>CM071598.1:194535147-204535147 GCA_036435485.1 Saposhnikovia divaricata | reverse complement strand
CCAATTTGAAAGAAATAAAGTATGGAAACTTGTGCCCAAACCTGATGATAGAAGTGTCATAGGTACTAAATGGGTTCTCAAGAATAAGACAGATGAAAATGGCATAATTGTGAGGAATAAAGCTAGATTAGTGGCAAAGGGCTATTCTCAAGAAGAAGGAATAGATTTTGATGAAACTTTTGCTCCAATAGCAAGACTTGAGGCAATAAGAATCTTTCTAGCCTATGCAGCACATGCCAATTTCAAAGTCTATCAGATGGATGTCAAAAGTGCCTTTCTAAATGGGGAACTGGAAGAAGAGGTCTATGTCCATCAACCTCCTGGTTTTGAGGATCCAGAATTTCCAGAATATGTATATCTTCTCATGAAAGCACTTTATGGTTTGAAGCAAGCACCAAGAGCCTGGTATGACACTTTATCTCAATTTCTTTTGGAGAACCACTTCACTAGAGGTACAGTAGATAAAACCTTATTTCATAGGGATATTAATGGCTCTTCAATACTTGTTCAAATCTATGTAGATGATATTATTTTTGGGTCTACAAATGAGAAGCTTTGCAAAAAGTTTGCCAAACTTATGCAAAGTAGGTATGAAATGAGCATGATGGGTGAATTAACTTACTTTCTTGGCCTACAAGTAAAGCAAGTTAATAAGGGCATTTTCATAAGTCAAACAAAATACATTTATGATCTCTTAAAGAAATTTGACTTGATGGATTGTACATCTGCTAAAACACCTATGGCCACTGCAACTAAGCTTGAGTTGAATACTAAGGAAAAGTCTGTGGACATCTCAAGTTATAGAGGCATGGTAGGTTCACTTTTATACCTAACAGCTAGTAGACCTGATATAATGTTTTCTACTTGTCTTTGTGCTAGATTTCAAGCTGATCCTAGAGAGTCTCACTTAATAGCTATTAAAAGAATTTTCAGGTATCTCAAGGGAACACCAAACCTTGGCATTTGGTACCCAAGAGAATCTGGTTTTGATCTAACTGGCTATTCAGATGCAGATTATGCAGGTTGCAGAGTTGATAGGAAAAGTACTACAGGTTCCTGTCAATTTCTAGGAAACAGGCTTGTGTCATGGTTCAGTAAGAAACAAAACTCAGTCTCCACTTCTACAGCTGAAGCTGAGTACATTGCGGCTGGAAGCTGTTGTGCACAGATTCTATGGATGAGAAACCAACTCATTGACTATGGTCTAAAAGTTGAGAAGATTCCAATTTTCTGTGACAACACAAGTGCTATTGCCATCACAGGGAATCCAGTGCAACATTCGAGAACCAAGCACATTGACATCAAATACCACTTCATTAGAGAACATGTGATGAATGGTACAGTAGAAATGCACTTTGTGCCAAGTGAAATGCAGCTTGCAGATATCTTCACCAAGCCTCTTGATGAATCCACATTCACAAGATTGGTAGGTGAGCTAGGTATGCTTAACTTGTCATAATTTCTAGTGATATTTGATTTCAATGAATTGAAGCTGGAAATGTGTTTTGATTTACTTGAAAGTTAAAACTTTCAGAAAAATTTTCTGCAGAAATTTTGCCTAAGGCAAAATTAGCTTATCAACGGATATCCTTTTATCCGTTGATAGTATAAACACATTACTAGATTTTTGCATGTCAACGGGTAACAGGCTATCCACGTCATCAACGGATAAACTGTATCTCAACCGTTCATTCTATATCCGTTGATATACATTTCTTTTTAACCGTTGGTAACCGTGTATATCTAATCATGGCTGTACTTATTCTCTTTTTATTTATTATCTGACAGTTACTTTTGACCAATGGAGTAATTACTTTTAATTATTTCATTTTTAATTCTTGAAAAATATAAAAGGCGGACTTGTACTCTCACATCTCACTTTTATTCATTTTCAAGCATATCAAAAGTTAACTGCATCTTCTTCCCTAAAACTCTCTGTAACCAAAGTTCAATCACTTCAATGGCGCCTATTGTAAAGATGATGTCCTCCACTGGGTTTACCTATGAGAAGAACAATTTCGCGGCCTTTGTTGACACAGTGAATGCTCCAGAAGCTTACCACACTTTGATGAGTTTCGTGAAGAAATGCAAACTGTCATATGCTATGACGGCCACCACTCCCTTAATCCACGAGGTAATTGAAGAGATGTGGACATCTGCTGAGTACAATGGCACAGACGGTACAATTTCTTTTTCTTTAAAGGGTAAAAACTATGTGGTTAATTCTGATGTAATAACTGCTTGTTTAAAATTGCCTGAGAATAACTGTCTGAAAGTACCTACTGATGCTGAAATTGTTGCCATGCTTAATTCTATTAATTATGCCCTTAGTACTGAAAACTTAGGGAAAATTGCTAGAAAAGGAATGGTTAAAGAATGGAGCTACTTCTATGATGCCTTCATTAAAACTTTTTCAGGAAAAATTAGTAATTTTGATGATGTTACCCAGTCCATGCTAACAATGATGTGTATGCTTTTAAATGATAAATTCTATAATTTTGGCACATTAGTTATGTATGAGATAGCTGCAAAGTTGGGTAAAAAGGAAACTAGGAGCAAGAATATCTACTTTGCTAGATTTTTAATGCTCTTAGCACTGCATGTGTCTGAGAATAAGCTATCCATTGCTAACCCGGATAGCAAGTTTCAATGTTTTGTTCAGGAGAAGAGAGTCTTAAGTGACCTGATTCGAATGAACCTCAATGCAGGAGTACAGTTGGTATATCTACCAATTGTTCAGGTAACTATCTCTAACTCTGAAACCCCTATCTCCAACCCCCAAATTTCTTTGCCTTCTAGTGTCACAATGGAGTCTGTAGTTGTGACCAAACAGGCTCCTACCAAAGTGACCAAATCCAGAGTTCCAAAACCACATTCTAAGAAGCAAACCTCAAGTGTCTCTCAAAAGACACCTGTTGTAAAATCTACCAAACCTCTTGAGGGGAGTGTGAAGGTGGTAGTGAGTGGTGAGGGACAGGGTGAACATCAAAGAAGCCCTAAGGATAAGGAAGGAGAGATGAGTGCAACCACCATTTCAGTCTCTCAAAAGACTGCTAATGTAACTACAGGCCAAATTCTAGTTACACTCTCTCAACAGAGTGTGACTACTGAATCAAGTTCCCCACAAGGAACACTGCACAAGAGGGTTAGGGACACATATAGCCCAATCTCAAAAACCTATGGAAGAAGAGTGAAATCTAAAACCACAGGGGAATCACAGGGTGCACACACTGTACAGGAAACTGTACCTTCTCAAACTCAGTTTGATGTGGCTTCAATAAATGTGGAGTCACAGCCCCTTGATCTTAATCTTCAAATCGACACACATTACAATCCACCATCACCAACTCCATCTCTGGATGTGGATATGATATCTACATCAATTCCTGATTCTCCATCTTTAAGATTCTTGGAGAAGCCCCACTCTGTAATTGGTGGTCATCATCTTTTAGATGATTTGTTGGACCATCAATCTTCCATTCCAGAATTCTCAACACAGACTGTGGCCTCGAACTTAAAATCAATCTCCACAGATTCAGTGTTGGTTTTCTCTTCAACGAATATAATTATTCCTCCCTCAACGGATATCCCTCATCCGTTGACAAGTGTTTCTCCATCAACGGATGCGCCTCTATCTAGCCATCCGTTGACAGCTATAACTACTCCATCAACGGATATTCCTTATCCGTTGATAACTCACTCTACCACTGCTATATCTGACATTCCAGTGTCAAGTGTAGAGGAGTTCTCAGTAGTTGAAACACTTTTAGGTTTGAGGGAAGGGAGTGAGAGGCTGCCTTGTGAGCAGGCAAAAGGAGAGATAAATAATGAGAGGCTGGCCATTTCTTCCAGTCAGGCAAAAGGAGAGTTTGAGAGTTCCACCTTAGTAGGTGAAGGTGAGGGTGTGAGAGGTGTGAGCCAAGGGGAGCCCTTGATGCAAGAAAAGAGAGATGAGGGGAGAGAAGGGACTACAGGAGAGATAAGGATGGAACAAGCAGCAATTGCTAGTGAGTCAATGAGGGTTGAGGATGCATCCAAGGAAATGGAATTTCAAAGAGAATATCAGTCCATGATTGACTCCATTTCTTTGGATGCTGAAACCTTTACTCACCCTGTTCCTGCCTATCAAATTCTGGCACAACTGGGCAATGTGGAAGCAGAGGAGGCAATGCACCTAGTGCACACCTCACAGTCTCTACTTAGAGCTAAGGAATCTATAACAGCTCTGCCAACCACTGCTGAGAGTGATGAATTTGACAATTCTGAAGATGAAGACAGCCAGAGCTCTGAAGATGAAGGTGGTAGCAGTATTCATGATTTTGCATTTGCTCAAAACTACACCTATCATCAACTTGATATGGAAATCATAAGGCAATATAAATCTGCCCTGGCTGAGCACCCAGAAGCAGATCCACAGAGAAAGGTTGTTCTTCAACAGGCAATTGACTCCCTAAAATTACAAAAGATGCAAATGGTGATTCAGAGATCTAATTTAGAGGAGGTCAAACAAGAAATCAAGGATGTGAAGATCTCTGTGGATTCCAAGCTAGAGCAACTAGCTCCTACAGCCACTCAGAGGGTGTTGCAACAAAGGTTTCTCAAAGAAGACAACCTGGCTAAGTCTGTGCAACTTCTCAATTCAAGAGTGGAAAAGATGGAATCCCAGATGGAGCAATTTCTTCAACATCAGAAACTGCAAACCCAACTGCTAGAAAAGTTAGTTGCAGCCCCAACTTCTAGTCAAACCCTTGATGCTAACAAAAAGGGGGAGAAAGTGGAAGAGGCCGTGGCAACTACAAGTCAAATCTTAATTTCTGAAAGCAGGGAAGCAGCAAGTCAGGGGGAGCAGCAGCCTACCATAGTGGTCAATCCACAAGAATTCATTGTCACAGCTTCCCCCAGCAAATCCAAACCTCTATCTGAAAAGTTTGATCTTTCAAACTTGACAGAAGAAGAAAAGCTAGCCAAAATTGAAGCTCTCCAAAAGATGAAAGAGGAAAAGTATGAAAGGATAATGAGGACAAAAGATTGATCAATCAATCTATTGCATCAACTCTGTTCTCTAGCCAAACCTCAGCTCCAACAATATCTACAACAATTCTGAAGGTGCTCACTCCAGCAATTGTGGCTCCTACATTCTATGATGCTGAGCCTTCTCATGTTAAGGAATTTAAACCCTACATCAAATCAAGACCCTTCTCACCACCAAAAGCAAATGGGAAGAACAAGTTACAACTGGACTTTCCATTTCCCAAGGATGATGAAGAGAAGCTGATGGGTAAGACAATCAAGGAATTCAAGGAGAAGACTAACAGTAGTGTAAGAGAATGGATGGCTGTAATCATAAGGAATGGAAAAGTTCTAAACATATCCAACAGCCATCCTAGATTTGTTGAAGCCAAGAGAGAAGAGACTTCAAGGCTGCTAAGAGAATCTCAACCAAGCACTGAATATCAATATGAAAACTCAGATGAGAAGCAAGCAAGGCTGGCTCAAGAGTTATTGGATGAGGTAGAGGATGAATTGAGGGAACCTGAGGAAGTCCCCAAATTCAAAAAGAAAGGGAAATCAGTCCCCAAATCCAAGAGATTAAAATCAAATGCAAGGAGGCCTGTCTCTCCAGAAACTGAAAACAAAGAGACAGTTGGTACATCACAACCTATTGATGTAAAAGTATTCAACCCAGATGTAAATTTCCATGGTGAGCCTATAGTACCTAAAGAGGAACCAATGAATCTTGACTCCATTGAGGTTCCTTCATTCTTGCTGAAGCCTCAACAGAAGCCTACACAGAAGAAAAGGAAACCAAGGAAGCAACCTTCAAAGGAACCAATTCAAGTTGCTAGGGTACCTGCAATTGTCAGGCAGCCAATCTTGGAAAACAAGGATGATTTTATCTATCAGGCAGATATTGAAGAATACTCTGACATGAATCTTTATCTGGATGAATTGTCAGAAGTAAAAGGAATTGACAAATATGGACATTTGCCTGAAAGATTGGTCTTTGTATACAAGGGAGGAATGGAAAGGACATGGCCACTACAAAGGGTTCTTGGAGAAAATTATCATACCTTAACCAAAGTGTTCTCTGCAATCAAGAGATACACAGGGTTCTCCAAGATAGCAAAAGGGGAGATACTGGACAGAATAGAACAAATAAGGAGGGATTGGAACTCACCATCAAGTCTACCAAGGAAAATGAAGATCCCATACAATGGACAGAAAATCCACCTCCAACCTTTCTGGATGATGGAGTTCAGGGATGAAGATGGTAACAGGAGATTCTTCAGGTTAGAAGACCAACTACCAAAGGCTAGTTCTCAATACCTGAGATGGCTACAACAGAAGCTAAATCCAAAGGTAGATGAAGAAGATGCCTTCTATAGGCAACTCCAAATACAGATTGAGTCCAACTCTGCCAAAGAAGGAAAATCAAGGGTGATGCCAACAAGAGGAAAGAAACAGTCCTAATTTGCTCAGTCTAGAGGAGCACTTCTCTGTAAATTTCTCAAACTTTCAGTTTTTAATTATTGTAGCTTAATACAATTTATGCATTGTTCTTTATATATCTTTAGGAATGTTTTGTTATCATCAAGGTCCTGAATTTATGCTTTATTGCCATCAAGTATAAATTGGGGGAGATTGTTAGGAATATGTTGTACTTGATGATAACTTCACAATCAATCAAATTGTTTAAGGTTTTGTAGCTGTCAACGGATGAGGATTTATAACTCTATCCGTTGACAGGTAGCTCATCAACGGATGAGGTTTTGTAGCACACTGCAGTATCTCTATGTTATCAGTTGATAGTGTTTTTATCCACAGTCATGTTGACTATCAACGGATAGGCAGAATAGGGTAGCCAATTGTAAATAAGCTATGCTATGTAATTCTGTCTAAGTGAAAGTGTATCAACGGATGAAGACTAAACTCTATCAACGGATACAACTCAAATCCACTCTATCAACGGATACAGCTCAAGTCCCAATATCAACGGATACTGCTCTATACATCATCAACGGATGTCACTATACATCATCAACGGATGTCAGTATACATCATCAACGGATAATCATTGACACTGTTTTCTATGATTAGCTGGAGATTAGCAGTTGATAAGGACATGTTTGACTGACAGATCACATGAGTTGAAAGTAGATACAAAAAGCAGTATGGCAGCCATACTTTGGAAACACAGAAGAAAGAAGCATTCTATTTACACTATGAATACAAGAAAGGTGCAGGAGACATGTCTGAACACAAGGACAACCTTTCGGCTACATGTGTATTTGGAGTGTAGTAGCAAGTCAACTAGAATTAGATTAGTATTATCTTATTCCAGTAGTACTTGTAAAACTTGGGATATATAACCAAGTGTAGCAACTCTTTGTAGGTTAAGAAAACAGACATATTTGCTTATGGTTTCTTGAATATTCTTAGAAGCAAAGAGTTGTAAAACGGCAGCTGTGTACATTTTGTATCACAGAGTTTTCTTCAAATAAAAGCTTCAGGTGGTGCATATTAACCACCTGATTTTATATGTGTTTGTGTTTAAATCTTACATTACAATTATCTCTTCATAAGTTTCTGAAGTTCTTATCAGAAATTTATAAATATCAAGAATTGTATTCAACCCCCCCTTCTACAATTATACAAGTGTGTAATCTGGGAATAACATAGCTCAACTGGTTATGGTGTTGAATTTAGTTCCCTGAAACCCCCTGTTGCTGTATTAGATATATAATAGATAGATGACCCGTCTCTTGGTCAAATAACAAAAAAGTTAACTTTTTGGTTTGCCACTGAGAGAGTTCCCTCAAGGAGGGAATGGGTGAGAATGATTTTACATGAATTGTTTGGATTATCTTTGAAATCAGAATGGTCATCAAATCAAGATATATTAATTTTTTCATTATATATATATATATATATTGAGTGTAAATAGTAATTGATCTTTCTAATTATTATATATTTATTTATTTTAAAAAAATAACCAACTATTATAAACACCACCACTGCCATTCAGTCAAATGTATAAGAAAAAAAAAAGTAATATCTGCATGGTCTAAGATATTTCTAAAGATCTTAGATTCTTAGTACGATAATAGAAAAAATGACATCTAATACACTAAAGACTCACTTAACTTTGGTAAAAAAGTAAATTTTTACAAGTGATGGTAGATAAAATTTGTCAACGAATGCAGCTTGTCGAATCTTCCTACAATCAATCATCACATGCACTTGTTATCTTTTCCTACAAAAAGAACACGATTCAAGTTAATTTGATTCCTAATCTTGAACACTTAAGCAATTATTAAAAATTGAAATGACAAAATTAATAAGCTCTTATGGACTTATAAGCCGTAGGCCACCAACTTTAAGACGAACCAAATAGGCACTAAGCCTGTGTACATGCATTAGAAACTCTTTGGTCAGGTCAGTCACTGGCTCATGCGACGTGGCAACGAACATTCTAATAAGTTTTATATATACTCGTAATAGTGTTTGTGTAATATATGTAGAAAACTGTTGAGTATTGAATATACCGAAGAGAATACAGAGGGGGGGTGAATGGATTCTCAAACTTTTCTTCTGATAAGTGTTTTAGGTGAAGGTTGTTTGAAGGGTTTGAATCTGGTTGTGTAACAAAGTGTGTGTTTGTATTTAACAGATTATGTAAGTGCGGAATTTAAACACAAGAACACGATCACTCACTTTAATCTAATAATGTATTAAATAAAGATTTGCTACAAACTGTGAATACAAATGTTAGTATTCTCAGCTTCACTTTTCTCAGAGAAAATGTATATTTCTAAATGTTCTTGAAAAGCTTCACTACTAGAGAAGTGAGGTTGTACTCTTATAGAACATGGGTACAGCTACTTACTACAAATAGGGTGACATACAAAATTACTTTCTAATATGTCTATCCCTTTTTGAGTAGTATCCAAACGGCTTGAGATTTGACTTTCTTTAACTCTGTTCAGATCCACTTCTTTAGCAGCTTGTCTCCTAAGACATCTCTCTAAGAGCATCTCCAATAGAAGTTGCCAACATAGTTGCCAACTTCTACCACATCATCACATATATTATTTTTTTTATTTCTTTTCTCCTCCATCTCATTGTTGGCAACTTTTGTTACAAATCTACTCCAACAGTTGGCAACTTTAAAAGTTGCCAATGTAGTCCCATATGTAAATTTTATATTATTTTATAAATACATTTAAAATATGAGAGATATAAAAAAAGGGTAAAGTTAAATACATCTTTGGGGAGTTGTATGTGTTTTGACAAAATGGGGAAGTTGCCAACTATTGGAAACTTTGGTTGGCAACTTGTTGGCAACATAGATACTCCAATGTGGGAAACCAAGGGTGCCATGCCACATAGGACTTGGCAACCTCTTGGCAACCCCTATTGGAGATGCTCTAAGCTTCTTGTAGTCTTTCCAAAATTACTTTACAGTACTGTGGTCCTGAAAGTGTTTTGGCTTGCTGCAGATTTCTGACTTGTACAATTCTCCAGTATTTTGTCTCCAAGATTGCATTCGAGAAGTAACTAAGTGGTTAATTTGAGAACTAGAATTGACTTGATAGATAACTCTGAGTTCTCGAATACTGTATAGTTGACATATTGAATCACTTCTCGAATTAGTCTTTTCTTCAGTAATCCTTGACTTGTCGAATAGAGCTTTTAGTTTATGGAGTCCTTGAGATGTCGAATAGCTTCTTTAGTCCTTGAGATATCGAATGTAGCTTTGACTTGTTGACTCTTAGAGAACTCGAATGATGCTTTGACTTGTTGACTTCTTGAGTTCTCGAATAGAGTATTAGACATGTCGAATCTCTGAGTTGTTGAATGAGGCTTTGACTAGTTGACTTCCAGAGATATCGAACAGTGTCCTTGTAGATATCGAATCCTTGACTTGTCGAATGCTAGAATTCTCGAATAGATCAAAACATTTCTCGAATTGGTACTTAGGCAAATCTTTATTCTCCAAATTCCAACTGTGTTTATTTTGACAGTCTTGGTCTTCAAGCTTGAGGCATGATCCTTGGAACTTCTTTCAAGCATTATTCTCTGACTTTAATTACAGTTACACAGGTAGAATTTGATGCATGTTATAAGTACTACAACAAGTAGAAACTGTAAGTTAAGAGGTCATGTAGGTAATGCAAAACATTACAGTCAATTAGGCTTGTTATTAGATGTATACATGCATGCCTCTGTGACTAACAAAAACTGATGTGGAAGGTCGAAAATGGAACAATAATAATGCTGTGACTAGGGCTGTAATTCGAGTCGAGCCGAGCTTTTTTTCACGAGCCGAGCCAGCTCGTTTAATTTCACGAGTCTAGCCGAACCGGCTCGTTTAGCTAAATGAGCCTATTTAAACGAGTCGAGCGAGCTGGCTCGTATAAAATTACACTTAAACGAGCCTAATCTTCTGCCCGAACTCGGTTCATTTAATTTCACAAGTCGAGTCAAGCCGACTCGTTTAGTTAAATGAGCCTAGTATTGTGTTCGAGCTCGGCTCGTTAACGAGCTTGAGCCGAGCCGAGTCTTGTTAAACGAGTTCGAGCCGGGCGAGCTCGCGAGCTACCCGACTCGAATTACAGCCCTAGCTGTGACACTACTACTACAGGCCCTGTGCCAGAATGATTTTTAATGTCGAACCGACATTTCTAATTCTAGATTACTCGGCTACTACTAGGGGTATTCAGGGATCGGATTGACCGGGTTGATGTGTTTTTACAATACGACCCAATTAAATCGGTTTGAAATTTTTTAACCCAGCCCGTAAATTTCGTAACCCAACCCTGCACATTATATATCGGTTTGGGTCGGGTTGGTTCAGTTTGAATGAGTTAAATAATTTTATAAAAAAATTTAAAGCTTGTAAAGTATCGCTCATTTTGAGAATTTAAGTAAAATTAAATTATTTATAACTTACGATTTTAATGTTAATATTTAATTTGATTAATATTATAATTTTAGTAGTGTAAATTATATCGTAAATCATATGCATATACTCCATATGTATTCATACATCTATAAATAAAAGTATGATATCGATAATATCTATACTATATTATAAAAGACGAAACATTAAAAGTTTTGGTATGATATGGTATGGTACTTATCCTATTTAATTATTTAACTTTATTACCCTTAATTATAAAAAAGCAAAACACAATCTTTTCTCAAAATATTATACGCAACTTTTCTCAATACTTCTCCTAAATAATAACTAAAAAAAATAAAGTTTGAAAATGAGATATTTTAGTTAGAAAATATAGAAAAAAAATATTACTTTTTAGTTGAAAAGGTAATTAGTTAGTTATTAGTAATTATAATATTATTAGTTTATTTTTTTAATTAGAACGATCATATTTTTGGAAAAAGAAGATATTTTAGTTAGAAAAGTTCAGCTATTACCTTTTCCAACTTTTTTAATTTTTCTAACTAAAATCTCTTCTTACTAAAATTATGTTCGTTCTAACTAGTGAAATAAACTAACAATATTATAATTACTAATAAATAACTGATTACCTTTTTCAGATAAAAGGTAATATCTTTTCTATATTTTCCAAGTCATTTTCAAGCATAATTTCTTTTTATTATTGGTAAAAACATGTTGTTCTATTTAAAAAAAAATAACGATACTTTTTCAGCAATTGCCATTTCTAACTTTTCTAGCTAAAATCTATTTTTTACAAAAAAAATAATTGTTCAAATTAATTAAATAAACTGATAGTATTATAATTACTAATAACTAACTAATTACTTTTTCCAACTAAAAGTTAATATTTTTTTTATGTTTTATAACTAAAATATCTTATTTTCTTCTAAATAATAACTAACCAATTACCTTTTTCAGCAATTACATTTTCTAACTAAAATATCTAATTTATTGAATACATTAATAATATTATAATTAATAATAACTAACTGATTACCTTTTCCAACTAAAAGGTAATATTTTTTCTATATTTTCTAACTAAAATATCTCATTTTCAAACTTGATTTTTTTTAATTAATTATCCTTACTCAAATATTTATTATTGGTAAAAACATGTAGTTAACGATATTATAATTTCTAATAAATAACCAATTACCTTTTTCAGCTAAAACAAATTATCAAATCATATCATTTAAAAATTTAACTTACAAAATTCATTTAATAAAATTTTTTTAAAAAATCATATTATATTAAAGAAAATCTATGCTTCGCACAAGTTTATCTATAATATATAATAAAATCTATACTATCTATACTATATTATAAAATACGAAACATTGAAAGTTTTGGTACGGTACCGTACGTTACTTACCTTATTTAATTGTTTTACTTTATTACCCTTAATTATTTAACTTAATTATAAAAAAATAAAACACAATATTTTCTCAAAATATTACACCCAGCTCTTCCGAATACTTCTCCTAAATAATAACTAAGCAATTACCTTTGTCAGCTATCTTTTCTAACTAAAATCTCATTTTTCAAAAAATATGGTCGTTCTAATTAATGAAATAAACTAATAATATTATAATTACTAATAACTATATAACTGATTACCTTTAACAACTAAAAGGTCTTTAAAAAATATAATTGTTCTAATTAATGAAATAAACTAATAATATTATAATTACTAATAACTAACTGATTACCTTTTCAGCTAAAAGGTAATATCTTTTCTGTAATCCTAAATAATAACTAACCATTCCTCTTTTTGAGCTATTACCTTTTCTAGCTTTTCTAACTAAAATCTTTTATCTCCAAAAATATGGTGTTCTAATTAATGAAATAAAATAATAATATTATAATTACTAATAACTAATAACTAACTAATTAACTTTTCCAACTAAAAGGTAATATCTTTTTTATATTTTCTAATAAAAATATCCCATTTTCAAACTTTATTTTTTTACTTAATTATCCTTAATTAAATATTTATTATTGGTAAAAACATGTATTTCTATTTTCTAAAATTAAATAATGATATTATAGTTTCTAATAAATAACCAATTACCTTTTTGAGCTAAAACACATTATACTTTCTAACTTTTCTGACTATAACCTCTCATTTTCAAAAATATCACGGCTCATTCTATTAAAGAAATAAACTAATAAAATTATAATTACTAATAACTAACTGATTACCTTTTTCAGCTAAAATATAATATCTTTTCTATATTTTCTAACTAAAATATCTTATTTTCCAACTTTCTTTTCTAACTAAATTATCCTTACTTAAATATTTATTGTTGGTAAAAACATGTTACATTTTCTATTTTTAAATAACTTATTGATTTCATTTTTATATTCTAAAAATATTGCGGACAACTATATTTAATAAAATAACATAATATTATTACTATTACTAATAACTAATAAGTAATAACTAACAAATTACATTTTCAGTTAAAGGACGTTACCTTTTATATTTTTTCTTACTAAAATCTCTTCTTTTCCAATAGTAAAACGAATAATTGTATTCAATAAAATAATACCATAATAATTAATAATTGACTGATTACTTTTTTCAGCTAAAACGTATTATCTTATCTATATTTTATAACTAAATTTTTCCTTTTTAAAAAATGATATGGCCAATTTATATATAATTATGTTTATATATATAATTATTATCAAATTATACCATTTAAAAATTTAACTTACAAAATTCATATCATCAAAAAATTATTCAAATTATTGAAAAATCATATAATATTAAAGAAAATCCGTGCATCGCATGGATTTTAAGTTAGTATTGTGTAATGCATATTTGCATGTAATATATAGATTTATATTAAATTATCAAATAAAATTTATATTTTAGATCGGGTTGGGTTGGCCAAAAAAAATATAAAACCCATATTCAACCCATTTAAATCAGTTTGAAAATTTTCTAATCCAATATCGGGTTTTTTTATCGGTTTGAACAACCGAAAAAAGGGCCAGATTGGATCGGTTTGGTGAACCCATGAACTTGCAGCTACTAATAGTTCATCACGTGATTGGAAGTATTGGCTCGGCCCCTCTAACACATAAACTGAAATCAACAAATGCTGCCCTGTATACTTTCTGTATATCAAATGAAAAAGTTGAACCTTGACTGAATTCTACTTGATATGCTTTCCAAAAAGGTGATAACAAACTCCAGAACTATACAACGAAACAGAGCCAACACAAATAACTGAAATAAGTTACAAATATCAAGAAAATACAATCCCATATCAAATTAACAATAAAAGATTCTATTTTTAATTCTTAAAACAAAGAATTAAGAAACAATACCAATCAGATGAAAAGAATGACAACTTTAAATGCAAGTTGACCCAGATGACCAAGAAGGCTTCATAATTGCATCAAAATACAAGGGATTGTTTGTTTTTGGTTAAGGATCAGATCTAATCAATATAGAAAATCAGATTAAAGTTCTATTTTCTACATTACAACATATATCAACAATAAAAACATATATAGCATAACTCACACTTTTTGTTAAAAAGTGTTGATCAACCTCTTCCAAAATTCGTCGAAACTTTAAATATCTAATCCTATCGACCCTTTTCTTCCATTTCAGTTTTTTCAAAGAGTGTCCATACATACTAATATACTATATGTTAGAGGCCCAACTTCTTACTGGGCTGGACCGAAGGCCCAGTCGTGGAATGACCGAAGGCCCAGTCGTGGAATGGGTACCGGTTTGGCGAAGGCCCATGTCATCCGGTCCCTTCATTTACAACGGTTCGTTCGGTTGTACATCCCTGGGAACGTGGGAACGTGGAACACGTTCGCCACTCACTTTACTCTCCGGTAACTGCCAACACTGAGGATAAAGAGGTTAACCAAGGTTTGGGTTCATTCATTCAATCACTGACACACAACACAAACACTCTACGTTTACCTTTACTCATAAAGAACCAGTTAACTTATTCTCACACCGGAGGTGAATCGGGGGGCCACACCCTCGCATTCTTCTTCAATTGCAGGTCCGACCGAACGGATACACCGACGGAAATTGGTTGTAACATTTGGCGCCGTCTGTGGGAACGCAGAGTTACGTTTGTGTTGGATTATATTGTTAATAATGGCGAATGAAACCGAAATACCAACGGCTGACGATGGCACTATGGCTGTAAATACTCGCACCACTCCTCCCATCACCCCAAGACATTTGATTTTCGACGAAGAGGGGGACATACCGTCTCCCGAAGAGCAACGGGAAATTCTGATGAAGTGGCGAGAAGAACAAAAAGCCAAGGGGAAACGGAAAGAGATAGAGAAAGAGAAAAGCAGCAGGGAGGCCGAACGTCTGGCCAAAAAAAGGGAGGCCGACCGTTTGAGGCTAGAAGCCCTAAAGATCCAAAGGGAGGAGATCGAGTTACAGGAAAAGGTACTCCGCGAGGCTCTAGAAGCCGAAGACCCGGAGTTGGACGACCGAAGAGACAAAAGACCAAGAACCAGAATTGATGAAGATGAGTCAGGGGACTCTGAATCAAACTCGAGGAGAACCCGGTCAAAGGTGGTTTATTCCTCCGATTCGGAAGAGGAGGGTCCACATACGGACGATCGCATCCGGAGAATTGAGAAGGCCATGTTTGGAGAGAGAAAGGTTAGCCACGAGCCAGTGGTGACCGAAGACGTCGAACACTTTCGACCGCCTCCCGGAAGGCAGTTCCCGAAGATGAATGAATTTAACGGAAAGGGTGACCCCGAAGATCATTGTGAGAAATATGAATCGCTCATGACTGGGATGGGGCACTGCGATGTGATGCTGTGTAAGATGTTCAAGACCTACCTGAAGGGGAATGCATCCATGTGGTACAGGTCGCTGAGACCTAGGTCGATAGGCTCGTATGAGCAAGTGAAGAAAAAATTCTTGAGGCACTACTCGCATTTGTGCCGAAGAGAGAAAGATACTGAAGCACTGATCCACTGCAGGCAGGGGCCGAACGAAGATTTGGGTGATTACTTAGCAAGGTTCAAAGAAGAAGCTGGCATGGTCACCAACTTGGACAAAGTCAAGGCGGCTGGATTCCTCGCAGCAGGCCTCGACCCTGTCAAAGGTAAGAAGCTTCGGTCCTCTCTTTATGATATGCCTCCCAAATCTTTAAATGATATATATGTGAGAGGAGAGGCCATTAGAAGAAAATTGGAATCAATTGGGGGGTACAAGGAGAAGAAAAATGATAGGTATGATAGGAGAGATGACCGAAGGGATAACAGAAGAGACGACCGAAGGGGTCGAGGAGATATCAAGAGCAGGTTGAATGATACAAGGCCCGACAAAGGGGCCGAACGAAGAAGAGATAGAGATAGCACTGTGTTCACACCGTTAAACACACCTATCTCGAAGATTCTCCATGAGATAAAGGGTAAACCTGGGTTTGTCAGACCACCCAAGTTGAAGACCCCTGAGAACAGAAGAAGCGACAGCAAGTATTGTGACTACCATCGGGACAAAGGTCACAACACCGAGGAGTGCTATCATTTGAAGAAGTTAATTGAAAGAATGATCAAAGATGGGGAACTGACCCAATTTGTGGGCGACTTGAGGGACAAACTCGAGTCCAAGGAGAAAAGGAAGGAAGCTGAGAGTTCGGAGAAGTACAGAGGGGAGGTCAGGACAATTTCCGGAGGAACAGTGCTTGATCGGGATAGTAAGACAGCAAGGAAAAAGTACGCCAGACAGATCTACAACCTGTACCAATCAAGTTCAGCTAAGCAACCATTGCCTATCTCCTTCACAGAAGATGACTACGAAGACGTGATATGGCCGCACGAAGACCCACTTGTTATAAACCCAGTAATCAGGGAAAACAAGATATGGAGAGTGCTGGTGGACGAAGGGAGCTCAGTCAACATTCTATATCACCGGACATATTGCAAGATGAATTTGGGAGGTGAACAGTTGGAGCCATGCCACGAGGCGCCCTTGTATGGTTTCGGTAATCAGCCTGTACCGATAGAAGGGACCATCACTTTGTCTGTCATGATGGGAAAAGCGCCGTACACTGTGGTGAAGGAAGCAAAGTTCTATGTCGTCCGGGTCGATAGTCCGTACAACGGAATTTTGGGAAGGCCGGCCTTATCTTTGTTCCAGGCCGTGTCCTCTGTCCCTCATCTAAAGTTGAAGTTCCCAACAGAACATGGAGTTGGAGAAATGAGAGGCGATCAGAAAGCCGCCAGAATAATCATGTTGGAGGATTTGGAAAGAGACAAAGACATAGAGATGACTGAAGCCGGAAAAAGGAAAAGAAATGAGACCGAAGCTGGGGGTAGCCACCAACTGCTGAACATTGAGTTGGAAAAGTTTGGGGCCGACCTGTCAAGCCCGATTGCTGAGCCGGCTGCAGAGACCGAAGAGGTAGAACTATATGTGGGTCAGTCGGGAAAGATGATCCAAATTGGAAAGAACATGGAGCCGAAATTAAAAGAGAAAGTCATCAAGGTCATTAGGGAATTCCACGACGTATTCGCATGGAATCCCGAAGATATGCCAGGTCTGGACCCTGCGGTTGCCAAACACTGTTTAAATGTAGCTCCCGAAGCCAAGCCCGTAAGACAAAAGAAGAGGAATTTCGCCATGGAAAGGCAGAAAGTAATCCAAGTTGAAGTCGAAAAATTACTGGAAGCAAAGTTCATTGAGGAGATAGACTATCCCGATTGGTTGGCAAACGTAGTGGTGGTGAAGAAATCTAATGGCAAGTGGAGGATGTGTGTCGACTACACCGACCTGAATAAGCATTGCCCGAAAGACCACTATCCCTTGCCAAACATCGACCAACTGATAGATGCTACTTCGGGGCATCAAATACTCAGTTTCCTGGATGCATTCTCAGGATATCACCAAATTGCCATGAATGCCGAGGACGTTCCCAAGACAGCATTCATCACACCGAATGGTACTTATGCCTACATCAAGATGCCCTTCGGCTTGAAGAATGCCGGGGCAACATTCCAAAAGATGATCAACAAAGTGTTCAAAGCCCAGATCGGCCGGAACATGGAATGCTACGTGGACGATATGATTGTTAAGTCCCTTTTCAGGGATCATGCCGAAGATCTGAGGGAATGTTTTGAAACGCTTAGAAGAAACAACATGAGGATCAATCCGAACAAATGTACGTTTGGAGTGAATAGTGGGAAATTTCTGGGATACATGGTTAGCGCCAGAGGAATTGAAGCCAATCCGGAGAAGATTAAAGCAGTCATTGATATGGAGGCACCGAAGACAATCAGGGACATTCAAAAGCTGACCGGACGGCTAGCAGCCCTGAGGAGGTTCATCTCCCGATCGGCCGAAAAGGCCTTACCATTCTTTGAAGTGCTTCGGGGGTCCAAGAATTTCGAGTGGGGGCCAAATTGCCAGAAAGCATTCGAGGATGTTAAAGAGTACTTAGTGAAAGCCCCACTCTTAATGAAACCCGACCCGAAGGAGACATTGCAGCTGTACTTGGCTGTGAACGACCGAACACTTGGAGCCGTGTTGGTCAAAGAACATGAAGGAAACCAGCATCCGGTATTCTATGTCTCTCATATTCTCAAGGACGCAGAAACAAGATATCCGAATGCAGAGAAATTCGCTTATGGACTGGTAGTGGCCGCAAGAAAGCTAAGGCACTATTTCCAGGGAAGGACGATCAAAGTTGTAACCGATCAGCCGTTAAAGAAAATATTGCAAAGGCCAGAGGCATCGGGCAGAGTGGTTGCTTGGGCGATCGAATTGGGGGAGCATGATTTGGAGTACACACCAAGGACTTCGATCAAAGCCCAAGCATTGGCAGATTTCATAGTAGAATGCTCTTTTTCGGGGCCGAATGACTTAGCTCCTGAAGAACAAATGATTCAGACACCGGGAAAATGGAAGTTGTTTGTCGATGGTTCGGTCACCAAGGAAAAGTGCGGAGCAGGGCTAATTCTTACAAGCCCAGAAGGATTCGAGATTTGTCAAGCTATCAGGTTCACTTTCCCGTTGACAAACAACGAAGCCGAATATGAAGCACTCTTGGCCGGGCTAGATTTGGCAAGAAATGTGGAGGTTAAGCACATAAGGGCGTTCAGTGATTCAATGTTGGTGGTAAAACAATTCTCAGGAGAGTATGGTCAAAAAGATCCCCGAACCAAGGCATACGCCCTTAAGGTACGTGAACAATCTTTGCTGTTTGAAACTTTCGAGTTAACTCAAGTAGCTAGAGAAAACAACAGTCGGGCAGACGCCCTCTCGAGGTTAGCTTCGACAGAAACCCAAAACCTAAGTGGGTCCATCTATCTGACCGAAGTAAAGACACCTTCGATAGACAAGAAGCAGTGCATGGAAATTCATCAAGGGGTCAATTGGATGACTCCCATCAGGGCCTTCTTGGAAAAAGGCATCCTACCACTTGACCGAAGGGAAGCACAGAAGGTTAAGTATCGGTCGGGAAATTACACTCTGGTCGGGGGCCGTTTGTTCAGACGATCGGTAAGCCAGCCGCTACTCAGATGTTTAGACAAAGATGAACAACAGCTTGCTTTGGAGACGGTTCATGAAGGGATTTGTGGAGAACATTTGGCAGGACGATCCTTAGCCTTCAAGATCCTTAGGCAGGGATTCTTCTGGCCAAAAATGAAAGAAGACGCCACAGAGTATGCAAAGAAATGCAAGCAATGCCAGATATTCAGCACAATCCCGAAGCAACCTCCCGAAGAGATGTCTTCAGTCCTTAGCCCGATCCCATTTGCTATGTGGGCGGTCGATATTGTGGGGATCCTACCCACCAGCACTAAGCAAGCGAAATACTGTATTGTGGCAATCGACTATATGACAAAGTGGATAGAAGCAAAACCCCTTTCGGCCATCACCGAAGAGGCCGCGAAGAAATTTATGCTGGAACAGATCATCTTGAGATTCGGCATACCTATGGTTTGTGTGTCCGATAACGGTACTCAATTCATTGGGAGCAAGTTCAGAAAATTCCTGGCTCAATTCGGGATAAAACAGAAGTTCAGTTCGGTAGGGCATCCCCAGGGAAATGGGGCGATCGAGGCGGCCAACAAAATCATTTTTTATGGAATCAAGAAAAGGCTGGGGGAAGCTAAGGGACTTTGGGCTGAAGAACTACCATGGGTCCTATGGGCTTACCGAACCACTACAAGATCTTCAACCGGGGAAACACCTTTCAAACTGGCCTTCGGAACTGATGCCCTTCTACCTGTCGAAGTTGGTTTAGAGTCGTACCGAACAGAAACGTTTAACGTGGAGACAAATGAGTTCGGACTTCGAGCAAATGTGGACTTACTAGAAGAAGAAAGAGAGGCTGCCCACCAAAGAAACTTAAGGTACCAACTGCAGGCAGCCCAGTACTATGATTCGGGGGTGAAGAAGAGATCTTTTCGAGCCGGGGACTTAGTGCTTCGGGAGTTAGCCACCTCCATGCCAGCAAAAAAAGGCAAGCTTATGCCCAACTGGGAAGGTCCATATGTGGTGATTGAAGTGGTCCGACCAGGCACCTACAAATTGGCTCATCCGGACGGCAGCCCAGTCAAAAACACCTGGCACGCCGCTCGCCTTCGCCGTTTCTACCAGTAAGCATACTGGTCCAACTTTTATTGCTTTTTTACTTCAGTATTTTGTCTTATGCAACTTTATTCTGAATTCCATAAGCTAGCATCAATCTGTAATTAAATCTATGTAAGAGTTGCATGATTAATGAAAAGATTGTTTTGCTCCATTTTTTATCCGTTATTGTTAAGCTAAGTACATTTATAGCCAAAAAGCTAAGTACGCAATATTAAGCTTAATAGACCCATGTTTGGGGCCGACCGTATAAAACATGCGCCCTTTAACTTACCGGTAGTGTTCAAGTACATTGTGTTTTAAGCTACAAATACTTGACGAATCCAAATTTGGGGCCGACCGAATAAAATTTGGCCTCTTACAAAATTGTCTTAGTATTCAAGTTGCTTTGACATTAATTAAGGCCGGGAGAAAATATTTTTCAGCCGACCGAATGAGACCTTAATCATTTACAAAACCCCTTGAATACTTGGGGGCAGCTAGGTTACGACCAAAGATGCACAAAAAGGCAAGAATGGCCGAAGAAGCACAAAAATACAAGTAATTATGCTAAGGCGAAAATGGCCGAAGATGCATAAAAATAAGTAATTATGCCAAGGCAATATAATGCCGAAGACGCATAAAAATAAAAATAAAATAAATATGCTAAGGCAAAATGAAGCCGAAGAGGCATAAAAAAGAAAAATCATGCTAAGGCAAAACAAAGCCAAAGACGCATGAACAGAAACAGAAGCCAAATTAAGGCCGAAGCCGAAGACGCATAAAAGAAGAATATTATGCAAAGGCAAACTTAAATAAAACGAGCCCGAAGGCAAAGTAAAGTATTACAGGCCCGAAGGCACGAATAAAGAGCCCGAAGGCAAAGTTAAACATTACAAGTTCGAAAATATTAAAATCTACAAAATTACAAGGCTTCATCAGCTGGAGGTTCGTCGGAGAGAGACTCATCTTCGCCCGAAGAAACCTCTAAGGGTTGATCAGACTCCTCCCGACCAACCGGATCCGTCATCCCGAGCGAAGGATCTACCAGCTGAGTATGATCGAAGCCCAAAGAATGTGCTTTCAGCACAGCGCCGTCATACCCCAGTTGGTAGCATCTTTCTTCGGTCAGCTCCAGGGTCTTCTGCAGCTTCCGAACCTTTTTCCTTGAAAGCTTGAGCTGCTTGTTTCTCCACTCGACCCTAGCCCTCAAGGTGTCCATCTCCTGCAACTTTGCCTTCAAGGCATCATTTTCGGCCTTCAAGGAGTTAGATTGGCCGGTGACCCTCTCCAAGTCAGAAGTTGCATTCCGGAGGCCCTCTTCAGCCTTGATTGCCCGAACTTCAGTCAGGTTGGCTGCCTCCAGCTTTTTCTGGATACCCTCCATCCGTTCGGTCACTACGGCCGACCAAGAGACCCCCTGGAAACAAACAAGGGAAAAGAATTAAACACTGAATACAAGTGAAAGAAATAACACCGAGAAAAAGCAAAGCTTACCATGGAGAGCAGAGCCAGCATTTCAGTACAAGCCTCAAGGTCGTTTGCCTTAGCAAACGTGGGCCTATCGGCTGGCAGAATGAGACCCCGGCAAAGATCGGGACCTACTATGGTGGACAGCTGGGGGGCAGGGACAATGATTTGATCTGTCTCAAGGACTCCCCAGGGAGGATGGTATACTTTCAGTCCGGCATCTCCCGACCGACCCCTCTTTCGGGAATCGGTTGAGAGGGCCTGGACGATAGCATCCCCCTGATCTCGCGGAGGAGAAGCCACTGGAGTTTCGCTTCCCCCACCGGTGTCGGGAACAGATTCCAGCTCCTTGCCGGCCGATTGATCGGCAGCATCGGCTTCGGCCGTAGCAGCTATTGAGAGTTGAGCTGCCTTCTTGCGTTTGCGCTCAATAATGTGACCCAGAGAAGACACTGCACAAAAACGAGAGTGTTAAACATCGGCAACAAGAAATAAAAATACAGTAAAGGAAACACTCGGATGGAAAGGAGTAAGGATAAATGTTACCACTACCCCAGAGGGAGACCAACCAGGCGTTATCCCGGCTGTCCGATAGGGGAACCCTACCCATATCGAGTTCACAAAGAAGACGATAATCGTGTTTGTCCGCCTCCAACATCTCGGGATACTGCAACCTCGACTGGTCCAGATCCTGCCAGCGGCCGTACTTCTCCATTTTCGGGCCCGAGATGAAAACCCACTTCTCATGGGCCCCCCTATTGTTGGAGTTTGTCTGAGCCCAATCGGCCCTGCCGGTCCGACGAGCGATAGTGTAGAAACCGCTGCTTTTGGAATTCCTCCGAAGCTCATAATGATGCCAGAACAGGGTTGTCCTCAGAGTCATCTTTTTAGCTAAGCATCGGGCTTGGAAAGCATTTATATGGAAAAAGCTGTTCGGATCCAGCTGTCCTATGGCGATCCCAACTTGCCTCAGCAATTTTTTCAGTATTGGCAGCATCGGCAGCCGAAAGCCACACTTGAAGGCCATTTCGGATATGCCGGTGGCCACACTTCCGCCGAAGAGAGGTGGGACCTCCGGGTTGTGCCAAATGCGGTCTCTCTTCCTGGGAGTGAAGAAGTACCAGACATTCCTCTCTACTAGGTATTTGGAATGGAATTCTTCTATTTTTTCCTCAGTCAGGTGCGACCGAAAGTTCGCCGCAGGATATTCCCCGGCATCACTGAACGGTGATACCTCCGAAGGACCGGCACCTTCGGTTGACCGATCCATGTCCCTGCATTCGGAAATGAAGAGACATTAGCTTTGTACTCGGACAAAGAAGACGAAAACAAAAAGGGGAGAGGCCGAGTACAGTGAGCCAGGATCGGTCGGAGAATCCTAAAATCTAAGGTTTGGCAAATTACGGGTCGTCTAAGTCATAAAGATCGGGACAGATCGAAGGGAGTTCTCAAGGTTTGGAAATCCCGAAGGACATCTCAACCCTAACAACTTCCAGGCAAATCTCAAGGTTCAAGTAAGGGGTTGTATCAGAGCAACACAACGGAAACCAAAAGGAAAAGACACGCGCATGTTCTACTCAAAACGACAAAAATAAACTGCACGGGTAACTTTACATATGTGTACATATAGATACATGTGTATGAGTACGGAAAGCAGATAAGAACACAAAAGCAGGAAAGAAAGTAATTCAAGTGTGCGACGAATCGGAAAAAGAAGGGAAGTAATGAGAACTTACTTATTTGTTTGAGATCTCTGATAAGATCGAGTTCGTGGGGGTAGGCCTCTTGGACGTGAATGTCGACTGGAATCGGCGATTTGGGGGCCTCCGGTGATGAAACAACGCTCCCAATTGCTATTTGGAGATCTCTCTGGAGGGAGTTTTTCCTTTGAATGTTAAAGAAATGGTATGTGCGTAAAAGAAAGAAAGAAATGAACTGTGGAGTTTAAATAGAAAAGATGTGACGTTTGGACAGAGCCGTTTCATACTCAACGGCAGGGATTGAAGCGCAAATCTCGAGGACAGACAGCTGTCAGCCATAAAGGGACACGGCTCCCTAGGAGGCGTCTCATTCTTGTCCATCACCATTCTTATCCGAAGGGAACGTACGAACACAGAGTTCTGAAGATGGGCTTGGGCTTTAGCCTTCGTCCTGAGGATAACTCCGAACGAAGCCTAGGGACATGTTAGAGGCCCAACTTCTTACTGGGCTGGACCGAAGGCCCAGTCGTGGAATGACCGAAGGCCCAGTCGTGGAATGGGTACCGGTTTGGCGAAGGCCCATGTCATCCGGTCCCTTCATTTACAACGGTTCGTTCGGTTGTACATCCCTGGGAACGTGGGAACGTGGAACACGTTCGCCACTCACTTTACTCTCCGGTAACTGCCAACACTGAGGATAAAGAGGTTAACCAAGGTTTGGGTTCATTCATTCAATCACTGACACACAACACAAACACTCTACGTTTACCTTTACTCATAAAGAACCAGTTAACTTATTCTCACACCGGAGGTGAATCGGGGGGCCACACCCTCGCATTCTTCTTCAATTGCAGGTCCGACCGAACGGATACACCGACGGAAATTGGTTGTAACACTATACATACATGTAAGTTATAACAGGTCATAAATTATATAAGAAATCATTCACCATCATAAAAACGGTTAAAACATACTACATAATTTTGTACAACTGGTATTACTGCGTAAGGACAGCAGATATTGCTTTTGCCAACTAACTTTTGGATTTGGTAAAGTAAAACAAACCAGAGTTTTTGATGTTTAATGCCTAAAAAATTGTAGAAATATCAATTACCAAAGTTGCAAAGTACCAAACTTTGTGATGATACTTTATATGAATGGTTGATAATTGATATTCGAACCTTAACTAAAAGACTGAACTTAGTCGGTTATATTTGCATTACTATAAGAAGAGCAGATATTAAGGTCTCTGAGCAACCAACAGAAATGGAATGCCTTGTCTTAATAATATCCTCCTTATTAGTTGAAGTCAGCATAGCATCCCCATCAGCATTCCGAATCAGCATCCCCTCCATATTAGCATTCACAAAACTATCCATCAGCATTCAGAATCAGCATCCCCTCTATATTAGCATTCACAAAAACTATCTCCTGCGTGAACAATCATCTTACTATATAAGATCGTTTGTAGTAACTTTAAGTAAGGTAGTACGTAACTTCTAAAAAGCTAACACAAACATGTTAAAGAAACGGAAGTGATGAAAAATATGATTAAACGAACAAAATAACAAACAGCTTATACTACATAAAGGTCACAGCCTTGTCTTGCACTAAATTCATAACCACATTCCTCAACCAAGATCTATTTGACAATTTCTATCCAACCTCGTTAGGACACATCTTGAAGGAACTCAAATACTTGAACCTCCAAGACACACCGAGGATTGCCAACTTTAGTCTGGACAACCAAGACATTAGTCTCACTTTAGAAAAATTGGGGAACAGTCATCAAAACTATTCAAAACTGTCACAACATCCGGTGGCAACAACTTCATTGAGAACATGATTTATATTGAAACAAATCATCCACATAATGTAGATGCGGCACTGGAGGCAATATGGAACAATGCTACAATTGAACTATGTGTGCTTTGAAATTTAAATAATTTTGAAAATTATATACCAGTACTAAAGAATTACAATCTCTTCATTACTGACACTAGTGGCAGAGAGTCTGAAGTAGGCGACACTCAATATCTAACGGTTAAGATAGTAGACTTAAACAATGGACGAAATCGGGAAGAGTGTTAAGGAAACACAGAGTTGGCAACACATACACACCTACGACCCTAATGCAAATGAACACCTATCCAGTTGACAATGTACAAACTTCTGTCTAGCCAGAAGATCGGAACATTTACCAAGACGGCCAAGTGCAGGACCACATACAGGGAGATCTTCCAACTGCTGAATTAACACAAAACAATGAGATTACCTCAAACACCATGGAGGATGTGCTGATTACAAATACGCAGATTTGGCTGCAGGGACAAATTGAAACAAAAGGCAACTACAATACAAATAGCTTAGAACAGTCTCATATATTCTGCTAAGCAAACTCAGCCAAAACAACAGACAGACTCGAACAGCCTGAGGCATTCTTTCTGAAAAAAATTATACCAAATGAACTTAGGATGGGGAAGAGGAAGGACGAAAATCATCAAAGACAAGAAATACTGGGTAGGGCTAAGAACAAGAAATACTGGGTAGGACGAAAACAGTCAATGTCTTCTAAACAAAAGCATTTGGTCATATATGAGAAAGAAGGGTACAAACTGCAGAGGACATGTCAGCAATCCTCGTTGATCCAGTGGACCTAAAGGCAGCTCAAATTCTTGAATACGTAGAAAACATGGGACTACACTAATCACAACCCTAAACAAGGCAGAAGCTCATCTAAGATAAGTTACGTTAACCCTAGTCATTTACATACATTCTCATTCTTATAGACTGTGGGTCATAATTCTATTTTAAGAAGAAACATTAGGGGGGCAGTTAGTGCTATCAACAAGAGAAATCTTAGAAAATCGGTGTCAGACCACATTGTTAACTTGATATGCTTGCAAGAGACAAGATGTGGGGACTGAAATTATCGAATCAAAATTTCAATTTGAGAGGATGCAACTCATGGCTGGATTTCACAACCAACATCTAGATAATCGGGGGCTTATTAGTTTAGTTGGATTTATACCAGTATCACATTTATTCAACATGCAATAGCTTAGGCGAAACAGCTCAAGATACTACCTTCAACTGCAAAATTGCCTTATTTTTCATGAGGAGAACCAATATATTCGAACTGAATCAGGGGTGGCTTAATTATTTTCACTTGATCCTCACTAGCAACATTCTTCTTTGAAATTACCAATAATGCTAACCTTCTTCTTTGAAGAACGACAAACCAAAATTAGTAGCCTTCAACTTTGCTCCCTTTTTAATGAGAACCAATATATCCATATTTACATTTAGAACACATCAATTGCTAAGCTAATTACAAACTTAAATTTCTAAATATGATGCAAATTCCTAATACATGTTATCAATAATGGCATATCCTGATTTGATTTGATGCATATTAATATATGATGTGCAAGCAAACAAGCAAAAGTCAGGCAAAAACATAGAGTGAAATAAGACACATTTACACTTTAATCTTAAAAAAAGTGAAATCGCTAGAATAATACCTGAAATTAAAAGTCATTGAGGTACAACTCTATGGAGAAGAAACTCATATACCTGGAATCCATTACTCGTGACCTCCCTCCAATCTAATGCCGTAAATAATCCAAGGTAATTGTATCTAAATGCGTTATCAGGCATTCGACTTCTTACTATAAGGCGTACTTCAATGTTATATAGACACGAGTTTCTCATTGCCACATTTCTTCTTGTCCATCTCTGATTAGCCAATACCCTAACATGAAGTTGATTTGCATCCCGTAGATTCCCTCCTTCAGCTCCATAAATGACCAAGTCTTCATCTAAAAAAGTGTTATGTCGCACGAAGACAGCCACTGCAGCTGTGGCGACCTCAAGACCAATAAGATGAACCATATCATCATGAACCATATCATCATCATCATGAAGGCCAATAAGATGAACCTCTGCCCGGATATTGAACTCGTCGCCTACATGAACACCAGGTATATGGCCAACAGTGGCTGCCCGTGCCATCATCGGCTCCACAATAGGCCACATCTCATCACGAACAGCATCTAAGGCTAAGTCAATACTGAGACCGCCCACATGACGATGAAAAACAAAACGTAACAAGATATGATCAACCCAGAATGTAGCTATCTCATCATTATCCATTGCTGAGCCCTGAGAAAAAAACCAAAAGTTTCATTTACTCATTGTTACAACCAAATAATTTAAAGAACTACTTAAACTTCCAACTACTCAATATATAATATGCAGTCACCATTATAAAATAGCAATAGCGATTAACAACAACAATCATAATAACACTACTTTCCATGTAGTATGTACTAAACATAACCAATCCTAGCTAACTGATTTTAAATATTTCAGGTATACATGGATTACAATTTGGCTAAAGCATAAGGACAATTAACTTAAGATCTATAATAATCGGATTTCATTCACTTTGAGCTTATTTATAAAATGTAGGAGGAGTTCCTGAATCATTTTTTTGATTGAGTTGAGACATAAAACACTTTCAACAACCATATGAATAGGTACAATGTATAATTCTTTTGAATAGGTACTACCATATGTTTCATTTTTTGGTGCAATGTATAATTCTTTTGAATAGGTACTACCATATGCGTAATGTAGGACAATAAAGAGAAACACAGTAATGAAACATAACTAGTTGTATATTTGAATAGCAACTCAACCAGTACCTCAGGGAATTAGATTAATATCTATACATAAATGTATCCAAATATCAAAGCTATCTCAGGTATATAACGTGTTGAATATCTCTAAGAGAAGGTAATCTTTCGTGTAACTCATCAGGTATAATATCTGCAAATGTATTAAGAATTTGGTAAACGTCCCTAGGAATCTCACCACCTCTCTCATCCAAATTAATTCAGTACAGAAAACCTAAACCATGAGAACACAAGAGTGACGATGCGACTTGCTAGTGATTTCAATTCAGCAAACTTATACTTTAAAATTTTTTCTGTACATACATATTACATTCAACAAAAAGACCTAGATTCAAATTATGCTTCTAATAGCACAATTACAAATTATAATGAACTAACATCTAGAACTTCATGCTGAAAATGCATATTAGTGTACATATGTAAAAACCTCTAATAGCACAAATACATAATACGCAGACAGAGACTGTAGAATAACTGAATTAGCACTTTATAACGGTACTAAACATAACCAATCCTAGCTAACTGATTTTAAATATTTCAGCTATACAGGGATTGCGATTTGGCTAAAGCATAAGGACAATTAACTTAAGATCTATAATAATCAGATTTCATTCACTTTGAGCTTATGTATAAAATGTAGGAGGAGTTCCTGAATCATTTTTTTGATTGAGTTGAGGCATAAAACACTTTCAACAACCACACAATAATGAAACATAACTAGTTGTGTATTTGAATAGCCAGTACCTCAGGAAATTAGCTTAATATCTATACATAAATGTATCCAAATATCAAAGCTATCTAAGGTATATAACGTGTTGAATATCCAAATATCAAAGCTATCTAAGGTATATAACGTGTTGAATATCGCTAAGAGAAGGTAATCTTTCGTGTAACTCATCGGGCATAATATCTGCAAATGCATTAAGAATTTGCTAAACGTCCCTAGGAATCTCACCACCTCTCTCATCCAAATTAATTCAGTACAGAAAACCTAAACCATGAGAACAGAAGAGTGGCGATGCTACTTGCTAGTTGTTAGGTAGCCGGTTATTTTCAAACTCATGCCTAATTTCACCAACCCCCTTCCCCCCACCTACTACATTTTTTCTCTTATAAATACCTTCATCCCCCTTCATTCTAAAAACACACCAAAATCTCTTCTTCCTCTCATACTTCTCAGTATATATAGCTGCTAGATAGTCCGTCTAGTAGGAAACTTACCTTGTGGTAGTTTCAAGCAGGTCAGAATAGGGGGCCCTCGTGCTACTCTATTCTTTCATTTCGAGGGAGTTTGTGTGAGTGTCAGGCTGCAGCCATCGAATCTGTCCCGCTGCAGCATTAGGAGTTCGTCCAGCTGTTGTAGTTGCTACAAAGGGAGTTCATCCAGGTTATCCGGTCAAGTACCGGAGGAGTAGGGAATCGTTGTATTTCTATTCAGTTGTGCCTCAAGTGTTACTTCGTAAACTTGAGAGAGAATATCGTAACCATTGTTATCATTATAGCGGAAACATTCGGAGTTGGTCCCGTGGTTTTTTACCTCTTTACTTAAAGGGGTTTTCCACGTATAAATCTTGGTGTTCATCTGTCTTTATTATTGACTGTTATAATCTCCGTATTTAATTTACGCAAAGACAGGAAACGGGAATTCCTAACAAGTGGTATCAGAGCTGGGGCCCACATTGATAGTGTCTAGGAAAGTGCTTTGTGAGCAGTGGTTACTTGATAACGCGCCGTACTAATACGGAAGGCTCCCCAAACACATCCACTTTCCTGGCCAACTTGTGTGGTTCTAAGTGAGATTCCCATAGTCTTTGGTTAATTAAAATGGATGATTCTTCCAGTGTAATGGTAAGCCTAATAGCTTCAAATTATCCGATGTGGAAAAGCAGAATAAAGGATTTGCTTTATAGTAAGGACTTGTTTGATCCGGTGGAGTTGAAAGGAGTTAAACCTGCAGCAAAATCTGATGCTGATTGGAAGAAGATGAACATGAAAACTATCAGTCTCATTCGTCGATGGATTGATAATTCGGAGTATCATCATGTCTCTGAAGAAGACGCTTATACGCTTTGGACGACATTAGAGTCTACGTTCCAAGAGAAAAGTTCACAAAATGTAACTTTTTTAGTTCGTCAGTTGGTGAACATGAGGTACCAGGATGGGAACAACATGTCAGAGCATATGAGCGAATTCCAAGGGTTGTTAAATCAACTATCAAATATGAAGATGGAGTTTGAGCAGAAATTCCAAGCAATATTTCTTCTCAACACTTTACCATCCAGCTGGGATACGTTAGTGGTGACAGTGACTAATGTTGTACCAACTGAGCAACTAACGTTGCGATCAATTAAGCAGAGTATCCTTAGTGAATCCATGAGAAGAAAGGTACAAGGAGTCAACCACGATTCCCAGGCTCTTGTTACTGAGAACAGGGGAAGAAGCAACTACAGGGATTTGGTAATTCCGGTGGCAAATCAAATGCCAATGTTGAATGCTACTATTGTAAGAAGAAGGGTCATTACAAAAAGGATTGTAGGGCCTGGCTCAAGCAACTGAACAATGGTCAGCAAGGGAAACATGTCGTGAAAAGTACAACAGCTGCTATGACAGAAGATGTTGTGATCCTTTCTTTTGGGGAAGAAGAATGCTTACATGTTGATGATCAGAAGGTCGAATGGGTGATAGATACTGGAGCAACGTATCATGCAACACCCACTCAGGAATTCTTTACGACGTACAAGTCAGGGGACTTTGGTACTGCAAGAATTGGTAACTCAGATCAATCAAAGATCGCAGGCATTGGTGACATCTGTATTGAGACAAACACGGGTTGTTCAATGACTTTGAAAGATGTCAGGCATGTTCCGGACTTACGGCTCAACTTGATTTCCGGCATGGTGCTAGACAAGCAGGGGTACGTAAATACCTTCGGTGGTGGAAGGTGGAAGCTTACTACGGGTTCATTGGTGGTTGCAAGAGGATCCACTTGTGGCTCTTTGTACAAGACACAAGTGAAGATGTGTTCAAATGCTTTGAATACAATTGAAGATGAAGACTCGGAAAAATTATGGCACAAGAAGCTCGGCCACATGAGCGAGAAAGGGTTGCAGATTCTAGCAAAGAAATCCCTCATTCCATTTGCTACAGGAACTGCATTGCAGCCGTGCAAATATTGTTTATTCGGGAAACAACATAGAGTATCTTTTAGCAGTCCACTGAAGAAAAAGTCGGGGCTGTTAGAAAGAGTTTATTCTGATGTATGTGGTCCGTTTGAGGTGGAGACCTTAGGCAGAAATAGGTACTTTGTTACCTTCATTGATGAAGCATCTCGAAAGGTGTGGGTTGAGATACTCAAATCCAAAGATCAAGTGTTTGAGTACTTCCAGAAGTTTCATGCCATGGTTGAAAGATCAACAGGGAAACAACTGAAGTACATTCGTAGTGATAACGGGGGGGAGTACACTTCAAAAGAGTTTCAAAAGTACCTTACAAATCATGGTATCCGGCATGAAAGAACAGTTCCTGGCACCCCACAACAAAATGACGTTGCGGAAAGAATGAACCGCACCATTGCTGAACGAGTCAGATGCATGTTGAAAATGGTTTAATTGTCGAAGTCATTTTGGGGAGAAGCTGTAAGAACAGCTTGCTACTTGATCAATCGATCTCCATCGGCACCTCTGAATTTTGAGATTCCAGAGAATATCTGGTTAGGAAATGATGTTTCCTATTCCTACTTGCGGGTGTTTGGATGCAAGGCTTTTGCACACATCCCAAAGGAGCATAGAACAAAGCTTGAAGATAAAACAACTCCGTGTATTCTCGTTGGCTACGGGGATCAAGAGTTCGGGTATCGGTTGTGGAATCCTGAATCGAAGAAGATATTCAGGAGCAGAGATGTGATTTTCATGAGTCTCAAAATTATGAGAATTTTTGGGAGCACTCAACCAAGGAAAGCTAGAAATCCAGATATAGTAGAAGATGAGGGAGATGATGAGGCTGCTGAGCAGGGGGAGCTACCGCCTCAGCCTGAAGCTGAAGAAACTCAGCCACGACATTCTACGAGAGAACGGAGAGCATCAGGAAGATATCTTTCATCCGAGTATATCTTAATTGCTGATGAGGGGGAGCCCGAGACCTTTGAGAAAGTCAATACTCATAAAGAAAGCACTTGCTGGCTGAAAGCAATGCAAGAGGAGATGGATTCTTTAAATAAGAATGAAACTTATGAGTTAACTGTACTTCCGAGAGGACGGAAGGCTTTGAGGAACAAATGGGTCTTCAAAGTAAAAAGGGATGATGAAAAGCTTGTAAAGTATAAAGCACGCTTGGTGGTTAAAGGCTTTGCACAGAAGGAAGGCATTAATTTCGTTGAAATCTTTTCTCCGGTTGTAAAGATGACATCAATCCGAACAGTTCTCGGATTAGCGGCTAGCATGGATCTTGAGCTTGAGCAGTTAGATGTGAAAACTGCATTCCTTCATGGAGATTTGAAGGAAGAGATCTACATGCACCAGCCAGAAGGATTTGAAGTGAAAGGGAATGAGCACATGGTTTGTAAACTCAAGAAGAGTTTATATGGGCTTAAGCAAGCGCCAAGACAGTGGTACAAAAAGTTTGATTCATTCATGAGGAATCATAAGTTCAAGAGAACTGCATCCGATCACTGTGCTTATGTGCAAAGGTTTCCTAACGGTAACTTCATTATCCTGCTGCTTTATGTTGATGATATGTTAGTGGTCGGCCAAGATGCTAACATGATCCGCAAGCTGAAAGAAGATTTGTCCAAGTTCTTTGATATGAAAGACTTGGGTCCAGCAAAACAAATCCTAGGGATGAAGATTGTTCGTGACAGAACAACTCGGAGGTTGTGGCTTTCACAACAGGGATATATTGAACGGGTATTGAAAAGGTTCAATATGGATGATGCTAAACCTGTTAGCATACCGTTGGCGGGACATTTTAAACTGGACAAGAAAATGTGTCCGTCAACAAACAAGGAGAACGAGGATATGGAGGAAGTTCCCTACTCATCCGTAGTGTGGAGTCTTATGTATGCATTGGTTTGTACAAGACCAGATATTGCTCATGATGTTGGAGTTGTGAGTAGATATCTATCAAATCCAGGAAGAAAGCACTGGGAAGCAGTTAAGTGGATTCTCAGATATCTCAAAGGCACTTCCGGGTTATGCTTGAAGTATGGACACGGTGAACCAGTCTTGGAAGTTTTTACAGATGCTGACATGGCAGGACATCTAGATGGGATGAAGTCCACATCAGGGATGCTTTTCACTTTTGCGGGGGGAGCTGTAGCATGGCAGACCAAGTTGCAGAAGTGTGTTGCGTTGTCAACAACCGAATCAGAGTATATTGCTGCTTGTGAAGCAGGCAAGGAGCTGGTTTGGTTAAAGCGGTTTTTCCAAGAATTAGGTCAGAAGCAAGACAACTTTGAGTTGTATTGTGATAGCCAGAGTGCTATTGACTTGAGCAAGAATGCTACTTGTCACAGTCGTACAAAGCATATTAATGTACGTTACCATTGGCTACGGGAACAGGTTGAAGATGGGGTGATACAGATAGAGAAGATACACATGGATAAGAATCTGTTTGATATGATGACAAAGGTGGTTCCGCGGAAAAAGTTGGAGATGTGCAAACAGGGCGCAGGTATGGACAGCAAGTGATTAACTGTGAGTTTGGAAAGAGGGGGAGATTGTTAGGCAGCCGGTTATTTTCAAACTCATGCCTAATTTCACCAACCCCCTTCCCCCCACCTACTACATTTTTTCTCTTATAAATACCTCCCTCCCCATTCATTCTAAAAACACACCAAAATCTCTTCTTCCTCTCATACTTCTCAGTATATATAGTTGCTAGATAGTCGGTCTAGTAGGAAACTTACCTTGTGGTAGTTTCAAGCAGGTCAGGATAGGGGGCCCTCGTGCTACTCTATTCTTTCGTTTCGAGGGAGTTTGTGTGAGTGTCAGGCTACAGCCATCGAAATCTATCCCGCTGCAGCATTAGGAGTTCGTCCAGCTGTTGTAGTTCGTCTAGTGATTTCAATTCAACAAACTTATACTTTAAAATTTTTTCTGTACATATATACATATTACATTCAACAAAAAGACCTAGATTCAAATTATGCTTCGAGTAACACAATTACAAATTATAATGAACTAACATCTAGAACTTTACGCTGAAAATGCATATTAGTGTACATATGTAAAAAGCCTCTAATAGCACAATTACATAATATAATACGTAAGAATTTACGCAGACAGAGAATGTAGAATAAATGATTAAGCACTTATAATGGAAATAAAGAAGTTGACATGAATAATAGAAGAGGATCCAACAAATTAAGATGCCTAGAAATCAAATTACGTCTCGAATAGCAAAATTACGTAATACAATAGCCTAATCAAGCCGAATAAGCACAGTAAATAGAAATAAACAAGTAAGCACGAATATTATACACGAATATTATACATGGATCCATCATAATCAAGCCCAAGACAAGCTGCGAGCTCCAGAAATAGAAATTATTCACTATCAAAAGCACTTGTATCACATATACGTAACTGACACTACACCAAATCTGCTATCAGACAACACTGATCAGACAACACTCTGCAAAAAAAGTGTTGCCCGAAAAGATCAGACAACGGTTCCCGTGTTCAAGAAAAAAAAGTATTGTCTGATCCCAGTTTTTACAACGAGGAAAAAACCATTGTCTATTAGATGAAGTCAGACAACGGTATTTAAAATGTAGTGTTGCACAGATTTCATATTTAGACAACAGTTTTCCGGAACCATTGTCTGAAAATGTTTCAGACAAGAGCACACAAAACTGTTGTTAGAAGGAGACAACAGTTTTTCTGATCCGTTGTTTGAGTTTAATTCAAACAACACACAGAAAATACAGTTGTTGGAATCAGACAACAGTTTTTCTGTTACTGTTGTGTAACATTTGTTCAAACAACAGTTTTTTATAGTGTTGTCTGAGTTAAAGCTATCAGACAACTCTTTTAGGCTAATTGTCTATTGTTGATTCAGACAACGGTTTCTTGTTTAAAACCGTTGTCTAATTTACAGGATACAGAAAAAAAAAATTGAAAATGGAACTAACCTGCTCACAGTACAAATGCAAACCAACATAATCAATCTACTTTTATCAGTTAGCCAACATACCAAACAACAGTAGCTTATAAACCATTTATTACATCACAAAAGTTATGATCATAGTTATAATTAATTCAAACAACACGAATAAAATTTTACATCACAAAAGTTCTATTAGCTCATCTACACCATCTCGAATATAACTAGCCATGTCCTCATCATCATCATCCGGTAGGTTGGGTACAAAGAATTCATTCTCAAGTTCAACTTCTACGGATCCCTCATTTTCATCTTCATAATTTATTTTTTTCGGGTAGCTTCAACACAACGGACCATAACTTATCAAGGGGATCATCGATATAACAAACCTGCTTCACATGTTTTCCTAACACAAATGGATCATTCAAAAACCCCAACCTGTTCAAATTAACCAATGTGTACCCCAAGTCATCGACCTTAATTCCTTTGTTCATATCTACCCACTTACAACGAAATATTGGAATCCTAAAGTTACAATAGTCCAACTCCCATATATTTGTTATGACACCATAAAATGTATGTGACAAATGCTCTATTTTTTTATCCTTGCCCTGCACAACCATTGTATCGGCCTCTACACAAACACCGATGCATTGAACTTGCCGTGTATCATCACGGTCTTTAGTACTGTAGGTAACACCATCCATTTTGTAGCCGCTGTATGTAGGAACGTCCTTGTTGGGGCCATCTGCAATCCACCTTATCTCATCTTGTACCTCATTACCATCAAACAAATCGGAAGCAATCTGCCAAAAAATACATATTAGTTGAAAAATGATTTGTGTGAGCAACGCAGTTTAAAAACATGCACAAAAATATTATGAAAATGCACATAATACCTTATCTTTGAACCATTTCGGAAATGTCTCATTTTGCTTGTTTTTTAGCCACATTTCATCATTTTCATGATCTGGATAGGTGGTCATCAAAATTGACATGTGTTCACTGCCCACAATTGTAGAAAATAATTAGAATGACTTCCTATAAATTCTGCAAAATTATAATTTCACGACTTACTGAAAATATGGCATAATGGCAGTTGTATTTTGTAGTACACATAAATGCGCTACATGCAAATCAGTGCTGCTCGGGTTTACCATTGTTGCGCCAGATAAAGGCCTGTAAGTAGAATCTTTTGTATGCCTACCAGTTTTCGGTACCCCGATAGTCGCTTCCTCGTGGTCCACCAAACACTCAACCCCCTCTTCCGCAATATAAGCCTCAGCAATACAACCTTCTGCATGAGCCCGATTCCTTATATATCCCTTAAATGTCTTCATATACCTCTCAAAAGGATACATCCATCTAAGAAAAATTGGTCCGCAAAGCTCAACTTCTCGTACAAGATGAACCGAAAGATGAAACATGATATCAAACAAGGAAGGGGGGAAGTACTTTTCAAGCTGGCATAAAGTTTCTACTAACTGAGATTGCATTTTCTCCAACTTATCGACCTCAATAACTTTACTGCAAATGGCCTTAAAGAATAGACAAAACCGAATAACAGTGTTCCTAACCTGTTTTTGCAGCGATGACCGAATTGCAATGGGGAGCAGGTGATGCAAAATCATATGACAGTCATGAGATTTCAAACCAGTAAGTCGAAGTGTTTCCATTGACACAAGACTCCTAATATTGGAACAAAATCCATCAGGCAACTTCATTCCGAGAAAGGAAGAGCAAATAACTTTTTTTTCAGCATGAGTTAAATTCCAAGATGCTAACGGTAACTTCTCCTTTTTTCCCGAATTTTTTGGCCGCAGCTCCACACGAATTCCCATTTCTGCCATGTCAAGACGAACAGTTTCTTTGTCTTTGGTCTTCTTTGGTATATTAAGAAAGGTACCAAGTAAAGCTTCACAAATATTTTTCTCGATGTGCATCACATCGAGAACATGCCTAACCGGCAAATATTTCCAATACACAAGCTGAAAAAATATAGAAACTTTCTTCCAAATTGGCCGAGGATCACCTTTCTTTAAGCGAGGCTGGCATTGTGTCTTACCATAAACATGTCCGTTCAAATGTTGTACTCTTTGAAGCACCTGCTCTCCGGTTAATGGAAGTGGAGCAGTTTCTTTTTCAATGGTGTTATCAAAATTTTTTTTCTGCCGCCGATATGGATGATCACGGGCCAACCACCTCCGATGTCTGAGAAACACACACTTACGGTAATTAACCAGTCTAGTTGTTTTTTGTTTCATCAACACAAATTGTACAACCATTATACCCTTTCACAACATTTCCGGACAAGTTACCATAGGCCGGATAGTCACTTATTGTCCTTAACAAAATGGCTTTAAGCAAAAAGTGCTCCTTTTTGAATGCATCATAAACATGTGTCCCACTCCATAACTTTTGTAAATCTTGAATAAGTGGTTGAAGAAACACATCAATATCATTACCGGGTTCCTTGGGTCCGGATATCAACAAACATAGCATGATATACTTCCTCTTCATACAAAGCCACGGTGGTAGATTGTAGATTGTCATCAAAACTGGCCAACAAGAATAATCAATATTTGTGGTATGAAACGGATTGAATCCATCCGACGATAAAGCTAGCCGAAGGTTTCTACAATCTGAAGAAAAATCTGGCCATTTTGCATCAACTTCCTTCCATGTTTTTGAATCTGCCGGATGTCTCATTTTGCCATCTTTTATTCTCTCTGAATCGTGCCAAGTCAAATCCTTGGCTGTTTGAGGTGAACTGAACAAATTCTTTAAACGTGGTATCAAAGGAAAATACCACAGAACCTTTGCAGGAGTCCCTTCCAATTCATCCCCTTTTTTGTTTAACTTCCATCTAGAAGCTTGACAAATGCGGCACCTTGTCTCATCTTCATCTCTCTCTCCACGATATAATAGACAATCATTAGGGCAAGCGTGTATTCTCTCATACTCCATGCCTAAAACACGCAAGCTTTTCTTGGCTTCACTGAATGAAGAAGGTAATGTGTTGCCTTCCGGGAGCATAGACCCGACCAAAAGTAGAATTTCAGAGAAGCCACAATCAGATATTTGATATTTTGCTTTGATGTTGTATAACTTTACTAAAGCCTTCATCTTTGAAAATCCTTCACATCCTGGATAAAGAGGTTCATGTTCAGATTGAACATGGTTAAATATATCTGAGTCCAGGGAAATATCATCGTCACCATCAATATTCTGATCTGTATTCATCGGTTGTTAATGCACAGATTGAGAACTGTCGGTCCCTTCCGTCGAAGGCTGACTTCCTTCTTCATTTGTTTCTCCATGACAAATCCAACGCTTGTAGGTCTTATCGATACCATTTAGGAAAAGATGATCCCTCACTATCCGAGCTTTCCATGATTTACTATGTGCGCATTTCATACATGGACAACTAATTTTATCTTCATTATGTCCGTTCTCAAATGCAAACATCAACAAGTCTTCAACTCCTTTTTGAAACTCTCTTGATCTTCTGTCAGCCATCAACCAATCCCTGTCCATCTAATTCAAAAAAAGCATGGATTACATAAGGCACACCTAGGAGGAATGTAATGCAGTTTGATTAATTAAAACAGAGCATTCAAATTAACTAGCAATTCCAACTACTAGCATAACTTGCATTAAAATTTAACAGATAAAGCTTTCTCTCCTACTATGTGCTTAAAAAGTCTGCACTGCACTAATTTAAATTCCTGCTGCACTCTAAGAACTAAAAAGTGATAGATTTCTCTTATTGACGTTTTCCCGATGCCTTTCAACAGGAAAGGATAGTTGCTCCTCATCTGAAGCATAATTACAACAAAGTCTGCACTGCACTGCACTATCTACTAGCTGCCTGTGTTTTTTTTACTTGAACTAACCTTTTTACCTTGCTAGAACATAGATATTAACAGAGCTAATATCAAGATATTAAATAGTTGGATTAAGTATCAAGATATTGATTTTGCTTGATTTAACAGAGCTCGTAATTTGCACATAAAATCCAATTTAGAGCATTCAAATTTGCCCTGTACTGCCAAATTTAGGGCATTCAAACTCTTAACCAAATTTAGGGCATTCAAACTCTTAACCAAATTTAGGGCATTCAAACTCAGAGCAAATAATTAACAGCAAAGCTAGTACCGATTCTTAATTATTGTTAAGATCTTAACAATAATTTAGAAAACTCAGAGCAAATAATTAACCATTTCCATAGGATGAACAAAATCAAAGCAAAGCTACTAAAGAGACAAAATCGAAGCTAAGGAGAATACAAAATCAAAGCTAGAGAACAAAATAGAAGAACCACAGTTAACAAAATCGAAACTAAAAGATGAATAAACTCACCACTTACCAAATCGAAGCTTGAGATGAATAAATCGAAGCTTGAGAGGAATAAATCGAAGCTCCTTATAAGATCGATTGAGAAGCTGTGTTGCCTGCACTCAAATCGCTGGGTCTTCGATTTCACTCATAAATATTGAGAAGAGATGATTTGGGGTTCTGTTTTAATGTTTGAATGTCTTCGATTTATTAATATGTTTTAAATATTACGACGGCAATCCCACAACAGAAATTTAAAAAAAATCGTTGTATGATTCTGACGACGGTTTTTTAAATATGGAAAGGGTTGTTGGAAATCATATTGCACAACAGAATTTCGAATATTTTCGTTGTCTGAATTACACAACGGTATTTTGGAAAAAAGACTTGTCTGAGGTGCTTTGGCACAACAGTTTTGGCGGCAAAACCGTTGTCTTTTTTTTTCCTGCTATTTAAATCAATTTGTACCGTTTAGTCGGCTTCGAATGTGTTATTAAGTTGAAACATAATAACATAAGACATTTTTGACCGTATTTACTTATACTTATTCGAATAATACACGGGTAATGTAAAATCCGTATCACATGTTAGGGTTTAGGGTTTCGATAACTTTATTTTATCAAGAATCGCGAACACGAGACTGGTTGATAGTTCATTTATATAAATAACAAATTTATTCGATATATGAACGATAATTTCCTTTGCAAATAAATAGTACCACGTATTAATAGAGTGCTATATATATATATAATATAGTTCTTGTTATCGATCGATTTATAAACTACGATATAATCACACTCACAATATTGAACAAATTAACATATTAATTACTAATTAATAATATAAGATTCAAAGGATAGGAACGGGAGTGAAAAATTTATAAATTAAAAGCGTCAATTTCGGAGAAAACGAAATGGTATTCAGACAATGGTTTCTGTTAAAAAAATGCTTGTGCAAACGACAATCCCACAACAGAAATTTTAAAAAAACCGGTGTATGATTCTGACGACGGTTTTTTAAATACGGAAAGGGTTGTTGGAAATCATATTGCACAACAGAATTTCGAATATTTTCGTTGTCTGAATTACACAACGGTATTTTGGAAAAAAGACTTGTCTGAGGTGCTTTGGCACAACAGTTTTGGCGGCAAAACCGTTGTCTTTTTTTTTCCTGCTATTTAAATCAATTTGTACCGTTTAGTCGGCTTCGAATTTGTTATTAAGTTGAAACATAATAACATAAGACATTTTTTACCGTATTTACTTATACTTATTCGAATAATACACGGGTAATGTAAAATCCGTATCACATGTTAGGGTTTAGGGTTTCGATAACTTTATTTTATCAAGAATCGCGAACACGAGACTGGTTGATAGTTCATTTATATAAATAACAAATTTATTCGATATATGAACGATAATTTCCTTTGCAAATAAATAGTACCACGTATTAATAGAGTGCTATATATATATAATATAGTTCTTGTTATCGATCGATTTATAAACCACGATATAATCACACTCACAATATTGAACAAATTAACATATTAATTACTAATTAATAATATAAGATTCAAAGGATAGGAACGGGAGTGAAAAATTTATAAATTAAAAGCGTCAATTTCGGAGAAAACGAAATGGTATTCAGACAATGGTTTCTGTTAAAAAAATGCTTGTGCAAACGGCAATCCCACAACAGAAATTTTAAAAAAACCGTTGTATGATTCTGACGACGGTTTTTTAAATACGGAAAGGGTTGTTGGAAAGCATATTGCACAACAGAATGTCAAATATTTCCGTTGTCTGAATTACACAACGGAAATTTGGCAAAAAGTCTTGTCTGAGGTGCTTTGGCACAACAGTTTTGGCGGCAAAACCGTTGTCTTTTTTTTTCCTGCTATTTAAATCAATTTGTACCGTTTAGTCGGCTTCGAATGTGTTATTAAGTTGAAACATAATAACATAAGACATTTTTGACCGTATTTACTTATACTTATTCGAATAATACACGGGTAATGTAAAATCCGTATCACATGTTAGGGTTTAGGGTTTCGATAACTTTATTTTATCAAGAATCGCGAACACGAGACTGGTTGATAGTTCATTTATATAAATAACAAATTTATTCGATATATGAACGATAATTTCCTTTGCAAATAAATAGTACCACGTATTAATAGAGTGCTATATATATATATATATATATATATATATATATATATATATAATATAGTTCTTGTTATCGATCGATTTATAAACCACGATATAATCACACTCACAATATTGAACAAATTAACATATTAATTACTAATTAATAATATAAGATTCAAAGGATAGGAACGGGAGTGAAAAATTTATAAATTAAAAGCGTCAATTTCGGAGAAAACGAAATGGTATTCAGACAATGGTTTCTGTTAAAAAAATGCTTGTGCAAACGGCAATCCCACAACAGAAATTTTAAAAAAACCGTTGTATGATTCTGACGACGGTTTTTTAAATACGGAAAGGGTTGTTGGAAAGCATATTGCACAACAGAATGTCAAATATTTCCGTTGTCTGAATTACACAACGGTATTTTGGCAAAATGTCTTGTCTGAGGTGCTTTGGCACAACAGTTTTGGCGGCAAAACCGTTGTCTTTTTTTTCCTGCTATTTAAATCAATTTGTACCGTTTAGTCGGCTTCGAATGTGTTATTAAGTTGAAACATAATAACATAAGACATTTTGGACCGTATTTACTTATACTTATTCGAATAATACACGGGTAATGTAAAATCCGTATCACATGTTAGGGTTTAGGGTTTCGATAACTTTATTTTATCAAGAATCGCGAACACGAGACTGGTTGATATTTCATTTATATAAATAACAAATTTATTCGATATATGAACGATAATTTCCTTTGCAAATAAATAGTACCACGTATTAAATCAATTTGTACCGTTTACACGGCTTCGAATGTGTTATTAAGTTGAAACATAATAACATAAGACATTTTTGACCGTATTTACTTATACTTATACTTATACTTATCGCGAACACGAGACTGGTTGATATTTCATTTATTTTATCACGTGTTAGGGTTTAGGGTTTAAGATTTGTACTCGGTGATATAAAAGTTAGTATAACAATTTTTCACATTTTTTTATCATTAAAAAAAATATACATATATGTATAATTCAAATTATTATACTCAAATCTCTGTTCTAAAAATCGGTGATTAATCACGATTAATCACCGATTAATCCCTGTTCGATGGGTTATCGCACTGATTAATAATCCGATTATTCGATTAATCATCCTCGATTAATCCCTGGACAGTTCCTCTACCGATTAAGTCCGATTCCCGCTTTTTACAACACTGACTCAAATTTATAAATTACTAAATATATGTTTTATTTAAATATTATAATACATTATTATAAATATTATAATAGAATATTAATTTAGTACTGGTTAAGTTTGCTTAGGTTTACTTTCCCCCTTTCATTTCTCAATCACAATTTTCATTTCCCTCTCTTTTCGATCGGAGCTCTCGTCTTCGGGCGGCGACAGGTCTCTCTCTCTCGCACACACAGTCTCTCTCTCGCACACACAGTCTCTCTCTCTCTCTCTCTCTCTCTCTCTCTCTCTCTCTCGATCTCTCCTCTTCCTCCCTCTCTCTGTCTCTCTCACCCTTTCTCTCTCCCTCCCTCCTCGTCTCTTGCTTGATTTCTCTTTTTATGTTATGCATGCATTAGTGTGTTTATTAGTGTGTTTCCCTGTGTTTTAGTTTATGTAATTGTTGTGTAAGATATATATATGCATAGTGATTTATGCCTACCAAGTGTTTGATAATATGTGACTGTGATTTTTGTGTGAGTTTTGGACTTTGTGTGAGATTTTGTGTTTTAGTTTATGTCATTGTTGTGTAAGATATATATGCATAGTGATTTATGCCTACCAAGTGTTTGATAATATGTGATTGTGATTTTTGTGTGAGTTTTGGACTTTGTGTTTTAGTTTATGTCATTGTTGTGTAAGATATATATGCATAGTGATTTATGCATACCAAGTGTTTGATAGTATGTCACTGTGATTTTTGTGTGAGTTTTGGACTTTGTGTGAGATTTTGGACTTTGTGTATGATTTATGTGATATTTGTGTGAGTTTTGGACTTTGTGTGAGATTTATGTGATATTTGAGTGAGTTTTTGACTTTGTTTGTGTGAGATTTATGTGATTTTTGATTGAGTTTGTGACTATGTTTCTTTGTTTGTGACTGTGTTTCTTTGTTTGTGACTATGATTTATGTGACTTTGGTTGAGATTTATGTTTCTTTCTCTGTTTGTGTGTAGATTTATCATGGATTCAAGGAAAACAAAATCTGCCTCTGCTCGTACTGCCTCTCGTACCTCTGCCCTTTTAAAGGCATTAAAGAAGAACAAGTCAGCCTCAATGACCGAAACACCAGTGCAGCCCTCTCAAAGTAATTCCTCCCCTGTGTCTGTTAAAGGGAAGGCCATTTCCAGCAATTTGCAAAATCAAATATCCAAGAAAAGGAAATGTGGGAGACAAGCAGTGGCTGAGAAAAAAGAGGGACTTAAACTCTTGAAACGCGGAGCTGTGACAATGCATAGGATTGTACGACGTAAGATCCTGGGCATCAAGCTCACGGTGCCTTTCAATGCAAAGGGTGAGCCCTACGGTGATGCGGGAACTGAAATGCAGTCTTACATCGGAGTTCTTGCAAGAACTAAAGTCGCAGTATGGTATGATTCATGGATACGTGTTCCGAAAGAAAGAAAGAATAAAATATGGGATTGTGTGCAGGTAACATTGATTGCCCTTACTAGTACTTAAGTACACATTGTTGCCTACCACCTAACTTGCACTTAAGTAACAATTCTTATGAATGTAGATGGCATTTGATGTGCCGCCAACAGCAAGGAAGATGGTGTTGAAGTCAGCGTGCCAGAAGTGGAGGGAGTTTAAAAGTCGATTAACAACTGCATACATCCTTCCTTACCGGGATCAACTTGAGTTGTTGGAGTCTCCTCCAGCTGACTACTCATTTATCGAGAAAGCACATTGGGATATGTTTGTTTCTGATCGTCTCTCTATTGAGTTTAGTGTGAGTTTTTGACTTTATTTGTTTTCAAAGTTCTTACAAGTTATATTAGGCTTTGTTGCTAATTTTTTAACTATCTGTTATGTGAAAAAGGAGATCCACACTACGCAGAAAAAGAGAAGGGAGCTGAATGAATACCCTCACTGCATCTCTCGCAAGGGTTATGCTAACCTTGAACAAGAAATGGTTAGTAATATACACTATTTGATTTTTTACAAGAGTCATATTCAAACGGGTTGATGTTTCTTAATTTTGATATCTCGAACATGGTTATTCATGCAGTCGCAAAGCAATCCTGAAATCGAGATAGATCGGTCAGCTACCTGGGTTCGTGCGCGACAGGATAAAGATGGAAACTATAAGGATCCTAAAGTTAAAGAGATTGCTGAAGAGATTGTAAGTTATTCATTTATCTTTTAATTAAATTTCCACATTACCAAAATATTTGTGGTCACCCTTTGATTTTTGATTAAATTTTTAGGTGGTTATGAAACAGAGAATCAGTGAAGGGGAGAGGAAGGCACTGATGATGTCCTCTCAAAGGTGCTCGGTAAACCTGAGCATCGAGGACGAGTCCGTGGCCAAGGGACTCATGTCAAGCAGTCTGTGTACTTTAACATGCCGAGGCAGAGGAAGAAAAAAACAATTGAAGAGAGGATCCAAGATGGTATCCAGAAGTTTATGAAAGAAGAAAGAGAAAAGATTGTTCAAGAGCGGGATGAGTTTTGGGCTGCGGAGATGGAGAATATAAAAGCTCTTTTAGGTGGAAAGCTTACAGATGCCGGTAACAGTCCAAATGTTGTCTCGCAGCAAGGAAGCTGTAGCAAGGGTGCACCTGCAATTTTGAATGACCTGGAGTTGCTAGGTGTAAGAAAGCAACTGGATCTTGATACTGACAAATTGGTGGCTGAAAAATCAAGTGAGAAGATTGATGATGACCTGGAGTTGAAGGTTGCCGATATTGAGAAGGTTGACAATATTGAAGAGAAGATTGACAATGTTGAGGAAAAGGTTGAAGATGAGGCTGGGATTCATAAGATTGTTCAGGTTGACAGTAATGTGTTTGAGGAGATGGCAAATGATGAGGACAAGAATATTGGGGGGGCTGGGTGCGCTGTGGAGTGGGAATTAACCATAGACTCCCCTACCAATGTTGTTGCTTATGGAACTGTTGATACGGTGTGTAAAGTTATTCATGGGAAGCATTTACCAGAAGAGAATGCACGAGTCTGTATTACTCGTGTTGTCCAAGGATCTGCCTTAATTCCTTTCCCCATCCAAGATGAGATCACCATCGTGGAACAAGTTGTGGGGACATTTGTTGAGTGGCCAAGACACCTCATTGTAGAAGTAAAGAAAAGCAGTAATGCATTGAAAGAAACTCAAAAGGTTAGTTTTTATATTTGTTTACATAACCGTCCAACTTTTCGTACTGCTTTAGTTTGTGTTCTGAATTATCGACTACATTGTTTCTTTCAAGGGCGTCAAGAAATCTAGCCAAAGGAAGTTTAAGAAGGTGGCTGATATAGTGAAGAAACCAGAGTTTGTGTTAGACATGGGTGATGATTATCCTCCGAAGCTGAAGCATATGTGGCTCTGGGCAAAGGAGGCATTGAAGGATGGCAAAACATCCAGATTTGTGCTGTGCAAAGAAGCTTTCGGATCAGCCAAAAAACAAGTTCTATTTTTATCAGATTTACATGCCTTATGCGCAGGAGGAGAAATATCAGGGTCCGTTATTTGCTTATTTATTAAGTAAGTATCTAAGTTTAATATTTAGATCATCGCTTCTAATAATTGTTTTTATTTCTGCAACTTAGTTTTTAATTGTGTCCATAATTGTTTGCTTTTTATATAGTTTATTGGAGATCTTTTTGAAAAGACACAAAATGTCCAGCATGATATGCTTCGTTGATCCTGGGATGGTTGGCGCAAATGGTTGCGGTACTGTTACAGAGAGGGCTCGTGAATTATCTTTCAGATTCAAAAAAGGAGAGCGAGGATCCTATTTTCTAGTGCCATACAACGCCGCGTGAGTACTTATTTCTTTACTTTTACCATTTGTATTATTTATAAAAATACATGCTTTTTAATAAAAACTGATAAAATTAACGAAATTAATCAGGAAAAAAATTTAATATTTAGTCCTAAAATAATGTAACTAAGAAGTGTGTGTGTGTGTGTGTGTGTTCAAGAAAATTGAAATGGTTGATATAATAACTTTTGTGTGAAGACTAATTTAATAATCATGTTATTTTCAATTTAAGTCACAGAGGCCCTTGTTATTAACAAAGATATATGCACTGGTGCTCTAATTATCAATATCCCTTCGTGTATAATTGATGATATTTTCAGTTAAAACTACATAATTGTTTTAGCCTATAAACGTTAAGTAAATATTATTGTTCTTATTTTTCGGTGTCACTATTTACTAGGAACCACTGGTCGCTAACTGTTGTGCGTCCTGAAACACAAGTGGTTTACCACATGGACCCTTTGAAGCGTAGATTAGCAAGTGCAGAATGGATTGAGGTGGTTGATACGTGAGTACCTCTCAGAACTTAAAATTAATTTTTAATCTGCTTTAACAATTAATAAAAATGTATAGTAATTTGATTTATAATATATTGTCGTAGTGCGATCAAATTTTACAAGGAAATGACCAGGAAGTTGATGGTGAAGAAAATCACTTGGGAGAATATGGCGGTAATAATTTGTACATTTGTCATCGGTTTTCCTGATTTTCATGAGTTTCTTGTACGAATGTATAAATTCTTTTTTACGTGTTGATTAGGGCGTTCCTCTCCAAACTGGAACTAAGGACTGTGGCTTATTTGTGATGCGGTATATGAAAGAGATCTGCACTGATAAGGAATTCAGTTTTCATATTAAGGTAATATATATGTGCACAAACAGAATTTATATGTGCACAAACAGTTTCTGGCAATGCTGCAGCAGTTCAAAAATTATTACTTTCTAATGTTAAACTGTGTCCATCTTTTATCTTCCTCGAGTACTAGATTAAGCTCTTTAATGTGCCTATGTGTTGAACTAGATGAATACCTTGAAATGCTAAATAGCTGGATGTATGAATTGTATACAACATATCAGTAAAATTGTTTGTTCCCTAAGAGAGCATGGAGTTGAATAATTGTTTGTTCTTCCTGCAAACTGAATTTTCCCCTCTTAATATCAGGTCTAAGATTATTTGTCCATCTCAATCTGCAACTCTTCCCACATCTCTGAAGCCCTATACGAACATCATATGTATTTACATTATCAAGTTAATATTAGATATTAGTATAGCATTACAATAACATTCTTACGGATATATTTATTTCCTTCGGTTGGTGAAAAGTTGTAAGTATTAAGGACTTACCTGCTTTGGTAGGCAAGGCTCTCCAGCTACCATGTCCATGTTCTTCGATGTAAGCTAGTAGTTTCTGATCTTCCTCGGGTGTCCATGGCCCCTTTTTTAGTCCAAGCTTGTCACAGCATGGTGATCGACCCATTTCCACCTTAATTTCTTTCAATTGTATATCTATATATCAAAAACAAGTGTTTGATATCACAGTTTTACATAACTGCCTTGTATTAGTACTCTACATTAAATAGACCAGACAATCATCAAATGAGAGAGAGAAGAGAGGAGGGTGGGAGGCAGTAGTAGTAGTAGTAGTAATTACAAAAATGGCAGAGAAGGGGAATATATATAGGCTCATGTTAAAATGGCAGAGAAGGGGAATATATATAGTCAGTTTAACCCTGACTAATGTTCTTGTTTTTTGTATTGAAAGTATATAATTTTTAATGTTGTTTTCCTGCTTTTCAGTGGCAGCGGAGGGGAAACCTTGCTTACAACAACGATGACCTCAATGAGATAAGGATCGAATGGGCCAAGTATTTCATGAAGAACCATGCACGTTGAACAGTTTCAGTACTTGTTATTTCACAATGAACATTTTCAGTAAACTGTGGTGGCCGTTAGTTTTATATTTTGTGGAATATGTTCATTCCGAAATAGGGGCCCAATGTCCGTACTTTTGATGGTATGTTTGTCTAACGGAGTAGATATGTTGGTATGAATATTATGGTTGTATGGATTTGGATTTTATGGTTGGAATTTTAGTAATGTTATTTACTAAAGGTTGTAGACAATGCCATTTAGTAATTTGTTTAGTTTGCACATTTAAATTATACCTTTGTCTAATGTACTTGTAGACAATACTATGAAAAATCAAAGTATTGTCAAAATAGAACCTAGACAACAAGAAAATGAATAGAAGCTTGTGTTACAGTTGCTCAGACAACACACAAATGTAAACAATAAGATAAAAATACTTGTATTACAGTTACTCGCACAACACATAAATGAAAACGCTAAAATAGAAAAACTTGTGTCAAAACAGCTCAGGCAACGAATCTAACAATTAAAACCCTTGTGAACGAAATATTCAGACAACACTTTATAAAACTCTTACATTGTCTAACAACAAAAACTACAATGGTTTCTGTACAAGTAAACCGTTGTGTAACAAATCTTCAGACAACACTTTTTAAAACAATTCCATCGTCTAACTAACGAAACAACAATGGTTTCTTTCTATAAAACCATTGTGAGAAAGTATTTAACACAACATCACAGATATAGAAGACCATTGTCTATAAAACTATACTGCAACCCAACCAATTAATGTTGTGTTGGATGCAAACGAAATAGACAACACAACCAAAACAAAAAACCCTTGTCTAAACATGCCTAGAACAACGGTTTCTGAGTTAAGGATCATTGTTGTAATGTAGTTTGTACAATACTTCTTAAACACAAACTGTTGTTGTTTCTAGTATTCACACAACGTTTCAGTAAATACGGACTGTTGTCGAAGAAGGCTCACACAACAGTTTTGGTACCATTGTCTGATATAGGCATCAGACGGCGCCTCAATAGACAACAGGAAAACAGGGCATCAGACAGCGGGCAAAAACCGTTGTCTGAGCCTGTTTTCCTTGTAGTGTGAAGTGCATAAAATCAACTATCACTACACCAAATCTGCTATCAGACAACACTGATCAGACAACACTCTGCAAAAAAATTGTTGCCCGAAAAGATCAGACAACGGTTCCCGTGTTCAAGAAAAAAAAAGTATTGTCTGATCCCAGTTTTTACAACGAGGAAAAAACCATTGTCTATTAGATGAAGTCAGACAACGGTATTTAAAATGTAGTGTTGCACAGATTTCATATTTAGACAACAGTTTTCCGGAACCATTGTCTGAAAATGTTTCAGACAAGAGCACACAAAACTGTTGTTAGAAGGAGACAACAGTTTTTCTGATCCGTTGTTTGAGTTTAATTCAAACAACACACAGAAAATACAGTTGTTGGAATCAGACAACAGTTTTTCTGTTACTGTTGTGTAACATTTGTTCAAACAACAGTTTTTTATAGTGTTGTCTGAGTTAAAGCTATCAGACAACTCTTTTAGGCTAATTGTCTATTGTTGATTCAGACAACGGTTTCTTGTTTAAAACCGTTGTCTAATTTACAGGATACAGAAAAAAAAATTGAAAATGGAACTAACCTGCTCACAGTACAAATGCAAACCAACATAATCAATCTACTTTTATCAGTTAGCCAACATACCAAACAACAGTAGCTTATAAACCATTTATTACATCACAAAAGTTATGATCATAGTTATAATTAATTCAAACAACACGAATAAAATTTTACATCACAAAAGTTCTATTAGCTCATCTACACCATCTCGAATATAACTAGCCATGTCCTCATCATCATCATCCGGTAGGTTGGGTACAAAGAATTCATTCTCAAGTTCAACTTCTACGGATCCCTCATTTTCATCTTCATAATTTTTTTTTTTCGGGTAGCTTCAACACAACGGACCATAACTTATCAAGGGGATCGTCGATATAACAAACCTGCTTCACATGTTTTCCTAACACAAATGGATCATTCAAAAACCCCAACCTGTTCAAATTAACCAATGTGTACCCCAAGTCATCGACCTTAATTCCTTTGTTCATATCTACCCACTTACAACGAAATATTGGAATCCTAAAGTTACAATAGTCCAACTCCCATATATTTGTTATGACACCATAAAATGTATGTGACAAATGCTCTATTTTTTTATCCTTGCCCTGCACAACCATTGTATCGGCCTCTACACAAACACCGATGCATTGAACTTGCCGTGTATCATCACGGTCTTTAGTACTGTAGGTAACACCATCCATTTTGTAGCCGCTGTATGTAGGAACGTCCTTGTTGGGGCCATCTGCAATCCACCTTATCTCATCTTGTACCTCATTACCATCAAACAAATCGGAAGCAATCTGCCAAAAAATACATATTAGTTGAAAAATGATTTGTGTGAGCAACGCAGTTTAAAAACATGCACAAAAATATTATGAAAATGCACATAATACCTTATCTTTGAACCATTTCGGAAATGTCTCATTTTGCTTGTTTTTTAGCCACATTTCATCATTTTCATGATCTGGATAGGTGGTCATCAAAATTGACATGTGTTCACTGCCCACAATTGTAGAAAATAATTAGAATGACTTCCTATAAATTCTGCAAAATTATAATTTCACGACTTACTGAAAATATGGCATAATGGCAGTTGTATTTTGTAGTACACATAAATGCGCTACATGCAAATCAGTGCTGCTCGGGTTTACCATTGTTGCGCCAGATAAAGGCCTGTAAGTAGAATCTTTTGTATGCCTACCAGTTTTCGGTACCCCGATAGTCGCTTCCTCGTGGTCCACCAAACACTCAACCCCCTCTTCCGCAATATAAGCCTCAGCAATACAACCTTCTGCATGAGCCCGATTCCTTATATATCCCTTAAATGTCTTCATATACCTCTCAAAAGGATACATCCATCTAAGAAAAATTGGTCCGCAAAGCTCAACTTCTCGTACAAGATGAACCGAAAGATGAAACATGATATCAAACAAGGAAGGGGGGAAGTACTTTTCAAGCTGGCATAAAGTTTCTACTAACTGAGATTGCATTTTCTCCAACTTATCGACCTCAATAACTTTACTGCAAATGGCCTTAAAGAATAGACAAAACCGAATAACAGTGTTCCTAACCTGTTTTTGCAGCGATGACCGAATTGCAATGGGGAGCAGGTGATGCAAAATCATATGACAGTCATGAGATTTCAAACCAGTAAGTCGAAGTGTTTCCATTGACACAAGACTCCTAATATTGGAACAAAATCCATCAGGCAACTTCATTCCGAGAAAGGAAGAGCAAACAACTTTTTTTTCAGCATGAGTTAAATTCCAAGATGCTAACGGTAACTTCTCCTTTTTTCCCGAATTTTTTGGCCGCAGCTCCACACGAATTCCCATTTCTGCCATGTCAAGACGAACAGTTTCTTTGTCTTTGGTCTTCTTTGGTATATTAAGAAAGGTACCAAGTAAAGCTTCACAAATATTTTTCTCGATGTGCATCACATCGAGAACATGCCTAACCGGCAAATATTTCCAATACACAAGCTGAAAAAATATAGAAACTTTCTTCCAAATTGGCCGAGGATCACCTTTCTTTAAGCGAGGCTGGCATTGTGTCTTACCATAAACATGTCCGTTCAAATGTTGTACTCTTTGAAGCACCTGCTCTCCAGTTAAGGGAAGTGGAGCAGTTTCTTTTTCAATGGTGTTATCAAAATTTTTTTTCTGCCGCCGATATGGATGATCACGGGCCAACCACCTCCGATGTCTGAGAAACACACACTTACGGTAATTAACCAGTCTAGTTGCTTTTGTTTCATCAACACAAATTGTACAACCATTATACCCTTTCACAACATTTCCGGACAAGTTACCATAGGCCGGATAGTCACTTATTGTCCATAACAAAATGGCTTTAAGCAAAAAGTGCTCCTTTTTGAATGCATCATAAACATGTGTCCCACTCCATAACTTTTGTAAATCTTGAATAAGTGGTTGAAGAAACACATCAATATCACTGCCGGGTTCCTTGGGTCCGGATATCAACAAACATAGCATGATATACTTCCTCTTCATACAAAGCCACGGTGGTAGATTGTAGATTGTCATCAAAACTGGCCAACAAGAATAATCAATATTTGTGGCATGAAACAGATTGAATCCATCCGACGATAAAGCTAGCCGAAGGTTTCTACAATCTGAAGAAAAATCTGGCCATTTTGCATCAACTTCCTTCCATGTTTTTGAATCTGCCGGATGTCTCATTTTGCCATCTTTTATTCTCTCTGAATCGTGCCAAGTCAAATCCTTGGCTGTTTGAGGTGAATTGAACAAATTCTTTAAACGTGGTATCAAAGGAAAATACCACAGAACCTTTGCAGGAGTCCCTTCCAATTCATCCCCTTTTTTGTTTAACTTCCATCTAGAAGCTTGACAAATGCGGCAACTTGTCTCATCTTCATCTCTCTCTCCACAATATAATAGACAATCATTAGGGCAAGCGTGTATTCTCTCATACTCCATGCCTAAAACACGCAAGCTTTTCTTGGCTTCACTGAATGAAGAAGGTAATGTGTTGCCTTCCGGGAGCATAGACCCGACCAAAAGTAGAATTTCAGAGAAGCCACAATCTGATATTTGATATTTTGCTTTGATGTTGTATAACTTTACTAAAGCCTTCATCTTTGAACATCCTTCGCATCCTGGATAAAGAGGTTCATGTTCAGATTGAACATGGTTAAATATATCTGAGTCCAGGGAAATATCATCGTCACCATCAATATTCTGATCTGTATTCATCGGTTGCTGATGCACAGATTGAGAACTGTCGGTCCCTTCCGTCGAAGGCTGACTTCCTTCTTCATTTGTTTCTCCGTGCCAAATCCAACGCTTGTAGGTCTTATCGATACCATTTAGGAAAAGATGATCCCTCACTATCCGAGCTTTCCATGATTTACTATGTGCGCATTTCATACATGGACAACTAATTTTATCTTCATTATGTCCGTTCTCAAATGCAAACATCAACAAGTCTTCAACTCCTTTTTGAAACTCTCTTGATCTTCTGTCGGCCATCAACCAATCCCTGTCCATCTAATTCAAAAAAAGCATGGATTACATATGGCATACCTAGGAGGAATGTAATGCAGTTTGATTAATTAAAACAGAGCATTCAAATTAACTAGCAATTCCAACTACTAGCATAACTTGCATTAAAATTTAACAGATAAAGCTTTCTCTCCTACTATGTGCTTAAAAAGTCTGCACTGCACTAATTTAAATTCCTGCTGCACTCTAAGAACTAAAAAGTGATAGATTTCTCTTATTGACGTTTTCCCGATGCCTTTCAACAGGAAAGGATAGTTGCTCCTCATCTGAAGCATAATTACAACAAAGTCTGCACTGCACTGCACTATCTACTAGCTGCCTGTGTTTTTTTTACTTGAACTAACCTTTTTACCTTGCTAGAACATAGATATTAACAGAGCTAATATCAAGATATTAAATAGTTGGATTAAGTATCAAGATATTGATTTTGCTTGATTTAACAGAGCTCGTAATTTGCACATAAAATCCAATTTAGAGCATTCAAATTTGCCATGTACTGCCAAATTTAGGGCATTCAAACTCTTAACCAAATTTAGGGCATTCAAACTCTTAACCAAATTTAGGGCATTCAAACTCAGAGCAAATAATTAACAGCAAAGCTAGTACCGATTCTTAATTATTGTTAAGATCTTAACAATAATTAAGAAAACTCAGAGCAAATAATTAACCATTTCCAGAGGATGAACAAAATCAAAGCAAAGCTACTAAAGAGACAAAATCGAAGCTAAGGAGAATACAAAATCAAAGCTAGAGAACAAAATAGAAGAACCACAGTTAACAAAATCGAAACTAAAAGATGAATAAACTCACCACTTACCAAATCGAAGCTTGAGATGAATAAATCGAAGCTCCTTATAAGATCGATTGAGAAGCTGTGTTGCCTGCACTCAAATCGCTGGGTCTTCGATTTCACTCATAAATATTGAGAAGAGATGATTTGGGGTTCTGTTTTAATGTTTGAATGTCTTCGATTTATTAATATGTTTTAAATATTACGACGGCAATCCCACAACAGAAATTTAAAAAAAATCGTTGTATGATTCTGACGACGGTTTTTTAAATATGGAAAGGGTTGTTGGAAATCATATTGCACAACAGAATTTCGAATATTTTCGTTGTCTGAATTACACAACGGTATTTTGGAAAAAAGACTTGTCTGAGGTGCTTTGGCACAACAGTTTTGGCGGCAAAACCGTTGTCTTTTTTTTTCCTGCTATTTAAATCAATTTGTACCGTTTAGTCGGCTTCGAATGTGTTATTAAGTTGAAACATAATAACATAAGACATTTTTGACCGTATTTACTTATACTTATTCGAATAATACACGGGTAATGTAAAATCCGTATCACATGTTAGGGTTTAGGGTTTCGATAACTTTATTTTATCAAGAATCGCGAACACGAGACTGGTTGATAGTTCATTTATATAAATAACAAATTTATTCGATATATGAACGATAATTTCCTTTGCAAATAAATAGTACCACGTATTAATAGAGTGCTATATATATATATATATATATAATATAGTTCTTGTTATCGATCGATTTATAAACCACGATATAATCACACTCACAATATTGAACAAATTAACATATTAATTACTAATTAATAATATAAGATTCAAAGGATAGGAACGGGAGTGAAAAATTTATAAATTAAAAGCGTCAATTTCGGAGAAAACGAAATGGTATTCAGACAATGGTTTCTGTTAAAAAAATGCTTGTGCAAACGACAATCCCACAACAGAAATTTTAAAAAAACCGTTGTATGATTCTGACGATGGTTTTTTAAATACGGAAAGGGTTGTTGGAAAGCATATTGCACAACAGAATGTCAAATATTTCCGTTGTCTGAATTACACAACGGAAATTTGGCAAAAATTCTTGTCTGAGGTGCTTTGGCACAACAGTTTTGGCGGCAAAACCGTTGTCTTTTTTTTCCTGCTATTTAAATCAATTTGTACCGTTTAGTCGGCTTCGAATGTGTTATTAAGTTGAAACATAATAACATAAGACATTTTTGACCGTATTTACTTATACTTATTCGAATAATACACGGGTAATGTAAAATCCGTATCACATGTTAGGGTTTAGGGTTTCGATAACTTTATTTTATCAAGAATCGCGAACACGAGACTGGTTGATAGTTCATTTATATAAATAACAAATTTATTCGATATATGAACGATAATTTCCTTTGCAAATAAATAGTACCACGTATTAATAGAGTGCTATATATATAATATAGTTCTTGTTATCGATCGATTTATAAACCACGATATAATCACACTCACAATATTGAACAAATTAACATATTAATTACTAATTAATAATATAAGATTCAAAGGATAGGAACGGGAGTGAAAAATTTATAAATAAAAAGCGTCAATTTCGGAGAAAACGAAATGGTATTCAGACAATGGTTTCTGTTAAAAAAATGCTTGTGCAAACGGCAATCCCACAACAGAAATTTTAAAAAAACCGTTGTATGATTCTGACGACGGTTTTTTAAATACGGAAAGGGTTGTTGGAAAGCATATTGCACAACAGAATGTCAAATATTTCCGTTGTCTGAATTACACAACCGAAATTTGGCAAAAAGTCTTGTCTGAGGTGCTTTGGCACAACAGTTTTGGCGGCAAAACCGTTGTCTTTTTTTTTTCATGCTATTTAAATCAATTTGTACCGTTTAGTCGGCTTCGAATGTGTTATTAAGTTGAAACATAATAACATAAGACATTTTTTACCGTATTTACTTATACTTATTCGAATAATACACGGGTAATGTAAAATCCGTATCACATGTTAGGGTTTAGGGTTTCGATAACTTTATTTTATCAAGAATCGCGAACACGAGACTGGTTGATAGTTCATTTATATAAATAACAAATTTATTCGATATATGAACGATAATTTCCTTTGCAAATAAATAGTACCACGTATTAATAGAGTGCTATATATATATATAATATAGTTCTTGTTATCGATCGATTTATAAACCACGATATAATCACACTCACAATATTGAACAAATTAACATATTAATTACTAATTAATAATATAAGATTCAAAGGATAGGAACGGGAGTGAAAAAATTATAAATTAAAAGCGTCAATTTCGGAGAAAACGAAATGGTATTCAGACAATGGTTTCTGTTAAAAAAATGCTTGTGCAAACGGCGATCCCATAACAGAAATTTTAAAAAAACCGTTGTATGATTCTGACGACGGTTTTTTAAATACGGAAAGGGTTGTTGGAAAGCATATTGCACAACAGAATGTCAAATATTTCCGTTGTCTGAATTACACAACGGTATTTTGGCAAAATGTCTTGTCTGAGGTGCTTTGGCACAACAGTTTTGGCGGCAAAACCGTTGTCTTTTTTTTCCTGCTATTTAAATCAATTTGTACCGTTTAGTCGGCTTCGAAGGTGTTATTAAGTTGAAACATAATAACATAAGACATTTTGGACCGTATTTACTTATACTTATTCGAATAATACACGGGTAATGTAAAATCCGTATCACATGTTAGGGTTTAGGGTTTCGATAACTTTATTTTATCAAGAATCGCGAACACGAGACTGGTTGATATTTCATTTATATAAATAACAAATTTATTCGATATATGAACGATAATTTCCTTTGCAAATAAATAGTACCATGTATTAAATCAATTTGTACCGTTTACACGGCTTCGAATGTGTTATTAAGTTGAAACATAATAACATAAGACATTTTTTACCGTATTTACTTATACTTATACTTATACTTATCGCGAACACGAGACTGGTTGATATTTCATTTATTTTATCACGTGTTAGGGTTTAGGGTTTAAGATTTGTACTCGGTGATATAAAAGTTAGTATAACAATTTTTCACATTTTTTTTTATCATTAAAAAAAATATACATATATGTATAATTCAAATTATTATACTCAAATCTCTGTTCTAAAAATCGGTGATTAATCACGATTAATCACCGATTAATCCCTGTTCCATGGGTTACCGCACTGATTATTAATCCGATTATTCGATTAATCATCCCCGATTAATCCCTGGACAGTTCCTCTACCGATTAAGTCCGATTCCCGCTTTTTACAACACTGACTCAAATTTATAAATTACTAAATATATGTTTTATTTAAATATTATAATACATTATTAAAAATATTATAATAGAATATTAATTTAGTACTGGTTAAGTTTGCTTAGGTTTACTTTCCCCCTTTCATTTCTCAATCACAATTTTCATTTCCCTCTCTTTTCGATCGGAGCTCTCGTCTTCGGGCGGCGACAGGTCTCTCTCTCTCGCACACACAGTCTCTCTCTCGCACACACAGTCTCTCTCTCTCTCTCTCTCTCTCTCTCGATCTCTCCTATTCCTCCCTCTCTCTGTCTCTCTCACCCTTTCTCTCTCCCTCCCTCCTCGTCTCTTGCTTGATTTCTCTTTTTATGTTATGCATGCATTAGTGTGTTTATTAATGTGTTTCCCTGTGTTTTAGTTTATGTAATTGTTGTGTAAGATATATATGCATAGTGATTTATGCCTACCAAGTGTTTGATAATATGTGACTGTGATTTTTGTGTGAGTTTTGGACTTTGTGTGAGATTTTGTGTTTTAGTTTAGGCTTAATGACCTTTTAACCCTCAAAGTTTCCACTGATATACCCATCAACCCTCAATATTTTAAAACGTTCCTTTTAACCCTCGAAGTATCCATAAAGGTCCTAATAACCCTTAAACCGGTACAAAAAATAAAAAATAAAAAAACGATATAACTCGGATGGGCAAAAGAGACATTTCACAAACCGATACCGAGGGTTAAACGGTATACTTTAGATACTTTGGGGGTTAAAAGGTATACTTTAGATACTTTGGGGGTTAAAAGGTATAACTCGTACAAATGAAATTATTCTAGAAAAATGTCACAACAATCATATGCAGAAAATAAGTTACTTATTTTAGAAAATGTCACAAAAATTATATGCAGAAAATAAGTAATTTATTTTAGAAAAAGGTACAGTGTGATGTACTTTTTTCAAAAATAAGTTACTTATTTATGATAAATAAGATTTGCCAAACGGGCTCTAAGTACATATTTCGGGAAAAAAATATACAAACATTTTCGATCCAAAAACTGGATAGCTCAAATCAGTATTCACAAATCGATTAATTGAAACGCATTTAATCAAATACTCGAGTATTGAATGGGAGTACTCGAAAGAATCCAATAAGTAGTCGAAGTTCAATAACAAAATCAACTAGAACTGATTTTTTTATTTTTATAACATTTCTTCAACCAAATGTGAAATTTTAAGATTCTGAAATTTTTATAAAAATCAACTCGAGTATTGAATGTGAAAATTTTATAAAAGAAATGATTTTTTGAAAATGAAAGTAAATAATCAATTTATATAAATTAAGCCAAGAGCAATTCTAATATATATAAATTAAATTAAAAGCAATTTTATGAAAATACTTAACATTTTCGAATCATTTACTTAAAAAAAACATTTTCGAATCATTTATTTATCCGTTAAATTAATGAAGCTAGCTTATTGTTAAAATATATTTTCTTCTGAAATTTTAAGATGCTAATATATATTTTCAAATTTTTTCAAAAAGTTCAAATTCAATTTTTTTTATAAGAATATCCTGTTGAAAACTCATTTTCATTAAAATTACTAATAAATTCAATTCAAGCTTATTCAATTTTGTCGATTTTAAAATTTTATCATTAACACAATAAATTTTGTAAAGAAAAAAACAAATTCATTATTACATTAAAATAAATTCAAAAATTTTATTTTATGAATTAGTTGATTTACTTCATGTTATAATTAATTTATATATTTTTCAGTTTTTTTGTCAAAATATTATGGTCGACTTGTGTATGAAACCAAAAAAAATGAAATTTTTTGTCAAAATTATTTTGCCATTAATGATAATATCTCTATATCGTATTTTGAAACAAAAATAAATTTGAAAGAAAAATAAAAATCAATTATTATCTTAAATATATATTCAGAAAAATATTCATATCGAAAATCAATTAGTTTATATTTATTTAATGTAATAATTAATTTGTATTTTTCCAAAGATTTTTAGTTCAAATTACTGTTGTCAAGTTTTTGTATGAAGCAAAAGAAACAAAAAAATTTACGTTAAATTCCCGCCCCCCCTAAAATAATGGCATTTCTATATGGTATTTTGACAACAATAAAAAATTGAAAGAAAAATATAAATCAATTACAATGTCTAACATTTATTTTTGCACTTTACATAATTTTGTTATTTGTTTTAATCTAAAACTAATATGATTTTTTTTGTTCTCACTTTCAAAGTGGAATCGTCAAGTACTTAAATACAATTAAACAAAGCAAAAAAAAATTCAAAAAATTATGTAATATATATTTTTTAATCATGAAGATTCATCTTACTTGTACAAAATTTTTAAGACAATAAGTCATTTTCAGAGGCATGGAAAACAAATCTACATGATTTATTTTTTCATATTAAAGTATTATTATCAACCACGTTTATGAAACAAAAAATTTAGAAATATTTTTTTTACATTTATTTATTTTGCCCTAAACGTGTATGTTCAAAGATTTGGGGACCCCAAATTTATTTATTCTACAAAAACTTGACCACAATACTTTGAAACAAAAAAATTTGTATATTAAAAATCAAGTATTACATTGAATAAATATATATTAATTGATTTTGTATATAAATATTTTTCTAAATATATATTTGACATAATTATTGATTTTCATTTTTCTTTCAAATTTATTTTTGTTGCAAAATACGATATATAGATATTCTATGAGGTAAGATTATAACTGGTTAGACATGTTATTCTTCGAAATTTTTCAGTAGGGTGATGAAATCATGGTGTTTCTAGTAATAATGCAGGTCGGTCTCCTCGGAGGTTTCTAGTGATCTTGTGATACAAGTGAAAGGAACTAGACATTTTCTAAAATAAGTTACTTATTTTCTAGAATAATTTCATTTGTACGAGTTATACCTTTTAACCCTCAAAGTATCTAAAGTATACCTTTTAACCCCCAAAGTATCTAAAGTATACCTTTTAACCCTCGGTATCGGTTTGTGAAATGTCTCTTTTGCCCATCCGAGTTATACCGTTTTTTTATTTTTTATTTTTTGTACCGGTTTAAGGGTTATTAGGACCTTTATGGATACTTCGAGGGTTAAAAGGAACGTTTTGAAATATTGAGGGCTGATGGGTATATCAGTGGAAACTTTGAGGATTAAAAGGTCATTAACCCTTTAGTTTATGTCATTGTTGTGTAAGATATATATGCATAGTGATTTATGCCTACCAAGTGTTTGATAATATGTGATTGTGATTGTGATTTTTGTGTGAGTCTTGGACTTTGTGTTTTAGTTTATGTCATTGTTGTGTAAGATATATATGCATAGTGATTTATGCATACCAAGTGTTTGATAGTATGTCACTGTGATTTTTGTGTGAGTTTTGGACTTTGTGTGAGATTTTGGACTTTGTGTATGATTTATGTGATATTTGTGTGAGTTTTGGACTTTGTGTGAGATTTATGTGATATTTGAGTGAGTTTTTGACTTTGTTTGTGTGAGATTTATGTGATTTTTGATTGAGTTTGTGACTATGTTTCTTTGTTTGTGACTGTGTTTCTTTGTTTGTGACTATGATTTATGTGACTTTGGTTGAGATTTATGTTTCTTTCTCTGTTTGTGTGTAGATTTATCATGGATTCAAGGAAAACAAAATCTGCCTCTGCTCGTACTGCCTCTCGTACCTCTGCCCTTTTAAAGGCATTAAAGAAGAACAAGTCAGCCTCAATGACCGAAACACCAGTGCAGCCCTCTCAAAGTAATTCCTCCCCTGTGTCTGTTAAAGGGAAGGCCATTTCCAGCAATTTGCAAAATCAAATATCCAAGAAAAGGAAACGTGGGAGTCAAGCAGTGGCTGAGAAAAAAGAGGGACTTAAACTCTTGAAACGCGGAGCTGTGACAATGCATAGGATTGTACGACGTAAGATCCTGGGCATCAAGCTCACGGTGCCTTTCAATGCAAAGGGTGAGCCCTACGGTGATGCGGGAACTGAAATGCAGTCTTACATCGGAGTTCTTGCAAGAACTAAAGTCGCAGTATGGTATGATTCATGGATACGTGTTCCGAAAGAAAGAAAGAATAAAATATGGGATTGTGTGCAGGTAACATTGATTGCCCTTACTAGTACTTAAGTACACATTGTTGCCTACCACCTAACTTGCACTTAAGTAACAATTCTTATGAATGTAGATGGCATTTGATGTGCCGCCAACAGCAAGGAAGATGGTGTTGAAGTCAGCGTGCCAGAAGTGGAGGGAGTTTAAAAGTCGATTAACAACTGCATACATCCTTCCTTACCGGGATCAACTTGAGTTGTTGGAGTCTCCTCCAGCTGACTACTCATTTATCGAGAAAGCACATTTGGATATGTTTGTTTCTGATCGTCTCTCTATTGAGTTTAGTGTGAGTTTTTGACTTTATTTGTTTTCAAAGTTCTTACAAGTTATATTAGGCTTTGTTGCTAATTTTTTAACTATCTGTTATGTGAAAAAGGAGATCCACACTACGCAGAAAAAGAGAAGGGAGCTGAATGAATACCCTCACTGCATCTCTCGCAAGGGTTATGCTAACCTTGAACAAGAAATGGTTAGTAATATACACTATTTGATTTTTTACAAGAGTCATATTCAAACGGGTTGATGTTTCTTAATTTTGATATCTCGAACATGGTTATTCATGCAGTCGCAAAGCAATCCTGAAATCGAGATAGATCGGTCAGCTACCTGGGTTCGTGCGCGACAGGATAAAGATGGAAACTATAAGGATCCTAAAGTTAAAGAGATGGCTGAAGAGATTGTAAGTTATTCATTTATCTTTTAATTAAATTTCCACATTACCAAAATATTTGTGGTCACCCTTTGATTTTTGGTTAAATTTTTAGGTGGTTATGAAACAGAGAATCAGTGAAGGGGAGTTGACAGAGGAAGGCACTGATGATGTCCTCTCAAAGGTGCTCGGTAAACCTGAGCATCGAGGACGAGTCCGTGGCCAAGGGACTCATGTCAAGCAGTCTGTGTACTTTAACATGCCGAGGCAGAGGAAGAAAAAAACAATTGAAGAGAGGATCCAAGATGGTATCCAGAAGTTTATGAAAGAAGAAAGAGAAAAGATTGTTCAAGAGCGGGATGAGTTTTGGGCTGCGGAGATGGAGAATATAAAAGCTCTTTTAGGTGGAAAGCTTACAGATGCCGGTAACAGTCCAAATGTTGTCTCGCAGCAAGGAAGCTGTAGCAAGGGTGCACCTGCAATTTTGAATGACCTGGAGTTGCTAGGTGTAAGAAAGCAACTGGATCTTGATACTGACAAATTGGTGGCTGAAAAATCAAGTGAGAAGATTGATGATGACCTGGAGTTGAAGGTTGCCGATATTGAGAAGGTTGACAATATTGAAGAGAAGATTGACAATGTTGAGGAAAAGGTTGAAGATGAGGCTGGGATTCATAAGATTGTTCAGGTTGACAGTAATGCGTTTGAGGAGATGGCAAATGATGAGGACAAGAATATTGGGGGGGCTGGGTGCGCTGTGGAGTGGGAATTAACCATAGACTCCCCTACCAATGTTGTTGCTTATGGAACTGTTGATACGGTGTGTAAAGTTATTCATGGGAAGCATTTACCAGAAGAGAATGCACGAGTCTGTATTACTCGTGTTGTCCAAGGATCTGCCTTAATTCCTTTCCCCATCCAAGATGAGATCACCATCGTGGAACAAGCTGTGGGGACATTTGTTGAGTGGCCAAGACACCTCATTGTAGAAGTAAAGAAAAGCAGTAATGCATTGAAAGAAACTCAAAAGGTTAGTTTTTATATTTGTTTACATAACCGTCCAACTTTTCGTACTGCTTTAGTTTGTGTTCTGAATTATCGACTACATTGTTTCTTTCAAGGGCGTCAAGAAATCTAGCCAAAGGAAGTTTAAGAAGGTGGCTGATATAGTGAAGAAACCAGAGTTTGTGTTAGACATGGGTGATGATTATCCTCCGAAGCTGAAGCATATGTGGCTCTGGGCAAAGGAGGCATTGAAGGATGGCAAAACATCCAGATTTGTGCTGTGCAAAGAAGCTTTCGGATCAGCCAAAAAACAAGTTCTATTTTTATCAGATTTACATGCCTTATGCGCAGGAGGAGAAATATCAGGGTCCGTTATTTGCTTGTTTATTAAGTAAGTATCTAAGTTTAATATTTAGATCATCGCTTCTAATAATTGTTTTTATTTCTGCAACTTAGTTTTTAATTGTGTCCATAATTGTTTGCTTTTTATATAGTTTATTGGAGATCTTTTTGAAAAGACACAAAATGTCCAGCATGATATGCTTCGTTGATCCTGGGATGGTTGGCGCAAATGGTTGCGGTACTGTTACAGAGAGGGCTCGTGAATTATCTTTCAGATTCAAAAAAGGAGAGCGAGGATCCTATTTTCTAGTGCCATACAACGCCGCGTGAGTACTTATTTCTTTACTTTTACCATTTGTATTATTTATAAAAATACATGCTTTTTAATAAAAACTGATAAAATTAACGAAATTAATCAGGAAAAAAATTTAATATTTAGTCCTAAAATAATGTAACTAAGAAGTGTGTGTGTGTGTGTGTGTGTGTGTGTGTGTGTTCAAGAAAATTGAAATGGTTGATATAATAACTTTTGTGTGAAGACTAATTTAATAATCATGTTATTTTCAATTTAAGTCACAGAGGCCCTTGTTATTAACAAAGATATATGCACTGGTGCTCTAATTATCAATATCCCTTCGTGTATAATTGATGATATTTTCAGTTGAAACTACATAATTGTTTTAGCCTATAAACGTTAAGTAAATATTATTGTTCTTATTTTTCGGTGTCACTATTTACTAGGAACCACTGGTCGCTAACTGTTGTGCGTCCTGAAACACAAGTGGTTTACCACATGGACCCTTTGAATCGTAGATTAGCAAGTGCAGAATGGATTGAGGTGGTTGATACGTGAGTACCTCTCAGAACTTAAAATTAATTTTTAATCTGCTTTAACAATTAATAAAAATGTATAGTAATTTGATTTATAATATATTGTCGTAGTGCGATCAAATTTTACAAGGAAATGACCAGGAAGTTGATGGTGAAGAAAATCACTTGGGAGAATATGGCGGTAATAATTTGTACATTTATCATCGGTTTTCCTGATTTTCATGAGTTTCTTGTACGAATATATAAATTCTTTTTTACGTGTTGATTAGGGTGTTCCTCTCCAAACTGGAACTAAGGACTGTGGCTTATTTGTGATGCGGTATATGAAAGAGATCTGCACTGATAAGGAATTCAGTTTTCATATTAAGGTAATATATATGTGCACAAACAGAATTTATATGTGCACAAACAGTTTCTGGCAATGCTGCAGCAGTTCAAAAATTATTACTTTCTAATGTTAAACTGTGTCCATCTTTTATCTTCCTCGAGTACTAGATTAAGCTCTTTAATGTGCCTATGTGTTGAACTAGATGAATACCTTGAAATGCTAAATAGCTGGATGTATGAATTGTATACAACATATCAGTAAAATTGTTTGTTCCCTAAGAGAGCATGGAGTTGAATAATTGTTTGTTCTTCCTGCAAACTGAATTTTCCCCTCTTAATATCAGGTCTAAGATTATTTGTCCATCTCAATCTGCAACTCTTCCCACATCTCTGAAGCCCTATACGAACATCATATGTATTTACATTATCAAGTTAATATTAGATATTAGTATAGCATTACAATAACATTCTTACGGATATATTTATTTCCTTCGGTTGGTGAAAAGTTGTAAGTATTAAGGACTTACCTGCTTTGGTAGGCAAGGCTCTCCAGCTACCATGTCCATGTTCTTCGATGTAAGCTAGTAGTTTCTGATCTTCCTCGGGTGTCCATGGCCCCTTTTTTAGTCCAAGCTTGTCACAGCATGGTGATCGACCCATTTCCACCTTAATTTCTTTCAATTGTATATCTATATATCAAAAACAAGTGTTTGATATCACAGTTTTACATAACTGCCTTGTATTAGTACTCTACATTAAATAGACCAGACAATCATCAAATGAGAGAGAGAAGAGAGGAGGGTGGGGGCAGTAGTAGTAGTAGTAATTACAAAAATGGCAGAGAAGGGGAATATATATAGGCTCATGTTAAAATGGCAGAGAAGGGGAATATATATATAGTCAGTTTAACCCTGACTAATGTTCTTGTTTTTTGTATTGAAAGTATATAATTTTTAATGTTGTTTTCCTGCTTTTCAGTGGCAGCGGAGGGGAAACCTTGCTTACAACAACGATGACCTCAATGAGATAAGGATCGAATGGGCCAAGTATTTCATGAAGAACCATGCACGTTGAACAGTTTCAGTACTTGTTATTTCACAATGAACATTTTCAGTAAACTGTGGTGGCCGTTAGTTTTATATTTTGTGGAATATGTTCATTCCGAAATAGGGGCCCAATGTCCGTACTTTTGATGGTATGTTTGTCTAACGGAGTAGATATGTTGGTATGAATATTATGGTTGTATGGATTTGGATTTTATGGTTGGAATTTTAGTAATGTTATTTACTAAAGGTTGTAGACAATGCCATTTAGTAATTTGTTTAGTTTGCACATTTAAATTATACCTTTGTCTAATGTACTTGTAGACAATACTATGAAAAATCAAAGTATTGTCAAAATAGAACCTAGACAACAAGAAAATGAATAGAAGCTTGTGTTACAGTTGCTCAGACAACACACAAATGTAAACAATAAGATAAAAATACTTGTATTACAGTTACTCGCACAACACATAAATGAAAACGCTAAAATAGAAAAACTTGTGTCAAAACAGCTCAGGCAACGAATCTAACAATTAAAACCCTTGTGAACGAAATATTCAGACAACACTTTATAAAACTCTTACATTGTCTAACAACAAAAACTACAATGGTTTCTGTACAAGTAAACCGTTGTGTAACAAATCTTCAGACAACACTTTTTAAAACAATTCCATCGTCTAACTAACGAAACAACAATGGTTTCTTTCTATAAAACCATTGTGAGAAAGTATTTAACACAACATCACAGATATAGAAGACCATTGTCTATAAAACTATACTGCAACCCAACCAATTAATGTTGTGTTGGATGCAAACGAAATAGACAACACAACCAAAACAAAAAACCCTTGTCTAAACATGCCTAGAACAACGGTTTCTGAGTTAAGGATCATTGTTGTAATGTAGTTTGTACAATACTTCTTAAACGCAAACTGTTGTTGTTTCTAGTATTCATACAACGTTTCAGTAAATACGGACTGTTGTCGAAGAAGGCTCACACAACAGTTTTGGTACCGTTGTCTGATATAGGCATCAGACGGCGCCTCAATAGACAACAGGAAAACAGGGCATCAGACAGCGGGCAAAAACCGTTGTCTGAGCCTGTTTTCCTTGTAGTGTATGCTAAGACAAAACACGAGTTGATGAATGTAGATCCAAGCGATTTTCAGCTCAAATGCATATATCACAAAAATTCAAGTGTATATCCATAATACATTGAACACAATAGCTTATATTAGCAAAATAAATGATGATTACACTAGTATGAACTGAAAAAAAGACCGTACAGCCTCATTACATACGAACACAAGTATATATACAGGAAATGAAATTGAAAAAGTAGCACAGAAATCGAGGAAAACACGAGTAGATGAATGTAGATCCAAGCGATTTTCAGCTCAAATGCACATAACATAAAAATTCAACTGTATATCCATAATACATTGAACACAAAAGCTTATATTAGCAAAATAAATGATGATTACACTAGTATGAACTGAAAAAAAGACCGTACAGCCTCATTACATACGAACACAAGTATATATACAGGAAATGAAAAAGTAGCACAGAAATCGAGAGAGTAGACCTTGTAGTAGTAAGCAGAAGTAGGACTATCAACACCGGCAGGTTGAAGCTTAGTGAGATTCTGGAGCTCCCTCTCCCTCTCTCTCTTTCTCTCTCTCTCCCCCTCTCTCTCTATCTCTGTGTGTTGATTTGCTTGGGGAGGAAGTGAGGAGAGACAGGGGATACAGATATTCGTTTACATGGGGATCATTAATATGTAGGAACAGAGGGTGCAGACATTTTGAAGGGAAATGACAAATGTACCCATGGGGAATGTGCTGGCATGCTGCATTGATTTTAATTTCAATTGATGTTGACGAGGGTAGAATGGGGAATTACAGAGAAGTCATGTAGAGCTTGTGTGGCTATATAAAAGCAAGGTGCAGGCTCTAGCTTAGTAGGTTCTATTGCTTTGACGATTGGGTTTTTAAGGTAAGGATTGCCAAATTTACATATGTAGTTATTTAAATACTACAAGCCTTTGTTTTTAAGAATTACTTGTTTTGAAATTTTAAATGCATGGATAATTAAACATCTTGTGAAACTTTGAATTACAGTTCTTGATAGATATGGGTATTCTTTACGTTTCATCTTAATCCGGTGACCTGATCGGATCTCCGGATTGAACGGGGGAGAGGATTTTAGTAAACATGATGCTGCAATGCATTAAGGTGTGTTTATTTTATAGCTCTGCTTGCTTATTATCACTAACGAATTCAAGTCCTGCAATATTTACTTTTGTGTAATATATTAGTATCCCCTTGCTGCAGAAGGATTTTTTTTTGCTTTGTATGTGGGAGATGTAAAAAATGGAAAAGAACAATGAAGGCTATGTTTTACAATCACATAAATGCATGATGAGTGATGACGGTATTGCAACCAGAGTCAAAACGGTATTGAACCAGAGTCAAAACCAAAACATAGATAAATATATGAGTTGCTCTTGATACACAGATTGTTTTCAGAGGAGTAGGCAATTCCACTGGAGGAAGATGGTGTGATGCTGCTCTTTTGTTAGGACTGAACAAATTTCAATAGAGAAGAGGAGTTCTACATTATTTCCATCAAGTTCTTATTCTAGAAGTACAATTATCAAAATTATCTTAACATACAAAGATCGAGCTGTTCACCCCATATTCCCTTTCTGAATGTTAAAAGTCACTGTCTGCATACTTATGCATTCAGGTCTATAGATGTGTAAAATACTATAGGGAAACCAGATGGTGTGATCCTCCCATTCAGTAGAAATATCATGGTTTCACTGTAATCGGAGCACAACATAAAACAGGAAGCACATGCAGTACGAATATTACATAGCATTGTTCTTAATATGCTAAAAGATAATACAGAGGTTCACCGCGTCCATCATAAAATCAACAACAATAGTTTTCTAATCATAGTTCAGAGGAATCATTCCGATCAAATTGTGTTTTGCTAATCCTTGTCAAACTAATACCTTCGCTAATCAATAATGAGTAGAACTTCCATTTTCTTTCTTCCGGGCTTTCATTCTCGCAGAATAACTACGTTGCCAATCCAACATTCTTTTGTCCCAGGCTAGGCGCTTCTCTCTGATTTCTGACATCATCACTTCAAATGTAACACCAAGGTCATTATGGAAACTGGGAAACTGGGCATTCTCCCTTCTCATCATATTCATCAAATTCTCCATCAGACAAGTCAAATGTCCTCAAATTTGGTTCCAGCAATCTACAAAAGCATTAAAAAAGCACATGCAATAACACAGACTGTATAATGTAAAAATAGAGTTCCAAGCATTTATTTTTTTTACCAATATTAGAGTAAATCTAGGAGATGCTATACCTATGCCTATAACATTTACTTTTAGAAAACAAAGGGATACAACATAACACATTAGCACCAAACAAAGTATTGACAATGATTAGTTGTGTTGGTAAGATTATGAAAGTGTAATTCTTTTTGAGAGACAAAAGAATGTATCTTAAGTTTACAAACTACTTTCTACATTCCACACAAAGAAAACAGTGACAAAGTAGTCATAGACAAAGAATTCCTATTTATCTATCAACACTAAACTGAAATGGATGACTGTTGCCAAGAAAAGATAAGGAGATATTTATATACAAACAGACATCCCGCACCTTCTAAACAAATAAACATCAGGTAAGAGAAGAAACCAGTGAGTTTCACAGAAAAGCTTTCAACATCAGCATATAAGTCTTGTGCTATGCGTCATTTGTAAAAATGAATAGGCATGGGAGAACTCGAACCTTGTTCTGTTTCTGGCGATTAATTTCTGTTATTACAGGAAACTTAAGGACGAAATCAGTACTCGTGTATGCATAGGGCATACATGTGCTTTTCAGACCAAAATAATAAATAGAAAATACAAGGAGTCAAATGTATGTCACCCTTCCACTTAAAATGTCATGGTTGTAAACCTTTTCCGTTACAAGTTCAAAGACAACGAGAAACATACCTAGAAAATATTTATGCATAATTTTTAACCATATCATACATGTATGATTTCACTGCCATTACTAAACACCATAGATATAGTTCTAGCAATGACATGTAATGGGAAGGAAGGCATTCATCAATCATCATATAGTAAAATAAGTTTTAGATAAGCTTTTGTTAGGTGATTTTATCCAAGAAATCCTGCACTCATGAGCTTAAGATAGATCACCTGGTGCATCTAGAAATTAAATTCAACAAGATCCATCCAGATTAAAAAAAGATTTCATTTTAGGATGAAAGAGTGTAAATCAAATTCATAGGTAAATAAAGCATTACAATATGACAATCCTACATCTCATAGAAGTGGGAAAGCATGTTGCAGAAAAAAAACTTACAGATTTAGCCTTCCAACCACTGCGAAACACAAATTCGACAGGATCAAATCCTTGGCAGTCAACTAGCACCAGAGGGGCAGATTTTCTAAATACATTGAGCGCTTCAGTAAGTGGTTTCCAAATGTAAGTGATCACGGTCACAGAGCCAACCCTCTCACAGAACTTACACTGCAACCAAAAAAGTAAGAATGTGAACCATTACGAGTAAGCGAGTAACTAATGCCTACAAAAACTTAGGGGAATGAGATAAAATTTGTCAAAACTGATTCAGCATCACCCAATAAACAAATGAAGAAAATTCGCGACACAGGAAATCTGAACTTAGGATCCATTTTTTTTATACTAGGCTAGAAATTATTGCTGGGACAACATCCAATGAATTATAAGGAACCATGAATGCCTGCACGAGCGCGTGAACACACACACACACACACACACACACACACACACACACACACACAGAGAGAGAGAGAGAGAGAGAGAGAGAGAGAGAGAGAGAGAGAGAGAGAGAGAGAGAGAGAGAGAGAGAGAGAGAGAGAGAGAGAGAGAGAGAGAGAGAACACACCATCATAACAAGATTAGGGGAATTCTTTGAATCGTCTACTTTTTCACTGGGAACCACACTGATCACATTCTTTGCTGGCTCTCCACAATTGCCACATTTCATCTACGAATACAAGAATGTTGTGAATTATGCATAAGTGCAACAATAAATTAGTAAACAATCCATTTCTGAAGTTTAAGAAAACACATACCGTATATTATAAAATTCAAGTTATATAAAAAAGATTTGGTTTATAAATGAAATTGGGAATTGTTTCCAATTAATTAACACAACAAATAGAACAGTAAGAACAGATTGGAATTATATGCATTAGAAAGTAGAGCAGAAAGTGTTCAGGCTTCCTAATTACTATATTTCACATGGAGATAAATTAAGTATGACCAATATAAGGCAGATATGTCATTCTAGTAGCAAGACCAATATATTCAGAGATTTAAGTATACTGCTACGGTATTGAAATATTGAAAAGCGGGGCATAAAGCATAATATACATATTATGAGCAAATCTGAGCTCTTAAAGAATACATACATTTATAGACTAAAGTTTGTGAATACATACAACAGATACAGAAGAAGAAACTAATACAAAATTACAAATATCGAACAAGATAGGCAAAAAAACAAGCAATGGCATTATTCAAGTAATTAAGTTATAAATACTGCTACAAAATAACTCAAAATGGAAGTTGAGAATCAAATTAAACGTGTAATAGCAATATTACAAAATAAGATGAGGTAAATACTTAGAAACTTACACTGAGCATCTATCTAAATGTACGTATCTAGAATAAGGACAGCAGCATAACGTAAAGGAAGTACATGTGTAGGATATTCGAGGATCAAGCATGAATAAGCCGAGTACAAGCTAATATTGCATCAATTAGTAGCTATACAAAGTAAAAATAAAATTACCTAAACGAGTAATATCAATTACAAGAGAAAACCTAAATAATGACAGTACAGGAGTATGTTAATGTAGCTGCTAGTGCTTCCAATTTAAAACGTAAATTATGCAAACATACTCGACGTTCAAAAAGACCTCATAACGAAATTACGCCTAAAATATCACTATCACAAAAAAATGAACTAAAGACCTAGAAAATTACGATAGGCACACTATATCAAAAATTAACACGAAAAATTTACGATACACAAGATTCTTCGTACATAAACCAAAAACAAGCTAGTACCGAAATTATTCACTACAAAAACCACATAAATAACATATACGTAACAGAATCGCGTAAAATAAACTATATTACAACAAAACAAGAGCAGATCACTGTAGATCCAAGCATTTTTCACCAAAAAAACACACATATTATGAAAATTCCACTGTACATCCATAAAAAATCGAACAAAAAAGCGTAAATTAGCAAAAAAAAATGTCAATTACACAATTTTTACTAGCATGAACTGAAAAAAGTGACCGTACACACACATTATACACACAAATTTTTATAAATATGAAGTGAAATTGAAGACCTTGAAGTAGTAAGCGAAAGTAGGAAGGCTTGAGATCGGTAAGATTTTGGAGATCGGCGGTGAATAAGACTTTGTACTTGACCAATTTTGTTTGATTCTTTCTGTGTATGTATAGTTCTATTTATGTGCTGCGTGGGAGAGAGTATAGAGGGAGTGACAGGGGTGCATTTTCGTGTTTATATGGGGAATAGTTTTTTTTTTTTTTTTTTTTAAATGTGCATGATTGGGAAGAGTAATTTTTGTGCAATTACGGATATGCTCGTGGGATTTATTGAAATTATTTGAAATTTGGGGTTTGTTTTCGTCATTGCCACATTATATTTTTTGTAAATGCAAATGGAATAATTTTTTTGTATTTATTATTCGTAAAATATATGTGTGATAAGTATATGTTGATGATATATATCATATTTTAAAATATATATATGATAAAATTTGTTAGAACATGTACCACATATAAGCTTAAATATTCAAAATAAAAATAATAATTACATTCTTTTTTGTTGATTTATTTGATCTGAAATATTGTACTATTCTTTCAGTAAAAAAGAATTGTTTGAATTTTACCACAACACGGTCATAATTAAAGTACTGTGTGTATCACACACCACATATTTTTCGACTACTTTTAACCATAATGAAAAGGAAAATACTAAATTCATAGCAGTTTTTTGTGAAATGTCAAAATTGTCCTTATTTTTGTGAATGTAGGTGTGAGACTTGGTTTAATATAAGGACAATTTTGTCTTTTCACAAAAAATTGCTCTGGATTTTAAAAAGTTGTTCTGAATCTATTATTTCCTTAATGAAAATTGATAAGTTTGAAGAGAAGCCCTAAAATAGTTTGGAGATCATGGCATTCTTTACACAAAATGCTGCTTACAGAGTTACGGAGAGAGTTAGAAGATGCTTTAAAAGCTGTAGGTTCTGTACATGACTAGATGCTAAGTTTTGGAATGGGAATTAGTTTGATATGTCCCAAATTAACTAGTCAATTATGAATATATCCTTTTTTATAGATTAATTATAATTATGTCCCATGGTTAAATTTAACTCATATATAACTTATATACATATAATTATAAATATATTATATATATATTAAGACCATAATACCCATTATACATCCCTTTACCACCTCCTTCTCCTCCAAACTTTGGCCCCGCAGGGGCACTTACAACAATATCTTGGTAAGCTGCAAACTTCGTTAGACCGGATACTAGCAGAGGAGATAGTACGTACGGATCTTGTTGATCACGTAAAAGTTAAATGTATAGCCACTGGAATTCCCAGTGAAAGGTATACACCCGTCTTCCCTTTTAACCCTATTATATCTAAATGCTCTAATTCCATATTTTATTCTTGTACTAGTCAATGCAGTAAATCATTAAGAGTTTAATGTTATATTTTTAATCTTATTAAGAGTTTAATTTAGTTGATCTCATGGAGTGCTGTTGGTACAATCATCATTTAAGTAGAAGGACAAAAAAGTCTTTAAAATTATATAGTTTGTGAGTTAATCATGGTTAAAATAAAAAATGGGATATAATAGAAAAATGGAATATATTTATAATTATTAATAAACAAGGGACATATTCATAATTGACTAGTTAAAATGGGACATATTAGAAAAAAACCCTTTTGGAATTGGTAGCACATGTTATTTTTAAATTTTTACATGTATAAATGTATGTGTTATTTGACAATTTTAGCCTCTTCTTGCCCATTCAACTTATTGGCTAGAAGAAATAATACACTTTTCTTCGTATTTTAGAAATACACGGTAATGTCCTTAATTTACATTGTGGGATTCCAATCCGGTTAATGAGGAAGAAAATAAACATTTTGCAGTCTCATTCCTGTCGAACAAAGTTGATAGTACTGTTTATGTAAGGCAAAGTTGGAATGGAACTTGGTGGATTGCCTGATAAAAATCGACATTTACTCTTGGATATACGCCAACAACGGACAGTTGATATACAAAATCTACAACATACAATATGAATCATACTATTTGCATAGTGTTCACACCCAAGTCTTGCCATTTGATTTTTGTGTTATCATTCAGACTATCACCAAAACCAAATACATGGAATCTTTCTAGACTTGCAGTTCCATATATAATTTCAAATAACATGATATATTGATATAAATATAACAAAACAACTGATTTTCTTTAAGATCCATCATCGAAACTAGAAAGTAGCATATCACTTACTACAACAAAAAAAAACAAAAAATTAGCATCTTATCAATCACTTCTAAGTTACGGGCAAAATAACCGAGCCAGTGGTGCCATAAATTTGGGATGGGAGGAAATTTGAACGCCTTTTTTTTTTTTTTTTTGACAAAAGATTAGTGCAAGTCAAGGTTGATGAATATGATTATCGGTACAAGTCTCAGTGAGCAAATGAAAGAACAACTTAGCTGCATTGTTGTAGGACGATCAAACATGAAGCCAGGTGGTTAACTGGTAATGATGAGATTCTGTGCAACATCCCTGCCCAAACCCACACACTCACACATGCATTCTAAATTGCAGATAAAATTTAATATTTATTTTAGTGGCGTAAATTATATAAATATAATTTTGGTAGGAGAGTGTGATATGGTGTACATATTTTAAATCATAAGAATTGGATAATACTCAAGGAGATTAATTTAAACTTAGGATTAAATGTGTTTTTCGAAGTTAGTTAAAGGCCATTGATGTAAATTTAGAAGGGGTGATTATTTTTGATAGTTTTTAAGTAGCACTCTGGTTCAGTATGACACGTGAATAAAGTGGGAGGAGTTTTGTGATGTGATTTATGCACATCCTAAATTTATTTATGCACATTCTAGATTAAGTTTAGACCTTAATCGTGTTAATCTTGTGTCTTTCTTTTTTCTTGTGTTTAGAAGTAGAGTTGTGTGAAGTGATTTATGCACACCCTAAACTTATTTATGCACATTCTAAACTAAGTTTAGACCAAAATAAACTTAATCATGTTAATCTTGTATCTTTCTTTTTTATGTTATAATCTTACCCAAATCTTACGATTATGCATAAATTTCTTTTCTAATAAAATGTTTTATGAATTTTGAAATTAAATTATTGTTAAAATTTTATTATTTGTCTTAATTTAATTTGCTCAATTATATCCATGACTTACTATAAATATGAATATTCAACTCAAAAATAATCAATAGAAAAATACGAAAAAGAAAAATAATTTTAGATATGTTTTATTATCTACCAAAGTAAAATAATGAGTAGTCCCTTCAAGTTAAAATTTACTCACTTCTAATCACATTTACTAATTACTTTTTTCCTTATATTTTTTTTCAAGATAAGAAAGTTGACAAATTTAATAAATTTATATATTTTTTTCTTATAATAATTATGTCAAAATAGTTAGGCACCGTCCTTGAATTAGGCACCGTCCTTGGACTTATAACACCTAGTATAGACTTTGGTGTCTTAGTTAGGCACATTGATATCTACATATAAGACTCCTCTATCTCTTGTAAATTACAATAACGATAAATACAAACTCTACTTCTGCTCTACTTCTTCTGTTAATGTTATTATCTATTTGTAAGAGGGTATCAGAGCAAGTTATATCCTAGGGAAACACATATATCAAAGCTGCAGAAGAAATCAAAAATTTGTAGAAGAAAAACCAACTGCCCAGAATTCGAGAATTTCGAAACTTATCAAAACAAAAATGCAAATATACCACTGAGTAGAGCACTGAAAGAGGAAGATACAGACGCAAGAAAACTGGGAAAACAGCTGCACACGCTCCCTCACGCGCTGCCGCACGCGCTGCAACGCCGCCAGACGCGCCCACGCGCCGGCGCGTGAGGCCTGTTCCGGGCAGATTTTGGAAAAATTTCTTCAGAGACTCTTACTCTCCTCCTAATTCCGAACCTAATCGTGGTACTATTTCTTGATTCTGAGAAAAAAAAAATCTGTCAAGTATTTTTTGTCAGTCTGTGTGTATAAATTATAAAGATACACCTTATTTTTGTTGGTCTGTTAAACATAATATGTTATATAGGGTATTGCTGTGATTTTGCGAGAGAAACACAGACCCACTTTACTAATATAGACTCTGTTATATTAGTCATATATACATCTATAAATAATATATATTATTTGTGATGTCGGATGCTGCTGACTCTTCGGTTATAAGCGAAGTTACTACTTTAAGGAGTAGTAAATCAGGATTTCATAGCACTCCATATGTGAGTCCTAAATTTGATGGGAAAAATTTTCTTGAATGGTCAAAGGCATGCACAATGGCTCTAAAATCCCATAAATTAATGAAATATATTAATGGGAAAGCCAAACAGCCTGAGGAGAATGATACAAATTTTGATGATTGGGAATCCGAAAATGCCATGGTGTGTCCATGGCTATCTAATTCTATGGAGGTTGATATTCGAAAAACCTATATCTTCATTGATACCGTTGAAGATGTGTGGAATTCTCTTACTCGGACGTATTCCTTCTCCGGGAATGTAGCCAAACAGTTTGAGATCAAACGGAAGATGTGGGCATTGGCTCAGGGAAGTCGCACATTAGCAGAGTATTATTCTAAGCTTACATCATTATGGAGCGAATTGGGACATTACACTATATTTGAGTGTAAACATGCTGAAGATCAAGAAAAATATCAAAAGATAATGACTGTAGAAAAAGTGATGAAGTTTCTTGATGGATTGTCTGATGAGTATGATTCAATAAAAAATCAACTTATCGGACAAGTTCCATTTCCTACTGTGGAAGAAGCCTATGGTCGTGTCAGGTTAGAGGAAAGTCGAAAGCAAAGTATGGCTCCGGTGGTCTCTTCTGAACGATCTGCACTCTTAACTTAAAATGTTCAGCAATCTGAGCCAAAACAACCTGAACAAGTGCCAATGGCTTTAATGAGTGAAAGATCCAGTCTTCAATGCGACTACTGCAAGAAGTTAAACCATACACGTGAAACATGTTTTATCCTGCACCCTCATCTCAGAATTCAAGGACGAGGAGGGTGTGGCCGAGGTGGTTACCGTGGTGTCTTATCTGGCAGAAGTACGGGTAGAGGTATTCCCTTTAATGCTCATCATGCTGCATCAGAATATGAGTCTTATTCTTCCATAGGGACAATGACTGCTTCAGAGGTCAACACCCTTCGCCAATTAATGTCACAAATGAACACCACTCCACCTACAGCTAATTCTGCTCATGCAGGTATATCTTGTCACTTTACCTCCGATAAAAATTCTAATTCATGGATTATTGATTTCGGAGCATCAGCACATATGACTGGAAATTCTAGTTTCCTAGAAACATATAATGGTGAAACAGGCAATATTCGTGTTGCCAATGGAGCTATTGTACTTGTTCATGGACAAGCTTCTCACTGCCTCTCATCATCATTGCCATTATCTGATGTGTTACATGTTCCCTCCTTAACAGCAAATTTATTATCTGTTCAGTGTATTACTGAAAATCTTAATTGTTCAGTAACCTTTTTTCCTCCCACTGTGTATTTCAGGATCTGGCGACAGGCAAGGTCCTTGGCAATGGTAAAGTGGTAGATGGACTTTATGTTATGGAAGGGAATTCTATTTCTCCCTCAACTTATCAGGTGTCATCCAAGTTAAATTCTGCTTTTGAAACTTTGTATCAGTGGCATAGACGGTTAGGTCATCCATCTTTTGGTGTTTTAACACACCTATTCCCTGCCTTAGTAAAACACTGTAAGAAGGAAGACTTTTTTTGTGAACCATGTGAACTAGCCAAACATAAAAGATCATCTTATCCATCCAGAAATAAAAGAAGTTCTACTTTGTTTTCTATTATTCATACTGATGTTTGGGGTCCATCTAGACATCCTACACATGATGCGTATAGATGGTTTGTTGTCTTTGTTGATTGTTATTCTAGGCTAACTTGGGTATATTTCCTTAAACAAAAAAGTGAAGTTTTCGAGTGTTTTAAATCTTTTCACCACATGGTACAAATGCAGTTTAATGCATCTGTTAAAATTCTTCGGAGTGATAACGGTACTGAATATGGAGGTCCATTTATATCTTATTTGGACACATGTGGTATAATTCATCAAACTTCGTGTGTCAAAACTTCTCAACAAAATGGGGTAGCTGAAAGGAAAATTGGTCACTTACAACAGGTTGCTCGGTCACTTATGTTAACAATGCATGTTCCCAAATATCTTTGGGGAGAGGCAGTCATGACTGCAGCATACCTTATAAACCGTCTTCCGTCTAGTGTTCTCAAATTCAAAACACCGTTGTCCTGTGTTCCTACACCTTCTTCTCACCCACTACCCCTTCGAGTATTTGGGAGTGTATGTTTTGTTCATAATCATGCTCCCTCTCGGGATAAACTTGATTCTCGGGCTCTCCGCTGCGTTTTCATTGGGTATTCACCAACTCAGAAGGGATATAAATGTTATCATCCTTCCTCACGTCGCATATTTGTCAGTCATGATGTTATTTTCTGGGAGACCATTTCTTATTTATCTCCGGGTTCCTCTTCCTTGCTTCAGGGGGAGATAAACCGACACAGTCTTGATAGTAGTAAAGCAACAGATGAGTCACATTCACTTCCATTTATTAATATACCTATTCCAAACACTAACTCAAACAGGTTGTCTATTCCTCCACATACGAGTAAAGAGTCAGATGATTTAAATAGGTTGGATATGCCAGATTTGATTACATATTCCATACGGAAAAGAAATGATATCACCACTTTACCGCAGCCAAAGACCTCTGACCTCGAGACAGATCCTGCATCTCCTGTGTTTGAGCCAGAAAATGGTAATACTCTTGATCCTACTCTAGATCTTCCTATTGCTATAATAAAGGGTGTACGTGCTTGCACTAACCATCCTATCTCAAACTTTGTATCATATAATGCACTATCTCCATCTTCACTTGCTTTTGTGTCATCCTTGTCTAGTGTTTCTGTTCCACATACATGGCAGAATGCTTTATGTGATCCTAAATGGAAAGATGCTATGATAGAGGAAATGAATTGATAAGTGGATTTTATATCCACTGGGAATGCCTCCGTTCGGCTTAAATTGATTGTTTTGGCCTCAAGTTTGTGGTAGTTTTGATGTGTTTTGCTTAATTGTGCAGGGTTGAAGAAATGTCGATTAAAGGTGTAGTTTCCTTCATTATTTGGAGTTGATTTATGATATGGAATGAAGAATGGAGGCTAATGTCAACTCCCAAGAAGTATACAAGTCATTAAGGATGAAAGACGGAAGCTCATGCAAAAGGAATGGAAGAAAAAGCTTAAAAATCGAAGAAAAATCAATTTTCGCAGAACGGGACCAAGCCGGGAGCCTAATTGGCGCCCCAGAGCTGTTTATGCAGATTGAGCTGGCGCATCAGGCGCCAAAACGGCGCCTCAGGCGCTGCGGCGCGCGGGTGAAAAATCAGCCAGAATTTCGGATTTTGTTTTGGCCATATCTTGAGTTCTACAAGTCCGTTTTAGGCCCGTAAGCAGTCCACGCGAAGCTAACGAGATTCTCTATCATTCTAGAGTGGTTCAGAGGTCCAATTATGATTGGAACGTTCCAGAAATACTGAAGAAAAGTCAGCTACGAATTTTCCTTAAAAAACAGAATCAGTTTAGGAAACGTATTTTGCAGAAATTCTATTATAATTCTGTTTTGGTATTTTCTTGCTGGGCAAGATGTCTAGAGCCCTATATAAACACATCTAGGGTATTATTTTAGGATGTAATTCATAACCTATTTTTAGTACTATTCATACTTTAGATCTAGAACTATTTTGAGATTGGAGAGAAAAGGGAGAGAATCAATTGGAGAAGAAGATTGAAGAAAGGAGCGAAGGGATTCGTCCGGAGTTCAAGACACTTCAAGATTTGTATTCTTTGTTCTTAAATTCTAAACTCATGATTTGTGGTTTTTATATATATACTTGTTTTGTTCAATTATGAGTAGTTAATTCCCTTTATCCAAGAGTTGGGTAGTATTCGTTGATTTGTCGAGTTTGTTTGATTTCTCTTGTTATTGTTAATCTGTCATTGAGGGCTTAATTCAATTAGAAAAGTAGCTAACTTTTGATTGAATCTGTAGGGATTATAACGAATCGGGAGAAGAGTTGTAATTCTAGTACATGACATGATAGACACAATTTAATTATTGAATCGGGAGATTAATAAAAGAATTGTGAAACTGTTAATCCTTGGTTTTAATAGTTTATGATTATACTTTGATTGACCATGAGAGTGGCGATTAGGGGATGATTGTAGGCATTATGAATTACCTTGGGAGAGGAATTTATAAACTTTAGAAGGATTGTTTTTAACGAACAAGAGACACAAATTAGACATTCTTGGTAGTCAATTGAAGAACCCCAAATCTTGGATTATTTTCTCTCATCGTTATTATATAGTTTTTATTTGTTTATTAGTTTAATTTAGTTAATAATCATAATCACCAATCTATTCTTCCACACTTCTGAACTGCTTGAGATAAAAGACTCAGAATTAGAATTGATATCAGTCCTTCCCTGAGAACGAACACACAAAAATACTACTAACAAATTGGTTCTTGTAGTTTGGATTTTATCTTTGTATATATTTTTCTTTTCTTTCTTTTTGTATTTCTTTCCTTGGTGTGTCTACAGGTTCTTTGAGGTAGACAACTTAAACAGGTTTTGAGGAGAGAGACTAGATGGAGTACAACTTTGGTTGGAACAATGCTCAGAATTTCTACAACGGTCAGGAACAATATCAAGACTTCAATCCTTACCCACAATTCAATTCCTATGAGGATTGTAATGCATATCAGGTGAATTCGTTCTATTCTGAGAACTCATTTTATGCTCCATATCCCCCTAGCAATGATTATTCATATTCGTTTGAAAATCAATATCATGATGATGTTTATCCATATATATGTAATGATGTTGATACGAGTTTAACTCAGTCTAATCCTTCTTTACTTGCTGATTGGGAGATTGCGCTAAATAAAATGATTCAAGGAACTCAGTCTAATCTTCCCTTACTTTCTTTGGGAGTTTTTGATGAACCAACTTTAGAGATTGCTAGTGACAATGATATTCCATGTGATTCAATAGCTTGGTACGAGGAGAATGCTAAACTAAATAATTTTATTTGGGAAGTTCGAGCAGTGTGGTATGACGGTTGTTATCGAACTCCTCCTTGTGTCAATTTTCCTCTATGCCATGATTCTTGTTTAGCAATTGATGATAATGTTGTGTCTGATGAGTCTACTGGTGTAGTTGATAATTGTCCCATGCGCATTAATGATAATTTGGATGCAATTGAAATTCTACCAATTCTAGAAAATTTTGAGCTTAATACATTGGTAGACGAGATTAAAATTGATGAGTGTCCAATTATAAAAGAGAAGGAAGTTAAGATTGAGGAAGTTGAACATCTTGCTGTAGAGTATAAGGATCCGATTTGGGAGGAGTATATGAGTTGTACTTATAATGATTATTCTGACGACTTTTCTAGCTATTTTGATGTTTCCAAGTCTCTTGAGCATGATAGGTTCTTGAAAGTTTTCGTACCTTTCAATGAATCTAAGATTTATTTGCACAATATGCTTATATTAGAAATTCGTAGATATGTGCATCTGTTTGCTTTTTCTCCTCATTGAAGTTTCCAGGTATAATCGGCGTCAAGCTATTGACGTTAAAGGAGCGCTTCTTGGGAGGCAACCCAAGCATTGTTGTATACAGGTATGTTTTCTACTTTCCCTCGTATTTACTTCCATTCAATGAGGACATTGAATATTTTAAGTTTGGGGGTGGTTTGAGGGATAAGTAGTGTATATATATGTGATTGTTAGTCATTGTGTTCATGTAGGATTTCATGTTTTGCATATTAGTAGTAGTAATTCATGCATATATGTTCGTGTTATCTACGTTTGTTTCATATAGGACATTCTGTTTTTATTTCTGTATACCATGTGAGTTCATTTTAGTTGCATTTTCATGGCATGCATTTTTCATGATCCCTTAGAACGAGCTGATTCTGATTGATATGTAGATGTCTAATTGAGTGTGGTAATGATGAATAGAGGGTTGATTTATAGTTTTTATGAAATTGACTTATGTGTTTCGGGAACAAAATTTTTACACAGTCTCATTGGGTGCTTTTGGGCTAGCTTGAGGTCATGCTTGTTTGGATGCTTTGAGATTTAATCACCTGATTATATTTAGAATTTTCGTTATTCCCTTGATGGCGTAGGAGCACTAAAGTCTAAGTTTGGGGGAAACCAGGGATTTCATGCTAGTTGTATCAATTGTTAAATAATGGCTAGGTGTCAAATGGCTAGTAGCCGGCTCATATTTATATGAGTAGTCTAGGGTTGGAATTGAGAAAGGCTCATTCCAGATCGCAGAAAAAAAAAGAAAAAAAAAGAAAAAAAAAGTCAATAAATTGTTTAAATGCAAAATTAACCAGAGTGAGCTCTTTAATACTCGAGTAATTAAGTCTGAGGGGACTTAGTCCTAGTGACCTAAGGCTTTTATAGTCTGGGATCCACTGACCTAACACTCGCTACATGGGTATTATTGTATAAGCCTTTTGGGGTCTCATTCATTGCACGGTTAAATAAGCATGCTTGTATATATGTGTCGTAGTAGTTAGTAATAAAGCATGAATACCTGGCTAACTTGAATGAGGATGGAGGTGTTCCGAGGTTATGAAGTGTCTACAGTCTATTCTATTTATAAACCTGTGATTGTCTTGACAAAGGATATGTATGATTTTTGACCTAGTTTTGGGAGTATTTCTGATGAGTATCGCACACACGCACGTTTCTGTCATGTATTGTTAGTATACGGGGACTTAGTCGAGCTCTATTTGGATTTAGTTGCATTCTTTGAGATATTTGCTTGTTAGTTGGTTTTGGTTAGTTTGAAGGGGATCGTTGCATTTTTCATATTAGTTGCATTCATGCATTGCATTGCATTAGGTTAAATGGATTTTGTGGGTACATTCGCTATAGGCCCTCACGAGACCTTACTCGTCCACTGGGGCTGCCTAGGGGTTTAAAGGGCTTGTTGCATATGCCAAATGCAACCGTGATCACCTACGGAAGTGGTACTAATCAGGTAGTTGTAATTGTTTATGCTTGAGGACAAGCATCAGTTTAAGTTTGGGGGTTTGATAAGTGGATTTTATATCCACTGGGAATGCCTCCGTTCGGCTTAAATTGATTGTTTTGGCCTCAAGTTTGTGGTAGTTTTGATGTGTTTTGCTTAATTGTGCAGGGTTGAAGAAATGTCGATTAAAGGTGTAGTTTCCTTCATTATTTGGAGTTGATTTATGATATGGAATGAAGAATGGAGGCTAATGTCAACTCCCAAGAAGTATACAAGTCATTAAGGATGAAAGACGGAAGCTCATGCAAAAGGAATGGAAGAAAAAGCTTAAAAATCGAAGAAAAATCAATTTTCGCAGAACGGGACCAAGCCGGGAGCCTAATTGGCGCCCCAGAGCTGTTTATGCAGATTGAGCTGGCGCATCAGGCGCCAAAACGGCGCCTCAGGCGCTGCGGCGCGCGGGTGAAAAATCAGCCAGAATTTCGGATTTTGTTTTGGCCATATCTTGAGTTCTACAAGTCCGTTTTAGGCCCGTAAGCAGTCCACGCGAAGCTAACGAGATTCTCTATCATTCTAGAGTGGTTCAGAGGTCCAATTATGATTGGAACGTTCCAGAAATACTGAAGAAAAGTCAGCTACGAATTTTCCTTAAAAAACAGAATCAGTTTAGGAAACGTATTTTGCAGAAATTCTATTATAATTCTGTTTTGGTATTTTCTTGCTGGGCAAGATGTCTAGAGCCCTATATAAACACATCTAGGGTATTATTTTAGGATGTAATTCATAACCTATTTTTAGTACTATTCATACTTTAGATCTAGAACTATTTTGAGATTGGAGAGAAAAGGGAGAGAATCAATTGGAGAAGAAGATTGAAGAAAGGAGCGAAGGGATTCGTCCGGAGTTCAAGACACTTCAAGATTTGTATTCTTTGTTCTTAAATTCTAAACTCATGATTTGTGGTTTTTATATATATATACTTGTTTTGTTCAATTATGAGTAGTTAATTCCCTTTATCCAAGAGTTGGGTAGTATTCGTTGATTTGTCGAGTTTGTTTGATTTCTCTTGTTATTGTTAATCTGTCATTGAGGGCTTAATTCAATTAGAAAAGTAGCTAACTTTTGATTGAATCTGTAGGGATTATAACGAATCGGGAGAAGAGTTGTAATTCTAGTACATGACATGATAGACACAATTTAATTATTGAATCGGGAGATTAATAAAAGAATTGTGAAACTGTTAATCCTTGGTTTTAATAGTTTATGATTATACTTTGATTGACCATGAGAGTGGCGATTAGGGGATGATTGTAGGCATTATGAATTACCTTGGGAGAGGAATTTATAAACTTTAGAAGGATTGTTTTTAACGAACAAGAGACACAAATTAGACATTCTTGGTAGTCAATTGAAGAACCCCAAATCTTGGATTATTTTCTCTCATCGTTATTATATAGTTTTTATTTGTTTATTAGTTTAATTTAGTTAATAATCATAATCACCAATCTATTCTTCCACACTTCTGAACTGCTTGAGATAAAAGACTCAGAATTAGAATTGATATCAGTCCTTCCCTGAGAACGAACACACAAAAATACTACTAACATGAATGCCTTAAAACATAATGGCACTTGGGAATTAACTCATCTTCCTGCTGAAAGAAAGGTAGTAAGATGCAGATGGGTGTTTACTATGAAACAAAAGCCTAATGGGTTGATTGGTAGGTACAAAGCAAGACTTGTGGCGAAAGGGTATACTCAATCTTATGGGATTGATTATCAGGAAACTTTTGCTCCAATGGTGAAAATGGCTTCTATTCGAATCCTTATTTCATGTGCAGTAAATCTTGGATGGGAACTTCAACAGTTGGATGTACAAAATGCATTCTTACATGGAGACCTGCAAGAAGAGGTCCATGGATATTCCACCTGGTTTTTCTACAGCTGCAACCATCGGGAAAGTATGCAAATTGAAGAAGACTGTTTATGGATTAAAGCAGTCCCCAAGAGTTTGGTTTGGCAAATTTCAAAAGGCAATGGTCAAATTTGACTATAAACAGAGCAATTCAGATCACACAATGTTTGTAAAAAGAAAGGGGGGGAAAATCACAGTCTTGATTGTTTATGTTGATGATATTGTGATCACTGGAAACGACACATGTGAGATTACAGATGTTAAATGGAGACTTGCCTCCGAATTTGAGATGAAGGATTTGGGAAAACTACGGTATTTCCTTGGCATTGAAGTCTCCAGAAGTCCAGGTGGTATCTTCCTTTCACAACGAAAGTATACACTTGACCTTTTAAATGAGACAGGTATGTTGGGATGTAGACCTGCGGATTCTCCTATAGAAGCGAATCATAAACTTTGTGGAGAAATAGGTGACATTGTCGATAGACCCCAGTATTAGAGATTGGTTGGAAGACTAATTTATCTTTCACATACACGACCAGATATAGCATATGCCGTGGGAATTGTATACAGATATACGCATGATCCTCGTCAACCACATTTGGATGCAGTTTATATGATATTAAGGTATCTTAAGGCTGCTCCTGGAAAATGAGTGATGTTTACTAAAAACCATCATCTCGAGATTGAGGGCTATACAGATTCTGATTGGACTGGGTGTCTAGATGACAGACGTTCCACGTCAGGATATTGTACGTTTGTTGGAGGTAACCTCGTTACTTGGCGAAGCAAGAAACAACATGTTGTTGCATTATCTAGTGCTGAGGCAGAGTACAGAGCTATGGCTAAAAGAGTGCGTGAATTGTCATGGATTGGACTTCTCTTACAGGAATTAGGCCTTTCATCCGGGAATCCAATGAAGTTGTATTGTGACAACAGGGTAGCCATTGATATTGCACACAACCCAGTTCAACATGATCAGACTAAACATATCGAGATCGATCGGCATTTTATCAAAGAAAAAATTAATAGTGATATCATTAGCATTCACTTTGTACGATCAGAAGATCAACTAGCCAATGTATTGACTAAGGGGTTGGTCAAGGAAATGTTACATCTTCTTATTGGCAAGTTGGGCATGAGTGATATATATGCATCAACTTGAGGGGGAGTGTCAAAATAGTTAGGCACCGTCCTTGGACTTATAACACCTAGTATAGACTTTGGTGTCTTAGTTAGGCACATTGATATCTATATATAGGACTCCTCTATCACTTGTAAATTACAACAACGATAAATACAAACTCTACTTCTGCTCTACTTCTTCTGTTAATGTTATTATCTATTTGTAAGAAATTATTATTTTTCTAATTTAAAACTCATGTTTATAATAATAATAAAAAAAAAGGATGCCTACAAAAATAAAAGAAGACACCTAGCGTAGTTATTTTTGTACCATCCTTTTTAAGCAAGTAGAGATATATAAAATGATCAAATATTATAATAAACAAAATAAGAGACTAAGGATATTTTAGTAAAAGGCATAGAAAAGGGTAAACCAAACCAAACATACCCAGTATATCCCGCTCAGAGCAGGGTCTGGGGAAGGTAAGTTGTACGCAGACCATACCCCCACTTTTTAGGGCAGGGAGGCTGTTTCCGTGGAGACCCTCGGCTCTGTGCACGCCATATATAATGGGTGCTATATACAGAGGAATCGAATAAGGTTACGCGACTGTTCAAATCCATACCTGAGCCCATGGCGTTCTCCACATGGGACTTACCCACCTGCACGAAATTATTTACTCGACTCCTGAAGCGCTCCACTCTACCACATGGCTTTCTCCACATGGGCCTTACCTTCCCCTCGCCGAGATACAGCATAGCTAAGCTCCCTGTACCTGCAAAACCGGGAACCAGAAGATACCAAAAAACGAAAATAGATAACGCAGAATGATAACGAAAAAGTCGGGGTCCTAAGATAAGGCCAGCCGAGACAACCCAACTCTGAGGCTCTCCCCTACAGCGCCATCCCCTAGAAGAGAGTCCACCACTCTGATCTCTGATCTGCCGCCTCCACGAACACCTGTCAGCGGTCATGGTCTCACTTAGGTTCAACGCCTTCAGATCCAACCTAAGTTGCTCTTCCCACGATCTCCTCGGTCTGCCTCTTCTCCTCACCACAACAACCGAAAGACTCTCGACCCTCCTCACCGGAGCTTCCGCCCGCCTCCTACGGACGTGGCCGAACCATCTCAACCTCCCTTCCCTAATTTTCGCAGGAAAAGGCGCCACTTCAAGCTCGCTCCTAAACACCCTATTTGGGATTTTATCTAGCATTTTGCGACCACACGACCACCGCAACATCCTCATTCCAGCCGCTTCCATCTTGCTTTCGAGGACCTTCTTTGCCGCCCTGCACTGTGCATGATAAATCTGCACCCTATTATAATATTAGTACAGAAAAGAAGAAAGAAAGAAAATGAGAAAAAAGAAATGGTGTAGAAAAATAAATATAAAAAAATTAGAAAGATGGGCGAGAGAAACGAGGAGAAAAAAAAATCGATACAGACTCGTCTTCATCCTTTTCTCCATGTATCTTTTTGCAAAGTCAGACTACAATTAGGAAGGTAACAAATTGGGGAAGATAAACTAGGTTTGGAATCCTTGCATCCTTTGGTTCGAATTAACAAGGTTTGTAATCGTGTTTTGTTATAAGACTGTAATAATCATGGTATGACATGATCCTGTAACAGAATTAATAAATCAAGATTAATTCTGTTATAAGTTAATTTATTTAAGTTATTTTAATAAACTGGGAGACGTCGTCGTTTGGGTAGTTAGTGGCATATCAACTTGGGATCACGTGCCTAACAGAATTGAGGCTTCTTATCCTATCCAAAGGTGACACGTGGAGGAATAGGAGATATAAGGCAGATGAGACAATAGAGAAGGGTAGCTTGAGAATTGTAATTTCTTTCTGTATTGTTCATTTCATTTCCTTCTGTACTTTGCCTTAACAGTATTTTATCTAATTACCAATTCCAGTATTTCCTTTATGCATCTGTTTCTTTCTATTTTTGTATCAAAGTTGTAGTAGTTGGTTACAAGTGGTATCAGAGCCGTCGTTCCTCGGCTGGTGGTTAATCGGAACGATGGCAGAAGGCACACGGAGTAAGGCGGTAACAGCGGCAACTGAGGAGAGATTCAATTCTCAGGATTACCAGTTGAAGGAGATTAAAGAAGCGATGGCTCAAAACAAGGATGGTGTTGAGTCACGTTTTGGATCAGTGGATAATCGTCTTCTAAAAGTGGAGCAAAGTTTGGAGGAGATCCGCTTGCTTTTGGAAGGGATGCAACCCAACAGACAGATCGCAGATTCTGGTGTTACAAGGGCGAATGGGTCGATTCAAAAAGAAGCATCAGAATTCGGATCTACAACCCAATCTCAAAGCCATAGTCCACTTCTCTCAGGTATCACACCCATCCTTCCTGTTTCCGTTCCTATTGTTACTTCTCATACACTTATACCTACAACACCACCCACCACACAAATTCCATTCCCTGGTGTGTTTACCAACCCTACACAGCTATTCCCTAATCCCACTACTGCAAGTTTCACTTGCAGCCCACCATACTACACGACTACCACTACGGTGCCTACCCCAAATTTCCAACAACTAATTGTCCCACCTCCATCGGGATTTTCTTACCCAAATCACTTGCCTCCGTTTTCTCACCCAAGTCACAACCCCCCAGCCACGCCCACTTCCTACACTAGACCTGACTTCCCAAATTTTAACCCAATCCCGAAGTTGGAGTTTCCTAAATTCGATGGCCTAGACCCCAAGGGCTGGGTAATACGAGCTGAACAGTACTTTGAATTTATTAACATTGATGATAGTAGGAGGATGAAATTGTCTGGGCTGCATTTCGAAGGAAGTGCCAATGTTTGGTACAGGTACTATCAAGCTAGCAGAGGTTTTGTTCCATGGCGAACTTTTGTCAATGATGTGATTATGCGTTTCGAGAACCCAGAAAACAGGGATGTGCAAGACCTCTTTAACAAACTGAAACAAACAGGGACAGTTTCTGAATACGAAGACCAGTTTGAGGAATTGAGGGCGTTAGTGGTGGCTAAAAACAAGGGATTCACTGAGGAATACTTCGTATCCAGCTTTGTAAGTGGGCTAAAGGACCATATCAAAGGGGTAGTAAAAATGTTCAGGCCACAAACTCTAAGTGATGTAATATTCTTGGCCAAGCAAGAGGAGACCAAACTTCCCAAAACTGTTGGTAGCATCCTGCCTAAACCAGTGAATAAATTCAACACTCCTCCAGCTAAAACAGTTTCTGGTCTTGCTACTGTACCCACCTCATTACCCTACCAAACGGTTGAAAGCACTAATCAACGAAGAACCAAGTCCACACTTACCAGTAAGGAAATTACGGAGAGGCGAGCTAAAGGCCTATGTTTTCATTGCGATGAAAACTATCACCCTGGCAAAGAGTGTAAGGCCAGATTGTATCTCATTTCTGCAGAAGATGACTGTGATGAACTTGTTAGTGAAAACTCCTATGAGCACCAGTATGGAGAATTAGATAACACTACTGCTGAGATTTCTCTCAATGCTTTATTTGGAAGCAAGGCACTCAGTACCATTCGATTGCAAGGGAGGGTAAAGAATAAGAGAGTGCACATTCTTGTCGACAGTGGATCCACCCATAGTTTCGTGGACACTAAACTGGTGAAGCAGCTAGGCTTAACTGCAGAAATGATCTCTCCATTATCAGTCACTGTGGCGGATGGTACTAGTAAAGTGGTGAACACGGCTTGCAGGAACGTGAACTATGTTATACAAGGGCATCAGTTTAATTCTGATCTTCGTTTATATCCCTTAGGGGGCAGTGACATCATATTGGGGGTGGATTGGTTACAACAGCATAACCCTATCACATTTGACTTCCATGCCATGAGTATCACTATTAACAAGGGGAAGGAAACCATATTGTTGAGGGGCACCACTACTCCTGGGGAGTTACAAGAAATCAATGGCAAACAGTTAAAAAAATTGTTTCAAGGTTCCAATGGTCCTCCACAGGGTTTCATCTGTATGGTGCAATCGAGAGAAATGGAGCCACTTAAGCCACCCACTACTGGTGATTCACAGAGGCTGCAAGAATTGTTACACCAGTATGAAGATGTATTCAGAGAACCAGTGGGGCTGCCTCCTCCCAGGAAGCATGACCACCACATACCACTCATGACAGGTAGCCAACCTGTGAACCAGAGGAGTTACAGGGTGCCCTATGTTCAGAAAACGGAGATCGAAAGACAGATACAAGAGATGCTAACCTCAGGTATCATTCGACCTAGTACCAGTTCATTCTCTTCCCCTATAATCCTCGTTAAGAAGAAAGATAACACCTGGCGCATGTGTGTGGACTATAGAAAATTGAATGATATCACCATTAAAAACAAGTATAAAATCCCCATCATAGACGAATTATTAGACGAGTTGAATGGTTCTAGCTGGTTCACTAAATTGGATCTCCGATCGGGCTACCACCAAATTAGAGTGGCAAGTGCAGATATTCCAAAAACTGCCTTTAGGACACACCAAGGACTATATGAGTTCTTGGTGATGCCTTTTGGGTTAACAAACGCCCCAGCCTCTTTCCAATGCCTGATGAACGATGTATTCCAGGAGTTTCTAAGGAAAAGTGTTCTTGTTTTCTTCGATGACATCTTGGTTTATAGCAGTAATTTTGAGGATCAATTGGGCCATCTAGAAGCAGTGTTGAGTCGAATGAGGCAGCATCGGTTGTTTGCTAAGTGGAGCAAGTGTACATTTGGGCAACAACAGCTAGAGTATTTGGGACATGTAATCTCTTCACAAGGGGTGGCTACTGACCCTAGTAAAATCGAAGTAATGCAGAATTGGCCGACTCCTACCACTGTGAAACAACTAAGGGGGTTTATAGGGCTTACTGGCTACTACAGGCGTTTCGTTAAAAATTATGGTGAAATCAGTAAACCCTTAACTGCTCTACTTAAAAAAGGAGCTTTCGAGTGGGACTCAGCAGCAGAGAAGGCCTTCAAAACACTCAAGGGAGCAATGTGTTCAACCCCTGTCCTGGCCTTGCCAAACTACACACTGCCCTTCATTATAGAAGCTGATGCCAGTGGTAGTGGAATTGGAGCCGTGCTGATGCAACAAGGCAGACCAATAGCCTTCTTCAGTAAAGGCCTTGCACCTAAACACCAGTCCTACTCTACTTACGAAAAGGAGTTACTAGCTATTGTTAAGGCTACAGAGAAATGGCATAGCTATCTGCAAGGACACCATTGTATAATAAAGACTGACCACCAAAGCCTCAAATACTTGCTAGAGCAGAGAATGACCACTCTATTACAGCAAAAGTGGCTGGCTAAGCTACTAGGCTTGGATTATGAAATTATGTACAAGAAGGGAAAAGAGAATACAGTGGCTGATGCGTTGTCCAGGCTGCCAGAAAGCTCAGTAATGACAGAAAAGGATGATAATCTGTCACCTACAAAGGTGGAATTAAATGCTGTGAGCACAGTGTCACATAGCTGGTTATCAGATGTGCTTCTGAGTTATGAGAAGGATGCCTCAGCACAAGCTGTTATCCAAGGGTTGGTGGAAGGAAAAGATGAGTTTGCAAACTATCAATACTGCCAGGGACTACTCAAGTTCCAGCAGAAAATTTATGTGGGCTCTGGTGGTGATGTGAGGCAAAGAATACTGTGGGAGCTCCATGATGGTCCCTCAGGTGGACATTCAGGTCAAGAGGTAACATACAGAAGAATATCAGAATTCTTTTACTGGCCAGGTCTGAGGCAAGATGTTGTTCGATATGTTCAATCCTGCGATTTGTGCCAACGAGTCAAGACTGGGACTCAATTTCCACAAGGGCTGTTGCAACCCCTACCTGTTCCACAACAAATCTGGGAAGACATTTCGTTGGACTTTGTAGAGGGATTGCCAATGTCCAGTGGTAAGGATTGCATAATGGTGGTAGTGGACAGAATGACGAAGGTAGGGCACTTTATTAGCTTAACTCATCCCTTTAATGCAACTCAGGTTGCTCAACTCTTCCTAGACAATGTCTTTAAATTGCATGGCATGCCAACAACCTTGGTGTCTGACAGAGACAAGGTTTTTACAAGCAATTTCTGGAAAGAGCTGTTTACTTTATTGGGCACACAGCTACATATGAGCACCTCGTACCATCCTCAAACGGATGGCCAAACGGAGAGACTTAATAGATGTCTAGAGCATTATCTACGAGCTATGGTCAATCAGCGACCTAAACACTGGGCTAAATGGCTAACACTCGCGGAATGGTGGTATAATTCTAGCTATAACAGTGCAATAAAATGCAGTCCCTTTGAGGCTTTGTATGGGGTGAAACCACGACAAATCTGTGTACCTGCTGCTCACAGATCCTCTATTGATACAGTGGAAGACTTCCAAGTTAAGAGGGAGGCCATGAATCACCTGTTGAAAGATGCTATAGTCACAGCTCAGAGCAAGTACGAGTATTATGCCAACAAGAAACGCACAGAAGCCTCTTTTGAGGTAGGTGATTGGGTGTACTTAAAGTTACAGCCCTATAGGCAATTATCTGTTGCTGTAAGGAAGAATATGAAGCTGTCCCACAAGTTTTTTGGCCCATATAAAATCTTGGAAAAAGTGGGAAAAGTGGCCTACAAATTGGCTTTACCAGCAGGAAGTCAAGTCCACCCCGTTTTTCATGTTAGCCTCTTGAAGAAAAAGGTTGTTTCTAAATACACTGTGACTACGACACTGCCCAGGGTGGGAGATGAAGGGCAATTCCTTGTGTATCCAGTCAAATTGCTACAAAGACGAATGGTTAAAAAAGGGAGCACAGCTGTAGTTCAATGGCTCATACAATGGTCACACTCCATCCCGGAGGATGCCAGTTGGGAAGATGCCTCACAGCTACAAGAGCAGTACCCGGATTTTAATCCATGAGGACATGGATTGTTCTATGGAGGGAGTGTTGTAACAGAATTAATAAATCAAGATTAATTCTGTTATAAGTTAATTTATTTAAGTTATTTTAATAAACTGGGAGACGTCGTCGTTTGGGTAGTTAGTGGCATATCAACTTGGGATCACGTGCCTAACAGAATTGAGGCTTCTTATCCTATCCAGAGGTGACACGTGGAGGAATAGGAGATATAAGGCAGATGAGACAATAGAGAAGGGTAGCTTGAGAATTGTAATTTCTTTCTGTATTGTTCATTTCATTTCCTTCTGTACTTTGCCTTAACAGTATTTTATCTAATTACCAATTCCAGTATTTCCTTTATGCATCTGTTTCTTTTTATTTTTGTATCAAAGTTGTAGTAGTTGGTTACAGATCCAGGTTTTTAAATAATAAGCAATTGTAGAAGATATGATTTAGGCACTATTAATTTTCATGGTAGTGGTTGATTGGTATTTGCTGCTCAGGATTGTAGCTGAAATTGTGCTTGTATTTCCATATAGTTAAAAATAGATTTTGGCCCTTCATAAAACATGAGAATTTCTTGTTATCGTGTCTTCAATGTTTCTGTATAGTTATATCGTAATTGAATAAGTATAGAAATAGGTTATTGTAGATAAACACAACTATATATAAGCAGAATTTTGTTTTCCAGCATTAATGTTTTGCGTTGAGCTTTGGTTCTGGGAGGGTTTCAGACCTGATTACTTCTTGGCTAAAGAATCAAAGTTATCCATAAACATCTAAATTATATGTCTGTAAAATTTGGTGATTAATAACCTTATGTTGTAGGAGTTGTATGCATATGACCAAACTCTGTTTTTTATAGAATGCTGATTTCTGGAAACCATTTCGTTAGTGAACTGTTTTGTTGATGACCTTAAGTTCAGAATCTCCGTGGTAATAAATTTTTAAATAAAGAGTTAGGGCTGCTTGAATATGATCAATTTGATTCAGAATAATTCTGAAAACAGGAGTAACTTTGAAAGGATGCCATAAATTGTGTAGACCTTATTTTAAGGCGAATTTTGGATATGTTATAACCCTGGATATCTAGTTTACTCAGAAAAAAGAATCACTTGATTAAGATATATAGATTAAGAGTTAGAGCCTGTTTAGTAGGGCTGCAGCAGGCTGTCCAGATTTGAAAAGTATAAATAACTGATTAAGGGTTATAGCTCATGCATTCGTTTTACTATTTAATTAGTTTCACTTGTTTATAATTGTGTATAACAACTGAAGCTCTCAAAGGTAGCCCGAGGTTCGTGCCGTAGAGCGAATTATCTTTGAAAGACATTTGCACAAATTAAGGTGAGTATAAACTTGAGACAAGTTCATTTATATTCCTAACTCCTTTATATTCTTAACTCCTGATTGTACTTGTATCTTATAATTTCAGATATTATATGTTTTAGATATGATACGCTACAATTATCGAATGTAAATATGACATGATGTACGTTTAGGAATTGACTTGCTTGATTATTTGATTGCGTATAAGGTTATAGAATGACAAATGTATAGGCATGATATCAATGTCGATTGTCAAGGACAAATTTGTGCAAGCAGGTATACTAGAACATGATGTGATTAGAGTTTAAAAATACTTGAGCTATATACATATATTGGAGCAAAGTGCTACACGTAAAAATAACAGCCATCTCTTGAGTCCAACATAATATAAACAATACATGAAGGAGCAAAGTGCTACATGTTACTCGTGTGATCCACCTCTTGAATCCATTATTATATGTATATGACAGAAGAGAACAAAGTCCTACACGTGGTCAATACACGGGTGAGCCACCTCTTGAATCCAATAATATATGAATGTAACATAAAGGTAAAGGAACAAAGTGCTACACGTGTTAAATATTCGTAGGAGCCACCTCTTGAATCCATGTTACGATAAATGAACATAGCATGAAAGAACAAAGTGCTACACAATGCTTGTTACTTCTGGGAGCCACCTCTTGAATCTATTCATGTAGAAACATAGTGCAAAGGAGCAAAGTGCTACACGTGTTTATAATCGTGTGAGCCACCTCTCGAGTCCATTGTTATACGAAAAGTGCAAAGTGCCTTATATGCGAAATACTCGTGGAAATGTCACTTATTTAATCCTACATTATTGCCGACCTCCCTTGAAGGTGTAGTAGCAGTGTAAAATTGTGAATTTGTAAAGTGTATATAGGCATAAAGTGAGTTTTGGCTAGTTGTGGTGAATATGAATCACAAAAAGAAAAGGTATTAAGCATTGGAATTGGTAGACATGAATAATGATTGTACATACTAATCAATTAATTGATTTAATATTTGTTATATTTAGTCATAATAGTTTAGATTCATTGAGTATGAACTCACAATAAATTCAAATGTTTTATTTCAGACACTTGAATTGTACTTTTGCTTTTCGACCGTGGATGTCATGGGGTGCATAAGTTCTTGTATAAGTAATAGGCTGGCCAGCTGGATTCGTCTCCCTCTCCTTTGCATCATGTGCATATAGAAATTAGAAACTACTAAATATGTTTTGTAAAGTGTATAACGCAGAACAAGTCTGGTGTATACATATGTACAAATTTGAATGTTACTCTAAAGTGATGTAGGAAAGTTAGTTGGTAACTCTTTAACGGAGTTAGTATCATAAGTAAGACTATTTAAATGTAGAGTTATTGTGAAACGGTTAATATTTGCATACATGAATATGGTTGACTCTTTAGACTTTTGCAAGCAAAATTTTTAAGGAAACATTTTGTCATTTGAAGTAGATATATGATATATTATTTTGAAATTGAGTTACTATTTTCTTATAAATTTTGTTTTAAATAGATTATAGTACAAGGATGGCACATTAACATATCTAAGTATAACAATAATAAAAAATATCGGAAACAGGTCGAAAATGACTGCATAAGAATTGGTACTGTAACTTGTATATGTAATCTAGAAAGCCTGGTTAATTATGTCGCTCAGAGTCGAAGCAAGCCACAAACAATGAATCCATAGCTAAACTTTCTATATGTTTGACCTTTATTATTAGCCAGCATGGTTGTTACTTCGTTCGACTAGTCACGACAGTCGGTCAGGAGAGGTTGACTTGAAACCTCGACTTGCTTTTTGTTACTCTTTCGGGTGACTCGGGCTCGACTGGTCGACTAGGCGACCCAATAGCTCAACTGGTGCAGAATAATAAAAAAAAATCCGACCAAGTTGCAGATTAAGTAACCTAATCACAACCAGTTGCCTTTTTTCATTTCCAAGTCGTAATTTTGAGCCACAAATCATCTTAAAGTCATCCCAATTGTTTCCAATCACCTCCAACTTCGATTTTTTATAGATTATCTTCATCTTTTATGTACACACACAGTACCCACACTTATATATATACACACAGAGTACACACACGTACACATTTATATATACACACAGAGTACACCCACATATATGTGTATACACACGCTTATATATAAACACTTATACTCTGTTTTTATGTAGTTAAAACACACACTTTGTTGTTTTTATACAGTAAAGAGGAATGTCAGAACATACACTCACACATATAATATTTAATATTTATTATTTTATATCTTGTCGACTAATGTCGACTCGTCGTCGACTAGTCTCGACTCGATGGAATTTCCGTCCGACTCGACTCGACTCACCGACGTAACAACCATGTTAGCCAGTTAAAATGACATGGTTGTAAACCTTTTCCATTACAAGTTCGAAGACAACGAGAAACACATACAGGGACTATGTTCACAACTGTTAACCATATCATACTCGTATGATTTCACTGTCATTACTAAACACCATAGATATAGTTCTAGCAATGACATGTAAAGTGAAGGAAGGCGTTCATCAATCATCATATATAGTAAAACGAGTTTTAGATAAGCTTTTGCTAGGTGTTTTTATCCAAGAAATCGTGCACTCGTGAGCTTAAGATAGATGATTGCCACCTGGTGCATCTAGAAGTTAAATCCAGCAAGATCCATCCAAATAACATGAGTGTAATAACTTGAAAACATTTTCAAGCTCATGACTAAACTTAAACAAAGCTTAAATTATGTAAATGGGAAATGGATGGTAATTATTAGAATATATGTAAAAAGAAGGATGTATGAAGGCCGCATTTTGAGTAATATAATAACTTGAAAACATTGTCACGTATTTTATTTGTCTAAATTTAAACAAAGTGACCACCTGAAGGTCCTGAACCTAAGTGTAGCATGGCAGAAAAGCGAGGAAAATAAGTGTGTCGAATTGGGCCATATGACTATTAATGGGTTAACGTTTGAATATAAAAAGGGCAAAAGATGGGCTTATGTGTCATGGGCTTGATGACAAAAACGAAATGGAATGGTGATACGATGGTAGTTGGTTAAATCTTAAATGTGACATTTTTCTTTTAAAAATGCATAGGATTAACCAATACTCTTTTAGTATATGTTATATTTTAGTATAGGTTATAGTCCACTAGCGTTCTACCCGTACTACGCACCGAATGGTAAAATTAATTAATTAATTAATATAAACGTATTATTTCAATCATTATTTAGAAAAAAAGTTAGTTTCATGAGAATGTAATTAATTTAAGTATAAAATTACTTATTCGTCATTTTATACCAATTGCAATAAAATTAATATTATTAAACAATTATCATAACATCCACATCCTCCGTTGAAACGCTCTAAACCTCTCTTTATTGTTTTTCTTAATTTTATTTTTCATTTGATTTTTCTCACTTTTCGGAATCTTTCTACCAAGTTCATAAGTTTTTTACCCATATTTTTTTTAACTTTGGGAACCCGCAGCCACTACCCTTTTGGGTTCGCACTAGGTTTCTAGAATTTTATTATATTAATTTAATCAAAAAATTTATATGGGTTGCGATCAATTTTTCAAATACATATTGAAAATTCATAAATACTTATTTCTCACGACCATAATAAATCATAAGATTGTCTCTCAAAAAAATGTTGCATGTTTCAACAATGTGAGAAAGGATCTCTACTGTGTAAGATTCATTAAACGAACGTAGTTATGATAAAGAAAACTTTCTTATAATCTAGTTTCATATGTGTTTGTTCAATATCATTTTTACAAATTGTATGTTCTTTTATTAGTAAATTGATTTACTATAGAAAAATAAATATTATCAATCAACCAAACATATCCAACATATCTCGTTCTTAGAGTAAGATATGACTGTTAAAGTTTATGGTGATTGCCCTCTACTTGTTTTTATTGACAACTTAAAATGTGTATATTCGCTTTGGGAGGTTGAAGGTTGATTTTTTTTTTTTAATTTTGTTTCTATTAGAACATGGTATATTAAATATTAGTTTTCTTTTACCCATAAATAGGGGTGGCAAATTAATTCGATCTGATAGTTCCCAATCCAAAGCCCGAAATTTTGGATGTACGGAACCCGAATTTTCGGATTCAAGTTTGGAATTAAATTTTAAACTCGAAATAGTTTCGATTTGGATTTGGATTTCAGTTGTACCGAACCGATATCCGATCCAAAACCCGATCCAATATCAAAACCCGATACATTTATTTTGTTTAGACAAAACAAAACTAATAAATATCTTTGTTTGTTTAGAATCTATCTACCAAGTTGTTAAGTTTTTTTTACCTATATTTAAAGTTCTGTTGATATTAAAAATAAATATTATCAACCAACCAAGCGAATTTAATATATCTGTTTTTAGATTATGATGTGGAAATTTAATACTATTAATTTAATTCAAGAATACAAAATTAAAAAGAGAACCTTTTATTAGAACAATATATAATTTTATGTATTGACCTATCTAGTTTGTAATAATAGTGATTTTTATAACGATGGCTATAGCCGTTCTTCTCTCTGCCCCTCTCCCAAAAAATACTAAACTAAAGTAGTTTAGGGGCTAACATCAATTTTGGTTGATGATAAGCCCACTTTTATTGTTTTCCTTGATTTTGCTCTGTTTTTTTCAATAAAAATCTCTCTTTATTGAGATTCCAGTAACCCGTTGGTAGATTTTATCTACTGATATATTGGATTTTGTATTTTGTCCTTGTGAATGATAACTTCCATTTTTTTCCTTGAGTTTACTTTATTTTCCAATAAATATATCTCTTTATCGAGAGTCTAGTACCCTATTAGTGATTTTTGGTGTACCCATATATTGGGTTTTGTTCTTTCTTTTTGTGAGGGTAGGTTATTTTATTTTGGCATCCAAAATCTTAGATCTATAGGATTTTGTTATAATGGTTCATTGATTTGGATAGTATAGAATCGTAGCTATGGTCTGTTGTTCGAATTGATTTGGATTTTTTTATATTGGTTCTTATAGCAATTTATAAGAAAATTTAAATTTTTTGATTATTTTTATAGATGTCGTATGTCCTTTTACTGATAAATTAATTATATATAAAAAAATAGTGATTTATAAGAATTGTTGCGCTGAGTTGACGAATTTGCTATAAAAATATTCAATAACAATATTTTCATTGACTCTGTAATGTGATAATTTTTACACTAAATAATGTCTAATATTATTTGAGAGTATATTTAGTATTTTGAATATTTCAAATATCTTGTCAGATCAATTTGTTTGTTGTTTGTCCCATTAATTATTGCATAGCTAAAAAAATCGATAAGTAAAATGTTAAAGATAATTAGTTTAAAATTCATTTTAATATTTTAGCTGGTTGTTAGTTTTTTTAATAATTGATTAATTTAAATTTTGAACGTATATTTAGAATAGTGTGATAAATATTTTTCAATCTTTAAATTTTTTTTATTAAATAATAGTAGATTTATTCAAATTTGATTGCAACTTATGATTGTAGATCGAGAGTTTGAAATATTAAAATACTATATTACATAATATAGATAAAATAGACTCATGTATTACAATAATATATTTATATTAAAATCAATTAATAAATACACAATTTTGGAAAATGGCTCTATACATAGATAGTTAGAGACATGTGCAAAAAATTGATGTGTCAGTATATAATGATATAATTGTAATTGATTTAAATCAAAAATTGTGATTAATTAGTTATTAAGTATTTATGAAAATTAATCTGTAATATATAACTATATACTGTATTATAGTATGTGTTAGGAATATGTTGTACTTGATGATAACTTCACAATCAATCAAATTGTTTAAGGTTTTGTAGCTGTCAACGGATGAGGATTTATAACTCTATCCGTTGACAGGTAGCTCATCAACGGATGAGGTTTTGTAGCACACTGCAGTATCTCTATGTTATCAGTTGATAGTGTTTTTATCCACAGTCATGTTGACTATCAACGGATAGGCATAATAGGGTAGCCAATTGTAAATAAGCTATGCTATGTAATTCTGTCTAAGTGAAAGTGTATCAACGGATGAAGACTAAACTCTATCAACGGATACAACTCAAATTCACTCTATCAACGGATACAGCTCAAGTCCCAATATCAACGGATACTGCTCTATACATCATCAACGGATGTCAGTATACATCATCAACGGATAATCATTGACACTGTTTTCTATGATTAGCTGGAGATTAGCAGTTGATAAGGACATGTTTGACTGACAGATCACATGAGTTTATAGTAGATACAAAAAGCAGTATGGCAGCCATACTTTGGAAACACAGAAGAAAGAAGCATTCCATTTACACTATGAATACAAGAAAGGTGCAGGAGACATGTCTGAACACAAGGACAACCTTTCGGCTACATATGTATTTGGAGTGTAGTAGCAAGTCAACTAGAATTAGATTAGTATTATCTTATTCCAGTAGTACTTGTAAAACTTGGGATATATAACCAAGTGTAGCAACTCTTTGTAGGTTAAGAAAACAGACATATTTGCTTAGGGTTTCTTGAATATCTTTAGAAGCAAAGAGTTGTAAAACGGCAGCTGTGTACATTTTGTATCACAGAGTTTTCTTCAAATAAAAGCTTCAGGTGGTGCATTTTAACCACCTGATTTTATATGTGTTTGTGTATAATTCTTACATTGCAATTATCTCTTCATAAGTTTCTGAAGTTCTTATCAGAAATTTATAAATATCAAGAATTGTATTCAACCCCCCCTTCTACAATTATACAAGTGTGTAATCTGGGAATAACAATTGGTATCAGAGCAAGCTTCTAACATATTTGAAGTTTAAAGATCAACACACTTCCAACATGTCTAAGAAGGATTATGGAGTGAAGATTCCAGTTCTTGATAGAGAAAATTACTTTCACTGGAAAGTAAAAATGCGTCTACATCTCTCGTCTATTGATGAGGGTTTTGTGGATTGCATTGACAAGGGTCCTCACGTTCCAATGAAGACAGCAACAAGAGTTGGCCTGGCTGATGATGTGCCTGACACTTTCATTCCCAAACCTGTTTCTGAGTGGAGTCTTGAAGATATTGCAGAAGTCCACAAAGACAAAAAGGCCATGAATATTCTGTTCAATGGTCTAGAAACAGACATGGTTGACAATGTTATTAACTGTACTACCGCCAAGGAAGTATGGGACATTGTTCAAACCCTGTGTGAAGGAACAGAACAGGTAAGGGAAAACAAGATGCAACTACTAATCCAACAGTATGAACACTTTCACTTTAAGAGTGGAGAAACATTGAATGATACATTTAGTAGATTTCAAAAGCTACTAAATGGTTTGAAACTGTATGGAAGAGTCTATCAGGTTAAAGACTCTAATCTCAAATTTCTGAGATCACTGCCCAAGGAATGGAAGCCAATGACTGTTTCTCTAAGAAACACTCAAGAGTACAAGACATTTACTCTTGAAAGGCTCTATGGAACTTTAAAGACCTATGAGCTGGAAATGGAGCAGGATGAAGAGATTGAGAAGTCTCAAAAGAAAAGTGGGTCAGTTGCACTCGTTGCCAATTTGGAGCAAAAGGAGGAAAGGACAGAAACTGCTAGTTCTACACCAAACAGGGAGGTTTGTAAAGGTAGAGCAGAATCAAGCGGGAGCAAGGTAAAGGTATCTGAGGAATTGAATGCCCTTCAGCAGGATGAATTGGATGAGATAGATGAGCACTTAGCTTTTCTATCTAGGAGATTCTCTAAGCTGAAATTCAAGAGAAACTCTGGGATGGCCAAGCCATTTAACAAGGATTTTTCCACAAACAACTATGTGGATAAATCCAAAATTAAATGCTACAATTGTGGGATTGCTGGTCATATGATAAGTGAATGCAGGAAACCTAGATCTGAGAACAAGGGAAAGCCAACTGAGGTTGTTGACTATAAGAAGAAATATTTTGATCTTCTCAGGCAGAAAGGAAAGGCATTCTTGACCCAAGAGTATGACTGGGCTGTTGATGACAATCATTCTGATGATGATGCTGAGTTAGTCAACCTTGCTTTAATGGCTGATTCTGGAGAGCAGGAAGCAAGTTCAGCTAGCAATCAGGTATTTTCCACTAATCTCTCTGAGCTCACAAAAGAGGAATGCAATAGTGTTATAGATGAAATGTCTACTGAACTATATCACTTAAGTGTTACTCTTAAATCACTTACTAAAGAGAACAATAGAATTAAAGAGTCTAATCTGTTTTTAAGTGATAGAAATGCTGCTCTAGAATCTCAATTTCTAGAATTTGAGAAAATGAGAGTTGATTGCAATAATGCTAAAAGTGAACTTGAAGCTGTGTTAAAAAGAGAACTGATTTTAAAAGACCAGCTTGAAAAAGAACAAGGGATAATTGCTAAATTTCAAAGTAGTAGGAATGTTTCTCAAAACATAATAGAAGTTCAGGGAATAGAATCTTTTGTAAAGGATACCTGGACTCAAAAGAAAAAGGAGCTAGAACCTGGCCTTGAGGATCTAGAGACTATTTGTGAATCAACGGATAGTGATCATCCGTTGACAGATGAACCGTCAACGGATGAGAGGTATCCGTCGACTAACAAAAAGTCTGTTGGTAAGAAGGAACTTAGGAAACTGGACATCAAGTATGGTCCAGTAAACAAGAATTTTGTTAGTGGTGAGTGCAGCAAAACCAAATCCAGTGGGAAGACTAAGACAGGTGATTTACACAACATAAAGGCTGTTGGTAAATCAGACAATGAAAAGGTAGAAATTGAGGGCAAAAAGAAAAAGAACAGAAATGGTAAGATAGGCATCAACAAGAAAAACAATTACTCTCCTGACAAGTTTGCTCCTAGGAAAACTTGTAGTAATTGTAATAGTGTCAATCATTTATCTTCTAATTGCAAGATTGTTAACAAGGCTCCTGTTCATATACCTCAACCAATGCCATGTATGCCTGCAATGCCTGGTTTGTATCAAAATGCTAGTTTTTCAAATCCATATGTGAACATGCCATATGTGTCTAATCCATACTTTCAATCTATGAATGTGCCACAAATGTCATGGAACCTACCTAACATGAATAATATGTATGCCAATTTTCCACACATGCATGCATCCAATATTCATGCAAATGAGCATTTGTCAAACCCCATTACTCAAGCATCTACACCTAAGATGAAGAATGCTAAGAGTGCAAAGTCAAAGGCTAACAAGAAAGGACCCAAGGAAGCTTGGGTACCAAAATCAACTTGATTTGTTTTTGAAATGTGTGCAGGGAAACAGAAGGAATCTATGGTACCTAGACAGTGGATGTTCTAGGCACATGACAGGAGATTCAACCCTGCTCACAGAGTTCAAGGAAGGAGCTGGCCCTAGAATTACCTTTGGAGATGACAGCAAAGGATATACTAAGGGATATGGCCTGATTTCAAAAGACAATGTCATCATTGAAGAAGTGGCTTTAGTTGAAGGTTTAAAGCACAATTTGCTGAGCATCAGTCAGATTTGTGACAAAGACTATGAAGTAAAGTTCACAAAAGAAGCCTGTGTTGTTTCTGCCAAGGAAGACAACAATGTGGTATTGACAGGCTTTAGAAAAGGAAATGTTTACATAGCTGACTTCAATTCAGCATGCTCAGAATCCATTACTTGTCTCTTCAGCAAAGCAAGTAAGGATGAGAGTTGGCTATGGCATAAGAAGCTGTCACATTTGAATTTTAAAGTTATGAATGATTTGGTAAGAAAGGATCTTGCTAGAGGAATCCCTCATTTGGAGTTTGTCAAAGATGGGCTATGTGATGCCTGCCAATTAGGGAAACAAAAGAAATCATCTTTCAAAAGCAAGACAGAGTCATCCATTGTTAAGCCTCTTCAATTGCTGCATATGGATTTATTTGGTCCAGTAAATGTCATGTCTATTTCAAAGAAAAAATACTGTCTGGTGATTGTAGATGATTTTTCTAAGTTCACATGGACTTTCTTCCTGCACTCCAAGGATTGTGCAAGTGAAATCATTATCAATCACCTCAGAATGCTAAACAATGGTTCTGAAGACAGAGTTCAAAGGATCAGAAGTGACAATGGTACTGAATTCAAAAATTCCACAATGAAGATTTTCTGTGAAGAGAATGGAATTGTCCATGAGTTTTCTGCTGCCAGAACACCTCAACAAAATGGGGTTGTTGAAAGGAAAAACAGAACTCTCATTGAAGCAGCTAGAACAATGTTAAGTGAATCAAGATTACCAACATATTTCTGGGCTGAAGCTGTCAACACTGCATGCTTTACTCAGAATATTTCCTTGGTCAATCAAGCTAGAGGAATGACTCCTTATCAGTTATTAACCAACAAGAAACCAACTTTAGCTTTTCTACATGTCTTTGGATGTAAGTGTTTTGTGCTAAGGAATCATGGAGATAATTTAGGCAAATTTGAAGCAAAGGCAGATGAAGCTATTTTCGTTGGATATGCAGCAGGGAAAGCCTACAAGGTCTACAATCTAAGAACCAACATTGTTATGGAGTCTGTACATGTTGTGTTTGATGATCAAAAGATTCTAGGCCTAAATGATGAAGGCTACCATGAAAAGTTGGAATTTGAGAATGAAGGTGAAGGAAGAATGTACTATGATGATGATGAGGAGAATGAAGATCATGACCACAGAGATCCACCTAGAGCTGTTACACCAACTAGAAGTGATGCTTACACTGTAAATGAAGCATCTGTTGATAGTCATTCTGGAGCATCCGTTGACAGTCATTCTGCAACATCCGTTGACACTATTAGAGATGCATCCGTTGATAGAAATTCTCAAGCATCCGTCGACAGGCAAAATGATGCATCCATTGACAGTCAACTTCATAACTCAGCAAGGACAACAAACTCAGGGGGAGTTTCTCATGGTCAAAGTTCAATGCTAAATCAACATGATCATGGAAATGAAGCAACCTCATCAAGATCAAATCTTCCACCTGCAAGAAAATGGACTAGAAATCATCCATTTGAGTTAATCATTGGTGAATCAAATTCAAGAGTCCAAACTAGAAGGGCCACTCAAGCTGAATGTCTATACAGTAGCTTCCTATCTCAAGAGGAACCTAAGAAAGTGGAAGATGCCCTTCTAGATCCAGATTGGGTGTTAGCAATGCAAGAAGAGCTAAATCAATTTGAAAGGAATAAAGTATGGAAGCTTGTGCCCAAACCTGATGATAGAAGTGTCATAGGTACTAAATGGGTTCTCAAGAATAAGACAGATGAAAATGGCATAATTGTGAGGAATAAAGCTAGATTAGTGGCAAAGGGCTATTCTCAAGAAGAAGGAATAGATTTTGATGAAACTTTTGCTCCAGTAGCAAGACTTGAGGCAATAAGAATCTTTCTAGCCTATGCAGCACATGCCAATTTCAAAGTCTATCAGATGGATGTCAAAAGTGCCTTTCTAAATGGGGAACTGGAAGAAGAGGTCTATGTCCATCAACCTCCTGGTTTTGAGGATCCAGAATTTCCAGAATATGTATATCTTCTCATGAAAGCACTTTATGGTTTGAAGCAAGCACCAAGAGCCTGGTATGACACTTTATCTCAATTTCTTTTGGAGAACCACTTCACTAGAGGTACAGTAGATAAAACCTTATTTCATAGGGATATTAATGGCTCTTCAATACTTGTTCAAATCTATGTAGATGATATTATTTTTGGGTCTACAGATGAGAAGCTTTGCAAAAAGTTTGCCAAACTTATGCAAAGTAGGTATGAAATGAGTATGATGGGTGAATTAACTTACTTTCTTGGCCTACAAGTAAAGCAAGTTAATGAGGGCATTTTCATAAGTCAAACAAAATATATTTATGATCTCTTAAAGAAATTTGACTTAATGGATTGTACATCTGCTAAAACACCTATGGCCACTGCAACTAAGCTTGAGTTGAATACTAAGGAAAAGTCTGTGGACATCTCAAGTTATAGAGGCATGGTAGGTTCACTTTTATACCTAACAGCTAGTAGACCTGATATAATGTTTTCTACCTGTCTTTGTGCTAGATTTCAAGCTGATCCTAGAGAGTCTCACTTAATAGCTATTAAAAGAATTTTCAGGTATCTCAAGGGAACACCAAACCTTGGCATTTGGTACCCAAGAGAATCTGGTTTTGATCTAACTGGCTATTCAGATGCAGATTATGCAGGTTGCAGAGTTGATAGGAAAAGTACTACAGGTTCCTGTCAATTTCTAGGAAACAGGCTTGTGTCATGGTTCAGTAAGAAACAAAACTCAGTCTCCACTTCTACAGCTGAAGCTGAGTACATTGCGGCTGGAAGCTGTTGTGCACAGATTCTATGGATGAGAAACCAACTCATTGACTATGGTCTAAAAGTTGAGAAGATTCCAATTTTCTGTGACAACACAAGTGCTATTGCCATCACAGGGAATCCAGTGCAACATTCGAGAACCAAGCACATTGACATCAAATACCACTTCATTAGAGAACATGTGATGAATGGTACAGTAGAAATGCACTTTGTGCCAAGTGAAATGCAGCTTGCAGATATCTTCACCAAGCCTCTTGATGAATCCACATTCACAAGATTGGTAGGTGAGCTAGGTATGCTTAATTTGTCATAATTCCTAGTGATATTTGATTTCAATGATTTGAAGCTGGAAATGTGTTTTGATTTACTTGAAAGTGAAAACTTTCAGAAAAAAAAATTTCTGCAGAAATTTTGCCTAAGGCAAAATTAGCTTATCAACGGATATCCTTTTATCCGTTGATAGTATAAACACATTACTAGATTTTTGCATGTCAACGGGTAACAGGCTATCCACGTCATCAACGGATAAACTGTATCTCAACCGTTCATTCTATATCCGTTGATATACATTTTTTTTTCTTTTCCGTTGGTAACCGTGTATATCTAATCATGGCTGTACTTATTCTCTTTTTATTTACTATCTGACAGTTACTTTTGACCAATGGAGTAATTACTTTTAATTATTTCATTTTTAATTCTTGAAAAATATAAAAGGCGGACTTGTACTCTCACATCTCACTTTTATTCATTTTCAAGCATATCAAAAGTTAACTGCATCTTCTTCCCTAAAACTCTCTGTAACCAAAGTTCAATCACTTCAATGGCGCCTATTGTTAAGATGATGTCCTCCACTGGGTTTACCTATGAGAAGAACAATTTCGCGGCCTTTGTTGACACAGTGAATGCTCCAGAAGCTTACCACACTTTGATGAGTTTCGTGAAGAAATGCAAACTGTCATATGCTATGACGGCTACCACTCCCTTAATCCACGAGGTAATTGAAGAAATGTGGACATCTGCTGAGTACAATGGCACAGACGGTACAATTGCTTTTTCTTTAAAGGGTAAAAACTATGTGGTTAATTCTGATGTAATAACTGCTTGTTTAAAATTGCCTGAGAATAACTGTCTGAAAGTACCTACTGATGCTGAAATTGTTGCCATGCTTAATTCTATTAATTATGCCCTTAGTACTGAAAACTTAGGGAAAATTGCTAGAAAAGGAATGGTTAAAGAATGGAGCTACTTCTGTGATGCCTTCATTAAAACTTTTTCAGGAAAAATTAGCAATTTTGATGCTGTTACCCTGTCCATGCTAACAATGATGTGTATGCTTTTAAATGATAAATTCTATAATTTTGGCACATTAGTTTTGTATGAGATAGCTGCAAAGTTGGGTAAAAAGGAAACTAGGAGCAAGAATATCTACTTTGCTAGATTTTTAATGCTCTTAGCACTGCATGTGTCTGAGAATAAGCTATCCATTGCTAACCCGGATAGCAAGTTCCAATGTTTTGTTCAGGAGAAGAGAGTCTTAAGTGACCTGATTCGAATGAACCTCAATGCAGGAGTACAGTTGGTATATCTACCAATTGTTCAGGTAACTATCTCTAACTTTGAAACCTCTATCTCCAACCCCCAAATTTCTTTACCTTCTAGTGTCACAATGGAGTCTGTAGTTGTGACCAAACAGGCTCCTACCAAAGTGACCAAATCCAAAGTTCCAAAACCACATTCTAAAAGGCAAACCTCAAGTGTCTCTCAAAAGACACCTGTTGTAAAAACTACCAAACCTCTTGAGGGGAGTGTGAAGGTGGTAGTGAGTGGTGAGGGACAGGGTGAACATCAAAGAAGCCCTAAGGATAAGGAAGGAGAGATGAGTGCAACCACCATTTCAGTCTCTCAAAAGACTGCTAATGTAACTACAGGCCAAATTCTAGTCACACTCTCCCAAAAGAGTGTGACTACTGAATCAAGTTCCCCACAAGGAACACTGCACAAGAGGGTTAGGGACACATATAGCCCAATCTCAAAAACCTATGGAAGAAGAGTGAAATCTAAAACCACAGGGGAATCACAGGGCACACACACTGTACAGGAAACTGTACCTTCTCAAACTCAGTTTGATGTGACTTCAATAAATGTGGAGTCACAGCCCCTTGATCTTAATCTTCAAATCGATACACATTACAATCCACCATCACCAACTCCTTCTCTGGATGTGGATATGATATCTACATCAATTCCTGATTCTCCATCTTTAAGATTCTTGGAGAAGCCCCACTCTATAATTGGTGGTCATCATCTTTTAGATGATTTGTTGGACCATCAATCTTCCCTTCCAGAATTCTCAACACAGACTGTGGCCTCGAACTTAAAATCAATCTCCACAGATTCAGTGTTGGTTTTCTCTTCAACGGATATAATTATTCCTTCCTCAACGGATATCCTTCATCCGTTGACAAGTGTTTCTCCATCAACGGATGCGCCTCTATCTAGCCATCCGTTGACAGCTATAACTACTTCATCAACGGATATTCCTTATCCGTTGATAACTCACTCTACCACTGCTTTATCTGACATTCCAGTGTCAAGTGTAGAGGAGTTCTCAGTAGTTGAAACACTTTTAGGTTTGAGGGAAGGGAGTGAGAGGCTGCCTTGTGAGCAGGCAAAAGGAGAGATAAATAATGAGAGGCTGGCCATTTCTTCCGGTCAGGCAAAAGGAGAGTTGGAGAGTACCACCTTAGTAGGTGAAGGTGAGGGTGTGAGAGGTGTGAGCCAAGGGGAGCCCTTGATGCAAGAAAAGAGAGATGAGGTGAGAGAAGGGACTACAGGAGAGATAAGGATGGAAGAAGCAGCCATTGCTAGTGAGTCAATGGGGGTTGAGGATGCATCCAAGGAAATGGAATTTCAAAGAGAATATCAGTCCATGATTGACTCCATTTCTCTGGATGCTGAAACCTTTACTCACCCTGTTCCTGCCTATCAAATTCTGGCACAACAGGGCAATGTGGAAGCAGAGGAGGCACTGCACCTAGTGCACACCTCACAATCTCTACTTAGAGCTAAGGAATCTATAGCAGCTCTGCCAACCACTGCTGAGAGTGATGAATTTGACAATTCTGAAGATGAAGACAGCCAGAGCTCTGAAGATGAAGGTGGTAGCAGTATTCATGATTTTGCATTTGCTCAAAACTACACCTATCACCAACTTGATATGGAAATCATAAGGCAATATAAATCTGCCCTGGCTGAGCACCCAGAAGCAGATCCACAGAGAAAGGTTGTTCTTCAACAGGCAATTGACTCCCTAAAGTTACAAAAGATGCAAATGGTGATTCAGAGATCCAATTTAGAGGAGGTCAAACAAGAAATCAAGGATGTGAAAATCTCTGTGGATTCCAAGCTAGAGCAACTAGCTCCTACAGCCACTCAGAGGGTGTTGCAACAAAGGTTTCTCAAAGAAGACAACCTGGCTAAATCTGTGCAACTTCTCACTTCAAGAGTGGAAAAGATGGAATCCCAGATGGAGCAATTTCTTCAACATCAGAAACTGCAAACCCAACTGCTAGAAAGGTTAGTTGCAGCCCCAACTTCTAGTCAAACCCTTGATGCTAACAAAAAGGGGGAGAAAGTAAAAGAGGCTGTGGCAACTTCAAGTCAAATCTTAATTTCTGAAAGAAGGGAAGCAGCAAGTGAGGGGGAGCAGCAGCCTACCATAGTGGTCAATCCACAAGAATTCATTGTCACAGCTTCCCCCAGCAAATCCAAACCTCTATATGGAGAGTTTGATCTTTCAAACTTGACAGAAGAAGAAAAGCTAGCCAAAATTGAAGCTCTCCAAAAGATGAAAGAAGAAAACTATGAAAGGATAATGAGGACAGAAAGATTGATCAATCAATCTATTGCATCAAATCTGTTCTCTAGCCAAACCTCAGCTCCAACAATATCTACAACAATTCTGAAGGTGCTCACTCCAGCAATTGTGGCTCCTACATTCTATGATGCTGAGCCTTCTCATGTTAAGGAATTTGAACCCTACATCAAATCAAGACCCTTCTCACCACCAAAAGCAAATGGGAAGAACAAGTTACAACTGGACTTTCCATTTCCCAAGGATGATGAAGAGAAGTTGATGGGTAAGGCAATCAAGGAATTCAAGGAGAAGGCTAACAGTTGTGTAAGAGAATGGATGGCTGTAATCATAAGGAATGGAAAAGTTCTAAACATATCCAACAGCCATCCTAGATTTGTTGAAGCTAAGAGAGAAGAAACTTCAAGGCTGCTAAGAGAATCTCAACCAAGCACTGAATATCTATATGAAAACTCAGATGAGAAGCAAGCAAGGCTGGCTCAAGAGTTATTGGATGAGGTAGAGGATGAATTGAGGGAACCTGAGGAAGTCCCCAAATTCAAAAAGAAAGGGAAATCAGTCCCCAAATCCAAGAGATTAAAATCACATGCAAGGAGGCCTGTCTCTCCAGAAACTGAAAACAAAGAGACAGTTGGTTCATCACAACCTATTGATGTGAAAGTATTCAACCCAGATGTAAATTTCCATGGTGAGCCTATAGTACCTAAAGAGGAACCAATGAATCTTGACTCCATTGAGGTTCCTTCATTCTTGCTGAAGCCTCAACAGAAGCCTACACAGAAGAAAAGGAAACCAAGGAAGCAACCTTCAAAGGAACCAATTCAAGTTGCTAGGGTACCTGCAATTGTCAGGCAGCCAATCTTGGAAAACAAGGATGATTTTATCTATCAGGCAGATATTGAAGAATACTCTGACATGAATCTTTATCTGGATGAATTGTCAGAAGTAAGAGGAATTGACAAATATAAACATTTGCCTGAAAGATTGGTCTTTGTATACAAGGGAGGAACGGAAAGGACATGGCCACTACAAAGGGTTCTTGGAGAAAATTATCATACCTTAACCAAAGTGTTCTCTGCAATCAAGAGATACACAGGGTTCTCCAAGATAGCAAAAGGGGAGATACTGGACAAAATAGAACAAATAAGGAGGGATTGGAACTCACCATCAAGTCTACCAAGGAAAATGAAGATCCCATACAATGGACAGAAAATCCACCTCCAACCTTTCTGGATGATGGAGTTCAGGGATGAAGATGGTAACAGGAGATTCTTCAGGTTAGAAGACCAACTGCCAAAGGCTAGTTCTCAATACCTGAGATGGCTACAACAGAAGCTAAATCCAAAGGTAGATGAAGAAGATGCCTTCTATAGGCAACTCCAAATACAGATTGAGTCCAACTCTGCCAAGGAAGGAAAATCAAGGGTGATGCCAACGAGAGGAAAGAAACAGTCCTAATCTGCTCAGTCTAGAGGAGCACTTCTCTGTAAATTTCTCAAACTTTCAGTTTTTCAATTATTGTAGCTTAATACAATTTATGTATTGTTCTTTATATATCTTTAGGAATGTTTTGTTATCATCAAGGTCCTGAATTTATGCTTTATTGCCATCAAGTATAAATTGGGGGAGATTGTTAGGAATATGTTGTACTTGATGATAACTTCACAATCAATCAAATTGTTTAAGGTTTTGTAGCTGTCAACGGATGAGGATTTATAACTCTATCCGTTGACAGGTAGCTCATCAACGGATGAGGTTTTGTAGCACACTGCAGTATCTCTATGTTATCAGTTGATAGTGTTTTTATCCACAGTCATGTTGACTATCAACGGATAGGCATAATAGGGTAGCCAATTGTAAATAAGCTATGCTATGTAATTCTGTCTAAGTGAAAGTGTATCAACGGATGAAGACTAAACTCTATCAACGGATACAACTCAAATTCACTCTATCAACGGATACAGCTCAAGTCCCAATATCAACGGATACTGCTCTATACATCATCAACGGATGTCAGTATACATCATCAACGGATAATCATTGACACTGTTTTCTATGATTAGCTGGAGATTAGCAGTTGATAAGGACATGTTTGACTGACAGATCACATGAGTTTATAGTAGATACAAAAAGCAGTATGGCAGCCATACTTTGGAAACACAGAAGAAAGAAGCATTCCATTTACACTATGAATACAAGAAAGGTGCAGGAGACATGTCTGAACACAAGGACAACCTTTCGGCTACATATGTATTTGGAGTGTAGTAGCAAGTCAACTAGAATTAGATTAGTATTATCTTATTCCAGTAGTACTTGTAAAACTTGGGATATATAACCAAGTGTAGCAACTCTTTGTAGGTTAAGAAAACAGACATATTTGCTTAGGGTTTCTTGAATATCTTTAGAAGCAAAGAGTTGTAAAACGGCAGCTGTGTACATTTTGTATCACAGAGTTTTCTTCAAATAAAAGCTTCAGGTGGTGCATTTTAACCACCTGATTTTATATGTGTTTGTGTATAATTCTTACATTGCAATTATCTCTTCATAAGTTTCTGAAGTTCTTATCAGAAATTTATAAATATCAAGAATTGTATTCAACCCCCCCTTCTACAATTATACAAGTGTGTAATCTGGGAATAACAGTATGATTGTAGTTGATATTTATGAAAATTAGCTCGTAATATATAATAGTATAAATTTGATTTACTTTAAATTAAAAGATCGATAAGTTAGTAAATATTTTATTACTTTAAAAATATTTAATTTATGCATGTACCAAATAAAATAAATTTTGTATTTAAAAAAAATTGTTAAGTATCCAAGATAAGTAATTTAGGATGAGAATGATATGATTAATTTAATTTCTGTGGTATATATTTATAAAATTAATCCGTAATGTATAATAATGTAATTATGATTAATTGTAAATCAAAAGAGCGGAAAATAAAAATTGTAAAAATCGCTTAATGTAACGCCCCCAAATCCCTTACAGGAATCCAGGTCGTCACGACTCTTGCGGAATACTCGAACACTTGCTCACAATATAATCTACAACAATACTCAAAAAAAAAATCCATCTTTTATTCCACAGGTTATAGTCTTAGAACAAGCACTCAAAATATAATAGTTATTACAATACAAACTCATCTCCCAGAATCTCTGAAGTATTATTACAACACACCAAACACACAATAATAAAGCATTAACAATTCCGTTCCATCTTGCAACCTCCTTCGATACTATAAGGCTACTGGATTGAATTTAATAGCCCTTCCACTTCCCTTTGCCACAGTCAGCCATGCTAGAGTCGTCTTTAGATGCCGCTGATCAATAATATTTAAATAGCAAGAATGAGCCAAAGAATGCCCAGCAAGTATATACAGATATCATATAATACAACAACTCACTCAAAATAGGTTTTTACTACTCTTTAAGAGTTATAAATATAATTACCTTTGAAAAGAGATCAACTCAGAAATTCTTATAAATCTCGAAATACTACTCCAATATATCTCAACAACTTCTCAAAATGCTACTCGAAAATAAATCAATAACTTCTCAAAACTACTCCATTGATAATATAATATAACAACTGCTCAGATCAACACCTTAGTTAACAGAACCACACAGGCATCGATTAACCGATAGGATGTCAATGATTAGATTTCTGCTCATAACGCCTACTCAAGTAATGGATGATCAATCCATTATCACTACTCGTTTTCTATCGATAGAAGGATGTGCCGAAGTTTCGATCACACCCTAAATACTACTCAGTTGGGCCGGTGCGTTACTCCGGTCACTTTTGCCTTGAAGCAATGAACAATAGACACCCATAATATAGTTTCCCTCTCGAACGATTAGAGGAAATATTATGAAAAACTGTTCTGATTATGGAGTCGAAATGAGGTGACCCATATCAGTATACATAACTTACTTTATATATATCCCCACTCTTAAATATAACTCGAATGAAGAATCTCAATAAACGTACCAACAATATGGAACAACTCATGAAATAAGTTTGAACAGCTCATGATATAATAAGTCTGGATAACAGCTCAACAATAATATGTATGTAAATTGCATGGATAAAAATCTGGTATAAATCACTCGAAAGAATACTTGATTTTGATAATCGAAAACTTAATCAACATAATTATGAATTTTTAAAAAATAGAAATACTCCGAACAATGGAGTACGGATTAGTAAACTTGCCTGTGCTCAGCAGTACGATAATTCACCTGGCTCCACGTCTCTGATTCTCTATAACCAAATGAAAACTCACTTTATTAGCCCGACATTCACCTTTTAACAACCTGATTAAGCTATTTCGTACTAATCCCGGTAAAAAGCCCAATCTGACTAATTAAATAATCCAATAATAAATATCATTCTCTAAAATAATACTGTATTTAATTCTATCTATTCCCAAAAATCTCTTTTTTTTTATTAACGAATTATTAAGTCTATAAATCACGAACAGAAAATCACTAATTATCTCTTAAACGATTGCTACCGATTAAAATATCCAAATTGTACTTCTAATTATCTCTTCTAAATTCTCAGAAAAATCCCTAATTTAATTAATATAACTCTCAGAACCAAAATTATTCAAGAATCTAGTTTTATTCATTTTAAAACCATAATTATTAATAATAATCTCACTAAATAATATTCCCTTTAAATCTCATAATTAAAAAAATATAAAACCCTTTTTAGTCTTTAAATAAATCTGGTCTTATCTGATTAATAAAATAATTTGGAAATAAATAAATATAAAATCTTAAAAAAAATCGCTCTTTAATCCTATTTATTCTCAATTAATCCTCTTTTCATAAAAAAATCAATAAATCTCTAAATTATAATAAATAATCATATAATAGTTTTAAATAATAATCTAACTATAAATATATTCCAAATTAATAAATTAAACCCTCTTTTATACTCAAATTCATAAATCACTAATTTAGGTCACAAAATAATTTTATTAAAATAATAAAATAATCACCAATTTAATTAATTAAACTATTTAACAAAATTATTTTATTCCCTAACTATGCAATACACTCCAATTTAAATTATTAAAACCACATTTTAAAGAATATTCAACCTTTCATCTAAATTCTGTTTAAAACATAAAATCCGAAATCTTTATTGTTTCGTTATTATTCTACTAATATCATTTACAGGAATTTACCCGTGGGTCCCACCTCCCCCATGGTGGACCCCACGCCACCCCTCTGTGGGCCCCACCGTGGTCCTCTCTCCCCCTCCCCTGCAATTTCTCGAACTCTCCCTTCCCAATCTCTCTCTCTCTCTCTCTCTCTCTCTCTCTCTCTCTCTCTCTCTCTCTCCCTCCCTCTCTCTAGCAACTATCTCTCTCCCAGTCTCTCTCTCTATCTCTCTCTCTTCTCCACTCCTGTATCTCTCTCTCCCTCTTCTTCGATCTCTGTTCGCTATTTTCTCTACGCAAGTATACGCAGTCAAAAAGCAATATAGGGAAATAAGGATCGTTCCCACGAAGACTCGGTTATTTTAGTAAATATGTCTATTCAACAATGTTGGTTAATTATAGAAGCATGAACGAACTAAAAATGGTGTATTTGCAGATAACAATTAACTAATGACGTAACGGCTAATTTGTTTAAAATAATATGAGAGAGGCATGGGGTCCTAATTTCATGAATGTTTTAGCTCTATTAATTATTAAGAATTAATGTGTTACAATTGTTAAGAATGCTAGCGGGAACACGAAACTAATATGAGCCATCTTTCAATTAACTCACACCATTCCAAATAAACATCCACAAAAGAGATAGAAGTTATAAGGGCATTAATTATATCCAATACACTATATGTCTATGTGAATGGGTGATACAATCAATTTAATCACAAGTTCCGCAATTAACTACATAGGGGAATAATGTTCTTTCGAAACTATAATCCAAAATGCGGAGAAGCCGACATACCTATGCTAGCATGGCAAACCCTAAATCTCTAAATCCACTTTCGCAATCATTAGAGATTTGGTACAATAGATGTTAGCTATTCACCTATATTCAATTAAAACAACCATGCAAGGCAATCTTATATATAAATTGTAAACACAAATTATCTATCAAATTAACATGAGCATTAACAATTCATTACATTAGAACCCCATGAAAGTGTTTAGTTCATAATTAAACAAGGCACCTTTATGGAATTAAATAAAATCATGGCAGAAAATTTCATAAATTAAATATAAAATTACAAGATTAAAAATAAAAATAATTAGAATTAAAATAGCTTTCGAAAATTCAGTTTTTTTACAATTAAAAGCAAGAGAAACCGATTAAAACTAAATTACGGACAAAAAGCAAATGAAAAGAACAAGTATTATATAATAATAAAAGGCAACGGACAAAATAAAAGTAAAACACACTAACCTGTCAAGTGTCAAATGTCTGAAACTGTCGGCAACAAAAAACTCTGTACGCACCTGGCCAGCGCGTGTGGCTCACGCGCACACTCTCCCCCTGCCGCGCGTGTGCTGCACGCGCCAGTATGCTGTTTAATTTTCTGCGCGTGGTTCAGTACTGCTCCTTCGTGCGTCTTCTGCTTTGTCTTGCAAGTTTGTAGAGTGTTGAACGAAATGTGAGAAACAAAATTGATTACTCTGCTGCTTTCTTTAATTCGGTTCGTTCCACAAATAAAAGGCCCACTAATAATTCCCTTAATTCTTTAACTAAAATATAAATTTATACTAATTTTACAAAAAATTAAAATGTATAAAATAAAATAAAATTACAGAAATTCGAAATATATAAATTAAATAATTTGCAGAAATTTTTAAACATATAAAATAAAATAAAATTATAGAAAACTAAAATGCATAAAAAGATCTGTTTATAAAAAGAAGTTGCTGAATACAGGAGGTTTTGCTTCAGAGAGAGAATGATTGATTGTTCTTCCCTGGTTTATCTCAACCTATGCCAATTCACTCATATATATAGAACAACTTAGCACACCTAATACAATTTTTCAAAGTCAGCTGTGTAAAAGTCTAGCTTGCCTAATTTCTAACCACTCTCCTGACAATTTCACACGCTTCCAGCAACTTGCCCTTTTTTTTCTCCACGCGGTCGTTGAATTGTAATATTCAGCTCCGTAGAATTGCTTTTTAACCCGCACAGCTTATAATCTTTAATTAATAAATAATTATTTTAATCCAGAAATTATAAAAATAAATATCTAATATTATTAGATATTTATAAATATAATTTTCTAAATTAATAAAATTATTTAATAATATAAATAATTCTTTATTGTCTAAGCTGCGGTCTCTGGTCGTCTGGAACCGGACTCCTTTTGCTTAACAGAAAATATATCAATTCCAACCGGGGTTCCAGCTTTAAGAAAATATCACTTTCCATATTCTTGTGATAATTCTTATTTCTTCATTGCTCGTCCAGATGCAAGTTACGATCTCTTGAGGCTCTAAAACCGGACTTCTTTTGCTTAGAAAAAAATATAACAATTCCAACCGGGATTCCTGCTTTAAGAATATATCACTCAGAACATCTTTATGATAATTCCTTTTCCTCGTAGCCAGTCCATCTGAGCTAGAAATCTACTGTCTTTTAACCTTTTATCGCCAGGATACCTGAAGCTGTGAGTTCTGCACTACAAAGACTTGAAACAACATAAAACTAATTAAAAGACACAAAATACTTAAGGATAAACCACCAATTTAGGTCCATTTAGCGCATAATAAGTGGATATAAAATCCACTTATCACACCCCCAAACTTAAACTGATGCTTGTCCTCAAGCATAACAATATAATTATATACAACTAACTAGTACCACTTCCGTAGGTGATCACGATTGCATTTGGCATATGCAACAAGCCCTTTAAACCCCTAGGCAGCCCTAGTGGACGAGTTAGGTCTCGTGAGGGCCTATAGCGAATGTACCCACAAAATCCATTTATCAAATGCAACTAACAATGCATGAATGCAACTAATCTGAAAAATGCAACGATCCCCTTCAAACTCACCAAAATCAACTAAAAAGCAAATATCTCCAAAGAATGCAATAATTCTAAGCAAAGCTCGACTAAGTACCCGTATACTAACAAATACATGAACAGAAACGTGCGTGTGTGCAATGCTCATCAGAAATACTCCCAAAACTAGGTCAAAACCCATACATGCTTTCCGTCAAGACAATCACAGGTTTATAACTAGAATAAACTGTAGACACTTCATAACCTCGGAACACCTCCACCCTTATCCAAGGTAGACAGAAACTCATGCTTTATTACTATAATACGACACTACATATACAATACGCATGCTTATTTAACCGTGCAATGAATGAGACCCCAAAAGGCTTATACAATAATACCCATGTAGCGAGTGTTAGGTCAGCAATCCCAAACCACAAGGGCTTTAGGTTACTAGGACTAAGTCCCCTCAGACTTAATTACTCGAGTATTAAAGAGCTCACTCTAGTTAATTTTGCATATAATCAATTGGACTTCTGACTCTTTTTTTTTTTGCTGGAATGAGCCTTTCTCATTTCCAACCCTAGACTACTCATATAAATATGAGCCGGCTACTAGCCATTTCACGCCTAGCCTTTATTGACAATTATTACCACTTAGCATGAAATCCCTGTTTTCCCCCAAACTTAGATTTTAGTGTTCTTACGCTATCAAGGGAATAACGAAAATTCTAAGAATAAACAAGTGATTAAATCTCAAAACATCCAACAGGCATGACCCTAACCTAGCCCAAAAAGCACCCAATGAGACTGTGTAAAAGTTGTGTTTCTGAAACATGCAAGTCAATTTCATAGGAACTATAAATCAGCCCTCTACTCATCATCATCACACCCAAATCAACATCCACCAATCAATCAGAATCAGCTCGTCCTAAGGGATCATGAAGAATGCATGCCATGAAAATGCAACTAATATGACTCACATGGTAAAACAAACAAACAATAACAGAATGTCCTAAATGAAACAACATAGATAATACGAATAAATATGCATGAATTAATACTAATATGCAAAACATGATATCCTACATGAACACAATGACTCACAAAAACTACTAACACATATACATACTACTTATCTCCCAAACCACCCCCAAACTTATAATATTCAATGTCCGCATTGAATGGAAGTAAATACAAGGGATAGTAGAGAACATACCTGAAAACACTGAAACACATGGGTTGCCTCCCACGAAGCGCCTTTCTTTAACGTCTTTAGCTAGACTTGACCACCTTCGCACTTCAATTGGTAGTGCTAAGAACCGCGGTTTCCGCCTCGCGATTCACCTGTTCACCAAAATATGGCTTCAACCTCTGTCCATTTACTTTGAAAGCCGCTTCCGGTGTTTTATCAAAAATTTCCACTGCACCATGTGGAAACACCGTTTTAACCGTGAATGGTCCTGACCACCTTGACTTAAGTTTCCCTGGAAAAAGTCTGAGACGAGAGTTGAAAAGCAACACTAGCTGTCCTGGTACAAAAGACTTTTGCACCAAACGTCTGTCATGCCATCTCTTGACCTTCTCCTTGTATAATTTGTGATTTTCATAAGCCTGTAGCCGAAACTCATCCAGTTCATTAATCTGAAGCATTCTTTTCTCACCCGCTGCTGTTAAGTCAAAGTTCAACTTCTTCAGCGCCCAATAAGCTTTGTGTTCTAGTTCGGCAGGCAGATGACAAGCCTTGCCATATACTAGCTGAAAAGGTGACGTGCCCAAAGGTGTTTTGTAAGCTGTTCTATATGCCCAAACAGCTTCATCAAGTTTTAGTGACCAGTCCTTCCTTGAAGGATTCACGACCTTCTCTAGGATCCGTTTTATCTCTCTGTTGGAAACCTCTGCTTGGCCATTCGTTTGAGGGTGATAGGCCGTAGCAATTCGATGATTTATGTTGTACCTTGCCATCAATGCTGTGAACTTGCGGTTGCAGAAGTGTGATCCTTCGTCACTGATAATTACCCTTGGAGTTCCGAAACGTGTGAAAACTTGCTTATTTAGAAAATTCAGCACCACTTTAGCGTCATTGGTCGGTAAAGCCTTCACCTCGACCCATTTAGAAACATAGTCCACCGCTAGCAAGATGTACTGATTGCTGCATGAAGAAACAAAAGGACCCATGAAATCGATCCCCCACACATCGAAAATCTCCACTTCCAACAGCATATTCAGAGGCATCTCATTCCTCCTAGAGATATTACCAATTCTTTGACATCTATCGCATCTCAACACAAACTGATGCGCATCTTTAAACAGTGTTGGCCAATAAAACCTAGCCTGAAGTACTCGAGTGGCTGTCTTCTCTCCAGCATAATGACCTCCGTAAGTGGTAGAATGGTAGTCATGCAAAATACCTTCAACCTCACTAAACGGAATGCACCTCCGAATCACCTGATCAGCTCCCTGTCTGAATAAGAAGGGTTCATCCCATCGGTACCATTTTACATCATGAAGAAACTTCTTTCTTTGAGCATAAGAAAATTCCGAGGGGATGATATTGCTTACAAGATAGTTCACAATGTCTGCAAACCATGGTTCTTCATTTTGCACCCCAAAAAGTTGCTCGTCAGGAAAAAATTCGTTGATGAGAGTTTTATCCGCTGAGTTACTGTGTTCCTCTAACCGAGACAAGTGATCAGCCACCTGGTTCTCAGTACCCTTTCTATCCTTGATTTCCAAGTCGAATTCTTGAAGCAACAGAATCCAACGAATCAACCGTGGCTTAGCATCTTTCTTCGACATTAGGTATCGAATGGCTGCATGATCTGTAAACACCACTACCTTAGTTCCGAGCAAATACGATCTGAATTTCTCGAAGCTATATACAATAGCTAAGAGTTCCTTTTCTGTAGTAGTGTAATTCAGCTGTGCATCATTGAGAGTTCTGCTAGCATAGTAAATCACGTGAAACACCTTATTCTTCCGTTGACCAAGAACAGCTCCTACTGCATAGTCACTTGCATCACACATTAATTCAAAAGGTTCACTCCAATCAGGTGCAGTGATAATGGGCGCAGTTGTCAATTTCTTCTTTAAAAGCTTGAATGCCTCCAAACAATCTTCACCAAATTTAAAAGGAATATCCTTTTCCAACAGACTGCACAAAGGTTTAGATATTTTCGAAAAATCTTGGATGAATCGCCGATAAAAACCCGCATGACCAAGAAAACTACGAATTCCTTTAACTGAAATTGGTGGAGGGAGATTTCCAATCGTCTCCAACTTAGCCTTATCCACTTCCAGCCCCTTACCAGATACCTTGTGCCCAAGAATGATGCCTTCCTTTACCATGAAGTGACATTTTTCCCAGTTGAGTACTAGATTAGTCTCAACACATCGTTTCAGCACCATGCCTAGATTTTTGAGGCATTCATCAAATGATTTCCCGAAGACTGAGAAATCATCCATGAACACTTCCACATTGATTCCAATCATATCCGAAAAAATTGCCATCATACACCTCTGAAAAGTAGCAGGTGCACCACAGAGTCCGAAAGGAACGCGTCGGAACGCAAAAGTGCCAAAAGGACATGTGAAAGTGGTCTTCTCCTGATCTTCTGGAGTAATACCAATCTGATTATATCCTGAATAACCATCCAGCAAGCAATAGAATTCATGCCCAGCCAACCTGTCTAGCATTTGATCAATGAATGGAAGGGGAAAGTGATCCTTCCTTGTAGCTTTGTTCAGCTTTCTATAGTCCATGCAAATTCTCCACCCTGTAACTGTACGAGTCGGAATGAGCTCGTTCTTTTCATTGGCAACTACTGTCATGCCTCCTTTCTTAGGCATACATTGCACTGGACTCACCCATGAACTGTCTGAAATGGGATAGATGATACCAGCATCTAGCCACTTGAGAATTTCTTTCTTTACCACTTCTTTCATGATAGGATTTAACCGCCTTTGGTGTTCTACTGTTGGTTTACTCCCTTCTTCCAATGGAATTTTATGTTGACAATATGCGGGACTGATTCCTTTTAGATCCGCAACAGACCAACCAATGGCTGATTTGAATTCTCGAAGAACTCTCAAGAGCTTGTCTTCCTCGGAGTCTGAAAGGTTAGCGGCAATAATCACAGGTAAAGTGGATTTTTCACCAAGGGAAGCATACCGTAAGTGATCCGGTAGTGGCTTGAGCTCTAGAGTTGGAGCTTCTTCGATAGACGGCTTTAATTGCTGATGTGGTCCTTTTAATTCTGGCAGTCCCAACGATTCAACTGGTCTTTCAAATTTTCTTTGCCACGGCAAAGCATCCAGATATTGCAATTGTTCATCAATGTCATCTTCATCTAATGAATACTCCCCACTGAGGGCCTTTTCCAAAGTATCATTCATGAGCGTGTGCCCTAACTTTTCTTGCACCGTAGACTCAATCAAGTCTATCTTCAGACACTGCTCTTCTTCTGTTGGAAATTTCATAGCTGTGAAAACATTGAAGGTGACAATTTGATCGTGCACCTTCATCGTCAGTTCCCCCTTTTGGACATCAATCAACGTTTGTCCTGTTGCTAAAAATGGCCTACCAAGAATGATAGGAATCTTCTTGTCCTCTTCGAAATCAAGAATGACAAAATCAGCAGGAAAGATGAGTTTGTCTACTTTCACCAACACATCTTCAACAACTCCCATAGGATAGGTGATAGATCGATCAGCCAACTGAAGGGACATACTTGTCGGTTTTGGTTCAGGAAGACCAAGCTGCAAGAAAACCGAGTATGGCATAAGATTGATACTTGCTCCCAGATCACATAAACATTTGTCGAAAGACAATCTCCCAATGGTGCATGGTATTGTAAAACTCCCTGGATCTTTCAGCTTAGGCGGCAACTTTTGCTGCAATACCGCACTACATTCTTCCGTCAAAGCAACGGTCTCTAAGTCTTCAAGGTTTAATTTCCTCGAGAGAATGCCTTTCATGAATTTGGCATAGCTTGGCATTTGTTCGAGAGCTTCAGCAAATGGAATGTTGATATGTAATTTTTTAAAGACTTCAAGAAATTTGCCAAACTGCTTGTCTAATTTCTGTTTTTGCACTCGTCGAGGAAATGGTGGAGGTGGGTAGACTTGCTCTTTTACTTCTTTTTGCTCGAGGACAGCTTGTTTAGGAGTTGGCATATTTTCTTTACTCTCCTCCTTTGATTCTGATATATTGCCCATGTCCTTTGTGTCTCCCAAATCTGCTTTTTCTGTTCCTTTGTCTGGCAGAATTTTTTCTGTATCTTTTAGCTCAGCATCCTCCGTGATTCTCCCTGATCTGAGGGTAATTGCTTTGATGTGCTCGTGATTATCCTTTCTCCCAGGATTAAGTTCAGTGTCACTGGGGAGTGTTCCTTGTGGTCGGTTCATCATGAAACTAGCGAGTTGACTCAATTGAGTTTCCAGATTTTTAATGGAAGCCGCTTGGCTTTTTTGGCCCAACCTCAACTCCTCCAATTCAGTCTTTTCATTCGACGATTGTCCAGAATTTCAATAAGATTGTTGTTGTTGAAATCCTGGAGGCTGAAATTGTCTAGGAGCATATGGTTGTTGAAAATGTTGCCCCTGTTGCTGCTGGAATCCAGATGGATTATACTGCTTAGCTCCAAATGGCTGATGATTAGATTGTTGGTAGGGCTGATGTGATTGTTGTGCTCCTCCTTGATTATTGCTCCAACTGAAATTTGGATGATTTCGGTTGTTCGGATGGTAGGAATTTGGAGCTGGCTGTTGCTGTCTTTGGAAATTGCTTACGAATTGAACTGACTCGTTTGAGATGGCACATTGGTTTGATTCATGTGCGCCCGCACACAACTCACAAACACTAGCAACTTGACGAAATCCTTGCGCTGTCAAAGAGTCTACCTTCAAGTTCAAAGCCTCTAGCTGAGCTGCTAAGGAAGTGGCTTTGTCAACATTAAAAATACCTGCTACCTTCTGTTGTGGCATTCTCTGAGTTGGGTTTTGATATTCATTAGCTGCCATCATCTCGATCAGATCGTAGGCCTCCTCGTAACTTTTAGCCCATAATGCTCCCCCTGAAGTTGCATCTACCATTGGCCTTGATTGCATTCCTAGCCCATTATAGAAACAATTTATGATCATCCAATTTGGCATGCCATGATGTGGGCATTGCCGAAGCATCTCCTTGTATCTTTCCCACGCTTCACATAAGGATTCACCAGACTGTTGAGAAAATTGCGTGATAGCATTCCTTATAGCTGCAGTCTTTGCCATGGGGAAGAATTTGCTAAGAAACTTTTGAGCTAGATCAGCCCAAGTGGTGATAGATCCCGGTGGCAGAGAGTGTAACCAACCCTTAGCCTTGTCTCTTAAGGAAAACGGGAAGAGTCTCAACTTCACAGCATCATCTGACACATTGTTGAATCTGAATGTGTCGCATATTTCTATGAAGTTCCTGATGTGTAAGTTAGGATCTTCCGTTGCAGTTCCTCCGTACTGTACTTGATTCTGCACCATCTGAATAGTGCTGGATTTAATTTCGAATGTAGGAGCTGCAATTGCTGGACGAATGATACTTGACTGAATATCATCGATCTTTGGTTGCGAGTAGTCCATTAAAGCCCTTGCTGCTGTAGGTGCAACTACTTCGCCTTCTCCGTTCATCTTGTGAGTCTTTGCTAGTTCAAGTACTTGTTTGGCTTTTAATGCTTTAGAACGTGTTAGCATAAAAATCCAAGTATCTGTCACAAATAATCACTTCACAAAAATATAAGATAAAATGTTCAAGTCAAACAAATTAACTTCTCTTGTAGTAAAACACATAAACAAAAATAATACCGAGTCCCCGGCAGCGGCGCCAAAAACTTGTTCGCTATTTTCTCTACGCAAGTATACGCAGTCAAAAAGCAATATAGGGAAATAAGGATCGTTCCCACGAAGACTCGGTTATTTTAGTAAATATGTCTATTCAACAATGTTGGTTAATTATAGAAGCATGAACGAACTAAAAATGGTGTATTTGCAGATAACAATTAACTAATGACGTAACGGCTAATTTGTTTAAAATAATATGAGAGAGGCATGGGGTCCTAATTTCATGAATGTTTTAGCTCTATTAATTATTAAGAATTAATGTGTTACAATTGTTAAGAATGCTAGCGGGAACACGAAACTAATATGAGCCATCTTTCAATTAACTCACACCATTCCAAATAAACATCCACAAAAGAGATAGAAGTTATAAGGGCATTAATTATATCCAATACACAATATGTCTATGTGAATGGGTGATACAATCAATTTAATCACAAGTTCCGCAATTAACTACATAGGGGAATAATGTTCTTTCGAAACTATAATCCAAAATGCGGAGAAGCCGACATACCTATGCTAGCATGGCAAACCCTAAATCTCTAAATCCACTTTCGCAATCATTAGAGATTTGGTACAATAGATGTTAGCTATTCACCTATATTCAATTAAAACAACCATGCAAGGCAATCTTATATATAAATTGTAAACACAAATTATCTATCAAATTAACATGAGCATTAACAATTCATTACATTAGAACCCCATGAAAGTGTTTAGTTCATAATTAAACTAGGCACCTTTATGGAATTAAATAAAATCATGGCAGAAAATTTCATAAATTAAATATAAAATTACAAGATTAAAAATAAAAATAATTAGAATTAAAATAGCTTTCGAAAATTCAGTTTTTTTACAATTAAAAGCAAGAGAAACCGATTAAAACTAAATTACGGACAAAAAGCAAATGAAAAGAACAAGTATTATATAATAATAAAAGGCAACGGACAAAATAAAAGTAAAACACACTAACCTGTCAAGTGTCAAATGTCTGAAACTGTCGGCAACAAAAAACTCTGTACGCACCTGGCCAGCGCGTGTGGCTCACGCGCACACTCTCCCCCTGCCGCGCGTGTGCTGCACGCGCCAGTATGCTGTTTAATTTTCTGCGCGTGGTTCAGTACTGCTCCTTCGTGCGTCTTCTGCTTTGTCTTGCAAGTTTGTAGAGTGTTGAACGAAATGTGAGAAACAAAATTGATTACTCTGCTGCTTTCTTTAATTCGGTTCGTTCCACAAATAAAAGGCCCACTAATAATTCCCTTAATTCTTTAACTAAAATATAAATTTATACTAATTTTACAAAAAATTAAAATGTATAAAATAAAATAAAATTACAGAAATTCGAAATATATAAATTAAATAATTTGCAGAAATTTTTAAACATATAAAATAAAATAAAATTATAGAAAACTAAAATGCATAAAAAGATCTGTTTATAAAAAGAAGTTGCTGAATACAGGAGGTTTTGCTTCAGAGAGAGAATGATTGATTGTTCTTCCCTGGTTTATCTCAACCTATGCCAATTCACTCATATATATAGAACAACTTAGCACACCTAATACAATTTTTCAAAGTCAGCTGTGTAAAAGTCTAGCTTGCCTAATTTCTAACCACTCGCCTGACAATTTCACACGCTTCCAGCAACTTGCCCTTTTTTTTCTCCACGCGGTCGTTGAATTGTAATATTCAGCTCCGTAGAATTGTTTTTTAACCCGCACAGCTTATAATCTTTAATTAATAAATAATTATTTTAATCCAGAAATTATAAAAATAAATATCTAATATTATTAGATATTTATAAATATAATTTTCTAAATTAATAAAATTATTTAATAATATAAATAATTCTTTATTGTCTAAGCTGCGGTCTCTGGTCGTCTGGAACCGGACTCCTTTTGCTTAACAGAAAATATATCAATTCCAACCGGGGTTCCAGCTTTAAGAAAATATCACTTTCCATATTCTTGTGATAATTCTTATTTCTTCATTGCTCGTCCAGATGCAAGTTACGATCTCTTGAGGCTCTAAAACCGGACTTCTTTTGCTTAGAAAAAAATATAACAATTCCAACCGGGATTCCTGCTTTAAGAATATATCACTCAGAACATCTTTATGATAATTCCTTTTCCTCGTAGCCAGTCCATCTGAGCTAGAAATCTACTGTCTTTTAACCTTTTATCGCCAGGATACCTGAAGCTGTGAGTTCTGCACTACAAAGACTTGAAACAACATAAAACTAATTAAAAGACACAAAATACTTAAGGATAAACCACCAATTTAGGTCCATTTAGCGCATAATAAGTGGATATAAAATCCACTTATCACACCCCCAAACTTAAACTGATGCTTGTCCTCAAGCATAACAATATAATTATATACAACTAACTAGTACCACTTCCGTAGGTGATCACGATTGCATTTGGCATATGCAACAAGCCCTTTAAACCCCTAGGCAGCCCTAGTGGACGAGTTAGGTCTCGTGAGGGCCTATAGCGAATGTACCCACAAAATCCATTTATCAAATGCAACTAACAATGCATGAATGCAACTAATCTGAAAAATGCAACGATCCCCTTCAAACTCACCAAAATCAACTAAAAAGCAAATATCTCCAAAGAATGCAATAATTCTAAGCAAAGCTGGACTAAGTACCCGTATACTAACAAATACATGAACAGAAACGTGCGTGTGTGCAATGCTCATCAGAAATACTCCCAAAACTAGGTCAAAACCCATACATGCTTTCCGTCAAGACAATCACAGGTTTATAACTAGAATAAACTGTAGACACTTCATAACCTCAGAACACCTCCACCCTTATCCAAGGTAGACAGAAACTCATGCTTTATTACTATAATACGACACTACATATACAATACGCATGCTTATTGTATCTCTCTCTCTCTCTCTCCCTCCCTCTCTCTAGCAACTATCTCTCTCCCAGTCTCTCTCTCTCTATCTCTCTCTCTTCTCCACCCCCGTATCTCTCTCTCCCTCTTCTTCGATCTCACTCTCCCAACTCTCTCCCTCCGCCGTCTTTCTCTCTCGACCCAAGTCGATTCCCCCCCTCTACCTCCGATTCAAACAACAACAATCATCATAGCCCCAACTTCATCCCCTTCTCAATCCCCTCAATCTTTCATCTAATCTCTCTGACTCTCAAATCAATCTCTCTCTACTCGACTTCACTCTCTCGACACCATCACAACAATCGCCAATCTTTATAACTCCACTGCAATCCCGATTCAACAACACCAACAATAATCTCTCTCGTGCCTCTCTCTCCAAATTCGAAACCAAACCCACCACAACAACAACCACAAACACCACCACCGCAGCGGTGGTGGTCGCTTCTCCCCCCTTCCCCGACAAGAACCGAACACACATACATGAACCAGATTTTTCAACACGAATTCAACAAGACAATTAATAGAGAAAAGAAAAAAAAATGAAAGACAGAAAATATAAACTACCTCCTCTGTTTATGCGTGTATCGTTTGTGTGTTTTTCTTTGAAAAAAAACTGGCCGGTTTCTATTAATCATTATAAAGGAGTCAAAAGTTGGGGAACTAAAATAATACTACATAAAATGGTGGAAACATTCCAGGAAAAGAGGCATGTTTTCTGTTAGTGGGATTCTAAAAAATAATATACAAACGTGGGGGACAAAATTAATGGAATTTGTAGTGCTCCATGATTATAATTTAGTGGACATTTAAATAAAAACAAATGGGAGACAAAAATTAATGCAGAAAATTTAAAAATAAAATAATGATTATGTTTATATTTAATGAAATAATTGATAAAAAGATATCGTTTTTCGAAGTTCTAATTTCGTTTCTTAAAATAAATACGACTCAAAATTTAAAAATACTATTTTTCTCAAATTTTTAATAAATACTAATATTTAAATACAATTCGAATATATAAATTTTAAAAATTTATAAAACGTACTAATTAGAAATATATACTAGTGAATCGTTTCTAAAATATTTTTAAATAAAATAAAATATCGAGTAGGTTCGAAAAATTTATTCGAAAACAATTTACGAATATTACAGTCTTCCCTCCTTAAAAGGATTCCGTCCTCGGAATCAACGTAGGCAATAGCTAAGGCTGCTTATCTTATACTCTACTTTCCAATATCCCCTCATCCCTGTTTTATGCTCTCCCATTTCGATTGTAACTCTCATGCTAGACTGTCGATCCCATCTAAGATCTCATTTTATCATATCTCTATTTTAAAACCGACTCATCATTTATATACACATTTACGATATTTTAAATAACCGCGTACCTGCTATTTCGTCCATCTCTTTCATGCCATCGGCCAACGTCATATTAAAGACCCTGGCGGTTGATTGGTTGCTAATAACTCCACTGCTTTGTCGTGATGTTGCGGGTCCCGTTGCTGACACTTTACAATCTCTAGATATATGTCCCTCCTTTCCACATTTGTAGCAGACTACTCCCTTCCTGGGACAATTCGCCCGAATATGCCCCTCTTGACCACAGTTATGACACCTACCTTCTGATTTTGCACATGCTCTTGGATGCTTCTTTCCACACACTTCACAATCTTGCAGTGGTGGTCTTGGTTGCCTAAACTGGCTCTCGTTTCCCTGCTGTCCTACTTGTACACTACCCGCACTTTCTGCTCGGTTGGATCCTCCAAATCTTGTAGACTGAAACCCGGGCCTCCTACCATTTTGGTTCTGAAATGTTCCACTAGACGGACATCCTCCCCAACTCTCTGCTTTTCTTTTCTTCCCTTCATTTCCCTTCGGATCAAAATTACTTCCTGCTTCTATTACTTCCGCCTTATTCACTACTTTAACATACTCAGTAAGCTCAAAAGCGGCCACCCTAGTTTGTATCCATGGTCTCAGTCCATGTTGAAACCTCCTCGCCTTCTTCTTATCAGTATCTACGAAATGTGGTACAAACCTAGATAGTTCAGTAAACTCCTTCTCATACTCAGCAACAGTCCTATTATTCTGCCTTAGTTCCAAGAACTTTATCTCCATCTTACTCTCCATATGCTCCGGAAAATACTTCTCCAAAAACAACTCAGTAAACCTTTCCCAAGTTACTATTCCTGCAGGTTCCATTGCTTCCTTAGACTCCCACCAATAATTCGCCTCTTCTTTCAACAAGTAGGTGGCAAAGATCGTCTTCTGCCCCTCTTCTACTCCTATAATCTTAAATGATTTCTCCATCTCTTTCAGCCACGATCTAGCCTCGACTGGTTCCCCAAACCCTTTAAACTCAGGTGGATGGATTGACTTAAAAGCCTTAAAAGCTGCTGCGGTTTGGTTCCCTACATGGGGTATAGGATCCTGATGTCCACGGTCTAGGGTTTGCCTCAACAAATCTACGAGTTGGTTAAGTCCTTGATTGTTTTGGTTGTTATTCCCTCCGGTAGAAGCCTCATCTTCTCTGGAGTTAGCTTCATTTCTCCTTGGCGGCATTTTCTAAAAATAAAAAAAAAAATTCATTTCGTTCAATAAAACTGCATATCCATGAGATGTTTATTATGAAAACAAAGCAGTATATATCGGTACACATGCGTATATATACATAGATATGTATGCATCCATATATATATATATACTTACGTATACATACTTCTATATACTCATTATAAACCCAATAAATAAATCATGGAAATGCGCTTTTCTTGTTCCAAATGATTCTACTATCGGTATTGGCCGTCATGCCTCTACCCTAACTATTCCTTGAGATCCTACTATTTATATACCTATCGATTCCTTGGCTTCTAAACTCTCTCTTATATAACTATAACTCCTCTCTATTCTCGTTCTAAGGTTTATAACCTACTGCTCTGATACCATTACTGTAACGCCCCCAAATCCCTTACAGGAATCCAGGTCGTCACGACTCTTGCGGAATACTCGAACACTTGCTCACAATATAATCTACAACAATACTCAAAAAAAAAATCCATCTTTTATTCCACAGGTTATAGTCTTAGAACAAGCACTCAAAATATAATAGTTATTACAATACAAACTCATCTCCCAGAATCTCTGAAGTATTATTACAACACACCAAACACACAATAATAAAGCATTAACAATTCCGTTCCATCTTGCAACCTCCTTCGATACTATAAGGCTACTGGATTGAATTTAATAGCCCTTCCACTTCCCTTTGCCACAGTCAGCCATGCTAGAGTCGTCTTTAGACACTACTAGAAAATGTGGATTAGACATCACCCCTTTTACATCGGTTTAAAAAACCACCGATGTTAAAGACATTTGTAACATCAGTTATTTTAAAAGCGATGTTAAACATCGTTTTGGACATCGGTTGTTAAAAAAACCGATGTCTAATGAAAATTTCAAAAAAAAAAAAAACACGCGCTTATCTTTTCCCCCCTTTCTGAAAAAATATTTCCCCCCTTAAGAAATTTTATTCCCCGCCTTAGAAACATTTACCCTATATCATTTTCCCACCTTAGAACATATTTTCCCCCAAATATTTCAGACCCTCATCTTTCTCTCTCACTCATCTCTCTCTCTCTCTCACTCTCTCTAATCTTAAAACCGTAACTCTGAAATCTCTCAAATCTTAGTCTCATTCTCGACCCTCTCTCACATCTCACTCTCGTCCCTCTCTCTCTCGACCCTTTCACTCACATCTCTCTTGAATCTTAGAACCCTAACTCTCAAATCTCTAAAATCTCAGTCTCATTCTTGACCCTCTCTCTCACACGATTTTAATTTACACAAACCCTATGGGTGAACCCAGATTTTCAATTACCTGAACTATAACTTCAATTTGTGCCCAAATACGTTGATTATCTCCAATTACTAGCTGTGATTTCTTGCAATTAGTAAGTATTTTTCAACTTCATTTTAAAGTTTTCGTTTTTGAGTGTTAATTTATCTTTTTTTAACAGATTGAGGCGGTTTGATTTAGTGGCTCTCTCTTCTTGTGGATTGATTATAAGTAACTAGTTACATATACATGCATTCGTTGTTTGTATTCTTCCACACTCCGTCAGGTATATTATATCTTTATGTCACCGTCAATTCAATCTTGGTATGTTATTATAGTATCCATTTTCATTCCAATGCTCTGTTAATTATGCATTTTGTGTAACCACTTTTCGGAGTAGGAATGTACTATTAGGCAATTGCGAATGTAATTCAAGGCGTAATCGAAATGTATAAGTAGGAATCAGTATTCTTTGGTTTCAATTTATAGGAACCAATGTGATCAATATATATTCAGTATGTTTTCATCCAAGTTGGGGTTAATCACAGAACATACGTCTGCCTTGAGATTGGAAAATAGCATAAAATGTTTTGTATAGTTTGGTAGAAATAATGGAATATTTTATCAAATAATGTTATGGTGTGTTTGTATACTAAGAATTCGTTTCATATACTGAATTGGGTTGAATAGCTTTTTGAGAATCTTAATAATTTAGATTTTGGGTTTGGTCTAATTCCATAATATTTACATTAGTACCAACTTTAGAATTGTAACATAACATTTCAAATTATGAAGTACTATGAAATTCTCATGTTCTCCAAACATGTGAATGGAAATTGAATTCCATGATTTTGAATTCTAGAACTGAATCCAATAATTTCAAACGAAGTCCATGCGAATTATACCTTAATATTGTAATGATCAATAATTTAGTTTAATTTAGTTTTAATTTGCATTTTTATTTCATCGGTGTACTGACCTGTTTAAGTGTTTTTTTTAACAGATTGAAGGACATAAATGGCTCCTAAAAAGCTGAAAGTTCGTAAAGTTCAGTTCAAAGATGGTGATAATAAATCAGAAGAAGGGAAACTGGAAGGGGAAACAAACCTCCAAAAGTCGTCTATGTTGTTGTAAGTATTTTCCGCACTCAATTAAGTTTATTTTCGTCTTTTAGCACTGATCAATATTGTAAATTTTGGATTATTTCTAGGGATCACCTAAACAGCCCGGAGGCAATGAATGCGGTTATGTGGTTTTGCGCTATATGGCTGATTTACTCAAGGATGAAGAAATGACTTTAATTCCTAAGGTATTAATGAATTTGGAGAATACTGAATAATATTAAGTGAAAAGTTATATATGTGCTAATTATTATCTGTGTGCTCTGTGTAATTTGTAGTGGTCCACCAAGACTAGGCTGACTTACACAATGGCTGAACTTGATGAGGTTCGTGTGACGACGCTTGAGCAAATCGAAGACAAAATGTGAAGGATTAGGTTTCCAGCTGCCACGGTCTTTTAATGTTAGTTCAAGGCAAATATTAGATGTTTATGGAAATACTTGGGTTTGACAATATCGTGCCGGTCATTTTGTTAAGTACGTACTAAGTAATTATGGTCTGTGGAGTACAGTAAGTTGATAAATATGTTGGTTTGTACTATAGCTAGCTAAGAGGCATATATGTTTGTCGTTCCGTTATGTTGATCTACATTGTAAGCTACAAGGTTGGTCGAATGGTTTGTAGTTTTTGTCGATCGGTATAACTGATGAATATTTGGATATATGAAGTTGGGTTTTGGTATGGTATTGTGTTTAGAATGATTTTCGTTTTTTTGGTTTATATATGGTATACTGCAGATGGGAGAATGATAAATTCGACCATAATTAACATCATGTAACCATTGTAAACGATGTCTATAGTTTATTTGGCAACAGCTTACCAATGTAAAACCAATGTTATATAAAACATTTTACAACAGCTGTCTAATGGAAAACCGATGTGTAAACAGTCTAATAACATCAGTACAGTAAAACCAAACTGATGTAAAACGACAGTAATACAACACTTGATCAACAAGTAACCGATGTAAAAAGGCTAATCTAACAACGATTATTTTAAACAATCGATGTTTATATCTGTATAGACATCGCTTGTGTAATAAAATATCATTGCAAACTGAATGGTTACTTAATGCAAAGACATCAGAATACGTTTTATAGCCGATGTCTATAATAAGGATATACATCGGTTAAAAACCGATGTCAAAAACCACCACCTTTCTCTACACATGCGAAGACATCACTTCAGTTTTTTTTTTACATCGGTTTTTAGCCGATGTCTAATGCCATTTTTGTAGTAGTGAGATGCCGCTGATCAATAATATTTAAATAGCAAGAATGAGCCAAAGAATGCCCAGCAAGTATATACAGATATCATATAATACAACAACTCACTCAAAATAGGTTTTTACTACTCTTTAAGAGTTATAAATATAATTACCTTTGAAAAGAGATCAACTCAGAAATTCTTATAAATCTCGAAATACTACTCCAATATATCTCAACAACTTCTCAAAATGCTACTCGAAAATAAATCAATAACTTCTCAAAACTACTCCATTGATAATATAATATAACAACTGCTCAGATCAACACCTTAGTTAACAGAACCACACAGGCATCGATTAACCGATAGGATGTCAATGATTAGATTTCTGCTCATAACGCCTACTCAAGTAATGGATGATCAATCCATTATCACTACTCGTTTTCTATCGATAGAAGGATGTGCCGAAGTTTCGATCACACCCTAAATACTACTCAGTTGGGCCGGTGCGTTACTCCGGTCACTTTTGCCTTGAAGCAATGAACAATAGACACCCATAATATAGTTTCCCTCTCAAACGATTAGAGGAAATATTATGAAAAACTGTTCTGATTATGGAGTCGAAATGAGGTGACCCATATCAGTATACATAACTTACTTTATATATATCCCCACTCTTAAATATAACTCGAATGAAGAATCTCAATAAACGTACCAACAATATGGAACAACTCATGAAATAAGTTTGAACAGCTCATGATATAATAAGTCTGGATAACAGCTCAACAATAATATGTATGTAAATTGCATGGATAAAAATCTGGTATAAATCACTCGAAAGAATACTTGATTTTGATAATCAAAAACTTAATCAACATAATTATGAATTTTTAAAAAATAGAAATACTCCGAACAATGGAGTACGGATTAGTAAACTTGCCTGTGCTCAGCAGTACGATAATTCACCTGGCTCCACGTCTCTGATTCTCTATAACCAAATAAAAACTCACTTTATTAGCCCGACATTCACCTTTTAACAACCTGATTAAGCTATTTCGTACTAATCCCGGTAAAAAGCCCAATCTGACTAATTAAATAATCCAATAATAAATATCATTCTCTAAAATAATACTGTATTTAATTCTATCTATTCCCAAAAATCTTTTTTTTATTAACGAATTATTAAGTCTATAAATCACGAACAGAAAATCACTAATTATCTCTTAAACGATTGCTACCGATTAAAATATCCAAATTGTACTTCTAATTATCTCTTCTAAATTCTCAGAAAAATCCCTAATTTAATTAATATAACTCTCAGAACCAAAATTATTCAAGAATCTAGTTTTATTCAATTTAAAACCATAATTATTAATAATAATCTCACTAAATAATATTCCCTTTAAATCTCATAATTAAAAAAATATAAAACCCTTTTTAGTCTTTAAATAAATCTGGTCTTATCTGATTAATAAAATAATTTGGAAATAAATAAATATAAAATCTTAAAAAAAATCGCTCTTTAATCCTATTTATTTTCAATTAATCCTCTTTTCATAAAAAAATCAATAAATCTCTAAATTATAATAAATAATCATATAATAATTTTAAATAATAATCTAACTATAAATATATTCCAAATTAATAAATTAAACCCTCTTTTATACTCAAATTCATAAATCACTAATTTAGGTCACAAAATAATTTTATTAAAATAATAAAATAATCACCAATTTAATTAATTAAACTATTTAACAAAATTATTTTATTCCCTAACTATGCAATACACTCCAATTTAAATTATTAAAACCACATTTTAAAGAATATTCAACCTTTTATCTAAATTCTGTTTAAAACATAAAATCCGAAATCTTTATTGTTTCGTTATTATTCTACTAATATCATTTACAGGAATTTACCCGTGGGCCCCACCTCCCCCATGGTGGACCCCACGCCACCCCTCTGTGGGCCCCACCGTGGTCCTCTCTCCCCCTCCCCTGCAATTTCTCGAACTCTCCCTTCCCAATCTCTCTCTCTCTCTCTCTCTGTCTCCCTCCCTCTCTCTCTCTCTCCCTCCCTCTCTCTAGCAACTATCTCTCTCCCAGTCTCTCTCTCTCTATCTCTCTCTCTTCTCCACCCCCGTATCTCTCTCTCCCTCTTCTTCGATCTCACTCTCCCAACTCTCTCCCTCCGCCGTCTTTCTCTCTCGACCCAAGTCGATTCCCCCCCTCTACCTCCGATTCAAACAACAACAATCATCATAGCCCCAACTTCATCCCCTTCTCAATCCCCTCAATCTTTCATCTAATCTCTCTGACTCTCAAATCAATCTCTCTCTACTCGACTTCACTCTCTCGACACCATCACAACAATCGCCAATCCTTATAACTCCACTGCAATCCCGATTCAACAACACCAACAATAATCTCTCTCGTGCCTCTCTCTCCAAAGTCGAAACCAAACCCACCACAACAACAACCACAAACACCACCACCGCAACGGTGGTGGTCGCTTCTCCCCCCTTCCCCGACAAGAACCGAACACACATACATGAACCAGATTTTTCAACACGAATTCAACAAGACAATTAATAGAGAAAAGAAAAAAAATGAAAGACAGAAAATATAAACTACCTCCTCTGTTTATGCGTGTATCGTTTGTGTGTTTTTCTTTGAAAAAAAAATTGGCCGGTTTCTATTAATCATTATAAAGGAGTCAAAAGTTGGGGAACTAAAATAATACTACATAAAATGGTGGAAACATTCCAGGAAAAGAGGCATGTTTTCTGTTAGTGGGATTCTAAAAAATAATATACAAACGTGGGGGACAAAATTAATGGAATTTGTAGTGCTCCATGATTATAATTTAGTGGACATTTAAATAAAAACAAATGGGAGACAAAAATTAATGCAGAAAATTTAAAAATAAAATAATGATTATGTTTATATTTAATGAAATAATTGATAAAAAGATATCGTTTTTCGAAGTTCTAATTTCGTTTCTTAAAATAAATACGACTCAAAATTTAAAAATACTATTTTTCTCAAATTTTTAATAAATACTAATATTTAAATACAATTCGAATATATAAATTTTAAAAATTTATAAAACGTACTAATTAGAAATATATACTAGTGAATCGTTTCTAAAATATTTTTAAATAAAATAAAATATCGAGTAGGTTCGAAAAATTTATTCGAAAACAATTTACGAATATTACACTTAATATGATATTTATGTATATTCCTGATTGATTTTAATTATATACTAATTTATTATAATTGTTTTTCAATATTAAAAAAATATGTAATATATAGATATGTTAAATCTAGTAACTACTATATTTATTTAGAATTGTTAACTAAGCATGGTTAATATAATAGGACAAGAAAATTTTTAATATAATATGATTGGTCTAAAATTAGGAATGACCTCTGATTGGTCCTAACATAATTCAAAATTTTCTGATCGGCTAACTACATCTAACTGTAATCCTGATTGATTTTAATTTTATACTAATTTATTATAATTGTTTTTTAACATTAAAAAAATGTAATATATGAATATGTAAAATCAAGTAACTACTATATTTAAATTAAAATTGTTAACTAATCATGGTTAATATATTAAGATAAGAATGATAAATAAATAAAACTTTTAATATAATAAAGGATTTATTAATTAAATTTATTAACAAATTATGAATAAATATATTTTCGAGCCTTCAAAAAAATCGAGTTTTTGAAGATATGAATTTTATCCAAGTTATTTAAAATATGATTCAAATCCGATTTTGTAGTGTTGGTTTATATTTATTAAATAATTAATTTTATTGACAAATTTTGAATAAATATATTTTTGAGCTTTTAAAACAATTGAGTCTTTGAAGGTATGGATTTTATTCAAGTTATTTCAAATCCGATTTTTCAGATTTTTAGTTGAGTTAGATTATAATTATTTAAAAAAATTTAATTGTACAACATGTATTATGAAAATATATTTATAGTGTATGATAGTCTTTGAAGGTTTGGATTTTATCCAAGTTATTTCAATTCTGATTTCAAATCCGATTTTTCAGATTTATAATTGAGTTAGATTATAATTATTTAAAAAGTTTTAATTGTACAACATGTATTATGAAAATTTATTTATAGTGTATGATAATATGATTGTGATTGATTTTATGTTAAATGAGTGGTTGATTAATTAATGATTAATTATGAAATTTAATTTAAAATATATAATAGTATATCGTGATTGATTTCAAATTAAAAATTGTGATTTTTTAGTAAATAATTTTTGATTTAAAAATATGTATTTATGGATATGTTAAATAAAATCATTATTGTATTTAAATTATAGAAGTGTTAACTAACCGTAGTTAATGAAGTATGGTGAGAATGTAAATAAGGAAAACTCTTAATATAACATGATTGATCTAAAATTTAGGAATGCATTGTGATTGATTCTAAAATAATTCATAGTTTTCTGATTGGTTAACTGATAAGTGGTAGACTCGGGTATTATAATAAAGGATTTCTTATAGTATTTGTTTAAAATGGTTGATAAAGATGACCAATAATAAAATTGCCTGAGCTATAGTATTATATGAATATAAGAGAGATTTTAAACATCAAAATCAGTATCATAAAAAGTGGAAATCGGACTTAATCGGTAGAGGCACTGAACAACGATTAAATGCCGATTAATAGACGATTAATTCCGATTAATGCCGATTAGTCCCGGTTCGGAGAGGTACCGAACGACGATTAATCGGCGATTAATCCCGATTAATCATCGTTGTTTAGAATATAGATCAAAATAGGTTATACTTTTATAGTATTATGTCATAAGTTATAGTTTTTTTAATTTAAATTTGATTATTTTAAACTCGCGCTTGAGACCGAAGTTCAAAAATTACTAATATATTTTTGTTTAATATTTAATAGAATCCCTTTGGTTAGATTTGTATTTTGTATATGCTATAATATTTTTTTAATATTATTATTATTATTATTATTATTATTATTATTATTATTCTAAAATGATTTACTTTCTCTGTTTTTCGTTTTTTAGGTGAGCTATAACGTTTGCTGGTACTCTACCAGGAATTAACATTTCATGTAAAGTGGTTTCTCCTCAATCATAAGATACAATTCTTTTCCGAGAAGTGTTCTCAAATCAAATATTAAAATTTTATTATCTAAATTTCTGAAAACATTCATACATGTATTTCGGTTAGATATGAAAACTTTTTAAATGAAAAAAAAAACCCCTTTCGTGGATAGTGTATCTTGCGTTGCATGAAGGTAAGTTTTGTCCAAAAAAAATCATCAAATATAATAGAGGTGTCTTCAGAACGAAATGGGCTAAAGTACAATTAAGTAATGGACATACCAGTCCTAAAATTGAAGTAATGGACTTGCCAAGTGAATATGCAACTTAAGAGCAGGCTAATTCTCCAATTAAATGGGCCAATTACCAGTAGGTCAAGATAAATGTACAAAAAGAAACCCAAAACGAATTGGACAAAGAATGATAAAGGGAGACAAGTGAAGTTGCATATTGTATGTAAAAAAAAAAAGTTGCATAATGACAAATATTATACTTCCTTCATCCCAAATGTTTTGTCCAGACTTTTTTTAACCAAATTGATCAAAATTTGATCATATATTACATATATAATATACTAGTTTTATACCCTTGCGATACACGGGTAATTTTATTAATAATTTTTTAGTATAATTTTGATTATAATTTTTTTTTTGTAAAATTAGCTTTATAGCATTTTTAATAGTTTGCTTTTACTTTATTGATAATAATATATATGTTATGTGGTTTTTAATATACATTTATTTTTTTCCCTTGTAAATGGCTTTTCTATAATTTATATTAAAATTAATTACGCTAATATATTTTTTAGTATTTCATAATTATTTTTGATTTTTTATTTTATTAGATTACATATGATATACTTAAAACATATAGGTACTATATTCGTGCAACAAATTTTTTTAATCTTTTTGATTATGTAATTTAATGATTATCTTAAAAATTTTAGATCTTTTGTTATAGTGTTTCTTATAGTTTTTAAGACATTTTTTTAACTTTTTTTAAAAATATGTGTGGTATTAAATTTTTTTATTTGTTTGAACATTGTTATTTTTTATGTTAATTTTATATTTTTGCCATGTGTGGTGTTTATTATGTGTTTTTGTTTAGAGTAATCTTAGGGGTTTTTATGTTGGATTATATTTAGATATTAATATAAATTTATTTTGTGTGTGTTTGAATTGCTTTCTAATTTAAAATATGTTCATTTATTGATTTGAGTTCACTTTTTTAATTTAAATTTTTTCTTTGCAAAATAAGAATTTGTTTATATGTTGATTTGTGGTCACATTTTTTTAATTTAAATTTTAGAAACATATTTGTTGTCAAACCTAAAAATAGAATATTTAATGAGTTTTACTAAAATAATTTTTTCTTAAACCACTTTTATTTGGTAAACGATTTTTTTTGTAAATTATATTTTAAGGTTTAACTTGACATATATTTTAATATTTCATATTTTTACGTTGTTTTCTTCTATTTTATTAGAATATATACAATATACTTTAGACATGTATAAACGTATTGGTTTAACTAATCTATATATATATATATATATATATATATATATGTGTGTGTGTGTGTGTGTGTGTGATTATATAATTGTGAACACACAAATTTGTACTATATTTTTATAGTTTTGTGTTGATTTATATTTGTTTTAAGTGCATTATATAAAGTTTATTATTGATTGTAGTTTTATAAAGTTAGAAATTTTTGGAATTGATGTTTTTTTTGTAGATTACATTTTGTTGAATTTTGGTTTCATTTCTAATTATGACATATTTTTATTACTTTTTTAATATCTTATTTTACCATATATTTTTTAAAGACTTTTTTTTTGTAATTAAATGTAAATTCTTGTCTTTTAAAAAATTATTTTGAATTGAAATTTTGATGGTATGATTTGTTTACTTTTTTTTGTTATATATAAAGAATGAATTTGAGGCTTATTTTTAATTATGGTTTTTGCTATTTTGTTCTTGTTTCTTAATTTTAGAAACATATTTGTTGTCAAACCTAAAAATAGAATGTTGAATAATTTTTATTAAAATAATATTTTTCTTAAAACACTTTTATATGATAAACGATTTTTTTCTAAATTATATTTTAAGGTTTAGCCTAACATATATTTTAATGTTTCATATTTTTGGCGTAGTTTTTCTATTTATTATAATATATGTAATATAATTTGAACATGTGGGAACTTATTATAATTTAAAATATCATTTCCAATTATGACATGTTTTTTGATTACTTTTTTAATATCTTGTTTTACCATATATTTTTTCAAAAAAAAATTGTTTTGCAATTAAATGTAAATTCTTGTTTTGTAAAAAAAAATTGAATGGAAATTCTGATGGTGTTTTTTGTTTACTTGTTTATTATATATAAAGAATGTTAGGCCGAATACACAATTAATAATCAAATTCGTATGAGAGTTTAACAAGTAAGACGTTTATGCACTTAAAAACTTCTGGTATTAAGAACCCTCTTCGTGATGTAAGCTATCACAAAGAGCTGCTAGGTTACAATTAAAGATAATTCGTTGCACGATACCCTTCTAGGGTTAACCTAACTGTATTTATAAAATATACAGCTTCGATACAATCTCTAATTGATATTCCTAATAATCAGCTATATAATGATATCAATTACAGATTGTTACACGTCTACTAAGTCAACTCGATCTCTTTAATAGCTATCCAATCTTCAAAGATATCGCTTCCATAATAAATATTCTGTTGACTCTGTACGCGCTGCTTCTAGACAGACTTTACTAAACTCTGTCCAGCTTCCGTCTGTCAGAGTTTACACTAAACTCTGACTGCTTCCAGCTAAACTCTGATAATTCACTGTAACACTTAAACACTGATTAAAACACATCAATTATATTTAACAATCTCCCCCAACTTGTTCATTAGCAAAAATGCACAAGTTAATAACAGTAATTGATGATGTCAAAACAAATAGACAAATACAGTGTTTATACAAATTCAGAGTTTAAGCTTCTACTTAACAAAATCTACAGAGAATAAGAAAATCCTTACAGACTTTAATCTCTAATCTCTTCAAGATCTGGTGTAGCTCTGAGATAATCTATGAGCAATCTTCTTTCTGCATTTTCAAGCTCAATCTCCATAGCTTCTTTAATCTCTCTGAGCTGAGGATCACTCTCATCTGTCTGATAGATAGCAGCCCTAAGATCATAGATTTTGTTTCTTCTCATCTCAATTCCCAGTCTGATAAATTTGACTTCTTCTGACTGTGAATTGAAGTCAAGTACTGTGATTCCCAAATCAGTCTTTAATTTTGCAGTACCTTTCTTCATTTCAATAAGATTTCCATTGTAATCCCTGTACTTAGGAACATATCTGCTATTATACTTCGTTCCTCTGATTGCCAAATTCTGAAGCATCCTCTGTCTGAGCACATTAGCAACTGATTGAGTCCTTTGACTATTCACCTTGAAAAGATATATAACATATTCTAGTTCTTCCCAATATTTCAAGCCAATATCATTCTCACCAACTCTAAATACTGTCCCATCAGCCATGAAGTATAAGAGAAAATCCTTCTTTAAACTCTTCTGATGAACTAACTGTATTGATTCCAGTCTGTCCAAACTCTCTTGAGTGACACCACGACCTGGAACAGCCAGTGAAGAAGGATCTCTAGGACCAGTATATTGCCTTTTGTCCTTGTGTGAACCTAGTCCACCCTTATTGTTTCCAACCTTGCCAGTCAAAGCTCTTGCATCAGAAAAATTCATAGAAACTCCAGATAATAGATTTGGATCATGAAGTGTTCCTTTCCCAAAAACTGATTGCAACTGAGAAGATAAAGGTTTAGACACAACTTGTGTAGCAACAGAGGTTGTGTTTTCTTTCTTCTGTACAACTTGTGTAGAAACAGAGGTTGTAACTTTCTTCTGTGAACTTTCTCCTTCAATGCCTTTCAGCTTGAGTTGAGCTTCTGCTGCCATTGTTTCCTTTGATAACTGAGATTTTTGACTAACATCAGCACTTTCCTTGATCACAATGCCTTTACGAACAGGCCTAGGAGCTTTTTCTTTCTTTAACTTACCAGACTTTAAAGCCTTGAGATGTTCCTCTTGTAAACTCTTTTCTTCAGCTTCAATGTCCTCAATTGTAACTCCTTCCTCATTCTCTTCAATAAACAACTTAGCAGCCAATTCTTCATCAGTCTGTGGATTAGAAAATAATAGCAAACTCTTGGTCTTTGAAGTACCTTGAGTATCAGTGTTTATCCCAACAAACTGTGATTTAGAAGACTTGCTAGTTTTCGGAGTTTGAAATTCTTCAGTTTTGCTTTTTCCTTTACTACTTGCTCCTCCATCTCCAGCTTTATCCTTTCTGATCAGAGTTTGAGATTGCTTGCATTTGTCTTTAGCAACTCTCTCCCCCTTTTTGACATCATCAGGCATAAGAATAGATGTGATTAACTCCAAGGAGGTAGCAATAGAATCAATCTTTAAGGACATATCATTCTGATTTTGTTCAACTTTGCTCAGCCTGTGAAACAAAGTTTCTTGATTCTGAGTAAGATATTGAAATTTATTCTTGTTGTCAAGTTTAATCATTTCAGCTCCTCTAACAACATCACCTCGAACATCAGAGATTGCCTTTTGACACAGATCAAACCTCGAGTTGAGAGTCTTCACTTGTACAACTGTAGCCTTAAGACAAGATAGAATCTATGGATTTGTAATTGTTCTGGAGGTTCTTTTAACAAATTCAGCTGCTCTTGCAGGAGGAAAGATACAAGTGTCCTTGTACCAGTCATTGGAAAATTGTTCAAGGTGTTCTTCTTTAGCATCTGCTTGATTTGAAGGACCAGCAAAATCCTTAACCTTAGCATCAATCTGGACTGGTAAACTCTGAGAAGGGCTTGATTCAGTATTCCCTTCAGTTTCATCTCCAACCTCAGCTTCAACATGATGAACGGATGGAAGAATAGGAATAGATGTATCAACAGTGCCAATAACATCCTCTGCAACAGGTTTAGTAGTAGAGTCAACAATAGGCTGTACAACATCCTCTGCAGATTGCACAATAGTCTCAGAGTTTATCTCCTTAGGTTGTTGATCAATCTCATCTCCTCCTTCAACAGTTTGGTGAACATCTGAGAGTAATTCTGTATGTGATGCTACAGTTTCAGAAAGGACAACTGTAGGTTGATCAGCTGCACCAGTTGCTTCAGATTGATCAAAAATTGATGAGATAGGATCAGAGAATGGCATGAATGAATCAAGAATGTCATTCATTGGAGAAAAGCCATCTCTAGTATCCTCTTCTGCAGGCATTTCAACCTCTGCAGGCATTTCAACCTCTGCAGGCATTTCAACTTCTTCAGGCATTGTATCTTTTTCAGCCTCAACGGTAGGTGTTTGCTGTGAAACTACCTCTGGAGCTTCAACATTTTCATCAACAGAATCAGAGATTACCAGTTTTCTTCTCTTAGCTAGAGGCACTTCATCTGAATCCTCTTTACTAGATTCTGCTACCACTGAGGGTGACTTAGGTCTGTTTGCCGTTTGTTTCATTCTTTTCATTCTTCTAGTATAAACAGATCCAGGAGATGTCTGTTTTGCTTTCATTTGTGTCTCTATTGTCTTCTTAACTCTTGCATGTCGTTCAGTGATTGCTGCTGACTTTACTCTGCCTCTTTTTGCTTTAGGCTGTGGTTGTGGTGGAGATTGGATGGTTCAGAGTTTGTTTGTGGAGTGTGTGAAGGTTGTTTTGTAGGTGCAGTGTGGATAGGTGATGTAGGTGGTTCAGTGTTTAGTGTTTGAGTACGATCAATGTTTAGTGGTTCAGGTTGTGGTTCTGGTTGTGGTTCTGGTTGTGGTTGGTCCTGAGGTTGGTTGAGAAAATTCTGCAAAGCAAGTGGCAGAACAAAGGCAGGTAGGTTTTCTTTACCAACATCCTTATTAGTCATATCAGAGAATATTCTTCTGTTTGACTCTAAAAGGCTGAATTTCATCAGTTTCAGCAATCTCTAAACCAGGTACACAAGCATTGAACAGCATTTGACAAAATCGAGCAAAATAAACTGTAGTAGACTCTGACAGTTTATCACCTAAATTCATCAGAACATATCTACCAAAATCAAAATTACTACCATAAAGTAGAGAATACCCGATTTATAGACTGTCTATTGGAATAGCATCCCAGTTAGTGACCTTCTTCTAGAATGTCCTTGTAATGCAATCGAAGAAAAAATTCCATTCCTTCCTGAGATTAGGCCTCTTTACACTGCCAAGCTTGTCAAGAGATTCCATGTAACCTATCTCCTGTAGCATCTATCTTAATTGAGGTTCAGCAACATAAGTATAAGATGTATGTGTATCAAACCCCATTGTATCTCTGACAGTTTGTGGAGTAATCACAAACTCTTGTTCTTCATAAGTGAAGATGATGTTAGGAGTCCCATTCTCTCCTCCATCAACATAGACTGAGTTTTGCCAAAAAGTAGCAATTTGAGATGCAGAGATAGTACCAGGTTCAACCAGAGCTTGTCCAATCTCTGAGTCTCTCAAGAAATTCTGCATTAGATGAAACGCTTCTGGAACACGTTCATGATAGAGTGGAGCTTCATAGTTGTTAGGGACAAAACGTAAACCAAGAACAGTGAATGGTTTAGAAGCCATTGAAACAAGAAATTTTCTAGAAATCCCAAAGAGAAGTATATGTTGGAAAGGTGTTTGCGAAAATGCCCAAATGAAAAGTGAGAGAGCTGTGAGATGAGAAAAGTAAAACACAATCGTTTGGACACAAAAGTAATTAGAGTAATTAAAAACTCAATCTTTTATGTATGCAAACACTCAACAGTTCCTAGATTAATGTGTGAGTGGGACACGATAATGGGTGAGTGGGTCACGTGCTCGTATTTTTAAGAAGTGTATTTTGCAAATATAACAATAAAATATTTGATTTTAAAAAAATCAAATAACACTCTCTTAAAATACCTGGACCCAATTAAAACCAGAATATGAAGCGTTTACCTATAACCATTAAGAGCTAGAATACGACGCGTTTTAGTACTTCGTTACTTACCCATCTCTATTTAAGGCCTAGAGACTCGTTCAGAATTGTTCACTATCCCTTTAACCTTTCATTCTCTCCTGAAAAATCAAAAACCCTTCAAACAACACACCATTAAACAATGTCAAACCTTACCATCAAAGAAAAGAATCTCCATATCGTAGAGAACAGAGATATCTTCAATTATACTCGTGAAGAGTTTGATGCGTTTGACTGGGAAAGGCAGCTTGAAACTCTGTGGCTGCAAATGGATGCCGGTCTTGAAGAAATCGAGAGAGAAAAACCTACAAGAGTGATTGACATCGATGCTGCTCTCCAAGCAACATTAGCATGGCTTTCCTCGAAGGCATCCTCATCCAACACCACCAACCATTGTTAATAAATATGTCAGCAAAAATAACCTTATCCCTTCAACTTCCACCCAAATAAAGTGGCAAAGATGGGATCTGGGATGTTTGCTAACAATGGAGTGGTTTGGACTTGACCTTTTATTTTCTTGTTGAATAGATTAGCAGATAGAGAGAATAAACAGATGTAATACTTGCTTGTAATCTCTTTCTTATTATCAATGAAAAATCCTGTTTCTCTAATCTTATTCATTGTGTTCTGCAAATTTTATGTTTATGAATTGTTCTTCAAAAAATTAAATAAGAGTAAATGAAAACTAATTAAAGTAATCATATAAGAAACAAATTCATCAACAATAACCACAATTAAATCAGGAACAGAACAAAGTACCAATTCGAGAAGTGTTTTGTTCTATTCGAGAAGTCAAGAACTCATAGTACGAACCACAAATCAACAATACACTTATTAACAGTTGTCAAAAGCCCTATTTACTCCAAAATTTTCAAATTTTCCAAATGAAAATTTACCTTAGAGTACGAACCACAAATCAACAGCGTTTGTCAATTCTCCAACTTTATCACCGAAACCCTTTCAAAAATTGCACAGTCGTGAAAATATGTGTGTGTGAAGCAGAGTTTACTAAATCAATTTTAGAGCATCTAATTTTTCATAAAATCCATAAAGTAAATCAATAAACACTGGATGCATAAACTGTCATAGTAAACACTGACTGTATGATGAAAGCTAAACTCTGTAGTAATCAATCTATATACAGTAACATTTAATTTATTTTATACCCCCTCTATATATACATATATAATTTTTTTTTAATTCTATTCATTCCAGTAATTAGAGGTTGGAACCAGTCACCAAAAATTCAAAAATTTTAGCACATATTATATACCAATAAGTTCCTGGGTCATCCTAGTATCCAACATAATCTCAAAGGAGTATAACAACCTATATACATTTTCTTTGGGGTATTGCAGTAAGCATTTTAATCTACAAGAGTATAACTAAAAGAGTTTAGAGTTCATCAACATCAGTAGTTATTCATAAAAGGCAATGCACACAGTATTTATCGACTCAGAGTTTAGGACAAAATAAACTAAGAGACGCTATAAATATGAACCAGTATCATGCTGTGTTAATTTTCTGTACAATCTAAGATTAGATCACAATAACTCAGAAAGATTCATGATTAATTGCTGAGAATCATGCTTCATACATATTTCTTCATTGGTGTTTTCATTCAGACAAAAATCAACTCAGAGTTCACAGAGTTTATCAACTTATTACCAGTGTATGACATACAGACATGCTGACAGAGTTTAACAGAGTTTGACAGAAAAACATGTTAACAAAGTATGCATAATAGAGTTTAATCAACAGAGTTCAATTAGCACTTAACAAATCAGGAAATATGAGTAATACATTACATAAGTAAAATTTGAATCTAACCAACATTCCTAGTCAGAACCAGAGACCATTCCTAATTCATTGACCAGTCTTGTAAATGTAGCTTCACTCAATGGTTTAGTGAAGATATCTGCAAGCTGTTGTTCTGTAGACACAAAATGTAGTTCAATATTCCCTTCTTCTACATGTTCTCTGATGAAGTGGTACCTTATGCTGATGTGCTTGGTCATTGAATGCTGTACTGGATTACCTGTCATAGCAATAGCACTTTGATTATCACAGTAAATAGGAATTTTACTGTACCTCAATCCATAATCCAGCAGTTGATTCTTCATCCACAAGATCTGTGCACAACAGCTAGCAGTTGCAATATACTCTGCTTCAGCTGTAGATGTGGAAATTGATTTCTGTTTCTTGCTGTACCAAGAGACAAGTCTATCACCAAGAAATTGACAACTTCCACTAGTGCTTTTTCTATCTATCTTGCAGCCTGCAAAGTCTGCATCAGAATACCCAAGTAGCTTGAAATCTGATTCTCTGGAGTACCACAGACCTAATGATATGGTGCCCTTGAGATACTTGAAGATTCTTTTCACAGCTGTCAGATGTGGCTCTCTAGGATCTGCCTGAAACCTTGCACAAAGACAGGTTGCATACATGATGTCAGGCCTGCTAGCTGTCAAGTAAAGAAGAGATCCTATCATGCCCCTGTAATTTGTCATATCCACTGAAACTCCTGTGTCTTTGTCCAATTTAGTTGCTGTTGCCATGGGAGTTGATGCAGATGAACAGTCAAGCATACCAAATTTCTTGAGAAGATTTCTGGTATATTTTGCTTGATTAATGAAGATACCATCATCTGTTTGTTTCACCTGTAGGCCTAGAAAATAACTAAGCTCTCCCATCATGCTCATTTGATATCTGGACTGCATGATCTTGGAAAATTTCTTACAGAGTTTATCATTAGTAGACCCAAAGATAATGTCATCAACATATATCTGAACTAAAAGGAGGTCACTTCCTTGATTGAAATAAACAGAGTTTTGTCAATAGTACCTCTGTTGAATCCACTTTCTAGAAGAAATTGAGCAAGTGTCTCATACCATGCTCTTGGTGCCTGCTTAAGTCCATATAGTGCCTTATCTAGCCTGTAGACATAATCTGGATATTTGGGGTCCCCAAATCCTGGTGGTTGTTCAACAAACACTTCCTCTTCAATCTTTCCATTCAGAACAGCACTTTTCACATCCATCTGGAACACTTTGAATTTCTTGTGAGAGGCATATGCTAGAAAAATTCTGATTGCCACCAATCTTGCAACTAGAGCAAATGTTTCATCATAGTCTATTCCTTCCTGCTGTGAATAGCCTTTTGCTACCAGTCTAGCCTTGTTCCTTGTGATAACACCTTCACTGTCAGTCTTGTTTCTGAAAACCCATTTAGTACCAACAATAGATCTGTTCTTTGGCCTTGGTACAAGGGTCCAAACTTCATTCCTTTCAAATTCATTCAACTCTTCCTGCATTGCTGTTATCCAATCAGCATCTTGAAGAGCTTCTTCCACTTTCTTTGGTTCATTTTTAGATAAGAATGCATGAAACAGACATTCACTTGCAGTAGCACTTCTTGTTTTCACTTTTGCATCTAGATCACCAATTATCAAATCAGGTGTATGTGATTTAGTCCATTTCCTAGCAGAAGGCAAATGACTTCTGTCAGCATGTGATCCTCCCCCTTGATCCATGCTCTCCTGATTTTGTTGTGATCTTTCTTCATTTTCTGAGACTCCTCCTGAACTTGACTGCCCAGAGTCAGAATTTGAATTTTCAGAGTTTGAATCATCAGAGTTTGATCCAGATTTTTCAGTTGACTCAGTATCAGTGTTTGAGTCTTCATCTTGATCATGCTCCCCCTCAATTGGTTCTTCCCTTTGTTGTGGCTGAGAAGTTTCTCCAGTGTTTACCAGTAGAGGTTCAGAGTTTGTTTCAACAGAGTTTGTCAGAATTGTTTGATCAGAGTTTACTTCAACAGAGTTTAAATCTTCATTTTCAAAGTTCAGTTGATCATATTCATCTTTGTCTTCTAGTCCAGTTATCTTCTTGTCATCAAAAGACACATGTATAGATTCCATGATCACTTTAGTTCTCAGATTGTAAACTCTGAATGCCTTTGTTGACAGTGGATAGCCAACAAAAATTCCTTCATCTGCCTTTAGCTCAAATTTGGTCACCTGTTCAGGATGAGTCTTCAAAACAAAGCATTTGCACCCGAAAATATGAAAGTATTTCAGGTTAGGCTTCTTTTTCTTTACCATCTCATATGGTTTCTTTCCATGCTTATTGATCAGTGTAGCATTTTGAGTAAAACAAGCAGTTTGCACAGCTTCTGCCCAGAAATAAGTTGGCAATTTTGCTTCATCAAGCATAGTTCTGGCAGCTTCAATCAAGGTTCTATTTTTCCTTTCAACTACACCATTTTGTTGTGGTGTACCAGGTGCTGAAAATTCTTGCTTCACTCCATTTTCCTTGCAGAATTCTTCCATTGTTGCATTTCTGAACTCAGTTCCATTATCACTTCTGATGATTCTGACTTTGTTACTTGATCCTTTGTCCAGAAGCTTCACATGCTCCATCAGAGTTAATGTAGTTTCATCCTTCTTTGCTAGAAAATACACCCAAGTGAATCTAGTGTATTCATCAACAATGACTAAAGCATATTTCTTCCTTGCTATAGACATAACATTTACTGGACCAAAGAGATCAACATGCAGAAGATGATAAGGATCAGTGATTGAAAATTCTGTCTTGCTCTTGAAAGATGACTTCCTTTGTTTGGCCTTTTGACATGAATCACATAGGCCATCAATATTTAACAGAGCCTTTGGGAGCCCTCTTACAAGATCCTTTCTGATCAATTCATTTATGTTGTTCAAGTTCAAATGTGAGAGTTTCTTGTGCCACTTCCAACTCTCTTCACTAGACATTCTTGTAGACAGGCAAACAGCTTTTCCAACAGAGTTTATTAGGAGCTTGATTTCATAAATGTTGTTTTGCCTATGACCAACTAGAACAACCTTTCCTGTAGATTTGCTGATAACTTCACAATATTCAGGTTGAAAATCTACATGATATCCCTTGTCACAGATTTGACTCACAGACAACAAATCATGCTTGAGTCCTGGGACATGAGCTACATTGTTGATGATGACATTTCCAAGATTAATATTGCCATATCCCAATGTTCTTCCTACATTGCCATCACCATAGGAAACTTTTGGGCCAGCCTTCTCCTCATAGTCTGATAGCAGGGCTTTATTTCCAGTCATGTGTCCTGAACATCCACTGTCCACGACTAGGGTTGCCTCCCTGTTGCCCTGCAATCACAAGCAATTACTGAGAATTAGATTTAAGGATCCAGACTTGCTTGGATCCTTTGACATTCTTAACTTTGTTAGCTTTTGCAGCGGAATTAACATTATCAGAGTTTGAGCTAACAGTATCAGTGTTTACACTTGCAGTATCAACTTTAACCCATTTCAGATTGGGTTTCAGTTCATAGTAATTATGATAAATAACATGATGTTCTTTGCAAGTATAAATGGAATGCCAAGTGCTTCCACAGTGTGTGCATAAAGTCTGTGGCTTAGTTCTAGCAAAATCCTTCTTTACCTCAGACTTGGAAGGTAAAGAATTTATATTTTTGTTTTTCTTGCAGAAATTTGCAAGATGCTTAGTACTACCACAGTTTTGACATGTCTTTCTTGGAGCATAGCTAGCAAGCATTGGTTTATTTCCTGAAGTTATGCCTACTTTTCCATTTCTGTTCTTATTTGACACTCTTTGTTTCTTAACAGATTTTAACTCCTTCAGTTTATGTTTGAGTTGTTTATCTATCATTGAACCAATATTAACCTGTTTAACACTAGTTTTTACTGGTTTACTTTTAACAGCTTCTTTTTCATTTTCAGACAAAAATTTACTGGTTCCATGTACAAAATGAGGTCTGATTTTAACTTGATTTTGAAATCTAAGTTCATCTTCCTCATTATAACCTAGACCAACAGTGTCTGTTTGAAAAATCTGTTGAGTGTCCTTTCCAGAATTACTTATTTGCTTCCTCCAACTCAGATTCTAGTTGTTTATATTTCTGAAGCAAATCCTGTTCTATAGAAACAACATCATCTCTCTCTTTCTGAACTTGTTGCATGTTTTCAAGTTTTTCTTCAACAAGTTTATTTCTAACCTTAAGTTCAGAATTTTCAGATTTTATCCTCTCATTCTCTAAAGTCTGATCCCTATAACTTATATGCAATGACTTAAGATAAATTCTTAATTGAGCAATGTCATCAATATTATAAGCATAGGTAGTTAGAGGTACCTGATTTTCAGAAGTTTCTGATTCAGTAGTAGCCATGAGAGCATAGTTCACTTCTTCATCAGAATCTGAAGTGTCTGCCCAATCTCTGCCTTTAGTGTAGAGTACCTTTCCAGTTTTACCCTTCTTGCACTCAGGAGCATAGTGACCCATCTCCTTACACTTGTAGCATTGAATTCCAGACTTATCCTTCTTCCCCCTAGAATCTCTCTTATCAAACTTCCTGAAGCTTTTCCTGTCTTCATTTGGATCTCTAGAAAACCTTTTCCCTTTCGTGAAATTCCTGAAGCCCATTTTCTTGAAGGTCTTCACCATCAACACAACCATTTTCCTCATTTCTTCTTCATCATCCATAGAGTCAGATGATTCAGAAGAGTTTGAATCACAATCAGAGTTTGATGATTCACTTTCTGAGTGTATGACCAAAGCTTTTCCCTTCATTTTCCTTCTTGATGCCTCTTTCTTCTGAGGCTTCTCTTCAACCTTAAGAGCAACAGACTTTGCCTTCCTGCTTGATCTCCTGTTTCTCTGCTCCATTTCCAATTCATGAGTTTTGAGCAACCCATAGATTTCATCAATCTCTGTTTCAGCAAGATCATAGTTGTCTCTGATAGTGGTTGTTTTCACATCCCACTTTTCAGGTAGAGAAAGAAGAAACTTGAGATTTGAGTCTTCTAGATCATACTCTTTGTTGACCAATGACAGATCATTAATCAATTTACAGAATCTATCAAATGTTTCTGTCATGGTCTCTTCAGGTTTAACCTCAAAATGCTCATACTCTTGTGTGAGTATGTTTCTCCTATTCTTCTTAATAGCAACAGTTCCTTGACATCTGACTTGAAGAGCATCCCATATCTCTTTTTCAGTGGTGCAGTTAATCACTTTGTTAGTGTTAGGTCCAATATGTTTGTAGAAGGGGGGGTTGAATACAAACAAACTGTTTTATCGAAATTTGTCCGGATAATTTAATTTATATTTTGACAAATTTGAGCGGAATTAAATGAAACAAAATTCAAGTTGAATATAAAATTATATTAACTTGAGGGGTTTGTTACAAATACAGTACAGAATTTATATCCAGTTAATAAAAACAAATTAGAAAATTCGACATGAATTTTTCTAGATTTATTAATAAAAATCAAGATATAGATTATGAGTAAAAACTCGCTAATAGTACAAGAGTATCAAGGAAATCAGTTCTATCGGATCAGATATTAAAAATAAGATGAACTTGATTTTCTAAATATTTTTCTGCTTCTTGTGCTGTGTTCTTGATGAGAGAGAAGAGAGAATTCTGTTCTTGAATGTAATATTTTGATCTGTGTTTTTCCTTGCTGATTGCTTCTGTCGAGATGTCTTGATATATATTAATCCCTACATCTTTATCTTCAATTATAACTGTCAAGACAATCGTCAATACAATTTCTTCTTCCAAGACAACCAGTTTTGTACTGCCAATACAATAGGCAATACAATCGTCAAGACAATCAGGTTCTTCCAAGACAATCGGCAAGACAATCAAATTCTGAGATCTTTGTCTTGCTTTAACAAAATTATCATTCTGTCTGAAGCTTTTTCTTTTTGATCATTATCAAGACAATCAAATTGAACTGCCAAGACAATCGTCAAGACAATCAAATCAGATTTTTATTCTACTTTTCAAAAGCTTTTCAGACAATATCATTATCAAGACAATCGGCAAGACAATCAGGAATTGTCTTGCTTTATTGATTTCTTCTCCAATACAATCGGCAAGACAATCTCCTATTGTCTTGCTGTTCTGATTTAAACCTTCAAGACAATCGGCAAGACAATCAGGGATTGTCTTGCTAGTTCATTTTTCAGAATTAAATTAAAATTGATTAATAAATAATCATTTTAATTTATTCTTACTTAAATAATTAATCAGATTTAATTAATCTAATAATTAATTTAATTAAAGAATTAATTCAAGATGAATTAATTAATTAATTAATTAAATTTACTACTTGATTTAAATTAATTAAATAAGAATAATTATATATCCTTGAATTGTCTTAATTCTTTTCTGAATCACTGAAAGTAATAAAGGAATACCACTGAATATTTTGTTGACGTTTCATGTACTGTCTGGTTCATGAACGACTAACCTCAATGACCGTCCTTTAATTTTCACATTAAAAATGTGATTCAGTTTTCTTCTCATCTCTTTCTTCTTCTTGTATTTCACTGTATACTGTCTGAACCTGTCACTCTAGAAATCTCTGTCTTAGAAATAAATCCACTTCTTTGATGCTATACTGAGGCTTGATCAGCAATCTGAACTTCTTCCAGTGTAAAACATCAAAACTATAGATTGACTTTAGAGTTTTTCTTCTGACTGATAGTACCTCCTGAGATTCCTGTGACAGTTAAAGTTATTTACTTATTACAAACTAAGATTAAGTTGAGTTGAGTCCTCGAACTACAAATAGGCTGTGTCATATGCCTTTCAATCTCCCCCTATTTGTTTGTTAGACGATAACAAGCAAATACCTAGAGGATTACTCAACTAACTCAACTTAACTTAGTAAAGGATAAAACTTTAAACACAAAGTAAATAAAAGAAAAGTTCTCGTTTATATTTAACATTGTCCAGATTCAAACATAAAAGATAAATACAAGATAGATGATCCTCTAGACTGATCATATAATACAATTTTCTATCTTGACCTATCTAAGCTCTAAAGATATCACATGTAGAGCTGATCTTCACTTTGAAGTTTCTTCATCCCTTATCTCTCCAGGTTCAACTTCATCTTCTTGCTCTAGGAATCTTCTGATATTCTCTGTGTCAAATCGTTCTTGATCATCCAAGGTTTTGATCAAATCCTTGTCAAGTACACGTTCATAATCTGACATAAGACCTTTAGGTTTCTTAGGCAAGATTCCAAGGTTACCCCATAGCCGATTCTGAAGAATGTAATATTTCTTTTCAAAGCCAGTTAAAACATATGATCGAATAATGTCAGCAACAAAGATACTTTCTTTATCTTCGAATCCTGTAGTCCTCAGCATATGTTCTAACCAGACCAGATGAGATGCAGTGTATAACTTCATCGACTTAGAATCAAGGAAACAAGAGTGTAGTGTATTACCCTTGAGAAACTTAACATGATGTGGAGTTTGAATAACTTGTGGACTATTCCTTTGCGCAAACTCCAAAAGTCTTTCATGAAGTAAAATATTCAGTTCAGAAAACCTTTTTACCTTTATGGACATAATCCACAGTTCCATCAAGCTTCTCTGTTGAAAGATTTGAAGTGACACATAGAGAGAACCCATTGTACGAGAGTCAATCTGAATTATCAGTTGATCTGCACATCTGTCAAATCCAGCTACTATCCTTGAGATTTCCAGCATCAGTGCATCCATATATTGCAAGTAATCTGGATTGGTCTCTTGAAATTGTTGAAGTAGTTGGAGAAAACGTTCATCATCATTAGCAGTGTTCTGAATAGAATCAAAAATTTCTCTTACTCTATCCCACTTTGGACCAATCTTCAACTGAATATCCCTTTTCCTTTCCTGTACACTGATTGCATGTAGCTTTTGTTTCTCTGCATCTTCAGCTTGCTTCAGCTTCAATCTTTCATTCACTACCTGTCTGGTCTTCTCAAGCTTAGCTTGTCTCATCTGATGATCAGCTTTCTCTTCTTGAAGTTCCTTCTCAAACTCAGGATCATCTTGCCAGTTTGAAAGATCTTCTTCGATATCATTTAATTGTTGTACTTCAAACTTACTATTCTTGAGATCGAAATCAAACTCAAATGCATCCTGATCATGAGCAGCTTTTTCTTTTCCCTTGGAAGACTTCTCAGACTTCTCAGACTTCTCCTTATGCCTCCCTTGTTCTCCTGACTTACTTCCTCCTGCTTCTCCAGACTTACCTGCTCCTCCATCTCCAGACTTCTCCCCCTTAGTTGAGGAATCCTCTACAGACTTCCGTTGACTGTCAAGCTCCCTATTTGCATCATTATCCCCTTCATTATCATCACCATAGTCTTCAAAATATGCTCTTTGTTCTGGTGTGATATTATGAGTAGGTTTAACAATGTTGTATAGATGATCAAGTCCTTCAAACATGTAATCATACTTTTCTTCAAGCTTCGCAAAGGTTGTTGAATATGATTGAGCAGTTTCATGCATTTCCACTTGAAGTTCATCCACCCTATTAGAGAGTCTGTCAATAGCATTTAGAATATCTGTTCTTTCTGTAGATGCCTGAGAGTTGGATTGTATCAATGTATTGATTGCTGGAGTGAGTGTAGTCTTTATGTTGTGGACATCGTCACGAATGATCATGAGCTGATTGTTGACAGAGGTGGAAGAAGAAGACCGTTCATCCACTTGTGCTTTTAAAACTTGTTTTTCAGCCTCAGTTTCCATTAATTTCTTTTGCAGTTCTTTGATTTGAGCCATTAGAGACAAAGTGTTTGTGTCAGTGTGTGCGCTCACCTGATGTTCACTCAAGGATATGTCACTCTCCTTTCGTGCATGTGTTTCACTCATATTTATGGTGGTCCTCACATCACTCAACACTAGCTCCTTTCCTTGAGGTGTACCTGCATAAGAAATCACCCTAGCCTCTTCTGGAGAGGTCAGTGGTGGTGCAATGGGAGTTCGCAATTCCCAATCCTCAGTCATCTCTATCAATTCATTTGGATTTGATAACTGAATTTCTTCAGTGATATGATGACCAAGTTGCCTTTCACTTTCTCCAGATAAATCTGCGAGTGAAGAATCCCTTGAGGGAGCCAGGAATGTTCCTCCTGGGAGGGGAGATGATGACTCTATTATGACTGGCAGAGAGTCAAGATTTCCCTCTGAAGCCTGTGAAGGCTCTTCTACCGTAACAATGGTAGGCACAGTAACAATCCTATCGTGCACTCCTTGCTCAGTGTCCTTAGCAACATCAGATTCTACGGTAATGTTTTCCCCCATTGTGAGTAATAGAGGTGTGCTTGACTCTGTACAAGGTGCCACGGCCCTTTGACGAATTTCAATAATTGCATCCTGTTGAGAGGATGAAATTAGTAGCAGTTCATCGGCCATTTCAATGTCCAAGTCCTGTTGGGAGGAAATGGATGGGCTAACAGATGCCTCAAATAATAGGTTTCTTCTCTTCTTTGGTGGAGGCAGAGCTGTGGGATCACTCACATTATCACTTCTTCTATCAGCTCTCTTTGTCAACAACTTACTTCTGGCTTTAGGTTTAGAGATTTGGTTAGACACAGTGTTTGGCTCTAAGACCTGGGATAGAGGCTGTGGTTCTACAACCTCTTGGTCTGACCTATCAGCCACTTGGGCTCCAGAAATAGTTTGAGAGATAGAAGGCAATACCTGCTCCATTGATGCAGTAGCTGTACCTGAAGGAATAGATTGTTCCATTTGATGTTGATGTTCAGGGACAGGTACATCTTGAGGTTCAGGTTCAGGTGCATTCAAAAGTCGAGGAATGACAGGTAGATTTATGAAGTTAGACAAAGATGGTGTAATATACACTGGCACATTTATCAACTTTCTATGTGTATCAAGGCTAGTGAATATTTTCTTGGTTTGCCTGCCTGATACCATAGGGTTATCATTCCTAAAAACTGTTTGTTGACCAACAGGAACAAGATGATTAAATAACAAAGTTAAAAATCTAGGATAATAACATAGAACTTTCTTACCCTCATCAAAATCCCTTCTGGCCTTAACTATCCTGTTAATAATAGTATTCCAAAGTAGGTTGCCAATATTGATTCTACGGTTGTTAGCAACAGCATAACCAATAGTTTGTAACATAGAGGTGAGTAAGTGAAAATTACCTCTGGCTGAATTAGCAAATACCTTGGAGATCGTGTCGAAGAATGCATCCCATTGTTGAACCAGATTCCTTTTGCTCAGGTTGTTCATATCAATTGCTCCATGATAATTAATATCAATGAAGAATTGATAGAGTTGTTCACTGGTTGGAAATGGATCAAAATTATCCGCAGGAAGGCCCAATACAGTAGTAAGGGTTGATTCTGTTACGATGTGGTGTGTACCATCAAAATCAAAAGAAAATGAGGTCAAGTCTTCAGACACCATAGCTTCTGTGCAAATCAATCTCAGTGGTCCTATCTTAATTGGGGCTTCAATCGAAATGGCAGTTCGGATAATTGAATCGTCATTCAAAAATCGTATCCAAGGCCTAAATCGATCGTAGGGACAATCGTTCGGATTAAAATAGCCAACCAAATTATGTTTCATTATCTCAAAATTATCAGCCATTTTTTAAACACAAAAACACACTTTTTTTAGGAAAATTAAAACAATTCGAAAATTTTCAGAATTAATAATTAATTAAAATTAATTAAAAATTCGAATTATTCCAAAGTTGTCAGAAAAATTCCAAAAATTTATATGATGTTCTCCTGATCACTGTGAGTCTCAGTCTATTTTTAGATTTCTCAGAAAAATTCTAGAACTCTTAAAACACCTAAAACCCGATTCAAATGTTCAAAAATTGATTTTCAAAAACTTTAACAAAATTCGAAACTGATCGGTTCAAAAGAAAGGAAATCAAACGATCTATTCGAATCTGTTCTTGGATTTCAGTTTGGTTGAGAAAAATTGAGCAGCAATTCAGTACAAAACTGTGTGTATTGTATGTATATATGTCGCGAGCTCTGTGTAAAGACACGAGAGAGAGATAATTGTATTGCCTGTTCTGTTTTTTTTGTTTTTTTTAAGTACAAAACTACATTACAAGACAATCGGTTTGATTGTCTTGCCGACTGTCTTGGTAGTATAAACACTATCAAGACAATTGTTTACAATTCTAATAAATAAAATAAAACAAAAATATATATATATATATATATATATATATATATATATATATATATTTTTAATTTTATTAAAACACACACTAACAATACAAGACAATCAGTTGATTGTCTTGCCGATTGTCTTGGTAGTATAAATACTATCAAGACAATCAAGTATTTAACTGATTAAAATAAATTAACACACATTTTTTTTAATTTTGAAAATATAGAAAAGACACTCCAGTTGATTGTCTTGCCGATTGTCTTGGTAGTTCAAAACTATCAAGACAATCGTTTGTTTTGAGTAAAATAAAATAAAAACAGAATAAAAATCTGAAAAATATTTTATTATCAACAAAATAACCTTTCAAGACAATCTGTGGATTGTCTTGGCGATTGTCTTGATATTATAATCACAAACAAGACAATTAATTAAACTGCTAATAATATGCTAATAAAATACAAAATAATGTGCATAATTAATCCAATTAAAATACACTCTAATATATTATTAAAAATACTATAAATAAATATTTTACAGAAACATGGATTAAAATTTTTACGAGAACAAATATAAATAACAAAAGGACAAACACTACAAAACATTTAATAAAATAATTATTAAAATAGAAATAAATATCTACAAATATTCTAAAAATACAGAACTATGAAGTATTAAATAATATGAATAAACAGAGTGAAAAATAACTAAACAAGCAAGAAAATCAGTTGGTAAAATAATTATACAAGTAATTTCAAACAATAAATATTCACATAATAATCACTTGCAAAATTATTAAAGATCAAATTTCAGATATTAACAGTATTAATTACTAGGACTGTTTAACATACCCAATTCACTAACAATTCTAGTGTATGAGGATTCATTAAGCGACTTAGTAAAAATATCTGCAGTTTGATCTCCAGAGCCTACAAATAGTAGTTCCACTGTACCATTCATTACAAGCTCTCTTATAAAATGATACCTTATGTCAATGTGCTTTGTCCTTGAGTGCTGCACAGGATTGCTGGCGATTGCTATGGCACTTGTATTATCACATAAAATAGGGATATTTTCCAATACAATGCCATAGTCCATTAATTGATTCCTAATCCATAAGATCTGAGCACAACAGCTTCCAGCAGCTATATATTCAGCTTCGGCTGTTGAGTTGGAAACTGTTTGCTGTTTCTTACTGAACCAGGATACCAATCTTCCACCTAGGTATTGATAACTCCCAGATGTACTTTTCCTGTCTACAACACTTCCTGCATAGTCAGAATCTGTATATCCAATTAAAGTAAAACCAGATTCATTAGGGTACCAGATGCCTAAATTAGGCGTACCCTTTAGATATCTTAAGATTCTTTTGACAGCAGTGAGATGGATTTCTTTAGGGTTCGCTTGGAACCTTGCACACAAGCATGTGGCAAACATTATATCTGGTCTACTAGCAGTTAGGTAAAGCAATGAACCAATCATACCTCTATAGCCTGTGATATCTACCTTGGCAGAACTTTCACATAAACCAATTTTGACAGCTATAGTTGATGGTGTCTTTGCTGATGAGCACTCCTCCATGTGATATTTCTTGAGAAGTTCCTTGATGTACTTGGATTGACAAATAAATATTCCATCTTGTCTCTGACTTATTTGTAATCCAAGAAAGAATTTCAGTTCTCCCATCATGCTCATTTCAAACCTACCTTGCATTAACTTAGAAAACTTCTTGCATAGAAGCTCATTAGTAGACCCAAATATAATATCGTCCACATAGACTAGGACTAGTATTATATCATTCTTATGTCTTTTAGTGAAGAGAGTTTTGTCTATGACACCTCTTATAAAACCATTTTCTAATAGAAATTCAGAAAGAGTGTCATACCATTTTCTTGGGGCTTGCTTAAGACCATAGATAGCTTTGTAAAGAAAGTAGACATAGTCCAAATGATCTTGATCTTCAAAACCATCTTCAAAACCAGGGGCTGTTCTACATACACTTCTTCATCTAGCTTACCATTCAGAAAGGCACTCTTGACATCCATTTGATAAACTTTGAATCTTGAATAGGATGCAAATGCCAAGAATATTCTGATGGCCTCAAGTCTTGCCACTGGAGCATAGGTCTCGTCATAATCAATGCCTTCAGCTTGAGAATAACCTTTAGCTACCAGTCTTGCTTTGTTTCTTATCACAGTGCCATCTTCATCTAGTTTGTTTCTGAATACCCATCTTGTGTCCACCACTTTTCTATATTTAGGTATGGGTACCAGCTTCCATACTTCTAGTTGCTTAAATTGATTGAGTTCATCTTGCATAGCAATCACCCAATCAGGATCAGATAGAGTTTCTTCTACTTTCTTAGGTTCCATGACAGACAGGAACCCAGAATAGTTACATTGATTCTGATAAGCTCTTCTTGTTTTCACACCAACATCTGGATCACCAAGAATCAGCTCAAAAGGATGAGCTCTATTCCAAACAGTTTGTCTGGGAAGAATTGATCTTGATAATTCGCCTTGATCTTCAGTATGATGTTGAGTATGAATTGTTGACCCTTCATTATCTCCCCCTGAGTTATTGCCAGTTTGACTTATTGATGGTTCAAGAGTATCAGTGGTGTCTTGAAAATTATCATTGTTTTCACCAGCATCAACTTGATCATTACCACCAACATTTGGATTATTATTATCAGCAACAACGTCAGGTTGATTGTCATCATCTGAATCTGAGTCTGACATGTCATCAAACTTAAGCTTTTCAGATGGATCTTCATTTTGGATACTTGGGAGTTTTGTGTCATCAAATGTAACATTGACACTTTCCATAGTTTTCTGTTGATCAATAAGATACACCTTGTAGGCTCTTCTAGTATAACCAATAAATATTGCTTCATGTGCTTTTTCTTCAAATTTACCACCTTGATCATCTCCTTCTTTCAGCACAAAGCATTTTGTCCCAAATACATGGAAGTACTTGAGAGTTGGTTTCTTGTCATGTAGAGCTTCATATGGTGTCTTCATTAAGTCTTTGTTGATAAGTGTTCGATTCTGGGTATAGCATGCAGTGTTGACAGCTTCAGCCCAAAAGCTCAATGGAAGCCTTGATTCACTAAGCATAGTACGTGCAGCTTCAATCAAGGTTCTATTCTTTCTTTCAACTACCCCATTTTGTTGAGGAGTTCTGGGAGCTGAGTACTGTCTAGTTATACCCTTTTCAGTGCAAAAGTCATTCAGAACTGCATTCTTGAATTTAGTTCCATTGTCTGACCTTATAGCTCTTACTGGACGATTAGAGTCCAGCTCAATTAACTTAATGTGATCAACTACCAGTTGTGGAGTTTCATCTTTTGAGTTCAGAAATAGTACCCATGTGAATTTTGAGAAATCATCAACAATCACTAGAGCATATCTTTTTCTTGACATGGACATCACACTAACTGGACCAAACAAATCCATATGGAGAAGTTGTAATGGTTCAGTTATTGATGATGTGTTAATGCTCCTGTGAGTTGCCCTTTTTAACTTTCCTTTTTGACAAGCATCACATAGACCTTCCTGAGTAAATTCAATCGAAGGTAAACCTCTCACCAATTCTCTTTTAACTAGAGAATTCATTGTTTTGAAGTTTAGGTGAGAAAGTTTCTTGTGCCATAACCAACTTTCATCAGTGGATGCCTTTGAATAAAAACATCTAATTTCTTCTGTGCTTCCAGAGTTCATATTGGCTATGTACAAGTTTCCTTTTCTTACTCCAGTCAACTGTGGCCTTTCATTTCTCTTGTGTGATATTAGACAATTCTTCTTGTTGAAATGAACTTCATAACCTTTGTCACAGAATTGACTAATACTGAGCAAATTGTGCTCAAGGCCGTTCACAAAAGAGACATCTTCAACGATAACATTTCCAGCTTCTAATCTGCCATATCCATCAGTTTTACCTTTGCTGTTATCTCCAAAGGTAACGACTGGGCCGGCCTTCTCCACCACATTTGTCAGCAGGGCTCTATCTCCGGTCATATGCCTTGAACATCCACTGTCCAGAATCCACATGACTCGATCAACCTGTTTTAAACCCTGCAATGACAAATTGGTTAGACTTTCTTCGGAACCCAAATTTGATTGGGTCCGGAGTACTTAAAGAATTGACCTTTATCAGGTAAAGCAACACTTTTTATTTTAACAACATTTTCTTCAGGTACTGGACATTTAACCCTGTAAACAGCTTTAACTTGTTTTGGTTTCAGCTTGGGTAACCATGTCTTTACCATATCCTGAGAAGGACATGGAGTCCTAATCTTAGAATTAGGTGATTTTACAGTCCTGGATCTAACATGTTTATTTCTGCTCATTTGCTGTCTAGGAACATTCTTCTCAATACATGCATGATTACCGTTAAAGTAAGCAGACATTATATTAAAAGCACAAGACATGCAATTAACAGCATTGCATTTCTTATGAGCAGTATCAATAACAGGAATAGCATGCATGGTAGATATGTTGTTGCATTTATTCATGTTGTTACTTCTACTACTAGTTTTCAAGGAACTAGTAGACTCACCAACTCTTTCTGCTTTCTTAAACACAGTCTTTCTATCTTCATCATTTTTAACAACTTGATTACTTTCTAAGACTACGCCATTAGCTAAATCCTCAATGCGCATCTCTTCCTTAATGATTAAAGATGTTGTATCCAAAGGTTCTGCTATGGATGTCTTAAAGAGTGGGTTACTAACACCCTTAAGCACTAATGGTATACCCCTATCTACAGCACTGACACGATTAGGGGTAATAATGCTTTTTCGACCAATAGCTTCATTATAGTCAAACCCAATACCCACGGTTTGATTAATAACTTGTTGGTTAAACAACTCTTTAGCCACTTTACATGAATTAGAAGTAGCACTAACCCTTATTTCTAGCTCAGCTATTGTTTCACGTTGTTGAACCACTATCAACGCTAGAGACCTCTCAAGTTCTTTTAGAATTCTTATTTCTGATTTTTGTTTATCATGGCAATTTTGTACATCGTGTAATTCTGATAATTGATTACTAAGATCTGTATTTAACAAATTTAGCCTTTCAATCTCTCTATTAGCATTACCTAGTGTATCACTAAGTTGATAGATATATTGACTTTCAGTACATGATACCTCAGATGAAGTACCACTGGAGTTATCAGATTTTGCCATCAGGGCAAGATTGCCATACTCTTCATCTTCAGAGTCTGTATCATCCCAACTCTTTCCAGCAGCCACATAGGCTTTACCTGTCTTCTTCTTCTCAGATCCAAAGTCTTTTCTTTGGTTTTGTTTTGGCTTCTGACATTCAGTAGCGAAATGTCCAAGTTCATTACAGTTGTAGCATCTAATTTTACTTCTTTCAACTGTTCCAGTTTTGTAACCTCCTCTGTTACTTGAGGATGAAGAACCTCCTCTCTGGAATCTGTTATAGTTAGATTTGTACCTGAACTTGGGATTCTTCCTGAATCTGAAGTTGCTGAATTTCCTTACCAACAAAGCCATGGGCTCATCTTCCAACTGATCTAGTTCTTCTAACGAATAGAAGTCTCCTTCATCTGGACTAGCATTCGTTTGACCAACTTCAACTTCAAGCTTACCACTGTCAACATTACAAGATTGAATAACCTTATCTTCCACTTCCTGTTTGTTCTCAACAATAAGAGCTGTAGTAGTATTAGCAACTCTTCCTTTTCCATAAATCTCCTTTTGTTGAGATTGTTCCAGTTCATAAGTTTTTAAAACACCAAAGAGTCTTTCTACAGTTATTTCACTTAGATTCCTCGACTCTCTGATAGCTGTAATTCTATGTTCTAGATGAACATGCATTGACAGTAGAAATTTTCCGTTGATCTCTTTCTGAGTGTAGTACTTGCCAAGCATCTGTAAATTGTTGACAAGTTTGTTATATCTTTTAAACACATCTTGAATACTTTCATTGTATGCTGATCGAAAGTGTTCATACTCAGATGTCAGAATTTCTAGTCGATTCTCCCTAACTTCCTCTGTTCCTTCATTCACAGTTTCAATGGTTTCCCACATTTGCTTTGCAGTTTTGCAGTTAATCACATGACTGTACATTACAAAGTCTAGAGAGTCTATTAAGATCAGTCTTAAATTAATGTCAAGTCCAGCTTCCTCTCTTTCAACAAGAGTGTAATCAGAAGAGTCTTTGTGTACATACCTTGCAGGGGAAATAACTTTTCCATCAGTAACAACTTCAGGAATTATTCCAAAAGGTATTATAGGTCCTTCTGATAAGACTTTCATGTATTTAGGATTTGCAACCTCGAGGAACATTAACATTTTGTTCTTCCACATATCATAACTATTTTTGTCATATATGGGAATTTTCACAGTTCCAACTTTAGAAGACATGATGAATTTTTTAAGAGAGTTAAAAAATTCGGGGATGATTTTTAATCGAGTAAAATGGGATCTTTGATTTGTGTATCAATCAATCGGCTCTGATACCAATTGTTAGGTCCAATATGTTTGTAGAAGGGGGGGGGTTGAATACAAACAGTATTGTTTTATCGAAATTTGTCCGGGTAATTTAATTTATATTTTGACAAATTTGAGCGGAATTAAATGAAACAAAATTCAAGTTGAATATAAAATTATATTAACTTGAGGGGTTTGTTACAAATACAGTACAGAATTTATATCTAGTTAATAAAAACAAATTAGAAAATTCGACATGAATTTTTCTAGATTTGTTAATAAAAATAAGGATATATAGATTAGGAGTAAAAACTCGCTAATAGTACAAGAGTATCAAGGAAATCAGTTCTATCGGATCAGATATTAAAAATAAGATGAACTTGATTTTCTAAATATTTTTCTGCTTCTTGTGCTGTGTTCTTGATGAGAGAGAAGAGAGAATTCTGTTCTTGAATGTAATATTTTTATCTGTGTTTTTCCTTGCTGATTGCTTCTGTCGAGATGTCTTGATATATATTAATCCCTGCATCTTTATCTTCAATTATAACTGTCAAGACAATCGTCAATACAATTTCTTCTTCCAAGACAACCAGTTTTGTACTGCCAATAAAATAGGCAATACAATCGTCAAGACAATCAGGTTCTTCCAAGACAATCGGCAAGACAATCAAATTCTGAGATCTTTGTCTTGCTTTATCAAAATTATCATTCTGTCTGAAGCTTTTTCTTTTTGATCATTATCAAGACAATCAAATTGAACTGCCAAGACAATCGTCAAGACAATCAAATCAGATTTTTATTCTACTTTTCAAAAGCTTTTCAGACAATATCATTATCAAGACAATCGGCAAGACAATCAGGAATTGTCTTGCTTTATTGATTTCTTCTCCAATACAATCGGCAAGACAATCTCCTATTGTCTTGCTGTTCTGATTTAAACCTTCAAGACAATCGGCAAGACAATCAGGGATTGTCTTGCTAGTTCATTTTTCAGAATTAAATTAAAATTGATTAATAAATAATCATTTTAATTTATTCTTACTTAAATAATTAATCAGATTTAATTAATCTAATAATTAATTTAATTAAAGAATTAATTCAAGATGAATTAATTAATTAATTAAATTTACTACTTGATTTAAATTAATTAAATAAAAATAATTATATATCCTTGAATTGTCTTAATTCTTTTCTGAATCACTGAAAGTAATAAAGGAATACCACTGAATATTTTGTTGACGTTTCATGTACAGTCTGGTTCATGAACGACTAACCTCAATGACTGTCCTTTAATTTTCACATTAAAAATGTGATTCAGTTTTCTTCTCATCTCTTTCTCCTTCTTGTACTTCACTGTATACTGTCTGAACCTGTCACTCTAGAAATCTCTGTCTTAGAAATAAATCCACTTCTTTGATGCTATACTGAGGCTTGATCAGCAATCTGAACTTCTTCCAGTGTAAAACATCAAAACTATAGATTGACTTTAGAGTTTTTCTTCTGACAGATAGTACCTCCTGAGATTCCTGTGACAGTTAAAGTTATTTACTTATTACAAACTAAGATTAAGTTGAGTTGAGTCCTCGAACTACAAATAGGCTGTGTCATATGCCTTTCAGTTAGACATAACATTGTCTAAAGCACTATGCAGTAAATGCCTAACCTTTGCATCCTTAGCAATTGATGATAGATCTTCAGGAGTCATGTCCTTCTTTTCCTTTGGAACTATTTTAGCTTCTTCACCAGCAGTTGCAACAGATAGCTTTGTAGGATTGTGAGGGCCTTCATAAATCCTGTCAAGATATTCTGGATCTGTAGCCTCCAGAAACATAGTCATCTTGACCTTCCACATGGCATACTCTAATGGCCTCAGAATAGGAACCCTGATTTGTTCATAATGACTCACAGTAGTAGGAGCCTTTTCAGAAACAGTAGGTGTTGGTGGAGGAATTGCTGACATGATTATTGTTGTGTTTGGATCTTAACCTGTAATAAAGTAATAGATTGGCTCTGATACCACTTGTTAGGCCGAATACACAATTAATAATCAAATTCGTATGAGAGTTTAACAAGTAAGACGTTTATGCACTTAAAAACTTCTGGTATTAAGAACCCTCTTCGTGATGTAAACTATCACAAAGAGCTGGTAGGTTACAATTAAAGATAATTCGTTGCACGATACCCTTCTAGGGTTAACCTAACTGTATTTATAAAATATACAGCTTCGATACAATCTCTAATTGATATTCCTAATAATCAGCTATAGAATGATATCAATTACAGATTGTTACACGTCTACTAAGTCAACTCGATCTCTTTAACAGCTATCCAATCTTCAAAGATATCGCTTCCATAATAAATCTTCTGTTGACTCTGTACGCGCTGCTTCTAGACAGACTTTACTAAACTCTGTCCAGCTTCCGTCTGTCAGAGTTTACACTAAACTCTGACTGCTTCCAGCTAAACTCTGATAATTCACTTTAACACTTAAACACTGATTAAAACACATCAATTATATTTAACAAAGAATGAATTTGTGATTTATAAATTTTGTGCTACTACAACTCTTTTTCCTAGAATTTACTTGTTTTATGACTTTTTTAATAATTAGGTTTTCTTGAAACTCATTTTTCTGGTAAGGTTTTTTATGCAATTTAATTAAATTATTATAGATTTTTTGTGGTTATTATATTTAAAATCTCTATAAATTATTTTATTTTAGATTTACGCATTGTTTTTTAATTTATTTACAACTTTAATACCGAATCTAGAATCTTTGCAAAATAATATAATGTTAATTTATTAATTTGTGTTGACTTAATAACCTTTTTTTAATAATTTGGTTTTTTACATGCGTTATTTTAGTTCATTCTTTTTAATCTGTTTGTTTGGTCTTTTAAATCAATACTCTGACCCAACTCTTCAATGGCCCATTTCTAATTTCTACTAAACTTAGTTTTTTAACCCTCACGACCATCTAAACCTCCTTACGTCAATTATATATAGGATATAATATAAAAAATATGATAAAAATTATATCAGCAAAAAGTACTTTTAATGTAATTTAATGTGTATCTTTCAGATTTTGAAAATTATAAAAGGTTGATACGTAAATGTTAGTTAAAATTCGATCAATTTGACAATAAAAAAGTCAAAAGATTTGGGACAGATAGGGTATTATAATATTCGAAACATTAAAAATTTTGATACCTATTTTTTGGTACTTCGTATTTTAACTTAAGTATTCCTACTAATGTATTTGTATATTTTTATCTAAATACCCTTACTTATATGTATCTATACTACTATATTAAAGTCAAAATATTAAAAGATATAAAAATATATAGTTATAAATAATTAATTAATTACTTTTTTTATGTAAAGCATGTTATCTTTTTATATTTTTTTCAATAACTAATCAATTTACCATTTAGGTAAAACATTCTTCTAGATATTTTTTTAACTAAAATTATTCTTATATTTAAAAGAAGTACGGTCAATTGTATTTAATAATATATCTATACTATATTATAATAACCGAAGCATTAAAAATTTTGGTACCTATTTTCTGGTATTTCGTGTTTTTACTAAATTAACCTTACATATATATTAGTATGTTTCAATTTCCTTCTTGATACAAAGCATGTTTACCATATATCTATACTGTTTATACTATATTATAATAGCCAGAATATTTAAAATTTTAGAACCTATTTTTTATGTAACAATTATATATAATTATAAATAATTAATCAATTTTCTTTTCTATGTAAAACATGTTATTTTTATATTTTTTCAATAACTAATCAATTTTATTTTTTAGGTAAAACTTACCTTTTCTATTTAATAAAATATTGTAATTACTAATAACTTATCGATTACCTTTTTCAGAAAAGTATATTAACTTTTCTATATTTTCTAACTAAAATCTCTCTTTTTCTAAAAATATAACGGGCATCATATATAATTATTCTAATTAAATCATATCATTCAAAAATTTTAAACCTATAAAATTTGTATCTTAAAATTATCAATATAAATTAATAAAGAGATATAATATTTAAAAAATTCGTGCATTGCACTAGTAATAATAATAATGTTATAATTAATAATACCAAACTAATTTTCTTTTAAGCTAAAACACGTTACCTTTTTTATTTAATAAAATATTACAATTACTAATAATTTATTGATTAAAACTTTCAAATGAAATACATTATCTTTTCTATATAATTAAATTATATTATTAAGAATTTGTAAAATTATAAAATTCGTATCTTAAAATTATTAATACAAATTAATAAAAAAATTATATAATATTAAAAAAATTCATGTATTGCATGAATTTTAAGCTAATAAATAATAAAAGGATTAAACGTGAATTTGTGAAAAGAAGGTGGTCAAAACATGGCCTAAGTCTTGAACTAGTATATAGATGTGGCAATTTAACACGTGACACGTGAATACGACACGAAATAACATGAAAAAAGTGTTTTTGGTTTTTGATTTTTGGTACACGAAATACGAAAGCACACATACACGAAATTATATAAAATGTTTAGTGTCGGATATGGGTTTTCATTTTGGGTACATGAAAGTACACGAAATATTATATATATTATTTATATTTTTTATATTTTTATTTCCTACTTTCGTTTTGGGCACACGAAAGTACATGTAAGTACACGAAAGTACATGAAATATTATATTCTAATTTTTTATATTTTTATTTCGTGTACTTTCGTTTCGTTTCATGTTTACACGAAATATTTCGTTTCGGGTTCGGATGGGTTGTCAAGTACACGAAATGATTTCGGGTCGGTTTCGGTTTTAGCTCTGAATACACGAAAGTACACGACACGACACGACACGATTGCGAAAATACGAAAGTACACGACACGATTGCGAAGCCTACTAGTATAGACAACATACATAGAGTAGCACTCCAGAGAGAACCATCATCTTATATGGAGAACAGTAGAGAACCATCTTATTTTTTTTTTATTCTGTAGTACAACCATTTTTTTTTTAAAAAAAACAAAAAAATACGATGACGCCACGTCATCACTGCCACGTCATCGATGACGTCATCAATGTTGACGTGGCAGTGCCACATCAGCATTTGGTGCAGAATTTTTTTTTTGTAGAACCAAAACAATTTGGTTTTTTTTATAAAACAAAAAAAAAATAGAACTTTGGTTCTATCATAGAATCAGAAATTAGTGGTTCTCCATGATTTTCCACGTATGGTGATTTTCTATAGAACAATAGTCACATAAATAATGTGTAAAAATGGTTACAACTAACAAATAATGTAATTATCTCCTAAAAAAAGGTAGTTATTTTACTGTAGAATTCCAATAAAGTCTCGATCCCATTGATAAATTTATTTAAAATAATTTTTTTTACGGATTTCAATCATATCATTTCAGGGAATTTTACTGTATAAGTTCACAATATTTTACCCAGTTCACGAATTTTTAGGTCACTTGTTAAAAGTTGAGTCTGCGTCAAATGTTGCTGGGAAAAATAACTGCGACTAAAAATGAGAAGCCACCGAAGCATTATCCGAAAGCATAAGTGAAGCTTTAGTGGCACGTGACATTGTCACCAGAGGATCGCACGTGAGTTACCTTCAACACATGAGTTACCTTACGGCACATGCTGTCACGTGACAATCTAACGTAAAGGAAGATGCACCGAAAAAGAAACAAAAATAAATAAATCACATATATTTCCAAACAAAATTTACAAATAATGATAATCCATTTGATTCTCGCCACGTGGCATTGACCACCGTCAGCAGCGGCTTTGATACACGAATCAAACCAAACTCATCCTAGTCACATGCTTCACTGACACTGCCTTAACCTCTATCACGTGTTGTTTGGACCCCTTTGCCATGTTACAAAAAAAAAAAGAAAGAATTTTTTTAAAATTAATTTACTTTAATAAGGGTGAAAAAAGATTAAAGAGATAACATAATATACAACTATTTTCATGTCAGCAAGATTATATTCTACACCTATACATGGTAATTATACGCCAAGCAATCACTAATGTGCTTTTGCAGTCTTTACATTCTGCTCAAGCATATCTAAAGAGCAAAATCAACAAGAATTTATACTCATATCTTTCATCTTTGTATATCTTTGTGAATATGCACACATATATATTACACTAATAAGTAATGTCGGAATCAGGATCATAAATAATCGATGATTAATATGAATTTTTGCGAAATTTAAAAAAAATAATCTGGGCTTTAAATAACTTTTCTTATATAATGATATTTAACTAAAAATCGTGATTGTACGTGCAAAAAAATTTCTATTAAAATTTTTAGGTTAATCGAAAGTTCAATCTAGGTTATCACTCCCTCATTCCATCCTTAAAATCTGATAATTACACGTTAATCTTAAAATTCATATTATATTATATCGTGCTTAATAAATACGATAAAATATGTTGTATTGCGAGAAATGTGTAACATTAACATAGTATTTCCTCTGTCTGTAAATATGGTTCTCGTTCGGAATGTCGATCTGTTCATTATATGAGAGAAATTATTAATTTATATCTAATCTATATGACGAAATATAGTTATAAATGATCTTGTTGGATTGGTATTTGTTAGTATTTTAATACAGTAAAATTTTTATATTTAATAGTAATACAAAATTAAAGATATTAACGATAAAAAATATGCATTGGTAAATGTGTTCTGCATCCGATCCAAACAGGAAAAATAATAAAAGACAGAGCGTGTACTGATTACAAAATTTGAACGTTAAGGTAAATAGGAGTTAAACTACTATTTGCAGATAAAAACATAACGGAACATCAACGAAAAAAAAAGACCTCACAATAAATATCCATGTCATTATCGTAAAGACAAGTAGTACTATCAGCTTACCTTACCCTAGGGATTGCTTCTTTGACGCTGGCACACTACCACAACCGTACTTATTACTTACTGACACGTGTCTGGTATTCACGAAAAAACATTAACAGTGGACTCGCTCCACTGTTAAAAAAAAGTAGAGTAAAAGAAACTGAGAAATAAAAAAAAATGTGAATGTGAGGAACACGTTAACTAGATCTAGACCGTTGAATTTCATCGATGTGAGCTGGAAACGTCGTGCTTACGAGTGGACAGGGTTTATTATTAAAAAATTATTTAATGTGGGTGTCAAAGTAAATAAATAATAATAAAATACAAGATGAAAATCAGAGATATTTGTAAAATAGTATTTATAAAAATTATTAGTGCGAGTCCCGAGAAAAGAAAATGAAAGGCAGAGAGGAATCAAGCTGTATAATTGGACGCTAATACAGTAGTCTCAGCGATTAAGGATTGTTTAATTGTCCATACTAATTCTATTTTATCCAACTAATGATATAAAATTAAGCTTAATTCACCTTTTTTTTAAACCAAATTTGATTTATTCTTAGACCTGTACAGCTACATGGCTACATGCAGAAGGGTAGTCACATTCGAAAATATTTCAAACCAGTTTATTACATGTTGTTAGTACTAAAATAAGACTAAGGTTTTGCTTATTTAACGAAAAAAAGGATCTTAAATTTTAGAACAAAAAGTAAATTCACTTAATCTGTACCAATATATGTACCAAGTATCATGTATGAAAGTCGAGAAAAATAATTTTTTGTTACTACTGTTAATTGTTTTGTATTATTATACGATAAACAATCCTTTTATTCACATTCATTTTTATTAAATTACATATGTACAAAATAAATTAATCAACTGATATGGACTAAAAATAAGCCCTAAAGACACATTTAGTGTTGCATTAATTAGACCCGGTATGGTCCGAACGTGGGGTCCACCAATAGGGTCCAAAGTCCTATTTTTAATATTAATTTCGTAATTAATATTAGGGGTAATAAATAGCTCAGCAATAAGTGTCAGATAAGGACATTATCTCTACAAGACTTAGCCTCCAAGACATCCAATTCGATATGGCAACAGACTCTTACAAGGAAGGAGTCTAGAACTTTCCTCAAGGAGGTGACTTATCTATTAAGTCTCCAACTCCTACCTTAATTCTAAGGCTTCTCAGCCTATATAAAGGGTCTGACCCCTCATTCTCAGAACTACGTTGGCTTGATTCTCTAGCAATACAGAGATACGTAGGCATCTTGTGAGGACCGATCAGTCTCGAACGCAAGAACAGCCATTAAAGCTCGAAGCTCACCATCCCTTGTATGTAATACATACAAACCCTCGTTTTTATTCCACAACATTTGGCGTCGTCTGTGGGAAGACAACATCAACCATGGTTCAAACACGAAGAACAACACCAGTTGTAACTGAGGCCGTGCCAATTAGCTCTGCCCCACCTCTCACCGAGCAGACTCCCCCAGCATCAGGGACGATCATTCAACAGGCTCCCCCAGCATCAGCTGTCATTATCCACTCTCAAGTTTCTCAGCAACCAGGGGTGATCCCCCATGCTGAGAGTACGTTGCCTCTGTCCAATCAGGCAGGACAAGCGACCAACTCTCTCCAGATTGTTGATCCGAACAACCCGCCACCAGGGGTACAGATCCATACTACGGATCTCCCCTTGTACACTAATCCCAGGCACGGTCTGCCCAACTACCCCCCGATGACTCAAGGTTCAGGACCAAGTGGTCATGCCTTACAAATCCGGGACCGAGATTATGATGACTACTCCGGCCCTTATACTGATGATTCATCGTCTGAGGATGATGATCGTGATGAAGCCCCGAGGAGGCAACGTGCTAGAAGAGAGCCTCAAGGAAGGACTCAAGGGATCCATGATGGACCTCCACCAACGGCTGAAGAGAGGATTAAGGCTCACGAGGCTGAGATCCAAAGGCTGAAGGATGACATAGCAATGGAGCAAGCAAGACAGAATCAAACTCGACCTCCTCCAACCTCAGGAACGATTCCCATCATTGATTTGGAGAGGTCTTCAAGGAGACAAAGAAGGGCTGATGCCTCATTCGGAAGAACAACCACAAGGATGGAAATTCCCAAGGGAAACCCCAAAGATCTGATGCCTCTCGGAGATCCTGATGATCCAACACCCCGTTCACCGAGGAAGTGATGAATGCTCACATCTCTAGGAAGTTTAAGATGCCTACAATAAAGGATTATGATGGAACGGGTGATCCCGCAAACCATGTGAGAACATTCTCGAACGCACTGCTGTTGCAGCCTGCTAGTGACGCTCTCAAGTGTAGGGCGTTCCCTCAAACCCTGTCGGGTATGGCTCAAAGGTGGTACAGCCGTTTGCCTGCAAATTCGATTGGATCTTTTAAGGAATTGAGCACTGCTTTTATCAGCCAATTCATTAGTGGAAGAGTTCATGAGAAGAGCTCTGCGTCTCTTATGTATGTGGTACAAGGAAAGAATGAAAATCTAAGGGATTACCTTAAGCGATTCACTAAGGAGACTCTAAATATCACTGACTTGGAGAATAAGGTGGCCATGGTAGCCCTGGAGCACGGAACCACTGACCTCTTCTTTAAAAGGTCATTAGCGAAGCATCCCCCAGAAAATATGGCTGAGCTTCAACGAAGGGCTGATAAGTATATTAAAGCTGAGGATAGCTTGAAGAAAGAAACCACCGTAGGTGGAGGAGGAGGTAACAATGACTCCAAGAAGCGAAAGCAAGACCAGGACTATGATGATCAAGAGTATGATGCTAGGGACAAGTATCCCCGAACTAGTGAGGACTCCGACTCTGCCCCTAAGAAGAACCAAGGGTCAAGGTTCACTGAGTATGCAAGGTTGAATACTCCTAGGAGTCGAATCTTGTTGGACATTGACATTCTGTTTCATGATGCGTTTGTGAAGATGGGATACACTGATTCTCAGTTGACCCCCAATAACATGCCTATATACGGATTTAATGGAGTAAAATCCAAAGTTGAAGGGACTATTCAGCTGCCTGTAACTATCGGGCAAGAGCCCAAGGAAGCCACTCAGATGTTGAACTTCCTGGTAATCAAGGCGGATTCAACGTACAACGCTATTCTTGGAAGGACTGGACTTCATGCATTCAAGGCTGTTGCCTCAACCTATCATGTGAAGATCAAGTTCCCTACCAGGAATGGTGTTGGAGAACATAAAGGTGATCAGAAGATGGCACGAAGCTGTTATGTAGCCTCGTTAAGGCCTGATGGAGTCGGGGGGCAGGTCCTTCCGGTTGAAGACATGGAAGTCCACAGTGGTAAGGAACACAAAGAAAGGTCAGCAGAGGACATCACACAGAAGCCTCGGACAGCCATTGAGGATAAGGCGTTAACTGACTTTGTGGTTGAGTGTACCATTGGCAACCAAGAAGTCGGGGGGCAGGAGGTAGTACCCCAAGCAGGAAGTGAACTTCATAATAAGAATGAGGAGACCAGAAGGAGTGGTGGGTGCCCTATTTTGATGGAGCACCAAAAACAAAATCAAGTGGTGCAGACCTAGTCTTGCAAAGGCTCGATTGGGCTTAAGTTATCCTAGTAGGACTCAGCTTCATATTTATATAGTAGATGTAGAAATAAGGTTCATTAAAACCATTGCAGAGCATGTTGCTCCGAGTAGGACAGTAGTACTCTATGTAAGGGTTGAACCCATTTCCAAGTTATTAATGCAAGTTTGTTTTCCATTCATTGATTGTGATTTTATTTATGTGCCAAGCACCCGATGTGTGAGTCAAAGAAGACCAAGTACCGAAAATAAAAGAATACACGAATGAAAACAAACGAATGCATACCCCGAATGGTAGAGTTAGGTTACAGCAGATAAGAGTTTAAGTCCTTGAAGGACCCTGGATAAAGACAAACGTTGAAGTCCTGATGGAACACCCGCTGAAGAAACATATTGCATAGCCCGAAAGCCAATGGAAGGCTCATCAAGTGGGCAATCAAACTAGGAGAATTCGATGTTAAGTACAAGCCTAGGACAGCCATCAAAGCTCAGGCTCTAGCTGACTTCGTGGTTGAATATACCATTGACAACCAAGAAGTCGGGGGGCAGGAGGTAATAGACCAGGAAGGTCAGCAAGGTGAGAAACCCCTGGAAGAGAAGAAGGAATATTGGATGCTCTATTTTAATGGGGCATCAAAAACAAAAAGCTCTATTTTCATGGGGCATCTAAAACAAAAACCAGTGGTGCAGGTTAAGTTTTGCAAAGCCCCGATGGGTTCACACTCGAGTATGCCTTGAAGTTGGACTTCCAAATAACCTACAACGAGGCGGAGTATGAAGCTCTGATAGCCGACCTAGACTGACAAGAGCCCTGAGGGTCAAGAACCTGAAAGTCTGTGGAGACTCAAAGTTGGTAGTCTCACAAGTCAATGGAGAGTTTGAGGTTAGAGAAAAGAATATGGCCAAATACTTGAGGATTGTGAAAGCTGCGATAGCCCAATTAGATGAGTGCCAGGTATATCCCAAGGGAGGAGAATACAAAGGTCGATGCCTTATCTCAATTCAAGGGTCGAGACCCATTCTGGAAGCGTCTACTTCCAAGTCCTGAAGACCCCCACCATCAATTTGAAATTGGTAGCACCAGTTGATGTAAGCTGAAGGATAGACCCTAAAGCTCATCTTGAGACTAGTTGGCCCCTTGATAATGCCTTGAAGGTATAGAAACTGTTAATGAGAGTGTTGAGATAAGAGGTCCTTTACAATTCCACACTTGAGGTCTTGAACTTCAAATCTAAAAATTCAAGCCTTGATGGCCAACAAGGTTATCTGCCTCCAAACGAACCTGACAAGAGGCATCAGGCTACTTAAAACCTAGTCAAGGTTCTACAAGTATAAGAAGAAGGTTGGAAACCTAGAAGTAAGATAGAGGATTGGCAACCAGCCAAGGCACACCAGACTTAAAGTTGAGTGCTTAGTGGCAAGTGAACTTCTTGAGCGATCAACCGAGAAGCAAGACCTCCACTATATGAAGCAAGGGGGGCAAGAACTAAGGGACTTCATCATTCCTACATCTTAGAATGAGAATCAAGGGAATCAAGGGTTGATAATAACCTTAAAACCAAGGTCTCAGCAAATAAGTTAAGGCCCGGAAGGTCGCAAGTCAAGGTTCACGAAACCATTTAAGGCATAACAAACACCTCCTATTGACCTGAAACCTCGTGTTGGTGATTCAGAACACCAACATCAACCTTAGAATCCAGGCCTTGTGTTATAAATCAAGGGCTAAGGAACTAAGTTGAAGCCTTAGAAGGCCAACAAAGCTATCAGATCCAACCTTGGATCAAGAGATTCGTGAACAACTCAAGAATGAGTAACTGAATCAACATTCCAACAAGGTGGTATGAGGTCGGCACCTACGACCTCGCTTTGCAATAGGATTTCGAGCTCATTCACATACCCAGAAAATCAACTAAAACATGTCCATTTGAGGCGTGGTTTGAGATCGCAAACTCCAGCTCGAATTTGAATTGAAAAATATGAAAAACCCACACGACCTACGCCTAACTTGAGGTCGTCTATGTGTTGTGTTGAGGTCGGATTTATACTACAATGAGATTGGTAAATTCTGGTCGTAATTATACTAGAAAGTGTGAAAAATCTGTGCGACCTGGAACCACTTTGAGGTCGTTTCCCCTTGGTTTGAGGTCGCCAGCACGAGGTCAAAAATGACTAGAAAAGCCGGGGAGAAGGTCACGACCTGGGTGAAAACTCGAGGTCGTTTCCATACCGAATGAGGTCGTATGAATTAGTTCGAAAATGAACTAAAACACCTGTAAAACAGCCACGACTTGGCCCCCGTTTGAGCTCGAAATTGAGCTCGAAAATACACTGATTTCTCCTCGAAATTTCCAGGTCGAAAATGACTTAGGAAACAAGAAAAATGGCTGCGATCTGGAGGCAGTTTGAGCTCGAAATTGAGCTCGAATTTGGCCTGCAATTTTTTTATTAAAAAAAATGAAAAAACCAGCCGACCGGCCCCTTGCAACACCCTCCAGCCGACCGGGAGTGATGGTCGGTACGGGTTTTTGCCCGGCCGACCGACAGCGATCGAAAAATGTGAAGTTTCCTGATCGAAATTTGTGATTAAAATTCAGAAATTTGAGTCGAAATGATAATTTCTGAATAGTACTAGCCCTTGGAAATAAAAAATTTCCAAGCTGACCCTTCGACCCAAGCCAGGGGCTCTGCCCCTTGGACCCCGCCAGGGGCTGCCGCCCCTTGGACCCCGCCCGGGGGCTGCTGCCCCTGGACCCCCGCTAGTGCCGTTTAGCGCCGTTTAGAATCGCTTAACATTGTTTAAGTGTCGTTCAAGGCTTGTTAGTGCCGATTAGCACCGTTAGTGCCGATAGCACCGTTAGTGCCGATAAGCACCGATTAAGTGCCGATAGCACCGTCAGTGCCGATAAAGCACCGATTAGCACCGTTAGTGCCGATAAGCACCGTTCAGTGTCGTTTAATGCCGGTTGACGTCACTTAAACGTTGTTTAAGTGTCGTTTAAGGCTAGTTAGTACCGTTTAGTGCCGTTTTATGCCGTTCAACGTCGTTTAAACGTTGTTTAAATGTCGTTAAGGCTGATTAGTGCCGATTAGCATCGAATTAACATTGTCGTAAACGCGTCGGTCGCTCCACGCTTTACATAAAGACAATACTCGTGAAACACTAGTGTATAAAGATGAACCCTGACCCGAGTCTTGGAAAGGACCGTTAAAACTTCAAGGAAAACCTGATCAGTTTTCCTAGAAGTTGGGGGGCAAATGATATGGGCTAAAAATTAGCCCTAAAGACACATTTAGTGTTGCATTAATTAGACCCGGTATGGTCCGAACGTGGGGCCCACCAACAGGGTCCAAAGTCCTATTTTTAATATTAATTTCGTAATTAATATTAGGGATAATAAACAGCTCAGCAATAAGTGTCAGATAAGGACATTATCTCAACAAGACTTAGCCTTCAAGGCATCCAATTCGATATGACAACAGACTCCTACAAGGAAGGAGTCTAGAACTTTCCTCAAGGAGGTGACTTATCTATTAAGTCTCCAACTCCTACCTTAATTCTAAGGCTTCTCAGCCTATATAAAGGGCCTGACCCCTCATTCTCAGAACTACGTTGGCTTGATTCTCTAGCAATACAGAGATACGTAGGCATCTTGTGAGGACCGATCAGTCTCGAACGCAAGAACAGCCATTAAAGCTCGAAGCTCACCATCCCTTGTATGTAATACATACAAACCCTCGTTTTTATTCCACAACATCAACCCGCATGACAAGTTTCAAGTTAAGATTATTAATTTTATTAGCCGATAATTCGCGCGAAATAGTAAATATTATTTTATTGAAAATAAATATGATTATTAATTCTTATTTAAATATGTACTTATATAGAGCTGAACTTGAAGTTACGATGAAAATGCATAATAAATAAATATTATGTAATTATGTAATTTTAGTGGATCGAATTCAAGATGAAATCAAAATATATATATATATATATATATATATATATATATATATATTAGATAAATAACTCATGTATAACTTTATAATTGTAGGGAATCATACTCCAATTTAATGATAATTAAATTTAATAATTTGGTGTTTTGATACTGTAGCGTTCCATTAAAATGTAATTTACTTTTTAATAAAAAATATAAAAACTTCATTTATAATGTTAATTTTGTTTTAACAATTTTATCAAAATAAGTTGTCATGAAAGGAAGAACAACACTCATTCTTCGTCATGAATCATTATCATACCAATTAAGGTCAAAGTTAATTACCTTTCTCAAGTTGTGAGTTAATAGAAAAAAGAGTAATGTTAGAGCATCTTCAACCACCATCACCTGTTAGGTAAAAAGTTTAGGTGGTATTATAATATACATATTAGCTAAAAAATATACCCCTCTAGGTTGCCTAGCATTTTTCCAGAAAAAACTTAAATGATGTGCCACCAGTAACCGCACAATGAGGATAATGATATTGAACTCCTAAGAGCATCTCCAAGAGATTCTTTATTGTAGTTCTTAACTCAAAAAATGAGAGAGAATAAAAATCAAGCTCCAAAAGATTGTTAGAGCCTCTTTAAAAAGTTAAGAGCTTCTTCTCTCTCCTCTATTTTAGGAGTAACTAGTAACTCTTAACTTAATATTTTATTAGTAAAATAGTACTGGTTATTCTCTCTCATCTATTGATTGTTTGTCCAAGTAGAATTGAAATATTAATAAAATATAAAATAAAGAGCCATAATAGAGAGCATTGTTGGAATTGACATACAAATCAATGTAATAACATACTAAGAGCTTAATTGTTTATAATATATTTACGAGTGAGGTAAGAGACTCTTGAAGATGCTCTTACCGTAAATCAAAGATTAATTAAAAACAATTGATTTGGAGGGGGACACTTGAGTAATTTTCACACCAACATTATCCTTTTTATAAAAACCCATACATAGTATAAATTCAATGTCCGAAGCCACCGTATGCTACCCGATAATTATCTCAAAATATCTTTAATTTTATTTAGGTAGGAAAATAAAAAACAGAATTAAAAAATAGATCGTCAAAATCTTGGAATATATTATTTTTAGGTGTCTTGATGCCCCCTTCAAACGCAAATAAACACTCCCCTCTCTTCACTCACACCCACATAACCCTCCTACACCTACTATTCTCACTCTCTTTATTTTTCTTACACTCTTTCCCCCCTCTTCCTTTTTCTCCATTACTACATAATTCAACAATGGAAACCCCTCCTGAATTTTACCAAGGCTCATCAGCTGGTTACTTCAACAATGTTCAACAATTCACTCCCGAAAAACGACATTCCGATATGAAGCCCGGGGACCATTTCATCATCGAAGACCTCCTCGACTTTCCTAACGACGACGTGATTGTCACGGATGCTGCATTCGATAATGTCACTGCAACATCCACTGATTCATCTGCTGTTACACTGCTTGATAGCTGTAACTCCTCTTTTTCGGGCAATGACCCTCATTTCACTGCCAATTTGCCTGATCATGCTCAATTCTCCAACGACCTCTGTGTTCCGGTAACTTATATTTTATCAATCATATGCTAATTGAGTAGTATTGCTATATACCCCGAATTGGATCCCAAATATGTTCCAATGACATGTATCATGTTTTAATTCATGGGACTCAAATTTAGGTAGATGAATGCGTTGATACTTTTGGACATGCCTAATAGTTAGGTTAATGATTGACTTTTTGTTTTCTTCACATCAAAGATATCGTAATAATTGTTTTGGTAGCTGGGAAACTATCAGTTTTGTGGGTCATATTATAATCAGCTAAAATTTAAAGCTGTTATATTAATACAACTAAATCGTCAACTTCAATAGTATATTTTACCAAGATAAGTAAAAATGTTGAATACAAGATGAATGATTAGTTAAATTTATATTACTTGCATGTAACTGATGAGAATTATGTTGATAATGAGATAAACTATTGTGTGATATTTTTTGTTAATATTTTGGAAGATTAATTACGAAATTTTGTTATGCGTGAAAAAAAAAAACAGTATGATGACATGGCTGAGCTGGAGTGGCTATCAAATTTTGTGGAAGAATCATTTTCAAGTGAGGATCTGCAGAAGCTTCAGCTCATTTCAGGAATGAAAGCTCGCACTGATGCATCGGAAAACCACCAATTCCAGCCCGAAAACAACCGTAACAATCCGATATTCCGCTCAGAGGTGTCAGTCCCGGGAAAGGCACGTAGCAAGCGTTCACGCGCTGCTCCATGCAACTGGACGTCCCGGCTTCTTGTTCTCCCACCAACTAACACTCCTGCAATGTCGTCCGAGTCGACGGAGTCCGACATTGCAGCAAGCTTGGGGAAGAAGATGGGCAAGGCCTCGATAACAGGAAAGAAAAAAGAAGTTTTCGACAATGGTGGTGGCTCTGGTGGCGATGGCAGAAAGTGCCTCCATTGTGCCACTGATAAGACTCCTCAATGGAGGACCGGGCCTATGGGACCGAAAACACTCTGTAATGCTTGCGGGGTTCGGTACAAATCGGGCCGACTTGTGCCCGAATACCGGCCTGCTGCAAGTCCAACATTCATGCTCACAAAACATTCCAATTCTCACAGGAAAGTGCTTGAGCTGAGGAGACAAAAGGAGATGCAAAGGGCACAGCACCATCACCAGCAGTTTATTCATCAGGGTATGATGTTTGATGTATCAAATGGTGAGGATTTCTTGATCCACCAACAGATTGGACCCGATTACCGACAGCTCATTTGACCCGTAGCAACAACTTAGAATCGAGTCGAGTTCGGATCGAGTTAAGTCAGAAGTTTAAGTTTAGTGTCACTAATTTTGGTTAGTGATTTTATGAGTTCTTAATTTTAGCAAATTTCCTAGAGTTAATGTGTCCTAACTTATGGAATTTTGTAGTTCTCTCTTTAAATTACCTCAAAAAAAAAAAAGAGAAAAAGGTTAAAGAAAAAAAATGTAGTTCGGGACGAAAGCATAGAAGGTATAGATTCTTGAATGTCCTTTTGAGTTTAGTTTGCAGATTTGGCAAATGTTTGACAATTTTTCCTAGTTGTAATTGAGCAACATTTTCTCCTCTCTCACTGTTGAGTTCCATACTTCATGTCTACATTAAATAAGGGTAATCAATTAATATAACTATACAAGTACAATACTCAATTTTAAAATTACAAAAGTAAATAAAAATACATGTAATAATTTAACATATTATGAGAAAGTCACTCACCATTATACAGTTTTTTGAACACTAATTAAAGTCAGAACCGAAAGAGAAGGTAGAATGTATTAATCCACAGTGGTATAGTTAGATTAGTGTTTTTAAAATTTGTAAATAATGTTCACGGAGTAATTAATAATCGAATCCAAGATTTACGACGATAAAATTACTGTAAGTTATCTCATGAATCATCGGACTCAAACACATTGTTCTTACTCTGGCAAATCGAGATGATTTTTTTTTGTTGTTGTTGAGAAAGAGGAGTTTAAAATTTAGATGAGCATAGAATTCAGTGAGAAGTTGATGAGTAACGAAAAATACAGAGAATGTTAGAAACGGATTTCGAATTGGTTATTTTACCGATGAATTTGTACATATTTCTGTTGTTGAGATCTGAGAGAAGTAGTACTATATTTTTATTTTGTTAATACAAGCTTGTTCATCGTAATATGTATGCACGTAAATCTAATGTTATATGGGTGATCCTAGGCATTGCTGATCCATAGGCCTGCACATACTTTGGCTTAACCAATTATCTCTACCCGAAATAAATTTGTTAAATTTCGTATATTTAATTAAATCGCATGGCAGAGTAGTTACAGTATGTCTGCTGCACTAGTCTCTGCTACATTTCGATTCTTTAATATATTTCACACACAAAATATGTGTAACTGTGTGTGCATGTTCACATGAAAACAAAGGTTCGAACAAATTATTAATCCCACAATGTACAGTTGATCTAGCATGTAAATTAATTACTGAAAATTGCAGCTAGTTCATCGGTGATCACATGCTGTAGCATGCCTCTCTTTATGCCCAGAAAATGGCCATCCTTCCTTCACACTTTCCCCTACTTCGCTGTCAACTGAACTTCTGTAACTACATCTTTAATCTCTCTGTTATAACCTTATAAATATAATTTCCGAAGGGTCCGATTGATTTTTACGCGAATCAAATTGCTCGATTAGAAGCTCGATCCCAATTTAATAAATTCGACTCAAACTCGGTTTGATAAAATGACAAGCTCACCTCTATTCAACTCGGTAAATGTTTCATAGTGTAATAAACCGAGTTACTTGTTAAAAGTTGAACTTGATAGTCCCTACTTGACTCGATCGAACAAAAAAAGAACTCCAATAAACTTATTCAATAAGAAAAATCTTGAATTTAAATTCAATAAAACAGAACTCGATTCAACTTCGATTTGTTTATTGCCTTTAACATTGGCTAGAATTAAAAGTTATATACATGCTCACTTTCAAACGTCCACTACTAGTTCACAGTAGGTGACTCCAACTCCAATGCATAGTTTATAATATTTCAACAACACTATTCAAAAGATATACTACTACATTTAGAGATAGATGGGGTTCCATGCATGGGGGATATTTCCATGTTCATCACAAACAGTCTTGTCTTGTCTCCTCTTTTCTTTAGACTACTGCGTCAGTCTGATCGATCTGGATGCTTCTACTTTTCCTTGTCTATTATCCATTCTGAATTACCTAATGTACTAAGTGTCAAGTATTGTAAAAAACGTGAATCGGAGTTAATCGATAAAGGCACGATCTAGGAATTAATCTGATATTTGGATGTGATAACGTGTATTTTATACACGTTTTGTCATTTATTCTCTTGCATTTTTGTTAGTTTCGAATGTTGTTTTATCGATATTAATTATGTTTTCATCTTTCAGTGCCTCACGCTTAATTGTTGAAAAGATGGCTTAATTTGGGCATGAAAGCAAAGATTATTCAAGAGGGTGGTTAGAAGATACAATCTTGCGATGCCGGGAGGTTTTTAATGTGTTATCTTGAAGATTTTATCTCGCATGACCGCTCCGCAAGCCGTTTGCTAGGCCGTTCAAAGAGTTTAAATGATGCAGATTTTTGCACGGGCTACTGCACGGCCGTGCAGCAGGCCGTGCAGAGTGTTCCAAGTAGTGCAGAGTGCAGTTTTTCTCACGGGTAGTTGCACGGCCGTGCAAAATCCTGCTGTGTATTAAAAGAAGCCAAACCCTACATTTTATAACATCTAACTTCATCTCATTTGCTTGGGCTCTAAAAGAACATAAACTAGGGTTAGTAGAGTAGAGAGAGATACATCAATTACTCATAATCTAGCATTGATTATGAGTAACTAACATCATATATTTGGCTCAAGGAGGATCTCTTGTACTAAACCCATCTCAATTTAAGTAAGATTTATTTAACTCTATCTTGAATGCTTGAGTTGTATTGTTTATGATTTTACTTGGAGAATTGTAAGTTGCTTCAATTTGCTCTTCTTGTAATATCAATTGCTAATTGTTTGTGCTAATCCGTAATTGTTAGTACATTCATTATAGTAGCACAAGTTTAGTGTACCTAAATTCTCAAGATTCAAGTGCAAATACCTAGGTTGAGCTTCTCATCCTTGGGTTTGTCCTAGCCTCTCTTTGATTGATTCCTTGATTTGGTTATACTAGTAGTGCTTCATTATTGGTAGCTATTATCAAGAGAGCTAATTTATGTGCTTCACTAAATTAGTGTTTTTAGAAGAGAAATAAGTGATTGTGTGTTTCACCAATTATCTTGGTTAGGTAGAGTTGGTTATATTTTGCTTGTTGGGTTGAAGTGCTTGATTTTCCATTATCCTTGGGTCAAGTATCTCTTATCTTGCTTATTCATTCATTGTGCTTGTTGTGTTTGTAAATTTGGATAGTTGCCATTAACTTAGTTGTATTTTTGTAGCAATTTATTTATTGTATGCAAGGTGTTTGATAAAACACCACAACCAAATCAAAACCCCCCATTTTCCATAATTGTAAATTGTAAGAGAAAATCTACTCGGAATCAATATTGAGAGTCCTTCCTGTGAACGAACTACGAAAAACACTACCTTCAGGATGCTTCTACTTTTCCTTTTCTAGTATCTATTTTGAATTTCCTAATGTACTGACCATAAATATACTTTCAGATACATTGAATCCTATATAACTATAAACTATCCATAACAAGAGATCGACGGTTCAATCGCGCGAGGCACATTTGTGCGAGTATTTAACAAAAGAAGATTATACATAGTTATATACACTTATTTTGTGTAAGAGGGCAATTTAGTGAAGGCCCCTTTTTCCAGAGGTTGGGAGGCATGAGGAACAGTGTCATCAACCTCTCCACTTCGTCACGTGCACAACACGTTTTCTGCCAATTCATGCACCCCTCCATTTTATACATGTTTCAACTAATTTAGAAGTCTACTTACAACTTGCAAGAACATCTCCTTTTCCTATCATTACCAAGATTACGGTGATACTTGAGCTAACTTCTGCCAATATGTACAACAATACTAGTACAATCACAATTTAGAGCATAGGAGTGTTGTTGCTAAGAATTAAACTACGGAATTTTGGGTTTCTAACAAATTTATCTCCAATCCCTCTACTACCACAAAACTCCGACTTCGCCATGGGTACCAGTTTTATGTATAACCAGAAGGGCTGTTAATGTTAAGTTGACATCATATCCGTATGATACATAGAATACTTACATTTCTTGTAAATTATCTGAGCAAGAATGATTAGTTTACTTGATCAGCTTTAAGTCTTTAACAAGTCTAATTATAATTGCAAATGTAAATTCATCAATATCCTTATCCATTCTTCCTAAAATCACCACCTGTTGTCTATGATTGAGTAAAGTTAATAACAGGTATTGACAGGTATTGACCAAATTTTGCACACAAAAAAAGAGATATATTGGTTGATTTGCTGTCTATCCGTTCTCTTCCTCCATACTCCAGGGTCCCAACTTTTGATGCAATATAGGGCCAGACAATATATATCCATAGTGATTGTCTTTTAGGTTGACATGTCATAAGTGTAGTGTAATTTTTAGATTGTTCCACATTTAAAATCTTTAAATTTCTTGACAACTTCTGTGTCAAATCCTTCAACAAATTTGTTTGAGAAGGGGTCCGACAAGATCTTCATGAATTAATTTAAAAACTGTGAACTCAAATGTATTTCCATTTACAATTTACACATTGGAATGCTTGAATTGCAAGTTAAAGATAGGATCGGAGGTGGCCATTACTCGATAACAAGATATAAATTTCAATCGTACATCTTTAATGTAATAACGGAACTTAATATTGTCTGTGACAAGAAAAGTAGCATACCTTGCATATATAAATTTATCATACAAAGTTATTTGAAGAATAGTCCACTAGTGTTATGGGAAGAGCATCCGTAGATGAAACGCCACATGCACTTGTCACCTAAGCAGCCCCATTTTTTTGTAAACTTCGGCTGCAAGGATCATCTCACCGAGGCACACTGAGACCTAATTCTGATAGCAAAGAAGTATATCAGATTGAAGAGATGGGCACAAGTCTAACAGATGATACTTAGTACAGATATACTATATGTTAATTAATGTAGTCAACAAACAAATAAAAGCATGGAATACACACGAGCATGGAACACATATAGTCATGAACATGACTTGGTTCAAGTTAACCAGTCAATGGTAACCGACTCTAAAAGCACAACTTTGAATTGAAATTATCGGCCAAAGCAACAGTGCACATGTCATTTAGATTTATAAGTTTAACCATATGGCTACACCTCTCAAATTTCTTTTTTAAAAAAACCAACATCTTCCAGTTATAGAACTGAATATTCTCATGCATATTGCACCTACGACTGAAGTTGTACATTGAGTTTCTCGTCCGCATAATGATTTGATTTGATAATCTCAACAGATATCACTCCAAAATATGAAGCTGAGCAATGCGCAATACTTAGACATGTTAGAATTATGAACTATAGTAATAGGCAAAACATCAGCTTTAGAACTAGTACAGAGACCATGTTGCTGGCTTTTCCTTACCTACCAAAATAAGAACGATAATTTACATTAATGTTTTCCTCTAATAATATTAACAATTCGGAGGCAGCCCACTGGTAACAGCAATGCGCAATACTTAGACATGTTAGAATTATGAACTATAGTACTAGGCAAAGCATTAGCTTTAGAACTGGTACAGAGACCATGTTGCTGTCTTTTCCTATACGGCTATACCTACCAAAATAAAAACAATAATTTACATGCATCCTTGATCCTTTCCTCTAATAATATCAACGGGGAGCAGCCTACTGGTAAGAGCTGTGCAGACCCCTTCCCCCTCCCCTCTACATAAAGGAAACAAAAAATGTACTAGATTTCAAATAGATATTACAAAGTACCTACAAAAAAATGAACCTCTAGCTAGATAACTTATGCAGGTCCTCCTATGTACACGTACAAATTAAGCACACTAATGCAAGTAGATCAGGAAAGTTTGTAACAGCAGAAAATTCACGTGTCCTCACTAATTCAAGAAACAGTTGTGCTGGAAATGCTGGAATACAATTGGAAACTATTTTCTTTTAAGTTCTTTGCATTCAATAAAAGTTATAGATCTTGTCGCAAACAGTAAGGTGTTTAGGTATTACTTATGGTAAGTTATTTAAAAGTTAAAACATAATTAATCCCGTTCATAAAGGGAACAGAACATAAATTTAAACATGTAGTGATATACGAAGATACAATCTCTGATTCCCCAAGTAATATTTCCCATGTTATATAGAAAGAGTAACATTGTTGTTGAAAGTCAATTAACAACATATAAGCTTAAATCAGTGTAATTGATGTCAATCTAACAGAACAATTTGCCATTGTACTTTAATTCTTCAAATTATAGAATTTGGTTTATCGAATAAGATTAATGCCCATGTCAAAATTGAAGCTTAAAAATGTCAGGTGAGACTTCTTTGTGAACCTCATAAACAGATAACTAAATTAAAATCAACCACAAAGTGACTGCTCTCCCCAACATGTAATTGGTACTATAATTTAAATAAAAGGAATGCTACAGTCCTAGTCATCAGAAATCTTGGAATACCTACAATGCACCAGAATTTGGACATTAATAGAGTCAATCAGATCATACAACAGCTGCAAACAGTTGCCTTGCAGTAGTGCAGTACTATGCACTGCACAGCCCATAGCAGGACCACTAATAGTATCTATATTCTAGGTGAGCCTTTAAAGACTTTTTGTTTTGCATGAGATGCAACTGGTTGACGATAACAGTCATTTGTTTTCTATCATATCTTTTCACCATTATGTATTTCCTGATTTAGCAACCATTTCTAATATTGTAGTTTATCTTATCCCACATGACTACAGATGCACGAAAAGACCTTCGACTCCATACAAAGAAATTTGACATTTTAAGGGATTAAAATTTGTTCAGACTTCAAATGTAAATGCAAGGCAGTATATTCAAATTTCAACATCATTTGGATAAACAGGAACATAACCAGAGATTTTCCCTAAAGAGAATTCATTGTTTCACAGCTTAGCACCAAGTTACTTCTCAACACTCCACAAAATAGTTACTTCTCAACACTCCACAAAATCAACTATACTGGACAACTAGTTAATTTTTTTATGAACAATCTTTGTGGAGGGGTAAAATAGAAGATCTAGAAAAGAAACCAATTATTTGAGCACATAAATACACAATCTTAAACCTTTTGGTACGTAAAATATCTTAATCTCAATGTAGTTTCTATATAGGATGTGTATAAGTTTGAACTCACTAAAACTTTGGGTTCAAGAAAGTACTACTTGCAAAGCAATGCCCAATTGCTTAACAACGAATAATGGAGCAAGTTCCTAGAATTGGGAGAACGAACTGCTCTTCTGTTTTTACATAAGCCCTAGTGCATTACGAACAATGGACAGGAAATAGAAAGAAGAAGACATCAAAACATAATTTTTTTTTTCTCTTCCACTTGATTAGGTCTTCTTTGATTTCCATAATGATGACTGATCAGTGATGAGCTACCCTCTAAAGGTTCAAAGTTTAGTTTTTTAACATAGAAACACTTCTCCGGCATTCTTCTTTACATGTCTATATATAATTCCAGATGCTATCGAACCGGACCAACTTCTTATAAACCAATGATTAACTAGTACGCACAACTGACTAGGGAATTGCACGAGGAATAAAACTATGTTCGTCTGGATATATGTACTCGATATATCAACATGAATACATTACAATAATAATTCCAAGTTCAATTCAAGGATAATATAGTACCTCTCTATCTCACCGTATCATGATCCCATATGATGAACTGAAAAATTTAAAGAAATATAGTTCATTTATAACTTCAGGTCAATCCGGAATTAGAATCCTACACACAAACAAGGCCTAAGAGAATAAGAGCAATCGAAGAAACATATATAGATAACAATTAACACCGAAGCACAAGCACAGCAACAACAATCAAGCAAATGTGAACGGTAAAATAAAAAATTGCAACTTCGAAATATATCAAACAATACTAAACAAGCAAGATAAAACAAACTGAAATAAAGCAATGTGCTAACAGAGAGATATACATTATAAATATATCAAACTCCTGGGTTTGCACTGCAAAGCATACCCTGAGACAATGATCTTGATCCTTTCGAATCGATTCCGAGACACGAAGTCAATCGAGCTGAAGAAACGGCTGAGTGGAGTGGCAACAGAGACTGAAGAGCACCCATTTGAGCTAATGGCCTGAAATTCGAGAACAAGTGTTAAAAATCAAATCTTTATGAAAAAATTTAAATGGGGTTCTTGAAAATGAGCATAATTTACCTTAAAAATGATGGGGATGATCGAGGAATGTGAGAAGATGAAATGGGTATTGAAGAAGAAGGCTTGAAAATGGTGGATTTGAAAAGGGTCAGAGCTGGTCTTGAGATTGAGCGACAGCGAGTAGCCATTTTGGGGGTTTTAGAGAAAATTTAGATAGGATGATTGAATAGGAATTAGGGTTTTAGAGAGGTTTTGATTTTTTGCGAGTATTTTTTTGGATTGATAAAATTTATTTACACTCGTCCTTTCATTGCTAAGAATTGATATATTTTTTCAAACTAAATTATATTAATTTATAGTAAGAATTTTATAACACGATTTGAGCTTATTAGCTTAATGACTTTATGGGCCACATATTTTTATTAATGGGCCAAATATAGAATTGGTTTATACTGATTTTGGTCAGGCCCAATGATATAGGTTAGGTTCTCAAGGAGCATGATTTTACTCTTTCTTAAAATGTACTATTTCTTTTTTGCTTTATGTTTAGCAATGAGTATGATTTTACTCTTTGTTTGAATTTATCTTTCTGCATTTCTAAGTTCAAACTTCTTTAACTCCAAAAAAATCAACAAAAAACTGTATATTTTATCGTAGAATATGGTTGTATTCGAGGGTGTTGCCCCAAATATCACAATTTGAAAGGAAATGACCCCTAATATCACAGGTCAAAAACTTGCCCCCCACTATCACTCCATAACAGAGCTTTGTCCAGCGTTTTCTTTTTTTCCTCAACGCTAAAGCGTCTAGCGTTTAGGCCTTTTTATTTTTTTAAAACTGAAAACGCTATATAAAGTCATGTTTCCAGCTTCCATAAACGCTAGTTAAACTTATGTTTTGGACTCAAAACACAGGACAATCTTGCGTTTTCTTAAGTTTTGCTTTTATTATTATTTTTTTTTGTTAGAAACGCTATCTTAAATTTGGTCTTGGGTTTCCAATTCCAAAACGCTACTTTATCTATAGTTGTACTCTTAAAATTTAATTATTCAACCCCTAAATTTAATTAAAATTGTATTTTTTTTAAATTTTAAAATTTTAATTAAAAAATTGAATCCGGCGGCATGATTTTTAAACGCGTTAGCGTTTAAAAATCAGGATAAGTTAGGGTTTAGGGTTGACCCTAAACCCCAAACCCTAAGTTCGTATACGGTTTATTCATCTTTCCGAATATTTCTAAACCCAAAATGGAACTATTGAAAAAGTTAACCGGTGAAACCCCAAGGAAATACAAATAAAATTTAAAATTTTTAAACCCAAAATTTCTAAAACCAAAATGGAAACGTTTAACCCCAAAGGTTAATTATTGAACCCCGAAGGTTAATTATATGCACCCTCACTCATTATATAAAAAAAAATTGGAAAGCATCAAACGCCACATAAAGTGGCGTTTACTTTTTGAAAACAATGTTCTATCTCGCGTTTCCACCCCCAAAACACAATATTATGTAGCGTTTTTAAAAAAAAAAAATCTCCCTCCGCCCAAAACGCTAAACGCATTAGCGTTTTTAAAAAAGAAAATTAAAAAAATATAAAACCCTACACGAAATAGCGTTTTTACTGAAAAAATTAAAATGCTACACGATACTATGTTATGGAGTGATATTTGGGACCAAGTTTTTGAGCTGTGATATTTGGGATCATTTAGCTTTAAATTGTGATATTGGGGGGCCTTTTTTCTGTATTCAACTGATAAGAAATTTTGATTAGTTGGAAATTGAAAACAAATGAACGTGTTGTTAATATTTCTCCTAATGTTCGTTCTCTGTGGATTTGTAAATAATATTTTTATAAATTATTTTTTTTTTCAATTTTTGAATATGTTATTCTAGAAATAATGCCAAAAACGATTCTTTCCACCTAATTCCGTTATAAAAAAATAAGTTAGGCATGCTCTTATAACTTTTCTAATGCAACACTACTAGACACTGATCTGATTGATATAGGAAGTCTTCTTTTGAAATTATCACATGTATCTTACAAGATTAATCACCGAAAAGCTGGCATGAAAATACATGACAGCACAAATGAAGAATATTAGGATATTTAAACTTTTTAATATGTCTAGCCCAAGCCTTTCAATCAAATTAAGGAGCTGATAGATAAAATTATAATGAACTAAGTAGAAAATAAAATATGCTCTAATTATCACTAATCGATAAGAGATAAACACATTGTGTAAGTGTATAACACTGGATTTAGTGGATATTGAGGTTTGGGATTAAGGTTGAGAAATGCAGGTTTGACTCGAAGAGAAATGGTAGGAAAGGGACGTTGATTCATGTTGTTATATTTTGACCTTACATTATATTATAGATTTATGGACTTATTTTCGGGTAAAAATTTATAGAAATGGTAGGAAAGGGACAGATTGAACTTACCACTACACCATATATGGCCTATCGTAACCCCTACCGAAGAAATGTTACCTTAGCTATACTACTTACATCCTGAGGTAACATTGTGTTTTTTATGTTACCTTAGCCAAAAATATGATGTTACATTAGCTAGAAACTGTTGAAGCATGTAACATAAATATGTGCGTGTTACATTAGAGTTGTCCTTGCCAACTCCTTTTATTTAATTTAATTTTTTTGTTTTTTTTTTTAAAATTTTTAAATAAATTTAGTTTTTAAAATTTGTTAATTTTTTATAAAATGAATTAGAAAATTATTTATTTTTTAAAATCAAAAAATAATTTTTTTTCAGAAATTGTAATTTTTTTTAGAATTTTGTTGTACAACGTTTTTTTAAATTGTTAATATTTACCCTCCAATTTTTTAAAAAAAAATCGAATAAAACAAATTTTATAAAACTATATCAAAATTTTTATTTTTTTAATAATTACTTCAATTTTATTTAATAAAAAATTTATATTAAATTATAAGTATTTTAATAGTAAAATATTATTTATCAAAAAAACAAAACAAATCAGTGTACTCGGGGAAATTTTTTGTAGGCTGAGCGGGACTTTTTGGGGGGATTTTTTTGGCTAAGCGGGATATTACTTTACTTTCCCCCAATTCACTACTTCACTTTCTGCCGCCCACCCAATTCACTCTCCTTCTCCCCCTCTCCGCCCACCCAATTCACTCTCCTGCTCTCTTCTCGCTCTTTCTCTCTCTCGACTCTCTCGGCCGGAAGAAGCCCTCTAAGAAACGGTAAATACATGTTTATGTGGTAACAACTTTTCTAATCCATATCTTGATCTCTCCCATCTGTAATTTTGCATCTAATTTTGTTACTCACAATTTGAAACCCTAGATTATGAATCACTTTCACAAATACGAAGCAATTGGCCTTGGAAAATACTCGGTATCGCTTTCTATTTCAACTTATTGCTTTTAATTTGCACTTATTGTAATCAATTTAGTGTATATTTTAGTATTAACGTGTTTTGTGTGTTTTTAATTGTAGACTGTGTATAAGGGGAGGAAGAAGAAGAGTATTGAGTATCAGCGAATTCTTGTATCGAGTATTAAACAATTGTATCGGTTTAATACTTGGTCTAAATGCTGATGTTTACACATGATAATTGTATACCAGATAATATCTTCGTACTGTACATGCTAGAATATTGGGTCTTCCAGAATAGTTGGAAATCATAGATTTAGGTTTCTGTCTACATATTATGTCCTAGGTAAATGAGACGGCATACTTTAGGTACATGGTAAATTGTATGAGAATATCACCTATTTTAGTACAGAATGGAATAGGTGATACATTAGAGGAAAATTAGTAACATAATGCCGACATTCTGAAGCAGGTGTTAACAAATAGAGATGTCCATATTTTTATATCCAATTTTCATGGATATTTATATGAATAGTAACCAATTTGATCAAAAATAAGGTAATACTTCTGGTTGTAAGATATTCTTGACTCTAAACTGAATTTTTTTTTTTTGGAGATATTGAGGCGTTGGAAATTTGAATTGACACACTCTGTGGTATAATTAACTTTTCAATAAAGATGAAACCGTTATGAAGGTACCCGTTTTGAAATTGCTGTTTCCCAGCTAATAAGATTGATTTGCACCTTGAAAATTTATAAAAATACTGTAAGGTCACCTTATGTAGCCAGAAGGTTTGAATTTAGTGGTAAAGAAGAAGCAATAGGTATGGGCCATATGTCTTTTATCCGTAATTTCTTATATGGTAAGTAGCTGAGTTCACTCATCAAGGGGATGCATTTAAATGTCGAGTGTGTTTATAAACATGTATATAATGTTTATATTATGTGTTTTTGCTTTTCCAGAATTAATTCTTTGGTTCAAGGAGATGATCATGCAACCCACCGACATGAAGCAGGTCATGGTAGTGTAAAAAATTCTATTTCTCGCATCCATTTGGTTTATTTCAAGAGTAAAAATAATTTATTTTGCATGAAAACCATTTCAATTATAATAATATGAAAAAATAATTGTTTCTAGTGTTAAGCTTGTTCACAAGTTATTCAAATTTTTAGCTGCTTCCAATCTTTCAAGTAATTTCTTCCTTGAACAATATTCATTCCTTCTGAAACGAATTGAGATAAGAAAAAATTTGCCTCTATTCTGATTATTATTAACATTATTTCCGATCGTCGTGAGACTGTTGATTTTCAAAGTGAATGTCCAAGAAAGAAATGCTGCTATTCCTAACCTGTAGTTTGATCATTTCTAAATTGTATACCGGATTGCTCTTCCCTTGGAGAATTAATGCTTCAAAGTGTATGAAATGAAATCATGTTCAAGATATATTCTCTTTGCTGTCTGGATATTTAGAAAACATTGACTTCATAGGAATTTATATATCAATAGTTGTTGAACTCCAAAACTGCAAGGTCAGGCTATTACTCTTGTCACAGCTTTTGTATGCTGCTTTATGGAGTTATTAGCTGATGCAAATTTCTTTAATTGCAGTTACTTTTAATTAGCTTTTTTCCCCTTTAATTTCTTTAATTAGCTTTTGCAAATTTCTTTGCAGTTACCCAAAGGAGATGTTGAAAATATTGGATAACTCAGTAAAATTGGGGCTAGATCGTGGAGGCAAAATTGGTTTGGATAATCTTGTATTGGGGTTTGTTCAGTTTGGGTTTTGATAGTTCTGTTATGTTATGTGTTCTGTTATGTTCTCCTCTAATTTAACTTGAACATGTTCAAGTTTGACAGGAATATTACAACTTTACAAGCAGTCATGGTGAGCATTAGAACACGTAAACTCTTAGGACTATGCTCTGGTATGCTCGTTAAGCTAAATTTAGCTTCATTGGTACTTTTAATATAACTTGAAATGCCTTGTATTGATTTGACCAAGTGAAGGAGGTAATATGGACTTCTTAAACAGTTATTGTGTATTGCGCATCGAGATTACGTGTATTGGCCTGTTAACTGCTTTCAGTTCACTATGTATGCTATATATAATGTTATCCTGTCTAAGTGTTTAACCTAACCATGTCTAATATCATGAGTCACATGTTTCTAGTCTCTAGGTTAACTTATATCTAAACTTTCTTGATCTGTTTTTGCCCGAATTTAAACTTGTTTATGTTCTAATCCTGTTTAGTAATCATAACTTTCTATATGTGAACTCAATGTTGTCTACCTAATCATGACTTTGTTTCTAATACATATAAATGCTTGGTGTAGTCTAATTGACATAATCTGATCTCTATGTTTACTCAATATCATGCCTAGGTTCCACTAATTTTGCTTCCAAATGAATCATTATACATAATCTTTTAAGATATTATTACTAATTACTTTTAATTTTTCTTTTTAAATATTTCATCCCAGTCTGTTGTTTTTCATTTTATACGTTAGCCTGATTCTACATCAATCCACCATTTGCAACTTTTTGGTGTAGTTAATTATTATCTTCTTGTTTTGTACTTTTATGTAACCCTTGATGTACGTATTGTGTGATTATGTGTATAGGTATTTATTTCTCAGATATTTGTTAATTGTAGGTTTACAGAAACTATTGATATAAATGCTTCTGATCCTGTGGTTCACAAACAGTAAGCTTCCAGTTCATCAGACTTTTGGATAATGGTTGCAGCTCTTAAGGTAATGCTTTAGCTTTTCCAACTCACTTCTTATTTATTTCTTTTAGGTGAAAATATTATTTAGCTCGCTTTGATACAAGTTATAGTAAAGATCCAGACAGTGGCCAGTGGCTTTGATACATTACTTCTTCTGGCTTTTGGTGAACAGAACACTCTACGAGAAAACAGTAGCCAGTGGCTTTGGTTCAGTTCACTTTCTTCTGGATGCTTCTGAACAGCGGCAAGTAAAAGAATCTTCTTTTTTCTTAATTTTGTTATGGTGCGACGGTCTTGGTATTTAACTCTTGCACTTATTCGCAAGGAAATTTCTATCTGACTTAACTAGCGGATTATTCTGAGCATGTTCAAAATTCTCGTTTTCTTGTTGAAATTCTTTTGTAGTTGTGATATTATAGAGTGCATTTTACAGTAGGTATGTTGGTAGCTTAATAATTTAATCATTTCATGCCTGTGATTCGACTGTTAGGAGCTTGTATTTGTTAGCGAACCTAATTCACTACTAGAAATCTGTTAATAGACATCACGCCTTTAACATCGGTCAGTAATGCCACCGATGTCTTTATGTTTTAAAACATCGCTTGAAATAAAACCGATGTCTTTATGTTTTAAGACATCGCTTTTATGAAGAACCGATGTCTTCAATAAGATAAAAAAAATTAAAAATTCCCGCGCGTACCCCAAATAGTTTCCCCCTTAGAATGTTTTCCCCAATTTGTTAAAATGTTCCCCCCCCCTTAGGTGATATTTTGTTCCCCCCAATTATCAAACACACTACTCAAAGCTTATTCAGACTAAAAAACATAAATCATAAAACAAAAAAACACTCTCTCTCGTCACTCACCCTCTCCTCTCAAGAACCCTAAATCTCACACACTCACCGGCCTCTTTCTCTCCCTCTCTCTATCTCCCTCTCTCTCCCATTCTCTCTTTCTTTCTCTCTCGAAGCTCTAATATCTCTCTCTCTCTCTCTCTCTCTCTCTCTCTCTCTCTCTCTCTCTCTCTCTCTCTCTCTCTCTCTCTCTCTATCTCTCTTTCGACCAGAGATTTGTTCGATTGGAGAGTTATTCGACTAAAACTCTAATTCTACAAAGCTCGAATTGGGTAAGCTTGTATTGAACTCGAATTAGTTTGCATTGAACCATTTGTTCGATTTAGTTTTAATTTGGGGATTTTTAAACTCGAAAACCTAATTTTTTTTTATTTGGGGAATTTTAATTGGTTATTGGGTAAGTGTTTTTCTTAGTGAATGTTTGAATGAAAAGAATTTGTTTTGTATTGATTGTAATCGTTGTGTTTGCAAGCACTGTGTCTGCTAATTCTTATTGCAGCAGCTTTCACCTTCGTCTCCAAATCTGTAGATATGTTTATCATGATGTTAGGCATCTTCAAGATATTCAGAATTTTTTTGATTGTTCCAAGATCCAGGTTAGTTCTCGTTCTTCAACTTTGAATTAATATATTCATACTTGACAGTTATCTAATTCTTGCTAATAAGAATTGCTATATGTAGGGGTGAAAACGAGTTCAATACTTTCGTATTGGATAGCTGTCAAAGAAATATGTACTTCTTAGAACAGAATACATACCTAGGAGTATAATTTGATTAGTAAACATTTGAAGAAGTAGCCAAGAAATGGGTCAATAATTAATGTCCTTGACTTGTGAGTTGTTTGCTCTGTCTGATTGGTCTTAAATTCCCTTTCTCGACCTCTTCTTCTCCCAACCCTCTTCCTCTTATCTTCCTTAATCCACCTGCCCCCATTATTTCTTGTCTTCATCTTTCACATTGTTCATCATTTCTTGAATTAGCCCATCTCATTATTTCTTGTAAAGATTCAATCTTTTCTCATTTTATCCATTTCTTTACTTAAATTAAACCGTTTTCCAGTTGGCTTTTCATTTTTGTACAAGAATTTCAAAAAGATTTGATCGAATTGTTGCTAGAGGTCATTATACTGAAAGGGCTGTTGCTGGTGTTACTCGAACAATTATCGAAATTATTCTGGTGAGTTTTTGAGCTTATTGGATGTCAATGCTTATTTTGCGAATTTGATCTTCGTAATCATGCATAGTTTTACTAGAGTATTGACTTTGTTAACTCTAGATTAGTTTGAATGCTAACATTGCATATATTCTGAAGCATTTATGTATGACTTCTACAAGTTTCAGGAAAAGCATTTACGAGTAGACTTCATTTGTGCCTTGATTTTTTTTTGCCAAATATGATTAACTTTTACTGTCTTCTGCCTTGCTAGAAGATATGAATAAGTGTCTTTTTTATCTTGCAGATGTGCCACAAGTATGGTGTAATGCACAGGGACCTTAAACCTGAGAACTTTTTCTTTGCAAATAAAAAGGAAACAGCAGCTTTGAAGACGATTGATTTTGGATTATCTGTATTATTGAAACCTGGTAAGATTATACGCCTAGAGCACATGATTAATTAGCTCAGAAATATTATCAAGAGTGGCCTTTTTATTGACATAGATAACTTAGCTAATTCAGTTTGCTCTTTGCAGGCGAGACATTTAATGAAATTGTAGGAAGTACTTACTACATGGCACCTGAGGTGCTAAAGCGAAATTATGGTCCAGAAATAGATGTTTGGAGTGCTGGTGTGATTCTCTACATTTTACTCTATGGTGTCCCACCCTTTTGGGCAGGTTAGTTTCTTCATTTTTAAAGTAATGTACTTCTTTACTTTGTAAATTCCATTGCTCGTGTTACTTAAAATTAGCAAAGTGCCTGTGTGGATGTGTGTAATATAATCGTGATGTGGCTGCAGGAAAGTTCAGTAGAGTAGTACTTTTCTGTGTATTATAAATTACAAAGAAGTAAGATATTAAACTTATAAGAAATGTTCTACTAGTAATAGTTTCTTTTTTTTTTCTAAATACTGTTCTAATAGTTTCGACAAGGGAGAATGCAGGTTTTCATAATTTTAATCTCTCCAGGCACTCAATCAATATCTGGTTTCCAGCACTGAGAATATCTTATACTTACTTTGTTTATCAAATTGTTTTATAAGTAGACCATGTTTTTATGATGTCTTATGATGAACAGTTACTTTATCTACAATGATTTTTTTCAGGTTCCCAAATTACTTAACTTATGTGGTTTCCCTAGTTATTATTTAATTCTTTGATTTACTAATCTCATATTATTTGGAGTTGCACAAGCAATCATTCGGTCTGTTGTAGATCCGAAAAAACGTCTTACTGCTCAAGAAGTTCTAGGTAAATTAGATTTTTTTTAATGTAAATTCCATGATGTGTTTGCACCGAATTGCTTGAGCATAAACTATATAATTTTGATAATGGTGATTAATTGCAGATCATCCTTGGATACAAAATGACAAGAAGGCTCCAAATGTTTCTTTGGTTGAGACTGTGAAAGCTAGACTCAAACAATTTTCTATGATGAACAAGTTCAAGAAAAAGGCTTTACAGGTCTTCATCTATATACATGAAACTTCTTTACTTCAGGCATAATTTGGCAAATTTTGTACCCTGTTCATTTCTTTGTTTGGACTCGGGTACTAAACTGTTGTCAATCACAGGTGATTGCTGAGCATTTATCAGATGAAGAAGTGGCAGGCATAAAGGAGGGATTCAAAGTGATGAATATCAACAAGGGAAAGATAAACATTGATGAGTTGAGAGTATGGTTACATAAGATTGGCCAGCAGATTGCTGATGCGGATCTCCAAATTCTTATGGATGCTGTAAGTATTAATTATTCTAAAAATATTGTCAATGCAAGTGAATTAGTTCAGTTAAGGCTACAAGTAAAATTGCAGGTGGTTCTTACACTTGGATATGTTTGTTTGTACATTTGTAGAGACCATTATCCGTTAATTATAAAAAACTGCTATAAATTTAGTTACTGAGATAAAAGTCCAAATGCAATATAAATCCGTTCAGTGTATAGATCTTTCACATTTATATTCACTTTCTGTCTTTGGATCAGGTTTGTAAAATTTGTAGTTTGAGAGATTCGTTGCTTTAGAGCAAGAGCTTGCTCAGATCAAAACTTCTGCCAAGTCAAATGGATCCACATGTGCAGAATGTATGTCCTTTGTTGACAATTATATTACATGAAATAAAGACAACAATTGATAACACTCTTAATCATCTTAATGTTTGATACATCTAGAAAGATGATCATCATATATGTTGTAATGTTTTCGTCTGTTGTTCTATTAAAAACTAGCACTTTTAGTTGGACTCTATTTATGACTTTTATTCCTATTAAAAGTAGGACTTTTCTTGGGACTGATATACTTAGGGGGAGGTGGAAATGCTTTCTGTGGACGTTCTGGTTCAGGAGAGGAACTGATTACTGGCGGGAAATCATCAAAATCATCATCTATATTGTGCTGCTGCATTTTTCAGGGAAAACAGAGGCAATTGTTGGATTGGCATTTTGCATTACCACTGATAATTTATCATATCTCCATACCAAAGCTCTTTATCCCCTGGAGGCATTTTCTGTGCTAATTTTTACTTAATCTCTGTTGCATTTTGCAGTGGTTAATCAAGGCATAGAAGTTTTGCAAGGTGGAGTTTGATGTGATGCAATTGGACTATCGAGCATGTACAAGATCCCATATAAATGTCTAGTACTTCTAGATTTTTTTATTTATCATGGAAATACTTGGTTTTGATCGATCTTGATGTACAACTTTGCCATTTACTGATTTTAAGTGTAGTCATTGATGTATATACTGAATTTTTTTGATAATGATAATCGAATTGTGGTTATTTTGATGCCTTGTTTGAGTTTTGGTTTATTTGATTTTTCTTTGATATATAGCAAAAAAACATCAGTTTTAAATGTAGAACATATATAAAACGGATGTCTAACAAAAACACACATGTCACAAATGTTGCCAGAAATCGATGTCTAATAATAATTAGACAACATATATTTATCGAAAACAATACAGGATAAAATACAATAGATATCGGTAAAAACGATGTTTATAACAAATATACACAACAATTATCACAAATAAAATCGATGTCTAACATCAACTTAAATAGCGAATAAATATAAAAAATAATGTCTAATATACTCTTCCACGTCGGTTATCACAAAGAAAACAGATGTCTAAGGATATATTTAACATCGTCCAAAACCGATGTCCAATATGACTTGATACATCAGTTGCGATAGAAGAAACCGATGTCCAAAATGGCCTTAGACATCATTTTACTTCCAAATAATGATGTATATGTCGATTTATGAGTTGTGTACAACATGTTTATTTGCATCTAGCACATGTAATAGTACGGTAGAAATGTCAGGTTCATGCAATTTATGCAAAACAATTAGATATAAACATCATTTTTTTGGTTTATAATCGATGTGTAATAGCTTACTAGACATCAGTCAAAAACCGATGTCTATGACATGGGACTTTTAACATCACCGACAAAGACATCGGTATGGTTTTTTCATAGACATCGGCCAGAAACCGATGTCTATGAGCTTTTTTCTAGTAGTGATTGTTAAAAATTTACTCAAAAATTAAATTTCACCTAAAATTATGTTACATATTTCTTGTCTTCTTGATGTTATGGAATTATACAATAATTCTACAATTGGGTAGGTAGTAATACTATATAGTCATATTTTCTTTGTAATACCTTCAATCCATACATCTGTTTAATCAGTAAACCAGTGGACGCTTTATGGCATATACCTTTGTAATTCAAACTTTTATTTTATAAGTGTCATCCTACTCAAAGATGATCTCTTATGTTGAAAATTATAATGAGCGACACTAGAGTTTGTTGATATTAGTTCCGAGGATTACTCTGCTCAAGAAAATCAAGGCCTTGACTACGAAACTGTATGTTCATTGTGAAACTTCATTTCTTTTAATCTACAGTGGTTCATTTCCAATTTAAGACATTATTATAATCTATAGTAAGTATGCATGTTGCAGTTCTAATCTCACACAGGCACCGAAACGATCAAGTGTGGTTTCTAAAATTCGAAACCAAAACCGAACTTAAAACCTTGGCTCTGCGCGGTTTAGTTTTAAATGTACAGAGATCCTTTTCTTTCAATAATCCTATTTTTTGTTTAAGACAATCTTCAATGTTATGATCCAAGATCAAATGTACAATGCATTTGGTAAATTTATTTGTTAAAACTGTATTTCTTGTGTTAGTTCACTGAAAACATAATTCAAGAAATACTGTCCATCAGCTTTGTCAAATCTTATTATCTCTAGGATTTTTGATATATTAAAGATTTACTAACGCCTGTCAAATTGGTTTGACAGGCTTCTAGGTGCTGTTGTGGTGATAGCAACCAACGCATGTGGTGCTTGGACTCCTATTGGCGATGTTACGACTGCAATGCTCTGGATACACGATCAAATTTCCACATTGCAGACCATGAAGGTCTTCTTTCCCTATAATATACTTGTATCAAATATCTAGTTAACGGATATGTAGGGAAACTAAGTTCGTCATATTTAAGGCTTCCGTAAGTTGCAAAGATTATTTCTTCATGCACTGTTGCACACACTCCAGTAGACATTCTCTCAATTAGTTTCTTATTAGGAGACTTTTGTTTCACAGTAATGTTCACAGTAGTGATATCTATATACTTTTGTGTGCGCAGTTGATGTGAAGAAGCTTGGTACGAAGAAATGCAAAGATTGTTCGCGACTCTTTTGATTTTATTGTCAATGAGATCGAGCAAAGCATCATCCGAGCTCATGAAGCTGGACTTGGACAAGGAAAGGAAAGACAGAACCCTGGAGGAATTGGCTCAAGAAGCAGCAGAATACAAAAAACTTCTGGTGTAAAACTTGGTCTGTACTTTTTAATTGTAGAATTGGTTATATGTACTTCGTGTTGTATGTTAAATTAGTTTGTTTTGTTTGGATGTTGAATCAGAATTGATTAATTTGTTTGGATGTTGAGATGGATCTCTTTGTGGTCCATTGTGGTTGAATGGTATTTTGTGATTGTATACTTTTAAAAAGGTGATGTTCATTTTTTTTGGGGTAAAGTGTTACATTAGCCTGTTTTAGTGTTACATTAGCCTGTTACAATATTCTAGTTAAAAAATATGGTCCACGGGTGGGGCTCACATGCTGGACCTACAGGTGGGGCCCACATGCTGGGGCTACAGGTGGGGCCCACATGTTGACCTACAGGTGGGGCCCACATTTTGGACCTACAGGTGGGGCCAACATGTTGGACCTACAGGTGGGTCCCACTTTTTTAAAAAACTGAAGCACCCTAAGGTAACCGAATATCTATGTTACAATATGCTATTTTTATGTTACAACAGACCTCTATGGTAACCGAAAAGGCCATGTTACCCTAGGAGTGAAATATGTTAGTTTAGGTACCCTAGGGTAACATCGAAATATGTAACATGTATTTTATGTTACCCTAGCCCAAAAATGGGTCTATTGTAACATTTTACCACCCTACTGTAACAGAATTTTTGGGTTACAGCAGGCTGTTTATGGCGTAGTGTACATTTCTATAAATTTGATGGCAAATAAGTTGTGTGACAAATTAGTGGTGTCATTTTATCTATATCCGAACTTTTTCTAAATAAAACGTTGTTATACGAAGAATCAAAAATGGAAGTGCAATGAGTCTATAAATCAAAATTTTAAAAAAAATCTCTATATTCATGGCTCTTTCAAAAAATGTCAAAGATTTGAAAATATATGCATATAATGTGAACTCATTATACGAAGAATAAAAAATGAAAGTGCAATCAATATATAAATCTAAAATTGTAGTGCATCAATATATAAATTAAAATTTTAAAAATATCTCTATATCCATGGCTTTTTCATAGAATGTCAAAAATTTGAAAATATGTGCATATATAATGTGAACTCACTATGTTGATTATATATAATAAAATAAATTATGAACGAATCATAAACAACTCAATTAATTTATAAAATATCGAAAATGAATATTGTAGTATTTAAGATGAAAAAGTCTCTTCACGACATAAATATCGACTGACAACATCGATGATCGACAACTTCTTGTATTCGACATTTCAGTCAGTTAAGTATCGAGACACAACTTTTACATTAACGCAGCGCGCACTCATGTACATGAATGTTTATGTATGTAGGGACGGAACCAGGAATAAATATTGGGGGATCAAATTTTTCGATCATCGGAAATTTTTCTGATAACCGGAAGATATCGAAAATTTTTAGTAAAAAATAGGGGACCAAATGAAGATTTTTGTGAAAAGTAAAGATTTTTGTAAGAAATAGGAGACTAAATGAAGATTTTCATAAGAAATAGGGGAGTAAATAAAGATTTTTGTAAAAAATTGGGGACTAAATTTAGATTTTTAGAAAAAATGGGGAACTAAATGAAGATTTTTGAAAAAAATAGAGGGACTGAATGAATTTTTTTGTAAAAATAAGGGGACTAAATAATTTTTTTTGTAAAAATGAGGGGACTAAATGAATTTTTTTTATTAAAATAGGGGACGAAATTCAAATTTTTGAAATATATATATAAAAAAATTTACATTTTCAGATTTTTGCCTCCCTCCCTCCTGCCTCCCTGTATGTATGTACATATATGCAATTGGATGCGTTCAGTTCTTGATATTTTAATTTTTCTGAAACTGTCGGCAATAAAAGTCATTTTTTGATCTTGAACTTTATCGCTTTACTTATACGTATCTTCATTATTGGGGCTGTTTGGCTGGCTTTATAAGCCAGCTTATTCGGCTTTAAGTCCAGTCCAGCTTATTTACAAGTGTTTGCCTACCAACTTATTTTACTGACTTACGATCTTATAAGTTCATAAGTTGAAAGTTAGAAAGTCCCAACATTCATCTTATTTTTCTTAACTTATTTCTTGATACATGTGATATATAATATTCTTCAAATATTCAAAATCATATATCTTTTGATCCGTTCATTAAAAAATTGATATTTTTATATCAAATTTCTCTACTCATCGAGATCTATCCATTGATATCCATTATTATATATTAAAAAACAAATATTTTGAAATTAATAAAAAAAAGTTAACTTATAATTTCTGATTTACCAAACACTCTACTGATTTATAAGTTCTGATTTACCAAACACTTTACTGACTTAAAATTTCTGATTTACTTATCACTTATAATCAACTTATGAGCTTAAAGTCATAAGTTACTTTTTTTAAGCTAAGCCAAACGGGCACATTATGTAAGTATAGGTGAAAGATATAGATGAAAGATATGTGAACTATCACATATCAATGCAAATGCAATGTTTATTTCAAGATTCTTGATTATAAGGGATATAAGTGGATCCGTGAAACTTTGATTTTAGTTGTTTTTCAGTATGCACATTATTGATTTCATGGGTATAAAGAGTGGATTTGTAAAATTTTTATTTTAGTAATTATCCTGGGTTTTAGGAATTCTTTGTATCATAATTGAACGTATGAGTGTCATGCATCGTAGTTGCATGGAACGAAAACGATAAGATTTAATTTTTGTAATCTCCAAACTATATAAATATCACATTAGTAATTATCCTGGGTTTTAGGAATTCTTTGTATCATAATTGAACGTATGAGTGTCATGCCTCGTAGTTGCATGGAACGAAAACGATAAGATTTAATTTTTGTAATTTCTCCAAACTATATAAATATCACATTAGATACTTTGGGAATTGTACTAGTTGATTTTGTTGGGGTGCTAACATTAAATTTTATCAATTTGAATTAAGTTAGTTAACAATACATTGATACTGATTTGTATGTAATGGATACGTAAATGTTTAAATTTTGTGTCGTTTTGAACTACTTATAATACTTATTAGTTTCTACTTGTGAGTTAAGACATCATTTTGAGTTGCTATAAAATGTTCATCACGTAAATTTTTCTTTTTCCAATTGTGAGGATTTACAGTTACATGTACGACATGGTAATTGAAACTTGAAAGTGGAATAGTGATAGCTAATAATTTGAACAAAATGGTAAAGGTATGAAATAAATTGTGAGTGCGAATTTTTTTGTTTCAAACCCATATTGTGAGTGCTTATGCATTTTTATATAAATATAAATGTTTGATAGCCTACAATTTATGCCTACCACATGTATAGTATTTCCATATTTACACTACACCTACCATACCTACCACATCTTATATATCTATAAATACTCCTCTCCTCCTTCATTATCAAACACACCATAATTCTCTCTTCTCTCTCTCTCTCTCTCTCTCTCTCTCTCTCTCTCTCTCTCTCTCTCTCTCTCTCTCTCTCTCTCTCTCTCTCTCTCTCTCTATATATATATATATATATATATATATATATATAGCTGCTAGATAGTCCGTCTAGTAGGGGAACCGGTTTAGCCCGCTTTCAGGAAGTGTCGGGATAGAAGGTCCTCGTGCCTAAACTATTCCTTAAGGTACTTGGGTTTGATTGCAGCCATCGGAGGTGGTCCCGCTGCAGGGGTCTTTCTATCAGGTTGTATGGCACTGTCCGGGTAGGGAGAGGGAGGAAAGGAAAGGTTGTCGGGAAATAGTGATAGGGGGAGGTTTTGAGATAAACACTTCAGTGAGTTGGGGATATACATAATAGGTATTGTAGGGCTGAATTTGTGTATAAAATTCAGGGGCCGGATACCCGGATATTGTAATCTCTTTTATCTAGTGTGAAGTTGTTGCTCTTGTGGATGTAGGCTGGGCCGAACCACGTTAAATCTCTTGTCTCTTTTACTGTATTCTTGGTTTGTTGCTTCAATACTATCACGTATATTTGTGGGATCTAAACACACATATTTACCAAATCGCTTCCGCATTCGGTGGGAATCAGGCAAATTCCTAACAATAAATGAATAAATGTGAAGTTCGTAGTTTCACCGAAGAAAGCTTTCATGGAAATTTGGAAAACTTTCCAGTATCTTCTTTCAGCTCAATGCAAGAAGCTCAAAACATGCAGGAAGCCTTAAAGAGCCTTCCAAAGAAATTCTTATACCACATGAATGCTTTTTGAGAGAAGCTCAAAACATGCAGGAAGCCTTAAAGAGCCTTCCAAAGAAATTCTTATACCACATGAATGCCTCTTGAGATAGGAAACAGGATTTACTTGGTGGCGGAGAAGTATGACCAAACTTTAAGGGTGTATATTTAATTTCAAATGGATATTCATTGTGTTATAAGTAGTAACTAAGCGTAATGAAATGTAAAGCTTCGATCTGCCATTGATGAACTTTAGTTTTGTTACAGAGAGAAAATGAAAAATAAGCTATTATCTGTAGAATGACTAACTGATTACAAAAAGACTGTAACTAACTATAAATACAACCAATCTAATATGTACAAGTTACAAGTTGTATTGCTGACGTGGATGTGTGGGCTGAATGATTGTTAAATGAATGCTGGGCTGGATCGTTAGCATGGGCTGGATCAGATATCTCAACACCCTCCCTCAAGCTGGGGATGGGTATACTCATACCAAGCTTTGATTTCAGACTGTTAAAGTGAGGAGAAGGCAAAACCTTGGTGAAAACATCAGCAAGCTGTTCAGTAGTTGGTAAATAGGACAGTTGTATAAGACCCTCAAGAACTTTGTCACGAGTAAAATGACAGTCTATATCAATATGCTTAGTTCGTTCATGGAAAACCGGATTCTTGGCAATATGCATAGCAGACTGGTTATCACAGTATAATGTAACAGGTTGAAGATCAGTAATACCAATGTCTGCAAGAAGTCGAACTAACCAAGCAACCTCAGAAGCAGCACCTGCCATAGCTCGATATTCAGCTTCTGATGAAGATTTAGAGACAGTAGTCTGTTTCTTTGATTTCCAACTAATAGGAGAAAAACCAAGTAATAGCAAGTATCCTGAAATAGATCGTCTAGTATTGGGACAAGCAGCCCAATCAGAGTCACAATATGTACATAATGTCAAAGAAGTTGTCCCTTGAAGTACAGTCCCTTGTCCAATTGTTCCAGCCACATAATGTAAAACATGTTCTAGTGCTTGAAAATGATGTAACCGTGGTGAATGCATAAACTGAATTAATGTTTGTACTGGATAAGATAGGTCAGGTCGGGTATTGGTGAGAAAATTCAGCTTACCAACAAGAGAACGAAATAAAACTGGATCATGATAAAATTCACCTGTATCTGAGTATAATTTCAAATTCAATGGCAGAGTTGTAGCAACCTTCTTGAAAAATGAAATACCAGAATCAATAAGTAGTTCCCTTGTGAATTTTTCTTGAGTAAGAACTATACCAGAATCTGTGTAACCAACTTCAAATCCTAAGAAGAAATGCAGATATCCAAGATCTTTAATACCAAACACTTGTGAAGATGTTCTTTGAATGCAGTAATAGTGTCAAGATTGTTTCCAGTTATAACAATATCATCAACATAAACAGCTGCTATTGTAATGTCATTTCCAGTCTTCTTAGTAAACAAGGAATAGTCATTTTTGGACTGGACATAACCTTGACATTTCAGCTCATGAAGCAATTTTGTAAACCATTCTCTGCTGGCCTGCTTTAAGCCATAGATTGATTTCTTAAACTGACATACCTTTTTTTTGGATTAGGAACACCTTCAGGCATGTTCATGTATACTTCCTCATGTAACTCACCATGTAAGAAAGCATTATTCACATCAAGCTGAAAAACTTTCCATTTTTTACTGGCAGCTAGAGACAAAATGCTTCGAATTGTTTCCATCTTAACTACTGGTGAAAACGTTTCTTGATAATCAATGCCATACTTTTGATTGAAACCCTTAGCAACCAATCTAGCCTTATAACGTTCAATAGAACCATCTGCCTTTAATTTTATTCTAAACACCCATTTACACCCAATGGATTTCTTGCCAGGTGGAAGAGTAACAACATCCCAAGTATTATTGTTTTTAAGAGCTTGTAATTCTAATTGCATTGCATTGATCCAGTTAGGATCAGTAGATGCTTCTGCAAAAGAAGTAGGTTCTGTAATAGATGAAGTTTGCACCAGTAGTGCTTTATGAGGTTGTGGAAGAGATTCAAAAGAAACAAGATTACAAATGTAATCCTTAAGATGTGAAGGTTTGTTAATCTCTCTACTGGATCGTCTGATATGAAGAGAAACATTGGTAGTAGATGATGAAGCATTAGATGTATTTTCCAGAGAAGGAGTTGAATTGATAGGAGGAACATTTTGTTGGAACACATCAGGAATAGAAACATGAAGAAAGGGATCATACTGTGTATGTGTAGGTAAGAAAAATTGAGTAGTAGGAACAGATGGTAATGTAGACATGTGAAAAGGGAAATTTTTTTCATGAAATTTGACATCCCTAGACACTAATACTTTATGTGTAACTAGATTGAGAACCCTGTATCCTTTTGTTGCTACTGGATAACCAAGAAAAACACAAGGATGAGCCCGTGGTTGGAATTTTGTTTTGTGTTGTCTGGAAGTAGACACAAAAAAGAGACATCCAAAACACCTAAGATAGGAATAATCTGGCTTGTGTCCAAATAGTTTTTCATATGGTGTAACATTATTAAGCTGTTTAACTGGCATTCTATTGATAAGAAATGCAGCACACTGGACACAATCACCCCAAAATTTTGAAGGTAAGTTGGATTGAAAGAATAAAGCACGTGCAGTCTCCATAAGATGCTTGTGTTTACGTTCAACCACCCCATTCTGCTGGGGTGTATCTGAACAACTAGTTTGATGCAATATACCAAAAGATTCATAAACTTTCAAAATTTTGCCATGACAAAGTTCCAAGGCATTATCTGTACGAATTATTTTAACAGTGGACTTGAATTGGTTGTTAAAAAAAATAAGAAATGAATGAATAATAGAGACAGAATCAAGTTTGGAACTCATAAGGTGAACCCAGGTAGCTCTACTATAATCATCTACCATGGTGAGAAAGTATTTACAACCATTGTGTGTGGTAGTGTTATAGGGCCCCCAAACATCAATATGCAGAAGTTCAAATTTTTTTGTAGTTTTTATTTGACTAGAATTAAAAGACAATCTATGTTGCCTTGTTGAAGGACAAATAGTACAAATACAATCACCAAGAACTTGAGTATCAATATTACTAACAACAGAATTGAGTTTAGAATATGGTACATGTCCTAATCTAAGATGAAGTAATTTTACTTCATCTAGTTTAGAACTAACAGAAGCAGTTGCAGCAGAATGAGAGTCAGCAACTAGCAAAGATACCTTAAATATGATCAGAGGATAAAAGACAGTGAGTACCTGCCAAAAGAGCGTTTTCAGAGAATGAAGAATCCTGATCTATTAAATTGTTCTTGGACAAAAGAGACATCAACTGGTTATATTGCTCCAGGGAAATAGAAGGTGAGGATTGAGTAGTTGTTGATACCATGTTATAAGTAGTAACTAAGCGTAATGAAATGTAAAGTTTCGATCTGCCATTGATGAACTTTAGTTTTGTTACAAAGAGAAAATGAAAAATATGCTATTATCTGTAGAATGACTAACTGATTACAAAAAGACTGTAACTAACTATAAATACAACCAATCTAATATGTACAAGTTGCAAGTTGTATTGCTGGCGTGGATGTGTGGGCTGAATGATTGTTAAATGAATGATGGGCTGAATCGTTAGCATGGGCTGGATCAGATATCTCAACACATTGATATTTATATAATTACTTTTTTTCTATTGTTGCATTTTAATATTTGAGTAAAAAGTAATAACTTGTCTCGTGGTTTTTTAAAGGGGGCTTCTCAAAATGCTTTTTAAGTTGGATATGGCTTGTATTGATCATGCAAATTTTATATTGAACTATTATCAACTAACTACTCATTCTAAAATCTTAATATGACAGTCTTGATAAAATATTATGTTACAACAATATTATTCAACAGAATCAACACAACATTGTCTGATTCTCTATCCATAAGTGAGGTGCTCTAGACTATCGATAGGGGTGTAAATGAGCCGAGCCGAACTCTAAAATGTTCATGTATCGTTTGTTAAGAAATTATCGAACTCGAACTCGAGCTCGAACTTGAATCGAGCCAAAAAATATGTTTGAACTCGGTTCGTTAAGATAAAATGTTGTTCGCGAACCGTTCATGAATAGCTCACGAACATGTCTCATGAGCTTACTCACGAACAACTCATTAAGCTTGTTCACGAGTTTGTTCATGAAATTATGTTCACGAATAATCTTAAATATTGCTCGTGAACTTATGCTCACGAGCTTACTTACGAACAACTAATAAAGTTATTTTCTTATTTTTGTATAAAAAAATCTAACATTAAAAAAATTGAAATGTCCAAAATTAAATAATTAAATTTATGTCTCAACACTAAAAAAAAAAAAAAAAAATCATCAACCAATAAAATTCTCACATCTCCTTACATAAAATATCATTAGTCATACAAAATACTAATTTTCTTACATAAAATCTATAAAATATCAGTCATACAAAAGTATCGGTCTCCTTACATAAATTTACAATCTTATCTGTAAATTTTGGCATAGATTATATGTTTATAGTATTATCTCATTACATTTTATAAATTTGTAGTATTAAAAAAATATTATTGTATTTGTAGTGTTTATTTAACTTAATTTAGTCTTTATATTTCATATTTGCAAGTATCTCAAGTTATTATAGTTTCAAATTTTACACAATCATAAACATATTTTAATATCTTTTATATATTTAAGTAGTACAAATAAATTTGTACATCAGTAATATTTAATACTAAAATTTAGCACTTAAAATGATGTAATATTTATTTTGATACATATTTTGACAAATAAATACTATTATACTACATATACTGATTGTAAGATTGAGTTAGTTATTATTATTATTATTATTATTATTATTATTATTATTATTATTATTATTATTACTACTACTACTACTACTACTACTACTACTACTACTACTACTACTACTACTACTATTATTATTATCATTATTATCATTTATTTTATTATAAAATAAACAATTATAAATTCTAGCATAACATATAAGATATTCTAATTAATGGTGTACAATTAATAAGAGTTTCGAGAGCATATTCTAATAATCAAACGTATATTATATATAGGAGATTATCTATCGAAGTTGTTTATAAATCACTAATGAACTCGAATATCGAGCATGTTAACGAGCTCAATTATCGAACTTATATATTCACGAATATGTTCACGAGCGTGTTCATGAACTATGTTCACGAACACGTTAATCGATAATGTTCGCGAGCTATCGAGTCGAACTTTATCGTGATCAAGTTCAGCTCGTTTATAAATCGATCCTTAAAATCATGTTCAAGATCGACTCGTTTATGAATCGAACCGAACCCGAACCGAGATTTTTTCAAACCGAACGTCGAGCCGTTCGCGAGTGTATCGGTTCATTTACAGCCCTAACTATCGAAGCCTATAATGCTAGCATGCGTCCATGGATAAATTACAATAAAATAATTTTAAAATTTAATTTCTTATTAATAGGAAATAATTTACATTACAATTTCATTAAATTATATACACTTATTAAAGTACAAATAAATTTTTTGAATAATAAATAAAAGAAAATTCAAAGGATGATTTTAATCAAAACAAAAGTAACCGAAATCTAAGTTAGAGACAGGCCGTATAGCAGTCAATAAACCATCCATCCCATCACCTACCCAAATTACATGAACAGTCTCAGGCACAGATCCATTTACATCGTTATAAATTTATAAAGACTAGCTTAAAACCCGTGCGATGCACGGATTTTTTAAAATATTATATAAATTTTTTTGTATTAATTTAAATTATTTTTTGAAATATTAATTTTGGAGCTTTAAATTTTTATATGAGATAATTTGATAATAGTTGTATAAATGTTATCCATGATATTTCTAAAAATGGAGAGATTTTAGTCAGAAAATGTAGAAAGATGATAGGTTTTAGTTGAAAAAAATAATTATTTAATTATTAGTAATTATAAAATAATTCTTTTATTTTATTAAATATAATGCCCGTGTAATGATTACAATAAGAGAGGATCTAGTTAAAGAAAATTAAAAAGGAAACATGTTTTAGGTGAAAAAGGTAATTGATTAGTTTATAGTATTTATAATTTAATTACGTTATTTTACTAAATACAATTGCTCGTAATGGTTTTTGAAAAGAATAAATTAATATTGTACGTGATATTTCTATTAAAAGAGGGATTTTAGTTAGAAAATATATAAAAGATGATACGTTTTAGCTGAAAAAGAAAATCAGTTAATTATTAATATTAGAATATTATTAGTTTCTTTTATTAAATAGAACCTCCCGTGATATAATTAGAAAAAAAAAATATTTTAGCTATAGAAATGAAAGGTAACGTGAAAATTAAAAAGATTATACGATTTATGTGAAAAAGGTAATTGATTAATTTATAGTAATTATAATTTAATTAAGGCAATCGACTACTTACCATTATTTTAATTAATGAATTTTAATTTAATATAATTTAATATACTCATGTTTACGGATTATACTAATGTTTTCTTATTATAAACAACGTATACAGATTTTTAATATATTTTTATTAATAATTGAAAAATATAATGTAATATTTTCGGGTATATATTAATGATTGTAAGATTAGTTTTAAATTAAAAAGGTAACATGTTGTAATTTGAAAGGAAATATTAATGATTGTAAGATATGATACGATTGATGTTTTTATAAACAACGTGTAGATTTTTAATATATTTTATTAATAATTGAAAAATATGATGTGATATTTTCGGGTATATATTAATGATTGTAAGATTAGTAGATATTTATAAAAGGTAATATTTTCAATTAAAAGTAAATGTGAAAAAAGGCAATCGACTACTTACCATTAATTATATTATGTTATTATTTATTTTAGGAGTTTTAATAATATAGATATCATATATATTTTTCTTTATAATGAAGGGTAAATAAATAAATTCACTTAGTAACAAAAAACAGATACCAAAACTCTTTTATTGTTTCGACTTTTATATAATAGTATTGATATTTGTGATTGTAAGATTAGTAGGTGTTTATAAAAGGTAATATCTTCACTTAAAAGTAATTGTGAAAAAAAACAATCGACTACTTACCATTAATCATATTATGTTATTATTTATTTAGGAATTTTAATAGTATAGATATCACATATATTTTTCTTTATAATGAAGGGTAAATAAGTAAATTCACTTAGTACCAAAAAATAGGTACCAAAACTTTCAATGTTTCGGAATTTATATAATAGTATAGATTAGGCAATTTTAGATATACTAGCTTAAGATATAATAGCTTATAACTCGTGTAATGCATTGCTCTTTTTTTATTATTCATAATTATATTAATTTTTTTATGTTATTAATTTACATCTTAAATTATTGTTAAAAAATTGATATATATATATATATATATATATATATATATATATATAAAAGATTGTACACATTCGATTTAATATTTATACTCTATCTTGAATTCTTAAAATTTGATTTGGACGATTTTAAAGTTCACATGAAATTAACAAAATAATATTTAATTTAGTGATGATTTAACAATTATATTTCAATTGAACCTACGCAGAAATTGACGTTTTTTTACGTTGAACATTTTATTTGATTTATGAATTCTACTTATAATTCGTTTTGATTATCAAAATACCCATGTAATTATTTGAAGAAAGTTCTACTAACAACCAATTACATTTTAATAATAAGTGTAAGAGGGATTTTGTCCAAAATTTTGATAATCGGTAGTCTGGTCCTCCGTACGATAAAGATCTTAAAATAAATAGATGAAAACCGATGAATCTAGCATAAAAAAATATTTTATATTTTAATATGTTATAAACTAAAAACGTAATTATATTGAAATATGAAAATGTATATGTCAATGATTTAAATCATATATAATTAGATTTTCTACATTGAATAACATTATCAATGAAGGACTTCTACATTAAATGGATTAGTGTAAAAATTCGTAATTATATTTTCTCTTGAGATTCTGAGTGTTTCCATTTGAATAATAATTATTAAAACATCACTAAATTAAAGATAATTTTATGAGGTTCGCGTGGATTGTAAAATCATCCAAATCTGATTTCTAGATCTCAAGATAGAGCCCAAATAGTAATTATGAATTTTTTAAATACAAATAAATAAATAAATAAATAAAATTCAATTCTAATACAACCTTTTTTAATTATATCCTTTTCAAATTATAATTTTCATTTTAAAATTTAATTATAATACAACATTTTTTAATTGTATCCTTTTTAGATTATAATTTTCTTTTAAAATTCACTTCTAATACAACCTTTTCTAATTATATCCCTTTTAGATTATAATTTTTTTTTAATGTAATCTAATCTTGATCGTCTATTTTTAATCCAACGGATCATATAATTTTGGTAGTACAGTGACTTGACCAAAATTTGGATAAGATCCCTCTAATGCTTATTATATACTAGCTTGTAACCCGTGCGATGCACGAAAGATTTTAATTATTTTTATCTTAATATTTAATATTTTTAACTTATTATTCATAATTTTAATATTTGCTTTTTAATTAGTATGAAAATAAATTATAGAAGATAATAAAATATAATAATACGTTTTTGATAGCATTCTAAATGATAGTGTTTTGCTTGTATATTGAAAATAGACAAATAACTTTTTAAATTTAATATGTTGTTAACGGTAATTGAATCTTGAATTTTTTGGAATAGTTTATAATATACTTCCTCTTCCCCTATTTTAACTTTTCAAAGTCAAACTGATCGTGTTTTGACTAATAATCAATAAATACTGATTAAAATTCAAATTACAAAAAAATTATCATAAGAAAATTTATGTAAAGTATTATTAACATTGATTTTTAAATTTGTAAAAATATAAAACAATAAATTATAATTTACAATTAAATTTCGATGAATTTTATTTTGAAAAATCAAAATAGGAAACAATAAGTGGGACGGAGAAAGTAATATAAATGTTTAATAACAATACGGTGAAAATAGATAATATAAATTTTTAACTAAAATAAGTTGAGGGGAATCGAATCTTGAACTTTTAGGAGTAATTATAAGATGTAATAAATGTTTTATAATAATATGTTGTTAACGGGATTCGAACCTTGAACCTATAAGAATATTTTATATATTATAAAAAAAATATTATTTTAGCATTACATCCAACGGTTCTCATTAATTTATCTCAAAATCCAACAATTGCTATTGAGTGTACCAAAAAAAGTATACCAAGCGACCAACCAAATATACCCCATTCTGCTTATAATAGTATAGTATAGATAAGGATATAATTTCAGATAATTTTCTTGAAATTTTATAAAGACTTCATAATTTCATATAAAAGATTGTGAATATTAAAATAATATTTAAAAAGGTTGTGTGTATTTTATTCATGTCTCAAGAATGTTATCTGAAATGTATTTTGCTCAAATTTATATACATAAATATATCATATACTATATCTTATAGACAAGTTTTGGACGTATTTGTTTTATCTTATAATTAAGCAACTGGCTGCAAATTGTTTATATATTTATTATTAGCAGGCAAGTTTTGGGTGAGACCGAACAATTTGATGAAGCCGATCAGGTTTTGTCAAATAGGTCACATGATCCTCATATCCACAACCACAGCTATCCCTAAATTTCATCCCAAGTGTAGTTCGAAAGTGCAAAACTCTTGTTTGCAGGGACGATATCTCATTTAAAATATCAGAAATACTTACATACGATTCGCATGGCCGCAACTCTATGGTGTAGCTGTTCTACTTTTAATTAGCTACATCGTTTCACATGATTAATATACGAAAAATCATCCTAATGAAGTTGCAGTAGTTTCACATGCGTGGGTGAACATTCTTGTGATTATGTATATTGCATCTCTATGCGTGAGTGTGCAGATATATTTATGGGGTCCGGGGTATGCAGGAACTAGTTTCATAACATACATTCCGGAATCGTTGGATCAACCATTCAACTGCTCGTGCGATGACACACGCAATGACATAAGTCCAGCATTCTTCTACTGCCGAGGGAAACTGCAAATTGCAACTCTAGGCTAATCCTAATCTGCAACTTGATATTTGATTAATGATAAAGAACAAAATTAAACAAAATTTAACTTTTCACTAGTGAAGTAAGGAAAGCCACGTCTACTTCAATTGATTGCTAGTGATGAAAAAGAACGCTAAGTATGCAAGCAATTTGTTGTGTTGGTTGTACTTGTTATAGGCCAATAAGATAGCTAGTACTTTAGCTCTTATAATCTACAAGCTTTTCATAACCTATATATACATGTTTAGCTTTTACATATCTTGAATTACCAAAGCTTGCTTGTAGAAGAAATTCATTATCTTTTAGAATAAGACATGGAAAAAGGCAAAGCACTTCAAAGCAGAGAAGAATACAGTCATCAGGTATCTCTCATCCTTTATATGCAAAATATTACATTGGTTACAGTCTCGGTTGAACATCAAAATCGAGTATAGATTTTTTTTAGTTAAAAATCAGAAGACAGAGCATTTTAAATGATAATTTTTTTTTGTGCCCAGCGGAATCCTGGTTCCGTCACACATTTTTTTCATGTATCACAAATCTTGACAATATATGCAACGATGCTTCTTGTTCCATTTCAAATGAAACATAAATTATAACTTGCGTGCACATCTTAATTCCTTGTGTGATACTGGTTGTATTTAACAGGATCTTCAAAAGGCAGTAGCAGATTTTTCGAGTGACATGAATCAAAAAGCCGAAGACTTCGAAACCCTAACTAGAATCGACGAAGTGATGCTAGCGGCCTGTGAGTGTTGTGGCCTCGAAGAAGATTGCACACCAAACTACATCAGCAAAGTGAAGACTTCTCACTCGGGTAAATGGCTATGTGGGCTCTGTTCAGAAGTTGTGAAAGAAAAGATGTCCAAAGCACCATTAACAGAAATGGATGAAGCAGTGAGTAACCAAAGAAGTTTCTGCCAAGATTTCAACACTACAACTAGACTCAACCCTAAACTCTCTTTGACATTTTCTATGAAGGAGATTGTCAAGAAAAGCTGCGAGAGTAGAAACTGCTGTCCAACTACATCATCCAACAAACTTAAGATTAACAGAAGCAGAAGCTGCATCCCCAAGATCGATATATAATTAAATGTAAGCACTAAAGTTGACTCCAAATGTCACCTTGAAATCAATTGATATATACGAACATAATGTTTATATAGTACTTACTTGGGTGTACTAATTAATAGATATTAGAACTTAAGTTGAATGTGTTGATGGAGAAATTTCGTATCAACTAAATTCTGCTGTATGTATAAACTGGTTTTCGTTTTGTTGGGAATTAAACTAAGTACTTGATAATTCTGTTGTTTTTTTTTTTTTTGAAACAATCATTCTGTTGTTTGTTATTTAGATTTAATTCGAATTTACAATAAATAAAATTAAAGCCTTTCAACACTTCAATATACTCGTAATTTTTTTGTTGTTTGATAATTCATCAAGTCGATGACTTTGAGGATTATTTGCATATGTTTACTATACATGTTTCATATGGGGTGTTTGGGAAAACTTATTTTCAGAATAAGTAAACTTATTTTAAGTCGAAAGTTAAGATTCCTAACTTTCTAACTTATTTTCCAACTTATTTTTGCAACTTATTGAATCTCAAACATGCATTAAATACTTGTATAAAAAAATATTATCAAAATATAAATTTTTTACCCGAAAATAAGTTCATAAGTTCTTATATTAAGCTGAGCCAAACAGGCCAATAGTTTCATCACGTGGCATATATACATGTATTTCTAGGTCGAAAACTCAAACCTTTCTCCTTCTATATCACTAGCGAACCCTTTAATTTGGCCTTGTGATGGCCGAATACAATTTTACCTGTTAGGCAATTTGATCAATTTTACCACAAAATCAACTATTTCATGGAACTCTTCTCCAAACTTATTGATCTTTCACCAGAAAATTTTTCATCAAATATTGGACTAAGAGTTGATGGTCAATCCATAAACTTTTTGCATTACCGGAGAACTCATCAAACATTCAAACCCGTCTATATTTTTAACAAATTGGATTCCGATACGTACACAACTTGGTTTTGGTGCAGTTACAAATCTAGTTTCTTTTGAGTTTTGGGCGCGTTCTCTACTTCATATGGACCAGGAAATAGGGATTAAGAAATATGTTCCATTTTTGCATGTTTTTAGGACGATGGAGGAAAAAAAATTGTTAAAAAAGCACCACACGATGCATCGGTTGGTTGATATTATGAGCACCAAATAACTGTGTAAGAAGGAACATATTTAACATGACCATAATCTATAAGATAAAAATGAAATAAGTATAACATGTTCATGAGAAATTTGTTAAAATTGATATGAAAACTATATTGTAAGATATTAGATTAAACTAATTAAATCTTGTATCAAAATTAATTTCTTGTGTCAGACTAAAATTTTTGTTACTTTCTAGCGATATTTTGAAAAACAACTGTGCAAAAACTTCCGGTTTAAAAAAGTAGGATATTGTTGACTTAATATTTTTATTAACTTTTGAAAACTTAACTATATCCAATTTAAATTTTTAAGAACTGTTTTATAAACTGTTACCCAAAAAAATATAAACTTGGAAAGAAAATTACCTTTAGTTTTTACTCAAAATATATTTGAGAAATCTTAATATTTTGGCCAGAAATTTAAGCCTATGACTTCCTCTATATATCTCAATTTATCTGTGTTTTTTTTGGTTGAAATGACTCAAATTCGATGGTAAATTTAAAATTGTTATTTTATTAATCAAAAAAATAAAAAATAAAATTAATACATATTAAAATTGATTAAACATACTACCAAATAAAATGATTTTTATAATTACTTTTAATTGTATATTATATGAAATTTTCAATTGTCAATTTGATTGCAAAAAATCAAATAAAACACATAAATTGGGCCGAAGGAAATATTTATTTTTTTATTTTCTTCATTCTCGTTCATTTGGACCTTTTGCCATTTATCCCTTTTCTTTTTTTCTCTCGGGCAACATCTTATTTGTTATTCTGTATCTTCAACGTTTAAAATTAAAATTTTCTAATATTATTGAAAAATAATTTTACATTACTACATTTTAAAAAAATTATAAAGGTGAATAACTATAATCCATTTAACCATCTTGTTTGATTAATTGTTGTGTAATCAATTAGTTGTATTTATATTATGCATTTATTTCATTAGCATTTTCATACCAAAACAATATTAAATATATGAATTACCTTCCCCTACGATTTTTCTTCATTTTACTTATTTTTTTTTCTCCTGATAATTCAAGAACAATATTTTATTTGTGAAGAATACAGTCATTTGCCACACTTGTAATCTACAATATTTGTCATCGCTCGTCAAACTAAGTGAAATAGAAAGCATAAAATTTTCAAATACAGCGACTTTAATTTTACTTTATAAAATTAAATTATTCACGTGCACAATGATTCTACATGTCTTTTGCATTTGCTAGTTGCTCGTGTAGGTAGACTGGACGTTTCACTAGAAGTATTGTTTACCCTATTTAACAGTAAAATATCTGCTAGGCTATTGCACATATTGTTTACCCTATTTAACAATAAAATATCTGCTAGGCCATTGCACAATATTATCTATTTGTTTGTTGATCTTATTGCTTACGAAAATATTTAATTCTTAATTTCTTGCTCAATTAACTTTTATTGATCAAGTTGATCAATTTTATGATTCAGTCTATATTTTTAACAAATTGGTTTCAATACATGTACAATTTGGCTTTGGTTCATTTATATAAAATGTTTTTCCTAAAATGCAATTATATATATATATATATATACTAGCCTATAATCCGTGCAAAACACGGGCTATCATATAATATTATTATTAATTAATATATTAATTATTTGATTTAATATAAAATTTTAATCTATTTTATAAATTTTATTATTAATTTTAAATTTACATATGTTTCATACTTAATTTTATGACGTAAATAAATATCATTAATTTAATGTTATTTTTAAATTTATTGTTAAACATTTTAAGAATTCAATATATATTTTTAAAAATTATTTAATGCAACCTAAAACCGTAGAAGAAAAAATCGTAGGAAGAAGTGTGTGCGATGATTCTAATCAGGATATAATTGAACACGTCTATAATTCTATAACACATGTGGTTTTTTATTTTTAATAAATTATATACTTCCTCCGTCCCGTTTATATTGGTCACAATTCCTTTTTTTGCATGTTCCAAAAGTCTTGGTCATGTTTTCTTCATTAAAGATTAAATATGTTAAATTTTTCTAAATACGTAAACAGTTGAGAGCAAGTTTTACAGTTTTCACTTGATTGCTTAATACGTGTTTTTTGATTGATTAAATACGTAAACAGTTGAGAGCAAGTTTTACAGTTTCACTTGATTGCTCAATACGTGTTTTTTGATTGATAGACCAATATAAATGGGACAGAGGGAGTATAATTTAACTGAATTTGAATTTTTTTAACACATTTTTTAATTTTTTAAAAATGTACTTTTGTGCCTTATTGGTAAATTTTGTTGTTTATAATAAATTTATTGGAAGGTGTTAACCAACCAACTAACCAAATATATCTTATTTTGCTTATAATAGAACGTTTATAATTCTATAAAACATGTGGTTTTTTTTTATTTTTAATAAAGTATATATTCCCTACGTCCCGTTTATATTGGCCACAATTCATTTTTTGCATGTCCCAAAAGTATTGGTCATGTTTCTTAATGAAACAAATTAAGGGTTAAATATGTTAAAATTTTATAAATATTGTTTATAATAAATAAATTAATATTTTAAAATAATATTTTTAATTTATTATTTTTTGGAAGGTGTTAACAATTATTTTGGAAGGTGTTAACCAACCAACCAACTATGTGATGCACGGTTTTCTTAAATTTAAATAATATTTTATTTATACTTAATAAAATATTGACATTATATATATATATATATATATATATATATATTATTAAATTATTATCATTTAATTATATGATATATTGTTCAAATTATGAATATATTTTGTCATAATAATATAAATAAAAGGAAGTATCATATATATTTACATTCAAATTTTTGTTGATATTATCATAATCAAATTATGATTCCATAATAATCCCTAATGTAATATTTGTCTAAAATAGAATTTCATATTAATTTGTAATCCTGTGAATTTTTTATTTCCACGTAATTGAAAGTGTCTAATAAATTTGGGTGTAACAATTATTTTGGAAGGTGTTAACCATGATGCACGATTTTCTTAAATTTAAATAATATTTTATTTATATTTTAATAATCATTTATCTCATATATATTACTTAATAAATTATTGACATTATATATATATATATATATATATATATATATATATATATATATAATTTAAAATTATTATCATTTAATTATATGATATATTGTTCAAATTATGACTATATTTTGTCATAATAATATAAATAAATTGAAGTATCATATATATTTACATTCAAATTTTTATTGATATTATCATATTCAAATTATGATTCCATAATAATCCCTAATGTAATATTTGTCCAAAATAGAATTTCATATTAATTTGTAATCCTGTGAATTTTTTATTTCCAAGTAATTGAAAGTGTCTAACAAATTTGGGTGTAGGTGAAATTTTTTAATTCAAATATAATTAAAATAGTATGTAATTGAATATTAATTGGAGTGTAATTAAAATAATTTATTAGTATGTAAAATAAAATTTTATATGTATTTTAATTTATTTTTTCATTATCATTTAATTCATTAGCCTCCCACCTCGTTCTTGGTTGTAATTTTAGGTTTAATTTCTCGTTTCATTATCCTTGTAGTAGTCTGTTAGTTGTAGTGGCTTATGGTTCTAAAGCCTCCTCTGTAAGTGTCATTTTGCTGTTTTATTAATGCATTTGCCTATAAAAAAAAATTATTATCATTTAATTATATGATATATTGTTCGAATTATGACTATATTTTGTCATAATAATATAAATATAAATGGAAGTATTATATATATTTACATTAAAATTTTTGTTGATATTATCATATTCAAATTATGATTCCATAATAATCCCTATGTAATATTTGTCTAAAATAGAATTTCATATTAATTTGTAATCCTATGAATTTTTTATTTCCAAGTAATTTAAAGTGTCTAACAAATTTGGGTGTAGGTGAAATAGTATATAATTGAATATTAATTGGAATGTAATTAAAATAGTTTGTTAGTAAGTAAAATAAAATTTTATATGTATTTTAATTTATTTTTTCATTTTTGGAAGGCGTTAACAAACTTTTTGGGAAGTTGTTAACCAACCGACTAACCAACCAATTATACCCTGTTTCACTTATAATAGTATCTTATAGATATAGATTGGAATGTAATTAAAATAGTTTGTTAGTAAGTAAAATAAAATTTTATATGTATTTTAATTTATTTTTTCATTTTTTGAAGGCGTTAACAAAATTTTTGGGAATGTGTTAACCAACCGACCAACCAACCAATTACACCCTGTTTCGCTTATAATAGTATAGTATAGATATATATATATATATATATATATATAGGCCATTGCTCCATACAGAACACTTTTATATAACAAACAACAAAGAACACCTTAGATCTATTAGATTCTTTGGCCCCGCCAGGGGCATCCAATACAAAAAGTTGTTATTTTTTTACCCTCTATCAAGTCTGCAAAAAAATTCTTATTTTGAAAATTACTGTTCACATGATGACGTCACTGATGACGTCATCAATGAACAGTAAATTTTCAATTTTTTTTTTCAGACTTGATAGAGGGTAAAAAAATAACAACTTTTTGTATTGGGTGCTATGACGGAACTCTTAAATTGTATTAGATATGAGGTGTTCTTTATTGTTTGTTATATAAGGTGTTTGCTATATATATATATAGGCAAATGATCAAATACAAATCACTTTTAAAATGAAAACTACAAACCATTACTATTTTGTACAATCAAAATCACTATTTTTATATTTATCTTTAAAAATATAAAAAAAACAAAATTACAAAAACAGAACCCACCCCCCAGCCCACTGCCATCTCCATCAGCAACCCACCACCACCGCCGCCCACCCACCACCACCACCACTGCTGCCAACCATCACACCACCACCACCACTGTTGCCACCCATCACACCACCACCATAGCTGCCACCACACCACCACCACAGTTCCCGGTCATTTTCTCCGGTGAGCTCAAATTTTTCGACGAGCTCGATTTTTAAAGATCTGGCTCCGACGAGAATCCTAATCGATCTCCTCTTCCATTCTGACCTCTGGCTCTGCAGGGGCACCATCTTCATCGTCAAATCGCGATGTATTATAAGTTTAGATTTTCTACTGAACTGGTAATAGTCAGTGATTTCCATCGTATAAATTATTGATTTTCGTAGTATAAACGGTTGATTTCAGTAATAGACTTTAGTAATATATGTATTCTGGACTAGTAAATCAGGAAGATGATAGATTACAGGGGTTGGTACGGGGGTGGGGGTGTGGGGGTGGGTGGGGTCGGGTCTGGTGGGGGAGGGATAGTATGGTTGGTAGAAATGTAGAATGGCAGGGAGAAAGAGAAGAAACTCGATGATGTGAGGGTATGTAGTTGTGTTTATTAAAAAATGTATTGGTTTTAGGTTTGTTTTCTAAGGAGATTTGTATTAGAGTAGCCCTATATATATATATATGGACTTATTCTAATAAAAACCATTCTTAGAATAGAAACTATAAACTAAATCAAAAATTTTCTAATTCGCGTCGGAATATAGCATATATGATATGTAAACTGATCATTAGGAGATGGAGAAAAATAAAGTGAAGTCGGATTAAAAAAAAACACCGATTGACGGGAAAAATTGAATTAAAAATGGAAGGAATTAGTTGGGAGAAGTATTTGATTTGTTTGTGGTGCCCTAACGGGGCCATTACAATCAGATATAAGCATAAGATTATTTTTAGTTTCTATTTTAATTTTAATTTTATTTGATTACTAGCATATATATATATATATATATATATATATATATATAGTCTTGTTCTAATAGAAACTAAATTAGAATAGAAATTAGAAATCAAACACCAATCCAACATTTCAAGCTAATCTAATGACCAAACTAGGGGTACCCCAATACAAAAACGTATAATAATCTTTCCTCTATCTAGTAGTAAAAAAAAAATCAATAATTTATACCCCCACCCCACCCCCACGCCCACGCCCATGAAATCACTAATTTATACCCCCAGCCCCATCTGAAATCACTAATATACACAGCTAAAAATCACTAATTTATAACCAGCCCACCCCACCACCCCTACCCCTATCTGAAATCATTAATATACACAGGTAATAATCACTAATTTACACCCACCCCACGCAATCTCCACCCTATCTGAAATCACTAATATACACGGCTAAAAATCACTAATTTATACCCCCACCCCCTCACCGCCACTACCCCATCACTAATATACCCACCCCACCCCACCCCACCCCACCCCACCCCACCACACCACCCCTACCCCTATCTGAAATCACTAATATACATAGTTAATAATCACTAATTTACACCCACCCCACGCAATCCCCACCCTAGGGGTGTACAGAACCGAACCGCAACCAAATCGCAAACCGTTCGCAACCGAACCGCATTTTACGAAAAATCGCAAAAACCGCAACCGCAAATCGCAAACCGCAACATCGAAAAAACCGCAACCGCAAATTGCAAACCGCAAAATCGCAACCGCAACCGCAAACCGCATATATATATATATTATAATAATTTATTTTTTTATAAATATATATTTTATATTATATAAATTAATTATTATACACATAAATGGGTTAATAATTATATAAATATGATATGGGCTGGGCCTGTTGATCTGTTACCTTAGTGGACTACTGGACTACTTCTAAAGTCTAATACTACGTAATACAGAGAGAGTGAGACACAGAGTAACCTAGAAGTAAAACACAAATCTATACTTCGAGTCTTTGAGAGGAAAGCGGCGAGACTAAGCGATTATCTCTTCATCAATCCATCTTCGATTTTCATCAATCCATCAACTAATCGAGGTATATCTCTTTCTCTCTTAATGTATATACATCTCTTTTGTCGAACTTTACCTGTTTCTCTGTTTTTAATTATGCTTGGATATCAATGTTTTTCGGCACTTGTTTCCTACTTTCCTGAGGTTTAATTGGAATATGAGTACTAGTGCAATATGACAGTATGAATATTATTTAATGTAATGTTTGTGTTTAATGTAGTTCAAAGGAAAAAGATACACCATATGCTATGGAATTAGGTGAATCCAACCCAAAAGAACAGATGAACAACAATCGTGGTACATCAATAAACATCAATGAAGATCTTGATACACCAATAAACATCGATGAAGGTACGCCATTGATAACCCCCGTTGGAAAAAAGAAACAGTCATATGTTTGGGATAATTTTCACATATATGAGGATCCCAAAAACCCTCGAAATGTTTGTAATTATTGTGGAGTTTCGTATGCTCGTCAAAAGAAAAGAAACGGGACTAGTAATATGAGGGCACATCTTGAGACTCAATGCAAAAAGTATCCCCTGAGGTTTAAGCGTGATAAACAATCTATGCTGAATTTTACAATTAATGTTAAAAATAATGACACAGTCAATAACACGGGCTTATTGAGAAATCATGTTTATAAATACGAAGATTGTAGGAAGGCTTTGGCTAAGATGATAATTCGTGATGAGTTACCATTTAGGTTTGTAGAAGGGGAAGGATGAACATGGTAATGTGAATGGTAGTTCTAGCAGCAAGGATTATTTTAATGAGACAGAAAATGATGATCTTGTTCGTGAGACAACAACTACGTCAATGGCAGCCAAGTTCCGAAAAACAAATGAATAATGATGATGAACAAGATAATAAATCAGATTTGTGCAAATATTTGGGTGATGCATTGGTTAAAGAAGCTGATCCGTTTGATATTCTAAATTGGTGGAAGACAAATTCTTCTAAATATCCGGTGCTTTCTTAAATGGCTAGAAATGTTTTGAGTGTTCCAATTTCAACAGTTGCAAGTGAGTCGGCGTTTAGTACAGGTGGGCGAATTTTTGATTCTTATCGAAGTTCTTTACGGCCTAAAACAGTTGAAGCACTTGTTTGTGCTCAAAATTGGCTTAGATCAAGGGAAAGTGTGTTTGATTTAAGAGATGTTATATCAGTGCTAGATTCAATTGAAGAAATTGCAAGTGGTATGTACAATTATTTTGTAGTTGGTTTTTTATTTTTACATAACATATTGTCATATTTTATCTATCTGATATTCTGATCTCTCTCTTGCACATATATTTGTACTTTTGTAGAGTTTGTTCATCTAAATGTAGATGAAGATTTGGATTGCTGAGTTGCTGGACAGTGGATACAATTGTTACTGGTGCTGAGAACAATATGAATGCTGATTTTCTTCAGTTTGTGACTTGTGTGCTGACTGTTGAGTTGTTCGACAGTGAATTGTGGCTCTAGACTGTGGTTAGCAGCCCTGGATTGGCTTGATGTGTTTGGCAAGTCCGTGACGTTCCACCCTCTGCGTTTAGATAACTGTTAGGGAAGTAATGCTTTTGTGTAAGCTGTATTTGCTTAATTTTAGACTTGTAGTGGATTATGTGCAAGTGCTTTGATTATGGTCACAAGTTTGTTAAATAGATTGTTGAAAAATCTTTGTATCTTTTTCGTTGTGTGCATTTCTTTTCTATCATTGTGAAGTACAGGGATGACTGGGAATGATACTAAACAGAATGTTGACTTTAATTAAGAACTGATGAGTCCAGTAATTTCTGTTTCATTGTTATGAGCAAGACATTCACAGGCCTTAATGCTTAACGGGAAAATATTTATATATCACTTTGGAGAAGAATGGAAATTTAAGGGACATGGTGTTCGTTTGTGTGTCTTATTTTCTTATGATAAATTCACTCAAATATCATATGTTTTTCTTTTTAATTTGATTGTTTTCTTAGTGCAGTAAAACAGATTGCAGGTTATTGACTAGTCATGATGATTACAGTGTGATGTCCAAACTTCCGAGTGAGAGAACATCAGTAGTGACTTTACTTAGGAATCCAGTGGACAATTATCACCAATGAGTCTTGGCATGCCTATTATTAATTTTTTTTTTTGCCAGAGCATGCCTATTTTATTTTGTCAATCAATATGTTGGGCCTGCATAAAATCTGCACATAGACTCTCTTATTATATTTCATTTTTGCTACGCAAGTGTTTTGTACTAGGTGGTTGAATCGCAAAAATTATTGAGAAATTTTTCCAGAAAAAGTACACAGCTAAAATCACTAATTTACACAGCAAAAATCACTAATAAACACAACTAAAACCACTAATATCTGAAAAAAAATCAGGATGTTTTTTCTCGGGAAATTTTTTTTCCAGAAATTTTTCCGGAAAAATTACACAGCTAAAATCATTAATTTACACAGCAAAAATCACTAATAAACACAGCTAAAATCACTAAAATCTGAAAAAGAAAATTCCGGAAATTTTTATTAAGAGTTATATACGTATAGGAGGTTTTGAATAAGTAAAGAAGAGTTTTGGATAAAAACAAACTCCTATAATTTAGGAAATCAAATTTAACTGAAAAGATATATTTAGAATTGTGTCACATATATATAATATACGTATTCCATATTTAAATAATCCTTACAACTAATTAGAAGTTCATTCCTATAAAAATTCCTTAATTTTCGCACTTCTCAAACTTCTAAAACTCCTGGACTGACAACAAATGGTATGTTGTTTGTGAACTATCTCTGTGCAAATGGCTTGCCAAATTGTCACCATTGATTATACAATTAGTAAGCTAAAATATCCTGCAAAACTTATTTAATGCACTATATCTAATAATTTTTTGTGATCATCAAAATCCAAGAGGTATCAATCTGGGTTAACACGAATTTGTTTTTTTTAATGTATGTTCGTATGTATCTTAGGAACGTTACTTGCTTTCTTAACTTCTTTTGGGTATGATTTAAACTTTTTTATATTAATTTTTTGATTGTATTTCTAAATTGATCATTTATGTTTTTGTAATTGATTTTTCAACTCTATAAATAAATATTAATTTATTTATGTATGTATGTTTGTATGAATTTTGTTGATGTTGTGTGATTTCTTGACTTTTTGTTGTTGGGTCTTTCTAATGTGTACTTTTAATGAATACTAGCTTATAACTCGTGCGATGCAAGGAATTTTTTTGATATATAACAAATTTTATTTTATGTTACAATTATATTTTGATAAATCATTATTTAAAATATTTTATTTTAATTTTAATATTAATAATTTAATATAAATTTAATTAATGATATGCATGGTTCAAAATTTATATTATAAAATTTTAAAATAAATATGTCGTTGATAGAATTAAAACCTTGAAATTTTAGTAAATTAATTTAATTATATAATATATTTAATCATTAGATCTAACGATTCTGATTTTTTACTAAAAATTTAATAATCATTATTCATAGTACACGGATTTCTATTATATTTTGTTAGTGATTAGAAGATATAATGTGATATTTTTGGGTATATATTAATTATTGCTAGATATGATATGATTGGAAGATACGTATGATTGATATTTTTAGGTGTTCATGAAAGGTAATATCTTCAACTAAAAGTAAATATGAAAAATGCACTCGTCTAATTCCCATTATTTATATTATGTTATTATTTATTTTAGGTATTTTAATAGTATAAATATCGTATATATATTTTTAATATCTTTTATTAATAATTGAAAAATATGATGTGATATTTTCTGGTATATATTAATTATTGTAAGATATGATATTCGAAAGGAAATATTAATGATTGAAATATATGATACGATTGATGTTTTTAGGTGTTTTTAAAAGGTAATATCCCAAAACTTTTAATCTCAACTTTTATATAACATAGTATAGATTTAGGTGTTTATAAAAGGTAATATCTTCGATTAAAAGTAAATGTGAAAAAAGGCAATCGACTACTTACCATTAATTATATTATTTTACATTTTTTAGGAGTTTTAATAGTTTAGTCATATATATTTTTCTTTATAATAAAGGGTAAATAAGTAAATTCACTACGTACCAAAAAACAGGTACCAAAACTTTCAATGTTTCGGAATTTATATAATAGTATAGATGTGGTTTGTGTTTCTAAATTGATCGTTTATATTTTTGAAAGTGATTATTGAGAGTTCATGAGTAATTAAATACCTATTTATGTATGAATGTTTGTGTCAAATTTGTCGATGTTGAGAGTTTTTTGACTTTTTGTTCTTGGATTTTGTTAATATGTAGTTTGATGAATCTAGAGTTTGTGTTTCTAAATTGATACTTCATGTTTTTGAAATTAAATTTTCAATTTCTGTAAGTGAACACCAACTAATTTATAAATGTATGTTCGTATTAATCTTGTCCAAAATTTTGTGTGGGTTTCTTGATTTTTTGTTCTGGAACTCTAGAATTTGTGTTTCTAAACTGATTATTATGTTTCTGATTTTTTTTCACAAACTCTATAAATAAACACCAACTTATCTATGTGTGTATGTTTGTATGAATCTTGCCGATAATTTGTGAATTTTAACTTTTTGGTCTTAGGTCTTTCAATGTATAGTTTGATGAGTTTATGTGTCGTGGAATAAAAAGTAGGTTTATCGAATTGCGGCTAGGGTTCGTGAAATTCGTGCTTTAATGGCTGCGCTTGCATTATCGTGACCTAATTCGGGTCGTCACAAGATGCCTACGTATCTCAGAGTTGAGAATCAAGCCAACGTAGTTCTGAGATGAGGGGTCTTGCCCTTTATATAGGCTGTAGGAGCCTTAGAATCGTAATAGGGTTTGGAGACTTGGTGGACAAGTCACCGTTATTGAGGAAGGTTTTGACTCCTTCCTTATAGGAATTAGTTTCCATGTTGAATTAGGTGCCTTGGAGGCTACTCAATATCCCTGGGATATTCTAGAACGTTCTTTGTTCCTAGAACGTTCCTGGTTTGTGGATCAAGCCCATGTTAGAAACAAGCTTATACCGGGCGTCCCCGATTTGGGCTGTTCTTTTGGGCTCAATCATTAATTACGAATTTAATGCCCAACTAGGGTTTCGGGCCTTATTTATGAGCCATTAAATATTATATTAAATATGTCTTTAGGGATTATTTTTCACCCATATCATTTGCCCCCCAACTTCTAGGAAAACTTGATTTCGTAGAAGTTTAAGGTCACACCGGCCCTACCAGGGTATCGTCTTACAGTGAAGTGTGGAGCGACCTACACATTCACAACGACTAAAATTCTCTCCCAAGTTAATACTTAAGAAAGTTAAACGTTCCTTGACCTCTCGAACCTTTTCCTTAAGATTTCTGGGCCTTACGGGAATAGGATTAGTGCCGTTTCGAGCTCGTAGACACTAATCCAAGTGCAATTCGTGCATAGGATCCTTTACCATAGATTCATTAGTGATTTATTTCCCTCAACTTATCTAAGTTAGGGTTAATATCAGACGGTCATCACTCACAAGCCTTAATAAGGGCTAATTTTTTAGCAACAGACACTAATTCGGCCCTAATCGGGGCTAAACAACCCTAAACGGGGCTAGAAAGGCCTTGATCGAGGATAAATAGTTCGTACTTAGTGTAATTGCTACTAGAATATCCACCCTTAACCTTAAGATAGGTTAATTTAGAGCGGGAGTCCTTAAACGTCGATAATCGAGGTTAATCACCCCCTAATTGCGATTAGCGAAACCCTAATCCCAAATTTTGGAGTCAAACCAATCTAATAGAGATTCTTATAACCTCATGGTTGTAGAAAAAATCACGTGAAAATTCTCATTTTTGAGTTATCTAGGCAAGAAATACTGCCTTCTGGGCAAGGTGTTTCAAACACCTTCCTGATTTCGAACACCCTCCTGGTTTTGAACACCCCTGATATTCCTAAACCCAAATTTTGAAGTTGAGCTTATATGATAGGGATTCTTATAATCTTCTGGTATGAACAAGAATCACATGAAAATATGCATTTTTGAACGTTTTAGAAGCGAAATACCTCATTTTAAGCTGGTTTTCAAACCAGACCTTGTTTCAAACACCTTCTTTTTTTCAACTTCTTTAAATCACTAAGAGACCTACCTAGGCTTGTAGAGAACCTTACAAGGTTTCCAAATCTCAAATTTGGGCGTAAACGGAGCATTTTTTAGCATTCTGGAGGGTCTTGAAATCACCTAGGGGCTCAGGTGTTCACAACACCTGAGCAATTTTTGCTCCAAGGTAGCCTGGTCGGCCTACCCTGGTCGGCCAAGGGTGCCTGGTCGGCCACCCCTGGTCGGATGGGCCCCATGATTTCTTTTTTGAATTTTGGCCAAATTTTTACTAGTCGACTTTGACCGTTGACTTTGACTTTTGACCTTGAATTTGACCAAAGCCAAATCTTGTTTTGAACTCCCCTCCTTGTTTCTAGAGTGAGTTTACAAAACCATGGTTGATTTTGTGATCCTTGATCACAAACAACCTTCTTCTTAGTTTTCAGGACCTTCTGGGTTTTAAATTGTTCTTGAACTCTTGGTTTCAAATAACCTTGGGTTACACTATGGCCCTTGGCTTGCTAACACCCTTTCATACTTACAATAGGGTGTTTTAAACAACCTTGGCCTTGCCCCCTTGTCATGGAGGTCTTTGTTTCTTTATTTGTTTGTATAGGGATTTCCCTTATTTTCAACATCTGACTTCAAGTCTAGGGTACTATGGTCAGTTTTTATCCTTGATTTTATACTCAAGGACTTTAAAACTCCTACCTTGTTTGTAAGACCGTGCCTTGGCTTGATTTTATTCAACGGTTGCTGACTTTCAAGCCTTGAATTCAATCAACCAGCTTAATTCAGGGCATACAACCTCGTTGGCCATCTGGGCTTATATTTTGTGCAGAGTTTCAAAACTCCCACCATATTTCTTAGAGTATATCTTCCATATTTCTTTAAAGGGTTAATTGGCTATTTCATAACTCAACTTGTGCTCAACTTGCAATTGAATAATCGAACTCAAAAAGCTTGCAGTCAACTCATTAAAGTAATTAAAACTTGCAATTGGCCAACCGCCGTTAACTACATGTAACGTTCGTGACGAAAAACTGACGTGGCGCGCTGATGTGTTAAAAATTATATACGTGGTGTGCTGATGTGTTAAATAATTTAAAACTAATTATTTTAAAAACTCTTAAATTATTTTAAAACCCTTAAACTCTTAAATAAACTCTTAAAAACTCTTTCATTTTTATTTCTTTTCTTTTTATTCACCAGCCTCTCTGTTCCCTCCGCCTCAACCCACACCACCACTCCACCGCACCACCCCGCTGCAGCGCCGCCTCCTTCATCCCGCATTCACACCCATCGCCACCACCCCTTAACCCACCACTATCGCCACCATCCCACCTCCACCTCTTCTCTCTCGAAAACCCACTTCCCTCCCATTGTCTACATCTCAGCGCCCATCTTCCCTCCCTTTTCACCTCCTGCAATCACCCCCCACCACCACAGTTCCTCCTCCGCTTTCATTCTTGCTGCACAGCCTATCAACTCTTAAAAAACATAATAATTCAAAACAGAGCAACATTCTTTCCTTCTCTTCTTCAACTCACGCCATCTGCTCTTCTCCAAAGAACCACCGCTCTCCTCCCCATCTATTCCTCTCCGCCACCTGCAAATACCAATAACCGCCGTCATTCACCGCAACACAACCGCCAACCACCAACTCCTCTAATCCAGCGCCACCACATCACCCATCTTAAAACAGAATTCACCATTTCTCCTCTTCAACCCATTCACCAGCCGTTTCCCTTTTCCGTTCAACCCACCTCCTCCACCTATTTCCCCTTTCCGTTCAACCTACCTCCGTTCACAACCACACCCCCGCAACATCACTGCCGCCCATTCACCCTGTTCATCCTTTCCACCACTGTGTTCTTTCCTCCGACCAACAGCCTTCTTCTTCACTCCTACCATCCAACTCACCTCGCCATTGAACCCACCCTTTCCACCAACAGCCACCATTCACCCTCCAAATAGCAGTTCTCCGCGCCTCCCGCAATACCACTGTCTACATCCCTCCCTCCCGCTATCTACATCTCCACCCACCACTATCGCCACATCCCCTCAACCCATCACTCAGAAAGTGTGTCGTGTTTGTGAATTGGTGTGGACTTGATGGGCAGAGGTAGAGTTCGCATTTCATGATATTGTGTGTATTTTGTGTGTATAGTTGTGGATTGAGGGAGAAGAAAAAGACGAGAGAAAGAGTATAGAGGAAAGAAAAAGAATGGAAAAAGAAGTAAATTAAATTTTGATTTAATTTTAAGTTAAAATATTGACATGTCATCACACGTGGCAAGAGTTAACGGAGCACCGTTAAAAGTCAAAGTGAGTTAACGGCGCTGTAAGTTATTTCGAGTTTAGTTGTTCAATCGCAATAAATTATTAGTGTACTTACCAATTTGCAAGTTTTTTGAGTTCAGTTACCCAACTGCAAGTTGGGCACCAGTTGAATTATGAAATAGCCAATTAACCCTTTCTTTAAAGTATTATCTTTTCAGCTAACCTTTCTGTTTAGTGCCTTAATCATGGATTTTTGTCTTAATCCTCTGATTAGGCTTATTAAGCATAAGTTAGTTCAACCTCCTAGGTTGTTAACTATGTTGTTACTCCAGCCTGCATTTCCATTCGTTTCTTTCGCTTATTTCTACGAATTAGATCGTTTATTTGACCCAATTTCGAATTAACAAAGGCTTTTTCCTGCTGTTTTCGGCTATTTAACCTGTAAATGCGGGTCGTCGGAAAGATGACCTGCTATGAAGGGTCGCCCATTTCCTTATAAAAGAGTAGGGGTGGAAGTCATTCTTCACATTTCCCTCTTCTCTCAAAGAAAATTTCTCTCTGAAGAGCTCTCAAGATTTAAGTACTTCTTTCAATTTCAGACAAACCTGATGGCAAGTGAGGGTGGTCAGAGCACCGTAGTTCCTTCTAAGGGCCTTCTCCAAGCAATCAACAGGAGGACCAAAGACAAAAATAGGAAAGGTAAGGTGTTTCCTCCTCGTTATCAGTTAACTTTACCCCAACTCTTAGATGAGCCCGGGGACGTGTTTCCAAACAACGCGGAATTTGATTCTTTCGTATTCCCTAGCACTTTAGACGTAGGAGATATTAACGACTTACTCAAATATGAATTTCCTTCTGGTTTGAGACTCAGAATCCCCACACCGGGGGATAGAACTTGTAATTGGCACCCTGAGAATTTATTTGTATACAAAGGTGCTATCACTGCTGGCCTTAGGTTTCCAGTTCACCCTTGGGTTGTTAGGTTGCTAGCTAAAGTTAAAATCAACCCGTGCCAACTATATCCCAACTCCTGGAAATTTATCTTCATTTTTATGGTTGAATGCATCAAGGGAGGCATCCGCCTTTGCATTCCTTTATTTAGACATTTGTTTGCTTTCAAAAATAGCCCTGTTACTAGGAAATGATGGGTAAGCATCCAACATCGTACAAAGTCCCGAATGATTATCAATGCTGCCTCCGTGCCGGATTCATACCACAACTGGAGGCACGAATTTTTCATCCTTAGATTGAAAGGGGGAGACTGGGTGAATTTTTCAGGTCTAAATTCAATCGCGTGAACGATGAGGGTGTTAGTGAGCTTCAGCTCTCAAGTGAAGAAAGAGCTCATCGGGATTGGCTTATTTCAACCTTTCAAAATGCTCACTATCGCGAAGTCGTGACTGAGCATACCTTGATAGAGACCGGGCTTAGTTGTATCCCTCCCGAGGGTAATCCTTACTTTAACTCCTTTATTCTCATCATACTTGTTCTTATTCCAACATTGTTTTCTTTTCCTCTTCTTGCAGTTGCTGAGGAGATTGACAGCCTGCCGGGTCGTGCTCCTCAGATTACTAAAAGGATGATTAAAAAGGCTGAGAAAGAGGCCAACCTTGACGACGTTCCAGTTCCTGAATTCCTTCAGCATTGCTCAAAAGCTGGAAAAAGAATCAGGAATTCGGATGGGAGTATGAAAACTGCGTTTATGCCTGAGTGGGGGATATGCGAGCAGGACGCTATCCGAGATAGCCATCTTCTTGCTCAGGAATGGTCTCGGAATGCCATAGCCCCGGTTGATAAGGTTCATTTTGCAACAGCAACGGACCTTAAGGAAAATGAAAGCTTGGGAGCATTTCACGCCTATAATGTAAGCTTATCTTCACTTCTTTTTTGTTACTCTTGTTAGATATTGACCATCATGGCTTAACATAGTTTTTTTTATGGTTTTTTATCCTTGTAGCTGAATGCTCATTTCCAGAACGCTGTCCAACTTGGGAAATTGTATAAGGATAAGGAAAGAGCTGCCCTCAAGGCTGTGGAGAAGCATCAAAAGGAATCTGAAGAATGGGAGGCTAAGTACTTCACCTCCGAAGACCAACCTCATCCCTTAGGGGAAAATGTGCAGCCTTGGAGAATAGAACCCAAAACAACGAGGACCCCATCATTCAGAACTACTTGGGCTCGGATACATTCTTTTCCTTCATTGATAAGCATGACAGGGAGGTCCAACCGGACAACATGACTATAGGTTGGGAAAAAGCTGTGAATAAGATTAGCCATGACCACAAATGGGTCGTTTTTCCTTCTTTTTATCCAAGTCCTTGGAAGGTGACTGATATTGATGACCTTGTTGAGGGTGCTGGAACTTCCTCTCATGTAAACAGGCGTGCTTCTGGCTCTGGAACTAAGGCCACTCCCCAACACTCAGGATCTAGTTCCGGGAGACACCCTTCAAAATCCCATGGGAAGGATCAAAGTGGCAGTTCACAACGCCCTTTAGCCGGCCGAATTCGTGAACCCAGATCGGTGAGTGTTAGTAGTTCCTCGACTTCAACTTCCAAGAGCAAGGAAGAAGGTGAGATGGGGTCATCTAGTGAAGAAGAGGTCCCTGTTCAGGTTGCTCCTCCCAAAACCAAGAAACGGTTGGTGAAGACTGCTTCTATTAAGAAGTGATTATCCTTTGAGCCTTGCATGGCCTATGTTAGCCTCATGTGGCTTTTATCCAGTTCTTATTTCACCCTGACTTTGATTGTGGTCCTTCATGGCCTTGTATTTTTATTCGGTATGTTTATAACTTATGACTCGAATTCTGTCCCTTAGGGGTATTTTATCTACATGTTTATTTCCTTTAATTAATACGTTCCTTTATTTACGGTACTTGGTCATCCTAGACTTACACACATCAGGTGTTTGGTACATCACTAAAATCACAGAAACGTAGAATGGAAAACAAACTTTTATTAATAACGTGAAATGGGCTCTGCCCTACTATGAGCAACATGCTCTGCAATGGTTTTATATGAACCTTATTTCTATTTCTAATAGATAGGCAAAAAGCTAAGTCCTTACTAGGAGAGATTAAACATAATAAATCTTGAGATTCGAGGCGTGCCAAGTACGAGGCACCTCATTTCCATCCAAGGTTTCCAACTTGTAAGAACCTCTTCCCAACGTTTTGCTGACTCTATACGGCCCTTCCCAATTAGGGGCTAACTTTCCTGTCTTTCAAACTCCAGATGCTTCTATCTTCCTTAAAACCAAGTCGACTTGTTTAAAAAACCTTTCTTTAACCCTATGGTTGTAATAAAAGGATGCCCTCTTCTGGTGCTCAACATTGCGGGCGTTCGCTTCATCCCTGACTTCATCAATTAGATCAAGGGCAAGCCTCATGCCTTCCTCATTAGTTTCTTGCTCATATGCTTCCACCCCTGGGGACACGAGAGAGAACTCCACGGGCACTACTACCTCTGCTCCATAAGCTAGCAAAAACGGGGTAGCTCTTGTTGTTACTTTACAGGTGGTACGATATGCCCACAGTATAGGCAGCAACTCGTCCACCCACGTGTTCTTGAACGTTCGACCCTTTTCTTGAGTCCATCAAGGATAATCCGATTCGCTACCTCAACTTGCCCATTAGCCTGAGGGTGAGCTACTGAAGTGAAGCGAAGTTCGATGGCGTTCTCCTCACAATACTTCTTAAACTCCTCATTGTTAAATTGGCGCCCATTATCCGTCACAAGGATTCGTGGCATACCATACCTGCAAATTACGTTCTCCCAGAAGAACTAGGCAACTTGTTGGGTGGTTATCTTAGCTAATGGCTTAGCTTCAATCCACTTGGTAAAATAGTCGATAGCCCCTATCAAGAACTTCCTTTGTGCTGAAGCTACAGGGAAAGGACCAAGAATGTCCATCCCCCACATGGCAAACGGAATAGGAGAGTTAATCGACGTTAACATCTCTGGCGGCTGCCCAACAATCGGGGCGTGTTTCTGACACCTGTCACACTTCTTGACATAACTTTTCGTATCTGCCAACATCTCTGGCCAATAAAATCCCAGACGGGTGATCTTATGGGCTAAGGCTCTGCCCCCCAAGTGTTGCCCACAGATCCCTTCATGAACTTCCTTTAATGCTTCTTCTGCCTCTTGGGGTCTCAAACACTTCAAGTACGGGATAACAAAAGACCTCTTGTAAAGGATGTCTTCAATCAAGACATATCTCAATGCTCTCACTGACAGTTTCCGTGCCTCCGAGTCGTCTTCAGGGAGCCATCCAGTCTCCAAGTGAGCCTTGATAGGATCTATCCAACAACTTCCTATATTAATGGGTGCCACCAATTTCGAATTGATGGTAGGGACCTTCAGGACCTGGAAGTAAACACTCCCGCATAATTCTCTATCTCAGAAGAGGCGAACTTTGATAGGGCATCGGCCTTGACATTCTCCTCCCTTGGAATATGCTCCATATAGCATTCATCAAACTGAGTCATAACGGCTTTCACAACCCTTAGGTCTTTTGCCATAGTATCATCCTTGGCTTCGAACTCACCATTCACTTGCGATACTACGAGTCTTGAATCTCCACAAACTTTAAGGTTCTTGACTCTCAATATTCTGGCCAAGCCTAATCCGGCTATCAAGGCTTCATATTCAGCTTCGTTGTTGGTTGTTGGAAAGTCCAACTTCAAAGCATATTCTACTAAAAACCCATCAGGGCTTTGCAAGACCAGGCCTGCACCACTAGACTTTATTTTTGATGCCCCCATCAAAATAGAGCACCCAATATTCCTTCTGATCAGGTACAAGCTCCTCAACTTTACCTTCACCTTCTTGGCTTGGCACTATCTCCTTCCCCCCGACTTCTTGGTTGTCGATAGTACATTTAACCACGAAGTCAGCTAATGCTTGAGCCTTGATGGCTGTCCGTGGCTTATATGTGATATCAAACTCCACGAGTTTGATCGCCCATTTAACTAGCCTCCCACAGGCCTTGGGGCTATGCAATATACTTCTTAACTACTGACCCGTCAGGACTTCAATCTTGTGTACCTGGAAGTAAGGTCGTAGCTTCCTTGAAGCTATTACTAGCGCCAAAGCAAACTTCTCGATGGGTGAGTAATTCAACTTAGCTCCGTGCAATACCTTGCTCACGTAGTAGATAGGATTCTGAACCTTATTTTCCTCTCGAATGAGAACGACACTCAATGCTTGTTCGGATATCGCTAGGTATAAATATAGGGTCTCTCCAGGACTAGGTTTGGCCAACAACGGGGCCTCAGCCATGTACTTTTTCATCTGTTCAAAAGCCTCTTGGCTTTCTGAAGTCCATTCAAAATTCTTCACTTTCTTCAAAGCCTGAAAGAAGGGCAAACATTTGTCGCCAGACCTTGAGATGAATCTTCCCAATGCAGCTCTTCTACCAGTCAACTTCTGCACGTCCCTCAGAGTACGGGGTGGTTCCATGTCGAGAATCGCCTTAATCTTGCATGTTTTGAAACCATCAAACCCAAAAACTTCCCTGATCCAACGCCAAAAGCACACTTGGCCGGATTTAACATCATCTTATGGTGCCTCAGCACTTCAAATGCCTCTATGAGGTGTTCAACATGGTCTGCTGTAAACAAGCTTTTGACCAACATATCATCAACATAGACCTCCATGGTTTTCCCAATCATATGGGCAAATATCTTATTTACCAGTCGTTGATAAGTTGCTCCTGCATTCTTTAGTCCAAAAGCCACGACAAGATAACAAAAAACACCAAAGTCAGTTATGAAAGATACCTTCGGGATGTCATCCTTATGCATCTTAATCTGGTTGTAGCCGCTAAAACCATCCATGAAACTCAACATTTCGTGTCCAGCCGTGGCATCTATTATTGTGTCAATCCTTGGTAGAGGGAAGCAATCCTTAGGGCATGCGTCATTCAGATTGGTGAAGTCTATGCATATCCTCCACTTACCGTTGGCTTTCTTGACCATCACAGGGTTAGCCAACCATTCAGGGAACTGAATCTCCTCAATAAAACCAGCTTCCAAGAGTTTGTCCACGTCTTGCTTAATGGCCTCTTGCCTTTCTAGAGCAAAATTCCTCTTTTTCTGTTTTATTGCCTTCCGCTTGGGGTCGACATTCAACCTGTGAGTTATGATTTGGGGGTCTATCCCTGGAATATCAACTGCTGTCCAGGAGAACACATCTCCATTTTCTTGTAGGAATTCTACCAACTTGCCCTTCAAGGGTTCCTTTAAAGAAGCTCCAACATACGTAACTTTTTCAGGGTCTCTGCAATCCAGAGGTATAGGAACCAAATCTTCTTCCGGCTTCCCGCGGTGTTCATCATCACCTTGGACATCCATGTCTTCAATCGGGAGGACCTGCCCCCCGACTCCATCAGCTCTTAATGCGGCCACATAGCAACTTCTTGCCATCTTCTGATCACCCTTCTGTTCTCCAACACCATTCCTAGTTGGAAACTTAACTTTCATGTGGTAGCTGGAGGCAACAGCCTTAAACGCGTGAAGTCCAATCCTTCCAAGGATCGCATTATACGTGGAGACTGCCTTGATTACCAAGAAGTTCAACATCTGAGTGGCCTCCTTGGGCTCCTGTCCAATAGTAACCGGTAGCTGGATAGTTCCTTCAACATTGGATTCGATTCCATTGAACCCATATATAGGCATATTGTTTGGACTCAACTGTGAATCATTGTATCCCATCTTCACAAATGCATCATGAAACAAAATATCGATAGAAGCACCATTGTCTATCAAGACTCGCTTCACCTCTAAATTTCCAATTACAGGAGTTATGACCAACGGGTCGTCATGGGGGAATTTCACCCCTTCCAAGTCTGAACCATCGAAACCAATCACTACTTCAGTCTTTGCACGTTTTGGGGCCTCTCCCACGATGTGCATCACCTCCCTAGCATATGCCTTTCGAGAGTTCCTTGTTGTGCCAGCCGCAGTCGGCCCTCCCCAAATCATGTTAATAACTGGCCCTCGTGGCTGGGGGTTACGATCACGATCATTATCCCTTTTATCATTATCTCTCATTTGATTTCCACGATCTTCGCCCTTCGTGAACCTGCTCAACTTTCCTTTTCGGATCAAGAATTCGATCTCATCCTTGAGTTGTCTGCAATCATCGGTGTCATGTCCTATATCCTTGTGGAACCTACAGTATTGATCCTTGTTTCTCTTTGCGGGATCCCCCCTGAGTGGCTTCGGCCATCGGAAATCCTTGTCTTTCTCAATATTCATCAGGATTTGACTCCTAGGGGTATTCAACCTTGCGTATTCAGAGAACCTTGGCCCCAAATTTTTCTTAGGGGTAGAGTCGGAATCCTTGCTAGTTCGGGGATATCAGTCCCTAGCATTGTACTCCTGCTCTTGCTTCCGCTTCCGGGAATTTCCGTTCCCTACATTCGTAGTAGGAGCTTCTGCTTTCCTCATGCTCTCTTCTGCTTTTATGTATTTACTCGCCCTTCTTTGGAGCTCAGTCATGCTCTCGGGGGGATGTTTTGCCAATGACATCTGAAAGTAAGTGTTCGTTGTTCCATTCTCCAAGGCTATCATAGCTACCTTGTTCTCCAGATCTGGAATGTTCAATGTCTCCTTGGTGAAGCACTTGAGATAATCCCTCAGGTTCTCATTCTTCCCTTGTTTCACTTGCATGAGAGATGCAGAGCTTTTTTCATGGACCTTTCCACTAACAAACTGATTGATGAAAGCAGAGCTCAACTCTTTAAAAGAGCCAATTGAGTTTGCGGGCAATCGGCTATACCATCTTTGAGCCATGCCTGCCAGGGTTTGAGGGAACGCCCTACACTTAAGAGCGTCGCTAGCGGGTTGTAACAGCAGTGCGTTTGAGAACGTCCTTACATAATTCGAAGTATCACCCGTTCCATCGTATGGTTTTATCGTGGGCATCTTAAATTTTCGGGAAACACGAGCATTCATCACCTCCTCAGTGAACGGGGGTGTGGGATCGTCAAGGTCTCCAAGTGGCATCAGGTCTTTGGGATCAACCCTGGGGGTTTCCACCCTTGTAGCTCCTCCAGTTGGGGCATCAGCCCTTCTTGGTCTCCTAGAAGATCTTTCCAAATCAATGAAGGGAATCTCCCTCGAAGTTGGAGGGGGCCTATTCTTGTTCTGCCTTGTTTGCTCCCTGGCTATGTCATCCTTCAGCCTTTGGATCTCAGCCTCATGAGCCTTGATCCTCTCAACAGCTGTTTGAGGAGGTCCATCATGGATTCTTGGAGTCCTTCCCATAGGCTCCTTGCTTGCACGTCGCCTCCTCGGGGCTTCATCACGATCGTCGTCCTCAGACGACGAGTCATCAGTGTAAGGTCCGGAGTAATCATAATATCCTTGCTCAGGAGGGGCTAAACCCCTAATATAGGGCGGCTGATACGACTCAGGTATTTGTAGAGCGTGACCACTTGGTCAAGGATCCCTTCGATTTGGGGGTAGTTAGGCAACCCGTATAATGGATCAGTACTCACGGGGACTGTAGTGGTGGAAATCTGAACTCTTGAGAGTGACGGCTATTTAATGGTGAGACCACCATCTGAAGCTGATTAGTCTCCCGTCCCGTGTGGACGTCCACTGGTAAGGTTCTCTCAACATGGAGATTCGTCCCTATGGGTTGAGAAACTTGAGGCTGAGTGGTTGTCTCCGTTGATGGGGGTACATACCCTTGTTCAGTAACGACTGGTGGAATAGAGGTGACGGTGGTAGCCTCGGTTGAGACTGGTGTCCTTCGTGTTTGAACCATGGTTGATGTTGTCGTCCCACAGACGGTGCCAAATGTTGTGGAATAAAAAGTAGGGTTATCGAATTGCGGCTAGGGTTCGTGAGCTTCGTGCTTTAATGGCTGCGCTTGCGTTATCGTGACCTAATTCGGGTCCTCACAAGATGCCTACGTATCTCAGAGTTGAGAATCAAGTCAACGTAGTTCTGAGATGAGGGGTCTGGCCCTTTATATAGGTTGTAGGAGCCTTAGAATCGTAATATGGTTTGGAGACTTGGTGGACAAGTCACCGTTATTGATGAAGGTTCTGACTCCTTCCTTATAGGAATTAGTTTCCATGTTGAATTAGGTGCCTTGGAGGCTACTCAATATTACTGGGATATTCTAGAACGTACCTTGTTCCTAGAACGTTCCTGGTTTGTGGATCAAGCCCATGTTAGAAACAAGCTTATAACCCGATTTGGGCTGTTCTTTTGGGCTCAATCATTAATTACGAATTTAATGCCCAACTAGGGTTTCGAGCCTTATTTATGAGCCATTAAATATTATATTAAATATGTTTTTAGGGATTATTTTTCACCCATATCACTATGGTTTCTGTTTCTAATTAATCATTATGTTCTTTAAATTGATTTTTAAAATTCCGTAAGTATACGTTAAATATTTTTGTATGTATGTTTATATGAATCTTGTCAACGTTTTGTGAATTTTTAGCTTTTTATTATTGGATTTTTTAATGTGTAATTTGATGAATCTAGGATTCGTGTTTCTAAATTGATCATTCATGTTCTTGAAACTAATTTTTAAGTCTCGTTACATAAACATAAATATGTATGTATATAATTTATATCTACTAGCTTATAACCCGTGCCATGCACGGATTTTTTTTGATATGTAATAAATTTTATTTTATGTTACAATTATATTTTTATGTAATCATTATTTACAATATTTTATTTTAATTTTAATAATAATAATTTAATATAAATTTATTAATCATATGCATGGTTTAAAACTTATATTATAAAATTTTAAAATAAATATGTCGTTGATAGAATTCGAACCTTGAAATTTTAGTAAATTAATTTAATTATATAATATATTTAATCATTAGATCTAATGATTCTGATTTTTTACTAAAAATCTAATGGTCATTATTCGTAGTATGCGGATTTCTATTATATTTTGTTAGTGATTAGAAGATATGATGTGATATTTTTGGGTATATATTAATTATTGCAAGATTTGATATGATTGAAAGATATGATATGATTGATGTTTTTAGGTGTTCATAAAGGGTAATATATTTAATTAAAAGTAAATGTGAAAAAGGCAATCGACTAATTACCATTAATTATATTATGTTATTATTTATTTTAGGTATTTTAATAGTATAGATATCGTATATATTTTCTTTATAATAAAGGTTAAATAAGTAAATTCACGAAAAACTAAAAAACATATACCAAAAAATAGGTACCAAAATTTTTAAAGTTTCGGCTATTATATAATTAATTATTTAATTTAATTTAATATAATTTAATATACTCATGTTTACGGATTATACTAATGTTTCCTTATTATAAACAACGTATACAGATTTTTAATATATTTTATTAATAATTGAAAAATATGATGTGATATTTTCGGGTATATACTAATGATTATAAGATTAGTTTAAAACTAAAAAGGTAACGTGTTTTAATTCGAAAGAAAATATTAATAATTGGAAGATATGATGTGATTGATGTTTTTAGGTGTTTATAAAAGGTAATATCTTCACTTAAAAGTAATGTAAAAAAAGGCAATCGACTACTTACCATTAATGTTATTATTTATTTTAGGAGTTTTAAAAGTATAGATATAATATATATTTTTCTTTATAATAAAGGGTAAATAAGTAAATTCATATATTTTATAATATTTTATAATATATTTTAAAAGTATAGATATAATATATATTTTTCTTTATAATATATATTTATAGAATTAGAACCTTGAAATTTTAGTAAATTAATTTAATCATATAATATATTTAATCATTAGATCTAACGATTCTGATTTTTTACTAAAAATTTAATGATCATTATTCATAGTACACGGATTTCTATTATATTTTGTTAGTGATTAGAAGATATAATGTGATATTTTTGGGTATATATTAATTATTGCTAAATATGATATGATTGGAAGATACGTATGATTGATATTTTTAGGTGTTCATGAAAGGTAATATCTTCAACTAAAAGTAAATATGAAAAAGGCAATCGTCTAATTACCATTAATTATATTATGTTATTATTTATTTTAGGTGTTTTAATAGTATAAATATCGTATATTTTTTTAAATATCTTTTATTAATAATTGAAAAATATGATGTGATATTTTCTGGTATATATTACTTATTGTAAGATATGATAATCGAAAGGAAAATATTAATGATTGAAAGATATAATACGATTGATGTTTTTAGGTGTTTATAAAAGGTAATATCCCATAACTTTTAATCTCAACTTTTATATAACATAGTATAGATTTAGGTGTTTATAAAAGGTAATATATTCGAAGAAAAGTAAATATGAAAAAAGGCAATCGACTACTTACCATTAATTATATTCTTTTACATTTTTTTGGGGTTTTAATAGTTTAGATATCATATAATTTTAATATTAATAATTTAATATAAATTTAATTAATGATATGCATGGTTTAAAACTTATATTATAAAATTTTAAAATAAATATGTCGTTGATAGAATTCGAACCTTGAAATTTTAGTAAATTAACGTTTCTGATTTTTTACTAAAAATTTAAAGATCATTGTTCATAGTACACGGATTTTTATTATATTTTGTTAGTGATTAGAAGATATAATGTGATATTTTTGGGTATATGTTAATTATTGCTAGATATGATATGATTGGAAGATACGATATGATTGATATTTTTAGGTGTTCATGAAAGGTAATATCTTCAACTAAAAGTAAATGTGAAAAAGGCAATCGTCTAATTACCATTAATTATATTATGTTATTATTTATTCTAGGTATTTTAATAGTATAAATATCGTATATTTTTTTTAATAATGAAGGTTAAATAAGTAAATTCACGAAATACTAAAAAATATATACCAAAAAATAGGTAACAAAATATTTAATGTTTCGGCTATTATAAAATTAATTAATTTTAATTTAATATAATTTAATATACTCATGTTTACGAATTATACTAATGTTTTTTATTATAAACAATGTATATATATTTTTAATATCTTTTACTAATAATTGAAAAATATGATGTGATATTTTCTGGTATATATTAATTATTGTAAGATATGATATTCGAAAGGAAATATTAATGATTGAAAGATATGATACGATTGATGTTTTTAGGTGTTTATAAAAGGTAATATCCCAAAACTTTTAATCTCAACTTTTATATAACATAGTATAGATTTAGGTGTTTATAAAAGGTAATATCTTCGATTAAAAGTAAATGTGAAAAAAGGAAATCGACTACTTACCATTAATTATATTATTTTACATTATTTTAGGAGTTTTAATAGTTTAGATGTCATATATATTTTTCTTTATAATAAAGGGTAAATAAGTAAATTCACTACGTACCAAAAAACAGGTACCAAAACTTTCAATGTTTCGGAATTTATATAATAGTATAGATATGGATGTGAAATTCTATTTCAATTAAATTGATTGTGTCAATATTTACTCGTTTTAAATCTATACTATTATACCGAAATATTAAAGTTTGGTTGGTCGGTACCTGTTGATTTTACTTATTTATCCTTACATTTTATTTTACAAAATTATCCTTACTTAATTATTTATAATTACTAATAACTAAAAAAAATTCTTTTTCAGGAAAACATGTTACCTTTTCTATTTTTCAATAACTAATCAATTTCCATTTTCACGTAAAATATGAGCAATTCTATTTAATAAAATAAAATATTATAACTGATAACTAACCAATTACTTTTTTTAGCTGAAATACGTTACCTTTTCTAACAATACCATTTACCTTTTTTCACGTAAAATACAATATTTTTTAGATTTTATCTAACAAAAAGTTTTTTCATTTCTAAAAACACTATGAGCTTCGGCAAAAAAAAAAAACACTATTAGCAATTCTATTTAATAAAATAAATGTTGTGGAACGAAAAATAGGGTGTATTTATTGCGTATTGAATGCTAGGGTTTATGAGAGCTTCGAGCTTTAATGGCTGATCAAGTGTTTCGTGACTTAACTCGGGTCCTCATAAGATGCCTACGTATCTTGTAAATATCAAGAATCAAGCCAAGAAAACGTAGTTCTAGGATGAGGGGTCTGGCCCTCTATATAGGCTGAGAAGCCTGAGAATTATAGTAGGGTTTGGTATCTTGGTGGACAAGATACCTATTTTAGGTAGAATTCTGGATCCTTCCGGGTAGAACGTGGATAAGCATTACAGCTGTATTCCTTGGAGACCACTCCCGGGGTGATTTGGTTTCCTTTGGGACTCGATAACCGAATCTCATATTGGCTGATTTATCTAATTACGAATTATTATCATAATTAGGGTTTTTGGGCCTTGTCTTTGGACCAACCTAGGTTTATTTAATGTATCATTAAAGGTGTCTTTAGGGCTTTATTTTCAGCCCATATCATTTGCCCCCCAACTTCTAGGAAAACTGATCAGGTTTTCATTGAAGTTATAATTGGTTCTTATCGAGACTTGGGGTTTGATTCATCCCTTACCTGGGACAATCTACCCTAATTCGGGGATTTTTAGTACACTAGTGTTTCACGGATATCGTATTAAACGTAAAGTGTGGAGCGACCTACACATTTACGACGATCTTCCTTATTCGAGGGTAAACAACAATTTTTATGCCTTAAAGAAATTTAATAACTTCCTTGCACTTTTTCTTATTCTCACGAGCATTTCGTCGATGCCATAATTTCTAAAATTTCTTTTCAAAGAAATCGCTTTTTGTAGGAAAAATCAGAAAAAGGTCTTCACAATTTTCGATCAGGATTCCTGGTCGAATTTTTGATCAGGATCCTGGTCAAATAAAATCAATTTTGGCATCCTGGTCTGAGGCATTTCGACCAAGATTCCTGGTCGAATAAAATCAATTTTGGCATCCTGGTCTGAGGCATTTCGACCAAGATTCCTGGTCGAATTTTCGATCAGGATCCTGGTCGATATATGGCCATTCTGTCATCCTGGTCGATGGTACTTCGATCAGGATTCCTGGTCGACATTTCGATCAGGATCCTGGTCGAAGAAATGCCATTCTGTCACTTTGGTCGATGGCACTTCGATCAGAATTCCTGGTCGACATTTCGATCAGGATCCTGGTCGAATAAATGCCATTCTGTCATTCTGGTCTAGCTCATTTCGACCAAGATTCCTGGTCGACATTTCGATCAGGATCCTGGTCGAATAAATGCAATTTGGACACTCTGGTCTAGCTCATTTCGACCAAGATTCCTGGTCGACATTTCGATCAGGATCCTGGTCGAATAAACGCAATTTGGACACTCTGGTCTAGCTCATTTCGACCAAGATTCCTGGTCGACATTTCGATCAGGATCCTAGTCGAATAAATGCAATTTGGACATTCTGGTCTAGCTCATTTCGACCAAGATTCCTGGTCGACATTTCGATCAGGATCCTGGTCGAATAAATGCAATTTGGACACTCTGGTCTAGCTCATTTCGACCAAGATTCCTGGTCGACATTTCGATCAGGATCCTGGTCGAATAAATGCAATTTGGACACTCTGGTCTAGCTCATTTCGACCAAGATTCCTGGTCGACATTTCGATCAGGATCCTGGTTGAATAAATGCAATACTGGGCTTATTGGTCCTTAACCCCCTGTATTTACTAGGAAATTTATAGTTCTTCTAGATCCTTCCTGCTCTTTGGGCCTATGGGCCTCTCAACAGGCCTTAACCGGCTATTGCCAGTTATTTGGAATTTTAACCGGCTATTAGCCAGTTGCAAAATTCCTATAAGAAGGTGGAGTAAGATTCATTTCTCACTTCACTCTAACATACTATACTTTCCCCTAAAAATTTTCTTAGTCATTTCTCTCAAGTTAAGGCGATTCCCGGCGATTTTTCCGTTTTCAGGCGAGTTTCTGCCGGTTTCTGGGTTTCTTTTGAAGATTTTCTGGGCTTTCTGTTGCATCTTTATCTTCTTTAACTGGATTTCTGGGCTTGAGCATTCATACCTTGAAGATCAATGGCGGACCAATCTGCACGACGCCTTCTAAAGATGAATTCAGCTTCCAAAAGAGGTAACGACATCGAAATTCGTTCTTCTTATATGAGTTTAACTGAAATGATCAACTTGCGTGGAGATGATCACCCTTCTCTAGTTGATTTAGATGCTTATAATTGCTGTAACAAGTTTCATGATGATGACATAATTAAAAATTACAACAAAACTTATGCAAATAACTCTCCATATAGACTTGTTAAGGCTGGGCCTTGAAAGGCATATGACTCAGCCTATTTGTAGTTAGAGGATTCTAATCCAATTAAAGTAGTTTGTAATAAATAAATAATATCAACTGTCACAGGAATCTCATAAGGTGACAACTGTCAGAAGAAAAATCAACAAGTCAATCTATAGTTTTGATGTTTCACACTGAAGAAGATTCAGTTGCCTGATCAAGCGTCAGTGTAGCATTGAAATACATGGATTTATTTCAAGGACAGAGGTTTCTATAAGTGATAAGAAACAATATCAGTTCAGAATGATCGGAGAGAGTGAAGAAAAGAAAAAGACCACAGTTTAATGTCAAGATGAAGAACAGAGATTGGAGTTAGTCGTTCATGAACCAGACAGTACATCGAGCGTCAACAAAAATCCAGTGTATGTTCGTTATTATAATTACGTGGTCCACAGTGAAGTTTTGACTATTAAAAGGAGTTGTATTAATTCTATTTTAATTAATTAAATCAAATAGTTAATTTAATTAAATAAATTAATTCTATCAGAATTAATATATTTGTTAAAGTAATTATTAGATTAATTAAATAAGAATTAATCTGAAAAAGAAATAATTAATTAAGTGATTTATATAAATCATTTAGTTAATTATAATCTGAAAATATATAACAATATAACTATCTAAGGATAGTACCGATTGTTATATATAGTTCAAAAGGATAGTCATACAAAGGGAATGGTTTGGACAGTCATATTAAGTTCAAATAATAGTCATACCGAAAGTCATATACAAAGGAAATGATTATTGGACAGTCATATTCAGTTCAAAAGGAGATAGTTATACCGAAAGGTATATTCAAGTCAAGTGGCTATTGGACAGTCATATTCAGTTCAGTGGATAGTCATACCGAAAGTTATATTTAATGGGACAGTCATATTTCTTTCAGTGGATAGTCATACCGAATGTTATATATGTGTTAATTGATTGTTATATCAATTAAAACAACACAATATGACTATGGACGGAATATAAAGATCAGAAGCAGCAAAGAGGCAGAAGACAATTCACTTACAACTTCTGAAAAATCCCAGCAGCTCATATCTCTCTCTCTCAAGCTCAAGAACACTTACAAACATAATTCTGGAAATTCAAGTTCATCTCTTTTGTAATATTCTATCCGTTGGAACTTGTTTATGTGTGGTTCTTGTAATACTATCGAATTAAGTTTCCTAGTTCACAACTTGATATCTTGATTTTAATTAACTAAATTAGAAAAGTTCATGTCGAATTTTCTAATTAGTTATTAATTACTTGATAATCATTTGGATTGATTTTGTAACACACATCAAGTTAATATATTGTTATATTCAACTTGAAATTTGTGTTGTATTATTCCGCTCAAATTTGTTTAAGTTAAATTTTATTTAAAGAACAAATTTCGATAAAATGGTATAGATTGTATTCAACCCCCCTTCTACAATCGTATCGGACCTAACAATTGGTATCAGAGCTTATTGATTGATATACAAATCAAGATCCTAATTTTATTCCGCCAAAAATCAATCTTGAATTTTTAACTCTCTTAAAAATTCGTCATGTCTTCAAAAAGTATTGTTAAGATTCCTATGTTTAATAAGGACAATTATTCAATGTGGAAAAATAAGATGGAGTTGTTCCTTGATGTCGCAAATTCCAAATATTTGGGTGTTCTACAGAATGGACCTATAATTCCAATTCAACATACAACTGAATCAATAGTCGGAGGAGTTGTTGTAACACCTGCATCAACTAGTCCAAAGCCTGCTTCTTCTTTTACTCCGGATGAAAAGGAGGATGCTGGACTAGATAAGAATTTGAGACTTATTCTGATAGATTCCCTAGATGCTGTTATGTACAGTCATGTCATGAATTGTAAAACTGCAAAGCACATGTGGGAAACCATTGAGACTATTAATGAAGGGACAGATGAGGTTAGGGAGAACAGACTTCAAATTTTGACTTCTGAATATGAACATTTTAGAGCTGGTCCTAATGAGGGCATTCAGGAAGTGTTCGAAAGGTATAACAAAATAATCAACAACTTGCAAGTTCATGGCAAGCAATATACACAGAAGGAGATTAATATGAAGTTTTTGTTGACAATGCCCACTCATCTTGAACACAGGATAACGGCCATCAGAGAATCGAGAGATCTGAATAAGATTGCTCTTGAAAGGTTGTTTGGTGTTCTGAAAACCTATGAACTGGAACAAGTACAGCAGAGGGAGGTCACTGGAAAAGGAAGGGTGCCTAGTTCATCTACAGCTCTTGTAGTTGAAGCACCAAAGGAAGTGGAAGCTAAGGTTGTTCTACCTTACAGCTCAGACAAGGAACAAACTGAAGTTGAACAGGGTCAAACACCACCTATTCAGGATGGTGGAGACTTTTACTCACTTGAAGAGCTAGATCAACTTGAAGATGAATCCATGGCATTAATGGTAAGGCAATTTGGCAATTTTAGATTCAGAAGAAATCCAAAGTACAGGTTCAAGTCAAATAACAGATTCCAGAGAGGAGGCTCTTCTTCCTCTAGTAACAGGGGAGGATACAAAACTGGATCTGTTGACAGAAGCAAATTTCGTTGCTTCAACTGTAATGAATTGGGGCACTTTGCCACTGAATGCCAGAAACCCAAGCAAACTCAAAGAAGAGACTTTGCTGCTGAGAAGAAGAAACCTGGGAAAGCTTATGTTGCAGCCGGTAAGAGTTGGGATGACACGGATAGCGAAGATGAAGAATATGGAAATCTTGCGCTAATGGCAATTGGTGAATCATCTGATCATCAGAACGGACAGGTAACTCTTACTGACACTGAATTAATTCGTAGTCTATATAATTCCTTAGGTAATGCACAAACTGGATATAATAGACTAGATCTACTAAGCACTAAACTTGGAAATGAAGTGTCAGAATTGAAAAAGATTCACATTAATCAAGATCAACAAAGAGATGAAATAACAATGCTTCTCACCAAGGAGAAATCTATTCTAGAAGTTGTTGGTAAACAAATGGCTAGAATTACTGAACTTGAAACGCAGGTCAGGGCTTGTTATAATTCTGTTAAAATTTCCAAGGAGTTCTTTAACAAACAAGCTGTTGAACAAACAGTAGGGATAGGGTATGGCTACAACGAAGCTGTTGGATTGTTGGGCATAAATTCCCCTAACCTTGTTAGTGCTGAAGAAAGAGGGATACCGCATGTTCTTAAGAAAGTTAAAGATCCCCTCTTTAAGAAATCTGATGCTGGACCACCAGATATTCTTTCTATGGTCATCCAGGAAGAAATAAGAAATGAGGACAGTGCTAATGGCATTGTTCTTGAAAATGTCAAAACTACTAAGAAACCAGTTAAGTATGTTGAGTTAACGAGTTCGTCTAAAAGTAGTTTAAGTGACGAGCAGTTGAAAAAGAAAAATACCATGTCTGATATGCACACCATGCCTATTAATGATCCATCTCATAAATCATGTGGTATTATTAATTGTATAACTTGTGCTTTTAATAGTATGCGAGCATATTTTAATGGTAGCTATGCATGTGATAAACAGACTGCTCCGCGACAGCATATGAACAGGAACAATAATGTTCGGTCAAAGACTGTTATTCCTTCTCAAGTTAGGAGAGAGACATTTGAACCTAAGAACAAACAAAGGGTTACGAAGAATGTTTACCAGGTCAAGTGTCCAGTCAATGACACAAGTGTCCGTGCTGTTAAAGAAACATGGATACCTAAAATAAAACAAAAGATTTTCAAATCTGTTTATAAGGTTAAATGTTTATTGGTTAAAGATGTTAAAATTAAAAGTGTTGCTTTGCCTGATAAAGGCCAATATTTTAAAACCGCAGGACCCAATCAAATTTGGGTTCCGAAGAAGGTTTAATCCGTTTGTCATTGCAGGGTGTTGAGCAGGTTGAACGTGTAACCTGGATCTTGGATAGTGGATGTTCAAGGCATATGACTGGAGATAGAACCCTGCTAACAAACGTGGTGGAAAAGGCCGGCCCAGTAGTTACCTTTGGAGATAACAGCAAAGGTAGAACTGATGGATATGGCAGACTTGAAGCTGGAAATGTTATCATAGAAGAAGTGTCCTGTGTAAAAGGACTTGAGCATAATTTGCTCAGTATCAGTCAATTCTGCGACAAAGGATTTGATGTCCATTTTAACAAAAAGAATTGTCTGATTTCTCACAAAAGAAGTGAACAACCATCGCTGACTGGAGTCAGAAAAGGAAACTTGTATGTAGCTAACTTGAATACGGGAAGCACTGAAGAATTCAATTGCTTCTATTCTAAAGCGTCCACAGATGAAAGTTGGCTATGGCACAAGAAACTCTCTCACCTGAATTTCAAAACAATGAACTCTCTTGTTAAAAGAGAATTAGTGAGAGGTTTGCCTTCTATGGAATTTACACAAGAAGGACTATGTGACGCATGCCAAAAAGGGAAGATAAAAAGGGCAACTCACAGGAGCACTAATACATCATCAATAACTGAACCATTACAATTACTTCATATGGATTTGTTTGGTCCAGTTAATGTGATGTCAATGTCAAAGAAAAGATATGCTCTAGTGATTGTTGACGATTTCTCTAAATTCACATGGGTTTTGTTCTTACATTCCAAAGATGAAACTCCACAGTTAGTGATTGATCATATCAAGTTGATTGAGCTTGATTCAATGTATCCAGTAAGAGCGATAAGGTCAGATAATGGAACTGAATTCAGGAATGCAGTTCTAAATGAATTCTGTACTGAGAAAGGTATAACAAGACAGTTCTCGGCTCCAAGAACTCCTCAGCAAAATGGGGTAGTTGAAAGAAAGAATAGAACCTTGGTTGAAGCTGCTCGTACTATGCTAAGTGAATCAAGGCTTCCATTAAGCTTTTGGGCTGAAGCTGTCAATACTGCATGCTATACCCAGAATCGAACGCTGATCAACAAAGACTTAATGAAGACACCTTATGAAGCGTTAACAGAAAAGAAACCAACACTCAAGTACTTTCATGTATTTGGAACAAAATGCTTTCTGCTAAAAGAAGGAGACGATCAAGGTGGTAAATTTGAAGAAAAAGCACATGAAGCAATTTTTGTGGGTTATACAAGAAGAGCATATAAGGTGTATCTAATTGATCAACAGAAAACAATGGAAAGTGTCAATGTTACATTTGATGACACAAAACTTCCTAATATCCAAACTGAAGATTCATCTGAAAAGCTGTCTTTTGAAGATATGACAGATCTAGAATCAGATGATGATAGTCCACCTGATGTGTTTGCTGATGCTAATGACAACAATGTCAATGATGAGACTAATCAGAATAATGGTGATGAAAATCATGATAATGTTGAAAGTGTCACTAATAATTCTGAACAATCGTCTAATCAGCCTGGCAACAACTCAGGGGGAGTTAATGAAGGATCTACTAGTCATATTCAACATCATAATGAAGATCAAGGCGAATCATCAAGATTAAATCTTCCAAGACAGACTGTCTGGAATAGAGCTCATCCTTTTGAGCTAATCGTTGGTGATCCAGATGTTGGTGTAAAGACTAGAAGAGCTTTTCAAAATCAATGTAATTATTCAGGGTTTCTATCTGAAATGGAACCTAAGAAAACTGAAGAAGCTCTTTCAGATCCTGATTGGGTGATTGCTATGCAAGATGAACTCAATCAATTTAAACAACAAGAAGTGTGGAAGCTGGTGCCCAGACCTACAAATAAAACAGTGGTTGGTACAAGGTAGGTATTCAGAAACAAACTTGATGAAGATGGAACAGTAACAAGAAATAAAGCAAGACTGGTAGCAAAAGGTTACTCACAATCTGAACGCATTGACTATGATGAAACTTATGCTCCAGTGGCTAGACTTGAGGCCATAAGGATATTCTTGGCATTCGCAGCATTTTCAAACTTTAATGTTTATCAAATGGATGTCAAGAGTGCCTTTCTGAATGGAAAACTGGATGAAGAGGTATATGTAGAACAGCCACCTGGTTTTGAAGATCCAGATTTATTGGGGTATGTTTACTTTCTCTTTAAAGCTATATATGGTCTTAAGCAAGCACCAAGAAAATGGTATGACACACTCTCTGAATTTCTACTTGAAAATGAATTTACAAGAGGTGTCATAGACAAAACTCTCTTCACAAAGAAACATAAGAAAGATACAATATTAGTCCAAATCTATGTGGATGATATAATATTCGGGTCTACTAATGATATTCTTTGCAAGAAATTTGCTAAGTTAATGCAGGGTAAGTTTGAAATGAGCATGATGGGTGAGCTGAAGTTCTTTCTTGGATTGCAAGTAAGTCAAAGGACAGATGGAATATTTATCTGTCAATCCAAGTATGTCAAAGAGCTTCTCAAGAAATATCAAATGGAGGACTCATCTTCAGCAAGAACACCATCATCGACAGCGGTCAAATTTAGAGCATGTGAAAATTCTATCAAGGTAGATATCACAAGCTACAGAGGTATGATAGGCTCATTACTTTACCTTACTGCAAGTACACCTGATATTATGCATGCTACGTGCTTGTGTGCAAGGTTCCAATCGGATCCTAGAGATGTTCATCTCATTGCTGTTAAACGAATCCTGAGATATCTTAAGGGTACGCCTAATTTAGGCATCTGGTACCCTAAAGATTCTGGTTTTAATCTTGTTGGATATACAGATTCAGATTATGCAGGAAGTGTTGTGGATAGAAAAAGCACCTCTGGGAGTTGTCAATTCCTAGGTGGTAGACTGGTTTCCTGGTACAGCAAGAAACAACAAACAGTTTCCAACTCAACAGCTGAAGCTGAATATATAGCTGCTGGAAGCTGTTGCGCACAGATTTTGTGGATCAGGAATCAGCTGAGAGACTATGGTTTTGTACTAGATAAAATTCCTATTTTATGTGACAATACAAGTGCCATAGCTATCTCTAACAATCCTGTGCAGCACACAAGGACAAAGCATATTGACATCAGGTATCATTTTATTCGAGAGCATGTCATGAATGGTACCGTGGAGTTACTTTTTGTACCTACGAAAGAACAAACAGCAGATATTTTTACTAAGTCTCTTGACGAATCCACATTCACCAGACTTGTTGGTGAATTGGGTATGTTAAATAGTCCTAGTAATTAAACTAGTTAATATCTGAGGTTTGATCTTTAATAATTTTCAAAGTGATTATTGTGTACAATATTTGTTATTTGAAATCACTTGTATAATTATTTTATCAACTTATAATGTTGCTTGTTTCTTCTTAAAGTTTTATCACTATCTTCGTTATACATCTCTAAATACTTCTTGTAATTTTAGAGTGATTCATTTTCCTTAAAAAATATTTTTCTCGAATTTTACTAGCTGTAGTTTATGAGAAATCTATTTTTCTTGAAAATGTTATTATTTTAAAATCAGTTTAATTATTTTTTTATGTTTAATAAATTATATTTTTTTCTTGAATAATTTTCTATATGGAAATTATTTTATTAGAAAATTGATATGTATTAATTCACCAGAAATAATTTTGTATATATTCAATATTTTATTTATTTTGATTTGTAATGTTTGTCCTTTTGTTATTAATGTTTGATCTCGTAAAAAGGACTACCTATGATCGTTTGTTTAATTTTTATTAGGTTTGCTGATTTTAGTGTAAGTTATTTTACTAATTTTTGGCTTGGTTTTTGATAGAAATTAAATTGCTTCAGTTTTAGAATTTGCTAGTTCTAAATATCCTGTTAATATTTAGATTTTAGGATAGTTATATTTGTTGTTTTGTTTATATTACAATAGATATAACAATTAATCTGATTGTTATATTTGTATTTTAGGGTAAATATAACTCTAATTAGTATATAGTTATATTTTTGTTTTGTTTGAAATATAACTGTCGAAAATTCAATTTTGCATTGTCATACTCTTTGTTTTTCGATAGTCATATTAGTGTTATCTTGTTAATAAAACTGTTATATAACTATGTAATTAGGATAGTCATATTACGTTTATACGTAATATAACTATCGGTATGACTATCAACCGATAGTCATATCTTGTGTGTGTTAGATAGTCGTGTAAGTTAATTAAACTAGTACATAACTATTAATATAGGATAGTTATATTTTGTTTAACACGTAATATAACTATCGGTATAACTATCAATCGATAGTCATATCTGAGCTGAATTATATATAAATCGTTAGTAATATTGATAGTTATATTCAGTTATATTATCTTTTCAGCGTGTTAAGTCACCTGAGACACTATTTCGAACGATACATACATATACACGGTGTATAACTATCGAATTGCTGCCGAATTACTGTCTCAATCACACTCGAATCACAGTTCTAAGAACAAAATTCGATTACCCATTCAATTATCTTCAAAACCGTTGCTTAAATGTAAGATTTGGTTGTGTTTTGAAGATTTTTTTTGTTAAAAACTTCGGATTTTCGATTTAAAATTCAAGAACATTGGTTGTGATTATTCAAAAACTAAAAATAGACGTGTGTTTGTGATGTTATGGAGATCATTGCCTCAAATTTTCAAAATTTTTGGTGAAGAATTCGATTATTCGAATTTTTATTTATTTATTTATTCGAATTTTGTGTATTAATTAGTTTAATTGCTGAATTTTGCAGATTCTCTAAGGTTAAAATTTGATTTGGAATGGCTGACACTTATAATAATTTTGAGATTGTTAATCACAACTTTATTGGATATTTTAATCCCGAGGATTGCTCGGTGGATCGTTTCAAACCGTGGATATCTTTTCTGAACGATCATAATATCTGTAGTCATGCTATAACTGCAAATGTTCCCATGAAATTTGGTCCGCTTAAACTAATGTGTACTACAGCTATGGTGGCCTCAGACAACAGATCATTTTCTTTCAACTTCAGCAATAAGACATATACAGTGGATGAATCTGTCTTCAATGCTGCTCTGAGACTGCCTACTGAACAATTTAATGAGCCTCCTTCAATTGATGAGTTGACACATTTCTTCACACATCTGAATTATCAAGGTCAATTGGATCTTAAGCGTCCCCTGAAAAGTAACCTGGTTCAAGAATGGAACATATTCTTCGAAATCATTGCAAAGGTCTTTGCTAATTCTACCAAGAGTAACAACACTGTCATCACGGGAATGTTGCAGTCTATTGGTTACTCAATTGCTTACAACAGAAGAGTCAATTTTGGTAACTTGCTCTGGCCTATTTTGATAAATCGTGTGAAGAAAGCTAGGAAGAACTTTGGGAAAGGTAAACTGGTTAAATGTCATTATCCTCGATTTTTGACATTAATTTTTAATCATCTTATGCCTACGGATCAGCCTACTCCTTTTCCAAATGATCGAGTTCAATGGTCTGGTAAACCAAATAAGAAGTTCTACACAAGGTTGGATACTTCTGGTACTCTGGCGCATGTTCCAGTAGTCATAACACCATATATGTCTACGTTCATAAATTTGCCAAATGTTATGGCTCAACCAGTTGCTGAGCTACTTGCAATTGAACAAGCTCCAGAACCTGAAGCAGAACACACAGCTACTGAACATCAACCAGAACCTGAACCGTTAATTGATCCTGAACCTCACTATCAAGTGGATCAACCCATTCAGACTGAAGATGTTGGAAATGTAAATGATCAGGTATTTGACTCAACTTCTACTCAATCTCAATATCTTTCTGATAGTCAAACAAGTGCGAGAAATGACCAAGGGGCTGTACAACCACAACCTCTAACCCAGGTCAATACACCAAATACTAAATCCAAATTCTCCAAACACTATCAAAGAAAGAAATTGTCAGTCAAACGATACAATCCGAGTAGTGATATTCTGAGTGAAACTACAGTTCTGCCTTTACAAAAGAAAAGTAAAACTACATCTGAGTCAACTGTAAACCCTTTCATTTCATCAACCACTCCCTTGTTACTTACAATGGGGGAAGACATTTTCTCAAATGAAGCTGAAAACACTCTCATGCAAGTTGACCAAGTAACAGTGCCTGCCATTGTTACGGCAGAAGAACTCTCACAGGTTGATAGGGATTTGCGAACTCCCATTGCACCACCACTGACCTTCCAAGAGGAGGCTAGGGTGATTTCTCCTGCAGGTACAATGGATGCAGCTATGGATTATGAGAGGAGTGATGTGAGAATTACTTCAAATCTGAGTGAAACACTAGCACGTGAGGTGAGTGATACTCAGAGAGCTATTGAAGTGAGAGCACACACTGACACAAACACTCTGTCTCTTATGGAACAACTTGCTCAAATGAAAGAAAATCTTGCTCAAGCTGAAGAGGATAACAAGAACTTAAGATTTGATATGGATAACATGAGAACTATCCTCAACAACAAGATCAGTGCACTCAAGCTAACTCAACAACATGCAATTGAAGACTCTGGAGATGTCACAGTGGCTCAAGATCTCATTATATCTTCAATGTCAAATCAGATTGAAGATATTCAGAATAACATGAATGAACATCACTTGTCCACTGAACATCAATTTAGTCAGATTGAAAGGCAGAATGCACTCCAAGCAAAAGGGTTGACTCACTTGTATAACATCATTACTAGAACTATCACTCCAACAGAAGAAGAAAGAAAGTTCTTTGAAGGTCAAGATGGAGGAGGTGATGGTGATGAACGTGACCCGAAGCCTGCTGATTTTGTTCCCTCTGTAGAGGATTCATCAACTAAGGGGGAGAAGTCAAGACATGGAGGAAGTTCAAGTAAATCTAAATCTGATCAAGGAGCTGATCAAGGTGATAGGAGAGATAAGGGGAAGAGGAAAGAAATTGGAAGTTCTGACATGCATGAAGAACCTGAAGATATTGAAGGTTACTACTACACAGGTGAACCAGATAGTATTGACATGTTTGCTGAGTTAAAGTTCACAGATGTGGGAGAAGTATTACCTGAACCAGATCTCAGGGACTGGGAAGATGAAATGCCCATAGACTCAGAAGCTGAAGCTGAACAGATACGTCTAGATTTTGAAGCTGAAGCAGAAATTGACAGACAAGAAGCTCAACTAAAATTGAGAGATGATAGGCTTAAAAAGACATTGGACTTGATTGCTCATAAAGAAAAACTTCAAAAAGAGGAAGCTGCAGCAATGCAACGCCAACATGCACTTAAGGTACAAGCTAGGAGAACATACATCAGATTAAAAAGTGGTGACAAGTGGGAACGAGCTCAAAAAGCTATAGACTCACCACAAACGTCTGAATATGATGATCGTCGGCTAAGTGCTATTCTTGATGAATTTAAGAATTCAAATCCAATACATGAAGGGTATGTGAAAGCCTTACAAACAGAAGTCGTCAGGATATCTTCTGCTTTTGAACCAAGAACCGATGAGTTAGTAATTTTCGTTGAATGTCATAATGTTGGAACATTCAGAGTGTCCCTTCAATTCTTTTATGACAGATCTTTGACAGAACTCTGGGCTCTTAGACCAAAGGTAAGAACATCCTCTGAGTTGGGAATACTACTTCATGAAAAGTTCAAAGAGTTTGCTGAAAGAGCTGGACCGGAAGTGATAGAAAAGCCTAAGCAAGTGAAGTTTCTTAAGGGTGAAGTGATACATACAGTCAAACTTCAGACGAAAGATTTGTATGAGCACTCTGCTAAACACTTGGTATTTGTGGAGTACATTCTTAGAAATCATGGATTTACTTCTCAACTTAAACGGGAAACTGCAGATCATATCAAATCTTATGCTCAAACCAATGTGAAAGACTATGTAAAATTCAAAGGTGAGTTGAGGAAATCACTTGGAATTCCATTGGTACTTCCTACAAGGCTATCATCAAGGAAAGAAATGTTAGTTGATGTTGAGCTACATAAAAGCCTACCAGTCCTGAATGAAGAAGAAGAAGAAGAAGGAGAGTTCAGACCTGGAGGAAGTGAAAACTGAAGAACCGCTCTACTTGTGATATTTTTAGAGCTTAGATAGAACAAGATAGCATAATTATACTATGTGATCAGTCTAGAGGATCATCTATCTTGTATTTATCTTTTCTGTTTGAATCTGGATAATGTTATATATGAACCAGAACTTTTTCATTATTTACTTAGCATTTAAAGTTTTATTCTTTACTTATTTAATTGGGATTAGTTGAAGAATCCTCTAGGTATTTGCTTGTTACTGTCTAACAAACAAATAGGGGGAGATTGAAAGGCATATGACTCAGCCTATTTGTAGTTAGAGGATTCTAATCCAATTAAAGTAGTTTGTAATAAGTAAATAATATCAACTGTCACAGGAATCTCATAAGGTGACAACTGTCAGAAGAAAAATCAACAAGTCAATCTATAGTTTTGATGTTTCACACTGAAGAAGATTCAGTTGCCTGATCAAGCGTCAGTGTAGCATTGAAATACATGGATTTATTTCAAGGACAGAGGTTTCTATAAGTGATAAGAAACAATATCAGTTCAGAATGATCGGAGAGAGTGAAGAAAAGAAAAAGACCACAGTTTAATGTCAAGATGAAGAACAGAGATTGGAGTTAGTCGTTCATGAACCAGACAGTACATCGAGCGTCAACAAAAATCCAGTGTATGTTCGTTATTATAATTACGTGGTCCACAGTGAAGTTTTGACTATTAAAAGGAGTTGTATTAATTCTATTTTAATTAATTAAATCAAATAGTTAATTTAATTAAATAAATTAATTCTATCAGAATTAATATATTTGTTAAAGTAATTATTAGATTAATTAAATAAGAATTAATCTGAAAAAGAAATAATTAATTAAGTGATTTATATAAATCATTTAGTTAATTATAATCTGAAAATATATAACAATATAACTATCTAAGGATAGTTATACCGATTGTTATATATAGTTCAAAAGGATAGTCATACAAAGGGAATGGTTTGGACAGTCATATTAAGTTCAAATAATAGTCATACCGAAAGTCATATACAAAGGAAATGATTATTGGACAGTCATATTCAGTTCAAAAGGAGATAGTTATACCGAAAGGTATATTCAAGTCAAGTGGCTATTGGACAGTCATATTCAGTTCAGTGGATAGTCATACCGAAAGTTATATTTAATGGGACAGTCATATTTCTTTCAGTGGATAGTCATACCGAATGTTATATATGTGTTAATTGATTGTTATATCAATTAAAACAACACAATATGACTATGGACGGAATATAAAGATCAGAAGCAGCAAAGAGGCAGAAGACAATTCACTTACAACTTCTGAAAAATCCCAGCAGCTCATATCTCTCTCTCTCAAGCTCAAGAACACTTACAAACATAATTCTGGAAATTCAAGTTCATCTCTTTTGTAATATTCTATCCGTTGGAACTTGTTTATGTGTGGTTCTTGTAATACTAGCGAATTAAGTTTCTTAGTTCACAACTTGATATCTTGATTTTAATTAACTAAATTAGAAAAGTTCATGTCGAATTTTATAATTAGTTATTAATTACTTGATAATCATTTGGATTGATTTTGTAACACACATCAAGTTAATATATTGTTATATTCAACTTGAAATTTGTGTTGTTTTATTCCGCTCAAATTTGTTTAAGTTAAATTTTATTTAAAGAACAAATTTCGATAAAATGGTATAGATTGTATTCAACCCCCCCTTCTACAATCGTATCGGACCTAACAGGCCTGGTGACAGGCCTTGTCATTGGAGGCCCAATGGGTTATGCGTTTTTAGGGATGCCCTCATAGCTGGGCTTAGGTTCCCTTTCCACGAGTTTATTCCTAAACTTTTGGCCGACGTTCAGATCAGCCCATGCCAACTCCCACCAAACGCATGGCGATCCATTTTGTGTTTTATGGTGTTGTGTCTTAGGAACAAGTTTCCACTTTCTGTTCCTTTGTTTAGAAAAATATTTCAGTTCTATAATAGCTCCTCTAGCCAACCGGGGTGGGTCTACGTTAGACAGCGCCCTAAAATCCCACATATCTTCAATGGTCACTCGATTATTGACAACAACCCTAAGTGGAAGGAAGAGTTTATGTACTTGGTTTGGAAAGGGAATGATTGGGGCACCCTTTTCCGAAGCTCCTTTGGTAAGGTGGCCGATGGCAACCCTAACAAGATAGTTCTCAATACTGAGGAGCAAGCGGCTTATGACGAGCTAATCAAAGACAATGGTGAGACTTTGTGTTGGGACCTCATCAATGAGGAATCTCTTAGGGCTGTAGGCCTTTCTGCCGTTTCTGACTTAGGTAATTTCTACCCTTTCGTGAGTTCATTTTATTTCTAGATAAGCTCATACCCACGTTTTAATTTGTTATTGTGTGCAGCTGTTATGAAAATCATGCGGGAGACAGACCCTGGCGAGGAGGAAACTGCTCGTATGAAGAGAGCAAAGAGGGCCCTTGACACGAGGGGCAAGTCTAGTGAACCATCTTTTCTGCGTCCACACAAAGTGCAGAAACAAGACTTGATTGCTGTTGATGAAGAAGATGGTCCAGTGCAGGTGAACGTCCAATCGATGGTGTACAGGCCTCCATGGGGCTTTAGGAAGATGGACTCTGTAGTTGGCTCCACCAAGCATTCAATGGATTGGTCATTGAACTCAATTACTCCTGTCGACTACAAAGATTTCGTGATGGGCGAAAACATGCTGGAAAATGAGTATCTGGGCGCCCAGGCTTTGGCTTCTGTATGTTTTTCCTTTTGAATTCCTCTTTTTCCTTGATTTATCATTATTTGATGTTATACTCCCTAGTGACCTAACTCCCTTGCAGGCCAACGTTCACTTTCAGGGCATGGTTCACCAGGCTAAAGCCTGGCAAAACAAGTCGAAGTCTTTTGAGACTAAGTATCAAAATGAGAAACTCAAAGTAGAAGAAGCCGAAGATAAATTAAAAAGGAAAGTAGAGGAGTTGGAGGCAGCCCAGGCTGAGGTGGTGCACTTGCGGGCCAAGAAAGAAGACCTTATTGACGAGTACATGGACTCCCAGGACTTTCAAACTTTGATGGAGAAGCACGATGCGGTGCTTTATCCAACTCAGTACACCGATGGTTGGGATGAGGCCATAGAGGCCGTGTTGAAGAAACATCACGGGCTGTTCTCTCCTGCTGACTTCCCTAGCCCACATCCTCATGTTCCTACTCCTGTCATGGGTAGTGAGGATGAGGCCACTGAAGGGAATAGGATTCTGGATCCCGAGGTTAATCCGGTTCGCAGAGACTCCGATACTACCCACACCTCTTCTCCACGCGCAGCCAAGGGTTCGAAGGCCCAAGGAAACGAGGAGGATTCTGCCTCATCTCGAGCTCCCGAGGCTTAGTATTTTTCTTTTGACGGCCCTGCGTGGCGTCTTTTTGATTTCATCATTCATGTTTTGTAACTTAAACTTATAGCCTTCGGGCTTATTTATGCTTTTCTGGGATTCTCTTTATGTTTGATAATTTTTGTCACTTGTATTTGGCCTTTACTAGCTTGCAATTTAATTATGCATTGATACATTCCAGACATAAAAAGAAGAGAACAAGTAGAATATTGAAAACCAAACTGAATAAATAAGTCTTGAAATGGGTCCAGCCCTTACATAATACTTTACTTCCTACTCGGAGTTTGCAAACTCTGAAATGGTTTCGTCGACCTTATTTCTACTTCATTAATAGATAAAAAAGCTGAATCCTTACAAGGATTGCTCAAACATAATAAACTTTGAGGTTCAAGGCATGCCAAGTACGGGGCACCTCAACCCTATCCAAGGTTTCCAACTTGTACGATCCTCGTCCAAGTGTCTTCCTGACTCTATACGGCCCTTCCCAATTTGGGGCTAACTTTCCTTTCTGGCCAACTCCGGATGCTTCAATCTTTCTTAGCACTAAGTCTCCTTGACGGAAGAACCTTTCTTTCACCCTTAGGTTGTAGTAAAAGGAAGCTTTCTTCTGATGCTCTGTATTCCTAGCATGGGCTTCATCCCTTACTTCGTCGATCAGATCGAGGGCTAGTCTCATCCCTTCCTCATTGGTGTCTGGTTCAAAGGCCTCCACCCGTGGAGATACATGCATGATTTCCACGGGTACTACAGCTTCAGCCCCGTAGGCTAACATGAATGGAGTTGCTCTAGTAGTCACCTTGCATGTGGTTCGGTATGCCCAGAGTATGGGTAGTAACTCATCCACCCAAGTATTTCTGGAGCGTTCCACTCTTTTCTTCAGTCCATCGAGGATGATTCGGTTGGCAACCTCAGCTTAACCATTAGCTTGAGGGTGGGCAACTGAGGTGAATCGAAGCTCAATCCCATTCTCTTCACAATAGTCCTTGAACTCTTTGTTGTTAAATTGTAATCCATTGTCCGTAACGAGGATTCGTGGTATTCCGTATCTGCACATGACATTCTCCCAGAAGAATTGCATGATTTGCTTGGTTGTGATTTTAGCCAAAGGTTTGGCCTCAATACACTTTGTAAAGTAGTCAATAGCTACAACTAGAAACTTCCTTTGAGCAGTGGCCATAGGAAAGGGCCCAAGAATGTCCATCCCCCACATAGCAAATGGGATGGGGGAACTAACGGATGTCAACATCTCTGGTGGTTGTCTAACCACTGGTGCATGTTTCTGGCACCGATCACACTTTTTCACGTACTCTTTGGCATCAGCCATCATCTCAGGCCAATAGAATCCAAGCCTGACTATCTTGTGAGCTAGGGCCCTGCCCCCCAAGTGTTGTCCGCAAATTCCTTCATGGACCTCCTCAATAGCTGATTTGGCCTCTTCGGGCCTCAAACACTTTAGATACGGAATCACAAAAGATTTCTTGTAGAGTATCCCTTCAATCAGAGCATATCTCAACGCTCTCACAGATAATTTTCGTGCCTCCATGGCATTAGTCGGGAGCCAACCAGTCTCGAGGTGTGCTTTTATGGGATCTATCCAACATTCCCTCACCCCAATAGGTGCGACTAACTTTGATTCGATGGTAGGGGTTCTCAGAACTTGGAAATAGACACTTCCAGAGTAATTTTCTATCTCAGAGGAGGCGAACTGGGATAAGGCATCAGCCTTGGTATTTTCTTCCCTTGGAATGTGCTCAATGTAGCACTCATCAAATTGAGTCATTATTGCCTTCACAAGCCTTAACACTACACCACAAATGGTCTTTGCCAACACTGAAAATCGATGTTACCACATTGAATGTTGCCTTAGATGTTAAAAATTGAATAAATTAGATATTAGCCAACATCATAACCGGATGTTGCCCTTCATGTTGGCTTAGATTCATTTTAGTCATCAATGCCAACACATGAATTGGTGTTGCCTTAGACACCTGAAAAAATGTTAAAAAATTTTGCCGCTATTATTGAAAATAGAAGCCCGCTAAAATTTTCACTGACTTAAAAAGCCCGCTCATCTAAAACAAAAGAAAATAAAATACAAAATAAAAACAAAATGAGAAACAAAATATAGAAAGCAGATCTCATATCTCTCTCACTCTCACAGCTCCCTCTCATCTCTCTCACTCTCTTCTATCCCTCTCATCTCTCTGGTGTCCATCTCCACTATTCATCTCCGCTGTCCATCTCAGCTCGTCTCAGTATAACTATCTCTATATACGCTGAATAAACTACTAATTAGAGATTTGAGGCCTCAAATTGGTCGATTGCTCTTTGATTTTGGCCTTCTCGAATCAGTATTTCTTTGGCCTATTTCGAATTAGGGTTACTGGGTTACTTCGGTTTGGGTTCAAATTGGTTTCAGTTCTTATGTTTAATCGAAACTCTTGTGTTTAATTAGTTTTAATTTGGGCTCTCTTCTTTGTTTCAAAGCTAATCCGAGTTCAAAATTAGGGCTTATTTGATTTGAATGGGTTACATTCATTTTTGAGAAGGGCAAGAAAATCTCATGAACATCTCATAGTTGTAAATCTACTTTGTTAAGTAGTAATTTCTTTCCATATGATTGTTGCAGAAGCCTAAAGTGGCTGCAGCTAAAAAAGATGATAGCTCTGATGAAGAGAGTTCTGAAGAGGAATCTGAGGAAGAAGACAAAAAAGCTCCCAAGACACCAAAGCAAAAGGTACAGTGCAATCCCCAAATAAATGTTACGTCAGATCACTGAATTACTCTTGCCCTTTGTGTTGGGATGTATTATTTTTTGTTTTACTTTCGGATTTATGTTTTAAACTCTTTTGTTAAACAGGGTGGTGATGTAGAAATGGTAGATGCATTCTCGGGAAAGTCAAATATCAAGAATGCTGTAAGTGCTATATAGTGGTTGATTGTATTTTTTGCCTGTCTGTAGCATATTTTAAATATGGCTTTTTATTGCAGCCTAAAACGCCCAGTACTCCTCAAGTTGAAGCTACAGGATCCAAAACTCTTTTTATGGGCAATTTGTCATTCTCTATTGACTTGTATTTGGTCAATCTTTCAATGTGTGTATGTACTCAATTGTTAGCACTATAACGAGACGGAATTCATTTTGACTTGATGTAGTAGACTAGTAGTTAGTGTTACACTGGTAGTTACATTTTGTTAAGTGATAGGTTATATACTTATACGTAGTTGTGGAAATGTTCGAAATTGAAATCGATTTTTGTGCAAGTTTAGTAGAGAAAATATTAATAGATTTCGAATTAAGAGTTCATATTGGAAAAAGTATAATCATAGTAGTTAAACTGTGAAAGGTTGTTGAATCTTTGTCGGTTATTAATGCCAAATTAGTAAATTTTGAATAATGATGATTAGCGGAAGAAACTGTATAAGGTTGTGTTGTACAAATGATGTTGTGCCGGAGTTACTATGAAATTTATTATCTGGCAGTTTGCCAAAATAGTTTGGATATAGGCTGGATGATGTGGAGCAGAAAATTATTTAATTAGTTTTTGAATACTTATATATTATATTTATGTATACGTAGAGTGTGTTTGTATTATTGATTAGGAATATTCTTGAATATGCATATATGACAACAGTTATCTAGAGTATTCCAAATAATCATTAGGATTTCTTTCTTATTACCCAACATAGGGTTTCATTACTATATAATCTGATTATTGTATTTAATCAGATTTAATGAATTGATGAATTATTAATCAATACAAGGATTATGTTGTATTTCTACTGATTCCTTAATTGTGGAGAGGGATTCTATCCACTGATTTCGACTCCTTAACCTTGTCCTGCATACTGGGAGAGTGCTATAACTCTTTAAATTTATTTCCTTAATTATCTGCATATTTGCTGTATTACTTCGGGGAAAATAATTATCTGCATAATGTATGTGCTGTTCTGCTTTTGATGTACCCTGAACAATGTTAGGTTATTATGTTGACTGCAGTTGTATTTGATTGTGCTGCACAAAGTTGTCATGCTGCACAAAGTTGTCTGTCTGTTGTCTTCGGCCTTTTATGTATTCTCTTTTTATCAGGTTAGGCTTGATTTGGCCCGGGAAAGGGGTGCATTTACTCCAGCCAGCGGGTAATAATGCCTTAACTTAATTGTGGTACCAAGTTCTTTGTGTTACTTCAAAGCATTAATATTGATCAAACAATATTCAACAACGAGAACTCATACCAGAAGGGAGGAAGAACCCAAAGTCAAACAATATTTGTGCGAGGTTTTGATACAAGCGGAGGGGAGGAACAGGTATGCACTGCATTTTTTTTCTGCTGTACCATGTTTACTGGTCAATCTTGGTCTGACACCCTAAACCTTTTATACTGACAGGTTCGTAGTGCGCTAGAAGAGCATTTTGGAGCTTGCGGACATATATCAAGAGTGTCGCTTCCCCAAAGTTACGAGGGTGGCTTGAAAGGGTGTGTATATAATGTTCCTCAAAATCTTTAGTTGCTCATTGAGCTCATATTAGGCACATGTGTCGTTTGCATTATGCTATAAGTAATCAAGTGCTAATGGTTTATAGTTTTATATGACGTTGCTATTGAAGTACTACTGCTGTTTTATATATCTGTTCCTTTCTGTTATTAATACGTGAGGTGCTTACATGGTAATGATTCTTCATTATTTTATTTTGTTTTACTTTTTTTTTATAGAATTTCATTAGGAAGCATCATGGAATTTAGTGTGATAAATCAATTATATGTTATACTTGTGAAAGATTTCCTGAATGACTAAATCAATGTAGCCTCATATTCATTTCTTGTAGTAGAATCCTGTGGTCTTTCAGATATCAAATGATCTTGTCATCTTGTTACCCCTTTCTGATGTTGTAGTAAGACCATTCATCTTGTTATCATGTCATAGTATGCCATACGACGTATGGCATTGGCAGCTCTAAATATTCAGAATATCATCTCATGATTTTATGGAATCTCATTTGCAGGAGCAAATTCCATCTCCAAACTTGAAGAGGTCTTCATGGGAAGACATAAGAATTGTTACTAAGACATAAGAGGTCTCCTTTAGAGTGAAATTTTCAAGTGTTGCTGTTGAATCACTAGACAGGATAAGGTTGAAAGCAGAAAGCCACTCTACAACTAGTTGAAATGGAGTGTAGATTTAATTGTATAATGATTTGACTTGTGTAATTAGTAATTTTTTGTAAAGGAATTAGTGATATATTTTAGTTTTATAAATGTGATTTATTCAAATTATATTTTAGTTTACCTTGACTTGCGTTAATTTTTTATTGTATTTTTGAAAATTTGAAGAATATCACAAGTAAAACAAAATCCAAAAAAATAATTAAAATATAAATTTTCAGAAAATTTATATCACTGGTGTTGCTGTAGAGGGACAAATATGTTGGCATAGGTTATATGGCAACATCGCAAAGGTGTTGGTGTTGAGTAGACCGTGTTGCCATAGACTTTATGCCAACACCGGAAATAGTGTTGCTATTTTGCACGAAATGTTGGCATAAGTGCCTAAGGCAACAACGTGTTGATGTTGCCATAGTTTTGACAAAATGTGTTGGCTTAACCTCTAAGCCCACATGCAAATTCCCAACACCTTCAAAATTGACAAAAGTGTTGCCTTAAATTCTATGGTAACATTTTTCAGCACTTTTAACATTTATTTTGGGTGTTGCCATAGACCATTTGTGGTGTAGTGTAAGTATTTAGCCATGGTTTCATCCCTTGCCTCAAACTCTCCATTGACTTGGGCCACAACTAGCCTTGAATCACCACAAACTTTAAGGTTTTTGACCCTTAGGGCTCCTGCCAAGCCAAGTCCAGCTATCAGAGCTTCATATTCTGCTTCATTATTGGTTGTTGGAAAGTCCAACTTCAGGGCGTATTCAATCATGAATCCATCGGGACTTTGTAAGACAAGACCTGCGCCACTTGTTTTCGTTTTTGATGCCCCATCAAAATAGAGCATCCAGAATTCCTTCTCCTCTATTATGGGTTCCTTGTCTTCCTTATTGCCTTCCTGAGGTATCTCCTGCCCCCCGACTTCTTCGTTGTCAATAGTACATTCAACCACGAAGTCAGCAAGTGCCTGAGCTTTGATGGCCGTCCTTGGCTTGTACTTAATATCGAATTCTCCCAACTCAATTGCCCACTTGATGAGCCTACCACTGGCTTTAGGGCTGTGCAAAATATTTCTCAATGGTTGTCCTGTAAGGACCTCAATCTTATGTGCTTGAAAATAGGGCCGTAGTCTCCTAGAGGCAGTTACCAATGCTAAGGCAAACTTCTCAATAGTGGAGTAGTTCAACTCTGCTCCGTGTAAAACTTTGCTCACATAGTATACGGGTTTCTGAACCTTGTTTTCCTCCTTTACCAGCACCGCACTCACAGCTTGACCTGAAATTGCCAAGTAAAGATAGAGGATTTCTCCCGTACTTGGCTTGGCCAACAGCGGGGCCTCAGACATATACTTCTTCACCTGCTCAAAGGCCTCTTGGCTTTCTTCAGTCCACTCAAAGTTTTTTACCTTCTTCAAGGTTTTAAAGAACGGCAAACACTTGTCCCCGGATTTGGAGATGAACCTCCCTAACGCAGCAATCCTCCCGGTTAACTTCTGTACATCCCTTATAGAACGTGGTGGTTCCATGTCTAAAATAGCCTTGATTTTGTCGGGGTTGGCCTCAGTTCCCCGTTTTGAGACCATAAGACCCAAAAATTTCCCAGACCCAACACCAAAAGCACACTTGGCCGGATTCAACATCATCTTATGGTGCCTCAGCACTTCGAAAGCCTCGCGTAGGTGTTCAATGTGATCTGCCCTGTGTAGGCTTTTTACCAGCATATCATCCACAAAGACTTCCATAGTCTTTCCAATGAGATGAGCGAAAATCTTGTTTACCAACCTCTGGTATGTAGCTCCTGCATTTTTTAGTCCAAAAGCCATGACTAGGTAACAATACACACCGAAGTCGGTGATGAACGATACCTTAGGAATATCATCCTTATGCATTTTGATCTGATTATATCCACTAAAGCCATCCATGAAGCTTAACATCTCGTGCCCAGCCGTGGCATCTATCAACGTATCGATCCTTGGCAAGGGAAAACAGTCCTTTGGGCATGCGTCGTTCAGATCAGTGAAGTCTATACACATCCTCCACTTTCCATTAGCCTTCTTGACCATCACAGGATTGGCCAACCATTCCGGGAACTGGATTTCCTCAATGAACCCTGCCTCTAAGAGTTTGTCAACTTCCTGTTTTATGGCTTCTTGCCTCTTAGGTGCGAAATTTCTCTTCTTTTGTTTTACTATCTTTCGGTTTGGATCCACATTCAGGCTGTGTGTTATCAATTGGGGATCTATCCTTGGCATGTCAGCCGCTGTCCACGCGAAGACGTCACTATTGTCTTGTAAAAAGGAGATCAACTTGCTCTTCAAGGGGTCTTTCAAAGATGCCCCGATGTAAGTAACCTTCTTAGAATCTCCCAACTCCAAAGGTATGGGAAGCAAGTTCTCTGCTGGTTTTCCTCTCCGCTCTTCATTCTCCCGAACATCCATATCCTCAATTGGGACCTGCCCCCCGGTTCCATCCGGCCTTAGTGCAGCCACATAACAACTTCTTGCCATCTTTTGATCCCCTTTCTCTTCTCCTACTCCATTTCTGGTTGGGAACTTAACCTTTAAATGATAGGTAGAGGCAACCGCCTTGAAAGCACGTAGTCCCGTCCTACCTAGGATAGCATTGTATGTGGATGTAGCTTTGATAACCAAGAAATTTAACATCTGAGTTGCCTCCCGTGGCTCCTGCCCTATAGTCATGGGTAGCTGAATTGTTCCCTCGACTTTCGACTCTACTCCGTTGAACCCATATATGGGCATGTTTGATGGTGTCAACTGAGACTCAGTGTATCCCATTTTTAAGAAGGCATCATGAAACAGAATGTCCACCGATGCTCCATTGTCAATCAAGACTCTCTTCACTTGGGAGTTGCCTATCACAGGTGAGATAACCAGGGGGTCATCATGGGGGAAGTTCACCCCTTCAAGGTCCGAATCATCGAATTCAATTGAGACCTCCGTCTTTGCACGTTTTGGCGCTTCCTCTACAATGTGCAACACTTCTCGTGCATACGCCTTTCTGGAATTTCTACTTGTCCCAGCCGCTGTTGGGCCACAAAAGATCATGTTGATCACTGGCCCCCGGGGCTGCTGATTGTGGTTACGATCCTCATCTTTCCTATCATAATCTCGCCTTGGGTTTCCCCGATCCCCATCTTTGTAGTATTTATTCAATTATCCCTTGCGGATCAAAAACTCAATTTCATCCTTCAATTGTCTACAGTCATCGGTATCGTGTCCCACATCTTTATGGAACTGGCAGTACTGATTCTTGTTTCTTTTCTCAGGATCAGTCCTTAGTGGCTTCGGCCATCTCACAATCCTGTCTTTTCCTATCTCCATCAGGATTTGACTTCTTGGAGTATTCAGCCTTGCGTATTCCGTAAACCTTTGCCCGGGACTCCCCTTTTTAGGGGCTGAATCAGGATCCCTGCCCGTGCGCGGGTACTTATCTTTAGCATCATATTCCTGTTCCGACTTCCGCTTCTTAAAATTGTCACCGCTTCCGGTGTTCCCCGTTCCTGGATCTTTCTTCAGACTATCCTCCGCCTTGATGTACTTGCTCGCCCTTTGTTGGAGCTCAACCATATTTTCAGGGGAATGCTTAGCCAATTACATTTTGAAATAAACATTCGAAGTTCCATTCTGCAATGCCACCATGGCTACCTTGTTTTCCAGGTTTGTAATGTTGAGCGTTTCCTTTGTGAATCGCTTGAGATAGTCTCTGAGATTTTCATTCTTTCCTTGTATCACAGTCATGAGGGATGCGGAATCTTTCTCATGAATTCTTCCTCCTATGAACTAGCTAACAAAAGCATTGCTTAGTTCTTTGAAAGAGGCAATGGAGTTTGGTGGTAGGCGGCTGTACCAACGTTGTGCCATGCCCGCTAATGTTTGGGGAAACGCCCTACACTTCAAGGCGTCACTGGCGGGTTATAACAGCAATGCGTTAGAGAACGTCCTTACATGATTAGCGGGATCTCCCGTTCCATCGTAAACCTTTATGGTAGGCATCTTGAACTTCCGTGATATATGCGCATTCATCACCTCCTCAGTGAATGGAGGGGTTGGATCATCAGGATCTCCAAGTTGCATCAAGTCTTCAGGATTGCCTCTGGGGGTTTCGACCCTCGTGCTTCTACCTTTAGGGACTTCGGTCCTTCTCTCTTTCCTTGGGGTGCTTTCCAAATCAACAAAAGGAATGTCTTCTCCCGTCACTGGTGGGGGTCGATTCTGATTCTGTCTTCGTTGTTCCCTTTCTATGTCCTCCTTTAATTTTTGGATCTTGGCCTCGTGAGCCTTGATTTTTTCAGCTGCCGTTAAGGGAGGTCGGTCATGGGTTCTTCGGCGTCCAACAGGTTCCTTACTTGGACGACGTCTTCTCGGGGCTTCATCCCTATCTTCTTCCGAGGATGAATCATCAGAATACGGGCTTGAGTAGTCATAGTATTGCTGGCCTTGATTGGGTCCTAAACCCTTGATGTAAGGTGGATTGTACGGTTCGTGTATCTGGAGGGTGTGACCACTTGGTCCGGCCTGATACGGGGGATAATTAGGCAATCCATATATCGGGTTCGTGCTTGCGGGGATCACTGTAGTAGAGATCTGAGCGGTGGGTGGAGCGGACTGCCCTCCAAGAGGGGCGACCACCATCTGAAGGGGATTCGTCCCTTGGGTGGTGGGATTCGTCACCAGGGGTAACGACTCATGAGGTTGCGCTTCAGTTCTTTGCGGCCGAGTGACCAGCGGTTGAGAATTCGCCCCCGGGGGCACTTGTTCCCCAATCGGGGGTGCGGTTGTGTTAGTGATGGTTTCAGAAAGTGTTGGTGTTCTCCGGGTGGTAACCATGGTTGATATCTTCTTCCCATAGACGACGCCAAATGTTGTGGAACGAAAAATAGGGTGTATTTATTGCGTATTGAATGCTAGGGTTTATGAGAGCTTCGAGCTTTGATGGCTGATCAAGTGTTTCGTGACTTAACTCGGGTCCTCACAAGATGCCTACGTATCTTGCAAATATCAAGAATCAAGCCAAGAAAACGTAGTTCTAGGATGAGGGGTATGGCCCTCTATATAGGCTGAGAAGCCTGAGAATTATAGTAGGGTTTGGTATCTTGGTGGACAAGATACCTATTTTAGGTAGAATTCTGGATCCTTCCGGGTAGAACGTGGATAAGCATTACAAGCTGTATTCCTTGGAGACCACTCCCGGGATGATTTGGTTTCCTTTGGGACTCGATAACCGAATCTCATATTGGCTGATTTATCTAATTACGAATTATTATCATAATTATGGTTTTTGGGCCTTATAACTGGGCCTTGTCTTTGGACCAACCTAGGTTTATTTAATGTATCATTAAAGGTGTCTTTAGGGCTTTATTTTCAGCCCATATCAATAAATATTATGATTACTAATAATTAACCAATAACCCTTTTCAGTTAAAACTTAAAATACATTACCTTTTATATTTTTTTAATTTTTTTCCAGCAAAACCTATTCAAGTAGCTTTATTTAAGTACAATAAAATAATAATATATTAATAACTAATAACTAACCGATTATATTTTTCAGCTAAATCATTGCATCTTTTCAATATTTTCAAACTAAATTACATCATTTTCTAAAAATATCACGAAAAACATATATATAATTATTATCGGATCATATAATTCAAATTTTTTAAGCTAACAAAATTCATGTTTTAAAATTTTTAATTCAAATTTAAAAAAAGTTTCCATTATATTAAAGAACATCCGTGCATCGTACGGGTTAGTACGTTACCTTTTCTATTTTTTTTTTAATTTTTTTCAGTAAAACCTGTTCAGGTAGCTTTATTTAAGTAAATATTTTCTTTTTCAGGTAAAACATGTTATCTTTTCTATTTTTCAATAACTAATCAAATTCTTTTTTCACGTAAAATAGAGTGTTTTTTATTTTTAATCTAACTAAAAGTTTTTTCTTTTCTAAAAACACTATGAGCAATTCTATTTAATCAAATAAAATTTATAATTACAAATAATTAACCAATTACCTTTTTCAGTTAAAATAAGTTACCTTTTCTATTTTTTTATTTTTTCCTGTAAAACCTATTTCGGTAGATTTATTTAAGTATAATAAAATAATAATATTAAAATAACTAATAACTAACTGATTACGTTTTTCAGCTAAAACATTTCATCTTTTCAATATTTTCAAACTAAATCCATCATTTTCTAAAAATATCACGGACAATATATATATAATTATTATCAGATCATATTATTTAAAATTTTAAGCCAAAATTCATGTCTTAAATTTTTAATTCAAATTTAAAAAAATTTAAATTTTAAGCCAAAATTCTTGTCTTAAATTTAAATTCGTAATATTTTTTGTATGTATGTATAATTCACATTATTTCATGATAATTTAAATTCGTAGTTTTTAGTATGTTCGTATATAGTACGTATTTGTAGGGCTGGAAAAAAAATCCGAAAAATCCGATATCCGTCCGAAATATCTGTATTTGTATCCGGAAAAAAACGGATATTATCCGTATCCGGAGTCAACCGAATATTATCCGTATCTGAATCCGAGAGTTTAGGATACGGATATGGATATAGGCGCATCCGTATCCGAAAATATCCGTATCCGAAAGTAATTATATATAATATTTTTTTAATATATTTTTAATATATATAATATATAATTATATATTTTAAACCCATTTATAGTTAAAAGCCCATTTATATAATTTTATACACACACTTATAGTAATAGGCCCACTTATTTTTGATGAATTTGTAAGTTATTTAGAGACAATGATGTGTAATGAAGTTATTTTGATATAAATTTGCATATGCAAATTTGGATAATGTATATAATTTTTGTAATTTGTAAATTAGAACCGAGTATCTCTTTAATATGCCTGTTTTTTTTTTTTTTGTTTTTTTGCAAAATATGCCTATTTTTTATAATAATGCAAATTTAAAAAAAAAAATTCTTTTTTTCAAAACGGATTCGGATCCGGATATTATCCGTATCCGGATAATATTTGCCGAATTCGGATCCGGATAAAGTTTTTTCGGATATTCCCGGATTCGGATACGGATACGGATACGGTTGTAAAAAAACGGATCCGGATTCGGATATAGCTGTATCCGTATCCGTATTATCCGTTTTCCAGCCCTACGTATTTGTTAGGTAACATTTTTTTACCTGTTAGGCAACATTTTGAGTATGATATATAGAATGTAAATACAACGTTTTATTTTTTCTATTTTAAGTTATATACAGGAGGAAAACTATGATTAGATATTCATTTTAATGTTTCATTTTATTAGGTTTTTTTTTCTTTGAAAAAATGCACCTGCATATATTAAATTTCTTCTAAAGACAGATTACATAGGATAAATTCAGGAACAGTAGTCAACCACTTCATAGGATCTATCATAGAACAAGCGGCTAACAAATGGGCTACTGTTTCGCAGATGAATGTTCAAAAACTACTAACACTACTGAAAGTGTTTAAGAATTTCACGACAATCCTCTATAATGATATGAAAATTTGAATTTCCTCCATTACTATGCACTGCTTCAACCACTACCTTGGCATCCAACTAAAAAACACACTTTTTTCCGAAATATTTGCTCGAAAATATTTTTTTCCGAAATATTTGTTCGGAAATATTTCTTTCCGAATTATTTATTCGAAAATATATTTTCCCGAAATATTTGTTTCGAAATATTTTTTTCCCAAATATTTATTCGGAAATATTTTTTTCCGAATTATTTATTCGAAAATATTTTTTTCCGAATTATTTATTCGAAAATATTTTTTTCCGAAATATTTGTTCAAAAATATTTTTTTTCGAAATATTTGTTCGGAAATATTTTTTTCCGAATTATTTATTCGAAAATATTTTTTCTCCAAAATATTTATTCGGAAATTTTTTTCCCGAAATATTTAATCTGATTTTTTTCAGAAATATTTATTCGGAATTATTTTTTTCCGAAATATTTATTCGGAAATATTTTTTCCCCGAATTCTTTATTCGAAAATATTTTTTTCCGAATTATTTGTTTGAAAATATTTTTTTCCGAAACTACTTTTAGTTGACAGGCACAGACGGGCCAACTCGGTATGGACACATCAAAAACACGCTTCGCAATGAGAATCTCAGTATCAATTGTAAATTTGTAATATGGATATGAAAATATGGATATCACTTATTTGATCCAAATTATATCCATATTTAAGCTAAAATATGTGATTTTAAACCAATCCAAATCCATTTAAAATGTATGATTTTTTAATGAGCCAAATTTTAAAAAATGGTTTGATTTGGACTGGATATATGATTTTGGGTCCATATTGCCAGGTCTATCAATATCCGTAAAATTATTGCATTACTAGGGAGAACTCAAATCCGTATATATTTTTTACAAATTGGGTTTTGGATTTAATTGGTTCAATTACAATTCTGGTTTTATTCAATGTGAGAGAACTCTCTGCAGAAAAATTGGATAAAATAATATATTCCATTTTTGTATGTGTTTTGGACGACGGAGGAATAAAACTGTTAAAAAGGCAGCACCTGATCAACTAGAAAAGTCATGAAATATTGTTCTCTAACTGAATATTGTGAGCAACTGATGAGTATAAACATGTGTAAAGGAATTAATATATATAACGTGAATGCAATGTGTAAGAAGGAGTTTATGTAACATGACAGTAATTTATATAAAGTAGAAATGAAATAAATATTATGTGTTACATTGTAGAAATAAGAATATCGTTCAAATTGATTAAAAAAACTATAAAATAACTTTATCTGAGATATTAGATTAAACTAATTAAACACGTCGGTCTTGTTAAGGGTGATTCATCATCAGACGCGAGTCTTCATTGGCTCTGTTGCACTCCAACGAACATAAATCAATTGTCTCCCATTTGTCACAAAGTTGTCAAAAAATATATACGGATTTGAGTGAAAGAGTTTTTGATAATGTCTTAGTTCTATCATAACTGTCTTGCAGTTCATTAATCAGCCTCAAAATTAATTATTTGCTGTAACAAAAGATTCCTCAAATTTAAAGGATATCTTCAAGATACCCTTATCGTTTATTAAAAGGATAATGGCTGCGAGTTCGACGGTTAAATAAAAAATAATAAAATAATAAAAAAAATATGCTATCATATTATATATACTCCCTCTGTCCCCGATTTATAGGGAATGATTGCTTTTGCAAAAATTTTAAGAAAAACAGTTTATTTCTCTTTCATTGCATGTAAAAGTTACAATTCAAATATATAATATGTACTATACCCACTTTGTGAGGTGTAAAAAATGACATGACATATAGAAAATATTTTTATTACTATTAAATAATTATAAATTAACTATTGAGTCTTTACCATTGCATGTGAAAATTACTTTATTGTACTTAAATTTAGTTATTTTAAATATAAAGTATTTCAAAAGCATGGTTATAAAGGGTTCATTAATTTTTGGGTCATTTTCGGGTTTCGGGTTCGTATCTGATTGTACATGGTAGTTTCGGGTTGAATATTTGTTGACCCAAATTCATATTTTCTCGGGTTGAGTTCATGTCGTGTTTCGGGTTTGATCGGAAATTGCCACCCCTAGCTATTACTAATCGGTGTGAATGATGTAAAAATAAAATCCAACATCGGGAATTAAAGAGATAAGATGGTCAACACATTTAAAATTGTAATAACAATTAATTAAGATATATTCTAAAACATACGTTATCTTCTTGAGTTTAAATATTAGTATAGTTAACAATTTTTGTTAACGGAGGAATTTGGGAAAGCAAGTTCCGGGGAGGATTACTGGAATTGTGGTGGTGATTGATGACGGTGAGTGGTATAAGACGTTTAGGATTAGGGTTTATGATTTGGGAATGGCTGAGATTGTATGCTAAGATGTTGTTGCAATTAAGATTGAATATCGAATTTTCTCTTTCTCGCAAGGATTTGCATCCTGCCATACAACGTGGTTACGTGCCATTTATTTTATAGGTATCAAGTCAAACGTAGTTCTTGGGAAGCAAGTAACCGATATGGGCTAGATTCCCCGATTTATGGAAGCCCATTGAACCGGGGCCACCGCCTTTAGTAGAATCGTCATGAACCTAATAGCCCAACTATTATCTCGGAATGTGGCGGTTAAGTCATTGACCCGAGATTATCGGAGTCAACGCCCACAAAAGGAGAATAACGCTAATCATAGGGCTAGCCCTCAGGATTATTAAGGGGCGACTCCCTTTATATATTCCCGTCAATAGGGAAATTCCTGCTGACTTAGAGATAGCCTTATCTTCATTTATCGTTACCCTTTTTACAGATCATTGGACAAAGCCCATGTCGGGCAATATCTTCCTTTTAGTTTAATGGGAAAATTTCCCCTTTTATCAATAGAGGGTGAGGCCCATCTATGGACGAGCCTTCGAATTTGGGGTGATGCCCCTAAAAATGGTGGGCTTTGGTCCAATTATTTATGAATCATAATTTGTCGTTCATTTTACCTAGTGCGAGACTGATTTCAAAAAAAACATATATTGGGTCCAAGACTTCAAATTTAAATTAAATATTTATGAAAGTCAACCTTTGAATAATTTAGCAAAAAAAAGCCATTTGTAATATTATATATAGACTTAAATGTTTTTCGTATACTGATATGGGCTGAAAATAAGCCCTAAAGACACATTTAATGTGACATTAATTAGGCCAAGAATGGTCCAAACGTGGGGCCCACCAGATGGGCCTAAAACCCCAATTATAATATTAATTTCGTAATTAATATTGGGGGTAATAAACAGCTCAGCAATAAGAGTTGGATAAGGATATTATTTCCACCAGACATAGCCACCAAGGCATCCAATTCAATATGGAAACTGATTCCTACAAGGAATAGATCTAGAACCTTCCCCAAAGACTTGTCTACCAAGTCTCCTATTCCTACCATAATTCTAAGGCTTCTCAGCCTATATAAGGACCCGCTCCTTCACCCTCAGAACTACGTTGGCTTGATTCTCAATACGAGATACGTAGGCACTCTGTGAGGACCGATTAAGTCTCGAACGCAGAAACAGCCATTAAAGCTCGAAGCTCAACCACCCTAGCATTAATTACAAATCGTAATCTAGTTTTTATTCCACAACATTTGGCGCCGTCTGTGGGAAGAAAACATCAACCATGGTTCAAACACGAAGAACAACATCGACTGAGGCCATACCCCTTAGCTCTGCTCCACCTGCCATCTCTGATCCGCTCATCACCGCTGAAGAAGGACAATTACCCCCACCAACAGGGACGGTCATTCAACCTCTAACCTCTCAACCCTCAGGGACGATTCCCCATGTTGAGGGAACTTTACCCGTGACTATCCCTCAAAGCCAAGAAACTAACCCTCTTCAGATGGTGGTTTCTCCTCTTGATAGCGCTGGTCGTACGCTGCCTCCGGGGGTACAGATCCACACCACGGATCTCCCTTTGAATACCAACCCGATGTATGGGCTGCCTAACTATCCCCCTCAACACAGGGAACCTGGACCGAGCGGTCATGCCTTACAGATCCGAGATCGAGAGTACGATGATTACTCTGGTCCCTATACTGATGATTCAACGTCTGAGGATGACAACGATGATCGTGATGAAGCCCCGAGGAGGCGACGTGCTAGTAAAGAACCTCGAAGGAGGTCCCAAAGAATCCATGATGAACCTCCACAAACGGCTGAGGAAAGGATTAAGGCTCATGAAGCTGAGATCCAAAGGTTGAAGGATGATATTGCTAGAGAGCAAGCAAGGCGAAGTCTGATTCAACCTCTTCCAGTTACAGGGAGGATTCCCATTACAAATCTGGAGAGGCCCTCAAGGAGACAACGAAGGGCCGAAGCCCCAACTGAAAAATCGACAAGGGTGGAGACCCCCAAAAGTAACCCTAGGGATCTGATGCCCCTTGGGGATCCTGATGATCCTACACCTCCGTTCACTGAAGAGGTAATGAATGCTCGCATCTCAAGGAAGTTCAAGATGCCGACGATTAAGGCCTATGATGGAACGGGCGATCCCGCAAACCATGTTAGGACATTCTCAAATGTACTGCTGTTGCAGCCTGCGAGCGACGCCTTAAAGTGTAGGGCGTTCCCTCAAACCCTGTCTGGCATGGCTCAAAGGTGGTATAGCCGCTTACCTGCAAACTCAATTGGCTCATTCAAAGAGCTGAGTGCCGCCTTTGTCAGCCAGTTCATTAGTGGGAGAGTTCATGAAAAAAGTTCTGCATCCCTTATGTATGTGGTGCAGGGGAAGAACGAGAATCTGAGGGATTACCTCAAGCGGTTCACCAAGGAGACGCTGAATATCACTGATCTGGAAAATAAGGTGGCCACGGTAGCACTGGAACACGGAACCACTGATCTCTTCTTTAAAAGGTCTTTGGCAAAACATCCTCCTGAAAATATGGCCGAGCTCCAACGGAGGGCCGACAAATATATCAAGGTTGAGGACAACATGAAGAAGGAAACCATAGGAAGCAATGGCAAGGGTTCTAATGATTCGAAGAAACGAAAGCAAGAGCAAGAGTACGATGCTAGGGACAAGTATCCCCGGATTAGCAAGGATTCCGAGTCACCACCAAAGAAGGGTTTGGGACCGAGGTTTTCTGATTATGCAAGGCTGAACGCTCCTAGGAGTCAGATCTTGCTAGATATTGAGAAGGATAAAGACTTCCGATGGCCGAAGCCACTTAGAGGTGATCCCATGAAAAGAAACAAGGATCAATACTGTAGGTACCACCGTGATGTGGGTCATGATACAGATGATTGTAGACAGTTGAAAGATGAGATTGAGTTCTTGATCCGAAAAGGAAAGCTAAGCAGGTTCACGAAGAAAGATGATCGTGGAACCCAAAGAAGGGACTATGATGGGAGAGACAATGACAGAAGAGATAACGATCGTGATCGTGATCGTAACCCACAGCCCCGAGGGCCAGTTGTTAATATGATTTGGGGAGGCCCGAAAGCGGCCGGCACGACTCGAAACTCTCGAAAAGCGTATGCCAGAGAAGTAATGCACATCGTGGGAGAAGCCCCAAAACGTGCTAGGACTGAAATAGTTATTGGGTTTGATGATTCAGATCTCGAAGGGGTAAAGTTCCCCCATGACGACCCGTTGGTCATAACTCCTGTGATTGGAAACTCGGAGGTGAAACGAGTCTTGATAGACAATGGAGCTGCTGTTGATATCTTGTTTCACGATGCATTTGTGAAAATGGGGTACACCGATTCTCAGTTGACCCCCACCAACATGCCAATCTACGGATTTAATGGAGTTGAGTCCAAGGTTGAAGGGACTATTCAGTTACCCATGACAATTGGACAGGAACCTAGAGAGGCTTCTCAGATGCTGAATTTCCTTGTGATCAAGGCTTCTTCGACTTATAACGCAATCCTAGGAAGGACTGGACTTCATGCATTCAAGGCTGTGGCCTCCACATATCAGATGAAGATTAAGTTTCCAACCAGGAATGGTGTTGGAGAACAAAAGGGTGATCAGAAGATGGCAAGAAGTTGTTACGTATCCGCGTTAAGGGCTGATGGAATCGGGGGGCAGGTACTTCCGATCGAAGACATGGATGTACGTGGTGATGATGAACACCGAGGAAAGCCAGCAGAGGACTTAATACCTATTCCTCTGGAGCTAGGTGACCCTGAGAAGGTGACTTATATAGGAGCCTCTTTGAAGGAACCCCTGAAGGGTAAGTTGATAGCATTCTTGCAAGAAAATAGCGATGTGTTTGCTTGGACAGCAGCTTATATGTCAGGGATTAATCCCCAACTCATAACTCACAGATTGAATGTCGATCCTAATCGGAAGATAATACAGCAGAAGAAGAGGAACTTTGCACCTGAAAGGCAATAGGCCATAAAGCAAGAAGTGGAAAAGCTCTTAGAAGCTGGGTTTATTGAAGAGATTCAGTTTCCAGAATGGTTGGCTAACCCTGTGATGGTCAAGAAAGCCAACGGTAAGTGGAGGATGTGTATAGACTTCACCGACTTGAATGACGCATGCCCTAAGGATTGCTTCCCTTTACCAAGGATAGACATGTTAATAGATGCCACAGCTGGACATGAGATGCTGAGTTTCATGGATGGTTTCAGCGGCTACAATCAGATTAAGATGCATAAGGATGACGTCCCTAAGGTATCTTTCATAACTGACTTCGGTGTTTTCTGCTATCTTGTTATGGCTTTCGGTCTAAAAAATGCAGGAGCTACTTACCAACGACTGGTGAATAAGATATTCGCCCATCTGATTGGAAAAACCATGGAGGTCTATGTTGATGACATGCTAGTCAAGAGCCTGTTCAAGGCAGACCACATTAAGCACCTCAGAGAGGCATTCGAAGTGCTGAGGCACCATAGAATGATGTTGAATCCAGCCAAGTGTGCCTTTGGCGTTGGATCAGGCAAATTTTTGGGTCCGAAGGTTTCAAAGAGAGGCATAGAGGCCAACCCTGACAAGATCAAGGCGATCTTAGACATGGAGCCACCTCGCTCTATAAGAGATGTGCAGAAGTTGACAGGCCGGGTAGCGGCTTTAGGAAGATTCATCTCCAAGTCTGGTGACAAATGCTTGCCTTTCTTTCAAGCATTGAAAAAGGTGAAAAATTTTGAGTGGACCCCTGAGAGCCAAGAGGCCATTGAACAACTGAAGAAGTACATGGTTGAAGCCCCGTTGCTGGCCAAACCTAGTCCCGGGGAGACTCTTTATCTATACCTGGCGGTATCTGAGCAAGCGTTGAGCGCCGTTCTCATTCGAGAAGAGAAGAAGGTCCAGAAACCTATCTATTATGTGAGCAAGGTGTTGCACGGGGCTGAGCTGAATTACTCTCCCATTGAGAAGTTCGCCTTGGCATTGATAACAGCCTCGAGGAAGTTACGCCCGTACTTCCAGGCACATAAGATTGAAGTCCTGACGGACCAACAGTTGAGAAACATATTGCATAGCCCGAAGGCTAGTGGAAGGCTAATCAAGTGGGCGATTGAACTTGGAGAATTTGACATCACGTATAAGCCTCGAACAACCATTAAGGCTCAGGCATTGGCTGACTTCATGGTTGAATGCACCATTAGCAACCAAGAAGTCGGGGGGCAGGAGATGATAACAACCCCTGAAAAGCAAGATAAAGATGAAGAACTTGAACCTGATCAGAAGGAATATTGGGTGCTCTATTTTGATGGAGCATCAAAAACAAAATCTAATGGCGCAGGCTTAGTATTGCAAAGCCCCGATGGGTTCACAGTTGAATATGCTTTGAAGTTGGATTTCCAGACAACCAACAATGAAGCTGAGTATGAGGCCTTGATAGCTGGTTTAGGCTTGGCCAGAATCATGAGAGTCAAGAATCTCAAAGTTTGTGGAGATTCAAGATTAGTAGTCTCTCAAGTAAATGGTGAATTTGAGGCCAAGGATGAAACTATGGCAAATTATCTGCGAGTTGTGAAAGCTGTCATGACTCAGTTTGACGAGTGTTATGTAGAACACATCCCGAGAGAAGAGAACGTTAAGGCCGATGCCTTATCTAAGTTCACTTCTTCCGAGATAGAAAACTATGCAGGGAGTGTTTACTTCCAGGTCTTGAAGGCCCCGACTATCGACTCGAAATTAGTGGCACCAATTGATGTGGGAAGCTCTTGGATAGATCCTATCAAGGCACACCTTGAGACCGGGTGGCTCCCAGACAATGCCTTGGAGGCACGAAAACTTTCAGTAAGAGCATTGAGATACACTTTGATTGAGGGCATTCTGTACAAGAGGTCGTTCGTCATCCCATACTTGAAGTGTCTAAGGCCTCAAGAGGCAAGGGAGGCATTGGAGGAAGTTCATGAAGGGATCTGCGGGTAGCACCTGGGGGGCAGGGCCCTGGCTCACAAAATAACTCGTTTGGGATTCTATTGGTCAGAGATGCTGGCCGATGTACAGGATTATGTCAAGAGGTGTGACAGGTGCCAGAAACATGCTCCAATTGTCAGGCAGCCGCCTGAGATGTTAACGTCAGTCAGTTCCCCCATTCCGTTTGCAATGTGGGGGATGGACATTCTTGGTCCTTTCCCTATGGCATCAGCACAGAGGAAGTTTTTGATTGTCGTCATTGACTACTTCACCAAGTGGATTGAGGCTAAGCCTTTAGCCAAAATAACCACCAAGCAAGTTTCCCAGTTCTTTTGGGAGAACATAATCTGCAGATATGGCATCCCACGAATCCTTGTGACGGATAATGGGACACAGTTCAATAATGAAGAATTTAAGAAGTACTGTGAGGAGAATGCTATTGAGCTTCGTTTTACCTCAGTAGCACATCCGCAAGCAAATGGACAGGCTGAGGTGGCCAACCGGATCATCCTTGATGGAGTTAAGAAAAGGGTTGAACGCTCAAGGAGCACTTGGGTGGACGAGTTACTGCCTATACTCTGGGCTTATCGCACTACTTGCAAGGTGACCATAGGAGCAACCCCGTTTCTGCTAGCTTATGGAGCTGAGGCAGTTGTGCCACTGGAGATCATGCATGCATCACCTCGAGTTGAGGCATTCGAACCTGAGACAAATGAAGAAGGTATGAGGCTCGCCCTAGATCTGATTGATGAAGTCAGGGACGAGGCAAACGCCAGAAATGCGGAGCATCAAAAGAAAGCATCCTTCTATTACAACCACAGGGTTAAGGAGAGGTTCTTTCAGCAAGGTGACTTGGTTCTGAGGAAGATCGAGGCTTCTGGAGTAGGCCAGAAAGGAAAACTAGCCCCAAACTGGGAAGGGCCGTATCGAGTTAGGAAGACGTTGGGACGAGGATCATATAAGTTGGAGACCTTGGACGGGGTTGAGGTGCCCCGTACTTGGCATGCCTTGAACCTCAAGATTTATTATGTCTAAGCTGCCTTTGCAAGGATGTAGTTTTTTATTTATCTAGTAGGAGAAGTAGAAATAAGGTTCGATGAAACCATCCCAGGGTTTGATGCCCCGAGTAGGACAATAATGAGCTGTGTAAGGGTTGAACCCTTTTTGAGTTATTAATGCAAACTTGTTTTCCATTTTATGATTCTATGTTTTGTTTATGTACCAAGCACCTGTTGAGTGTGAGTCTAGGAAGACCAAGTACCGAAAATAAATGAACATACGAATAAAACAAACAAGTGCATAAATAAAGACCCCGAAGGGCCAACAGTTAGGGTTACATCATTTAAGCCGAATAAAAGATTAATCACGAAGGACCGTGATTGAAAGACTAGAAATAAAAGCCACATACGGCTAAGCTAGGCCATGCAAGGCCCGAATCGATCCCAGCTACTCATCCGAGGACTCCTCGCCGTTCTCCTCTTCATCAGTCTCTTCCTCGCTACTCTCCTCCTCGTCACTCTCTTCCTCAGAGCTTTCCTCAGCATGGCCCTTACCCGGTTCGGCTGCCGCCACTGGTGGAGCTGTCACTTCCATCGCCTCAACCTCTTCCTCCTCGGAAGATGAGTCATCTTCAACTACCCTGTTTAAGGGGACTGCTTGGCGAACCACTCTCCTCTTCTACACGGTCATAGGCCGTTTCCCTCGAGGATCCGAGGAAACTGAGTCATCCATAGTTGCTCGGACACCCCTCGAACCGGAGCCGGAACGGCGATGACTTCCCCTAGAGCTGGAGCCCGAAGCCTGAGCTACTGGGTTTGCCCCTGCACCCGAAGCAACTTGACAGTAAGGACTTGGAAAGTCCCTCGGGGAAACCACAGTAGGGTGCCTCTTACTCACAGCATTGATGGCTCGATCCCAGCCAACAGACATGATACCCGGGCGTACTTCATCGTCATGCTTATCTATAAGCTGAAAAAAAATCCTCAGACTCATGGTAAGCTTTCACCACTAGCTTGCAGTCTGCTGCCCTTTTGTTATACAAGGAGTCATACTGTCTCTGGAGAGAATGAGCATCAGCTTCAGCCCGGATGGCCCTGGACTCCAAGTCTTGGTATTTCTCATCAAAAGTTGCTTTCTCCTTCTTCAAGACCACATTTTCATCTCGGTATGTACGACCTAGCCGAGTGCTAGCCTGGAACTGGGCATTTGCCTGGAACAAAGAATCAATGAGACAATTATAATCACAAGTTACGTGAAAACACTGTGTCTAGGATGAAAGGTTGGAAACCTGATATAGGGCTTGAGCTCCGAGTTTCTCCGCTTCATCAAATTTGTCCCCGGCAGTTACCGTCAAAAGGTCGGGGGGAGTGATGCTGAACTTGGACCAATCCAAGGCTGACTCTGGGCATCCCAAGACAGAATCTTGCTCACAAATCCCCCAACCAGGGATGAAGGGGGTCTTGACTCTCCCGTCAGCATTCCGCGATCTCTTTGAAGAGCATCCCGACAGGAACTGAGGGATCTTTGGCCCAGGTTGAACGCAAGCCACCGCGGCTTTCTTTATCATCCTTCTAGTAACTTTCGGCTGGTTCTCGGGATGACTGTCTATCTCCTCAGCAACTGAAATGACAACAGAAAAGATATCGGAATAAGAACAAACAGAGTTCATAATATGCAGATAAAAAATTACCCTCAGCAGAAAGTAAGCTAAGGCCAGCTTCTACAAGTCTCTTCTCGGTTAAGAAAACTTTGTAGTGAGTACGGCCGTCGTCAGCAAGTAATCTATCACGATCAAGAAGCTCCTTCTCGTCAAGATCACATACAAAGTGCGTAGCATCGTGCACTTCCCCAAACTTAGACATAAAGAATTGGCCCCAGTCGCCACCACGCCATACCAGAATCATGAACTCTCTGTCCCAGTAGTGATGGGAATCTGGGAATGAATAGGCATTCACAATATGTGGAACATTGGTTCTATGCTGAATAGTGACCCATCCCTTCTGAATCTCAGAAGAATTCTTGGTGGCGAATATACTTCGGAACATTGTAGTAGTTGGTTCGATACCTAGATCCCAGCATCTCAGCATGAAGATGATGATTGCCCGCCATGCATTGGGATACAATTGGCAGGGGTGAACCTGAAGCTCTGCTAGGAGCCTTATGATGAACTGATCTACCGGGAATCTCAGGCCTGCTTCAAGGGCGCCCTTGTAGACACATAGCCTCTCTGGGTGCCAATTACAGGTTCTATCAGCTAAGCCAGGAAGGCGAACCTTGATCGCGTCCGGGAAGCCATATAACTCCTTAATCTTTTCGACATCTTCCTTGTCGAACTTGCACGGACTATGATACGCAGCTAATTCAGAGTTGTTGGGAAATGCATCCCTCATGGTACTCAACAAGTCAATTAAAGAATCAAATCGACGATCAATATATTTAGGGGGATTCAGTCGAAGATTACCTCGCAATGTTTTGGCCAAAGTTCTCTTGGCCATCGCCTCGGACATAGAGAATGACGAAGCTGGAGCGCGATCGCCATCTGCCATCTTGGGCTCGAACTTGAAGCTAGAACTTGAGAGTTTTAGAGCTTGAGAGCTTTAGAGAGAATTTTAGAGGTAAGAAGAAGTGAAGTGAATGAAAATGAATGCTCCTCCCACTCTTTTATAGAAGATGGATGACCTCCTATATCAGGTTGAAACACAGCCTGGTTCGTGTTTGCAGGTCATCTATCGTTCATATACAAAAAAATGGAGTTCATCTGCTATATCCGGCAATAATTATACCGGTATGTATGATTCCGGGAAAGAAAATAAGGATTTACGTGAAGATATAGTAATAAGTTGTGCCAAGGCACTCATCTAAGCTTAAGGAGCTAATTACGTTTAAGGAAGATAAAATACTATCAATTAGTCTTTGCTAATAAAGAGACTGATTATGCTCTGAAAGGAGGTATACAACATCCAAATGTCAAGGACGTGATTCAAGAACGAGACTCCAGGCATTGCGAAAAGCTCCGAGAGGCACGACAAAGCAACCATGGAGCACCTGTCAGGCAACCAGGATCTCCTGGCAGCCGACCAGGTGCCATGAAGAAGCTCTGGCCGACCAGGATCTCCTGGCAGCCGACCAGGTGCCATGGAGAGGGTCTGGCCGACCAGGATCTCCTGGCAGCCGACCTCCTGGCACCTCCCGTTAGTTGGTCGGATCGTTTGATGGTTGTCGAAGGTTTCTTACTTTCTGAAACGAACATCGACCTCCAACTAGACGTCGTTCAAGCATCGATTAGCACCGTGTAGTGCCGTCAAATGCCATTCAACGTCGTTTAACATAGATTGAAACGTCGTTTAAACACTTCCAGGCAACTTGGAGCACCTGGCAAGCGAACAAGGAGCACCTGGCAGGCAACCAGGATCTCCTGGCAGCCGACCAGGTGCCACAGAGAGGGTCTGGCCGACCAGGATCTCCTGGCAGCCGACCAGGATCTCCTGGCGGCCGGCCAGGAGCACCTGGCAGCCGACCAGGAGCCACGGAGAGGCTCCAGCTGACTTCCCGGTACCCATCCTGGCACCCCCCATCGTTTGATTGGATTGTTTGATGGTTCTGTTGAAGGTTTCTCACTTTCCGTGACAAACATCGACCTTCGAATTAGCACCATATAGTGCCGTTTTATGCCATTTAACGTCGTTTACACAAACATTGAAACGTCGTTTAAGCATCGTGTGACATCATTAAAGTCAACCTGGATCTCCCGTCAATCTGCCGGCGATCAAGAAGCACCTGGCAGGCAACCAGAAGCACCTGGCAGGAAACCAGGATCTCCTGGCAGCCGACCAGGTGCCACAGAGGGGGTCTGGTCGACCAGGATCTCCTAGTAGCCGACCAGGATCTCCTGGCAGCCGACCAGGAGCACCTGGCAGCTGGCCAGGACCCTTGTCGGCTGACTCGCTGCCCGGAAGAGGTTACAATTGTCCCGAATCTCCTCCGTTTAGCACCGTTTAGTGTCGTTCAGTGCCGTTTAGCACCGTTTAGTGCCGTTTAGCACCGTTTATCGCCGTTTAGCGTCGTTTAACATCGTTTAAACGTCGTTTAAGGCTGTTTAGCACCGTTTAGTGTCGTTTAGTACCGTTTACCACCGTTTAGTGCCGTTTAGCACCGTTTATCGCCGTTTAGCGTCGTTTAACATCGTTTAAACGTCGTTTAAGGCTGTTTAGCACCGTTTAGTGCCGTTTAGCACCGTTTATCGCCATTTAGCGTCGTTTAAACGTCGTTTAAGGCTGTTTAGCACCGTTTAGTGTCGTTTAGTGTCGTTTAGCACCGTTTAGTGCCGTTTAGCACCGTTTATCGCCGTTTAGCGCCGTTTAACATCGTTTAAACGTCGTTTAAGGCTGTTTAGCACCGTTTAGTGTCGTTTAGTGCCGTTTAGCACCGTTTAGTGTCGTCTAGCACCGTTCAATACTATTGGCACAATCTAACATCGTCGTAAACGCGTCGGTCGCTCCACGCTTTACATCAAAACGATATAAAAGATAAACCCTGACCCGAGTCTCGAGTTAGACAAATAAAACTTCAAGGAAAGCCTGATCAGCTTTCCTAGAAGTTGGGGGGCAAATGATATGGGCTGAAAATAAGCCCTAAAGACACATTTAATGTGGCATTAATTAGGCCAAGAATGGTCCAAACGTGGGGCCCACCAGATGGGCCCAAAACCCCAATTATAATATTAATTTCGTAATTAATATTGGGGGTAATAAACAGCTCAGCAATAAAAGTTGGATAAGGATATTATTTCCACCAGACTTAGCCACCAAGGCATCCAATTCAATATAGAAACTGATTCCTACAAGGAATAGATCTAGAACCTTCCCCAAAGACTTGTCAACCAAATCTCCTATTCCTACCATAATTCTAAGGCTTCTCAGCCTATATAAGGACCTGCTCCTTCACCCTCAGAACTACGTTGGCCTGATTCTCAATACGAGATACGTAGGTACTCTGTGAGGACCGATTAAGTCTCGAACGCAGAAACAGCCATTAAAGCTCGAAGCTCAACCACCCTAGCATTAATTACAAATCGTAACCTAGTTTTTATTCCACAACATATACACATTTCCTGCCATTTTCTTATGAAGTTTTTTAAACTCTTACGTACCCATTCCATTTTATCACATGCAGCTAGCTACACAATACGAGACGAATATACTCCAATAATTTAAAAACCACATGCGCATAATCAATAGCTTTGCTCTGGGCCTTTCTTTTTTAAAATATATTTACATTTGTAGTAAAGTCGCGTTTCGTTACAATATATTTTAAAAAATTAAATACATTTACATTATATTATAATATTAATATTAAATTTTAATAATTAAATAATCTTCTCTAATGAATCGATTTCGTGTTAAACACAATTCTTTGGATCGATCGAGTCGTTCTCTCGTTAAAACCGAAATCCCAAGTTTAACATATATTATAAAGACTTATATAATAATTTTTATCCATAAAATCGAACCGTAAAAATAAAAATAAAATTATGACATCGATATCAAATTCTAATATCTAATACAATATTTTCTAGTGAGCCGTCTTCCCGTTAAATACGTTTCGAGCCGCTCTTATTTGGAACTGAAATTCTAACTTCATTATATAAAGAGAATAAATTCCAATTTTTATATTCTTTAAACTTTCTAATATTTATAGAATTTTAAAAGATGAAAATATATCTTATATTTTCTGTATATTATAGATATACACGCCTCCTAAAACAAACCCTTCACTAACACTAAATTTCTTCTATAACAGCCCTACATTTTGTTTCCATTAAGTTCCAATTTCTTTTATTTTTCAATTTCATGTACTTAATTTTTCAATTTTTTAAGCTATACCAATACACAAAAATAATTGTTTTGACATTTAATAATATTATTTTTTGTCATTTTTTCAGTTACATTTTTCATTTAACATATATGAGATTACGGAACTGCCGTATATTCGATAAACTAACATAGGTTTACGAAAGTTCAAATTCGAGCTCCAAAGTAACTCTCAAAGAAATAGGCCTGTTAATGGATCAAGAATCTGATCTGATTCGATTCGATCCGAAATTAGCGGGTATGGATCCTTCAAAAAAATATCCGATCTGATAAGGATCCGATCCGATAAGAAGCGGGTATGAATTTAACATGATCCGATCCATAAACGATCCGATCCGAATATATTTATATATTAAATATTTTTTTATATTTGTTATATTATATATAATTTATTTATTATATATAATTTATTTATTATATATAATATATATTATAAAAAAATATCTATATTATGTAGATAGATTTTTTATAATATATACTATATATATATTTTATATCTATACTATATAGATATATTTTTTATGATCTGAATTTGATTTTAACTACTTTGAATTTTAAAAATTCAAGATCTTCAGACTTTGTTATTTTGTTTGCTGCTAGTTGGTGTAATTCAATGTTAATGTACAATGTTCTTTGAACTTGTTATGAGCTGTTTTATGGAATTTTAAATTTGGATATGTTAGTTTTATAATTTTGCATGTTTTTCCTATTTTTTTTAAAAAAAATTAAACGGGTCGGACCTCCGATCCGAAAACCAGAAACCCGAACGGATCGGGTATGGATCGGACTAAAAAATATCCGACCCCTAATCCGATCCGGTACGAACCCGAAAATTTTAATGAATTCGGATATGAATTTAGAATAATCCAATCTGAATCCGACCCGTTAACAGACCTACAAAGACCCATTCTCAAAGTCTTGATCTTTGTCTTCTAGGATGAAAGAAAAGACCGTGAGCTAGTATCTAAAAATGACTCCTCTGGACAGTTTTGAAACAAGCAAATCATGCCCACATATAAACGTCAAGGAGTAATCACTTTTCCACATTGAAAAGTATTTCTAGCCCATTTTGTACTACAGATATTGAAGTGATTTTATTTAAATAAACAAAGGTTTAAAAAAGTTGAGAAAATATCACTAATTCATTTTCTTGAAATTGCATTCCATCTACAAAGTACTTCTCAAAGACTAATGCCCATCATTTTCCGTTCTCAAAGTCTTGGTCAACGCCTTTTACTGCCCCCTTTTATAGACTACTAGTATTACACAACACATGTTAGTACATTGACACAATAATTATGTTCGATAATATTAAATTTATAATCGGATACATCGAGATTTTTATTAAATTTTTAAATAACAGTAGATAAAAATTTTAAAATTCAAATTAATTTTCATAGTTATATTATCGAAGCCGACTTTAAAGATGATCATCACAAAAATTTCTCATGATATTAAAATAATAACATATATAATAATTTATTTTTTTTTAATTTTTACTTCCATCTTCTAATTATAACAAATTATTGTATGTATTTAATATTTTTATTGATGGTTGAACTAATTTTTTTTGATAAAAATCTTTGTTTTTATATTAAAGTAATAATGAATGTTTTAAAAAGTGGCTAAAAATTAAAATTTTTGCATAAAATTATCTAAAATATAAAATAATAAAATGAGATATAAATAATTTTATATAACATAAATAATGAATAAATTTTGTTTTAATACTACAAACATAATTTAACTACATTAGTGTTGTGGAATAAAAACTAGGTTACGATTTGTAATTAATGCTAGGGTGGTTGAGCTTCGAGCTTTAATGGCTGTTTCTGCGTTCGAGACTTAATCGGTCCTCACAGAGTGCCTACGTATCTCGTATTGAGAATCAAGCCAACATAGTTCTAAGTTGAAGGGTCTGACCCTTTAAATAGGCTGCAGGACCCTTAGAATTATGGTAGGAGTCAGAGACTTGGTAGACAAGTCTTTGGGGAAGGTTCTAGATCTATTCCTTGTAGAAATCAGTTTCCATATTGAATTGGATGCCTTGGTGGCTAAGTTTGGTGGAAATAATATCCTTATCCAACTCTTATTGCTGAGCTGTTTATTACCCCCAATATTAACCACGAAATTAATATTATAATTGGGGTTTTGGGCCCACCTGGTGGGCCCCACGTTTGGACCATTCTTGGCCTAATTAATGCCACATTAAATGTGTCTTTAGGGCTTATTTTCAGCCCATATCATTTGCCCCCCAACTTCTAGGAAAGCTGATCAGGCTTTCCTTGAAGTTTTACTTGTCTAACTCGAGACTCGGGTTAGGTTTTATCTTTTATATCGTTTTGATGTAAAGCGTGGAGCGACCGACGCGTTTACAACGATGTTAGATTGTGCCAATAGCATTGAACGGTGCGAAACGGCACTAAACGGTGCTGAATGGCACTAAACGGTGCTAAACAGCCTTAAACGACGTTTAAGCGATGTTAAACGACGCTAAACGGTGATAAACGGTGCTAAACGGCACTAAACGGTGCTAAACGGCACTAAACAGCCTTAAACGACGTTTAAACGATGTTAAACGACGATAAACGGCGATAAACGGTGCTAAACGGCACTAAACGGTGCTAAAGGGCACTAAACAGCCTTAAACGACGTTTAAACGATGTTAAACGACGCTAAACGGCACTAAACGGCGCTAAACGGCCCTAAACGACGTTTAAACGATGTTAAACGACGATAAACGGCGTTAAACGACACTAAACGGCGTTAAATGGCCTTAAACGACGTTTAAACGATGTTAAACGACGATAAACTGCACTAAACGGCGTTAAACAGCACTAAACGGCGCTAAACGGCCTTAAACGACGTTTAAACGATGTTAAACGACGATAAACGGCGTTAAACGGCACTAAACGGCGCTAAACGGCCTTAAACGACGTTTAAACGATGTTAAACGACGATAAACGGCGTTAAACGGCACTAAACGGTGCTAAATGGCACTAAACGGTGCTAAACGGCACTGAACGACACTAAACGGTGCTAAACGGAGGAGATTCGGGACAATTGTAACCTCTTCCGGGCAGCGAGTCAGCCGATAAGGGTCCTGGCCAGCTGCCAGGTGCTCCTGGTCGGCTGCCAGGAGATCCTGGTCGGCTGCCAGGAGATCCTGGTCGGCCAGACCCCCTCTGTGGCACCTGGTCGGCTGCCAGGAGATCCTGGTTGCCTGCCAGGTGCTTCTGGTTGCCTGCCAGGTGCTTCTTGATCGCCGGCAGATTGACGGGAGATCCAGGTTGACTTTAATGATGTCACACGATGCTTAAACGACGTTTCAATGTTTGTGTAAACGACGTTAAATGGCATAAAACGGCACTATAAGGTGCTAATTCGAAGGTCGATGTTTGTCACGGAAAGTGAGAAACCTTCAACAGAACCATCAAACGATCCAATCAAACGATGGGGGGTGCCAAGATGGGTGTCGGGAAGTCAGCTGGAGCCTCTCCGTGGCTCCTGGTCGGCTGCCAGGTGCTCCTGGTCGGCTGCCAGGAGATCCTGGTCGGCCAGACCCTCTCTGTGGCACCTGGTCGGCTGCCAGGAGATCCTGGTTGCCTGCCAGGTGCTCCTTGTTCGCTTGCCAGGTGCTCCAAGTTGCCTGGAAGTGTTTAAACGACGTTTCAATCTATGTTAAACGACGTTGAATGGCATTTGACGGCACTACACGGTGCTAATCGATGCTTGAACGATGTCTAGTTGGAGGTCGATGTTCGTTTCAGAAAGTAAGAAACCTTCGACAGAACCATCAAACGATCCGACCAACTGAAGGGAGGTGCCAGGAGGTCGGCTGCCAGGTGATCCTGGTCGGCCAGACCCTCTCCATGGCACCTGGTCGGCTGCCAGGAGATCCTGGTCGGCCAGAGCTTCTTCATGGCACCTGGTCGGCTGCCAGGAGATCCTGGTTGCCTGACAGGTGCTCCATGGTTGCTTTGTCGTGCCTCTCGGAACTTTTCGCAATGCCTGGAGTCTCGTTCTTGAATCATGTCCTTGACATTTGGATGTTGTATACCTCCTTTCAGATCATAATCAGTCTCTTTATTAGCAAAGACTAATTGGTAATGTTTTATCTTCCTTAAACGTAATTAGCTCCTTAAGCTTAGATGAGTGCCTTGGCACAACTTATTACTATATCTTCACGTAAATCCTTATTTTCTTTCCCGGAATCATACATACCGGTATAATTATTGCCGGATATAGCAGATGAACTCCATTTTTTTTGTATATGAACGATAGATGACCTGAAAACACGAACCAGGCTGTGTTTCAACCTGATATAGGAGGTCATCCATCTTCTATAAAGAGTGGGAGGAGCCTTCATTTTCATTCACTTCACTTCTTCTTACCTCTAAAATTCTCTCTAAAGCTCTCAAGCTCTAAAACTCTCAAGTTCTAGCTTCAAGTTCGAGCCCAAGATGGCAGATGGCGACCGCGCTCCAGCTTCGTCATTCTCTATGTCCGAGGCGATGGCCAAGAGAACTTTGGCCAAAACATTGCGAGGTAATCTTCGACTGAATCCCCCTAAATATATTGATCGTCGATTTGATTCTTTAATTGACTTGTTTAGTACCATGAGGGATGCATTTCCCAACAACTCTGAATTAGCTGTGTATCATAGTCCGTGCAAGTTCGACAAGGAAGATGTCGAAAAGATTAAAGAGTTAAATGGCTTCCCGGACGCGATCAAGGTTCGCCTTCCTGGCTTAGCTGATAGGACCTGTAATTGGCACCCAGAGAGGCTATGTGTCTACAAGGGTGCCCTTGAAGCAGGCCTGAGATTCCCGGTAGATCAGTTCATCATAAGGCTCCTAGCAGAGCTTCAGGTTCACCCCTGCCAATTGTATCCCAATGCATGGCGGGCGATCATCATCTTCATGCTGAGATGCCGGGATCTAGGTATCGAACCAACTACTACAATGTTCCGAAGTATATTCGCCACCAAGAATTCTTCTGAGATTCAGAAGGGATTGGTCATTATTCAGCATAGAACCAATGTTCCACATATTGTGAATGCCTTTTCATTCCCAGATTCCCATCACTACTGGGACAGAGAGTTCGTGATTCTGGTATGGCGTGGTGGCGACTGGGGCCAATTCTTTATGTCTAAGTTTGGGGAAGTGCATGATGCTACGCACTTTGTATGTGATCTTGACGAGAAGGAGCTTCTTGATCGTGATAGATTACTTGCTGACGACGGCCGTACTCACTACAAAGTTTTCTTAACCGAGAAGAGACTTGTAGAAGCCTTATCTTACTTTCTGCTGAGGGTAATTTTTTATCTACATATTATGAACTCTGTTTGTTCCTATTCCAATATCTTTTCTGTTGTCATTTCAGTTGCTGAGGAGATAGACAGTCGGCCCGAGAACCAGCCGAAAGTTACTAGAAGGATGATCAAGAAAGCCGAGGCGGCTTGCGTTCAACCTGGGCCGAAGATCCCTCAGTTCCTATCGGGATGCTCTTCAAAGAGATCGCGGAATGCTGACGGGAGAGTCATGACCCCCTTCATCCCTGGTTGGGGGATTTGTGAGCAAGATTCTGTCTTGGGATGCCCAGAGTCAGCCTCGGATTGGTCCAAGTTCAGCATCACTCCCCCCGACCTTTTGACAGTAACTGCCGGGGACAAATTTGATGAAGCGGAGAAACTCGGAGCTCAAGCCCTATATCAGGTTTCCAACCTTTCATCCTAGACGTAGTGTTTTCACGTAACTTGTGATTATAATTGTCTCATTGATTCTTTGTTCCAGGCAAATGCCCAGTTCCAGGCTAGCACTCGGCTAGGTCGTACATACCGAGATAAAAATGTGGCCTTGAAGAAGGAGAAAGCAACTTTTGATGAGAAATGCCAAGATTTGGAGTCCAGGGCCATCCGGGCTGAAGCTGATGCTCGTTCTCTCCAGAGACAGTATGACTCCTTGTATAACAAAAGGGTAGCAGACTGCAAGCTAGTGGTGAAAGCTTACCAGGAGTCTGAGGATTTCTTTCAGCTTATAGATAAGCATGACGATGAAGTACGCCTGGGTATCATGTATGTTGGCTGGGATCGAGCCATCAATGCTGTGAGTAAGAGGCACCCTACTGTGGTTTTCCCGAGGGACTTTCCAAGTCCTTACTGTCAAGTTGCTTCGGGCGCAGGGGCCAACCCAGTAGCTCAGGTTTCGGGCTCCTGCTCTAGGGGAAGTCATCGCCGTTCCGGCTCCGGTTCGAGGGGTGTCCGAGCAACTATGGATGACTCAGTTTCCTCGGATCCTCGAGGGAAACGGCCTATGACCGTGCAGAAGGGGAGAGTAGTTCGCCAAGCAGTCCCCTCAAACAGGGTAGTTGAAGATGGCTCATCTTCCGAGGAGGAAGAGGTTGAGGCGATGGAAGTGACAGCTCCACCAGTGGCGGTAGCCGAACCGGGTAAGGGCCATGCTGAGGAAAGCTCTGAGGAAGAGAGTGACGAGGAGGAGAGTAGCGAGGAAGAGACTGATGAAGAGGAGAATGGCGAGGAGGAGACCTCGGATGAGTAGCTGGGATCGCTTCGGGCCTTGCATGGCCTAGCTTAGCCGTATGTGGCTTTTATTTCTAGTCTTTTAATCACGGTCCTTCGTGATTAAACTTTTCTTTGGCTTAAATGATGTAACCCTAACTATTGGCCCTTCGGGGTCTTTATTTATGCACTTGTTTGTTTTATTCGTATGTTCATTTATTTTCGGTACTTGGTCTTCCTAGACTCACACTCAACAGGTGCTTGGTACATAAACAAAACATAGAATCATAAAATGGAAAACAAGTTTGCATTAATAACTCAAAAAGGGTTCAACCCTTACACAGCTCATTATTGTCCTACTCGGGGCATCAAACCCTGGGATGGATTCATCGAACCTTATTTCTACTTCTCCTACTAGATAAATAAAAAACTACATCCTTGCAGAGGCAACTTAGACATAATAAATCTTGAGGTTCAAGGCATGCCAAGTACGGGGCACCTCAACCACGTTCAAGGTCTCCAACTTATATGATCCTCGTCCCAACGTCTTCCTAACTCGATACGGCCCTTCCCAGTTTGGGGCTAGTTTTCCTTTCTGGCCAACTCCAGAAGCCTCGATCTTCCTCAGAACCAAGTCACCTTGCTGAAAGAACCTCTCCTTAACCCTGTGGTTGTAATAGAAGGATGCTTTCTTTTGATGCTCCGCATTTCTGGCGTTTGCCTCGTCCCTGACTTCATCAATCAGATCTAGGGCGAGCCTCATACCTTCTTCATTTGTCTCAGGTTCGAATGCCTCAACTCGAGGTGATGCATGCATGATCTCCAGTGGCACAACTGCCTCAGCTCCATAAGCTAGCAGAAACGGGGTTGCTCCTGTGGTCACCTTGCAAGTAGTGCGATAAGCCCAGAGTATAGGCAATAACTCGTCCACCCAAGTGCTCCTTGAGCGTTCAACCCTTTTCTTAAGTCCATCAAGGATGATCTGGTTGGCCACCTCAGCCTGTACATTTGCTTGCGGATGTGCTACTGAGGTAAAACGAAGCTCAATAGCATTCTCCTCACAGTACTTCTTAAATTCTTCATTATTGAATTGTGTCCCATTATACGTCACAAGGATTCGTGGGATGCCATATCTGCAGATTATGTTCTCCCAAAAGAAATGGGAAACTTGCTTGGTGGTTATTTTGGCTAAAGGCTTAGCCTCAATCCACTTGGTGAAGTAGTCAATGGCCACTATCAGAAACTTCCTTTGTGCTGAAGCTACGGGGAAGGGACCAAGTATATCCATTCCCCACATCACGAATGGAATAGGGGAGTTAACCGATGTTAGCATCTCAGGCGGCTGCCTTGCTATCGGAGCATGCTTCTGGCTTCGATCGCACCGCTTGACATAGCTCTGTGCATCGGCCAGCATCTCTGGCCAGTAGAATCCCAAACGAGTTATTTTGTGAGCTAGGGCTCTGCCCCCCAAGTGCTGCCCAAAAATACCTTCATGAACTTCTTCCAAAGCTTCCCTTGCCTCTTGGGGCCTCAAACATTTCAAGTACGGGATAACGAAAGACCTTTTGTAAAGGACGCCCTCGATCAAGGCATATCTCAATGCTCTCACTGACAGCTTTCGTGCCTCCGAGGCAATGTCAGGGAGCCATCCGGTTTCTAGGTGAGCTTTGATAGGATCTATCTAACAACTTCCTACATCAATTGGTGCCACTAATTTCGAGTCGATAGTCGGGGCCTTCAAGACCTGGAAGTAAACACTCCCTGCATAGTTTTCTATCTCGGAAGAAGCGAACTTAGATAGGGCATCGGCCTTAACGTTCTCTTCTCTCGGGATACTCGTCAAACTGAGTCATGACAGCTTTCACAACTCGCAGATACTTTGCCATAGTTTCATCCTTGGCCTCAAATTCACCATTTACTTGAGAGACTACTAATCTTGAATCTCCACAAACTTTGAGATTCTTGACTCTCATGATTCTGGCCAAGCCTAAACCGGCTATCAAGGCCTCATACTAAGCTTCATTGTTGGTTGTCTGGAAATCCAACTTCAAAGCATATTCAACTGTGAACCCATCGGGACTTTGCAATACTAAGCCTGCGCCACTAGATTTTGTTTTTGATGCTCCATCAAAATAGAGCACCCAATATTCCTTCTGATCAGGTTCAAGTTCTCCATCTTTATCTTGATTCTCAGGGGTTGTTATTATCTCCTGCCCCCCGACTTCTTGGTTGCTAATGGTGCATTCAACCACGAAGTCAGCCAATGCCTGAGCCTTAATGGCTGTTCGAGGCTTATACGTGATGTCAAATTCTCCAAGTTCGATCGCCCACTTATTAGCCTTCCACTAGCCTTTGGGATATGCAATATGTTTCTCAACTGTTGGTCCGTCAGGACTTCAATCTTATGTGCCTGGAAGTACGGGCGTAACTTCCTCGAGGCTGTTATCAAAGCCAAGGCGAACTTCTCAATGGGAGAGTAATTCAGCTCAGCCCCGTGCAACACCTTGCTCACATAATAGATAGGTTTCTGGACCTTCTTTTCTTCTCGAATGAGAACGGCGCTCAACGCTTGCTCAGATACCGCCAGGTATAGATAAAGAGTCTCCCCGGGACTAGGTTTGGCCAGCAACGGGGCTTCAACCATGTACTTCTTCAGTTGTTCAAAGGCCTCTTGGCTCTCAGGGGTCCACTCAAAATTTTTCACCTTCTTCAATGCTTGAAACAAAGGCAAGCATTTGTCACCAGACTTGGAGATGAATCTTCCTAAAGCCGCTACCCGGCCTGTCAACTTCTGCACATCTCTTATAGAGCGTGGTGGCTCCATGTCTAAGATCGCCTTGATCTTGTCAGGGTTGGCCTCTATGTCTAAGACCCAAAATTTTCCTGATCCAACGCCAAAGGCACACTTGGCTGGATTCAACATCATTTTGTGGTGCCTCAGCACTTCGAATGCCTCTCTGAGGTGCTTAATGTGGTCTGCCTTGAACAGGCTCTTGACTAGCATGTCATCAATATAGACCTCCATGGTTTTTCCAATCAGATGGGCGAATATCTTATTCACCAGTCGTTGGTAAGTAGCTCCTGCATTTTTTAGACCGAAAGCCATAACAAGATAGCAGAAAACACCGAAGTCAGTTATGAAAGATACCTTAGGGACGTCATCCTTGTGCATCTTAATCTGATTGTAGCCGCTGAAACCATCCATGAAGCTCAGCATCTCATGCCCAGCTGTGGCATCTATTAACATGTCTATCCTTGGTAAAGGGAAACAATCCTTAGGGCATGCGTCATTCAAGTCGGTGAAGTCTATACACATCCTCCACTTACCGTTGGCTTTCTTGACCATCACAGGGTTAGCCAACCATTCTGGAAACTGAATCTCTTCAATAAACCCAGCTTCTAAGAGCTTTTCCACTTCTTACTTTATGGCCTCTTGCCTTTCAGGTGCAAAGTTCCTCTTCTTCTGCTGTATTATCTTCCGATTAGGATCGACATTCAATCTGTGAGTTATGAGTTGGGGATCAATCCCTGGCATATCAGCTGCTGTCCAAGCAAACACATCGCTATTTTCTTGCAAGAATGCTATCAACTTGCCCTTCAGGGGTTCCTTCAAAGAGGCTCCTATATAAGTCACCTTCTCAGGGTCACCTAGCTCCAGAGGAATAGGTATTAAGTCCTCTGCTGGCTTTCCTCGGTGTTCATCATCACCACGGACATCCATGTCTTCGATCGGAAGTACCTGCCCCCCGATTCCATCAGCCCTTAACGCAGATACGTAACAACTTCTTGCCATCTTCTGATCACCCTTTTGTTCTCCAACACCATTCCTGGTTGGAAACTTAATCTTCATGTGATATGTGGAGGCCACAGCCTTGAATGTATGAAGTCCAGTCCTTCCTAGGATTGCGTTATAAGTCGAGGATGCCTTGATCACAAGGAAATTCGGCATCTGAGTAGCCTCTCTAGGTTCCTGTCCAATTGTCATGGGTAACCGAATAGTCCCTTCAACCTTGGACTCAACTCCATTAAATCCGTAGATTGGCATGTTGGTGGGGGGTCAACTGAGAATCGGTGTACCCCATTTTCACAAACGCATCGTGAAACAAGATATCAACAGAAGCTCCATTGTCTATCAAGACTCGTTTCACCTTCGAGTTTCCAATCACAGGAGTTATGACCAACGGATCGTCATGGGGGAACTTTACCCCTTCGAGATCTGAATCATCAAACCCAATAACTATTTCAGTGCTAGCACGTTTTGGGGCTTCTCCCACGATGTGCATTACTTCTCTGGCATACGCTTTTCGAGAGTTTCGAGTCGTGCCGGCCGCTGTCGGGCCTCCCCAAATCATATTAACAACTGGCCCTCGGGGCTGTGGGTTACGATCACGATCACGATCGTTATCTCTTCTGTCATTGTCTCTCCTGTCACAGTCCCTTCTTTGGGTTCCACGATCATCATTCTTCGTGAACCTGCTTAGCTTTCCTTTTCGGATCAAGAACTCAATCTCATCTTTCAACTGTCTACAATCATCTGTATCATGACCCACATCACGGTGGTACCTACAGTATTGATCCTTGTTTCTTTTCGTGGGATCACCCCTAAGTGGTTTCGGCCATCGGAAGTCTTTATCCTTCTCAATATCTAGAAAGATCTGACTCCTAGGAGCGTTCAGCCTTGCATAATCAGAAAACCTCGGTCCCAAACCCTTCTTTGGTGGTGACTCGGAATCCTTGCTAGTCCGGGGATACTTGTCCCTAGCATCGTACTCTTGCTCTTGCTTTCGTTTCTTCGAATCATTAGAACCCTTGACATTGCCTCCTGTGGTTTCCTTCTTCATGCTGTCCTCAGCCTTGATATATTTGTCGGCCCTCCGTTGGAGCTCGGCCATATTTTCAGAAGGATGTTTTGCCAAAGACCTTTTAAAGAAGAGATCAGTGGTTCCGTGTTCCAGGGCTACCATGGCCACCTTATTTTCCAGATCAGTGATATTCAGCGTCTCCTTGGTGAACCGCTTGAGGTAATCCCTCAGATTCTCGTTCTTCCCCTGCACCACATACATAAGGGATGCAGAACTTTTTTCATGAACTCTCCCACTAATGAACTGGCTGACAAAGGTGGCACTCAGCTCTTTGAATGAGCCAATTGAGTTTGCAGGTAAGCGGCTATACCACCTTTGAGCCATGCCAGACAGGGTTTGAGGGAACGCCCTACACTTTAAGGCGTCGCTCGCAGGCTGCAACAGCAGTGCATTTGAGAATGTCCTAACATGGTTTGCGGGGTCGCCCGTCCCATCATAAGCCTTGATTGTCGGCATCTTGAACTTCCTTGAGATGCGAGCATTCATCACCTCCTCAGTAAACGGGGGTGTGGGATCATCAGGATCCCCAAGTGGCATCAGATCCTTAGGGTTGCTTCTGGGGGTCTCCACCCTTGTTGACTTTTCAGTTGGGGCTTCGGCCCTTCGCTGTCTCCTTGAAGGTCTCTCCAGATTTATAATGGGAATCCTCCCTGTAACTGGAGGAGGTTGAATCAGACTTCGCCTTGCTTGCTCTCTAGCAATATCATCCTTCAACCTTTGGATCTCGGCTTCATGAGCCTTAATCCTTTCCTCAGCCGTTTGTGGAGGTCCATCATGGATTCTTTGGGACCTCCTTCGAGGTTCTTTACTAGCACGTCGCTTCCTCGGGGCTTCATCACGATCATCGTTGTCATCCTCAGACGTTGAATCATCAGTATAGGGACCAGAGTAATCATCGTACTCTCGATCTCGGATCTGTAAGGCATGACCGCTCGGTCCAGGTTCCCTGTGTTGAGGGGGATAGTTAGGCAGCCCATACATCGGGTTGGTATTCAAAGGGAGATCCGTGGTGTGGATCTGTACCCCCGGAGGCAGCGTACGACCAGCGCTATCAAGAGGAGAAACCACCATCTGAAGAGGGTTAGTTTCTTGGCTTTGAGGGATAGTCACGGGTAAAGTTCCCTCAACATGGGGAATCATCCCTGAGGGTTGAGAGGTTAGAGGTTGAATGACCGTCCCTGTTGGTGGAGGTAATTGTCCTTCCTCAGCGGTGATGAGCGGATCAGAGATGGCAGGTGGAGCAGAGCTAAGGGGTATGGCCTCAGTCGATGTTGTTCTTCGTGTTTGAACCATGGTTGATGTTTTCTTCCCACAGACGGCGCCAAATGTTGTGGAATAAAAACTAGGTTACGATTTGTAATTAATGCTAGGGTGGTTGAGCTTCGAGCTTTAATGGATGTTTCTGCGTTCGAGACTTAATCGGTCCTCACAGAGTGCCTACGTATCTCGTATTGAGAATCAAGCCAACGTAGTTCTGAGTTGAGGGGTCTGACCCTTTAAATAGGCTGCAGGAGCCTTAGAATTATGGTAGGAGTCAGAGACTTGGTAGACAAGTCTTTGGGAAAGGTTCTAGATCTATTCCTTGTAGGAATCAGTTTTCATATTGAATTGGATGCCTTGGTGGCTAAGTCTGGTGGAAATAATATCCTTATCCAACTCTTATTGCTGAGCTGTTTATTACCCCTAATATTAATCACGAAATTAATATTATAATTGGGGTTTTGGGCCCACCTGGTGGGCCCCACGTTTGGACCATTCTTGACCTAATTAATGCCACATTAAATGTGTCTTTAGGGCTTATTTTCAACCCATATCAGTTAGCTTATAATTTATTTTCATAACCAATTAAAGTCGATTGAGTTTATTTTAGAAAGAGAAATTCATTGTTTTAAATGAAAAGCATTAACAATTTTCTATTTTTTGGCTAATATTTGCGTATACGTAAAGATTTAAAAAATATATAAAATCAAAACAACAAAACCTAAACGTAAAAACTGCATTCAAATTTTAATTTTAATGAAAAAGTCAAAAACTATCTACATAAGATTTCTTGGGTTTTCAAAATTTTAGTTATAATTTAAAACATGATTGAAAACATAATTTCTAGTATATTAAAAAAAATTATTTACAAAATGATCGTATATATAAATATGTTTCTTTCATGTTTTCTAAAAAATTCTTTTTAAAAAATAAGTGAAGTAAACAACCCAAATTCATATGACTTTCTAATAAGTTAATTATTCTCATACTCAATCATGCAAGTCAGTATAGATTGCAGTCGCAAAAACAGTAGAAAATTTGATTAGTCTAGAAATATAACGGAGATTAATAGCTCAAGTAAGGTTATTAAATTGGAGTTCGGGTTTAATTTAAATCCTAATTCCGTCAATGTATATGTATTTCAATAATATAAGCAAATTAACAAATACATTACAGTATAACTGATGCAGTTTCATTCTCTCCTAAGTACCTCATGGATTGTATTTTCTTTTTAAATTATTTTTCGGGACAACATCATATTTCATTATCTTCGAGTTAAGTAAATAAAGTCTAATTACTTAAGTGGAGAGGTGCACAAAAAGGCTGATGGGCCAGGCTTTATCCGGGCCTTAAAAAGCCTGAGCTTTAATACTGAAAAACCGGGCCGAACTTTTCTAAAAACCGGGCCGGGTCGGGCCGGGCTATTAGGTAAATAGGAGGCCTGTTTACAGCCCGCGGGCCGGATCAGGCCAGGCCTGGCTTTATCCGGGCCTGGTTAATTTAAAAAAAAGCCTGTTTTTGTAAAATATGTGTACAAACATATGAAAAAATGAACCTGGTCCTAATTAAAAATTACAACATGAATGATGAATACTGAAAATAAAAATGGAACAAACATATGAAGTACTCATTTAAATTACAACTTAAAACCTTAAAACTAAAAATACAAATTACAACTTCTAAAAAATTTAAATCTGAATATTAAAGTGGCTAAGTAGTTCAATTGCAGTCTGCACTCTGCAGCAGTCAGCTAGTTCAAGCCCAAACCAGTAAGCTCATCATAGTCAGGGAGGGAAGTGCCCGGTACTTAAAGTAAAGTGCCTGCAAATCAATTAAGCAATGCCATGATTTGATTATTTTACTGAGTTTAAATTAATAAGCTAAAAGAACTTTTTCCTGGCAAAAAGACATCACCTATTCATTTATGCTTAATAAGCTAAAAGACTCCTGCAACAAATTAAATTAACCTTAATAACCTTAATAACCTTCATTTATGAAAATTAACCTTATCTTTTGTAAAGCTTTAATGCATTAAACTCACCCACTTAAAGGTTATCCTCAGCGCTTACAAAAAGAACTTAATAACGGGTACGGGCGTTGTGCACAAATCAATTTTTAATAGCCTACTAGCACAACCTTTGCCCTCTTAATGTACAAACTAATTATGTTTGACAAACTAATATATGCAATATCTAGGTAGAGGACAACCTGATGCGGAAGTTTATTCACAGGCATAACCTCATCATGATGCTAGTGCTTGGGTATACCAAAAGCTTTTGGATACCCTAAGCAATGACATTAATAAATGGAAATAATTTATACCTTATCCTGAAATTGTTGTCACTAGGAGTAAGACAACAGAAGATATTATTTTTTATGTTAAAAAAAATTACAAATGGCTGCCCTAGATGGACCTTGACATATGTTTGTTTGCATATGTGATTCAATGTAAAGTCATTTGTGATTAGATCTACTTGTGATGATGTCCTAACTAGTGGCAGCAATCAGACAAAGCCATCAATTTATTCAAGACAGTTATGTTTGGTATATAAGACAATTTTAGATTACCTGAGAATACAAGACAAGCATAAATTAAGGAGATACAATTAATAAGCTAAAAGACTCCTGCAACAAGCAGCTCACAAGAAAAGAAGCCTGCAGAGGTACATATTCTACTAACTCTACCATGTATTGAGAATATTACCAGATGTTTTTGCACACTGCACAGAGTGCTGACCAGACCTAAGATGAATCTTCTTCATTTGTAGAAATGTCGTCACCCGATGATGAACTATCCTCAGCAGAAGCAACATCTTGTCTCCTTTTTTCCGCATCCAGATGATCCTTATAGCATATGCAGACTTCTAACGATTGTGGATTTAGACGACTTCTTCTTTCATTCAAAATCCTGCCACTAAAAGAAAAGGCAGACTCCGAAGCTACTGTGCTAGCTTGGACAGTTAAAATATCACGGACCATTATGGCCATAACAGGATAATGACAAGATCGTGTTTTCCAAAATTCTAGTATATCTGATTGCTCACTTACGAAATCTGTCATTTTGTATTTTGCTGATTCACTAGTTGAACTTATGGTTTTTGATTTTTTACGTGAAATAGCCAACTGAAGTGTAACATCTCTACTACTACCAGTTTCAACAGGAATATCGCGCGGTTTTGCTCCATATAACATTTCATAATGGTCATAAAATGCATTTAGTGTTTCATTAAACTTTTTAATACTAGTAATTGTTACATCACTACCAATTCCTAAGTTACTATTAATACATTCTATAAGACTTTCAACTCCATCAACTCCAATCTTAGGATCTAAAGCCGCGGCACAACAAAACATTTGTGGCATTTCTTCATAATATTTTAAAAAAATTTCACGCATTGTATAAATAACGGGTGCCCAAAAATAATTATTATGCCAATTTATAAAAGTCATTGTTATCAAGTAAAATTCTCCTAACACTAGAGGAGTTGTAGGATAATAAACCCCGGACAATCTTTTCGTTGACTTATAAAAACATTTAAGAATACTTATTAACTCCTCAATTCTTGCCCAATCTGCATTACTTATATTATTAACCGGACCATTCCTAGAATTATGAAAATCAAGTAAAACAACACTTTGTCTAAATGCACGTTTTAACATTTTGTAAGTTGAGTTCCATCTAATAGGCATGTCAACAGCAGGTTTTAAGTATTTAGCGCCTTGACCACGCACAAATTTACTAAAATCTTGTCTTCTCCTGTTGTTTCCATAACAATATAGTATTAACTGCCTAATTTTCGAAGTAATAGGTTTAACCATTTCAAGTCCATCTTGAACAACCCTATTCAGAACATGGCATACACATCTACTATGAAAAAATTCACCATTTATAAAGGGATCTAAATCACTTCTTAACCGGGCAATAGCCGAATCATTATTACTTGCATTATCAAAAGAAAGGCTCATAACTTTATCTTTTATTCTAAATTCTCTCAGATACGACATTATCAATTGATAAATAAATTGACCGGTATGGGGAAGTTCAAACAATTCAAAACAAATTATGCGTTTAGACATTTCCCATGTTATGGGATCAATATAGTGACATGTAATACACATATAAGATAAACCTGAATTCTGACCAGCAGACCAAACATCAGAAGTTAAACTGACCTTACCTTCAAATTTGTTGAAGTACCTGATTAAAGCTCTTTTTGCCTTCGAATAGCCTTTGACTGCATCACGACGAGTGGTGCTTCTACTGACCCTTTGATAACATGGTTGCAAACCCCGATGTATGTACGTCGTTGTATCATCATTGTCGAAGGAATTATAGGGCCATCCTCGGGAAATCAGACACTTCATTTGCAAATCCCTTTGTAAAGCTTGATCATAAGTCCAGGTGCGGCCCGTTTCGTCAATTCTTGCTTGAGTAAATTCAGGATTTTGTTTTGACTCGCAAATAGGATGATGTCTTTTTAGTGTTGAATTTCCTTTAGAACCAAGAAACTTTCCACAAAGTCGATGTCTTGCCTTCTCTGTTCCATCAGGCAACTTCACTAGATCATAATGCTTCCAACAGTCCGCTTTGTGATTATGGGAAATCACTGTATACGAGGAACCACTTGTCGGAGTCGAAGTTCCTGTAAGATCAGTGGTTTGGTGACTTGAAGAAGCCATAACAATAACGATAGTAAATTAAGCAATAACGATAGTAAATTAACAGCAATAACGATAGTAAATTAACAGAAATAACGATAGCTATTTGTAAGCAGCAAGAACTTGTTGTAAATACATAACAAGTTCTTGTAAATATATAGGTATAGCCAGTGTAAAAAGCAAGCAACGGCTATAAATCTAACAGCTATAAATCAACGGTCATATTGTAATCGGACAAAATAACGGCTATAATTCTATATACGATAAAATATATACACATATACAATTAGGGAGATTTGATTGAACCTTGGATTCTTGGAATACTGCAATCGTGAGTCCTGTGAATTTGCAGTCGTGTGGATGGAATTAGGGATTTGCAGTGTTTGGATTTTGGGGATCTGATTTACTCTGCACGCTTTTTAACTTTTCCACAAGATAAGATATTAGAATTATATCTGATTCTTGGACTGAGCGGCTGAGTTATAGAATTAGGGTTGGGTTAAATTTCAGATGGGTTAGAAATTTGAAATTGAATGTAACTATAGGCAGCCCAAGGGCCCAACCCAAATTTTATTGGATTTAAAATTTGTATAATTACATTTGAAAAAAATTAAATTTCTATTTTTTAAAAGATATTTCTCGACGATCCAACCGTACGGATGTCAAGATATATATAATTCAGTGATATTCCCAAATTTTAAAAAATAAAAAATTAATTTGGTTGGAGATCTTAGTAGAACATAACTAATTTACCTAGTACTACTAACTAGTGCTTTATCACGAATTGTTGTTTCTATTTTTTAAAAAATATTTTTCGACGATCCAACCGTACGGATGTCAATATATATCTAATTTAGTGATATTCCCAAATTTTCAAAAAATAAAAAATTAATTTGGTTGGAGATCTTAGTAGAACAGGACTAATTTAACTAGTACTAGTAACTACTGCTTTGTCACGAATTGTTGTTTCTATTTTTTAAAAAATATTTTTCGACGATCCAACCGTACGGATATCAAGATATATCTAACTTAGTGATATTCCCAAATTTTCAAAAAATAAAAAATTAATTTATTTGGAGATCTTAGTAGAACAAGACTAATTTAACTAGTACTAGTAACTACTGCTTTGTCACGAATTGTTGTTTCTATTTTTTAAAAAATATTTTTCGACGATCCAACCGTACGGATGTCAAGATATATCTAATTTAGTGATATTCCCAAATTTTCAAAAAATAAAAAATTAATTTGGTTGGAGATCTTAGTAGAACACAACTAATTTAACTAGTACTAGTAACTAGTGCTTTCTCACCAATTGTTGTTTCTATTTTTAAAAAAATATTTTTCGACGATCTAACCGTACGGATGTCAAGATATATCTAATTTAGTGATATTTCCAAATTTTCAGAAAATAAAAAATTAATTTGGTTGGAGAACTTAGTTAAACACTACTAATTTAACTAGTTTAGTATTGTTATTTCTATTTTTTAAAAAATTTTTCTCGACGATACAAATCATCCAACCATATGGATGTCAATATCTAATTTAGTGATATTTCCAAATTTTCAAAAAATAAAAAATTAATTTGGTTGGAGATAAAAAAATAAAAAGTAAAAGCTTTAACAAATAATACAAATTTTGCGAGATGTTTTATTTACAAAAAAATAAAATAAAAGGATTAGTACCATAATTTCTAAAATTAATTTTCTTGAATCATCAATTATACAAATTTTGGTAATTTGGTGAAAATAACTTTAAATGTGAACTGTGATTGGGGCTAAGGCTAACTAAACAAACTAAACACATTAAATGTAGATTATAAGTTACATTAATAAAATAAAAAAATTAAAAAATTATATCCGGGCTTTATCCGGGCTTCGGGCTTTAACCGGGCTTTGGGCTTTATCCGGGCTTCGGGCCGGGCTTTTATCCGGGTTTTTTAAAAGCCCGGGCTTTATCCGGGCTTTTAAAAAGCCCAGGCTTTTATCCGGGCTTTTCAGGCTTCGGGCTTCGGGCCGGGCCCGGCTTCGTGAAAAATGGGAGGCCCATTTTAGGCCTCCGGGCCGGGCCGAACCGGGTCGGGTTTTTTTCGGACTGGGCTTTTCGGGCTTTTTTTCAGACCGGATCGGGCCAGATTTCGGGCTTCGGGCTTCAGGCTTTTGAACATCTCTAGGACAGATTGTAGAGACTGTCCAACGTGGGTAGCAGTCCTGGATTGACTTAGAGCCCGGCTAAGCTTAAAAAAATTGATTTAAAGTTGCTCAAAGCGAAAAATTAAAAGTTAAAATTTTAAATTAATATCTGTTTTGGATAATTTTATTATTTATATAACTTATAAGTTATTAAATATATAAAAATATAAATAATTTTTATAAGTTGTAAATACGTATGATAATATTAACTTCTGTCAAATAAAATTACAAAAAAATATGTATTATTATTATTATTATATTAATTAAATTAAATTTAAAATATTAATGGCTTACACCATAACATTAAGAGGGGTTTGTACTTTTAATATAGAACATAGATTTCTGTGAATGATAAAATTGATTAATATGACATTTTTAAATAAAAATCTTCATAGATGATGCTCATATCATTTTAATATTTGATTATCTGTTATAGGCGACGAGTACTTGTATAATGTAACTTGCAAGACACTGATCGATTCTTAAAGTCTTGGTCATCTTTCTCGATGCAAACTAGCGGTGAGAAAAAATCTAATTGAAATCGAAACCGAATCTAAACCGGCCAAAACCGTACCGAAAAAACCGAATCGGCGGTTGCGGTTTTTGATTTTTAAAAATCGAGACTTTCGAACCCGGTTCCGGTTATAAGTTCAAACCGAACCGAAAAAACTCGAAACCGAACCGATTATTTATATAAATAAATAAATATTTATATTTGTTATTATTTAAAATTAGACACATTCACATATATATATTTGAAAAGTAAAGAAGCAATGAAATAAAAAATAATCAGGACCTAAAATTTGTTGTTGTGTTGGGCCTGAAATGCAAGTGGTATGCTACTATTTCTTTTCTTGCAATTCTGTTAATAGATTTCTGTGAATGATAAAATTGATTAATATGACATTTTTAAATAAAAATCTTCATAGATGATGCTCTTATCATTTTAATATTTGATTATCTGTTATAGCCGACGAGTACTTGTATAATGTAACTTGCAAGACACTGATTGATTCTTAAAGTCTTGGTCATCTTTCTCGATGCAAACTAGTGGTGTGCAAAAAATTGAATTGAAATCGAAATCGAATCTAAACCGGTCAAAATCGTATCGAAAAAACTGAAATCGAAATCGAATCGGCGATTGCGGTTTTTGATTTTTAAAAATCGAGACTTTCGAACCCGGTTCCGGTTATAGGTTCAAACCGAACCGAAAAAACCCGAAACCGAACCGATTATTTATATAAATAAATAAATATTTATATTTGTTATTATTTAAAATTAGACACATTCACATATATATATTTGAAAAGTAAAGAAGCAATGAAATAAAAAATAATCGGGGCCTAAAATTTTTGTTGTTGTGTTGGGCCTGAAATGCAAGTGGTATGCTACTATTTCTTTTCTTGCAATTCTGTTACATTTAGCAAGTTTTAGTTTCTTTGGACAGTAGCTATGTTTCCCTGAACTAGCATTCTCATAATTTGAAATTGGATATGTATTTTTTCTTCTAGGCAACTGTGAACTTGGAAGAGTAAGAAGTAAAAGGTGATAATAAAGAGTTGTGAGAAAAAGGGTTCATCGGCATGGGGGTATTTTGGACGATTTATATTTTTATGGTAGAATTATTATTTTAAAACCGAAACCGATAGTTCGATTATGGTTTTGATTTTCGATTTATAAAACCGAGGACTTCCGGTTTCGATTTCGATTTTACCCAAAAACCGAACCAAACCGAACTGAACCGAGATTTGCTCTCCCCTATGCAAACCACCTTTAGACTTAAGTGGATCGTTAAAGAAAAGTGAAATTTTAAGTCTAAACTCTAAAGTGTAAATATATTCCGTTACCTTTTATACTTCGATATCATGATAATATCAATCAAATGGATAATTTATCAAATTTATTTTTATTTTTTATATTTTTAATAACTCGTAAGTATCCTATAATAAAATATTACCCAAATAGATACTTACTTAAAATTTTAAATTTTCGCTTATTAATTTAAGCAACTAAAGTCCTAAATAATTATTTTTTTTAGCCAAACGAGTTCAAAGTTGTGAGACTTGTTAGTAAATTATTAATGAATTACTACTAGAATAGTGCATGGACGTGCGTTTGCTTAGAAGTTCATAGTAGTTGAAAATTTACAAGAAACGAAAATGTTAAAGATGAATAGTTTACTAAATACCAACAAGCAATGAAAACAGTTTACTAAACGGCTCCCGGTCTGGTGCAACCGTATGCACCAGACCCGTTACTGAACATACGGTCCCCCGCCGTTGGATCAACCATCCAACGGCCCTGATTTAAATTTTTTTTTTACCGTACCGCAACAAGTTTCCGCGGTACGGGGCAATTACCAAAATACCCCTGCTCCCGTACCGCAACAAGTTTCCACGGTACGGTACTGTTCCCTTTTTGCCAACCGAAACTGCTTCCTTATCTCCACTTTAACAAGACCACAGAAAAGGGAACAAACAATCAGACCTGAGATCTCTCTGTCGAACTAAGAAAAGTGGGAAGGAAGAAAAGTGAGATCTTCATCATCAACTTTGAGGTAAAATCTATCTCTTTTCTTTGTGATCTTTGTAATGGCGGATAGATTATTTTCTCGTATGTTTGGTTCAAAAAAAAATGATAATGAAAAAAAAAATAAAAAAATTGAAGATTCCTTGCATCTTGATGATTTAAATATGGATGAATTTATCGATGAAAGTAGTGATGAGCCTAGCACCCCCAAATTTGTTAATATTGATGAGTTCATTAATGTGGATGAAAATGATGAATTTGTTAGTGTTGAGGAAGATGAGGAGCTAGATGATGATTTAGATGATGATTTAGATGTTCAAAATGAAAATGAGCATAATGTAGAGTGTGAGGATGGAAATGGCGTTCCTTATATGCATCAACTATTTCATACTTTGGAACAAGGGGAAAATTTTTTTAGGGCATATGCTCTAAAAAATGGATTTGGTATTAGAATTCAATCAACCCATAGGCGTTCTAAAAGTAATGAAATATATGCTCGTATGTATGTTTGTAGACTTGCGGGTAGAAGTGGTGAAAGTAGTAGTAATCCTAAACGACGTAGAGAAAATCTTCCTAGGAGCGATTGCAAAGTAAGAATGTATGTGAATTATTCGAAGAATTTAAGTCTTTGGGAGGTAACTGGTCTTGAGTTAAATCACAATCACGTATGTGTCACTCCTTCGAAGAGGAATTTGATACAACGAGAAAGGCATGTGAATACCGCTACTCGTAGTTTGATCAAAACTCTTCGTGGTGGGGGAATTCGTGATTTTCAAGTAATGAATATTATCGGTAATATGCATGGAGGTAATGACAAAGTAGGGTTTGGTACTCAACATGTTAGGAATGTCATACGGGATGAGAGGAAAAAAAAGTTTGAAAGTTGTGATGTTCAAGCCGCATTAGACTTGTTACATAGATTCAATGAAGAAAGTGGTTCCAAATTCTTTATTAGAACACAAGTTGATGAAAAACAACGTTTGAAATGTCTTCTGTGGGTTGATCCTAGATGTATAATGGCCTACCAAAATTTAGGTGATGTTGTGGCATTCGACACGACATATCGGACAAATAGATATGCCATGCCATTTGTCCCTTTTACCGGCGTAAACCACCATTATCATTCAATGATATTTGGTTTTGCACTAATGCGAGATGAACACACAACAACTTTTGAGTGGGTTCTAAGTACTTGGCTTGAAGCTATGGGGAATAAACACCCAAAGACTATAATAACCGATCAAGATCAAGCCATGGCAAACGCTATTGCAATTGTAATTCCAAATACTACCCATTTGTTGTGTTCATGGCACATTAGTAGCAAATTCCCTGAAAAACTAGCACATTATTATTCCACCTTTCCGGACTTTAAAGTGGACTTTAACCATTGTATTTATAACTCTTTGACCGAAAATGAATTCGAGGCTAGATGGGAATCCTTGACGGAGAAGTATGAGTTACAAGATAATAAATGGTTACAGGGGTTATATGAGTTGAAGGAGAAATGGATCATTGCATATACTAGGAACACATTTTCAGCGGGTCAAAACACTACTTCAAGGAGTGAGGGGATGAATTCTTTCTTTGATAGTTATGTGAGCTCCGCCACGGGATTGAAAGAATTCATTGAAAATGCCCAAAAGGCATTGGCAAGACAATTTCTACGGGAGAAAGAAGAAGATTATGTGTCATGTACTTTAAAACGTCCTATAAAAATGCATACCGCCTTGGAGATTCATGGTTCAAAAATTTATACCAATACTTTCAAGATCAATTGGTTGAATCCTACCAATACTGTGTGGTCAAAGACAAAAAAGCTTGTGAAGAAGGGGAGAGGGAAGGGGACGAAAATACCTATTATTGTTTGTATAGGCAAAATTTGGGCCCAACATCAAAACTAAATTATGTTGCATTCAACAAAGAAGCTTTGAAGGGCATGTGTATGTGTAGAATGGTTGAACAAGTAGGGATTCCGTGTCGACACATCTTGGCGGTTTTGAATAAAAAACGAATTTCCAAGATTCCCGACCATTTCATACTTCGACGATGGACTATGCATGCTAATAGAGTAAACGGTTTGTTGCCTTACGAGTTGAACATTGGAGAATCTAATGAGATGACCCCAACCGATAGATTTAATAGCATGACAATGCTCACGATGAGTTTTTGTCATAGTAGCATTGCATCTAAGGAACGATATGACTATGCCGTCGAGGTGATGAATCGAGAAATACCAATTCTCGAAAGTATGAGGGTTGATGGAGTTCAATTTGATGAAAGCAATGTAGATTCTCACGATGCAACACATGATGATGAACCAATTCTCGACCCTATTGTGTCCCAAACGAAAGGGAGGAAAAAAACCGTTCGTTTTAAAAGTCCCGTCGAATTGCTTGGTAAGGGGAAGCCGAAAAGAAAATGCACACATTGTAATTTTGAAGGACATGACAAAAGAAATTGTCCTCGAAGGCTAGAAGCTTTAAATGCTCAAATTGCTCAAAATGCCCAAATGGCTCAAAATGCTCACATGCCTCAAAGTGAAAGTGAACAACTGTAATTGCTATAACTCTTTACTTATCCATTCTTTCATTTACTTTATGTCCTTCTCACATGTCTCTATTTTGCTATAACTCTTTATTGTGATGTGTAGGTAACATGGATGGTGGTGATGTTTCGGATGTTTCACATGTTAGTGATTCACTCTCGGCTTCTTCCGGGGGAAATGAGTCATATATTAGTAGCCTGTCGGACAATGCCGCGGATGAAATATGTTGCAATTTACCTGAATACTATGACATAATGGGGGAACCCATTGAGCCCCCACCGATTGTTGAGGAGGAGGATGATGAGTTATATTCTCCGGAGGAAGAGGCTTATAGGTCAAAAAATTGGATCGAAGCATGTCGTTGGATGGACACCGAAGAAATGATGGAGCGGGTAGCGTATAATGTGGATCCCTACTTCTATCCTGTTTTGAACTTGGGCAAGGACACCGAAGGCAAGTGGCGGATTTTCGATTGGGATGGTGGCCTTTTTGAGTTTTGTGACAACATTAGTGACATTTACAAATTGAGGCCTCGGGAAGGTTGCACACGAGATCAAATGCGCGTGCAATATGTGAAGGGATGGGTCTCCCACGTAAAAGATTCTCCTCATCCTCGTTGTTGGGCCACATTCAATCTCTACGATGGATCGATATCTATAAAAGTGTCCATTTGGAACGACACTAGCACGCACAAAGCCATTAGTGAAGGTGTCATCCGCGAGGGTTGTGTTGTAATCTTGTATCACGTTGCCGCGTTTGTGAATTTGGAGGCTCCTCCCGGAACACCCTCTCACCGTTTGTCTGCCGGCTTTTCCAATATATTAGGTTTGTTTGGTTAGGAGTTGTTCACTCCATTCAAATGTAATATGCATGTAGCATTTTCGGGTTTGTAATGAATTTATTCTAATTTTAATGAAATCAAATTTACCTTTTAAAAAAGGTAAATAATGTTTTTTTCCTAAAGTTCACTTATTATAACATTTTAAGATTTTAGGAAGTGTAACAAATTTTTTGGAAGTAAATTTTTAACTCGCTTCCAAAGTCTTATTATTATCATGTTTTTTATAAGAAATTAAGAATTTTTTTAAAATAAAACTAAACCCTGTTTTTTTTAAAAAGTTCACTTATTATAACATTTTAAGATTTTAGGAAGTCTAACTGTTAGAGGCCCAACTTCTTACCGGGCTGGACCGAAGGCCCAATGAGGATAATTGGCTTGGAGAGGCTCCAGACTGGCGAGGGTCCATATCATTCGGCCCAGTTATGTGCAACGGTCCATTCAGTTGTGTTCCCTGGGAACGTGGGAACGTGGGGCACGTTCTCCATTCGTCCTACTCCCCGATAACTGCCAGAATAGAGAATAAGAAGGTTAACAGAGGTTTGGTACCATTCATTCAATCACTTACACACAACACAAACACTCTGCGTTTACCTTTATTCATAAAAACCAGTTAACTTATTCTCACACCGGAGGTGAATCGGGGGGCCACACCCTCGCATTCTTCTTCAATTGCAGGTCCGACCGAACGGATACACCGACGGAAATTGGTTGCAACATTTGGCGCCGTCTGTGGGAAACACAGAGTTACGTTTGTGTTGGATTATATTGTTAGTAATGGCGAACGAAACCGAGATACCAACGGCTGACGATGGCACTATGGCTGTAAACACTCGCACCACTCCTCCCATCACCCCAAGACATTTGATTTTCGACGAAGAGGGGGACATACCGTCTCCCGAAGAGCAACGGGAAATTCTGATGAAGTGGCGAGAAGAACAAAAAGCCAAGGGGAAACGGAAAGAGATAGAGAAAGAGAAAAGCAGCAGGGAGGCCGAACGTCTGGCCAAAAAAAGGGAGGCCGACCGTTTGAGGCTAGAAGCCCTAAAGATCCAAAGGGAGGAGATCGAGTTACAGGAAAAGGTACTCCGCGAGGCTCTAGAAGCCGAAGACCCGGAGTTGGACGACCGAAGAGACAAAAGACCAAGAACCAGAATTGATGAAGATGAGTCAGGGGACTCTGAATCAAACTCGAGGAGAACCCGGTCAAAGGTGGTTTATTCCTCCGATTCGGAAGAGGAGGGTCCACATACGGACGATCGCATCCGGAGAATTGAGAAGGCCATGTTTGGAGAGAGAAAGGTTAGCCACGAGCCAGTGGTGACCGAAGACGTCGAACACTTTCGACCGCCTCCCGGAAGGCAGTTCCCGAAGATGAATGAATTTAACGGAAAAGGTGACCCCGAAGATCATTGTGAGAAATATGAATCGCTCATGACTGGGATGGGGCACTGCGATGTGATGCTATGTAAGATGTTCAAGACCTACCTGAAAGGGAATGCATCCATGTGGTACAGGTCGCTGAGACCTAGGTCGATAGGCTCGTATGAGCAAGTGAAGAAAAAATTCTTAAGGCACTACTCACATTTGTGCCGAAGAGAGAAGGATACTGAAGCACTGATCCACTGCAGGCAAGGGCCGAACGAAGATTTGGGTGATTACTTAGCAAGGTTCAAAGAAGAAGCTGGCATGGTAACCAACTTGGACAAAGTCAAGGCGGCTGGATTCCTCGCAGCGGGCCTCGACCCTGTCAAAGGTAAGAAGCTTCGGTCCTCTCTTTATGATATGCCTCCCAAATCTTTAAATGATATATATGTGAGAGGAGAGGCCATTAGAAGAAAATTGGAATCAATTGGGGGGTACAAGGAGAAGAAAAATGATAGGTATGATAGGAGAGATGACCGAAGGGATGACAGAAGAGACGACCGAAGGGGTCGAGGAGATATCAAGAGCAGGTTGAATGATACAAGGCCCGACAAAGGGGCCGAACGAAGAAGAGATAGAGATAGCACTGTGTTCACACCGTTAAACACACCTATCTCGAAGATTCTCCATGAGATAAAGGGTAAACCTGGGTTTGTCAGACCACCCAAGTTGAAGACCCCTGAGAACAGAAGAAGCGACAGCAAGTATTGTGACTACCATCGGGACAAAGGTCACAACACCGAGGAGTGCTATCATTTGAAGAAGTTAATTGAAAGAATGATCAAAGATGGGGAACTGACCCAATTTGTGGGCGACTTGAGGGACAAACTCGAGTCCAAGGAGAAAAGGAAGGAAGCTGAGAGTTCGGAGAAGTACAGAGGGGAAGTCAGGACAATTTCCGGAGGAACAGTGCTTGATCGGGACAGTAAGACAGCGAGGAAAAAGTACGCCAGACAAATCTACAACCTGTACCAATAAAGTTCAGCTAAGCAACCATTGCCTATCTCCTTCACAGAAGATGACTACGAGGACGTGATATGGCCGCACGAAGACCCACTTGTTATAAACCCAGTAATCGGGGAAAACAAGATATGGAGAGTGCTGGTGGACGAAGGGAGCTCAGTCAACATTCTATATCACTGGACATATTGCAAGATGAACTTAGGAGGTGAACAGTTGGAGCCATGCCACGAGGCGCCCTTGTATGGTTTCGGTAATCAGCCTGTACCGATAGAAGGGACCATCACTTTGTCTGTCATGATGGGAAAAGCGCCATACACTGTGGTGAAGGAGGCAAAGTTCTATGTCGTCCGGGTCGATAGTCCGTACAACGGAATTTTGGGAAGGCCAGCCTTATCTTTGTTCCAGGCCGTGTCCTCTGTCCCTCATCTGAAGTTGAAGTTCCCAACAGAACATGGAGTTGGAGAAATGAGAGGCGATCAGAAAGCCGCCAGAATAATCATGTTGGAGGATTTGGAAAAAGACAAAGACATAGAGATGACTGAAGCCGGAAAAAGGAAAAGAAATGAGACCGAAGCTGGGGGCAGCCACCAACTGCTGAACATTGAGTTGGAAAAGTTTGGGGCCGACTTGTCAAGCCCGATTGCTGAGCCGGCTGCAGAGACCGAAGAGGTGGAATTATACGTGGGTCAGTCGGGAAAGATGATCCAAATTGGAAAGAACATGGAGCCGAAATTGAAAGAGAAAGTCATCAAGGTCATTAGGGAATTCCACGACGTATTCGCATGGAATCCCGAAGATATGCCAGGTTTGGACCCTGCAGTTGCCAAACACTGTTTAAATGTAGATCCCGAAGCCAAGCCCGTAAGACAAAAGAGGAGGAATTTCGCCACGGAAAGGCATAAAGTAATCCAAGTTGAAGTCGAAAAATTGCTGGAAGCAAAGTTCATTGAAGAGATAGACTATCCCGATTGGTTGGCAAACGTAGTGGTGGTGAAGAAATCTAATGGCAAGTGGAGGATGTGTGTCGACTACACTGACCTGAATAAGCATTGCCCGAAAGACCATTACCCCTTGCCAAACATTGACCAACTGATAGATGCTACTTCGGGGCATCAAATACTCAGTTTCCTGGATGCATTCTCAGGATATCACCAAATTGCCATGAATGCCGAGGACGTTCCCAAGACAGCATTCATCACACCGAATGGTACTTATGCCTACATCAAGATGCCCTTCGGCTTGAAGAATGCCGGGGCAACATTCCAAAAGATGATCAACAAAGTGTTCAAAGCCCAGATCGGCCGGAACATGGAATGCTACGTGGACGATATGATTGTTAAGTCCCTTTTCAGGGATCATGCCGAAGATCTGAGGGAATGTTTTGAAACGCTCAGAAGAAACAACATGAGGATCAATCCGAACAAATGTACGTTTGGAGTGAATAGTGGGAAATTTCTGGGATACATGGTTAGCGCCAGAGGAATTGAAGCCAATCCGGAGAAGATTAAAGCAGTCATTGATATGGAGGCACCGAAGACAATCAGGGACATTCAAAAGCTGACCGGACGGCTAGCAGCCCTGAGGAGGTTCATCTCCCGATCGGCCGAAAAGGCCTTACCATTCTTTGAAGTGCTTCGGGGGTCCAAGAATTTCGAGTGGGGGCCAAATTGCCAGAAAGCATTCGAGGATGTTAAAGAGTACTTAGTGAAAGCCCCACTCTTAATGAGACCCGACCCGAAGGAGACATTGCAGCTGTACTTGGCTGTGAACGACCGAACACTTGGGGCCGTGTTGGTCAAAGAACATGAAGGAAACCAGCATCCGGTATTCTATGTCTTTCATATTCTCAAGGACGCAGAAACAAGATATCCGAATGCAGAGAAGTTCGCTTATGGACTGGTAGTGGCCGCAAGAAAGCTAAGGCACTATTTCCAGGGAAGGACAATCAAAGTTGTAACCGATCAGCCGTTAAAGAAAATATTGCAAAGGCCAGAGGCATCGGGCAGAGTGGTCGCTTGGGCGATCGAATTGGGGGAGCATGATTTGGAGTATACACCAAGGACTTCGATCAAAGCCCAAGCATTGGCGGATTTCATAGTAGAATGCTCTTTTTCGGGGCCGAATGACTTAGCTCCTGAAGAACAAATGATTCAGACACCGGGAAAATGGAAGTTGTTTGTCGATGGTTCGGTCGCCAAGGAAAAGTGCGGGGCAGGGCTAATTCTTACAAGCCCAGAAGGATTCGAGATTTGTCAAGCTATAAGGTTCACTTTCCCGTTGACGAACAACGAAGCCGAATATGAAGCACTCTTGGCCGGGCTAGATTTGGCAAGAAATTTGGAGGTTAAGCACATAAGGGCGTTCAGTGATTCAATGTTGGTGGTAAAACAGTTCTCAGGAGAGTATGGGCAAAAAGATCCCCGAACCAAGGCATACGCCCTTAAGGTACGTGAACAATCTTTGCTGTTTGAAACTTTCGAGTTAACTCAAGTAGCTAGAGAAAACAACAGTCGGGCAGACGCCCTCTCGAGGTTAGCTTCGGCAGAAACCCAAAACCTAAGTGGGTCCATCTATCTGACCGAAGTAAAGACACCTTCGATAGACAAGAAGCAGTGCATGGAAATTCATCAAGGGGTCAATTGGATGACTCCCATCAGGGCCTTCTTGGAAAAAGGCATCCTACCACTTGACCGAAGGGAAGCACAGAAGGTTAAGTATCGGTCGGGAAATTACACTCTGGTCGGGGGCCGTTTGTTCAGACGATCGGTAAGCCAGCCGCTACTCAGATGTTTAGACAAAGATGAACAACAGCTTGCTTTGGAGACGGTTCATGAAGGGATTTGTGGAGAACATTTGGCAGGACGATCCTTAGCCCTCAAGATCCTTAGGCAGGGATTCTCCTGGCCAAAAATGAAAGAAGACGCCACAGAGTATGCAAAGAAATGCAAGCAATGCCAGATATTCAGCACAATCCCGAAGCAACCTCCCGAAGAGATGTCTTCAGTCCTTAGCCCGATCCCATTTGCTATGTGGGCGGTCGATATTGTGGGGATCCTACCCACCAGCACTAAGCAAGCGAAATACTGTATTGTGGCAATCGACTATATGACAAAGTGGATAGAAGCAAAACCCCTTTCGGCCATCACCGAAGAGGCCGCGAAGAAATTCATGCTGGAACAGATCATCTTGAGGTTCGGCATACCTATGGTTTGTGTGTCCGATAACGGTACTCAATTCATTGGGAGCAAGTTCAGAAAATTCCTGGCTCAATTCGGGATAAAACAGAAGTTCAGTTCGGTAGGGCATCCCCAGGGAAATGGGGCGATCGAGGCGGCCAACAAAATCATTTTTGATGGAATCAAGAAAAGGCTGGGGGAAGCTAAGGGACTTTGGGCTGAAGAACTACCATGGGTCCTATGGGCTTACCGAACCACTACAAGATCTTCAACCGGGGAAACACCTTTCAAACTGGCCTTCGGAACTGATGCCCTTCTACCTGTCGAAGTTGGTTTAGAGTCGTACCGAACAGAAACGTTTAACGTGGAGACAAATGAGTTCGGACTTCGAGCAAATGTGGACTTACTAGAAGAAGAAAGAGAGGCTGCCCACCAAAGAAACTTAAGGTACCAACTGCAGCCAGCCCAGTACTATGATTCGGGGGTAAAGAAGAGATCTTTTCGAGCCGGGGACTTAGTGCTTCGGGAGTTAGCCACCTCCATGCCAGCAAAAAAAGGCAAGCTTATGCCCAACTGGGAAGGTCCATATGTGGTAATTGAAGTGGTCCGACCAGGCACCTACAAATTGGCTCATCCGGACGGCAGCCCAGTCAAAAACACCTGGCACGCCACTCGCCTTCGCCGTTTCTACCAGTAAGCATACTGGTCCAACTTTTATTGCTTTTTTACTTCAGTATTTTGTCTTATGCAACGTTATTCTGAATTCCATAAGCTAGCATCAATCTGTAATTAAATCTATGTAAGAGTTGCATGATTAATGAAAAGATTGTTTTGCTCCATTTTTTATCCGTTATTGTTAAGCTAAGTACATTTATAGCCTAAAAGCTAAGTACGCAATATTAAGCTTAATAGACCCATGTTTGGGGCCGACCGTATAAAACATGCGCCCTTTAACTTACCGGTAGCGTTCAAGTACATTGTGTTTTAAGCTACAAATACTTGACGAATCCAAATTTGGGGGCCGACCGAATAAAATTTGGCCTCTTACAAAATTGTCTTAGTATTCAAGTTGCTTTGACATTAATTAAGGCCGGGAGAAAATATTTTTCAGCCGACCGAATGAGACCTTAATCATTTACAAAACCCCTTGAATACTTGGGGGCAGCTAGGTTACGACCAAAGATGCACAAAAAGGCAAGAATGGCCGAAGAAGCACAAAAATACAAGTAATTATGCTAAGGCGAAAACGGCCGAAGATGCATAAAAATACAAGTAATTATGCCAAGGCAATATAATGCCGAAGACGCATAAAAATAAAAATAAAATAAATATGCTAAGGCAAAATGAAGTCGAAGAGGCATAAAGAAGAAAAATCATGCTAAGGCAAAACATAGCCAAAGACGCATGAACAGAAACAGAAGCCAAATTAAGGCCGAAGCCGAAGACGCATAAAAGAAGAATATTATGCTAAGGCAAACTTAAATAAAACAAGCCCGAAGGCAAAGTAAAGTATTACAAGCCCGAAGGCACGAATAAAGAGCCTGAAGGTAAAGTTAAACATTACAAGTTCGAAAATATTAAAATCTACAAAATCACAAGGCTTCATCAGCTGGAGGTTCGTCGGAGAGAGACTCATCTTCGCCCGAAGAAACCTCTAAGGGTTGATCAGACTCCTCCCGACCAACCGGATCCGTCATCCCGAGCGAAGGATCTACCAGCTGAGTATGATCGAAGCCCAAAGAATGTGCTTTCAGCACAGCGCCGTCATACCCCAGTTGGTAGCATCTTTCTTCGGTCAGCTCCAGGGTCTTCTGCAGCTTCCGAACCTTTTTCCTTGAGAGCTTGAGCTGCTTGTTTCTCCACTCGACCCTAGCCCTCAAGGTGTCCATCTCCTGCAACTTTGCCTTCAAGGCATCATTTTCGGCCTTCAAGGAGTTAGATTGGCCGGTGACCCTCTCCAAGTCAGAAGTTGCATTCCGGAGGCCCTCTTCAGCCTTGATTGCCCGAACTTCAGTCTAGTTGGCTGCCTCCAGCTTTTTCTGGATACCCTCCATCCGTTCGGTCACTACGGCCGACCAAGAGACCCCCTGGAAACAAACAAGGGAAAAGAATTAAACACTGGATACAAGTGAAAGAAATAACACCGAGAAAAAGCAAAGCTTACCATGGAGAGCAGAGCCAGCATTTCAGTACAAGCCTCAAGGTCGTTTGCCTTAGCAAACGTGGGCCTATCGGCTGGCAGAATGAGACCCCGGCAAAGATCGGGACCTACTATGGTGGACAGCTGGGGGGCAGGGACAATGATTTGATCTGTCTCAAGGACTCCCCAGGGAGGATGGTATACTTTCAGTCCGGCATCTCCCGACCGACCCCTCTTTCGGGAATCGGTTGAGAGGGCCTGGACGATACCATCCCCCTGATCTCGCGGAGGAGAAGCCACTGGAGTTTCGCTTCCCCCACCGGTGACGGGAACAGATTCCAGCTCCTTGCCGGCCGATGGGTCGGCAGCATCGGCTTCGGCCGTAGCGGCTATCGAGAGTTGAGCTGCCTTCTTGCGTTTGCGCTCAATAATGTGACCAAGAGAAGACACTGCACAAAAACAAGAGTGTTAAACATTGGCAACAAGAAATAAAAATGCAGTAAAGGAAACACTCGGATGGAAAAAGTAAGGATATATGTTACCACTACCCCAGAGGGAGACCAACCAGGCGTTATCCCGGCTGTCCGATAGGGGAACCCTACCCATATCGAGTTCACAAAGAAGACGATAATCGTGTTTGTCCGCCTCCAACAGCTCGGGATACTGCAACCTCGACGGGTCCAGATCCTGCCAGCGGCCGTACTTCTCCATTTTCGGGCCCGAGATAAAAACCCACTTCTCATGGGCCCCCCTATTGTTGGAGTTTGTCTGAGCCCAATCGGCCCTGCCGGTCCGACGAGCGATAGTGTAGAAACCGTTGCTTTTAGAATTCCTCCGAAGCTCATAATGATGCCAGAACAGGGTTGTCCTCGGAGTCATCTTTTTGGCTAAGCATCGGGCTTGGAAGGCATTTATGTGAAAAAAGCTGTTCGGATCCAGCTGTCCTATGGCGATCCCAACTTGCCTCAGTAATTTTTTCAGTATTGGCAGCATCGGCAGCCGAAAGCCACACTTGAAGGCCATTTCGGATATGCCGGTGGCCACACTTCCGCCGAAGAGAGGTGGAACCTCGGGGTTGTGCCAAATACGGTCTTTCTTCCTGGGAGTGAAGAAGTACCAGACATTCCTCTCTACTAGGTATTTGGAATGGAATTCTTCTATTTTTTCCTCAGTCAGGTGCGACCGAAAGTTCGCCGCAGGATACTCCCCGACGTCACTGAACGGTGATACCTCCGAAGGACCGGCACCTTCGGTTGACCGATCCATGTCCCTGCATTCGGAAATGAAGAGACATTAGCTTTGTACTCGGACAAAGAAGACGAAAACAAAAAGGGGAGAGGCCGAGTACAGTGAGCCAGGATCGGTCGGAGAATCCTAAAATCTAAGGTTTGGCAAATTACGGGTCTAAAAGTTATAAAGATCGGGACAGACCGAAGGGAGTTCTCAGGGTTTGGAAATCCCGAAGGACATCTCAACCCAAACAACTTCCAGGTAAATCTCAAGGTTCAAGTAAGGGGTTGTATCAGAACAACACAACGGAAACTAAAAGGAAAAGACACGCGCATGTTCTACTCAAAACGACAAGAATAAACTGCACGGGTAACTTTACATATGTGTACATATAGATACATGTGTATGAGTACGGAAAGCAGATAAGAGCGCAAAAGCAAGAAAGAAAGTAATTCAAGTGTGCGATGAATCGGAAAAAGAAGGGAAGCAATGAGAACTTACTGATTTGTTTGAGATCTCTGATAAGATCGAGTTCGTGGGGGTAGGCCTCTTGGACGTGAATGTCGACTGGAATCGGCGATTTGGGGGCCTCCGGTGATGAAACAACGCTCCCAATTGCTGTTTGAGATTTCTCTGGAGGGAGTTTTTCCTTTGAATGTCAAAGAAATGATATGTGCGTAAAAGAAAGAAAGAAAGAAACTGTGGAGTTTAAATAGAAAAGATATGACGTTTGGACAGAGCCGTTTCATATTCAACGGCGGGGATTGAAGCGCAAATCTCGAGGACAGACAGTTGTCATCCATAAAGGGACACGACTTCCCAGGAGACGTCTCGGCCTTGTCCATCGCCATCCTTATCCGAAGGACACGTACGAAGACAGATTTCCGAAGATGGGCTTGGGCTTTAGCCTTCGTCCTGAGGATAGTTCCGAACGAAGCCTAGGGACATGTTAGAGGCCCAACTTCTTACCGGGCTGGACCGAAGGCCCAATGAGGATAATTGGCTTGGAGAGGCTCCAGACTGGCGAGGGTCCATATCATTCGGCCCAGTTATGTGCAACGGTCCATTCAGTTGTGTTCCCTGGGAACGTGGGAACGTGGGGCACGTTCTCCATTCGTCCTACTCCCCGATAACTGCCAGAATAGAGAATAAGAAGGTTAACAGAGGTTTGGTACCATTCATTCAATCACTTACACACAACACAAACACTCTGCGTTTACCTTTATTCATAAAAACCAGTTAACTTATTCTCACACCGGAGGTGAATCGGGGGGCCACACCCTCGCATTCTTCTTCAATTGCAGGTCCGACCGAACGGATACACCGACGGAAATTGGTTGCAACACTAACATAATTTTTTGGAGTGATTTTGTCACTAACTTCCAAAAAACCTAGTATTTTCATGTATTTTATAAGGAATTATGAAATTTCTTTAAAATAAAATTAAATCAATTTTTTTTTTCAGAAGTTCACTCACTATAATATTTTAAGATTTTAGGAAGTCTTACATATTTTTTTTGAGTGATTTTGGCACTAACTTCCAAAAGTTAGTGACTTTAGGCAGTTTAGGCAGTGGCAAAATGCTCTGTTTTGCTCTGTTTTCCTGGGAATGCTCTGTTCTGCTCTGTTTTGGGTTTGCTTGGTTGTGTTGGAAATGTTATCAGACAACAATCCTGTGATGAAACCAAACCAAGCAAGCAAATAACCAACAGCAGAAACAGTGCTGTGATCACATTTCCAACACAACCAAGCAAATAACCTACTAAAAAACCATGAAAATTCCAAGAAAATTCCAAGAACATTTCAAGCAAATAACCTACTAAAAAACCAAGAAAATTCCAAGAAAATTCCAACCAAAGTACAACTAAAATTCCAAATTAGTGCCAACTAAATTCCAACTAAATTCCAACCAAATTACAACTAAAATTCCAAATAAGTTCCAACTAAATTCCAACTAAATTACAAGTAAATCCAAACTAAATTACAACTAAAATTCCAAGTAAATTCCAACTAAATTTACCACTAAAATTACAAAAATTTTAAAAAAAATTAAACTAAAATCCATGATTTACTACTCTACTAGTTGATGACGTTCACGCATACGAACACCGGATATCCCTCTTGCCTTTCCCACTTGAAGCTCCCTCGCTATTCTATAACGGAACGTATCAACTACTTCTTGTGGCCAAGATGTGACTGAGGTTAAATCATAACCTTGCAACATGAAATCCATGTATTTCATGACAAAAACACCGCAATCATTACAATTCTGCTGCTTCGGTCTTTGCGGTAAAGGCAGGACCTCATGTAAGTTAGGATCACGATCAAACCGAGGATTTAGCTTGAGTAGAAATCTTGGCAGTAACCATGACTAAAGAAAAAAATTAATTTATAAGAAAAACACAATTGTTGATAATTAACAAAGAAACAAATACACGACCACCTACTAAAAAAAAAAATAAAGATCCTTACCACAACTTGTATTGCCCTTGGACATGTCGGGTCATGGTTCATCGAATCTATAATGATAACATCAAACGTCTTCGTACAAACCATGAATAAGATCCAATGATTACCGTCCACATTACATGGGATGAATATGTAATCCGCCTCGATAACGGAGGGACCAATGCTTGAAGTGGCAAAACCATTTAAACTTCGGAGTGCTTCACCCCAAGCCTTCTGCTCCGCATCTTCACCCTTCCTACCCGCTCGTCGGATTTTTTTCAATTGTTCCCACCCAAGGACAATGAAGTACGGATCCATGAAGTAGTAAACCGGCTTTCTCTCCCAAATTTTGGAGTTATGAATATCCTCCTCTCGCTCTCGTAGCAATGCCTAAAAACAAACACATAACTTTGGTCATATAAAGAAGGACAAATACAATAGATGTAGAACAAGGAGAAGCATGATATTTTACCATATAGCAATAAATGATCCTGTCATCAACCCATGCACTTGGAGCCAAACTTTGCATTGCTTTCTCTGATACATGATAGCCACATACTTGAATTCCTCCTTCCAACTTAGGCCTTTGCCCAATGCCCCAACCCCAATCATCATAGATTGTATTTCGCTTCTGCACATCCAACTCCTTCATGATACTCCACTTCTCCCCCCTCATTCTCCGGGTTGGTAGTTTGGGAGGCCTACTAGAAGAGGAGGTACCACTGGGAATGGGAGGCTGAGACACATGTTGGGATGGTTGTGTCATGTCAATGACATCGTGAGAAGTAATGGTTGTAGCAGTACCTTCGGGATCTTCTTCATACAGTGAAAGTGGACGTATGTTCTCAAATTTTGGAGCTTTATAAGCTGGCCCTTTCACCTTCTTCATCAACCTTGTGAAAGGAGTGAGAAAGGTATCTGAAATCGTCCCAAGTTCCTCCAAAAACTCAACGGGAGCCCTAGATTCCAACTGCTTCAACATATCAAGTGCAGCTACCATCTACAAGATAAAACAATGTTAATAAATAAACATATTAGGTGTGCACTGTGTAATTGAAATGTAGGAAAGCTAGGATACTTACAACTCGGTATCCCTCGACGCCATCATAGAGCTCCCTCGATTGGTAGGTTGAACGGGGGACAGGTTGTGGCTTCCCTACACGTGCACGGGTAATCTCTGCATACCAAGCCATGTACTCCGCCTTGGATGCAATATTAGATGTGCAATCAACCAAACCCTCCAAATCTGAGCAGAATCTAGCCCACCTCCCAATATCCGCAAACCACCTAACCAACCAATCCTCAGAGGCAAAAGTGGCTTCTTTAGGTTGCCTATACGAGAGCATGTTAACAGGAGGCTGAGGAATCACCGGCAAATTACCAAACTGCCTGATCACCCTCTCCGGATGCTGCCACTCAACCACATCAAAGCATACCAAGGACACTCGAGCATTACCAGCTAGCTGTGCCTGTACCATCTCCCAATCAACAACCCCGTCAAATCGAGCATATGGCCTCCAAACCACATCATCACCAGCAACTCCATCAAACTCACCCCTATAAAATGGTAAGCTGTGGTGAGGACCGGACTGACGCCGCTTCCTATTAATACCCTGAACCGACGAATAAGCCCAACCCTCTGCAACCGGAAAATCTGGATGACCAAGGTCCCGCTGAGGCACGCCAATACGAGGAAATCTCTCATAAGACCAAATATGCAATATCCATACACAAGCAGCAACACTCTTACTATTCTTCTTCGCAGCATGCTCCAACCCTCTATACAAATGTGCTAACACCGCTGCACCCCAAGCATAATTATGAACCTCCCGGATGTTGGACACAGGCACAATGTATCTGACATGGGCATAGGCTTTGTCCTTCGTAGGAAATAGAATGGCACCACATAGAAATACCAAGTATGCCTGTGATAGTTGCCTCGACATTATGTTTCTCCGGCTTATGTCTACCATATCTCTCATATAGCCATGTCAACTTGATATGATTTCTAAACAAAGCATCCTCCACCTCCTCATCTGTCAACGGCTCAAACCAATTACGAATAAAGAAATCTTTCCGATTCTCTATACGACCACATGTCACAGCCTCACCAACAACCGGCAATCCTAAGATGTACCCAACATCCTCCAAGGTAACTGTCATCTCCCCTTGCCTCATGAAGAAGGTGTTGGTCTCAGGCCTCCACCGCTCAATCATAGCAGAAATGAGTCTCGCGTCATTATCCAACACAACATGGGGGTTGGTAAAAATCCCAAACCCCATCATATGTAGAAGCTCCCTCTGTGGTCTTCTTAACTTCCACTCCCGCATCGCCCTATTACCACAAATGCACTCCAACTCCTCCCTCCCCCTACCATCCCACACATCCTCGCTAACATGATAGCGGTTATCCCAAATAATGTTCGCTCTACTAGGACCCGGCAAAGTATCAAGTAAGTCATCGTGAAAACCCTCCATACCCTGCCAATTAGATAAAGAATTACATTAAAAACAAGTTCAAATAGTATTCAAAAATATTATCTAAAAATCATAAGAACTAAATTAATAATCAAAATGAAATACTCATTTCGAATTTCACAAGAATATACCCTAAATACAACAAACATTCTCTGTAAAATCAACAGAAATATTCCTAGTGCAAAGCCCTAATTTTAATTACACATAAACCCTAGTTCAATAATACACATAATTTTAAAAAAAATTAAACCCTAATTAAATTAAAGTACGGGGAAATTCAAATTACACCATTTATATGCCTCTAATTCTCATTACACACAACAATGGTACAACAATATGCAGCAAACATACAATAAATCGCACATTTTGGATTTACATACATACAAAATCATATGTACACACATTATACCAACAAAGAAAAGATGAATAATAAACAAAATACCTCCAAATGATGAAGAACAGCCCGTATGTGTTGATTTTGCCTCTCAAACGCAAGAAATTGCCTCTCAAAGTTAATAAATCGCCTCAGATTAATCTATATTTGGTGATAATTTTGTGTTTTCTGTGTTGTACACTGCTACTGGCGAAATAAGAAACAAAAGGGAACAGTACCGTACCGCGGAAACTTGTTGCGGTACGGGAGCAGAGGTATTTTTGGTAATTGCCCCGTACCGCGGAAACTTGTTGTGGTACGGTAAAAAAAATTTTTAAATCAGGACCGTTGGATGGTTGATCCAACGGCGGGGGGACCGTATGTTCAGTAACGGATCTGGTGCATACGGTTGCACCAGACCGGGAGCCTTACTAAACACCCCACATGGGTTGGTGGTAGGTGGGTTGAGACTTGAGAGCTGAACTTTCCCACACTTGAATTCCATAATGGACGACCAAGTGTGAAATCAGCGTCCCAAGACTTGTTGTTCTAGTGTAATCAGGTATGCTACTTGTTAATTGGAAAACACCGTTTGACGACAATCTTGTGTCTCAAACATGCTTCGCCAATTGATTCTCCTCCTGTCAATGGGAACAATTGGCATTGCCACCCACACATTCACACCAGCAACCATGCTCACAGCTGCAAACACCACCAAACCCAATTGCCCGCGGAAATGTGGTAATCTAACCATCCCATACCCGTTTGGCATCGGTTTCCAGTGCTCAATTTCTTACATCTTCATTATCGAATGCGATACCTCTTACAACCCACCAAAAGCTTTCACAATGCTTGATTTCGGTGCGGGTTTGGGTCCAAGACCAGACATCTTGGCTATAACCGACACCCTAATCTTGATCCGAAATTCTCAAATAGCCTCTAGGTGCTACAACTCAGATAAGAAAGGGGGTGTGACTTCCTCCCATGTATTAAGCTATGATATGCCTGATTCACCTTTTACCTTCTCAAGTACCTTAAACAAGCTAACAGTGATTGGATGTGATGATTATGCACTGATTTCTGGTTATACAGGGAAGTTGGCTGGTGGGTCTCGGACTCAATATAACAGTGTTGGTTGCCTGGCCTTATGTTCCAGTCCAAATGAAGTGATTCCGGGATCATGTGCAGGTCTAGGCTGTTGCCAGACTTCCATCCCCAGCGGCTTGCAGTCATTCGTAATTACTCTTTCTAGCTTGAGGAATCATACTGGTCTTACTTTTCAGCCTTGTGGGTACGCCTTTCTTGCTGGAAATGACAGTTTTAGCTTTGCTGGTGCAGCTGATTTCAGTGGCACCAAGGTGGTAAACACGACTATTGGTCGAGTCCCCCTTGTACTTGATTGGGTTGTCGGGGATCTTAACTGGACTTCTCTAACTAGGCCTAACTGCAAGGAAGCTAGAACAAATTTGACCTCTTATGCTTGTCAGTCCAATACTGAATGTGTTGATATCTCTGTAGGAGGATATCGTTGCAAGTGCTTTTCGGGTTTTGAGGGTAATCCTTACCTTAATCCAGGTTGCACAGGTTAGTTGTTGTTGGTGTGATTCTCTGAATAAAGCTTGTTTGAATTAAAGAACCGAAATTGAATTCCATTAATAGGTTTTTGCTTGCTGTTTTTATTGCTCAGATTTCAATGAGTGTGATCTGGGTACAAATAGTCCGTGTACCATATCTTGCATTAACACACCCGGGAGTTACAAATGCTTGTGCCCTAGTGGATATCATGGTGACGGATACAAATCCGGGAGTGGTTGCTCTAAGATTCAAAATAACACCCTCATTAGGGTTACCCTAGGTAATTTTCTATGCCCATCGATTTCTTGATGAATGGTCATCTTCAAAATCAATAACTGGCACCCTTATCATCCACCTTATTGCATAATTGAATGTATGTTGAACAACGAAGTTCTTTTCTATTGGTGGATTATATCGTCTCATGTGATTATGTTCATGCTCAAATCCAAATCGATGTCACAAAATTCAGACATGAAAACAAAGACAGTTAGAGTACAGCACATTGTCTTTATATAATTCTTTAAATAATATTCAGACTTTTGTTCCACATGTAAATTTTGGGCTTAAGACTGATATATAACGTATTTCCATGTGTATGGTGATTGCATTGCAGGATTGAGCATAGCCTTGGGTTCAATACTTTTGCTTCTTGGTACTTGGTGGTTGTATTCTGTGGTGAAGAGAAGAAGGGCTATGAAGCAAAAGGCTGAATACTTTGAGCGCAATGGTGGCTTTTTGCTACAGCAACAAATGTCTTCAGATGATAGCATGATAGATAGGCTGAAAATCTTCACCATTGATGAGTTAAATAAAGCAACTGACAATTTTAACACGGACAGAATACTTGGACAAGGAGGCCAAGGTACGGTCTATAAAGGAATGCTGGGTGAGGGAAGAATTGTTGCCATTAAGAAGTCTAAAAGAGTGGATGAAACCCAATCGGGGGAGTTCATCAATGAAGTGTTCATTTTATCCCAGCTCAATCATAGGAACATAGTGAAATTGTTAGGATCTTGTTTGGAGACACAAATCCCGTTATTAGTTTATGAATTCATACCCAATGGAACCCTTTTCCACCACATTCATAATCCTAGTGAAGAGTTCCAAATCACATGGAAGATGCGCTTGCAAATTGCCATCGATTCAGCTGGAGCACTTGCTTACTTGCATACATCATCTTCAATTCCTATCTTTCATAGAGATATCAAATCATCCAATATACTTTTGGATGATAAATACAGGGCTAAGCTGTCAGATTTTGGGACTTCTAGATCAGTAGCAATTGATCAAACCCATGTAACAACTCGTGTTATGGGAACATTCGGTTATTTAGATCCCGAGTATTTTAAGTCAAGCCAGTTCACCGAAAAGAGTGATGTTTATAGTTTCGGGGTGGTGCTTGTTGAGCTTTTAACAGGAGAGAAAGCAATCCGAAATTGCACAAACTCTGTTGAACAAGAAGACAGAAGTTTGACATCCTGGTTTCTTTCTCATATGGAAACTTCTCGGCTGTGGGATATAGTGGACTCTCTAGTCCTGCAACAAGGTTCAGAGGAAGAGCTGCTCAATGTTGCCAACCTTGCAATGCAATGTTTGCACTCGGATGGAAAGAGAAGACCCACCATGAAAGAAGTTGTAGCAGAGATGGAAGCAGTCAAATCCCTTCATTTGTCCTCTACAAATCAACACAACTGGGCAGAAAGCAACCAAGTTTTAACCAGAAGACCACAAAGAATTAATAATGATGACCTTTCAAGTTCTAGCACATCATATTTCCAAAATCGCTCTTCAGATTCAGCTGAATTATCCCTGTTATTCAACCCTAGATAATTTATATGGGCTTGAACTTTGTTTCATGTATCAGGTTGAAAACCTTTGGTGGCAAAAACGTTTTTGTGTCTCTGTCGAAAACAGTCTTTTAACTCACGATTCTTAATTCATCACTTAATCACGATTCTGACTCAGAAGTTCTGTTTTGTGTAGTTCTATTTTGTGTACAGTTTACAAATATGCAGAGAACTTCTTCAGAGCCGGAAGCTCATAAATATGCAGTCTTTTGATTAATATTGAGCGGAGAAGAAAGAGCATGATGATGATCATCATCACTCCCCACCTACTGTATGTTGGTTAGATGAACCTATTTACACAGTTTCTGCTTGGCCATCTTTGATGTTGTAGGCAACTCTTCATCCTATTCGCAGCCAAGTTGATCAACCACTACTTCAGCAGTTCAGTATATTTTGGCGATTTACATTATACATGAAAGGGTAGCAAAATTATTTGTAGGAACATTCTTTCATCCAATGTTGTACTCTTGTAGATTAAGATTTTCTTAGGAATACATTATCTTGGATAGTTGGATCTTTGGTACAAATTTATTCGTTGATTTTTTATGTAGGTCATTTTTCTTTGTAGTTCTGTCAGCTTAATTATGCGAGCTTCTGTTTAACGGTCTTCAACACTTAGTAGTTCAATTTAGAAGATCTGTTTTGTTTAGTTCCAGGCTCTTCATTTCTAAAACAAGTAGGCAAGTTTCTAACGAGATTCCTTGTGAGGGATAATCTCTCAACTTGGTAAAGATGCCTCTTTTTTCTAATGAAGTTGCATATTTAGAGCCAAGAGAAAACAGGGTGGCCCAATATCTGATTGTTGAAATCCCCTGCTTTGAATCTTTTTACGTCTGCAAAAAAATAAAATATGTGTTTACAAAAAATTATGTAAAATAACACTTTAAGCAAATTTCTTTCGGTCTTTGATGATTTATTATTATTATTATGATGTACTATTTTTTCCCATGCACATAATCGAGATATATTAATACATTAATTTTATAAATAATTAATGATTAAAATACGCATACAAATCAAATTTATAACCTTTATTAATAAGCGAAATTAAACCCCCTTTTTAATGGGATTTGGGTACCAAATTTGGTTCCACCCTTTTTTTGGTTTCACCCCCATTTCCCTACAATTTTATTATAATCCAACTATAAAATTGTTAGAATCCTATTATAAATATAATTCTTTTATCATAATCCTACTGAGTTGCACAAATAACGTATCTCTCATAATTATCATCAGAATCATGTATGTTATGCTTTCTTACTTTTCTTTAAATAATTGTAAATAAAAAAATATATAAAATTAATAAATTACTTTTATTAATAAGCGAAATGCTTTAATGATACTCCGATAAATTTGGTTCAACCCCTATTTTGGTTTCATCCTACATTCTTATATTTCCCTATAATTCTAAATTGTTTTTCAATAAAATAATAGAATTGTCGGAATCCTTTTGTAATTGAAATTCTTTCATTATAATCTCATTGAGTTGCACAATTAACGTAATTTAAAATAATTTTGTAATACGAAATCCCTTAGTAGTACTTGGGTAACAAATTTGTTTTCACCTTATTTTGGTTTTACCCCAAAATTTTTACAATTCTAAACTTTTTTTTAATAAAATAATAGAATTCTTAGAAACGTATTATAATTGCAATTCTTTTATTATAGACAATAATGGGAGTATTGACAGGTTCAAGGCTCGTTTATTTGCAAAGGGATTCAACCAGAAATGGGGTATTGATTACTTGGAGACTTTTTCACCTGTTGTAAAAATGACAACCATACGATGCTTGCTTGCTGTTGCAGCTCACAGGGGTTGGTTTTTACATCAATTGGATGTTAATAACGCGTTTCTACATGGGGATTTGTTAGGTCCAATAAGATTGTAGAAGGGGGGGTTGAATACAATCTATATCATTTTCTCCAAATTTATTCGTTAAACAATTTTCACTTAAACGAATATTTTGTGCGGAATAATATAACACAAATTTTCAAGTTGAATATAACAATATATTAACTTGATGGGTGTTACAAAATCAATACAAATGATTATCAAGTAATTAATAACTAATTAGAAAATTCGACATGAACTTTTCTAATTTAGTTAATAAAAATCAAGATATCAAATCTAGAACTAGGAAACTTAATTCGCTAGTAGTACAAGAGTGATCAATAAACAAGTTCCTGCGGATTAGATATTACAAAGAGCTTGAACTGAATTTATTGTGTAAATTAAAGCTTGGGCAGGTGTGTAGAAGTTGAGAGAATTTGATGCTCGGGTGTTCTTCAATTTTCTGTCCGTGTGTCTCTTTTTTTCTTCTGCTGGTTTCTGTCCATTTTATAGAAAATTCAGATATTTGCTGCCACCATGACATAATTTGTTCCATGTCATAACTGGTATATCTCGGTATGACAAAAACCTTGTCATGACATAGCTTGAGTAGCTCGGTATGACAAAAACCTTGTCATGACATAACTTCATAATTCGGTATGACATACTCTCAGAATTCGGTATGACATAATCTGATCATGACATAATCTGATTAGCTCGGTATGACAAAAACCTTGTCATGACATAACTTCATAATTCGGTATGACATACTCTCAGAATTTGGTATGACATAATCTGATCATGACATAATCTGATTAGCTCGGTATGACAAAAACCTTGTCATGACATAACTCAGAATTCGGTATGACATAATCTGATCATGACATAATCTGATCTTCAGCTTAGAATGACATAAACCTCACGTTTTCTGTCAACATGACATAATCTGTGCAGCTCTATTCCAATATGACATAATCTCAGCTTTTCACATTTATTCTTTTATGTCATAGAAATCTTATTAATTATTTAATGATTAATTAATTAATTCAGACTAAATTGACACAATATGTAATTTAATAAATAAATTAATTCTTTTAGAATTAATTCATTAATTAAATAAACTATAAGGATTTATATCAATTAAAGGTGAATTAATTAAAATCAATAAATACTTAATTTACCTCAATGAACCACTGTTAGTAATGAATAATTTCCACTGGATAATTGTTGACGTTCGATGTACTATCTGGTTCATGAACGACTAACTCCAATTTCTATTCTTCACTTTGACTCTCAATTGTGATCCATGTACTTTCTCAACACACTTTAATTCCTCTTGTACTGATGCTGTCTCCATAGAATCTCTTGTCACTGCAAATAATATCCAATTGCATTAATGCTACACCAAGGCTTGATCAGTTGTCTGAATCTTCTTTCGGTGTAAAACATCAAAACTATAGATTGACATTCTTCTTTCTTCTGACAGATATCACTATCTGAGATTCCTGTGACAGTTACCATTAATTACTTATTACAATCTAATTTAAGTTGAGTTGTATCCTCGAAATACAAATAGGCTGAGTCATATGCCTTTCAGGATTTAACAGAAGAAGTGTATATGCAGGTTCCTGAAGGTATTCTGAATCCTCTTAATCTTGTTTGTAGACTTGTCAAGTCCATTTATGGTCTCAAACAAGCTTCTTGTGAGTGGTTTGCTAAATTGGTAGGAGAGTTGCTTAAGAAAGGGTTTGTCGAATCTAAAATTGATTACTCTTTGTTCATTAGAAATGGAACTCCTACAATTGTTGCTATGTATGTTGACGACATTATCTTAACTTGTGATGATCAACTTATGATAAAAGAGCTTAAGGATCATTTAGATAATACTTTCGGAATTAAGGACTTGGGCAAACTCAGCTATTTTCTTGGGATGGAAATTGGTTATCTGGAATCTGGGATTAGTCTTACTCAGAAGAAATTCACAAATGAATTACTTCATGATGCTTGTATAATTGATGCAAAAGCAGTTGTCACACCCCTTCCACTTAATCTCAAACTGCAAGCTAATGAAGGAGAACTCTATGAAGATCCAAGTTATTACAGATGTCCTGTGGGTAAAATTAATTTTCTCACTTATACGCGACCTGATTTGGCATACACAGTTTAACATCTCAGTCAGTTTCTGCAACATCCCAGCTGTTGTGGAATAAAAACGAGGGTTTCAGAATGCGGCTAGGGTTCGTGCGTATTTAATATTAGGGTTGGTGAGCTTCGAGTTTTAATGGTTGTTCTTGCGTTCGAGACTAAACGGTCCTTGCAAGATGCCTACGTATCTCTGTATTGTTAGAGAATCAAGCCAACGTATTTCTGAGAATGAGGGATCAAACCCTTAAATAGGCATTGGGAGCCTAAATTTAGAGTAGGGTAGGAGGCTTGATGGCCAAGCCACCTCCCTTGGGAAGGTTCTAGACTCCTATTGTTGTGGAATAAAAACTAGGTTATCGAATTGTATTTAATACTAGGGTTCGTGAGCTTCGTGCTTTAATGGTTGTTCTTGCGTTCGAGACTACACGGCCCTCACAAGATGCCTACGTATCTCTGTATTGCTAGAGAATCAAGCCAACGTAGTTCTGAGAATGAGGGGTCAGACCCTTATATAGGCTGCGGGAGCCTTAGAATTATGGTAGGATTCGGAGACTTGGTGGGCAAGCCACCTCCTTGAGGAAGGTTCTAGACTCCTTCCTTGTAGGAATCAGTTTCCATGTTGAATTGGGTGCCTTGGAGGCTACTCCTAGCGATATTGTTTCCTTATTTGACTCTTATTGCTGAGTTGTTTATCTCCCCCAATATTAATTACGAATTTAATCTTGAAATTAGGGGTTTGGGCCCCACTAATGGGCCCCACGTTTGGACCATACTGGGTGTAATTAATGCAACATTAAATGCGTCTTTAGGGCATACTTTTAGCCCATATCATTTGCCCCCCAACTTCTAGGAAAACTGATCTGGTTTTCCTTGAAGTTTTAACTGCCTTTTTTGAGACTTGGGTCAGGATTTATCGTTGTACACTATTGTTTCACGAGTATAATCTTTTTATGTAAAGCGTGGAGCGACCGACGCATTTACAACGGCGCTAACCGGTGCTAATCGGTGCTAAACAATGCTAATCGGCACTAAACGGCACTAATAGGTGTTACTCTTTAATTTCGGCTTCGTACTGATTTTCATGTTCAACACGTTAGGGTTGAAGTTAAGCACACACTCGAGGACCCGGACTGAAAATCAATCTCAGTCGGCTGAAAAGCTTGAGGACTCGGACCGAAAACTAGTCTCGGTCGACTAGAGCAGCAGGGGAGGCCATAGTCGGCTCCTCGTGGTCTGCCGGAGCACCGTACGTAGGTCAGTCGGCAAATGGGGGTCGGCTGATGGTCCGTGCGTGCCTCGGTCGGCCGTTCGTGGTCGGCTGAAGGCATGTGCGTGCCTCGGTCGGCCATCCGTTGTCGGCTGCTGCTCCGTACGTGCCTCGGTTGGCCATTTGTGGTTGGCTGATGGTCCCCCCGGAGCTTGATCGACCAATGGAGGTCGGCTGACGCATCCCTTGGAGCTTAGTCGACCGACGACGGTTGGCTAACGACTATCGACCATCTTCAGTTGGTCAAGTATTGGAAATCAGTCTTAGAACGTTGATATTAAACCTCAACGTTGAACACTGAATCACAACTTATAAATTTGGTCATTCGTGACTTTTAGTGAGATTACTCCTAAACTTACATTAGCATCGCTAATCCCGTGCTTAAGGCTAATTTCTTCAATAAGCATAATCAGCTTATGAAAATCATCTGCATGTAACTTCACCAGATATATTTGCCGTTTCTTCCCTGACTATTATGAATTATAACAATTCATTCGTATAAAGTGGATATTTTCTGTCCTTTTTCATCTATAAACGATAAATGACCTGTAAATGTGAATCATACTGTGTTTCAACCTGATGTAGCAGGTCATTCCTCTTCTATAAAAGAGGGTAAGTAGCTTTCATTTCATTTCACTTCTTCACTTCTCAAAGTTTTCAAGTTCTTACGCTCTCTAGTTTTCTAGCTCCAGTTGAAGTTCAAGATCAAGTTTCAAGTTCAAGATCGAGTTTCAAGATCAAGTTTGAAGTTCAAGATCAAATTTCAAGATCAAGATGTCAGAAGACAATCGTGCAACTGCTCCCCCTGTCTCCATGATGGAAGCAATGACCAAAAGGAGCAAGATGAGGACCGCCAAAGGTATGGAACAAATAAAACCCCCTTCATATGTTGAACATCGATTTGAATCCTTGCTAGATCTATTAAACATTATCGGGGAAACATTCCCTAGCAACTCGAGCTAAGATGCCTTCCATAGTCCTTGTAAGTTGAAGGAGTATGATGTCAAGAAGATCAGAAAGACGTACAGTTTTCCAAGTGCTATCAAGGTTCATCTTCCAAGCCCAACCGACAGAACCTTTAACTGGCACCCCGAGAGGATCTGTGTCAACAGGAATGCCCTTGAAGCCGGGTTCAGATTTCCGGTCGATCCTTTTATTTTCAGATTGCTGGCTGAGCTTCAAGTCCACCCTTGTCAGCTGTATCCCAACGCATGGAGGTTTGTCAATATTTTCATAATAAGATGCCGGGAGTTGGGCATCCCATTGAGTACTACAATGTTTCGGAATATTTTCTTGATCAAGAACTCTTCTGATTGCAAAAAAAGGGTGGATCAGTCTTCAGCATCGATCCAAGCTTCCACACATGGTGAACTCTTTTTCTTTTCCAGATTCTCACCACTCCTGGGAGAGGGAGTTTGTAATCCTTGAGTGGGAAGGTGGCGATTGGGGTAACTTCTTTGTGAAGAGGTTTGGATCTGTGGAAGATAGTTCTCACTTCGTGTGTGAACTTAACGACTCAGAATTAATAAACCGAGATAAGCTCCTCGCAGATGATGGTCACACCCATTACAAGACTTTTCTAAACGAAAAGAAACTTATTGAAGCTGGCCTCAACTTTCTTTCTTTTGAGGGTAATTTTCTTTATTAGCTATTTTGAACTCTGTTTTGTTCTTATTCCGATATTTTTCCTCTTTGCATTTCAGCTGCTGAGGAGTTGGACAATCGTCCCGAGAATCAGCCAACCGTGACTAAAAGAATGAAGTAGAAGGCTGAGGCATTGCTGAATCCTACCAAACCTCGTGTTCCTCACTTCTTGGAGAGCTGCTCTCATGGTGGGAAAAGGTCCCGAAATGCTGACGGGGATATCAGGACCCCCTTCATTCCATCCTGGGGGATCTGCGATCAAGACTCTGTCCTGGGAGATCCTCATCTAGCCCTGGATTGGTCCAAGCTTTGAATCACTCCTCCCGATCTTGTGACTTTGAATGCGGGTGACAAAATGGAAGAATCTGAGCTCATAGGGGCTCAAGCTATGTATCAGGTATGACACTCCCTCTTGTGGGTTCGGTGTTCTTATTAATCTTGACTTTATAAATGCCTTGTGTCTTATCAGCTTCCCTATTGCAGGCCAATGCTTATTTTTAGGTTGTTTCTCGTCAAGGCCGGGCCTTTAGAGATGAGAATGTAACTTTGAAGAGTGATCAGGTAAGGTTTAAGGAAGAAGCCCTAGACTTGGAATCCAGGGTTGTTCGTGCTGAGGCGGATGCTCTATCCTATCAAAAGCAACTTGCTTATCTGGCCAGAAAGAAAACATCTGATGTTGATAAGGTGATCGAGGCCTATCATAGGTCAGAAGATTTTCTCAAGTTCATGGATGACCGTGACGACGAGGTACGCCACTTTAATATGTCCTTCGGTTGGGACAAGGCTATCAATGTTGTGAGCTACAGACATCCATCTGTTGTTATCCCGACGGACTTTCCTTGCCCTGACTGGGATGCTGGTGGTGGAAATCGGGTTAATCATGCTTCTGGTTCAGGAACCAAGGCTGTTCCTCAGACATCGGGCTCTGGCTTTCGAGGAGGCCCTCGATACTCCAAGAGAGCTGCCCAGGTTGTTAGCCAGGATTCATCTTCCTCGGGCTCTCGCAAGAAGAAGCCCATGCCAGCGAGGAGGGATGGGATGATTCGTCAGCCAATCCCGGGCAAGAGGAGGCTTCGAAATGAAGCAAGCCCTCCTTCTAGCTCCTCCGAAGAAGAATAAGAAGAAGGAGAAGAGGTCGAGAGGACTGGGGCACAGCTGACAGTGGTGGTAGCCGAAGATGATAGCGGCTCTGATGATGATTCGGATGAGGAAGGTTCTACAGAGGAAGAGAGTTCTGAAGATGCTCCACAGGAGTAGGTGGCCTTGCATGGCCTTGTTAGCCGCTTGTGGCTTTATCTTTTCAGCTTTCATTCAAGGTCCTTCGGGACTTATCTTTTATTTGGGTCTGTAACTTAAACATTAACCTTAGCCCTTCGGGCACTTTTATTTATGCATTTGTTTTCCTTTATTCGTAAGTTCTTTCATTTTCGGTACTTGGTCATTCTAGACTTACACTCAACAGGTGCTTGGTACATAAATAAAATTACAGAATCATAGAATGGAAAACAAACTTGCATTAATAGTCGGAATAGGTTCAACCCTTACATAGATAACTATTGTCCTACTCGGGGTAATAAGACCTGGAATGATCTCATTGAACCTTATTTCTACTTCTCCTAATAAGTAGATAAAAATCTAAGTCCTTGCTAGGATGGCTCAAACGTAATAAATCTTTAGGTTCAAGGCATGCCAAGTGCGAGGCACCTCGTTCCCGTCCAATGTCTCCAACTTGTAGGATCCTTGTCCTAGTGTCTTCCTGACTCGATATCGCCCTTCCCAGTTAGGGGATAGCTTCCCTTTCTGGCCAACTCCGAAGGCCTCTATCTTCCTTAGAACCATGTCGCCTTGTCGAAAGAACCTCTCCTTAACCCTTTGGTTGTAATGGAAAGATGCCCTCTTCTGATGCTCCGCATTCCTGGCATTTGTTTCATCCCTGACCTCATCAATTAAATCGAGGGCGAGCCTCATGCCTTCTTCATTAGTCTCTGGTTCATATGCCTCAACTCGTGGTGAAGCATGCATAATCTCCAAGGGCACAACTGCCTCGGCTCCGTAAGCCAGCAAGAACGGGGTTGCTCCAGTTGTCACTTTACAAGTGGTGCGATACGTCCAAAGTATAGGCAGCAACTCATCCACCCAAGTGTTCCTTGAGCGTTCAACCCTCTTTTTCAGTCCATCAAGGATAATCCGGTTTGCTACCTCTGCCTATCCATTAGCTTGAGGGTGAGCCACTGAAGTAAAGCGAAGCTCAATAGCATTCTCCTCGCAGTTCTTCTTGAACTCTTCATTGTTGAACTGTGTCCCATTGTCTGTCACAAGGATTCGTGGAATTCCGTATCTGCAGATTATGCTTTCCCAAAAGAACTGAGCGACTTGCTTGGTGATTATCTTGGCTAAAGGTTTAGCCTCAATCCACTTATTGAAGTAGTCAATGGCTACTATCAGAAACTTTTTTTGTGCTGAGGCTACGGGGAAAGGTCCAAGTATATCCATTCCCCACATTGCGAACGGGATAGGAGAGTTAATCGAGGTTAATATCTCAGGAAGCTACCTTACAATCGGAGCGTACTTTTGGCACCTATCATACCTCTAGACATAATTCTATGCATCGGCCAACATCTCAGGCCAATATAATCCCAAATGAGTGATCTCATGAGCTAGGGCTCTACCCCCCAAGTGTTGCCCTCAGATCCCTTCACGAACTTCTTCTAATGCTTTCTTTGCCTCCTGGGGCCTCAAACATCTCAGATATGGGATAACGAAAGACCTCTTGTAAAGGACGCCTTCAATCAAGGCATATCTTAATGCTCTCACCGACAGCTTTCGTGCCTCTTGGGCATCATCAGGGAGCCATCCAGTTTCTAAGTGAGCTTTGATTGGATCTATCCAACAGCTCCTTACATCGATTGGTGCAACCAATTTTGAGTTGATGGTCGGGGCCTTCAAGACCTGGAAGTAAACACTCCCTGCATAATTCTCGATTTCTGAAGAAGCGAACTTGGAAAGGGCATCAGCCTTAACGTTCTCTTCTCTCGGAATGTGCTCCACATAGCACTCGTCAAACTGAGTCATGATAGCTTTCAGAACCCTAAAATATTTTGCCATAGTTTCATCCTTGGCTTCAAACTCACCATTCACTTGCGAGACTACCAATCTTGAGTCTCCACAAATTTTAAGGTTCTTGACCCTCATGATTCTGGCCAAGCCCAATCCGGCTATCAAGGCTTCATACTCGGCTTCGTTGTTGGGAAGTCCAACTTCAAAGTATACTCAACTGTAAACCCATCAGGGCTTTGCAAAACCATTCCTGCACCACTAGATTTTGTTTATGATGCCCCATCAAAATAGAGCACCCAATATTCCTTCTGATCAGGTAACAACTCTTCATCTTTATCCTTACCTTCAGGGGTGGGTACTATCTCCTGCCCCCGACTTCTTGGTTGCCAATGGTACATTCAACCACGAAGTCAGCTAATGCCTGAGCCTTGATCGATGTCCGAGGCTTGTATGTGATATCAATTCTCTTGGATTTCCCACTTGATTAGCCTTCCACTGGCCTTCGGGCTATGCTGAATATTTCTCAACTGTTGGTCCGTCAGGACTTCGATCTTGTGCGACTGGAAGTATGGTCGTAGCTTTCTCGAATCTATTATCAATGTTAAAGCAAACTTCTCAATAGGAGAGTAATTCAATTCGGCTCTTCGCAACACCTTGCTCACATAGTAGATAGGTTTCTAAACCTTGTTCTCTTCTCGGATGAGTATAGTACTCAGGGCTTGTTCGGACACAGCCAGGTACAGATATAAGGTCTCCCCGGGACTAGGTTTTGCCATAAACGGGGCTTCAGTCTTATACTTCTTCAACTGTTCAAAGGCCTCTTGTGTCTCAGGAGTCTACTCAAAATTTTTAACCTTCTTCAAAGCTTGGAAGAAGGGCAAACACTTGTCCCCAGACTTAGAGATAAATCTCCCCAGGGCTGCTACTCGGCCAGTCAGCTTCTGTACATCTCGTATAGAACGGGGGGTTCCATGTCTAAGATCGCCTTGATCTTATCGGGGTTGGCTTCTATTCCTTGCTTTGAAACCATCAAACCCAAAAATTTTCCTGATCCAACGCCAAAGGCATACTTGGCTGGATTCAACATCATCTTTTGGTGCCTCAGCACTTCAAATGCCTCTGTGAGGTGCTTAATATGGTCTGCCTTGATTAGGCTTTTGACCAACATGTCATCAACATAGACCTCCATGGTTTTCCCAATCAGATGGGCAAATATCTTATTTACCAATCGCTGATAAGTGGCAACTGCATTCTTTAGACCAAAAGCCATAACAAGATAACAGAAAACACCAAAGTCAGTTATGAAAGATACCTTTGGGATGTCATCCTTAAGCATCTTAATCTGATTGTAGCCGTTGAAACCATCCATGAAACTCAACATCTCATGCCCAGCAGTGGCATCTATCACCGTGTCAATCGTTGGTAGAGGGAAACAATCCTTAGGACATGCATCATTCAAATTAGTGAAGTCTATACACGTCCTCCACTTTCCATTCGCCTTCTTAACCATCACAGGATTAGCCAACCACTCGGGGACTGAATCTCTTCAATGAATCCAGCCTCTAAGAGCTTGTCAACTTCTTGCTTAATGGCTTCTTGCCTTTCAGGAGCGAAATTTCTCTTCTTCTGCTTTATTATCTTCCGCTTTGGATCGACATTCAGCTTGTGAGTTATGAGTTGGGGATCAATCCCAGGCATGTCGGCCGCTGTCCAAGCAAATACATCACTATTCTCTTGTAAGAAAGTCATCAATCTACCCTTCAAGGGTTCCATCAAAGAAGCTCCGATATACGTAACCTTTTCGGGGTCTCCGAGATATAAAGGTATAGGAACCAATCTTCTACCGGCTTCCCTCGGTGTTCATCATCTCCTCGAACATCCATGTCTTCGATCGGAAGGACCTGCCCCCCGACTTCATCGGCTCTTAAAGAGCAGCTACATAGCAACTTCTAGCAATTTTCTGATCTCCTCTTTATTCTCCAACACCCTTACGGGTTGGAAACTTAATCTTCATGTGATAGGTAGAGGCCACAGCCTTAAACGTATGAAGCCCAGTCCTTCCCAGGATTGCATTGTATGTTGAGGCTGCCTTGATTACTAAGAAGTTCAGCATCTGAGTAGCCTCCTTAGGTTCCTGGCCAATAGTCACAGGCAGCTGAATGGTTCCTTCTACCTTGGATTCAACTCCATTAAGTCCAAAGATAGGCATGTTGGTGGGGGTCAGCTGAGACTCATTATATCCCATCTTTATAAACGCATCACGAAACAGAATATGAATAGAAGCTCCATTGTCTATCAAGACTCGTTTTACTTCAAGGTTCCCAATCACAGGAGTTATGACCAACGGGTCGACATGGAGGAACTTTACCCCTTCCAGGTCTGAATCATCAAAACCAATCACTAGCTCAGTTTTCGCATGCTTCGGGGCCTCTCCCACGATGTGCATGACTTCTATGGCATAAGCCTTTCGAGAGTTCCTCGTCATGCCGACCGCTGTCGGGCCTCCCCAAATCATGTTGATAACCGGCCCTCGGGGCTGTTGGTTGCGATCACGGTCATTATCCCTTCGATTATTGTTCTTCCTGTCATAGTCTCTTCTTTGATTTCCACGATCTTCACCTTTCGTGAACTGGCTTAGTTTTCCTCTCGATATTTAACAAGATCTGACTCCTAGGAGCATTCAACCTTGCATATTCAGAAAATCTTGGTCCCAGACTCTTCTTAGGTGTAGAGTCGGAGTCCTTACTAGTCCGGAGATATTTGTCCCTGGCATCGTACTCTTGCTCTTGTTTTCGCTTCTTAGAGTCATTGTTGTGGCCTCTTTCTTCATACTATCCTCAGCTTTAATATACTTATCAGCCCATCGTTGTAGCTCAGCCATATTCTCAGGGGGATGCTTAGCCAACGACCTCTTAAAAGAGAGATCAGTGGTTCCGTGCTCCAGGTCTACCATGGCCACCTTATTGTCCAAGTCGGTGATATTTAGAGTCTCCTTAGTGAATTGCTTGAGGTAGTCTCTGAGATTTTCATTCTTTCCTTGTACCCGATACATAAGAGATGCAGAGGTTTTCTCGTGAACTCTTCCGCTAATGAATTGGCTGACAAAAGCGGCACTTAACTCCTTAAAGGAGCCAATCAAATTTGCAGGTAGCCGGCTATACCATCTTTGAGCCATGCCCGATAGGGTTTGAGGAAACGCTCTTCACTTTAGAGCATCACTTGCAGGCTACAACAGCAGTGCGTTGGAGAATGTCCTGATGTGATTTACGGGATCACCTGTTCCATCACAAGCCTTAATTATCGGCATCTTGAGCTTCCTGGAAATACGAGCATTTATCACCTCCTCAGTAAACGGGGGTGTGGGATCATCAGGATCTCCAAGAGGCATTAGATCTTTGGGATTTCCTTTGGGGGTTTCCACCCTCGTTGTTCTTCCAATAGGGGCATCAGCCCTTCTTTGCCTCGTTAAAGACCTTTCCAAATCAATAAGGGGAATCCCTCCTGTAGTAGGGGGAGGTCAATTTTGATTTTGGCTCGCCTGCTCTCTTGCCATGTCATCTTTCAGTTTTAAGATCTAAGCCTTATGAGCCCTTATCCTCTTAGCAATTGTCAAAGGGGGTCCATCATGGATAGTTTGTGTCCTCCTTCGAGGTTCTCTGCTAGCGCGTCGCCTCCTCGGGGCTTCATCATAATCATCGTCCTCAGATGATGAGTCGTCAGTATAGGGGCCGGAGTAGTCATCATATTCCTGATCTCGACCCAACCCCCTATTATAAGGAGGCTCCCGGATTAGCAAGGCATGATCGCTTGTTCCAACGCCTCGAGTAGCAGAAGGGTAGTTAGGCAGACCATACATCGGGTTGGTATTTGCGGGGAGATCCATGGTATGGATCCGTACCCTTGGGGATAGCGTGCGATTCACGTTATTAAGAGGAGAAACCACCATCTGAAGAGGGTCAGGTTCTTGGCCTTGATGGACGACCACCGGTAGAGTTCCCTCAACATGGGGAATTGTCCCTGGGGTTTGAGAGACTAGAGGTTGAATGATCGCCCATTTTGATGGGGGTAATTGTCCTTCTTCAGTAGTGATCGGTGGATCAGAAGTGGCAGGTGGAGCAGAGCTAAGGGGTATGGCCTCAGTTGAGGTTGATGTTGTTCTTCGTGTTTGAACCATGGTTGATGTTGTCTTCCCACAGACGGCGCCAAATGTTGTGGAATAAAAACTAGGTTATCGAATTGTATTTAATACTAGGGTTCGTGAGCTTCGTGCTTTAATGGTTGTTCTTGCGATCGAGACTAAACGGTCCTCACAAGATGCCTACGTATCTCTGTATTGCTAGAGAATCAAGCCAACGTAGTTCTGAGAATGAGGGGTCAGGCCCTTATATAGGCTGCGGGAGCCTTAGAATTATGGTAGGATTCGAAGACTTGGTGGGCAGGCCACCTCCTTGAGGAAGGTTCTAGACTCCTTCCTTGTAGAAATCAGTTTCCATATTGTATTGGATGCCTTGGAGGCTACTCCTAGAGATATTGTTTCTTTGTTTGACTCTTATTGCTGAGCTGTTTATCTCCCCCAATATTAATTACGAATTTAATATTGAAATTAGGGATTTGGGCCCCACTAATGGGCCCCACGTTTGGACCATACTGGATCTAATTAATGCAACATTAAATGTGTCTTTAGGGCTTACTTTTAGCCCATATCACCTACCTTGTAGGAGTCTGTTTCTTTGTATGATTGGGTGCCTTGGAGACTACTCATAAAGATATTTTATCCTTATTTCACTCTTATTTCCAAGCTGTTAATTATTTCTCAATATTAATTACGAAATTAATATTTAATTAGGGTTTCGGGATCATTAATGGGCTTCATATTTGGACCAGGCTATGTCTAATTAATGCATAAATTGTGTCTTTAGGACTTCTTTTTAGCCCATATCACCAGAGTACCACACTATCAAGCTTTAATGCATACACTCAAATATGTGAAATCTACAACAGGACAAGGAATTTTGCTAAATGCAAATGAGAAGCTCATTTTACAAGCCTTCTCAGATTCTGACTGGGGTGCATGTTTAGATTCAAGAAGATCGATTTTTGGCTATCTTTTACTCCTAGGGAATTCTCCTGTCAGTTGAAAATCCAAGAAGCAAGGAACAGTTTCAAGGAGTTCTTCTGAGGTTGAGTATCAGGCCATGTCATCAGCTGCTTTAGAAGTAACATGGTTGGTTCGTTTACTTGCAGAATTAGGAGTGACAGATTTGTTACCAGTAACTCTCCACTGTGACAATCAAAGTGCAATTCACATTGCAAAGAATCCCGTTCATCATGAACGGATAAAGCATATATAAATTGATGTCCATTTTACTCGAGACAAGGTATTAGAAGGCCTGCTGCAAATTACCTATCTTCCTACCTCTTCTCAACTCGCTGACATCTTCACCAAAATCCTTCCTTCAATTCAGTTTAACGAGTTGTTGTCCAAACTAATCATGACTCAATGCCAGCCTAGTTTGAGGGGGGCTGTTACATATAGTGATAAAGGCTGTGAGATTACTTGAGGTTACAGTGTTGTTACTAAAACTTTACTCTGCCAGTTAGTTCGTTAACAGCTGTTACATTGATAGCTGTACATTCTCTAGCTACATTCTCTAGCTATATAATGATAGATAGTTTCATTTTCTTCAGTTAGTTAATTAAGTTTATTCTGTATTCTACTTCATTCTGTTTTCTCTTTATAATACTAAAGCTTGTGACGGTAATGGAGTTTCCATACATTTCTTCTTCCTTTGCTTGAATTCACAAATTGTAACAAGTCAATAAATTAACAATAACTTGCATGCACATCTTATTTCTTTGTGTAACTACTAGTTGTGAATTGTGATTAAAAGAATCTTCAAGAGGCAGAGCTGATTTTTAAAGTGACATGAATAAAAAAGCTAAAGATTTTAAACCCTAACTACAATCGATGAAGCTGAGGCTAGCAGCTTGCGAGCAGAGGCGATTCTAGCAGTCAGCAAGGGGTGACAAATGTCCCCCATTATTTTAAAAAAAAATTAATAAATTTATATAGATAAATAAACAGCATTCCGGACTCAGGAGAGACTATATCTAATATATGTGGTGAAACATAGAAAGTAAAAAACAAGTCTTTACAGACTTGAGAGCTTCACACACACAAAAATAAAACACGGACATCTTTTCCAAATTCCAACACATCTCCCCCTCCTTCATTCCTATTATATTCATGCATATGCTTCTACCTGTTTGTTAAAATGCTTTCTATTATATTAATTCATATGCTTCTACCTGTTTGTTAAAATGCCCGAGAGACATACATATACATGTTAAATTTCCAACATCTATTAAATATGTAATGTTTAGGTTTGTTTGTTAATTGTTTAATTGCAGCTGCAGCTAAGGTAAGCCATCCAAATGGAACAATTTTTTAAAAGATTAAGACCAGCACCGGAGGAAATGGCAGTGGCACCATCTGATTCTGCAGAGCGTTCATCAGTTCTGGTTAACCAACAATTTGTACATCCCCAATCAACACAATCATCTAGAGTTGTTGATTTTGATGCTTTAGGAGTTGATTTTCAGCGATGAAGCATGTCAAGAGCGATGTCCGTAACAGTATGGGGGATGAGTTGCTTAATGATTGTTTAATAAGTTTTATAGAGAGAGATTTAGCTTCTAATATTAGTAATGATGCTATAGTATATCGTTTTCCATTGAAGAAAACTCGTAGGGGAAAAGTGTAAGAGACTATGACTCATTTGACAATTTATTGCATTTTACTTGTTGAATTTTTTTTTTTAGCTTGTACGTTATACCTCATTTTTAAATTCCTGGATTCGTCCCTGCTTACTTGCAAGTGTTGTGGCCTTGAAGAAGATTCTACACCAAACTACGTACATCAGCAAAGTGAAAAGACTTCCCACTCGGGAAAATGGCTATGTGGGCTGTACGTGTTCAGAAGTTGTCAAAGGAAACGTTGAAAGCACAATATAACAGAGGCTTAATGACCTTTTGGCCCTTCAAGATTGCACAGTTATACCCATAAAGCCCTACAGTTTTAAAGCGTTCCTTTTCGCCCCTCCAACTTCAGAAATGTACCTTTTATCCATAAAACCGTCGCCTTTTTTACACAAAATCGTCATTTTTTAGAACGAATAGACGACGGTTTGTGGCAAAAAGGTACATTTCTGAAGTTGGAGGGGCGAAAAGGAATGCTTTAAAACTGTAGGGCTTTATGGATATAAATTTGCAAACTTGAAGGATCAAAAAGTCATTAAGCCTATAACAGAAGTTATAACTTTAAACCTTTTTTTTAACAGAAAAAAAATGAAGATAACTTTCAAGAGACTCTATCTGCCTTTTCTATATAGTTGGTTCACATAGTATTGTTAGTTGTGTAAATTTTGTGATCGAGCATCAACGATGTGTGTTACATGACTGCTATCTACAAAATAGAAATGAAGAAAACCCAACTATTTAAATATTAACATACGTAATTATTTTTATTATTGTTTAAGTTAATAAAATTTGTGGTATTTTATTTAAGTATGAATTATCTCGGCTAAATTTTATGTTTGTCAAATTTTTTCGAATTTGTTACGGTGCCTTGTAATTAAAGACCATCGTATACGAACCTCTGCCTCGTTTTGAGAGTCGGCCGCCTCTACTCATCCTTCATCCACCCTTCACCGCCCAATCCTTCCATCAAACCCGCACCCATCCCACCCATCCTCTCATCCCGTTTCCTCCATTTCTGAATCTTTAATTTCTATTTTTTTAGTTTTTCAATAAAATCGAGATCCAATCCTTTTTGGGTGAGATCTTTTTGTCGTACCCATCTTTTTGGGTTGTTGATTGTCCCCAATTTTTTGGGGTAGTTGATTTATCCCCAATTATTGGAGTTTATGTTTTGGTTGTGTTTTCTATTTGTTGTCTTGTTTGGTGTGTTGGCTGCAGTTCAGAATTTGCTCCAGGTTTGGAGGGAAGATCAGGTTGGAACGAGCTGTTGTTAGATAGAAGGTAATTGGCAACCACGAGAAGTTGAAGCCATTAGCTTTCGAGAAGCCATTTCTTGGACAGAATCACTAAAGCACATTGATCAAGTGCTAGTAATTCGATTATCGATCTGCGAATCGTGTGGTTCTTTTTCTTGCAAATGTTGCACAAATTCTATGTCAGGCTATGGAGAGTGGTCTATCACTCCTACTGCATTTATTAATCATGTACTCGAAAGTGATAATTTCTAAGTAATGTAAGTACGATTTGTTTAAAAGAAAAAAAAAGACCATCGTATCCAAATTCAAATAAGTGTCGTATTTTAGACATTATGTGTTGAATGCAAAGAAAGAATCTCTCTCTCCATGATACATATTTCAGTTTATTGTACGATAACTATCTACTTGAACTTGCGGCAAAGAGGAATAAAAATAAAACCATTTACCAACGACGACATCGGCACTCAACTAATTGCTTCAACTATGAATTATCTGCAACTGAGGCGAGGCGTTCATGTGAGATAACTAGATAGAAACTCAAAATAACATATATATCGTGTACAAGACCTCTAGCTAGTCAATGATTTATGACATCATAAATAGAGTTGCATTATAAAAAGAATATCTTATATAAAAAATAAAAAACAGCATTATAAAATTTTATTTTTCATAAAAATTGATTTGTTATGATAAAAATCACAAATTTTAACAACAATTAAACTTAAAATATCGAATCTAACGAAGAATCTCATCAAAATTTCAAAATCAAATGTTAAATAGAATCCACCATAGAATCTTATATATATTCTTGTAAATAAAATTACGTGTAATCATGTCATAATTGATCCTAATTTTTTGTTAAAATCTATATATACTCGTAAAACATCATTTTTGATGTGAAAATTAAAATCTAAACATGATTATATATAAAATTTTATGGTGTATTTTATTGTTTTTTTATATAGAGGTATTTTTCATGAAGTAATGACATATATATAGGGGGCTACTCCAATACAAACCTCCTTAAAATACAAACTTAAAAACCAAATTCCAATCCAACATTTAATCTAATCTAATGACCAAAATAGGGGTACTCCAATACGAAAAAGTCTTATAATTCTACCCTCTATCCATTCATCGAAAAAAAAATTAAAAAAATATATATTTTTTTTAAAAAAATATGATGGCGTGGCAGCAGTTTTTTTATTTTTTTTTTTTGATGAATAGATAGAGGGTTGAATTATAAGACTTTTTTGTGAAGGTGCCCCTAGCGGGGCCCTTAGAATATATGAACTATAATATATTTTGTGTTGGTTTGTAGTTCTCATTTTAAGAGTGGTTTGTATTTGAGCAAAAACCTATATATATATATATATATATATATATATATATATATATATATAGGTTTTTGCTCAAATACAAATTAACACTTAAATACAAACTAAAAACCACTATCTCCACACCCTATTTTACTATCTCCACACCATATTTTACCATATCCATCCCTATATGACATCACCCACCTTGAATATGACATCATCATGCCACCCCACCCCCAACCCCCGACGCACCACCACCAAACGCCATCTTCTCCTGCAACAACTCCGGTAAGCCTCTTATTCCTTTCCAACCACTGGCCCCGCAGGGGAAATCTCTCCGACGATTTTCATTTGGAGAAGAAGGACAACAGATCGGAGAAGAAACACATCACATCGTCTTTAATGGTCGAAGATCTTCAATTGATGAAATCGATGATTCAATCAAAGTTCTGAATCGAAAAAATCAATGAAATCGATGACGGACAAGATGACGGTCTGGTGAGAAGATCGGAGGTCGAAGACGATTGAAGCTCTGAAACAGATCCGAGATCGAAGCATAAACTTCGCCGGAATCAGATCTGGACAGTGGGGGGGTGGTGGTGGACAGAGTAGATCGGAGATCGAAGCATAATCTTCACCGGAATCAGATCTGGACAGTAGTGGGGGGTGGTGGTGGACAGTGGGGGGTGTGGTGGACAGTAGGGGGATGGGGGTGTTAAAATTAGTGGTTTCGGAAATGTATTTTAGTGATTTGGGCTGGGGTGGGGTATTAGTGATTTTCAGTGTATCTATTACTGATTTCAGGTGGTGGGGTGGGTATTAGTGATTTTCAGCTATATATTACTGATTTCAGGTAGGTGGGTGGGGTGGGGTGGTTTTCAGTGTATCTATTACTGATTTCAAGTGGTGTGGTGTGGTGTGGTATGGTGGGGTGGGGTGATTTTCAGTGTATCTATTACTGATTTCAAGTGGTGGGGTGTGGTGGGGTGGGGTGGGGTGGTTTTCAGTGTATCTATTACTGATTTCAAGTGGTGTGGTGGGGTGGGGTGGGGTGGGGTGGGGTGGGGTGGGTAGTGATTTTCAGCTATATATTACTGATTTTGGTTGGGTGGTGGGGTGGGGTGGGGTCTTAGTGATTTTCAATGTATTTATTACTGATTTCAGGTGGTGGGGTGGGGTGGGTATTAGTGATTTTCAGCTATATATTACTGATTTTAGGTGGGGTGAGGTGGGGTGGAGTGGGGTGGGTATTAGTGATTTTCAGTTGTATATATTATGATTTCAGGTGGTGGGGTGAGGTGGGATTTGTATTTTTATTATTTTTTGTCAAAAATAAAATTAATGATTTCGGTTGTGTAATTTAGTGATTTCTGTTTGGCTAGGCAGCCTGTTTGTAGTTTGTATTTAATTTTTGTTTGTAGCTGAGTAGGACTCTATATATGTATATATATATATAATTTAGTGATTTCTGTTTGGCTAGGCAGCCTGTTTGTAGTTTGTATTTAATTTTTGTTTGTAGCTGAGTAGGACTCTATATATGTATATGTATATATATATATATATATATATATATATATATATATATATATATATATATATATATATATATATATATGTATCAAACTTAAGTATACTAATGATTAAGCGAATAATATTCGTCAATCGGTCGACGACTTGAATGAAGTCTACTTTTTATTTGAACTTTCGTCAAAGGCTATTCATTTAAAGGAAGTATACTAATCATGAAGTGAATAATATTCGTCAATCGGTCAGATTGCTTCTCTAATCGACCAAAGTTGAACAGCGGTCCATAGCTTCGGATCAAATCATGCTTGCGACCGATTTTCCTGATCAAATGGAGAGGCCATCAGGAGATCTCTTCTCATGAATGATGCAAACTTTGTTATATTTGACTTAATTTGTCAAATGAAACATATTGAATAAAAACATAAATGTGTTTAGTAATTACAAATAATTATATATTTGTAAGTTACATAGTAAATGTATTAATGGTATTGATTAATATAATTAAAAAAGGCAGTTACAAATGAGGATGGAGGAGGTATCTGAATGCCTATAAATTGTGAAAGTATTCCATAGAAAAAGCACATGAAATATATTGAGTTGCTTGTTCAAAGTACTAACCGGAATCCCCAAAACAATTTCTATTTTATCTCTTCAAATTCTTTCATTGGTATCAGAGCACACATAGATCCTCCGTTGCCGACGGTTTCATTATTACAAGCTGCAATTTTCGTTCATGTCCATTCTGGCTACTGAGTTTGTTGCTTCTATTATAGCATGATATACCTCTTTTATTCCTATTTTTTTTGCTTGCGTGCGAATATTTTATTTGTTTATCTCACTATTTATGTCTTAAGGTTTTAATCCATATCACGTGAATGAAATGCATATTTAGGTGGTTAGTGTTGTTTTTGGCAGCCTTGTTTACCGTTCTCAATAGCATGCATATTGTACTAGTTTATGCATATTTTGATATCTTAGTTTTTTTTTTTCCCAACCTTGTGTACTTGTCTAGCCTTGTTTTAATGATTTCTTAATTTATGTGCTTAGCCTAAATATGTGATAACTTTGACTACTTGTCCATGGATTGAATTTTTTTGTTTTTCTTGCATAACCATTTATTTATTTTTGACTAAAATCACTTTGATCTAATAATTTTTCCGTAGTCCATGTTTTTTTGTGTGCATCAATAAAGTAGCCTTATACCCTGATTTTTTTCCTTTAAATTTTTTTAATTAGTGGCCTACTTATTCATGTTAGATTTACATAATTTTTTTATGATCTTGTCACTAATTCATATTTTTTTTAGTTTTTTTTAACATCCCCATAACTAGATCCCGGAATTTAATTCTTATTGTTTCTTATATCATATTTATATGATATAAATGATTTCTTATTCGTGTACTCATGAATGTGGGTTTTTTTTTGTGTGAATAAATGTTAATTTCTCCCCGAATTTTTAATTGTTGTTGAAAATGTCATTATTGTATAAAAGGAAATTTCTTTTTACTATCAGAAGAGAGTGAAAAAAAAGGAGAAATAAAATTGGTTGTCAGAATCGATAAGACTTAAGAGCTGAATTTTTTTTAAAATTCAAATGGCACTTGTTGTGATACGTGGAGCCGGAAATGAAAAATAATTTGGAAGTACCTTTGAAACAGATAGAACTGTACTAGAGCAAGTTTTAAGTGAAACTCTAATAAGAAGAGTTATAATGTTTGTAAATAATAATTGGGTGTGAATTGAAAATTATCGTTGAAATATATTATATTGTACTAGAGGAAATTTCTAGTAGAGCTCGAAAAAAGAAAAATGAGCAAGTAAAACACATAGTTGAGTTTGGGGAAACGAAAAAAAAGGGAAGGATGTAGATTATTTGAAAACAATCAGAATTTATTGGTGAAAGTCGATATTATAAAAGAATTTGTTAATGATGTTCAGAATAGAGCACGAGAATAAAAGAAATTTTATGTGACGCTCGGAAAAGAGAGCTGGATATTAATAAAAAAAATGTGACACATATGAATATTTCTTTAAGGAAATGGGAAATTATTAAATGTTTTTGTACCTGTGGTCGCATTTTTAATATTTTATAAAATTAGCAAATTTTGTTGGGTTAAATTTTGCGATGTGTAGATATTGAACTAGATCCGATTAAGAATAAAAAAAATTGAATCTAAATATTGGTTATGAACCAATCGATTATGGTTGAATATATAAGATTGAGAATTTCACTAAAGTAGGTGATTGAATATATGGAAGTGAAATGTTTTTTTTACGTGGATATTTAAGGAAGTAGAGTCCATAGAAATAATCTAAAGTGGGAGCTGTTTGATCAATTTGGAGAAAAATACCCACAGATTGTATGGATTTTGGAATAAAATTATGGATTTTGGAATGAAATTATAAGTGTGGTGGATTTGTTGATAAATTTAAGACTCACAGAGTTATAGAAGATATTATATGTGAACCTAAAGTTGATTATAAAGAGATGTAATCTTGTGTTAGAATTTGTACATAAATTTGAGGTATGCTTAGTTGGAAAAGGTTTTACGGAAAAATTGAAAATTTTATATCGAGAATAAATTAGACAATAGTGTCTGTATTTTGAAAAGTGGGAGTTTGGTTACAATATTATCAGTATATGTTAATGATATATTGTTTTCAGTAATAATAAAGGAATGCTCAACAAAACTAAGTGGAACTTAGTGGGAAGGTTGAGAATATAAGTGAAATCTGATAAGTTCAGGGAACGGTAATTAATAAAGGAATGCTCAACAAAACTAAGTTGGAACTTAGTGGAAAGGTTGAGAATATAAGTGAAATCTGATAAGGTCAGGGAATTAAATATTTTGAATATTTAGTGTGAACCAGAGGTATCTGAGTGAAATGCTTAATCGTTTTGGGATGCAAAATTGCAGTCTGGCGCCAACCTATTGATAATGGGGAAACGTTTAACGTGGAAAAATGCAATTGATGTATCATGTGCGCAAGTAATCGGAAGTTCGATGTTGTGTAATCTATTGACTTGACTTGACGTATTTAATTGGCCTAGTGAATGGATACGAAAGAAATCCTAATCAAGCATAGTGAGAGGTTGTGAATATGATAATTAAGTACTTGAAGTGTACATTGCACCACTAATTGGTTATGAGGCAGACGTGCCTGAATTTATTGATTGTTCTGGTACAGATTTCGAAGGTGATAAGATAATGAGAGTTCAACTTCGGAACACCTATTGATTTATGGTGTATCCGAAGTTGGGAAAGTAAGAAACATGAATGTGTTGCAAAAAGTGAAAATGACAATGTTTAATTAGAGATTGTTAATTTTTAACGGAATGTATTTTTGTGAAGTATTTGTTAAAACTGTTGATTTAATAGGATTTAAGAGAAATTAAGTTCTTGAATATGGAATGTTATTCGAACGAATAGTACTAAGAATTTATATTTGAATTATAGACTCTAAAAAGGTGGGAGTCACAAAGAATATTTGACAAAAATAAGTCAAGTGGGAGATGTTATATTTAACTTAATTTGTCAAATGAAACATATTGAATAAAAACATAAATGTGTTTAGTAATTACAAATAATTATATATTTGTAAGTTACATAGTAAATGTATTAATGGTATTGATTAATATAATTAAAAGGGGCAGTTACAAATGGGGATGGAGGAGGTATTTGAATGCCTATAAATTGTGAAAATATTCCATAGAAAAAGCACATGAAATATATTGAGTTGCTTGTTCAAAGTACTAACCGGAATCCCCAAAACAATTTCTATTTTATCTCTTCAAATTCTTTCAAACTTTACGACCAATTTTGTTAAATTTATTTGAAAATAAGCAAATAAATTTAAGTAGAGAGAAAGGCACACTAATTATACTCTACCCAGAACTTATAATCTCAGCAACTTGTTATCAAATACGAAGAAAATATTAGTGTTTTCATTGCATTCCAAGATAAAAAATTACAACCAATTTTTGTACTCAATAAAAAGCATTTATACAAAACCAAACTCGCTTAAATTTAACTAATTTTGACCGGATCCTAAAAATAAATGGCAATGTAAACAAGAAAAAGAAACACGAATACGCATATTGCAGAGAGAAGGCCAGAAGGGTCACGAGTAAAGTCCAAACAACAAGAATTAAATATCATGTAATATACTTGTACAAACTTGCCCTACATGATACTCTATTAATTAGTCGAGATTAGATTGTTTACAATATCTTACATATCCCCTTTCTGCATACATAATTGAACACGAGAAATTAGTTAACATGCTTGGACTTGTAAATTAATTAAGAACTTAATTCACCATCTTTTGATATTTTCAGTTATTAAATAATATCCTTCGTAATTGCAGGAATACAACTCGAACTCCTTGCGATTCCACCCTTCTTCGATGCAGCAGCACCCTTAAGATCCCTAGGGCTTAATGACTTGGCTCTGGACGACCCCTTCTTCAGTAATTCCTTCATAGCTTCAGCTTGAAACAACACCGGATGCGTTCTTCCAAACCTATTAAACTTAGCACACGCACTCATGTGCTCACTCAAAGCCTCTTTGATTTTTCCTCCATTTTTCTCCATTTCCTCTTTCACAGCCTCCGAGCACAGCCCACAAATCAACTTACCGGAGAATTTGTCACGAACACGGCTTATGTACTCCGGTGTGCACTCCTCGGACAAGCCACAACACTCACACTTTGCATCTTCAACCTCGGATATCGGTGGAAGTGTTTTATGCTTCATTTCGTTAGCTGCAGCTTCGGCCTCTTTTCGGAGTTCAGCTGAGATGTCTGATATTGTTCTTTGGAGACTATCCATTGACAGTTTTGGAGGTTTTTGAGGAGGGGTTGTGGTGGTTTGTGTGTATACTGCAACTCTCGCAGGGTAATTATCTCTAGTGGGAGCCATGACGACGGAAATATTTACTTTTCGAGATTATAAATTAATTTCTTTGAAGTATAAAATGCAATGAGAAGTTCTAGCTCTATTTTCTCATATATATACCCTGCATGTAACTTCTAGAAGGTATTAGCTTTTTCACTGGTTTGTCCACAAGAATTGCATGTTTTTAAAGTAAAAGATTTAGGAAATTTTATATAAATGTTAACCCTAAAGTATTTTCGTACATGCCGACAAAATTGTAACTTCAAATGGATTTTAGTTTTATTTCTGTTCACTGATGCCGTTGTTTTTTTAAAAAATGTTTAAAATGACCTATTGCAATCAGCATCAGATTATTATTGTTGAGAACAAAAAATAATAACTTTACTTTTTACTTTAATAAAGATGAGGACAACAGGGTGATTTATTTTGATATTTTGGTTGTGAGTTGTTACCTGAAAGTATACTTTTTAAGTGCATGAGTAAGTACTGTATGTAAAGGAACAGTGTCGTCGTTGCCGTTTCTACAATCACTTAAAATGTTTGAAATATTTGGTATATGTGTTATTTTTTAATAGGGTCCAACCCTTAGGGCTATGTTGAAAATGTTAGGATTTCCAAAATTACATGTAAGTTGTCATAAATATACTAGTCTTATATCTGTAAGTATATTTCTCTTTACAATCATTTTCATAAGTAAAATAAATTCCTTGAGAATATAATAATAAATATTTTTATTCTTGCAAAGTAAGCCTTTAAGACTATAGTTAACATTTATCTTTTTAATTATAACAAGTATAATATTTATTTCATCACAAATTCAGATAATTGAATATAATTAAACATTTATTCAAATACTTACATGTAATATAATAATGGCATGGAAAAAGCAAAAAAAAATATACAACTTTTATAAGTTTTATTTACTGTGTAAATAATTTGAAGTGACCTAACAAATAAGAAGCCTAGCTAACCAGAAGTTACTGTATCTAAATATCTGGTCCAGTAACTTCCACATAAATTTTCCTTGTCAAGGAAAATATCATGCAGTCACGCAATTAAATCTCAACCATGAAGTACTTTTAGATTTCCATATCACTCAATAAACTTTTCACGGTTTTGATCACGAGATTTGAAAGCTCAACTCAACCACTCATCTGGCGCTCTGTTTAACACCTACACTTTATGTTGGAAGGGCTTCATACAATTTTAACTTCACAATGAATCAAGATTAAACATGCAATGTCAACTTCTCTTCACAATGAATCAAGATTAAACATGCATTCTGGTGATCACGAGGAATCGAACTAAACCAACCAAGTTCATCTGATCGATATATATAAAAGAGAAAAGAAATCGAAAGATAGCAAAACAAAATCACCCATGCATGTACAGTGTACTACTTTATATATAATATATAAAATATATAATTAAATAAATACATTGATCTATCTATGCATAGAAACATACAAGAGGGAGATTTACATAAAGCTTATAAAGTTAATAAAAAGATTCAAGTTCACAGGTTTCCCGAAGGGGAAGAGATGCAAAAGAAAAAAGAAAAAAAACAAGTTATTCTCATATTTTTAGTAAAAACTAAATTTAGCTGCAATCCATTTTAAATGTTACGTATAACTTGCAAGTTCTAACAGCCTTTTAGAAAGTTAGTTCATTGTATAAACTGTTGTGAAATAAAACTAGGGTTTGTGTGTGATTAATGCTAGGATTGTTGAGTTTCGAACTTTAATTGATGTTTCCGTGTTTCGAGACTGATCGGTTCTCACAGAGTGCCTACGTATCTCGTTATTGAGAATCAAGCCAAGACGTAGTTCTGAGAATGAGGGGTCAGGCCCTTTATATAGGTTGCGGGAGCCTTAGAATTATGGTAGGATTCGGAGACTTGGTGGGCAAGCCACCTCCTTGAGAAAGGTTCTAGACTCCTTCCTTGTAGGAATCAGTTTCCATGTTGAATTGCGTGCCTTGGAGGCTACTCCTAACGATATTGTTTCCTTGTTTGACTCTTATTGCTGAGCTGTTTTTCTCCTCCAATATTAATTACGAATTTAATATTGTAATTAGGGGCTTGGGCCCCACTAATGGGCCCCACGTTTGGACCATGTTGGGTCTAATTAATGAAAAATTAAATATGTCTTTAGGGCTTTACTTTTAGCCCATATCATTTGCCCCCCAACTTCTGGGAAAACTGATCAGGTTTTCCTTGAAGTTTTAACTGTCTTTTCCGAGACTTGGGTCAGGGTTTACCATTTGTACACTAGTGTTTCATGAGTATCGTCTTTTGTGTAAAGCGTGGAGCGACCGACGTGTTTACGACGATGTTAAATGACACTAAACGTCGTTAAACGATGCTACACGGCGCTAATCAGCCTTCAACGGCGTTTAAACAGCGCTAAACGATGTTAAACGGCATAAAACGACACTAAACAGCGCTAATCGGCATTAAAAGGCGCTAATCGGTGCTAATCGGTACTAAACAGTGCCAATCGGCACTAAAAGGCGCTAATCGGCACTAGGCAGCGCTAATCGGCACTAAACGGCGCTAATCGGCACTAAACGGCGCTAATCGGTGCTAATCGGCACTAAACCGCACTAATCGGTGCTCGGCTTTGGATGCCGTTTTCTTCCAAAATAACGGTCAACCAAACATATTTCGAACATTTGGCTTGACGTTCAAATGTTGTTGAACATGTTCGAAATGATGATCACGTTCGAAGGTTGACGATCACCCCGGAAAGTCGAATATCGCACTGAAACCACCATCCTGGCCAACCAACCGACAAGATGTCGGCCGAAGCCTTCCCCTGCCAGCTGGTCGGCTGCCAGGAGGTCGGTCAGGCCTTCCCCTGGCGCCTACTCGGCTGCCAGGAGGTCGGCTAGGCCTTCCCTACAGTTGGTCGGCTGCTAGGAGGTCGGCCAAGGCCTTCCTCTAGCGCCTACTCGGCTGCCAGGAGGTCGGCTGGAGCCTTCCTCTGGCGCCTGGTCGGCTGCCAGGAGGTTGGCTGGCCTTTCTCCGATGCCTTGTCGTGCCTCTCAGAGCTTCTTCGCGACACTCGAATCCTTGTTATCAGCATTCAATCATGTTCATCAACATTCAATCATGTTCATCAATACTTGGTTGTTGAATATCAACCTTTCTCTATTTCAAGCATAATTAATCTTTATTAGCACTGCTAATCTCTGGTAATCGATCTTCCTTAAGCGTAATTAGCTCTTAAAGCTCAATTAAGTGTTCTGGCGTAACTTGGCGTTATATATTCGTTTAAATCCTTCTTTTCCTCTTCGGAATCGTATGAATTTGTTACGATTCTTTTCATATATAACAGATGAAATTCATCTTTTTTTGTTCATAAACGATAGATGACCTGCAAATGCGAACCGAGATATGTTTCAACCTGGTATAGGAGGTCACGCATCTTCTATAAAAGAGTGGAAGGAGTCCTCATTTCCATTCACTTATCTTCTTTTCACTTCTTGTTTTCAAGCTCTCAAGTTATCAAGGTTTCAGGTTGAAGTTCAAGCTTCAAGCATGTCAGACAACAACCGCGCACCTGCTCCTCCAGTTTCCATGGCCGAGGCAATGGCCAAAAGAGGCAAGGTGAGATCTCTTAGAGGTAAATCTAGACTGAGACCTCCTTCATACATTGATCGTCGTTTTGATTCTCTTTTAGACTTGCAAAGTACTATGAGGGAAGCATTCCCTAATAGTTCAGAACTTGACTCCTATCATAGTCCGTGTAAGTTGAGTAAGCTTCAAGTTGAGAAAATTGCCAACACCTATAGCTTTCCAGATGCGATTAAGGTTTGTACTCCGAGCTTGGCCGACAGAACTTGTAATTGGCACCCGGAGAGGTTGTTCATCACTAAAGGTGCTTTCGATGCGGGTTTAAGGTTTCCCGTTGACCCGTTCATCAGCAGGCTACTAGCTGAACTACAAGTTCACCCTTGCCAACTGTATCTAAATTCTTGGATATTTGTCATAATCTTCATCACAAGGTGCCGGGATCTGGGCATTCCCTTGAGCACTACCATGTTCCGGAGTATATTTACAGTGAAGAATTCTCCTGACACTAAGAAATGATGGATCAGCATTCAACATAAAACCAGAATTTCTCAGATAGTGAACACTCTTTCCGTCCCGGATTCTCATCACTTCTGGCCTCGAGAGTTTGTGGTTCTCAAGTGGAAGGGGGGTGACTGGAGCCAATTCTTTATGACAAAGTTCGGAGATGTAAAAGATAGTTCATACTTCATATGTGATATAAATGAGGAAGAGCTCCTAAACCGAGATAGACTACTAGCAGACAATGGTCATACCCATTACAAAATTTTCTTGAACGAGAGAAAGCTTATTGAAACTGGCCTCAGCTTTCTTTCACTTGAGGGTAATTTATCTTTGTTGTCCGTTATGAACTTCGGTTGTTCTTATTCTGATATTTTTTCATTATTTTGTTTCAGCTGCTGAAGACATTGACAGCCGTCCTGAGAATCAACCGATCCCTACTAAGAGGATGATTAAGAAGTCAAAAGCCTTGGCAAATCCTGCTTATGTGCAAATTCCTCAGTTCTTGGCCGGATGTTCTCAGAAGAGGTCTAGGAATGCCGAAGGTGACATGAGATCGCCCTTCACCCCTACTTGGGGTATCTGCGAATAAGACTCTGTCTTGGGATGCCCTACTTTGGCCTTGGATTGGTCCCAATGCTCCATCACCCCTACTGACTTAGCAACGGTGTGTGCCGGGGAGAAGAAAGAAGAGTCTGAGCGCCTTGGGGCACAGGCTCTATATCAGGTATAACATTCGTATCCTCAAGCTTGATGTCTTTACTTATGTTGATGTTATAAATGCCTTATCAATTTTCTTATTTCAGGCCAATGCCTATTTTCAATATGCTACCCATTAGGGTCGAGCCTTCAGGGATGACAATAGAGCCTTAAGACAAGAGAAAACGAGGTGGCAAGAGGAGAAGCTAGACTTGGAGTCTAAGACCATCTGGGCTGAGACAGCTGCTCAATCTTATCAGAAGCAGTACAACTCTTTGCAATGAAAGAAAACAGCCGAGTTCAACAAGGTAGTTAAAGCCTACCATCAATCAGAAGCCTTTTTAAACTTCATTGACGATCATGATGATGAGGTGCGCCACGTGAACATGTCCATTGGCTGGGACAAAGCTATCAAGGCTGTGAGCAGCAAGTATCCATCTATGATCGACCCGAGCAACTTTTCTTGCCCTAACTGGGCTGCTTCCGGCTCTGGGGTCCCAACTGTTTCTCAGCCATCAGGCTCTGGTTCCAAGAAGGCTGTTCCAACTGCTAGCCATGACTCAGGCTCCTCGGGCTCTCGTGGGAAGAAGCCCATGCCTGCGAGAAGAGACGAAATGATTCGACATCCGATCCCTGGAAAGTGGTTGATCAGAAACGAAGACAGCACCTCCTCTAGCTCATCTTCTGAGGAGAAAGAGACTGAGGTTATGGAGACTACGGCACAGCCGATGATGGCGGTTGAATCATGCAGTGGTTCCGATGAAGAAGAGTCTGGCAAGGAAGAATCTGGCGAGGAAGAGAGTTCTGATGAAGCTCCACAGGAGTAGGTGGCCTTGCATGGCCTTGTTAGCCGCTTGTGGCTCTGTTTATTTTCATTCGGGGTCCTTCATGGACTTAGACTTTTATTTGATAATGTCTGTAACTTAAACCTTGGCCCTCCTGGGCTTCTTATCTATGCAGTTATTTTCTTTTACTCGTATGTTCTTTATTTTCGGTACTTGGTCATTCTAGACTTACACTCGACAGGTGCTTGGTACGTAATTAAAATCACAGAATCATAGAATGGAAAACAAACTTGCATTAATAACTCAGAGTGGGTTCAACCCTTACATAGATGGCTACTGTCCTACTCGCACTACGCCATAGATGGCCTTCGGCAACACTTCAAAACTTTTTCCAAAGGCCGAAAAACTGTTGCCGTAGCAACAAAAATATCTACGGCAACACTTTGGGTGTTCTGAGACTTGAGAGTGCAGCTTCCTTTTCTGAGAGAGTGTATCAGTGTATGCCCTATTCTTTGACTTACAATTATTGTCCAAATTTTAGGCGGACAAATTGTCGCTCACTGAATTTTCATTGATGTTTTTTTTTCTTTTCTTTTGTACTGAATTATTGTCCAAATAACTGAATTTTCAATTATTGTTTCATCAGCTGAATTTTATTTGTATGTAAAATGATATTTATTTTTAATTTAAAATATTAATATTTTTATGTAAAATGTTTTATGTGTATTATTTTTAATTTTTTAAAAAAAAGTAAAAAAATAGTCATGTGGGCCCCACTGCCACATCAGCTGCCACGTCAGCAAGGGGTGGGACCCACTACCACTTCAGCATGCCACGTCAGCAGGTGTGAGTCCTACCTGCCATGTCGACAGAGGTGGGTCCCACCTGCCACGTCAGCAGGTAGGGCCCACTGCCAGGTCAGCAAAGTCCAGTCAATCTGTGGGGTCCACTGCCACGTCGACGCACAATCAGCATTGCCCAATCAGCATTATAATATAAAATAAAAAAAGAAAAAAAAAATAATACATTATAAAACATCTACGCCAACACTTTTCATGTCTACGCTAACACAAATACTTGGTGTTGTAGAAGGTAAGGATGAAAATAGCTACGGCATCACTTTTTTAAATGGCAACACCTTGCAAAAGTGTTGTAGAAAGCCATCTATGGCGTAGTGTCGGGGCGATAAGCCCTGGGATGGTTTCATTGAACCTTATTTCTACTTTTCCTAATAGATAGATAAAAAGCTAAGTCATTACAAGAATAGCTTAAACATAATAAACCTTCAGGTTCGAAGCGCGCCAAGTGCGAGGCACCTCATTTCCATCCAAGGTCTCTAGCTTGTAGGATCCTCGTCCTAGTGTCTACCTGACCCTATACGGCCCTTCCTAGTTAGGGGCTAGCTTTTCCTTCTGGCCAACTCCAGAGGTCTCTATTTTCCTTAGAACTAAATCACCTTATTGAAAGAATCTCTCCTTAACCTTTTGATTGTAATGGAAGGATGCTCTTTTCTGATGCTCCGCATTCCTGGCATTTGCTTCATCCCTAACCTCATCAATTAGGTCGAGGGCGAGTCTCATGCCTTCTTCATTAGCCTCTGGTTCATATGCCTTAACTCGAGGTGATGCATGATTAATCTCCAAGGGCACAACTGCCTCGGCTCCGTAAGCCAGCAAGAATTGGGTTGCTCCGGTTGTCACTTTACAAGTGGTGCAATACGCCCAAAGTATAGGCAGCAACTCGTCTACCCAAGTGTTCCTAGAACGTTCGACACTCTTCTTCAGTCCATCAAGGATAATTCGATTGGCTACCACTGCCTGTCCATTAGCTTGCGGGTGTGCTACTGAAGTAAAGCGAAGCTCAATAGCATTTTCCTCACAGTACTTCTTGAACTCTTCGTGTTGAATTGTGTCCTGTTATTCGTCACAAGGATCCGTGGGATTCCATACCTGCAAATTATGTTCTCCCAAAAGAACTGGGTGACTTGTTTGGTGGTTATCTTGGATAAAGGTTTAGCCTCAAGCCACTTAGTGAAGTAGTCGATGGCAACTATTAGGAACTTCCTTTGTGCTGAAGCTACGGGGAAAGGTCCAAGTATATCCATTCCCCACATTACGAACGGGATAGGAGAGTTAATCGAGGTTAACATCTCAGGCGGCTGCCTTACAATCGGAGCGTGCTTCTGGCATCTGTCACACCACTTAACATAATTCTATGCATCAGCCAACATTTCAGGCCAATAGAATCCCAAATGAATGATATTATGAGCTAGGGCTCTGCCCCCCAAGTGCTGCCCACAGATCCCTTCATGAACTTTCTCTAACGATTCCTTTGCCTCCTAGGGTCTCAAACATCTCAGATATGGGATGACGAAAGACCTTTTATAAATAATGCCTTCAATCAAGGCATATCTCAATGCCCTTACTGACAGCTTTCGTGCCTCCTGGGCATCGTCATGGAGCCATCCAGTTTCTAAGTGAGCTTTGATCGGATCTACCCAACAGCTCCCTACATCAATTGGTGCCACCAATTTTGAGTTGATGGCCGGGGCCTTCAAGACCTAGAAGTAAACACTCCCTGCATAGTTCTCTATCTCCGAAGAAGCGAACTTGGACAGGGCATTAGCCTTAACGTTCTCTTCTCTCGGAATGTGCTCCACATAGCACTCGTCAAACTGAGTCATAATAGCTTTCACAACTCTTAAATATTTTGCCATTGTTTCATCCTTGGCTTCAAATTCACCATTCACTTGCGAGACTACCAGCCTTGAGTCTCCACGGATTTTAAGGTTCTTGACCCTCATGATTCTGGCCAAGCCCAACCCGGCTATCAAGGCTTCATATTCAGCTTCGTTATTGGGAAGTCCAACTTCAAAGCATACTCAACTATGAACCCATCGGGGCTTTGCAAAACCATTCCTGCACCACTAGATTTTGTTTTTGATGCCCCATCAAAATTGAGCACCCAATATTCCTTCTGATCTGGCAATAGCTCTTCATCTTTATCCTTACCTTCAGGGGTGTGTACTATCTCTTGCCCCTCGACTTCTTGGTTGCCAATGGTACATTCAACCACGAAGTCAGCCAATGTCTGAGCTTTGATGGCTATTCGAGGCTTGTATGTGATGTCAAATTCTCCGAGTTCGATCGCCCACTTAATCAGCCTTCCACTTGCTTTTAGGCTGTGTAATATATTTCTCAGCTGCTGGTCCGTCAGGACTTCAATCTTGTATGCATGAAAGTATGGGCGTAGCTTCCTCGAGGCTATCACCAATGCCAAAGCAAATTTTTCAATGGGAGAGCAATTCAACTCAGCTCCATGCAACACCTTGCTCACGTAGTAGATAGGTTTCTGAACCTTTCTTTCTTCTCGGATGAGGACGGCACTCAACGCTTGTTCAGATACCGCCAAGTATAAATATAATGTCTCTCCTGGACTAGGTTTGGCCAACAATGGGGCCTCAGTCATGAACTTCTTTAACTGTTCAAAGGCCTCTTGGCTTTCAGGCGTCCACTCAAAGTTTTTCACCTTCTTCAATGCTTTAAAGAAATGCAAGCACTTATCACCAGATTTGGAGATAAATCTCCCTAAGGTTGTAACTAGGCCTGCTAATTTTTGCACATCTCTTACAGAGTGTGGTGGCTCCATATCCATAATTGCCTTAATTTTATCAGGGTTGGCTTCTATGCCTCACTTTGAAACCATCAGACCCAAAAACTTTCTTTATCTAACGCCACAGGCACACTTGGTTGGATTCAACATCATCTTATGGTGCCTGTGCACTTCAAATGCCTCTCTGAGGTGCTTAATATGGTCTGCCTTGATTAGGCTCTTGACTAACATGTCATCAACATAGACCTCCATGGTTTTCCCAATTAGATGAGCGAATATTTTATTCACCAATCGTTGGTAAGTAGCTCCTACATTTTTTAGTCCAAAATCCATAACAAGATAACAGAAAACACCAAAGTCAGTTATGAAAGATACCTTTGGGATGTCATCCATATGCATCTTAATCTGGTTATAGCCACTGAAACCATCCATGAAACTCAACATCTCATGCCCAGCAGTGGCATCTATCAGCCTGTCAATCCTTGGTAGAGGGAAACAATCCTTGGGACATGCATCATTCAGATCAGTGAAGTCTATACATATCCTCCACTTTCCATTTGCCTTCCTGACCATCACAGGGTTAGCCAACCATTCGGGAAACTGAATCTCTTCAATAAACCCAGCCTCTAAGAGATTGTCAACTTCTTGCTTAATGGCCTCTTGTCTTTCAGGAGCAAAATTCCTCTTCTTTTGCTTTATTGTCTTCCGCTTTGGATCGACATTCAGCTTGTGAGTTATGAGTTGGGGATCAATCCCTGGCATAACAAGATAACAGAAAACACCACAGTCAGTTATGAAAGATACCTTTGGGATGTCATCCTTATGCATCTTAATCTGGTTATAGCCACTGAAACCATCCATGAAACTCAACATCTCATGCCCAGCAGTGGCATCTATTAGCGTGTCAATCCTTGGTAGAGGGAAACAATCCTTGGGACATGCATCATTCAGATCAGTAGTCTATACATATCCTCCACTTTCCATTTGCCTTCTTGACCATCACATGGTTAGCCAACCATTCGAGAAACTGAATCTCTTCAATAAACCCAGCCTCTAAGAGATTGTCAACTTCTTGCTTAATGGCCTCTTGTCTTTCAGGAGCAAAATTCCTCTTCTTCTGCTTTATTATCTTCCACTTTGGATCGACATTCAGGTTGTGAGTTATGAGTTGGGGATCAATCCCTGGCATGTCGGCCACTGTCCAAGCAAACACATCACTGTTTACTTGTAATAAAGTCATCAACCTGCCCTTCAAGGGTTCCTTCAAAGAAGCTCCAATATACGTAACCTTTTCGGGGTCCCTGAGATCTAGAGGTATAGGAACCAAATCTTCTGCTGGCTTCCCTCGGTGTTCATCATCTCCTCGGACATCCATGTCTTCAATCGAAAGGACCTGCCCCCCGACTCCATCGGCTCTTAAAGCAACTACATAGCAACTTCTAGCCATTTTCTGATATCCTCTCTGTTCTCCAACACCGTTGCGAGTTGGAAACTTAATCTTCATGTGATAGGTAGAGGTCACGACCTTAAATGCATGAAGCCCAGTCCTTCCTAGGATCGCATTATATGTCGAGGCTGCCTTGATTACTAAGAAATTAAGTATCTGAGTAGTCTCTTTAGGTTCCTGCCCAAGAGTCACAGGCAGCTGAATGGTTTCTTCAACCTTAGATTCAACTCCATTAAATCCATAGATAGGCATGTTGGTCGGGTCAACTGAGAGTCAGTGTACTCCATCTTCACAAACGCGTCATGAAACAGAATGTCAACCGAAGCTCCATTGTCAATCAGGACTCGCTTTACTTCCGAGTTTCCAATTACAGGGGTTATGACCAACGGGTCATCGTGGGGGAACTTCACCCCTTCGAGATTTGAATCATCAAACCCAATCACTATTTCAGTCTTAGCACGTTTCGGGGCCTCTCCCACGATGTGCATCATTTCTCTGGCATATGCCTTTCGAGAGTTTCGAGTTGTGCCGGTTGTTGTCAGGCCTCCCTAGATCATATTGATAACTGGCCCTCAGGGCTGTGGGTTACGATCACGGTCGTTGTCCCTATGATCATTATTCTTCCTGTCACACTCCCTCCTTTGATTTCCACGATCTTCACCCTTTGTGAACTGGTTTAGCTTCCCTCTTCGGATCAAGAATTCAATCTCGTCCTTGAGTTGCCTCCAATCATCGATGTAATGTCCCACATCCTTATAGTACCTATAGTACTGATCCTTGTTTCGCTTTGCAAGGTCTCCCCTAAGTGGCTTCGGCCATCGGAAGTCCTTATCTTTCTCAATGTCCGACAAGATCTGACTCCTAGGAGCATTCAACCTTGCATAGTCAAAAAACCTTGGTCCCAAATTCTTCTTCGGTGGCAGTGAGTCAGAGTCCTTGCTAGTTCGGAGATACCTGTCCCTAGCATCGTACTCTTGCTCTTGCTTTCGCTTCTTTGAATCATTGTTACCTTTTCCATTACCTACTGCGGCCTCTTTCTTCATGCTATCCTCAGCTTTAATGTACTTATCAGCCCTTCGTTGGAGCTCAGCCATATTCTCAGGGGGGTGTTTCGCCAATGACCTTTTAAAGAAGAGATCAGTGGTTCCGTGTTCAAGGGCTACCATGGCCACCTTGTTCTCCAAATCAGTGATATTCAATGTCTCCTTAGTGAATCTCTTGAGGTAATCCCTCAAATTTTCATTCTTTCCTTATACCACATACATAAGAGATGCAGGGCTTTTCTCGTGAACTCTTCCGCTAATGAACTGACTAATAAAAGCAGCACTCAATTCCTTAAAACAGTCAATTGAATTCGCGGGAAAGCGGCTATACCATCTTTGAGCCATGCCTGACAGGGTTTGAGGGAACGCCCTACACTTTAAAGCATCACTTGCAGGCTGCAACAGCAGTGCGTTTGAGAACGTCCTGACGTGATTTGTGGGATCTCCCGTTCCATCATAAGCCTTGATTGCCGGCATCTTGAACTTCTTTGAAATACGAGTATTCATTACCTCCTCAGTAAACGGGGGTGTGGGATCATCAGGATCTCCTAGTGGCATCAGATCTTTGGGGTTACCCTTGGGGGTTTCCACCCTTGTTGTTCTTCCATTTGGGGCATCATCCCTTTTCTGTCTCCTTGAAGACCTCTCCAAGTCGATAATGGGAATCCTCCCTGTGGTTGGAGGAGGCTGAGTTTGATTCAATCTAGCTTGTTCTCCCGCCATATCGTCCTTCAATTTTAAGATCTCGGTCTCATGAGCCTTGATCCTCTCAGCAGTTGTCAAAGGGGGTCCATCATGGATACTCCGTGTCCTCCTTAGAGGTCCTCTGCTAGCACGTCGCCTCCTTAGGGCTTCATCACGATCATCATCCTCAGATGATGATGAATCGTCAGTATAAGGACCAGAGTAGTCATCATACTCTCGATCTCGGATCTGAAAGGCATGACCACTTGGTCCAGGTTCCCTTTGTCAAGGGGGATAATTAGGCAACCCATACATCGGGTTGGTATTCATGGGGAGATCCGTAGTGTGGATCTGTACTCCCGGTGGTAGCGGATGAGTAGGATTAACAAGAGGAGAGACCACCATCTGAAGATGGTTGGTTTCTTGACCTGGATGGACGACCACAGGTAACGTACCCTCAGCATGGGGAATCGTCCCTATAGGTTGAGAAACTTGAGGTTGGGTGATCGCCCCTATTGTTGGGGGCTCTTGTTCAGTGACGGGCGGAGCAGAGCTGAGGGGTATGGCCTCGGTAGAGGTCGGTGCTGTTCTTCGTGTTTGAACCATGGTTGATGTTGTGGTCCCACAGATGGTGCCAAATGTTGTGGAATAAAACTTGGGTTTGTGTGTGATTAATGCTAGGGTTGTTGAGCTTCGAGCTTTAATGGTTGTTTCCGTGTTTCGAGACTGATCGGTCCTCACAGAGTGCCTGCGCATCTTGTTATTGAGAATCAAGCCAAGACGTAGTTCTGAGAATGAGGGGTCAGGCCCTTTATATAGGCTGCGGGAGCCTTAGAATTATGGTAGGATTCGGAGACTTGGTGGGCAAGCCACCTCCTTGAGGAAGGTTCTAGACTCCTTCCTTGTAGGAATCAGTTTCCATGTTGAATAGCTTGCCTTGGAGGCTACTCCTAACGATATTGTTTCCTTGTTTGACTCTTATTACTCAGCTGTTTTTCTCCTCCAATATTAATTACGAATTTAATATTGTAATTAGGGGTTTGGGCCCCACTAATGGGCCCCACGTTTGGACCATGCTGGATCTAATTAATGCAACATTAAATATGTCTTTAGGGCTTTACTTTTAGCCCATATCACCTCCACTACACTAAAAATGATTAAAATTTATCATGCTATTGGTAGGTTTTGGGGTTAATTGGTAGGTTTTGGGGTCAAAACCTATCAACTATGTTGGTGAGAATTGTTGAAGTTAGAAATGTGAATTATTAAGAATTGATGCTTTATTTCAACAAACCTACATGCCAATCCACATGGACAGTCACTTGGCGGGAGATCCGAACACGTCATTGGCCATGTCAAGTGTCACGTCAACTAAATGTAGTCCCCAAAGGATGACATGATCGTACACGTATTGTGGATTCCATCTCCACGTCATTTTGCCATGTCAGCTTTTTTCTACCAAGTTCGTAGGTTTTGAGCTAGGCATATTTCCTACCAAGTTGGTAAATTTTATTCCACTAGCATGTCAAAAGTGTCATTTCCAACCAAGTATTTTCTACCAATATTTATATTTCCTATCAGCTATAAGCTACCATATTCATTAATTTCATACCACTATCGATGAAGATGGTAGGAACTGGCTTGAATGTGGTAGGATATAGCCAAGATTGATAGGAAATTTTCCTCGCAAACTAACATTTATTTTTATTTGAAGAAATTCTTTATTTAATTTAAGAAAGGTGAGGGATGATAATGTAGAAGTTGAGGTTTATATTACGGTCAAAATGTTGTTGAAATTGAAACCTACTAAATTTGGTAGGTTCCGGTTTCATACCAATATTTGGTAGGAATTGATATTTGTGTGTACAAAATTTGGATCCTAGCTAATAGATATCATTTTCAACGTTGATAGGAAATACTCACTTATTTTCTACCAATTTTTTTTGATATGATTTAAATAATAGATTTTGGTCATTTTTGCTGTAATGCTCCTTAAGTATTCTTTGTTTGCATGATATTAGCAAGTTATTGATGAAAACATCACCGAAAGCTGAGGATTGGCCAACCGTGCGAGCCGGGCCGGGCTTTGCGCGGTCCCGGTTCACGGTTGGTCGAACCGTATTCGGCACGTAGGAAATCCCGGTCGGGCTCGGGCCGGTCCCGGTTCACGTTTGATCGATTCGTACCCGGTACGTACGGTTTATGCCGGGCTCTGCTTTATTATTATTATTATTTTTTTAAAACTACTTTATTTTTAGTATTAGTACTTTAGCTTAATAAAAGGTTTTAAAAATTAATTTTGAAATGTAGTTAAAGAGGGCGGTACCTCATATAAATTTTATTAATTAAAAATAATTTTAGAGGGCTCCTCTCTAAAAAAACGGAACAAACCGCATTAACATACAATAATACAATATAAATTAAATAAACTATCCACTATTTATACAAATTAAATATTAATAAATATTTTATTTAATTAGAAAATTATCTTTATAAATATCTAATTAATATTAGATGTTTATTTTATAGTTTCTGAATTAAATTAATTATTTATTAATTATAAATTGTAAACTGTGTAGGTTAAAAAGCATTTCTACTGAACCATCCAAATAAAACAAAATAGAGCCGGTTATTTGTGAATTGTATTAGCAGGTCATTTGTTTTGAAAAAAAGAATTGGCAGGTCATAAGTTGAAGGCCAGGCGCGTGAAGTGAATAATAATTCAATACTCATATTGGCCAGGCGTGCTCGGGCCGGTTCCGGTTTCGGGCCGGGTCGGTTCCAGTTCCGATTTTGCATTTATAAACCTGTGCTTGGATCGCTTTTTTTCAGTAGATTTGTGCCGATTCGTACCGGTTCGTTACGGACTGAATATTTATGGTTATTTTGCCGGTGGTCCGAGCCCAACGACACGGTTGGCCATCTCTAGCTGAGGTGGTTGCACATTGTAGTTACTCCAGAAATAATTCTCATAATTCTAATAATAAAGTTCCATTTTTGAATACAACAATCATAATGAGAAAAACAAACAAAAGTTAATTCAATGTTTAAAGTACACATGCCAGCTTTAAACAAGTTCTTGCATTTTGAAGTGCACATGAAAATTTTAAATCAAATTTCGTCGCATTTCAAAGTTCGTTTGAGAATGAAGTGTAGATTTGTAAGTACTATATTATATTATTAGGATCATTTACTGACATAAAATTTACGAAGAAATTGCAAAAAATAGATAAATTTTGAGAACAGAATTTGTCAGTCCAACATATTTGTCACAACATCTTATAAAACCATGTACTGATTATTAATATAAGAAAGAATAAAAAAATTTATTTATTTTAATGACACAAGGTGAAACGGGTGACTTTAAAATACTAATTAATAAAGCAAAACATATATAATATTCAAAATCAGTATATGTATCGATCTCAAAATAGGATATACATCCGCTTTATTTTAGAAAAACAAAAGAGTACATAATCTTTTTTCTTTAATTAAAATGCATGAACTGTGTGTTTTTGTATAAATTTATTTTGAGTTTTCTCACATATCTTAAGAATAGCAGTCGATCACCACCAAACAAAAACCTAAAGAATGTAATTTTTGGTAATTAGGAGCCATGTCAAATGTAATTATGTACATAAATATACCCCATATATAAATATAATTAATCAGTACTTGTAACATTTCATGCACCTATTGCTGAGTTAACATTTCATTTAAATTTCATGAAGAATTAGTACAGTGATATTCTGGCATTTAGTCCAATTTTCATGCATTCATTCACCCATTATTAATTCACTGCAATCCGTGTTGTGTTGTAAGAAGTAAGAATATACATGTTAAGAAAACCAAGCATCTCAATATAATTTAATGATGTAAGCACATTTTAAATCCAAATAGATTAATTTAAAACTCAACTTGTTAATGTTTTTTTAAGTACGTCAAACTACTACAAACTCTAAATAAGATACGGGTCGCATGAAATCTGGAAAGAAATGACAAAATTTACAGCTAAAAATGAATTCATATAGAAGTTATTTCGCGAGGGTACAATATCAACTTTTTTTCTTCGCTTAGAATCAGGATTAAACAAGAATTCTCAAGATCACGAGTAACCAAACTAAACCAACCAAATTTTATCTGTTTGATATATAAAAGAGAAAAGAAATCATAAAGTAGCAAAAGAAAACCACCCATGTTATTACTTTATATAAAAATGTATGTAGATAGATAGATAGATAGATTAATTTATATACACAGAGAAACTAGAGGGAATTTATAAATAGATTTAAGTTCACAAGTTTCCCGAATTGGAAGAGATGAAAATTTAAAAAAAAAAAAAAAAAAAACAAGTTATTATCGTATTTTTAGTAAAAACTAGATTTAGCAACAAATCTTTGAAGTGTACAAGTACTAGGTAAAAAAAAAGAGTCCAGAAAAAGTGAAATGTGGCCTTTTAGGAAGTAAGTCCACTGTAGAAAACCCCCGTTTAGGGTTTTTTGCATGATATTAACAAGTTACAATGGAAAAAGTGTTGAGGTAGTTCCACATTTTTCTCTGTATATAGAAATAATTATTCTAACCAAGAAAGCTCCATTCTAGTTCTAGAATAATGTACGAGCTATATTCCGTGATCAAACACAACTCTCTCAAGGAACACACAAAAGTTGATACATTGTTTCGAATATACATGACCGCTTTGGACAAATTCTATTACGCTTGAAGTATGTCTGAGAATTTAACAACAACATGGACATAATACTCTAGCTTTCGTTGTGAAGATACAATTGCATAGAATCTTTGTCGAGTTGGACCTATTAATCAACCATTAGATCATACTAGTTTGCACCCGTTGAAGTTATATTAATTTATATTAAAGAATATTTTCGGGCTTTGACAATTTAGAAATTTAATTACAGTTCGAAAACAAATTGTTTAGCCTACTTTCGTAAAGATATGTATTCACCATATAAAAAATTTCTTGCAATTGATCACACTTTTTCACAATCTTTATAATGTAAGATTCACTAGTAATTATATAAGATGGTTAAGCTACAGGTGTAACATCCCAGTCCCACATCGAGTATATTTGGAACATTAGTTCAGTATATAAGTAAAAGTACTAGTATTAATTGCATCAACAAATCATGATTTTTTTGGGACTTGTGGTAGGCTTGTGGATTACCCAAGTTGGTTGCAATTAGACTAGTATATTTTGACTTATTTCAGATTCGATATCGGGATTCGACCCGATTTTCGAAAAACACTCGAGGTGTGAACACGAAGGCTGGTGGTATTATCTCACAATGGACATAGATCCGGAGGTGGGGACAAGAAGCCAGCCGGTATTATCCCATAATGGCTAGAGAGGAACGATTTTGGACCTATGGGATATCCGTTCAGGCCTGACGAGGACGTCGGGAGTTTAAGTGGGGGAGTTTGTAACACCGCAGTCCTTGGGCTTGTGGACTATCCAAGTTGGTTGCAATTAGGCCAGTATGCTTTAGCTTATTTCGGATTCGATATCGGGACTCGACCCGATTTTTGAAAAACACTCGGGATTTGACCCGAGTTATCAACGGGAGTCAGCAATCAAGATATCAGTGGATATAACAATTTTTAACGAAATTAATGCTTATGGGATAGGAATGGTGGTTAGAGATGACTGAGGCCGGTTGGTTCAAACGAAAACGGTCTGTAAGCAGGGTTTAGTCCTTTGGAGATTGCAAAAGCTATGGCCATTAAGGAAGCGTTAAACTGGACAAAGGCTAAAGGATAGAAGGAGATGGTAGTTGAGTCTGATTGCGTAGTTGCAGTTTAAGTCATTCAAAGCAAAGTGGCTATGTCATTTCCATTTGGTCGTATTATGAAGGAATGTCGTGACATGATTAGAAATCATAACAAGATCTTATTTTTTGTTAACCGGTATGTTAATATGGTAGCTCATGAACTAGTTCGAGGATCGTATTTTTTTCCCAGATAGCATAGAAGGTCTGTTCCTATTGGTGTAGACAATATTTTGGAAGTTGATAATTATTCTTAACAAAATATTTGTTCGTCAAAAAAAAAATTATACAATGGTTTTACTGCAATAGCTCAGTTTACGACCATTGAACAAGATTCATTCAATACATTATATTATTATACAAATAAGTTTTAAAAGCATATTTAATATAATTACAAATTAATTTTTTTTAAATGAATCTAAATATGTTTTAATAATTATTTTAAAAAACAAAGTAGCTAGTAAGAATACGATACAACTTTCATGATTTTCGACCTTTCCTAAAACATGCTGCACCGAAAGAGGTGGCATGGTTCCCATCCATGATATAAAGTGTATTTTGCTAATCAAAAATGAAAATAATTATGTATAACAATCTTTTTAGCTTTCTCAAATATCTCATGCCTAAACAAACCTAAGTTAAGTAACAAAGTGTAATTTAAACATAATTTCATTTTTAAGGGAGATCAAAATTGAATTGTACATTTATATTTATCCTTTCCATGTAATTCGTACTTAAACAAATTCATACATTTCATCAATATTTATATTCATGCATCTATTATTGAATTACTATTTCATTACAACTTGTAATTTTACAATATTTCATGCGTAACTCATGATATTTTTTCATCCAATTGATGCATCAAATCTATAATAACGGTTATCAATGATCTATGCAATCTAAACTGTCCGTTTCCAGCTACTATCAACATATAAGAAAAATCGCATCCCACTTAAAGGAGTTGTTGTGAAAACAACCAATAATACATACTCTACTTTTGATTTAGATAAATCGAGTAACTTTAATCTGGTTTGTAACCTCGGCTAAAAGAAATTAACTTCAATTTGGTTTGTATAGTAATGCCCTCTACAATACTCTAACTTTCGTTGCTGACGCTATAATCCTCAAATTGAATAGAATCTTTATTCATTAGACCAGACTAGCTAGTTTGCACCTGATGAAGTCATACTATTACATATTATTGAACATTTTCGGGTTTTGACAATTATGAAAATTTACGATTAGTAAATAAAATGTCCAGCCTACTTCTGAAGAACTCTGTATGTTTATCTAATCAAAAATTTTCAGCTCACACTCATACACAATCTATATGATTTAAAAAGTTTAATAATGAGGAGGAATATTTCACTGCAATAGCTCAATTTTGAACCGCTGCATAGGATTGATGCATTACTGGACTAGAAACTTCTAAATAAGAGATTACATGTTGTCTTCACTCATATGTGCGTGAACACAAAAGGCCTGGTACAATTCAAAAGCGGTACCTATTATTCCAGCAAGAAAGAGCTACATTTCAGTTCAATCGACGTATGCACAATTTAATTAGATGATAGTAAGTTTATTCAAGGTAACAATATGTACATTGCAAATCTCTATCTCACACCTCATTATATATTTGTATTTTTGCCCAACCAAATTACAAATACGTGATAAAAAACTTTATTAGGGAGATCGCACAAAACTTCGGCGCGAAATAAACAATGATAATAATTACACAATATAAATCTTGATAAATATATATATATATATAGAAACACAGAACCTTAACAATACGGAATATATTCCTAAAATGGACCAAAGTTTTATTTTCGGCCATCCATACAAAGAGCCTGTTTGGCAACACATGCTTAAAGCAAAAAGCTTTAAGTTGTTTTTGGGCTGTTTGGCAACTTCAATTTTGTTTTTGGAGTGTTTGGCAACCTCGACTTTAAGCCGACTAAAAAACTGCTTTAAGTCATAAGTTCAATTTAAGTACTTTTGACTTATGACTTATGACTTATTAAGTTTTACTTTCTCCATTAAGAGGGTGTTTGGCATTGCTTAAAATAAATTATTTTTGACTTAATGGAGGTGTTTTTAACTTAAAGGAGAAAGTAAAGTTGTTTACTTTAAGTTGAATGAATGTGTTTGGGTAATTTTACTTAAAGTTAAATGGGGGTTTAATAATTTTGACTTAAAGTGAAATTTGATTTAAAAAAATTTTAAATTCATAATATTTTAACTTTACAAGAGTCCTGAAACAAAATAAAAAAAAAATTGAATAAGTCATAAGTCAAAAGTACCTAAAAGGAACTTATGACTTAAAGGAGTTTTTTAACTTAAACCTCAGCATCTCATGTTCCCAAAAGTAACTTATTTTAAGCAATCCCAATGGCCTCAAAATGGGCATCTCATGTTCCCAAAATGGGCCCTATTACATGCTACTATTATAATTATATTAAATTAGTTTTGTATGTGCATGCCACGGGTTATATTATTAATATTTTGTAAAAAAGATTATTAGAATTTTATTTTTCAAAAAAATTTCTCATATTATTTTAATTTGTATTTTTCACTTTTAATAAAAATTATACTTATGTATTTTGTAATTATATATACACTAAAATAATAACAGAATTACGTTAATATATAATAATAATTAATAAACTTTATTGTTGATGAAATTTATTCGTTTGTAACTTTAATTTATTAATTTTAAATTTTTTTATTGTATAATATTTTAGTTCTACATATTTCATCTTTTTGTTTTTTTTTGGAAATTTATTTTAATTTATTTATAGATGTAGTACTACATCAACAATTTTCGCAATAAAATGATATTATGATTTTTCCAATAAGATTGCATCTGTATTTTTAGTATAATTAAAGAAACATGTTTGTTGTAAAAATTGTAAATATATATTTTATTATATTTATTAGCTACTGTTTTTTTAAGGATCTTTATGTGATAATTGTTATTTTTATAAATTAAATTATAAAGTTTAGTCTAATATTTTTTTTTTAATTTCAATATTTTGGGGTGGCTTATTTAAAATTATTAAATTATATAAAATATATTGAAACATGTTAAGTATTATATTCTGGCCTAATATGTGCACAAGTATCTCAAATTTAGGATTTTCTCATATGAAGGCATTGAAAATTTAGAATTTTTTCGTCAAGACATACATTCGACTTCACATGATCACTAGTGCCTTCTATATACACACTGTGTGTTTTTTTTTTCTTTTTATGAGTCACAATATGTTAGATTCAACAAGAAACATGCCTCCGATTATGCTAAACTCCAAGTGAAACAAGTGACTAAATATATTAAACAAAAAGTACTATTCAAAATCACAACATATGTACGTTATTTTTACCAGAATAAATATAAAAAATTTTGTATAAATTTATTTTTAGTTTTCTCACATGTCTCAGTTATGATCGTACCAAGCAATAACAAATCTCGATTAGAATGCTCTAATTTAAACATACATATTGTTGTAGGGAGCCAATTTAAATGTATATGTATCATGTATAAGCCACATATAGGCCAACAACATGTTGGTGTAGTGGTTGAGCCATTGGCCTCCTTTCAAGAAGGTCAGGGTTCGACTCCTGCGGCCTCCCTATTATATAGGGGCATGGTCTGCGTACATCTACCCTCCTCAGATGGTATTATAACTGAGTAAGTTTCGTTTTATAAGCAACATATATCACATGCATATAATTTATATTTTACAATTTCATGCAACTTTTGTCCAGTCAATATTTCACTTGATTTTATGTCAAAAAATCGTTTTATAAGCAACATATATCACATGCATATAATTTATATTTTACAATTTCATGCAACTTTTGTCCAGTCAATATTTCACTTGATTTTATGTCAAAAAAAAAAACATTTCACTTGATTTCATGAACACACTCGCATTGCATTTGCATGCATTCATTCAACCATATATTTTCATTAAACCCCTATTGTGTAAATTACTTTGTTGAGAAAACTAACCATCTTAAAAAGATTAGATAATTTTTAATCTTTTGACTTCCAATTTAAATGCAAATAATTTTGGATTGAAATAATCAAATTAAAAACTCATTTTTTTTGTAAGTAAGTAATGTTTTTAAAGTATGGCCAAACTAGGAAAAGTACTCTAGATAATTCGTTAGATAAAAACTCTAGATAATTCGTGAGATGAATGAAATTTGGATCAAACATTACACATAAAATTCTTAACAAAATTAATTGCTATTTTTTTATGAAATAAAAATTAATTATAATTATGTTAGGAAACAAAAAAAATTAAAAACAAATCGTGCAACTATAAATGAATTTATACGGTAATCATTTTCGCGAAGGTAATTGGGCTTTTTGAGCGCAGGTAATCAGATGGACTATCCATGACCATTACTTTTTAGGGTAATGCTAACTATATCCCTTAATGCTATGGTTAAACATTTATTTTTAGTAATTTTTCAGGATTTGAGTTATTAATAAAGTTAGTTGTTTAATTACTAGTTGGTTGTTTAATTACTACAATTAATGTAGTCAACGCCTAAATAATACTCATTCCGGAACTTACCGGATGAATTTAAAAAAAACACAATTTATAATTTCACCACTATAAAAATACATACATTGAAGGTAATATTTAATAAATTATATTTGATTAATAAATAAAATAAATTTGTTAATATTATAATTTTGAAAAATTATTAAACTTAATTTTGAAAGTACTATTTATAAATTTTTATTATTAAAAATCAAGTATAATAAATTTATTATATATTTTATTAATTAAACATTTTGCCTAATTTCTACAATTAATGAAACCAGTAGCAACAGTTGGTTTGTTGAATGTGTTTTTCTCATGTGTGTATTGGGAATCAACTGTATTAAATGCTTAAACAAGTTGTAAATGCTTAATCTTAGAGCAAGTCCAACAATGTTCTAGTTGGTGCCTTATAAATATAATAAAATAAAGTGTCCTAGTGATTTAAGTAGTGATTTTTTGTGTATCAATTCCAATAATATGTCTTATACTTGTGTCTTATAAATTAAAATAGTAATATATTTGAATTAGAATTAGAGGGAAGGGAAAAAGGAGAGGAGAGTGGAGTGTAGAAAATGAGGGAATTTAATTTTTTATTGTTAAAAATAATTTAGAACAAGTATTGATGTGCCTTAAAAGTAGGGCATGAGATGGATGTCCTAGTATTTTAAGGCACCACTAGGACATTGTTGGAGCACAAAAAATGACTAAATGTCCTAAATATTGATTTAGGACGATATTTAGGACGGACTTGCTCTAAGGCTATAGTTAGCATTTTCCTACTTTTTATTCCTACTTTTTATGGCTACTTAAGATGTACCAGAATACTTCCTATCAGGTGTAGTAATATTTTCGAACGAGTCATTTCTTTTTAGCATAATAATAAAAAAAAATTGAAATAGAACATAATAATAATTCTTAATAATCTTTTTTCTTAACGCTCCGTTCTTTTTCTGTTTTGAATGAACAATAATTTATTTTAATTATTTTATTTCATATTTTTGTCTTCACTTTGAAAAACTCATCTTTATAATCAACCTGGTCCTAAATTAAATTATATCCTATATATAATTAGTGTAAGGAGGTTTATGTGATCGGTCCCATACTAAAAATGGGCAAGAAAACGAGATTAAAAATAGATAGAGAACGGGTTAGAAAACGAGATTAAAAATAGATCAGTGTTGGATAGAGTATTGGTTTAAAATACTAAATACCTGCTAACTATGCCATCGTTAACTAATATTTTTAATTTAACAAACAACATGCTACCAAGTAACTAATTAATGCAATTTTTAATTTAACAAGCAAGCAGATTAAAAAAAGATGCACCAAAATAACACATGATAAAACAAAAAAAATTAGAAAATTATTATTAACTAAAATATTATAAAGATATTTTAGACTAAAATTTAAAATATAATTTAAAAAAAGCCTCACCGCATAAAATAGTTTCAAGAAAACCTAATTTTGAAAAAAAATTAAGTCATAAAATATTTAATTTTAAATTTTACAAAAAACATGTTTTTAAAAATTTTACTAAGAAAAGTCAACACAAATCAGTAAATTAACATTTTAATATTTTTAATTATATATATATATTATAATAAAGTGTGTGCTATAGATGTATTTTATTATGATGAATAAAAAATTATTATTTTATCAAGATCCTAGAACTTCATCTTCCGAAATTATTTAATTGTCATTATATATTTTGTTGAAATTGTTTTTTAAATTTATGCAATGTTTATCACAATAAAATTATCATTTAAGATCTTTCGAATATAGTATAAATTAACAAATTTATTTATAGAAAAAGGGCAAATTATTTATAGAAAAAGGACAAATTAGTAAAATAATGGCATTTAGAAGTTATTTTAATTTATTCATTAAATAATGTTAATTTAGGATTGAGATTTATAATCATTCAAAATTTTAATCATTTGAGATTTGCCAAATGAGTTCGAAACGATTATCTCCTTATGTTTTTAAGTCCTTGAATACATTTATTAAATTTTGATAACTTTTTCCTTTTATCAAAAAATTTGTTCGATATAAATCAGAAATTATCATTTTTATAACATTCTTACTAAAAATATCTATGTGAAATTTGGTCCAAATATTAATCTATACTATACTATACTATTCAGTGCGACATTTTGAACACCAATCGAAATTAAAATACTAATAGTAATACATTTGTTGTGCAAAAAATTCACACGACACCCCAAGAAAGTTTCGCCGGAATAACGCGAATTATCCTTTGTTTTCGGATAAATAACAAACCGAACAGCTATACCAAAACAGGGCAGCTGAACCTAATAATGGTATTTTGTGTTTTTTGGGCTGAGTTAGCAAGTTCACCGGACAATAATGGCAAAAATCCGGCCAAGTATGTCCAGGAATGTATTACTTAGGGTACACGTGCCTTGTGTATTCAGAAAGTAAAAAACCGAACCCCTTGCTAATTGCCTACATATCCTATTTATAGGAATCAAGCCCTAATGTAGTTCTTTTAGGTTAGGAATCCTTTCCTTGTCCATTAAGCCACGAAATTGATAAGATTTAATCCCTCCATCCATGTTAATCTCGAAGTATTTGTGTAGAAATATGACTTTTCCTTAAATCAGCTAGCCCCTTAGTAGAGTCCTATTCGAAGTAGAACTCTCAAATCCTACTCATATGAGAACTCTATGTACATATCGACATATATCACAAATATCCAATATTTATCATATTAGAAACGTGTATCTCCATAAAATAAACAGTTAAAAGGACTCAATTTACGCCTCCTAAAACCTAGGAGGTAATCCTTATCCATTCGATCCTGCAGAGGTGGAACATGTGAGCTCACCTGCACCTACACAGCTTCCCAAAAAAGCGAACCTCCACCTCCAGAGCTTCCCTCCAGAGGTACACCTCTTTTCTTCCAGCAACCTTGTTCCTACCTTTTAAACACCCTACCAGGCCTCCAACATCCATGGGCCCAAAACTAAGCCCATTACAAATTTTGGGCACAACAACTACCCCCCAGGTTCCTTGTAGCTATAAAATACACAAGGAACCTTGCTACCCCTTCTCATATTCAGCTTCACTTTTTATGTCCAGCTCCAGCATATCATCTTAACATCCCATATATTTCGCAATAACCTTGCCATAATTAATCCAGTAAATCCTTTCCAAAGATTCCATGATTTCCTTTTAAATTAAGACCTAAGCTACTCCCATTATTAAAGAATTTAGAAAATCAAAACAAATTTTTTCAAACCCAGGTTCCTCTAATTTAACTCCTTCCAGGAAATACTTTCTTCTCAATAATTTTCTCCAAAATAACCTTTCTGATATCATGAATCAATCCCTAAAAAAGCAACTCATAAATTAGAATTTCACCAAAAAACAAAAAATAAATTCCATTTCTCTTGTTAATAGCCGTGTCACAAACCAATTCAGCTTCCACCGTTTCGTTTCCCAAGACAACAATAACTCCATTCAATACCAACTCCTACACGCCACAATCTCTCTTCCTTTACTCTACATATTTTCTATACATATATCAACACCAGTCCATCCCCTTTTCTTTTTTCTTTTACCACAAACACATACTCTCTTCCTCTCCCACCGGTTCATCTTCCAAAGAGAAGCTCTACTCCGGCGAACCATCCCGGCGATACTCTCCAACTACAGCCACTCTAATCCTTCCAACTATTATCAAGGTATGATCCTATTTCTTATGCTCCCTGTCTTTCATATCCAGCGCTATTCTCTTAATTACATATTGCGATTTGTCTCCGATTTGTATTTATGCATGCACACCTAGATACACACACTAATCTCCACATACGCATGTCATTATACCATGTTTATTAATGGTTAATTCATCATCAAAACAAGTATCCCCCTTTCTGGACCATGGTACCCTCTAGAATTCAAAACCCTAAAACCCAATTCGTACTGATCTTCATTCGAAAACCCATTAGTGTTACATGTTTTTGCAAAAATCCATGTGTAATTCTCCTTTTCCCAAAAACCAATGATTGTTTGTTGTTATAATGCATGTACCAATCCTTGTTTTTAATTAAATTTGTATAAGTAATGTGTGCATTATATACGAATACCCAATTTAAGAAGAATAGTATAGATTCCTTGATAGGCGTACCTGTGCCTAGCTAGCTGTTTAGGCGAACCTGGCCTTTCATTCGCTCCTGGCCGTTTGTATGTGCTTATCCGCACATACCTGTTAAAACACCTCACTTGGGAAACTTACTCATCTTGCTTCACTTTGTGCAGATGTCTGGTGGATCAGATGCAGCTAGCTCCCAGCATTCTACCTCTGAGGAGATGGCCCCCTCCCCAGAACTTCCTAACACAGTCCAGCTTCCCCTTGACCCAATTTCCAGAACTAACCCATCTTTCACCGTAAGTGCCAGGACTCGTTCCAAGGTCAAACTAATAGATCATTCAAAAACTCGTTTATCAAACACCAACCTTTTCACTCACAATATCAAGGACACTCGACCAGCTATCCTTGTATCCTCCTCAGATGAACAAATGTCACTAGAATCCACAACGCCAAACCTTCTTCTTACTGCTGATGAAGCTTCCTCTGTAAAAGCTACCCCTTCACATACTACCTCAACAGCTCTTCCTAGAACTGACTCTGTAACAGGTGAATTAGAAAACAATACCCTTGAAAAACCTCCTGCCACCCTATCTTGTGAAAATTTGAGTAGCTCTATGACTGCCCCCTTATTAAAGAAGCTGACACAATCACACCACATAGGCTGTTCTTTAGTCATCCCCTCTCCCGAAGAGAGATGTCACAATTTCGATATGTTTGAACCAGGCCAGCTTCTACCTAAAGCTGTTTTGTCAGCCCAATTTTTTAGATTGGGATTATCCCTGCCTTTACACCCCTTTATCCAAGAGGTTCTCGAATTCTTTGATTTAGCTCCTATCCAACTCACCATCAACTCATATCGCATGGCGATGTGTATGTATATCCTTTACCATACCAGATTTAACAAGACTCTTTCTGCTCGAGAGCAAGGTTATTTTTACCAATTAAAATAGACTGGCAAGGACTCAGGTTTCTTTTATCTATCCGCCTGGAGCGTCCATGAGGGCCAATGTTTCAGAAGTTGCAAGAGAGGGATGAGTGGCTTGCTCAAACAGTTCCTTTACTATTATGACTGCCCTCAATTAAGAATTGATTTTAACCTGTCTGTGAAAATACCAGCAAAATCCTCTTTAAGAGGTCGAACCTTAGAGCGTGCTGTAGAGGCGCTAAGTTTGTCAGCTGGGTTAGGGAACGGCCTTAGTTTACTAACTCGTGACAACCTTATGAGTTGTAATTTCATTCCTGGGAGAGGTACCTCTATTCCGACCAGCTAAAATTATTTTCCTTCCTCATACCATGCTCATCAATAATATAGGCATATACTTACGATAATTTTAAGTATTTTTGATTGATAACTTGCTCACAGTTTCCACATTATTCAATCTTTGCAGAAATGGCTTCAGGAATTCCCTCTTTTATCAAGAAAACAACCAAAAGATGAAGAGATGTTTACTGATGACAAAGATGACAAGGTCACCCCTATTGCAGCTACTCCTATCTCGAAAATTAAAGTTCCATATCCTAATGTAGAAAAATCATCCACCTCTTCAAAAAGAAAGTTACCACCTCCTCTCCCTGAAGCACCTCGAGCTTCTGCTTCTGCCTCTGCTTCTCGCTCTGCTAAAAAGGCTAAGACATCTCCTTCCCTGGACCTCGGAAATTCTGGTCCCCATATGCAGTATTTCTTTGAGATGGCAGGAAACCAGATTCCTGAGGAGGCCATAGCTGCTTGGGACAAATTGTCACTAGCTGAGGGTGCACGAGCTGCTCTTCATGCCAATGCCCAGAGTTTGTTTCATTATCTTAAGCATGGGGAGAAGATTGTGGAGACAGCTCGAGGTGACCAAAGACTTGCTGAGGAGGTGAAACAACTCAAACAGTCTATCAAAGCCAAGGATGATGAGAAGAAGAAGTATATGGATGCCAATAGGAAGCTCAAGTCTGCTGAAACCAAGTTGATAAAGGAACGTGACCAGCTGGCCAATTCAGTTGCTGCTCTTGATGCAGAGAAAGAGGAGTTGGTTTCTTCCCACGCCAAGGAAATTCATGAGCCAGAGCTAAAAATGGAAGCTATGAATGTCAAGCTAGCTGAGGAAAGGTCCGTTCAAAAGGAGAAGAGGAAGGAAGCCTATGGTATAGGCTATAATGCGGCCATCAATGACTATATCGAATCCACCTAGACTGGTCTCAGCTAGGCGAAGATGCTGTGAAAGCTGTGGAGGACATCAAGAAGAGGGAAGCTGCTGCAGCTAAGGTGGACTCCATTGATCCAGCTGATATGGAGAAAGAGGTGGAGGTTCCCTCGGAAGATCCAGCTGAAGCTAAAACAGACGCCTCTAACACAGCTACCCCTGTTCCTCCTACTCCAAGGGCTGAGGTATCTCCTGACACCCCTACTCCTTAACTCCTTGAAATCAGAAACTTTTCGTACCCCTGCGTGGGTTTAAACTTTTAAATCATTTTGAATGGCTTTGGTAGCCATTAACTTTGAATTTTATGAGGTCGTGGGCTCCTCGTATTGCCTCACAAGATGTAATCCATAACTTTGGTTTCTTTTGAATTATGCATCTTTGATTTCCATATATCCTCGTATTGTTCTGAATTTACCATGTTGAGTACACATATGCCAGTAACAAAGCACATACTTTAACCCGGATGTGTATTGTTCACTCGTAGCTAGATTAATTAGATCAGCTTCATAAACAATGTCTAGCTCGTCATGAATTCTATATCTTAACACTTCCTGTTAAGTAAATATTGTCCATTTATGATTAATGCCAATAATCCAAACGTATCGAATTACCTAAAACCACATAAGATAATTCTTGTTTTTCGAATACCGATAACATCCTTCCAATACGTATATCATGAAGCTTCTATTAACATGATTTAATATGTTTGGTGGTCATACCAGTTTGACACCCAACCAATCCTTTTTCCATGTTAAAGATATCCCATCCAATTCATCATAAAATCCTTATGAATAGTTGTCCTTAAACAATCATACATACTGATGTGTAAGATTCCAAAGTAAGGTAGAGCTTCCCATTTGCTCGCACCTTGCCTTTCCGCGTAAAGAGTGATCATATGGCCAATGCCTCGGTTCCCATATGACTTTGTTTTATTTTGTAAAAAGAATCCATAAAACCTTTTTCCAAAAATATGAACATAATGCGCCTCATATGTGAGCTTCAATTTTTTACCCAGCTGAAGCTTATTGCCGACTTTTATGTAAGTTATTCCATTTCATGTAGCCTGAATTTTGGCTCCTACATGATACATTTTTTTTCTTTGGCTCTTCATGCGCCCAGATTCCCTGGGATTCGCATGAACCTGATAGTATATTTCCAGAGCAGCTTCCATACTGGAACCTCCTCATAGGTGGACCAGTTTTGCGAACCTCTTTCCATGAAGTTCCTCATGTACCATAATCCATTCCAAAATCCATTACCATAATCCATTCCAAAATCCATATATATGTATTTTTATTCCGATTTTTGTTATACTCCAATTTTTTGGCTTCCTATATTCAGGAAATTTTTCGAAGGGGAGGTGGTATAACCTACTACCCCCCAAGTTCTTTAATCATGTTACCAACTATGATGGAGAACTTAAAACCACCTATTTACACATATGTTTCCATACTAATTCCATAAAGTATATAAGGAACACAACATAATTCATAAGCAAAACATGTTATATATAAAAGAAAGCAACAAATTTATTGGCCTCATGGAAGCAAAAATTCACGACATTTCCTATCGGTGAGGTGTACATGCACTACCCCCCGAGCATAGCAAGACAAAATCGAATCATCTACTTGTCCTAGAGATGGCAGCTATAACTAATAAACTACCTTTATTAATCCTATACCTGAAAGAGGTCTACTTAAAAGCGTTACCTGAAAAAAGCACCTACTGGTAATATTTCCTCAAATGTTCGGCATTCCATGCCCTAGGGATCAGCTTCCCATCCAAATCAGTCAAATGATAAGTACCTTCCCAAAGAACCGTCTTTATAAGGTAAGGTCCTTCCCAATTGGCACCAAACGCACCGTGACCAGGTACCCTCATGTTGGGTAGCACCCTCCTTAAAACCAAATCACCCACCTTCAATGGGCGAGCTCGTACCTTCTTATCAAAATATTTCCGTGTACGCTGTTGGTATGCAGCCAGCTTCAGCTGTGAATTCATGCACACCTCTTCAACAAGATCCAGGTACAAGCGATGATTCACCTCATTATCCTCCGGATTATAATTTTCCCTTCTGAATGAGCCAGCTCCTATCTCAACAGGCACCATTGCCTCACACCCATATGCCAAAGTGAATGGAGATTCACCTGTTGTAGTTCTTGGAGTGGTATTATAAGACCATAATACCATTGGAAGCTCCTCCGGCCAGCTTCCCTTTCGCTCCTCCAGCTTGGTTTTTAGAGTGTATTTTATTATCTTGTTTACAGCCTCCGTTTGACCATTGCTTTGGGGGTGGCAAACAGCTGAGAACCCCTTTTGAATTCCAAGGTCTTCACACAAGCCTCGCATCTCCTTGCTGTCAAATTGCTTCCCATTGTCTGAGATGAGCTTATAAGGTACTCCATACCTACAAACTATAGCTCGAAACACAAATTCCTTCAATTTTGCAGCAGTTATGGTAGCTAAAGATTCCGCTTCAGCCCACTTTGTAAAGTAATCCACTGCAACGACTGCATATTTTACTCCGCCTTTACCCTTGGGAAGCTCCCCAATAAGATATATACCCCAAACCGCAAAAGGCCAAGGACTGGCGAGGGGTTTAAGGGGTACAGCTGGGTTGATACCCAATTTCGTGAACCTCTGACAGCGATCACATGCTCGAGTGTACTTGTGAGCATCTCTTTGCAAAGTCGGCCAATAATACCCTTGACGAAGTATTTTGTGTGCCAATGAGGTTCCCCCAGAGTGGTTACCACAAATCCCCTTATGGATCTCCCTCATAATATACTCACATTCGTCTCCAGAAATACACCTTAACGAAGGCTTGTTAAAACCTCTCTTATACAAAATTCCTTCATAAATCACATACCTTGCCGCTTTATATTTTAATTTCCGAGCTTCATCCTTATCTTCTGGCAAAACTCCCTTAGTGATGTACTCCACTATTGGAACCATCCAGTGATCCTCCACCGTAGTTTCCATATTCAAAATCTCAATTTTTGAAATACTCAGTTGACGCTGAACCTCAACAGGAATGACTCCTAACAATGTAGCTTCCCTTTGAGAGCCTAGCTTAGCCAGCACATCTGCATTCGCATTCTCCGACCTAGGAATCTGTTCTAGATTCACCTCCCTGAATCTCTTCACCAATTCCTGTGCATACCTCATGTACAAATCAGTACGAGGGCCTCGAGCCTGAAACCCTCCTTTAATGTGCCAAACCACCAACATTGAATCACTAAAGACGGTCAAATTTTCCACCTTCATTTCTAAAGCTAGCTTCAAACCAGCAATCAGAGCTTCGTACTCCGCGTCATTGTTAGTTGCGTAGAATGAAAAATGAATAGCACTCTGCAACTTGTGTCCTTCGAGGCTTACTAGCACTATGCCAACTCTTGCTCCATTAGAGTTAACTGCCCCATCCACATACAAAGTCCACCACGGAGCGCAATTTTCCACAGGTACCTTGGCAACAGGTAGCCGTCCAACAGCTAGCTCACCAGAAGGTAGCTCACTAGCAGGTAGCTCACCAGCAGGTAGCACACCAGCAGGTAGCTCACCAGCAGGTATACATTCGTTTCCACCAACCTCGAAGGATGGAGGAAATTCCAACAGAAAATCAGCCAACGCTTGCCCTTTTATTGCAGACCTCGGCTTGTACTCAACATCAAACTGTCCTAATTCAATAGCCCACTTCATCAACCTTCCAGAAGCTTCTGGTTTATGTAACACCTGCCTTAGCGGGAAAGAAGTCCGTACCTCAACCTTATGAGACTGAAAGTAAGGTCGAAGCTTCCTTGAAGCAAGAATCAATGCATAAGCTAGCTTTTCCATGTTGGTGTACCGGGTTTCTGCATCCAGCAATCTCTTACTTACATAATACACCGGAAACTGTACTTTCCCTTCCTCTCGAACCAACACCGCACTAATAGAATACTCAGAAACTGCTAGGTAGAGTATCAGAGCCTCACCATCAACTGGTTTAGAAAGGAGCGGGGGACTACCCAGCTGTTCCTTTAGCTTCTCAAAAGCAGCTTCACATTCAGCCGTCCACTCAAAGTTCTTCCCTTTCTTAATTGCTGAAAAGAATTCCTTACACCTGTCTGAAGATTTTGAGACGAACATGTTCAGAGCTGCAACCCTTCCTGTTAACGACTGAACCTCCTTCACGCTCCTAGGTGACCTCATTTCCAACAAAGCTTTAATCTTTGCAGGGTTAGCCTCAATACCCCGGTGATTAACCATGATCCCGAGAAACTTCCCAGATTCGACCCCGAATACACATTTCTGAGGATTGAGCTTCATTCTATATTTCCTCAATATGTCAAACATTTCTGCCAAGTGTGAAACATGATCAGCTGCCTCTTTTGACTTTACCAACATATCGTCAACATATACTTCCATTGTTTTCCCAATTTTATCCTTAAACATTATGTTTACCAGACGTTGATACGTAGCTCCCGCGTTGATTAAACCAAAAGGCATCCCAATGTAGCAATACAACCCCCTATCTGTTATAAAGGAAGTATGTTCTTGGTCTGGGCCATACATAGGAATCTGATTATATCCTGAATATGCGTCCATAAAGCTCAACAGGGCATGCCCAGCAGTTGCATCCACCAGCTGGTCAATACGAGGAAGCGGGAAGCTATCCTTTGGGCACGCTTTATTCAAGTCTGTAAAATCCACACAAGTGCGCCATTTTCCATTGGGCTTTTTGACCAGCACCGGATTTGCCAGCCACATGGGGTAAAAAGACTCCCTCACCAGACCAGCTGCCAATAATCTGTCCACCTCTTCTCTCAAAGCGGAAGCTCTTTCACCACCTATAGCCCTTCTTTTCTGCCTTACCGTTTTCGCTTCTGGAATAATATTAAGACGATGACACATTACCTTTGGGTCTATCCCAATCATGTCTGAATGATCCCAAGCAAACACGTCCACATTCTTTCTAAGGAAGCTCACCAGGGCTTCCCTCATATTCGGATCCAGCTGTTTTCCAGCTTTCAGCTCCTTACTAGAATCAGTGTCATCTACCATAAAAGATATAGTGTCTCCTGCAGCACCAGCTTTTTCTTTGGATTCGGGCATCCTAGGATCCAAATCAATTTCCACCAGGTTCCCTTTATCATCCACCTGGGCAGATTCAGGTACCTCTTTCTGCGATTGCTCTAAAATTTCCACCTCATCGAAGTCACTGTCATTGACTTCTTCCAAGATGTCTTCAACAAAATCATCATTACCGTTTCCATTTTTCTGTTGAGGTGCCTCCAGCATTAGCACCTCCCTTCCAGTACCTTCCCCCAAAAACGAAGCTACATCCACGTAAGGGTCTTCATCTGGATGTTGCACGATCATAATTGTATTGCATGATTCTCTCTCACATACCCCTCCTTTCCTTTGAGAGGACTCTTCAGCCGAAGTATTTGGAAGTCCAAGATAGCGGTAACAGTTGTCAGTTGTTCCGCCATCTACCAACAGCAAGTGTTTTGAAGCTTGCTCAGCAGTACCCAAGGCCTTACCATAACATTCTCGTGAGTCTGACTGACATCCTCGTAGGCATCCAATCCCATTAGGAGTTGGAAATTTCATTGAGAGATGGTAAATAGAGGTCACCACACGCATCTCCTTCAAGAAAGGCCTGCCCATGATAGCATTATAAGATATGTCTTCGTTCACAACCATAAACTCTGCAACCTGGGTTGCCACATAAGGTTCACTCCCCATCCTGATTGGGAGTTTCACACGTCCCACAATCTGAACTGGACCTCCAGTAAATCCATATAAATCGTTGTAAGAAGGAAACATTTCTTTATCCAGGAGACCCATTTTTTGGTAGGTATCGTAAGCTATTATGTTACAAGAGCTTCCATTGTCCACCAAAATTCGATGCACATTCATTCCCCCAATGGAGAACATGACCACCAGAGCATCATTATGTGGGTGATGCACATGCTTTGCATCTTCTTCAATAAAAGTGATGTCTGCAGCTTCCCCCTTAAACAGCTTTGGGGGCCTTTCAGCCAGATGGAAGACATTAGTAAGGGGAGCTCCTTTAGCCTCCCGAGCAAAATTTTTCATAGAGTTCCTGCTTGTGCCTCCAATGTATGGACCTCCTATTATGGTACGGATACTATTTACCCTTGCTGTACGATCAGGTACCATTTTTTCTGCCTCCTTTCTCTCTTTCTCATCTTTATACTTTTTCGCCTCTTGCGCCACAAACTCTGTAAGGTATCCCTTCCTAATTAAATCCTCAACATGATCCTTCAAGTGACGACAGTCAGCTGTCTCGTGTCCGTTTGCATCATTAAATGCACAGTATTTTCCTAGGTCCCTCCTCCCAGGTGGGCCGATACGGGTCGGCTTCCTGAACACTCCAGCTTTGTCCCCAACCTCAAACACGTGGTCAAGAGGTGCCGCCAATGGGGTATACTCTGAATATCTATTATAATTCTTCAAGGGTGGGGGCTTGTATTCCACAGACCTCCTTGAACCAGTTGCATTCACAGTTAGAGGTGCTGTCCTTTCCTTGCGACCAGCTTCCCTTTCCGTGGAAGCTGAAGCTCCATGATAGGAAGCACGCCTATCCACATTTCTTCTCCTGGGACTGTAGGACCTGCTCCTTTTTCTCCCATTCCAACCAGTTGGGTTGCTATCTTTCCTCAATTTAGCCATAGATTCCTCAACTACTTTATGAGCTTCAGCCCGTGCATAAAAATCAGCCAGCGTGACAGGCTCCTCCTTTTGAAGCTCTTTCCAGAAATCACTCCCAGGCCATATCCCAGCTATCAGAAAATTCTTATAGGTTTCATCGGTAGCCTTCCTCACTTTGGGCACCTCTGCGTTAAAACGCTTAAAATACTCTCTGAGAGTTTCCTTCTCCCTTTGCTTGATATTTGCCAAAGTGTTAGCAGGAGGTGCAAATGTCACAGTAGCCCGAAATTGAGTCACAAAAAGTTCACTCATTTGTCTCCAGGAGCGAATTGAATTAGATGGCAGCCTCTTGAACCACTGATGAGCATTATCCCTTAGCGTAGCTGCCAACAGCCGGCATTTTGTGCGATCCCTGACTTGGTATACCTCCATCTCAGTACTAAAACGGCTGAGATATTCCACTGGGTCTGTGGTGCCATCAAACTTCAAATCTCCTACCCCCCCTGTACCTAGGTGGAAGGGGTGAATCCCGGACCTTTTTAGTGAAAGGTGAAGCTACAGCTAGCCCTGATGTCGACCTCTTCTCAGCTTTAATTTTTTCCAGAGCTTTCCTCAAATCAGCCACCTTATAATTTGCATCCTCTCCGTCTGAGAGGTATTCCTCACTCTCATCTGTATCTTCATTCGAGTCTCCATTCTGTTTGTGAGCTGAACTGTCTCGGGAGCTGGAGCTACCTTCACTCCCGACAGCTGATTGGAGCTTGGTCGACCTAGACCTCCTGTCATGAGCCCGCTCCTCCTCTCTAGATTTTTCCTTCCTATAGCTCTTAGAACCCCTCGACTGAGACTTGTCAAGGTTGTCATTTCCATCCACCTTTTCCTTCGTTCCATCCAACACATGCCGTAAATCTTTACTATTGAGCTTCCTCTCGACTCGATCAAATACGCTCACACTCCTAGCCGGGGAGTCCACAGGACCTTCCTTCCGATCAACATTTTCTCGATCCGTTTCAACATCAGAAAAATTATTTTTTCGAGCTTCTTGTTCAGGCTCTTCTTCACTCCCAAATTCCAAATTTCTCGGTGTCACTTCACGACGTCTAAAACGCCTTTCCGAGGACCTATGCTTTCTTTGTCCTTTCTTTTTCCGCGATGATTTCCTTTCCAACTGGTCAATCCTGCCATCCATAGCTTGAAGATGGTTGAGGATATCCTTAGCAGTTACTTCACCATCAGGATTGGCCTTATGCCTACCATCCTCGCCGCTCGGCGTTCGAACAGGTTCAGAATTTTCCGACATTGATTCAAGAGAGAAAGCCCCTGCTTCTAGCGCCAAAAATGTTGTGCAAAAAATTCACACGACACCCCAAGAAAGTTTCGCCGGAATAACGCGAATTATACTTGGTTTTCGGATAAATTAGAAACCGAACATCTGTACCAAAACAGGGCAGCTGAACCTAATAATGGTATTTTGTGTTTTTTGGGCTGAGTTAGCAAGTTCACCGGACAATAATGGCAACAATCTGGCCAAGTATGTCCAGGAATGTATTACTTAGGGTACACGTGCCTTGTGTATTCAGAAAGTAAAAAACCGAACCCCTTGCTAATTGCCTACATATCCTATTTATAGGAATCAAGCCCTAATGTAGTTCTTTTAGGTTAGGAATCCTTTCTTTGTCCATTAAGCCACGAAATTGATAAGATTTAATCCCTCCATCCATGTTAATCTCGAAGTATTTGTGTAGAAATATGACTTTTCCTTAAATCAGCTAGCCCCTTAGTAGAGTCCTATTCGAAGTAGAACTCCCAAATCCTACTCATATGAGAACTCCATGTACATATCGACATATATCACAAATATCCAATATTTATCATATTAGAAACGTGTATCTCCATAAAATAAACTGTTAAAATGACTCAATTTACGCCTCCTAAAACCTAGGAGGTAATCCTTATCCATTCGATCCTGCAGAGGTGGAACCTGTGAGCCCACCTGCACCTACACAGCTTCCCAAAAAAGCGAACCTCCACCTCCAGAGCTTCCCTCTAGAGGTACACCTCTTTTCTTCCAGCAACCTTGTTCCTACCTTTTAAACACCCTACCAGGCCTCCAACATCCATGGACCCAAAACTAAGCCCATTACAAATTTTGGGCACAACAACACTATTTAATTATGTAGTATAGAGAATCGAACCAGAAATAAAACTAAAAAATTGAAAGTAAATAAATCTTTATAATTATGTAGTTGTAAGGAATCGAACGAGGCGAAGCTAAAAAAAATCTAAAAAATTAAAGTAAATAAATCTTTATAATTATGTAGTTGTAAGGAATCGAACGAGGCGAAGCTAAAAAAAATTAAAGTAAATAAATTTTGTATAATAATGTAGTTGTATGGAATCGAACCGAATTTAGTGATAACCAAATTTGGTATTTTGGTACTTTGGTACAATTGTGTACCATTAAAACATAAAAAAAGATGCACCAAAATAACAAATGATAAAACAAAAAAAATTAGAAAATTATTATTAAGTAAAATATTACAAAGATATTTTAGACTAAAGTTTAAAATATAGTTTAAAAAAAGCCTCGCCGCATAAAATAGGTTCAAGAAAACCTAATTTAAAAAAAAAATTAAGTCATAAAACATTTAATTTTTAATTTTACAAAAAACATGTTTTTAATGTAACGCCCCCAAATCCGGGGTCAGTAGATTTGGGCGTCACGCTAACAAACTCAATAATTCTAACAAAAATTGGCCATGATGTATTCGTAAATGCAACATAAACCTGCTGAATACTAAACTAAAAATCTGAAATCAAAATAAAACTGAAATAAAAATAAAAACTCAATCAAAAGCTCTTTGACCCCAACTCCCAACTAAGGATCTTAGGTTACAGTTCTAGAAACAAGAAAACCCAAAACCAACTTAAATACAACTCTATATACAAAACTTTATACAGACTTAATACACTGGTATAACTTCGAATGGAAGTATACCAGGCCAACTAATCAAATACATACTATAACTACTAAACTATATTTACATACAATAATTCAACTTTAAATCTAAATACCCTGATCCACGTTAGCTTCACAACAGCATCTTGCTTCTTCTTTCCACTTTCTGAACTACACAAGCTAAGCCTCGCCAACTAGTTTACTGAAAAATTAGATTTTAAAAACAACAAGTGTGAGCCAAAGAATGCTCAGCAAGTTATATAATAAATATGAGCGAAGGAATGCTCACTAATTTAAAATCAATACTATAATTGAAATCTGGACTCTTCACTTTAACAGAAGATTAATATCATTTAAAACATTTATAACTCAAAATCATAATTTAATAACTGAGAAGGTTTGTAATACTAGATTCAATACTTTTAATACTTGCAAAATACTTTAACCATCGCTTTAACAAAATCTCCAAGAAATTCTCAGTTACTCAAATTTCATTCATGTCACTAAGCGTTTGCATACCTAGCTGCCTAACCGGCCTGACAATCATGAGTTTGAATAAATAAGAAGATCTCAATTCATTCTCGGTCCTTACTATCACTGCGCAACAAATGCTACAGCGACCATAATAACCGTGAATTAGTTTTCACCGTTCAAAACACTAGTATAATAACTTTCCATTTTTATACTAACAGTATTTATTAACTCGAATCATAACTTTTAACTGAAATCATAACTTTATATCCAACATACTTGGAAATGAAAATGTACTTTAACTTAAACGTTCTATCATAAGAATATATTTGCATAAAAACAACATTTAATAGAATTGGAGTTTTCATCATACTCTGGACATTACGGGTGATTAGCCACGTAAAGTCCAGCTAAAAACAATACTCTGGGATCCCCTCACTAGGCATTTATTGACATTGGCCTTTACTACTCTGACCATGAAGCTGGTCCACATTTTTTTTTTAAAATTCTTCCAATTCCATTGAACTACTTTACTATCAAATAATCTCAGTGAAACTTTATACATTAAGAACATTATACTAAAACAAGGAATAAGAATGCAATACTTGCAAAAACTTTAACAGAATATTAGTGACAATACTTAAGAAAGAATAATACTGGCAATAAAACTGAAATTCTACTTTTCACATGATATATGAATAAAATATATCCTTATCAATACTTTGAAGGAGAGGATACTAGCAATATGGATTTGAAGGGAATACTATATTGAATAGAAACATAATTATCTCGCTTGAACGATAAGCGAGGGTTAGTACACTTGTCTCGATTCCAATGCGTCGATTCGCTACTTACTATACTTCGGTCTTTACTCGATTACGCATTCATTTTCCTTCAATCGTCTCGTCAACACGCTCGCTGGGTCCATATCGAATCCCTAATTATATTCGAAATAATAGTAAAGTACTATTTAGTACATAAACACCCAATTGATAATTAATTACTTATAACTCGCAAAGCAATACATACATCAATATATATACCCACACCTCATTAATCATCACATATGTACTTAAACATTCATACACATACATGCCTTTAAATCTTTAAATCAAATACTTTAAATAACTTTAAATACAGGGGATTTTTAGAAAATTTCGGCATGAAGTATTCGTTTATCGGACTATGGGCACAGCCCCTCAAATACAATTCAACCCTATTTTTCAATTCAACATCCCAAGGATAAAATATCAAGCTGCTTCTATGGCAGCAATATAAAATAAACACATAAGGAAAGTATCCGCCCTGACATGCGGCACATAGCACATAATAATTTACATTACACTACTACTTACGCTACACCAATGATCGTATTTCTCACGCATTTAATGACACACGTGACAACCAATCATTGATGTTCGTAAGCCCTAGGAAACAACCCCTAGCACTAACTTTTACTTACGCTATATCAATGATCACATCACTCAAGTATATTAATTATACTCGTGATAGCTAATCATGGATATTCGTAAGCCCGAGGAACTAGTTGAAGAGAATTACACAAGTCTTTAAATATTGACATTTAAGACTCGTGATCTCATTACAACTCCTCGCAGATAAATACATAATAAAATAAAATAAATCTCACATTAAATCTTTGATAAATAACATTTAAATCGAAATATACTACTAAAGCAATTATACAATTCAACTTAATCGAAATCATTTACAATTAGCAAACTTATATAACTCCAACAATTGATATAACCCCACTTATAACATCTAACAAAATAGACATTTATCACTTAGTAATTCAAACAAACTCTTAGCGCATTAAATACGACAACTAACAATTAACAAATTAGTAATTACTAATCCGAACATGATATCGGACTCACAAATTAACTCCACAATTTTAATTAGCAACTTAACTCTCCAAATTAACTTATAGAAATTAGAACAATATTCGTAATCTACTTACAACAATTAGCGCATTAAGCTCACAATTAAATCACAACAATACTCTCAAAATTCAATATAATCTAACAATCAAAATTAACACATACATCTCACCATTTACAATTAATTAAATCGCAACGATTAACTAATAAATCTCAATTCATCTCTAAACTAATTACAACAATTAAATAAAAAAAATTAAAGTAAGATATTATACCACATCATCACCGGAGCTAATCCACCGGAAAATCAACCTCGTCGGAGTCTCCCTCACGAGTCTCTCCCTTCTCTCTCTCTCTCTCTCTCTCTCTCTCTCTCTCTCTCTCTCTCTCTCTCTCTCTCTTTCTTTTCCCGAATTGCTGCTGCGCCACAACTCAGGCCACCACCTGCCCTTGCGACTCCGGCCACCACCATGGCTGCGCCGCCTCTTCCCCCGCTGTCCAGCCACCGTGCCTCTTCTTCTCCCACTGCCGCCGCTGCTAACGCGCGTATTTATATATATACATACACACACACGAACTGCACAACACTCACATACCCATCATCTTCTTCTTCCTTCAATTAAACCCCCAAACTCTTCTCTTTAAGCTCTCTCAATTCTCTCCCAATCTCTCTACTCTTCTTTCTCTTTTTCTCTCTTTTTTTCTCTCTCCCCGTTTCTTGCTCTCTCCCGAAGGTTCTACTGCCTTCCCTTATTATTGGGCTTGGCCCAATAACCACAAATCTATATTACTCCTCATTCCGGCCCAACTTACTACTCTTAACCGACTCTAATAAATCGAAATCCAATAAAATACTCGAAAAATTAAACTTTTGTATAATAAAATCCAATAAATACTCTAATAAGGAATCGAACGAGGCGAAGCTAAAAAAAATTAAAGTAAATAAATTTTGTATAATAATGTAGTTGTAAGGAATCGAACCCGAATTTAGTGATAACCAAATTTAGTATTTTGGTACTTTGGTACAATTGTGTACCATTAAAACATAAAAAAAGATGCACCAAAATAACACATGATAAAACAAAAAAAAATTAGAAAATTATTATTAAGTAAAATATTACAAAGATATTTTAGACTAAAGTTTAAAATATAGTTTAAAAAAAGCCTCACCGCATAAAATAGGTTCAAGAAAACCTAATTTAAAAAAAAATAAGTCATAAAATATTTAATTTTTAATTTTACAAAAAACATGTTTTTAAATACTCATAAACTTATTTTTCATGTATTTTATTTATTCGTTTTCTAAAATAATTGCATATGAAAATAAAAAAATTGAATATATATATATATATATTATAATAAAGTGTGTGCTATAGATGTCTTTTATTATAATGAATAAAAAATTATTATTTTATCACGATCCTAGAACTTCATCTTCCGAAATTATTTAATTGTCATTATATATTTTGTTGAAAATGTTTTTTAAATTGTGCAATGTTTATCACAATAAAATTATCATTTAAGATCTTTCGAATATAGTATAAATTAACAAATTTATTTATAGAAAAATGGTAAATTATTTATAGAAAAAGGACAAATTAGTAACATAATGGCATTTAGAAGTTATTTTAATTTATTCATTAAATAATGTTAATTCAGGATTGAGATTTATAATCATTCAAAATTTTAATCATTTGAGATTTGCCAAATGAGTCCGAAACGATTATCTCCTTATGTTTTTAAGTCCTTGAATACATTTATTAAATTTTGATAACTTTTTCCTTTTATCAAAAAATTTGTTCGATATAAATCAGATATTATCATTTTTATAACATTCTTACTAAAAATATCTATGTGAAATTTGGTCCAAATATTAATCTATACTATACTATTCCTCTACAGTACAGTAAAAGGTAGGGGCATGGACTGTGTACATCTCACCGGAGGCACGGGCACACATTTTGAACACCAATCGAAATTAAAATACTAATAGTAATATACTATTTAATTATGTAGTATAGAGAATCGAACCAGAAATAAAACTAAAAAATTGAAAGTAAATAAATCTTTATAATTATGTAATTGTAAGGAATCGAACGAGGCGAAGCTAAAAAAAATCTAAAAAATTGAAAGTAAATAAATCTTTATAATTATGTAGTTGTAAGGAATCGAACAAGGCGAAGCTAAAAAAAATTAAATTAAATAAATTTTGTATAATAATGTAGTTGTAAGGAATCGAACCCAAATTTAGTGATAACCAAATTTGGTATTTTGGTACTTTGGTACAATTGTGTACCATTAAAACATAAAAAAAGATGCACCAAAATAACACATGATAAAACAAAAAAAATTATAAATTTATTATTAAGTAAAATATTACAAAGATATTTTAGACTAAAGTTTAAAATATAGTTTAAAAAAAGCCTCACCGCATAAAATAGGTTCAAGAAAACCTAATTTAAAAAAAAAATTAAGTCATAAAATATTTAATTTTTAATTTTACAAAAAACATGTTTTTAAATACTCATAAACTTATTTTTCATGTATTTTATTTATTCGTTTTCTAAAATAATTGCATATGAAAATAATAAATTGAATATATATATATATATATATATATATATATATATATATATATATATATATATATATATATATATATATATATATATATATATATATATTATAATAAAGTGTGTGCTATAGATGTCTTTTATTTTGATGAATAAAAAATTATTATTTTATCACGATCCTAGAACTTCATCATCCGAAATTATTTAATTGTCATTATATATTTTGTTGAAATGTTTTTTAAATTGTGCAATGTTTATCACAATAAAATTATCATTTAAGATCTTTCGAATATAGTATAAATTAACAAATTTATTTATAGAAAAATGGCAAATTATTTATAGAAAAAGCACAAATTAGTAAAATAATGGCATTTAGAAGTTATTTTAATTTATTCATTAAATAATGTTAATTCAGGACTCAGATTTATAATCATTCAAAATTTTAATCATTTGAGATTTGCCAAATGAGTCCGAAACGATCATCTCCTTATGTTTTTAAGTCCTTGAATACATTTAATAAATTTTGATAACTTTTTCCTTTTATTAAAAAATTTGTTGGATATAAATCATAAATTATCATTTTTATAACATTCTTACTAAAAATATCTATGTGAAATTTGGTAACTATACTATATCTATACTATCTATATCTATACTATATTATAAAAGACGAAACATTAAAAGTTTTGGTACGGTATAATACGGTACTTACCTTATTTAATCGTTGTTATGGAAAGTAGGGTGTATTTATTGCGTATTGATTTCTATGGTTAGGGAGAGAGCTTCGAGCTTTAATGGTGGCTGTTCTTGCTGTCGGGGACTAATTTGGTCCTAACAAGATGCCTACATACCTTGATAAATATCAAGAATCAAGCCAAAACGTAGTTCTTGGTGATGCCCTCGGGGGCTATGGCGGCAGGGACACACCAAGGACGTAGTGGCTTGTATGTCCTTATTCGAGAATTAAACCTAAAACGCTGAGGGTAACGTATTGAGCTCTGCCCAAAAAACGTGTTGTGGGAATGAGGGGTCAGGCCCTTTATATAGGCGTTGTGAGCGTTAGATTTAGAGTATTTCTAGGAGACTTGGTGGGCAAGTCACCTCCTTAGAGAGGATTCTAGATCCTTCCTTGTAGAAATCAGTTTCCATGTATGATTAGGTGCCTTGGAGGCTATTTCATAAAGATATTGTATCCTTATTTGACTCTTATTTTCAAGCTGTTAATTAGCCCTCAATATTAATTACGAAATTAATATTTAATTAAGGTCTCAGGCCTCATTAATGGGCTTCGTATTTGGACCATGCTAGGTCTAATTAATGTATCATTAATTATGTCTCTAGGGTTTATTTTTGGTCCATATCATTTGCCCCCTAACTTCTAGGAAAACTGATCAGGTTTTCGTAGAAGTTATAATTGTCTTTTTCGAGACTCGGGATCGTTTTTATCCCTTATTTGGGACTCCTTAATTTTCCTGCCCTTATATCGGGATTTTGGTTTACACTAGTGTTTCATATATATCGCCAAATTGTAAAGTGTGGAGCGACCTACACGTTTATGACGATTTGCCTTATTCGAGGTTTTAAGTTGTGCTTGCGTTTAGCAATTTCGACACTTCCATAGAGCTTTTATGCATTATTAACATGAATTTTTGCTAAATTTATCAAGAAAATATTTCTATAATTTTCCTCATATTTTTCTGTACTTTTCCTGATATTTAAGGAATTTCCATGTACTCAGATTTATTTTTCTTAATTATTCCTAATAATTTAAGAATTTTCTTGTACCCACAGGTTTTTCTCTTAATTATTCCTAATATTTTAAAAAATTTCTTGTACCCACAGGTATTTTCCTTAATTTTCGGATCATTCTCAACAATTTAAATATGCCATTCATGAATTATCTGGTCTTATACGTGACTTGAAATAATTTATGGGACCTCAGTCCTACGAAATTTTGAAATTTTCGTAATTTTTTGGTGTCATCGGACAATTTCCTAAAAAAATTTTCGAGTATTTTAATCAAAAATATTAAATTTGTACAAACAAGCATTTTATGGGGATCATTTTGTAATTTCTGTAGGGTCTGGTTTGTAAATTTGAAAAGTTGAAAAACTTTTCTATCAAATTGTAAAGTGGAGGGGCCTCTCCGCTAACTCAGTATAACTTGAGGTACCAAACAACGCTTTTGCCACCTATGCTTACAACCTTCTCAGTCGAAAATTCCTTTTTTCAATTTTTTTTTTACTTCTCAATTTTCGACTCGAAAAATTCCAATGGGGCCCAGCCCCTTTTCTTTTGTTGTCCACTCGTAAAGCCCATTCGAAATTTCGTTTCCGCTCTATTTTTTTTAACTTTTCTTTTAAATATCCGAATGGAATGAAAATTCCTTGTGGGGCCCTGTACTTTTATCCTCCCATTCGAAAAATTTCATTCGAATTTCTCTCTCTTTTTTTGTTCATTTTGAATGAAAATTCCTTGTGGGGCCCTGCCCTTTTACCCTCCCGTTCGAAAAATTCCATTCGAATTTTTCTCTTTTTTTATTTTATTTTGTTTAGTTTCGAATGAAAATTCTCTGATGGGGCCAGCCCTTTTAAAGCGCCTGATCAAAAAAAAAATCAGCCGAAAATCTACGAATAGGGCTCCAACCTTATCGGAATTTTTCAATTTCAGATTTGGAATTTCAAATTTCCCCCCTCTATTAGTCTTCAACAACTATATTATGACCTGTAACCTCCTATTGAAGGTAAGTTGGAGAAAAATTAAATTTCCCGGAGCAAGTTCAAGCTTCTGGGAGCAAAACTGAAACGGTAATCGGGAACTGCCAATCAAAGCTTGGGTGACCAAACTAGGAACCAAGGTTGGTTTCTAGGTCATAAACTTAGAATTCACTCATTCTCTTGGTTTCCATGAACCTTGGATGAATTTGATAGGCCCTCATGGCTTATTTAGCCTCCAATGGCTTCATTTAGTGACTTGATTTCTTATTTTAGAATTCTAGATCTTAATTTGGTTTTCAACTCTTAATCCTTGATTCTTTATTCAAGATTCAGAATTCACATGTGGCCGTCAAGGCTTAAGTCCTGCATCCTACGTGTTTGTAACTATTTGATCTTCGAGCTTTTCATTTTTGGGAAGCATTTCTTAAATTATAAAAATTATTTGATTTTTTCTTTTGAGTACTCGAGCCTGATTTCTGGGCCTAATTTGTCTCTGTTGCCGGGGAGGCTTTCAGGAACATCCTTTGTTACAACAACGATAATTTTTGGCTAGCATTGATAACCTTGCATGTTTGGGAATCATACTCATGATTCATTCTTTCGCCTCCGGCAATTTGCATTCCTCAACGGGGATTGGAGGTTTCCTCATACCTTTTGCTTTTTAGCCTTGGTGTATTTTACAACAGTTTTGTGCTACCTAAACATGTCTCTAAGGGGAGTATTTTGCTAATGACATCTTAAAATAGACCTCCGTGATTCCTTGTTGTAGGGCTTTCATCCAAGTCTGGGACCTCTAAGGATCCCTTGGTGAATTGATTCAAGTAGTCCCTCGGGGATTCAATCTTTACTTGTTCCAAATTCATTGGGGATCTCATGCACCCCTCTACTTCTAATTGGCCGTCCGAAGCTTTACTCCATTCCATCAACGAACTTATCAAGATGGGAGGCAATTGGCTATAACAGCATTGCACCATGCCCCCCGAGATTTGAGGGAACGCCCTATACTTTGATGAAATTATTTTACACCAATTGGTCTACCAACTTTGAATCGATGGACGGGGCCTTCAGGACTTGGAAGTAGACAATTCCTGCATAGTTCTTTATCTCAGACGAAGCAAACTTAGACAAGGCATCGACCTTTATATTTTCCACTATTGGGATGTGTTCAACATAACATTCATCAAGTTGTGTCATTACAGCCTTCATAATCTTCAGATACTTGGCCATGGTTTCATCCTTGGCCTCAAATTTAACTTGGGCTACAACAAGCCTTGAGTCTCCGTGAATCTTGAGACACTTGACCCTTAGGGCTCTAGCCAAGCCTAATCCGGCTATCAAGGCTTCATTCTCTGCTTTGTTGTTCGTAATCGGAAAATCCAACTTCAAAGCATACTCGACTGTGAACCCATCGGGGCTTTGCAAGACTAAACCTGCATTACTTGATTTGTTTTTGATGCTCCATCAAAATAGAGCACCCAATACTCCTTTAAGGTCATGTTTTCATCTTCATTCTTGTTTTCTGGTTCTTTGCCCTCCATGGGTTACTACCTCTTACCCCCCGACTTCTTGGTTGTTAATGGTACATTCAACCACGAAGTTAGATAAGGCTTGGGCTTTGATGGCCGTCATAGGCTTATACTTGATATAAAATTCCCCAAACTCCATTGCCCACTTAATGAACCTACCACTGGCTTTCGGGCTGTGGAGTACGTTCCTCAATGACTGGTCCTTCAATCTTTATGTGCTCGGAAGTATGATCTTAACTTTCTCAAGGCTGTCATCAATGCTAATGCAAATTTTTCGACGGTGGAGCAGTTTAACTATGCACCATGCAATACTTTGCTCATGTAGTAGATGGGTTTCTGCATCTTGTGTTCTTCCTTTACTAGAACAACACTTAAAGCTTACTCAGATACTGCCAAATACAAGTAAAGAGTCTCTCCCGGGCTCGGGTTGGCCAACAACGGGGCTTCAGCCATGTATTTATTAAGTCATTCAAATGCCTCTTGGCTCTCTGCTATCCATTTGAAATATTTAACCATCTTCAAGGTTTTGAAGAATGGTGAGCATTTGTCACCAAACTTGGAGATACAATTATTCAAGTTAGTTCCTGAACGTCCCTTATAGAACGCAGAGGTTCCATACCTAGGATTGCTTATATCAGGGTTAACCTTTAGACTCAAGAACTTTTTTGATCCTACGCTAAAGTCACACTTGGCTATATTCAACATCATCTAATTATGGTGCCTCAGCACTTCAAATGCCTCTCGGAGACGTTCAATATGATCGGCCTTATCGTGGCTCTTGACTAGGAATCAAGTCCTCTGCTGGTTTCCCTCGATGTTCATCATCCTTACGGACGTCCATATCTTCAATGGGAGGATCTGCCCCCCAACTCCATCAGGTCGTAACGCGGCTACATTGCAACTCATTGCCATCTTTTGATCATCTCCTTCTCCGACTTTGTTCCTAGTTGGGAACTTCACCTTCAGGTGGTAAGTTGACGCTACAGCCTTAAAAACGTGGAGTCCTGTCCTTCCAATGATGAAGATGACGAGGAAATTCAACATTTATATGGCCTCTCTTGGCTCTTGCCCAATAGTCATAGGTAACTAGATTTTTTCTTCAACCTTAGACTCCACTTCAATGTACCCGTATATGGGCATGGTAGAAGGGGGTCAGTTGGGACTCGGTGTATCCCATCTTCAGAAATGCATCATGGAAGAGGATGTCAACAGAAGCTCCATTGTCTATCAAGACTCGCTTTACATCAGAATTCCCTATTACGGGAGTAATGACCAACTGGTCGTCAGTGGGAAACTTCACCCCTTTGAGGTCTGAATTATCAAACATGATTGCTACCTCAGTTCTGGCATACATAGGTGCATTTCCAACAATATGCATCACCTTACAGGCATATGCTTTCTGAGAGTTCCTTGTTGTCCAAGCCACTATCGGGCCTCCGGGGATCATGTCGACTACTAGCCTTCGAGCCTGTGGATTTCGATCATAGTCATCATTGCTTCTATTATAATCCCGTCTAGGATTATTTTAATTTCCATCTTTGCAGAACTTGATCAGTTTCTCTCTTTGAATAAAGTACTCAATTTAATGTTTGAGTATCCTATAATCGCCAATGTCATTATTCACATCTTTATGGAATCCGTAATACTTATTCTTGTTTCTCTTTTCGGGACCATCCCTTAGCGGCTTCGGCCATCAGAGATCCTTCTCCTTCTCGATGTCCATCAGGATTTGACTTCGGGGCATATTCAACCTTACATACTCAGCGAACCTCGATCCCTGGTTGTTCCTCTTAGAAGCATAATCGGAGTCTCTGGCCGTACGAGGATACTTGTCCTAGGCATCATACTTTTGCTCCGTCTTTTACTTTCTAGCGTTATCGATGTTCATGTTGTTACCACTACCGCCAACCATGGCTTCTCCTTACTGCATGCTTTCATCAACTTTTATGTACTTTGTAGCTCTCTTTTGGAGTTCAGCTATGTTCTCCGGAGGGTGTTTGGCCAATGACATCTTGAAAAAGGCATGTATGGCTCCTTGTCACAAGGCTATCATAATCGCTCTATCATTCAAGTTTGGAACCTTTAAGGCTTCCTCGGAGATTCGGTTTAGTGAATTTTGGGTCTCCCCTTCGGGATCATCCCTTGGAGACGCGTATCTGGGGGTATCATTCCCTGAATGGAAGTCAAGGGGAATGGATCATCATCCCATTTGCTTCTTCATCATCTTTAGTGCACAATCAAGATTTCTCCCTCTTGCTACATGTGGAGGTTCCAAGCCTCAAATATGGTGTGAATCACCCCCTTGTTGGGGGTAGGAGTCCATAACTTGGTTTTTGAGTTGTTAGTGATGAAAACACCATAGTAGAGTTCATGCTAATCTATAAGCGCTTATGGGCAAAATCGTGCCTAGGATTGGGGATCCGTCCCTTAAGAGTTTAGAATATTTCTTTTTCAGATCCTTAGAGTCTCGTTTAAATTCCTGTTCCTAGAGGGTTCAATCCTTGAATAGTGATATGTGTGGGCACTCTTCACTTTTTCAATAAAAGGAAGGGTAGGATCATCCTAAACCTCCTGGTTACATTAAATCATTGGGCTCAGACCTTGGGATCTATGTCCTTAGGACCTCAGTCCTTCTATGCCTCCTTGAAGGCTTCTCCGAATCAACAATGGGAATTTCTCTAATCCTTGTAGTATGGAGACGGTTTTATTGCCTCTGTTGTGCTTTCTCCAAATCTTGTTTCAGCCTTTGGATCTCGGCTTTATGAACCTTAACCCTATCTTATGTCATTCTTGGCACTCTGCTCAAAGTTTCTCGGATACGCCCAGTAGTGGGTTCCTTTTCTGCATGCCTCCTCCCCAGGGCTCGATCTCGATCATCCTTAGATGATGAATCTTCAGTATAGGGTCCAGAATTATATTTGTACCCTCTTTCATAGACAAGGCCTAGGCCTGCGATGTATGGGGGTTTATATGGCTTGTGCATTCGATGTGCATCGCCACTTTCTCCAACGCCTCCTACGTTCGGGGGATAGATGGGTAGCCCGTAGGCTGGATTAGTGCTTACAAGAATCACGGTAATGGAGATTTGTGTTCCATGGGGGTAGGTCGTATCCTAGAAGGGAAACAAACATTTGAAGGGGATTTCTCTCTTAGCCTTGGGGATTCATTCCTATGGACTGCGATCCCTTGACATGAGTTTCAGTAATTTGGAGATTCGTCCTTGGGGTTGAGAACCCGAAATCTAGGTACTCGTTTAAAGAGGTACAGACCCTTGTTTCGTAGTCACGGGTATAGAAGTGCTAGTGGTGGTGTTTGTAGTCACCGGTGTTCTCCGTGTGTTCATCATGGTTGAAGTTGTTGTCCCACAGACGGTGCCAAATGTTATGGAATAAAAAGTAGGGTGTATTTATTGCGTATTGATTTCTAGGGTTAGGGAGAGAGCTTCGAGCTTTAATGGTGGCTGCTCTTGCTGTCGGGGACTAACTTTGTCCTAACAAGATGCCTACGTACCTTGATGAATATCAAGAATCAAGCCAAAACGTAGTTCTTAGTGATGCCCTCGGGGGCTATGGTGGCAGGGGCACACCAAGGACGTAGTCACTTGTATGTCATTATTCGAGAATTAAGCCTAAAACGCTGAGGGTGAGGTATTGAGCTCTGCCCAAAAAACGTGTTGTGAGAATGTGGGGTCAGGCCCTTTATATAGGCGTTGAGAGCGTTAGATTTAGAGTAGGTCTAGGAGACTTGGTGGGCAAGTTATAACGCCCAAGAAAAATTCGTATTTGTAAATATTATTATTTAATATTAAATGTGGATTATAGGGTGTGATTTTTTTTAGGTAAATATATGTGACTTCGTGTTTACATATTTATATGGTGATTTCTGTGTGCCGAATAAGTCCGTGTATTTTATTTGTATTTTGGTGATTAAAATATATTTTATTTACGCATTATTGATCCTCGAAAAATTTTATAAAATCATCGGAGTATTTAAAAATCATGAAATCTTTTGTAAAATTATCTTTATATATTTATTGAGTTTTTAAAATTGTTGGGTGGATTAATTTGGGTGGTCGAGTATTTTAAAATGATTTTAAGAGTTTTATTGTACTTAAAGGATCAAAACTTTGAAAATTCATATTTAATTCATTTTTGATCCGAAAAATATTTTAAAAATAAGTGGGTGTTCGTAATTTTATATTCTTTATTTTGAAAGTGAAAAGTTTAATTTTTTCAGCAATTTTCTATTTTCTATTCGAATTTTTTTTTTTTTAAAGCTATTTAACTGATTTAAAATTTATTTTTCAGCATTGTTAAAGTATTGTTTTTCCTCTTAACCAGCCACCCATTTCTCAGTTCTTCTCGATCGTTCCAGAGAGTTTTCAAGTTGTTTTTCTCTTTTACCATCTAATATCTCTCACAATCTCTCTTAATCTCCCACTCTTTCTTGAGAAATTTTTTCTCCGTGACTTCTTTTGTTTTGTTCGATCAAAGCATAGGTGTGGCTATGTGTGTTTATTCTTAGTGTGGGAGACTTGAAGAAAGAGAGGAGTGAGGCGAGGCATTTCAAGAAGAGAAGAAGGTGGCTATTGTTGGGTGTTGGCCACGGGTTTGTATGTGAGGCTGGGAAGCCGAAAAAGAAGGGTAGTGCAGTGTGTGTATGTGCATAAGCGAGCTGGGTTTGTAGAAATTAGGAGGTTCGAGTGGCTGGAAGTGATGGTGATGTCGACTGTTTGGTTTTGTTCCTTATGGTTCTTATTGGCGCGAGATACGCAAGATTGTTTCCATTGAACTTTTATCTGTTCGACGAATTGAAATGTTAAAGGGCTTTAGAATTTCGGAGGTGCAGACATCCATAAAAGAAGTGTATAAGTTATGGGTTGAGAGTGGTAGTAATAGAGATGGAGTTCTAGTTGATATGAAGAAATTGTTTGCCAATATAACGCATAATTTGATCATGGGTATGGTGGCTGGAAAAATATATTATGGAGGTAGTGCTAATGGTAAGGAAGGTGAGGCACATAAGTTTGAAAAGATGGTGAGGAAATTTGGGGTTTTTATTTGGATCATTTTTGTTCTCTGATTTTATACCTTATTTAAAATGGTTGGATTCGAAAGCACATAAGAGGGATATGAAGAAGACTTCCCAGGAGTTGGATGATTTTATTGAAGGTTGGTTGGAAGAACATAAACAGAGAAGACTTGTGAGAGGAGAGAACAAGAAGAAGGAGATGCTGGTCTCTTGCTGGGTAGTATTCTTTTGCATAACTTAGTATATTCCAATCAACTTCTCCTATCGATAAAGACTTCACTCGGTAGTCGCTACATTTGTCAACATATACTAAAGTTCAAGTTTGATATTTTGGCTTCTACTTTCTTTCCCTGCCTCAAAAAGACAGCTCGATATATGGCCGCCAATATGGTATTTCATCTAATTCGTTAAATAATTAGGTGATTGGAGTATATGTAGTTACTGGGTTTCTGCAATCAGCTGCTTTGTAAAATTAAACTACTAGATTTTGTTCTATTGGGTTTGCTCCTGTACAATGGTGTAGCTGCTATTGGCACTTGGGTACGCAAAATTGAAGAGAAACCGGATGTTGGTGTCTCAACAAAAGCCCGAGATTTTGACAGCTTTAATTCAGCTGCTGTATGTATCTTTTGCGAAATTTCAAGCATAGTGAAATCATCATAAAATTACGTCACTTGGTAATTTATTCAAGTATATTTCAAGGAGCTGCAAGATGGTCTTTTATGTTGGTTCTTTATAAGACTAAAATCCATATGTTACATTATAGTTAATTGCAGTACAAGGTTATTGGTTTGTCCAAGAAACTATTTAGGGAAGGGTGGGACGTTGTCAACGTTTTCAATTATATTTTAAATAAATCAAGGATGTGGTCGGACACATATTGTTGGTATGGGTATTGCACTGCACCTTAGTTTATCTCTGTGCGGAATCTTGAGCTACGGGACATATATGCTGACTATTTTAAGCAACATGTTTGTGAGATCAATGCAGACTGTTGCTCCGGGCCTTCTTCTTTTTAACAAATTGGATTCTATTGCATGGAAGAGGGGACATGATAAAGCTTGGGGACATAGTGATTTTCTTAAGCATAGTGCTTGTGTAACTAGCTATGAGGAGACTTGGAGACTTCAATTACAAGGCAATAACAACTATAAGGAGAAATTTTATGATTCAGAGAAATTATTTTTGTAGTTGCTAAAAAGGTACGAATAAGAGGCCGACTAAGAGTAAATGCACGTGTAAATGGAATATAGAGGAAGGAGATAATTATCGGGAGTGACGAGTGTGCTCGCGTTGAGAATGACAAGTGATAAAGGAAAGACGGATGTATGATCGAAGAAAGGTCAAGTAGAGACGGATGTAAAGTGATAAGGAGTTAAAGCATTGGAAATGGAAACTCTATGTATCAAGGCAAGTTTACTATCCCTCACTTATTGTTCAAGTGATGTGAAACCTTTTGTATTATTTATTGTTCTTTCGAAATCCCTTCCTGCAAGCGATTATATTCTTCATTTTTACTCTAAATAACGTGAAACTGTCCTGTTAATTATACGATTATCCTTTCAAATCATTTTGTTAGTGCCTATACTTTTCCTTTTTATTCCCAGTGACATTTTCTTCTATAAAATTACAAATATTTATTCTCAAATTATTCTGTCATTGTTTATTTTCCCCACATATCGTTCAGGTGTTGACTTATTTTAAAAATTAAATTATTTCAATATTCCTCGTCTATGCTGATATGCTTCAAAGTATATTTTCTTTCAAATTTATGTAAACTAATTCGAGGGTTATACTGTTGCTGAGGCCTGTGTTGCTCAGTGACGGTTAAAGCCAAGAATGAATTGAGATTTTCTTAATTATTTAAACTCATTATTGTCATGCCGGTTCTGGCAGCTGAAGCCTATGAGTGCTTAGCTGACAAGAGTGAGACCTTAAATAATTGAGAATTTCTTAAATCTTCGCTTTAAGATATTTGAATCTCTCATGATAGTTCAAACTTGGTAATGGATTTTCACCAATGGACCCTTAGGAGAGTCTTTCTTCAAACTGTCCTACAATTTAATTGTCCTGGAGTTATTTTACAGATGATCATTTTAAAACTACTTAATTCGCTTATGTTGATTCAACTTGACAATGTGTTGGTAAATTTGTTAAATGCTAGGCACTTGACTATACCCTTGCTTTATCTTATAATTACAATTGTTGTTATTCATGTTGAAAGTAAATCATTTCACTCAAATGAACCATGTTTTTCGTCACTTGATCATTATATTAATTCGATTTGTCGTTGATATTATTGCTCTTAAATTTTCAGTAAATATGAATAGCTGTTTATCATATTCCCATTCAATAGTGCTGAAATTGTTGTCCCTGTTTCACTGATATATTATGGAATAATACCCTTCTCTATATCGAACTTGTCGATATCTAGGTCAGAATTTTACTAGACCTCATTTCTTCTTGAGATTTGAGTTGTTAACCTGGAACGTGAGTTTCCAGGGTGCTTGGCGGGTCGAGGTGGTCGATTGTTCCGACACCTGACGTTCAGATTATAGGATTGGACTGTTGTTTTTTTTTTAAAATGTGGACTGTAAATGGTCGGACCAGATTCGTGGTCAGAAGTTATTAAGGCCAATGTGTGTCGTGGATCCATTAAAGGACATTGCTGTGTGCGTTTGTCCGGGGTTAGTGCGTGACTGATCAGCAGCCTAACCTTATTGTTTTTATTAATAAAATGCAAAATAGTCCAATTCTATTCCATTTCCTGAATTAAATAAAATGTTATATCTTTAAAGTTCTTGAGCTTCTGTAATTGTGAATTATTCGTTTGAGATAGGTTGGTCAGTGATATGTTCACCAATGAATCGTTGTAGTATTATTGTTTCACTATACTGTTCGCTTGATGAGCATTCTTTGGCTCACTCTTGCTTCATTTTCTCTAATCTTTCAGTTAGGAATAAGGGTGGAGGTCTACATCGTACGAGTCATATGAGAGAAATGAGGCAGCCTTTACAGGATAGATCTCGAAGCTAAAGCGGGTAAGCACGGATTGGATTTAAGCTACAGATTAAATGGTATAGTTATTGAAATCAGAATAGTAGAAGAAATTGTAATAGTTTGTATGGTTTAGAATCTTGTTTCATACCATAACCTGGAATCGATCCCGGTGAGGAATCGTTGGTGTATTAAGTGTAATTGTTAAATTGGAATTTGGTTTGGGTTGAATTACAGGTGGATAGTCTGATTTATGGATACTTCATGCCGAAATTTTCTAAAATTTCCCTGTATCAATGTCTATTTTATTATAAAATATATAATTTCAGTATTGGGAAGTTGGGGCGTTACAGGTTGGTATCAGAGCGACAGGTTATGGTCACTGAAACAAGTTAGGATGATTAGGTGTACGTATTTAGGTTAGAAGTTAGATAGAATGATTTAGGATTAGGTTCGCCTCAGGTTATTACGACGAGTGTTACGACGTTATTTTGCATCCCGACCTATTGTGCGAGCAGGAGTTCGATTCACCCGAAGATTTGATTTCGGACGAGGCAACTAATTCGGAGCCGCTTAAGCTAATTGGACAACCAGAGCTACCAATTTGGAAGACGTTACATGTAGACTTTCATGTACCTTTTAGAATTTCTTTTGCGATTTTAGTTATACCGTGTACGTTATAGAGAGTACGAAAAGATGGTAAGCAAGATGCAAAGTGTGATTTCTGGCATGTGTTGGAGTATGGGCGTTACATAACCATCCTTTCTTTTCTTTCTTATTTTGATAGTACCCTATCACCTTTGTTAATCAACTATGCTTCAGCTCATGATGAACTTCTTATATCAGATTTGTTTAAACCCATTTCTATTCTTTCAGAGACACCTCTATTTTTCAGAGGTTATTTAATTCAAAATTATACTCATAAACTTTTGAAACTCTTGAAATTTTTCTAAATTTCCTTGAATACTTAACCTTCTTTAATCAAACTGGGATGAACAACCTTATGTATGTAGGGGATTCAGGGACATCTTATCTATGTGATAGGAGTCTGGTGGGATGCCACTGATTGTGTTTGTCATGAAAGTACAGAAGGTTGGCCCCCTTCTTGTGCTATGGTGGTTGACCTAAGTGGCAAATGCAACCTGAAAACAGTTCAATGATCATATTGATCTCTCGGTTAAATTCTTTTACAAAAATTTTCTTATCAAACAAAACTCAGTATACATTTCTACATGCTTACACCTGTCCATTTTATTGAATTCTTTTGTTGTAAACCCTTGTGATTCTAAAAATTATTAGTGATTGAAAGTAGTAAAGATGGAGACGATGACATTTTGGGTGGTCCAAGCTACATTTACGTCGACTGAGAATTGGATGATCAGGTTTGAGAATTGATGTTAAAACAGGGATTAAATGTCAAGTTAGATTACTCATTGGATTGACAACACACGTACAAGATTCAATAATACGGAGAAATTGATTATGGTTAAGGAGCAGATGATAAGGACATGAAATTATAATTTTGTTATGGTCGGAAATAGAATGATGATTGATATAACTGTTATGGGATGATTATCGTGAAGGAAAGATTGTTGTAGAACACTTGTTTATTATATATTTTCGCTGTGGATACAGTAGATAAAATATTATAAGAATTTGGATGTTGAGATAAATTGTCAAATATAAAAGTTTAGAGACGGAATGGGATAATTTGAGCGAAGCAGAGTAGAGTTATACAGTTGTCTTTAAGAATTTCATCAGGAATGGAAGTTTTGGATAAGGAAGTAAAGTGATTGTGTGGAGTTAATAACTTGTGCGAATATAATCAGAGGATCACTAATATTAAGAGTAAGAGTGAGGTTAAGCAGATGGAGTGAGACGGTAAGAAAAAGGAAGACAGGGAACTAGGAAATTTTCAAGAATGGTGTTAACAGAGGATGTAAAATTTGGATGGAAAGGAATGTAAGATCTAGGAGAGTTTGAAAACCAGGATAAGGATGGAAGATAACTATCTATAGGATATGAATTACTGAGACTAGCAAGACCACCACTATCAGAAGGTAAGATTTTGAGAGGAAGCCTACTTTAATTGTACTAAGATTAATATGAAGAAGATGAATGTGATGGCAGTTAAAAGAGCTGAATGTGAGTTAGGATTGGATTGTATAGTTAAATATAAAGTACAGGCAAGATGTGAGGAAAAGAAGGTGAAATTATGATTTTTTAAGAGATATGTAAGTTATCTTTCAAGTCAGAAAGTGGATAAAGGAGTTTTAATGGTTACGCAGACTAAAAGGTTATTATAATAGGATTTTAAGGTTATTTATGTATGTGGGAGATATCGATAAGAAGATAATTAAAGTGAAACATATTTCAGTGGTCAAGACTTCTCGGATATGTGGCTTGATGAAATATCAGGATTATCACCAGATAGAGAGATAAAGTTGATTAATTAATTACAACCAGGAATGTAATCAGTTTTGAGGATTCAAGATCGGAAGACGTAGCAAGATAATTGAGGACATAAGAAGAATATGCATAAGATTTCTAAGTACGAGCTTTGGAATTGGAAAAAAAAAATTAAAATTTAGATGTAATCTTCAGGATATGACAAAGGGATCAAAGTGAACTATGAGAAGAGGAGGCGGTAATTAATCGGGAAAGGCCTAAGATGCCAGCAGAGATCAAAAGTTTTGAAGGATCAGCTAGGAATTTCCTTAGATTGTCAAAGATTTTACCAAGATAGTTATAGCAGTGGACAAGACTATAAATCAAGAAAATGAATGGATAAAGGTGAAGAGAGGTTTTAGGAGTCAAAGAAGAGATCGAAAACTGCTCAAGTGTCATTGCAACTGGATGAACCAGGAAAGATTAAATAGGCATACAATGCTCAAGTAAATGTTCAAGGAATTTGGGAAGTTATAGATGGAAGATCCAAAGGTCCAGTCTAGATTATTGCAAATGAATTATTAGAGGAAATTGAGAAGTACCAAGATGAGATGATTGAAGCAGAATGTGAAGGAGTGGACTGTAGAAGAATGGAATCGTTCAAGGAAATGAGTGGTGGAGGCGTATCTTATTTTGCTTATTCGGTTATTGATAAGTATGGGAGTTATAGTGTTTAGAGTTTAAATTCTAACGATTTGTAAGATATGTACATTAATGATTCGGAAGTCGAGTTTTGATATTAAGGGATATTAGAGTTGGAATTTAATTGCATTAAAAGTTCGATTTTAAATGGTATTGAGGGGCAGCGACCCCGGGATAGTTTGTATTGTGAATAAGATATATACGTTTCAAGGTAAAAGGTTATTAGTTTCGAAAAGGTTACTCAGTAAAACAATGGGATTTCTTGATATTCTTTTTCTCAAAGTTTTATCTGAACCAATCTGAGTTATGAGTAGGAGCGTGGAAGTGGTAACGATTGTTTTACTCGCGTGGTTTTCGGTTTAAAGATTTAATTATTTATCGGTTAACTTCAAGTCAAGGCAGATTCTTCGCGTATATGGTTGCTGCAGGTTAAGGCAGGTTTTGTTTTGGTGTTATATATGAATGAATTGTTATGGATGATTGGATTAGTAATTGAGGTACTTTCATACATGAATAGTCCATTATACGAATAGGCCATGTCCGATTTTCGGTAGAAAAGGATCGTCACATACGAGTGATAAGTATCTAGAATTTACGAGATATGTAAACCAAAGGTTTAAGTTTATGTTAGAATTTACGGGCTTATAGGACGAGCCTAGCGGAATATGAATCGATATAAAGGAGTTCTAGGATGGAAGAAATGACTTGGAAAATGAAAGAGAAATGTTTGAGAATACCGTCATATGTTTTCTTACGGTCGATTCTGAGGACAGAATCCTATTAAGGGGGGAAGGATATAACGCCCAAGAAAAATTCGTATTTGTAAATATTATTATTTAAAATTAAATGTGGATTATAGGGTGTGATTTTTTTTAGGTAAATATATGTGACTTCGTGTTTACATATTTATATGGTGATTTCTGTGTGCCGAATAAGTCCGTGTATTTTATTTGTATTTTGGTGATTAAAATATATTTTATTTACGCATTATTGATCCTCGAAAAATTTTATAAAATCATCGGAGTATTTAAAAATCATGAAATCTTTTGTAAAATTATCTTTATATATTTATTGAGTTTTTAAAATTGTTGGGTGGATTAATTTGGGTGGTCGAGTATTTTAAAATGATTTTAAGAGTTTTATTGTACTTAAAGGATCAAAACTTTGAAAATTCATATTTAATTCATTTTTGATCCGAAAAATATTTTAAAAATACGTGGGTGTTCGTAATTTTATATTCTTTATTTTGAAAGTGAAAAGTTTAATTTTTTCAGCAATTTTCTATTTTCTATTCGAATTTTTTTTTTAAAGCTATTTAACTGATTTAAAATTTATTTTTCAGCATTGTTAAAGTATTGTTTTTCCTCTTAACCAGCCACCCATTTTTCAGTTCTTCTCGATCGTTCCAGAGAGTTTTCAAGTTGTTTTTCTCTTTTACCATCTAATATCTCTCACAATCTCTCTTAATCTCCCACTCTTCCTTGAGAAATTTTTTCTCCGTGACTTCTTTTGTTTTGTTCGATCAAAGCATAGGTGTGGCTATGTGTGTTTATTCTTAGTGTGGGAGACTTGAAGAAAGAGAGGAGTGAGGCGAGGCATTTCAAGAAGAGAAGAAGGTGGCTATTGTTGGGTGTTGGCCACGGGTTTGTATGTGAGGCTGGGAAGCCGAAAAAGAAGGGTAGTGCAGTGTGTGTGTATGTGCATAAGCGAGCTGGGTTTGTAGAAATTAGGAGGTTCGAGTGGCTGGAAGTGATGGTGATGTCGACTGTTTGGTTTTGTTCCTTATGGTTCTTATTGGCGCGAGATACGCAAGATTGTTTCCATTGAACTTTTATCTGTTCGACGAATTGAAATGTTAAAGGGCTTTAGAATTTCGGAGGTGCAGACATCCATAAAAGAAGTGTATAAGTTATGGGTTGAGAGTGGTAGTAATAGAGATGGAGTTCTAGTTGATATGAAGAAATTGTTTGCCAATATAACGCATAATTTGATCATGGGTATGGTGGCTGGAAAAATATATTATGGAGGTAGTGCTAATGGTAAGGAAGGTGAGGCACATAAGTTTGAAAAGATGGTGAGGAAATTTGGGGTTTTTATTTGGATCATTTTTGTTCTCTGATTTTATACCTTATTTAAAATGGTTGGATTCGAAAGCACATAAGAGGGATATGAAGAAGACTTCCCAGGAGTTGGATGATTTTATTGAAGGTTGGTTGGAAGAACATAAACAGAGAAGACTTGTGAGAGGAGAGAACAAGAAGAAGGAGACGCTGGTCTCTTGCTGGGTAGTATTCTTTTGCATAACTTAGTATATTCCAATCAACTTCTCCTATCGATAAAGACTTCACTCGGTAGTCGCTACATTTGTCAACATATACTAAAGTTCAAGTTTGATATTTTGGCTTCTACTTTCTTTCCCTGCCTCAAAAAGACAGCTCGATATATGGCCGCCAATATGGTATTTCATCTAATTCGTTAAATAATTAGGTGATTGGAGTATATGTAGTTACTGGGTTTCTGCAATCAGCTGCTTTGTAAAATTAAAATACTAGATTTTGTTCTATTGGGTTTGCTCCTGTACAATGGTGTAGCTGCTATTGGCACTTGAGTACGCAAAATTGAAGAGAAACCGGATGTTGGTGTCTCAACAAAAGCCCGAGATTTTGACAGCTTTAATTCAGCTGCTGTATGTATCTTTTGCGAAATTTCAAGCATAGTGAAATCATCATAAAATTACGTCACTTGGTATTTTATTCAAGTATATTTCAAGGAGCTGCAAGATGGTCTTTTATGTTGGTTCTTTATAAGACTAAAAGCCATATGTTACATTATAGTTAATTGCAGTACAAGGTTATTGGTTTGTCCAAGAAACTATTTAGGGAAGGGTGGGACGTTGTCAACGTTTTCAATTATATTTTAAATAAATCAAGGATGTGGTCGGACACATATTGTTGGTATGGGTATTGCACTGCACCTTAGTTTATCTCTGTGCGGAATCTTGAGCTACTGGACATATATGCTGACTATTTTAAGCAACATGTTTGTGAGATCAATGCAGACTGTTGCTCCGGGCCTTCTTCTTTTTAACAAATTGGATTCTATTGCATGGAAGAGGGGACATGATAAAGCTTGGGGATATAGTGATTTTCTTAAGCATAGTGCTTGTGTAACTAGCTATGAGGAGACTTGGAGACTTCAATTACAAGGCAATAACAACTATAAGGAGAAATTTTATGATTCAGAGAAATTATTTTTGTAGTTGCTAAAAAGGTACGAATAAGAGGCCGACTAAGAGTAAATGCACGTGTAAATGGAATATAGAGGAAGGAGATAATTATCGGGAGTGACGAGTGTGCTCGCGTTGAGAATGACAAGTGATAAAGGAAAGACGGATGTATGATCGAAGAAAGGTCAAGTAGAGACGGATGTAAAGTGATAAGGAGTTAAAGCATTGGAAATGGAAACTCTATGTATCGAGGCAAGTTTACTATCCCTCACTTATTGTTCAAGTGATGTGAAACCTTTTGTATTATTTATTGTTCTTTCGAAATCCCTTCCTGCAAGCGATTATATTCTTCATTTTTACTCTAAATAACGTGAAACTGTCCTGTTAATTATACGATTATCCTTTCAAATCATTTTGTTAGTGCCTATACTTTTCCTTTTTATTCCCAGTGACATTTTCTTCTATAAAATTACAAATATTTATTCTCAAATTATTCTGTCATTGTTTATTTTCCCCACATATCGTTCAGGTGTTGACTTATTTTAAAAATTAAATTATTTCAATATTCCTCGTCTATGCTGATATGCTTCAAAGTATATTTTCTTTCAAATTTATGTAAACTAATTCGAGGGTTATACTGTTGCTGAGGCCTGTGTTGCTCAGTGACGGTTAAAGCCAAGAATGAATTGAGATTTTCTTAATTATTTAAACTCATTATTGTCATGCCGGTTCTGGCAGCTGAAGCCTATGAGTGCTTAGCTGACAAGAGTGAGACCTTAAATAATTGAGAATTTCTTAAATCTTCGCTTTAAGATATTTGAATCTCTCATGATAGTTCAAACTTGGTAATGGATTTTCACCAATGGACCCTTAGGAGAGTCTTTCTTCAAACTGTCCTACAATTTAATTGTCCTGGAGTTATTTTACAGATGATCATTTTAAAACTACTTAATTCGCTTATGTTGATTCAACTTGACAATGTGTTGGTAAATTTGTTAAATGCTAGGCACTTGACTATACCCTTGCTTTATCTTATAATTACAATTGTTGTTATTCATGTTGAAAGTAAATCATTGCACTCAAATGAACCATGTTTTTCGTCACTTGATCATTATATTAATTCGATTTGTCGTTGATATTATTGCTCTTAAATTTTCAGTAAATATGAATAGCTGTTTATCATATTCCCATTCAATAGTGCTGAAATTGTTGTCCCTGTTTCACTGATATATTATGGAATAATACCCTTCTCTATATCGAACTTGTCGATATCTAGGTCAGAATTTTACTAGACCTCATTTCTTCTTGAGATTTGAGTTGTTAACCTGGAACGTGAGTTTCCAGGGTGCTTGGCTGGTCGAGGTGGTCGATTGTTCCGACACCTGACGTTCAGATTATAGGATTGGACTGTTGTTTTTTTTTTAAAATGTGGACTGTAAATGGTCGGACCAGATTCGTGGTCAGAAGTTATTAAGGCCAATGTGTGCCGTGGATCCATTAAAGGACATTGCTGTGTGCGTTTGTCCGGGGTTAGTGCGTGACTGATCAGCAGCCTAACCTTATTGTTTTTATTAATAAAATGCAAAATAGTCCAATTCTATTCCATTTCCTGAATTAAATAAAATGTTATATCTTTAAAGTTCTTGAGCTTCTGTAATTGTGAATTATTCGTTTGAGATAGGTTGGTCAGTGATATGTTCACCAATGAATCGTTGTAGTATTATTGTTTCACTATATTGTTCGCTTGCTGAGCATTCTTTGGCTCACTCTTGCTTCATTTTCTCTAATCTTTCAGTTAGGAATAAGGGTGGAGGTCTACATCGTACGAGTCATATGAGAGAAATGAGGCAGCCTTTACAGGATAGATCTCGAAGCTAAAGCGGGTAAGCACGGATTGGATTTAAGCTACAGATTAAATGGTATAGTTATTGAAATCAGAATAGTAGAAGAAATTGTAATAATTTGTATGGTTTAGAATCTTGTTTCATACCATAACCTGGAATCGATCCCGGTGAGGAATCGTTGGTGTATTAAGTGTAATTGTTAAATTGGAATTTGGTTTGGGTTGAATTACAGGTGGATAGTCTGATTTATGGATACTTCATGCCGAAATTTTCTAAAATTTCCCTGTATCAATGTCTATTTTATTATAAAATATATAATTTCAGTATTGGGAAGTTGGGGCGTTACACAAGTCACCTCCTTAGAGAGAATTGTAGATCATTCCTTGTAGAAATCAGTTTCCATGTATGATTAGGTGCCTTGGAGGCTACTTCATAAAGATATTGTATCATTATTTGACTCTTATTTTCAAGTTGTTAATTAGCCCTCAATATTAATTACGAAATTAATATTTAATTAAGGTCTCAGGCCTCATTAATGGGCTTCGTATTTGGACCAGGCTAGGCTTAATTAATGTATCATTAATTATGTCTCTAGGGCTTATTTTTGGTCCATATCAATTGTTTTACGAAACATTGAAAGTTTTGGTATGGTACGATACGGTAGTTATCTTATTTAATTGTTTTACTTTATTACCCTTAATTATTTAACTTAATTATAAAAAATTAAAACACAATCTTTTCTCAAAATATTACACGCAACTCTTACCAACACTTTTCCTAAATAATAACTAACCAATTACCTTTGTCATCTATTACCTTTTCTAACTTTTCTAATTAATTAAAATATCTTAACTTTTTCCAAAAATATGGTCGTTTTAATTAATGAAATAAACTAATAATATTAAAATTACTAATAACTAACTAATTACCTTTTACAGCTAAAAGATAATATCTTTCAAAAATATGATCATTCTAATTAATGAAATAAACTAATAATATTATAATTACTAATAACTAAATGATTACCTTTCCAACTAAAAATCAATATCTTTTCTATACTCCTAAATAATAACTAACCAATTATCTTTTTCAGCTAGTACCATTTCTATCTTTTCTAACTAAAATCTCTTCTTTCTAAAAATATGGTCGTTTTAATTAATGAAATAAATTAATATTATTATAATTACTAATAACTAACTGATTATCTTTTCCAGCTAAAATATAATATTTTCTATCTTTTCTAACTAAAATATCTCATTTTCTCCTAAATAATAACTAACCAGTTACCTTTTCAAACTTTTCTAACTAAAATATCTTCTTTCCAAAAATATGGTCATTATAATTAATGAAATAAATTAATGATATGATAATTTTTAATAACTAACTAATTACCTTTTTCAACTAAAAGTTAATATCTTTTTATATTTTCTAACAAAAATATCTCATTTTCAAACTTGATTTTTTTTACTTAATTATCCTTACTTAAATATTTATTATTGGTAGAAACATGTATTATATTTTATAAATCAGATAATGATATTATAGTTTCTAATAACTAACTAATTAACCTTTTCAGCTAAAACGCATTATCTTTTCTAACTTTTTTGACTACAACCTCTCATTTCCAAAAATATCACGGGTCATTTTATTAATGAAATAAACTAATAAAATTTTAAATTATTAATAACTAATTAATTGTCTTTTTCAGCTGAAATTAATATCTTTTCCATATTTTCTAACTAAAATTTCTTATTTTCAAACTTTCTTTTCTTAATTAATTATCCTTACTTAAATATTTAATATTTGTAAAAATATGTTACCTTTTCTATTTTTAAATAACTAATTGACTTCATTTTTATATTCTAAAAATACTAGAGCAACTATATTTAATAAAATAAAATAATATTATTATGATTACTAATAAGTAATAACTAACAAATTACATTTTCATCTAAAACACGTTGCATTTTATATTTTTTCTTACTAAAACCTCTTCTTTTTCAATAGTATCACATATAATTGTATTCAATAAAATAAAACAATAATAATTAACAATTGATTGATTACTTTTTCAGCTGAAACGTATCATCTTATCTATATCTTTTAACTAAATTTTTCCTTTTTTAAAAATAATATAACCAACATATCTATAATTATGGTTACATATATATATATATATATAATTATTATCAAATCATATAATTTAAAATTTTAATTTACAAAATTCATATCATCAAAAAATTATTCAAATTATTGAAAAAATCATATAATATTAAAGAAAATCTGTGCATCGCACGGGTTTTAAGCTAGTTATAGACGAAACATTGAAAGTTTTGGTACCGTTACTTACCTTATTTAATTGTTTTACTTTATTACCCTTAATTATTTAACTTAATTATAAAAAAAACAAAACACAATCTTTTCTCAAAATATTACAATCTTTATAATGTTATAAAAATAACAATTACCTTTGTCAATTATTACCTTTTCTAACTTTTCTAACTAAAATCTCTTTTTTCCAAAATTATGGTTATTCTAATTAATGAAATAAACTAATAATATTATAATTACTAATAACTAACTGATTATCTTTTACAACTAAAAGGTAATATCTTTCAAAAATATGATCGTTCTAATTAATGAAATAAACTAATAATATTAAAATTACTAATAACTAACTGATTAACTTTCCAGCTAAAAGGTAATATTTTTCTATACTCCTAAATAATAACTAACCAAATTTCTTTTTCAACTATTACCTTTTCTAACTTTTCTAACTAAAATCTATTCTTTCCAAAAATATGATCGTTCTAATTAATGAAATAAACTAATAATCTTATAAACTAATAACTAACTGATTATATTTTCTAGCTAAAAGGTAATATCTTTTCTAACTAAAATATCTCATTTTCTCCTAAATAATAACTAACCAAATATCTTTTCTAACTAAAATATCTTTCTTTCCAAAAATATGGTTGCTCGAAACCATGAAATAAACTAATGATATTATAATTACTAATACCTAATTGGTTACCTTTTCCAACTAAAAGGTAATATCTTTTTATATTTTCTAACAAAAATATCTCATTTTCAAATTTGATTTTTTTTACTTAATTATCCTTACTTAAATATTTATTATTGGTAGAAACATGTATTTCTATTTTACAAAATCAAATAATGATATTATAGTTTCTAATATCTTTTCTGACTAGAACCTCTCATTTCTAAAAATATCACGGGTTATTCTATTAATGAAATAAACTAATAAAATTATAATTACTAATAACTAATTGATTACCTTTTTTAGCTAAAATGTAATATCTTTTCTGTATTTTCTAACTAAAATTTCTTATTTTCAAACTTTCTTTTCTTACTTAATTATCCTTACTTTAATAATTATTATTGATAAAATCATGTTACCTTTTTTATTTTTAAATAACTAATTGATTTCATTTTTATATTCTAAAAATATTACGGCCAACTATAGTTAATAAAATAAAATAATATTATTATGATTGCTAATAAGTAATAACTAACAAATTATATTTTCAGCTAAATCATGTTACCTTTTATATTTTCTCTTACTAAAACCTCTTTTCTTTCCAATAGTATCACGGATAATTGTATTCAATAAAATAATACCATAATAATGAATAATTGATTGATTACCTTTTTAGCCAAAACGTATCATCTTATCTGTAAAGCATAATGTAATGTAATATGTAATAGAGACATATATAACTCAACTAGGATAGAAGATAAATAATATTAACTCTATACAGGGATCGTGAAATTTGAAAAACAGGCATCAACAAAGATCAAGATGCTGAAAGAAGTTCATTAACATGATCAAGCCTCAGTGACAAAATAAGATGTACAGACGATTCAGTTGAAGGGCCAAAAGATTCCAGTGATAAAGTTTTTATGATTGCACAATTCTTAGCAGTGTTCTTAAAGACATGATATGAAGACCACGAGTGAATGTTAGTCGTCTGTGAACCAGGCCAGTTGCACTAGGCGTCAACACTTCACAAAAGAATCGAAGTATCTAACTCAGAAAAACTGTTCAAGAGGTATGATTGAGTTTAGAGCAATACTGATATCCTCTGGTTAGTTGAAAGCTGAATATTTATGGATGTCAAATTAAGAGGAAAATGAATAGTATCCGAAATTACTATTCATGTGAATAGTATCCAAAATCACTATTCATATGAATAGTACTATTCATATAAATAGTAACCAACGGTTACTATTTGGGGTTGGTGAATTAGTGCCCGGTTACTATTTGGGGGTTGTTGGAATAGTGCTCGGTTACTATTTTGGGGTTGTTGGAATAGTGTCGAATAGTAACTTTCTAAAACCTATAAATAGGCCTGTTGTATTTCATTTCAAAATACACCTCAACACACAACTCTCTCTTCTCTCTCTTATATATTTTCTAGTGTAAGCTGCTAGATAGTCCATCTAGTAGGAAAGCCGGCTTAGCACGCTTTCAGGAAGTCTCGGGTAGAAGGTCCTCGTGCCTAAACTATCCTTAGGAGTGTAAGCTGCTAGGCAGTCCATCTAGTAGGAAAGTCGGCTTAGCCCGCTTTCAGGAAGTGTCGGGTAGAAGGTCCTCGTGCCTAAACTATCCTTAGGAGTGTTCAGGTTTTGAAGCTAATCCATTGGATTAGAAGTTGTAACACCCATTCGAGTTTATTATCAATAAAGATATATATTCTCGGAATTATTTTTTTTGGTAGTATCGTATTCAACCCCCCCCTTCTACGATACTTCGGGACCTAACAATTGGTATCAGAGCAAGCTTCTAACATACAAGAAGTCTAAAGATCAAAACCATGGGAAGGAAGGATACATGTGTGAAGATTCCAATGCTTGACAAAGATAATTACTTTCACTGGAAAGTAAAAATGCACCTTCTTCTCTCAGCCATCGATGAAGGCTATGTAGATTACATAGAGAAAGGACCTCATGTTCTAATGAAGGCCAACTCTGGGATTGGTCAAGATGCTGGCACTGTAGCTATTGGAAGGCCTATTCCAAAGAATCAAGCTGAGTACACAGATGAAGATTTGGAGGAGATTCACAAAGATTAGAAAGCTATGAATATCCTATTCAACGGCACGACCAAGATATGTTTGATTGTGTTATAAACTGCACCACTGCCAAGCAAGTGTGGGACACTATTCAAACAATCTGTGAATGAACTGAGCAAGTCAGAGAAAATAAAATGCAACTCCTAATACAACAATATGAGCATTTTCACTACTCCTCTGGTGAAAATCTAACAGACATATTCAGTAGGTTTCAAAAGTTACTGAATGGTCTAAAGTTGTATGGGAGAAAATATGAAACCAAGGACTCCAAAATAAAGTTTCTGAGTTCTCTTCCTAACGAATGGAAGCCAGTGACAGTCTCGTTGAGGAACTCTCAAGACTACAAAGATTTTACACTTGAGAGACTGTATGGCATCCTAAAACATATGAGCTTGAAATGCAGCAAGATGAGGAAGTAGAAAAGAGCCAGAAGAAGAGTGGAGCTAAAGCCTTAATGGCCAACAAACCAACAATCCAAGGTGGTGGAAGAATGAAGAGTGTAGAAACCACACTAAGTTCAAAAACTTGTGAAGGTGAAGCTAAAACTAGCAAAGGTAAAAGCAAGATGATTGAAGAACCTGATGCATTAAGTGAGGATGAAGCTGAAGATCTAGATGAGTATTTGGCATTTCTGTCAAAGAGATTTTCGAAGCTAATATTCAAGAAGAATCCAGGAGGAGCCGGGCAATTCAAGAAAAACTATCAACCGAACAAGGATGTGGTTGATAGATCAAAGATCAAATGCTATAACTGTGAAATTGCTGGTCACTTTGCCAATGAATGCAGAAAATCCAAAGCTGAGAAAGAGAAGAAATAGTTCGAGATTGTTGATTACAAAAAGAAATACTTTGATCTTCTCAAGCAAAAGGAAAGAGCATTTGTATCTAGAGATAATGATTGGGCAGCTGGAGGAGACTCACATGCAGAAGAGGAGTTTGTCAATCTTGCACTCATGGCAAATGAAACTGATGAAGAGGCTAATTCAGCAAGCAACCAGGTATACTCTACAAACGAACTGAACTTTCCAAAGATGAATGTGATAATGTTGTTAATGAAATGTCTAATGAATTGTATAACATGCATGTCACATTAAAATCGCTTAACAAGGAGTACAAAAAGATTAAAGATCTTAACTAATTGATTTTGAAACAATGAAAAGAGATTTCAAGGATGCTAAGAATGAGTTACTTGAGGCTCTGAAAAGAGAAGAGTGTTTAATAAAATAGTTAAAAGAGGAACAAGACTTAATTGCTAAGTGGAAGGGATCAAAGGATAAAACTGAAGAAATTTATAGTATACAAGGAGTTGATTCTTTTCACAAATTAGCAGAAGTTAAGTTAGATGTTGATAGGGAAGTTGCTTCAGACAGTGATTTAGTCTAAAAAAAATGTTCTTTGAGACTTAAGCCTGTTAGCAAAGCAACTTTAACTAAATTGAATAAAAAGTACGGGCATGTCAATAAGAACTTTGTTAATGGAGAGTGTAGCAAAACCAAGTCAGTTGAACAAGGAAACATAGGCAACTTGTCAATCAAGAAATTGAAGGATAAGTTAGAAAAGACTGAACCTAAGGCTAAGGCTAATAAGAAGAATAGAAATGGCAAGGTAGGAATTAACAAACATAGTAATTACACACCTGATAAATATGCTCCTCGAAAGGAATGTGTGAACTGTGGTAGTGTTAATCATTTATTTGTCAACTGTAAATCTGTTAAGAATGCTTCTGTGCCTAGTATGCCTAAGTCAGTACCTATGCCTGCTATGAATGTTATGCCAAACATGTTTGTCCAGCCTGCTCATGCATCTAGTCATTATGCTAACATGCCATTCATGTATAATCCATATTACAATGCTTTTAATATGCCTCAGTTGCCATGGATGATGAATAACATGTTTGCACAGACTATGCCAAATTATACATCTAGTTTTAATGCATGTGAGCAAGTGAAACAACCTATTTTTCAGAAATCTACACCAAGAGTTAAGGTTGATTTAACTCAATCAGAACCCCTGGGTAGTAAAGGCTTGAAAAATAAGAAAAAGGCTAACAAGGCAGGACCCAATAAAACTTGGGTACCAAAATCAACTTGATTTGATTTTGATGTGTGCAGGGACACAGAAAGAATCTTTGGTACCTGGATAGTGGTTGTTCTAGGCACATGACTGGAGATTCTACCCTGCTCACTAAGTTTGAGGAGAGAGCTGGCCCTAGCATTACCTTTGGAGACAACAACAAAGGATATACTAGTGGATATGGCTTGATTTCACAAGGTAATGTTGTCATTGAAGAAGTAGCACTGGTTGATGAACTTAAGCATAACTTGCTAAGTGTGAGCCAACTGTGTGATAAAGGCCAGAATGTCTGGTTCACATCTGAAGCTTGTGACATTTTCAAGAAAAGTGACAACAAGGTAGTGTTGACAGGAGATAGAAGAGGAAATGTGTACATTGCTGGCTTCAATTCAACAAATGCAAACATGACTACATGTCTTCTCAGCAAGGCAAGTGTAGATGAAGGTTGGCTTTGGCATAAAAGACTGTCACACTTGAGTTTTAAAGCAATGAATGAGTTGGTAAAGAAAGATTTGGTTAGAGGTATTCCAAAATTGGATTACTCCAAGGATGGATTGTGTGATGCTTGCCAGAAACGGAAGCAGAAGAAGGCCTCTTTCAAATCAAAGTCAATGTCATCAATTGATCAACCCCTGCAACTACTTCACATTGATCTCTTTGGACCAGTCAATGTGTTGTCAATCTCAAAGAAGAAATACTGTCTTGTGATTATTGATGATTTCTCAAAATTCTCTTGGACATTCTTTCTGCACTCTAAGGATGAGGCATATGAAGTCATTATAAATCACATCAAGATAGTCAACAACAATACTTTACTCAAAGTAAGAAGAATCAGAAGTGACAATGGAACCGAGTTCAAGAATTCTGTAATAAGAGAGTTTTGTGAAGAAGAAGGAATTATCCAAGAATTCTCTGCACCAAGAACTCCACAACAAAATGGTGTAGTGGAAAGAAAGAACAGAACTCTAATTGAAGCTACAAGAACAATGCTTGAAGAGTCTAAGCTACCAACATACTTCTGGGCAGAAGCTATAAACACTGCATGCTACACTCAGAATATTTCTTTGGTCAATCAAGCAAAAGGCATGACACCTTATCAACTTTTCAAAGGCAAGAAACCAACAATCAACTTTCTGCATGTCATTGGATGCAAATGTTTTGTACTGAAAAATCATGGTGAGCATCTTGGAAATTTTGATTCAAAGGCAGATGAAGCTATCTTTGTTGGATACTCAGCTGGAAAATCCTACAGAGTCTACAACCTAAGACTAAACATTGTAATGGAGTCCATACATGTTGTCTTTGATGACAAGAAAATATCTGGTCTAGTAGATGAAGGTTTTCATGAGTCTCTCTCATTTGAGAATGAGAGAAGTGCTGAAGAAAGTGAAGATGATGATGATGAAGAATGGAGATCAAATGGTGTGAGAAACAGACAAGGATCATCAGTTGAAGTGCAGAATGAACCACCTGTTGAAGAGCAACTTACACCATCAGTTGGAAATCAAAGAGAAGCATCTGTTGATGAATCTGCAAGTACTCCATCAATCTCGAGGGCTATATACTCAGGGGGAGTTTCTGACAATGATCAACACAGAGAAAATGAAGCCACTTCATCAAGGTCAAACTTACCACCACAAAAAAATGGACCATGGATCATCCATTTGAGCTTATCATTGGAGATCCTAATGCAAAGGTCCAAACCAGAAGAACAACTCAAGAAGAATTCTTATATAGCAGTTTTCTATCCAAAGAGGAACCAAAGAGAGTTGAACATGCTCTTCTGGATCCAGACTGGGTTTTAGCAATTCAAGAAGAGCTAAACCAGTTTGAAAGAAATGAAGTATGGAAACTTGTACCCAAACCTAAATACAAATCAGTGATTGGCACTAAGTGGGTATTCAAGAACAAGATGGATGAGAATGGCATAGTCACAAGGAATAAAGCTAGATTAGTGGCTAAAGGCTATTGTCAAGAGGAAGGAATTGACTTTGAAGAAACCTTTGCACCAGTGGCAAGGTTAGAAGCAATAAGGATCTTCCTGGCCTATGCAGCGCATGCCAATTTCAAAGTCTATCAAATTGATGTCAAGTGTAACACCCCCAGATCCGGGGTCAGGGATCGGGTCGTTACGGTTTAATAACTCATACATAATACTTGACTTGAGTCCAAAATCAATAAGTAGCATGTTGTGAGCCCACAATAATATCCACTCACACACACACAGTTATAGTCCCAGAGATGAAATTGAAATAAGTCTTACATAAAGAGGTTTACGAATAAAAGTTATTACAAGCCAAAAGGATAACATCATAAGTTTAGAAGTTTTGCCGTTGATTACATTAATTATACATATAGTTAAACAGGAAACAAAAGCTGTCTATCTATGCTACCTCAGCAATGGCGGCTAGCATCTCAGCGGGGAGTCCGGTGGGTCGGGTAACCCGCTTACGCCGAGTGTGCCTGACGCGAGCCATCTGTCCTAGCTGTTGTTGTGACATAATAAATAAGCAAGGGTGAGCAATAGCCCACCAACAACAATATAACTGAACAGTGATGACACACACACACATACACACACACACACACACACACATATATATATATATATATATATATATATATATATATATGTACAGCAGTTCAAACATCTTTGTAACCATATGCCATAATAATGCCAGTATAAGGTAAATGATGAAGTTCAAAACTTATATATTCCAATTATGAATACTATTCCAATACTGCCAACAATAATAATGTTGCAGAGAATAAATGAATCTGAATGATGAACTAATGCTGGAGTATTCACCGCGCCCACTGTTCCAATCCTTACGATGATCAGTCGCAGATTGTACAGCTCAATTTAGATTTACTACCGGTAGAAGGAAGAGCTGACGGACTTACTTGTCTACTACACTGTTAGATCTCCCCGGCCAACGGTTGGGCCAATGGGATGGACCGGCGCTACTCGACCTCTTACACGACTCCAAGTTCGAAAAGAAGATCATGATTCTGAACGCAAAGTTCGTCCCCCTTTCCCCAAGTATAATACTTGTTGATAAGACTCCACAAAGTAGTCGTATCTAGTTGGAAAGGAAAATTCAATATTTTATCTCCCAAGCTGTTGCTTGTTAGAGGATACCATCTTGTTCCGACAATCTTACCCCTCGAATGATGAGAGGGTACACAGATACAATAGATAGCATTTCTAGTTGCGAGTGAAAAGAATACTTTTCGAAAGATTTATGACCGGGAAGTCATCAAGATAAATAACATTTTTCAAGTAAGGTTCTCTTATTATTTGGAAGATAGATTTGAAGGAAGAACGACATTTTGAGAATCTTTCTTGATATAATATTAATAATAATCCGACTTCGAAGAAATTTTATAATTATCGAAGGTCAACGATAATATATGAAGTCATTTCAGAGTATTAGATAAATATTCGAAGAATATTTATTGTATCAGAAATAATTACAGAAGGCTTATGACTACGAGCGAATATTTAAATCGAAGTATTTCTTAGAATACTTCTCGAATAAATAAGGAGGAAATATTTATTGAATAATTAAATATTTAAATGAATATTCAAAATAATATTCGTTCAAGTAATAATGCTTGAAAGGAATCTTGAAATAATATTCGATAAATAAATAGATCATCAGATGAATATTTAAAATAATATTCGTCAAGTAATTAGGAACTTAAATGAATATTCACAAAGTAATATTCATTTAATGAATAATGTTCTAAATGAATATCAAAATAATATTCATTGAGTAATCCAAGCTTTAAAAAATTATTCGAAATAATATTCGATAGATGAATCGACTTTGAATGAATATTGAAAAATAATATTCATTGAATAGATAGCGTTCAAATTATTATTTGAAGTAATAATCGTTAATTAAATAATCTCGGACGAATATTCAAATAATATTCGTCAACCAAATAATGGAAAATATTTACTTAAATATTTTCCTCGAATGTAATTACGATATATAAAGAAGTACTGACTCCCGATCTACATTCAATGAATACGATATATATATATATGCCCTTCCCTAAGGGACTTATCAACAACCGGCTTATAACTGATTATTTAACATCTAGCTTATAAGCCGACAACAATTCAAGGAACATGTATCACAATATATTTTGAAAGTAGGCATGCATGCTATGGCATATGTAACACAAAATCAAATCATATATATATATATATATATATATATATATATATATATATATATATATATATATATATATATTCACAACAACAGCCTTTAAAAAGGATTTAGAACTTGCCTGGTAATCGAGCACGAGTAGGGGTAGTGGTAGGGTGTCCCGGGTCAGCTCGGCGATCTATAAATAGTCAAGAGATTCGAGATTAAGCACTTAACACTTTTTAAAAGGTTAAGTATCAACTTAAGTCAAAACAAGTTTTCGAATTATCTCGTTATACCCCTTTTTAGTGTAACTCTTTTTATTACCGATACGATCCGACATTTGTTCGTCATTAAGACATGTCATCATACTCACACTTAGTGTATACTTAAGTCGTATAAGTTCTAAATTCGATCGATTACGAACCAAGATTATATCTCGAGTTTTATCGCCCGTTTTCTAAGTTATAACCAAAGTTATACTTTTAAGGGGTTCGTTCGCGTTTAACCTTGATTCAAACATTTTTATAAAATCGAAAAACGATCCGATTCACATGAGGTTTTCTCTCACACCTTCCTTTTTACCTCTATTATTTAAGTACCAAGATTCTCCACTGACTTACGTATTTTACGAGGGTTCAATTTCAGTTACGAATTCTCGTTTACGGTTTCGAACTACTTTTAGTATACCGGCCATAACTCCTAAACCGTAAGTCCGTTTCACATGTTCTTTATATCAAAACGAAGCTTGGAACATTATCTATCTTATCATGGCAGATTTCGAAACTAGGCGGTGAGTTACATCTACTGTCCAATTCATTTTTCTTAAGGTTAACGAAATTTTGGCATTACGACGGCTATAAATCGAATATTTACCAATTCCAAACCTTCCCATAATCATAGTATCCACTCCAAACAACATATACATGATTTATAACCATGAACTGAGGCCAATCAATGCCTTTCCGTTCATCTAACTATTTTTAACATTTTATCAAAACCCAATCATAATCATGCCTATAATCATGCTTATAACTTAATAATAACATAACTAACTTAGATCACTCAAGAACATGCATAAAACTCAAAGTAGATCTAGGGTTTCAAGTTGTTATACCTTCTTGAGAGTGTTTACTAGCCTCACTAAGCTTTTTATGATCCTTAGGAGTGCTTAAGCTTGCTAGATCAACCATGAAAAACAAGAAAACTCCAAGTTAGTTCATAAGAAACACTATTCACCATCACCTTTCTTGATTTTTTTGAAAATGGAAACAAAGGAATTTGGGCTTGAAATTTCTAGGAGGTTAGTTTCTTGAATTATAGGACTCACCTTAAAAATTACAAGATCAAATGATGGTTGGAAGTGGGATTTCCCCCTTGGAAATTAAGAAAAGCCGAATGGTATATGCTTGGGAGAGAGGTTGATGTTTCTTGCTTGGCTCTTGGAAATAATTGCATAAAGTGAAGTCTTTAGTAATATCTCATCTCATGTTTACTTTATTAAAGTGATGATGCATGGAGTGATGTATTTGTGAGGACAAGTGTTGAAGATTGGATGGTTTAAGGCTAACCAAGTGGTTGCTTGCTAAGTACTTGGTTGCATTCTAATTGATCTAGTTCCTTGCTAGTTACTAGATATTTATCACTTGCACATGCATGTATCTTGCTTCCTCTGCTTGATTATGTGTCCGTTTATTGCTCGTTTCGATTGATCGTTCATAGGAATATTTCACGGATTTCTAATTATGGTTTACCGGGAATCTTCTTAATATTAATACTATCATTCTCCATCTTTCTTACTAAATTTCGAATTTATATTCCTTAAATCCCTTCGTTAAATTCTTAAGTCTATCAGTGTCCAGGGAACTCTCGGAGAAAATAAAAGTGCGGTTTTTCAGAATCCGACAGCTTTTACATACACTTATTTTCCCCTGGATCACTAATACGAACTCGGAAATTCGTTCCGAATACTTCTATATAGCGTCATCTCATAATATTCTCTTTTCCACCAAAAACACTATTCAATCTTTATTCTTTACTTATTCTCTTAGGGTTGTACAATTGTCCTTGTTCTCTTTCGATCGTTCCTTAACCTTTTTACGGAACCACTGGATTAATCGTTATCGATCTGGATGACATGAGAATATTATCCTGCTTGGAATTGTCATATCTTATTCCCCTAGGAGATAGATTATTCTTACCTAAGTGGTCAACCATTAGCATTCTTCAAGACATATAAATATTTAAATCGAATTCCATTCATTCATTCGGAAGATCAACTATTACATCGTAGCCGTAACCACTATTCATTCTTACATCATTAAATAATAAAAAGTTTTAATTCTATCCAAAATCTGGGTTCTTACCTCAAGAGTGCATTTCTGAATGGTACTCTGGAGGAGGAGGTGTATGTTAGTCAACCGCCTGGTTTTGAAGATCCAGACTTTCCAGAATATGTGTTCTTTCTACTGAAAGCACTCTATGGCCTGAAGCAAGCACCTAGAGCCTCGTATGACACACTCTCAGAGTTCCTTATAGAGAATCACTTCATTCGAGGTATTGTTGATAAAACTCTCTTTTATAGAAATGTCAATGGCTCTATGATACTTGTCCAAATTTATGTGGATGATAATATTTGGGTCTACATATGAGAAACTTTGCAAGAGATTTGCCAAACTCATGCAAAGTAGATATGAAATGAGTATGATGGGTGAATTAACTTATTTTCTTGGTTTACAAGTTAAACAAGTGAATGAGGGAATTTTTATAAGTCAAACAAAATACATTTATGATCTTTTAAAAAGGTTTGATTTAGCAGATTGCTCTTCTGCAAAAACACCCATGGCCACTACCACTAAGCTTGAACTGAATACTAAGGAAAAGAAGGTGGACATTACAAGCTATAGGGGCATGGTTGGATCTCTTTTATACTTAACAGCTAGTAGACCTGATATTATGTTTGCTACATGTTTATGTGCTAGATTTCAAGCTGATCCTAGGGAATCTCACTTAGTAGCTATTAAAAGGATTTTCAGATATCTCAAGGGAACACCAAACCTTGGCATTTGGTACCCTAGAGATTCTAGTTTTGATCTAATTGGTTACTCAGATGAAGATTATGCAGGTTGCAAAATGGATAGAAAAAGTACCACAGGAACCTGTCAATTCTTGGGAAACAAGCTGGTCTCATGGTTCAGTAAGAAGCAGAACTCAGTATCTACCTCAACTACAGAGGCTGAATACATAGCAGCTGGGAGTTGCTGTTCACAGATTCTATGGATGAGAAATCAACTACTTGACTACGGAGTTAAATTTGAACATATCCCAATTTTCTGTGATAACACTAGTGCAATTGCAATATCGCAGAATCCAGTGCAGCATTCTAGAACCAAGCACATAGACATCAGATACCATTTCATCAGGGAACATGTGATGGAAGGCACTGTGGAACTGCATTTTGTTCCTAGTGAAAAATAGTTGGCGGACATTTTTACTAAAGCTTTGGATGAAGCAACCTTTTCAAGGTTGGTAAATGAGCTTGGTATGTTAAATTTCACATGATCTTTGAAAATGTCTGTTAAATTTGCTTGCAGCCAGTGAATTTCATTCTCTGGATTTTGTTTGTTTTATTTATTTATCTGCATGATTATTCTAGAGATATCATTGTAGCATAATTAAATAAATATTTTATTGACATATATCAATTAATGATATTTTGTTAATTTCATGTCTATTTAATTGTGAGTTTATCTGATTATTGTGGATTAATTCTTGATTTATTGCGTGAATCCATAATAATTAGAAGTATTAAATATGTGTGTATGTGTATAGGCTGATAGATTTCGATGATAAGATGTTTTTCGGCTGACAGGTTTCGGTGATAAGATGTTTTTCGGCTAATTGATTGATTAGGTGAGAAATTATTGGTTGATTAGGTGAGAAATTATTGAGCGGTGTTATTCAACATAACCTGTCACTATCACACCTAACCCACTAATCCTTGAAACCTTATAAATGATGAGTTTTTGTTTGTGTTTAACATCATCATTTTTCATATATACAGAGCATATACACACAATTGCTGAATATTTCGAGCTTTGATCGGAAAGATCTCTCAATCTAGCTGGTGGTTTTAAGATCGGATTTCATATTCTTGCTTTATACATCATCCTTTATAAAAGCTAACCCTTGTTTTTGAATTTCCTCAAAGTTTTGAAAATGGCATTGCAGGGAAGTTTTTTAATTGCTAAAGTTAATCCTATTTCCATTCAGCAAATCGAAACCATTCTGGATGAGCAATTTCGGGCTTGGACACAATTTCTGAATGAACATTCATTAATTCTCTATGCTTTAGTTACACCAGTGCAGCTTAACCATGATGCATTGCGTGAACTATATTGCAGTGTGGTTAACACTTCTGGACAGGACGGGTGTGCATTCACATATCGACTATTTGGTAGGTCGATTAGGGTCACTGAACGAGATGTTAATCGAATTCTTCATTTTCCTATGGAAAATCTTGTTTCTGATCCTACACCTGAACAGATTGAAATGTTCTTTCGTTTTATAAGGTACCAAGATGGCAATTTCAATACTGGTAATCTATCTAGAACGTTTCTAACCCAGTACTGGAATTTCTTCTTTCACACTCTTAACCATGTTTTTTCCTCAGATAGAACAAATCAAGATCGAATACCTGAATTTATTCAAAAAATAGGGTATGCGGTCGCCAATAATTTGAGGATTAATTTTGGAAAAATAGTGCTTGGTCAAATCATTTTAAAGATGAAACACTTGGGAAGAAGAGATGTTCAGACTCAAAATGTCAAATGTCTATATCCAAGGTTTCTACAGCTAATATTAAATGATTTTTTGAATGATGAAGACAGGGCACGCTTGGAAAATAGTCAAAAGGTGGAATGTTCTTCCATAAAGACGAATGTAATTAATTACATAAGCAAAAAGAAATATACGGATGTGCCTACAGTCCTAACTGAATATCTAAAGACTGTCCCACTTCCGTTGTTGGAATAGTGCTCGGTTACTATTTGGGGGTTGTTGGAATAGTGCTCGATTACTATTTGGGGGTTGTTGGAATAGTGTCAAATAGTAACTTTCTAAAACCTATAAATAGGCCTGTTGTATTTAATTTCAAAACACACCTCAACACAAAACTCCCTCTTCTCTCTCTTATATCTTTTCTGTGTAAGCTGCTAGTGAAGGAATTTACGAATGAGCGGAAGCGCAAATAACAATTATTTCCGTAAAAACCATATATCGCACATATAGAAAATCATGTAAAAATGAAATACGAGGGATTCGTTACCTTGAAATCGAAGCTTTACAAAAATGGTGTTTTAGCAGTTGCTCCTCAGAGTGTGAAGCACTCTACCGGTATCCACCAAGATTAATTCTTCGACGAAGCTTTTATTTATAAAACTAAGGTTTTATAAAAATGGAGATTTTGGGAGAGAGAGATGAAGAAGATGGAGGCTAGCTCTTTTTATGTTTTTCACAAAAACCAAGTGTATCAAAAGTGTCCTCATCTCATTCTATTTATAGGGCACAAGTAGGTTTTTAACATTAATATATCATTATATATTAATATATAAATCCTACACTTTACCTTATAAAATGTTAAATAATAATTAAAATAATTTTAATCATTATTAAAACAACTTGCTCTCTCAAAATACCTTCATCAATAAATTAATCTTTTTATGGTGTGACCCTGTAGGTTCAATATTAAGCCGGTAGTAGAAATAAATAATAATAAACATTTTATTTATTATTTATATGAATTCTAATAATTCATTAAATATAATTAACTGATTAATTATATTTATTCTACATCGTGAGTGATGCTTCTCAACATATCGCGACTATCCGGATAATATGAATTCACTGCTTAGAATACCAAGAACCTGTCAGTGACTAGTTACCGTACAATCAATTCCTTCTACCCTACAATATCCCGATTAAATACAAGGCATGGATCTCGTGTCAGGCCTATCAAATTTAATCATATGATTTCTTATTCATAACGCAAAGTTCATATTAATGCAAATTAGAAACTCCTTTCTAATTTCATACACTCTGGCCAGAGATTCCAGAACTCGCATACTAAGAATAACATAGGATATTCACTTCCTTACTGGAAGGGGTAGATTCTTTATTGATCGTTAACTATCTCCATACATAAATCCCTGTACCCAGAATAGACCTAATGTATGTCCTTGAGACTAAGGACTAAACCAAAGCACAGTTCATTATATATAAGATAACTTTAACGATCTCAAGTCTAAGGACACTTGTACAACTATCACTCAGTGAATAACTATTGACACGTGAGTAAACTCCATTAGTTGTCCAACTTATCGAGTCATGTTCAGTGAACTTATTCCCTAATAAGCACCTACATACTAGCTATAGTGTCACCACACAAATGCCTATGAGAACAGACATCCTCCTGACGGGAGCAAGCATAATATGTACCGATCTTTGCGGATTCACTAACTTCCGATTAGTTATCCTATGATCAGGAACTGTTTAAGTCTAGAGTTATCATCTTCTAGATCTCACTATTATAATCTCATTATAATTATAGAAGCTTTACTCTAAACTATGGAACATCTTATTTAAAACACTTTAAACAGATAATGCCCGTAATAAAATCAAAACAAGTCTTTTATTATTATTAATGAAATCAAACAAGAATACATGAAAGTTCTTCCTAACTCATCATACATGATTGGATTTAGGACAAACACTTTCAGCTAGATAGTCCATCTAGTAAGAAAGCCGGCTTAGCCCGCTTTCAGGAAGTGTCGGGTAGAAGGTCCTCGTGCCTAAACTATCCTTAGGAGTGTAAGCTGCTAGACAGTCCATCTAGTAGGAAAGTGGGCTTAGCCCACTTTCAGGAAGTGTCGAGTAGAAGGTCCTCGTGCCTAAACTATCCTTAGGAGCATTCAGGTTTTGAAGCTAATCCATTGGATTAGAAGTTGCAACACCCCTTCGAGTTTATTATCAATAAAGATATATATTTTCGAAATTATTTTTTTTGGTAGTATCGTGTTCAACCCCCCCTTCTACGATACTTCGGGACCTAACATTATCTTTATATTATAACTAAATTTTTTCTTTTCTAATATTAATATGGCCAATATATATATAATTATGTTTAACATATATATATATATATAATTATTATCAAATCATATTATTTAAAAATTTAACTTACAAAATTTATATCATCAAAAATGTATTCAAATTGTTGAAAAAATTATATAATATTAAAGAAAATTAGTGCATCGCACACTAAAACCAGTGTTCTAAAACTCGGTTTAGGCGGCCATTAAACGCCTAAAATATGCAAAAATCGGTCATTAGGCATTTTTTTGATTAGGCGGCGCCTAGACGGTATTAGGCGGTTTAATGAGTTATGCAGAAATAATCGATTAGGCGGCGATTAATCGGATTTACTCGGGGTTAATCGGTCAAATTTTAAAAAAAACGGTCAAATTATGAATAAAACTTTAATAAAATAATTTTTTTAATAAAAAATATAATTTACACATGAGAGGGTAAATTCACTCATCATATTTAATAATAAAATGAAAATATTTATATTTTTCCTTTTAAAAAATATTTTTTTAAATACTAAAATTAAATTATATAAAAAATAATATTTTAATACATCCGATTAATGTTTCGATTAAATATTCTGATTAATCGTCGCCTAGGCGATTAATCGCTAGAAGGTAGGTTCACCGCCTAGACCCGCCTAACGATTTTTTAAACATTGACTAAAACTGACTGATGTGTGGCTTTTTAGGTCTGACGATTGTCAATTGATTGCTAACGACAAGGAGCGTGTTCAAGAAATTGTCCAGTCTTGCAAGTTGTCGAGGGCTTTTTTTTGTCGTAAAGGGGTATAATTTGTAATTTGGTTAGCCCTTTTTTTGTTATTTCTATTTTTGGTTATCTCTCATTCACAACCGTTAGATCATTAACTCAAATAGATCATGACCGTTAGATAAAACAATACTAAAAGTTGTTATATACTGAGGTTTAAGGTTCGATCCCATCTACACATATTAATTAATATTTAATACTAAAAATTATTATATATAAAATTTTATTATATAATAAATGTAAGGTTCGAATTCTTCCAATAACATATTAAAATTAAAATTTATAATATTATACTACAATATAAATAAATTATAAAAAAATTAAAAATAACACGTGCTTTGCACGGGCTATAAGCTATTAATATATAATAGCTGAAACATTAAAGGTTTTGGTACCTATTTTTTGGTACTTCGTGAATTTACTTATTTACCCTTCATTATAAAGAAAAATATATACGATATCTATAATATTAAAACACCTAAAATAAATAATAACATAATATAATTAATGGTAATTAGTCGATTGCCTTTTTCGTATCTACTTTTAGTTGAAGATATTACATTTTACAAACACCTAAAAACATCAAACGTATCATATCTTCCTATCATTAATATTTCCTTTCAAATTAAAACACGTTACCTTCTTGATTTAGAATAAATAATAAGATAATATATTTACATATCTTCCTATCATTAATATTTCCTTTCAAATTAAAACACGTTACCTACTTGATTTAAAATAAATAATAACATAATATAATTAATGGTAATTAGTCGATTGTCTTTTTCAAATTTACTTTTAGTTGAAGATATTACCTTTTATAAACAGCTAAAAGCATCAATCGTATTATATCTTCCTATCACTAATATTTCTTTCGAATTAAAACACGTTACCTTTTCGATTTAAAATTATTCTTATCACACCATATTTCCAATTATTAATAATATATATTTAAAATCCATATGTTATTCATAATAAGGAAACATTAGTATAATTCGTAAACATGAGTATATTAAATTATATTAAATTTAAATTAAAAATTCATTAAAAATAATGATTATATAAAAACATAATTGTAATATTAAATGAAATTTATAACATAATAAAAGACACACTATATCAATAATTTTATTTATAACATAATTAAATTTTATTATAATTTTATAAATTTATATCTTCCAATCAATAATATTTTTTTTCTAATTTAAAGACGTTAACTTTTAATTTAAAACATAATCTTGCAATAATTAATATATACCCAAAAATATCAATCCATATCTTCTAATCACTAACAAAATATAATAGAAATCCGTAAACTACGAATAATGACCGTTAGATTTTTAGTAAAAAATCATAACCGTTAGATCTAATGATTAGATATATTATATGATTAAATTAATTTACTAAAATTTCAAGGTTTGAATTCCATCAACGACATATTTATTTTTAAAATTTTATAATATAAGTTTTAAATCATGCATATCATTAATTAAATTTATATTAAATAATTAAAATTAAAAAAATATTGTAAATAATGATTATATAAAAATATAATTATCACATAAAATAAAATTTATTACATATCAAAAGAAATCTGTGCATCGTACGGGATATAAACTAGTTATATATAAAAGCCGAAACATTAAAAGTTTGATCGATCGGTCGTACAGTACCTATTGATTTTACTTATTTACCCTTACTCATCCTACTAACTAATCAATTTCTTTTTTTTAGGTTAAACATTTTATCTTTTCTATTTTTCAGTAACTAAATAATTTACTTTTTCATGTAAAATATAATATCTTATATATTTTATCTAATTAAAATTTCTCCTTTATTAATCAAATTCCTTTTTTAATTAAACATATACCTTTTCTAATTTTCAAAAACAAAATAATTTCTTTTTTCAGGTAAAATACAATATCTTTTACATTCGATCTAACTAAAATTTCTTCTTTTTTAAAAACACTACGAGCGGTGGCAAAAAAAAACACTACGAGTAATTTTGTTTAATCAAATAACATAATTATATTATAATTACTATTAACTAATCAATTACCCTGTTCAGCCACGTTACCTTTCCTCTTTTCTCTAATTAAAATCTCTCTTTTTCCAATTATATCATGGATGATTACCTTTTTCAGCCAAAACACGTTACCTTTTTTTTTCTCTTACTAAAACCTCACTTTTTTCAATTATATCACGGGCGTTTCTATATAATAGAAATAAAATATAATATCATAATACTAATTATTAACCGATTACCTTTTCAGCTAAAACGTATCATTTTTACTATTTTTTCCAAATTAAATTCCCTTTTTTTCTAGAAATATTACGGGCAACATTAATATCTCATTTTCTAAAAACACTATGAGCAATTTTATTTAGTAAAATAACATAATTAAATTCTAATTACTATAAACTAATAAATTACCTTTTTCACATAAATCATGTCACTTTTTTAATTTTCATGTTACATTTCTATTTTCTCTAACTAAAATCTCTATTTTTTTAATTATATCACAAGCGGTTCTATTTAATACAATAAACTAATAATATTATAATATTAATAATTAATCGATTACCTTTTCAGCTAAAACGTATCATTTTTTTTATATTTTCTAACTAAAATCTCTCTTTTAATAGAAATATCACGGACAATATTAATTTCTCTTTTTCTAAAAATATTACGAGTAATGGTATTTAGTAAAATAACGTAATTAAATTATAATTATTATAAACTAATAAATTACCTTTTTCACCTAGAACATGTTACCTTTTTAATTTTATCTAACTAAATTCTCTCTTTTTTCCAATCATATCACGGGCATTCTATTTAATAAAATAAAATAATAATTTTATAATTACTAACAATTAACCGATTACCTTTTTCAACTAAAACCTATCTTCTTTTCCATATTTTCTAGCTAAAATGCCTCATTTTCTATAAATATCACGGATAACATATATATATATATATATATATATATTTATTTATTTATATATATGTTATCAAATCATCTGATAAAAAAATTTAAGCCTCCAAAATTCATGTTTAAAACAAATAATTTAAATTACTGAAAAAAATTCATATAATATTAAAAAGAATCCGTACATCGCACGAGTTTTAAACTAGTATCTATACTATACTATAATAAGCAAAATGGGGTATAATTTGTAGTTGGTTAACCCCTTTTTTGGTTATCCCCCATTTTTGGTTATCCATCATCCACAACCGTTAGATCATCAACTCAAATAGATCATCACCGTTAGATATAATAATAATAAAAGTTGTTATATAAGAGGTCCAAGGTTCGATTCCCACCAAGAACATATTATTTTATATTTAATACTAAAAATTATTATATACAAAGATGTAAGTTTTGAATTCTTCCAATAATATATGAAAATTAATATTTATAATATTATATTACAATATAAACAAATTTTAAAAAATTAAAAGTAACTCGTGCTTTGCACAGACTATATGCTAGTGATCTTAACAAGCTGAACAGTTGAGATAAGACCATTAAGAAGGAATAAGAAGTAAACAAATGGCCCCTTAGTACCTCTAACATTATTCTTCTCGTAATGGATGGGTGCAAAAAGATCTCACACACAGTACAAAAATTCGAAAAATTCGAAAAACATTGTGCGCCCTTATAATTCGAAATGCACTTCGAATTTCAAGACAGACCAGATCAGAAAATTAATAAACTTAATTTTACGAAATATATGGGGACTTTGAGGTTATATATCCTGCTTCGCAAATTAAATTTCTACCTGTAGTACAAAAATTTCAAGTAAAATAGAGTGTTCTTCGCACTCTAACTCAGTCCCTTGTTAAAAAATTTAACTTCCGATAATGTTGTTAATTTCCTGTGCAACCAGAGCGAGACTACATTTTTCAATAGTCATTTTCAAAATTTTACTTTATATTATAATAAACCGACTGATCGATTTTTATGTAGGAAGTATTATTCGAAGAAGTGTTGTTTAGCATTCTGAGTTTCTGACATGACCACACATCAAAATTCTGCAGTAACATTAAAGTATATTTTCATGAATGTGCATGTTTAGACTATATATGTATTTTGTGTTCAATATAGGGAGGGAGAGGGTGTTGAGGCCCGGAGGAGGAGAGATGGACCACAAGATAAGAGTCCTTTTTCCAGGAAAAAAGCTGAAAAAGTTTGGGAATAGTTGCACCCAACACAATTACTGCCACAACAAAAAGAATGTTTACCCTCTTCCATACATCCCCTGACATTGTCAACTTTAATAAGTGTAATTGTACTCCATTTTTATCACCCTCTCATGTCATTAGTGTTTGTCCTTACTCTATAAACTAAAAGTACTACTAATTAATTAGATTAGACATATATTTGTAAAATGTTATAAATTTCATGTTTTTAATGAATCTTAATTGAAAATAGTTTCAAAAATCAGTATTTTGATGCACATTTAAAGAACTTTTTTAATCTATTAACAATAATGTATCAAAAAAAAAATTTACTTTTCTCCGCACTAAAAAGGAATTCCGGCAACATAACGTCTTTTTATTATTGATCGAGCATGCACGAGTATTCAAATTTTAGTAAATGACAAATATAAATAATCCAAAAAAATTTATAACAGACATTTTACATTTATCAAAAAAATCAAAAAAAAATGGTAGCACGATCATAATATATTTTTCTTTTTAAAATAATGAAATAGAGCACAAGAACATCTATATAACCTTTCTTAATAAGCAAAACACTCTTTACCTCTATTTTGGTTTCACTCCTATAATCCTATTTCTACTATAATTCTACGATGTTTTTTAATAAAATAGAAATTCTATTATAATTATAATTCTTTAATTACAACTTTAAATAAAAAATAGTTTCATCCCTAAAATCATATTTCTTTATAATTTTATGTTATTTTTTAAAAAATATAATAAAATTGAAATCCAATTATAATTATAATACACTTTTTTTATCATAATTTATAATCAAAAAATAATACAATCAATTCTTCAAAAGATTTTTCAAGGAACACCCATTTAACGGTACCACTTTTGGTTCGCATCTATTTTGGTTTCACCCATGTAATCCTATTTTTACTACAATTCTATGTTGTTTTTTAATAAAATAGAAATCCTATTGTAATCATAATTCTTTTATTACAACTTTAAATAAAAAAAATAGTTTCATCCCTATAATCATATTCCCTTACAATTCTATATTATTTTTTAGGGTATTTACCAAAAATACTAGGTTTCAAGTTTTTTCTGCAAAAATACCATCTTCTTTAATTCATTGCATATTTACTATCTTAAGTTTCTTAATTACAAAAATACTATCTTTCCTTTTCCAACTCTTTTTTCTTTTTTTAAAAAAAAAATAATTCGGATGAATAGTAACCGACGATGAACAGTACCTGCCATGTGGCACTGCCATGTGGCTGGTACTGTTCATCGACTTTTTTTTTTTAAGGTGGGGTGATATTTTGGTTCCAACTGAATGCAACCACATCCAACTTTTTTTTTAAGGTGGGGAGATTTTGGTGGATTTGGGTTGCATGGCCCCGCCAGGGGCAACTTTTTTTTAAGGTGGGGAGATTTTGGTGGATTTGGGTTGCAAGGTCCCGCTAGGGGCAACATTCAACTGAATGCAACCACATTCAACTAAATTTCTGACATTCGGTTGAATATGCCCCTGCGGGGCCTTGGAACCCAAAATCAACCCACCTTAAAAAAAAGTTGCATGTGGTTGCATTCAGTTGAATGTGGTTGCATTCAATTACTGCTTTCAAGTTCCTTTTTTCAGTTGTTATTTTCGACCTCTTTTATATATATATAGTTCAAAAAAGAGGTCGAAAATGACAACTGAAAAATGGAAGTTGCAATCAGAAATTTAGTTGCATGTGGTTGCATTCGGTTGAATGTGGTTGTCCCTGCGGGGCTATGCAACCCAAACCAAAATAGAATCCCTCCTTAAAAAAAGTGTTGAATGTGGTTGAATTAGGCGGGCAGGTGGGCAGGGGAAGGAGGGTTGCCATAAAAGGTAGTATTTTTGCAATTTTGAAACTTAGGTTAGTAAAATTGCAAATATCTTTTATTAATAAAAGTAAAATTGCAAAAATTTACTTTTTTATATATATTTATGAAAAAAGCCATATTTTTTAAAGAAAATAATAAAATTGAAATCCTATTATAATTGTAATACAATTTTTTTATCATAATTTAGAAAAAAAATAATACAACCAATTCCCCAAAATTATTTTTCAAGGAGAACAACTAGAACATGTTTCTATATACTACTCTAGAACATTCTTCCCTGTGATTATATGTTATTTTTAAAAATATATAATAAAATTGAAATCTTATTATTATTATAATTCTTACATTGTATTAGCAAATTTTTTTATTATAACTTATAATAAAAAAGATTACAATCAATTATCGTAAATATTTTTCAATAAAAACAACTGAAACGTATTTCCATGCACTTCTATTAAACAATCTAAGTTTATAGTTTGTTAATCGCATAATTTTTTTATTCAAATAACATAGTTCTTTTTATAATTTTTGTAATATAATTTTATAAATATTTAATTAAATAAAAATTAATAGTTATTTAACATAAATCTCCGAACCCGTGCTTCGCACGGGTTATCATCTAGTCTATACTATAATATTAAAGCCGAAACATTGAAAATTTTGGTTTTCGGTTTGGTTATCCCATTTATTTTGGTTTTCGGTTTAGTTAATTTAATTTTTAATTAATTTTAAATATAAAATAAATCAATTTTAATCCGTTATTGGCTATAGTCCTAAAAACACAATAGTATTTTATATTTACACCATTACTAATACAGCTAAACTTAAAACCTCCGTTACCTTCACGGACACCGCGCACAGATAATTAAATTATAAAAATAACTTAAAAAGCTAATTACTAAGGTTAACGTAATTATATTCAGATTAAAATTCCTTTATCCATATTGAGCTTCTACTTGGACTCTTTTTTCAGCTCCAACAACTCAATTACCCATTTTTTCTAAAGATTTTACTTCTAATTGAAACACTTTATCATTTAATTTAAAACTAATATTAAAATAATTAATATATATCCAAAATATCACACCATATCTTTCCGTAATTATTTTAGTAGTAATTTTTGTAATTAAAACAAGTTACTTTTTAATTTAAAATTAATCTTGCGATAACTAATATACACCCAAAAATATATCACCATATATTCAAATCATTATTTTTAGTAATAAATAAGAATCGTTAGATCTAATAATAAGATATATTATATGATTAAATTAATTTACTAAAAATTCAAAGTTAGAACCCGTCAATGACATTTTTAATTTAGAATTTTACAAAATAAATTTCAAACCATGCATATCATTATATAAATTTATATTTAATTAAAATTAAAAAATTATTAAAAATAAGGATTATATAAAAACATAATTATAATGTTAAATAAATTTTATAACCTATCAAAAGAAACCCGTGCTTCGCCCTATTTTGGTTATCCCACATCTACAACCGTTAGATTTTTAATTAAAATAGATCACGTCCGTTGGATATAACAATACTAAAAGTTGTATATACATAGGTTTAAGGTTCGATTCCCGCCAACAACATCTTAATTTATATTTAATACTAAAAATATTATATACAAATATGCAAGGTTCAAATCCTTCCAACAACATATTAAAATTAATATTTATAATATAATATTATATTATACGCAAATTATAAAAAATTAGAAGTAACCCTAGGGTATAAGCTAGATATTATAAATCACTATTGATCAAGGGTCTTGGTCCCTGACAATTGATTGTCAGGGACTGTTTAACCAACAATCGATTCCCTGGCCGTTTGATCGTTGATCCAACGAACAGGATTTAAAAAAAAAAAATTCGTCCTGTCCGTGTAAAATTTCCGCGGAACGCTACCAGTCCGCGCTTAATTTTCGCGGAACGCATTACTGATCCGCGCATATTTTCTGCGGATGGCCAGAAGACCAAAATAGCCCTCCGCGGTTTTAACCCTAAAAGCAGATTGTGATCACATTTGTACACATTGTAGCTTTGGATTGAAAAAAGGGGGGGAAGAAGAGAAGATTGAAGAGTAAGAGAGATTGTGTTCATTCATTTGATTGGGTAAGTTATTGTTCTTATTTTTTGATTAATATGGCGGATAAGATGTTTGCTAAGTTTAAACCAAGAAAAAAATCAAAAAATATTGATGATGTTGATGTTTTTAAGGGTTTAGATGATGTTGATGTTAATGTTAGTGATGATGTAGAGTATGTTACTATTGTTGATGATGATGATTTTGTTGATGATGATAATGGTAAAGATGAAAATTTGCATGAAAATGTACATGAAGATGTTAATATACCTTACTTGCACCAAAGGTTTGAAAATTTAGAAGCCGCGAAGAATTTGTTTAGGGCGTATGCTTTGAAACATGGATTTGCAATTAAAATTCAAGAAACACAAAATCGTGTTAAAAATAAGAAATTTATGCTCGATTATTTGTTTGTAATTTATCGGGGGAAAATAAGGATAAAGGAGGTGTTAATGATGATGAAATTGTAATGGGTAGTGCTAAAGGTAAACGCCGTCGAGATGTCCTTCCTAGATGTGGTTGTAAGGTTAGAATGTATGTCGTGAATAAAAAAACAACTCATTGGGAGATAACCGCACTAGAGTTAAAGCACAATCACGAGGTTGTGACACCTTCTAAAATGAATTTGATTCGAAGGGAGAGACATGTAACCGCGGCACAAAGAAATTTAATGAAAACACTATATATGTCGGGTGTTCCTCCTAGGCAACAAATGTCCATTTTTGGCAATTTGAAAGGTGGACAACAATAAGTAGGCTTTGATGGACAACATGTAAGGAATGTGGTACGTGAGTTTAGGAAAAATAATTTAGATGTTAATGATGCTCAAGCAGGCTTAGACTTGTTGAATCGGTTGAAAGAAGAAAGTGGTGGCAAATTTTACATTAGGACATTACTTGATGAAGAACAAAGGTTGAAATGTCTAGTATGGGTTGATCACTGTTCTTTGATGACATACCAAAATTTTGGTGATGTAGTTGCATTTGATACCACTTACCGAACCAATAGGTATGCCATGCCATTTGTTCCTTTCACCGGGGTAAATCATCACTATCAATCGGTTGTTTTTGGATTTGCACTAATGAGGGATGAAATCAAAACAAGTTTTGAATGGGTATTAGGTAGTTGGCTTGAGGCGGTCGGAAACAAACATCCCTTGACCATCATTACCGATCAAGATCAAGCCATGGCAAGGGCTATTGCATCACAACTACCTAACACCACCCATTTGTTGTGTACTTGGCACATTAGTAACAAATTCCCCAAAAAACTTGCAAGTTACTACTCCAAGTACCCGGAAAGTTTCAAAGTTGATTTCAATAATTGTATATACAACTCATTGACCGAAGATGTGTTTGAGGATAGGTGGAAAGCATTGGTTTTGAAATACAAATTGGATGATAATACATGGCTACAAGGATTGTACAATTTGAAGCATAAATGGATCAAGGCCTTCACTCGAAACACTTTCTCTACGGGTCAAACCACAACTTCAAGGGGCGAGGGAATGAATGCATTTTTTGATAGCTATGTTAGTTCGTGCACGGGTTTGAAGGAATTTATTGAAAATGCTCAAAAAGCTTTGGAAAGATAATTTATGCGGGAGAAAGAAGAAGATTATAAGACTCGTCAAACTTGTCGTAGGATAAAAATGAAGACCGCTTTGGAGCAACATGGTGCTTCCATATACACCAAAACCATGTTTAGAAAATTTCAAGAGCAATTTATGGAAGCTACAACATACTTCGTGGAGAAAGATAGAGATCGTTCATTGGAAGAAGATGAAAATACATACTATAAATGCTTTAAGCAATTGGTGGATCCCGAGAAAAGAACTACTTATCTTGTTACATTCAACGAAATGGCTCTAAGTGGTAGTTGCAAGTGTAGAATGTATGAATATTTGGGAATTCCGTGCCGACATATTATTGCAGTGTTGACAAAGAGATGTGTTTTCGAAATACCCAAGGCCTTTTTGAGAAGACGGTAGACTAAGGTTGCTAATAGAATTGATGGTGTGTTGCCTTACCATTTGACCGGAGAAGAAACATCATCCCATGATTTGACTCCTACCGAAAGATTCAACAACATGACTTTACTTACTATGGCTTTTTGTCATAGTAGGATGACATCAAAGGAGCGTTACGAGTACGCCGTTTCTGTCATTAATCGGGAAACCGAAATTCTTGAAAATATGGGAGTTGATGGAATTGAACACGTAAGGAGTGAAGTTGGCACAAAAATAACTCAAGAAGTTGGTCATGACTTGCATGAGCCAATCCTTGATCCCGTTGTCTCACAAACAAAAGGAAGGAAGAAAGAGCATCGTTTCAAAAGTCCAACATAGACACTTCATAAGGCCCCGAGGAAATGCAAACGTTGTAAATTGGAAGGGCATGATATTAGAACTTGTCCAAAAGTTCAAGAAGATCTTAAAAATGTTGAAAATGTTGAAAAAGCTCAAAAAAGTGGTGAAAATGTTGAAAAAGCTCAAAGTGGTCAATTGTAATTGTTATTATAAATCTCTACTTTTCCTTTTTGTCATTTACATTATGTCCTTTTCACACTATCTAACAAAATCCTTTTTATTGTCATGTGTAGGTAACATGGAAAGTGGTGATGTTTCGGATGTTTCGCATGTTAGTGATTCACTCTCGGCTTCTTCGGGGGGAAGTGAGTCACATATTAGTGATATATCGGACAATGCAACGGATGTAATATGTCACAATTTACCAGAATACTATGACATAATGGGGGGAGCCCTTGAGCCCCCACCAATTGTTGAGGAGGAGGATAGTGAGTTGTATCCTCCGGAGGAAGAGGCTTATAGGTCAAAGAATTGGACCGAAGCATGCCGTTGGATGGCCATCGAAGAAATGATGGAGAGGGTAGCGTATAATATAGAGCCCTACTTTTTTCCCGTCTTGAACTTGGGGAAGGACACTGAAGGTAAGTGGAGGATTTCCGATTGGGATGGTGGAGTTTTTGACTATTATGACAATATTAGTGACATTTACAAATTGACGCCTCGCGAAGGTTGCACACGTGATCAAATGTGTGTGGAATTTATCAAGGGATGGGTTTCCCACGTAAAGGATAGTAATTATCCTCGTTATTGGGCAACATTTTATCTCTATGATGGATCGATCCCTATATATGTCTCTCTTTGGAACGACACCAACACTCACAAAGCCATTGCTAGTGGTGTCATCCGTGAAGGTTGTGTTGTTGTCTTGTACCAAGTTGTCGCGTTTGTCAAGGTGGATGCTCCTCCCGGTACTCCGACTCACCGTTTGTTGGCCGGCTTCTCCAATATTTTAGCCATATTTGGTTAGATGATTGAAATTTGTAATTTTAAGGTCATTTTATTTTGAACACTTTGTTTAACTTATGATGTAGTAATTTATGTTGTAATACTTGGAATTGTAACTCTCATGATGTAGTAATTTATGTTGTAATATTTGGAATTGTTGTGGTTTAAATGTTCAATTTATATCCAAATTTGCATGTCATATTTAATTATAATGAAATGAATGTAATTTATTGGAAATAAAATCTTAACATAATGGTTGAAAAATGTATGGTGTGTTTTGAAAAAAATTCCAAAGTCTAGAGGTGATTTAAAAAATCCCAAAATAAACATAATTTAAGCATATTTTAAGGAATTCTGAAATTTTTATAATTTAAACCAATTACTGTTTTTTTTCAAAAAATTCACTTATTACAACATTTTAAGATTTTAGAAATTTAAATCAATTTTTTTTGCAGAAATTTGCCAATAACTTCCAAAAGTTAGTGGAAAAAATTGGTTTTATGCAGTGGCTGTTTCCCCTGTTTTCCCTTGTTTTTCTCTGTTCTAGCAGTCCGCGAAAAATTATCGCGGAACGCTACAGCCATTCCGCGGAAAATTATCACGGAACAGTCTGGTTTTTTTTTTACATAACCTGCTTGTTTTCTGCACTTCCCACCTGTGCCAAACCAATCAAACCACCAGTGCATCTATTCTGCAACTGTCTCAGCAAAAAAAAAACAACCAAAAAAAGACACCAAATTTTACAAAACCTCCAAAATATGGCCAAAATCGCCTAAAATTCACAAAAGATTAATTTTTTTCATCTCCTCCAAATCCAATGAAAATACAACCAAAGGGGAGGGGGACAACATGAATGAAGAAAATGTAAAAGGGGTGGGGAGAAACAACATGCAACTACAAAAAATTATAGGGGAAATGGGAAGGGACACGGTCGATAAACGACCGATATAAACCAAATAAAACCATGTATTTCATTGTAATTAAGTCAAGTACATGAATTTGTTCAATTATAATAACAATTAGAGGTTCTAACTAAGTACAATAAAAAAATGAAAATGAACTAAACTACGCATTTTCGATCCTCTGACGCATAAGAAAGCCCGGAATTCGTCTAGCCTTGCCCTTTTGAAGCTCCATGGCCATCCTATACCGAAAAATCTCAATGTCTTCGTCCATCCACACCAATGAGTCAATCTCATAGCCTTGCAGAAGATAGTCCATGTACTTCATCATGAAGAGGCCACAATCCATACTATTCTTCTGTTTCGGCCTAGCACTCCATGCTTGAACACTCGGCTCCTCCTTCGGGACGTTCATGGAGTTCCTATCAAGGTATCTCAACATGCCCGGTAGTACTCGAACCTAAAATACAGTACAACTAATAAGAAACAAAAATAAAATGGGACTTTAAAATTGAACATAAAGAAAGAATGAATACCATGACTCGCTCCTCCGTCGGATACTCAGCATCCTCGTATAGTGGATCTAGTAGAATGACCCCCCAATTCTTCACAACAAAAATGAACAATACCCAATGATTTCCAGTAACATGGGCGGGGACAAAGATGAAATCCACCTTGTTTATGGGTGGACCTACACCACAAGTGGCCCATTGAAGATAGAATCTGGCTAGTACCTTACTCTCGAACACGTGAAGGGATCCATGAAGTAGTAGGTAGGCTTTCGCTCGAACACGTGCTCCAGCAAAATGTCTTCCTCACGGGCACGTAGCAAACACTGCAAGAACATAAGTAAATAAAAAACATTAGTGCATAAACAAGATGGCAGTATCAATGCATATTAATATATGAAATGCGTGTAAGCTGAATGAATACCATGTATGTGTAGATCACCGGGTCATCTATCCAACTCCCGGGTGCCAAAGATAACATCGCAGTCTTATTCAAATTAAACTGTTTATGCCAGATTCCCCCATTTGCTTTCACCAGCCCATCCCCCCATCCCCAAGTGTACTTGATGTTGTCTATCTTATCCTCCCTGATGGGCTTGTTGATCTGCCATTTCCTTTCCGACACACGACGTACACCAAGCTTCTCCGGACTCGAAAATATGTGTAAATACTATCCAAGTAGAGGAGAGGGGTAATGTACCTCGGATGCACCACATTCCTACTACTAGTAGGAAACAAAAATTACCCCACAACCATCATCAAGTACGCCTTTGTGTGTAGAACAATCATGTCCGGGTCATCACCAGGATCCCCCTGTGACACCCCTAGATCCGGGGTCAAGGATCCAGGTCATCACGGTCCAATTTCCGATCAATATCCATATCTCTTGAGTCTTTTTTTAAAAAAAAAACTTAATACTTATGCAATTGACCCCACACTAATACACACACACACACACACCAGTCATATGCTCATAGAACAACATCCACAATATTAAAAGTTTAGAGTTAAACAGTTATTACAAACCCAGAACCTTACTAAGTACATTGTTGAATAATACTTCTACAGGAAGCATTTCAACAACCAAAAGTTTATTACAAACTTACATACTTAATTTACATAAGTCTACTAAGCCCCTTTCGCTTGTCACTACCTCGGGGATGGTCGCCAGTACTCGCTCAAAATGTCGCCTTTCCCTTGCCCTCTTGCGGGGTGTAGTGCGTAGAATCGGCATGGGACCTAGCTGCTATATACATAAGTGGCAAAAGTGAGCTATAATAGCTCAGCAAGATAATATTGTAAACTAGAATTTAAAATGTGAACAGGTATACATATATATGCATATATAAGCAGAAATCAATTATAATCCTTAAGGAAGAATAAAGCTCTTATTTAATAATACATCATCCACTTACTATTATAAGAAGAAAATCTAAAATAATATAATATCAGTTTCTCTTCATCTGTAACCATAATCCCATCATCTCATATCATTATTCTATTTTCAGTATAGAAATCTGAAAATCATTTTCAACTCTTTCTTTCAAGTTTTGGGGATTTTCACTGTTGCCGAATACGTAAGGACGATGATCAGTCGCCCTCCGTACCCGTCCTTTTTACTACCGGTAGAAGGAGGAAGGTACACCACTACATCCCCCTGGAGGAAGGTACACCACTACATCCTCCTTCGGCAACTCTTGGGCCGAAATAAAATATTGATTGCTGGACTGTGCCGCACACAGCCTCCTACGCTTTTTGTTGCTATCCCCCTTTTTGTCAAATCATTATTCCATTTATAAAATATCATTCCACATTTCCATTTTCTCGCTTTCATTTTCACATATCAGTTACTCATATCATTTCCATTCTCGCACATTACTTCTATAAAATATATATATATATATATATATATATATATATATATATATATATATATATATATAACATAATGCTTTGATTATGATCCAAACATCTCTTTCATATTCAAGAAATCAAACATACTTTTATATTCATAAAATATACCGTCTATTTTAAGAGTAGTAAATAATAATCAAATAATATTTATTAAACCACTGATACTCAAAAAGAATATTTTTAATATAGTATTATAAACCATATAACCCTAGATAACAACTGATACCATTCCCTTTCATATCTCTTTTACCATAGAGCATATTCGCTCCAATCGTAATTATCTCTATATCCATATTTCATAAATCATATCCATCTCTCTTTAATTTCCCAAAAACAAGGAAATATATTCTTTGCAACATAGCAACAATAGCATCACATATATATATATATATATAATCCATGATATCATTTTTATTCCAAAGATAAATAATTTTCAAAGTAGGGATAGAAAGATCTTGCCTCGATCTCTGTAAGTCGGAAGTATAGCTCGTGGCTCTCCCGAAGTCTCTATAAACACAAAAAGGATCATTATCAGAACATATTCCACTTAACCACCTACGCTCATATAATAACACCCTTATAATATCCCATTACTATCTCAAAAGGTCTTGAGGACTTAACCATTCTTATTCCCGATTAAAGTTCTTAACGATTTACATTCTTTCCTTAACAACCACTCTCGACTGTAAAAATCCTCATAATTCATAAATTCCACAATTTGACACAAGGTCAGTTGGTAAGGGTTCTTTGATCACCCTATTATAACATCCCAAAGTTTCATAATTTTTAAATATGTCTAAGTATGGTAGTTATAGCCTCGAAGTTGGTACAACTACGTTTTCTCGGTTCTCGAACGTCTTTCACTAAAACTGACTTTTCTCCTAAACCGTTCATCAGATTTTAACGTACTTTATATCAAAACGATCTATGAACCAAGCTCTACCCTCTCATGATCAGTGGGTGCTCTGGACAGAAACCTACCGTACGAATATGGGGACCAAAAACAGGGTACCTATTTTGTTTAACGAAAATCGGGCATTATAACGGCTATATTTTCATACTTTCCAAAATTCAACTCCTCCAAATCCATCATCCACCTTATACACCATCACCTACACCATGTGGTCATCTTACCAACCATGGTTACAAGCACATACTCCTTTAATATTCAACTTTAATCACTTACAAACACATGTATCATCATGAATAATCACTTATCATAACCTTAATCACTAAACTTTCTATAATCCATCCTATATTCAAAGTAATACTAAAGGGTCTTGAGATTTATACCTTCTTGAAGCTTTAACAACCCTTATCAAGCCTTGGGATATGCTTAATCAACCTTATACTAGCTTGGATCAACTAAAGAAACCATAAAAACAAAGTTAGTTTCTAATGGTTACTATTCATCATCACTTTTGTAAAAATCATAACAAATCGAAAAATAAGAGTTTGGCTCTCAAATTTTTACCACATCTTGGACTCTGTATAAGCTTTGATTTGAGCTATAGATCACAAAAAACAAAAGCTTCCTAGCTATGGTTTTGAGCTCCATCTTTCCGCTGGACAAAAACTGGACAGGTTTGGTTCTCCCACTTTGAGCATGGATTTGACTAGGCTATACTACTTGGATTGCTATGAAATTTGGAGAGAATCATGCCCATGGAGTGGAGAGGTTGTGGTTAAAATTTGGTGATTTTATCATGGATAGAAATGGAGATATGAATTTTTCTTTGAGTTGTGTTCTTGTTTGGCAGATTGGAGAACTTTGTGTTTATCTTGCTTCTTTCCCTTTACAAACGTTTTTTACCTTTCATCTATCATATATATCAGTTGTGTAGTCTTATAATAAAAGTCTTTGAAGTCCACCAATGACAAAGAGCCAATTGTTGATCATCTAAACACCTTACCATGAAAAATGCTACTTAGTACTCAAGTTTGACAAGTTTACTCCTCTTCCACTTTGGTTTTAATGTTTGCACCAATGGGATTCCTTCCCTTACACTCTAATATCACTTAATATCAGCTCCATACTTGGGTTGGGCCATTGCTAGTGGTGTCATCCGTGAAGGTTGTGTTGTTGTCTTGTACCAAGTTGTCGCGTTTGTCAAGGTGGATGCTCCTCCCGGTACTCCGACTCACCGTTTGTTGGCCGGCTTCTCCAATATTTTAGCCATATTTGGTTAGATGATTGAAATTTGTAATTTTAAGGTCATTTTATTTTGAACACTTTGTTTAACTTATGATGTAGTAATTTATGTTGTAATACTTGGAATTGTAACTCTCATGATGTAGTAATTTATGTTGTAATATTTGGAATTGTTGTGGTTTAAATGTTCAATTTATATCCAAATTTGCATGTCATATTTAATTATAATGAAATGAATGTAATTTATTGGAAATAAAATCTTAACATAATGGTTGAAAAATGTATGGTGTGTTTTGAAAAAAATTCCAAAGTCTAGAAGTGATTTAAAAAATCCCAAAATAAACATAATTTAAGCATATTTTAAGGAATTCTGAAATTTTTATAATTTAAACCAATTACTGTTTTTTTTCAAAAAATTCACTTATTACAACATTTTAAGATTTTAGAAATTTAAATCAATTTTTTTTGCAGAAATTTGCCAATAACTTCCAAAAGTTAGTGGAAAAAATTGGTTTTATGCAGTGGCTGTTTCCCCTGTTTTCCCTTGTTTTTCTCTGTTCTAGCAGTCCGCGAAAAATTATCGCGGAACGCTACAGCCATTCCGCGGAAAATTATCACGGAACAGTCTGGTTTTTTTTTTGACATAACCTGCTTGTTTTCTGCACTTCCCACCTGTGCCAAACCAATCAAACCACCAGTGCATCTATTCTGCAACTGTCCCAGCAAAAAAAAAAACAACCAAAAAAAGACACCAAATTTTACAAAACCTCCAAAATATGGCCAAAATCGCCGAAAATTCACAAAAGATTAATTTTTTTCATCTCATCCAAATCCAATGAAAATACAACCAAAGGGGAGGGGGACAACATGAATGAAGAAAATGTAAAAGGGGTGGGGAGAAACAACATGCAACTACAAAAAATTATAGGGGAAATGGGAAGGGACACGGTCGATAAACGACCGATATAAACCAAATAAAACCATGCATTTCATTGTAATTAAGTCAAGTACATGAATTTGTTCAATTATAATAACAATTAGAGGTTCTAACTAAGTACAATAAAAAAATGAAAATGAACTAAACTACGCATTTTCGATCCTCTGACGCATAAGAAAGCCCGGAATTCGTCTAGCCTTGCCCTTTTGAAGCTCCATGGCCATCCTATACCGAAAAATCTCAGTGTCTTCGTCCATCCACACCAATGAGTCAATCTCATAGCCTTGCAGAAGATAGTCCATGTACTTCATCATGAAGAGGCCACAATTCATACTATTCTTCTGTTTCGGCCTAGCACTCCATGCTTGAACACTCGGCTCCTCCTTCGGGATGTTCATGGAGTTCCTATCAAGGTATCTCAACATGCCCGGTAGTACTCGAACCTAAAATACAGTACAACTAATAAGAAACAAAAATAAAATGGGAATTTAACATTGAACATAAAGAAAGAATGAATACCATGACTCGCTCCTCCGTCGGATACTCAGCATCCTCGTATAGTGGATCTAGTAGAATGACCCCCCAATTCTTCACAACAAAAATGAACAATACCCAATGATTTCCAGTAATATGGGCGGGGACAAAGATGAAATCCACCTTGTTTATGGGTGGACCTACACCACAAGTGGCCCATTGAAGATAGAATCTGGCTAGTACCTTACTCTCCCGCCTAGTGTCCACACCCTTGGCAAAGTTCATAAAGAAGGGATCCATGAAGTAGTAGGTAGGCTTTCGCTCGAACACGTGCTCCAGCAAAATGTCTTCCTCACGGGCACGTAGCAAACACTGCAAGAACATAAGTAAATAAAAAACATTAGTGCATAAACAAGATGGCAGTATCAATGCATATTAATATATGAAATGCGTGTAAGCTGAATGAATACCATGTATGTGTAGATCACCGGGTCATCTATCCAACTCCCGGGTGCCAAAGATAACATCGCAGTCTTATCCAAATTAAACTGTTTATGCCAGATTCCCCCATTTGCTTTCACCAGCCCATCCCCCCATCCCCAAGTGTACTTGATGTTGTCTATCTTATCCTCCCTGATGGGCTTGTTGATCTGCCATTTCCTTTCCGACACACGACGTACACCAAGCTTCTCCGGACTCGAAAATATGTGTAAATACTATCCAAGTAGAGGAGAGGGGTAATGTACCTCGGATGCACCACATTCCTACTACTAGTAGGAAACAAAAATTACCCCACAACCATCATCAAGTACGCCTTTGTGTGTAGAACAATCATGTCCGGGTCATCACCAGGATCCCCCTGTGACACCCCTAGATCCGGGGTCAAGGATCCAGGTCATCACGGTCCAATTTCCGATCAATATCCATATCTCTTGAGTCTTTTTTTTTAAAAAAAACTTAATACTTATGCAATTGACCCCACACTAATACACACACACACACACACACACCAGTCATATGCTCATAGAACAACATCCACAATATTAAAAGTTTAGAGTTAAACAGTTATTACAAACCCAGAACCTTACTAAGTACATTGTTGAATAATACTTCTACAGGAAGCATTTCAACAACCAAAAGTTTATTACAAACTTACATACTTAATTTACATAAGTCTACTAAGCCCCTTTCGCTTGTCACTACCTCGGGGATGGTCGCCAGTACTCGCTCAAAATGTCGCCTTTCCCTTGCCCTCTTGCGGGGTGTAGTGCGTAGAATCGGCATGGGACCTAGCTGCTATATACATAAGTGGCAAGAGTGAGCTATAATAGCTCAGCAAGATAATATTGTAAACTAGAATTTAAAATGTGAACAGGTATACATATATATGCATATATAAGCAGAAATCAATTATAATCCTTAAGGAAGAATAAAGCTCTTATTTAATAATACATCATCCACTTACTATTATAAGAAGAAAATCTAAAATAATATAATATCAGTTTCTCTTCATCTGTAACCATAATCCCATCATCTCATATCATTATTCTATTTTCAGTATAGAAATCTGAAAATCATTTTCAACTCTTTCTTTCAAGTTTTGGGGATTTTCACTGTTGCCGAATACGTAAGGACGATGATCAGTCGCCCTCCGTACCCGTCCTTTTTACTACCGGTAGAAGGAGGAAGGTACACCACTACATCCCCCTGGAGGAAGGTACACCACTACATCCTCCTTCGGCAACTCTTGGGCCGAAATAAAATATTGATTGCTGGACTGTGCCGCACACAGCCTCCTACGCTTTTTGTTGCTATCCCCCTTTTTGTCAAATCATTATTCCATTTATAAAATATCATTCCACGTTTCCATTTTCTCGCTTTCATTTCCACATATCAGTTACTCATATCATTTCCATTCTCGCACATTACTTCTATTATATATATATATATATATATATATATATATATATATATATATATATATATATATATATATATATATATAACATAATGCTTTGATCATGATCCAAACATCTCTTTCATATTCAAGAAATCAAACATACTTTTATATTCATAAAATATACCGTCTATTTTAAGAGTAGTAAATAATAATAAAATAATATTTATTAAACCACTGATACTCAAAAAGAATATTTTTAATATAGTATTATAAACCATATAACCCTAGATAACAACTGATACCATTTCCTTTTGATATCTCTTTTACCATAGAGCATATTCGCTCCAATCGTAATTATCTCTATATCCATATTTCATAAATCATATCCATCTCTCTTTAATTTCCCAAAAACAAGGAAATATATTCTTTGCAACATAGCAACAATAGCATCACATGTACATATATATATATTCCATGATATCATTTTTATTCCAAAGATAAATAATTTTCAAAGTAGGGATAGAAAGATCTTGCTTCGATCTCTGTAAGTCGGAAGTATAGCTCGTGGCTCTCCCGAAGTCTCTATAAACACAAAAAGGATCATTATCAGAACATATTCCACTTAACCACCTACGCTCATATAATAACACCCTTATAATATCCCATTACTATCTCAAAAGGTCTTGAGGACTTAACCATTCTTATTCCCGATTAAAGTTCTTAACGATTTACATTCTTTCCTTAACAACCACTCTCGACTGTAAAAATCCTCATAATTCATAAATTCCACAATTTGACACAAGGTCAGTTGGTAAGGGTTCTTTGATCACCCTATTATAACATCCCAAAGTTTCATAATTTTTAAATATGTCTAAGTATGGTAGTTATAGCCTCGAAGTTGGTACAACTACGTTTTCTCGGTTCTCGAACGTCTTTCACTAAAACTGACTTTTCTCCTAAACCGTTCATCAGATTTTAACGTACTTTATATCAAAACGATCTATGAACCAAGCTCTACCCTCTCATGATCAGTGGGTGCTCTGGACAGAAACCTACCGTACGAATATGGGGACCAAAAACAGGGTACCTATTTGGTTTAACGAAAATCGGGCATTATAACGGCTATATTTTCATACTTTCCAAAATTCAACTCCTCCAAATCCATCATCCACCTTATACACCATCACCTACACCATGTGGTCATCTTACCAACCATGGTTACAAGCACATACTCCATTAATATTCAACTTTAATCACTTACAAACACATGTATCATCATGAATAATCACTTATCATAACCTTAATCACTAAACTTTCTATAATCCATCCTATATTCAAAGTAATACTAAAGGGTCTTGAGATTTATACCTTCTTGAAGCTTTAACAACCCTTATCAAGCCTTGGGATATGCTTAATCAACCTTATACTAGCTTGGATCAACTAAAGAAACCATAAAAACAAAGTTAGTTTCTAAGGGTTACTATTCATCATCACTTTTGTAAAAATCATAACAAATCGAAAAATAAGAGTTTGGCTCTCAACTTTTTACCACATCTTGGACTCTGTATAAGCTTTGATTTGAGCTATAGATCACAAAAAACAAAAGCTTCCTAGCTATGGTTTTGAGCTCCATCTTTCCGCTGGACAGAAACTGGACAGGTTTGGTTCTCCCACTTTGAGCATGGATTTGACTAGGCTATACTACTTGGATTGCTATGAAATTTGGAGAGAATCATGCCCATGGAGTGGAGAGGTTGTGGTTAAAATTTGGTGATTTTATCATGGATAGAAATGGAGATATGAATTTTTCTTTGAGTTGTGTTCTTGTTTGGCAGATTGGAGAGCTTTGTGTTTATCTTGCTTCTTTCCCTTTACAAACGTTTTTTACCTTTTATCTATCGTATATATCAGTTGTGTAGTCTTATAATAAAAGTCTTTGAAGTCCACCAATGACAAAGAGCCAATTGTTGATCATCTAAACACCTTACCATGAAAAATGCTACTTAGTACTCAAGTTTGACAAGTTTACTCCTCTTCCACTTTGGTTTTAATGTTTGCACCAATGGGATTCCTTCCCTTACACTCTAATATCACTTAATATCAGCTCCATACTTGGGTTGGGCCGAATTTGGGCTTTTGGTTTGGGTTTTGTACAAAGTTCTCTCGTCATCTGATTCATCGAACGATTTCTGCGATCGTCTCAGTGGTTTTTCTCTTGTAAATCTCTTAAATATATTTTATCCTTTCCCACATCATATATTAATGTGTTAGGGTGATTCTAATCCTCAAGTAGGTATTAGATCCAATATCCTTGGTATATTCTCTTTTTCTCAGAAGTTGCTCTCCTGGTTATCTCTCGGGTTCTCAAGCATTCTCAAACTCGTTTAACAATCTAAATTCCCTTGGCATTTCTTGACTTGATCACTCCTTGGTTTAACCTAATTTCACTATTTCCTCAATATATAAACCCTTTAACATTTCTATACTCCTTAATATCACATTCAATAGAGTCTCAATCGAAATCGAAAATCCTTAAAGTCCATATTCAGGAATTTCTGAAATCCATCGTCATTTCGAGTCACTTATTTTCATAGTACATCACTAATATGGTTTCCATTTATTCATTTTCTGTTTCAAGTATAGAGTACCTACATACCATTTCTCTAAATCCTCAAAATTTACTGTTCATGTGATCACTGCAGCATTGCTAAAGTTAGGGTTATTACAGTCTTCCCCCCTTAAAAGGATTCCGTCCCGGAATCATGTTGAAAATGTCCATAGATACCTTTTTCATCCACACCTTCTAACTTCTACACCACTTTCTCTATCCTTTTTTTTTCCTTCATAATATCTCTATCTTGTTTGCGCAAAAATACTCCAACATAAACTTGCTTGTCATTCATCAACATGCCATTTAACTTTTCAATAGCAGTACTTTCACTACCTTTTTCTTGCAAATCTCCTCCTGTATTCAGTCATTCTATCTTATCTCATCTCTCCTTCCTCTTTTGCTTAATGGTATCGGCCACCACATTGGCCTTCCCTGAATGGTAGTGTATCTCACTATTGTTTAACTATGTTTTGATCTCTATCATGACATAAAATATTAATACTCCAACATTTGTATATATCACCTCTGTAAAATTTTCCAGAAAATAAGTTATAATAATATTCCTTGAAACAATTGTAAGAAAATATTGGTTATGATATATATTTCCTGTTTGTAACTATACGAGCATGTACTTTTCCTTCATCCTTAAAAATATTCTCACACCTTCCCTCATACTCTTAATCTCCTTTCTATAGAGTTCTTTGACCATTAACAGATACTGATTTGGATGACACGAGAATAACTCACTTTCTTATATCACCATAGTCTACTTTCTCACAAATAGATTATTCTTATCTATTTTATCTGTCCATTTACACCATTCATTGACTTAGTCGATCCCTAACCAAACATTTACACTTAAGAGGTTAAATTAGAGCGTACATGCAATTTCCTCCGGATACCTTATCCCATATGTCTATTGTTCACTATACGCTCTTTACATCTTGCTGATCCACCTTAGTTCATTCATGATATACTATCTGTTCCACCTCTGAAATTTTCCTTTATTATTCTCATCAAAATCTTTACCTCAAGTTTTACTCATTCACACCTTTTGGATTAATCCTTTGAATACTTAACATCTTTAATCTCTCTCTGCTACTTAGGGTATTAGTCACAATATTGGCCTTCCCTCACTAATAGTTATTGCACCTCGAATCCTTCATTAATTATCCCCACTTCCTTTGTTTATCCTTATTCTGACTCTATCCTCAAAATACACCTTACTCTCAATAGTAAATCTCAATTATACTTTAAAATTCCTCATATTCTTTTCTCTTACTAATCATCAAATATACCCATTTCTTCTCACGAAATTCCTTATATTGAAACGCTTCTAGCTCTAATTATCTCTAACGAAGTTTCCCTTGGAATCTCGAGTTTCCTCGTATAATCACGTATACTATAAACATTGCTTCCATCCATTAATGAAATCTTCTATATTCAAAACAATTAATAAAATTTAAGAGACTTTGAATTGAAACGAACCCAGAAACAAGCAAGGGTCCGACAACAATTTATAAGATTAAGAGTTTTAAATAGCTCTTATTCGAAACAAAAGAATATTTGGGAAATCAATATGATGGAAGAACCTGTACGTCACACAAGTGAGGGCGTCCCCTCCGACTTTCTATCACACAGACAGATCGTCCTTGTGTATACATATAGGGCTGTTCCTCTTAGTTGGAGTAAGAAATATAGAGGGAAATTTAAATCACAATGATAAATACCATCTTTCGAAAATAATCTTAGAGAAATATTTTGACTAATACAATTTTGAAACACATTTCAAGGGTACCAAAAAGTTTTGAAAGGATACCGGCCCTTAATAAATAATTACCCACTAGTGGAGGAAAATTTGAAACTCAATAATATAATTTAGCAGGGCTTTAGGAGCTTGAAAATAGGTACTGTTAATAGCCTCTGCCCAATTAAAAATCCCAACAATGGAAGGCTTTCCTCAAATATTGTTTATATCTTAGACTGCGTACTCTCCAAAATTTCTTAAATTTGGCACTCACCATGAAGCCTCAACCTATCGTCTGCTATTCCCAATTATCTTCATTTACCTAGTCGTGACTTGGCTCGATACTCTCTGCCTTTATCCATAATAGACCACAACCTTCTAATCGTAATATTGATCGTCTTGGCCTAACATTGCTCTAGTATCAAGGACCCATCAACTATACTTCTATATTGTATAATCTAACATACCCTGTATACTCACGAGGTTATCTAACGTACACTTCTCAATACATCAAGTATCCCCTTTCTCATATCGATCCCGTGTACTATATAAACTTAACACTTTTGGCATAATAACCTTTTCATTTAAGTCAATTTGGGAATGTCTCAGTCTGTCTTGGTCCTGTATATCTTGGCTTTACCGACCAACCTCAGTTTCACCCTTTCATCTCCACAAACAATCAGTGTCTATTCACCGATCCACTTACAATATTTCTTCAAACCCCCTTAAACACAAGAAGACTTTAAATACCCTTAACTTTGGCTCACCAATCTTCTCTCCCTATACTAAAACATAAACTTTTATTAGTAATAATCTATAAAATTATAATCACTACTTAGAATAAACGCTTCGTTCGATAAACCACCCTTGAACTCGATGTGAGTTCACAATTTATATTATTACTGATATATTTATTATTATCACTTTTGTTCCTGAGCATTATGACTCTAAGCTCTGATACCATCTGTGACACCCCTAGATCCGGGGTCAAGGATCCAGGTCATCACGGTCCAATTTCCGATCAATATCCATATCTCTTGAGTCTTTTTTAAACTTAATACTTATGCAATTGACCCCACACTAATACACACACACACACACCAGTCATATGCTCATAGAACAACATCCACAATATTAAAAGTTTAGAGTTAAACAGTTATTACAAACCCAGAACCTTACTAAGTACATTGTTGAATAATACTTCTACAGGAAGCATTTCAACAACCAAAAGTTTATTACAAACTTACACACTTAATACATAAGTCTACTAAGCCCCTTTTGCTTGTCACTACCTCGGGGATGGTCGCCAGTACTCGCTCAAAAGGTCGCCTTTCCCTCACCCTCTTGCGGGGTGTAGTGCGTAGAATCGGCATGGGACCTAGCTGCTATATACATAAGTGGCAAGAGTGAGCTATAATAGCTCAGCAAGATAATATTGTAAACTAGAATTTAAATTGTGAACAGGTATACATATATATGCATATATAAGCAGAAATCAATTATAATCCTTAAGGAAGAATAAAGCTCTTATTTAATAATACATCATCCACTTACTATTATAAGAAGAAAATCTAAAATAATATAATATCAGTTTCTCTTCATCTGTAACCATAATCCCATCATCTCATATCATTATTCTGTTTTCAGTATAGAAATCTGAAAATCATTTTCAACTCTTTCTTTCAAGTTTTGGGGATTTTCACTGTTGCCGAATACGTAAGGACGATGAGCAGTCGCCCTCCGTACACGTCCTTTTTACTACCGGTAGAAGGAGGAAGGTACACCACTACATCCCCCTGGAGGAAGGTACACCACTACATCCTCCTTCGGCAACTCTTGGGCCAAAATAAAATATTGATTGCTGGACTGTGCCGCACACAGCCTCCTACGCTTTTATTGCTATCCCCCTTTTTGTCAAATCATTATTCCATTTATAAAATATCATTCCACATTTCCATTTTCTCGCTTTCATTTTCACATATCAGTTACTCATATCATTTCCATTCTCGCACATTACTTCTATAAAATATATATATATATATATAAATATATATATATATATATATATATATAACATAATGCTTTGATTATGATCCAGACATCTCTTTCATATTCAAGAAATCAAACATACTTTTATATTCATAAAATATACCGTCTATTTTAAGAGTAGTAAATAATAATCAAATAATATTTATTAAACAACTGATACTCAAAAAGAATATTTTTAATATAGTATTATAAACCATATAACCCTAGATAACAACTGATACCATTCCCTTTCATATCTCTTTTACCATAGAGCATATTCGCTCCAATCGTAATTATCTCTATATCCATATTTCATAAATCATATCCATCTCTCTTTAATTTCCCAAAAACAAGGAAATATATTCTTTGCAACATAGCAACAATAGCATCACACACACACACACACACACACACATACACACACACACACACACACACATATATATATATATATATATATATATATATATATATACTCCATGATATCATTTTTATTCCAAAGATAAATAATTTTCAAAGTAGGGATAGAAAGATCTTGCCTCGATCTCTGTAAGTCGGAAGTATAGCTCGTGGCTCTCCCGAAGTCTCTAAAAACACAAAAAGGATCATTATCAGAACATATTCCACTTAACCACCTACGCTCATATAATAACACCCTTATAATATCCCATTACTATCTCAAAAGGTCTTGAGGACTTAACCATTCTTATTCCCGATTAAAGTTCTTAACGATTTACATTCTTTCCTTAACAACCACTCTCGACTGTAAAAATCCTCATAATTCATAAATTCCACAATTTGACACAAGGTCAGTTGGTAAGGGTTCTTTGATCACCCTATTATAACATCCCAAAGTTTCATAATTTTTAAATATGTCTAAGTATGGTAGTTATAGCCTCGAAGTTGGTACAACTACGTTTTTTCGGTTCTCGAACGTCTTTCACTAAAACTGACTTTTCTCCTAAACCGTTCATCAGATTATAACGTACTTTATATCAAAACGATCTATGAACCAAGCTCTACCCTCTCATGATCAGTGGGTGCTCTGGACAGAAACCTACCGTACGAATATGGGGACCAAAAACAGGGTACCTATTTGGTTTAACGAAAATCGGGCATTATAACGGCTATATTTTCATACTTTCCAAAATTCAACTCCTCCAAATCCATCATCCACCTTATACACCATCACCTACACCATGTGGTCATCTTACCAACCATGGTTACAAGCACATACTCCTTTAATATTCAACTTTAATCACTTACAAACACATGTATCATCATGAATAATCACTTATCATAACCTTAATCACTAAACTTTCTATAATCCATCCTATATTCAAAGTAATACTAAAGGGTCTTGAGATTTATACCTTCTTGAAGCTTTAACAACCCTTATCAAGCCTTGGGATATGCTTAATCAACCTTATACTAGCTTGGATCAACTAAAGAAACCATAAAAACAAAGTTAGTTTCTAAGGGTTACTATTCATCATCACTTTTGTAAATATCATAACAAATCGAAAAATAAGAGTTTGGCTCTCAAATTTTTACCACATCTTGGCCTCTGTATAAGTTTTGATTTGAGCTATAGATCACCAAAAACAAAGCTTCCTAGCTATGGTTTTGAGCTCAATCTTTCCGCTGGACAGAAACTGGACAGGTTTGGTTCTCCCACTTTGAGCATGGATTTGACTAGGCTATACTACTTGGATTGCTATGAAATTTGGAGCGAATCATGCCCATGGAGTGGAGAGGTTGTGGTTAAAATTTGGTGATTTTATCATGGATAGAAATGGAGATATGAATTTTTCTTTGAGTTGTGTTCTTGTTTGGCAGATTGGAGAGCTTTGTGTTTATCTTGCTTCTTTCCCTTTACAAACGTTTTTCACCTTTTATCTATCGTGTATATCAGTTGTGTAGTCTTATAATAAAAGTATTTGAAGTCCACCAATGACAAAGAGCCAATTGTTGATCATCTAAACACCTTACCATGAAAAATGCTACTTAGTACTCAAGTTTAACAAGTTTACTCCTCTTCCACTTTGGTTTTAATGTTTGCACCAATGGGATTCCTTCCCTTACACTCTAATATCACTTAATATCAGCTCCATACTTTAGTTGGGCCGAATTTGGGCTTTTGGTTTGGGTTTTGTACAAAGTTCTCTCGTCATCTGATTCATCAAACGATTTCTGCGATCGTCTCAGTGGTTTTTCTCTTGTAAATCTCTTAAATATATTTTATCCTTTCCCACATCATATATTAATGTGTTAGGGTGATTCTAATCCTCAAGTAGGTATTAGATCCAATATCCTTGGTATATTCTCTTTTTCTCAGAAGTTGCTCTCCTGGTTATCTCTCTGGTTCTCAAGCATTCTCAAACTCGTTTAACAATCTAAATTCCCTTGGCATTTCTTGACTTGATCACTCCTTGGTTTAACCTAATTTCACTATTTCCTCAATATATAAACCCTTTAACATTTCTATACTCCTTAATATCACATTCAATAGAGTCTCAATCGAAATCGAAAATCCTTAAAGTCCATATTCAGGAATTTCTGAAATCCATCGTCATTTCGAGTCACTTATTTTCATAGTACATCACTAATATGGTTTCCATTTATTCATTTTCTGTTTCAAGTATAGAGTACCTACATACCATTTCTCTAAATCCTCAAAATTTACTGTTCATGTGATCACTGTAGCATTGCTAAAGTTAGGGTTATTACACCCCCATACCTAGAATGCAACCAAGTATACTTTATGCCTCCTCTACCATATGCCCTCTCGATCTCTGCCTCAGAAAGCTCCTCAAACCAATTTCTAGCAAAATATGATGGAGGATTGTTGATTGCACGCCCAACCAACGGATGACCAAGAGTAGGCAATCCCAAAATGTAATGGACATCCTGCAATGTCACTGTCATCTCACCCTGCCTCATGAAGAAAGTATTAGTCTCGGGGCGCCACCGCTCCACAAAAGCTGTGATGAGTGCAGTATCGTTCTGAAGCACTACTCCGATATTAACAAACAACCCAAATCCAGTCATGCGCAATAGCTGCTTCTGAGCATCATTCAAAACCCATCTGTGCATCAATCTATTACCACAAAAACACTGTAAGGTGCCCCTGTCAACACCCCTCCAAACATCCTGACTCACATGATAGTCATTGTCGAATATAACCGTCTGACTAATAGGGCCCGGCAAAACGTCCTCCAACCTGAAACATCCACAATTTAAACAAAGGGTTAAGTACATCCATGACCACAAGTAAAATACAAGCTTAAAGGTTATGCAAGATCTCAATAAATAGCACATTAATAAACACTGGTAACCAAAACCTTATGTGCAGATTATTACGAACAAAGACAACACTAAATTACTAACTCAGGCCAAGCAAAAACTTAGCCACATGGATTCAATAATCACTAAATCAGCCCAGCAGACCCCATGGATTCTTTAAGTAAATCAGCCCAAGCAGAAACCAACCAATAAGGATTACATTCAATATAAACGGAAACAATCAGGGGCTATAATTCACATCTTATACCTCTTTTTCGAATACCATGACATTGCAACAATGAACGCAAGTTCGTATTAGATTGTAAAACCGCTTTATTTACCATCTTCAATATTCATAATTGTTAAGCGATAAGCTAGTTGGGCAACATACAATTATCAACAAAAACATTCAGAACATACAGACAAACACATGATGTTTTTCAGAGGGTCAACATTTCAATATCACTCCCAAATGCAGCACCTAGGTCGAAACTATCGCTTGCAAAACCACTTGCAAATTCCAACATCAGATTAAGCACAAACATACAATTCATATAGAAAATAATTTCGAATTTATTTCTAATTTATTCCAATTAATTCGAATTTATTCCAATTAATTCGAATTCATACATACACAAGGGCCCATTTCATACCAATGCAGTGGAATTAACATATATTCGCACTAACAAATCAATGCAATCGAATTCAGATACAGCACAGTCAATGTAATAAGAACGCTAACCTAAACCCCTAATTTGTTCCCTACTCAGAACCCTAACCCTAAACCCCAATTGAAACCGTAAATTAGACATACCTTTCTTCGTAATCCTTCCTTCCACCCTCCATTCTTCGAATCGCAGCAAAACCACCAAACTCGCAACTTCAATCGCACACAAATTCGCACACAGTAAGGCAAATTTTAGAAGTTTTGGTTATACGGGTTGAAAGTGGGTTAAGTCGTGAATATAGGTTTTTCCAGTAGATCCGCGGATTTTTTACGCGGAATGATTAAACCGTTCTGCGGGAAAAAAGCGCGGATAGGTAGCGTTCCGCGAAAATTATGCACGGACAGGACGATTTTTTTTTAAAAATCCTAACCGTTGGATCGACAATCCAACGATCAGGACACAAATTGTTAAATAAATGGCCCCTGACAATCAATTGTCAGGGACTAGGACCCATGGATCAAATGCATGTTAATTTTCTTTTGGAGCAAATGCATTGTTAATTTATCTTGACATGGTTATAACTTATCCAGTAATTTAAAATTTTCGTTATTACAGCTTTAATAAAATACACCACCACACCCTCATAAAAAAAAAATACACCACCACACAAGTGTGTAACATGACACTTTTTTGAGGACTAGCAAATGCTTTAATTTTTTATTAACTTTTATTATCATCAAATTTAAAATATAAATATGCCAGATAAACGAGGTAGTGTGCCGTGTTTAATTATTTTTTTGTTATTAAGTTTTATTAAATAATTTAAATTTAAATCTTTGTGAATAATCATTTTTCATCGATTTTCAGATTTCCCTCCAAAAATCCCTAAAATCTCCCCCCAATTTATTTCCCATCTAACCCTAAATCTTCTCCATATATAAAACCCATCCAAAACACACACAAACACACACTCGTATTCTTCACCGATTACAAATTCTTTTTCATATTCCATTTCTACCCCTCTGACGCACACTACTCATCGTAAACACTTATTTTTCCAGAACCTTCCTGAAGGGTATTTTAGTCAATTCACAGCTGTGTCCCTCAAATGATATTCCTCTTAAACTCCGTCAAGGACTTCTCAGTGACCGTGTAATTTAAAACCCGATTAATATCCTCGACCCGACCCGACGCGACGAGAACTAATAAATTAGAAAGGCGTGTGGAGAATGATGTGAAAACGACGTCGTTAGAAGCACAATTGTAAAAGAAAGAATAAAAGGAGAGAAAAAAGGGGAAAATTAGGGTTTTGAAGGAGAGATGGATGAGTTTGATAGTGGTGGACAGAGTGGAGATAAAGGCTTGGATGGTGAAGATGAAGGAACCACTCCTATTCCTGAAAGGGTATACATACATATATGTATATATTATTTTAATATTTAAATGTTTGTTAATTTGGTAGTTATGATTGTTGTGTGTGTGTTTATGTGGGGTTTTGATTTATGTTGGTTTTTGTTGAATTGGATGTCTTTTGTGGTGGAAGATGCAATCTTGATTATGGTATGTTTTTGTGTGATGTTTTTGATGCTATCTGGATTTTGCGGAATTAAAATCAATTGTTGTCGAGTTTCTTTTAGATGTTGAGTGGTGGGAATTGTTGATAGTATGAAATGTTGAATGGTTTGTGATTGTTTATAGTAGGGTGGAGATTACTGGTGTATATCGTCGGTTATTGATTATTGATCTATCGTTTATTTGTTTAGTGAGCTAAGTTTAGTTGTATGTGCGTTTTAATGAACTTTAAAAAAATAATTATAATGTGAACATTAGTGTTATTGAAGTTTATTTGTATGTAAAATTGAACTGTAATGTAGATAAGATAATGCTTTTTTGGCGGATGTATATGCATAACAAGTAAGTATTTAATAAGGGTGCGGTTTGAGCTTCATCTTTAAATTTTCAAACCGTGCAGTTTGCGAATAATTTGAAACCTGCAGTGCAGAAATTTTGACCCGCCTATAGTGGTTCTGTGTGGGCTGTTTCTGCGGTGTAAGCGGGTTTGATGATCACCCCTGTATAATGTATCAATTATTTGTAATTTTGAAATATGTCCCGGTTTATGTTTTTTCTTTTTTTGTGATGTGCACAATTATACCTATCTGAGACCGGCCTTTGGAAGATTGTTGGTATGTATATTTGTCGATCTGCTATGTCTCTTCACAAGAATTGTTCGAGGGATCTGAGGGACCATCAAGGGCGGTGCCATGATCAAAAATGGGGGTGGGGGGATTTTTCGCAACATCCATACCAAAAGTGCATAAATTTTATTTCAAGCATATATGAACATTGTCTTGAAAATTTGTAATTTATATAATTGTTTAAATCTACTCTAATCTTATACTGAGTTCCTAGCTCTCCTAATGATAGGGGGGATTTTTTAATTTTACATTATTTTACATTTTTATTACAGAACTTAAAAGAATAATATATAATTTCGAACTAATATAAAAGTTCCTGGACGCCACCCTTACCTCTGTGGCTGACCATACATCTCGAAGATTTTCGATGCAAGTATATAGTAATTTTTTTATGGACATATGTAGTTCTGCGTTTTTTAATGGGTCATGATGTAAGAGTAAGAGGACTCTGATTCAAGTGGATCAATGCTCACATGTAATGTTTTTCGGCTATGTAGTAGCAATATTATTCAATTATTGTTTATATGTAACAGGTCCAGGTTGGCTCTTCCCCGCCATATAAAGTTGAGAAAAAACTGGGCAAAGGAGGATTTGGACAAGTGTATGTAGGACGACGAATTAATGCACCACTTCCACATGATAGAATTGGCGCTGGAGCAGTGGAGGTATGGTACTCTTAGTTGTTTGACATTTGAGCATAATGAATATTTATTGGCTAATCGAAATGCTTTGAAATTATTAGGTTGCTCTGAAATTTGAGCACAAGAGCAGCAAAGGATGTAATCATGGACCACCCTATGAGTGGCAAGTGTATGGGTGAGGACTTCTCCATTATATTCTTATGTTATGTTTGATGCAATGCATTCATTGAATGAATGATTAGTCTGTAAATTTTAATAAAATTGTTCATTCAGTACTCTTGGAGGTGTTCATGGTGTTCCACGCGTGCACTACAAAGGCCGCCAAGGTGATTACTACATAATGGTATGTCAATATTCTTATTTTTGGTTAAATATAGTTGTTGATGGCGCTACTCCTATATTAATTGCATCTCTCTTATTCTCTGAACAACTTCTGCAGGTTATGGACATGCTTGGACCTAGTTTATGGGACATCTGGAACAACAAGTCTCACACGTAAGTTGTCTTTTGATACAAAGTCTTCAAACTTTTTATCATAGCTTATGGGTTAACTAACAGTTAGTGATGTTTTGACTTTGTTGACTCTAGGATGTCAACTGAAATGGTTGCATGTATTGCTATTGAAGCAATCTCTATTCTCGAGAAGGTGCATTCTAAAGGGTAATTTCGATCTATACTTGTAGTCTCAAACATTAAACAAAATAGTTTAGTGATTATCTTTGTTGAGTTTAGGAACATAGCTTCAGTCCTTCGTGAAAGGATTTTGCGTATTTACATAGAGTATGGTTCTGTTGTGTAATGTGTAATCTGTAGATAAGAGGACCAATGTTATAGATACTTTTCACCTTTTCCTATTCTTCCTTGTGATCTCCTGTAACAGACCAAACCCTTCTAAATTTTTTTTCATTTTACACAACTGATCCCACTTGTCACCAAAAACTTCGTGGGCAAAAATAAAATATTTTATGCACAGCAAGGTTACTCCTGAGTAGTGCTTAACTGTGATTATTTAGTGCCATTTTGCTTGTATAGTAAATATTAGACCACTTCTTATTTTTGATTGTTCTTTGTAATTCAGGTAGAGCACTTGAGAACTTATGAAAACTATCCAGTTGCTTGTTAGTGTCTTCTATTTTAGTTTTGTTTCACTAAATAAATAACTTACTAGATAAAACTATCGATGACTTTTGATGAACGAAGTATATTTTTATAATTAGATTAACTGTACTTTGTGTAGATATGTGCATGGGGATGTGAAACCAGAGAACTTTCTGCTTGGTCCACCTGGAACACCAGATGAGAAGAAGCTCTTTCTCGTTGACCTCGGATTAGGTAAGGCGTCAATCTTAAACATTTCAATACCTTGTACATTATGTAATGCGGTACTTATGATTTTGACGGTGCTCAAGTTTTGATTTCTTTTCATATGCTACATAATATCAGCTACTAAGTGGAGAGAGAGCTCAAGCCAGCATGTTGAATATGATCAGCGCCCAGATGTTTTTAGGTACTGTATCTCACATGATCTTCACCTTCTTTCTCGTACCCCGTTAATGTATCTCTGGACTATGGATGATTGATATTATGGCACAAACACACTTGGTGTAGGGGGACTGTGCGGTATGCCAGTGTGCATGCTCATCTTGGAAGAACCGGAAGTCGGAGAGATGATTTGGAATCTCTTGCTTACACACTCATTTTTCTTCTTCGTGGACGACTGCCTTGGCAGGGTTTCCAGGTTGGTTAAATCTGGATTTCGAAGATAGTCTGGGTATGTCATCTCTACTTTCTTTCTTACATTAGCGTCTCATTCAGGGTGAAAATAAAGGGTTCCTTGTCTGCAAGAAAAAGATGGCAACCTCCCCAGAAGCTCTTTGTTCCTTCTCTCCTTCACCATTTCGAGAATTCATTGAACATGTTGTAAATTTGAAGTTTGATGAGAAGCCCAACTATGCAAAATATATTTCCCTTTTTGATGGAATAGTGGGTCCAAATCCAGATGTGAGGCCAATTAATACTGAAGGTGCTCAGAAGGTATGCTTTATGTTTCCAGAAACCTGAACTTCTGGCTCTTCATTTTGTTGTTTTGATAAGTCTCTGGACTGTTGATTTTTTATTTATCCTTTCGGTTCCTATTTTTGTTGAAACCTTTATCCTTGTGGTACTTCGTAAGTAATAAATGTAACGAATGGGTGGAAGCTGTCCTGAGCATTTTTTTAAAATATTTGTACACCATGTGCAGCTGGTAGTTGGACAGAAGAGAGGACGTCTTGTGATGGATGAGGAAGATGATGAGCAACCAAAGAAGAAAATCAGGATGGGAATGCCTGCTACCCAGTGGATTAGTGTCTATAATGCTCGACGTCCCATGAAGCAAAGGTATGTATTTTTGCAACTGTACTCCGTATAGGGTTGTGACAAATGGTAGAACGCAGACATCATGTATTTACTTGATGGTGTAGATATCACTATAATGTAGCTGAAGGGAGACTTGGTCAGCACATTGAAAAAGGGAATGAAGATGGATTATTTATCAGTAGTGTGGCCTCTTGCTTGAACCTTTGGGCTATAATCATGGATGCTGGGACTGGATTCTCTTCACAAGTTTATGAAGTCTCACCTCAATTTCTTCATAAGGTATTATGCTTGTTCTGACACCATTTTTGTCGTGCTCTTCTACATACTACATGTTTTTGTAGTATAAATATTTGTTGATTTAACTAGCTAATATATCTAATTTTCTTATTTAAGGAATGGATCATGGAACAATGGGACCAAAATTATTACATTAGTGCTATAGCAGGGGCTAACAACGGGAGTTCACTTGTTGTAATGTCAAAGGGTTAGTGGAATTGCTTAACGCCTATATATATTTATATTGTTTGTGATGAGACAAACTGAACTTTTTGGTCAAAAGTTTCCACATCTTCAACAGAAGGAAGTTCAGCATGAAGGCCAGAATGCACATATTAGTGTTCAGTCATATTTTTGTACTGTATTTAAATTGTTTTTTATTCTTAAAATCTAGGTACTCAATATGCACAGCAGTCCTATAAAGTTAGTGATTCGTTTCCATTTAAGTGGATAAACAAGAAGTGGAGAGAGGGATTCTTTGTTACTGCCATGGCAACTGCAGGAAGTCGTTGGGGGATTGTAATGTCTCGCGGGGCTGGATTTTCTGACCAGGTTTTGCTCATACAGATTCTTTTTTGTAGTGAAGATCATGTTTTCCAGTGCAACAATCTGATTGTTTATATTTCCTTTTGCAATTACTACACAGGTTGTAGAACTAGACTTTTTATATCCTAGTGAAGGTGTTCACAGGAGGTGGGATGGAGGTTATCGCATCACAGCAACTGCTGCAACTGCGGACCAAACTGCTTTAGTTCTTAGTATACCAAGAAGAAAACCAGCGGATGAAACACAAGAAACATTACGGACTTCTGCTTTTCCTAGCACACATGTCAAGGTGAGTAAAAAATAAACCTTTTTTTGATGTAGATATGTAGTTTTTATTGTTTATTGTGTATTGACTATTGTGTAACATATGGATTATATGGTCTTGTTTTGCAGGAAAAATGGGCAAAGAATCTATATATTGCATCCATCAGTTATGGTCGAACTGTTTCATGAGGTGTCACATTTTTGTCGAGCAATGCATTTTGGAGGTGCCTCAATTTTGTCAAGGATGCAATTCGAAGGCCCCAATGTTTTTGGGCACACACTAGTATTCAACATCTTGGTTTCATCCGGGTTGGATAGATTTTATGCCAATCTTGTATTTGGAGCATGTTCAATTATGATTTTAGAAGATGTATTGGGGGGTGTTGGTTTTTAATTGGGAAAAGACCAGTAGAGCAGTCTGACCAGAGTACTATTATTAGCCGAGGTTTGTATAGTTTCTTTCATCAGTAATTGGTCGGTCCGAAACCTGTCAAGTGCTATGCTGTCAGCAAATGTGGGCAATGTTAGTGTACATGTGCAATATTAGAAGTCTCAATGTGCTCGATGAATTGACAAATTGTGCCGAGTCTTTACATGTTGGCTTTGTTGCTGAAATCCCATCTTGCTGCTGGCTGATGTTCGGAATTGGAGCAACAATTCATTGTTTATGACGTTGAGATTTTTGTTGTTGAATGACGAATAATGCTGTCTTTTAGACCAATTTTCAATAAGCCAAATGGAATTATATATTAGGGCAAAGCAACAATGTTAATTACAAAATCTAGACAACAATCTTGATCTCTTTATATCACAACTATACCATGTATGCGACACTGATCCAAATTAAAAATATAGCAAATGTATACATGTCCTTTTGACCTTTTATTGGTCAGGCTGACCAATCTTTGGCTAGATATTAAGAATTATTTAATTATTATTTTTGAAAATTAAAAATTACATTATAACATAGATTATATATATTATTTAATAATATATATATTTTTAATTTTTTTCAATTATTAAATACAAATAAATTTCAAATTTTGGTTAATTTGACCATTCAAAAATCAAAAGGGACATCTATCTTAGGATAGAGAGAATATTTATATTTGAGCTTGACTAGTTCTTTGAGCTATTTATTTTCCACTCAGAAAATAAAAAAGAAATCGTTTAATGCAAATTCATCGAGAGATAGCGATCGAACTGGATAAAAAGAATAAAGAGGCAACTATTAATTTTTCCCAAGTGTCAAATGTCAAATTTAAGTGGTTAATCGTGAATCATACACTTCACACTATTAATTTGTTATTATTTTTTTCAATTTACATAGAATTTAAAATATGGCAAAAACGAGCACAATGAAATAGTTCAAATAACAAAGAATTTATATGTTTATCATCTCACGTTTTGGTTCGATTCTACTATAACCCGATAGTTTGTTTTTTTATCAAAAAAACTTCACATTAATAAATTGAATCAAAGTACAATGCAGGAAAAAAAAAAAGTTTCCTTCATTCCAGAAAATTTATCAGAAAGGCACACATGTTATCCCCGGACATTTAGACAATAACATTTTAAGTTTGAAAAGATGAACCTTACAAAGAAGGATCTTGTTAAAATCCCACGAGAACAAAATTCTATGGGAAAAAATTCAAGAAGGAAAAAAAGTGTCCTCAAAATACAAAAAACATCGTTATACAAAGTGAATACTAAATAAATAACTAAAACTTCTTGTAACATTTGTAATTCTTCATTGTCATCAGTTGTAGACGCAAACTTGCCTTTTCTTTCACTCTGCACCTTGACTGTACCATTACTTTCTTTGAAAGTTAAAAGAATCACTTAAGAGATATAATAATAATTAGAGTTAAGTTCTATGGAGACCAACATTTGAATCGTGGAGACCATAATTTACACTTAAAACATTACAAAACATCTATATATTTGCAAAGAATGTTCAATGAATATTATTATTTCATTCAAAATCTTAAAAATAATATATGATTTGAAAGCAGAATATGTTTTGGAGAACAATACGTTCTGCAATATTTTGTTTGCAACATAAATGATTTTCAAAATTTTTAATGAAATTTTCATGTAAAATATATATAATTTTTAAGATTTTCAATGAAATAAATGAAATAGTGATTTTCATACAACATGATTTTTAATGAATAATTTTTTATAATATTTTGATTAAAATATGGTTTCGGATCTTCACTAAAATTTTGATCTTCATGAAACTTAATTCGTAATAACTATATTAAAAATTATTGGAATTAACTAGAACCCCGTAGTTATCTAAAAACAAAGTATAGTTACTTAGAAAAAAAAGTATGACAAAATCTAAGGCCAATTATTAATCAATTTTTTTGACCGTCTTATTTTTGTCTGCTTCCCCAAATGTTCATCAAAAATTAAAATCTAATTTCACACTTCGTTCCAAAAATTTCACATTAAAACCTCAATCGGAGCTCAAATCAATCACCGCGAAATCAAATTCGCCGGAGAAATACTAGGTTCCGACGAAAATCCAGGTCAGCATCACCTTCTTTACGCTTTTTTAATTATAAATCCACAAATTTAACCTAGTTTCATCATTTAATTAAACAATTACTAACAATCTCTACTATACATACATGTTTCGTGTGTAATTGAAGAGACTAATTTGTTGAATTGTTTCTGTTAGGAGATTCAAGTAGAGAGAGAGAGAGAGGGAGAGAGAGAGAGAGAGAGAGTATGGATGATGATTTAGCTCTAGAGAGAGAAAGGCACCAGATGGAGGAAATTAGGGAGCTCGATTACGAGGAGTTGCTGGTCGAAGAAGTCGATGGAAATGAATCTTCCGACGAAGATGATGCCAAGTAATTACGTGTTTTTTTTTAGTATATGTTGAAATGTTTTTATCGTTTTGTAGTTATGAGTTTCGTAGATGTTGTTTGTTTGGTTGTGAACTGTTTTTCGTATTGGATGTTGAATTGTCGAGAATTGTGTGCATAGTTAGGGCGATAACTGATTTATTTAATGCCTGTGTTTCATGGCTTTAAAATGTATCCGTATTTCCGTTCAATTGATTGTTAATTGTATAAGTGTGTAATCATTTTATAAGGCCGAAAAGTACCAGTAGTTTTGTACGAAAGACCCTAGCACACTAGTAATTTACGACTGATCGAGCAGTTTTGGTACACATGTATCAAGTTCAAATTTAAGGTCCATCGCGTTCAATAAGAAATTCAATAGTTTATTGTCTATAAATTTTAGAATATTGAATAAGACCGTGCATTGGATGCTTGTCAAGAATGAAGAAAGTTCGGATGAGTGCATAGGTTGCTTGATCTGAGTTGTTTTCTTGAAAAGAGACTTGAGAGCTTGTCCATTTATTTAAGCTATCATTTTGCAGTTGTAGATGTTTTGTGCCCAGCCAAGCTAAGTATTGGCAAGTTAACCTTTTCTCATTATGAGGCATCCTATAATCCTATAAATGTACATGTGATCCATAGACGAATCACTGCAAGTATATTATCATTTCAAATTCTATCGTTTTAAAACAAGTTTTACTCGATACTGGCCGTTTATCAACCCTAAAAGCTAGTTTGTGTAATGAGGCTATAAGTAGCTTCAAAACCCTCGCAACTGATGCAGGATAGCCCAACATAAAGTTTCGTAGAGTTGCGCCTTGTGAGAAACTTATGGTTGTCTTGTATTTTGTACTGTTTGGGTTACTCTACTTTTCTGAAAATAAAGCTGGTTTATCATTTACAGAAAGTATACTTACACTGTTGTGTTGCCTTTTGCTTTCCAGTGATCGTTATAGAGGGACCTCTGTTTCCGCTGAATTTGCATATGACCCTTGTCTGGCTTCCTTACATACCTATCTCGGTGGTATGTTACCTTGCTGACTCATTTTTTAAGCATTTGTTATGAGAATTCAGTTTTTAGAGATTTGATGTATTTTTAATCTTTTTCCGTTTGATTTACTGGGCAGAGGTTGAAGATACTCGTAGTAAGATGGCTTTCTTAGATGGTGGTGCCCTACTTAACCTCCCGCTCTTTTATCTAGAAGGTAAATATAGCCTATGTATCACTTTTTGGTACGGTTAGTTTAGTTTTATGCGTTCTTAGTTAAAGTATACAGCCTTGTAGATGTAATATCAAGTGCCTTTAGGTTATGTTATCCTTGTCAGGTCCCTGATTTTGAGTTGACTTTATTTGATTTTTTGCCCACCACTTTTCTTTTAACTACTAAGTAGTAATTGTTCATATTCATATGAGCCATCATCTTGTTCATTGGTCCAACTCTCTTTGTACATGTATATAAAATTCTATATGTTATTCTTTTGTGCTTTAGAAGTGATGATCAAAGTTTATAACTATAAGTGAAATACAATATACCCGGCTAAACCAAGTGCTTGAAGCCTTGAACAAACAAGTTGTACATTGTACAGCTAATTTTTTTCCCTACTTAATATCTTAATGATTTAAGCATGGTTAGTGGATATATAATTTTATAAAGATTCTTCTTCTGCTTCTTGCTTGTAACCAATTAATATTGTGCCTGTTACTTTGTTAATCAAATAGATGCCAGTTTAGCTTTAGCCTGGCATATCCTTCTATTTTACCTTTCTACATAGCATAGTGATATGTTGCTGGATATCAGTATAGATACCACGTGTCTCTTGTGTTGACATCGTAATTTGACACTCTAATTTTTATTTATTTATATTAAGTTTTCTTCTTAACTAACACAGGCGTAGTTCTGTTCCCGGAGGCCACCCTTCCTTTACGAGTTATTCAACCAAATTTTGTAGCTGCCGTGCAAAGGGCTTTAAAACAAGCTGATGCTCCCTATACCCTGGGTGTGGTATGTAAAGTATATTCGCTTCTACCTCTTCTTAGTGACTTGAATTCAAACTTTCACTGCTTAATTGAAATGTGGATATGTGTTCAGGTTCGAGCTTATAGAGATACTGATACTGGGGAATTAAGGTTTGCAACCACGGGAACAACAGCAGAGGTAGGAGTGCATATATTTTTTTCTCTACAGTATCTAATGTTTTATTAAAAATAATTGGGGGGGGGGGATGGTTGATGGGAATCGGGAATGGGAACGATATGAATTACCAAGGGTTATGGAGGGAATGATTTACCGACCTAGAGGGAATGAGGTTACCATTTTATACAACCATATTGCTAATTTAAACACCAACACATGGAATTGGATTTTTCATACAACCAAATTGCTAATTTAAACACCGACACGTGGAATTGGATTGAGGTTCCAATTCCCGTTAACTGGGCTCATGTACCATGAACCAATTGATCCCTTGGTTTTATTCATATGTTGTCTGAATTTATCTCGAGACTGTATCTACCTACGGAATCGAACATTTGATAGTTCAGCTCATGCTTTCATGTGTAAATTGTAATATTTAAAAGGTTATCAAATTTTACTTCTATGTTTTAGCTATAAATTATTTTCATTTTACCCTCTTTGTTTATATGAATTCTGTTATGTAATTCACCAATTGTTGCATTGGATCTTTCAAGTGTTTCATGGTAGAGGAACCAATATAAGTCGACTTATACAATGTTTGTTTTAAGCATATTGATAGTAATCCTTTTGACACAGTAGTTTCAATAAAGTTATATGACTTGGGTACTGGGTAAGAGTAATTGCTGCATGCAGGAAAAGTTTACAGAAATGTCCCCGAAATCCTCAATGTTCTAAGCATCATCTTAGAAGAGAATAGTATAAATTGAATAAATTATTAAAGATTTATACTTTTACATTCATTAATAAGAAGAGTGTATTTAATAACTTGTCCTGAGTGACAGAACTTGATTGACATACAAAGCCAAATTATTTCCCAATTTTAGATATTAGCTTTTGAAGTTTGACATTCATTTTAATGTGCAGAGGCTTGTAGCTAGGTAATTTGATAATAAATATTTGATATTGTGTGTTATGAATGCTTAATGTGCATATGGACCCTAACATGGTATTGAAGTTAAGTTTTACCTAGAATTATTTAGTTAAAAGCCTCGTTATATTCAGGCATTTGTATAGATATCTCATTGTTCATTATTTCCTGATACTATGTAGCTAAAAGTGAAAAGGTTATTGTCACGTGAGGAAGAGTTTTAAATTTGCTGGATGTACAGATTAGGGATGAATTTGGCCGTAATCTATTAAGTTAAGGTTTTCGGAAAGTTGATGAGTGTAAAATAGGATGTGCAGATCAGTAGATTAAATTTGTAGAGAAGTTGACGAAGAAGACGAAGAAATATAATCTTCTCAAAGGATTTTCTAGCTTATTATGACTTAAAAGTTGAATAACATGTTGGTAGAAGGTTGGATGATGGCAGGAGAATAAAGCTAAGACAAATATAATAAGGTATTCCAAAAATTGTTTGAGTAGCCAAAAGCATGTACTTCAACAGGTTACTGATAGTTGAATTTGTCAATTCACAGTTTTAAATGTTGAATGCTGGGTCCACACTCCACAGTCCACTAATATAAGGACCGTAATATCTGTCTTAGTGCACTGACTGTTCTGTTCAGCTACTTTTTATAAGAAAAAACATTAAATAACTAAATTGGATTGCCGATTTGTCAGATAAGGCAACTCAGGCGGTTGGATGATGGTTCACTGAATGTCCTCACTCGTGGTCAACAACGTTTTCGTTTAAGACGCCGATGGATTGATGTCGAAGGAGTAGTAAGATATATTTTCTCTTTGTTTATCTGGTTTGATTTTGATTCGGGACTACTAGTAGGAATTTCTGTTAAATGTCTTCTCGTCAAACTTGTGCTGTTTACAATTTTTAGCCTTGTGGAGAGATCCAAATCATCGAAGAAGATTCCCCATTAAGGACACCAAGGGATGCAGTTGGGCGATTGTCAACAGTGAGGAACTTGCACACAAATCGCAGGTTTGGAGCTAGATGGCATGGAAATGGAAATGAAGGTGGTGATTCAGATACACTGTCAGAGGATAGTTTCTCAAGTGAACTTCCCTCAAGTGAAAGGAGATTGAGTGACTCTGCTCTTGCTTTGTCTCATTGTAGTTCTGACACAAATGATGCGTCTACAAGTGGGGAGGATGAGAACTTTGGGTCTGAGTCAGATCACCAGTCAGTGGGATCTCATCTAGCCAACTCTATTGGCTCAATTCGTTCGGATGATAGCAGTAAGGGTGTAAATGCTAGTTTGGAAACTGGGAAGGTGGTAGCGTCAGATCAAAAAAATAATCGAAATGTAGGTTGGGGAAAGAATTTGGTGAGCAGGCTGAGGGAAGTTCCAAGTGCATTCTTGCCCAGTTGGGTTTACCGTATGTATGACTCGTATCACCTTGCTCAACAGGTGGCAGGTAATTTGACTTGGCATACTTGTGTTTTATCTGATGAAATTTAGGAGGTAATAGAGTGTTAGCTATTTCTATCCTGCCAATTTAACATCAAACTAAAGTTAAAAACCAATTGTCTATAATTTATTCGAGACAAGTGTTGAGCTTTTATTTTAACCTTGTTGTTTCACTTTCAGATGGTTATGCTAACTACTGTTTTTTTTTTCATTAACTGTATGATATGCGATATATATGACTGACTCAATCTCTTGAGAGTACATACCATGTATGACTGTCTTGTTCTTTTAATCGTACATGACATGCTGACTGCTTTCTTCTTCCTTCTCTAAAATTTTTCTAATTAAAAAACATTGCTAACTGAATGATACAAACATATTTTTTGTGACTGTATGGACTGGTCAGTAGATGAGTCTTTTTGTGTTCTTTTTTTTATATTCAAACTGTCATTGCACTTATGGGCTTTCATAATTCATAAACTTATTTGAGTGTAGGGTAACTGGGATTCACTAGCACACTGTGGACATAGAGAATATGGCATGTAGAATATAAGAACACCCTTCCAATACCATAGCATTGACAAAGAAAAATAAAAGTCAAGGATAGTTGAACCCATTAATGCGCTGATAGTTGATGTTTGATTTCACTTGTCGAAGTTGATAGTTCTCCCTAAATTTTTTCAGATATGTGGAACAAGATTGTTAAGGCACCAAACATGGATGGACTTGTGAGGAAACCTGACCTTCTGTCATTTCATATTGCCAGCAAAATGCCAGTGTCTGAATTTACAAGGCAAGAGCTTTTGGAGATTGATGGGGTGTCCTATAGATTGCGCCGAGAAATTGAGTTACTTGAGAGCTTTGATCGTGTTCGATGCAAAACTTGTCAGGTTATTAGTGTTTTGGCATTACCATAATACTCCCTTACGTAGTTTGTAGTGTATTCTCATATTTATTATTTATGATATTTTACTTGCTGCAAGTAGACGGTGATTGCAAGGCGAAGTGATATGCTGGTAATGTCTAGTGATGGTCCTCTTGGTGCTTATGTGAATCCCCATGGATTTGTCCACGAAGTAATGACTCTCTTGGCAGCAAATGACTTGATTCTTGTTGGACATCCAGTAAAAAAATACAGCTGGTTTCCTGGGTATGACTCTTACCTTTACCGTCTCAAGTAACTTGTTGCAGAGTTCAATGGAATTGCCACTTTCAACAAGTATAATTTGTTATTTGCTAAACCTGTGTTTCATATTACCCTAGTCTGTCCCTACTAGGGTGAATGCTTGAAGTGATTTTCAGCTGAGGCCGACTCGGATATGGACAATTTGGTTTAGTACATACCTTTCCTGCTGTTTCAGTTATGAACAAGCTTTTGTATTGTATTCTGTTTGAAGCTTTGCTGAAGCTTATGTGATACCATTGTCTATGGGACTGTTTTATGCTGCCAATTTATGGAATGGGACCTACTAGGGACTTTAATAAATATTTAAAAACAACAAGGTTTTAGGATAGCTGGTGGTAACTTTACATGGTATCGGTGCTGATGTCCCGAGTTCGAATCTCCACTTATGAAAAGATATGCATATTAAATTATTAAGTCCTCCAAACACCTAAAGGTTTAGACTTTCATGGTAACTTAACAACCTTCTACTCTATTGCCTTTCTTTCACGTGTCTAAATTTTGTCCAAGTGGAGACATTATTTCAAATAGGAGTTGCTGGAAATTGGTATACTTCGCAAGTCAAGTTTTATATAGTTAAAGCCCCCTCCCAGTATAGTACTATAGTGTATGTATATTTTCATGAGCAATACCTCTGCATCACTGCATGTTAATTTTGATGTTCTGAAGAACTGTATTAGTACGAAGTTTTAAAGATAATCTTTACAACAAATAAATATTTCGAAAAATTATCTTGAAAGTAGAAATATACTGGTTCAGACTAGTTTAATAAAGAAAATATTGCAAATTCAGATGCGTCTCTTTGTTATGCAATATTAGTAATTTGAGTTCATAACAAACTTTGTTATTCATAATCCTGCCATTCCCTCAAATAGAGAATCTTTTAGACTGTCATTTATATCAAGCTTCTTCCCATATGATTCTGTGGAGTTCTTTGCTGATAAGATTTATGTTGCAGGTATGCATGGACAATTACTTATTGCGCCACTTGTGAAACCCAAATGGGTTGGCTATTTACTGCCACAAGTAAAGCCTTGAAGCCACGCTCCTTTTGGGGAATTCGGAGCTCCCAAGTTGCTGATGACATGAGATGAAGTAAATTATTCATGTGATCCTGGCATTATATCAGTCAACAAGTAATAGCTACTTGCCGTCATGCAACAGCCAGCCTTGTAAAGAGTGTAATATACTTCAATTCCTTTTTGTTTAGTACTGTTGACCTTGAGTAGATTTATTCTATCGTATATTAAGGTGGATAGGAGGATGACTTTTAAGCCATACCCCAAGCTTGTAAGATCAAAACTATTCTTGCTTAGAGTAGTAAATGCAATTTCGAATTGAAATTTCCAAGTAATTAGGGCTGGTTGGACCTACAAATGGGTACCTAAGTATTCATGCATGATCAACATTCACCCCAGGACATTCTTTGTGCAGTTCTAAATCTAGTATATTTTCTTGAAGATTTATTGTAATGCAGGCTTTACGAAACAGGGTCATGCTTAGAGTCCGATTCAGTTAAGTTGAGATATAACAGTATTGCTGTTTGATACCATTAGGCCGTCAGGGTTTATGCAAACTCAACTCAAACCGAACCGAGAATGGATGGTACATATTTCTACAATAATTTTGTCACACTTATATAATCTTTCAAAAATCAGAAACCATAACAAAATAGTCTTCACAAACATTACATTTTACCTATTGTATTTCCCTCAACTTGCTTCATCATTGAAGGAAAAATTGGAAACAATCAATTACTATAATTGTTACACTTATTAAACTGGAGGACATAGCCAGGCAGTAATCTGGGCGATCTTTTAGCTTATTATATCCACATGTCCCTCTTCATTCATGAACAACGAAACCAACACGGTCTTGTACCTAGATTCTGCAAAACGAAACATACATATTAATCAAGGGTGCAAGAGGGCAAATCTATACTATACTATTATAAGCGAAACATGGTATAATTGATTGGTTGGTCGGTTAACCCCTTTCAAAAATTTTGCTAACACCTTCCAAAAATGAAATAATAAATTAAAATACATATAAAATGTAATTTTACAAAAGATAAACCACATATTTAAGTTAATAACAAACTCTCAAAATTACACTCCAATTAATATTCACTTACATACTCTTTTGATTATATTTGAGTTAAAATTCTTCAGCTACACCCAACTTTTTTAGACTCTTTTAATTACTTGAAAACTAAATATTTTCAAAATCATTTTTAATAATTTTAATATCACGTATTTATTAACAAATTTACAACAAATTATAAATCAACGAAGTGAAAACAAACTAAAACTATATAATAAATAATAAAAATTTCACACAATTAACGAAGTGAAAACAAACTAAAACTATATAATAAATAATAAAAATTTCACACAATTACAAATTAATATTAAATTCTATTTTAAACAAATACGGAGTATTACATTATGCATTATTATGGAATCATAATTTGAATATGATAATATCAACAAAAATTTGAATGTAAGTATATACGATACTTCCATTCATATTTATATTATTATGACAAAATATAGTCATAATTCGAATAATATATCATATAATTAAACGATTATTATTTAATAATATATATTATGCCAATATTATATCAAGTAATATATATATATATATATATATATATATATATATATATATATATAAGATAAATAATTAATAAAATATAAATAAAAAATTATTTAATTTTAAGAAAGCCGAAGCACGGATTATAGGCCAGTATAGGTGATAATACATTAGCTTGGTCAAAAATATATATCTTGTGTTCTCCGAAATGATCGATTGTAAAAGTTTACATAGTAATTAACACACCTACTCCTTGGATTTGAACCCTTCATCTATTGTTGCGGAGAGTGGTATTATAACTGAGTAAGCTAAGTTTTTTATCCATTGTTGCGGAGAAAGAATAGTGTAAATTTATTAGACTATAAGACTAAATACACCCTTCATCTCGCGTAACAGAGAAAAGAATAGTGTGGCCGCCATGGCCCAAACGAAAGTAAAAAGACTTTTACAGTTCTACTAGGACTACAAGACTAGATACAACAATATTCAATAATTTTTTCGTTGGTTATGAAGTGTTCATTCTGTACGTACGGGAAGGCCGGAAAGAAATCTGAAAATAGAGAAAAGGGGTTGTCCGAGTAGTAACTTACTTTCTTAGGTAGGAAGATGAGATCTCTTTCAACACGTGCAACCTTTTTGCTGAAGATAAGAACATACTGCAGAAATTATTGTAAGAAGTTAGAACAGATGTTATTGTCGCAATGTTCTGCTCGGGGCCGTCCTAGGCAAATTTACAGGCACGAGTGTTTTAAGTATGTTTGTGAGAACTAGAGAAAGGTGCTTACTCCCAAGGAACATCACCAACAAGCATCCTGTCTCCTTCGCTATCCTCGTACACAAGAGTATAGTCACCCCTTCCATCTAACAATCCTGTTATCATTTTCGTCTTCTCCATCTTTTCCTTTTCAGAATTCGAGATTTCTGCTTGAGCTATATAGTTAAAAAAAGAATCAATAAAAACTTTCGCAGAATCAAAAACATGTAGTATGAGTATTCTGAACAAAGCTCACTATGAACAATACTAGCTATACGAAAATTTCACGGTAAGACAAATTATAGAATTTTACTAAAGTGTGCAAGTATGCAAAATGTACCTGCTAGAAGTCCTCTAAAGAGTTCATCCACAGCAGAGGAAAGATTATCATAATCAGTAAAGGATTTGAGATCAACTTTTCGTCCAATAGGAACTCCATCCATTTTTACTTTGACAAACAAACTATCCTCGATGATTTCAGATTTTTCGCCTTTTTTACCAACGTTTTTGGATGACTCTGTGTCTATCTTGCTAGAAAAATTACTGCTCGAAAGATTTCTTCTTGATGACCGGACTGGGGGCCACCCCACAATTGGACGTACATCAATCCTGCACGTACCATGATTAGTGCCGACAATTTCATACACGATACGAAAACACAACACGAAAACGATACAAAAATTATGGGTTTGGATTGACCTTTGTGATACACGAATACGAAAGTACACGAATACGAAATTACACAGATAAATTTAGTATCGATTTTGGGTTTATCCCTGGTACACGACACGAAACGAAAATACACGAAATAAATAAATATTTAAATAATTTTATTAAAATTATATGAATACATATTTTAAAATAATATTTCATATGTAATTTTTACATAAGATAAATGCAAAATAGTTTCAAATTTTAGTTTCACAAGATTTGAGCACACTTGATTCTTTATGACTTTATGACATATTGACTTAAGATTCAACTAGTAAAATTTAATATTTAAATATTTTTTTTCAAAAATTACACGAAACACGACACCAAATGAAGGTACACAAATACGAAATGAAACGAACCCTTAACGGGTCGGTTTTGGATTTGGCATTACATACACGAAATACGAAAGTACACAAAACGAAAATATAAGAAACGATCGAATTGCCAGGCCTAACCATGATTTATATAATTGATCAACTATTTTTACTTGTCATACATTTATATATTGATGAGATGATTGTATAGCAAGTGAAGTATTAAGATTATACATAAAAGAGATAATAATTTTCTTAAATGACGATAGTTTAGAGCTGGCTAGGTTTAAATTATTGACCTTTAAAAAAAGATACTACAATACTCTCTCTGTTCCTTTTAATAGTCGGTTTGACTTTTTGCATGTATTTTAAGATGCAAACAAATCATACTTCTATATGTTATTTTTGAAAATTTCTTTTTTTGAATAAAAGTTTATCATTTAAATTTTTATTCAAAAAAATAAATTTAAATATAACATATGGAAGTACGATTTTTTTGCACCTTAAAATATGTGCAAAAAGTCAATGCGACTATTAAAAAGGAACGGAGGAAGTAATAAAAGAGACTTTCTTGAATATATGATATGTAGGTACGGGAAATTCTTACTATCTACTATAGAAGATATGAATCGGTCGATCACGTCATAAAATGCGAACATATAGATGATCGTTAAAAACGCATGTAGGCTGTTGTAATAAGAATTTTTTTGTATGACAAACAATTAGGAGAAGAGAACAAAGAAATCTGCATATACACACCTCTTAGAGCTGTTAGGAAGACCAACATTAGCACCAGAATGAGGAGTTACATATCCCTTTTTCTCCGATCCTGATGGATGTTCTTCACTAATGTAATTGGATAACCAGTTTCTGTCTTGACCTTTTTCCTCGATTATCGTGTCGAGGAATTCCCTTTTCGTTCCAGAAGCAGTTAAATTTTGGTTTTTAAAACTGCTGTATGACTTGGGAGAAATGTAATGAAGAGAAATAAGAGGTTTGTTTTCTCCAGGAGGAGCAAGTTTGAGCTCTAGGCTTTTATCCTGAATGTATCTTTCCATCGTTTTCTCTGCTACCTAGCTTTAGGTCAAGAATTAAGAAGTGCTTTGGAGATATTTGTTAGATGAATAAAAGGTGATATTTTGGTACGAAGTGATTCAAAGGTAATAAAATGACATTCGAGGAGAGGAAAGACTGTAAGTACCTTAATTATATATAGAGTGCTAGTTGAACGTGCTTTTATAAGTGTCTTTGCATCTTCTTTGTTGCCTTGTATTTATACATGCATATCCGTGTGTATCCTGTGTTGCACATGATACATTTAGGGGTTTAAGGATCGTTGCATTCGTGTATATATGAAATGATCGAGGTGCCCTACCTATTTTCAAAGACTCCGTCAAATTACAAAGGTATTAGTTTAAAAAAAGTGCTATGAAATTAAACAAATTTTTCCAAAAACTCTCCAAATGTCATTGTATTCCTTTTATTGTTAGTACTATAAACTATCCAAATGTCATTGTATTCCTTTTATTGTTAGTACTATAATGAATGATATGAATCCCATCAATTAAAATTCTCCATTTTAACCATTCAATATTGTCACATCATTTTGGAAATTTTTTTTGGTTAACACGGGGTGCTCCCAGATATAAATTTCAAAGGCCATGAGATTAATGATAGCAAAGCCATTATTATAGGCTCGTGCAAAAATACGTATAATATTTATTGTTTTATTATAAAATAATTAAATAATTTTTAATATTAAAGTAAAACCTGTAATACGTTGTTTGAAATAATTACAAGTACATTTAAATTTTATCAATTATATTTTAATCATCAAATCTCTAAATGCATAATTTTATTTGTCAACATTTACGTACTTGTTTACTTTTCTCCAATTTCCACTGATTTGTATCAATTTTAGCACTATGTATATATATATATTTATATTTAGACAACAAATATAATATTTGCTATTTTACATATATGTTTAGTATTATTTAAAGTAATGCATTTATTTTTGGTGCTAATCTAAAGATGTAACATTATTACTTTTTGATCAATTGATTGTTACTCTACAACCTTAGTCATAATTTTTGACTGATAGAGTAAACATTGAAATTTTTTGTATGTGTGACATTGAATTTTTTTGTAAATATAGGCACTATGCCATTTATTCGCTCTTAATATATTAATTTTAGATTTTTTTTTCTTATTTTGTAGAAAATTATGAGGAGTAGCTAGATGAATAACAATCGATTATTGTGAAGTAGTTTCCTTCTTAAAAATACCATATTTTTTTAAATGTATAAATTCTTTTGGGTACTTGTCAATTTACAAAAGTTACTTTTCATGGAGTAGTTTCCTTCTTAAAAATACCATCTTTTTTTAAATGTGTTGGTTCTTATGAGTACTTATCAGTTTACAAATGTTACTTTTCAATCTTGATTTAATCAAAATAAAGCTAATTAAGTAATGGTTGAGAATAGTATTTAAGTGCTAGCCACTTGTCGTCCAAGGTTTTGGTTTGCATTATCATATATATCAATATTTATTGAATGATAAGTATCCATAAATTTGATAAAAAAAAAATTAAAAATAAAGCTAATTAAGTATGCTACTACTTTAGGACAGTATTAGGGTTTTACGAATAAAGCTAATTAAGCACTTATTACTTTAGGACGGTATAAGGGTTTTAACAAGAAAATTAGGGTATATGCTACGATCAATTCTACAATTCAAATTAAAAATAGTTTTATTTAATATACATGTTTTCTATTTTTAAATATCATGAATATATATACACCTTTTGATGAATATGGAAACGCGCATGGTACACTTTCTTTATCTTTTGGTTGGATCGAGCACTAGCTAGCTTGCTAGCTGGTAGAGTGGTAGCTTTAATCATATCGTGAGTTTCAAAAGGAGCAATGATAAGAAGAAGAGGTTCAGTGAACATTGAAAGACCCCATATATACACACATATACCGCATATATCAAATCATCAGTCACATTCCACATAATTACTTGCACTACTCAATGCTAGTACCCCTGCACTTTCAATACTTCAATCCTTACCCCCCATCCCCACCCTTTCAGTGTTGATCCATTATTATAACAACCTTGACAAACCCCAAATACCTGTTACCTACTTTCACTTTTCATTTTGGTTAGAAAATGAGAGAGAGAGAGAGAGAGAGAGAGAGAGAGAGAGAGAGATTATAAATACAAGCTAGGAAACTTGGTGAACTGTTCTGCTGTATTTCCTTATCCCAGTCTAAGTCTTCCTCCACTTCATTTCGTACTAGTTTGCTCAGTATATTTTACATTTGACACATGACTAGCATGCATGCGCATCGTTAGTCACCACAGTCCACAGCATACGTACATATATACTTATATATGTTGCGCGCAAGCATGGTTGAAGAAATTCTAAAGGAAAATGATTTGCTTTTGGAATTTTTTGTGATAATTATGTAACTAGGCACTAGCTAGCTAGTATACTTGCTCTTCTCCATATCTGTTGGAAAAAATTGGTGCAATGTAGTGCCAAGTAGCACACCACCATGATTTTTCCAGGAAATATCATATGGAAAGAAGTCTTAGCTCCGTTGTTTCCTGGAGAATAACAAAACTATTTTTTGAGAAAATTTCGTTCTACAAAATATTTTCCATGGTTCGACTATTATGCAAGAAATTTAAAAAAATTGTGAGAAAATATTCAACGTAGAAAACGTTCCACTCTTCTAAAAAGTGAATTATTTTCCAGAAATTATAACTTTTTAAAGAAATTATCCTCCTTTTGTTTTTCATCTTTTACAATTTTCCTCAAATTAATCAACCAAAAAGTAATTTCCAGGATTCAAATTTTCTGCATTGTGTTAGAGGGCCCGATCTTATAAGTCTTTGAGGGCCCAATCCAATAAGCCTTTGGGCACATGATCGTTAAAATCATGCGATTGGACCAGACCCATCCGAATCATCCAGCTGAAGATAGTAAAAACGGCCGACCGTTGCCAGTGTAACGCCTTACCATTTATCGTCCTCCATAACTGAGAATCAAGAGGATCGTCAATGGTACTATTCACAGACATAATATAAATAGACACAATTATCAGGTGATAAACAGAATCACACACCCGGAGATACACTGATTTACATGAGCTTTACGTTTACGTTTACACTACATTTTTACTGATTCTCACACCGGAGGTGAATCGGGGGGTAACATCCTCGCATTCTTCTCTTTGCAGGAGCTACACGAACCTGTTCCTGGCATACCGAGGATAGGTTTGTTTGAAGCATAAATCAAGCCCTGACATTTGGCGCCGTCTGTGGGACCGTATAAGCTTCTTTTGTAAATCATGTTGCCTCATGATTCTGAAAATCTCAATATAGAAACTACTACTTCCGAAGAAATAAGGCTACAGAATATCAAAGGAAAAGCCAATGAAGCGGAAGGATCCCAGGAGGCAAAAAGACGAGCCTTGCAGAAGAAGGCTGACGAGTTAAGATTGGAAGCCATAAAACTCTGGCGCGAAGAAGTTGAGTTGGAAGAAAGGATAGCGCGAGAAGCCCTTCAAACTAGAGAAGAGGATCCCGTGAATGAACCTCAGAAAACAGTCTCTAGGGGCCGAAGAGAAAAAAGATCCCGACCTCATCAGGAGGAGTCTTCAGAATCCGAAACACATTCCTCACACCCGTCCCAAGATCCTTTGGACTCAGAGGAAGAAGAAACATGCTCTCAATGGAAAGATAGGCTTCGAAGAATGGAGAAATGTATGTTTGGAGACCAGAAGAGGATGCATCGGGAGCCCATCGTAACTGAAGAGATCGAACAATATAGACCACCCCCAGGTCGTCAGTTCCCGAAAATGACCGTATTTAATGGCAAGGGAGACCCAGAAGACCATTGTGAAAAATATGAAAGTTTGATGACAGGAATGGGTCATGATGATATTATGCTTTGCAAAATGTTTAAAACCTACTTGAAGGGCTCGGCCTCCCTGTGGTATCGATCGATGAGGCCTAGATCCATACCTTCTTATGATCGATTGAAGAGCAAGTTTTTGAGGCATTATTCCCACCTGTGTCGGAGAGAGAAGGATACCGAATCTCTCATTCATTGTCGCCAAAGATCTGATGAAGAATTGGGTGATTACCTAGCCCGTTTTAAGGAAGAAGCTGGCATGGTGACCAACCTGGATAAGGTCAAGGCGGCAGGATTTCTAACTGCTGGCCTCGACTCAGTTAAAGGAAGAAAGCTTCGGTCATCCTTATATGATGTTCCCCCGAAGTCACTCAACGACATTTATATCTGAGGAGAAAGTATCAGGAGAAAAATGGAGTCTATCGATGGATACAAAGAATTATCTAAAGACAGTCGAAGAAAGGGCAGTTAGGGGAAGAATGACCGAAGGATGGATGATTCCCGGTAAGATGATAAGCGAGATAGTGACCGAAGGGATGATAGAAGAGGCGATTCAAAGAGAGTAAAGGATCCCATGGTGTTTACTCCCCTAAACACTCCCATCTCTAAGATACTGAACGAAATCAAAGGCATGGCTGATTTTTGGAGACCGGCGAAGCTGAGGGTACCTGATCATAAGAAGAATGGGAATAAATATTGTGATTACCATCAGGACAAAGGCCACAACACAGACGAATGTTTTCATCTGAAGAGATTGATAGAGAGAATGGTAAAAACAGGTGACCTAAATCAATTTGTTAAAGATTTAAGGGATAGCTTGGAACCAAAAAGGAATGACTCAGGGCCGAAAGAAATCAGAGATCGGAACGAAGAAGATGACAACCCTAGGCAAAGGGAAAGAGATGAAGCCCCTCAATATAGAGGGGAGGTAAGAACCATCACAGGGGGTACAATATTGGATCGATGTAGCAAAACGGCCAAAAGGAGGTATGCTCGTCAAGTCTACAATCTATATCAACATACTACACAGAGCAAACAACCATTGCCCATAATGTTTACTGAAGAAGATTATGAGGATGTCATTTGGCCGCACGAAGATCCTTTGGTAGTGAATCCGATCATCGGCCAAAATAAGGTATGGAAGGTACTGATAGATGGTGGTAGTTCGGTCCACATTTTGTATCACCGGATTTATGAAAAAATGAATCTGGGAGGAGAACAGCTGGAGTCTTGCAATGAACCCCCACTTTACGGCTTTGGTAACTCACCAGTTCCGATCGAGGGAACGATCACATTGTCCTTGGTATTGGGTAAGCCTCCCTGCACTGTGGAAAAACAAGTGAAATTATATGTTGTCCGAGTGGATAGCCCATATAATGGCATCCTCGGGCGTCCTACTCTAACGGCTTTCCAAGCTATAGCCTCAATACCCCATTTGAAGTTGAAGTTCCCTACCGATCATGGCATCGGCGAAATGAAAGGAGATCAAAAGATAGCCAGGATCATTATGCTAGAAGATCTAGATAGATTCGAAGAAGAAACCGAAGATGAAGGTAAGAAGAAAAGACGCATGAACGATCAGGCCGGAAGCATCCACCATGCGTTGAAAATTGAGCTAGAAAAGTTTGGGGACAATCTCTCAAACCCTATAGCCGAACCAGCGGTGGAAACCGAGGAGGTTGAATTATATGCAGGCACTTCGGGTCGAATGATCCGTATTAGGAGAGATACGAACGACGATCTGAAAGCAAAAGTGATTGCCGTGATCCGAGAATACCACGACATATTTGCCTGGGGTCCTGAAGACATGCCCAGACTTGATCCGAGCATTGCCCAACAAAGTTTAAATGTGAAAGAAGGGGCCAAGCCAGTCAAACAGAAGAAGAGAAATTTCGCCATGGAAAGACAAAAGGAGATCCAGACAGAGGTGGAAAAGCTATTGGAAGCAGATTTTATTGAGGAAATCAAATATCCCGAATGGTTAGCTAATGTGGTAGTAGTCAAAAAAGCAAATGGCAAATGGAGGATGTGCGTCGATAACACCGATCTCAATCTCGCCTGCCCTAAAGACCATTATCCACTTCCCAACATCGATCAGCTCATTGATGCTAGATCAGGATATGAAATCCTGAGCTTCCTAGATGCATTCTCAGGATATCACCAAATCGCCATGAAATCTGAAGACATCCCTAAAACAGCATTCATCACTCCGAAAGGAACATATGCTTTCATTATCATGCCTTTCGGCTTGAAGAACGCGGGGGCCACCTTTCAGAAGATGATCAACAATGTCTTTAAGAACTAGATCGGGAGAAATATGGAATGTTACGTGGACGACATGATAGTAAAATCTTTGTTTCGAGATCATGCCGATGATTTGAGAGAATGCTTCGAGACACTAAGAAAAAATAACATGCGGATCAACCCGAACAAATGCACGTTCGGAGTATTCAGCGGTAAATTCCTTGGTTATATGGTGAGCGCTCGAGGCATTGAAGCCAATCCAGAAAAGATAAGAGCGATAATCGACATGGAAGCTCCGAAAACAATTCGAGACATTCAAAAATTGACGGGAAGATTGGCTGCTCTAGAAGATTCATCTCCAAATCGGCCGACAAAGCTTTACCCTTCTTTGCGGTATTAAAAGGTACGAAGACTTTGTCGTGGGGTCCAGAATGTGAGAAAGCTTTCGAAGATATCAAGGAGTATCTAACGAAGGCTCCGTTGCTAATGAGACCGGATCCACAAGAGACTTTACAACTATACCTGGCTGTAAATGATCGGACATTGGGGGCCATCTTAGTCAAGCAACATAATGGAAACCAATATCCAGTTTTCTACATCAGCCACATGTTAAAAGAAGCAGAAACCAGATACCCGAATGCCGAAAAGTTCGCTTATGGGTTAGTCATGGCCTCAAGAAAACTGAGACATTATTTCCAAGGGAGGACGATACAAGTCACGACCGATCAACCCCTGAAAAAGATATTACAGAGACCAGAGGCTTCAAGCAGAGTTGTTGCCTGGGCCATCGAGTTGGGGGAATTTGATTTGGAATATGTGCCGAGAATTGCGATAAAAGCACATGCCCTGGCAGATTTCATAGTAGAGTGTTCGTTCACTGGTTCCGAAGGTTTGCAAGTCGAAGAAAAACTGATACAAGCTCCTGGCAAGTGGAAGCTATTTGTTGATGGTTCGGTGGCTGGAAGTAAGTGCGGAGCCGGTCTAATTCTTACAAGCCCTGAAGGTTTTGAGATATGTCAGGCCATCCGATTCACTTTTTCCTTAACCAATAACGAAGCTGAATACGAAGCACTTCTGGCTGGGATGAATCTGGCAAGAAACCTAAAGGTTAGACATCTTCGGGCTTTCAGCGATTCGATGCTAGTAGTGAAGCATTTCTCAGGAGAATATGAACAAAAGGACGCCCGAACCAAAGCCTATGCAGCTAAGGTGAAAGCAAATTCTCTGTTGTTCGAGTCCTTTGAACTGACCACTGTTGCCAGGGAAAACAACAGCCGAGCAGATGCATTATCTAGACTAGCTTCGGTCGACACTCAGAATCTCACAGGCTCAATTTACCTCACTGAAGTCAAAGCGCCCTCCATCAATAAAAAGGTATGTTTCGAGATTCACCAAGGGATAGATTGGATGACTCCAATTCGACTATTCCTGGAAAAAGGGACACTACCATTGGAAAAAACCGAAGCTCAAAAAATTAGAAATCGGGCCACCAGGTACACAATTATAGCTGGGAAAATGTACCGAAGGTCGGCTACTGAACCACTGCTGAGATGCCTGGCTCCTGAAGAACAAAAAACAGCTCTAGAAGCAGTTCACGAAGGAATCTGTGGGGAACACTTGGCAGGCCGTTCTCTGGCCTTTAAAATTCTAAGGCATGGATTCTTTTGGCCGACCCTACGAGCCGATGCACTGAACTTCCCGAAGAAATGTAGGCAATGTCAGCTTTTCAGCAAGGTTCCGAAACAACCTCCCGAAGAGATGACTTCAGTCTTAAATCCCATTCCCTTCGCCATGTGGGCCGTGGATATTGTCGGAATCCTACCTACCAGCACCAAACAAGCCAGGTATTGCATTGTGGCAATCGATTACATGACCAAGTGGGTAGAAGCACGCCCTTTGTCCTCAATTACCGAAGAAGCTGCCAAGAAATTTATGCTGGAGCAAGTAATACCCAGATTCGGGATTCCCAAAATATGTGTGTCGGATAATGGGACCCAATTCATCGGGAAGAAGTTCAAGAAATTTCTAGATTTTTTCGGAATTCAACAGAAATTCAGTTCGGTTGGTCACCCACAAGGAAATGGGGCGATAGAGGCCGCAAACAGAGTCATCTTTGATGGGATAAAGAAGAGGCTCGGAGAACCCAAAGGGTTATGGGCTGAAGAATTACCATATGTACTATGGGCTTATCGCACCACGCCAAGATCTTCAACCGGAGAAACTCCTTTCAGCCTGGCATATGGCACCGATGCAATGGTACCAGTAGAAGTCGGCCTAGAGTCATACCGAAGCGAAGTATTTAATTCCGATACAAACGAGTTGGGTCTCCGAGCTAATATGGACTTGTTAGAAGAATCTAGGGAAGTGGCATACCTACGAAATGTCAAGTATCAACAGCAAACTGCTCAATATTATGACTCAGGTGTAATGAAGAGGTCTTTCAAAGTCGGTGATCTAGTTCTTCGGCAATTAGCAAATTCGATGCCAAACAAGCAAGGGAAACTTCAGCAAAACTGGGAAGGACCCTATGTGATTATTCAAGTCGTACGACCAGGAACTTACAAACTAACTGAGCTAGATGGGAGTCCGATCAAAAACACGTGGCATGCTTCCCGAATATGCAAGTTTTATCAGTAATCTTTTTGTAAGAAAAATTTCAATTTCAACCATCAATAAAAGCTCAGTTTGTTCGCCTCATTTATATTTATTTATCGGACGAACTACCCGAATGGCTGAGACACTAGTTCTCGGTCGGGAATTATTGAAAAACCCCGAAATACAAGTCCCAGTTCGCCCCAAGGTCTTCGGGAGGCAGGATTCTCCCAAAACCGAAAGAAGAAACCTTCGGCCGAACTGCGACTTGGGGGCAACAAAGTACTGTAGTCCGAAGTGACTCGGTCCGAAGAGATGAAATTCCGAAAATTACCCCAAGTAAGGGTAATGTCGAAATGCTTCGAATTTCCGAATATTACTTCGAGTATAGGAATCACATAGCCTAAAAACCTTAAGAGGACGACCAAAAAACTGAAAAATTGTTCAGGCAAAAGAAATGCAAGTAACTTAAAAATCCGAGGATTGCATATGCATAGGAAATGAAAAGTAACTTAAATTCGAAATATTGCCCAATAAACAATTAAAGAGAAAATTGCCCGAAGGCTGTAATTCCATTATATTTTAATAAAATTACAAATTAGCCCGAAGGCAGGAAAATACAAGCTAAGGGATCGTACCCTCCAGTTCAGAATCCCTCATCTGACTTAGCTCGACCTTTCGGCTTTCCATCCAATCGAGCAGATCTTCTGTGTCAGCTATCATCTTGTCATTCTGCTGCCACAGAGCATCATTCTCATTGAGAAGCTCAGCATTTTCGGCCCGAGCAGAAGAAAGCTTAGACTTCAACTCCTCGATTTCCTTCTCCAATGAAGAATCGTTTGATCAATCTGCCTTCCTTGGTGATAAAGCAGAATATCCTGATTCTTCACTTTATCGGCTACAGAAACAGCCCAAGGGGTAGCCTAAAAAAAAAAGAGGGGGGGCAAATTTAAAACCATATATAAGGCAAAAAGAACAACTTCGGGGTAAAATACTCGTTACCAGGGAAAGATGCCCTAGAAGATTGGCGGTAGATTCAGCTGTATCCGCAGAATCATACAGGGAACGATCCTTCGGGAGAATGAAGAAGTGGCACATATCCCCAACAATTCTCTTTGAAGCAGCCGAAGCAGGAGCTCCAAAAGAGTCAGACTCCATCACGGCCCAAGAAGGCCGATAAGAGTTCACATTCAAATCCTCAACACGGGTTTTCTTCTCCGAAGTACTCGGAGGATCGCCCTTAGGGGAGGAAAAAGAAACGGAGGGACCAGTAGCCGGTGTATTCTTATTTCGAGCACGTCTATCCGCTGCCCTCCTCCTCATCTCTGATCGACTCGACACTGGAACAAAAAGAAATGTTAATCACTGCAAAAAAACATCAGATTAACTACACATCAAGATGGAAAAAACGAACAAGCAATCTTGCTTACTGATTATCCACAAATTCAAAGAGACTGAAGTTCAACGGAAATTAAAGAAAAGATGGAGAAGTCTTGAGCGAAATTGAAGATAGAGTAATATACGATTAAACTTACAAGTATATTTATAAAGAGAATAAACGGCGCTGATGAACCGCCGCTTGAGCAACCCCTACCTAAGATGAAGGCACGTGTCTCCCCAAGAAAGGAGCGGTCAAACTGCCATTAAATGAGGGGAAATACCAAAAGTCCCGACATTCAAAAAAAAAGAGAAGATATTTATCATGGCGCAAGTAACCAAGTCCCAGTTCGTCCCAAGGTCTTCGGGAGGTAGGATTCGCCCAAAACCGAAAGAAAAAACCTTCGGCCGAACTACGACTCGGGGGCAACAAAGTACTGTAGTCCGAAGTGACTCGGTCCGAAGAGATGAAATTCCGAAAATTACCCCAAGAAGAAAATTACCCCAAGTAAGGGAAAAACTTCGAATATAGGAATGAGCTTATGGACCGAAGGAACCTGAAATTCCGGAAATTACTTGGAGTAATGTTTACAAGTTATTTCAAGTGAGATTCATTAATGATCAGGAGATTATTCAGAAGATTACCAAAGATTCGCTACTATATGAATAGTCATGATTATTTGACATAAGGCACCCGAAGGCAGCTACAAGTAATCGGAGAAACTACAAAAAGTACATTAAACCAGTTATTAAGTTCATTGCAAGATAAGCCCGAAGGCAGAATTACATCACAGGCCCGAAGGCATAAGTTCGTTACAAAGAAAAAAATTAAGTTATTCTGAATCGGGATCAGAAGAAACAACTAAAGGCACATCAGGGACCTCCTGTCGAAGGACTGGATCATCTTCAGGGTTGAAAAGGATTTGCTTATAGTCAAAACCTACCTTGTGAGCAGCAATGACAACATCATCATATCCCACAGCAAAACCCCTATCTTCGGATCGGGAGATGGTCTTCCTCGCCTTCTTCAGTTCCTTCTTCAAACGGCGCAGCTCCAATCGATTGACCTCCTTGTCATCGGTTAGCTTCTTCTCCTCGATCAAGGCATCATAAGATCATTCTTCTCTTGTTGGAGAAGGCCTTCTTTCCGTTGAGACCCCGCCAGAAGATCCTCAAGCTTCTTTACCTGGTTTTCCAAAGGATTAAACTTATCCTTTAGAGAACCAATCTCTGCATTAAATCCCCGGATGATGGCAGCCTGATCTTTGACCTTTTCGGTCACAGCTGCGGCCCAAGGGACGGCCTGAAAAAGCACCAAAAAAGGCATCAAGACAGAGAGATATAAGAAAAGGGAAAAATATATGTGTAAAAATAAAGTATATTGAAGGGAACTTACCAAACTAAGGTGCCTTAGCATGTTCTCACAAGCCTCCACAGTAGGAGCTGCATCATAAACCAAGCGATCGGCCCGAAGAATAAAAGAATTGCACAAGTCTTGACATAATTCCTTGATAGGCTTCGGGGCAGGAGCACCGAAAGAATCAGTGTCCACTACACCCCATGAAGGTCGATAAGTCTTCAAGACAGGAATTGATTCATTGGTTCTTCTCTTCTTCTCGGACTTATTTCCCTCCAAAGCAGGAGATTCCGAGGGGATCACATCAACAATGTTACTGGTAGGAATCTCTACTTCTTCGGCCTACATTGGCGTAATTTCTTGCACAACTAGGGGAGCCTCTACCTCTTGTGGAGTCGAAGCAACGTTCCCTTGAGAAATGCTCCCGGATCCACCAGCCAACAAAGCCTTCCTTTCGGCCGCTCTCCTCCTCATATCGGCTACTGCAGACAATGAAAGAAAAATAATAAAAGGAGGTTACCTATTAAAAAACATGAAGCGAAGAAACAAAATAATACAAAAAGTACCGATATGCTCTTCAGCCAAGACCCATCCCTAGTAATAGACAATGGGAGTCTGTCTTCGGGAACTAAGGGAGTGTTCAGTTTTCGATAAAGAGACTTCTCTTCATCGGAAAGAGTTTTCAGCTTGACTCTATTGATCTCAACTTCCCTCCACTCCGAAAACCTAGGAAGACCGGGCCCAGTGACATAACACCAATGGTTGTGCGTCTTCTTGTAACTTCAGTTAGTTGCCGCCCAATCGGAGCGACCCACTCTTCGGGTAATGTTATAAAAACCAGGGGACTTGGCATTTTTACGAAAATCATAATGGTGCCAGAAAAGAACTGATAAAGGAGGCACCTCGCGCTGCAAACATCGGTATTGGAAAACGTTCATATGGATGAAACCATTCGGATCTAAATGACCGATCGCTATACCCATTTCCCTCAGAAGAACTTTTACAAGGGACAACAAAGGAAAACGGAGCCCACATACGAAGGTAGTCTCCGATACACCTGTGGCGATCTCTTCGGGTTGATCATTGACTGATATGCCCGGGGTGTCGTATATACGATCGGTAGAATCAGGTAAAAAACAACGATAACCTTCGGAAAAATCGAATTTTACCTTGAAAGTATCTAAGTCCTCTTGTTTCAAAATAGAAGATTGATTATCGACAGCATACACGGTGCCATCCTCAAAAAGCAAAGCAGGAACATGGCCCACGGCATGCCCCGAAGGACCTGTTTTAGGGTTTGTCGTTGAATCTGGAAAAAGAAAGGTGAGTCGTTAATCCAATACTCGGGGACAGAAAGACAAAAATCAAATAATAAACTATAGCCGAAGGAAATCCCCGAGTATGAATAGACCAACGATAAATTGAAAAAAACAAAGAAAAAGAGGACTACGGCGAAGGAAGTTCTTGTACTCAGAATTAAGAAAAGTCAGACACTCGAAGAGACTTTACATATTTGAAAAACTAAACCACATTATCTGAAGAAAATACTTTTGAAAGAAAAACATCAAAGATATATGGCAGAAATGGACTTACTTGTTGAAGTGAGTTGTCGACGATAGTTGAAAGTCCGTTGATTGCTCTGAGGTCTCGCACAAAAAGAATTCCGAAAGCAAATAGGGTAAGCAAGATACAAGGACGTAAATATATATATATATAGAAATGAATGGATGAGATGTATAGACGGTTCATACCCTTGTCCCAGATAACGACACGTGGAGGACCGTTTAAAACAAAAGGATGTAAATTGAATACAACTGTCGCCTCAAAAGATGCGCCTTTAAGGGAGATATATCGATCGGCTAGACTCTTCAGTCAAGTTAGACTTCGGTCTTATTTCCAAACCGACCGAAGCCCGGGGACATGTTAGAGGGCCCGATCTTATAAGCCTTTGAGGGCCCAATCCAATAAGCCTTTGGGCTCATGACCGTTAAAACCATGCGATTGGACCAGGCCCATCCGAATCATCCAGCTGAAGACAGTAAAAATGGCCGACCGTTGCCAGTGTAAATGAGAATACGATTAAAAGTATAAATACATAAATGGAGGACAGTATAAATGGCCGATCCTCTTGATCCTCTTGATTAGAAGTTCTATTGGAAGTATAATTAGTATTTATAAGTCATACGATTAAAAGTTCTATTGGAAGTAGAATAGGAGTTCGAATTTATAGTGAATTATAAAATATCAATTATAAAGAAAAAGTTCGAATTTATAGGGAAGACATATGATTAGAAGTTCTATTGGAAGTATAATTAGTATTTATAAGGCATACGATTAAAAGTTCTATTGGAAGTAGAATAGGAGTTCGAATTTATAGTGAATGAGAGTTCGAGTTTATAAAAAAAATATATAAATAAAAGTTCTACTAGAACTAGAATAGGTGTTTGAATATATAGAGCAGACATATAATTAAATACTTTATAGAAAGTACGATCTTCTTAAATTATATATTTTTTTATATAAGTTAATTATACTTATATTAGGAAAATTTATTCATAAATCCAATACTATTGTCATGAAAAAAGGCACCGAATTTAAAAAGAAAAGAATTGATGTGTTAACATAATAAAAGAACAATGAGTAAAAGAACAATCTCATGCAGGAATCCTAAATAAATACAGGAGTATTTATAATATAAAGAGAAAATAAGATGTGTTTTCATTTTCTAAAATGCCAAAACTTTTAGAAAATCTAGAGAAAGTATAAATTGGAATTCACTCTATTTTTTAGATTTTGATTTTAAGGAAAAAAATTATTGTGTAAGATAAGTAACATCAATAATATGTAATGAAGTTAGAATTTCGATCCCAAACGAGAGCGGCTCGAAACGTGTTTAACGGGAAGACGGCTCACTATAAAAGATTGTACTAGCTATTAAAATATCATATTATGTTATAAATTTTATTTTATTTTTAGGATTTGATTTTATTTTGTATTTTTAGGATTGTACTAGCTTTCTTTTTAGTAATAACTGTGTTTAATAAGAAAGCGGTTCATTAGATAAGACCGTATAAAAGATGTTTATATATATAATTAATACATAAAATAAATTGTTTTATTGGAAGTAGAATACGAGGGCGGTGGAGACGTCTTATACGATTTTTTAAAACTATACATCTTTTTTCCTAGAAATCCTTTATTTTAACTTTTTTATACAAGTTAATTGTACTTGCATTACAAAAATATATCCATAAATGTAATATTATTCCCGTAACGAAAAGTCTTCGTATTTTATTTTATTTTGATATGTTAACATAACAGAAAGACATTTCCATGCGGAAACTATAAATAAATACAAGAATATCTATAATATACAGAAAATATAAGATGTATTTTCATCTTTTAAAACTCCAGAAATATTAGAAAGTTTAAAGAATATAAAAATTTGAATTTACTCTCTTTATATAATGAAGTTAGAATTTCGGTTTCAAATAAGAGCGGCTCGAAACGTATTTAACGGGAAGACGGCTCGCTAGAAAAGATTGTATTAGCTATTAGAATTTGATACCGAAGTCTTAATTTTTTTTATTTTTACGGTTAAATTTTATAGATAAAAAATATTATATAAGTCTTAATAATATATGTTAAAAAGTTGGGATTTCGGTTTTAACGAGAGAGCGGCTCAATCGAAAGAATCGTATTTAACAAGAAATTGATTCATTAGATAAGATTATTTAATTATTAAAATTTAATATTAATATTATAATATAACGTAAATGTATTGAATTTTTTTAAAAATATTGTAATGTCGCCGCGAAGCGCGGCTTTATCAACTAGTATATATATAAAGGAGGATAGCGGGAGTTTAGGTGGCGCTTTAATATCGTCTCAATCGATTTTTCTAATTTTCTAGAATTTTAAACACTAATAAATATAAAATATCAATTATAAAGAAGAAGTTCGAATTTATAGGGAAGACATATGATTAGAAGTTCTATTGGAAGTATAATTAGTATTTATAAGTCATACGATTAAAAGTTCTATTGGAAGTAGAATAGGAGTTCGAATTTATAGTGAATTATAAAATATCAATTATAAAGAAAAAGTTCGAATTTATAGGGAAGACATATGATTAGAAGTTCTATTGGAAGTATAATTAGTATTTATAAGGCATACGATTAAAAGTTCTATTGGAAGTAGAATAGGAGTTCGAATTTATAGTGAATGAGAGTTCGAGTTTATAAAAAAAATATATAAATAAAAGTTCTACTAGAACTAGAATAGGTGTTTGAATATATAGAGCAGACATATAATTAAATACTTTATAGACAGTACGATCTTCTTAAATTATATATTTTTTATATAAGTTAATTATACTTATATTAGGAAAATTTATTCATAAATCCAATACTATTGTCATGAAAAAAGTCACCGAATTTAAAAAGAAAAGAATTGATGTGTTAACATAATAAAAGAACAATGAGTAAAAGAACAATCTCATGCAGGAATCCTAAATAAATACAGGAGTATCTATAATATAAAGAGAAAATAAGATGTGTTTTCATTTTCTAAAACGCCAAAACTTTTAGAAAATCTAGAGAAAGTATAAATTTGAATTCACTCTATTTTTTAGGTTTTGATTTTAAGGAAAAAAAATTGTTGTGTAAGATAAGTAACATCAATAATATGTAATGAAGATAGAATTTCGATCCCAAACGAGAGCGGCTCGAAACGTGTTTAACGGGAAGACGGCTCACTATAAAAGATTGTACTAGCTATTAAAATATCATATGATGTTATAAATTTTATTTTATTTTTAGGATTTGATTTTATTTTTAGGATTGTACTAGCTTTCTTTTTAGTAATAACTGTGTTTAATAAGAAAGCGGTTCATTAGATAAGACCGTATAAAAGATGTTTAAATATATAATTAATACATAAAATAAATTGATTTATTGGAAGTAGAATACGAGGGCGGTGGAGACGTCTTATACGATTTTTTAAAACTATACATCTTTTTTCTAGAAATCCTTTATTTTAACTTTTTTATACAAGTTAATTGTACTTGCATTACAAAAATATATCCATAAATGTAATATTATTCCCGTAACGAAAAGTCTTCATATTTTAATTTTTTTTTTTGATATGTTAACATAACAGAAAGACATTTCCATGCGGAAACTGTAAATAAATATAAGAATATCTATAATATACAGAAAATATAAGATGTATTTTCATTTTTTAAAACTCCTTAAATATTAGAAAGTTTAAAGATTATAAAAATTTGAATTTACTCTCTTTATATAATGAAGTTAGAATTTCGGTTTCAAATAAGAGCGGCTCGAAACGTATTTAACGGGAAGACGGCTCGCTAGAAAAGATTGTATTAACTATTAGAATTTGATACTGAAGTCATAATTTTTTTTATTTTTACGGTTTAATTTTATAGATAAAAAATATTATATAAGTCTTTATAATATATGTTAAAAAGTTGGGATTTCGGTTTTAACGAGAGAGCGGCTCAATCGAAAGAATCGTATTTAACAAGAAATTGATTCATCAGAGAAGATTATTTAATTATTAAAATTTAATATTAATATTATAATATAACGTAAATGTATTGAATTTTTTTTAAAAATATTGTAATGCCGCCGCGAAGCGCGGCTTTATCGACTAGTTTGATATAAAGACGGTGCAGGAGTATTGATAGCAAATAAGAATATGCGGGATGGCGGGCCGAGCCGAACGGTTCGGTCTGCATGTTTTCTATTTTTATTTTTCTTAGATTAATTACATGAATATTCACAAATTTTTATCCAATAGATCTGGGATCTTTTTTATTTCTTGACTTTTTTAGGTTTTAAATATTCTCAAATTATCAAAAACATTTTTTTTTAATTTTACTATTTTCTGAAAATATTTACAGAAATACGATTTTGTAATAAAAGACAAACAGATATAATTGATTTTTATATTTTTCTAAAAATAATTCTAAGTTGCTTTCAGTTTCAAATAATTCTTATTGAATTATTTTTATAAAAATAATTCTAAGTTATATTTTTACGAAAAATATGAAAAATTCTTATTTTTAAGGAAAGCTTTTAAATATTACTCACTCGGGCTTCGAATTGTTTTTTTTAAATATCATTTGAAATTATTACATGAATATATGTTTGATTTTACATGAATATATGTTTGCTTTTAAAAGCATAGTAAAAATAGTTGAAATTTAGTTATTTAACACGGGTTAGGCGAGTTGCACGGGGCGGATCGGGTTACACGGGTTAGGCGGGTTTAACGTGTCGTGCTGACCTGGTTACAATTCACTAGATGCTAACTCGTGAACAACCAGGATTACAGATCCGTTTGTGCGGGTTTCGAACCGACCCATTTCGTACCGGTTTTTTGACGAGTTTTTGGCGAATCGGGCACGATCGAGCCGGGCAAAACAGTCGGTTTGGCCGGTTCTAGCTCCGAGGATAGGGCAACAGGTCATGATACATACATGTTATTTCTGTCAAGCTTTATTTACCGCGTGTAGTTGGACCCGTTTAAGAACTTTTTGTTGTCCTACACATCATACGTGTACGTTCCTAAATTATAACTAGAAAAAATCAGTGTTCCAGAAATCGCTATGTGGCCAGGGCGGTCGGGGTACCGCCTAGCGTCTAATCTGGTAGGCGGGGATTAATCGAAACATTAATCGGTTGTATTTAAATATTATTTTTAATATTTTTACTTATTAAATATTTTTACCTATTTTTAAATTTTTCAACATATTTTGCTAATTTTTGCCAATTTTTTGTCGATTTTTGACCGCCTAGGCCGATTTTTGACCGCCTTTTGACCGCTTGGGCCGATTTTTGACCGCATAGACTGATTTTTTGCCGATTTTTGACCGATTTACACAAAAAACGTTTTTTTAACCGCTTAGGCCCGAGTCGGAACGTTTTTTTAACCAATTTTTACAACACTGGAAAAAATAATGTTACTTTTATTCTTTTATTGCTTTACATTTTCTTGCAATAAGTCAATTACACGAACAAGGCCCAAACATAAGTTACTCTATTTTCAAAAGTGTCCACTTTTGTAAATAAATAAAGAGGCCCAGATGACACCAACTATAGTGGCCCAAGTTTGAAAACTATAATTCACGTTCAATTCCAAGTAAAATGTAACGAAGCCCGAAAGCCGAAACAATACTTTCTATAGCAGGGCTCCTTACCAATCATTTCAAGTAGTAATTTTTCTTACTAACTGAAGTTCTTATTAATAACTTTGAGGCCAAACATTATTTGTGAGAGAGAGACGAGGCAATGCCTCATCATTTCAGGACATTTAGAACATATGAAAGTATAACAAAATTGTATCAAGATGTTGGTGATTCAAGGACTAGTTGTTGTTCCCATTATCAAAGCATGTCCTTGGTAGATCAGGCAGCTTGTCTTGCTAACTGAAAATTTGAGTTCGAAAAATATATTAGCATTTGCCTATTAACAGAAGGTAGATAGAAATATATGTATTGAGTGAGCATTATTAAAGACCTTAAAATAAGTTTCAAGCTTCTTCTTTAGATTTGCATGCTCTTGCTTCACTTGATGATATGAGCTAATGCATCTGCAAATTAAATTTGATATTCGAATTAAGTACACACATAATCGAATACTAACTATAACTTATAAGTACGCTTAAATAAGCATGTAGCTAGTTAAGATGGAGATTAATGAATTACCCTTCGGCATTGCCTGCCTTGCAGTAATCCTGAAACCGTGTGCATTCTCTTTTTACCTTGATGGCACCAATGCTGCATGATAGCCTTATTGATCAGTTACCTTAACCACACATGTTAGGACTAAAAAATGGTGTGGTAAGTCAATTATCAGCTTATATATATATATATATATAGTCATATATATCTTAATATTCTTTTCTTTCTTTTTCTATTTTTAGTACCTACAATTGATATACTACATTAATTTAGCCATTTTTCAGCCAATTTCCTTTTAGCTTTTTGATGACATTACCATGTCACTAATACACACAAAAATAAATAAGAGTTTGTGATAAGGACATCTAGCTAGGATACAGATAGGAGGAGGAGTTTGTATATGTATTTTTATCTTTATTAAACAGGTGCATGTATTTACCTTGAGCTACTACTCTTAAACAGGTGCATGTAGTTCTCCAGGTTACAAAAATCGAAAGGCCTTTTTTCTCTGCACATATAATCATAGAAAATATGTTAATCCTCGTGTCTAGAGTAGTCTTTGCAGATATAGGATTAGCCATTGTGCTAACTAGGTACTCACAATGACATTTCTAAGTTGCGTAGCAATCTAACAGAATCCCCGTAATAGGACGCTACTATTTCCTCCACAAAATTAGGATTCGCGTCATCTTGCAAATCTTCTAGCTGGATAAACTGATCATCAAGGAATCCCTGTACGTACAGATATGTAAACATCAAGATTAGTTTTTGAATAAATTAGTTGCTTCCATATGGTTTCCGATGACCCTTGAACTACATATAAGATGGAATACATGCATACATCAAAAGTTGTTTTTTGAAAAAATGAAATCAGTAGTTTATGAACCTCATCAAAGAATGACTTCCTCAAATAGGCAATCTGTGGTTGCATCTGATTTCTGTCCATCTTTGATCTATTCAAAATGTGAAAGAAGTGGAGAGCTTCAGGCAAAGAAAATGGAGCTATGTAACTGGAGGATTTCTTTGTTATTCCAAGCCAAGTTATGCACGGTATTTATAGCACTTCAAATTATGTTGTAGACAGGTGTTGTGTATGATTGAGAGAGAGGAAAATATCATAAGAGAGTTGCAACCAATGTATGGCTTCATACAATTGATATTTTAATAAATAGAAAACGATGTTGAGCGTCAACTTCAGCTAAGAGAAATCCAAACAAAGTACAGTTGCAAGAATGCCAGTTGATTAAGCATGAATAATATAGCTCGCTAAATAATATTTAGTCGCAATTTTGTTGGCATAATTTATCATATATACAACTACAAGTTGATTGCTGCAAGTTGATTGCTGTTGAGTAAGAAATACATGAGTATAATATAGAGAGGGTGAATGTATTACCAATTTTTTCTCGATTTTAAAACTGTTTAAGTTTGCAAAATTGGTAGCTTGCAATTGCATGTTATATGATGAACAATGTGAATTGTAAAGAACACACAATTTCACTTCAAATCTAATATTGTATCAGATTAAAGATTTACTACAAATTGCGAATATAAATATAGTTCTCTCAATTTTGATTTTTTAGATAGATATTCTAAATTCTAGCGCTTAAAATCTGAACTAAAGAACAGAGTCTGTGTACTTATACAATTGTGCACAACTCACTTTTTACAAATATAGCAACAGGAACTAAGCATGCTACACTATTTTGGTATAAGTTGGCATCTTGAGAGTTTCCCATATCCACTTCTTTAGTTGTTTTTTTTTAAATTTCTCTCCAAGCTTCTTTGTAGGCATGCCAGGCACTCACTGCAACGGTTGGGCCATTGCATGTGCCTTGGTTTTTTGTTATTTCTTTGTCTTGAGAAATTTTCTTGAAAACTGTCTGTCAATCCATTCGAGAAATGCCTTAGTACTTGATTCGAGAACTGCTCACAATGGATTAGAGATCTCTAAGTTCTCGAATGAGTCTTTTTATGTTGGTCAAAATCTACCTTTTTGTAATCTTGTGGGTTTAATTGTGTTATTATATATGTTGTAACTTCGTAAATTCATAGTAAATCGTATATCTGTTAAAAAATTATGAGCGATATCATTTTGGAAAGCACTTTTCAATATATGCGTTTTGTATTTACCTTTAGCTAACAAATTCTATGACTGTGATGCCTTAAACGTCAAATTACTAAACTGATCAGGGGCTGATTGTGTTCTAGCAGTCCGCATTTTCATTGTTTCTTCATTGATTACCTCTCCGTTTTTAACGAGCCTTACCATTCTGGAAAGGTCTAGGAATCCTCTACGACTTTTGTGTTTTGTACTTTTTCATTTGAGTTAATATTTGTAGGGTAAATTACATTTCTTTGGGACTGGTTAGTTCTTATTTTTAGCTTCTATAGTCTATTTTGTTTAGTGATGTTATATCAACGTGTTTTGGATTATTTATGATATAAGTACCATTTTGAGACATCTTTTTGGAATAAGTTATGTGTTAGTTATATGTAAGTTATTTGTGATTTTATTATGATTTGGGAGATATTGTAAGACTCCGTCATGAGTGGAGAGAATCTCGTGCTTGGCACCTCCTATGCGGTGTATTTATATAGTATGGGCGTTGTCGCTGATGTTATGGGACACGTATAGTCATGACTATTGTGTATGTTTGGCCATTTGGGTATTGTACTTTTTGCCGTGCAAACCCTTATAAGATTTGGGTAGCATTTGATTTGTGCTATGCAAGCCCCTGTAAGTTTTGATGACTACATATTCTGGATGACCGAAAATGTTGGACGTCCTGTAAGATTATATCCTATGTCAGTAAGTAAAGTTTTGTTTCGACAATAATTTTGCTGATTATTATGTGTAAGTGGTACGCTTAATTGTTTTGAATATTATTTATAATTGTATGTGTCTGTGTATGTGTAAGTGTCAGATTATATTTTATCGGCTATGTCTTTGTTTATGTTAATGTGATAATTATGCGTAAGTGTTATGATTATTTGTTAGAATAAGTTTATTTTTATATAAGAGCAATTATTTTTATATTGTGAGTTGAGTCACCATTTTATATTTTCTCATTTGCTATATCTCATTGTTCTTTATTCAGATATTCAATTTTGTTCGTAACCTCATCATCATAATCTTTGTTCAATTAAATTGTCTTCGTATGTAGTTTTCGTCCAGCTTTTATTTATTATTTTGATATCCGAATATTATCCTTTCGCTCCCTGCCGGTTCTTTGTTATTCTTATTCCTCCCGGCAGGTGATTTTATTTAGGTCGCCTACTTATTGGGAAGAGTGCGAGTTGTGATATTTGGAGAATTTAGGTATATTTTTAATTTATGAATTGTAAGATATTGGATTTTGAGAATTTGTATCGTTTTATTCGATTTTTAATGGATTTTAAAATTAAGTTTACTTGTTAGGGATGTTAAAGTTGGTATCAGAGCTAGAGTTTATAGATTCTGTAGACTTGCCTTTGGACTCAATTTGTGAGGTTTGGGTAGTTGTAAGATAGTATTTGAGCATTTGACTTCCCTTTAGGCTTGACCTACGAGTGTGGGCAGATCGTGTGATGGATCGTTAGTTAAGAATATTATTCATCGTGTTCCTTTGATTTCTATGCGTGATTAACTAGAATCATCTTTACGTGCGATCTTTAATCGTGTTCAGTAATGACGCGACCGAGTAAATATAGGTGGTTTGTGGATGCTCTACCGCATACAACATATTGTTCGTGAATATTTGAATCATTGAGTACAACAAGAAGGACGATATCTGTTTCAACATAGTTTTATTCTAAGTGCGAAAGTTGAAAGCGAGGTTTTTGGAATGTTAGTAATGTAAGAGGCTACTTGGGAGCCAACAAAAATTGTTCGTGTTCATTATTGACATCTGTTCGAGTAAGGTGCGAAAGATTAATTTTGAGTAGGGATAGCAAAAAAACCCAATCTGATGGATACCCGATCCGATTGGATTTTATCGAACCCAAATTTTTTGATTTTGATTTTACGTGTACCGAACCGAACCCGATCCGAAAATCCGAAATCCTATCCAAACCCGAAACCCAAAAAACCCCGACATATATACTATATATATATATGGTATTATATAAATGTATAGAATAATAATAATAATATTTTAATATTTTAATCTTAATTATTTTATATTTCAAAACATATATATATATATATATATATATATATATATATATATATATATATATATATATTTAAGATGCATATCAAGCAAATAAACAAAATGATCATCCACATATATTTATATAAATATATATTCTTTTATTTTTCTTATATTTTTTAAATTTTATTTATAATATTCTATATTTTTATGTAACTAAAATATTTTTATATTTTAAATTTAAAATATACTAGCTTAAAACCCGTGCGATGCACGGATTTTTTAAAATATTATATGAATTTTTTTCATTAATTTAAATTATTTTTTAAAATATTAATTTTGGAGGCTTAAATTTTTATATGAGATGATTTGATAATAGTTGTATAAATGTTATCCATGATATTTCTAAAAATGGAGAGATTTTAGTCAGAAAATATAGAAAGATGATAGGTTTTAGTTGAAAAAAATAATTGTTTAATTATTAGTAATTATAAAATAATTCTTTTAGTTTATAAAATATAATGTCCGTGTAATGATTAGAATAAGAGAGGATTTAGTTAAAGAAAATTAAAAAGATAACATGTTTTTGGTGAAAAAGGTAATTGATTAGTTTATAGTATTTATAATTTAATTACGTTATTTTACTAAATACAATTGCTCGTAATGTTTTTTGAAAAGAAGAAATTAATATTGTACGTGATATTTCTATTAAAAGAGGGATTTTAGTTAGAAAATATATAAAAGATGATACGTTTTAGCTGAAAAAGAAAATCATTTAATTATTAATATTAGAATATTATTAGTTTATTGTATTAAATAGAACCGCCCGTGATATAATTGGAAAAAAGATATTTTAGCTATAGAAATAGAAAGGCAACGTGAAAATTAAAAAGATTATACGATTTATGTGAAAAAAGTAATTGATTAGTTTATAATAATTATAATTTAATTAAGGCAACCGACTACTTACCATTATTTTAATTAATTAATTTTAATTTATTATAATTTAATATACTCATATTTACGGATTATACTAATGTTTCCTTATTATAAACAACGTATACAAATTTTTAATATATTTTTATTAATAATTGAAAAATATGATGTAATATTTCCGGGTATATATTAATGATTATAAGATTAGTTTTAAATTAAAAAGGTAACATGTTTTAATTTGAAAGGAAATATTAATGATTGTAAGATATGATACGGCTGATATTTTTATAAACAACGTATACAGATTTTTAATATATTTTATTAATAATTGAAAAATATGATGTGATATTTTCGGGTATATATTAATGATTGCAAGATTAGTAAGTGTTTATAAAAGGTAATATCTTCAATTAAAAGTAAATGTGAAAAAAGGCAATCGACTACTTACCATTAATTATATTATGTTATTATTTATTTTAGGAGTTTTAATAGTATAGATAAAGGGTAAATAAATAAATTCACTTAGTAACAAAAAACAGGTACCAAAACTCTTTTATTGTTTCGGCTTTTATATAATAGTATAGATATTTGTGATTGTAAGATTAGTGGGTGTTTATAAAAGATAATATATTCAATTAAAAGTAACTGTGAAAAAAAGCAATCGACTACTTACCATTAATCATATTATGTTATTATTTATTTTAGAAATTTTAATAGTATAGATATTATATATATATATATATATATATATATATTTCTGTATAATGAAGGGTAAATAAGTAAATTCACTTAGTACCAAAAAACAGGTACCAAAACTTTCAATGTTTCGGAATTTATATAATAGTTTTTAATATATTTTATTAATAATTGAAAAATATGATGTGATATTTTCGGGTATATATTAATGATTGCAAGATTAGTAGGTGTTTATAAAAGGTAATATATTCAATTAAAAGTAAATGTGAAAAAAGGCAATCGACTACTTACCATTAATTATATTATGTTATTATTTATTTTAGGAGTTTCAATAGTATAGATAAAGGGTAAATAAATAAATTCACTTAGTAACAAAAAACAGGTACCAAAACTCTTTTATTGTTTCGGCTTTTATATAATATTATAGATATTTGTGATTGTAAGATTAGTGGGTGTTTATAAAAGATAATATATTCAATTAAAAGTAATTGTGAAAAAAAGCAATCGACTACTTACCATTAATCATATTATGTTATTATTTATTTTAGAAATTTTAATAGTATAGATATCATATATATATATATATTTCTGTATAATGAAGGGTAAATAAGTAAATTCACTTAGTACCAAAAAACAGGTACCAAAACTTTCAATGTTTCGGAATTTATATAATAGTATAGATTTGTACTTTTATGTTTTGCTTAATGTGATTATTTTAATTTTTTAATTTTGAATTGAAAACCAGATTTAAACCCGAATCCGAACCGAAACCTGATGGTTTGGATTTGGATTTTGATTTTTAAACTCGAATCCAAACCCAGACCGATCCGAAAATTTTGGATTTGGATTTGGATTTGGGCAAAACCCGATCCGATCCTACCCTTTGCCATCCCTAATTTTGAGGATGAAATTTCTATTAGGAGGGAAGAATGTAACATCCCGATATTTTTGATTTATTTAAATTATTTAATATTTAGTGTTATATAATATTTGTAGGTGGTTATTAATATTTGTTTATGTAGGAGTCAATATTTATTTTATGGTTAGATTATTGTTTTAAGAGATTAGTAGTTTTAAAAAAAAATTAGAGAGATTAAAAGGAAAAAAAAAGAGTGAAGGGTTTAGGGGAAAACAAAAAGACTTACGTTACTTTTTGCATTTGAGAGGAGAAGTGAAGGAGAATGAAGATTTTTCAAACCTAATGGAAGGCTATGGATTTTGGAGTTGTAAGAGAGCTGAGAGATTATACTTTTGTTACATAGATACATGTATGAGGAATTATAGGGTTTATAGTATCTTTGATTTTGTTATTTTAATTAGGGTTCTTAGCTTGAGGGGCTGAACTTGTTGAGAGTTGGTGATAATCATCGAGTACGAGGTACGGATTTCAATTATACTTTTCTCATCTTCACATTGTTGTTCCAAATTTGTATGTATAGCATTCCTAATTTAATTTCTTGTTAAATTCATATATGATTCATTACTCATCGATGTTATGATTTTGGGCTCGTTGGAAAGATATTTCGATTATCTAGAACTTTTGTTCTATGTAGTTTGCGAAATTCTGCTTTTATGTTGGTCAAAATCTACCTTTTTGTAATCTTGTGGCTTTAATTGTGTTATTATGTTGTAACTTCGTAAATTCATAATAAATCGTATATTTGTTCAAAAATTATGAGCGATATCATTCTGGAAAGCTCTTTTTAATATCTGCGTTTTGTATTTACCTTCAGCTAACAAATTTTGTGATTGTGATGCCTTAAACGTCAAATTACTAAACTGATCAGGGGCTGATTCTGTTATGCCAGTCCGCATTTTCATTGTTTTTGAATTCATTACCTCTCCGTTTTTAACGAGCCTTACCATTCTGGAAAGGTCTCGGAATCCTCTATGACTTTTGTGTTTTATACTTTTTCATTTGAGTTAATATTTATAGAGTAAATTGTTTTTCTTTGGGACTAGTCAGTTCTTATTTTTAGCTTCTATAGTCTATTTTGTTTGATATTTTGTTTATTGATGTTAGATCAACACGTTTTCAATTATTTATGTTATAAGTATGATTTTGAGACATCTTTCTGGAGTAAGTTATGTGTTAGTTATATGTAAGTTATTTGTTATTTTATTATAATTTGAGAGATATTGTAAGATTCCGTCATGAGTGGAGAGAATCTCGTGCTTTGCACCTCCTATGCGGTATATTTAAATATTATGGGCGTGTCACCGGTGTTATGGGACACGTATAGCCATGACTATTATGTATGTTTGGCCATTTGGGTGGCATTGTGCTTTTTGTCGTGCAAGCCCTTGTAAGATTTGGGTAGCATTTGCTTTGTACTATGCAAATCCCTGTAAATTTTGATGACTACATATTCTGGATGATCGAAAATGTAGAACATCCTGTAAGATTATCTCCTATATCAGTAAGTAAAGTTTTGTTTCGATAATAATTTTGCTGATTATTATGTGTAAGTGGTACGATTAATTGTTTTGAATATTATTTGTAATTGTATGTGTATGTGTAAGTGTCAGATTATATTTTATCGGTTATGTCTTTGTTTATGTTAATGTGATAATTATGTGTAAGTGATATAATTATTTGTTAGAGAAAGTTTATTATGATATAAGAGCATTTATTTTTATATTGTGAGTTGAGTCATATTTATATTGTCTCATTTGCCATGTCTCATTGTTCTTTATTCAGATATTCAATTTTGTTCGTAACCTCATCATCATAATCTTTATTCAGTTATATTGTCTTCGTATGTAGTTTTCGTCCAGCTTTTATTTATTATTTTGATATCCGTATATGAGTTTTTCGTTCACTGCTGGTTCTTTGTTTTTCTTATTTCTCCCGATAGGTGATCTAATTTAAGTGGGATATTTATTGGGAAGAGTGCGAGTTGCGATATTTGGAGAATTTAGGTGTATTTTTAAGTTATGAATTGTAAGATAATGGATTTTGAGAAGTTATATCATTTTATTCGATTTTTAGTGAATTTTAAAATTAAGTGTACTTGTTAGGGATGTTAAATTAATCCTTAATTTGTATTTCTCCCTTCTCTTTTTAATTTAATCACTGTCGCGAATTATATTAATCGATCGACATTACATGCTATTTAAGAAATATATGTTTGACTGTTCATATTTATTTATACCCAGAAAAATGAAGGAAATTTAAGTGTCTAGTTAACCAAGATGACATTTTACATATAAATTTTTTAAAATTATTTAAAGAAAATAAATTATTTTGTCACTAAATTATTAGCTATTTTAGAAACTTACAGCGTAAAAAAAACGTTTCCCATAATTAAGTGTCATCTAATTTTGTAATTAGAATGTACATTCCGTTGAAAAAAACTTAACTTTCGTTATGTATTTTTCCCACTTCTCACTTTACATCCACATGGCTGATTATGTACCCGATCCCACATTATTAAATCAATAAATGAAAAAACAAATTTCATCCGAATCATCATATTCAGTTCATCCGAATATCCTGAATCATGCCATATAAAAAATCCATAGAACTTGAATGTGCACCACTAGAACTTCAACCCTTTTATTTTAATTTTGGTTGATGTTCAAATTGGTTCATCAACTCCACAATTGCAACGTATAAGTTCAATGGGTTTGAATTGGCTTGAGAAACCATTGATGAAGAAAATATGTTACCAACCACTAGTTTGGAGGTATTTGTAATTCTAATTTATTTATTTATCAAAATATAGTGACACAAATATATACACACCCTTGCCTGTACATATCAGCACAATAGTCCATATTAGTTATTTTTCTAAACGCCTAATAACAAATTTTAATGACGAAAATAAAATAAGTATATAATGTTAGTCATAATATTGAGTAAAAACTACTGTTCTGTGATAGATTTCTAAAATAACCAATATCAGTGACAAAAAAAATAAATTCAATTTCATAATTATTTACTAAAACATTGAGGTTTCTTTTTCTTTTGGTGATTTTAAGGAAAAGAAAGTGGCTTGTATAAATTGAGTAGAATGAATATATATATATATTACAAACTACAAACCATCACTAATGTCTACAACAAAAATCACTAATTTTATTTTTGCCAGAAAATATTAAAATATCCACCCCATCCCAACCCAACCCAACCCAACCCAACCCAAATCACTAAAATACATTCCCGAAACCACTAATTTTAACACCCCCCACCACCACCAGATCTACAAACACAAATCGTTACAAACACAAATCACAAATCATCAAACACAAGCAAAAATCGTCACAAATCATCGAGCAAATCGTCACCGGTTAACGGTGCTTCGCACCTTCTTGTACGACGCTTTGCGCCTTTATCATTCTAAAGCTGTAAGAAATGGCAATCAATGGTAAAGGCAATAGACGATTGACAGGTGTGTCCAGGGCCTTCGACCCTCACGACTACCTATCGATGCCGTCTGCGGTGCCGTTTGCAGAATTAGGGTTCTTGATAAAAATTAGGGCTTTTTGATTTAGTGATCGTTCAGTGGTTTTGATGATTTGTATAGAGTTGAATTACATGTTTAATTGCAAGGTTTGTATTCGAAATTGGGTAAATCGATTAAAGGGTCTATGTCATTTTTAAGTTCAATTGTTTTGGATTATTGTGTAATTGTTCAGTTAATTGGTTATGTGGAATAGATTTGTGGTGATTTAAGCGTTGTTTTGCCATCAAAATCATCGAGTTTTGGTCGTGTTTTTATTGTTTATGATGGCACGGTTGAGTTTGTCGTGAAATTTTACTCAAGATCCATATATCACACTCTTGAGTTGCTTAAGTTATGTGAAAGTTATGGTTGCCGGAAAATTTGAAGGTCGCCGGAAAATTTCCAGATTCCGGCGAACCTCCATTAAAACTGGTATGAAGCATTCAAGCTCAAGAACATCCTTTGGTTTCCGGTGGTGGGGGCAGGTGGTGGGGACAGGTGGTGGGGTGTTGATGTTGGTGGCGTGGTGACGATGGCGGTGAGGTGGTGATGGTGGCAGCAAGGGGGGTGGGGCCTGGGGGTTTTAATTTTAATAATTTTGATTTTCTTATATTTTTTAAATTAAAGAAAAAAATAGTGATTTTGATTGTACAAATTAGAGATGGTTTGTACTTCTCATTTTAAGAATGGTTTGTATTTAATTATATATATATATATATATATATATATATATATATATATATATATAGGGTTACTCCAATACAAACCAAATTAAAATACAAACCTACAAACCACGTGAAATCACTAATATATTCACCTAAAATCACTAATACCCACCCCCCAAAACACCTCATGCCCCCTACCCATACACCCCTCCACCCATCGCCACCACACCACCTGCCAACGCCACCACCACCTGTCATCGCCTCCATCAACCACCACCACCATGATTGTTTAGATACATACATACATATATCATTACATACACACACATACACAAACTTAGATTTGGAAAGTTTTGTTTTAATTGATCCATTTTGTTGATTGTTTGTCGATTTAAGGTGGTTATATAGAGTACTAGAGATGCTACCTTTGTTTTGTGCCAATTTTATCGAGTTTTGAGCTCAATTTGAACTCATTGGATTTCGAGGTCGCCGGATTTGAGGTGGTGATGCGTCACTGGTGGTGGTGATGGTGGCAGAGGACGATGAAGATGGTGCCCCCATGGGGCCAGAGGTCGGAAACGAAGAGAAGCAGATCTGCAAATTTCTAGTTCGCCGGAAAATTCGAGCTCGCCGGAGAAGATGACCGGGAGGGGGGGGGGGTGCGGGGATGGGGCTAGGTTTTTTGATTTTAGTAATTTTTGGTTTTTTACATTTTTTAAATTAAATATAAAATAGTGATTTTGATAATACAAATTAGTGATGGTTTGTAGATTTGTATTTTAAAAGTGGTTGGTATTTGATCATTTGCCTATATATATATATATAAGCCTTTACAGAACACTCTTGTATAACAAACAACAAACAACACCTTAGATCTATTAGATCCTTTGGCCCCGCGAGGAGCACCCATACAAAAAGTTGTTATTTTTTACCCTCTATCAAGTCTAAAAAAAAAATGAAAATTACTGTTCACTGATGAAGTCATCAATGAACAGTAAATTTTCAAATTTTTTTTTTTGCTGGTTTGCTAGAGGGTAAAAAAATAACAACTTTTTGTATTAGGTGCTATGACGGAACTCTTAAATTATATTATATATGAGATGTTCTTTATTGTTTGTTATATAATATGTTTGCTATGGAGTGCAACTATATATATATATATATATATATATATATATATATATATATATATATATATATATATATATATATATAGAGTTGCACTACATGAAGAACACCTTATATAAAGAACAATAAAGAACACATCATATTTAATTCAATATAAGAGTTCCGTCATGACACCCAATACAAAAAGTTCTTATTTTTTTATCTTCTATCCATTTAGCAACACTGTTCATGATGACATCAGCAGTGACGCCATTATGAACAGTGATTTTTTTCAAAATTTTTTTTTTTTAAATATTTTTTTGCTGAATGGGTAGAAGATAAAAAAATAAGAACTTTTTGTATTGGGTGCCCCTGGCGGGGCCAATGGATCTATTGGAATAAATGATTTTATAGTGTTCTTTATTGTTTGTTATATAAGAGTGTTCTGTATAAAGCAAAGGCATATATATATATATATATATATATATATATATATATATATATATATATATACCTCACCTTTCCTTCTTTTTCCATCCCTTCTTTCATTTCATTTTAATACTTTTTCATGATGATAATCTACTAGTGTCATTTTAAGAGTATCTTAAATTTCATTTTTGCAAGGTGTTACAGGATATTGTTAGTTCTTATAATTATATATTTAATATATTTCTTCTTGTTGATATCATTATTATCTACTTTTTTTGAGGATTATAATAGTTAATGGAATGATTTAGATGAAAAAAATCACATAAATTTCATAAAAAATGACCAAAAACAGCTAAGAAGGCCGTGTATTTTTCATTATTTAAAATTTTAGGTAATTAATAGGTTGTACCCCCTGCTTCAACTTAGAAGAATAGACATATAAACAATCTAATTCCAACATCATCGAACAAACATCACGAATCAGTTTTCAGATTAAACACGAAAAGCTGCAAATACCACACATAATGTCAAATATCATAATGAAAATCTTGTTGCGTGAATATTTCATCCATAATTTTACCAATTTTACGAAAGTCTTCATGTTAATTATGTTACTATCAAGAATAAATCTTATGTCCTTAATATGAGAATAATGAGAAAAAAAAGACTCAGTTACATTTAAAATTAGAGGCATCAATTTGTAAAATCTAATATACAGTTCCTATATCGTTTGAAACTCATACAAGCTTTGGATCAAAGTACAATATACTCCAAAATTAAATTGCTTTTGCAAGGTGCATAACACCTTAATATAAAAAATCTAGAACAAGAGCAAATTTACACTTTTAAAAGTGTGCACCACAATCACCAAACTAAAGTTTGTTAATTGTTTTCACTATATTGTTACATCAAAACATGCATGTAAGCTTCTTAGTGGATCGGATATAAAATCCGATCCGTTCTGATCAGTAGCTAAATTAGCGAATTTGGATTTTCTCAAAACAACTCTGAACCGTTAATGATTCGATTCGATCTAATAAGATCCGATCCGATTTAATAATTAGATCTGATCCGATAACGAGCGGATATCGATTTTTTTATGATCCGAATATATTATATTTATTTTATATTTTATATATTTATGTAATATATATATATATATATATATATATATATATATATATATATATATATATATATATATATATAACATGGTCATTGCTCCATGAAGAAAACCCTTATATAAAGAACAATAAAAAACACCGTAGAATCTTATATAAAATCGCATTTAGAATCTAATTTTCACATCAAAAATGGTCTTTTATGAATAAAAATAGAATCTAACAAAAACTATGATCGGATGTAAAATGATTATACACAATTTTATTGTTACAAAAATATATATAAGATTATATACTGGATTCTATGTAACATTTGATTTTTAAATTTAGATTAGATTCTATGTTAGATTTGATATGTTAAGCTTAATTGTTGTTAAAGTTTGTGATTCTTATCATAACATATCAATTTTTATGAAAACTAAAGTATTATGATAGTGTTCTTTATTGTTTTTTTTTATATAAAGTGTTCTTTCTAGAGTGTAACTCTATATAACATATGTAATATATAATATTTTATGTAAATGATATTATTTTAAAATATAATTTGGATTTATCTATTTGTCATAATTTTAACCTTTGCTTCGTCAAAAAAATTTAAAATACTATTTTTTAATTAAAAAAAGTATTTTAAACGGGTCGGAGGTCCGATTCGATAACCCGAAATTTGAATGGAACGGGTGTGGATCGATCTGATAAATATCCTATTCCTGATTCGATTCGAATCCGAAAAATTTTAACGAATTCAGATATAAATTTAAGATGATCTAATCCGAATACGACAGGTTGACAAACCTACATCCATTTTCTCGAACAACCCTGTAGTTAAGATATTTTGTCATGTACTCCGTATCATATTCCATACATTTGTATTGATTTCACCCTAACAAGATTCTTATAAATAAAAGAAAATTGAAACTTTGAAAGGAGATGAAACAGACATAGATATTATAACTTTCAGATGAGCACGGGCCGATATTGTTCTCGATAGATAAGCTTTAAGTACGTGGTTACTTACTCATCAACAACTTGGGCACTTGCTTTACCGCGACTTGCCATTCAACAGCACGTGCTTCTCTTGTGACGAATGTTTCTAATCTGCCACAAGGGTTCTCATTATTATGCTATCATATACTCTTTGATTTGTACAAGAAGTCCATACAAATTGCGGCAAAATTACTTCGGATTAATTATGCTATATATTCTCGTTGGTAAATTATTTAACCATGAATGTACATATACAGAAGTTACCAAATACTTCCTACCCGAGGGGTAAAGAAGTATTGCAGGGTAAGAAGTATTTGGTGTCTGTGTACATACTATACGATTAACATGAAACTGTCTTATCATGTATAAAGACAACTATATAGACAAGCATGATTGTAATGCAGATGTTAACGTCGAGCTTGTCCACCTGTACACAAATCTACACCTTTGAATCTAGACACACTTGGTGACCAAAAGCAAAAAGTGGTAGAATATGACAACGTTTGATGTGTCCAAGAATTTGAAGGAAACAAAATCCCCCATCTCTCCATAAAAGTATCGCGAGCCCGAACTAGGTTAATACACTGGCTTAACACGATGAAATTAAGTAAGGGTGGCCGTTTAAAGTTTAATGAAATCGATCATATTTACTTAAAGTAATAACACTTTATTAAAGGGGTAATTCGGTTCATATTCGGGTTGAGCATGTCATCTTCGTGTCTATTTCATTCATGTTGTGAATTGGATTCGAGTCGTGTTCCAGGCGTGTATGATATCACCGCCCGATCAACTTATAAGTATTGTATAATCAAGAAATCATGTTAAAAAAAATCACGAGCATGACTGTGGACATTGATGCCTAGGCGAACATCCTTCATCAGTGATCTAGAATTAGGAAATCCTATTATTTATTGTGTCTATTTAAGGAACTTGCATATATTTGTACTCTTAATTAGTAAGTCTTTCAATAAAGGTTACTCCCTCACAAAAAAAAAATGTACTCTTATTTGTACTGTAAATTAATGTATCATAGTATATGTAAAGATAATGAGCTGACATTTTTGTTGAATGGAATCTGAGCCGACTTTACATGCCAAATTTTGCTTGTTATGCACCAATTATGTCATCTACTTAACCTGCATGTAGAATTAATGCTGCACATAAAACTTCCTGTAAAACTTACTTACTAATTAGCTGTCTAGCTAAAACAAAGTGGCTACTGTGCATGTTTTGAACTTTTTCGGAAGTGGAGAATCAACATCAACAATCAGGAAGAAACCAAAGGAAGCATACGGAATAATTGCATGCTTTACAGAAAACAGCAGTATAGTAATGATTGGAGAATGAGAAGTGTATTACCCTTAAGATTAACAGAAAGTGGTCCTTGCTCTGTATTTATTGTTGTCGATTGCTCAGCTAATCCAGCATACCATTGAAAGAGAAACGTTACAAGTGATATATGCTACCTTTATTCCTTTTCCACCCACACAAGACAGCGATATATGATGAATCATTTTACGGTATTGCATGATTAGTCTCCCAGGCCAGCTACAAATTCCAATGAATGCTTGTAGGCAAAATTGTGGTCACATACATGCTTTGTAAAAGAAACAAAGCAGGCTAAGAATGGTGAATGAGTGGAATGGGATCAGAACATACATTATATTCTTTCTTTTTACGCAGCTATCCTCTTTCTATCATATGTAGATAAGCAACCCACGGTGGAGATTTTTTAGAGAGGTTAACGCATGGGTCATAATTATTTGGTCAAAATCAAATTGGCATTGATTCAAAAACAATAAATATACAACTTTGCATAGTGTACAACTCTGCGCAGGAACACTTATGTATAAATAATACATTATATGGTATCGGGTTCAGACTTCAGAGTGATAACCTAGCTAGCGAGAACGTTTATAATGTTCGTAATATTCAGTACTCATTAAATATGAAATATAGGGGGGCAAATCGATTGAAGGCACCATACCGTCCTACCTGCCCCGTGTAGAGTAACTGTTATAAATCTATAGGATTCTGCAGGATGCTAACAAATTTGGGTCCTTACATGAACATGCACCCGAGTTTAGGACACCACCTGACTTTGCAAAGCATGGAGAAACTGAAATCAAAATTGGATGTTAAATAACTTACTCTTCTTAAATTTTAAAGTGTTACAGCAAAAAAAACAAAGAGTTAAGTTTTATGCAGACCAACATTTTTAGTGGAGGCCTGAGATCATATATCTATCAAAACATTGCAAAACTTATTCATTAAAAATCATGTTCTATGATCACTTTTTCATTTATTTCACTGAAAATCTTAAAAATAATATATGTTTTACATGCAAATTTCATTAAAAATCTTGAAAATCATGTATATTCTGCAAACAAAATATTGCAGAACGTATTGTTCTTCAAAACATGTTTTGTTTGCAAATCATATAATGATTTTTAAGATTTTGAATGAAATAATAATTTTCAATATTGAACATTATTTACAAATATAAATGTTTTACAATGTTTTGAGTGTATAATATATATGTTCTCCACAGTCTCTACTCAAATATTGGTCTCCATATAACTTAACTAGCAAAACTTATATTTGTTTGGTTCAACTTGGTTCAACCATCTAAATAGGGAGAGTTAGATATTTATTAAATAGATAATAACCGTTAAATCTAATAATAATAAGGAATATTCTATATTTAAATATCTCATCTAAAGATCCAAGGTTCGAATCACGTCAACAACAAATTTACATTAAGATTTTATATTATTAGTTCTAATCAATACATATCACTTAAAATAAATATTATTATTAATAATAATTTTATTAATTATTTACAAAGTTAAATTATATTCATAATAAATTATTATACTCTATTTTATTTAATCATATAATTTTAAAAGTATTTAAAAGTAACCTGGTTTGCACGGGCTATAAGCTAGTATATATAATTTAACATTTTCATCTCAGAGAGACAACCATGATAGACAAATAATTAAATTAAACAAATGAGAGAAATTATCATGATAGACAAATAATTAAATTAAACAAATGAGAAAAATTATCCGATCTGAGATCCCTCCTAAAGGCTCATGTTAACTAATTAACTAATTCAACTAAAACCTTAACATTAAAAAAATTAATAAATTACATATTAATCCACGTGGATAACAAGAGTACCTATAGGTTATAGAGCAATTATATTAGCTCGAACTCAGAGTACATTTTTATTAATTTTATATTTGTAAAGCTTTCTAATAAAACAATATATATATATATATATATATATATATATATATATATATATATATATATATATATATAGGGGGCTACTTCAATACAAACCTCCTTAAAATACAAACCTACAAACCAAGCATAATCTAATATTTCAAGCTAATCTAATGACCAAACTAGGGGTACCCCAATACAAAAAATGCTTAAAATAATTGGCTCTATCCAACAAAAAAAATAAAAAAATAAAAAAAATAAAAAAATTCACTGTTCACGTGATGACGTGGCAGTGGATTTCACTGGTTAACGGTGCTTCGCACCTTCTTGTACGACGCTTCGCGCCTTTATCATTCTAAAGTTGTAAGGAATGGCAATCAATGGTAAAGGCAATAGACGATTGACGGGTGTGTCGAGGGCCTGCGGCCCTCATGACTACCTAACTCATCCGTTTACTGTCTTAAATGCTTCGCATTTCCACGACAAGTTTTTTTTTTTTTTTTTTTTGGTGGATAGAGCCAATTATTTTAAGCATTTTTTGTGAAGGTACCCTTGGCGGGAACCTTAGAATAAATGAAATATAATTAATTTAGTGTTGGTTTGTAGGTTTGTATTTTAAAAGTGGTTTGTATTTGAGCACTTGCCTATATATATATATATATATATATGATATTACTTAGACACCTATTTTTATTTAGTTAAAAATAAATTTTTATAGTTATGAATGATTTGCTGTGTATTAATATGTAAATTTGTTTTAGAAAAGTAATTAAATAAAAATTATTTTCCACCTCCAAGAAAAAATAATAAGATTCACAAATTATTAATGTTTTCGTATATTTAAGATTTATCATTTAATAAAATATCAAGTGTTTTCGACTTTTCGCAAAAGAAATATGAACAAACGAAATTAACTTTTTTAGATGATTTAAAAAGTTGACTATGGATATTAGTGACATTAAATGATAAGTATAACTGTACAACCAAATAATTATATTTGATTATTTGAATACAACAGAGTTATTTCACATGACATACATAAGTGTTTTATTTTAAAATTATTGACATTAAGTGATAAGTACAACCAATTTATATTTGAATTTAACATAACTATAGGTAAGTGTGTTATTTTCAAAGTTCATTTTTCATTTTTAATAGGGAAAAAATGTAATAATTGGATAATTTTATTGAAAATAAAGTTAAAACTCGATAGGTTCGATAGGCTCAACAAGCTGGATTGGAGCTCGATAGGATTGACAAGCTCGAAAACTTATTAAAAACTCGTTGAGATCGAAATCTTGTCAAAAATCTCGTTAAGCTCGAGAACTTGTTAACGGCTCAAACTCAATTCGATTAATCCATGAACCCAATTCGAACAAACTTTTGAGACTCGATACAATTCAACTCGACTATGAAAAGCTCGAGCTAGGCTTGACTCTGCACGAATTACAGTCTTAACACTAGTGAAATCAATTCACTTCGAATATATTTGTTACAAAAATGGAGATTCGAGAAAGACTATAGTGCCTAAAACAAAATAATTACTTTATAAACTAATATTCAATCACCAATACTAACGAGTAAAGTTAAATCCATGTAATTAAATCTTAAAGTAAAGATTAATTTCTCAAGATCTGCTCACACGCATCACAAAATTATCAAGTATCCAGGTCCTCAAAGCAACAAATCAAGAAATCAGAACTGCCATAATCAAAGAACAGAAATCTGAAAGTATAATCCCATAAAAATTGGATAAAATCACAAATCCAAAAATATTTATAAATGTTATAGCAAGAAAAGAATCTCCGACCGGGAAAGATGCCACCACCGTTGAAGGATGGTAAATGGTAGAAAGCTATGTTAAGTCGGTGGTTAGGTGAGAGGAGTTTGAGAGGTATTTTTAATTAAGCTGAGTAAATGGATCGATTCAGTATGTTACTGGCATTCGGTTAAATATATTTGATATGAATACGTGTTCATATGTTGAATTTCATAATATTTTAAAAAATATACATATTTTTAGTGTAAAATAAGTGTTCAATTCAAGTATGTCCATGTTCAAGTATTGAGGATCCCACATGAATAATTAAGATAAAATGATGAGTTTGAGTAACATACACTTAATTAATTAACAGACATATATATTTGTTGATCATATTCATTTATTTTTTAGGTAATGCTAAACATAGCCCTTAGAACTATGATTAAGAATTAATGTAATTGGATAAATGCATTTGATATGTCAATTTTGCACTTAATACATCCATTTTGCACGAATCTCAATATATTACTATTTAGAAATTTGAATGTTTTTATTAGTGAAAATTAATGTGAATACAGGGGTCCACCATTATTACTTGGAAAATTAAATTATTGCTGTAAAGGAGCATGGGAAAACCAAAAATCAATTAAATAACTAAGAATAAATGTTGAAAATATGAGAATATTTAATGGTTAAAGACTATTATTAGCATTTTCCTATTTTTTTTAAAAATATTTTAGTGTTTTCCATACAAATTTGTAGTTGGCAAATAGACTAAAATCTTTTGCTTTTGAGATGGTTGGTTTATATGCGGCCAGCCGGCCGATTAAATCTTTATGCTGGGGAAGAAGCGATTCGCAACATAAAGACTGCAGACCTCTTTCAACATAAAAAAGGTTTTTCCAATTATTAGATTCTCTATGCATCTCGAAGGCAAAGATGATGGAACATCCAAAAGTTCTCTATAATCCCTTTAAAAGATTGAACATGAAGAAGAAGACGTGGCCTCTAGTGAAAATCGAGATCAAACAGCAATCACATAGATGCAGTTGATCATGATATGGTATAATTGGGTTCGGCATCAATTCCCATCGTATAAGATAGAATCTAGATAGAAGCATCTTGTATGCGTGTCGACATTTTTGTCATTTCATCCATAACATTTTCCATGTTATGTAAAATAGAAGACCTGATCATTTTCTTAAAATAATATAATTGTGGACAAAAATAGAAAGCACACTCACATGTAACAACTAACAACGTTAATGGAGGATTCATAATTTTTTGTCTCAGGGGCACTAAGTAATAAAATTTAATACTACATTTTATAATTTTTGTGAGAGGCTTGTTATGCTTTTGTAATAATCTTAATAATTAAAAATGGAAATTTTTGAAGAGAAACACCCGCGCGCGTGTTGCCACATTGCTTCCTAATGCGTGTGTAATGTATTGGCATGCATGGTATCCACGGGAAAGATGTAGATTTAAATGTGCTATGTGTGCCTCTCGGCTCTCAGCTGTGTGCACCCGTGCGAGGAACCAGCTAGAGGGAGGAAGGGTAGGTTGAAACGGTTTTAGCTGAACTCGTAAAATATTCAAAACCTATAATCTTTCTTAGGCTGGGCTATCATAGAATTAAAGATTTATTAGTTTTTAATCAACACTTTACGTTTCATAACTGTAGTATCCGCCATACATTGCATCTCCAGTGTCCGTTTCCGTTTCCGCAAAATTAACTTTTACCTTGGTTAATGAGAATATTACACAAAGGTATTTTAGTCATTCATTCAAATAAATATTTTTAAAAATAAAAAAATTCAAAGTACACATTTTGTTGCAAGTACTATACATATAGAATGAACATAATTTAAAAGGTTTTTTTTTTCAAAACTACCTAAGTTGTAATAGAGTTTTTTAAAAATATGACTTGCAATCTTTGCAACCTTTTCTTCAAATTGCGCAATTTTTGCAATTTTTTTTGCAAGCTCATTTGCTTTTTTTTGCAAGCTCATTTGCAACCTTTATCATCGGTGTTAGTTTTGCAACCTAAAAACCATATTTTTGTAAATAGTTTCAAAATTTTAGGTAGTTTTGTAACTATCCCTTTAAATTATCACATTAATAGTATTTCTAGATAGAGTGATGATAATTTTTCAATTATTAAAAAAATTACATTCAATATAAATATATTAAAATTATTATACTTAAAAAAATGTACTTATATTCTTTAGATTTTTTTTTCATTTTTTCTTTGTAAATTATATCCAATTATATATAGAAAAAGTACTTTTTTTTTTCAAATAATGAAATATGCATTTTGAGTATTTTTTATTTTCTGAATAACAATTATTCTAATTTATAATGATCGAAATACCTTTTTATTGACTCACTAAAAGTCAAGATTAAGAAAAATTCTTAAAAGAATTAGATAATTTAACAGGTTACAAACACGAGAGATGTGTAAAATGCTGATTTATAAACTATAAAATTCAAAATACGTTTTTCAAGAATATAAGGATACAAGATGTAAATTTTAGTCTCATATATGCACGCAATTTTCTAAAATTCTGGTTAGCGTTATCCACATCCTCAGCTTAATGAAGCAATGGGCTAGTGAATTAGAGTTAAACTTCTTTAAAATAATATTCTTGATTTTTGGAAAAATATTATTTTATCTAATTTATTATTTTATTGATATAATAATATTTTATTACTTTATCAATAAAGTAATAATTTATTACTTTACCGAATTTTTATATTTATGTATTACAATATATTATGTTTAAAAAAAAGAATCAATCACATGCAATATATTTGATCTAAAATTAGTTTTATGATTAGTCTATACTAATCTATACTATACTATTATAAGCGAAATATGGTATATTTGGTTGGTTGTTAGGTTGGTACGCTGAATAATAGCCGTTAGATTGTAGTATAAATAAAAATGAATAGTTGGATGTAATGCTAAAACAATATTATTTTTATAGTATATAAAATACTCTTATATGTTCGAGTCCCGTCGATGACATATTATTATTAAAAATTTGTATCATCTTATAAACTATTCCTAGAAGTTCAAGATTCGATTCTCATCAACAACATAATTTAGGTAAAAATTTATATTATCTATTTCACCATATTATTATTAAACATTTATATTATATTATAAATTACTCCAAGAATTTTAAATTTTAATTTTCTTCAACAACATATTAATTTAAAAAATTATTTATATATTTTCAATATACAACCAAAAGATTATTATTTGGAATACTATCAAATACGTATTATCTTATTTTATTATCTTCTTTAATTTATTTTCTTACTAATTAAAAAAGCAAATATTAAAATTATGAATAATAAGATCGAAATGTTAAATATTAAGATAAAAATATTTAAAATATTCCGTGCATCGTAGGGGTTATAAGCTAGTAAGAATAATAATATATATAATAAGCAAATTATGGTATAATTGTTGGTAGTTTGATTGTTTGGTTCAACCAATTGTTAAAAAAAATAGTGACTGTTAAATATTTAATAAATAGATGATAACCGTTAGAGATAATAATATGGAATATTCTATATTTAAATTTCTCTTCTAAAGATCCAAGTTTCAAATCCCGTTAACAACAAATTTAAATTAAGATTTTATATTATTAGTTTTAAACAATATATGTCATTTATTAAATAATTATTATTATTACCAATAATTTTATTAATTAATATTACAAAGTTAAATTATATTTATAATAAATTATGATATTTTATTTTATTTAATCGTTTAAAAATATTTAAAAGCAACCCATATTTTAAAACACGGAATATAATGCACGGGATATAAGTTAGTTACATCTAAAAACTAGATTCACGCAATTTATGTACATGTAACATGTGTTGTGTACATCACATAAAAACTCAATCATATCCAATATTAGTTTATGGGATAATGTTACTTAATCATGATTTAACTAATACAGTAATTAACCGATGTATAGAGATCCTGTAGTACAAAGGATAATCGTGTAGATATTTATGCTAGATATTTATGATATCCATACCCAACCCTACAAGTAAAAATTCTACTAAAAAATATGGACAAGTTTATTATGATCATGATAACGCTGCCAACAGTGAGGGTCTGCTTCATATACTATTCTAACGGCACCTTATTTTGAAAGAATAGAAGCATAAATTGTAGATTAAGTATTCCAGTATTCTATCAAAATGAACCTTGTTCTTAACTTTTGATAACTTTGATTATAAAGTTTCGATAATTTATGACGTACCGAAATGCAAAATGTATCCCAAGTAATTTAAAATTTCAAAATATTTTCAGTAAATTAACACAACGAAAAAGCTCTTACTTCCAATCAAATAGTCATTTTCATTATAAGTTAATTTAAGTTTTAATCTATACGTGCAAATTAAAAATAAGGGGAAAAAGGAACCTATACTTTAACAATGGATCGTCCAATGTAATTTGTCCTTAATTATGACAAATTTAATGTTGAAAAATTCATCATAAATAGTACATATATATTCAGTAGTATCAACTATCGGTTCGATTACATTTCTGGTATAGTAGAGAACTGAGCTTTCAAAAGTGGTACATTTCATTCCATCTTTTCATTTCTGGTACAGCTGACAAAAAGCAATGGAAATCGCCACTTGCTGAAACTTAACAGAAATCGCCGAAGTGGCGATTTCTGTTGCCCTTTTTTTAAGTTTCCCTCCAGCCCTTAGTACATTTTTTTAGCTAGAAAATATAGTTTCTAGTATTCATTTACATGACTTGAAGATGTACTTGTAAATATTTTTTTTTTGTTTTCTCTAATATATATTAAAGAATTTACTTCCTACTTTGATGCAATACGAAAATCTCCAAAAATTATTATGTCTAGCTATGTTATTTTTTGATCCGAATATGTTAACTCCACATACGTTCCTTAACAATTCCTTCGTCAAGTCATGTTCAGGGCCATAAAAAACATATTTGTACACGTTTTTCTTGCGTTTTTTTTGTTCCGTATTGAAGTATTGATGTTCTACTTTGGTGTAAGCCCAAAAAAATTAATATATCATATTTGTAACTATGTTTTTTTATAGCCCGAAAATGACAAAAATTTCCAAATTTTGACAGAAAATTTTTATTCAAATGAAGCAAACAAAGTACAAGAGATGAAGCACACTAAAATTAAAATGCAAACATATAATTTAAAAGCAAAGATAAAATAACCAACAAGTTCTTAAATTCGAATTAGGCCAACTACCTAATTCTCGTCGCTACATTCCTCAATTTCCTGGAGGAAATTTACGCTCCCTTGCTTCATATTCGTCAACATAGTTTGCCATTTCCGCCTCCTCAGCGTCGAACAATTCCTCATATTTTTTGTGCATTCGATTAGCCAGCAGTTCCACCTGATGGTACCTTTCCTCATCAGAAATCTTTTTATCTTTCAATTCTGCATCTAGCTTTTTACGACCATCACAGAACTAAGTCGCGAAATCATCATTGTAGAAGTCGAAGTTAAACATCTCGTCCTTAGTTTTGACCCAGTCTTTTCCCTTTCTCTCCTCCCTGCTCTTAAAAATCTTCATCTTTTTGATGAACAAGGACTGCTCACCAGGCCGTATAATCCCAGCCCTCCTCTTCTGATACTCGTCTTCTTTCTTCTTATCCATGTCGTCGTAGAAACTTGTTTCTGGCACTTTCCCATTCCCCTCCCTCCTATCCATTTGATGCAAGCGCCTTGAAAAAAATAATTGGATCAAAATTTATGTGAGAAGAAACCAGTGAGTTGTGCTTATGAATAAGAAAGCAGAACCTATTTATAGAGAATTTTGTAGATGTCTTCGTCAATAATACACAACAACAGCTGTAAATAATGAAATATATGTTACTGTTGACGGGACTACACTACTTTATACAGACTCTGGCCAATTTTTGAATTTCACATAAATTTTCAGCTTTGTTTCAGAGTATTGTACAACTTATTATAGTGCTTTGGCAATACTGCAAAGATTCGTGTGTTGTTTTTCATGTGCGTTCACGAGATTGTTGTAATTATGTTACTGTTGACGGGACCTCACATCTTTTTACAGACTAGCATCCTTGTTTTCAATTCGACAAGAAATTTTATTCATCTTTTTACAGCGCTTTTAAGGACTGGCAAGATTCTTGTTGTTTTTTTCCTGTGCACTCACGGGAAGCTTAAAACAGCAATGGTAAAATCATTTCCCACTTGAAATAAGAAGATGTGACAAGGCATTTGTTATTGTTACAGAACTTTTCAGTATTTGTTGCAGATTACTATACATGCACGAGATTCTTCACTATGTGAGTAGAAGATATGGGTGCAATGCCTACAAATTTAAATTATTTGTTCATGTGATTTGTCGGTGGTAGCTAAAATAATGCAAGTGGTGGATAATAATCCAAGTGGGAAACAACAGTCCGTTTCACTATAAATATGTAACCAAAATAATTATCATCAACACAAAATGACTTATACTCCTGGTGATATTTTTCGAGCTATAGGTAGGAGTTGGGTTTGTGAAGATGAATTTGCTTACTCCTTGAATCCTAATCATCGTTACTCAACTCTTTTAGTAGCAACAATGCAGAGGGAGTGGGAATGGCGTGCACGAACTCTTGACATTTGCGTTGAACAATGTCGAACAAATGGGCTACGAGTAGTAAAACAGCGCGCTAAATCCATGCCACGTAACACTCCTCGACAACTGGAAGCCGCGTTATTTCGTGCACGTGAGGAGGAGAATCGAATGCGTTTACGCGTACGACGATACGGCTAGCAGAAGATGCGAGGATGTGTGCAGAGGACGGAGACATCCTACAAGCTAGACAATATCATCAATGGAGCATAAGTCCTGACTATATCACCTCCCTTTTATGTGCCCACGAGGCATAATGAGACTATAGCTGGTTATGATGCTTGGTTCCAGAGTATTACCCGTCGACGTGTAGTTGATGTGAGGCAGTGGACAGGAAGGGTTCCAGGGGTCGCAGTCCTTTCATGGTAGCGGTAGTACTTATCATCCAGCTAGGCCAGTTATGCCTAAGGTTAGCACATATCCCCAGTTATGGGAGCCTTAGGATCGAGCTCCTTCTGAGGATTTTGGATCAGATATGGGAGATAGAGGTGCTTGGGATCACATGTTGGATGACAGTGTGCGTCATGCGTCACACGCTTCTGGTAGTGCACATCATGATTCACCCCCTTTCCAGTCTCAGATGACGCATGCAGGTGGTTCACAGTCTACATCCCATATGGGTGGGTCTTCTGGTGCCTTCCAGGACCATTCGTACACGACATTTCCAGGTGGTTCACAGTCAGGTTCCCAGATGACAGGTGCATGGGGTATGGGTGGGTCTTCTGGTGCCTTCCAGGACCATTCTTACATGACATTTCCAGGTGGTTCGCAGTCAGGTTCCCAGATGACAGGTGCATGGGGTATGGGTGGGTCTTTTGGTGGATTTCAGGACTACTCCCAGCTTGACCAGTCACAGATGACTTTTGGAGGTAGTTCGCAGATGACTTTTGGAGGTCGTTCGCAGTCACACCTACAGACGCCCCAGGCTCATGGGTTTAGAGAGTTTGCACCTGTACAGCCTTCATCCAGTAGCGAGGAAGAGGCTAACGAGGAGCCCCATCTTAGGCAACAACCACCAAGAAATGTGAAAGGCAAGGGGAGAAGGTGTCATACAGGTAGCCATGTGTTGTGGGAGCCGAGGAAGTGACTCTTCAACTACTTGTAATCGACTTTATGTTTGCTTTGATGTAATCAAATGTTTTCTAGTTTATTTGCTTAAACAATTGTCTGTAATGCTTAACTTTAGTTGCTTAAACATTTGTCTTTATTTGGTTAAATGTGTTGCTCAAACAATGGTCTTTAATGCTTTAATTTTTTGGGTTTAATTCAAATGCTTTAACATTGGTCTTAAAACGACTTAGTTCCATTACTAAAAGAAAATTACATCAACGTAGTTCAACCTGCTTAATAACAAACTTACATGGAACAATTACTAATAAGTTACTTATGAAATTACACTACTTCCATAACGAAATAATCATGATTACTACAACAGCACAGACCAAAAGCTTCTTCAATGTCATGTTTTCCTTCTTCAACTTCTTCAACAAATTATTTGTTTCTTCAACCTGATTTTGAAGCAAACAAATTTCTTCGTCTACCTTCCAAGCATTGTCCAAGTCATCATCCTTTCTATTCAGTCTTAGCTTCAAATCTTTTATCACTTCTCTTGCTCTTTCAGTGTACGATGGATCAGCCCACTTGAAGAAGTTACATCTTCTTGTAGGATCCTAACAACACATTAAACAAAACTCAATATATTTTCGCAACAACAAAATTTACATAAAGTGATGCTGTACATACCTTGTACTGGCTGCACCCGAAGAACCTCCTTCCTGGGTCAAGAGTACCTTCTTTCCATGCTTCTTGACAAGGAGCTGGTAGATTGCAGTTACACCTTACACTTCCATGTTCACCTAAGTAATTGAAAGTGCTTGAACTATGTCTGTAAGGGTTTCTAACCGAAGATGAAGAGTTTCTTGAATTAGACATGACTAAATTTTTAGATACGGAGACATCACATAAAAACCTTCCAATTTATAGCCAAATTGGTACGATTTTTTGAAGTGTACAAATTGTTAAAAAATAATACACAGCTAGCATTTCCGAAAAAGTTGTTTTCTCACTTCAACACTGAAATAAAGTTTAGCACACAGACACAGCTAAAAAAATGAAAAAGTTGAATGGTCATTTCAATACTTTATCCTACAAAGCTGAGTTATCTTTTCAGTTCAAGCAGGATCAATAAAACATGAGAACCCCACCCTGACAACCCCACTTGCAAGTGGGTTGTATATGTATATATATATATATATATATATTTATATATATATGACCTTCATATAGGTTAAGTGCAAATTAATTTACCAACTACAACATAAATATGTCATCCTCTACAAATCACAATTGGTTGCTCAGAGAAAGAAATGATGACTACCGGCGTCTAAGACGAAGCGATCCAGTGGAATATTTTGCAGGCGTTCGTCGAGAATGGGCATATCGCCGTGAAGAATCGGAACGTTTGCGAAATGACCTAATTGCTATGGGTGCGAGGGTCCCTATTCGTCATTCGCTCGACATGTTTCCGCGTACTGGTGAATCATCGGGTTGGAATGATTATAAGCGTAAAGTCATTCGAGCTGTGAAACAGATACGGATTGAGAACAATCGAATGTTGTTACGTAGAACTCGTCACTACATCTATCAACTTGCCAAAGACTCCGTTCGTGCAAGTGGGAGAGAGCTAACAACCATTGAGGAACAACATCTTCAACAAAATCCATGTTACATATCCGATGATTACATGTCCGACGAAGAAATTTAATTAAGTACTAGTCAATTATTTAAGCTTTTAATTTCTCTATTATGTATTTGTAGTGTACATTTTTCTATTATGTTCTTGTAGTGTGTTTTTTCTATTATGATGGTGTTATAGTGTGCAAGAAAAGTACGTAAATAATTAAAACATTACATTCCATAACATCACACAACATGAAAACAAGAAATACAAATGAATATCCGTAGAGGACATTCTTTAGGGAAAACTAAAAAAAACCACATTTTATCATAGACGAAGAAATTAATCTTCATCATCATCATCATCATCATCATCATCATCATCATCATCTTCCTCATCCTCCTGCACCGAGTCCTCGTACTCATTCTTATTCTCATCAGTTGATTCATCGAGACCAGCGAAGGGATTATCAGGCTCAATCCCATCCTTTTGCTCAATCCCATCCTCCTCCACGGAGTCCTCGCCGTCATTCTAATTTTCATCAGTTGATTCAAACTGATGGCGAGTTAGTTCTCTGACTCGTTGCATTTCCAATATCTCGAAATCACGCGCAGCACGTCCTCTAATGGTTCATGAAGCCAACGAATGTACCCACATCCGTTGCCTTCATTTGCACAACTGAGATACCTCCTTCCCGCATTTCTTCAATAGGACCATGTGCGTTCAACGCATAACTTATCACAAAATCAGAGATTCAAATCGGGAATGTTTGACATGTTGGATTGTGTGTGAAATGCTAAATTAGATTTCAGTGGTTGGGTGAACAAGCCTTACCACAAGCTTGTTTTATAGCTGAGAATCAAGGGATAAATTATTGATTGCTCTTCAACTAGCCCGTGACTCAATAGTACTGTCAAAATAAACTTAAATGAACTGCACAAAAATAAATTGGAGGAGTCAAATTTTTCATCAAAGAAAATCATGTGAATGTACAGCAACAAACACTTAAATTTACCCTGCATTATTGAAAAAAAGCACTCTGAGAAAGGACTGCAGGCTTAGACTTTAGTCAAATATAGCTGATTTCTGAAAAATAAAGTTGATTTCATGCATAGTAAAATAAAGCCGATTTTTTAAAAAGTAAAGTTGATTGCAGGCATAGTAAGTTAAAGCTGACTACTGAAAAAGTAAAGTTGATTTCATAAATTCCATATTATTTTCCTGCAGGCTAATAAATTTGAGTAGTCACATCTTCCTATTGCTTGTACGCAAAGTGCTCTAGTCACTTCAAAATAACACTTGTTTAAATTATTGAGGTATTTTTGCATCAAAAAAAGGTTAAATAATATTCCGAAATTGACTATAAAACCCAATGTTGCTGCTTATAGTAGAAAGCTCAATTGTGAGTGAAAGCTCAATTTCCAGTGGTTGAGTGAACAAGCCTCAACACAGACTTGTTTTATAGCTGAGAATCAAGGGATAAATTATTGATTGGCCTTCAACTAGCCCGTGCCTCAACAATACTGTCAAAAAGCACTGAAAAGAACTGTCAAAAAATAAATTGTAGGAGTCAAATTTCTCATCAAAGAAAGTCATATGAATGCACAGCAACGAACACTTAAATTTACCCTGCATTATTGCAAAAAAGCACTCTAAGATAGGATTGCGAAAATAGCCTGTAGTAAAATAAAGCTGTTTTCTGAAAAATAAAGTTGATTTCAGGCATAGTTAAAAAAGGCTTGTTTCTGAAAAGGTAAAGTTGATTGCAGACATATTAAAATAAAGCTATTTTTTGAAAAATTAAAGTTGATTTCAGAAATTTCATATTATTTTCCTGCAGGCTAATAAATTTGTGTAGTCACATCTTCTATTTCTTGTACGCAAAGTGCTCTAGTCACTTCAAAATAACGCTTGTTTAAATTATTGAGGTATTTTTTCATCAACAAAAAGGTAAAATAATAATCCAAAATTGGCTATAAAACCCAATGTTGGTGCTTATTCAGAATCACAAGTTACTAGTTTCTTCTCAAATTTTCTTTCTTCAAAGCAATAGCATAAGATGGATAAGGGCAAAAAACCACAAAGTAGTAAAACCAAAATCAAACAAACCAGGAAAAACAGAAAGTCATACGATGTGCAGGCTGAGGACGATAAACTTGCAAAACATTTTGAATTTGCTGCACAACAAGTTAAATTTAAAATGGAAATGGAAGCTCGAGCTGCAAAGGAACGTGAAATTGCACTAGAAGCTGAAGCTGCAAAGGAACGTCAAATTGCAAGGGAAATTGAGGAAGCTGAGGACGAGAATTATGCTGTTGATCTCAGTGAATTTTAAGAAGTTGTATTGTGGTTCTCGTGTCAATGTATGCTTATTTTCTAATTTTCTGTTTTCAATTTAATGTAATTGTATGATGCTTCAATTTTCTGTTTTCAAATTGAAGTACTTGTATGATGTTGTATGTTTACTTTAAAGTAATGGAATGTTTTCTAATATGTTTTTTATGGCCCTCAACGTAACTCCACGAAGGTATTGTTAACAATTTGATGTGAAGTTTCCATATTCGGGTAAACATTTAACATATCTACAAAATTAATTTTGCCTAAATTTTGGCTTATGCAGAAGTACAACGTCAATACTTGAATACGGAACAAAAAAAATGAAAGAAAAACATGTTGCAATATAATTTTTATTCCCCTAAACATTCCTACTCGAAGGAATTTTTAACAATTTGATGTTGAGTTGCCATGTTCGGACCAAAAAATAAGATAATTAGACACAATAATTTTTGGAGATTTTCATATTATACCAAAGTACAACGTCAATACTTGAATATGGAACAAAGACAACGTAAAAAAAACATGTACAAGTATATTTTTTATTCACCTAAACATGCCTACTCGAAAGAATTTTCAACAATTTGATGTTGAGTTGCCATGTTCGGACCAAAAAATAAGCTAGTTAGACATAATAATTTTTTAAAATTTTCGTATTATACCAAAGTAAAATGTCAATTCTTTAACACGAAGCGAAAAAAATGGATAAATTTTATTTACAAATTCATTTTCTAAGCCATATAAAATGACAAGTATAAAATACATTTTGTAGTTACAAAATTATGCTAAGTGCTGGAAGCAAAAAAAAAAATGGGGGCAATGGAAATCGCCACTTCAAGTGGCGTTTTCTATTGAAATGAATTTCAACAGAAATCGCCACTTCAAGTGGCGATTTCCATTGCTTTTTGTTAGCTGTACCAGAAATGAAAACATTGAATGAAATATACCACTTTTGAAAGCTCAGTTATCTACTATATCAGAAAAGTAATCGAGCCATCAACTATCAACCGATCAAGTTTGTGCAGAGAAAAGAGGATGATAGTGCAGAGAAAAGAGGATGATAGTGATATGTATCCTTTATTCCTTCGCCTTTTCCACATACGTTGATGTATTTGGACAGTTTCCCTTTTGGGGAAGAATAAGTTGGCGACCACATATATATAACGCAAAAAACATCTGAATTTATGTTATTTTGTTGTAAATATGATATTATTATTATATGTTTTAACAACAAATTTTTTGATTTAGTGATAAGTTGTGATTCTCTTCGTTGAGGATTCAAAACAAAGTTCTAATCAGGGACGGATTTAAGAGGGGCATGGGGTGACCATGGTCCCCTCAAAACCTCCCTCAAGAGCTTAGTTTTCTTCAATTTTATGTATAAATTTTGATTATATAATATATTTGGTCCCCCATAAACTAAAAATTCTTGATGGTCCCCCAAATATTTGTTGGAATTAATCCAAACTTATTTTTTATGCTTTATGTTTTATTTATTCACAAATAAATGTATTGTCTGAGTCTGCAGCATGTGTTTAACTGAATGACCTGGTCTGCAGTGTAGTGGAGTAAAAATAGGAATGCAGTGGAGTAGTGGAAGTCAGTCAGGAGTATTGTTTTCACGATTTCCTAGTTTTTAGCTATCATTTGTTTCAGCTTTCTATATGAACTCTGTTTTATCATTTGAATAAGATTATCGACTTGCAGCATCTTGTTTTTCTCCGTTTTAATACTACAAACAGCTATATAGTATAATCATATATCTTCAATATTTTCTTAAATCTCTTATAATTTCAGTTTTCATACATATAAATTCATATATTGCTCTTGAAAACCTATAGAATGTCACGTATATTTTTGTCTTTGAAAATTTTGTTCAAGCTTCGCCCCTCCAACCCATATTTTCTCTGGTTCCGTCCCTAGTTCTAATTTCAATTTTTTTAAATATTTGTAAGAACACCATCTTAAAATTTATATCAGTTCTAGATATCTTTGCCATGGGCCTGCAATCTAGCTTCTGCGAATATAAAGTCTTCTGTTTTGCGCACAAGTTCATGCAATTCCTTAATCTGTTCACTTTCCATGAGTTGGTGTTTTCGACTTTCCGTTCCACATTACTTAACACATGTAGTTGGCCTTCTCATTAAGCATCAGGGTTCCCTTAAACTTGTTTAGGTTTTTAAACAAAATTTAATGCATTAGAGTACTAGCTGATAAGTGATAACAAATTAATTACATTCAGCTTTCTTGCATGCATTCTTGAACAGATTCTGGGGAGGATAATTTATTAAAGAGTAATTAGCACTTTGCATCCCTTTTCTTTGGACGTTGTTGCGATTTGTGTCACTAGTATGTATTTTCTCATATTGCACCTTTAACTTTAAATGTCGTTTCGATTTGTACTTTTTCTGTTAATAAATTTTTAACACCGTTAATTTTGAATTTTTTTAAAAAATTTGACAGGGACATTTTCGGTAGTTAGAAAATTGTTTTTCAGAAAAAATTAAAAAAATCATAAAATTATATTTGTTTTTTAAAAAATATTTTTCGATTTTTAAGAAATATATGGTTTTAAAAAAATAGCTTTGGGGAAAAATTATATAATTCTGTTGGCAAAAAAGAAATTCAAAAATGAAATCTGTATTTTTTTCTTAATCTCTGATTTATAATGTTTTAGCTCAACATAAACTACAAATATTTTAAAAATGAAAACTGTATTTCAAAAAAAAATCAGAAAATAATATTTTCATTTTTAAAAAACAAAATGGGAAAAAAAATATTTCAAAAATGTTCAAAAAAAAATGAAAAAATCATTTAAAAAAATTTTTTTTTAAGAAAAAAATTTCGCTTTTTAAAAAAAATACATTCATTTTTAAAAAAATATTCATAAATTTTTAAAAACCGAAAAATATATTTTTTTAAACCCATATAATTTTTTGATGTTTTTTTATTTTTTCTGAAAATCAATTTTTTAAATATCGAAAATACCCCTGTCAAATTTTGGAAAAAAAAATTCAAACGTAACGGAGTTAAAAATTGTTAACGAAAAAAGTGCAAATCAAAACCACATTTAAAGTTGGGGGTACAATATGACAAGATACATACTAGTGACACAAATCGCAAAAACATCCAAAGAAAAAGGGAGTAAAGTGCTAATTACTCTTAATTAAATATTAATGCGGCTAGTTGGCTATAGCTAGAGGGTGGAGATGATGGTGTGGCCATTGAATGTGATGAGGTTCCCATGTTTAAGTTGTGGTACCGCCGATGGTTCGTAATTATAGGTGATTCATCATATTTAAGAGCGCTAATAATTTGTTTTGTGCAGGGCCGGTTCTAAAGATTTGGATGCCCTAGATTGAATTTGAAATGGCGATCCTATTTTTCAAGATCGTAAAGAAAAAATTTATCCTTATTCAAAATAATACTAGTTAAATAGAATAATGAATTTGAAAAAGAACTTTTAGTATTCAAAAACACATTCAAATGGAAGGATATCAATTTATATATATAAATTTATGTAATCTACTACATATATATTATTTTTTTGATGCCCTTGATGGGATGGTGCCCTAGGCGTTCGCCTTAATCGCCTTACCCTAGGACCGGTCCTGGTTTTTCGTTAATCAAATTTATTCATGTTTATATATAGGGTTTGTTTAGTGTGTGCACAAGAGCACATGCTAAGAATCCATATTTGATGAGTAGAAAATTTTGATTGGTGGAGATTTTTGTGCGTAAGGAAGTCCGTCATTATTAATGAAATCTCCACCAATCAAAATTTTCCACCTCATCAAACACGGATTCTTATCATGTACCACACACTAGAAAAACCCTAATATATATGGTACTATCCCAAGTTTCATTTCCAAGAAATGCATTACTCTCCTCATCCATATCTTTGCGCATTTTTGGAATTTTGTTTAGCATATATATGAAAAACAAGTTAATTGGTTTGTTTTCTATTGCTAATGTAATGAGATTTAAAATGGATTTTGGTTTAATTAAAAATGCCATCTTTGGCAAGTGCTTGTATTTTATGAACATTACATGATGATATAAGGTAAAATTGCTATGATAAGAATTGTGAATAAAATGAAAATAGGTAAGGAATGAAGTATTCCCTCTCAAATTGGGATGTTTAAATTATAATGTAGGAATATTGGAATGGATCAATGAATGAAAATTTTGAATTTCTATTTATTTTAGGCAAAAGGCATCTTCTGACATACAAACTTTACTTATTTTTTTCGATATGAACTATAAACTTTTAATTTCAGAATAACAACCCTAAACTTGATTATCATTATTAAAAGATCCCTAATTGACAGTGTAACGGGATCAAACCAAATTACATTTAAGCCTTTGACGTACTAATACATGGACAAATGGCACCTGATGTGGCAACTCTGTATATACCTCACACCTTTTTTCTTTATATATAACAGTGTAACTAATTAATTTCCATTGTCATTGTCCTTTCAACAAGTTCAGTAATGTTTCAACAATAAAATACAGAATTACGTTCTCTGTCAAGGTTAGCATTTTTATTCACTATATAAGTTGCATGTGGTTTCATACTAAATAATAAAGTGCTTCGATTTTATTACTTTGTTTATGTTGTTGTGGTCCTTGTGTAAGTCTATATAAATTTTATTGTATTATTGTTGAATATGAAAATACACTGAAATAATACAGAAGGGGTGAATGTATTATCAGACTTTCTTGATTTTCTTGTTCTTTAAACTGTTTGAATCTGTTTGATCTTTTGTAGCTTAAGTATCTATGTTTGAACAATGAATAGTGCAGAAATTTAATAAACTCAATTTAAATCAAACATTTATTAGATTCAAAGTATGCAACAAAAAATGTATTCTCAGCTTCGTTAATAAGGCTTGATATTGTCGAGTCCTTATACTTGAAATATTACTTCAGAAAATTAGGAGGAGTACATTCAGATGAATTTAAAATTTATAGGCTTTATGAAAAATGTACATATTTATGAAAGGAGTTACAAATGTACATGTTATTTATATATTAAATCTGAGTTAATATATATTAATTGTGAGTAACAGGGCAGTTACTTTTTGGGGATGAAAAAGTGTTAAAGAAGCTCATAAATAATGGTTTTAGTCCATAATTATAAGGCATGGTAAGAAACTTGTTCTTGACATTATGAAATCCCCCAAACATTTCATATTATTTATTCTTTAATATAATTATACACTCATCCATACATATCTTTTTTATCCAAAATATTAGACATGTCACATGCATTATGCATATAAAGGAAAGAAGGAAGACACTGAAACCTCGTATGTAGGGAAGAATAAAATTGATAATATGGTATCTTGTGATAAATTTTACTAAAAAAACTTTCAGGTATATGTATACACACAAAAGAGCCACATTTGCCACATCAGATGTCTATGTCTAGGTGTCACTTTGTGTTGGATGTTAGATGTATTCTTAATTGATTCTGTTAGACTTCCGTTAATGAAGGACCTTTTAATATAACGTCAACCCGTCAACCGAGTTGAGGGATGTTTACTTGAAGTTACAAATTCATAGACTACATCGAATATACATAAAAAAAAATAAGTAAAGTTTATAGGCCAAAAGATGCCTTTTGCCTTTATTTTATACTACAAATCTCATTCATTTCTATTCCATCCCAGTCACTCCAACCAAACATAATATCAGTGGAGTTGAATTAAGGGATTGGTTTGTAATTTTATTTGATGATGATGACTTAGATTGTGGTCGTGTGCCAATGTCGTATTTTTTACTCCCTCTGTCCCATTTTATGTGAACCTCTTTCTTTTTTGGGACGTTCCAAAAAGAATGAACATAAGATACTTATTATTTTTGAACACTACTTTTCACTATTACACCCACTACTTCTATACTTTTTTATTAAATAAACACTATTACACCCACTATTTTCCTCCACTATCTCAAATCTATTATTAAATAATGATGGGTCCTACAACTTTACTCACTTTTTATCAAACTTTACTCTTTTTCTACTACAATTTCTTAATCTCCGTGAAGGTCAAAGTGGTTCATACAAACCGGGAAGGAGGGAGTATTAGTCACTCATGTTGTAGTTTAGATTGTGGTCGTTGCTGCTGGAACAAGGATAGTTAGACAATGTGAAATGAAGGATGGTTAGACAATGTGAAATGTTATATTTTACTAGTCCCTCATTATTTTTTTTTTTTGCTAATTTTTTTCTAAATTAAACACACACGCACACAAACTCCTGCCACCGGAGTCGAACCCTCAACCTCTTGCATTGAAGCCAATGAAGCAAAGACTTGTGCCAACAACATTTACTTATTGAGAAGATATATATCAAAAAGCGAAAATTGCCGATAAAAAGTAGATTTTAAGTTCAATTTAAACAAAATTCATATATCATGTGGGAGAATGAAGATGCGTATAATTATGAGCCCGTTTGGTTAAGGTTAAAATTATTACTTACTTAAAGTTGTTTAAAGTAATAAATGAAAAGTGAAAATTTAATTAAGTCAACATCTGTTTGGGTAATTTTATATTGTGAGTGATTTATGAATTATTAAAAATGTAAACATAAAAATAAATTTGATAAATTATCTATTTGAATGATGATATTAACTTTTATCAAATAACAATTTCAAAACAAAATAAGTCGTTCAAAATATTTCCTACCAACTTTTGACTTTAAGCTGTTTTTTTAATTTTTAGTCAATTTTTGACTTATTATACAAACAAACATTTTTTATTTAAAATAAAAAATGATTTTAAACCTGACTTTTAAGTCGTAGCCAAACAACCTCTATGTCTACCATTTCTAGTCTCTACATTCTATCTCCATATGGAATGTAAATGCTTTTAGAAGTGATCATTATTCTCGGGAAGCTGATATGTGCACAATTTTAATATAGGTGTAAATTTTTTCTTGGTAATTGTTATTATTATTTAATATATAACAAGGTTTAATGAGTTCTTTTTTAATTATAAATTTAACTTTATAAAATAGTAATAAATGAAGATCCTTTATACTATTTCTATCCGACTATATTTAAGATTGTTCTTAAGAGCCTCATTAGAGAGGTGTTCATGACCAATTTTAAAAAATATTTAAAAATTAAAATAAAATACTTCTACCCTTTTGAAATATGAAAGTTTATAAAATATAGATTGAATAACAAAACTAATAAGTGAGAGTAGGACTAGAACCAAAGATTTTAAGTAATTGTAAAGTTTCAATGGTTACATTTTCGACAGATTAAAAAGTAGTAAAATTATATATTATTAATATGGGAAACGATTTTTATTGAGAAAGAATAAAATTATACCCAAAAAAAAAATAGAATCAACTTAACATAAAATTTTGAAGAAAAATGAAATTAATATAAGATTAAATAACATTTAAAAAATAATTTCTACTATTTTATGTTTTTAAGTTTTTCGATAATTTCAAAGCATAAATATAATTTCTAGCAAAAAAAAAAAAGCAAAAAAAAGAAATTAAAGAAATGTTACAATAAGTGTAGAAGCAAGCAGTTAAGTGCTTACATTAAAAATGATGTATTACTAGAGAAAGGGAATGCTAGCTACTGATAAAAAATCATATAGCAGATAAAGGTCAGGCCCAAACTACATGAGCTACTGGTAAAAATAAATTCTAGGGCATGATAATTGTGAGCATCATAGTCCATAAAGAGTGATGGCACGCCATTAAAAAAACTATAGCTAATGCCAATACATGCCTTTAAATAGTGTGGCTAGCTGCTTCTCCTTTTGATCCTGCACTTGAGCAAAAACCAACAAATGATATGGTCACTTCTTCTGCGGCCTCTTTCTTGTTTATTGCTTCCAATCTAGTTGGATGTAGCCTTAGGGTTCTTTATTTGGTGAGAGGTGACCAAGTGCTAGAGTATAAGTTCTTTAGTTCTCGTCTTGATTGTCTAAAAGTAGTTTCTCAGCTGCAATATTTTTTATAATAGTTTATCAGTGACATGTGTCTCAATTTGATTGGTTATATTCAATTAATTATAATGCCCCCTGCATTCACATTAATATCAATTAATAAAAACTCACATTAACGAAATCCAGCTCATTCTGTAAAAAAATTATGTAGCCAATTCTGTACACTAGCATTACTCATATTTTAGATGCATGCATGGTTTAAATTGTATCAATGATAATACGACAACTGATTAAGGCAATTAACCATACTTTTGTGTATCGAGGGTTGTCGTCCATGGTGGCAAGAATCCAAAGTGCACACACAACAAGTTCGACATTTATATTTTCCAAGAATATAGGGCAAGTAATGGTTGCCAAGCATAAGCCTTACTACTGGAGACGAGGGAAAAGCTAAAAAGGGGTCTGCTTGTCTAAGTGTCGATGCATGTTGGAATATTAATCTAAAATTGCATATTAACAGGAGGAAAACAGGGAGGAAAACGTGGAGGAAAATCAGGAAACAAGTACAGTTATGTTTGAATAATTGTTAACGGTGTTGAGAGATTTTAGGAAACACGTTGGCACAAGATCTCAATCAGTTGAGAGATTTTAGGAAGTAATTTTCTATCAGCAGCTTGATTGTAGGAGTCTTTGTTTAATTCTAGCTAGCTGTACTTTCTATTTATTGTAATCATTTTCATTCAGTGTAAGATTAAGAGAAGAACTAATACAATGTAGTCTTTAAATGTATTCTTCATTTGTACATACTTCTTGTTTGTTATTCTCAGTTCATAATTCATATTCTGTAGTTTGTTTTAAAGTCTAAATCGAACATGGTATCAGAGCCTGGGGGGAAGAATCAAGGCTTAACAGCCTTCCCTACCGTTCCTTGGAGAGCAGCAGACAAGTAGAAGATGACAGTAGTGGTGCCGAAGCAGCAATAATCGAGAACAAGCCTGGTGGCGACTGGAGTCTGCAGAATGAAAAGCTGGATGCGGAAAAGAGGTCAAGAAGGTGTTGGAGATTGTTCCAACAGTAAAGGCTTAACAACAAGGCCTTGGGACTGGCCATGGTCGTGATGGAAGTGAAGAAAGCATAAGAAAGGTTACAGTTGTTTCGGGCTTGCCTGCATCAACAAGCAATGAGAAGAGTAATTGTTGCACCTTCTTGTTACTGTTATTGTTGTTACAGGTCGATGTGAGAATGACGATATTTGAGTTGTCAAAAACGAAGGAGGCGGAAGTATGATAGTGTCGATAATGAAGGAGTTTTATTATTCTATTGGCAGTGTTTCTATTAGGCCTGTCCAACCTCAAGGAGTTTTCCCCAAACCACTTTTGTTTTAGATAGAGAGAGGGGGTGAGAGTGAAATCGGATATGAATGAGGTGGAGGTTGAGTTGGCGGTTGAAGTCGATTCCATGAATTATGGCTCAAGTAATGGTGTGAGGATGAATAAGCAGGTTTTAAGTTTCTTCGGGGAATTTGCCGTGTAGGAGTGGCTATGCTGTTGGTGTTTTGGTTGGGAATAAGATGTTTTGAATCCAGTGAATGGAGCTTTGCAGTTTCGTCCGTCATTGAAGCATTTGAAGGACAGAGATGAGTTCAATGTCAAGATTAAATTGAAGAAAGAAGCTTTAATTTGTGCAAGATTTGGTTACGGGATACAAGAGGCCATGCTTTGTTGATGAACCGAGTTTAAAAAGCTGAAGGGATGAGAAAGAGAGAGCTTGACTTATTCAAACGTACCAAACAAAGGTCGTTGTCTCTTCTTCACCAGAGACTTCTCTCCAGGAGAAGTGATTATTAGTCAAGAACCTTATGTTTCTGTACCAAACAAAACTTTTGGGGATTCAAGATGTGACTGGTGTTTTAGCTCAAGTAACCTTAAGAGATGCTCATCTTGTCAAGTTATTTGGTATTGTGGAAGCACATGTCAGAAGTCAGATTGGAAGTTACATCAACTTGAATGTCAAGCTCTTTCAAGGATTGACAAAAGTAGATTAAAATCTCTTACGCTCCATACGTTTGATGGTGAAACTTTTCTTACAAAAAAATTGCAAAGTGAGAAGATAATCCCAACTACTTCTATGGACAACTACAAATTGGTGGAGGCTTTGGTTTCTCATATGTCTGAAGTTGATGAGAAGTAGATATTTTTATATGCACAAATGGCAAACCTTGTTAACGTGATTCTCCAGTGGCCTGATATCAGTATAAAAGAAATAGCAGAAAACTTTGCCAAACTTGAGGCAAATGCACATACCATCTGTTGCAGTGAATTGAGACCCCTGGGGAAAGGAATATACCCTGTTGTTTCAATCATTAACCACAGTTGCTTGCCCGACTCAATTCTACTGTTCGAAGGAAAGATGGCAGTGGTCCGGGCAGTGCAGCCTGTACCCAGAGGTAGTGAGGTATTAATAAGTTATATAGAAACAGCAGGGAGCACCATGACTCGACAAAAAACTCTCAAAGAACAGTACTACTTCACTTGCACCTGTCCCTGTTGCAGCAATTTGGGTCAGCCTAATGACGTCAAGGAGAGTTCAATTCTAGAAGATTATAGGTGCAAGGATGTCAAGTGCAATGGTTTCTTGCTTCGAAATTCTGATAATAAAGGGTTCATATGCAAGCAGTGTGGACTTCTAAGGGATAGGGAAGAATTAAAGAAGATTTTGGGTGAAGTAAATTTAACAATTGAAAAAGCATCCATAAATTATTCCTCTGGAAATAGAGTTGAAGCCAGTGCTCTATACAAGATGATTGAGAAACTTCAAGTAAAACTTTGCCATACTTTTTTCACTCAATTTGTGTGAAGCAACAAGGCAGACTCTACAGAAGATGGAGAAGACAGTTGAGATCAATGAGAATTGTCAGTTCATGATGGACATGGAGGTAGTAAGGCTGCACAGTTTGTTGTAGAGAAGTTACATGGTAACATTAAGGAGATGTTTAAGAAATTTTCAGCGAATGGGGATAAGGAAGAGGATGTTAGACAAAGGTATTTGAAAATAGACCGGGGATTCATCAAGCAGGGTGTTAGTAGTGGTGCTTGTTGTGTGGCTGTCTTTATCGAGGGAAAGAAGCATGTGCAGGGGTATGTATGTGTGCATATATGTGGATATATGAGTGTAGATTATTTGTTTCAGGTTGATGTCTAGTAGGAGAAGATTGATGATGCAGTTGAGGCGATTCAGTAGCTAGAAGGGAATCAACTAGGCGAGGTCGATGATTTTCTTTCTGCTGTTCGGTGAAGCACAGAGATGGTGTTATGAAGTTGTTGTTGTTCCGTGTATGTAATGGGGTAGTGATTAAATTGGAATTAATCACCCGATAACTTGAGGCGTGTATGCGCGAGATGCAAAATATGAGGCTGCATTTGGTTGCATTGGTATTTGTCTGCAGAATCAACAGTAGATTGATTGTGAACCAAGAGTTTCCATGTGTTGGAAGCTAGCTCTTGGGTTGAAGCGTCTTGAGAAAGTTAGTAGTAGGACTAGTTACTAGTAGCGCAGATGGCGCAGATGATTGCATAAGTGCAAAATGTGGACAGTGAGGGCAGGAGTAGAGGCTGTTGAAAAGGAAACAGGCAAGGCAGAAGAATGTGAGTACAACGAGAACAGTAGCAGCAGTAAAAACATCAGTGCGGTGATGATTTGTTGTGAAGCTGTGATGACCTTCCTGCATATTGGAGAAAGGGGTGTGCTGTGTGCGCGCCTAGTCCCGGGTAAATGTGAATTGCCAGACGGGTTGTGATGATCTTCCTATAATATGAAGAAGGGGGGTAGAGAGTGTGCTGCGTGCGCACTAAGTCCCGGGCAAGTGCGAATTGCCGGACGGGAATAGGAAATCGTGTCAGCGGGCACGTAGGAAGTCGTGCCAGTGGGCGTGCAAGGGTCGATGAGCCAGACGGGTTCAAGAGTCGATGTACCAGACGGGCAAAGTTTTAAAGCCAACGGGCTGATGTTTAAAGTCAAATGGGTTGATGTCAATTTTAGATTAGGGGGAGATACGTGATCCACTCTTCGACCCAAAAATGGGCTTTCGAGTGAGGGGGAGTGTTAAAATATAATATAAGATCCATATAAGGTCTCCCTCTAACACCTTAAGATTTTAGATAAGTTGGTTACTTAACAATACAAAGGGCAATTGGGACTTGTTGATATGTGGGTGTTGCCGTGATATGTCATTGTTTTCTTCTGAAGTAGGTTGTGCTTGAAGGACGGAATTAGGCTGTTTAATCTACCACGGGGATGAAGCTGCAGCTTTTGAATCATGTCACTTTTATTATTTTGCAGATCTGACTAATATTTTATTATCGTGCTACTGGATGTATTATGTGGTTTGCTGGACAATGTGAAAGTGGTGTTTATGGTAACTTGGTTACTTTTCAAGGAGAAAGAAGTAAAGCGTATGTGTTGGGTGGTGTCGATCCAAATACCACACCGAGAAGATAAGAGATAATTTTATTGTATATAAAACAATCAATTAACACTATTAGTATGAGGCCTTTTGGGATGTGTCCAAAAACAAATTCGTGCGGGCTAGGCACAAAGCGGACAATATCATATTATTGTAGAGTTAAGACTTGCTTGCGGTCCAAAAAGTGATATCAGAGCCCATGGTTCGGTAATCGGATCTTGGGGGTAACGGGCTGCGGTGTTGCGATGTGGGAGGCCCTCAGTGACGATTGGAGATCTGTTGGGTTCCTTGTGTCGAAAGTTTTTCTGAAAGGTGTTCAGGTGGCGGGTTCCGCGGTTGTGGCGGCGGTGCAAAATATAGAAAGATTAATCGCATGTATAAGACTACGGGTTATGTGAAATTCATGCGGGCTAGATCCAAAGCAGACAATATCACACTATTGTAGAGTTAAGATTTCCGCGGGTGTGGCGGCGGTGCAAAATATAGACAGATTAATCGCATGTATAAAACTACAGATTATGTGAAATCCATGCAGGCTAGGTCCAACGAAGACAATATCATACTATTGTAGAATTAAAGCTTGCTCGCAGCCCAACAATATGTCTAACTGACAATGTCGGAGGAAATGACACTAGACTTTATAAGGAAAACTGACTCGTGGAATTGCACATTCCAACTACAATAAACAAGTCCTGACTTTTCTTCGTAACAATATGATACCTTTATAACTGGGAGCATAAGAAGGAAATACACACTGAATTGGCATTGGCAAGAGACCTTTCAGACTTGATGTGCAACTGGTTTTCGTGGTGTGATAGCGATGGTAAGATGATGGACACTTCCTTCACACAAAAACACGAAAGCCGTTAAAACTCACACTACAGTTGTTGTCACATTAGCCAATTTCTGAATTGACATTAAATTAAATTAAATTAAAATTTGAATTTTATTATAATGAAATTTATTATCAACTAGCTTAAAGCCCGTGCGATGCACGGTTTTTTTTATTTTAATATTATATAAATTTTTTCATTTATTTAAATTAATTTTTTAAAAGATGAATTTTGGAGGCTTACATTATTATATGAGATGATTTGATAATAATTATACAAATGTTATCTGTGATATTTCCAGAAATGGAAGAATTTTAGTTAGAAAATATAGAAAAGATGATAGGTTTTAGTTTAAAAAGGTAATCGATTAATTATTGGTAATTATAAAATTATTATTTTTATTAAATAGAATGCATGTGATATGATTAGAAAAAGATAGGATTTGGTTAGAGAAAATTAAAAAGGAAATATGTTATAGGTGAAAAATATAATTGATTAGCTTATAGCAATTATAATTTAATTACCTTATTTACTAAATACAATAGCACGAAATATTTTTAGAAAAAGAGAAATTAATATTGTCCGTGATATTTCTATTAAAAGAAGGATTTTAGTTAAAAAAATATAGAAAATATGATACATTTTAGTTGGTAATCGGTTACTTATTAATATTAAAATATTATTATTTTATTTTATTAAATAAAACCTCCCTTGATATAATTGGAAAAAGAGAGATTTTAGTTAGAGAAAATAGAAAGGTAACGTGAAAATTAAAAAAATGACATGATTTATGTGTAAAAGGTAATTGATTAGATTATATAATTATAATTTAATTATGTCATTTTACTAAATAAAATTGCTCATAATTTTTAAAAAATGAGAAATTAATGTTGCCCGTGATATTTCTAGAAAAAAAGGAGTTTAATTAGAAAAAATAGAAAAGATTATACGTTTAGGTAATCGGTTAATTATTAGTATTATAATATTATTATTTTATTTTATTGAATAGAAACATCTATGATATAATTGGAAAAAGAGAGATTTTAATAAGAAAAAAGGTACCGTGTTTTGGTTGAAAAAGGTAACCCTTCATGATATAATTGGAAAAAGAGAGATGTTAATTAGAGAAAAAAGAAAAGGTAACGTGTTTTGGGTGAAAAAGGTAATTGATTAGTTAATAGTAATTATAATATAATTATGTTATTTTATTAAACAAAACTGCTCGCACTGTTTTTAAAAAAAGAGATATTTTAGTTAAATAAAATGTGAAAGATATTCTATTTTATTTGAAAAAGAAAATTGATTAGTTATTGAAAAATAGAGAAAGTAATATGTCTAACTTTAAAAAGGAAATTGATTAATAAAGGAGAAATTTTAGTTAGATAAAATATAAAAGGATATTATATTTTATCAGAAAAATGAAATTATTTAGTTTTTGTAAAAGAGAAAAGATAATATGTTTAAACTCAAGAAGGAAATTTATTAGTTAGTAGAAAAGGTAATATGTCTAACCTGAAAAAGGAAATTGATTAATAAAGGAAAAATTTTAGTTAGATAAAATATAAAAGGATATTGTATTTTAGGAAATTAGTTAGTTAGATAAAATATAAAGGGATATTATATTTTATCAGAAAAAGGAAATTATTTAGTTTTTGAAAAAGAGAAAAGATAATATGTCTAACCTCAAGAAGGAAATTGATTAGTTAGAAATTGATTATTTAGTAGAAAAGATAATATGTCTAAATTGATTAATAAAGGAGAAATTTTAGTTAGATAAAATATAAAAGGATATTGTATTTTAGTAATTAGTTAGTTCTTGAAAAATTGGAAAAAATAATATGTTAAAACTCAAGAAGGAAATTGATTAGTTAGTAGATAAGGGTAAATAAGTAAAATTAACAGATACCATACCGACCGACCAACCGACTAACCAAACTTTTAAAGTTTCGGCTTTTATATAATAGTACTAGCTTATAACCCGTGCAATGCACAGATTTTTTTTGTTATGTAATAATTTTTGTTATGTTATAATTTTTTTTATATAATCATTATTTACAATTTTTTTTATTTTAATATTAATAATTTAATTTAAATTTAATTAATGATATGCATGATTTAAAACTTATATTATAAAATTTAAAAATAAATATGTCGTTGATAGAATTTGAACCTTGAATATAATATATTTAATCATTAGATCTAACGATTTTGATTTTTTACTAAAAATTTAATGGTCATTATTCGTAGTATACGGATTTTTATTATATTTTGTTAGTGATTAGAAGATATGATTTGATATTTTTGGGTATATATTAATTATTGCTAGATATAATATGATTGGAAGATATGATATGATTGATGTTTTTAGGTGTTATTAATTTATATTATGTTATTATTTATTTTATAATAGGATTTTTAATAATATAGATATCATATATATTTTTCTTTATAATGTGTTGTTGTAATTTTTGTGAAGTTCGTTCGTAGGAAGGACTGTTAACACAAGATTAAGTTTTAATTCCTTACAATCTAGAAGTGTAGAAACTAATTGGTGTGTTTGAATAAACTAATTATAAACAAATAAAACTAAGATTTAATTGATGATGAAAAGCAATCCGAGAAATAGGGTTCTTCAATTGGTTCAATAATGCTGTTAAAATGTGATATATATATTTCTCATATTTTGCTAAAAACAATTCTTCTAAATTTTATAATGTTCTCTCCCAAGATACAAAATAATGTCTACAATCATATCTCAAAAGTCACTCCCATGATCAATCGAAATACAATTTTAGATTTTTAAGACCCGAGAATTATAAGTTTCATAGTCCTCTTATTAATCTCCCGATTCAATAATTGAACTATGTCTATCAAATCATGAACAAGAATTATAACTCATCTCCCGATTTATCATAATCCCTATGAATACAATTAAAGGTTAGCTACTCCCCTAATTGGGTTAAGCCCTCAATGATAGATTAGAAAAAATAGAGAATTATTATCACATCAAACAAGCATATATCACCAATGAATACTACCTAATTCTCGGATTATAAAATTAGTTACTCATGCTAGAGAAATAAAATAAGCAAATAATAAATGGTAAAATCATAATTAAAAGAGTTTAGAGTAAAGAAAGTACAACTTGAAGAATTTATCCTCCCGAAATAGTTGCCAATGAAATAAAAGAGCACCCCACTTAATTCCTTAAAATCTTCAACCGAAATAGAACTCGCAGAAAATTAAAGTGTATGAATTAAATCTAAAATTACAAAAGAAACTTGATAACAATTGAGAGAATACAAAAACTGAACATTCAGTTCCGGGGTTGATGCCTTCAACCTTCTAACTACAAACCTATTTATAGCAAAACCACAGCACGCCATACATCATAAATAAATGAAACCACCTAAAGCAATTCAACCAAAACAAGCACTGAAAATTAAACAACACAGCCGAAAGTAATCTGCACTACTTTTATCAATTCCATTTCCTTATTTAATTAACAAACAAACCCATTTGCTTTGACTTTTCAAAAACAAACCAGTCGCCTATGTTGTTTTATATACCGGGCTCCGTAGAAATGCTTTTTAACCCGTACAATTTATAATCTTTAATTAATAAATAATTAATTTAATCCAGAAATTATAAAAATAAATATCTAATATTATTAGATATTTATAAATATAATTTTCTAAATAAATTAAATATTTATTAATATAAATAAATCCTTAAGTCCAAAGCTGCGCTATATTGAGGACCTGGAACCGGACTCCTTTCGCTTCACAAAAATTATATTAATTCCAACCGGGATTCCTGCTTTAAGAATATATCACTTTCCATATTTTTGTGACAATTCTTATTTCCTCATTGCTCGTCCAGGTCTAATCTACGGTCTCTTGAAGATGTGAAATCAGGCTCCTCTTGCTTCCAAAATTATCCTATAAACATAAAAAATCATCTTAGCATTCAATCCAAATAAAAATGCTACTAACATGATAATCAAGGACAAAATTATTACAAACTAAGGATAAATGAGAGATAACATGCTATAAAATGTACATAAAATTAGCATGTATCAAACACCCTCCAACTTGACCTTTGCTCGTCCTCGAGTAAACCACTATAAAATAACTACTTATTAATACCACTTCCGTAGGTGATCACGGTTGCATTTGGCGTATGCAACAAGCCCTTTAAACCCCTAGGTAGCCCTAGTGGACGAGTGAGGTCTCGTGAGGGCCTATAGTGAATGTACCCACAAAATCCATCTAGCTCATGTAAAAGATCGAATGCCAATACAATACCACACATACAAGTCCTCTCATGCCATGTCAACTTAAGAATCAAAGTGAAGAATGCAATGCCTTGTGTCGAAGTTACAAGTATTCACTTAGTCTACTCAAAGAAGATGCATAAGTTCTCAACAGTCCATGTCAATGTAAGAATAAGTTGGTAATCATGCTAAGCCCACAAGAGTACATCTTTGAGTCAAAACTTGGGATCTCATATGCAAAATACAGGTAAAAACTCACCTTTCACTCACATAAGAATATTCACTCAAGAACAAGGGTAAGTGTATCACTCCATTCCAACAAAATCATAAGCATGCTTGACATTTGGTATCAATCTAACTTTAACACAACATACACCACTGATGATAATCAAAAGGTCTTTATTCGGGTTGTAATGGGGCTAGGTACAAGGTATGTCAAGTAAAGCCAAAGAAGGTGAAATGTCAAAAGCTAGTACCCAACAACATAAATCATTCAACTCCCCATCCATCATCCCCACACTTGGATCAAACAAACATAAGTATGCTTTCAAATAAATAATAATATTTTTTTTTATCTAAATATAAACAAGTACAATGATCCCATGATAGTAATACCAAATTCGACTAAAATGTAAATAACCATACCCCACATTCTTCAAAAGTAATGATCATCAATAATCCCCTCTTTTGCACACCTTTTTACTCCCTCAAACATTCTACTAGCCTTTGACAATTTGGGTTCAAGTTAAAGTAAGGCCAATACAAGAAAAAGGTTTAGGCAAGTAATGCGGTGTGTCACCGAAAAAATAAGATTAAGCTCAACGGGGTAACTATTTGATCATATGAGAATGGCGTGGATATTTTGGAAATATGGTTTATTCCTATATGTCTTTATCATCTTATCATCAAATAATGTCATGCATTTTAAGAAAGATCTCAAACAAGTGTTAGCAATGCAAACAACATGTGGACACTCAAGCAAACGAATATAGATGCAAAAGATATGCATATAGGCTCAAATTCTAACTTGGTGGAAAAACATAATCAATTCCAAGTAAATAGTCTCTCCAATGCACCTACTTGTACTCAAAGCATGTAAACCAAATCATCTTACATATATTCATGTCCTTTTAATCACTTACATAATTCAATGAGTTTACTTGCTTCAACTTGCTAGTGTATATGTGTGCATGAGAACAAAACATATCACTTCTCAATCAAAAGCGTCAAAAACACAAGATTCTTTTAGCATGCATGGCTGTATCAATCTAACTTACAACAACTAATCTTTACAAGGCTAGAATTATTTTTGTGATTTTTTAATTTTTTAATTTTTAAATTTTTTTTAAGGCATATAATAACCCTAATAAGGTTCTATCTAAATGAACACTCACACCCCCCAACTTATCACGTTTCTTGTCCACAAGAAACAACACACAATGGACTAATATGCGAGGAAAAAGAGAGGACTCCCCTGAATCATGGTCGAGGTGGTAGTGTGCAACCAAGAACTGCCAATTGTGGCATCCATTTTGAAATGAAGATCCTCCTGCATAGTCCAAACACACAAAAATATTATTCAAATCAACAAAATTCCTTGGGTTGCCTCCCAATTAGCGCTTGTTTAACGTCATTAGCTCGACGTCTCTCGTGATGAACTTAAGCTTGAGGATTGGAGAGAAGCCAATTGACTCCTCTTGGAATATCATCACCAATCAAATATGGTTTGAGTCTTTGCCCGTTCACTTTAAACACATCGGAACCATCTCGAGTAATGTCCACAGCACCATACGGATATACCTTGACAATTTTAAAAGGGCCAGACCATCTTGACTTCAATTTTCTGGGAAAGAGTTTAAGCCTTGAGTTGAACATTAGAACTTGCTGGTCAACTTCAAACTCTTTCGGTCTAATGTGCCTGTCATGCCACTTCTTTGTCTTCTCCTTGTATATTGCCGCATTTTCATAAGACTTAAGTCTCAACTCATCAAGTTCACTTAGTTGCATCAGCCTGTTAAATCCCGCAGCTTGTAATTCCATGTTCAAGAATCTTGTTGCCCAAAGTGCTTTGTGCTCCACTTCAACGGGTAAATGACATGATTTTCCAAACACCAACCAATAAGGAGACATACCGATAGGTGTCTTGAATGCCGTCCTATAAGCCCATAAAGCATCATCAAGTTTTTTTGCCCAATCTTTTCTGGAGCTAGCAACTGTTTTCTCAAGAATTTGTTTCAGCTCTCTATTTGAAATCTCCACTTGCCCACTAGTTTGAGGGTGATAAGGTGTAGTAACTTTCTAAGTCACTCCATACTTTCGCAAAAGATCTTCAATTAATTTATTGCAAAAGTGAGACCCTCCATCATTGATGATGGCCCTAGGCACTCCAAAACGTGTAAAGATATGCTTCTGTAAGAACTTCTTAACCACTCTACCATCATTTGTAGGACTAGCAATCACCTCCACCCATTTAGAGACGTAATCAACTCCCACCAAAATAAATTTGTTACCATCAAAGATCTCAACCTCAAGAATAGGTTGCAAAGGCATCTCATTCCGTCTTGCAATATTTCCTGTTCTTTGACATCGATCACAAGTTGCAATAAAGTTTCTGGCATCTTGATACATTGAAGGCCAATAAAATCCAGACTGCCAAATTTTCGCAACAGTTTTTGTGCTACTGTTGTGACCACCACACTATAAAGCATGACAATGATTTAAGACATTAGGAATTTCCTCGTGTGGCACACACCTCCTCATGATACCATCAGCACATTCCTTGTAAAGAAGTGGTTCTTCCCAGAAGTAGTGTTTTACATCAAATAAGAATTTCTTCTTTTGTTGATAACTCAGTCCACTTGGTACAATGCCACCCACAAGATAATTTACGGAGTCCGTATACCATGGTGTAGACAAAGATACTGCAAGAAGTGTTTCTTCTGGAAATGCATCATTGATAGGTATATTAACTCCTACCACTTCATCTCCCTGGTCCAACCTGGATAAATGATCAGCTACCAAGTTTTCAGAACCTTTCTTGTCTCGAATTTCAAGATCAAACTCCTGGAGTAAAAGAATCCAACGGATTAGACGAGGCTTGGCATCCTTCTTTTTCATCAAATAACGAATTGCAGCATGATCTGTATAAACAATCACCCTAGACCCAACAAGATAGGATCTGAATTTGTCAAAGGCAAAAACCACAGCAAGTAGATCTTTTTCAGTGGTGGCATAATTGATTTGTGCATCATCAAGTGTCTTGCTTGCATAGTATATCACATGCATGCATTTTTCCTTCTTTTGGCCTAAAACAGCACCCACAGCATAATCACTAGCATCACACATGAGCTCGAAAGGTAAGCTCCAATCAGGGGCTGACATGATAGGTGCAGAAGTAAGCTCCTTCTTCAACCTGTTAAAAGCAACAAGACAACTCTCGTCAAAGTCAAACACACTATCCTTTTCAAGTAAATTACAAAGAGGTCGAGAAATTTTAGAAAAATCTTTGATAAAACGACGGTAAAAACCGGCGTGTCCAAGAAAACTTCTAATCCCCTTTACGGATGAGGGTGGTGGTAATTTCTCAATCACTTCAATTTTTGCCCTGTCCACCTCGATGCCTTTACTAGAAATCTTGTGCCCAAGCACAATACCATCCTTTACCATAAAATGACACTTCTCCCAATCAAGAACAAGATTAGTGTCTTCACATCTCTGCAACACTTTGGACAAGCTGGTTAAGCAAGAATCAAAGGAAGAACCATATACAGTAAAGTCATCCATGAAGACTTCCATGGTTTTTCCTAGAAAATCTGAGAATATAGCTTTCATAAGTCGTTGAAATGTAGATGGTCCATTACACAAACCAAAGGGTAGTCTACGATATGCAAAAGTACCATAAGGACAAGTAAAGGTAGTCTTTTCTTGATCCTCGGGAGCAATGGGAATCTGAAAATATCCCGAGAATCTATCTAGAAAATTATAATACTCATTACCCGCAAGTCTTTCTAGCATCTGATCAATAAATGGGAGAGGAAAGTGATCTTTGCGAGTAGCATTATTTAATTTTCTATAATCAATACAAACTCTCCAACCTGTTACAGTCCTAGTGGGGATTAATTCATTATTTTCATTATGCACGACAGTTATCCCACCCTTCTTAGGTACAACATGTATTGGACTAACCTAGTTACTTTGTGGAACAGAGTATATAATGCCAGCATCTAACAACTTAGTTATCTCTTTCTTAACCACATCTTGCAAATTAGGATTCAATCTTCTTTGTCCCTCAATCACAGGTTTATGATTATCTTCTAAAGAAATCCTATGCATGCAAAGAGTGGGGCTAATTCCCTTGATATCTTTAATTGTCCAACCAATTGATGATTTAAATTGCCTAAGCACATTTAACAATTTATCAAGTTCATCATCATGGAGCAAAGCGGACACTATCACAGGATATGTATCATTAGGACCAAGAAAAGCATACCTTAGATTAGAAGGAAGAGGTTTGAGTTCTACCTGAGGTGCCTCTGAAATTGAAAGTGCCACATCAATTTTCGGCGTACCCTTTTCTTGCATATCAAGTGTAAGTGCTTCTTCAACTTCTTTATCATCTAATGTTTGTTCCACTTTTGCGAAGTCTGCATCTTCAAGACTTACGATCTCATCCACTATGTCAACATTGAAACATGTAGCATGAAATGAAGGCATCTTCATAGCTTTGTTGAGATCAAACTCAACCTTTTCATCACCAACATTTAATGCCAATTTCCCAGCTTTGACATCAATTGTGGTTCCAGCAGTAGCCAAAAATGGCCTTCCCAAAATAATGGGCATCTCAACATCTTCATCCATCTCCAACACCACAAAATCACAAGGGATAAAGAATTTATCCACTTTGACAAGTACATCCTCAATGACTCCCAAAGGATACGTGATAGTACGATCAGCCAACTGAAGTGAGATTCTTGTCTTCTTGAGCTCTCCAAGACCAAGTCTTCCACAAATGGAATGTGGCATCAAACTCACACTAGCCCCTAAATCACACAAGGCTTTAATATTCTCCATTGCTCCAATAGTGCATGGTAAAGAGAAACTCCCAGGATCCTTCAATTTCTGTGGAATTGCTTTTTTGATGACTGCACTACATTCCGCATTGAGAGTAATAGTTTCCACATCTTCAAGTTTCCTTTTTCTGGACAACATCTCCTTAAGAAATTTGGCGTAGAGTGGCATTTGAGCCAAAGCGTCAGCAAAAGGAATATTAATATGCAACTGCCGGAACATAGTCAAGAACTTCTCGTACTGCTTCTCTAACTGCCTGTTGTGAAGTCTCTGTGGAAATGGAATATGAGGAACATAAGGTGGTGGAGGAACATACGGCTTTTCTGGTTTTTCTTCCTTCTTATCTTCATATACTTTTTTTGACTTTTCTGCATCAATCTCTACTATCTCATTTTCTTTTTCCGCATCCCTCTCTTTAGGATCAAGAGCCTCAACCTCGGGCAACTCTTTTCCGCTCCTCAAAGTAATTGCTTTGCATTGTTCCTTACCATTCTGGTCGGGTTGACTTGGAAGAGAATCTTGCTCACGAACACCCATCTTGGAGGCAATTTGTCCAATCTGTGTTTCTAGCATCTTTCGAGATGATGCCATCTGATTTATTCTTGATTCCATATTAGCCAATGCCCCAGAGGTTCCTTGCATTATTTTATTTAGTGCAACCTCCCAATCAGCAGGTTCTTTCTTTGGCGGCGATTGATACTGCTGTTGGGCTTGATACGGTGGTCTTGACTGAAAACCAGGAGGTTGATTCTGCCTTGGAAATGAATAGGAAGGATTAGCCGTATGATTACTACTGTAAGAAAGATTGTTGTTTGGCCTTTGATTTGGATTGTAGTAGGAGTTATTCTGAACAGGCCACGGTTGTCTTCCCTGAATAAAAGATGCTTCTTCTGGAAATTGTTGCACATAAGAGTTCTGACTAGCACCATAATCATTATACCCTTCCATAGGTGAAGAAATAGCATTCACATTTGCCCTTTGTCCTCGCATCTCCTGAGTTAGAGTATCCAATTTGAGAGCCAGCATGTTGATCATCTCAGAATCTTGTGCTGCTTTTGCTGAGCTTGTCCCACTAGGCGCCCATGAATAATTATTAGATGCCAATTCCTCAAGGAGTGCTTTAGCCTGTGTAGTTGGTGCCTTCTTAAAATTTCCACCAGCAGCCACATCAAAACTCAAGCGAATCTCTGCATTCATGGCCCCATAAAAAGTACTAATGATCTGCCAATCTTTCAAACCATGATGTGGACACTTCCTCAATAATGCCTTAAATCTCTCCCATGCCTGATACAGACCTTCACCCGGTTGTGCTTTAAAACTCATAATCATAGTCCTCAATTGTTGCGTCTTGTCAGAAGGATAATATTTGGACAAGAATGCAGTAGAAAGACTCTCCCATGTAGCAACCGCGGTGTCTGGAAGTTGTTGAAACCATTCCAAAGTTCTTCCCTTAATAGAGTAGGGAAACATATGGAGACGAATCTTGTCACTCGTAACACCATTGATTCTGAATGAGCCACACATCTGCACGAAACGCTCTAGATGTCTGTGTGGGTCCTCTTGTTCAATATCTCCTTCAAAAGCTTGATTGCTGATCATCTTAATTAAGCTTGGATTAATGTTGAATTGGGCTGCCCCAATCTCTGGAGTTTTGTACATGCAATTAGCAGGATTTGGTGTCTCATGGTCCCAAATTGAAGTCTCATCAATAATAGCAACTTCACGATCTTCGTTTTCTTTCCTTTGCTTTGCCTATCGCCTTAAGATTCGAGCAGTGCATTCGATTTCCGGATCAAATTCTAGATTTTCAGCACTTACTGTACGTCGCATGCAAGAGTTATATCACCTAAAAAGAAAACATCAATAAGTTAGATCTTGAAAATTTTAATAAAATCTAAACAATAAAACTCCACAATACATCATATTCGACAAATCTTTTATTTAATTTTTTTTTACTATTATTATTATTATTATTGTTTTTTTTACAACCAAAAAAAGTAAAAAGAACAAAAATTAAATTGTTCTAAAAATTCTAAAATGAATTAACACTAGATTTTATTTTAAAACTTTTTTTTAAATTTATTTATTTATTTTATTTTTCAGAAAATTCAAAAATTAAGCATGACTTGTTCGTAAATTTATATCTTAGCCAAAATTCAAACAACGAGAACAAACAAACCAAGAACTCAGAACACTAAACACAAAACAGGACTTAGCTATGAACTCGGCAGAACTCGGACTGCAGCACTCGACTAAACTGACACTACAAAGACTCGACTTGTACAAACAAAACAAATGAAACGAGTCAACTCAGAAGTTTAGCCAGTCGACTCAGTAAATGACTCGGAACCCAGGACACTCGGCTGCAACTCAGCCATTCTACAAACTAAAACCAAGTCTCAACAACAAAAACAAACAAACAACTCAGAAGATTCGGTCGAACTCAGAAACAAAATCAAGCATAACGCAGCAACTCGACAATTACAATCATTAAGCAAAACGACCCAGTTCGACTCGAAAAATCACTCGGCTGAACTCAATAAATTCAACAAAACTCAGAAACATATTATAACTCGAACACGAACAATCGACTAATTCTAAAAGCAGCTAAACCGGGTTTTGACTCGGTTGAACCCAATGGTGATTCACATACTCGGAACAGTGAACAAACTCAAAAAAACTCGCGACTCAGTAATGACAACTCAGCGAACACCAGTGTCAATCAAACAACAACTCGCAAATTATAACTCAGCATCAGAGAAAGCGACTCGGACGCCACCAAACTCAGTAATCAAAAGAACAGGGGACTGCTAGGTTCGAATGAAAAACAAGGGAGATTGTTGTGTGTGGCTGAAAATTGAAGAAGAAGACTGGGAAGGGGTGTTTGGGTGTGTATGTTGGGGGACTGCAGGTCGGTGATGAACGGTACCAGAGTGGCGCGGTGGAGTAGATGGGCGCAATAAAGAGGATATGGGTTGGGTCTTATGTTTGTAGTGAAGGATAGAAAGAAGCAGGGGAGAAAGAGAGTTTTGACTTGGTGGAGAAGAAGAATGAAAATAGTGCTGGGTTTTGTGAATAAACGAAAACAGAGAAAGAAACAGGGGAAAATACAATTTGCTTCGAATTAACACTATAAAACAAGAAACATTACGTACTGAAGATTAATAAAACTAATTTTTTTTTATATTATACTGAACAAAATAAAAATTTAAACTATAAGAAATAATTAACCTAAACTTGATATTGATGCCTTCCCCGGCAGCGGCGCCAATTTGTTGTTATAATTTTTGTGAAGTTCGTTCGCAGGGAAGGACTGTTAACACAAGATTAAGTTTTAATTCCTTACAATCTAGAAGTGTAGAAAATAATTGGTGTGTTTGAATAAACTAATTATAAACAAATTAAACTAAGATTTAATTGATGATGAAAAGCAATCCGAGAAATATGGTTCTTCAATTGGTTCAATAATGCTGTTAAAATGTGATATATATATTTCTCATATTTTGCTAAAAACAATTCTTCTAAATTTTATAATGTTCTCTCCCAAGATACAAAATAATGTCTACAATAATATCTCAAAAGTCACTCCCATGATCAATCGAAATACAATTTTAGATTTTTAAGACCCGAGAATTATAAGTTTCATAGTCCTCTTATTAATCTCCCGATTCAATAACTGAACTATGTCTATCAAATCATGAACAAGAATTATAACTCATCTCCCGATTTATCATAATCCCTATGAATACAATTAAAGGTTAGCTACTCCCCTAATTGGGTTAAGCCCTCAATGATAGATTAGCAAAAATAGAGAATTATTATCACATCAAACAAGCATATATCACCAATGAATACTACATAATTCTCGGATTATAAAATTAGTTACTCATGCTAGATAAATAAAATAAGCAGATAATAAATCGTAAAATCATAATTAAAAGAGTTTAGAGTAAAGAAAGTACAACTTGAAGAATTTATCCTCCCGAAATAGTTGCCAATGAAATAAAAGAACACCCCACTTAATTCCTTAAAATCTTCAACCGAAATAGAACTCGCAGAAAATTAAAGTGTATGAATTAAATCTAAAATTACAAAAGAAACTTGATAACAATTGAGAGAATACATAAACTGAACATTCAGTTCCGGGGTTGATGCCTTCAACCTTCTAACTACAAACCTATTTATAGCAAAACCACAGCACGCCATACATCATAAATAAATGAAACCACCTAAAGCAATCCAACCAAAACAAGCACTGAAAATTAAACAACACAGCCGAAAGTAATCTACACTACTTTTATCAATTCCATTTCCTTATTTAATTAACAAACAAACCCATTTGCTTTCACTTTTCAAAAACAAACCAGCCGCCTATGTTGTTTTCACTACTAGAAATATGTCAATAGACATCGGGTAAAAACCGATGTCTATTCTGAAAACAAACCGATGTCTTCGCGTGTGATGTTAAAAGTCTGAAGTTTAGACATCGGTTTTTCACCGATGTCTAATACATATTTACACATAGGTTTTCAGTGTATTTCTGATGTCTTTTCCCTGAATCTTTTACTAGTTTATAATATTTTGTAATATTGGTAACTTTAATATTGTTATATTATCAAGGTTAGAGCCACTTAAGCATGTAACACACAAGTTAAAAATAGACATTAACATCGATAACAAAAACTGTAACGATGTCTAAGAGGTTAATTATCATCGGTTCTATTTAAGAACCGATGTTAAAGATACTATAAGATATCACTTTATTAAAATATCCGATGTAAAATATTTGAAAGACATTAGTTTAATCTAATTTCCACATCGGTTTTAATTAAACTATAGCTTGATTAGACATCGATTTTTAAGTTATTTGTGATGTTAATTTGAATTCTTTCTACTTTCAGCCTATGCTTTATAAGCAGCTACTATACACACATTTATACGAAAAAACTCAACAAAAATGTATCACATAACTAATATTGATCATTACCAAATTTAATGTTCAAGATGGATACATAAAATCACTCATTGCTACAATTCAAGGTTACTATCCTCAATAACCAATTACCAAACATTCCAAACCTAAAACATCTGACATTCCATATCGATAACTACCAAAGCATAAAATAATCGACTACTTGAGGCTGCTCGCCCAACCATTTGATTATTACTGTTAATCTGATTGTTAAGTCCAGTATGTTGTGATGCTAGCTTATTGAGTGTGCCACGGTCAGTTGTGACCACTGGCCAGCTGTTCTACTCCTGTATCTTTTGCAACTGAACCTTGGAAGGATTGGAAAGTCGAGGAAATTTCTTTAGACTCTCTGCAAGTAAAATAACAGCTTAAAGATGTTTGGAGAGGAAATATCACTTTCAAATTCATATAAATCAAAATTACATATGCAGGTATGGCATTATTGTAGTATGCCATGATATTTAGGCTAAATGCAGCAGAACAAAAAAAACTATTTACATATGCAGCTTAAAGATATTTTGAGAGATTAAGATTATGTAATTACTCTGAAAACATAAATGAACTTCTTGTCAGCAGAAAAGTCCCTAGCTTCCTTGAGATTTACGACCTATAACAAAAATTTAACAGTTCACCAATTTATAGAGCAAGGAAAACAATCCTCGGCACAGGCCTGCCCAGTCTCTGTAAATTAAATGCAATTCAATATGTGGTATCTTTAAAGCCTCGAAAAACTCCTTGCATGGCAAAATATAGAGAAATAGCTAGAATCCCGAGTGATCTTATTCTCAAATAAGTTATTGCTAGCTCTAGCATAGGAGAATGCTATAAAAATTAAATATTAGTGAAGACAGAAATCAGAACACTACATTCAACAACTTGCTTCACCACTGCATTAGTTTCTAAATTAAGGTTTTTCTCCTTAAATGTAATTTGGGTTTTATTCAGAACACAACATTCAACAATTGAAAACTCAGTTGCAGTTGTTTCACGAGATAAAGTCGAATTAGAGAAGCAACAGGATTAGCCACTACATTTTCACAATATACCTTAAATCTCTAAAGAAGACCAGTAGAGGCATCTTCCCTTGTGTTTCTGGGACATGCATGACATTATCCTCTGCCATATTACTACTGGTCCAGGTTCAAGTGCTTGATTATTAGGGCCTAATTAACTACTCATGCAACAAATTGATTGGGTATTTGATGGACAATTGATTCGGTATTTGATGGACAATTGATGATATATTTATGTTCTTTCGAAAGAGAGACTACTGTAAGACAGAGCAAACACAGGGAAAACCATTTCTCACTATAGATGCATACCTTGAGTGGAAACTGAAGCTCTATTGCCTTTGTGTTCCATAGCATATAACAAGCTCAATCCCCATGTAACATTGTGAGGTAGCTGTTTCGTAGTGAAATCATCTAGCATACTTAACATCCACTTCTTCTTCAAAAGAAAAGCAGAATGATTGGGAAGTTCCATAAATCTTGATTCAACCATCTGAGAAGAAAAAGGAGCACTAGTTAAGGAAGGCTGCTATATAGGGATTGTTCTATAAAATAAGAAACAGAAACAATAAAAATTAAAGCAACTGCATCATACAATAGAACTAATGGATTCAATTTTAGTTGTACCCATATATTATATAAGCAAGTACACAGTTGTAATGGAGCTAGAAAACAACTTTTGTCTATGCAGAAAAACTGACAACCCTAAGTTAGTAGTATTCACAGCACAAGGCACATAAGACCGGGTTGCGACCCTTTCCCCTTCACTGACCAAGTCCCTCACTAAAAGTATATGACGCATTGGGACAAATTCATGATAAGTGTCCAACAACAGTGCTCTAAGTGACCAACTTCTTACTAAAGAAATACCCTTGTGTCATCTTAATACTTGGCTAGATACCACATTTAACTATCTTTTGTAAAATAATTATTTTCGGTTAATACTGTAAATGCACATGTAATCTTCAAAAATTAGATATTAATGGTCTGTAATTATCATGGTTATCACATTTCCGGAGTAGTTGCGATCAGTCGACAACATAGCTATGATTAGTCGATGACTAGTCGCGATTAGTCAAAGACCTTACGAAAATTAAGAAACATGATTAAGATATCAGTATTGCAATTGCATCAAACACTAGTAAACAAGCAGAAATACAACTGTCTAGAGTTTAGCTACTTGCCTCGAAAAAATAAAAAGCAAGTTCTGCAGATTTCTTAACGCCTTGCTACATTTAACGAAAGATGCAGAGATAGGGGAAAATTCTTCAGTTCTTCCTGTAATCAATTAATCAATTGTAAGCATCTTAGGAAAACACAAAACAATTTTCATTATCATAATTTTATAAATGACTTCAAGATCAAAGAATTGGGAAAGCAAACGAACCTGCAATATACAAGAAATAACAGGTTACCATATGATACTTGACAAGTCTTCCCACAAGTTAATACAGATATTTGTCTGAAATTACAGTATCATCAATTAATCAAACAAAAACCACAAATCATAATCAATCACATATTCCAAACCTAAATACTCGATAAAATCCACAATTAATCCGACAAATTGACCGAAAGCATCGAAGAAATCTATTAACATCAAAGCAAAACTCGAAATAATTCACAATAAATCACTTAATCGACACTTAAAAACTCGATAAATCACAATTAATCAATCAAATTAATCGAAAATTTCAAAGACACTGAAACTTACAGAGAAGCAGATGAGAGAGAGAGAGGGGGGGAGAGAAATAGAGAGAGATAGAGGGGGGGAGAGGAACATACCTTAATTGAAAGTTAGGGTTACGTTGAGGAAGAAAGGGCGAGAGAGTTCAGTTTTGATTTGGGGATCGACTAATAAATTGTAAGTAAGAAAGTAAGATATCTCTTGTTTAATGTAATTTTTATGAATTTTATTTTAAAATTTTAATGTTCAGGGGATAGCTGGCATGGGTTGTAAGAGAGCGGGAGGAGAAATTTAGTTTAAAGGGGAAAAGAGGGGAAAGTAATTGTAGAAAATTTTATAAGGCGGGGAAAAATATGGGGAAGTCATTGTTGTAATTTTATAAAAAGAGTTTTAGACATCGCTTGAAAAGAAACCTGATGTCTGAGTCGTCGTTAAATTTTTTTAAAAAGTTTTAGACATCGCTTTTTAAGTAAAACCGATGTCTGATTTATATAAGACATCGGTTTTAAAATAACCGATATAAGAAAAGCTTTTAACATCGGTGGCATTTTGAACCGATGTCTTAAGTGCGATGTCTAATCCTGTTTTTTTAGTAGTGTTTATATACTGGGCTCCGTAGAAATGCTTTTTAACCCGCACAATTTATAATCTTTAATTAATAAATAATTAATTTAATCCAGAAATTATAAAAATAAATATCTAATATTATTAGATATTTATAAATATAATTTTCTAAATAAATTAAATATTTATTAATATAAATAAATCCTTAAGTCCTAAGCTGCGCTATATTGAGGACCTGGAACCGGACTCCTTTCGCTTCACAAAAATTATATTAATTCCAACCGGGATTCCTGCTTTAAGAATATATCACTTTCCATATTTTTGTGACAATTCTTATTTCCTCATTGCTCGTCCAGGTCTAATCTACGGTCTCTTGAAGATGTGAAATCAGGCTCCTCTTGCTTCCAAAATTATCCTATAAACATAAAAAATCATCTTAGCATTCAATCCAAATAAAAATGCTACTAACATGCTAATCAAGGACAAAATTATTACAAACTAAGGATAAATGAGAGATAACATGCTATAAAATGTACATAAAATTAGCATGTATCATAATGAAGGGTAAATAAGTAAATTCACTATGTACCAAAAAGTAAATGATATGATTGCTAGATATAATATGATTGGAAGATATGATATGATTGATGTTTTTAGATGTTTATAAATGGTAATATCTTCAACTAAAAGTAAATGTGAAAAAGATAATCGACTAATTACCATAATTATATTATATTATTATTTATTTTAGGTGTTTTAATAGTATAGATATTGTATATATTTTTATTTATAATAAAGGTTAAATAAGTAAATTCACGAAATACTAAAAAACATATACCAAAAAATATGTGTCAAAATTTTTAATGTTTCGGCTAATTTTTCCTTATTATAAACAACATATACATATTTTTAATATATTTTATTAATAATTGGAAAATATGATGCTATATTTTCGGATATATATTAATGATTGTAAGATTAGTTTTAAATTTAAAAGGTAACGTGTTTTAATTTGAAAGGAAATATTAATGATTGGAAGATATGATACGATTGATGTTTTTAGGTGTTAATAAAAGGTAATATCTTCAATTAAAAGTAAATATGAAAAAAGACAATTGTCTACTTACCATTAATTTATATTATGTTATTATTTATATTAGGAGTTTTAACAGTATAGATATCATATATATTTTTCTTTATAATGAAGGGTAAATAAGTAAATTCACTACGTACCAAAAAACAGGTACCAAAACTTTTAATGTTTCAGCTTTTATATAATAGTATAGACAGATTACAATATAAGAAGGGCTTATATTATCAACAATTAAACAATTATAAGGCAAATTATCCTATTAAAAGAAATTATTATAATAATGAAACTATCCAATAATAATAATAACATATATGTTAACACTTCAACCTGTTAAAACACACTAAAATGTTTGTCATGGCACTTGCACATTACCTCTCTTCTACCAACTCAAACATGCTAAAATGTTTGTCATGACACTTGCTAGGTGTTCACATTGCCTCTCTAGTATTGTTACTCAACGTTTGCTCCAAAAGGAAGGCCTGAGTTATCCAGTGATTTGTAGATATTGTGAATATCTACAAATCACTTGTTTACCTTCTATTTACCCAATGATAAAAAAAAATTATTTTGTAACTTTTTCTAGCCTGTATCAAATGTTTACTTTGTGTAATGTAACTAATTTTACTTTTTATTAATCTTATCAGCACACCACGTACGTCATTACTTAGTTTCTTATTCTCACAGGGCCTTGAAATGTGGTTTGGATCCATAATGGATCTTCAATTATTAGTTGGGCTATTTGTGGCCTATTAATTTTTCCAAACAAATTTTGCTAAACAAGTAATTTGAGCTCGATTAGAAGTTAGTAGATGTAAGCAGCTAGGAATTTATTTGGGATGATAGGTTAAATTAATTAATCAAGACTTCTAAAAACTAGTTTATTATTACATTTTTTACAATCCTTTTGGTATTTTATCTGGAAGCATTGGAATAGATTCAGACGGATACACGGTCATAACAAAAAAAATTACGTTCCACACATGCAGCTTACGTTACAACTTACAAGAAATTAATGGGATTGATGATATGCAAAAATACTAGAAAATACATGCTAATAACTAATAAGCTTTATACAATAAAAACATAAGAACGTGCATGTAATTAACCTGGAACTTGTACGATAAGAATAATTAGTGAATTATCTAAATCCATTTTCACATCAGCTCGTCACAATCCGCAGTTCAGCTACTCATGATATGGTACCAGCTATCACGTGACACGTTTAGTTACAGGTTACAGCTTGAGTCCCCTTACTTAGAGATTGTTAGTTTATGGGTGTTGTGCACATCGTTAGAGTGGGATATTTTGTTAGTTAATAAGTAATCAGTTAATTTAAGTAAGAATTATCAAAAATTAATAAATTTATATGGGTTCGATCCAAAAAGCACAATATGCTATTATGGAGTTGACACTCGCTCGCAACCCAGTTAGTAGTATAAGACCTTCATGTTCAAACCATCCATAACAATCTCGATGGGCTTCTACATGAGCCTAGGAAGAGGCTTGCATAGCAGGATGGGTTTAAGGAGAAGCATGTGGGCTAGTATGAGGGTTTAGGAGGAAACAGATAGCCAGGTGAACTTTAAATATGGAGGGTCAAGAAGAGCTAGGTCACAGGCAGATCTGGTAGGTGGTAGGTGTCGAACCCGATGTGTAAAGGGGGAGGGACAGATTGTTAGTTAATAAGCAGTTAGCTAATTCCGTAAACAAATCTATGCAGACTCGACCTAAATCGGACTATATCATACTATTGTGGAGTTAAAACTTGTTCGCGATCCAACAATTAGTGTAGTGTTTATAATATATCAATTGTGGGTAAAACAAGTTACAACCAACAATTAATGCAAATATATCAATTGTGGTATTTTTATAGGGATTTTTATTTCACTAAAAAAAAGAAAAGCTTTACATATTACATTCTACACACTGCTAATACACATGCAACAACAAGGTGATCAGCTAAAAACTAGAAACCACCACACAACTCGTTACCTAATAATTCTCAACTCTTATCTACTAATTCAAACTCCCCTAAAAACAAAACATTGAACTGCTTCTACTCACTCAAAAAATCACTCTATGCATATCCTGCACTAATTTTACTACAAATAAAATAAAACATAAAATAGTAAAACTTATTTGTAAAGTGAATTAATTTCAACAATCTCTCCCTTAATTTAACCTTGCATGGCTGACATCTTTAACACCAAGAATGTCCTGCATCTCCATGAATTTCACACGACCTATGGCTTTTGTGAGATGGACATACTCCATTCTAATTCCTCCATGTTTCACACTTTCTCTGTTGAAAACGTATATCAATATGTTTACTCCTTTCGCGAAATGTCGGGTTCTTCATGAGATCAATGGCAGACTTATTATCCACAAATAATGTAACCCAACCAAGTTTTTCTTTTGTAATATTACTCAATGTTTGTGTGGAGATTTAACAAAACAAAGTCGTGTTTCAAGAACTAATCTAAAACTTTATGCTCCATACGTATCATAAAACAAATTCTTATGTTTGCAACCCTGATCAAATCCTAAGTATTTTTCAAAAATCGGGTCAAGTTCTGATCCTAAATCCGAACTAAGCTGAATTAACACTGGCCCAAATGTAACCAACTTGGGTAGTCCACAAACCCATCATAGACCCCTGAAAGATCATGATTTTTTGGTACATTTAGTAGTAGTACTTTGCCTTATAAATTGAATTAAAGTCCCAAATCTGCTCAATATAGGATTCGGGATGTTACATTCTGGCTGCATAAGATAGACGATCTTCTAGGAGTTCACCATTCAGAAAGTTGACTTAACATCAAGGTGATGAACCTTTCATCCTTTCTTGGGTTAGAGTGCAAGTAGCAACCTAATAGTTTCCACTTGAGCCACAGAAGAAAATATTTCTTCATAATCTATCATGTTGTTATACATATCCCGTCGTAAAACGTTGCGCCTTGTGGTTGATTATCTCTCCTTGAGTATTTTTCTTTGTTTTGAAAACTCAATTTAATCGGAAATGCTTAAGAACAACTAGCATAAATAGTAGTTCCCAGGTATTATTTTTTTCAGTTACTGAAATTTCCACTTGTATCGCCTTTTTTCATTCATCTTAAGTTGCTACATCACGATAAGTACAAGGCTCATCTAACCCATTGTACATCAACTCATCATTAATTTCCATTACTTCAATTTTTTCACACTACAAGAATTTTTGAATCAGATGACACACATCAGACAACACTTCGACGAAAAAGTGTTGGCTGAAATTTTCACACAACGGTTTTTTTTTCTAGTTTTTCGGTGTATTGTCTGATCATGAACTTAACGACAGTTTTAAAAAGTGTTGTCTAGAAGATCAAAATAGACATCCGTTTTACAACGGTTTTTGAAAGTAGTGTTGTCTAACAGTTTGTCTTACAATGGTCCTCAAAAGCGTTGTAAAACTTAGACCACTGTTTTTATCAGATATTGCTTCAAAAGTAGTCATACAACGGTGACTAAATACCATTGTCTGATTTTAACAACGCTTTTTGAAAGTATTGTCTGAAGAAACTTCAGACAATGCTTTCAACAATGCTTTCAAAAAACGTTGTTAAAATCAGACAAGTGTTTTGATAGACGTTGTATAAAATGTAATCAGATAATGGTTTGTGAATACTGTTGTCTGAATTGCATGCAACACACAATGGTTTTGTACATTAAATCGTTGTCTTCAATACTTTCAGACAAGCTTTTTTAAATTTAAACTGTTGTCATAACCTTATTTATACAAGCGTTTTACAAATAAACCGTTGTCCGATGTGGCAGCACGTGATTGGTGGAAAATCTTTCACTTGGATTGCTGAGGTGGCGAAATAATAGCCTTTGATTGAAATGAGATCAGACATTAGCAGTTAGATTTATATATATATATATATATATATATATATATATATATATATGTGTGTGTGTGTGTGTGTGTGTGTGTGTTTGTGTGTGTGTGTGTGTGTGTGTGTGTGTGTGTGTGTGTGTTTATAATATTTCTATACCTAAGAGAAAAACTCTCTATTTCAGTAGCTGGCTCTAACCTAGGTGTCACTGATATGGCCTAGGTGTCACTCGTTCTAGAGTATACAAGGTACCAGATTCTGGAGTTCCAACAGTTGTTTCTGTATCCATCTTTCTTCTCCTCTTGTATTAACATTTTCTATAAAACCTATGACAGTGAACGATGTTCTAGAGGACTGTGATTTTTTTAATTCTTAACTTTTCCAAGCCCAGCCCTTATTCTCATCAAAAACAACATCTTTATTCACATGGATCTTGTTTTCTTTTGGATCATACAATTGATATGCTTTAATCCCACCATATGTTCCTAGATGCACCAATATTTTACTTCGATCATCCAACCTTTTTTTATGATCTTGGTACTTTCATGTGTGTCGTACACCCAAATATTCTAAAAGAGGCTTATTACCCGACCATAATTCATAGGGAGTCAGCCCTGTCACTACACGACTTGACATTCTATTAAGTAGATAAATTACGTGTCTAACAACCTGAAAAATTTATGTTTTTCAATCAAGTTCTAGCCATATATAGCTACCAACATACGCTTCATTCGTTCCACTACTCCATTTTGTTGTGGAGCGTAAGGATCTGTAAGATGTCATAAAATACCAGCTTTACTACTTACATCATTAAACTGGTTTGATGTAAACCCACCACCATGATCTGTTCCGGACACGGTCGAATTTAGCTAAAATCAACTGCAAATGTGCAGTTGATTCTAGCTTAATGGAATTTACTAAAAAACAGTTGAATTTAACAAATTCGACTGGATAAATTCGATTGGCTAAATTTACCTGCTCAAATTCGACTGCTTAAATTCGACTGCAATCAGTGGAATTTGTTTCTGGATAAAATTTTGAAATTTTTGACGAAATTTTGAATTTCCCGCCTAGCGAACTTACTTTTGACCGTTTCCAGTCAAATTTATAAAATCGACTGCTCTCTTCACTGAGGTCGAATTTATAAATTCGACTGTTATTTGTTGTCGAATTTATAAATTCGACTGGATTTTTGTTTATCAAATTTATAAATTCGACTGGTTTTTCAGTCAAATTTATTGAATAGCAAAATGTTTTGGTTTGTTAAATTCGACTGCAAGCAGTCTAATTAAAATGCCATTATCAGTCCATTTGCATGCTATATTTTTTCCAGCCTGTAATGTAAACCAAACACAACCAGCCTGTAATGTAAACCAATCACAACCTAATTTGCAAAACAATTAGGGGAGGGGGGCAGAATACCAAAAATCCGAAAATTAAAATATATAACCATTCAACCATCCATAAGTTTAACATAACAAATTACATTATGTTTTACATTAGAAGTTAGTCCCAAAAGCTTAGCATAACAAATTACATTATGTTTTACTATTTTAAAGTGAGCAATGCTCTACAAAGCCCAGTCACAAAAGCTTCATCATAATTATATGTTAATACAGCTAATAAAGTGGATAATTCCTTGCATCTTGATCTTCATCTTCTTCTCCGTTTCTGGCTCCATTTCCGTCTCTGTTTCCTGAGATACTGGTATCGATTGCTGCCTTTTCGATACTTGTACCCTGCAATTGAAGCCACAGAACTATAAATATGCAACTTAAATACCTAATCCATTGAAGTACAACATATTGTATAAGTTAACATTTCAGAGGTACTGGAACAATTTCATGCAATTTAACTTCAGTTTTAGCAATAACATTTAACTTTTCGGAATTTTTAAAGGACAATACAGCTACAAAACATTTGCCTGTTTAATCGAAAATTTAAATTAAATAGAAATCCAAGATCACTAGACCAGTGAGTACTGATATATATTCCGAAGTAAAACTCTGTCCTGCTTAAGACTTATGGTAGAGTTAAATTGTTATAACACTAAGAGAAATTGGTTTTATATCAACAGGAGGACCATAGCCTGATGCCTTCCAAACAATCAAAATATTGAACAGAATGTCGTAAATTAAAGCTTGGACTATCAATATGTTACAAAATTATCATGAAACATCTAGTAATCCAAGTTACTATTCAAAATAGTGCAAGTACCAGCATATTTATGTATAAAACTGAATACAGACATAAACAAGACTGTACCAGTAGACTTGAAGTATATAAAAGCATAAGAGTGTTTCGTAGACATATTTACTAGTATTACATTTGATTTATACTAGCTGAATTTATTGTATATACTAGCTTAATCCTCGGGTGTGGATTGTGTAGCCATCGCTCTTTCCATATCTTCCTGCACTTTTTCCATAGCTTTCTGCAATATGCAACATATAAGCAAAAATAGGGTATAGTGTAGTACTCGTATCATCTCTAAGCAGCCCATGCAGACAATTAGTACTTAAAAATTATAGTACGGCAAAAATTCCTGAAGAGGAGCTTATCTTTGTACATTTAAACTATATTCTAGTTGTCCTATTTTTTTATGTCTTAGCTAGCTGCCCGAGATGGAAAAGGAATATCAAGATGACACAAGATAACATTTCAGCAATTTTTTATTGATACTATATAATATTACTAGCTATGACTTTGCTACTAATTATCATCATTAATTTGTCCACTTATTAAAAAAAATCATGAGATCTATGATACTAAAGACTATTACATTTCTAAAGAGATTCTAGATGCATATATTTACTTATTATAGAATGAACTAATTTTCTTGAAGACGGTGAGATAACTCAAGTGATAAGTGTCTATCTCTTATTGTTCCCAAACAAATTTACGTCATATTCTTGTAAAATTCATGTTTGAGTACTTGAACTTCACTCTTACGGTGATTATGTGATATGTTTTACAAGTTAAGAGTACTAGTATGAACTATCGGATAGACTACGAGAGCGAGATATTTTTCACATCCAAGTCAAATTAATCTTAAAATTTTCAAACATATACAAATTATTAAATGATCCACCATAAAACGGAATTAATATATTTTGCAGCAGTTTCTGGTAATACTCGATGAACACATTTATTTGGTGGAAGAAGAGATCATGATACTGTATATACAAACATTTTCATGAGTTAAAGCAGTTTCTAGTCTTCTAAGGTAACTATGAAAAGTTTCTTTAAGTACTGTGAATAATGGCAGATGTCATACAATATTGGAGACGCAGGGCTGGCTCATGGGGCAAGTCAATAGAGCTATGTAAGCTCGCGTATTATAACGTAATGGTGTACAAATTATCCAGTCATCAATCGAAACAATTTTCGATAATTAAATTTTATTTTATCGATAATCATTTAAGAACTAAAAGGAGGTAGAAAGTATCTTCAACAGGACTAAGACCGTGGGTAATATTGATATATTTAAGCAATGCACTTTATGCATTCGACGTATGATGTCCTATATTAGTTGTATTTTGAAATTAACATTACTATAAACTTATTAGATTTCTACGATGCAAATACTAAACAAGAAATCAATGTTAGTCACCATCAACTAAAATCTTAATTTTGTAGCAGCCTAAAGCCTAAGACAATAGCATTAGTAATATGGGATAAGACAAACCTTAAGTTTCAGATCTTCTGGTTTGTCAAAGTGATAGACAGTATTCACAAACTCAAGATTGGATACAGGTCCTTGCTTCTCAACCTCCATATCCTGTTTATTAGAAAAAACTAATATGAAACTCATAAAAACTTGTTTACAAATCTTTTATCAAGCTACAATTATAATCTCCCTCCGACGTTATGACTAGGATAATTTTCCAAGCATGTTTTATTAAGGTAGTTTGCAAAATTATTTTGAAATTGTAAAAGAAGTAAAATACTTCTTGTCTCTGGCTAAATGGTATGGCACCCGTGTGGTGGGCATGTTGTAAATGACTACGGGCATTCTTGCCAATTTTTTATCTACGCTTATACACATCTCCTTCCCAGTAGATGTTGAGGCTATCCCAGGTCCGCTGGTTGAAGTAGTGAGGCTTGCACGAATGTCGAGTAGCTTTAATTCCAGCTTTCCTCAGTTAACTTGCCTCTAATTCTGCTCGACGCTTCTCCAAATAAGGAAGGTTTGACCAATTCACTTTCATATGTTCTTTCACAGCTCTATCCCCATCTGCTTCATCCATTCCTTTTGGATAATCGTAGTATTCCTAGAAAACAGGATCACATAGACAAATATCAATAAACTAAAACAAGTAGCAGCACTTGTCGCTGGTTGAAGTATCATAAATTACATAAATTACATACACTCGTAAGTGAAAATGTTCTAAACAACAAAAATAATCATATATCATAACCAATAAATTCGGTCTGATAAGCAGTTCACTTACCAATAGAACTTCACAAGGTTTACCAATAACTAATTAAATTTGCAACGGAATCTAAAGAAAACATATCAGATACAATTAGAATTACAATTACTTAAATAACTCACATGCGTGTGACAATGTTATCGATAATAATATCATTAATCTCTCAAGGGCAAAGCCAATTTAACAAATATTAGTCTGAGCTTGACAGATATATCAGAGTCGATAACAGATAGCTACTTTCATCATTTCAAATGAAAGGAGATTCCATCTGTAATTGTGCAGCTCTTTAACGAGTATAAAATAACCCACTGCTACATATATGTCATTGATTAGAACTAAAAATATCCCTCTAACTAATAAGTACAATTTTTTTTCCTTTTAGATATCCAAAACCAATTAATAGCGCAGAGAACATAACTTCACTTAATTGCTAGTACATTCAAGATGACAATCTCTGAAGCATAAATGCGAATGGTATTTATTGACAAATGTGACAATACCCAAGCTAACCAGTCCTTATATTCTAGTTTAGCAGGTAGTGACATGGACTTGAAACAGAGTTAATAAAATATACCAATAAAATATATGTAATTTTTGTTAATAAGTACTATCCCAACCCCGAATCACATCCAATGATATCATGACATGACAGTTTCTCTTGTTAGACCGAAAGAATTAACAAAATATAATGTACTCATACCTTAAACTTTTTAAGACAATTGTCATAAAATTCTTCACGCTCCGATCCCTTCGATTGATGTGTATTTTCATTCCAAAGCACTTTAATAATGTAGCCGAGAGTCTTCTTTTTTCCTAGGTTCCCTTATACTACAACAAGTAACATACAATTAGTAAATAATTAATATATATGAACATTATATTGATATTACATGAAATAGACAAGTAATACCATTTTCCATCAACAAAATGAACAATAGCTTTCGGCTCCCCGAGAGCTGGTGGTTTTGTGTAATCACCTACCGAGCAACTGCGCCTTGCCCTTTCATATGTGATTCTTGGTATGTTTTCACTTTCCCCGTGTCCTTCCTGATCATTCTCCGCCTCCTCATCACCATTCTCATCATCACCCTCGTCGTCATTGCCCCCGGAATTACCGCTGCCCCGACCCCCTCGACTGCCCTGTCCCCTCCGACCACTTGTACTTGCCCCGACCGCCATAAGAACAAAAAACACAATAAGCCAAAAGCTAGACAAACCAACCTGCAAGCATTAACAAAATAAAAAGTTACATTAGTTACTACTCGATTAGTAAGTAAGAACAATACATAACAAACCAAGTACATGTGAAATCCTATCCCTCGTAGACACTCCCCACAACAGATATATATAATAGGTATTTTCGCTACACTTATTTTGTCAAATTTAAGTAATTATTCTTCTTCTTTAATATACAAAAGTAAAAAAAATTCCCTCTCTTTTTGTAGAAATGTAGCAAGATGCCCTTATAGATTAATTATCATAAACACGATGACAAATATTTGGTCAGATTAGATAATTAGTAAACCACTTGAATTGGTGAGACCCCGGTTATTAATTAGTAAATACAAGAGGTTGGTCAGATTAGATAATTAGTAAACCCACATGCTCAAAACCAAACTCCTCAAAATGCATTCTCAAATTAACTCAAATAAAAGCATTTCATTTTGAATTCAAAATTTATAGTAATTTAAAATAATACAAATTATTCGTGAAATATTTATCACCATACTTCAAATTAATACAAATTTAAGTAGGAAACAAATTAACTAAGTCAAATCATCATTATCACTTTCTTCATCAATGTTCACGGCTTCAATTTGATTTTCATTGTCGCTCTCGTTTCGTTCTTCTTCGTGATAAGCCATGAAATGATCATTTTCAAACATTGTTGTTAACTTAAATAACTTGTAGAAGGGGGGTTGAATACAAGTTATGTAATCGTGTCTGATTTTTGCTTGAATAAATAAACAGGAACAAACGAATAAATCAAACTTATTTGTATTAAATAAATCAAATACAAACTCTACCAAAGGTGTACACAAACTTTTAGCAGCTGCTCTCACTATAAATCTCTCTCTGTTTGTTCACTCGTATACTCACGATGATCACAAATCTCTCTCTTATAACAATGTCATAGAAAGAGTATTTATAATTCTACCTATCAACTAATAAAAGAAAGTAACAAACAATACAAGGTAATATTCTACCGTCCAGTTTATAGTTTCCATCAATATAGTGATTCTTTTCTTCATGCATACTCCTTACCAATTTCAAAACAAGCGATCCTATTTTGTAGCACATTCCAGTTTTCGCAGCATCCAGGATGACATCAGGATTACGTCATCAGTATCTGACCATTCCATCAGGATTGGACATAGCGTCAGGATTTGTCTTGTCGTATCAGGATCTGACCAGTTCCTGAAATGTAGTCCTTGACACATAGTTCCTGATTGATCTTTTACAGTTTCTGAATATCTTGTTTTTCCTATACTAAGTACTAATATATATATATATATGCAAATTCTATTCTTAACATCACAACTCATGAATTATTCCTAACAATTGTCAAGTCAATAAAGAAATTTGCGGTATCACGAACATTCACTCTTTCAACATGTGATGATGAAGCATTTGACACTTCATTTTGAAAAGCTTTATCGTTAGATCTAACCTTCTCTTTAGATGTCACACTTTCATTGACTTGTCGATTCTTTGTTGTTTGGACCGTGTACCATGATGACTTTGGATTTGTAGTATTTGGTGCATAATACACTTGATGAGCTTGGCTAGACAACACAAACACATCTTTCGCATTTAGTGTTGATTTGACATCCACCGTACTTATTCGATTTTTATCAAATTTGACATGTTTTGTGTGATCAAACCAATGACATTTGAATACAACAACTTGTTGACCATTGTGATAGTAGAGATTTAGAACTTCTTGCAATCGTCCGTAATTGTTTCCAAAACTTTCTTTGTAAGAAGTTCCTACAATTTAAAATGTGTGAGATATAAATAGGAATGATGGAGAATAATTGTAACTAAGATTTTAAGCATCTACAAATTTTCTTACCAATGACAACAATGCCGGAATTTGATGAAGTGAGCTCATTAGGATTTTTACAACTAAATTTATAACCATTGCACTTGCACATTTTGTAAGTTTCAACCTTAAACAAAGGACCTTTTATCAAGTCCATGAATTTCTTCTTGAGCTCTTCATCATCTTGAACTTACAAAATTATAACAAAAAATACATAATTGCATAAACATAATTATATAAACATGTACTAGTGTGTGTGTGTGTGTGTGTGTGTGTATTTAATTGCATACCCTTCTTTCAAACCAATTTGGGAATTGCTCTTTTTGAAGTTCTTCTTATTGAGCATCATTGTAGTTCGGATGATGTGTTTCCACCAACTTTCGGAATCCACTACACATTAAAATGAATTCATAAGATGAATGTTAAAGTTGCATAATGTGTGTGTGAATATGGTATAAAAATATTCTCACCGTAGGTATTTTCCGACCTCCGCGAATTGATTAGAACATAATATCTTATGAGTTTATGTTCATCATCACTCAAAATTCTATCCTTGCCTCATAGACCAAGTGATGTCAGATACGTGTAAACTTCAAGTAAATTAGAATCATGAGACCTCCGAGGTGCCTCATTTCGACGTAACCGATTATGTACTGTTGGGAATTTGGATTCGAAATACAACGAACAACAATGTACACATTCCTCCTCAATGTATCGCTCTGCAATTGAACCCTCCACTCGAGCTTTGTTTTTAACTTTCAATTTCAAGTTGTGCAAGTATCTTTCAATGAAATACATCCATCGATAATTAGCTGGGCCACCCAACTTACATTCAGTAGCTAACTGCAGTGGTAAATGCTCCATTGGATCTAACCAACCTAGAATGTAAGTGGTTTCAAGCTTGGACATTATTCTCACTATATCCTTATCCTTTTTTTCCAAGTCTGTGTATCTCAAATTCGATGAGCATAAATCTTGAAAGAAGTTTGACAACTCAATAAGAACATCAGCTACATGCTTTGGTAGTAAGTCACGACAAACGATTGGCAACAACTTTTGCATGAAAATATGACAGTCATGCGATTTCATCCCATGAATAGAATTTTTATCACGATTCACACACCTGGATATATTCAATACATACTCATCCGGAAGTTCGAGTTGTTTAATCCAATTAAACAACTTATTAAGTTGTTCCCTTGAAAGCACATATGGTGCACTTGGCATTGTGCCATCATCTTGAATCCACAACTCACGGTGTATAAGCATTTCTTTACAATCCTCTCTTGCCTTCCTGGTGTCTTTAGACTTGTTCTTGTCACCAATCATTGTGTTGAATATGTTATCAAAGACATTTTTTTCGGTATGCATGACATCAATGTTGTGACGAAGGTCGAGTGTCTCCTAGTACGAGAGCTCAAAAATGGACAAAGGTGGGTCCAATTATGTGTCACACCATAGTCTCTCGATTTTCTCCAAGATGTCTTCCCAGGAAGGGGGAACTGTATCTCCTCACACAAGGTCCTTGTCATCACACATGAAAGTCGAGTTGTGACTGCTCGTGTCTCAGTTCTTCCAAACTTTGTACTTCTACTCAGTGGATCATCTTGTTCTAAGAAATAGCGAGCAGTTCCATACCAACTAGGTTTACCACCATGCTTGAGTTGTTTGGCTTTTACTTGTCCCATACAAACATGACATGCTAACTTACCCTTGGTGGACCACCCGCTAAGCATACCAAGTGCAGGAAAGTCGCTGATCGTCCACAATAGTGCTGCCTTCATCATAAAATTTGTTCTTGAGAACCTATCATATGTTTCTTCACCAGTGCGCCACAATACTTTTAATTCATCAATCAGTGGTTGGAGGTAAACATGAAGATATTTTGTTGGATCATTTGGCCCAGTAATAAGAAGCGACATAAACATGTAAGGAGCCTTCGTGCACATAGATGGAGGAAGGTTTTAAACTACAACCACCACAGGCCAAACAGTATATTCCCTAGAATGTGAATCATGAAAAGGGTCAAATCCATCACTAGAGAGGCCAAGTATAACATTCCGAATTTCTTTCGAAAAGTTTGGAAACCTACGATAAAATCGTTTCCACTCGTCTCCATCCGCTGGGTGAGATAATTGACCTTCGACTATGTCTCTATCATGGTGCCACCTCATACATTTTGCGGTCTTCTCATTCATAAATAAACGCTACAACCTTAAGGTAAGATTAAAGTAGCGCAAGATCTTTTGCGGGATCTTTATTTTCTTTGGATCTTTTTGCTCCTTGTATCGGCTTGTATTGCATATATCACAATGAGTTTTGTTGTTATTTTCCTTATAAAACAACATGCAATCATTCTCACAAGCATCAATTTTTTCGTATCCCATATTCAATCCTCTTATCATCTTTCGCACATCATAATAGGTCTTAAGCAAGTTGTGATTAGCAGGCAGTACTAATCCAATGTGGTGAATCAAATCATCAAAGCCACTGTTACTACAATTATGTTTGTGCTTCCAATGTAGTAGCTTGTTTACAAATTATAATGTGGTAAAATCCTTATTGTTTGGATAAATTGGTTCCGAAGCTTTTTCCACCATATTGTAAAAATCTTTTGCTTTTCGATTTGGTTCTTCTTCAAAATTCTCAAAATATTTATTTGCATTCACTAAATCTCTTAGCATATCACGAGCATCATACATATCAACAACATTGTAGCCAATATTACCAGAACTCATTCCGGTTTCAAATCATGGCACATCCTTCTCCCCGTGCAAATCTCATTTGGTATACCAATGCATAATACCATGTAGATACAAATGAATTCTCACATCACTAGGATCCATGAAGTATTGATTTCCACAATTTTGACATGGACATCTTATGAGTCCATTATCTTCCTCTTCACGATGATTAATAGCAAATTCAAGAAAACTATTCACCCTACTTTTGTACTCCTCCGTTAAGTATTTCGATTCATCATAACGATTATGACCAACCCAACTACGATCGGATGTCATCTACAAAGTTCATATACATTGATATAAGTTGTGTGCAACTTTAATTGGAAAAAAAACAAGTCATTACTAAGCAATGTATAGTCATTACTAATTTACTACTTTAATTTTATCAACAAATTTAAGATACTTGAACATGTAATAACACAAATACTAACATTTACATTCACATCTATTATGAGAAAAAACATAAACATTATCAAGAAATAATAATATTGCTATATTCATATCAATAAAAGACATACACTAACATTTAAATTACAAGGATTAGTGATACTTACTTGATGATTTAGATGAACTCTTCAAGGAAGCAAAATGAATTGAAAATGAATTTGTGGGAGAGAAAGGAAAGTGAAGTTAGAAAGGGGAAAGTGAGCAAAGAGGTAGAAGGTGTTCTGCTAAAATAGATCTGATGCGGCTAAAATTGGTTGCTGGCAGTCGAATTTATAAATTCGACTGGTAACAGTCGAATTTATAAATTTCACTACCTTCGGTCGAGTTTATAAATTCGACTGATTTCGGTCGAGTTTATAAATTCGATTGTCTAGGTTTTGCCCTCGAATTTATAAATTCGACTAGAGTAGTTCGAAAATAAGTCAACATATTTTTTTGACCATTATAATATTTAACATGCGCTATTTTTTATTTATTGATTTTTTGTACAAACTTTTAAAATATAATAATCTTAACATCCGTACGGTTGTATCGTTCAAATTTTAATTTTAACAAATCTAAATTACTAAGCCTTGATATGAAATGAGTAACCCCTAAACACAAACCTTAAACCCTACATTTCAATCATTCAATAACAAAGCATCGTATTGGTAAGTTTTTTTTAACTCACACTGTTACGATCTCTCATCATTTTTACTGAATACGATATGTTATCAAAAAGTACTATAAAAAAAATCATAATTTTTTAAAATTTCTATGTATTTATTAAAATTTTCCAAACTTCTTAACAAATATAGAATCAACACTTTATTTACATTTGCTAAAAAAAATTGGCGTAAGTGGGTAAACTAAATTTTAACCTATAGTTCATCTTATGAGTATATTGTGGTAATTTTTTTATAATTTAAGAATTAATTTTATGTTTTCTGAATAATTTTGAAAATTAATTTTCTAACAGCAATGATTGATAACAGTCAAATTTATAAATACGACTGGCTTCGGTCAAATTTATAAATACGACTGGCTTCAGTCAAATTTATATATACGACTGGCTTCGGTCGAATTTATTGTAAATAATTTAGCAAAATTTAGGCGGGAATTTTCCCGCTCAAACTTAAATTCTACTGCTGTTTAATTCGACCGCATCCGGTCAAATTTAATTCAGTGAAAAATTTTGTACGCGTGAAATATTTTCCGCCTATCCAGTCAAATAAATTCGACTGGTTAAATTCGACAGTACCTCTAAATTCGACTGCATAAATTTTGCCGCTCTTAAATTCGACTGTTCTTAAAATCGACTGGATGCAATCGAATTTAAGTTTGATATCAACAATTAATGGAAATTGACCCTAAATTCGATTGGTTACGATCGAAATTAGGTCAGTCAAATTTGTACAGTCGAATTTACCCGAATTTTCTTGTAGTGAAGATATAATTATTACATTTATATATGATTGTTTACCTAATAATTAACGTCGTCAATATGTATGAGTTGAGTAAATGGTTAGGCAGGTCTAGATGATAGAGATGGTCACTAGATTACAAAATTATTCATTATTCAACTGAATTTATTCTGAAGTTGTTAAATCGTGAGTGTACTCGTTTGACAATTACCCATAACATAGATTATTAACATTCTAGATTTGTCGGGGGCGAAATTACTTCCTCGGTCCAAGAGGAAATTAGATAACAAAATCACATAATTTATCAATAAATGTGTACATGTGTGCACAATGCATGGAATGGTTAAAGAAAAATTGAAACTCGTATGAAACCCTAAACTATAATATTAATTCAGATTCTCCAAGGATCGATTAGGTCAAGTACTTTGTCAAAATTAATATTTCTGGAAATTTAATTATGAGTTTCATCGAGGACTCAAGGTTTCCTATAGTTTTTATTTAGGTTTGGGAAAAAAATCCCCTTGGAGGAGTTGTTAAAAAATATATATATGAAATAACAGGCTTATGCATGCTGTTGTTAAATATTACATACAGTAGAACTCGATAAATGAATATTTAATAAATTAATAATCTGTCCGAACGTGCATTTTTGATCGATACATGAATAATATCGATTAATGAATAAAATTTTCTGGTGTATAACTATATAAGAAATAACAGGCTATGAATTTTGTTTGCGCGCATCTGCTTTCATATCGTATGTTGTAATTAGGGTATTGTCAAAAAGGATTTTGAATGTATCCATGAAAAACATGTTCAAAAAACATGTTCAAATGGCATGTCATTTCATGAAGGGTAAAAATAATCATTTTGATTATAAGGGTATTAATGTCTTAGATTTTAAATTTTGGTTACTAATACATGTAAAATAAATATTCTTTAATTTATTTTAAAAATTCTAATTAAAGATATGTTTTGACATTTTATAAATTTGAAATTGAATTTATTAATTATATATAATATTAATATAAAAATAATTATTAAAAAATTAATAAAATGGCATGTCAAATTTCCATACCCAACCAAACTATATCCCACTCAACTTTATTCTCATTCAAAAAATGAATAAATTATTTTTATAAAGACTCTCAACTTATGTTTGTATATGTGAACACCACCGTACTCTTTTAATTAGAGATGCACAAAAAGTCCTTTGTACTCGATTTTATCCGGATTATAAAAAATCCAGATTTTTTAAAAATCGGGTCGGGTTGGGTTTTTTCAAAAATCGGGCCGGGCTTTTTCTAAAATATGAGGTTCGTTTTAAGCCCTCGGATCGGGCCGGATCGGCCCAGGCCAGGCTTTTTTCTGGTTTTTTTTTTAAAATTTTATATATGTAATATGAAGTACATCCTCTAAAATTTTCTAAAATATGAAGTACATCCTCTACACTCAATTAGTTTTCTTATAAGAAGAAGAGTTTGTCGTGTACGTATGTTGTTGATTCTTTCTAGCTTCGTGATCCTTCACATCCCCTCTATTGCTAAGTTTAATATTCTTGATATTTATTAAAAATATTATATATTTTTAGATTTTATCTATAAAAAATAAAATTTTTATCCAAATTTTTTAAAAAGCCCGGGCTTTTATCCGGGTCCGAGCTTTTGAAAAGCCCGAACTTTTAACCGGGCTTTTCGGGCTTCGGGCCGGGCCGGGTTTTATGAAAAATAGGAGGTCCATCTTAGACCCTCGGGTCGGGCCAAACCAGGCCGGACATTTTTCAGGTCAGGCTTTTCGGGCTTTTTAACGGATCGAATCGGACCGGATTTCGAACTTCTGAACTTTTTGAACATCTCTACTCTTAACCAAGAAAGATATAATACCGATATTATTCGTGACTATTGCAAGTCCCTTGTATGTCTCAGTACATATTTCACCCGCACAAAGAAAATGGTATATAAAGATGGTAATATTTCCTGCATAATAAAAATATGAAAAATGTTAGATATTTTTAAAAAATTCCAATATTTTTCCTAAATTTTTATTCTTTTAATTAATAAAAAAAATCAACATTCCACCTTTCCTGAACTTGAAGCAGTACTACTACAACATGCACATTGTAGCATACTAGCATATGCATATGTAAGTAATTACAGTACCATAGCGGGTGTAATAGTATTTTTTATTATTAAATATGAGATAATCGGGAAAAAAAGTGGGTGTAATAGTGACATAAATATACTAGTAAGAAATGAGAGGGACTTCCAAAATAGTAACGGTAAAAAAATGAGAGAGACTGAGGATTATAAGTTAGACTTAGCTAGCTAGGCCACATAAATTATTCGCACAAACGTTTTATTTATCATTTACCACACAATGATGTGTGGAAAGCAATTAAAATAATTTGTAGTTTACCCAACTTGATTATAAATTATTCGACATCTAGATCTTTTATAATTATAAAAAATTATAGTGTAATTACTGTAAGGAACACTTTATCATCAATCAACTCTTTTTCAGTATCATTACAATTTTAAATTTTTTCTTTACTTTTACCAGCATTTACTCGGCTATAAACAAACTTATTCAAGTCTACTAAGTCTACAACATTTTGCTAATTTGTTTCTTTCGTGTAAAATGACATGCAATGTGTTAAATTCGAGAGTCAATCTAAAGCATTAAATATCACATTAATTAATTAAATTATTATATATATATATATATATATATATATATATATATATATATATATATATATATATATATATATATATATATATGTGTGTGTGTTTGGATTCAATCAGAAATTAATTTATTTAGGGCAATCAAGTAGTTGATGGGTTTAAAATAGATATCAAGTGCTATAGTAACATGTTTAAACACGGGACAACCCAAATATATAATATTAATATTATTTTGCTTTATCAAACAATCATACACTTTCAACCTAAGTTTCTTTAATATTAGTTTTTCCTTCTTAAAATTGTTATTATAGCAATTCAACACATATATACAACACTTGAATAATACAAAATAAAAAAGTATTTAAAAGACAGAACACAAACAAAAACAATTTAAAAAATACAGAAAAAAGTTTAAATACATTCATAAAAAAATTTAATATAGAATAAACCCTAATATTCAAATGTTTTATAAAATTTAAGGGAAAAGGTGAGACAAATTAATACAAATTAAGATTTAAGAAAATACGAAATAAGAATAAGATATAATAAACTATTTATTTCAATATTTTTAGGTCCAGTATTATCAATATTCAATCAAAAATGCAAAATAATAAAATAATTTCTTTCACCGAATAATTAAAGAACACACCAAATGATAATTAATTGTCCTACAATTTTTTTAATGATATTTGTATGTCTTATTCAATAATAAATTAATAAAAAATAAATAAATTATCTTTGTTTAAATTCATTTTATAAAATAATATTTTTCTAGTTAAATATTATGTGTTATATTCTAAAAACATTTATAAACTTTATGTGTAAAATATAAAACTCAAAAAATATACAGTAAAATCTCTATAAATTAATATAATTGGGACCGGAGAATTCTATTAATTTAGAGAGGTATTAATTAATCGATAAATTAATAATTATTAATTTATAGAAATTTTTGATATCGAAGAAAGTTAATTCCCAATTATATACATTTAAATATACTACTTGCTAAACCTAGCTTGTATACAGCATAAGACACCCTCCCACTCCCCCCATGCACCTGCATGCACGAATAATTTCTAAGACCAACTAACATTCTTTAGTTTGAATTTTTAGTGGAATATTCTTCGATAAAACGAAGTGCATAAGGAATATATTGGCTGGCCTAATTTACTCAATTGCATTGACTGCTAAATTTTGATAAAGAGAAGTTTAAGTTTTCGCATTCTCAGTGAAAACATAAATAATATTGTGTTCACGATTTTATAGATTACAACATAAATTGGTGCATAAGAAATATTATTGGCAGACCTCAGACTCAATAAAAACGAATAAACATTTATATATTTCTTTTTCTTATTATTAGCGAATATACATTTATATTATGAATAATATTATTGTATTCATGATTTATAAATACTAACATAAATTACTTTTTCGTCTTAAATGTACTTGAGAGTGTTAAATAATCAATCGCAAATCGAACTTGATGTTTCGTCGAATTCTAATATCATGTTAAAGTAATCAACTGTTTTAAAATCTTAAAATATTAAAAAAAATAATTAAATTTTTATATTATATTCTAAGAGAGAGTTCTATAACTTTCATGTAGTCCCTCAAAAGATTTACGAAACTTCATCATGTAGGAATGTTTGTTATACGTCTCTTGTTCGCTGCTTGACTCTACAATTGTACAAATGAAGTTACAAACAGTTGATATAATTTATTCTAGAAGCCACACAAAAGTTGGTCACCAGTTCAGACTGACTTTGCTGGCTGCTAGCATCAAGCACTTTTATTATCACTATTAGGGGAGCAAACCCCGATTCGGTTCGATTTTTGGGTAAAATCAGAACCGAAACCGCTTGTCCTCGGTTTTAAAAATTGAAAACCACAACCGAACGATCGGTTTCGGTTTTAAAATCTCGGTTTCGGTTTTTATCGGTTTCGGTTTTAAAACCGATTAAAATAAAAATAAGAAAGTATTACAAATTAATTAAAAAAAAAATAGTTCTACCATAAAAACATAATTGTGTACTATTTTTATATTTTTATGTGTAATTTTATTAGTCTCTTTTCAAAATCACATATTATTGCAATATACTGAATCTTCGGATAAATGAAATTTTTACAGACAATAAATATATTTATAAAAAAAATAAAAGGAACAGAAAAAAATATTTAAAAGAACGTTAAATATAACAGTCCAGATTGAAATTGCAGTAGTAAATTCAAGACAAATACATAGAAATTATCTTTTTTCAGTGACTATAGTCTGTATTCTATAACATAGTGACTATAGTCCGTGTAATGTGTATAGCTCAGCCTGAGCCCCAAATACAACAACAAATGTTAGGCTCGATTATTTTTTATTTCAGTGATTATCTACTTTCGTAATATATATATATATATATATATATATATATGTATGATTAATTTTAAAAATATTTATAAAAAATATAAATATTTCTTTATATAAATAATCGGTTCGGTTTCGGGTTTTTTCGGTTCGGTTTGAACCTAAAACCGGAACCGCAACCGTTAAAATCGGATCGGTTTTTAGATTTCGGTTTCGGTTCGGTTTTTAAAGGTTTCGATTTTTTTCGGTTCGGTTTTCATCGATTTCGGTTTCGGTTTTTTCTCACCCCTAATCACTATTAGCTGTGTTTGGTCTATTTGGTCGCAGAGAATATAATGAAAGCTAATGGAATTTGGTGAAAAAATTAAGAAAAGAAATGGATTATTGTAAATTTGTTTTGAGAGATTTTATGAAGAACATGGATATGAGAAGTAATGAAGCATTTTTTTCAAATTGAAATATTTGTTTAGATAGTTACGAATAAAATGGATTAAAGAAGAAAACATGTGAAACATCACAGATATCACATATGAGGTTTGAGTAGTGTTAAGTATCCAAATTTATATGTACTCAAAATCTCATTTTATAGTTAGAAAAGTTACTAGTTATAATCTTGATACATAAATATTTGAAAAAAAAATAGAGATTTTTTTTTTTTGAAATATCTAACATTTTTATTGAGATTTCATCTCTTTTCAGTTTTTTATTTTCATTCCCAACGACCAAACACAACATAAACAAGCATTAGAGTATGTGTTATTAATTTATTTACAAAATTTGTGTCACAAATCTTTTTATTATTGTTGCAATCATTTTTGCCAACATTTAAAGTTTTTATAAAAAAATCACAATAAAAAATTGTAAAATATTGTCAAACCTATATATATAATTATATATTATTAATATATATATATATATATATATATATATATATATATATATATATATATATATATATATAAGTATATAATATATTAAATATTGCGGTGCAATGCAGTTTGAATCATATTTCAAAAAATTGAAATCGCAAACTGTACCATACCGAACGATTATCAAAATTTTAAATCACAACCGTATTACAAAAAGTAAAAAACATGCGGATAGTGCAGTTTGATACTGTACGGTCGATTTTTACGATTTCATAGTGTGATCTATGATCACCCCTACTCAACAGTAAAGTGATCGGAGTTTTGTTCATACAATTTAAAACATTCAGAAGTATAACAATGTCCTCGTACGAGTACTTCAAAATTTTGAACAGGTCGTATATTGTTTTTTAGTATATTGTTAATAATTTAAAAGATAACTAGCATGAAAGCCCGTGCAAAGCACGGGCCACATTCTAATTCATATAACATTTGTTTAATTTTGCGATAAAATTCATTGTATCCTCTTGTTAGTCTATTTTACCTTTCACTGCAACGGTCTACCGATTCAGTAGTTATAATCATTCTAAATTCAAATTATTAGCACACTCTAAATTTTGAGATTCATATTTATAGTGGTACTTGTTTAATGCGAGAAGAATAACCGACAAAAGTGGTATATTAGAGTTAATTGTCAGCTATCAAATATTTCCACGATAACAGTGTTTTTTAGTAGAAATCCTAAAAGGATCACCACGACAACAATTTTTTAACTACTTTCAATCGTAGCCACAACATATTTTAAATATCTATTTCTCTTCTACCTATATGTCTACCTTATATCTCCTTAATTTATTACTGATCAAGTAGTCTATCTCACATCTCCTCCAATTTATTACTGATCAGGTACCTTCTTACTTCGGCCTCTTTCCGACCACTATCATGTCACCTCGCTATACCTCTCAGATCCGTTCCTTCCTTCAACCACATCATATATGCACATACTTTTTGTCACATCACCTATCTTTCGTTTTTAACAATCTCAAGTTTGTTTATACTTCCTCTCTCTTCGATCATCTCTCATTCTTCTTTACAACCTCTCAGCGACCTCCGTTTTCATATTTATATAAAATTATAGTTGTGGTTACGAGCTAAATAGGTATTATGATAATAAAATAGTTAATTGTCATACCTCTCACACATTAAACATGTATACGTTTTTCAAATGTTATTGTGATCACACTATATCTTTTGAATTTCAATCAAACTCATCTAACATTTGTCAACAAATTGGATTAACATATTATTATCAAATATTTAGTTGTATTACCGTTTGTTCTTAAGTTGCTAAAAAAATTGATGTATCTATTCTTTTGTTGATATTTAGTTGTATCTAAATGTCCAAATCTGACACAAAATGAATTTATGTTGGTTGGAAATGGGCATCGGGTCAATTCAAGGTCAGGGAGTGCTATTTTATCAGGTTGCATATGCAACTGCGCAAAGTTTTCATAGAGTTGCATATGTGGTTGCAAACAATTGTATTTAGTTGATTTGGTTGCAGACTGTATTTTTGCAAATAACGTATTTTTGCAAATAAGTTGGTATTTTCGCAATATATTTTTTTAAAAAAAATACCTTTGCAAAAAAAATTCTGAACTTGGGTATTTATCGAAAAAGCTTGAAAAAATAATTCATCTTACTTTTAAAATTTATTATTGGCTAAATATTTTAATTATTCGGAAAATATGTTTAACAAAAAACTCAAAATATTTAGTCATTCAGAATCTTTTTTATTTTATCAAACAACAACTTTCGTTCAAAATTCAGATTATTCAACAGTTCAGATAATCAATGGTTCAGAAAGTGATATTCAGATTTAACAAATGACCCCTCAGCCGAGATGCTTTAATCCCTCAGCTCGTTCCCATCCCCAAGTTTTTATTTATAACATTTCATGTTTCCCGTTCCAAACCCGAAAAAGTTTCCGAATCTCCAAACGGGAAAGGTATTAAATCGGGGTCGGGCAAATCGGGAGAAATGTTCATCTATATTAAATACACGTACATTCAGTCGGTTATTCATTCAGTCAAAAATATCTTACATGTTCTTATCATTTTAATAACTTTTATCTCGAATAAATTTGAAAATAGATATTAAAGCGAATGTAGCAAGTGGATTGCTTGCGTATGCAATTATTGATTTTAAAATGTGTATCATAACGTATTCTAGCGTAGCGGTATTAATATATGCAAACATAAGAATATAGTTATATTATTAAAGGAAATGTAGCAAATGGATTGTTTGTGCATGCAATTAATGATTTGAAAAAATGTATACTAAAGTGTTCTAGTGTAGTGGTAATAATGTGGACAAAAGAAAATTGGTACATGGAGGTCTTGGGTTCAAATCCACTAAAATCCATTTTTTTTAACATTAACATGATGCAGGGATAGTTTAGTAAATTACTAAATGGGTGAAAAGGCCTTGTTGCCCTATAATATATATAAAGGATTTGCAAATTATTTGCTTTGTTAGATCGTTTATTTTATAAATTTATGGTGGCACTGTACTGATCAAATATAATGAACTAGCCCATCTGTAATAACCGCGAAATTTTCGAATATTATTTTTTCTACTCGTTATTTAAATTTATTTAAGGTCAATGCATTAATATATTTAATTACCGCATTTTTTGGTAAATTTTTTTTTAAAATTTTATATTCGTATGTAAATAAATATTTATTATATCTATTTATTTATAATTATTAGGTATTTATTAAAATTAGAAAATTTAGGAGAATATGATTTTAAATTTTGGACGGATATTAATTTTAAAGCGCGGAATTTATTTTAGAGAACGAAATTTGAGTCTCGTTTAAATTAGCCATCAAGAAGAAAGACGAGATTATTATTATTGTTTCGATTATTCGGGTCGTTAAATTCGAGGAGGAGACAATATTTCTCGATCACAGAAAACGAGTTTTATTCTCACAAAACACAACATTTCTTTCACAAAACACGAAACATTCCAGCACATTTTCTTTTGTTATGTCACCCACGTTTTGTTTCCCTTTACAGCTTTACAAACTGAGAACAGATAAAGCCCGACCTCATATTTTTTTTTCAAACAGTGATACCACTTTCGTTTCCACAGAAACAAAACAAAAGAAAAAGAAGCTCTAACTCCCCTTTTCCTGTTATAGTCCTGTTCTGCCTCTATTAAATCAACAAAATCCGGCCACATCTTTACAAAAATAAAACATCAGGTAGATTAATATTGTTTTTCTTTTATTTCTTCTTTCATTCTTTTTCTTTCTTTGTCCTCTTTTATTTTCTCTATTAATATTCTGTGGTCGACTGCATCGTTGTTGATTCTGGGTTTGGTTGTGGCGATTGGGTGGTGGTCGGCGTGTTATCTGTGTATTAAGGGGGGGAGTCGTGTTGATGTTGTCGGAAAAGGAAAAGAAAGGGGGGAAGAGAGATAGAAGGACGAGGGAGAGAGTGAAGAGAGATTGAAGGGTCTGGGTGAAGTAACCACCACCGATTGGTGGTGGTAGTGGTGGTTAAAGTTGTACCAGAGGCTGACAGTTGGGAGAGGAGAGAGGGATGTTCGTTGAGAGGGTTTGAGGCAGAGAGATTGGTGACGGGAGAGAGTGGGAGATTTGAAGAGAGGGGTGATCGGAGAATTGAGAGAAGCGGTGACGGAGAGATTGGTTGGAGAGTAGCGGAGGTCGAGAGATTAGAGAGAGAGAGAGAGAGAGAGAGAGAGAGAGAGATGATGACGAGAGTTTGAGAGATGGAGATTTGTGTGGTGACTGCTGTGAGTTGTTGGAGGAGTGAAAGAGAGGAGTCGCCGGGGAAGAGAGGCGCACGGTGGTGGTGAGGCAGGTGGGGCCCACGCCACTGTTGCCGTTAAATAATAATAATAATAAATAATACAGTTGCGATAAAAATGTATAATCGAATGTTATAATCGGGATTTAATTATCTGGATCGTTATTTAAAAAAGTTGGTATAAATAATTTACTGAAAATGGTACAATTGATTAATTGATGAGTTATTTAGTAATAATTATGGATTTAATGTGAATAAAAATGGATATCTGAATAATTAATTGTTAGCAATCATTTAGAAATATTTTGTGATTAATCGGACGTGATTTAGAGATTTATTAATTCGATGAATAAAAGAAGGAATATTTATGAATAAATAGAGTAAGTATGGTTCTAATTTTAGAAGACTGATATTTAGTATTTCCGGATTATTTTAATTAATCGGAATGAGCCAGACTAATTTAGAGATTAAAATCGGAATAATATTCAGTTATTTACGAGATTAAAAATGAAGTATTGCCGTTAATTACAGTGACCCTATTTTTGTTTTAAGTGGGATTTACGGATATCTTCTAGATTGATCCTTGAGTTCGAAAAAGATTATTTATCCGGGAATTATTTTTCCGTTAATTATTTTAGAGAATTTCGGAAATATTCCGATATTATATTATCGGTCCTGGAAGTATTTTATTTTGACGAATCGCTCACGTATTTCTGGTTGCCATTTTTAAAGAATATTTCTCGAGCCGTAGATCGAAGCCAAGTTCACGGGTAGAGTATAAATTTTATCTGCGTTCATTTGCACTTCGAGATCGAGGCAAGTTCCTTCCTACCCTAACTCTTAGAGACTTGTATTTCTGTTCGTATTATTTCATTCGTTAATTATTGTCGAGCTATCAATTATGAGATTTATCTGTTGCTCCTTATGATGCAATAATCATTATTTCCTCGTTGCGATATTTTGTTACTATTAAAGTTACTTTACTTACGAATTATATCCCTTATAAGCGTGGTATCGATTTCGTTGCTATCGGGTCGATCTCACTAATTCGAGGCGACTATTATTGTGATTCAGTGAAACTAATCTCATTCGTTCGAGATAGTTAAATTTATTCTTTTCAGTCGAACTTATTGTACAAATTCGACAATAGTCATTGATTATCTTTTGGTTGGTTCACCTCTCAAATCAACAAATAAGAGTTATAAAAATTAGGATCGTTAGGATTTTACTCATTGATCAAGTGAATTAATAACCCCTATGATGCTAGCATTCATACATTTACATTATATTGTTGATAACGTATTGTAGCCGTGATCGGGCGAAGTGCGATATCATTGGAGGAGGGTATTCCCGGTCGGATAGTTGATCGCCCCACCGAGATACCGAAAGGTGGAAGACCAGTTTATTCTTAAATCATGAGTCACCAGAGTTATATCAATCGAGTCTTTCGAGTATTCTGTTTCGAGATGAGTATTGAGTTAATGCCAGATTGTGATATCCGAATTTAAGTTTTCGAGTATTTCTTTTGGTAAATCTTTTTATATTTATTTACCGAGCAAGGAGAGGACTTGCTGAGCACCATAGTTGCTCATTCTTGTTTTACAACATTTTTATTCAGCTGTCAAGATGAAAAGAGGCGAGACGTCGAGCCAGGGATCCAGAGGAAAGGGAAAAGCTCCAGGCTATGCTGACAAGAACTAGATTATCCAGCTGGAACCTTGATATTTATGCTTTTGTGAACGTTTGTAAGATATTATCCTAAGATGTACTAAGTCGTATTGTAATATTTTTTGAGACCGATCTTGGATCTGTGGAGTGGAACACTTATTCTTCGTTGTATTAAATATTTTGCTTTATTATTGCGTTAACGTGTGCTGCAAGATATTGAGACAATGTGACGACCCGGATCCCCAGTCCGGGCGGATCTGGGGGCGTTACAGTTTTGGTATCAGAGCCTTAGTTATATTTTTAGGAATCGTACGAGCCTAGAACTATAACGCGACGTGAGAATTTAGAGATATAGTACAACTATGATATTTTAGCACTAAGTGCCCTGCACCGTTATATTTATACCTTTATCTAATCGATTTGGAACCTAGTTGTAACCGAGACTTTTTGTACTTTTGTAGGTGTCTACATCCGGACCAGCTGACACTCGTTCTATCCGAGATAGATCTCCTACACCTTACCCGCACGGACCACTAGATTCCAGTTCGGGTCCGGACAGTGATCCGTCAGAGAAGTACATTCCGATTGATAGTGTTTCGGAGGATTCTTCGGTTCAGATTCTTACACCTTCTCCTCCGCAGGTGATAGACCTAGCAGATTCTCCTGATCAGGTCATCGAGGTAGTCGATTCTCCTATCCCGGTGACTGATGTAGAGGCTCCTACTCTTGAGGCTGAGCAGCTAGCTCAGATTCCAGCTCCCGAGATGTACAGACAGGAGACACCTGAGCCTTTTCTGTCCGAGTCGATTGTGGAGGGCCAGCTTTCGCCCATTCGCACCGGAGTAACAGCTCCCATTGGCGTGTTTCCTCCTTCTGGGCCAGTCTATGTGACGACTTCAGCAGTTCCTACCATACCCGATTACATGCTTCCAGCAGTCAGTGATGCTCCAGCTTGTGACACTGCTCCATCTGCACTTACCATCCATATCCCTGCTCTAGTGGGGATGATTTCATCTGCTCCGCCTTTTCCAGTTCAGCCAGTCGGTATGCCTACACAGCCGATAGTAGGTCGAGAGCCAGTGCCTTGGATTGTACATGATCACCTTTACCAGCAGTTTCGCTGGGTATGGATGCGTTACGAGGAGATTTTTGCTACGAGGGATGCTATTCTGCGATTATTGTCAGTTGATCCTATCGCAGTTCATGGGGGTGGTAGCCTACTTTTGAGGGATGTATCCATGGAGATTGTACATCAGATCTCTATCTCTATCCTGACAGGGCTGCAGACTGATATTACAGCCTTACTATCTTCCAGTACCGGAGCTGTGGATCGTAGTACTGTTGCCGACCTGATTGCTAGAGCTATTGAGGAGTTTCACAGGTGTGTTATCGAGATGTTTGGTCGCTGAGACCACTCCTGATGTTGTAGTTCGGGTTTTTGCCACTTTTGGGGGATAGACTTCTATTTAGAGTGCTTATGTTTGTATCTAGTCTGTCATAGGTAGACCCGCACTCTGTGGATTTAGTAGCTTGATGTACTAGCTGACTAGAGGATTTTGGATGTAGTCTTTGGTCTTGCCTGATGTACCATTTGGAATTATATGTTGATATTCGTACTTTTGCGCTTTTATCTGTATCAGATTTTATTACTGTTACACTTTATTCATAGCACTCCTGTAAAAAAAAATGGTTTTCGAGAACCAAGGATTAATGACAATTGAATTTTAGAACTTATAAGGTTTTCTTAGAATCGCCTTTTTAAACTGGGATAGATCCTTACGAATATCGGAAACTTTTTTTTATATCAAGGAATAAGAGTAATTGTTATAAAGAGGCAAGAGAGAGTCATAATATTGAGTATGGTTTATTTTGAGGAACCAGGAATTAGATCGAGTAATTATTTTTGAATACCTTTCATAATTGTGCCAGCAATGGTGTCTTATAACTGCATACCTGTGATGTAACATACCTTATTGTTTTCGCTCTTTATAGAAAGAGATGCCGCCAAAGAGAGGAAGACCCCCAAGAAATCCTCGTCCTCAACATGAAGCGAATCAAGATGAGGAGGTTCCGCCTCGGAACCCAGTTCCGAACCCAAATCCAAACCCAGGACCGGAGCCCGCTCAAAATCCCAACCAGAATAATAACCCGATGAACCTACTTCTGAACTTTCTTCTTCAACATGCTCAAAACCCTCAACCTCAGCAGAACCAAAATTCGATAAGAGGAAATCCACCTCCGGCTCAACTGACTCAAGCTACAGTGAGTTTCAAATCGTTCAAATCTTTGAATCCACCTGAGTTTAAAGGTACCACTAACCCAGTGGAGGCTAGAGTCTGGTTACGAGAAATAGAGAAGACTTTTGAGATTGTGGGGGTGGAAGAGGATAAGAAGACGGTATTTGCAGCTACAACATTTCTCACAAAACACAGCATTTCTTTCACAAAACACGAAACATTCCAGCACATTTTCTTTTGTTATGTCACCCACGTTTTGTTTCCCTTTACAGCTTTACAAATTGAGAACAGATAAAGCCCGACCTCATATTTTTTTTTTCAAACAGTGATACCACTTTCGTTTCCACAGAAACAAAACAAAAGAAAAAGAAGCTCTAACTCCCCTTTTCTTGTTATAGTCCTGTTCTGCCTCCTTTAAATCAACAAAATCCGGCCACATCTTTACAAAAATAAAACATCAGGTAGATTAATATTGTTTTTCTTTTATTTCTTCATTCATTCTTTTTCATTCTTTGTCTTCTTTTCTTTTCTCTATTAATATTTTGTGGTCGACTGCATCGTTGTTGATTCTGGGTTTGGTTGTGGCGATTGGGTGGTGGTCGGCGTGTTATCTGTGTATTAAGAGGGGGAGAGTCGTGTTGATGTTGTCGAAAAAGGAAAAGAAAGGGGGGAAGAGAGATAGAAGGATGAGGGAGAGAGTGAAGAAAGATTGAAGGGTCTGGGTGAAGTAACCACCACCGATTGGTGGTGGTAGTGGTGGTTAAAGTTGTACCGGAGGTTGACAGTTGGGAGAGGAGAGAGGGATGTTCGTTGAGAGGGTTTGAGGCAGAGAGATTGGTGACGGGAGAGAGTGGGAGATTTGAAGAGAGGGGTGATCGGAGAATTGAGAGAAGCGGTGACGGAGAGATTGGTTGGAGAGTAGCGGAGGTCGAGAGATTAGAGAGAGAGAGAGAGAGAGAGAGAGAGAGAGAGAGAGAGAGAGAGAGAGAGAGAATGGAGAGAGAGAGAGATAACGACGAGAGTTTGAGAGATGGAGATTTGTGTGGTGACTGCTGTGAGTTGTTGGAGGAGTGAAAGAGAGGAGTCGCCGGGGAAGAGAGGCGCACGGTGGTGGTGAGGCAGGTGGGGCCCACGCCACTGTTGCCGTTAAATAATAATAATAATAAATAATACAGTTGCGATAAAAATGTATAATCGAATGTTATAATCGGGATTTAATTATCTGGATTGTTATTTAAAACAGTTGGTATAAATAATTTACTGAAAATAGTACAATTGATTAATTGATGAGTTATTTAGTAATAATTATGGATTTAATGTGAATAAAAATGGATATTTGAATAATTAATTGTTAGCAATCATTTAGAAATATTTTGTGATTAATCGGACGTGATTTAGAGATTTATTAATTCGATGAATAAAAGAAGGAATATTTATGAATAAATAGAGTAAGTATGGTTTTAATTTTAGAAGACTGATATTTAGTATTTCCGGATTATTTTAATTAATCGGATTGAGCAAGACTAATATAGAGATTAAAATCGGAATAATATTCAATTATTTATGAGATTAAAAATGTAGTATTTCCGTTAATTACAGTAACCCTATTTTTGTTTTAAGTGGGATTTACGGATATCTTCTAGATTGATCCTTGAGTTCGAAAAAGATTATTTATCCGGGAATTATTTTTCCGTTAATTATTTTAGAGAATTTCGGAAATAGTCCGATATTATATTATCGGTCCCAGAAATAGTCATTACTAAGCAATGTATAGTCATTACTAATTTACTACTTTAATTTTATCAACAAATTTAAGATACTTGAACATGTAATAACACAAATACTAACATTTACATTCACATCTATTATGAGAAAAAACATAAACATTATCAAGAAATAATAATATTGCTATATTCATATCAATAAAAGACATACACTAACATTTAAATTACAATGATTAGTGATACTTACTTGATGATTTAGATGAACTCTTCAAGGAAGCAAAATGAATTGAAAATGAATTTGTGGGAGAGAAAGGAAAGTGAAGTTAGAAAGGGGAAAGTGAGCAAAGAGGTAGAAGGTGTTCTGCTAAAATAGATCTGATGCGGCTAAAATTGGTTGCTGGCAGTCGAATTTATAAATTCGACTGGTAACAGTCGAATTTATAAATTTCACTACCTTCGGTCGAGTTTATAAATTCGACTGGTTTCGGTCGAGTTTATAAATTCGATTGTCTAGGTTTTGCCCTCGAATTTATAAATTCGAATAGAGTAGTTCGAAAATAAGTCAACATATTTTTTTGACCATTATAATATTTAACATGCGCTATTTTTTATTTATTGATTTTTTGTACAAACTTTTAAAATATAATAATCTTAACATCCGTACGGTTGTATCGTTCAAATTTTAATTTTAACAAATCTAAATTACTAAGCCTTGATATGAAATGAGTAACCCCTAAACACAAACCTTAAACCCTACATTTCAATCATTCAATAACAAAGCATCGTATTGGTAAGTTTTTTTTAACTCACACTGTTACGATCTCTCATCATTTTTACTGAATACGATATGTTATCAAAAAGTACTATAAAAAAAATCATAATTTTTTAAAATTTGTATGTATTTATTAAAATTTTCCAAACTTCTTAACAAATATAGAATCAACACCTTATTTACATTTGTTAAAAAAAATTGGCGTAAGTGGGTAAACTAAATTTTAACCTATAGTTCATCTTATGAGTATATTGTGGTAATTTTTTTATAATTTAAGAATTAATTTTATGTTTTCTGAATAATTTTGAAAATTAATTTTCTAACAGCAATGATTGATAACAGTCAAATTTATAAATACGACTGGCTTCGGTCAAATTTATAAATACGACTGGCTTCGATCAAATTTATATATACGACTGGCTTCGGTCGAATTTAATTGTAAATAATTTAGCAAAATTTAGGCGGGAATTTTCCCGCTCAAACTTAAATTCTACTGCAGTTTAATTCGACCGCATCCGGTCAAATTTAATTCAGTGAAAAATTTTGTACGCGTGAAATATTTTCCGCCTATCCAGTCAAATAAATTCGACTGGTTAAATTCGAAAGTACCTCTAAATTCGACTGCATAAATTCTGCCGCTCTTAAATTCGTCTGTTCTTAAAATCGACTGGACGCAATTGAATTTAAGTTTGATCAACAATTAATGGAAATTGACCCTAAATTCGATTGGTTACGATCGAAATTAGGTCAGTCAAATTTGTACAGTTGAATTTACCCGAATTTTCTTGTAATGAAGATATAATTATTACATTTATATATGATTGTTTACCTAATAATTAACGTCGTCAATATGTATGAGTTGAGTAAATGGTTAGGCAGGTCTAGATGATAGAGATGGTCACTAGATTAGAAAATTATTCATTATTCAACTGAATTTATTCTGAAGTTGTTAAATCGTGAGTGTACTCGTTTGACAATTATCCATAACATTAACATAGATTATTAACATTCTAGATTTGTCGGGGGCGAAATTACTTCCTCGGTCCAAGAGGAAATTAGATAACAAAATCACATAATTTATCAATAAATGTGTACATGTGTGCACAATGCATGGAATGGTTAAAGAAAAATTGAAACTCGTATGAAACCCTAAACTATAATATTAATTCAGATTCTCCAAGGATCGATTAGGTCAAGTACTTTGTCAAAATTAATATTTCTGGAAATTTAATTATGAGTTTCATCGAGGACTCAAGGTTTCCTATAGATTTTATTTAGGTTTGGGAAAAAAATCCCCTTGGAGGAGTTGTTAAAAAATATATATATGAAATAACAGGCTTATGCATGCTGTTGTTAAATATTAAATACAGTAGAACCTCGATAAATGAATATTTAATAAATTAATAATCTCGTTTTTTCCGGTCCGAACGTGCATTTTTGATCGATACATGAATAATATCGATTAATGAATAAAATTTTCTGGTGTATAACTATATAAGAAATAACAGGCTATGAATTTTGTTTGCGCGCATCTGCTTTCATATCGTATGTTGTAATTAGGGTATTGTCAAAAAGGATTTTGAATGTATCCATGAAAAACATGTTCAAATGGCATGTCATTTCATGAAGGGTAAAAATAATCATTTTGATTATAAGGGTATTAATGTCTTAGATTTTAAATTTTGGTTACTAATACATGTAAAATAAATATTCTTTAATTTATTTTAAAAATTTTAATTAAAGATATGTTTTGACAATTTATAAATTTGAAATTGAATTTATTAATTATATATAATATTAATATAAAAATAATTATTAAAAAATTAGTAAAATGGCATGTCAAATTTCCATACCCAACCAAACTATATCCCACTCAACTTTATTCTCATTCAAAAAATGAATAAATTGTTTTGATAAAGACTCTCAACTTATGTTTGTATATGTGAACACCACCATACTCTTTTAATTAGAGATGCACAAAAAGTCTTTTGGACTCGATTTTATCCGGACTATAAAAAATCCAGATTTTTTAAAAATCGGGCCGGGTTGGGCTTTTTCAAAAATCGGACCGGGCTTTTTCTAAAATATGAGGTTCGTTTTAAGCCCTCGGATCGGGCCGGATCGGCCCGGGTCGGGCTTTTTTCGGGTTTTTTTTTTAAAATTTTATATATGTAATTTTTGTCTTTTTTTTGCAAAGCTAATATATTAATATACAAAAAAAGAATATCTTATAAAAGAAACAACCTCTAAAGAGTTATGCCGTTGAACTTCTATAATCCGGAGTACATAAGAAGGGACACCACGAAACCTAATACTAAAAAACTACTAGCATAATACTTTTTTTTTTTTTGCTAAGTTAATTTTATAAATAAAGAAAAGGAGAGGGATTAACCCTAGGTCTAAGCCAAAGCCCAGAGAAAACACACTGACCAAACTAACAAGCTAGAATGGAACAGAACTAGGCCGAGAATAGGTAGACCAAAATCAAATGTAAATCCACCTATACAAATCTAAGTTTGCGTTATTAAGGAACCATTCCGAGCTAAGAAGACGTGCCTTGAGGTCCGTCATAATAGCACGAATAAGCCTGCTCGGAGCAGACCCACCAGAATCATGAAGTCTAGCATTTCGATCCTTCCAAAGATGGTAAGAGAATATTTGGGCTACCAGCAAAGCAACGTTCCGTTGAAAGGGATCAGTAGTGGCTTGAAGAGATGCCAATACCCCTGGCCAAGTTGTACCACAATATTGGACATTAAGAAAAGCAGTTAGTTTGGTGAAGACGAAGCTGCTGTAAGGGCACAAAACGAACAAATGGTTGTCTGTTTCGAGGCCCCCTATGCAGAAGAGGCATTGTTGAGGAACATCTAGACCAAAAGAAGAAAGTCTAAGCATCGTGGGCAAGCGTCCATGACATAAAATCCATTCATGGTAAGCGTACCTAAGTACCTTTAGACGTTGCCAGATGGACTTGGTCCAAGGGATCGAAGCATGAGGCTCCCTGAGGGAATTCCAAATATGCGAGGCCTTTACCTTCCTGATGGGAAGGTCCTTCCAGAGGATGACGTCGTTAGCATTAATGTCCAGACTTGGGTAGTCGAAGTGACGAAGCCAGTGAACCAGAGTAGGGTGAGGGTGATGGATTCTGGAAGAGATAGTAGGAAGGACCCATGTTCCGTTAGAAAGCAAAGAGTGAACCGTGTCGTTTGGAGCAGCATTAGCCTGGGCAATAATAGAATCATGATTATTAGTTGCCAGACATGTCGATTTCCACCAGGGGTCGAACCAAAGCGAAGTGTCCCTCCCATTCCCTATTTTGAAGGAAATAAATTTACTTGCCTGCGTACGAAGCTTAAGAACATTACGAAATATCCAGGAGCAGTCACTGGGCATTTGCATTGTCCAGAAATGGGTCTTTTTCAGCAAGGTTGTGTTTACCCAAAGAGGCCACAAGGCTTTGTTTTTGCCGACGATTCTTCACAAATGAGTCATGATCTGGGCATGGTTCCATTCCGTAGAATGTTTAAGGCCTAGACCACCTTCCTCCAGAGGAGAACAAATTGTTTTCCAACTAACACGAGCCCCCACTTTAGAAGTTGCATCTCCTTTCCAAAGGAAGCGAGTGAAAATTGTTTGAAGTTTAGCATGAACCGAACTTGGAAGGAGGAAGTGTTGAGTCCAAAACGACTGAACCGAAGTGAGAACTGACCTTATTAGCTGGACACGACCTGCCAGAGTGAGCAGCAAGGAGGTCCAGCAAGAAATGCGTTTTGTAATTCTCTCTATAAGTGGAATGCAGTCATTGTGTTTCAAGCGGGAAGAGATTAAGGGCACTCCTAGGAAGCGAACCGGAAGAGTTCCATGAGCAATACCATAAGCACAGTCAAACCATCTAACAAAACTGGTATCATAATTCCCAAAGAAGACAGTGCTCTTTGCAAGACTCGGGTTCAGGCCGCTTGTAGAAGAGAACCAAGAGATACAATCCATGAGGTGAGAAACCGAATCCTTGTCACCATTAGAGAACAAGAGAACGTCATCAGCATACAAAAGACGCGTCAGCTTCAAATCCTTGCAGTTCCAATGAAATTTAAAATTAGGAGAAGTTTTGGCTAGCCTTGAAGATAGGATAGTCATTGCAATTGCGAAAAGATATGGAGAAATTGGATCTCCCTGACGAAGACCCTTCTTTCCTTCAAAAACCCCACATAGAGAACCATTCACCTTAACAGAGAATGTAGTGGTAGAGATACATAAATGAATCCATTTAATGAAATTTTCTGGAATGAAGGCAGATTGAGAGATGTCAATTAGACTAGGCATGACCATTTTGAGGCGAGAAGCAAGGATTCTAGCAATGCATTTGTAAGGAATAGAGCACAAGGAGATAGGCCTGTAGTCTAGCATAGTAGATGGGTTTGGAACCTTTGGCAAAAGAGCAATACTAGTCGCATTGATAGGCCTGTATAAAGAAAAATCTGCAAAGAAACCTTTGACTGCATCACAGAAATTGGCACCCACTATGTCCCAAGTTGCCAGGAAAAATTCAACCGTAAAACCGTCCTGGCCTGGAGCCTTATTTCTTTTCATAGATTTCAACGTTGCCCAAATTAACTCATTAGTGACCGGAGCTTCGAGTAAAGCAGCTTGAGTTTCCGAAAGAGAAGCACAATCAATACTATCAAAATCGCAAAACTGCAAATCCACAGAATTTCCCAAAGTACTAGCAAAGAAATCAACCGCCACCTTAGACACATTACTATGGCCCGTAACTGTAACACCGTCTTTGTTTTCAATAGCTACCATCTTATTAATATTTCGATTTGCTTTTGTCTTATTAAAGAAAAATTTGTTATTACCGTCACCCAGTTTGAGCCAATTAACCCTTGATTTTTGAAGCAAAAAGCTCTCCTCTTCGAGCAAGGTTTTTTCGAGATTGCTGATCGCTTGAGACTCCTGCAGGAGAAGTTGGCGATTGGCATTATCGGTGACTAATTGGTCTTGAATCTCAGACAAAACAGTCCGAGCAAGAGTGACATTACTGTGGACATTTCCATGATTCTTGTTAAGAGAGGAAACTGTTCTTTTGACCTCTTTAAGCTTGCGAAACAGAATAGCCATTGGATCCCCATACCAAGTACTTTCCCATGCTGTAGAAACCGCATTTTTGAACCCTGGAATTTCAGTCATGAAGTTGAAAAACTGAAACGGTTTCGGAATTTTTTCCAAGAGAATGGGAACTGAGCAAATAAGCGGGCAATGGTCCATAATTCCCCTGTTTTAAACCGTGACGAAAGCTTCACCGAAAGAGTTAAACCAGGCCGTGTTACCCAACATTCTATCCAAACGCTTCTGAATTAGAGAAATCCTTTTATTAGTCCACGTGAACAGCGAGCCAACAGTTTTGATATGGCCAAGGGACGAGGTGGAAACGCAGTCTAGAAAAGATTGCATGCCCTGCGTCCGAATTTCTCGACCTCCTTTTACCTCATTCAAAGAAAGAATGCAATTGAAGTCGCCATTTAAACACCAAGGCGCCGCAATAGAAGCACTGAGTCGATCAATATCTGCCCAAAGACTTTCCCTTTCATGAGGTTGGTTAAGAGCATAGACAAAGGTGACATAAAAAGAGACTTGCTTTTCCAGAAAAGTGACAGAGCAAGTTACTTGTTGAGAAGATTTTGATATAGCACGAACTGACCATATTGAAGGGTCCCAACCAACCCAAACTCGACCGTAATCATGATGATCATAATTAAAGATCCAGTCCCATTTCTTATTAATACGTTTTAAGATTGCAATCGAATTCAAAACTCTGACTTTAGTTTCCACTAAACACATAAAACTGATTTTATTATTAGAAATGAAATGCACTACCTCATCCTGATGCGCGCTCTTATTGAGACCTCTAACATTCCAAACAGAAAAATTCATTAAAGACGATGAAGGGTTGTTGACGTACCAGCCAACCTATTACTTCTTTTTGGAATCTGAGCAAAGCCATCCTCATCGGTAATTAGTTGCCTACTGTTTCCCTTGGTTGACTTGGCAGTGTCATGAGAAGTATTCAAGGCTGGAACCGTTGTTTGATTGCGTTTTCTGTGCTTGCCCGGGGACTTATAGGTGGAATCCGTAAAATCGACAACCAAGGTAGAAATGGGTCCAAAATCAGTTACAGTGGCAATGGGCAACACATTATCAACACCAGGGCCTTCGTATTGTTGAATTTGTTTGCCTGGAATTGTGTCAAATTCGTCCAGGTTGTCATCTCCCTTATCCATTTCCGAAAAGTTTGTTCCAGTTTCCAGCTTAGCGTCCTCCCTTTCGAGCTCCTGCAAAATAGCGTCTTCATCCATAACAACGTCACATCCACAGAAAGACCCGATTGTATAAGGGACCAGCTCCATATTCTGTAGGTACTCAGTCGTAGTTGGTTGGACAGGAATATCATTAGCAACCCCTTTGCCACGTTTGGTATATTCTTCCCTTCTTGGTTTCTTAGTAACTCTTTCGGGATTATTATTGCACCTAGACAACGAGTGACAAAAAGCTTTACAAATGCTGCAAGAATAAGGAAGTTCGCCATATTGAACCTCAATTTTAACCTCCCCAGTTGAGTTAGGCAAAGGTACTCTAACAAAATCAGGTTTTAGAGCCGAATATGCAAGTTCGACTTGAACTCCCGCATACTTTAGAGGTTCAAAACGAGACGTGATAGCATCAAATTTCAGGGATTTTCCAACGGCTCTAGCAATAGAACTTAGACCTTCCTTGGACCACAGTATTTCTGGGACATCTACCAAGCGAATCCAGCATGGCACCTTGTCAATAACATTGCGTTTGAAATTGCTTCCTTCCGACCAAGGCAGCAGAAACATAGTTTTCCCACCCATCTGAACAGTATTCGAACTTAAATCCCTGTTTTTATCATCTAAAGAGGCAAACCTAAAGGTGTAATAACCTTTGTTGTTGTAGTATACCCCTGTAAGACCTCGATTTTTCCAGATTTTCTGTGCTTGTTCTCGAGTAAATTTGAAAGCAAAAGAGCTCCCTATAAAGTATCCTATCAAACTCGTTTCCCATTGTTTCTGAGCCTTGACAAAGAAAGCATCCGAAAATTTAACCGTGGCCGAACCATCCTCATTGTAACTGATATCAGCATTGCCACCAATCGGTTCCTCATTAACCACATTTCTAGCAACAATATTACTCCAAGTAACTGTTTTTTGAGGGAGGTTTGATTGATGAGAGTTAGCAATCTCTCCGTCCTCCAAGGCCTTTGGATGTGCTGCTTCATGAACTGTAGTGGCAATATGTGGAGTGGTCGTAGGAGTTTGTAAAGAATTTACCTCATCAGGAGACCGAGAGGTTGATGGGTCATGACTCAACTTGGACGATGCTGCGACTATAGGACCCTAGTGACGAGTTCAGTTCCGTCATTGAGGATTAACTGAATCTGCTCTTGGATTCGCTGCTGTGCTAATGGTGAAAGAGGTTCCCAATAACATAATCCTCCTCAAGATGTTGAGGATGGAGATGAAATGCATGAAGCAACGGTGCTACGTAGTTGTGGCCAATGAGATTGGAAAACTCATCGGAATCCATTGAGCCGGAATGCTCAGAATTTTGCGAACCCATGAAACAGATCGAAGAAAGTAAAAGGAAGAGAGTGAAGACCAAGGAGAGACGAACAGAGAAATGAAGAGCGTGAAGAAAGTGGGCTAAAGAAGAAGGTGTAAGAAGAGGTCAACGGAGGAGAGGATAGTATTTTCCGGGAGGCGGAAGGGGAGTAAGAGAGAGCATTGTATTTTTAATATAAATACTCAAGAACTTATTACTAATAATCTACGTTTTATAAGACCATTTCGCAACTCAAGAACTTATTACTTGTTTTATCATAAAACATCATTGCAACTCAAGAACTTATTACTAATAATCTACGTTATGACTTAAGGCGATCATAATCCATATAAATCTTCTCGCATAAGACCATTTCGTGAAGTACATCCTCTACACTCAATTAGTTTTCTTATAAGAAGAAGAGTTTGTCGTGTACGTATGTTGTTGATTCTTACTAGCTTCGTGATCCTTCACATCCCCCTATTGCTAAGTTTAATATTCTTGATATTTATTAAAAATATTATATATTTTTAGATTTTATCTATAAAAAATAAAATTTTTATCCAAATTTTTTAAAAAGCCCGGGATTTTATCCGGGTCCGGGCTTTTCAAAAGCCCGGGCTTTTAACCGGGCTTTTCGGGCTTCGGGCCGGGTCGGGCTGGGCTTTATGAAAAATAGGAGGTCCATCTTAGACCCTCGGGTGGGCCAAACCAGGCCGGACTTTTTTCAGGTCAGGCTTTTTGGGCTTTTTAACGGATCGGATCGGACCGGATTTCGAACTTCTGAACTTTTTGAACATCTCTACTCTTAACCAAGAAAGATATAATACCGATATCATTAGTGACTATTGCAAGTCCCTTGTATGTCTCAGTACATATTTCACCCGCACAAAGAAAATGGTATATAAAGATGGTAATATTTCCTGCATAATAAAAATATGAAAAATGTTAGATATTTTTAAAAAATTCCAATATTTTTCCTAAATTTTTATTCTTTTAATTAATAAAAAAATCAACATTCCACCTTTCCTGAACTTGAAGCAGTACTACTACAACATGCACATTGTAGCATACTAGCATATGCATATGTAAGTAATTACAGTACCATAGCGGGTGTAATAGTATTTTTTATTATTAAATATGAGATAATCGGGAAAAAAAGTGGGTGTAATAGTGACATAAATATACTAGTAAGAAATGAGAGGGACTTCCAAAATAGTAACGGTAAAAAAATGAGAGACTGAGGAGTATAAGTTAGACTTAGCTAGCTAGGCCACATAAATTATTCGCACAAACGTTTTATTTATCATTTACCACACAATGGTGTGTGGAAAGCAATTAAAATAATTTGTAGTTTACCCAACTTGATTATAAATTATTCGACATCTAGATCTTTTATAATTATAAAAAATTATAGTGTAATTACTGTAAGGAACACTTTATCATCAATCAACTCTTTTTCAGTATCATTACAATTTTAAATTTTTTCTTTACTTTTACCAGCATTTACTCGGCTATAAACAAACTTATTCAAGTCTACTAAGTCTACAACATTTTGCTAATTTGTTTCTTTCGTGTAAAATGACATGCAATGTGTTAAATTCGAGAGTCAATCTAAAGCATTAAATATCACATTAATTAATTAAATTATTATATATATATATATATATATATATATATATATATATATATATATATATATATATATATATATATGTGTGTTTGGATTCAATCAGAAACTAATTTATTTAGGGTAATCAAGTAGTTGATGGGTTTAAAATAGATATCAAATGCTATAGTAACATGTTTAAACACGGGACAACCCAAATATATAATATTAATATTATTTTGCTTTATCAAACAATCATACACTTTCAACCTAAGTTTCTTTAATATTAGTTTTTCCTTCTTAAAATTGTTATTATAGCAATTCAACACATATATACAACACTTGAATAATACAAAATAAAAAAGTATTTAAAAGACAGAACACAAACAAAAACAATTTAAAAAATACAGAAAAAAGTTTAAATACATTCATAAAAAAATTTAATATAGAATAAACCCTAATATTCAAATGTTTTATAAAATTTAAGGGAAAAGGTGAGACAAATTAATACAAATTAAGATTTAAGAAAATACGAAATAAGAATAAGATATAATAAACTATTTATTTCAATATTTTTAGGTCCAGTATTATCAATATTCAATCAAAAATGCAAAAATAATAAAATAATTTCTTTCACCGAATAATTAAAGAACACACCAAATGATAATTAATTGTCCTACAATTTTTTTAATGATATTTGTATGTCTTATTCAATAATAAATTAATAACAAATAAATAAATTATCTTTGTTTAAATTCATTTTATAAAATAATATTTTTCTAGTTAAATATTATGTGTTATATTCTAAAAACATTTATAAACTTTATGTGTAAAATATAAAACTCAAAAAATATACAGTAAAATCTCTATAAATTAATATAGTTGGGACCGGAGAATTCTATTAATTTAGAGAGGTATTAATTAATCGATAAATTAATAATTATTAATTTATAGAAATTTTTGACATCGAAGAAAGTTAATTCCCAATTATATACATTTAAATAGACTGAATTGTAAAATTTATGTTTTATACTTAATTCAATTAATTCAATATATATTGTTTACAAATTAATGAGTATTTGCGAGATTCAAAGTAAATATTCATGTATATTTAGATGATATCATGGATAAAACAAACATTTTTTGAACCTTTTTCACGTAAAGAAGCACCCAACACATCAAAAACGTTGATTAATAACTTTTTAATGTTTTACGAAAACACCACATTCAAAATTTTGGATGCAACAAATATGGTTAAAGATCAGTTTCATATAGATTTAAATTTTAAGAACCCTAGAATCATATTTTACAAAAAGGATAATACATATATTTTTATGATTATAAAAAAATTATTAATTTATAATATTATTGGGACCATATATTTATTTAGGGTTTTCAAAAAAATTATTATTTTATTATCTTATCGAAATTGATCATTTTTTGAACTGGTCCAAGTTGGGACCGGAAGAAATTATTAACTTAGAGAGATTATTAATTTATCGAGTATTAATTTAACGAGATTTTACTGTACATTTCTCTTGGTGAATATAGAAAACAAAAAAAATCAAGAATATAATTTATACATACAGAACATGTATTAAGAATGTGTTATGCATTGATTCTGATTCTGTGACAGTTGATAGTGATATAAAAGGAATCCCTGAAAATTATATATCATATATCAGTTACAACATCACATGTTAGGATTGAAATACATGTTCCTTTCTTTTTGACTAAATGGCACTTGACGAAAATAATTACAGATAGATAATTCATCAATACTTTGATTTTAATTTACTTATGAAGATCAATATATATAGATGCTCAAAAATATTCTAATGATCATCTGATTTTCTCCCCTAATTACAAATAAATTGTAACTAAATATATGGCACCAAATTAATAACAACGAGTGGGAACAGACAACGCAGTTGGTTTCATAATTCAGATAATAATGAGCATGTTTGGCCCTTCTTATAAGTAAAAAATAAGGACATATTTCGGGAAAAAATCTCATATTTTCATATTAATTTTTAATATCAAGTATTTAATAGGTGTTTAGCATTATTTATATGTAAAAATAAGTCACTTATTCCCATAAAAGTATACACATTTACGTATTTTTTTAAAAAATAAGTAATTTATTTTTAAAAAATAAGATTGGCACAAAAATATACTACTTGCTAAACCTAGCTAGTATACAGCATAAGACACCCTCCCACTCCCCCCATGCACCTGCATGCACGAATGATTTCTAAGACCAACTAACATTCTTTAGTTTGAATTTTTAGTGGAATATTCTTCGATAAAACGAAGTGCATAAGGAATATATTGGCTGGCCTAATTTACTCAATTGCATTGACTGCTAAATTTTGATAAAGAGAAGTTTAAGTTTTCGCATTCTCAGTGAAAACATAAATAATATTGTGTTCACGATTTTATAGATTACAACATAAATTGGTGCATAAGAGCATCTCCAAGAGTCTCTTAGCTCACTCCTAAATATATTATAAACAATTAAGCTCTTAGCAAGTTATTACATTGATTTGTGTGTCAACTCCAACAATGCTCTCTATTATGACTCTTTATTTTATATTTTATTCATATTTCAATTCCACTTGGACAAACAATCAATAGATGAGAGAGAAGAACCACTATTTTACTAATAAAATATTAAATTAAGAGCTATTAGTTGCTCCTAAAATAGAGGAGAGAGAAGAAGCTCTTAACTTTTTAAAGAGCCTATAAGAGTCTCTTGGAGCTTGATTTTTATTCTCTCTCCTCATTTTTTGAGTTAAGAGCTACAATAGAGAGCCACTTGGAGATGCTCTAAGAAATATTATTGGCAGACCTCAAACTCAATAAAAACGAATAAACATTTATATAATTCTTTTTCTTATTATTAGCGAATATACATTTATATTATGAATAATATTATTGTATTCACGATTTATAAATACTAACATAAATTACTTTTTCGTTTTAAATGTACTTGAGAGTGTTAAATAATCAATCGCAAATCGAACTTGATGTTTCGTCGAATTCTAATATCATGTTAAAGTAATCAACTGTTTTAAAATCTTAAAATATTAAAAAAAATAGTTAAATTTTTATATTATATTCTAAGAGAGAGTTCTATAACTTTCATGTAGTCCCTCAAAAGATTTACGAAACTTCATCATGTAGGAATGTTTGTTATACGTCTCTTGTTCGCTGCTTGACTCTACAATTGTACAAATGAAGTTACAAACAGTTGATAGAGTATAATTTATTCTAGAAGCCACACAAAAGTTGGTCACCAGTTCACACTGACTTTGCTGGCTGCTAGCATGAAGCACTTTTATTATCACTATCAGGGGAGCAAACCCCGGTTCGGTTGGTAAAATCAGAACCGAAATCGCTTGTCCTCGGTTTTAAAAATTGAAAACCACAATCGAATGATCGGTTTCGGTTTTAAAATCCCGGTTTCGGTTTTTATCGGTTCGATTTCGGTTTTAAAACCGATTAAAATAAAAATAAGAAAGTATTACAAATTAATTAAAAAAAAAATAGTTCTACCATAAAAACATAATGTGTACTATTTTTATATTTTTATGTGTAATTTTATTAGTCTCTTTTCAAAATCACATATTATTGCAATATACTGAATCTTCGGATAAATGAAATTTTTACAGACAATAAATATATTTATAAAAAAAATAAAAGGAACAGAAAAAAATATTTAAAAGAACGTTAAATATAACAGTCCAGATTGAAATTGCAGTAATAAATTCAAGACAAATACATAGAAATTATCTTTTTTCAGTGACTATAGTCTGTATTCTATAACATAGTGACTATAGTCCGTGTAATGTGTATAGCTCAGCCTGAGCCCCAAATACAACAACAAATGTTAGGCTCGATTATTTTTTATTTCAGTGATTATCTACTTTCGTAATATAATATATATATATATATATATGTATGATTAATTTTAAAAATATTTATAAAAAATATAAATATTTCTTTATATAAATAATCGGTTCGGTTTCGGGTTTTTTCGGTTCGGTTTGAACCTAAAACCGGAACCGCAACCGTTAAAATCGGATCGGTTTTTAGATTTCGGTTTCGGTTCGGTTTTTAAAGGTTTCGGTTTTTTTCGGTTCGGTTTTCATCGGTTTTCGGTTTCGGTTTTTTCTCACCCCTAATCACTATTAGCTGTGTTTGGTCTATTTGGTCGCAGAGAATATAATGAAAGCTAATGGAATTTGGTGAAAAAATTAAGAAAAGAAATGGATTATTGTAAATTTGTTTTGAGAGATTTTATGAAGAACATGGATATGAGAAGTAATGAAGCATTTTTTTCAAATTGAAATATTTGTTTAGATAGTTACAAATAAAATGGATTAAAGAAGAAAACATGTGAAACATCACAGATATCACATATGAGGTTTGAGTAGTGTTAAGTATCCAAATTTATATGTACTCAAAATCTCACTTTATAGTTAGAAAAGTTACTAGTTATAATCTTGATACATAAATATTTGAAAAAAAAAATAGAATTTTTTTTTTGAAATATCTAACATTTTTATTGAGATTTCATCTCTTTTCAGTTTTTTATTTTCATTCCCAACGACCAAACACAACATAAACAAGCATTAGAGTATGTGTTATTAATTTATTTACAAAATTTGTGTCACAAATCTTTTTATTATTGTTGCAATCATTTTTGCCAACATTTAAAGTTTTTATAAAAAAATCACAATATAAAATTGTAAAATATTGTCAAACCTATATATATAATTATATATTATTAATATATATATATAAGTATATAATATATTAAATATTGCGGTGCAATGTAGTTTGAAACATATTTCAAAAAATTGAAATCGCAAACCGTACCACACCGAGCGATTGTCAAAATTTTAAATCACAACCGTATTACAAAAAGTAAAAAACATGCGGATAGTGCAGTTTGATACTGTACGGTCGATTTTTACGATTTCATAGTGTGACTTATGATCACCCCTACTCAACACTAAAGTGATCGGAGTTTTGTTCATACAATTTAAAACATTCAGAAGTATAACAATGTCCTCGTACGAGTACTTCAAAATTTTAAACAGGTCGTATATTGTTTTTTAGTATATTGTTAATAATTTAAAATATAACTAGCATGAAAGCCCGTGCAAAGCACGGGCCACATTCTAATTCATATAACATTTGTTTAATTTTGCGATAAAATTCATTGTATCCTCTTGTTAGTCTATTTTACCTTTCACTGCAACGGTCTACCGATTCAGTAGTTATAATCATTCTAAATTCAAATTATTAGCACACTCTAAATTTTGAGATTCATATTTATAGTGGTACTTGTTTAATGCGAGAAGAATAACCGACAAAAGTGGTATATTAGAGTTAATTGTCAGCTATCAAATATTTCCACGATAACAGTGTTTTTTAGTAGAAATCCTAAAAGGATCACCACGACAACAATTTTTTAACTACTTTCAATCGTAGCCACAACATATTTTAAATATCTATTTCTCTTCTACCTATATGTCTACCTTATATCTCCTTAATTTATTACTGATCAAGTAGTCTATCTCACATCTCCTCCAATTTATTACTGATCAGGTACCTTCTTACTTCGGCCTCTTTTCGACCACTATCATGTCACCTCGCTATACCTCTCAGATCCGTTCATTCCTTCAATCACATCATATATGCACATACTTTTTGCCACATCACCTATCTTTCGTCTTTAACAATCTCAAGTTTGTTTATACTTCCTCTCTCTTCGATCATCTCTCATTCTTCTTTACAACCTCCATTTTCATATTTATATAAAATTATAGTTGTGGTTACGAGCTAAATAGGTATTATGATAATAAAATAGTTAATTGTCATACCTCTCACACATTAAACATGTATACGTTTTTCAAATGTTATTGTGATCACACTATATCTTTTGAATTTCAATCAAACTCATCTAACATTTGTCAACAAATTGGATTAACATATTATTATCAAATATTTAGTTGTATTACCGTTTGTTCTTAAGTTGCTAAAAAAATTGATGTACCTATTCTTTTGTTGATATTTAGTTGTATCTAAATGTCCAAATCTGACACTAAATGAATTTATGTTGGTTGGAAATGGGCATCGGGTCAATTCAAGGTCAGGGAGTGCTATATCCATCCCGATCTCCGAATTCGATCGAACAAAATCGGTGAACCTGTTTCAGTTCTATAACGAGAATTATTTCGCTCCCGATTCCTACCCCGAAAGGAAAATACGTATCCCCGCGACAAATCATGAATTTTAATATTTTTAATTAAAATTTCGAACTTATTTTTAATTAAAATTTTGAACCTAATAGTTGAACCCGTATCGATCCCAAAATGGGGATTATTTTCCTCCATGATTCCTACCTCGAACGGGGAACGAGGATCCCTATGAAAATTTGGAGATTCTTATTTTTTTAATTAAAATTTATATATTCTCTAATATATTGGATAATCAAATTATTTTGATAAATCATGATAAATTTATTATTATATTATAAATAGCAATTTTAATAAAAGATGAAAAATATTATTAAAATTAAATTATATTTATGAAATGTTAAATTCGATGCAACAAATGGTGTTACTTGCCTGCGTAAACAAGCTTTTAAGTCCATTGATGAATGGGTTCTGTCCGACAATTGTGACATTTGCCATCTTTTGGCATGTCGAACTTGTTGTAAGTTATTTCCATACCATTTCTAATGTATGAAATGTTAAATTTATAAAAAAAAATTGAATCTTTGAATTACATTTTTTTAATAATCTACAATATATATTTAAAAAATTATTTTTTCTTAAATATGATAATCGATTGGGGAACGGGAATTGGGGATTTAGGGTTCATTTGTTAATGGCTGAATTAAAGAAGATGAACGGAACCATTCATGTGATTGTCGTTCAAATTGTTTGTTAATTATTTAGAAATGTGGATGGTGCTGGACGACTCCCACATTCCTGTGGATGACAGCACCCTTAGAATTCCAACTGAACCATTCAAATCTCTTTGTTGTATGCATCAATAATTATTGAATATTAGGTATGTATATTATATCTCTATTCTATTCAATATGATTAACTGATTTTAAAATTATATAATTTATGCCAAGCTAACTTTTTAGCAATCGTATTTCGTACACACGTTTTTTCTAACATAAAGATATTAAAAAAACTCAAAAAATATATAACGAAAAAATAATGAATATTTACCAAAAATAAACCTTTTTCTAATTTTTTTTATACTTTTACCATATTCTTAAAATATTTACAAAAATGCATTTTTCAGGAAAAACATTTTGCAAAAATATAATCTTATCAGGTTGCATATGCAACTGCGCAAAGTTTTCATAGAGTTGCATATGTGGTTGCAAACAATTGTATTTAGTTGATTTGGTTGCAGACTGTATTTTTGCAAATAAGTTGGTATTTTCGCAATATATTTTTTTAAAAAAAATACCTTTGCAAACAAAATTCTGAACTTGGGTATTTATCGAAAAAGCTTGAAAAAATAATTCATCTTACTTTTAAAATTTATTATTGGCTAAATATTATAATTATTCGGAAAATATGTTTAACAAAAAACTCAAAATATTTAGTCATTCAGAATCTTTTTTTATTTTATCAAACAACAACTTTCGTTCAAAATTCAGATTATGCAACCGTTCAGATAATCAATGGTTAAGAAAGTGATATTCAGATTTAACAAATGACCCCTCAGCCGAGATGCTTTAATCCCTCAGCTCGTTCCCATCCCCAAGTTTTTATTTATAACATTTCATGTTTCCCGTTCCAAACCCGAAAAAGTTTCCGAATCTCCAAACGGGAAAGGTATTAAATCAGGGTCGGGCAGATCGGGAGAAATGTTCATCTATATTAAATACACGTACATTCAGTCGGTTATTCATTCAGTCAAAAATATCTTACATGTTCTTATCATTTTAATAACTTTTATCTCGAATAAATTTGAAAATAGATATTAAAGCGAATGTAGCAAGTGGATTGCTTGCGTATGCAATTATTGATTTTAAAATGTGTATCATTAAGTATTCTATCGTAGCGGTATTAATATATGCAAACATAAGAATATTGTTATATTATTAAAGGAAATGTAGCAAATGGATTGTTTGTGCATGCAATTAATGATTTTAAAAAATGTATACTAAAGTGTTCTAGTGTAGTGGTAATAATGTGGACAAAAGAAAATTGGTACATGGAGGTCTTGGGTTCAAATCCACTAAAATCCATTTTTTTTAACATTAACATGATGCAGGGATAGTTTAGTAAATTACTAAATGGGTGAAAAGGCCATGTTGCCCTATAATATATATAAAGGATTTGCAAATTATTTGCTTTGTTAGATCGTTTATTTTAGAAATTTATGATGGCACTGTACTGATCAAATATAATGAACTAGCCCATCTGTAATAACCGCGAAATTTTCGAATATTATTTTTTCTACTCTTTATTTAAATTTATTTAAGGTCAATGCATTAATATATTTAATTAGCGTATTTTTTGGTAAAATTTTTTTTTTAATTTTATATTCGTATGTACATAAATATTTATTATATCTATTTATTTATAATTATTAGGTATTTATTAAAATTAGAAAATTTAGGAGAATATGATTTTAAATTTTGGACGGATATTAATTTTAAAGCGCGGAATTTATTTTAGAGAACGAAATTTGAGTCTCGTTTAAATTAGCCAGCAAGAAGAAAGACGAGATTATTATTACTGTTTCGATTATTCGGGTCGTTAAATTCGAGGAGGAGACAATATTTCTCGATCACAGAAAACGAGTTTTATTCTCACAAAACACAGCATTTCTTTCACAAAACACGAAACATTCCAGCACATTTTCTTTTGTTATGTCACCCACGTTTTGTTTCCCTTTACAGCTTTACAAACTGAGAACAGATAAAGCCCGACCTCATATTTTTTTTTCAAACAGTGATACCACTTTCGTTTCCACAGAAACAAAACAAAAGAAAAAGAAGCTCTAACTCCCCTTTTCCTGTTATAGTCCCGTTCTGCCTCCTTTAAATCAACAAAATCCGGCCACATCTTTACAAAAATAAAACATCAGGTAGATTAATATTGTTTTTCTTTTATTTCTTCATTCATTCTTTTTCTTTCTTTGTCTTCTTTTATTTTCTCTATTAATATTCTGTGGTCGACTGCATCGTTGTTGATTCTGGGTTTGGTTGTGGCGATTGGGTGGTGGTCGGCGTGTTATCTGTGTATTAAAGGGGGGGAGTCGTGTTGATGTTGTCGGAAAAGGAAAAGAAAGGGGGGAAGAGAGATAGAAGGACGAGGGAGAGAGTGAAGAGAGATTGAAGGGTCTGGGTGAAGTAACCACCACCGATTGGTGGTGGTAGTGGTGGTTAAAGTTGTACTGGAGGCTGACAGTTGGGAGAGGAGAGAGGGATGTTCGTTGAGAGGGTTTGAGGCAGAGAGATTGGTGACGGGAGAGAGTGGGAGATTTGAAGAGAGGGGTGATCGGAGAATTGAGAGAAGCGGTGACGGATAGATTGGTTGGAGAGTAGCGAAGGTCGAGAGATTAAAGAGAGAGAGAGAGAGAGAGAGAGAGAGAGAGAGAGAGAGAGAGAGAGAGAGAGAGAGAGAGAGAGAGAGAGAGAGAGAGAATGGAGAGAGAGAGAGAGAGAGATGACGACGAGAGTTTGAGAGATGGAGATTTGTGTGGTGACTGCTGTGAGTTGTTGGAGGAGTGAAAGAGAGGAGTCGCCGGGGAAGAGAGGCGCACGGTGGTGGTGAGGCAGGTGGGGCCCACGCCACTGTTGCCGTTAAATAATAATAATAATAAATAATACAGTTGCGATAAAAATGTATAATCGAATGTTATAATCGGGATTTAATTATCTGGATCGTTATTTAAAACAGTTGGTATAAATAATTTACTGAAAATGGTACAATTGATAAATTGATGAGTTATTTAGTAATAATTATGGATTTAATGTGAATAAAAATGGATATTTGAATAATTAATTGTTATCAATCATTTAGAAATATTTTGTGATTAATCGGACGTGATTTAGAGATTTATTAATTCGATGAATAAAAGAAGGAATATTTATGAATAAATAGAGTAAGTATGGTTTTAATTTTAGAAGACTGATATTTAGTATTTCCGGATTATTTTAATTAATCGGATTGAGCCAGACTAATTTAGAGATTAAAATCGGAATAATATTCAATTATTTACGAGATTAAAAATGAAGTATTGCCGTTAATTACAGTAACCCTATTTTTGTTTTAAGTGGGATTTACGGATATCTTCTAGATTGATCCTTGAGTTCGAAAAAGATTATTTATCCGGGAATTATTTTTCCGTTAATTATTTTAGAGAATTTCTGAAATAGTCCGATATTATATTATCGGTCCCGGAAGTATTTTATTTTGACGAATCGCTCACGTATTTCTGGTTGCCATTTTTAGAGAATATTTCCCGAGCCGTAGATCGAAGCCAAGTTCACGGGTAGAGTATAAATTTTATCTGCGTTCATTTGCACTTCGAGATCGAGGCAAGTTCCTTCCTACCCTAACTCTTAGAGACTTGTATTTCTGTTCGTATTATTTCATTCGTTAATTATTGTCGAGCTATCAATTATGAGATTTATCTGTTGCTCCTTATGATGCAATAATCATTATTTCCTCGTTGCGATATTTTGTTACTATTAAAGTTACTTTACTTACGAATTATATCCCTTATAAGCGTGGTATCGATTTCGTTGCTATCGGGCCGATCTCACTAATTCGAGGCGACTATTATTGTGATTCAGTGAAACTAATCTCATTCGTTCGAGATAGTTAAATTTATTCTTTTCAGTCGTACTTATTGTACAAATTCGACAATAGTCATTGATTATCTTTTGGTTGGTTCACCTCTCGAATCAACAAATAAGAGTTATAAAAATTAGGATCGTTAGGATTTTACTCATTGATCAAGTGAAAAATATTCTATTTAAACGTTCATCAATTATGAGTATTATAAATATTCGAGACGTACTATTTGTACAGTACGACTCCCAATTACTTCATTTTAAGACTATCCTCAATATTTCGAGATGGTTGACTTTATTGTCGAGGGTTGGCATTTCGTTCGTGTCAACCAATATAATATTATTGTTGAGAATTTACCTCAATCCATTGTTCGGATTGGTGGGACAATTGAGTCAGACTGGCAGCCGCCAGATTTCTAATTACTTTCCTGGAAGTGTTATTTTATTTCATCTGTTCAACGAATATTCGGGAATTCTATATTCTACTGGTCAAATTTGGGAAAGAGGCCCATTTTAAAGAAAGAGAGACTTGTGTACCGTTATGCGGACACGAGATATATTTGGCACTATGCTGCCAGGGTTTAATTAATAACCCCTATGATGCTAGCATTCATACATTTACATTATATTGTTGATAACGTATTGTAGCCGTGATCGGGCGAAGTGCGATATCATTGGAGGACGGTATTCCCGGTCGGATAGTTGATCGCCCCACCGAGATACCGAAAGGTGGAAGACCAGTTTATTCTTAAATCATGAGTCACCAGAGTTATATCAATCGAGTCTTTCGAGTATTCTGTTTCGAGATGAGTATTGAGTTAATGCCAGATTGTGATATCCGAATTTAAGTTTTCGAGTATTTCTTTTAGTAAATTTTTTTATATTTATTTACCGAGCAAGGAGAGGACTTGCTGAGCACCATAGTTGCTCATTCTTGCTTTACAACATTTTTATTCAACTGTCAAGATGGAAAGAGGCGAGACGTCGAGCCAGGGATCCAGAGGAAAGGGAAAAGCTCCAGGCTATGCTGACAAGAACTAGATTATCCAGCTGGAACCTTGATATTTATGCTTTTGTAAACGTTTGTAAGATATTATCCTAAGATGTACTAAGTCGTATTGTAATATTTTGTGAGACCGATCTTGGATCTGTGGAGTGGAACACTTATTCTTCGTTGTATTAAATATTTTGCTTTATTATTGCGTTAACGTGTGCTGCAGGATATTGAGACAATGTGACGACCCGGATCCCCAGTCCGGGCGGATCTGGGGGCGTTGCAGTTTTGGTATCAGAGCCTTAGTTATATTTTTAGGAATCGTACGAGCCTAGAACTATAACGTGACGTGAGAATTTGGAGATATAGAACAACGTTGATATTTTAGCACTAAGTGCCCTGCACCGTTATATTTATACCTTTATCTAATCGATTTGGAACCTAGTTGTAACCGAGACTTTTTGTACTTTTGTAGATGTCTACATCCGGACCAGCTGACACTCGTTCTATCCGAGATAGATCTCCTACACCTTACCCGCACGGACCACTAGATTCCAGTTCGGGTCCGGACAGTGATCCGTCAGAGGAGTACATTCCGATTGATAGTGTTTCGGAGGATTCTTCGGTTCAGATTCTTACACCTTCTCCTCCGCAGGTGATAGACCTAGCAGATTCTCCTGATCAGGTCATCGAGGTAGTCGATTCTCCTATCCCGGTGACTGATGTAGAGGCTCCTACTCTTGAGGCTGAGCAGCTAGCTCAGATTCCAGCTCCCGAGATGTACAGACAGGAGACACCTGAGCCTTTTCTATCCGAGTCGATTGTGGAGGGCCAGCTTTCGCCCATTCGCACCGGAGTAGCAGCTCCCATTGGTGTGTTTCCTCCTTCTGGGCCAGTCTATGTGACGACTTCAGCAGTTCCTACCATACCCGATTACATGCTTCCAGCAGTCAGTGATGCTCCAGCTTGTGACACTGCTCCATCTGCACCTACCATCCATATCCCTGCTCCAGTGGGGATGATTTCATCTGCTCCGCCTTTTCCAGTTCAGCCAGTCGGTATGCCTACACAGCCGATAGTAGGTCGAGAGCCAGTGCCTTGGATTGTACATGATCACCTTTACCAGCAGTTTCGCTGGGTATGGATGCGTTACGAGGAGATTTTTGCTACGAGGGATGCTATTCTGCGATTATTGTCAGTTGATCCTATCGCAGTTCATGGGGGTGGTAGCCTACTTTTGAGGGATGTATCCATGGAGATTGTACATCAGATCTCTATCTCTATCCTGACAGGGCTGCAGACTGATATTACAGCCTTACCATCTTCCAGTACTGTTGCCGACCTGATTGCTAGAGCTATTGAGGAGTTTCACAGGCGTGTTATCGAGATGTTTGGTCGCTGAGACCACTCCTGATGTTGTAGTTCGGGTTTTTGCCACTTTTGGGGGATAGAGTTCTGTTTAGAGTGCTTATATTTGTATCTAGTCTGTCATAGGTAGACCCGCACTCTGTGGATTTAGTAGCTTGATGTACTAGCTGACTAGAGGATTTTGGATGTAGTCTTTGGTCTTGCCTGATGTACCATTTGGAATTATATGTTAATATTCATACTTTTGCGCTTTTATCTGTATTAGATTTTATTACTGTTACACTTTATTCATAGCACTCCAATAAAAAAAAGGGTTTTCGAGAACCAAGGATTAATGACAATTGAATTTTAGCACTTATAAGGTTTTCTTAGAATCGCCTTTTTAAACTGGGATAGATCCTTACGAATATCAGAAACTTTTTTATATATCAAGGAATAAGAGTAATTGTTATAAAGAGGCAAGAGAGAGTCATAATATTGAGTATGGTTTATTTTGAGGAACCAGGAATTTGATCGAGTAATTATTTTTGAATACCTTTCATAACTGTGCCAGCAATGGTGTCTTATAACTGCATATCTGTGATATAACATACCTTATTGTTTTCGCTCTTTATAGAAAGAGATGCCGCCAAAGAGAGGAAGACCCCCAAGAAATCCTCGTCCTCAACATGAAGCGAATCGAGATGAGGATGTTCCGCCTCGGAACCCAGTTCCGAACCCAAATCCAAACCCAGGACCGGAGCCCGCTCAAAATCCCAACCAGAATAATAACCCGATGAACCTACTTCTGAACTTTCTTCTTCAACATGCTCAAAACCCTCAACCTCAGCAGAACCAAAATCCGATAAGAGGAAATCCACCTCCGGCTCAACTGACTCAAGCTACAGTGAGTTTCAAATTGTTCAAATCTTTGAATCCACCTGAGTTTAATGGTACCACTAACCTAGTGGAGGCTAGAGTCTGGTTACGAGAAATAGAGAAGACTTTTGAGATTGTGGGGGTGGAAGAGGATAAGAAGACGGTATTTGCAGCTTATATGTTAAAAGGTGAAGCTAACTACTGGTGGGAAGCGAAGAGAGCTATGGAAGGTAATGCGGTTATACCGTGGGCCAGATTTACAACATTGTTCCTAGAGAGGTATTTCCCCAAGTATCTGGAGAATCAGATGGAAATTAAGTTTTTGGAACTCAAGCAAGGGACGATGACTGTTGCAGACTACGAGGCTAAGTTTACAGAACTCTCGAGGTTTGTACCCTATCATGTAGACACTGAGGAGAAGAGAGCAAAGCGTTTTCAACAAGGATTGAAGCCCTGGATACAGAATCGAGTCGCAGTGTTTGAGATCACCAATTATGCAACCTTAGTTCAGAAGGCGGCTATAGTGGAAAGTGGGAGTGAACTGTACCCTAAGGATGAAAAGAAGAGGAAGTTTCAGGGCAGCGGAAGTAACTTTGTGAGAAGATTTGATAATCGGAGCGACAAGAAACCATTTGTGAGGAGGGAAGATAGAAGCACTGATACAAGGAGGTTTGGAAATCATGACACCAGAGGAAGCAACCAGAGGTTCAAACATCCACAGACAGTTAGTGTGATGCAAGGAAGGCCACCTTTGCCAGAATGTAAGACATGTGGGAAGAAACACCCTGGACCCTGTCATCAAGCGAGTGTGAATTGTTATAACTGCGGACAGAAGGGTCATTATGCTTCTAGTTGCAAGGATAAATATGTCACCTGCTTCAACTGTGGAAGGAAAGGTCACGTGTCCTGAGACTGCCGACAATCTGCGAAGGAAAATCCAGTGCCTCGACTCACAGCACCTCCCAGCAACAAGCCAACAACAAGAACCTTCAACATGACTGTACGAGATGCCATCGATGACAGCGATGTGATCGCAGGTACGCTTCTAGTAAACTTTGAGGATGCATGTGTTCTAGTTGATTCTGGAGCTACCAAATCCTTTATTTCTGAAAACTTCATGAATAAGTTGAATCTTGAATCTGTGCCCTTAGAGGGAATTCTGAACATAGAAGTAGCCAATCAAGAAGTCATACCAGTAAACCGAGTGTGTCCAAATTGTTCTATAGAGATACATGGGTAACGTTTCGATGCAGACCTAATTCCTTTTAAGTTAGGCGAATTTGACGTAATCCTAGGGATGGATTGGTTATCACGTTATGATGCTCAAATAAATTGTCATCGTAAGAGGGTCAGCTTAAGTGGACCTAATGGTATAAGGATTCCGTTTTGTAGACGGAGACCGACTAAGGATTTCATGTCAGTAATTCAAGCTAAAAGATTACTTCGGCAAGGATGTCAAGCCTATCTAGCTCATGTGATAGATACCGAGAAGCAGACCCCTACGATCGAAGTGGTCCCTGTAGTTAATCAGTTTGAGATGTTTTTCCTGACGAGTTACCGGGAATGCCACCGGATCGAGAGATAGAATTCACAATCGACCTAGCACCAGGAACCGCACCAATCTCAAAGGCGCCGTACAGAATTGCACCAGTGGAAATGAAGGAGTTGGCAACACAACTGCAAGAGTTACTGGACAAAGGAGTGATCAGACCAAGTGTATCCCCGTGGGGAGCTCCGGTGTTGTTCGTAAAGAAGAAGGACGGATCCATGCGACTCTGTATTGATTATCGTGAACTGAACAAGATGAATATCAAGAATAGGTACCCTCTACCTCGGATCGACGATTTGTTTGACCAACTTAAGGGAGCTATATATTTTTCGAAGATCGATTTGAGATCCGGATATCATCAACTAAAGATCAAGCCTGAGGATATTCCTAAAACTGCCTTTAGGACCCGATATGGACATTACGAGTTCCTAGTCATGTTTTTTGGATTGACGAATGCGCCAGCTGCTTTCATGGATTTGATGAATCGTGTGTTCAAGGGGTACTTGGACAAGTTCGTGATTGTATTTATTGATGACATCTTAATATACTCGAAGTCTCCTGAGGAGCATGCTGAACACCTCCGATTGGTGCTGGAAACGCTGAGGAAGGAGAAGTTATATGCAAAATTTTCGAAGTGTGAATTCTGGCTAAAGGAAGTTCAATTTTTAGGACACATTGTGAGCGGAGAAGGGATTTCTGTAGACCCCGCGAAGATAGAAGTTGTAGCAGATTGGGAGAGACCCAAGACTCCAACAGAGGTTAGAAGTTTCCTTGGATTGGCCGGATACTATCGTAGATTCGTGAAAGATTTCTCAAAGATAGCTACGCCACTGACTCGACTTACCAGAAAGAGCGAAAAGTTTGAATGGACCCCCAAATGTTAAGACAGCTTTCAAGAATTGAAGGAGAGATTGACTACTGCCCCAGTTTTGACTTTACCCGATGAGAAAGGCGATTTCGTGATTTTCAGCGATGCCTCTCACAAGGGTTTAGGATGCGTTCTGATGCAACATGGGAAAGTAATAGCTTACGCCTCTCGACAATTGAAGGAATATGAGTCCCGTTACCCTACTCACGATTTAGAACTTGCTGCTATTGTTTTTGCCCTCAAGATTTGGAGACATTACCTTTATGGAGAGAAATGCGAGATTTACACGGATCACAAGAGCTTAAAGCATATATTCACACAGAAGGAATTAAACATGAGACAGAGAAGATGGTTGGAATTGATCAAAGACTACGATTGCTCGATAAACTACCACCCAGGGAAGGCTAATGTGGTAGCTGATGTTTTAAGTAGAAAGGAAAGACTTAACCTGTTGACAACCTCAGAAGAATTGGTCCGAGAATTTGAGAGAATGGAATTAGAGGTCAAGGTCCAAGTCCAAAACAATGAAAGAGTTTACAGCATTCAGTTTCAACCAGAGCTACTCGAGAAGATCCGCCGTTGTCAGGAACAAGTAATGGAAGAAAGGAGATCAGAGTTGACCGGAGAAGAAGTTCTAAGTTCAAGGGATGATAATGGAATTAAGCGATTTGCATCGAGAATATGGATTCCTAATGTTACAGAGCTGAAGGAAGAGATTATGAGCGAAGCGCATAACTCGAGATATTCCATTCACCCAGGGAGCACAAAAATGTATCAAGACATCAAGGTGAATTATTGGTGGCCTAACATAAAAAGAGAGATTGCAGAATGGGTAAGCAAGTGTTTGACCTGTCAGAAAGTGAAAGCCAAACATCAACGACCAAGTGGACTTTTACAACCCTTAGAGATACCCGAGTGGAAATGGGAACATATCACCATGGATTTTGTCGTAGGATCGCCCCGAACTAGAGCTAGCCATGATGCAATTTGGGTTATTGTCGACCGACTCACTAAGTCGGCACATTTCCTACCAATTAGTGATAAGTACTCTGTTGAAAGATTGGTGAACATTTACCTAAAAGAAATTGTGGTTCGCCATGGAGTGCCTGTTTCAATTGTATCTGATAGAGACGCCCGTTTTACTTCACAATTTTGGAAGAGTTTTCAGGAATGTCTTGGCACGAAGTTAAATCTGAGCACTGCATATCATCCACAGACCGACGGACAAAGTGAAAGGACAATTCAAACAGTTGAAGATATATTGAGAGCCTGTGCACTTGATTTTAAAGGAAGTTGGGATGAGCATTTGCCCCTAGTCGAGTTTGCTTACAACAATAGTTACCACTCGAGCATATGTATGGCACCATATGAAGCATTGTATGGAAGAAAGTGTAGATCACCGTTATACTGGGATGAAGTAGGGGAAGGAAAGATACTAGGACCAAAATTACTTCAACAAACTAAGCAAGTGACCGAAGTTATTCGAAAAAGGTTAGTTACAGCTCAGGATCGAAAGAGGAAGTATGCGAATCAAAAGAGAAAGGACAAAGCATTTGAAGTGGGAGATAAAGTGATGCTGAAAGTTTCACCTTGGAAGGGAGTAATGAGATTCGGAAAGAAAGGCAAACTGAGTCCCAGATATATAGGACCTTTTGAGATTCTCAAAAAGATAGGACCACTAGCTCATCAGTTGGCCCTACCTCCAGACCTTCAGCACATTCATGACGTATTTCATGTTTCTGCATTAAGGGAATACCATTCCGATTTCAGACATGTCATAACCTATGAACCAGTGGAAATTCTTCCTGACCTGACATACGAAGAGCAGCCAGTGCAGATTCTAGACTACAAGGTGCAAGAGTTAAGAACTAAGAATGTAAATTTGGTAAAAGTACTTTGGAGAAATCATCAGGTGGAAGAAGCTACGTGGGAATTAGAAAGCGAAATGCGAAATAAATACCCTGATTTGTTTGGTGCGTAGTTTTGATTCCGAGGACGGAATCCTATAAGGAGGGAAGATTGTAATAACCGCGAAATTTTCGAATATTATTTTTTCTACTCGTTATTTAAATTTATTTAAGGTCAATGCATTAATATATTTAATTAGCGCATTTTTTGGTAAAATTTTTTTTAAAATTTTATATTCGTATGTAAATAAATGTTTATTATATCTATTTATTTATAATTATTAGGTATTTATTAAAATTAGAAAATTTAGGAGAATATGATTTTAAATTTTGGACGGATATTAATTTTAAAGCGCGGAATTTATTTTAGAGAACGAAATTTGAGTCTCGTTTAAATTAGCCAGCAAGAAGAAAGGCGAGATTATTATTACAGTTTCGATTATTCGGGTCGTTAAATTCGAGGAGGAGACAATATTTCTCGATCACAGAAAACGAGTTTTATTCTCACAAAACACAGCATTTCTTTCACAAAACACGAAACATTCCAGCACATTTTCTTTTGTTATGTCACCCACGTTTTGTTTCCCTTTACAGCTTTACAAACTGAGAACAGATAAAGCCCGACCTCATATTTTTTTTTCAAACAGTGATACCACTTTCGTTTCCACAGAAACAAAACAAAAGAAAAAGAAGCTCTAACTCCCCTTTTCCTGTTATAGTCCCGTTCTGCCTCCTTTAAATCAACAAAATCCGGCCACATCTTACAAAAATAAAACATCAGGTAGATTAATATTGTTTTTCTTTTATTTCTTCATTCATTCTTTTTCTTTCTTTGTCTTCTTTTCTTTTCTCTATTAATATTCTGTGGTCGACTGCATCGTTGTTGATTCTGGGTTTGGTTGTGGCGATTGGGTGGTGGTCGGCATGTTATCTGTGTATTAAGGGGGGAGAGTCGTGTTGATGTTGTCGGAAAAGGAAAAGAAAGGGGGGAAGAGAGATAGAAGGACGAGGGAGAGAGTGAAGAGAGATTGAAGGGTCTGGGTGAAGTAACCACCACCGATTGGTGGTGGTAGTGGTGGTTAAAGTTGTACCGGAGGCTGACAGTTGGGAGAAGAGAGAGGGATGTTCGTTGAGAGGGTTTGAGGCAGAGAGATTGGTGACGGGAGAGAGTGGGAGATTTGAAGAGAGGGGTGATCAGAGAATTGAGAGAAGCGGTGACGGAGAGATTGGTTGGAGAGTAGCGGAGGTCGAGAGAGAGAGAGGTCGAGAGAGAGAGAGAGAGAGAGAGAGAGAGAGAGAGAGAGAGATAAAGAATGGAGAGAGAGAGAGAGAGATGACGACGAGAGTTTGAGAGATGGAGATTTGTGTGGTGACTGCTGTGAGTTGTTGGAGGAGTGAAAGAGAGGAGTCGCCGGGGAAGAGAGGCGCACGGTGGTGGTGAGGCAGGTGGGGCCCACGCCACTGTTGCCGTTAAATAATAATAATAATAAATAATACAGTTGCGATAAAAATGTATAATCGAATGTTATAATCGGGATTTAATTATCTGGATCGTTATTTAAAACAGTTGGTATAAATAATTTACTGAAAATGGTACAATTGATTAATTGATGAGTTATTTAGTAATAATTATTGATTTAATGTGAATAAAAATGGATATTTGAATAATTAATTGTTATCAATCATTTAGAAATATTTTTTGATTAATCGGACGTGATTTAGAGATTTATTAATTCGATGAATAAAAGAAGGAATATTTATGAATAAATAGAGTAAGTATGGTTTTAATTTTAGAAGACTGATATTTAGTATTTCCGGATTATTTTAATTAATCGGATTGAGCCAGACTAATTTAGAGATTAAAATCGGAATAATATTCAATTATTTACTAGATTAAAAACGAAGTATTGCCGTTAATTACAGTAACCCTATTTTTGTTTTAAGTGGGATTTACGGATATCTTCTAGATTGATCCTTGAGTTCGAAAAAGATTATTTATCCGGGAATTATTTTTCCGTTAATTATTTTAGAGAATTTCGGAAATAGTCCGATATTATATTATCGGTCCCGGAAGTATTTTATTTTGACGAATCGCTCACGTATTTCTGGTTGCCATTTTTAGAGAATATTTCCCGAGCCGTAGATCGAAGTCAAGTTCACGGGTAGAGCATAAATTTTATCTGCGTTCATTTGCACTTCGAGATCGAGGCAAGTTCCTTCCTACCCTAACTCTTAGAGACTTGTATTTCTGTTCGTATTATTTCATTCGTTAATTATTGTCGAGCTATCAATTATGAGATTTATCTGTTGCTCCTTATGATGCAATAATCATTATTTCCTCGTTGCGATATTTTGTTACTATTAAAGTTACTTTACTTACGAATTATATCCCTTATAAGCGTGGTATCGATTTCGTTGCTATCGGGTCGATCTCACTAATTCGAGGCGACTATTATTGTGATTCAGTGAAACTAATCTCATTCGTTCGAGATAGTTAAATTTATTCTTTTCAGTCGAACTTATTGTACAAATTCGACAATAGTCATTGATTATCTTTTGGTTGGTTCACCCCTCGAATCAACAAATAAGAGTTATAAAAATTAGGATCGTTAGGATTTTACTCATTGATCAAGTGAAAAATATTCTATTTAAACGTTCATCAATTATGAGTATTATAAATATTCGAGACGTACTATTTGTACAGTACGACTCCCAATTACTTCATTTTAAGACTATCCTCAATATTTCGAGATGGTTGACTTTATTGTCGAGGGTTGGCATTTCGTTCGTGTCAACCAATATAATATTATTGTTGAGAATTTACCTCAATCCATTGTTCGGATTGGTGGGACAATTGAGTCAGACTGGCAGCCCGCCAGATTTATAATTACTTTCCTGGAAGTGTTATTTTATTTCATCTGTTCAACGAATATTCGGGAATTCTGTATTCTACTGGTCAAATTTGGGAAAGAGGCCCATTTTAGAGAAAGAGAGACTTGTGTACCGTTATGCGGACACGAGATATATTTGGCACTATGCTGCCAGGGTTTAATTAATAACCCCTATGATGCTAGCGTTCATACATTTACATTATATTGTTGATAACGTATTGTAGCCGTGATCGGGCGAAGTGCGATATCATTGGAGGACGGTATTCCCGGTCGGATAGTTGATCGCCCCACCGAGATACCGAAAGGTGGAAGACCAGTTTATTCTTAAATCATGAGTCACCAGAGTTATATCAATCGAGTCTTTCGAGTATTCTGTTTCGAGATGAGTATTGAGTTAATGCCAGATTGTGATATCCGAATTTATGTTTTCGAGTATTTCTTTTGGTAAATCTTTTTATATTTATTTACCGAGCAAGGAGAGGACTTGCTGAGCACCATAGTTGCTCATTCTTGCTTTACAACATTTTTATTCAGCTGTCAAGATGGAAAGAGGCGAGACGTCGAGCCAGGGATCCAGAGGAAAGGGAAAAGCTCCAGGCTATGCTGACAAGAACTAGATTATCCAGCTAGAACCTTGATATTTATGCTTTTGTGAACGTTTGTAAGATATTATCCTAAGATGTACTAAGTCGTATTGTAATATTTTGTGAGACCGATCTTGGATCTGTGGAGTGGAACACTTATGCTTCGTTGTATTAAATATTTTTCTTTATTATTGCGTTAACGTGTGCTGCAGGATATTGAGACAATGTGACGACCCGGATCCCCAGTCCGGGCGGATCTGGGGGCGTTACACCATCTTTTTCTATTTTAGTATCAAAATATTTTATATTATAGTGTTGTACTTCATTAAGTCCGTAAAAGTCACGTTCTGCATAAAAATTAAGAAATGTGGTTAAGTAAGAATTTTAAAAATTAATTCCACATGTATGAAAATTAATATTTCAAATATATAATTATTTTTATGGAAAGTGTAAATCATAATGAATCGTACCATATCGCACTGCATTTTCGTGATATGTATGTAATTTTAAAATTTCGCAATACGATAATAATTTAAAATTTTAAACAAATCACATACACAGGTTGATTCGCGTTTTTGTGGAAAAATCGCACCGCAATTAACCCTAGTATTAAGTAGACCTTGCAAATCGGATAATCGGATCGGTTTTGGATTGGATCCATTTCGCATCAGATCAATTTTCGGTTTTGATATATTTGGATACAATTGTGATCGGATCGGATCGGAGCTAATTTGGTTCGGGTCTAGAATCGGTTTTACAAAATTTTAATCGGTTTCGGTTCGGATCGGGTCTAGGTTCGGATCAGGTCGATTTTAGATTAAAATCGGATAAATTTCGGATTAAGATCAGATAAAATTCGGTTCGGATCTTTTCGGATTGGATTTTGTCGGACCAAAAAAATTTGATTTCAATTATGTTGTACTCCCTCTGTCCCATTAGATTCTTTACATTGTTTTAAGACTGTCTGACACGCATTTTAAGGTGCATATAAAGTATAGTTCCATAATTTATTTTTACAATTTTCTTTTTTTGTATAAAAATAGAACAATTCTATTTTTATACAAAAAAAGAAAATTTTAAAAATAAGTTATGGAACTATCCTTAAAATGCACCTTAAAATGCGTGTCAGTCACTCTCCAAACAACGTAAACAAATGACCGGGACAGAGGGAGTATCAATTTTGAATTATCATTGAAACTAAATAAATGTTATTAGTAAATTTGTAGAAATATAATTATAATGTGAAAATAAACACTCAATTGAGTAATATAAAACTTGATTATATTTTGAATATTTAATATTTAATATTATTTTTCTAATCTCTACTTGACCAGTAATATAAAATAAACAGTTAACCAGATCAAATATCTAGCCAACTGCTGAAAGAATTAGTACATGGACGCTTAAGGAACCCGGAAGAAGATGATAAACGACACTTGATGTCCGTAAGAATCCCTGTGAACAATTTTGCTGGATGAAACATGCTTTTGTTATGAGCTCTAAAGTTTCGTTCCCTCCATAAATGATAAGCATAGACCTGAAGAGTGAGAAGAGCCACATGACGAAGAGTAGAGTTCTGAATATTCAGTCAAGATTGTAGCAACTCGAGCCAAGTAGGTGCTTGAATACTAAGACCAAGCAAGGCTCCCAATTGATCCAAGACATGAATGTTGTACGTGCAATGCAGTAAAAGGCGATCAAGGGATTCGTGCCCTCCAACACACAAATAACAACAGTCAAGAACCTCTAAACCAAAAGATGCAAGACGATGCAGAGTGTTAAGTCTCCCATGGCAGATTAACCAAAGGTGGTGACTATGCCAAACACCTTTATGCCAAGAAACAGTTTGCATTTTATTGCGAATACAGTCCCATATATGTCGGATCTTAACCTTGGAGATAGGTCGACCGTCCCAAAGAAAGACATCCGGTTTAGTAAGATCAAATGAGGGGGGAATAAAATTAGCCAACCAATTTAGAAGGACCGGACTGATGTGATGCAGTCCTATGTTTGCTTAAATGTATACTATTATAATTTTAGCAAAATAATATTTACTATATTATACATTATCCATTTATTTTTAATATATGGGTTAGATTTACCTTTACTTTCACTTCTTACAAATTTAAAAGTTAATTTCGGTTTTTAAATTTTGTCATTATGGAATACATATTATACCATATATAATTTAATTATACATACATGCAATATTGCTCGATGTTTCCAACAAAATCCGAAAAATATATAATACTATTTTTTACATATTATACCATATATAATTTAATTTACATATTTTCATTCAACTTTCAAGCATATTCAATTATACGTGACAATTTTTTAATCTAAATTTTTATTTTGTCTTTTAAAGATTTTTTAAGTGATTAAATTTTTTTTAGGTGGTTGAAAATGAATATGTTATTATAATTAATAAGTATCATTTAATCATTTATATTATTAAATTGATTTTATTTCTTAATCATTTAAAAAAAGATTTTCAATTATTTGAGAAATAGACTTGTAGAATAATTTTTTAATTTTTTATTTAATAAAAAAATGTTCAAAAGTTATTTATTAGATTTTTATTTTGTTTGACAAGAATCTTGACGGGATGGGTTGATACACATATTAGGAATGAGTATTTATTTAAAAACCATTATTTAATAATGAGCAATAGTTATTAGTTATTACCATATTTTGTGTAAAAAAATATAGTTAAGTACCATTCACAGACATACTAATTACTAAACTGTATCCAGGAGATACGAAGGTTCAACATATGTAGATATATAGTATATTTAATACCTATTTTCCAGAATAAATAATATCTTTCGTTTTTATTTCTAAAATAAAATATTTACTATACATGAATATTTTGATACATATATGATATCTTGAAACGTTTTTTTCCTAAAATATAGAATATTTTGAGTTAGAGAGAGAAATAAAATATAATCTCAATAATATTATTTCATCACATAATTTTTGGTATAGGTATTTTTAGTTTCCAATTTAGAACGGATATAGTACTTTGATTCATATTCTGTTCGAACAATATTTTTTTCAAATTTGATCAGTTTCGAATCATCATCAGATCAAGTATTTCGGATTATTATCGGTTAGATATTCGTTTCGGGTAATTTTCGGATCGGACGAGATTGGTTTTCGGACAATAATCGGATTTAACTAAATCGGATCGGATTTCGGTTCGGATCGGATTGTTTCGGATTCCATTAAATTTCGGTTAATCTAATTCGAATATAAAATCGGATCTCGGTTTCATGAATTTTGGATAAATTCTTCGGATCCAAACCCAATTTGCATATTAAGTGGGTGATTCAAACAAAACAAAGTGAAAAAAAAACAAACACTGTCCTGCACAAACGTGATTCTTCTTTGGCACACTAAAGTCCTGTTTGGTGGAGCCGTAATAAAAGAACTCTTTTTTCTCTTGTAACTACTTTAAAGCCCATAGTTTCGACATTTGACTGCTACAATATCACCCAACTTATATGTAATCATCAGTGGCGAACACGTAATTATTTCATGTTTCGTGCCTCTTTTATTTATTCGCAACCAAAATAATTATAAATCCAAACACGTCTTAGCCCGCCTCATTTGAAAACTACCAAGACCGTTATTTTCCTCCCAGCCCCTACCTTTTCCCGGTAAAAACAGCCCACTGCAAATGACTGAAAAGACAAAATTACCCTCTACTTTTCGAAAATTCCCTTTCATTTTCCTCTCACTCTCCCTCACTTTCTTGTCCTTTAATGTAAATTCACAATTCTCGGTGACCGACAAAAAAATTCTGCTAGATCTCCGACGAAAATTCGACAATCCCGAAGGCCTAAAACACTGGAATCACACATCATCACCTTGTGATTGGCCCGAAGTCAGTTGCAAACACACGGGAGAAGTCATCGGAGTTGATCTAAGTTCGCAAAATATTAAATCACCGATCCCACCATCAATTTGTGACCTCAAACACCTCAAAAGTGTTAATCTCTCTGACAATTACATTCCCGGAGACTTCCCGAAAGCTCTATACAATTGCTCAAATCTTCAAGAACTTGATCTTTCTCAAAATTGTTTCACAGGATTCATTCCTTACGATATTGATTACCTCAAATCACTCAAATGGCTCAATCTTGGCGCCAACAATTTCACCGGAGATATTCCTCCTGCTATCGGAAACTTACCGAAGCTTGAAGGGCTTTTGCTGTATCTGAATTTGTTCAATGGGACTTTTCCAATAGAAATTGGAAACTTGAGTAATCTTCGATTCTTGGAATTGGCTTATAATGATTTTTCACCGTCCGAGTTTCCAGCGGAGTTTGGAAAATTGAATAATCTAGTCTTCTTGTGGATGTCGTATACGAATTTAGTTGGAAAACTGCCTGAAAATATATTTGGATTATCAACTTTAGAAAGGTTGGATTTGAGCTCGAATGGTCTAGAAGGTTCAATTCCGGAAGGATTGTTTTTGCTAAAGAAGTTGAGCAAATTGTTCCTGTTTAAGAACAAGTTTTCGGGCTCAATTCCTTTGGTAATTCAGACATTTAACTTGACTGAACTTGATCTCTCTATGAACAATTTGTCTGGTTCAATTCCGGAACAATTTGCAAATTTGAAAAGTTTGGAGTTGCTTAATCTGTTTTCGAATCAATTAAGTGGCGAAATTCCATCAGGCGTAGCTCAGATTGCTACGTTAAAAGACTTCAGAGTTTTTCGAAACAATCTTACTGGAGAATTTCCAGCTGAATTAGGCCTACATTCCAAGCTTGAAGCATTTGAAGTTTCGCACAATCAGTTCACTGGAAAACTGCCTGAAAATTTATGCTCCAGGGGAACATTGACCGGTGTGGTTGCATTTCTAAACAATATGACAGGAGAGATTCCAGAATCACTTGGGGATTGTTCAAGTTTAAGGACGGTGCAGCTGTATAGTAATAGCTTTACAGGTGAAGTTCCATTAGGCCTTTGGACATCTATGAACATGTTAAGCTTGATGTTAAGTGATAACTTGTTTTCGGGTCATCTTCCGAGTGAACTAGCATGGAATTTATCAAGATTGGAGATAAGTAATAACAATTTTTCAGGTCAAATTCCTAGGGGGGTTTCTTCTTGGGTGAATTTAGTTGTGTTTAAGGCTAGTAACAATCGTTTTTCGGGTCATATTCCAGTAGAACTCACTAGTCTTTCTCAACTGACTACTCTAAATCTTGATGGAAATTTATTATCCGGTGAATTTCCTCTGGAGATCAAGTCTTGGAGGTCGCTTAACACCTTGAATTTAGCAAGAAACAATTTTTCAGGATCAATTCCTCCTGCAATTGGTTCTGTACCAAATCTTCTTGATCTTGATTTATCCGAAAACAAGCTTTCTGGTTCTATTCCAGCTCGATTAGGGCAGTTGAAGCTTACTTCTTTGAACTTGTCGTCAAATCAACTTACTGGAAAAATCCCAGGTGAATTTGATAATATGGCATACGACAAGAGTTTCTTGAATAATTCTAGACTGTGTGCCAGTACACCTGAGTTGAGCCTTGGTGATTGTCATACTAAAATCCCCAACAACAGCAAATCCTCACACAACACTTTTGCAGTTGTTCTAGTTTTAGCACTAGTTGTTTTGCTAGCTACTATTATTTCAACTCTCCTTTTAGCCAGAGATTACCAAAGGAAAAAGCAGAAAAATGATATAACTACATGGAAATTGACCTCATTTCAAAGATTGGATTTCACAGAGGCCAATATTTTGTCCAGTTTGACTGATGATAACATGATTGGAAGTGGAGGGTCAGGAAAAGTGTATCAAATCCCTGTTGGTTCAACTGGAGAATGCATTGCGGTTAAGAGGATTTGGAGTAATCACAAACTGGATCAAACACTTGAAAAAGAGTTCTTTGCTGAGGTCGAAATCTTGGGTTCAATTAGACATTCCAACATAGTGAAGCTCTTATGTTGCATTTCAAGTGATAACTCGAAGCTTCTTGTTTACGAGTACATGGAGAATCAGAGTCTCGACAAATGGCTACATGGAGATAAGAGACTCGCATCTCAGATGACTAGATTAGTTCAGTTCGCATTAGATTGGCCAAGAAGAATGCAGATAGCCATTGGAGCTGCACAAGGTCTTTGCTACATGCACCATGATTGCTCTCCACCTATCATTCATCGTGATATCAAGTCCAGTAACATATTGTTGGACTCTGATTTCCAAGCCAGAATAGCAGATTTTGGATTGGCTAAGATATTAACTAAGGGTGATGACACCAACACTATGTCCACTATCGCTGGCTCATTTGGTTACATTGCTCCAGGTAATTTATGCTTGCATATATATTTTTCTTTCTATGAAAATAAAAAAATTTATGTTAAAATTTTATATTTCTTGAAATGCAGAGTATGCTTATACTACAAAAGTTAATGAAAAGATCGATGTTTTTAGCTTTGGAGTGGTACTTTTAGAAATTGTGACAGGAAGAAAGCCTAATCATGGAAGTGAGAATCACATAAACCTCGCGGAATGGTCATGGAGGCACTATGGAGAAGGAAATAACATTGCTGATATACTAGAAAAAGACATCAAGAAAGATTGTTACTTGGAAGAAATGAAGACTGTGTTTAAACTAGGTTTAATATGCACTAGTGCATTGCCTTCTAGTAGGCCTTCAATGAAGGACGTTTTGCAGATTCTTCAGCGTTCGAGTCCTCTAGGAAGTAATGATGGTAAGAAAGGGGGTGAATTTGATGTAGCGCCGCTTCTTGGGAGCTCACCAGCGGCCACTTATCTATCTAGTTATCGGAAAATTAAGAAGTTGTCTGTGGACAAGGATAGTAGTTTTGTTCATATCATTCAGTAATTGTGCTTCTTGTTATAGTATTAACTTGAAGAGAAAAACACAAAGATGTGTGTGTATCTTCTAGGTAACAGCTTTTGTTTTTGTTACTAGTATATATTCAGCTATGCTTAAATGTATAGCAGATTAGCATGTAGATATATTCAGCTATGCTTAAATGTATAACAGATTAGCATGTAACATGGTTATTGTTATGGAAAATTGTATACATAACATTATAACATAATTATATAGGAAAATAAGATGCCAAATTTTGATTTACAAGAATGTAAATTATTTACCAGCTATCAAAGTAAATAATCATTTTTCGTTTTCAAATTTTGGGAATTTTTTCGATATGCTTAACGAAAATAGTGCTCTACTAAAGAAGGTGAATTTAGATGAACCTTTCCGATAACTACTTGGAGAATCCACTCCCCGCCGTTATATAATCTAAACTTTAGTTTTCTCCCATTCCTCTATAAAATGCTATTTCTCTCAATCTTATTGGTTCAGAGTTTAGACATATTTCTCATCAAATTCTGTATTTGTTTATTTTAACTAGTTGAAGTATGTAGGCAGATTTATATGGTTTAAATTAACATATCACAACATTTTTGTAAACATGCAACTCTTTTTTTTTTGAAAGGGGTAAACATGCAACTCTTGTTATTATATATTTATAAATCACACTGATTTACACAGAAATTCATAACTAACTGATTTCATTGTTGATGTAAATATATAACTGTTTATTCATCTATTTCTGATAATTACCTACACAATTATCATTTGGGGAAAAAAAATTACTATCACGTGTAGTTTTTGTAAAATTATCGCGACATCTAATAAAAAAATTGTACATGGTTTTCCGAAATTGCTTTTTACATAAGTTTGCTAGTTTGTGGAATATTTTATATCAACTTGATGAAAAACATGAGACCCGAGAAGTTTGAGTTTTTTATACATGTTGTCGAATTTACTTTTTCAATGAAAAATACATTGTGTCAATGAATACTAAAAAGGGTGATGACTCAAAATGTCTTTTTTTTCACTTTCCATTACCAAAATGCCTATCACCAACTCGGGTGACCCTAAATATCCACGGGATACGCGACTGATGAAGGACTGATGAAGGAGTATCCGGGAATCACGCCAGTCACAACACCGTTTCCGATAGACACGCCAGTCACAACACCGTGTCTTTCACAAAACTCAATTATGCGCCTGTGAATAGTAGCTGAGACACGTTTGTTGAGAATGCGTGTCTTGAGATGCACATGTTTAACATGCGTGTGTCAGCTACAGTTCATCATCTCCAAAGCTTCGTCGGCGTCGTTCTTTTCGACTAAAACTTCGACCAAAGCGTTTGTATTGTCAAGGCAACGAACAATCACGTACTATATACCAAAAGAATCGTCTCATCCTCCTTTACAACCCTCTATCCTTCGAGTTTTGTTTGTTTCGCTGGATTAAGAAGACCCAAAACGAGATCAGTTTTCCGATTTAGTTTTCCGACTTCCTCGTGTACGCCCCTACGGGGCCAGAAACCAACAAACGAACATGTCAAATTGAAGAGGGACGTTTGGTCATCGTTTTGGTACCCTCAGAAGCACTGAACGTTGCCGGAATAAGGAGAATGGCGAGTGGCGATTTTCGGGCGATTTTGGGGAGAGAAGACGATCAGATCTGTAAGTGTGATAATGACGTCAGCTGACGTCACTAGTACAAAATTGGCTTTTTACGTCGGTTAAATAGGTCTTATACGTCGGTTAAATGGAGACGTATAGAGAGGTGACGTATAAAGTCACGAGTCTTTTAAGTCGGTTAAAAAGGCGACGTATAAAGTTTAATATACGTCGGTTAAAAAGGCGACGTATAAAGTCAAAGAAGGGCGACGTATAATGTCAAAGAAGGGCGACGTATAATGTCCAAAAAGCCGACGTATATAGATTATGCTTTATACATCGCCCATGTGAGAACCGACGTATATTGTCCATAAAAATTTAAAAAAATATATTTTTTTTGTTTCTCTATGCCCATACCCAAAAACCTGTTAGGCAATCAAAATAACTTGCTTTTAACAAAATTTTGTACAATGAAAAGCCTACAATAATTAAAATTTCCATGTATATTATTTATCATGTATTGATAAACAATGCTTCAGACTCAAGTTGTACCTACTTTAGAAAGTTCAAATGCCAACAACAAAGGCAATTACAATTATCAATTTGACAGAATTTAAAAATATTGTTTCTCCCCTCCAAAATTATCTTACTTCCCCAACTGCTTTAGACTGTATGTAAAATTAGTCCAAGTTGATTAAATGCTCTCCTGCACCCAAAAACTGTCTAGCGGCCCAGGTTCTGAAGGAGTAATGCCACTGCCGCACAAATATTACCAGATGTGGCGATTAGTGCTCGTAAGTTCGCATAGTTGTCGGTGAAACCCATTTCGTGGAGCAGAGATACTTGTTGGTTGAACCGAGTTTCCTCAATGGCACTGTAATACATTACAGAGTAGCTACAAATTATCATCCCAAGCCAAGTAAATTAACCAATGTACAGGTTGCAGAGCAATGGAGCATAAATGAGGTTTTAGGGAGGAAACACCGCAGGTCATTTTTGCATAATTAGGAAAATCATATCCAAACATGCCGTAATCTATTCTAAACTATTACAGAAACATGACTAACCATGAGATGGCATGTCCTTCACAATACTCCCCAAATTTAACAATACATGATACAAATGTTTGATACTACAGATTGTACAAACAAAGTATGTACCTTAGCAGCTTCCCCTCGAATATCATTTAAAACTTTGGCTATCAGAGTCTCTAATGTCTGAGTAGCATCACACCCAGGTAGAAGTTCAATCTTTCCATTGTTGTACTTGTTAATTAGTTCATCACATTGTACGTTACCATTCAGAAATTTTACCTTCTTTATCTTTATTTAAAAGGTCCCCTGGCTGAACGTCGTCAATTACAAATACAATTGCTATAAACCACTTACACAAACGGAAAACAGAATAGAAATTACAGAACAACTTGAGCATTGTAGGTGTTATATCCCAACTCACCAAATGAGCTTGCAAATAACTGCTAAGTCGCTAACTAAATCCAGGTATTTAATGTAGAGAAAGAAGTATGATTCAACAATATCTGCAGCAGTGTGTTAACTGACATGATTATGAACACTTAACATGTTCTTGATTTGTTCTTTTTATTTTGTTTAAATTGTTCTGTTTGGGTGAAAGTTGGGGAAAATTAAATAATAGGTTCCTAAACTATTCGTATTTTATTGTCTAGGTCCCTGAACAAAAGATTCCGTATTTCGAGTTCTTGAACTATTTCTTTTTCTGATTCAAGTCCATCCGTCAAAAAGATTCTAACGGACGTTAGAATCTTGATGACGTGTCACAATGTGGAAAACAAAATTTTAAATTAAGTCCCTGAACCTTTCTATTTTTTGATTTAAGTCCTTAAAAAATTAAAATTTTAAATTTTAGGGACAAAATAATTGAATATTTTTAAATTTTAAACATAAAATTTTATACTTTACACATAAAAACTGAATATAAAAATTGAATATAAAATTTTGAACATAAAATTGAACATAAAACTTGAACATAAAATTTTAAATTTTAAACATAAAAATTGAATATAATAATTTAAATTTTAAACATAAAAATTGATGTTAGTCACAGAGGCATGCCTGTATACATCTAATAACAAGCCTAATTGTTTGTAATGCTTTGCATTACTTACATGACCCTTTGACTGGGAGAACCTCTAGTTGTAGAGTTTCTACTTGTTTTTAGTACCTATAATAGGAACCAAAACTCTATATGTGTAACTGTATAAATTAGTCATGAAATAATGCTTGAAAGAAGATCCAGAGATCATGCCTCAATCTTGAAGGACAAGACTGTCAAAATAAACACAGTTGTAATTTTGAAGATTGAAGATTTGCCTAAGTACTAATTCGAGGAGTATTTTGTCTGTTCGAGAAGTCTAGCTTTGGAGAAGTCAGGGATTTGATATCTCAAAAGACACTGTTAGATATCTTAGGAAGTCAACAAGTCAAAATATCATTCGACAACTCAGGGATTCGACTTGTCTAAAACTCTATTCGAGAACTGAAAGAAGTCTACAAGTCAAAGCATCATTCGAGTTCTCAAAGAGTCAAGTTAAAGTTACATTCAATATCTCAAGGACTTAAGAAGCTATTCGACATCTCCAAGATTCGATAAGTAAATTGCACTATTCGGCAACTCAAGGACTCCTGAAGAAATAGTCAGTTCGAAAAGTAGTTCGATATCTCAAGGACTCGGTATTTGAGAACTCAGATTTATCTATTAAATCAATTCCAGTTCTCGAATGGACTCTTGGAGACAAATTACTGGAAATTGTACAAGTCAAAAACCTGCAACAAGCCTGTGCAATTACAGGACCACCATAATTATAAGTGTACGTGGAAAACCTACAAGGAAGCTTGGAGAGATATTTCAGAGACAGCTGCTAAAGTGGTGGTACTGAACAGGCTAAGAAGATGGTCAAAATTGCATGCCGTTCAGACCCTTTCTCAAAAAGGATAGACATCTTAGAAAGTAATTTTTGTTTGTTCCATCATTTGTAGAAAGTGGGTCGTAACATGTTCTATAAGTGTACAACCTCACCACCATTAGCAGAAAGAGAATAAGGAGTGAAATTCAAGCCATATCTCTCTAAGAAAAAGAAGCTGAGAATACTAACTTCTGTATTCACAGTTTGTAGCAAATCTTGATCTAATAAAATGTTAGATTAAAGTGAGTGTTGTGTTAGTGTGTTTCTTATTTCCGCATTCATTTTCTGATAGACACAATCACAAACTGAGCTACACAAATATCAAACAAACGTTCTTTAGATTCATATTCAAAGAAAACTTTGAAAATACATTTACCTCCCTCTGTATTTTCTTGTGTGTGTATTTCATACTCAACAAGTGGTATCAGAGCAGACTGTTAATCAAAACAGAAAAAGATCATTATGAATACACCCAATACAACACGAACGGTGAAAGTCCCTAAGTTTTATAAGGATAACTACAACCTCTGGAAAATCAAGATGATGATGTTCATCAAAGCTGCTAACCCTCTATATCCTGAGATTCTCAAGAATGGGCCATTTGTTCCACAATAAGAGATTATTGAGTCAACTGTTAGAACCATAACCATCCCAAGATCTTATGTTGCTAAAGATCCATCCAAATCGACAGATACAGAGAAGGAGAAGGTTGCCCTTGACAGTCATCTAATGCTGTTAATCATAGATTCAATGAAGATGTCAATGTTTGCTAATATTGCCTCTTGCACAACAGCAAAAGAGATGTGGGATCACATTTGAATTCTATGTGAAGGGACAGATGAGGTTAGAGAAAATTAGAAATAGATACTGGTCACATAGTATGAGGCTTTCATGGCACAGCCCAATGAAAGTATTACTGACATGTTTGAGAGATTTCACAAGTTGGTGACTGAGCTACAGATGAATGGGAAAGTCTACTGCACTAAGGAGCTGAATATGAAATTTCTACTCTCTTCACCCAACCACCTGGGGCAAAGGGACATTTCTCTAAGGGAAAGAGATTTGAACAGAGTTACATATGATGTGCTTTATGGTGTGTTAAAGACTCATGTGCTTTATGGTGTGTTAAAGACTCATGAGCTCGAGTTGCTGCAGAAGAGGGCTATATAAACCAACCAAGGAAAAATGATCAACACATCATGTGCCTTGATTGTAAACAAATCTATACAAGACCTTGAAGCCTCTACAAGCCAGCTAAGAATTGAAGAGATAGTGAATGAGGAACCAGTAGTGGAGCTGCCTGAGGCTGTTGCTGAGAAACAGGAAGAAGAAGATGAGTTCTATACTCTTGAGGAGCTAGATGGCATGGAAAACACACTATATGCTTTCATGGCCAGAAAATTCCCAAATATCAGATTCAAGAGAAAGCAACCTTCAAACCTAGACCTCAGAACCATTCATTCAACAATAGCAAAGCACCTGTGAAGCCAAACAAAAATAAACTCAAAACTGGCTATGTGGATAGGTCATCTGTGAGATGTTATAGATGAAATGACCTAGGGCATTTTGCCAGTGAATGCAAAAAGCAAAAAAAGAAGGATAAAGAGTTTCTAGAGTTTGAAGCTAAATATGAGGCCCTTCTCAGAAAGCAAACACCAGTCAAGGCCTACATAACTGAAGGGAAGTGTTGGGATGACACTGACAGTGATGGAGAAGAGCAAGAGTTTTGCAACTATGCCTTGATGGCCAATTACAAGGAAGAGACATCTTCATCAAACTCTCAGGTACCATCTCTCACTACCATAGATATGTATGTTTCTGAATATAAAGATATGATTGAACAACTATCTGTTGAGATGTTTAATATTCATACTAGTATGACTGCTGCTAATGAAGAAATTGTGAAACTGTCTGCTAGAAATGAAGTGTTAAACAAAAATAATGAGGAACTTGAGCTAACTTCTATGCAAGTAGAAAACCTTAAGAAGGAGGTTGAATATCTAAAGAATAAGGTTTTATGTGCTAGTCAGATTGAAAAGGCTCTTAGGGATGAATTAGCTGAAAATGAGTTTAAACTGAAGACCTTTAAGAACTCCTCTAGCCTATTACAATCCTATCATGAGAAACATCAAGAAAGTGCTAAGATTGCCATTGGTTTTGACTATGAGAAAAGGCTATGCTGTCATTGAAGATGATGAGGTTGTTCATTAGAAATTGCCTCAGGATTTGAAAAGTGTTGAGACACCTATCTTTAAACAATCAACACTTGAGATTGATGAGGAAGCCTTACTCATTAAGCAAATGTTGGTTGATGAGGATGAAGCACAATCAAGTGAACAACCAGCATCCTCTGAGAGTAAGAGTGCCAAATTGAAAACCAAGAAGTAAGTTGGAGTTGAAACCAAACCTGGAAAATTTGTTAAGTTTGAACCAGCTAAGAAGAATGAATCTGTAAAGAATGTGGCTAAGAAGAAACAAAACAGAAATGGTAAACTAGGGATTACCAAAGATAACAATTATTCTTATGTGCCAAATGCCCCTAGAAAAACATGTCAAAACTGTTTTAGTACTAATCATTTAACTCATGCTTGCAAGAAACCTGTTGGTAGTGTGCCTAAACCTTTCTATGATTGCTCTGTGCCTTTAAGACATAAAGATTCTCCATTTTGTGATAAATTTGACTGTATGCCATGCAATATGAATGTTATGACTAGTTGTTTCAATTTGAGAAGGCAATTCATTGATGGTTGTATAAGTCACAATTCACACACACACTACACAAGGTCAAAGTCTTCAAGTCCTCCTAAGGCTAGGAAGGTACTACTGTCACCTAAGTCTGAGAACTCGAGTTCTAAGACTCCTAGTTGTGATAAAAAGACTAGCCCTAAGAAAGTTGATAAGCATGATGTTTATGATAAAACTATTTCTAAGCCAGGTGGACCCAAACTCATTTGGGTACCAAAGAAAAAGTGATACACTTGTGTTTGCAGGGCAAAAAAAAAGGAAAAGAAAGTCATGTGGATTGTGGACAGTGGATGCTCAAATCATATGACTGGTGATATGGCCCTGCTATCACAGTATGAAGAGAAGGCTGGCCCTATGGTTACTTTTGGAGATGATAGCATTGGTAACACATTGTGATATGGCAAACTGAAAGTTGGTAATGTCATCATTGAAGATGTAGCACTGGTTAAGGGACTCAAGCATAATCTACTAAGTGTTGGTCAGTTTACTGACAGGGGTTTTAAAATTGATTTTGACAAAGATGAATGTTTGATTACTCAGAAGAAGACTGGTTAACTTGCTCTAACTGGAGTCAGGAAAGGAAGCCTGTTTGTAGCCAATATTGACTCTGCAAACAAGGACAAAATTTGTTGCTTTTACACAAAGGCATCAAATGAAGATTGTTGGTTGTGGCATAAGAAGTTATCACACTTGAACTTCAAAGCCATTAACTCTTTGGTCAAAAGAGAGTTAGTGAGAGGCATGCCCACACTTGAATTTTCTCAAGAAAGAGTGTGTGAGGCTTGCTAGAAAGGAAAGATGAAAAGGTCAAACCACAAATCAAAGAAAGTGACATCAATCACTAAGCCCTTACAACTAATTCACATGGATCTGTTTGGGCCTGTCAACATTATGTCACTTGCAAGAAAGAAGTATGCCTTGGTGATGGTTGATGACTTTACAAGGTATACATGGGTTGAATTTCTAGCATCAAAGGATGAAGCTCCGCAAGTAATCATTGTGCACATAAAGAAAGTTGATAAAGAAGCAAAGGCCAACAATGCAAGTGTGATTGCATTGAGAAGTGACAATGGAACAGAGTTCAGAAATGCCATGCTTGAAGCATTCTGTAAAGAGAATGGTATTTCATAACAATTCTCAGCTCCAAGGACTCCACAACAAAATGGAGTTGTTGAAAGAAAGAATAGAACTCTAATTGAGGTTCTAGAGCAATGCTACTTGATGCAAAGATGCCTACATGTTTTTGGGCTGAGGCTGTGAGCACTGCATACTATATTCAAAACAGAACCCTCATCAACAAAAACATTGGAAGGACACCATACAATTTGATGACTGGAAAGAAGCCCACTCTTAAGCATGCTCATTCTTTTGGAAGCAAATGCTTTGTGTTGAAGGATAATTTAGAATATGTTGGAAAATTTAATGCAAAGGCATTTGAAGGAATATTTCTTGGCTATTCATTGTAGAGAACAGCTTACAAGGTTTATGTCATCAGTCAAAAGAAAGTGATGACAGCAAACTACCTGGACTGGAAGAAGCCAATGATGAAGATAGAGATCCATTAAGGTTTGAAGATATGGATGATTCTGATGAAGAGATTGGAACTGAAGTTGAGACTACAGCTCAACAAACTCCAGTGAATGATGAAGCAAGAGAAGAGTTTGTTCCAATCAACAATAAAGATACAAGCATCCGAGACACACCTGTGAATGAAAGCACTTTGATAAGTGGATTTTATATCCACTTGGAACATTCCATATCGGCTTAAATTGGTGTACTTGGACTCAAGTTTGTGGTATTTTTGATGTGTTTTTCATAATTGTGCAGGTTTGCAAGAATGTCGATTAGGGATGAATTTTCTGTTGTTTGGAGTTGATTTATGATATGGAATGAAGAATGGAGTCTTAATATCAACTACCAAGAGGGTTATGATTCAAGGAATTGAAGACGGGAAGTTCGTGCAAAAAGAACGGAAGAAAACGACTCAAAAACGAAGAAAATGGAGGAAAATCAGCGTCGGGCAGAAATTTTGTGCGCCTGGAGCACACAAATGTGCACCTGGAGCACGTGGATTTTGTGCACCTGGAGCACACAAATGGGCGCCTGGAGCGCACAAAGTCGCTGGAAAACATCCTGGAATGTCCGTTTTGCCCCTATTTCGAATACTAGTTGTAATTTTGGTTCCCAAACCTAATTCTAATGGTATAAAAACACATCTTAGCCTTGTAATTTAGGGGAATCATTATTGTAACACAGTAGAGAGGTCAAGAATAAGAGGGGAAACAACTTCCAAGGTGACGGCAAGGAAGAATCACACTCAAGTTCAAGATCTAGGGTTTTCTAAATTGTTTATTTTTTGAATCTTCAACTTAATACTTTGTTATCTATTGGATTTTTATCAAGTATTCTATTCTCAATCATTAATTGTTTTCAATTCTTTGTTTTAATTATGTTATTAATTGAACCCATGATGGTGCTAAGTTCAATCATGAACTAAACACTTTCATGGGGTTCTAATGGAGTGTTTTGTGGATTCTAGTAGTTGATAGTTTTGACAACATATGCTTGTGATTGAAAATAAGGTTGCCTGACGTGGTTGTGTTAATTTATATAGATGCGTAGCTAACATCTATTTTGTCAATCTCTAATGAATGTGAAAGTGGATTTAGAGATTAGGGCTTGCCATGTTAGCATAGGCTTATGACGACTTCTCCGCATATCGGTAGTACAGATTCGAAAGAACATTACTCCCCTATGTAGTTGATAGTGGAACTTATGATTAAATTGATTATGTAACCCAATCTCATAGACATATAGTGATTTGGATGTAATTGATGCCCGTAAAACTTTTAACTTAATTGTAGATGATTTTATGGATTGGTATGAGTTTATTGAAAGATAGCTTGTACTTCCTTCGTGTTCCCACTAGCTACCTTAATAATCACAGTGCATTGAGTCTTGACAGTTAATCTAGATGAAACAACTCATGAAGTTGGAACCCTGTGTTTCTCTCATATAAGTAAAATCTCCTTAGTAAGTTTTTAGTAGTATAATCTAGTTAAACCAACACAAAAATTGTTACTACACCAATCAATTGTAATTTAGCCATACATTGTTGAATAGGCACATTTACATAATTCACCGAGTCTTCGTGGGAACGATCCCTATTTATCCATATTACTCTTGACTGCATATACTTGCGTAGTTTTTAGTGAACACACTATCATAGGGGGAGGAAATGAATTTGATCACAACTTGGATGATGAGGCAACATCCCATCTAAGGAATCAACCTGAGCATACAAGAAAATAGGATAGATCATATATTGCAGAGCAAATAATTGAAGATCCAAATGCATGAGTGAGAACAAGAAGAGCAACTCAAATGAGTGTCTCTATGGTTCCTTTCTGTCCCAAGTTGAGCCTAAGAAACTTGATGATGCACTGTTGGATCCAGAATGGATTTTTTCCATGCAAGAGGAGTTAAATCAATTTGAAAGAAACAAAGTATGGGAGCTTGTGCCCGCACCAAAGGATAGGACCATTGTTGGAACAAAATGGGTTCTGAAAAATAAGATGGATGAAAATGGTGTGGTTATAAGGAACAAAGCAAGGTTGGTTACAAAAGGATACTCTCAACAGGAAGGAATTGATTATGATGAGACCTTTGCCCCTGTTGCTAGATTGGAAGCCATCAGAATTTTCTTGGCATTTGCTGCACATTCAAATTTCAAAGTTTATCAAATGGATGTCAAGAATGCATTTCTGATTGGAGAGTTGGAAGAAGAAGTATATGTGCAACAACCACCTGGCTTTGAGGACCCACACTTTCCAAACTTTGTCTACAGATTGCTTAAGGCAATCTATGGACTTAAGCAGGCTTCAAGAGCATGGTATGACACTCTATCATAATTTCTTCTTGAAAGTCAATTCACTAGAGGCACATTGGACAAGACATTGTTCTATAAGAAGCATGGTAATGATATTATCCTAGTTCAAATCTATGTGGATGATATCGTATTTGGCTCTACAAATGAGAAACTATGTGAAAAGTTCTCTAAACTCATGCAAAGCAGATATGAGATGAGCATGATGGGAGAGTTGACATTCTTTCTTGGACTTCAAGTTAATCAAAGGAAGGATGGTATCTTTATTAGTCAAACCAAGTACATCAAAGACCTACTGAAGAAGTTTAATTTGGAAGATAGTTCACCTGCAAAGACACCCATGGCCACTGCCACTAAATTGGATGAAGATGCTAAAGGCAAGAAGGTAGATATCACAGTCTACAGAGGCATGGTTGGTTCTCTACTCTATCTCACTGCAAGTAAGCCAGACATCATGTTTGCAACATGTCTGTGTGCAAGGTTTCAGTCAAATCCAAAGGAATCACACATGATTGCTATTAAAAGGGTCTTTAGATATTTGAAGGGCACTCCAAACTTGGGTTTATGGTATCCTAAGGACACGGGGTTCAATGTGGTTGGTTATTCTGATGTTGATTATGCTGGATGCAGAGTGGGTAGGAAAAGCACCTCAGGAAGCTGCAAGTTTCTTGGACAAAGGTTGGTCTCGTGGTACAGCAAGAAACAACAATCTGTGTCAACTTCCACAGCTGAGGCTGAATAGATAGCTGCTGAGAGTTGTTGTGCTCAAGTGCTTTGGATTAGAAACCAACTTAGAGATTACGGACTTGTGTTGGAAAAGATTCCTATCATGTGTGACAACACAAGTACAATCTCTATAGTTGCCAATCCTGTCATCATTCTAGAACAAAGCATATTGACATCAGATATCATTTTATCAGGGAACATGCAACTAATGGAACCATTGAGTTGCACTATGTTTCAACAGAAACAATTAGTTGATATATTCACTAAGCCATTGGATGAAGCCACCTTCACAAGGTTGGTTAGTGAGATTGGAATGCTGAATTCTTCAGAATCTGGCCAAGTGAAAGTATCAACAGAATTGTTGCAGCAGTAAACACTTACTTTATCTAAATGCTCAATATTTTTGAAGTAAGTGTTGGCTGAAATATGATTTATAAATATTTCAATTCTGTTGCATATGCTAAAAAAAATCATATTTTGATTAACTTGAAATTTCTATGAAATTTTAAGAAAATCATTATTTAATTTGTTAGAATATTCTTCACTAAATATTTCTGGTAAATTTTTAAAGATAGTGAAAATTGAATTTTATGAGTGAAAGTTTATTTTGATAAGTCTGACTTCTCTAATGATTCATTCTGTGCTACTGTTCGACTTCTCTAAGAAGTCTCTTTAGAGTGCATTTGAGTTCTCGAATAAGAGTCTTTTAGAGATATCGAATGGAGATACACTTGACTTCTCGAATATCATACCTTGAGTTCTCGAATAGAGTTCTCGAATCATTTTAAAAGGCTGAATTATAGCTGAATTTCAACCGTTTTTGGATTTTTGTCTAAAATTTTAATTCACTCATAAAAAAATATTTTATTTAATTTAGAATTACTTCTAAATTAGATAAACCGCCAGCTATTGGTTACTACCTGCTTGAGTTATCGAATAAGCCTTTCTTGTCAAATGGAATAGTTGTTTTACACTTCTCGAATGCTTGACTTATCGATACAAAACATGTATCTAATCGACAATTCAAGTGTCTCACACTTATACGATTCCACAACTACTCTATTCATTTCATTCAATTTCTCAAGCACCCAAAACTCCTAAGCCTCTGAAAACTCTAATTACGAAAACAAAATTTCTTCTTCAACCTCTATTTTCTTCTCTCTTATCCGTAACAATGGCAAACACCCACTCACCATACCCAAAAATACCAATTTCATTGCTATGACAAGTGATGTGGAAGCACCAAATGCAAATTACAAGTGCTTTGTTCGATGGATATCTGAGTATTACATCAAGGATGCGCTCTCATCCAATCCAACTCTGTATCTTGACATTCTGGAACAATTTTGGAGGACAGCTGCTGTGGAGGTTGTTGCTCTTGAGAATGCTGTAACCTCATACATAGTCTACTGCAAGATTCAAGACAAGGAAATTACTATCACTACAGAGGACATGAATCGAGCACTAGGACTCCATCAAACAACGTATCACCCTCTAGTATCTGACAATGAGTTAATCGAGTTCTTTGAGTTCATCAAATACTCAGGTACAATCAAGATTGGGCTTCTAAACAGAAAGAATCTAAGGAAGAAATGGAGATATGTGTTTGCTACTTTGCTTCATGTGTTTACTGCAAGGAAATCAAGTTTTGATCAGATCAGTGCACCTGCACAGCAGATAGCATTCTCCTTGGCCTATGATAGGAAAATTGATGTTGGGAATCTGATAATGCAAGAGCTGTATGGGAGACTTGGCAAGAACGCAGCCAAGAAAGGTAATGAAGTTTTCTTTCCTCGCTTTATTCAATCTGCACTCAATTTTGTAGACAATACTTTGGTTGAATTGCCTGGAATAGATAAAAGGAGAATAGGCTATCCTAAATCCATGACCAAACTCATTTTTGGTAATTTGGAAACTAGAAATGATGTGGGTAAGACTTGTAATAACTCCTCATATGCAGAAGTTATTTGAGAATTACCCCCACAACATGCCAATATTTGATTCAGAATCTGAGTTAGTAAAGCCCAAGCTAGTAGAACAAACAGCTAACCCAGGGCCTGCTAACCAACCCTCTCAACCAAACACATTACCAAATACTGAGCCAACTGCATCATCCTCTCAAAAGGGTGATGTTAGTAAAAAGAAAAGAAAGGAGATAGCTTTTGAGCCTTCAAAAATTCTGTCAGATGTAGCGTTGAATGCTGAAATAGGTTTAGCAAGTGAGAAACCTGAATCACCCTTACAGAGGCCAAAGAAGAAGAAAGCAAAGAAAACCACCTTTTCAGTCACACAAATGGCTGAAGTTGTAAAATTAGGGGGAAACAGCTCACTAGATGTACTCTCTCAACAGGGTGCATCTATAGAATCAAGCATTCTCCCCAATTCCCTTCTTGTAAAGAGTCAGCACATGGGAGTAATAAGGCTGGCACAACACTGAGTGGAGAGCACATCACACTTGAAACTCCCTCTACTTCTCAGGGGGAGTTGCCAAAATCTAATCTACAAGACACTTCTCTTCCAGAATCTACAACTAATATTTCTTCTCAACCTGCAATTCAAGAAATTTAAAAGCAAGGACTTTATCACCAAGAATCTTTTTCTCTTGGTGAGCCAATGGATTCAAGTGACTTAGTGCAAGACACTTTGCTCACCACCCAGAACCTACATTTAGATAGTGAGGGAATGCATGCTGGGGCATCTCCTAATGACACCATCACATACACAGAGGTTCGCATTGTAGTCATTTTTGCAACCGGAGCAAAAGTCTCGTTGTAATCTATTCCTGACTTTTGATGATTACCCAACACAACCAAACGAGATTTTAAACGCTCAACTTCTCCATCGGACTAAAATTTTGTTTTGTATACCGATTGGCAACCAAGAGCACATTTTCCAGGAGGGAGATGCTCCAAAGTCCATGTCCCATTGTCTTCCAAAGCGTTTATTTCTTCTTTCATGGATTGACGCCAACCCTCATGTGTCATGGCCTCCTTAAATGATCTTGGATCTTTTGTATTCACAGTTGCTGCAATAAACTTCCGATAATTCACAGAATAATTCTCACAATTTATATAATGTGCTAAAGGATAAGGAGTACTTGAAGGAGGATCAGAAGACGGAATGGAGGGGGACGTACTATTAGCAAACACCGAATAAGTCACAAAATCGCGAAGCAAGACCGAGGGATATTTTTCCCGAAATCCACGACCCACAGACTCCGTGGTTTGTTGTTATTCTGCGGCTGCTGTGTTACTAGCCTCGCCAGTGCCGACGGGTTCTGTACGTGGGGGGTTGTCTGCCTGTTCCTCAATATTTTCACCACCATTATCATCAAAAGTTTCAGTATTTTCATCCCCCAACTCGGATGCAATAAAATCATCATGAATGTCACCACTCGTTTCATAGGCATCTGACACAATATTCTCGTCTTCTGGAAAACTAAAAGGAAAGACATTCTCAACAAATTTAACATCCCGAGAAACAAAGAAAACTTTTGAATTGAGGTCATACAATCTCCACCCTTTCTTTCCAAACGGATAGCCCACAAAAACATATTTTCGACTCCTACTAGCAAATTTGTCTCCATCTGTTTTTTGATTATGAGCAAAGCACAAACACCCAAACGTGCGAATTGCATCAAAGATAGGTGGTTTTTTAAAAAGAATTTGAAATGGAGTTTTATTTTGAAGCAAAGGAGTTGGCGAACGATTAATTAAATGGACTGCAGCAAGAACACTCTCCCCCCAAAAATAAATTGGCAATTTTGCTTTAAATCGCAAAGCTCTCCCAACTGTTAATATGTGTTTGTGTTTTCTCTCATTCCTCCCGTTTTGTTGCGGTGTTCCAACACAAGAGGTTTGAAAAACAATCCCAGTTGCGGCAAATTAATCAAGCAAACATTGAAACTCTGTACCATTGTCACTTTGCACAACTTGAATTGTTTGTGAAAATTGTCTATCAACCATAGCAACAAAGGCCAAGAATACACGAAATACTTCAGTTTTATCAACCAACAAATAAATCCAAACTGCTCTAGAATAGTCATCAACAATTGTCAAAAAATAACGGCCTCCACACGACGAAACATGACGATGCGGACCCCACAAATCACAATGTACTTTTTCAAAAATTCTAGAAGCTTTATTATTACTCAAGGGAAATCTATTTCTAGGATGTTTAGCACACATACATACCTCACACCCCTTATCCAGACTGTCTTTATTACTAACATGAGGAAGCAACTTAACTGCTTTTTCAGAAGGATACCCCATACGACGGTGCCACAACTCCAAGTTAGACCTTGCTTCAATAGCTCCCACATGGTGCACCGATTCCGGTTTGCTAAAATAGTACAATCTGTCCCTCCTAGTTCCCATTCCAATCAGCTCCTTCGTGTGGTCCTGTATAGCACACATATAAGAAGTAAATTGGACAACACAATTAAGTTCATCATTAAGCTGTGAAATAGAAAGTAAATTACAACTCAAATTAGGGACATAAAGGACCCTAGTTAAAGTGATCTTGTCCGAAAAACTAACAGATCCCACTAAAGAGGCCAATACAGTTTCACCGTTTGGCAATCCTACGGGACATATAAAACTCTTTGTGTCAAATAACCAATATTTTACTCCTGTAACATGATGTGTGGCTCCAGTGTCAATAATCCAAGAGGTAGCGTCAAACTTACCGTTCAAGCGGTTTTCGGCAATCTGGACATTACCAATCAAACCTGTGAGTGCTTTCCATTTTTCATTTGTGAATAATTGACCAGCAGAATTAGACTCGATTTTTGTAGGTGGTGGTGGTGTTTCTTCACCGTCCACCATGGTTTAAGATACAGAAAAAATGGGTTAAAGAAGATACAGTGTCATCTGTATGAATAGTGTTGTATGTATGAACAGTATCGTATGTATGAACAGTGAACAGTGCTTCGTCTTCTCCAGCGTGAACAGTGAACAGTACTTCGTCTTCTCCGGTGTGAATAGTGAACTTGCCGGAATAGTAACTTGTCGGAAAATTTTGCAGAAAATAGAGATAAACATGCGGATGAAGGCCTAAAAAATCAGAGGCTTTGATACCATGAAGAATTACACAAATATTTGATTCTAAACTTTGTTTATTGAATGACTGAATGTCTAACAAATGAAATATGCAAGCCTATTTATAGGCTTCATTTCACCAACCAATACATCATGGCTTACATCATGGTAGCCACTATATTTGACTATCCTCCATTGTTAATTCATCAAATGTGGCTACCTAACATCTACCTAACATGGTGGCTACCTAACATTTGAATACATCCATAATACCCTTCCCCATCAGTTTTAAGTTTGCACAAGTAAACTTTTAATTTGTTTTCGGGTCATCTTCCTAGTAAACTAGCATGGAATTTATAAAGATTGGAGATGAGTAGTAACTATTTTCTTGTCAAATTCCTAGTGGGGTTTCTTCTTGGGTGAATTTAGTTGTGTTTAAGGCTAGTAACAATCTTTTTTCGGGTCATATTCAGTACAACTCACTAGTCTTTCTCAACTGACTACTATTAATCTTGATGGAAATCTAATATCCGGTGAATTTCCTCAGGAGATCAAGTCATGGAAGTCGCTTAACACGTTGAATTTACCAAGAAACAATTTTTCAGGGTCGATTCCTCCGGCTATTGGTTCTGTACCAAATCTTCTTGATCTTGATTTATCAGAAAACAAGCTTTCTGGTCCAGTTCCTGCTCGATTAGGCCAGTTGAAGCTTACTTCTTTGAACTTGTCGTCAAATAAGCTTAATGGAAAAATCCCAGGTGAATTCAATAATATGGCATACCACAAGAGTTTCTTGAGCTTGTCGACAAGATTAGCTCTAGTTTTTTTGCTAGCAACTATTATTTTGACTTTCCTTTTAGCCGGAGATTACCGAAAAAAAAAAAGCTGAAAAGCGATAAAGCTACATGGAAATTGACCTCATTTCAAAGACTGGATTTAACAACGGCCAATATATTTGTCCAGTTTGACTGATGGTAACATGATTGGAAGCGAAGGGTCAGAAAAAGTGTATCAGAACCCTGTTGGTTCAACTGGAGAATGCATTGCGTTTAAGAGAATCTGGAGTAATCACAAGCTGGATCAAACACTTGAGATACGAGTACATGGAGAATCAGAGTCTCGACAAATGGCTACATGGAGATAAGAGAATTGCGTCTCAAATGACTAGATCAGTTCAGTTTGCAGTAGATTGGCAAGAAGAATGCAGTTAGCCATTGGATTGCTCTCCGCCTATCATTCATCGTGATGTTAAATCCAGTAATATATTGTTGGACTCTTATTTCCAAGCCAAAATAGCAGATTTTGAATTGGCTAAGATATTAGGCAAGGTTGATGAGGCCAACACTATGCCCATTATCGCTGGCTCATTTGATTACATTGCTCCAGGTAATTAATGCTTTGCTTAAATATTTCATTCTATGAAAATCTAATTATTTATGCTAAAATTGTATGTTTTCTTAAAATTCAGAATTTTCTTATATTACAAAAGTTAACGAAAAGATTGATGTTTTTAGCTTTGGAGCGGCACTGTTAGAAATTGTGACAGGAAGAAAGCCTAATCACAGAAGTGGGAATCACATAAGCCTAATCATGTAGGCACTACCAATCGAGAAGGAAGTTGCATTGCTGATATACTAGAAAAAGACATCAAGAAAGATTGTTAGTTGGAAGAAATGGAGACTGTTTTTAAACTAGGTTTAACATGCACTAGTGCATTGCCTTCTAGTAGGCCTTCAGTGAAGGAAGTTTTGCAGATTCTTCACCGTTCGAGTCCTCTAGAAAGTAGTGATGGTGAGAAAGGGGGTGAATGTGATGTTGCACCGCTTCTTGGGAGCTCACATGCGGCTACATATCTACTACTTATTTATCTAGTTATCGGAAAAGTAAGCATAGTATTAACTTGAAGAGAGAAACACAAAAATTTTAAAGTATAATCTACTAATTCTTATAAATGTTCATCGGATGAACTTCTATTCGAACAATCATATATTTGGAACCTAAAATTCAATAATCTTTTAATAAACTAAAACCGGAATCTATTGTTATCACTTGCGGGAACTTATTTCCCAAGTATTTGTAGTTCATTACTCGAGGCAAGTATTCCTATTGATTTGGCTATAATATCAAATGTACAATTATGGAATTTCAGTTTACTCCAATTTCTCAGTAAAATTTACATTTTTCAAAGTGATTGTTTCGTACATATTTCATAAAAGTTTTGATGTTTATTTCTGTATTAGAATTAAATATTGATCTACATGACAAATCACAAAGTTTGTATAAACATACAACTATCATTTTATTCACAGATTATACAATTTGTATGACTAATTTATTATCATCTACTTCTTATTATTCATGTAAAGTATAGGCTATTCTTGCATTAGTAGAAAATTTTATTTAAGTACATATAACTATATAGAGAATAAGCAATCTACACATGTTAAAATTTACAATTATAGATTTATTATTACCGACATGTCTTATTATTCGTGTAAAGTATAGGATATTTTTGCATTAGTTGAAAATTTTATTTAAATACATATAACTATATAGAAAATAAGCAACCTACACATGTTAAAATTTACAATTATAGATGTATTATTACCACTTACCAGCATGATTATATAGGTGTAATAAATTTATTTATTTGAAAATTAGTAACTAGAACTATAACATTCTAAGTCCACAATTTAAAATTAGTAACCACGTTTTAATGGTGTACAATTATATCCATATATATAATATATATAAGCGTAGAAGGAATCTTATCTATAATTTTGGTCACTGTACCGTCAAAATAGTCTCAACTATCGAATCTAAAATGTTTAAAAATAGATGATCAAGATTACATCAAATTTAAAAAAAAATTATAATATAAAAAGGATATAATTAGAAAAGGTTACATTAGAAGTGAATTTTTTTTAAGAAAATTATAATCTAAAAAGGACATAATTAAAAAGGTTGTATTAGAATTGAATTTTTAATAAAAATTATAATTTGAAAAGGATATAATTAAAAAAAATTGTATTAGAATTGAATTTTATTTATTTTTTATTAGTATAAAAAAATCATAATTACTGTTTGGGCTATATCTTGAGATCTAAAAATTAGATTTGGATGATTTTAAATCCATGCAAAGCTCATAAAATTATCTTTAATTTAATGATAAATTAATAATTATGATCCAAATGGAAACACTCAGAATCTTAAGAGAAAATATAATTACGAATTTTTACATTAATCATATTCAATGTACAAGTCCTACATTGGTAATCATATTCAATGTAGAAAACCTAATTATATATGATTTAAATCATTGACATACACCTTTTTGTATTTCAGTATAAACACACTTTTTAGTTTATAACATGTTAAAATATAAAAAAAAAATTGTGCTGGATCCAACGGTTTTCATCTATTTATTTTAAAATTTAACGTTTCATATTAATTTTGTCGTACGGAGGACCGGACTACCGATTATCAAAGTTTTGGACAAAATTCCTCTTACATTTATTGTTAAAATTGTATTTGATTGTCAGTAGAATTATCTTCAAATAATAACAAAGGTATTTTGATAATCAAAACGAATTATAAGTAGAATTCATAAATCGAATAAAATTTTCAACTTAAAAAATGGTTAATTTCTTCTCTCTATTATTTCTGTGTTGACTTGAATGGAAAATAATCGTTAAACCATCAATAAATTAAAGTTTATTTTGTTAATTTCATGTGGACCGTAAAACCGTCCAAATCAAATTTTAAGAATTCAAGATAAAATACAAATATTAAATCGAATATGTAAAATCTTATATATTTCAATTTTTTTAATAACAATTGGATATGTAAATTAATAACATATAAAATTTTAAAAATTAATATAATTTTAAATTATAAATATTAAAAAAGAAGTCGTGCGTTGCACTGGTTATAAGCTTTGTACAATAAAAACATCAATCATATCATGTCTTCCAATCATTAATATTTCCTTTCGAATTAAAACACCTTACCCTTTTAATTTAAAACTAATCTTACAATAATTAATATATACCCAAAAATATCACATCATAATTTTTAATTATTAATAAAATATACTAAAAATCTTTATACGTTGTTTATAATAAGAACACATTAGTATAATCCATAAAATTAGTATATTAAATTATATTAAATTAAAAATAATTAATTATATAATAGCTGAAACATTAAAAATTTTGGTACTTATTTTTTGGTATATTTTTTTGGTATTTTGTAAATTTACTTATTTTCCCTTCATTATAAATAAAAATATATACGATATTTATACTATTAAAACACCTAAAATAAATAATAACATAATATATTTAATGGTAATTAGTCGATAGACTTTTTCACATTTACTTTTAGTTGAAGATATTACCTTTCTTAAATACATAAAAACATCAATTATATCACATCTTCCAATCACATCATATCTAGCAATAATTAATATATACCCAAAAATATCACACCATATCTTCTAACCACTAACAGAGTATAATAGAAATCTGTATATTACCATTAGATTTTTAGTAAAAAATCAGAATCGTTAGATCTAGTGATTAAATATATTATATGATTAAATTAATTTACTAAAATTTCAAGGTTCGAATTCTATCAACGTCATATTTATTTTAAAATTTTATAATATAAGTTTTAAACCATGCATATCATTAATTAAATTTATATTAAATTATTAAAATTAAAATTAAAATTAAACATTGTAAATAATAATTATATAAAAATATAACTTTAACATAAAATAAAATTATTACATATCAAAAAAAATTCGTGCATCGCGCGGGTTATAAGCTAGTAGTACTAAAGTACCAAATTTGGTTATCATTTTACTCGGAGTTCGATTTTTTCCAACTACATAATTATACAAAATTTATTTACTTTGATTTAATTTCTTTAATTTCACCCGTGTACGATTCACTATAACAATATAATTAAATAGCGTTTATTTGTTATATACTTTTATCATTCAATTCTCTAAAAATATATATTTAAATGATACTTATTAATTTTATTTATTAATTCATTTATTTTAATTTCTTTAACTTCACCCGTGTTCGATTCCCTAGAATTACATAATTTAATAGTGTTTATTTATTAAATGCTTTGATCAATCAATTTTCTTCAAATACATATTTAAATAACACTCATTAATTATACTTATTATCGATAATTTATTCATATTAATATTTTAGTCTCGACACGTGCCCGTGCTTAGTAATGTATTGATATAGAAGTTTCAATTTAAATACAAAAAGCAATTTGAAGCTAAGAAGTTATTATACTCATTCCTTTTGAATGTGCAAAATCTCTAGTTAGATCATTATAATCTAGTTTAGCTAGCATTTTCTTCTGAATAGACTTAAAAGTAGCAATTTAAAGTTTAAATTTATAAAAATTCCCCTGCAAGGCCACTTAATTTATAGGCTATTTGTATTATAACCTCAGGAGAAAAAATTCCTGAGGACAACCTCAGACCCATTTTTCTCTTTAAAGTTAAGAAGTTATAGTTTCAAAAATAAAATAAAAAATAAGAAGTTATTATCCTCATTCCATTTGAATGTGCAAATCTCTAATTAGATCACTATAATCTAGTTTAGGTAACATCTTCTTTTAAATAAACTTAATTAGAGCTCCATATGCTTTTTTACGATTCTACTCCCCGCAATTTTAATTTGAAAGAAATTTATTTCACTATTTTTTTTAAGAATAACAATTATTGCTAATTATATATATTATATAAATAATAATTAAATTATGAGGCCCCTAAAATTTGGTGGCCCTAGGCAGGAGCATAGGAGCACTCCCACGGGAGCCGGCTCTGCCGCACAACTAAATACATACGGATCCAATAATCCGCCACATGTCACTCGAAAAGACCGCTAACAATTTGGTACATATTAGTTGTTGACTTGTATCTATAAAATACCCGAATACTCTTATTCTAATCGATGGGGATGTTACAAACACTCACTCTTATAGGATCGACGTCCTCGTCGAGCTCACACACAAATTTACTAAATTCAGGCAGTGCCTCTGCAATTTTGGTCGGGCAAAACTCTTATACCATTTATGACATCCAAATTCACGAAGGAATACATACCTGATCCAACAACCCACCACATATCAGTCCGAAAGAGGTAGCAATTTGGTACATATTAGTTGTTGACTTATATCTATAAAGGACCCGATACTCTTACTCTAATCGATGTGCGATTTTACAAGAACTATACAAAATAATTAGAGTCTATTTTAGGTCTAATTTAAGTTAAATTAGACTTAAAATACAGCCAAACAAGTCTCTACACTGATTGCAAGTGAATGTACAAAAAATATATAAACAGAGCAATTTCCACTACTGCAGTTTAAACCGTTACAGTAAACAAACTTCTTATTGTACTTGGTAAGTATAAAAATTAATTTGATCTCTATTTATTTATATATTTTAAATAAATAATTGATTTCACCCGCTGTTATCTAGTTATTGGGAAAGTAAGAAGTTGTCTGTGGACAAGGATAGTAGTTTTGTTCATATCATTCAGTAATTGTGCTTCTTGTTATAGTATTAACTTGAAGAGAAAAACACAAAGATGTGTCTCTCGTAGTCGTAGGTACAGCATGAGCATGTACAAATAACATTATTGTTATCTTGGTTTGATTAATTGTTATTATCACAATAGGTAATATACAGGGAAGAAGATGTCAGCGTTTACTTTACAAGAATGTAAATTATTTACAAGGTGTCAAAGTAATAATAATTAATCTTTTCAAATTTAGGAAATCTTTTACAAGGGAAAGATGCTCAAACAAAAGAAATGACAGAAAATCTAGGGTAACTCTACTCATAGAAATGATCCTCTTGTGTAATCCTACATGGTCAACTTTTACGTTTCATAATTTGAACTTTAGGGGGTGGTATTGTATCATGACTTTTAAATACTTTTAAAGACTTTAGAAGTTTAGGGGTATTCAATTAATACTTTTAAATACTCTTTAAAAGTAAGGAGGTATTGTATCAGGATTTTAAAAAAGTCTTTAAAAGTTTAAGGTATTCAATTATAACTTTTAAAGAGTTGTTAAAAGTCACTTGTTATTCAAAAAGTCAATGATTTTGGTGGAAAAATAAAAGTGAGAGACTTTTTATGACTTTTTATGAAAAAGTGTGTATATTTTCTCCAAAAATTGTCACGTCCTTTTTGAAAAGATTTGACAAGACATTGTCTTCCTCAACGATAGCTCTCACCTAGGGTTCCATCCATGCCAAAAGAGGTTCCTTTTTTTTTTCTTGTTTCTTTTTCTTTCCCTCTATTACTGTTTTTTCTTTCTTTTGGTTCTCTCTCCATGTGTTTGTAGTTGTATCATATATATATATGTGTGTGTGTGTGTGTGTGTGTATTTATTGTGTGGTTAATTTATCAATTATGAATGGTTGGATGTTTTTTTTTTTGAAATTGATATGATACATGACAAAGCTTTCTAGATGCATATAAGCATGTAAAGTCCAAACCTGCATATATGTATGTATTATGTTTTAACCTGGTTTTATTGTCCTTTTTTGGGTAATTGCATGATGTATAATTATTGCTAATCCCGTTTTCTTAGAATATATATGTATCAATAACACAGAAAAATGGGAGATGCGTGTCAAGAGAATGACAATTCAAAAGGAAAAGGAGGTCAGTATAAAACTTGGACAATTGACGAAAGTAATGAGTTATTGATTAAAATAAAGTTATTGGTATTGGTTTTTAGCGGATATTGATTAAATTTTGTTTTTAAAAGATATTGATTAAAGTTGTTATGTGAAGCTTGTTTGGAATAATCCCTCGCAAATTTTCAGAAGACAATGAGAATGCAACTGTTAAGGTGGAAAACAGTTAATATTTTCAAGTTTTTTTTTTTGCGGTTAAAGTTAATGCAACTTCGAGTGTTTTTTTTTTCGCTTAAATGCTTGTAATTTGAGCATTATACTGGCTGTGTGTATCATTTCAATTCCGGAATTGTGATTTTCCTTAAATGATTCTGAGGACTCTGCTCTGTCTGCTATAGCTGCTCTGCATCAGTAGAGGCCAACCTCCCGATGCTGTTGCTGTCGTGGTATGAATTGTGGTCTGTACTGTCTGAATAAGCTTTCACTTGCAGATTTTAGCTTTACTTGTACACACAAAAACACAAAGACATGCCAGAAGATCAGATTTCAGAGAGCCCAACCAAAGGCGAATATTTCAGAGAGCAACTGGTAGCCCATAATTGTGGAACGATCTTATTCTACCATCCCAACCTGCGGTAACAATAACCAGACCCCAGGCATGACTTTTTGATGAATTCTGGCAAGAGGTTTTTAGGAACTTGTATTGAGATTTACACAATGCAGATGGTAGAGCACAAGAAGGACTTGAAGGAAGGTTCTCCTCTGGCCAAGTTGTAGATCCCTTGGGGATAGACTCGACTAGGAACCCTTGGCCCATAGAGAAACAATCAGATGGCGTGAAAGGGTACCTGCCTGTTACACACTCATCTATAACCTGTAGATTGCATTCACTTTTTGAACTCCCTGATCTCAAACCAGACCAAGGAATTGCCACTGAAGCATCATTGGAAAAACACTCAAAGGACCTACTGGTTTTTGGTTGGGACGCAGACGATGTGTCCTGAGTGTCCAAAAATATACATTTGAATCGTCACAAGCTGAGATTGATATGCCTCCTGTCTAAAGTAAACGAGGAAGATATCTGGTTTGATGCACTTTTTGGGCCTAGAGTAAAATTAAAAAGAAAAATCACTAAATAAACCAAAAGGTATAAAAACTGATAAGCTAGATTTGAAAAGATTGAATTTGTACATTTAAAAGTCTATGAAAGTTTTTAAAAGTCATTTTGTTAGGAGTCATCAAAAGTATTTGGAAATCTTGGTGATTCAACAAGAGTAATTAAAAATCATTAAAAGTATATAAAATCCATTAAAATCATTCTCCAAAGAATTGTCATTAAAAGTCCTAATACAATACCACCCCCTTAGTTTTTTCCAATTCCTCTACAAATGTTATTTTTCTCAATCGTACTAGTTTAGCGTTTTTTAGACATAATTCTTATCAATTTCTATATTTATTTATTTTAACTAGTAGTATATAGGCGGATTTACATGGTTTAAATTAACAAGTCACAGCATTTTTGTAAACATGCAATTCCTGTTATTATAAATTATAAATCACACAGATTTTTACTGGAATGAATAACTAATCGATCATAGGTTCATTGTTGATGTAAATATGTAACTGTTAATTCATCTATTTTCGACATTGCTTGTTAATTCATCTATTTTCGACATTGCTCCTGTTACAATACTTGCTGAATCTTTTTAATCTAGTAGATGCAAAGCATCTGAGAATCGAGAAAGTTTGAGTTTTTTAAACATGTTGTGGAATATACTTTTCCATTAAAATTACATATGTTTCAATGAATATTTAAAAAAACACAATTACAATAGACAAAAATATTTTTGATAACAAACATAATTAGCAACAAAAAAATTATTGATAAAACCATGCATTCAACTGGTCATAAGCTTTGTTTGCATATTTGCAGGTCATGGAAAAACTATCTGAATTTTGTGTGGACATCAAAAACACAAGGATCAGAATCCCTATCCTTAGCCTGACTTTCTTCCATACTCAAAAGGAAAAATCAGAGCACAAAACAGAGCAGCTTTTCTCTTCTGCACTTGAACATAAAACAAAACTTCTCAACATGTATAAGGAACATAAATAAAGACATGGATCGGAATTCTCCGCCCCTAAGCTGACTTCCCATACTGGGCATTTCTTCTTGCACATTCCAAGATTGTTTTGTCAGCGGTAATGAAGTACGCAGCGATAGATGCCATTCATCAAAAAACAATGTCAGTGTTAAATGTCAAATATCCAAAAGCTAGACATATATATATGCATTAATAAGGATCGCATATTTGCAATATTGTTTTGGTAACACTGGATTATGTAATACTGTAATAGACAATATGCTGCAGGATCAATTTAAGATGTTCAATATCTAGGTTGAACATAGTTTTATTCAAAACTGCTTGTCTTTTTCCAGAATCATGTCACATTGACTTATATCTAGGTTCTCCACAATCGCTAGACATTTATAAAGAGGAAAATTTTCATCTAACTTCTACAATTTACTCGAAGAAAACTGGAAAATATATGTGAGGTTAAACAGAGATACTAGAGTACGTCAAGGTAACTTGCACAAATAAGTATCAAAAGCTACTAGATAGACTACATTTCATCCGTGACTTCTCACGTAGGAAACTATGTTTAATGTTTTTACACGGAAATGTCGATTCCTTATGGACATGTATCAAACTGGCCCTCAACACAAAAAATTTATGCTATATCTACAATTATATAAACATGAAAGTTACAACTAAACCAAACCAAACCAAACATACCCAGTATATCCCGCTCAGAGCAGGGTCTGGGGAGGGTAGATTGTACGCAGACCATGCCCCCACTTTTAGAGCGGGGAGGCTGTTTCCGTGAAGACCCTCGGCTGAGTGCACAACATATATAGAGTGTGGTAAATACAACGGAAATGAAACGGAAACGGACAAAGATATACCTGAGGCCCATGGCGTTCTCCACATGGGGCTTACCTACCTGCGGGGATTGATGAGACTCCTAGCTTGATGCGCTCCAACTACACGGCAAGTCCCGCACAGAGAAAGCACCGCGCCAAGCTCCCTGCAACTGCAAAACCAGAAAAACAGAAGACACTAAAAACTAGAATTGAGAACGCTAAAGCCGAACTACTAAAAAATCGCTAACCGAAACAATGCAACTCTGAGGCTCTCGACAATAGAGCCACAACCTAAAAGGGAATCCACCACTCTGATACGCCGCCTCCAAGAACACCTATCCGCAAGCATGGTCTCATTTAAGTCTAAGGCCTTCAAATCCATCCTGATCTGCTCTTCCCACGACCTCTTCGGCCTGCCTCTCCTCCTCGCCCCAACAACCGCCAGACTCTCGACCCTCCTAACTGGGGCTTCAGCCAACCTCCTTCGAACGTGGCCGAACCATCTCAACCTTCCTTCCCTAACTTTCGCAGAAAAAGGCGCCACTTCGAGCTCGCTCCTAAACACCGAGTTCGGGATTCTGTCCAATAACGTGCGCCCACAAGACCACCGCAACATCCTCATTTCAGCCCCTTCCAACTTGCTTACGAGAGCCTTTTTTTCCGCCCAACACTCAGAACCATATAACATCGCAGGACGGATAGCCGCTCTATAGAATTTCCCTTTCAACCTTAAAGGGACTTTCTTATCGCACATTACCCCTGACGCTGCCCTCCACCTAAGCCACCCAGCCTTGATACGATGCGATACATCGGCTTCAATCTCACCTTCCTTCTGGATGATCGAACCCAAATACTTGAATTTATCCGTCTGCGGGACGCTCTGGTCTTCAATCCTAACCTCCACCCCTTCTTCGTTGGACTCACCACTGAAGTTACACCAGAGATACTCGGTTTTAGAACGGCTCAAACGTAACCCTTGGGACTCCAATGTAGATCTCTAAAGCTCCAATTTGTCGTTCACCTCCCTCCTCGATTCCGCCACTAGCACGATATCATCCGCGAAGAGCATGCACCAAGGGACAGCATCTTGAATCCCCCGCGACATGACATCAAGGATAAGGGCGAATAGAAAAGGGCTCAGGGCCGATCCCTGATGAAGTCCCATCTCAACAGGGAAGAAACGGGAGTCCCCCACTGGGGTCCGAATGCAAGAACTAGCTTGTGAGTACATGTCTTGAATCACCCTAACGAACGCCGACGACACTCCCCTCTCCTCAAGGCTCTTCCAAATAGCTTCACGGGGGATGCTTTCATATGCCTTCTCCAGATCAATGAACACCATATGGAGGTCTTTGCGACGTTCCCTGAACTTCTCCATAAGGCGTCTAACGAGATGAATGGCCTCTATCGTTGATCTCCCAGGCATAAATCCAAATTGATTCTCTGAGATTTCAACTACTCTTCTAATCCGACTATCAACCACTCTCTCCCAAAGTTTCATAGTATGACTGAGTAATTTAATACCCCGGTAATTACTACAACTTTGAGTTTGCACAAAGGCAAGTCACCCTTCCCCATCAGTTTTAAGTTTGCACAAGTAAACCTTTATCAGATAAGGTAGGGACAGGGAGTGGCTATCAGCCTACGATTCTGTACTTGCTCATAAAGTTTTTGGTATGTACTTCAAAACATTTAAGCAGCTTTTAAAAATGTACAGTAACAAAAACTGGTAATAACAATATAATCTATCTGTTGGCAAGCGTTAGCTTACCAGCAGATATGATGAGTGCCTGAGCAGTATAGTTGAGGTTTGTCTTGGCCCATGGTATCATACGACAAGCAGTCAACTGAAAAAAAAATTGGGAAAACGAATTATAGTGATAATAACCAGAATTATAGTAAATTGCAAGTTTATACGCATATATAGTCGAAACCGAAGCTGTAATCACATAGATCAAACAAAACATGAGTCACAAGGGAAAAAACCTATGAAGTGCACATACCGTAGGCACAGCACTGACAACACAAGCAATCGAAGCTGCCTTAGCTCCTGCACGGACACCCTCTGAAATTTTCACAAAACCATGAAATTAATTTCCATATGATTGCCGAAATTTTGTACATACCTAGTTTCTACGTGTAACTTGACTAAACGTTCTATCCCAAACTTTCTGCAGTCTCGTAGAAAAGTAACTACTTGAAGATGCTTATCATCTACCATAACCCAAAAGCCTGTATGACCTCGGTACTAACAGTATCCCCCATATTTTATTTTCATTTTTTGCAAAATTGACCTCAATTTTATTATTACATATGCAATACCAATGAGATATATAACTTAACTCGCATGCTAAATTCTCCCAGTAGATTCCTATTTAATAATCAACACAATCATGGACCAAAAAAACAGTGATGAAACTACGAAAGAACCTCGAATACAAAGGTTTCCAAATGACCAACTTTCCACCTTTCAAGATTTCAGTAAGTCTCATATACCCAAATTTGCTTGAAAAATAATTCACATGTACCACCACAACATATACAATATCTGTGCATATTCATATTGAAAGAAATAGGCCACAAAATTAATCAGCAGAAAGCAATAAAAAATCTAAACTTTTCCCAATTATTTCTGACCCATGACGTCAAATTATCAGCATCAAACAATAAGCTAAAAAATGATCAAAAAACACAATTAAACACTAGAAGACACCACAAAAACCAGCCTTTCTCAAACAAAATACAGAAAAAAGATTGAATCTTCACAAAAGAAACAGCAAATAAAGTGTAAAAAACTGCATTAAAAAAATGGGTTCATGAAAAAACCTTGGGTGCAATTTCTTGAATTAATAAGCCTTTGATCTTCAGAAGGGGAAGCAATAAACAAAGGGTTTTTTCTTTTAGCAGCCCAAACATCTCTCATTTTTGCAGCTATGTGAATAATCTTTTATGTTTCAAGAAAATCCCAACTCTGAATGAAACACAATCACTTGGAACAGGAGAAAGGGACTTGTGTCTGTACAGTTTGCACATACGTGCGCATCTATCGGAACTAAAATTATCGACACATGAGCACTACTTTTATTAGGGGAGAGCACGGAACGGATCGGATTTATGGTAAAACTGAAACTGAAACCAAAATTCTTCGGGTTTTAAAATTTAAACCCGAAACCGCAACCGAAATCGGCGTTTCGGTTTCGGATTCAAAATTGTCGGATCGGTTTCGGATTTTTACTGGAATGAATAACTAATCGATCATAGGTTCATTGTTGATGTAAATATGTAACTGTGTATTCATCTTTTTCGACATTGCTAGTGTTGCAATACTTGCTGAATCTTTTAAATCTAGTAGATGCAAAGCATCTGAGAATCGAGAAAGTTTGAGTTTTTTAAACATGTTGTCGAATATACTTTTCCATTAAAATTACAGATGTTTCAATGAATATTAAAAAAAAACACAATTATAATAGACAAATATTTTTGATAACAAATATAATTAGCAACAAAAAAATTATTGATAAAACCATGCATTCAACTGGTCATAAGCTTTGTTTGCATATTTGCAGGTCATGGAAAAACTATCTGAATTTTGTGTGGACATCAAAAACACAAGGATCAGAATCCCTATCCTTAGCCTGACTTTCTTCCATACTCAAAAGGAAAAATCAGAGCACAAAACAGAGCAGCTTTTCTCTTCTGCACTTGAACATAAAACAAAACTTCTCAACATGTATAAGGAACATAAATAAAGACATGGATCGGAATTCTCCGCCCCTAAGCTGACTTCCCATACTGGGCATTTCTTCTTGCACATTCCAAGATTGTTTTGTCAGCGGTAATGAAGTACGCAGCGATAGATGCTATTCATCAAAAAACAATGTCAGTGTTAAATGTCAAATATCCAAAAGCTAGACATATATATATGCATTAATAAGGATCGCATATTTGCAATATTGTTTTGGTGACACTGGATCATGTAATACTGTAATAGACAATCTGCTGCAGGATCAATTTGTTAAGATGTTCAATATCTAGGTTGAACATAGTTTTATTCAAAACTGCTTGTCTTTTTCCAGAATCATGTCACACTGAATAATATCTAGGTTGTCCGCAATCGCTAGACATTTATAAAGAGGAAAATTTTCATCTAACCTACAATTTACTCAAAGAAAACTGGAAAAATATATGTGAGGCTAAACAGAGCTACTAGAGTACTTCAAGGTAACTTGCACAAATAAGTATCAAAAGCTACTAGATAGACTACATTTCATCCGTGACTTTTACGTAGGAAACTATGTTTAATGTTTTTACAAGGAAATGTCGAGTCCTTATGGACATGTATCAAACTGGCCCTCAACACAAAAAAATTATGCTACATCTACAATTATATAAACATGAAAGTAACAACTAAACATACTAATAACGTACAAAGGCAAGTCACCCTTCCCCATCAGGTTTAAGTTTGCACAAGTAAACCTTTATCAGATAAGGTAGGGAGTAGGGACAGGGAGTGGCTATCAGCCTATGATTCTGTACTTGCTCATAAAGTTTTTGGTATGTTCTTCAAAACATTTCAGCAGCTTCATAAAATGTACGGTAACAAAAACTGGTAATAACAATATAATCTATCTGGTGGCAAGCGTTAGCTTACCAGTAGATATGATGAGTGCCTGAGCAGTATAGTTGAGGTTTGCCTTGGCCCATGGTATCATACGACAAGCAGTCAACTGAAAAAAAAAATTGGGCAAACGAATTATAGTGAATAATAACCAGAATTATAGTAAATGGCAACTTTATATGCATATATAGTCGAAACCGAAGCTGTAATAACATAGATCAAATTAAAGACGCAAAGCATGAGTCACAAGGGAAAAAACCTGTGAAGTACATACCGTAGGCACAGCACTGACAACACAAGCAATCGAAGCTGCCTTAGCTCCTGCACGGATACCCTCTGAAATTTTCACAAAACCTTGAAATTAATTTCCATATGATTGCCAAAATTGTGTACATACTTAGTTTCTACGTGTAACTTGACTAAATGTTCTATCCCAAACTTTCTGCAGTCTCGTAGACAAGTAACTACTTGAAGATGCTTATCATCTACCATAACCCAAAACCTGTATGACCTCGGTACTAACAGTATCCCCCATATTTTTATTTTTATTTTTTGCAAAATTGACCTCAATTTTATTATTACATATGCAATACCAATGAGATATATAGCTTAACTCGCATGCTAAGTTGTCCCAGTAGTTTCCTAATTAATAATCAACACAACCATGGACCAAAAAAACAGTGATGAAACTACGAAAGAACCTCGAATACAAAAGTCCCCAAATGACGAACTTTCCACCTTTCAAGATTTCAGAAAGTCACAAATACCCAAATTTGCTAGAAAAATAATTCACTTAAATCACCACAACAGACACAATATGTGTGCATATTCATACTGCAAGAACCAGGCCACAAAATTAATCAGCAGAAAGCAATAAAAAATCTAAACTTTTCCCAATTATTTCTGACCCATAACCTCAAATGATCAGCATCAAGCAATAAGTTAAAAAAAATGATCAAGAAACACAATTAAACACTAGAAGACACCACAAAAACCAGCCTTTCTCAAACAAAATACAGAAAAAGATTGAATCTTCACTAAAGAAACAGCAAATAAAGTGTAAAAAACTGCATTAAAAAAATGGGTTCATGAAAAAACCTTGGGTGGAATTAATAAGCCTTTGATCTTCAGAAGGGGAAGCAATAAACAAAGGGTTTTTTCTTTTAGCAGCCCAAACATCTCTCATCTCTGATGGAATTCCCATTTTTGCAGCTATGTGAATATCTTTTATGTTTCAAGAAAATCCCAACTCTGAATGAAACACAATCACTTGGAACAGGTGAAAGGGACTTGTGTCTGTACAGTTTGCACATACGTGCGCATCTATCGGAACTAAAGGGGTTGTATTCAACTGGATTTAGAATGATTTTAGAAATTTAGGAGTATTCAATTTGAATTTTTTTAAATTTATTAAAATTTTGAGGTATTCAATTTGTAAAATTCGAGGGTATTCAATTAGGATTTCAAAAAGTTTTTTAAAATCTGGGTGTATTTAATCTGAATTTAAAACAATCCATTTAAATTTGAAGGTATTCAAAAATCCATGGATTTTACTCTACATCAATTTTACAAGATTCTTTGTAGAGTCTTTGTAGAATTTAAACAATCCATGGATTTAAAAAAGAGAAAAAGGACTCTGAGATATATCTCAGGGAACTTTTCCTAAGATATATGCAAAATATCCTTTAAATTTTGCTGGGCCCGCAGGGCTAATTAAAAATCTCTGAATTTACTAAAATACCCATCCTATTTTTACATACAAATCCCATATATCTCAGGTAATTTACCTGAGATACATCTCAGGTTCCCTATCCTCTTTAAAAAATTCATTAAAATCCATGAATTATTAAAAATCCTTCAAAATCCCAGTTGAATACACCCCCCTTAGAAATCCATCAAAATCTCATTGATTTTTGCAAGATTTCAAAACTTATAAAAACAACTAGCAAATCCACCAAAATCCATGGATTTTAATAAATCTAAAAAATCCATGGATTTTTGAATACCATCACATTTAAATGGATTATTTTAAATCCAGATTGAATACACCCAGATTTTAAAAGACTTTTTGAAATCCTAATTGAATACCCTCGGATTTTAAATGACATTTTGAAATCCAAATTGAATACCGCAAGATTTTAATGGATATAAAAAAATCCAAATTGAATACCCCTAGATTTCTAAAATCTCTCAAAATCCTTCAAAATCCCAATTGAATACACCTCTCTAAAAAAACATTTCAAATCTTAATGGCTCTACATCAATTTTACAAGATTCTTTGTAGAGTCTTTGTAAAATTTAAACAATCCATGAATTTAAAAAATTCATTAAAATCCATGGATTATCAAAAATCCTTCAAAATCCCAGTTGAATACACCCCCTAAAATTATCGACACATGAGCACTGCTTTTATTTTAATGGAAAAAATTTGTGATAAAATTATAAACTATGGGCCTGTGGCCCTCAATTTGTCTAGTAACTAATGGGCTAGACTACTTTTTCTTCTAATTAAGAACTTACAAGTCCTTGTAAATGTCAAGATATTGCTTGATTAATTCGATATTGGAATGGATTTATTATAGAATCTACACAGATGAACTGTTTAGAAGTACAGAATGAGTTACAGAGAAACGATAGAGAGGAAGAAAACAGAACAAGGCACTCAAGTGCTTAACATTTCACAGCGATAATCCTAACTAATTCCTACTGAGACTTATATAGAGTTCTCAGCTCAATCTAATTTCCCGCCTTTCTCAACTGACTATAATTTGAATCTAATAAACGGCCTGGATCATGACAATAGCCTATCCTTCAGAACAAAGCTTGTCCTCAAGCTTTAAAATCTGGAAATTGTTGTTGTATAACAGTCATATCTTCCCAAGAAGCCTCTACCAATTCCATACCTTTCCAATGAATTAGCCACTGTATTACAGATTGACCGTTCCTCAAAATCTGTCTTCTTTGCAGCACAGCCAAAGGTTTCAACAATATAAGATCATCCTGGTTGAATTTAGGTAATTCTCCCACTGTAACAGGAGATGGTCCAATGTGTTTCTTCAACAATGAAACATGAAATACCGGATGAACCTTGGAATGCACAGGTAGCTTAAGCTTGTATGCAACATTCCCTATCTTCTGCAATATCTGAAAAGGACCAAAAAACCTTGCTGACAACTTAAGGGAACTCCTTATAGCCACAGATTGTTGCCTATATTGCTGCAACTTCAAATACACCCAATCCCCCACTGCCAACACTCTATCAATACGATTCTAATCAGCAAAATATTTCATCCTTTGTTGAGCTTTCACCAAATTATCCTTTAAAACTTGCAACACCTGAATTCTCTGTTGTAAAAGATCTTGAGCTGCAGGAATAATCATATCTTGTAGAGATCCCATGTTCAAAGGAACAGGTTTAACTCCATACACTGCCTCATATGGAGTTATACCTAAACTAGTATGAAAAGATGTATTATACCAAAATTCAGCCATTGGAAACCATTTCCTCCAACTGTGAGGCTTTTCACTGGTAAAACACCTTAAGTAAGATTCCAAACATTGATTTAACTTTTCTGTTTGTCCATCCGACTGAGGATGATAAGCTGTAATAAAATGCAATTCCACCCCCAGTTTTTGAAATAATGAAGTCCAGAACACACTTGTAAACACCTTATCTCTATCACTGACAATTGAGGATGGCAATCCATGTAACTTGAAAACCTGATCAAGAAATAAATCAGCTATATCACCAGCTGTAAAAGGATGCCTTAAAGCAATGAAATGTCCATATTTAGACACTCTGTCAGCACAGTGTCCATTCCTTCTGATTCAGGCAATTGCTCTACAAAGTCAATTGAGATATCCTTCCAAATATGAGTTGGAATTGCCAATGGTTGAAGTAAACCAGGATACTAAATATGCTCATTCTTACTCCTTTGACATATCTCACAACTTCTAATTAATTCAATTACCTCAGCCTTCATGTGTGGCCAAAAAAATAGCAATTTTATCCTTTGTAAACAAGCTGTCTGACCATAATGTCCTCCCAAAGCTGAGTAATGTAAAGAAGAAATAAGTTGGTTTCTAATTCCTCCACTACTTCCCACATAAATCTTCCCACTCTTCTTAAGAATTCCCTGTATATATTGATATTCTTCATTTCCTTCAGGATCCAACAACACCTTACTGATGATCTCCTGGCATTCTATATCATTTTCATAGCTCAGAATGACTTGTTGAATCCATTTTGGTTGAACAGTAGAAACAGCATTCATAACCTCTTCAGATTTCTGTAAATTCTCAGATTCCATACTCCTTGAAAGTGCATCTACAGCAATATTGTCTATTCCTTTCTTATATTGGATCTCGTAATCCAATCCTAACAGCCTTGTCATCCATTTATATTGCAGAGGGGTATGTAACTGCTGCTCTAAAAGATACTTAAGAGCTTGATGATCTGTTTTAATTATAAAATGATTTCCAACCAAGTAATGCTTCCACTTAGTAACTGCCATTACCAGAGCCAAAAGTTCTTTTTCATACACTGAAAACCCCAGATTTTTGCTATTAAAAGCCTTAGTCAAATAAGCTAAGGGTCTAGCATTTTGCATTAAAACAACTCTCATGCCCTTATTACAAGCATCTGTTTCTAATACAAACGGCTGAGTAAAATCTGGCATAGCCAAAACAGGTGCAGAACATAAGGCTTGTTTTAAACCATTAAAAGCTATCTCTGCCTCTTCATTCCACTTAAACCCCTCTTTCTTCAATAAATTTGTCAATGCCCTTGATATCACCCCATACCCTTTAATGAAACGTCTATAGTAACCAGATAATCCCAGAAATCCCCTTAAACCTTTAATTCGAGTAGGAACAGGCCAAGACATAACTGCTTCGACCTTAACTGGATCCATGCTGACCCCCTCTCCAGAAATCAAATGTCCCAAGTACTCAACAGATGGCACATCAAATGTGCACTTAGACATTTTAGCAAACAATTGATTTTCTTGTAATGTAGCCAGCACTAACTCCAAATGTTTAGTATGAGAAACTAAATCAGGGCTATACACAAGGATATCATCAAAAAATACCAAAACAAACTTCCTCAAATATGGTTGAAAGATTTGATTCATTAAGGCTTGGAAAGTGGCAGGAGCATTAGTTAAACCAAATGGTAAAACAATGAATTCGAAATGTCCATGATGAGTTTGAAAGGCAGTCTTAGCTGTATCCGTAGGTTTGACCAAGATTTGATGATATCCAGAACGCAAATCCAACTTAGAAAACACTTTAGAACTATTTAACTCATCTAACAATTCATCAATGTTAGGAATTGGAAACCTATCCTTAACAGTAATGTTGTTAAGATGCCTGTAATCCACACAAAAATGCCAAGAATTGTCTTTTTTCTTTTTCAAAATCATAGGTGAAGCATATGGACTGTTGCTATGTTTGATAATACCAGATTTTAACATTTCCTGTACCTGGTTTTCTATTTCATCTTTTTGAGCATGTGGATACCTATATGGTTTAAGTTTAAAAGGTTTGGAACCAGGAAGCAAGGGAATGACATGATCAACATTTCTGCTAGGAGGTAAAGAATTAGGAATCGAAAATACCTTCTCATACTTAGATAGTAATGATGAAATAACTTCAGGCAATTCAGCATTTACCTCATGTTCCTTACTGTCATTAGTAGCATTCATGATTTACAGTTGCAGTTGATTATTAACCATTACTTGGTTATAACCGGCTAACTCTTTGCCCCTTACCAACTTGATAGTTGTAGTCTCCCTTACAGAACCTTGCAATGTTATTTGCTCCCCTTCGTTACCATCAGCATTCAGTTTCATAAATAACTTTTTAAAATCAAACAGTATTGGACTATATTGTTCCAACCAGTCTGTTCCAGCAATCATATCCCAGCCCCCTATCTTCATAACACTCACATCACAACAAAACTTATATTGCTGAACCCCCCAAGTCAACCTAGGAACAAATAAGTTGCTAGAAATAACACTGCCATCAGTCATCCTTACAATTACAGTGTTTCTTTGCTCCTTCTTTAATCCCAATTCCTCAGCCAATACTGCATCTACTGCAGTTATAGAGCTACCGCCTACCAGTATCTACTAAAATTTTAATGGCCCTATTTTTAATAAAACCATCTAAAGTGATGGTTTTCCTAACCATACTCTCAGAAAGAGCATTTAGAGACACTTCAGTAATTTCTCCTTCAGTATCAACATTCTCTTCATCCTCAATTAATTGCAATATATCTTTTTCTAAATCCTCATCCACTAACATGAATGTGTACTGTTCATTCTTGCATACATGTCCCTGACTGAACTTATCCCCATATTTATAACAAAGATGATTATTCTTTCTGTATTGAAACTCTTCTGGAGAGATTTTCTTAAATCCACTACTACTTGAAGATTTCTTCTCTTCCTTCAGTACTGATACTGACTCACCCTTCTTCTCCAAAACAGCACTGCTTTTAACCCATCCAGATGGACTACTCTTCTTCGTCTCATGTTTCCTAACAATAACCTCCAAAGTTTGTTCTTGAAATTGGGCAATTTCAATAGCATCCATCAAAGTACTGGGTTTCATCAACCTTACCAAAGGCTTTAATTCACTCTTTAAGCCAGAAATGAAACTTGACACAAAATAATTTTCCCCCAAATTCACATTCTTACATAATACCAAAGCCTTAAGTTCTTCAAATTTCTCCACATAATCTATCACAGAACCAGTTTGAGACAACTTGTTAAATTCTTCTTGAACATCTAACCCTCCATTTTTACCAAATCTCTTGGTTAGAGCTTCACAGAAAACATCCCAAGAAACCTTACCCTTAACCAACTTAAAACTTTGATACCATACATCTGCCTTACCATCTAAATACATCTCAATTAATTCAACTTTCATAGATTCACTCACCTGGTATAGTATGAAGGACTTGTTACACTTCCTTATCCAAGATCTTGGATCATCTCCCAAGAAATTGGGTATCTCTAATCTGGGTTGATGTACCATATTAGTTCTCATTGAACGATCTTTAATTGCTCCTATTTCATCTTCATTCTTGTTCTTATTCTTGCTTGCAACAGACCTTGGAGTTTGCAAGATTGGATTGCGATCGACCAATATCTCTTCATCTCTACCAACCACCTTCTCCCAATTGCAGTTCTTGATTACCCCTGAAACCCTAGCTTTGATTCTTTCTTCCATCGATGCATTGTACGCTTCAATTTTCGCATCACATCCCGAAACTAAAGACACTAATTGATCCATCTTATCAATTAATCTGCTCTCCATTGATGAATTACTTTCTGCAATCTTCTTGTTACAAGAATTGCTGACTTCTTGAATACGAAGTTCTATATCTCGCCATTGATCGTCAACTGAATGAGAACGAGTACTACTAGCCATCTTCTCCGAGGACTCGTATGCTCTAATACCAAATGTCAAGATCTTGCTTGATTAATTCGATATTGGAATGGATTTATTATAGAATCTACACAGATGAACTGTTTAGAAGTACAGAATGAGTTACAGAGAAACAATATAGAGGAAGAAAACAGAACAAGGCACTCAAGTGCTTAACATTTCACAGCAATAATCCTAACTAATTCCTACTGAGACTTATATAGAGTTCTCTGCTCAATCTAATTTCCCGCCTTTCTCAACTGACTATAATTTGAATCTAATAAACGGCCTGGATCATGACAGTAAAATTAAACAAAAAAAAACTTACAAATTACAATTAATTACTATATATTAAACTTATTTTAATGGGTGTAAAGTTACGATTTTATCCCAATATTGTAAAATATTACAAAAATGTCATCCTTTAGTGATTATGTAAAAATAATGAAATTATGCTCTTGTTGGGATTTGAACTAATAACCTTTAAGTCTCAAACTCATGCCTATGCCATTTGTGCTACAATTGATTTTGAGTTTTGTTTAAAAATCCTATAAGATAAACCACTTCTCTTCTCTTTTTGTCTCTTTTATTTTTTGAGTAAATGAAATGTTGGTACCTATTATTTCTAAAAATAATGAATAGATAAATTTATAAAAAATATTCTAATCAACTAAGCATATTTAATGTAACCAAGTCAAAAAAAAGATTTATTTACATACGTTTTCATGTAGATATTAAATTATTTAAATAAAAAATAAGATTTTGTTTTAAGAAATATGTAAATTTTAGTTATGAAATCATACATAATTAATAATTGAATCACATAACCTTTACATATATAAAATTTTAAATATGTGAGCCATATTAGAGGGTCTTGATTGACCAACTATTTTTTCAAAGATATAAATATATGATTAGTCTAAAAATAAAAATATTTAAATATATATATACGAAAAATAATTGAAATTGTATTAAAAAGTTGAAAACTCAAAAAAAATATGTTTTATGTTATATATAAAAACTAATATAATTAATATTCAAATTAAATCAAAAAAGATATAAAATTTTAAATCATAAATATTACGAAAGTATAACAATTATTTAAAATGATCAATTAGATTATAACTCGACTATAAAGTATGGTACATATGAATTTTTATATAATATATGATCACCATAATATATAATATAATATATAATGGTTGAGTTATAACATATATTTAGATCAATATACGATAAAATCAAAAAAAAATTGATTTTAGAATTCATACACATGCATGGGTCACTAAGGTTGTCATAGTTTACATCAATTGAAATATTTAGAAAATTTTAAAATTAAGTTAAAAAATAATTCAAAATTATCATGTAGAAAATATTTCAATTTACCCAATTTTTTATTGAACTTCTATACAGTGTAATAAATATTAGACTAAAACAAAATATTTAAGTTTAAAAGTGTATAAATATAAATGTTTTGAAAAAATTATTGAGACAAGCATAAGATTACTTTTAGTCAATATTAAGAGATTTTGTAATATATCTCAAAATATAGTCTTACATATACGATCAATTTTTTTTAACAAAATCATTGAGTTTACTACAAAATCAGTGAGTTTACTACGCCTCTATAAACGGACAATTTTATTGAGATAATTATTTACATTATACTCAAGTGTTCAATTTGATAAATTTCCTTTCACGCAATTGAAAATTAAATTAATAATTTAGCAATCATAACTATTTATGTAATTATTATCATATGAATATTTATCCAAAATTTATGAAATCTAATCAAATTATAAAATATTTGGTTCAGAATATTGGTATGCAAAATTACAAAATAACTATAAAAAATTCAGTAAAGCCTACTTGGTTGCTTATGCGGGTTTTAACGAAGCCTACTTGTGTTAGGAGTCTTCTTCTTTGATACTTTGATATAAAGGTTTTATTGTCTAAATTTCTGGAGGAATCTCTTTCTCATGTCAGTCATAATTTAGGTTACGATCCATGAATTGGCTAAGCATACCTTTAGATTAGATGATAAGCTTTTGTGCATGAGAGAATGTCTAAATTTTTCTTTTCTTTTTGCATTGTGTAAATTCTATCATTTATAAATGAAATTGTTTCATTTTGCAAAAAAAAACCCTTAAAAATGTGCACACGAAGTGATTAAATAATTATTCAAATATATCTTGGGATTAATCATCATACGACTGTCACATGTTGTGTTTAGTTTTTTTTTTCTTTTGAGGTCATGCTGTGTTTAGTTTGGGACATGCACTTTGCTAGTTTTGGCTAATTAAATCCATAGTTGGTTTGGCCATAGTGAGAAATGAATACAATGTCTTTAAGAGCATCTCTAGGAGACTCTCTACCCTAGCTCTTAGCTCATAAAATGAGGAGAGAGAATAAAAATTTTGCTCCAAGAGACTTTTAGTGGCTTTTAAAGCACCCGCAGCGCGGGGATACTTCATGCATCGGGACACTTGATAAGTGGATTTTATATCCACTTGGAACGTTCCATATCGGCTTGAATTGGTGTACTTGGACTTAAGTTTTTTGTATTTTTGATGTGTTTTGTTTGAATGTGCATGTTTGCAAGAATGTCGATTAGGGTTGCCGTTTCCGTCAAATTTGAAGTTAATTTGTGCAAATGGAATGAAGTTTGGAGTCAAGCACTGAGATTTTATGATGGTTCCAAGTAAATTTAATTGACTATGGAAGCAATGGCAAAAAGAACGGAAGAAAATGGCTCAAAAACGAAGAAAATGGAGGAAAATCAGTTTCGGCAGGAAGTTTACGCGCCTGGAGCTCGTAACTGTGCGCCTGGAGCGCGTGAAACAGCAGAAGCATGCGCCTGGAGCGCGTAGCACGCGCCTGGGGCGCGTAGGTCCGACAGAAAATCCTGAAAATGTCCGTTTTGACCCTATTTCGAATTCTAGTTGTATTTTTGGTATCCAAACCTATTTCTAATTGTATTGTAGGTTGTTTTTCTTGCTGGGCAAGATATCTAGGCCTATAAAACACATCTAAGCCTTGTAAATTGGGGGGTTTTGTTTTTTATTATTGTATCATAGCTTAGATCTGCAAGGGAGAAAAGGAGAGAAGGATTCAACGCTCGTGACAAGCAACGGATCTAGATCTACTTTATCTTTTGTATTATTCTGGATTCTAGATTTGTTTTCTTAACTCTTTGTTTTATTAATATTATTACTTCTTTCATTCATATCTTGTTTATTATCATGGTTTCATCAGATCCCATTATGACGAACGGTTCAATTATGAACTAATCGTTGTCATGGGATCCTAGCGGAGTTATTTATGTAGCTTAGTAGTTTGATTGCTCTACAAGAATTATGTGTGGTGAATTCTTGATATCCTCGTATGGTTGTAATTTATGTGTTTAGATGCGTCGCGAACATCTAATTTGTTAATCTCTTGCGAAACGAGAGTGGATCTTGAGATTTATAACTTGCCATGCTAGCATAGGATAGGTTGATATTATTATCATGATTTGTGGCATACATAGAGATATGATGCTACCCTATGTGATCTATGTGGATAACTTGTGCTTCAACCTTTATGTTTTCAAATTCTATAGAGATATAGGGTCTAAACATAATAGGTGTCTATTCATCTTCTATCTCTTTTGTGGATGTATGCGTAGTTTGGTACTAGTATACCGAGAGGTAACTTTTACTGGTTTCGTGTTATCCGATCAGATATCAAAACCCATCACATGTATTGATTAAAGGCATCAACTCTAAGTGAAGTGGATAATGAAGTTAGGATCCCATGTTTATTCTCATATAGATAAATCAGTTTAAATTTCAATCGTTGATTAATTCTTAGTTTGTTAAATTGCATATTAGTTAATTTAGATAGTTAAAACCCATATTTGTTTATTGTCTTAGCAGTGAATTAAAGCCATACATTGTTTAATAGGTGCATTAACTGAATATAACCATAACCAGATCTCAGTGGAACGAACTTTAATTGTATTACTTGTGACCACGTATACTTGCGTGATTTTGTGTTAACAAGTTTTTGGCGCCGCTGCCGGGGATCATCGGTGTTTTATTTTTAGTTTATGTGCTTGTCAATAGTGGTCGTTAGCGTTCACTAACTCGGATTTTCTTACTTAGTTTGTTGTTTCTTGGTGTTTCAGGTACTTGAACGTGTATGCGAACACATTTGCAAACTCGTAAACTGGTAGAAGAAGAACTTTAGATGGCAGATTTACCAGCAGCAGCTAAGGCTTTGAAGGACTATTCTCAGCCTAAGATCAATGACATTCAGTTTGGGGGTGCTCCTACGGAGGATCTTAACATGCATATCAGGGACTTCATTGAGATCTATGACATTTTCAAGTTTAATGGTGTGCCGGATGATGCTATCAAATTGAGACTTTTCCAATTCTCTCTGAGGGATAAGGCTAAGGGCTGGTTACACTCTTTACCAGCCGGTTCCATTACTACATGGAAGGATCTTGCTCAGAATTTTCTTACTAAATTCTTCCCTATGGCGAAAACTGCAGCAATAAGGAACCAGCTAACTCAATTTTAGCAGCAATCTGGTGAATCTTTGTGTGAGGCTTGGGAACGTTATAAGGAGATGCTTCGTAGGTGTCCTCATCATGGCATGCCTGACTCGATGGTTATCAATGGTTTCTACAATGGGTTGGGAGCACAGTCTAGACCTTTGCTAGATGCAGCATCAGGTGGAGCTCTATGGGCTAAGAGCTATGATGAAGCTTATGATCTTATTGAGACGATGGCTGCCAATGAATATCAGAATCCAACCCAGAGACTATCTCAAGGCAAGGTAGCAGGTATTTTTGAGGTGGATACAGCTTCAGCTATTGCAGCTCAGCTGAAGGCTTTGACTATGAAGGTGGATTCTCTTGCAAATTATGGAGTTCAGCAGGTTGCTAGTATTTGTGAGTTATGTGCGGACGCACATGAGACAAATCAGTATGCTATCTCGTCTGAATCAGCACAGTTTGTGAGTAATTTTCAGAGACCTGCTGCACCAGTTCCAACCAATTATCAACCGAATAACAGGAATCATCCCAATTTCAGCTGGAGAAATAATCAAGGTGCTCAACAACAGCAGCCTTATCAGCAGTTTCAGGGACAGCAAGCCAGGCCATTCAATCAAGGATTTCAGCAGCAGTATCCTCTAAGGCAACCATATCAACCTCCTGGATTTCAGCAGCAGCCTCAAGCAAGTACGGGGCAACCTTCTAATGAAAAATCAGAGATGGATGAGTTGAGGATGATGGTTAAAAGTCAAGCAGTTGCTCTCAAGACCTTGGAGAATCAGATGGGACAGCTTGCAAATGCTTTACTTAATAGGCCACAAGGAACTCTTCCTAGCGATACGGAGGCTAATCCAGGCAGAAGGGAAAGCAAAGAACAGGTCAATGCAGTTACTTTGAGATCTGGAAAAGTCACGAGGGATCCTAAATCAGCAGCTAAGAAAGATGAAGATGTTCAAAATCAGCAGGTTGAAAAATCTGCAGTGCCAGAAATTGAGAAATCTGATTTAGTGGCTGATCAGCTAGATGGTGAAGTGGGAAAGAGCAAGGAACCTGTTGAAAAAGCTTCTCCGGAGTAGTCTATGAAGAATACTCAGATCTATCCTCCTCCATTTCCTCGACGCGTGTAGAAAAGTCAAGAAATTCAGTTTCAGAAGTTTATGGATGTCTTCAAGAAACTGTCCATTAACATTCCTTTTGTTGAAGCATTGGAGGAGATGCCGAGATATACAAAGTTCATGAAAGATATTTTGTCAGGGAAAGAGAAGGTTGGAAGAATTTGAAACAGTGGCTTTCACAGAGGAGTGCAGTGTGGTGTTGCAACAGAAATTGCCTCCTAAACATGAAGATCCGGGAAGTTCCACCATCCCGTGCACTATTGGCAACCTTTCTTTGAACAAGTGCTTGTGTGACTTAGGAGCTAGCATCAATCTCATGCCTTTATCTATTTTCAAGCAACTTGGTCTGCCGGAGCCAAAGCCAACCAACATCTCTTTACAGTTGGCTGATAGGTCAATCGCGTATCCGAGGGGTATAGTGGAGGATGTCTTGGTGAAAGTTGATAAGCTCATATTTCCTACCGATTTTGTGATTCTAGATTTTGAAGAAGACAAGAAGATTTCCATAATCTTGGGAAGGCCTTTTCTAGCTACGGGTCGTACTTTGATTGATGTGCAAAAAGGAGAGCTTACAATGAGGGTGCAAGATCAGAATGTCACCTTTAATGTCTTCAAGGCCATGAAATTTCTGACAGAGGAGGAAGAGTGTTGCAATGTGGAATTAGTTGATACGGGTCAGAGAAAGAAGTTTGATCAGTTATTGAGCGAAAAGTCGGACTCGCACATGATAAAGCATCACATCAGTGATTCCATTGACAGTTCTTCAATTCGAGATCTTTCGAGTGTAAAGCTTGGGAAACTTCCACCACATTTGAGGTATGTCCTTTTGAATAATGAGCTAGTGATTTTTGAAAAGTGGCATGATAATGTGTTGCGAAGGTGAAAAGTCGATGATAAGGAAGAAGAAAGTTTTGTTCAGCCATTCGAGTCGGAGAAGCACCTTAGAGATGTGAAGAAGAAAAAGAAGGAGATTAGGCCGTTGGGTAGTAAAATCAGGTTGAAGTCTAACGGGAGAGATTTGTGGAAAGCAAGCAAACAAGATGTCAACGTTCATATGAATGGTCTTTCTGTTGAGGACGGTTCAGTTGTTCTTTTGAAACGGCCATGAGTTGAGGAAGTAACGTCAAGCTATTGACGTTAATGAAGCGCTTCGTGTGAGGCAACCCACGTGTTTCGGTATTTTTAGGTATGTGATAAGTGGATTTTATATCCACTTGGAGCGTTCCATATCGGCTAGATAATGATGAATAGAGGGTTGATTTATAGTCCCTAGGAATTGACTTGCATGTTACGGGAACAAAATAATTACACTAGTCTCATTGGGTGCTTTTGGGCTATGTTAGAATTATGCTTGTTTGGATGTTTTGAGATTTAATCACTTGATTATAGTTAGAATTTGCATTATTCCCTTGATGGCGTAGGATCACTTAAGTCTAAGTTTAGGGGAAAATAGGGATTTCATGCTTAATTGTAAATAATTGTCAATAATTGCTAGATGTCAAATGGCTAGTAGCCGGCTCATATTTATATGAGTAGTCTAGGGTTGGAATTGAGAATTCTCATTCCAGATGGCATATATGAAAAAAAAGCACAAAGAAGAAAAAAAAAGAGAAAGAAAAAAAAGAGTCAAAAGTGTCAATTGTTTATATGAAAAACTAACCAGGGTGAGCTCTTTAATACTCGAGCAATTAAGCTCGCGGGGACTTTGTGCCTAGTGATCTAAGGCTTTTATAGTCTGGGATCCACTAACCCAACGCTCGCTACATGGGTATTATTGTATAAGTCTTTCGGGGTCTCATCCATTGCACGGTTAAATAAGCATGCGTTGTTGTGTATATTATTATGTGTCATAGTAATAAATCATGAATTCTTGTCTAACTTGAATGATGATGGAGGTGTTCTTAAGTTATGAAGTGTTTACAGTTTATTCTATTTATGAACCTGTGATTGTCTTGGCGAAGAATAGGTATGGTTTCGATCTAGTTTTGGGAGTATTTCTGATGAGCATCGCACACACGCACGTTTCTGTTCATGTATTGTTAGTATACGGGGACTTAGTCGAGCTCTATTCGGATTCAGTCGCATGCTTTGAGGTGTTTGCTTGCTCGTTGGTTTTGGTTAGTTTGAAGGGGATCGTTGCATTTCATATTAGTTGCATTCATGCATTGCATTGCATTGCATTGAATTTTGTGGGTACATTCGCTATAGGCCCTCACGAGACCTTACTCGTCCACTAGGGCTGTCTAGGGGTTTAAAGGGCTTGTTGCATATGCCAAATGCAATCGTGATCACCTACGGAAGTGGTACTAGTTAGTTAGTTAGTTGTTTATGCTTGAGGACAAGCATCGGTTTAAGTTTGGGGGTGTGATAAGTGGATTTTATATCCACTTGGAGCGTTCAATATCGGCTAAAATTGATTGACTTGGTCTCAAGTTTGTTGTATTTTTTATGTGTTTTGTGTAGTTATGCAGGGTTGTAGCTATTGGTTAGTGTTGGTGTTTCTAATCGATATTAGAGTGGAATTAAGCATTGGAATGAAGATTAGACAGTTTTGTTATTTTACCAAGGGGTTACATGTATCATGGTATTGAAGATGTTAGCTAATGCAAAAGAAACGGAGGAGAAAGGAGCAATTTGTGTAAAATTCGGATTTTCTGGGTAGGTTGCGCAGTCTTCACTGTTTTGGCCATATCTGGAGTTCTAGAAGTCAGAATTCAGCGATCTTACAGCTCACGCAAAGCCTGGGAGATTTTCTACAACATTGGACAGATTACAGGCGCAGGCTGCGCGGAATGCAGTAGGAGAGGCGCAGGCTGCGCGCCTGAGGGGAAAGTTGCACGCGAGCGTTGCTGAAAAATTACAGTTTTGGCCATATCTTGAGTTCTACAAGTCCGTTTTGGACGATTTTACTGTCCACGCGAAGATAACGAGATTCTCTATCATTCTAAAGTGTTTCAGATGTCCAAATACAACTGGAACGGCCCAGAAATATTGAAGAAAAGTCAGTTACGAATTTTCCTTCAAAATCGAATCAGTTTAGGAAATTGCTATAATTCCTACTTCTAATAAGTATGGTAATTGCTCTGGGTGGCTAGAACATTCCAGAATCAGATCTACACATGGAATTTGTAATTCTATTCTCATTCAAGAAAGGAAATTGCCATACTCCTATTCCAACTCTAAAACGACAATTGCTTGATGGAGAGGCAAATTGGGGCTATAAATACACATCTTGGGGGACAGAAAAAACACACATCATTACATATCAATTACTTAGTTTTATTTGTATCTTTTCATACTTTGTTTTTATCATGGTTTCATCAGATCCCATGATGACGAGAGGTTCGATTATGAACTAATCGTTGTCATGGGATTCTAACAGATTTATTTATGGAGCTTTAGTATCTTGATTGCTTTAAAGATCTGTGTGTGATGTATATCTGATATCCTCGTATGGTTATGCTTAATTGTTAGATGCGTAGCTAACATCTAATTTGTTAATCTCTTGTGAAGTGAAAGTGGATCTTGAGATTTAGAACTTGCCATGCTAGCATAGGTTCATGATTGTTTATCAACATGATTCGTAGTATGAGATGAAAATACTTATATTGCCCTGTGTGATCTTTATGGATAACTTGTTCTTCAACCGTTATGTTTTCAAATTCTATAGACATATAGGGTCTAAACATAATTGGTGTCTATTCATCTTCTATCTCTTTTGTGGATGTATGTTTAGTTTGGTATTCGTATACTGAGAAGTAGCGTATACTTGTTTCGTGTTGTCCGATCAGATATCATAACCATTGCATATAATGATTAAAGGCGTCAGATCTAAGCGAAGTATTTAATGAAGTTAGGATCCCATGTTACTCTTGTAGAAGTAATTCGATTCCAATTCTTGTTAGTTAATTAATTCTTAGTTTGTTAATTTGTTTCTTAGTTAATTTAGATAATTACAAACCCAAATTTGTTACTTGTCTAAGCAACTGAAATTGATCATACATTGTTGCTTGAGCATATCTACATAGAAATAGCCAGTCTCTGTGGGAACGAACTTAACTTATCGAATATTACTTGTGACCACGTGTACTTGCGTGATTTTGTGTTAAAAGTATATTTCCTGCTATCTTTTGTATTTACTTCCATTCAATGCGGACATTGAATCTTTTAAGTTTGGGGGTGGTTTGGGGGATAAGTAGTGTATATGTAGTTATTTGTGATTGTGAGTCATTTTGTTCATATAGATATCATGTTTGCATAATAGTAGTAATTCATGCATATATGTTCATATTAATTATGTTTGTTCATGTAGGGCATTCTGTTTTTGTTTCGTATACCATGTGAGTTCATGTTAGTTGCATTTCATGGCATGCATTATTCATGATCCTTTAAGAACGAGCCATTTCTGACTGGTAGGTAGGTGTCTAATTGAGTGTGATAATGATGAATAGAGGGTTGATTTATAGTCCCTAGGAATTGACTTGCATGTTACAGGAACAAAATAATTACACTAGTCTCATTGGGTGCTTTTGGGCTATGTTAGAATTATGCTTGTTTGGATGTTTTGAGATTTAATCACTTGATTATAGTTAGAATTTGCGTTATTCCCTTGATGGCGTAGGATCACTTAAGTCTAAGTTTGGGGGAAAATAGGGATTTCATGCTTAATTGTAAATAATTGTCAATAATTGCTAGATGTCAAATGACTAGTAGCCGGCTCATATTTATATGAGTAGTCTAGGGTTGGAATTGAGAATTCTCATTCCAGATGGCATATATGAAAAAAAAAAAGCACAAAGAAATAGAAAAAAAAAAAGAGAAAGAAAAAAAAGAGTCAAAAGTGTCAATTGTTTATATGCAAAACTAACCAGGGTGAGCTCTTTAATACTCGAGCAATTAAGCTCGCGGGGACTTTGTGCCTAGTGATCTAAGGCTTTTATAGTCTGGGATCCACTAACCCAACGCTCGCTACATGGGTATTATTGTATAAGTCTTTCGGGGTCTCATCCATTGCACGGTTAAATAAGCATGCTTGTATATATGTGTCGTAGTAGTTAGTAATAAAGCATGAATTTCTGTCTACCTTGGATAAGGATGGAGGTGTTTCTAGGTTATGGAGTGTTTACCGTCTATTCTAGTTATAAACTTGTGATTGTCTTGGCAAAGAACATGTATGATTTTGATCTAGTTTTGGAAGTATTTCTGAAGAGCATCGCACACACGCACATTCTGTTCATGTATTGTTAGTATAAGGGAACTTAGTCGAGCTCTATTTGGATTTAGTTGCATTCTCTAAAATATTTGCTTGCTAGTTGGTTTTGATTAGTTTGAAGGGGATCGTTGCATTTTCATTTTAGTTGCATTCATGCATTGCATTGTTATTGCATTGTTTAGTTAGATGGATTTTGTGGGTACATTCGCTATAGGCCCTCACGAGACCTTACTCGTCCACTAGGGCTGTCTAGGGGTTTAAAGGGCTTGTTGCATATGCCAAATGCAACCGTGATCACCTACGGAAGTGGTACTAGTTAGTTAGTTAGTTGTAATTTTTTATGCTTGAGGACAAGCATCGGTTTAAGTTTGGGGGTGTGATAAGTGGATTTTATATCCACTTGGAACGTTCCATATCGGCTTGAATTGGTGTACTTGGACTTAAGTTTTTGGTATTTTTGATGTGTTTTGTTTGAATGTGCAGGTTTGCAAGAATGTCGATTAGGGTTGCCGTTTTCGTCAAATTTGAAGTTGATTTGTGCAAATGGAATGAAGTTTGGAGTCAAGCACTGAGATTTTATGATGGTTCCAAGTAAAGTTAATTGACTATGGAAGCAATGGCAAAAAGAACGGAAGATAATGGCTCAAAAAAGAAGAAAATGGAGGAAAATCAGTTTCGGCAGGAAGTTTACGCGCCTGGAGCGCGTAACCGTGCGCCTGGAGTGCGTAGCACGCGCCTGGGGCGCGTAGGTCCGACAGAAAATCCTGAAAATGTCCGTTTTGACCCTATTTCGAATTCTAGTTGTATTTTTGGTATCCAAACCTATTTCTAATTGTATTGTAGGTTGTTTTTCTTGCTGGGCAAGATATCTAGGCCTATAAAAACACATCTTAGCCTTGTAAATTGGGGGGTTTTGTTTTTTATTATTATATCATAGCTTAGATCTGCAAGGGAGAAAAGGAGAGAAGGATTCAACGCTCGTGACAAGCAACGGATCTAGATCTACTTCATCTTTTGTGTTATTCTGGATTCTAGATTTGTTTTCTTAACTCTTTGTTTTATTAATATTATTACTTCTTTCATTCATATCTTGTTTATTATCATGGTTTCATCAGATCCCATGATGACGAACGGTTCAATTATGAACTAATCATTGTCATGGGATTCTAACGGATTTATTTACGTAGCTTAGTAGTTTGATTTCTCTACAAGATTTATGTGTGGTGAATTCTTGATATCCTTGTATGGTTGTGTTTCATGTATTTAGATGCGTCGCGAACATTTAATTTGTTAATCTCTTGCGAAACGAGAGTGGATCTTGAGATTTAGAACTTGTCATGCTAGCATAGGATAGGTTGATATTATTATCATGATTTGTGGCATACATAGAGATATGATGCTACCCTATGTGATCTATGTGGATAACTTGTGCTTCAACCTTTATGTTTTCAAATTCTATAGAGATATAAGGTCTAAACATAATAGGTGTCTATTCATCTTCTATCTCTTTTGTGGATGTATGCGTAGTTTGGTACTAGTATACCGAGAGGTAACTTTTACTTGTTTCGTGTTATCCGATCAGATATCAAAACCCATCACATGTATTGATTAAAGGCATCAACTCTAAGTGAAGTGGATAATGAAGTTAGGATCCCATGTTTATTCTTATATAGATAAATCAGTTTAAATCTCAGTCGTTGATTAATTCTTAGTTTAATAAATTGCATCTTAGTTAATTTAGATAGTTAAAACCCATATTTGTTTATTGTCTTAGCAGTGAATTAAAGCCATACATTGTTGAATAGGTGTATTAACTAAATAGAACCATAACCAGATCTCAGTGGAACGAACTTTAATTGTATTACTTGTGACCACGTATACTTGCGTGATTTTGTGTTAACAAGTTTTTGACGCCGCTGCTGGGGATCATCGGTGTTTAATTTAGTTTATGTGCTTGTCATTAGTGGTCGTTACCGTTCACTAACTCGGATTTTCTTACTTAGTTTGTTGTTTCTTGGTGTTTCAGGTACTTGAACGTGTATGCGAACACGTTTGCAAACTCGTAAACTGGCAGAAGAAGAACTTACAGCAGCAAAAGAGATGGCAGATTTACCAGCAGCAGCTAAGCCTTTAAAGGACTATTCTCAGCCTAAGATCAATGACATCCAGTCTAGCATTGTCAGGCCGGCTATTGCAGCTAATAACTTCGAAATCAAGCCGGGCACTATTCAGATGGTACAGAATTCGGTTCAGTTTGGGGGTGCTTCTACGGAGGATCCTAACATGCATATTCGGGACTTTATCGAGATCTGTGATACTTTCAAGTTTAATGGTGTGTCGGATGATGCTATCAAGTTGAGACTTTTCCCATTCTCTTTGAGGGATAAGGCTAAGGGTTGGTTACATTCTCTACCAGTCGGTTCCATTACTACATGGGAGGATCTTGCTCAGAAGTTCCTTACTAAATTTTTCCCTATGGCGAAAACTGCAGCAATAAGGAACCAGCTAACTCAGTTTCAGCAGCAATATGGTGAATCCTTGTGTGAGGCTTGGGAACGATACAAGGAGATGCTTCGTAGGTGTCCACATCATGGCATTCCAGATTGGATGATGATTAATAGTTTCTATAATGGGTTGGGAGCACAGTCGAGACCTATGCTAGATGCAGCATCAAGTGGAGCTCTATGGGCTAAGAGCTATGATGAAGCTTATGATCTTATTGAGACGATGGCTGCCAATGAATATCAGAATCCAACCCAGAGAGTATCGTAAGGCAAGGTAGCAGGTATTTTTGAAGTGGATACAACTTCAGCTATTGCAGCTCAGCTGAAGGATTTTGACTATGAAGGTGGATTCTCTTACTAATTATGGAGTTCAGCAGGTTGCTAGTATTTGTGAGTTATGTGCGGGCGCACATGAGACAAATCAGTGTGCTATCTCATATGAATCAGCACAGTTTGTGAGTAATTTTCAGAGACCTGCTGCACCAGTTCCAGCCACTTATCAACCGAATAACAGGAATCATCCCATTTTCAGCTGGAGCAATAATCAAGGTGCTCAACAACAGCAGCCTTATCAGCAGTTTCAGGGACAGCAAGCCATGCCATTCAATCAAGGATTTCAGCAGCAGTATCCTCTAAGACAACTATATCAACCTCATGGATTTCAGCAACAGCCTCAAGCAAGTACGGGGCAACCTTCTAATGAAAAATCAGAGATGGATGAGTTGAGGATGATGGTTAAAAGTCAAGCAGTTGCTCTTAAGACCTTGGAGAACCAGATGGGACAGCTTGCAAGTGCTTTACTTAATAGGCCACAAGGAACTCTTCCTAGCGATACGGAGGCTAATCCAGGCATAAGGGAAAGCAAAGAACAGGTCAATGCAGTTACTTTGAGATCTGGAAAAGTCACGAGGGATCCTAAATCAGCAGCTAAGGAAGATGAAGATGTTCAAAATCAGCAGGTTGAAAAATCTGCAGTTCCAGAAATTGAGAAATCTGATTTAGTGGCTGATCAGCTTGATGGTGAGAAGAGCAATAAACCTGTTGAAAAGTCTACTCCGGAGCAATCTTTAAAGAATAATCAGATCTATCCTCCTCCTCCATTTCCTCGACGCGTGGAGAAAAGTCAAGATATTCAGTTTCAGAAGTTTATGGATGTCTTCAAGAAACTGTCCATTAACATTCCTTTTGTTGAAGCATTGGAGCAGATACCGAGATATGCAAAGTTCATGAAGGATATTTTGTCACGAAAGAGAAGGTTGGAAGAATTAGAAACAGTGGCTTTAACAGAGGAGTGTAGTGCGGTGTTGCAACAGAAATTGCCTCCTAAACTTATAGATCCGGGAAGTTTTACAATTCTATGCACCATTGGAAAGTTGTCTTTTGGAAAATGCTTGTGTGATTTGGGAGCTAGCATTATTCTCATGCCCTTGTCTGTTTTTAAGCTACTTGGTCTACCGGAGCCGAAACCAACCAATATCTCTTTGCAGTTGGCTGATCGATCTATCACGTATCCGAGGGGTATAGTGGAGGATGTCTTAGTGAAAGTTGATAAGCTCATATTTCCTGCCGATTTTGTGATTCTAGATTTCGAAGAAGACAAGAAGATTCCCATAATCTTGGGAAGGCCTTTTCTAGCTATGGGTCGTACTTTGATCGATGTGCAAAAAGGAGAGCTTACAATGAGGGTGCAAGATCAGAATGTCACCTTTAATGTCTTCAAGGCCATGAAATTTCCGACAGAGGATGAAGAGTGTTGCAGTGTGGAATTAGTTGATACGGGTCAGAGAAAGAAGTTTGATCAGTTATTGAGCGAAAAGTCGGACACACACATGCTAAAGCATCACATCAGTGATTCCATTGACAGTTCTTTAATTCGAGATCTCTCGAAAGTAAAGCTTGGGAAACTTCCACCACATTTCAGGTATGTCCTTTTGAATAATGAGCTAGTGATTTTTGAAGAGGGGCATGATAACGTGTTGCGAAGGTGGAAAACCGATGATAAGGAAGAAGAAAGTTTTGTTCAGCCGTTCAAGTCGGAGAAGCACCTTAGAGGTGTGAAGAAGAAAAAGGAGAAGATTAGGCTGTTGGGTAGTAAAATCATGTTGAAGTCTGACGGGAGAGATTTGTGGAAAGCAAGCAAACAAGATGTCAACGTTCATTTGAATGGTCTTTCTGTTGAGGACGGTTCAGTTGTTCTTTTGAAACCGCCATGAGTTGAGGAAGTAACGTCAAGCTATTGACGTTAAAGAAGTGCTTCGTGGGAGGCAACCCACGTGTTCCGGTATTTTTAGGTATGTTTCCTGCTATCCTTCGTATTACCTTCAATTCAATGGGGACATTGAATGTTTTAAGTTTGGGGGTGATGGTTTGGGGGATAAGTAGTGTATATGTAGTTATTTGTGATTGTGAGTCATTGTGTTCATATAGATATCATGTTTGCATAATAGTAGTAATTCATGCATATATGTTCATATTAATTATGTTTGTTCATGTAGGGCATTCTGTTTTTGTTTCGTATACCATGTGAGTTTATGTTAGTTGCATTTCATGGCATGCATTATTCATGATCCATTAAGAACGAGCCATTTCTGACAGGTAGGTAGGTGTCTAATTGAGTGTGGTAATGATGAATAGAGGATTGATTTATAGTCCCTAGGAATTGACTTGCATGTTACGGGAACAAAATAATTACACTAGTCTCATTGGGTGCTTTTGGGCTATGTTAGAATTATGCTTGTTTGGATGCTTTGAGATTTAATCACTTATTTATAGTTAAAATTTGCGTTATTCCCTTGATAGCAAAAGCGCATTTAAGTCTAAGTTTGGGGGAAATCAGGGATTTCATGCTTAGTTTTAAATAATTGTCAATAGTTGCTAGATGTCAAATGGCTAGTAGCTGGCTCATATTTATATGAGTAGTCTAGGGTTGGAAATGAGAAAGGCTCATTCCAGAACGTTCCATATCGGCTTGAATTGGTGTACTTGGACTTAAGTTTTTGGTATTTTTGATGTGTTTTGTTTGAATGTGCAGGTTTGCAAGAATGTCGATTAGGGTTACCGTTTCCGTCAAATTTGAAGTTGATTTGTGCAAATGGAATGAAGTTTGGAGTCAAGCACTGAGATTTTATGATGGTTCCAAGTAAAGTTAATTGACTATGGAAGCAATGGCAAAAAGAACGGAAGAAAACGACTCAAAAACGAAGAAAATGGAGGAAAATCAGTTTCGGCAGGAAGTTTACTCGCCTGGACCGCGTAACCGTGCGCCTGGAGCGCGTGAAACAGCAGAAGCATGCGCCAGGAGCTCAAAGTGTCCAAGTGGCTGAATAAATGAAAAAATCAGCAAGAGACTTTTAGTGGCTTTTAGGACCCGTAGCGCGGGCATACTTCATGCATCGGGACACTCAAAGTGTCCAAGTGGCTGGACAAATGGAAAAATCAGCATTGGAGGAGACAGTTTGAAGTGGCTAGAGCCATTGTCCCGGGCCCGGGTCAATTGACCATAAAATAATTTTTTAATATTACTTTTTTTTGCAAAGACTGGACATGCATCTTACTATGTGAGATTGTGAGCATATATTCACAACTTTTATTTTTAAAACAACGGCTAGAATATTAAGGTTATGAATAATAACGGTTATAAACGGTAATATTTTTATTTTTATAAATACCAATTTCTATACCCTTATTATTCACACTCCTTACTTCTAAAATAAATCTTAGCAAAAAATGAATCCGAATAATCCCCCATCTTCAAATCAAAATTCAAATTCTCAAAATATAAACCATCAATTTCCATATCCATATCCAAATTTCTATTTTCCAAACACACAAAATTTAAACTTTAATTCTCAATTTGAATTCTCCTACCAATTTTCATATTCTCAGAATTCTCAATTTCCATTTCCATATCCTCAAAATTCACCCTATCACTTTCCACTTCCTCCATTTTCAAATTCACAATTTGAAACCCAACAAACACCAATTAATATCCAAAATTCTCCACAGACACAAGTGTCGGCCTTTGGCCACGAAAATATTATTGATCTAAATGATGATTGTGAAGAAAGCGAGATGTGCGAGAAAATACCTGTTAGTGGAAGTGGGTTGAAGATAAACTCCTAATAAGTGCATGGTTGAATGTGTCAATTGATCCACTAGTCGGTACTGATCAAAAGGCCGAAGCATTTTGGAATCGAATTCAACAATATTGCGAAGATGAATCTCCCGATGTCATTAGGAGAGGAGTTATGGAAATTAAAAAAAGGTGGCAACGAATAAATGAAGGTGCTCAGAAATTTGGAGCGGCTTATGACGAGGCTCAACGAATAGCCGAGAGCAGTACAAACTTGGACAAATTAATTGAGAAAGCACGCGATTATCATTTAACTAATTTCAAGAAAAGTCTAACTTTGAGCTTCATTGGCGTGAGCTTCGTAGACATCCCAAGTGGAGACCTCCTCAAACTAGTGCAAGTTCTAAAAGAACTAAATTAAGTATTCTGGAGCTTACTCATCAGAAGGAAATAACGATACACCAACATCTAATGAATTTGAACCGGTTCATCCTAAAGGTACAAAAGATGCAACTAGTAGGAAGGGAAAGGGGAATGCCACAGCTGCAGAAGTTGCTGAATATGAATCTATACAAGTTACAGACAAAAGAAGAATGGATGTAATGGAATCATTAAACGAAATTCGACTAAAGGAGCTTGCGGTGAAGCAAAGTGAGACGGATTTACTAATCATTATTGCAGATACTACTAAAATGAATGATGCTCAGCGAATGGCTCATGTTAAACTGCTTGAGAAAATTATGGCAAGAAACTAGCTAGTGTTTGTCTTTTCTTGTTTGTAAACTAGCCGCTGGAAGCTAGTGTTTGTTTTTATTTGTTTGTAAACTAGCCGTTGGAAACTAGAGGAGAGAGACACATATGCCACTCAATTTGGTCCACAACCAACCTATGATGATACAACAATGGCTTACCGGAACCAAACTTAGGGGAAGAACCATTTGTCCCGTATGAAACATAAGCTCAAAACAGTATGCAGATGCGTGATAGATAGACACATCGTCAGCTAAAAAATGACCTGGTTGAGCATATCTCGCAGTTTCATAATAATCGTTATTTTTTTTAAAATTGTAACGTTTAAATTTAATATAATTTTTTTCCTATTTTTAATAATATGATACATTTTAATTATGTTTTTTGTCTTATTTAATTAACATATTTAAAATTCTAATCACTTTTATTTGATTATTATAATTTTAAAATTATTATTTAATTTAAAATTTTAAGTTAGTACTATCGAGTTACATTTGCAAATTGAATAAATAAGTTTAATAATCGAGTTAATAAGCTAGTGTATAATCAAGTTAGTACAATCAATTGTGGGAGTATAAAATATTGTAAAAATAATTTTGAAAGGTGTGCTAACTGGCCTGCGTTGGAGACATGCATCTACTTCCTTTCCTGGGGCTACATTTGCTTACGTGGAGTAAAGAATGGGGTCAGCAAATTTTGAAACGGACACTACCGCTGCGGGTGCTCTTAAAAACACTAAGAACTTCTTCTCTCTCTTCATTTCTAAGAATCACTAGTAGCTCTTAACTTATATTTTAATAATAACATATTCATTTCACCAATTTTTGCACAACTTTTGGTTATAGTGGGATTGATTTATGAATAAAATCTATACTATTATATAAAAGGCGAAACATTAAAAGTTTGGTTGGTCGGTCGGTACGGTACCTGTTGATTTTTCTTATTTACCCTTACTCAATTACAAATAAAATTCATCCTAAAATTTCCTTTTTCAGGTAAAATACAACATCTTTTATATTTTATCTAACTAAAATTTCCCCTTTATTAATCAACTTCATTTTTCAGGTTAAACATATTACCTTTTCTATTTTTTCAGTAACTAAATAATTTCTTTTTTTCAGGTAAAATACAAAATATTTTACATTTTATCTAACTAAAATTTCTCAATTTTTGAAAACACTACGCAATTTGTTTAATAGAATAACATAATTAGATTATAATTACTATTAACTAATCAATTACTTTTTTTTGCCGAAACACGTTACATTTTCTCTTTTCTTTAACTAAAATCTCTCTTTTTCCAATTATACATGGACGATTACCTTTTTCAGCCAAAACGCGTTACCTTTTTTCTTTTCTCTTACTAAAATCTCTCTTTTTCCAATTATATCACGGACGTTTCCATTTAATAAAAATAAAATTATCTTTTCAACTAAGACGTATCATCTTTTCTATTTTTTCTAATTAAATTCCCTTTTTTTACTAGAAATATCACGAGTAACATTAATTTCTCATTTTCTAAAAACACTATGAGAAATTTTATTTAGTAAAATAACATAATTAAATTATAATTATTATAAACTAATCAATTACCTTTTTCACATAAATCATGTAACCTTTTTAATTTTCACGTTACCTTTTTATTTTCTCTAACTAAAATCTTTATTTTTCCAATTTTATCACTGGTATAACTGTTTAATACAATAAACTAATAATATTATAATATTAATAATTAACCGATTACCTTTTTCAGCTAAAACGTATCATCTTTTCTATATTTTCTAACTAAAATCACTCTTTTAATAGAAATATCACGGACAATATTAATTTCTCCTTTTCTAAAAACATTACGAGCAATTGTATTTAGTAAAATAACGTAATTAAATTATAATTACTATAAACTAATCAATTGCCTTTTTCACATGGAAAATGTTATCTTTTTAATTTTCTGTAACTAAATCCTCTCTTTTTTCAATCATATCACATGCATTCTATTTAATAAAATAAAATAATAATTTTATAATTACTAACAATTAACCGATTACCCTTTTAACCTAAAACTTATCATATTTTCTATATTTTCAAACTAAAATCCCTCATTTTCTAGAAATATCACGGATAACATTTATATAATTATTATCAAATCATCTCATATCTATACTATACTATTATAAGCGAAACAGAGTATATTTGGTTGTCGGTTTGGTACACTTTTTTTGGTACATTCAATAACAACCGTTAGATTTTAAGATAAATAAATAAGAACCGTTGGATCTAATGCTAAACTAATATTCATTTTCTAATATTTGAAATACTCTTGTAGGTTTTAAGTTCGAATCCCACCAACAACATATCCCCGTTAAACATAATATGTTAGTGATCAGTGTGATCTAAAACTCCTGCATCTAACGCATATCATCACACAAACACAATATGGACCTCCATCTCTTCCAAAGTTAGTGTTGGGAGATAAAAATGTTGCCAGTACAATAAGAAGCGAGACAGAAAAAAACAACTCAAAAATCAAACTAATTCATTTAAAGTAAATTCTAATGAATCACGTAGCAAAAGATGAAAACTGTATCTCACCACCCAAGGTGTTCTTTATTGGTAATTGACAGATTAAGTTGGGATATTGACTTGGTACGTGAATTGTTCAATGAACGAACGCGATGCTTAACTAATTATGAGTATTCCCCTTTCTTCAATTTTGTAATACTAGCTTATAATTCGTGCGATGCACGGGTTTCTCTTGATATGAAATAAATTTTATTTTATACTATAATTATATTTTTATATAATTATTATTTTTAATAACTATTTAAATTTAAAGAATTTATATAAATTTAATTAATGATATGCATGATTCAAAACTTATATTATGAAATTTTAAATTAAATATGTCGTTGACGAAATTCGAATCTTGAATGTTTTAAAAAATAACTTAATCATAGCCGCCTCACTTTTTCCTTCTCTTTTTTTGCCTAATCGCCGTGGCTTCCATCGGTTTTTCACTGGTGGAAAGTCCCAAATCTTTTAATTTCCTTTATTTTTGCTCTTGTTTTTCAATAATCTCCCTTCTTGGTGAGAGTTTTTCCAATTTATTTGGGTCTAGTTTATCTCTCCTTGTGAGAGTTTGGTGTGTTTTTTGTGTGTTTGATCTGTTTTAATATCCGGGATTTCAGATCTGCAAGATTTCTTTAATTTTGATGGATCTTTATGGTTTTGATTTTATTATTCGCTTTTTAATTGTGAGCGGGGGTTTTGATTTAGTTATGAAGTGTTGTATGGGATTGTAGCTTTGGTGATAGCTCAGACGATAGCTCCATCGGGGCATGATGAAGAGGGTACCAGTAATCCAACGAGGATGCACGAAGTGGGTACTTCTATTTGTATTTACTTTATCTTCAAAATATCGCTTAACTGTCTCTTCATGAGAACATTGCAAATTACTGTTTGTTCGACTCGATCATTGGTGTAGATGCCGTATGCTTTTTATTATTGAATTAACACCTTTATTTCAAAAAAAACTTAATCATATAAAAAATTTAATCATTAGATCTAATGGCAATTATTCGTTGTATACGAATTTCCATTATATACTTTTATTTGTGATTGAAAGATATGGTGTGATATTTTTGGATAGATATTAATGATTGCAAGATTATGTTTTAAATTAAAAAATGTAACATTATGTTTTAATTAGAAAAGGTATGTTAATGATTGGAAGATTATGATTGGAAGATTATGATTTAAATTAATGAGTAGAAAGGAAAAATTAATTATTGGAAAATACGATATTTTAGGTGTTTAAAAAGGGTCATATCTTCAAGTAAAAGTAAACGTCTTTTAAATTGATTGAAAGATACGATATTTTATGTGTTTATTAAAGTTTAATTAATACTTGCTTAAAACCCGTGCGATGCACGGATTTTTTTTAAATTATATGCATTTTTGTCATTAATTTAAATTAATTTTTTTAATACATGATTTTGGAGTCTTAAATTTTTATATGAGTTGATTTGATAATAATTATATAAATGTTATTCGTGATATTTCAAAGAAGGAATTTTAGTTAGAAAATATAGAAATGATGATAGGTTTTAGTTGAAAAAGATAATTGGTTAATTATTAGTAATTATAAAATTATTATTTTATTTTACTAAATAGAGTGCCCGTGATTTGATTATAAAAATAGAGGATTTAGTTAGATAAAATTAAAAAGGTAACACGTTCGAGGTGAAAAGGTAATTGATTAGTTATAGTAATTATAATTTAATTACGTTATTTTACTAAATACATTTGCTCATAATGTTTTTAGAAAATGAGAAATTAATATTATTCGTGATATTTCTATTAAAAGAGGGATTTTAGTTAAAAAAAATATAGGAAAGGATGATACGTTTTAGCTAAAAAAGATAATTCGTTAATTATTAATATTATTAGTTTATTGGATTAAATGAAACCGCCCGTGATATAATTGAAAAATGAGAGATTTTAGTTACAGTAATTGACATAATCGGTTAAGATGACATGATTTATGTGAAAAAAGATGATACGTTTTAGCTGAAAAAGATAACCGGTTAAGATGACATGATTTATGTAAAAAAGTTAATTGATTAGTTTATAGTAATTATAATTTAATTTTGTTATTTTACTAAATAAAATTGCTCATAGTGTTTAGAAAATAAGAAATTAATGTTGCCCGTGATATTTCTAGAAAAAAAAAAGGAAATTTAATTAGAAAAAATAGAAAAATGATACGTTTTAGCTTAAAAGGTAATTAGTTAATTATTAGTATTATAATATTATAATTGGAAAAAGAGAGGTTTTAGTAAGAGAAAATAAAAAAGGTAACGTATTTTGGCTGAAAAAGGTAACCGTCCATGTTATAATTGGAAAATGAGAGTTTTTAGTTAGAGAAAAGAGAAAAGGTAACGTGTTTTGGCTAAAAAGGGTAATTGATTAGTTAATAGTAATTATAATATAATTATGTTATTTCATTAAACAAAATTGCTCGAATTTTTTTTAAAAAGGGAGAAATTTTAGTTAGATAAATGTAAAAGATATTGTATTTTACCTTAAATAGAAAATTATTTAGTTATTGAAAAATAGAAAAGGTAATATGTTTAACCTGAAAAAGGAAATTGATTAATAAAGGAGAAATTATAGTTAGATAAAATATAAAAGATAATATTTTTAACCTGAAAAAGGAAATTGATTAGTTAATAGGATAAATTGTATCTGTAATTGAGTAAGGGTAAATAAGTAAAATCAACTGGTACCGTACCGACCGACCAACCGACCGATCGACCAACCAAACTTTTAATGTTTCGGCTTTTATATAATAGTACTAGCTTAAAACCCGTGCGACGCACGGATTTCTTTAATATTATATGAATTTTTTTATTAGTTTAAATTAATTTTTTTAAAACATGAATTCTAGAGGCTTAAATTTTTATATGAGATGATTTGATAATAATTATATAAATGTTATCTGTGCTATTTCTAGAAAAAGAGTGATTTTAGTTAGAAAATATAGAAAAGAAGACAGGTTTTAGTTGAAAAAGGTAATCGGTTAATTATTAGTATATTATTATTAAATAAAATGCCCATGATATGATTAGAAAAAAAAAAGAGAATTTAGTTAGAGAAAATAAAAAAGGTAACATGTTCTAGATGAAAAAGATAATTGATTAGTTTATAGTAATTATAATTTAATTACGTTATTTTACTAAATACAATTGCTCGTAATATTTTTAGAAAAGGAGAAAATAATATTGTCCGTGATATTTCTATTAAAAGAGGGATTTTAGTTAGAAAATATAGAAAAGATGATAAGTTTTAGCTGAAAAAGGTAATCGGTTAATTATTAATATTATAATATTATTAGTTTATTGTATTATATAGACCACCCGTGATATAATTGCAAAATAGATATTTTAATTAGTGAAAATAGAAAGGTAACGTGAAAATTAAAAAGATGACATGATTTATGTAAAAAAGGTAATTGATTAGTTTATAATAATTAAATTTAATTATGTTATTTTACTAAATAAAATTACTCTTACTTTTTAGAAAATGAGAAATTAATGTTGCCCGTGATATTTCTAGAAAGAAGGGAATTTAATCAAAAAAAAAATATAAAAGATGATACGTTTTAGCTAAAAAGGTAATCGGTTAATTATTAGTATTATAATATTATTATTTTATTTTTATTACATAAAAACTCCCGTGATATAATTGGAAAAAGAGATGTTTTAGTAAAAGAAAAGAAAAAAGGTAATGTGTTTTGGCTGAAAAAGGTAACCGCCTATGATATAATTGGAAAAAAAGAGATTTTAGTTAGAGAAAAGATAAAAGGTAATGTGTTTTGGCTGAAAAAGGTAATTGATTAGTTAATATTAATCATAATGTAATTATGTTATTTTATTAAACAAAATTCCCGTGATATAATTGGAAAAAGATAGGTTTTAGTAAAAGAAAAGAAAAAAGGTAACGTGTTTTGGTTGAAAAAGTTAACCGCCCATGATATAATTGGAAAAAGAGAGGTTTTAGTTATAGAAAAGAGAAAAGGTAACGTGTTTTGGCTGAAAAAGGTAATTGATTAGTTAATATTAATCGTAATGTAATTATGTTATTTTATTAAACAAAATTGTTTGTAGTGTTTTTAAAAAAGGAGAAATTTTAGTTAGATAAAATGTAAAAGATATTGTATTTTCAGGTTATTGAAAAATAGAAAAGGTAATATGTCTAACCTGAAAAAAGGAAATTGATTAATAATAGAGAAATTTTAGTTAGATAAAATATAAAAGATATTATATTTTACATGAAAAGGAAATTATTTAGTTATTGAAAAATAGAAAAGATAATATGTTTAACCTGAAAAAGGAAATTGATTAGTTAGTAGGATGGATTTTATCTGAGTAAGGGTAAATAAGTAAAATCAATAGATACCGTACCGACCGACCGACCGACCGACCAACCAACCAAACTTTTAATGTTTCGGCTTTTATATAATAGTATAGATAGATTAATTAATAAAATTATTTACGTGTGCGTGTTTTTTTTTTTTTAAATTTTGTTAACATGTTTTTATTGAGAGGAAATGGGTGATCAAAAAAAGAATATCAAATTGACAACCAAATATACAATAATTTGCTTATAATAATATAGTATAGAAGCGATAATCATCTTCTATATATAATAGCAGAACATGAGGATAATTTTGAGCCAATAAACCCCCTGTGAAAGTACAAGTTTACCCTTACATTTTAGAAAATTACATGAAGTTGCCACTACTCTTTTATTCACACAAAAAATTTGAATAAATTATGTTCTTATAGGGAATCAAACCCATGTCCTCCTCAAAGAAACTCATCCTTATAACCATTGAGCTACACAAGTTTTTGAGTTTGAACTAAAAAATGTATTAGTTAAACCCGGTCTCTCCTTTTTCCTATTTTTGCTATTAATTTAACTTTTGAGTAAATATGTTAATGATGACTTATATTGTTTTATGTCCTTTTATCATTACTCTAAAAAAATTATGTTATAGCATATACAATCTATACTATTATATTAAAGCCGAAACATTGAAAGTTTTGGTTTTCGGTTTGGTTATTCTATTTATTTTAGTTTTCAGTTTGGTTAATTTAATTTTTAATTAATTTTAAATATAAAATAAATCAATTTTAATCCGTTATTGGCTATAGTCCTAAAGACACAATAGTATTTTATATTTAACGTATCATTTTTTCTATTTTTTCTAATTAAACTCTCTTTTTTTCTAGAAATATCACGGGCAACATTAATTTCTCATTTTCTAAAAACTATGAGAAAGTTTATTTAGTAAAATGACATCATTAAATTATAATATCTATACTATTATATAAATTCCGAAACATTGAAAGTTTTGGTACCTGTTTTTTGGTACTAAGTGAATTTACTTATTTACCCTTCATTAGAAAGAAAAATATATATGATATCTATACTATTAAAATTCCTAAAATAAATAATAACATAATATGATTATTGGTAAGTAGTCGAGTGCTTTTTTTCACAATTACTTTTAATTAAAAATATTATCTTTTATAAACACCTACTAATCTTACAATCACAAATATGTATACTATTATATAAAATCCGAAACAATAAAAGAGTTTTGGTATCTGTTTTTTGTTACTAAGTGAATTTATTTATTTACCCTTCATTATAAAGAAAAATATATATGATATCTATACTATTAAAACTCCTAAAATAAATAATAACATAATATAATTAATGGTAAGTAGTCGATTGCCTTTTTCACATTTACTTTTAAATGAAGATATTACCTTTTATAAACACCTACTAATATTACAATCATTAATATATACCCGAAAATATCACATCATATTTTTAAATTATTAATAAAATATATTAAAAATCTGTATACGTTGTTTATAAAAACATCAGTCGTATCATATCTTACAATCATTAATATTTCCTTTCAAATTACAACATGTCACCTTTTTAATTTAAAACTAATCTTACAATCTTTAATATATACCCGAAAATATTACATCATATTTTTCAATTATTAATAAAAATATATTAAAAATCTATATACGTTGTTTATTATAAGGAAACATTAGTATAATCAGTAAACATGAGTATATTAAATTATATTAAATTAAAATTCATTAATTAAAATAATGGTAAGTAGTCGATTGCCTTAATTAAATTATATTTACTATAAACTAATCAATTACCTTTTTCACATAAATCGTATAATCTTTTTAATTTTCACGTTACCTTTCTATTTCTCTAGCTAAAATATATTTTTTTTCAATTATATCACGGGAGGTTCTATTTAATACAAGAAACTAATAATATTCTAATATTAATAATTAACTGATTTTCTTTTTCAGCTAAAACGTATCATCTTTTATATATTTTCTAACTAAAATCCCTCTTTTAATAGAAATTCACGTACAATATTAATTTCTTCTTTTCAAAAACTATTACGAGCAATTGTATTTAGTAAAATAACGTAATTAAATTATAAATACTATAGACTAATCAATTACCTTTTTCACCTAAAACATTTTACCTTTTTAATTTTCTTTAACTAAATCCTCTCTTATTCTAATCATTACACGAGCTTTATATTTAATAAAATAAAAGAATTATTTTATAATTACTAATAATTAAACAATTATTTTTTTCAACTAAAACCTATCATCTTTCTACATTTTCTGACTAAAATCTCTCCATTTTTAGAAATATAATGGATAACATTTATACAACTATTATCAAATCATCTCATATAAAAATTTAAGCCTCCAAAATTAATATTTCAAAAAATAATTTAAATTAATACAAAAAATTTTATATAATATTTTAAAAAATCCGTGCATCGCACGGGTTTTAAGCTAGTATTATATTAAAGCCGAAACATTGAAAGTTTTGGTTTTCGGTTTGGTTATCCTATTTATTTTGGTTTTCGGTTTGGTTAATTTAATTTTTAATTAATTTTAAATATTTTATTTAGTAAAATGACATAATTAAATTATAATTATATAAGCTAATCAATTACCTTTTTCACATAAATCATGTCATTTTTTTAATTTTCACGTTACCTTTCTATTTTCTCTAACTAAAATCTCTCTTTTTCCAATTATATCAAGGGAGGTTGTATTTAATAAAATAAACTAATAATATTCCGATTACCTTTTTCAACTAAAACGTATCATCTTTTCTATATTTTTTTTAACTAAAATCCTTCTTTTAATAGAAATATCACGGACAATATTAATTTTCCTTTTCTAAAAGTATTTCGTGCAATTGTATTTAGTAAATAAGGTAATTAAATTATAATTGCTATAAACTAATCAATTATATTTTTCACCCATAACATGTTTCCTTTTTAATTTTCTCTAACTAAATGTTATCTTTTTCTAATCATATCACATGCATTCTATTTAATAAAAATAATAATTTTATAATTACCAATAATTAATCGATTATCTTTTTCAACTAAAACCTATCATCTTTTCTATATTTTCTAACTAAAATTCTTCCATTTCTAGAAATATCACGGATAACATTTGTATAATTATTATCAAATCATCTCATATAATAATGTAAGTCTCCAAAATTCATCTTTTAAAAAGTAATTTAAATAAATGAAAAAAATTATATAATATTAAAATAAAAAAATCCGTGCATCGCACGGACTTTAAGCTAGTATATTTATATTCTACAAAACATCCTTTTTTTAGTGCTCATTTGATTTATGCATAAATTAAATGATTCATAAATTAAAGTAGTGATATTATAATATGTATGAACATAATATGTATAATTATACTTAAAAAAATTTAATCATAAAAATGTACAAATTTATATCAGTGACTAGAAGATGACCCGTGCGAGTTATTATGCTAGTAAGACAAAAGATATGAAAGTGACAATATTTTTTTTTTTTTGAAAATGTGAAAGTGGCAATAATTAATTAATTATTAAACAATGACTATGCAGTGATTGTAAAATGATTCGCATGGCTGTGTAACTTTAATACTGGTGGAAAGGAAGAAAGAAAATGGACCACAAAATAGAATGGGAACTGCGCCATTAGAAATTAAATGGGTTAGAGACCAATAAAACATGAGTCAAAACGGGCCAGAAAATATAATTGGCCCAGAAACTAACCTGGACCAAGTTAATGGGCTAACTAAGCAAATTAACGGACCAAAAACCGTATATATATCTATCTATTTATCTATCTATCTATCTATCTATCTCTCTATCTATCTATACTATCAAACATTGAAAGTTTTGGTTTTCGGTTTGGTTATCCCATTTATTTTGATTTTCACAGATAATTAAATTATAAAAATAACTTAAAAAACTAATTACTAAGGTTAACGTAATTATATTCAGATTAAAATTCCTTTATCCATATTGAGCTTCTACTTGGATTCTTTTTTAAGCTCCAACACAACAATTACCCATTTTTTCTAAAGATTTTACTTCTAATTGAAACACTTTACCATTTAATTTAAAACTAATATTATAATAATTAATATATATCCAAAATATCACACCATATCTTTCCGTAATTATTTTAGTAGTAATTTTTGTAATTAAAACAAGTTACTTTTTAATTTAAAATTAATCTTGCGATAACTAATATACACCCAAAAATATCTCACCATATATTCAAATCATTATTTTTAGTAATAAATAAGAATCGTTAGATCTAATAATAAGATATATTATATGATTAATTTACTAAAAATTCAAAGTTAGAACCCGTCAACGACATTTTTAATTTAGAATTTTACAAAATAAATTTCAAACCATGCATATCATTATATAAATTTATATTAAATTAAAATTAAAAAATTATTAAAAATAAGGATTATATAAAAACATAATTATAATGTTAAATAAATTTTATAATCTATCAAAAGAAACTCGTGCTTCGCACGGGTTATAATCTAGTACTATTATATTAAAGCCGAAACATTGAAAGTTTTGGTTTTCGGTTTGGTTATCCCATTTATTTTGGTTTTCACAGATAATTAAATTATAAAAATAACTTAAAAAGCTAATTACTAAGGTTAACGTAATTATATTCAGATTAAAATTCCTTTATCCATATTGAGCTTCTACTTGGACTCTTTTTTCAGCTCCAACAACTCAATTACCCATTTTTTCTAAAAATTTTACTTCTAATTGAAACATTTTACCATTTAATTTAAAATTAATATTACAATAATTAATATATATCCAAAATATCACACCATATCTTTCCGTAATTATTTTAGTAGTAATTTTTGTAATTAAAACAAGTTACTTTTTAATTTAAAATTAATCTTGCGATAACTAATATACACCCAAAAAATATCTCACCATATATTCAAATCATTATTTTTAGTAATAAATAAGAATCGTTAGATCTAATAATAAGATATATTATATGATTAATTTACTAAAAATTCAAAGTTAAAACCCGTCAACGACATTTTTAATTTAGAATTTTACAAAATAAATTTCAAACCATGCATATCATTATATAAATTAATATTAAATTAAAATTAAAAAATTATTAAAAATAAGGATTATATAAAAACATAATTATAATGTTAAATAAATTTTATAACCTATCAAAAGAAACACGTGCTTCGCACGGGTTATAAGCTAGTACTATTATATTAAAACCGAAACATTGAAAGTTTTGGTTTTCGGTTTGGTTATCCCATTTATTTTGGTTTTCACAGATAATTAAATTATAAAAATAACTTAAAAAGCTAATTACTAAGGTTAACGTGATTATATTCAGATTAAAATTCCTTTATCCATATTGAGCTTCTACTTGGACTCTTTTTTCAGCTCCAACAACTCAATTACCCATTTTTTCTAAAGATTTTACTTCTAATTGAAACACTTTACCATTTAATTTAAAACTAATATTACAATAATTAATATATATCCAAAATATCACACCATATCTTTCCGTAATTATTTTAGTAGTAATTTTTGTAATTAAAACAAGTTACTTTTTAATTTAAAATTAATCTTGCGATAACTAATATACACCCAAAAATATCTCACCATATATTCAAATCATTATTTTTAGTAATAAATAAGAATTGTTAGATCTAATAATAAGATATATTATATGATTAATTTACTAAAAATTCAAAGTTAGAACCCGTCAACGACATTTTTAATTTAGAATTTCACAAAATAAATTTCAAACCATGCATATCATTATATAAATTTATATTAAATTAAAATTAAAAATAAGAATTATATAAAAACATAATTATAATGTTAAATAAATTTTATAACCTATCAAAAGAAACCCGTGCTTCGCACGGGTTATAAGCTAATACTATTATATTAAATCCGAAACATTGAAAGTTTTGGTTTTCGGTTTGGTTATCCTATTTATTTTGGTTAATTTAATTTTTAATTAATTTTAAATATAAAATAAATCAATTTTAATTTGTTATTGACTATAGTCCTAAAGACACAATAGTATTTTATATTTACACAATTACTAATATAGCTAAAGTCTATCTATATCTATCTATCTATACTATTATATTACAGCCGAAACATTGAAAGTTTTGAAAGTTTTTGTTTTCGGTTTGGTTATCCTAATTATTAAAATAAATAATTAAATTACAAAAACAACTCAAAAAACTAATTATTAATGCCAACGTAATTATATTCCGATTAAAATTTCTTCCTCCACGTTGAACTTATTGAACTTCAACTTGGACTCTTTTTTCTGCTCCAACAACTCAATTACCCATTTTTCTAAAGATTTTACTTTTAATTAAAACACTTTACCATTTAATTTCAAACTAATATTACAATAATTAATATATATCCAAAATATCACACCATATCATTCCGTAATTATTTTTAGTAGTAATTTTTGTAATTAAAACAATTTATTTTTAAATTTAAAATTAATCTTGCGATCATTAATATACACCCCAAAATATATCACCATATATTCAAATCATTATTTTTAGTAATAAATAAGAATCGTTAGATCTAATAATAAGATATATTATATGATTAAATTAATTTATTATAAATCCAAATTTCGAACCCGTCAACGACATTTTTAATTTAAAATTTTACAAAATAAATTTTAAACCATGCATATCATTATATAAATTTATATTAAATTAAAATTAAAAAATTATTAAAAATAAGAATGATATAAAAACATAATTATAATGTTAAATAAATTTTATAACCTATCAAAAGAAACCCGTGCTTCGCACGGGCTATAAGCTATCTATCTATACTTTTATATTAAAGCCGAAACATTGAAAGTTTTGGTTTTCGGTTTGGTTATCTCATTTATTTTGGTTTTCACAGATAATTAAATTATAAAAATCTATCTATACTATTATATTAAAGCCGAAACATTGAAAGTTTTGGTTTTTGGTTTGGTTATCCCATTTATTTTGGTTTTCACAGATAATTAAATTATAAAAATAACTTAAAAAGCTAATTATTAAGGTTAACGTAATTATATTCAGATTAAAATTCCTTTATCCATATTGAGCTTCGACTTGGACTCTTTTTTCAGCTCGAACAACTCAATTACCCATTTTTTTAAAGATTTTACTTCTAATTGAAACACTTTACAATTTAATTTAAAACTAATATTACAATAATTAATATATATCCAAAATATCACACCATATCTTTCCGTAATTATTTCAGTAGTAATTTTTGTAATTAAAACAAGTTACTATTTAATTTAAAATTAATCTTGCGATAACTAATATACACCCAAAAATATCTCACCATATATTCAAATCATTATTTTTAGTAATAAATAAGAATCGTTAGATCTAATAATAAGATATATTATATGATTAATTTACTAAAAATTCAAAGTTAGAACCCGTCAACGACACTTTTAATTTAGAATTTTACAAAATAAATTTCAAACCATGCATATCATTATATAAATTTATATTAAATTAAAATTAAAAATAAGGATTATATAAAAACATAATTATAATGTTAAATAAATTTTATAACCTATCAAAATAAACCCGTGCTTCGCACGGGTTATAAGCTAGTACTATTATATTAAAGCCGAAACATTGAAAGTTTTGGTTTTCGGTTTGGTTATCTCATTTATTTTGGTTTTCACAGATAATTAAATTATAAAAATAAATTAAAAAGCTAATTACTAAGGTTAACGAAATTATATTCAGATTAAAATTCCTTTATCCATATTGAGCTTTTACTTGGACTCTTTTTTTAGCTCCAACAACTCAATTACCCATTTTTTCTAAAGATTTTACTTCTAATTGAAACACTTTACCATTTAATTTAAAACTAATATTACAATAATTAATATATATCCAAAATATCACACCATATCTTTTCGTAATTATTTTAGTAGTAATTTTTGTAATTAAAACAAGTTACTTTTTAATTTAAAATTAATCTTGCGATAACTAATATACACCCAAAAATATCTCCCCATATATTCAAATCATTATTTTTAGTAATACATAAGAATCGCAAGATCTAATAATAAGATATATTATATGATTAATTTACTAAAAATTCAAAGTTAGAACCCGTCAACGACATTTTTAATTTAGAATTTTACAAAATAAATTTCAAACCATGCATATCATTATATAAATTTATATTAAATTAAAATTAAAAAATTATTAAAAATAAGGATTATATAAAAACATAATTATAATGTTAAATAAATTTTATAACCTATCAAAAGAAACCCGTGCTTCGCACGGGTTATAAGCTAGTACTATTATATTAAAGCCGAAACATTGAAAGTTTTGGTTTTCGATTTGGTTACCCTAATTATTAAAATAAATAATTAAATTACAAAAACAACTCAAAAAGCTAATTAATAATGTTAACGTAATTATATTCTGATTAAAATTCCTTCATCCACTTCTACTTGGACTCTTTTTTCTGCTCCAACAACTCAATTATTCATTTTTTCTAAAGATCTTACTTCTAATTAAAACAATTTACCATTTAATTTAAAAATAATATTACAATAATTAATATATATCCAAAATATCACACCATTTCTTTCCGTAATTATTTTTAGTAATAATTTTTGTAATTAAAACATGGAGTACTTTTTAATTTAAAATTAATCTTGCGATCACTAATATACACCCAAAAATATCTCACCGTATATACAAATCATTATTTTTATTAATAAATAACAATCGTTAGATCTAATAATAAGATATATTATATGATTAAATTAATCTACTAAAAATTCAAAGTTCGAACCCGTCAACGACATTTTTAATGTAGAATTTTATAAAATAAAATTTAAACCATGCATTTCATTATATAAATTTATATTAAATTAAAATTAAAAAAATATTATAAATAATGATTATATAAAAACATAATTATAATGTTAAAAAAAATTTGTAACCTATCAAAAGAAACCCGTGCTTCGCACGGGTTATAAGCTAGTACTATTATATTAAAGCCGAAACATTGAAAGTTTTGGTTTTCGGTTTGGTTATCCCATTTATTTTGGTTTTCACATATAATTAAATTATAAAAATAAGTTAAAAAGCTAATTACTAAGGTTAACGTAATTATATTTAGATTAAAATTCCTTTATCCATATTGAGCTTCTACTTGGACTCTTTTTTCAGCTCAAACAACTCAATTACCCATTTTTTCTAAAGATTTTACTTCTAATTGAAACACTTTACCATTTAATTTAAAACTAATATTACAAAAATTAATATATATCCAAAATATCACACCGTATCTTTCCGTAATTATTTTAGAAGTAATTTTTGTAATTAAAACAATTTAATTTTTAATTTAAAATTAATCTTTTGATAACTAATATACACCCAAAAATATCTCACCTTATATTCAAATCATTATTTTTAGTAATAAATAAGAATCGTTAGATCTAATAATAAGATATATTATATGATTAATTTACTAAAAATTCAAAGTTAAAACCAGTCAACGACATTTTTAATTTAGAATTTTACAAAATAAATTTCAAACCATGAATATCATTATATAAATTTATATTAAATTAAAATTAAAAAATTAATAAAAATAAGGATTATATAAAAACATAATTATAATGTTAAATAAATTTTATAACCTATCAAAAGAAACCCGTGCGAAATAGATAAAATCCATCATACTAACTAATTAATTTCCTTTTTCAGGTTAAACATATTATATTTTCTATTTTTCAATAACTAAATAATTTCATTTTCAGGTAAAATACAATATCTTTTATATTTTATTTAACAAAAATTTCTCCATTATTAATCAATTTTATTTTTCAGGTTATATTTTATCTAACTAAAATTTCTCCATTATTAATCAATATCCTTTTTCAGGTTAAACATATTACCTTTTCTATTTTTCAATAACCTCAAAATATAATATCTTTTACATTTTATCTAACTAAAATTTCTCCTTTTTTAAAAACACTACAAACAACTTTGTTTAATAAAATTACATAATTACATTATAATTAATATTAACTAATCAATTACCTTTTTTCAGCCAAAACACGTTACCTTTTCTCTTTTCTCTAACTAAAATCTATCTTTTTCCAATTATATCATGGGCGATTAACTTTTTCAGCCAAAACACGTTACCTTTTTTCTTTTCTTTTACCAACCTCTCTTTTTCCAATTATATCACTGAAGTTTCTATTTAATAAAAATAAAATAATAATATTATAATACTAATAATTAACCGATTACCTTTTCAGCTAAAACGTATCATCTTTTCTATTTTTTCTGTTTAAATTCCCTTTTTTCTAGAAATATCACGGGCAACATTAATTTCTCATTTTTTAAAAAGTAAGAGTAATTTTATTTAGTAAAATAACAAAATTAAATTTAATTACTATAAACTAATCAATTACCTTTTTTACATAAATCATGTCATCTTTTTAATTTTCACGTTATCTTTCTATTTTCACTGACTAAAATATCTATTTTCCAATTATATCACGGGTGGTCTATATAATATAATAAACTAATAGTATTATAATATTAATAATTAACCGATTACCTTTTTCAACTAAAACGTATCATCTTTTCTATATTTTCTAACTAAAATCCCTCTTTTAATAGAAATATCACGAACAATATTAATTTCTCCTTTTCTAAAAATATTACGAGCAATTGTATTTAGTAAAATAACGTAATTAAATAATAATTACTATAAACTAATCAATTACCTTTTTCACCTAGAACATGTTACCTTTTTGATTTTCTCTAACTAAATTCTTTTTTTTTTCTAATCATATCACGGACATTTTATTTAATAAAATAAAATAATAATATACTAATAATTAATCGATTAAATAATAATTACTATAAACTAATCAATTACCTTTTTCACCTTGAACATGTTACCTTTTTGATTTTCTCTAGCTAAATTCTCTTTTTTTTTCTAATCATATCACGGGCATTTTATTTAATAAAATAAAATAATAATATACTAATAATTAATCGATTACCTTTTTCAACTAAAATCTATCATCTTTTCTATATTTTCTAACTAAAATCCCTCTTTTTCTAGAAATATCACAGATAACATTTATATAATTATTATCAAATCATCTCATATAAAAATTTAAGCCTCCAGAATTCATGTTCTAAAAAAATTAATTTAAACTAATAAAAAATATTTATATAATATTAAAAAAAATCCGTGCGTTTTATATGTATTTCAATTTATTTTTTCATTTTAGGAAGGTGTTAGCAAAATTTTTGGGAAGGTGTTAACCGACCGACCGACCAACCAATTATACCCTATTTCGCTTTTAATAGTATAGTATAGATGTGTAAATTAGTAGTCAATCGCTTACAATGAACAGTGTTAAAAGTCAAAAGGAGAAAGGTTTTGTGAGATAGAGGGAGTATTAATTAACTTGCAATACTCCATGTCAATGATGGTGCTGTGAGGTCGTTTGGCTAAACTTAAAATTATTACTTATGACTTAAAGTTGAAACATTGAAACATTAAAAATAAAAATAATATATTAAATTAATATATTAAATCCAAAAATAACCTAGAAAATACTTAAATCATTTATATATTAATTATAAACAACTTAAAATATAATATAAACTTTCAAAAGATTAATAGATTAATATATTAATTATATTTAATTATATTTAATATATAAAATTAATATATTAAAACATATATTAAAATTAATATTTAATATATTAATTATATATATTATAATTAATATATTAAAACATTTATATATTATAATCATTTATATATTTAATTATATTTTTAAAATTAATATATTATTTTTGTGATTATATATTAATAGATTTATGTTTTTTATTAAATCATTGTTATTTTGGTTTCTAATTATTTTTAATATATTAAAGCCGAAACATTGAAAGTTTTGGTTTTCGGTTTGGTTATCCTATTTATTTTGGTTTACGGTTTGGTTAATTTAATTTTTAATTAATTTTAAATATAAAATAAATCAATTTTAATCCGTTATTGGCTATAGTCCTAAAGTTAATTACTAATGTTAAGGTAATTATATTACAATTAAAATTCCTCCACCCGCTTGGACTCTTTCCTTCTCAATTACCCATCTTCTCCAAAGATTTCACTTCTAATTAAAACATGTTATCTTTTAATATAAATTTAATATTACAATAATTAATATATACCCAAAATATCACACCTTATCTTTCCGTCATTATTTTAGTAATATTTTTTTCTGAATAAAACACGTTACTTTTTAATTTAAAACTAATCTTGAAATCATTAATTTTATTTAACATTATAATTATGTTTTTATATAATCCTTTTTTTAATAATTTTTTAATTTTAATTTAATATAAATTTATATAATGATATGCATGGTTTAAAATTTATTTTGTAAAATTCTAAATTAAAAATGTCGTTGACGGGTTCGAACTTTGAATTTTTATTAAATTCTATTATATTAAAGCCGAAACATTGAAAGTTTTGGTTTTCGGTTTGGTTATCCTAAGTTTTGGTTTTCGGTTTGGTTATCCTAATTATTAAAATAAATAATTAAATTACAAAAACAACTCAAAAAACTAATTACTAATGTTAACGTAATTATATTCGGATTAAAATTCCTACATCCACTTCTACTTGGACTCTTTTTTCTGCTCCAATAACTCAATTATTCATTTTTTCTAAAGATTTTACTTCTAATTAAAACTCTTTACCATTTAACTTAAAACTAATATTACAATAATTAATATATATCCAAAATATCACACCATATCTTTCCATAATTATTTTTAATAGTAATTTTTGTAATTAAAACATGGAGTACTTTTTAATTTAAAATTAATCTTGAGATCAATAATATACACCCAAAAATATCTCACCATATATACAAATCATTATTTTTATTAATAAATAACAATAGTTAAATCTAATAATAAGATATATTATATGATTAAATTAATTTACTAAAAATTCAAAGTTCGAACCCGTCAACGACATTTTTAATTTAGAATTTTACAAAATAAATTTTAAACCATGCATTTCATTATATAAATTTATATTAAATTAAAATAAAAAAATTATTAAAAATAAGGATTATATAAAAACATAATTATAATGTTAAATAAATTTTATAACCTATCAAAAGAAACCCGTGCTTCGCACGGGTTATAAGCTAGTACTATTATATTAAAGCCGAAACATTGAAAGTTTTGGTTTTCGGTTTGGTTATCCTATTTAATAATTAACTGATTTTCTTTTTCAGCTAAAACGTATCATCTTTTATATATTTTCTAACTAAAATCCCTCTTTTAATAGAAATTCACGTACAATATTAATTTCTTCTTTTCAAAAACTATTACGAGCAATTGTATTTAGTAAAATAACGTAATTAAATTATAAATACTATAGACTAATCAATTACCTTTTTCACCTAAAACATTTTACCTTTTTAATTTTCTTTAACTAAATCCTCTCTTATTCTAATCATTACACGAGCTTTATATTTAATAAAATAAAAGAATTATTTTATAATTACTAATAATTAAACAATTATTTTTTTCAACTAAAACCTATCATCTTTCTACATTTTCTGACTAAAATCTCTCCATTTTTAGAAATATAATGGATAACATTTATACAACTATTATCAAATCATCTCATATAAAAATTTAAGCCTCCAAAATTAATATTTCAAAAAATAATTTAAATTAATACAAAAAATTTTATATAATATTTTAAAAAATCCGTGCATCGCACGGGTTTTAAGCTAGTATTATATTAAAGCCGAAACATTGAAAGTTTTGGTTTTCGGTTTGGTTATCCTATTTATTTTGGTTTTCGGTTTGGTTAATTTAATTTTTAATTAATTTTAAATATTTTATTTAGTAAAATGACATAATTAAATTATAATTATATAAGCTAATCAATTACCTTTTTCACATAAATCATGTCATTTTTTTAATTTTCACGTTACCTTTCTATTTTCTCTAACTAAAATCTCTCTTTTTCCAATTATATCAAGGGAGGTTGTATTTAATAAAATAAACTAATAATATTCCGATTACCTTTTTCAACTAAAACGTATCATCTTTTCTATATTTTTTTTAACTAAAATCCTTCTTTTAATAGAAATATCACGGACAATATTAATTTTCCTTTTCTAAAAGTATTTCGTGCAATTGTATTTAGTAAATAAGGTAATTAAATTATAATTGCTATAAACTAATCAATTATATTTTTCACCCATAACATGTTTCCTTTTTAATTTTCTCTAACTAAATGTTATCTTTTTCTAATCATATCACATGCATTCTATTTAATAAAAATAATAATTTTATAATTACCAATAATTAATCGATTATCTTTTTCAACTAAAACCTATCATCTTTTCTATATTTTCTAACTAAAATTCTTCCATTTCTAGAAATATCACGGATAACATTTGTATAATTATTATCAAATCATCTCATATAATAATGTAAGTCTCCAAAATTCATCTTTTAAAAAGTAATTTAAATAAATGAAAAAAATTATATAATATTAAAATAAAAAAATCCGTGCATCGCACGGACTTTAAGCTAGTATATTTATATTCTACAAAACATCCTTTTTTTAGTGCTCATTTGATTTATGCATAAATTAAATGATTCATAAATTAAAGTAGTGATATTATAATATGTATGAACATAATATGTATAATTATACTTAAAAAAATTTAATCATAAAAATGTACAAATTTATATCAGTGACTAGAAGATGACCCGTGCGAGTTATTATGCTAGTAAGACAAAAGATATGAAAGTGACAATATTTTTTTTTTTTTGAAAATGTGAAAGTGGCAATAATTAATTAATTATTAAACAATGACTATGCAGTGATTGTAAAATGATTCGCATGGCTGTGTAACTTTAATACTGGTGGAAAGGAAGAAAGAAAATGGACCACAAAATAGAATGGGAACTGCGCCATTAGAAATTAAATGGGTTAGAGACCAATAAAACATGAGTCAAAACGGGCCAGAAAATATAATTGGCCCAGAAACTAACCTGGACCAAGTTAATGGGCTAACTAAGCAAATTAACGGACCAAAAACCGTATATATATCTATCTATTTATCTATCTATCTATCTATCTATCTATCTATCTATACTATCAAACATTGAAAGTTTTGGTTTTCGGTTTGGTTATCCCATTTATTTTGATTTTCACAGATAATTAAATTATAAAAATAACTTAAAAAACTAATTAATAAGGTTAACGTAATTATATTCAGATTAAAATTCCTTTATCCATATTGAGCTTCTACTTGGATTCTTTTTTAAGCTCCAACACAACAATTACCCATTTTTTCTAAAGATTTTACTTCTAATTGAAACACTTTACCATTTAATTTAAAACTAATATTATAATAATTAATATATATCCAAAATATCACACCATATCTTTCCGTAATTATTTTAGTAGTAATTTTTGTAATTAAAACAAGTTACTTTTTAATTTAAAATTAATCTTGCGATAACTAATATACACCCAAAAATATCTCACCATATATTCAAATCATTATTTTTAGTAATAAATAAGAATCGTTAGATCTAATAATAAGATATATTATATGATTAATTTACTAAAAATTCAAAGTTAGAACCCGTCAACGACATTTTTAATTTAGAATTTTACAAAATAAATTTCAAACCATGCATATCATTATATAAATTTATATTAAATTAAAATTAAAAAATTATTAAAAATAAGGATTATATAAAAACATAATTATAATGTTAAATAAATTTTATAATCTATCAAAAGAAACTCGTGCTTCGCACGGGTTATAATCTAGTACTATTATATTAAAGCCGAAACATTGAAAGTTTTGGTTTTCGGTTTGGTTATCCCATTTATTTTGGTTTTCACAGATAATTAAATTATAAAAATAACTTAAAAAGCTAATTACTAAGGTTAACGTAATTATATTCAGATTAAAATTCCTTTATCCATATTGAGCTTCTACTTGGACTCTTTTTTCAGCTCCAACAACTCAATTACCCATTTTTTCTAAAAATTTTACTTCTAATTGAAACATTTTACCATTTAATTTAAAATTAATATTACAATAATTAATATATATCCAAAATATCACACCATATCTTTCCGTAATTATTTTAGTAGTAATTTTTGTAATTAAAACAAGTTACTTTTTAATTTAAAATTAATCTTGCGATAACTAATATACACCCAAAAAATATCTCACCATATATTCAAATCATTATTTTTAGTAATAAATAAGAATCGTTAGATCTAATAATAAGATATATTATATGATTAATTTACTAAAAATTCAAAGTTAAAACCCGTCAACGACATTTTTAATTTAGAATTTTACAAAATAAATTTCAAACCATGCATATCATTATATAAATTAATATTAAATTAAAATTAAAAAATTATTAAAAATAAGGATTATATAAAAACATAATTATAATGTTAAATAAATTTTATAACCTATCAAAAGAAACACGTGCTTCGCACGGGTTATAAGCTAGTACTATTATATTAAAACCGAAACATTGAAAGTTTTGGTTTTCGGTTTGGTTATCCCATTTATTTTGGTTTTCACAGATAATTAAATTATAAAAATAACTTAAAAAGCTAATTACTAAGGTTAACGTGATTATATTCAGATTAAAATTCCTTTATCCATATTGAGCTTCTACTTGGACTCTTTTTTCAGCTCCAACAACTCAATTACCCATTTTTTCTAAAGATTTTACTTCTAATTGAAACACTTTACCATTTAATTTAAAACTAATATTACAATAATTAATATATATCCAAAATATCACACCATATCTTTCCGTAATTATTTTAGTAGTAATTTTTGTAATTAAAACAAGTTACTTTTTAATTTAAAATTAATCTTGCGATAACTAATATACACCCAAAAATATCTCACCATATATTCAAATCATTATTTTTAGTAATAAATAAGAATTGTTAGATCTAATAATAAGATATATTATATGATTAATTTACTAAAAATTCAAAGTTAGAACCCGTCAACGACATTTTTAATTTAGAATTTCACAAAATAAATTTCAAACCATGCATATCATTATATAAATTTATATTAAATTAAAATTAAAAATAAGAATTATATAAAAACATAATTATAATGTTAAATAAATTTTATAACCTATCAAAAGAAACCCGTGCTTCGCACGGGTTATAAGCTAATACTATTATATTAAATCCGAAACATTGAAAGTTTTGGTTTTCGGTTTGGTTATCCTATTTATTTTGGTTAATTTAATTTTTAATTAATTTTAAATATAAAATAAATCAATTTTAATTTGTTATTGACTATAGTCCTAAAGACACAATAGTATTTTATATTTACACAATTACTAATATAGCTAAAGTCTATCTATATCTATCTATCTATACTATTATATTACAGCCGAAACATTGAAAGTTTTGAAAGTTTTTGTTTTCGGTTTGGTTATCCTAATTATTAAAATAAATAATTAAATTACAAAAACAACTCAAAAAACTAATTATTAATGCCAACGTAATTATATTCCGATTAAAATTTCTTCCTCCACGTTGAACTTATTGAACTTCAACTTGGACTCTTTTTTCTGCTCCAACAACTCAATTACCCATTTTTCTAAAGATTTTACTTTTAATTAAAACACTTTACCATTTAATTTCAAACTAATATTACAATAATTAATATATATCCAAAATATCACACCATATCATTCCGTAATTATTTTTAGTAGTAATTTTTGTAATTAAAACAATTTATTTTTAAATTTAAAATTAATCTTGCGATCATTAATATACACCCCAAAATATATCACCATATATTCAAATCATTATTTTTAGTAATAAATAAGAATCGTTAGATCTAATAATAAGATATATTATATGATTAAATTAATTTATTATAAATCCAAATTTCGAACCCGTCAACGACATTTTTAATTTAAAATTTTACAAAATAAATTTTAAACCATGCATATCATTATATAAATTTATATTAAATTAAAATTAAAAAATTATTAAAAATAAGAATGATATAAAAACATAATTATAATGTTAAATAAATTTTATAACCTATCAAAAGAAACCCGTGCTTCGCACGGGCTATAAGCTATCTATCTATACTTTTATATTAAAGCCGAAACATTGAAAGTTTTGGTTTTCGGTTTGGTTATCTCATTTATTTTGGTTTTCACAGATAATTAAATTATAAAAATCTATCTATACTATTATATTAAAGCCGAAACATTGAAAGTTTTGGTTTTTGGTTTGGTTATCCCATTTATTTTGGTTTTCACAGATAATTAAATTATAAAAATAACTTAAAAAGCTAATTATTAAGGTTAACGTAATTATATTCAGATTAAAATTCCTTTATCCATATTGAGCTTCGACTTGGACTCTTTTTTCAGCTCGAACAACTCAATTACCCATTTTTTTAAAGATTTTACTTCTAATTGAAACACTTTACAATTTAATTTAAAACTAATATTACAATAATTAATATATATCCAAAATATCACACCATATCTTTCCGTAATTATTTCAGTAGTAATTTTTGTAATTAAAACAAGTTACTATTTAATTTAAAATTAATCTTGCGATAACTAATATACACCCAAAAATATCTCACCATATATTCAAATCATTATTTTTAGTAATAAATAAGAATCGTTAGATCTAATAATAAGATATATTATATGATTAATTTACTAAAAATTCAAAGTTAGAACCCGTCAACGACACTTTTAATTTAGAATTTTACAAAATAAATTTCAAACCATGCATATCATTATATAAATTTATATTAAATTAAAATTAAAAATAAGGATTATATAAAAACATAATTATAATGTTAAATAAATTTTATAACCTATCAAAATAAACCCGTGCTTCGCACGGGTTATAAGCTAGTACTATTATATTAAAGCCGAAACATTGAAAGTTTTGGTTTTCGGTTTGGTTATCTCATTTATTTTGGTTTTCACAGATAATTAAATTATAAAAATAACTTAAAAAGCTAATTACTAAGGTTAACGAAATTATATTCAGATTAAAATTCCTTTATCCATATTGAGCTTTTACTTGGACTCTTTTTTTAGCTCCAACAACTCAATTACCCATTTTTTCTAAAGATTTTACTTCTAATTGAAACACTTTACCATTTAATTTAAAACTAATATTACAATAATTAATATATATCCAAAATATCACACCATATCTTTTCGTAATTATTTTAGTAGTAATTTTTGTAATTAAAACAAGTTACTTTTTAATTTAAAATTAATCTTGCGATAACTAATATACACCCAAAAATATCTCCCCATATATTCAAATCATTATTTTTAGTAATACATAAGAATCGCAAGATCTAATAATAAGATATATTATATGATTAATTTACTAAAAATTCAAAGTTAGAACCCGTCAACGACATTTTTAATTTAGAATTTTACAAAATAAATTTCAAACCATGCATATCATTATATAAATTTATATTAAATTAAAATTAAAAAATTATTAAAAATAAGGATTATATAAAAACATAATTATAATGTTAAATAAATTTTATAACCTATCAAAAGAAACCCGTGCTTCGCACGGGTTATAAGCTAGTACTATTATATTAAAGCCGAAACATTGAAAGTTTTGGTTTTCGATTTGGTTACCCTAATTATTAAAATAAATAATTAAATTACAAAAACAACTCAAAAAGCTAATTAATAATGTTAACGTAATTATATTCTGATTAAAATTCCTTCATCCACTTCTACTTGGACTCTTTTTTCTGCTCCAACAACTCAATTATTCATTTTTTCTAAAGATCTTACTTCTAATTAAAACAATTTACCATTTAATTTAAAAATAATATTACAATAATTAATATATATCCAAAATATCACACCATTTCTTTCCGTAATTATTTTTAGTAATAATTTTTGTAATTAAAACATGGAGTACTTTTTAATTTAAAATTAATCTTGCGATCACTAATATACACCCAAAAATATCTCACCGTATATACAAATCATTATTTTTATTAATAAATAACAATCGTTAGATCTAATAATAAGATATATTATATGATTAAATTAATCTACTAAAAATTCAAAGTTCGAACCCGTCAACGACATTTTTAATGTAGAATTTTATAAAATAAAATTTAAACCATGCATTTCATTATATAAATTTATATTAAATTAAAATTAAAAAAATATTATAAATAATGATTATATAAAAACATAATTATAATGTTAAAAAAAATTTGTAACCTATCAAAAGAAACCCGTGCTTCGCACGGGTTATAAGCTAGTACTATTATATTAAAGCCGAAACATTGAAAGTTTTGGTTTTCGGTTTGGTTATCCCATTTATTTTGGTTTTCACATATAATTAAATTATAAAAATAAGTTAAAAAGCTAATTACTAAGGTTAACGTAATTATATTTAGATTAAAATTCCTTTATCCATATTGAGCTTCTACTTGGACTCTTTTTTCAGCTCAAACAACTCAATTACCCATTTTTTCTAAAGATTTTACTTCTAATTGAAACACTTTACCATTTAATTTAAAACTAATATTACAAAAATTAATATATATCCAAAATATCACACCGTATCTTTCCGTAATTATTTTAGAAGTAATTTTTGTAATTAAAACAATTTAATTTTTAATTTAAAATTAATCTTTTGATAACTAATATACACCCAAAAATATCTCACCTTATATTCAAATCATTATTTTTAGTAATAAATAAGAATCGTTAGATCTAATAATAAGATATATTATATGATTAATTTACTAAAAATTCAAAGTTAAAACCAGTCAACGACATTTTTAATTTAGAATTTTACAAAATAAATTTCAAACCATGAATATCATTATATAAATTTATATTAAATTAAAATTAAAAAATTAATAAAAATAAGGATTATATAAAAACATAATTATAATGTTAAATAAATTTTATAACCTATCAAAAGAAACCCGTGCGAAATAGATAAAATCCATCATACTAACTAATTAATTTCCTTTTTCAGGTTAAACATATTATATTTTCTATTTTTCAATAACTAAATAATTTCATTTTCAGGTAAAATACAATATCTTTTATATTTTATTTAACAAAAATTTCTCCATTATTAATCAATTTTATTTTTCAGGTTATATTTTATCTAACTAAAATTTCTCCATTATTAATCAATATCCTTTTTCAGGTTAAACATATTACCTTTTCTATTTTTCAATAACCTCAAAATATAATATCTTTTACATTTTATCTAACTAAAATTTCTCCTTTTTTAAAAACACTACAAACAACTTTGTTTAATAAAATTACATAATTACATTATAATTAATATTAACTAATCAATTACCTTTTTTCAGCCAAAACACGTTACCTTTTCTCTTTTCTCTAACTAAAATCTATCTTTTTCCAATTATATCATGGGCGATTAACTTTTTCAGCCAAAACACGTTACCTTTTTTCTTTTCTTTTACCAACCTCTCTTTTTCCAATTATATCACTGAAGTTTCTATTTAATAAAAATAAAATAATAATATTATAATACTAATAATTAACCGATTACCTTTTCAGCTAAAACGTATCATCTTTTCTATTTTTTCTGTTTAAATTCCCTTTTTTCTAGAAATATCACGGGCAACATTAATTTCTCATTTTTTAAAAAGTAAGAGTAATTTTATTTAGTAAAATAACAAAATTAAATTTAATTACTATAAACTAATCAATTACCTTTTTTACATAAATCATGTCATCTTTTTAATTTTCACGTTATCTTTCTATTTTCACTGACTAAAATATCTATTTTCCAATTATATCACGGGTGGTCTATATAATATAATAAACTAATAGTATTATAATATTAATAATTAACCGATTACCTTTTTCAACTAAAACGTATCATCTTTTCTATATTTTCTAACTAAAATCCCTCTTTTAATAGAAATATCACGAACAATATTAATTTCTCCTTTTCTAAAAATATTACGAGCAATTGTATTTAGTAAAATAACGTAATTAAATAATAATTACTATAAACTAATCAATTACCTTTTTCACCTAGAACATGTTACCTTTTTGATTTTCTCTAACTAAATTCTTTTTTTTTTCTAATCATATCACGGACATTTTATTTAATAAAATAAAATAATAATATACTAATAATTAATCGATTAAATAATAATTACTATAAACTAATCAATTACCTTTTTCACCTTGAACATGTTACCTTTTTGATTTTCTCTAGCTAAATTCTCTTTTTTTTTCTAATCATATCACGGGCATTTTATTTAATAAAATAAAATAATAATATACTAATAATTAATCGATTACCTTTTTCAACTAAAATCTATCATCTTTTCTATATTTTCTAACTAAAATCCCTCTTTTTCTAGAAATATCACAGATAACATTTATATAATTATTATCAAATCATCTCATATAAAAATTTAAGCCTCCAGAATTCATGTTCTAAAAAAATTAATTTAAACTAATAAAAAATATTTATATAATATTAAAAAAATCCGTGCGTTTTATATGTATTTCAATTTATTTTTTCATTTTAGGAAGGTGTTAGCAAAATTTTTGGGAAGGTGTTAACCGACCGACCGACCAACCAATTATACCCTATTTCGCTTTTAATAGTATAGTATAGATGTGTAAATTAGTAGTCAATCGCTTACAATGAACAGTGTTAAAAGTCAAAAGGAGAAAGGTTTTGTGAGATAGAGGGAGTATTAATTAACTTGCAATACTCCATGTCAATGATGGTGCTGTGAGGTCGTTTGGCTAAACTTAAAATTATTACTTATGACTTAAAGTTGAAACATTGAAACATTAAAAATAAAAATAATATATTAAATTAATATATTAAATCCAAAAATAACCTAGAAAATACTTAAATCATTTATATATTAATTATAAACAACTTAAAATATAATATAAACTTTCAAAAGATTAATAGATTAATATATTAATTATATTTAATTATATTTAATATATAAAATTAATATATTAAAACATATATTAAAATTAATATTTAATATATTAATTATATATATTATAATTAATATATTAAAACATTTATATATTATAATCATTTATATATTTAATTATATTTTTAAAATTAATATATTATTTTTGTGATTATATATTAATAGATTTATGTTTTTTATTAAATCATTGTTATTTTGGTTTCTAATTATTTTTAATATATTAAAGCCGAAACATTGAAAGTTTTGGTTTTCGGTTTGGTTATCCTATTTATTTTGGTTTACGGTTTGGTTAATTTAATTTTTAATTAATTTTAAATATAAAATAAATCAATTTTAATCCGTTATTGGCTATAGTCCTAAAGTTAATTACTAATGTTAAGGTAATTATATTACAATTAAAATTCCTCCACCCGCTTGGACTCTTTCCTTCTCAATTACCCATCTTCTCCAAAGATTTCACTTCTAATTAAAACATGTTATCTTTTAATATAAATTTAATATTACAATAATTAATATATACCCAAAATATCACACCTTATCTTTCCGTCATTATTTTAGTAATATTTTTTTCTGAATAAAACACGTTACTTTTTAATTTAAAACTAATCTTGAAATCATTAATTTTATTTAACATTATAATTATGTTTTTATATAATCCTTTTTTTAATAATTTTTTAATTTTAATTTAATATAAATTTATATAATGATATGCATGGTTTAAAATTTATTTTGTAAAATTCTAAATTAAAAATGTCGTTGACGGGTTCGAACTTTGAATTTTTATTAAACTCTATTATATTAAAGCCGAAACATTGAAAGTTTTGGTTTTCGGTTTGGTTATCCTAAGTTTTGGTTTTCGGTTTGGTTATCCTAATTATTAAAATAAATAATTAAATTACAAAAACAACTCAAAAAACTAATTACTAATGTTAACGTAATTATATTCGGATTAAAATTCCTACATCCACTTCTACTTGGACTCTTTTTTCTGCTCCAATAACTCAATTATTCATTTTTTCTAAAGATTTTACTTCTAATTAAAACTCTTTACCATTTAACTTAAAACTAATATTACAATAATTAATATATATCCAAAATATCACACCATATCTTTCCATAATTATTTTTAATAGTAATTTTTGTAATTAAAACATGGAGTACTTTTTAATTTAAAATTAATCTTGAGATCAATAATATACACCCAAAAATATCTCACCATATATACAAATCATTATTTTTATTAATAAATAACAATAGTTAAATCTAATAATAAGATATATTATATGATTAAATTAATTTACTAAAAATTCAAAGTTCGAACCCGTCAACGACATTTTTAATTTAGAATTTTACAAAATAAATTTTAAACCATGCATTTCATTATATAAATTTATATTAAATTAAAATAAAAAAATTATTAAAAATAAGGATTATATAAAAACATAATTATAATGTTAAATAAATTTTATAACCTATCAAAAGAAACCCGTGCTTCGCACGGGTTATAAGCTAGTACTATTATATTAAAGCCGAAACATTGAAAGTTTTGGTTTTCGGTTTGGTTATCCTATTTATTTTGGTTTTCGGTTTGGTTAATTTAATTTTTAATTAATTTTAAATATAAAATAAATCAATGTTAATCCGTTATTGGCTATAGTCCTAAAGACACAATAGTATTTTATATTTACACCATTACACTAATACAGCTAAACTTAAAACCTCCGTTGCCTTCACGAACACTGCGCACAGACTTCTAAACCTAATTTACACCATCTTCATCAATTCAATACACAAGTTTCTTCGACTTTTCTCTTCTTTTGCAACACCGTAGTTTTGAAAGTTTTGGTTTTCGATTTGGTTATCCTAATTATTAAAATAAATAATTAAATTACAAAAACAACTCAAAAAGCTAATTACTAATGTTAACGTAATTATATTCTGATTAAAATTCCTTCATCCACTTCTACTTGGACTCTTTTTTCCTCTCCAACAACTAAATTATTCATTTTTTCTAAAGATTTTACTTCTAATTAAAAACTTTACCATTAATTTAAAACTATTATATTAAAGCCGAAATATTGAAAGTTTTGGTTTTCGGTTTGGTTATCCTAAGTTTTGGTTTTCGGTTTGGTTATCCTAATTATTAAAATAAATAAGGGTTATTTACATAAATATATAAGATTTTAACAATTACTTCAAATTTTATTACCATCCAACTATCTTTTCACTTCTATAAAATCATTTTTTCAAAAATACTACCTCATTATAATTTTATGTTTTCAAAATTCCAAAAATACTACCTTCCTCAGTTGCAACTTTTGCAACCTCATTTGCAACTTCTAGATACATATATATGTATCTAGATTCCAAAAAAGTGGTCGAAAATGTCATCAGAACCCCAGAATTTGAAATCAGAAATTTGTAGCATCTCAGTTGCAAATGAGGTTGCAAGGCCCCGCCAGAGGCACTCATAATTGGTGAATTTAGGTTGCATGGCCCCGCAGGGGCACTCATAATTGGTGAATTTGGGTTGCAAGGCCCCGCCAGGGGCACTCATAATTGGTGAATTTCTGATTTGCAACTTTCAGTATTCAGTTGCAACTTTTGCAACCTCAGTTGCAACTTTTTCAACCTCAGTTAACCTCAGTTGCAACTGAGGTTGCAACTTTTTCAACCTCAGTTGCAACTGAGGTTGCAACAGTTGCAACTTTTTCAACCTCAGTTGCAACAGTTGCAACTTTTGCAACCTCAGTTGCAACATCAGTTGCAACTTTTGCAACCTCAGTTGCAACCTCAGTTGCAACAGTTGCAACTTTTGCAACCTCAGTTGCAACTTTTGCAACCTCAGTTGCAACAGTTGCAACTTTTGCAACTTCAGTTGCAACAGTTGCAACTTTTGCAACCTCAGTTGCAACTGCGGTTTGCAACCTCAGTTGCAACTTTTGCAACTGAAAACTGAAAGTTGCAAATCAGAAATTCACAAATTATGAGTGCCCCTCCGGGGCCATGCAACCTAAATTCACCAATTATGAGTGCCTCTGGCGGGGCCTTGCAACCTCATTTGCAACTGAGATGCTACAAATTTCTGATTTCAAGTTCTGGGGTTCAGATGACATTTTCGACCACTTTTTTGGAATCTAGATATATATATATATATATATATATATATATCTAGATTCCAAAAAAGTGGTCGAAAATGTCATCTGAACCCCAGAACTTGAAATCAGAAATTTGAAAACTGGAAATTGCAAATGAGGTTGCAAAAGTTGCAACTGAGGAAGGTAGTACTTTTGGAATTTTGAAAACACGGTCGGTATTTTTAGAATTTTAGAAAGGTTGGTAGTATATATTTAAAAATCTAATAGTTTATATGGGTAGTTTTAAACTTATCCCAATAAATAATTAAATTACAAAAACAACTCAAAAAGCTAATTACTAATGTTAACGTAATTATATTCTGATTAAAATTCCTTCATCCACTTCTACTTGTACTCTTTTTTCTGCTCCAACAACTAAATTATTCATTTTTTCTAAAGATTTTATTCTAATTAAAACACTTTACCATTTAATTTAAAACTAATATTAAAATAATTAAATAATTAAATTACAAAAACAACTCAAAAAGCTAATTACTAATGTTAACGTAATTATATTCTGATTAAAATTCCTTCATCCACTTCTACTTGGACTCTTTTTTCTGCTCCAACAACTCAATTATTCATTTTTTCTAAAGATTTTACTTCTAATTAAATCACTTTACCATTTAATTTAAAACTAATATTACAATAATTAAATAATTAAATTACAAAAACAACTCAAAAAGCTAATTACTAATGTTAACGTAATTATATTCTGATTAAAATTCCTTCATCCACTTCTACTTGGACTCTTTTTTCTGCTCCAAAACTCAATTATTCATTTTTTCTAAAATTTTTACTTCTAATTAAAACACTTTACCATTTAATTTAAAACTAATATTACAATAACTAATATATATCCAAAATATCACACCAATTATTTTTAATAGTAATTTTTGTAATTAAAACATGGAGTACTTTTTAATTTAAAATTAATCTTGCGATCACTAATATACACCCAAAAATATCTCACCACATATACAAATCATTATTTTTATTAATAAATAACAATCGTTAGATCTAATAATAAGATATATTATATGATTAAATTAATTTATTAAGAATTCAAAGTTTGAACCCGTCAACGACATTTTTAATTTAGAATTTTACAAAATTTAAACCATGCATTTCATTATATAAATTTATATTAAATTAAAATTAAAAAATTATTAAAAATAAAAATTATATAAAAATATAATTATAATGTTAAATAAATTTTATAACCTATCAAAAGAAACCCGTGCTTCGCACGGGTTATAAGCTAGTTATTATATTAAAGCTGTAACACTGAAAATTTTGGTTTTCAGTTTGGTTATCCTATTAATTACAATAAATAATAACGTAATCTAATTAAAGGTAATTAATCAATTGTCTTTTTAACATTTACTTTTAATTTAATATATTACCCTTAAAAATTCAATCGTATCATACTTTTCAATATTCATTAATATTTTCTTTCTAATTAAAACATGTTACTATTTTGATTTAAAACTAATTTATATTCACTCCGTCTCAAAATACTTTTCCCATTTGAGTTGGACACATTTGCCAACGCATACTTTTAATCGTTAATATCTTCAATTTCGTATTAGTATTAAATATAAAAACTTCAATGTATTAAAGTACTAACAAATACAAATCCAACAAGATCCCTTATGACTGTATTTGGTCTTATAGATTAGGTGTAAATTAATAATTTATCTCATGTAATGAACAGGACCGACTTTAGAAACGGGCAACTTAATATGAGACAGAGGGAGTAATCATTAATATATACCCGAAAATATCACACCATATTTTTTAATTATTAATAAAATATATTAAAAATCCGTATACATTGTTTATAATAGGGAAACATTAGTATAATCCGTAAACATGAGTATATTAAATTATATTTAATTTAAATTAAAAAAATATTGAAAATATTGATTATATAAAAACATAATTGTATAATTATAACTAAAATATCGAAGATGGAGGAGAGGCACGCATATCGAGGAGGGAGATCTCAAATTTCAAATCGTCAGGGGAATCGATCGGAGAAGAAGAGGGTTAATGCTGACCAGGAAAAGGAGGATAAGTTGCTATTGGAGTTCATTGGGGCTTACAGATATCTCATAGATGAGGAGGTATATGATAGGTTGTTACTGAAAGAAGATGGGGCTTTGATGGATGCTCTGAATCAGATTCATTGGAGGAGTTTGAAGAAGAGAGAAGTTAAGGATGGAAAGGGGCTACCAGCGGTTAGTCAGATTCACAGAGAGATGGAGCGAGAAGGTATCAAGAAATCTTATGCACAAATTGTGGGGGAGTTGTCAAAGGGTGATAAGGATGAAAAAGAATGGCAGACGGTGGTTTCGAAGAAAAATAAGGTTAAGTCTAAGGAGGAGCAGGAATGCACAATTTTTGTGTCAAAAATTCCGAATGAGGCTTCTTCAAAGGAACTGTGGGAGTTCTTCAAGTCAGGGGGAAATATAAGAGATATTATATTACCTAGGAAGAGGGATAAATGGAATAATAGGTTTGGTTTTGTGAAAACGGTTTCGGAGCAGGAGGCTGGGCGTATCATTTCTAATCTAAAGCAGCACAAAGGATTGGGGCGAATCTTGAAGATGTCTATTAATGCAAGGAGTGGTAAGGTAGGCGAATTGAAGATTAAGGGTAGTGAGAAAGAGAAGGAGGGTATGGGTTTTGGGGTGAATGTTAAGAGGTCAGTTAATCCGGTGATTAATGCTAGGAATGTTTTTGAATATGTTGAATCGGAGACAAATGAGAACATTGAGGCTTCAATGTTAAGTAGTATTGTTGGATATACTAGCTTGGAGAGTAATGCTGAGGTATTGTTGGAGGGGTTAAAGGCTGAAGGGCTAAAGGATATTAAGATATTGAGGGTTAATAGATTCACTTTCTACGTGAATAAGACATCAGATGGAGTTTGGAATGAGGAGGATTATGTGGTACTGAAGAAGTTTTTTAGGAAAACACGTCATTTTCAGGAGGAAGATTTTGTTATTCCTAGAGTTGTGGAAGTTGAATGTTGTGGAATTCCATTACTGGCGTGGGTTGAGGAAAATTTGAGGGCATATACTAAGTCTATTGGTGAATGGGTCTCTTGGAGCTATCAGAATGAGCAAGAATTAGCAATTTACAATCCGAGAGTAATATGTGTGACTAATAGATATGAGGAGATTAATGAGAAGTTAAGGATATATGTAAAAGGGAAATCATATGAGGTGTTCATTAGGGAGTTAAAGGAAGAGTCGCATAGGTGCGGTCGAGGTGATAAGGAGAGAACAGGGGATAGTGTTAGTCAGTCAGATTTGGCAGGGGGAAATGGAGGAATGGAGGTTCAAAACTCTATGGTTGATATTAATGTTGAAGTAGATAAGAATAAGCAGTCGGGACTTAATGTTAGTCAGGGTACTGAAGAGGGTAGTAAGGGTAGGTTGGATTCTTCTAGAATGGATACGGTTGTACCAGAATCGGAGGTGTCAAAGGATATAGTTATACAAAATATAGTAGAAGGAGGAGGCAGGGTGTTGGTTGGGGATGTAGAAAATAAAAATGATGGTTGTTGGAATTACAGAGACAATTCTGAAACTTTACTGAGTGGATCTAAGCTAACGAAATTAAATAGTGAGGAAGGGTTAGTGGAGGAGGATACGATAGAGTCTGTTGAGGAAGAGAATGTATTTTCACAGAATTCTATTTGTGAAAATATGTTTAAGTTTAATATGGGTGCAAGGAGGGGTAGGCCCAGAAAAAAGGATAAAAGATCGGTAAATCCTTTTGATTTTAAGTTAACTAATAGATTAGGGGGAAGAAGTCTTTTGTTAAAAGGGAAGAGGATTGGTTCGAGGAATAAGGGTACTGTTCAGAAGGTTGTAGATAAGCACGGGGGTGATGAAAATATGAATAACAACAGGGGGGAAAGGAGCTGGAAGCAGAAAGAATTGTAGATACTGCAATAGAGATGGGACTAACAATTGTTGGGGGAAGGGAAGAGGGTATCAAGGTCATTGCTAAGCGCATTGAGGAAAATAAGGTATAAGAGTATTAAGAGTGGATTTTAAGTTGGATTGTTGAAAATGTTTGATATGAGGAATATTTCTTTGATTTCTTGGAATATAAGGGGTGTTTGCAATAGTGTTAAAAAAAGGATGGCTAAAGATATTTTATTGGAGCATAAAGCAAATATAGTTTGCTTTCAGGAAACTAAATGTAGTGGTTGGAATATTCAGTCGATCAGGAACTTATGTAACAGTCAAGATTTTGAATGGGCGGAGGTAGAGGCTAGAGGACTTTCGGGAGGATTATTGTGTATGTGGGATAATTCATTATATAAATTAGTAGGGGTGAGGAAGGAGGAGAACTGGTTGTGGTGTAAATTGCAGAGTTGGGAGGATAGTGAAGTCTTTAGTGTGATAAATGTATACAGTGCACAAGATTTGGAGAGTAAAAGAAGATTGTGGCTGGAATTAGCTGGTATTGTGGCAAGTCATCAAAATGAATGCCTATGCATTATTGGTGATTTTAATAGTATTCGAGATGAAAGTGAGAGAGTAAATTGTATGTATAGAAGGGATGATATGGTTGGTTTTAGTCATTTTATTGATAACTCAAATTTATTAGAGTTAGCGATGGGTAATTCAGAGTTTACTTGGTTTGGGGCAGGAGGAAGAAAGAGTAAATTAGACAGAGCGTTAGTAAATTCATCATGGTGGAGTAAGGGTCAATGGTTTCTGAAATCTTTGAGTAGGAAGAAGTCGGATCATAGGGCTTTGTTTTTAAGCCAGCAATCTCAGAATTGGGGACCTGTTCCGTTTAAAATTTTTAATTGTTGGCTTAAGGATGGTGGTCTTGTTGCATCACTGGAGTCGCAGATCTGTAAGGATGTGGAAGAGGGTAAGCTAGATGTATTATCTATTTTAAGGAGAGTTAGAATGGGAATCAAGGAGTGGTCCAAGTTGGGGAAGAATAATATTTATTGACATGCGGATAAAGGAGGTGGAAGAGAGTTTGGAGAAGGAGGATAATGATTCAAACAACAACACTAACAAGGTAGTGCTGAATGAGTTGTTGGGAGAATTATATGAGCAAAAAGTTGACATGCTAAGGCAGAGGTCTAGAGTTAACTGGCAGGTAAAAGGAGATAGAAACACGAGGTATTTTCATCAGTGTATTCAGAAAAGGAGATGCAGAAATCTTATTCGAAGGATATTCTGGAAGCAGACTTGGATTTCATCTCCTACAGCACTCAAGGATGCTTTCTTCGAGCATTTTACTTCCTTATTTGATAGCAGCAGAGAGTGTCTCATGTTTAAGATAGGTCATTTACAACTGGAGAGAATTACGTTGCAGGAGTCTCAATGGTTGGACAGGGACATAAAGATGGAAGAGGTGGAATGTGTATTAAAGTCAATGTCTTCGGAAAAGGCACCGGGGCCAGATGGTTTTAATATAGGGAGTATTAGAAAGTTGTGGGATAGCTTAAAAGGAAAAATCATGCAGTGTTTTGAAGAATTTACTAGCAAGGGTGTATTCCCTAAGGGGCTCAATTCATCTTTCATTGCGTTGATTCCAAAAGTATCACAACCAAGGTTAGTAACAGACTTCAGGCCGGTAAGTTTGATTAACTCAATTCCAAAATTGTTTACCAAAATACTAGCGGAAAGGTTGGGTGAAATCATGAAAAATTTGGTCAGTAAGCATCAGTTTGGTTTTATGAAGGGAAGAAATGCAGCGGATAGTATTTTAATGGTTAATGAAATTACACATAGTCTCAATATGGGGAAATCTTCGGGTTTAATTTTTAAGGTAGACTTCGAAAAGGCCTTTGATACGGTAAATTGGAATTTTTTGGGAGATTTGTTGGATAAGATGGGTTTTAGTGATAAATGGAAAAGCTGGATTGTTAATTATTATAAGGAAGCAAGAGTGTCGGTATTGATTAACGGCTCTCCCACAAAGGAATTTTCACCGACTCGTGGGTTAAGACAAGGTGATCCTTTATCACCGTTGCTCTTTAACCTAGTAGTTGAAGCACTTAGTAAAATGATTGAAGTTGCAGCGGGGAATGGGTCATTTCGAGGTATTAAGGTTGCGGAAAATTCAGAAAGGTACACACATGTGCAGTTTGCGGATGACACATTATTATTTATTAATAATGACATAGATTCTTTATTGACAATCAAGAGAATTCTAGTGTGTTTTCAGTTGTTGTCAGGTTTGAAAATAAACTTCTCAAAGAGTATGTTGTATTCTTTAGGAAAGGGCAGGGAGTTATTACAAGAGGGTTCAGAAATTTTAAAGTGTGAGATAGGGGGTTGGCCTATGACTTACTTAGGGGTAACCATTGGTATATCGCCAAAAAAGCGTTTGTTTTGGGACCCTTTGGTAAAGAGAGTGGAAAAAAAACTTGCGGATTGGAAGTGTTCTACCATGAATATGGCGGGAAGAATGGTGTTGTTGAAAGCAACGTTGGATGGTATACCCACACACTGGCTGAGTACCTATGTTATTCCTGTTGGGGTGAGAAACAGAATAGAGGCTATTAGGAGAGCTTTTTTATGGGGAGAATATGATGATAACGGGATTAGAAGGAGGAAAATGCACTTGATAAATTGGGAAAAGGTAGTCTTGCCAAGAAACATGGGAGGACTGGACATTACTTCAGTTTAGCAGAAAAATTTTTCGTTGTTAGGCAAGTGGTGGTTCAAATTGGTGGCAAATAGAGACTCTTCATGGGCTGCTCTAGTCAGGTCGAAATATAATTGTAGTTTTGCTGATGATCTGGAGCAGGCACTTACTAATAAGCATGCATCATCTATGTTGAGTGGTATTGTTACCATTAATAAGGAGGATGGGTTCTCTAATTCATTATCAGGGTCTAATTTTAAGTGGAGTGTGAAGGATGGCAATACAGCGCTTTTTTGGGAGGACAATTGGTCGAATAATGGTGAGTTGTATCATTCTTTTGCAAGACTTTATCGGTTATCAAAGTTGTAGAATGTAACGATTAAAAAATTTTGTGATAGTTGGTCTAATCCAAATTCGGAGTCGAATATGTTATGGAAAAGGCAATTGCGTGTTTGGGAGATAGACGAAGCTTTAAGGTTAAACGTTATTGTTGACTCAGTTGTTCTAACAACGGGCCCTGACTGTTTGATTTGGTTAAAGACGGGTAGAACTTATTCGTCAGCGGATGGCAGAAGGTTTCTATCTCGTGGGATTCATTCAGGTTATAGCTTGTGGAATAATATTTGGAAATTAAAAGTGCCACCAAAAATTCAATATTTTTTGTGGAAGGTGGAGCATGGGGTGTTACCTACAAAGATTTTCTTACAGAAGAGGTTAACTAATGCAGTAAGGGATGTGGTTTGTATAGTATGTAAGACTGGTTTGGAGGAGATAGAACATTTGCTGTGGAGTTGCAGTTATGCAAAGAAAATCTGGAAATGGGTGTTTGATTGGTGGGGTTTAAGTAACAGATGGAATTCAGCACGAAGTTTCAATTACTGGGAATGGATAAACTGGTTTCATGACTCGAAAATGAGAATGGGTTGGGCTGTTGCGTTGGCCTCTACCTTATGGTCTATTTGGTTAAATAGGAACTTAAAGTTGTTTCAGTCTCTTCAGTACAGGGAAGAGGAGGTGCTGTTTCTGATCAAGTTAAGGGCACAAAAGTGGTGTCAAGTTACTAAGATACTAAACGATGAATTTGCTAGTATGTGGACTGTAAATCCGATGGGGGCAATTTCAGGTAGTGTGGGGGTGAGTTGCAGAGATCTGTTTGAAAAGGGCTGCAAGATTATTGGCTACTCTGATGGCTCGGTAAAACTAGAGAATGATGGTAGTTTTACAGCAGGAATTGGTGGATACTTAAAGGATAAGGAAGGAAATCTTTTATACATTTTCTCAGGTCCAGTCAAGGCTACATGTTCCTTGTTAGCAGAGTTAAGTGCGGTGATTCATCTTGTTAGGGCGGTAAATGGAAGTGAGTATTCGAATGAAAAATGTGTGTTTTATATTGATAGTAAGGAGGTCGTTGGTTACGTTTCAAGAATCAAGGGAGGATTAGTTTTATCTAATCAATTGTTGTTAGAAGGTATGGAAAATATTGTTAGCAAGGAAAATGTGATTTTTCGTCTTATTAGTAGAGATGATAACTCAGGTGCAGATGATCTAGCAAGACAGGGGCGAAGCAGAAATTACCTCATTCAAGGTTGGTGTTAGAGATGGGCACTATCATTTGATCTACTTGGGTGGATGATCGGTTTATGGAGCAGCTTGGAGGAGATTTAGCAGGAGTTGTAGTGGGCGGGGTAGTAGTATTGTTGAGGGAGGCTAATGTTATGAGTTAAATTTCATGTTTGAGGTGGTGCTGTAAAATTTATGGTGCATTCTACATAATGGCCATATCACTTTGGCTTCAATGAAATGCTTGCTTCTCAAAAAAAAAAATATAAAAACATAATTGTAACATTAAATAAAATTTATAACTTAATAAAAGAAACCCGTGCATCGCACGGGCATTGAAAGTTTGTCGGTTCGATTTTCAGCACGGTCATCCTAATTACTAAAATAAATAGTAAAATAATAAAATTAGTGATAATTAGCCGATTGCCTTTTTTTAATTAAAAGAGGTTTACTTTTAATTGATTGATGATATTAACATAATTGTAATATTAAACAAAATTTATAACATAATAAAAGAAACCCGTGCATCGTACGGACATCGAAAGTTTGTCGGTTTGATTTTCAACACGGTCATCCTAATATTAAAATAAATAGTAAAATAATATATTTAGTGATAATTAGTCGATTGCCTTTTTTTTTAATTAAAAGAGGTTAACTTTTAATTGATTGACGATATTACCTTTTTTAAACACCTAAAATATCGTATATTCCAATCAATAATATTTATTTCTAAATAAAACACGTTAACTTTTATTTTAAAATATAATCTTACAATAATTAATGTATACCTAAAAATATAACACTATATAAAATTTATAACATAATAAAAGAAACCCGTGCATCGCACGGGCATTGAAAGTTTGTCGGTTCGATTTTCAGCACAGTCATCCTAATTATTAAAATAAACAGTAAAATAATATAATTAGTGATAATTAGCCGATTGCCTTTTTTTAACTAAAAGAGATTTACTTTTAATTGATTGATGAGATTACCTTTTATAAACATCTAAAATATCGTATCTTCCAATCAATAATATTTCTTTCTAAATAAAACACGTTAACTTTTATTTTAAAATATAATCTTACAATAATTAATATATACCCAGAAATATAACACTATATCTTCTAATCACTAACAAAATATAATAGAAATCTGTATACAACGAATAATGACCGTTAGATTTTTAGTAAAAAATTAGAACCGTTAGATCTAATGATTAAATATATTATATATTTAAATTAATTTACTAAAATTTCAAGGTTCGAATTCTGTCAAAGACATATTTTTTTAAAAATTTATGATATAAGTTTAAATCACATAATTTTACTATCATTAGTGTATACCCAAAAATATTAAACCATTTTGCTGTTAGATTTTTAGTAATTAATAAGAAATGTTAGATGTAATTATAAGATATAGTTTATGATTAAAGTACTTTACTGAAAATTCAAGTTTCGAATCCCGTCAACGACATATTTAACTCAAAATTTTAATATAAATTTGAAATCATGCATATCATTAACTAAATTTATATTAAATTATATTGAAAATATGTTAAAATAATATTAAAATAACTTTTACAAAATAATGATTATATAAAAACATAATTACAGTATAAAAAAAAATTTATTACATATTAAAAGAAATCCGTGCATCGCACGGGTTACAAGCTAGAATAATCTTATAAGCGAAACAGGGTATATTTGGTTGTCGGTTTGGTACACTTTTTTTTGTACAATCAATAACAACCGTTAGATTTTAAGATAAATAAATAAGAACCGTTGGATCTAATCCTAAAAGAATATTCCTTTTCTAATATTTGAAATACTCTTATTGGTTCCAAATTCGAATCCCACCAACAACATATATATTATTTTATAAACTACTCTCACGAGTATAAGATTCAATTTCCGTCAACAACATATTATTAATTATTAAAACACTATCGTTAAAAATACTATCAAACATGTATTACAATATTTTATCATCTTCTATAATTTTATTTCCTACTAATTAGAAAATATATATGAAAATATGAGTAATAAAACACAAAATATTAAAAAATACATCCGTGCATCACACAAGTTATAAGCTATATAGTAAAAAATTACACAAAATCTGGAAAAACACCTACAATATAGAAATTTTGTATAAAAATCGAAAAAAGGTCTACATGATTAGATAAATTTCACTTTTTCTATAAAATAAAAGTTAAAAAAAACAATTTTTATGTATACATATGTATTTTAAAGTAATAACTTAAAGCAACCGTGCATCGCACGGGTTATAGGCTAGTAATAATTTGAACCTGCAAAAATTCATGTTTTACAAAAATTAATTTAAATTATTAAAAAAAATTCGTGCATCGCACGGGTTTTAAGCTAGTATAAATAAATAGCTAATATAAAGAATGTTGGTGGAGTTTGACACATAAACGAATGTAATAATTTGCTAAGAACCATTTATTTATATTATTTTTAAGAGTGAATATAGAAGTCTCTTGGAGATGCTCTAACCAAACCAAGACTACAAAACTCCACTATTGTAGAAACCAAAACCATAATTACTTTCAAAAGTTACATACATCAAAAGTTGATTATATCCCAATTTATAGATTAGATTTAAAAAAACCCTTTTCTTGACATGCTCCAAACCAAACAAATGACAAAGGTAAATGAATACAATAATGGGAAAGAGTTGGACACAACTGATTTAATCCCACCCTTTAAAAGTAGCAATCCACACAATGGTTGTTTCCATGAAATACACACAGATATGATTCCATCTGTATCAAGGGAATGCAAAAGTTACTACACTTCATCGAAATATTTGAAATGATAATTTGCAGAAGAAATGAAGGGAAACTACTTACTTACCACTGAAATTTACAGACCCTGGTCGATGAGATAGTCGCCCAGCCTTTCAACAACAACATTGCATAGCCTGGAGGCATAGGCTCCTCGTATTGTTATAATTCAGAATATGCAGCGGAATTGATATGAAACTGATAAGACAAACAAGTAAAGAACAAATTCGTTTGGTGGAGAAACCTCCTTTTCTTATATTGATAACAAACTGTATATACAAAGTACAGAGGGAGAGATACACGAGATACTACATTTTGTATCTAATATAACTAACTACAACTGAATGGGCAAGTGTCTAATCCAATCTGCTAAAATGGCACTGAGAGCGCCAGTTGAGCTCTCAGCTCGGCCTCAATCTGCGAAAATTGATTTTTCTTCATTTTTTCAGCTTTTTCTTCCCGTTCCTTTTGTATGAGCTTCCGTCTTTAATCCTTAATGACTTGTATACTTCTTGGTAGTTGACATTAGCCTCCATTCTTCATTCCATATCATAAATCAACTCCAAAAAATGACGAAAACTACACCTTTAATCGACATTTCTTCAACCCTGCACAATTAAACAAAACACATCAAAACTACCACAAACTTGAGGCCAAAGCTATCAATTTAAGCCTATTTAGAATGTTCCAAGTGGATATAAAATCCACTTATCATTTAGAACCTACAAAGAGGCTTTGAGAAACAATCAGAACCTACAAAGTAGGCTTAGAACTCACCAAGGAGCTTAGAATCAGAACTCACTAAGAAGTTTTAGGAAAAGAAATCAATCACAAAAGTGAATGATGATAAGAGATCCACAAGGATTAAAATTGAGAACTCACAAAGGAGTTTTAAAATGATTGCTAGCTCACAAAGGAGACAAGACAAATCACAAATCGAACAAATCGCTGAAGAAAACCACAATCATCAAATATCGACAAACAGACCAGAATCAATTCTCCAAATCTGTCACCAAAACTGTAACCAAATCTCAACTGAATACTATCACTCAGCACCGGAATTTCATACTTGCAAATCAACTAAAAAATTGATCCAACAGTATACTAAAACTTTGTTCCTATATCAATCCATCACAGCTTACACAAGAGCTCACTAATCAACAATTTCAGTGATTAATCACTCAACATCAGGCTATTTCACCAAATCACAACCAAAACACTGTTTTATTGTTTCAAGAGTAAATGTACTCAATGCACTGAATTTTCGAGTAAATCATGATTGAAGTGAAATTGTAGTGATAACGCGGAAGAGATCGATTGTTTAGTGTATGGTAATAAGGAGATTTACAGGATGTTGCAGATGTACGATAATAAGGCAGAGATTTATAAGCGAAAAAAGATCAAACGTGTTGTGTGTAGTAGCCATTGATATAGAGATAAAATCAGAATGAGATCAACAAGATCATCCGAAAACAAGATCAACAAGATTGAATTCACAGAAACAAATTGATTATACAAAATCAAAATGTAATCAACAGATCGATCAAGATCGCTATCGAAAAATTTAGAGAAATCACAGAAAAAATAGAGTGTTCTTGAAGAACAAGATGCAGAAATCAATTTTCTTAAGAACGAAACTCAAGAAAAAAAATCAGAGATGATTATGAAATGATTTTAGTGACAACGTCGCAAGAATCAACAACTATGTGTATAATCTTTGAAAGAAATACAGAAAAACGATATAGTAATCATTGAAGAAAATAAGACAAATAAACGAAAACACCTGAAGAAATTGACGATCAATGGAAGAAGACGACGACGATCGATGAAAGAAGACGATGATCGACGAAGACGATGATCAACGAGAACGAAATGAATCAGGTCGGATCCGCCATTAAAACTTCACAAACCTGCTCTGATACCATGTTATAATTCAGAATTTGCAGCGGAATTGATATGAAACTGATAAGACAAACAAGTAAAGAACAAATTCGTTTGGTGGAGAAAGCTCCTTTTCTTATATTGATAACAAACTGTATATACAAAGTACAGAGGGAGAGATACACGGGATACTACATTTTGTATCTAATCTAACTAACTACAACTGAATGGGCAAGTGTCTATTTATAGACTAAAAGATGAGTTGCCCGCTGGTGCCAGCTCATACATGACAGCTGGACACGATGACAGCACACACCAGCACAGCTGGACACGATGACATATTCCAACACGTATATGCCAATTAGTAAAGCTTGATTGCTCTTCTTGATAGTGACACCCCCAGATCTTTGGAAAAAAATTTAGATACATTAAAACGTAAACCGGCAAAGAAAACCAAGATCAACAAGGTGATGAAGGATTAAATGGAAGTAAAGATATGCAAACAGTCCTAGTTTTCTAAGTGTGGCTAATCTAAGATGTTATTTGTTCAAAAGTTTTTTCAGCTGCTCTTCATGTGCTTTATAGAAGCTTTAGTAAAAAACAAGATGAACTTCTTGATCACAAATAAATCTTACTTGTGAACTACAAAGTAAACTGTTTTGTTTAAATGTAATAGCAAGGTCTACATTAATCTAAACTGCTGGGAATTGAAAGCAGCATTAGGGTCGAGCTTATAATTGGTAATAAGTTTGCTAGTTTGCAGTACTTATGGAATTTTTTAATTCAACTTGATGAGAACATGAGACCCGAGAAGTTTGAGTTTTTTTATACATGTTGTCGAATTTACTTTTCCAATCAAAAATACATTGTGTCAATGAATACTAAAAAAAGACAACAATTATAATACAGGGAAAAGATAGAATTAGCAACTAAAATTTTTTTTGATGATAAATTTAATTAGCAACAAAAAATTATTAATAAAACCATGCATTCAGCTGGTCATAAGTCACTCAAAGCTTTGGCCCCGTTTGAAAATTTTTATTTTTTAAAAATAATTTACTTATTCTAAAAAAGTAAATAAATATGTACTTTTTTCTTAAATAAGTAACTTATTTTTGTAAGATAACAAATGTTAAACTCATCATACACATTTTTTTCTAAAGAAAAGTATGTAAATATGAATTTTTTTTCGGAATAAGTAATTTATAAGTTACTTGTAGGGGGGGCAAACGGTGCCTTTGTTTGCATATTTGCAGGTCATGGAAAAAGTATCTGAATTTTGTGTGGATAGCAAAAACACAAGGATCAGAATCCCTGCCTTAGGCTGACTTTCTTCCATACTCAAAAGGAAAAACCGCATACAAAACAGAGCAACTTTTCTTTGCTGCAATTTAACATTAAGAGCATCTTCAATAGGTATTGCCAAGAGGTTGCCAAGTTCTATGTGGCATGGCATTCTTGGTTGCCCACCTATTGGAGTATTTATGTTGCCAATAAGTTGCCAACCAAAGTTGCCAAAAGTTGGCAACTTCCCAATTTAGTTAAAACACATACAACTCCCCAAAGATGTATTTAAGTTTACCTTTTTTTATATCTCTCATATTTTAAATGTATTTATAAGATAATATAAAATTTACATATGGGACCACATTGGCAACTTTTAAAGTTGTCAACTATTGGAATAGATTTGTAACAAAAGTTGCCAACAATGAGATGGAGGAGAAAAGAAATAAAAAAGTAATATATGTGATGATGTGGTAGAAATTGGCAACTATGTTGGCAACTTTAATTGGAGATGCTCTAAACAAAGCTTCTCAACTTGTATACCGAATATGAAATAAACACAAGGATTGGAGTTCTCCACCCTAAGCTGACTTTCCATACTGGGCATTTCTTCTTGCACATTCCAAGATTGTTTTGTCAGCAGTAATGAAGTATGCAGCAATAGATGCTATTCATCACAAAAGAATGTCAGTGCTAAATGTCAAATATCCAAAAGGTAGACATACATATGCATTAGTAAGGATCAAGTATTTGCAATATTGTTTGGTAATACTAGATTATGTAATACTGTACTAGACAATATGTTGCAGGATCAATTCGTAAAGATGTTCAGTATCTAGGTTGACCATAGTTTTATTCAAATCTGCTTATCCTTTTCCAGAATCGTGTCACAATGAATAATATCTAGGTTGTCTACAGTCGCTAAACATTTAAAAAGAGGGAAATTTTCATCTAACTTCTGTAATTTACTCGCAAAAAACTGGAAAATATCTGTGACGCTAAACGTAGCTAGTAGAGTTCTTCAAGGGTACCTTCGAACAAATAAGTGTCAAAAGCTACTAAGAAATAAGTAGATTATTTTTTCATCTTTGGCTTCTAAAGTAGGGAACTATGTATAATGTTTTAACAAGGAAATGTAGAGTCCCATGTAACAACTAAACATACGAATAATGAGAAAAGGCAAGTCACCCTTCCCCATCAGTTTTAAGTTTGCACAAGTCAACTTTTAATTTGTTTTCGGGTCATCTTCCAAGTAAACTAGCTTGGAATTTATCAAGATTGGAGATGAGTAGTAACTATTTTCTGGTCAAATTCCTAGTGGGGTTTCTTCTTGGGTGAATTTCTAGTAACAATCTTTTTTCGGGTCATATTCAGTACAACTCACTAGTCTTTCTCAACTGACTACTCTCAATCTAGATGGAAATCTAATATCTGGTGAATTTCCTCTGGAGATCAAGTCATGGAAGTCGCTTAACACGTTGAATTTACCAAGAAACAATTTTTCAGGGTCGATTCCTCCGGCTATTGGTTCTGTACTAAATCTTCTTGATCTTGATTTATCAGAAAACAAGCTTTCTGGTCCTGTTCCAGCTCGATTAGGCCAGTTGAAGCTTACTTCTTTGAACTTGTCGTCAAATAAGCTTACTGGAAAAATCCCAGGTGAATTTGATAATATGGCATATGACAAGAGTTTCTTGAACAATTCCAAACTGTGTGCCAATACTCCTGAGTTGAGCCTTGTTGATTGTCATACTAAAATCCCCAACAACAGCAAATCCTTACACAACACTTTTGCAGTTCTAGTTTTAGCACTAGTTTTTTTGCTAGCAACTATTATTTCGACTTTCCTTTTAGCCAGAGATGCAGAAAAACGATACAGCTACATGGAAATTGACCTCATTTCAAAGACTGGATTTAACAGAGGCCAATATTTTTGTCCAGTTCGACTGATGATAACATGATTGGAAGTGGAGAGTCAGAAAAAGTGTATAAGATCCCTGTTGGTTCAACTGGAGAATGCATTGCGGTTAAGAGAATCTGGAGTAATCACAAGCTGGATCAAACACTTGAGAGAGTTTTTTGCTGACGTCGAAATCTTGGGATAAATTAGACATTCCAATATAGTGAAGCTCTTATGTTGCATTTCTAGAGATAACTCGAAGCTTCTTGTTTACGAGTACATGGAGAATCAGAGTCTTGACAGATGGCTACATTGAGATAAGAGAATTGCATCTCAAATGACTAAATCAGTTCAGTTCGCAGTAGATTGGCAAAAAGAATGCAGTTAGCCATTGGATTGCTCTCCACCTATCATTCATCGCGATGTTAAGTCCAGTAATATTTTGTTGGACTCTTATTTCCAAGCCAAAATAGCAGATTTTGAATTGGCTAAGATATTAGGCAAGGTTGATGAGGCCAACACTATGCCCATTATCGCTGGCTCATTTTATTACATTGCTCCAGGTAATTAATGCTTTGCTTAAATATTTCATTCTATGAAAATCTAATTATTTATGCTAAAATTGCATGTTTTCTTAAAATTCAGAATTTTCTTATATTACAAAAGTTAACGAAAAGATTGATGTTTTTAGCTTTGGAGTGGCACTGTTAGAAATTGTGACAGGAAGAAAGCCTAATCACAGAAGTGGGAATCACATAAACCTCGCAAATGGTCATGGAGGCACTACAGAGAAGGAAGTTGCATCGCTGATATACTAGAAAAAGACATCAAGAAAGATTGTTAGTTGGAAGAAATGGAGACTGTTTCTAAACTAAGTTTAACATGCACTAGTGCATTGCCTTCTAGTAGGCCTTCAATGAAGGAAGTTTTGCAGATTCTTCACCGTTCGAGTCCTCTAGCAAGTAGTGATGGTGAGAAAGGGGGTGAATGTGATGTTGCACTGCTTCTTGGGAGCTCACATGCGGCTACGTATCTACTACTTATCTATCTAGTTATGGGAAAAGTAAGCATAGTATTAACTTGAAGAGAGAAACACAAAAATTTTAAAGTATAATCTACTAATTATAAGTTCACAGTTACATGTTCTCTAGGTCGAACTTTATCCACATATTCATGGGATGAACTTTTATTCGAACAATCATATATTTGGAACCTAAAATTCAATAATCTTTTAATAAACTAAAACCGGAACCTATTGTTATCACTTGCGGGAACTTATTTCCCAAAGTATTTGTAGTTCATTACTCGAGGCAAGTATTCCTATTGATTTGGCTATAATATCAAATGTACAATTATGAAATTTCAGTTTACCCCAATTTCTCAAAAATATTTACATTTTTCAAAGTGATTGTTTCGTACATATTTCATAAAAGTTTTGATGTTTATTTCTGTATTAGAATTAAATATTGATCTGCATGACAAATCACAAAGTTTGTATAAACATACAACTATCATATTATTCACAGATTATACAATTTGCATGACTAATTTATTATCATCTACTTCTTATTATTCGTTCTTATTATTCATGTAAAGTATAGGATATTCTTGCATTAGTAGAAAATTTTATGTAAGTACATATAACTATATAGAGAATAAGCAATCTACACATGTTAAAATTTACAATTATAGATTTATTATTACGGACATGTCTTATTATTCGTGTAAAGTATAGGATATTTTTGCATTAGTTGAAAATTTTATTTAAATACATATAACTATATAGAGAATAAGCAACCTACACATGTTAAAATTTACGATTATAGATGTATTATTACCGGCATGATTATATAGGTGTAATAAATTTATTTATTTGAAAATTAGTAACTAGAACTATAACATTCAAGTCCACAATTTAAAATTAGTAACCATGTTTTAATGGCGTACAATTATATCCTTATATATAATAAGCGTAGAAGGGATCTTATCCATAATTTTGGTCACTGTACCGTCAAAATAATCTCAGCTATCGAATCTAAATTTTTTAAAAATAGATGATCAAGATTACATCAAATTTAAAAAAAAAATTATAACATAAAAAGGATATAATTAGAAAAGGTTGCATTAGAAATGAATTTTTTTTAAAAAAATTATAATCTGAAAAGGACATAATTGAAAAGATTGTATTAAAATTGAATTTTTAGTAAAAATTATAATTTGAAAACGATATAATTAAAAAAGATTGTATTAGAATTGAATTTTATTTATTTTTTATTAGTATAAAAAAATCATAATTACTATTTGGGCTCTATCTTGAGATCTAAAAATTAGATTTGGATGATTTTACAATCCACGCGAAACTCATAAAATTATCTTTAATTTAGTGATAAATTAATAATTATGATTCAAATGGAAACACTCAGAATCTTAAGAGAAAATATAATTACGAATTTTTACATTAATCCTATTCAATGTATTCAATGTAGAAAACCTAATTATATATGATTTAAATCATTAACATACACCTTTTTGTATTTCAGTATAAACACACTTTTTAATTTATAACATATTAAAATATAAAAAAAATTGTGCCGGATCCAACGGTTTTCATTTATTTATTTTAAAATTTAACGTTTCATATTAATTTTGTCGTACGGAGGACCGGACTACCGATTATCAAAGTTTTGGACAAAATTCTTCTTACATTTATTGTTAAAATTGTATTTGGTTGTTAGTAGAACTATCTTCAAATAATAACAAAGGTATTTTGATAATCAAAACGAATTATAAGTAGAATTCATAAATCGAATAAAATTTTCAACTTAAAAAATCGTTAATTTCTTCTCTCTATTGTTTCTGTGTTGACTTGAATGGAAAATAATCGTTAAACCACCAATAAATTAAAGTTTATTTTGTTAATTTCATGTGGATCGTAAAACCGTCCAAATCAAATTTTAAGAATTCAAGATAAAGTACAAATATTAAATCGAACATGTAAAATCTTATATATTTCAATTTTTTTAATAACAATTGGATATGTAAATTAATAACATATAAAATTTTAAAAATTAATATAATTATAAATTATAAATATTAAAAAAGAAGTCGTGCGTTGCACGGGTTATAAGCTTTGTACAACAAAAACATCAATCATATCATGTATTCCAATCATTAATATTTCCTTTCGAATTAAAACACCTTACCCTTTTAATTTAAAACTAATCTTACAATCATTAATATATACCCAAAAATATCACACCACAATTTTCAATTATTAATAAAATATACTAAAAATCTTTATACGTTGTTTATAATAAGGACACATTAGTATAATCCATAAAATGAGTATATTAAATTATATTAAATTAAAATTAATAAATTATATAATAGCTGAAACATTAAAATTTTTGGTACCTATTTTTTGGTATATTTTTTTGGTATTTTGTGAATTTACTTATTTACCCTTCATTATAAAGAAAAATATATACGATATATATACTATTAAAACACCTAAAATAAATAATAACATAATATAGTTAATGGTAATTAGTCGATAGACTTTTTCATATTTACTTTTAGTTGAAGATATTACATTTCATAAACACATAAAAATATCAATCATATCATATCTTCCAATCACATCATATCTAGCAATAATTAATATATACCCAAAAATATCACACCACATCTTCTAATCACTAACAGAGTATATCCGTTACTAATTAGTAACGGATATCTGACTCATTAGTAACAGATATATCCGTTACTAATTAATAACGGATATATCCGTTACTACTAACATTAGTAACGGATATATCCGTTACTAATTAGTAACGGATATATCTGTTACTAATGGATTTTTTTTATTTGTTACTAATTTGCCAGTTTGGTGTAGTGTATAATAGAAATCCGTATATTACCATTAGATTTCTAGTAAAAAATCATAATTGTTAGATCTAATGATTAAATATATTATATGATTGTTTTCAAACAAAATAAATATATTATATGAATAAATTAATTTACTAAAATTTCAAGGTTCGAATTCTATCAACGACATATTTATTTTAAAATTTTATAATATAAGTTTTAAACCATGCATATCATTAATTATATTTATATTAAATTATTAAAATTAAAATTAAAATAAAATATTTTAAATAATAATTATATAAAAATATAACTTTAACATAAAATAAAATTATTACATATCAAAATAAATTCGTGCATCGCGCGGGTTATAAGCTAGTAGCACTAAAGTACCAAATTTGGTTATTATTTTACTCGGGGTTAGATTCTTTCCAACTACATAATTATACAAAATTTATTTACTTTAATTTAATTTCTTTAATTTCACCCGTGTTCGATTCAATATAACAATATAATTAAATAGCGTTTATTTGTTATATACTTTTATCATTCAATTCTCTAAAAATTTATATTTAAATGATACTTATTAATTTTATTTATTTATTAATTCATTTATTTTAATTTCTTTAACTTCACCCGTGTTCGATTCCCTAGAATTACATAGTTTAATAGTGTTTATTTATTAAATGCTTTGATCAATCAATTTTCTTCAAATACATATTTAAATAATACTAATTAATTATATTTATTATCGATAATTTATTCATATTAATATTTTAGTCTCGACACGTGCCCGTGCTTAGTAAAGTATTGATATAGAAGTTTCAATTTAAATACAAAAAGTAGCAATTTGAAGCTAAAAAGTTATTATACTCATTCCTTTTGAATGTGCAAAATCTCTAGTTAGATCATCATTATAATCTAGTTTAGCTAGCATTTTCTTCTAAATAGACTTAAAAGTAGCAATTTAAAGTTTAAATTTACAAAAATGCTTTTGCGGGATCACTTAATTTATAGGCTATTTGTATTGTAACCTCAGGAGAAATCCCTGAGGACAACGTCAGACCCATTTTTCTCTTTAAAGTTAAGAAGTTATAGTTTCAAAAATAAAATAAAAATAAGAAGTTATTATCCTCATTCCATTTGAATGTGCAAATCTCTAATTAGATCACTATAATCTAGTTTAGGCAACATCTTCTTTTAAATAAACTTAATAGAGCTCCATATGTTTTTTTACGATTCTACTCCCTACAATTTTAATTTGAAAGAAATTTATTTCACTATTTTTTTTAAGAATAACAATTATTGATAATTATATATATTATGTAAATAATAATTAAATTATGAGGCCCCTAAAATTTGGTGGCCCTAGGCAGGAGCATAGGAGCACTCCCACGGGAGCCGGCTCTGCCGCACAACTAAATACATACGGATCCAATAATCCATCACATGTCATTCCAAAAGACCGCTAACAATTTGGTACATATTAGTTGTTGACTTGTATCTATAAAATACCCGAATACTCTTATTCTAATCGATGGGATGTTACAAACACTCACTCTTATATGATCGACGTCCTCGTCGAGCTCACACACAAATTTACTAAATCCAGGCAGTGCTTCTGCAATTCCGGTCGGGCAAAACTCTTATACCATTTATGACATCCAAATTCACGAAAGAATACATATCTGATCCAACAACCCACCACATATCAGTCGAAAATAGGTAGCAATTTGGTACATATTAGTTGTTGACTTATATCTATGCCGATACTCTTACTATGAGATGTTACAAGAACTATACAAAATAATCAGAGTCTATTTTAGGTCTAATTTAAGTTAAATTAGACTTAAAATACAGCCAAACAAGTCTCCACACTGATTGCAAGTGAATGTACAAAAAATATATAAACAGAGCAATTTCCACTACTGCAGTTAAAACCGTTACAATAAACAAACTTCTTATTGTACTTGGTAATTATAGAAATTAATTTGATCTCTATTTATTTATATATTTTAAATAAATAATTGATTTCACCCGCTGCTATCTAGTTATTGGGAAAGTAAGAAGTTCTCTGTGGACAAGGATAGTAGAAATCTAGGGTAACTCTACTCATAGAAATGATCCACTTGTGTAATCCAACATGGTCAACTTTTACGTTTCATAATTTGAACTTTAGTTTTTTCCAATTCCTCTACAAATGTTATTTTTCTCAATCTTACTAGTTTAGAGTTTTAGACATAATTCTTATCAATTTATGTATTTATTTATTTTAACTAGTAGTATATAGGCGGATTTACATGGTTTAAATTAACAAGTCAGAGCATTTTTGTAAACATGCAATTCTTGTTATTGTAAATTATAAATCACACAGATTTTTACTGGAATGAATAACTAATCGATCATAGGTTCATTGTTGATGTAAATATGTAACTGTTAATTCATCTATTTTCGACATTGCTAGTGTTGCAATACTTGCTGAATCTTTTTAATCTAGTAGATGCAAAGCATCTGAGAATCGAGAAAGTTTGAGTTTTTTAAACATGTTGTGGAATATACTTTTCCATTAAAATTACATATGTTTCAATGAATATTTAAAAAAACACAATTACAATAGACAAAAGCTTCTCAACTTGTATACGGAACATAAATAAAGACAAGGATCGGAATTGTCCACCCCTAAGCTGACTTCCCATACTGGGCATTTCTTCTTGCACATTCCAAGATTGTTTTGTCAGCGGTAATGAAGTACGCAGCGATAGATGCTATTCATCAAAAAACAATGTCAGTGTTAAATGTCAAATATCCAAAAGCTAGACATATATATATGCATTAATAAGGATCGCATATTTGCAATATTGTTTTGGTAACACTGGATCATGTAATACTGTAATAGACAATATGCTGCAGGATCAATTTGTTAAGATGTTCAATATCTAGGTTGAACATAGTTTTATTCAAAACTGCTTGTCTTTTTCCAGAATCATGTCACACTGAATAATATCTAGGTTGTCCGCAATCGCTAGACATTTATAAAGAGGAAAATTTTCATCTAACCTACAATTTACTCAAAGAAAACTGGAAAAATATATGTGAGGCTAAACAGAGCTACTAGAGTACTTCAAGGTAACTTGCACAAATAAGTATCAAAAGCTACTAGATAGACTACATTTCATCCGTGACTTTTACGTAGGAAACTATGTTTAATGTTTTTACAAGGAAATGTCGAGTCCTTACGGACATGTATCAAACTGGCCCTCAACACAAAAAAATTATGCTACATCTACAATTATATAAACATGAAAGTAACAACTAAACATACTAATAACGTACAAAGGCAAGTCACCCTTCCCCATCAGTTTTAAGTTTGCACAAGTAAACCTTTATCAGATAAGGTAGGGACAGGGAGTGGCTATCAGCCTATGATTCTGTACTTGCTCATAAAGTTTTTGGTATGTTCTTCAAAACATTTCAGCAGCTTCACAGAATGTACGGTAACAAAAACTGGTAATAACAATATAATCTATCTGGTGGCAAGCGTTAGCTTACCAGCAGATATGATGAGTGCCTGAGCAGTATAGTTGAGGTTTGCCTTGGCCCATGGTATCATACGACAAGCAGTCAACTGAAAAAAAAATTGGGCAAACGAATTATAGTGAATAATAACCAGAATTATAGTAAATGGCAACTTTATATGCATATATAGTCGAAACCGAAGCTGTAATAACATAGCTCAAATTAAAGACGCAAAACATGAGTCTCAAGGGAAAAAACCTGTGAAGTACATACCGTAGGCACAGCACTGACAACACAAGCAATCGAAGCTGCCTTAGCTCCTGCACGGACACCCTCTGAAATTTTCACAAAACCATGAAATTAATTTCCATATGATTGCCAAAATTTTGTACATACTTAGTTTCTACGTGTAACTTGACTAAATGTTCTATCCCAAACTTTCTGCAGTCTCGTAGACAAGTAACTACTTGAAGATGCTTATCATCTACCATAACCCAAAACCTGTATGACCTCGGTACTAACAGTATCCCCCATATTTTTATTTTCATTTTTTGCAAAATTGACCTCAATTTTATTATTACATATGCAATACCAATTGTCCCAGTAGATTCCTAATTAATAATCAACACAACCATGGGCCAAAAAAACAGTGATGAAACTACGAAAGAACCTCGAATACAAAAGTCCCCAAATGACGAACTTTCCACCTTTCAAGATTTCAGAAAGTCACAAATACCCAAATTTGCTAGAAAAATAATTCACTTAAATCACCACAACAGACACAATATGTGTGCATATTCATACTGCAAGAACCAGGCCACAAAATTAATCAGCAGAAAGCAATAAAAAATCTAAACTTTTCCCAATTATTTCTGACCCATAACCTCAAATGATCAGCATCAAGCAATAAGTTAAAAAAATGATCAAGAAACACAATTAAACACTAGAAGACACCACAAAACCAGCCTTTCTCAAACAAAATACAGAAAAAGATTGAATCTTCACTAAAGAAACAGCAAATAAAGTGTAAAAAACTGCATTAAAAAAATGGGTTCATGAAAAAACCTTGGGTGCAATTTCTTGAATTAATAAGCCTTTGATCTTCAGAAGGGGAAGCAATAAACAAAGGGTTTTTTCTTTTAGCACCCCAAACATCTCTCATCTCTGATGGAATTCCCATTTTTGCAGCTATGTGAATAATCTTTTATGTTTCAAGAAAATCCCAACTCTGAATGAAACACAATCACTTGGAACAGGAGAAAGGGACTTGTGTCTGTACAGTTTGCACATACGTGCGCATCTATCCGAACTGGGGGTGTCCGCGGTGCGGTTGCGAGCGGTTTTTGGTGATTATGGCGGTTTTTCGATTTTAGCGGTTTTTGAAATTTTCAATCACAACCGTAATTGCGGTTGCGATTATTCGCACTTGCGGTTGCGGTTAAAGTCGCGGTTATGCGGTGCGGTTTGCGGTTCAACCATCTATTAAAATTTGTATAAAAATATATTTTTAAATTAAAAAAATTTGATATTTTTTGTGACTAAAATTTTCATAAATAATTGGTGATATTTCAAGACTAAAAGTCGTGAATACAAAGAAATGTAAACAAATATAATACAAAGAAATATGATGTATAAGCCTAAGACAAGAAAAGACAATGTGATAAGTCCATGACAAGAAAAGGAAATGTAAAACTAACATAATTCAAAGAAATATGATGTAAGACCCAAACATCAATGCTAAAGAATTAGCGCCAAGACTTAATTATATAATATAATATATGATTTATTAATTTATATTTATAAAAATATATAATATAAAACATATATATTTTTAATTTTATATATATATATATATATATATATATATATATATATATATATATTGCGGTTTGCGGGTGCGGTTGCGATTTTGCGGTTTTTCAATATGCAAATCCGCAACCAACCCGCAAGTATGCGAGTGGTTGCGATTGCGGTTGCGATTTTGCGGTTTTTCGATTTTGGCGGTTTTTGCGGTTGCGATTGCGAGTGGTTTGCGGTGCGATTGCGGTTTGCGGATAATTCTTACACCCCTAATCCGAACTAAAATTATCGACACATGAGCACTGCTTTTATTGTAATGGAAAAAATTTGTGATAAAATTATAAACTATGGGCCTGTGGCCCTCAATTTGTCTAGTAACTAATGGGCTGGACTACTTTTTGTTCTAATTAAGAACTTACAAGTCCTTGTAAAATTAAACAAAAAAAAAAAAAACTTTACAAGTTACAATTAATTACTATACTAGCTTATAACCCGTGCGAAGCACGAACTTCTTTTGATAGGTTATAAAATTTATTTAACATCGTGTTTTTATATAATCTTTATTTTTAATAATTTTTTAATTTTAATTTAATATAAATTTATATAATGATATGCATGGTTTAAAATTTATTTTGTAAAATTCTAAATTAAAAATGTCGTTGACGGGTTCGAACTTTGAATTTTTAGTAAATTAATTTAATCATATAATATATCTTATTATTAGATCTAACGATTCTTATTTATTACTAAAAAATAATGATTTTAATATATGGTGAGATATTTTGGGGTGTATATTAGTGATGGCAAGATTAATTTTAAATTAAAAATTAACATGTTTTAATTACAAAAATTACTACTAAAAATAATTACGGAAAGATATGGTGCGATATTTTGGATATATATTAATTATAGTAATATTAGTTTTAAATTAAATGGTAAAGTGTTTTAATTAGAAGTAAAATTTTTAGAAAAATTGGGTAATTGAGTTGTTGGAGCAGAAAAAAGAGTCCAAGTAGAAGTTCAATGTGGATGAATGAATTTTAATCGGAATATAATTACGTTAACATGAGTAATTAGCTTTTTGAGTTGTTTTTGTAATTTAATTATTTATACTTACACTTTAATAATATATATGGTGTTGCAAAAGAAGAGAAAAGCCGAAGAAACTTGTGTATTGAATTGATAAAGATGGTGTAAATTAGGTTTAGAAGAATAGAGTTCTGTGCGCAGTGTTCGTGAAGGCAACGGAGGTTTTAAGTTTAGCTGTATTAGTAATGGTGTAAATATAAAATACTATTGTGTCTTTAGGACTATACCCAATAACGGATTAAAATTGATTTATTTTATATTTAAGATTAATTAAAAATTAAATTAACCAAACCGAAAACCAAAATAAATAGGATAACCAAACCGAAAACCTAAACTTTCAATGTTTCGGCTTTAATATAATAGTATAGACATTAAACTTATTTTAATGGGTGTGAAGTTACGATTTTATCCCTATATTGTAAAATATTACAAAAATGTCATCCTTTAGTAATTATGTAAAAATAGTGAAATTATGTTCCTTTAGTAATTATGTAAAAATAGTGAAATTATGTTGTTGTTGGGATTTGAACTAATAACCTTTAAGTCTCAAACTCATGCATTTGCCAGTTTTGCTACAATTGATTTTGAGTTTTGTTTAAAAATCCTATAAGCTAAACCACTTCTCTTCTCTTTTTGTCTATTTTATTTTTTGAGTAAATGAAATGTTGGTACCTATTATTTCTAAAAATATTGAATAGATAAATGGGTTTTTTTCATAAATAAATAGGGAAAAGTAAATTTTTGCACATTTACTTTTGTTAAGAATAGCTATTTGTAATTTTATTAAACTAAGTTTCTTAATTGCAAAAATACTATCTTTCCTTTTTCAACCCTTTTTTCTTTTTAAAAAAAAAAATAATTCGGATGAAAAGTAACTGAAAGGCATATGACTCAGCCTATTTGTAGTTCGAGGATCCTAATCCAATTAAACTAAATTGTAATAAGTAAATAATATCAACTGTCACAGGAATCTCAAAAGATGATAACCGTCAGAAGAAAAATCAACAAGTCAATCTATAGTTTTGATGTTTTACACTGGAAGAAGATTCAGATATCTGATCAGGCCTCAAGGTAGCATTGAAACAAGTGGATTCATTTTCGAAGACAGAGATTTCTATTAGTGACAAGAAACAATTTCAGTACCGAATGATTGATGAGAGTGAAGAGTATAAAAGACCACAGTGTTAAAAGTCACGATGAAGAACAGATATTGGAGTTAGTCGTTCATGAACCAGACAGTACATCGAACGTCAACATCATGCCAGTGTATGTTCCTTATTATAATTACGTGGTTTTCAGCGGAGTATTGACTATTAAAGAATTTATATTAATTCTATTTTAATTGATTAAGTCAAGTAATTAAGTTAATAAATAAATTAATTCTATCAGAATTAATATATTTGTTAAAGTGATTATTAGATTAATTAAATAAGAATTAATATGGAAAAGAATTAATTAGTTAAATGATTTTTTATAAGTCATTTAATTAATTATAAGCTGAAAAATATGAATGATATAACTATCAAACTGATAGTTATACCGATAGTCATATTCAGTTAAATGGAGATAGTCATATTCAGTTAAATGGAGATAGTCATATTCAGTTAAATGGAGATAGTCATATTTCATTCAAATGGTAAGTTATACCGAATGTTATATTCATTTGGTAAGTCATACCGAATGTTATATTGACTAGTTAAGTTATACCGAAAGTTATATTTAAGCTGGACAGTCATATTACATTGATTTGATAGTCATACCGATTGTCATATTAATGTAAAATGATTGTCATATCAGTTTAAATCAAGTAATATGACTATGGCTGTGTATATAAGGCAGAAGAATGCAGAAAGATCAGAACCAGTCGAACATATCAAGAAGAAAATACACAGCAGCCTATTTCTCTCTCTCTCAAGCTCAAGAACACCTTCAAATTTAATTCTGTAAATTCAAGTTCATCTCAGTTGTAATATCCTATCCATTGGAACTTGTTTACTTGTGATTCTTGTACTACTAGCGAATTAAGTTTCCTAGTTCACAAATTGATATCTTGATTTTATTAACTAAATTAGCAAAGTTCATGTTGAATTTTCTAATTAGTTATTAATCCCTTGATAATCATTTGGACTGATTTTGTAACACCCCTCAAGTTAATATATTGCTATATTCAACTTGAAATTTGTGTTATATTATTCCGCGCAAAAATATTCGTTTAAGGCAAAATTATTTAACGAATAAATTTTGAGAAAATGGTATATATTGTATTCAACCCCCCCTTCTACAATCTTAACGGACCTAACAATTGGTATCAGAGCCTATTGATTGATACACAAATCAAGATCCTATTTTTACTCAATCAAAAATTAAGCTCGAATTTTTAACTCTCTTAAAAATTCATCATGTCTGCCAAAGGCAATGTCAAAATTCCTATCTTTAATAAAGATAATTATGATATGTGGAAAAACAAAATGGAGTTATTTCTTGATGTATCAAACCCAAGTTTTTTGTGGGTTTTGGAAAATGGACCAGAAATTCCCATGCAACATGATACTGAAACAGTTGTAAATGGAACTGTAACAGTCCCTGCCAGATCCTATCCAAAGGACCCTAAGAACTATACCTCTGAAGATAAGGAGGCAGCTGGATTGGATAAAAATTTGAGACTCATTCTGTTGGATTCCCTAGATGCTATAATGTATAGCCATGTGAGAAATTGTAAAACTGCTAAGCACATCTGGGAAACTATTGAGGTCATTAATGAAGGGACTGATGAAGTCAAGGAAAATAGACTGCAAATTCTAACTTCTGAATATGAACACTTTAGAGCTGGCCCTAATGAAGGCATTCAGGAAGTGTTCGAAAGGTATAACAAGATAATCAACAACTTGCAAGTTCATGGCAAGCATTATACTCAGAAGGAGATCAACATGAAGTTTTTACTAACTATGCCTACTCACTTGGAACATAGAATTACTGCCATCAGAGAATCTAGAGACTTGACTCAGGTTGCTCTTGAAAGGCTGTTTGGTGTTCTGAAAACATATGAATTAGAACAGGTACAGCAAAAGGAATTCTATGGCAAAGGCAGAATGGCAAATTCTTCTACAGGTTTAGTGGTTGAGGTTCCTAAGGAAGTGGAAACTAAAGTGGTTCAACCTATCAGTTTCAACAAGGAACAAACTGAAGTAGAACTTGGCCAAACACCAGCTACTCAGGATGGTGGAGAATTTTATTCACTTGAAGAGCTGGACCAATTGGAAGATGAATCTATGGCAATGATGGTGAGACAATTTAGTAACTTCAGATTCAGAAGAAATCCAAAGTTCAGGTTTAAGTCAAATAACAGGTTTCAGAGAGGAGGTTCTTCATCCTCTAGTAACAGGGGAGGTTATAAAACTGGAACTGTTGATAGAAGCAAAATCCGTTGTTTCAATTGTAATGAGTTGGGACATTTTGCTACTGAGTGTCAGAAACCCAAGCAAGCACAGAAGAAAGATTATGTTTCTGAAAAGAAGAAAAGTGGAAGAGCTTATGTGGCTGCTGGTAAAAGCTGGGATGATACAGATAGCGAAGATGAAGAATATGGAAACTTTGCGTTGGTGGCAAATGCTGAATCTTCAACTTATTATACCACTCTGGTAATTCTTACTGATGCTCAGTTAATTGATAGTTTACGTCGTTCCTTGAATAATGCAGAAAGAGGGTACGAGAGAATAAGTCTTGTTAACACTAATCTTGAAAATCAAATGCTAGATTTAAAAAAAGTACAGGTTAATCAAGATAAGAATATAGAAGAAATAGCTCGACCTAACTGCAGAGAAATGGGTCTAGGAGAATACATGACAAAACAAGTTGATAAGATTGCTGAACAAGAAACCACCATTAGGGAACTTGAAACACAGGTTAGAGCGTGTTATAATACTGTTAAAGTTTCTAAAGATTTCTTCAACAAACAAGCATTAGAACAAACTGTAGGAATAGGATTTGATTACAGTCAAGCTGTTGGTTCTTTGAGTAATCATTCCCCTAATTCTATACCAGCTAAAGAAAGAGGTATACCACATATTCTCAAGAATGTTGAAAAACCAATGTTTACAAAATCTGATGCTGGTCCACCAGATATTCGTTCTATGGTTATACATGAAGAAATGAGAAATGAGGATGCTGCAAATGGCACAGTTCTTGCTGAGAATAAATGTGTTAAGAATAAAACTGCTAAAAACTATAATACAAAGAATGTGTCATCCAAGAAAAATGTCACAGTATTTGTTAAGGCTAAATCAGTTAAGGACGTTAACACAACAAATGTGTCACCCAAGAAAGATGTACCTAAAGTACCAGTCAAAGTTGTTGAATCAGCTAGTACTTCTAAGACTGGATTAGGTAGTAACAAGTCAAAGCAGAAAAATACCATGCCTATTATTAACTCTAATCATAAAGCATGTGGTATTATCAATTGTATGTCTTGTGCTTTTAACAATATGCGTGCTTATTTTAATGGTAATTATGCATGTGTTAAACAGAATGCTCCTCGACAGCACATGAACAGGAACAATAATGTTCGATCTAAGACTGCTTTTCCTCCTCAAGTTAGGAGAGAGACATTTGTACCTAAGACTAAACAAAAGATTACCAAGAATGTCTACCAGGTCAAATGTCCAGTCAATGACACAAGTGTTACTGCTGCGAGAGAAACATGGATACCCAAGAGTAAACAAAAGATTTTCAAATCTGTTTATAAGGTTAAATGTTTATTGACTAAAGAGGTTAAACTTAAAAATGTTGTTTTGCCTGACAAAGGTCAATACTTTAAGTACGCAGGACCCAATCAAATTTGGGTCCTGAAGAAGGTTTAACTCATTTGTCATTGCAGGGTATTGAACAGGTTGATCGAGTGACCTGGATCTTGGACAGTGGATGTTCAAGGCATATGACTGGAGATAGAACCCTGCTGACAAATGTGGTGGAGAAGGCCGGCCCAGTAGTTACCTTTGGAGATAACAGCAAAGGTAGAACTGATGGATATGGCAGACTTGAAGCTGGAAATGTTATCATTGATGAAGTTTCTTTTGTGAAATGACTTGAGCACAATTTGCTCAGTGTCAGTCAATTCTATGATAAAGGTTATGAAGTTCATTTCAACAAGAAGAATTGTCTAATTTCACACAAGAGACATGAAAAGCCACAACTGACAGGAGTTAGAAAAGGCAATCTGTACGTAGCCAATATGAATTCAGGAAGCACTGAAGAAGTCACTTGCTTCTACACTAAAGCATCTAATGATGAGAGTTGGCTATGGCACAAGAAACTTTCTCATCTTAATTTCAAGACAATGAATTCTCTGGTCAAAAGAGAATTGGTGAGAGGTTTGCCTTCAATGGAATTCACTCAAGAAGGACTGTGTGATGCATGTCAAAAGGGCAAGCTAAAAAGGGCAAGTCACAGGAGCACTGATACATCTTCAATAACTGAACCATTACAATTACTTCATATGGATTTGTTTGGTCCAGTCAATGTGATGTCTATGTCAAGGAAGAGATATGCTCTAGTGATTGTTGATGATTTTTCAAAATACACATGGGTTCTGTTTTTGAATTCTAAAGATGAGACTCCACAACTGGTGATTGATCACATCAAGTTAATTGAGCGAGATTCTACGTATCCAGTGAGAGCTATAAGATCAGATAATGGAACTGAATTCAAGAATGCAGTTCTAAATGACTTTTGCACTGAGAAGGGTATAACCAGACAATATTCTGCTCCAAGAACTCCTCAGCAAAATGGGGTAGTAGAAAGAAAGAATAGAACCTTGATTGAAGCTGCACGTACTATGCTAAGTGAATCAAGGCTTCCATTGTACTTTTGGGCTGAAGCCGTCAATACTGCGTGCTATACCCAGAATCGAACTCTAATCAATAAAGATCAAATGAAGACACCCTATGAAATTATGGCTGATAAGAAACTTCACTCAAATACTTTCATGTATTTGGGGCAAAATGCTTTGTGCTTAAAGAAGGTGATGATCAAGGTGGTAAATTCGATACCAAAGCATTTGAAGCAATTTTTATTGGTTATTCAATGAGAGCATACAGGGTGTATGTGATTGATGAACAGAAGATGATGGAAAGTGTCAATGTAACATTCGATGACACTAAACTCCCTAGTATCCAAACTGAGAATCCATCTGAGAAGCTATCTTTCGATGACATGACAGATACAGATTCAGATGATGACAATGCACCTGAGATTTTTGCTGATGCTAATGACAACAATGATGATCAGGGTAATGGTGATGAAATCAATGATAGTAGTCAAAATTCCTCTGACTCTAATAATCAATCATCATCTAGTCAACCTGGCAACAACTCAGGGGGAGAAAATGAAGGGTCAACTGGTCACACACAACATCCCAATGAAGGTCAAGGAGAATCATCAAGATCCAATCTTCCCAGACAGACTATTTGGAATAGAGCTCATCCTTTTGAGTTAATCATTGGTGATCCAGTTGTTGGTGTAAAGACTAGAAGAGCTCTTCAGAATCAATGCAACTATTCAGGGTTTCTATCTGAAATGGAACCTAAGAAAACTGAAGAAGCTCTTTCTGATCCTGATTGGGTGATTGCTATGCAAGATGAACTCAATCAATTTAAACAACAAGAAGTTTGGAAGCTGGTACCCAGACCTACAGACAGACCAGTAGTTGGCACAAGGTGGGTATTCAGAAACAAACTTGATGAAGATGGCACAGTGACGAGAAATAAAGCAAGACTGGTAGCAAAGGGTTACTCCCAATCTGAAGGCATTGACTATGATGAGACCTATGCTCCAGTGGCTAGACTTGAGGCCATAAGAATATTCTTGGCATTCGCAGCATTTTAAAACTTTAAAGTTTATCAAATGGATGTCAAGAGTGCTTTCTTGAATGGCAAGCTAGATGAAGAGGTTTATGTAGAACAGCCCCCTGGCTTTGAAGATCAGGATTTAATTGACTATGTCTACTTCCTTTTCAAGGCTGTCTATGGTCTTAAGCAAGCACCAAGGAAATGGTATGACACTCTCTCTGAATTTTTACTTGAAAATGATTTTGTTAGAGGTGTCATAGACAAAACTCTCTTTACAAAGAAACATAAGAATGATACCATTATAGTCCAAGTCTATGTGGACGATATAATATTTGGGTCTACTAATGATCTTTTGTGCAAGAAATTTGCGAAGTTAATGCAGGGTAGATTTGAAATGAGCATGATGGGTGAGTTGAAGTTCTTTCTTGGATTGCAAATAAGTCAAAGGACAGATGGAATATTTATCTGTCAATCCAAGTATGTCAAAGAGCTTCTCAAGAAGTATCAAATGGAGGACTCTTCTTCAGCAAAGACACCATCATCCACAGCTGTCAAATTTGGAACATGTGAAAATTCTGTCAAGGTAGATATCACAAGCTACAGAGGTATGATAGGCTCATTACTTTATCTTACTGCGAGTAGACCTGATATTATGCATGCTACGTGTTTGTGTGCAAGGTTCCAATCGGATCCTAGAGATGTTCATCTCATTGCTGTTAAAAGAATTCTGAGATATCTTAAGGGTACGCCTAACCTAGGCATCTGGTACCCTAAAGATTCTGGTTTTAATCTTGTTGGATATACAGATTCTGACTATGCAGGAAGTGTTGTGGATAGAAAAAGCACATCTGGGAGTTGTCAATTCCTAGGTGGTAGACTAGTTTCCTGGTACAGCAAGAAACAACAGACAGTTTCCAATTCAACGGCTGAAGCTGAATATATAGCTGCTGGAAGCTGTTGCGCACAGATTTTGTGGATCAGGAATCAGCTGAGAGACTATGGCTTTGTGCTTGATAAAATTCCAATTTTATGTGATAATACAAGTGCCATAGCAATCTCTAACAATCCTGTGCAGCACACAAGGACAAAGCATATTGATATCAGGTATCATTTTATTCGAGAGCATGTCATGAATGGTACCGTGGAGTTATTTTTTGTACCCACGGAAGAACAAACAGCAGATATTTTTACTAAGTCTCTTGACGAATCCACATTTACCAGAATTGTTGGTGAATTGGGTATGTTAAACAGTCCTAGTAATTAAACTGGTTAATATCTGAGGTTTGATCTTTAATAATTTACAAGTGATTATTGTGTTAATATTTCTTATTAAATCACTTGTATAATTATTTTATCAACTTATATCCTTGCTTATTTCATATTAAATCATTGTTATTATCTTCTGTACATATTTTTAATTACTTATTATATTTTTAGATTAATTCATTTTCTTTGAAAATATTTTTCTCAAATTTTACAAGCTGTAACTTATGAGAAATCTATTTTTCTTGAAAATGTTATTGTTTTTAATTCAGTTTGATTATTTTTGTTGTTTAAATAAATCATAGTTTCTTTTTGAATAATTTTCTATATGGAAATTGTTTTATTAGAAAATTTATAGATTTATTAACTCATCAGAAATAATTATGTAAATATGTAGTATAATTATTTAGTTTTATTTTATTTTATTTGATTTGTAATGTTTGTCCTTCTGTTATTAATGTTTGATTTCGTAAAAAGGACTACATATGATCGTTTTTATAATTTTTATTAGGTTTTACAATTTTAGTATAAATTAATTTGCTATTTTTTGTTTCTGTAAATTATTAATGTAATTTTCTTGATTTAAATTCTGTTAACATTCTGTTTTTAGTTAGTTATATTAACTGATTTGTTAGAATATAACTATCGGTATAACAATCTCCTTGATTGTTATATTCGAACGTTTGATTAGTTATATTAGTTTTAAATAATGTAATATAACTTAGAAATAAATTAAATATAACTTTGTTTTTGTTTTTGTTTAAATATAACTGTTAAAATAGTTTATAGTTATATTGAGTGTTTTAACAGTAATATAACTATCGGTATAACTAAGATTTGATTGTTATATTGAGTGTTTTTTCGGTAGTTATATTAGAGATTAACAGCAATATAACTTACAGCCTAGGGTAGTCATATTACGTTTTAAACGTAATATAACTATCGGTATGACTATCACCCGATAGTCATATCACAGTTATTTCATATATAATAACTAAGTTATATTTTGACAGTCATATCATTAGTGGTTGTTATATTGGCGTGTTAAGTCACCCAATCCGTTCGAAATATACATACAATATACACATCATATTCGAACGAATTGCTGTCAAATTTCTACCTCAAATCTTACTCAAAACACGTTTCTAAGGATCATTTGTGATTACCCAGTCTATAACCTTCCTAATCAAGGTTGAAAATGTAAGATTTGATCGAGTTTTGAGTTTTTGAGATTGAAAAAATTCAAATTTTTGATCTAAAAACCCGAACAATTGGTTGTGATTTTGTAAAAACTAAAATTACATGTGTGTTTGTATTACAATCAAGATCCTTGTCTGAATTTTTCATAATTTTTGATAGAGATTTTGATTTTTCGAATTTTTTAATTATTAATTAATTCGAATTTTGTAATTTAATTGGGTTAAATTGTTGAATTTTGCAGATTTACTAATTTTAATCCCTGATTTGCAATGGCTGGTGCTTATAATAATTTTGAACTTGTGAATCACAATTATATTGGATACTTTAATCCCGAGGATTGCCCAGTGGATCGGTTCAAGTCCTGGATAAAGTTTCTAAATGAGCAAAATCTCTGTAGTCACTCTATAACTGCAAATGTTCCAATGAAATTTGGTCCACTCAAATTAATGTGTACTACAGCTGTCTCAGATGAAAGATCGTTTTCATTCGATTTTAATGACCTGACATATACTGTGGATGAAACGGTCTTCAATGCTGCTCTGGGACTTCCAACTAAACGATTTGCTGAATTACCTTCAAATGATGAGTTGACTCAATTTTTCACAAATATCAACTATCATGGTCAACTGAATCTGAAACGACCACTCAAAAGCAATCTTGTTCAAGAATGGAATATCTTCTTCGAGATCATAGCAAAGGTGTTTGCTAATTCTACAAAGAGCAACAATACTGTCATCACAGGTATGTTACAGTCAATTGGTTTCTCGATTGCTTACAATAGAAGAATCAATTTTGGCAGCTTGATATGGCCTATTCTGCTGAATCGATTGAAGAAGGCTACAAAGAACTTTGGAAAAGGTAAACTGGTTAAGTGTCATTATCCTCGATTCTTGACACTAATTTTTAATCATCTAATGCCTAAGGATCAACCTGCTCCGTTTCCAAATGATCGAATTCAATGGTCTGGTAAACCAAACAAGAAGTTCTACACCAGGCTGGACACTTCTAAGGTCTTGTTGCATGTTCCTGTAGTCATAACACCTTATATGTCTACATACATACATTTGCCAAATGTCATGCCACAGCCAGATGCTGAAGTACCTTTAGTTCAACAAGCTCCACAGCCTGAAGCAGAACAAGTTCTAGTACCTCAACCTGATTCTGAACCCTTGAATGTTCTTGAACATCAACTTCCAATGGATCAACACACTCAGAATGAAGATGATGTACATGTCAATGATCAGGTATTTGACTCAACTCCACTACAATCTCAATATCTTTCTGGTAGTCAAATGATTGTGAGAAGTGACCAAGGGGTTGTAGATCCACAACCTTTATCCCAGGTCAATGCACCAAACACTGATCCTAAATTCTCCAAACACTATCGTAGAAAGAAATTGTCATTCAAAAGAGCTGTTCCCAGTAGTGATGTTGTGAGTGAAACAGATTTGCCATCACAAAAGAAAAGTAAAACCATGTCAAAGGCAATCTTAAACCCATTCATTCCTTCAAGCTCACCCCTGTTACTCACAATGGGGGAAGATATTTTCGCAAATGAAGCTGAAAACATTGTTATGCAAGTGGAGCAAGTTACAGTGCCTGCCATTGTTACGGCAGAAGAACCTTCACAGGTTGATCGGGATTTGCGAAATCCCATTGCACCACCACTGACCTTCCAAGAGGAGGCTAGGGTGATCTCCAGTGCAGGTACAATGGATGCAGCTCAGGATTATGAAAGGAGTGATGTGAGAATTACTTCAAATCTGAATGAAACACTAGCACGTGAGGTGAGTGATACTCAGAGAGCTGTTGAGGTGAGAGCACACAATGACACATACACTTTATCTCTCATTACTCAACTAAATCAGATGAAAGAAAGTCTTGCTCAAGCTGAAGAGGACAACAAAAACTTGAGGTTTGATATGGACAACATGAGAACTATCTTCAACAACAAAATCAATGCATTTAAACTCTCTCAACAACAAGCAGTTGAAGACTCTGGAGATGTCACAGTGGCTCAAGATCTTATTATCTCATCTATGGCTAATCAAATTGAAGATCTTCAGAACAACATAAATGAAAATCATTTAACCACTGAACATCGTCTCAGTCAGATTGAAAAGCAAAGTGATGATCAAGCAAAGGGGTTAAGACATTTATATAATATCATCAGTAGAACTCACTCACTTACCGCAGAAGAGAAGAAATTCTTCGGAGGTAGTGATGAAAGTGACCCTGGAGCTGGTACAAGTCACAAGACTGTAGAGGATTCCTCAACTAAGGGGGAGAAATCTAGAGGGGGAGCAAGTGCAAGTGCAAGTAAAGAAAAATTTGAAGATAGGAGTGAAGGGAAGAAGACAACTCATCAAGCAGCAGCAGAACAGGAAGATGATGATGTAGAAGGTTTTTACTATACAGGTGAACCTGATATTGATCTGTTTGCTGACTTACAGTTTCCTGATGTTGGTGAAGAATTTGATGAACCAGATCTCAGTTTTTGAGATGATGAAGAGCAAATAATTCCTGATTCTGTTGAAACACAACAAATGAATTTTGAAGCAAACAAAGAACTCGAACAGAATGAAGCTAATCTGGCTATGAGAGAAGAAAGACTCAAGAAGACACTTGAACAGTTAGCTCATAATGAGAGACTTCAAAAGGCAGAACAGGAAGCACTTCAAAAGCAACATGCTCAGAAACTGGAAGCTAGGAAGATGTACATCAAGTACAAAAATGGTGATAAGTGGGAACGTGCTCAAAAGGTAATTGACTCACCACAAACTTCTGACTATGATGATCGTCGAATGATTGCTATCTTTGAAAGCTTCAAACAGAAGAACCCTATACATGATATGTATTTGAAAGCTTTAAAGACAGAAATTGTGAGAATAACCACTGCATCTGATCCTAAGAATGGTGAGCTACTTATCTTCGTTGAATGTCATAAGCTCGGATCTCACAAAGTATCGCTTCAGTTCTTCTATGATAGATCCCTGTCAGAGCTTTGGGTGTTGAGACCAAAAGTAAGAACATCTTCTGAACTAGGCATACTGCTTCATGAAAAGTTTCAAGAGTTTGCTGAAAGAGCTGGTCCTGAAGTTATAAGTAACCCTCCACAAGTTAAAATTCTCAAGGGAGAAGTCATTCATACTGTTAATCTTCAGACAGACGAATTGTATACACATCTTGCCAGACACTTGGTATATGTTGAATATGCTCTTCGGAATCATGGTTTTGCATCACAGGAAAAGATTGAAGCTGCAAATCATATTCGATCCTATGCTCAGACCAACATGAAGAAATACAAGCAGTATCAAGGTGAGTTAAGAAAGAAGCTTGGAATACCACTGGTCTATCCTACAGATGTGGCATCCAGAAGGGATTTACTTGTTGATTCAGAAATGATCAAGAATCTACCGGACATGGATGAACAAGAAGAAGGAGAAATCAATGAGAAAGAAAGTGGTAAATGAAGATTACCTCTACAAGTTATATCATTAGAGCTTTGATAGAACAAGATAGGATAATTGTCTTATATGATCAGTCTAGAGGATCATCTATCTTGTATTTATCTTTTCTGTTTGAATCTGGATAATGTTAATATAAACCAGAACTTTTACATTATTTACTTAGCATTTAAAGTGTTTTCTTTTACTTGTTTAATTGGGATTAGTTGAAGAATCCTCTAGGTATTTGCTTGTTATTGTATAACAAACAAATAGGGGGAGATTGAAAGGCATATGACTCAGCCTATTTGTAGTTCGAGGATCCTAATCCAATTAAACTAGATTGTAATAAGTAAATAATATCAACTGTCACAGGAATCTCAAAAGATGATAACCGTCAGAAGAAAAATCAACAAGTCAATCTATAGTTTTGATGTTTTACACTGGAAGAAGATTCAGATATCTGATCAGGCCTCAAGGTAGCATTGAAACAAGTGGATTCATTTTCGAAGACAGAGATTTCTATTAGTGACAAGAAACAATTTCAGTACCGAATGATTGATGAGAGTCAAGAGTATAATAGACCACAGTGTTAAAAGTCACGATGAAGAACAGAGATTGGAGTTAGTCGTTCATGAACGAGACAGTACATCGAACGTCAACATCATGCCAGTGTATGTTCCTTATTATAATTACGTGGTTTTCAGCGGAGTATTGACTATTAAAGAATTTATATTAATTCTATTTTAATTGATTAAGTCAAGTAATTAAGTTAATAAATAAATTAATTCTATCAGAATTAATATATTTGTTAAAGTGATTATTAGATTAATTAAATAAGAATTAATATGGAAAAGAATTAATTAGTTAAATGATTTTTTATAAGTCATTTAATTAATTATAAGCTGAAAAATATGAATGATATAACTATTAAACTGATAGTTATACCGATAGTCATATTCAGTTAAATGGAGATAGTCATATTCAGTTAAATGGAGATAGTCATATTCAGTTAAATGGAGATAGTCATATTTCATTCAAATGGTAAGTTATACCGAATGTTATATTCATTTGGTAAGTCATACCGAATGTTATATTGACTAGTTAAGTTATACCGAAAGTTATATTTAAGCTGGACAGTCATATTACATTGATTTGATAGTCATACCGATTGTCATATTAATGTAAAATGATTGTCATATCAGTTTAAATCAAGTAATATGACTATGGCTGTGTATATAAGGCAGAAGAATGCAGAAAGATCAGAACCAGTCGAACATATCAAGAAGAAAATACACAGCAGCCTATTTCTCTCTCTCTCAAGCTCAAGAACACCTTCAAATTTAATTCTGTAAATTCAAGTTCATCTCAGTTGTAATATCCTATCCATTGGAACTTGTTTACTTGTGATTCTTGTACTACTAGCGAATTAAGTTTCCTAGGTCACAAATTGATATCTTGATTTTATTAACTAAATTAGCAAAGTTCATGTTGAATTTTCTAATTAGTTATTAATCCCTTGATAATCATTTGGACTGATTTTGTAACACCCCTCAAGTTAATATATTGCTATATTCAACTTGAAATTTGTGTTATATTATTCCGCGCAAAAATATTCGTTTAAGGCAAAATTATTTAACGAATAAATTTTGAGAAAATGGTATAGATTGTATTCAACCCCCCCTTCTACAATCTTAACGGACCTAACAGTAACCTGTCGATGAACAGTACCTGCCACGTGGCAGGTATTGTTCATCGACTTTTTTTTTAAGGTGGGGTGCTATTTTGGTGGATTTGGGTTGCAAGGCCCCGCAGCGGCATATTCAACTGAATGCAACCACATTCAACTGAATGCAATCACATGCAACTAAATTTCTGATTTCAAGTTCCATTTTTCAGTTGTCATTTTCGACCTCTTTTTTGGACTATATATATATATATATATATATATATATATATATATATATATATATATATATATATATATATATATATATATATATATATATATATATATATATATAGTCAAAAAAGGGAAAAAATGACAACTGAAAAATGGAACTTGAAATCAGCAACTAAATGCAACCACATGCAACTAAATTTGCAACTGAATGCAACCACATGAAACTTTTTTTTTTTAAGGTGGGTTGTTTTTGGGTTCCAAGACCCCGCAGGGACATATTGAACTGAATGCAACTACATGCAACTAAATTTGCAACTGACTGCAATATATATATATATATATATATATATATATATATATATATATATATATATATATATATATATATATATATATATAATTGGCTATTTCATAACTGAACTCGTGCCCAACTTGCAGTTGGATAACTAAACTCAAAAAGCTTGCAAATAGGTAAGTACACTAATTATTTATTGCAATTGAAGCACTGAACACGAAATAACTTGCATGGTCGTTAAATCGCGTTGACTTTTATCTATGCTCCGTTAACTCTTGCCATGTGTGATGACATGTCAGAATTTTAACTTAAAATTAAATCAAAAATTACATAAACCCTTTTTAAATCCTTTTTAAATAAATAATTAAAATAATTTATTAAAAGTAAATAATACTTTTACTAACAGTAAAAGTAAATATTTATTTTACTTAAGAAAATTACAGCCACAGTAATTTTTCATGGAGTTAAAATCACAAAATTTTTACCCTTAATCCAATAAAACAGATCAAATCCATTTATATAATATAAAAAAACATAAAATGAAGAACAGTTTGAATGTTCTTAAAGATTTGCAGATTCCGGTACTAGCCGGCCGACCATGAATTTTCCAGCGAAACTAAATTTAACACTAACATCTCTCTCTCTCTCTCTGCATTTTTTTCACCATCTCGAGCCATCCCTCTCATCTCCCTACTTCGCTCTCTCCTCCTTCACCTTCTCTTACTGCTGCAACACCCAACACCGACCCCCATCTTCCCTTGACAATAACAGCCACAACAGAATTGTCACCCACTATTCTTGCAACACACACATATGTTCACTTCCTCCTTCAACCTCCATCTCCCTCTCGGTCTTTCCCCTGTTCTCCCTCGTCTCCCCTGTCTCACCACACAACCCACACACCAGCGCCACCCATACATCGCAATACCGACCCCTTCTCTTCCTACTTTCTCCTCTCATCCCCGTCGAACACCAACATCAACACCACATAATCGGTAAAATAGGCCCACACCCAGGTATACACACGCATAAATCCACTCTAACCAACCCCCAATTTGACCATTAATTCGCCAATACGCAAAAGTCCGGCAGAGTAGAAGTGTGATGCAGGCGGTGTAGGGGAAGAAAAAGGGTGGGGTGTTTATTGGTGAGGGAGATAGGAGAGTGGTGGGCGGCGAGAAGGAATTAAAAGGGGGAAGCTGATTTCAGGGGATGATAGGTTGAAGAAGTAGCGGGTGTGGAGATGGCGTGGTGAAGAAAAGGAAGAGGTGAAAGCGGTTGAGGGGAAGAAGGAAGGGTTGTTGGAGATTATGTTTTGTTTAAGGGATTTTATGAATTATATTTTGTTTTAGGAATTTTATGAATTATATTTTGTTTTAGGGATTCACCACCTCAGCACACAACGTGTAAATTTTTAACACATAAGCATCCACGTCAGAGTTCCGTCAGGGACGTTACATGGAGTTAACGGTGGTTAGTCAATTGCAAGTTTTAATTACTTTGATGAGTTGACTGCAAGTTTTTTGAGTTTAGTTACCCAACTGCAAGTTGGGCACGAGTTCAGTTATGAAATAGCCAATTAACCATATATATAGTCCAAAAAAGAGGTCGAAAATGACAACTGAAAAATGGAACTTGAACTCAGTAACTGAATGCAACCACATGCAACTAAATTTGCAACTACATCCAACTGAATGTAATTTTTATTTTTCAGTTGCATTTAGTTGAATATGCCCCTGCGGGGCCTTGCAACCCAAATCCACCAAAATCACCCCACCGTTTTTTCTCAAAAAAAAAAGTTGGATGTGGTTGCGTTCAGTTGAATATTGCCCCTGGCAGGGCCTTGAAACCCAAATCCACCAGTTCAGTTGCATGTGGTTGCATTCACTTGCATTCAGTTGAATATTGTCCCTAGCGGGACCTTGAAACCCAAATCCACCAATTCAGTTGCATGTGGTTGAATATTGCCCCTGGCGGGGCCTTGAAACCCGAATCCACCAATTCAGTTGCATGTGGTTTTATTCAGTTGAATATTACCCCTGGCGGGGCCTTGAAACCAAAATCCACCAATTCAGTTGCATATGTTTGCATTAAGTTGCATTAAGTTGAATATTACCCTTTGTAACCCAAATCCAACATAGCATCCCACCTTAAAAAAAATCGATGAACAGTACCTGCCACGTGGCAGGCACTGTTCATCAATAGGTTACTGTTCATCCGAATTATCTAAAAAAAAAAGGGTTGGAAAAGGAAAGATAGTATTTATGCAATTAAGAAACTTGAGATAGTAAATATGCAATGAATTAAAGAAGATGGTATTTTTGCAAAAAGAAACTTGAAACCTAGTATTTTTGGTAAATTCTCTAGATAAATTTATAAAAAATATTCTAATCAACTATGCATATTGTAAAATATTACAAAAATGTCATCCTTTAAAGGTGCCATAGATGCCTTATGACCACGGTAAAGGACATCTACTAGCTGCATTGCTGATATACTAGAAAAATACATCAAGAAAGATTGTTAGTTGGAAGAAATGGAGACTATTTTTAAACTAGGTTTAACATGCACTGGTGCATAGCCTTCTAGTAGGCCTTCAATGAAGGAAGTTTTGCAGATTCTTCAGCGTTCGAGTCCTCTAGAAACTAGAAAGTAGTGTTGGTGAGAAAGGGGGTGAATTTGATGTTGCACCGCTTCTTGGGAGCTCACCTACGGCTACATATCTACTACTTATCTATCTAGTTATCGGAAAAGTAAGAAGTTTTTTGTGGAGGAGAAAGGTTGTAATTTTGTTCATATCAATTCAGTGTGCTTTTTGTTATCCTTTAAGCATACTATCAACTTGAAGAGAGAAACACAAAATTTTAAAGTATATTCCACTAATTCTTATAAATGTTCACGGTTACATGCTGTGGGTTGAACTTCTCCTTGTGTATCCACACACATTCATCGGATCAACTTCTATTCGAACAATCATATATGTGGATTTTATTTAAATTTATCCTAAAATTCAATAATCTTTTAATAAACAAAAATTGGAACCTATTTGTTATCACTTGCGGGAACTTAGTTCCATGTATTTGTAGTTCACCCCTCGAGGCAGACCAAACAGGCTCATGTGAATGATCAATACCAAGAAATACCAAAAAGGTCCATTCTGAAGGATATGGTAGAAGAATTCTCAATGGAACGTCTCAATAATCAGAAGGGGATGAAGCTGGTGAAGAACGCGAGATGTCATCGAATTCTTGCTAGCAAAATACTTATAAAAATCTGTTTACAGGATGTCATGTAGTTGTAGTTCATCCCTAGAGGCAAGTATTCCTATTGATTTGGCTATATTAATATCAAATGTACAATTATGGAATTTCAGTTTACCCCAATTTCTCAATAAAAATTTACATTTTTCAAAGTGATTGTTTCTTACATATTTCATAAAAGTAAAGTTTTGATGTTTATCTTTGTATTAGAAGTATATAATGATATGCATGACAAATCACAACGTTTGTATAAACATACAACTATCATATAATTCATAGATTACAATTTGTATGACTAATTCATTATCATCTATTGTTCGTGTAAAGTATAGGATATTCTAACATTAGTAGAAAATTTTATTTAGGTACATATAACTATATAAAGTCCTTTCCAGATTTCGACATCTTTCTGAAGGAAGAAGGGATAAGAAACCTACTAGACATGTTCAAAAAGCCTGAAATCCGAAATCTGGCCCGATCCGATCCGCAAAAAAGCCCGAAAAGCCTGGCTCGAAAAAAGCCCGGCCCGGCTCGGCCCGGCCCGAGGGCCTAAGATGGGCCTCCTATTTTTCATGAAGCCCAGCCCGGCCCGAAAAGCCCGGGCTTTTGAAAAATCCGGGCTTTTGAAAAGCCCGGATAAAACTTGGGATTTTAAAAAGCCCGGATAAAGCCCAGTTCGGCCCGGATAAAAGCCCGAGCTTTTTAAAAAATCCGGATAAAAATCCGATTTTTTATAGATAAAATCTAAAAATATATAATATTTTTAATAAATATCAAGAATATTAAACTTAGTAATAGAGGGGATGTGAAGGATCACGAAGTTAGGAAGAATCAACAATATACAGGACAAACTCTTCTTCAAAGAAGACTAATTGAGTGTAGAGGAAGTACTTCACGATATGGTCATATGCGAGGAGATTTATATGGATTACGGTCACCTTAAATCATAACGCAAATTATTAGTAAAAAGTTCTTGAGTTGCAATGATGTTTTATGATAAAACAAGTATTATGCTAGTAGTTTTTTAGTATTAGGTTTCGTGATGTCTCTTCTTATGTATTCTAGATTATAGAAGTTCAAGGGCGTAACTCTTTAGAGGTTGTTTCTTTTGTAAGATTTTCTTTTTTTGTATATTAATATATTAGCTTTGCAAAAAAAGACAAAATTTACATATATAAAAATTTAAAAAAAACCCGAAAAAAGCCCGGCCCGATCCGGCCCGGCCCGAGGGCCTAAAATGGACCTCATATTTAGAGAAAGCCCGGCCCGACCCCGATTTTTAAAAAAGCCCGGCCCGGCCCAATTCTTAAAAAGCCCGGCCCGAAGGGCTTTTTGTGCATCTCTACAACCTACACATGTTAAAATTTACAATTATAGATTTATTATTCATGATTATATAGGTGTAATAATTTTATTTATTTGAAAATTAATAAATAGAACTAGAGCCGGCAATTTCATACACGACACGAAAACGACACGAAAATTATGGGTTTGAGTTGACCTTTACGGTACACGAACACGAAATTACACGGATGAATTTAGTGTCAGTTTTGGGTTTACCCATGGGTACACGACACGAAACGAAAATACACGAAATAAATAAATATTTAAATAAATATTTTAAAATATAATAAATATATATTATAAATAAATATTACATATTTAATATTTTTACAAAATAAATAGAAATTGTTTCAAAGTTAAGTTTGGATATTTGACAAAATTTGACCACGACCCCTATGAGGCTATGACCACGGGTCTTAATTCATAAACTTAATATTGGGCTTTAGGGTTTCTACTATCTACTTCCAAAAACTTTAAACCGCCGCGACGATTCCAGTTGAGTCTTCTACTTTCACTGAGATTTCTCGCCTTTGAGATTCGTTATGGAGGACCCCGATATTCCGGTAATCTTCCGTTCTTCACTCTGTTTATCATATTCCTTTCGATGTAATATATAGTTATATATATACTATATAGTATATATATTAATCTATACTAGAATCTTGTAAATTTGTAATTGATTGTGGATATTGTTTATATAGTCTGAATCCTTAAATGAGGATGAAGGCGATATGCACGACGAAGAAGAAAAAGAACCAATGAACCCAACTGACCCAACAACCGAAGGTTTTAGCAAACCTCCAAACAAGCGCAAAGGAACTAAAAAAAAGAGATCTAAAGCTTGGACTACATTCGATGAACTTCCTGTTGGAGAGGATAAAGTGTTACATGTCAGATGTTCCAAATGTGGATATACCTGCATTTTCAACTCGACGAATGGGACTGGTAATATGCTTAAACATCAGAAAGTTTGTTTAAACACAGGAGATATACGGTAAATGATTTTGTCTAGCAGTCAAGGTTCGATCTCAGTGCGAAACACATCATTCGATCAAAAAATATTCATAGATTTAACTACAAGTGCTGTGGTAAGACATAATCTCCCTCTTTCATTTGTTGAGTATGAAGATGTTAGAGAAGCATTTTTATATGCAAATCCTAATGCTACTTTGGTCAGTGGGAACACTTTAAAAAGTGATATAATTGCACTTTACAAACACGAAAGAAAATTGCTATTTAATTTGTTCAAAACCTATGCTGGTAGATTTTGTCTAACTTCGAATTTATTGACCTCCGTTGCAACTGATGGGTACATCACAATTACCGCTCATTACATCACGGATGATTGGGCATTGCATAAGAAGTTACTAAATTTTTCGTATATGTTTTACCGCATACGAGGATTACTATATCTGATAAAATTTATAAGTTGCTGTGTGAATGGAATCTGGAGTTCAAGTTATTTAGTATTACATTAGATAATGCAACGAGTAATGATGCCTTTGTTAATCTTTTGAGGAATCAATTAAACTTGAGGAATGCACTGTTAAAAAATGGGCAGTTTTTTCATATTAGATGTTGTGCTCATATTCTTAATTTAATTGTGCAAGATGGTTTGAAAGACATGGATGCTTGTGTTGTTAAAGTTAAAGAATCAGTTAAATATATTAAGGGATCTCAAGGTAGGAAAGAAAAGTTTAGGGAATGCATTGCACAAGTGGCTTTGAAAAAATAAAAGGCTTGCGTCAAGATGTCCCAATGTTACGACCATAACCGGTGGCATGGGACGTTGGGTTGGCTTGAGTCGCCAAATGCTAGACCAAGGCCATGACACCGAGCATTGACTGCGAAGGCAGGTGTTGGATGTTGGTCACTAGTCATTAGTGCCAACAAGAAACACTGGGCGTGAGCGTCCTGACATAGGCGCTGGGCGTAGGTGGCACTGGGCGCAAGCGTCCCGACATAGGCGCATGGTGTAGGTGATGGCTAAAGGATAGACATACGATTGTTAAGGGGGACATTGTCTGGTTTCGTAGTTACTGTTGGGGTTGGGGACGGGAAGGCGAGTGCCTGCGAGGGCTGCTCGTTGCAGTTAGGCGCGCAGGACTGGTCAGGAGCTTGAGCCGCTCCCCTGATGAGCCCAAGGTAGGGCGAAACCAGTCATTGTAGTCCAGAAAGCAAGAGAATATGTCAAAGATATGTCAGAACTATTGGTGTTAGACCAATTGGTAAAAAGTGGTATCAGTGCTGATTGACCCGTGCTGGGAGTCGGGCAGACCACCTATGGGAACTCTCGCTTGTGAATGATTCATTTAAGCAGGACTCTCCAACCATAGGGTGGCGATGCATCGAGGGAGACGATGACCGGTCAGGCTGATAGGAACAACTGTCTAGCATGTTCAAGACACAGACAGTTGGGATCAGAGTAGACGAGGCTAGTTGTTTAGGCTAAGTCAACAACATTGGTCTTATGGATCAATGGAGATACATGGGGTCAGGCCTTTAAAGAGGAAGACACCTTGGATTATGCAGAAAGACACATTGGTGCAATGTTCTAGTCATTCATTATGTCTTTGCACATAGTAGTGGAGGGTTCTCTTAGTTACAGGGGTAGCTTGGAGAAGGCCAAAGAGCTAAGTAACAGACTTAGGCTCTGGTGGACAAGTGGAACATTGGGAGACCTTTGCACAAGTTGAACAGGTTGAGGTACTAATCAAGACAACGGGGACCAAGGAGAGCAGAACCAAGCACATGGAGCACAGGTACAGGGAAAGTGGTTTCTAGCAACACACATAGTTCTTGAAGAGTCAGGAAGCATGGTCTAGGGAGAAAGACGCGACATGGCGGGTGGCGTCCTGAGGATTGGGACATGGTGAGATGTAACAGATACAGGGTTTCAGGGTGAGACATGGTTTCTGGTAGCTCACATGGTTCTAGGGGAGTCAGACTGTATGGAGCATGGGATTCTAGTCACTTTGCGGGGGATGTCTTCGGGAGGGGTCTATGGTGTGGTAGAGCAGAATAACGGTTCTAGGGTGCAGCCAGCTTAGGGAGATGTAACATTGGGTCGGGGTTGAAGAATGATTCAGACAAAACCAGGGTTCAAGGTGGAGGATGTAGAGCTGTTCACTTTGTATACATGCGCTTGTACATATCATGTATGGATGTGCATGGCTTGATGAATGAACATAAGTCATGGCACATTATATCTGATTAGGGATAAGGCATATCCTCATAGTTGGGAGAAAGGCCAGGACATGGGATGGCGTATCTTCTAATAGAGGTATTGTAAACTGATTCAACCAGCCGTCAAGCTTGAGTGCCAGGAGAATAAAGCAGGAAAGCAAGACAGGGAATCAGTGTGTCGCGGGCGTAGATAAAGAGGCGCTGTGACAAGGCAGACTCACCCGGCGGACATGTTGGGGAGTGGCGCCATAGGGCGTGCGGGTTGTGCCGTGTGGCCCTGAAACATTTTGACTAGCCCAGTTTACAGGCCAGGCGTCGAGGAGACAAAGGTCAGGGTTAGCTGCGCATTGCTGGCCAGGCTTCGTTTAGCGGAGTTGGCGCATCACTGAGGCGAAAAATTAAACGTGTGTTCACGCTTCCGCAAGCCTTAGTGACACCCAACTAGGTGGAACTCAACGTACCTAATGCTTGATGGTGCTCTTTATTATCATCGAGCATTTTGCACTGATGAATTTCTCTAGTCCTTGTTTAGCTTTATTTTTGTTTTTGTTTCTGGTTTTCAGCGGGTAGATGATAACAACATGTGCTTCAGCGGGTGGAACTAAAGATGTGTTTCAGAATGTGGGTACACGATTTTATTTCATTTCGTTTGTGGGTTAGTCTCTTGGTACACGAAACATGAAAGTACACGACACGACACGAATTGCCAGGTCTAAATAGAACTATATAAAATAAAGCAGCGAAAATTACAGTCTATTTTAGGTCTAATTTAAGTTAAATTAGATTTAAAATATAGCCAAACAAATCTCTACACTGATTGCAAGTAAATGTACAAAAAATATATAAACTGGTACAAAAATTATAAAAACTGAGCAATTTCCATTACTACAGTTAAATTAATTTGATCTTTATTTATTTACATATTTTAAATAAATAATTGATTTCACCTATTGCTACTTATCTATATTGAAAAATTAAGAAATTATCTGTGGACAAGGATAATAGTTTTGTTCGTATCATTTAGAGTCGATTTGGCATAGCTTAAATTAGTTACCCAATCTTTGTTAGTTGATGTGACACTTAAATTTTCTAATTTTAAGTTAATTTTACTTCAAAAAATTATAATACATTCAAGATATTTTTTTAACTAATATATTTTTTTACACCAATTTTTATATATTTGAGTCACTTTTTAACGGGTGTTGGCCCTATATATCACAATCTGAAAGGAAATGGCCCTAAATATCACAACTCAAAAACTTGGCCCCAAATACCACTCCAACACATAGTATAATATAGCGTTTTGTTTTTTTTAAAACGCTACTGCGTTTAGCGTTGTGGGATTTTATTTTTTATTTTTTTTTGTTGGTAGAAACGCTACTTGAAATTTGGTTTTGAAAAGTCCAACGCCATTTTATGTGGCGTTTGGCTGTTTGAACTTTCTTTTTTTTGTTTGCTTTTATTTTTTCTTGTTTTTTTTTGTTTTGTCCTAAATATATATTTGCAAAACAATATTAGAAAACTTATTTATAAATGGTCAAGTAAAATATAAACTTATATTTGTTAAAGTTCGTATACGGTTTATTCGATGTTCTGAATATTTCTAAAATCCAAAATGGAAATGTTGAACCCCAAAAGTTAATTGTTGAATCCTTAAATTTAATTAAAATTGTATTTTTTTAATTTAAAATTTTTAATTAAAAATTTGAATCTGACGGCCTGATTTTTAAACGCTAACGCGTTTAAAAATCAAGATAAGTTACAACCCTAAACCCTAAGTTCGTATACGGTTTATTCGTCGATCGGAATATTTCTAAAATCCAAAATGGAACTGTTGAACGCCAAAGGTTAACCGTTGAAATCCCGAGGGTATACAGATAAAATTTTAAAATTTTAATTAAAAAAAATGAATCCAGCGGCCTGATTTTTAAACGCTAACTCGTTTAAAAATCAGGATAAGTTAGGGTTTAGGGACTAGGATTTAGGGTTGTAAACAACCCTAAACCCTAAATTCGTATACGGTTTATTCGTCGTTCTGAATATTTATAAAACCCAAAATGGAAACGTTCAACCCCAAAAGTTAATTATTTAACCCCCAAGGTTAATTAAAATTATATTTTTTAAATTAAAAAGTAAAATTTTAATTAATCATTTTTAATATTATTTTCAAATACATGTTTAAAAGAAAACAAAAAAAAGGCTTAGCAAGAAAAAACAAGAAAACAAAAATAAAAATACCAATCCCAACGCCACATAATGTGGCGTTGCCCCCCTCCCCATAACTTGAAGTCACAGGATGTAGTAACACTATATCAACTTTGGTTTTAGACCCAAAACACTAACTTGTCTAGCATTGTAATTAAAAAAAAATCTAAAACGCTAAGCGATCTAGCGTTTCGAAAAAAAAAATATCAAAAACGCTACACGATGTTTGGTTATGGAGTGATATTTGGCGCCAATATTTTGAGTTGTGATATTTTGGACCAATTACTCTAAAATTGTGATATTGGGGGCCTTTTTCCTTTTTAACTCGTGTTATATTCTTTGCATATATTTGTATTTTATACTTTTATATTATGTTTAAAAAATAAAAAAAAAATATTTTTTAGTCATTTTTTGTAAAATAAATTTACTTTAAAATTTTAGTCAAACGGATACACCTAACTTAAATTTTGAAATTATCACTTTCCACTTAAAACGAAATTACATTTTAAGTTAAAAGTAACAATTTTTAAATTAATCATCTCAGTAATTTTGTTTGAGATTCAACATTTGTTTTCCTTACTAGTATAGGTTCAGCTCTGCAATGCTTAAATGCATGGTATATTTATGGGTCTTTTTAAGATATATTAAAATAAATTATTTATATTTTGAAGTGGATAAATTATTAATAAATTATTATTTATAAATTATTTAAGCGTTTGGATAAATCATTAATAAATTACTAAAGTGTTTGATAAATTATAATTTGAAAGTTAAAACAATTTTTTAACAATGAATTTGTGGCATCCCATAATCTGAGATACAGATTTAGGGCCATTATCTACAATCAATAACATACAACCCTGGATATAAACATAATACAACAATAAAAACCCCTTAACTAAGATCGCATACAGGTTATACTGTGAAACAAACTATCAAATTAAATTATTACAATCCAACCTCAGAATAGAATTCTTATACAAATTTTTGTAACTATCTAAGATCACTACTGAACTAGATATCCAACCTTGACAAGTTCCAGAACCACTATCCAACGAAATCATTAACTCGAACATCGCCTCTCGCTGCCGTAAGAGTAATATCGACTGACCACAAGGCCCACTAATCATCTCTATTAACTGGAGAAAAAAATAAACAACAATGCAAGAGTGAGCCAACATTGCTCAGCAAGCGTACATAGCTATTAATCAATGTCAAGAACAATTATGGGTTCTGAACAACAAGAATAATCATCATAAGCTGTGAAAGAAAACAGCTGAAGAAAACATCCCCTAAAAAGGGTCCATCGGGTAAAAATATGTTACAATCAAAAGATTTTTATAAGAAATTAAAATCTTGGATTCCCTCTGTTTAGAAAGTTTTTAAACACTTTCGAAGAAAAAATAAAAGAAATGGCACTTATTGAGGAATCCATAACATACCATAATTTAAAATATCTTTGAAGAAAAAAAGGTCTTTGCGAAATCATTTAAAAGGGTTCACACCTAAATGATAGGTGAAGAAATATACATTTGCAAAGGACTTCACTTTGTAAACATGACTTAACAGAATCATTTTATAAATGCTCGACACAGATTTACATCACTTGAACGATAAGTGAGGAGTAATGACACTTGCCTCAATACACGAAGCTTCCACTTCCAACATTTCGATCCGTCACTCACTTTATCACAGTTTTACTTCTTTGTACGTTGACCTCTTACTCGGCTCTACTTCCATCTTTCCCTAAGACTCATCAATCTTCATGACAATACACTCATCGACTTCGATCAATATTTTCCTGCTCGAAATTCCATTTACCCGTGCACTGCTCTCGGTCAGGTCTCTTACTCGTACCTTTACAAGGTAAAGTACTATTTCAGTATCAATCAAGCAAAACCTTATTGTTTGCTCTATTCTACCGATGCGCATCCTATAACGCTTACACATATAGAACATATCCAATTATATTCATAAAATCGCTTCAGTATAACCAGCTAAATCACATAAACACGTCACATAAACACTTCAAAATAATACAACAATTTAATCTTCAAAAACCACAATCTATCCTCGAAATAATCAACCGATACATATACCTAAACCCTTAGCAATCATAGCATACTTTTAGATCATTGAAATCAAATAAGTTAAATAGATTTATAGGGGAATTTTAGAAAATTTCGGAATGAAGTATTCGTAAATAGGACTATCCACCTGTTTTCCAATTCAACAATTTACCTTATAAATCATACGAAATAAAGCTGCTTCAACTTGTAGCAACATAAAAATAAACAAATAATAAAAGTACCCGCCCAGACTTGCGGCACCTAAATAATTAAGAAAATGATCCGCCCAGACATGCGGCAACTAAACAATTAAGAAAATGATCCGCCCAGACATGCGGCACCTCAACATGTAAGGAAAATAAACTAACAGTTTATCCTTGCTATATAACGTTCGAAAACCATACAACCAGTAAATGAATTCATAATATTATATAAAAATTTTTGAAATAACCTCTTTGTAATTTGAACTATCCCGGGATCACAACCCCTCAATTTCAATCAAAACCATTTCAAAACAAACCATCACCATGTACTTGACATTTAAAGCATTCCACAATTACTCTAACTCGACTTACGACATTTAGCACATATAAATATTTACAACTTAATCAAATCACATAAACTCCAACTATTATACGACAATGACGATTAACAATTAACAACCACACGAACCGAATATATAATCGGTTCCACATATAATTCCAACAATTATACTCTCCGAATTAAATAACGGAAATTAAAACAATATACTCGCAATTTACATCTAATTTAATCACAACAATTAAATAATTAAAATACGATAATTATACGCGGATACGCGCCTTCGCAATTGTACCTTTCCGGTGACCACCGAACATCCCCACCATCTCTTTCCCTCTCATCTGCCATCTCTCCTCTCTCTCTCTCTCTCTCTCCACACTACTTCACTGCTGCTGCCCGAACAACCCACCTCCTGCGACCTCATCTCCCCTCTCCCTTCCACGCCGGCCAGAACCAAGCCCGCCGGCCACCACCGTGGCGTCGCCGCCACTGCTACACCACCACCAACGCAACCATACAACAAGCACACACACAAAGATATACACACACACCCCACACGATTATATATATATATATATATATACACCAATTGATTTATAAATTAGAACCCCCAATTGAAATTCCCCAATTCAATCTCCAATCCCAAATTTCTTCTTCCCCCTTTCCTTTTCTCTCTCCCCGTCCTTTTTTTTTCTTTCTGCGTGTGTTTGTTTTTGCCCAATTGGGCTTGGCCCAATTCTAATTATATGACTACACAATTACCCGGACCCAATTAAAACACTACTTCTTCGTTTTTTTTAAACTAATGAACGGCTTTTACAAATCAAAATTAAATAGAAAATTGCGAAGATTAAACTTTTCATTTTTAAAATAAAGAGTATAAAATTACAAACACCCACATATTTTTAAAATATTTTTAGGATCAAGAATGAATTAAATATGAACTTTACAAGTTTTGATCATTTAAATGAAATAAAACTCTTAAAAATCATTTTAAAATACTGAAACACCCAAAATAATTCTCCCAATAATTTTAAAAACTAACTAAAATCATAAAGATATTAATCACAAAAGATTTCAGGATTTTTAAAAACTCTGATTATTTTATAAAATTCTTAGAAGATCAATAATGCATGATTTAAATAAATTTAAATCATCAAAATTACAATTAAAAATACACAGACCTACACGACACAAACAAATCATCATGCAAACACGTGCACACAATATCACATATATTGACCTTCTCATAAATATTCACATCATATAATCCACATTTAGTATTAAATAAGGAATTTAAATACGCTATTTTCTAAGTCGTTATAGAATTTATTTAATATAATGAATATTAGTAGATAAAATTTTAAATTCAAAATAAATTCAAAAACATAAATACTGAAACACAAAATTTTAAATTAAATAAAATTTTACAGTTGTTTTTTTTTTTGAAAAATTCGAACTTGCATATATTAACTTTCTTCAGCAATAAGGTTACAAATAAACTCCGGAGCAGCATAATACCACTCCATAAGATCTGGCATAGAATGAGAAGCTTGTGCTAACATATGGGCAACTCTATTCGCAGATCTATGATCAAAGCTCACCAACACTTCCTCAAAGTGTTTAAGTATTTCAACACACTCCGAAATAATAATATGAAAGTTTGAGTACTTCTGAGGTCCATGAATTGCATCTACGACTCACTTTGCATCCATCTCAAATATGCAGCGATGCGTCCTCCAGTTCTTCCTCCATGTTAATGCCTCTTTGAAACTCAAGGCCTCTGCCTCTCTAGCTTGCAAACACCCTCGAACTCTACTGGTTCTAGCTCTCAAAAACTGACCACTTTCATCTCTAATAACTCATCCTGCCCCAATGTATCCAGCATCCACTCGACAAGAAGCGTCCACAATGATTTTAATCCACCCTGGCGGAGGCTTACACCACTTTCGTTTCTGCATACCTGCTGTTACTCTTCTTGTCACTCTATGCTTTTTGTCAATCCTGCATCAGATCAGAAGCCATAGCCTTAACTCCAAAAACAGACATGCTTTTCCTATCCCATACCCAGGAATTATGACGAAACCATAAGCTCCAACAGAACAAAACCACTCTTGTACACTGCTCCAAGTTACTTGTCCTGAAAAATTGTTTCAAAATCTGCAGTAGTGTAAAACCTTCACTAATTTGGACCGAGCCCAGAAGACCTACACTCTGCCACAGCTCCTTAGCAAAACAGCATTTAAACAGCACATGAATCGCATCTTCATTATGCACATGACACCATGAACACTCCCGTTGAACATTAACATGCTTCACGACCAGAGCTTCCGCTATAGGCAACACATCTAGACAAGCCCTCCAAAAAAAGTTTAAAACTTTACTTAGTAATTTAAGTTTCCACAACTTCTTCCAGAAATCACGATCCACATACTCATTCTCTCCTCGAAGCTTCCTATAACAACTTCTAACTGAAAAAAATACCATCACCATCTAGAATCTAGTACCATGAATCATCCGTAATGGAATTTGATAATTGAATTTGCTGGATCAAATGCCTATCTCTATCATTAAACAAATCTCTCAAAATATCTTCACCCCAAGCCCAAGAATTCTCTTGCATTAACGCGTTTACTGATACTTCCTCCATCTCTACAAGTAATTCGCTCGTGATTAGCCCATTTTCTTGACATGGTAGCCAAGGTACTCTCCACACCTTTTTGTCTTTACCATCTCCAATTCTCCTTCTACCTCCTTGTTTCACCACCTCCTACGCTGCCAATATGCTCCTCCACATAAAACTCGGATTACTTCCCATAGTAGCCTCTAAGAAACTAGTATCAGCATAATACCGAGCCTTCATAAGATTAGTTACTAACGGATTAACTCCATTAAGTAATCTCCAAGCTTGTTTTGCCAGCATTGAGATATTAAAGTCTCTCAATTTCTTAAAACCCAATCCCCCCCTTTAACATCACACAAACGATCCCATGACATCCATTTGATTCCTTTTTGATTTCGACCACCTCCCCACCAGTAAGCATTCATTTTCCTCTCTATTTTCTCACACATATCAATAGGAATTAACAATAAATTCATCCAGAAGTTAGGAATTGACTGAGCTGCTGTCTTAAGAAGCGTAATCTTACCAGCCTTTGATATGTTCTGAGAATTCCATGTCTGCAACTTTCTCTCTACTCGATCCACCAAAAATGCAAACACTGAGTTTTTCTTTTGGCCTATATACATTGGCATGCCCAAGTACCTTCCAGGATTGTCTTTTTCCTGCACTCCCAATTGCAAACACACCTCATTTCGATCCTCCCTCTTTGTGTTCGTTGAGAACGTAACTGCAGATTTGTTATAATTAATTATTCGTCCTGATATGTCAGCGTATCTATCTAAAATACGCTTCATAACATTGGTTTCCACCTTAGTTGCTCTGAAAAACAAATAATAATCGTCTGCAAACAATAAGAGAGAAATACTGGTGCTCCCGTTGCAATACAACAACCATGAAGCAACCCAGCTTCTTCATTCCTCCTAATAATTGAATTCAAACCCTCAACGCACATGATATAGATGTAAAGAGAGATATTGGGTCCCCTTGCCTCACTCCACGACCCGGTACCACATGCTCTCCATTATGTAGAAAACAATATGAAATTGAGGAAACTGCTCTCCATTATGTAGAAAACAATATGAAACTGAGGAAAACAATTAATCAATACAGTTGTTGTTAATTCATTGACAAATTGTTAACTATTGTTGCATATGCTTTATTGCATTACTGAAATAACGTGCGGCTGATAGAAAAAATGAATTTGCCTATCTATTAACTTTCAACTTCTGCAATTATAAGCAATATGAAATCTCGTTTTGAAGTGATGCCAAACCATCTAAGTTGAAAACCTGCTTTCTGTCATTTAAGTTAGGATTTAATGGCTCAAACACCCAATAAATAACTTTGTTATCTTATTACGTAAAAGTGTATACATACAAATAATTACCTCTGTTCCATCCAATGGTTTACACTTTTCAAGGGGTGTTCGGCACGGATAGTTCCATAACTTATTTTTAAAATTTTCTTTTCTTGTATAAAAATTTAATGTTTCCCGTCAAGAAAAATTCAGAAGATACCAACTCCCCGATTAGTTTATTTAATGTATTTCTCTCTCTCTCAAAAATCAAATACCAAAAAGATTATGTAAACAATCAATATGGTAAGGCTCTCTCTCTCTTAAAAATCAAAATACCAAAAAGATTATGAAAACAATCAATATGGTAAGGCTGAGTGCACAATTTGACTAAGGATTATAATTTGAGGTTGAGCAAATGAAACTTTAAGCAAAGTACACGGATAAATGGTACATAATGCCCACCAGGATAGCGAAACAAAATATGAGGAGGAGCAAGTGTTCACATGAAAGAAGATAAAAGGTAATCAACTTTGAAAGTATTGAGGTCGGCAAAAGAAAGGAAAAATAATTGCCTTGCATAACAACATAACATATAGGTAAATCAATTAACATCCCCTTAATGATGGTTCAATTCAGAAAGACAAATAGTATTAAAGCCTCACCAAGGACTACATATTAAATTTTAATTCCCCATGATTTCCACCGACTTTGATGTATATTTAATGAGATTACTCAAATTGGGTCTCCCCGTCAAGAAGAATTCAGAAGATACCAACTCCCCGATTAGTTTATAAACTAATCTATTTATATTATAAAAGTTGTTACCATTTTTAAGCTAAATTTACCATAATAACCTTATACTCTTTCTCTATTTACTGTATTTTGCCACTTGATTACGTTAATCTCTACGTATTTTGTTTATCTACGTATTACAACCTTATTATTACTTCTTCTTACACCATTAATTAGAACGTATTTGAACAAAAGAGATCCTCAATCCCGAGATAAAGCTTCTCCAACACACCTCTGTTTCATTCTTCTTTCCAATTTTGAATTCCTAATTGACTTATTCCGTTTTCAATTGTTGCCGCTCTTCCGAAAAAAAATTTGCTGCTTTAGAATGATTCATACTTGAATGAGGTTTGCTTGAAATCACTCTGCGATCAACACTACTCTGCGATAAATACTTGATAATGAAAAAGGTTTCTCTTCTATTGTTGATGATTATGTTTATTTATGATCCCTAATTAAATTCCAAGTACTCTTCTTATTTATGATGAAATAATTGTGGATGATTGTATTTATTATGTCTGATTGTCTGATTTGTGTATGGTTGTGGATTGTAGTTGTTTGAAAAACATAAAGACAGAGACAAGGATGACAATATTCTTTCTTCTAATCTGTTTGTGTCGGATGAGCCTTTATTATCTTTCGTTTGTGAGTTATGTTGTTGTGTTGATTTTATTGTTCTCATTTTCTTATATTTCTTTGTTACTAAAATTTTCTTATCGGTGTAGTTAATTATGAACTTGGAATGATGAAAGAACATGTGCGTCCGACTAACGTTATTCCTTCAGAGTCACATGAGATTTGTGAGAATGTTGATGAAGAGATTTGTAAGTTGGAGATTTTTTGCTTAAATTTCCCAAATTTTCAGCTTCTGAATTTGTGACAATGTTCATCTTCGAATGTAGTTGATCATACGTTGTCTCCTGTTCCTTTGACCAACCATAAGAAATTACCCGCATGTGCTACTATGTGTGAGTCAGAATTCTTTAAGTTTTATTAAATAAGATTCTTATTTGCTGTCATGTAATGTTTTTACATGTGTATTACAGATGAAGATGATTTGATAGAATTAAAAAAAAGGAAAGCAGCAGGAGATCGAACTGCTACAATCCCAATATTGTTTGATGTTTGTGAGTAATATCCTATATTAAAATCTTAAAATATTGTTGATTTTAATTCTTTCGTGGCATTGTATGATGTTAGTTTCATTACTTACAGTTAACAATGATCTAAGCATGATGAAGGTCCAATCAAAGAGAAAAAAGATTGTCATGAAAGAAAACATTAATCCTCAACATTCTCCCGTTAAGAAGAATGGTCAGGGTAATATTTGATCATTTTTTTTAATGTTCATTTTGATCATTTGTTTTGAAGTTGGCCCGATGAAAGAGAATGTAAACCATCAGATGGAAAGTTCTTTAGAAGTCGTTCATACTCCAAAAAGGAAAATCACCCCTTTATCATTGCAAAAACCATTCTAAACAAATAATGGTCAGTGTAAAATGTTAAATTTTTGACCATTTCTTCGATACTATTAATTTTATAACAATTTTTCTGACATATTAAAGGTGATTCTAATAAAGTTAATACAAGCAACTGCAAGAAGAAAAACAGGGTCTTCAATTTGTTAGAGCAAACACCAATTTCGACTTTGGATAATGTTTGTAAGTGAATCCCATTAATAGATCATTATGCTTTTGAAGATAATTTCAAAAATATTTGATATTAAATTTGTTGATGTGATTGATGTCTCTAATGTTTATAGTTAGCTCATCTGTTGGAGCTTCTACTTCTATGGATAAAGATTTTATTAAACGGTTTCAAGACAGTCCGTAGAACTTGAATTTTGAGATGACTGAAAATTTTGATTCTTATGTTCGTACACTTGAAGATGTCGGTATGTATAATCCCAATTCATACTTTCTACACATTTTTCCCGAATATGAAATTAATTATGCTTCTAATATATGTGCAGAATTTTGTAGAGTTGGTGATGTTCAGGATTATGAGACAGATTTGTATGAACATGATGGTATAGTCTTTTACATGGACAGTTTTGAAATTATAGGACTTAATACCTTATTTGTTTTCAGCAAGGAAAGAGTTATTCAATGTTCTTTTGCAGAGAACATGGATGACGTAGATTATTGGTCAGATGAAAATTGCAAAAAAACTCACCAAGGTAATTCTCAACATTTCAAATATAGTTTACGAAATGCAAAATTGTTTAAATGTTTCTATGATATATACTACAGTTCCAACTGAGTACGCCAGCTTAGGGTCTCCTAATGTGAAGTGTAGTAAATGTGAAGCTTGGATGTGGAAGGAAGAGCGTGCAAACAAAAATGTTACACGTGGAACACCAGAGTTCTCTTTGTGTTGTGCAAAAGGTCAGATACAACTCCCGAAGGAAAAACCAACTCCTTCATTCCTATGGCAGTTACATAATGACAAGAAGAAGGGTTGATCATTCTCTCAACTATGGTGGGGCACCTTATATTTATAGATTAAATGGCCAAAATCATCATCTTTTTGGTTCTCTTATTCCTGATGATGGCAAAGATCCCAAATTTTGTCAACTCTATATTTACGATACCGAGAATGAAGTTGAGAATAGAATGAAATGGGTCAATGTTCATGATGGTCAAATAGTTCATGCAGAAATTGTTGAGGGATTAATGAAAATGTTGGATGAAACCAATGAGTTGGTAAAAGAATTCAGAACACAACGTGATCGCTTTGAAGAAGGACAAGTTACTGATCTTGAAATTACATTGAAGATATCCAGGGCAGAGAATGGTCGGGAGAATCATATTGTTCCTGCAGACGATGTTGCTGGTATAATGGCAGGTGACCTTGATGACAACTGTGGATACTGTGATATTGTTATTCATTCTAAAGAAGATGGATTGGAAAGGATATCTGACAGATCATTGAGCAATTTACAGAATCTATCAAATGTTTCTGTCATGGTCTCTTCAGGTTTAGCCTCAAAATGCTCATACTCTTGTGTGAGTATGTTTCTCCTATTCTTCTTAATAGCCGCAGTTCCTTGACACCTGACTTCAAGAGCATCCCATATCTCTTTTGCAGTGGTGCAGTTAATGACTTTGTTAGACATAACATTGTCTAAAGCACTATGCAGTAAATGCCTAACCTTTGCATCCTTAGCAATTGATGATAGATCTTCAGGAGTCATATCCTTCTTTTCCTTTGGAAATATTTTAGCTTCTTCACCAGCAGCTGCAACAGATAGCTTTGTAGGATTGTGAGGGCCTTCATAAATCCTGTCAAGATATTCTGGATCTGTAGCCTCCAGAAACATAGTCATCTTGACCTTCCGCATAGCATACTCTAATGGCCTGAGAATAGGAACCCCGATTGGTTCATAACGACTCACAGTAGTAGGAGCCTTTTCAGAAACAGTAGGTGTTGGTGGAGGAATTGCTGACATGATTATTGTTGTGTTTGGATCTTAACTTGTAATAAAGTAACAGATTGGCTCTGATACCACTTGTTAGGCCGAATACACAATTAATAATCAAATTCGTATGAGAGTTTAACAAGTAAAACGTTTATGCACTTAAAAACTTCTGGTATTAAGAACCCTCTTCGTGATGTAAACTATCACAAAGAGCTGCTAGGTTACAATAATGATAATTCGTTGTACGATACCCTTCTAGGGTTAACACTGTATTTATAAAACATACAGCTTCGATACAATCTCTAATTGATATTCCTAATAATCAGCTATACAATGATATCAATTACAGATTGTCACACGTCTCCTAAGTCAACTCAGTCTCTTTGATAGCTATCCAATCTTCAAAGATATCGCTTCCATAATAAATCTTCAATCACTGTTGACCAGTAGACGCTGCCTCCAGACAGAGTTTGACAAACTCTGTCGAGCTTCCATCTGTCAGAGTTTACACTAAACTCTGACCGCTTCCAGCTAAACTCTGATAATTCACTGTAACACTTAAACACTAATTAAAACACATCAATTATATTTAACAATCTCCCCCAACTTGTTCATTATCAAAAATGCACAAGTTAATAACAATAATTGATGATGTCAAAACAAATAGACAAATACAGTGTTTATACAAATTCAGAGTTTAAGCTTCTACTTAACAAAATCTACAGAGAATAAGAAAATCCTTACAGACTTTAATCTCTAATCTCTTCAAGATCTGGTATAGCTCTGAGATAATCTATGAGCAATCTTCTTTCTGCATTTTCAAGCTCAATCTCCATAGCTTCTTTAATCTCTCTGAGCTGAGGATCACTCTCATCTGTCTGATAGATAGCAGCTCTAAGATTATAGATTTTGTTTCTTCTCATCTCATTTCCCAGTCTGATAAATTTGACTTCTTCTGACTGTGAATTGAAGTCAAGTACTGTGATTCCCAAATCAGTCTTTAATTTTGCAGTACCTTTCTTCATTTCAATAAGATTTCCATTGTAATCCCTGTACTTAGGAACATATCTGCTATTATACTTCTCTCCTCTGATTGCCAAATTCTGAAGCATCCTCTGTTTGAGCACATTAGCAACTGATTGAGTCCTTTGACTATTCACCTTGAAAAGATATAGAACATATTCTAGTTCTTCCCAATATTTCAAGCCAATATCATTCTCACCAATTCTAAATACTATCCCATCAGCCATGAAGTACAAGAGAAAGTCCTTCTTTAAACTCTTTTGATAAACTAACTGTACTGATTCCAGTCTGTCCAAACTCTCTTGAGTGACACCACGACCTGGAACAGCCAGTGAAGAAGGATCTCTAGGACCAGTATATTGCCTTTTGTCTTTGTGTGAACCTAGTCCACCCTTATTGTTTCCAACTTTACCAGACAAGGCTCTTCCATCAGAAATATTCATAGAAACTCCAGATAATATATTTGGATCTTGAATTGTTCCTTTCCCAAGAACCAATTTCAACTGAGAAGATTGTAAAGGTGTGGTCATAACTTGTGATGCAACAGAAGTTGTAACTTTCTTCTGTGAACTTTCTCCTTCAATGCCTTTCATCTTGAGTTGAGCTTTTGCTGCCATTGTTTCCTTTGAAAACTGAGATCTTTGACTATCATCAGCCCTTTCCTTGATCACAACACCTTTAACAACAGGCCTAGGAGCTTTTCTTCTTTTTAACTTACCAGACTTTAAAGCCTTGACATGTTCTTCTTGTAAACTCTTTTCTTCAGCTTCAATGTCCTCAATTGTAACTCCTTCCTCATTCTCTTCAATAAACAACTTAGCAGCCAATTCTTCATCAGTCTGTGGATTAGAAGGTAATAGCAAACTCTTGGTCTTTGAAGTACCTTGAGTATCAGTATTTATCCCAACAAACTGTGATTTAGATGACTTGCTAGTTTTCAAAGTTTGAAATTCTTCAGTTTTGTTCTTTCCTTTACTACTTGCTCCTCCATCTCCAGCACTATCCCTTCTGATCAGAGTTTGAGATTGCTTGCACTTGTCTTTAGCAACTCTCTCCCCCTTTTTGACATCATCAGGCATAAGAATAGATGTAATTAACTCCAAGGAGGTAGCAATAGAATCAAGCTTTAAGGACATATCATTCTGATTGTGTTCAACTTTGCTCAGCCTGTTAGACAAAGTGTCTTGATTCTGAGTAAGATATTGAAATTTATTCTTGTTGTCAAGTTTAATCATTTCAGCTCCTCTAACAACATCACCTCGAACATCAGAGATTGCCTTTTGACACAGATCAAACCTCGAGTTGAGAGTCTTCACTTGTACAACTGTAGCCTTAAGACAAGATAGAATCTCTGGATTTGTAATTGTTCTGGAGGTTCTCTTGACAAATTCAGCAGCTCTTGCAGAAGGAAAGATACAAGTGTCCTTGTACCAGTCATTTGAAAATCGTTCAAGATGTTCTTCTTCAGCATCTGCTTGATTTGAAGGACCAGCAAAATCCTTAACCTTAGCATCAGTCTGGACTGGTAAACTCTGAGAAGGGCTTGACTCAGTATTCCCTTCAGTTTCATCTCCAACCTCAGCTTCAACATGATGAGAGGATGAAGGAATAGGAATGGATGCATCAACGGTGCCAATAACATCCTCTGCAACAGGTGTAGTAGTAGAGTCAACAATAGGCTGTACAACATCCTCTGCAGATTGCACAATAGTCTCAGAGTTTATCTCCTTAGATTGTTGATCAATCTCATCTCCTCCTTCAGCAATCTGGTGAGCATCTGAGAGTAATTTAGTATGTGATGCTACAGTTTCAGAAAGAACAACTGTAGGTTGATCAGCTGCACCAGTATCAGAGATAGGATCAGAGAATGGCATGAATGAATCAAGAATATCATTCATTGGAGAAAAGCCATCTTTAGTATCCTCTTCTGCAGGCATTTTGTCCTCTGCAGGCATTTGAACTTCTTCAGGCATTGAATCTTGTTCAGCCTCAACAGTAGGTAGTTGCTGTGAAACTACCTCTGGAGCTTCAACATTGTCATCAACAGAATCAGAGATTACCAGTTTTCTTCTTTTCGCTAGAGGCACTTCATCTGAATCCTCTTCACTAGATTCTGCTACCACTGAGGGTGACTTAGGTTTGTTTGCCGTTTGTTTTATTCTTTTCATTCTTCTAGTATAAACAGCTCCAGGAGATGTCTGTTTTGCTTTCATTTGTGTCTCTATTGCCTTCTTAACTCTTGCATGTCGTTCAGTGATTGCTTTCTTAACTCTTTTTGCTTTAGACTGTGATTGTGGTGGAGATTGTGATGATTCAGAGTTTGTTTGTGGAGTGTGTGAAGGTTGTTTTGTAGGTGCTGAGTGAGTCGGTGATGTAGGTGGTTCATTGTTTGGTGTTTGAGTACGATCAATGTTTAGTGGTTCAGGTTGTGGTTGGTCCTGAGGTTGTGGTTGGTCCTGAGGTTGGTTGAGAAAATTCTGCAAAGCAAGTGGCAGAACAAAGGCAGGTAGGTTTTCTTTACCAACATCCTTAATAGTCATATCAGAGAATATTCTCTTGTTGACTCTAAAAGGCTAAATTTCATCAGTATCAGCAATCTCTAGACCAGGTACACAAGCATTGAACAGCATTTGACAAAATCGAGCATAATAAACTGTAGTAGACTCTGACAGTTTATCACCTAAATTCATCAGAACATATCTGCCAAAATCAAAATTACTACCATAGAGTAGAGAATACCCGATTTGTAGACTGTCTATTGGAATGGCATCCCAGTTGGTGACTTTCTTCTGGAATGTCCTTGTAATGGAATCGAAGAAAAAGTTCCATTCCTTCCTGAGATTAGGCCTCTTGACACTGCCAAGCTTGTCAAGAGATTCCATGTAACCTATCTCCTGTAGCATCTGTCTCAAGTGATGTTCAACCACATAAGTATAAGATGTATGTGTATCAAACCCCATTGTATCTCTGACAGTTTGTGGAGTCCCATTCTCTCCTCCATCCACATAGACTGAGTTTTGCCAAAAAGTGGCAATTTGAGATGCAGAGAGAGTACCAGGTTCAACCAGAGCTTGTCCAATCTCTGAGTCTCTCAAGAAATTCTGCATTAGATGAAACGCTTCTGGAACACGTTCATGATAGAGTGGAGCTTCATAGTTGTTAGGGACAAACCGTAGACCAAGAGCAGTGAATGGTTTAGAAGCCATTGAGTTAAGAAATTTGCAAGAATCCCTAAGAGAAGTGTATGTAGGAAAGGTGTTTGCGAGAATGCCCAAGTGAAAAGTGAGAGAACTGTGAGATGTAAAAATAAAACACAATCGTTTGGACACAAAAGTAATTAGAGTAATTAAAAACTCAATCTCTTATGTAATCAAACACTCAATCAGTTCCTAGATTAATGTGTGAGTGGGACACGATAATGGGTGAGTGGGTCACAGTAATGGGTGAGTGGGTCACGTGCTCGTATTTTTAAGAAGTGTATTTTGCAAATTATAACAATAAAAATATTTGATTTAAAAAAAAATCAAATAACACTCTCTTAAAATACCTGGACCCAATTAAAACCAGAATATGAAGCGTTTACCTGTAACCAATAATAACCAGAATACGAAGTGTTTTAGTACTTCGTTGCTTACCCATCTCTATTTAAGGCCTAGAGACTTGTTCAGATTAGTTCACTATCCCTTTAACCTTTCATTCTCCCCTGAAAAATCAAAAACCCTTCAAACAACACACTCTAAATAACAATGTCAAACCTTACCATCAAAGAAAAGAATCTCCATCTCGTAGAGAATAGAGATATCTTCAGCTATACGCGTGAAGAGTTTGATGCGTTTGACTGGGAAAGGCAGCTTGAGACTCTGTGGCTGCAGATGGATGCCGGTCTGGAAGAGATCGAGAGAGAAAAACCTGCAAGAGTGATCGACATCGATGCTGCTCTCCAAGCAACATTAGCATGGCTTTCCTCGAAGGCATCCTCATCCAACACCACCAACCATTGTTAATGAATATGTCAGCAAAAATAACCTTATCCCTTCTACTTCCACCCAAATAAAGTGGCAAAGATGGGATCTGGGATGTTTGCTAACAATGGAGTGGTTTGGACTTGACCTTTTATTTTCCTGTTGAATAGATTAGCAGATAGAGAGAACAAAAAGATGTAATACTTGCTTGTAATCTCTTTCTTATTATCAATGAAAAATTCTGTTTCTCTAATCTTATTCAGTGTGTTCTGCAATTTTTAATGTTTATGAACTGTTCTTCAAGGAAGTAAATCAAAGAAGAGAATATGAAAACTAATTAAAGTAATCATATAAGGAACAAATTCATCAACAATAATCACAATTAAATCAGGAACAGAACAGAGTACCAATTCGAGAAGTGTTTTGTTCTATTCGAGAAGTCTAGCATTCGACAAGTCGAGGCGGTATTTGTGAAAACACTATTCGATATATCCATTACTCTATTCGAGAACTCTGAGAGTCAAAGTACGAACCACAAATCAACAATACACTTATTAACAGTTGTCAAAAGCCCTATTTACTCCAAAATTTTCAAATTATCCAAATGAAAATTTACCTTAGAGTACGAACCACGAATCAACAGCGTTTGTCAATTCTCCAACTTTATCACCGAAACCCTTTCATAAATTGCACAGTTGTGAAAATATGTGTGTGTGAAGCAGAGTTTACTGAATCAATTTTTAGAGCATCTTATTTTTCATAAAATCCATAAAGTAAATCAATAAACACTGGATGCACAAACTGTCATAGTAAACACTGACTGTATGATGAAAGCTAAACTCTGTAGTAATCAATCTATATACAGTAACTTTTAATTTATTTTATACCCCATATATATATAATTTTTTTTTTAATTCTATTCATTCCAGTAATTAGAGGTTGGAACCAGTCACCAAAAATTCAAAAATTTTAGCCCTTATCATTTTGATAAGTTCCTGGGTCATCCTAGTATTTAACTAGTCACCAAAAATCAGAGAATTTTAGCACATATTATATACCAATAAGTTCCTGGGTCATCCTAGTATCCAACATAATCTCAAAGGAGTATAACAACCTATATACATTTTCTTTGGGGTATTGCAGTAAGAATTTTATTCTACCAGAGTATAACTAACAGAGTTTAGAGTTCATCAACATCAGTAGTTATTCATGAAAGGTAATGCACACAGTATTTATAGACTCAGAGTTTAGGACAAAATAAACTAAGAGATGCTATAAATATGAACCAGTATCATGCTGTGTTAACTTTCTGCACAATCTAAGATTGGATCACAATAACTCAGAAAGATTCATGATTAATTTCTGAGAATCATGCTTCATACATATTTCTTCATTGGTGTTTTCATTCAGACAAAAATCAACTCAGAGTTCACAGAGTTTATCAAACTTATTAACAGTGTATGACATACAGGCATGCTGACAGAGTTTAACAGAGTATGCATAACAGAGTTTAATCAATAGAGTTCACTTAGCACTTAACCAATCAGGAAATATGAGTAATACAATACATAAGTAAAATTTGAATCTAACCAACATTCCTAGTCAGAACCAGAGACCATTCCTAGTTCATTGACCAGTCTTGTAAATGTAGCTTCACTCAATAGTTTAGTGAAGATATCTGCAAGCTGTTGTTCTGTAGACACAAAATGTAGTTCAATATTCCCTTCTTCCACATGTTCTCTGATGAAGTGGTACCTTATGCTGATGTGCTTGGTCATTGAATGCTGTACTGGATTACCTGTCATAGCAATAGCACTTTGATTTTCACAGTAAATAGGAATTTTACTGTACCTCAATCCATAATCCAGCAATTGATTCTTCATCCACAAGATCTGTGCACAACAGCTACCAGCTGCAATATACTCTGCTTCAGCTGTAGATGTGGAAATTGATTTCTGTTTCTTGCTGTACCAGGAGACAAGTCTGTCACCAAGAAATTGACAACTTCCACTAGTGCTCTTTCTGTCTATCTTGCAGCCTGCAAAGTCTGCATCAGAATACCCAAGTAGCTTGAAATCTGATTCTCTGGGGTACCACAGACCTAATGATATGGTGCCCTTGAGATACTTGAAGATTCTTTTCGCAGCTGTCAGATGTGGCTCTCTAGGATCTGCCTGAAACCTTGCACAAAGACAGGTTGCATACATGATGTCAGGCCTACTAGCTGTCAAGTATAGAAGAGATCCTATCATGCCCCTGTAGTTTGTCATATCCACTGAAACTCCTGTGTTTTTGTCCAATTTAGTTGTTGTTGCCATGGGAGTTGATGCAGATGAACAATCAAGCATACCAAATTTCTTGAGAAGATTTCTGGTATATTTTTCTTGATTAATGAAAATACCATCATCTGTTTGTCTAACCTGTAGGCCTAGAAAGTTACTAAGCTCTCCCATCATGCTCATTTGATACCTGGACTACATGAGCTTGGCAAACTTTTTACAGAGTTTATCATTAGTAGACCCAAAGATAATGTCATCAACATATATCTGAACTAAAAGGAGGTCACTTCCTTGATTGAAATAAAACAGAGTTTTGTCAATTGTTCCTCTGTTGAATCCACTTTCTAGAAGAAATTGAGCAAGTGTCTCATACCATGCTCTTGGTGCCTGCTTAAGTCCATATAGTGCCTTATCTAGCCTGTAGACATAATCTAGATATTTGGGGTCCACAAATCCTGGTGGTTGTTCAACAAACACTTCTTCTTCAAGCTTTCCAATCGGAAAAGCACTTTTCACGTCCATCTGAAACACTTTGAATTTCTTTTGAGAGGCATATGCTAGAAAAATTCTGATTGCCTCCAATCTTGCAACTGGAGCAAATGTTTCATCATAGTCTATTCCTTCCTGCTGTGAATAGCCTTTTGCTACCAGTCTAGCCTTGTTCCTTGTGATAACACCTTCATTGTCAGTCTTGTTTCTGAAAACCCATTTAGTACCAACAATAGATCTGTTCTTTGGCCTTGGTACAAGGGTCCAAACTTCATTTCTTTCAAATTCATTCAACTCTTCCTGCATTGCTGTTATCCAGTCAGCATCTTGAAGAGCTTCTTCCACTTTCTTTGGTTCATTTTTAGACAAGAATGCATGAAACAGACATTCACTTTCAGTAGCACTTCTTGTTTTCACTTTTGCATCTGGATCACCAATTATCAAATCAGGTGTATGTGATTTAGTCCATTTCCTAGCAGAAGGAAAATGACTTCTGTCAGCATGTGATCCTCCCCCTTGATCCATGCTCTCCTGATTTTGTTGTGATCTATCTTCGTTTTCTGAGACTCTCCCTGAACTTGACTGTCCAGAGTCAGAATTTGAATTTTCAGAGTTTGAATCATCAGAGTTTGATCTAGATTTTTCAGTTGACTCAGTATCAGTGTTTGAGTCTTCATCTTGTTCATGCTCCCCCTCAACTGGCTCTTCCCTTTGTTGTGGCTGAGAAGTTTCTCCAGTGTTTACCAGTAGAGGTTCAGAGTTTGTTTCAACAGAGTCTGTCAGAATTGTTTCATCAGAGTTTACTTCATCAGAGTTTAAATCTTCATTTTCAAAGTTCAGTTGATCATATTCATCTTTGTCTTCAAGTCCAGTTATCTTCTTATCATCAAAAGACACATGTATAGATTCCATGATCACTTTAGTTCTCAGATTGTAAACTCTGAATGCCTTTGTTGACAGTGGATAGCCAACAAAAATTCCTTCATCTGCCTTTAGCTCAAACTTGGTCAACTGTTCAGGATGAGTCTTCAAAACAAAACATTTGCACCCGAAAATATGAAAGTATTTCAGGTTAGGCTTCTTTTTCTTCACCATCTCATATGGTGTCTTTCCATGCTTATTGATCAGTGTAGCATTTTGAGTAAAACAAGCAGTTTGAACAGCTTCTGCCCAGAAATAAGTTGGCAATTTTGCTTCATCAAGCATAGTTCTGGCAGCTTCAATCAAGGTTCTATTTTTCCTTTCAACTACACCATTTTGTTGTGGTGTACCAGGTGCTGAAAATTCTTGCTTCACTCCATTGTCCTTGCAGAATTCTTCCATTGTTGCATTTCTGAACTCAGTTCCATTATCACTTGTGATGATTCTGACTTTGTTACTTGATCCTTTGTCCAGAAGCTTCACATGCTCCATCAGAGTTAATGCAGTTTCATCCTTCTTTGCTAGAAAATACACCCAAGTGAATCTAGTGTATTCATCAACAATGACTAAAGCATATTTCTTCCTTGCTATAGACATAACATTTACTGGACCAAAGAGATCAACATGCAGAAGATGATAGGGATCAGTGATTGAAAATTCTGTCTTGCTCTTGAAAGATGACTTCCTTTGTTTAGCCTTCTGGCATGAATCACATAGGCCATCAACGTTTAACAGAGCCTTTGGGAGTCCTCTTACAAGATCCTTTTTGATCAATTCATTGATGTTGTTCAAGTTCAAATGTGAGAGTTTCTTGTGCCACTTCCAACTCTCTTCACTAGACATTCTTGTAGACAGGCAAACAGCTTTTCCAACAGAGTCTATCAAAAGCTTGATTTCATAAATGTTGTTTTGCCTGTGACCAACTAGAACAACCTTTCCTGTAGATTTGCTGATAACTTCACAATATTCAGGTTGAAAATCTACATGATATCCCTTGTCACAGATTTGACTCACAGATAACAAGTCATGCTTGAGTCCTGGGACATGAGCTACATTGTTGATGATGACATTTCCAAGATTAATATTGCCATATCCCAATGTTCTTCCTACATTGCCATCACCATAGGAAACTTTTGGGCCAGCCTTCTCCTCATAGTCTGATAGCAGGGCTTTATTTCCAGTAATGTGTCCTGAACATCCACTGTCCACGACTAGGGTTGCCTCCCTGTTGCCCTGCAATCACAAGCAATTACTGAGGATTAGATTTAAGGATCCAGACTTGCTTGGATCCTTTGACATTCTTAACTTTGTTAGCTTTTGCAGCGGAATTAACATTATCAGAGTTTGAGCTAACAGTATCAGTGTTTACACTTGCAGTATCAACTTTAACCCATTTCAGATTGGGTTTCAGTTCATAATAATTATGATAGATATCATGATATTCTCTGCAAGTATAAATGGAATGCCAAGTGCTTCCACAGTGTGTGCATAGAGTCTGTGGCTTAGTTCTAGCAAGATCCTTCTTTACCTCAGACTTGGTAGGTAAAGAATTTATATTTTTATTTTTCTTGCAGAAATTTTCAAGATGCTTAGTACTACCACAGTTATGACATGTCTTTCTTGGAGCATAACTAGCAAGCATTGGTTTATTTCCTGAAGTGATGCCTACTTTTCCATTTCTGTTCTTATTTGACACTCTCTGTTTCTTAACAGATTTTAACTCCTTCAGTTTATGTTTGAGTTGTTTATCTGTCATTGAACCAATATTAACCTGTTTAACACTAGTTTTTACTGGTTTACTTTTAACAGTTTCTTTTTCATTTTCAGACAAAAATTTACTGGTTCCATGTACAAAATGAGGTCTGATTTTAACTTGATTTTGAAATCTAAGTTCATCTCCCTCATTATAACCTAGACCAACAGTGTCTGTTTGAAAAATTTGTTGAGTGTCCTTTCCAGAATTAGTCCAAGTCCTAATTTTCTTATTTGCTTCCTCCAACTCAGATTCTAGTTGTTTATATTTTTGAAGCAAATTCTGTTCTATAGAAACAGCATCATCTCTCTCTTTCTGAGCTTGTTGCATGTTTTCAAGTTTTTCTTCAACAAGTTTATTTCTAACCTTAAGTTCAGAATTTTCAGATTTTATCCTCTCATTTTCTAAAGTCTGATCTCTATAACTTATATGCAATGACTTAAGATAAATTCTTAATTGAGCAATGTCATCAATATTATAAGCATAGGTAGTTAGAGGTACCTGATTTTCAGAAGTTTCTGATTCAGTAGTAGCCATGAGAGCATAGTTCACTTCTTCATCAGAATCTGAAGTATCTGCCCAATCTCTGCCTTTAGTGTAGAGTACCTTTCCAGTTTTACCCTTCTTGCACTCAGGAGCATAGTGACCCATCTCCTTACACTTGTAGCATTGAATTTCAGACTTATCCTTCTTCCCTTTAGAATCTCTCTTATCAAACTTCCTGAAGCTTTTCCTGTCTTCATTTGAATCTCTAGAAAACCTTTTCCCTTTCTTGAAATTCTTGAAGCCCATTTTCTTGAAGGTCTTCACCATCAACACAACCATTTTCCTCATTTCTTCTTCATCATCCTCAGAGTCAGATGATTCAGAAGAGTTTGAATCACAATCAGAGTTTGATGATTCACTTTCTGAGTGTATGACCAAAGCTTTTCCCTTCATTTTCCTTCTTGATGCCTCTTTCTTCTGAGGCTTCTCTTCAACATTAAGAGCAACAGACTTTGCCTTCCTGCTTGATCTCCTGTTTCTCTGCTCCATTTCCAATTCATGAGTTTTGAGCAGCCCATAGATTTCATCAATCTCTGTTTCAGCAAGATCATAGTTGTCTCTAATAGTGGTTGTTTTCACATCCCACTTTTCAGGTAGAGAAAGAAGAAACTTGAGATTTGAGTCTTCTAGATCATACTCTTTGTTGACCAATGACAGATCATTGAGCAATTTACAGAATCTATCAAATATTTCTGTCATGGTCTCTTCAGGTTTAGCCTCAAAATGCTCATACTCTTGTGTGAGTATGTTTCTCCTATTCTTCTTAATAGTCGCAGTTCCTTGACACCTGACTTCAAGAGCATCCCATATCTCTTTTGCAGTGGTGCAGTTAATGACTTTGTTAGACATAACATTGTCTAAAGCACTATGCAGTAAATGCCTAACCTTTGCATCCTTAGCAATTGATGATAGATCTTCAGGAGTCATATCCTTCTTTTCCTTTGGAACTATTTTAGCTTCTTCACCAGCAGCTGCAACAGATAGCTTTGTAGGATTGTGAGGGCCTTCATAAATCCTGTCAAGATATTCTGGATCTGTAGCCCCCAAAAACATAGTCATCTTGACCTTCCACATAGCATACTCTAATGGCCTGAGAATAGGAACCCTGATTGGTTCATAACGACTCATAGTAGTAGGAGCCTTTTCAGAAACAGTAGGTGTTGGTGGAGGAATTGCTGACATGATTATTGTTGTGTTTGGATCTTAACATGTAATAAAGTAACAGATTGGCTCTGATACCACTTGTTAGGCCGAATACACAATTAATAATCAAATTCGTATGAGAGTTTAACAAGTAAAACGTTTATGCACTTAAAAACTTCTGGTATTAAGAACCCTCTTCGTGATGTAAACTATCACAAAGAGCTGCTAGGTTACAATAATGATAATTTGTTGTACGATACCCTTCTAGGGTTAACACTGTATTTATAAAACATACAGCTTCGATACAATCTCTAATTGATATTCCTAATAATCAGCTATACAATGATATCAATTACAGATTGTCACACGTCTCCTAAGTCAACTCAGTCTCTTTGATAGCTATCCAATCTTCAAAGATATCGCTTCCATAATAAATCTTCAATCACTGTTGACCAGTAGACGCTGCCTCCAGACAGAGTTTGACAAACTCTGTCGAGCTTCCATCTGTCAGAGTTTACACTAAACTCTGACCGCTTCTAGCTAAACTCTGATAATTCACTGTAACACTTAAACACTAATTAAAACACATCAATTATATTTAACAGAACTATATGCACAAATCTATGATTCATTGCATACTGGAAATGTGGATGCGTCAAATGTTGGTAAAGGCATTATACTTCCAGCTGGTTTTGTTGGATCAAGAAGATATATGCAACAAAACTTTCAAGACGCACTTGCAGTTTGTCGGTATATTGGCCATCCAGATATTTTTCTTACAATGACAACAAACCCCATGTGGGATGAGATCATGCAAATGATGAATCTTCTACCTAATTGTTTGCCTCAAAATTCACCTGATATAATTGCACAGGTATTCCGATTGAAGCTGGATCAACTAATTGATGACATCAAGAACAAATCATTTTTTGGTAAATGTCTGGGAGGTAAAAAAACTACGTTTAACTAACTGTTATATTATTTTACTAGCATTAATATTTTAACTTACTGAAATCAGTTTTTGTTTTATGATTTGTAGTGATGTACGTTGTCGAATTCCAGAAGCGTGGATTGCCTCATGTTCACATGTTAATATGGTTGGATTCATCGGCAAAGAAAAATTTGAAGCATAATGTTGACAAGTATGTTTCTGCTAAAATTCCTAATCCTGATGAAGATCCTACAGGTTACGCTGCTGTTAAGGCTTTTATGATTCACGGGCCATGTGGTGTTGATAATCCAAAATCACCATGTATGAAACAATATCAATGTATACGCCATTTTCCTAAAAAGTAAGTATTTTAATTTTTACTAATAATTTATAAGATTCATTTCTGATGCAATTCCTTCTATAATTTTTGTAAACATAAATATCTAAATTAATTTTCGTAGGTATTTTCCTTCCACGACATTTGATGAATCTGGATTTCCTATTTATAAGCGTCGAAAGACCAATGTTAGTGTTAATATACGGAATCAGGATTTAGACAGTAGGTGGGTTGTTCCATATAACCGAGACCTATTGGTTAAGTATCAATGCCATATGAACGTGGAAATCTGCTGTCATGCAAGGAGTATTAAATATCTTTTTAAGTATTGCCTGAAAGGTCACGATCGAGCAACTGTGGAGATTCGAGGCAGAAAAAAAGATAATGGAAATGGGAGTAACGATGGTCCTATAGACGAGATTAACCAGTACTTTGATGGTAGATATATATGTGCAAATGAAGCAGCCTATCGAATATTTGGGTTTAATATTCATTACAGGACAACATCAGTACAACGCCTTTCCTTTCACTTGCCAGGAAAAAAAACTGTACTTTCAAAGCTCATGAACCGTTGCCAAAAGTGATTGCAAGAGAGAAACGTAAGTCCAGTCAACTAGAAGCCTTTTTCATTTTAAATGCGACTGATCCTGAAGCAAGGCAATATACATATGATGAGATTCCACAACATTATGTATGGAATGATGCAGACACCATATGGAACACAAGGAAAAGAGGCACGCAGATTGGAAGATTATTTTATACTCATCACAACTGGTGAGTTGTGGTACTTGCGTCTTTTGCTGACAAAGGTTCGTGGTCCAACATCATATAAATGTTTAAGAACTGTAAATGGCACGTTTTATTCAACCTTTCAAGAAGCCTGCAAAGCTTATGGTCTTCTCGATGACGATAAAGAGTGGCATCAAGTGCTGCAACAATGTTCAAGTTGTGGATTTCCTCTACAAATCCGTCAACTCTTTGTTCACATCATGGTGAATTGTAGAGTAACCGATCTCAAGAAATTATGGAATGACCATTGCCAACACATGATGGATGACATTTTGTTCAAGCGGCGAAAATTAACCAAAAATGAAAATTTGGTTTTGAATGACAAGCAATTGGAATATTATGCTCTTGCATGTTAGTATGTCTACGAGTCATTACTCATTCTGGATTAATTTTATAATGTTTAAAGCAAGTCATATTAACAAATTTTTTGTAAATTTGCAAAAATTGATAATTTGCTTAAGTCAATTGGAAAATCACTGAATGATTTCCATCAGATGCCCCAACCTCCAAAAAATTATCTGTATTGTGGTGCTGATAATCTCATCATGGAGGAAACAAGCTATGACATCGAAGAAATGGAAAGGGAGCATAAAAGTCTTATTTCCAGTTGCAATGAAGAACAGTTGAAGGTATACTATTCTATCATAAATTCTGTTGAAAAAAATGAAGGAGGTCTATTTTTTGTGTATGGAAGAGGAGATTGTGGAAAGACTTACCTATGGAAGACTTTAATTTCAAAATTAAGATCTGAAAGTAAGATAGTGCTCCCAGTTGCATCTTCTGGCATTGCAGCAACCCTTATGGCAGGTGGTCGAACAGCTCATTCGAGGTTCAAAATACCAATTGTTTTAGATGATCATTCAATGTGTAGCATATCACAACAATCTGATATAGCAGAGCTCATTAAAAGGACATGCCTTATAATATGGGATGAAGCCCCAATGCAACACCGGTATGCTTTTGAATGTCTTGATCGATCATTACGAGATATTATGAGGTCCGTTGACTCTAATCGCTTTCATATGCCTTTTGGTGGAATTACAGTGGTTCTTGGTGGTGATTTCAGACAAATCTTGCCAGTTATCCCTAGAGCATCTAGAGGTGAAGTTGTGTCAGCATCGATTACAAGATCAAAGCTGTGGAATATCGTTAACATGCACCACCTTATACACAACATGTGCATCAATAAAGGTAACAATGCAGAAGAAGTGGAGCGTATGAAACAATTTGCACAGTGGGTTCTCGATATTGGAGATGGTAAGATTGAAAGAGCGACTGATGGGGAGTTTGAAGAGGATATAACCATTCATCCACAGTTCTGCAATGTAGGGAATGTTAATTGTATCGATGACATGATCGATATTACCTTTCCTGATTTGTGGAAGAATTACAAGGATCCTAAATACTTGAGCGAAAGAGCAATTTTGACTCCAACCAACAACACAGTCTCTCATGTGAATGCTCTAATTGTTGAAAGACTTCCTGGCGAAACAGTTTCCTATTTTAGTGTGGACCATGCAGAGGACTTCCCCGGTACTGAAAGTGAGTTAAACAATAGCTTCCCCCCTGAATATTTGAACTCCATAAATATTCCAGGTATGCCAAGCCATGAATTGAAATTGAAAGAAGGTGTAGTGGTTATGCTCATTATAAATTTGAACCAAACATTGGGTTTATGCAATGGTACAAGGATGATGGTTACAAAGTTGCTTCCACAGTGTGTTCAATGTGAAGTTATTACTGGAAATTATGTTGGTACTAGACATTTCATCCCACGGATGGAACTTTTTCCATCTGAAACAAGACTCCCTTTCAAGCTTATGAGGAAACAAATGCCGTTGCAAATATGTTACGCAATGACTATCAACAAATCACAAGGCCAATCTCTAGAAAATGTTGGTTTATTCTTACCAAAACATGTTTTCACCCATGGACAGTTGTACGTAGCTGTTAGTCGTGTCACATCTCCTGAAGGCTTGAAAATATTTATAGAATCTGAAATGGGGAAGACTACAAATATCACTCAAAATGTAGTTTACAAAGAAGTATTTTACAATTTACCCTGTGTTTAGGTTGTTGAGCATTCGGACTTAGAACAACCTGTATGTACTACAACTTTCATAAGAAAGGGTCGTCTTTTAATTACGTGTTTGTATTTTACTAACTTTGTTTATATTTAGAGTTGTGTTTTAATTATGTGTTTGTATTTTACTAACTTTGCTTATATTTATAGTTGAAAGAACCTAAATTTAACATGGAACTAGAAGAACCTACTAATATTACTTGCAACTGAACTAAAAGAAAAAAGAATATAACGATTATCGAAATTGGTACTAAACTACAAGAAAAACAAAACAATAAGTATTTATATGTGTAAACCAATTTTGTTACTGGATGATTGCGAAATTTAAATAAAATCGATGACTAATTTATTATGAAAAAACAATTACGTTATTTACATAATAATGTACAATTTTGATACTGGATGATTTCAAAATTTAAATAAAATCGAACGTACACTTTCATTATTTTATTTTTAATTAATGGTATCATTTCGAAATTTTGAAAACAATTTTTAACCATTAAGTTTACAAACACTTTCACAATTGACACAAAACAATACGTTTAGAAAGTGGAAGTACAACCTATTATTATACTGTAAAGTTTGAAACTTATCTTCACTTTCTGTGGTCAAGATAACAGCTTCAGATATAACCCAATTACTAAAGCTTCAGACAAGAGGTATGATGATTTTCAATCTAATGAATAAAAGCATTTATATCTTTGTTCCAACCATATTAAAGTCCAACCATATTTGTAGACTACAGCTATCATGTCTTTCAACAAATATGCTACATTGGATAGTTTGGATGAGTCAAAAATCAGTGTAAGATTCGGGTACGATCAAAAGCTATTTGGCAAGGAGTGAATATTAAGACAAAAGAATTTCGTGGTTTGAATGTCATCTTTATTGACGATTGTGTAAGCTGTTCTTTTATGCAAATAATTTAGTAAATTTTTGTTGTTTGAGTTTGTATGTTTAATGATATCTTTGTCATGTAGAATTATAGGATCCATGGTTTTATTGATGCACCACTATGTCCTAAACATGAAGCAGATCTCCAAGAAGGAGAAATTTATATTTTATCGAATTTTTCGGTCAAATATTACAACGGTGATGAAACATATAGAGCCATAAGGACTGTAAAACATATCTACTTTAACAATGACACAAAACTTACAAAAGATTCGGGCAATGGGTTGAAAATACAACCACAATGTTTTGATTTATTCTGTTTGACTGATATTGACAAAGTGAAGAATGATAATCGGTTTTTAATTGGTGAGTATCATTATTGCACTTACTCCATATTTATTTTAAGTTGGTCCCCATTACATATTATTGACTACTAACATATTATTATGCTTGCATAATAAATTATATGTGCCTAGATGTGGTTGGAGTGATAGATGATGTACCAACCAAGTTGGTTTATAAGAAAGAAGATGGGGATAGGTTCAATGTAAAGTTCAACATCACTGATGGAAGGTATAATTTTACAATTCTTGGCAAAATATCACTCTTACTATTAAGTTTATCTGATTAAAACTTGGTTGGTAGCTATTATGTAAATGTGACTTTCTTTAACGAGTTTGGACAAAAACTTCTTAATGCTTTGAATAAGAAGTTAGAAGAGCCAGTCATAATCATAATAGCAAGTGCAAGGATAAATGAATGGAATGGTACGTAAATTTAACAAATTTACATGTACAAATTCACTATATGCCAATCGTTAACATTGTATGTATCTGTTCCTTTAATGATTCTTTTCCATTCTTCTATTCCAGATCAAGTTTCTTTAATCAACTATCCTGCTACAACATTTTATCTTAACAGTACACACCACAGTGTGAAGAAAATTAGGAAAAGGTAAGAACGTATTATTACTACGACGTACTTAATGCAATTGTTGTAATGCATTGATATAATTTTTTAAGGCTTCTTGATGCATCATTCTATGCATCAAACTTGGACGATGAAAAGGAAGAGGAAGTACCATTTCTTACTGTGAAAGAATTGTTGAAACTGAATGAGAACTACATTGAGGTAATATTGTAGCACATTATTCACCACATTGTACCTGTAGCTCTATTAATCCTCTGTCAAATCCTTTTCTAATACAGAAACAAGTTCAATGCAAAGTTACGATAAAAAAAAAAATTAACCAAAAGTTGAAGTGGTATTGTAACTATTGTATCAAATGTGATGTTGATCTACAATTGGTGGATAGAAATTACAAATGTCCAACTTGTGGAAAAGCAAAGCCATATCCGGACAAAAGGTACTGTATTGTTCTAATATTGTTCTAATTTTTACAAGAATTGGAAAAAACAATGTACATTGTTACAATACAACATGTTCTGACAACATGTGTAGGTATCAGCTATCCACATTATGTTCTGACAACACCGCTACTATTCCGATTTTGTGGGAAGATGAAGAACTCATACGCCTTACTGGGAAAACCGTTTACGATCTCCTAGCTGACGAAACTCAAGTATGATATAAAAATATAAAACCATTGCATGTACTTTTTTTCCTTCAAACCTTTTATAATAATCTCCTAATCATTATGTATGACAAGTTGGTGATGGTGATAATTTCCCTCCTCTACTCAAACAATTTGAAAAAAAATGTTACAATATCATTGTAACAGTGAAAGAGGAAAATGTGAAACAAGGATCAAATGTGTACACAGCGAAAAAAATTTCAAACCCGGAAGAAATGTCAGCAACTCATTCACCAAATCAAAAAACGGAAATACAAGTTAAACAGACTGAAATTTCAAATGTAAGTTCGTAAATTGTTTAAGATTATAAAATTATAGTATGGATCGTCCAATTACTTATAATATTTACTGTTTTTACAGGAAAATAGTACAGAGAAAACAAGTCCACCAACTGGAAAGTCCACTAACAAGAATAGAGCAAGGAAATATCTTGATCCTGTAGAATGTGAAATCAGTGACAATACCCCAGTTACCAAGTTTAAAAGGATCAAGACTGAAAAGTGAAGTTAGGATAATGTTTTTGTACTTGAATTTCTCATTCAGATATATTTGTCTTTTGTAAGAACCGAACTATTGGTTGTAATATTGTTGCCGATGTATTTCTATTTGCACATTATGTTATGGGCCTATATTTAACCAAGTATTAAGAAATTAATGGTGTATAACCAACTACAAATGTACTGGTTTTGAAATTGATGTCCCTGTCTTAAATAAAATGGTTACACATCAAATCATTGTCAAAAGAACCAACTCTCTTAACTCAACTAATATTGTGAACATAGAAATCATTAACACAACAACATTTGGCTACAAAACACAACCAAAAAATTACAAACAATGTCCTCTAACAAGTTTGACTACCTAAATGATGTGCAAAAAGGAAGAACGGATTGGAGGATAAAAGTCCGAGTAATTCGTGAATGGAAAGTAAGAACTCTAAGTGGACAACCATTCAAAGGGTATAATTTACTACTACTTGATGGAAAGGTATTGTCCATTCCTTAACATATCAATTTAGATCTACAAAGTAGTCAATTCATACTAACATCTAAATATTGTTATCCACACTCAGAATGTCCGAATGCATGCTTTTGTGCCACCATTTCTTACTGACAGAATGCAAAAGATGTTTACAGTGGAAAAAATGTATATCATCACAAACTTCCAAGTCAAAGATTACACAGATCTAGACAAATGGAGATGTATTCACATGGATAGACAAATCCTATTGACTAATCAGACAAAAGCAAGGGAAATCAAAGAAAATGAGTATTTCATTCCCAATAATAGTTTTGATTTCTATGAAATTGCAGAACTCAGAAATCTAGCAAACCAAAATATTTATTTGGCTGGTAAGTAGTGCAGACTATATTTACTTTTCAAAACCTTTGTTTATATGTTAAATTTATGTCTTAAGTTTACTATTTTGTATTATGTGTAGATGTGGTTGGAGTTGTCACTAAGAGAGATCCTTTAAGATTGGTACACAACTCTAAGGGAGAAGATCAATTTCAAGTGCGGATGAAAATGACTGATGGAAGGTAAGATTGGAATAAAAAAATTTGTTCAATAAATAACGTTAAGACTAATTGGTACTAAAAAAAAATTATAGGACAAATATCAATGTCACTCTTTGGGACAAACTGGCAGAAGAATTTCTAGAGGAGATTAATACCAAAAATTTTGAACAAACTCTTATTGTTATCATTGCAAGTGGGAAAGTTGGTCTCTGGAAAGGTACTATTCCTCTATTTACTACTTCTAAATTTTGACTGTATATTCTTAGAACCACTTTCAAACTCTGAATTTTCACCAACAGATGAATTAGATATTTGCAACTTCTCACCAACAACTTACTACATCAACTACAACCATCACAGTGTGCTGCAGCTATGAAAAATTGTTTACACTAATACACGCAAGCGTACGCGGTCACAAGTAATATATGAATAAGTCGAGTTCGTTCCCACAGAGATCTGGTTAAGGTTTTAATTCAGTTATTGTACCTATGCAACAATGTATGGTTATTACTCACTGCTAAGACAAATAACAAATTTGAGTTTTAATTAACTAAACTAACTAAGATGCAAATTATCAACTAAGAATTAACTAACTAAAGATAATTAAAATCAAATTACTTACGCAATATGAACCATGGAATCCTAACTTCAATACAAACTTCCTTTAGAGATCATGCCCTTTTATCAATACATGTGGTGGTTACGATAACTAATCGGACAACACGAAATAAGTATACGTTACCTTTCAGTACACGCACACCAATCTACACAATATCCACATAAGATAGAAATCATGCAGGCACCAATTATGCTTAGACCCTATATGTCTATAGAATTTGAAAACATAATGGTTGAAGATCAAGTGTCCATAAGATTACATAAGGTAGTATGAGACGGTTAGAAACACACCACAAACATGAATAACATTCATGGACTTATGCTAGCATGGCAAGTTCTAAATCTAAAGATCCACTGTCGCTTCACTAAAGATTAACAAGATAGATGTTAGCTAAGCATCTATATGAATTAAATACAACCCTGCAAGGATATCGAAAATTCACCACACATATATCAAGTTAAGCAATCAACATCTAAATTCCATAAGTAAATCCGTTAGAATCCCATGACAACGATTAGTTCATAATCGAACCTCTCGTCATCATGGGATCTGATGAAACCATGATAAAAACAAAGTATGAAAAGATACAAATAAAACTAAGTAATTGATATGTAATGGTGTGTGTTTTTTCTTTCCCCCAAGATGTGTATTTATAGCCCCAAGTGTCCTCTTCTCCAAGTAATTACCTTCTTTGAGTTGGAATAGAAGATTGGCAAATTCCATCTTTGAATGAAATAGAATTGCAAATTCCATGTATAAGTCTGATTCTGGAAGTTTCTGACCGTTCATGTGATTCCATAATGATTAGAATTAGCAAACAAAGCAATTTCCTTCTCAAAATTGGTTTCCAGTAGCATTCTGTCCGAGTCTGGCGGTGGCAGGCGCGGCCGCGCTCCATTTTAGTGTAAAACGGGCGCTCCCGCGCTCTCCAAAATCCTCTCAGCAATTCTACCAGCGCGGCCGCGCTCCAAAACAGTGCAAATCCGGCGCGCCCGCGCTCTGCATTCTGCCAAAAATATTTTTATGCTCTAGAACATTCTCCAAGCTTCGCGTGGACAGCTTACGGGCCTCAAACGGACTTGTAGAACTCCAGATATGGCCAAAACAAAGTAGACTGCGCAACCTACCGGCAAATCCGAATTTCCTACAATTTGCTCATTTCTCTTCCGTTTTCTCTTCCGATTCTTTTGCCACTTCCCGTTCTTCAATTCTTGAATTATAAATCCTCATGGTAGCCTAGGGAAATTCACCACCCTTCATTCCAAAGCTCAATTTAAACTCCAAGACCAACGAAAATCAACAATCATAGCTGGCATTTTGCTAACCTGCATAGCTACACAAAACATATTAAAACACACAAATACTTGAGATACAAGCGATCAATTTAAGCCAAAATGAAGCGATCCAAGTGGATAAAAATCCACTTATCAAAAATGTATGTCATTACATAACCTTTCCAAATTTATATTTTATATATAGAATAATGAAACCTAATAGGATTTATTTCTCCCAATATTAGAAGTGCAGAACCACAATTTACCCAAAACAACTACTCCTTGCCACAACCCAAAAATGAATTAAAGTTGTACACAGTGGCTGAAATCAAAAACTTGACTGAAGACTATATACTGGTAAGCAAACAAATTGTCTAACTATTAGGTATTGGCTGCAAACTTTATAATTCAATAAGAAGTGCTTTTCAGGAAGAAGTGATTTGTCAAGTTCAAATTCAATCTGTTGCACAAGCTGAAACTTGGTTTTACATTGAATGTACCTCATGTTACAAGCAAATAAATATTGAGAATGGGAATCCCTTCTGTGAGAGATGCAATAGGATTGTACCTGAACCAGATAAGAAGTATGACTCACATTTGTTCACTAATATATCTTATATTTTTTCTATCGCTTCAATTAATATTTAGAATATATAAAAACAGGTTTGGGATATTTGTCAATTGTGCCGACGACACAGGTCATATCGAGATTATGCTAATGGATAGACCAATGCGAACAATATTTGGGAAAAATGTCTTTGATATGGAAGAGGAGGTATAAATTATATTGTCATTTATAACAATAAGTTGTACACTTAGTAATCACAAATATCCTGTTTCCAGGAGAATGGAAACTTTCCTTCAGTTGTGAAGAGTTTGGAAAAAGGGGACTACACTATGAAACTTATAATACTTGAAAGGAATATAAAGAATAGGGACTCGATATATCTGGCTAACGATATTTATCCCGGATTCAATATCGAAAAGGAAATAATTATAGAAGAAGAATCAAGGCAACAACCTACAGAACAGTCTATTGGACAGGTACAAAGAATTATGTTTCTTATATCCTACATTTTTTTATCTTAATTTTTATCACGAGAACTAACACTAAACTATCTTCCATTCAATTGTTATAGACGTCCGAGACATCTTTCCACCTGGACAACATATCACAAATGAACTAGGACGACAAATGATCAAGCATAAGCTATGAGTACTAATGTTAATGTACTAACATTTCAAGCATGGTATTATCATCACTACTATTCAGTACTCCCCGTAAGAAATTGTTGTACTACAACTTTAATGCATGAATCCTTCCACTGCTTATGTAAATTAGTTCTTACATACGAAATTACTACTACATTCTCAAACAGAAACTACTAATATCCAACAGTAGATGTTTCTAACAACAAACTTAAAACCTTAATTAACATAACATACTCAGTCAACACAGATTAAGCAATTCAATCAAGCTACATTACCAACTTCGGAAGCCCTCAACACGTCAACAATGAATTTCTGACAACAGCCATCTTGCCACTTAAAAATACATTTGTCACCAATTGTCAACTCCAAATCATCTCAAAATTGAAGCCATCCATCATGAATTGTAGTTCGCCTCGAATCCGGTCATTTTCTCACTTCAAGTACCCATGACTGATTCTCTTTATAAACAACAATCTGATCCCTTGGCTTCCACAAACGACGCAAACCTTCAAATTCACCACGTACATCCTAAAAGAAACAAACAAATATATAAGTTAACATAAGAATTAGACAACCAAACATGTGCAAAAGAATTTACACATACCACTCCATGACAATAACTTAACATGTGGAACGGCTGCACTTCCACTAGAAATTGAAGAGGACAACTAAGATAATCTGATAACCGACCTACACAAAATTAAAAACATGTGGAACAATTACTATTGGTTAACACATCAAACATTTTTTAAACAAATTTCCTGACTCTTTGCATACCTACTCCAATTACACGTCCATCAAGCACAGTGTCAACATTACAACCATCGAACATTGAAACAGTAAAGCTTTTCAAATCATAGGTGAATATCAACACATCAAATGAATTGAAATTTGATAATCCTGAAGCATGACATATCGCAGCCAAACCACTAAGAGTACGTTCACGCCGATCATAACGACCAGAAAACACCTCCCCATTGCTAAGTACATATTTAACTCGCAGGGACGTAAGAGGAGCAAATTGAGCACGAAAGGTCTTAGGAGGGACCTAATATTGCAAACAAAATTAATACTATAACAACAAATTATTTTAATAATACACAATATTTGAAATTATGTTGAAAGATACTAACAACTTCATCAATCAATTCTTCAGTACAGATGACGGACTTCACAAATTTCCAACCTCCTGGAATCACTTTACCTGTAGAAAAAACAATGAGAATATACAATCTAAATACATTACCTGTAAAACATTAAAAACTGCTATCACATTACCTGTCCGAGGATTACAATTTTGAGAAGCATGAACTATACTAGGATACTTAATTTCAGCACCATGCCTACCAATGATGTAGACACGAAAACACGTACTGTCACGATGCTCAAAGACCAGTATTTCCCCTCCAACTAATCCAAAGTCAATGAAGAAGCTTCTCATGCCCAGAATCATGCATTTCATTTTATCGAAACGAACCCTGATTTTATAACCATTCCGAATCTTAAGCTTGACCGTCTCAAGAAATTGGTTTTGGTATTCATCACAAAACTTCTGAGGAAAAGTCTACAAACAAATACACAAAACGTATCCATTTGATTGAAAATTTACAAATTGGGGAACAAATGCAAACAACTATTGAAAGATATTACATATAAATTTCACAATTTGGGGAACAAGTGCGAATAATTATTGAAAGATATGCTCAAACTAACCATTAGATCCGAAGCACAATCGTCATTGGTAAGAAATTTCACAAATTGGGGAACAACTCTAGACGAAGCCATCTACATGCATATACAAAAAATTGAGTCAGTTAAGACATTCAATCAGATGAAAATGAAGAATGAAACGAGATACACACAATACTGATAACTTGATTTTGGAAAGAGATGCAAAAAATTAGCTTTCGATTGTAAGATTTGAAATTTTTTGGAAAAATTACCTTTTGATGGTTTTCTCACTCAACTGCAATAACACTTAACCTTTACTATCACTCTGCCCAATTTAGTATCGGGAGTAACATAGTTGACTTAGCACGTAAAAATATCCAAACATAAGTATAAATATTTTATTATATTTATAATTATTAACATAAGTATTTCTTTCACAATTTTTATTTTGTTCGTCCCAAAAATATTTATCATATTTACTTTAACTTATCTGAAAGGTGAATTTTTTATTTGTAATTTTGAAAGGAAAATTGAATTTATTTTAACTTATTCGGTCATTTTAACTTTAATTTCTATTTTAAAATTTGCTTTTTATTTTTAATTTGACAAAATCTTGATTTTTAGATTAGAGGTGTTAAAATTCTTTATTCGAATCTATTGAATTTATATATTTATCTTCGGATATAATTACAATTGAAGTTAGATAGTTTGATATATTGTTTGTTGCAACTAATAAAATGTTTCATGTAATTTAAATGATTGTTGGATAGTCCAAGATTAGTAATAATTTTTTTCACTACAAATGTATTTGTCATTAAAAATGAAATATTAAAATAACAAATACGATTCTTGATATACTTTTTTTAATCAAAAATTATGGGAAAACAAATGTTATATATTAAAATAATAATATACATTACCACATAAAAACAAATATTTCCTCCGTCCCTTTTGATTCTTAATACTTTTCTTTACTTTTTGGCACGAATTTTAAGGTGTACTTTAAGGATAGTTGTATAATTTATTTTAATTTTTTTTTGTATAAAAGTTTAAACATTATACAATAAAAGAATTTTTTTTATTAAAAAATGATGAAACAACACTTTTCCTACCCGTAATCACATATCAAATTTTAAACAAATATGAAACATATTAATCTATAACATAACAACACTCACTTTCAAAATTTCAAATAACAATCTTAAAACATCGTTATGACAAAGCCCGTAAGAAGTATCTCTTTTTAAAACATTTTTACTCTTTTCTTATTCTATGTTTATAAATAAATCATTAGTTTATATATTTCTATTTCGGACCATATATTTATATATTTTTATCAAAATGGGTCATTTTTTTAAATCATCCAACTTCAGACCAGAACAAATGTTTAATTCGGAGGAATTATGAACAAAAACTTCACTCAACAATTTAACTAACTAAAAGCAGAACACAAAATTTAATTAGCAATAAGAGTATTTCATTTTGATTTAAATTACAAAATATATTTACAATAATTAATAAAGAAATAAAAAATTTCACCCATGCGTAGCGGGCAAACATTCTAGTATAAATGTAACTACAAATGTAACTGAAGATATATTCAAAAGCACTAGTATTTAAAGGAAGAGAAATGAGTAATAAACCTCCAAACTCAAACAAGTGAGGTGAGACCAATATAATCAAGTGAAAGTAGTTTTCACGCATAACTAAAGAAAATATAAAAGTTAAATCATCAGGTAAAAAAGGACAGAACATAGTATACTTGCCTCTTCACCAAACTGCCATAAAATGAATAAGTTCCAGAATTAGGCTTCGACATTTCACTCGCATGAGTTTTACTAGCTGCTGATGATTTACGATAGTCCAAATTTGACTCCATCCAGTTCCTCACTTTCTTTCACAATAAACAGCAAACCCAGCAATCATAGAGCTCCAGTTTATGATAGTTACACTTTCAAAGTAAAGAGGAGGACATGGCATTTTCAGTCTTTAGACCTTCGACTATCTCTTTTCTTCGAAAAACCTTGATATTTAATTGATACTCTTCTCATTAGCCAATAATATAATCAAAATCCACACAAGTGATTCAGGATAATAAAATCTCTCTTATAAATCTTTATTTAATTTACACAGCTTCGCTTCTTCTTAGATAGAAGAAGCTGTGTAAATTGATCCCCTCTCCGAAAAAAAAAATCTCATTGACAATTGCTTGAAAAAATATATTCCTCTGCCACCTGTCACCAAAAGTCCCTAAGCTTTCCTCTAAAGTTGCCACGTTGCTTGCTGAAGTTTATGATTTTGTCTAAAAGACTAATTTTGTTAAACCCCTTAAGAAGAGTGTAGAATTTTCCATATTGTACTCAATACATAAGTATAATATACACTCTTCTTTAGCCTCCATATAAAATAACTCTCATAATAAAATTATTAGGGGTGTAAACGAGTCGAACATCTTCGAATATAAAGGTGGTCAGATTCTACTCAAATTTTTAAATACTCGGTCTTATTCGACTCGGATTCGAATTCTTTTTAAAATATCTTGGTCATATTCGACTCGAATTCGTTTATTAATATTCGTATTCGATTCGACTCGATTCGAATAAATATCGAGTTTGTATTTAACGAACTACTCGTTTGGATTCGATCACATTTGGATTCGGCTCTAAAATAATCACAGTAGCAGCATGCGAAAACAAATCCAATAACAAAGTTACATAACAATCATTCCAGCAAACCAACATTGAAATTAAGTCTCAAACAAGAACATGAAAACCAAAGTCTGAAATAGATAGTACAAAATTAAAAACAACTTGAATTGCAACTTCTTGATTTCTTCATCCTTTGGAATTTAATCCAAAATCTTTCCACCAAAATGCAAGTTGCCCTTCAAGGAAAATGAATCTTTCAAATGCCTAGCTGCAGAATCATTACTAGTTGCATTATCCAAAGTAATAGTTGATATTTTATTCTCAATTCCCCAAGAGTTCAAACATGTGAAAATTGAATCACTTATCATGACACCAGTATGAGGCGGCGGGATATGACAAAAGTTAATGACTCTTTTTTGCAGTTTCCATTCAGGATCAACAAAATGAGCAGTGATTGTCATGTAGCCTACGGTTTGGTTTGAAGTCCACAAATCAGAAGTTAGGCTAAATGTTCTTATACCAGTAAAAAAAGCCATCAATTTCTTTTTCTCAAGTGCATATATTTTCATACAATCAGACTTAACTGTTACCCTTGACATCGGTTCAAACCTAGGGTTCAAACTCTTTGCAAACATAACAAAAAAAGGATGCTCAACCATTCTAAATGGGTACTCATGCACGATTATCATTTTAGCCAATACTTCTCTAACATTTTCTTTGTCATACTTAAAGGAAGTCAGACTATTCAACTTGCCCTCAAGATCAATACTAGGAAAAGACAGTACTTTCTGATTTGTGCCAGAAATTTTAGCCAATCTTATCATGCAAACATTTAAATGTCTACCTAGATGACTTGTTGAACCGCTGGGTTGAGGTGCCATATTCAAACCACAATGGTTGCACGCAATTTTTGTTTCACCATTTTCTAGTACAGTTTTGGTAAAATCAAGCCATACCTTTGAGGTTGACCTCTTCTTTCTTACTTTTTTAATTGCAGCATCTTGAACAACAAGAGGTGATGGTTCAGAGGATTGACCGATGTCCCTTTTCCGAATCCCTTCATTAGCTGTTTGAATATCTTGAGCAGAGGGATTCTCACTTTGGCTAATAAGAATATGCCCATCAGGACCTGTCATAAGGCAAGATCAATACAAAAGTTTGAACATAATTAGTATAAAATCATCAAATCCAGAGCACAACTATTAATCTACAAAATAAAACCAGAGAGACATGGAGCACAACTAATAAAACATGAATTAAAACATATGCATCACGACTACTAATCTACAAAATAAAAATAATTACCATTCTCATTCTGAGATGATTCAAAATCACCAGTCATATTGAACACAGAGCACAACTTGAATACTTAGGGGTTTAATCGGGTATAAATTAGGAGCAAAGTGTGATGTATTGAAAAACCAGATATTAGGATCTTTATATAGGCATAGTCGCATAGAAATAGAAGATTAACATCAAAGCTTTGGATTTTGGAATGGAAATAGAATTGAACAATTGACTGTGTTAGAGCTTAATTTGTGGCTTAATTTGTGGGTGTAAAGTGTTAACAATAACTAGTGGTGGCTTAGTGGCTAGTATAATACTATACAATATGAATCATTATTCATTAACCGGGAGACATGGAGTCATGGAGACAACAAATCTGAAATGCCTCTCTTTAATAATTATATATTTATATGTGTATGTATTTTTTGTAATTCGAATCTTAACGAACGAATCGGATACGAGTATTCGAATTTTGACCGAGTTTTCGAATCAAAATACGAACGAATAATTTTGTGGTCAGATCCGACTCGAATTATATTCGAATAATAAAATAGGACTCGAATTCGTTCGAATTTTATTCGAATACGAGTAATATTCGTTTTTTACCGGACCGGATCCGGTCCGAATCCGGATTACTCGGATTCGTTTTCAGCCGTAAAAATTATAATCAAATCCCTGTTTCTGAACACTTTCATGGAATAAACGAATAAATAAAAATTAATATAACCACACTCAAGTATATTTACATAATTTCATAAAACTTAAAATCTAGAATTGTGCTAATCGTTACATATTCCCCCGTTTACAAGATTCTGTCCCCAGAATCTTGTAAAACGGTGTAAATAATTTGTGAAATACATCTACATTCAGTGCCTTTCTCTTTGAACCTCAACCACTAATTTTACTAAATAACTTGGGGAGATTTTAACATTAGTCACTTGAAATCATTTATCTACAATGCACGATTTCTCCTAAAGCTTGATAAGATCAATCATTTTCAACACGGATTGACTCCTGTCGATGAAATGAACCATGAATGTACAAACCTTTACATATCAGAATAAAACTAAATTCCAGCACCTAAGAATGCTAAGGACCAGGTTCAGGCAGAAGACACCACCAGCTAACAACATTTAAACCTGCAAAGATTCAATCGTTTGTGTGCTGAGGTATAGCTGTAGCATGTAGGACAACTATTTGGTATATGTTGTCAAATGATAAAAGTCAAATCTTAGCTCTAAAGTGCCTTATCTATCTAGCATTTTGTTGTTTCTTGCTCCTCATGTGACGCTATTAGAATAGAAACTAATTACGATCTGCTTTAAATCATTTCAATGCTTCTGAAACATGTCTGTTTCATAAGAAGCTTTACAAGTTCGTCATGCTAGCAACCATGCACCTTTCTAGGAGCCCCGAAGCAACCTGGCGAGAAGTTGTCACTCCAAATACAACCAACAAAACTAATTATCAGAAAAGGGTATTTCTGGTACATTCCCGTCTTACCATGTTCAGTTCCTATAAACTCGCTGTGACTGAAAAAACTCATTGTCACTGTAAACAGTCTTTACATTCATTTTTACTCCTTAATTTCCCCTTGTCAGTTCTCTCTCTCTCTCTCTTTTTTTTCCTTGAAAAATTTCAAGATTTCCTACTTTAACCGTTGCTTCTCCCAATCCATATCTGTCTCCAATATATGCGTAATTAAAGTCAAAAATGACGATTTATAGCGAAACGCCCACATTTGTACAGAGACACAATTATGCCTGGACTCCGATGGTTTATGGGAAACTATACACCTGAACTTTAATTCAGTATACCAGATAACCTTGTCTACATAATGAAAATATACTAGCTTGGTAGGTATGATCAGTAAGAATTCTATATTAATTATCACCTCTGACCACCTTGATCGTTCCATAAAACATGCCTATGGCTAAACACTTTGAAAATTACAATACTTGACGGATAAGAACTATCACCGCTTCACAAACCAAAATAACAATTGGTGTAGAAAATGCTTGACCATGCTACATATACTCTTGCTGCATAAAATTCTTCTACAACTCAGATGGTTCCTTAATAGCAAATAAAAACTCTAGGTTGTCTCTTTCTTGACTAATGCAGCAATATAATATCATGCAAGGCTTTTCAACATGAAAAATAAAAATTTCTGCAATTTACTAGGGCGTTGCATCCTTCTAAAAAAAACAATGATTTAGCTAGGAAAAATTATGAATATGAGGTGTGTCTTCCTTGGTAAAATGAAAAATACATACTAAGAAGCAACTGACAGACAGAACGACCAAAATATATATGCATGAAAACAGAAGCCACGGTTGCAGCTAATATCACCAAAATTTGTAGTCTTGACTCTACAGAAAATTAAGAAACAAATTGTTCTCCTTATTCTTTACACAGTTGAACTCTTTGACCCTTTGATCTAGGAAAAAAATTTAGTATCATGGCTGGCTAGAAATTTGAGGGAGGACTAGGGAATGTTTTTAAATACAAACTAAAGGCTTTAGGTACTAATGACAATTTCATATATGAAGTTAGAGGTTAGAGGTTCTTAAGTGGCAGCTAAGATACAAGCATATATATATATAAGTTCTGGTAGCTTTAAAATTGTGTTTTTAAGTAAATAACCAGAATTATAGTGATAATAACCAGAATTATAGTAAATTGCAAGTTTATATGCATATATAGTCGAAACCGAAGCTGTAATCACATAGATCAAAGACAAGATGCAAAACATGAGTCACAAGGGAAAAAACCTATGAAGTGTACATACCGTAGGCACAGCACTGACAACACAAGCAATCGAATCTGCCTTAGCTCCTGCACACCCTCTAAAATTTTCACAAAACCATGAAATAAATTTCCATATGATTGCCAATATTTGTACATACCTAGTTTCTACATGTAACTTGACTAAACGTTCTATCCCAAACTTTCTGCAGTCTCGTAGACAAGTAACTAATTGAAGATGCTTATCATCTACCATAACCCAGAACTTGCATCACTAAATAGAACTTGTATGGCAAAAATAATATAAGCGACTACCAACCCACAGCTGTTAATATTAAAGCAGAAGTGCTGACAATCAATTTTGTAAATGAAATAACTTCAGACAGTTTTTGAATTAATTAAATTTCTTTCATTAAGCTCAATGAAGGGTTCAAAAGCATATACAATATTCAGATGCAGAGCACTTTCTACGATCTTAAAAGATAGCCCTTCATTAATACAAGAGAGATTACAAAGATGATTTTTCATTCAGTTTCCATACAGTTAGCTGTCCCGTGGCATCCCCAGTGAAAAACAGACCTCCAGTGCCTATCTGTAGCGTTCTTACTTCCCCCTTGGCATATATCCTTCCCCTTTCACTAAATGATGGCAACTCATGTAGACGCACAGAGTTATCGTTACAAGAACACAGCAAAATTGGCTTGGCTTCAGCATCAGTTATCCCGCAAAATCCTAGAATACCCTGAATAATTGCACCACAAGATTATTAGTCCATTTTAATCCAATTGATAAACACTATTGATAAACATCGTGAAAGAACACAACAAATCTTAAAAAGAATTTAATAAGCAAAGTCACTCACATGTCCTTCATCACATTCGTTGACAACTTTCAAATTTCCACTTTCGGTGGCAGCCCAAACTTTGATTTGGCCGTCCAAGGAGCCAGATATAAGAAATCTATCCCAGCAAATAACTGACATCACAACTTCAGAATGCCCACGTAGCGTCTGCAAACACTTCAAAGTCTCGAGATCCCAAACCTAATAAATTTATAGCAATATTTAGAGCATTTCCCAAAATATATACGTATACATTAACAGACAGACTACCAAAAAGCAGCACTTTCAGTAATCAAGTATTCACTGTAGGTTCACAACCAACCACAAACAGGTTTATATCCAAGTTACAAATGATAATTTCATCATGTAGTTTCCTGAGACAATCTCAAAATTTCCAAACCCAAAGCAACATAATGCAACTAGTTGCGCTCTCAATCTCAACACTTGGTCGAAGTAAATAAAGAAACAGATGCAAAGATGACAAATAAAACAGAGACCGAACGGTTTACTCAAATTCAACAATCTAATTGTTGGCACAAGTATGTATTGGGATGATACTACGAAATCTCGCTCTACATTGGCAAACAGAACTGAAAACTGTAAAATGGTCTGCACTTTAAACAAAAGAATAAGATCAACACTAACCTATTTCTAAGTTCAGAAGCATACGGTACTTTGATCTATCAAACAAACATGTAATAAAATACCAAGAAACAAATATTTTACCTTTATTGTTTTATCCATGGACCCAGAGTAGAGTTGGTTGGCTCCAACAACAAGTGACACCACAGCACCAGTGTGACCTTTAAGTGTTGCTGCCACTTCAGAGGTACAGCTTTTCCACACCAATATGTTTCCATCCTGTAACCATAAATACCATTAAACAATTAAAAGCTTGGAGGGTATATCAGAAACCACTAACATCTTATACAATACCATCAACTAAAACTCTTAATAAACTCCTCAATATTTATAGAGTAAATACCTGTGTACCAGCAAATAACATATTGCTTCCCACCTCCATCGCATAAACTTGACCAACCACTGGTCCATTAAGAGCCACTTCAGCTTGACACTCAAAATTCCATGCCTGCAAGATAACCAATTAATGAGATGTAAGGCATCAGAATTTACCCATAAACTAGGTATAAAAGGAGCTACTACAGTACTACGTGCATCTTTTAGATTATACTTTAAATACATGAAATGAGAGTTACCTTTATAGCTTTTGGCAATCCAACAAAAATACATGGACCTTCACACATCAAACTTCCACATTCATCATCAAAGTAGACAACTTCACCACACTGCATTCCAGACAGATGATATTTGATAAATAAATCATGCATCTACACCTCTAAATACACCAAACATACAGATTTTTCGAATCTACATTAAAAGAAAACACACCTGACCAGTATGGCAATTCCAAACCCGCATAGATTTGTCCTTGCTGACTGAATAGAGCTTGTCAGAACCAGAAGGAAGAGCGATCCCCGTAACAGCCTATCAAACAGCCAGCAATATATAAGCAAATCAACCTAACACAACACAACAACAAAACAGAATAAAAACTCAATTTTTACCTTAGTATGCCCATTTAACTTAGCCAACATCGTAAACCCATCTCCATAGTACCATGCATGCAAGTTCTTGCATTGATCACCATAGACGCACTTCCCCATGACCCAGTACTTGCATAGCTGCTTTTTCGGCTCCTTATTCTGTCTCTTTACCACATCTTTCGTTTCACTTATCGGAGCACTTTGCGTAACATTACAAGGCTTTTTAGCACTCTTAATCTCAAATTCAGAATCCTGTCTCCTCGGAACTCCAGTAATCTGGCTCGTCTTAGGCACATGGTAATTCGGGTTCTTCCACGATTTCTTAACCCTTGGGGCTGCTGGATGTAAAAACCTACAATCACTTCTTTTACACCCATCCTTCCAAAATCTACAAACTGCATTCTTAGCTAAACTGCCTCCAACTTTCACCCGATCAAACTCCAATGATTTTCCAGGTACTCTCCTAGCTGCTTTGATATCCATAATTCTAAACACAAATCATTTTTACAAAATAATACCCAGTTAGACAATCTGCACCACCACTGTAATAAACCAATAGTGAACCCTAATCTAAACAGGATTTCCACCATCTTCTTCGTTGCAGCGAAGATCTCCATATAACACAAACTGAAAAACCCTAAAATCTAAAATCTAAACAAATCAAAATCCTAAATTTCTAATTACACCAGCAACACAGCAATCCTCTTCACGAATCAAGCTGTCCCGCATCAAAATTTACACCAATTGCAAACCCTAAAAACTAAAATCTTAAAAACCAAAAAAACTAAAATCCTAGTTTTCTAAATCTTAACAGAAACCCAGCAATCATCATAACAAATCAGGCTAGCCCATTACAAACTTCACGCCAATTGCAAACCCAAACCCCTAAAATTCAACAAAAAGCCTAAAAAATTAAAAGCCTGATTTCCGATTAAATAGATCACCATGCTCCACAAAATTGCACCAGTGAGAAACCCAAAATCGGATAAATCAAAACCCAGATCTTCAATTTGTGGAAGAATCACAGAAATCAAAAGCCCTAATTTGAAATTTACAAACTAAACCAAAATAACAAAGCCTAATAATCTCAAATTGGGACCTAAAGTTGATGTACCTGAAGATGAATCCAACAAAGCTCCGTAGAAATCTTGGCGAGGAGAATTTTTTAAATTACTATTTTTTAATGATTGGGTTCGATTACAAAAAATAGGCAGTGGTCAAAGCATATATGTATATATCTTGCGTATCTTGCGTGGGCTGCAAGCACAGGGATTGTAATTGAAATTGAATTTTTATGAGACGCTGGACTCACACATTATTACATTTTTTTTTACTACAAATTAGAACTTAGCAAAAAAATATAAAAACATTACGAAATATATAATGCAAAAATATTATTTCGCAAAAATATGTATTTCAAAAAAAAATTAAAACATTATCGATAGGTTGATATTTTTTTACATGTTAATGTTATTTGATGTCTTGTAAAATTACGAACATTATGGGTCTAGTTGAAACGGATATTATAAAATTTAAATAATTTTGAATATAAAGAATATACTTATGTTAAATTTAAAACCCAATATTTAAACTTAAATTTATTGGATTTTAATAGTTTTTATTTACTACAGGTATTCAAGGATTTATGTTATACTAGGTTAAATTTGAAACCCAATATTCAAACTAAGTTATATATATACGATTTTACACGTTCAATTTAATATTTGTGCTCCATCGTTTGAATTTTTAAAATTTGATTTGGACGATTTTACAGTCCACATGAAATTAGAAAAATAATTTTTTATTTAGTGATAATTTAACAATTATTTTCCAATTATTATTTAAGTTGAATAAGTAGTAAAAAAATATTATCGGGATTGAGATATTAAGTGGGTACTTAATAATTTTAAATTTACAAAAAAATAACAAAATTTACAGTGATATAAGAAGAGAATATGACCAAAATGCCTCATTTTGGGAGTCAAAGGTCCGAAATACCCGTGGCCCTGAGTACCCACGGGACACACCATTGGCAACGGCATGTCCCAAGTTCATTTTTTTCTCTAAAATTTTCTAAGTCGAGGCTGCTCTCCCCCACCCCTCCGACCGGCGAATCGCACACTCCTCCCCTACCTTCGTTTCGTCCATCTCCGATCAATATGCTACTGACAGAGCCGTGCGTTGAGATACGCCACTGGGAGACCTGTGTGTTGAGATACGCCACTGGAAGAGTAGCATCCAAAGGGTACTGTAGCAGCAGATACGCAACTGGGTATTGCGTATTGTAAGATACGCATTCTAGATAAGCGTATCTAACGTTATCATTATCTTCTCCAGTCGACTTGTCGGGCGATTCGTCAGGCGATTTTCGACGTTTTTTTATCTCCTTCGTTCTCCCACCTCATTCATTTTCCCGTTCAGTTCTATATACCAAACGAATCGCCTCATCGTCCTCTACAAACCTATGCCATTAATTTATCGATTCTAATGTCGTATAGTAAACACCCAAATCAAAGTTATTTTCCGATTTGGTTTTCCGATCTCGTCGAACACGCAACTACGGGATCAGATTTCAACAACACGATAGCTTAAAATGATGAGCAAGGTGTGGCCATCATTTTTATGTGGTAATATTGATCGGAGATGGACGAAACGAAGGTAGGGGAGGGGGCATGCGATTCGTCGGTCGGAGGGGAGGGGGAGAGCAGCCTCGACTTAGAAAATTTTGGGGGGGAAAAATGAATTTGGGACACGCCGTTGCCAGTGGCGTGTCCCGTGGGTACTCAGGGCCACGACTTTGAAAACGGGTATTTCAGGCCTTTAACTCTCAAAATGAGGCATTTTGGTCATATTCTCACTAAACCTATATATTTGGTTGTCACTAGAACTATCTTCAAATAATAAGAAAGGTATTTTGGTAATTCGAACAAAATATAAGTAGATTTCATAAATTGAACAGAATTTTTAACATAAAAAATCGTCAATCTCTTCGCTCTTTGTTTCTGCGTAATTTTATTTGGAAAATAATTGTTAAACGATCACTAAATTAAAAATTAATTTCTTAATTTCATGTGCGTATAAAATCTTATATATATATATATATATATATATATATATATATATATATCAATTTTTTAACAACAATTTGATATGTAAATTAATAACGTATAATTAATAAAAAAAATATAATTATAGATATTAGAAAAGAGGTAGTGCATTGCACGGGTTATAAGTTAGCATATATTTAATTAATATTGATCATAAACACATTAAATACATATAGAAATTTAAGTTTCGAATTTTATTAACAACATATTAAAATTAAAATTTATTATTTTCGGTCTACAAATATTAAATAAAATTAAAATTACATCAAACACTTCATAATAAAATATAATGAGGGTATAATTTATAATTTGGTAATAATAAAAAAATTGCAATATATACTTTATTAGTATATTAAGATTCGAATTTCAATAACATCACAATAAAATTAATATTTAAAAATATACAAAATCTTAAGTTTCGATTTCTGCTGAGAACATGTTTAAATTATAAATAAATTAAAATTAAAATTTATTATATTTATTCTAAAATTTTAATAAATTTAAAATTACATCAAACAAATTATCATATTTTATTTTAAAAATTTAAAAATTTAAATTACAGGTATTATAAGTTAGTAATATATCCCATACACCACATTTTACGGATTAATGAACTATTATATCATAGAAAATTATACTAATTGGACTTGCAACAAGAATTAGATAGCATGTTTTGAGAAATTTCGGAAGGAAGAGGTAAATGGTGGCTATGAATATAATATTACTTTTATATTGTCATAGTCCATTGTGATAATTAGAGATGGGCATAAATAAGATTATTTAAATTCATTTCATTTAATTGTGGATATAAATATAAAATATTTTAATAAATACTATTTAACCAAAATTAATAATTTTTCAAATAACCTACTTTGAATCCAAAATTTAATATTTTTTTTGTATAAGTAGATTTATACGCTTTATCACTTGAGCTAGAATTAAATCGATTCGGAATGAAAAGAAATAAATTTTTATTATTTGAATGATTTTATAATGCTGTAAATTTAATGTTTAATATATATGTCGTTATCTTTTACACGCAATGTCGTGTCTATATTGTAGAGTTAAATTAAATACTTTCTATATTATTAAAAAAACAATATTATATTATCAAAATTATAAAATAAAATTAAAAATCTAATGCTTTTAGAATTGCATGCGTTCCTTGAAAGTTGTGTACACTTTTTTTTTCTTTACTTGATAAAAGAAGTGGGTACACTTATTTGAAGGAGCAAGAACAAAAAAGAAATCATCATACTTTTCTACGAAAATAATTATTTATGAGAGTGTATGCAATTCTAATTTTAAAATTGCTTTTCAAATTTTGATATATTTAGTTTGGATTTCAAATAATTTATTAAAATTTGAAATATTCAATTAAAATTTTGAAAAGTACTTTGAGATTTAAAATAATTATTTATATATTATGTTATTCAAAATTTTATGAATTTTTTGTATTTTATAAAATTGTACTATATTCTTATATAATAAACGTAAGATGATCTTATCCATAATTTTGGTACCGTCAAAATAATCCTAACCATCGAATTTATTAAAATATTTAAAAAGAGACAATCAAGATTATATCATATCAAAAAGAAAATTATAATCTAAAAATATATAATTAAAAAAACTTGTATTAGAATTGAATTTTAAAAGAAAAATTATAATATGAAAAAGATATATTAAAAAAAGGATACAATTGAATTTTATTGATTTTTTTATTAATATTAAAAAAAAGTTCATATTTACTATTTAAACTCTATCTCGAAATCTAAAAATCAGATTTGGATGATGTTACAGCCTACGCGAAACTCATAAAATTATCTTCAATTTATTGATGATTTAACAATTATTATCGAAATGAAAGCACTTAGAATATCAAGAATAAATTATAATTATGAATTTTTACATTAATCTTATTCAGTATAGAAGACCTACATTGATAATCCTATTCAATGTAGAAAACCTAATTATATGTTTTAAAGCATTGACATACATTTTTTGTATTTCAATATAAATACAATTTTTAGTTTACATGTTAAAATATAAAATATTTTTATGCTAGATTTAGCGTTTTTCATCCAATTATTTTAAGATCTAACAGTTCTTACTTATTTTGTCGTACTAAAGACCAGACCACCGACTACCAAAATTTTGGATAAAAATTACTCTTATACTTATCATTAAAACTGTTTTTGATTGTTAGTAGAACTATCTTCTTCAAATAATAAGAATAACATTTTGATAATCAAAACGAAATACAAGTAGATTTCATGAATTGAATAAAATTTTCAACGTAAAATTTGTCAATTTCTTCTCTCTTTTGTTTCTGCGTAGTTTTAATTGGAAAATAATTGTTAAATCATTACTAAATTAAAGATTATTTTGTTAATTTCATGTGGGTTGTAAAATCGTCCAAATCAAATTTAAGAATTTAAGATTAAGCACAATATTAAATTGAACGTGTAAAATCTTATATATATCAATTTTTTAACAACAACTTGATATATAATTAACAACATATAAATATTAAATAAAATTAATATAATTATATATATTAAAAAATTAACCGTGCATTGCACACGTTATAATCCAGTAAGAATAAGAGGGACAATAAACGAATATTACCTTAGGTCAAGGGTTCGACTCCTAAAAATAACATATATTTTATAAATTAAATTTAAAGTCACTAATACAAAGATTAATTAATATGCGCACCGAGTTTACACTTTTAATTTGTTTATGCCCCATGCCTAAAAATCTTTTAATCATATTTTGTCTATGCTTTCTTTTGTGAATAAATACTTGTATAGTTGTTAGTTAATTATATTTTATTATATAATAAAATTAAGATTTTATTTTAAATCCTTATATAATAAGCATAAGAGGGATTTTATCCATAATTTTGGTCCCTTAATTTTCGTCAATAAACTGGCAAAATAATCTCAACCGTCGAATCTAATAATAATTTAAAAAATAGAAGATCAAGATTATATCAAATTAAAAAGATTATAATCTAAAAGGGATATAATTAAAAAAAATTGTATTAGAATTTAATTTTAAAAAGAAAATTATAATCTGAAAAGAATATAATTAAAAAAGGTTATATTAGAATTAAATTTTTTTATTAATATTAAAATAATGTTCATATTACTATTTGTGCTCTATCTTGAGATCTAGAAATTAGATTTGGATGATTTTACAGCCCACACGAAACTCATAAAAGTATCTTTAATTTAGTCATGATTTAACAATTATTATTCAAATAGAAACACTTAGATTCTCAAGATAAAATATAATTACGAATTTTTACATTAACTCAATTCAGTGTAAAAAACCTACATTAATAATCATATTCAATGTAGAAAATCTAATTAAATCATTGACATTCACTTTTTCGTATTTCAATATAAATACACTTTTTAGTTTGCATGTTAAAATATAAATTATTTTTTATGCTAGACCCAACGCTTTTCATCTATTTATTTTAAGATCTAACGGTTCTTATTTACTTTGTCATACTAGATACTAGCGACTACCAAAGTTTTGGACAAAATCGCTCTTACACTTATTATGAAAACTATATTTGGTTATTAATGCAACTATCTTTAAATAATAAAAAGGTTATTTTGATAATCAAAACAAAATATAAGAAAATTTCCTAAGTCGAATAGAATTTTCAACGTAAAAAAATCATCAATTTCTTATTTCTTTTGTTTCTTGGTAATTTTAATTGAAAAATAATTATTTAACTATTACTAAATTAAAACTTATTTTGCTAATTTCACGTGGATTGTAAAATAGTCTAAATCAAGTTTTAAGATTTCAAGATAAAATACATAGTAAATTGAACGTGTAAAATCTTATATATATTAGTTTTAAATAAAAAAGGTAACGTGTTTTAATTCGAAAGGAAATATTAATGATTGGAAGATATGATTGAAGGTAATATCTTCTACTAAAAGTAAATGTGAAAAAGGTAATCGATTAATTACCATTAATTATATTATGTTATTATTTATTTTAGGTAATGAAGGGTAAATAAATAAATTCATGAAGTATCAAAAAACAGGTACCAAAATATTACAATTATGTTTTTATATAATCATTATCTTTTTAAAAAATTTTAATTTAATATACCTATGTTTACGGATTATACTGATGTTTCCTTATTATAAATAATGTATACGGGATTTTAATATACTTTATTAATAATTGAAAAATATGGTATGATATTTTTGGGTATATATTAAAGATTGTAAGATTAGTTTTAAATCAAAAAGGTAACTTGTTTTAATTCGAAAGGAAATATTAACGATTGGAAGATATGATAAAAGGTAACATCTTCAACTAAAAGTAAATGTGAAAAAGACAATTTGCTAATTACCATTAATTATATTATGTTAATATTTATTTTAGGTGTTTTTATATATATTTTTCTTGAAGGGTAAATAACTAAATTCACGAAGTACAAAAAAACAGGTACCAAAATTTTTAATTTTTCTGCTTTTATATAATAGTATATATATATATATATATATATATATAGATTTTGGTCCACAACCACATCTGGTTGTAAAATATTATGCAGCCAACGAATCTGGACCGTTAAAAAAGGATCTACTGGTTGAAAAAAGACACTGCCTCAATGTTTCATTGCAGCCACCTCAATGTTTCATTGAGGTGGCAGCAATGAAACATTGCTACCACATTTATTTTTTAAATTACGAAAATGCCCTTTTCCAATTTGATTATCAATTAAGTGTTTAGACGTTGCTAAAAAATGAGAAAGATGCAAAAAATTCAGAATTCAAAAAATTAGAATAGCAATTAAGTGCTTAGGAGCTCACAACTATAGAAAGAGATATATATTTTTTATTGTAGTTCACAGCTGTTGAAAGAGATATATATTTTTTTAAATACAAAATTATTCTTAGCAAAACAACTACCGTTATCATTGGGAACTCCTGATCTTATGCTAAAGAGGTCATTACCTTAACCATTACACCTTCAATTTAAATTTTAATATGCTGTAAACGGACAGAGCTGTTCGCGAACAAGCCCGGCTCGGCTCGTTAAGGGCTCGGTTCGGCTCGAGTTCGTTAAGAGCTCGAACAAGATTTTTGTTCGTTAAGCTTAACGAGCTCGAGCCAAGCTTTAGTGTGTTCGGCTCGAGCTCGGCTCGTTAAGGGCTTGGTTCGGCTCGGCTCGTTAAAGCTCGAAAAATGAAATTTTCCATGACCACAGCAATGAAGCATTGCGGTGGTATGTTAGGTCCGATAAGATTGTAGAAGGGGAGTTTGAATACAATCTATACCAATTTATCGAAATTTGTTCTTCAAATAATATTTTATTTTAAACAAATTTGAGCGGAATAAATTGAAACAAATTTCAAGTTGAATATAACAATATATTAACTTGATGGGTGTTACAATTTCAGTACAGAAATTAATCAAGTTGATAAAAACTAATTAGAAAATTCGACATGAACTTTTCTAATTTAGTTAATAAAAATCAAGATTAGAACTAGGAAACTTAATTCGCTAGTAGTACAAGAACAATAAATAAACAAGTTCCACCGGATAAAATATTACAGAGGTGATGAACTTGATTTTACATAAATTAATTTGAGCTTGTAGTGTTCTTGAGTTGAGAGAGAATGGAGCTTCTTGTTTCTTTCGGATATGAAGTTGTATGTCTGTTATGTCTTGATCTTCACTTTATAAACCAAAACCAAGCTTCTGTCTATTTTTAGAATTTGCTCGGTATGACTTAACAGGTCATATTGAGACTGATCGGTATGACATAAAGCTTGTTCATGACTTACCAATATTACATAACTCCAATATAATTTATTGGTATGACTTAACTTAAGTCATAAGAAGGTTCAGTACGACTTAATTTAAGACATAACAATATTTAAAAGCTCGGTATGACTTAAATAAAGCTCGGCTGTGTCTTTGAATTTGAACAAAAGATTTGTACTGTTGTGTCACGACAACCATTCTCAGGCAGGCCAGGTGTGAGTCACGCGCGCCTGTTGCTTTGATTTTGTCCGGCACGTGTTGCGCACGCGCGGCCTGGCGCGTTTGGAGCTTCCAGACAAGAACATGACAGGTCTGTTGGTTTGTTTCCTTTTCATTGCATGCTTGTTTTACACTTTGTTGTCCTCTCTTTTTTTTTTGTCGACAACATGTACAAGCTGCAACCTGACTTCCTTTTATTTATTTTTTATTATTCTTTTGTTTCTTTTGATTTTCCTTTGATTGTATTTAATTTAATTAACTTGATTAATCAATTAATCATTTAAACGAATAATGATTAATTAATTAATAAACTAATTAATTAAATCTAATAGATTAATATATTAATTCAAAATTAATTAACATGATAATTAATTTAATAAATAAATTAATTCGGAATGAATTAATTTATTAAATTAAATCAATTACATAATTATATTAATTAAATGAGAATTAATATAAATCTTTTGACATCTCAAATCTTTTTCTTGAACCACTGAAAGTAATAAAGAATTACCACCGGATTTTCGTTGACGCTCGATGCACGTTCTGGTTCATGAACGACTAACTCCAACAGCTTTTCTTTATTTTTGACTCTATGATTTGGTTCCTTTATTCTCTTAACATACCAGTCTTGACAGCTTGAACCACTGAAGTTAATGATAAACAACCACTGTTTAATGTTGACACTCGATGTACTGTCTGGTTCATGAGTGACTAACCGCAATGACTATTCTTCATATATTGACTTTAAAATCTGGTTCCTTTTCTTTTCTCCTCTCTCTATTAATTCTTCTGTACTGTTTCTGTCACTGTCGAAATCTCTGTCACTTTAAATGAATCCACTTCTTTAACGAATACTTCACTGAGCCTTGATCAGATGTCTGAACTTCTTTCAATGTAGTCATTCCTCAAGTCTGTAGATTGACCTTGATCTTTTTCTGCTGACAGATAATACAATCTGAGATTCCTTGTGACAGTCTATATACTATTTACTAATACAATCTTGTTTAAGTTGAGTTGTATCCTCGAAATACAAATAGGCTACATCATATGCCTTTCAATCTCCCCCTATTTGTTTGTTAGACAATAACAATCAAATACCTAGAGGATAACTCAACTAACTCACTTGAACAAGAAAAAGATAAAACTTTTAAGAACTAAGTAAATAATAAAAAAAAATTCTCTGGTTTAGATTTAACAATTCCAGAATCTTCAGTTGATGAAATGATAGATGATTGTTCCTCTAGCACTGAACTGATCTTCAATAGATAACTCATCTTCATTTCTGATTCTTCATATCTCTGGCTGATAATCCTTCACATCTTACATTGGTGATTATCAACAGTTCTTGATTTACAATCACTTCCCATTTCTGACACAGCTTTTCTCACTAAAGAAAAATAGATGTTCCTACTATATAGACAATGGTGAATCAATACCATTTCTATAACTTCTGGTGAATTTACTACTCTTCCACTTAGCCTTTATACATAGTACATTGAAAGACTCATAGAATAGTATTGTGATGTAATTCTCCTTATATCTCCACTTTCATAACAAATGAAAGTTCTTTTGCTTCTTCATCTAAGGCTCCCCCTTAGTAAATAGACTTGCTTCTCATTCTAAGAACAATCTTTACTACTCTTCCACTTAGAAACTAGACTTGCTTCTCATCCTAAGCATAGTCTTTACTGTTCCCCCTTTCTAACTCACTCTTCTTTTACTTGTATCCCAATACTTCTCCCCCTTAGTTGAGTATATCCTACTAAGGTAAGCTTTAACTTGAATATATCTTTTTCAATATATCTCTCCCCCTTAGTTGAGGAATCCTCCATTCAACTAATTGACAAAGTAGTTGATACCAAATTGTTACCAATTTCTACCAATCGTTAGAGTACATTGAAATCAATTGATAAATCTTTGTTAGAAAGGAAGTTTCATTTTCATCCTCACTGTGAGTGTGTGATAGTGTTTAGTGTACCTCACAAGTGTTTCATTCTTCTCTCCACTCATTTGTGTTGAGTGTCTCACTTCTCTCTGTGTTTACACTCTTTCTCACTAGTGTTTCACTCATTGCTCCAACATCCTTTAGTGTACCTGCAAAGAAAAATCACCATAGCCCCTTCTAGAGAGGTCACTGGTGGTGCAATGGGAGTTCGCAAATCCCAAATCCTCGTTGGACTCGTCAGACGAATCTGAGTCATAATCTACAAGTTTCTAATTTCCCTTTTTAGGGTTTTCAGATTTGAATTCTGAGAGGGTAAACAATGATCTATAAATTTAGCATTGAGATCAAGGTTCCCTTCTAATGTCTGTGAAGACATCACCTTGTTAAACTTATCAGGTAAAATCTGAATCATAATTCACAAGTTGCCGATCCGCACCTATGTCGGATCCGTTACCCGTAGGATCCAGATATGTTCCCTCTGGGGAGTTAGATAATGATCTTGTTGAATTTTGCATTTGAGATCAATACCTTCTCTCGAGGTCTGTGAAGACAATCAGTTCATTAAAGAACCTTTAACTTATAATCCTAACCGTAAAATGGTTGGATTACAGGTTTCCGTCAATTCATCCTTAGTGTGTGCAATCTCACTTGTGCATATGAAATATTTTGGTTAGTGTATAAGGTAGTGACTCTCCAACTGAATATCCCACACATCCTTGTTTGCTGCATCAAGTGCAGTTACTCCCTGGTGACCTCTAGTCTGATAGGTTACTTCCATTTAGGGGGTAAGATAGAATGTGTTTGAGTTTGATTGTAGTTTGGGATAAAAGTTGTTGGGTTTACAACCTTATGACTAAACATGTGAGAATACAAAATTCCATGTAGATGAACCTGCATCACATAATATGAGCAACATAGAGATAGAATGCATTTTTAACATTGAAAAGTTTTCTGAGAAAATATTGCATTTATCTTAAGAGAAATGAAGTACAGTTGTGATTTCAAAAGGTTTAACATATCAACAATCACAACTATAGAAAGATATTTTGAGTTAGGAAGATAAAGATCCTGAGCCGGTTTTACTAAACAAGAACATAGGCAAAAATCCAATTAATAAATATTAATCGAATCAATGTATGTTAATGTTTAAACCAATACAAACAAAACTATTTTATCATGTTTTAGGTCCTGTAAGATAGATACCAACTATTAGAAATTGTTAGCACTTGATAGGTCTTGTCTTCCAATTGTTAGATCCTGAAAATTAAACATTAGTTCCTAACCAATTGTATAGACACATACCAATTTGATACCAACATTGGTCAATTGTTAAGTCCTTAACACGAAGATCTGTTAACAACAGTCACAAAACAAAGATTTATACTTAAACTGCAGGTTTTGTGTGTGTTAAGAAGAAGAACAACAAAAGAACCAAATACAGTGACCTATTTGTTAGTTTTACAAGTATAGTGACTAAACTGTAAAAACTATACAAACTATTTATATACACATGAAAAAGAATATACAAAAATAAGAAATAATATATATAATAATTATACAAAATAAAAACTATAAGAAAAGAAAAATTCGAATCAAATAAAATAAAAAATAAAAAATAAATAAAACTATACATAAGTAATAATTTACATAGCTTAAACTATAAACGAACATACAACTAAAATAAAAAGACAAACACTACAAAACATGTTAAATAAGATTAACATTTAAAAAATTACAATACATGTACAAAAACATTAAGTATATACAAGAGTATTTATAATAGGTTAGCAAATCCATATATTTTCTCACAAAACAACTTTCTACTAGAAAATTATTTAGAGAGAAAATATGATTTAATAAACTATCATAAATATGGCAGCTATTTTAAAATAATGAAATTTTCAATAAAAATAGCTTCCTCAAAAATTCTAACTAGAGAATTAGAGAAAAATATTTTTAGAGAAAATTATTATTCTAAAATAAAGAAACATGGATTAACGCATTAGAATGATTATGACAATTCTTTTTAGAAAGATGACAAGATAGAATTCGAAAAGAATGTCATACCAGTTACTTAGCGCTCAAACCTTGGCACCAACTTCCACGTTTCTTGTTGTTCCAGATTCACAATTGCTTTCTCAGATTCCTTAGATTCTATACCTTGATTCTGAGAGGCCTTTTTTGTTATTACTCCAACATCTGGATCACCAATGATCAGCTCTATTCCAAACAGACTGTTTGAGAAGGTTGGATCTTGATGAATCGCCTTGTTCTTCATTGTGATGTGTTTGACTAGTGAATCCTTTGTTTATTTCCCTCGAGTTGTTGCCAGAATGACTTAATGATTATTTTCCAGTGACATTGGTATTGCCAATAACAAAATTGTTTCCACCACTATCACTTGGATAATTATCATCATTAACATTTTAATCTTATGACTTCAAGGCAACTCCTCGATAACAACAATTGTTAACTCCTAACAACTGTTTGTTTGTAGACAATCTTGGTTCTAAAAATAAAACTTGATTATCAAGACTGTCTTGTCTGCAATCTTAGAAATAATATTCTAAGTCCAATACACCTTGATCCATAGTATAAAACATTTATTATCAAAGTGATTTGAAGCTTGCAAATAAGCATAAAAATTATTCAAAGTAATTGAACTAAGGTAACTTTAGATATTTCAATATTCATAGTTCTACTTAGAGAATTTTTATACCATGTATAATAATATGAGTGAATTGCAAAAGATATAACAATGATTACTTAGAGGAGTTCTAAGTAATTTCACACATACCAATATATCTCACAATTAGTTAGTAAATAGAATTCTAACTAAATATCATTAACTGATATAAGTCAAAATTTCAATACAACCAATTGTTAGAACCATGATATTAATTATAGTGAATTTCTGAAAATGGAGCATTGATAAAATTCACTAGAATTAACATCTCACAACTAATTGAAGACCAATACAGATTAGGTCCAAATTAGTTATGTTGTTTATTTATTTTAATAAATATAAGGTACAGAGCAAATACTAAATTGAATTGCTTCAAGTCCGTAACCCATATAAATCAAAATAAATAATTAAATACTAAATCTCTATGAGTTAGATTTTAGCATGTAAGTATTTAAATTATCCTTAAATAATCACCACTAAAATATATTGCAATTATACTCATGGCAATCATTCAACAGATAATTTTCAGTGTGAGGTCTGGATGTAAATAAGTTCACAAGTCCTTTCAATACAGACAATTGAAAAATTGTGAGCTTACTTAAGAATTACTTAACAGATGGGATTTACAATCATATAGCATTAATAAAATCCCAAGTTCACAAACCAATCTTGAAAAATTAATTTCATCAAGTGATTCAGCAAACGTGTCTGCAAGTTGTTCTTAATTAAAGACATGTTCTCTCAAAAGAATTGATACCTTATGCAAGTTGCTTAGTCCTTGAGTGTTCCACAGAGTTGTTGGAGATGAAATTGATTCCTTGTGTTCTCCTGCTTTCGTACAACTCATTTGATCTGTCTCTATGTAGCAAAACATGTCAGAACTGATGTCTCTAGGGTACCATCTCCTTAGATTTGGGTCCAACTTAAGACATCTGAAAATCAAGTGTAATAACTACAAGAATAGATTCTCAAGAATCCACTTGGGACCATGCACATTTGCATAATTGAGAATAAAATATGTGTGTAAGTGATCTATTAGCAATTGAATAAGATAATGAGCTGATGATAACAGCAAATATCTTGCAGCAAATATCTTGATACCAATTTATAGCTAGTAGACCAACATATAATATAATCAAGATATCATTGCACATATATATCATTTATGTTTGTGCCTAAAGATGTAGAGAGTTCTATAAATATGACACCAATTGTTAAAAGATATCAACTGTTAAAGATTGATACCAAATATTAAATTATAGTTAGGGTGTCATACCATGTCTTCCATGCTTGCTTGAGTGATGATACCAGTTTATACTAACCTGTACAGATCTTCAATTATCTCACCAACCAGGAGTGCACTTGTTCACATTCCTCTAGCATCCAGATTCAGTAGGTCTAGATGTCCATTATAATCTTGAATGTGCAGCAGGTGCCTGATATCCTCAAGTCTTGTCACTGGTGCTTCTTGTCAAATATACTGTTTGATCAAATGGTAACCTAGCATCCAGTTTGGCTTTGTCCCTCAAAACAATGCCTTGACATCATCCAGGTAGACTTCTGGTTATCCTTGTACCAAATACAGCCTTGTTGTTTGGTCTAGATACCAGCTTCCCTTCAATCTGCCTTTTGTACTGATTGAGATCATCTTGCATTGCAATCACTCAACCTAGATCTTTCAGAGCTTTTGTAGCTTTCTTAGTTTCTTCTAAAAGAAGACTAAAGAAATAATTATTAGTACTTGAAGCTCTGTTAGTCTTTTACTTCCACCATTAGAAACACTAAGAACTAGAACAAAGAGTTAATTGAGTCAACACTCTTTGTCTTGGCAGACATGTTCTCATAGTGTCCTTTGACTTTCAGTGTGGTATTGAGTTGACTAGATGATCCTTCTTTTGCTCCCCCTAAGCTGTTGCTGGGTTTACATGAAGATTCTCAATGTTGACATTGCTTGGATCTGAATCATCATTACCAATGACAGCTGGAAACTAGAAGTCGTTGAACATCACTAAGACTTTCAATCACCTTCTGTTGATTAATTACAATCACCCTGTAGGCTGTTGACTCCACTGAGTAACCAAGGAAATTATCCTCTTGAGCATTAGCTGATTGCTAGGATGCTCACTTTCATTTATCATTGCAAACCAATTTTCTTTATACTTGTGGAGTCTTCCTATATTCCTTATTGATCAGGGTTTATCATGTCAGTAGCAAACTATTGACTGCTTCAGCATTAATACTCTTGAAGGTGCAAAAATCATCCAGAACACTAATTGATAGGTCCTGTAATCTGGTCTCCAAGTTGTCATAGTCAATTTTGCTTCCTGACACTCTTCTAGATATGATCAATAACCATCAGTGGTGTCTTGTCTTCAGATTGTTTGAACAACAACTTGTTTGTGGAGAGAAGTCATCAGTCATCACCACTTAAGTATATTTTTCTCTGATGTAGAACTTCTGTGTGATTCGTTTTGACTTCCCTTTATGACATGCCTCATAATTTTATTTTACTTTAATTCCAGATGAGGCAGTCTCCTTTACTGATTCGATTTCCAGGAAAGAATCTCTTGATATGACATTCAGGTGAGAGAGCTCCTTATGTCATAGCTGAACTCCTGTCTGATGAAGCTTTAGATTTGACCTTGTTGACTTCACCTTTGACTGAGATTCCATGTCAGCTATAGATAAGTTCTCTTTCCTTAATCCTCGAACAGTAGGCTCTTCATCTTGTAAAAGATGCTTTATTACTGACAACATTCCTTAGCTATTGAATAGCCTTGACCCTAGGTCATACCCTTGTTGTTGTCTCCAAGGGATGAACCACTTGGCCAGATACCGTCACCACTCTTGATAGCAGGGCTCTATCTTCGGTCATATGCCTTGAACATCCACTGTCCAGAATCCACATAACACGATCTACCTGTTACACACCCTGCAATGCCAAAACAGTTAAACCTTTTTTGGGACCCAAATTTGATTGGGTCCGGAATACTTGAAGTATTGGCCTTTGTTAGGCAAAACAACATTCTTAATCTTAATATCATTAGTCAGCAAAAATTTTACCCTATAAACATATTTGACAATCTTTTGTTTCAGTTTAGGTATCCATGTTTGTTTAGTAACAATATCATTGACTGGACATTTGACTTTGTAAACAGCCTTAGTAAAACTTTGTTTAGGCTTTGGTACAAATGTCTCTCTCCTAACATAAGGAGGACTAGCAGTCTTTGATCTAACATTATTCCTGTTCATATGTTGTCGAGGAGCAGTCTTATTATCACATGCATGATTACCATTAAAGTAAGCAGACATCACATTAAAAGCACAAGACATACAGTTGACAACACCACAAGCTTTATGATTAGAATCAATGATAGGCATGTTACTCATGTTAGACATGTTATTGTTCTGCTTCAACTTATTACCACCTAATCCAGTCTTAGAAGAACTAGTTGTTTCAACAACCTTGACTGGCACTTTAGGTACATCTTTCTTGGATGAAACATTTTCTGGATTAGTGTCCTCAACAGATTTAGCCTTAACAAAGACTGTGTCATCTTTCTTGGATGAAACATTCTTTGGATTAGCGTCCTTAACAGATTTAGCCTTAACACAGACTGTGCCATTTGCACTGTCCACATTTCTCATTTCTTCCTGGATAACCATAGAAAAAATATCTGGTGGTCCAGCATCAGATTTTTTAAATAGAGGTTCTTTAACATTCTTGAGCACATGTGGTATTCCCCTTTCTTTAGCACTAATAGGGTTAGGGGAATTTATGCCCAATGATCCAACAGCTTCATTGTAACCATACCCTATACCTGTTGTTCGTTCTACAACTTGATTGTTAAAAAACTCTTTGGAAACTTTAACAGAATTATAACAAGCCCTGACTTGTGTTTCAAGTTCAGTAATTCTAGTCATTTGTTTGCCTACAACTTCTAGAATAGCTTTCTCCTTTTTATGAAGCATTGTTATTTCATCTCTTTGTTGATCTTGATTAATATGCACCTTTTTAAATTCTGACACTTCATTGCCAAGTTTAGTGCTTAGCAGATCTAGTCTTCTATATCCAGTTTGTGAATTATCTAAGGAATTATAAAGACTACGAATCAACTCAGGGTCAGTAGGAATTACCAGAGTACTATAAGGAGTTGATGTATCAGCATTTACCACCAGTGCAAAATTTCCAACTTCTTCATCTTCACTGTCTGTGTCATCCCAGCTTTTGCCTTGTACCACATAGGCCGTGTCTGTGTTCTTCTTACCAGATGCATACTCTCTCCTTGCATCTTGTTGAGGTTGATGACACTCAGTTGCAAAGTGTCCAAGTTCATTACATTTAAAGCACCTAATCCTGCTTTTGTCTACCATTCCAGTTTGGTAGCTACCCCTTGTGCTACTTGAGGAAGAACCTCCTCGCTGGAATCTATTGTAGTTAGATTTGACTTGAACTTGGGATTCCTCCTAAATCTGAAGTTACTGAATTGCCTCACCATCATAGCCATTGACTCATCTTCCAACTAATCCAGCTCTTCCAATGAGTAGAAATCTCCACCATCCTGACTGATAGGTGTATGACCAATCTCAACTTCAACCTGTTCCTTGTCAGCGCTGCAAGGTTGAACAACCTTAGCTTCTACTTCCTTTGGAGTCTCAACCACTAGAGCTGTAGAAGAACTTGGAACCCTACCTTCACCATGAATTTCTTTCTGTTGAACTTGTTCCAACTCATAGGTTTTCAAAATGCCGAAGAGCCTTTCAAGAGTAATTTGATTCATGTCTCTGGCTTCTCTAATGGCAGTTATCCTATGTTCTAGGTGAGTAGGCATGGTCAGTAGAAACTTCATGTTAATCTCCTTTTGTGTATATTGCTTGCCATGGATTTGCAAGTTGTTGATTATTTTGTTATACCTTTCAAACACTTCCTGAATGCCTTCATTAGGGCCAGCTCTAAAGTGTTCATACTCAGAGGTTAAAATTTGAAGTCTGTTTTCCCTGACTTCATCAGTTCCTTCATTAATCGTCTCAATAGTTTCCCACATGTGCTTTGCAGTTTTACAATTCATCACATGACTGTACATCACAGCATCTAGGGAATCTAATAGTATGAGTCTCAAATTCTTGTCTAGTCCTGCATCCTCTTTTTCATCAGGAGTATAAGACGCAGGGTCTTTTTCATGGGTTCTAGCAGGTTTTGTAACAACTCCATCAGTAACAACTTGTTGTTCAATGACCATAGGAATTTTAGGTACATTTTTCAGAACATCCAAATATTTAGAATTTGTAACATCAAGAAACAGCTCCATTTTATTTTTCCACATATCATAATTATCTTTATTAAAGATAGGAATCTTAACAAGGACTTTTGAAGACATGATGAATTTTTAAGTGAGTTAAAAATTCGAAATGGATTTTTGACTGAATAAAAATAGGATCTTGATTTGTGTATCAATCAATAGGCTCTGATACCAATTGTTAGGTCCGATAGATTGTAGAAGGGGGGTTGAATACAATCTATACCAATTTATCGAAATTTGTTCTTCAAATAATATTTTATTTTAAACAAATTTGAGCGGAATAAATTGAAACAAATTTCAAGTTGAATATAACAATATATTAACTTGATGGGTGTTACAATTTCAGTACAGAAATTAATTAAGTTGATAAAAACTAATTAGAAAATTCGACATGAACTTTTCTAATTTAGTTAATAAAAATCAAGATTAGAACTAGGAAACTTAATTCGCTAGTAGTACAAGAACAATAAATAAACAAGTTCCACCGGATAAAATATTACAGAGGTGTTGAACTTGATTTTACAAAAATTAATTTGAGCTTGTAGTGTTCTTGAGTTGAGAGAGAATGGAGCTTCTTGTTTCTTTCGGATATGAAGTTGTATGTCTGTTATGTCTTGATCTTCACTTTATAAACCAAAACCAAGCTTCTGTCTATTTTTAGAATTTGCTCGGTATGACTTAACAGGTCATATTGAGACTGATCGGTATGACATAAAGCTTGTTCATGACTTACCAATATTACATAACTCCAATATAATTTATTGGTATGACTTAACTTAAGTCATAAGAAGGTTCAGTACGACTTAATTTAAGACATAACAATATTTAAAAGCTCGGTATGACTTAAATAAAGCTCGGCTGTGTCTTTGAATTTGAACAAAAGATTTGTACTGCTGTGTCACGACAACCATTCTCAGGCAGGCCAGGTGTGAGTCACGCGCGCCTGTTGCTTTGATTTTGTCCGGCGCGTGTTGCGCACGCGCGGCCTGGCGCGTTTGGAGCTTCCAGACAAGAACATGACAGGTCTGTTGGTTTGTTTCCTTTTCATTGCATGCTTGTTTTATACTTTGCTGTCCTCTTTTTTTTTTCTTTTTGTCGATAACATGTAAAAGCTGCAACCTGACTTCCTTTTATTTATTTTTTATTATTCTTTTGTTTCTTTTGATTTTCCTTTGATTGTATTTAATTTAATTAACTTGATTAATCAATTAATCATTTAAACGAATAATTATTAATTAATTAATAAACTAATTAATTAAATCTAATAGATTAATATATTAATTCAAAATTAATTAACATGATAATTAATTTAATAAATAAATTAATTCGGAATGAATTAATTTATTAAATTAAATCAATTACATAATTATATTAATTAAATGAGAATTAATATAAATCTTTTGACAGCTCAAATCTTTTTCTTGAACCACTGAAAGTAATAAAGAATTACCACCGGATTTTCGTTGACGCTCGATGCACGGTCTGGTTCATGAGCGACTAACTCCAACAGCTTTTCTTTATTTTTGACTCTATGATTTGGTTCCTTTCTTCTCTTAACATACCAGTCTTGACAGCTTGAACCACTGAAGTTAATGATAAACAACCACTGTTTAATGTTGACACTCGATGTACTGTCTGGTTCATGAGTGACTAACCGCAATGACTGTTCTTCATATATTGACTTTAAAATCTGGTTCCTTTTCTTTTCTCCTCTCTCTATTAATTCTTCTGTACTGTTTCTGTCACTGTCGAAATCTCTGTCACTTTAAATGAATCCACTTCTTTAACGAATACTTCACTGAGGCTTGATCAGATGTCTGAACTTCTTTCAATGTAGTAATTTTTAGAATTTGCTGTAAATGAACTGATACACTCGCGAACGGTTCGGCGTTCGGTTCGAAAAAAGCTCGGTTCGGGTTCGGTTCGATTCACAAACGAGTCGATCTTGAACATGATTTTAAGGATCGATTTATAAACGAGCTGAACTTGATCACGGTAAAGTTCGACTCGATAGCTCGCGAACAAGATCGATTAACGTGTTTGTGAACAGGCTCGTGAACATAGCTCATGAACATGTTCGTGAATAAGTTCGATAATTGAACTCGTTAACATGCTCGGTATTCGAGTTCATTAGCTGTTCATAAACAAATTCGATAGATAATCTCCTATATGTTTGATTATTAGAATATACTCTCGAAACTCTTATTAATTGTACACCATTAATTAGAATATCTTATATTTTATGCTAGATAGTATAATTGTTTATTTTATATTAATAATAATATAAATAATATAAATAAAAATAATAATAGTAATAATATAATATATTATAATAATAATAATAACTAAATCTTACACTTAGTATATGTAGTATAATAGTATATATTTGTCAAAATGAGTATCAAATTAAAAATTACATAATTTTAAGTGCTAAATTTTAGTATTAAATATTACTAATGTATAAGTATATTTATACTACTTAAATATATAAAAAGATATTAAAACATGTTTATGATTGTGTAAAATTTTGAACTATAATAACTTGAGATACTTGCAAATATGAAATATAAAGATCAAAATAAGTTAATTAAACACTACAAATATAATAATATTTTTTTAATACTTTAAATTTATAAAATGTAATGAGATGAGATAATACTATAAACATATAATCTATGCCAAAATTTACAAATAAGATTGTAAATTTATGTAAGGAGACCGATACTTTTGTATGACTGATATTTTATAGATTTTATGTAAGAATATTAGTATTTTGTATGACTAATAATATTGTAGGGAGATATGAGAATTTTATGGTTAATGATTTATTATTATTATTTTTGGTGCTGAGACATAAATTTAATTATTTAATTTTGGATTTTTTTAATTTTTTTAATGTTAAGTTTTTAGTATACAAAAATAAGAAAACAAGTTTATGATTTATTCGTAAGTGAGCTCGTGAGCATAAGTTCGTGAGCAATATTTAAGATTTATTCGCGAGCATAATTTCATTAACAAGCTCGTGAACAAGCTTAATGAGTTGTTCGAAAGCAAATGTTCGTGAGTAAGCTCACGAGACATGTTCGTGAGCTGTTCGTGAAAGGTTCGCGAACAACATTTTGTCTTAACGAACCGAGCTCAAACATATTTTTTGGCTCGATTCAAGTTTGAGCTCGAGTTCGAGTTCGATAATTTCTTAACAAACGATACATGAAAATTTTAGAGTTCGGCTCGGCTCGGCTCATTTACACCCCTATCTGTAGATTGACCTTGATCTTTTTCTGCTGACAGATAATACAATCTGAGATTTCTTGTGAAAGTCTATATACTATTTACTAATACAATCTTGTTTAAGTTGAGTTGTATCCTCGAAATACAAATAGGCTACATCATATGCCTTTCATGGTACAAAGCCCATTTTCTATTTTTTATTTTGTTAATTTAATTATTAAATATGCATGTGAAATCATAATAAATTAATTTGAAATTTGAAATATCTTCAATGTTAAGTTAAGAATATTTTTTTCCTAGCCTATGTATTTAATTAAAAATATTTAATCTAAATATAGTGGGAGACATGTGAAACAATCATTTTAAAAATGTCTCGAATTTCTATTGAGTAAAATTTGTATACAGTTATTTAGTTGTTTTGATTTTAATTAAAAACTTTTCTATTATTAAAAGTTATGCAACCAACAAATATGGAAAGAAACTACAAAGTACTTTAAAAGTTACGAAAGAGTAGGAATTATATTTTCCATGACCACAGCAACTACAAGGGCATTTTCGTATTTTAAAAAAAATGTAGTAGCAATGTTTCATTGTTGCCACCTCAATGAAACATTGAGGTGGCCGCAATGAGACATTGAGGCGGTGTCGTTTTTCAACCATTAGATCCTTTTTTAACGGTCCAGATTCGTTGGCTGCATAATATTTTACAATCCACAGTGGTTGTGGAATATATATATATATATATATATATATATATATATATATATATATATATATATATATATATTATTTCATTAAAAAAATTATTATACTAAAATTAGTTATTTTTTAAAAGATATAATGTGTTCAATAAATATACTTTTATTTTGTAAATAATTATGTGATGATTTAAAAATTCAAGTTGGCATTGCAATTATATAGGTAGATATTGTTTTCTGTAAACATTAATTATAAAAAAATGGAAAATAAAAAAAGTAAAAAGTTGGTTTAAATGTTGTGTGTAATGTATGTACGTAATTAAAGTTTATAAGTGAAGGTGTAACTCCACGTTAGTAGTAGTAGTACGTTAGTAGTTACTAGCTGATAAGATCTTGGTGTACCTTTTCTTTTTAATCGAACGGTTCGAATTAATGTTACTAAGTTAAACTTACAAAGTTTCTAGTTGAACCATTGCCTACATATATATATATATATATATATATATATATATCAATTTTTTAACAACAATTTGATATGTAAATTAATAACAAATAAATATGAAAAAAAAATAACATAATTATAGATATTCGAAAAGCAATCGTGCATTGCACGGATTATAAACTAGTTAGTGACATAATTTGTGAATGATTTATATTTATTTTATTATACTGCTCTATTGCAAAATCTAATGTTTTTTTTGAAAATTGTAAATGATATTGAAAATTGTAAATGATATTCTTTTGCAAAACATTATGTGTTTTTATAATTACGTACATTTCTTTTTTGCACAATTCATCGTTATTTTAAGTGTTTTCTCGTATTTTATGAGAAAAAAATTCAAATTAATAATCAAGGACGGAGGGAGGGGGGCACGGGGTGGTGGCCGTCCCCTCAAAAATCTGAAAATGTAAAATATTTATATATATATATTTCAAAAATTTGAATTTCGTCCCCCTATTTTAATAAAAAAATTTATTTAGTCCCCCCATTTTTACAAAAAATTCATTTAGTCCCCTTATTTTTACAAAAAAAATCATTTAATCCCTCTATTTTTTTCAAAAATCTTCAGTTAATTCCCCATTTTTTCTAAAATCTACATTTAGTCCCCAATTTTTTACAAAAATCTTTATTTACTCCCCTATTTCTTACGAAAATCTTCATTTAATCTTCTATTTCTTACAAAAATTTTTATTTTTCACAAATATCTTCATTTAGTCCCCTATTTTTTACGAAAATTTTCCGATATTTTCCGATTATCAAAAAATTTTCCGATAACCAAAAAATTTGGCCTCCCCCAATATTTATTCCTGGTTCCGTCCTGTTAATAATAATATAAGTTTGGGGAGTTGGATTATCATGGTGCATATTGATTGGAGCTAAGGACCACATTAGCTTACTTTTAACTTCTTATCAAATCCATGGTTCTAAAAATTCCCGATTTAATCAATTAATTCCCGATTAATCTTCTATAACGTAATTAACCGATTCAATTTCTAAAATCTGATTAACCTTGCAAATTTATTTAAAGTGATATGTTTAATTGTAAATTAGACTAATATATTAAATATTATTATAATATCCGATTAATCCTTCCGATTGATCTCCAATTACCCGATTAATCTTAAATCGGTACCTCGACCAATTTATACCGATTACCGATTTTTACAACCATGATCAAATCAAACAAACCCTAAAAATAAAAATGTGCGTACGAAATGATCAACTAATTATTCAAAATATCTTGAGCTTTAATCTTCAAATGACTGTCACATGCTATGTTTATTTGGACAAATCCATAGCTGGTTGGCCATAGTGACTTGGTGAGAAATGAATACAATGTCTTCAAGCAAACCAAGACTAAAACTCCACTGTTGTAGAAACCAAAACCATAAATGAGGTAGATTACTTCCAACTTTGAAAAGTTACATATACCAAAACTTGATTATATCCCAATTTATATATTAAAAATAACCTCTGCTTACACAAGGACATGCTCCAAACCAAACAAATGAAAAAGGTAGATGAATACAATAATGGGACAGAGTTGGACACAAGTGATTTAATCCCACCCTTTAAAAGTAGCAATCCACACAATGGTTGTTTCCATGAATTACACACAGGTATAATTCCATCCGTACTAGGGAAATGCAAAAGTTACTAAACTTCATCAGAATATCTAAAATGATAATCTGCAAAAGAAATGAAGGGAAACTACTTACTTAGGACTGAAATTTACAGACCCTGGTCGATGAGATAGTCGCCCAACCTTTCAACGACAACATTGCACTGACCTGGAGGCATAGGCTCCTCGTATATGCCGATTAGTAAAGCCTGATTGCTCTTCTTGATAGTGATACCCCCAGATCCCTGAACAAAATTTTAGGTATACTAACGTAAACCGGCAAAGAAACCAGGATCAACAAGGTGATGAAGGATTTATTGGAAGTGATTAACTAATATGCAAGCAGTCCTAATTTTCTAAGTGTGGCTAATCTAAGAGGTTAATTTGTTCAACAGTTTTTTCAGCTGCTCTTCATGTGCTTTAAAGCAGCTTTAATAAAAAGACTAACAAGATGAAATTCTTGATCACAAATAGATCTTACTTGTGACTTCAAAGTAAACTGTTTTGTTTAAATGTAATAGTAAGGTCTACATTATTATCTAAACTGCTGGATTTGAAAGCAGCATTTTAGGTCGAGCTTATAACTGGTATAAGCTTACAGAGCTCCAATATCTTTTAGGGCTGGAACTTGTTCAGGGGAACATAGAAATGTCATATCATTTCCTTACTAACACTATGAAAGCCTGCATCTATACAAATGCTGGTCCCCGTCATATGACAGTGAAACAAAGCAAAGTGATCCGTGCACACCAAGAGGCAAGCAGCTCTAAAAAACTATAAAGATACTAGCTCAATGACCATATTATCTAAGGCATATAGCAATATTTTAGAGAAATGAAGCCGTCAGAAAGTAAGTAATCTAATAAATAAATAATTTGGAACATCTACAGAAAACATTAATAGAGCCAATACCTTTTTTCCTCGTATAACAGCATTCGGTTCACCTTGAATCACCATATACTTTGTGCCACCTAGGTATAAGCCAGTAGGTGCAAGAGATCCAGGTTCATCGAAGTCTTTCATTATTGCGGTAATTTCTTCTGGTTTAAACTGCCATATCATACATCTTAAAACGATTACTAATGCTTCAAGCAGCATTAACAAACTCAATATGAGTACTTAAGGAAAAATTACCACTACGTAAACAACAAACCATAGCTGTTCAGGATGACCCTATCCCTCCCAAGCCAAAACACCAAAAGAATAACTTAACATTCAAAAACTATTAACTGCAAGGTTTATGTTTGTACTTTTTTAAGCAAGTCAGTTTTGGCATTTTGCCAGCCAAAAAGGGTTCTCGGTGCAACTTATTGCTCAACATCCATCTCGGATAATCATAAAGTGTATAGAAATTTTATTATATATAAAAATAATATTTATACCAACCTCCTCATGATTCCTAAGAGTGCATTTTAGCATTACACTACAGGCATAAAAAAGATGTACTTTACTAAAATTGGAACATATCCTAATTTCAAACAAACCCCTAAAAGCTGAATATACACACAAATACATCAACAAACAAAACTTGCGTATACTAAGAGCAAGTCCATGCTATCCTATTTCTATAGCTATATTATATAGCACCAAATGCTAAAAAAGGGATGCTATAATTGGATGCAAATATGCATAAAATGCATCCTTGGTTCTAAATTTGAAACCAAGGATGCATTTATGCATCCATTCCACATCAACATTTAACCATATATGAATTTTATGTTGATGTACTTTAAATGAAAGTTAGGAGAGAGAAACAAAAAAAAATAGCTAAATTTGTAATTAATTAGAAGTAAAATGCAACTAGCATTGTAGTTGAAGTTCTATTTTAGCACCAGAAAACCACTTTTTGATGCTAAATTATAGCAATAGCTATAGCTATTTTACATCTAGCATTGGACCTGCTCTAACCTCCAAATCTCACAAAAAAAATCAAAGAACAAACAAAAACCAAAGACCGAATCACAACTAAAGGGCAGATAATAATCAAACTAAAGATGTATAATCAATACTAAAATTAACTATTCTGACAAAGAGCGAGTCTTAAATATAATTTTTTTTTAAAAAAAGTTAAATAAAGTTAGAAAACCTCAGGAAAGGACGCACTTCAAAGCCAAACAGAGCCATCATGGCCAACAAGCCAAGAATAGCAGCAGCAGAAAGCTGATTGCCTTCATCAGTCAAACCTTGCAATAACGACGTATTCTCCTAGATCTTCTGGGTTTTCACACAATTGTTTATCCAAATATTTTATTATTTGTTTGGGGAGCATCTAGGCACCTTATAAAGGGTTCTAAGGTGCCAAATATGACATGGATGGACAAGAAAATAAAAAACTACTAATTATGACGTGTTGGACATATTTAGTACCCCTTAAGGGAGCCTCTATTAGAGATGCTCTTGGAGTTTTACTGTTGGTATTTATCCTTTACGTTGTATCCTTGCTTCATTAGACTTGATGATTGAGATATTTCCGAATATGAAACTGGATTTCCACTTTGTTTATGGGTTGCGATCCAGTGTTCTCCCTCCCTCCTGAAGCTTTTGCGGCTGGATTTTTCCTCGATTAATCCATTTAATTTTATGTTATTCTTGTTTTAGTCTCATACATCAATTGTTTCTACACTCCGTCTGCATCTCACACACGCTAAATTACTAGCTCTTGGCCATGCTCTAATTACATGCTAGAATATTTTACAATTTACAAGCATAAAAGCAGTTTTTTATTAAAAATCGTAAAACCTTTCCAATGGTATCTTAGTACCATATTAAGTTTCACCTTTCTAAATCTACATTTTAAGTCTTTATTACTATTTGTTTATAAACCCAACAAATCTATTCTTTTATACTTGACAACAATTGTTTCACAACTAACATACAAAATTAGAATCCTACAAGAACAGTTAACTTACAAGTAGAATATTAGCATCATATAGTTATTGGGTTAAATCTCAAAGTGCTCATTGAAGTGGAGGGCTGGTATCAAATTGCTCACTCTAGTTATCGGCATCTCATTTGAATCATTAAAGTCATAATAAATATCAAATGGATACCTTTAAAATATACTCGAAAAATAAAAATAATTTTTCATTGATTTCTACTTATTTTTCTTGAATGCTTCCATAACCAAACGAAAGGTTAATAATTCTAGTATTTCTGATAATATATTTAGATTTTTACAAATTCACTTACTATTTATTTTTAATTTTATTGTCATTTTCCTTGTTTTAATTAAAAATAAATAGTAAATAAACTTTTTAAATTCTAAATATATTATCAAAAATACTAGAATTATTAACCTTTCGTTTGGTTATGGAACCATTCAAGAAAAATGTGTAGAAATCAGTGAAAAATTATTTTTATTTTTTGAGTATATTTTAAAGGTATCCATTTGATATTTATTATGACTTTAATGATTCAAATGAGATGCCGATAACTAGGGTGAGCAATTTGATACTAGCCCTCCACTTCAGTGAGCACTTTGAGATTTAACCCTATAGTTATTAGTATGATAAATTCAAGTTGTTTGGTTTTAGTTCTTAATTAATTTTTTTTTAAATGCAATTACAAGTATACGGCCAAGTTTAACTACTCTTACTAGATTTACAACGAAAATTTTATTTTGTTTTATAAGTAAGATCATTTCGATGGTATCTTATTATGGTACCACATTCGATTTCGCTCCTCTAAATTTTTACTATTCTTTATCTACAATCCACAATTGTTAACCATTAACATTAACATGTATAATTATAATTCTACTACAATTAGTTCACAAGCTACAAATATATTTCCAACTTTCAAACATTTTAAGAACAAATAAACACAACCCACAAAATCACAACAAAAGGGCTATCAATAATCAGACTTAAAATTCTAAATCAATACGAAATCAACTAATCTAACAAAAAGGGGTCCTTAAAAATGAAAAAACAAGTGAAATTAAGTTACAAAAACCTGAGGAAAAGTATCACTTTGAGCCCAAACAGAGCCATCATGGCCAATAATAGCAGCAGCAGAGAGCTGATTGCCTTCTTCAGTTAAACACATTAAGTGGTCATCAACATATGATTGCCACGACATTTTCTAAACTGGGTTTTCAGACAAATGTGTGTGTTTTTAGTGTGTGTAAATGTATGTAGAGATTGGCTTTGGTTTAGTTCAGTGCAGGGTTGTGTGATGAAGATGATGGGAATAAAAAAGGAGTGTCGCGTACAAATTAAGCCTACAGTGGGAATTGTTCTGTACTGCTGGTCTGCTGCAGATAATATTCCGTCTTTCGAAAAATAAATATTAATTAGTATTTAATAAATTCAATTGACCTTTTTTTGACAGAAATTTACGATTAAATTATTGTTGATAATTAAGAAAATGAATTAAAAGAAAAGTCATTCCTCTAATTTATCTGATTACTGAATCTATATAGGGAATGTTTGTGGGAACTTTTTTTCAGAATAAGTCAACTTATTTTAAGACAAAGTTAGAGATTCCTAACTTTCCAACTTATTTTTGCAACTTATTGATTCTCAAACATATATTAAATACTTGTATAAAAAATAATTATCAAAATATAAAAATTTTACCCGAAAATAAGTCAATAAGTCCATAAAAAAAGTTTTCACAAACAGGCACATAATCTATATAATTTATTAAGGGTTAAATCTCAAAGTGCTCACTGAACTGGAGGGCTAGTATCAAATTGCTCACCCTAGTTATCGGCATCTCATTTGAATCATTAAAGTCATAATAAATATCAAATGGATACCTTTAAAATATACTCAAAAAATAAAAATAATTTTTCATTGATTTCTGCACATTTTTCTTGAATGGTTCCATAACCAAACGAAAGGTTAATAATTCTAGTATTTTTGATAATATATTTAGAATTTAAAAAGTTTATTTACTATTTATTTTTAATTAAAACAAGAAAATTGACAATAAAATTAAAAATAAATAGTAAGTGAATTTTTAAAATCTAAATATATTATCAGAAATACTAGAATTATTAACCTTTCGTTTGGTTATGGAAGCATTCAAGAAAAATAAGTAGAAATCAATGAAAAATTATTTTTATTTTTCGAGTATATTTTGAAGGTATTATTTGATATTTATTATGACTTTAATGATTCAAATGAGATGCCGATAACTAGAGTGAGCAATTTGATACCAGCCCTCCACTTCAATGAGCACTTTGAGATTTAACCCAATTTATTAATAACCGCTCGTTTATACTAGAAAACACCGAATATTTTTTTTTTTGAATAAATAAGCTTATTTATATTTATCTAAACTTCTATATAATAATCGAAATATTAAAAGTTTGGTCGGTTGGTACAGTACTTTATGTTTTTACTTAATATCCTTACTCAATTTTTATACATTACTTAATTACTCTCACTTAATAATTTATAGTATTACTTAATTATCCTTAATTAATTATTTATAATTACTAATAATTAATAAATTTCCTTTTTCGTAACATATTACCTTTAATAACTAATAATTTCTTTATATTTAATTATTAATAATTAATTGAGTACCTTTTTTTTACCTTAAACGTATCATCTTTTCTATATTTTCTAACTAAAATTCCTCATTTTCTAGAAATATCAAGGGTAACATTTATGTAATCATTATCAAATCATGTCATTTAAAATATAAACCCACGGAATTCATGTCTTAAAAAATTTAATTCAAATTAAAGAAAAAAATTATTTAATTTTAAATAAAATCTGTACTTATATTTGGCATTTGCACTTTAGTCCCTCCCTTATTTTTTGTAACTTCTTTTTTATCCATAATTCCACTTAATTGAATAAAATAATATTATAAGTACCAATAACTAATTAATTTTCTTTTTCAGGTGATACATGTTATATTTTATATTTTTCAGTAACAAAACAATTCTCATTTTCAGATAAAACATATTATCTTTTGCATTCTATCTAATTAAAATATCACTTTCTCAAAATATTATAGTGATTTTTATTTAATTAAATTAAATGATAATATTAAAATTAATAATAATTAACCAATTACTTTTTCGACTAAAACACGTTACCTACTTTATTTTTTATCTATCATTTTGAAATAATATCACGAACAATTATTTTAAATAAAATATAATAATTAATATATAATAATTAATAACTAAATATTTACCTTATCAACTAAAACATATCATCTTTTATAAATTTCTAAAGTAAAATTTCTCATTTTCTAAAAATATCACAATAAACATATATATAATCAAATCACATTACTTAAAATTTTAAACCTATAAAATCTATGTCTTTAAAATTTCAAAAAGAATTAACAAATTGTTATATAATAGTCAAAAATGTTCGCGCATCACATGGGTTTTAAGTAGGGGAGAGCACGGTTCGGTTCGGTTCGGTTTTCCCCTGAAACCGAACCCGAAACCGCATGTCTTCGGTTTTTAAAATTGAAAACCGCAACCGCAACCGAACCGTCGGTTTCGGTTTCGGTTTTAAAAAGCTCGGTTCGGTTTTTAACGGTTCGGTTTCGGTTATAAAACCGAACGAAAAAATCATAAATATATTACAAGATTTTAAATTTATAAATTACAACGCTCTCGATTTTTAAACAAAGTAACTGAGTTTTTGAATGAATACACTCTGTGTATATGGTAGTGGTAATGTTATATGACAGTATCATATGACATTAGTAAGCTAATAAGTTATACAGGGCTCACAATATATTTTAACAAAATTTATACATGCATGTGTGATACTGTGCAATGAATAAATCATACCTAATTAAGTCTTAACTTGCACAAATTTAATGCCTTGCAAAAACCAGTATATGAGTAAATGACAAAGTGTACTCTGAGTTGCTAATACAAAAGCAAATTAGAACTTTCTCATGTAATATGTAAATTGGTTGCAATATAATCTTAGTTTTAATACAATTTACATGATAGTAGAAACCTATATATATAGTTTACGAAAATGAGAAGTTACCAGCCGGAGCAGTCACCAGAAAGTTTTATAAATTTATATAAATTATATATTTATTTTAATAATCGGTTCGGTTCGGTTTTAATCGGTTCGGTTTTAACCTAAAACCGGAACCGAAACCGAAAATTTCGGTTTTTAAAAATCAAAAACCGCAACCGTCGGTTCGGCTTCGGTTTCGGTTTTTCCGGTTCGGTTTTGTTCAGTTTCGGTTCGGTTTCGGTTTCATTTCGGTTTTTTGCTCACCCCTAGTTTTAAGCCAAACCCTTATATTTTAATATATAGATAGGGTTTTAATATATTTTTACTTAAATATCCTTACTTATATCTATCGATACTATTATTTTAAAATCAAAATATTGAAAGATAAAAAAAAATATAATTATAAATAACTAATCAATTTCTTTTTTTGTGATCACTTTCCTTTTCTAGGTAAAACTTACATGTTCTACTTGAAATAATTTTGTAATTACTAATAACTTATCGATTACCTTTTTTTGATAAAATATATTATTTTTTCTATACTTTTTTAATTAAAATCCCATTTTTTCTAAAAATATCACGGGCACCATATATAAAATTATTATAATTAAATTATATCGTTTAAAAATTTTGAACCTACACAATTCATATTTTAAAATTATTAATACAAATTAATTTTATAATATTGTAAAAATCAGTGCACGGATTCTAAACTAGTATGTAAGAAATAAGTTCTAATCACTTCAGTTATTTTATCGCGCTCAACAAATTGTAGAATTTTTTACCTTATACATGTGAGCTTACACAAATTGTTGTAGAATTTGATAATTTACGTTTTCACATTTTAAATATAAAAATAGTACAAAAATATATTCATAAGAATCTATAAATTAATAAAATCTTAATAAAATCATCATTGAATATCACACTTGGTTAAGATTAATGATAAAAATTTGTTTATATTGCATGAAATCTGTTATTACCTATTACACAAGATTTCAAAATCTACTTTATTAAAAGGTATTGGATTTTATAATAATTTCAAAATCACAATTAAATATCTATACTATTATATAAATTCCGAAACATTAAAATTTTGGTACCTGTTTTTTGGTACTAAGTGAATTTACTTATTTACCCTTCATTATCAATAAAATAAACACACCTAAAATAAATAATAACATAATATAATTCATGGTAATTAGTCGAGATATTACCTTTTATAAACATCTAAAAACCTCAATCGTATCATATATTTCCATCATTAATATTTCCTTTCGAATTAAAACACGTTACCATTTTAATTTAAAACAAATCTTACCATCATTAATATATACCTGAAAATATCACAACATAATTTTCAAGAAAAATATTACATCTAAAATAAATAAAAACATAATATAATTAATGGTAATTAGTCGATTAACATAATCAAATTAATGGTATTAGTCGACTGCCTTTTTCACATTAGTATAAATGTATAATAAAATGTATGGTAATTAGTCGATTGCCTTTTCACAGTTACTTTTGAATTTACTTATTTACCCTTCATTATCAAGAAAAATAAACACACCTAAAATAAATAATAACATAATATAATTCATGGTAATCAGTCGAGATATTACCTTTATAAACACCTTAAAACCTCAATCGTATCATATATTTCCATCATTAATATTTCCTTTCGAATTAAAACACGTTACCATTTTAATTTTAAACAAATCTTACCATCATTAATATATACCTGAAAATAGCATAACATAAATTTCAAGAAAAATATTACACCTAAAATAAATAATAACATAATATAATTAATGGTAATTAGTCGATTAACATAATAAAATTAATGGTATTAGTCGACTGCCTTTTTCACATTAGTATAATAAAATTTATGGTAATTAGTCGATTGCCTTTTCACAGTTACTTTTAGTTGAAGATATTACCTTTTATAAACACCTAAAAACATTCATATCATATCTTTCGATCATTAATATTTCCTTTCGAATTAAAACACATTACCTTTTTAATTTAAAACAAATCTTACAATTATATATACCCGAAAATATCACACCATAATTTTCAAGAAAAATAGAACACCTAAAATAAATAATAACATAATATAATTAATTGTAATTACTCGATTGCCTTTTTCACATTTACTTTTAGCTGAAGATATTACTTTTTATAAACATCTAAAAAGATCAATCGTATCATATCTTTTAATCATTAATGTTTCCTTTCTAATTAAAACACGTTACCTTTTTTATTTATAACAAATCTTACAATCATTAATATATTTCCGAAAATATTACACCATATTTTTCAATTATTAATAAAATATACTAAAAATTGTATACATTGTTTATAATAATAAAACATTAATATAATCCGTAAACATGAGTATATTAAATTATATCAATTTAAAATTAAAAAACTATTGAAAATAATGATATAAAAAAATATAATTATAATATTAAATAAAATTTATAATATCTATACTATTATATAAAAGCCGAAACATTAAAAGTTTGGTTAGTCGGTCGGTCGGTTGGTTGGTCGGTACCTGTTGATTTTACTTATTTACCCTTACTTAATTACAGATCTACTAACTAATCAATTTCCTTCTTGAGTTTAAACATATTATCTTTTATATTTTTCAAGAACTAACTAATTTCCTAAAATACATATCCTTTTATATTTTATCTAACTAAAATTTCTCCTTTATTAATCAATTTCTTTTTTCAGGTTAGACATATTACCTTTTCTACTAACTAATTAATTTCCTTCTTGAAGTTAAACATATTATCTTTTCTCTTTTTCAAAAACTAAATAATTTCCTTTTTCTGATAAAATATAATATCCATTTATATTTTATCTAACTAATTAATTTCCTGAAATACAATATCCTTTTATATTTTATCTAACTAAAATTTTTCCTTTAATTAATCAATTTCCTTTTTCAAATTAGACATATTACCTTTTCTACTAACTAATAAATTTCCTTCTTGAGGTTAAACATATTATCTTTTCTCTTTTTCAGAAACTAAATAATTTCCTTTTTCTGATAAAATATAATATCCCTTTATATTTTATCTAACTAAAATTTCTCCTTTATTAATCAATTTCCTTTTTAAAGTTAGACATATTACCTTTTCCATTTTTCAATAACTAAACAATTTCCTCTTTCAATTAAAATAGAATATCTTTCACATTTTATTTAACTAAAATATTTCTTTTTTTAAAAATAGTACGAGCAATTTTGTTTAATAAAATAACATAATTATATTATAATTATTATTAACTAATCAATTACCTTTTTCACCCAAAACACGTCACCTTTTCTTTTTTCTCTAATTAACATCTCTCTTTTTCCAATTATATCATGAAGGGTTACCTTTTTCAACCAAAACACGGTACCTTTTTTTTTCTCTTATTAAAATCTCTCTTTTTCCAATTATATCACAGATGTTTCTATTTAATAAAATAAAATAATAATATTATAATACTAATAATTAATTGATTACCTTTTCAGCTAAAACGTATCATCTTTTCTATTTTTTCTAATTAAACTCACTTTTTTCTAGAAATATCACGGACAACATTAATTTCTCATTTTCTAAAAACTATGAGCAATTTTATTTAATAAAATGATATAATTAAATTATAATTATATAAGCTAATCAATTACTTTTTTCACATAAATCATGTCATTTTTTTTAATTTTCACGTTACCTTTCTATTTTCTCTAACTAAAATCTCTTTTTTTCCAATTATATCAAAGTAGGTTTTATTTAATAAAATAAAATAATAATATTTTAATTTTAATAATTAACCGATTACCTTTTTCAACTAAAACGTATCATCTTTTCTATATTTTTTTTAACAAAAATCCTTCTTTTAATAGAAATATCACGGACAATATTAATTTCTCCTTTTCTAAAAATATTTCGTGCAATTGTATTTAGTAAATAAGGTAATTAAATTATAATTGTTATAAACTAATCAATTATATTTTTCACCTATAACATGTTCCTTTTTAATTTTCTCTAACTAAATCCTATCTTTTTCTAATCATATCACATGCATTCTATTTAATAAAAATAATAATTTTATAATTACCAATAATTAATCGATTACCTTTTTCAACTAAAACCTATCATCTTTTCTATATTTTCTAACTAAAATCTTCCATTTCTAGAAATATCACGGATAACATTTGTATAATTTTTATCAAATCATCTCATATAATAATGTAAGCCTCCAAAATTCATCTTTTAAAAAATTAATTTAAATAGATGAGAAAATTTATATAATATTAAAATAAAAAAAATCCGTGCATCACACGGGCTTTAAGCTAGTATTCTATAATTTGGAATTCAACCAAATCTTTTTCATTAAATACATGCTCCCTAACCAAAAAAAAAAGGAAAAATGCTAGTTATCCCAAATTGTTTCCCAAAAAAAATATCAAATATCAAGTGTATCAATTTAATTGGTTACAATAATGTGAATTCCCTGCATTCACACCAATCACTCCAATAAAAAATTTCCATTATGCCATGTAATTTTTACCACATCATTCAGAAGCAATTTTTGGATATTAATTTAAGGTACCTAACATTACTAAAAAAAATTATATATATAGAAGTAAGGAGTGTTTGATAATCGCGTCGTCTTATAAAAGATCTTACACAAGTTCTTAGTTCTAGAAAGAACCTTCTTATATAGAGTTCCGGAGAGAATAATTGATTTCATTATAGAATTTTATCAATAAGTTACAAATAAAATTTGTAAACACATAAATTTGATTCTAATGTAGAATACTAACGACATATAAACTTTATAAAGGATTTAACAAATAAAATTTAAACAAAAAACTTGATTTGAATTTGATTCTACAGAAGAATCATTTCGGATAAATTTGATTCTATGGTATAATTTTTTTGGATTATTTCCTTAATTTTTAATGATTTTCCAAAAGGAAAAGTTGGGTAATTTTATTTTAATTTCTTAATTAAGATTTATAATTATTATTCATACAAAAAAAAGATAAATATATGTATTTTGTGGTGGTTCTCTCTTATACATTTGTACTCTATATAAGGTGATTGTCTCTAGAGTGTCACCCACACATAATATACCTTATCATTAGATGTAACCATCCTTATTTATTATTAAATAAGAATTTAACGGTCATTATTTGTTGTATGGTTGCATTGTTGAACCAAAATATAAACAATTATACTTATGTTTACTTATTATAAACATAGTCGGATTTTTAATATATTTTATTAATGATGGGAAGATATGGTGTAATATTTTAGGGATATATTAATGATTGCAAGATTATGTTTTAAATTAAAAGAATAAAAGGTAACATGTTTTAATTAGAAAAGAAATATTAAGGATCGAAAAATATGGTACAATTGATGTTTTTTAAGTATTTATAACAGTTATTATCTTCAACTAAAAGTAAACATAAAAAAGTAAATAGACTAATTACTATTAATTATATTATTTGATTATTTATTTTAATAATTAGTATAACCGTACCGAAAACCAAATCGACAAACGTTTAGTGTTTTACCTTTAATAATATTGTACAAATACAAATTTTTAATATGTTTTATAAATGATTGAAAGATAGGGTGTGATATTTTGAGTATATATTAATAATCACAAATTGCGTTTTAAAGGTAACTGATAAGTGGATTTATATCCACTTGGATCGCTTCATTTTGGCTTAAATTGATCGCTTTGATCTCAAGCATTTGTGTGTTTTAATGTGTTTTTGTGAGAATTGTGCAGGATATCTTTCTGGAGGTAAGAATGAACTTTTCTTGGATTGTATGGTGTTTTTAAGCTCAGATGTGCATTAGTGTGAAGTTGCGGAAGAAACGGGATGAAAAACAGCAAAGTAGAAAAAATTAGTCTCACGAACAGAAGGTGGAGCGCGGCCGCGCCTGGATTACTCTGCTTTGGCGCCTGTTTTATACTAAGGTGGCGCGCGGTCGCGCCTGTTTTATACTAAGGTGGCGCGCGGCCGCGCCTGCTGCCGCCAGAGAATTTCCATAAACTGCAGAATTCAATTTTGACAAGGAAATTTCCACAATTCCTACTTCTAATAAGTATGGTAATTGCCCTGGACAGCTGGTACTTTTCCAGAATCAGTCCTACGCGTGGAATTTGCAATTTTTATTTCATTCAAGAACGGAAATTGCCAATCTTCCATTCCAATTCTAAAACGGCAATTGCTTGGTGGATAGGCAAATTGGGGCTATAAATACACATCTTGGGGGACATAAAAAACACACCATAACACCAGAGATCAGATTCATATACATTCATATCATCCATCTATTGGAGAACGAGATCGAGAAGCCAAGGCGAGGATCGTGACAGAAAGAAGATTTAGACATAGTTTTCTTGTATTCCTCTATTAGGCGTATCTTTTGGATGCTTGTTTCATACTCGGATTTGTTCTCTAAACCTTGTTACTTTGTTGATTTATTCATCATTGCTATCTTGTTTATTATCATGCTTCCATCAAATTCCATGACGATGAGTGGTTCGATTATGAACTAATCGTTGTCATGGGATCCTAACGGAGTTATTTATGGAGTTTTAGATGTTTGATTGCTTTAAAGATTTGTGTGTGATGAATGTGCAATATCCTAGTAAGGTTGTGCTTGATTATTGTGTTAGATGCATAGCTAACATCTAAATTGTTAATCTCTTGTGAAGCGAGAGTGGATCTAGAGATTTAGAACTTGCCATGCTAGCATAGGATAAGTTGATGTATGTTTGACATCATGATTTGTAGCATAAATAGAGATATATTATGCTGTCTTATGTGATCACAATAGATAACTTGTGCTGAAACCATTATGTTTTCAAATCTTATAGAAATATAGGGTATAAACATAATTAGTATCTACCCATCTTCTATCTCTTTTGTGGATGTATGAGTAGTTTGGTATTCGTATACCGAGAGGTATCCTATACTTGTTTCGTGTCATCTGATCAGATATCAAAACCATCACATGCATTGATTAAAGGCATCAACTCTAAGCGAAGTATTTAATGAAGTTAGGATCCCATGTTTATTCTCATATAAGTAATTTGATTTTATTCACATTAGTTAATTAGATCTTAGTATTGTTAAATTGCTTCTTAGTTAATTTAGATAATCAAAACCTCAAATTTGTTAATTGTCTTAGCAGTGAGTAAAAACCATACATTGTTGCATAGGTACAATAACTAAATTAAAACCAACACCAGATCTCTCTGGGAGCGAACTTGACTTATATCTACATTACTTGTGACCACGTACGCTTGCATGATTTTGTGTTAACAAGTTTTTGGCGCCGCTGCCGGGGATCATCGGTGTTTTATTTTTAGTTTATGTGCTTGTCATCAGTGGTCGTTAGAGTTCACTGACTCGAATTGTTTCTTAATAAGTTACTTTCATTGTGTGTTTCAGGTACTTGAGTGTGTATGCGAACACGTTCTAAAACTCGAAACCTGGAGGACGTAGAGCTAGTAGTAGATTAAACCAAAGAGGAACTTGAACCAGTAGTAGAGATAGGAGAACCAGCAGTAGCAGCTAAGGCTCTGAAGAACTATTCTCAGCCGAAGATCAATGACATCCAATCAAGTATTGTCAGGCCAGCTATTGCAGCTAATACTTTCGAAATCAAGCCGAGCACAATTCAGATGGTACAAAATTTGGTTCAGTTTGGGGATGCTTCAATAGAAGATCCTAACATGCACATCAGGGACTTCATTGAGATCTGCGACACCTTCAAGTTCAACAGTGTGTCGGAAGATGCTATCAAATTGAGACTTTTCCCATTCTCTTTGAGGGATAAAGCTAAGGGCTGGTTACACTCTTTACCAGCCGTTTCCATTACTACGTGGGAAGATCTTGCTCAGAAGTTTCTTACTAAATTCTTCCCTATGGAAAAAACTGCAGCAATAAGGAACGCTCTAACTCAATTTGCACAGAAATTTGGAGAATCTTTATGTGAGGCTTGAGAACGTTACAAGAAGATGCTTCGAAAGTGTCCTCATCATGGAATGCCTGACTGGATGGTGATTAATGGTTTTTACAATGGGTTGGGAGCACAATCTAGACCTTTGCTAGATGCAGTATCAGGTGGAGCTTTGTGGGCTAAGAGCTATGCGGAAGCGTATGAGCTAATTCAGACGATGGCTGCTAATGAGTATCACACTCCAACTCAGAGACTATCTCGAGGCAAGGTAGCAGGTATTTTGGAAGTGGATGCAGCTACCGCTATAGCAGCACAGTTGAAGGCACCGACTATGAAGATGGATTGTCTTACCAACTATGGAGTTCAGCAAGTTACTAGTGTTTGTGAGTTATGTGCGGGCGCACATGATACGAGTCAGTGTGCTATCTCTTCTGAATCGACGCAGTTTGTGAGTAATTTTTAGAGACCTACTGCACCAGTTCCATCCACCTATCATCCTAACAACAGGAATCATCCTAATTTTAGCTGGAGCAACAATCAAGGTACTCAACAACCACAACCTCAGCAGCTTTATCAGCAATATGGAGTGAGGCCGTTCAATCAAGGCTATCAGCAGCAGTATGCTCCAAGGCAACAATTCCAACCTCCGGGATTTCAGTAGCAACAGTCTCATGGGAATGCTGGACAATCTTCGAATGAAAAATCTGAATTGGATGAATTGAGGTTGATGGTTAAAAGCCAGGTAGTATCTCTCAAGACATTGGAGAATCAGATAGGACAAATTGCAAGTGCTTTGCTGAATAGGCCGCAAGGTAATCTTCCGAGTGATACGGAGGCTAATCCAGGTAGGAGGGAAAACAAAGAACAGGTAAAAGCAGTAACTTTGAGATCGGGAAAGGTTACAACAGATCCTAAATCAGCAGTTAAGGAAGATGAAGCAGTTCAGAATCAGCAAGTTGAAAAATCTGCAGTGCCCGAAATTGAAAAATCTGACTTGGTGGCTGATCAGCTAGATGGTGAAGTAGGAAAAAGCAAAGAACCTGTTGAAAAAGCTTCTCCGGAGTAGTCTATGAAGAGCAATCAGATCTATCCTCCTCCTCCATATCCTAGAAGACTCCAGAAGCAGAAGTTGGACAATCAGTTTGCCAAGTTTCTTGAGGTGTTTAAGAAGTTGCAGATTAATATACCTTTTGTGGAAGCTCTTGAACAGATGTCGAGCTATGCCAAGTTCATGAAGGGTATTCTCTCACGGAAGTTGAAGCTTGAGGAATTAGAAACAGTTGATTTGACAGAGGAGTGTAGTGCGGTTCTGCAGCAGAAATTGCCACCGAAGCTTAAAGATCCGGGAAGTTTCACCATCCCGTGCACTATTGGTAACTTATCTTTCAACAAGTGTTTGTGTGACTTGGGAGCTAGCATCAATCTCATGCCTTTGTCGGTATTCATGCAACTTGGTCTACCGGATCCGAAGCCTACCAACATCTCTTTACAGTTGGCTGATCGATCAATCACTTATCCTAGAGGCATAGTGGAGGATGTTTTGGTGAAAGTTGATAAGCTCATCTTCCCAGCTGATTTTGTTATCTTGGACTTCGAGGAAGATAAGAAGATTCCCATTATCTTGGGAAGACCATTCTTGGCTACGGGTAGGACCTTGATCGATGTGCAGAAAGGGGAACTCACCATGAGGGTGCAAGACCAGAATGTCACTTTTAATGTGTTCAATGCAATGAAGTTTCCAACAGATGAAGAGGAATGCTTTAAGGTGGATTTGGTCGATTCTGCAGTTACTACAGAGATTAAGCAATTGCGTAAGTCAAATTCTTTGGAGAAAGTTTTAGTTGGGGATTCTGATGTTGAAGATGAAGAAGTAGCCGAGCAATTACAATAATTGAATTCAGCCCCTTGGAAGAGAAGAATTGACATGCCATTCGAATCTCTTGGGTTAGAAGAGCTTAAAAATTCTCAGGGGTATCTTAAACCATCTATTGAGGAAGCTCCTACACTTGAACTCAAACCATTGCCCGAACACTTGAGGCATGCGTTTCTAGGTGATGCATCTACATTACCTGTTATTATTGCTTCTAACCTGTCAGGTAGTGAGGAAGAAAAGCTCTTGCGAATTTTGAGAGAGTTCAAATCGACAATTGGTTGGACTATAGCAGATATCAAGGGAATTAGCCCTTCTTATTGCATGCATAAAATTCTGCTAGAGGAAGGAAGTAAGCCGACTGTTGAACATCAGCGAAGACTTAATCCTATCATGAAAGAGGTGGTGAAGAAGGAAATTCTAAAGTGGCTAGATGCAGGTATCATCTATCCTATCTCAGACAGTTCTTGGGTGAGCCCGGTGCAGTGTGTGCCTAAGAAAGGAGGCATGACAGTTGTTGCTAATGAGAAGAATGAGCTCATCCCTACTCGGACAGTCATGGGGTGGAGAGTATGCATGGACTATCGGAAGTTGAACAAAGCCATGAGAAAAGATCACTTCCCTCTTCCGTTCATTGATCAAATGTTAGACAGGTTGGCTGGTCATGAGTACTATTGCCTTCTTGACGGTTATTCGGGCTATAATCAGATTTGCATCGCTCCGAAGGATCAAGAGAAGACCACATTCACTTGTCCTTTTGGCACTTTTGCTTTCCGACGAGTTTCTTTCGGATTATGTGGTGCTACTGCCACTTTTCAAAGGTGTATGATGGCTATATTCTCAGACATGATTGGCACGAATGTGGAGGTTTTCATGGATGACTTCTCAGTTTTTGGTACTTCTTATGATGAATGCTTGCATAATCTTGGCTTGGTGTTGAAAAGGTGCGTGGAAACCAATTTGGTGTTGAATTGGGAAAAATGTCACTTCATGGTACAAGAAGGAATTATTCTTGGGCACAAGGTATCTAGCAAGGGGCTTGAAGTGGATAGATCTAAGGTGGAGACAATTGAGAATCTTCCTCCACCTATTTCAGTTAAGGGAATTCGCAATTTTCTTGGTCATGCGGGTTTCTATAGGCAATTCATTCAAGACTTCTCGAAAATCTATAAACCCTTGTGTAATTTGTTAGAGAAGGATGTTCCTTTCAAGTTTGATGAAAATTGCTTAGCTGCTTTTGAGCTTTTGAAGAAGAAGTTGACTACCGCACCTGTCATTACTGCTCCTAATTGGGAGGAACCATTCTAGTTGATGTGTGATGCAAGTGACTTTGCTGTTGGAGCTTTGCTTGGTCAAAGAAAGAGCAATGTTTTTCATGTGGTTTACTATGCTAGTAAAACACTCAATGACGCACAGCTAAACTACACCACTACGGAGAAGGAGTTGTTAGCAGTTGTCTATGGTTTCGAGAAGTTCAGATCTTATTTGCTTGGAACTAAGGTGATTGTGTATACAGATCATGCAGCTATTCGATATTTGATTTCGAAGAAAGATTCAAAACCTCGGTCGATTCGTTGGGTTCTTTTGCTGCAAGAATTTGATTTGGAGATCAAGGATCGGAAAGGCACGGAAAATCAGGTGGCGGATCATCTATCACGTTTGGAGGACCACGGTAAGGATTCATATGACAAAACACTTATTAATGAATCTTTTCCCGATGAGCAGCTTTTTGGGGTGCAAGGTGAAAACCATGGTTTGCAGACATTGTGAACTATCTTGTTAGTAATGTCATCCCTCCGGAATTCTCTTATATTCAAAGGAAGAAGTTTCTACATGATGTGAAGTGGTATTGTTGGGACAAGCCATTCTTGTTCAAGCTTGGTGTGGATCAGATCTTAAGGAGGTGCATTCCTTTTAGTGAGACGGAAGGTGTTTTGCATGATTGTCATTCTACCACATATGGGGGCCACTATGGTGGTGATAAGACAGCTCAGAAAGTACTTCAATCAGGATTTTATTGGCCAACTCTGTTTAAAGATGCTCATCGGTTTGTGATGAGATGTGATCGATGCCAAAGGGTTGGTAATATCTCAAGAAGGAACGAGATGCCTCTTAATACGATCCTTGAAGTTGAAATATTTGATGTGTCAGGAAATGATTTCATGGGTCCATTTGTGTCATCTTGCAATAATCAGTATATTCTCTTGGCTGTGGATTACGTGTCTAAATGGGTCGAGGTGAAGGCTTTACCGACCAATGATGCTAAGGTGGTGCTGAATTTTCTTCATAAGCAAATATTCAAGCATTTTGGAACTCCACGAGCTATAATAAGTGATGAGGGGACACACTTCTGTAATCGTCAATTTACTGCTATGATGGCAAGGTATAATGTGACGCTGTTTACACAAAATCACGCAAGTATACGTGGTCACAAGTAATATAGATAAAATCGAGTTCGTTCCGCAGAGATCTGGTATATGTTTTAATTTAGTAGATGTACTTATGCAACAATGTATGGTTTTAACTCACTGCTAAGACAAATAACAAATTTGGGTTTAATTAACTAAATTAACTAAGAAGTAAATTAACAACTAAGAATTAACTAACTACGAGAATTGAAATCGAATTTCTTATAAGAGAATAAACATGGGATCCTAACTTCATTAAATACTTCACTTAGATCTGACGCCTTTAATCACTATATGCAATGGTGATGATATCTGATCGGATAACACGAAACAAGTACACGCTACCTGTCAGCATACGTATACCAAACTAAACATACATCCACAAAAGAGATAGAAGATGAATAGACACCAATTATGCTTAGACCCTATATGTCTATAGAATTTGAAAACATAACGGTTGAAGGACAAGTTATCCATAAAGATCACACAGGGCAATATAAGTATTTTCATCTCATACTACGAATCATATTGATAAACAATTATGAACCTATGCTAGCATGGCAAGTTCTAAATCTCAAGATCCACTTTCACTTCACAAGAGATTAACAATTGAATTTAGATGTTAGCTACGCATCTAAAAGCATTAAGATTAACCATACGAGGATATCAATTACACACCACACACAGATCTTTAAAGCATCAAGATACTAAGTTCCATAAATAAATCCGTTAGAATCCCATGACAACGATTAGCTCATAATTGAACCGTTCATCGTCATGGGATTTGATGAAAACATGATAATAAACAAGATATGAATAAAAGAAGTAATTATGTTAATAAAACAAAGAGTTGAGAAAACAAATCTAGAATCCAGAATAACAAAAAAGATGAAGTAGATCTAGATCCGTTGCTTGTCACGAGCGTTGAATCCTTCTCTCCTTTTCTCCCTTGCAGATCTAAGCTATGATACAATAATAAAAAAACAATACAATTTACAATGCTAAGATGTGTTTTTATAGGCCTAGATATCTTGCCAAGCAAGAAAAACAACCTACAATACAACTAGAAATAGGTTTGGATACCAAAAATACAAATAGAATTCGAATAGGGGCAAAACAAACATTTTCAGGATTTTTCTGGTCGGACTACGCGCTCCCAGCGCACAATACGCGCTCCCAGCGCGTGAATTTACTGTTGAGTGCGCTCCCAGCGCATGATACGCGCTCCCAGTGCGTGAACATCCTGCCGAACGCTGATTTTTCTCCGTTTCTTCGTTTCTGAGCCGTTTTCTTCCGTTCTTCTTGCGCGAACTTCCTGTCTTCAATTCCTTGAATTGTAACCCTCTTAGTAGTTGATATTAAGACACCGTTCTTCATTCCATATCATAAATCAACTCCAAACTTGACGGAAACCGCAACCCTAGTCGATATCCTTGCGAACCTGCACATCTAAACAAAACACATCAAAAATATCACAAACTTGAGTCCAAATACACCAATTTAAGCCGATATGGAATGTTCCAAGTAGATATAAAATTCACTTATCAGATGCATCGTGTTGCCACTGCTTATCATCCCAAACTAATGGTCAGGCGGAGGTTTCGAATCGTGAAATCAAAAGAATTCTCGAGAAAGTGGTGAATCCAACAAGAAAAGATTGGTTCTTGAAGTTAGATGAAGCTGTTTGGGCATACAGAACTGCCTACAAGACACCCCTAGGTATGTCTCCTTATCAGTTGGTATTTGGCAAGGCTTGTCATTTGCCGGCCAAGCTAGAGCATAAGGCCTATTGGGCGTTGAAAAAGTTAAACTTGGATATTACGGCTGAGGGTGAGAAACGTCTACTTCAGTTGAATGTACTTGAGGAATTTCATTCACAGGCTTACGAGAACAGCAAAATGTACAAGGAGAAGGTTAAGAGGTGGCATGATAGGAAGTTGGTGCACAAGTCATTTATGCCGGGTCAACAGGTTTTGCTTTATAATTCTCATCTCAAACTTTTTCCTGGTAAACTCAAGTCGAAGTGGTCAAGTCCGTTTACAGTCAAGACAATGTTTCCACATGGAGCAGTGGAGATATATAGGGGGTCTTTGGATGATTCTTTCAAGATGAACGGTCAACGACTCAAGCCTTATTATGGAGGAATGGTGGTCCGTGAGAAGGTTTCCGCCATTTTGACAACAATATAAAGTCGAGAGTCAAGCTAATAACGTTAAACGAGCGCTTCTTGGGAGGCAACCCATGGTATTCGTGTATTTCTATAGTTATTCAGTAGGTAGAATTATCAAAAAAAAAAAATCAGGAATAGTGGATGGAGCGCGGGCGCGCCTGGAATATGCAGGATTGAAGCGCGGCCGCGCCTGAGAGGGTCTGTTAGAAATAAAAAAAAATGGGAGTTTGTGTTTAAAACCACCAACCTCATTCTTTTCTCCCTCAAATCAAACCCTAATCCCCTCTATCTCTCTCAATCAGTCTCACATCATATTCTAATCCCCTCAATCTCATTCTCTCCACCACATCTCCTATCCCTATATATATATATACACTCACATCTACATACACACATACACCTATCCCTACACCTTTCTAAACCCTCATTGACGCTTCAAATGATCTGTTAATTCGATTTTGGGTGTTCATTGTGCGAGTGCTACCTCTACTATTCGATTGGGTATTCTCTTTCTCTCATAATTTGGTATTTCGGATTGTGGTGCTTGCAATTTTTTGGGTTTTTTTGTGTTGGATTGAGGGCAGATTTTTGTGTGGTATTTTTGTTGATATTGATTGCTAATGGCCCCAAAGAGACCTCGTGTGGTTCATGGCAGTTCTAGTGCCCAGCAGTCGTCAAATTCGGATTCAAGTTTAGGTGCTTATGTGAATAAATTTAGGTCTACGAACGCTCAGGCTAAATATGATAGGTTGATGACTAAGCCCGTAGCTAAGGATAGGGGATTGTTGGCCACTGTTGGAGATGGTGAGATCGTTGAGATGATATAGGCTAGAGGTTGGCAGGGCATTTGTGAGATTTCATCTGTTGTCCCGTTGAGCATTGTCCGGGAATTTTATGCTAATGCCAAGGAGGCCAGGGATGGGTATTCCACGGTTCGAGGATTTGCTGTTGATTATACGCCACCTGCTATTCGCCAGATTCTTGGGGTGCCGAATAGGCCTATGGGGGCAAAGGATTGGACTTTTAAGTCTAGAACTGAGGTTGATTTGGACGATATTGTGGCGCGACTTTATGTGCCAGGGACAGTTTGGAAGTTGAAGGTAGGATCGACTGAGAAGACTACTTTTCCTGCTTCTACCATGAACAGGTATGCTAGGGCATGGAACTTATTCATATGTGCTAATCTGTTGCCCTCTACTCATTCTCATGACGTGACGGTGGAGCGAGATATACTGCTATGGGGGATTCTGAATGGTCATTACATAGATATTGGTTATTTTGTTAATCAGAACATTTTGCGATATTTGAGGGAAACGACAGGGGCGATTCCACATGGCTCTGTTATTACGAGATTATGCACGGTTGTTGGGGTGAGATGGTCTTCAGATGAGCTGGTACAGATGCCGAGTGGTCCTATTGATTCTTCGACTATTGAGAAGATGATGGAATGGCCTGGTGGCATTCCTGATCCTAGGGGTTTGGGTTATGTGATTGCTGGAGGTGCTCCTCAGGTTCCTGCTACAGTTTCTAGTGCTTCTCAGTATAGGTGGTTGATGAGGCGTATGGATGTTATGTATGAGAGTAACAGCCACTTTGCACAGGATTTGACACAGGCCTTTGGTAGTGCTTTTGGAGCCAGTGGTGTTCAGGTTGACTGGCCAGTTTTCGGAGCACACACTGTATATCCGCCTCCTGATTCTCCACCTGAGGAGGGTGATACTGCCGGTAACTAGGTATATTTTTTACCTTCAATGGGGACATTTCGCATTCTAAGTTTGGGGGTGATTTTGAGGGTATGTAGTAGTATGTGTATGTGTCAATGTGTTCATGTAGGAAATCATATTTTGCATGTTAGTAGTATTTCATTCGTGTTTTGTATGTATTGCATGTTTGTTTCATGTAGGACATTCTGTTATTGTGTTTTATACCATGTGAGTCCATTCTAGTTGCATTTTCATGGCATGCATATTTCATGATCCCTTAGAATGAGCTAATTTTGATTGGTAGGTCGATGTCTAATTGAGTGCGGTAATGATGAATAGAGGGTTGATTTATAGTTCCTAGGAATTGACTTGCATGTTTCAGAAACAAAATTTTTACACAGTCTCATCGTTGCTTTTGGGCTAGGTTGAGGTCATGCTTGTTTGGTTGTTTTAGATTTAATCACTTGATTATATTTAGAATTTTCGTTATTCCCTTGATGGCGTAGGAATACTAAAGTCTAAGTTTGGGAGAAACCAGGGATTTCATGCTAGTTGTTAATAATGGCTAGGCGTCAAATGGCTAGTAGTCGGCTCATATTTATATGAGTAGTCTAGGGTTGGAAATGAGAATACTCATTCCAGATTGCATATAAAAAAATGAAAAAAAAAAAGAAAAAAAAAGTTGTTACGTTTAAATTGTTTAAATGCAAAATTAACCAGGGTGAGCTCTTTAATACTCGAGCAATTAAGTGACCTAAGGCTTTTATAGTCTGGGATCCGCTAACCTAACGCTCGCTACATGGGTATTATTGTATAAGCCTTTAGGGGTCTCATCCATTGCACGGTTAAATAAGCATGCGTGTTGTGTATAGTATTATGTGTCATAGTTTGTTTAGTAATAAAGCATGAATTCCTGTCTAACTCGAATGATGATAGAGGTGTTCCTAGGTTATGAAGTGTTTACCGTCTATTCTAAATATAAACCTGTGATTGTCTTGGCGAAGAATAGGTATGATTTTGATCTAGTTTTAGAAGTATATATGATGAGCATCGCACACACGCACGTTTCTGTTCATGTATTGTTAGTATATGGGGCCTTAGTCGAGCTCTATTTGGATTTAGTTGCAGTCTTTGAGATATTTGCTGGCTAGTTGGTTTTGGTTAGTTTAAGGGGATCGTTGCATTTTCATATTAGTTGCATTCATGCATTGCATTGATTAGTTATAAGGATTTTGTGGGTACATTCGCTATAGGCCCTCACGAGACCTCACTCGTCCACTAGGGCTACCTAGGGGTTTAAAGGGCTTGCTGCATATGCTAAATGTAACCGTGATCACCTACGGAAGTGGTACTAGTTAGTTGTATATAGTTATGTCTGTTTATGCTTGAGGACAAGCATCGGTTTAAGTTTGGGGGTGTGATAAGTGGATTATATCCACTTGGATCGCTTCATTTCGGATTAAATTGATCGCTTTGATCTCAAGCATTTGTGTGTTGTAATGTGTTGTTTTTAGAATTGTGCAGGATATCTTTCTGGAGGTCAGAATGAACTTTTCTTGGATTGTATGGTGTTTTTAAGCTCAGATGTGCATTAGTGTGAAGTTGCGGAAGAAACGGGATGAAAAATAGCAAAGTAGAAAAAATCAGTCTCATGGACAGAAGGTGGAGCACGGCCGCGCCTGGATTACTCTGTTTTGGCGCGCAGGCGCGCGTGAAGTTTTGCTGAGAAGAGCTGGAGCGTGGGCGCGCCTGTTTTATACTAAGGTGGCGCGCGGCCGCGCCTGCTGCCGCCAGAGAATTTCCATGAACTGCAGAATTCAATTTTGACAAGGAAATTTCCACAATTCCTACTTCTAATAAGTATGGTAATTGCCCTGGGCAGCTGGTACTTTTCCAGAATCAGTCCTACGCGTGGAATTTGCAATTCTTATTTCATTCAAGAACGGAAATTGCCAATCTTCCATTCCAACTCTAAAACGGTAATTGCTTGGTGGATAGGCAAATTGGGGCTACAAATACACATCTTGGGGGACATAAAGAACACACCATAACACCAGAGATCAGATTCACATACATTCATATCATCCATCTTTTGGAGAACGAGATCGAGAAGCCAATGCGAGGATCGTGACAGCAAGAAGATCTAGACATAGTTTTCTTGTATTCCTCTATTAGGCGTATCTTTTGGATGCTTGTTTCGTACTCGGATTTGTTCTCTAAACCTTGTTACTTTGTTGATTTATTCATCATTGCTATCTTGTTTATTATCATGCTTCCATCAAATCCCATGACGATGAGTGGTTCGATTATGAACTAATCGTTATCATGGGATCCTAACGGAGTTATTTATGGAGTTTTAGATGTTTGATTGCTTTAAAGATTTGTGTGTGATGAATGTGCGATATCCTAGTAAGGTTGTGCTTGATTATTGTGTTAGATGCGTAGCTAACATCTAAATTGTTAATCTCTTGTGAAGCGGGAGTGGATCTTGAGATTTAGAACTTGCCATGCTAGCATAGGATAAGGTGATGTATGTTTGACATCATGATTTGTAGCGTAAATAAAGATATATTATGCTGCCCTATGTGATCAAAATAGATAACTTGTGCTGAAACCATTATGTTTTCAAATCTTATAGAGATATAGGGTCTAAACATAATTGGTGTCTACCCATCTTCTATCTCTTTTGTGGATGTATGAGTAGTTTGGTATTCGTATACCGAGAGGTAGCCTATACTTGTTTCGTGTCATCCGATCAGAAATCAAAACCATCACATGCATTGATTAAAGGCATCAACTCTAAGCGAAGTATTTAATGAAGTTAGGATCCCATGTTTATTCTCATATAAGTAATTCGATTTTATTCACATTAGTTAATTAGATCTTAGTATTGTTAAATTGCTTCTTAGTTAATTTAGATAATCAAAACCTCAAATTTGTTAATTGTCTTAGCAGTGAGTAAAAACCATACATTGTTGCATAGGTACAATAACTAAATTAAAACCAAAACCAGATCTCCCTGGGAACGAACTTGAATTATATCTACATTACTTGTGACCACGTACGCTTGCGTGATTTTGTGTTAACAGTAACATGTTTTAATTAGAAAAGAAATATTATTGATTACAAGATGTGGTACAATTAATGTTTTTATGTATTTATAAAAGGTAATATCTTCAATTAAGAGTAAATGTGTTTTAATTAAAAAGGGCAATCAGCTAATTACCATAATTATAAAACTCCCTCAGTCCCAAAACACATGTCCCATATAAAAACTAAGGGGGTGTTTGGGGAAACTTATTTTCAGAATAAGTCAACTTATTTTAAGACAAAGTTAGAGATTTCTAACTTTTTTCTGAAAAAAGTTAACTTTTTTTTGAAACTTATAGAATCTCAAACATACATCAAATACTTGTATAAATTTTTTTTATCAAAATATGAAATTTTTATCCGAAAATAAGCTCATAAGGACTTATTATAAGTTTTGCCAAACAGGCCCTAAATGTATCTCAAATTTGACTTTTTTCACACTTAATACAATTCTCATTTTTCAATATATTAAGAGGGTATTAGTTTGAAAATTTTATCCAACTAACATTTCTCTTAAAATGTGTGTTTTTTGCAAAAGTGACATGTAAAATGGGACAGAGAGAATATCTTTTTAATTATTAATTAGAATAAGAGACCAAAAATTACCGAAAACCAAAAGTTTCAATATCTCGATTTTAATATAATAGTATAGATAGATGTGTTTGAATTATAAAAGTTTTATATAAAATTAAGCTTCATATTTGTGTTTAAACAAAATAATTATACATATTTTAATTATAATAAACTTGTAAAATAATTATACATGTTTTAATTAGAACTCATGGATGTATTGCTCAAAATATGTCTAAGTGATAGAATTATTGATCTTTCTTGTCTATCTCAATTTTCTAAAGGAGCTTCCAGCTTCCTTCTTTAAGGTGTGACATTTTACACCTACCTTACCTTTTAAATTTGTCTTTCTTCAATAGTGATACAACAACGATTGTAGTGCTAGCATTTAGTACAGAAATGGAGCAGTTGTCATGACATCATGCCCAAACAATAACTAGCAGGTAAATCAATATTCCAAATTTTAATCTTTGTAGGCGGTAAATTAACATTTTGAAAACATAAGTTTTTCATATGACATCAAACAGTAATCAGCTAGTAAGAGACTTCATCTGTGTATAATTGTGAATATATAAGACTTTCTATACTCTTGCATTTCAACTGCATAAGTGGCATATACTGCAGTCACTCAATTCTTGAGTAAGTGGTTTCATAGGGTCACTAAGCATAATCAATGTCTCAATTTTCTCATAGAACTTACACAACGATGGAAAATTTTCATTATTTTAACATCTTCCGAGTAATTTTTTTATTTTTCTATTGATTATCAATAATCAGTTAATTAAGAACATCTAAGACCAGATAAATTAAAAAATATATATATATTGGAACCAAGCAAATAAATCCTTCCTGGTAAAGTTATATGAAATTGATCTAGCGAGTGATGAAAATTTATGTCAATATTTAAATTTTCAAATCATGTAAGAAGTGAGACTTTTGTGATCTATTGAATCCAATATGACTATTCCCTTCAACCCACAGTCAGAACTTAATATGTTGATAGAAGTTGGAAGACATCATTTGTTGAGGCCAAAACAAAACACATCCAACTCTAGATCTATATGAATCATTAAAAATTGTACTCTAAAGTGTTGCCATTAAAAAAGATTGGAATTTTTTTTTACAAAAGCAAAGTATCCTTTCAACATCACAAGTCATCTCGAAATCAAAAATATAATCGTGCGTAGATTACTTTACTAGGATAACTACACATGTCGCTTTTCCAACATTCTAGTATTAAGTAAATTTAATATGCTCCATTATTTGTTCATTATATTCACCTATATTATATCAATGAATGTGTGCTAAAAAGGAACGTATAAAAAAGATAAATAACACATACAGTGCACTAAGAGAGGGAATAACCTTCATTTTCATATGGAATGTTCTACGTGAAATACACATTTCTTCTATAAAACATACAATTATATTTTTGTTTGTAACCTCACCACAATTCTCACACTTAAACCATGAACAAAAGTTCATTACGAGTTACTAAATAATATTATATATATATATATATCAATGTAAACTTGAAAATAGTAGAGAATCTAAAAGTCATCTAAAATGTGCGTTAACAAACAAGAATCCATTAAACTGATTAAGTCATAGGTTAATTGAATCGATAATAGCATCGAGAATCAAATTATCACTTATTATTGATTTATTAAGAAGGTAACAAAATGAACAAGAAACATCACAAACCAAGCTATTAAAGTATTTTTGTGAAGAGTAATTTTTCTGCCAACTTCAATCATAAGTGTAAATGTGAAGTTATTTATATAAATTTATTTACGTAGTTTGTGAATATCCAGTATTATTACATTATCTTAGAATTACAAACGAATCAAGTTGTTTGTGAACAAACTCGAATTTGATTCGATAAGGGCTCGATTCGTTAGAGCATCTTACCAATTTATGCCACATCATTACATAAATAAATTTGGGCAAAAGTTATTTAAAAAATACTCCAATAGTTGGAAACCTTTAAATGTTGCCTATATGATCCTATATTTACATTCTAAATAAATTTTAAACTAAAATAAGTGTTCAAATTATGGGCATGTTTGAAATATCTTAAAATAAGTTACTTTTAATGTAAAGGAGAATGGGATTTTGAAAGAAAAATAAGAAGAAAAGAAAGGAAAATTGAATTGTTTTACTTGGTTTTGATCCAGAAACTGAATCAAAATTTATATCACAATAATTTTGATATAAATTTATTATTCACAAACTGTTTATTAAGAACTCTAGTATCAATCAACTTATGTATATTCGACATAAACTCAAGTATGTCTCCATTCATTAACGACTTCGAATATATATTTTCATACTGTTGGACCATGAAGCCCACTTAGCCTTTAGGAGTTAATTAGGCCTTAGATATAAATTTACCTAGATTGTATTAGGCCCAATAACTATGTAATTGCATTAGGGCCTTGAAGCCCATTAAATGTAAACTTAGTGACCAAGAACGGTTAGTTAGCATGGGGACCCACAAGGGAACCCCTATAAATATATCTTTTACCCCACTTGTAAAGGGGTTGGCAATTTGATATTAAAGGGTTGTACCTCTTAATAATAGAGAGAACATTTTATGAATATACATTCCTTTTAGCAATTAATTCATTCCTACTTCCTTATTTATACTATTATTCATTAGATAAATAACTCTCTATCATTTGGCGCTAGAAGGAGCTCTTTAATTTGAGATTGCAACCAAAAAATGGATGTTAACGAGCCGGTTGTGGAACGAATCGGTTCGAAGCTTGAGATGTCTACGGCCCCCCGAGTCGGGGACCAGATGGCACCTCTTCCCTCTTCTCTAAAACCGAGATAGTTGTTTCCAGCAATAGAAGGTGACATAGGTGGATCCCAACGACCCACCGGGTCAGAACAGTTAAACACGAGACGAAAAACGCAGTTGGACACCCGTACGAGGATCACCACGGCCACGGGCAAAAAGGTTTTAACAAGTGACATGCGTTTACATCTTCAAAAAGTTCAGAGAGATAAGGAACCTGATATCGAGGCCGAAGATTATCCCCATGACTCCGATGAAGAACTGTTTAATTTGGAACAATAAAAACGAGTTCTGGAAGAAAAGTTAAGGAGGCACTGACGAATTTGACAACTACAGAAGGGCTGAGAAATACTACCATCTCAACTCATGATGAGGATGTCGATGCTGAGGACGAGTATCAAGGAAATGAAGATGAAGAATTTGAGAATGAGGAGTCAACTGAGTCGATCTACTCATGACCTTCTGCGCGCAAACGACGACAAATGCCGTCTGCAAGCGAGTCATCTTGGTGAAGTGATTCTAACGAATCATTCGGACCCGAGGACATCGCTAAGATCCGAAGCGATCTTGCCATATGTAAGGAATTTATTCGCAATCAATCTGGTCAAGTCACATCAACTGAAAGCCCATTATCAAGAGATATCGAAATTGCACGTATTGATAGGACATTGAAAACGCCCTCTCTGGATCATTTCGATGGGACATCAGACCCCAGTGGTTTCCTCAATACATTCGATGGCCGTATGGCATTCTTCAGACGTTCGAAAATAGCGAGGTGTCAATTTTTCTCCACATGCCTCCAAGGCACGGCCCTACGTTGGTACAATAGTCTTCCCCCTCATTTTATAAATTCCTGGCAGTCCTTGAAAACAAAGTTCAAAACCAGGTTCTCTAGTAACTACAAGGGAGGAAAAATAACTGCCTCGCTAATGACAATTCGACAGCGTTACAATGAATCCTTGCGAGACTTTTTAACTCAATTCCGAAGTAAAATCTCCGACATACCTAACCTGATTGAAGAGCTGGTAATTAATTATTTGGCTGCTGGGATAGACAAACATCGTTGTGCTACTCTATTAGAAGAGTTCTTTGAAAAGAATCCCTGAACTCTACAATCAGCTTTCCAAATCGTAGGATGTCGGGAGCATTCAATCGCCTCGAAAAGCCTTTCGACGGGAATGCTGAAGAAGTCCTCGATGGCGTTCTATGAGGACAGATTAAAAACGAACCTATGATTCATATTCAAAGTCGAATGATACTCGTAGTCCTCGAAAATCACGGACTGAAGGATCAGATAACCAGGCTAGATCATGGAAGCCTAGAGAAAAACAGGAAAAGGAATTTACAAAGCTCACTGTTGACAAGGCTATAATCTTAGCCATTCTGAAGTCAGAACCTGATTATCGACCACCAAGGCCGATGAAACCAGGACGACCTCCAAGTTCCCGTTTTTGTGAGTACCACGAGGATACCGGTCATACTGAAGACCAATGTTATCAACTGAGCAATCTAATTGAAGCCAAACTCAAACGAGGACAATTAACACATTACATTGATCATGGAGATGAGAAGCAAATTGAACGACCTCGCGACCAAGATCGCGTCATCGATGTTATAGCTGGAGGAATCGTCGCGAGAGGCACATCAAATAACTCTAAAAAACTGTACGCACGAGAAATTCTGAATGTCAATCCCGAGGTTCCTAAACGCCCACGACTCAACCCATCTCCTGTTATCTCGTTCTCCGACAGTGATTATCCCTCGGGATTAATTGAGTCTCATCAAGACGCTCTTGTGATCACAGCCAAGATCGACACAAACACGATGAAAAAGATTCTGATTGACAACGGCAGCTCCGTCGACATACTATATCACCATGCTTTCGCAAGAATGGATCTTGGCGACAGGAAACTTGAAAAATGTAAACATGCCTTTATACGGCTTCACCGGCAACGAGGTCAAGGTCGGGGGCACCATCAACCTTCCGGTCTTATTTGGCTCGTTCCCATGCCAAACGTGGTAAATGACCAAGTTTCACGTCATTAATGCCAGCTCTAGTTACAATGCCATTCTCGATAGAACAACTCTCACAGCCCTGAAGGCTATCACCTCAATTCCTCACCTCAAGATGAAATTTCCAACGGAGTTTGGAATCGGTGAGGTAGTGGGGGATCAATTCGAAGCTCACCAGTGTTATTTATCCACTGTCTTACCTAAGACAAAACGTGAAGATGACTCGTCAATCAATCAAATTGTGGACATGGATCCCCGAGCTATCATCGAAACACCTAAAGAATTTTCTGGTGTCGCTATCGAAGAATATGACGAGATAGAAGTCGAGGAAGGCAACCCCGGCAAAGTAACCAAGATCGGCAAATGCTTAAAAGGCGAACTCCGCCAACAAATTATTGATCTTATCAAAGTGTACGCCGACATCTTTGCGTGGGATCCAAAAGACATGCCGGGAATTCCCGAGATAATAGCTCGCCATTCTCTACACCTCAAATCTGGGGTACGAGCCGTGAAACAAAAGAAACGAATATTATCGGAAGAGTAAACGAAAGCCATCGATGCCGAGCTAGATAGACTCCTCGAAGCCGGGTTTATCGCACCCGTGCAATTTCTAGAATGGATAGTCAACGCAGTACTAGTCAAGAAGAGTAATGGGAAATGGAGAATGTGCGTGGACTACTTGGATCTCAATCGGGCTTGTCCCAAAGACTTTTACCCGTTGCCGAATATCGATCAAATTATTGACGTCACAGCCGGCCAAGAACTCCTATCATTCATGGACGCGTTCTTAGGCTACAATCACATCAAGATGGACAACCAACATTGGGAAAAAATAGCCTTCATCACACACAGAGGCGTTTTAGGGTTTAAAAACAAGCCTTCCGGTCTCATTAATGCGGGGGCCACGTTTCAACAAATGATGGACACGATTGTCGCCTCACAAATCGGCCGTAATTTACAAGTCTACGTGGATGACCTCATCGCAAAATCCAAAAAATCAACAGACCATGTAACAGACCTACGAGAACTTTTGACAATGTCCGACGTCATAGTATGCGTCTAAACCCCGCCAAATGCTCCTTCGGGATGACCTCTGGGAAGTTCATTGGATTCCTCTTGACCCAGAGGGGTATCGAGGCCGACCCGAATCAAGTCAAGGTTATCGTCGACATGAAAGACCCTTCTACTTTAAAGGAGTTACAAACGCTAACGGGTTGCATAGCCGCCCTACTAAGATTCATCCCACAGTCATCTAAACGATGTGCTCCATTCTTCGAAACTATTAAAGGCGCCTCGAAAAAGTCAAAAATTGAATGAAACGATGAATGAAAAAGGGGACTCAAGGAACTAAGGAAATTCTTAAGCTCACCACCAATCTTGACACAAGCTCAACCACGAGAGCCTTTACGGTTGTATTTATCCGCATGCGACACCACTGTTGCTGCGGTATTGACTAAATTTGCCCAGGGCAGTGAGCTGCTTGTGTATTACATAAGCCACACTTTGCGTGATGTAGAAACCCGATATCCTCAAGTCGAAAAGTTGGTATGCGCCCTAGTCATGGCAAGTCGTAAACTCAGACATTATTTTCAAGGACGAGAAATCCATGTTATGACAAATCAGCCATTAAAGCGAATATTGCATAAGCCCGACATGACGGGGCGACTTGCAGCATGGATGATAGAATTAATCCAGTTCTATACCGAGTATAAACCTCGCACGACGATGAAGGCCCAGGCACTCTTGGACTTCATTGTCGAGTGCCAATTTACTAAACCAGAGACTCTAAAACTCGATGATGAACGAACTCAATCTCGACCTTGGGCCCTCTATGTAGACGGATCATCGACCTCAGAAACAAGCGAAGTGGGAATCATACTGATTAGCCCGGAGGGATTCAAAGTACAACAGGCAGTTACCTTTGCCTTCCAAGCCACAAATAACGAAGCTAAATATGAGGCAATGATCGCAGGCTTAAACCTCGCGTTAGGCCTCGAGGTCGATGTTATTGACATCTTTAGCGATTCACAACTTATGGTGAAGCAAATTGCAAGAGAATTCCAAGCCCAAAATGACAGACAGGTCCAGATCCTTCTTGCAAGATTTGTCTCGTGGAAACTAACAAATGTTGACAGATCTGAGAATCAATGGGCAGATACCTTGTCCAAGTTAGTATCATCTTCGATTATTACGAATGGAGAGCTTGTATATGTGGAAACACTACAATCTCCAACAATCGAACTATCAACAGTACACAACATCTCATCAAAGCCCGACTGGAGAGTCCATTTTCTCGACTATATCATTAAAAACCAGTTACCCGAGGACAAGAATGAGGCAAGATCGTTGATGTACGAAGCGAGAAACTACTGTGTAAAAGATGCAAAGCTATATAGGCGAGCACTAACAGAACCTCTGCTCCGTTGTCTCACACCCGAGGAAGCCGAATTGGCAATCTTTGAAGTTCATATGGGAATATGCGGAGAGCACCTCGGTGGTAAAAACCTGGCACACAAAATCATAAGACAGGGATTATACTGGCCAACAATGAGGAAGGACTGCGATGACTATGTGAAAAAATGTGCATCTTGTCAACTGTACAGCCCGGTTAGTCATAAGCCCTCGCAGCTTTTATCTCAAATCCTTAGCCCATGTCCTTTCTTTCAGTGGGGAATCGACATCGACAGACCATTCCCAAAAGCGAGAAGTCAACTTTAGTTCATCGTGGTCGCTATAGAATATGCGACAAAATGGATTGAGGCAAAACCGTTAGCGAGAATAAGGGAGAAGGAAATGGTCAAATTTTTCATGGAACACATAGTCTTCCGCTTCGGGATTCCTAGATCAGTCGTCAGAGATAATGGAACCCAATTCGTGGGCGAGAAATTTGAATCGATGTTGAGTGAATTAAAGATAAAACATCTCAAAGCGTCAGTGACGTACCCCCAAGCAATGGACAAATCGAGGTATCCAACAGGACAATTCTCCAAGGGCTTAAGAAAAGAATGCAGGACCAGACTCGCAATTGGGTCGATGAGCTCCCCAACGTCTTATGGTCCTATAAAACTACTCCACGAATTGCAACGGGTGAAACCCCCTTCAGGCTGACCTACGGTATGGACGCCGTGATCCCAGTCGAGATTAGCTTAGAATCCCCGAGAGTGGAAAATTTCAATGAACAACACTCCCTTGAAGGAATTAAGCTCGACAACGATCTGCTAGAAGAAGTCCAAGATGAGGCAACCTTAGCAGTCGCCAAATATCAAAGCAAAGTTGTAAAGTACTTCAACAAGGGCGTAAAGCCAAAAGATTTTCAAGTCAATGACCTCGTCCTACGAGAGTCTGCTTTGTCACAGCCTACGATTGCGAGCAAGCTGAAGGCCCCGTGAGAAGGTCCATATAAGGTTTCGAAGGTGATTCGCCCAGGGACCTACGAGTTGGCTCAGCTCAATGGCGAAATAATCAAGAATGCATGGAATGCAGTCCATTTGAGAAAATTTTATCAGTAAATGTATTTTATTTCCAGAACAATGACAAACTATGTTACGACCCGCCTACAAAACTGCTAAGGTGAAAAGGAATTGATATGAGAATCCTACCTTAGCCCCATTAAATTATTATTAAATAAAGTTTGTCGTTATATCTTGCTGATGTTATAAATCATAGTATGTTAATCATTACCACATCACTATTATTAGAAAAACATCCTAAGACAACCGGCCATGTCACTTATTGATATTACGATCCAATTAACAGAACTACAGTTTCTCATTTATTACACAACGTCAGTTTCAAGACGCAAGCAAATAAAAAATAAACAATAAATAAAAATTTTCGGCAAAGAATTTAAACAAACCTTCTCATTTAAAATCACAACCTTCAAACGTACAAACCAAAAGTTAAAACTCCGATTAAAATGAGACAAACAGGTGAACTTTAAAATCAAAATCACGAGAGCTCATATGTACGATTCAGTTTTAAACATTCACATATCTCACTTTACCTTTCAAATTCAAGAAATGAATAGTAACAAAAAAAAATTACTTACCAAAATTCTTTGGGCACAAAATGGAAGAAAGATCAAAATATGAAATCCAAAATTACGGTTAACATACGATTAAACCTCCTCGTGAGTAAATTCGACAACATAAAACATCAAAAGTATTAAATCCCAACATAATGAGATATGTTAAGTTACCAACAAAAACAAGTTCAAAAATAACCAGTAAAAGCATTACATAACAACGAGGCATCCCTCGCCTTCGATTATATCTAGTCCTTGGACCCATCTCCTTCCGACAAATTCTTGGCCAAATCTGAGCATTAGGCATCAAAATCATGACCAAAAAGATCCACTCCAGCTTCTTTCAAGCGGTCATAACAGGCCTGATACCCCGTACCAATCCCCTTGGCTACATCTTCGACACTCTTCTTTAATTCAAGTTTCAAGCCATCAACGGTCTTCATAAGGGTGTCGTTAGCACCCTTCACCTCACCCAGCTCAACACACATCGCATTCATCTTCTGTTTATCCTCAATGGCACACGCCCTCAGCCTGTCAAGCTCGTCAGTCGACAACTTCATCGCTTCTTTCATCCACCCATTCTCCACTTTCAAATTCTTCAGCTCAGTGGCGTACTCAGCTTCACGCTTCTCTAAATCTACAACACGCTGCTCAGCAGCCAACTTACCACTCTTAGCTTCAGTGAGTTCGCGAACGGATCCTTCCCTCCATTGCCTATCAACGTCAGCCCGATAATCCGTAATGATATGAGCAAGATCTGCCAAAAACTGCAACTCACCAAGAAAAAGAAAGAGGAAATAAATAAAATGACAATTACAATCCGACTACAGAACATTTCAAATTAAAACAACAGTACAAACAACTTACCCTTCCACCTCGCGCGAGACACCGATCGGCCACTTTATCCCTTGGCTTGTCAACATAAGAAGTGAAATCCTGAGGTAAATCAAATGCTTTAAATACCTGCACAGGAACTTTGGCACTAGCGGTCCATCGCTCATTGGGTTGTATCTCGATTCGAAGGGGAGAAACAGATGAGCATGACTGTAACACATGAGGAAATGTCTCCTGGTGCACACCAGTGATCATCAACGACTTACCAGGACCGTAACGGCTAGGGTCAAGATCCTTCTTCAAAGCCGTACGGCGAGAACTCTCAACCTCCCCATCAACTCGAGACCTTTTATTAACACGACCCAGGAGACCAACATTCTCCTCGTTCTTGTCAAGGGTCTTCTCCGAGTCAACATTAATATCTCCTCTTCCACGACCAGGAGACTTTGCCATCTGAGAAGATCCCCCAACAGGAGCAGATTGATTCGTTGAACCTCTCTTCGCTAACAACAACATAGCTTGATTCATCTTTTCACGCACCCCACCAAACAATATCGCTTCCAATGTTTGAACAGCCACTGAAAATTAAACACATTGAAGTTAAAAAGAAGGAAAAAATTGACACTTAAATGATAGCAACTTGCGAACTCAGAGAAATAATGGACAAAACCCTTACAATGATGTTCTTCTAAAAAGGATACATTTTTAAGCTGATTATGAGTATATAAAGGCTCGAGGCCTTGGAAATGAGCCACAGACAATCCATCATATTTCTTCAGTTTAGCTACTCGTTCTATAACATCCTGATCAATTCGCTAGCAAGGTCGAACAAGCTCCAAATCAGGGCCACAATAATACATCCACTTTTCGTGCCAGCCCGAGTTCGACGACTTAACATGAACAATCTTAGAACGACCTTCCCGTTTATTAAAATATATTAACCCATCTTGATATTTTAAACCAAATATAGAGAAAAACAAACTTATCACCCAAGAAAGCCACTCACTTGCGTCACAGAATTAGGAGACAATTGCGCAATGCCACACCCAAGAAATTAATAAATACATAAGTGAAAGGGATGCATAGGAAGACGAAGCCCATACTCGAAATAACACATCGGAATATTATGCATTCCAAATTTCGGCATTTCCCAAATTTTATCACCCAATTTAGGAACAATACATCTATACCCATTATCCAAACGCACCCATGACTTAATATCGACATCCAAAGGGCGATTAGAATAAACACTATGATACCACAAACTGGAATCCTTAAATTCCTGAGCCCCATCAACAGCAGCCTCGGCTACAACCTTCTCACGGGCGGCGATGGTTCGTGGGCTTAGAGGCGGGGGCTCAGCAACAGTGACATTCTCGACTTCATCTTCATCAAGAAAATTAAAACTTCCACCAGACATGTTTTCTGGAAGGTCAAAATGCCCTAAATCTATATAAATATCTACCTGCTCTACACTAATTGGTTTCTTACCAGGATCCCTAGTACCCATGTACGACGATGACGAAGACGCAAACATAATTACGATATAACAAGAACGCGGAAGGATAACAGATAGACACAAAGGCAAGAAATAAGAAATAAAACATAAAAATATACTTACAGAGGGAATAATGACAAACATCCGGGAGAGTGTCTCTCGAAGTCTTTTAATCAGTTTCTCGGGAACTGAATCGTCCAAAGCCCAAAAAGAAATCAACAATCAAACTAGCTGAGAAAGAACGTCTATTTATAGACCAAAAAAAAACTAAACTAAACTAACTTACAATAGAAGATATATACTTTAATTTTGCAAGTCTCACCGAAGGAATCTGAAGATATCCTTTATGCTAGGGGGGACAAATGTTGGACCATGAAGCCCACTTAGCCTTTAGGAGTTAATTAGGCCTTAGATATAAATTTAACTAGATTGTATTAGGCCCAATAACTATGTAATTGCATTAGGGCCTTGAAGCCCATTAAATGTAAACTTAGTGACCAAGAAAGGTTAGTTAGCATGGGGACCCACAAGGGAACCCCTATAAATATATTTTTTGCCCCACTTTTAATAATAGAGAGAACATTCTATGAATATACATTCCTTTTAGCAATTAATTCATTTCTACTTCCTTATTTATACTATTATAATCATCAGATAAATAACTCTCTCTCACATACAATAAGATAATTCACCTCCACTCATTTATGAATAAAAAATTTAATATAAATTATTTAGATCAAAACTCAATTCAAGTCGATTCGTTTATATCTTTGGTGGTGGGCGTGCATGACGACTATAAGTTGACGAACTTTTGTGGACTTTAGGGTGGCTATGCCCATGGCCATGGGCCATGTTCCTAGAACCTCTCGTCTCCTAGTCATGTTCTCACTTCTCCATTAGTCAATGCGACAGAAAATAGGTATACAATGTAATCAAAACCAGGTTGTGGTTTTGGTTTGTAGAATGGAGGCCCAATAATATAGGTAGCTGCTCCATTTGTTTCGCAAAACAAGTGGCGTTGTCCGTACCACTCTTTTTGTTGTTTCACGGTTTCAACTTTTCTTTACATACACTAATTTTCCGTCTTCTAGACCTTTTCTTTTTGGTTGTCAAAGTTGATCTTCCAATCAAGAGTTGAGAATACTTTTCTTTCAATCTTTTTCATCTTTTCGTGATACTTTGTCTTACATTTTTTTCTATAGGGGTCCGGTCTGGTGCAAACGTATGCACCAGAGTGGTTATGGAACATACGGTTCCAGAACCGTTGGATCGTTCATCCAACGGCTCTGATTTAAAAAAAAAAAATTCACCGTACCGCAACAAGTTCCGCGGTACGAAGAAATTACAAAAATATCCCTACTGTTCACGTACCGCAGAAACTTTCTGCGATACGGTGAACAGTAGATTTTTGATGTGAAAATAGGGGGGCATTTTGGTAATTGCCCCGTATCGCGGAAACTTGTTGCGGTACGATGAATTTTTTTTTTTAAATTAGAGCCGTTGGATCAACGATCCAACGATTCTGAAACCGTATGTTCCATAACCAGTCTAGTGCATACGTTTGCACGAGACCGTTTGCCTTTTCTATATGTAAAGAAGAAGGTTTGTAAAAGAATGATTAAATGTGTATTAATTATCTGGTTTTCGAGTTTTACAATAAATAATCAAAAATTTCAAGAATTTACCAGTAGTAGCTACACGACACCAATGAGGAAAAGATTATAGATTCACCAAAAAATTTGGAAATTGCAATGTATATATATAGTATTCGTATAAATAAATTTACATGTTTGCTAACATAAATAATATCGTTAAATTTCATTTACACATTTACTTAACATTTATATCAATTTTAATTTCTACGAATAGATATTAATGCTAATTTGTTTCTGTTTACATGTATAAATATAGTATCCATTTATGCTAATTTGTATCAATTTAAAAAAAAAAATTGAATTTCTACGAACATATATTAATGCTAGATACCCCAAATAAATATAGTAACTTTCTCCAAAAACTGATGTGTCACAAATCAACATTGTAATTTTCCTAATAATAAAATAGAACCCTGCATGCATTCATGCGCGCATTCAATTAAAATTCGACACATTTCATGTCACGCCATCTGGTAAAAGCTTTAGTAAAAATTTTGGAAACATAGCATTACTCGCATAAAATAAAAGTAATTATATGTGTACAATTTGTCAAAAAAAAAAATATATGTACACAATTACAAATAAAAGAAAAATGTTACAGAATCAAACGAAATTCCAATTACTAGCTAGAATTCGAGTAACCGTTTAGATTATCGTTCATTTTAAAGATCCAAATATTTTTATGAGTATTTTCTATTAATGGTCGATTGTTACAGGATATTCGCATAACATTTCATGCTTCAATAAAATACCACACATGACACCTCCATTTTAGAGGTAATATACACGCACTGTTTTTCAATATTTTAATATTTTTAGTTACATAATTCCTCTTTCCGCTTTTCATTTCTGTCTCTTAAATAAATTCCACTTTGTTATAAGTAGTACTCCATAGTTTAAGTTGGACAGCAGATTATTAGACAGCAGATTCTAGCAGATTCCTTGACATCTTTAGTGGGCATTTTATTCATTTTTCTTGCCAAATTATTGCTCACTAGATTTATTATTATTAAGAGAGCTAAACTGAGAGAGAGTGAGAGAGAGAGAGAGAGAAGCTGGTTAGCTCAGGGTGTGAGAGAGAGAGATTAGAGAGAGATGGGCAGTGAACAAAAGAATGGAGTTGGAGATAGCCAAATGATGAAGGTGGAAACTGGTGATTATGGTTATGTTCTTGAAGATGTTCCTCACTTGACTGATTACATAGATCATCTTCCTGTAAGTCTCCCCTTTCTTCCTTTCCATCTCTCTTGTATATGTGTGTGTGTGTGTGTGTCTGAGAGAGAGAGAGAGAGAGAGAGAGAGAGAGAGAGAGAGAGATTGTGAAGCATGTGTTTTTACTGAGTTTGTGTTACTCATCACTTGTGTTATTGTTTTAATCATTGAATTTGAAAGCTGATCTGGGTTATTATTACTCTTCCAAGATAATGATCTTCTGCTAAAAAGATCACAACTTAATCTTTTTGCTTGGCAAAGGAAAAAAAATCTTTTATTTTATTAATTTAGCTGGCACATGTGAATTGTGAAGTAACTCTGCTTACATGTAACAGAGACATGGAATCAATTCATATTCCTCTTTCTTTGGACACAGATAAAAGAAAGTGAGGTTACTATGATGTTAGAATCTGGTTCTTTTCGGATTATAGCTGATAGTTACTTCTTAAATTTCTCTTTGTGGTGTGAAGCTTCTCTATGATATTGTTCTTCTTTGATCTGTTTCTCGAATGTCGAATTTCTATTTCCTGCTGAGTCATATTTTTATTAACTCTATGAGTCTATGTTAATTGTTATTTTTCTATGTGCAGACCTATCCCAATCCGTTGCGATCTAATCCAGCATATTCAGTTGTAAAGTTAGTTAAAAAACTTTTCACTGGCCTAATTTAATATTTATTACATAAGCTGCTTTAATTTTGAGTGATCAGAATCTAAGTTGTTCCGGTTTCTTTGACTTTCAGGCAGTACTTTGTGAACGATGATGATACTGTACCCCAAAAGGTTAAGTTACTTCTGACTCCCTCTATTATTTGACTATTACTCCCTCTGTCTTACAAAACCTTTCTCCTTTCGACTTTGAACAATGTTCATTGTAAGTGGTTGACTACTAATTTACACATAATCTATAAGACCAAATATAATCATGAGTGATCTTGTTGAATTCGTATTTGTAAGTATTTTAATACAGTGAAATTTTTATAATTAATAATAATATAAAATTAAAGATATAAACAATTAAAAATGTGTGTTGGTAAACGTATCAAAAGTAAACAGGAAAAGTATTTTGAGACGGAGGGAGTATGCTATAATCTTTAGAAATTTATCTAAACACATAAATTTTAATCAGTAGATTTATTTCTCCAGCCCCAGCTAGTCCTTATAATTTGGTCTAATTTTTTTTTTCCTTGGCTCTCTTGGAGTACTGGTTCTGCCACTGTCTATAAGCCCACATTACCCACCCACTCTCTAGCTCTCTCCGTTTGCTTGAATGGGCAACAACATTAGAAATATAGATTTATGACTTGGCCAAAGAAAAAAAAACCTTAGGTGTGCCACGAATTGTTACGTACATTTTTTTTTTTTGTGTGTGTGAATGAAGATGGTAAGTCATTATGGTTTGTAATTTAAGGGGTTTTTCTGGAGGTAGTTGCTTTTGAAACTACGGCCTTTATGTTACTCAATAGCATGGCCATTTAGGATGTTGTCTTTAGTTATCCGCATATAATTTTATATACTTTTTTGTAATTTTGTTGCATCTCGAAGCCTTCCTACTTTGGCAAGGGCAAATCAGTTTTTATAGTTGCTCGAAATGCATGACATTAACTGTTAGAATCTTATACTGTAGGTTGTGGTTCACAAAGATAGTCCAAGGGGAACACATTTTCGACGTGCTGGACCTCGCCAGAAGGTATGCAATTTTCCAGTCCAACTAGATGTAATCGTCCATACATATATTTTTGCTAACACATTTCTTCAATGCCACAGGTGTATTTTAGTCCAGATGAGGTGCATGCTTGTATTGTAACATGCGGCGGGTTGTGCCCTGGGCTAAATACAGTGATCAGGGAACTTGTATGCGCTCTCTATCACATGTATGGTGTCACCAGAGTCCTTGGAATAGAGGTTCGTCAGGGTTGAAATTCTTGGAATGTTTTCAGCACACTTTATCTTTGAAGGCATTAATAAATTTAAGTTTTATTTCCGATTCAACCTTTTGCTTGTAGTTTTCCTCCTCACATAATTCAAGCTTTAATTAAACTCTAACTTTCATAGAAACATGGAGGCCAATTTTTGGCCTATGGCTACATGTTTTGTGAGATAAGCTACTGCATGTAAAAATGCAAAATATTGTACCACTTTTGACCATTTTCTAGGTAGGGCAGTTAATAGGTGTTTTATGAAGCTTTAAGACATCTATGGTTCATGGCTTTTATTTGCTTGTTGTAATGAGTCGAAAGACAGATATGTTTGTTTTCTGATTGCACACTGCCTCCGTCATGGTTTATTGCTAGCGAATGTCATTTAGGGATAAGCTTGCATTCTAGAAGTGGTAGCTTCCTGCCCTTCGCAATCATTACTGTGGGATTTGGTTGGTACACAATTTGCTGTACTCTATTAATTTGTAGACTTCTGATAATCATGCCATGCAGGGAGGATATAGGGGTTTTTATTCAAGAAATACCATCCCCTTAACACCAAAGATTGTAAATGATATTCACAAACGTGGTGGCACAGTCCTTGGGACATCTCGCGGAGGGCATGATACAATGAAGATTGTTGACAGCATTCAGGATCGAGGAATTAATCAGGTAGGGGGAACTTCAAAATGTTTACAATCATTCTTTCCATCAGGGTTCAGTATTGCCCCTTTCTGTACTTTTTACTTTTTGGCTTCACTAAAAAATGTTTTGTTGCTGATATGCTATTCTGATTCAGGTTTATATTATTGGAGGGGATGGGACTCAGAAAGGGGCCGCTGTCATTTTTGAGGTAGTTTTCTTCTAAAGGAGATCGACCAGCTTTTTTAGATTATGTAGCATACATAAAGGGAGTTTGAGCGAAACTAGCTTTATGTGGTAGTTTGAAAACCGATGCTTCATAATTTGCTCAAAGTCATCAATATACGTTTATCTTGAATACCACATCGTTCTGTTTTTAGCCTCTTCGACATCCTTGCCCTTGTCTTACTCCACGTCGTTGGATACTTCCATGGAGTTTACTTTCTCAGTCAGTTATGTTGTAATTTGTATCCTCAGGTATAACCAACTTGCAGCAATGTTTAATACTGACCCGTAGTTGACTATAGGAACATATATTTGACTGTTGTTTTCTGCCTCGTCAAATGTCCATACTGCATATTTCATCTACTTCCCAAATTAATAAAACACATTAAAATATTTTCATGTGCTCATTACCTCTGTGAAGTGACACAATTGTCACAGCAGGACATTTTATGTTTTTCTTCTAAGTATCATTAAGATTTCTTAACTACCCAGCTTTAGGGAAGGGGATAGTATTTGAGATTTGAATTTACTGATGCTACGCGGATGGGATCCTGAATTAATTATGTCTGCCAGACTGCCACCATATCCTATTTCATATGTGGCCCAGTACATGATATGATTTCTTCTAGAATCTTACATGTGTATATGTGTTACCTTTTTTCTGAAAGTGTGATACTCATTGCAGGAAGTTAGACGGCGTGGTCTGAAGGTTGCAGTTGCAGGAATCCCGAAAACCATTGATAATGACATTCCGGTATTGTCATTCTCTAATATCTACTTATAATTTGATATGGTTAAACTCAGGCATTGAGCTCAAGTTTTCCATATAAGATTGCATCTGTGGCTGATTTGATTTGTGTCCTCTTATAAATTATCTTTTTAATATGACCCTGCCCCCATAAATATGTCCGGAAACAACCATCTTATACTAACTGTCATGTTACGACGTTTTTGCTCAGGTCATTGATAAGTCATTTGGTTTTGATACTGCTGTTGAGGAGGCTCAACGCGCCATCAATGCTGCACATGTTGAATCTGAAAGTGCCGAGAATGGTGTTGGGGTAGTGAAGCTCATGGGCCGTTACAGTGGTAAGTGAACTTTGTATGAGTTGGGATAATCATGGCCAAGATTGTTTCTAGTGTACTGGTATTATTGGTATATACATGGATATACACTTCTTAATTTTTTATGATAGAAATCAAATTAATGACTACAAAGTGTAAGTGGCATGTTGCTACTGCCGTAAAAGATAGCTATAAGTGTCATAATCAACTTTTTTTTCTTTAAAGCAATCTAAGGAGCTGCAGACTTGATAACATGTAGAACCTGTTTTGAGTCTGCCTCTCTGTCACCATTACTAAGAAAGAAAGGCGTTGTCTTCTTCGCCTTTTCATTGTCAGGGATTTAGTTTTAGAGCTGTACATTTTGTGTAATGATGTGAAGTCTTCACATTCCACATTTTGTGCTTTTGGGGATAAATTTTTTTAAGCTGAAGGTCACACTTTAGTATACATTTGGATTAGAAAAAAAGGTATACAGGGATAATAAAAAAGGAAATTGACTGCTTAGGTAACTAAATACCTTGTTATACTAATCTTTTGTTTTTCTAACCTTGTATCAAAGTCGCATATGATGAAAGCTATCTACTTGTACAAAAGATTAGAAAAGCAAACAGCAGTGCTATAGCTCAGTCTCACTGAAGGAATGGAGAACTTGATAAAGTGTTTAGTTCATATTATTGCTCTTTGACACCACAAGTATACATGCTCATCAAATGGTTTGATGATATATTTTGCCATCATTAGTATTTCTTTCATTCTATCTTACATAAATGCTATTGCAGGTTTTATTGCTATGTATGCCACTCTTGCCAGCCGAGATGTAGATCTATGCTTGATTCCAGAGTCACCATTCTATCTTGAAGGAGAAGGTGGACTTTTTGAATATGTGGAGAAACGACTTAAAGAAGATGGACACATGGTTATTGTTATAGCTGAAGGAGCTGGTCAGGATCTTCTTGATAAAGATCTGAGCCTAGGAAATGAGAAAGATGCTTCAGGGAACAAGCTACTTGCAGATAATGGATTGTGGATTTCTCAAAAGATTAAGGTATTTGCAATGCTTGGACTTAATCTTTTATGAATTTTTCTTCCTAATTGCCTCTGCACCAGACAATATGTCCTATTCTGTTTTAACACAATTTTTAAATTTACTTTGTCTTCAGCAAGAACTACTATTCGTTAGATGAAATGATTTAAAAAAGAAAAATAATCATGTGCCAGTAATTGCCGGTCATAATGAACCAGGATCAACTTAATTTTTTCAAACCTATTATCCGTCATACACTCTCTCTAATAATTTTCTGTGTCAAATCTTTCTTCTTTCCTTTATTGCATACAAAAGAGTTTTTCACCAATAAGGACAAGCATAAGGAAGTAAAAAAAAGGGCAAATGCATTCATGATTTTAGGTATCTGTTCACAAATTTCTTGTGACTTTGTATCATTATGTAAACCTATTATGCCTCATACATTCAATATTCAATATATTCATGATTTTTATTGTTTTTTTTATTCAATTTCTCAGCATCATAAAGCCTGTGAGGCCTGCAGTATTAATTATATATTATTTTTGTAATATAACTTTATATGTTGGTATAAATAATCATTTTGGAATAAAGTATGCCTCCCAACGCCTGTGTAGGTAATTTCTGTCAGCTACATTACACTAGACCAGTATAACAATACGCGAAAAATATGTTATTGCGGAGACTAGTGCATGATATTTGGTGTCCTACACAAGAGTCTTTCACAGAACCAAAGATGCAATATCTTCCCTAACCTTCTACTTTGTCTGATTCTGGTGACTTAAGGATTCACTCTTTCCCTCTTTTGTAGGATCATTTTGCAAGGAATAAGTTGGCACTCACTCTTAAATATATAGGTCAGTAACTTCCTATTTACCTTTTATCTAATATTTACCATTACATGAACATCAGAGGTTTGCAATAAACTTGGAGCTAACCTTTTTATCTTGGCAGATCCTACCTACATGATTCGCGCTATTCCGAGTAATGCATCTGACAATGTGTACTGCACACTCCTTGCACAAAGTTGCGTTCATGGAGCAATGGCAGGGTACACAGGGTTCACAAGCGGGCTTGTTAATGGGAGACAAACATACATCCCTTTCAATGTAAGAACTGGTTGCATGCACGTCCATAACAGTACATCTATACTTTTGACTTCTATTGATAATATTTGCAATAATAGACCCTTTGGTATCATCTAATCTTATGATTCATTATGCAGCTTCTCTGTAAACCTACCCATTAGAACCTATTACCCTAAAACAATTATGCCCAACTCATTTTCCTATTTTAATGTAGTCAGACAGTTAATTGGATATTCTTTTTGCAGCGCATAAATGAACAGAGGAACCACGTCGTGATTACTGATAGGATGTGGGCAAGGCTTCTTTCTTCAACTAATCAGCCCAGCTTCTTATGCAGAAATGCAATTGCCAAAGCAAAAGAAGAGGAACATCCACATACTCGGTTGGATGGAGAGAACTCATATGATGGGAAATTCTGAAAATTGAAGGATGACAAATGAAGATGACAAATGAAAACTGAAAATTTGCTCACATATATATGTATTAGTATGTAAAAATGAGTTCCCTAAGCTGCGATATGTTTGAGTATTATTATCATTCTATCAGACACATTTGATTGATTGAGATGTATTTCTCGTCTAGACGGAGTTTTTTGTTGTAATGTAATATTGTTAATATGGTAATAAAGGTACATGTATTTGTGTTGTATTGCAATTTTCTGTCCATAACTTACCTACAACCTTTTTTGATATTTTGTGTCCTCGCATCTTACTCAAAACATCATTTACAATATTCTAATTCAAAATCGAGCATTTGAAATATCATCATTAATATTTTGTTATACTTTGCTACATTTCGTTAAGTCGGATTAACTCCGTTTGTAATTTAAGTAATAAAGTGTACTTTGTTTTGTGTATTCGTATTTTACTTTAAATTTTAAATTAAAATATTGCAAATGATGTGTTGAGTAAAGTGAGTGTACTTTTCTCCTTAAATATCAACGAAATTAACTTAAATATCAACGAAATTAACTCAAATTTCGTTAACGGTGAAGAAAATAGCCTCTTCATAACGCTGCCACTAATTACATTGAATTAAACTTCAAAATGCAGCATCAAATATATCTTTATGGTGATATATCCTTGATAAGTGGGTCGTTTTTTTATCTTGCTAGTTTTTTCAATAAAATTTTACTAAATTGTATAAATATAAGAACTAAAGACGAATCTTAACAATATCTTAATATCATTAGTTCATAAAAGTAATCTTATCATCGTATAGATAATGAACAACATTAACTATTTATGTATATAAATCTTTATAGAATTGAATAGCTGTTTAATTTGGATAATACAAGTATTATTGATTATTCCCATCAATAAGAATGAATTTGAATAATACTGACTAACAAGTATTATCTCCACCGATAAAAATAATCTGAAAAATACCAACCAAAGAATATTATCTCAACCAATAAAAATCAACTTTGATAATACTACTCCATGGGTATTATCTCCGTCAATAAGAATCATAAAAATAAAAATATTGTTTCAACTGTACTAGCTTAAAACCTGTGCACCAGTTACTTTAAATTTTTTATAATTTATTTATAGTGTAGTAAAGAATTTGAATCTTACATTTTCATATATAATAATTTTTAGTATTAAATATAGATTAATATGTTGTTGGCGACCTTAGACCTCTGTATATAACATTTTAGTATTGTTGTATCTAACGGTCATGATCTATTTGAATTGAAGATAACGGTTGTGAATGAGGGACAACAAAAAATATAGAATTAATCAAATTACAAATTATACCCCTTCATTTATTTTATACGGTATAGATATAGTATAAATGTACGTATATAAATCTAACACGTATAACTCAACCAAATTCAATAAGTACAACTCAACAATATTCAACACGTTACGAATAATCCCTACCGCATGTATCAGAACAGATACTAAAATAATAGAATCATTGTGGTAAAAAAATTAAAAATAATAATAATAATAATAAATAACAAGTTAAAACAGAGACACGGCTCGCGAGTCGCTCGAGTTCGAACTCGTTTATCAAACTCGATTCGACTTTTGTGTTCGAGCTTATTTAGTTAAACGATTCGACAAAGCCCGACTCGAAATTCGAAAAATTGGCTCAAGCTCGAACCCGAACTCGTTTATAATTCCTAATAAAAAATTATTAAGAATTATTTTTATTATTTAAATAATGAAATTAGTAAAAAAAAATTACATTAAAATTTTTTATGTTTTTAATTGTTGTGCTCGCAAGTAAACTCGACTCAATCATTGAACGAGTCGGGTTCGATCAAAGATTTGAGCTCGTTTAACTTAATCGAGCAGTTCAGCTCGTTTAGACAACTCGAACTCGTTTAGTGAATATCCGACTCGACTCGACCCGAATTATAATCTATGTTTTAAATAGCAAATGGAAGATGTGAGGGCAAACCCAACAATCCAAAAATCCAAATTTGGGACAAATTAGTCCAAATTTTTCTCCAACAATGATCCAAATGGTGATCAGTAATCAATCTACAGTAAAACCTCTATAAATTAATGTCGTTGGGACCAGCAAATTTTATTAATTTATCGAGGTAAAATTTATACTGTTGCTATTATGTTGGGATAAAAAATCTATATTTAAAATATTAATTTATCGTGGTATCGAGTATTAATTTAACGAGATTTTCCTGTACAAGTATTATTTCGCATCCAAATTTATCATAATAAAAATTATTTACCAAAAATATATCTCATATTGATATTTTTAATAATTAACAATTTATTAAATTTTGGAACGGGATGTTACGTAAACTTTATAAATGAAAATTACTCAATGAAAATGGAAAATAGTATTGCACTTGTATGTCATTGTATGGTGAGATTTGCAAATCTTGCAAGAATCTACTCTTTGTAGTATTAAATATGTGTAATTGTGTATAGAATCATCCAAAATCTCATGAAATAAATTATCTACATTTCTACAAGTGAAGGGTGTTTAAAGCATTGGTCTCTAAAGCTAACAACATAAGGCTTACTGATTTATATTGTACAGATAATGGTTTAGACTATGAAGGGTTTCCTGGTCTCGTAGTTTTGTTAAAGCTTTTCTCTCTATCTTCCTTATCCATTCTTTGCTCACAGAGTATAGCCTTCCTATTTCTTGAAGCGACATGCAGTGATGGTCCTCAAGCCCGAGTCTTAGTAGCAAAACTTGTCTTTCTCTTGGATTTAATTCTTCTAAAAGATTGTACATGTCTTTTAGCAAGTGCTGCCTCGTGACAGTTTCTTCAGGACCCTTTATTGAGTTATCGGGCATAAGTTCCTGAGAAAAGAATACCAAGCCAATATGCTCAGCGAAAAGTATGTCATGCAGTATACTTGGGCTGGTCATGAAAGAAATCTACACATGCTTTTGTATTAGTTATGAATTGCCTGTCTTGTTGAGCAAAACCATAGATTACAGAGTAAATGCCATGCAACAATAACAGTAAAATAGCATACGTATAGGTTCGTTATCAGTGAATTTTTGAAAAATCACAAACACGGCAAGGAAGAAACTAGAACAGAAAGGACTAAATAATTATCATCAATGCTTCACAAATCCCCTGAGCCTATATAAAATTAACTGCAAGGCATGTACACTTGACTAAGCAAAAGGAGATTATACATAACGGATTAACGGATCCATTTGGTTCGATTAGATTTATATAAGTAGGGTAAGGCGTAAACTAAGCAAAACGAGATTACACATGAAGGGCCTATTTTGGTTCGATTAGACCTCCCTAAATAGCTTAAAGTTAGCTGCTGTCTCTAGGATCTGGTTTAAGGTTTAACGGAATTCAAGTTATCATGCACAAACTTTGTCAACAAACCAAAGTATAGATTCATACCAAACTTTTCACATTGGTGAAATCCCCAATTTTTCGATCAAGAGAACCAACGACCCTCAGGCAGTTACTAGCTGATGTGATTTTAGACAAGGATATTCCTGTAGACTTTGCTATTTCATAATCATCTGGATATGTCCCAAGGCTGTTTGACAGGGTCTTTCTAGCTTTCTGTATCCTTTTCATCGTTTTGCTTAATTCACACTGCATGTAGCCCATGCATGCAGAGTATTAGCTTCTCAAGGGAGATAATTCTTCAAAGAAATTACATTAATGAAGAGATGACTTGCTTACAGGAATCCGAACTCCTCTACAGTTTCGCTCAACAAGCATCAATATTGATTTCTTTATCCAATACTGGATGTATGTAGAAAATCTACATCCCCTGGTGTGGTCAAACCTTTCTGCACCTTGCAGGACACCAATTTTTCCTGCCTGCAAAATTGAAATGGCAAAGGAATAAAAAATTTAGTAACCTGTTGTTTAAATGTAATCTGAAGCACACTTGTCATCTCCATTACTGTAGGAACCTTTATTCATTAGAAATAAATGCGGTGGGAATGATGACATTTGGTGTAAGCCTGAACGAAATGCAGTGTTGTCAAATTTTAGCTGAAGAAAATAATTTAATGACCAAAATAGCAGATTTAGTATTTTAGACCCTTTTCAACTGATTAGTTATGGTGAGCAACAGTTGTAAATTGTATTACATTACCATGGTAAAGAACAATGCTACACTTCTCTATGAGCAACACTGCTACAATGCATCACCAATTCACCATAGGGAGCAACAAAATTGTGACGCATCACCATGCTAACTGATATTCTAGAGTAGGAAGTGATATTTAAAAACAAGAAAACTATTTAGGGAACTTTTGTCTAAAAAAGCTAATATGGGTTCCCCCCCCCCCCCCCCCCCCCACAAAATGAAGCTCAAACAAAAACATTTCAGACGGTAGTCCTACTCGGTTCAGAAATCTGTAAACCTAGCAGTGCATATGTTTGTTCATCCCTAATGTCAGCGACATCAAATTGAAAATTCAGATGATGACTATATATTCAAATTTGCATTTCATTGTTGTAGTGAAATATTCAAGATACGGTTGTTCGACCTGAATTAAATCTTTAAACCCCACTCCGAGGCCCCTATAATTCCTTGCAATGTAAACAATTAAAGATCTTGTGCTTCTCAGGAGCTCATCCTTGCAATAACAACCAAAGTGCAGATTCTGCTGCAAGGTCTTTTTGTCAACTTGAGCAGCTTCTGCCCAGCTACTCAAGCTAGCTGTTTTCCCTGTTTCTTTTTCCAACAGCGCTTTGATCTTTTCCAAATCTGCAAGTAACTGTCAATATATTGCAAGTAGAAGTAAGAGTCTAAGAGATAGCCATTTAGCAGGCAAAACAGTAACAGATGTGAACATACCTTCACCCCTGCTGTCAATTCAGCCTCATTCCTGGTGAGTTTAGGTCTTGAACCACTATATTTTGATGATTTTCGCCGAGAAGACAAGTTTTGATTTTGATGATGTACATGCTTTGTTCTAGAAGGCGATGGCAGCAGATAAACATCTTTTTCCTTCTCCGATACTTTCACTCTTTTTGCTTTCCTTTCCTCCTTCTTTCCCGAGCTAACAACAATCTTAGCCATTTGATCATTCACATGGCTTTTCATCTGATGCTCTTGAATATACTCAGTCACCAATGAGTTTACAGGTGGTGATCTCGTCCTTGAGAGGCAACTGTAGAACAACTTGAGAGCTCCAAGCCTATCCAATTGCGATAATATATTATTCTCCAACCTCAGCGCGTCAGAATCAGCAAATGTCTTCTCCAGCATATTAAGATTATTCATTAACACTCCAAAATGTGATACTTTGCTAGCATGTACGCTTGTTGCGGAAGTATATTGATTGGCTTCATCGGGTTTGCGAAAATTAGAGTGTATTATGCAACTTATGTCAGCGCAAGTACTCTTTCTGATAATTATCTGAATGATCAAAAACTTACAGTCATTACCAAATGACAAACAATATAACATGAAACGAAAATGTGTGTTCTAAAGCATTTTAGTATATTGTCAGCAGCAATGCAAACATGCACTTTACATGTTCTGTTTCCAAGTAATCATTCGATAAGGTATGTGCTGCAGACGGACAGCTGTGCGCTCTCAGATGATCATTGTGCATAGTTTCAGTCTCTCCTAAAACAATATATGGAAAGGATACTCTTGCTGTGTCATAGGAAGCCTCCATTCCCTTGACTGCATCAATATAAATCAGTGTAAATAATACAACTTCCTAATGACTACTTCCTAGAATATCTGACATAGAATAGAAGTAAACCAAGTAAGGCGTGCAAATACAGTAAATATCTGCCATAGAATAGAAGTAAACCAAGTAAGGGTTGCAGATTTGAGCATTTATGCTCAGTACTTGGATATCATAGCTACTTCCTAGAATTCAATATTACAGATTTTATGTAAGGTGTACTGGCAATAATATCACAATTTGTTCCATTATTCCCCTGGGGTAAGTCATAGGTTTCATAACAATAAAAAGACCATGACCTTTACACCATCTACTTCAACACATATTATACTAGACAATGAGTCTGTCTTTTGAGGTACACATAACATTAAAGTGTGTAAACAAACATAGCCTCGAGGTGTTAGAAACAGCCAAACAGGGTATACTATGAATATCATGCTTGTGGCTTTACGCCCTCCTCACTTGCAATCAACAACCTCCGATAACATATTAAGTTAACAAATCTCCCAAAACCTTAAGGTCTTATATTAAACATTAATACGATGCCATGATTGTGTGTTAATGGATAAATCAACACAATCATGCCACTTTTTTGATGTTTTACACTACTTTGTCCAAGTTTTGTTGCACCAAGCCTTAAAATATGGAGTAAACAATCAATCTAACTATATGAAACATGTGTCCTAAACAAGACCCTTGTATCATGATCAAAAACAAGAAGCATGCATGTCAGTGATGGTGAAAATATATAAGAAAGAGTTGACATACATGAATAAGATGAAGGCCAAGATGAAGAGTTGGTGGAATAGTATGGATATTTAACTGAAGAAGCCCATCTAAAATTGAGCCTAAATCCAATGCCCATTGTTGTGATTGAAGCAGAGAAAGCATAAAAGAGGTGCCCATCAATAAGAAACAAGGAGGAGAGGTGAGAAGAAAAAATAAGTTAGAATTTGAGTGTGTTTTGAAGCCATCACCTCTCAACCACTGGTTTCCCATCTCTACTTGTAGACCATAATACAATTTCAAGAAAATATCTAACTGCATGTAGGCTTTAAGCTTTGACTTGTGTAGTTGACTTGTGTGAAAGCCATTGGTCCTTTTTTTTTATTTCATGCTATATACTAGTACATGAATATTCACTAAATTCATTTAATCCGTAACTTCGAATCTCGTTAAATTGATTGAATAATTTTTTCCGATATCATGACAATAAAAAACGAATACCTCTGTAATATAGTAATATAGGGCCCGTTTGGAAAATATTATTTTTCAGAAATAAGTTACTTATTCTGAAAAAAGTAGGTAAATATGTATTTTCTGAAATAAGGAACATATTTTTGCAAAATAACGAATGTTAAACTTCCCATACACATTTTTTTTATATAAATATGAATTTTTTTTCAAATAAGTAACTTATAAGTTACTCATAGGGGGCCAAACGGTGCCAATGTATATATGTATACATCATCAAATGTGTGTAGAAAGAGGAGGATTCTTACAATTCCAATTGTTCTATTTTCTGCAATTATTCCAAAGAAATTTATCAAATAAAATCTATAATGGAACATACGTTTAAAGTTTAAACCCCTTTGATTGGAAGTAGAAATAAAAAATAAAGGTGACAGGGATGGTTGAAACATTATAAAGATTAGTCCGACCTATATTTAGATATTTGTATCATATACTCCGTAATTCATCAACTAAAACAAATGGTGAAATGTTTCGAAACAGGGCACATGAATTACAAAAGTAATCTAACACAATAATTTGACATAATTTCTGTTTAGAAACACGTACCAGAAATCAAAAACATTGACAGGCTACTCTTAACAAAGCAAAATACTTTAATTTTTATATTAATACATACAAATGTAGATAAAAGTTAATAAGACTAATATACCTGAAAGTACTCAACATTTATTTAAGGAAAAATGTGGCACTAAAACTTTTTTGAAATTCAAAACAAAAATGAACAAACCAAAACTCAAAAGAACAGCTGTTTAAGACATACATATGGTTTAATAATAAAAAGGGAAAATCTTTAACAAATGAGCTATATAATCCATCCCAGCAATTAGCTGTGTGGAATTACATTGCAGAAGATAATACAAGCAAAATCCTCAAAACTTTGCTGCTTAATCCCTAGTTATATGCTTGACTAAAATACTAAGCTAGAGAAAAATAATTCTACTATAACAGAGGCAAACTTACACAGTCTAATTTGTATGCTACGGTTATGTGTTGGTTGATGTCCGGTTGCTTTGAAAATTTCAGTTGTCCTTGTAATTTCTAGTACGAAAATCTGTACCCCCAAATGATCTTCTTGTGGCATTTGGGGAATCTAAATGAGTTGATCGTCTTGTGGCATTTGGGGAATCTGAAAGAAGAGGTTCATACACTGGACTTCTGCTCTTTGGTTGAGATATTGATAATGCAGAAACCTCTTTCTCTAGAGTTTTTTGTTGATTCTCTATACTACCCAATGACAAGATAGGCCCTCCCACACGTTCCGCTTGTTGGAGTATGTTAATCTTACTTGATCTGTACGTATACCTGAAGTACTTCAGTGCTAGAACTGGACCCATCCCTGCGACAACGATGAGCTGCAAGAACATAACAGGTACTCATCACTCATCAGCATACATATAAAAAACAAGTACGGTTCAGCTCTTCTTGGATGACTTACAACTTATGAGCACCAAAATTAAAAATCATTCCAAAAAATGTTTTCAAGAAAGAAAGGTGAGTCAAACCCACAGACAAGTCACCTACTAGCTGACATTTTGATATATACTATCATACATTATACTTAAAAAAGAATAAAGAAGGAAAAGGAAGCACCACTACCGAAAGAAATCAGTTTAAACTGAACTTTTCAGAACTTTTCAGATTTAGTGGGTCATTAAAAAATACTCCTTGAGAGTATGTTACTTGAAGGAAAAATGGACGAGCCAATTATATGGTAGGAAAACTTACAAACATTGTAATCCAGTAAGATGGCTGACCACATAGGCGGAACATAATCGTGTACATCCCTGCTGATGGCACGGCACTAATGATCCAGTTGATAATATAGAATCCAAGCAGGTTTCCCCATATAGCAAGATGTTGCAATACGGTGAAGGAACTATATGCATCGGACAGAAACCTCATGGTCAGAAGAGATGAAAATTTTTATCCACGTATAAACAACAATTATAATTATTCAGGAATGATTTCCATTTCAATGCATACAAGCCATAGATTCAACAATCAACAAGAAGTCAATACAATCGGAACTTTGTATATGACCATCATCTAAATACTTGCATGTAAACTTTGGTGGTTGTGTTCAAGATTGGGTAAATTTCCATTTGGCTTCCTCGTCAATTTTGATATATATATATATACACACACACACACACTGTCAATAGGAACTATAAGAGAATGAAAGACTTAAAGAATCGGACTTATAGCCAAAATGCAAATGAAGAGGATAACTTACTTAGTCTCCATTGCGACAACAAAAGCCTGCAACCAGATACATCCAGAGAGTGCCACCATCGAGACTTCCTCGATCTCACTTTTCTCGTTAGCATATGCATGGATAGTGATTAAAAATACAATAATTGCCTGGATTTCCTCAAGTATTAGTACTTGAACTTTAAAGCAAACAGAGAATAAAACAAATCCAAAGCAACATATTAAACGGAAAAAAACGATGGTTTAAGACAAAGCCACAAAATAAAGGGGCTACCAAACAACTTGTAATATAAATAAAATTATTTTTGTATATGACCTATAACATTGAAAAATCTTGCAAAACAGTGAGTGACAACGGTATACACAGAAATTTGTGTGCGCAGACATGTGTGGGAGCAACACTAGTGTATGTACATTTTATCTTCTTTAGAACTTTAAAAGTTGACTCTCTTTGCTGACCCTACATAACTAGCATACCACAAAAGCGTCCTATGGTCTGCACATGAAAAGTTCTGGAAGATAATCATTTGGAGTGCGGATAATATATTCATCCTTTAGGTTAAAACAAAATAATGGTTCTTGTGACCATTATGTAAGATAGGGCTCAACACGGAGTCCTAGTTATAACAACTTAACAAGTTTTACCATAAACTTGATCTTTGTCTTCAACATGATTAGAATTTTGGGATCTAGTACAGAACAACATCAGTGACTAGAAGAAACTTTGTTTGCTCTGTAAATTGTAACTGCAAATTACTAGGATTCTATTTCTCTCAATTATCTGAGTAGAGTATTCTTAGCTCTAATGAAACCTCAGCAGCAGTGGATGATATACAGTAGAGTACTCACATGGAAGAGTGACCGGCCAAACCATCCAGCAAAAGTACTAGGATTTAAAAGCCTGTTTCACATAATTTTCAATATAGTTACACAATTCATTGGGAAAAAAATAGGCTACAACAGTAAACCAACCCCTTCAACATTGTAACAATATCTTAAATTCAATCAAAGTAATAAAATTGGTAACTGATAATAGCATGGTAAAACAAACCTTCCTGCTTGGCAATAGAATAATATTTGAGGATGTTGCATCACAGTTTTTTCACTAAGATCTTTGTCAAGCACACTAACTAGAACAGGAATGCTTGTATAGAAAACATTATAAGCCATTAAACTGACAGAATTGAACAGGCTACTCCCAGATACACCTGAAACAAACGAGAAACTGAACGTCTCATGTTAGTATATTGACATTGAAAAAAAAAATTTAATGCAAAACAAACGAGAACAGACATAATTAAAAACATAGAAGATAATCCATAAGAACTCACAAGATCTGAATAAAGCATATCAGTAAAGATTTGTAGAAGGAATACTGGGACAGAAAAGCTGTGCGATTATAAGAGTATCGTCCATGGACAAGTATTAATCTTTTAAGAAACCTGAACTCTGCAACAGGCAAAATCATTCATCTTACATTCTGAATATAATTTTAAGGCCAGAAACTCGGTAAGAATAAAATGGTGCATACAAATAAGCATATGAAAGCAAGTACACTGGACCATAATGCCAAAGCATAGAGAACACATCAATATACGAGATCAGGCAGGTCAAGTACAAGTGTAAAACTTGAAACTTTATTTCAATAAATACACCACAAAAGTACCAGCAATCATTCTGAATCATGAGCAAAATAAGATTCCTAAAGAATAATGATAGGAGATTCATAAGAAGTCGGTATTTGTATGTACAAGTTACATATAGGACGACATTATTTTTTTGTAGTCCCATCCTGGAATTTCTCATTTCAAACATTATCAAAACACAGGTTGATATAATTAACAAACCTTGAGGTGGCAAGTTCAACCATATGCAGAGCTAGTTCAGTACCAACCAAAGACCTTGTACAAAATTACTTATACGTCCTTTTATTGAAAAAAATGAAACAAGGGAAGAAAAGAAATGTCAAACTTGTAATGACATTTATGCATTGAATTCATTCCTTCCGCATTCATATAAACTGTATCATATTGTACACTCATTTTCTGTACTCTCACGCCTTCCCCATCCTAAACACCTCTAGCTTTCATCATATGTATCATTTTGATACCCATATCCATTCCGCCAGACTAGATGGACAGCTAAAGCATATTGCTTTATTGCTTATAACATTTAACATACAAAAAGGGAAAGAAGGTTCATATATCTTGTATTAAAGAAGCGCGTACATGAATGGAACACACATATACATAATATATATTGATTCTTAGAGAACTCACTTCCAATGCTATAATCAGCTGCCCTTGCTGCTTGCAATCCCTCTCTTCCACTTATGCCAACCCCAATATCAGCTTGTTGTATCATCCTTACATCATTTCCACCATCTCCGATAGCAAGTGTTCTGTAGTCGCATGATTTTAGGAGCCCCACAAGCTGAGCAAAACGTACAATCAGCAGTTGAACGAGGGAAGTTGCAATGGTAAACATATATAAAGTTCAGGGAAAACAAAACAATATGGCGGCAACAATGATACGAAGAATGAGCTTTAATCACTACTGTGTTACTATTATTAGAATAATAATTAATTTGAATAAATTAGAATTCTTTATACCAAGTATAACTTATCTAATTAGGAATATTATCATAATTTAAAGGAAGTTGAGCATGCATTCTGTGCAGCCCTTTAAATGACAAATAATAAGGACAAGATCATTATATTTTACAGTAATTAATGTTTTAATATTAAAATTAATTTAATGTGCCAGATTATTTGTTTTTTTTTTTTGCACAATCAGTTACTATATGAGGGAAACACATGAACTGCACGAGGCTTTTCCATGTAAAGTTTCCTAACAAACTTATGATTCCCGGATAGAAGATGAAAGAGTAACAAGAAATCCTACACATTTTTTTGACATGTTGAAACTGAGTATCACATGTAGCTATTGCTACTGAAAACAGAGCACCTAATCTAGAAGAAATTTTTACGTGGATACTTGTGACATAAAAAGTAAAAATATAATATAACATCATGGAAGCCCTGGTGTATCCTATTTAATTATGCACGTATAAAATATGTTTTGGAAATTCTAAATTAGTAACTTCTTGTAATCGCACACCTGTGCCTTCTGAGATGGTGTAACGCGACAGCATATAGCTGTCTTTGACAATATTGATAATTCCGTGAATGCTTTTCGATGATACTTTAGTGCAATTTCAAGAGCCCAGCCATCAATAACAAAAGCCACATCCTGTTATAATGAATAGCATATAATTAAACAAAAGAATGAAAGCAATTTATTAGCAAAAGACTAGAAAATATAGTTGCCATCATGCACCATAATCTTAGTAGAGTATATATTCAGATATACTATAGGAGATCAAAATCACCATAAAATTTAGCAACCAAGTAAAGGATAGTGCAAATTAACTCTAGTACAGCCTTCAGTCTTTTCTTCCCATGGCAAGAATTTTGTTGGTGGAAGTTTTTCATTTTCACTAATTCCGTGTTCATTGAAAACATTTACAAGCTTGATAAGACATAACATAAGAGGTAGGGTAAAACAGTGCATGTTTTATTTGTTCAGAACCTAAGCTGTGCCCATTCGTAGTTTAAGAGGCGCTGAGGGTAACACCCAAAAGAGCATTTAAAGTAGACTTGTAGAATATAACTTGTGCTGAGAATAACTAAAAGATGTCTTGCTTCAGAGTCCAGACAATAATGCAGCCGTTACTGGCGCATGCTGCTAATAAAGAAATATGCTAATATAAAGGAAATATGACCTATCCGGGGCAACATTCCATTGGGGCTATGAAGAAAATAAACAAAACAACAAAAGACCAAAGACTATTAAAACAGGACTACTTTCCAACGATTCAAATTTAAAAAAATCAACAGAGACAACTTCTCAGCATTCAATCTTAGCTATTACCAGAATGATACTACTGATAGCATCTTTCCCCAGAAAACTAATCATTCACTCAGCAGTTCAATCTAAATTAAACATCACCTTTTATTTAAGTGAAGCAAGTGACAAGCTACATCTTTGGCAGTAAACTTGAAGCTAATGCTAAACTCTCACCTTAGGTTCTGAATTTGTTATTCGCATTGTAAGGAGAACTCTCTCTAGACTTCTACACACTTCATCATCTGTTTTGCCATTGATAAGTAGTAGCTGGCCTTTGGGTTCTGTCGACAAGTTTGCAAAATTAGCAATTAGTAAGTAGAAAAATTCAAGATACAAGGAACACAAAAGCTTCAAGATATTCTGTACATTAGGATTTAGTGGTCACAGCCCTCATGTACTTAACAGTGGTTTAACACTCAATAATATACAACTAAAAAGAAACGATATGGCAGTCAAATGTCAAACATAGTTCATGCTTTTATCTAATATAACTTTTAACACTGTATTAGATTCTATGAACTATGTCTTTCACTTCCATTGCAAATCCGCAACAAGATTAAGCGCAAAAACGGGACGAAGAAAAAATTATACATCTATGCATCCGTCTGCAATTAATGGATCAAATCACAGAAGCAACACTAACGTTCAAACAGTTTTTCGGGGGTATATATATAGCGACACTTCTTTGCGAGGAAAAAGAAACGAGCACTCACTGCTTCCCTATTTTTTCAGCCTCATCGATCCAGCCAGGAAATAAAAGGACCATTTACAATGTGCACAAGCAATTACAATGTAAAGAAAGGATAAAAAAATGTATGCAAATCTACCAGGAGAAACAAAATTGCATGATAGAGCAATTTGTATGGCTGTATTCTGCTTGTCTCCCGTTAGCATCCAAAAGTTTATCCCTGCTTTTCGAAGCGTTTCAATTGTCTCGGGTACACCATCCTGTATAATTGTTCAAAAAGACGGCAAGAAAGTCTCAAGTTTCTATATACAAGCATCATTGCTGATTTAAATTTAAAGACAACGTAAAAAATAAATAGAAAACCTACCTGAAGACGATCCTCTATAGCAGCAACCCCAAGAATTTCCAGGTCAATCTCTAATCTCTGGCAAACCTCAGACACTCTCCACTGGAAACATAGTAATAAAAAGAAGAGACCAAGATCAGATAAAACTACATGCTCATACACGTAGTGTCATACCCCATTCCAATCATCGAAATAAAAATTAATAGAGAGGAAGTGAAGATAGCTATATACAAATTATGACAGTTTTATATTATACCTCTCTATCAACCAATGTGCTATTAGCCTCTTTAAATACCAATGACCACTCCTGATATTTATCCTCCGGTAATTCACGCCAAGCCACACATAATGTCCTCAAACCCAATTGAGCATATTGTTCTACAGCTTCAGAGAAGGTTCTTATTTGTTGTCCTGAAAATTTTCAGGACCAATGTAAAGATTTTAGTTTCAAAATGTTCACTATAAAAAATCATCCGAACATTTTGGGAAAAGAGAACAGTTTCAAGCAAGCATCAAGCAGTCAGCATATTGATGAAAAGATAGAACTAAGTATGCAGGTTGCTTTATACTAGTGTCCCACACTACTCGTTTAATATGACAGGCATCTCTAGTGACATCCGAATCCTAAATCCTCTACTATTCCAAGACACAATAATTAACTCAACTACAAGCCTTTCTGAACTCCCAACTTACACTTGCAGCATGCCTTTTCGTTACATCCAACATCTTCCACAAAGTTGTTCGTAGCAAGTAGTTGGCATCCAAAAGTTACATCCATACCAAAAAGAACATTTAAAAGTCGGAGTACTTTGGCACTTTTCTGAACAATTAACTTAAAAACAGAATATTGGCATACCAAATTGAGTAACAAATATTTGACATAAAAGGGAAATTACAAGAAAATACTACTTTAAATTGCGAATTACCAGTGTAAGCACAAGGAAGAATAGCTTCATCTGCTCCTTTGGACAAAAGGAAAATTTTCCCACTTTGACAATCTCTAACCACTATAGACATCTTTTTCCTATCAGAAGTGAATTCCAGGGTGTCCAACAATTCATATTGTAGTAAGGAAGCATTGAATTTAATTTCTGCAGTAAAAAAACCCAAGGAGACCATTCAGGTCTCACCAACAGAAAATAATTAGATCTACTCACACACGCATGTACACAAACATTTCAACTTAATATTTTCTGCATTATTGCGTACCAAGAATATTGGCATTCTTCTTGGCGAAAATCATATGCAGCTGGGCAGCCGCACGAACAAGAGCTTCCTCATCCTGTGACTGCGCCTTGTATGACAGCCCTCCATTTTTGCTATGGGGAAATGCACAATTTATAAATAAATAAAGTGGTATTACCGCAGATGAGGATAGAAAGTAAAAGCAGGAAGTCAGATTCCTGCTTTCGGAAGGACTTCTTAATAACTTATATTAAAATCACCTCTGCAAGGGTATTACAGTGTTACAAATTGACATAACCGTGAGAAATCGGATGACATCAGGAGAACCACCAGAAACAGCGGTGAGCAGCTTAACATCTGCAACAGTACAACATGTAGAATAATTAAAAAAATCCTCTTGGCAATTTATTTTGTTTAACAAAAGTAAGGAATGAGGCATACACAAAACAGACCAAAAAATACACATGGCAAAGCTACTCAAGGCAATGAGTTCAAAAGTTTTTAGTACTTGGTATATAACCGCAGGAATCCCATTCGATCAAATTATAGCAACAACAAACTGGGTGAAAGAAATACAACAATTTCAAGTTCATTTTGAGGGCATACGGAATCTTAATGTGATCCATGCAGCTGGTCTAGTGCAACCTCTCAAACAATGTCACGGCCACCATGCAGAATCGAATCAATTTGAAGTTGAAACCAAACTAACAAAGTTGGTATTACACAGCAGTATTAGCATTAAATAGCGCTGCAGCTTTAGGAAATTTAATATAAGCAAGCCACATAGCGTTTGACTACAATCTCGGAACCATATATAAACTACAAATACTTAACAGCCCAACATAATTTTTGAACCCCACTGCCACGCAATATAGTGGGACAGCACAAAATTGGACCACGTACAAAAGCTGCCTACATATGGCTGACTCCATGTTTAGAGAATGTTGTTGCTTACACAATTACGCATTGGGATTTTGCTCTTACAGTAACAGTTTTAAAGTATAGGGTGGAATCAGGGTGTAATGGGGTTGCGTCCTGAGGTTGCGCTATATATGAGCACCATGTTTTCAGGAAAACGAGGAAGGAGCAGCTCTTGTTGCCTTGTATTAGGATTGTGTTATGTTGGCAATAGATAGAATTTGCTTACCTAATTTTATTGTACCTGTGTCAGAATATTTAACTGCATGCCTTTCTTGCCGAAACAGACTTTTATCCTGATAGTCACAGTTTATATGCCTTCTATTTTTTTTTTGCGGCAACTCAAAAGATACAAAAAGCTTTTTAATTTTCAGGAATAAACAAGTTAATTTAAAAACTTTTAACATCTTTCAAGAAACATATCCTACGTCTGGGTCTTTTATTAAAAAATACAGTACCACTTCATAGAGGTAAGGTTTGGGCATATCTCATCCTCTCCTAATACTAGTCCGAGCAGTTAATATTGGGTATTGTTGGTTAAGTATTATTTTAAGAGCAGTATACAGCAGTTGTGCACCGCAGTTTGCTAATACCCTAAAACAGTTATTCATGGGTCACGTTACACATATGACCAGAATGTATTAAACCTTCAAAAATTAACATGATTTAGATCAGCTAATAGCTATATATCGAACCACAAATGCAAGTAGAAGAGTATCTACATAGACAGATAACCAACCTTTTAAAGCATCACCATTCTCATTCCCATAGAAAGTCCCACCAATACAACATCTTTTAAAAATCATTTGGTTTTCAGTAAGTGTCCCAGTTTTATCGGTCAATATATACTCAACTTGCCCCAGGTCCTCACTTATTGCTGTACTGCCACATACAAGAAAAAGAATCTTACGTTAACACTCAAATTGCGTCTATGAAAAAAGATAGTGAACGCCTTTGCATTTCTTACTTAGCAGCAAGAGATGGAGTGCCTGTTTTAATGTCAATCATCTCGTGGTCCCAATCTATAAATTTAGCATATATGCTTTTTACAAGATCCAAGGACACCTGAAATAGAAGCAGATTATTAAATTTTAGAACAAAATATTCTCGCCATCTAAAAGAACTTCAAAAGGATTACAAATATGTGTTCAAAGAAAAGAAAAATGTCTAAAACACAATTAGCGCTACCATGAGAATAATTCATATTCAGCTCCACGCTTGTACAAGTTTTTACACATTTTTGGTCCATGGGAAAGTGTATAACGTGATAACATATTATATGGAAAAAACATACATATGTTACTCTTAATTGAAAGCTGAAAGGCCTTTTCAGTGGTAGGTGGTACACCATGTTACCATATTTTGGTCTGCATCTATTTAAAAAAAATTATATATGTAATGATTCGTTTTTAATTTTCGCATTAGAATACTAATAATACAAATTCAACTAAGATCCTACTACAATAATGGGGTTAATTGTATTAATACTCTATTGTCATTCACGTCATACTCCAGATTAAATATTTACCATAAACCTATAATCAGATTGTTTTTTACTTTTTGCCAAATCCTATAATTAAATTGTTAACTGGAGTATTATTATTCTATGATATAGTTATCGACAAAAACATTACCACCACCCATATACGAATATACATCTAATATCTAATATGTTCATTTAATTTATTTTTTTAATATTAGTTATGATATTACATTTATATAATATTTTCGTAACTGTTACATTAAATTTCGAATTCAACTGAAATATTGTGATTTTATAATTGAGTCAAAATCTTTATGTTAATATATTATATATGTCATAACTGCGAACACAAAATTATAGGGACGATTATTCATAGTTACATTTCTTACTGGCAATTTATTTACCAAATATTCGTGTTTCCCGTCCTTTTTTGTTCATATTTACTTTTACATCAACCATGCCAATGTGAATAATGTTACTGATGAAAGTAGATACATAAAAGTAACAGGCACATGATTACCTTTATGGATATAGGTATCATGATGGAACAAAGCAGTTCAAACCGCAGCGGAATGACCAACAATTCATACCACGGACCGGCATTTGGATATTGAACATACCATTGCTGCACAATAAAAAAACAAGAGGTTATTAAAGAATATAGTACAGGAGAGTAAGCTATTGTTCGAGTTTAAAAGGAATATTATTTATAGGTCTTAAACAAAGTCCAACGCAATAATTCCAGTGAATCATTGAAGACAAATTTTCAACATAAAATAAACAGATGCCTTCTAGGATAGAAACTCAAAATTAACCAGAATATAAGGTGAAATAAGGGATCAAATTCAATACTATACAAAATCCTACAAACATAACAATATACCATACAGACAAACCTTTCTAGCTTCTGTGTCCTTCCAGACATTGCCAGCTATGCCCAGAACAATTACAACCACTATTTGGAAAACAAAAATCGCTCCGGTCAACTTGTCAATCATCGCATCCATAGCTGTAAGCTTTGGTTCTGGAACACCCCTACTCATTCCCAATTTCGTTTCATTGCCTGACGAAAGAGGGTATTCACTATTCACATCATCTCATACAATGACACCAAAAGTGTGCAATAAATTCATGTGAAATGCACATAAACAGGATAAAGAAAACATTATACTGGAGCAATGATACCAAACTAGCATGCTCAGAGAAAATCAAACTTCCTATTCACTAGTTTAACAATGTCTAAATTAAGGAGAAGAAGGGAGTAGAGACTTCATGTCATGACAGCATTCATCACAAAGAATGCAGCGGAAAATGTACGTATTTTCGTCTTGCTTGGCCAACAAACATAATCCTCGGAGTTATCCTATTGACGAACTACAAAGTCTTGTTTTTCCAGATCCAACTATGTTCATCGCACTCATCCATTTCTCAATCCAAGTAACTACTGTATTGAACTTCTAAAATTAAATAAAAAAAAAAAACTTGCCTGCATAGATGGCAACTCCACAGACCCACTCAGTATTTCGCAAGTAACATGATTGCAGGATAGTGTTTTTTATGGTTAGAGGACACACGTCATTATCAAGAAATGGAGGGAATAGCCTCATATTTGCATCAAATCTTCTAATGTCTTTATCTGGTTGTGGGCACTCGATCACACCCTGTGGAGAAAGATGGACATCAATAGCTATTTGCGATGAATATCAAGCCATATGTAAATCAAGAGTAAAATGAGATCTTGCCTTGATTTTGTGCAACAATTCGAGCTCTATTCCTGCGCAAGCAGAAGGTATTACCCGTGTTTTAAGATCAGTTTCACCGTCTAAAGCAGATGTCTGCAAAAAATGTGATAAAAATAAAACATATATATTGCATTTACATATATGTGTAAACTATAACTAAAAATCGTGCATCTAAAGGATCTTGCGCATATAAAGCTGTTGAAGACAGAAATTAAATACTGTTTGCTAAAACAGCATAGGTTAGAGAAAGCGAAAAAAATATCATGTTCTTCATTTTTTCAGACCATAAAAGGACAATATTTTAAGATATAAAAGAGCACGAGGCCTCCAACATGTATTAATAAGTACTCTAAGAATTCGAAACCTTTATCATGTCACAGCTGCAAGGAGTTCATAACCAGTTCTAACTGATAGTTTTTTAAATAAAACATTTAAAACCTGGAAAGCATTCATCACTGAGAGTGTAAAATTGAAGAACCATTTACAACCTCTTAAGAGAATGAAGATTAAATTCAAATTAATCCTTTACCAATCACATATCCTTACTAAAAAAAAAATATTACATTGGAATGCTAGAGGTCTTTCCTATTTTGTTATTTTCAATTTTAGTCCTTAGCTACTTCTACTTTTAATCTTACTGATTAAGAAAAATGAGGGAAACCAATCAAATAGAAATGGAATTCTTATATACTCATCCTTGACAATGATAACATTTAAGATTAAAATTTTATACAGAAAATATTATATTGAGAATCTACCTCTACATGGCATTGACCTTGCGGTTCAGAAGTCCCAATCAGAACAAGATCACATGGCACTTCATCATTTTCACGAAGCCACACTAGGTTACCAACATGAATATCCTGTGATTGAATCTGCAAATGGAAATAATCAATTACCAGTTGGAACGTTTTGCTGAGGGACAATGGCCCACTGAACAAAGTAAATTAAAAGATGATCTGTACCAGCGCACAAGTAATAGGGGCATACAATGTCAATTTTTCTGCAAGTAAAATCGTCTTCCATGGTAATTAAAATTTGAAGTATCTAAAGGTTCAAGTGAATCACAAATATTTGGCCAGCTTAATTTATACATCCAGAATCTTTTATCAATTAGCTAACCCTATGTGGATTTTTTCATTATGTTGCACATAATGTTAACGTAAAGCTTATATCACCACATACAAGTCTATACATCACCTTTATTAGAAAGATCAGCAAGATATTCATATGTTTTGCATTATTTTAAACTGCAACGTTCAGTTTTCATCCCGATCAAGAAAAAAAAAGATGTTTTTCATGATTGAACTTAACTTCACTATACACACCACAAAAAGAGAAAATTATTTATGTCAAAAATGAAGATGCCAAAGCAGGAAAAAGGAAGATTTGAGGCCATCAATTTGGTCGGATGCAAATGATAAAATGTTCAATACTTGTAAATAATCTAATCACTGTCACTTAACGAAATTGCATTACGTAGATATTTGATGAACTGGACTAGTTCACTATGTACAACTGTATCTTCAGTAATGATACCCTTGTTGTGATTTCATCTACCAGGGGATCCACCATCCATTTGTTGTATAATGTATGGTGATCTTGCTTCTAAATTAAGAGTGGCTACCCAATTTGATAAAATTTCCAAATACATGCCGATGCTTTGACATTTTCATGTCTGCTTATTAGTTCAATATGTATTTCTCAAAGTAAGAATAACTGCTTTAGGTGATCACACTATTACTTTCAATCGAAACTCTGTGAAATGGACATACTATCACGGTCTCTTCGCGATAAATTTGTCTTAATAGTAATTTTTTATATCGAGTCCATATTTGATTCGCACAGTCAGCATTACCGCACGAACACTTCTATGGCACGGCACTGAATGCAGAGCAAACAGACGTGATTCAAAAAAATTGACCTTCGAAGCCAGTGAATTACTATGTTCCAATTCCAGAATAAACTGAAAATAAATATCACCAGAGACAACATTACAATTCATAAGATATAGACTAACGTACCTGCTTTTTGACTCCCTTCTTTACAACCCACACTTGCTTCTCATTAGCTTTTTTGTCTGATAGATATCTGTAATAATCATCCCAAGCCTCTTTTGATGCTGAGACAGCAAATATAAATAGGAGTGGCCCCCATGTACTTGCAGGATTTACTGGCGTTATGAGCGGCCAGAGTTGAAGGCATGCAATCAACAGAAAGTACTGGTTCATAAATCGGCTGAAGAAGAACGATGTAGATAAGTTATATGGGATAAAACCAGGAACACAAAAAAATCGTCCAATAACATGCACTAATGATAGATGAGAACGTACTGATATTCATCTGTTAAGAATGAAATTTACTCCCAAGTTCTTTCAATTCAACTAGTGCAAACATCAGATAAAGTAAACTTTTCATTGCTGACATACTAAAATCAAAATCGACTGCATGTACACTTAGATACGGCAGAATGAAAGAATTCCATGCTTAACTATTGGCTAAATTTCTTGATTTCACAATACATTTTTCCAGGAATCCAATTGAATGTTGTATATGATTGTCTAGTAAAATGGACCAAGCTAGTAAACCAATTTCAATTTTTCGCTACACACGGGAATTTTAGAATTATCTATTGCAATCTCAAATGAAGACAACAATACGGTCGAAGTCTATAATTATTTTCAAGAGTCGCAACTCGCAAGGCAGATGAAAGAAATCCAAAATTACCTGAATTGCTCCCATAGATTTTTTGGGAGAAAATTCAACAATGTATACTTGGTATTTGATATGCGATTATCGCAATAAAGATCATGTGACTCGTCATCATTGATATAAACACAGCGTTTCATCGTGGACGTAATCTCATAAAATTCCCCACTTGCCTCACTCCAAATAATAATCTGGAGCTACCCAAGCAATTTAAGCTCTACTCAGTATCTCATATCCTGCAAACCATTAACAAAATCGACTTACACCAACAACTCAACCATAAATAACTCAACATAACATCCACTCCAACACAAAGAATTAAGGTACAAATCACTATTCTAATCCATACCCACAACACAATAAAGGTTATCAAGTCAAGTGGATAACAATTATTCGAAAAAAATGAGCTATTACATTACAATTTCCTCTCGGGCATTTCATCAAACATGTAACGTACAATGTTAAACATGCCCAAGATCAACAAAAATAAGAGAACCCCAACAAGCAAATTAAATGTATAAATCAAATAGTAGTGAAAATAACAATATTATTACTACCTGAGAAAAGTACAAGTGGATCAGAATTTAGAGAAACGCTGATGCTATATCTATCTATTAGATACACACACAGCTGATCGGAGATGCCGTCTTGATCTACTGTATTTAATTTTATTTGAAATTTATTTCAACTGTTTTTTCCACATTTTAGTTTGGTGTAGTTGGTTCTGGAAACGCGTCTATAGAGTACATTGCAACAACGTTCGTTCCTCCGGGTTAGTCAAGATAAGCGAAAACTGTCCGGATATAATAATATTATAATAAAAACAAAAAATGTTCTTCAAAAATAATATTTCTAATTTTTTAAAAGAATCTGTTTCTGCGAAAATACAATGTCTAACTATTATGCTAATACTAGGGTAAAAGCTCGTGCCTCGCACCGAAATAATTTGGATAATTATTAATACGATAGTAATCGCATATTTACATTTAATTGCTTAAATATTAATTTAGTGTTTAAAATAACGTAAAATCAACTTTATCAAAGGAATATTGGAGTATAATATAAATATTTATATTAGTAAAATTTTTCGTAAATAACATAGAGGCTTGTAAATTCACGTGATTTTAATGTAAACAAAAACATATTACAAAATCTCTTAATATTATGTAAAAGTCATCTTTGTGATTCGTATTCAAATATTTTCTTTTAGTCTAATGCTTATTACACAATATGAAATTCTATTTTAAAAATTAGATAGTTTGAAAAAAAATTATAATTTTGAATTATTTTTAACACGTTTAATTTTTTTTCAAATATTAAAATTAAAGTAAAATATGAGAACTACAAACCAACACAAAATATATTATATTTTATTTATTCTAATGGCCCCGCGCATGGGCACCTTCACAAAAAAGTCTTATAATTCTACCCTCTATCCATTTATCAAAAAATAAAATTAAAAAAATACAAAAAAAAAAAACTGCTGCCACGTCGTCATTTTTTAAAAAAAATATTTTTTTTCGATGAATAGATAAAGGGTAAAATTATAAGATTTTTGCGTATTGGGGTACCCCTAGTTTGGTCATTAGAATAGCTTAAATGTTGGATTAGAATTTGATTTTTAGGTTTGTATTTTAAGTAAGTTTGTATTGGAGTGGCCCCCTATATATATATATATATAACATAGATTCATTTTTAGAGATCTCACATTTTCAACATAAATTCGATTATTTTTCGTATTTTTTTAAATATTTATGTTTTAACACCAATCATGCATTTAAATTGCTGAAAGTCTAAATAGTAGACCAACCAAAAATCTCTAATATGATTCACATATTTAAAAATTTACATACCTAAAAATTATGTTATGCAATTATCAATTATGTCTAATTTGATAAATAAGATTTACATATTTCTTAAAACCAAATTTTATTTTTTATTTTAATAATTTAGTATCTACTTGGAGACGAACGTAAATAAATACATTTTTTCCCGAACTCGGTTATATTTTTTGTATAATCTGAAATTTTATCTTAAAATTTTATATTAAAATTTTGTTTTTTTATTACAATCATTTAAAATGGCAAAAGAGAATCGTAGAGTATGCTCAATTGATTAAAATGTTTTTCATAATTATATTCTTAGCAATATTCTAAAAATAACAAAACCAATATGTTATTGAGTCAAAATAAAAATAGAAAAAATGGGACAAAAGGAGAAGATGTGGTTTATCTAATAAAATTTTTAAAAGCATACAAGTATAGCATAATGGTTATGGCATAAGTATGAGAGTGGAAGGTCATCGGTTTGATCCTCAAGGGTAACATAGGGCCTGTTTAGTAAAACTTATTATAAGTCCTCATGGACTTATTTTCGGATAAAATTTCATATTTTGATAAAAAAAATTTATACAAGTATTTAATGTATGTTTGAGATTCTATAAGTTGCAAAAAAAAAAATTAACTTTTTTCAGAAAAAAGTTAAGAATCTCTAACTTTGTCTTAAAATAAGTTGACTTATTCTGAAAATAAGTTCCCCCAAACACCCCAATAATTATATCTAATTTTTACATAAATTTTAAAAGAGTGGCATTTTTATTATTTTTCAATAAATAAGGGTAAACCAGTAATTTCATAACCATTAAAATGGCACTTTTTATCCTTATGTTGAATTTTAATATATAGCAATAGATTTTCGAATTCTAACATTTAATATTTTCATTTTAATGTCATAATGTTTAAAATGTCAAGTAAGTTGTTTAGCTACTTCATTGAAAGAAAGTAACATTTAATATATCACATAACCTCATTTAGCTTTTAATAAAAAAAATTCGTTTGTTAATTCTTTTATATTATATTTTATTAATTAATTGTATATAATTGATAATAATTTAGAAAGATAAAAGTTATTTATTAATTAATAATTAAGAGAGTCACTTTAATTGAAGTATACTTTTTAAAAATAAACTAAACGGACTCTAAAATTTAGTTTTAATTATGTATGCTCAACATTCTTTTACGTACCATTTTAAAATATCAAATTCCTTAATTCAATATTATATGTAGGACCTATTCTAGAATATTCAATGGAATAATTCCCTCCATGATATATTCATATAAAAAATTCAAAATTTATGTAATGTTTTATTAAGTGAAAAAGAAATGCACAAGTGTTCTCGCTTGACTTAAATTTGAGACTCAAGTGTTAGGCCTGGATATCCCTTTGGATATCCTACGTTAAGATTGAGCTGAGGTTTTGGCTGAGACAATAACAGAAATAAAGTACTATATATTTTAGAGTATAAATTTCATTTCCTTTTCTTTTATATATTTATATGGTGAATTCTGAGATTCGTCAAGTTGGTGCTTTGTGAAATTTGTGACTTTAAAGTGACCGTAGTACAATTGGAATTCGTTATTTTTGAAAATGTACCAAAAAATTATTATTTTTTTGATAATAAAGTGTTTATAAGTTTATAAATGAGTATATGTTCTAACAATTCGCGTGATAAGCGAGGATCGAAGCTATAATCTGAATTAGGGGAGAGCACGGTTCGATTCGGGATGGTTTTGTCCCGAAATTGAACCCGAAACCGCATATCTTCGGTTTTAAAAATTGAAAATCGCAACTGCAATCGAACCGTCGATTTCGATTTTAAAAAATTCAGTTCGGTTTTTAACGGCTCGGTTTTGGTTATAAAACTGAACAAAAAATCATAAATATATTACAATACTTCATACAAATGACAAACTCGATATCGATGATTTGGTGTCATCAGTATCCCATTTTATGATAGGAGTTTAATCAAAGGTCCCTATGGCTTAGGTGATATATTTAAGAAATCACGAATAGCAAGAGGGGTTAGGCCGAAGGAGCAATTATTGAAGCAAAAGGAGGATGCTGCTCAAGATTCTTCGAAGATAAAAGTTAGAGCAACATTTGTGATAACTGAAGCCAATATCCTGGTCCTGGCCTTGAAAAAGATAGTGTTAACTAAACGACCAACATATAAATTATATATTTATTTATTTATTTATTTTAATAATTGATTTGGTTCAGTTTTAACATATAACAAGAACCGGAACATAAAATTTCGGTTTTTAAAATTCACAGGTTTAAATTCGATTTAAACCGCAACCACAGGTTTCAATTTCGATTTTTTCGGTTCGATTTCGGCCGATTTCGGTTTAAATTCGAATTTTTGTTCACCCCTAATCTGAATCGACGAAAGATAACCATTTAGGCTATCCAACCTTATCCGCACCAAAAAATTGTTAATTTTGAAAACATTACATTATTTTCTGAAAAGGGGTTCGTAATTTTTAGTAAGATACTGTCCAAAGAAAATAGTAAGATCCACAGGACTATCGCTCTAGGATTTTGAATTGTACGAGATGATGGCGGCCAGAAGATTTAGATCATTTTTAATGTTATTGGCTAAAACTAACTTATTAAATTATATAAAATATTAATTATATAAAATTTATTGATTCTTATATTGCGCTTCAATGATATTAACTATAATTTTCAATTAATTTATAAATATGATATGTTATTATGAGTAACACTCTAGGTAGAACTTTTTATATAAAAAGCTGTAGCACACTACTAATTTTTTAATTTAATAATAGAATCAGAGTTTTAATCACCGATGACGTGACACTGCCACGTCATTAGCGGTGACGTCACTATTGACGTGATAATGACACATCGTTGATGATGAATTTATGGTGGTGATATGCTAGCAGGCATAATTTATTTTTTTTATTTTCTTGATTTTTTTAATTTGTTTTTTAAAATTAAAAAAAATATTTTTTTTAATTTTTTTTAAATAAAATAAAAAAGGGAGTGTGCTACGATTCTCTATAAAAAGAACAATGGCCATGTTATTATTATTTCAGTTGTTATAAATAGATAATATTTTTTATAGGATAATAAATCATATAAAATTTTTCTACGGATTCTTAGAGATTGGTCAAATACTACCAACAAAAAGAGATTATCTAAATTTTTTGCTAAAAATAATATTTCATTGTAGTGAATTTTCTTTTATAATTTTTATTTATAATATTATATATATGATTTTAGTTAAGTCAAAGATGCTCGGGCTCTATAAAGCGGCAGCAATCCACGTCATTTGGGAAATCATGTGGGTGTTTGGGGTATCTTAAGAAAAGTAGCTCATGACTTATAAGCATGAATGTCGTATAAGTGATAAGTAGAGCAGAACTTATAAGTCACTAAAGTGTTTTGGTAAATCAGAACTTATAAATCAGTAGAGTGTTTGGTAAATCAGAACTTATTAGTTAACTTTTATTTATTATTTTCAAAAAAATTGTTTTTTTAATATATATCAATGGATGTCAATAGATAGATCTCGATGAGTAGAGTAATTTAATATATACATATAAATTTTCTAATGAACGGATCAAAAAATATATGATTTTGAAGATTTGAAGAATATTATATATTGCATATATCGTGAAATAAGTTATAAGAATAAGTTGAATGTTAGGATTTTCTAACATTCAACTTATCAACATATAAGTTATAAGTTGAGCCAAAACTTAAATAGACAAACACCCCCCATAAGCTCTTATTGACTTATAAGCCATAAGTTGCCTATAAAATGAAACCCCAAACAGGCCTATATTGTCCGACTTCGGTTTACGTACACTCAGATTCTTACATGTTCAAATGAAAAACGCCCCTAAATAAATATTGGGTTTTTTCAATAAATATCTTTGTCTAAATTTTTTTGTAAAAAATTCTTTTTTTAAAAAAAATTATTTGTAAAAAGACCATCTTATTTGTAACTGAAAGTTGAATTTACATATGTGGCTGCGTAGCAGGTTGCATTCAGTTGCATATGTGGTTGCATATCCAATCTCATATGCAACTGAATGTAACTGAAAACTAAAAATTGAATTTTAGTGTTTTACCAACTTACAGTTGTATATAAGGGCTGCACAACAACAAAATATTGAAATTCAACTTTTAATTTTCATTTGCATAGGTTAACATCCATGATAATTTAATATATATATATATATATATATATATATATATATATATATATATATATATATGCGGTTTGGTCCACAACCACCGTTGGTTGGAATAGCCACCAGTACTGCCGCAACTCTTCATTGCTGCAATACTGCCGTCATGAAACATTGCGGTAGATGATGACAGGTCACCTACCGCTACGAAACAATGCGGCAGATGGTGATATAGATTTGTTCTTCTTTTACTAATTAATCATCATGTATTACTTCTATTTAAATATAACTAACTTTTAAATATTAATTATAAGATTTAGTTATTGAAAAAAAAATATTGAGGATAGTCTAATAAAATATTAATTAACTTGGTTGCATTTTGACGAGCATAATAAATATGTTTTTACATATTATTTTATTAGAGTTTTCTATTTTTTTGTTGTAGCAGATAATAGTTTTTATGTTATTTGTATAATAATAAGGAGCTCAAAATGTTATACAAAACAAAATTATAAAAATAATGAGTTCACTCTTAATTTTTTTCTTAAGCATAGAAATATTAATTTACGGGGAAGTAAAAAAAATTAAATTATAATATTTCTTATGCTTCTAATCTTAGTTAATTTATGGATCAAAGTCAACAAAAGAGCTAAAATATTATAATATTAAAAAAAAAAACTACCTTAAAAAAAGTGAAATTTTGTATGTTGCACACATAAACGATGGGGCAGAGGGTGATGCAGGTTTGTTGCTTTGTGGTAAAGAATTAGTTGCATTAAAGAATTAGTTCATAAAATTAATTTTTAATTTTTAGATCCATATTAAAGGTTTAAAGTCAAAAAAGAAAAAAAAATGTTAAAGGACCACCTGCCGCAATGTTTCATTGCTCTAGCTGTTGGTTGTTTGCATATATTTTAAATTTAGTTGTAAGTGTTGGTTGACAACCACCTTCCCGCCATGTTTCATGGCGGCAGTATAAATAAATTTATTTTTTCCCTAGTTTATGTTGATTATAAATTTATTGGTTGACATGTAATACATGTAAGTTACCTAGAGGATAGAAATATGTAACATATTTATTTTTTCGCGAGTTTACATTGATTATAAATTTTAAAAGACAACATTTTAAAATAAATATAACTACTTTTATATTTTTATCTTAGAAAAAATAAATTTAGAAAAAATAAATTTATTGTTAAAGTCATATTAACAATTAGAAATGAACTTAGTAGAAAATAAACAATTAGAAATACTATAAACAAAACTATCATAACAAAAATAATATAAACAAAACTATTATAACAAAATAATGAAACATTGAGGCTGCCGCAATGAACCCTTGCGGTAGTGTAGGAGATGGTGGTTGCGTGCAATTTCCAATCAACGGTGGCTATAGAAGGGCACCCCATATATATATATATATCATTTTCATCAAAATATTTTAACAAAATATAGTTTAAAATTCCAAAAAAAAAAAACTTAAAATGGAAACTCTATTATCATTTCTATTAATTTTTTTCAATAAATATCATTATTTTTTCTACTTTTACGTGTCGTAATTTTATATCTTAATATTTGACTGAAATTTGAGTAAAAGAGTGATATGATGATATGATATACGCAAGTTATCAAATAAAAATCAAAATTAAAATAGAAACTATAAACTAAATTCAGCCCTTAGATCAATTTAATCTAATAGCCTCCCTAAGACACCACACACAATTAAAATACACTCTGCCATACATAATCTCGCATAATCCCATTCATTTCTAATTTGATTTTTTCTGTCAATCAGTAAGCTTTTTTTTTTAGAAATCTGACTTCACTGCATTTTTCTCCACCCCAACAATCAGTTTGCATACCATATTTGCGTATATATCTAGTGATTTTGCGGTATAAATTTTTATGATTTACGTATAAATTTAGAGAATAAATCACTAGATTTACGCTAAAATCATTAGTTATTCATACATAAATCATTAGCATTTTAGTGATTGTTATAAGCATAATTAGTGATTTATTGCTGGTGTCAGAACTGCTTTAGCTAACCTGGCACGTATGGTATGCATACTAATCGTTAGATGATGGAGAAAAATGATATGAAAATAGATTTTAAAAGAACTCGCTGAATGACATATGACGGTAAAAATCTAATTGAGATTGAAGGAGATTAGGTGGGGTTGTGTGTAGTAATATGCATTTAAATTGTATGTGGTGTAATTTTTAATTTCCATTTTTAATTAGTTTTTTGTAGAATAGGATTCATACGAATATATGAAATTTAAAATAAATAGTATGGATAAAATCAATAAATTTGATTTTTGTAGAATCTTTGTAAATGACAAATGTAAATGTTAGAAAAAATCGAATTTACATTTTATAAAATTCATAAAATTTAAATAGGTTGTCGAATTAAGAAGTTTAAAATTACTCTACAACTCAAAGGTTATTATTTTTAAAACCCACAGGCTTGTAATCTTGTATCACATTGCCGCAACTTGTTGTCACCTGTATTAAACATCAAGTCCGGGAACAAGATTTGCATGAAGATGATAAAGCAGCAACTCATAAAAATAACAAATGGTAACTACCCTTTATCTCTAACTTCAAAAATTCGTACAATGCATGTTAGTAATGTTCATAACCTTGATGATGCCTTGAACCTGTTTGACGAAATGCTTCAAAGAAAATCTAGTCCCCCTAGTGTTTTTGCTTTCACCAAATTACTAGGCATTATCACTAAGATGAGGCATTATGATTCTGCTATTGTTTTGTATAAGAAAATGTGTTTCTCGAGAATTCCGGTGAATCATGTTACCATGACAATTGTCATCAAGTGCTATTGTCACTCGAATCTTCCCGGCTTTGCATTTTCCATATTTGGAAGTTTTTTTAAGCGCGGTTATTCGCCTACTTCGCATACCTATAGTGCCCTTATAAATGGACTTGTTTTAGCTGATAAGGTTCCTGATGCCGTAAATATATTTAGGAAGTTGATCAGGGAAAAAGTTTGTGAACCGGATGTAGTCATGTTTACTTGTGTAATAAATGGGCTTTGCAAGGTCGGAAAAACCACTAACGCTCTCGGCTTGCTTAAGTTGATGGATAAATTTAAGTGTAGAGCTGATGCCGTAACTTATAGCACGATTATAGACGGTTTATGCAAAGATAAACATGTCGACAGTGCTCTAGATATTTTCTCTCAAATGATTGAAAAAGGTGTTCCGCCTACTGTTGTGACATATAACTCACTGATTCAAGGGCTATGCAATGTTGGTTGGTGGGATGAAGCTATCAGAATATGGAAACATATGCATGCTTCTGGAACTATTCCAGATGTGTATACGTATAATATTTTGGTAAATATGTGCTGCAAGGAAGGGAATATGGAAGGTGCTGATTTTTTTGTGGATAACATGAGGCAAAGAGGTTTTAGTCCCGATGTTATAACTTACAATGCTCTTATAGATGGATATTGTATGCAGAAGAAAATGGACAGAGCAATGGACGTATTCAGTGACATGAACGATAAAAACGTTCTCCCAGACGCTTGTACATATACCACTTTAATAAAGGGATACTGCAATCATTACAAACTGGACAAGGCGATGCATCTCTTTCGGTTAATGCAATCAAAAGGAGTAAAGCCTGATGTTTTAACTTACAGCGCTCTCCTAAGTTGTCTATATCGAATGGGTAAATGTGAAGCTGCCTTTGAATTGTTTAATGAGATGCAAACAAGGGGAATAAAGGCAAATCTGCAAATCCATAGGGACTTGCTACATGGACTGTGTCAAAATCACCAAATTGCAGATGCATTGTCGTTTCTTAAGTTGTTGGAGACTAGGGGATTGGATTGTGATATCAGTCTTTATACTATAATCATGGATGCTACTAGCAAGCACGGGGATTTTGATACAATGAAAGCCATTTTTGATAATCTTTCTACAAAAGGTCTCAAGCCTGATGTTCAGACATATACAGTACTGATAAACGGTCTGTGTTTGAATGGGAAATTTGGGGAAGCAAAACTGTTTCTTGTGAAAATGGAAGAAGACGGTTGTGCCCCAAATAGTGTCACTTATAATGTCATTGTCCAAGGATTTCTGAAAGGAAACAAATTTCACGAGGCTGTGCCAATTCTTGAGGAAATGGTTGGGATGGGTTTTACACCTGATTCATCGACTTTTGAATTGCTACTTGAACAGGATTCCAGTTTGATGAATATGATCGAGAAGTTTGCTCCAAAGAACAAGAGTTTTACAGATCCTAAAGTTTGAAATGGCATGTAGCTGAAAGGAAGGTATACTTAACAACCTTACTGTAATTCAGTAATTCTGAAGCCTAGAACCCGTTGACATCATAACTTGATAATACTGCATGTTAGTCTAATGTCTTTCATCTATTCTGTATATAATACAACAGCATACCCCTTTGATGAGCAATTTTATTCCATTTAAGCTTGCCACGTCAGCTACTACCTAGCCTGCCACATCAACTGACTGTGAACCACATCAGCCAAGTAATCCTAAACCTTCCCACCTACATGCCTTTTCATATTTCTAAATTAGAGCTTTTCATCTCCATGCTCTCCAGTCTCCGCCTCCGGTTTCAGTGGCTCTCCACCTTGGTTTTATCCTTTCATCTTTATGTATCATTCTTGATTTTGCATTTTCAAATTGGTTCGAGATTCTTCTTTTTTGGGGGCAAGTGTGATAGGGAGGGGGAATTGGTTTTCCTCAGGAGGAAGGGATTTGGGGGGGGGGGGACTAGCGATCATTTTCAAATGTTAAATTTTTGGAAATGGAAGTGTTTGAGTGAGTGAGCAAAATGTGCGTGACCTTTTCTGTTTATATAAAAGAAATCTAGCGCTGCAATCCGGGTGATGATTGTGATCTCACAATCATTTATCGATCATTTTCAAATTTTTGGCAATGGAAGTGTTTGAGTGAGCAAGCAAAACGTGTGCGACCTTTTCTGATTATATAACAGAATGCTAGCGCTACGATCCGGGTGAACAATCATCACAGTTGGATGTTATTCATTTTTCCTTTAATCCAACGGTGCCTTCTCTCCCCCATCAAGTTTGTGTTTTCTATTGAAATCTATCCGCCCCGCCTTTTTTTCAATGGTTAATGAACCTTTTCCTTTTCTTTTTTTTGTTAATGCTTATTTTAGTATTATTAGTACAACACTTCGCGACGGTTTTATAATATTTTTCTAAACTCTTGAAAAATTATGAATTGTTTTATAATTTAAAAATATTTTAAAGAACAAATAATTAAAGTACAATATAAATAGTATGAATAGTCTTAATTCATAATATTATATTCAATACTATTTTATTTTAAATATTATCAAAAAAAAAATCTCAAAATTTAAAAATTTCATTTTAAATATTAAAAATTTTAATATCAATATTAGATTTGTAGTAGATAACTTGCTTCTCCTAGCTTAGCAAAAAACCAAAAACAGGCTTATCCTAATAAACTGTCTCCTTTGTTGAACATGTTTTCCAATGACCCACTTGCTTATCTTAGTGAATTGTTCTCTTGTTGAACATGTTTCTTCCGATAAATCGCTCTCGTTGTTCCCAAATTATTAGATAACATGCTTATCCGAGTGGACCTACCTACAAAACAAAATACATAAGTAACTAATATATTTTACAATATTATAAAAAATTAAATTAAATTTATGTCATCTTATTATTCTTTTATATATATTATGTGTTTTAAGATAATATTAAGATGGCAATTTAGAAGATAGCTTTAATTTATTTTAAATAATAAAATTTGACTTGAAATGAATTTTAGCATAATATTTTATGGTTATGAAAATGGTAATTTAGAAAATAATTAAGATATATTTTTATTTTTAAAATTTTACTTGAAGAGAAAGTTTATGAGAATATTAAGAGAATAATTTAATTTAAAAGGAAATTGAAGAAAAAATTTTAAGAGAAAATTTAGAATTTCGTTAAAGTTTTAGATGCTCCGTTCGTCTTTACATGTGTGTTGTAATATAAGTTAGTCCTTTAATGTTAGTTAAAAATTATTATAGCTCGAATGTAATTTTTTCTAATGTTTAAAAGAAAATTTTGCTTTTTAACTATAAAGTTAAATTGTAGTGTAGTTAATTACATGTGCTCGAATGATTAAACTGTTTTATGGTGAAATGGTAAGGATTGCACGAAAGAATGTCCAAACTACACCATTTTTGTGTGAAAGGTTCCCAAAATACCGATATCCAAATCCATCCGTCTTTTTTGCCCACTGATTACGCATACTGGTCATGCGCAGACTGTAATACGCATTCTGAAAATGCGCATCTGAGGTTGCGCATCTCCCAGATGCGCATTGACGTCAGATGACGTCATTATTTCACTAACCACTCCAGCGTCTCCATGAAGCTTCATATCGCCGATCTGGGCGTCTAATTCGTTTGCAAAGTTCCGGCAACGTCGATTACTCCTGATGGCACCAAAAGAAAGCCCATACATGGCTCTGCATTTCCCCTCATTAATTTATTGTTTTTGGGCCCCGCAGGGGCGTGCACAAACCAACCGTATAGTCTATCGGAAAAAGAGGTTCGAATTTGGGGCTTTTAAATTTAGGAAAGGATATGGAACGTGAGTGGTACAGGATTGTAGATCGTGAGATGGCGAGTAATTTGATGTATAGAATGCCAGTGTACGATTGCTGTAAATGGCTGAACCAACTGAAACTCCTAAGTTTTGATGATCACAAACAGTAAGCCATTTGGCTTAGTATCATATATTAACAGCATGCCATTTGTAGACACACTAACTTAGTTTTGCAGGGCAATACAGCTTACTGATTGTGCAATCAGTATGACACAAACAGCAAGCTAACTTTGTAGTACAGTGACAATTGGTAAGCCAAGTGTAGACTTAGTCAGTTTGCATCAGTCTCAAACAGCAAGCCAAATACATTGTCAATCAGCGTACCAGTTGTACAAACAGCTTGCCATTTGTACAAACAGCACGCTGACTGCGTCTGTCAGAAAATCAGAAGGCTACGGTTATTCAAGGAGCATCAAGCATAGATGTTGATAGAATATTGTAAGGACCCCTCTGAATATATCTGAAGTTGCATATACTCATATCTAATAGATATTGGAAGACAAACTTATTCCTTGTCATAAAATAAGAAAAGTAAGATCTACTTTTCATTATTTTAATACCTCACAATACCTCCACTCAAAAACAAACACATGGGGATGTCTTCCTAATCATATCTAATATTCTCACCATGTCAAACACGCTCCATATCTATATTATCATCTGACAAACATATTCTTTATCTTCTTCATCTTGATTATTCTACAAAAATATAACTAACGGTTATAATTCATACCGTTGGTGTCTGATTTCAAATGCATTCTTGTTCATCTATTTAAGGACGTGAAATGCTCAGTTCTTAATCATCCCTCACGAGTGCAGAAACAAAAAATACATATACAACCACAAGCTTACTTTGCTAAATTCTTTCAAACCTTCAAAACCCAATATACACGCACATATATACATATTCAGAGGGGTTCATAGGTTGAGTTGTAATTGTTTAAAACATTGTATTGTTCAAGTTGTATTGATTTGTTGTTGTACAAGGTTGGCTTAAGGTTTTGGGTTGGTTGAACTAGACTAGAGAAGGATACTTGGGAAGTATTGCTTAGAGGGTTAGCTCAGCACAACAAATAGCAAGCCATTTGTAAACAGCAAGGGATAAGGGAGATATATTGTTGAATCTTGTAATCGGTTTTATAGTTGATCAATAATATATTCTCTTACCAAGTTTGGTAAGGGACCAGGACGTAGACCATAGGGGATGAGGGGTCGAACCTGGCTAAAAGACTTTGTGTCACATTTAATTTTCTGCATATTATTTATTGCATTGCATTTTAGGTACAAACAGCTTGCCATTTGTAAACTGCATTGTCGCAAACAGCACGCTGTTTCTTACAAACAGCACGTTATTTCTGGTAAAATTTCAAACAGGTCATAAATAACCATTGTTAGCCTAAACACCTATTCACCCCCCCTCTAGGTGTTGTTTTACACCAACTCGTCGAAATTTCGACCGAAACGTCGTCTCCGGCGACTGGTGGAAGACAGTGAACAGTACTCCATATACGCATGTTGAACATGCATATATGGTATTACGCATGTTGAACATGCGTATATGGAGTATTGTTCACTTATCCACAGAAACATAATTAACAAAGGCCACGCGGAAGGAGCTTGCGTATACAGGCTGTACGCATAGTAAGAATGCGTATACAGACCACGCATGTGCGTGATGCGTGGTCCGTGGGTAAAAAGGGCGGAGAGTTCTACCTGTAGGTATTTTAGGTAGGAGGAATTAAATGGTGGGTATTTTGGTTTTTCACCCGGATTGCACATATCTAACTATTATATAAAAGCCGAAACATTAAAAGTTTTGGTACCTGTTTTTTGGTACGTAGTGAATTTACTTATTTACCCTTCATTATAAAGAAAAAAATATATGATATATATACTATTAAAACTCATAAAATAAATAATAACATAATATAAATTAATGGTAAGTAGTCAATTGCCTTTTTTCACATATACTTTTAATTGAAGATATTACCTTTTATTAACACCTAAAAACATCAATCTTCCGATCATTAATATTTCCTTTCGAATTAAAACTTTACCTTTTTAATTTAAAACTAATCTTGCAATCATTAATATATACCCGAATATATAACATCATATTTTTCAATTATTATTAAAATATATTAAAAATATGTATACATTGTTTATAATAAGGAAACATTAGCCGAAACATTAAAAATTTTGGCACTTGTTTTTTGGTATATATTTTTTAGTATTTCGTGAATTTACTTATTTAACCTTTATTATAAAGAAAAATATATACAATATCTATGCTATTAAAACACCTAAAATAAATAATAACATAATATAATTATGGTAATTAGTCGATTGTCTTTTTCACATTTACTTTTAGTTGAAGATATTACCTTTTATAAACACCTAAAAACATTTTAAAACTCATAAAATAAATAATAACATAATATAAATTAATGGTAAGTAGTCAATTGCCTTTTTTCACATTACTTTTAGTTGAAGATATTACCTTTATTAACACCTAAAATATCATATCTTCCAATCGTTAATATTTCCTTTCGAATTAAAACACGTTACCTTTTTAATTTAAAACTAATCTTACAATCATTAATATATACCCCGAAAATATAACATCATATTTTTCAATTATTAATAAAATATATCAAAAATATGTATACATTGTTTATAATAAGAAAACATTAGCAGAAACATTAAAAATTTTGGCACTTATTTTTTTGTATATGTTTTTTAGTATTTCGTAAATTTACTTATTTAACCTTTATTATAAAGAAAAATATATACTATATCTATACTATTAAAACACCTAAAATAAATAATAACATAATATAATTATGGTAATTAGTCGATTGTCTTTTTCACATTTACTTTTAGTTGAAGATATTATCTTTTATAAACACCTAAAAACATCGATCATATCATATCTTCCAATCATATCATATCTAGCAATAATTAGTATATACGTAAAAATATCACATCATATCTTCTAATCACTAACAAAATATAATAAAAATTCGTATACTACGAATAATGATCATTAAATTTTTAGTAAAAAATCAAAATCGTTAGATCTAATGATTAAATATATTATATTCAAGGTTCGAATTCTATCAAAAACGTATTTATTTTAAAATTTTATAATATAAGTTTTAAACCATGCATATCATTAATTAAATTTATATTAAATTATTAATATTAAAATTAAAATAAAATATTGTAAATAATAATTATATAAAAATATAATTATAACATAAAATAAAATTTGTTACATACCAAAAAAATCCGTGCATCGCACGGGTTATAAGCTAGTTGAAATTATTTACAACGTGTAGAATGTCCTAGACAATCAAAATAGACATATCTTTGGTCTCCTTTACTTATCTACGTTTTAATTGTTTTTCTCTTTATTGTAGCTGTTGAGCCGATCCTAAGGCCAAACCGCTTATGCTCTCGAATGGGGGCACTGCAAAAAATGAAATTTTAGGGACATATTTTTGATTTTACAATAAAGAACAAAAGAAAAAATTTATAATATTTAGGGGCACAAAACTATTTAGGAGACAAATATATGAAAGAATTGTGATGATTTTGCTAGCAAAGTTATTAGAAGAATTTTTTTTCGATTTGATTGCACTTTGGTGCCCTGTAGTTTAATTTTTTTGCATGGAAATGTCTAAATTTTTATTTGTGCCAGAGTGATGTCTAAATGTTGAATTTTAAGCCATTGTAGGGGCTCCGGCTCCCTCCCGTTAACTTTTGGACTAACGGCGTCAGATTAAAAATTATTTGCAAGGACATAATAGTAATTTTAATTTTATGAATCACTTTAGTTTTTTTTTGTTTCCTTCTTCTTGATCATGCTCCTGTTCCTGCCTGCATTCCTGATTAATAAATGTTCAGTCATGAATATTATCCAAGGTCTGAATCTCTCAACGGGTCAAAATAACCTATAAAATTGGTCATTGCGATCTCAAAAATTCCAGCCATTTAATTTAATTTCTTAAAAATTACAATCAAATTTGAGAATTTTCAAAGTCTAAAAAATTAACCAAATAATTTGAATTAACCATAATTCAAAAAATCAAACCGGTCTACAAAGCTTTGGCTGAGTGGACACCCCTTTTCCCTGGTTTAGCCAAGGTCAGGGGTTCGAACCTACCTCGGAGCGATAGCTTCGGATTTACGTGGGAGTACTGGGTGGTAGGGCTCAGCGATATATCTCCCCGGGTTTGAAATCCCACATACAAGTGTGTGGGGTAGTTCCCGGTTAAAAAAAAAAAAAAAATCAAACCGAACTTTCGACGAACCCTAATTGCAAATAATAATTCCAAAACTCGAATCTTGAAACAAAACCACACCAAATATCAGTAACACACGATCAGTTGTTCAATTACCAAAAGAATTCGTATAAAATAAGTTGGAATATCTAATCAATCAGTTCGATTCCTAATGAAAAACGGGAGTTTCGTTCCTAATTCGATTAGCAAGAAGAACAAAGTAGCAAACAAATAGCTTGAATCACAATTTTAAGCAACTGAAACTGCAACTGAGACCTGAATTTCATGATTTTGATAGGAATACAGTCAATGAACAACCACCATTCCAACCAAAATTATCAGATAGATTCATGAGCAGCTTTATTCAAATGATTCTCAACACAAGGGATTTGAAAAGTCTTAAAAAAGGATGAATATTTGTGTTTGTTGTTTGTTTGACAAGTCGTACATCGCAGCAGTATACACAACCTAGTTACCACCACATCAGCCACCTTAAGCTCAAATCAGACTCAAACAAGAGAGGAAGAGAGATTGGCGAGAGATTGTGACAGAGAGATATGAGATGAAGAGAGATTTAGAGAGATGTTGAGGGAGAAAGACAGTCGAGAGCTTCCCAGAAGAACAGAGAAGACTCGAGAAGCTATGGTTAATAAAGAAAAAAAAACAGAACAAAGTGGTAATTTGAAAATGCTGAAAAACGAATATAAAATCAATTAAATATCTTTTAAAATTTGAATTGAAATTAGAAAATGGTGAAAATTAAACTGTACATTTTTAAAATAAAGAGTATAAAATTACGAACATTCACATATTTTAAAAATATTTTTAGGATTAAAAATGAATTAAATATGAATTTTACAAGTTTTTATTCTTTAAATACAATAAAATTCTTAAAATCATTTTAAAATAATTAAACACCCAAAATAATTCACCCAATAATTTTAAAAACTAAATAATATTATAAAGAGGATAACATAAAAGATTTTGTGATTATTAATAACTCCGATGATTTTATAAAAAATTTAAACCCATTTTACCATTAGAGCCCTATTATACCCATTTTACCCCTGCAACTGTTAAGATTAAACGGAGCAGTTAACGGGAGGGAGCCAGAGCCCCTAAATTGGCTTAAAATTCAACATTTAGACATCACTTTGGCACAAATAAAAATTTAGCCATTTTCGTGCAAAATAATTAAATTACAGGCCACCAAAGTGCAATTAAGTCTTTTTTTGGAGTCTGGAGTGTTGGCGGGGGTTGGAGATGTCCAACCCCGCCACACACAATGAGTCTTCTATGCTATGCTGGAACTGCCGGGGAATGGGCAACCCCGGGACAGTTCGTAGACTCCATAAGTGGAGTAATGCTATTGCCCCTGATCTAGTTTTTATTTCAGAAACTATGATCAGTAAAGAGGTAGCTGAAGGTTTATCATGGAGATTGGGTTTTTCAAATGCGTTAGGAGTGTCAAGTAGAGGCAGGTCTGGTGGTTTATGTCTCTATTGGAGAAATGAGGTGGTGGATTTTTCTCTTGTCTTTTTTTCTCAAAACCATATTTGTGGAGATGTTTCTAAAGGGCAAGAAAAATGGAGATTTGTAGGTATGTATGGGTGGCCTGAGTCAGAAAACAAACACCGTACGTAGGAACTGATGAAGCAGTTATGTGCAAATCATTCACTACCGATTATTATTGGAGGAGATTTTAATGAAATTCTATCACAGGACGAGAAGGAGGGAGGAGTGAATCGAGAAAGGAAAGAAGTAGAAAATTTTCGAGAAGTGATTAACAAATGTGGTTTGCGAGATTTGGGATATGTAGGAAAATGGTGGACATGGGAAAGAGGCAAGAGTAGCTTTACCAAGATAAGGGAGAGACTTGACAGATTCTTAGCCTCTGTTTCGTGGCATAACCTGTATCCTTGTGCTTCAGTAGAGCATCTCCTGCGATATAAATCAGACCACACTCCAATTGTGACTCGTTTGAAAGGGAAGCAAAAAAGGAGAGGCAGAAGAAATAAAAGCTTTAAGTTTGAGACTGCATGGTTACTAGACAGCTCATGTGAATCAGTGGTTACAAAAGCATGGGATCGCTCAATGGGGGAAAATATCTTTCGAAAGCTAGTTGCAGTGAGCTCTGATTTTGGAAGTATGGAGTAGGGAAAAATTTGATAACTTAGGAAAGCAGATTGAAGACACAGAACATGCTCTAAAAGCTGCTCAACAGAAAAACATAACTCCGGATAACTGCAAAGAATGTATGGACTTGGAAAAGGCACTTGATGATCTGCATAGTAAGCATGAGGCTTACTGGTACCTTAGATCTCGTGTCCAAGAAGTAAGAGATGGTGATCGCAACACAAAGTACTTCTATCACAAGGCCGAACAACGGAAAAAGCGAAATTCTATTGAAGGATTATTTGACGAAGACGGGGTGTGGCAGGAGAATGAGAAAAATCTAGAAAACATAGTTTCTAAATACTATTCAGATTTATTTGCTTCCCTGGAACCTTCAGATGAAAGTTTGAATGAAGTTCTGCAGCATGTAAAAAACATAATTCCTTCAGAGAAAAATTCTGAGTTGCTCAGACCCTACTTAAAGGAAGAAATTTATGCAGCATTGAAAGATATGCAACCGTGTAAAGCTCCGGGTCCGGATGGCATTCATGCAGTTTTTTATCAAAAATTCTGGCATATTATAGGGGATGATGTTTCAAATTTTGTGAGTGACATTCTAAATGGCTCTTCTTTCCCAAGTGAACTGAATACTACTAATGTGGCCCTCGTTCCAAAAGTCAAAACTCCTACCACTATGGCTGAATTTCGACCCATAAGCTTATGCAATGTCCTCTACAAGCTAGTGTCAAAGGTAATTGTTCTTCGCTTGAAACTGATCCTCCCATATATTGTGTCAGAAAATCAGAGTGCTTTTGTTCCTGGAAGGCTTATAACGGATAATGCCCTCATTGCTTTAGAGCTTTTCCACTCTATGAAGAAGAGATCTCGAAGTAGGAGAGGTGCCATTGCTATGAAACTCGATATGAGCAAGGCATATGATAGAGTAGAGTGGGGGTTTTTGAGAAAGTTGTTGTTATCCATGGGGTTTGATGGTAGGTGGATTAATTTGGTAATGAATTGTGTCTCAACAGTAACATACTCCTTCATCATAAATGGTAGAGTATGTGGTTCAGTTGTTCCTTCCCGGGGACTTAGGCAAGGGGATCCATTGTCCCCTTACCTCTTTATTCTTGTGGCTGATGCTTTTTCGCACATGATGCAAAATAAAATTCAGGATCGAAAGCTGCAATGTGTGAAAGCAAGTCGATCCGGACCTGAAATATCTCATCTCTTATTTGCTGATGACAGCTTACTCTTTGCTAGAGCCAACCGACAAGAATGCCAAATTATAGTTGATATTCTCAACCATTATGAATTAGCATCCGGGCAAAAAATAAATTATGATAAGTCGGAAGTTTCTTTTAGCAGAGGGGTGAATGTTGTTAAGCAGGAAGAGCTAATGGGAATTTTGAACATGCGGAAAGTTGATAGGCACACAAAGTACTTAGGAATCCCGACTGTCGTGGGGAGGTCGAAAAAAGCTTTCTTCAGGGCTCTAATGGATAGAATTTGGAAGAAGCTTCGAGGCTGAAAGGAGAGTTTACTATCGAGACCAGGTAAAGAGGTCCTTCTAAAGTCGGTAATTCAAGCAATTCCGACATATCTCATTGGGGCATATAAATTTCCACACTCGATCATCAAAGAAATTAATGCAGCAATGGATGGCTTTTTCTGGGGACGAAGGGGAAGACAAAGAAAAATACATTGGAAGGCTTGGAATGATATGTGTACGCCAAATTTTTTTGGAGGTATGGGGTTCAAGGATCTTTCAGTTTTTAATGATGCATTGCTAGGCAGACAGGTCTGGCGGTTAGTTCAGAGGCCTAGTTCTTTACTAGGGAGGGTCATGAAAGCTAAGTATTATCCAAACTGTGACTTCCTTGGTGCTGCATTGGGACATACGGGTAGCTATTCATGGAGGAGTTTATGGAGTTCAAAAGCTCTTGTGAAGGAAGGAATGATCTGGCGCATAAGAAATGGGTGCAAGGTCAATATTTGGAAAGATCCATGGGTAGCGGACGAGGAAGGGCATTTCATTACAAGTGAAGAAAGAGATAGTATTCAGTATGTCAGTGACTTGGTGGATCTTACAACAATGGAATGGGATGTAAATCTTATATCTAGTACATTCAACGAACGTGACCAAAAGTGCATACTTTCTATTCCCTTGAGTTGCAGATCTCCAACTGATGTTATAACATGGGCATATTCAGAAGATGGTACGTACTCAACAAAGACATCGTACATGCTAGGCAAAGGTTGTAACTTACAAGCTTTTCACCAAGCGTGGGTAGTAATTTGGGGACTGGACGTCCCACCAAAAGTTCGTCATTTTCTGTGGAGATTCTGTACAGGTACACTCCCTACTAGATCGTTGCTTAAGTCTCGTCATTTGCTGGACGAAGCTAAGTGTCCCTGGTGTGAGGTGGAGGAGGAAACTAGATTGCATAGTGTATTTGAATGCAGGTATGTTCGAAAATTGTGGGAAGATTGTGGCTGTCTGGAAGTGCTTGGGATAAAAAGTGAAGATAAGAGTGAAATGATGGTTAACTGGGAGAAGGTAGATTCAAAAACAAAACAAAGATCTGCAATTCTAGCGGGCTGCATCTGGGCAGAAAGAAACCTGAAAATTTTTGAGGGGAAAACAACACCTTATGAGGTGCTAATTGCTAGAGTGTTAAGGGTGACAGAAGACCATGGAAAATACAGCAAGAGTATTTATGCGCTACGTCATCCAAAGGTTGCTCAGAGTCCGAAGAAATGGGTATCTCCTCCTCCTCGTGTTATAAAACTGAATGTGGATGCATCTCTAGCGGTGGAAGGATGGATAGGTATGGGAGTGGTGGCACGGGATCATCAAGGAAAGGTAATGGCTGCTGCAGTTCGTAGATTGAAAGCCTGCTAGTCACCACAGATTGCGTAAGGAAAAGCAATGCTCCTAGCAGTAAAAATGGTAAAGAGACTAAGGTTTGATAATATAATTATAGAGTCTGATTGCCAATCGCTTATACAACGACTCTCTAGAGCTTCAATCTACCTCTCCGATTTTGATAATGTTCTTGAAGACATTCTAGTCTCTTGTATTTCTTTTAATTCAATTCAATGGTTTCATGTTAGAAGAGATGGCAATTTAGTTGCTCATCATCTTGCAAGACTGGTGCCATTTGGTACTGAACAAATGTGAGAAAATCATTACCCTTGTGAGATCTCCCAATATGTAATATCGAACATCTTGTCCTCTGTTTAATGAACCAGTTCTTGAATTTCAAAAAAAAAAGTCTTTTTTTCCTCAAAATTCCATATATTTGATTTGTATACTTGTTGAGGCACAAAAGTTTGAGTCGCTTGGAGCTTGCAATTTCTGAGGACCGGTCCTGTGTTGAGTTTTGGTGTAAGTAAGCATACTATTTTTTACTCTTGCAGGCTATGTGGACGTTGTGTTTACGGTGAACTTGATGGTTATGATTAAGTTCTGCAATACATAACAAATCATCGTAATATGGTACCTAATTTTTTCTGGGACTCTATTTATATTCTTTGTTGAGCCAATTTTTTAGGAATGATTTAGGAATGGTTTAGATAGGTGAGCATTTGGTTAAGTTAATATGGCCATATATGTTAAACTAGTCTAAATACAGTAACAGGTGTCATGACTTGCGGATTTGGACATTAATGGCTAATATATTTAACTAATTACATAAATTTTTTTCAATGAACGACCGGCACATTAACTTGCTTATCTGAAAATAGATGACTAAAATGGTTAAATAATCATAACTACAAGTTCTATCATCAAGGCCTGTTAGACCATATTGAGACTTTTCTTAACTCCATGATGGATTTACTTAGTCAAGTAATACTGCATGTTAGTCTAATGTCTTTCATTAGCTTGTAATTTGAGATTTTGCACAGTTGTTTCTACCAATGTTGCGAGTGTGATCTGAATGTGCTTACTGCTTCAGCAAAGTTCACCGGACTATCTATGCTGATTGCTACATCAGTTTCCAATATATGTATCCATTAGTATTTCTTTTGTTAATGGTGATCGTTTGTATCGTAAAACTTTCTCAATGTATCATATAAATGAATCTTTTGAATGTAGTTAGGCGGAGAAATAACTTTAAAACACAAATAATATGTTTGAAAGAAAATTTTTAATAAAGTATTGTCACTTGCAATTTGCAAAGGCTTACCAAGAGTCTCTGTACCTTTTTGTAGAGCCGCCGATTGATCAAAATTCAAAGCTACTTGGCTCCATAACACTTTAACAAGGTTGAGTATAGTCACATATTTATATAATAATGCTAAGAGTAACATTATTCTATTTACGGTTTGATGCAAAAGTAGCTAAACCACTAAACTCAATCTTCATTAACTAATGGCTGCCGGCAGAAATTTTCTGCGGTACGTAGAGAGATGGATCCCCCTGTTTTAACACCAAAAATCCTACTGTACACGTACAGCAAAAACTTTTTGCGAAACGGTATACTGTAGCATACGTTTGTTGTAGACTGGCCCCCTTAATTAATAATTAAGCTTCAATCATATAGTACTTACAATAGACAATGCTGGACACAAAACCATGGATCAAGGCCCTCGAAACTAGGAAAAAACAATGCATAATCCTTGCTACCTTGTCTATCTTAGTTATTTTATACGAATTAGTTAAAAATGGTGATAAAAGTTACAATTACATAGGTAGATCAAACTTGTTATAATTATAGAGGTAAATCGAACTTGTGATCTATAACAATGTCCGAAAGTGGGTCGAACTCGTGTAAATTAACAGTCTTAAGCTATGTTCACTTCACTTGAATGGAATGGGGGAAGAATGGAATGAAATTTATACTCTAATTTGGTAAAAATTGAGAAAAATGTTTAATTCTTCATTCCTTACTTCATTCCATTTCACATAATTTAAACTAAATTTCTAACCCACATGTTTTGGAAGGAATGCTCCATTCTCCATCATCATCATTTTCCTTACAATTTTCATCATAAGAAACTTTTCTCTCTTACATTTGATCATTATTTCCCCCAACATCCCTTCTTTATTCATAAATTTTGTTTACAATTTTCATTCCATTCGCCCAAGTGAACACAACCTAAAAGTTAAAAAATTATAGTTGAAAAGAGTTTCATTTTCATTGCAGTTTTGGTAAGTAGTTTCAACACTTGATGAACTTCAAAGTTTAACCAATCTGTCGAAGGATGATAATTAGATAACTTGTAAAATATCATCATCATCATCATATAACTTGAAGAAATGAGTGCACCAAATTGTAATTTTCTTGACTCAGATTATGTACACACAAAATCATAAAATTATAGTAGTAACAACAATACCAATCTTTGCTTCTGAAGAGTCATAATTAATAATAATAATAATAAGAGTAGTAACAATACCACAAAATAGAGATTAAAATATACACCATTTAATCTCTCCATCTTCACCAACTAATTAATCACACAAACCATTAAAACCCCTTCCATCCATATTAACAAAATAACAGTGGTAGTAGAAAAATCAAATCAAAATGTTAGCCCACCTGGTCAACCCATTTACCCGAATACGTTTTTTTATAATATATAACTTCACATCACTTGACAAGCTCAGTGATCCACCCAACATCAGAGCCCGAGTTCTCCGAGTCAACTCGTTCTAGCGAGTTCTCTTTGCTCAACTTGGCATACATTTTTGCACGAAGGTCCTTCCCTGATTCAACCCTCTCCATTGCTGGCTCCTCCTCACATGACTGTTCCCACATGTCAAACACACCGAGTCCAGACCGAGTCACCTTCCGAGTTGGAGTATCCGGAACACTCATGAATCCGGGTCGGGTCATTGAGCATTGCCGGGGCGACCCATATGAAGAACCCATTTTAAAACCCCATGTAGGCGGACTCACACTCATGCTCATTCTACTAGCCTTCCCAATCTGCATGCTCCACATTGACTCACTGAGTTCACTCACCGAGTCAAACCCCATTAACCCACAAGGCGATGAAGGTGGTGACTCAGTGGGTGAGTAAAGTATCGAAGTCGGAGAAGACCCAAAAGAAGACTTACCGAGTCGAATCGGTAACCCTGACTCAGTCAAGAACGACTCAAACCCGAGTCGACTCGGTGACATTTCATGCGACCCAGTTAAAAACGAGTCAAGACCGAGTCGACTCGGTGAACTCGGTGGCAGAACACGAAGCTGACTCGCAGTGTGTGCAAAAAAGCACACTTTTCTCCTACACGAAGTCCCATCTTTACACGGCTGAGTTCGATACCGAGCTGGATGTAACCAACACTCAAACACTCCATGCGCGTACTCACACGCGTCTCCCCTCACACACGCGCCTTTCCTGAAATCCGGGCATGCATTGCCGGAATAATGAAACTTCCGGGGATCTCTCCGGCGAGCTTTCTCTCCAGGGTGAGCGTACGGACACTCAGTCCAGTCATGTGACCTGGCACGTGCGCATCGTCTCACTTTAAACTCGTACATACGGAAATGATCACATGTGAACGCGTCCAGGGGAATGTCTATGTCCTCTATTGACGGCAAGTAACGTTGTAACGCCGTTAAGGGTTCATGAGGAGAGTGAGGGTTATCTGGACTGACGGCGTGAGTAACGGAGAATGGGGAGTGAATATCAGCCGTTGGATCATTGGAAGTGTCGAAGGGTGGGATTTGGACGGTTGGATTTGGACGATGAGTTTCGCCGATCATCATAGTTGTGTTTGAATGTGTTTGTGTCTTGCAAGTTGAGACATGATATTGGAATGGCATGAGGTTGATGAGAATTTATACAGGCTTTTTTTAACAGCGGTTAGAATTTTTTAACTTAACCATGGTTGAATTAAATTTAACCCACCTCTAGAAATGGTTAATTTAACCCACCTCTAGCCTCTAGTAATGGTTGCAGTAACAAGTCATGACTTTTTTATGTTTACTTTTAGTTCACAGCTTTTTAAAACAATGTGCAAGAGATTACTCAACTGTTAAAATTTTCTATAGACATTTGGCAAATTTAATTACTAAAAGCATCTCCAATGGGCAACGGAATAGGTTAAAAATGATTGGCTAAATTACTATTATCTAAAATTTGTCGAATTTGTAAGACATTGTGCTCTGAGGGTATTGATTATAATGATTGACTATATTTTTTTAAAAATAGTATGTTATTAATATTTCAAGGTATTGATTATAATGATTGACTATATTTTAAAAATTGTTTGTTATTAATATTTGAAGTTGTTATTAATGGAATATATTATTTTAATACAGAAATAAGTGATGTGACAATTCATTACAGGTCTCTAGAGGTTCGACAAATATAGTCAACATCAAGAGATTATCTATAATTATAGACAAGGGTTTTATCCCATTGGAGTGACTAATTTTTTACATATTATGTATAAGTTTTACTTTTGGAAAGACACGTAGACTTTTAGCTAAGGGTTTGATATGGTTGGAGATGCTCTAAGGACAATCGTGGATTAAAAATTCAAATTTGAGGTAGTTTTGCCCTAAATTATTCCAACCGTGAACTAAAAAGTGATCCAAATCTTTATATTATTATAACATTGTTATCTTTTCAATTTTATTGGTTTTGTTAATTTCAATAAAAGTAAATTAATAAATTTTGGAATGTAATTAAAATCACGATAAATTCTAAAATAAAGTTTTGAAATACATAAAAATTCAAAATACATTAAATTACAGAATACATTAAATTTAAAAATACATGAAAATTAAAAACATAAAATAAAGCAATAGAACATAGAAAATCTCACGATATATACAACTTCAAATAAAGCGAAATAAAAATTAAAAGAAAACATTTTATTTATTTCGAATGTACTTTGCAGTGTTTTATTTTTATTCAAATCTATTTTAGTTATAATTTAGTTGTTGATGTTATTATTATGATTTATAATGAAATTATTTAATCTTTTTTCAAAATACTTAAATCAAAATATATGAATATAATAATGATGATTGAATTTGAATTTATATTTGGATCACATGGTTGGAATAGAATTTGGATCCGATCCAAATTTGGATCACTTGGTTGGTGATCCAAATTTGGATTTCATGATTGGAGTTGGCGTAACATTCTATAATCATACTTCCTTGGTCCATTATACATGTAGTTTTTGATTTTTGATTGGTAAAATAAATTATATTTCGATTGAAATGTATTTATATTACATAATTATGAAAAGATAAAAGTTATATCAAAAAAAGAATATTTAATTTATTTTAAAATGTAATTTCAATTTTCAAAAATAGTAATTAAATTTTTTGGATATAATCAAAAATTGATCAATTTAATTATTGTAAAAAATCATATATATTAAAATATAAGAAAATATAGATTTTAAACTAAATGAAAATTAGTGTAAAGATCAACCAACTCAGATTATATCTTTCAATTATTATTAGCATAATAACTCATGCGAGGTACGGGTCATCTTCTAGCAATTGATATAAATTCTGTATAGTTTTACAATGTCAAGATTTTTTTTAATACAATTGCACCTTTTATGTTATTACATATTATAATATCCCTATTTTAATTTAAGTATTATTTTATTTATGTATAGATCATATGAGCACTAAAAAGAGGATGTTCTGTAGCATATAAATATATTGTACAGGTTATAACAGAATTTCTTTTAGAACAATGATGAAAGGACATTTCATCAATGTAAATAATACTCGTCATACAATACTTTCCAGATAAAATTAGTACGCTCCTTAATATTTATTTCTTTAAATATCTCATCAAGATATAAGTTACTATATTTCCTTCTCTTCAAATAAACTTCTTAATTAACTTATTTTCTTCGATAATATTGTCAACACGGCAAGATCTTCACTTACAGTATTCAGAATTTCAATAATCTAAAAGGAGTCACCTTTCAAAAGAACATTTGTTAAATTAAAAAATCTAACAAATTGGAGGATTACAAGAATTGCTATACCTTCACGATTTTTGGAAAATATTATCTCTTTAATTTCATTGAAAAATTACCAATGAACTCACCTCAAAGTTTTTTTTTTTCATTTCCGAAAGCAGGTTTCATGACATTTAATTTTGTAAGAAAAAGATAGAAGTAATCACCTGATTTGATTCAAAAACAAGTTTAAACTAATACAACTCTTGTCCTAAACCTCAAAATATTGCTTTAAAATATCAATAGCTATACCCCACAATATCACTAAATTTTGAGATTTTTTCACGATTTTGATAATCTTTCTATCGTTAAAATAGTAAGAATAGCAGTCGTAATCAAAGTATTAAGAAATGTAGAGTCATTCTATCATTAAAATAACAAGATTGCAGCCAAAATAAAAAATATTCAAAAATTTGTATGTCTCACATACAATATCAAAGGAGCGGGCATAGTTTATAAATAGTTTCATCAAATCACTCCTTGCCAAATTTTATACGAATAATTTAGATGTTATAACACAATTCGACTAATTCGTAAAATGTGTACAAGGTTTTGTTACATGTATTAAATATCTAAGTAATTCAAATAAAGTATAAGAAAGAAAATACTATTATATAAAGATATAAAACATATTTCAATTAAAATTATACGTAAGAAACATTTATTTAAGTAAAAGAAAAATTAATGTACATCACACATGACACCGTTATCAAAATTTGATATTAAAAATCTGTAAAATTGGTTGTATAGATAATCATATATGATATTAATTTTTTTATAATAAAATACAAAATTTTATAAACAATATAAGTCATCATTAACATATTTACACAAAAGTTAAATTAATAGTAAAAATAGGAAAATGGGGAGACCGAATTTATGTAATACTACTTGAGAATCAAGTTTAAGTGTCAATTATACAAGAATGACATATTTATTCGTATATTAGTTATTTGTTGAAATTCTCGGTACCACAAGAAATTATCTACGCAATGATGAAAGAGATTGAGGTGATGTATAATCAATATGCGAAAAAAATTAAATATTCTAAACTTTTATCTTTTTTGGCATACAATTTGAAAAGACTCGAAATGTATAATGTAATTGTTCGATCCTAATATGATATTATGCAAAATCGCATATTCTAATATATCGACCTTTATTGAATTGACTTTGAATTTTAATCCATTCTTATTTTAAATCCAAAAGTTAAATTGATATCAAATATAGGAAAAGGGTGAGACCAGAGGTTTAAGTTATATGCTTTTTTTTAATTCAAACTCAAAAACATATTTAACTCAATGGTTATAAGGATGAGTTTTTTTGAAGAGGACATGAGTTCAATTCCCCTGATAAATATAATTTGCTCAAATTTTTTGTTTGAATAAGAGTGCAGTGACAGTTTCATGTAATTTTTTAATATTTAAGGGCAAAATTGTACTTTCATAGGGGTGACAATTTCATGTAATTTTCTAATATATAAGAAATTATACTTTCACATGAAATTTATTAGTTCAATTTAACCCTATATCGCTCTATTATATATACAAAAAGATTTGAGAATGTAAGACTACATTTGGATACAAACAGTAATAAAGAATCTTTTCATCACTCTAAAAGTACAGTACTGCACAGCCTGTTACTAACATAATTGTTAATTAATTTTTATTTTCAATAGTGGTAAATTGTGGATTCAATCAAGTGACGGTTATAGAAAACATTTTAACTTTTAATAATTGTAATTATGGATTCAACAAAGTGACGGTTATGGAATACAGTGTGCAGATATAATATAATTATAAGTAGATAATACGACAATATAATACGGCAGTTTAAGGTGAAATAAGGTGGTTTTAAAGTTTTGCTATTCCTTCTAGAAATTATGTATTCGATTCCTTTTCTCCTTTTTCGCTAGTGGTTTTTTTATAGACCCATAAAATCGTAAATGTATACAAATATCATCAAATTTAAATCCATTAAACTATATAAACAACCGCCAAAACGCACACTCAGAATCATGTGCAAGTCGTTTGCTTCTTAAATTTTATCAATTATGAAAATAAGTATTTCTTTTTTAACGGAATTAAGTACAAATGATTAGACGGAAACAAATTGCACAATATCCTAAATAATAATACATAATGATTATTGATTATAGTCTATGTGTTGATTACTATGTGTTAATTATGACTAATCTGGAGGACATACTAGCATACTCATATCCCCGAGCTTGATAATTCACTTAATCTCGGAATATTCCAAAGAATCGAACTCGCGACCTCAGCAAATCTTAAGCGGTGTCCGACCAATTGTGACACCTCGTGGATAATAAATTATAATTACTATAAATTTTCCCTACAATTTTGCAGAGCAGATATAAAAACTATTTATTTTATTTTTTTTGGTCAAAAGTTTACATCAGTCCTGAGCATAAAGGTCCATTGAATTGAGTAATGTGGGGTTCAATTTTATCTATTTAAGCTATTGGGGGTACAAGCATATCTTAGAATTTCACCACTTAGTCTTGCTAACGTGCGCTTCTCCGTACAACTCGTATCGTCCTTTTCCATGTGACACTGTTATGTACTCATCTTTTACGGTTTTACTTTTGATTCAAAATCACAAAGTTATCTCTTATCCAAATCCAGAAAAAATGATAAAAATACCCATTTTTGAATTAAAAATGAAAATAATAATAATTTTAAAGTGTATGATTATTTTTACTGTATGGGATACCCAACTGATAATTGGGTATCTCATTTTGTATAACATGCACCACTCATAAATGGGTATCCCAAAAAATTAAAAAAAATTGTGATACCCAACTCACTAATGGGTATCCTATATTAAAATGAGATCACAAATGGGTATCCCATCTATTATAAATATTCAATCACTTCTAAAATGGGAATTTTTATGATGAAATTTTAAAAAATGATTATTTTTAACCATTACCTTTCGTACTAATGATTTGAAAATAAGCCGTCCTGATTTTTCAGATGGTTATCAATATCAAGATTTTTCAAGTCGTGAAATTTTTATTCCGTCCGTCTAAAAAAACTTTCCTATTTGTGTTTGACACGTTTACCAATGCATACTTTTAATCGTTAATATTTTTAATTTCATATTAGTATTAAATATAAAAATTTCACTGTACTAAAGTATTCACAAATACTAATAAAACAAAATCACTCATGACTATATTTTATATTATAAATTATGCGTAAATTAGTAGTCAGTCGGATAATGAATAGTGTCAAAAGTCAAAATGGGAAAGGTTTAATGAGACGGAGGAAATATTAATCTTATTTAAACATCCTCCAAAATTTTTGATATAATATAAAGTTGACAATTCCATACTAAGAGTAACACTCTATAGAGAATTATCTTACGTTGATAACCACCTTATTTTTTTTGATTCTGTAGCAGAACCAATTATTTTTTTTAAATCTGAAGCCGCCACGTCACCAGCCGCGGCACGGCCTCGTCACTTATTGCGTCATCAATGCTGACGTGGCAATGGCACACGGCAGTGCCACGTCATCAATGGTGACAGCCTCGATGACGTGACAGTGCCACGTGGCACTGCCACGTCAACATTGACGATGTGGCAGGTGACGTGCACTGCCACGTCAGCAAGGTTGCCACATCAGCATTTAGTGTAGATTTTTTTTTGTCAAACCAGAAAAATTAGATTTTTTGTTTTGTAGAACCAAAAAAGTAGAACTTTGGTTCTGTCATAGAATCAGAAATTAGTGATTCTTCACGATTCTCCACATAAGATGTTTTTGCATTGAACAATGACCTCCATACCAATATTGTAATAAACAACCAAAATTTGAGTAAGTACGTGCTCGAACCATGTTCGAGTATTCATATCGAAAGTTGACTGATTCAAATTTTCGAATTTGAAAACCTTTTTCTCTTTTTACATTGGTGCACATTTTTTTTTTGAAACAAATCGTACTTGCATTACTTAAAAATTATCACTTTCGAGTACATGATTAAAAAAGAAGGAGGAGTGACAGACCACTCTCCATAGCCTGACATAGAATTTATGCAGCATTTACAAGCGAAAAAACCACACAATTCACAGACCGATAATCGAACTATTAGCACTTGATAATTGTGCTTTAGTGTTTTTGTCCAAGAAATGGCTTCTTGACAACAGCTCGCTCCAATCTGATCTTTCCTCCAACCCTCAAGCAAATTCCGAACCAAGTGTTCAGAGGTCTCAATTGAATAAACTATGGTTAAAGGAACGGCACTCCAGCTATCTACGTGCCGGATACCAGCTATAGACATGCCGAAAAAGGAAACCCTCAAAGGATGATCAATACCCCAGCTATCTACATGCCGGATACCTGCTATAGACATGCCGAAAGTGAAGACTCCCCACAGGTAAATAACAATCTTTGATTGTGAGTTGTGAGCTTTTACAATAATCGTCAGCATCCCAGATTCGATGCAAACTTTCCAGATCTCATAGACCTTCATCAAACCAAACAACCAAAACATAAACCCCAAAAAATTGGGGATAAACATAAAACCCCAAACAATTGGGGACAACAACCCAAAAAATGGGTAGAGAAAATCACTTCGAAAAATCAGAAATCTCGGATTTCCACCAAGTTTTGATATGATGTTAAACATGAGATTTTGAGTCTAAGAAATGTGTTTATTTGATATTTCGAGTTGTAAATCAAAACAAATCTGAAAAGAACTCGAATGGGTTTTTCGAATTTTTTAAGAAAAAATTCTGATTTATGGATGAAATGAAGGGGGATTGTGAAGGTGGGTGAATGCTTGGTTGGAGAAAGAGGAGGGAGAAGGAGGATGGAGGAGGATCGGAGTTTAAAGAGTCCGGCGGCCGAGTCTCATTGAGAAAAGAGAGAGCAGAGAGTTTTTTTTTGTTGTGTGTATTACTTTTACATTGGTGCACATTTACTTTCAAGGAAGTTGATTTTTTTTTTCCCAACTAAATTAGCCTCATAAGCAATGAGGGATGTAGGCATTTTTTTAAGGGGAGTCGGTTTTACGCTATAATTTTTTAAATTAAAACACAAAAAAAGGAAATTTATAGTATGTGATCAACAATTAACTTTAAATAAATTGAAAAACAAAAAAATTTATAGTATGTGTTCAACAATTACCTTCAAAAAAATAAAGATTGTAAGTGTTTATAATCTCTAAAGACATGTTAAAAATACGAAAAAATTGAAAACTAAAAGTTGAATGAAGTAGAAAAGATACACTGGAAATTGGAAAATAAAGGTAAAGGTTATTAAAACCATAGAAAAGCAACCACAAGTATAGAAACCCTGGTGTGGTGTTTTAGTTGCCAGCTTCACTGGTGACATTTTAAACTAGTGTAAAATAACATACTAGGTTACCCAAAAAAAAAGCAAATAGAATAGATAAAATAATTTTATTTTCATTCATGTTTATACCACTACACCATAAATGGTCTATGGCAACACCAAAAAAAAGTGTTAAAAATGCTGAAAAATGTTACCATAGGATTTAAGGCAACACTTTTGTCAATTTTGCAGGTGTTGGGAATTTGCATGTGGGCTTAGAGGTTAAGCCAACATATTTTGTCAAAACTATGGCAACATCAATGTGATGTTGCCTTAGGAACTTATGCCAACATTTCATGCAAATAGCAACACTTTTTCCGGTGTTGGCATAAAGTCTATTCCAACATCTTTATCCCTCTACAGCAACATCGATTGATATAACAGTTCACATTTTTGCCAACATCCTAACATGTTATAGTAACACTTTTTAGTTTACATTGTTCAAGTATTGGCAACATTTTTATAGGCTATGGCAACATTTTAGTAAAAAAAAATTAACAGCATGCTAAGTTCAAAGTCATAGTTCCAACTGTTGGTAAATTGATCAAACATACATAAATTATCCATACAAACTGATCAAACATACATAAATTATCCATACAAACTGTTGGCAACATACATAAACAAACCAAAGTCATAGTTCCAGCAGCTAAGTTCATAATTAAGCACCTAAGTTCATAATGTCTCAAAAGATACTATCTAGACACAAGCATCAAGAAGCTAGCTAGACACAAGCATCAGTGTCGGGACTTGCATCACCATTTTTAGGTGGCTCCATCAGTGTCGCAATTTGATCCCGAATCTTCTTCTCCACTTTTTCATGCATCTCCTGCATCACCATTTCTCGAACCTTCTTCTCCACTTTTTCATCCATCTCCTGCGCAATTTGATCCCGAATCTTTTCAGTCAAACTTGCCAAGTGCTGATCTGAGATAGTTGCAGCTCGTGTTGCCAATTTTCCCTTTGCCTTTTTCCGGATAAGTCTCCCTACTAAATAAGATCGGCTGTGTTCTTTGCCACCATAAACAAGCTTATTAGCCTCCTCCACATTTCCCTCATCAAGAACTTTCTGAACATCTTCCTGTAAAAAGAAAAGTTAATACAATAAATAATAATGCATAAACAATGCAGAAAAGAACTTTAATTACTAAAACAAAACTTACAATCTTCTTTTTAACCACATCAGTGGGTAACTTATACTCTCTTGTTTCCTCTCTTTTGCGTGTTTTAATGTAAATATCAGCGTCTGATACAGGTGCCGGTGGTTCATCAGGTTTAGCAATAGCAAGCTGCTCCCTCTCAATCACCTTGCATAAAGTAGTAATAGATGTTTAGTATTGATTTTCCTTATATAAACATGTCAATAGAAACAGAACAGAGTACAATAGAAACAGAAAAATGTATAAAATGCAAAAAAATGCAGGGGTCCATTTTTGATAACGCAGACCTACTGAAAACTTTGTCACCAGGCACAACCTTTCCATTTTAATGTTACTGAGCTGTTGCACTTCTCTCATTGCTCCAATTGAATCATATCAAGGAATACAAAGCTACTACTTGAATATTTATGTCTTTATGTATCAGTGAGTTGTGCGAAATAACACCAAGAACTGAAAACTATATATTTCTACTTCACATCTGGCCACTGATTTAGCTAAGATGTGTTTGCACACTAAAGAACTGGACAAAACATCTTTATTAACATAATTCCAACACTACATCAGAATATAATTTCAGATTGCTCTGCTCCTTCGCGTCATTACTCCATCACATTCTTAGGATTTAAATAATTATACACATGTTCTATACCTTAAACTAGTGCAGTCACAACATCTAGTGCAGTCAAACTAATTCTAGATGTCACAACATCTAGTGCAGTCAAACTACATAGCATCTCGGATAAATCTATACCTTAAAAAGAGGAACCTCTATAATATTGTGAGTTTATAAAAAATGTTCACTTACCATTTTATGGCAGATTTGGGCGAAACTATTAGGCCCAGCAGTATGAGTTTCTATTATCTTGCTTCGAGCTACAACATTTTTTCTGGCTCTCTCCTACAAAGGACAAAATATAGCAAATGCATAAACCGGGTGATTACTAAACTGACAGATTTGGTTAATTACTAAACAAATTTATTACCTGGACTTTTTCATCAGCCCAATAGTTTAAGAGGATCTTAAAGTCTGTCAAAGGAATGTTCCTTGGCCTATTTTGCAGCCTCTGCTCATCATTAGGATACTTAGTGTAATGATATTTCTTGACTGTAGCTTTGTGTGTCCTAAACTGATCACGCATCGTTGTCATTACATGCTGATAACCCTCCTCTTCAATGATGTACTTGTCCTAAAAAAATGCAAACCAATAATTGTCAAATATTTACAAGTAAAGACAACATTAGCATGTCAAATATGGACAAGTAATTAAACACAAAAAAAAAATTGTTACCTTGACATACTGCCATAAGATACCTTTTTCAGGAACTTCATTCCAACTACGGCATGTTAAAGATACAAAATCCCTTACCACAGTTCCCAGAAAATTGCTAAACTCACGTAACAAGTGATCATCATCATCTGATATAGGTTGGCCATCTTCCGATAGCTTGATCTCTGGCTTCTCACCTCTTGTATGGACAGTAGACAATTTTGACTTCCCTCGAACCTTTCTCTTTTTGGCTCCTAGAGGTGCATCTGATGTATAACATCAAATCAAGATTAAAATGACTCAATGCATTCTTTTAGAAAGATCAATAGCTATATCAGTTCGAAATTACCCTGATTCTCCATTTCAGCCATTTCAGCCCGGGACTGTGACTGTAGGTTCTCCATTTCAGCCTGCTTTTCAAGCTCACGTAACTCCAAGTATGCAGCCATTGAACCAGGAGCATTGTTTTTGAGTAACTTGAGCTTCTCAATTGTAGGAACTTCTGATGCATCATTTGCCTACAAAATGAAATTGGATAATAAGTCATAGCAGGAGAAAGTGGTAAACAAATTAACAAATAGTACCAAATTTACAGACCTCAACATCAACTGTGTTCACTTGCTTATAAGATGGAAGTGACATTTTAGATGCTCGGGAACGAGTTCTCGGGCCATCAGTCACCACAACTCTCTTGCCTTTTTTCTTCTGCTAAAACAATATATACATCAGCATCAACAGTAAATAACTACTAATTAATATAATCAGACTTGGTTATATAATTTACCTTTGACGAAACAATACCCACATCAGCATTACTTTCTCGGTCTGCTTCATTTTCCGGCTCCTTGCTTAAACCAAGTTCCCTTAGTTTTAGTTTATTTTCCTCAACTCTCTTGTTTCTACGCATTTCATACTCATTTACGCCACCTTCCAGAACTTCACCACCTCCTTCCGCCAAGTTCTCATTTTCAGCAGGCTTCTTCTCGAATCTTTTCAAATACTCCCCCAATCCTATTTTTCCATCATCTGAATCTTCAGCAGGCTGCGCCAACTCCGCCATGGAACTAGGTTGCATTTTCTTGACTGAGTTGATCATCCTTCGTTGCTTCTCCTGATAATCTTTTATAGTCACAAACTGACGCTTTTTTGGATTACACTCTTTGGCTTGAACAGGGCTTTTTTTGGGCCTTACAATAACGTGAGGTTGCATTTGTGGCATTGGCTCTATCGTGCGGTCAACATTGCAGTCAATGAACAAGTTCAAATCATCAGTCTCGCTTGTTATAATAGCCTCATTCATATCAGCATCATTTTTCACCAAAACCTAACCATCATTCTCGTTTCTCACATATACTCCACCAATCTCTTTATAGCCAAGGTCTTTGACCCACTCCATGAATTCTGAAAATGAGAACCTGTCAAGATCCATGTCCTCGTAAGTCTGTACTAAGCCGCCAAGATACTTGTCTTTGTTGAACTCCCCATTATGGTGTACCCGGAAAGTCAAAGTGTTGTCTGCCATCCTGTAATTACAAGATTGAAAATACAATTACTTCATATTACATAAAAAACAGGTACTGTAATATTTAAAGGCACTACGAATATGAATATTTAAAGGCAGACAATTGACTAAGACATATTTAACACAAAAAACACAAGTCATTAATTTAAAATCTTTTACATAATTATATAAGCTAATTACTCACTAACGTATGTCTTCAATGGGGCATAGTTTTGTTGGAACATCATCTCTGAACCAGTTAACTTCATGATCTTGATTTTTTATTAATGAATGAAAGCTCGTGTCATGTGTAAACTGCCCATTCATGTCATCTTCGGGTGAATTGTTCTCATTGTGTGGATCAGAGAACTCTGCTGACAACCTCTTGATAGGATAATGATAATGGTTTTCAACTGGATCTTGAATGTAAAAAACTTGTTGGACGTGTGTTGACATAACAAAATTATCATTCTTTTGACACACCCTGTTAAAGTTGACTCGAGTAAAACCTAACGAATCCTTATCATCAACATACCAGGTGCATCTAAACAAAACAAATTTAAAAGACCCCCAATAGTCAAGCTCAATTATTTCTTCAACAGAACCATAATAACTAACATGCCCAACTATTGGGTTTTGGTCCTTCGAACTAGCGAAACTAGTGGTTAAGGCTTTTAAATAAACACCACTATTTTGTGTGGTACACTTATTATCTCTAATTTTCGTATGGAACCTATACCCATTTACTACATAACCACTAAACTGCTTAGCTGATCGATTAGGCCCCCTTGCTAATGATGCTACTTCACTTGACACATCCTCTTCTTTCTGAATTTCATTCTTAAACCACTCGCATAGTTCATCAGTGTGTGTTCTCTCTCTTTTAAACTTTCTGCACTTTGCATTTTTGTCGAATAATGCACGATGTTTCCTACAATTAGAGACAATTATAATGTCAATTTACTTAGGTTAACAAAATATGTAATTTAGTAAATACTAAATAGACAGGTTATAAACTAGGAATCTAGGACTTACTGAATTAGCTCTTCTACTTTCTTGTCATCATAATTAAATAGGATGTATCGATGAGCTTTTTTCCACGTATCTTCAGCCAAATGAATAGGTTTCCCTATTTTGTTCTTCCCTGGACCAATAGGACATCCACCAGTTTCTACATTTGTCACTGCAGATTCATTCGACCACGTATTTTCGTTACCACCTAGGAATCTTGCACAAAATGTTAGACATTCATCTGCCAAGTAGCCCTCTGCTATAGACCCCTCTGGCTTACTCTTATTACGGACATATCTTTTTAATTTACCTAGGTACCGCTCAATTGAGTACATCCATCTTTGGTGGACTGGTCCGCCAAGTTCAATTTCATTGCACAAATGTACTGGTAAGTGAACCATGATATCAAAGAATGCTTGTGTAAAAATCATTTCAAATTGGCAGAGTATTTCAATAATTTCCTGCTGCAACTTAGGTATATCCTCCTTCTCAATTACCCTGGAGCATATATTTCTAAGAAATTCACCAAGTCTTATTAACGGGACTGCAACCTCGGGCTTCAATGATTTTTTTACAGCAATTTGTAACAGGTACTGCATAATAATATGCGCATCATGACTCTTGTACCCCATAACTTTCCTATCTTGGACACATCTGCTAATATTAGAAGCAAATCCATATGGTAACTTGGCATTTTGTAATACTGAACAAAATATATCTTTCTCTTTGTTCGTCATGTCAAAGTTTGCCGCCATGATTTCGAGGTGCTTTCCATCACTGGAGGGAATAGGATGAAGGACCTTCCTAATACCCAATTCTTGCAAATCTAATCGAGCATTTACATGATCTTTTGTCTTGCCACTAATATTTAACAAAGTGCCAAGAATACTATCACATATATTCTTTTCTATATGCATGACGTCAAGGTTATGCCGTATTAAATTTTCACTCCAATATGGTAAGTCAAAAAATATCGACTTCTTATTCCAAGGGTTGACATCGCAACTAACTTTCCGCTTTCCTATCCCTTTACCAAAATTATTCTTATAACCCTCCAACAAATTTTTGATCATGCTCCCTGATAAAACTGCCGGGGCCTGGCCAAACTCAACTTGACCATTAAATCTTTTTTTATCTGATCTCCACTTATGATTGGGATCTAGGAATCGTCGATGGTTCATATAGCACACTTTCCTACTATGTTTTAGATACGTTGACGATGTCTCGTAATTGCAGATAGGGCAAGCTAGGTACCCTTTGGTACTCCAACCCGACAACATTGCATAACCGGGAAAATCACTTATCGTCCACAACACCCCTGCCCGTAAAATAAAATTTTCATCCGTCGAAGCATCATAAGTTTCAACTCCTACATCCCATAACTCTTTCAACTCCTCAATCAAAGGCTGCATGTAGACATTAATGTTGTTTCCAGGATTATTTGGACCTGGTATAAGTGTGGACAGCATCAAATTTTCCGGTTTCATATTTAGCCAGGGAGGTAGGTTGTAGTTGACCACTATAATTGGCCATGTGCTATGATTACTACTCATTGCTCGAAATGGATTGAACCCATCCGAAGCTATACCCAATCTGACATTTCGATTTTCTGACGAAAACAATGGATACTTGGCATCCATCGTTTTCCAAGCTAAGGCATCAGCCGGATGCCTTAACTTTCCATCCTTTTTTCGATCTACTGCATGCCAGGTCATTAGCTTTGAGAAATCTTTGCACATATACATTCGTTGCAGCCTTGGTCTTAAAGGAAAATATCTCATTACTTTCGCCGGAATTTTGCTTTTGTTGTCTACTTCTTTCGTAACTCTCCACCTTGAGACGCCACAAGTTTTGCAGGAGACTTCATTCTTATTTTGACCCCAATATAACATGCAGTCATTAGGACATGAATGTATTTTTTCGTAGCCAAGCCCTAAATCCTTAATGACGTTTTTAGCGGAATTAAAAGAAACAGGTACTTCAACATACGGAAATGCCTCTTTTAATATTTGTAATATTTCACCGAACGCGGACTCGGTTACTCCATTAAGGCATTTCCAATGGTAAAGTCTGACAAGAAAACTTAGCCTAGAAAATTTTTTAGAACCAGGATATAAGGGCTTTTTTCCGTTTTCAAGACCGCGAAAAAATTTACTTGCATCTTCATTCGGTCCCCTATTTGCGTAAGTAACATTCAACATCTGGTCCAGATTATCTTCAAACCCGATATTTTCTTCACAGTCCATCATATTAGCATCACCCTTCAAATTCGAGACATCATAAATCCAGCTTGCTACTTCCAGGTAAGGACCCTTGCAAATAATGTGATTATAAACATCTTCTGGGCCCCACCACAACTTACTTTTACATCGACTACAAGGACATTTTAATTCATTTTCGATGGAAAAATTAAGCATGGCATTTTTGACAAACTGTTTGGCCCCTTTCATAAACTCTTCACTGGATCTTGGAAGATCTATCCACATCTGGCCTTTATGATTCATAACTACAGTTAAAACATTGCGAAAATGATTACAACCTCTAGTTCTTTTTTATTTTATACCTAACAAACATATATATATATATATATATTATATATATGCGCTTAAATATATAGTATGTCCAGCCTAATTCCTAAACCTGAATTCTCAATCAATTATCACTCATATCAGTACCTATATTGTGTCTATTTTAACGTTTCGTAAAATAATCTAATTGTGTCTATCTATTTAATACATGTATAACCATACAACACATCCATACACGATCTACAATTCTCTTAACCTCTTCCGCTAAAATGCACACACACATCGAGACATAAACCATCACATTCCGTATCAAACTGATTCCAAAATTACTTAACATTCGGTATCACTGGAATTTGGAACAAAAATAATTCGAAACTAATTAACTAAATAAAGATTTCACAATTAAGACATGCATATGAAAAGCAGGAAAAGCATTCGAAACTAATTAACTAAATAAAGATTTCACAATTAACTAATATGTGAATCTTAACATATGAAAAGCAGGAAACCCCCAATTAAGACATGCATAAGAAACCCCCAATTACACATGCATAAGAAACCCTCCAGAAAATCCTAAATTAAAAACCCCCAAACTTATAATTCATATACTATACACATACATTACAAAACCCTAATTAAAAAACTCCCAAAAATTAGGGTTCATGAAACCCCAAAATTAAAATTAGGGTTTATGAAACATACCTTACGAATCAACTGAGAGAGATGGCGGAGATGTACAACGGAGAGAGATGAGCACCGGAGATGTAAACGGAGAGATCGATGAGCACCGGAGGGAGAGATCGATGAGAGACAGCGGAGAGAGATGAGTGAGAGACGAGATGAGAGTGTAAACGGAGAGAGATGAGCACCGGAGATGTAAACGGAGAGATCGATGAGCACCGGAGGGAGAGATCGATGAGAGACAGCGGAGAGAGATGAGTGAGATTTCTTTTTTTTTTTTGTTTTGATTTCTAATTTTGTTTTATTGAGTGAGAGATGAGAGTGTCTGGAGAGCGGGTTTTTTTTTGGGCTAACAGCGGGCAATTCAATTTTTTGTCAAAATTTTAGCGGGCATATTCAGTAAAAGAGGCAACATTTTTAAGGTGTCTAAGGCAACACCAACTATGTGTTGGCATTGAGGACTAAAAGTATATCTAAGGCAACATGAAGGGCAACATCCGGTTATGATGTTGGCTTATATCTAATTTATTCAATTTTTAGCATCTAAGGCAACATTTAACGTGGCAACATCGGTTTTCAGTGTTGGCAAAGACCATTTGTGGTGTAGTGTACTGCCGAGTTTTTAATAAAACAAAAACAAATAAAAATAAATACAAATTAAGCATATTTTCATTCTAAAAATGAGATAAAAATATTTTACATTTTTATCATTACTTTGCTCACTTTTAAAAATTCGCCAGCTTCCACATCAAACCCTAATTTCTTGATCTCGCAATACAAAATGATTGACGGTACTGTAGGTAGAGAAATGACACCTTATTTTTACACCAAAAATTCTACGGTACATGCAACGTAATGATTGGATAAATAGAAGCGATCAATAATTATGCCCACAAACTAAAAAGCGTACAAAACCTTGTCGTTATTCAAAGATTAACTTACAAGTTTATCAAAAATTTATATAAAAAAAGCAAAGTTACTTCTTATGGGCAATGTCAAATTTGGTAAAAGGTAACTGGGCCAAGTTATAAATATACTAATTTGACTATTTTTTTCCCATCGAGAGTTCGAGACAAATGAAATAGGAGCGGCTACGTAATTTTGCAGGTTCTAATTTCAGAAAATTAAATGAAATGGGGACAGATATTTAATTTATTTATTGAAAAATTTCTATATCTTTACTAGCAAACACCAACTAGTAATAAATATAGTACTTGTTTTTTCTTCTGTAGCAGTAAAATAAAAATCCCCGCTAGATTTCTGGGCCGTTGTTACTTATTACTCATACGTACAAGTTGCATCTCCGCTAAATTGGATGCAAATCTTGCCATGACTTCTCAACTTTATACTCCGTATTTCTTTTAGAAAGAAAATTTATTTTTATTTTTTGTCAAAAGAAAGAAATTTTATTTTGGTTTTATGAGAAAAGTAAATAAATTAAAACACAATTGAATAATTTAGGTAATGAAGAATTAACTTTATCTTCTTTTGTTTCTGATACGGATTCGATTCTCGATTATTATAAAATCTAATTTTTTAGGGATAAATCTAATTATTTTTAGTCACTATTTTTAAAAGTTATATCAGAAAAATCATATAAAAATGACTAAAGTAATAATAATTTTTATTTTTAAATGATTAAAATGATACAAATTTTCAAATTGATATTTAAATTAGGGATGATATGCTTGAGGTGACCTCACTACTGTAACCGAGATTAAAAGATTTTCAATACAAATTTAAGGGTATTTGGGTAAATTATTGAGAAGAAATTGATATTTACAAAAATGCTCCTGCGACATCACTTATTTTATTGGTTTTTTGTGTTATAAACTCAAGAGAAATTCCTGATGACAATCTCAAGCTCAATTTTCTCTTTAAACTAAATCAATTTTATAATAATTGACATACTTGATATATTTAGATGAAAGATCTTTATACTTATCCCATTATCAGTATAAATAACTAGAAGTGGCGAAATGAAAAGACGAAGCACAACCAATTAGTAGAACAAATCAAGAAAGTGGTCACAACAAAGTTAGCATATCCCTGCCAAGGTTAGATATTTGATGTGGATGTTTCAGAATATGACAAGTTTACAAACCTGATCCTTATCCCTTTAACACTTTTGCATTGCCTTATTTTAAATTGCCCATCCATTTGCAGTTTATAATCATTTTTATCTAATTTTTTACTTCAACTACTATATTATTATTGATTAATTTAATCAAATCAATTAATCAAGTGATCTTTTAAAGTTAGTCAAAAGACAAAGTCAAGGAACATGAATTGTGAGCGAGTAATTACAATTTAAGCATTGTAGCATTGTATTATCAGCCGGTCATGTCTGATGTCTCAGGTCATAAAATTCAATCATAACAACAGTAAATATTATAAATATTGTTATAATTAAAAATTATTTACATTTTATTTCCGAATTTTTTAAGGGAAGATAGAAAACAAATGTAAGAGGAAATAACTGAAAGAGAAAGTAAAATATTTTACTAACTTGCTCCCAATTTAAAAAATTATAAAACAAATTTAATTTCATTAACATGCTCAGAATAGAAAGCGAAACATATAAATGATTGTTAAGTTATAATTCAATAAATTCAAAACGCTATAATTCAAATAGCACCGGTGTTGTGGAATAAAAAGTAGGGTTATCGAATTTCGACTAGTGTTCGTGAGCTTCGTGCTTCAATGGCTGCGCTTATGTTACCGTAACCTAATTCGAATTTTCACAAGATGCCTACGTATCTCAGAGTTGAGAATCAAGCCAATACGTAGTTCTGAGAATGAGGGGTCGGGTCATTATAGGCTGCGGGAATCTTAGAATTATGGTAGGATTCGGAGACTTGGTGGACAAGTCACCGTCATCGAGGAAGGTTATGGACTCCTTCCTTGTGGGAGTTAGTTTCCATGTCGAATTAGGTGTCTTGGAGGCTACATCTTATCCCATGGATATTCTAGAACGTTCCTTGTTTCTAGAACGTTCCCGGTTTGTGGATCAGGCCCGTGTTAGAAACAAGCTTATACCGGGCGTCCCCGGTTTGGGCTGTTCTTTTGGACTTAATCATTAATTACGAATTTAATGTCCAACTAGGATTTCGGGCCTTATTTATGAGCCAATAAATATTATATTAATTATGTCTTTAGGGATTATTATTTTCACCCATATCAACTGGTATATTTGTAATATTAAATAATTTTTTAATTAACCATACAATTTGATTTCATTTTCATCCATTTTTGAAGTGAAATAATTGGCAAGAAAGTTTATAAATTTTTTACTATCTTTCCCTTACTTTCTTGTTTAAAAAAAATATTCGAGAACAAAAATAAGAATAAGAATGTAAATTATATATATATATATATATATATATATTTAAACTCGAGAGCTGAATATTAAACTCCAAGTTATTTAAATTCCTGCTTCCTTCTGTCACGTATAATTGCGACTAGGTCCATCAAATTCGTGAGGACATGCAAAATATTGGGGTCAATTTTACAAGGAGTTGAAATGGTCAGATGAGATGAATGTCATAAAATATGAAACCGATAAGAAGTTATTGTTATTTAAATATCTAACAAATCGTATCAAACCAAACAAAAATTGAAAAAAAAAATCGTCAAAGTTATGGCATGCATGGTTTGGTTGCATGGGACCAAAGTTGGGAACGGTGTAAATATTTTAAAAGAAAGATGGGACGAAGGGCCGACAGAAGAGAAGGTAGGTTCCAATTAAGTTTATAATGTTCACTTTTAAATCACTTTAGATTTACTATTTGTATATATGCATGTTCTTGAACTACACAAACCTAAAAAGCCGCGGTGCATTTGCTTGGAGAAGTTGGAGTTGGACTTTAGCTCTTTCTATCTACTCAACTTTCCCTACTGGATTTGATGGGCGATGTTGATTACTTTGAAAAATCCATGAAACGTTTTACCTTCGATTTATTCGAAATTCTCGTTCCGTCGCAGCTAGTATGATTTAATGTCATTGTGCACCGTCTACTTGGAATACTTTCCGTCTCATCATAGGTGAAAATGGCATGAAAAATGTGAAGTGATATCAGAAAAGAGGATAGAAAGAAAAGAAGAAGAATGGTGTAAATGATTAAAAAAGTAAATAAGAATGACGAAACTTGTGAAAAAATGCGGTTCATGTTTTTCTCACATTCCAGTCTCACTCTGGTAGTACACTAGATAATATTAGTGTAGATAAATTTCGTATTCATTTATTTATATTTGAGTTGGTTACGAAAATTTAGAAAATGTGTAAATATTGGATAAAATTTTAAAAATTTATGAGATAAGTGATGAAGACATATAAAAAACAGATATAGGAAAGTGTGAAGAAATTATTCAGACTAGTATTTTTGCCCGCTTCGCTATGCCTATATCAAAATTTTATTTTTTATGTATGTTATTAAATTTACTTTCCTAATTACATTTAATCCTAAATTTTTAGTTTTAGTGAAAGTTAATTGATTAAAAAAAATATGTTGTTAAATTAGTTGGGGTTATATATTAAATGAAGATGATTGTAAATAATGCTTTCTGAATTAAAAATAAAAAATATTATTTATATGTATCTCAGCCGAGCACATTGAAATGGAAGCAAAAAGAAGTGGCTCAACTTTTTGGGATGGAGGGAGTATTAATTTTAAAATATATAAATATAATATAATAATATATTTGGATTGATACATTGAATTTAATTTGAATCCGAAAAGAACATTGATACTCAAAATTCATGGAATTTTATAATATTGATAATTCATATTTTTGAATTATAGTTCAATAACAACCAGCACAACAGTTTTATATTCATTTAAAATTTAGTTACAATACTTCTCAGCATGGTCTCCGACGATACCTCGATTTTTAATATTAAATATTATATACTAACAATTGTGTAAATTAACTTTAAAAAGTTATAATATGAATTTGTTTGTATCGAATACTAATTTAAAAATAATATACGTGATTTTAAAAACATACATGATATATAGGACTTTGAAGAAAGTGTAGTATATAAAATTTCAAATAAGCAGATTTTTTTCTCCGAAGGAATTTCTAGGAATATTTGATTTACATATTATAAAAAATCATTTTTTACATAATTTTGAGTAAATTGCATAAAAGCTTCGTGTTAAGTTTTGGGTTTTAAGGTTTCTCGTATCGCCTAGCGATACCTCCATTTTTAAAACTAAATATTTTATGCAATATAATTTATATGAATTTTATTTATAGTATGTTGTTAATTGATACTACTTCCGTTCCAAAAAAAAGATCACCGGATTTAAAAAATAAAAAAATGTTTTTTATAAGTACCTCAATCGAACATATTGAAATACGTGTAAAAATAAGTGGCTCATACTTTTTAGGACGGAAGAAGTATTAATTTTAAAATATATGAATATAATATAATGATATAATTGCATTGATGCATTGATTTTGTATCCAAAAATTACCTTGATACTAAAAATTCATTGAATTTTAAAATATTGAGAATTCAATATAATATAATATAATTGGACATATGTTTACAACTGAATTGATCATTAAAGTACATTAATGAATTTGATAATGATATGTTTTAGTAAAAATTTAATTATAAAATGAAGATCCCGTATATTATGTGATACTATTCTTGAGATGTCATTATTTTAAAGTTAACTAAATTTTATTTTGCTTGTATTACATGTTTGGCTACAGAGTGGTTATAAAGATATTGACTATTTCAACTATAACTAAAATATAACAATCAACAATGGTTACAAAGAAACAAAAATTCAAAGAAAAAACCGATCATAGACTACAGAACAACTACTAATTTGTTCAAGTACTTTTTTATTTGTTGAACTTTCTAAACCACAGACACTAACAGATCATAGACTACACTAACAGCTCTAAATTTCAAAACAAAATTAAAAACAAACCAACAAACCACATAAGCTTAAGAAATGAAAATGCTAAATACTTATTCTGAAACATACTTTGCTTCTACACAGAATGACAGAAAACAAAATATATTCAACAACATATACATACAATCCAATAGGTTTTAGACACTACGACAAATCATTAGAATCCTGCCCTTCGCTTATTGCATAGATAAGCTTTTTGTATATGACATCATGTTACAACCAAATCTTTAAATGTAAGAAACGAACCAACCCACATGCTGAAGGCATAAATCAATTAGAAAATTCTCCAAGATGAAATGCATAAAGAAATAACAGCTGACACATTACCTTGGTAGAATAGGGAGAAAGCTTCAGGTAATTAGCACAAGTCATTACGCTTGCCAAGTTATCATTAGCAGATTCTGAAACCCCAGCCGCATTAGATGCAGTGTTAATGGTTTATGAATGCTGCTACAACATTAACTGACATGTCAATGCAAAACAAAACTACATCAAAAATTTGTGCAATTGTGCAAATCAAATAATATCGACTTATCATATATATATATATATATATATATATATATATATATAACCCTAACCTTTCTCACAATAGTTAGCTTGGGATTCAGAACTGCCAACCCACCTGGAGGAAGTCGGGGTGCACCGGTCACAAATTGACAGAAAGCTCGCTGATGCTCTGGGGTGAATTCACCCATAATCTCAAGTAACTAATAAATATCACAACAAAACAGATTATAGTTTCCAATGTTCTAACACAGGGATATGATTGGTGGTAATTTAAAGGACACATACATTCACAATCGGAGGACTTCTTGCTGTATAACCATGGTTAAACTTTATGTGATCCGCCAAGGTCTCCATCTGTACAAAAGAAGCTTAAAATTTAAGTATATATCATACTGTAAATACAGCTAAGGCACTGAGTTACAATAGAGTTTAAAAGGTAATTACCTCCCATAATTCTCTCCGACCACAAAGAAAATAGTCCAACTTCTTTGCAAAAAATATTTGCAAGGAAGAAATGTCAAACACCTGAGGTCGCTGACATCAGTAAGCACATTTCAAGTGACAAATGAAAAAAAAATAAATTTATAAAATCAGGAGGTGCAAAACTATAAGAGTCTGGCAGTCTCAAATTCAAAGAAGCCTAAAGCCAAAAAGCAAGCATTGCGGATTATCCTAGGCATCATGCCATGACCATGAGTGAGTCTAACTCAACCATTTCCCATCAACTTTTTATATATTTGCTGAAACTCCCGTAGTAGCAGCATTCGTTTGAACCTGAGTCACCAATCTAGCCTTGACAACATCTAACAAATTCTAAAATGTCATGATTAATATTCATAATCCAATTCTAGCAAGTAGCAGTAAAGGAACCAAGACATGGTCTTTATGAATTGCTATATACAAAGTTGTGCAGTAAGCTTACTAATTTCATACCCATACAAAACATAACACTAACTTGGAAATTCCATTTAATATCATTCTAAAATATCCAACGTTTGCTGCACTTGAGGTACTTGGTGCAAAGATTCATTGAAGCTGGCCTGAAATATCAAATATTAAAAACATCACTCTATGGCAATAGAAGAATTTTAATATCTTTCACTAATTCATCTTATGTCTAACAGTACTTCTCTCTCTGTTATAGATTTGTAAAGGGTATACTTTGTTCTTAGGCATCCAGATTTCAATATTATATAGAAGGAAACAAAGGAAGATAACATGTAATTACATTTAATTACTTAAAAGTTTGATGTAAATAACATGAGCATACCAACCAAATTACTGATCAAATAGTCATAATAACGTGTGTTCTTCTCGTGTCCAATCTACTGTCTTGCTGAAACTCGATCATAACATCCCAATCTTGACTCTTTACTGCTGCAAATCTGGTCTAGAAAAGTATATTTTTAAATCTAGAAGGAACATAGCAGTCAACTGGGAATATGCTATATATATTCTACGGTACCAATCCTTGCATAAGAGAAATTGTCTGGAGTTTACTAAGGGCACAAATTAGTAACAATATAATCTCGGCTGAAGAGAATTAACTTCTTGGGATCCTCTGCATCACCAAAAATAGTTAGTTATAAGGAGACTATTTTTCAGCAAGAGTTTTAAGGAGATCATAATCTAATTTTAGTCCCACAAAAAAACTTACAAATTAACGAAGTAAAATAAACACAAAAATAGAAATTTAGTAACACATAAGCAGAGCAGTCAAAACTAAACATCAAGTAAACATCCACAATGACATCAAGTTCCGATTTTCAAAGTACCTCAAATTTTTTCATGTTAAACTGCCATTTTTACAACTCACAAAAAAGAGGATCTCAAATTCTCATATCGCAAGATCATATTCAGAAAATCACACATTCACACTCAAAAGTTTCCACGAATGTAAATGACTACACTTAAAATGGGAAAGAGTAAACACAAATCTCTTAAATACATGGTCAATTTAATAGTTTCTAAGCTAGCATTTAATCAAATACCCATATAGAAGTACACATCTAAAAACTTTAAAATTTGGTAAACCATAAAAAAGGAACCTGAAAATTCATAGAGCAGTATAATTTCAGTGTTATTACCATGTCTTTAGGTTGAAACATCTGCCAAAAAAATAAAAGAAACATAAACATACATGATATTCAGATTCAAATGAATCAAAACAGTAATAATTAAATATGAATTCAAAATTAAAGATATTTATATACATAAACAAAGACCAAAAAGTGACAGCTGAGTGAATAATAATTTAAGAAATGTGAATCTTTAATTGATTTGAAGGTCCATTCACAATATACACATGTTAATTTTGCCTTCTTCGAAACCTTGTTTGCTAGTCCATCTCCATTCACAATCACCTTCCACTTCCTGTACTTCCTCTTAATCACCACATACTTAATACCTGTACACATACACATATTTCAATGCGTAAGTTCTCCTCTGTCAAAACTCAAAATACTCAAAACACTGAAAACTTAATATACATCATGCTAAAGTAATTATAAGATTTCTCATTTAAGAAGGGAATTGGTAGGATTCGAACTTGAAATAGACTTATTTGGGGACGTCTCTAGTTTACATTAAAAATGTAAGGTATATAATATGCATTTGAAAAAAGTTGTACGTAAATGATTATTGTGCAAATTAAAGGAAAGCAAATGGCTCACAATTTCTTAATCAAGAAAAACAGTAGTTTAACTCTTCTAATAAGATCTATATCTTCAATTTTTTGGCCTCAAACATCTTTTGGGTAAGCTTCTACTCTAAATTAACTATCTCATTTCGTAATAATATTAAAAACATCAACATAAAAAATATAGGCATCCAAAATTTTCACAGATTTAATCAAACACTTGTACTACAATAAAGCACAAACATTACAGCAGTGATTAACATAAGAACACATATGACTTTATGTATAAACTGCAATTCTAATGTCATCGAAAATTATTTAAATCGAAACTTTGTACCTGAATCGTAGTAGATATATTTCCACCGATTCACGCATAATTGAAGAGATTTATAGCAGTATAATTAACCTTTAATTAACATGCGCATACTAGGCTTCATTGTACCTGAAAATGAATCAAACAAAAAAAATAAACAGAAATCAATAGATCTATTTTGAGTAAGATTAACACAACACTATATAAGAATGATTACAGTATTGCAACAAACAACTCAAAATAAATCTCGAAATAGTATGTCACTCTCTTTGGACTTCTATCGAACACGTAATATACATTCATTACAAATAATTATTAAAACTTAATTAGTTGTATCAGCGCCATTATATAATATACAATCGATAGAAACATACAAATATATGCAAAGAAGATGTACCAATTTTGAGAAGATTTTCGAATTATATACATCATGTTCGTATGCATAAGATATGTGCAAAGAAGAAAGAGTTTGAGAATATTAGAGAGAAAGAGAATATTAGAGAGAAAGAGAGAGAGGATGAGAGAAAGAGTCTGAGAATCCGAGATGAACTTGGCTGCAAGAGTTTGGATTGTAGATCTGAAATTTTGAATTTTGAATTGTAAAAACAAAAGAATGAAAAAGGAATGGTATGTAGGTGTGCTGTGTATATGGGAGCATGTGCCAATGTGATAAAAAGGGTAGTAGGAGAGTAGAATTTTTTTAAATAATATTCAATGGCATCTCATGTAATTAAGTAGTAATTCTTGGGGTAGGGGGTGTAAAAGTGCATGATTTAGATGAAGGATTTATAATATTAATAGATGTATACAAGTTTATAAGTAATATATTATCGAATATTATTCAAAATAATTAATATGTAATTATTATTTTGTTTATTATAAATAACCTTTTTATTCATTGAAATTTGAATTAGTTAATTTTGAAAAAATATAATTTAATGATTAAAAATTTTATTCATAATAAATTATTTTCATTTATATTATTTATATTTTCGACATTCTATGATTCTAATAAAATATAATTTAATTGGTTAGGTGTTAATTTTTGGGTAAGGCAAAATTTTTATTCTAGTCTCATAATTTCTTTTTAGATTATGTTTGCTTACATTTATATTTTTAGAATGAAATATTAATTTCTCTTCTATTTATTTTATAAATATAGTATAAATGGTAAAATAATAGTTAAAATAATATTTTTATATAATCAAAACATTTCAACTTACACTAAAATAATATTTTTAGCTATGTAATTGACAGTGATTTTGTGTGTTGTGCCCAAAATTACCATGGGTCGAATTTAGGTCTATTAGGTCATAAGGTTCAATCCAGATAAGCAAGAAGAGAGATCCAGTACGAACCATGAAGATCAGATATAGAGAAATGAGCATCAGACATAGGAATGATCAAGCAATTATGAATATCATGAGGTTCCCGAAGGCCTGGAAGCTGATCAGATAACCAGAGGACCAGGTTCCTCCTAGCAGAAGAGTTCGAGTTAGCATAGCAACAGCCACAGAGAGCGTCAAGAGCATATGAAGACATCAGACAAGATATCCAGCTTAACATGTTTGTTATTTGTGCAGGTACAGATACCTAAAAGGAGGTTCCTGAGCGATAGGTTCCGAAATAAGGAGGTTCCTGAGAAACAGGCTCCTGAGATATAGGTTCCTGAGCACCAGGTTCCTACGAGTAACCGACAGAAAGATCTAGAATCCATCTAGATCAGATATCGATTTATTATTGGAGTGTAATTCTAGGGCGCAGTTGATCCTAGAATGCCTCTAATTTACGAGAGAATTACAGTAGAGTACGAACTCGAGTTCTACTCTACTTCGCCAACCAGTTTGTGAAAGACTCTAAAAGGAACCTGAGTCCAACACGAACTAGACAACCGAATACAGCTATTCCAGCAAAATCAGCTTTACATTAGAACTACGTGAGCTTGATTCCTATATAAAGGATACGTAGGCACCTTGGGGGGAGGACAAATCAAGCTCTCTAATTTTCTCTAAAGGCACCTGAGATTATTGGAGACACCCTCAAGCTCAGCTCACCCCCACAAACATAACCCAAATCATCCATTGAACAGTTGATCATTAACCTTTACAACTCACCGAAAACCTCACAAAAGTTGTTACGAAATCCACTCATCAACATTGGCGCTAGAAGGAGGGCAAGTTAACATCTTAAGAGTGGAAAGATGGCAGGCGATTCAGATAGCAAAGCAACCCGTTTTGTGGAGAAAACACCCAACGATGATGATCAGACTCATCAGGCGAAGAAGGTTACCCCAGCAGATATTCTTGAGGCCCTAAAATCCCTTGACGGACGATAGTCGACCCTAGAGCAGGCTTCAAGCAGGAAGAAAAAGAAGGCCAAGAAGGGGAAGAAATCGAAGGTTACTCCGAAGCAGTTGAATTTCGAAGAAAAGGAACCTAAACTTGAGGAAGAAGCCGAAGAGGAAGAGGAGATACCAAACCAGGGAGGTGATGATGAAGAACAAGGGAACCCTGAGAAGAATAAAACTCTTACCAAGAAGGTGCAGTCCCAAGTTCATACTGAGTCCAAGGGAAAGAAAAAGACTAAAACAGGAGGTTCCTCTCAGAAGAAGAAGAAAAATGAGGAGCCATCTATTGAGATAATCGAGGACGATGAAACGGATTCAGATGAAACCACGGAGGAATCTAGTACTGCAGAGTCGCAAGAGGATGAAGGAACAAGTAAGAAGACAAAGGTAGAAGCTACTGGAGAAGTAACGGTTGAAGACGTTAAGAAAATATTAGCTCAACTCAGAGATGAAAAGTATCTTGCTGCTAAACCTATAACTGCTTCTCCTTTTACCAAGAAGGTTCGAAAGTCAGATTTACCTAGATCTTATAGGCCTTCGAATGAGTTGAAGTTCGATGGAACCACTGACCCAATCGAATATTTAAGTCGTTTCGACACAGAGATGGATGTTTACCAAGTGAAGGAAGCTACTAGATGTAGGTTACTAGCTGCAACTCTACAGGGCGGTGCTCATCAATGGTTTAAGAGGTTACCTGCTGATTCTATTGGTTCTTGGGAAAGTATGGGAAAGCTCTTTGTTACCCAGTTCAGGGCATCTGTCACGTTTGCACCACCTACCAACACCCTAGCCAACATTAAGCAGAGACCTAATGAGACGTTGACAGAATATTTCAAGCGGTTTAATGCATAGGTTCCAAAAGTTAGGAAAGCATCTGAGGAGACTCTGAATAATTTCTTAATTGCTGGAGTCAAAAGAGGTTCTGATTTCTGGAAAGATTTGCAAGGGAAGGAACCCGAGACGCTGGCGGATTTCTATTCTCAATCAGAATCTTTTCGTTTGGTTGAAGAATCTCTAGCTGATTTGAAGAAGGATCCAGATTTTGAAAGGCAAGGTGGATGGTCAGGAAACAAGAGGTCAAGACCCAGAAGCCCTAATAATCGTGACAATAAGAAGGTGGTCAGTCGTACATCCCAAGTAAAGCCTGTGGTTGAAGTCGTGAATCCTGCTAGACCTGCAGTGAATCAAGTCCCGCCACCAGCTTCCTACAATAACAAACGAGAGCGACCTATTTATGAAACTTTCACCCCTCTGGTAGCTCCGATTGATCATATCTACGCGGTGAATGAAAAGTCTTCATGGTTTAGAAAGCCCATCAGGAATGGTCCTCCGGGGAATAAGAACGAACGTCCATACTGTGATTTTCATGACAACAATGGGAATAATACTGCATACTGTCGCCATCTGAGGGATTTAATTGAAACTCTAATCAGGAAATGGCAGTTAACTTAATGGGTAGCTCAGGAAGGAAAGAAGTATAGAGAGAAAAAAACGCAGAAAGCATCGGAACCTATGTTGATGGAAGGACCACCTAAAGCTGGATGTATACGTACTATTATTGGAGGTCCCCACATTGGAGGAAATAGCAGAAACGTCATGGAAAGGTACACTCGTGAAGCTAAAGAACGTCATTTGACTAATGTTTGCAATCTATCGCAGAAGTCTCCCAGATTGTTCGAAGGGGAAGATGCAGATATCACCTTCACTCAAGAGGATGCTTCTTGGGTACATCATCCCCACACTGATGCTTTGGTAATTGAGGCAGGAATTGGATCATATGAGGTTCATAGAGTGTTAGTGGACAATGGAAGCTCTGTGAAGTTGTTATCCTACTCAGCTTTCAAGAAGATGCATTTTCTGGATAAGGATCTAACTCCAACGAAGGACACCTTGTATGGTTTCACCAACAACCAGGTCCCCATCAAAGGTAAGATTTGTTTGCCAGTTACTCTAGGTGATAAACCTTGATGCATTACACAGTTAGCAGAATTTATTGTTATAGAGGACAACATGAACTATAATGCTATCCTCGGGAGACCAATTCTAAAGGAGATGAAGGTGGTAACCTCAATTTATCACTTGACTATGAAGTTTCCAATGCCAAGTGGTATTGGTGTAGTTCGAGGATGCTAGTATGAGTCTAGGGAATGTTATACTAAAGCTTTGCAACATGCTGCTAAGGCTGCTAAGTTACCTGAACCAATGGATGAGGTTCCTGATCACTTTCCAGGGAAGAATCCAGACAACATAGCAGTTGATCTACGAAGTCAGCCATTAGAGGGTTTTGTGTCAGCATCCTGTAGAGCAGTAGGAATTGAAGAGGTTACAGAAGAGGAACCTCATGCTGAGATTCCAGTTTTTCATGGACCAGATACCCCTTATTTGTTGATAGAAAGTGCACCCCCTATGGGCTGATGGTGATGTGTGTATGGCAGAGGAATTGGATGTTGAAAATTCTCGAAAAATGAAGCATAGTGGGAGTAATAAAGACATTCAGCCAGTATCTAAGAGAAGGAATGTCATGCATGAAGCGTATATACCACTCACTGTTGAGGAACCTCAAGAAGACTTGGTAGCAGAGATGGATATATATTTGGATCCTCGAATGCCAGAAACAGTGGTTAAAGCTGGGCCGGCTGGTGAGACTTTGGATGTAAAGATAAATGATAAGGATGGTACAAGGGTGTTGAAGATTGGAGCTCAACTAGAACCAACTTTGAAGGAATCTCTTGTTTCTTTCTTGAGCAAGAACCTGGATGTCTTTGCTTGGTGCCACGCAGATATGGAAGGAATGGATCCAAAGGTCATGTGTCACAAATTGAATGTTGATTGATAATTGGATTTTAAATCCACTTGGAGCGTTCCATATCGGCTTAAATTGATTCACTTGGCCTCAAGTTTGTTGTATTTTTGTTGTGTTTTGTGTAGTTGTACAGGATTACAATTATCGGCTAGGAGTGGTGGTTTCGTTGGTCTTGGAGTTGAAATTGAGCAATGGAATGAAGGATGGCGTATTTCCCTAGGCTACCATGAAGATCATAACGCTCAGGAATTGAAGATGGAAGCATTTTCAAAAAGAATCGGAAGAGGAGACGGAGGAGAAATGAGCAAATTGTGGAAATTTCGAATTCCCGGGTAGGTTGCGCAGTCTCCACTGTTTTGGGCATATCTGGAGTTCTACAAGTCCATTTGAGGCCCGTAAGCAGTCGTTGGAAAGCTCGGAAGAAGACGAATCTTTTTTAAGTAAAATCAAAACTCTGGGCAGTTTGAGCAGCGCTGGCAGCGCCATAGCAGCGCTGGCAGCGCCCTAGCAGCGCAGGCAGCACCCGGGAATGCTGGAAAATTGCTGATTTTTATCATGATTCGAATTTAAGTTTTATTTTTAGGTATTTTCTTGCTGGACAAGATATCTAGGGCCTATTTAAACACATTGTGACGTTGTAATTCAGATGTATAACTTAGAATAAACGTAGAGGGAGAAGAGAGAGACTTGGAGAAGGATTCCCAACGCTCGTGACAAGCAACGGAGATCTAGATCTACATCTTTTCATCCTTCTATTAGGCGTTATTTTGGATTTGTTTTCAAAACCTTATTATTCTAGTTTTATTATTATTCAGACGTTGTTTATTATCATGGTTTCATCAGATCCCATGATGACGAGCAGTTCGATTATGAACTAATCGTTGTCATGGGATTCTAAAGGATTTATCTATGTAGTTTAGTAGTTTGTTTGCTTTAAAGATTTGTGTGTGGTGAATTCTTGATGTCCTTGTATGGTTAATCTTAATGCTTTTAGATGCGTAGCTAACATCTAAATTGAATTGTTAATCTCTTGCGAAAAGAGAGTGGATCTTGAGATTTAGAACTTGTCATGCTAGCATAGGATAGGTTGATGTTTTAACATCATGATTTGTAGCGTAAATAAAGATATTATGCTGCCCTATGTGATTAATATGGATAACTTGTTCTTCAACCATTATGTTTTCAAATCTTATAGAGATATAGGTTCTAAGCATAATTGGTGTCAATTCATCTTCTATCTCTTTTGTGGATGTATGAGTAGTTTGGTATTCGTATACTGAGAAGTAGCCTATACTTGTTTCGTGTTGTCCGATCAGATATCATAACCATCACATGCATTGATTAAAGGCATCAACTTTAAGCGAAGTATTTAATGAAGTTAGGATCCCATGTTTATTCTCATATAAGTAATTCGATTTTAAAACTCATTAGTTAAATAGATCTTCTTATTGTTAAATTGTTTCTTAGTTAATTTTAGATAATCAAACCCCATTCTTGCTAATTGTCTTAGCAGTGAATAAGAACCATACATTGTTGCATAGGTGCATTAACTGAATTGAAACCTAAACCAGATCTCTGTGGGAACGAACTTGACTTATTCATATATTATTTGTGACCACGTACGCTTGCGTGATTTAGTGCAAACATTGATCGAGAGAAGAAAGGTGTGAGACAGAAGCGAAGACCGGTTAGTGGAGAGAGAGCTCAAGCATTGAAGGAAGAAGTGGATAGGTTGCTGGATGCAGGTTTGGTCAAGGAATCTTTCTATCCTGTATGGTTAGCAAATCCTGTCTTGGTAAAGAAGCCCAATGGGAAAAGGAGGACTTGTGTGGACTTCACAGATCTCAACAAGGCATGCCCAAAGGACAGCTTCCCATTACCACAAATTGATCAGCTAGTGGATGCAACAGTTGGACATGCCCTACTCAGCTTCATGGATGCATATTCAGGTTACAATCAGATTCCTATGTATGAACCTGATCAGGAGCATACTTCTTTTATTACGGATAGAGGTCTCTATTGTTATGTATGCATGCCATTTGGATTGATTAATGCTGGAGCTACATATCAACAGCTAGTAAACATGATGTTTAAAGAGCAAATTGGTAGTACCATAGAAGTATATATGGATGATATGTTATTAAAGTCTAAGGAAGCTACTGATCATGTGAAGCACTTGTAAGAGATGTTTGGAATCTTACGAAAGTACAGAATGAAACTGAATCCCCAGAAATGTGTGTTTGGGGTGGAATCCGGAAAGTTTTTAGGGTTCATGGTGAATGACAAAGGTATAGAGGCAAATCCAGCCAAGATTAAAGCACTGATTGATATGAAGTCACCAAGGACTGTGAGAGAGGTTCAGTCCCTTACCGGAAGAGTGACAGCTTTGAATAGATTCATCTCAAGATCTACAAATAAGTGCCAAAAGTTCTTTAAAGTGATAAAGAAAGGAAGTAAGTTTGAATGGACAGAGGAATGCGAGAGAACATTTGGAAAGCTAAAAGAGCATTTGGGAAGCCCTCCACTGTTAGCTAAGCCAGTAGACGGGGAAACATTAATACTGTACTTAGCTGTGTCGGAGTATTCTATTATTGCAGTCCTAGTTCGAGAAGAGGATGGACAGCAGAGCCCAATCTACTATGTCAGTAAAAGGTTGCTCGATGCAGAAACAAGGTACACACGAATGGAGAAGCTGGTTTATGCCTTGATCCTAGCTTCCAAGAAGCTGCGACCTTACTTCCAAGCTCACAAGATTGAAGTAAGAACTTCATATCCACTTAGGCAAGTGATGCACATGCCAGAAACTTCATGAAGAATGTTAAAGTGGACTGTGGAGTTGGGACATTTTGATATAGAATACAGGCCAAAAACAACAATCAAGGCTCAGGCTCTAGCTAATTTTTTGATCGAATTTCCGCCTCATGTGGAGGTTACTGGCCAGGAGGTACCAAGAGAGTTGCAAAAAGGGCAGATGGAAGATGATAATTGTGCACCTTGGTGGACATTGTATGTGGATGGAGCTGCTAATAGTAATGGAGCAGGGGCAGGCATAGAGGTAGTAAGTCCAGAAGGGCATAGACTTCATAGCTTGATTTACTTCGCTTTCAAAGCTACTAACAATGATGCAGAGTACGAGGCGTTGATTACAGGTCTCAAGTTAGATTTAGAGATGAAAGTCGAGAATATCAGAGTGTTCAGTGATTCGATGTTGGTAGTTTGGCAGATTCGCGGTGGATTTCAGGCAAGAGGTCCATGAACAGACTTGTATTTGAGGTATTCCCAAGAACTACTTGCAAAGTTCAGAGAGGTAAAGCTAGATCAAATACCACGAGGAAAGAATACCAATGCAGACGCATTAGCTAAATTGGGCTCGCAGAGAGAGTCAACTTTACTGGGTGTAATTCCGCTCCAGATTCAAGAGCAACCTAGTGTTTTCAAAGAGGAAGTCATGGACATCGAATTTCCAGTTGAAGATTCTTGGATGACTCCAATTTATAGCTACTTGGCTAAGGGAGACGTACCTCCTAATCAGGATGAAGCCAGGAAGCTGAAGTATCATGTAGCCAAGTATGTAATTTATGATTGAATTCTATACAAACGAGGATTCAATCAACCTTTGCTTAAGTGTGTAGCTGGAGAGCAGTGTAGATACATCCTTGAAGAGATTCATGAAGGAGTATGTGGAAATCACTCGGGGGTAGTTCTTTAGCCATGAAGGTCCTTCGACAAGGATATTATTGGCCAACCCTCAAAGTAGATGCTCATAAGTTTGTTCAGGCATGCAGCAATTGTCAGAAGTTTGCAAATTTTGATAGTCGTCCTGTAGCACCTATCAAACAGATAGGTGCTACTGGACAGGAAAGGGAGGAGTAAAATAAGCAGTGGTGGCAGTTGATTACTTCATAAAGTGGGCAAAGGCAGAACCACTGCCACTTGCTAAGATTACAGCATCTTTGTTTTTCGATCCATTGTATACAGGTTTAGTATTCCCTAGAAGTTGATTTCTGACAATGGGAAGCAGTTTGATAGCAGGGAGCTTAGAGGATTGTGTGAACAGTTTGGAATTCAGAAAGCATTTTCAGCAGTGTATTATCCACAGAGTAATGGACAGACTGAAGCTGTTAACAAGATTATCAAGCATACTTTGAAGACAAGGCTTGAAGATAAGAAAAGAAGCTGGCCAGAGGAGCTTCTCGGAGTCTTGTGGTCGTATAACACCACTCCTAGAACCACAACTGGTGAGTCTCCTTTTACTCTCACTTATGGTTGTGAAGCTATGGTACCTGTGGAAGTTGGAACTGGTTCTTTGAGAAGAAAGTATTATGACCCCGAGAATAATGAGGTTAGTCATAGACTTTACCTAGACATGATCGAAGAGCTGAGGACAAATTCGCAAGTGAAGCTAGCAGCGTATCAACAGAGAGTTCGAAGGTATTACAACAAAAAGGTGAAAGCAAGACCTTTTAAAGTTGGAGACCTGGTTTTGAGGAAAGTCATGCCAAACACTAAAGTTCTGGCACATGGAGTTTTTGGAGCGAATTGGGAAGGCCCTTACCAGATAAAGTCAGCCATTTGGGAAGAAACTTACCACCTGATGGATATGGATGGGAATCTCATTCCGAGAGCTTGGAATGCAGAACATCTCAAGAAGTATTATCAGTAATTCTCTTTTATTGTGTTTTTCTTAGGAAAAGTAAGGCTCTTTCAGCCCAAGAATAAAGGCAGCTTATTAGTTATAGCTCACCAGAATTGTTGATTTCAGTATTTGATTATGCATGTACTCGGGGTGGTACCTGAGGTGAACCTCCCTATTTGCAAGACAGTTTTTAGTATTTGAGCATTGATAGCTCTACGTTGAACTTTTTGATTGCAGTATTGATGATTATAGCTTCCTAATAGTTCTTTTACGTAACAATAATTACCCAAAAGAACTGGGGGGTAGTATTCCTACTTTGACAGTATTGTGCATGATTGATTAGCTATTCCATATGTCAATTTGAAACTTTAAGTGCTTGTTTTAGTACTTGTATTGAGAAACAGGTTACCTTGACTAACAGGTTCCTGTAGCTTTGACAGTGTTCGCGAAGTATGAGTACGATTTGACAGAATGCAGATAGAATGTGCAGACTACGATTGATTGTATCGAATAAAGCCTCAGGTAGCTTCATGAGCACGAGCAAAGCCTCAGGTAGCTTCCTGAGCACGAGCAAAGCCTCAGGTAGCTTCCTGAGCACGAATAAAGCCTCGGGTAGCTTCCTGAGCACGAGCAAAGCCTCAGGTAGCTTCCTGAGCATGAGTTAGGCCTCAGGTAGCTTTCTGAGCAAGTTTGATTGAAAATCCTCAGCTGACTGAGCAAGATATTTTTGCCAAAAGCCTCAGATTCCTTGAGCGCATGATTAAAAAGCCTTGTTGACAGGCACCTAAAGTCCTGATGAAAGGCATCTTAAAGGAACCTGTATGGAGCCGAGACTGGCATACAGGAACCTGAAACTATATGTTTCACCCCTCCGAGGAGCCGTCTCTAGCACGAGAGGAAGTGGGAACTTGTGTGGAGCCTAGACCGGCACACTTGTTCTTAAAGAGAAGCCTAATAATCTCTCCCTCATATGAAACCTCCTCTGGCACATGGGAAGAAGGGACTAAGTTCCTTAGCATTTACCTTCATAAGATGTCTAGCATGACACATAAAGAAGAGGAATCTGTGTGGACTCCCAGAACGGTGCACAGGTTCCTAGAATTGCCTCGAGGCATAAGGAACCAACATGGAACCTAGTCTGGCATGTTGGAACCTAGATTGAATAGGATTGGGAGCCAAGCAGGTGACCTTTCCTAGAGTTGGCCTGTACATAACAGGATTAGTTCACTAACCTCTTGTTTTACTTTGCAGGTTTGGTAATGGTAAACAGTGATTCATAAGGAACCTGGTATGGTTTTTTTCAGCAACGAAATATAAATTATGATCTTGAGAGCATTATTTGAAGTAGAAATAAAGAGGTTCCATATTTACAAGTAAGCTGTTATGATATTGTTAGATTATGTTATATTTACCTCGAGAAGATATAAGTGGAAGTATAAGTGTGTTCTGTTTCTTACAATGGGTTAGCCCACGTAAGCTTGAATACATAAATATGGACACTGAGTAATTTTTAGGGGGAATAAAGGTGAGATATTACTAAGAAAACATGTATGCATAGATATATGAATTCTGAACAGAGATGTAGCAAAAGTAAATGGTTACCATTGGAACCATAGAAAATAAGGGTTATGGGTACGATGACCCAGGAACCTAGCATTCAAAGTTATAGGCACGAAGGCCATAGAAACCAAATTTAAAGATACATCTTACGAGGCACTACGAGGGACCCACAACCTCATTTAAAGTTATCAAAAGTTCAAGGAGTTCATAACAAATTCAAGTGGAGGGTACTTTGCCAGATTCTTCAGTTGTTGGAGTTATAAGGACAGGCTGAACCAGATCAGTAGCAAGAATCTCTGCAGTCTCAGGGATGGAACCTGGAGACCTCTCAACCTTAATAACGGGAGGTACAAGGTCTTGTGGAGTCATAGCTTCCTTCTTGAAGTCATTGATCATGTTCACAACATCCTCGCCAAGCAGAGACCAGTTTAACTCGGGCATCTTCTCCCACATGGAGCGCATGTACTCTCTTACACCTTCATCATAACCCTCATCATATCTGGCCTTCTCCTTGGTAAGCATGATGGATTCAACAGAAGCAGCGGCAGCATTGAGAGCATCAACCTGAACCTCAAGTTCATGGACCTTCTCCAGCAAGGAGATTTTTTCATCTTTCAAGTCTTTAACTTGTCCCTGAAACTCATCTTTCTCCTTCTTCAAAGAACTCTCAACAGTTTTTGCTCCTCTCACAGCAGCAGTAGCCATGTTCACCCTTTCTTCCATGTTAACTTTGAAACTTCTCCTTGCAATCGGAGGTCGTATTGCGTCTTTTCAGCAATATCGTCACGGAATCTAAGGGTGAAGAAAGCATTCTGAGCGGCAGAAAATCTCATGGCGTTCATGGCCTCAATAGCATTCATCTTAGCCCAACCAGTGACAACTTCCGGAAGAACATGGGTGTCAATTAGATCTTTAAACTGATTCTGAGCAGCAGTAGGATCTACCTTCACAGCTTTTCCCTTTCTAAGGGATATGGATTGAGAGCTTCCCAATAGATCAAGGGTAGTCTGAGCTAGCTTGCGTTTAGAGGAACCAGATGGCTGGGCCTGGATTGAAGCTGGAGTAGGTACCTGGTTAATAGGAGTTGCAATCAGCGGAACCTCCTTCATTTCAACATCGGTTTTGAAAATCTCGTCCACGTTCTTGGATCTTTTGACAAAAGATGGAACTTTGGGAGCCTTATCTGCATAAGTAAAATAAATCAAGGTTCAAGCAAAGTGCATATATAAAGAAAGTAGATGTGACAATAAAGAAACAGTCAATGGAAAAGTATAAATGCAAGGAAGCTCATACCAGAAGCTGAAGGGATAAAACCTAAGGTAGTTAGGTTATCGGGAGTCATCAGAATCATACAATCCCTAGTGGAGGCTGACAATTTCAGGACTTCCTTTGCTCTTTCTAAGCAAGCTCCAGTTAAAGTGGTTTGTTTTGGATTATTAGGTCGACGGTTGAACTCAAACCTAACATAAGGACAGTTATAGAAATATAAAAACTGCTCTGGCCATTGCTCAAAGTTTTGCTTAACATTTTTTATACACTGACCTTGATGGCAAGGCTAGGCGGAAAGGTAGACGCAACCAGAGCTTCTCCCAGTGTCTTTTAACCTAAAGAAACATCCTAATTCAGGGGCAGTCAGAGGAGTTGTGAATTTTCTTGAATATAATATGAAAGTGTTGATTGCTAAACGATAAGAGTTGGGGGTTAATTGCATAGGTGCCAGCTCATAAAATTCTTGCACCTCCCTTAGAAATGGATGGATAGGCATAGAGACACCTACTCTCAGAAAAGCAGCCGAGATAACGGCATTTGGGACACCTAGTTCAGGGGTTTTCACATCAAACCTGTGAGCTCTCTCACCAGGTTTTGGGATCACTACAGTACAGGGTGGACGAGGACACTCTTCAAAGAGCTTCTCTAATTTTGCAGAGGTCATGATGGAATCGATTTTTTCACAGAAAGGGACATCTCTTGTTTACACAACTCCCTTTCAACGATCACCTCATTTTCAAAATTAGGTTCAAGAAGCAGGTCATGTTCCGGTTTTGACACTTTCTCTTCATCAGTGGGCCAATCATCCCCTAAATCAACAAATGTAGGAATTGGAAGTTGAGATGATGGAGATATTATAGGCCTAAAGAGTATGTTCTCAGGTTCATTTGCATTAGGAATTACAACCCTAGATATAGTTCTTTCGCCAATTGGCATGGTAGATAAAGGTTGAATTGAGGATTGGTGGTCTGAATGAGTAGACTCAGAAGACATCTGCAAAGAATAGACGAAGAAGGGTCAAGTTTGAAGGAACCTAAGAGAAAGACTAAGGTCTTAAAATACTTAGACAAGGAAAATGATGATACGACCGTAAACAGATAAAGGGACGACTGAGAATGGTTAAAGTTTGTGTGTGCAACATAAGGTGTGAAGAACAAATACATGTACAGACGATGAAAGTAAATGATGATAAAAGGAGACGGCATGCATGGTCGAAATAAGCAGAAAATTGAAAACCAAATCAAGTATGATAGAGAATAGAGAGAAATAGTTCAGAATCATACCTGGAATTGAAGGAAACGGCAACGAAGAAGCTAGATTGGATGGATGACCGTCGGACTTCTTCTTCTTCTCTCTCCCAGGGTTTTGATAAATATTGGTAAAGGTAAAAATGGAGATGAAGCAGTTCATGCGTTTATATAATCAAGGTAAATAGGGGACAACCCCATACACGTGGCAATGAATTAATGGAGCGGTGAGTGATGAGGTACACACGCAGGAGGCGTGTAAATCTTGGAAACGCCTACAATAACTAAAACTTCGGTAATTGATAAGTTCAATTTGAATTTTGAGTTATCCCTCTAAAATATCTACTGTTAACCCCTATCTATTCCCGAATTTTTAAATTACCAAAAATTTAAAGAAACGTGATGCTGAGAGACAAGTTAGATTCCCTGGGAATCTAAATGCGGAGATTGAGGTGATTTCGAAAGCTGCAGTTTGAAGAAGAAAATAGCAGGATAACAAGTTCCTTAATAGGAAGGAAGCTAATCAAGATTACACTAGCTGAAAATATTTTATGTTTTGTTTCCTACGCTGAGTTAGCTCATGTAGGCTTGGATATATGATATTGAAGCAAGGAATTGCAAAAAGACAGATTCAGTATTGAACCCCTGATTAGAGAGCAAGATAGGTTCCTTTCACATTTCATGTTTTCAAGGAACCGAGGGGTAATTGTTGTGCCCAAAATTACCATGGGTGGAATTTAGGTCCATTAGGTCATAAGGTTCAATCCAGATAAGCAAGAAGAGAGATCCAGTACGAACCATGAAGATCAGATATAGAGAAATGAGCATCAGACAGAGGAATGATCATGCAATTATGAATATCAGGTGGTTCCCGAAGGCCTGGAAGCTGATCAGATAACCAGAGGACCAGGTTCCTCCTAGCAGAAGAGTTCGAGTTAGCATAGCAACAGCCACAGAGAGCGTCAAGAGCATATGAAGACATCAGACAAGATATCCAGCTTAACATGTTTGTTATTTGTGCAGGTACAGATACCTAAAAGGAGGTTCCTGAGCGGCAGGTTCCGAAATAAGGAGGTTCCTGATAAACAGGCTCCTGAGCGACAGGTTCCGAAATAAGGAGGTTCCTGATAAACAGGCTCCTGAGATATGGGTTCCTGAGCACCAGGTTCTTACGAGTAACCAACAGAAAGATCTAGAAGCCATCTAGATCAGATATCGAATTATTATTGAAGTGTAATTCTAGGGCGCAGTTGATCCTAGAATGCCTCTAATTTACGAGAGAATTACAGTAGAGTACGAACTCGAGTTCTACTCTACTTCGCCAACCAGTTTGTGAAAGACTCTAAAGGAACCTGAGTCCAACACGAACTAGACAACCGAATACAGCTATTCCAGCAGAATCAACTTTGCATTAGAACTACGCGAGCTTGATTCCTATATAAAGGATACGTAGGCACCTTGAGGGGAGGACGAATCAAGCTCTCTAATTTTCTCTAAAGGCACCTGAGATTATTGGAGACACCCTCGAGCTCAGCTCACCCCCACAAACACAACCCAAATCCTCCATTAAACAGTTGATCGTTAGCCTTTACAACTCACCGAAAACTTCACAAAAGTTGTTACGAAATCGACCCATCAACATTGTGTTAGCAATAGAGTAATCAATATCGTTTACACTTTTCACCATGAAAATAGTCTTGAATAAAATCAAAATTTAAATAAAGTTTACACAATTTTTTAAATACATATACAGGCTCGCGGGTGACAAAAAATATAGGCCCCTCAATTTCAGTAACACATTGGTCCATAAAAATTACTCCCTCCGTCCCTCGTGGTTCTTTACGTTGGGTTTTTTCACGGAGACCAAAGATTATGATTAAAATAAGTGAAGTAGTGGGTGTAATAGTGATTTTATTGTTAAAATAAGTGAAGTAGTGGGTGTAATAGTGATTTTATTGTTAAAATAAGTGAAGTAGTGGGTGTAATAGTGTAAAGTGTTGAAAAAGTGGAGTGAAGTAGTGAATGTAATAATGTATTTTATTGTTAAAAGTTACTATTTATGGTATGTAAAGAAATGAGAAGGACGTCTCAAAATAGAAACTGTAAAGAAATGAGAGGGACAGAGTGAGTATATTTTATTATTCGTATAGGCTATTAACTCGAATTAAGCAATAATAAATTAATGACGATTGTTACAGATAATTTTCACAAATATTTATAGATGCCAAGTCATTAATATTATTATTAACATCAATTTTAATCAATATATGTTTATTACGAAATTATACACATTTGAAGTTGAACTTTTAGGAAGTTCAAAAATCTCAAATGCAAATATAAGATCATCATCTTAATTAACTTGCAGTACTCATCTCACCATGTCTTCCTCATGTAATGAATCTCTTCAAATATCATCTCAATACCTGTTATTTTGGTTAGATTTTCTAAGTTCAAAATATTCGAAAAATAGAATGCTCTCCACACATATTATGTTATTGTTCAAAAAAAATTTAGAATTGATTTACATAAAAAAATATTGATTATTTCTACAAAGATGCTATATATAATTTTAGTAGTCATGGGAAAAAAATACTGTATAGGGAAAGTTGTAGACATAAAGAAAAAATGTAAATTTAATGAGTATTAAATTTTGTTCATCTTTCACCATTTATTTATAAAGATAATATGTAAAAACTAATTTTAACATTTTTAGAAAAGTGTGACAAATATGAGATGAAACAAATACTAATTAAATGTAAATAGAAATAATGGATGATAAGAAGAAAAATGAATGAGATATTTAGAAGGGAAAATGATAATTGAGGAAAACAATTGATAAAATAATATATGAAAGGAGAGGAGAAAGAGAATGAGGGAGGGAATGAAAGTGGAGAATAAAATATTTGTGTGTAAAGTGGGAGGAGAGAGAAGAATAAAAAAACAAATAAAGAAGAGATTGTATTTTTTTTTAAAAAATAAAGGTAGTTTTATAAATCAACAAGAATCCATAGCAATTACATCCGAAATAAAATGAGGAGGGTTTATAACCCATTCCTGCACCAAATCTGACATAGAACGATTGGCCTTTGCTAACAAGTGAGCCACATCATTCGCAGATCTACTAACATAAACCACTAGCACATCATCAAAGTGCTTTAAAAAACTAACACAATCCTTAACAATCATGTGAAACGGATCTCTACCATGACTACCATGAATTGCATCAACCACCAACTTCGCGTCCGTCTCAAAAATACACCGTTTGAAACCCTTCTCTACTGCCCAGCAGATCGCCTCCTTTAAGCTCAATGCCTCAGCATCCCTCCAAGTCAACAGTCCTCGATGTCTACACGATCTAGCCATTAGGAATTCCCCTGTATCCCCTCGAGCAACACAGCCCAAACCTACACTTCGTATATCATCATAAACAGCTGCATTTGTATTGATTTTCACCCAACCAACGGCAGGTCTGCACCACCTTTTGTCATTTCCTGCTACCTGAATTCGACCCTCTGACTTCTGCATATCATTCTTCTTTGCATTCTGAAGAGATTGTATTTTAGTATAGGATATAGATATAGATAGATATAGACTAGCTAGCAAGGGTACAACTTCCATTTTGCAGTTCTCGGCGCATTAAGAAATTAAAAAAAAAAAAAATTCAATTAAGTTTAATAAATAGTACTCATAATTACTATGAAAAAAAGTTATGCATATCAAACTGTTAGAGCATCTCCAACGGTATTTTGTAAAATGATTAGCTAAATATTGATTATGTAAAATTTGTTGAACCTGTAACGTGTTTTACTCCAATGGGATTGACTATATTGGTTGGCTATATTTTAAAAATGGTATGTTATTATTATTTCAAGTTGTTAAAAATAGAATGTATTATTTTTATATGGTAATTGATGATGTGGAGTTAAACTACAGGTTGCTAAAGGTTCGACAAATATAGTCAACCTATTGTGATTATCTATATTTTTACCTAAGAGTTTTGTCCCATTGGAGTGGACAAAATTTTACAAATTCTATATATATCTTATTTAAGGTAATCTATATATATTATAATGGTCGGAGATCAGAAATGCACCAGAAGAGTTTAAGGTATTTTTCTTAATTTTTCGTTTTTTTGATTTTTTTTATTATAATTCTTCTCTTGCATTAAATAGCTATTAATGGTATTTTAATTAGTCATTTATTACACCTAATAAATGATTAAACATATATTAAATTAATTCTATTTAATTTGTTTAAAAATTTGTAAACTTTATTTGAACGTTATAGTTATTATTTAAATATTGAATATTAATTATATACAGTTAAGTTTATTTTTTGGTAAAATGACGACTAAAAATTGTTTATATTGCGTTCTTTTTTATTCCCTATTCAAGATCACTGTAATTTCTTTTCGAATGACTGTAGGGCGGACGACTTTAACTTTTCAAGCAATTTTTATTATCAATGATTGTGAAAGTCGTAATAAAATATGGAAGTACAAGATCTTTGTTTAACATCTGGAATTTGTATACAAACAATACAAACGGATTTTTAATTTTGCACATGAATAAATTACACATGGGTTATGATCAAATCGATTAGCTTAGCAAAAAAAAATCGATTAAATCTAACAAACCCAACCATTTTATCGAAAGATTAAATCGATAAAAAAAAACTATACATTCATTGTTTCATTATAGTGTGTCGAAATAAATTAATATTCTAATTAAATAAATTCTTACAGTATTATTGAATATGTATGTTATGAGAGGGGTGTCGGCTTTAAAAATCGTTATTGACCATAACTTCTCTAGCAATCTTTATTATCAATGATCGTGGAAGTCGTAATAAATATGGAAGAGTACACTTGATCCTTACTTAATATCTGAAATTATACGAATAATACAGACAGATTTTTTACTTTTGCACGTGAATAAATTGCACCATGTGCTATGACCAAACTAATTAAATTGAACAAACCAATCCATTTTATCGGAATATTAAATCGATAAAAAATTTATACACCCGTTGTTTTATTATATTGTGTCAAAATAAATTAATATTCTAATTAAAAATATTTTTACACTATTATTGAACATGTATATTATGGGAGGAGTGTCGGCTTTAAAAAACATTATTAAGTTATATTCAATATTTGTAACTTTTGATCGTAAAGATTACGTTCGTATTGTAATTTTATTTTTATATGTTTGTGATATTTGTAAGATTATCAATACTTTAGATATACAATGTGAGTATTTTTCCAACTAATATTTCATGTAAATTATTTTTTTATTAGGAAATTTATAAGCGACCCATCAATTTGTAAAAATAATAGAAATTAATTTATCTGTTTCCAGTACTTTAAATTAAAAATTAATAAACCGCGTAAATTAAAAATTATATATATATATATATATATATATATATATATATATATATATATATATATATATATATATTATAATGCCTGGAGATCGAAAATGCACCAGAACAGTTCAAGGTATTTTTCTTGAATTTTCGTTTTTTTAATTTTTTTTTATTAAATTCTTTTCTTGTATTAAATGGCTTTTAATAACAATTTAATTAGTCATTAATTACACCTATTAAACATATATTAAATTTACTCTATTTAATTTGTTTAAAAATTAGCAAACTTTATTTCAATATTATAGTTATCATTTCAATATTAGATATTAATTATATATACTTAAGTTTTTTTTTTAGGTAAAATGATGACTAAGAATTATTTATATTGCGTTATTTTTATTCTATATTCATGGTCACTATAATTTCATTTCGGATTATTATAGGGTAGACGACCTTTAACTTCTCAAGCAAGTTTTATTATCAGTGATTGTAAAAGTCATAATAAATTATGGACGTACAAGATATTTATTTAATATCTGGAATTGTATACAAAAAATATAGACATATTTTTACTTTTGCAAATGAATAAATTATACATGAGTTATGATCAAATCGATTAAATTTAACAAACCCAGCCATTTATCGGAAGATAAAATCGATAAAAAAACTTATACACTCATTGTTTAATCATATTGTGTCAAAATAAATTTTTATTCTAATTAAACAAATTCTTATACCATTATTGAATTTGTATATTATGAGAGGGGTGTCGGCTTTAAAAAACGTTACTAACCTTAACTTTTCAAGCAATCTTATCAATGATTGTGGAGTCGTAATAAATTATGAAAGTACACAGATCTTTACTTAATATCTGAAATTTGCAAACAAATAATGCACATGAATAAATTACACATGAGTTATGACCAAACTAATTAAATTGAACAAACCCAACCATTTTATCGGAAGATTAAATTGATAAAAAATTTATACACCCGTTTTTTCATTATATTGTGTCAAAATAAATTAATATTCAAATTAAATAAATTCTTACACTATTATTGAACATGTATATTTGTAACTTTTGATCGTAAATATTACGTTCATATTGTAATTTTTCTTTTCATATGTTTGTGATTTTTTTAAGATCATCAAAATTTTAGATATATAATGAGATTCCAACTAATAATTCATATAAATAATTTTTAAATTAATTTTTTTAAAAAAATTTACAAGAGATCAATCAATTTTTAAGAATAATAAAAATTAATTTATCTATTACAATACTTTAAAATAAAAATTTATAAGCCGCGCGAAGCGCGGATAATTTGACTAGTTTATTTTAAATTTTACCTAAGGGCTTTACACCATTGGAGATGCTCTTGTCCAAGATATTTTTCAATTGTCACTTGAATTTCATTTTTGAATTTCAAATTTATTGATTGATGATATATTTTAACCTTGACTTTAAAAACTTTGCCTATATATACTTGTTCTTTTACCTTGTTTGCATCAATCTATCTAATCAATGTACTACGCTGATTTGTTTTACTTTAAAGTCGGGGATAAATTCTATATATTTTTACTCTTAAAGAAAAGTCGGTGATAAATAATTTGAAATCATATCTCTGCCTCTATTAAGAGAATTGATATAAAAATCTTAGGTTTATTTATTTATTTATTTATTTTGATAATTCGGTATCCGGGCCAGCTTTCGCATACCTCGACTAATCCGGACATAAAAGATATCTTAGGTTTATTGAACAAGTTATTTGTAGAATACATTAAAATTAAATTTAGGATGAATTTTAAGAAAAGAACTTCGGTTACTGGAACCGCTTTTGGTTAATTTTATTTATTTGAATGGGCTGGATCGAGTTGCTAAAAAGCAATGGCGCTTTACCAATGACCCATTAGTCTTGTATATTTCTCTCTTACTGTATTAAAAATTACTTATTGATGGGTTGGGCCCTTGGGCTCATATATTTTTATATTTTTCTGGCTTGATAGTTGATTCTCTATTCTATAATTGGCTTGAAACTATTTTATTTTTGGAATATTTACAAAACTATCTAACTTTTTGAAAATATTTATAAAAATACAGTTTTTCGGTTGCAAAGGTTGCAAAACTAGCACCGTAGATGACAAAGGTTGCAAATGAGCTTAAAACGCGGACAAAAAAAGTTTGCAAAGGTTGCACGCATTGGAAAAATAGGTTGCAAGGATAAGTTTTGAAATTTAAGGAATTGAGAGGTATATCCTAAAAAGAAAAATAATAAAAAATGAGAGGGATAGATGGAGCAAATTTTTAGTTTTGTCTCCATTGATTTATCAGAAAAATAAAGGGTTTTTTTTTTCAAAATTACCCAAATTGTAACAGATTTTTTCAAAAATACGACTTGTAACCTTTGAAACCTTTTTTTAAAATGTGTGCAACTTTTGAAACCATTTTTTGCCTGCGTTTTAAGCTCATTTGCAACTTTTGTCACATGCGTGCCAGTTTTGTTGCCTAAAAATTGTATTTTTATAAATAACTTCAAAGTTAGGTAGTTTTGTAAATATCCCAAAATTATGACATGAACACTAAAATGGCATTATTAAGTAAATGAGAAAAAGGACCTCATGGAACTTTTCCTGAGATACAATACAAAATAATTTTAAATTTTACTGGGCCAGCAGAACTAATTAAAAATTCTGAATTTACTAAAACGTCCACCCTATTTTTACATATAAAATATAGTTATCTCAAAGAACTTACCTGAGATATATTTCAGGCTCCCTAATCTAAATGTACAGGTCTTTGTCACCTTTGTTAAAAGACCATATCAATAGTAGAAACGGTAAATTAACCTACCTAATATTTTTACTCGGTTTCCCAAAGATGTACTTACCATTTCCGATGACCATACATGAGTTTCAGCTCATAGAATTTTCCACGAAATAGTCACTTTATCCATCGTATTATTATTGTTGGAACAGACTTTTCTCAAATTTTACCATGACTTGGATTGATCGTTGATTAATCGTAAACGGGTCTTATATACAACTAGTTTATAGGCCGTATAAATTACGGATTATTTTTAATTTTTTATAATATTTTTATAGTGTAATATGATACTATAAATATTTGTTTTAATATGTTATTGAAAGAATTCGAACCTTAAATCTTTGTATATAATAATTTTTAGTTAAATATAAATTAATATGTTGTTGGCGGGAATCGAATTTTAATCCTCTGTATATAAAAGTTTTTAATATTTTGTATCTAACGATCACAATTTTTTGGAATTGAAAATCTAACGACTGTACAAAACAATTTTTAGTATTTTGTATCTAACAGTCATGATATATTTGTGTATATATGACAACTTTTAGTATTTTGTATAACGGTCATGATCTATTTTAATTGAAAATGTAGCGACTGTATATAACAACCTTTAGTATTTTGTATCTAACGATCATGATATATTTGAATTGAAAATTTAACGGTTGTGAATAGTTTGGTTAATCAAACTACAAACTACAAACTATAAAAGATCTCTTGTTTGCTTATAATAATATAGTATAGATATAGATTTTATGGTAAAGAAAGCACATTTTTTAAATAAATTTCGAATTCTCAATTTCTTGTTACAAAAGGTTCATTAAGTTAAATGTTTTTTACTAATAAATTTATGACACTGGAACATGAAATTAAATCTTTTTTAAATTCGATTTAAAGAAATGCTAAGAATTTAGAATGCTCATGGTGTCGTTAATTCTACATACACGCGCAGGGATGATGAAGCAATTAAACCAAGTAAACACTGACATCACCTGCTTATTGTGTAAATATTGACTGGTCCCAACAAATCTTAACCAACATGAAATTTCAAAAAGTTAAAAAACATAATAATTAGTTTATTGGAAACACAAGAAGTTTAATAAAAATGGAAAAACAAGGCCATGCAAAGTCATGAAGCTTCCAAAAACGGATTCTCAATCTCCACTTTACTCCTTTGCATTAATTTGTTTCTTAGTACTTTAGCTAAAAATAGACACAAACGTACAAACACACATGCACATACATGCATATGTGTATTTGTTGTGATTGTGGCCTCTTGTACATATATAGACTCGATCGGTGCCTCAATTTTTGGTTCATTTCGTATTTGTATAAACTGAGTTTGTAGAAGTGTGTTGTGGACAAAGAGGAAGAGAGGGATAAGGATGGGAAGAGCACCTTGTTGTGACAAGAGTAAAGTGAAAAGAGGACCATGGTCTCCTCAAGAAGATGAAATTTTGAAGAATTATCTTCACAACCATGGCACTGGTGGCAACTGGATCGCTTTGCCCCTCAAAGCAGGCATCTCTCTCTCTCTCTCTCTCTCTCTCTCTCTCTCTCTCTCTCTCTCTCTCTCTCTCTCTCTCTCTCTCTCTCTCTCTCTCTCTCTCTCTCTCTCTCTCTCTCTCTCTCTCTCTCTCTCTCCCCCTCCCTCCCCCCTCCATCTCTCTCTTCTGTTCTACACATGTTCAGTTTAAATTGCTTAATTAGTTGTACCTCGAGTCCCACACCACACACAAAGTGATGAAAATGAATCAGTAAAAAGTCACTTTCTGTAATTCTTTTGCATTATATGTTTTCCTTGAATTTTTTTTCTTGCTAATAAAGCGCCTCATGTTCTGAATTGATATGCTAACATACTGTGTATAGCCAATTTTCACTCAGATTCTTATTACTAATCATCTCTTGGCCAATGTCTACAAGTTTAATTAAATTCAGACCTGTCACATATATAGGAGTAACGTTTTATATTTTTGTATGCTTCTTCTCTAACTCTGCCTTGATGTATAAATATCTTTTGCGCAAAATTTAACAGGCCTCAAGCGTTGCGGCAAGAGCTGCCGCCTGAGATGGCTTAATTATCTAAGGCCAGACATTAAGCATGGCCATTTCACTCCTGAAGAAGACACCATTATATTTAATCTCTATAGTAAACTCGGAAGCAGGTAATTTTATCGAATAATATTAAGCCCCTGTAAACACAACATTTTGCGTAGTTGCTACAATTTACGTTTTTGATAAAATGCAGGTGGTCTGTTATAGCTTCAAAACTACCCGGAAGAACAGACAATGATGTGAAGAATCACTGGAACACGAAACTGAAGAAGAAGTTACAGGCAACAAAGGACTCCTACTTGGCTACGATCAATCAAACCCCTCAAAGCTCAAATATTCCAGTACCATCAACTTACAATCTGATTCCGAAAGCTGAAGCTAATTATGATCTTGGGTTTTCAAATATCGATCAAGGCCATGGTTTTCTCCAGGGAATGCCATCGAATGTTGGTGTTCTGAATTATACACAAACTGGAAATAATAGTGTCCTAGAATTTTCAAGCCTTTCGGATTCATCTATTGCTGTGGACAACAATACTTCTGAGTTTCTGATGGATTATGGAGCCGGATTTCCTTATGATCAGATGATGATGAGTACTGGGATTTGGAATAATAATCAAGAACAGATGAATCTAGAAGCTCTCATCAATCTTCCTACTAATTCCTATGCAAATTCAACAGCGTGTCGAAATGTCAATGACCAATTTTATGGAAATTACTGAAGCAAGGCTAGTGGCCTAGTAGACTATAGTTATAGCAGTGATTTATATATTATGGATTTTAGGTAGGATTTGCAGAATCTAGATACATGTGTTTGGTTTTAATATGCTGGGATTTATTCGATAAATTATTCTAAGTTTAAGAGTGTTAGCACTGCAGTTAATGCAGGTTTATTAAGTTAAGCTTCTTCTTTTTTTCGAAATTTATTTGTTTATGCTTGAGATTGCTTGTTTTCTTTTCGATTTTTCCTTTAGTAATGTAGGACTGACATCTAATTTATTTTGTGTTTGTTTTCTTTATTATACGTTCTGGTTCTGGGTGCTATTTATAAATGTAAAACAGCCCAGACAGGGGCAAGACCAGCAGGTTTTATCGATTTGCTTTCTACTGGTCAATGTCATGAAAGGTGCATGAGGGAATAATAGACCTGAACAGAAACAGATATATTGTACACACGCACACACATCTGCATTGTGCATACAAATTCAAACCAATTGGTGGGGTGGGGTGGGGTGGGGTGGGGTGGGGTGGGGTGGGTTTGGCGGGGGGGGGGGGGGGGGGGTGTTTTCAGAAATTACTTTCTGTGGGGTTCGTATTAAAGGTCATGGGAAGTTGGGGGTCTTTTTACATGTATAGACTTGCAAGTTGCAACTCTTCCTTTCAAAATTGAATATTTCTGTAGAATTTACTGATTTATATGCTTAAAATGTGTTGGCAACTGCTGCAGCTCTCATCAAATCTGTACATTGGACTTTGTTTTGGGAAATCAAGATTTATGTACTCCTCAAATCCACATCAGGGTCTTTTTTTTTTTTACAAAATTAGAAATTACATACCTTGACATTTATCTGAATATCATTAATGCATTATCAGAATTTAATTTTCTTCTTGTGAAAAATACCACCAATCGTTTTCAATTGTTCATTGCACTTCACTAATTAAAATTTGAGACTCGTCCTGCCTCTTAAATTCACCACCATGACCCCTTTTTTCCGTTCTCGTGCTCATATCTGTTCAACCAAATAAATTGCACCAGAAAACTCCGACATCAGATTTACAGAATTGTCGTTCATATTACTCATTTGCGTATACTGAATGATTGTTATTCTTGACGTTCGTATAAACAATAATGATCAATATCTAAAATATTCTAATACACAAAAAAGAAGTTAGGAATTCTAATACTCCCTATGTTATTATACCTCCCTGGGATGCATTTGACTAAAGGCTGTACCAAGGGAAATAATCTGCTTGCAATGCTAATTTTTGAAAGTCAGTACTTTGTAGATGACTGCTTTCATCCTACCAAAGGAAAGAGATATGAAACAGAACAATGCTGCTTTGTTTAGGACAAGGTTTAATGAAATGCCTACAAAAATATAAAGGAGCAAACGGTTTTCGGAATGAACATGATCATGTAATCATGTTTGTATTTGCACATGTACAGTACTAGAGTTTCATTGACTTGCTCTGTTTATCTTTGAACTTTCTATACATGTTCATTCCAAACTAGAAACCCTATCCTAATTACCAAAAGACCCAATAATAAAACTATATATACAGATATGATCAGAACTCAAATGTAAATACTATAAAATATAGTCATCTTGACGGCTAATCTACTCTTATTGATTTGTAACTTATAGGTTGATCAAAACTCTAGGTATGTCAACTCCAATATTATATTCACCAGATCTTTACACACTCGGACAAATAAGCAACATAGTCAAAAAATCCAAATCCAAACCCAAAGTGATATCGAATTGAAAATATCCTCAAATGAAGAACCAGATTCAAGATGGAATATATATTCTCTTGTCATTATGGTCTATACATATTGTTCTTTACCAGTAATTGCTCATTAAGAAAATGAAACTTTGGGAACTCCATATTAGATTACATTCAATCTTCAATTCTTTACACGATTTCTTCTTGATCACTGCAACTGCAAAAGCAACAAAGGAATATCACACAAGACCATAATTGAGAAAAATAATGTTTGCAGATATTAGAATGTTTAAAAATAATTTTTAAACAAAATTGTTTTCCACAAGTCTCTTTTTCTTGTAGTTACTTTTAACAGAGATGTTTAATTCGAAAAATCTATAACCTATCAAATAAGCAAAATTACAACATATGATGAATGAAAAACAAAAAAAAAAACCATAGTGAAACCAAGGCCCATGAATACCCCAGCCAAGACAACTCAAATATCTTATATTTCATGTGATCAAAAATATACTGCCATCTAACAACATATCTCCCCCTTCGGTTTAATATTCAAATGTTGCTAACACGTTCATACCCCACAAATTAGCATAGATACATCCACGAGTTAAACAATTCCAGCTCCCTGACTAAACAACATTGGATCAGTTTGTTTTATGGTGCTTTTCTCACTTGTAACACAGCTTATGTCACACTAGCTCAAATCATCAAAACATACAAGTCGACAAAGTACTCATCCTAGCATGTAATCCTTCCATCATTACTTAATATGTATGCTTGGTCAATGAATTTTTTCATCCGCATCAAATAAACATGACATGAAGATGATCAATTTTTAGTCTTAGATAAATAAATACTAAACCTTCAGCTCTCCTGTGTGCAGGCAGGTTACTTCTTTCCATAATTAATTGCATTGGGAGTTGGGACCTATGTGTAACTAAGAGCAACCCCAAGGCTGCTAGTTATAAAATCTGGCAAGTCATTTAACGATTTCTCTACGGCATGATCTGGCTCTTTATATTTTTAACTAGCCCATAATTCCTGGCCAAGTCTGGCTAGTTGCTTCAACTAACTAAACATATATTTTATGTTTCTTTCTTTTCTCTCCCTTGCTTGTCTGGTTCACTGCTGCTGCTGTATATATGTTATAGTATATATATGTTTTGTATATATGTGAAACAATAATAAGATGGCTAGTCAATTAAACTAGTATGGTTGGAAGAAAACATAATTTTGACTAGTTATAATTTAGCTAATCATTTAGCTAGACAAAGGACTAGCAAGGTTGAAGTTGTTCCAAGAGATCCGTCTCCTATGGTTAGCAGTGACAGGGGGAGTGTTAATTTAAAAGAAATATCTCTATGAGACAGGGGGTGTGGGGTGGGAGACTAAATGCTATGAGGCAACAAGATAGTCCAGCAAATAGCTTCAAACTATTGGTTGTGATCTCAATTTGTGGCAGGTTCTCTCAAATTAAACATCTACATGAGACAGTGCCTAGTGGAGGGGTTGGGGTTCAATAGCTTTGAGGTAATAGGATATTAATAGAAAAGGAGGCAGCTTTAAATCATTACAGTAATTGTGATCTCAATTTATACATTCATCATAAATATCATATATCCATTGAGGCCATATATCGCTTTCCTTGAAGGAAGTAAACTGTTCTCTTTAGATTCAAATTCTTTAGAAGCTTAAAATATACAGGTTAGTTGAATATGCAAAACTATATGTATATCATAAATTTGTTCGATATTAATAATTTCTTACCCAATAAAACTCTCACCCCTTATATGAATATAAGTATATAACACAAGAGATATGCATGTGATATGTTGCAATAACAGCTTACCAAAGTTTATACTCAGATTAGTTGGCACTTAAGAAAAACAACAGTCCTGTTGTATCATAAAATGGAAAAGGAGATTACCATCTATAGTGCCATTTCTGCCTGCAATGCAGCAATTTCATCATCCTCAGCTGTGTTATGCTGACGAGCTGGACGTACTGATTGCCTACCCGCAGGAATAGGCACAGAAGTAGTAGGGGCAGTAGTGGCAGGCTGAAGAAGTTGTTCCTCCAACTCAGCTCCTTCCAGCTCTTCAAGTTCTGCTTCTAACTCATCCTGCAACAATGAACTTGTAACTAAAGATATGTCTTTAAAAATGTATTCCATAAAAATAAAAAATTAGAACACATACTTCATCAAAATCTGCAGCTGCCCCGATGGGTGCTGACAGTGCATCTTGAATTTGTTTCATGGCTTCCGTCTGTTCATTGATCTCATCCATTGTTTTGTCAACATCATCAATATTCCTGAAAAAAATGCCAATATAAGTATGGGGGAAAGATATCCATATAATTTACTATTGTTGATATAAAAAAATCCTTAAAAAAGTGCTCAACTACATATTTGATTACCAGCCACTGCAATCAGAATCTCCATGTATAAACTTTTAAATTTGAATGCTTGTTTGAGTAACAGACATCCAAGAGTGATGGTGTACATAAGGACTTGCAGTTAGCAAGGGGGTAAGTACTTTGGGAGTGATGCTACTGTAATGTCTCCCGATATAATGATGTTTATATATTATATCCCCACCATTATGTTCCCTATCTAACCCACATACTCATTCAAATATCCTAATTTCTTAAAATGGAAACAGCCATAAGTGTGATGGTGCCGTGAGACTTGCATAATGAAGTGATCAAAACGGGATGTAACAACTTTTAAGCAGGAAGAAGACTATTGATGATAGGGAGAGAACTACAATATAACCGATCAAAATTCATATAACATACAAAGAAGACAAGCGTGTGTATTAATAAATGGAAATTGCTACTTTTAACCATTTGTTTCATTTATGAAAAAACTTGTACATATTGAAGTGATTCAAGTAACCAATATATGAAATTTATTAATATATCTTGTCTTCTGTGAACTATTTAATTATAGTAATCATTGTAGATATTTCATATGTCTATCAAAAATGAACAATTAGCAAAACGAAGGGATGTGCTGAATTACAAATAACATTGCATAGTTATCGACTGGGAAAGGATAGATGTAAATATGTAATCAGTCTACAATTGATTCTAAAGAGAGAAAATTAAACAGAACCCTTGAACAATATAAACAATTTATAATAAAATCGAACTTACGTTGCCTTCTGCATGGCCTTCATAGCAGCTGCTCCGGTCCTCAAAGCATCAACAGTCTCTGTTGTAGCTTTTGCACCTTCTAGCATAACCATCTGACATCGACGTTTAATTAGCATGATTCACTATCATAACAATTTTAGGTCAGGTAAAGACACAAATAACTCATGATCAATTAGCCCAGTCATGTATAGTCACATAAAGATGAGCACCTGATCATGTATGCGTAACTGAAAGTTCGCGAGTTGCTCTACTTGTTGTTCATAAAGCCTCTTCCTCTTCAAACACTGTATTGCCGCTGTACACAAACAATAAGGCATAGATTTGATTCAGATTTTAATAATAAAAAATATCGAATTTGTACATAAATTTCAGTGTACAACTTATAAATTTTAAACACACTGTAACTTATAAATATCAATGTACGGAGATTACCGAATTAAAACAAATTTGTGGGTTAAGAAGCGGATAATGGACCTTATTACAACATCTATCCAAGTAAACACAAAGAAAGGAAACATATAATCATAAGAAAATCATTTAAATTGTAAACGAAACGGCAATTCTACTGTCATATACCCCTTTTGTTTTTAGATCGCGTAAACTCCTTTGCTTTTTCAACCTCCGCCGCAGCCTTTTTCAACAGAACATTTTCTTTCTTCTCGAGCATCTCAAGCGTCTAAAAACAGCATAAAAAACACTTAGCAAATCCTAAATTACAAAACACACACACATACATAATCAGCTTAGACAATATTAACCACAGTACCCAAATTCAAGTTACATCCACTCGAAAACACGATTAGAACCGCAATTTTAATAAGCAACTCAACAACGAATCAACTAGATACTTCATCTAACTAGAAACGACAATTAACCGCGTGAAATTACAAGCAACTCAACAACAAATGATCACAATACCTCATTTAACTAGAATAGACAATTAAAATTACAAGCAACTCAACGACGAATAAACACAATACCTCATATAACTAAAATATATAATTAACTAAAAAACGATGATTAAACGCGTAAAATGACAATCAATTCGACAACGAACAAACACGATACCTCATTCAACTTATCTAATGTCGCAACAGCATTCTCCTCTTGCTTAGGCTTTCCGAAAATTCGAGAAAACATCGTAAACTAAACTCGCGATTTAACTCCAACAAAATCGAAAAATTCACACAACCTGCAAGATTATACATACATGTTTTCAGTTATAACCGATCTAGCATCACAAATTACATGATCATAACAAGAGATCTATCACAAAACCTAGAGATACACAAGCATGTATGTATGAATAACACAACGGAATTAAATAATTACCTGTGAGCCGAAATTAATGAACGATGAATAAATCAGTGAATAATTTGGGAATTAACAGATTAGAGGTCGGTGGTGAGAAGACTTGTAACTCGTAAGCTTCGAGGAGATTGCTTATGGCTTCTGACTCATAAGTGATGACAAGGCTATTTGTTTTCTTAAATAATTTCAATTATCCTTGATCTATATAAAAGGAAAAGAATTCTCAATATCTTTCCATAAAAAATTCTTTATGATAATAAATGAGTCTACCACACATCATGCGGTTAATCAATCAACGATTTCATTACTAAATTTTAGACTAATCATATCGTATTAAAAATTTTCCTTATTTATCTTTCTATACCCACTTTACTAACCATAATTGGTTATTAATTTTAATTAAAATCATCAATATCAATATATATATCTAATTTCTGGAGTAACCCATCCATTCAAATTACCTACTTTGCCATTGAATTAAACCTAACTATAGTTAATGTCAATTATAGTAAAGATCATTATTGTCTTTTAACAATTTATTTTTCTCTCTCCATCCCTCCACTTACTCTCTCACTTCTCCATTTTCAAATTTTGTCTCTCTTCTCCATTTATTATCTCTTTTCTCTTTATCTCTCTCATTTCTTATCATTTTCTACTATTTTTTAATTTTTCTCATTTCTCATTTTTTTGTTTCAAAATTTTCAATTAATATCGGTAATAATATTCAATCAAATTATATGTACTCACCTTTCTCAGTTACTAGCCTAACTTAAGTTAATTACTATTATAATAAATGATAGTTCAGTGATTTGAAAATAATGTTTTTATATTCGCTGATTTCAACTACTTATCTCGCCATTTATGTCCTAATAAAATTACATTCAATAAAAAAAAAATTACAATCAATCTACATATATATGAATCCTGAAATAACCCACGATTATTATAACTAACTATATTCTTGAATTAAGCTATAGTTGAGTTAAATATAATTACACCAACCAAAGCACAATCCAATCTTTTTGTCAACTAATTTCCTCACCACCTCACACGAGCTGACTACACATATTTGATCCCATTAATTATTTGTTCACAAGTAAACTTTTTTTAACTACACAATTACTTAGATTTAAAAACTCAATCAAAAAACTAAAAAACTAAAATTAAAAAAATGGTTAATCTACTTTTTCAAAATCATGCAATTTTATTCAATTTATAAAAATTTAAAGTTGTCACATAATCTAAGAATTACAATAAAAATAATTGAAAATCATTTTTAACCCATTCCTAACAACTCTTTATTCAGATAAAATTGTTAAAATATATTACCATCGAAATGCATCATCGAAGCCTTTTGTTATATATCTTTCAACTCATATATGTATTTATTTTGGGAAAAAATAACGTCAATATATTTAACTTCTCAAATAGCTCATCATCATAATTAATAATCATATTCTTGAGTTACGTTAAATATTATTACAAGAAAGGACGATTCAATTTTTTTGTCAATCAATTTCGTCACCACCTCACACGAATTATACACCTGATTATACATATTTGAACCTATTATTCACCATTTAACGATTAAACTTGCATTGACTACGCATTTAATTTGACTCAAATAAATTCAAACATAAAGAACTTAAATAAAAAATAAGTAATTATTCACTTATTCAAAATCAAGCAATTTCTTTCAATTTATAAGAATATATATACCAGTTGTTATAGAATTTAAGAATTACAATTTTGAAGATAGTTTGGAACATAATATGAGGAAACACAATGAACGAAAGTTGTGACAATTGAAAGGGTTTTTAAATCATCAAAATCTAATATCAATTGAATTTATTACGATTTCTACAAGATTGCTAACTTTCAAAAGTTATCAATTTTTTATTTGATAAATTTTATTAGAAAAATTCGGGACATTATACTCAATCTTTTACAAAATGGTCGGTTTATTTTGTTTTTTATTTGAAAATATTCTCAAAATTCTAAAATAATTTTAAAAATAATTTTAATGAAAGGGTTTGTAAAAATTGTACAATTTAAAGGAGTGATAAGTTTTTCAAGATACATCACAAGAAATAACTCTCTAAGAAAAACGAAGCTGAGAATACTACCATTTGTATTCACAGATTGTAGCAAAATCTTTATCTAATAAAATATTAGATTAAAGTGATATTGTGTTGTGTTTGTCGTTGTTATCTGCACTTACATATCTCACACACTAAACACATATCTTGTTGCAAAGATTCAAGAACAAAGAAAAGTTCAAGAATCCATTCACCCCCCTCTGTATTCTTTTACTGTATTCAATACTCAACAAATTTTTTATTTGATAAATTTTATTAGAAAAATTCGGGACATTATACTCAATCTTTTACAAAATGGTCAGTTTATTTTGTTTTTTATTTGAAAATATTCTCAAAATTCAAAAATAATTTAAAAAATAATTTTAATGAAAGGGTTTGTAAAAATTGTACAATTCAAATAGTTAAGAGGTGTATATATATATACACACCTCTTAACTATTTGAATTGTACAATTTTATATATATATTGTTTAAGTGTTTATTTATAAAATGAATGATACTTGGGTAAATGTAATTTAACATTATTAATTTTTTAAATTACGAATGACATTTTTAACGTTAATAGTGAAAATAGACTAAACGAGTACATATATACGATCGCTTTAGAATTAGTAACGAGATGCATGGTACAATTATACCAAGTACGGGATAATAAAATGCAATTGACCTACAAATAAAAGCTAAACGTAATTAATTCTTACTACAATAACATAAATAGTTAATCTACTCATCCATTCTTCTTACAAAGTTAGTCATTGATATGATTTCCTTTTATTATTTGCACATCAAAATGCATGAATTTTAAATTAATTTTTTTTTCTATATGACCTATGCATATTTTTTCTGATAACCAATTATCCAAATTACTAATTATATTATTAAATTAAATCATTTATCTTAGTTAAATTTAATTACATCAAAGATTGATAAGATATTTTAACATTTTTTTAAATTTAAATTAAAAATATAGATCAAGTATCTAAATTATTTTAATTACATCAAAGATTGATAATATATTTTAACATTTTTTAAAATTAAAATAAAAAATATGGATTAAGTATCTAAATTATTTTAATAATAATATTGTATAATAGTTTTTTTCACTAAAGTGTATGTAATACGGGCATAATGCTTGTATAATAAATATTTAATTTAATATGCTTATATATTATATATATTTTTACTCAAAAAATATTCGATAATAAATTTTTCATATAATTTATTTTCACTTTTATTAAATAACAACTATATATTATTTCGACTTCATGTAGTGCAGAAAGTGGATAGCAAGCCAAGGTGTTGTTCGGCACATAGTGGAAATCCACTAACAATGTGCAGGACTGTGCCCAGCATGATATCCCAGATTCCAGCATTCAAGCTGAGTTAGATATAGTGTGTCAGCCTCAAACAGCTTCTCCAGACCATAAGAACGATTAATTGGGATAGCTAGCTTAAGAAAACAGGCACAGGCCAATGGTGAAAGAGTGCGAACACCACATACATTTGACTCAGTGGACTGGGAGGCGGTAAGGCTTGCTGATTTTGAAGAAGTTTCTCAAACAATCAGAGAAAGGGGAATGAACAACATGCTTGCCGAAAGGATTAAGGTATGCCATACATTTCGAAATTAAGAGTCTAATTTGTGGCACACCTATCTTCCACTAGTGATTGGTAAAGTCATTCACAGCAGCTCAAAATACATTTTGAAATCTTTGCAGGCATTTCTCTATCGACTTGTAAGCGATCACGGAAGCATTGATCTTGAGTGGTTGAGGGATGTCCGGACTGACAAAGAAAGTTATGACCCTTGCAGGTATTCTGCACAAAAAGTAAACCTAATTGCAATGCGTGCCCCCTAAGAGGAGAGTGCAGACATTTTGCAAGCGCGTTTGCGAGGTATGATATCAACCTCTTTATCACATTTTGCAAGCAAATCATCGTGCATGCTGATGCTGACATTTACGGGGAATAAAGTTTTGGTAGTCTGGAATACTAAAAATGTGAAAGGGATAAATAATCGAAATGGTTGTCCAGCATATACATAATGTAGAGACTACTGGAGTACTGGTTGACTGAAAAAGTCACAGATGAATATAATAACAGCAAGCACTATGAAACCACTGAAGATATTGCTAATGCTGCACTGGATGGATTATTCATAGAATTATATCTATGCATCATTAAACAATGCAATTTATTCACCAAAAGTAGTCATCTTGCTTCTTAGTCAGATGTGTAACAAACTTATATTATGCAGTGCAAGGCTTGCCCTACCAGGGCCAGAGGAAAGAAGTATAGTTGCATCAGGATACAATGCAGTCAATCAAACCCCTGGTGGGAACATTAATAGATTAGAGCTACCTGCATCCCAGAGTTATCCAGTATCGGAATCAAATCTGCAGATCAGCCAGTGTGAGCCCATAGTTGAGATACCAGCATCACACCAGAGCCCATAGTTGAGGTGCCGGCATCACCAGAGCCTGAAAGAGCAGAAGCTGGAGAAGCTGACATTGAGGACTTCTTTGATGAAGATCCTGATGAAATTCCAACAATCAAATTAAACATTCAGGAGTTCACACAAACCTTGCAGGAGTACATTCACAGGAACATGGAACTTCAAGAATGTGATTTGTCAAGGGCTTTGGTGGCTTTAACTCCAGAAGCTGCCTCAATTCCTGCAGCAAAACTAAAAAATGTGAGCCGATTAAGAACAGAACACCAAGTGTAAGTGTGTACTTACATTCATTTTACAAAATCACCAGCTAATTTATACTTAAAAGAGTATTTCCTAACTTATCGACCATGCAATAAAAAAGTAAAATGTGGAAGGGACATTTCCTAACTTATTCTGTTTCTGAGAGCAATTTAGTAGAGTTAAAATATTATCAAGATTGGCTAGAATTGTGAGCATATTGAACACTTTCTAGTTCGTACTAAATTCTTCCTCTTTGTGTGTAGGTATGAGCTTCCTGATACACACCCTCTGTTGGACGGGGTTAGTATAAACTTCAATCATGAATTACTGAATTCTTCAATTTATAAACGTTGTCTGATTAATATAATATTACAGCTTGACAGGAGAGAAATTGATGACCCATGCAGTTACCTTCTTGCTATATGGACTCCGGGTAAGCAATTAAATCAAGATGTCTATTGTTAAAGACCAAGATTAAGAATTCAATATTACTATTAACTTTAAAGTGTTGTGTATCTCGTGTAACCTCATCTAGTTCTTTGCATTAATTAGCAAGGTGAAATTGACCCAGATCAACAATTTTATATCAGGTGAGACCGTAAACTCAATTCAACCACCAGCAGGACCGTGTAGCAACCAGGAATCAGGTGGATTATGCAGTGACGATACTTGTTTTGCATGTAGCAGCACAGGCACAATCCCAAACTGTTCGAGGGACTATTTTGGTAAGAACGTCATTTTGACTAGTTTTGAAATAGCCAAGCTAAAAAAACATCCTAACATTTAGTTTTATCTCACTATGTACAGATACCATGTCGAACTGCTATGAGAGGGAGTTTTCCACTCAACGGGACATACTTTCAGATTAATGAGGTAACTACACAATCAGCCAAATAACTAACTGTAAAGCAATTTTTCCATAATGTAATTTATTTTATAAAAAGAGATACATCCAATGGCTAGGCTACATTTTCCGCCAAGCAAGTTAACCAGAGGAAAAGAGAAGAAAGAAGACGAGTAGATTGTAACACGCATTGAATAAGGAATCAGGGTTCATGTACAAAGATGAGTAGCAGAGTAGTCTAACGTTGTATGAAAAGAGCACGACAGGCTCAACTTTGTAACAACTTTGTAAGCATCAATCTTCTACTATGAGAGTGTCTAATTGTTTTTTCTTTGTATCAAACGAGCACGAGAGGTGTAACCATCAGTCTTGTACTAATGAGAGTGTCTAATTTTTTTTTTTCCATGGCAGCATTCTAGCTACATCACACTCTCTCTTTACGACGAGAAGTCGATACTAGCTGCATCATATTCTCTCTTTCTTTCGCACAAAATTGATAGTTAAAATTTCAGTAAGAACCAAAAACATGTGAGCATAGTTTAGACCATAAGGCTAAGGGTTCTTCTTAACAGCTTAATATGCTATTAAAATCGGAAGGAAGAAAAGAAAACTAAATAAACTTATCATTCTGAAAAGGAATGCTATTAACTTGAATTTGTTGTTCATATTTTCCTGCAAAGGATTACAGACTAGGAGTAGTATTATACTATTGTACAAAGTACAACATCTGTACTTCATCAGCTATGCTGCCTGCTCTATTCCTTTCGTCCCAAATAGACTACTAGTAGTCACTTTCGAAAATTTTACGAAAATTTGACAACGAACTCCTCCGATTATTGAATTTTTTGGTTACGTTCGAACTTGCACAATAATTAAGAAATGATTAAAATATTACAGATTACACTGTTGCATTGAGTTTGATACAGCGCTATTCAAAATTTCAAAAGCAATGGAATTATTAAAGCATCACAATCACAAATATAAGAACGGTAGAAAAAACACAAATATCCAGCACTTCATCTCATTGTTGGCCTGATAAGAAATTAGGGGAAAAAAGCACTTGACCACATTCCACCATTTTGCGCATCTCCATATGGCATCATTATCTCCTCGCCGCGACTAAACCCCATAGTCTGGCAGTGTTGCTGCTGCTGGTTTTGCATCTGATCATCACTGCTATTACCATTATTGATGTTGATCCACTCGCTAAACCAAGACGGTCTTTGTTGTTGTTGCTGCATTGCTTCCACATCGTCCTCGATTGCCTTTTCTTTCGATCCATCAGCACAATTCATCATTGCAACAGCTGAGCCTGATCCTGAGCTCGAGTACGAGTCACTACTAATCATATTAAAAGGCTGCATGACTACATTCCCACCAGCTGCAGGAGCCACCTGATTAATAATTTGAGCAGTAGTACTCTTCTTAGTAGGCGAAATCTGATCAATCCTTTTGTTAATCTCCTTCAACTTCTGATCAATCAGCCAACCAAGATCGTTCAAATCCGGAATCATTAAATTTTGTAACCCTATTTTCCCCGTCAAACACTGATTCATAACCTCAATCATTTCCTTCTCCCTATTATCCTTATGCTGTTTCTTCAACTGTTCATTAGCTTTCGCAATCCTCTGCCTAATAAAACTCTCCTGATTAACCATCTTTTTACTCTGCTCCATCTCAGGCATTCGGTTAAATTGCGCCAACACACATTGAACACCTAATGTGTTAGGCCAAACTTCAGGTTGTGGCTCATACTGGCTATAAATTATAGCACAAGCATCAATACCACATAAGGTACTCAACTCTTCAACCTTCTTCATAAGACCCTTCTTCCTTTTCTTGAATGTCGCTTTTCGAGAAGCATCATTAGTGATGAATGCTAACTTCACCTTCTTTCTTGTCATGCCTTCTTTGATTTTTGTAAGAAACACCAAACAGGGCAAGATCAAAGTATATGGAAGCTATGTGTTTATATATAACTTGGTTTGCTCTTTCACTTCCAATTATGAAATGTGTGCATTTTTGTAAGTGCATTCGAGATTTTTTGCCAATGAGGCAAATCAACCGAATTAAATGACTTGATGCATTACATAAACACACATTTATATGTTAAGATCTCTATTTCTGTTTTCATGTCAATTGAGGTAAGTATATTTTGTATTGATATTTCGAATTTCATGATTTGCTTTAATTAGCTGTCATTATCTAGTTAAATATATGTTTCCATATTTTGGTAATAATTATAGAATCCTCTTAATTGCAGATATATAATCTCGTTTTGATTTTCTAAATCCGTAAAATCGCCATATTTACTTGCTTGATTCTTTTTTCTTTCTTTTTTTTATTGGTCAAGACTTGCTTGATTCTTAAGTACACATGATTAACGGTTACATTGAAATAATGCAATATGTTTGGATTAATAATTTAAATTGAAATTAAAGTTATGCGGAGTTGAATGTAAAATCTCTGAACAATTATTAGACTTATAAGAGAATATAGTTTAACTATAAAAAAAACTATTATAATTTATTTTATTTGAAATCTTTTGACAATTTATTATTTATAATATTTCAAATTTTTGAATAATTAGTAGATTTGTAATAATATTCCTAATTGTAATAATAATTAATTTTTTATTAAACTCATTAAAACACTTATTTTAAAATATCTGTGCATTAAGCCAGTATTTATTAACTATTTTCAAGGAATTCAATTGTACCGCAGTGAATCCTGTGACGATAACATTCTGACTAGCAGATATGTCTTGATGTTTACAACCAGTGGTTTCTCCTTTATTTGAATATATGTATGTGTATTCAGATATTGTTATATTTTAATTTATTACTTAATAATTAGCCAGTTGTATATACTCAATCAACCCTGGTAGATTTTAATCCTTTACGCTAACTATGAAAATGATCTAATTGATTATATTTACACATTTCTATAGCTGGAATAAGTTATACTTTTTTCTCATTATAAAGAGGAACTTGTTCACTAGTTGTGTCTAACCAAAGGTAATCCCTTTGGTTGGGATTTTAGAATAGTGTTGAGCTAATTTTGGAGTTCTAATTTAAGTTACATTGGAAGGATTTTGGTTTTTTTTGGAGCTCTAATATATCTTGTTGTGTCTAACCAAAGGTATTTCCTTTGGTTGGGATGGTTATGTCAATTTTTTGGAATGTCTGATTATTTGTAATTGTTGGTCCAGTTGATAATATTGGTTTTTTGGTTTTTAAGTAAGCATGTTATATTTCATGCCGACTTTTTGTGAGAAAATCGTTTTCAATATTTGTTTTTAAGTAAGGTTCGTTTTTAAGTAAAGTTCGTTTTTAAGTAAGTAAGTATTTTAGTCCTTTTATATGACTGGTCTATACCTTTATGGAAGTGCCATATAATATTTGGGGGTAATATTGATGTCGTCTCATGGATGTTGTTGTGTCATATCTGTTGGATAAGGTATCTAGCCAAAGGTATACTCTTTTGGCTAGAGTAATGTTTGCTTTTGTTGGTTTTTAATTTTGCAGGAATTACCGACATGTTTATTGACCTTCAGTATGTGTCTTAGACAAATTTATGTTGGCAGTTACATTTGAAGAATTGAGGGACGAGGGAAGGAGAGAAAGCTGATAGAATGTCTTAACCTTTGTCTTAGGAGCCTACTGTGTTTCATTAATCTTGGGATTTATGGAGGGCACTCTTTTCCCACTTGAGTTTTTTTCCCAAAGGGTTTTGCTCTTGTGAGTTTTTAACGAGATCCTTCTTTGTTCTCTTTGTGTCCCTATGGATTGAGGTTGATGAGCTGAAATGCAGTTTTATAGAAGGCTGGTGACAATTTACGAAGAAATCGGGACTTTAGTGGTTATGGGTTTTGAGACTTTTGAAGAGCGGCCATGATACATTTATGGAGTGTTAGACTGTAGTTTTAGTTCTTCTTTCTTTCTAGTATTCATTTTTTGTATTGTACTTACCAATTGGGTGGCATTTTTTTAGACATTAAAGTTCTTTTGTCTAAGCGTCCGGAGGCAACATACGTGCCTTTCGGTTAGATGATAAACTTTCTTGAATGAAAGAAACACCTTCTTACGAATATTGTACTCGTTGCAATTCGTTTATGAACTAGCATAATAACCCGTGCAAGGCACGGCCTATTTTCTAGAATTGTATGGAAATGTATATCGCTTAGGATTTGAGGTTTTAGAATGAACTGCTTTGTTAAAAAATGAAATGCACAAGTCCCTAATCATTTAATTCATATGTATTAGCCAAGTAGAATGCAACCGGAAGTCCTGATTCCCTGGTGAATATTTAGGCTGTCAGATGATGCGAGATTGTGGAATGTGTTCCTGGCTTCCTTTTTTGCTGACATTTTGAGGCTTCGATGATGTGGGTGCTCACATATTGGTTGCATATTATTCGTGAGTGTGGTGTTCTTGTACTTCAAATGAAAATTTGGCTCCTTTGATACCAAAGTTTTCTTCTATATTTGGCATTTTTCTAGCATTCTGAGGCTGTACTATGTGACAAATAGGTAAGGTAAAACTGGTAGGTAAAAGCATTTATGCACTGATAACCGTTGTGAGGGATATTGACAGTAGTACCTGATTTCCTGGATTTCTTGTTACCAATTGTACTGGCGAAATCCGAATAGCTATGCTAGCTCCCAAGGATGAATGATAAATCCAGCAGTGGAGGTTGTTGCATTGTCATTATCATCAATTTGGTAAAGTAATGTATCAGGTATGACATAACGTCTCATATATGTAATTGAACGCGAGGACAAGGACTGCATATAATTTACAAGAAATTAAAAGTAATGGATATTTAAAGAATTAAAGCAGGTCACCTGTGACTGTATAACTAATACGGGCTTATACAGTTCAAAAGTTTCTAATCTCTTTTTGTATATAAGCACCGGTTAAATGTTATTAGTTCTCTTAAAAGGTCTATTTGTAGATGTGTCCAGTATCATATAGTCTGTTCTTGTGTTTTAATAGCAAAGTTTTTGTGTATGAAATTCCCGTACTTTAACAATAGTTGACATTGGCTATAGCAAAGGCAAACTTAGTTGTAATAAGGTTTGTGTAAGAACTTAAATATCCAGATTTGTAATAATTATGTACATTGATTTTTTATTGTTTTGGTAAATACCCCAACTTCCATTTCCGACTGTACACATTTAGCAAATGCTAGTATTATGCATTTGCTGCAGATATGATACCCTTTCAAAGACTCTTAAGCACATGAAGCCTCTATCAGAAATAACATTAGAGACTTTTGGCAATGAGCCGAATTTATTGGGACCGTATCCTTTCGTTCGCTTCAGTTTATAACTTTCTTATAGATCTTACTATCTTTTTAAATATTTGAAAGGCGTATGACACAGCCTATTTGTAGTTCGAGGACTCAACTCAACTTAAGCTTAGATTGTAATAAGTAAATAACTTTAACTATCACAGGAATCTCAGGAGGTACTATCTGTCAGAAGAAAAACCCTAAAGTCAATCTATAGTTTTGATGTTTTACACTGGAAGAAGCTCAGATTGCTGATCAAGCCTCAGTATAGCATCAAAGAAGTGGATTTATTTCTAAGACAGAGATTTCTAGAGTGACAGGTTCAGACAGAATACAGTGAAGTACAAGAAGGAGAAAGAAATGAGAAGAAAAATGAATCACATTTTTAATGTGAAAATTAAAGGACAGTCATTGAAGTTAGTCGTTCATGAACCAGACCGTGCATGGAACGTCAACAAAATATTCAGTGGTATTCCTTTATTACTTTCAGTGATTCAGAAAAGAATTAAGACAATCCAAGGATATATAATTATTCTTCTTTAATTAATTTAAATCAAGTAGTCAATTTAATTAATTAATTAATTCATCCTGAATTAATTCTTTAATTAAATTAATTATTAGATTAATTAAATCTGATTAATTATTTAAGTAAGGTTAAATTAAAATGATTATTTGTTAATCAATTTAATTTAATCTGAAAAATGAACTAGCAAGACAATCCCTGATTGTCTTGCCGATTGTCTTGGAGAAGGGATCTAGAGAAACAAGACAATCACTGATTGTCTTGAAGAAGAAAATCTGTAAAGCAAGACAATCTCTGATTGTCTTGCCGATTGTCTTGGTAATGATAATTTCTGAACAACTTTTAAAAAGTAGAATAAAAATCTGATTTGATTGTCTTGACGATTGTCTTGACAGTTCAAATCAGATTGTCTTGATAATGATCAAAAAGTAAAAAACTTCAGACAGAATGATAATTTTTGATAAAGCAAGACAAAGATCTCAGAATTTGATTGTCTTGCCGATTGTCTTGGAAGAACCTGATTGTCTTGACGATTGTATTGCCTATTGTCTTGGCAGTACAAAATTGGTTGTCTTAGGAAGAATAAATTGTATTGCCGATTGTCTTGACAGTTATATTTGAAGATAAAGAGGCAGTGAATATTATATATCAAGACTGAATCGACAGAAGACAAAACAGACAGAAATATTACATTCAACAAAGGCAGTTTGCTCTCTTCTCTCTCATCAAGAACACAATACAAGAAGCAGAAAAATTCATAGAAAATCAAGTTCATCTTATTTTTAATATCTGATCCGATAGAACTTGTTTACTTGATACTCTTGTACTATTAGCGAGTTTTTACTCCTAATCTATATCTTAATTTTTATTAACAAATCTAGAAAAATTCATGTCGAATTTTCTAATTTGTTTTTATTAACTAGATATAAATTCCGTACCGTATTTGTAACAAACCCCTCAAGTTAATATAATTTTATATTCAACTTGAATTTTGTTTCATTTAATTCCGCTCAAATTTGTCAAAATATAAATTAAATTATCCGGACAAATTTCGATTAAACAGTACTGTTTGTATTCAACCCCCCCTTCTACAAACATATTGGACCTAACAATTGGTATCAAAGCCTATTGATTGATATACAAATCAAGATCCTAATTTTATTCCGCCAAAAATCTATCTCGAATTTTTAACTCACTTAAAAATTCATCATGTCGTCAAAAAGCATTGTTAAAATTCCCATGTTTAACAAGGACAATTATACAATGTGGAAAAATAAAATGGAGTTGTTTCTTGATGTCGCAAATTCTAAATATTTGAGTGTTCTACAGAACGGACCTATAATTCCACTCGAACATATACCTGAATCTATTGTTGGAGGAAGTGTTGTAACACCTGCATCATCTGTTCCAAAGCAAGCTGATTCTTTTACTCCTGTTGAAATAGAGGACGCAAGACTAGATAAGAATTTGAGACTTATTTTAATAGATTCCCTGGATCCTGTGATGTACAGTCATGTGATAAATTGTAAAACTGCAAAACACATGTGGGAAACTATTGAGACTATCAATGAAGGAACTGATGAAGTCAGGGAAAACAGACTTCAGATTTTAACCTCTGAGTATGAACACTTTAGAGCTGGCCCTAATAAGGCATTCAGGAAGTGTTTGAAAGGTATAACAAAATTATCAACAACTTGCAAGTTAATGGCAAGCAATATACACAGAAGGAGATTAATATGAAGTTTTTGTTGACAATGTCCACTCATCTTGAACATAGGATAACAGCCATCAGAGAATCAAGAGATTTGAATAAGATTGCTCTTGATAGATTGTTTGGTGTTCTGAAAACCTATGAACTGGAACAAGTACAGCAGAGGGAGGTCTTTGGTAAAGGAAGAGTGCCAAGTTCATCTACAGCTCTTGTAGTTGAGGCACCTAAGGAAGTGGAAGCTAAGGTTGTTCTACCTTACAGCTCAGACAAGGAAAAGACTGAAGTAGAACTTAGTCAAACACCACCTACTCAGGATGGTGGAGACTTCTATTCATTGGAAGAGTTAGATCAACTGGAAGATGAATCCCTGGCATTGATGGTAAGGCAATTTGCCAACTTCAGATTCAGAAGAAATCCAAAGTACAGGTTCAAGTCAAATAACAGATTCCAGAGAGGAGGCTCTTCTTCCTCTAGTAACAGGGGAGGATACAAAACTGGATCTGTTGACAGAAGCAAGATTCGTTGCTTCAACTGTAATGAATTAGGGCACTTTGCCACTGAATGTCAGAAACCCAAGCAAACTCAAAGAAGAGATTTTGCTGCTTAGAAGAAGAAACCTGGAAAAGCCTATGTTGCGGCTGGTAAGAGTTGGGATGACACGGACAGCGAAGATGAAGAATACGGAAATCTTGCGTTGATGGCAAATGATCAAGCATCTGATCATCATAACAAATCGGTAACTCTTACTGACACTGAGTTGATTCGTAGTCTTTATAATTCATTAGGTAATGCACAAACTGAATATAGAAGACTAGATCTGTTAAGCACTAATCTTGGCAATGAAGTGTCAGAATTGAAAAAGGTGTATATTAATCAAGATCAACAAAGAGATGAAATAACAATGCTTAATAAAAAGGAAAAAGCTATTCTAGAAGTTGTAGGCAAACAAATGGCTAGAATTACTGAACTTGAAACACAAGTCAGGGCTTGTTATAATTCGGTTAAAGTTTCCAAAGAGTTCTTTAACAATCAAATTGTAGAACGCACAACAGGTATAGGGTATGGTTAGAATGAAGCTGTTGGCTCATTGGGCATAAATTCCCCTAACCCTGTTAGTGCTAAAGAAAGGGGAATACCACATGTGCTCAAAAATGTTAAAGAACCTCTGTTTAAAAAATCTGATGCTGGACCACCAGATATTCTTTCTATGGTTATCCAAGAAGAAATGAGAAATGAGGATAGTGCAAATGGCACGGTCTTTGTTAAGGATAAATGTGTTAAGGATAAAACTGTTAAGAACATTAATACAAAGAATGTTTCATCCAAGAAAAATGTCACAGTCTTTGTTAAGGCTAAATCAGTTGAGGACACTAATACAACGAATGTTTCATCCAAGAAAGATGTACCTAAAGTGCCAGTCAAAGTTGTTGAATCAGCTAGTTCTTCTAAGACTGGATTAGGTAGTAATAAGTTGAAACAGAAAAATACCATGCCTACCATTGATTTTAATCATAAAGCATGTGGTGTTATCAATTGTATGTCTTGTGCTTTTAACAGTATGCGTGCTTATTTTAATGGTAATTATGCATGTGTTAAACAGAATGCTCCTCGACAGCACATGAACAGGAACAATAATGTTCGATCAAAGACTGTTTTTCCTCCTCAAGTTAGGAGAGAGACATTTGCACCTAAGACTAAACAAAAGGTTACCAAGAATGTTTACCAGGTCAAATGTCCAGTCAATGACACAAGTGTTATTGCTGCTAGAGAAACATGGATACCCAAGATAAAACAAAAGATTTTCAAATCTGTTTATAAGGTTAAATGTTTATTGACTAAAGATGTTAAAATTAAAAATGTTGTTTTGCCTGATAAAGGTCAGTACTTTAAATCCACAGGACCAAATCAAATTTGGGTCCCGAAGAAGGTTTAATTCATTTGTCATTGCAGGGTATTGAACAGGTTGAACGAGTAACCTGGATCTTGGACAATGGATGTTCAAGGCATATGACTGGAGACAGAACCCTGCTGAAAAATGTGGTGGAGAAGGCCGGCCCAGTAGTTACCTTTGGAGATAACAGCAAAGGTAGAACTGATGGATATGGCAGACTTGAAGCTGGAAATGTTATCATTGAAGAAGTGTCCTTTGTAAAAGGACTTGAGCATAATTTGCTCAGCATCAGTCAATTCTGTGACAAAGGATTTGAAGTCCACTTTAACAAAATGAATTGTCTGATTTCACACAAAAGAAATGAACAACCATCTCTGACGGGAGTCAGAAAAGGAAACTTGTATGTAGCCAACATGAACACTAGAAGCACTCAAGAAATCAATTGCTTCTATTCTAAAGCATCCACAGATGAAAGCTGGCTATGGCACAAGAAACTTTCTCACCTGAATTTCAAAACAATGAATTATTTGGTTAAGAGGGAAATGGTGAGAGGTTTACCCCCTATGGAATTCACACAGGAAGGACTATGTGATGCCTGTCAAAAAGGCAAACTAAAAAGGGCAACTCACAAAAGCACTGATATATCTTCAATAACTGATCCTTTACAGTTACTTCACATGGATCTATTTGGTCCAGTGAATGTGATGTCTATGTCAAAGAAAAGATATGCTCTTGTGATTGTTGATGATTTTTCAAAGTACACATGGGTTTTGTTCCTGAATTCTAAAGACGAGACTCCACGACTGGTGATTGATCACATCAAGTTAATTGAGTTGGATTCCAAGTATCCAGTGAGGGCTATAAGGTCAGACAATGGAACTGAATTCAAGAATGCAGTTCTGAATGACTTCTGTACTAAAAAAGGAATAACCAGACAATTCTCAGCTCCAAGAACTCCTCAGCAAAATGGGGTAGTTGAAAGAAAGAATAGAACCTTGATTGAAGCTGCACGTACTATGTTAAGCGAATCAAGGCTTCCATTATATTTTTGGGCTGAAGCTGTCAACACTGTTTGCTATACTCAGAATCGAACTCTTATCAACAAAGACTTGATGAAGACACCCTATGAAGCCTTGAATGAAAAGAAACCAACACTCAAATACTTCCATGTATTTGGAGCTAAATGCTTTGTACTTAAAGAAGGAGACGATCAAGGTGGAAAATTTGAAGCCAAAGCACATGAAGCAATTTTTGTTGGTTATGAAAGAAGAGTTTATAAGGTGTATTTGATTGAACATCAGAAGATGATGGAAAGTGTCAATGTAACATTTGATGACACTAAACTCCCTAGTATCCAAACTGAAGATTCATCTGAAAAGCTATCTTTTGAAGATATGAAAGATCTAGATTCAGATGATGATAGTCCACCTGATGTTTTTGCTGATGCTAATGACAACAATGTCAATGATGAGTTCAATCAGAATAATGATGGTGATAATAATGATAATATTAAAAACACCACTCATGCTTCTAAACACTCATCTAATCATCCTGGCAACAACTCAGGGGGAGTTAGTGAAGGATCAACAAGTCATACTCAACAACACAATTCAAATCAAGGGGAATTATCAAGAATTAATCTACCCAGACAGACTGTTTGGAATAGAGCTCATCCTTTTGAGTTAATCATTGGTGATCCAGATGTTGGAGTAAAGACTAGAAGAGCTTATCAGAATCAATGCAATTTTTCAGGGTTTCTATCTGAAATGGAACCTAAGAAAACTGAAGAAGCTCTTTCTGATCCTGATTGGGTGATTGTTATGCAAGATGAACTCAATCAATTCAAACAACAAGAAGTATGGAAGCTGGTACCCAGACCTTCAAATAGAACAGTGGTTGGCACTAGATTGGTATTCAGAAACAAACTTGATGAAAATGGCACAGTCACAAGAAATAAAGCAAGACTGGTAGCAAAGGGTTATTCACAAGCTGAAGGCATTGACTATGATGAAACCTATGCTCCAGTGGCAAGACTTGAGGCCATTAGAATATTCTTGGCATTCGCAGCATTCTCAAACTTTAATGTTTATCAAATGGATGTAAAGAGTGCTTTTCTAAATGGTAAGCTGGATGAAGAGGTCTATGTAGAACAGCCCCTGGCTTTGAAGATCCAGATCTGTTGGACTATGTCTACTTCCTTTTCAAGGCTATCTATGGCCTCAAGCAAGCACCAAGAAAATGGTATAACACTCTTTCTGAATTTTTACTTGAAAATGGCTTTGTTAGAGGTGTCATAGACAAAACTCTCTTTACTAAGAAACATAAAAATGATACAATATTAGTTCAAGTCTATGTGGATGGTATAATATTTGGGTCTACTAATGATCTTTTGTGCAAGAAATTTGCTAAGTTAATGCAGGGTAAATTTGAAATGAGCATGATGGGAGAACTGAAATTCTTTCTTGGATTGCAAATAAGTCAAAGGACAGATGGAATATTTATTTGTCAATCCAAGTATATCAAATAGCTCCTCAAGAAATATCAAATGGAGGACTCATCTTCAGCTAAGACACCATCATCTACAACTGTCAAGTTTGGAGCTTGTGAATATTCTGCCAAGGTAGATGTCACAAGTTACAGGGGTATGATAGGCTCATTACTTTACCTTACTGCAAGTAGACCAGATATTATGTATGCTACATGCTTGTGTGCAAGGTTCCAAGCGGATCCTAGAGATGTTCATCTCATTGCTGTAAAACGAATCTTAAGATATCTTAAGGGTACACCTAATCTAGGTATCTGGTACCCTAAAGAATCTGGTTTTAATCTTGTTGGATACACAGATTCAGATTATGCAGGAAGTGTTGTAGATAGAAAAAGCACCTCTAGGAGTTGTCAATTCCTAGGTGGCAGGCTAGTTTCCTGGTACAGCAAGAAACAGCAAACAGTTTCCAACTCAACAGCTGAAGCTGAATACATAGCTGCAGGAAGCTGTTGTGCACAAATCTTGTGGATTAGGAATCAGCTGAAAGACTATGGTTTTGTATTAACAAAAATTCCAATTTTGTGTGATAATACAAGTGCCATAGCAATCTCCAACAATCCTGTGCAGCATTCGAGGACCAAGCACATAGACATCAGGTATCATTTTATAAGAGAGCATGTCATGGATGGTACTGTGGAATTGTTATTTGTACCCACAGAAGAACAAACAACAGTTATTTTTACTAAGTCTCTTGACGAATCCACATTCACCAAAATTGTTGGTGAATTGGGTATGTTAAACAGTCCTAGTAATTAAGCTGGTTAATATCTGAGGTTTATTCTTTAATAATTTGCAAGTGATTTTGTTATTATTTTTAAATTTTAATCCCTTGCATAATTATTTTATCAACTTTCTGTTGCTTGTAATTGCTAAAAATCTTTGTCAACATGTTTATAATAACTTCTTTATTACTTCTTGTGTTTTGAAATATTTGTGATATTTTAATGAATCATATTCTCTCCTTAAATAATTTTCTATTAGAAAGTTATTTATTAGAAAATATTTAGATTCATTAATTTGTTATAAATGTTTTTGTAAATATATTTAATATTTTATTAAATGTTTTGTAGTGTTTGTCCTTTTGTTATTTATATTTGTTTTCTTCTCTCGTGTTTTTACACAGAGACTGCGATATATATACACGATACATACACACAACTGTACTGAAACTCTGCTCGATTTTTTCCAACAAAACTGAAATCTGAGACCTGATTTGAATAGATCGTTCGATTGTCTATCTATTGAACCGATTATTTTTGAATTTCGTTAAGATTTTGAAAATCATTTTTTTTCAAAAGTTACAATCGGGTTTTCAGTGTTTTGAGAGTTTTAGATTTTTTCTTTGAAATCTAAAAATAGATTGAGACTCTCAGTGATTAGGAGATCATCATATAAATTTTTGGGATTTTTCTGACAACTTTGAATTAATTCGAATTTTTAATTAATTTTAATTAATTAATAATTCTGAAAATTTTCGAATTGTTTTAATTTTCCTAAAATTGAAGTGTGTTTTTGTGTTAAAAAAAATGGCTGATAATTTTGAGATAATGAAGCATAATTTGGTTGGCTATTTTAATCCGAACGATTGTCCCTATGATCGATTTAGGCCTTGGATACGGTTTTTAAATGACGATTCAATTATCCGAACTGCTATTTTGATCGAAGCCCCAATTAAGATAGGACCACTGAGATTGATTTGCACAGAAGCTGTGGTGTCTGAAGATTTGACCTCATTCTCTTTTGATTTTGATGGTACACACCACGTCGTGACGGAATCAACCCTTACTACTGTATTGGGCCTTCCGGTGGATAATTTTGATCCATTTCCAACCAGTGAACAACTCTATCAATTCTTCAGTGATATTAATTATCGTGAAGTAATTGATATGAACAACCTGAGCAAAAGGAATCTGGTTCAACAATGGGATGCATTTTTCGACACGATCTCCAAGGTATTTGCTAATACAGCCAGAGGTAACTTTCATTTACTCACCTCTATGTTACAAACTATTGGTTATGCTGTTGCTAACAACCGTAGAATCAATATTGGTAACCTACTTTGGAATACTATTGTTGGTAGAATTGTTAAGGCCAGAAGGGATTTTGATGAGGGTAAGAAAGTTCTATGTTATTATCCTAGATTCTTAACTTTGTTATTTAATCATCTTGTTCCTGTTGGTCAACAAACAATTTTTAGGAATGACAACCCTATGGTATCAGGCAGGCAAACCAAGAAAATATTCACTAGCCTTGATACACATAGAAAATTGATAAATGTACCAGTGTATATTACACCATATTTGTCTAACTTCATAAATCTACCTGTCATTCCTCGACTTGTAAATGCACCTGAACCTGAACCACAAAATGTACCTGTCCCTGAACTTCAACATCAAATGGAACAATCTATTCCTTCAGGTACAGCTACTGCATCAATGGAGAAGGTATTGCCTTCTATCTCTCAAACTGTTTCTGGAGCCCAAGTGGCTGATAGGTCAGACCAAGAGGTTGTAGAACCACAACCTCTATCCCAGGTTTTAGAGCCAAACACTGTGTCTAATCAAATCTCTAAACCTAAAGCCAGAAGCAAGTTGTTGACAAAAAGAGCTGATAGAAGAAGTGATAATGTGAGTGATCCCACAGCTCTGCCTCCACCAAAGAAGAGAAGAAACCTACTACTGGAGGCATCTGTTAGCCCATCCATTTCCTCCCAACAGGACTTGGACATTGAAATGGCCGATGAACTGTTACTAATTTCATCCTCTCAACAGAATGAAATTATTGAAATTCGCCAAAGGGTCGTGGCACCTTGTACAGAGTCAAGCACACCTCTATTACTCACAATGGGGGAAAACATTACCATAGAATCTGATGTTGTTAAGGACACTGAGCAAGGAGTGCACGATAGGATTGTTACAGTGCCTACCATTGTTACGGTAGAAGAGCCTTCACAGGCTTCAGAGGGAAATCTTGACTCTCTGCCAGTTATAATAGAGTCATCATCTCCCCTCCCAGGAGGAACATTCCTGGCTCCCTCAAGGGATTCTTCACTCGCAGATTTATCTGGAGAAAGTGAAGGGCAACTTGGTCATCCTATCACTGAAGAAATTCAGTTATCAAATCCAAATGAATTAATAGAGATGACTGAGGATTGGGAATTGCGAACTCCCATTGCACCACCACTGACATCTCCAGAAGAGGCTAGGGTGATTTCTTTTGCAGGTACAGCTCAAGAAAAGGAGCTAGTGTTGAGTGATGTGAGGACCACCTTAAATATGAGTGAAACACATGCACGAAAGGAGAGTGACATATCCTTGAGTGAACATCAGGTGAGTGCACACACTGACACAAACACTTTGTCTCTTATGGCTCAAATCAAAGATCTGCAAAAGAAATTTATGGAAACTGAGGCTGAAAAACAATTTTTAAAAGCACAAGTGGATGAACGGTCTTCTTCTTCCACCTCTGTCAACAATCAGCTCATGATTATTCGTGACGATGTCCAGAACATAAAGACTACACTCACTCCAGCAATCAATACATTGATACAATCCAACTCTCAGGCATCTACAGAAAGAACAGATATTCTAAATGCTATTGACAGACTCTCTAATAGGGTGGATGAACTTCAAGTGGAAATGCATGTAACTGCTCAATCATATTCAACAACCTTTGCGAAGCTTGAAGAAAAGTATGATTACATGTTTGAAGGACTTGATCATCTATACAACATTGTTAAACCTACTCATCATATCACACCAGAACAAAGAGCATATTTTGAAGACTATGATGATGATAATGAGGGGGATAATGATGAAGATAGAGGGCTTGACAGTCGAAGAAATTCTGTAGAGGATTCCTCAACTAAGGGGGAGAAGTCTGGAGATGGAGGAGCAGGTAAGTCTGGAGAAGCAGGAGGAAGTAAGTCAGGAGGTCAAGGGAGGCATAAGGAGAAGTCTGAGAAGTCTACCAAGGGAAAAGAAAAAGCTGCTCATGATCAGGATGTATCAGATTTTGATTTCGATCTCAAGAATAGTAAGTTTGAGGTACAACAATTAAATGATATTGAAGAAGATCTTTCAAACTGGCAAGATGATCCTGAATTTGAGAAGGAACTTCAAGAGGAGAAAGCTGATCGTCAGATGAGACAAGCTAAGCTTGAGAAGACCAGACAGGTAGTGGATAAAAGATTGAAGCTGAAGCAAGCTGAAGATGTAGAGAAACAAAAGCTACATGCAATCAGTGTACAGGAAAGGAAAAGAGATATTCAGTTGAAGATTGGTCCAAAGTGGGAGAGAGCAAGAGAAATTTTTGATTCTATTCATAACACTGCTAATGATGATGAACGTTTTCTCCAACTACTTCAACAGTTTCAAGAGACCAATCCAAATTACTTGCAATATATGGATGCATTGATGCTGGAAATCTCGAGGATAGTAGCTGGGTTTGACAGATGTGTAGATCAACTGATAATTCAGATTGACTCTCGTACAATGGGTTCTCTCTATGTGTCACTTCAAATCTTTCAACAGAGAAGCTTGATTGAACTGTGGATTATGTCCCTAAAGGTAAAAAGGTTTTCTGAACTGAATATTTTACTTCATGAAAGACTTTTGGAGTTTGCGCAAAGGAATAGTCCACAAGTTATTCAAACTCCACATCATGTTAAGTTTCTCAAGGGTAATACACTACATTCTTGCTTCCTTGATTCTAAGTTGATGAAATTATAAACTGCATCTCATTTGGTCTGGTTAGAACATATGCTGAGGACTACAGGATTCGAAGATAAAGAAAGTATCTTTGTTGCTGACATTATTCGATCATATGCTTTAACTGGCTTTGAAAAGAAATATTACATGCTTCGGAATCGGCAATGGGGCAACCTTGGAATTTTGCCTAAGAAACCTAAAGGTCTTTTGTCAGATTATGAACGTGTACTTGACAAGGATTTGATCAAAACCTTGGATGATCAAGAACGATTTGACACAGAGAATATCAGAAGATTTCTAGAACAAGAAGATGAAGTTGAACCTGGAGAGATAAGGGATGAAGAAACTTCAAAGTGAAGATCAGCTCTACATGTGATATCTTTAGAGCTTAGATAGGTCAAGATAGAAAATTGTATTATATGATCAGTCTAGAGGATCATCTATCTTGTATTTATCTTTTATGTTTGAATCTGGACAATGTTAAATATAAACCAAAACTTTTCTTTTATTTACTTTGTATTTAAAGTTTTATCTTTTACTAAGTTAAGTTGAGTTATGCTTAACTTAATAAACTGGGTCCGAAAGATATTTTTCTCTCCATAACATGTGAGAGTTGTTTTTTCTCTCCGGGTTCATTTTCTAAATTAGAATCTGAAAATCGTGTGAGGGTTCCCTTCTAATTATAATGTCTCGTTATTGTGATTTGAGTGATCATCTATCTAATCTGGAAATAGAAGAAGAGGAGAATGCGGCATTCGAGGTTGAAGGAGAGGTGGAAGAGGAAACCAACAAGTATGAACTATGCGTAATGGGGCGTTTCTTAACAGAAAGAAATGTCAATATCCGTGCGATGAAAACAAAGTTAGTGGATATATGGAGGCCTGCATTGGGAATTAATATAAAAGAGATAGAACAGGGCATCTTTTTGTTCCAATTCTATCACAGAGAAGACATGAATTGGGTCTTAAGAGGAGGCCCATGGTCGTTCGATAACGCAATATTGATCTTAGCGGAAGTTCCCAAGGGAGAGGAGCCCTTGAATGTTCCTCTTTGGTATCTGCATATGTGGGTACAGATATACGACATACCATCTGGGATAATGAATGAAGTTGTCGGGAAGCAATTAGGGAAATTCTTTGGAGAATTCCTTGAATATGACCATAAAAATAACACTAGCAACTGGAGGGAGTATATGAGAATCAAGGTGAGGATTGATGTCAGGAAGCCATTGAAATGGAGAAAGAAAGGAGAAATGGTGCAGAGATAATAGTAGCTTGCAAGTATGAGCGTCTAGGAGATTTTTGCTTCACATGTGGTATTATGTCACACACTGAGAGATATTGCAGTCAATTCTTAAATAAGGATAACGATGACACTAATAGAGAATGGGGAAGCTGGTTACGAGCTCAACCACGAAGGAACTCAGGCATGGTGAAAAGCAAATGGCTACGTGAAGATGGTGATGCAGACTGGGAAGAGAAACAGGACAGGGTCAAAGTCAAGGCGGGAACAAAGGAAAGTTCAATGAAAAGCTCGGGAAATCAACAAGCTACAGGAGGGAACAAGAATACTCAAGTGCAAAGTATAAGTGGGGAATCTTCCTCATTAAAGATGGGGGACCTTGTTATGGAATGTCGGGAAAAGAATAAAAATCCAATGTGTATTACTGGACCAGAGGAAAATGAATTAATTGGGCTGCAAATAAATGAAAGGAAAAGATTGAGGGGAGGCCCAGACACTGTAGAAGTCATGGACACTGAAGGTGGACTTAAATTAATCACAAGTAACAAGATGATTCAGGATCAGCTCACAGAATTGGAAACACAGAACGACGAGACACAAACGTCAAAAAACGAGGTAATGGCGGGAGTTGCATTGCAACCCCGCCAATCATTATGAATGTTTTATCTTGGAACTGTCAGGGTATGGGTGCCCCTGGAAAATTTCAGTTCCTTAAAGACATAACCCGGGTGGAAAAACCTTCGTTTATATTCCTTAGTGAAACTATCAGTAGTTATGCTAAAATAGAAGATATTTGTGTTAAATTAGGTTTTGAAGGATTCATAGCGGTAGAGCCGCAAGGTAAGAGTGGTGGCATTGCCATGTTTTGGAAGAGTGCAGAGAATGTAAACCTTTTGAGCCTCTCGCAGTCTCATATCGACATCACGATGAATTCGAGTGTCAAAGGGGAGTGGCGGTTAACAGGTATCTATGGAGAACCTGTGAGGACACAGAGACACAAAACGTGGGACTTACTGAGAAACCTTTCAAGGGACGCAAACCTGCCATGGTGCCTCGTGGGAGACTTCAATAATGTTACATCTCAGCTAGACAAGAAGGGTGGTGATGCATACCCTAACCATTTAATTGAGGGATTCAATAAATGTCTGTACGAAACTGAGCTCATTGATCTTGATATCATTGGACATCAATTCACATGGGAGAGGGGGCGAAACACAGATCACTGGATGGAAGTTCGTCTGGATAGGGTTCTTGTCAATGCTCAATGGAGTATCCTGTTTCACATGTCTCAAGTTTACAACCTAGAAGGATCACCATCTGACCATAGTCCATTACTTTTGATCCCAGAAATTCAGTTCAGAGGTAATAAAAATCGACATTTTCGTTTTGAAAACGCATGGCTTACAGAGCCTATGTGCTCTCAGATTATCAGAGATTGCTGGGAGGAAAACGAAAACAGTAATGTCACTCATAAGGTTAAAAGATGTGCAGAAATCTTGGAAGTTTGGGGTAGAGAGATAACAAGTAACTTTGGGAAGAGAATCAAGGAGTGCAAAACTAGGATGAGAGCAGTGAGAAGTAAACGAGACCCTCAATCTATAGCTGAATATGATTGTGCGAAAAGACAACTACACCTGATTTTGGACCAAAAAGAAATCTTTTGGAGGCAGAGATCTAAACAGCTATGGCTACAAGCAGGAGACAAGAATACGAAATACTTCCATGCATCATGCAACAAGAGAAAACGTAACAATTATATTCAAAGGCTAAGAAACGAGGATGGAGAGTGGATAGACTGGAATAATGGGCTACAGGACATGATCGGGAATTACTTTCAACAGCTATTCACAGAGGAACATACACAAACGGAAAACGTATTGAGGTGTATCCCACAGTCTATATCTGAGGAGCAAAACAATGATTTACTCAGGCCGGTATCTGAGGAGGAAATAAAAGATGCACTCTTTCATATGCATCCGGATAAAGCCCGGGGCCAGACGGTATGACCCCGGCTTTTTTCCAGAAAAACTGGGCAGTTGTGGGCAAGGAAATAATCCAATTGACGCGAAATTTCTTCACAACAGGGGAGATATTAGATAAGATGAATGCTACCAACATCGTTCTCATCCCAAAGAAAAATCATCCTACAAAACTGACAGAGCTCAGACAATTGCTTTGTGCAACGTAGTGATGAAAATCGTTACAAAGGTGATTGCAAACCGGATGAAAGTGGTTCTAGACAATATAATTTCAGACACGCAAAGTGCCTTTCTTCCAGGGCGCCTGATATCTGATAATATCATGATCTCTTTTGAGGTCATGCATTACCTGAAAAGAAAGAAATTTGGTAAGGATGGGTACATGGCCCTTAAACTAGATATGTCCAAGGCATATGATCGGATCGAATGGAAATTTCTGAGAGAAATTCTAATCACAATGGGCTTCAGTAGCTGGTGGACTCATTTAATTCTACAATGTGTATCTACAGTCGAGTACAACATTGTTCATGGTGAGTTTGAAATTGGTCCGATTAAGCCAAGTCGAGGCCTGAGACAGGGAGACCCCTTGTCTCCTTATCTCTTTATCGTTTGTGCAGAAGGCCTTACAGCATTAATCAGACATTACGAATCGAAGAAATGGATACAAGGAATAAAAATCTGCAGAAGAGCTCCAACGGTTTCTCACATGCTATTTGCGGATGACAGCTACCTGTATTGCAAGGCAGATAGAGAGGGAGCAATTAAAGTTATGGAAGTTTTGACAAGGTACGAAGGAGCATCTGGACAACGAGTCAACAGAACCAAATCTACGGTCTTTTTCAGTGCGAATGTTATTAGTTATAACAAGGAGATAATCTCTCAGGAAATGCAGATTGATGAAGCTGACTCGCATTCTAAATACCTAGGCCTGCCTAGTATTTTAGGAAGAAACAAGTTGGTCATTTTTGGTTTCTTAAAGGACAAGGTGAAAAATAGCATTCAAAATTGGAATGAAAGGAACATGTCAAGACCAACCAAGGAGATTTTGATCAAAATGGTGGCACAAACTCTTCCGTCATACGCCATGAACGTATTTCTTCTCCCTCTTGAACTCACTAGGGAGATAGAGAACAGTATGGCCAAATTTTTCTGGAATGCAAACTCGAGGAATAACACCAAAATTAACTGGATGTCTTGGGAAAGAATGTCTAGACACAAACATGCAGGGGGACTAGGTTTCAGATGCCTCCGTGATTTCAACCTAGCAATGCTAGGAAAACAATGTTGGCGTCTTATCACAAACCAAGAGAGTTTGGTGGCAAAAATCTACAAAGCTAAATATTATCCAGACACTGAATTCATGGAAGCAAAGTTGGGTAGCAACCCAAGCTTCATTTGGCGTAGTATTCTCGAAGCAAGAGGAGTCGTATCAAATGGAACAAGCTGGAGAATTGGCAATGGTCAGTATATTCAAATCCTCAACCAGCCGTGGCTGAATAATATAGACAATCCCTACATTACCACTATCTCACCAGCTATCATAAATCAAAAGGTGTGCTCTCTATTCCGTATAGACACAAGGCAGTGGGATCTAGAAATCATAAATGATATTTTCGAAACCACAGATCGGCAGGCCATTCTGAACACCAATGTGGAGCATGACCGAGCATGACCTAGATAAAGATACCTTTATTTGGAGGATGGAACAAACGGGTCAGTATTCAGTTAAGAGTGCATACAGATTTATTCAAAACCAGAAATCCTTTCGGAATGCAGATAATAATTCCAAATTCTGGAAAAATCTTTGGAACATTAAAGCTCCGCCACAGGTTTTAAACTTGGTATGGAGAGCTACCACTTATTGCCTACCAACTATGACTCAATTACAAACGAAGCATGTTCAGGTGGAAAGTCTGTGCCCAGTCTGCAATCAGAAAGAAGAATCTATATTTCATGCTCTAGTTCAATGTAAAGAAGCTGCCACATGCTGGCAAATTTTTCAACCAGGAATGATCGCTGAAGAGAACATGGAATTTTCGACCTGGTTAGACATTAATTTTGCAGGGCGGTCAAGCAATGATAGAGCAAAGATCAGCACCCTATGCTGGTCAATCTGGAGAGCTAGGAACGACCTGGTTTGGAGCAAAAAGAGATGGCCTGGTATTAAGATAGTTGCGAAAGCATGGGAATATCTTTCACAGTGGAAGATTGCTCAGAGTAGAGGAACTGGTGTGCCTATAAAACCTCCGGTCGAGGGGGATGGTGCGATTCTCTGGACAAAGCCACAACTTAATGTAGTAAAGATTACAGTTGACGCAGCAATTCTTGAAGATCGGGGCAGCTCAGGTTTGGGTCTTATTGCTCGTAACCACGAAGGTCAATTAATACAAGCAAAAACAAGAACAATGCCAGAGGTCATGAACCCAACATTGGCTGAAGCGATTGCAGTCAAGGAGGCTTTGAGCTGGGCAAAAGACATGAATTGGCACTCAGTCACGGTGGAATCCGACTGCCTAGTAGTAATTCAGCTTATTAGGAGTGCGGTTCCAATGCGCTCAAGACTGGGGAAGGTGATCGAAGAGTGCAGAAAATTAGCTCGTCAACTCAACAATATTAGTTTGTATTTTATTAAACGGTCTGCGAATATGGCGGCACACGAACTTGCTCATGTGTCTCATATGTATCCTGATCGTAGCTTTGACTGGAGGTCTATTCCGGCCAAAGTTAAGGATTGTATTTGTTTTGATTCAGTGAGGTAATATATCCGCATTTCATCAAAAAAAAAAGTTAAGTTGAGTTAGTTGAGTAATCCTCTAGGTATTTGCTTGTTATCTTCTAACAAACAAATAGGGGGGGATTGAAAGGCATATGACACAGCCTATTTGTAGTTCGAGGACTCAACTCAACTTAAGCTTAGATGGTAATAAGTAAATAACTTTAACTGTCACAGGAATCTCAGGAGGTACTATCTGTCAGAAGAAAAACCCTAAAGTCAATCTATAGTTTTGATGTTTTACACTGGAAGAAGCTCAGATTGCTGATCAAGCCTCGGTATAGCATCAAAGAAGTGGATTTATTTCTAAGACAGAGATTTCTAGAGTGACAGGTTCAGACAGAATACAGTGAAGTACAAGAAGGAGAAAGAAATGAGAAGAAAAATGAATCACATTTTTAATGTGAAAATTAAAGGACAGTCATTGAAGTTAGTCGTTCATGAACCAGACCGTGCATGGAACGTCAACAAAATATTCAGTGGTATTCCTTTATTACTTTCAGTGATTCAGAAAAGAATTAAGACAATCCAAGGATATATAATTATTCTTCTTTAATTAATTTAAATTAAGTAGTCAATTTAATTAATTAATTAATTCATCCTGAATTAATTCTTTAATTAAATTAATTATTAGATTAATTAAATCTGATTAATTATTTAAGTAAGGTTAAATTAAAATGATTATTTGTTAATCAATTTAATTTAATCTGAAAAATGAACTAGCAAGACAATCCCTGATTGTCTTGCCGATTGTCTTGGAGAAGGGATCTAGAGAAACAAGACAATCACTGATTGTCTTGAAGAAGAAAATCAGTAAAGCAAGACAATCTCTGATTGTCTTGCCGATTGTCTTGGTAATGATAATTTCTGAACAGCTTTTAAAAATTAGAATAAAAATCTGATTTGATTGTCTTGACGATTGTCTTGACAGTTCAAATCAGATTGTCTTGATAATGATCAAAAAGAAAAAGCTTCAGACAGAATGATAATTTTTGATAAAGCAAGACAAAGATCTCAGAATTTGATTGTCTTGCCGATTGTCTTGGAAGAACCCGATTGTCTTGGAAGAACCTGATTGTATTGCCTATTGTCTTTGCAGTACAAAATTGGTTGTCTTGGAAGAATAAATTGTATTGCCGATTGTCTTGACAGTTATATTTGATGATAAAGAGGCAGTGAATATTATATATCAAGACTGAATCGATAGAAGACAAAACAGACAGAAATATTACATTCAACAAAGGCAGTTTGCTCTCTTCTCTCTCATCAAGAACGCAATACAAGAAGCAGAAAAATTCATAGAAAATCAAGTTCATCTTATTTTTAATATCTGATCCGATAGAACTTGTTTACTTGATATTCTTGTACTATTAGCGAGTTTTTACTCCTAATCTATATCTTGATTTTTATTAACAAATCTAGAAAAATTCATGTCGAATTTTCTAATTTGTTTTTATTAACTAGATATAAATTCCGTACTGTATTTGTAAGAAACCCCTCAAGTTAATATAATTTTATATTCAACTTGAATTTTGTTTCATTTAATTCCGCTCAAATTTGTCAAAATATAAATTAAATTATCCGGACAAATTTCGATTAAACAGTACTGTTTGTATTCAACCCCCCTTCTACAAACATATTGGACCTAACAATATTTATTAATCACTTTATTACAGAATAAAGTGATTCACAACATTAAAAACCAAGATCACTTGCAAATGGAAGGAACACGACCAATGATTAAATCGCCCCTCAATTATTGTTATATAAATCTAGGCATGTATGTCCCGAGTTGCAGAATCAACTGCTTATTACCTGGACTAAGGCCAAGATATAACCGATATGTTGATGTCTGTCTTTCCTTCCTTGTGAAGAATTGAAGTGGTGAATCCCTTGGTCCAGGCTGATAAAAGTAAACGAATCAACCATGAGATAGTTGTTAGTCACAGAGGCATGCATGTATACATCTAATAACAAGCCTAATTGTTTGTAATGTTATGCATTACTTACATGACCTCTTAACTGAGGGAACCTCTAGTTGTAGAGTTTCTACTTGTTGTAGTACTTGTAATAGGCATCAATTTCTATCTGTGTAACTGTAATTAAAGTCAAAGAATAATGCTTGAAAGAAGATCCATGGGTCATGCCTCAAGGTTGAAGAACAAGACTGTCAAAATAAACACAGTTGGATTTTGAAGAATGAAGATTTGCCTAAGTATCTATTTGAGAAATATGTTGTCATATTCGAGAAGTCTAGCTTTCGAGAAGTCAGGGATTCGATATCTCAAGAGACACTATTCGATATCTCTGACAGTACTGTTCGATTTCTCATTCGATATCTCAGAGATTCGGCATGTCGACTACTCCATTCGAGAACTCAAGACGTCAACAAGTCAAAGTATCATTCGAGTTCTCTAGGAGTCAACAAGTCAATGTTCCATTCGATATCTCAATGACTCAGGAAGCTATTCGATATCTCAGGGATTCGATAAGTAAAATGCTCTATTCGATATCTCAAGGATTCCTGGAGAAAAGACTTATTCGAGAAGTGATTCGAATGTCAGATCAACAGTATTCGAGAACTCAGAGTTATCGATTAAGCCTATTCTAGTTCTCGAATCACCAACAGAGTTACTTCTCGACTACAATCTTGGAGACAAAATACTGAAGAATTGTACAAGTCAGAAACCTACAACAAGCCAAGACGCTTTATGGACCACATACTGTAAAGCACATTGGAAAACCTACAAAGCAGCTTGGAGAGATAGTACAAGAGACAAAGAGCTAAAGAAGTGGATCTGAACAAAGTTCTAAGAAGTCAAATCTATAGCAGTTTGGATGTTTACTCAAATAGGATAGACACATTAGAAAGCAAATCTGTTTGCTACCTTATTTGTTGTAAGCAAGTTATTCACGTGATATAAGTGAACAACCCTACTTCTTTAGCAAGTATCAAACAGAGTGATCAATAGTTTTTACAAGTAATATCCTTCTGAGAAAGAAGCTGAGAATACGAAATTGTGTTCTCAGGTTGTAGCAACATTTTGATCTAATAAAACATTAGATTAAAGTGAGTATTGTGTTGTTGTGTCTTATATTTCCGCACTCATATTTGTTTGAGCACAAAAACACATACACGACTAAGCAGATTCAAAAGAAAGTCAAGAATCCATTCACCCCCCCTCTGTATTCTCTTTGGTATATTCAATACTCAACAAGTGGTATCAGAGCAGGCTATTTATTTAAAAACAGAAAAAGATCATGAATACACCAAAGACTACAGGAATAGTGAAGGTCCCTATGTTCGATAAAGAAAATTACAACCTCTGGAAGATTAAAATAATGTTGTTCATCAAAGCTGTCAACCCTCTATATCCTGAGACTCAAGAATGGTCCCTTTGTTCCACAACAGGAGATTCATGAAAAGACTGTTGGAACTGTAACCATTCCAAGATCCTATGTGGCTAAAGAACCATCCAAATGGACAGAGACAGAAAAGGAGATGGTTGCTCTCGACAGTCATCTCATGTTATTAATCATAGATTCTATGGAACTGTCAATGTTTGCTGACATAGCCTCTTGCAAAACAGCAAAGGAGATGTGGGATCATATTGAAGTGTTATGTGAAGGAACAGAGGAGGTTAGAGAAACAAAGAAACAGATACTGGTCACACAATATGAAGCTTTCATGGCTCATACCAAGGAAATCATTACTGACATGTTTGAAAGGTTTCACAAGCTGGTGACTGAGCTATAGATGAATGGGAAGGTTTATAGCACCAAGGAGTTGAACATGAGTTTCTATTGTCTTCACCAAACCATCTAGAGCAAAGGGTCTTTTCTCTATGAGAAAGAGATTTGAACAAAGTCACATATGATGTGCTCTATGGGGTTTTAAAGACTCATGAGCTTGAGTTGCTTCAGAAGAGGGCTATCCAAGCCAACCAAGGTAGAATGATAAACACATCATGTGCCTTGATTGTCAGCAAATCTGTTCAAGACCTAAAAGCATCTACAAGTCAGCTGAGGATAGAAGAGATAGTAGATGATGAAAAAAATGAAGGTGAAGTGACTGAACCTGTTGAGGAGAAGAAAGAAGAAGAGTTCTATACTCTTGAAGAGCTAGATGGCATGGAAAACACTTCATATACTTTCATGGCCAGAAAGTTTCCAAACATCAGATTTAAGAGGAACCAACCCTTCAAACCTAGACCCCAAAACCATTCATTCAACAAGAGCAAGGCACCTGTGAAAGCAAACAAGAATAATTTCAAAACCCGCCATGTGGATAGGTCATCTGTAAGGTGTTATAGATGCAATGACCTAGGGCATTTTGCCAGTGAATGCAAGAAGCCTAAAAAGAAGGATAAGGAGTTTCTAGAGCTTGAAGCTAAGTATGAGGCCCTTCTGAAAAAGCAAACACAAGGCAAGGCCTACATAGCTGAAGGGAAGTGTTGGGATGACTCTGATAGTGATGGAGAGGAGCAAGAATTCTGCAACTATGCCTTGATGGCTGATTCCAAGGATGAACAATCTCTACCTGACTCTCAGGTACCATCTCTCACTACCATAGATATATCTGTTTCTGAGTATAAATGCATGGTTGAACAACTATCTATTGAAATGTTTAATATTCATACTAGTATGACTGTTGCTAATGAAGAGATTGCCAAACTGTCTGCTATGAATGAATTGTTAAACAAGAAGAATGAGGAACTTGAGCTAACTGCTATGCAAGTAGATAACCTTAAGAAAGAAGTTGAATATATGCAGAATAAGGTTCTATGTGCTAGTCAGGTTGAGAAGGCTCTTAGGGATGAACTAGCTGAAATGAATTCAAACTGAAAACCTTTAAGAACTCCTCCAGTCTATTGCAGTCCTACCATGAGAAAAATCAAGCTAAACCCAAGGCTGCCATTGGACTTGACTATGGCACTCTTAAACAGAGGAAAGGCTATGATGTCATTGAAGATGACATAGTTGTTCATGATGAAATGCCTCACATTTTGAAAAAGACTGAGTCTCCAATTTTTAAAGAACCAACATTTGAAATTGATGAGGATGCCTTACTCATTAAGCAAATGTTGAATGATGAGGATGAGGCACAGTCTAGTGAACAACCAGCATCCTCTAAGAGTGAGAGTGTCAAGGCAAAATCCAAGAAGCCAGTAGGAGGTAGACCTAGAACTGAGAAGTTTGTGAAGTTTGTTTCAGCAGGGAAATATGAATCTGAGAAGAAAGTGGCTAATAAGAAACAAAACAGGAATGGCAAGCTAGGGATAAACAAGAATAATAATTATGCTTATATGCCAAATGCCCCTAGGAAAGTTTGTCAAAACTGTTTTAGCACTAATCACTTAACTCATGCATGCAAGAAACCAACTGGTAGTGTAGTTAAGCCTTTCTATGATTGCTCTATGCCTTTAAGACATAGAGATTCACCTTTCTGTGATAAACTTGACTGTATTCCATGCAACATGAATGTTATGACTAGCTGTTTTAATTTGAGAAGACAATTAATTGATGGTTGCATCAGTCACAACATTCACACACACTACACAAGGCCAGAGTCTTCAAGTCCTCCTAGAGTTAGGAAGGTACCTCTGTCACCTAAGTCTAGGAATTCAGATTCTAAGACTTCTAACAGTGACAAGAAGACTAGTCCTAAGAAAGTTGATAAGCATGTTGTTTTTGATAAATCTGTTTCTAAGCCAAGTGGACCCAAACTTGTTTGGGTACCAAAAAAAAGTAATACCTTTGTGCTTGCAGGGCAAAGAAAGTGAAAAGAAGGTCATGTGGATTTTGGACAGTGGATGCTCAAATCACATGACTGGTGATATGGCCCTGTTATCACAATATGAGGAGATGGCTGGCCCAATGGTTGCTTTTAGGGATGACAGCATGGGTAACACATTGGGATATGGCAAGTTAAAAGTTGGTAATGTCATCATTGAAGATGTAGCACTAGTCAAGGGTCTCAAGCATAATCTGCTAAGTGTTGGTCAGTTTACTGATAGAGGATTCAAGGTAAATTTTGACAAAGATGAATGTTTGATCACCCACAAGAAGACTGGTGATTTTGCTCTATCTAGAGTAAGAAAAGGGATCCTGTTTGTAGCCAATATGGACTCTGCAAACAAGGACAAAGTTTGTTGCTTCTACTCAAAAGCATCAAATGAAGATTGTTGGCTATGGCACAAGAAGTTATCACACCTGAATTTCAAGGCCATTAATTCTCTAGTCAAAAGAAAGTTAGTGAGAGGCATGCCCACACTTGAATTCTGTCAAGAAGGAGTGTGTGAGGCTTGCCAAAAAGGAAAGATGAAAAGGTCAAGCCACAAGTCAAAGACAGTGACATCAATCACCAAGCCCCTGCAATTAAATATGGATTTGTTTGGGCCAGTCAATATTATGTCACTCTTAAGAAAGAAGTATGCTCTAGTGATGGTTGATGACTACACAAGGTATACATGGGTGGAATTCCTAGCATCAAAGGATGAGGCTCCACAAGTAATCATTGAGCACATAAAGAAAGTTGATAAGGAAGCAAAAGCCAACAATGCAAGTGTGATTGCATTGAGAAGTGACAATGGAACAGAGTTCAGAAATGCCTTACTTTAAGCATTTTACAAAGAGAATGACATTTCTCAACAATTCTCAGCTCCAAGGACTCCACAACAAAATGGAGTAGTTGAGAGAAAGAATAGAACTCTAATTGAGGCTGCTAGAACAATGTTGCTTGATGCAAAGATGCCTACATGTTTTTGGGCTGAGGCTGTGAGCACTGCATGCTATATCCAGAACAGAACCCTCATCAACAAAAACACTGGAAATACACCTTACAATTTGATGACTGGAACGAAGCCTACTCTAAAATATGTTCATACTTTTGGAAGCAAATGCTTGGTGTTGAAAGACAATTCAGAATATGTTGGGAAGTTTGATGCAAAGGCATTTGAAGGAATTTTTCTTGGCTGTTCTATGGAGAGAACTGCATACAAAGTTTATGTCATCAGTCAAAAGAAAGTTATGGAAAGCACAGATGTGACATTTGATGACAGCAAACTACCTGGATTAGAAGAAGCCAATGATGAAGATAGAGATCTATTAAAGTTTGAAAATCTAGATGATTCTGATGAAGAGATTGAAACTGAAGTTGAAACTCTAGTTCGACAAACTCAAGTGAATGATGAAGCAAGAGAAGAATCTGATCCAATCAACAGTGAAGAGACTAGCATCCAAGACACATCTGTGAATAGTAGCAACTTCACAGGGGGAGGAAATGAAAATGATCATGACTTGGATGATGAAGCAACATCAAGGTTGAGAAATCAAACTGAGCATTCAAGGATAGGTCACACACTGCAGAGCAAATTATTGGAGATCCAAATGCAGGAGTGAGAACTAGGAGGGCAACTCAAAATGAGTGCCTCTTTGGTTACTTTCTATCTCAGATTGAGCCTAAGAAACTTGATGATGCACTGTTGGATCCAGATTAGGTTATTGCTATGCAAGAGGAGCTTAATCAATTTGAAAGAAACAAAGTATGGGAACTTATGGCTGCACCAAAGAACAGAACCATTGTTGGAACAAAATGGGTTCTGAAGAATAAGATGGATGAAGATGGTGTAATAGTAAGAAACAAAGCAAGGTTAGTTGCAAAAGGATACTCTCAACATGAAGGCATTGACTATGATGAGACATTTGCTCCTGTTGCTAGATTGGAAGCCATCAGAATCTTTTTGGCATTTGCTACTCATTCAAACTTTAAAGTCTATCAAATGGATGTCAAGAGTGCATTTCTGAATAGGGAGCTGGAAGAAGAAGTTTATGTGCAACAACCACCTGGCTTTGAGGATCCACATTTCCCAGAATTTGTCTACAAATTTCTTAAGGCATTGTATGGACTTAAGCAGGCTCCAAGGGCATGGTATGACACTTTATCACAATTTCTTCTTGAAAATTAATTCACTAGAGGCACATTGGACAAGACACTGTTTTACAAGAAACATGGTAATGATATTATCCTAGTTCAGATCTATGTGGATGATACCATATTTGGCTCTATAAATGAGAAGCTGTGTGAGTAATTCTCTAAGCTCATGCAAAGCAGATATGAGATGAGTATGATGGGAGAGTTAACATTCTTTCTTGGATTGCAAGTTAGTCAGAGGAAGGATGGTATCTTCATCAGTCAAACCAAGTACATCAAGGATTTATTAAAGAAGTTTGACTTAGAATATTGCTCACCTGCAAAGACACTCATGGCCACTGCCTCCAAATTGGATGAAGATGTCAAAGGCAAGAGAGTAGATATCTCAGTCTACAGAGGCATGGTTGGTTCTGTACTCTATATCACTACAAGTAGGCCAGACATCATGTTTGCTACATGTCTGTGTGCAAGGTTTCAATCAAATCCAAAAGAGACACATTTGATTGCTATAAAAAGGATCTTTAGATATCTGAAGGGCACTCCAAACTTGGGTTTATGGTATCCTAAGGACACAGGGTTCAATCTGGTTGGTTACTCTGATGCTGATTATGCTGGATGCAGAGTGGATAGGAAAAGCACCTCAGGTAGCTACCAGTTTCTTGGAGAAAGGTTAGTCTCTTGGTACGGCAAGAAACAACAATCTGTATCAACTTTCACAGCTGAGGCTGAATACATAGCTGCTGGAAGTTGCTATGCTCAAGTGCTTTGGATTAAAAATCAGCTTAGAGATTATGGACTTGTGTTGGAAAGAATTCCAATCATGTGTGACACAAGTGCAATCTCTATAGTTTTCAATCCTGTCAATCATTCTAGGACAAAGTACATTGACATCAGATATCATTTCATTAGGGAGCATGCAACTAATGGAACCATTGAGTTGCATTATGTCCCTACAGATAAACAGTTAGTTGATATATTCACTAAGCCATTGGATGAAGCCACCTTCACAAGGTTGGTTAGTGAGATTGGAATGCTGAATTCTTCAGAATCTAGCTAAGTGAAAATATCAACTAGATTGTTGCAGCAGTAAACACTTACTTTATCTAAATTTTCAATATTTTTGAAGTAAGTGTTGGCTAAAATATGATTTATAAATATTTCAAATCTGTTGCATATGTTGAAAATCATATTCGAATTAGCTTGAAATTTCTATGAAATTTTAAGATTATCACTATTTAATTTGTTAGAATATTCTTCATTGAATAATTCTGGTGAATTTTGAAAAGATAATGAAAATTAACTTTTATGAGTGGAAAGTGTAGCTCGATAACTCAGACTTCTCTAATGACTTTCATGTCTATGGTCGACTTCTCTAACAAGTCTATTTGGAACATTCTTGAGTTCTCGAATAGTGCATTTTGGACAAATCGAACAGAGACTTGCTTGACTTCTCGAATAGGACATTTGAGTTCTCTAATGACTGAGTTCTCGAATAGAACATTTGAGTTGTCGAATCATTTGAAAAGGCTGAATTTCCGCTGAATCTTAACCGTTTTTGGATTTTTATTCAGAATTTTAAATCACTCATAAAAACATATTCTATTTAATTTGGAATTATTTTTAAGTTAGATAATAGCCAGCTGTGAGTTACAAACTGCTTGAGATATCGATTAAGCCTTTTTTGACTTATCGAATAGTTGATTTCTACTTCTCGAATGCCTGACTTGTCGATACAAAACATACATCTAATCGACAATTCAAGAACTTCATACTTATACAATTCTACATCTATTCGTTTCATTTCATTCGATTTCTCAAGCATCTAAAGTTCCAAAACCTCTGAAAACCCTAACTTCAAAAGCTAAATTTCTTCTTCGAACTTCATTCTCTTCTCTCTTTTCTCTGTATCCATGGCAACTGTGAAATACAACACCAACTTCATCGCTCTCTCAAGTGATGTCGAAGCTCCAAATGCTAACTACAAGTGCTTTGTAAAATGGATGTCTGAATCATATATCAAAGGAGCACTTACGGCCAACCCAACTATGTATCTATACATTTTAGAACAGTTTTGGAACACTACAATTACTGAAACCGTTGCTCTTGAAGATGGCAGTATGGGCTATGTCATAAACTGCAAAGTTCTGGGTAAAGAGTTTAACATCACCTCTGAGGACATGAGTAAAGCCTTGGGTCTTCACCAGAATGAATACAACAAACTAGTAACAGATGACCAACTGGTGGAATTCTTTGACCTAATAAAGTACTCAGACACCATCAAAGTTGGAACCCTGAAAAGGGCGCATCTGAGGAAAGAGTGAAGCTATGTGTTTGCCACACTCCTGCACGTATTCAGTGGAAGGAAATCCAGCTATGACCAATTTTCCATGGAAAACTTGGTAAGAACACAACCAAGAGAGGTAATGATATCTTCTTTCCCAGATTCATTCAGCCTGTACTTAACTATTTAGATAAGAATTTGGCTGATTTACCTGGTTTAGATAAAACTAGAATAGGCTACCCTAGGTCTATGACCAAACTTATTTTTGGTAATTTGGATACTAGGAATGATGTGGATGTTAGGCATGTAATAACCCCTCATATGCAGAGGTTATTTGAGTCTTACCCCCAAAACATGCCAACATTTGCCTCTAAATCTGAGTTAGCCAGACCCAAGCAAGTAGAACAAAATGCTAACCCAGGGCCTGCTAACCAACCCCCTCAACCAAACACAGAGCCACCTGCATCATCCTCTCAACAGGGTGGTGTTAGTAAAAAGGAGAAAAAGAAGAGAAAACAGATTGTTTCTGAACCATTGAATATCTTAACTGAAGCAGCATTGGCTGTAGAATTAGGTTTAGAAAGTGAGGAACCTGAGTCACCCTTACTAAGGCCAAAGAAGAAGAAATCTAAAACCACCTCTTCAGTCACACAAATGGCTGAAATTGTAAAATCAGGGGCAAACAGCTCACTAGATGTACCCTCTCAACAGGGTGCATCTATAGAATCAAGCATCCTCCCCAATGCACTATCTTGTAATGAGTCAGCACTTGGGAGTGATAAGGCTGGCACAATACTGAGTGGAGAGCACATCACACTTGAAACTCCCTCTATTTCTCAGGGGGAGTTGCCAAAATCCAATATACAAGACACTCTTCTTTTAGAATCTTACAATGATATTTCTTTGGAGCCTGCAACTCAAGTAATTGAGGAGCAAGGCATTGATCACGAAGAATTCTCTTCTCTTGGTGAGCCAATGGACTCAAGTGACTTAGTGCATGACACTTTATTCACCACCCAGGAACCACATTTAGATGGTGAGGGAATGCAAGCTGGGGCATATCCTAATGACACCATCACAAAGACAGAGGATTTACTAGTTTTCACTAGAGACTCTGTGCCTGTGTCAACTACTGTTGTAACTCATCCCACACCTGTGGAGACAACAGCAATAGAGTCAATCCATCCGGTTGCAGAAGTTGCATCTATAACTGAGGAGTCTAGCTTGCCTAGCTCTAGCTCTGACTTCATAAATCAATGGCTGAAGCGTTTGCAACATGATAGTGCTTCAGGATCAGGATCTGCCCTACCACAATTTACGGTTGAATCACTTCAAATCTTAGTTGTGGATCAGATTCTTGAGTTTGTAAAAATTGCTCAACACCTTGTCACTTCCAACTTGCCCAATCCACAGTATGAAGCCATCTTGCTCTGTCATAAAGAAGATGTGGAGAGTCAAAAGTAGAAAATAGTAGATTAGGCTGAAAGAGATGGTAATGTGGATGCTTGGCTGCAAGGTTCTTATGACATTGCTCTCTCAGAAGGTCTTCAATTTCTCAGAGAATAGTACATCACTTCATTAGGGTCAAATGCCAAATCTTTAACCCCTAGTGAAGTGTATGAAGCTGTGAATGATACCTACAAGGGAACTCTGAAGGCTGCTCACTATCTAGGCAAGGGCCTTAAAACTGAAATTAATGAGGTATGTGCAGCCACAGTCAAGGAAGTAAATGAAATTAAGAGAGATTTTGACTCCAAGTTCCCTTCACTCAACTCTGTTATCAAGACCATTCAAGAATGCAAGGCTACCTGCACCAAGATGGACAATGGATTGGTCTTAGCTCAAAGTGCTATCAAGAATATGGCCACTCAAATGGAGAAACTAACAAATCAGACAACAGATGCAAATGCCATGCTAAGGACTCCTTTTGCAAATTAATATGGAGATAAGCTGGTGACTGAAGTCCCTGTTCATGAAATGACCAAATTTGAGGTACTAAGGCTCAAGGAACAATCGCTATCTGTCTTTAAATCTACTAAATTATTTAACAAGGTGGATGCTCTGGAAAAAGAAGTGACCTCACTCAAGTAATCCAATGCTCATCTCACAGACATAGTTGCAACACTTACTGAACAGTTGAACACTCAGGCCACCACAACAACTGATGTTCTTCTGCATCAACAACTGATGATGTCTGCTATGATGAAGCATATGGGGCTCCCTCTACCTGATGAATCTGTTAATCCCACCTCTTCCAACCCAAGGGTCCCTACCAAAGCCTCTCTGCCTGACAACAAGCCTAAGGGGGAGAAGAGGAACTTAAGGACACCAAAGCCTAATGAGGAGCAGCAGACTAAGGGAGTGAAGCCTAAGGAGAAGGGCATAACCATAAATAAGGGTGGTCAATCAAGAAGAACCTCCAAATCTGAACTTCATGTTCCAGGCAAAGGGAAAGCCAAGGTTGATGAACCTCCATCCTCTCTGCCAGTGGTTGCTCTACCAACTGTGCATGTCACTACTCCATGTGGCCAAAAACAAACCATCACCTCTATAGTGATTGCAGGATCCATGCCAACTGAGCAAGCTAAAACCTCCAGAAATGAAAAAGATCAACCAGTTGAAGTGGATGTAGTTACTGAGGCCAAGCTGATAGAAGTAGCAAATTCAAAAACTTATCATGATGCTGCCTTCTTGAAGGTTCTGCAAATCTCATAAGCAAAGGTTGGAGGGGATACATTAAAGTACAGAAGGAGTCTGAGAGAACAAATCAAATTTCTGACAGTGATTCCAAGGAAGCTAAATCAAATCTATCTCAAAGAGATTATGATGGTGACCAGTGGTAAAATATGGCATCTATCTTATGACACCTTGAAGGATCTAAAATTCACAGAGATTGATGATATCCTGGGGTTGATAGAGAAGAAGGGAGAGAACAACAAGAGTCTATATGCTGATCTAAGGAATGGTCAACAAGCTAGGTTGCCTGAAGTTTGCACTTATCCAAGAACAATTATCTATCAGCCTAGCACAAAGATTGAGGATATCAAATAGCTGGTCATTCCCAAGGATCTCACTCTCCAGAATCACAGAATTATCATTGCCATTATTGATCAATTACAAAAGAAGAATGGGATAAGAACTGGTGAAGAAGTAGAGGCATTGCACATTCTCAGAACCTTCATTGCCACATGTGAGATTCTAGAAATAGCCAAAGGAAGGAGAAATAAGGATGATGAAGATGAAGACAAAAGTGATGGGAGAAGAAGACGTCACAGGAGTGATAAGGGTGATGAGGACAAGAAGAAGAAAGATAGTAAGGATAAGAAAGGAGATGTTGACCAAGGCAAAGTCTATGAGAGGAAAAGTGGAAAACAGCAAGCCTTAGGCATTGCTAATTGTAACCTCACCATAACACAAGACTCTAAGTCTAGGGTGAATACAGTTAGTAGTGACCTATCAAAATCTATATATATGGCTTCTGCAACTGTTTTGCCACCTCAAGAAGAGAAGGATATTCAACTCAAGAAACCATCTGTATGTTTCCAAAATCAAACTGCTAATGGTGTACTACAATGGTCTACCAGCAAAGGTCACAAGTTTCTGCCAAGCAACCAAGTGAAAAAAATCAAATTCAAACAAGTTGCAAGAAGAGTAAAGCCATCTAAATCAAGGGCCCTAACTATCATTCCAGGATTAAAAATCCAACCACTAGATGAAGACTTTGATGAAGACCAACTACATTTCCTATGGGCTCAAAGAATCTATCATGTTGCCATTGTTGATGACTGCCTTGAAAATAAATATAATGATGGAAGACAGAAGAAATTCAGGCAAGGGACATGTCAGCATTGGGGCAAGCTAGATGATATAGAAAGGATTATTGGTATGTTGGATTCTAAAGATAGAGTGGAAAGAGTATGGAAGCTGGAGTTGATTGACTTTGTCAAGATGAAGAGAGATCACCAGGCAGAACAGAAAAAGAAAAGTGAGGAGCTGTTAAAGAAAAGAGAGGAGGAGTTTGTTGCTATGGAAGCTAAGGCTGATGAGTTAAGAGCCATGGGTCTGTGTAGAGTCAAGTATAATCCTTACATTATTGAATACAAGAAATATGGAAGAACTGTGAAGATTAGAATGGACTACATCAGTTCCTACTCTGAGAAACAGCTGAATGAAGTTCTTAAAGATCTATCAGGCTCTCCTCTAATTGAGGAACTCAATGCTATAGAAGACATTGTTCTTGCTATGGAAGACAATTCAAAGAAGAAAGCTAAAGAAGCTGAAGAAAAGAAGAAAAATGAGAATCTGCAAGCCAAAGCTCAAGAGATGAATCCAAAAGGATATGGCTAGTAATTCTTCATAACTTGTAAGGATGCCTCTTTGTATTTTCAATCAAATTACATACCTGTACTTTTCAAGTTTTATCTTTATGTATGTTAGGCTTGTTATCAGAGATGAAATTGTGACTAAGGGTCGTACTCACAATTTGGGGGAGATTGTTAGTCACATAGGCATGCTTGTATACATCTAATAACAAGCCTAATTGTTTGTAATGCTATGCATTACTTACATGACCTCTTGACTGAGGGAACCTCTAGTTGTAGAGTTTCTACTTGTTGTAGTACTTGTAATAGGCATCAATTTCTATCTGTGTAACTGTAATTAAAGTCAAAGAATAATGCTTGAAAGAAGATCCATGGATCGTGCCTCAAGGTTGAAGAACAAGACTGTCAAAATAAACACAGTTGGATTTTGAAGAATAAAGATTTGCCTAAGTACCTATTCGAGAAGTATGTTGTCATATTCGAGAAGTCTAGCTTTTGAGAAGTTAGGGATTCGATATCTCAAGAGACACTATTCGATATCTCTGACAGTACTGTTCGATTTCTCATTCGATATCTCAGAGATTCGACATGTCGACTACTCCATTCGAGAACTCAAGACGTCAACAAGTCAAAGTATCATTCGAGTTCTCTAGGAGTCAACAAGTCAATGTTCCATTCGATATCTCAATGACTCAGGAATCTATTCGATATCTCAGGGATTCGATAAGTAAAATGCTCTATTCGATATCTCAAGGATTCCTGGAGAAAAGACTTATTCGAGAAGTGATTCGATATGTCAGCTCAACAGTATTCGAGAACTCAGAGTTATCGATTAAGCCAATTCTAGTTCTCGAATCACCAACAGAGTTACTTCTTGACTACAATCTTGGAGACAAAATACTGAAGAATTGTATAAGTCAGAAACCTGTAACAAGCCAAGACGCTTTATGGACCACATACTGTAAAGCACGTTGGAAAGCCTACAAAGAAGCTTGGAGAGATAGTACAAGAGACAAAGAGCTAAAGAAGTGGATCTGAACAGAGTTCTAAGAAGTCAAATCTGTAGCAGTTTGGATGTTTACTCAAATAGGATAGACACATTAGAAAGCAATTCCGTTTGCTACCTTATTTGTTGTAAGCAAGTTGTTCACATGATATAAGTGAACAACCTTACTTCTTTAGCAAGTATCAAACAGAGTGATCAATAGTTTTTACAAGTAATATCCTTCTGAGAAAGAAGCTGAGAATACGAAATTGTGTTCTCAGGTTGTAGCAACATTTTGATCTAATAAAATATTAGATTAAAGTGAGTATTGTGTTGTTGTGTCTTATATTTTCGCACTCATATTAGTTTGAGCACAAAAACACATACACGACTAAGCAGATTCAAAAGAAAAGTCGAGAATCCATTCACCCCCCCCCTTTGTATTCTCTTTGGTATATTCAATACTAAACAATAGTATAGACAAGAAAGAATAAAACTTAAAAACTTAATATGTGAAGTAGGAATAAAATCGAAAGAGGGAAAAAGGATGAAGTTACCTGCTTCAATGACATGGGGAATGTGAGCAAACCACAATACCACATTGTTCTGGAGTTCAAACAATCTCTTTAGTCGTATCCCTCCACGACTTGCAAACTACAACACAACAAATCTGTGTACAATGAAAGTCTTCCCAAGTATGGATACTTCTTATGCTACTACTTTCCACAATGACAAACTCCTGGATGAGCTCAAAACAACGGCCTCTAAAAAAAGCTGCTTTACAGTAGTTTCCTCCCAGAAAAGCATAGGTAAAAGAATTATATGCAATTGTCTTACTGTGTATACTCGTAACTATGATGGCATTTAACAGTATATGGGACTTGAGAGAAATAAGCTCTCCTAACACTCCCCTGTTCTAATTTAAAATAAAAGACATTGATAGAACAAATTTAAGGATTTATTCGTGTATTGACTTGAAGAAATAACAGTATTAAAAAATACTATTATTGAAGGATAATTTTAGAAATATGTATTCAAAAATAGGGCAGAAATAAGCTCTCCTAACACTCTCCTGTTCTAATTCAAAATAACAGTACCTCGTTCACGTTTAGCTCGTGATGCAAAGCATATTACTTAAGAGATCAAGTCATTTCATTACAAATACAAACATTGATAGAATATACCATTAAAATTCCTTTGAGAATCATTACGCTTCTTCTATAACAATCTTCGCCTTTCCACAACATGTTTTATGAGGAAGACTGTGGTCCGGCCTCTCTTTTTGGGCGTCTGGTCCATTAAAAAAGGACTTTGAGCCGTAGTCTGGGGGCTCTTCTCCTGAAGTGAAATATTCTGCGAAATATAATAAAGAGCTGAATGAACAAATGAAAGGTGAAAAAAGAAAAAATGTAGGCAACTAAGCATGGCATAACCAGGTCAATAAAACACTAAAAGCAACAATATTCAATAAAGCCATCTTTGGAAAACACTGGTCCACATAATGCACTAACAGTTAAGAAGATGAGTATAGACTATAGTCTATAGAAGTCCCCTAAACGCAAGGTATCTGAAAAGACAAGTTGTATGTAGCAGGTACATTATTCATAAACTTTGCTTATATAAGAATAAAGGGATATTTACAAAATACCTAACTTTAAATGATGTTGCAACGCTGGCACCATAGGTGAAAATCGATTGCAAATAAGGTTGCACCGTATTTTTGAAAAATAAATTTGCAACTTGGGTATTTTTGAAAAAGACCAAAGAATAAAAAACCATTAGGAGGCATAACGCAAAAACAATTATAACAGATGAGTATTGTCACTATAATACGATATTTATTATATTCAATTCAATTAAAGTCATTTGAAAATTGAAATGTTCTTACAGTATCTTGTGAAAGTTCATCAATATCAGTATGTGGAGCCGCTTGGGTACTTTATAAGAGAAAATTATCTTTGCACTGCATATCTGGAGGGCTCTCTCTTTGCGATTGAAGAGTAACTATAGATGCAGCAGCATGTTGAAATCAGTTCATTTTTGGCATCCTAAGGAAATAAGAGATCCAGGGCTATAAAAACATTACTTGGTTTCATTGCATATAAATAAAGATATGATTGTCACCAAGTTCCAGCAACAACCAAATTACGAAAATATGCTTGTTAAAAAGGTGAAACCATGATGCAGCTACAAAAGAAAATTATTCTAATTTTTTCGTGTAACTTAACTTATCTAATGGGTTGGCCCTTGTAAAAGAGACGTTATAAAGAGGAATCATGAAAGTCTCGTAAATGGACAAACTTCAATCTTAAACTGCTTATGGACATAATAGTATCTGTAAAAGCTATCTTACAGAATAATACCTGTAAAAGCTATCTTATGGCTATCTTACTCATGCTTTTTTGTGGCTAACAATCTAATTTTTTATGGCTATCTTAATCATGCTTTTTTTGTAAAAGCAATAGCACTTCAATACCAATACAAGTTGTGAAATCATCTATCGCTATAGTTACAGAATATATAAACATCATACTAAGAAAGAAAACAATTTAAAGAATAGTACCTGTTATAACACACGAGTCCCAAGGCTGTATGACACCAGTATTTGGTCGCACAAAGTACTTCTTCGAAAAAGTTGTTTTAACCTATAAATTGAAGGGGAAACACATGCGCTTCATACACATGCACAGAATCCAAAGTTCAACTGAATTTGGGGTTAGTAATAGATACGAGTACTGTGTGGTAGGCACTACCTTAAAGGCAACATGTTTGTCTGTGGAGTTTCCAAGTTTAAGATCTCAGTGGCATTGCTTCTCCAACTAAAATGATAATCAAAAACATTATATATATATATATATATATATATATATATATATATATATATATATATATATATATAGAGTGAGAGAGAGAGAGAGAGAGAGAGAGTACCCAGGTTGGGAAATGATCCCTCACGCATACTACATAAATAATCACATCTTCTAATGTCTCATTGCTTTATTACAGAATCAGGACAACTATAATATCTTATCTAATTCCTTGGTTATGCCTAGTACATACCCCTCTCGCCTCTCCGATTGATAAGAGGTCGATGGTTTATACCTAAGTGGAGGCATTTATTATCTAATCACTTGGCTATGCCTTACATACCCCTCTCCTATTGACAATAGGTCGATGGTTCAAACCTAAGTGGAGGCATGTGTGCCCGTCATATCAAGTTGAATCCATCAACGCATTAAACATTTTTAAAATCAAATCTACATACACGAGCCTTAAATTGACAATATCAAGGTAGATGTAACCAACTCACATCCATATAAATCTACAAATATCTCATGAAGTTGAGTATAAGTGACATACAAGAGAACACAAAACAACAGGAGAAGTCGAAAATTAACGTACATTGGAACTTGAGGTCCTAAGGATGGAGATGAACTTGTTGGTAGTAGCAACAGTCATTTGTACAAACAACAACACCAAATTGATCCTCTCCTCTTTGTAAAAAAATCCACAATCAATTATATGTAATAAATGAATCAAATAAAACCTGAATAATTGAATAGGCTCGGAAATTTTTATTAATTAATCGAGATTACTTGCGGTGGTCGGATCATGGTGATAAAATGTCTGTGTATATCTCCATGTAGAAGCTGATATAAATGCACACACACATGTATAAATATATAGGTATTAAAAACTTAAAGGAATATCATGCAACTGCAATTGGCACTGCCAATTATCTAACAGCCCTACGGTGTAAGTTCGCAAATCATGTCTAAACCATAAATGGTAAAGGTGGCATATTCATATCTTATGTGAAGACATAGATTGGTGGTAACATGCAGTTAACTCAACCTTTAAACTTATCTCTACCAAGTACTGAGATAATTATCTAAAGCAGTCATTCCAACTACTAAGAGCTGAATAATCTAAAATTGTATTCCTGCATACTTTCTCCATCCAGGCATCATGCATCAAAAAATGGTTTATGCTATTATGCAACAAGTAATAAAGACCATTCCCCCTATACATTTAGGAGAGCTTAAACAAAGACGTTGTGAAATATAATCTTTAAGAAAAAATAGGATTTCAACACAAATAACTAATTGAAACACTGATCCAAAATCAGACATTAATCACCAAACATAACCAAACCACTTTCTTGTATGTGTGTAAATAAATTGGACTTGAATTCTCCTCGAATTTAAGAACCATAATACTCATAGCATATATACACACAAATTAAACTTTCCATTAACATGAAACCAAAATTAAGATTGAATTTGAGGAAAATGAGTGAAGATTACCCGTGAAATTTGAAGGATGGATTGGAGGATTAGTCGTGACCACGATACTTTTGAAGGATGGATTGGAGGATTAGCCGTGACCACGATACTGAATAGCTATCGGTGCACCTGGGCTTTGTAACTTTGAAAATCAATCGCCAAAAACTGAAGTGGAGTGCTCTGTATCAGTGAGGATAAGGGCTTTTAGCGTGGCATACATGTTAATTTGCAAAAAATAAGGTTATTCTCGTAACTTCGCAGGAATTATTTTTGCTCTTTTACCCTTGTGCTCTAATAGAGAGAATAAAACAGATACCCCTGACAAAAAAAAAACAATTATGATTGGTAATTTTTCTAACTGAGATATTGCGTGTACACATATGAATCATAAATTAAAATATGTTATGTATCATATATAATATGATATCATTTGATAAAAATCTTGGAACAAATTTGGTGGAATGCTGGAAGGATAGTATTGCCATATTTTCGACAAGGTGTTGTTCTTAAATGAATAGCTCAATTTTTAGTTACTCATGGATAAATTATAAGATGACATGTCACCTAGCTAACAAAGATAATGCATGACTATTCAACGTACAAAAGGAAAATTGTAGTACACTGACTACAGTATCATTCCTTAGTTAGGTTGGAAAGTTTTAAATTACTAATTATATGGTTCTAAAATTTCACAATTCAGTCGATTAATTCCTGATTAATCCTTTATAAAGTGTACAATCAATTCGATTTTTAAAATTTCTGATTAATCTTTGTAACTACTTCTTGATTGGGGTATTTATAATAAATTAATAAAATAAAATAAAATTATTAATCAAATATGAATTATTATATGTTTTATGATATGATAAATACATATTACTTAATAAATAACTAATAGAATCATAATAATATACTAAATAATATTATAATATTAAAATACATCCAATTTTTACTCCGATTAATTTTACCAATTAATCCCCGATTTAACGAAACATTTACTTAAATAAAGCTATCCGGATAGGTTTTACTGGAAAAATATAAAAAAATATAAAATATAACGTATTTTACCTAACAAGGGTAATTGGTTAATTATTAGTAATTATAATTATAATATTTTATTTTATTAAATACAATTTCTCATGTTTTACGTGAAAAAAGAAATTGATTAGTTATTGAAAAATAGAAAAAATAATATATTTTACCTGAAAGAAGAAATTTATTAGTTATTAGTAACTATAAAATTACGTAAAAAAATATGTACCATTTAATAAGGGTAAATAAGTAAAATTAATAGGTACCGTAGCGAACGACCAACCAAATAATGTTTTGGCTTTTATATAATAGTACTATCTTATAACACGTGCGATGCACGGATTTCTTTTAACATGTTATAAATTTTATTTTATGCTATAATTATGTTTTTAGATAATCATTATTTTGTAAAAATTATTTTAATATTATTTTAATATAATTTAATATAAATTTAGATAATGATATGAATGATTTAATATTTATATTATAGAATTTTAAGTTAAATACGCCGTTGACGGGATTCGAAACTTGAATTTCTAGTAAAGTACTTTAATCATAAAATATACCTTATAATTAAATATAACGGTTCTTATTAATTACTAAAAATCTAACAGTAAAATGGTGTAATATTTTTTGGATATACATTAATGATCGCAAAATTATGTGGTTTAAAATCTTTTCCCTGAGGAGGACTGCTAACAGAGTTAGATGAATAGTATATTATAAAATTTTAAAAAAAATATGTCGTTGACAGAATTCGAGCCTTGAAATTTTCAAAATTATGTGGTTTAAAAATTATATTATAAAATTTTTAAAAAAATATGTCGTTGACAGAATTCGAACCTTGAAATTTTAGTAAATTAATTTAAACATATAATATATCTAATCATTAAATCTAACGGTTCTGAATTTTTACTAAAAATCTAACGGTCATTATTCTTTGTATACAGATTTCTATTATATTTTGTTAGTGATTAGACGATATAGTGTTATATTTTTGGGTATATATTAATTATTGTAAGATTATATTTTAAATTAAAAGTTAACGTGTTTTATTTAGAAAGAAATATTATTGATTAGAAGATACAATATTTTAGGTGTTTATAAAAGGTTATATCATCAATCAATTAAAAGTAAACATCTCTTTTAATTAATTAAAGGCAATCGGTTAATTATCACTAATTATGTTATTTTACTTTTTATTTTAATAATTAGGATGACAGTGCTGAAAATCGAACCGACAAACTTTCAATGCTCGTACGATGCACGGGTTTCTTTTATTATGTAATAAATTTTATTCAATCTTACAATTATGTTTTTATATAATAATTATTTTTAATATTTTTTTAATTTTAATTTAATATACTCATGTTTACGGATTATACTAATGTTTCCCTATTATAAAAAATGTATATGAATTTTTAATATATTTTATTAATAATTAAAAAATATGATGTGATATTTTCGGGTATATATTAATGATTATAAGATTAGTTTTAAATCAAAATGGTAACATGTTTTGATTAGAAAGAAAATATTAATGATTGAAATATATGATACGATTGATTTTTAGGTGTTTATTGATATGGGCTGAAAATAAGCCCTAAAGACACATTTAATGTGGCATTAATTAGACCAAGAATGGTCCAAACGTGGGACCCACCAGATGGACCCAAAACCCCAATTATAATATTAATTTCGTAATTAATATTGGGGGAAATAAACAGCTCAGCAATAAGAGTTGGATAAGGATATTATCTCCGTCAGACTTAGCCACCAAGGCATCCAATTTGATAAGGAAACTGATTCCTACAAGGAATAGATCTAGAACCTTCCTCAAAGACTTGTCCACCAAGTCTCTAACTCCTACCATAATTCTAAGGCTTCTCAGCCTATATAAAGGGCCAGACCATTCAACCTAGAACGACGTTTTTGGCTTGATCTTTGATATTCATCAAAGTACGTAGGCATCTTGTGAAGGCAGATTCAGCCACGAACACAAGAACAGCCATTAAAGCTCGAAGCTCAACCACCCTAGCATTAATTACAAATCGCAACCTAGTTTTTATTCCACAACATTTGGCGCCGTCTGTGGGAAAACAACATCAACCATGGTTCAAACACGAAGAACAACATCGACTGAGGCCATACCCCTTAGCTCTGATCCGCTCATCACCGCTGAAGAAGGACAATTGCCCCCATCAACAGGGACAGTCATTCAACCTCTAACTTCTCAACCCTCAGGGACAATTCCCCATGTTGAGGGAACTTTACCTGTGATTATCCCTCAAAGTCAAGAAACTAACCCTCTTCAGATGGTGGTTTCTCCTCTTGATATCGTTGATCGTACGCTACCCCCGGGGGTACAGATCCACACTACGGATCTCCCTTTGAATACCAACCCGATGTATGGGCTGCCTAATTATCCCCCTCAACACAGGGAACCTGGACCGAGCGGTCATGCCTTACAGATCCGAGATCGAGAGTACGATGATTACTCTAGCCCCTATACTGATGATTCAACGTCTGAGGATGACGATGATGATCGCGAAGAAGCCCCAAGGAGGCGACGTGCTAGTATAGAACCTCGAAGGAAGTCCCAACGAATTCATGATGGGCCTCCACAAACGGCTGAGGAAAGGATTAAGGCTCATGAGGCTGAGATCCAAAGGCTAAAGGATGATATTTCTAGGGAGCAAGCAAGGCGAAGTCGGATTCGTCCTCCTCCAATTACAAGGAGGATTCCCGTTATAAATCTGGAGAGGCCTTCAAGGAGACAGCGAAGGGCCGAAGCCCCAACCGAAAAATCGACAAGGGTGGATACCCCCAGAAGTAACCCCAAGGATCTGATGCCTCTTGGGGATCCTGATGATCCCACACCTCTGTCTACTGAAGAGGTAATGAATGCTCGCATCTCAAGGAAGTTTAAGATGCCGACGATTAAGGCTTATGATGGGACGGGCGACCCCGCAAACCATGTTAGGACATTCTCAAACGCACTGCTGTTGCAACCTGCGAGCGACGCCTTAAAGTGTAGGGCGTTCCCTCAAACCCTGTCGGGCATGGCTCAAAGGTGGTATAGCCGCTTACCTGCAAACTCAATTGGCTCTTTTAAGGAGCTGAGTGCCGCTTTTGTCAGCCAATTCATTAGTGGGAGAGTTCATGAAAAAAGTTCTGCATCCCTTATGTATGTGGTGCAGGGGAAGAACGAGAATTTGAGGGATTACCTTAAGCGATTCACCAAGGAGACGCTGAATATCACTGATTTGGAAAATAAGGTGGCCATGGTAGCCCTGGAACACGGAACCACTGATCTCTTCTTTAAAAGGTCTTTGGCAAAACATCCTCCTGAAAACATGGCCGAGCTCCAACGAAGGGCCAACAAATATATCAAGGCTGAGGACAGCATGAAGAAGGAAACCGTAGGAGGCAATGGCAAGGGTTCTAATGACTCAAAGAAACGAAAGCAAGAGCAAGAGTACGATGCTAGGGACAAGTATCCCCGGACTAGCAAGGATTCCGAGTCACCACCAAAGAAGGGTTTGGGACCGACGTTTTCTGATTATGCAAGGCTGAACGCTCCTAGGAGTCAGATCTTGCTAGATATTGAGAAGGATAAAGACTTTCGATGGCCGAAGCCACTTAGGGGTGATCCCACGAAGAGAAACAAGGATCAATACTGTAGGTACCACCGTGATGTGGGTCATGATACAGATGATTGTAGGCAACTGAAAGATGAGATTGAGTTCTTGATTCGAAAAGGAAAGCTGAGCAGGTTCACAAAGAGTGATGATCGTGGAACCCAAAGAAGGGACTATGACAGGAGAGACAATGACAGAAGAGATAACGATCGTGATCGTGATCGTAATCCACAGCCCCGAGGGCCAGTTGTTAATATGATTTGGGGAGGCCCGACAGCGGCCGGCACGACTCGAAACTCTCGAAAGGCGTATGCCAGAGAAGTGATGCACATCGTGGGGGAAGCCCCAAAACGTGCTAGGACTGAAATAGTTATTGGGTTTGATGATTCAGACCTCGAAGGGGTAAAGTTCCCCCATGACGACCCGTTGGTCATAACTCCTGTGATTGGAAACTCGGAGGTGAAACGAGTCTTGATAGACAATGGAGCTTATGTTGATATCTTGTTTCACGATACGTTTGTGAAAATGGGGTACACCAATTCTCAGTTGACCCCCACCAACATGCCGATCTATGGATTTAATGGAGTTGAGTCCAAGGTTGAAGGGACTATTCAGCTACCCATGAAAATTGGACAGGAACCTAAAGAGGCTACCCAGATGCTGAATTTCCTTGTGATCAAGGCATCCTCGACTTATAACGCGATCCTAGGAAGGACTGGACTTCATGCATTCAAGGCTGTGGCCTCCACATATCACATGAAGATTAAGTTTCCAACCAGGAATGGTGTTGGAGAACAAAAGGGTGATCAGAAGATGGCAAGAAGTTGTTATGTATCCGCGTTAAGAGCTGATGGAATCGGGGGGTAGGTACTTCCGATCAAAGACATGGATGTCTGTGGTAATGATGAACACCGAGGAAAGCCAGTAGAGGACTTAATTCCCATTCCTCTGGAGCTAGGCGACCCTGAGAAGGTGACTTATATAGGAGCCTATTTGAAGGAACCCCTGAAGGGCAAGTTGATAGCATTCTTACAAGAAAATAGTGATGTGTTTGCCTGGACTGCAGCTGATATGCCAGGGATTGATCCCCATCTCATAACTCATAGATTGAATGTCGATCCTAATCGGAAGATAATACAGCAGAAGAAGAGGAACTTTGCACCTGAAAGGCAAGAGGCCATAAAGCAAGAAGTGGAAAAGCTCTTAGAAGCTGGGTTTATTGAAGAGATTCAGTTTCCAGAATGGTTGGCTAACCCTGTGATGGTCAAGAAAGCCAACGGTAAGTGGAGGATGTGTATAGACTTCACCGACTTGAATGACGCATGCCCTAAGGATTGCTTCCCTTTACCAAGGATAGACATGTTAATAGATGCCACAGCTGGACATGAGATGTTGAGCTTCATGGATGGGTTCAGCGGCTACAATCAGATTAAGATGCACAAGGATGACGTCCCTAAGATATCTTTCATAACTGACTTTGGTGTTTTCTGCTATCTTGTTATGGCTTTCGGTCTAAAGAATGCAGGAGCTACTAACCAACGACTGGTGAATAAGATATTCGCCCATCTAATTGGAAAAACCATGGAGGTCTATGTTGATGACATGCTAGTCAAGAGCCTGTTCAAGGTAGACCACATTAAGCACCTCAGAGAGGCATTTGAAGTGCTGAGGCACCACAAAATGATGTTGAATCTAACCAAGTGTGCCTTTGGCGTTGGATCAGGCAAATTTTTGGGTCTGATGGTTTCAAAGAGAGGCATAGAGGCCAACCCTGACAAGATCAAGGCGATCTTAGATATGGAACCGCCACGCTCTATAAGAGATGTGCAGAAGTTGACAGGCCGGGTAGCGGCTTTAGGAAGATTCATCTCCAAGTCTGGTGACAAATGCTTGCCTTTCTTTCAAGCATTGAAGAAGGTGAAAAATTTTGAGTGGACCCCTGAGAGCCAAGAGGCCTTTGAACAACTGAAGAAGTACATGGTTGAAGCTCCTTTGCTGGCCAAACCTAGTCCCGGGGAGACTCTTTATCTATACCTGGCGGTATCTGAGCAAGCGTTGAGCGCCGTTCTCATTCGAGAAGAGAAGAAGGTCCAGAAACCTATCTATTATGTGAGCAAGGTGATGCATGGGGCTGAGTTGAATTACTCTCCCATTGAGAAGTTCGCCTTGGCATTGATAATAGTCTCGAGGAAGTTACGCCCGTACTTTCAGGCACATTAAATTGAAGTCCTGACGGACCAACAGTTGAGAAACATATTGCATAGCCCGAAGGCTAGTGGAAGGCTAATCATGTGGGCGATTGAACTTGGAGAATTTGACATCACATATAAGCCTCGAACAACCATTAAGGCTCAGGCATTGGCTGACTTCGTGGTTGAATTCACCATTAGCAACCAAGAAGTCGGGGGGCAGGAGATGATAACAACCCCTGAGAAGCAAGATAAAGATGAAGAACTTGAACCTGATCAGAAGGAATATTGGGTGCTCTATTTTGATGGAGCATCAAAAACAAAATCTAGTGGCGCAGGCTTAGTATTGCAAAGCCCCGATGGGTTCACGGTTGAATATGCTTTGAAGTTGGATTTCCCGACAACTAACAATGAAGCTGAGTATGAGGCCTTGATAGACGGTTTAGGCTTGGCCAGAATCATGAGAGTCAAGAATCTTAAAGTTTGTGGAGATTCAAGATTAGTGGTCTCTCAAGTGAATGGTGAATTTGAGGCCAAGGATGAAACTATGGCAAGGTATCTGCGAGTTGTGAAAGCTGTCATGACTCAGTTTGACGAGTGCTATGTAGAACAAATTTCGAGAGAAGAGAACGTTAAGGCCGATGCCCTATCTAAGTTCGCTTCTTCTGAGATAGAAAAATATGCAGGGAGTGTTTACTTCCAGGTCTTGAAGGCCCCGACCATCAACTCGAAATTAGTGGCACCAATTGATGTGGGAAGCTGTTGGATAGATCCTATCAAAGCTCACCTCAAAACCGGATGGCTCCCTGACAATGCCTTGGAGGCACGGAAGCTGTCAGTGAGAGCATTGAGATATGCCTTGATTGAAGGCGTCCTTTACAAAAGGTCTTTTGTTATCCCGTACTTGAAATGTTTGAGGCCCCAAGAGGCAAGGGAAGCTTTGGAAGAAGTTCATGAAGGTATCTGTGGGCAGCACTTGGGGGGCAGAGCCCTAGCTCACAAAATAACTCGTTTGGGATTCTACTGGCCAAAGATGTTGGCCGATGCACCGAGCAATGTCAAGCGGTGCGATCGATGCCAGAAGCACGCTCCGATAGTAAGGCAGCCGCCTGAGATGTTAACATCGGTTAGCTCCCCTATTCCATTCGCAATGTGGGGAATGGATATACTTGGTCCTTTCCCCGTAGCTTCAGCACAAAGGAAGTTTCTGATAGTGGCCATTGATTACTTTACTAAGTGGATTGAGGCTAAACCTCTAGCCAAGATAACCACCAAACAAGTTGCCCAGTTCTTTTGGGAGAATATAATTTGCAGGTATGGAATCCCACGAATTTTGGTGACAGACAATGGGACACGGTTCAACAATGAAGAGTTCAAGAAGTATTGTGAGGAGAATGCAATTGAGCTTCGTTTTACCTCAGTGGCTCATCCACAAGCCAATGGGCAAGCTGAGGTAGCTAATCGAATTATCCTTGATGGACTGAAGAAGAGGGTCGAATGCTATAGAAACACTTGGGTAGATGAGCAGCCCATACTATGGGCATACCGTACCACTTGTAAAGTGACCACTGGAGCAACCCCGTTCCTGCTGGCTTACGGAGCTGAGGCAGTTGTGCCTTTGGAGATCATGCAAGTGATAAGTGGATTTTTATCCATTTAGATCATTCTATTTTGGCTTGAATTGATCGCTTAATTCTTGAGTATTTTTGTGGTTTAATGTGTTTTGTGGAGTTTGTGCAGGAATTAGGTTTTTCGCAGGGAGTATGGTGTTTTGTGGTTTTTGAAACAGATGTGGTTATGAGGAAAAAACGGCGTGCGAAGAAGTAGGTGCTAACAAAAAGTCTGCAGAAACAGAATGTTCACAGCGCGACCGCGCTATGTTATAGATGTTAGGGAGCGCGACCGCGCTAAAGGGAATTGGCAGATTTTGTGAGAGCGCGACCGCGCCATAGTTGCACTACAGGACAGCGCGACCGCGCCAAGGAGATACTGAGCCGCCAGAAATTGTTCTAATTCTGATTTTAAAAAGGAATGTTGTCGTTTTCTTCTCCTATTCGACATGGAAATACTCTTGGACGGTGGGAATAGTCCAGAAGCTTTATTTGACAAGGGAAGTTGCAATCTATATCATATTTAAAGATGGAATTTGTCAAATTCAATTCCTACTCAAGAATGGCAATTGTTTGGAGAAGAGGCAATATTGAGCTATAAATACACATGCTGGGGGGTCAGATTTACACACACCAACACCAGAGATCAGATTACTTCACATTACATACACACTTTCTAGCACGAGATTGAGAAGCCAAGGCGAGGATCGTGACAACAAGAAGATCTAGACATAGTTTTCTTGTATTCTTACTAGGCGTATCTTTTGGATGCTTGATCATTATTCGACTTTGTTCCATAACTTTGTTAACATTGATTTATTCATTATTATTCTCTTCATCTTTATCATGTTTTCATCAAACCCCATGATGACGAACGGTTCGATTATGAACTAATCGCCGTCATGGGGTCCTAACGGATGTACTTATGGAATTTAGATGTTGATTGCCTAACTTGATATATGTGTGGTGAATTTACGATATCCTTGCATGGTTGTATTTAATTCATATAGATGCGTAGCTAACATCTATCTTGTTAATCTTAAGTGAAGCGACAGTGAATCTTTTGATTTAGAACTTGCCATGTTAGCATAAGTCCATGAATGTTATTCATGTTTGTGGTGTGTTTCTAACCGTCTCATACTACCTTCTGTAATCTTATGGATACTTGATCTTCAACCATTATGTTTTCAAATTCTATAGACATATAGGGTCTAAGCATAATTGGTGCCTGCATGATTTCTATCTTTTGTGGATATTGTGTAGATTGGTGTGCGTGTACTGAAAGGTAGCGTATACTTATTTCGTGTTGTCTGATTAGTTATCGTAACCACCACATGTGTTGATAAAAGGGCATGATCTCTAAAGGAAGTTTGTATTGAAGTTAGGATCCCATGTTTTCCATCTCATAATTAATTTGAAATCACTTAGTAATTAATTTAGTTGTTAATTAATTCTTATTAGTTAATTTTAGATAATCAAAACCAATTTGTCCATTGTCTTAGCATTGAACGATAATCATACATTGATGCTTAGGTACAAGAACTAAATTATACAATCTCTGTGGGAACGAACTCTACTTCATTCTATATTACTTGGGAACACGTGCGCTTGCGTGATTTTGTGCTAACAAGTTTTTGGCGCCGCTGCCGGGGATTTGTTATAGTTTATGTACTTGACATCAGTGGTCGTTAAAGTTCATTGACTCGGATCGGTTACTAATAGTTTTTGTGTTGTTTTGTGTTTTCAGGTACTTGAGCGTGTATGCGAACGCGTTCTCAAGCGAAAAAGGAGAAGCTGGAAAATAAAGAAGAAACAGAAACATAAGCTCCAGTGATTCAAGTTGTAGAAGATATGGGAGAACCAGCAGCAGCAACTAAGGCTCTTAAGGATTTCTCGCAGCCAAAGATCAATGACATTGCATCGAGTATTGTCAGACCAGCAATCGCAGCTAATACCTTCGAGATCAAGCCTAGCACTATACAGATGGTCCAGAACTCAGTTCAGTTTGGGGGTGCTCCTACCGAAGATCCCAACATGCATATTCGAGATTTCATAGAGATCTGTGATACCTTCAGAACCAACGGGGTGTCTGAGGATGCTGTTAAGTTAAGGCTATTTCCATTCTCTCTGAGGGACAAGGCGAAGAGTTGGTTACACTCTTTACCAGCAGGTTCTATCACTACATGGGAAGATCTTGCACAGAAATTTCTCACCAAATTTTTTCCCATGGCAAAGACAGCAGCTATCAGGAATGCTATCACTCAGTTTTCACAACAGTCTGGAGAATCTCTATGCAAGTCTTGGGAGAGATATAAGGAGATGCTAAGGAAGTGTCCACATCATGGGATGCCTGATTGGATGATAATCAATTATTTTTATAATGGTTTGGGTGCACAGTCGAGACCCATGCTAGATGCAGCATCAGGTGGAGCTTTGTGGGCCAAGAGTTATGAAGAAGCTTATGAATTGATCGAGATGATGGTTGCTAATGAATATCAGAATCCTACAGGGAGGTTATCTCAAGGCAAGGTAGCAGGTGTTCTTGAAATTGATACAGCTACAGCCATTACAGCTCAGTTGAAGGCCTTGTCAATGAAGGTCGATTCTTTGGCTAACATGGGAGTTCAGCAGGTAGCTAGTGTTTGTGAGTTGTGTGCGGGCGCACATGATACAACTCAATGTGCCATATCTTCTGAATCAGCACAATTTGTGAGTAACTTCCAGAGGCCACAACAGCCAGTTCCAGCCACCTATCACCCGAATAACCGCAACCATCCAAATTTCAGCTGGAGTAACAATCAAGGTGGTAATCAGCAGCAACAGCAATTCGGAGCTAGGCAATTAAATCAAGGATTTCAGCAGCAGTACCAGCCCAGACAACAGTTTCAGCCTCCAGGTTTCCAGCAACAATCTCAGGGGAATGCTGGTCAATCTTCTAATGAAAAAGCTGAGCTTGAGGAGTTGAGGATGATAGTAAAAAGTCAGGGGGCATCTATGAAGATCATGGAAAGTCAGATCGGGCAACTTGCTAGTGCTCTGTTGAACAGACCATCTGGAGTTCTTCCGAGTGACACTGAAGCCAATCCAGGCAGGAGGGAAACCAAAGAGCATGTCAAATCAGTTACTTTGAGATCGGGTAAGGTGACTGGTAATCAGAATTCAGCCATTGAAGAAGAAGAAGAAGTTCAAGAGCAACATGTGGCACCTACTGCAGATAAGGAACAAGTCCAGACTGATAGATTAGCTGAGCAGTTGGTTAGCGAGGTGGAGAATCCTAAAAATTCTGCTAAGGAAGTTTCTCCAAAGCAGTCTACAGAGAACGTGAAAATCTTTCCTCCTCCTCCATATCCTGGCAGATTGAAGAAGCAGAAGAATGACAGACAGTTTGGCAAGTTTCTGGAGGTATTCAAAAAGCTTCAAATCAATATCCCTTTTGCTGAAGCATTGGAGCAGATGCCGAGCTATGCAAGGTTTATGAAGGGTATTCTCTCAAAGAAGTTGAAACTTGAAGAATTGGATACAGTAGCATTAACAGAAGAGTGCAGTGCCGTTTTACAGCAGAAGTTACCACCGAAGCTAAAGGATCCAGGCAGTTTCACTATTCCGTGCACCATTGGGAATTTGTCTTTCAGCAAGTGTTTGTGTGATTTGGGTGCTAGTATCAATCTCATGCCATTGTCAGTTTTCATGCAGCTTGGTCTTCCAGATCCTAAACCTACCAATATCTCTCTACAGCTAGCTGATCGTTCTATTACATACCCGAGGGGTATCGTTGAGGATGTTTTGGTCAAGGTTGATAAACTCATCTTTCCAGCAGATTTTGTGATTCTTGATTTTGAAGAAGATAAGAAGATTCCTATCATCTTAGGACTGCCCTTCCTAGCTACGGGCCGTACCTTGATTGATGTTCAGAAGGGAGAGCTCACGATGCGGGTGCAAGATCAGGATGTTACCTTCAACGTTTTCAATGCAATGAAGCTACCTTCAGATGATGAGGAATGTTGTCAGGTGGACTTGGTGGAGTCGTTAGTGAAGTTGAACTTTGATCAGTTACTGTTGGCTGATCCATTAGAGAGAGCTTTGCTAGGAGATTCTGTAGTTGAAGATGAAGAAAGAGAAGAGCAAATTCAGCAGTTAAGGGCAATTCCGTGGAGAAAGAGTTTTGAAGTGCCGGTTGAGTCACTTGGGCTTGAGGAGCTTAAAAAGTCACAAAGTCGTCTCAAACCATCTATTGAGGAAGCTCCTACACTTGAGCTTAAACAGCTACCAGAGCATTTGAGGTATGCCTTTTTGGGTGAAGCATCTACTTTGCCTGTTATCATTGCCGCTAACTTGACAGATAGTGAAGAGGAGAAGCTCTTGAGGATATTGAGACAGTTTAAGACAGCTATTGGATGGACTATAGCTGACATCAAAGGAATCAGTCCTTCGTATTGCATGCATAAAATTCTGCTAGAGGAGAATTGCAAGCCTACTGTGGAGCAACAGCGTCGTCTCAATCCTATTATGAAGGAAGTGGTGAAGAAGGAAATCTTGAAGTGGCTTGATGCTGGTATTATCTACCATATTTCAGACAGTTCTTGGGTGAGTCCGGTACAGTGTGTGCCGAAAAAGGGGGGTATGACAGTTGTTGCTAATGAGAAAAATGAGCTCATCCCTACACGTACTGTTACAGGGTGGAGAGTTTGCATGGACTATCGCAAGTTGAACAAAGCCACGAGAAAAGACCACTTTCCTCTTCCGTTTGTGGATCAGATGTTAGACAGGTTGGCAGGCCACGAGTACTATTGTCTTCTTGATGGATATTCTGGATATAATCAGATTTGCATTGCACCTGAGGATCAAGAGAAGACTACATTCACATGTCCCTTTGGCACCTTTGCATTTAGACGAGTTCCGTTCGGACTGTGTGGCGCTCCAGCCACTTTTCAGAGGTGTATGATGGCTATCTTTTCAGACATGATTGGTATCAATGTGGAAGTTTTCATGGATGATTTCTCAGTGTTTGGTTCTTCATATGACGAGTGCTTACATAATCTTAGTCTGGTTTTGAAGAGATGTGTGGAGACTAATCTGTTGCTGAATTGGGAAAAATGTCACTTTATGGTGCAAGAAGGGATCATTCTTGGGCACAAGGTTTCTAGCAAGGGACTCGAGGTGGACAAAGCAAAAATTGACACTATTGAGAAGCTTCCTCCCCCTATCTCTGTTAGAGGCATTCGCAGCTTTCTTGGTCATGCGGGGTTCTATCGTCGGTTCATAAAGGATTTTTCGAAGATCTCTAAACCCTTGTGCAATCTTTTGGAGAAAGATGTTCCTTTCAATTTTGATGAAGCTTGTCTTGATGCTTTCGAGCTTTTGAAGAAGAAGTTGACTACCACACCTGTTATTACTGCACCAGATTGGAGTGAGCCATTCGAGCTAATGTGTGATGCTAGTGACTATGCCGTTGGTGTTGTTCTTGGTCAGAGAAAGGAGAAAATATTTCATGTGGTTTACTATGCTAGTAAAACCCTTAATGACGCACAGTTGAACTACACCACCACGGAAAAAGAGCTCTTGGCTGTTGTCTATGCATTTGAGAAGTTTCGAGCCTATTTACTTGGCACGAAAGTCATTGTCTACACAGATCATGCGGCTATCAGATACTTGATGACAAAGAAGGATTCGAAGCCTAGGTTGATTCGATGGGTCTTATTGCTCCAGGAATTTGATGTGGAGATTAAAGACAGAAAAGGAACTGAAAACCAGGTGGCAGATCATCTTTCGAGGTTGGAAGATCATGGTAAGAATTCACAGGCTAAATCTCTGATTAATGAATCTTTTTCGGATGAGCAGTTTTTAGGGGTACAAGTGGAAGAGCCATGGTTTGCAGATTTTGTGAACTATCTTGTTAGTGACATCATCCCTCCTGATTTAACTTATGCTCAAAGGAAGAAGTTCTTACATGATGTGAAGTGGTACCGATGGGACGAGCCGTATTTGTTCAAACAGGGTGCTGATCAGATTATTCGACGTTGCATTCCTTATAGCGAGACTGAAAGTGTGTTGCGAGATTGCCATTCCACTGTTTATGGAGGTCATTATGGTGGAGAGAAGACTGCAGCTCGTGTTCTTCAGGCAGGTTTCTTTTGGCCTACAGTTTTTAAGGATGCTCATCAGTTTGTTTTGAGGTGTGATCGCTGTCAGAAAGTTGGTAATATATTTAGGAGGAATGAGATGCCTCTTAATATGCTCCTTGAGGTAGAGATCTTTGATGTATGGGGTATTGATTTCATGGGACCCTTTGTTTCGTCTTGTAATAATCAGTACATCTTGCTAGCTGTGGACTACGTTTCTAAGTGGGTTGAGGTGAAGGCCTTACCAACCAATGATGCTAAGGTGGTGCTGAACTTTCTTCATAAACAGGTCTTTACGCGTTTTGGAACTCCGCGAGCTATTATTAGTGATGAGGGGACTCACTTTTGTAATCGTCAATTCACTGCATTATTGGCGAAGTATAGGGTGACACATCGTGTTGCTACAGCATATCATCCCCAAACAAACGGTCAAGTGGAGGTTTCTAATCGTGAAATCAAGAGAATTCTAGAAAAGGTGGTGAATCCGTCAAGGAAGGATTGGTCCTTGAAGTTAGATGAAGCTGTTTGGGCCTATAGAACAGCTTACAAAACACCTTTGGGAATGTCTCCGTATCAGTTAGTTTTTGGAAAAGCATGTCATCTACCAGTGGAGTTGGAACATAAAGCTTTTTGGGCGATTAAGAAGTTGAATCTTGATATTAGAGCAGCTGGTGAGAAACGGTTATTGCAGTTGAATGAGTTAGAGGAATTTCGATCTCAGGCGTATGAGAACCACAAGATTAACAAGGAGAAGGTGAAGAGGTGGCATGATAAGAAGTTGATTCCTAAGGTCTTTGTGCCTGGTCAATTGGTTATGTTGTTTAATTCGCGCCTCAAGCTTTTTCCTGGGAAGCTTAAGTCAAGGTGGTCAGGGCCGTTCACTGTTAAAACCGTATTTCCGCATGGAGCCGTTGAGATTTTTGAAAAGTCACCTGATTTGGCGTTCAAGGTAAATGGTCAGCGGTTGAAACATTATTTTACAGGTGATCCAGTGGTTCGTGAAACAGATTCCGTGGATTTGGCAGAAACGTAACGACCGAGCAGCAAGTCAAGCTAATGACGTTAAACGAGCGCTTCGTGGGAGGCAACCCATGTGATTGGATATCATTATTGTTGTATATTCTTTGTATCTTCATCTATTAAATATATATATATATATATATATATATATATATATATATATATATTGGGACAGCGCGACCGCGCTGTCTAGCAGTGCAAACAGAGCGCGACCGCGCTAAGCCGATTCTGGAGGAGCAGAAAAATTTCAGGAGCAAAATTTCAGTCCAATTTTCGATTTGCAACCCTAATCCTAGCCCAAATCCACTTCTAATCATTCTATAAATCCCAAATTTCGTGCTTAATCAGACCCTATATCTCACCCTAATCTTTTTATACATCTCTCACATACATATACATACATACACCCTTAAACCATATACCACGATTTTGGAGCTTTGGAATTCGTGTTCATTCATCGATTGGAGGCTTGATACGCAGTGCTACCTCTCATACAGATTCGTTTTGGGTAATTTCTTGGTTATTCTTGTTATTACGAATTGTAGTTTGCGTATTTTGGGATAATTGTTGTTAGGTTGTTGTGGGTTGCTATTTGTGTATATTTTCTGCTTGTTGGAGATTGTGTAATGGCCCCGAAAAGGACTCGTTTTGCTGGTGGTTATAGTGGACATCGTTCATCTGATTCCGATTCTAGTTCGGAGGGACCCGGGGAAAAGTTTGTTTCCGTGGAGGCCCGGACGGAGTATAACAGGTTGATGTCAAAGACAGTAATCAAGGATAGGATATTTTTAGCTGGTCCGTCTGATGGAGATCTGGTGGCGATGATTCAGTCGCGAGGTTGGGAGCCTATTTGTTAGTTGGCTATGGATATTCCGTTGTCTATCTTTCGCGAGTTCTATGCGAATGCGAAGGCTGAACGGAATGGTTACTCAGTGGTTAGGGGTTTGACAGTGGACTACACACCGCCTGCCATCAGCCGTTTGCTTGCTTTGCCTGCCAGACCTGCAGGTGCTGAGGATTGGACTTTTAAGTCCAGGACAGAGGTTGACTCGGATGCTATTGTGACTAGGTTGTGTGTGCCTGGTACTGTGTGGAAGATGAAGCCAGGGAGTAATGAGCACTTGCATTTCCCTACTTCTGTGTTGAACAGGTATGCTCGAGCATGGAATTTGTTTATCTGTGCTAACTTGTTGCCTACCACACATCAGCATGAGGTTAATGTGGAGAGAGGTATTTTGCTGTGGGCGATTCTGAATGGTTTTTATATTGACATTGGTTATATAATTAACCAAAATATCTTGAGGTTTTTGAGAGCTAGTACTACAGGGGGGGGATTCCATATGGTTCTGTGGTTACTAGTTTGTGTATGGCGGTGGGAGTGAGATGGGCTGAGGATGAGCCGATACAGTTGCCGAGTGTTGCTATTGATTCTGGGACTATTGCGAGGATGGTGGAGTGGCCGGGCGGCGTTCCACATCCTAGGGGTTTGGGTTATCAGATTGCTGGTGCTGTTCCGCCACCACAGGTTCCCGAGGATATTCCTGTTGCCTCTCAGTACAGACGGTTGATGCGTCGCATGGATGCTATGTATGATTCTCAGAGCCGTTTTGCACAGGAGTTGACTCAGGCGCTGGGCACTGCTTTTGCTGCCAGTGGAGTGCAGGTGGATTGGCCTGTTTTTGGGGCACATGGAGTCTATCCTCCGCCGGATTCTCCTCCTCAAGAGGGTGGTCCAGGTGGTCAGTAGGTATTTTTCTACTTTTCCCTTATTTACTTCCAATGAGGGCATTGGAAATTTCAAGTTTGGGGGTGGATTTGGGAATTAGTAGTTGTTGTGATATATTTGTGGCATGTAGGAATTCATATTGCATCATATTTGTATGTGTAGTTTAGTTTCATGCATGATACCTGTCATATAGAGCATTCTGTTTGCATGTGTGTCGAGTTTTGTATGTGAGTTCATATAGTTGCATTACATGCATTTTTCATGATCCCTTAGAATAAGCTGATGCCATAAGGTAGGTAGATGTTGATGTGGCTGTGAAAAGGATGAACAGAGGGCTGATTTTAAATTTTGATGAAATTGACATGCATGTTTCATGAATAAAATTTTTACACAGTCTCGTCGTTTGCTCTTGGACTAGGTTGCGTCATGCTTGTTTGGATTTAGGATTTAATCACTTGTTTATCGATAAAATTTGCTTTATTCTCTTGATGATTAAGGAACACCAAAATATAAGTTTGGGGGAAAACAGAAATTTCATGCTAATGTGTTTGTGTTTGTATTTGTTGGCTAGGCGTCAAATGGCTAGTAGCCGGCTCATGTTTATGAGTAGTCTAGGGTTGGAATTGAGAATTCTCATTCCAGATTCCATGTGAAAAAAAAGAAAAAAGCAAGAAAAAAAAAAAGAAAAAAAAGAAGAAAAGAAAAAAAAAGAAAAAAAAAAGAGTGTTGTGAGAGTGTGAGTATGCAGAATTGATCAGGGTGAGCTCTTTAATACTCGAGCAATTAAGTTCTTGGGGACTTTGTGCCTAGTGACCTAAGACTTTTTATAGTCTGGGATCCACTAACCCAACGCTCGCTACAGGGGTATTATTGTATAAGCCTTTAGGGGTCTCATCCATTGCACGATCAAATAAGCATGTGTGTTGTGTACATATTGTGTTTGAGTCATAATAAAGCATGAATTTCTGTCTACTTTAGAGGAGTATGGAGGTGTATCTGAAGTGATCTTGAGTTTAACGTTCATTCTATTTATAAACCTGTGATTGTCTTGGAAAAGAATATGTATGATTTTGATCCGGTCTGGTAGTATATCTGTCGAGCATTGCACACACGCACGTTCTGATCATGTATTGTTAGTATACCGGAATTTAGTCGAGCTCTGTTTGGATTGATTGCATTCATTGAGATATTTGCTTGCTAAGTGGTGTTGGTTAGTTTGAGGGGATCCTTTGCATTCATATTTAGTTGCATTCATGCATTGCATTGTTTGTGTCATTTGTGTCAGTTGGATTTTGTGGGTACATTCACTATAGGCCCTCACGAGACCTTACTCGTCCACTAGGGCTGCCTAGGGTTTTAAAGGGCTTGTTGCATATGCTAAATGCATCCGTGATCACCTACGGAAGTGGTACTAGTTAGTTGTATATATTTATATCTGTTTATGCTTGAGGACAAGCATCGGTTCAAGTTTGGGGGTGTAATAAGTGGATTTTTATCCAATTAGATCATTCTATTTTGGCTTGAATTGATCGCTTAATTATCGAGTATTTGTGTGGTTTAATGTGTTTTGTGGAGTTTGTGCAGGAATTAGGTTTTTCGCAGGGAGTATGGTGTTTTGTGGTTTTTGGAACAGATGTGGTTATGAGGAAAAAACGGCATGCGAAGAAGTAGGTGCTAACAAAAAGTTTGCAGAAACAGAATGTTCACAGCGCGACCGCGCTATGTTATAGCTGTTAGGGAGCGCGACCGCGCTAAAGGGAATTGGCAGATTTTGTGAGAGCGCGACCGCGCCATAGTTGCACTACAGGACAGCGCGACCGCGCCAAGGAGATACTGAGCCGCCAGAAATTGTTCTAATTCTGATTTTAAAAAGGAATGTTGCCGTTTTCTTCTCCTATTCGACATGGAAATACTCTTGGACGGTGGGAATAGTCCAGAAGCTTTATTTGACAAGGGAAGTTGCAATCTATATCATATTTAAAGATGGAATTTTTCAAATTCAATTCCTACTCAAGAATGGCAATTGTTTGGAGAAGAGGCAATATTGAGCTATAAATACACATGATGGGGGGTCAGATTTACACACACCAACACCAGAGATCAGATTACTTCACATTACATACACACTTTCTAGCACGAGATTGAGAAGCCAAGGCGAGGATCGTGACAACAAGAAGATCTAGACATAGTTTTCTTGTATTCTTACTAGGCGTATCTTTTGGATGCTTGATCATTATTCGACTTTGTTCCATAACTTTGTTAACATTGATTTATTCATTATTATTCTCTTCATCTTTATCATGTTTTCATCAAACCCCATGATGACGAACGGTTCGATTATGAACTAATCGCCGTCATGGGGTCCTAACAGATGTACTTATGGAATTTAGATGTTGATTGCCTAACTTGATATATGTGTGGTGAATTTACGATATCCTTGCATGGTTGTATTTAATTCATATAGATGCGTAGCTAACATCTATCTTGTTAATCTTAAGTGAAGCGACAGTGAATCTTTTGATTTAGAACTTGCCATGTTAGCATAAGTCCATGAATGTTATTCATGTTTGTGGTGTGTTTCTAACCGTCTCATACTACCTTCTGTAATCTTATGGATACTTGATCTTCAACCATTATGTTTTCAAATTCTATAGACATATAGGGTCTAAGCATAATTGGTGCCCGCATGATTTCTATCTTTTGTGGATATTGTGTAGATTGGTGTGCGTGTACTGAAAGGTAGCGTATACTTATTTCGTGTTGTCCGATTATTTATCGTAACCACCTCATGTGTTGATAAAAGGGCATGATCTCTAAAGGAAGTTTGTATTGAAGTTAGGATCCCATGTTTTCCATCTCATAAGTAATTTGAAATCAATTAGTAATTAATTTAGTTGTTAATTAATTCTTATTAGTTAATTTTAGATAATCAAAACCAATTTGTCCATTGTCTTAGCATTGAACGATAATCATACATTGATGCTTAGGTACAAGAACTAAATTATACAATCTCTGTGGGAACGAACTCTACTTCATTCTATATTACTTGGGAACACGTGCGCTTGCGTGATTTTGTGCTAACAGCAAGCGTCACCTCGAGTGGAGGCCTTTGAACCAGAAACTAACGAAGAAGGCATGAGACTTGCCCTGGACCTGATTGACGAAGTCAGGGATGAGGCAAACGCTAGAAATGTGGAGCATCAAAAGAAAGCATCCTTTTATTACAACCACAGGGTTAAGGAAAGGTTCTTTCGACAAGGCGACCTGGTTCTAAGGAAGATCGAGGCTTCTGGAGTTGGCAAGAAGGGAAAGCTAGCCCCTAATTGGGAAGGGCCGTATCGAGTCAAGAAGACGTTGGGACGAGGATCATACAAGTTGGAGACCTTGGACGGGGTTGAGGTGCCCCGCACTTGGCATGCCTTCAACCTCAAACTTTATTATGTATAAGCTATCCTTGTACGGATTCAGCTTTCTATCTATTTATTAGGAGAAGTAGAAATAAGGTTCGATGAAACCATTCCAGGGCTTAACGCCCCGAGTAGGACAATAAGTTGTGTAAGAGTTGAACCCATTTCGAATTATTAATTCAAGTTTGTTTTCCTTCAATGATTCTGTGATTTTATTTATGTGCCAAGCACCTGTTGAGTGTAAGTCTAGAAAGACCAAGTACCGAAAACAAGTAAACAAACAAATGAGGAAACAAATGCATAAATAAAGACCCCGAAGGGCCAACAGTTAATTTACATCAACAAGACAGATAAAAGTTTGGTCCCGAAGGACCTTGATTGAAGTCTAGACAGATAAAGCCACATACAGCTAACACGGCCATGCAAGGCCACAAACCAGCTCCAGCTACTCCTCCCCAGACTCCTCTTCACCACTCTCCTCTTCGCCACTCTCCTCTTCCCCACTTTCCTCCTCCAAGTCTTCACCGGAGTCATCACCGGGCTCGGCAATCACCATTGGCTGAACATTAGCGCCTTCGGTCCCTTCTTCCTCGGAAGATGAATCAGAAGTAGAACTGCCCTCGTTCCGGATCAGTTTCTTGCCAGCGATGGGTTGACGAACTACTCCAACTTTCTTTGCAGGTGGGGGTTTCTTCCCACGAGAGCCAGAAGAAGATGAGTCTTGGCTAGCAACTTGAACAGCCCCCTTGGAGTTGGATCCAGAGCGTCGATGACTGCCTTTGGAGCCGGATCCTGATGTCTGAGGAACAACTTCAGTTCCCGAGCCAGAAGCTAGGTTAGCCGGGATGGCACCCCAATTTGGGCAAGGAAAATCAGCCGGGTTGACAACAGATGGATGCCTATGACTCACAGCGTTAATGGCCTTATCCCAACCAACAGACATGTTGAAGGGACGCATCTCATCATCATGATCATCAATGAGCTTAAGAAAATCTTTAGACCTATGGTAGGCCTGGATCACCTTGTCGGCATCAGATGCCTTCTTTTTGGCTAAAGAAGCAAGTTGTTTAAGGGTAGATGCGATATTAGCTTCAGCACGAACGACTTGGGAGTGCAGATCGTCAATCTCTTCCGAGTTTTATCGCCCGTTTTCTAAGTGTTTTACCGAAGTTATAATAGATTCGTCTTTTAGGGGTTCGTTCGCGTTTAACCTCGACTCGAATATTTTTAATAAATCGAAAAACGATCCTTTTGACATACTGTTTTCTTTCACACCTTCCTTTTTACCTCTAGTATTTATTTACCAAGATTCGTCATGACTTTACATATTTTACGAGGGTTCAATTTCAGTTACGAATTCTCGGTTACGGTTTCGAAATACTTTTAGTAAACCGGCCGTAACTCCTAAACCGTAAGTCCGTTTCACATGTTCCTTATACCAAAACGAAGCTTGGAACATTATCTATCCTATCATGGCAGATTTCAAAGCTAGGCAGTGAGTTACATCTACTGTCCAAGTTGTTTTTCCTAAGGTTAACGAAATTTCGGCATTACGACGGCTATAAATCGAATATTTACCAATTTCAAATCTTCCCATAAACATGGTATCCACTCCAAACAACATATACATGATTTATATACATGAACTGAGGCCAAGCAATGCCTTTCCGTTCATCTAACTATTTTTAACATTTATCCAAGATCCATACATAATCATGCTTATAATCATGCTTTAACCTTAACATACCCATAACTAAGCTATATCCATCATAAACATGCTTAAATCTCAAACAAGGGTTAGGCTTTCAAGAGCTTTATACCTTCCTTAGAGAGTGATATAGCCTTACTAAGCCTTTTATGGTCCTTAGGAGTGATTAAGCTTGCTAGATCAACCATGAAAAATCAAGAAAACAAAGTTAGTTCAAGAAGAACACTATTCATGCTCCTCTTGAATGATTTATTTGAAAATGGAAACCAATGAATTTGAGCTTGAAATTCCTAGGAGATTAGTTTCTTGAATTATAGGACTCACCTTAAAAATTACAAGATCAAATGATGGTTGGAAGTGGGATTTTGGATTTGGAATTTTGGAAAGGGCCGAATGGAATGCTTCATGAGAGTGTTGGTGTTTTTGCTTTGTTACTTTGATCAATAATGCATAAAGTGGAGTCTTGAACAATATCTCATCTTATGTTCCACTTTATTAAAGTGATGATGCAAGCAATGATGTGTTTTGTGAGGACAAGTGTCAAGAATTGGATGATTGTAAGCTAACTAGTTGGTTTGTTTTGCTAAATACTAGTTCATTCCATGACCATGCTAGTTACTCTTGCCCACTTGGTTACTAGATATTTGTTCTAGTAGCTTGCACAAGACTCTTGCTTCCTCTGCTTGTTTCTTTGTTCGTTTATTGCTTAATTCGCTAATCGTTCGAGGGAATAATTCAATCGTCTCTAGTTAGGGTTTTACCGGGAATCCTCTTAATATTTCTATAATCATTCTCACTTCTTTTCTATAATCTCGGATTCCAACTTTCTCAAATCTTATTAAATAAGTCCCTAAATCGTTCCGTATCTTGAGAATCTTGGGAAAAATTAAAGTGCCGATTTTCAGAATCCGACAGCTTTTACATACACTCTTTTTCCCTCCGGATCAATAATACGAACTCAGAATTTCGTTCCGGGTACTTCTATATAGCGTCGTCTAATAATATTCTCAATTACACCAAAATCACTATTCATCCTTATTCTTTACTTATTCATCTAGGGTTGTACAATTGTCCGTATTCTCTTTCGATCGTTCCTTAACCCTTTTACGGAACCACTGGATTAATCGCTATCTATCTGGATGACATGAGAATATTCTCCTGCTTGGAATTGCCATATCTTATTCCCTTAGGAGATAGATTATTCTTACCTATGTTGTCACCCTTTAGCATTCTTTAAGACATAGAAATAATAAAGTCGAATTCCATTCATTCTTTTAAAACATCAACTATTACATTGTATCCGTAGCCACTATTCATTCTTACATCATTAAATAAATAAAAGTTTTAATTCTACCCAAAATTTGGGTTCTTACAGTCTCCCCTCCTTAAAAGGATTCCGTCCCGGAATCAGGTAGAAGACAATTGAGTACTCGTGGGTTATTTCACTTTCTAGTTTCCCAGTCAATCCTTAATCAATCCCAATCTTTTTTTCAGCACATCTTACTAGTGCTACAATACATTCTTTTATTCTTTTTCATTAATCTCTGCTACTTTTCGTACAACACACTATTCGGGTTATGCTCTTACCCAGTCATATACTATTTTCCTTATTGGTATCTGCAGTAACATTGGTATCACTATCCCACTGCGAATTTGGAGGTAACCTCACTCGCACTGTGCATTTCCTGTCGCTTTAATCTTTGTAATCTCGATCAATATAGAGAAGTGGAAAGATTTATTGAGAGATCACTATGATCAATTGAACATTTGTTATATTGCATAGCTAGTACAGAAGGGGGCCAACCTTTAGTACTTGACAAGCAATTAAACAAGTTAGGGTATTCTATTTAGACTTCTATCACATAGACAGATAGTCACGTAGCAGTACCTCCCCTCCTTAAAGGGTTGTTCTTCTCAATTCATAAAGAAGATGAATAAGAGAGAAGAAAAGAAAAGAGTTCTAAAGGATTATAGAAGGTTTTCATGACTGTAAAATATCATACTCAGAATTTACCTCTGAACTATAGGGGTTCATCAAAGAAGAAATTAATCATAATTATATCCAATACCATTTGATCGCAATCTCATGTGTCAACACATCTTGCTGCTTTGTCCACTATTCTATGGACCTATACTCTGGTTCAACCTTAGCAACGCTCATTCCAGAAAATTCCTTCAACCTTTTAGGTTAAATCTTAGGTTTCTCGCTTGACATCATTGTTACTGACATTCCATGTCATGCTACTAGCTTTTTCATATCTAGAATATTAACACTATCAGGTTGTCATCCCGAGAATTCATCAAAAAACCCATTTATTATTCCATTCATAATATTCCTTGCTTCACATTCCATAGTTGCTTTCCCAGTCTTTTCTTTATCAATCACATCCTTCTTATTATCTGATTCTTATTTACTTTTGTTATTTACTTCCACCTTCATCTCTTTATTGAGGCATCTTTTGCACTTGGCACCTCCTTATTGGTATCCCGTCACATATACTCTATAATCATCACATTATTTCAAATTTAAAACCTCCGAAATGAATCTGGCCGATTTCTTTAGCTTAGATCCAATATAATCTACTTCTCTCAACTTGTTTCTCATCACTTATTCTTTTCTACCCGCGGTTTTTCACAGGTTGTCTTTCGTAAGTCAGACCAGGTCGTACACCTACCTGCTCGCACTTTTATCATCTGTTGAGCATCTGCATTTTACTGGTGTAGCTTTGCCACATGAAACACGTTACTACCATGCTATAGGCTTTGGGGGTAAAACCGGCTTGAATGCCACCTTCCGAACACTTTTAAACTCTCAGGTGGCGTAATAAGTCTCGGGCTCAACTGCCCTTCTCTCTAAGTCTCATTAATTTTTTCCACGGGAATACATTTAGCATCATGAATCATCAACCTCATATTCTCTATCTTGTTTGCGCAGAAGTACACTAACACAAACTTGCTTGTCATTCATCAACATGCCATTTAGCATATCAATAGCAGCACTTTCTTTATCTTTACGTTGTCATCTACTTTCTTAGAAGAATCACCATCGCTTGTTGCTTACGTAGTGCCTTAATAGCTAACCGTACGAGTTTCAATCCTTTAGGGAGACAAAGTAATCACTATTCCTTATCCATAAGGAACACTTCCTGAACTTGATGTAGATATTACATGAAGTAGATAAAATTGCAGAAGAGTTTCAAGCATCGCAGCTAAGTCAGGTTGATGAAACTATCACTCATGCATCTTCCATAAAAGACTGGAAACTTAATGGTTTACTTCGTCAATTTTTGTATCATGGTCCTGGTTTGCCTCAAAACGGGACCTTCTAAGGTATGTAATATGCTTAAGACCCATCAGGAATCGAATCTTTACTTAAACTACTATTACCGTCGATTCTTGCACAATCATCAGAAGGAATGTAAATTCCTCCATTCCGATATGACCTTCAAGGTCCTTCCAAATATCATTCTGTTTCTTCGGTATGAACATTTGTAATTATTCCTTTATACTTAGACTGTCGACCACCTCATTGGCCTTTCCTAATAATAATAATTTCTGGTAATCCTTGTTCTCTGGATACATTTCAATTCAAATTTTTTTTTACCTCATTCTCATCACTGTTGGGTGAAAGCATTCTCCCTTAAGCTCTGCTGAAGGAGAAAAATATATCTATCAGTCTTTTTCCATAAGTTATTGCTTCAACCTACCCGTGGGAACTTTATCACGTTTATTCCCAATCCTACTTAGGATACTTCTTTTCTTAGTTCTTTCCTTATCTTAGGATAATCTCAACCTTTATAGGTTCAATCCATACTCCCTCAGGGTTTCATACATGCATCATCTGATATATTGTTATTGTGCCTTACATTCTCTTCCAAACTTCTAGTTGGAAACTCAGAATATTAGCTTTTCCTTGTAAGGTTTCTTAGGTCGTCCTCATCATTCCTCCTGTATTTTCTAGGTACAGGGTATATCAAAACGTCTTTGATCAATACTCTAATAATTCTATCTCTGTTCTTTCCAGAACTCTTTTTAATAATCTGTACAGGTCATTGTTGCCTTAGCAAATCCAACTCATATCATCTGAATTCACAATGTCTTTATTAGGGTTAGTGCGATCCCTTGTGCATTCCCCAGGGTTTGCCTTACTTTATGGATATCTTATCCTTAATTCAACTGCCAAGGAATTCCTGCATCCTATAATTGGCAATCAAATCATGTATCCATAATAAGGGTCTCTTTTCAATCATTCTTATTTGATAATCGATCGGTAGCTTACTGCTAATTTCTTCTTTCAGATAGTGGTAAACTTATTTGACCTCCCAAAAGACAATGTATGTCTATCTGCTCTCTTACAGAACTTGTTAATGGTAGCAAGGATGTTCTGAAAGATATTGGTCGAGTTCAACGTGAATTTCCTAGTGCTTATCGTTCTTCGCAAGGGTACTTGCCTCAGAGAAAATTCCTACAGCATACTGTTCAATTTCTGACCATTTCTATACTCTCTTCATATACCTTCATTGTTTACTTTCCTCCGTCATAATATATTCATGGTATTCACGATACCCTAACATCATACATCTCAAGTCACTATACTTCCATTTTACTCGTAATCTTGGACAACCATATACACATGAGTCACTTTAGTACGGGTGACCCCATCCCAAAAAGGTCTAGTGAATTCCCAATCAAAACATGGGCTGTTTAGCAGAAGATTCCTACGATCTCATTAATGTTTCCTTTATATCAGAAGGCCTTGCAGTCGGTGCTTTCTTAGAAGCAACCCTGCTTTGTCCTTTCATTGCTGGTCTAGTCACTTGATAATCCTTTGTGACTTGGCCTCAACTGGCCACAAAAAGATATATATATGATTTTAGGGGTTGGCTAATAGCATTACTTTTCTAGCAATTTCCGGCATAGTGCCTTCTTTGATACCTTTCTACCTTTCTAAAAATTTACTTCATATAAGTCTTAATCGACTATTCGGCACCGTCTCTGGTCACCTTTCCTCTATTTTTATCTTTTCATCTATTCTTATCACTACCACGTGCCACGCAAGCTTACCATTCCTGGCATAACAGCCTTTTCACTTAAGTCAATCTTGGAGTTTCTCAGTCCGGCTGGTTTCTTACTTACATTTCCTGTTTTCGTCCAATCTCACTTCATCATTGTATTTCTACAATCAATCGCGATAACCGGGGTCTGTCCACCAACCCATGTAGCGGCTACCTTACCCAATTCACGGGGTTTGCCCCAGTTTCTACTCTCTTCCATGGTGTTCTCTGATAATCAGAAAGACAAGGTTTGCCAAAATTCGTTGAAGTTCTTCCCAGAATTAGGGAAATTTTGGTCAATCTATCCATCGACTAGTAACACTAAGGAGACCAGTTTCGAAACCTGAAGAATAGTTCTATGAACCTCCTAGTAGGTAGAACCGTAAGCAGTCATAATTAACGAAATAATCGTCATCGGGTTGGAAATTTAACCCCTGGAGAGGAACCAATTATATACATCCCTTAGAAGGGAATTAACAGTTTTAAAATGAAACTTGTCACAACGTCCTGATACCTATACGTCCTGATATTCAATATTACCAAATGTTAGTCTACCTGACTACCAGTCTCAGAAGGAACATTACCGTCGGAGTTGGTTGTTCCACAAAAATTGGCACTACTAAGGCCATCCGAACCTGGTGAACCATGCTGTCCGAATGCATCCGCAAGTACTTTGTCGTGCTGCGCAAGCACACATCCTAATCTTTTATGCGAAGCATCGTTGGAAGCACAAAGTCTCCCTTTTTCCATTAAATAATGCCAACTCTTGGTCATTACCAATTTCATCTTTTAGCTCCAGGAAGATTTTCTCACATTTTTCTCTTTAACTGCTGATCGTATTACTTGATCCGTTATAATTCCGCGTCAGAGTAAACTTAAGGTAACTACTATAATCCATTCAAAGAAAAGAAAGAATTTAATATTCCTCTGAGTCACATGCATCTAACGTTTCTGGTTCATCATTTCACTGAGTTAAATTAACCCTATACTTAGTCTCTGACAATAGTCTCATTACGAGTTCATCTTGACTCACTGGTCTTATCTTCCGGTAGGTTCTGAGATCATTGTCTTGCTTACTACTTCCTTATATAACTTTATCCAATCATGATGTCACTTCCCAATGTTTTCACTTTCTAACTGATTCATTCATAAAATGGACATTTTCCTGAATAAAACAACTTCATCAACCTCAATTTGGTTCCATAAATTACAACCTATGACATCTGCCTTCTCATGGCGAATTATTACTGACAATATTCATACTTATTCATTTATCAAATGATATGGCACTTACTGCCTCTTCTCAACTATTCCTAGGGACTCTGCTCCTCGCGTTATATCGATGCCTTTGATAATCATACATCCTTCTAGCACTCTTTTCGTTAATATGAAAGTCTCTAATGATTCTCATCTATTCCCGTATAAGATCTCCAGTAATTCTTCCAATCCGTCTTACTTGCTGGTACTACCTCCAGTAGTCCAGCCACGAATCCAACATGAATCTTCAGTTCTCTTGCTAATAGCTTAGTTCTTTATGCCCACTTTTCTAAGCTCTATACCTTAATCATCTCAGTCTTTCTGGCTACAGCCCTCATTCCTCGAGGGTAAGCTCCTTATCCTAACAAGATTTTCCTTATCTGCTGGAACCTTTTCCGGGTCTCCAGTAGGGTACTCTATTGAATTTACCCGCTGATCTTCAGCATATAATAAAGCATCATCGCGCTGCTGCTCGTATGCCTCAAGGTCTGTTGCCTTACTTGTCGATGCGATATCGAGCTAAGTTACTATCATGATACTTAATAGTTCCCATAAGAGTTTTATAGGTCATCACTACATTAAGTAGTCCGACTATGAACTTGGCAAGAGTTCTTATTATCTTAGTGAATTTATTGTTTTAACGTCGCCTCATCTCTGGGGTTTATAACGTACGCTCTGATACCACTTCTGTAACACCCCCAGATCCGGGGTCAGGGATCTGGTGGTTACGGTGTTACATCCATTCATAATACTTGACTTGAGTCCACAATAAATAAATCACATGCTGTGACCCCACAATAATATCCACTCAAACACACAACAGTTATAGTCCCAGAGATGAAATTGAAATAAGTCCATAATATCAGAGTTTACGAATAAAAGTTATTACAAGCCAAATGATATGCTTAAAGGTTTTTTTTTGCCGTTGATTAACGTTAATGTTACATATAAATAGACTGTTAAACAAAAGTTGCCTATCTATGCTACCTCAACAATGGCAGGAAGGACATCAGCGGGTAGTCCTCGAACGGCGGTAACCTGCTTGCGCCGAGTGCGCTTGACGCGGGCCATCTGTCATAGCTGTTGTTGTGACATAATATGAACAAAGCAAAGGTGAGCGAAAGCCCACCAACAATAATCTAACTGAACAGTGATACATATATACAGCAGTTCAAAATATCCTTTGAAATCATATGCCATGCATTAATGAAGTTATTGCCAGTATAATATAAAGGATGAAGTTACAAGGTAACTCAAAGTATTTCTTTGTAGAAATATCTGCTACATCAAAAGTAAGCGAGATATTCTCATTGTCATTAAAAAGAGGAACTTGCTTGAAAAGATTGCAATTCCAGTTATGAACACTTTTCCAGCTCTGCCAACAGTAATTATGTTGCAGGAAATAAAAAATTTTAGATGATGAACCAATGATGGAGTATTCACCGCGCCCGCTGTTCCAATCTTGATGATCAGTCGAGATCGTACAGCTCAAATTTGATTTACTACCGGTAGAAGGAAGAACTGACGGCTTTACTTGTATACCGCCTTACTAGCTCTCCCCGGCCAACGGTTGGGCCAAAGGGGATGGACCGGCGCTACTCGGCCTCTTACATGACTCCTAGTTCAAATAGAATTCATGATTCTGAATGTAACGTTCGTCCCCCTTTCCCCAAGTATAATACTTGTTGATAAGACTCTACAAAGTAGTCGTATCTAGTTGGAAAGAAAAATTCACCAATCACTTACAAGCTATTGCTTGGTAACGAATATCAACTTGTTCCAACAATCTTACCCCTCGAAAGATGAGAAGGTAAACACGACTTAATAAGTCAATAGCACCCGAGTTGCGAGTGAAGAGAATACTTTATGACCGGGAAGTCGATAAGATAATTAACATTTTCCAAGTAAGGTTCCCTTATTATTAGGGAGATAGACTCAAAGAAGAATGATGTCTGAGAACCTTTCTTGATATATGATTAATAATAATATGACTCCGAAATATTTTCCGTAATAATCGAAGAAGATAAACCTTATCGAGGTTATTCTAAGTATGGAATAAATATTCAGAGAATATTTATTGAATTAACAATATTTACAGAATATTTAGGAATATGAAAGAATATCTTTATTCAGTGTATTTCTCAAATAATCCTTGAAGAAATATCGAGAGAATATTTATTGAATAATTAAATATTCAAATGAATATTCAAAATAATATTCATTAATTAATAAGACCTGAAAGGAATATTTGAAATATTTAAAATAATATTCGATGATTAAATAGAACCTTGGATGAATATTCAAAATAATATTCATAATTAATTAGGAATTTAAATATTTATTGAAAAAGTAATATTCATTTAATGAATAATATTCTAAATGAATATCAAGTAATATTCATTTAGTAATCCAAGCTTTAAAGGAATATTCGAGATAAGACTCGATAAATAAATCAAGCTTCAGATGAACATTAAAATAATATTCATCAGGTAATTACTACCTTAAATGAATATTCAAAAGTAATTTTCATTTAATGAATAATATTCTAAATGAATATCCAAATAATATTCATTTAGTAGTCCAACCTTTAGAAGAATATTCGAAATAATAATCGATAAATAATTCGACTCTGAATGAATATTGAAAAATATTATTCGTCGAATGGTTACGTTCAAATAATTATTTGAAGTAAGGATCGTTAAATAAATAATCTCGAACGAATATTCAAATAATATTCGTCGCTCAAATAATAGAAAATATTTACTTAAATATTTCCCTCCGAGGTAATCTCGATATATCAAGAAATATTGACTCCCGGTCTATATTTGATGAATAAGATGGATACGCCCTTCTATGAGGGCCTTACAATAACCGGCTTATAATTGATACGTTAGCTATCTAACTTATAAGCCAATAAACAATCAGGGAACAAGCATAACGATATAACTTGAAAGTAGGCATGCATGCTATGGCATATGTATTACAGAAAACATATATATATATATATATATATATATTCAATCACAACAACAGCCTAAAAGAAGGGAATTGAAACTTGCCTGGTAGTCGAGTACGATAAGGGGTAGTGGTAGCGGGTCCCGGGTCAGCTTGGTGATCTATAAATAGCCAAGGCATTCGGGATTAATCACTTAACATCTTAAAAGTTAAGTTATACATAAATCGAAACACGTTCTCGAGTTATCTCGTTATACCCCTTTTAGTGGATTCCTTTTTATCATTGATCCGACCCGACATTCGTTCGTTAATACGACATGTCACTGTACTTATACTTGGGACATACTTAAGTCATACAAGTTCTTAGGTTGATCATTACAAACCAATATTATACTCCGAGTTTTATCGCCCGTTTTCTAAGTGTTTTACCGAAGTTATAATAGAGTCGTCTTTTAGGGGTTCGTTCGCGTTTAACCTCGACTCGAATATTTTTAATAAATCGAAAAACGATCCTTTTGACATACGGTTTTCTTTCACACCTTCCTTTTTACCTCTAGTATTTATTTATCAAGATTCGTCATGACTTTACATATTTTACGAGGGTTCAATTTCAGTTACGAATTCTCGGTTACGGTTTCGAAATACTTTTAGTAAACCGGCCGTAACTCCTAAACCGTAAGTCCGTTTCACACGTTCCTTATACCAAAACGAAGCTTGGAACATTATCTATCATATCATGGCAGATTGCAAAGCTAGGCAGTGAGTTACATCTACTGTCCAAGTTGTTTTTTCTAAGGTTAACGAAATTTCGGCATTAAGACAGCTATAAATCGAATATTTACCAATTTCAAATCTTCCCATAAACATGGTATCCACTCCAAACAACATATACATGATTTATATACATGAACTGAGGCCAAGCAATGCCTTTCCATTCATCTAACTATTTTTAACATTTATCCAAGATCCATACATAATCATGCTTATAATCATGCTTTAACCTTAACATACCCATAACTAAGCTATATCCATCATAAACATGCTTAAATCTCAAACATGGGTTAGGGTTTCAAGAGCTTTATACCTTCCTTAGAGAGTGATATAGCCTTACTAAGCCTTGTATGGTCCTTAGGAGTGATTAAGCTTGCTAGATCAACCATGAAAAATCAAGAAAACAAAGTTAGTTCAAGAAGAACACTATTCATGCTCCTCTTGAATGATTTATTTGAAAATGGAAACCAATGAATTTGAGCTTGAAATTCCTAGGAGATTAGTTTCTTGAATTATAGGACTCACCTTAAAAATTACAAGATCAAATGATGGTTGGAAGTGGGATTTTGGATTTGGAATTTTGGAAAGGGCCGAATGGAATGCTTCAAGAGAGTGTTGGTGTTTTTGCTTTGTTACTTTGATCAATAATGCATAAAGTGGAGTCTTGAACAATATCTCATCTTATGTTCCACTTTATTAAAGTGATGATGCAAGCAATGATGTGTTTTGTGAGGACAAGTGTCAAGAATTGGATGATTGTAAGCTAACTAGTTGGTTTGTTTTGCTAAATACTAGTTCATTCCATGACCATGCTAGTTACTCTTGCCCACTTGGTTACTAGATATTTGTTCTAGTAGCTTGCACAAGACTCTTGCTTCCTCTGCTTGTTTCTTTGTTCGTTTATTGCTTAATTCGCTAATCGTTCGAGGGAATAATTCAATCGTCTCTAGTTAGGGTTTTACCGGGAATCCTCTTAATATTTCTATAATCATTCTCACTTCTTTTCTATAATCTCGGATTCCAACTTTCTCGAATCTTATTAAATAAGTCCCTAAATCGTTCCGTATCTTGAGAATCTTGGGAAAAATTAAAGTTCCGATTTTCAGAATCCGACAGCTTTTACATACACTCTTTTTCCTTCCGGATCAATAATACGAACTCAGAATTTCGTTCCGGGTACTTCTATATAGAGTCGTCTAATAATATTCTCAATTACACCAAAATCACTATTCATCCTTATTCTTTACTTATTCATCTAGGGTTGTACAATTATCCGTATTCTCTTTCGATCGTTCATTAACCTTTTTACGGAACCACTGGATTAATCGCTATCTATCTGGATGACATGAGAATATTCTCCTGCTTGGAATTGCCATATCTTATTCCCTTAGGAGATAGATTATTCTTACCTATGTTGTCACCCTTTAGCATTCTTCAAGACATAGAAATAATAAAGTCGAATTCCATTAATTCTTTTAAAACATCAACTATTACATTGTATCCGTAGCCACTATTCATTCTTACATCATTAAATAAATAAAAGTTTTAATTCTACCCAAAATTTGGGTTCTTACAGTATGAAAGGAGTCCTGACGTCCCCGTCAGCGTTTCGGGATCATTTACCGCCTTGAGAACAATGCTCCAAGAAGTTAGGGATATGAGGCTTAGTTGGATTCAGCTTCTCCTCAGCCTTCTTCTTCATCCTCTTGGTAACAGTTGGCCGGTTCTCAGGACGATTATCAATCTCCTCAGCAGCTGAAATACAAAGAGAAAATATCGGGATAAGAACAAACAGAGTTCATAATAAGCTCAAGTAAGAAAGTTACCCTCAATGGAAAGAAAGCTAAGGCCAGCCCCAATAAGATTCTTTTCATTCAGAAAAGTTTTATAGTGTGTACGGCCATCATCAGCAAGAAGCCTATCTCGATCCAACAATTCTGAATCAGTAAGGTCACTCACGAAATGTGAACTGTCCTCCACGGACCCAAATCTCTTCAAAAAGAAGTTGCCTCAGTCACCACCTTTCCACTCAAGAACTACAAACTCCCTTTCCCAGAAATGCTGTGAATCTGGAAAGGAGAAGGGATTCACCATGTGTGGAAGTTTGGCTCGGTGCTTAAGGCTAACCCATCCTTTCTTGGAGTCAGAAGAGTTGCTGGCCCCAAAGATACTTCGAAACATTGTGGTTGTCGGATGAATCTCCAATTCGCGACACCTTATTAAGAAAATAGAGATGTACCTCCAAGCATTGGGATACAACTGACAGGGGTGGATCTGATACTCTGCCAGCAATCTAATGATAAAATTGTCAACCAGGAATCTGAACCAAGCATCTAAGGTACCCCAGTAAACACAAATCCTCTCAGGATGCCAGTTGCATGTCCTATCTGATGGGTTTGGGAGACGAACCTTAATGGCACTTGGGAAGTGATAGGACTCCCTTATCTTTTGAACATCTCGTTCCGACAACTTACTGGGACTGTTAAAAGAATCTAAGCTGGAACAGTTGGGAAATGCTTCCCTCATAATGTTCAGAAGATCTAGCAAGGATTCAAATCTATGTTCAACATACGAAGGAGGTTTGATTTTTTCTTTACCTTTGGCGGTCCTCATCTTACTCCTCTTCGACATAGCTTCCATCATGGAGACAGGGGGAGCCATTGGTTGATCACCTTCCGACATCTTGATCTTGAAGCTGAAACTTGATCTTGAATTTGAAACTTGATCTTGAAGCTCGAACTTGATCTTGCAACTTGAAGCTAGAGAACTTAATAATTTGAGAGCTCAGAAATGAAGAAGTGAATTGAAATGAAGGCTACTTCTCCTCTTTTATAGAAAGTGCATGACCTGCTACATCAGGTTGAATCTCAGCTTGGTTCGCGATTACAGGTCATCTATCGTTTATAGACGAAAAAAGGACAGAAATTATCCGCGTTATATAGAAAGAATCGTTATAATTCATATATGTCGGAAAAGAAATAGCTGAAATATTTGCTGCATGGATGTTTGCGCTTAAGAAGATAAGTAACGAGTTTAGTCTTAAGCACAAGGTTAGCAGTGCTAATCATGAATTAAGGAGTAATACCGTTAGAAGTCACGAAGGACCAAACTGATGACTAAAGATCAAGATCGAGGTTCTTGATCCTTAGGATCACGGATGATTTTAGACCCTAGATCCTTGACGACTTAAGATCAAGATCGAGGTTCTTGATCCTTGAAAGTCACGGATGACCAAGATACTAAAACTTGAAATCAAGATCGAGGTTCTTGATCCTCAAGATCCATGAATGGTCTTCAGGTCCGGGTTTCCTCGCCAACCACAAAGTGGCAGACCACGACACCCTAAGTAGCCGTAGCTGACCACGAAGTGGCCGACCATGACACCCAAAGGAGCCGTAGCCGACCACCGTGTAGCCGACCACGGCATTTTGAGGAGCCTCGGCCGACCACGAGCTAGAAGACCACGAACCGGCCGACCAAGGCACGCCAAGGCGCTTCGGCCGACCAGCCCGCAGCCGACCAGCCTTCGGCCGACCACAGTGGATCAAGGCCTCTCGGTCGATCAGGTGCTAGCCGACCACGAGCTAGCCCTCGATCCGGCCGATCGCGGGTTAGTTCGTGGTCCTGAATCTTGATTTTTCAGCGAATCTCGGGTAGTTTCTGGACCTAGATCTCGATTTTTTCGGATGGTTTTTAGTGCACCGTTTAGCACCGTTTAGTGCCGTTTAACGCCGTTTAGCGTCGTTTAACATCGTTTAAACGTCGTTTAAGGCTGTTTAGCACCGTTTAGTGCCGTTTAACGCCTACATCGTTTAAACGTCATTTAAGGCTGTTTAGCACCGTTTAGTGCCATTTATTGCCGTTGAGCACCGTTTAACGCCGTTTAGCATCGTTTAACATCGTTTAAACGTCGTTTAAGGCTGTTTAGTGCCGTTTAGCGTCGTTTAACATCGTTTAAACGTCATTTAAGGCTGTTTAGCACCGTTTAGTGCCGTTTAGCACCGTTTAACGCCGTTTAGCGTCGTTTAACATCGTTTAAACGTCGTTTAAGGCTGTTTAGCACCGTTTAGTGCCGTTTAGTGCCGTTCAGCACCGTTTAACGTCGTTTAGCGTCGTTTAACATTGTTTAAACGTCATTTAAGGCTGTTTATCGTCGTTTAGTGCCGTCTAGCACCGTTCAATGTTGTTGGCATAATCTAACATCGTTGTAAACGCGTCGGTCGCTCCACGCTTTACATCAAAATGATATCAAAGATAGACCCTGACCCGAGTCTCGAGTTAGACAAGTAAAACTTCAAGGAAAGCCTGATCAGTTTTCCTAGAAGTTGGGGGGCAAATGATATGGGCTGAAAATAAGCCCTAAAGACACATTTAATGTGGCATTAATTAGACCAAGAATGGTCCAAACGTGGGGCCCACCTGATGGACCCAAAACCCCAATTATAATATTAATTTCGTAATTAATATTGGGGGAAATAAACAGCTCAGCAATAAGAGTTGGATAAGGATATTATCTCCATCAGACTTAGCCACCAAGGCATCCAATTTGATAAGGAAACTGATTCCTACAAGGAATAGATCTAGAACCTTCCTCAAAGACTTGTCCACCAAGTCTCTGACTCCTACCATAATTCTAAGGCTTCTTAGCCTATATAAAGGGCCAGACCCTTCAACCTAGAACGACGTTTTTGGCTTGATCTTTGATCTTCATCAAAGTACGTAGGCATCTTGTGAAGGCAGATTCAGCCACGAACACAAGAACAACCATTAAAGCTCGAAGCTCAACCACCCTAGCATTAATTACAAATCGCAACCTAGTTTTTATTCCACAACATTTATAAAAGGCAATATAATCAACTAAAAGTAAATGTGAAAAGGGCAATCGGTTACTTACCATTAATTATAGTATGTTATTATTTATTTTAATAAATAGGATAACCAAACCGAAAATCAAAACTTTTATTTTAATAAATAGGATAACCAAACCGAAAACCAAAACTTTCAATATTTCGACGTTAATATAATAGTATAGATTGCAATGCACGGTTTTCTTTTATTATGTAATAAATTTTATTTAATATTACAATTATGTTTTTATATAATAATTATTTTTAATATTTTTTTAATTTTAATTTAATATAATTTAATATACTCTTGTTTACGGATTATACTAATGTTTCCTTTTTATAAACAATGTATATGGATTTTGAATATATTTTATTAATAATTAAAAAATATGGTGTGATATTTTCGGGTATATATTAATGATTATAAGATTAGTTTTAAATCAAAATGGTAACATATTTTAATTAGAAAGAAAATATTAATGATTGAAAGATGTGATACGATTGATTTTTTAGGTGTTTATAAAAGGCAATATATTCAGCTAAAGTTAAATGTGAAAAGGGCAATCAGTTAATTAACATTAATTATATTATGTTATTATACGCAATGTATGTGGAATTTTAATATATTTTATTAATAATATAAAAATATGGTGTGATATTTTCGGGTATATATTAATGATTATAAGATTAGTTTGAAATCAAAATGGTAACATGTTTTAATTAGAAAGAAAATATTAATGATTGAAAGATATGATACGATTGATTTTTTAGGTATTTATCAAAGGCAATTTATTCAACTAAAAGTAAATGTGAAAAGGACAATCAGTTAATTACCATTAATTATATTATGTTTTTATTTATTTTAATAAATAGTATAACCAAACCGAAACCAAAACTTTTATTTTAATAAATAGGATAACCAAACCGAAAACCAAAAATTTTAATGTTTCGGCTTTAATATAATAGTACTAGCTTATAACCCGTGCAATGCACGGGTTTTTTTTAATATGTTATAAATTTTATTTTATGCTATAATTATGTTTTTATATAATCATTATTTTGTAAAAATTATTTTAATATTATTTTAATATAAACTTATTTAATGATATGTATGATTTAAAATTTATATTAGAATTTTAATTTAAATATGTCGTTGACGGGTTTCGAAACTTGAATTTTTAGTAAAGTACTTTAATTATAAAATATACCTTATAATTATATCTAATAGTTATTATTAATTACTAAAAATTTAATAGCACAATGGTGTCATATTTTTGGATATACATTAATGATTGCAAAATTATGTGATTTAAAACTTATATTATAAATTTTTTTAAATATATGTCATTGATAGAATTCGAACTTTAAAATTTTAGTAAATTAATTTAAACATATAATATATCTAATCATTAAGTCTAACGGTTCTGATTTTTTACTAAAAATCTAACGTCATTATTCGTTGTATAAAGATTTTTATTATATTTTATTAGTGATTAGACGATATAATGTTATATTTTTTGGTATATATTAATTTTTGCAAGATTATATATTAAAATAAAAGTTAACTTGTTTTATTTAGAAAGAAATATTATTGATTAGAAGATACGATATTTTAGGTGTTTATAAAAGGTAATATCATCAATCAATTAAAAGTAAACCTCTTTTAATTAAAAAAAAGAAATCGACTAATTATCACTAATTATAATATTTTACTGTTTATTTTAATAATTGGGATGACCGTGCTGAAAATTGAACCGACAAATTTTCAATGTACGTGCGATGCACATGTTTCTTTTATTATGTTATAAATTTTATTTAAATTACAATTATGTTTTGATATAATCATTATTTTTAATATTTTTTTTAATTTTAAGTAATATAATTTAATATAGTCATGTTTACGGATTATACTAATATTTTCCCATTATAAACAAAGTATACGGATTTTTAATATATTTTATTAATAATTAAAAAAATATGGTGTGATATTTTCGGGTATATATTAATGATTATAAGATTAGTTTTAAATCAAAATGGTAACATGTTTTAATTAGAAAGAAATATTAATTATGATTAAAAGATATGATTTTTTAGGTGTATATAAAAGGCAATATATTCAACTAAAAGTAAATGTGAAAAAGGCAATCAGTTACTTACCGTTAATTATATTATATTATTATTTGTTTTAATAAATAGGATAACCAAACCGAAAACCAAAACTTTCAATGTTTCAGCTTTAATATAATAGTATCGATAGTATAGATAGATAGATAGATATGAATATGTAAGAATATTTCCAATGGTATAAAAAATCTTTATCTAAATATATATATATATATATATATATATATATATATATATATATATATATATATATATATGTCATGCCATATATTAAAATTATAGAGAATATATAAAATTTTCTCCGGGATTGGCAGAGTTTGGCTCAATGATATTTTTACAATATTGTACTCAATCAAAGAGATGTCCGTGATCATAACCGAAGATAGTGGATTTTCATATTACACCGAAAAGTAATTATGTGTATTTGTAATTTCTTCTATATTTCGGACTTCTAAATATCTAAATATCATCAATTTTATCCACATAATCTAATAGGTTATTGACATCAATTTTATTACAATAATCTTGATCATTCATCATTACCTCTAGTTCTCTGACAAAAAAAAAAAAAATTCATTACCTCTAGTTCACCTCTTTTTTAAGAATTGTACGTTCATTCAAGTTACTTGAAACTTCATGTGTCAAACAAACTTTGCAATATTGAAATTACAAGTTATATAATTTATGTGATTAAAAGTTAAAATTAATTTTATTTATTATCAAAAATTTACTATAAAATAATAATTATTAATTTATCGATTAAGTAATAGGAAAATTATAAAAATTATTCATATTTTCAAAGTTTTTTTTTTACAAAAACACGGTTAAAATTGCAATTGTGGTTGTGTAGCAAGTTCCAAGAAGTTGCAATGGTTGTAGTTGAGGTTGCAAAATACTCTCTTACTTATACTTAAAGAAAGGACATGGTAACTCAGTCTTCAAGATTCAATTGATCGAATATCTTGGCAAAGAGCAGGACGAAGATCCAAGAGAGATGATAGAGCGACCAACCATGTAGTCTGGTTGTTCGATTAACAATCTGGGGGTAAAGTGGACTGAATATCGATCGCCTGATTGGATAATGGAATCACTGTATTGGACAAACAAATCAGGTATTCTTAAGTCACAGTCAATATCCACCAACAGGTACATTCCTCATTATATCTCTCATACATATGTACATCCATGTCCTTTTTGGTTTTAATCAGATCAATTTTTGATGCACACATAAAAACATGTTTTCTTTGTTTTTGGCCAAAGTTTTATGTTTATCTCTATGCTTTTATCTCTTTGTTTACGTTTTATCCAATTATGATTTCGTGGGTTGTTCTTGATTGGATGTTTGTTTTTAACCATGGTATAAATTGTATAAATTTGGATCTTTTCTTCAGTATAGCTAACAATTTTACTGTTGGCAATTAGTTTCTTTAAAAATTGGTATAAAATTGTAATCTTGATCAATAAATTGTTTTTTTGAGTCATGGATTTTGGACGATTGTTTATATAGGCTGTAGGACTTCTTTTGATTGTCAGTCTTGTACATTTTGATCATTTTGTTGCTTGCTTTCACATCTGTCACCCTGATGATGTATTATAAATTGCATTTTGTTCTTTCTTATCTTCACGCATCTTTAAGTTTGTTATTGTTGGAGCGTTATACTTATAGCTTTTGAAACTTGTTTCATACTCCTGAGTGATTATAGAGTTTTTAAATGGATTTTGAGTATTTGTTTTTAATCTTATAATGTGATCATGTAAGACCCAGTGGGAGTAAATTAGCAATACTCTTTAGCCCTTGATGTCTAATTTTACAGCTAGTTTATTTATCTACTATTACTAATCTAATTGATGGTCAATTCACAATACACGTACATATACAAATTTGAATGTTTTTTCTGTCTAAATTTCAGTTTTACACGATTTAGTTATTGCAATGATTTGGTTTTAATTTTATGGAGGAATTACTATGATTGAATGTTTTAATTTTAATTGCTGTAATTTAGCTTTGACTGTATTTATTTATTGCTTAGTTATATAATTAAATTAATTCCTTAATATACTCTTCTATTTAATTATTGTATAAATTTGAATAAGTGATTTTTATATGCTTACATTTATTTTCTTTTATTAGTCTTAAATGACATTTAATTGTGAGTTATATTTCATAACTGATGATTGACTATTTAGTTATAAAATGTCAATATATTATTCTGCTTCTTAAATTTTTTAATATCAATTATCTCTTAAATAAAAATGTGGTTATACTTTTTAAGGTAAATACTCATTGTGCCATTTTGTATGGATTTTAGTGCCTGTAAAGGGTGTGCCATATTTTTGGCTGTTGGACCATTTTATTGGTGTTTTGTAATATGTCATTAGTTGATGAATCTGTTGTGTCATTTTAGATGACTTTTTTTTTTGAGAATTCTGTATTTTATATGCCTAATCAAGGGGACCCCTTGGTTAGATATATAAAAGTGTTCAATTTTATTAAGTATATTGCATATAATAAATATTTAAAGTATATTCATTTTAGATGACTTTATAGTAGATCTTTTCTGAGAAATCGATATTTTATATGTCTAACCATAGGGGACCCCTTTGGTTAGATATATAAAACTGTTCAACTTTATTATGTATATTGAGTATAATAATTATTTAATGTATATTCGATTAATGGCTTTTTTACATAGTTTTATCTGTTGTGTTGATATTTTCAGTTCCGTGGGTGGAAAGAAGTGTAAAGAGGAGATGGATGATGGCAGAATTTTGGATTTTAGGGGAATCAACAAGATACCTATTTTGGTGGGAAGAAGTGTGAGAAGATGGATGAAAGCGGGTTTATGGATTACCATAGTGGAAGAATCAAGCTGAAGAATCAAGAAGTTTCTAATCTTTTGATTTTTAGGCTTTTGTAAAATGATGTACTCATTTATTTTAGTAGGGCACTCTTTTTCCCCGCTTGAGTTTTTTTTCCATAGGGTTTTGTTCTTGTGGGGTTTTTTAACGAGACCTTTTTTTGGTGGATATAAAGGTGATATTATCTAAACTTCCGGGGGAATCTCTTTCTATTGGTCGTTAAACCCATAAATTGGTTAAGCATACCTTTCGGCTAGATAATGAGCTTTTATTATCTCTTCAGATGTATCATCTGTTTCTTTTCATGAATGAATTTTATCATTCCCCACAAAAAAAAAAAAGAGATGCCCGTGATCATAACCGAAGATAGTGGATTTTCATATTACATCAAAAAGTAATTATGTGTATTTGTAATTTCTTCTATATTTCGGACTTCTAAATATCTAAATATCATCAATTTTATCCACATAATCTAATAAGTTATTGACATCAATTTTATTACAATAATCTTGATCATTTATCATTACCTCTAGTTCTCTGACAAAAAAAAAATCATTACCTCTAGTTCACCTCTTTTTTAAGAATTGTACGTTCATTCAAGTTACTTGAAACTTCATGTGTCAAACAAATTTTGCAATATTGAAATTACAAGTTATATAATTTATGTGATTAAAAGTTAAAATTAATTTTATTTATTATCAAAAATTTACTATAAATTAATAATTATTAATTTATCGATTAAGTAATAGGAAAATTATAAAAAATATTCATATTTTCAAAGTTTTTTTTTTTACAAAAATACGGTTAAAATTGCAATTGTGGTTGTGTAGCAAGTTCCAAGAAGTTGCAATGGTTGTAGTTGAGGTTGCAAAATTCTTCATGATATTTGAATTGTGATAGTTTTATAAAAAAAATAACAAAGAAAATAAATTTTTTGAAATTAACTTAGAAAATTTATCTAAAATATCATTAAAAAAATTCTCTTATTATATGCACGCATATCGGCATATATATGTACTTTTAATTAAAAAATATTTATTTTCCTTCTGCTCAAAAAAGAGCGTTATCAACTTCGGAAGTCAGGATCCATATAAGTGTAAATGCGGTAATTTTTGAAGTTTATGGGCTCTATTGGTTCATACGCCTTAATATTATGGATGTTTCTTTTGTTAGCCTTAGTGTGGTGGGTGAAGTGCCAAAATGGCACTTTTTTAGAGAAAAATGCCCAAAATAGCACTTTCTGGAGAGTGTGTCCGCGCCTGGCACTTACATAACGCATGTAGGAGTTGCGTTAGGGGGTAACGCATTTGCTACATGCGTTACTCGTGTTAATTTCTTATTCCCCAGCTGAGAAAACCAATAAAACGCATCAAACACTTGCGTTTAGGGGTAACGCATGTGCGTGATGCGTTATGGGGGTAATGCATCACGCACTTGCGTTACCCCTAAACGTATGTGTGTCTTGCGTGTTTTATTGTTTTTTCAGCTGGTTCTGCCCAAATAACACGAGTAACGCATGTTGAACATGCGTTACCCCCTAACGCAGGTGGTAGATGCGTGATGTGTGTGCCAGGCGCGGACACCCTTCTCCAGAAGTGCTATTTTGGACAGCCAACCCCATTTTTGTGCCATTTTGGGCATTTTCATCACGCACTTACGTTACCCCTAAACGCATGTGTGTCTTGCGTGTTTTATTGTTTTTTCAGCTGGTTCTGCCCAAATAACACGAGTAACGCATGTTGAACATGCGTTACCCCCTAACGTAGGTGGTAGATGCGTGATGTGTGTGCCCGACGCGGGCACCCTTCTCCAGAAGTGCTATTTTGGACAACCAACCCCATTTTTGTGCCATTTTGGGCATTTTCTCGTTTTCTAGTTTGAAAATTATTTCAATTCAGTTATTAAAATCTGGGAACATGACTATTTTTGTTTGTTTTTTTTGTCACGACTATTTTTGCTTGTTTTAATTCAGGTAGTACTGGGATTTGTTCCGATTATTTTGAAATTTTAATGAAATTTTCACTATGTTAAAAAAAACATATATTATACATATATAAATATAATATGTTTATCTATACACATAGAAAATATGTCATATTATCATTAAATTTCATTTAATTACCTCATTAAAAATATCTTATTCTTATTCTCATCAAAAAAATTATCTATTTGTAAAATATATAAACCGGAAATTACTCTTGTAATTATATAAGACGCTAATATTTGAAATATTTTCTGAATAAAGAATATTTGGGTGTACTAAATTTCCAATAAAAATATGGGTGATGGCCCAAAATAATCACCTGGGAAACTGGTTGACCCTTTTTACTGACGGGACACGGTACATCGTGTACCGTGATATGGGGTGTGTTGCGGAGCACGATCTTCCGTAACAGGGCATGTTACGGAACTGTGTGTTCCGTGTTATGCATGATACGATATACCGTGTTCCGTGACAGTACTGCGCACCCACCTAACACGGAACACCGTCCACCGTATCATGCATAACAAGGAAGACACAGCTCCGTATCTATGTAATACGGAGGACGATGCTCCGCATCATGCTGACAAGGAGGACGATGCTCCGTATCCCGTCGATATTTCGGGCCATTTTTTTCAAAATCATTATTTTGGGCAAAAACTTATGAAAAATAGGCATTTTGGTCATTTTCCCTAAAAATATTTACTCATCGTCTTTCATTTATTTCAAAATCTACATTCAAAGAAAATAAATAAATAAATAAAAGCCATCACCAAAAGGCCAACAAATCGCCTGATTCCGCCCATCTCATTTTTTTATCCCTTTTACAAATCTCCCTTGACCCTTCAGATCTAACCTCCTATACACACACATTTTTGTATCTATATTTTTCTATCAGCTTTGATTTTCATCTAATTCATCTATTAAAAGGTACTTTTAATTTTTAATTTTTCACTCCATCAATTCATATTTCACGTGACAGATCTATATGTAATTAATTAGATCAATTCTAACATTTGTGTGATTTTTGCAGATTTAGCTATGGATTTCATGAAGGTGTTTGATCAAACTGTTCGAGAAATGTGAGTTTTTATCTCTCTCTCTCTCTCTCTATTTTTTTAATTGAGGAAAAAATTGATTATTTTTTATATGATTGTGAATTTGTGTATTTGAATTGTGCAGTAAGAGAGAGGTGAATTTGAAAGTTTTGAAGGTTCCGGAAATCGAACAAAAGGTCGAAACTTGTTCATTTTTTTAATCGTTTTCGTGTTTAATTAGCATTTGTGTATGTGGAAATGTTTGTAAATCAGTGTTTAGTAAGAGCAGTTTGAATGTTGTTGATCTACACGATATTGCGTTTTCTGTTCAAATGTATTATGAGATGCACATTGATCGAGAAGGTCAGCTTGAATGTACTTGTTGTTCTGTACGATTGCTTTTGGTAATTTAGAAGGCGTTGTTGCGTTTTATTTTGAAATATGTTTAGAGATGCACGTTGATCGTGGCGAAGTTAGAAGTGTACTAAAGGGATTCCTTTGTATTAGCATTTGGATGAATTATGTTGATATTCTTGTTTTATTATCTTATTGATTCACAGCTATGGTTCAGTGTTCAAGAAATGGTAGTTTATGGTTAACCTCGGGGGTAATATTTAAAAGTGATTATGAACTGCATTGTTTTTATAATACGTATTTTTTTAATTTTGTATAGGTACTAGATGCAACTGACGATGAGCCTTGGGGACCTCATGGTACTGTGTTGGCAGAGATCGCACAAGCTACTAAGAAATTGTAAGTCCTATATTTTTCCTTTTTGTTGATCTTGCATTATTCATGGAACCTCTTTTTGTCTTTGGTTATCGGAAGATGTATTTGAAGCTTTAATATTTATGTCGATTGATTGGATCTTCCAGCTCAGAATGTCAGATGGTCATGAACGTTCTTTGGACAAGATTGACTGAAACTGGCCGCAACTGGAGATTTGTTTACAAGGTAGGTTTTTTGATTTATCCCTCACATTTTTCTAACCGTGTACTCTCAAGTAAAATATGCCTCCAAATGCATGCAACCTTTTCTTTTCCACCAGTGCTAGGTTTTGTTCTCTAATTTCTGAAATTTTGGTGTGCTAGTCATTAGCAGTAATAGAGTATTTGGTGGCTAATGGATCTGAGCGAGCAGTAGATGACATAATAGAGCATACTTTTCAGATCTCGGTATGTATGTGGCTCAATGATATAAGCTATCCAAATTCTTGCAAGTGGTTCTGTCTATTCACTTCTCTTGTGTCAGTATATATACATGTGTGTGTTTGTTTACAACTGAACATGTGTATATTTTATGAAGGCCCTTTCCAGTTTTGAATATGTTGAGCCAAATGGGAAGGATATGGGAATTAATGTGCGGAAGAAGGTAGAGAACATAGTGGCTCTTTTAAATAACAAAGAAAAGATTCAAGAAGTAAGAGATAAAGCCTCTGCAACCCGTGATAAGTAAGTATTTTAATAATAATGAATTATGAGCTGAAATTATATTGTTTTGAAGTCTCTAAACTTAGTCACATGCACTGGTAGGTATTTCGGGCTTTCTTCGACTGGAATAACATACAAGTCTGGTTCAGCCTCTTTGGGAAGCAGCAGCAGTAGTTTTAGGGGTGGAGATCGTTATGGAGGCTTTGGTAATTCAAGAGATGCTGATGCGTTTAGTGACAGCTATAAAGACAAGGACCGATTTGGTGAAGATAGTTTCCAGAAGAGTACCACTAAGACCCGTCGAGGGGTAACTGGTGATAATCATGATAATACATTTAAGAAGGCAACCTCTCGCGAGGACAGGTCTGTATTACCCTCATATGGCCTTGCATGCTAGGTGTTCTGTGTGGGTGACTGGGTGTGTGTGTTTAAGAGAGAGAGAGGCTGATTACATATATACAATATCTATTGTTTGTAAAACCTAAAGTCATTAAATTGTATCACGTGGAGGAAATACTTGGGCTAGCTCATAGGCAATTATAAAGGTTCTGATTCTGAAAAGTTTGCATCATGCGATTCATCACTTATATGGAAGTTTTATGCCGTTATTGCCTATATCTTCCTTAGTGTCCTAGTTTCCTTTTTTTTTTTTTTAAGAATATTACCCTGATTTCTGATTTTGATCTGACTGTCTAAACTTGTAGAGGTTAATATATAAAATGACTTGAGAAACCTAGAATATTTGTCTTTGAAATCTGATATTTCAACGGACGATCACACTACTATCAAATGGGAGAGAATCACAACCCGGACTCAGGATTGTGAATTTATGTTTTTAAGCATTTCCTGTTTAATATAATGACATGTACGTGATTAGCAAGTTCTTGATGTCAGCAGGGGTAGAACGTATAAACCTGTTGCGATTTAGTGATTTACTACAGACATCCGTGTCTCTTGCCTCTGTAATGTTTTGTTTCTCTAAAACTTAATATTTCTCTCCAGGATCCAGGGCACATCTTCTGCATCAAAGCCAGTAAAGAATACGAGTGATAAGCATGGATCAACAACCTCACAAAGCTCCACTGTGCCTTCTAATAAATATGAGGATACTTTTGATGATTTTGATCCTCGTGGAACTAGCTCTAGTATGTATCTTGTAACATTCGCCATACATAATTAAAATTCTACTATTTTCTTTGTCAATGTCCGATACGCAACACATTTTTAGTAACTTTATGTATGTTCCTCTTAAGAATCGTCTCAGTTGTGTGCTTGTTGTGGCTGCAAAATTGTTAGCTTTAACCCTTGTGGAGGTTTATGCATGATGATGATGTCTGAAAGAGAATATCATTTTTCAAACTAGTGCCACTGAAATACTACATTAAACTCTAGAAATATCTGAAGAGTGGAATAAATTTTTTGACATCTGTTCTTTTAATTGTTATGTTACCTAAGAAAATTATACATAGAACTTGATATTATTATTAATATTATTTTTAAATGGGGGTCAGTATTTGCTAAACTATGATGTTACAGAATGTATGTCTAGTTAAATACACGGCCTTTACTCTTCCTCGCACGCTTTTGCACTTTTGCAGAGTCTGCTCCTGGAAGCACTAATGAATTGGATTTGTTTGGACTCCTAGATGCACCAGCATCTGTTCCCACTGAAAATCATAGTGCGAGTAACACTTCAGCAGATGTTGATTTGTTTGCCGATGCAGATTTTGTTTCAGCACCATCCAATGTAGAATCAGGGGTAAGTTTTTGGACTTTGGTCATATACTTGTGTTGAAGTACTGTACCAAATATCAAGTGACTCAACCATAGTATTTGATGTTTCCCTTCTTATGCTAGACATTTATTTTTTTTTGGGGGGGGGGGGATCTACTGCTAATATCCATCCACTTATTGATAGTTTGTTTTAGCTTTCCAAACTGTCTGGACTTACATAATTCTTTCCTAAATAAGGACAAGGGTTTTCAGGAAACAAATTCTTGTAACAAAGCATAAATGCAAAATCCTAAAGCTTGTATAAAATGTTGATGACCCTAGCTTGGGGCAACCATCGAAAGGGAGAAAATAGGCTCTATTTCTTAACAATAACAATAATATAAGATATCCGTGGAAAGGTTTACTTAGAAATTTTAACAGGGTTCAAACCTTCAAGGACTGAAAATGTACTTAAAATTGAAACTACCAACTAAAGATATGCATGAAATTGAAATTACTAACTAGGTCAAGTGACCTTTTATTCTTTATATGGTTATCTTAAATACTATAATATTTAATATTTATGTAAGTGGTAACTACGTGTCTAGGAAACTGGAATTGCATGATTTTTTCTTACCACAAGGAAAGTATTGAAATGTTTGTTCAGGATTTAGAGAATTTGGTTTGGTCATTACTACATGTTTAAGATTTGTGAGCAAAATTTAACAAGATTGTTCTCTATTCTAGCCGGTAGATGCATGACAGGCAAAAAAAGATGCACAACTTTTACTTTTTGGTCATTACTGAGAGAAGAGAAATTGTCATGGCTACACATCGTCAGTCACCTATTAAATTATATCTAGTAGTTAGTACTGATGATAGAATACTATAAAAATTTAGATCCTTGAATGGGTTGTCTAAAAAAAAAATTTAATTTCTAGTCCATCCAAATTTTTATCTGCGCAAGTGACAATCTGAAAGAGTATTAAAACAGGTATGAAGCAAAGCATGATATAGCGTAATGCTAATTTAGTATCTGGTAATGTATCGGTGGTCTGAGACACTGTAGACGTGGTTGGTGGTTAATAGTCGCGGGTCTTCTTTACATCATGAGCTGCTTTCAGATTAATAGCTATATATGCAAGCTTAAAAATCTAATTTGATGAACAGTTGTTTTGTACTGGTTCTATCACGTCCATAATTATGTTTTTTTTTTTGTGATTAATTCTGTTTGCTTTCAAAATAGTTGTTATTTTATATTTTATTAATGCTTGAGTATAGGGAATGTTCATTAATAAACTTAAAACGCTTTACTCTACTTTCTGCAATTTAATTATATAATGACTGTGTCACTTTATGCAGGCTAATGTTGATTTATTTGCATCCCAGCCTGCTTCTTCACCTGCTTCTTCAACTATAGACTTTTTCGCTGCCCCCGATCCAGTGACAACAAAAGTAGATGAACCCTTTGCCTCCCAACATGAGGTCAAACCTCTAGAATCTGCGCAAACGGCGACCAAATTAGTTGATCCATTTGCTTCGGTCCCAATGAACAATTATGATAGCTCAGATTTCTTTGGTTCATTCACTTCCCAGACTGATTCATCACCTAAAGAGCCTTTGCCAAAAAGTCCTTGTGACGTCAGTCCTAGCAGCATAAATGAAAAGACTCAAACTCCACCAAAGGCTGGCGGTTTTCAAGTTAAATCTGGAATATGGGCAGATTCTTTAAGTCGTGGATTGATTGATCTTAATATAAGTGCACGTAAGTCTTCTTCCCCTAGCTATCTATTTTCTGCTGACCTTCATATTGTTTTAATCGTCGTGCACATGATCTTGAAAGATTATTTCAAATATCTCGTGCACTCAGAGTTACATCTCTGGTTCTGACATGAAATTCAAGATATAACGTACCGGAACAAATTTCTTTATTTTATAAGATTAGACACGCGTTATCCACAAAATGACCCGTATTGTGGTTTACATAATGCATTAAACACCCAAGCCTGTTATCCTTGCCACATGGATATTAAGTATGATACACACTTAATTACTCAAAGCTCTTCTTTTGCCTCCCTCTGCAATCATAGTAATTGATGTCGGCAATTGAACAACCCCTTGTCAATTAGTGTTAAACCTGAGTGGATTATATTTCATGGAGACCTGCATTACCCAAAGTCTTCAGTTTTGTCATCATACCTGTGTCGTTTCCAACACGACACAACATGGTTGTGCTGTATGGGATCTGTGTCTGATCCTTCACGTCAAAGATGGACCCTTCACCCTCTTGTAATTAAGTCCAAAATCTAACAAGGCCTGTAGACTTTTTTTGAAATTATACTCTTGATTTTATTTCATGAATATACATATAGACATATACCATTAAACTCCATTTGGTTTGTTGGTAATGAACAATGTTATTAGGAAAGTTTAGAAAATTAAGAGTACAGGAAATTTGTGTGTTACTCTTGCATGCTGAGTCCCTGCACCCATGAAATTTATGGTTTAAGGTACCTTTGAGTTATTCTTGAATCTTGATTATGTTATTCAAGTTATAACATGTAATCTGTCCACAAAAAAAGTGCCAACAAGTATTGAGGATGATCTCCTCACATATGAAATCCCTGATTGTGTAGTAAAGATGTGGCATGATGCTCTAACTGTGATGAGCCGTGTCGTACCTTTTTATCTTTATACAATACCTTTAATCATTTAATGATATTATACCAAAGTATGTTATTATCATGAATTAGGAGGATAATACTTATCCCCGTTGAGTGTGGACTACTGGAATGTGAAACCTTTTGTGTCAATCTATTGCTGATAAATTGACAAGTGGTCCTAGATCTTACTCTGCTAACGATTTTCTTATTTGTTGTCCTTAAAATATGTTCAACAGCCAAGAAAGTGAATTTAGCTGATGTCGGCGTTGTGGGTGGCCTGACAGAATCAGATGATAATGCCAAGGCAACACCACCTTCATACTACATGGGTAGAGCTATGGGTTCAGGTTCTGGTCTTGGAATATCTGGTTTCACATCAACTGGTGGAGATGACTTCTTCTCAAGTCCCAGTGGCCAAGATTACCAATTTGGTGGTTTCCAAAAGTAAATCCTCAATTTTTTACCTATATATTTTGTTAAAATCACAAGTTTCATGCCAGAAGCATGTCTGTGATGCTCATGTGAGAACTGCAGTTAATTTGATAATGTGTTGGCTACCTTTAAAAATGTTTTGTGATGTGTAATATTGATGTGATTCTTGAAAAAGTTGTAAGATTATGAGCTAAGTTTTGGTTTTACTGTATTTGAAAATAAATGTTTATCGAAGCGGCTGTTGCAGCCACACAGCAAAATAAATCCACCTGGAAATTTTTTATGTTTTAACGTATAATTGCACATTCACTGTTTTCCAATCTCTGGTTCTGATTCTAAAAGTCTCCTTGCTGCTACTAATATATAATGAGTAGACACAAGTTTAATTTATATAAAATTCAAGAGAAAATCATTGTATATACTTGATGCATATATCCATCTCATTATTTATTAAGATGGAGTACAAATATTAAGTAGTAAATGAATAAAATTTACACTTTTTTTCTTTGAAAATTCGTTGGAAGTAGGTTGTTTCTTTGTTTTCCTGAAGCATGAGCAAGCCGATGATTTTGCTCAATGGGAAAGGGTGCTGGCTTGGCATCAAGAAGACAAGCTTCAGAAATTATATCAAGAGTACTTCCGTTGGCAAAGAAATATACCATTAGGATTGCGTGCTACTTCAATCCCAAGAAAGTATTTAAGAGCCCCAAGGTCCTTCATGTGAAAACATTTGCCCAAGTAGCTCTTAAAGACGTTCAAAGCAACGGAATTATTTCCAGAGATAATTAAATCATCAACATACACCAAAATATTGATTTGGATACCTGCTTTGGTATACGTAAATAGAGAATAATCAGCATAGGATTGTTGAAAACCATACTCTTTTAAGGCAGTGACAAATTTAGTAAACCAACATCTTGGTGATTGTCTCAAGCCATAAATTGACTTGCGAAGACGACACACCATATCAGGTTGAGTAGACCCAAAACCAGGAGGAAGCTTCATATATACTTCCTCTTCGAGATCACCGTGCAGAAAAGCATTATGCACATCCATCTGATGCAGCTCCCAATTTTTAGATGCCGCAATGGCTAAGAAAGCACGAACCGTGACCATCTTTGCGACTGGTGCAAACATCTCATTATAATCGATTCCAGATTTTTGATGATTACCAACAGCAACCAAGCGAGCTTTAAGCCGTTCTATGCTACCATCAAAGTTGTACTTAATTTTATAGACCCATTGACTACCAAGAGCACACTTACCGGGTGGTAATTTTTCCATAGTCCAAGTACCATTATTCTCTAAAGCACGTATTTCTGTTTGCATAGCATGACGCCATCCCTCATCTGTCATAGCTTCTTTAAATGATCTCGGTTCATAACCTGTAGTGACAGCAGCAAGAAATTTTCGATGGCTAGCAAAAAATTTTGTACAATTAACATAATGTGTTATAGGAAAGAGGGTACCTGAGGAAGCTGATGAAGTGGGTGAAATAGGAGAGAGAGTAGATGGACTTTCTGCCAGCACTGTGTTTGTAACGTTAGTCACGAAGTCGAGTGGATGGAATCTTTTCTCGAAATCCTCGTCCCATATGTGTTTCATTAACAGAATCAGAAGCAACCATTGTTGCCCCCCTGGAGATAGAGTATTTTCAGTAGTTGGGCTGGACTGTGATTCACTGGTTGTGGCGGTGGTCATTAGGCTTTCAGTTGATTCATGTGTGGGCTTAAGTTCATTGTTATATACTTTTGGATCCCCCGATATATTAAACTCTAAGTCATCATCAGCCAAATACATGCTTCCAGAATTATATTTAGTACTAACAATATCAGTAGCACTTTGAGCAAAAGGAAATTGATTTTCAAAGAACTTAACATCCCTGGAAACAAAGAAACTTTTATTTTCAATATCATAGAGTCGCCACCCTTTCTTACCACCCTTTCTTACCAAAAGGATACCCAACAAAAATACATTTTCGACTTCGACTTGCAAATTTATCACTTTTAGCTTGCTGATTATGAGCATACCATAATGAGCCAAACACTCGCAATTCATCAAAAGCAGGCAAAGTGTTAAATAAAATTTCATAGGACGTTTTATTTTGAAGAACACTAGAAGGTGTTCGATTTATTAAATGAGAAGCTGCCAAAATACATTCACCCCAAAAATAAAGAGGATGGCTTTGAAAATGCAAGGCTCTTGCTACTGCTAAAAAATGACGGTGCTTACGCTCAACTCTACCATTTTGTTGTGGAGTTCCCACACACGATGTTTGAAATAAAATTCCATTTGAGAGAAAATAATTTGCCAAGCAATTAAATTCCGTCCCATTATCACTCCTAACAATTTTAACTTTTTCACCAAACTGTCGATAAACCATAGCAATAAACGACATGAAACTCTTAAATACCTCCAATTTATCGATCAACAAATAAACCCATACAGCTCTTAAAAAATCATCCACAATAGTCAAAAAATAGCGAGCTCCGCATGAAGAAAGTGTATTATAAGGACCCCACAAATCACAATGAACCAATCCAAAAATTCGAGAGGCTTTATTATCACTAAGAGAAAAAGAATCACGAGTATATTTGGCAGAGGGCACACATCACATGCCTTGTTTAATTTTTCAATAGAATTACGTAAAAACAACAACGACTTTACTACTTTCTCAGAAGGATGTCCAAGACGTTGATGCCAAAGTTCCAATGATGATTGAGAACCATCCACTGTGATAGCTTGCACGGTTGTTGGTTTCAAAAAATAATAAAGTCCATCTCTCCGTTCACCCATTCCAATCAGCTTCCTCGTATGAAGGTCTTGTATAACACACATATTAGAAGAAAATTGTACAAAACAATGCAGGTCATCAATTAGTTGTGTAACCGAAATCAAGTTACAGTGCAATTTAGGGACATAAAGCACATCTTTAAGATGCAATCCTTCCAAGAGCCTCACACTTACTTTTTTAGTAGCAAGTAAATTTTGGCCATCAGGAAGTCCAACTGGACATGCCACGATGTTAGATATATCAAACAAATATGATTCATTCCCTGTCACATGATTAGAAGCACCGGTATCTAAAATCCAAGAAATTTTGGAAAACTCACCATGTAAACGATCAGTAGAGTTTTGAGCATTACCAAACATAGTAGCTATAGTTTGCCACTGTTCTGCACTCAAATTAGGAATTGATGTTGGAGTGTGTGATCCATGGGCTTTACCAATGGAAGAGCCCTCTTTGACCGGAGTACTGATCATGCTATTGTAGCCATCCACCGCCACTACTCGCACAGTAGCTCCTCTACCACGTCCAACTGTCGGTAAGTCTGCACTATGACCACCCGATCCTTTGCCACAAGGATTATCGACTCCTTGAGTGCGAGGTCTTTCGCCCCACCATTCAGGATACCCAAGAAGTTGAAAACAAGTAACAATTTCATGTCCTGATCGGTGAAAATGAGAACATATCAGTCCAGACTTGTCAACCTTTTCTGGTTTTATTCGACCACGTCCCTCTGCACGAACATTAAAACCCACTACTTCTGGTGGAGATTCTCGAGCATGTGTGATTCCACATACGCGTTCTTCTTGAGTTATTTGTTGATAGGCCCGATCAAGAGAAGATAAAGGTTCTTGAGACAATAGAGTAGAACGTAGTTGGGCATAGTAATCAGAATTTAAACCCATCAAAAATTGATGAAAGCGCTCGTTACTTCGTCGTTTTTCATGTTTCTGGCCCAGATTACATTCACACTTTCCACACTTACAAGATATAATCGGTTCATGATTAGCCAGTTCATCCCATAAAAACTTTAACTTCCCAAAATATGTTGAAACCGACATGTTTTTGGCTTGCTCACACTTGGCTAAATCAGATTTTAACTGCTGAATACGGGGGTCATTAACTACAGAGAAACGAGCCTTTAATTCATCCCACAAGAGTTTAGCATCATCGTAGAAGGAGATGGTTGATTTAACATCTGGATCAATAGTATTCAGTAACCACGAAACAAGCATCGAATGAATTGTAAGCCAATCCTCTGTTGTGAAAGGTGCTTTCGGTTCCTTAATCGTTCCATCGATAAAACCATATTTTCGGCGAGCTAGTAAAGCAAGACGTACAGACCTTGCCCATTCATCATAGTTATTGTTTCTAAGACGAACCGGAGTGATGAGATCTCCAGGTCTGTCCTGTGAGCCAAGAAAAAAGGGAGATGTATGGTCGTTGCGGGTAGACATAGTTGAGACAGGTGTTTTAGGTGTATTAGTTTCATCGCCCATTGTTGGTTGTGTATCTTAGCCGTGATAGCTCTGATACCATGAAAATAATCTAACAGGTCTGGAGAAATATTGTTCAATAGCCTGTCTTATTGATTCACTTCATAATGTATTTATACATAACAGCCCAGGAAAAGAACTTACATAAAACAGGAAACTAAAGCTGTACATCTAACTTAATCCTATAACTTTAGCTTAACTAAATCAATCAATACAATTAGAATATCTGCCATATCATCAATAGAAGATCACAATAAATCTCAACAGTTTTTAACTAATAATAATATTAAAAGTAAGTCTCTATTTTTCCCATAATAATATATCATAATATATATCAACATCCCCCTCAATCTCCCTCCTCAAACTCACGATACTCAATCATCCCCCCTCAAACTCATGATACTTAATCGAGAGTCTGCCAAAATTAAAAAATAAAATAAAATTGAATCATCCACTCCAATCAACATAATCACCCACTTGAATCAGCTTTCTCGTTGTGATCAATTTTTCATCCTTGTCTTCGTCATCTTTGTCTTCTATCATCATCTTTGTCATAATTGCCACCATTAGTTTCTGTCACGATTCTTCTCGGAATTCCTTTTTTTTTTTTTTTTTTATCATTGTTGGTTGACACAATCTCTTCCACAAATCCATCATATCGTCATGCTTTGCCTTGTCATCATCTTCAAGAACTCGCATCATCATCTTTTTGTTTATCAACGGTCTCCCATAGGTTTTTTTTCTCACCTCCACAAACTCTTGTAGAAGTTTTCTTTTTTCAAATCCACGAACTCTTGTAAACTTTTTTTTCTCCTTTCACCCACGAACTCTCGCAGGATTTTTTTCTCCAACCCACGAACTCTCTTAGGATTTTCTCACACCCACGAACTCTCGTAATATTTTTTTTTCTCTCCGTTGGCTCTTGATACCATGATAAAATAGTTTCGCAAATTCTTTTCTCATTAATAGTGGAGGCACTCGCCTCAAAGTTTATTACAACTTCATATTGATTTATATAGCAAATCCTTAATTCTCAATAATGGCAATAACATAATAACGGAACTCTCCGTTTTTAACTAACAATAATATTAAAGGTAAGTCTCGATTTTTCCCATAATAATATATCATAATAATTGTCAACACAACTAAAAACTGAAAATTATGCAACCGAATGCAACTAAAAACTGAAAGTGCAACAACAGCAAAAAATGAAAATTCAACTTTTAGTTTTTAGTTGCATTCAGTTGCATATGCAACCTATGCAACTGAATACAACTAAAAACTAAAAGTTCAATTTCCATTTTTTGCTGTTGTGCAGCCTTCTATAAAACTGGAAGTTGATAAAAAAATGAAAATTCAAATTACAATTTTTAGTTGCATTTAGTTGCATATGCAACTGAATGCAACTACAAACTAAAAGTTCAATTTCCATTTTTTGCTGCTGCGCAGCCCTTATATAAAACCGGAAGTTGGTAAAAAAATGAAAATTCAAATTATAATTACAATATTTAGTTGCATTTAGTTGCAACCTGCTGCGCAGCCATTAGTATTTTTGCAAAGAAGATAGTATTTTTGCAAATTATTTTTTTTAACAAAGTATTTTTGTAAAAACATTTACAGAGAAGGGTATTTATGAAAAAAAATCCATCAAATTTTATGTTAAAGATTTAAATGTCAAAATTTTGGTAGAGTTTATATATGATTAGTATTTTACATTAAAATTTCTTTGTCTTGTAAAATATGAAACATAATTTTAGTAAATGTTTATTAGATTCTATATTATAATCAACAATTCTCTTTTACACTCTATAGAAGAAAGTTTTTTATGTAACAATAATCGATATATAATTATTTTCATTTTAATGTAGTAAAATATGAAACATAATTTTAGAAAATAATTACAAGATTTTATATTATAATCAATGGTTCTCTTTTTAAACTCCATATTATGTAATTTATTTCCATTTCAATGTACTTGTTTAAAATTAACACACATTAAAAATTAAATTTATTTTCAAATATGAGCACCATGTTCCTGAGTTGATCTCAGGAAGTTTATGAGCTTTTCGAAATTTTTCTATATAAATACATATTGTAATTTCAAAATGATTTACATATTTACAAAATTACCATCACTTTTTTCGTTTAAAAAATGCTCTTATCTCAGGTAATTTGTTTAGGTAACCTCAAGATCTTTTTTTTTCTTTACATATATATGCATATGTTATTTCCACTTGATTAAAAGATGAAATAAGGAGCACGATAAGATAATTCAAATGATAAAGAGATTATCTCTTGTAGTCCAGATCCTGGGTTCAATATTCAAATGTTAAAGAGATTATCTCTTGTAGTCCAGGGTTCGATTCTCGTTCATCTCGTGATTTAAGGCATATAAACCTACTTTCAAAAAAAAAAAAGATGAAGTAAAGGTATGAACAATGAAACAACTTAAGTATTGAATTTTTAAAAATTTATATTTCGTTTTATTATATTTTTAGATAATTGGATAACTATTGCAAGGTGTTCTTTTTTTTCCAAACATTAAATTTTATTGTCTAAATTTTCGACATGTCCCTACATGCATTTCAATCAGATAAACATTCTTGAACAAAAGAAATTTTAATTTCTTTTTCCGTTCTTTTTATGAAAACGTTTTTCTTAACAAAAAAATTAGTAACTACATTAAATAAACTGACGTACATTACCTAAAACATAAATTGCTCATGCAGGTTCATAAAAATGACTAAGAACAATATGGTCAATAGCTGCTATTATTTTAAGAGAAAAAGGCATTTTGGCTGGCTATCTTTTTTGTTTTTGACACTTGGATGGCTGAGAATAATATTTGACATTATGTCTGGCTATAATAAATTTTTTAAGCACTTGAGGGGCTGCCGTCAAAATGCTAGTAACGGTGTCTAAACATCAGGGGTAAATTAGACTTTTCAGCATGGAATTTACCATATATATCGGCTAATATCATCATAACATTCCATTTTCCCTTCTCAACCCTAACATTTTCATAATAAACTCCCTTCTTAACATAGATTGTAAACCTTTTCTTGCTCTTTTCAGGAACAGCCTTAAGAGCAGCTCCAATTGTCTTATACTTTCCTGTTCCGTCCTTCGCCACGACAGCGTCATATATGATAGGACTACTTTTGCTACTTCGTAGCAGCTTCCTGTCCTTGAAGGATAACCAATGTGGCATGCCCATATCATCTGTGGCTGTCAATAATTTACGTCCCAAGTTCAAAGACTTTGCAGCATCTGATACTTGTTTGATGATTGCCAGACTGTTGCTTGTGAATTCATTGGAGTCTTTAAGGTATTGCAACACATTAGGCCTTAAAGTAGTGTTGGCAAAGCCATCTATGCAAGTTTCTTGATAAGTGCCAGCAGCACTTAACCATGTTAATATATCTTCAACTGCATCAGATGATGTTAACTTGCCATTCAGGAAAGAGCTATTCAGATGATCCGTTGCTAGATCTAGAAGCTCGCGACAATTCTCAAGTGCTGCAACAACATCAGTCTGATTACCAGCAAAAACACTTTTCAGTCCATCATTCTCCATGAAGTACTTTGCTGCTTTTGATATTTCACCAATAGTCACTTGCAACGATGCTTTATAAAGCGTTTCAGGTTGTACTATCGCACCACGGCTTGAATTTAGCAATGGTGCCAGACTACGATAACATGAGTCTGGATACAATGTCAGGCCACACGCCGCTTTAATTGAAGCAGCAGTCTGTGACTGATTACTGTTTTTATCTTTACCATCACTCTTGCTACTTTTATTGACATGAGTTCCTACCACAGCAGAAACTATGACAATGACTAAAATTACGCATGACAAGCTGATTGCACAGATCCGCCTTCTCATCGCCCTACGACGTCCATCTTCAAACCAGTCTTCACCCGATTTATCGACTTTGCTATAAGATTTGAGTAAAGTCATGTTCTTGAAATATACGATGTCATTTTCAAGATATATGGGATTATCTGATAAGATCAGTATTTTGCAGTGTTTATATAGAGAAAATATGTGCATGATGATTAAACATAAGTTTCATTTAGTAGAGTCAACTAATAATGTTAGGTGTACGTGCAAGGCACCATGCCACTAAGAACAAAGGACAGAATTCAAGTGCTTCTCATGTTTGATACAAATAAGTGATTTGCTTGTTTTGTTGTCCAATTCAACACCATGTCCTAGACAGTGTGACTAATTAGTACATTGAAGTTGTGATCAATATTATAAGTTGTTTCACCAACAAAGTTGCATAAAAATACCATTTCCAACATGCATTTTATATACAGATTCTCAGCCCACCATGCAATTTAATACACAGATCTTAAGCTTTGCTATGTTCTTTCACATAGTCTCCTAGCACAACTCGATCTACTTTCATATATATCGGCTAATATCATCACCTCCCAACAGCCGTCCATATCATCACCTCTTTCATCCATTTACTTCACTCAACCTCCATTCCAGTCCGACAGCCCTCCTGCCAATCTCTCCACCCTTCACCACAATTCCCTCACCGCTGCCCCCATTGCAAATTCCATTTCACCAACAGCAAGCCCCAACAGCCTACAATCCCCAACTCCCCTGCATCACCTTCCCGCCCGCCTGCAATCAACACCACCACATATTTCCTCCCTCCGTTTGGTCATCTCCCTCCTTCTCCACCAATCGCCAATTTCAAACCCTTTCCCGCCTACCACCTCAACTCCGTCCGCGCTTAACATTGCCCTCACCGGTCATCCTGCCTACACCGCCATTGCAACAACATTCGACCCCCCATTTCCGACCTCCCTCCTCTTCCATTTGTACAGCTCCGTTCAGACCTTCCTCCTTCAATTCAATCACCACCTGCCAGCCTATCTACAACACTCATATCTCTTCTAGCCCCCTTCTTCTCCACACCCATTTCTTCCCCTCTCTGTTTTTCAGCCCCCCATGTTTTCTAACTGAGCCCCTTCAAATTAAAGCGATAATTTGTTACTTTATTTTATCAATACCGGAAATACCCCTGCCAATTTCAAGTTTTGGGGTTATATCCTAACGGCACTTGACGACAGCCCCTCAAGTGCTTAAAAAATTTATTATAGCCAGGCATAATGTCAAATATTATTCTCAGCCATCCAAGTATCAAAAACAAAAAAGATAGCCAGCCAAAATGCCTTTTTCTCTTATTTTAAATATTTTTTTTTAAAACAATTCAAACGTTACGAAAACGAGTTTGGAATAATAGAGTGCATGTAAGCTATCATTTCCAACTTTGAATGGAAGCTAACACCAATTCTTTATCCGGATACCAATTAGCTAGCATTCGAGAAAATAGATCAATTCACCACCTCAATGTTTCTAAAATCATAAAAAATAGAGGACACAAATATTAATTTTCTTTTCTGATAGAAACAGATTGCTTCAAGACAACTGAGACAATATGTACACAAGGACATGTGATCATAAGTCCGCACATTAACTGTATTCCAGATCTTGTTGAGCTTATTATTGTTAACATCAGAAATAGGAAATCTAAAGGGCCAATTTACACAAGGTCTTAATATATTTCTAGCATTTTGCCCCTTAACATAGCTTCTGCTTTCCTCACTTGCTTCACTCGGCCAATTATAAACACCTGCATAACAATTATTTAGCAACATTACCATTAATTTCAATATTGCAGGCAGCAATTTTGCTGTGAATCATGAAATGTCAACCTGAATTCCAGAATTATGGCTTTTTATTACAGGGACACTTGGAAATTATAGGTGTCAATCACACGCATATGTAGCACATATACAAAACCAAAAAAGTTAAAGACCATGAGGAGATTTAAAGTACAAAGTAAGGATATCTTAACACAGATTATAGTTTTCGAAAAATGTTTTTCCAACCAAGACAAGTTAATTTACAGGAGTGTAAAAGTGGAACCTCTCGAAGGAGTTGAGCTTCTTTTTAATAGATTAACTTATTGTTATGTATTCCATATATATATGTATATATATAAAGTACCAAAAACATCATTAAAATGAAATTTTAACCTAAAACTGGAAATTGGAACAAATAAAAAAATAATTAACAAGTTCACATTTTCAATGTGATTTCATATGTATCAAGAATTCGTGATACTCAAATAATTAAAAGTTGGTCCAGATTAAATTTGACCTCTAAGATTGACCTTTATAAACAAAAAGGAGATGTTTCACTTGTTTACTTGTATGTGTGAATCGAAAGACTGACCTTGTCAGGTGGACCTTTCGCACCTCCAATGAAAATTTCAGCACTGCAAAGATGTAACATGTTCGAGTTTAAAAGAAAGTTGCACAGATATTAGGAGAAACAAAACAAGTTCTACACATGTATGAACAAAAAAAAAGGTTAATAAATTAAGAAAGAATAGTACTTGCAAGACTCTTTAATGGATAAGATCGACGCCCCTCTTCTTCCGATAACACATCCCATTTTCCCCGGGGGGACATCAAGTACTGACAAAATTTCTTCTTCTAAAGAATCATTTTCTGAATTTTCTGCAACGAGGTTAGCTGCAAAGATAAAATCATTTCTATATAATTGTCCCAGGAAGATTAAAAGATTTGACTTGTACTGCCTTGGTCCTAAAGGATATCTGCATGTACGTTTTTCTTTTGTTGCTAAACTGTATCTGCATGTATGTTAATGGCATGGTTCCAAACAAGACAATAACTTTGTGATAATAGGACTATCACCTTTAAAGCTTTCATTTTAACTAACAAGAAAATGAATGTACAATGATACAATAGCTAGTAGCTACACATTCTTGCTTTACAGATAATTCACCAATTCCCATCAGTAATATTAGATGTGTGGACACACTTCCAAATTACGAATAAATTTATACATTACAAAGTTTGCTCATGATGTCATCAACGCACTTGGTTGCCAGTGAACAGAATGATAGCTGGTTGCAGAATGTGGCTGAGAGAGGGGGGTGGGGTGTTGGGTGAAGGTCAGGTACTAAGGTGAGACAATTGTCAGCTGCCAGCCTTTCAGTCACCCAATTCAGTGTAGATAAGGTAAACTTAGACAGTACAGAACATTTTCTTTTTCTCATAGTTTGACTGTTTAGACTTCACATTTAAGTGTGCTACGCATAACAGACAAGGCTCATTAAAGCATAATGCATTCAAAAAATCCCAAACAATGTGTTCAGTTTTATCAAAAAAACATTACAAGAGGCTCAACAAAATAGACGTATAGCTAACCTGGAATTTGAGGGAGAGGAGGCCAGTCCGCATAATTGTTATCACTTATGCAAAAACATCGACAATAAAGTGCACCACGAACGGAAAGATACCACAAGGATCTCTGATTCAATTTCTCTATCATCTTGTGATAGATGCTTAGAAGAAAACGGACATCATCTGCAGCAGCACGAACCATCTGTTCGGACAGAGGCCTGTACATCCAAAAGTTGGGGTCCTGAATGTATCATGGATAAATCAGAAAATTGTAATTTCACACAGCTTCTGACATTTTACAAGGAAAAAAGGCTCAAAGATAATAGTAATATTAATGTAAATGGGTGTATATTACTTTAAGACGTTGCAGACTGTACTAATGTATAAAACAGTTAAAAGGCATAAATATATATATTTGACACTAACGTATGTGTGTATATAAACATTAAAATTTTACATTATTGCAAATAAAACCTTTTCACTAGCTGAAAAAATTCATGTATCCTACACATGACTAAAAATAAAGGTTATGCTCATCTTTCTAATTATATTGAGCACCTAATTTATTAAAATTAGACTGAAGTGATTCAACACAGAAAAATTAAGCAAAACGAAATTTGCGAAATTTGCACTTCACAAGTATGATGTATAATTTCAGGCCACTATCAAAAGAAAACATACCGCCTATGGTGGAAACAAGTAACCTCTAGATGAAGAAACAACAAATTCATTACAACGATTAAATGTCGCCCTTGAAGAAGACTGAGGATAAGGAATCTCGTGGTAGTTCTTTGAAATTGTCACACAATAATGTAAGTGCATCTAAGTTACTAATAAGAACATAGTGAATCTAATCACCAAGAAATTCAGTCAAATCGAAAATAACCTTAACCATTCTTGTTAATCTTAATTTCAAATATCAGTAGTATGAATTTTAGACAAGACCAACCTGCCTAAGAAGGTAGCGGACTTCTTCTTTCTCCAGATAAGAAACACCTGTATTCAAATCCTTACGTTGAAATCTGGTTATCTGGAATATACAAATTTACATAATGCTTCTGCTGCTGTTTCAAATATTTGCACATTTGGTAAATACTTGGAGAAATGAAATAAGTGTTACTAGCTTCACTTTAGATTGTTGACTAGTAAGATCAATAACAACTGTACATTTGACCTTTTAATTATGATAATATACGATAGTTAAAACATGGTTATTAGCAACAAGAGCATTTCTCCTATTACCATACTATAATATACACCTAAGTGCCCCCTTGGAAGTTTATAAAGCAGCTTAAATGGCTTCTAGGTATGAATCACTGTTGGAGGTCCTTTTGGGCAATCTGATATTATTGGTAAAATCCGCCTTAACTGAGATAAAACTACCAAAGATTTTTTACATCATTTTTTAATTTTTAAAATATGTTAGTTATATATTACCAAACTCCAAACAGACACATGATACATATAAGAAGTTCACAAAATAACTTATAAATAAGTAAAAAAAATTAAGATTAAATACGCCTAATGGGCCAGATGTGCCACTAGAAGGTACATCATATATAATTTAAGATAAGACAAAAGTGTTGACGTACATGAATGGACGACATGGATACATAAATTACATCAAAGTTCAAGGGCAAAATATAGGGATCATTGGATCACAACAAATACAAATGAAAGAGGGGGTTGGGGGTTGGGGGGGGAGACCTTAACTACAACCATTTACCATCTGGACCTTCAGCCTGTTTGGCAACTGAAGCTTAAAGCAAAATGTTGCTTTAAGTTGTTTTCGGCTTGTTTGGGTAAATAGCTTAAAGCCCGGCTTTAACTTAAAAAACTGCTATAAGTCATAAGTTCCATTTAGGTACTTTTGACTTATGACTTATGAGTTATGACTTATGGAGTTTTTTTATTTTTTTTTCACGATTCTTGTAAAGTTCAAATATTATGAATTTAAAATTTTTTTAAGTCAAATTTCACTTTAAGTCAAAATTATTAAACCCCCGTTTAACTTTAAGTAAAATTACCCAAACACATTCATTCAACTTAAAGTAAACAACTTTACTTTCTCCTTTAAGTTAAAAACACCTCCATTAAGTCAAAAGTAACTTATTTTAAGCAATGCCAAACACCCTCCTTGAAGCAATTAATAAATAACAAAATAATTCATGAATGCTAGAACGAGTACCACAATAGTGGATCTACAAGGAGCCCAACAAATGATATGTAGTGACCTTGACTAGTAACTACAACCATTTACCATCTGGACCTTGAAGCAATCAATAATTACAAAATAATTACATGAATGCAAAAACGAGTACCACAATAGCGTGGATCTGCAAGAAGCCCAACAAATGATATGTAGTCGTCTGGCACTTTTGTACGACCTTCTTGCTCTTCAATTAAAGAATAAGCAATCTGATGCAAATGAAGATGTCACTTGTAATGCCAAAATGTTAATCCACTTTATGCAATACTTAATAGAACTAGAAACCAGAATTACTGTCTGCTATACAGCTGATGAAGTAAATTGAAAAAGAAAAATCAACAAGTAAAAAATGAAGGGTGCAATGATTTTTGACTCGGCTACCTAAAAAGCTACTTAAGAGTAATTTTTGCTAACAGAAAGAAAATATAAGGTCCAAACTGCCAACATTTATCTCTGTCCAGTAAACTAATAGCCAAGATGACAAAAACGAATAAAGAATTGTACCAATATCGATAACACTTATGAAATTGAACAAATGCAGGTAATTCAGTATAACATAGATAAGTAGAGCATCTCAGACAAAACTGAATCACTGCATTATGTACAAATCAACTCAATAGAAGACTACATATAACAATAGCTCAAAAGAACAATGTGAAAATAATGTAGTAGTATACTCGGAGCAAGAAATAATAAAAAATGTGTCCACCTATTCAGAAACAATCACTTAAGACCTTCCCTCCAATTTCCTCAACCCTACACTTGAGGCCAACAATTCCCTCCCATCATGAATACCTTGTGCATTATACTTATGACCCGCACTATCAAAAGTACAAAATGGAGAAAGAAAGAAAACAGCAAACAAGACAATACCCACTTCTGCAGACCAAAAAAAAAAAAGTCTCGTACCTGGGTATCCACAACATTGTGCAATTTGATGCCAAACTGAAAGTAAAGTGCCTGCAAAATTAGAATTTATTCAAAGGCATTAGGTGTTATAGCATCAATGACATGGTTTAAACTTTGAGAAACATATATAACCATTAGAGACCTCACTATCTCGTTTGCAATCGTGAATAACTTTAGTGATGTTAACAGACTCAAGTGCAGGCTTACAAGCTATAATAAGCGCCTCTCCTCCCTGAATAGCATCAACAAGATATATAGCATCTGGAAAAGCAAGCTGCAAAGAAGCCATTCCCACTGAATAAGAACACATATAAAATTTTCAAAAATGCTTTCGCCTAATACCTAATCTCTTGAACCTTACAGAAACCTAAAAAACAATCCTGCCAGTAGAGCAGGAAGGCAATGAAAATTTTCAATTCTCTTGCAACCATATACCTAACAGAACAACACAAGATGAAACTTGCAAAGCGCAGCAGTTTCAGTTTGCAAACTGTTACACTTTCCCTCTACAGCACCCACAAACTAAATGGACTATAACACAAAAACAGTTAAACCAACCACATTAAAAAACATCTCAAATGCCAGTTATAAACTGAAAGACACATTGTCCAGGCATTTCAATCTTTTCGGTTCTTATTTAATGACTCTACACACCTTGATACCCAAGATGTGCAGTTTTTAGTTAGCCTACTGGACTTGCTAGTTGCCGCATATCTTAGACCAAAGAATATGACCAACGAATTATTCTTCAATAAGGCATTTCTAGATACAAAGAAAAGGATTACTCCAAATTAGTCTGCAACAAAGAATTTAGCTCACTGAAAAAACATTTCTTCATAATATATGGCAAATAATTGAATAAAAGTTACAATTCAAAGAAGACAATGAAGACATTAAGAATAGGACTAGGAGCATCCCGTATAGGGCCTATACAAAGATTGTAAGAGACAAAGGTTAACAACTACAGGAACCTAGTAGACTCGCGTTCATGAACAGAACTTTTAACATCAAAATTCCTTAAATTTGCATTAAAAGATCGTACCATCCCAATGACATAAACCATATAATGAACAACACACAAACTTTTTAAGATATGTGAAGTAATAGCTTATACGCATGCGATACCTATTACACCCTCGCCTTAGGGTTTTCATACCTTGTAATATATACAGAGGGGGCTTCTCGCTTATGGGCGCTTATGATAACTATTAATAAGCTCTAGTCATATACTTTCTCTGTTCCCCCTCTATCGTCTGTAACATTTTGAGCGGGTTTTGACCTAATTGACAAAACTCAAGCTGCTGGTCCTTGTTGTTTCCAAAGATACCGACTAACCCGTGGCTGCTACTTATATGAACGACTCCTCTATATATTCTCTCTACACTATCCACAATCTCTCCCAAGTCTCTAATAAACTGAAATTCAAAGAAAACTTTAAATTCTTACAAAAAAAAATGGATGCGCCAGATTACCACTCTTCACACTTTCACATAATGGAACCAAAAGCTTATCAGTGATGATTTTAACTTTTTCTCAAACTCAAGTGCTAAGCAATTTATTTACCTGCATTATACAAAGAGTTCCAGTGCGGCAAAGGTCAACACCCTCACAATCCAGACCAATCACCAATTGCCTCTCGGGAGAAGGGTGCAGAAATTCATTCGGAAGTTGAGATGCATGAGTTACAATATAAATGGGAACCGGAGGTACGCTGCCATTGTGAAGAAGGGGTTCCCCACCTGTAATATGAGTAAAAGTTTTAAAAACAATAAACCTAAGGGAGTACGAAGACCAATAAATATCTACTTTAAATCTAGACTAATCTTTCCTGATTTAACACATAAAATCAACACCTAATATCGAATATTACATAGCACATGGAAACACCTAATATCGAACGTCTAATACATATGGTCAATGGCTCTTGCTAGAGAAAACCTATATCTTAGCATCCATTGACGTTTTTTCTAATATAATACACCAACAATTCTGCTTGTAAAACATATTTTCCATTATTTACAAGAGAAAAAGGATATTATTGCATCCATTGACAGCTTGAAAATGCTTTGAGTGACAATAAACATATCCTACGTGCAATCCCTTATTATCAACATCAATCTATAATCACATGAATTTAGCACAAAACAGAAGCAGACAATCTCGAAAAATAAACCGAGAAATGGACTAAGCTCATTAGGGTTAAATCGATTATACTAAACTAGTAGTAAGTCTGATCCACTTCTTCAATGAATTTCCACTTCAACCAATTCGAAAATTTCGAGATTCGATATTCAAACTAATTTACCAAAACCCTAAATAGTTCAAACAAACATCAAACCAAAACCCTAATTTCAAACTAACACACACACATATTTAAGGTAGATAATCTGCAGGATCAATACACATATACACACAAAGAGCAATTAATCAATCAAAATTACAATTTAATCAGTAATTAATATTGAAATGAAGTGAAATGAAGATAGAAAATGTGTAAAGTAGAAGGAAAGGAGTGAAAATATATAGACACAAATAGATTGTATGTATATATATACCGGGGTCGGGAGGGACGGAGAAATGAATTGGGGGAGAAGGGTACGCCATGTGATCGGAGCTGCTCTCTCCTTATTAAACCCGCTTCTACTGCGTTTTTATATTCACACACTTTTTATTTTATTTTAATTTTTATAAAAAAAAGAGAGATTTTTTTATCACATATATTTTTTTTTATTACACTGTAAGTGTAGGATTAATTCTTTTTATATTCTTTATTCATTGGAAATGGGAAATTCTTCTTTTGTATTACTAGCTTATAACCTGTGCAATGCACGGATTTCTTTTATTAAGTTATAAATTTTATTTAATATTATAATTATGTATTTATATAATCATTATTTTTAATAAATTTTTTAATTTTAATTTGATATAATTTAATATACTCATGTTTACGGATTATACTAATGTTTCCTTATTATAAACAACGTATACGATTTTTAATATATTTTATTAATAATTGAAAATTTTGGTGTGATATTTTCAGGCATATATTAATGATTGTAAGATTTGTTTTAAATTAAAAAGGTAACGTGTTTTAATTAGAAAGAAAATATTAATGACTGAAAGATATGATACGATTGATCTTTTTAGGTGTTTATAAAAGTTAATATCTTCAACTAAAATTAAATGTGAAAAAGGTAATCGACTAATTACCATTAATTATATTATGTTATTATTTATTTTAGGTGTTATATTTGATTGATCTTTTTAAGTGTTTATAAAAGGTAATATCTTCAACTAAAAGTAAATGTGAAAAAGGTAATCGACTAATTATCATTAATTATATTATGTTATTATTTATTTTAGGTGTTATATTTTTCTTGAAAATTATGGTGTGATATTTTCGGATATATAATAATGATTGTAAGATTTGTTTTAAATTGAAAACGTAAGGTATTTTAATTCGAAAGGAAATATTAATGATCGAAAGATATGATACGATTGATGTTTTTAGGTATTTATAAAATGTAATATATTTAACTAAAAATAAATGTGAAAAAGGCAATTGATTAATTACCATTAATTATGTTTTGTTATTATTTATTTTAGGTGTATTTATTTTTTTATGATACGCTGGATGTTTTTAGGTGTTTATAAAAGATAATATGTTCAACTAAAAGTAAATGTGAAAAAGGTAATCTATTAATTACCATTAATTTAGATTTGTTTTAAATTAAAAAGGTAATGTGTTTTAATTTAAAAGAAAATATTAATAATTGAAAGATATGATACGATTGATGTTTTTAGGTGTTATAAAAGGTAATATGTTCAACTAAAAGTAAATGTGAAAAAAGCAATCGACTAATTACCATTAATTTTATTATATTAATGTGAAAAAGGCAATCGACTAATTAACATTAATTTTATTATCTTAATCGACTAAGTATCATTAATTATAACGTATTTTAATTGGAAAGAAAATATTAATGATGGAAAGATATGATACGATTGTATTTTTAGGTGTTTATAAAAGGTATTATCTCGACTAATTACCATTAATTATATTATGTTATTATTTAATTTAGGTGTATTTATTTTTCTTTATAATGAAGGGTAAATAAGTAAATTCACTCAGTACCAAAAAACAGGTGGGTGAAGTACCAAACTACCACTTTTTCTAAACTTTTTGCCCGAAATACCACTATGCGGGATCATCCGTCCTTTTTAACCACGGGGCACGCATCTTCCTGATGCGTAGACTGAATACGCATTTCCTTCTTGCGTGCCTTTTGTAAAATGAAAAAACCATCGGTGAACACTACCTTGAACACGCATGTTCAAGATGCGTGGTTGGGAACACGCATGTTGAACATGCGTATGCCACGTTACTGTTCATCGTCCCCAGCCATCGTCGACGTCGTTTTTTCCGGCCAAAAACTTCGACACAATCCTACACTTTTTCCAGGCAACGATAAATCACGTACTATATACCAAAAGAATCGTCTCATCTTCCTCTACAACCCTGTAATTTTGGATTTTCGTTTTCTTTACCGGATTTGAAAGACCCAATTTGAAGCTCAACAATCCGATCAGTTTTCCGATCTGCTCATATACGCCCCTGCGGGGCCTGAAATCAATAGATGAATATTACAAAATGAAGAGCAAGCTGTGGCCATCGTTTTGGTGTCCTCTGTGTTTGAGGAGGTGGCCGGAGAAGGTAGATCGCACAAAGGCGATTTTTGGGCGATTTCGAGCTCGCCTGAGCATCGGCTGTATTTGGGAGATAATGACGTGGGATGACGTCAATGCGCATTACAGAAATGCGTTTCCCCGTATACGCATTAGGGTAATGCGTATTTCAGTATGCGCAGTACCAGAATGCGTACTCCGTGGTTAAAAAGGGCGGAGTCTCCCGCATAATGGTATTTCGGGCAGTTACCACCCCAAAATGTGGTAGTCTGGTCATTTTCTCAAAACAGGTACCAAAACTTTCAATGTTTCGGAATTTATATAATAGTATATTATAAATTTTATTTAATATTATAATTATGTTTTTGTATAATCATTATTTTTAATAATTTTTTTTTAATTTTTATTTAATATACTCATGTTTATAGATTATATTAATGTTTCCTTATTATAAACAATGTATACGATTTTTAATATATTTTATTAATAATTGAGAAATATGATGTGATATTTTCGGGTATATATTAATGATTGTAAGATTTGTTGTAAATTAAAAAGGTAACGTGTTTTAATTATAAAGGAAATATTAATGATCGAAATATATGATACGCTTGATGTTTTTAGGTGTTTATAAAAGGTAATATGTTCAACTAAAAGTAAATGTGAAAAGGTAATCTATTAATTACCATTAATTTAGATTTATTTTAAATTAAAAAGGTAATGTGTTTTAATTCGAAAGAAAATATTAATTATCGAAAGATATGATACGATTGATGTTTTTAGTTGTTTATAAAAGGTAATATGTTCAACTAAAAGTAAATGTGAAAAAGGCAATCGACTAATTACCATTAATTTTATTATATTAATATGAAAAAGGCAATCGACTAATTATCATTAATTTTATTATCTTAATCGACTAATTATCATTAATTATAACGTGTTTAAATTCGAAAGGAAATATTAATGATGGAAAGATATTATACGATTAATGTTTTTAGGTGTTTATAAATGGTATTATCTCGACTAATTATCATTAATTATATTATGTTATTATTTATTTTAGGTATATTTATGCTTTTTTATAATGAAGGGTAAATAAGTAAATTCACTCAGTAACAAAAAACAGGTACCAAAACTTTCAATGTTTCAGAATTTATATAATAGTATAGATATAAAAAAGACATGTATTGATCGTTGCCTACATTTCCGTCCCATTCCGTATTTCTAATTAAGTTAAAAATATAAGTAAATTCTAATTTATAATATTTAAAGTAAGACAAATTAATTGTGATTTTTTTTTCTATCTAAAATACAAAAAAATGGTAATTATCATAAATAGAATTTGAATAAAATTATGATTAAATATTTGTGTTGCATATAAATATAGATTTTTTGGTGAACGGCAAAAATTAGAGAATTTGTAAGATACAGACGAGAGCGCTTCTGTAATCAAGGTCTGAGGATTGTATTCAAGAGTGTTAGAGTGAGAAAGCGATTCCAATCTTAAAATACATTCATTTATTTAGTATATGGTTTTACCCTCTTTTGAGAAATTTTCACAATAATTTGTGTTATTTTCTTTACTTTCGTGTTTATTATTATATTCGATTAACGTTGATCTATATTTCATATGATCCTAACATTTGATTCTCGATCAAAATACTTATCAAGTTAGTGAAACAATAGACATGCCAAAGCGAAAAGATGAAAAGATTGAATTGTCCAAACGGAAGCAGAACGACAATTCTATGCCATGTTTGGATATCATCCTTTTAATGGAAAATAATAGCTATCGATGGGTGAACAAGAAAAAGATGATAATTGTGAAGAAGAAGAAGACACATTTTGATACGGAACCAATGGACTCGGCCATGTGGATGGATAAGATAATGAATATACACCGAAGTAAAGATTTCGAAGGAGTTATGAAATTATATCTCAATGATGTCAATAAAAGTGATGGATTTAATGTTAGACACGCCACCCAAGACTGCTCGTGGACATAAAATATTCAGAATTTACGATCCTCCCAATATTGTCCCAAAATTTATATCATGAATGTCTTGAGATGTCTATCAAACTTGGTTATTTTTGTTTATAACCAGAATAATCGTACAAATTATGATTATGCATGTCTAGATTATGATGGTTACGAGATATGGTTGTACGGATGAATATTGCACTATCACTTTCAAAGTATCTGTCCCTTTTGAGAACACGGTAACCTTTTAAACAAAATCTCGGTTGATTCTCCACCGCCCCTATCAAATTGTTGAAATCAAATTTGTTAGAGGATCGTGAAAAGGAATCTGATGTGTTTGGTAAAGACTCTGAAAACTCCCCCTTTATCTTTTTGAGTTTGCTCTTGAAAAACAATATAACTTGCACCAATTAACTTGTAGCGGCTTTACCATGAAGTATGATGAAATGTATGGTGGTGTGAATATTCTCTTTTCCATATATCAAATTCTTTTAGTATTATTTTACAAATTTCATTTTTTCATATCTAATTATATATTTTAAATACCTTTTTAGTTTGGGATGTTCTCAATATTACCCTTTTAGTTTTGATTTTTCCAGATGGTACCATTCCTTCTTTTTGACTTACGAGTGGTACCCTTATAATTTAGATTTCGTGTATGTTATACCATTCCGTTACCCAAACGTTAGTCAAACGTTAAAATATAAGGGTACAATAAATAAAGTAAAAAACTTAATGGCATCAATTATTAAAGTCAATAGTACAATGATATTATTGAGAATATTCATAAACTTATTTTCTGAAGTTTGGCACTATTTTTGTTGAAATATTCTGATGGATGGTGTTTCTATAAGTAACATAATGTTTCGATTATTGAAAGTGCAAAAAAATTGAAGTTTAAATAGGAAATTAGATAATTTACTTGTATTTTAACGTTTTGACTAATGAAATGGTATAATATATGTTGAGTATTGAATACAGTAAAAGAATACAGAGGGGGGGTGAATGTATTCTTGAACTTTTCTTCGTTCTTGAATTTTTGCAGCAAGATATGTGTTGAGTGTGTGAGATATGTAAGTGCGGATAATAAAGACAAACACAACACAATATCACTTTAATCTAATATTTTATTAGATAAAGATTTTGCTACAATCTGTGAATACAAATGATAGTATTCTCAGCTTCGTTTTACTCAGAGAGATATTTCTTGTGATGTTTCTCAAAAACTTATCTACTAAGGAAGTGAGGTTGTATCCTTATAGACATGGATACACCTACTTACTACAAATAAGGTAGGTAAACAAAATACTTTCCAGCCTGTCTATCTCATTTTAGTAATAGTCCAAACGGCTATAGATTTGACTTTGCAAAGCCTCTTCAGATCCACTTCTTTAACTCCTTGTCCCCTGACTTATCTCTCCAAGCTTCTTTGTAGGCTTTCCAACGTGCTTTATAGTACATAGTCAAATAAAGCGTCTTGGCTTGTTGCAGGTTTCTGACTTGTACAGTTCTTCAGTATTTTGTCTTCAAGAATGTATTCGAGAAGTGGCTAAGTGAGTGATTCGTGAACTAGAATTGACTTAATCGATAACTCTGAGTTCTCGAATAGTGTTATATTGACATATCGAATCACTTCTCGAATAGCTCTTTTCTCTGGGAGTCCTTGAGATATCGAATAGAGCATTTTGACATATTGAATCCCTGAGATGTCGAATAGCATCTTGAGTCTTTGAGATATCGAATGTAGCTTTGACTTGTTGACCCTTTTTAGAACTCGAATATCACCTTTGACCTGTTGACTCCTTGAGTTCTCGAACAGAGTAATAGACATATCGAATCTCTGAGATATCGAATGAGATATCGAACAGTGTATTCAGAGATATCGAATAGTGTCTTCTGAGATATCGAACCCCTAACTTCTCGAATGCTAGACTTCTCGAATAGACAAATGTACTTCTTGAATTGGTACTTAGGCAAATTCTTCATTTCTTCAAATCCCAACTGTGATTATTTGGCAGTCTTTACCACCTTGCTTGAGGCATGAACCTTGGAACTTCTTTCAAGCATTATTCTTGACTTAATAGGTACAGTTACACAGCTAGAATTTGATGCCTATTACAAGTACAAAACCAGTAGAAACTCTACAACTAGAGGTTCCCTCAGTTAAGAGGTCATGTAAGTAATGCATAGCATTACAAGCAACTTAGGCTTGTTATTAGATGTATTCAGGCATGCCTCTGTGACTAACAATCTCCCCCAAATTGTGAGTAAGACCCTTAGTCACAATTTCATGTCTGATAACAAGCCTAACATACATAAAGATAAAACTTGACAGTACATGTATGAATTTTGATTAGCAATGTGGATAGAACTACAGGGTGAGTAATCTTACAGCCTATGATGAAGTACTAGCCATTGTCATTTGTTTCCCTTTCCATAGCTTTGGCTTGCAAATCATCATATGCTTTCTGTCTTCTTTCTTTCTCCTTCCTTGTATTCTCATCCATAGCTTTTATTATTTCTGCCATAGCATCCAATTCTTCAAGCAAAATTGAGTCTTTGAAATCTTCAAGTACTGGTTTCAAAATGTTTGCAGAATAGTGGTTGAGTAGGTTCATTCTGATGTTGACCTGATCCCCATTTCTCCTCCTATACTTCACCACATAGAGTTCAAACTGAACTCTACACAATCCCTTTGCCCTTAGCTTTTCTGCTTCAATCTCCAGTCTCTCAATTTCTTTCTCCCTTGCTAGCCATTTCTCAAGACACTCTTTTCTGATTCTCTCCTCATGATCTCTCTTCATCTTCACAAAATCAATTAGCTCCAGCTTCCATACTCTTTCCACTTTATCTTCTGAGCTCAACAATGCAATGATTCTTTCTATGTCATGTAGCTTGCCCCAGTGTTGACATCCCCCTTGTTTGAATTTCTCCTCCCTTCCATCAGTATATTTGATCTCAAGGCAGTTATCAACAATGGCAACATGGTAGATTCTTTGAGCTTGTAAGAATTGCAGTTGGTCTTCATCAAAATCTTCATCTAGTGGTTGGAGTTTTAAGCCTGGATAGATTGTCAGGGTCTTTGATTTGGATAGCTTTGATTTCCTTGCAGCTTGCTTGAATTTGATTCTTTTTACATGATTACTTGGCAGCAGTATGTGACCTTTGTTTGTAGACCATTGTAGTATTCCATTAGCAGTTTGCTTTTTGAAATATACAAATGGTTTCTTGCATTGAATCTTCTTCTCTTCTTGAGGTGGCAAGACAGTTGCAGAAGCCATAGATGTAGATTTTGGTAGGTCACTACTAACAGTATTCACCCTAGACTTAGAGTCTTGTGTTGTGGTGAGGTTACTGTTAGCAATGCCTAAGGCTTGCTGTCTTCCACTTTTCCTCTCAGAGGCTTTACCTTGGTCATCATCATTCTTCTTCTCCTTATCATCCTTCTTCTTCTTTTTATCTTCATCACCCTTATCACTCATGTGATGTCTTCTCCTTCCATCACTTCTATCTCCATCCTTGTCTTGATCACCATCCCTGCTTGGGTTGAACTTAGCAGATTCAGGTACAATGCCAGTTGCAATGTATGACCTGAGATAAGATATAGCTTCCAATTCTTCTGCTGTTCTTAAACCCTTCTTCTTGTTCAGCTTCTCAATGATGGCAATAATGAGAGGTTTGTTCTGAGGAGTTAGATGCTTAGGAATGACCAGTTGCTTGATATCATCAATTCTTGTTGCAGCCTGATAGATGATGGTTCTAGGATTTTTGAATACTTCAGGTAGCCTTGCTGGTTGACCATCCCTTAACTCATCAAAGAGACTCTTGCTGTTTTCATCCTTCTTTTCAATCATTCCAAGGAACACATCCACTTCTGAGTGCTTTAGACCCTGTAGAGTGTTGATGGTTAAGTGCCATATCTTATTCTTTCCTACCATCATTATCTCTTTGAGCCATAGGCCATCAACTCTCCTTGGTACTATAGTGAGATAGTCAATCTGACTCTTCAAACTCCTATGATATGATAAAGAATCACCAGCCTGTTCTTTTGAGACTTTCAGAAACTCCAAGAATGCATCATCATGATAGACATTTGAGTTTGCAATTTCTTGTAGCTTGGCCTTAGTGACCACCTTCACTTCTACTGGCTTGGCACTCTTAGATATGGAGAATGGAGGTTTGTCAGATGGCATACTCCCTGCAACCACTGTGGTTGTGATAGATTGCTTTTGACCACCAGGGGTAGTGGCATGCACAGTTGGTAGAGTGACAACTGGAATTGAAGTAGGCTCACCAACATTGGCTTTTCCTTTGCCAGGCACATGAGTTAAAGATTTGGAAGCCCTTTGATGACCACCTTCATTGAATTTGATGCCCTTTATTGGTGGTTTCTCCCCCTTTGTATTTGAGTCCCTTGAAATCCTCTTCTCCCCCTTAGGCTTGTTGTCAGGCACAGAGGCTGTAGGATTGACCTTTGGAGTTGAAGATTCATCAGGCAGAGGGAGCCCCATGTGCTTCATCATATCAGCTAACATGGACTGTTGATGCAGAAGAACATCAGCTATGGTGGTGGCTTGAGTGTTCAACTGCTCAGTCAAAGTAGTGACAGTTTCCGTAAGATGAGCATTAGACTGGGTGAGAGAGGCTACTTCCTTTTCAAGAGCATTGACCTTGGTGAACAGTTCAGTAGATTTGAAGCCAGACAAGGATTGTTCTTTCAGTCTCTGCACTTCAAACTTAGACATAGAATGCACTGGGACTTTAGTAGGCAGCTTGTCTCCATACTGATTTGCAAACATAGTTCTTAGCATGGCATTGGCTTCTTTTGTCTGATCAGAAAGATTTTGAAATTTGTGCCCCAGACCTTTGACAGTATCTGATAGAATGGCTAAACCATTATCCATCTTTGTACAAGTAGCCTTGCAGGTTCGAATGTCCTTGAGAACAGTCTCCATTTGAGGGAATTTAGCATCAAAAGTCATTTTTATCTCATGCACCTCTTGAGTTGTTGCTGTGCAAACTGCTGTAACTTCTGTTTTTAGGCCCTTGCCAAGGTAGTGTGCAACCTTGAGAATGCCTTTGTAGGTGTCATTGATTGCCTCATACACATCATTAGGGGTGAGAGATTTGGCATTGGACCTTAGTGAAGTGATGTACTCCTCTCTGAGGTACTGGAGACCTTCTGAGAGAGGGATGTCATATTTTCTTTGTAGCCAAACATCTACATTTCCATCTCTCTCAGTTTCATCTATGATCTTTGCCTTCTGTATTTCTACATCATCTCTGTGGCATAAGAGGATAGCTTCATAGTCTGGATTGGGCATGTTGGCAGTGAGAAGGTGCTGAGCAATCATTGTGAACTCAGGAATCTGATCCACAATTAATCTTTGGAGTGCTTCAACCGTCAATTGTGGTGGAACAGACCCTGATCCTGAAGCACTGTCATGTTGCACAGGCTTCAGCCATTGAGACATATAGTGAGAGCTAGAGCTAAGCAAGCTAGACTCCTTAGTTACAGATGTAACTTCTGTAACCGGATGGACAGACTCTACTACTGTTGTCTCCACAGGAGTGGGATGAGTTACAATAGTAGGTGACACATGCACAAAGTCTCTAGTGAAAACTAGTGAATCCTCTGTGTTTGTGATGGTGTCATTAGGATATGCCCCAGCATGCATTCCCTGACCATCTAAATGTGGTACCTGGGTGGTGAGCAAAGTGTCAGGCACTAAGTCACTTGAGTCCATTGGCTCACCAAGAGAATGGAATTCTTGGTGATCAATGCCTTGCTCCTCAATTTCTTGAGTTGCAGGCTCCAAAGAAATTTCAATGTTAGATTCTGGAAGAGAAGAGTGTTGTAGAATGGATTTTGGCAACTCCCCCTGAGAAATAGAGGGAGTTTCAAGTGTAATGTGCTCTCCACTCAGTGTTGTGCCAGCCTTATCACTCCCTTGTGCTGAATCTTTACAGGTAGGTGCATTGGGGAGGATGCTTGATTCTATAGATGCACCCTGTTAAGAGGATACATCTAGTGAGCTGTGTGCCCCTGATTTTACAACTTCAGCCATTTGGGTGACTGAAGAGGTGGTTTTAGACTTCTTCTTCTTTAGGCTAATGATAGGTGACTCAGGTTCCTCACATTCTAAACCTAGTTCTACAGCCAAGGCTGCTTCAGTTAAGATGTTTAAGGTTCAGAAGCAACCTGTTTTCTTTTCTTTTTACTAACATCACCCTTTTGAGAGGATGATGCAGTTGGCTCTGTGTTTGGTAGAGTGTTTGTCTGAGAGGGTTGGTTAGCAAGCCTTGGGTTAGCATTTTGTTTTTCTTGCTTAGGTTGTGCTAACTGAGACTTAGAATCAAATATTGGCATGTTATGGGGGTAAGACCTAAACAAACCCTCCATGTGGGGAGTTATGTTAAGCCTTACATCCACATCATTCCTAGTCTCCAAGTTACCAAAAATGAGTTTGGTCATGGACCTAGGATAGCCTATCTTACTTTTATCTATTCCAGGCAATTCAATCAATGAAGCATTTTTTAAAATTAAGTACTGATTGAATAAAGCGAGGAAAGAAAATTTCAGTACCTCTCTTGGTTGTGGTCTTACCAAGTCTCCCATATAGCTCCTGTAAGATGATTTGTCCAACATCTATCTTTCTCCCATGAGCCAAGGCATAGGCAAGCTGCTGCACAGGTGTACTAATCTGGTCAAAACTCGATTTCCTTGCAGTGAATACTTGAAGGAGTGTAGCAAAAACATAGCTCCATTCTTTTCTCAAATACTTCCTATACAGCTTCCCAAGTTTAATAGTATCGGAGTAGTTGATAAATTCAAAGAATTCTTCCAACTCAGCATCGGTGGCCAGGGAGTCATATGCCTCTTGCTGCAAATCCAAGGCTTGATTCATGTCTGCGGTAGTGATAGTAATATCCTCGCCTTGAATCTTGCAGTAGATAACATATGAGATGATAGCATTCTCAAGGGCAATGACCTCCACGGTAGCTGTCCTCCAGAATTGTTCTAATAAGTCTAAGTACAGGGTTGGGTTGGCTGAGAGTGCACCCTTGATGTAAGATTCAGACAACCATCGAACAAAGCACTTGAAATTAGCATTTGGTGCTTCTACATCACTAGTAATTGCGATGAAATTGGTTTGAGATGGTATGGTGAGTTGAGTGTTTGCCATTTGGGTAGAGAAGAAAAGAGAATTAAGGTTGAAGAAGAAATTCGCAGTTAGGGTTTTCAGAGGTTTTAGGAGTTTAGATGCTTGAGAAATCGAACGAAATGAGTTGAATAGTTGTGAAATTGTATATATATGAATAACCTGAGTTGTCGATTAGATATATGATCTGTATCAACAAGTCATTCGAGAAGTATAAAACAACTATTCGATAAGTTAAGAATGGCTTATTCGATATCTCAGGCAGTTTGTAACTCACAGCTGGCAGTTATTTAAATCAGAAAATAATTCTAAGCTAAATAAAATATGTTTTTATGAGCGAAATGAAATATAAATCCAAAAAGCAATTAAGTGTCAGCGAAAAATCAGCCTTTTCAAATGATTCGATAACTCAAATACAGTATTCGAGAACTCCATCACTAGAGAACTAAAATACTCTATTCGAGAACTCAGAGTGTGCTATTCGATTTCTCCAAAAGACACTATTCGAGAACTCAAGAGGGTTTTAGATAGGCCTATTCGAGAACTCGAGCCATGACATAACAATGAACCAATCGAGAAGTCTGACTTATCGAACTATACTATTCACTCATAAAATTCAATTTTCACTATCTTTTATAATTTACCAGAAATATTCACTGAAGAATATTCTACCAAATTAAATAGTGATTCTCTCAAAATTTCACAGAAATTTCAAGCTAAAGATTTATGATTTTCAACATATGCAGCATTATGGAATATTTATAAATCATACTCCAGCTTACTTCAAAAATATTGAGCATTTGATAAAATAAGTATTTACTGCTGCAACAATCTAGTTGATATATTCACTTAGCCAGAATTTGAAGAATTCAGCATTCCAATCTCACTAACCAACCTTGTGAAGGTGGCTTCATCTAATGGCTTAGTGAATATGTCAGCTAGTTGTTTTTCTGTGGGAACATAATGTAACTCAATGGTTCCATTAGTTGCATGCTCCCTTATGAAGTGATATCTGATGTCAATGTGCTTTGTCCTAGAATGATTGACAGGATTGGAAACTATAGAGATTCCACTTGTGTTGTCACACATGATTGGAATCCTTTCCAACACAAGTCCATAATCTCTAAGTTGGTTTCTGATCCAAAGCACTTGAGCACAGCAACTTCCAGCAGCTATGTACTCAGCTTCAGCTGTGGAAGTTGGCAAAGATTGCTGTTTCTTGCTGTACCAAGAGACTAACCTTTGTCCAAGAAACTGGCAGCTACCTGAGGTGATTTTCCTATCCACTCTGCATCCAGCATAATCAATATCAGAATAACCAACCAGATTGAACCCTATGTCCTTAGGATACCATAACCCCAAGTTTGGTGTGCCCTTCAGATATTTTAAATCCTCTTTATTGCTATCATATGTGATTCCTTTGGATTTGATTGAAACCTTGCACACAGGCATGTTGCAAACATGATGTCTGGCCTACTAGCAGTGAGGTAGAGTAGAGAACCAACCATGCCTCTGTAGATTGAAATATTTACCTTCTTGCCCTTAACATCTTCATCTAACTTGGTGGCAGTGGCCATGGGTGTCTTTGCAGGTGAGCGTTCTTCCAAGTCAAATTTCTTCAATAGATCCTTGATGTATTTGGTTTGACTTATAAAAATGCCATCCTTCCTTTGACTAACTTGCAGCCCAAGAAAGAATGTTAATTCTCCCATCATACTCATCTCATATCTGCTCTGCATGAGCTTAGAGAATTTCTCACACAGCTTCTCATTTGTAGAGCCATATATGATATCATCCACATAGATTTGAACTAAGATAATATCATCACCATGTTTCTTGTAAAATAGTGTCTTGTCCAGTGTGCCTCTAGTGAATTGATTCTCCAGTAGAAATTGTGATAGTGTGTCATACCATGCCCTAGGAGCTTGCTTAAGTCCATACAATGCTTTAAGCAATCTGTAGACAAAGTGAGGGAATTGTGGATCCTCAAAGCCAGGTGGCTGCTGCACATATACTTCTTCTTCCAACTCCCCATTCAGAAATGCACTCTTGACATCCATTTGATAAACCTTGAAATTAGAATGTGCAGCAAATGCCAAGAAAATTCTAATGGCCTCTAGTCTAGTAACAGGGGCAAAAGTCTCATCATAGTCAATGCCTTCATGTTGAGAGTATCCTTTTGCAACCAACCTTGCTTTGTTTCTTATGACTACACCATTTTCATCCATCTTATTCCTTAGAACCCATTTTGTTCCAACAATGGTTCTATCCTTTGGTGCAGGCACAAGTTCCCATACTTTGCTTCTTTCAAATTGATTTAGCTCCTCTTGCATAGCAATTATCCAATCAGGATCCAACAATGCATCATCAAGTTTCTCAGGCTCAACTTGGGATAGAAAGCAACCATAGAGACATTCATTTAGAGTTGTTTTCCTTGTCCTCACTCCTGCATTTGGATCTCCAATTATTTGATCTACAGTATGTGATCTATCCCATTTCCTTGTATGTTCAGATTGATTTCTCAGCCTTGATGTTGCTTCATCATCCAGATCATGATCATTTACATTTCCTCCCCCTGTGAAGTTGCCACTAATCACAGGTGTGTCTTGGATGCTTGTTTCTTCATTGTTGATTGACACAGGTTCTTCATTCACTCGAGTTTGTTGGATTGTGGGCTCAAATTCAGTTTCAATCTCCTCATCAGAATCATCTAGATTGTTAAACTTCAAAGGATATTTATCTTCATCATTGGCTTCTTCTAATCCAGGTAGTTTGCTATCATCAAATGTCACATCTGTGCTTTCCATAACTTTCTTTTGACTGATGACATAAACTTTGTATGCAATTCTTTCCATAGAGTAGCCAAAAAAAATTCCTTCAAATGCTTTTGCATCAAACTTTCCAACATATTCTGAATTGTCTTTTAACACAAAGCATTTGCTTCCAAAAGTATGAACATACTTTAGAGTAGGCTTCTTTCCAGTCATCAAGTTGTAAGTTGTCTTTCCAGTGTTTTTGTTGATGAGGCTTCTGTTTTGGATATAACATGCAGTGCTCACAACCTCAGCCCAAAAACATGTAGGCATCTTTGCATCAAGTAACATTGTCCTAGCAGCCTCAATCAGAGTTCTATTCTTTCTCTCATCAACTCCATTTTGTTGTGGAGTCCTTGGAGTTGAGAATTGTTGAAAAATACCATTCTCTTTGCAGAATGCTTCAAGCATGGCATTTCTGAACTCTGTTCCATTATCACTTCTTAATGCAATCACACTTGCATTGTTGGCCTTTGCTTCCTTGTCAATTTTCTTTATATGCTCAATGATTACTTGTGGAGTGATAAGTGGATTTTATATCCACTTGGAGCGTTCCATATCGGCTTAAATTGATTGACTTGGTCTCAAGTTTGTTGTATTTTTTATGTGTTTTGTGTAGTTGTGCAGGGTTGTAGCTATCGGTTAGTGTTGGTGTTTCTAATCGATATTAGAGTGGAATTAAGCATTGGAATGAAGATTGGACACTTGTGTTATGCTACCAAGGAGTTACATGTGTCATGGTATTGAAGATGTTAGATAATGCAATAGAAACGGAGGAGAAAGGAGCACATTTGTGTAAAATTCGGATTTTCTGGATAGGTTGCGCAGTCTTCACTGTTTTGGCCATATCTGGAGTTCTAGAAGTCCGTTTTCAGTGATCTTACTGCCCACGCGAAGCTTGGGAGATTTTCTACAATCTTGGACAGGTATGCCACGCGCAGGCTGCGCGTGGTGGGCGCAGGATGCGCGAAGAACAGACTGTTGGGCGCAGGTTGCACGCGCGCGACCGCTGGAAAAATTCTGATTTATTGTTTTGGCCATATCTTGAGTTCTACAAGTCTGTTTTGGACGATCTTACTGTCCACACGAAGATAACGAGATTCTCTATCATTCTAAAGTGGTCCAGAGGTCCAATTACAGCTGGAACGGTCCAGAAATATTGAAGAAAAGTCAGCTACGAATTTTCCTTAAAAACCGAATCAGTTTAGGAAACGTATTATGTGCCGAACTGCAGAAATTCAACTCTGACAAGGAAATTGCTATAATTTCTACTTCTAATAAGTATGGTAATTGCTATGGGCGGATAGAACATTCCAGAATCAGATCTACATATGGAATTTGCAATTCTATTCTCATTCAAGAACGGAAATTGCCAATCTTTTATTCCAACTCTAAAAAGGCAATTGCTTGGTGGACAAGACTTCTAGAGCCTATATAAACACATCCAACCCTTGTAATTTGTATTATTAGGAGAGAACCATTACATATCAATTACTTAGTTTTATTTGTATCATTTCATACTTTGTTTTTATCATGGTTTCATTAGATCCCATGATGACGAGAGGTTCGATTATGAACTAATCGTTGTCATGGGATTCTAACGGATTTATTTATGGAGCTTTAGTATCTTGATTGCTTTAAAGATCTGTGTGTGATGTATATCTGATATCCTTGTATGGTTATGCTTAATTGTTAGATGCGTAGCTAACATCTAATTTGTTAATCTCTTGTGAAGTGAAAGTGGATCTTGAGATTTAGAACTTGCCATGCTAGCATAGGTTCATGATTGTTTATCAACATGATTAGTAGTATGAGATGAAAATACTTATATTGCCCTGTGTGATCTTTATGGATAACTTGTTCTTCAACCGTTATGTTTTCAAATTCTATAGACATATAGGGTCTAAGCATAATTGGTGTCTATTCATCTTCTATCTCTTTTGTGGATGTATGTTTAGTTTGGTATTCGTATACTGAGAAGTAGCGTATATTTGTTTCGTGTTGTCCGATCAGATATCATAACCATTGCATATAGTGATTAAAGGCGTCAGATCTAAGCGAAGTATTTAATGAAGTTAGGATCCCATGTTACTCTTGTAGAAGTAATTCGATTCCAATTCTTGTTGGTTAATTAATTCTTAGTTTGTTAATTTGTTTCTTAGTTAATTTAGATAATTACAAACCCAAATTTGTTACTTGTCTAAGCAATTGAAATTGATCATACATTGTTGCTTGAGCATATCTACATAGAAACAATTTAAGATCAATTTCAATTGCTTAGACAAGTAACAAATTTGGGTTTGTAATTATCTAAATTAACTAAGAAACAAATTAACAAACTAAGAAGTAATTAACCAACAAGAATTGGAATCGAATTACTTCTACAAGAGTAACATGGGATCCTAACTTCATTAAATACTTCGCTTAGATCTGACGCCTTTAATCACTATATGCAATGGTTATGATATCTGATCGGACAACACGAAACAAATATACGCTACTTCTCAGTATACGAATACCAAACTAAACATACATCCACAAAAGAGATAGAAGATGAATAGACACCAATTATGCTTAGACCCTATATGTCTATAAATTTGAAAACATAACGGTTGAAGAACAAGTTATCCATAAAGATCACACAGGGCAATATAAGTATTTTCATCTCATACTACTAATCATGTTGATAAACAATCATGAACCTATGCTAGCATGGCAAGTTCTAAATCTCAAGATCCACTTTCACTTCACAAGAGATTAACAAATTAGATGTTAGCTACGCATCTAACAATTAAGCATAACCATACAAGGATATCAGATATACATCACACACAGATCTTTAAAGCAATCAAGATACTAAAGCTCCATAAATAAATCCGTTAGAATCCCATGACAACGATTAGTTCATAATCGAACCTCTCGTCATCATGGGATCTAATGAAACCATGATAAAAACAAAGTATGAAAAGATACAAATAAAACTAAGTAATTGATATGTAATGGTTCTCTCCTAATGATACAAATTACAAGGGTTGGATGTGTTTATATAGGCTCTAGAAGTCTTGCCCACCAAGCAATTGCCTTTTTAGAGTTGGAATAAAAGATTGACAATTTCCGTTCTTGAATGAGAATAGAATTGCAAATTCCATGTGTAGATCTGATTCTGGAATGTTCTATCCGTCCATAGCAATTACCATACTTATTAGAAGTAGAAATTATAGCAATTTCCTTGTCAGAGTTGAATTTCTGCTGTTCGGCACATAATACGTTTCCTAAACTGATTCGGTTTTTAAGAAAATTCGTAGCTGACTTTTCTTCAATATTTCTGGACCGTTCCAGCTGTAATTGGACCTCTGGACCACTTTAGAATGATAGAGAATCTCGTTATCTTCGTGTGGACAGTAAGATCGTCCAAAACAGACTTGTAGAACTCAAGATATGGCCAAAACAATAAATCAGAATTTTTCCAGCGGTCGCGCGCGTGCAACCTGCGCCCAACAGTCTGTTCTTCGCGCATCCTGCGCCTACCACGCGCAGCCTGCGCGTGGCATACCTGTCCAAGATTGTAGAAAATCTCCCAAGCTTCGCGTGGGCAGTAAGATCACTGAAAACGGACTTCTAGAACTCCAGATATGGCCAAAACAGTGAAGACTGCGCAACCTATCCAGAAAATCCGAATTTTACACAAATGTGCTCCTTTCTCCTCCGTTTCTATTGCATTATCTAACATCTTCAATACCATGACACATGTAACTCCTTGGTAGCATAACACAAGTGTCCAATCTTCATTCCAATGCTTAATTCCACTCTAATATCGATTAGGAACACCAACACTAACCGATAGCTACAACCTTGCACAACTACACAAAACACATAAAAAATACAACAAACTTGAGACCAAGTCAATCAATTTAAGCCGATATGGAACGCTCCAAGTGGATATAAAATCCACTTATCACACCCCCAAACTTAAACCGATGCTTGTCCTCAAGCATAAACAATTAAAAACTAACTAACTAGTACCACTTCCGTAGGTGATCACGGTTGCATTTGGCATATGCAACAAGCCCTTTAAACCCCTAAGCAGCCCTAATGGACGAGTAAGGTCTCGTGAGGGCCTATAGCGAATGTACCCACAAAATCCATTTAACCTAATGCAATGCAATGCATGAATGCAACTAAATGAAAATGCAACGATCCCCTTCAAACTAACCAAAACCAACTAGCAAGCAAATATCTCAAAGAATGCAACTAAATCCAAATAGAGCTCGACTAAGTCCCCGTACTCTAACAATACATGAACAGAAATGTGCGTGTGTGCTATGCTCATCAGAAATACTCCCAAAACTAGGTCAAAAATCATACCTATCCTTCGCCAAGACAATCACAAGTTTATAAATAGAATAGACTGTAGACACTTCATAACTTCGAAACACCTCCATCCTTATATGAGTTAGCCAGAAATCCATGCTTTATTACTAAACAATACGACACATAATATACAAGCATGCTTATTTAACCGTGCAATGGATGAGACCCCAAAAGGCTTATACAATAATACCCATGTAGCGAGCGTTGGGTTAGTGGATCCCAGACTATAAAAGCCTTAGGTCACTAGGCACAAAGTCCCCGCGAACTTAATTGCTCGAGTATTAAAGAGCTCACCCTAGTTAATTTTGCATTTAACAAGTAAACAACTATTTTTTTTCTTTTTTTTTCTTCTTTTTTTTCTGATGATTTTTTTTATATATGCAATCTGGAATGAGAATTCTCAATTCCAACCCTAGACTACTCATATAAATATGAGTCGGCTACTAGCCATTTGACACCTAGCCTTTATTGACAACTAGCATGAAATTCCTGTTTTCCCCCAAACTTAGACTTTAGTGCTCCTACGCCATCAAAGGAATAACGAAAATTCTAAATATAAACAAGTGATTAAATCTCAAAGCATCCAAACAGGCATGACCCTAACCTAGCCCAAAAGCACCCAATGAGTTTGTGTAAAAATTTTGTTCCCGTAACATGCAAGTCAATTCCATAAGGACTATAAAACAACCATCTACTCATCATTACCACACTCAAATCAACATCGACCTACCAACGGAAATAGTTCGTCCTAAGGGATCATGAAAAATGCATGCCATGAAAATGCAACTAATATGAACTCACGTGGTATACGAAAAAAAATAACAGAATGTCCTATATGAAACAAACATAAATAATACGAACAAAACATGCATGAATTACTACTAATATGCAAAATATGATATCTATATGAACACAATGACATAAATAACTACCACACACTACTTATCCCCAAATCACCCCCAAACTTAGAATATTCAATGTCCCCATTGAATTGAAGGTAAAACAAGGGATAGCAGGAAACATACCTAAATAAAAATGCCGAAAAGCGTGGGTTGCCTCCCACGGAGCGCTTGTTTAGAGTCTTTAGCTAGACCGTATCTCTATATGGCCATTTAATTATCTTTTCCGGAGCTACAGCCTTGATGACAAGTTTTAACCTTCTTTCCTCTTCAAAGGTGTCAGCCATAATGTTCACTCCACTACCTGAAAAGTTAACAACAATAATAATAAGCAAAGTAGATGAATGACCCAAATATGCATACCTCCTGTGATCTGGTATTTTAAGCTCAAGTTTGGAAGCTTCTTCAACATGATGATTTTCTACCAAAGACTGATCAAGAATGGAGATAGACGGACTAGGAACAGAGGTGGGTAGTTCACCAACAGAAGTCTTAACCACAGACTTAGGATCGTAAGAACAATCCTCAAGCTGAATTTCATGCTTAGAACAAATAGCATTCAATTCATCTAACATCTCATCAGAAGTAAAATTCCTATACAAATCATGAAGATCTTTATTGCTCTCATACTTTAGCAAAGCATCTTCCTCAAGAAAAGACTCAATTGCACTATCCTCAAGATTCGACCATGAAACAACCTCATCAATCAGCACCTTAGAATCCCATAGATCATTCAAGCCTAGCGACTCACACTCTACCTCCTCATCACTATCCACCACAGGTTCTGACAAAACAGAATGTTCTTCTTTTTCTATAGGGTCTTGATCTTGAAGTTCTTTTTCATCCTCAATTGCTGAATTCTTATCGTTCGTGACTTTTCCAGATCTGAGTGTTATGGCATTAACCTGCTCCATGCCATCTTGTTTTCCTGGATTCACCTCTGTGTCACTAGGAAGAACTCCATGCGGCCAGTTGAGAAAGGCACTTGCAATTTGCTCAAACTGATCCTCTAATATCTTGAGAGATACCTCCTGACTTTTAATCATCAACCTTAATTCATCTAATTTAGATTTTTCATTCGAAGATTGACCATCATCCCCATGAAACTGTTGCTGCTGAAAATCTTGGTTGTTGCTCCAGTCGAAATTGGGATGATAGGTGGCTGGAGCTGGTTGCGAAGGTTGCTGGAAGTTGCTCACAAACTGTGCTGATTCAGAAGATATGGCACATTGACTCGTCTCATGTGCGCCCTCATAAACACTAGCAGCTTGAGGAACCTCATGCTTTGACATAAAATCCAATTTCTTATTAAGTGCCTCTAGCTGAGCTGCTAGAGCTGTGAATGTATTAACTTCCAGAATTCCTGCTAATTTGCCTTGTGATAATCTTTGAGTTGGATTCTGGTATTCATTCGCAGCCATCATCTCAATCAACTCGTAAGCTTCCTCATAGCTCTTAGCCCATAATGCTCCTCCTGAAACTGCATCCACCATCTGTCTCGACTGCCATCCTAACCCATTGTAAAAACAGTTGATTACCATCCAGTTCGGCATACCATGATGAAGGCATGATCTAAGCATCTCTGTATAGCGCTCCCAAGCTTCACATAAAGATTCTCCAGATTGCTGTGCAAATTGAGTTAGAGCATTCCTAATAGCTGCTGTTTTAGCCATGGGGAAGAATTTAATAAGAAACTTCTGAGCAAGATCCTCCCACGTAGTAATGGAACCGGCTGGTAGAGAGTGTAACCAGCCCTTAGCTTTATCCCTCAAAGAGAATGGGAAAAGTCTCAATTTGACAGCATCCTCTGACACACCATTGATCTTGAAGGTGTCGCAGATCTCGATGAAATCCCGGATGTGCATATTAGGATCCTCCGTAGGAGTACCCCCAAATTGAACCGAATTCTGCACCATCTGAATTATGCTAGGCTCGATTTCGAAAGTATTAGCTGCAATAGCTGGCCTGATAATGCTTAATTGGATGTCCTTGATCTTTGGTTGAGAATAATACATCAATGCTTTCGCTGCTGCTGCTGGTTCTCCCATTACTACCTGCAACACATAAAACTAAACAACTATATAAGAAACAATCCGAGTCAGTGAACTCTAACGACCACTATTGACAAGCACATAAACCAAAAATAAAACACCAATGATCCCCGGCAGCGGCGCCAAAAACTTGTTTGCACAAAATCACGCAAGTGCACGTGGTCACAAGTAATATTCGATAAGTTAAGTTCGTTCCCACAGAGACTGGCTATTTCTATGTAGATATGCTCAAGCAACAATGTATGATCAATTTCAATTGCTTAGACAAGTAACAAATTTGGGTTTGTAATTATCTAAATTAACTAAGAAACAAATTAACAAACTAAGAATTAATTAACCAACAAGAATTGGAATCGAATTACTTCTACAAGAGTAACATGGGATCCTAACTTAATTAAATACTTCGCTTAGATCTGACGCCTTTAATCACTATATGTAATGGTTATGATATCTGATCGGACAACACGAAACAAATATACGCTACTTCTCAGTATACGAATACCAAACTAAACATACATCCACAAAAGAGATAGAAGATGAATAGACACCAATTATGCTTAGACCCTATATGTCTATAGAATTTGAAAACATAACGGTTGAAGAACAAGTTATCCATAAAGATCACACAGGGCAATATAAGTATTTTCATCTCATACTACTAATCATGTTGATAAACAATCATGAACCTATGCTAGCATGGCAAGTTCTAAATCTCAAGATCCACTTTCACTTCACAAGAGATTAACAAATTAGATGTTAGCTACGCATCTAACAATTAAGCATAACCATACAAGGATATCAGATATACATCACACACAGATCTTTAAAGCAATCAAGATACTAAAGCTCCATAAATAAATCCGTTAGAATCCCATGACAACGATTAGTTCATAATCGAACCTCTCGTCATCATGGGATCTAATGAAACCATGATAAAAACAAAGTATGAAAAGATACAAATAAAACTAAGTAATTGATATGTAATGGTTCTCTCCTAATGATACAAATTACAAGGGTTGGATGTGTTTATATAGGCTCTAGAAGTCTTGTCCACCAAGCAATTGCCTTTTTAGAGTTGGAATAAAAGATTGGCAATTTCCGTTCTTGAATGAGAATAGAATTGCAAATTCCATGTGTAGATCTGATTCTGGAATGTTCTATCCGTCCATAGCAATTACCATACTTATTAGAAGTAGAAATTATAGCAATTTCCTTGTCAGAGTTGAATTTCTGCAGTTCGGCACATAATACGTTTCCTAAACTGATTCGGTTTTTAAGGAAAATTCGTAGCTGACTTTTCTTCAATATTTCTGGACCGTTCCAGCTGTAATTAGACCTCTGGACCACTTTAGAATGATAGAGAATCTCGTTATCTTCGTGTGGACAGTAAGATCGTCCAAAACAGACTTGTAGAACTCAAGATATGGCCAAAACAATAAATCAGAATTTTTCCAGCGGTCGCGCGCGTGCAACCTGCGCCCAACAGTCTGTTCTTCGCGCATCCTGCACCCACCACGCGCAGCCTGCGCGTGGCATACCTGTCCAAGATTGTAGAAAATCTCCCAAGCTTCGCGTGGGCAGTAAGATCACTGAAAACGGACTTCTAGAACTCCAGATATGGCCAAAACAGTGAAGACTGCGCAACCTATCCAGAAAATCCGAATTTTACACAAATGTGCTCCTTTCTCCTCCGTTTCTATTGCATTATCTAACATCTTCAATACCATGACACATGTAACTCCTTGGTAGCATAACACAAGTGTCCAATCTTCATTCCAATGCTTAATTCCACTCTAATATCGATTAGGAACACCAACACTAACCGATAGCTACAACCTTGCACAACTACACAAAACACATAAAAAATACAACAAACTTGAGACCAAGTCAATCAATTTAAGCCGATATGGAACGCTCCAAGTGGATATAAAATCCACTTATCATGGAGCCTCATCCTTTGATGCCAGAAATTCTACCCATGTATACCTTGTGAAATCATCAACCATCACTAGAGCATACTTCTTCCTTCCTAGTGACACAATATTGACATGCCCAAACAAGTCCATATGAATTAGTTGTAGGGGCTTGGTTATTGATGTCACTGTCTTTGACTTGTGGCTTGATCTTTTCATTTTTCCTTTTTGACAAGTCTCACACACTCCTTCTTGACAAAATTCAAGTGTAGGCATGCCTCTCACTAACTCCCTTTTGACTAGAGAATTAATGCCTTTGAAGTTCAAGTGTGATAGCTTCTTGTGCCACAGCCAACTATCTTCATTTGATGCTTTTGAGTAAAAGCAACAAATTTTGTCCTTGTTTGCAGAGTTCATATTGGCTACAAATAGGCTTCCTTTCCTTACTCCAGATAGAGCAAAGTCAGCAGTCTTCTTGTGGGTGATCAAACATTCATCTTTGTCAAAATTCACTTTGAAGCCTCTGTCAGTAAATTGACCAACACTCAGTAGATTGTGCTTGAGCCTCTTGACCAGTGCTACATTTTCAATGATGACATTTCCAATTTCCAACTTTCCATATCCCAATGTGTTGCCAATGATGTCATCTCCAAAAGCAACCATTGGGCCAGCCTTCTCCTCATACTGTGATAGCAGGGCCATATCACCAGTCATATGGTTTGAGTATCCACTGTCCAAAATCCACATGACCTTCTTTTCACTTTCTTTGCCCTGCAAACACAAAGGTATTACTTCTCCTTTGGTACCCAAACAAGTTTGGGTCCATGTGGCTTAGCAACAGTTTTATCATAAACAGCATGCTTATCAATTTTCTTGATGTTAGTCTTCTTGTCACTGTTAGAAGTCTTAGAATCAGGGTTCTTACACTTAGGTGACAGAGGTACCTTCCTAACTTTAGGAGGACTTGAAGACTTTGTTCTTGTGTAGTGTGTGTGAACATTGTGACTGATGCAACCTTCCATGAATTGTCTTCTCAAATTAAAACGACTAGTCATTACATTCATGTTACATGGCATACAATCAAGTTTATCACAGAAAGGAGAGTCTCTATGTCTTAAAGGCACCGAGCAATCATAGAATGGTTTAGCAACACTACCAGATGGTTTCTTGCATGCATGAGTTAAATGATTGGTGCTAAAACAGTTTTGACAAACTTTCCTAGGGGCATTTGGCACATAAGCATAGTTGTTGTCCTTGTTAATCCCCAATTTGCCATTCCTGTTTTGTTTCTTTTTAGCCACTTTCTTCTCAAACTCATTATTCCCAGCTGAAACAAACTTCACAATTTCTCAGGTCTAGGTCTACCTCCTACTGGCTCCTTGGCTTTGGTTTTAACATTCTCACTCTTAGAGGATGCTTGTTGTTCATTTGATTGTTCTTTATCTTCATCATCCAACATTTGCTTAATGAGTAAGGCATCCTCATCAATCTCAAGTATTGGTGTTTTAAATATTGGGGTCTCAGTCTTATTCAAAACCTGAGGCACTTCCTCTTGAACAACAATGTCATCTTCAATAACTGCATAGCCTTTCCTCTGTTTAAGAGTGTCATAATCAAGTCCAATGGCAGCCTTAGGTCTAGCTAGATTTTTCTCATGGTAGGACTGCAATAGACTAGAGGAATTCTTAAATGTTTTCAATTTAAATTCATTTTCAGCTAGTTCATCCCTAAGAGCTTTCTCAACTTGACTAGCACATAGAACCTTATTCTTTAGATATTCAATTTCTTGTTTAAGGTTTTCTACTTGCATAGCAGTTAGTTCTAGTTCCTCATTTCTTTTGTTCACCAATTCATTCTTAGTAGACAGTTTAGCAATTTCTTCATTAGCAGCAGTCATACTAGTATGAATATTAAACATCTCAACAGATAGTTGTTCAACCATAGATTTGTATTCAGAAACAGACATGTCTATGGTAGTGAGGGATGGTACCTGAGAGTCTGATGCAGATGGTTCTTCCTTGGAGTTGGCCATCAAGGCATAGTTGCAGAATTCTTGTTCTTCTCCATCACTATCAGAATCATCCCAACACTTCCCTTCAACTATGTAGGCCTTACCTGGTGTATGCTTCTTTAGCAGAGCCTCATACTTAGATTCAAGCTCAAGAAACTCCTTATCTTTCTTTTTAGGCTTCTTGCATTCACTGGCAAAATGCCCTAGGTCATTGCATCTATAACATCTCACAGATGACCTATCCACATAGCTGGTTTTGAATCTGTTTTTGTTTGCTTTCACAGGTGCCTTGCTCTTGTTGAATGAATGATTTTGAGATCTAGGCTTGAAGGGCTGATTCCTCTTAAATCTGATGTTTGGGAATTTTCTAGCCATAAAAGCATATGAAGTGTTTTCCATAGCATCCAACTCTTCAAGAGTGTAGAACTCATCTTCTTCCTTTTCATCAACAGGTTCAGTCACTTGTTCTTCAGTTTCTTCATCATCTACTATCTCTTCTATTCTCAGCTGACTTGTAGATGCTTCCAGGTCTTGAACAGATTTGTTGACAATCAAGGCACAGGATGTGTTTATCATTCTGCCTTGGTTGGCTTGGATAGCCCTCTTCTGAAGCAGCTCAAGCTCATGAGTCTTTAAAACCCCATAGAGCACATCATATGTGACTTTGTTCAAATCTCTTTCTCTTAGAGATATGACCCTTTGCTCTAGATGATTCGATGCAGATAGTAGAAACTTCATGTTTAATTCCTTAGTGCTGTAAACCTTCCCATTCATTTGAAGCTCAGTCACCAGCTTGTGAAATCTCTTAAACATATCAGTAATACTTTCTTTGGACTGTGCCATGAAAGCCTCATACTGTGTAACCATTATCTGTTTCCTATTCTCTCTTACCTCCTCTGTCCCTTCACATAACACCTCGATGTGGTTCCACATGTCCTTGGCTGATGTGCATGATGCTATGTTGGCAAACATCGACATATCCATGGAGTCTATGATCAGCAACATGAGATGACTGTCTAGGGCAACCTTTTCCTTCTCTGAGTCCGTCCATTTGGATGGCTCTTTTGGAACATATGATCTAGGAATGACTATTGTGCCCACTGTAGATTCATCAATTTCTTGTTGTGGTACAAATGGACCATTCTTGAGGATGTCAGGGTAGAGAGGATTGGCAGCTTTGATGAACAACAACATTTTTATTTTCCAGAGGTTGTAATTCTCTTTGTCGAACTTAGGGAACTTTACCGTACCTGTAGTCTTTGGTGTATTCGAACTCATTATCGTTTTCTGTTTAGATTAAACAGCCTGCTCTGATACCACTTGTTGAGTATTGAATACAGTAAAAGAATACAGAGGGGGGGTGAATGGATTCTTGAACTTTTCTTCGTTCTTGAATCTTTGCAACAAGATATGTGTTGAGTGTGTGAGATATGTAAGTGCGGATAATAAAGACAAACACAACACAATATCACTTTAATCTAATATTTTATTAGATAAAGATTTTGCTACAATCTGTGAATACAAATGATAGTATTCTCAGCTTCGTTTTACTCAGAGAGATATTTCTTGTGATGTTTCTCAAAAACTTATCTACTAAGGAAGTGAGACTGTATCCTTATAGACATGGATACACCTACTTACTACAAATAAGATAGGTAAACAAAATACTTTCCAGTCTGCCTATCTCATTTTAGTAAGAGTCCAAACAGCTACAGATTTGACTTTGCAAAGCCTGTTCAGATCCACTTCTTTACCTCCTTGTCCCCTGACTTATCTCTCCAAGCTTCTTTGTAGGCTTTCCAACGTGCTTTATAGTACATAGTCAAATAGCTTGTTGCAGGTTTCTGACTTGTACAATTCTTCAGTATTTTGTCTTCAAGAATGTATTCTAGAAGTGGCTAAGTGAGTGATTCGAGAACTAGAATTGACTTAATCGATAACTCTGAGTTCTCGAATAGTGTTATATTGACATATCGAATCACTTCTCGAATAGCTCTTTTCTCTGGGAGTCCTTGAGATATCGAATAGAGCATTTTGACATATTGAATCCCTGAGATGTCGAATAGCATATTGAGTTTTTGAGGTATCGAATGTAACTTTGACTTGTTGACCCTTTTTAGAACTCGAATATCACCTTTGACCTGTTGACTCCTTGAGTTCTCGAACAGAGTAATAGACATATCGAATCTCTGATATATCGAATGAGATATCGAACAGTGTATTCAGAGATATCGAATAGTGTCTTCTGAGATATCGAACCCCTGACTTCTCGAATGCTAGACTTCTCGAATAGACAAATGTACTTCTCGAATTGGTAATTAGGCAAATTCTTCATTTCTTCAAATCCCAACTGTGATTATTTGACAGTCTTTACCTCCTTGCTTGAGGCATGAACCTTGGAACTTCTTTCAAGCATTATTCTTGACTTAATAGGTACAGTTACACAACTAGAATTTGATGCCTATTACAAGTACAAAACCAGTAGAAACTCTACAACTAGAGGTTCCCTCAGTTAAGAGGTCATGTAAGTAATGCATAGCATTACAAGCAACCTAGGCTTGTTATTAGATGTATTCAGGCATGCCTCTGTGACTAACAATATATACAAAACCTAAAATACAAGGACACCACTCGTAAATCAAAAAGAAGGAATGATATCATCCGAAAAAGTTAAAATCAGAAGGGTAACATTGAAAATATCCCTTTTAATTTCCATATTTGTTTTGAGCAAAACGCCACCGTGTCAACATTGCTAATCGTCTCTTCTCTAGATAATTGGATGGTTCCACTCTTTTTTTCGAAGTAAATTAAAATTCACACAAATAAGTCTTACATGAAGAATCATGAGCTCTGTCTCCATTTTTTTATAAATTACCCTCCCATACCATACTGGATATATCTGGTTTGTTTTAGTTTTTTGTAATTGTAGGATTACAAATATATAATATATTTATACTATATTATTAAATACGAAATATTAAAAGTTTTGTTGGTAGATTGATTAATAAGACATTTGTTTTCTTTACTTAATTACCTTTACTTAATTATAAATAAATCTCTCCTAATAATTAATCAATTTCTTTTCAAGTAAAACACATTATTTTTCATAAATATCACGGGCAATTCTATTTAATAAAATAAAATGATTATATTATAATTACCATAACTAATTAATTAGTTTTTTCAGCTAAAACACGTTATTTTCATATTTTCTCTAACTAAAACGTCTCTTTTTCATAATAAAATAAAGTAAAATAATAAAATAAAATATAATTCATAATTATTAACCTATTACTTTTTTTCAGCTAAACGAATCATCTTTTTTAAAATTTTCTAACTAAAATCTCTCACGAAATATCACGGACAACATTCATACAATTATTATCAAATCATATTATTTAAAAAATTAAAAATTACAAAATTCATGTTTTAAACAATTTGTTTCAATTTACCTAAAAAACATACAATATTAAAGAAAATTTGGGAATCACACCAAATTTAAATTGGTATAAAACTAAAAAGTAATTGTGAAAAATAATATTATATGTATTTAGGTACAACCTAGCGCAAATTAATCACATTTGTAATAATATTCATGAATCTTGTTTCTTAGTTTTGCAAAAATATACTCCTTACATTAACATATTCTTTTTTGTATATTTCATCTAAATTCGATGAATACGTCTTCAAAAAGCTCACATTCTAACTCCTACAAATTGTTTAAGTTAAAAAATAAATAAAATGTCATAAATTCGAGTATCAAGAAATTTTGAGAGACATTTTAAAATTTAAGAAATATTCTCTTTATTCACTTTTAAGAGCATCTTCAAATATTTTTTAATTCATAAAAATAATAGAATTTAATTGAGATATTAGTAAATTATATATTATTTATCGTGTCAACTTCAACAATATTCTTTATACTTATTTTTTATTTATGTTTTATCATATTTCAACTCCACTATAACAACAATTTGGATTAAAGTGGTGAAAATATGGGAGATAATGCATATTTTATTGGTAAAAATAAATTAAGAGCCAACTAAAAATTTTGAAAATGAAAAAAGAAGAAGGGATTCTTATATTTTTAAATAATCTCACAGTATATTTGAAAAAAAGTCTTATGTAATATGACATTTTTGGATGCTTAATGTAGAGACAAAGGATACCCAAAAAGTACCGAGAGAAGTTGTCAAAGCTACCCTCTAGATAGAAACATCACTTGGAGGAGGCTAACAGATGGATGAAAAAGTAAATAAATAAAATAAAATATATATCATATTGTACATGTTTGGCACCCACAGGTGTCACTGTTGAAATTGTTTTACAAATCTCTTGGAATTCATATAAGATTGTTACATTTTTATACTTTTACTTAAAGAACTCATATAAAGAATTTTTTAAAATTCTAATTTTTATCATACTCTATATATTTTTATTAACTACCCATATAAAGCCTTTTAAAAATACTATATAAGCCTTTAGATTGCTTTTAACTTAATTTTTGCAGAAAAATATGCCAAAGTACCAAAGAAGCACTTCTTTATATTTTTATTAATAAGTCATATAGAGTCTTTTGGAAATATTATATAAGCATTTAGATTACTTTTAACTTATTTTTTGCAGAAAAATATACCAAAGTACCAAAGAATTGCATAAACCAACAAAGCGAAGACTTAATTGAATAATCTTAAAGGTCTTTCGACATATATATTTTGAATTAATATGAAAAATCATGTTTATTAAATTATTAAATTTGGTTATTATTAAACATATCATTGGAACAGAGCCATAGATACTTGCAATTACATAGTTTTACAGGATTGATTTATTTTATTTAATTAAATTTATCCGAGAGTCTTAGAACAGAACATAGGAAATATCAGACAAATATGATAAAGGAAAGTGTTTCAACTAATTATGTCAAACCATCCGACAACTGTGAAGTAGCCAAAATAATTAACTTCGTACTTAATAAAAATACCTAGACCTAATAATACTTAATAGTCGAACCAAGTGCTTAACTGATAACTTTAGCTTTTACTTGAATCGGTTGCTAAAGTGGCGAGCCAAGGTGGTGGAAGCATCCCAGTCTGATCATTTACCGTCTGCAGCAATGGCGGTAGCATTCCATACAAACCCGCAATTTCTTTCATCGTACCACCAGAGCCACCGCCATTTGAACTGCCCTCACCAACACCATTACCAGGTGCCCCTGTCCAAATATTAATCTTTGGTTGCAGCCCACGAACCGCATCAGCATTAAGCTGAGCAACGTCCTTGTAGGTTCCGTTATGGATCATCAAGTAGTCTCTGAGAGAAGAGTAGTTCCCACCTACTTGATTGAGGAGGCTTCCAACATTGATGGCTTGTGCTTGTGCTAGTGCTGTCATACCTTCTGCTTCTTTCAGTTTTGAATAGAGTTCAGCCTCTGCTGCTCGTTGGCGAGCATACATATCAGCATCTGCGCTTGCTTTCTGTGCTTCCGCTTTCTTTTGCGCCTCATATAGAACTGCTTCTGCTGCTTTCTGTTTTGCATACAACTTTGTATTCGTCTCTTGCACCTGTATGACATATGATATGTACATGAATTGGATTTTATCAAAGTAAAGGCTCGCTAGCTAAGATTTGATTAGAAATAATAATAATAATAATAATACAGTTGTTTGACACTACGACGCACTCTGTTTTAAAATTATAGCCTAAAGGATTTTGGGAATGCATGTTAAATTATGGTAAAAAATTAGTCAGAAAGAACTAACTCTAAATAATCATGAGCAAATAACAGATGAAGTAATCATTGATGGAATTGAGTTAATTTACCTGTATGTCATAATCGATGTTAGCCTTGCTTAGATCTTGGGCCCTAAGTTTCTCAGTCATGGTCAAAGCATTCTGCTTCTCGACCTCCATCTGCAGAGCTGCTTCCCTCATGGATACTGCCATCTGCGCTTCTACTTCAGCCATCTTAGCAGACTGAGACCACATGGCCTTCTTCTTTGCCAACTCCGCATTCGCTTGCTCAACCTCTGCATCCCTCTGATTCTTATATATCTGGACTTCCGTCTTGATCCTTATCTCCTCCTTATTTCCTTCTCCTTGCCTCCTTGTCGCCATAATCTTGGATTCTGCATCAACCTTTGCTGCATTCTGCAAAGTCAATCCTTCTCGTTCCTTGGCTCCAGTCGCACCCTTCATCTTGGCCTCGGACACATCCACCTTGGCCTGATTGGCTGCCTCCATCTGAGTCTTCTGTCCAAGATAAGAAAAGTACTCATGTCCCGGAACATCCACAAGTTGTTTGACATTAGCATTGTATATGCGAAGCCCAAACTGATTAAGTTCAAGTTGAACTTGTTCAAACACTTGTTTCTTAAACTCCTTGGTGCCTCTAAAGATCTCATCCATGGTCATCGAAGCAGCAAGAACCCGGGTTTCACCCTCAATAACTCCCATGACAAGATCATTAACATGGTTAGAATGCTTGTCATGGGAAGAAACAAGTTTTGCATACAGCATTAGGCTATCATGATCTTCTAAACGCGGACCGATGGTGAAAACAGCAGGGAGCACGAATGGAAGTTTTTCGGCACTCATGGCCTGGACATCGAAGTTATAGTTAACAGGGGAAATGTCGAATTTTACGCATTTTTGGAATGGTAGAATGTATTTCTTCTTTGCAAGTTGAACATCATCAATGAGTAGTCCAGTAATTGCGAGGTATTCCGAAGGGCCAGCAACCTTATATGTCATGGTGGTAACTGGTAAGTAGAACTTAAAAATAATTTGTTAATGGCACAAAATATGTGTAATATGATACAACACAAACGCAGATGCAGATGTATATATAGAAGATCATGCGCCTCAGCTTGTAAGTTCTACTCCTACAGGGATTCACATGCAGTATACATAATGCAATTTCTGATTTTCTGTTATATTTCCGTTCCTAGATTTGATAGACCTGCAAAAGATCATAGCCGTGCTAGAACATGTGTACTTACTTTTACCGTTTCCTTTAATATCTTACCTACTTTTTTTTTGAATAAATCTTACCTACTTTTAACATTTGAGTTTTTTAATCTAAACTAGTTAAAAACCGGTGACTTTTTTTATTATGATTTTTTTCCTTAATTTGAATTGAATTTATTAAAACATGAATTTTGTATACTTAAATTTTTAAATGATATGATTTGATAATAATTATATAAATGTTGTTCGTGATATTTCTAGGTATTTTTAATTAGAATAATATAGAAAAAATGATATGTTTTAGCTAGAAAATGAGGGATTTTAATTAGACAAATATAGAAAAGATGATATATTTTAGCTGAAAAACGTAATCAGTTAATTATTAATAATTATAATATTATTATTATATTTTATTAAATAAAATGTTCGTGATATAATTGGGAAAAGAGAGGAGAGAAAATAGAAAAGCTAACTTGTTTTAGCTGGAAAAAATAATTGATTAATTATAGTAATTATAATATAATTATTTTATTTTAATAAATATAACTTCTTGTATTGTTTTTAAAAAAGGAGAAATTTTAGTTAGATAAATATAAAGATATTATGTTTTATCTGAAAAGGGAACTTGATTTGGTATTAAAAATATAAAAGTAATATGCTTAATCTTAAAAAAAGAAATTGATTAGTTATTATAAAAGGTATTATCTGAAATTAAGTAAGGGTAATAAAGTAAAAAATACCAACTTTTAATGTTTTGTTTTAATACTATATATAAGATAGATAACTTGTTCTAATTTTTTCGTAATTTTTTTTGATTTTTTCAATATAATGTGAAGAATATTTATTATATTACTTAACAATTGATTACTTGTATTTTATATAGACGTATATATAATTATTTTGGTTAGTAGTTGAATAAAAAAAGTATTTTTTTTGTGTGTATGGTATTTATATGCAGCTATGGCCGTATATGTAAGTGCAATAATTATTAATAATTATTTTACACTTTTTTAATTATTCATCAATAATTATTTATGTTTTCTTAAATATTTGTAGGTTTAACGACTATAAATTTAAGTTGGAAGTTCTAATTAAATTTGGGAATAAAGTTGATGGATTTTAAATATGAGTGTGTAAATTAATAACCACGAGAATTTTGAAAATAGATCAATAGAATTAGGATTAAAGTGTTTTTATAGAACCTCTTTAAAGTGCTTTGGAACTGAGGAAAAGTTTATCATGTAAAATAGGTTTTTTTATATTAAAAAATGAGAATAATGTTACAGTTGAAAAATAATTTTTTTTTCTTTTTTAGTACAAAGATTTTCACAAGTATACAGCCTATTATAATGAATTCCACTCCCAACAATAATTTATGCCTTGATCTCTTCAAACACAAAACAAGGTTACATGAACTAGAGGCAAAATTTTGAAACAATATTTTTAAATTTGTATAATGTTCAAGTATATTCTCTATATTTTTTTTGACGAACAAGTAATTGTATTAACTTGAAACAACTCAATCACAATCAGGACAAATCCCTGACTAACATTACAATCTGAAAATAAACAATTAAACGAGTTAACCAAATAGCCGTTTATGTTTGCAGACAATTTTTAAATTTTTCAAAATAAAAAAGATTATAATGGCTTCTCTATTCAGTGGGTGGATATGGACTACCTTAAACAAGAGAACATGACGTGAGCAGTGACCTAATTGGTAATCGACTATAAAACGGTTCCTTAATTTTTCATTGCAATTTGCAGGAGTTTTTTTTTTTTTGGGGTCAGATCAATTTGTAGGAGCTAATAGTACTTTATTGTCGAATTTCCACTAAAAACTCCAAAAGTATGAATAGAAAAAGACTGCAAAATATTGATGTACATGGTTCAACTTCAATAATGGTAAATTGATAACCATTAATTATCAAAGGATTTTCTACTTTATTATTGAATTATTTACAGAATGCTCCAAAAGTACTTGTATAGAAAATTTTCCCCTCTTGGCCAAAAATGAAGACCGAGTGATCAACTAGACAATTACTCTTTCCTGTGCAATGCTTATTTCCGCAGCTGAAAATTACGTTGGAAACTAATTGGTCTTTGCCTATATTTCCGCAGCTGAAAATTATGCTGGAAATTAGGGCTGGCAATTTCGGGTTAGATTCGTGTCGGATCAGCAGATTCGGGTCGCAAATTTGATCCAAGCCAAATCCGATCCGAAAATTTAATGGGTTCAGGTGCTCAACCCGAACCCGACACGAATGGGTTTCGGGTAACCCGATCCGAAAATTTAATTTTTTAAAATTTTAAAAATAATATATATATTAAAAATAATATATATACATATATATATTAAAAATAATATATATATACATATATATTAAAAATAATATATCTTGAAAATAATATATATATATATATATATATTAAAAATAATATATATATATATTAAAAATAATTATATATATATATATATATATATATATATATATTTGGGTCAGTTTTAGGTTACCTGAACCCAACCCGAACCCAACCCGATTTTTTCGGCTCAAGTTAGGGTCAACCCGAAACTGACCCGAACCCGAAAAATATAAACCCGAAACCGACCCATGCGAGTTGGGTTCGTGTCTCGGGTCCAAAATTGCTAGCCTTACGGGAAACTAATTGGTCTTTGCCTTTATATGTTCTTTACATCGATAGAGGATTTAACGCATATTTTAAAAAGATTAGGAAACCTGAGATATATTTTAGATAAATTTCATGAAATATATGGGATTTATATGCAAATATAGGGTGGGCATTTTTGTAAAATCAAAATTTTTTAATTAGTGGTGCGGGTCCAATCAAATTTTAAATGTATTTTTTAAATATCTAGAAAAAGTTCCTGAGATCAATGTTAGGATCCTTTTTATATATTTTAAAACGGGTATCAAAGTGGTCACTAAAGTGAAACCCATATATCAATTCGTTCACCGATCTTTTTCATTTTAATCACTAAAATCATAACAAATATCAAAATGATATCTTGAGAATGTACTCGAGAAATAAAAATAATTTTTCATTAAGTTCTACACATTTTTCTTGAATGCTTCCATACCCAAAAGAAAGGTTAATAATTCTATTATTTCTGATAATATTTTTAGATTTTTAAAAATTCATTTACTATTTATTTTTAATTTTATTATCATTTTCCTTGTTTTAATTAAAAGTAAATAGTAAATAAACTTTTTAAATTCTAAATATATTATCAAAAATACTAGAATTCATAACCTTTCATTTGATTATAATAGCATTTAAGAAAAATATGTAGAACTCGATGAAAAATTAATTTTACTTCCCGAATACATATATAGAGGTATTTGTTTGATATTTATTATGACTTTAATGATTCAAATGATACCCAACGAATTGATATATGGTTTCCGTTTTGGTGATCACTTTGATACTTAATCCATTGTAAAACTCATCTTTATATATACCTTAAAATGCATGACAACTAGTGGAAAAAAAACGGTAAAGAAAAGAGGAGGGAGGGTAAAGAAATGTGTAAACAACTCTCGTACGTCTTACTCAGATACTTGGTCTTAAGGAATTATACATTACTGTGTCTCTATTTATAGTCCATAATTTTGCAACAAAATCTTCAGTGAAGAGTCTTCACAGACCATAAATTTACACATTTAGATCCAAACAATATGATGAGTGGCGAAATGTGGACTGGTATAGGCTCTCTGCTTGCTAGCCTAATGTTTTTGTGGGCAATTGTTAAGCCATATTTTCCTTATGATATTGGCCGTTTTCTTGAGAGATATGGTCATAAATTTGTCTCATTTTTCTACCCTTATATCCAAATCACATTCCATGAGTATTCTGGTGATGGTTTTGATCGTGGTACAGCCTATGTCGCAATTCAGCGTTACCTGGCTGCCAATTCTTCGGTGACAGCCAAGAGACTGAAGGCTGATTCAGTGAAAGACACTGAAACACTTGTTCTTAGCATGGATGATCATGAAGAGATTACTGATGAATATCAAGGGATTAAAGTATGGTGGGCTTCTAGCATGGCTATGCCTAAGGCGCAGTCCATATCTTTTTATCCGCGAGAAGATGAGAAGAGGTTTTATACTTTGAGTTTTCACAAGAAGTATCGTGATTTGATTACCAAGTATTACATATAAGTCATGTTTTGGCTGAAGGAAAATCTATCGCGGTGAAAAATCGACAACGAAAGTTGTATACGAATAATAAGAATGAGACATGGTCTAGTTATAGAAGGAGTAGGACTATGTGGAGTCATGTTGTTTTTGAGCATCCAGCTAGTTTCGAGACTCTTGCCTTGGATGCCAAGACGAAGAAGGATATCATGAATGATTTAATTACTTTTAGTAAGGCTAAAGATTATTACGCGAAAGTAGGTAAGGCTTGGAAAAGAGGGTACGTCCTCCTGGTACTGGGAAATCTACTATGATTGCTGCTATGGCTAATCTGTTGCAGTACGATGTGTATGATCTCGAATTAACTTCTGTCAAGGATAATACAGAGTTAAGAAAATTGCTTATCGATACTTCTGGAAAATCAATAATAGTGATTGAGGACATTGACTGTTCTCTTGATCTCACCGGGCAAAGGAAAAAGGAGACGGATGGGGAAACGAAGGATGAAAAAGACGCTGTTAAAAAAGCAGTTGAAAATGCAGGGACTGATGGGAGCAAAGTTACTTTATCCGGGCTCCTGAATTTCATTGACGGGCTTTGGTCTGCTTGTGGAGGGGAGAGAGTCATCGTCTTTACAACCAATTATCTGGAGAAACTTGACCCTGCTTTGATTCGAAGAGGGCGAATGGACAAGCATATCGAGATGTCTTATTGTTCGTTTGAAGCATTCAAGGTGCTTGCTAAGAATTATTTAGATATAGAATCTCATCAACTATTTACAAGAATTGAAGAGTTGCTTGGAGAAACTGATATGACTCCTGCTGATGTTGCGGAGAATTTGATGCCTAAGTCTGCTGAAGAGGATGGTGAGAGTTGCTTAAATTGTTTAATAAGTGCTTTGGAGGATGCAAAAGTTACAGTAGCTAAAGCTAAGGAAGAAGAAAAACTCAAGGCCGAGGAAAAAGAGAAACTCAAGGCCGAGGAAGAAGAGAAACTCAAGGCTGAGAAAGAAGAGGATATGAAACAAAAGGCTGGGGAAGAAAAGAATGTTGGCAAGCAGCCAAGCAAAGATGTGAAAGAAAATGGAGCACTGGTTACCTAACTATTGTCTGCATAGTAGAGGGAACTATGTTGCATTCTAGCTTCATATGTGTTACTCCAAATGTCTGCATAGTATGCATAGTTGTTGAACCATTAGGTCCCTTCCAAATGGGTTTAAGGCTTTCATATGATATAATAAATATCTGAATCTTACATAAACTGATTGTATTTTTATCATTTTCTATGGTGCATTATTGAAATGTTTATTTGGACCGCTTTCTGGAAAGTAACTCAGCTGGTTTCAGGATTACAAATATGGCTAGACAAATCATTTCCCACACAATGCATTAATGCAGCATAGTGCCTGTGTCACCATCCATGATTAACCTCCCTATGAATTTGCATTTAGGAGTCCAATTTAAGTAACCTATTTGCTACCTCTTTTTTAAGTTCATACTCAGAATGTATTCTGGAAATCAAGTCTCGTTTAAGCATTTATCCAACAATATTTTCACTCTCTCTATGCTTCCCACACTTCGCATCTAGAACTACAAGGGCCGCAACAGCATGAGGTCTATCTAAAGTGAACTCTAGCTAAATATGAATCAGCCAATTTTCGAGGTTTGATGTTTTGAACACACCGAAGTAAAAAATGTTGCACTTCCTCTGTTTCCCACATCTCTGGCTGATCGGGTCACAAATGCAGATGCTGACAGACGAACGAGTGTGATAAAAGTTGTGCCTCACAATGCTAGATCAGCCAATTAATCTGTTGCTCGGATTTTCCGGACTATACAAGAAGAAAAAGCAATATGATGCTGTTCGATAATCTCTGCTTCCTATCTACAACAATGTGATGTCCTCCAACTGTTTTCTGCTCGGTCGTGTTCTTTGTAGTTGAACCAAAATCTGCAATATTAAAGTTATATAGCACATTGTAAAGAAGATTTTACCCAGAAAACCTATTAATCATTTTTTGTGTATTTCAACCACATTTGAATAATTTTATTTCTTTTGCCAATATAAAGATTGAATTTTTTTATCATAGCAATAAGATAATAAAATTTTAGGATAGGGTGTCACAGTTTGTTCCATATAATAGGCATAAACCAAGAAATTTGCGAACCAAATTTGATATAAAATAGTACCATTTCGTAAAAGATTAGATCAATCAATTTCGATTTGTGAACCAAATTTGATACAAAATAATACCATTAGAAGGAGTTCTGCTTATTAATAAAGATTAATAAATGTAATAGATATTGCTATAATTGATTACCGAACACATTATTGTAATATTAAATATTTTATTATTTGTGAAATCTTTTCAATGTTTATGGATCATGCTATGCTATGCTATGGTGATAACACATTTTAGCAAGAACAATAAAAACACAATTGTTCTGCAATTTAACACAATAATGAAAATGTACAAAATATGGAAAATAATTGTTCAATTTTTTTTTCAACAAAGAAAAAATTTTATTATCTAAACTGTACTTTTTAAAGGAATGCGGAACAATTATTCTCACTTTTCTTACGTATAAATTAATCTAACCTAAATCATGTCCGATATAATAGTGCATGTTATGGGATGCATGATAATGACAAACAATAGTGACGGTGGTGATCATATATTTTTCAAAACAATCAATTATTTCGATTATTTTGTTTAAAAATGCTTTTTTAAAAGATTCTTTTGATCATTTATTTAGAAAAATATGTGGATATTTGGCATACGAGACTTTCCTGGGTTGACCCGTGTTGAATGGTTTCCAAGTCAAGGTCATTCTTTTTTTTTTTTTTTTTTTTTAAACCGGTCATTCTTATTCTTATCTTGTAAGACGGGGCACGGGGTATTCCTATTTCCTACATTAACTTTTAACTTTAGGAAAAGGCCAATTACGAAACAGAAATTTTTATATTAATAAGCCCCTCCTGCTTGAATCACATAATAAACCATTAGCAAAATAACAATAATGGCTAAGAAGAATAGTGGAAGACCAGCTACAAAATATGTTACACGTTGTTTTACTACCAAGAAAACAAGAAGATGCAGTTACACAATTGCCTTGCCATCAGAGCAACAACAAGTTCCTGTGAAGATTGAAGGTGTTAGATTGAGAAAGTCCAGGTGGATCGCGGAAATCAAACACCCGAATAAGAAGTATGTTCGGATATGGCTTGGTAGTTATGCTACTCCGGAAGAGGCTTCTCAAGTTTATCAGTCAAAAAAGATGGAACACCAAAAAATTAAACTCCAGCCGCCTGATGATGATCGTGATGTTGCGATGAAAGGCATTGATTTAGGTGACCAGGCAATGGAAGAAGTTGTGTTTGATGACCAGGCGACGAGAGCTGATGATTTTAATGATCAGGAAACTGTTACGAAAGCAGAGTCTTTGTTTGATGATCGCGATGTCGATGTGAACGTCGTTGAATTTGATGATCGGGTGATGAAAGTCGTTGATTACGAGAAGAGTTTGAGCAGAGGAAAAGTAGTAGAACAAGAAATTGGTGACATGTTACTGCAGTTGGGTCCGGTGTTGATTGATAGGCATGGGTATATCGTGGGTGAATTTAGTTGGATGGATGATCTCAGTATTACTAGTTAGTTTGCAGTTTGCACTAATACTAATCCACATGTAATAAATTGTAATGGATTGGATATATTTTCCCACAAACAAATCTCTAATTATGTAATACTGAATTAAATCACGACTTCGATTCCAAGGAAATGAAGAACAATACAAATAAAGATAGATATGGAGTTTCGAGAGGCCACACTCTCCCATTACTCTACAGAGACGACTCAATTATCAGATGCCCTAATTTTTCCCTTGTTCCCCCTTTTTATTCCCCTTCCCTGCAATTACCAGACTACCCTCCCACATTTCCTGTTTGGACCAATTTACCCCCTTTTGCCACGTCTTGAATATACATGACCTGTTTCTTGCCTTCGTGGAGTCATTACATAAATTTATGCATTAATGTGTCATAGACTCCTGGCAATTCAATTACATATTAGAGTTGCAATTTCGATTTCACATATGTTCATTGTACATGTGTCTTCAAAAAGGTCACTTGGAGAATATTCTTATTCTTTGTTAGATGTAGATAACCTGAGAAAATTTAGTTGGATAACGTTGTTACTTAGATTTAAATGAACCGAATTAGTAATTTGACTGATTTAGATAAACCAGATCATTAATTTTAAACGGAGAAAGCATCACTCAGTTACGAGCAGAAACGGATCTAGTAAGAAGCACATAATATTCATCCTGTTTAACGAAGAAGTTTCTGAATCCATCCTGTTTACGAGATATGAGATGTAATTTGTTAAATTATTGATAGAGTTTATCATGATAAATTTTAAATTTATGAACAAAATACAATAAAGTACCCAAAGCGGAGCCTTTATCAAAAAAAGAAATGAAAAAGAAGAACCCAAAGCCCTACTATTCCCATATATAAACACGATAATTGCGCCTCAGTCTCTCCACGCAAAACAGCACGCACATATACACACAACCCGAGAACTATACATACAATAAGAAGAGACGAGGAAAATGGTGAAGTACAGGCTGATGTTCACCGCCGAAATGCAGAACATAAAAACGCTACAGCCAGCCAGAGGTATTGATCATCCTAGCTTCAATTACTACATCAAGGTAATTTCATTTTACAATTTTTTATCTCGTTTATAATTTATACAGTATTATGACTGTACGGTTAGGTTTTTGTTAAAAGTGGGGAGTAAAACCTAAACTACTACTTTAATTATTAAGTTATTGATGAACGGATATGTGTATGGACTCTGTTGGGCTGGGCTGAAATTGATTGGAATTGGGCTGAAGATTGTTGGGCTTGGACTGAAGGGTATAGACTGGACAGTGGCGGTATTGCAAGTGGACGAATTTCTGTATTTTCATTTTATTAATTAATAGGAAATGATTGGCGGGAATTTGTCTTCCATATAAGCCACCCCTGTCTTCCTTGTCAAGTTACTGAAAAATCTGAATGAACATTTTTCCTTTCATCGTTTATTATCTACAATTCCTTTACTGTTATTAGCAAAAAACCCAAAAATTAATCACCATTGTTACAACTGGTATCAGAGCATGGCTGGGCCATCTTTAGCCAAACACGAAAAAGATCTTAAAACACTGGAATCGCATATAGAAGATGTACGGAATGATACAATACAAAAGGAGTCTGAGTACAAGGCGCAATTAACAGATCTAGCCTCACAAATGTCAGAAATGGGTCGAAAGGTCAACACCCTAACAGCAGAGATGAAGTCTGACACGAATGAATTGACAGCACAGATCAGAGATCTAGTGGACGCCATGAAAATACAAGCTACAGGTAATCAAACTACTCCCAACAGTACTTTGCGTAATTCCGTATCTTCTACAAATATACATGTTACACCTCCTGCTAGATCTCACACACAGAGTATTCAATTTGGGGCTTCTATTCCACAACAGTTTCCTACGATGACTACCCCACCTGTGATTGTGAATACAGCCCCAATGTTTTCCCAAGCTTCACCAAACCCCACAGTAATACCCACCACTAATTACCAAATCCCACGAAACCCATTACCCTACTCCGTACAACAATACAATCCAACGGTGAGCATTCCCAGACCTACCATACAATTCCCATATCACGCTCAACCCAACCACCCACCAGCTCCTAGTCTGGGCAATCTGAGTTACAGCGGAGAACACTCATCTTATAGATCTGGAATGGGTGCTCCTTACAAGCTACCCAAAGTCGAATTTCCAAAATTCGATGGAAGTAATGCCCGTAGTTGGGTGACCAAAGCAGGAAAGTTCTTCACATTGAACCCAGGGATGGACACCTATACTAAAATGGTGTTCGCCTCTTTATATCTCGAAGGAGAAGCCGATTACTGGTTTCAAACCATACAACAAGAACAACCAGCTCTAACTTGGGAGACATTAGTGGAACAGCTGCTACAGCGCTTCTCTTCTGGTAATCAGGAGAACCTGGTGGGCAAATTCAACAAACTAGTTCAAACTAGCACTGTAAAGGCATATATTGCTGAATTTGAAGAGTTAAGGGGCTATGTTATGGCAAGACACATGTTACAGACAGATGATTTTTACCTGTCTAGTTTCCTCAGTGGACTGAGAGCAGATATCCAACAGGCATTATATGTCTATAAGCCCCGTACATTAAGTGAAGCAATGGAGAAAGCCCGAGAACAAGAGACACTCATCGAGTTGTTAGAGAAACGAGTGAAAGTATCTGCAACGGGAAGTATCAATAATCAGAGGTATCATTCTGAAGGTATAACATCAAAGTTTACAAATCCTATGTTCGCCCCAACTGGAAGCACTTACAACAAAGAAACAGAAAAATCCACTATGCTTAATAAGTGGCCTGAAGTAAAGAAGATTTCTCCTCAAGAAATGGCAAAAAGGAGAGAGAAGGGATTATGTTACAACTGTGATGAGGTGTACACCCGTGGGCACAAGTGTCACAAACCTCAGTTGTTCTTGATGGTAGGGGATGAAGACATTGAGCCAGAAATAGAAGTAAACGTTGATGAAAATGAGGAAGGAGGAATATCTGTTCATGCCCTGCAAGGTACCCAAGGAATACACACCCTCAAACTGGAAGGTGTAATCAAGAACAGATCCATCACAATGTTGGTGGATACGGGATCAAATCACAATTTCTTGTCACAAAATCTGGTCAAGAGGCTAGGCCTGCAAACAGAAAATTGCCCTGCCATAAAAATCTCATTAGCAGATGGGACAGAAACTCAGTGTAATAAAAAGATAGTAGATCTAGCTTGGAAGGCAGAAACAACAGAGTTTAGGTCTGAATTTTTTGTTTTACCTCTGGGAGGATACGATGCTATATTAGGAATTCAATGGCTGCAACAGGTTAGCCCTGTTAGTTTTGATTTCGCTACTCAAGAAATGACACTGAAGTGGAAGAACAAAGTAGTGGTACTGCAGCAGTCCAGAAAATTGGACCAGAAGGTGAAGATGGTACTTGACAGTGAGAAGCTAGGCCCAGTGGGAGCACAGGCATGTTTCTTAGTCCAATTGTCTGCTATAGAAGCAGCAGAATCAACAGACAATCCCACGGTGGAAATCCCTGAAACCGTTAAGCCACTCATTGCAGAATATCCTCAAGTCTTCCAAAAACCCACTGGTTTACCACCAACAAGACCACAAGACCACTTGATACCCATTATGGAAGGCAGCTCACCAGTCAATTTGAACCCCTACAAGTGCCCATACCTGCAAAGAATGGAAATTGAAAAAATGGTTAAGGAAATGCTGGAGAGTGGAATAATCAAACATAGTCAATCACCGTATGCATCCCCTGTCTTACTTGTCAAAAAGAAGGATAATACATGGAGGTTCTGCGTTGATTATCGTGCCCTAAACGCTATAACAGTCAAAAATCGATTTCCAATTCCACTTATTGAGGAAATGTTGGACCAGTTACATGGAAGCAAGGTGTTTAGTAAGCTCGACTTACGTAGTGGTTACCACCAGATACGTGTCCATGCTAAAGATACGTACAAGACCGCATTCAAGACACCTCTAGGGCATTACGAGTTCTTGGTGATGCCATTCGGCCTCACCAATGCCCCAGCCACCTTTCAATGTGTCATGAATGAGATCTTTCAGCCATATATTGGTAAGTTTGTGTGTGTATTCTTCGACGACATCCTAATCTATAGTGCTACACCAGAAGAACATCTCAGTCATCTCAAACTGGTATTTGAAGTGCTTCAGAATAACAGTTTGTGCGTCAAGCTAAGCAAATGTGCTTTTTCTCAAAGCTATGTTGAGTATCTGGGTCATGTTATAAGTGCAAGGGGTGTGGAGGCGGATAGAAGGAAGATAGAGGCTATGACTTCGTGGCCTGCTCCCACAAATATCAAGTCTCTTCGGGGATTCTTAGGACTGACGGGGTATTACCGTCGATTTGTGCGCAATTACGGAATCATCAGTAAACCCCTAACGAACCTGTTAAAGAAGGGTGCCTTTACTTGGAATGAGCAGGCACAATCTGCCTTTGGACAGTTGAAGACAGCTATGAGTCAAACCCCTGTATTGGGAGTAGCAGACTTCTCCAAGGACTTTGTGGTCGAGTCAGATGCCTGCAAAACAGGGGCAGGGGCTGTTCTAATGCAAGGAGGACGACCCTTAGCCTTCTTTAGTAAGGCTTTTTCACAAAGGGACATGGGGCTGTCTACATACGAAAAAGAACTTCTTGCCATAGTTATGGCAGTTAACAAATGGAGAGGTTACCTATTGGGCAGACCATTTGTGATCAAAACAGACCAGGAGGCTATCAGGCACTTACTAAGCCAAAAGATCACTACATTGATGCAGCAAAAATGGTTAACTAAACTTCTTGGCTTCGATTACACTATAGTCTACAAGAAAGGAAAAGACAATGTAGTGGCTGACCCTTTGTCTCGCATGTATGAGGTATCTTCGAAGAATGGAAAGGAATTGAAAGCCATCACTGTTGTAATACCCCAGTGGAAGCTCGATTTACAACAATCATGGGAACAAGACCTTGAATTTAACGATATCATAGCACAGATGGCTATTGACACTAACACGCATCCTGAATTTTCAATCAAGGATGGTGATTTCAGGTTCCAGGGCAAGCTAGTCATTGGTCAGGTAGGGGACTTAAGGCAACAAGTTATTAACAACCTACATGGGGGGCCAGAAGGTGGACATTGTAACACCCCCAGATCCGGGGTCTGGGATCCGGTGGTTACGGTTTCCAATTCTGTCCATAACAATTGAACTTTCCTTAACATAAAATAAATTACGTCTCTATGACCCAACACAACAATATAAAACACACCCGTTATAGTCCCAGAGATGAAATCAGAGTAACAATCAAATTTTTATTAATCACATTATGAGTTCTTACAATCCAAAAGGATTTCAATATAAATACATACCCTTTGCCATCCATTTACATAAGTCATACTAGACTATATTCTTGGTACTGAAAGAATAAATATACCCTACCAATAGCTTCTTCTTCAGCTCTGGTAGCCTCATCGTCCTCGCCCGCGTCGAGTGCACCTTGTGCGAGTCATCTGATCTAGCTGTTGTTGTGATATAATAATAAAGCAAGGGTGAGCAATAGCCCACCAACAATAATGTATATAACTGAACGATAAAGTATAACAGTTCAAAAGTATCTTTCAAACCATATGCCATGCATTTACGGAAATGATGCCAGTATAATATGAACGATGAAGTTACAAGGTAACTTAAAGTATTTGTTTGTAGAAATATCTGCTACATCAAAGTAAGCGAGATATTCTTATTGTTATTAAGAAGAGGAACTTGCAAGAAAAGGTTGCAATTCCAGTTATGACCCTTTTTCCAACTCTGCCAACAGTAATCATGTTGCAGGAAATAAATAAATTTGGATGATGAACCAATGATGGAGTATTCAAATAATTAGTCTCGAACGAATATTCAAATAATATTCGTCGCCCAAATAATAGAAAATATTTACTTAAATATTTTCCTCCGAGGTAATCTCGATATATCAAGGAATCTTGACTCCCGGTCTATTTTTGATTAATAAGATGTATACGCCCTTCTATGAGGGTCTTACAATAACCGGCTTATAACTGATATATAACTATCTAGCTTATAAGCCAACAATAACATTCAGGGAACAAGTATATCAATTCAACTTGAAAGTAGGCATGCATGCAATGGCATATGTATATCAGCAATCATATATATATATTTATTCAATCACAACAACAACCTAAAAGAAGGGAATTGAAACTTGCCTGGTAGTCGAGTACGGTAAGGGGTAGTGGTAGCGGGTCCCGGTTCAGCTTGGTGATCTATAAATAGCCAAGGCATTCGGGATTAATCACTTAACACATTAAAAGTTAAGTTATACTTAATTCGAAACACGTTCTCGAGTTATCTCGTTATACCCCTTTTAGTGGATTACTTTTATCACTGATCCGACCCGACATTCGTTCGTTACTACGACATGTCATTGTACTTATACTTGGGACATACTTAAGTCATATGAGTTCTGAAGTCGATCGTTACGAACCAATACTATACTCCGAGTTTTATCGCCCGTTTGCTAAGTGTTTTACCGAAGTTATAACCAAACGGGTTTTTAGGGGTTCGTTCGCGTTTAACTTCGATTCCAACATTTTTATAAAATCGGAAAACGGTCCGTTTGATGTGTGGTTTTCTATCATACCTTCCTTATGACCCCTAGTATTTATTTACCAAAATTCGCCACTGAGTAACATGCTTTACGAGGGTTCAATTGAAGTTACCAACTTTTATTTACGGTTCCGAACCAATTTTAGTAATTTGACCATAACTCCTAAACCGTAAGTCGGAATGTTACGATTCTCACGTCAAAACGAACCTTAAAACATGTACTATCTAAAAATGGCAGAAAAGGATTCTGGACAGTAGGGTTTGATATTAAAAATGGCATATAAAACATGGTATTGTAAAATCGGACATTATAACGGCTACGTTTACGCGTTTTCCAAAGTTTTTACACTTTATCACGATCACACCATGATCAAATCAACCACTTAAACACATGATAAACATCATGACAAGATCAATAACATCTCCTTATAACAATCTCATGGATCATCAACCATAATCAACCACAAATCCATGGATCTAAGCATATAACTAACATATCAACCACTAATCAACCAATACTTCTTATTACTCATATTGTCTCAAAGTAAAAGCTATAGTTTAGGATTTTATACCTTCCTTGGAGTATGTAAGTCCTTAATAAACCTTGGTCAATCCTTATAACACCTTAACAAAGCTTGGATCATTCAAAAGAATCATGAAAATCAAAGTTAGTTCTTGAAATCACTATTCACCCTAAACTTTGGTGATTTATTTGAAAATGGAAACAAAGGATTTTGAAGCTAGGATTTCTAGGAGATCATTTATATGAAATATGGGACTTACCATAATAATTTGGAGATCAAAAGATGGTTGGAAGTGGGATTTTGCTTCTTGAATTAGCTAGAAGTCGAATGGAATACATGGAGAGAGAATGGAGTTCTCTTGCTTGGCTTGCTTGATAATTTTGCATAAAGTGATGTGTTTTAGAAAATATCTCATGTAAAGTAACTTTAATAAAGTGGTGTGTCATGGATGATGTCTTTTGGATGGATAAGTATTGGTGGTTTTGTGATTGAATGGTTAGATTAAGCTAAGCACTTGGTTATGTTTCTAAGTATGGTAGTTACTCTTGTAACTACTTAGTTACTTGATGTTATCCACTAGCACATGCATGTATCTTGATCCCCTGCTTGTTTCCTTGTCCGGTTATTGCCCGTTTCGATTGATCGTTCGTGGGAATATTTCACGGATTTCTAATTAGGGTTTACCGGGAATCCTCTTTAATATTAATACTTTCATTCTCCATCTTTCATTCTAACTTTCCAATTTATATTCCTTAAATCCATTCGTTAAATACTTAAGGCTATCAGTGTCCAGGGAACTCTCGGAGAAAATAAAAGTGCGGTTTTTCAGAATCCGACAGCTTTTACATACACTTATTTTCCCCCTGGATCACTAATACGAATTCGGAAATCCGTTCCGAATGCTTCTGTATAGTGTCGTCTCATATTATTATATACTCCCACCAAACACTATTCATTCTGTATTCCTTACTTGTTCTCTTAGGGTGGCACAATTGTCCGTATTCTCTTTCGATCGTTCCTTAACCTTTTTACGGAACTACTGGATTAATCGTTATCGATCTGGATGACATGAGGGTATTCTCCTGCTTGAAATTGCCATATCTTATTCCCTTAGAAGATAGATTATTCTTACCTATGTTGTTACCCTTTAGCATCCTTCAAGACATAGAAATAATAAAGTCGAATTCCATTCATTCTTTCCAAATATCAATTATTACATTGTAGCCATAACCACTCCTCAGTGGTTTCCTACCTTCATTCTTAAATCAAATATAATAACATCCCAAAATATCAAATCCTCAAAGTTAATATCTCAATTCTAGGATTATAATAATATTTAATCCACTGTCCGGTCAAATATTATACCGAAAAAGAATTTGGAATTTCTGAATTCCGATCGTCTCTGCATTCACTTATTTCCTCCGCGTATTACTAATATGACTTCGAAACATCCATAACACGTCCCGTACATAGGGTGGCGTGAAAAGTTTTCCAACTTACAAAATCACTATTCATCCACCAAATTACTATGCACGTACAGGAAACACTATGCACGTACGGGAAATACTATGCACGTATGGGAAATACTATGCACGTATGGGAAACACTATGCACGTACTCATTTCCCTTCAAGGATCCATTAGCTCCTTCCTGGATGGTAGATTATTCTTATCTAGGTCCTCAACCATCGAATTACTCTATTCTGACAATATACCAATGCATCAGGATCATTGTCCAAAGCAATATCCATTCATTACAATCATTGTTCTTTGAAACCACCATTCATTAGAGCTGGTGACCTTGTTGTTGGAATCATTGTTCCTCATTTTATCATTACTTAATAAAAGTTTTAATTATATCCAAAATTTGGGGTTCTTACAGTCTCCCCTCCTTAAAAGGATTCCGTCCCGGAATCAGGTAGGAAGCAAAGAGTCGTTTGCCTGTCGTTCCCTTTTTAGCTTCCCGGTCAATTCTTAGTCGTTCTACCCTTCCTCAGCACATCTTCTAGTGCTACAATCCATACTGTATCTTTTTTTTTTTTTTTTCATCAACGTTGCTACTTTTCGTACAACTCACTATCCGGGTTATACTCTTACTCAGTCTTATCCTTATTGATACCTGCAGTAACATTGGCATCACTATCACCCTACGAATTCGGAGGTAACCTCGCTCGCACTGTGCATTTCCTGATTGATTTAATCTTCGCAATCTCGATCAATATAGAGAAGTGGAAAGATTGATTGAGAGATCACTATGATCAGTTGAACATTTGTTATATTGCATTGTTAGTACAGAAGGGGGCCAGCCTTTAGTACTTGACAAGCAATTAAACAAGTCATGGCATTCCACTTAGACTTCTATCACATAGACAGATAGTCACGTAGCAGTACCTCCCCTCCTAAAAGGGTTGTTCTTCTCAATTCATAAAGAAGATGAATAAGAGAGAAGAAGAGAAAAGAGTTATAAAGGATTATAGAAAGCTTTCATGATTGTAGAATATCATACTCAGACTTTACCTCTGAACTATAGAGGTCTATCAAAGAAGAAATTAATCATAATTATATCCAATACTATTTGATCGCAATCTCACGTGTCAACATATCTTGCTGCTTTGTCCATTATTCTATGGACAAATACTCCTGTTCAATCTTAGCGATACTCACATTCGGGAAATCCTTCAACCTTTCAGGTTAAATCTTAGATTTCTCACGTGACATCATTATTACTGACATCCCATATCATGTTACTAGCTTTTTCATGCTATAATATTGACACTATCAGGTTGTCATCCTGAGAATTCATTAGAAAACTTGTTAACACAAAATCACGCAAGCGTACGTGGTCACAAGTAATATATAAGGTTAAGTCCAAATTCGTTCCCACAGGGATCAGGTTATGGTTCTTTTCAGTAAATGCACCTATTCAACAATGTATGATCTTAATTCACTGCTAAGACAAGTAATTAATTGAGATTTTATTTAACTAAATTTAAATAATATGCAATTTAAGAATTAACTAGCTAATGAGATCTAAAATCAAATTACTTATATGGGAATAAACATGGAATTCTAACTTCATTATCTACTTCACTTAGAGTCGCAGCCTTTAATCAATACATGTGATGGTTTTGATATCTGATCGGACAACACGAAATAAGTAAAAGCTACCTCTCGGTATACTAATACCAAACTACGCATGCATCCACAAAAGAGATAGAAGATGGGTAGACACCAATTATGTTTAGACCCTATATCTCTATAGAATTTGAAAACATAAAGGTTTAAGCACAAGTTATCCACTTAGATCACATAGGGCAGCATAATATCTCTATTTACGCCACAAATCATGATGTTAAAACATCAACCTATCCTATGCTAGCATGGCAAGTTCTAAATCTCAAGATCCACTCTCGTTTAGCAAGAGATTAACAAATTAGATGTTCGCGACGCATCTAAATACATGAAACACAACCATACGAGGATATCAAGAATTCACCACACATAAATCTTTAAAGCATATAAACTACTAAGCTACATAGATAACTCCGTTAGAATCCCATGACAACGATTAGCTCATAATTGAACCGTTCATCGTCATGGGATTTGATGAAAACATGATATAAAACAAGATATGAATAAAAGAAGTAATTATATTAATAAACAAAGAGTTAAGAAAACAAATCTAGAATCCAGAATAACACAAAGGCTGAAGTAGATCTAGATCCGTTGCTTGTCACTAGCGTTGAATCCTTCTCTCATTTTCCCCCTTGCAGATCTAAGCTATGTTACAATAATAATAACTAATAATATGTCTATCCTATTACAATGGTATGATGTGTTTATATAGGCACTACAAGTCTTGCCCAGCAAGAAAATACAAAACATAATTATAATAGAATTTCTGCAAGATACGTTTCCTAATTTGATTATGTTTTGTAAGGAAAATTCGTAGCTGACTTTTCTTCAGATTTTCTGGAACGTTTCCCACGTAATTGGACCTCTGGACTATCTTAGACTGATAGGAAATCTCGTTATCTTCGCGTGGACTGCTTACGGGCCTAAAACGGACTTCTAGAACTCAAGATATGGCCAAAACAGTGTAAACTGTGCAACCCTTCTCGAAAATCCGAATTTTAATCAATTAATTCCCAAAAAATTATAAAAGCATCCACCTTAGTCAACATTCTCGTAATCCTGCACAACTAAGCAAAACACATCAAATCTACAACAACTTGAGCCCAAGACAATCAATTTAAGCCGAAATTAAGCGATCCAAGTGGATATAAAATCCACTTATCACACCCCCAAACTTAAACCGATGCTTGTCCTCAAGCATAAACAATTACAACTAACTAACTAGCTAGTACCACTTCCGTAGGTGATCACGGTTGCATTTGGCATATGCAACAAGCCCTTTAAACCCCTAGGCAGCCCTAGTGGACGAGTAAGGTCTCGTGAGGGCCTATAGCGAATGTACCCACAAAATCCATTTAACCTAATGCAATGCAATGCATGAATGCAACTAGAATGAAAAATGCAACGATCCCCTTCAAACTAACCAAAACCAACGAGCAAGCAAATATCTCAAAGAATGCAACTAAATCCAAATAGAGCTCGACCAAGTTCCCGTATACTAACAATACATGAACAGAAACGTGCGTGTGTGCAATGCTCATCAGAAATACTCCCAAAACTAGGTCAAAAATCATACATGCTCTTCGTCAAGACAATCACAGGTTTATAAATAGAATAGACCGTAGACACTTCATAACCTAAGAACACCTCCATCCTTATCCAAGGTAGACAGAAATTCATGCTTTATTAACGACAAACAACTATGACACATAATATACAAACATGCTTATTTAACCGTGCAATGGATGAGACCCCGAAAGGCTTATACAATAATACCCATGTAGCGAGCGTTGGGTTAGTGGATCCCAGACTATAAAAGCCTTAGGTCACTAGGCACAAAGTCCCCTAGAACTTAATTGCTCGAGTATTAAAGAGCTCACCCTGGTTAATTTTGCATATAAACAATTGACATCATTTTTTTTCTTTTTTTTTTTCTCTTTCTTCTTTCTGCTTTTTTTTTCTATGCAATCTGGAATGAGAATTCTCAATTCCAACCCTAGACTACTCATATAAATATGATCCGGCTACTAGCCATTTGACGCCTAGCCATTATTGACAATTATTTACAATTTAAGCATGAAATCCCTGTTTTCCCCCAAACTTAGACTTAATTGTTCTAGGCCATCAAGGGAATAATGAAAATTCTAAATATAATCAAGTGATTAAATCTCAAAACATCCAAACAAGCATGATCTCAACCTAGCTCAAAAGCACCCAATGAGACTGTGAAAAGATTTTGTTTCTGAAACATGCAAGTCAATTTCATAGAAACTATAAATCAACCCTCTACTCATCATTATCACACTCAATTAGACACCTACCTACCAATCAGAATTAGCTCGTTCTAAGGGATCATGAAACATGCATGCCATGACAATGCAACTAGAATGAACTCACATGGTATACATAAATAAAAACAGGATGTCCTACATGAAACAAACGTAGATAATACGAACATAATATGAATGAATTACTACTAAGCATGCAAAACATGATATCCTACATGAACACATATATACAACAACAACTACTAATCCCTCAAACCACCCCCAAACTTAAAATATTCAATGTCCGCATTGAATGGAAGTAAATACAAGGGAAAGTAGAAAACATACCTAACCAGCTGAATCATAACCCTCCTCGGATGAATCTGGTGGAGGATAATGCGTACGAGCTCCATAGACTAGCCACCTCCCAAATAACAAGAATCCTACAAAACCCCCAATTACAAGAACACAAATTCGTAATAAAAATAATATTATAGAAGATTTAACCCAATTACGAATCAAAGAGGTGAACTTGTAATAATTTTCCCCCAAACTTGAATTTTTTAAGAGATGTAGAGGAAGAAGATAATGAATTGGGTGTGTATGTATGGGCATATATAGGCATGGAGTGATAGGAATAAAAGAATTTGAATGTGAAAAGGAAAAATTTTTGGTAGAATTTGGAATTTGATGTAGGATAGAAATAGGATTTAAATAAATTTAGGAAAAAGAATTCGAATTGAGATAGGAAAAGAATTGGGTTTAGAATTTTAGGAGAAATTTTGGAGGTTTTGGAATTGAAATTGGTTTAGGATTGATTAGGAGATGATGTTATAAAAAGGGAGGTAGGAGAAAGAATTTTGGGGAGGAAAATAAATTTATTTATTTATTTTTTTTTTTTACAAACAGCCAACAGCGCGCGCGGGAAGGCAGACTGCGCCCAATGCAGTAACGCAGGCGCAGCCTGCGTCACGCAGGCGCAGTCTGCGTGTCTTACAGAAACGCAGGCGCAGCCTGCGTTACGCAGGTGCAGCCTGCGTTACACCTAATTTTTTTTTTTTTTTTTTTTTTTTTAAAACACTCTCACAACACTCATTTTTTTTTTCTCTTCTCTCTACACTACACTTTTTTTTTTTTCTACACTAATGCGTGGGTTGCCTCCCACGAAGCGCTTCTTTAACGTCAATTCCTCAACTCATGGCGGTTTCAAAAGAATAACTGAACCGTCCTCAACAGATAGACCATTCATTCGAACTTTGACATCTTGATTGCTTGCTTTCCACAAATCACTTCCATCAGATTTCAATCTAATTTTACTACCAAATGGCCAAATCTTCTTCTTTTTCTTCTTCACACCTCTCAGGTGCTTCTCTGACTCAACCGGTTGAACAAAAATTTCCTCATCCTTATCATCTGCTTTCCACCTTCGCAACACGTTATCATGCCCCTCTTCAAAAATCACTAGCTCATTATTCAAACGGACATACCTCAAATATGGTGGAAGTTTTCCAAGCTTTACTTTCGAAAGATCACGAACCGAAGAACTGTCCGATTTCTCGCTCAGCAACTGATCAAACTTCTTTTTCTGACCCGTATCAACTATTTCCACACTGCAACACTCTTCATCCTCTGTTGGAAATTTCATGGCCTTGAACACATTAAAGGTGACACTCTGATCTTGCACCCTCATTGTAAGCTCTCCTTTTTGCACATCAATCAAAGTATGGCCTGTAGCTAGAAAAGGCCTTCCCAAGATTATGGGAATCTTCTTGTCTTCTTCAAAATCCAAGATAACGAAGTCAGCAGGAAATATGAGCTTATCAACTTTCACCAAAACGTCCTCCACTATGCCCCTAGGATAAGTGATTGACCTATCAGCCAACTGCAAAGAGATGTTGGTTGGCTTTGGCTCCGGCAGACCAAGTTGCTTGAACACAGACAAGGGCATGAGATTAATGCTAGCACCCAAATCACATAAGCACTTGCTGAAAGAAAGATTGCCAATAGTACACGGGATGGTAAAACTTCCTGGATCTTTAAGTTTAGGAGGCAACTTCTGCTGCAGCACTGCACTACACTCCTCCGTTAATGCCACTGTTTCAAATTCTTCCAACCTTCTCTTTCGTGACAAAATATCCTTCATGAACTTTGCATACCTCGGCATCTGCTCCAATGCTTCAACAAAAGGAATGTTAATGGACAATTTCTTGAAGACATCCATAAACTTCTGGAACTGAATTTCTTGACTTTTCTGCACGCGTCGAGGAAACGGAGGAGGAGGATAGAATTGATTATTCTTTGAAGATTGCTCTGGAGTAGACTTTTCAACAGGTTTCTTGCTCTTCTCACCATCAACCTGATCAGCCACTAAGTCAGATTTCTCAATTTCTGGCACTGCAGATTTTTCAACCTGCTGATTCTGAACATCTTCATCTTCTTCAGCTGCTGATTGAGGGCCTGCTGTAACCTTTCCTGATCTCAAAGTCACTGCATTAACCTGTTCTTTGTTCCCCCTTCTGCCTGGATTTGTTTCCGTATCACTAGGAAGAGTCCCCTGTTGCATGTTCAACAAAGCACTTGTAATCTGTCCCATCTGGTTTTGCAAGATCTTTTGAGAAGCTTGAAGGTTCTTCAACATCATCCTCATATCATCCATTTCTGATTTTTCATTAGATGATTGCCCCGCATGAGCCTGGGGTTGTTGCTGCTGAAATCCAGGAGGTTGATATGGTGCCCTTGGAGCATACTGCTGTTGATAGCCTTGATTGAATGGCCTAGCTTCCTGACTTTGAAACTGCTGATAAGACTGCTGAGGTTGTTGAGCACTTTGGTTGTTGCTCCAGCTGAAGTTAGGATGATTCCTGTTGTTCGGATGATAAGTGACTGGGACTGGTGCAGCAGGTCTTTGGAAATTACTAACGAACTGTGCTGATTCAGAAGAGATAGCACACTGACTTGTCTCATGTGCGCCCGCACATAGCTCACAAATACTAGCCACCTGCTGAATCCCATAATTAGCAAGAGAATCCACCTTCATCGTAAGAGCCTTCAACTGAGCTGCAATAGCTGAAGCTGTGTCAACTTCAAAAACACCTGCTACCTTACCTTGAAAAAGCCTCTGGGTTGGATTTTGATATTCATTAGCAGCCATCATCTCAATAAGATCATATGCTTCCTCGTAGCTCTTAGCCCACAGAGCTCCACCTGATGCTGCATCTAGCAAAGGTCTAGACTGTGCTCCCAACCCATTGTAAAAACCATTAATAACCATCCAATCAGGCATGCCATGATGTGGACACCTACGAAGCATCTCCTTGTAACGTTCCCAAGCCTCACACAAGGACTCGCCAGATTGCTGTTGAAATTGAGTTAACTGGTTCCTTATTGCTGCAGTTTTCGCCATAGGGAAGAATTTAGTAAGAAACTTCTGAGCAAGATCATCCCATGTAGTAATGGAACCAGCTGGTAGAGAATGTAACCAGCCTTTAGCCTTATCCCTCAAAGAAAATGGGAAAAGTCTCAACTTGATAGCATCCTCCGACACACCATTAAATTTGAAAGTGTCGCAGATCTCGATAAAGTCCCGAATATGCATGTTAGGATCCTCCGTAGAAGCACCCCCAAACTGAACCGAATTCTGCACCATCTGAATTATGCTCGGCTTGATCTCAAAGTTGTTCGCTGCAATAGCTGGCCTGACAATACTAGATTGTATGTCATTGATCTTTGGCTGCGAATAGTCCTTCAAAGCCTTGACTGCTGCTGGTAATTCTGCCATCTCTACAGTAGTTTCAAGTTCTTCTTCTGCCAGTTTTTCCTTACGAGCCTGCAAACGTGTTCGCATACACGTTTAAGTACCTGAAAACACCACGAAACAAACTAACTAAGTAAGAAATCCGAGTCAGTGAACGCTAACGACCACTGATGACAAGCACATAAACTAAATTAAACACCGATGATCCCCGGCAGCGGCGCCAAAAACTTGTTAACACAAAATCACGCAAGCGTACGTGGTCACAAGTAATATATAAGGTTAAGTCCAAATTCGTTCCCACAGGGATCAGGTTATGGTTCTTTTCAGTAAATGCACCTATTCAACAATGTATGATCTTAATTCACTGCTAAGACAAGTAATTAATTGAGATTTTATTTAACTAAATTTAAATAATATGCAATTTAAGAATTAACTAGCTAATGAGATCTAAAATCAAATTACTTATATGGGAATAAACATGGAATTCTAACTTCATTATCTACTTCACTTAGAGTCGCAGCCTTTAATCAACACATGTGATGGTTTTGATATCTGATCGGACAACACGAAATAAGTAAAAGCTACCTCTCGGTATACTAATACCAAACTACGCATGCATCCACAAAAGAGATAGAAGATGGGTAGACACCAATTATTTTTAGACCCTATATCTCTATAGAATTTGAAAACATAAAGGTTTAAGCACAAGTTATCCACTTAGATCACATAGGGCAGCATAATATCTCTATTTACGCCACAAATCATGATGTTAAAACATCAACCTATCCTATGCTAGCATGGCAAGTTCTAAATCTCAAGATCCACTCTCGTTTAGCAAGAGATTAACAAATTAGATGTTCGCGACGCATCTAAATACATGAAACACAACCATACGAGGATATCAAGAATTCACCACACATAAATCTTTAAAGCATATAAACTACTAAGCTACATAGATAACTCCGTTAGAATCCCATGACAACGATTAGCTCATAATTGAACCGTTCATCGTCATGGGATTTGATGAAAACATGATATAAAACAAGATATGAATAAAAGAAGTAATTATATTAATAAACAAAGAGTTAAGAAAACAAATCTAGAATCCAGAATAACACAAAGGCTGAAGTAGATCTAGATCCGTTGCTTGTCACTAGCGTTGAATCCTTCTCTCATTTTCCCCCTTGCAGATCTAAGCTATGTTACAATAATAATAACTAATAATATGTCTATCCTATTACAATGGTATGATGTGTTTATATAGGCACTACAAGTCTTGCCCAGCAAGAAAATACAAAACATAATTATAATAGAATTTCTGCAAGATACGTTTCCTAATTTGATTATGTTTTGTAAGGAAAATTCGTAGCTGACTTTTCTTCAGATTTTCTGGAACGTTCCCCACGTAATTGGACCTCTGGACTATCTTAGACTGATAGGAAATCTCGTTATCTTCGCGTGGACTGCTTACGGGCCTAAAACGGACTTCTAGAACTCAAGATATGGCCAAAACAGTGTAAACTGTGCAACCCTTCTCGAAAATCCGAATTTTAATCAATTAATTCCCAAAAAATTATAAAAGCATCCACCTTAGTCAACATTCTCGTAATCCTGCACAACTAAGCAAAACACATCAAATCTACAACAACTTGAGCCCAAGACAATCAATTTAAGCCGAAATTAAGCGATCCAAGTGGATATAAAATCCACTTATCAAAAACCCATTCATAACATTCCTTGCTTCTCATTCCATAGTTGCTTTCCCAGCCTTTTCTTTATCAATCACATCCTTCTTATTATCTGATTCTTACTCATTTCTATTATTTACTTTCACCTTCACCTCTTTATTGAGACACCTTTTTGCACTTGGTACCTCTTTATCGGTATTCCGTCACATTTATTCTATAATCATCACGTTATTCCAATTTAACTTTCCGAAATGAATCTGGCCCGATCCCTTTAACTTAGAGTCATATAATCTACTTCTGCCAACCCTGTTTCGCATCATTTGTTCTTTTCTATCCGTGGTTTTCCACAGGTTGTCTTTCGTAAGTCAGACCAGGTCGTATATCTACATGCTCGTACTCCTATCATCTGTTGACATCTGCATTTTACTGGCGCAGCCTGGCCACATGAAAACCCGTTATGACCGTGCTATAAGTTTTGGGGGTAAGGCTGGCTCGAATACCACCGTCCGAACACTTATAAACTCTCAGGTGGCCCAATAAGTCTCGGGCTCAACCGCCCTTCCCTTCAAGTCTCATTAATTCTTTCTACGGGAATACGTTTAGCATCACGAATTATCAACCTCATATTCTCTATCTTGTTTGTGCAGAAGTACACTAACACAAACTTGCTTGTCATTCATCAACATGCCATTTAGCTTATCAATAGTAGCACTTTCTTTATCTTTACGTTGTCATCTCCTTTCTTAGAAGAATCACCATCGCTTGTTGTTTACGTAGTGCGTTAATAGTTAACCCTACGGGTTTCAAATCCCTTAGGGAGACAAAGTAATCATTATTCCTTATCCAGAAGGAACACTTCCTGAACTTGATGTAGATATAACATGAAGCAGATAGAATTGCAGAAGAGTTTCAAGCATCGCAGCTAGGTCCGGTTGATGAAACTATCACTTATGCATCTTCCATAAAAGACTGGAAACTTAACGGTTTACTTCATCAATTTTGTACCATGGTCCTGGTTTGCCTCAAAACGGAACCTTCTAAGGTACGTAATATGCTTAAGACTCCATCAGGAATCGAATCTTTACTTAAACTATTATTACCTTCGATTCTTGCACAATCATCAAAAGGAATGTAACTTCCTCCACTCCAATATGACCTTCCAGGTCTTTCCAAATATCATTTTGTTTCTTCGGTATGAACATTTATAATTATTCCTTTATACTTAGACTGTCGGCCACCTCATTGGCCTTTCCTGATAATAATAATTTCTGGTAACCCCTGTTCTCTGGATATATTCCAATTCAAACATTTCTACCTCATTCCCATCACTGTTGGGTTAAAGCATTCCCCCTTAAACTCTGCTGAAGGAGAAAATATAACTATCAGTCATTTCCATAAGTCATTGCTTCCACCTACCCGTGGGAACTTTATCACGTTTATTCCCAATCCTACTTAGGATACTTCTTTTCTTAGTTCTTTCTTTATCTTAGGATAATCTCAACCTTCATAGGTTCAACCCATACTTCCTCAGGGTTTCATACATGCCTCATCTGGCATTATTGTTACGATGTCATACATTCCTTACCAAACTTCCATTTTTGAAGTTCGGAATATTACCTTTTTCCTTGTAAGGTTTCATAGGCCATCCTTATCATTCCTCCGGTATTTTCTGGGTACCGGGTATATCAAAATGTCATTGATCAATACTCTAATAATTCTATCTATGTTCTTTCCAGAACTCTTTTTAATAATCCTTACCGGTCATTGTTGCCTTAGCAAGTCCAGCTCATATCATCTGAAGTCATAATGTCGTTATTAGGGTTAATGCCACCCCTTGTGCATTCCCCAGGGTTTGTCTTAATTTATGGATATCCTATCCGTAATTCAACTGCCAAGGAATTCTTGCATCTTATAATTGGCAATCAGATCATGTATCCTTAATAAAGGTCTCTTTTCAATCATTCTCATTTGATAATCGATCGGTGGCTTAATGCCACCCTCTTCTTTCAGATAGTTGTCAGCCTATTTGGCCTTCCAAAAAGGCAACGTATGCCTAACTCTTCTCTTACCGAACTTGTTAATGGTAGCAAGGATGTTCTGGAAGATATTGGTCGAGTTCAACGTGAATCTCTTAGTGCTTATCGTTCTTCGCAAAGGTACTTGCCTCAGACAATATTCCTACAGCATACTGTTCAATTTCTGACCTTTTTTATACCCTCTTCATATACCTTCATTGTTTACTTTCCTCCGTCATAATATATTCATGGTATTCATGATACCCTAACATCATACATCTCAAGTCACTATACTTCCATTTTACTCGAAATCTTGGACAACCATATACACATGAGTCACTTCAGTACGGGTGACCCCATCCCAAAAAGGTCTAGTGAATTCCCAATCAAAACATGGGTTGTTCGGCAGAAGATTCAAACGATCTCATTAATGTTTCCTTTATATCAGAAGCCCTTGCAGTCGGTGCTTTCTTAGAAGTAACCCTGCTTTGTCCTTTCACTGATGGTCTAGTCACTCGATAATCCTTTGTGACTTGGCCTCAACTGGCCACACTAAAATAAAATAAAATAAAAAAAATTATGATTTTAGGGGTTGGCTAATAGCATTACTTTTCTAGCAATTGCCGGCATAGTGCCTTCTTCTTTGATACCTTTCTACCTTTCCAAAACTTTACTCCAAATAAGTCTTAATCGACTACTCGGCACTGTCGCCGGTCACCTTTCCTCCACTTTTATCTTTTCAACTATTCTTATCAATCCCGCGTGCCACGCAAGCTTACCATTCCTGGCATAACAGCCTTTTCACTTAAGTCAATCCCGGAGTTTCTCCGTCCGGCTAGTTTCTTACTTACATTTCCTGTTTGCGTCCAATCTCACTTCATCATTTTATCACTACCGTCGATTGTAATGCTCAGGGTCCGTTTACTAACCCATTTTACAGCATCCTTACCCAAATCACAGGGTTTGCTCCAGTTTCTACTCTCTTCCATGACATTCTCTGATAATCAGAAAGACAAGGTTTGCCAGAATTCACCGAATTCCTTTCCAGACTCAGGGAAATTTTGATCAATCTACCCACCTACTGGTAACATTAAGGAGACCAGTTTCGAAACCTGAAGAATAGTTCTATGAACCTCCAAGCAGGTGGAATCATAAGCAGTCATAGTTAACGAAATAATCATCATCGGATTGGAAGTTTACCCACTGGAAAGGAATCAATTATATCCATCCCTTGGAAGGGAATCAATAGTTTCAAACTGAAACCTGTCACAACGTCCTGATATTCAATACTACCAAATGTCGGTCTACTTAACCCTTTATGCGAAGCATCGTTGGAAGCACAAGGTCTCCTTTTTCCATTAAGCAATGCCAGCTCTTGGTCATTATCAATTTCACCTTTTAGCTCCAAGAAGACTTTCTCACATTTTTCTCTTTAACTACTGATCGTATTACTTGATCTATTATAATTCCGCATCGGAATAAACTTAAGGTACTACTATAATCCATTCAAAGAGAAGAAGGAATTTAATATTCCTCTAAATCACATGCATCTAACGTTTCTGGTTCATCATTTAACTGAGTTGAATTAACTCTATACTCAGTCTCTGGCAGTAGTCTCATTACGAGTTCATCTTGACTCACTGGTCTTATCTTCTGGTAAGTTCTGAGATCATTGCCTTGCTTGCTACTTCCTTATATAATTTTACCCAATTATGCTGTCACTTCCCAATGTCTTTACTTTCTAAATGATTCATTCATAAAATGAACATTTTCCTTAATAAAACCACCTTATTAATCTCAATTTGGTTCCATAATTTACAACCTACGACACCTGCCTTCTCATGGCGAATTATTACTGACCATATTCATACTAATTCATTTATCAAATGATATGGCACTTACTGCCTCCTTCTCAACTATTCCTAGGGACTCTGCTCCTCGCCCTAAATTGATGTCTTTAATAATCATACATCCCTCTAGCTCTTTCTTTGTTAAGATGAAAATCTCTAAGGATTCTCATTTATTTCCGTATAAGATCTCAAGTAATTCTTCCAATCCTTCTTTCTTGCTGGTACTACATCTGGTAGTCCGGCTATGAATTCAACATGCATCTTCAGATCTCTTAATAATATCTCGGTTCTTTATACTCACTTTTCTGAGCACCATATCTTAATCATCACAGTCATTCTGGCTGCGACGCTCATTACCCATGGGTAAGCTCCTTATCCTAACAGGATTTTCCTTATCTGCTGGAACCTCTTCCGGGTCTCCAGTAGGGTACTCTATCGATTTATCCACTGATCTTCAGCATATAAAGCATCATCGCGCTGTTGCTCGTATGCCTCAAGGTCAGTCGCCTTACTCGTCGATACGATATCGAGCTAAGTTACTATCATTATACTTAAGAGTTCCCCTAAGGGTTTTATATGTCATCACTACATTATGTAGTCCGACTATGAACTTGGCAAGAGTTCTTATTATCTTAGTGAATTTATTGTTTTAACGTCGCCTCATCTCTGGGGTTTATAACGTACGCTCTGATACCACTTCTGTAACACCCCCAGATCCGGGGTCCGGGATCCGGTGGTTACGGTTTCCAATTCTGTCCATAACAATTGAACTTTCCTTAACATAAAATAAATTACGTCTCTATGACCCAACACAACAATATAAAACACACCCGTTATAGTCCCAGAGATGAAATCAGAGTAACAATCAAATTTTTATTAATCACATTATGAGTTCTTACAATCCAAAAGGATTTCAATATAAATACATACCCTTTGCCATCCATTTACATAAGTCATACTAGACTATATTCTTGGTACTGAAAGAATAAATATACCCTACCAATAGCTTCTTCTTCAGCTCTGGTAGCCTCATCGTCCTCGCCCGCGTCGAGTGCACCTTGTGCGAGTCATCTGATCTAGCTGTTGTTGTGATATAATAATAAAGCAAGGGTGAGCAATAGCCCACCAACAATAATGTATATAACTGAACGATAAAGTATAACAGTTCAAAAGTATCTTTCAAACCATATGCCATGCATTTACGGAAATGATGCCAGTATAATATGAACGATGAAGTTACAAGGTAACTTAAAGTATTTGTTTGTAGAAATATCTGCTACATCAAAGTAAGCGAGATATTCTTATTGTTATTAAGAAGAGGAACTTGCAAGAAAAGGTTGCAATTCCAGTTATGACCCTTTTTCCAACTCTGCCAACAGTAATCATGTTGTAGGAAATAAATAAATTTGGATGATGAACCAATGATGGAGTATTCACCGCGCCCGCTGTTCCAATCTTGATGATCAGTCGAGATCGTACAGCTCAATTTAGATTTACTACCGGTAGAAGGAAGAACTGACGGCTTTACTTGTATACCGCCTTACTAGCTCTCCCCGGCCAACGGTTGGGCCAAAGGGGATGGACCGGCGCTACTCGGCCTCTTACACGACTCCTAGTTCAAATAGAATTCATGATTCTGAATGTAACGTTCGTCCCCCTTTCCCCAAGTATAATACTTGTTGATAAGACTCCACAAAGTAGTCGTATCTAGTCGGAAAGGAAAATTTACCAATATCTCCCAAGCTATTACTTGGTAACGGATATCAACTTGTTCCAGTAATCTTACCCCTCGAAAGATGAGAAGGTAAGCAACGACTTAATAAGTCAACAGCACCCGAGTTGCGGGTGAAGGGAATACTTTATGACCGGGAAGTCGACAAGATAAATAACATTTTTCCAAGTAAGGTTCCCTTATTATTAAGGAGCTAGACTCAAAGATGAATGATGTTTGGGAACCTTTCTTGATATAAGATTAATAATAATATGACTCCGAAATATTTTTTTTGTAATAATCGAAGAAGATAAACCTTATCAAGGTTATACTAAGTATGGAATAAATATTCAGAGAATATTTATTGAGTTAAAATATTTAAAGAATAATTGGGAATATGAAAGAATATCTTTAATCAGAGTATTTCTCAAAATAATCCCTGAAGAAATATCAGGAGAATATTTATTGAATAAATAAATATTTAAATGAATACTCAAAACAATATTCATTAATTAATAAGACCTGAAAAGAATATTTAAGGTAATATCCATAATTAATTAGGAATTTAAATGAATATTCAAAAGTAATATTTATTCAGTGAATAATATCCTAAATGAATATCAAGTAATATTCATTTAGTAATCCAAGCCTTAAGGAATATTCGAGATAATATTCGATAATTAAATCAAGCTTCAGATGAATATTAAAATAATATTCATCAAGTATTCAATATCTTAAATGAATATTCAAACGTAATATTTATTTAATAAAATAATATTCTAAAAGAATATCCAAATAATATTCATTTAGTAGTCTCATCTTTAGAAGAATATTCGAAATAATAATCGAAAATCAATTCGACTCTGAATGAATATTGAGAAATATTATTCGTTGAATAGTTACGTTCAAATAATTATTTGAAGTAAGGATCGTTAAAATAATTAGTCTCGAACGAATATTCAAATAATATTCGTCGCCCAAATAATAGAAAATATTTACTTAAATATTTTCCTCCGAGGTAATCTCGATATATCAAGGAATCTTGACTCCCGGTCTATTTTTGATTAATAAGATGTATACGCCCTTCTATGAGGGTCTTACAATACCGGCTTATAACTGATATATAACTATCTAGCTTATAAGCCAACAATAACATTCAGGGAACAAGTATATCAATTCAACTTGAAAGTAGGCATGCATGCAATGGCATATGTATATCAGCAATCATATATATATATTTATTCAATCACAACAACAGCCTAAAAGAAGGGAATTGAAACTTGCCTGGTAGTCGAGTACGGTAAGGGGTAGTGGTAGCGGGTCCCGGTTCAGCTTGGTGATCTATAAATAGCCAAGGTATTCGGGATTAATCACTTAACACATTAAAAGTTAAGTTATACTTAATTCGAAACACGTTCTCGAGTTATCTCGTTATACCCCTTTTAGTGGATTACTTTTATCACTGATCCGACCCGACATTCGTTCGTTACTACGACATGTCATTGTACTTATACTTGGGACATACTTAAGTCATATGAGTTCTGAAGTCGATCGTTACGAACCAATACTATACTCCGAGTTTTATCGCCCGTTTGCTAAGTGTTTTACCGAAGTTATAACCAAACGGGTTTTTAGGGGTTCGTTCGCGTTTAACTTCGATTCCAACATTTTTATAAAATCGGAAAACGGTCCGTTTGATGTGTGGTTTTCTATCATACCTTCCTTATGACCCCTAGTATTTATTTACCAAAATTCGCCACTGAGTAACATGCTTTACGAGGGTTCAATTGAAGTTACCAACTTTTATTTACGGTTCCGAACCAATTTTAGTAATTTGACCATAACTCCTAAACCGTAAGTCGGAATGTTACGATTCTCACGTCAAAACGAACCTTAAAACATGTACTATCTAAAAATGGCAGAAAAGGATTCTGGACAGTAGGGTTTGATATTAAAAATGGCATATAAAACATGGTATTGTAAAATCAGATATTATAACGGCTACGTTTACGCGTTTTCCAAAGTTTTTACACTTTATCACGATCACACCATGATCAAATCAACCACTTAAACACATGATAAACATCATGACAAGATCAATAACATCTCCTTATAACAATCTCATGGATCATCAACCATAATCAACCACAAATCCATGGATCTAAGCAGATAACTAACATATCAACCACTAATCAACCAATACTTCTTATTACTCATATTGTCTCAAAGTAAAAGCTATAGTTTAGGATTTTATACCTTCCTTGGAGTATGTAAGTCCTTAATAAACCTTGGTCAATCCTTATAACACCTTAACAAAGCTTGGATCATTCAAAAGAATCAAGAAAATCAAAGTTAGTTCTTGAAATCACTATTCACCCTAAACTTTGGTGATTTATTTGAAAATGGAAACAAAGGATTTTGAAGCTAGGATTTCTAGGAGATCATTTATATGAAATATGGGACTTACCATAATAATTTGGAGATCAAAAGATGGTTGGAAGTGGGATTTTGCTTCTTGAATTAGCTAGAAGTCGAATGGAATACATGGAGAGAGAATGGAGTTCTCTTGCTTGGCTTGCTTGATAATTTTGCATAAAGTGATGTGTTTTAGAAAATATCTCATGTAAAGTAACTTTAATAAAGTGGTGTGTCATGGATGATGTCTTTTGGATGGATAAGTATTGGTGGTTTTGTGATTGAATGGTTAGATTAAGCTAAGCACTTGGTTATGTTTCTAAGTATGGTAGTTACTCTTGTAACTACTTAGTTACTTGATATTATCCACTAGCACATGCATGTATCTTGATCCCCTGCTTGTTTCCTTGTCCGGTTATTGCCCGTTTCGATTGATCGTTCGTGGGAATATTTCACGGATTTCTAATTAGGGTTTACCGGGAATCCTCTTTAATATTAATACTTTCATTCTCCATCTTTTATTCTAACTTTCCAATTTATATTCCTTAAATCCATTCGTTAAATACTTAAGGCTATCAGTGTCCAGGGAACTCTCGGAGAAAATAAAAGTGCGGTTTTTCAGAATCCGACAGCTTTTACATACACTTATTTTCCCCCTGGATCACTAATACGAATTCGGAAATCCGTTCCGAATGCTTCTGTATAGTGTCGTCTCATATTATTATATACTCCCACCAAACACTATTCATTCTGTATTCCTTACTTGTTCTCTTAGGGTGGCACAATTGTCCGTATTCTCTTTCGATCGTTCCTTAACCTTTTTACGGAACTACTGGATTAATCGTTATCGATCTGGATGACATGAGGGTATTCTCCTGCTTGAAATTGCCATATCTTATTCCCTTAGAAGATAGATTATTCTTACCTATGTTGTTACCCTTTAGCATCCTTCAAGACATAGAAATAATAAAGTCGAATTCCATTCATTCTTTCCAAATATCAATTATTACATTGTAGCCATAACCACTCCTTAGTGGTTTCCTACCTTCATTCTTAAATCAAATATAATAACATCCCAAAATATCAAATCCTCAAAGTTAATATCTCAATTCTAGGATTATAATAATATTTAATCCACTGTCCGGTCAAATATTATACCGAAAAAGAATTTGGAATTTCTGAATTCCGATCGTCTCTGCATTCACTTATTTCCTCCGCGTATTACTAATATGACTTCGAAACATCCATAACACGTCCCGTACATAGGGTGGCGTGAAAAGTTTTCCAACTTACAAAATCACTATTCATCCACCAAATTACTATGCACGTACAGGAAACACTATGCACGTACGGGAAATACTATGCACGTACGGGAAATACTATGCACGTATGGGAAATACTATGCACGTATGGGAAACACTATGCACGTACTCATTTCCCTTCAAGGATCCATTAGCTCCTTCCTGGATGGTAGATTATTCTTATCTAGGTCCTCAACCATCGAATTACTCTATTCTGACAATATACCAATGCATCAGGATCATTGTCCAAAGCAATATCCATTCATTACAATCATTGTTCTTTGAAACCACCATTCATTAGAGCTGGTGACCTTGTTGTTGGAATCATTGTTCCTCATTTTATCATTACTTAATAAAAGTTTTAATTATATCCAAAATTTGGGGTTCTTACAGTCTCCCCTCCTTAAAAGGATTCCGTCCCGGAATCAGGTAGGAAGCAAAGAGTCGTTTGCCTGTCGTTCCCTTTTTAGCTTCCCGGTCAATTCTTAGTCGTTCTACCCTTCCTCAGCACATCTTCTAGTGCTACAATCCATACTGTATCTTTTTTTTTTTTTTTCCATCAACGTTGCTACTTTTCGTACAACTCACTATCCGGGTTATACTCTTACTCAGTCTTATCCTTATTGATACCTGCAGTAACATTGGCATCACTATCACCCTACGAATTCGGAGGTAACCTCGCTCGCACTGTGCATTTCCTGATTGATTTAATCTTCGCAATCTCGATCAATATAGAGAAGTGGAAAGATTGATTGAGAGATCACTATGATCAGTTGAACATTTGTTATATTGCATTGTTAGTACAGAAGGGGGCCAGCCTTTAGTACTTGACAAGCAATTAAACAAGTCATGGCATTCCACTTAGACTTCTATCACATAGACAGATAGTCACGTAGCAGTACCTCCCCTCCTAAAAGGGTTGTTCTTCTCAATTCATAAAGAAGATGAATAAGAGAGAAGAAGAGAAAAGAGTTCTAAAGGATTATAGAAAGCTTTCATGATTGTAGAATATCATACTCAGACTTTACCTCTGAACTATAGAGGTCTATCAAAGAAGAAATTAATCATAATTATATCCAATACTATTTGATCGCAATCTCACGTGTCAACATATCTTGCTGCTTTGTCCATTATTCTATGGACAAATACTCCTGTTCAATCTTAGCGATACTCACATTCGGGAAATCCTTCAACCTTTCAGGTTAAATCTTAGATTTCTCACTTGACATCATTATTACTGACATCCCATATCATGTTACTAGCTTTTTCATGCTATAATATTGACACTATCAGGTTGTCATCCTGAGAATTCATTAGAAAACCCATTCATAACATTCCTTGCTTCTCATTCCATAGTTGCTTTCCCAGCCTTTTCTTTATCAATCACATCCTTCTTATTATCTGATTCTTACTCATTTCTATTATTTACTTTCACCTTCACCTCTTTATTGAGACACCTTTTTGCACTTGGTACCTCTTTATCGGTATTCCGTCACATTTATTCTATAATCATCACGTTATTCCAATTTAACTTTCCGAAATGAATCTGGCCCGATCCCTTTAACTTAGAGTCATATAATCTACTTCTGCCAACCCTGTTTCGCATCATTTGTTCTTTTCTATCCGTGGTTTTCCACAGGTTGTCTTTCGTAAGTCAGACCAGGTCGTATATCTACATGCTCGTACTCCTATCATCTGTTGACATCTGCATTTTACTGGCGCAGCCTGGCCACATGAAAACCCGTTATGACCGTGCTATAAGTTTTGGGGGTAAGGCTGGCTCGAATACCGCCGTCCGAACACTTATAAACTCTCAGGTGGCCCAATAAGTCTCGGGCTCAACCGCCCTTCCCTCCAAGTCTCATTAATTCTTTCTACGGGAATACGTTTAGCATCACGAATTATCAACCTCATATTCTCTATCTTGTTTGTGCAGAAGTACACTAACACAAACTTGCTTGTCATTCATCAACATGCCATTTAGCTTATCAATAGTAGCACTTTCTTTATCTTTACGTTGTCATCTCCTTTCTTAGAAGAATCACCATCGCTTGTTGTTTACGTAGTGCGTTAATAGTTAACCCTACGGGTTTCAAATCCCTTAGGGAGACAAAGTAATCATTATTCCTTATCCAGAAGGAACACTTCCTGAACTTGATGTAGATATAACATGAAGCAGATAGAATTGCAGAAGAGTTTCAAGCATCGCAGCTAGGTCCGGTTGATGAAACTATCACTTATGCATCTTCCATAAAAGACTGGAAACTTAACGGTTTACTTCATCAATTTTGTACCATGGTCCTGGTTTGCCTCAAAACGGAACCTTCTAAGGTACGTAATATGCTTAAGACTCCATCAGGAATCGAATCTTTACTTAAACTATTATTACCTTCGATTCTTGCACAATCATCAAAAGGAATGTAACTTCCTCCACTCCAATATGACCTTCCAGGTCTTTCCAAATATCATTTTGTTTCTTCGGTATGAACATTTATAATTATTCCTTTATACTTAGACTGTCGGCCACCTCATTGGCCTTTCCTGATAATAATAATTTCTGGTAACCCCTGTTCTCTGGATATATTCCAATTCAAACATTTCTACCTCATTCCCATCACTGTTGGGTTAAAGCATTCCCCCTTAAGCTCTGCTGAAGGAGAAAATATAACTATCAGTCATTTCCATAAGTCATTGCTTCCACCTACCCGTGGGAACTTTATCACGTTTATTCCCAATCCTACTTAGGATACTTCTTTTCTTAGTTCTTTCTTTATCTTAGGATAATCTCAACCTTCATAGGTTCAACCCATACTTCCTCAGGGTTTCATACATGCCTCATCTGGCATTATTGTTACGATGTCATACATTCCTTACCAAACTTCCATTTTTGAAGTTCGGAATATTACCTTTTTCCTTGTAAGGTTTCATAGGCCATCCTTATCATTCCTCCGGTATTTTCTGGGTACCGGGTATATCAAAATGTCATTGATCAATACTCTAATAATTCTATCTATGTTCTTTCTAGAACTCTTTTTAATAATCCTTACCGGTCATTGTTGCCTTAGCAAGTCCAGCTCATATCATCTGAAGTCATAATGTCGTTATTAGGGTTAATGCCACCCCTTGTGCATTCCCCAGGGTTTGTCTTAATTTATGGATATCCTATCCGTAATTCAACTGCCAAGGAATTCTTGCATCTTATAATTGGCAATCAGATCATGTATCCTTAATAAAGGTCTCTTTTCAATCATTCTCATTTGATAATCGATCGGTGGCTTAATGCCACCCTCTTCTTTCAGATAGTTGTCAGCCTATTTGGCCTTCCAAAAAGGCAACGTATGCCTAACTCTTCTCTTACCGAACTTGTTAATGGTAGCAAGGATGTTCTGGAAGATATTGGTCGAGTTCAACGTGAATCTCTTAGTGCTTATCGTTCTTCGCAAAGGTACTTGCCTCAGACAATATTCCTACAGCATACTGTTCAATTTCTGACCTTTTTTATACCCTCTTCATATACCTTCATTGTTTACTTTCCTCCGTCATAATATATTCATGGTATTCATGATACCCTAACATCATACATCTCAAGTCACTATACTTCCATTTTACTCGAAATCTTGGACAACCATATACACATGAGTCACTTCAGTACGGGTGACCCCATCCCAAAAAGGTCTAGTGAATTCCCAATCAAAACATGGGTTGTTCGGCAGAAGATTCAAACGATCTCATTAATGTTTCCTTTATATCAGAAGCCCTTGCAGTCGGTGCTTTCTTAGAAGTAACCCTGCTTTGTCCTTTCACTGATGGTCTAGTCACTCGATAATCCTTTGTGACTTGGCCTCAACTGGCCACACTAAAATAAAATAAAATAAAAAAAATATGATTTTAGGGGTTGGCTAATAGCATTACTTTTCTAGCAATTGCCGGCATAGTGCCTTCTTCTTTGATACCTTTCTACCTTTCCAAAACTTTACTCCAAATAAGTCTTAATCGACTACTCGGCACTGTCGCCGGTCACCTTTCCTCCACTTTTATCTTTTCAACTATTCTTATCAATCCCGCGTGCCACGCAAGCTTACCATTCCTGGCATAACAGCCTTTTCACTTAAGTCAATCCCGGAGTTTCTCCGTCCGGCTAGTTTCTTACTTACATTTCCTGTTTGCGTCCAATCTCACTTCATCATTTTATCACTACCGTCGATTGTAATGCTCAGGGTCCGTTTACTAACCCATTTTACAGCATCCTTACCCAAATCACAGGGTTTGCTCCAGTTTCTACTCTCTTCCATGACATTCTCTGATAATCAGAAAGACAAGGTTTGCCAGAATTCACCGAATTCCTTTCCAGACTCAGGGAAATTTTGATCAATCTACCCACCTACTGGTAACATTAAGGAGACCAGTTTCGAAACCTGAAGAATAGTTCTATGAACCTCCAAGCAGGTGGAATCATAAGCAGTCATAGTTAACGAAATAATCATCATCGGATTGGAAGTTTACCCACTGGAAAGGAATCAATTATATCCATCCCTTGGAAGGGAATCAATAGTTTCAAACTGAAACCTGTCACAACGTCCTGATATTCAATACTACCAAATGTCGGTCTACTTAACCCTTTATGCGAAGCATCGTTGGAAGCACAAGGTCTCCTTTTTCCATTAAGCAATGCCAGCTCTTGGTCATTATCAATTTCACCTTTTAGCTCCAAGAAGACTTTCTCACATTTTTCTCTTTAACTACTGATCGTATTACTTGATCTATTATAATTCCGCATCGGAATAAACTTAAGGTACTACTATAATCCATTCAAAGAGAAGAAGGAATTTAATATTCCTCTAAATCACATGCATCTAACGTTTCTGGTTCATCATTTAACTGAGTTGAATTAACTCTATACTCAGTCTCTGGCAGTAGTCTCATTACGAGTTCATCTTGACTCACTGGTCTTATCTTCTGGTAAGTTCTGAGATCATTGCCTTGCTTGCTACTTCCTTATATAATTTTACCCAATTATGCTGTCACTTCCCAATGTCTTTACTTTCTAAATGATTCATTCATAAAATGAACATTTTCCTTAATAAAACCACCTTATTAATCTCAATTTGGTTCCATAATTTACAACCTACGACACCTGCCTTCTCATGGCGAATTATTACTGACCATATTCATACTAATTCATTTATCAAATGATATGGCACTTACTGCCTCCTTCTCAACTATTCCTAGGGACTCTGCTCCTCGCCCTAAATTGATGTCTTTAATAATCATACATCCCTCTAGCTCTTTCTTTGTTAAGATGAAAATCTCTAAGGATTCTCATTTATTTCCGTATAAGATCTCAAGTAATTCTTCCAATCCTTCTTTCTTGCTGGTACTACATCTGGTAGTCCGGCTATGAATTCAACATGCATCTTCAGATCTCTTAATAATATCTCGGTTCTTTATACTCACTTTTCTGAGCACCATATCTTAATCATCACAGTCATTCTGGCTGCGACGCTCATTACCCATGGGTAAGCTCCTTATCCTAACAGGATTTTCCTTATCTGCTGGAACCTCTTCCGGGTCTCCAGTAGGGTACTCTATCGATTTATCCACTGATCTTCAGCATATAAAGCATCATCGCGCTGTTGCTCGTATGCCTCAAGGTCAGTCGCCTTACTCGTCGATACGATATCGAGCTAAGTTACTATCATTATACTTAAGAGTTCCCCTAAGGGTTTTATATGTCATCACTACATTATGTAGTCCGACTATGAACTTGGCAAGAGTTCTTATTATCTTAGTGAATTTATTGTTTTAACGTCGCCTCATCTCTGGGGTTTATAACGTACGCTCTGATACCACTTCTGTAACACCCCCAGATCCGGGGTCCGGGATCCGGTGGTTACGGTTTCCAATTCTGTCCATAACAATTGAACTTTCCTTAACATAAAATAAATTACGTCTCTATGACCCAACACAACAATATAAAACACACCCGTTATAGTCCCAGAGATGAAATCAGAGTAACAATCAAATTTTTATTAATCACATTATGAGTTCTTACAATCCAAAAGGATTTCAATATAAATACATACCCTTTGCCATCCATTTACATAAGTCATACTAGACTATATTCTTGGTACTGAAAGAATAAATATACCCTACCAATAGCTTCTTCTTCAGCTCTGGTAGCCTCATCGTCCTCGCCCGCGTCGAGTGCACCTTGTGCGAGTCATCTGATCTAGCTGTTGTTGTGATATAATAATAAAGCAAGGGTGAGCAATAGCCCACCAACAATAATGTATATAACTGAACGATAAAGTATAACAGTTCAAAAGTATCTTTCAAACCATATGCCATGCATTTACGGAAATGATGCCAGTATAATATGAACGATGAAGTTACAAGGTAACTTAAAGTATTTGTTTGTAGAAATATCTGCTACATCAAAGTAAGCGAGATATTCTTATTGTTATTAAGAAGAGGAACTTGCAAGAAAAGGTTGCAATTCCAGTTATGACCCTTTTTCCAACTCTGCCAACAGTAATCATGTTGCAGGAAATAAATAAATTTGGATGATGAACCAATGATGGAGTATTCACCGCGCCCGCTGTTCCAATCTTGATGATCAGTCGAGATCGTACAGCTCAATTTAGATTTACTACCGGTAGAAGGAAGAACTGACGGCTTTACTTGTATACCGCCTTACTAGCTCTCCCCGGCCAACGGTTGGGCCAAAGGGGATGGACCGGCGCTACTCGGCCTCTTACACGACTCCTAGTTCAAATAGAATTCATGATTCTGAATGTAACGTTCGTCCCCCTTTCCCCAAGTATAATACTTGTTGATAAGACTCCACAAAGTAGTCGTATCTAGTCGGAAAGGAAAATTTACCAATATCTCCCAAGCTATTACTTGGTAACGGATATCAACTTGTTCCAGTAATCTTACCCCTCGAAAGATGAGAAGGTAAGCAACGACTTAATAAGTCAACAGCACCCGAGTTGCGGGTGAAGGGAATACTTTATGACCGGGAAGTCGACAAGATAAATAACATTTTTCCAAGTAAGGTTCCCTTATTATTAAGGAGCTAGACTCAAAGATGAATGATGTTTGGGAACCTTTCTTGATATAAGATTAATAATAATATGACTCCGAAATATTTTTTTTGTAATAATCGAAGAAGATAAACCTTATCAAGGTTATACTAAGTATGGAATAAATATTCAGAGAATATTTATTGAGTTAAAATATTTAAAGAATAATTGGGAATATGAAAGAATATCTTTAATCAGAGTATTTCTCAAAATAATCCCTGAAGAAATATCAGGAGAATATTTATTGAATAAATAAATATTTAAATGAATACTCAAAACAATATTCATTAATTAATAAGACCTGAAAAGAATATTTAAGGTAATATCCATAATTAATTAGGAATTTAAATGAATATTCAAAAGTAATATTTATTCAGTGAATAATATCCTAAATGAATATCAAGTAATATTCATTTAGTAATCCAAGCCTTAAGGAATATTCGAGATAATATTCGATAATTAAATCAAGCTTCAGATGAATATTAAAATAATATTCATCAAGTATTCAATATCTTAAATGAATATTCAAACGTAATATTTATTTAATAAAATAATATTCTAAAAGAATATCCAAATAATATTCATTTAGTAGTCTCATCTTTAGAAGAATATTCGAAATAATAATCGAAAATCAATTCGACTCTGAATGAATATTGAGAAATATTATTCGTTGAATAGTTACGTTCAAATAATTATTTGAAGTAAGGATCGTTAAAATAATTAGTCTCGAACGAATATTCAAATAATATTCGTCGCCCAAATAATAGAAAATATTTACTTAAATATTTTCCTCCGAGGTAATCTCGATATATCAAGGAATCTTGACTCCCGGTCTATTTTTGATTAATAAGATGTATACGCCCTTCTATGAGGGTCTTACAATAACCGGCTTATAACTGATATATAACTATCTAGCTTATAAGCCAACAATAACATTCAGGGAACAAGTATATCAATTCAACTTGAAAGTAGGCATGCATGCAATGGCATATGTATATCAGCAATCATATATATATATATTTATTCAATCACAAAAACAGCCTAAAAGAAGGGAATTGAAACTTGCCTGGTAGTCGAGTACGGTAAGGGGTAGTGGTAGCGGGTCCCGGTTCAGCTTGGTGATCTATAAATAGCCAAGGTATTCAGGATTAATCACTTAACACATTAAAAGTTAAGTTATACTTAATTCGAAACACGTTCTCGAGTTATCTCGTTATACCCCTTTTAGTGGATTACTTTTATCACTGATCCGACCCGACATTCGTTCGTTACTACGACATGTCATTGTACTTATACTTGGGACATACTTAAGTCATATGAGTTCTGAAGTCGATCGTTACGAACCAATACTATACTCCGAGTTTTATCGCCCGTTTGCTAAGTGTTTTACCGAAGTTATAACCAAACGGGTTTTTAGGGGTTCGTTCGCGTTTAACTTCGATTCCAACATTTTTATAAAATCGGAAAACGGTCCGTTTGATGTGTGGTTTTCTATCATACCTTCCTTATGACCCCTAGTATTTATTTACCAAAATTCGCCACTGAGTAACATGCTTTACGAGGGTTCAATTGAAGTTACCAACTTTTATTTACGGTTCCGAACCAATTTTAGTAATTTGACCATAACTCCTAAACCGTAAGTCGGAATGTTACGATTCTCACGTCAAAACGAACCTTAAAACATGTACTATCTAAAAATGGCAGAAAAGGATTCTGGACAGTAGGGTTTGATATTAAAAATGGCATATAAAACATGGTATTGTAAAATCGGACATTATAACGGCTACGTTTACGCGTTTTCCAAAGTTTTTACACTTTATCACGATCACACCATGATCAAATCAACCACTTAAACACATGATAAACATCATGACAAGATCAATAACATCTCCTTATAACAATCTCATGGATCATCAACCATAATCAACCACAAATCCATGGATCTAAGCATATAACTAACATATCAACCACTAATCAACCAATACTTCTTATTACTCATATTGTCTCAAAGTAAAAGCTATAGTTTAGGATTTTATACCTTCCTTGGAGTATGTAAGTCCTTAATAAACCTTGGTCAATCCTTATAACACCTTAACAAAGCTTGGATCATTCAAAAGAATCAAGAAAATCAAAGTTAGTTCTTGAAATCACTATTCACCCTAAACTTTGGTGATTTATTTGAAAATGGAAACAAAGGATTTTGAAGCTAGGATTTCTAGGAGATCATTTATATGAAATATGGGACTTACCATAATAATTTGGAGATCAAAAGATGGTTGGAAGTGGGATTTTGCTTCTTGAATTAGCTAGAAGTCGAATGGAATACATGGAGAGAGAATGGAGTTCTCTTGCTTGGCTTGCTTGATAATTTTGCATAAAGTGATGTGTTTTAGAAAATATCGCATGTAAAGTAGCTTTAATAAAGTGGTGTGTCATGGATGATGTCTTTTGGATGGATAAGTATTGGTGGTTTTGTGATTGAATGGTTAGATTAAGCTAAGCACTTGGTTATGTTTCTAAGTATGGTAGTTACTCTTGTAACTACTTAGTTACTTGATGTTATCCACTAGCACATGCATGTATCTTGATCCCCTGCTTGTTTCCTTGTCCGGTTATTGCCCGTTTCGATTGATCGTTCGTGGGAATATTTCACGGATTTCTAATTAGGGTTTACCGGGAATCCTCTTTAATATTAATACTTTCATTCTCCATCTTTCATTCTAACTTTCCAATTTATATTCCTTAAATCCATTCGTTAAATACTTAAGGCTATCAGTGTCCAGGGAACTCTCGGAGAAAATAAAAGTGCGGTTTTTCAGAATCCGACAGCTTTTACATACACTTATTTTCCCCCTGGATCACTAATACGAATTCGGAAATCCGTTCCGAATGCTTCTGTATAGTGTCGTCTCATATTATTATATACTCCCACCAAACACTATTCATTCTGTATTCCTTACTTGTTCTCTTAGGGTGGCACAATTGTCCGTATTCTCTTTCGATCGTTCCTTAACCTTTTTACGGAACTACTGGATTAATCGTTATCGATCTGGATGACATGAGGGTATTCTCCTGCTTGAAATTGCCATATCTTATTCCCTTAGAAGATAGATTATTCTTACCTATGTTGTTACCCTTTAGCATCCTTCAAGACATAGAAATAATAAAGTCGAATTCCATTCATTCTTTCCAAATATCAATTATTACATTGTAGCCATAACCACTCCTCAGTGGTTTCCTACCTTCATTCTTAAATCAAATATAATAACATCCCAAAATATCAAATCCTCAAAGTTAATATCTCAATTCTAGGATTATAATAATATTTAATCCACTGTCCGGTCAAATATTATACCGAAAAAGAATTTGGAATTTCTGAATTCCGATCGTCTCTGCATTCACTTATTTCCTCCGCGTATTACTAATATGACTTCGAAACATCCATAACACGTCCCGTACATAGGGTGGCGTGAAAAGTTTTCCAACTTACAAAATCACTATTCATCCACCAAATTACTATGCACGTACAGGAAACACTATGCACGTACGGGAAATACTATGCACGTACGGGAAATACTATGCACGTATGGGAAATACTATGCACGTATGGGAAACACTATGCACGTACTCATTTCCCTTCAAGGATCCATTAGCTCCTTCCTGGATGGTAGATTATTCTTATCTAGGTCCTCAACCATCGAATTACTCTATTCTGACAATATACCAATGCATCAGGATCATTGTCCAAAGCAATATCCATTCATTACAATCATTGTTCTTTGAAACCACCATTCATTAGAGCTGGTGACCTTGTTGTTGGAATCATTGTTCCTCATTTTATCATTACTTAATAAAAGTTTTAATTATATCCAAAATTTGGGGTTCTTACAGACATTCAGGAATCAATGCGACTCTAAAAAGGGTTAGTGCTCTCTTCTGGTGGCCGACCCTCAATCAAGATGTGACTAAATGGGTGCAAGAATGCGAAACATGTCAGAGGTGCAAGAGGGAACATGTACCTTACCCTGGACTGTTACAGCCAATCCAAATTCCAGATTGTGCCTGGAGCACCATTACCATGGATTTTATTGAGTCCCTTCCGAAGTCGAATGGCCGAGATACTATATTGGTGGTGATCGACAAGTACACCAAATTTGCTCACGTACTGGCTCTGCAACACCCTTTTACTGCATCACAGGTAGCACAATTGTTACTCGACAACGTCTTCAAACTCTACGGCACTCCAAATGCCATAATTACAGACAGGGATATGATCTTTACCTCTCAGTTTTGGTCAGAACTCTTTAAAAAGCTCGGGGCTTCTTCTAGGCTATCTACGGCTTATCACCCACAGTCCGACGGACAGAGTGAACGCCTGAACCAGTGCTTGGAAATGTATTTGCGCTGCCTAACCCACCAAAGGCCAAATCAGTGGTTCCGGTGGCTTCCAATGGCCGAGTGGTGGTATAACACCAGCCACCACTCCGCCATCAATATGACTCCATACAAAGCACTTTATGGACGCCAAGCACCAAGCTTTAACTACCATCAAGCTGGGAAATCTTCCAACGCCTGTGTTAACGCCTTCCTCCAGCAAAGAACCGAGATTCACAAACTTTTAAAGAACAACCTGCAAAAAGCACAAGAAAGGATGAAATTTTATGCGGATAAGAGAAGAACAGAACGAGAGTTTAAAGAAGGAGACGAAGTATTCTTAAAGCTTCAAGCTTTTAAACAAACCTCCATGAAAGTCATCAAGGATAATAAGTTTACACCTCGGTATTTTGGGCCATATAAAGTCTTGAAACGGGTCGGATCCGTCGCCTACCGCCTTCAATTGCCGGTGACAGCCAAGATACATGACACGTTTCACATTTCTCTGCTCAAAAAGAAGATTGGTCCAACTGACTTTGCACAAATTGATCCACCGGTGGCAGTCGACTTCCCTTCTCCGGCGTATCCCAGCAAAATCTTGGATCGTAAAATGATAAACCGTAATAGCACAGCGATTGTTTCTGTACTGGTCCAATGGTAAGGTATGACACCAGAAGATGCATCTTAGATTGGCTACAACTGCCTTCGCCAGAGTTATCCCCAGTTCGTCGATGAGGACATCGCCGCCCAAGGAAGGGGCAATGTTAAAAGTGGGGAGTAAAACCTAAACTACTACTTTAATTATTAAGTTATTGATGAACGGATATGTGTATGGACTCTGTTGGGCTGGGCTGAAATTGATTGGAATTGGGCTGAAGATTGTTGGGCTTGGACTGAAGGGTATAGACTGGACAGTGGCGGTATTGCAAGTGGACGAATTTCTGTATTTTCATTTTATTAATTAATAGGAAATGATTGGCGGGAATTTGTCTTCCATATAAGCAACCCCTGTCTTCCTTGTCAAGTTACTGAAAAATCTGAATGAACATTTTTCCTTTCATCGTTTATTATCTACAATTCCTTTACTGTTATTAGCAAAAAACCCAAAAATTAATCACCATTGTTACAGTTTTACACTACATTTTACTGGAATTAGCTTTTGATTCGTGAATAATCTCCTGTGTATTGTTCAAAATTGTGTATGTGTACAGTTTATAGATGCATATATGAATGCTGTAGTATGATTTCCATATTCTGTGTTTTTGTAGTTTAAAATTGTGTGTGCTTACTTACGGTGTTTTTATATGAATGCACGTCATCAAATTATGTGTTTTCTTGTTGAAATTACTTGTGTATTTGTGTTTATTTGCATGTTTATACGATTTCGATTCATATTATGCCTTTTTAGTTGAAATTACTCGTGGCTTGTGCTTAATTACGTGTTTTATACAAGCGCACATCATAGTATGCGTTTTTTAGTTGAAATTACTCGTGTGTTTGTGCTTATTTAAGTGTTTTATAGAAATGCTCGTTATAATTATAGTATTGTATGTTTTTTAGTTGAATTTACTTGTGTATTTGTGTTTATTTGCGTGTTTACACGATTGCGAGTCTTATTATGCATTTTTAGTTGAAATTACTCGAGGTTTATGCTTATTTACGTGTTTTATACAAGCGCACTTCATAGTATGCATTTTTTAGTCGAAATTACTCGTGTGTTTGTGCTTATTTACATGTTTTATACAAACGCTCGTTATAATCATCGTATTGTATGCTTTTCTAGTGAAAATTATTCGTGTTCAGACTTCAGTATATAGGTTTTACGTGGTTGAAATTACTTGCGATTTTGCTCTGTAGCTAGTCACTTCGGCAATAGAATGTTTGGGGACTATATGTGGCAGGGCCTCTGGTTCATTCATTTTCACTTGTTTGGTTCCGATATATTTTTGCTTATTCTGTTGTGTTACCAATAGAGCCAGGAAAGTATTTATTTGCAGACCTGTTGTCTAATGTGGCTTGATTATCTTGATTTAATTATTGTCGCATGCTTAATTTTCCACAAGGGACATTGCAATGTTGATTAGTTTTACTTTTGTTTCTTACTCTGTTCCCACTCATTTATCTGTTTGTTATTTACTTACATTGATTACTTAAGCAAATTTCGAGGAGATAGTTGCCTATCATACGGCTTGCCAACCTCTGTATTGTATCTTATTTGTTGTATAAGTCAAATCTTGTACTAGGCCGTATGATATTATGTAGCCTTCATAATTGCATGATTACTGTTGTAATTATACATAATCCAGATTGTTCCTTTGTTCATAGATGAAATGTGGCAATTGTGGGGAGCTGATAAAGAAAGAGATTAGTGTTAATTCCAATGAGAAAGTATCTGATGCATGGGATGCCCCTAATCTTGTTATGAAGGTCTCTCTCTCTCTCTCTCTCTCTCTCTCTCTCTCTCCCTCCCTCCCTCCCCCCCCTCTCTCTCTCTCTCTCTCTCTCTCTCCCTCCCTCCCTCCCTCCCTCTCTCTCCCTCCCTCCCTCCCTCCCTCCCTCTCTCACACTCTCACTGATTCATGGACTTTCCCACAGAAGGGTCTTGTGCCTAATTTGTTTGATATATAGGATAACTGAAACTAAGTTCCTAGGGGTTTTCTTTATTTTTTCCTTATGCTGGATCTTTTTTTGTAAATATTTTCTTATTCCATGAGTTTTATGGGGAGCAGTTACTTGTGTTGGCTGACTCTCTTAGGTTTATATTTGCAGTGTAAGTTTTGTGAGAAGGTTGGAACGGTGACTATCATCAGTGGCAAAGGGAGACCACTGACTCAAGAACTTAGTGAACAAGGAAAATCTGTGCCTCTGATGGAACTTGACTGCAGGGGTTACGAACCTGTTGAATTTATGTTTGGCAGTGGTTGGAAGGCTGAATCTGTAAGTTCATTTATACACTGTAATCAGCCATTTCTGCGAGATGGAGGAAACAAATTATATTGCAGGATTTTCTGTTTGTAAATTTAGCTGTGAGCCTGTTACTGTCTATTTGGTTTATACTTTTTAGCCTTTAGAGGTGATCACCTTTCTGATTACGTGCATACCACTGGATTTAGCTTCTGGAATGTTCTATTCATTATCATTTTTGCCGTAATTTTTTGAGTACAGTATTGTATTGCCAGTTTCCTTTATAAAATCATGCAGCAGCTAATTTTAAACTTGTTTCACTTCCTGATGAGACCCTTATTCCCCTTCACACGGTCACATGTCACTGTAAAAATTCATTTATATGGTATAGCAGAACATATATGATGAGACCCTTATCCCCCTTGACAAGGAGCATAACCATATATAGCAGAACACCCTAGAAATAACATCAGATGTGATTCTTGATACTCTTGATTTCATGTGATAAAAATGGTTATGAATCATGACACGTGAACTGGAAGGAAGTTTTACTCCATTAGACTTGTATTCTCTCATCAATTAGATTGACCTATAAAGTCACACATGTGTGTGTCAGGACTGACAAATCAGTTATCCTTCAACCTCGTCAAGCAGAAATATATCTACAGAAACAGATTTTTTTTTGAGCTTTTTCATGCATTTTCACTGTTCTGAGCAGAGCTAGTGAAGAGTAATGCGTACTTGGTAATGTTTCAAACTTCTTATGAAGGTTTGTATTTCAGTCAGCATTTCCTTCTTGTGCCAGTTTTATTTATATTTTAAAAGTGCAGAGCTTATATGTATATTTCCTTTTCTTGTTATATGAGACTAAGTGAATTCAAGGCATGTAAATTTATGTAATTGCTCTACTTTGTGTCAAAGGTGCAAGCAGTTGAAGATATCTATTGTTTAGATAAGTAACCTGTCTACCATATCTTCCATTTGATTGTAAAAACCACTCTCTCTTTTTTTTGGCTGACAAACACAATTCTAACTTGTTTATCTGTACTTGTTTGTTTTTTGTTTGCTTTTTTACTCTGTTTTTATCAACGTCTCGTCGTTGGACGTGTCCCTTGGGTTTTGTTCTTTTTCCTGAAAGTAAATTTAGGAATAGATATAAGCATGTCCTATCTATTTATTTTTTAGTTGAGTAAAAACATTCTGCTCGCTTGCATTGAAAGCATGCCCTGATTTTCTCTTTATATGTCTGAAACTTAATGTCGGAACAGCTCTATCTTGAGATGATTAGTTTGGTTATCTAGCTTATGTTTTTTTGACCGTGTATATTGCAGGAACCAGATTTGTGGACATTGACTTGTCTGATGGAGAATTTGCTGAATATGATGAGAAGGGAGGATGCCCGGTCACCATATACAACCTCCATGCTACTTTTGATGTCTTGATGTCAGATTTTAAAGAGATGATGCTAGCCTATGAAATACGCAAAATGGAGCGTGTACGCTGGGAAGCTGAGCAGCGTCGTGCCAGAAAGGAAGTAAATGAATTTCATTAGTAGATAGTTCCAACGTTAAACCTTACTGCTTTAACTCTAAACGAGGTCTGTTCGAAACCTTAACTATTGAAAGGTGAATGTATGAACAACTTGATCTTCCAATTGTTGGATTGAATGCACTTGTAACAGTGAAAACTTTATTTGTGACTTTAGTGACCATGTGTTTGCAACGTAATCACATCTTGAAGATACATGACTATGCTAGACATTGAGTAAGGATGTCCAAGGTTATCATGATGTGCATAATAAATTTTATGTTTTGATCAGTGATCTGAGGCTCTTGTGTGAGCAGTTTGGTTCTCGACTAGATAATAACTGGCTCGGTTCGTTTATATTAGTCAAAATTTAAGACGTTTTTAGGCTTGATTTACAAATGAACCTGAGTTTGATTGTGACAGATTTACACTTGGAAGCTCGCCAGCCAACTTGAACACAATGTTTGATGCAAAGGCTCCACGTAAAAAAAGCTTGATAATTAATACATGACTTGTGATTGATTACCTACTACTCCCTCGGTCCCAATGAGATGTTAACATTTGCTTTTTGCACGAAAATCAAGATAGTGGGTGTAATATTATTAAAATAAATGAAGTAGTGGGTGTAATAGTGATTTTATTGTTAAAATAAATTAAGTAGTGGGTATAATAGTGTAAAGTATTGTTAAAATAAGTGAAGTAGTGGGTGTAATAGTGTTAAAACTTACTATTTTAGGAAATGTTAATAATCTATTGGAACATCCCAAAATAGAAAGTGTTAACAATCTATTGGGATGGAGGGAGTAGGTTATTGTAGTGTAGCATAATTTGACTAGCATTGAACATACTCATGTTTATAAATACTTTTATTAATTCTGAATATAAAACAAGCTCGCGAGTCGTATTTACGAAAATATTTACAAAAAAAAATTGATAAATAGTGTTTACGGGAATTTTGCACACTTTCTGCTTCAGAAAATAAAAATAGATAATTGTCGCGCACTTTAATTTTAAATCAACATTTCAAACAAACATATATGGAATCAAAAGTTTCAAGTTTGATAATTCCTAGCAACATCCTTGAAAGTTGAATGCAAAATTGTTATCAATATTATCAACAAAAAAAAAGAGTTGCATGTAATGATTTTCATTTATTTAACTTGGACTGCGTTTAAGAAATTTATCACTTCACTAAATGCGGAAATTTAAAAATCTATATGTATTAACAATTACAATAAAATTTTCGTGTTCAAAATATACCATTAAAGAAAATTAGAAACGTGAGTTACATTAATGGTACTCCCGGTTGAAGTACACTATTTTTTGATAATTAAACACTCTGTTTGATAGATGGTATCTTAAGATTTTCTAGTGTGTAATTCTGTCTCTCTAAATACATTTCTTAGAATAGGCTAAAGTTACTAGGCAATTTTGGGTTTATATCATGGTCTTGTGACTATTATGCTTTTGGGTCGGTGCATTTCATATAATGACCAGGACCCTACCTTTTGTACCAGGCCTCGGCCTTTTATTTTAATTATATTGTGGGAGCAAAAAAAGGAAAATTATGAAATGTTACAATTAGTTAGATAAAAAATGAAATATCTATACTGTATTATTAAAAACGAAACATTAAAATTTTGATTGGTACATACAGAACTTCATATTTTTATTTAATAATCTTTACTTAATTATTATTATTTAATTTCTATTTTATTTCATACTTATGGTAAATTCTATTTTATAAAATTAAATAGCACTATTATAATTTATAATTACTAAATAACTAACCAATTACCTTTTTCAGTTAAAACACGTTACCTTTTCTATTAAATCTAACTATAATCTTTCATTTTCCAAAAATATCATAAGTTGTTCTGTTTAATAAAATAAAGTAATAATATAGTAATTACTCTAAACTGACTGATTACTTTTTTCAATTAAAACGTATTATTTTTTCTATATTTTCTAACTAAAATCTCTCCTTTTTTAGAAATATGGTTTCTTTTCTATTTTTAGAAATAGAAAAGGTAGGGACCTAGTCATTATATGAAAAGATGACGTATTTCTGTTTTAGAAATAAAATTAAACACGACATCTTTTCTATTTTTTCTAACTATAATCTCTCATTTTCCAAAAATATCATAAATTGTTCTGTTTAATAAAATAAAGGAATAATATAGTAATTACTATTAACTAAATGATTATATTTTTGAGTTAAAATGTAATATTTTTCTAATTAAAATCTCTCATTTTCTAAAAATATGATGGGCAACATATATATCATTTTTATAATAAAATCATATCATTAAAAGTCTACAAAATTCATATTTAAAATTTTCTAAGATAAATTAAATAAAATTATACAATACTAAAAATATTCGTGCATCGCATGGATTTAAGCTATTATTAATTAATTATATATATATATATATATATATATATTAGAGAAGGAAGTATAAGGTTAAAATAGTAATTTTAGTGAAGCACCTAGTAAACTTAGGGTTTTGAAGCTTTCCTCGTGCCACTATATATAATGTGTTTTATTCTCAACATATCGTATAGTAAGAAAGCCCTAGCCGCTAGATAAAGGGGAGGGAGAAACCGGTTACTTTGTTGTGATTCGTAAGGCGATTCTCAAGTATTGTTTGGATATAGTAGTTCGTAAGACGATTCTCAATCATTGTTTGGATATAGTAGAGACATAAATTATGAATCGGGATTTCTTGGAATTCGTAGATCTTTCATTCTCCGTTTCAATCAACTAGTAAGATTCTGAGCTTTTGAATTAACATTTTTTGCAATGATCGTCAAATTAGAGTTTTAGGATTCTGGTTAGCAATATTGTTTTTCTGTTGTGTGTATGTGCTGGAATACCAGATCTATTAGGATTTTAGTTTAAAATATTGTTTTTCATTATGTTTATAAGCTGGAAAGTCAGATATTCATCCTCGAGCCACTTCTCATCATCCATCCGTTCCCCCATCTATATCTAAAATTTTACTCTTTTTCCCACCCCCTGTCTTTTTCACAAAATAAATTTTAAAAAAATTGAAGTTCAAATCCTCCACTACATTTCAATTATAACCCCAATAACACCATCACAAATAAAAATTATACAAACTCTAAAAATGGAGTGTTGTGTTATTATTGATTATTACCAGATTTGCTTAATTATTATCTGATTTGTCGATCAATATTTCATATTGCCTGAAAAATGATGGAAATTTTGATTTTATCTGCATCAACGTAATCGATAAGCCATCATCCAAACTATTTGTACAATATATATGCGTATGTGTGTTGGGGATGAGGGTTTTCGTTTTACAAATTGATTAATATATGCTTTGTTATGATAACATTTTTAACCCATCCCAAATTTCGTGTTAATTTTTTCTTAAACTTAAAAACTTTTAGTTTGCTCTTTTCTGTAAACTAAAATTTGATTTTGATTCAAAATATATGATCCGATGTCATGTGAGTATATATGTTATTGCTTACTTTTGCATATTGAATTCATTCGCATTTTGATTACATTTTAAGTGTATGATAAACCAAACTAAATCAATTTCAATTTTGGATTTTCAATTTGTTTTAAGATCTGGTCTGGATATTATCCTATTGTGACACAAGAATATCAATCAAAATATTTTTACATGAATACTTTTCCCCAAAATAAATATAAGATCCTTAACTTTAATCCACAAGAGGTTTTAACAAATCTTGTACCATAGTATATGTTTTAGTTACTAATTTATTGATTATTTATATATGCAGGAAACAATGAAGAAGATGCTCCAAAAAAAAGTGAGTTCTTATAAATTTTATGATGTAACAAGAGCAGTGTTGACTCGTGCTGAATGATGAGTTCCGTAAGAGATTATCACCCTTCACCAACATCATGGATGCCATCACGGATGGTAGAAGAACCAGTTCTATCACAATTATTTACTGCTAATAACTAGAAAAGGAAGCTAAACAACTTGTCGTTTGTATTTTTCTAATTAATTATTATTAAATTGTTAGACCTTTGAAAATGTTATTCAAATTTGGTCCATGGGTATAAATAATTTTGATAGGAGATCTTTGTATGATTAGTGCATACCAATGATTATTTAGCATTTATACATGACAAAAAAAACATTTAGCATTTCTTATAAACAATTTAACGAATTATAATTAATAGTAATTATGTGCTCTTATAAAATTTAACTTCTCAGTGTGCAACAATTATTATTCCTACTTTTTATTACTTTGTATTTCTAGCTAAACATGGATCTTTTAATGTTATTAGAGCATCTCCAATGGCGTTAGCTAAAAATGATTGGCTATATTACATAAAATATTGATTATGTAAATTTTGTCGAACCTGTAAGATATTGTGTTCCGAGGGTATTGGCTATAATGATTGGTTATATTTTAAAAATGGTATGTTATTAATATTTCAAGTTGTTATTAATGGAATAAATAATTTTAATATAGAAATAAGTGATGTGGCAATTCATTACAGGTCTCTAGAGGTTCGACAAATATAGCCAACATCAAGAGATTATCTATAATTATAGATAACAGTTTTGTCCCATTGGAGTGTAAATTTTTTTACACATTCTTTATAATTCTTATTTATGGTAATTAAATTTAAAATTTACCTAAGGGGTCTCTCCCATTGGAGATGCTCTTAGCTTTCTATGATTTAAAATCTAAACCTTTGTTATTTTTGGAATTAAAAATATAAATAATACATTTTAATATGTTATTGATGTGATTCAAATTTTTAGCCTTTGTTGATACTCCCTTCATCCTATTTATTTTGTTTATAATCAAAAATTCATCTTTTATTTAATCATGTTAAAAGAATTAACAGTTATCAAACAGTTATATTATTTTTCATAAATTAACATAACTTACCATATCAAGTAAATGATGACAATAGTTTTGGGACAAGTAAAATAGGAAATAGTGAACGTACTATCATTTTTTTTTTATTATAACGACTTAGTATCTAATATACTTGGTTTTGTGAATTGAATTTGATATTCATGTTATATGAAGTTAAAATACAATTTCAAATGCAAATTTTAAACCTTTTTAGATTTATATTTTAATACTTAAAAAATGATCAAAGCACTAGTAGACACATAGGATGGAGATAAAGTCAGGAAGCCGGAGAGAATAAAAATAGAATAATTAAAAATCGTGACGGCAAGTTAACCTGGAAGCTTAGATAATGGTATATATTATCGTTAACCTAAATTTAGTGAACTTAATACGCATCAAAAGGAGACCCTCTCTCTCCTCTACTCTTTAACCTAGTGGGACAAATCCTGCATCACATGATCACTATAGCAAACACCCTGGGCAAATTCAAAGGTGTGTATATAGGCAACAGTGATCTCACTTTTACACACCTGCAATTTACGGATGACACACTGCTCTTCATTAACGGGGATGATGACTAAATCTCCAGCATCAAAAGGATCATGCTCTCCTTTTAGTTCCTATCTGGCCTTAAAATCAACTTTCATAAAAGTGAATTGTTGGCTCTACACTACCCTCTTGACAAACAACAATAGTGGGCAGAGACTCTCGGTTGTGAGAAAGGAACTTGGCCTCTTCAATATCTTGGAGTGCCGTTAGTTCTCTCACACAATAAACAGGCACTTTGGACTTCGCTAATCAACAAATTTCAGAACAATCCCAATAATTGGGCAGCTACACATCTCAACATGGCGGGCAAATTAGTTCGCATGCAAGCTACCTTAGATAGTCTTCTGATCTATTGGTTCAATTTCTTTGTTATGCCAGCTGGAGTCAAGAATAAGATTGATTCTATTTGTAGAAACTTTCTCTGGGGCTCGAATAAACTCCACCTCACAAATTGGCAAACAATCACTCTTAACAAAGATAGTGGGGGCCTGGGAGTAACAAACTAAGAAAATAGGAACCTTTCTATGCTCGCAAAAAATTGGTGGCGTATTAAGAAGAACAAGCAATCTCAATGGCTGGAACTACTCAAAATTAAATATGGAATAAACAACAATGATTGGATGATGACATAAAATAGTCACACTAAGTCACTACTCATGTCAAACCTACGTTATCTCAAAAACCATAGTGGCACTTCAACCCTCTTCGACCCCGCTAGTTTCATATGGAAGGCACGTAGAGGATCTCGTATCTACTTTCTGGGAAGACATTTGGATCAAAGAAGATTCCCTTGCAAGAATCTTCCCTAGATTAAACCGCATTTGTAATTACAAACATATTTACGTTAGTGATTTATTGACAGTCTGGGAGCAAACATCAGGGGTGCCACATGATCTTTGGTGTAGACCACTTAGGCAACAAGAATCATCTGAAGCTATTGAAGTTTATCGAATTCTGCAAGAATATAATCATAACATGGGTGAAGATATTCTTACCTGGTGAGAAACCAAGAATACTTTCAAGACAGCAGATATGCATCGTGCTCTGGAATCGGCTAGATACACTACAAACTTCCGTTGGTCATTTATTTGGTCCCTAAAGGTCCCCCTTAAGATTAGGACTCTCCTTTGGAATCTTTGTCGTAATATCTTCCCCACTAAGCATTTCCTAGCTAACAGATTGGTCTCCCTCAATATTCAAACTCAATGCATACTCTGCAATACATTTCCAGAAGATACTTTCCACCTTTTTAAGGATTGCACTGTGGCTAATCAATGTTGGAACTTCCTAGATAGGTGGTGGGTGACTTTGGACTTATCTGACCTAGGAGATGACTGGTTGTGGTATGCTTTCAACGCAGCGAATAAAACCACTTATAAAGCTCATTGGCAAACCACCTTATCCTCCATGATGTGGACGATCTAGCTTAATTGTAATGAACGTATATTTCAGAATAAAAGCACTACTCGCCAACAACTTGAGTTCCTTATAATGCATAGATCCTTTATTTGGTGTTCCGCCAGTGGCATACTGCATCAGTACGGAGAACAAGACTGGATTAATAATCTTATTAGAGCCACCAAAACCGTCTTTAATCACCTGCTTCCAGAACTCAAGGAACACTGGGACTACTTTGGATTTGTGGATGGTTCTTGGACGTGCGTTAATGGCGTTATCAAAGCAGGGATCGGAGGTTACATTAACAATAAGGCTAACGATAATATGTTCATCTTTAGTAGTCCTACTTTGGTTACTAGTCCTCTGGAATCAGAAACGAAGGCATTATTCTTTCTCTTAAAAGAATTAGACAAGTCCATCCCTCATAACCAAAATGTCATAATACATACAGACTCCCATAATCTTTGGCTAAATATTCAACAATTTCGAGCTGATCGTACAAAAACCATACCCTTCACAAACTCAGATAAATTGGATAAGTATAATCACTTCAAGATTGTACACATAAACTGTATGTATAACTAGGGAGCAGATTTTTTGGCCAAACAGGGTGTTCATAAGCCCAACGTGGTCATGGGCTGGACCTAACCTGGGTATAGATTACTCAGACTTTCTTTTAATTCCTTTTAGGCCCATTATTCACATATCTATTTTCCTTCTCGTTACACGCACCCCCCCTTTTTGTTTTTTCATGACACACGGCTCTAGACTGTTAATCCTCAGCCATACCTTTAACTTGATTTTAGTACAATTAGTACGCTCAACCATACCCTATCCTCACCTTTTAGTACTATTAGTAGATTTTTCTTAATATCTGCGAGCTTTAGCCTTTACCTCCCAATATCTTCATTTGCCTGCAGTATTCTCTTCCTCTCTTAGTCTTTATATTTCACCTTGTTTTCCTTTTCCTCACACTACTCACATATTCATCGCCAGTTCCCCCAGCCACTCAACATTCTTCTTTCTCTACAATGGCTTACTGTACCTGGTCTGTACCACCTCGTGGTCAGTACAAGGTCAATGTTCATGTCATCCACACCTCTAGACAGTTCAATGGTAACAACAATGGAGTAGGGGTGATCATCAGAGACCATAAAGGACATATGCTTAGAGGTTTCACTAGGGCAATGTGTGGTCTCTCCCCTTTAGTCACACAGCTCTGGGCCCTTCACTTGGGACTTAATCAGGCTCTCTAGCTAACTGTGAGCTAGTATCTCTGGAGACAGATAACTTCAATCCCTACTTCGAGATCACGCACCAAGATGGGAGAGGAGATATGACCTGCCTTTGGATCGTAGAACAAATCAAGAAGCTGCTCGGATGTAACCCAGAATGGGTTAATGGTTTCAAATATATTGCTGAATCGGTGAATAGGACAACACACTACCTAGCAGCGGTTGGTATCAACAACTGGAACTCCATGCACATGATCATGCTAGCGTTTGGCCGCCTTCAGGAGAAACTCGACTTGGATATGAGCTTTGGCCCTTTCCCCAGTTACACATCTCTCCAATCACCACAGATGACCAGGGTTTTGTTCGTGGTTTTGCTCCAACTGGTGCTATCCTGGCTAGGCCGGAAATAGAGGAGGTCCCAGACTTCCACTCAAACAATGGAGGTCATGTTGCTTGATCCTTATTTACTCACTCCTGGTGTAGCCTATCATCTCTCTTGGTAGCCTTTTGTTGCTTGCTCCTCCTCCTATGCTAGTTTACATCTTGCATGTTTATTTTGTTTGTTTTTGTCTTCCCTAAGGGGTTTCTTTGTATCTTTTGTCCCACTTTGATGGGTTGTTTAGGTTGGTTGGGCTTCTTGACCTTGGTCTTTAAAGTGTTTCCAAACTTTTTAATGAAAATTTTAATTATAAAAAAAACTATACTGGTAAACTGCATGCATCATTAAAACGGATAATTAACTTCAAATTGTTAACTAAACTAAAATTAATTAATATTTATGGAGTTCTATTGACGATTTGTATTAAAGTGTTGATCATTAATATAGTACTTATTATTAAGGATTAGGTTTTAATTGTACAAATTTTCAATTGGGGAAGTTTAGTCCAACAGTTCTGTAAGAATGGTTTTGTTTTTGTAAACATAAATTGTAATCACTTGATTTTAAAAACAAATTCATGAGAAAGGACTTTGCAGGAATTAGTTTTAAAAAATGTGTTTTGCCCAAGTCTTGTAAATTTCACACTTTCGTCCAATTTTTTCTTTGAAGAGGAGGGAGTTTGCAAGAACTTGACTTCGAAAGAGGTGGTTCTTAATGATCGCGGAAACTGTTTGAAAGACAAACCTATTGAGAGAAGAAGGATTGTGATCCAGTGGTACATTAATGATTATCATATCGTACTCATGTCATGTTATGGAGTTAGGGCTAAACTGAAGGTTCTATGTGTTTAAACTTTTAGTATAGATTTACTTTTTGGTCACTTTTAACTCAAGTGTAGTATCTGTTTTTGTTTATTATGCTGATAACTTATTTCGTCTTAAAATATCCGAAAACTTCTCATTCGTCTTCAACCCTCAGTAAGTAAATTTCACTCGATAACTTTGAAATTTCATACACTTGATATTAAATATTTAAATGGAATTCTCTATTCAGATCACGAGGATCACGAGTTACTGGGAAACCATGCCATATTTGCTAAACATGTGGCTGCATCGCCTTTGGCGCATTCCCATGTTGTGCATGTTCACCTATTCCCAGTGTAATATCCAATGCAGGTGAGAATGTGGATGAGCCTATCTTCAATCATCACATAAATGGACAATCCAGACAGAATGAGCTCTACAATCTCAATCCTTTCTTTGCGACGAATGTTCAGTATGAAAGTTGGGGTCATCATTCAACTCCACTCGCTGCTAATAGGAACCTTCTCAATGGTGTTGATCCTATTTTAGAACCTTTAACACTGAGATCTACAAGGGTTGATGCTTATGCTATGTCAAGATTTGGACCTTCTGCACTTCCCTTTCACTATAGTGATACGTAAGCCCAACTTAGCCCTTTCATACCCTTTTTTACTCGTTTTGATGTTTCAAAGGACTAACTTATATCCTAAACTTTTTTCTTTTTTCCTTTTCACCTTTAATTACAATTTTTTTACAAGCGGTTGAAGTTCGTTTGTCTCTTTGCTTAATCATCATGGAAGTATTACTCGTCCCCATGAGAGGATCCAGGTTTCACATGTCGGTCATCCTCCACAAGGCAATCCCACAAGTCTGATATCGCCCATCATGCCTGGTGCCAGAAGATTTAGTTTTTTTTCTTTTATACATCTGAACTTTATCTTGAATTGTAAGCTTTTTAAGCTATTTTTAAGATTCTCTTCCATGATTATTATGAAGCAAGAACATGACACAGAAATACTTACAATAGTTTATAATGAACCTACCCCGACTCCATGAAATAATGGAAGAAAGTTTTAAGAAACATCTTAAAAAGTGTTGGATTGAGATACCACAAAATCATGAGGTTTTTCATAAGAGCTAAATTTTTTAATAGCTATTCTACTAACACTAAAAAGTATGTCTATTCAATTTTAAAGTGTGATTTTCAATTTTTTTAAATTAAAATTGAATTATTTTTAATATTTAATTAAAAATTCATTAATTTGACACTTAAGAAGTCAAAAGGGACATGTAGTAACCGGAAGAGTATTACTAAATACTTTATGCCAAAGTTTGGAACAAGAATTTTACATTTATTTCCTAAAAAGATATAAATTATCACGAAATTAATAAATATTGATAAAAAAATACTCCATTCATGTCCTTTTGAAAAAGAAATTGTTCCAAATTACATGTCCCTCTCTTATTTTCATACAAATTTAAGTCTGATTTTCCAAAATTACCCTCATATTTATCATTTCCAATATTTGACTTCTTTAAAATTGAACTCTATATATTCTCATTCTTTAATGTATTTATTAAGGGTATTTGTTGAAAAATTTTATCCTACCAACCTTTTTCTTAAATGCGTAATTTTTTTAAAAGGAAGGGAATATTAATTTAGAGTGGTACTCTTGATTTGATGATATATAAATATTATAAATAGCTACGAATTAGTAATATAATTTTTCCTTTTTGAAATTTTGGAGAATCGTATCCTGTAACTTTTTGTGTACAAAAATCTATTTAAATAAATAATTAGTTCAATGTTGCTCATGAGTCATGTGCTTTATTTAAAATTATAACAAATACCGAGAGTAAAACCCATAATTACAATACAACTATAATATTTGAAAAGTATACAAGTAAATTATTTTAGCTTTTCACTCCCTTTAGTGCCCCTTTTTATAAATATATTGATAATGAGTTCTAAGACTTAATTTCTTTAAAGAGAATTATTTATTTAAATATTTTCCTAAAAATTTATAACAAATTAATAATTATAACAAAATAAAATAAATAAAAATTAATTTTCACTATACTGATTCAAAATTCATATTTTTCAGTTTCATTTTTATATAAAATGCGTGTTATTGTACAAGTAATTTTTTTTTTGAATAATCGAGATTATAGCCTTACAATTGAATATCTGTTCTAAGAAAATTCTTGTCGAACCCAGGTCTTAGGACAACAGAGGATAAGTTCTTACCACAATCGTGCTCACAAGTAAACTTCTTAATTTTTACTATTATAGCACAATCGAAACATAAAAAATTTGTCGATTTGATTTTCGGTATGATTATCCTAATTATTAAATAAATAAATAAATATATATATATATATATATATATATATATAAAATTAATGATAATTAATCGATTGCCTTTTTTATGTTTATTTTTAGTTGAAGATATCTTCAAATCATTAATAAAATATACTAGTTTTATACTAGTGCAATACACGGATGATTTATAAATTAATTTCTCCTTCAAATTAATTAACTTTTTAATATTTTAATTAATAGTTTTAGTATTATGACATTTTTCTTTAATATTTTAATTATTATATGCTTACATATTTTAATTTTTCAATAAGATATACTTTTAATTGCAATTTGAAAAAATACTACTATATTTTATAATCGTTTTATTATTGAATGTATTCTATTGAATTTGTATATCTAATTTAAATTATATTTAATAAAATGTTTACTATTATTTTATTTTTTCTCCTATTTTTTAGTCATTATTCCAATTATATAGTTTTATACCCGTGCGATTTATGATACATTATTTAGATAAATTTTTAAGTAATAAATAGAACCGTTAAATCTAATAATAAGATATATTATATTATTAAATTATTTTATTAAAAATTCAAGATTCGAATTCCGTTCACGACATATTTAATTTAAAATTGGACAATGTAAAATTTAAAGCATACATATCATCAATTAAAATTATATTAAAATTAAATTAAAAAAAATTATGAAAATAATAATTATCTAAAAACATAATTATATCATTAAATAAATTTTATAACATATAAAAAAAACTCGTACATCGCATGGATTATAAGTTAACATTCATTAAAACTTTAGTTTAGTTACTAAGAAAATTATACTGCTCTTCAAGAAAAACAAAAAAAAATATGCATCTAAATAATGTAATTAATATTTTTTGTCAAGATTATATAATTATAATTGAACTAATTAAAATAAAATCAATATATATTAGGTGCTCGATCGGTAGATAATTACTCAAATAGAACCATTTAAAAAAAAAATTGATCTCGTATTTATTGCCGTGACCAATTTCTTAGGCTTTGAGATAAATATTGCAGTACCGCCTCGCCACAGGGCCTCAGTGCTTGCCTACATAACATAGGAAAGTTCGATTATAAGTTGTATGAAAAAGACCAATCCTAACTTGTGTCGGAGAAGGTAAGTTTCTGATCAATTATCATCATATAATTAGCAAACCTACAAAAAATCTATTAAGACAATTAAGACAACGCCTGGATCACATCACAAAATCACACAAATAAGACACAATGGCTAAGAAAGATAGTAGAAGATCAGCTACAAAAAATCTAGCTACAAGTTATTTTACTACTAAAAAAACACAAAAACACGCAGTTCTCTTACCATCAAAACAAGTTCCTATGAAGATTGAAGGTGTTAGAATGTTAAGGTCCAAGTGGGTTGCTGAAATCAAGCACCCCAAGAAAAAGAATTTTCGAATATGGCTTGGTAGTTATGCTACCCAGGAAGAAGCTGCCAAGGCTTATCAGTTGAAAAAGATGGAACATGAAAAAATTAAACTCCAGGCCATTGTTAAAGACATGAAGTCGGTTGATGATCAAGAAGTCGTTAGTGCCCACGTGGAGTCTGATGCAAAATCTTTGTCTGATGATCGTGATCTTGCAATGAAAGGCATTGATAATGATGATCAGCCAATGGAAGACGTTGTTATTGATGACCAGGCAATGAAAGCTGTTGGTTTTAATGATCAGGAAACCGTTAATGTCCTCAAGGAGCCAAAAGTAGAGAATTTGTTTGATGATCATGGTGTTGGGGTGAACGTTGTTGAATTTGATGACCAGGCTAGGAAAGTCCTTGATGTTACTGCCAAGAAAGCAGGAAGGCACACAATTCCCTTGCCATCCAAGCAACAAGTTCTTACAAAGATTGAAGGTGTCAGAATGAGAAAATCAAAGTGGGTCGCTGAAATCAAACACCCAAAGAAGAAAAATCTTCGAATATGGCTTGGTAGTTATGCAACTCAGGAAGAAGCTTCTAAAGTTTATCAGTTGAAAAAGATGGAACATGAAAAACTTAAACTCCAGGCTATTGCACGGAAAGACAAGTTAGTTGCTGATCAAGAAGTTGCTAGTGCCCACGTGGAGTCCAATGCAGAACCTGTGCCTGATGATCCTTATGTTATGATGGAAGTAGTTGATTTTTATGACAAAGCGAAGAAAGCAGCTGCTTTTGATGATGAAAAAATCGCTGATATCCTCAAGGAGTCTAATGCAGAATCTCAGTCTGATGATCGTGATGTTACGATGAGCATTGTTGATTCGGATGACCAGGCAACAAAAGTCGTTCATTTTGATGACCAGGCATAGAGGAGTTTGAGCAGAGGAAGAGTAGTAGAACAAGAAGCTGGCGATATGTTGCTGCAATTGGGTCCGATTTTGATAGATAGGTGTTGGAACCAGATATTTCCGAGTAGGGCCTTCGGTCAACCTGCAAGACAAAAGAATGCGAGGGTGTTGACCCTCGATTCACCTCCGGCGTAAGAGTAAGTTTTCTGGTTGTTTAAATGGTAGGGTAAAACGTAAAGAAATTGTGAAAGAGAATACTTGAGTAGTGATCATGAATTGTCCCTCGTTGTTGCTTACTTCCTTCTATTTATAGCCTTCGGATGTGGGCCCTAGGAGATGATGAGGAAAGAACAACCGTACCCCACATTCTGAGGTGTCACTTGTTGAATGGACCGAAGAATCCAAGGGATCTCTATGTCTTGGATTCGGATCTCTATGTCTTGGATGCTTAGCACAGGTGTACAGTGATGGGCTCAATATAGCCTATTGGGCCTATGGGCTTCCAACATGTCCCAGGGCTTCGGTAAGAGGTATCCTCGGACTGAAGGCCGAAACCAATGGCCCATCTTCGGACTACCTTCTCGGCCATTATAGATGACGTGGATGACAGCTATTGATGAGAAAGAGTCGCGTGGGGAGTCGCGCCCATTAATGATGGCAGTTACTCCTGTCTTAAGATCTGCGCCTGAATCGTAGCCGTTGAATTTGTAACGTCCTTTGTCTTCAGGGGTCGTGTCTATTAAAGCCTCAAAAACCTTCTTTGTCTTTTTTACTTTCTTTCATATCGGCCTGTTGGTAAAAAATCTCTTCTCACCCTTTCTTCCAAATTCGACGATTGGGAACGCCGGTTCGAACGATATCGCTGCTCCAACTCCGGTTGCGGTTCATCTTCAAGCGGATTATCCCCAGGAACTCGACCTCATCTCCTACTGGACAATAAGTGAGTTTTTCTTCTTTCTTTCAAGAGTTTGTTGGTATGAAGATTCTCGTTCTTGTTTTGTGCAAATGCATGTGTTTTTATTTGGTGCAAATGCATGTATGTTTGTATGTGTATATGTAAATGTAACGGGGTTTTCTCTGACAATAAGAGGTTTCTGGGGGTATGGGTTTGAACCGTTTTGGGAATTTTACTAGTTTTTGTAGGTTTCTGTTTTTGTTTTTGGGAATTTTTGGGGCAAGAACTTTCTTCGGTGTCCCCAATACATTAAGAACACCCTTCGGTTCGCATGAATCTGGGTGTTATTCGGCCGATTGATCCAAGCCCTCTGTACTCGGTGGCTGACCGAATAGGTTTTTTTTCCTAAAAATTTTTCTTATTTTCCGAGTACATGGCTGACTCCTCTGTTTCCGAACGCAGGAGATGGCTCAATCAGGTGCAGTTTCTTCGTATTCGGCGATGGCGCATTTTGGCGATGAGTCAAAATTTCCGGCAGCCAATCTTATTTCGGATATGTCCGAAGAAGAAGTTTTACATATGCATAGTAGATATGACTTCCCCGAACAATATGAGGCATACCAGGCCGAGGAAGATGACCTCGTCTACCATACACCTGTTTCCCCTTGTCCTCACGGAAGCTTTAAGATAGGTATTTCCGAACGAGCTTTCCATTGCGGCCTTAGACTCCCCCTACTTCCCATCATTAGGAGGTTCTTGATTCATACGAGGGTAGCTTTAGGTCAGCTGGACCCGAACAGCTTTATTCACTTCAACGCTTTTCAAACAAGATGCATAAAGGCCGAGGTCGAACCTCGATTGGTCCTTTTTCTTCATCATTATGACATAAGGAGGAACCCTAAATCGGCGGGTTTCTACACAATAGCCCGAAGGGCTGGTCGGGCAGATTGGGCTGCCACCAACTCTAGTAATCATAACACGCACACCAAGTGGTTTTTCATTAGTGGCCCGAGGTTAGACAATTACCGAGTGTGGCGAGAGATAGAACCTCGGAACGTACTGGCACCCGATATGTCTGATCAAGATAAGGCTGATTATTAATCGATCAGCCGACCGATGGTCCCGGATAAGATTCCTCTAGCCATGAGCCGAGATAAGGGTTATCTTGACGCTATCCATTGGCGTGGTGGTAACATATCTTTTCTTTCTTTGGTAAATTTTTGTTTGAAAATGATAACTTGCTGATTTTTGGTTTTGTTGTTGCAGTGTCTTCCAAACAGGATCTGGCTAGGAGGCAGGCCGAGAAAGCGGCCGAGAAGAAGGCCGAAGAGGAAGCAAGATTGCTTCGGTGGGCTGAAGAGGAGGCCAAGAAAAAGGCCGAGGAGCAACGTCTGATCACCGACGGAACCGAGACCGATCAGAATGATCCTAGGACTGTTTCTGAGTCCGGTCATTTAGCTGGTTCTTCGTCTGGTGGCACTGCTGACAATGTGAACAAGAGGATGCGGAATACCGAAGAGGTTATTCAGTCCTATCGTCCTTCTTGGTCGATCATGTCCACGGATAAGTTTGCTGCCCCTGCTCCTGCGGAAGCGAAGCAGGTTTCTGACGACTTCATTCATGCCATGATTCTTCCTGCCGATAGATCTGTTTACGAATCCACTGATCCTGTGTCGGCTTGTGCTGAGCTGTTGGGACACCTTACCATGGTAAGTTCCTTGCTACTTTTGCACTTGTATTTTTTGCACGTTTTTTCATTCGTTTCATGCTTGTTTTCTTGTTCGTTTCAGACTGCTCCTTGGGCTGCGGCCGTTCAGGACAAGGTAAAGGATATGTCCAAGCAGCTAAAGGAAGTAGAATCTCTCCGAAAGCAGAATGCCGAACTCCAGACTCGTGTCGGGAATTTGGAGGTCGAACGCAAATCTTTGGAGCTAGAGAGGGATTCCCAGTCGAGGCTGGCGGCGAGGAGGACCGAGCAAGCCAAGCGGAGTCGGCGGTTGCTGAAGAAATCCGAGAAGAAAATGATCCAGTGCGAGGACAGGAGTTATGCGGCTGGTTTCGATGAGGCCATGGTTCGGGCTCATGAGAAGGGTTGGGACTACAAGCAGATCCTGGGCATGTTTGAAGATCCCGTTACTCGTCCCCCCGAACCCGATCTACCTCTCGAAGTCAGCTCGGGCTCCGAGCCTGAACTTTCGGATTAAATTTTCTTCTTTTGTTTTTGATCATGTAATGTAAGCCTTCGGGCATAACTTTTATTCGGATTGATGTAAGCCTTCGGGCATAACTCTGATCTTTTGAAAATATTTATGTCGCTTGTTTTTCAATTTATATTGTCCTTAGCATAATCTATTTGTCCTTAGCATAATTTTCATTTTTATGCGTCTTCGGACAATTTTGCATCTTCGGCCGGAGCCTAGCTCTTTATTTTGTCCTTAGCATAATTTTCATTTTTATGCGTCTTCGGACAATTTTGCATCTTCGGCCGGAGCCTAGCTCTTTATTTTGTCCTTAGCATAATTTTCATTTTTATGCGTCTTCGGACAATTTTGCATCTTCGGCCGGAGCCTAGCTCTTTATTTTGTCCTTAGCATAATTTTCATTTTTATGCGTCTTCGGACAATTTTGCATCTTCGGCCGGAGCCTAGCTCTTTATTTTGTCCTTAGCATAATTTTCATTTTTATGCGTCTTCGGACAATTTTGCATCTTCGGCCGGAGCCTAGCTCTTTATTTTGTCCTTAGCATAATTTTCATTTTTATGCGTCTTCGGATAATTTTGCATCTTCGGCCGGAGCCTAGCTCTTTATTTTGTCCTTAGCATAATTTTCATTTTTATGCGTCTTCGGACAATTTTGCATCTTCGGCCGGAGCCTAGCTCTTTATTTTGTCCTTAGCATAATTTTCATTTTTATGCGTCTTCGGACAATTTTGCATCTTCGACCGGAGCCTAGCTCTTTATTTCCCCGAGTATTTAAGGGATTTGTAAATAATTAAGGCTTTCTTCGGTTAATGAAAAATATTTCCTCCCTGCCTTAATTATGTCGAAATATCATAAATACTTAAACAAGAGATAAGAACACATGTTTTATTCGGTCTGCCCCAAACATGGGTTCCTTATATTGACTTAATTTACAATAAGATGAAAAGGTCTTACTGGTAAAAACGACGGAGGCGGGATGCATGCCATGTATTTTTGATGGGATTTCCGTCCGAATGAGCTAGCTTGTATGTGCCTGGACGAACTACCTCTATCACCACGTAGGGACCTTCCCAATTCGGCATGAGTTTACCTTGTCTGGTCGGCATCGAAGTGGCTAATTCTCGGAGGACCAGATCTCCCACGTGGAATGATCTTTTCTTTATTCCTGAATCGTAATATTGGGCTGCCTGAAGTTGGTATCTTAAATTTCTCTGATAGGCTGCTTCCCTCTCTTCTTCGAGCAGATCCACATTTGCTCGGAGTCCGAATTCATTTGTTTCCACGTTGAATACCTGCGTCCGATAGGATTCTAGGCCGACCTCAGTTGGCATCAAGGCATCGGTGCCGAAGGCAAGTTTGAAAGGAGTTTCTCCGGTCGATGATCTCGGGGTCGTTCGGTAGGCCCACAGCACATACGGCAATTCTTCGGCCCAGAGTCCTTTTGAATCTCCTAGCCTTTTCTTTATCCCGTCGAAAATGATCTTGTTAGCTGCTTCGATTGCTCCATTTCCTTGAGGATGGCCTACCGAACTGAATCTTTGCTGAATTCCGAATTCAAATAGAAATTTCCTGAATTTGCTCCCAATGAATTGAGTTCCATTGTCCGATACGCATATCATCGGGATGCCGAACCTTAGAATAATTTGTTCTAGTACGAACTTTTTCGCGGCTTCTTCGGTGATGGCTGAAAGGGGTCTTGCTTCTACCCATTTGGTCATGTAATCAATGGCCACAATGCAATATTTGGCCTGTTTAGTACTAGTTGGCAGAATGCCCACAATATCTACTGCCCACATAGCGAAAGGAATCGGATTGAGTACCGAGGTCATTTCTTCGGGTGGTTGCTTCGGAACGTTACTGAATAATTGACATTGCTTGCATTTCTTTGCGTACTCCGAAGTGTCCTCCCTTACCGTTGGCCAATAGAAACCTTGCCTTAAGATTTTGAAGGCAAGTGACCGTCCTGCGAGGTGTTCACCACAGATGCCTTCGTGAATACTTTCTAATGCCATTTTTTGCTCGTCGGGGTCCAGGCATCGGAGCAAGGGCTGACTGGCTGATCTTCTAAATAATTTGCCTTCAATGATGGAGTAACTGGCCGATCGGTATCTGATTTTATGGGCCTGTTTTTTATCAAGGGGAAGGGTGTCTTTTTCTAAGAAAGCCCTAATTGGCGTCATCCAATTAACTCCTTGATGTATTTCCAGGCATCGTTTTTTGTCTATCGATGGTGCCTTGACTTCGGTCAGATAGATAGAACCTGTGAGATTCTGAGTTTCCGCCGAGGCCAACCTTGATAGCGCGTCGGCTCGGCTGTTGTTTTCCCTGGCTACTTGGCTTAATTCGAATGATTCGAACATTAGTGAATTTTCGCGTACCTTCGTGGCATAGGCTTTTGTTCGGGGGTCTCTTTGTCCATATTCTCCTGAAAACTGTTTGACGACTAGCATGGAGTCGCTGAAGACTCTTAGGTGCTTTACCTCCAAACTTTTTGCCAAATCTAGACCTGCTAGTACCGCTTCGTATTCGGCCTCGTTATTGGTTAAGGAGAAGGCGAATCTGATTGCTTGACATATCTCGAAACCTTCGGGACTAGTTAATATGAGGCCTGCGCCACACTTCGATCCTGCTACCGAACCATCTACAAAAAGTTTCCATTTTCCTGGTGAAGGTATTAATTGTTCTTCAGGAGCCAAATCTTTTGGACTAGAGAAAGAGCATTCCGTTATGAAGTCGGCAAGGGTTTGAGCTTTGATTGCTGTTCGGGGAACAAATTCCAGGTCGTATTCTCCTAATTCGACCGACCAAGCGACCACTCGGCCTGAAGCTTCTGGTCTTCGCATGATCTTCTTCAGGGGTTGATCGGTTACTACTTGGATTGTTCGGCCTTGGAAGTAGTGCCGTAACTTTCTCGAGGCTATTACTAGCCTGTAGGCGAACTTTTCGGCGTTGGGATATCTTGTTTCTGCATCTTTTAGGATGTGAGAGACGTAGAAAACTGGATGTTGGTTCCCTTCATGCTGTTTGATCAGTACTGCCCCGAGTGTTCGGTCGTTCACAGCCAGATATAGCTGAAGAGTTTCATTCGGGCTCGGTCTCATTAAGAGTGGGGTGTTCACCAGGTATTCTTTTAGTTCTTCAAAAGCTTTTTGACAACTCGGTCCCCATTCGAAATTTTTTGTTCCTCGAAGAACCTCGAAAAATGGTAGGGCTTTTTCCGCTGATCGAGAAATGAACCTTCTCAAGGCTGCCATTCGTCCGGTCAATTTCTGAATATCCCTGATTGTCCTCGGTGTTTCCATGTCGATGACTGCTTTAATTTTTTCGGGATTCGCCTCAATTCCTCGGGCGCTGACCATATATCCTAAAAATTTTCCACTGTTAACTCCGAACGTGCATTTGTTCGGGTTAATCCTCATGTTGTTTTTCCTTAGGGCTTCGAAGCATTCTTTCAAATCTTCGGCGTGATCTTTAAACAAGGATTTGACGATCATGTCATCCACGTAGCATTCCATGTTTCGGCCTATTTGGGCTTTGAAGACTTTGTTGATCATCTTTTGAAACGTCGCCCCTGCGTTCTTTAGTCCGAAGGGCATTTTGATGTAGGCATAAGTGCCATTCGGTGTGATGAATGCTGTTTTAGGAATGTCTTCGGCGTTCATGGCGATCTGATGGTATCCGGAGAACGCATCCAAGAAGCTGAGTATTTGATGGCCTGAAGTGGCGTCTATCAACTGATCGATGTTCGGTAAAGGGTAATGGTCCTTCGGGCAATGCTTGTTTAGGTCGGTGTAATCGACGCACATTCGCCACTTTCCGTTAGACTTTTTGACTACCACCACGTTTGCCAACCAATCGGGGTAATCTATTTCTTCGATGAATTTGGCTTCCAGAAGTTTCTCGACCTCGGCTTCGATGACCTTTTGTCTTTCCACGGCGAAATTTCGCTTCTTCTGTTTCACCGGTTGGGCATCGGGTTTCACGTTGAGGCAGTGTTTGGCGACCGATGGGTCTAAGCCTGGCATGTCTTCGGGATTCCAGGCGAATATGTCGTGAAATTCCCAAATGACTTTGATGACTCTTGTTTTCAGTTCGGGATCTAGGTCCTTGCCTATCTGGATCATTTTGCCCGACTGGCCTACGTATAGCTCGACCTCCTCGGTCTCCGTTGCCGGCTCGGCAATCGGACTAGATAAATCGACTCCGAATTTCTCTAGCTCAATATTCAGCAATTGATGGTTGTTTCCAGTGTCCTCGTTGATCCTCTTTCTCTTTCCCGCCTCAGCCATCTCTGTGTCCTTGTCTTTCTCTAGGTCTTCCAAAATTATGATCCGTGCGGCTTTCTAGTCTCCTCTCATTTCTCCGACTCCGTTCTCGGTAGGAAACTTTAACTTTAGATGCGGTATGGAGGAGACAGCTTGAAATGAAGATAAAGCTGGCCTCCCGAGGATTCCATTGTATGGGCTGTCAACCCGAACCACGTAGAATTTTGCTTCCTTCGTTACAGTGTACGGTGCTTTTCCTAGTAAGACGGAGAGAGTGATCGTTCCTTCAATTGGTATGGGCTGATTTCCAAAACCGTACAATGGTGCTTCATGGCAGGGTTCCAATTCTTCTCCCCCAAGATTCATCTTGCAGTATGTTCGGTGGTACAAAATGTTTACCGAACTGCCTTCGTCAATCAACACCCTCCAAATCTTATTTTCGCCGATGACTGGGTTTATGACGAGTGGGTCTTCGTGTGGCCATATTACGTCCTCGTAGTCGTCTTCGGTGAAAGATAGGGGTAAAGACTGCTTCGCGGCGTTTGATTGATAGAGGTTGTAGATTTGCCTGGCATACTTCTTTCGGGCGGTTTTACTGCTCCGATCAAGAATCGTGCCTCCGGAAATGGTTTTCACCTCTCCTCGGTATTTTTCCGATATTTCGGCTTCCTTCTTTTCTTTGTTGTCCCGCTTCTCCCTCATATCTCCGATGAATTGTGCTAGGTCTCCATCCCTGACCATTCTTTCTATCAGATTCTTTAAATGGAAACAATCGTTGGTGTTATGGCCTTTGTCACGATGGTAGTCGCAGAACTTATTTTCGTTTCTTCGGTGTTCGGGAGCTCGCATCTTGGGTGGTCGAGTGAATCCAGGCCTTCCTTTAATCTCATGAAGGATTTTTGAGATTGGAGTGTTGAGCGGTGTAAACACGGCGTTTTCTCTATCTCTTCTTCGTTCGGTTCCCTTATGGGGCCTTAGGTCATTTGGCCTGTTTCTGTTATCCCTACGATCTCTTCGGTCGTCCTTTTTGTCGTCTCTCCTATCACTTTTATCATTTTTCTTATCTTTGTATCCGTTGATGGATTCCAACTTCCTTCGGATAGCTTCTCCTCGTAAGTATATATCGTTCAAGGATTTCGGGGGTGCATCGTACAGGGAGGATCGGAGCTTCCTTCCTTTAATGGGATCGAGTCCGGCCGAGAGGAACCCGGCAGCCTTGACTTTGTCCAAGTTTGTTACCGTCCCTGCCTCGTCCTTGAATCGGGCCAAGTATTCGCCCAATTCTTCGTTTGGTCTTTGTCTGCAATGGATCAGGGCCTCCGTATCTTTTTCTCTTCGGCACATGTGGGAGTAGTGCCTTATGAATTTCTTTTTGATTTGTACGTACGAAACAATAGACCTGGGTCTTAACGAGCGATACCACATTGATGCTGATCCTTTTAGATATGTCTTAAATATTTTGCACAGCATGACATCACAGTGTCCCATACCGGTCATGAGCGATTCATATTTCTCGCAATGATCTTCGGGATCCCCTTTTCCGTTGAATTCGTTCATCTTCGGAAATTGTCTCCCTGGCGGGGGTCGGTATTGTTCCACGTCTATGGTCACCACAGGCTCATGGCTCACTTTTCTTTCGCCGAACATCACCTTTTCTAGCCTTCGGATTCGGTCATCCGTGCGAGGACCTTCGTCTTCAGAATCCGAGGAATAGTTGTTTTTGGATCTTGCTCTCTTAGATTGCGATTCCGAATTCCAAGATTCTTCTTCGTCGTTTCTAGTTCTCTTCTCTCTTTCATCTTCGGCTTTTGGATTTTCGGCCTCTAGGGCCTCACGAAGCAGTTTTTCCTGTAGCTCAATCTCTTCTCTTTGGAGCTTGAGGGCTTCTAATTTCAATTGGTCAGCTGCCTTTTTCTTAGCTAGTCTTTCGGCTTCTTTATCGTTTATTTCCTTCTGCTTTCCTTTGGTCTTCCGCTGCTCTCTCCATTTCATTAGCATCTCTTGTTGCTCTTCGGGAGTGGGCATGTCTCCCTCCTCATCGAAATTCAATGTTCTTCGGGCAACAGAAGGATTTTCCTGGGACATAGGGGCGACTTTCTGGATGGTAGGGGTGACGGGGCTGTCCCCAGCTACGGTGCTGGCGTCTGGTAAGGGCGTGTCTTCAGCTGCCATAATTTTTGATAAACTCGAACACAATTGTCTCTCTACGTTCCCACAGACGGCGCCAAATGTTGGAACCAGATATTTCCGAGTAGGGCCTTCGGTCAACCTGCAAGACAAAAGAATGCGAGGGTGTTGACCCTCGATTCACCTCCGGCGTAAGAGTAAGTTTTCTGGTTGTTTAAATGGTAGGGTAAAACGTAAAGAAATTGTGAAAGAGAATACTTGAGTAGTGATCATGAATTGTCCCTCGTTGTTGCTTACTTCCTTCTATTTATAGCCTTCGGATGTGGGCCCTAGGAGATGATGAGGAAAGAACAACCGTACCCCACATTCTGAGGTGTCACTTGTTGAATGGACCGAAGAATCCAAGGGATCTCTATGTCTTGGATTCGGATCTCTATGTCTTGGATGCTTAGCACAGGTGTACAGTGATGGGCTCAATATAGCCTATTGGGCCTATGGGCTTCCAACAATAGGTATGGCTCTCTCTTGGGTGATTTTAGCTGGATTGATGACCTCAGTATCTAGGTTACAATATAAGTGTCCAAAACAACATATGTATGTGTATTCATGTATTTTGAATTAGGGATTGGAAAATCTACTAGGTCCTCCAAAGTAGGATTCAGGATATGGAAAATAAGGTTCGCTTGTACGGAAAGATATTGCAAGAAGCAATTCATCAAACGGGGAATACCCCGATAATAAGACATATGCAGTTCTTAAACATTACACTGTTACTACTGCTAACTCAGAGGAGATTACTTTGTTCAAGGATAAGATCGTATGGAAGGTTTTTTTTTCTTTGGGTTCTAGTTTTGTAAATGCAAGTTGTGATTTCATAGGGAAGGCCTGTTGGATTTGAATGGACATATTGAGCTCCTAGTATTATCAGTGTTTGCTTGGTACAAATACAGGGCAAGTGGGATAAAAGCTTTGAGGTGTCCACCTTATTAATTTTCAGAAACACAAAAACTAATCATGAAAGTTTGTATAATCATGTGTAATGCAGAATTGGCTGATGATATAAAGGTCATGCTCATGCATATAGAAAGTTTAGTTATGGATTCATCGTTTGTGGCTTACTGGCTTTGACTCTGAGGTACATAATTAACCAGGCTTTCTAGATTAATTACGTAAGTTACAGAACCATCTCTTATGCAGTCATTTTCGACCTATTTTCGATATTTTTTATTATTGTTTTACTTGGATATGTTATAATCGTCTCGGAATCTCATCATTACCAGTTAACCACCTGCCTTCATGTTTGATCCTACAGCAATGCAGCTAAGTTGTTCTTTCATTTGCTCACTGAGACTTGTACCAGTAATCATATTTATCAACCTTGATTTGCGCTAAATTTTTGTCAAAAAAAAAAAAAAAGAAGCATCTAAGTTTCCATGTATTTGGCTTTGGTGATAGTCATGATTCATATTGTATGAAGTAGATTTTGTATATAAACTGTCCACCATGTTCATTGTTGGAGTATATTCAAAAGTAAATGCCGTTTTATCAGGCAATCCACCAAGTTCCATTCGAACTTTGCCTTACATAAAAAGTATGAACTTTGTTCAACAGGAATGAGACTGCAAAATGTTTTTTTTCGGCCTCATTAACCGGATTGGAATCCCACCATGTAAATTAACGACTCCATAGTGTATTTCTAAAATTTAAAGAAGTGTGTATTATTTACTAGTCAATAAGTTGGGTGGCAAGAAAAGGCTAAAATTGTGAAGTGATACATACATTTATAAATATAAAATGCAAAATGAGACGTGCTACCAATTTCAAAACTTAGCATATACAGAATGGGGCGGAGATTCAGGAATTTTTTCGGATATGGGCCGGGGAGCGGGGACAATTTTAAAAAAAAATCGGGGAGTGGACCGGGGCCGGATTTTTATGTCTCCCCGGCCCGATCCCCGACCCCCGCACCGATTTTCTCTCTACAACCCGATTTTCAATCCCGACTCGATTTGACCACACTTTAATATTATATATATATATATATATATATATATATATATATATATATATATATATATATATATATATATATATATATATATATATATATATATATATATATATATATATATAGGAAACTGGTCACCAGCCACAGTTGGATATTTTAATATATCCAACCAACCCATCTTATACCATTAAAACGTCCAGTCAACGGTCAGGATGAACAAGAGTTACGCTATATAATATAGCGTATACGCTCTATAATAGAGCGTAATACGCTATATAATATAGCGTACCAAATATTCCCATTTTACCCTTAATCTGTTCCGCTCTATTATATATCTTAGCCGAGAACTACACCAATTTCAGCTCAAACAACCCTTCATGTTTTGAAATATCATTTCAAGAGTGTTCTTTAGTTTATACCCAATCTTAAATCATTTGGAGATATATTTTACACCATCACAAACTTAATCTACACCTATTTCTACTTTACCAATCTCAGTTTATTTGTCAAATCTTACCCAAATTTGAAGATTTTGAAGATTGAGCTTGGAGTACCAATCCCAAATTAAGATGTTTGAAGATTGAGCTTGGAATTTAAGGTCAGCTCTCTATTTAACCCATGGCTTCTTTCATTTTTTCAAAGTTAAAATCTCATAATAAGACACCTAGTAAGATTGAGATTGAGGTAGAAAATGAAGATGTTAACGAAAGTCCACACACACCTAAAATAATAGATCTTGATGATGTTCAACATCTTCAAAAAACACAAGGGGCACATGAGCTAAACCGGCTATAAGGGCCCACTGAAATTGAAGATCAAAATGCCGATAGAAGCGAGCATATGACCTCCACTTAACCCATTGTGCATCAAAGTTATCGAACATCCCGCGATATGCATCAATATTATGATGGACATTGAAGTACTTAGATTTTCCTGGGCCAACGGGAGCAACCACCCATGCCAAAGCCCTAGGCCATATATACTCGGTTTGAGATGCTAGCATAGGTTGTCCCGGGCACAACCTCTCACGTGCCCAAAGCATCAATATTGTCAAGCATCCCGAAATGGACTTGCAATCCTTATCACTTGCCTCAAATAAATTCCTATATAGATAGGCAAGTGCTGCTGCACCGATAAAGTGTATTTTATACATGTTTTGTCTTTTATTCTATTGTTTTTTTGTTAGTTTCGAATTTAGTTTTATCGATATTAACTATGTTTTTCATCTTTCAGTGCCACGTGCTAATTGTTGAAAAGATGACTCATTTTGGGCTTGGAAAGCATAGATTATTCAAAAGGGAAGTTAGAAGATGAAAGCTCGCGATGTCAGGAGGTGTTTAATGTATTATCTTGAAGATTTTATATCGTACGGGCTGATGTACGGCCGTTCAAAGGAGCAGATTTTCTGTACGGGCAACTGTACGGCCGTTCGACAGGCCGTACGACCCCTGCTGTGTATTAAAAAGAGATGTAACCAAACACAACTTAATCTAACATCTTCATATCTAACTTCTTCTTCTTCATTTTTAGCTCTTCAAGAACATAATTAGGGTTAGTAGGAAGTAGTTGATTATGAGTAACTAACTTCATAATTTGGCTCAAGGAAGCATCTCTTGTACTAAAACCATTCAATTTAAGTAAGATCTTCTTCATTCTATCTTAATTGCTTGAGTGTATTGTTTATGATTTTGCTTGGAGATTTGTAAGTTGCTTCATCTTGCCCTTCTTGTAATTTCAATTGCTAATTGTTTGTACTAATCCGTAATTGTTAGTACATTCATTATAGTAGCACAAGTTTAGTTTACCTAAATTCTCAAGCTTTAAGTGCAAATACCTAGGTTGAGCTTCTCATTCTTGGGTTTGTCCTAACCTCTCTTTGATTGATTCCTTGATTTGGTTAAATTGGTAGTGCTTCACTATTGGTTGCTAGTATCAAGAGAACTAATTTATGTTCACTAAATTAGTGTTTTTAGAAGAGAAATAAGTAATTGTGTGCTTCACCAATTAGCTTGGTTACGTAGAGTTGGATATATTCTTGTTTGTTGGGTTGAAGTGCTTGATTTGCTATTATCCTTGGGTCAAATGTTTCTTATCTTGTTAATTTGCTCATTGTGTTGTTGTGTTGGTAAAATTGGGTGATTGCCATTCATTTAGTTGTATTTTTATAGCAATTTATTTCTTGTGTTCAAGGTGTTTGATAAAACACGACAACCAAATCAAAACCCCCCATTTTCCACAATTCTAATTGTAAGAGATAATCTACTTGGAATCAATATTGATAGTCCTTCCCTGTGAACGAACTTACGAAAAACACTACCTTCAAATTGGCGCCGCTGCCGGGGAAGGCAACAATATTAATTTTGAGTTAATTGTTTCTTATATTTTAGATTGTATATTTTTATATAGTTTTTTTGTTCTTTCTTTTTTATTGGTGTATCTTCATGTTTATTGGATATAGACATGAACTAACCCTTTCAGGAGATGATGGATAATTATTTAGGTTGGAATAACGCTCAAGATTTCACCTATGATCAAGAACGATATCAAGATTTTAATTCTTTTCAGAATTTTAATGCGTATCAGGTGAATTCTTTATATTCTACAAACTCATGCTATGCTCCTTACCCTCCTAGCATCGATTATTCATATGCTTGTGAAAATCAATGTTATGATCCACAATATAATTCCCAAGACCATCAAGGGTCTTCTTCATCTTCCTTATCATCATTAGAGGAGATGATAAAATAAATGGCGGCAAACAACCTCCAACTTGCTTTTGAAAACCGATGCTATAATCTGCAATATAATTCCCAAGACCATCAAGGGTCTTCTTCATCTACATTGTCATCACTTGAAGAAATGATGAAGCAAATGGCAGCAAACAACCTCCAATTTCAGAACACCACTTTTCAAAGTATAACCAACTTGGAAAAGAACACTTCTCAAACCATATCCAACTTGGAAAAACAAATGAGTCAACTAGCCGAAACCGTGAGTCGATTAGATGAGGTCAATTCTCCTACTAATCACGATTCTTGTTTTGTAATTGATGAAAATGTTGTGCATGATGAATTTTCTTGTTTAGTTGACGATTGCCCTAAGCTTGACAAAGATAAATTGGATGTCGTTGAGAATCTACCAAATTCAGAAAATACTTTTTTGCTTAATGAATTGGTAGATGAGATAAAAATTGATGAATGTCCAATTAAAATTGAGAAGGAATTTGAGCTTAAGATTGATGAGGTTGAAATTTTTGCTTGGGTATATAAGGATCCAATTTGGGAACAATTTTTGAGTCGTAGTTATAATGATTATTCTGACGATTTTTCTAACTACTTTTCTTTTTCAAAGTCTCTTGAAGATGTCGGGATCATAAAAATATTTCTATATTTTTATGGATCAAAGGTATATTTGCACACCTTATTCTTATTATTGATTCTTAGGTATGTGCATTTATTTGTTTTTTCACCTCATTAGTCAGAATAGTTGTATAAATAAGTCGAGCCAACGACAATAAACAAAGCGCTTTTTGGGAGGCAACCCAAGGTACGCATGTATTTATATATTTTTATGCGTGTGTTAGATTTTGTTCCTCGCTTGCAAATATATATGGTGTTATGCATATTGTGGATTTGAGGATTGATCTAAATATTAGTGAGTGGGGATCCCAATTTTCATCTATTTTAATTTTAAGTAAATAACCAAAAAAAATTATTATGTATTTTTGTGGTGTGATTAATGAATTTTATAATAGATTTTCAAAAACAAAATTAATAATAATTCCCCACTCAATAATATTTAGTATCGTTAATTCTAATTTTTATGATTTTTATATTTATTCCACAGTTGCCTTGATGTGTTTGTTCATGTTTTCAGGAATTAATATTTTATTCAAGCATTCAGGAATTTATGTGGATTTTGTAAAAAGAAAAAATAATAATAATTATTATTTTTATAAAATTTCAGGGCTGTACGGGCTGTCGTACGAGGTGCTGACCGTGCAACACGCCGTGCAGCAGGCCGTGCAATTTTCTTCCCCGTCTGTCCATATCTTAGTTCAAATTGAGGGAAATTTTCAACCCTCCACCCACTTGTTGAACAGGCAGTGCAGCTTTTTTTTTTAAAAAAAAAGAAAGCACAGCAAACAACTCCTTCTCCCCTGTTGCTTCACAATACCACATCGCATTTTCTTTTTACTCAATCCTCCTTCTCTTTCTTCCCTCTTTCTCCCCTGTCTTCACCAACAGCGCAGCCTCCGCACCTCCACTCCCTTCGCCTGCAAATAATCACTTTCTTCTACCATCTCCTTCTCCATCCACAACACCACATCCCCTCCATTTCCACCTACAAACCTCAGCCCCCTCCATTCTCCTTTCTCTCACCCATCAACTCTCCCACCTAGTCTCCTTCTTCTCCATTTCAACCCACCGTCCAACCGCTCCCGTCCACCACACCTGCAACAACCACGCGCACCTTCCACCTTGTCCGCCAACACTACCTCCGACGACCCACTTTTCCTTTTGCACCTCGTTCCACCTCCCCCTTATTTCCCCCAGCACAACGCCACACAGCAACCACCGTTATCCACCTCCTTCAAATCACACGCCTCGCACCCCTCTCTATTTTATCCCCTTCGATAGACAACAGCTCCCAACCCTCCCCGGTGTCTAATAAACGCAACCCCCCCCCTTTTGTTTTTTTTCTTTGTTTAGTTTTTGTTTTTTTTTTTGTGTTTTGTTTTGTTTTTTTTTTAATTTTATAAAAGTTTAAGAATCAATTTATATTTACTTTAAATTTTATTTTTGGTTTTATTATTAATTGGTTAGTTCTTTTTGTTTTATTTTATTTTATTTTGTTTTATTCACTACTTCTTTCATTTTAATTTTGATTTTAATTTTTTTAATTTTCTAAAATATTTTTTATATAAATTCTGAAATGAATTTAATTTAATTTATTTTGATTTTTGAATTTATTTTTAATTAGTTAGTGTTTTATTATATTATATTTTATTATCTTTTTATCTTTTTTTAAAAAAAATACCTAAAACCAAAATTTAATTCTTTTTAATTTTGATTTTAGTTTTTGATTTTCTAAAACTAAGTAATTTATATAAATTCAAGAATAAATTTTATTTCACTTTAGAATTTGATTTTGATTCTATTATCAATTTGTTAGTTATTTTATTTTATTTTATTTTAATTCTCAATTTGATTTTTTACTTTTTTTTAATTATTTTATTTTGGTTTTAGTTTTAAATTGGATTTTTGCTTTTATTATTATTTCAGTTTTAAATTTGATTTGATTTTTATTTAATTTTTTTTATTAATTGTTTGTTATTTTATTTTATTTAAAAAAAAACAAAAACAAATATTTTTTTATTTTATTTCTATTTCCTTAATTAGTGTATTGCAGGGCTTTGAAGGGTGTGGTCTTGTCGGTTATTTTTGTTGAGTTGATTGTGGTGTGTGGCGATAGTTCAATTCTCGGCGTGCAACTTCGGAGTTAAATTTTCGCAAATATGAGTGGTGCTCCCGGTCCTTGTTATTTATTTTTAGGGGAGTTCTCTTTCACACATATCTCTACTTCGTTTTTATTGTCATGCATGAGGACATGCCATGTTTTAAGTGGGGGAAGGACCTTGTATAATATGCGTAGCTAGTATTAGTAATTTTTTTGTTTCATTTGATATCCGTTTTATCTGCATTTGGGAAATAAGTTTAGTCATGAGCGTGTTTACTTGTTGTAAAATTTATGACATTGTGAGCTTGTAGCCTTGTTTTCTCCTATTTCGTGCCTAGCACTACCAATTTGATGTGAATCTATAAGTTTGATGCACTTTTTTTTGCACACACACACACTCTTAAAATGTCATGAAAAGTCTAAATGTTTGTAATTAAATTGTAAACATGACGATTATCTCTTAGAATGCATGGAATCAAACCGAGAAGATGTTATTAAAACTTAAACCTTGTGAGGTCTTGAACGATGATTTCTTTTGCTTGTGTGATTCTCCGTCTTTATGTGTGTTTTTGCTCTAGGGCTTGCATTAAACCTTCATTCTTGGATGCACCATAATAAGGAAATTCTATTTAGGATAACCTTTTTTTTTGGCCTTTTTAGCTTGTGAACCATGAAAATAATCCCTAGTTACCCATTTGAAGCTTATATCCATATTTTTCTTCGTCACTTTCCCCTTTTATACATGAGTCATAGCCAAATACTTCACTCTCGACCTAGTTGAGCTAGTTGAGTCTTGGAAAGAATTGATTGATGAGCATGAGAATTTGGAGATGTTGTGAAAAGGAAGAATGCTATTTATTGTAAGTGGGAACTAGTTTGATGTGTATATCTAGATGTGGTTCAAAGTTCTTTGTAGTATTTATTTATGTTATGCATTCCCTTTGCTAAAAAAATAATAATAAAGGGGATGTAAAAAAAGAAGAAAAAGAAGTTAAAAAAAGCAATAAATCTTTGTACTTTATTTTGTTTCAATTTTCTTGGTAAATATGGTTGTGTTTTGTAATTGTAAATGAGAGAAGACACTCTTTAGTTTGAGAATTTGGTGGATGAAGCGAGCAAGCGTCATTTTGACTCAACTAGCGAGACTTTTACACCTTCCTTGAACTTAAATTTTCACACCTTCACCCAAGCCTCATTACAACCCATTTTATGAATTCCTTGTTTTTGGTGCAATCCGGAATTTAGGTGAACATGCAAGGTTAAGTAGAGCGCATGCATTTAGACTTGAAGTTGAGTGAAATCTCTAGCCCATACTTGTGTGATGCATAATTGAGAGATGTGAGATTTTTCACCATGCAATTTCATCTTCTTAATGCGAAGCCATGTATGCTTTGTGATAATCTTGTCTAGTGTTCACGATTGAAGTGCATTCACTCTATCTTTAATGTCTTTGTTACATCTTGCACAAGGTGTGTTATCTTGATTCTTGAATTGGTTGTTAGCTCGTTATAGTGGATGACAAGGTGAATAGCTCTATATGTTTGATTTTAGTTACAAGTAGATGGCTCGGACATGTGAGTGTAGTAGTTAGTTTAATTAGTAGATATTGTTAGTTTCTTGTTTATTAGTGGCTTTTGTGATTCTGTGGGTACATCATCTATAAACCCTCACGAGACCTCACTCGTCCACTAGGGTGTTAGCACAAAATTACGCAAGCGCACGTAGTCACAAGTAATATAATTAAAGTTCGTTCCGCAGAGATCTGGTTAAGTTTAAATCAGTAAATATGCCTATGCAACAATGTTTGGTTTTAATCCACTGCTAAGACAAATAACAAGAATGAGGTTTTAATTATCTAAATTAACTAGGATGCAAATTATTAAACTAAGAATAATTAACTAATGAGAATTTAATATGAATTACTTATATGAGATAAAACATGGAATCCTAATTTCATTATCTACTTCACTTAGAGTCGCAGCCTTTAATCAATACATGTGATGGTTTTGATATCTGATCGGATAACACGAAACAAGTAAAGGCTACCTCTCGGTATACTAATACCAAACTACACATGCATCCACAAAAGAGATAGAAGATGAGTAGACACCTATTATGTTTAGACCCTATATCTCTATAGAATTTGAAAACATAAAGGTTTAAGCACAAGTTATCCACATAGATCACATAGGGTAGAATAATATCTCTATTTACGCCACAAATCATGATGTTAAAACATCAACCTATCCTATGCTAGCATGGCAAGTTCTAAATCTCAAGATCCACTCTCGTTTAGCAAGAGATTAACATATTAGATGTTAGCTACGCATCTAAATTCATGAAGCACAACCATATAAGGATATCAAGAATTCACCACACATAAATCTTTAAAGCATACAAACTACTAAGCTACATAGATAAATCCATTAGGATCCCATGACAACGATTAGTTCATAGTTGAACCGTTCGTCACCATGGGATTAGATGAAAACATGATATTAAACAAGATATGAAAGAAAGAAGCAATAATAATTATAAAAACAAGAGTTGAGAGAACAAATCTATAATCCAAGGTATACAAAAGATGAAGTAGATCTAGATCTTTGCTTGTCACCGAGCTTGAATCCTTCTCCACTTTTCTCTCTTGTAGTTCTACGTTACAATAATGAAAATCTGATACAAATTACATGGTAGGATGTGTTTAAATAGACTCTAGAAGTCTTTCCCAATAAGCAATTACCTTATATTACAATTAGAATTCGATTAAGGTACCAAAAACTGCCCAAAATACAATTAGAATTAGAAAAAGGGAAAAACTGGAATTTTTCTGCTTTGCTTCTCATAGAACATGCGCGTGATTTTATTCAGTACGTCCCCTGCACCTGCTATCTATCCCAGGTTGTAGAAAATCTCTCAAGCTTCACGTGAGCTGTAAGATCGCTGAAAACGGACTTCTAGAACTCCAGATATGGCCAAAACAGTGAAGACTGCGCAACCTTCCCGGAAAATCCGAATTTTAATCAATTAATCCTCCAAACACGATAGAAGCATCACCCATAATCGACATTCCTGTAAGTCTGCACAACTAAGCAAAACACATCAAAACTACAACAAACTTGAGGCCAAGTCAATCAATTTAAGCCGAATTTAAGCGATCCAAGTGGATATAAAATCCACTTATCACACCCCCAAACTTAAACCGATGCTTGTCCTCAAGCATAAACAATTACAACTAACTAACTAACTAGTACCACTTCCGTAGGTGATCACGGTTGCATTTGGCATATGCAACAAGCCCTTTAAACCCCTAGGCAGCCCTAGTGGACGAGTAAGGTCTCGTGAGGGCCTATGGTGAATGTACCCACAAAATCCATTTAACCTAATGCAATGCAATGCATGAATGCAACTAATATGAAAAATGCAACGATCCCCTTCAAACTAACCAAAATCAACTAGCAAGCAAATATCTTAGAGAATGCAACTAAATCCAAATAGAGCTCGACCAAGTTCCCGCATACTAACAATACATGAACAGAAACGTGCGTGTGTGCAATGCTCATCAGAAATACTTCCAAAACTAGGTCAAAAATCATACATGCTCTTCGTCAAGACAATCACAGGTTTATAAATAGAATATACTGTAAACACTTCATAACCTAAGAACACCTCCATCCTTATCCAAGGTAGACAGAAATTCATGCTTTATTACTACTACTACGACACATATATACAAGCATGCTTATTTAACCGTGCAATGGATGAGACCCCGAAAGGCTTATACAATAATACCCATTTAGCGAGCATTGGGTTAGTGGATCCCAGACTATAAAAGCCTTAGGTCACTAGGCACAAAGTCCCCGCGAACTTAATAGCTCGAGTATTAAAGAGCTCACCCTAGTTAATTTTGCATATAAACAATTGAAACTTTTTTTTTCTTCTTTTTTTTTTCTTTTTTTTCTCCTTTTTTTTTTCTATGCAATCTGGAATGAGAATTCTCAATTCCAACCCTAGACTACTCATATAAATATGAGCCGGTTGCTAGCCATTTGACGCCTAGCCATTATTGACAATTATTTACAATTAAAGCATAACATCCCTGTTTCCCCCCAAACTTAGACTTAAGTGTTCTAGGCCATCAAGGGAATAACGAAAACTATAATCAAGTGATTAAATCTCAAAACATCCAAACAAGCATGACCCTAACCTAGCCCAAAAGCACCCAATGAGACTGTGAAAAGATTTTGTTTCCGAAACACATAAGTCAATTTCATAGAAACTTTACGTCAACCCTCTATTCATCATTACCACACTCAATTAGACACCTACCTACCAATCAGAATTAGCTCGTTCTAAGGGATCATGAAATATGCATGCCATGAAATGCAACTGATAAGTGGATTTTTATCCACTTGGATCGCTTCATTTTGGCTTAAATTGATCGCTTGTATATCAAGTATTTGTGTGTTTTAATATGTTTTGTGTAGCTATGCAGGTTAGCAAAATGCCAGCTATGATTGTTGATTTTCGTTGGTCTTGGAGTTTAAATTGAGCTTTGGAATGAAGGATGGTGAATTTCCCTAGGCTACCATGAGGATTCATAATTCAAGAATTGAAGAACGGGAAGTGGCAAAAGAATCGGAAGAGAAAACGGACGAGAAATGAGCAAATTGTGGAAAATTCGGATTTGCCTGTAGGTTGCGCAGTCTACTTTGTTTTGGCCATATCTGGAGTTCTACAAGTCCGTTTGAGGCCCGTAAGCTGTCCACGCGAAGCTTGGAGAATTTTCTTGAATTTGGCAGAATGGTCAGAATTTTAAGCAGCGCGGTCGCGCCTGAAATACACTAAAATGCAGCGCGGTCGCGCTTGGATAAATTTCAGAAATTGTTTATAGCGCCGGGGCGCCCGAATTACACTAAAATGTAGCGCGGCCGCGCCGGACACCGCCAGAAAATTTATAGAACCTGCAAAATTCAATTTTAACAAGGAAATTACCACAAATTCTACTTCTAATCATTATGGTAATTGCTTGGAGCGGCCAGAACCTTCTAGAATCAAATTTATACATGGAATTTGCAATTTATATCATATTCAAAGATGGAATTTGCCAATCTTCTATTCCAACTCAAAGAAGGCAATTACTTGGAAAAGAGGACACTTGGGGCTATAAATACACATCTTGGGGGACAGAAAAAAGACACACCATTACATATCAATTACTTAGTTTTATTTGTATCTTTTCATACTTTGTTTTTATCATGGTTTCATCAGATTCCATGATGACGAGAGGTTCGATTATGAACTATTCGTTGTCATGGGATTCTAACGGATTTACTTATGGAATTTAGATGTTGATTGCTTAACTTGATATATGTGTGGTGAATTTGCGATATCCTTGCAGGGTTGTATTTAATTCATATAGATGCGTAGCTAACATCTATCTTGTTAATCTTTAGTGAAGCGACAGTGAATCTTTAGATTTAGAACTTGCCATGCTAGCATAAGTCCATGAATGTTATTCATGTTTGTGGTGTGTTTCAAACCGTCTCATACTACCTTATGTAATCTTATGGATACTTGATCTTCAACCATTATGTTTTCAAATTCTATAGACATATAGGGTCTAAGCATAATTGGTGCCTGCATGATTTCTATTGTGGATATTGTGTAGATTGGTGTGCGTGTACTGAAAGGTAACGTATACTTATTTCGTGTTGTCCGATTAGTTATCGTAACCACCACATGTATTGATAAAATGGCATGATCTCTAAAGGAAGTTTGTATTGAAGTTAGGATTCCATGGTTCATATTGCGTAAGTAATTTGATTTTAATTATCGTTAGTTAGTTAATTCTTAGTTGATAATTTGCATCTTAATTAGTTTAGTTAATTAAAACTCAAATTTGTTATTTGTCTTAGCAGTGAGTAATAACCATACATTGTTGCATATGTACAATAACTGAATTAAAACCATAACCAGATCTCTGTGGGAACGAACTCGACTTATTCATATATTACTTGTGACCACGTACGCTTGTGTGATTTAGTGCAAACAAGTTTTTGGCGCCGCTGCCGGGGATCATCGGTGTTTTATTTTTGGTTATGTGCTTGTCAATAGTGGTCGTTAGAGTTCTCTAACTCAGATTTTTTCTTAACTATCTTGTTTAGTTCGTTGTGTTTCAGGTACTTGAGTGTTTGAAGATGGCATGCGAGGAGTTGCCATGGTGGGCATATTCGAGGACATCCATGCCTTATCAATATGAGCAATGTTTGGGCGTTCATGATCCCTCACAATATTGTTACTACGAAGGAGTTGATCCATATGTCACTTATGAGGAACAACCATATTTTCCATACCATCCTCAACAGTACCAGCAAAATGTTCCAGATATGACATATTTCTTTGGAAGTGAAGAGTTTCAACATCAGCAACCTACTCCTACTTTTCAGTCAGATGAGGTTGTTACTATGGAGGAGCTTAGGATGCTTGAAAAGAGTAGAGAGGAGTCTATCAAATCTTTGGAGATTCTAGTTGCTCAAGCTGTAAGATCATTGGAACAAGAAAAATAGCAATTCATACAAGAGGCAATTCCAGAAAGTAACTGTGACTTGGAGCAAGGTGCTGCATGCTTAATTGAGAAAGACAAATTCCAAGGTGAGGTGAGCGTTCACAAGCCATGCGAGGAATTTGATCAAGCTAGTGAGGTGGATGATTTGGAAAGGGCACAATTCGGGACAGACACTGATAAGCTGCACAAATTTCAAGAATTGGTATGTGCGTACCAAGAGGACACTGATGAGCTACGCAAATTTCAAGAATTGGTATGTGCGTTCCAAGAGGCTGATGATCATGGGACAGATACAGGTCTTCTACTTGTCTCAAAGTATGAAGATGGAGGTAGCGCATTAGAGCCAATGGAGGAAGTTCTCTTTGAGAAACCAAAGGCTTCAGCAACTTACATTTACCCTCCTCCATTATATTCAAGCGAAGCCCGTGAGTGTGTTTTGTTCTACAAATTGACAGATTTTGGGTCAACAGATGAAGGCATTGGAATAGGACATAGTTGTTATACGAATAGGCCAAGCGAGGAGAGGGGGCAGAAGGTGTGCCGCCGTGATGACGATGAAGTCTCGCGAAGAGAGGACCAGGCAAACTATTATCATCCTTAATGGAGGCTTGGAAGTAACGTCAAGCTATTGACGTTAAAGAAGCGCTTCTTGGGAGGCAACCCAAGCATTGTTGTATACTGGTATGTTTTCTACTTTCCCTCGTATTTACTTCCATTCAATGCGGACATTGAATATTTTAAGTTTGGGGGTGGTTTGAGGGATTAGTAGTTGTTGTTGTATTATGTGTTCATGTAGGATTTCATGTTTTGCATATTAGTAGTAGTAATTCATGCATATATGTTCGTATTAATTATGTTTGTTTCATATAGGACATTGTGTTTTTATTTTTCGTATACCATGTGAGTTCATGTTAGTTGCATTTGCATAGCATGCATATTTCATGATCCCTTAGAACGAGCTAATTCTGATTGGTAGGTAGGTGTCTAATTGAGTGTGGTAATGATGAGTAGAGGGTTGATTTATAGTTTCTATGAAATTGACTTGCATGCTTTAGAAACAAAACTTTTACACGGTCTCATTGGGTGCTTTTGGGCTAGGTTGAGGTCATGCTTGTTTGGATGTTTTGAGATTTAATCACTTGATTATATTTAGAATTTTCGTTATTCCCTTGATAGTGTAGGAGCACTTAAGTCTAAGTTTGGGGGAAAACAGGGATTTCATGCTAAATTGTCAATAATGGCTAGGCGTCAAATGGCTAGTAGCCGGCTCATATTTATATGAGTAGTCTAGGGTTGGAGTTGAGAATTCTCATTCCAGATTGCATAGAAAAAAAAAGAGAAAAAGAAAAGCAGAAAAAAAGAAAAAAAGAAAAGAAAAAAAAATGTGAATTGTTTTATGCAAAATTAACCAGGGTGAGCTCTTTAATACTCGAGCAATTAAGTTCGTGGGGACTTTGTGCCTAGTGACCTAAGGCTTTTATAGTCTGGGATCTACTAACCCAATGCTCGCTACATGGGTATTATTGTATAAGCCTTTCGGGGTCTCATCCATTGCACGGTTAAATAAGCATGCTTGTATATATGTGTCGTAGTAGTTAGTAATAAAGCATGAATTTCTGTCTACTTGGATAAGGATGGAGGTGTTCCTAGGTTATGAAGTGTCTACAGTCTATTCTATTTATAAACCTGGGATTGTCTTGACGAAGAGCATGTATGATTTTTGACCTAGTTTTGGGAGTATTTCTGATGAGCATTGCACACACGCACGTTTCTGTTCATGTATTCTTAGTATACGGGAACTTGGTCGAGCTCTATTTGGATTTAGTTGCATTCTCTAAGATATTTGCTTGCTAGTTGGTTTTGGTTAGTTTGAAGGGGATTGTTACATTTTCATATTAGTTGCATTCATGCATTGCATTGTTTGTGTCGTTTGGATTTTGTGGGTACATTCACTATAGGCCCTCACGAGACCTTACTCGTCCTCTAGGGCTACCTAGGGGTTTAAAAGGCTTGTTGCATATGCCAAATGCAACCGTGATCACCTACGGAAGTGGTACTAGTTACTGTAGATAGATTTTTATGTTTATGCTTGAGGACAAGCATCGGTTTAAGTTTGGGGGTGTGATAAGTGGATTTTTATCCACTTGGATCGCTTCATTTTGGCTTAAATTGATCGCTTGTATCTCAAGTATTTGTGTGTTTTAATATGTTTTGTGTAGCTATGCAGGTTAGCAAAATGCCAGCTATGATTGTTGATTTTCGTTGGTCTTGGAGTTTAAATTGAGCTTTGGAATGAAGGATGGTGAATTTCCCTAGGCTACCATGAGGATTCATAATTTAAGAATTGAAGAACGGGAAGTGGCAAAAGAATCGGAAGAGAAAACGGACGAGAAATGAGCAAATTGTGGAAAATTCGGATTTGCTGGTAGGTTGCGCAGTCTACTTTGTTTTGGCCATATCTGGAGTTCTACAAGTCCGTTTGAGGCCCGTAAACTGTCCACGCGAAGCTTGGAGAATTTTCTTGAATTTGGCAGAATTTTCAGAATTTTAAGCAGCGCGGTCGCGCCTGAAATACACTAAAATGCAGCGCGGTCGCGCTTGGATAAATTTCAGAAATTGTTTATAGCGCCGGGGCGCCCGAATTACACTAAAATGTAGCGCGGCCGCGCCGGACACCGCCAGAAAATTTCCAGAACCTGCAAAATTCAATTTTAACAAAGAAATTACCACAAATTCTACTTCTAATCATTATGGTAATTGCTTGGAGCGGCCAGAACCTTCTAGAATCAAATTTATACATGGAATTTGCAATTTATATCATATTCAAAGATGGAATTTGCCAATCTTCTATTCCAACTCAAAGAAGGCAATTACTTGGAGAAGAGGACACTTGGGGCTATAAATACACATCTTGGGGGACAGAAAAAAGACACACCATTACATATCAATTACTTAGTTTTATTTGTATCTTTTCATACTTTGTTTTTATCATGGTTTCATCAGATTCCATGATGACGAGAGGTTCGATTATGAACTAATCGTTGTCATGGGATTCTAACGGATTTACTTATGGAATTTAGATGTTGATTGCTTAACTTGATATATGTGTGGTGAATTTGCGATATCCTTGCAGGGTTGTATTTAATTCATATAGATGCGTAGCTAACATCTATCTTGTTAATCTTTAGTGAAGCGATAGTGAATCTTTAGATTTAGAACTTGCCATGCTAGCATAAGTCCATGAATGTTATTCATGTTTGTGGTGTGTTTCAAACCGTCTCATACTACCTTATGTAATCTTATGGATACTTGATCTTCAACCATTATGTTTTCAAATTCTATAGACATATAGGGTCTAAGCATAATTGGTGCCTGCATGATTTCTATCTTCTGTGGATATTGTGTAGATTGGTGTGCGTGTACTGAAAGGTAACGTATACTTATTTCGTGTTGTCCGATTAGTTATCGTAACCACCACATGTATTGATAAAAGGGCATGATCTCTAAAGGAAGTTTGTATTTAAGTTAGGATTCCATGGTTCATATTGCGTAAGTAATTTGATTTTAATTATCGTTAGTTAGTTAATTCTTAGTTGATAATTTGCATCTTAATTAGTTTAGTTAATTAAAACTCAAATTTGTTATTTGTCTTAGCAGTGAGTAATAACCATACAGTGTTGCATATGTACAATAACTGAATTAAAACCATAACCAGATCTCTGTGGGAACGAACTCGACTTATTCATATATTACTTGTGACCACGTACGCTTGCGTGATTTAGTGCAAACAGCAACTAATATGAACTCACATGGTATACGAAACAAAAAAACAGAATGTTCTATATGAAACAAACGTAGATAACACGAACATAAATGCATAATTTACTACTACTAATATGCAAAGCATGAAATCCTACATGAACACATAATACAACAACTACTAATCCCTCAAACCACCCCCAAACTTAAAATATTCAATGTCCGCTTTGAATGGAAGTAAATACGATGGATAGCAGAAAACCTACCTACTCGTCCTCATCCTCGGATGAATCAGTATCTGGCGGTGGATAAGGTGTACGAGCTCCATAAACGGGCCACCGGGCCTGAATACCCGCATCTCTCAAAGCTGTAGCCATATCTCAGCATACTCCCGGTTACTAGCATGTATAGCATCCATACGCCTATACAAACGTCTAAAGTGAGCATCCAAAACCCGTGGTACTCTCGAAACCCGTGGCTGAGCGCCCGCTCCCTGACCACTAGTACCAACACCACTAACATCATACCCAAGCCCCCTAGGATGTGGGATTCCAGCTTGCCATTCTGCCATCCGATCAATAGACACGTCAACAATGGAAGGCAAAGGTGACTGCAACTCCTCATCCGTACCCCATGTAACACAACTAACCATACACAACCCAACTATGATAGAAGCATGGGGCATCGATGATAGTGCACTAGACTTTAAACACCTGCGAATATTCTGTTGAACAATATGGGCGACATCAATGTATTTTCCCTTTAGAATGCCCCAAAGAATAATCGCTCTATCAGCTGTGACCTCACCCGTATGAGAAGTAGGCATAATAATGGCACAAAGAAATAGATACCATGCTCGTGCAAACTTATTTATCGCAGAAGACAGAAAAGAAAGAGGCTCATTAGTTCCCAATTTATACTTCCAACTTGTATCGGGAACACAAAGTTCACGAGCAATCGCCTCCATATCCACATCATCACTAGTCTTCAGTGCCCAATTTTCATCCCCCACAAGCTTAGGTGGTTGTCCCAAAATTGGACGAATAGCATCTGATCTGTAATCCACCCGTTTACCACGAACCATACACACACCATTCTGCTCATCTTTAGCATTCGCATAAAACTCCATAACCACATTCACCGGAACCGGAGTAGGTGCCTTACAAATCTCTCCCCAACGTAACTCACTAATCACCTCAACCAAACCATAATGACGAGTTGGCAAAAACCCCCTTTCCTTCGCCACCGGCCTTGACAACAATCGATTATACTCTACCTCCGCCTCCGGAGAAGAAAATCTCTCCACCCTACTAGAACTACCCCTCATTCGCTTAGGAGCCATAATAATCAAAATCCCACTCAACAATAATTCCACCAACAACCACCAAGCAAAAATCACACCAAAAACACCCAAATAACAAGACTAATATAAAACCCCCAATTTACAAGAACACAAATTCATAGTAAAAATAAAATTAGAGAAGAGATATACCCACTATGAATCAAAGAGGTTAACTTGTACAACTTCCCCCCAAACTTGAATCCTTCTTGAACTTGAATTTTTAGAGATGTAGATATGGAGAGAATGAATTGGGTTTGTATGTATAGGTGTATATATATAATGGAGTGATAGGATGAATTTAAATTTGATTGTGGAAAGGAGAAATTGGAATGGGTTTGAATTTGATGTAGGATAGAATTAAGAATTAAGAGAAAAAGAATTAGAAAAGAATTGGGTGTAGAAATTTAGAAGAGAGATGAGAGGTTTTGGAATTAATATAGGATTAGGATAGATGTAGGAGATGATAGTATAAAAAGGAGAAAAGAAATTGGGGAGAAAGAAGAATTTTTTTTTAAATATGTACAGCTGAAAATTCGACCACACAAACTGCACTCAGGGCAATCTGCGCGCGTCAGGAGCATACTCCGCCCATCTCAGTAATGCAGGCGCAACCTGCGTCACGCAGGCGCAGTCTGCGTGACATACAGAAACGCAGGCGCAGCCTGCGTTACGCAGGCGCAACCTGCGCGACCAGTATATATATATATATATATATATATATATATATATATATATATATATATATTTTTTTTTTCACAACAACTTTTTTTTTTCACACTCTTTTTTTTGCACAACACTCACAACAATCATTTTTTTCACACACTTTTTTTTTTTGAAAACAAAGGTATACAACAAATACTACATCACTTGGGTTGCCTCCCAAGAAGCGCTCCAAAAAGCTGCTCATCTGGAAAAGATTCATTAATAAGAGATTTGTTATGCAATTCCTTACCGTGGTCCTCTAAGCGTGAGAGATGATCCGCTACTTGATTTTCCGTGCCTTTCCTATCCTTGATTTCCACATCAAATTCTTGCAAAAGAAGCACCCAACGAATCAATCTAGGCTTTGAATCCTTCTTCGACATGAGATATCGAATAGCAGCATGATCCGTATACACAATCACCTTCGTACCAAGCAAATAAGACCTGAATTTCTCGAAACCATAGACAAATGCTAGCAACTCCTTCTCCGTAGTAGTGTAGTTCAGCTATGCATCATTGAGGGTTTTACTGGCATAGTAAACCATATGAAAAATTTTATCCTTCCTTTGACCAAGCACAGCTCCAATATCATATTCACTAGCATCACACATAAGTTCGAACGGTTCCTCCCAATTAGGTGCGGTAATGACTGGTGTAGTAGTCAACTTCTTCTTCAAGAGCTCAAAAGCTGCAACACACTCATCATCAAACTTGAAAGGAACATCCTTCTCCAAGAGATTGCACAAGGGTTTAGAAATTTTTGAGAAGTCTTTGATGAATCGCCGATAGAAACCCGCATGACCAAGAAAACTGCAAATTCCTTTAACAGAGATAGGTGGAGGAAGATTTTCGATTGTCTCCACCTTAGCTTTATCCACTTCAAGCCCCTTAAGAGATACCTTGTGCCCAATAATAATTCCTTCTTGCACCATAAAGTGACACTTCTCCCAATTAAGCACCAAGTTAGTCTCCACACAACGTTTCAATACCAAGCCAAGATTATGCAAGCACTCGTCATATGAAGTACCAAAAACTGAGAAGTCATCCATAAAAACCTCCACATTCGAGCCAATCATGTCTGAGAAAATAGCCATCATGCACCTTTGAAAAGTGGCGGGAGCACCACAATCCGAAAGAAACCCGTCGGAAAGCAAATGTACCAAAAGGACATGTGTATGTGGTCTTCTCTTGATCTTCCGGAGCAATGCAAATCTGATTGTAGCCTGAATAACCATCAAGGAGGCAATAGTACTCATGTCCCGCCAACCTGTCTAGCATCTGATCAATGAATGGCAGAGGAAAGTGATCTTTTCTCGTGGCTTTGTTGAGCTTCCTATAGTCCATGCAAACTCTCCACCCCGTGACTGTTCGAGTAGGGATGGGCTCATTCTTTTCATTAGCAACAACTGTCATACCTCCTTTCTTTGGCACACATTGAACCGGGATCACCCAAGAACTGTCTGAGATAGGATATATAATACCCGCATCAAGCCACTTTAGAATTTCCTTCTTCACCACCTCTTTCATAATCGGATTAAGTCTCCGCTGATGCTCAACAGTAGGCTTAGCTCCCTCCTCTAACAGAATTTTGTGCATGCAATATGAAGGGCTGATTCCCTTGATATCTGCTATAGTCCAACCAATTGCTGACTTGAACTCCCTCAAAATTCACAAAAGCTTTTCTTCCGTACTAGCTGACAAGTTAGAGGCAATAATAACAGGTAATGTAGATGCATCACCAAGAAAAACATACCTCAAGTGTTCCGGAAGTGGTTTGAGTTCAAGTGTAGGAGCTTCCTCAATAGATGGTTTCAGGCGCCCCTCCGAATTTTCAAGTTCTGCTAACCCAAGAGATTCAAAAGGCAAATCAAATCTCCTTTTCCAAGGAGCTGAATTTAGCAACTGAAGTTGCTCGGCTATTTCCTCATCTTCAAAATCAGAGTCACCAACTAAAACTTTTTCCAAAGAATCTGACTTAAGCAACTGCTCCATTTCCATAGTAACTGCAGAATCAACCCAATCCACCTTCAAACATTCTTCTTCATCTGAGGGAAATTTCATTGCATTAAAGACATTAAAAGTGTCATTCTGGTCTTGCACCCTCATGGTGAGTTCCCCTTTCTGCACATCAATCAAAGTCTTTCCCGTAGCCAAGAATGGTCTTCCCAAGATTATGGGAATCTTCTTATCTTCCTCGAAATCCAAGATAACAAAATCAGCAGGAAATATGAGTTTGTCAACTTTTACCAACACATCCTCCACTATGCCTCTAGGATATGTAACTGAACGATCAGCCAACTGCAAAGAGATGTTGGTAGGCTTTGGTTCCGGTAGACCAAGTTGCATATAGACTGACAAGGGCATGAGATTGATGCTAGCTCCCAAGTCACACAAGCACTTCGCAAAAGACAAATTAACAATAGTGCATGGAATAGTAAAGCTACCAGGATCCTTTAGTTTTGGAGGTAATTTCTGTTGCAGCACAGCACTGCACTCTTCCGTTAGAGCAACGATCTCTAATTCCTCGAGCTTCAACTTACGAGAAAGAATCCCCTTCATGAACTTGGCATAGCTCGACATCTGTTCAAGAGCTTCGGCAAAGGAATGTTAATCTGCAACTTCTTGAACACCTCTAAGAACTTAACAAATTTCTTATCCAACTGCTGCTTCTGGAGTCTTCTAGGATAAGGAGGAGGAGGAGGATAGATCTGAGTGTTCTTTGTAGACTGCTCCACAGAATTTTTAACAGGTACCTTGCTCTTCTCCTCTTCACCACCTTGCTGATCAGCCACCAAATCAGATTGAGCAATTTCGGGCACTGCAGATTTTTTAACCTGCTGATTCTGAACATCTTCATCTTTTTCAGCTGCTGATTCCTGTTGTTTGGATGATAGGTGGTTGGAACTGGTGCAGCAGGTCTCTGAAAATTACTTACAAACTGTGCTGATTCAGAAGAGATAGCACACTGATTCGTCTCATGTGCGCCCGCACATAGCTCACAAATACTAGCAACCTGCTGAACTCCATAATTAGCAAGAGAATCCATCTTCATCGTAAGAGCCTTCAACTGAGCTGCAATAGCTGAAGCTGTGTCAACTTCAAGAACACCTGCTACCTTGCCTTGAGAAAGCCTCTATGTTGGATTCTGATATTCATTAGCGGCCATTATCTCACTAAGATCATAAGCTTCCTCATAGCTCTTCCCCCACAGAGCTCCACCTGATGCTGCATCTAGCAAAGGCCTAGACTGTGCTCCCAACCCATTGTAAAAACCATTAATAACCATCCAATCAGGCATGCCATGATGAGGACACTTTCGTAGCATCTCCTTATAACGTTTCGAAGCCTCACACAAAGACTCGCCAGATTGCTGCTGAAATTGAGTTAACTGGTTCCTTATTGCTGCAGTTTTCGCCATAGGGAAGAATTTAGTAAGAAACTTCTGAGCAAGATCCTCCCATGTAGTAATGGAACCAGCTGGTAGAGAGTGTAACCAGCCCTTAGCCTTATCCCTCAGAGAGAATGGAAAAAGCCTCAACTTGATAGCATCATCCGACACACCATTAAATTTGAAAGTGTCGAAAATCTCGATAAAGTCCCGGATGTGCATGTTAGGATCCTCTGTCGAAGCACCCCCAAACTGAACCGAATTCTGGACCATCTGAATTGTGCTCGGCTTGATCTTAAAGTTGTTCGCTGCAATAGCTGGCCTGACAATACTAGATTGTATGTCATTGATCTTTGGCTGCGAACAGTCCTTCAAAGCCTTGACTACTGCTGGTAAATCTGCCATCTCTACAGTAGTTTCAAGTTCCTCTTCTGCCAGTTTTTCCTTACGAGCCTGCAAACGTGTTCGCATACACGTTCAAGTACCTGAAAACACCACGAAAGAAACAACTAAGTAAGAAATCCGAGTCAGTGAACGCTAACGACCACTGATGACAAGCACATAAACTAAACAAAACACCGATGATCCCCGGCAGCGGCGCCAAAAACTTGTTAGCACAAAATTACGCAAGCGCACGTAGTCACAAGTAATATAATTAAAGTTCGTTCCGTAGAGATCTGGTTAAGTTTAAATCAGTAAATATGCCTATGCAACAATGTTTGGTTTTAATCCACTGCTAAGACAAATAACAAGAATGAGGTTTTAATTATCTAAATTAACTAGGATGCAAATTATTAAACTAAGAATAATTAACTAATGAGAATTCAATATGAATTACTTATATGAGATAAAACATGGAATCCTAATTTCATTATCTACTTCACTTAGAGTCGCAGCCTTTAATCAATACATGTGATGGTTTTGATATCTGATCGGATAACACGAATGTTAGGTCCAAATGTGTTGTAGAGGGGGGGTGAATACAACTTTTCGAATATGAGAAGCAATAAATACGATGCAATAAACGAACACACAGATTCAAGGAATATATGTCTTATATATAACTTGAAGTGGTTGCTACAACATTTATTACAAAGTATAACAGAAGTTCAGAGAGAAGTGAATGATACTAAGCTCTGTGAATGCACTCTCTCTCTTTTTCTTGTGTTTCTCTCAACTATTGCTCACTAATTAAAACATTACACAAGTACTTCTATTTATACTACATGTAATCTATGTCCTGTAGTCTTCAAAGACTAAGATATACGTGGCCCAATGATGTCCACATAAATCTTGCCTTATCTTGAAAGCTTGGAAATCTGCCAATCAGAAGATGCCATGTGTCATGTTGAAGCTGCACTCTAAGTAGAACTTCTACTTGAGAATTTCTACTTAGCCATCTCGAATTTCTAAGTAGAACTTTAACTTAGAAACTTCTACTTGGTCATCTAGAATATTTAGTACTTAGAAAATATTCTGGTCTTCAACTTGAAACTTCAATGCACATCTTGAACTTGTGATATCTTCATGTCTTCTTAATTCTTCACCAAGCTCTTGAATATGGATCTTTATTACTGACATAAACTTGCTATCAATGTCCTGACACTTGATGCACTGGTCTGGTTCATAAGTGACTAGTCTTGATAGTGTTTTTGCTTCTTGAACTAATTACCATATCCAATTAGTAATGTGGCTTTCCAATATTTGCTTTCCTTCTTGTTCACTTGAAATCAATTGGTCTTATTGATACTGATTGTTATGATCTTGATTCTTGGATTTTCAAATCACTGAGGCATGAACAACTTTGACTTGAACTTCTCTCAATGATTTCTTCTTGGCTTGATCATAGTTAACATGTTGAATTGTATCAATTACCTTGTCTTCATTTAGTGTTGATTTCTTTGTGACTTCTTGTTCTTGATTGTCTTCTGGTTAAGTATCTTTTCCTTTAGTTGAGTTACATTAGTTATAGTGTTACAAGTTTACACACTCTGCCTTTCAATCTCCCCCTATTTGATTGTCTAACAATGACATTCAAATAAATGAAGGATAACTCAACTAAACAATGAGACGAGAAAAGATAATTAACATTACAGTCTTGAATAATTTACAATTTAAAAGTACTTGAAAACAATACAAAGAACTTAAACTAGAAACAGAATTCGAACTTCGAATTAAAGATCATTTGAGTGATTCCTATCACTTGGATTATTTCATACCTTTTAGTCAAACTTATATCACCTTATTGGATTCAATCTAAGGTGAATTTTCCTCAAGTGAGTTATAGCAACTGAAAGACATGAAGTTTTTCCAACTTCAAGTTCACACCACTCTGACCTTTAACCCTAATTCCGTTTCCTCTTTCTAGCTTCAGCAGCTTGGTCTCTCTCTTCTTTCTGCCTTCTACGCTTCTCCTTCTGCTGCTGTTCTTTCTTGTACACTGGATCGTGAAGCTGCTTCCACCTAGCATTCAACAGACTTACAGCTTCCATTTCTAGAGGATTCTTGGGCTCTGGATGAGGATGTTTGAAAAGCCTTCTGAGTTTGTCCACCTCCTGAGTAGTTATGATCTTTGGAATGTCCTCAAAGTTCTTCATTATGAGCTGAGGTTTCCAATGTGTTTTATCAGCTTTAAACTGACAATAGATCATCTTGGGGTAGCCCTTGACACGGTTAGTATTGTGGACACTAGCCGCATCTCGCTCCATCCGCTTCTTTTCCACCACTACCTCAGACAGGTAACTCATGAGTCTCTGCTTTTCTTCCACATACATATCTTCCACTTCGCCCCATTTGAATACATGTAATACTCTCTCCAGAAATGCAGCATCGTGAGTCTGTAGCAGCCATTTTATACTCATATGCAAGAATGTTTGATTCTGGTCTGCATCTATGAATACTAAGGCATCAGCTGTATCTTCAACATAAGCGTGTATCCAGTATACACTATCACTTCCTGGAACACCAATTGCCTCCCTTATCTCTCCTTGTTCCAGTGCTCCAGAAGGAAGAGTCAGAGCTTCATCTACATTCTTCATGGCTTGAAGAATATTCCATTTCTTCTCCATCAGCTCCGGCTCATTCTTCACGTTATCTAGAGGGTTTGGAGCAATGATATCACACTTCCACACCTCATTGCTCTTCTTGAATATGACTCTTTCAATGATCTTCACGGATTTATCTTTAAGCTCAGAAGCGAATCCCTTACTCATCATTTGTCTACAGACAGCTTTGAGAGATTCCACTGAAAGCTCCATTAGATCATTTTCCTCCATGCTAACCCTCTTCATCTTTCCGTCAACTACCATCCGGACAAAATTTGGATATGCTGAGAATTCTGGACCCTTGTCCTCTGTTAGCTGCATTAACTGATCTCTATATAGAATGCTTAGCTCCTCAGATTGAGAGTATTGAATTTTTGTTGCTAGCAAGAACAACTCTGACGCAGATCTTCTCGTTATGAATTGGTCATCCACATATAGGAAAGATGTTGGGACTCCTTCTACCAAAGACAAAATAACCTGCCACTCCTTAAGTGTTGCATTGTATCCAACCCTGACTTTAGAAATTAATCTCTTCAAAGCACTTATATATTCCCCAGTCATTGGATTTTGTAAATTCAGGTTGTAGAACAGGTCATCTGCCTCCTTGTTATGAACTCCTTTCGCACAGGGTCCCATCAATATCTTCCTTGCTTCATCCCATTTCTGTCCTATCCTTCTCTAATCGAGATCAACTTGAGGATCAGCTAGCCTTGCAAGCTCATGATCATACTGCTTCCCTTGGAGCTCCACTTTCTTTTCTAGGAAGGCAGCACGTTCTTGCATCATCTTCATTTTATGGAACTGAGCTTGTTCCAAGGCTGACTGTTGAGCTTTAAGGGTTTCCTCATCAATAGGATTTTCTTCAGGCATTCCGGAAGACATCCCAGCACCTCCACCTTGTTCCTTCATAGATCTCTTTATAGCATGTGCCAAAGGTACGTCTTCCATATCAGAATCTGAGTCAAGTACCTCCTGTACTGTTTCCTGATGACTCAGGTCAACGAATGGTTCATCAACCATCATTGCCTTACCCTTTCTCCTCCTCAGAGCCTCTTCATCAACAGCAGGCTCAATTTCTGTTTCCTTGACAAGATCAGCGGGTTCTTCAATTTCTTCGATGTGAACTGCCTGCTGTCTCGTCTCCTTTCCACTCTCCCCCTTAGGTGAGTTATCCTGAGCTCCACCTTGGTCTTCAGATCCACCAGCTGCATAAGAACCTCCAAAACCAGACCCGGAGGCTCCTGCTCCACTAGCACCACCTACACCAGCATCGGGGGGAGGTTGTTGCGACTCGAAACACTCTGGGGGCACAAAACTCCTGACTGCGAACATCATTCTACTGATCTCCACAGCCATTGTATGCATTGTAGACTCCATTGCCCCCATCCTTTCATTTAGAGTGCTTCCCAAGACACCACCAGCATGGCCCAAGTCATTGACCTTGTTTGTCAAAGCATCAAAAGCTGTAGCTTGACTTGCCATTCGTGCTGCGTAGTCATCAAGAGCCCTTTGATTGTTTCCAATGTTAATCCCGAACTGCCCCATCGTCTGCCCGAACTGCCTCATCTGAATTTCCATAGAAGTCATACGTGTATCAAGATTTTCAATATTAAGGGGCGGTGTTTGGTTTAGGTGACCTCGCTCTAATACTCGTTCTGTTAGTATTTGGCGCTCGGTTTCGGGCCTTAAAAATGAAGGTCCCTCTGTCCCTAACCTCTCACACACACTCCCCGTCTCACGCTCGTGTATGTCTTCAATGATTGATCCAAAGTATGAAGCAGTACCTGCAGAAATTGGATAAGCAATATAATTGGCAGTTATGGGATCTATTTCTGTTATGTCCTGAGTTGGAATCTCAGGCTGAGGGGCTGTAAAGTGTCCTTGTACGACATCAGAACCGATCCTCTTTGCAGCATCAGTACGTACCGGTGAAGGTACGGCTGAAGTTGTTAAAACTTCATGTCCTTTTGAAGCAACAGGATCTTCAAAAGGTACATAATCCTCACCAAAATCCCTATGTGCAGATTGTTTAAGGGGAGAACCACTCTCGTGAGGTGGAGTGGTTGCGTGTGACACACTAGGGTTTGACTGGGGTTTTGAAGTAGCAGCATGAGAAATTTTGGCTTTCTTTCGAATAAGATGCTGCACTTCGGGGTCACTCTCCTCATCATCTCCTACATATACATGTGCTGGCTTTCTGACTTCCGTTAACAGGGGTGAAAGAGAATAAGAATGTGTATCAGGCTCAGAAATATAGCTCTCACCCTGGGATAGATTCTGCGGGTTAGCAGTCTCTTGGGTCACGGAATCAGATACATAGGAGGAGGAATGAATAGTATGCAGGGAGAGATTACCCGATTCATTACCTTGTGCCTCATCGCTTTGCTCATCAGGAATCCCATCAAATGCCTCAGCATGAGCAGATGGATTCTGAGCATATGAAGAAACTTGCGATGATTCCTCCAAGTTTGTAACTCCTGCATCATATCTAAGCCACATTTGAATATTTTCAGGGATTGACATCAGTTTACCTTGATGTTTATCCTGATTAGCAATAGTTGAAAGTGACTTAGTGCCCATCCCTAGCGGTGCAGATGTTGGGCTTCTGGCAAATCCCTGTCTAACAGCAAGAGCATCCTTCGGTATTAAATCATTAATCCGCATTTGTAGGAACCGAGGAAACCAGCAGACAACATCAGTTGTAGTGAGGTCTCTGCTTGCAGGAGATCCCATTGAAGCCACTATCTCAGAGAGAACTATGCGTCCATAATTTATATCCAGTTCTCTTGCTAGGGCAACTGCAAAGGTTTGCATTGGAATTGGAATTTGATGAAAATCTTTTTCGCGTGCCCGAAAACATCTTGTGATGGCCTCGAAAAAGTAATTCCATTCCACATGGAAGAATTGTTTTTGGATGTTTCCAGTGATCCGGCCAGTCGGAGGAAAACATCCTATTTCTTCAAAGAATGTGAGGCGTTGTTCCGCTGTAGGTTCTGCATCATAAGCATCTTTGATTGGGAATCCCAGAACCCTGTTGACAATTTCTTCAGTCACCTCATATTCTTGACCCGCTAAGGTAAACCTGAAACCGAAGGGGGTTGTTTTGTTCCCAAAAGTAACCGCACTAGTCCACAATTGCTGTAAAGCATCATGTACTAGTGTAGGTTTAGCAGTAAAAGCATGGCTAGCCTTGGAGTACAAATTAAGAAATCGTATCCAAAACTTAAACCGCGGGAGTTGATCACCAATTTCCGTAGAAATATTATAAAAATTGTTTTTAGCAAGTGAAAATTGGTGAGCCATTTTAATTAAATGTTTTTCTTTAAAAGATGTGAATTTTTTTTTTAATTTCGAAAAACAAGTAATTTACGAATTAAAGATTGTATCCCTTTTAATTTAACAAGAACAACAAAAGTCCCTTTGAGAAATTAAACTACGGGATTCAATCAATAGCCAATACTAAATCTGAATATTCAATGAAGATGAATATTAGCGTGTATACCAGTGAAATCGTGTGTGTTTAGATAGAGAATATGAAATCGTGTTTTATGAACAGTTACACAAACACTTTATGTTCGTGTGTATGTATATGCGCGTGTATGAATGGTCACTAAACACACCACCACAACGATTAAGGATAACACAGACAATAGTAGTCAACAAATTGGCAGTAATTCATGATTAGTATGAGTTTAATCACAAAAACACGGATTAATGGTATGAAGTTTGTGAAATCGCCTTGTTTTTGTGAAACGGCTGCTGTGAAAATGAAATTAGGTAAAGTGAATGATGAATCGAGTTAGAGATGTATATATAGATGATTGTGAAATGATAAAAGTATCCCTGTTAAAAAGAGTGAAAAACACTAAGTACATACAGGGAGGACTTAAGTCGAACTCTATCTCGAACATCAAGTCGAACTTCGAGATGAAGTTCGAGATAGAGGTTAACTCGAACAAATAAGCACTTTAACCAATTTTACAGCAAAGACTACAGGGAAATCCTATCTCGAACTTGATTGATTTGTAGTAAACTTGGAAAATTTCCCTCCAATAAAAGAAACAGGGAAATTCGAGATACGTTTCGAGTTAGAAGTTTAACTCTATCTCGAACATCAAGTCGAAATTCGAGTTGAGTTTCGAGATAGAGACTAACTCGAAGTTATTCTCAATTCTTTCCAAAATATCCCCTTGAAGCAAAAACTACAGGGTAATTCAAGATATGTTTCGAGTTAGGAGTTTAACTCGAAAAATTCCCCTTAAGCAACTGAGAACTCTATCTCGAACATCAAGTCGAAATTCGAGTTGAGTTTCGAGATAGACTAACTCGAAGTTAATTCTCAGTTCTTTTCAAAATATTCCCTTAATGGAAACCTCATCTCAACCTTCGAGATAAAATTCGAGATAGACTTTATCTCGAATATTTTGAAGATAGAACTAGGCACACTGGTAACTCGAACTCGAACTCGAAGTCGAATTTCGAGATGAATTTCGAGATAGACAACTCGAAATTCTTCCCAGACTTAGAATTTTCAAAACTTCACTCTGACAGCTTAAGTCGAAATTCAAGTCGAATTTCTAGATAAGTTTCGAGATAGAAACTAACTCGAAATTTTGAAGTGTTTTTTTTAATTCTAAGGCCTCTAATTACATGAAAATCATAGGTAAATTCATCTAAAAATCATGCAATATTTAGAATACTATGAATTTAACTCCCCCTATGATCATGCAATCTAACAAGCATAAATTCACAGATTTGTGCTATAAAAGACACTTAAAACACAATGAATTTATGTAAAATGACACTATATGCAAACTATAACAATCATTAATTAGGCATTTTAAAGTCTAAGCACATAATGATTAAGTAGCTTGCACATACAAACATAAACCTGGATTTTACAGATAGAAGGCTTTACTAACTTGTGTTAAGCATTCCCAATTCACCAACCAATCTATTGAATGTTACTTCATCAAGAGGTTTGGTGAATATATCTGCAATTTGTTGCATTGTGGGCACAAAATGTAGCTCCACAGTCCTCTCCTCGACATGTTCTCTTATGAAGTGATACCTGATGTCGATGTGCTTGGTTCTTGAGTGATCTACAGGATTGTTGGTTATGGCAATGGCACTTGTGTTGTCACACATAATTGGAATTTTCTTGTGCTCCATGCCATAATCCTTCAATTGGTTCCTCATCCACAGTATTTGAGCTACACAGCTTCCAGCAGCAATGTACTCAGCTTCAACAGTAGAAGTAGATACTGTATGTTACTTTTTACTTTGCCAGGACACCAATCTTCTGCCAAGAAATTGACAAGCACCAAATGTGCTCTTCCTATCAATCCTGCAACCTGCATAGTCTGAATCCGAATAGCCAATAAGATTAAAACCTGTATCTCTTGGGTACCAAATCCCTAGATTTGGTGTGCCCTTGAGATACCTAAAAATTCTTTTGACGGCTACGAGATGTGATTCTCTAGGATCCTCTTGGAACCTTGCACATAAACAAGTTTCGAACATTACATCCGGTCTACTTGCAGTTAAATAGAGGAGTGAGCCAATCATACCTCGATAGCTTGTGATGTCAACTGATTTACCTGATTTGTCTTCATCAAGCTTCGTGGCTGTTGCCATGGGAGTCTTAGCTGCTGATGCATCTTCTAGATTGTACTTCTTGAGTAAATCTCTGACGTACTTGGATTGACAGATAAAGATACCATCTTTTCTCTGACTGATCTGTAATCCAAGGAAGAAGGACAGCTCTCCCATCATGCTCATCTCATATTTTTCCTGCATTAGCTTAGCAAATTTCTCGCACAAGCGCTCATTAGATGACCCAAAAATAATATCGTCCACATAGACTTGAACAAGTATTAAGTCATTTCTTACATTTTTATAGAACAATGTTTTATCAATTACTCCCCTAATAAAACCATTTTCAATTAAGAATAAAGATAGGGTTTCATACCATCGCCTTGGGAATTGCTTGAGGCCATAGAGAGATTTGAAGAGAAGATACACAAAATCTTCATGTTCTGGATCAATGAAGCCAGGCGGCTATTCCAGATACACCTCTTCTTCTAACTCTCCGTTCAGGAAGGCACTTTTCACATCCATCTGGAAAACCTTGAAGTTCTTATGTGCTGCAAATGCCAAGAACATCCTGACTGCCTCAAGTCTTGCAACTGGTGCATAGGTCTCATCATAATCAATTCCTTCTCGCTGAGAATAACCTTTTGCAACCAAACGAGCCTTGTTTCGTGTTACAAGTCCGTTTTCATCCAGTTTATTTCTGAATACCCACCTAGCTCCAATTACGGATATGTTCTTTGGTCGGGGTACCAGTTTCCAAAATTTCTGCCTTTCAAACTGATTGAGTTCCTCTTGCATTGCAATCACCCAATCAGCATCATCAAGAGCTTCTTCTATTTCTTTAGGTTTAAGCTTGGATAATAACCCAGAATATAAGGAAATATTAGCCAGGTCAGCTCTTGCAGTTCTTCTAGTAGTCACACCAGCATCTGGATCACCAATAATTAACTCAAACGGACGGTCTCTATTCCATACCCGTTCTCCTCGAAATTGTCTTGATGATTCAGCTTGACTTTCTGAGTTGTGGTGCTGACTACTTTGATTATTTTCACTAACTCCCCCTGAGTTAGTGCCAGCTCCTACAGAACTACTGTCAACTCGACTCGAGCCTTGAACATTAGTCCTTGAGCTGCTATTTACTCCCCCTGAGTTGTTGTCGGTTCGTACTGAAGAAGTCTCTCCTGATCTTGTAGAATTAGCTTGTTCACTAGACTCAGGTTCTTCATGTACACTTGGAACATTTAATGGAACAACCAACTCAGGTTCATCTTCAAGATCTTCTAAGTCCAGATTCTGAAATTTTAGGGACTCAGGTTCACTAGAATCTCTTGAAATTGATGAGAGTTTGGTATCGTCGAATCTGACGTTGTAGCTTTCAGTCACATTTCAATCATTCACCATGAACACCCTATAAGCTGCCACCACATCTGTAGAGTAACCAACAAAGACTCCTTCACGAGCTTTTGCTGAAAACTTGCCTAGATTTTCATCATCTATAAGTACATAGCATTTTGCTCCAAAGACATGAAAGTATTTGATTGTTGGTCTTCTGTTGTTCATTAGCTCACATGGTGTCTTTTCTTTATCTTTTATGATCAAGGTTCTATTTTGAGTGTAACAAGAGGTACTCACTGCTTCGGCCCAGAAGTATAGAGGAAGTTTCGAATCATACAACAAAGTTTTTGCTGCTTCAACCAAAGTTCTATTCTTCCTTTCAACTACTCCATTTTGCTGTGGAGTTCTCGGGGCTGAATACTGACGACGTATTCCCTTAGATACACAGAAGTCATTTAGCACTGCGTTTTTGAATTCAGTGCCATTGTCTGATCTAATCGTCTTCACAGTAAGTGTTGAAACATTCTCAATTTGAGTGATGTGATCAATGATTAAGAGAGGTACTTCGTCTTTCGTCATTGCGAACAATACCCATGTATACTTGGAGAAGTCATCCACGATTACCAATGCATATCTTTTCCTAGACAAAGATAGGACATTCACTGGGCCAAACAAATCCATATGAAGAAGTTGCAGAGGCTCAGTAATACTAGAAATTTCTTTGCTTTTATGCGATGCTCGCTTCGACTTTCCCATTTCACAAGCTTCACAGAGTCCTTTCGAAGCGAACTCCATTTGAGGTAGATCTCTCACCAATTCTCGCCTCGCGAGAGCATTCATCGTTTTGAAGTTTAAGTGAGATAACTTTTTGTGCCATAACCAGCTTTCATCATCCGAGGCTTTGCTGTAGAAACAGGTGACCTCATTCTGATTTGCTGAATCCATGTCTACAACAAAAAGATCTGCCTTTCGAACTCCTCTCAAAGCTAATGAGCCTTCCTTGATGTGAGTGATTGATACACCTTTCTTGTTGAAGACAATTTCGTAACCTTTGTCACAGAATTGACTGATACTCAACAGATTGTGCTTCAGTCCCTCAACATAGGAAATATCTTCAATGATGACATTACCAGTCTTCAGTTTGCCATATCCCTTTGTCACACCTATGCTGTCATCTCCAAAGGTAACATAAGGGCCAGCCTTCATAACCAACTCTGTAAGCATGGACTTGTTTCCAGTCATATGCCTCGATGCTCCACTGTCTAGCACCCATATAACTTTATTTCTATTCTGCTTAACGCCCTGCAATGACAGATTGGTTAGACATTCTTCGGAACCCAACTTTGATTGGGCCCGGCTTTTCGATAAGATCGAGAATCAACAGATTTAACAACAGGAGATGCACTTTTCTTAACATTACTAGAGCTTTCGACTTTCTCCTTTCCTTTCTCAGACTTGACAGATTTGTCAGTCTTAGGAGAAGGTTTGTCACTCCTAACTTTAGGAGGACTGACAGTCTTGGCTCTCACATGCTTTTTCTTGATGTTTGAACTAGCAACAGTATTTAAGCATGACTGGCTAGATGCATTCATTAAATGCACAAAAGTTTGCATGATGTTAAAAGTGCATGGCATACAATTAGGTTGACCACACTGTGCATGATTCTGATGCAGATTATTCATTGTATGTGTGGTAGGCATGGCATGTGTAGCAGGAACATTTATGTTAGCTTTACATGCATAAGAAAGATGTTCAGTAGATTTACAGTGATAACATGCTTTCTTTATTCGTTCAGCCTTAACCTCTTTTATGCCTTTTTCTTTCTTTCTTTGTTATTTAACAGCCTTAGCTCCTAATCCTAGTCTAGATTCATCTCTAGGGAAATTGATTTTAACTTGTTTGATAGGAGTTATAGGTTGTGCTTTCTGGCGATCTTCCATCTCAATCTCATATCTAGCTATTAATTCAGTCTCTTCTTCTTCTATTCTAGGAACAAGATGTTTGTAGATAGGTTTGACAGATGATTTAAGAATGCTAGGTGTTTCCTTTTTAAGGTCACTGGAACTAGGGTCAATAGGTCTCTTTCCTTCTTTCTTAGGAAGGTCAGAATAATCAAGTCCTATACCTACTCCAGTTATCTTCTTAAATGTGTCATTATCTACATACACTTTACTAGCAGCTAGTTTGTAAGCTTCGCATTTGGTTTCTAACTTAGCTAGTTTGTTCCTAAGACATGCTTCTACTTCTTCCTTAAGGACGAGCTTGTGTTCCAGAGATTTAATAAAGTCTCTTAGGGAAGTATCTACAGTGCAAGCAGCCTCTAACTCTTCCACTTTTGCCTCAAGCATTCTGCTTTTGGCAACAAGTGTTTTCTGTTCCTTTTGAGAAGAGTCTAGACTTTTGCACAACATATAGATCTCTTCACTAAGAGCCCCGTTCTGTTCCTTATAATCATCAATGGACATTTCTACTTTAAGGGTTAGAACTGGTACCTCTGGTTCCTCTGATGTCTCAGCCATGAGGGCAAAGTTTGCTACATGAGTAACATCTTCCTCATCTGAATCATCCCAAGCTCTTCCTTCTGTCACCAATAAAGCTCGTTTTCCATGTCTTTCCTTCACCAGCGATTCATACTTGCTTTTGAGGGCTTCATATGTCTCTTTTGGATAAGTCTGTTTAGGCTTTTTGCAGTCCGAGGCAAAATGTCCAGCTTCACCACAATTATAGCATTTGAACTTCATTTTGAAATCCAAAGGAGATTTGTAGCTGGTATTCTTGCCTTTTCCTTTGTAGCCTGACGAACTACCACCACCCTTAGCAGCCCGATAGTAAGATGAAGAATTTCTCTATGGTCGGTTGCTCTTTCTGAATCTCATGTTGTTGAACTTCCTTGCCATGTATGCCACGACACTATCGTCCATGTTGTCCAGCTCTTCTTGGGTGTAGTAGTCATCATCACTGTTAGATGTGCACTCGTCATCATTATCAACTTGATGTGGTGCAAGTGATGATTTAGGCTTTGTTGCAACCATTGCCTTCTTAGACTCTTCCTCATCAGCAACTAATCCTGATGCAGTTTCTTTTCCTTTTGAATCATTGTCCCATGCTTGATCTTGAAGTGTTTCCAGCTCATAGGTCTTTAATATTCCATAATACTCTTCCAGAGAAGTTGTATGCAAATCTCTGGTTTCTCTTATTGCGTAGACCCTATGTTCAATGCTTTTTGGCTGGTTCCTCAGATATCTCGTATTAGTCTCAACCATGGGGAGAGTTACACCTCTCAGATTCAAATCCAATACCAACGGACTGAATCGTAGATAGACGTCTGTTATGCCTTCTCCTTTCCTTATTCTAAAGGTGTCATACTCCATCTTGAGTATGAGTGTCTTGTTACTTCTAACCTCTGCAGATCCTTCCATGACAACTTCTATCTTGTCCCAAATCTTCTTCGCTGTAGTCAGACCTTTGACTATGTTAAACATTTCATGGTCAAGAGATTCCATCAAGGTTTGTCGTACGGCAGTATCACAAGCTATTTGTTCCTTGTCAGCATCTGAAAACTCCGAGGCCTTTTTAGGCTCAGACCGAGGTGCTATAACCACCCCTCCTTCCGTATGCGCAGGAATAACCACCATTGGAACAAATTTACCCTTGTCAAGGACTTCCAGATATTCAGGGTTAACAGTCTCTAAATAGAGTCTCATTCTGAAAACCCATTCTTCATAGTGATCTCGGTTGAACATTGGGATCTTGAATGCATTTTTAGGAGCCATTTCAATTCTGGTCACTAAAAGTTTCTAAGTACCCAAGACTAGGCTATGTAGAATGTATATGTAGAACTTTTGCCTAAGTCGAAATTTCTCTAAGTAGAAATTTTGTTCAAGTCGAACTTCACCAAGTAGAAATTGTCCAAGTCGAAATTCTATGTAGAAAATCTCAAGTAGAAATTCTATGTAGAACTTTTGTCCTTAGAATAAATTTTCTGCAGATTACTTTAATATTGAATAAATAATATTATCTCTTTAACACCTTTTGACTTTTGATGCTTTATTCACCTAACCCACCTAACCCACGTGCTAGGTACTGAGTATGTCTTGTTTAACTTTCGGCCGTGAATAATGCATATAAAAAAAAATCCAAAAACACCTTTTTATTCTTTTACTATTTATCTGTTTGAAAAGGAGATCAAAAAGTTGTTGGGTTGTCTTCTTTGATAAGAACAGATGATGAACACTCAAGAACACCAAATATGAAAGTACCCAGATTAAATCACAAAAATTAATTAAAATACACCCAAGCTAAATAATCACACCTAGAGTATTTAAATAATTTTCGGATGAGTTTTCACTACAAACGAATTAAAGCTCACTTTTCGAGAAAATGAAAAGTAGATCTAGAAAATGAAAAACTCACGATTCTTCTACTAAACACAAGGATCTATGTTTTGTATGTTAAACATATAGCTCTGATACCAATTGTTAGGTCCAAATGTGTTGTAGAGGGGGGTGAATACAACTTTTCGAATATGAGAAGCAATAAATACGATGCAATAAACGAACACACAGATTCAAGGAATATATGTCTTATATATAACTTAAAGTGGTTGCTACAACATTCATTACAAAGTATAACAAAAGTTCAGAGAGAAGTGAATGATACTAAGCTCTGTGAATGCACTCTCTATCTTTTTCTTGTGTTTCTCTCAACTATTGCTCACTAATTAAAACATTACACAAGTACTTCTATTTATACTACATGTAATCTATGTCCTGTAGTCTTCAAAGACTAAGATATACGTGGCCCAATGATGTCCACATAAATCTTGCCTTATCTTGAAAGCTTGGAAATCTGCCAATCAGAAGATGCCATGTGTCATGTTGAAGCTGCACTCTAAGTAGAACTTCTACTTGAGAATTTCTACTTAGCCATCTCGAATTTCTAAGTAGAACTTTTACTTAGAAACTTCTACTTGGTCATCTAGAATATTTAGTACTTAGAAAATATTCTGGTCTTCAACTTGAAACTTCAATGCACATCTTGAACTTGTGATATCTTCATGTCTTCTTTATTCTTCACCAAGCTCTTGAATATGGATCTTTATTACTGACATAAACTTGCTATCAATGTCCTGACACTTGATGCACTGGTCTGGTTCATAAGTGACTAGTCTTGATAGTGTTTTTGCTTCTTGTACAAATTACCATATCCAATTAGTAATGTGGCTTTCCAATATTTGCTTTCCTTCTTGTTCACTTGAAATCAATTGGTCTTATTGATACTGATAGTTATGATCTTGATTCTTGGCTTTTCAAATAACTGAGGCATGAACAACTTTGACTTGAACTTCTCTCAATGATTTCTTCTTGGCTTGATCATAGTTAACATGTTGAATTGTATCAATTACTTTGTCTTCATTTAGTGTTGATTTCTTTGTGACTTCTTGTTCTTGATTGTCTTCTGGTTAAGTATCTTTTCCTTTAGTTGAGTTACATTAGTTATAGTGTTACAAGTTTACACACTCTGCCTTTCAACGAAACAAATAAAAGCTACCTCTCGGTATACTAATACCAAACTACGCATGCATCCACAAAAGAGATAGAAGATGAGTAGACACCTATTATGTTTACACCCTATATCTCTATAGAATTTGAAAACATAAAGGTTTAAGCACAAGTTATCCACATAGATCATATAGGGTAGCATAATATCTCTATTTACGCCACAAATCATGATGTTAAAACATCAACCTATCCTATGCTAGCATGGCAAGTTCTAAATCTCAAGATCCACTCTCGTTTAGCAAGAGATTAACATATTAGATGTTAGCTACGCATCTAAATTCATGAAGCACAACCATACAAGGATATCAAGAATTCACCACACATAAATCTTTAAAGCATACAAACTACTAAGCTACATAGATAAATCCATTAGGATCCCATGACAACGATTAGTTCATAGTTGAACCGTTCGTCACCATGGGATTAGATGAAAACATGATATTAAACAAGATATGAAAGAAAGAAGCAATAATAATTATAAAAACAAGAGTTGAGAGAACAAATCTATAATCCAACGTATACAAAAGATGAAGTAGATCTAGATATTTGCTTGTCACCGAGCTTGAATCCTTCTCCACTTTTCTCTCTTGCAGTTCTACGTTACAATAATGAGAATCTGATACAAATTACATGGTAGGATGTGTTTAAATAGACTCTAGAAGTCTTGCCCAATAAGCAATTACCTTCTATTACAATTAGAATTCGATTAAGGTACAAAAAACTGCCCAAAATACTATTAGAATTAGAAAAAGGGCAAAACTGGAATTTTTCTGCTTTGCTTCTCATAGAACACGCGCTCGATTTTATTCAGCACGTACCCTGCACCTGCAATCTATCCCAGGTTGTAGAAAATCTCTCAAGCTTCGCGTGAGCTGTAAGATCGCTGAAAACAGACTTCTAGAACTCCAGATATGGCCAAAACAGTGAAGACTGCGCAATCTTCCCGGAAAATCCGAATTTTAATCAATTAATCCTCCAAACACGATAGAAGCATCACCCATAATCGACATTCTTGTAAGTCTGCACAACTAAGCAAAACACATCAAAACTACAATAAACTTGAGGCCAAGTCAATCAATTTAAGCCGAATTTAAGCGATCCAAGTGGATATAAAATCCACTTATCATAGGGCTACCTAGGGGTTCCAAGGGCTTGTTACATATGCTAAATGCAACCGTGATCACCTACGGAAGTGGTACTAGTTAGGAGTATATGGTTATGTTAATATTAGTTTGCTCGGGACTAGCAAAGCTCAAGTGGGGGAAGATTTGATAAAGTGTATTTTATACACGTTTTGTCTTTTATTCTCTTGCTTTTTTGTTAGTTTTATCGATATTAACTATGTTTTTCATCTTTCAGTGCCACGTGCTAATTGTTGAAAAGATGACTCATTTTGGGCTTGGAAAGCATAGATTATTCAAGAGGGAAGTTAGAAGATGAAAGCTCCCGATGTCGGGAGGTGTTTAATGTATTATCTTGAAGATTTTATCTCGTACGGGCTGATGTATGGCCGTTCGACTGGCCGTTCAAAGGAGCAGATTTTCTGTACGGGCAGCTGTACGGCCGTTCGACAGGCCGTACGACCCCTGCTGTGTATTAAAAAGAGATGTAACCAAACACAACTTAATCTAACATCTTCATATCTAACTTCTTCTTCTTCATTTTTAGCTCTTCAAGAACATAATTAGGGTTAGTAGGAAGTAGTTGATTATGAGTAACTAACTTCATAATTTGGCTCAAGGAAGCATCTCTTGTACTAAAACCATTCAATTTAAGTAAGATCTTCTTCATTCTATCTTAATTGCTTGAGTGTATTGTTTATGGTTTTGCTTGGAGATTTGTAAGTTGTTTCATCTTGCTCTTCTTGTAATTTCAATTGCTAATTGTTTGTACTAATCCGTAATTGTTAGTACATTCATTATAGTAGCACAAATTTAGTTTACCTAAATTCTCAAGCTTTAAGTGTAAATACCTAGGTTGAGCTACTCATCCTTGGGTTTGTCCTAACTTCTCTTTGATTGATTCCTTGATTTGGTTAAATTGGTAGTGCTTCACTATTGGTTGCTAGTATCAAGAGAACTAATTTATGTGCTTCATTAATTATTCTTTTTAGAAGAGAAATAAGTAATTGTGTGCTTCACCAATTAGCTTGGTTAGGTAGAGTTTGATATATTCTTGTTTGTTGGGTTGAAGTGCTTGATTTGCTATTATCCTTGGGTCAAATGTTTCTTATCTAGTTAATTTACTCATTGTGTTGTTGTGTTGGTAAAATTGAGTGATTACCATTCATTTAGTTGTATTTTTATAGCAATTTATTTCTTGTGTTCAAGGTGTTTGATAAAACACCACAACCAAATCAAAACCCCCCATTTTCCATAATTCTAATTGTAAGAGATAATCTACTTGGAATCAATATTGATAGTTCTTCCCTGTGAACGAACTTACGAAAAACACTACCTTCATGCACCCCAAGCATACCCAAAAATTTTAAAAGTGTCAATCAACAAGGGAATTAATCTTAGATGAGATACATAGTTTGATTTTGTGGGGAACAATATCGCTCCACAAAAATAAAACACATACTCCCGTGTATATATTTCTAGAAGCTCCTGATCCTCCTTGTTCGGGCATTTGCGATATCTCTCCCTCAAAAAATTTAATTTCACACCACCTCTCTCCAAAGCATTCTCCCTTTCCTCAAATGAGAGTGTCGGATCTGGCCAATCACATAACCAAAGATTTTTTACGTTAATTGTGTCACTCAAAGTTACCGCCTCTCCAACAACCGGAAGCCCCGTCAACATGTACACATCTTCAAGTGTCACCGTCATCTCCCCGAATGTAAAGTGGAATGTGTTGGTTTCCGACCTCCAACGCTCCACTAATGACGTAATTAAAGACACATCATTTTGCATAACGGCTCTTGGGTTGGTAAACATTCCGAAACCCCAATGTTGTAAAAGATGAATTTGATAAGGCTCTAATTCCCATTGATTAAGCAACGAGGTACTTTGACGGATTGTAAGTTTATCTCGATGATCACCAACCCATATTCTACTACTTATATGGTTATCTTGGTCGGTAAGGAGAGAAGGATCAACCGGACCGCAAAAATCTTCCATCTAAAATCCAATACATATAAAAAAACTTTAATGCATACAAAAAGAATCCAAACTACACAAATCCAAAATTCAAACTTTAATCCAATAAATTTTAATCCTAATAATTCAAAAATTATCCACAAATTCGAACCCTAATCGAAAATTATCTACAAATTCGAACCCTAATTCGAAAATTATACACAAATTCGAACCCTAATTCGAAAATTATCCAGAAATTCAAACCCTAATTCGAAAATTATACAAAAATTCGAAAAATTATCAACAAATTCGAACCCTAATTCGAAAATTATCCACAAATTCGAACCTTAATTCGAGCCTATTCGAAAATTATATACATACATGCATACATGTACACAAATCTACAATTAGATGATTTTGGTGATATATACATACATACATACATACATACACACATACATGTACACAAATCTACACACATCTTAACAATTAGATGACATATAGATACAAGAAATAGACACGAAATTACTCACTTTATATGAAGAAATGATGAAATTGATGATGATTTACTTCCGATTCCGGTGGATTTGCGATTTCCGGTGGTTTGTGGATGATTTACTAACTTAATATTTTGTAAAATAATGTATATGCAACCACAATACGCTATATTATGTTTTGTGTAAAATAAACCCTATTTTGTCAAAAAAACCGTGTACGCTATATAGTATAACGTATTACGCTATATTATATAACGTAAGTTTAAACTGGCACGTGACAGCACGTGGAAGATTTAGGGATAAAAAGGTAAAAAGGCAAAAAGGCTTACGCTGTATAATATAACGTACTACGTTATATAATATAGCGTATACTTTTAAATCCCAGCCGTTCATATCTTAAATGAATGGTTATAGATGGGTTGGATCAATATTCAAAAATATCCAACTGTGGCTGTAGAAGATGACCTATATATATATATATATATATATATATATATATATATATATATATATATATATAAAAGAATTTCCAATACTTCATATTGGAAACAAAATGATGTTTTAATCTTATATATTTGTCTTTCTAGTAGTTAAATAACTTCATTTGCATGTTATTTATAATTGTTTCTTTAGGAATATCCTTTTATCTTAATTTAGTGCATTTGAGCTACTGAAAGTAGGGGAGAGCACGGATCGGATCGGATCGGATTTATGGTCAAACCGAAACCGAAACCGAAACCGAAACTCTCTTCGGGTTTTAAAATCTAAAACCGAAACCGCAACCGAAACCAGCGATTCGGTTTCGGATTCAAAATTGTCAGATCGGATACAATCGGTTCGGTTTCGGTTTTAAACCCGACTCCGATTAAAATAATTCTTGAAGAAAATGATTCGAAAAGGCGGTTGAGGAAGGAAAGTGAAATGTAAACGTATCAAAGCTCTGAGAAAAAAAAACTTAGCTGACAATTAAACATACTAATCTCAATTGAAATTAATCATAAATCCACTCAAGAGTTGTAACCTTAAGCCCGACTTTGCTAGTACTAATCTCAGAAGGTAAAGAGTATTAAAACTCCTGCTACCTAATCGCAAAAGGCTTTGAACCTTGCTATCTACTTGCACCGGTTAATTTCATCGTTATCCTTAAACTTCATCATTAACAGGCTTAAAAACAAGTATACAACATATAAACAACCAGCAAGTTTCATCACAAAAGTTGACAATATTATATATATATATATATATATATAGTTTATTTATTTATTTTAGTCGGATCGGATTCGGGTTTTTTCGGATCGGATCCGACAAGAAACAGAAACCGCATAATCGGATTCGGTTTTTAATTTTTCGGTTTCGGTTTCGGATCGGTTTTATACGGATCGATTTTTAGCGGTTTTTAGGGGATTCGGATTTTTTCGGATTTTTGCTCAGACCTAACTGAAAGCATGTAATTTTTAAATTTCAAAAGCAAATTTTAAGAGTTAACATATATGCATGTAAAGCTGAAGATATATTTATTATTAGATTAATGATGATGAAAAGACGTTGTAACTCAACATCTAATCTAGCTACAGGTGCTAATTCGCTATATATCGCAAGAACAAATTATTTCATACCTCACTAGTTAGTGTTTAAAATTATTTAATATTATTTTTGTTTAAAATAAAATTGTCCGATTTCCCGCGGGGATCTCCGTTACCCGTTTGGGCCGGGGAAGGGAATGAAAAATAGTTCCCGACGGGGATCGGGCCGGGAACGGGGATCGGATTTGAATTCGGGGATGGGTGCGGGGATAGCACTCCCCGACCCCGAAGTGCCCCAATGCCCATCCCTACAAACAACACATATATAGAACTACGCACACACATTACATACACAGAAAGAATCAAACAAAAATGGTGAAGTACAAAGCCCTATTCACCGCCGATCTCTAAAATCTCACCGATCTCAAGCCTTCCGGTGATCCTACTTTCGCTTACTACTTCAAGGTCTTCAATTTCACTTCATATTTATTATATAAATTTTTGTGTATAATGTGTGTGTAGTTTGTGTGTACGATCATTTTTTCAGTTCATGCTAGTAAAAATTGTGTAATTGACATCGTTTTTGCTAATTTATGGTTTTTTGTTCGATTTTTTAAGGGATGATTCGTAAGCTATTTGATTCGTTAGTGCCTGTTGGATGCTTATGATGGGTACTGATCAATTGTAATAGGCTAGCCTATCTTTTTCTATTTTAGTAGCACAATATTTCATATTACAATGTTTGTATTTCATCAAGTCTGTAGAGATCCTGGTGATAAGTGGATTTTATATCCACTTATTATGCGCTAAATGGACCTAGATTGGTGGTTTATCCTTAATTATGTTGTGTCTTTTAATTCGTTTTTGTTGTTTAATTATTTGTTGTGCAGAAATCGCAACTTTAGGTTTTGTGGCAATAAAAGGGCTAAAAACGGTAGATTTCTGGCTCAATTTTATCAAGTGATCTGGCTACGAGGAAAAAGAATTATCATAAAGGAATTCTGAATGATATATTCTTAAATCTGGAACCCCGGTTGGAATTGTTATATTTTTCGTTTCGCAAAAGAAATCCAGTTTTAGATCCTCAAGAGGCCGTAATTCGCACCTGGGCGAGCATTGAGAAAATAGAATTATCACAAAAAAGATGGAAAGTGATATATTCTTAAAAAGAAAGTCCCGGTTGGAATTGATATATTGTTCGTTAAGAAAAAGAAGTCCGGTTTTTGGCCCGCAATTTACCGCAGCTTGGGACTTGAAAATTTATTTATATTAATACATACTTTATTTAATTAGAAAATTATATTTATAAATATCTAATAATATTAGATATTTATTTTTATAAATTCGAAATTAAATTAATTATTTATTAATTAAATATATTTTATTATGCAAGTTGAATAAACAAAAAAAAACAAAAAAAAAACAAAAAAAAACAAAAAAAGAAAAGAAAACGAGTTATGTACCAATTTGTGTAGCAGGTGGGAAAGATGGCCATGTTCACAAATCAAAAGTGGCTGTCGGCATAAACAATTATTAGGAAGAAGATTTTAGCAAGTGCTGTCGGCTTGTCCCCCCACTCTCCCACGCGCGCGTGGGAGACACGCGCCCGTCCTGTTCGCTGAATGCCGCGCGTGTAGTGCACAACTCCTTCCTGCGGCTGGGCATGGCTGGTGGCAGGGAAAGCATTTGTGATAGTTGGGTTGGTGTAGGTTACTTTCGGCAGTATTGTAATTTTTTGCATTTCTTTTCAATTTTTTTTATTTTCTTTTTCTTTTTATTTTTTTAATCTCTTGGTGTGCTAGAATTGTACTATAAATAGGCCTTAAATCTTGCAGTTGAATCACACCTCAAAACTTAATTCTCTCCTTTGCTCTCTAAATTTCAATAGCTTCTTTTGTAATTTTATTTTTATTTATTACAATTAAATTTTCTGTAATTTTAGTAAAAATTTCATTTTGGGTTGAAGAAATTACGGGAATTATTTGGAGTGCTCTTCTCTTTCGGTGGAAGCTATTTCGGTTTTATTTTCTAATTTCTTATTTTACAGGGAATTATCGGAGTGCTCGTTTCGTGCAAGTGGAAATTATTTCGGTTTTAGTTTCTAAACTATTATAATTTTCATATTTAATTTATCGTAAATTTTAATTTAGTTTTATTATTGTTATTATTATTATTATTATTATTATTATTGTTATTATTATTATTATTGTTATTATTATTATTATTATTATTATTATTATTATTATTATTATTATTATTATTATTATTATGATTTCAATTAATCCCATGATGACGATTCGTTTAATTATGAACTAATCGCCGTCATGGGATTCTAATGGATTTATTTACGTAATTTAGTAATTCGATGCCTTAATAAATTGTGTTGTGATAAAAATTTTCCGATTGCCTAACGTGGTTGTGCTTAATTTATTAGATGCGTAGTTATCATCTAAATTACTAATTCTTAATGAATGCGAAAGTGGATTTGAGAATTTAGAATTTGTCATGTTAGCACAGGTTCGTAATTTTCATATATAATTACGATTAGTGGTAGGGTTTTGGATCACATCGCCCTGTGTAGCCAAAAATAAGGAATTTATTCGTAAACCAGTTATGTTTTCAAATCTTATAGACATATAGGGTCTAGGCATAAATGGTGTCCACACAACTTCTATCTTTTTAAGTGGATGTTTGTATGGTTTGATATAAGTTAAGGCTGAAAGGCACTTATATTAGTTTCGTGTTCCCGGCTAGCTTTCATAATTATCAGAATCACTTTAAATTAAGGCATCAATGCTAAATGAAATAAATAATGAAATTAGAATCCAATGTTTATCTCATATATAAAATCTTTATCATATTAATTTTTAGTCGTTATTTCATTAATTAGTTGTGAATTGAACAAATCAACCATTTCGTTGTTCAGGCTTCTATAATTAACCGAACGTTGTTGAATAAACATATTTACTGAAATACACCAAGTCTTCGTGGGAACGATCCTTATTTCCCTATATTGCTTTTGGACTGCGTATACTTGCGTAGAGAAAATAGCGAACAAGTTTTTGGCGCCGCTGCCGGGGTGTTATTTTGTTTATGTGTTTTACTACAATAGAAGTTAAATTGTTTGACTTGAACATTTCATCTTATACTTTGAAGTGATTATTTGTGTTCAGATACTTGGATTTTTATGCTAACACGTGCTAAAGCATTAAAAGCCAAGCAAGTACTTAAACTAGCAAATACTCACAAGATGGACGGAGAAGCCGAAGTAGTTGCACCTGCAGCAGCAAGGGCTTTAATGGACTACTCGCAACCGAAGATTGATGACATTCAGTCAAGTATCATTCGTCCAGCAATTGCGGCTCCTACATTTGAAATTAAATCCAGCACTATTCAGATGGTGCAGAATCAAGTACAGTACGGAGGAACTGCAACGGAAGACCCTAACTTACACATCAGGAACTTCATAGAAATATGCGACACATTTAGATTCAACAATGTGTCAGATGATGCTGTGAAGTTGAGACTCTTCCCGTTTTCCTTAAGAGACAAGGCCAAAAGTTGGTTACACTCTCTACCACCGGGATCTATCACCAGTTGGGATGATCTAGCTCAAAAGTTTCTTAGCAAATTCTTCCCCATGGCAAAGACTGCAGCCATAAGGAATGCTATCACGCAATTTTCTCAACAGTCTGGTGAATCTTTATGTGAAGCGTGGGAAAGATACAAGGAAATGCTTCGGCAATGCCCTCATCATGGCATGCCAAATTGGATGGTCATAAATTGCTTCTATAATGGACTAGGAATACAATCAAGGCCAATGGTAGATGCAGCTTCAGGGGGAGCATTATGGGCTAAAAGTTATGAGGAGGCCTACGATCTTATCGAGATGATGGCAGCTAATGAATATCAAAATCCAACTCAGAGGATGCCACAACAGAAGGTAACAAGAATTCTTAATGTCGACAAGGCCACTTCCTTAGCAGCTCAGATAGAGGCTTTGAACTTGAAAATAGACTCTTTGACAGCACAAGGATTTCATCAAGTTGCTAGCGTTTGTGAGTTGTGTGCGGGCGCACATGAATCAAACCAATGTGCCCTCTCAAACGAGTCGGTTCAATTCGTAAGCAATTTCCAAAGACAGCAACAGCCAGCTCCAAATTCCTACCATCCGAACAACCGAAATCATCCAAATTTCAGTTGGAGCAATCATCAAGGAGGAGCACAACAATCAAATCAGCCCTACCAACAATTTCAAAATCAGCAGTTTGGAGCTAAGCCATATAATCCATCTGGATTCCAGCAACAGCAGGGGCACCAATATCAGCCACAATATGCCCCACGACAATTTCAACCCCCAGGATTTCAACAACAATCCTATGGGAATTCTGGGCAATCATCTTCTAGTGAAAAGGCAGAATTGGAGGAGTTGAGGTTGGCGTCCAAAAGCCAAGCGGCTTCGTAAAAAAATCTGGAAACTCAATTGGGACAACTCGCTAGTTTCATGATGAGCCGACCACAAGGAACACTCCCCAGTGATACTGAAGCTAATCCGGGGAGAAAGAACAACCAAGAGCACATTAAAGCCATCACTTTAAGATCGGGAAAAGTCACAGAAGGCACAAAATTGGAAAGAGCAAAAAGAATGCTGCCCGATGAAGAAACGGAAAAAGTGAACTTGGGAGACACCGAGGACAAGAGTAAGGCTCCAATTTCAAGCACGGAGATAGAAGAAAGTGTACCACCTCCTAAACAATCAGTCCTTGCACAGAAAGAAGCAGAAGAGCATGTCTATCCACCTCCGCCATTTCCTCGACGTCTGCAAAAACAGAAACTAGACAAGCAGTTTGGCAAATTTCTTGAAGTCTTTAAGAAATTGCATATCAACATTCCATTTGCTGAAGCCCTGGAACAAATGCCGAGTTACGCCAAGTTCATGAAGGGCATTCTATCGAGAAAAGTAAAACTTGAGGACTTAGAAACTGTTGCTCTGACAGAGGAGTGTAGTGCGGTATTGCAACAAAAGTTACCGCTTAAGCTAAAAGATCCTGGAAGTTTCACCATACCATGCACCATTGGAAATTTGTCTTTTGACAAATGTTTATGTGATTTAGGAGCTAGCATCAACCTCATGCCATACTCAGTTTTCTTACAACTTGGCCTTCCTGAGCCAACCCCGACGAACTTGTAACTTCAGTTAGCTGATCGCTCTATCACTTATCCTCGGGGAATTGTTGAAGATGTCCTAGTGAAAGTAGACAAACTTATCTTTCCATCTGATTTTGTCATACTGGATTTTGAAGAGGACAAGAAGATTCCGATCATTCTTGGTAGACCATTCTTGGCGACAGGACAAACATTGATTGACGTCCAAAAGGGGGAACTTACAATGAGAGTGCATGATCAAAATGTCACTTTCAACGTTTTTAAAGCCATGAAGTTTCCAACAGAAGAAGAACAGTGTCTAAAGGTAGACTTGATTGAGTCTACGGTTCAAGAAAAGTTGGATCACATGTTCATGAATGACACTTTGGAAAAGGCCCTCAGTGGAAGGTATTCATTAGATGAAGATGACATAGATGAACAATTGCAATATCTGGATGCTTTGCCGTGGCAAAGAAAATTTGAAAGACCAGTTGAATCATTGGATCTGCCAGAACTAAAAGGGCCGCATCAGCAAATGAAACCATCTATCGAGGAAGCTCCAACTCTAGAGCTCAAACCACTTCCTAATCACTTAAAGTATGCTTCTCTTGGTGAATCATCTACCTTACCTGTGATTATATCTGCTAACCTTTCAGACTCTGAGGAAGACAAGCTTTTAAGAGTCCTGAGGGAATTCAAAACAGCCATTGGTTGGACCCTAGCGGATATCAAAGGCATCAGCCCAGCTTATTGTCAACATAAAATTCCATTGGAAGAAGGTAGTAAACCAACAGTGGAGCATCAAAGGCGGCTAAATCCTCTTATGAAAGAGGTAGTGAAGAAAGAAATCATCAAGTGGCTGGATGCAGGGATTATCTATCCCATTTCTGACAGTGCATGGGTGAGTCCAGTGCAATGTGTTCCGAAGAAAGGAGGCATGACGGTTATTACCAATGAAAAGAATGAACTCATCTCTACTCGCACAGTCACCGGTTGGCGAATCTGCATGGACTACCGGAAGTTGAATAAAGCCACAAGGAAGGATCATTTTCCCCTTCATTTCATTGATCAGATGCTAGATAGACTAGCCGGCCATGATTATTACTGCCTTCTGGATGGTTATTCTGGATATAACCAAATTTGCATTGCTCCTGAGGATCAGGAGAAAACAACATTTACATGCCCGTTCGGCACTTTTGCCTTTCGGCGGGTTTCCTTTGGCTTGTGAGGCGCACCTGGTACTTTTCAAAGGTGCATGATGGCCATCTTCTCAGACATGATTGGCAAGACCGTAGAAGTTTTCATGGATGACTTCTCTGTATTCGGTCTATCTTTTGATGAATGCTTGCAAAATCTTGGCTCGGTGCTGAAAAGATGCGTGGAAACTAACCTAGTGCTCAATTGGGAGAAGTGCCACTTCATGGTACAAGAAGGAACTATTCTCGGGCACAAAGTGTCAAGGAAAGGTCTAGAAGTGGACAAAGCAAAGATAGAAGCTATTGAAAAGCTGCCACCACCTAATTCAGTGCGAGGCATTCGCAGTTTCCTTGGGCACGCAGGTTTCTACAGGCGTTTCATCAAGGATTTCGCAAAAATTTCCAAACCTTTGTGTCAGCTGCTGGAAAAAAATATTCATTTCAAATTTGACGAAGAATTTCTCACAGCTTTCGAGACTCTGAAGAAGAAATTGATTTCAACACCCGTGATCATTGCTCCAGATTGGAGTGAGCCTTTCGCTATGATGTGTGATGCTAGCGATTACGCAGTTGGGGCCGTTCTTGGCCAAAAGAAAGATAAAATGTTTCATGTCATCTACTATGCAAGCAAAACCCTCAGCGATGCTCAATTAAACTACACTACCACTGAGAAGGAGTTGTTAGCCATAGTTTATGGTTTTGAAAAATTTCGTTCATACTTGCTTGGCACGAAGGTGACTGTGTACACTGATCACGCGGCTATCAGATATCTGCTCTCTAAAAAAGACTCCAAACCTAGGTTGATTCGATGGATTCTTCTGCTGCAAGAATTCGATGTGGAGATCAAGGATAGAAAAGGGACAGAAAACCAAGTAGCCGACCATCTCTCACGATTGGAAGACCTTGGGAAGACATCCCAAGACAAAACCGTCATTAATGAATCCTTTCCTGATGAACAGTTGTTTGGGATACAAGAAGAAGAGCCTTGGTTTGCAGACATTGTGAACTTTCTGGTGAGTCGAGTGATTCCTCCCGGGCTCTCTTTTGCACAAAGAAAGAAATTCTTGCATGAAGTCAAATGGTATCGTTGGGACGAACCATATCTGTTTAAACAAGGAGCCGATCAGGTGATTAGGAGATGTGTGCCATACAGTGAAACAGAGGCTATTCTAAGGGATTATCACGCCACGACATATGGTGGCCATTATGGAAGTGAAAAGACCGCAACTCGAATTCTTCAAGCAGGATTTTATTGGCCATCCCTTTTTAAGGATGCCCATCAGTTTGTGCTAAAGTGTGATCGTTGTCAGCGTGTTGGTAACATATCTAGGAGGAATGAGATGCCCCTCAATATAATGCTAGAGGTGGAAATCTTCGATGTTTGGGGCATCGATTTCATGGGACCATTCATTTCCTCATGTAACAACCAATACATCTTGCTAGCCGTTGATTATGTTTCCAAATGGGTTGAAGTCAAGGCACTTCCGACCAATAATGCCAATGTCGTGCTCAACTTCCTCCACAAGAACATCTTCACAAGATTCGGCACTCCTCGAGTAATCATAAGCGATGAAGGTACTCACTTTTGCAATCGCAAATTCACTAATCTTATGGCAAGGTACAACATCAACCACCGGGAAGCTACGGCATACCACCCGCAAACCAATGGCCAAGCCGAGGTATCAAATCGCGAGATTAAGCGCATTCTGGAAAAAGTGGTGAGTCCTTCGAGAAAGGACTGGTCTTTGAAACTCGATGAAGCCGCTTGGGCTTATCGTACAGTATATAAAACACCCTCGGGTATGTCACCATATCAGCTTGTCTATGGGAAGGCTTGTCATCTGCCTGCCGAACTAGAGCACAAAGTTTATTGGGCGCTGAAGAAGTTGAACTTTGACTTATCAGCTGCAGGTGAGAAAAGAATGCTTCAGATTAATGAACTGGATGAGTTTCGGCTACAGGCTTATGAAAATCACAAGTTATACAAGGAGAAGGTCAAAAGATGGCATGACAGACGTTTGGTGCAAAAGTCTTTTGTACCGGGACAGTTAGTCTTGTTGTTCAACTCTCGTCTTCGATTGTTTCCAGGGAAGCTCAAATCAAGGTGGTCAGGGCCATTTGTTGTCAAAACTGTGTTTCCACACAGAGCGGTGGAAATCTTTGAAAAATCACCCGATCAATCGTTCAATGTGAATGGGCAGAGATTGAAACCCTATTTTGGTGACACGGTGAACCGTGAGACTGATACCACCAAGTTGGCCACCACATGATTCTCAGTATAATCGTCAAGCTAGCGACAATAAACAAGCGCTTCATGGGAGGCAACCCATAGGTTTGGTGTTTTTTATGTGTGATTTGATTTGGTGTGATTTTGTTTAGTATTATGTCGAAAGTGCAGGTCATTGCCTCAGTTTGGAGCTCATTGCCACCACCTGATTCACCACCCGAGGAGGGTAACGATGCCAACAGTTAGGGGAGTTCTCGTTTATCCTTTATCTATACCTTCAATGAGGACATTGAATATTTTAAGTTTGGGGGTGATTTAGGATATTTGATTAATTGAGTCATAGTATGCATACAGTTTCATGTAGTTCATAATATACCATGCTAGTATAATTTCATATAATTCATATATATGTAAAAAAAAACAAAAAAAATTGCATATTCATGATTAGTTGCATATCATATTTTCCTTGATCCCGTAGCGCTTGGTGATTCTGTTTAGTAGTCAATGATGAATTTGAGTGTGATAATGATGGATAGAGGGCTGATTTAAATACTTATGAATTGACGTGCATGTTGCAGAAACACAATCTTACAAAACTCATCGGTTACTTTTGGGCTAGGTTAAGGTCATGCTTGTTTGGTTGTTGAAATTTAATCACCTGATTATATTTGGAATTTTCTTTATTCCCTTGATAGCGTAGAATCACTAAAATATAAGTTTGGGGGAAGCCAGGGTTCATGCTAGTTTGTGTGTATTTGTTAATAATTGATAGGTGTCAATTGGCTAGTAGCCAGCTCATATTTATATGAGTAGTCTAGGGTTGGAAATGAGAATTCTCATTCCAAATTGCATATAAAAAAATGAAAAAGAAAAAAAAAAGAAAAAAAATTATTGTTTATGAGATTGTGAGTATGCAGAGTTGGCCAGGGTGAGCTCTTTAATACTCGAGCAATTAAGTACGAGGGGACTTTGTGCCTAGTGACCTAAGGCTTTTATAGTCTGGGATCCACTGACCTAACGCTCGCTACATGGGTATTATTGTATAAGCCTTTTGGGGTCTCATCCATTGCACGGTCAAATAAGCATGTGTGTTGTGTAAAGTATTATGCGTCATAGTTGTTAATAAAGCATGAATTCCTGTCTAAACTCAAATGATGATAGAGGTGTTTCTAGGTTATGAAGTGTCTAGCGTCCATTCTATTTATAAACTTGTGATTGTTATGACGAAGAATATGTATGGTTTTGAGCTAGTGCTAAGAGTAATTCTGATGAGTATTGCACACATGCACGTTTCTGTACTTGTACATGTTAATATGCGGGTATTTAGTCGATCTCTATTTGGAATTTTCACGCTCTCTGAGACACTCTGCTAAATTGGTTATTGCTTTGCCTATGGGATCTTTGCGTCAGTTGCATTCATGCATTTAGAGGTAGACGAGTCTGTTTTCGCTTGAGGACAAGCTTCAGTTTAAGTTTGGGGGTGTGATAAGTGGATTTTATATCCACTTATTATGCGCTAAATGGACCTAGATTGGTGGTTTATCCTTAATTATGTTGTGTCTTTTAATTCGTTTTTGTTGTTTAATTATTTGTTGTGCAGAAATCGCAACTTTAGGTTTTGTGGCAATAAAAGGGATAAAAACGGTAGATTTCTGGCTCAATTTTATCAAGTGATCTGTCTACGAGGAAAAAGAATTATCATAAAGGAATCCTGAATGATATATTCTTAAATCTGGAACCCCGGTTGGAATTGTTATATTTTTCGTTTCGCAAAAGGAATCCAGTTTTAGATCCTCAAGAGGCCGTAATTCGCACCTGGGCGAGCATTGAGAAAATAGAATTATCACAAAAAAGATGGAAAGTGATATATTCTTAAAAAGAAAGTCCCGGTTGGAATTGATATATTGTTCGTTAAGAAAAAGAAGTCCGGTTTTTTGCCCGCAATTTACCGCAGCTTGGGACTTGAAAATTTATTTATATTAATACATACTTTATTTAATTAGAAAATTATATTTATAAATATCTAATAATATTAGATATTTATTTTTATAAATTCGAAATTAAATTAATTATTTATTAATTAAATATATTTTATTATGCAAGTTGAATAAACAAAAAAAAACAAAAAAAAACAAAAAAAAACAAAAAAAGAAAAGAAAACGAGTTATGTACCAATTTGTGTAGCAGGTGGGAAAGATGGCCATGTTCACAAATCAAAAGTGGGTGTCGGCATAAACAATTATTAGGAAGAAGATTTTAGCAAGTGCTGTCGGCTTGTCCCCCACTCTCCCACGCGCGCGTGGGAGACACGCGCCCGTCCTGTTCGTTGAATGCCGCGCGTGTAGCGCACAACTCCTTCCTGCGGCTGGGCATGGCTGGTGGCAGGGAAAGCATTTGTGATAGTTGGGTTGGTGTAGGTTACTTTCGGCAGTATTGTAATTTTTTGCATTTCTTTTCAATTTTTTTTATTTTCTTTTTCTTTTTATTTTTTTAATCTCTTGGTGGGCTAGAATTGTACTATAAATAGGCCTTAAATCTTGTAGTTGAATCACACCTCAAAACTTAATTCTCTCCTTTGCTCTCTAAATTTCAATAGCTTCTTTTGTAATTTTATTTTTATTTTATTACAATTAAATTTTCTGTAATTTTAGTAAAAATTTCATTTTGGGTTGAAGAAATTACGGAAATTATTTGGAGTGTTCTTCTCTTTCGGTGGAAGCTATTTCGGTTTTATTTTCTAATTTCTTATTTTACAGGGAATTATCGGAGTGCTCGTTTCGTGCAAGTGGAAATTATTTCGGTTTTAGTTTCTAAACTCTTATAATTTTCATATTTAATTTATCGTAAATTTTAATTTAGTTTTATTATTATTGTTGTTATTATTATTATTATTATTATTGTTATTATTATTATTATTGTTATTATTATTATTATTATTATTATTATTATTATTATTATTATTATTATTATTATTATTATTATTATGATTTCAATTAATCCCATGATGACGATTCGTTTAATTATGAACTAATCGCCGTCATGGGATTCTAATGGATTTATTTACGTAATTTAGTAATTCGATGCCTTAATAAATTGTGTTGTGATAAAAATTTTCCGATTGCCTAACGTGGTTGTGCTTAATTTATTAGATGCGTAGTTATCATCTAAATTATTAATTTTTAATGAATGCGAAAGTGGATTTGAGAATTTAGAATTTGTCATGTTAGCACAGGTTCGTAATTTTCATATATAATTACGATTAGTGGTAGGGTTTTGGATCACATCGCCCTGTGTAGCCAAAAATAAGGAATTTATTCGTAAACCAGTTATGTTTTCAAATCTTATAGACATATAGGGTCTAGACATAAATGGTGTCCACACAACTTCTATCTTTTTAAGTGGATGTTTGTATGGTTTGATATAAGTTAAGGCTGAAAGGCGCTTATATTAGTTTCGTGTTCCCGGCTAGCTTTCATAATTATCAGAATCACTTTAAATTAAGGCATCAATGCTAAATGAAATAAATAATGAAATTAGAATCCCATGTTTATCTCATATATAAAATCTTTATCATATTAATTTTTAGTCGTTATTTCATTAATTAGTTGTGAATTGAACAAATCAACCATTTCGTTGTTCAGGCTTCTATAATTAACCGAACGTTGTTGAATAAACATATTTACTGAAATACACCAAGTCTTCGTGGGAACGATCCTTATTTCCCTATATTGCTTTTGGACTGCGTATACTTGCGTAGAGAAAATAGCGAACACCTGGCCTGCACAAGAATTAATAAATGTGGCTTAGTAAGAACTTTAAAATTAATTCCACATGCATGAAATTAATATTTCAGGTTTGTAATTATTTTTATCGAATGTGTAAATCGAAATGAACCGCATCGCACTGCATTTTTGCGATGTAATTTATGCGATTTTAAAATTTTGCTTGCGGTTTGAAAATTTGACCAAATCGCATACGTGGATTGATCTTCAATTTTGGGAAAAAATTGCACCGCCCGTACCGCGATCGCATCTAACTGTAAGCTTTAAACTTGACCAAATTTTTGAATATGGACAATGAGCTTTAATGTTGACCGTTAAAATTAGTATTGTTTAATGGTTAGATTAGAGTTATCTAATTCTATTTTTTACGTGATTCTCCCTTTGAAATTTTTTTTCTCTTTTTTTTTTTTTCTAATCGAATGGAAAATATTTATATCTGGTTAAATATTTTCAAAATTACTTTAAAAAATTATCTTGACCGTTCACTAAAATCTAATCTAACGGTGCTGAACATGGATCTCAAATTTGCACACAAAACTGGTTTTGCACAGACCGTAGCTCTAGTAGTTTTGCACAGACCGTAACTCTTGTAATATATCCCCAAACCTAGTATTTGAGTGTCGTCCACACTCTTTTGGGCATTTAGGACTGTGCACTTGCTCACCCATCCATCAGTTAGAAGTTCTGTGACGATGATTGTACTACGCTGCCTCTTTGGAGCCATATTAACCGTTTTGTTAGTAAACATAGCTATAGTAAATAATTTTAGCTCAAAGTTTGGCTAGGCTGACCAAAACATTCCTCATAATGTTTGTGCCATTATGTATAGCTCGTTCTTGTTTTTTTCAAAAATTTAACTAGATAAAGCAAAGTAGGTGGGTTAAACCTCCTGCTTTCTTGTGTTAAATAAGCATCAGTAAATAATAATAGAAATGCAAACTTTAAAGCATGTACTTCTTAAGTTGCATCTGTAATTACAGTGCTTGTAGTCGTATAAATTTGAGGGCCACGTATGTAGCTTCACCAGTTAATACAGAACTTGCACTAGCTAAATTAGTGTTATACTGTTATGTCATTTCTTCCTTCACTTTATAGCATTGCAATCTTTCTTTCTTGACCAATGATATCAAACTTTGCCAAGAGAATCTTCTTAAATTATGAGCAGAAATGCCAAGAATGTTGAGAGACATGTTGCCCAGCCAGATGCTGAGCCATTGTATTACTGGGAAGTGGTTAGTTTAAACTTATCCCATATCATCTGATTCTATTGTTCTATAGTCTATTGATTTGAATGATTCTTACTTTCTTGTTTTTTGAGTTATACACTTATTGTGGACAGTACCGCAAAGCTAGTGAAGGCTCTGCGAGAAGAATTGACGCCCAAAGAAAGTTGTTTAAACTTTAAAGTTATGTCTCACAGACTGCATATACATGACTCAATGCAAGTTATAGGAAAACTCTTGTTTGGTGAAGATGCTCCTACGGCATTTGAAAGAGTACAAGATGATAAACCTCGTAATTCACCATGTTACAAATCCCTGGTAATTTAAGCTCGCTTTTTATCTACAGTTATATTGTTTGGTTTTGATCCTTACCTGACAGCAGAAAACGTCTTTATTTTTTCAGATTCGAACGTTTGAAAATCATTGTGGATCCTTATCAGGGATAAATTATGCAGTGTTCTTTGAAAACATCTGCAATGCTGGAATTAGTGAGGAGAAATGTCTGAGGCGGTTGTACAAACTTGTGTGACGCTTCTAGTCAACCCCTGGACTGCTGGACATATGTCTGTAAGGGACTAGTTGCATACGATGGAATTGATGTCTGAAAAGGGTCAGTATCGATTGGTAAGTTTATTTTCCTCCAATTATGTTTTATTTGTATCATGCTTGCGTTTCAGTATTATTTATAATTTGTATATTTGATTGCTCCAGTTCTTTTAATTTTTGTTTCATTTACTTTCACTTTCCAGTGTTAATTTTGTTTGGCTTGTTAGTCAGTTGTTATTGCTCCTGTTCTCTTAATTTTAAAAATTATTGCTTGAACATGAAATTTCATCATGAAGATCTATGATGATAGACCCAGGTTTGAACCAATGTGAGGGCCGATTCTTTCTTACAACTTATAGGTATAAGAAATATATAAATGGGCAGGTACTCGAATGAGAACTTAAACCAAAATGAGAACGGAGACTCAATCTCAGCCACACAAAAATTTTACCCAAAAATAATCTCAACCACAAGTTTATACCAGAACATAAAATTATCTATATTATTATGTAGGTCACTGTTCTATGAAGAACCATCTTACGTGGAGAACCACTTATTCTATACTAATTTCTGATTCTATTACAGAACCAAATTTTTATTTTTTTGGTTCTATAAAAAAAATTTGGTTCTATAAAAAAAAAATCTGGGCAGACCTGACGTGGCATGTCTGCTGACGTGGCAGTGCCACGTCATCATCATCGATGACGTGGCACTGCCATGTCAGCAGTGATGACGTGGTAGACGATGTGGCAGTGCCACGTCAGCAGTGCTGACGTGGAAGGTGACGTGGCAGTGATGACATGGCAGTTTCGAATTTTTTTTTTTAGAAAAAAAAATTGGTTCTGTTACAGAACAGAAAAAAATTTAAAAAATATTGGTTCTACTAGGGTTCTCCACGGTACTCCACGTAAGGTGGTTCTCGATAGAGCTCTTATTATGTATCTATGTTATAGTGTACATACACTTACAATTATATGCGATAAATCATCATCACTATCGATCACCATCGATCTCGGTCGCCACCATCTCTAGCACTCAACTGTATTACTACAGTCGTCTCTTGTGTTCGCTGTTGATCATTTCTTTCATAGCTCCAATCTCCTGTCTCTTGTGTTCGTTGTTGATCATTTCCTTCATAGCTCCAATCTCCGCTTTCTTCACAACTCTATACTCTTTCTAACAATCTACTCTTTTCCATTTTATCTCCTAGTTAACTTAATAAAAACGTACATGTCTTTTTGGTTGAGTAATTTTGCTTTTTATACGAATCACGAGGCGATTTGTTCAAATCTCTTTGATTTGATAGTAAAATTACCATACATTTTTATGATTTATCTCGGCTATCTAATTTGTAAGATATAACTATATAAGTGGTGATGATTTTGGTATATTCAGTAATTTAGTGATTTTGATAAATGAAATTTGGTGATTTGGTAATAATTAATGACGCAATTTAGTGATTTGATTTTGATTTTTCATTTAACTTTACATCTCTCTATTGATATCTACAATCAATAGTTAATTTTCCAAGTTCTTATAAACATATAGATGCAAATGCATAACTGTATGGTGTGTATATAAGATGTAAAGTGTCAGCCCTCTTAACACTTCTATTGGTTTGGAACAGAGGATGACTTTACAATTTCTTATAAATGGTTTTTAATTATAATCTACATGGTTTTCATGATTATGGTAATACAATGCTTTTCTCTTGTTATGGTAAGATATTATTTGTTATGGTAATACACTTCTATTTGATTTTGAAGATTTGAGTTATAGCGTATACTGTATAGTCTATAGCTCTTGTTTTTTTTGGAGATTTTTTTTTCTTGAAGTTTAATGTTTTGGTTTGTGTGTCTACAAATACTTAGTTTTCATGTGCAGTCTACATGTACCAATGTACCATGATTGTACAAACAATTTGTGAGAAACAGAAGAGTTATTGTATCTTTTTCTTAAAGTTCCTTGTGTTCTTAAAAGCCATGGAATCTAAAAAATGTGGTGTAATCTTTACATGTGCATTATTACGTAGATTGGTTGTAGTAGTGCAGTAATGGAGTTTCTGACTTGATGTCCGATCGATATAGAAGACAAAGTTGAAAAGATGGAGTATTTGAGGAACTTGGTCTCAATGGAATTCAATTTGGCTTTGTACTTTGTTCCACTGCTTAGCATTTGACGTTTGCATTCTTTTATGACTTGCGGCTAGTGATGTCTTATTGGTGCGTACAAAGTACAAACAGAAGTTTTTTTGAAATGTTATTGTATACTACTTTGTGTCTGTTCGTCACTGCTGTTACACCTCTATTAGTATTTGTTAAAACAATGAAACTAAAGTTGGTATAAAATCCTGACAAAAAAGAGAGAAAAAAAGCTGGGGTATGGAAGCAGGTCAGTACTCAGTAGTATAACTTGCCATACAACCTAAAACATGGTACTCCCTCCGTCTCATAAAACCCTTCCCTTTTCATATGTCGGGACTATTCATAACAAGAGACAAATTACTAATTTACATCTAATCTATAAAACCAAATATAGTCATGAGTGATCTTGTTGGATTCGTATTTATGATTACTTTAATACAGTGAAGTTTTCATATTTAATAGTAATACGAAATTAAAGATATTAATGATTAAAAGTGTGCATTGACAAATATGTCGACTCAAAATGGAAAGAGTTTTTTGAGACAGAGGGAGTATCAACTATCAAAATATGAAGATGGATATTATGGTATCAAACAAGGTACAGATTAGAGATGTTCAAAAAGCCTGAAGCCCGCCCGGCCCGATACGGCCCGAAAAAAAGCCCGAAAAGCTCGGCCCGGTTCGGCCCGGCCCGGAGGCTTAAAACGGGCCCCCAATTTTTCACGAAACCCGGCCCGAAGCCCGAAAAGCCCGGTTAAAAGCCCGGGCTTATAAAAAGCCCGGATAAAGCACGGGCTTTTAAAAAGCCCGGATAAAGCCCGGTCCGAAGCCCGGATAAAGCCCGACCCGAATAAAGCCTGGCCCGAAGCCCGGATAAAGCCCGGATAAAGTCCGGATAAAATTTTTATTTTATTAATTTAACTTATAATCTTCAACCAAATTAATTTTTTATTTTTTGAAAATTTGGGAATATCATTTAATTAGATATATCTTGACATCCGTACGGTTGGATCGTCGAGAAATATTTTTAAAAATATAGAAACAATAATCTGGGATGAAGCACTAGTTACGAGTACTAGACAATACAGTAGTGTTCTATTAAGATCTTCAACCAAATTAATTTTTTATTTTTTGAAAATTTGGGAATATCATTTAATTAGATATATCTTGACATCCGTACGGTTGGATCGTCGAGAAATATTTTTAAAAATATAGAAACAATAATCTGGGATGAAACACTAGTTACGAGTACTAGACAATACAGTAGTGTTCTATTAAGATCTTCAACCAAATTAATTTTTTATTTTTTGAAAATTTGGGAATATCATTTAATTATATATATCTTGACATCCGTACGGTTGGATCGTCGAGAAATATTTTTAAAAATATAGAAACAATAATCTGGGATGAAACACTAGTTACGAGTACTAGACAATACAGTAGTGTTCTATTAAGATCTTCAACCAAATTAATTTTTTATTTTTTGAAAATTTGGGAATATCATTTAATTATATATATCTTGACATCCGTACGGTTGGATCGTCGAGAAATATTTTTAAAAATATATAAACAATAATCTGGGATGAAGCACTAGTTACGAGTACTAGACAATATAGTAGTGTTCTATTAAGATCTTCAACCAAATTAATTTTTTATTTTTTAAAATTTGGGAATATCATTTAATTAGATATATCTTGACATCCGTACGGTTGGATCGTCGAGAAATATTTTTAAAAATATAGAAACAATAATCTGGGATGAAGCACTAGTTACGAGTACTAGACAATACAGTAGTGTTCTATTAAGATCTTCAACCAAATTAATTTTTTATTTTTTGAAAATTTGGGAATATCATTTAATTATATATATCTTGACATCCGTACGGTTGGATCGTCGAGAAATATTTTTAAAAATATATAAACAATAATCTGGGATGAAGCACTAGTTACGGGTACTAGACAATATAGTAGTGTTCTATTAAGATCTTCAAACAAATTAATTTTTTATTTTTTAAAATTTGGGAATATCATTTAATTAGATATATCTTGACATCCGTACGGTTGGATCGTCGAGAAATATTTTTAAAAATATAGAAACAATAATCTGGGATGAAGCACTAGTTACGAGTACTAGACAATATTGTAGTGTTCTATTAAGATCTTCAACCAAATTAATTTTTTATTTTTTAAAATTTGGGAATATCATTTAATTAGATATATCTTGACATCCGTACGGTTGGATCGTCGAGAAATATTTTTAAAAATATAGAAACAATAATCTGGGATGAAGCACTAGTTACGAGTACTAGACAATACAGTAGTGTTCTATTAAGATCTTCAACCAAATTAATTTTTTATTTTTTGAAAATTTGGGAATATCATTTAATTAGATATATCTTGACATCCGTACGGTTGGATCGTCGAGAAATATTTGTAAAAATATAGAAATTACATATATATAATTTTTTTTTAAAAAACCCGGCTCGGCCCGAAGGCCTAAAACGGGCCTCATATTTTATGGAAAGCCTGGCCCGATTTTTGAAAAAGCCCCGCCCGGCCCGGTTGTTAAAAAGCCCGGGCTTTTTAAAGTCCGGATAAAACCCGGCCCAGAGGGCTTTTTGTGCATCTCTAGTAATGATGGAAAGTTAATTATTGACGTGGAGGTGTCCCTCTTTCATTTCCACTCTTAACAACCTTCCCGTTTGGAGCTACAGAGCAGACTGAAGGTTCCTTGGGACACGCATTTATGGTCTGTCAATTCCCTGATCATCCACAAATTCAACTGTTGTTTCTCTTACTTGAGGCACTAGTGAGCAATACTTTTGATAATAATCATCTGATCCATGTGATTTATGTGGACTAGAGTTTACCCAAGCTTTACTTTCAGTTACCCATGTTAAGTTAATTTAGAATGTTTTCATTAAATAAATTGTTTTCATTAAATAAATTAAGAAAAATAAATATTTAATTATTATTTTACAGTAATATTGATAAATTAGATGCTTTTGCGTACCAAAAAAAACACAGAATAATGTTGAAGAAAAATTATAGATATGTTGCCTTAGCACCGGAAATTGTATGTCATATTTTCTAGTATAAAATTCGAAGTATTGAAAATTTGTGGGTTTCGTTATTAAAATCATAAAAACATTACAAATTTATCATTTGATATTCAATTGATCATCTTAATTAACGAAATAAATTATTAAATAAAATGATTAATAGTAACTAATCAATTATTTTCCTGTTAAAACTTAAAGAAATAATGCTCAAAACTACACCATATTTGTGTGGAACATACCTAAAATGCCTACAGACGGTAGCTTCTGTCTTTTTTACCCACGATTGACGCATGTTGGGCAAGCGTAATTAGGGATACGCATTCTGAAAATGCGCATCTGGGGTAACGCATCTCCCAAATGCGCAATGACGTCAGTTGACATCATTTTTTCACATACGTAGCCGACGTCTCTCCGATCGCCTCGTTCCGTTCTCCAACCTCAGGCTACCTCCACTCTTCCTCAGGGCATCAAAATGAATCCCAGACCAGCCTCTCCATTTTCCCCATTCGATTTATTGAGTTTTGGCCCCGCAGGGGCGTGTTTGAGCAAATCGAAAAATTAGATCGGGAAAAAAACTTCAGATTGGATATTTTGAATCCAGCAAAACAAATGAAAATCCAATGGTACGTCTATGTAGAGGGGAAGAAAACGAACATTTTGATGTATGGTATGGTAGTGAACAATTACTTGAAAGGACTGAGTGAAGGCTGACCGGATTTCTAAAAAAATCGTCTCAAACTCGTCTCTCTCTCCTTCGGTGGAGACGATGAACAGTACGCGAGTTGCGCATCTCTCAGATGCGTACCCATGTCTGCGCATGATGAACATGCGTATCTCGAATACGCATGTGATAGTAGCCTTGCATTTTGTGAAAATCACGCATGGAACATGCATGTACGCTGTACGCATGTGAGACATGCATGGTTCGTGGGTAAAAAAGGCGGAGGTTAGCGCGTGTGGATATTTCGGACAAGTGGAATTAATATGTGGGTATTTTGATTTTTCACCCAAACTTAAAACACACTAATTTTTCTACCATATCTAATCAAAGTGTAAATATTTAGAACAATCAGCACCATATATACATATTTCATTCAAATTACTTTGAAAAACTTTTCCAATAACGAACGTAAAATAAATTTACATTTTCAATTAGATTACGCAAAAAAGTTTAGAAAAAGATTATATTCTTTATAATTTTTCTAGGAAAAATCGATGCAAGTTAAAGTATAGCACGCATTATAGTATTTAATCAAAAAATTGATGAATTATTGTTATTCACGGTTGCATATATCCGAATAATCACAAATTATTCCAAAGTTAATATAAATAGAAAAGAGCTATCTTGATATATTATTTCAAAGTTAATATAAATAGAAAAAAAAGAAAAGAAATTTAGATTGACTATATTTTTACTTATCATGAACATTTACTCAATATAGGCAAAAGAATGATTAAAAAGACTTGCTAAATTTTAATTATACAATGAAATTTGAATTTTAATTTGAAAAAGTAGAATATAATGCAAAAGAAAGACTCGCATAATATTATCTTGTCAACTGAAAATATGGTACTTGAATTTTGTTTAAGAAAATAATTTTTTTTGATATTTTTTAATAAAATTGGACCTTAACTTAGTTTCTTTATATGAATAGATAGTACTTGCATTTATTTATAAAAGAATTAAAATGTTAATTTTACGTAAAATTACTAAATTTACTTTATTTTAAAAATTAATATGTAAAGTTTGAATAAAAAACCAAAATAAATGTATTTAATTATACATTTTTAGGAAATTATTCAAAATTCCTATATTTTTAAAACATTTTTTTATAAATACAATCATTTTTAAGCTTATTTAATTACAAAATACCATTTTTTAAGTTTCATTTTTAGAAAAACGATCTGTAACTTTGCAAACCAAAATACAATTTTATTTCAATTTTTGAAAAAATTGATTTCATGTTGTCTTTCTGTTGCGTCCCGAATTAAAGTTGAAATCAACTTTGTCAAAATAAAATTAAAAGTCATATTTTAGATTGCAGAAATTGCAAATCGTATTTTTGAAAATGAAAAACTTATTTTAAAAATTATTTTGTATAAATAGTATTTAAAAAAGTTGTATTTCTAAAAAATCCCTATATTTTTAGTATATAATAGTGCGTTGGATTTTTATAGAAATACCAGCAACTCTACACTGGAGGGTAACTTAACCAAAAGAAACAAGTAAACTTTAGTATTTGTAGTAGTAGAACAATGGTACAAATTCATTAGGTAACTGTATGTATCATAACATATTGGAGAGATGAAGTAGAACTTGATATGCATAACACAAAAAAAAACTTTTTTTCACAAATAATGGTGTGTCCTGTGACACACCATGCATCAGTGTAAATCCGCCACTGTTCATGATAAGTGGATTTATATCCACTTGGATCGCTTCAATTCGGCTTAAATTGATTATCTTGGACTCAAGTTTATTGTAGTTTTGATGTGTTTTGCTTAGTTGTGCAGATTTACAAGAATGTCGATTATGGGTGATGCTTCTATCGTGTTTGGAGAATTAATTGATTAAAATTCGGATTTTCCGGGAAGGTTGCGCAGTCTACACTGTTTTGGCCATATCTGGAGTTCTATAAGTCCGTTTGAGGCCCGTAAGCTGTCCACGCGAAGCCTGGAAGATTTTCTACAACTTAGGACAGGATCCGCGCGCGCAAGTTGCGTGTGATAGGCGCAATCTGCGTGACAAGCAGACTGATGGGAGCAGAGAATTTACTGTTTTGCCCTTTTCAAGTTCTAATTGTATTTTGGGCAGTTTTTAGTACCTTAATCGAATTCTAATTGTAATAGAAGGAAATATCTTGTTGGGCAAGACTTGGAGTGCCTATATAAACACATCCAACCCCTTGTAAATTAGACAATTAGAATTAGAGAATTAGACAATTAGATATCTTGCACATAATATAGCTTAGATCCGCATGGGAGAAAAGGAGAGAAGGATTCAACGCTCGTGACAAGCAACGGATCTAGATCTACTTCATCTTTTGTATCATAGATTTGTTTTCTCAACTCTTTGTTTTATTAATATTATTACTTTCTCTCATATCTTGTCTTCTATCATGGTTTCATCAGATCCCATGATGACGAGCGGTTCGATATGAGCTAATCGTTGTCATGGGATTCTAACAGATTTATCTATGTAGCTTAGTAGTTTGATTGCTTTAAAGATTTATGTGTGGTGAATTCTTGATATCCTCGTATAGTTGTGTTTCATGTGTTTAGATGAGTCATGAACATCTAATTTGTTAATCTCTTGCGAAACGAGAGTGGATCTTGAAATTTAGAACTTGCCATGCTAGCATAGGATAGGTTGATATTATTATCATGATTTGTGGCATACATAGAGATATGATGCTACCACTACAAGAAATTCAACTTTTACCTACTAATAAATTTCCTACCAATATATATTGGTAGATAAAAACCTTTTTTACTTACCAATTACTATTTGTCAAAATTATTTGTAGGTAATGTACAACTATTTCATGGTTGGAATTCAGAAGACCACTAAAAAGTAAAAATCATAGTCAAAAGAAACATAGTAATTGGCCCACATCAGTTTTTCTCTCTTTCGTTTTTCGTCCATAGCTATTTTTGTTGTTTTTTTGGCCCACCCGCTTCAAGTGTATATATATGTTTTGCTGACGTGTCAATTTTTTTAATTTTAATATTAATATGTTTCCGCCCTGTTGACATGTCAAATAATTTAACTATCAATAATTTACCTACGGTTAGGATTGGTATTGTAAACTTTTTGAAATTGTGAAAAGTGTGACCCCACCTCCACGTCCAGCTGTGTTCTCCTTAATTTCCTTTCATTTTTTAATTTTTTTTCAAAAACATGAATGATTTTTTATAATTTTACTAAATACTATAAAAACCTTATTTTATTGTAAATGACTATAGAAAATTTATTTGTAAATGACTATAGAAAAATTAATTTATTTGTAAATACTATAAAAACCTTATTTAATTTTTTTATAAATGAATTTATTGAAATAATTAACACATGTGTAATTAAACAAAAGGACTGGCCCGGCATGGTACGACACGCACCGCCCGGCACACCCGTGATACGCATTGTTATCATGCGTATCACAGATACGCATGATAACAATGCGTATCACGAGTGTGCCGGGCGGTGCATGCCGTGCCATGCCGGGCCAGTCCTTTTTTTTTTTTTTATATAATTATACAACTAATGTTTTCATTTAATCATTATCAAAAATATTTAGAGTCAATAATTTTATAATGATATTAAAAAGTTAGTACTTTCACTTAATATATAAATAGATTTTTATAATATTAAAAATAGATAAACTTATATTTAGAGATTAAAACATTTCTTACGTAAATTTTATTCTTAATAATACAAAATAAAAATTCCCTCTTTTTTGATAGTAGTTATCCAAGATGTTAATATAACTGTGGTCTATGGGTACAAATCGAAAGAATAAATTAATCAAACTATAAATATAAATTATAATTACAAATAATATATATTTATAGTAAAATAAATTAATTAAATAAAACAAAAATTTAAATAATTTATATTGGAGTAGTAGAAATATGCACTGCTATGCATTGCTAGTAGGAATATAATTTTCCGCGTGATACAGGCGTGCCGGTGCAAGTCGTGCCGGGCCGAGTCCTTTCTCATTTTTTTAATAATTTTTAATTTTTGTATGTAATTTTTTTGTTTTTACAACTATTTAATTCTACAACTATTTAACAGATGTTTTCATTTAACCATTATCAAAAATATTTTTTTTAAATATATTATTTTTTGGGATGAGTTTAATCCAAAAATTGAATATCATTTAAAATATTTATAAAAACAAATGAACAGATTTTGTTTCACTTTTTTTTAAAAAATCATTTCTGTAAATGGAACAAACCACATCAAAAATATTTTAAAAATTACAAAATAAATAAAAAATATACACACTATTTAAAATAAAAAATTGCTTGTTTTTTTTTTTGAGAAATAAAAATTGCTTGTTTATTGTTCAATTATAAACTGATGTCAGTATCATAAATCTAGGACCCTTGATATTTAACCCAACGAGAGTTTAATTAAACTTAAAAAACATTTTCATTTTTTTCTTCAATCATTTGTTTGGCGCTTGTGTTTGGCGCTTTGTGAAAAATTTAAGTCCATGAAAATTCAATAATATAAGTTAATGATAACTCGTGTGCTAGTTTTCCTTTAATTTGCTAATGCTTCCTTTCTTTCTTTTTTTTTTTTGCGGCTTTCGTTTTTCTTTTTTCTTTTTTTCCTTATTTTTTATTTTTTATTTTTTGTTTTAGTTGTTCTCCTGAAAACAAATAAAACAAATATTTAAGTTACAAATATTTAGTTGTTCTCTTGAAAACAAATATGTTTAAATATTTAAGTTGTTCTCCTTATTTTTTGTTTTTTAGGATGTTGTCAGAATTTTTTTTTTGCCTCATCTCATAAATTATATAAATTAAAATAAAAAAAGATTAAAGTTAATGCCTCGTATGCTAATGCTTTTTCTTTTGTTAATACCTTTTCTTTTTGCTTTTTGCTTTTCCTTTTCCCAACTTTACTTTGAATGACAGTTTTAATATACTAAACTCCGCCCGTGATATAAGCATTCAGTGGATTTTTTATTCATCCTAAAAAAAAATTGCAAATATTTATGATTTTACCGCACGGTGATGTGAATAATTTAACTAACAAATACATAAAAGAAATCAAGTTTTTGTAACAAGTACAAGTAGACACTATATATAATGCGACCATTTGATCGGTTGTTTAACTTCTTTTTTTTCCTTGTCAACTCTTAAACAACCAAGTGGATCATGGATCGATCTTGGATAGACATACCAGATAAATTATCTTCAGAATATGCTAAAGGTATCACCGAATTCATATCAGTTGCAAGGAAGTGTATGGACTCGATGGGGATGGTGTTATGTCCATGTTGTCTATGTTTGAATAAGAAATCACAAAGCATCAACGTGATTAAGGTACACTTGCTTAATAATAGTTTTTTGAGTACTTACAAGAAATGGTATTATCATGGGGAAGAAATTGATCAAATAGAAGATGAAACGCTTCTTAATAACGAGGATGAATATGTAGACGATGAACCTAATGATTTGATTGCGGGTATTAACGATGCGATTGGAAGTAGGTATTTTAACATAGGTCCTAGCAGTGATTTTGATGAATCTCCATTCGATGTTGGCGACAAGTACGATACCTTGTTTAAAGCTCTACATAAGCCTTTATATAAAAATTGTAAAGATTTTTCTGTCTTAAGTACAGTGGTTAAGTTGATGAATATAAAAGTGCTTAATAAATTAACAGATAAGGCATTTGATGATATTCTAAAAATTTTCAAAGAAATATTGCCTGAAGGTAATAATTGTCCAGAAAGTTATCAGCAAACAAGAAAACTTCTTTGTGAAGTGGGCTTAGGGTATGAGCAGATTGACGTTTGTCAGTATGATTGTGTTATATTTTATGGTGAGAATGCAAATGCCTTGGCATGTCCAGTGTGCAAGTCTAGTCGTTATGTTCGAAATAAAATACCACATAAACGACTTAGATGGTTCCCTATTAAGGACCGATTAAAGAGGTTGTTTAGTTCTAAGCATACTTCTAAAGACATGCGATGGCATAAAGAAGTACGTAAAAGTGAAGATGGGATACTACGTCATCCTGCTGATGGAAATGCTTGGAAACATTTTGACAATGTGTACCCTGATTTTGCATTAGATTCCAGGAGTGTGCGAATGGGGTTAGCTTCAGATGGATTTAACCCTTTTTCTAACATGACATCAACCTATAGTTTGTGGCCTGTGATATTAATACCTTATAACATGCCGCCTTGGGCTTCTCCAAACGGGACAAACTACCTCAAGTCTTTATTAATTCCGGGGCCAAAATCTCCGGGAAAAGACTATGATGTGTTCTTGAAGCCACTAATTGATGAACTTAAAGATCTTTGGAATGGTATCGATGCATATGATTCATTTGGTAAGTGCAAGTTTAAACTTAGAGCTGTAGTATTATGGACCATTAGTGATTTTCCAGCTTATGCATATTTGTCTGGGTGGAGTACTGCGGGAAAATTAGCATGTCCTGTGTGTTTGGAAGATACAAGATCTAAAAGAATAACTGACAAGCAATGCTTTACAGGTCATCGATGTTATTTGAGTACCAATCATTCTTGGCGAAGGAGCAAAGAATATGATGGGTCTAGCGAGTTACGTGGGCCTCCTCGTACTTTTAGCGGTGAAGACATTTTAAGACAGTTGCATGATGTTCTGATTCAAACAACTGGTAAGGCACCAACTAATATTTCTAGAAAACGAAAGCGTAGGGGAAACGAATTAAATTGGAGTAAAAAGAGTGTTCTATTTGACTTGCCATATTGGTCATCCCTCTTGTTGCGTCACAATCTAGATGTGATGCATATAGAGAAAAATGTTTGTGATAACATTATAGGGACACTTTTAGATATTGAAGGTAAATCAAAAGATAATTTGAAAGCTCGTAAAGATTTACAAGATTTAAATATTCGTGAAGAGCTTTGGTTGAAAAAGTCCACCAATGATAAATTTGAAAAACCCCATGCCAGTTATACTTTGACAAAAGAAGAATGCAAAAGTTTTTGTAAATTCATTCGAAGTGTGAGATTACCAGATGGATATGCTTCAAATATAAGTCGATGTGTAACAGATAATGACAAGCTAAGAGGGTTGAAAACTCATGACTGTCATGTTTTACTTCATAAGATATTGCCAGCTGCCATACAATCCTTTCTTACAAAGAATATTCGTGGCACTTTGATTGAGTTATGTCAATTTTTTCAAAAAATTTGTGCCAAAACTGTACGAGTTTCTGATATTGAAGAACTGAAGAAAGGAATTGTAATAATTTTGTGCAAATTGGAGAAGATATTTCCCCCAGCATTTTTTACCATAATGGTACACCTTTGCGTGCACTTGCCAGATCAGGTTTTGTTAGGTGGTCCTGTTGCTACGAGATGGATGTTTGGTACAGAACGTCACATGGGTTTGTACAAGCGGTATGTAAGAAATATGGCTCGACCAGATGGCTCAATTGCAGAAACTTTTGTTGTAGATGAAGCTGTAAGCTTTTTGTCCAGATATATTTCAAACATAGAGACGAGATTCAATAAACCTGAGCGTAATTGGGATTTACCTTCTCCAAATTATAGTATGGACATTTTCAAATCTAATGTTCGTCCAATCGGGGCACCATCTATTCAGTTGCTACATAATTGGAAAAATGTGATTCAATGGTATATCTTAAATAATTCTGCAGATGATATCCAGGATTACCTTGAGTAAGTTTTGAATCTTTTATTTAATTGAAAAAATATATGTAGTTATGTCACTTATTGATGTTTAACATATTTATGATTCTTTCATTTTCTGTAGTGATCACAAAAAAATATTGGAAGAAAGAGGACTTTCCGGTTTAGATGTTATCACTAAGCAAAGAGAGGAATTTCCATCATGGTTCAGAAAGAAGGTAAGAGTTTTTTATCGATTATTTCAAAGTTAGCTATAGAATACTTAATAATATATATTTTTCTCTTGTGTTATAGATATCTCAGATGAAAGTAGAAAAATCGGATGTTGTAAATGATGATTTATACTCTTTATCTCAAGGTCCATTGGAACGATATAGTAGTTATCAAAGTTGTGTTTCAAATGGAGTACGATTTCGTTGTAAAAATTATGATGATACTCTTCGGACACAATGTTCTGGAGTTTGCACAGAAGGTGATCATGATGATAACAACATTATTTATTACGGGGTTTTGGTTGAGATCTTGGAGTTGTCATTCCTTTTTGAACGAAAAGTTTTCTTATTTCGTTGCAAGTGGTATAACTCTGATCCAAAAGGTAGATCAGTCTTTGTGGAAAATAATTTGATATCAATAAATACATCAAGCAATTGGTATCCTGATGACCCATTTATATTGGCAAGTCAAGCTCAACAAGTTTTCTATTTATTTGATATGAAGCGAGGTTCTAGTTGGAGGATTGTTCAAAAAGTTAATCATCGGTCCATATATGACATTCCTGAAGTCTGCCATGCATCAGATGACTCAATGAATAATGATGTATTTTAGGAAGAGGAATCATTTCAGCTGCCACCTCTTCAACCAATTGAGGATGTGATTGAAAGCTCTTCTTTAGTTCGACATGATGTTGCATCATTAACTTTTTCAAGCAAAAATGTTGCTGATTTATTTTCTAATTGTCAAAATCCACCTACTTGTGAGGAGGCTCATCTAAATGAAGATGACTTCAATGAATTTCATGACGATGATGGGAATCTGTTCCTAAATGAAGAACTACTCAACTCAAGTGATGATGACAGTGAAAATGACTCATTTTAGCAACTGATCAGTATTTCACTCCAAACTTGCATTTTTTCTTTTTTAGGATGTTGTTCTGGAATTACATGAGAATGTACTAGATGATTTGATTGCACTGCTGTCTCCTTATGATCCCTTATAAATGTAGTCTATATAAATAAAATCATTAACTTTAACCATCTTTTATATTGTTCGATATTAATAAAATAAGCAAACAAATCTAGATCACAATATAAATATTAGAAAGAATTGAACAATCAAATTGAAATTATGCATACAAAATCAAATTATTTTATTATAACATTCAAGAATGATAGATCGGAATTTAAAAGATGAAAGCTAGACATCATTCTAAATCTAGAACAGTAAATTGATATATTGACTTTAAATCAACATCTTCTTCTTCTTCATTTTCTTCACCTTCTTCTTCTTAAACAGTCATTAACATCATAATACACCAGACACATGACCAAATCATCACCTTATAGAACTTGTTCTGAACCCATTGTCGGATTTCGAGACAGTAAATCACAGCGTTAACACTGATAATTATATAAAAAATTGAAAACCAAAACCATAGATCCATGCGGTGGTTTTACAGTTGAGAAAGGAGAAGGAGATGGCGGTGAAGAGAGAGAGAGAGATAGAAGAAAAGGGAGAGTGGGGAGAGACAAAAGGGAGACGAGAGATAGGGGTAAGATAAAATGAAGGGATAAGGATAAAATATGGATTGGATATCTGTTTCTTTTTTTAATCAACGCTGTAGATTGATTGAAGAAACCACATTGACACGTGTCATCAAAAAGAAATTTTAATTTTCCATTTCTTAATATAGAACTTTGAAATATTAAGAAAATTATCCCTCGTCAACTTTCATTAGGATATAAATAATTGAAAAATAATTATTTAAAAATGAAGTTTAAGCATTTTTACATAATTTTTGCCATCAACACTTAAATTATACAAATTATAATAAAAATAATTTTTGAACACAAATGGATTAAAAGAGGACGGTACCTCATATAAATTTTATTAATTAAAATTGTTTTTTACAAATGGTGTGAGAGGACCCCTCTCTAAAAAAACGGAACAAACCGTATTAAACATATTTAAAAAATTACAAAGCAAACAAATCCTAAAATACAAATTTTATACACTATTTAATTTATGATTCTTCTTGACCCGATTCCGATGAATTATCCATTGTCATCCATGGATCGTCTTCTCCATCTGAGTCATCTTCTTTTTTTCCTTGTTGTCTTTTTGCAGCTTGATCCCAATCCTTTTTGCAAACACAAATTTTTACGACGTCTGGTGCAAGACTTGATCTCTTCTCGTCTAACACTCTTGTACCTGCACTAAAAGCGGACTTGGACGCAAGGGTAGAAGCGGGCACTACAAAAATGTCCTTGGCAATTTTTGCTAAAACTGGAAATTGTAACTCATGATTCTTCCACCATGTTAGTATTTCAAAATCCTCATTTAATTCATAACTATAAGAAAAAAAATTCCTAATCATACCAAAAGAAGAAGGAGGTACCCTATGAGGATCTACGTCTAGAATTCTAGCTTTTTGTCTTTTGCCTAATATAGATGAAATGGTAGTATTAAACCTACTACTACTCTTTTCAGGTGAATTAGAAATTTGAATTCTAGGACTATACATATCTATAAGACGATTCAAATAGCCTAAACAATTAAGTACATATAATTTATAATTATATGAAATTCCTAACATACTATAATAATGATCTAATATGTTTTCTAAACCTTCTTGTCTAACACCCGGATCAAGAAGACATGCAACACCATAAATATAAGGAAATTCTTTCAAATATTCGATCCACTTAACTTTCATATCATGAATAATACTACTAAATTGGGGGTTTTCTTCATATTTACGTAAAGTATTAACAATAAGAACACATTCAATAATAACTTGATGTACATTTGGTTCATAAACATAAGAAAAAACGTTAGTAGCATGTGAAAAACAATCAAGAATATCACGTACCGTAGATGCAATCTCCCACTCCATTTCGATAATAACTGCTTCTTCGTGTTGATGATTTGGATCCGCATTATATAATTCAGTGATAATATCCTTATATTTAATTGCATCATTTAATAATTTATGAGTCGAATCCCATCTAGTAGGACAATCGATACCCCATTTTTTCGGCCTTAATCCATTATCTCTACACAATTTCTTGTACGTAGACCTATATGTACCCGGTAAACGTAGATATTTAATTACTTTCCTAATAGGTTCTAATAATGTAGTTAAATGTTTAATTCCCACTTGTGCCGTCAAGCTAATAACGTGAGCACAACATCTAATGTGTAAAAATGCTCCATCTAAAACTAAAGGAATATCGGTCCTAATGTCATCCATATATCCAGCATTATCTAGAGATATTGTAAATACCTTTTTATACAAATTAAATTCTTTTATTACGTCTAAAATTCTTTGTTTATAACCGGAGTATGACTCGTCCATAATATCAAAAGCAATAATTCGTTTTTGTAACAAATAATCAACATCAATCCAATGAACTGTAACACAAATATAAGGCTCGCCTTGACTTGAACTCCAACAATCACAAGTTAAAGAAACCATACCATCAAATTTTTCAAAATATTCAATTAATTGTGCTCGTTGACTATAATATTGTTTTTGTGTGTGACGTTTAAGTATGTTTCTAGGAATTTTCATAAATGTCGGGTTTAGTGAATTCTTAATCATGTGTTCTAAATTCGGACTCTCACCGTGGGAGAAAGGTAAATCGTGTAATGTAACATAACTAGAAAAATCTTCGATCATTCTATTTCTATTATAGACGAAAGGCATACCTCCACCGGGAGACGAAGTCACGAAACCCTCTATTTGTTGTGAACCTCCTTGTGCCGCTCCACTTTCATGATTTTGCTTCGTTATTCCATGATGTTTAACCAAGTGGCGATCAAGTGTACCCGTACCACTCCCCTTCGCGTGAATGAAAGGAGCTTGTTCTCGACCATTTTGAATACAAAGCAAACAAAATGCCTTAAATTTGTTCGGCTCGTCCGTTGCTTGCCTCGAAAAATAAGTCCAAACGTGTGAATTATGTCGAGAAGAAACACCTACAAAATAAAATATAAATCGATTAAATTCAAAATGCGTAAATTTAAAATGAGTTAATTTAGAATGAATTAATTTAAAAAATGAAACTTTTAAAAAACAAAATTTTTCAAAAATCGAATAAAACTAGGAAATTACACATTTAAAAAAAATGAAATTTAATAAATATTACAAAAAATGAAATTAAAATGAGTAAATTACCGGCTTCGATTGGTAGTGGCCTCGAGGAGGCGGGTGCTTGACTTGAACTTCCTTCCATTTTTTTTATTTATCGGAAGTTTTAAAGATTGATGGAATAAATCGGACAAATAAATGAGACACTAGAGAATTGATTGAGAAATCGGAGAAATAAATGGAGATGAGAATGGGTATGATTTATTGTGAGAGAGAAGAGGAGTATTTATAATAACATTGTTACCGTTACTGGTTAGCCGTTAGAAAAAAAAAAAACGAACGTTGGATCAGGAACGTTGGAGCTCAGAGCCGTTGGATCAGGAACGTGATATACGCATGATACAAATGCGTATCCAGGCGGGCCGGTTGGCGGGCCGGTTCCGCGTGCCGGGCCGGTTCCGCGAGTTCATTATATGCCTTTCAATATAAATTAGAAAAAACATAGACATGCAATTAGCTAAAAATTAATTTTGTTTTCGTATAATATGTGGTAAATTATTGAACTAAAGTATAATTTAATTTTACAATACTAAAAAATTACAATTCGAATTGATTTTTATTCTTTAACCTATCAATTTCAAATATTTAATTTTTCAGTTCAAGTTGATAATCATTTTCATAATATATTTTTTTTATTTCCTCTGTTTTATTTATTTTTTCTCATTTTGACTTTTCAAAATCAAACAGGTTAAATTTTGATCAAGAATAAATAAATAGTGATAACATATAAATTGAAAAATAATATCATAATAAAATTTATGTGAAGTTCTATCATAATTAATTTTTAAATTTGTAAAAATATAAAATAATAAATTATAATTTACAATTAAATTCCGATAAATTTGATTTTGAAAAGTGGGACCGAGGGAAAATATATGTGAGGTGGGAGTTGTTAAAGTTAAACATTGTATATTTACAGGTAGGCTAAACACCCGAAAATGTAAGTTTATATTTAATTTCATGGAATTATAGTATTTTACTCATCTATGATCTACCAGTTTAATTTATATTATTATTATGAGGCCAACCGATGAATCTCACCTTTTTCGAAATATAGTTAAAGCTTTACACACAGTCACACACACACTATTCCATAATGCCTATCATCCAGTAATACCAATTATTTTAACATGCATGTCTCCTCACACTGAATTTTTCATTACAAAAACTCGAAAAAGAAGAGTGTCCCAAGTTTGTTTTCAAATTCCAGTGATTATTTTGAACATGCTGTCGAATGTCTCCTCAACATTTTAGTCAGTTGGCGGGCCGGTTCCGCGTGCCGGGCCGGTTCGGCGATTTTTTTTTGTGATATACGCATGATAAAAATGCGTATCCAGGCGGGCCGGTTCCGCGAGTTTTTTTTTTTAAATAATATACGCATAACAGATCCTTTTCTCTTTTTCTTTTTCTTCTTTTTTTATATTTTTGTATTTTATATTTTTGTATGCAATTCTTTTATTTTTACAATTATTTAATTCTACAATTATTTAAAACATGTTTTCATTTAACCATTATCAAAAATATTTTTTTAAATATACTGTGTTTTTTGGGATGAGTTTAATCCAAAAATTCGAATATTATTTAAAATATTTATAAAAATAAATGAATAGATTTTGTTTAACTTTTTTTAAAAAAATCATTTATGTAAATGGAAAAAATTGCATCAAAAATAATTTAAAAATTACAAAACAAACAATTCTAAAAATACAAAATAAATAATATTTTAAATAAATTGCTTGTTTATTGTTCAATTAATTTTTTGACGAAATTTATTTGTGATATGAGTCGGATAAATCCATAATCCCTGATATTTAACCGAAAGAGTTGGAGTTTTAATTAAACGTAAAGTTTGGCGGTTTGTGAAAAATTTAAGTGAATGAAAATTTAGTGATAATTGATGTGGTGCTTTTCTTTTTTTTTTTGCTTTTTGCTTTTTGCTTTTTGCCTTTCTTTTTCCGATTTTGAATGATAGTTTTTTAATGCTCTTTCAACATTAATTAGTAGCAATTTTTTAAAATTATAATATTATCCACACGGTGGTGATGTGAAAATTTTAAGTAAAAATAGATAAAAAATTAAAATTTTAAAAATAAAAATGTACAATTTTATTTTTTAATTACTCAGTTTCTCCTAAAAAATTTAAAACGGATCCCGATTTACTATCACGATAAGGACTTTTTATTAGTTTAAAGATATTATTGTATTACAATGAAAACTGGGAGGGAATTTTTTAGTTTGGCGCTTTACTTTCCCCCAACTTTTTTTTTAAAAGGTGTGAATACTTATTAGTTAAAACCTCCACCACTCTTCATCAAATACTTATTTCACTGGTACTAATCGCCGACATACCTTCATCAAGAAACTTATTACTAATTGTATGTGTATTTGATTATTATCATAATCATATCCGTAAACAAGATTAAATAGGGAAAGTTCTTGATTCAATATATGTTAATACTTTTTTTTGCAGGTTTGTGCATCATGGCACCTGGACGGCGAATAACAGAACGCATCACTAGTTCTGGTCCTGGTCCTAAAGTTTCCCAAGTTGTTGAATGCACCACTTCTATTGAGGGCCAACAAGTTGGATCCACCACACAATTTGGTATAGAAGGTGAAAAGAGTAGACCCATCACACTTTTTGGTGAACGGACTGAACAAATTCAACCTTCTGTTGTGGAGAGTGAACAACACAATGATAATCATTCTTCTAAAACTCGATCTGGTAATTTGTAGTATAATTTTACATCTCTATTTATAATATTTTGTTGCTTACTACTGAGTATCTTTGTAGATCGAAATGTTACCTACAGACCACGTAAAGCCACTCGTGGCATAGCTACTTCTAAGATCGCCAGGGCAGCTTCAACAGGAAAATTGTCTGTAACTTTTGACGCGGATTGTCGTCAACCAATATGTATTAATGCTGAGAGATTTAATAATGAGATCGGATTTATCGTTCGCAATCATGGTACATTTTGTTATAAGGATTGGAGACTTGTTCCTGAGGAGGTCAGAGCACCACTACGAATTTATCTTTTGGTAAAATTTCATATTTGATTAATTTTAAATGTTTTTTGAGTTGCCTTTATAATTCGTCCTTATTAGGCAGTGTTGTATTTTATGCTTAAGTGTTTCTTGTTTTAATATTCTTAGGAAAATTTTGATATCGACTTGCGGGATAAAACAACTATATTGTGTATTGATGATCAAATGAAAAAAACATGGAAAACGTACAAGTACAAGTTACACTCGTACTTTAAACGCATTGGAGGTATAAAAGATGTTGAGACGGTGAAGAAAAAACGATATCCAGACTTGAATGAGGACCAACAAAAAGATTGGGAGTTCTTATGTGATCAATGGTGTTCAAACCAGTTTAAGGTAACCTAGTTTGTATAATCACTTTTGTTATTTTCTTGATATTTATGATCTACCTTATCTGTTTAGGAAAGAGCTGCAAAAAATACCATTAATCGGTCCAAAAGACCTTGGGAGTCTAAAAATGGATCAGTGTCAACAATAAGACATCATATTCGACGTGGAATGGAATTAACTTCTTTAACGGGACAAATTGAAACATGGCGTTTAAAGCATTTTGATGAAAATGGATGGACTGGGCCAGACCTTCAAAATTTATATGTGAGTAATAAATATCTCTCTATTTTTCACTCACAATATATTATAGTTACTTTCATTCGAGATACTTTTTCTTGCTAAGCCTCATTCGAGATACTTATTGTCAATATTGTGTAACTAGGATAAAATGATGACTATAAGAGAAATTTATTCTCCAGAGGAAATGTCAGATAAAGAAATATTGGAAGCAGTACTAGGTCGTCATTCAGTATACTTGCGAGGATGGGGGCGATCTAGTGGCACAACCAACAATAATAAAGCTCATGGTACTACTACTAGCGAGTCTGATCAACCGAGTTATCAAGAATTAGTTCATCGACTTAATGAAGCCAATAATCGTCTTGATGAAGTTGTTAACGTCCTGTGCCAAAACAATCTTATGCCACAACCAAAGATTTCTCCAACAAATGAAGATTTAGATGCAAATTTAGAAAATTTAGATAATTTAGAATGATTTATTTTAAGCTTTTTTTTTTGTAATTGTTGGAACTTTAAATTCTATGTAATTCATTTGACACACTTTAGTTTCTATGTTATTTTTTATTGAATAGAAAGTATGTGATTTACAAATCTTTTCTTTTTTTTTTCTTTTTTTTGAAGAGGACGAATTGTATCTTAAATAAAATAAATTTATTTACGGGAAATTATATATGTTCTAAATTTCAACCATTGAAAAATTACCACATATCAATTATACAGACCTCCATGTGCCACTCTTTGGAGATGCCACATGTCACATTTTTTATGCACCACATGGCATGATTTGTAATGCACCACATGGCACAACATTAATGTTCCAGGTGGCATGACAATGAGACACCACGTGGCATGTCCATGAGGTGCCACGTATCCATCCATGTAATCAGATGACACAGCCAATGACATGTCATAACTTTTATTATTGTGGGGTCCACAAATTTTATTACCTACCAATATATAGATGTGTGGGTAATAACTCTTTCTCCACCAACTTTTACCTACCAATCTTGACCAATGATGTATTGGTAGGAAATTCTCTTTACCTACCAATAACAAAATTTTACCTACAATTACAATTGGTAGGTAAAAACCAAATTTCTTGTAGTGCCCTATGTGATCTATGTGGATAACTTGTGCTTCAACCTTTATGTTTTCAAATTCTATAGAGATATAGGGTCTAAACATAATTGGTGTCTATCCATCTTCTATCTCTTTTGTGGATGCATGCGTAGTTTGGTATTAGTATACCGAGAGGTAGCTTTTACTTGTTTCGTGTTATCCGATCAGATATCAAAACCATCGTATGTATTGATTAAAGGCATCAACTCTAAGTGAAGTAGATGATGAAGTTAGGATTCCATATTTTCTCGCATATAAGTAATTAAATTTTAATTCTCATTAGTTAGTAATTTTTAGTTTGTTAAATTGTATCCTAGTTAATTATAGTTGGTAAAAACTTAATCTTGTTATTTGTCTTAGCAGTGAATAATAATCATACATTGTTGCATAGGTGCATGAACTGAATTGAAACCTAACCAGATCTCTGTGGGAACGAACTTGAATTCTATCTATATTACTTGTGACCACGTATGCTTGCGTGTATTAGTGTAAACAGTTCATCAATTCCACACAGTAACAATTTCTCTTCCAGCTTGGTCTCTTGTGTTTCATTATTGTTAGAATACAATATAATCTCTTGGTAAGGCCTTCCTCTAACACCTTAAGGTTTTAGATGAGTTGGTTACCCAACATGGTATCAGAGCTCAGGCACGCAGAGGTCCCAGGTTCGACTCTCAATTTATTATGGACACGAAAGGTAAATTACGCTCCAAAGATGGGCGCCTGTGATCCACTTTTCGACCCATAAATGGGCTTTCGAGTGAGGGGGAGTGTTAGAATACAATATATGATCCTGGTAAGGTCTTCCTCTAACAACTTAAGGTTTTTGATGAGTTGGTTTGAAACCAATCGGTTGTTCACTACTGCTACTCGAATTTTCAGCGGCAAATCCTTGATCTTCTACACTTACAGGAGCTGTAACAGACCTGGTGGGTGTATTGGTATTTGAAGACACGGTAGTATTCGTACTGCCTCCACCTGAATCACCAATATTATTACCATTGTAGCTGTCAGATCCCTCCACAGTCACGCTTTCACTTTCTCCATTCAACCAGCTATTTGACAAAGTAAATGGCCCTTGAACGTTATAATTTTCTTGCTGTTGCGTATTCCAATTACAGGTTCTGTTTTCCTCGAACACAACATCCCTGCTCACAATAATTTTCTCAAACTCTGGATTGTAGAGCCTGCAAGCCTTGGTTCCCGGTTCCTTGCCTAAATAAACCACCATCTTGCTTCAATCGTCAAGTTTAGTTGTGTGCACACTTGGCACTTTCATGTGCGCCACATAGCCAAACACCCGAATGTGACTAATATCTGGCTTGTAACCTTTCCACACTTCATACAGTGTTTTATCTGATAAGGCTCGTGTTGGTAGACGATTAAGCACATACACAGCATGACGAACTGCTTCTCCCCAAAGGTTGGAAGGCAGGTGCATCTTCTTCAAGAAACTCCTAGCCATAGCCACAACAATTCTGTTTCTACGCTCAACGACTCCATTTTGTTGGGGCGAATAGGGAGCTGTAAAATGCCTTGCAATACCATTCTCTTCATAGTAAGAGTTAAACTGATTAGAACAAAACTCCCCACTATCGGTTCTCAACATTTTTACCTTTTCATTCGTATCCCTTTCGACAAGCATTTTGAATTTTTTAAACATTCCCAAGGCCTCATCTTTACTTTTCATCATATAAATCCACATTAACCTACTAAAATCATCAACTAAGAGAAGGAAATATTTGTTACCTGCCTTAGTCTCCGGTGTTATCGGTCCACAAAGATCCGCGTGAATTAAATCCAGGACTTTCGTTGCGTGATAATCAGTCTGATTTGGGAAGACGACCTTGTTTGTTTTGCCATTAAACATCCCGTACACACTTTCTTGGGTTGCACCATTTTAGGCAGACTTCGTGCCATCTTATTATCTGACAGCAGCTTCATGGCTTTGAAATTCACGTGGCCAAGGCGTAAGTGCCACAGCCACAATGACTCTTCAACCACAGACATTAGACAATCAGATTTACTACAATCGAGAATTATTTTGTAGAGTTTGTTAGCTGTTCTCTTGACCTTCATGAGTAGCCTCCCACTTTTATCGTATGCCCACAAGTAAACTACACTGAGAATCACCTTGTTACCACTTTCGGACAACTGTCCGAGACTTATGATGTTGTTGCAGAGTGTGGGGATGTAATATACCCCATGAAATATCACATCTTCATCATTCTTACACTTGAACATCACCGAGCCTTTTTCCTTGGTCTCAACAGTGGAACCGTCTCCGAATTTCACGTTTCCCTGTTATCTTCTCATCTAACTCCTTCAATTTTGAACGTTGCCCGTCATATGGTTGCTCGTGCCGTTGTTCAAATACCATACATTTGACTCCACTTCTTTCTTCTTATCTTGACTTAGCTTTGGCATGACTTCACCTTCATTGAGCTGCTCTTGGAATTTTCTTCACCACGTAGCTTTCTTTAACAGTCTCTCCCAAAGTACGGATATTCGTCACTAACCCGTTCAGCTTCATGCAGAATTCATCACTAGTTTAATATTTGAATTCGAGCCATTTTCACTCGATCTGCTTCAAGGCACATCGTCTTGATGGCCTCCCATGCACCCCTGGCTGTCTTCTTCTCAGCAATAGACAATAAAATGTCTTCAGGTATTGCCTGATAAATGGCAGCCAATGCTACCTTATCCGCCTTGTCTTCAATCACAGCTTTCTGGTCTGTGGGCTCAACAGCCTCCCAAATCCCATGAACCTGCATATAGACTCTCATTTTGAGTGACCACGCCGTATAATTGGTTTTAGTCAGCATCGGGTAATTCAGCGTCACCGACCCATCTTTACCCTTGATTCCTTCCATCATCTGTGTCCTTGGAATATACTTTGGCATTTACCAGACTAACCTCGCTCTGATACCAAATGTTGGTTTCAAACTGTGAATGAAACCTGTTATATGCTCAATACAGACTCAATACTATCTATTATTTAGACGGAATAATAGAACAAAACTCGTTCTTGTCTTATTACTCACTTGTTAAAATAAACTGAATACAAACTAAGATATATAAAAACAAAACAAACGACTAACAGCTACAAAATAGCATCAACTTCTAACTAACATCCACTACTTCCACTTATTCGTTTTGATCCTAAAAACTCTAAACCAATAATTGACTTATTCTTCTAACGGCTGATAAGTGGATTTTATATTCACTTATTATGCGCTAATTGGATCTAGATTGGTGGTTTATCTTTAAGTGTGTTGTGTCTTTTAATTCGTTTATCTTGTTTCAGTCTTTGTTGTGCAGAACTCACAACTTTAGGTATCCTGGCGATAAAAGACTAAAAAATGGTGGATTTTTGCCTCAATTCGGATTTTTGCCTCAATTCGGAATTTAATCACAAGGATTTTATTATCAAGTGGACTGGCTACGAGGAAAAAGAATTATCATAAACAAATTCTGAGTGATATATTCTTAATGCTGAAACCCCGGTTGGAATTGATATATTTTTTGTTAAGCAAAAGGAGTCCGGTTCCAGACCCTCAATAGACCGCAGCTTAGAGCGTCATGTCTTAAAGTAAAGTGTAATGATGGTTTTACAAATAATTGAATACGAAAAAAGAAGAAGAAGTTAGGCAGGCTAGCTAAACCGCCGCCCGCCGATAGACCGCAGCTTAGGACTTAAGGATATATTTATTTTAATAAATATTTTATTTATTTAGAAAATTATATTTATAAATATTTAATAATATTAGATATTTATTTTTATAATTTCTGAATTAAAATAATTATTTATTAATTAAAGATTATAAGCTGTGCGGGTTAAAAAGCATTTCTACGGATCCCGTTAAAAAACAAAATGTTAGCACGTGAATTGTTGTAAACAAATTGAGTTAGAAAAGCAAAAGTTAGGCAAACAAATAGTCGGCTGCGCGTGAGCCACTGACTCCGGTGTTTTTTGCAAATGTGGGCTAATTTCTCCTATAAATAGGAGTGTTTTCCATAAGTTTTAATTTATCTCTCAACTGAATTCTGATTTGTATTCTCTCAAATATTCAGTAGCTTTCTTTGTAATTTCAGTTTTATTTCATACACTTTAATTTTCTGCAAATTTAGTGTAAGTTCTATTTTGGTTGAAGATTTTAAGGGGATTACTTGGAGTGCTCCTCTTTTTCATTGGAAGCTATTTCGGTTCTATTTTCTTAACTCTTGTAATTTCATATTTAATTCATGCAATTTTCTGTCATGTGTTCATTTAATCCCATGATGACGATCCGCTCAGTTATGAACTAATCGCCGTCATGGGATTCTAATGGATTTATTTACGTAATTTAGTAATTCGATGCCTTAATAATTTGTATTATGATAAAAATTCAGATTGCCTAATATGGTTGCGCTTAATTTATTAGATGTGTAGCTAACATCTAAATTATTAATTCCTAATGAATGTGAAAGTGGATTTAGGATCTTGAGTTGTTTATGCTAACGCGTGCCCAAACTCTTAAATCAAGAACCATAATAAAGCTGGAAGAAGCATTAGAAATAGCGGATGTTGTGCCCAAGACGTTGATGGACTATTCTCAACCGAAAATCAATGATATTCAGTCGAGCATCGTCAGGCCTGCCATTGCAGCCAACACATTTGAAATCAAACCTGGCACAATCCAGATGGTACAAAACTCTGTCCAGTTCGGGCGAGTGCCAACGGAAGATCCAAATATGCATATCCGTAACTTCATAGAGATTTGTGACACATTCAAATTCAACAACGTGTTAGATGATGCTGTAAAGTTGAGGCTTTTTCCATTTTCTCTACGGGACAAAGCTAAGGGATGGTTGCACTCTCTTCCAGCTGGCTCAATAACAACATGGGAAGAACTCGCTCAAAAGTTCCTCACTAAATTCTATCCCATGGCAAAAACAGCCGCCATAAGGAATGCTCTTGCTCAGTTCACACAACAGACGGGGGGATCTTTATGTGTAACTTGGGAGCGCTATAAGGAAATGCTAAGAAAATGCCCTCACCATGGAATGCCCAACTGGATGGTGATTAATTGCTTTTACAATGGTCTAGGATGGCAATCAAGACCAATCGTGGATGCAGCATCAGGGGGGCCTTATGGGCTAAGAGCTATGAAGCCATCAGGGTCCGACCCATCGAAAATTGGCATATCCAATTTCACGTATCGCCAATTTCCTGGCCCACCTCCTGACCCTCCGCTACCAAAACCACTGTGAATACATGAACCTCCAATACCACCATATCCGCTCCCAAACCCCCCACGATTTCCTACAACTCCTTTACCTGCACCCAACTGTCCATTCGCCACCTCTTTGTCCCCACTCGCTGGCCCAGATAAAATCGACCCCACGTGCATCTCACTCGCCTCCCCTTTTCCCCCATCTGTGATTTGCTCACCTGAAGCCCTGTCATCGTAGATCTGACTTCAGACTGGAATTGGATCTGCTCATCCCTGAGTTTCATTATCATCTGTTCTTGAGCCTCCCTTGCTCGATTGATTCTTCCTTCAAGACGAATCGACAGTGTTTTCGAGCGGCGGCGGCGTGATTTTCTCGCAACAGCTCCGTCACAGTTTGTTTCATAGCCGCCACTGCTGAGTCCACTGCTTTTACTAGATCTGACATATTTTCTTCGATGGTGGTGGTTTTCTCTTCCAGTAACTCGATTCGCTGCGCTGCTGTTGGAGGTCCCATAGAACGGTGCTCTGATACCACTTGTAATGGATTGGATATATTTTCCCACAAACAGATCTCTAATAATGTAATACTAAATTAAATCACGACTTCGATTACAAGGAAATGAAGAACAATACAAATAAAGATAGATATGGACTTTCGAAAGGCCATACTCTCCCAATACTCTAAAGAGACGACTCAATTATCAGATGCCCTAATTTTTCCCTTGTTCCCCCTTTTTATTCCCCTTCCCTGCAATTACCAGACTACCCTCCCACATTTCCTGTTTGGACCAATTTACCCCCTTTTGCCACGTCTTGAATATACATGACCTGTTTCTTGCCTTCGTGGAGTCATTACATAAATTTATGCATTAATGTGTCATAGACTCCTGGCAATTCAATTACATATTAGAGTTGCAATTTCGATTTCACATATGTTCATTGTACATGTGTCTTAAAAAAGGTCACTTGGAGAATATTCTTATTCTTTGTTAGATGTAGATAACCTGAGAAAATTTAACGAAGAAGTTTCTGAATCCATCCTGTTTACTAGATATGAGATGTAATTTGTTAAATTATTGATAGAGTGTATCATGATAAATTTTAAATTTATGAACAAAATACAATAAAGAACCCAAAGCGGAGCCTTTATCAAAAAAAGAAAAAAGAAATGAAAAAGAAGAACCCAAAGCCCTACTATTCCCATATATAAACACGATAATTCGCCTCAGTCTCTCCACGCAAAACAGCACGCACATATACACACAACCCCAGAACTATACATACAACAAGAAGAGACGACGAAAATGGTGAAGTACAGGCTGATGTTCACCGCCGAAATGCAGAACATAAAAACGCTACAGCCAGCCAAAGGTATTGATCATCCTAGCTTCAATTACTACATCAAGGTAATTTCATTTTACAATTTTTTTATCTCGTTTATAATTTATATAGTATTATGACTGTACGGTTAGGTTTTACACTACATTTTACTGGAATTAGCTTTTGATTCGTGAATAATCTCCTGTGTATTGTTCAAAATTGTGTATGTGTACAGTTTATAGATGCATATATGAATGCTGTAGTATGATTTCCATATTCTGTGTTTTTGTAGTTTAAAATTGAAATTCCTCGCGTTTTTGTGTGCTTACTTACGTGTTTTTATATGAATGCACGTCATCAAATTATGTGTTTTCTTGTTGAAATTACTTGTGTATTTGTGTTTATTTGCATGTTTATACGATTTCGAGTCATATTATGCCTTTTTAGTTGAAATTACTCGTGGCTTGTGCTTAATTACGTGTTTTATACAAGCGCACATCATAGTATGCGTTTTTTAGTTGAAATTACTCGTGTGTTTTTGCTTATTTAAGTGTTTTATACAAATGCTCGTTATAATTATAGTATTGTATGTTTTTTAGTTGAATTTACTTGTGTATTTGTGTTTATTTGCGTGTTTACACGATTGCGAGTCTTATTATGCATTTTTAGTTGAAATTACTCGAGGTTTATGCTTATTTACGTGTTTTATACAAGCACACTTCATAGTATGCATTTTTTAGTCGAAATTACTCGTGTGTTTGTGCTTATTTACATGTTTTATACAAACGCTCGTTATAATCATCGTATTGTATGCTTTTCTAGTGAAAATTATTCGTGTTCAAACTTCAGTATATAGGTTTTACGTGGTTGAAATTACTTGCGATTTTGCTCTGTAGCTAGTCACTTCGGCAATAGAATGTTTGGGGACTATATGTGGCAGGGCCTCTGGTTCATTCATTTTCACTTGTTTGGTTCCGATATATTTTTGCTTATTCTGTTGTGTTACCAATAGAGCCAGGAAAGTATTTATTTGCAGACCTGTTGTCTAATGTGGCTTGATTATCTTGATTTAATTATTGTCGCATGCTTAATTTTCCACAAGGGACATTGCAATGTTGATTAGTTTTACTTTTGTTTCTTACTCTGTTCCCACTCATTTATCTGTTTGTTATTTACTTACATTGATTACTTAATCAAATTTCGAGGAGATAGTTGCCTATCATACGGCTTGCCAACCTCTGTATTGTATCTTATTTGTTGTATAAGTCAAACCTTGTACTAGGCCGTATGATATTATGTAGCCTTCATAATTGCATGATTACTGTTGTAATTATACATAATCCAGATTGTTCCTTTGTTCATAGATGAAATGTGGCAATTGTGGGGAGCTGATAAAGAAAGAGATTAGTGTTAATTCCAATGAGAAAGTATCTGATGCATGGGATGCCCCTAATCTTGTTATGAAGGTCTCTCTCTCTCTCTCTCTCTCTCTCTCTCTCTCTCTCTCTCTCTCTCTCTCTCTCTCTCGCTCCCTCCCTCCCTCCCTCGCTCTCTCCCTCTCCCTCCCTCCCTCCCTCTCTCTCTCTCTCTCTCTCTCTCTCTCTCTCTCTCTCTCTCTCTCCCTTCTCTCTCTCTCTCTCTCTCTCTCTCTCTCTCTCCCTCCCTCTCTCACACTCTCACTGATTCATGGACTTGCCCACAGAAGGGTCTTGTGCCTAATTTGTTTGATATATAGGATAACTAAAACTAAGTTCCTAGGGGTTTTCTTTATTTTTTCCTTATGCTGGATCTTTTTTTGTAAATAGTTTCTTATTCCATGAGTTTTATGGGGAGCAGTTACTTGTGTTGGCTGACTCTCTTAGGTTTATATTTGCAGTGTAAGTTTTGTGAGAAGGTTGGAACGGTGACTGTCATCAGTGGCAAAGGGAGACCACTGACTCAAGAACTTAGTGAACAAGGAAAATCTGTGCCTCTGATGGAACTTGACTGCAGGGGTTACGAACCTGTTGAATTTATGTTTGGCAGTGGTTGGAAGGCTGAATCTGTAAGTTCATTTATACACTGTAATCAGCCATTTCTGCGAGATGGAGGAAACAAATTATATTGCAGGATTTTCTGTTTGTAAATTTAGCTGTGAGCCTGTTACTGTCTATTTGGTTTATACTTTTTAGCCTTTAGAGGTGATCACCTTTCCGATTACGTGCATACCACTGTATTTAGCTTCTGGAATGTTCTATTCATTATCATTTTTGCCGTAATTTTTTGAGTACAGTATTGTATTGCCAGTTTCCTTTATAAAATCATGCAGCAGCTAATTTTAAACTTGTTTCACTTCCTGATGAGACCCTTATTCCCCTTCACACGGTCACATGTCACTGTAAAAATTCATTTATATGGTATAGCAGAACATATATGATGAGACCCTTATCCCCCTTGACAAGGAGCATAACCATATATAGCAGAACACCCTAGAAATAACATCAGATGTGATTCTTGATACTCTTGATTTCATGTGAAAAAAATGGTTATGAATCATGACACGTGAACTGGAAGGAAGTTTTACTCCATTAGACTTGTATTCTCTCATCAATTAGATTGACCTATAAAGTCACACATGTGTGTGTCAGGACTGACAAATCAGTTATCCTTCAACCTCGTCAAGCAGAAATATATCTACAGAAACAGATTTTTTTTTGGAGCTTTTTCATGCATTTTCACTGTTCTGAGCAGAGCTAGTGAAGAGTAATGCGTACTTGGTAATGTTTCAAACTTCTTATGAAGGTTTGTATTTCAGTCAGCATTTCCTTCTTGTGCCAGTTTTATTTATATTTTAAAAGTGCAGAGCTTATATGTATATTTCCTTTTCTTGTTATATGAGACTAAGCGAATTCAAGGCATGTAAATTTATGTAATTGCTCTACTTTGTGTCAAAGGTGCAAGCAGTTGAAGATATCTATTGTTTAGATAAGTAACCTGTCTACCATATCTTCCATTTGATTGTAAAAACCACTCTATCTTTTTTTTGGCTGACAAACACAATTCTAACTTGTTTATCTGTACTTGTTTGTTTTTGTTTGCTTTTTTACTGTGTTTTTATCAACGTCTCGTCGTTGGACATGTCCCTTGGGTTTTGTTCTTTTTCCTGAAAGTACATTTAGGAATAGATATAAGCATGTCCTATCTATTTATTTTTTAGTTGAGTAAAAACATTCTGCTCGCTTGCATTGAAAGCATGCCCTGATTTTCTCTTTATATGTCTGAAACTTAATGTCGGAACAGCTCTATCTTGAGATGATTAGTTTGGTTATCTAGCTTATGTTTTTTTGACCGTGTAGATTGCAGGAACCACATTTGTGGACATTGACTTGTCTGATGGAGAATTTGCTGAATATGATGAGAAGGGAGGATGCCCGGTCACCATATACAACCTCCATGCTACTTTTGATGTCTTGATGTCAGATTTTAAAGAGATGATGCTAGCCTATGAAATACGCAAAATGGAGCGTGTACGCTGGGAAGCTGAGCAGCGTCGTGCCAGAAAGGAGGTAAATGAATTTCATTAGTAGATAGTTCCAACGTTAAACCTTACTGCTTTAACTCTAAACGAGGTCTGTTCGAAACCTTAACTATTGAAAGGTGAATGTATGAACAACTTGATCTTCCAATTGTTGGATTGAATGCACTTGTAACAGTGAAAACTTTATTTGTGACTTAGTGACCATGTGTTTGCAACGTAATCACATCTTGAAGATACATGACTATGCTAGACATTGAGTAAGGATGTCCAAGGTTATCATGATGTGCATAATAAATTTTATGTTTTGATCAGTGATCTGAGGCTCTTGTGTGAGCAGTTTGGTTCTCGACTAGATAATAACTCGGTTCGGGCTCGGTTCGTTTATATTAGTCAAAATTTAAGACGTTTTTAGGCTTGATTTACAAATGAACCTGAGTTTGATTGTGACAGATTTACACTTGGAAGCTCGCCAGCCAACTTGAACACAATGTTTGATGCAAAGGCTCCACGTAAAAAAAGCTTGATAATTAATACATGACTTGTGATTGATTACCTACTACTTCCTCCGTCCCAATGAGATGTTAACATTTGCTTTTTGCACAAAAATCAAGATAATGGGTGTAATATTATTAAAATAAATGAAGTAGTGGGTGTAATAGTGATTTTATTGTTAAAATAAATTAAGTAGTGGGTATAATAGTGTAAAGTATTGTTAAAATAAGTGAAGTAGTGGGTGTAATAGTGTTAAAACTTACTATTTTAGGAAATGTTGGGACATCCCAAAATAGAAAGTGTTAACAATTTATTGGGACGGAGTGAGTAGGTTATTGTAGTGTAGCATAATTTGACTAGCATTGAACATACTCATGTTTATAAATACTTTTATTAATTCTGAATATAAAACAAGCTCGCGAGTCGTATTTACGAAAATATTTACAAAAAAAAATTGATAAATAGTGTTTACGGGAATTTTGCACACTTTCTGCTTCAGAAAATAAAAATAGATAATTGTCGCGCACTTTAATTTTAAATCAACATTTCAAACAAACATATATGGAATCAAAAGTTTCAAGTTTGATAATTCCTAGCAACATCCTTGATAGTTGAATGCAAAATTGTTATCAATATTATCAACAAAAAAAAGAGTTGCATGTAATGATTTTCATTTATTTAACTTGGACTGCGTTTAAGAAATTTATCACTTCACTAAATGCGGAAATTTAAAAATCTATATGTATTAACAATTACAATAAAATTTTTGTGTTCAAAATATACCATTAAAGAAAATTAGAAACGTGATAGTAATTAATGGTACTCCCGGTTGAAGTACACTATTTTTTGATAATTAAACACTCTGGTTGATAGATGGTATCTTAAGATTTTCTAGTGTGTAATTCTGTCTCTCTAAATAGACATTTCTTAGAATAGGCTACAGTTACTAGGCAATTTTGGGTTTATATCATGGTCTTGTGACTATTATGCTTTTGGGTCGGTGCATTTCATATAATGACCAGGACCCTACCTTTTGTACCAGGCCTCGGCCTTTTATTTTAATTATATTGTGGGAGCAAAAAAAAAGGAAAATTATGAAATGTTACAATTAGTTAGATAAAAAATGAAATATCTACGCTGTATTATTAAAAACGAAACATTAAAATTTTGATTGGTACATACGAAACTTCATATTTTTATTTAATAATTTTTACTTAATTATTATTATTTAATTTCTATTTTATTTCATACTTACGGTAAATTCTATTTTATAAAATTAAATAGCACTATTATAATTTATAATTATTAAATAACTAACCAATTACCTTTTTCAGTTAAAACACATTACCTTTTCTATTAAATCTAACTATAATATTTCATTTTCCAAAAATATCATAAGTTGTTCTGTTTAATAAAATAAAGTAATAATATAGTAATTACTCTAAACTGATTGATTACTTTTTTCAATTAAAACGTATTATTTTTTCTATATTTTCCAACTAAAATCTCTCCTTTTTTAGAAATATGATTTCTTTTCTATTTTTAGAAATAGAAAAGGTACGGACCTGGTCATTATATGAAAAGATGACGTATTTTTTTTAGAAATAAAATTAAACACGACATCTTTTCTATTTTTCCTAACTATAATCTCTCATTTTCCAAAAATATCATAAATTGTCCGGTTTAATAAAATAAAGGAATAATATAGTAATTACTATTAACTAAATGAATATATTTTTGAGTTAAAATGTAATATTTTTCTAATTAAAATCTCTTATTTTCTAAAAATATGATGGACAACATATATATCATTTTTATAATAAAATCATATCATTAAAAGTCTACAAAATTCATATTTAAAATTTTCTAAGATAAATTAAATAAAATTATACAATACTAAAAATATTCGTGCATCGCATGGATTTAAGCTATTATTAATTAATTATATATATACATATATATTAGAGAAGGAAATATAAGGTTAAAATAGTAATTTTAGTGAAGCACCTAGTAAGCTTAGGGTTTTGAAGCTTACCTCGTGCCACTATATATAATGTGTTTCATTCTCAACATATCGTATAGTAAGAAAACCCTAGCCGCTAGATAAAGGGGAGGGAGAAACCGGTTACTTTGTTGTGGTTCGTAAGGCGATTCTCAAGTATTGTTTGGATATAGTAGTTCATAAGACGATTCTCAATCATTGTTTGGATATAGTAGAGACATAAATTATGAATCGGGATTTCTTGGAATTCGTAGATCTTTCATTCTCCGTTTCAATCAACTAGTAAGATTCTGAGCTTTTGAATTAACATTTTTTTTTGCAAAGATCGTCAAATTTGAGTTTTAGGATTCTGGTTAGCAATATTGTTTTTCTGTTGTGTGTATGTGCTGGAATACCAGATCTATTAGGATTTTAGTTTAAAATATTGTTTTTCATTATGTTTATAAGCTGGAAAGTCAGATCTTCATCCTCGAGCCACTTCTCATCATCCATCTGTTCCCCATCTATATCTAAAATTTTACTCTTTTTCCCACCCCCTATCTTTTTCACAAAATAAATTTTGAAAAAATTGAAGTTCAAATCCTCCACTACATTTCAATTATAATCCCAATAACACCATCAAAAATAAAAATTATACAAACTCTAAAAATGGAGTGTTGTGTTCTTATTGATTATTACCAGATTTGCTTAATTATTATCTGATTTGTCGATCAATATTTCATATTGCCTGAAAAATGATGGAAATTTTGATTTTATCTGCATCAACGTAATCGATAAGCCATCATCCAAACTATTTGTACAATATATATGCGTATGTGTGTTGGGGATGGGGGTTTTCGTTTTACAAATTGATTAATATATGCTTTGTTATGATAACATTTTTAACCCATCCCAAATTTCGTGTTAATTTTTTCTTAAACTTAAAAACTTTTAGTTTGCTCTTTTCTGTAAACTAAAATTCGATTTCGATTCAAAATATATGATCCGATGTCATGTGAGTATATATGTTATTGCTTACTTTTGCATATTGAATTCATTCGTATTTTGATTACATTTTAAGTGTATGATAAACCAAACTAAATCAATTTCAATTTTGGATTTTCAATTTGTTTTAAGATCTGGTCTAGATATTATCCTATTATGACACAAGAATATCAATCAAAATATTTTTACATGAATACTTTTCCCCAAAATAAATATAAGATCCTTAACTTTAATTCACAAGAGGTTTTAATAAATCTTGTACCATAGTATATGTTTTAGTTACTAATTTATTGATTATTTATATATGCAGGAAACAATGAAGAAGATGCTCCAAAAAAAAGTAAGTTCTTATAAATTTTGTGATGTAACAAGAGCAGTGTTGACTCGTGATGAATGATGAGTTCCGTAAGAGGTTATCATCCTTCACCGACATCATGGATGCCATCACGGATGGTAGAAGAACCAGTTTTATCACAATTATTTACTGCTAATAACTAGAAAAGGAAGCTAAACAACTTGTCATTTGTATTTTTCTAATTAATTATTATTAAATTGTTAGACCTTTGAAAATGTTATTCAAATTTGGTCCATGGGTATAAATAATTTTGATAGGAGATCTCTGTATGATTAGTGCATGCCAATGATTATTTAGCATTTATACATGACAAAAAAAACATTTAGCATTTCTTATAAATAATTTAACGAATGATAATTAATAGTAATTAAGTGCTCTTATAAAATTTAACTTCTCAGTGTGCAACAATTATTATTCCTACTTTTTATTACTTTGTATTCCTAGCAGAACATGGATCTTTTAATGTTATTAGCTTTCTATGATTTAAAATCTAAACCTTTGTTATTTTTGGAATTAAAAATATAAATAATACATTTAATATGTTATTGATGTGATTCAAAATTTTAGCCTTTGTTGGTACTCCCATCATCCTATTTATTTTGTTTATAATCAAAAATTCATCTTTTATTTAATCATGTTAAAAGAATTAACAGTTATCAAACAATTATATTATTTTTCGTAAATTAACATAACTTACCATATCAAGTAAATGATTACAATAGTTTTGGGACAAGTAAAATAGGAATAGTGAATGTACTATCATTTTCTTTATTATAACGACTTAGTATCTAATATACTTGGTTTTGTGAATTGAATTTGATATTCATGTTATATGAAGTTAAAATACAATTTCAAATGCAAATTTTACACCTTTTTAGATTTATATTTCAATACTTAAAAAAAATGATCAAAGCACTAGTAGACACATAGGATGGAGATAAAGTCAGGAAGCCGGAGAGAATAAAAATAGAATAATTAAAAATCGTGACGGCAAGTTAACCTAGTGGGACAAATCCTGCATCACATGATCACTATAGCAAACACCCTGGGCAAATTCAAAGGTGTGTATATAGGCAACAGTGATCTTACTTTTACACACCTGCAATTTGCGGATGACACACTGCTCTTCATTAACGAGGATGATGACTAAATCTCCAGCATCAAAAGGATCATGCTCTCCATTCAGTTCCTATCTGGCCTTAAATTCAACTTTCATAAAAGTGAATTGTTGGCTCTACACTACCCTCTTGACAAACAACAACAGTGGCCAGAGACTCTCGGTTGTAAGAAAGGAACTTGGCCTCTTCACTATCTTGGAGTGCCGTTAGGGCTCTCACACAATAAACAGGCACTTTGGACTTCGCTAATCAACAAATTTAAGAACAATCCCACTAATTGGGCAGCTACACATCTCAACATGGCGGGCAAATTAGTTCGCATGCAAGCTACCTTAGACAGTCTTCTGATCTATTGGTTCAATTTCTTTGTTATGCCAGCTGGAGTCAAGAATAAGATTGATTCTATTCGTAGAAACTTTCTCTGGGGCTCGAATAAACTCCACCTCACAAATTGGCAAACAGTCACTCTTAACAAAGATAGTGGGGGCCTGGGAGTCACAAACTTAGAAAATAGGAACCTTTCTATGCTCGCAAAAAATTGGTGGCGTATTAAGAAGAGCAAGCAATATCAATGGCTGGAATTACTCAAAATTAAATATGGAAGAAACAACAATGATTGGATGATGACACAAAATAGTCACACTAAGTCACTACTCATGTCAAACCTACGTTATCTCAAAAACCATAGTGGCACTTCAACCCTCTTCGACCCTGCTAGTTTCATATGGAAGGCACGTAGAGGATCTCGTATCTACTTCTGGGAAGACATTTGGATCAAAGAAGATTCCCTTGCAAGAATCTTCCCTAGATTAAACCGTATTTGTAATTACAAACATATTTACGTTAGTGATTTATTGATAGTCTGGGAGCAAACATCAGGGGTGCCACATGATCTTTGGTGTAGACCACTTAGGCAACAAGAATCATCTGAAGCTATTGAAGTTTATCGAATTCTGCAAGAATATAATCATAACATGGGTGAAGATATTCTTATCTGGCGAGAAACCAAGAATACTTTCAAGACAGCAGATATGCATCGTGCTCTGGAATCGGCTAGATACACTACAAACTTCCGTTGGTCATTTATTTGGTCCCTAAAGGTCCCCCCTAAGATTAGGACTTTCCTTTGGAAGCTTTGTCGTAATATCCTCCCCACTAAGCATTTCCTAGCTAACAGATTGGTCTCCCTCAATATTCAAACTCAATGCATACTCTGCAATACATTCTCAGAAGATACTTTCCACCTTTTTAAGGATTGCACTGTGGCTAATCAATGTTGGAACTTCCTAGATAGGTGGTGGGTGACTTTGGACTTATTTGACCAAGGAGATGACTGGTTGTGGTATGCTTTCAACGCAGCGAATAAAACCACTTATAAAGCTCATTGGAAGACCACCCTATCCTCCATGCTGTGGACGATCTAGCTTAATCGTAATGAATGTATATTTCAGAATAAAAGCACTACTCGCCAACAAATTGAGTTCCTTATAATGCATAGATCCTTTATTTGGTGTTCCGCCAGTGGCATACTGCATCAGTACGGAGAACAAGACTAGATTAATAACCCTATTAGAGCCACCAAAACCGTCTTTAATCACCTGCTTCCAGAACTCAAGGAACACTGGGACTACTTTGGATCTGTGGATGGTTCTTGGACGTGCGTTAATGGCGTTATCAAAGCAGGGATCGGAGGTTACATTAACAATAAGGCTAACGATAATATGTTCATCTTTAGTAGTCCTACTTTGGCTACTAGTCCTCTGGAAGCAGAAACGAAGGCATTATTCTCTCTTAAAAGAATTAGACAAGTCCATCCCTCATAACCAAAATGTCATAATACATACAGACTCCCATAATCTTTGGCTAAATATTCAACAATTTCGAGCTGATCGTACAAAAACCATACCCTTCACAAACTCAGATAAATTGGATAAGTATAATCACTTCAAGATTGTACACATAAACCGTATGTATAACCAGGGAGCAGATTTTTTGGCCGAACAGGGTGTTCATAGGCCCAACGTGGTCATGGGCTGGACCTAACCTGGGTACAGATTACTCAGACTTTCTTTTAATTCCTTTTAGGCCCATTATTCACATATCTATTTTCCTTCTCGTTACACGCACCCCCCCTTTTTGTTTTTTCATGACACACGGCTCTAGACTGTTAATCCTCAGCCATACCCTTAACTTGATTTTAGTACAATTAGTACGCTCAACCATACCCTATCCTCACCTTTTAGTACTATTAGTAGATTTTTCTTAATATCTGCGAGCTTTAGCCTTTACCTCCCAATATCTTCATTTGCCTGCAGTATTCTCTTCCTCTCTTAGTCTTTATATTTCACCTTGTTTTCCTTTTCCTCACACTACTCACATATTCATCTCCAGTTCCCCCAGCCACTCAACATTCTTCTTTCTCTACAATGGCTTACTGTACCTGGTCTGTACCACCTCATGGTGAGTACAAGGTCAATGTTCATGTCATCCACACCTCTAGACAGTTCAATGGTAACAGCAATGGAGTAGGGGTGATCATCAGAGACCATAAAGGACATATTCTTAGAGGTTTCACTGGGGCAATGCGTGGTCTCTCCCCTTTAGTCACACAGCTCTGGGCCCTTCACTTAGGACTTAATCACGCTCTCTAGCTAACTGTGAGCTAGTATCTCTGGAGACAGATAACTTCAATCCCTACTTCGAGATCACGCACCAAGATGGGAGAGGAGATAGGACATGCCTTTGGATCGTAGAACAAATCAAGAAGCTGCTCGGATGTAACCCAGAATGGGTTAATGGTTTCAAATATATTGCTGAATCGGTGAATAGGACAACACACTACCTAGCAGCGGTTGGTCTCAACAACTGGAACTCCATACACATGATCATGCTACCGTTTGGCTGCCTTCAGGAGAAACTCTACTTGGATATGGGCTTTGGCCCTTTCCCCAGTTACACATCTCTCCAATCCCCACAGATGACCAGGGTTTTGTTCGTGGTTTTGCTCCAACTGGTGCTATCCTGGCTAGGCCGGAAATAGAGGAGGTCCCAGACTTCCACTCAAACAATGGAGGTCGTGTTGCTTGATCCTTATTTACTCACTCCTGGTGTAGCCTATCATCTCTCTTGGTAGCCTTTTGTTGCTTGCTGCTCCTCCTATGCTAGTTTACATCTTGCATGTTTATTTTGTTTGTTTTTGTCTCCCCTGAGGGGTTTCTTTGTATCTTTTGTCCCACTTTGATGGGGTGTTTAGGTTGGTTGGGCTTCTTGACCTTGGTCTTTGAAGTGTTTCCAAACTTTTTAATGAAAATTTTAATTATAAAAAAACTATATTGGTAAACTGCATGCATCATTAAAACGGATAATTAACTTCAAATTGTTAACTAAACTAAAATTAATTAATATATATGGAGTTCTATTGACGATTTGTATTAAAGTGTTAATCATTAATATAGTACTTATTATTAAGGATTAGGTTTTAATTGTACAAATTTTCAATTGGGGAAGTTTAGTCCAACAGTTCTGTAAGAATGGTTTTGTTTTTTTAAACATAAATTGTAATCACTTGATTTTAAAAACAAATTCATGAGAAAGGACTTTGCAGGAATTAGTTTTAAAAAATGTGTTTTGCCCAAGTCTTGTAAATTTCACACTTTCGTCCAATTTTTTCTTTGAAGAGGAGGGAGTTTGCAAGAACTTGACTTCGAAAGAGGTGGTTCTTAATGATCGCAAAAACTGTTTGAAAGACAAACCTATTGAGAGAAGAAGGATTGTGATCCTGTGGTACATTAATGATTATCATATCGTACTCATGTCATGTTATGGAGTTAGGGCTAAACTGAAGGTTCTATGTGTTTAAACTTTTAGTATTAGATTTACTTTTTAGTCACTTTTAACTCAAGTGTAGTATCTGTTTTTGTTTATTATGCTGATAACTTATTTCATCTTAAAATATCTGAAAACTTCTCATTCGTCTTCAACCCTCAGTAAGTAAATTTCACTCGATAACTTTGAAATTTCATACACTTGATATTAAATATTTAAATGGAATTCTCTATTCAGATCACGAGTTACTGGGAAACCATGCCATATTTGCTGAACATGTGGCTGCATCGCCTTTGGCGCATTCCCATGTTGTGCATGTACACCTATTCCCAGTGTTATATCTAATGCAGGTGAGAATGTGGATGAGCCTATCTTCAATCATCACATAAATGGACAATCCAGACAGAATGAGCTTTACAATCTCAATCCTTTCTTTGCGACGAATGTTCAGTATGAAAGTTGGGGTCATCATTAAACTCCACTCGCTGCTAATAGGAACCTTCTCAATGGTGTTGATCCTATTTTAGAACCTTTAACACTGAGATCTACAAGGGTTGATGCTTATGCTATGTCAAGATTTGGACCTTCTGCACTTCCCTTTCACTATAGTGATACGCAAGCCCAACTTAACCCTTTCATACCCTTTTTTACTCGTTTTGATGTTTCAAAGGACTAACTTATATCCTAAACTTTTTTCTTTTCTCCTTTTCATCTTTAATTACAATTTTTTTTTACAAGAGGTAGAAGTTCGTTTGTCTCTTCGCTTAATCATCATGGAAGTATTACTCGTCCCCATGAGGGGATCCAGGTTTCACATGTCGGCCATCCTCCACAAGGCAATCCCACAAGTCTGATATCGCCCATCATGCCTGGTGCCAGAAGATTTAGTTTTTTTCCTTTTACACATCTGAACTTTATCTTGAATTGTAAGCTTTTTAAGCTATTCTCAAGATTCTCTTCCATGATTATTATGAAGCAAGGACATGACACAGAAATACTTACAATAGTTTATAATGAACCTACCCCGACTCCATGAAATAATGGAAGAAAGTTTTAAGAAACATTTTAAAAAGTGTTGGATTGAGATACCACAAAATCATGAGGTTTTTCATAAGAGCTAAATTTTTTAATAGCTATTCTACTAACACTAAAAAGTATGTCTATTCAATTTTAAAGTGTGATTTTCAATTTTTTTTAAACTAAAATTGAATTATTTTTAATATTTAATTAAAAATTCATTAAGTTGACACTTAAGAAGTCAAAAGGGACATGTAGTAACCGGAAGAGTATTACTAAATACTTTATGCCAAATTTTGGAACAAGAATTTTACATTTATTTCCTAAAAAGATGTAATTTATCACGAAATTAATAAATATTGATAAAAAAATACTCCATCATGTCCTTTTGAAAAAGAAATTGTTCCAAATTACATGTCCCTCTCTTCTTTTCGTACAAATTTAAGTCCGATTTTCCAAAATTACCCTCAATTTATCATTTCCAATATTTGACTTCTTTAAAATTGAACTCTATATATTCTCATTCTTTAATGTATTTATTAAGGGTATTTGTTGAAAGGGAAAAATATCAAAGTCCTCATTTTCTAGTTCAAAATGTATCAATATCATCATGAAAGAAAATTTTGACTCACTTAAGTCACTTTCTAATTAAAAACGTACAAGCCGTCAAAGTCAAAGCTATCTGTAGTCAAACTAAACGTTTTCTGTCAACAAGTCCGTTAACTGTTTAATTGATTGCTGACTAGAATCCACGTTGGTTGCTCCAATTAGGGTTATAAACATAAAGAAAAACATAAGAAATACATATGTCAATGCCACCACTGCCCACTAAAGCAACCACCTTTCCTGCTGGAATTGACAATGAAAAACCTTGAAGTATGCGCTTCTCTGGTCTGGATGGATAAGAAAAGTGTATGTTACGTATGTCAATGTTGCCCTCGACTAGCTCGAGTGTCTTCCCTTTTGAGTCGATACTTATTGCCGAGTTTCTTCTGATCACCTCAAATACTTCCTTTCCTGCAGCTGTGGCCTGATTGAAGATTTGCATGTCCGGTGTAGCATAAGTAAGTGCTCTGAAACCAAACAAAAGCAATCCAGTAAGATATCTATTACCAAATTTATAGTTTAAAATATAATTCTACCAATGAATAATAATGTTATTGTTTCTACTTACATAGCTCCAAATAAAATGCTCATGACTGCAGCTAGGACTTCTCCTCAATTGAATAAACAAATTTACGTTTGTTTATAAACATGAGAAATATATAGATAGTAAAAAGAAAAAACAGTGATGCCAAAAAAAAAAAGAAATAACAGTAAAAAGCCATGTCAGAGTCCAGGTGTGCAAAATGGCTATTACTGCCCACATCACGATTTTGACTGTTAGATGTAGTATTGACTTTAACGGTTTGTACGTTTTTAATTAGTTAGTGACTTAAGTGAGTCAAAATTTTCTTTCATGATGATATTGATACATTTTTAACTAGAAAATGAGGACTTTGATATTTTTCCCTTTGTTGAAAAATTTTATCCAACCAACCTTTTTCTTAAATGCGTAATTTTTTTAAAAGGAAGGGAATATTAATTTAGAGTGGTACTCTTGATTTGATGATATATAAATATTATAAATAGCTACGAATTAGTCATATAATTTTTCCTTTTTGAAATTTTGGAGAATCGTATCCCGTAACTTTTTGTGTACAAAAATCTATTTAAATAAATAATTAGTTCAATGTTGCTCATGAGTCATGTACTTTATTTAAAATTATAACAAATACCGAGAGTAAAACCCATAATTACAATACTATTGTAAAATGAATGTCCTAGAATGTTCTTGTACATGAATGTCCTAGAAAGTTCATTTGGCCTTTCAATTCTTAAGACCTTTGGCTTTTCATTTTTTTAGACTCTTGGCCTTTTGATTCCTTGTAAACTACAACTTGTAAGCCTATAAATAGGCTCCATATGTAAACTTGTGAACTTACTTGAAGTAATAGAAATTCTCTTCTTGATCTCTCTCTAAATATCTAATATATATTACTAGTTATAATATATTTATAATACGTTATAATACGTTATCAGCACGATTTGCTAAAAAGATTTTTGAAGTTAGTTTGCTGGGAGGTTTGAAGGTTCGCACAAAAAGGTCACAAGTTTTCTTATCTTCTAAATCCAACTCTAAGGTACGCATCTTTATTAATGGATTTGTTTTTGCCTTTTACATATGTTTTGTGCACTAAATGTATAAAAATTTTAAGCATGTATGTTAAGCTCCCATATAAAATATTGAAGTCTTATGAATGAAGTGGTTTATGAGATATTGGTTGCATAATATTAAAGATCTACATGACACCATGTACCATCACGTTAATGTATATAATAATCAGTATATATGCAATTCTTAATAATTTGTTTTCATACATATAGACCGAGACATCCTTTAAGTTTTCTTTAGAATATAGGAAACAATGAGTTTCTTGTTTGTTTATCTATTTGTCTATCTACATATTTTCGCATTATATCCATATTTAGAATTTATTATTGTTATGATTTATTGTTTTAACTTTGTGATTATCTTTTCTTAAAAATGTCAAACTTTACCAAACTTGAATTTGAGGCTCTTGATATTACCAGAAAAAACTATTTGTCATGGATATTGGATATCGAAATTCATTTAGTCGCACAAGGTCTTGGAGATACAATCAAAGAGGGAAATAAAGAATCTGAATAAAACCGCGCGAAGGCAATGATTTTTCTTCGCCGCCACCTCCACGAAGGACTCAAAACTGAATATCTTACGGTGAAAGATCCACTTGAACTTTGGAAAAATTTAAAAGATAGATATGATCATCAAAAGACTGTGATTCTTCCAAAAGCTCGTTATGATTGGATGCATTTGAGGCTTCAAGATTTTAAAACCGTTAATGAATATAACTCCGCACTTTTTAAAATAACTTCTCAACTAAAATTATGTGGAGAAAATATTACTGACGCAGATATGTTAGAAAAAACTTATTCAACTTTTCATGCCTCAAATATACTCCTCCAGCAACAATATCGTGAAAAAGGTTTTACAAAATATTCAGATTTAATATCATGTCTTCTTGTTGCTGAGCAAAATAATAAGCTTTTGATGAAGAATCACGAATCTCGCCCTACTGGATCTAGCCCTTTCCCTGAAGTGAATGCGGCATCTTATAATTTTGGGCGTGGACGCGGTGGTGGACGCGGTCGCGGACGCGGTCGAGGAAATTTTGTGAGAAACAACCGTTTTCTCTAACATAGAAAACAAAATTCCAACCCGAAGTTGGAGATAGTGGAGAAAGATAAAAGAGTACAAAAGAATGTTGAGAATGTTTGTTTTCGATGTGGAATGAAGGGTCATTGGTCGCGTACCTGTCGTGCGCCCAAACACTTGGTTGACCTATACCAAGCATCCCAGAAGGAGAAAGAAAAATATATTGAAGCTAAAATGGACCCGAATACAACCCCTCTGATATGACACATTTGGAAGTGTCTGATTTTTATGAAATCCTTGAAGGAAGCGACAATGAATGATACATATATTATTATAATTATTTGGTTGAAAGACTGTTTATCTTAATTTAATTATTTTGTGTAAGACTTTATGTGCTTAATTATTATGAAATTTCTAATTATGTGTGCTTTTATTTGAAGTGATATGGATATCTCTCATTCTCGCACTACTCATAAAATAGATGAAGATATTTGTCTCGTTGATAGCGCAACTACGCACACTATCCTTAGAAATGAAAAATATTTTACTTCTTTACACAAGTACAAAGGCAATGTTAACACTATATCTGGAAGTATTAATTTGATTGAAGGCTCTGGAAGAGCTAACTTGTTATTACCTGGAGGAACAAAATTTGTTATAACTGATGCATTGTTCTCTCCAAAATCACAAAGAAACTTGTTGAGTTTCAAAGATATTCGCAGAAATGGATATCGTATTGAAACAATCAGTAAAGAAAATAAAGAATTTCTTTGTATAAAATGTATCACTTCGGGTAAGAAATACATGAAGGAACAACTACCCGCTTTTTCTTCCGGATTATATTATACAAATATACGTGAAATTGAGGCAAATGCAATCGCAAACCAGAAGTTTACTGATACAAGCAATTTTATTGTTTGGCATGACCGGTTGGGACATCCGGGATCAACTATGATGCGGAGAATTATTGAAAACTCGCATGGGCATCCATTGAAAAACCAGAAGATTTTTCAATCGAATGAATTCTCCTGTGCTGCTTGTTCTCAAGGAAAATTAATAATCAGGCCTTCTTTGGCTAAAGTTGGAACAGAATCTCCTAGATTTTTAGAACAGGTACAGGGTGATATATGTGGGCCCATTCACCCGTCATGTGGACCATTTAAATATTTTATGGTATTAATTGATACATCAACTCGATGGTCACATGTGTGTTTATTATCGTCTCACAACCTGGCGTTTGCGAGACTACTTGCGCAAATAATTCAATTAAGAGCACAATTTCTTGATTATAATAGCAGTACAATCCGTTTAGACAATGCAGGAGAATTCACATCTAGAGCCTTCAATGAGTACTGTGTGTCAATTGGAATCAATATTGAACATCCTGTTGCTCATGTTCATACACAGAATGGTCTCGCAGAATCATTCATCAAACGACTCCAATTGATTGCCAGACCATTGATTATGAGAACAAATCTCCCCACTTCAGTTTGGGGGCATGCTATTTTGCATGCAGCAGCACTTGTACGCATCAAACCTACAAGTTATCATAAATTTTCTCCCCTACAATTTGCTTCCGGAAGAGAGCCTAATATTTCCCATCTGAGAACTTTTGGATGTGCGGTATATGTCCCAATTGCTCCACCACAACGAACAAAGATGGGTCCCCAAAGAAGATTGGGAATATATATCGGTTATGAATCTCCCTCTATAATAAAATATCTTGAACCATTGACAGGTGATATGTTTACAGCAAGATTTGATGACTGTCATTTTGATGAAACTATTTTTCCAAGATTAGGGGGAGAGAACAAGATTATCCTTAAATCAGGGGGAGAAAATAAATAGCTGGAAAAAGAAATTACATGGAATGCATCAACATTGAATACTTATGATCCTCGAACAAACCAATGTGAACTAGAAGTTCAGAAAATTATTCATTTACAAGGCATTGCAAATTAATTGCATGATGCATTCACTGATTTAGATAGAGTAACAAAGCCACACGTTCCAGCTGAAAATGCTCCTGCAAAAATAGAAGTCCCTGAAGGACAATTAATTAGAGCAAGTGAGTCAAAACCTCGCATGAAGCGTGGTAGACCAATCGGTTCCAAAGATAAAAATCCTCGAAAAAGAAAAGGAGCAAAGAGTGAGGATGCCCAAATAGAGGAAATAAAATCTCCAGAAGAGACTCCAGAAGAGTCTTGTGACATGAAAGATGAAACCCCGGAAGAGGATCAGGTACCTGAAAAGGAAAACGAAGAGATCTCAATCAATTATGTTGTCACGGGTAAAAGATGGAACCGAAATGATATCATCGTCGACGAAAATTTTGCATATAATGTATCGCTTGATATAATAATTGAAAATGAGGATCTTGAACCAAAATCCGTCGATGAATGTCGACGTAGAGATGATTGGCCAAAATGGAAAGAAGCAATTGAAAAAGAATTAAGCTCACTTAATAAACATAAGGTTTTTGGACTTGTAGTCCGAACCCCTGAAGGGATGAAACCCGTTGGTTGTAAATGGGTATTTGTACGAAAGATAAATGACAAAAATGAAATTGTGAGATACAAAGCACGTCTAGTTGCTCAAGGATTTACACAAAGGCCAGGCATTGATTATGAGGATACATATTCCCCTGTAATGGATGCTACTACTTTTCGTTACCTTATTAGCCTGGCCGTTATTGAAAAATTAGATATGCGCTTAATGGATGTTGTGACAGCATACTTGTATGGTTCCCTCGAAAAAAATATTTATATGAGGATCCCTGAAGGATTTCGAATGCCTGAAGTATCTATATCACATTCACGTGACCTTTATTCGATTAAGTTACAAAGATCGATATACGGATTAAAACAGTCTGGTCGAATGTGGTATAAAAGATTAAGTGATTATTTATTAAGGGAACAGTACAAGAATAATCCTAATTGTCCATGTGTTTTTATAAAGAAGACAAAATCTTCATTTGCTATAGTTGCTGTATATGTTGATGATATAAATATTATCGGAACTCCTGAAGAGCTCCAAAAGACAGTCTATTATTTAAAGGCAGAATTTGAAATGTGCCTTGGATTGCAAATTGAGCATCTATCTGGTGGAATATTTATGCACAAGTCAACATATACCGAAAAAATCTTAAAACGTTTTTACATGGACAAATCACATCCATTTAGCTCTCCAATGGTTGTACGGTCATGATAACGTGTATTTTATACACGTTTTGTCTTTTATTCTTCTGCATTTTTGTTAGTTTCGAATGTTGTTTTATTAATATTTGTTATGTTTTTCATCTTTCAGTGCCTCGTGCTTAATTGTTGAAAAGATGGCTTAATTTGGGCAAGAAAGTGAAGATTATTCAAGAGGGAAGTTAGAAGATGAAAGCTGGCGATGTCGGGAGGTGTTTAATGTATTAGCTTGAAGATTTTATCTCGTACGGGCTACTGTACGGCTGTTTGACAGGCCGTTCAAAGGAGCTGATTTCTGTAAGGGTTGCTGTACGGCCGTTCAACAGGCCGTACAAGTCCTGTTGTGTATTAAATGAGAAGTAAACATAACATCTTCATAACTTCTAACATATCTAACTTCATCTTCATCTAACCTAGCATCTTCAAGAACATAAAATTAGGGTTAGTAGGAGTAGATTATGAGTAACTAACTCCATAATTTGCCTCAAAGAAGTATCTCTTGTACTAAACCCACTTCAATTTAAGTAAGATCTATTTCACTCTATCTTGAATTCTTGAGTTGTATTGTTTATGATTTTTCTTGGAGAATTGTAAGTTGCTTCAATTTGCTCTTCTTGTAATATCAATTGCTAATTGTTTGTGTTAATCCGTAATTATTAGTACATTCATTATAGTAGCGCAAGTTTAGTGTACCTAAATTCTCAAGCTTTAAGTGCAAATACCTAGGTTGAGCTTCTCATCCTTGGGTTTGTCCTAACCTCTCTTTGATTGATTCCTTGATTTGGTTAAATTGGTAGTGCTTCACTATTGGTTGCTAGTATCAAGAGAACTAATTTATGTGCTTCACTAAATTAGTGTTTATAATAGAAGAGAAATAATTGATTGTGTGTTTCACCAATTATCTTGGTTAGGTAGAATTGGATATATTTGCTTGTTGTTGGGTTGAAGTGCTTGAGTTGCCATTATTCTTGGGTCAAATATCTCTATATCTTGCTAATTTGCTTATTGTGTTGTGTTGGTAAATTTGGATATTAGCCATTAACTTAGTTGCGTTTTTGTAGCATTTTATTTATCGTATGCAAGGTGTTTGATAAAACACCTTAACCAAACTCAAAACCCCCCATTTACACACTTCTAAATTGTAAGAGATAATATACTTGGAATCAATATTGTGAGTCCTTCCCTGTGAACGAACTTACGAAAAACACTACTTTTAAATTGGCGCCGCTGCCGGGGAAGGCAACAATATTAATTTTGAGTTAATTGTTTCTTATATTTTAGATTTTATCTTTGTATATAATTTTTTCTTTCTTTCTTTGTTTGTTTTTTTTATTGATGTGTCTTCATGTTTATTGGATATAGACATGAACTAACTCTTTCAGGAGACGATGGATAGCTATTTTGGTTGGTATAATGCTCAAGATTTCACCTATGATCAAGAACGATAACAAGATTTTAATTCTTTTCAGAATTTTAATGCGTATCAGGTGAATTCTTTATATTCTACAAACTCATGCTATGCTCCTTACCCTCCTAGCATTGATTATTCATATGCTTGTGAAAATCAATGTTATGATCCGCAATATAATTCCCAAGACCATCAAGGGTCTTTTTCATCTTCCTTATCATCATTAGAGGAGATAATAAAACAAATGGCGGCAAACAACCTCCAATTTCAAAACATCACTTTTCAAAGTATATCCAACTTGGAAAAGAGCACTTCTCAAATGGAAAAGATCACTTCTCAAAGCATATCCAATTTGGAAAAGCAAATGGGCCAACTAGCCGAAACCGTGAATCGATTAGCGGAGGGTAATTCTCCTACTGATCATGATTCTTGTTTTGTTATTAATGAAAATGTTGTGCATGATGAATTTGCTTGTTTAGTTGACGATTGCCCTAGACTTAATGATGATAAATTGGATGCAGTTGAGGATCTACCAAATTTAGAAAATACTTTTGTGCTTAATGAATTGGTAGATGAGATAAAAATTGATGAATGTCCAATTAAAATTGAGAAGGAATTTGAGCTTAAGATTGACGAGGTTGAAATTTTTGCTTGGGTATATAAGGATCCAATTTGTGAACAATTTTTGAGTCGTAGTTATAATGATTATTCTGACGATTTTTCTAACTACTTTTCTTTTTCAAAGTCTCTTGAAGATGAGGAGATCGTAAAAATATTTTTATATTTTTATGGATCAAAGGTATATTTGCACACCTTGTTCTTATTATTGATTCGTAGGTATGTGCATTTATTTGCTTTTTCACCTCATTAGTTAGAATAGTTGTATAAATAAGTCGAGCCAACGACAATAAACAAAACGGTTTTTGGGAGGCAACCCAAGGTACGCATGTATTTATATATTTTTATGCGTGTGTTAGATTTTGTTCCTCGCTTGCATTTATGTAGGGCGTTATGCATATTGTGGGTTTGGGGATTGATCTAAATATTAGTGAGTGGGGATTCCATTTTTTTAACTATTTTAATTCTAAGAAAATAACCAAAAAAAAATTATGTATTTTTGTGGTTTGATTAATGAATTTTATAATAGATTTTCAAAAAAAAATTGTAATAATAATTCCCCGCTCAATAATATTTAGTATCGTTAATTCTAATTTTTATGATTTTTTATATTTGTTCCACTTGTGCCTTGATGTGTTTGTTCATGTTTTCAGGAATTAATATTTTATTCAAGCATTCAAGGATTTGTGTGAATTTTCTAAAAAAAAATAGAAAAAAAATATATTTTTGTAAAATTTCAGGGCTGCACGGGCTGTCGTACGGGGTGTAGACCGTGCAACAAGCCGTGCAGCAGCTTGTGCAATTTTTTTGATGCTTCTGTCCATAACTTAGTGCAAAATGAGGGGTCCTAAAATTTTATACCCACTTGTTGCACAGGTCGTGCAGCTCTCAAAAACAAAAATAGAAAGTATATTGCAAAACAAAACAATCCTCAGCCCTTTGCCTCTTCTCCTCTTCGACATGTCTTCCTTCACCATTTCAGCCATCCTCCCCTTTTTTTAATTCAAACGCACAATGCCACCGTTAGCCAAACATCACCAGCACAACCATCTCCCTCCTCCCCAATTCGCACACCACCACCACTGCTCCACCATTCTCCCTCCACCTCTGTTCCAAAACACCTCGCACCTTCATCCTCCATTTCAATTCACGCCACCCTTCACCACCACTGCAATCCCTCCTCCGCCGCAGACTTCACCAGCCTGCACACCATTTCCCTCCCCATCTCCTTCCTCGCACTCTCATTATCTTCATACACAAACTACAATTCTCCTCATCCGCCCCTCTTCATTCTCCGACCAACCGCGCCACCAACAACACCCAACCCACCTCCGTTTTCTCCCACCCCGTATCCCTCCACTCCGGCCCTCATCTCCCTCACGCCTCCACCCATATATTTCTTTGACTCTCCTCCCTCTTTTATTCCTCCACCTGCTGCTATCAACCCCCCCCTTTTTGTTTTTTTTTTCCTTTGTTTAGTTTTTGTTTTCTTTTTTGTATTTTGTTTTATTTTTATTTTGTTTACTTTTATTCACTTTTTAAATTTTGATTTTAGTTTTTATTTTAATTTTATATAAATTTAAGAACAAAATTATTTTTGATTTTATTATTAATTGGTTAGTTCTTTTTCTTTTCTTTTATTTTATTTTGTTTTATTTACTTTTATTCACTACTTCTTTCATTTTAATTTTAATTTTAATTTTTTTTATAAATTCAGAAATGAATTTAAATTTAATTTAAAATTTAATTTTTGATTTTATTATTAATTACTTAGTTATTTTATTTTAGTTTTAAAATTTGATTTTGATTTATTATTAATTTATTAGTTTATTATTATTATTATTGTATTTTTTTTAATTTTATTTTATTTCATTTCATTTCATTTTATTTTTTAAAAAAAACCAAAAACCAAAATTTAATTCTTTTTAATTTTGATTTTAGTTTTTAATTTTCTAAAACTAAGAAATTATTTTATTTTAGTTTTAGTTTTAAATTTGATTTCTGCTTTTATTATTTCAGTTTTAAATTTGATTTGATTTTTCTTTTATTTTTTTATTTTTATTTTTTTTAATTGGTTAGTTATTTCATTTTATTTTATTTCATTTTTTTAAAAAACATTTTTATTATTTATATATCCTTAATTAGTGTTGAAGTGGCTTTGTAGGGTGTGGATTTGGCTTGTTGATTATTTTCGTTGGGTTGATTGTGGTGTGTGGCGATAGTTCAATTCTTGGCGTGCAACTTTGGAGTTATATTTTCGCAAATATGAGTGGTGCTCCCGGTCCTTGTTATTTATTTTTAGGGGAGTTCTCTTTCACACATATCTCTACTTCATTTTATTTGTCATGCATGAGGACATGCCATGTTTTAAGTGGGGGAATGATTGTTTATGTTCATCCTTGTATAATATACGTAGCTAGTATTAGTAATCTTTTTTGTTTCATTTGATGTCCGTTTTGTTTGCATTTGGTAAATAAGTTTAGTCGTGAGCGTGTTTACTTGTTTGTGAAATTTATGACATTGTGAGCTTGTATTCTTGTTTTCTCCTATTTCGTGCCTAGCATTACCAATTTGATGCGAATCTATAAGTTTGATGCACCTTATTGCACACACACACACACACACTTGAAATGGCATGAAGAGTCTAGATGTTTGTAATTAAATAGTGAGCATGACGATTATCTCTTAGCATGCATGGAATCAAATCGAGAAGATGTTATTACAACTTAAACCTTGTGAGGCCTTGAACGATGATTCTTTTGCTTGTGTGTTACTCCCTCTTTATGTGTGTTTGTTGCTCTAGGGCTTGCATTAAATCTTCATTCATGGATGCACCATAATAAGGAAATTCTATTTAGGATAATATTTTTTTTTGGCCTTTTTAGCTTATGAACCATGAAAATAATCCCTAGTTACCCCCTCTTTGAAGCTTATATCCATATTTTTCTTCGTCACTCTCCACTTTTATACATGAGTCATAGCCAAATACTTCACTCTCGACCTTGTTGAGCTAGTTGAGTCTTGGAAAGAATTGATTGATGAGCATGTGAATTTGGAGAAGTTGTGAAGAGGAAGGATTCTAATTATTGTAAGTGTGAACTAGTTTGATGTGTATATCTAGATGTGGTTCAAAGTTCTTTGTAGTATTTATTTATGTTATGCATTCCCTTTGCTAAAAAAAATAATAAAGGGGATGAAAAAAAAAGAAGAAAAAAGAAGAAAAAAGAGAAATAGAAGAAAAAGCAATAAATCTTTGTACTTTATTTTGTTTCAATTTTCTTGGTAAATGTGGTTGTGTTTTGTAATTGTAAATGAGTGAAGACATTCTTTAGTTTGTGAATTTGGTGGATGAAGCGAGCAAGCGTCATTCTGACTCAACTAGCGAGACTTTTACACCTTCCTTGAACTTAAATTTTCACACCTTCACCCAAGCCCCATTACAACCCATTTTATGAATTCCTTGTTTTTGGTGCAATCCGGAATTTAGGTGAACATGCAAGGTCAAGTAGAGCGCATGCATTTAGACTTGGAGTTGAGTGAAATCTCTAGCCCATACTTGTGTGATACATAATTGAGAGATGTGAGATTTTTCACCATACAATTTCATTTTCTTAATGCGAAGCCATATATGCTTTGTGATAATCTTGTCTAGTGTTCACAATTGAAGTGCATTCATTCTATCTTTAATGTCTTTGTTACATCTTGCACAAGGTGTGTTATCTTGATTCTTGAATTGGTTGTTAGCTCGTTATAATGGATGACAAGGTGAATAGCTCTATATGTTTGATTTTAGTTACAAGTAGACGACTCGGATATGTGAGTGTAGTAGTTAGCTTAATTAGTTGGTATTGTTAATTTCTTGTTTATTAGTGGTTTTTGTGATTTTGTGGGTACATCATCTATAAACCCTCACGAGACCTCACTCGTCCACTAGGGCTACCTAGGGGTTCCAAGGGCTTGTTGCATATGCCAAATGCAACCGTGATCACCTACGGAAGTGGTACTAGTTAGGAGTATATGGTGTTGTTAATATTAGTTTGCTCGGGACTAGCAAAGTTCAAGTGGGGGAAGATTTGATAACGTGTATTTTATACATGTTTTGTCTTTTATTCTTCGGCATTTTTGTTAGTTTCGAATGTTGTTTTATTAATATTTGTTATGTTTTTCATCTTTCAGTGCCTCGTGCTTAATTGTTCAAAAGATGGCTTAATTTGGGCATGAAAGTGAAGATTATTCAAGAGGGAAGTTAGAAGATGAAAGCTGGCGATGTCGGGAGGTGTTTAACGTATTAGCTTGAAGATTTTATCTCGTACGGGCTACTGTACGACCGTTCGACAGGCCGTTCAAAGGAGCAGATTTCTGTAAGGGTTGCTGTACGGCCGTTCAACAGGCCGTACAAGTCCTGCTGTGTATTAAATGAGAAGTAAACATAACATCTTCATAACTTCTAACATATCTAACTTCATCTTCATCTAACCTAGCATCTTCAAGAACATAAAATTAGGGTTAGTAGGAGTAGATTATGAGTAACTAACTCCATAATTTTCCTCAAGGAAGCATCTCTTGTACTAAACCCACTTTAATTTAAGTAAGATCTATTTCACTCTATCTTGAATTCTTGAGTTGTATTGTTTATGATTTTGCTTGGAGAATTGTAAGTTGCTTCAATTTGCTCTTCTTGTAATATCAATTGCTAATTGTTTGTGTTAATCCGTAATTGTTAGTACATTCATTATAGTAGCACAAGTTTAGTGTACCTAAATTCTCAAGCTTTAAGTGCAAATACCTAGGTTGAGCTTCTCATCCTTGGGTTTGTCCTAACCTCTCTTTGATTGATTCCTTGATTTGGTTAAATTGGTAGTGCTTCACTATTGGTTGCTAGTATCAAGAGAACTAATTTATGTGCTTCACTAAATTAGTGTTTATAATAGAAGAGAAATAAGTGATTGTGTGCTTCACCAATTATCTTGGTTAGGTAGAGTTGGATATATTTGCTTGTTGTTGGGTTGAAGTGCTTGAGTTGCCATTATCCTTGGGTCGAATATCCCTATATCTTGCTAATTTGCTCATTGTGTTGTGTTGGCAAATTTGGATATTAGCCATTAAATTAGTTGCGTTTTGTAGCATTTTATTTATCGTATGCAAGGTGTTTGATAAAACACCTTAGCCAAACTCAAAACCCCCCATTTACACACTTCTTGATTGTAAGAGATAATCTACTTGGAATCAATATTGAGAGTCCTTCCCTGTAAACGAACTTACGAAAAACACTACCTTCAAATTGGCGCCGCTGCCGGGGAAGGCAACAATATTAATTTTGAGTTAATTGTTTCTTATATTTTAGATTTTATCTTTGTATATAATTTTTTCTTTCTTTCTTTCTTTGTTTTTTTTATTGGTGTGTCTTCATGTTTATTGGATATAGACATGAACTAACTCTTTCAGGAGACGATGGATATCTATTTTGGTTGGAATAACGCTCAAGATTTCACCTATGATCAAGAACGATATCAAGATTTTAATTCTTTTCAGAATTTAAATGCGTATCAGGTGAATTCTTTATATTCTACAAACTCATGCTATGCTCCTTACCCTCCTAGCATCGATTATTCATATGCTTGTGAAAATCAATGTTATGATCCGCAATATAATTCCCAAGACCATCAAGGGCCTTCTTCATCTTCCTTATCATCATTAGAGGAGATGATAAAACAAATGGCGGCAAACAACCTCCAATTTTAAAACATCATTTTTCAAAGTATATCCAACTTGGAAAAGAGCACTTCTCAAATGGAAAAGATCACTTCTCACTTCTTGCAATTCATGAAGCTAGTCGAGAATGTGTCTGGTTGAGGTCAATAATTCAACATATTCGGGAGTCATGTGGCATGTATCATGATAGAAAATCTCCACAGTAATGTTTGAAGACAACACGGCATGTATCCAACAATTGAAGGAAGGCTATATCAAGGGTGACAAAACTAAGCACATATCTCCAAAATTTTTCTTCACACATGATCTTCAAGAAAATGGAGAGATTGAAGTTCAACAGATTCGTTCAAGTGAAAATCTTGCAGATCTATTTACCAAGTCATTACCACCAACAATTTATGAAAAAATAGTACACAAGATTGGGATGCGTCGGCTTAAAGATCTCAAATAAATTTTCAATAATTGATGTACTCTTTTTCCTTTACTAGGATTTTTTTCCCAAAGGGTTTTTTCCTAAAAAGGTTTTAACGAGGCACAATTATTGGAAATAGGACATTCAAGGGGGAGTATTGTAAAATGAATGTCCTAGAATGTTCTTGTACATGAATGTCCTAGAAAGTTCATTTGGCCTTTCAATTCTTAAGACCTTTGGCTTTTCATTTTTGTAGACTCTTGGCCTTTTGATTCCTTGTAACCTACAACTTGTAAGCCTATAAATAGGCTCCATATGTAAACTTGTGAACTTCCTTGAAGTAATAGAAATTCTCTTCCTGATCTCTCTCTCTAAATATCTAATATATATTATTAGTTATAATATATTTATAATACGTTATAATAAATACAACTATAATATTTGAAAAGTATACAAGTAAATTATTTTAGCTTTTCACTCCCTTTAGTGCTCCTTTTTATAAATATATTGATAATGAGTTCTAAGACTTAATTTCTTTAAAGAGAAATATTTATTTAAATATTTTCCTAAAAATTTATAACAAATTAATAATTATAACAAACTAAAATTAATAAAAATTAATTTTCACTATACTGATTCAAAATTCATATTTTTCAGTTTCATTTTTATATAAAATGCGTGTTATTGTACAAGTAATTTTTTTTTTTTGAATAACCAAGATTATAGCGTTACAATTGAATATCTGTTCTAAGAAAATTCTTGTCGAACCCAGGTCTTAAGACAACAGAGGATAAGTTCTTACCACAATCGTGCTCATAAGTAAACTTCTTAATTTTTACTATTATAGTACAATCGAAACATAAAAAATTTGTCGATTTGATTTTCGGTATGATTATCCTAATTATTAAATATATATATATATATATATATATATATATAATTAATGATAATTAATCGATTGCCTTTTTTATGTTTATTTTTAGTTGAAGATATCTTCAAATCATTAATAAAATATACTAGTTTTATACCAGTGCAATATACGGGATGATTTATAAATTAATTTCTCCTTCAATTTAATTAACTTTTTAATATTTTAATTAATATTTTTAGTATTATGGCATTTTTCTTTAATATTTTAATTATTATATGCTTACATATTTTAATTTTTCAATAAGATATACTTTTAATTGCAATTTGAAAAAATACTACTATATTTTCTAATCGTTTTATTATTGAATGTATTCTATTGAATTTGTATATCTAATTTAAATTATATTTCATAAAATGTTTACTATTATTTTATTTTTTCTCCTATTTTTTAGTCATTATTCCAATTATATAGTTTTATACCCGTGCGATTTATGAAACATTATTTAGATAATTTTTTTAGTAATAAATAAGAACCGTTAAATCTAATAATAAGATACACTATATTATTAAATTATTTTATTAAAAATTCAAGATTCGAATTCCGTTAACGACATATTTAATTTAAAATTGGACAATGTAAAATTTAAAGCATACATATCATCAATTCAAATTATATTAAAATTAAATTAAAAAAATTATGAAAATAATAATTATCTAAAAACATAATTATACCACTAAATAAATTTTATAACATATAAAAAAAACTCGTACATCGCATGGATTATAAGTTAACATTATTCAAACTTTAGTTTAGTTACTAAGAAAATTATACTGAAACAAAAAAAAATATGCATCTAAATAATGAAATTAATATTTTTTGTCAAGATTATATAATTATAATTGAATTAATTAAAATAAAATCAATATATATTAGGTGCTCGATCGGTAGATAATTACTCAGATAGAAGCATTTAAAAAAAAAAATTGATCTCGTATTTATTGCCGTGACCAATTTCTTAGGCTTTGAGATAAATATTGCAGTACCGCCTCGCCACAGGGCCTCAGTGCTTGCCTACATAACATAGGAAAGTTCGATGTAAGTTGTATAAAAAAGACCAATCCTAACTTGTGTTGGAGAAGGTAAGTTTCTGATCAATTATCATCATATAATTAGCAAACCTACAAAAAATCTATTAAGACAACGCCTGGATCACATCACAAAATCACACAAATAAGACACAATGGCTAAGAAAGATAGTAGAAGATCAGCTACAAAAAATCTAGCTACAAGTTATTTTACTACTAAAAAAACAAAAAAACACGCAGTTCTCTTACCATCAAAACAAGTTCCTATGAAGATTGAAGGTGTTAGAATGTTAAGGTCCAAGTGGGTTGCTGAAATCAAGCACCCCAAGAAAAAGAATTTTCGAATATGGCTTGGTAGTTATGCTACTCAGGAAGAAGCTGCCAAGGCTTATCAGTTGAAAAAGATGGAACATGAAAAAATTAAACTCCAGGCCATTGTTAAAGACATGAAGTCGGTTGATGATCAAGAAGTCGTTAGTGCCCACGTGGAGTCTGATGCAAAATCTTTGTCTGATGATCGTGATCTTGCAATGAAAGGCATTGATAATGATGATCAGCCAATGGAAGACGTTGTTATTGATGACCAGGCAATGAAAGCTGTTGATTTTAATGATCAGGAAACCGTTAATGTCCTCAAGGAGCCAAAAGTAGAGAATTTGTTTGATGATCGTGGTGTTGGGGTGAACGTTGTTGAATTTGATGACCAGGCGAGGAAAGTCCTTGATGTTACTGCCAAGAAAACAGGAAGGCACACAATTCCCTTGCCATCCAAGCAACAAGTTCTTTCAAAGATTGATGGTGTCAGAATGAGAAAGTCAAAGTGGGTCGCTGAAATCAAACACCCAAAGAAGAAAAATCTTCGAATATGGCTTGGTAGTTATGCAACTCAGGAAGAAGCTTCTAAAGTTTATCAGTTGAAAAAGATGGAACATGAAAAACTTAAACTCCAGGCTATTGCACGGAAAGACAAGTTAGTTGCTGATCAAGAAGTTGCTAGTGCCCACGTGGAGTCCAATGCAGAACCTGTGCCTGATGATCCTTATGTTATGATGGAAGTAGTTGATTTTTATGACAAAGCGAAGAAAGCAGCTGCTTTTGATGATGAAAAAATCGCTGATATCCTCAAGGAGTCTAATGCAGAATCTCAGTCTGATGATCGTGATGTTACGATGAGCATTGTTGATTCGGATGACCAGGCAACAAAAGTCGTTCATTTTGATGACCAGGCAGAGAGGAGTTTGAGCAGAGGAAGAGTAGTAGAACAAGAAGCTGGCGATATGTTGCTGCAATTGGGTCCGATTTTGATAGATAGGTATGGCTCTCTCTTGGGTGATTTTAGCTGGATTGATGACCTCAGTATCTAGGTTACAATATAAGTGTCCAAAACAACAAATATATGTGTATTCATGTATTTAGACTCGTAGTTTTATTACGCTGCAAGTGCAATTTATCGATGTTTATGATGCTATCTCAAAGTTGATAGAATTAGGGATTGGAAAATCTACTAGGTCCTCCAAAGTAGGATTCAGGATATGGAACATAAGGTTCACTTGTACGGAAAGATATTGCAAGAAGCAATTCATCAAACGGGGAATACCCCGATAATAAGACATATGCAGTTCTTAAACATTACACTATTACTACTGCTAACTCAGAGGAGATTACTTTGTTCAAGGATAAGATCGTATGGAAGGTTTTTTTTTTCTTTGGGTTCTAGTTTTGTAAATGCAAGTTGTGATTTCATAGGGAAGGCCTGTTGGATTTGAATGGACATATTGAGCTCCTAGTATTATCAGTGTTTGCTTGGTACAAATACAGGGCAAGTGGGATAAAAGCTTTGAGGTGTCCACCTTATTAATTTTCAGAAACACAAAAACTAATCATGAAAGTTTGTATAATCATGTGTAATGCAGAATTGGCTGATGATATAAAGGTCATGCTCATGCATATAGAAAGTTTAGTTATGGATTACCTAAGTTACAGAACCATCTGTTATGCAGTCATTTTCAACCTGTTTTCGATATTTTTTATTATTGTTATACTCAGATATGTTATAATCGTCTCGGAATCTCATCATTACCAGTTAACCACCTGGCTTCATGTTTGATCGTCCTACAACAATGCAGCTAAGTTGTTCTTTCATTGCTCACTGAGACTTGTACCAGTAATCATATTTATTAACCTTGACTTGCACTAAACTTTTGTCAAAAAAAAAAATCGTTTCAATTTCCTCCCGTCCCAAATCTATGGCCCCATAACTTAGAAGTGATTAATCTTGTGAGATATGCCAATAAGATGCTAATTTTGTTTTTTTTATATAGTTAAACACACGCACACGCCAGAAGTCCAACTCTTGACCTTTCTTAGAGAAGCCAAGACCTCAACCACTGCATCAATCATTTGTTGGAGATCAGAAACGCAAAAAAAACGTTTAAGATATTTTTCTTGAATTCTCACTTTTTTGATTTTTTATTAAAAAATTTTCTTGCATTAAGTAGCAACTTAATGGCATTTTAATATTCATTAATTACACTTATTGAATATATATATATATATATATATATATATATATATATATATATACATATTAAATTTAATTCATATTATTTATATAAAAGATTCACACTCTTTATTTGAGCATTATACTCTCTGTTTCTCTCATTTCTTTACACTTTCCTTTTTGGGATATCCTTCTCAATTCTTTACATTCCAATTTTTTTCCAAAATAATAAAGTTTTATAATATAAAAAGTAACTACACCCACTAACTTTCTTCCACTAAACTCACTTTATTATATAAAATATTGATTGGTCCCATTACTCTACTCACTTTTTTTACTTTTCTCCACTACTTTACATTTTTTCTTAATTTTCGTGCCCAACTCATTTGTAAACAATGAGAGGGACGGAAAGAGTATATTATAATGTCCGGAGATCAAAAACGCACCGAAAGCGTTTAAGATATTTTTCTTGAATTTTCGCTTTTTGATTATTTTTTTTATTAAATTTTTTTCTTGCATTAAGTAGTAGCTTAATGGCATCTTATGGACATTTTAATAATCATTAATTACACTTATTAAATATATATATATATATATATATATTAAATTTACTTCAAATTATTAATATAAAAGATTAAAAAACTTTATTTGAGCATTATAATTATTATATCAATATAAAATATTAATTATATGTATAAAATTAAGATTATTTTTATGTAAATTAACGACTTAAAATTGTTCACATTGCGTCTTTTTTTATTGTGTGAAAATGTTATACACATGTTGTTTCATTATATTGTGTCAAAATAAATTAATATTCTAATTCTATAAATTCTAATACCATTACTGAGCATGTATATTATGAGAGGGGTGTCGGCTTTAAAAACGTTATTTAGTTATATTTATTATTGTAATTGATATTTTCATGTTTATAATATTTTTAAGATTATTAAAATTCTTGATCTATAATGAGAGTATTGTTCCAACTAATAATTCATACAAACTGTTTTCTATCACTTTTTTAAGGAAATTTTTTAAATACCTATTAACTTTTATATTAATTTATCTATTTTCAATAACCAAAAAATAATAATTATTAACCGCGCGAAGCGCGGCAAAGTTGCCTAGTGTAAATTAACGATACCATAGTGTATTTCTAAAATTTGAAGAAGTGTGTATTATTTGCTAGCCAATAAGTTGGGTGGACAAGAAGAGGCTAAAATTGTGAAGTGACACATCTATACTATACTATTATAAGCAAAATAAGGTATATTTGGTTAGTTGGTTGGTCCTTCTAAATAAAATCTAAATACTTTCCAAACAAAAAAATGCACTTAATTTATTAGAAAAAAAAACAAAATCACTTTTGCGCCTCAAAATTATAAATAAAATTTAGTTATACCGTAACTAGAATCCATGTTGCCCATTGACACCTCTCTCCTGCGCAAAGAAAACGGAGGCAACCAATTGTTTGATCAATCACATACATAATTAAAATAAATTTATTAAATAAAGTAAAATGCATATATTTTTTTAAGAAAATTGAATAATTTCTTGCATAATTATATATTCTTTTTAATTATACTCCAATTTAAATTCTGCACATACACCGAACTTATAATTAAACTAAAATAATATTATACTAGCTTAAACCCCGTACGATGCACGAATTTTTTTTAGTAATTATATGATTTTTTTAAATTTGAATTAAATTTTTTAAAACAGAAATATTGTAAATTAATTTTAAATATTATGATGTGATAATAATCATATATATGTTTCCCGTGATATTTTTAGAAAATGAAGAATTTTAGTAAATATAGAAAAGATGATACATTTTAACTAAAAGAGAAAAATGTTCTTAAAGTTAACTTTAGATATCTTACCTAAAGTTGACGGCATTTTGTGTATAAAATATAAAATATAAAAAAGCTAAGAAAAAATATAATAAAAAATAAATAGTAACACAAAATAAAATAATTAATTAAAACAAAATAGAAATATAATGTATTAAAAGATAATGTATTTTAAATAAAATATAAAAGATAATGTATTTTACGTGAAAAAAGAAATTGATTAGTTATTAAAAAATAGAAAAGGTAACATGTTTTACCTTAAAAAGGAAATTTATTAATTGTTAGAAACTATAAATAATTAAGTAAAATTAACATGTACCGTTAAATAAGGGTAAATAAGTATAATCAATATGTACCGTACCGACCAACCAAACTTTTAATGTTTCGTCTATTATATAATAGTAAGTATAGATTAGATTAAATTTCGTGCATTGCACGGATCTTTAATATTATATAATTTTTGTTCTTTAATTTGAATTAAATTCTTTAAGATATGAAATTTGTAAGCTTAATTTTTAAATGATATGATTTGATATTAATTATATATATGTTATCCGTGATATTTCTAAAAAAATAGAGGATTTTAATTAAAAATAAAGAAAATACGATACATTTTAGTTGAAAAAAGTATTTAATTAATTATTAGTAATTATAATATTATTATTTTATTTTATTAAATATAAGAGTGCGGTGAAGGGGAGAGATTTAGAAAATTATCTATTAGTAAATAGAAAACTGGGCCTGAGGTTGTTCTTAGGATCTCTCCTGAGGTTATAACTCAAAGAGCGTATAAAATAAGTGGCCCCGCAGGGGCATTTTTGTAAATAACAATTTTTTCTCGGTAATTTACCTAGATACCCTTCAATTTGTATTGAAAATCTGAAATAATGACATTTTTACCATTTTTTTAACGAGAATATCACTTCTGAATTTTTTGACCAAAAATACCAGTGTATTACGCATTTCAAAAATGGGTAATAGTGTTACGCATTTGCCAAATGGGTAATGCGTATAAAGTAAAAATAAAATAAAAAAAAATTACTTGTGTTACGCAGGAATGCGTAACACCTTCAGAATTGGGGTGTTATGCATTCCCAGAATGCGTATCACAATTAATTATTTTTTTTTCATTTTTTTGAAAAATTCTTACATGATACCCATTTCACAAATGCGTAATAGGCTGGTATTTTTGGCCAAAAAATTTAAAATTGGTATTTGTGTAATAAAATTTTGAAAAAATGGCATTTTTGGCCATTACCCTTGAAAATCGTTTAATCTCAGGTAGAAGTATAGTATAATATAAATATTAATTGGGAAATTATGAATGGTACCCCTCTGATTTTGACTTTTATGAATGATACCCTTTTTTATGGATGGTTCCCCTAAAACTTTTGACTTATTATGTGGAAAATTATGAATGGTACCACTTTACTGTTCATTTAGGGGTACCATTCATAACAGCCGAAACCACAGGGGTTCCATTCATAATTTCCCGTATTAATTTAATATGTTGTTAGGATAATTCGAACCTTACACCTTTAAATATAACAACGTTTAGTATTAAATATAAATTAATTAATATGTTGTTCACATAATCGAACCATAGACCTTTATATAAAACAACTTTTAGTATTGATATTTCGTATATTTGAATTGAGATCTAACGGTTGTAAATGAAAGGGATCGGATAACCAAAAATGATGTGATAACGAAAAATGAGTTTACCAAACCACAAAATATACCCCATTTTGCTTATTATAGTATATATTTAGTAAATGTAATATTTTTATTTTTATTTTTATTTTAAATCATCCGCATACTATGAAGATGTTTTAGTTAGAGAAAATGGAAAAGGTAATATGTTTTAGCTGAAAAAAGTAAGTGGGTAGGTATTAGAAATTATAATATTATTATTTTCTTTTCTTAAATATATATTATACTATTATAAGCAAAACAAGTAAGGTAAATTTGGTTAGTTTTGGTTGGTTAACGTTTCCAAAAAAAATTGTTAATACCTTCCTGAAAATAACAAGTTAAAAAAACATATTAAAAAAAATATTGTATTTATCATAAACAACAAAATTTACCAATAATGCGCAAAAATATATTTTTTTAAAATTAAAAAAACTGTTAAAATTTACAAATTCAATTAAATTATATTAATTAAAAAAACCAAATGTTTTACAGAATTATAAACGTTTTCACTTATATCCCGATTAGAATCATCGTCCGCACACACTTCTTACAACATTTCTTTCTTCAACGATTTTAGGTTACACTCAATAATTTTTTAATGATATCTATTGAATTATTAAGATATTTAACAATAAATTTAAAAAAATGTTAAATTAATGATATTTATTTATGTCATGAAATTAAGTCATTTTTTATTTCTCAATCGAATTGTCAGTTCGGGGGTTTTCCCGGCTGGGCTCTTATGTTTTAGTGAATCCTTTTTAATTGTTTGTCAAAAAAAGTATGGAATATATGTAAATTTAAGATTAATAATAAAATTAATTAAAATAAATTAAAATTTTATATTAAATCAAATAATTAATATATTAATTCATAATTTATACTATCTATAATAAGCGAAAGGGGTATAATTTGTTGTTTGGTTATCCCCATTTTTGGTTATGGTTATCCCTCATTCACAACCGTTAGATTATCAACTCAAATAGATAATAATCGTTAGATATAACAATACTAAAAGTTGTTATATACAGAGATCTAAGGTTCGATTCCCGTCGACAATATATTAATTGATATTTAATATTAAAAATTAGTATACACAAAGATACAAGGTTCAAATTCTTCCAATAACATATTAAAATTAATATTTATAATAATTATATTATATTATAAATAAATTATAAATAATTAAAAGTAACCGGTGTTTTGCACGGACTATAAACTAATAATTAAAATAATATAAAATAGCCCGTACTTTACACGAGTTATAAGCTAGTACATTTATAAATGTAAAATGCAAAATGAGATGTGCTAGCAATTTCAAAACTTAGCATATACAGAAACTACAGTTTTTAAAGCATCTTTAACTCTCTCTATAAATCTGTAAGCAGAATTGGCTGTAAAAAATGTCATGATCCCCAAACTATTTTAGGGTATCTCTTCAAACTTGTCAATTTTCATTATGGCTAAAAATAGTTAAAAAAAATATGTGGTTCTGATACACATAATACTTTAATTATGGCCCTACCGATTATTTTTGGTAAAATTTCAACAATTCTTTAAAATAATACAATTTTTCAGATCAACAAAAAAGAATGTAACTGTTATTTTTATTTTTATTTTGAATCTTTAAACTTATATGTGGTACATGCTCTAAAAATTTGGGGGTGAGCGAAAATTTAATTTTATCTTATGAATGTATTTTAAAATACGACATATATCTTCAACATATACTCATATTTTATGAATAATAATACGGAAAAAATAGTTCCATTTGCATTCACGAAAAATATATTACAAACTCCAAATTTCAAATCAATTCAATAAACTCCATGGACATATCCGTTATTTCACAAAAATACTCTTTCCGGTTGTACACATAATAACTATTCCCCATATAAACACGAAAATTCAATACGCTTTTTTGTTCGATTTTTTAAGGGATAGTTTGCAAACTATTTGTTTCGTTAGTGCATACTAACGATTTTTTTGTTGAGTAAGAATTTTAAAATTAATTTCACATGAATGAAAATTAATATTTTAAATTTATAATTATTTTTATCGAAGGTGTAAATTGGAATGAACCGCGAGAATGCGCAGTGTGATGTATGCGATTTTAAAATTTCGCGGTGCGATTACAGTTTGAAAATTTGACCAAATCGTATGTAATAGGCCATAAACAGCCAAGGCCAAACAAGGAGCCCAAAAACAATAAGCAAATCATCTCATGAGAATAAGAACGGCCCAGCCCAGAGTAGTGGACCCCGGGCCCGGGGCCACTACCACGTGGCATGGTCCCCGCCCCAGACTAGGGGACCCCAGAGTGGTGACACTCAACATACGTGGCACCCCACCTCAACTGACATTCCTACATATGGCGCTGACCAACACTAAAAGACAAGGGGAGACACGTGCCAAATCATGTCTGCAACAACATGGCCACACTCCAGCCAACGGTCACCCCAGACTAGGTCACGTGTCCTACATCCCGGATATTCAGCGGCTTGTCCCCCAGATCCAACGGTCGGGGGTGAAGGTAACCTACCCCTAAACCCTAGGCCTAGGGCTATAAATACCCCTAGTAAAAAGGGTTTAGGGGTTAGCCACTATCACACACCCACACACATTTATTATTCTTGTGATACTCTCCTTGATTATAGTCTTCCAAAGCCAACTCTTATTCTCACGCCGGAGGCACCTCGGGGCCAAACCCCCCCTCCGGTGTTGTCTTGCAGGCTCCCCACCACAGCTGCACCCCTTCCGAGGCAGGAGTTGGCGAGGAAGGACCCGATCAAGATTCAGAGTTATCATTGGCGCTAGAAGGAGGGCGGAACCTCCGAACCGAAGAACCCCGAACTAAACAGACAGCATAGAGAAGCCCGAGCCGCTCAGAACCACAACCATGCCCCCGAAAAACTACCTCTGCCCAGCGCCAGGCACCCAGTGCCACTAGAGACGAACCCCTAATAACTATCCCGGAGCAAGTCCCACATGTCCAGATCCCAATCCAGGAAAGGCTCGGAATCGGGCCCAATGACGCTCGAGTAACCGTTGAGGTGAACAGGTACAAGTATACAGATGTGCCTCTGGACTCCGCACAAATGGAAAACCTGACACCCGAGGAGCTAGCCCAGGCAATCCGAAACTATAGGAACCATCCCCTCCCGGAGCCTGAACCTGAGCAAGCGGAAAATTCCGAGGGGTCAGCCCACTCCCATCAGTCCCGGGCCTCGGTCTTTGACCGCCTTGGAAACCGGGGCAAAGGAAACAGAAAGGACCAGGAGGTTCGGAGTAGGGACAAAAATGACGAAGCCGATAAAGTCAAGAAACTAGAAATGCTCTGGGAAAGAATAAGGCAGGAGGAACAGGCTAAGTTGGAGCTCAGAATCCAGAAGAGGCTCCAAGAGGAGGAATAAAGGATGAAAAAATCCAAATCCAAAAGAACCCGGAGAGAGGTAAGCCCGGAGACTATCTCAGACGATGAAGAAAATCCAAATAACCTGGTACAAATGATCCATGAGCTCCAAAGGAAAGTCAACAGTGACTCCGGATTTGAGATCCAAGATACACTCACCCCTTTCAGCCACTCCCTTGAAGCCATACCCCGGCAAAAGAACCTCAAGCACTACAACTTTGACTCCTTTAATGGGTTGGAGGACCCAGAAGAACACCTCAACTACTTTGAGCAAATAGCCCTGATATACTTTTACAATGACCTAACCAAGTGCAGGTTCTTTGCCTCCACACTAAAGGGAGCAGCTCAGAGATGGTTCAGCCGGATCCCTTCCCGGAGCATACACAGCTGGAAGGAGTTCAGGGAAGCCTTTCTCCGGAGGTTCCGAGCCAACAAACCCCCGGAGTATCACATGTGCCACCTTGAAACAATCAGGCAACATGACAACGAAACACTTGCGGCATTTATGAAACGGTTCCAAGAAGCCATAAACCAAGTCACGAACCTGGACGAAAGAGAAGCCTTGAGCATATTCCGGAAGAACCTAGACCCGGAGCGTAGCGAACGCTATGTTATTGAATTGGTGAACAAAGAACCCCAAAGCCTGCCTGCAGCCTATTCTATGGCTGCCAAGTTCATCAAAGAAACCGATATCCTACAAGCAATGAGGATGACCCGCCAGGGCACCTCCTCGGGAAGAAGTAAAGATGATCGCTCTAGAAATGATCACAACTCGGACAAGAAGTATAAGCCCAACAAACAGTACAACTATATCCCAAGTCATCAACTGACGGTCCCGGACAAAGGCCACTCCTCCAGGGCCAAGCCCGAAGCCAGACCCCCGAGACCGGGGAGACCCGAACCAAGGCCGGAACCAGAATGGACACCTTTGAACCGGCCACGCGCCGAAATAATAAAAGAAGTCCGGAACAAACCCTTCTTTTATCCCCCCAAACCCTTGGTATCAGCCCCGGAGAATAGGCCTCGGGACAAACACTGCGATTACCATGCAACCCATGGCCACGAGACGGAAAGCTCTGTCTCCCTTAAGTTCTTCATCGAAGACCAAGTCAAGAAAGGAAATATGGGCCAATATCTAGCTCGAAGAACCACGGAAAGGGGAGAGGGACCCGGGGCCCAGAAGACCAAGAATGTGGTGCACGTGGTATTAGGAGGATCCAATTCCCCTCCGGCGAGCCCGGATTCCGGAGACGAGGTAATGATGATAAGCTCGGCCCAGAGCAAGTCATATCTTTCAGTAATGCCGATTTTGAGGGAGTAGATCCTAACCACAATGAAGCCCTAGTCGTGACCCTAGACATCGCCGAAAATGAGGTAAAGAGAATTCTTGTTGACAACGGCTCCTCCGTCAACATACTATTCAAACATACCATGGACAGGATGCAACTCGGAAGCATCAGAATGAATGAGTGCCGGGAAGACCCACTATATGGCTTCGGCCACAACTTGGTCCCAGTTCAAGGAACCCTTTACTTGCCTGTCCAATTCGGCACCGCCCCGAAACAGATAGCTCATATGGTCAAATTCTATGTGATCAATAGTCCTTCCTCCTACAATGTGATCTTGGGGCGTCCAGCCCTGACCAAGCTCTGAGCCGTAACCTCAACCCCACATCTCAAGTTAAAATTTCCCACACCCTCCGGGGTCGGAGAGGTAAAGGGTGACACAGAAACAGCCAGCCGATGCTATGGCCAAGCCTTAGTCATGGCAGAGACCGACCCGGAGAATAAGAGGAAAGCTTCCTCCTACCACAAGAATCTAAGCAGAAAGAAGCACAGAGTTTCAACTTACAAGAACCCCGGGAAAGAGGTACAAAACATTGAAATCTCCGGAGCCCTGACCCAGGGATCAGGTATGGCTGAGACCCGGGAATACCTGACCTCCAATTCCCAGGCCCGAGTGCAAAAAACATCCCTACTGCAAGACCAAGCCAAGGTAGAGCCTGCGGTGGAAACCGAAACAATCGAACTCATACCGGGAAACTCAGAAAGAAAAATCAAGATCGGAGCCGGTCTAGAAACTGCCTTCAGACAAGAATTAATCCAACTACTCCGGAAATATGCTGATGTTTTTGCTTGGAGCCCATCTGATATGCCCGGGCTCCGGGAATCCCTTGCCATGCATAGCCTGGATGTTGATCCCAGGAGAAAACCTGTGAAACAGAAAAGAAGGAACTTCGCCCCGGAGAGGCAAAAAGCTATAGACGAGGAAGTGGACAAACTACTCAAGGCAGATATCATCTGCGAGGTCAAGTACCCGGAGTGGCTAGCCAATGTAGTTCTAGTCAAAAAACCTAGTGGGAAATGGAGGATGTGTGTTGATTACACGGACCTAAACGAAGCCTGCCCCAAAGATCCATATCCACTACCAAGTATAGACCAGCTCATCGATGCCACTTCCGGACATGTGATGCTTAGCTTTATGGACGCCTTCTCCGGATACAACCAAATCAAGATGAACCCGGCAGATATAGCCAAAACCGCATTTATCACTCACAGAGCTGTCTATGCTTATAATTTCATGCCCTTTGGACTCCGGAATGCCGGGGCTACATACCAAAGAGCCATGGTGGAAGTCTTTAAGGACCAAATTGGCCGGAATCTGGAGTCCTATGTCGATGATATCATTGCCAAGTCTGAAACCGTCAAGGGACATGTCCCTGACCTGCGGGAATGTTTTGAAAACCTTAGAAAAAATGAGATGAAGTTGAATTCGGAGAAGTGCACCTTTGGAGTAGCAACAGGAAAATTTCTAGGCTTCATGATCAGCCAGAGAGGCATTGAGGCTAATCCGGAGAAGATAAAAGCCATCTTGGATATGCAATCACCCCGGACTCAGAAAGACATTCAGAAGCTAGCCGGATCATTGGCAGCCTTAAGAAGATTCATACCCAAGTTGGTAGAAAAGTGCTTACCCTTCTTCAATTTGCTCAGGGGGGCAAGCAACAAGAAGGAAATCACCTGGAGCCCTGACTGCCAGCAAGCTCTTGAAACTATCAAGCAATATCTCTCATCACAACCCCTTTTAACAAAGCCTGAGCCCGGGAAACCCCTACATCTATACCTCTCCGCCGGGCCCCTGGCTGTGGCCGCGGCCCTAGTCCGGGAAGCCGAGGGAAACCAACGGCCGGTGTACTACATCAGCCAAGTCCTGAAAGATGCAGAAACCAGATACCCCAATCTGGAGAAGTTTGCCTTTGCCTTAGTCACGGCCTCAAGGAAACTCAGGCACTATTTCCAAGGCAGAGAGATCAAGGTGATAACAGACCAGCCGTTAAGGCGAATAATTCATAAGCCAGATGCATCCGGAAGATTAATAAATTGGGCAATTGAGTTAAGCCAATTTCACTTGACGTTTGTGCCCCGCGGCCATAAACAGCCAAGGCCCAACAAGGAGCCCAAAAACAATAAGCAAATCATCTCATGAGAATAAGAACGGCCCAGCCCAGAGTAGTGGACCCCGGGCCCGGGGCCACTACCACGTGGCATGGTCCCCGCCCCAGACTAGGGGACCCCAGATTGGTGACACTCAACATACGTGGCACCCCACCTCAGCTGACATTCCTACATATGGCGCTGACCAACACTAAAAGACAAGGGGAGGCACGTGCCAAATCATGTCTGCAACAACATGGCCACACTCCAGCCAACGGTCACCCCAGACTAGGCCAGGTGTCCTACATCCCGGATATTCAGCGGCTTGTCCCCCAGATCCAACGGTCGGGGGTGAAGGTAACCTACCCCTAAACCCTAGGCCTAGGGCTATAAATACCCCTAGTAAAAAGGGTTCAGGGGTTAGCCACTATCACACATCCACACACATTTATTATTCTTGTGATACTCTCCTTGATTATAGTCTTCCAAAGCCAACTCTTATTCTCACGCCGGAGGCACCTCGGGGCCAAACCCCCCCTCCGGTGTTGTCTTGCAGGCTCCCCACCACAGCTGCACCCCTTCCGAGGCAGGAGTTGGGGAGGAAGGACCCGATCAAGATTCAGAGTTATCAGTATGCGTGGAATTTTTTAATACAAATTTCTACTTGAAATTTCATGTAAAATTTTATCTGACTAACAGCTGTAACTTGTCATCAATTTTGATTATTATAAATGGTATTAATATGATGAACCATTGCTTCATAATTTTGAGCCTGAACCACTGCCTACGTCCTGAATCAAGTGAGTGTGGCCAAATTGACCGATTTTTGGCTGAAAAGTGTTTCAAAGTTATGATATTTTATTTAGACATTGGAGTAGGTTTGACATTATATCCATCACTATTATAGTGATTTAGTGTTGGGTTGGGTTGATAAGTGCATATTTTTGCATATTTTTATTATCTAATTATTGCTTAAACTAGTATTTTAATAGATTATTTTGTTGCATTTCAGGAAATTCATGAAAAATAAAGGAATGGCAAAATAAAGAAATAAAGTGCAAAGAAGGAGAAAAGAGGAAGAAAAATGACTAGAATAAAAGAAGAAGAAAAAATAATTAAGAGTTTGGAGCAAATTGGAATATTTCAAACACATCCCAAAACCTTCATTTGACTTTATATTCAACACTTTATATTCAACAGCCAGGCGTGATATTTCAAAAGTTGCAGGCAGGGAATCTTGAAAAAAAGAAAAGAGCAACAATCTTGAAAAGTGCAGCATGATTTTTATTATGACTTTGGTAGAGAGAAGCAGGGAGAGGGAGACAAAAATCAAATCACTTTACTTTATATTTTTTCTTCTCTTTTGCTATTCTCTTTTGCTTTACTTTTTTTTTTGGCCGATTCTTGCTCTTTTTTTTAATACATCTCAGTTTTTTTTTAGTTTACCCTAAATTTTAGTAGTTGCCTCCATCTTCGTTTTGTATTAGCTTTTTAGATTTTGTAAACACATTTTATATTATTGGAAGCTCTCTCTATTTCTTTACATCTTGCTCCTTTCTTTACATTGCCAAGCTTCGGCACAAAATTAATTTGTGTCGGGGTTTACCGGCTCATCTTCCAATCCTTTGGATCTGTTTGTTTTGCTGTTGGTTATTATTTTAACATCTACCTCCTTCCATTTTCTTGTTCTTATTTGAACATTATAGTCCAGTTACTCTTTTAATTTTATTTCCCGGTTGTAGCTTTTGTTTAGTCAATATAATTTGCTGGTCATTTTGCTATCATCTACTTATCCTTTTTGTAATTTTTTTCTCTTTCTTTTATGTTCGTATTAGTAGATTTACCTTTCTAGATTTGTGTAGTTTTAATTTATAAATTCGTAATAATATTATATTTCCATTTTTAATGGCGTGAGGTGTTGATGTCTTTGTCTGTTTTACTTTCATTTATATAATCATTATGCAATCATCATTTAATCATTTCTAGAATTCTTTAATCATTAATTAATCATTACAAGCGTGCACCATGTTTCTTGATTGAATTATTTAGTTAAATTATATCTTGCTAAATTTTAGTTTTAATTTAGAGTTTAAATTTAATTATGTAAATTCCTTTCTTCTTAATTATAAATTTAGATTAATTCAAAACTCACTCCAAAAAAATCACTTGTTCTAATTCGCCTAAATTTAAAATTAAGGAATTGCAAAAAAAATATATAGTCTCCGTGAATCGAATCATAAATACTGAAACGAGATCATGCGCTTGCGATATTAATTGTCATATTTTTAGCACATCAAGTTTTTGGCGCCGCTGCCGGGGACTATAATTATTTTTCGCGCCTTAATTTTTAATTTTTCGGATTAGTTTTACTTATCTCATTTTTTTAGGAAAGTTAGAATTTCGGGAATCATCTCACGTAGCGTGAAGGAAATTTGGAAATTTTTTTTGAAGCGTGCTTTGGTAACCCGTATTTCTCTCTTTTCGGCCTTTTTAGTTTTTTTGAAAATCACAAAAAAAAATTAAAAAATAAATTAAAAAATAAAAAATTTGTTAGAAATTACATAATTGTTGCATCATGCATTTAATCACTTAGGGCACATCATCTAGATTTCTATTTTATTGTTTTTAATTTTTCGTACCTTATAAATTGTGGTGATCGATGGAGGACCCAAAGGTACGTTAAATTTTTCTTTTCTCTAGAATTTAGGACACGTAGTTTAAAGCATCCATAATTGTTTATAGTTTTTAAATAATATCGTTGTTTGTTGCATCATTTTTAATAAATCTTAAGGGCAAAACCACTCATAAGATAAGGGGAGAGATTTCATCACTCTTTCCTTGGCCCACAACAATTAATCCATCATTTTGCATGCCATTAGCCCTAATAAAATTAAATTAGACATGGTCCCTAGGATTTTCGCGCTCATTTAGGAAGGTACCTAAGAAACGACGTAATCATTAATTATTCCGATTTTTTTTTGTGTCTAGGCAAGCGAAAGCTTACCTGGCCAATTAGGATTTGGTGTCTAGGCCGGTGTTTAGCCTCTCGGCAATGCTTGCACCTACCTGGCCAAATCGGATTGAATAATTATTGATTTACCGAATTTTGGTGGTCCTTTAAGTTAGGAGCAAGGTCTAGTTTATTTTGTTAAGGGACCCTAGGTCTAGAATTTTTCTTTTGATTTTTCACCCTTTCTTTTGTTTGTTTAAATTTTCGCACATATTTGCTACGTGTTTACTTTCATGGTTTATGCGAACTATTTGGCTTAGGGATAATTCTGCTAAGCTAGTTAGATCATTTGAGATTTCTTCCTCTTCTGAATCTGAGCCTATGGAAAATTCCGAACCAGTAGTAACCATGGTCGTGTCTCTAAAAGATCGTTGTTACCCTACCCGATCGTCCCAACCCTCGTGTATCACTTTTCCTCCGTTAATGGTAATAACTTCGAGATTAAAGCTCACCACATTAGCATGTTACCTAAATTTACCGGGAGTGATGGTGAGGATCCCTATCTTTTTCTTCATGAATTCGAGGAGGTTTGTGCTTGACAAAAACTCCAACAATTAACCAAGGACTCCATTAGGCTTTGGCTCATTAATTTTGCGCTTAAGGAAAATGAAAAAAAATGGTTGTATAGCCTACCGGTTAATTCTATTTCAACTTGAGAGGGATTCGTGGTCATTTTTCTTAAAAAATATTTTCCAAATCATAGGACTACGAGAATCACAAATGAGATAAACCAATTTCATTAAAATGAAAATGAGTCTTTTTGGAAATATTTTGACCGTTTTAAAAATCTTTTGTCCCAATGTCGCCACCACGGAATAGAAAAATGGAGACTTTGCAAAATTGTTTACGAAGCCTTAGATAGTCAAACAACCGCCTTATTAGAGTCTATGTGCCAAGGTAAATTCATGGAGAAAGATGAGGATGAAGGGTGGGAATTTTTCGAGGAATTAGCGGAAAAGACGATGTTGTGGGAGTCTACTAGGGAACCTAATAAGTCTGAGTTGTCTAGCTCATCTAGGGGTTTGCATTCGATTGGAAATTCGATTGCAACCGATGCCAAATTAGCTACTCTAACTAGAAGACTCGAAGCCCTATAAACTAGTAAGGCCCCCTCACAAGTGTCTATATGCTCGAATTATATTCAAGGTTTTTTGAACTTTCCCGACTGTGAGCAAGTCAATACCATGTTTCAACCAAACCAAAGGAATGATCCTTTTGCTCCTACTTACAATCCCAGGTAAAAGAACCACCCGAATTTTTCATGGAGTCAAGATCAAAATTACCAATCTCCGCAACATTCTTTTCAAAAGTCGAACTCTTACCCGACTCAAAATCAAGGTCCTTATCCAACTCAAGCGCCCTTGAACCCTCCCGTCTTTAATGAGTCGGATAAGAGACTTAATTCCTTGGAAAAGAGTCTTGATGCGCTTTTAAAATCAACAACTAATTTGGCTCAATCTCAACAAACTTTCATGCAAACCATGACTCAAGATAGGCAAATTTTGAATGCTAGTACTCAAGCCATATCTAAGTTAGAGGTTCAAGTGAGCCAATTAGCCAACGCAATGTGTGAGCGAGACAAGAACAAGTTCCCGAGTCAACCCGAGGTCAACCCTAAATTTCCTCTCAAACAAAGACCTCATGAAAATGTTAATGCTATCATTTCTCTAAGGTCGGGAAATCAAGTTGATAATCAAGTAGGTGTCAAGTCTATCGAAAAAGAAGAGTCCGATGTTGAACCGAACCTAACCTTTGATCATTCCTCACAAACAAAAACTTTCGAGTCACCAGAATCTTCTCATAAACCACCTTCACCCAACAAATCTTCGCTTGTCATTCCGCCTTCAAAATCCATTCCCGAAGAACTTAGTGAACGTGTCTTTAAGCCTAAAGCTCCTTATCCTCAAAGACTCATTTCTCATAAACAATCGGGTCAAATGGACAAGATTTTGGAAGTCTTTAAGTAAGTCGAAATAAACATTTCTCTTTTAGATGCCATTCAACAAATCCCTTCTTATGCTAAGTGTCTAAAAGATTTGTGTTCTCACAAGCGCTCCATCCACGTCCCTAAGAAAGCCTTTTTGACATTTCATGTTAGCTCAATTATTTCAAATCAAATTCCTGTGAAATATAAGGACCCCGGATGTCCTACAATTTCATGTGTCATAGGCGATACCTTTGTGGATAAAGCATTACTTGACTTAGGAGCGAGTGTGAATCTTCTTCCATTTTCTGTCTATCAAACCCTAGGGTTAGGTGAACTTAAGAAGACAAACATGACACTTCAACTAGCTGATCGTTCTATCAAAATGCCTAAAGGATTAGTAAAAGATGTCTTGATTAAGATTGGTGATTTCATCTTTTCGGTTGACTATGTCGTTCTCGAGACTCAACCCGTCACGAATCCTACGAACCAAATTCCGATCATTTTAGGATGACCTTTTCTTGCCACATCCAATGCATTGATCAGTTGTAGGGATGGTTCGATGAAATTCACATTTGGTAACATGACCATTGACCTTAACATTTTCAATGTAGGAAAAGAACCCAATGAGCTTTTTGAACAATCAAAAGGGGTTAATGTTGTCAACAAGTTTGTCACATGGTCTAGCTTTGAGGATGGTGAAATTGAGTCTCTTCTCAAGGAGGATTTTAAAGCCAACTATGCGTCTAATCAAGCGTATAATGAGTCGTTAAGGGATATGACCTCGGAAGAGATACTGAGAGAGTTGGACGACATTTGTTCCAAGTGGGAGAAACCACCCGAGGTTGTTAGTGTTGAGCCCGTTGTTAAGAGTCTCGTGGGAACACTGCATTTGACTAAACTATGTATCATCTTGAGAAGACGGACCATTATCTTACGTTATTCCTAGTGATTCAACCCATGACCAACTTTCACTGTCACTAATTTGCTTAAAAAAAATGAAGAAGCCATAAGTTGGTTTAGGGAGAACATTAGTGATACTTGTTCCATAAGGTTGAATGATTCCATGTTGCTTGAGAAAGTATTTTCTAGTCAAAATTTTCAAAAATGACTTGATTTTTTCTCGAAGCTGCATCCCAATTTTCCCACCGGTATCGGCTGATTCAGTTTTATTCCTCTGCTCCCCTCGTGAAAGATAGGTATGGGGGGAAAAATTTTGTGCGTGAGTCGTGTTAATTAATTGTTTTTCATATTCGTTCGTCTCCGTCATCCTTGTCAGGTATTTTCTCCTCATTCTTCTTTATTATTTATCTTGCATTTGCATACATCGAGGACAATGCATGATTTAGGTATGGGGGAGGGTTTTAGTTTTAGTGTAAATACATAAAATTGAAAAATCCAAAAAAATTAATTTTTTTTAAAAATCCAAAAATAGAGATATTTTAGCTTAGTTGTCCTTCCCGCTCTTTGAACTTTAGAACTAGTTGGTGTTAACTGTTTTTAAAAATTATATGTATAATGCCTTTAGATAATTTGAACATAGTCAAGTAAGGTTTTCCTCATGAAACTTGTGTCGAACAAATTTTTGCTTAAAAGTCCAAGACGACACATTTGCACAAGACTTTTGATGGAAAAATTGTATAGGAATGTTATTCGATACTTGGGAGAGAACCCATATGTTAGAACAATGTCGAATCAAACCTTTGCGAGATTTGTCCCTATAGTGTCTTAAAAAAAAGAAAAAAAGAAAAAGAAAAAAAAAAGAAAAAGAAAAGAGAAAAAAATTAAAAGAAAAGAAAAAGAGTTAATAAAGGTTTGTAATTGTAGAGTGCTAGTGTAATTTTGTAATAATAAATTCTTAGTAGGGAAATCGGCTAGGTTGGGCTCATTGATAACCCGAGTAAGTAAGTCCGAGGGGACTTTGTGCCTAGCAACCTAAGGTCCTTTGTGATCTGGGATTGTTGACCTAAAACTCGTTAAATGGGTATCGATGCAAAAGTCTTTTGGGACCTCAACCATTGCACGGTCGGTCTAACTACTAAGAACGTGAAGTTTGGCTGGATACTTGGTTGAAAAAGAGAAAATGTTCATATGCACTTTATCCATCAAAGGCCTTAAATTCACTACACACCTTGGGATTTTTTGTAAACTTTTCGAGTCTACTCATGTGTGGATTGTGGGAACCTATAACTTGGCTATTATTAGAATAATCTTTAAGGCATATATTTTCTTACAAAATTGTTTTGTTGACACCAATGAAAGCTAGGTTGAAAGAGGAAAATTGGATACTTGCTGATTTATCTCAAAGATTTTATGGGTATATCTTCTGTAAACCCTTAGGAGACAACACTCCTCTTGTAGAGATCGTCTATGAGTTTAACGGGTTGGTAAACCTAAAATTATCCGTGATTCCTACGACAATGAGTATAGGCTTTTCATTTTGCAATTCTCTTTTTGTTTTACTCGAGTACGAGCAAAAGATAGGTATGGGGGCATTCGATAAGTGCATATTTTAGCATATTTTTATTACATAATTATTGCTTGAACTTATATTTTAATAGATTATTTTGTTGCATTTCAGGAAATTCATGAAAAATAAAGGAATGGCAAAATAAAGAAATAAAGTGCAAAGAAGGAGAAAAGAGGAAGAAAAATGACTAGAATAAAAGAAGAAGAAGAAAGAATTAAGAGTTTGGAGCAAATTGGAATATTTCAAACACACCCCAGAACCTTCATTTGAGTTTATATTCAGCAGCCAGGCGTGATATTTCAAAAGTTGCAGGCAGGGAATCTTGAAAAAAAGAAAAGAGCAACAATCTTGAAAAGTGCAGCATGATTTTTATTATGACTTTGGTATTGCTTTCATATGTAAACAAAGTCCTATAAAAGGACACAGCAAAGAGAGAAGCAGGGAGAGGGAGACAAAAATCAAATCACTTTACTTTATATTTTTTTTCTCTCTTTTGCTATTCTCTTTTGCTTTACTTTTTGTTTGGCCGATTCTTGCTCTTTTTTTTAATACATCTCAGTTTTTTTTAGTTATTTAGAAGTTTAAATTTAATTACGTAAATTCCTTTCTTCTTAAATATGAATGTAGATTAATTCAAAACTCACTCCAAAAAAATCACTTGTTCTAATTCGCCTAAATTTAAAATTAAGGAATTGCAAAAAATATATATAGTCTCTGTGGATCGAATCATAAATACTAAAACGAGATTGTGCGCTTGCGATATTAATTATCATATTTTCAGCACATCATGGATCACTATAATAGTGATGGATATAGTGTCAAACCTACTCCAATGCAACACTAAAATAGTGACCCAAGATCACCAAACGAGTTTTGGGTCAACAAATGTAAGAACCCCAAATTTTGAATATAATTAAAACTTTTTATTATATACTGAGGTAATGGTGAATAGTTATTACGACTACGATGTAACGATTGAGATAATGAATGAAAGGAATAGATTTGGATTAAAATGTTTATAGGCCATGAAGAATACTATTGGTTGACACTTTAGATAAGAATTATCTATCTCCTAGGGAATTGAGATTTAATAATTCTAAAGGAGAAGATTATTCTTATGTCATCCAAATCGATATCTGTTATTGGTCCAGTGGGTCCGTAAAAAGGTTAAGGAACGATCGAAAGAGATCAGGGACAATTGTACAACCCTAAGAGAATAAGTAAAGAATAAAAAATGAATAGTGTTTTGGTGGAAAAGAGAATATTATGAGACGACACTATATAGAAATATTCGGAAAGGATTTTTGAGTTCGTATTAGTGATCCAGGGGGAAAATAAGTGTATGTAAAAGCTGTCGGATTCTGAAAAACCGCACTTTTATTTTCTCCGAGAGTTCCCTGGACACTGATAGACTTAAGGATTGAACGAAGGGATTTAAGGAATTTAAATTCGAAAGTTAGTAAGAAAGATGGAGAATGATAGTATTAATATTAAGACGGATTCCGGTAAAACCCTAACTAGAAACGAATGAGTTATTTTCTCGAACGATCAATGAATTGAGCAATAAACGGACACAGAATCAAGCAGAGGAAGCAAGATACATGCATGTGCAAGTGATAAATATCTAGTAGCTAGCAAGGAACTAGATCAATTAGAATGCAACCAAGTACTTAGCACACAAACCACTTGGTTAGCCTTAAACCACCAAAATATCAACACTTGTCTTGCCAAATTACATCATTGCATGCATCATCACTTTATTAAATCAACCAAGGATGAGATATTATGCTAAACATATCGCTTTATGCATTATTTCCAAGAGCAAGTCAAGCAAAACCTCTTCATCTCCCCCATTTAGCACCATTCGACTTCCTCCTTAATTCAAAAACAAAAATCATCCTTCCCACCATTGTTTGATCTCCAAAAATTTATCATAGATCCTATATTTCATAAAAATGATACCCTAGAAATATTAGCCCCAAACACCACTTTTTCCATTTTCAAAAAAATAAGAAAGTGGAGGATGAATAGTAACCTCAAGAACAAAATTCTTGAATCTTGATTTTGGTTGATGATCCAAGCTTCATGGAGGCTATACAAGGACTATACAAGGCTTACTAAGTGCATACACACCCCAAGGAAGGTATAACACTCTTGAAACCCTAGGCCTTACTTTGAGTTTAATGATGTTCTTGATGAGTTTTTAGATTAGTATGATTATGGTGATGATTAAAGCATGCTTATGTAGTGATTTGTTAATATAAGAGGATAAATAGTTTAGATGAACGGAAAGGAATTGATTGGTCTTAGTTCATGGTTAAATAACATGTATATGTTGTTTGGAGTGGAAACTATGATTATTGGAAAATTTGGAATTTGGAAATATTCGATTTATAGCCGTCGTAATGCCTGATTTTCGATAACCTTAAAGAATTCGTGCATCAAAGTAGGGTGAATTGTCTTAACTGGTTATGAACATGACATGTCCTCGTAGATCTCGAGTCATAGATCGTTTTGGCGAAAGAATCAAAACATTCCGACTTACGGTTTAGGAGTTATGGTCAAATTACTAAAATTGGTTCGGAACCGTAAGTAAAAGTTCGTAACTTCAATTGAACCCTCGTAAATCATGTTACTCAGTGGCAAATTTTGGTAAATAAATACTAGAGATCATAAGGAACGTATGAAAGAAAATCACATGTCAAACGGATCGTTTTCCGATTTTATAAAAATGTTGGAATCGAAGTTAAACGCGAACGAACCCCTAAAAACCCGCTTGGTTATAACTTTGGTAAAACACTAAGAAAACGAATGATAAAACTCGAGTTATAATCTTGGTTCGTAATCGATCGACTTTAGAACTTATATGACTTAAGTATATACCGAGTGTGGGTATGATGACATGTCGTCATAGCGAACAGATGTCGGATCGTAGCGGTAATAAAAAGAGTTACACTAAAAGGTGTATAACGAGATAATTCGAAAACGTGTTTCGATTTAAGTGAAGTTTATACCTAGACTTTTAAAAGGTGTTAAGTGGTTAATCGCGAATGTTCTGATTGTTTATAGATCATCGAGCAGACCCAGGACACGATATCTCCACCCACACCCGATTACCAGGCAAGTGTTCAAAACTTTGAACCTGTTGTTGTGATAATATATATATATATATATATATATATATATATATATATATATATATATATATATATATATGTGTGTGTGTGTGTGTGTGTGTGTGTGATTGCCATTTTACATATGCCATAGCATGCATGCATATTGTCAAATTATATTATGATACCTGTTCCCTGAATTGATATTGGCTTATATACTAGATACGAATTATCAGTTATAAGTCGGAATGTTTTGATAAGACCCTTAGCGAAGGGCATATGATATTCATTCTTAAATATAGACCGGGAGTCGGTATTTTTAGATATAGATAGTCGTGGAAACCCGGAGGGATTCCAACGACAGATTATTATTTATCTGAGGAATGTTATTCGAGTATTATCTCAGTCGAGAGATACTAAATGAATGTTAGTTTCGAATATTCATTTAGAGTTGATTATTTAATAAATATTATTTTGACATTCATTAAAATGTTATTTATTAAATAAATATTACTATCGAATATTCATTTAAGGTTTATGTACTTAAGGAATATTATTTTTAAATATTCATTGGAAGTTCTAATTACTTAAGGGATATTATTTCGAATATTCCTTTGAAGTTTTGATTACTGAATGAATATTATTTGGATATTCATTTAGAAGATTATTTATTAAATGAATATTATTTTCAAATATTCAGTTAAAGTTTAACTCATTTATTGAATATTATTTTAAATACTTATTGGAGTCTAATTATTAATGAATATTATTTTGAATATTCATTTAAGGAGTGATTTATTTAGTAAATAATTCTATATATTCATTCGAGGATTACTTACGAACAATATTATGATTTAATAATATTCCGTAATTTTTATTGAGTTAATAAATATTCTTGGAATATTTATTTAAATTTTTTAAATTCTTTTTAAAATGATTTATATTATTTGAAGATTATCTTTCACCTCCAAATATTATGTAAAATATTTCGAAGTCTTTTTACGACTATTTTATCAAGGAAAGGTTCCCAACTCTTTTCATTTTTCATTTAAATCTATCTTAAAAGGATTTAAATGCTCGCTCAAACTTCCATATTATAGGGGAACCTACTTGAGCAATGTTATTTCTCTTGTTGACTTCCCGGTCATAAATCTTGTAAAACTATTCATTTCACTCGCAACGTGGTTGCTGTTTATCAATTGAATCTTTGAGTAACCTTTTCATCATTCGAGGGGTAAGATTATTGGAACAAGATGGTATCCTCTAACAAGCAGTAGCTTGGGAGATAAGATGTTGAATTTTCCTTTCCAACTAGATACGACTACTTTGTGGAGTCTTATCAACAAGTATTATACTTGGGGAAAGGGGGACGAACTTTACGTTCAGAGTCATGAATTTCTTTTCGAACTTGGAGTCGTGTAAGAGGCCGAGTAGCGCCGGTCCATCCCCTTTGGCCCAACCGTTGGCCGGGGAGAGCTAGTAGGGCGGTAGACAAGTAAAGCCGTCAGTTCTTCCTTCTACCGGTAGTAAATCTAAATTGAGCTGTACAATCTGCGACTGATCATCGTAAGATTGGCAGTGGGCGCGGTGAATACTCCAGCATAAGTTCATCAGTCAAATTCTTTTATTTTCTGCAACATTATCATTGTTGGCAGTATTGGAAAAGTATTAATAATTGGAATTGCAATATTTTTCCTGCAAGTTCCTCTTTTATGATAAATGATGATATCTGGCTTATCTTTGACATAGCAGATATTTCCACCTATATATGCATTTTGAGTTACCTCGTAACTTCATTGTTCATGTTATTCTGGCATCATTTCCGTAAATGCATGGCATATGGTTTGAAAGATACTTTTGAACTGTTATATATTATCATTCAGTTATATATTATTGTTGGTGGGCTATTGCTCACCCTTGCTTTATTATTATATCACAACAACAACTAGACCGATGACTCGCACAAGGCGCACTCGACGCTAACGAGGACGATGAGACTACCAGAGCCGAAGAGAAAGCTATTGGTAGGATAGATTTATTCTTTCAGTACCAAGTATATGGTCTAGTATTACTTATGATAATGGATGGCAAAGAGTATGTATTCATATTGAAATTCTTTTGGAATGTAAGAACTCATAATGTGCTTAATAAAATTTGGTTGTTACTCTGATTTCATCTCTGGGACTATAACGGGTGTGTTTTATATTGTTGTGTTGGGTCATAAAGATGTAATTTATTGTATGTTGAAGTAAGTTCAAGTATTGTGGACAGAATTGGAGACCGTAACGACCGGATCCCGGACCCCGGATCTGGGGGTGTTACAGAAGTGGTATCAGAGCGTACGTTATAAACCCCAGAGATGAGGCGACGTTAAAACAATAAATTCACTAAGATAATAAGAACTTTTGTCAAGTTCATAGTTGGACTACTTAATATAGTGATGACATATAAAACCCTTATGGGAACTCTTAAGTATCATGATAATAACTTAGCTCGATATCGTATCGACGAGTAAGGCGACAGACCTTGAGGCATACGAGCAGCAGCGCGTTGATGCTTTATATGCTGAAGATCAGCGGGTAAATTCGATGGAGTACCCTACTGGAGACCCGGAAGAGGTTCCAGCAGATAAGGAAAATCCTGTTAGGATAAGGAGCTTACCCTTGAGGAATGAGGGCTGCAGCCAGAAAGACTGTGATGATTAAGGTATGGTGCTCAGAATGAGGGCTGCAGCCCTCATTCCTCAAGGGTAAATTCGATGGAGTACCCTACTGGAGACCCGGAAGAGGTTCCAGCAGATAAGGAAAATCCTGTTAGGATAAGGAGCTTACCCTTGAGGAATGAGGGGTGCAGCCAGAAAGACTGTGATGATTAAGGTACGGTGCTCAGAAAAGTGAGCATAAAGAATTGAGCTATTAGCAAGAGAACTGAAGATTCATGTTGGATTCGTAGCCGGACTACTGGATGTAGTACCAAAAAATAAGACGGATTGGAAGAATTACTTGAGATCTTATACGAGAATAGATGAGAATCCCTAAAGACTTTCATATTAATGAAGAAAGAGCTAGAGGGATGTATGATTATCAAAGACATCGATATAGGACGAGGAGCAGAGTCCCTAGGAATAGTTAAGAAGTAGGCAGTAAGTGCCATATCATTTGACAAATGAATTAGTATGAATATTGTCAGTAATAATTCGCCATGAGAAGGCAGATGTCGTAGGTTGTAATTTATAGAACCAAATTGAGGTTGATGAAGTTGTTTCATTCAGGGAAATATTCATTTTAGGAATGAATCAGTTAGAAAGTAAAGGCATTGGGGAGTGACAGCATGATTAGATAAAGTTATATAAGGAAGTAGTAAGCAAGACAATGATCTCAGAACCTACCGGAAGATAAGACCAGTGAGTCGAGATGAACTCGTAATGAGACTACTGCCAGAGACTAAGTATAGAGTTAATTTCGACTCAGTAAAATGATGAACCAGAAATGTTAGATGCATGTGATTCAGAGGAATATTAAATTCTTTCTTTGAATGGATTATAGTAGTTACCTTAAGTTTACTCCGATGCGGAGTTATAATGGATGAAGTAATACGATCAGCAGTTAAAGAGAAAAATGTGAGAAAATCTTCCTGGAGCTAAAAGATGAAATTGGTAATGACCAAGAGTTGGCATTGTTTAATGGAAAAAGGAGACTTTGTGCTTCCAACGACGCTTCGCATAAAGGATTAGGATGTGTGCTTGCATAGCACGACAAAGTACTTGCGGAGGCATTCGAACAGCACGGTTCACCAGGTTCGGATGGCCCTAGTAGTGCCAATTTTGTGGAACAACCAACTGCGACGGTAATGTTCCTTCTGAGATTAGTGGTCAGGTAGACTGACATTTGGTAATATTGAATCTCAGAACGTATAGGTATCAGGATGTTGTGATAAGTTTCAGTTTGAAACGGTTGATTCCCTTCTAAGGGATGTATATAATTAATTCCTCTCCAGTGGTTAAACTTCCAATCTGATGACTATTATTTCGTAAATTAGGACTGCTTATGGTTCTACCTGCTTGGAGGTTCATAGAACTATTCTTCAGGTTTCGAAACTGGTCTCCTTAATGTTACCAGTAGATGGATAGATTGACCAAAATTTCCCTAATTCTGGGAAGAACTTCAATGAATTTTGGCAAACCTTGTCTTTCTGATTATCAGAGAACATCATGGAAGAGAGTAGAAACTGGGGCGAACCCCATGAATTGGGAAAAGTATCCGCTATATGGGTTGGTGGACAGACCCCGGTTATCACGATTGATTGTAGAAATACAATGATGAAGTGAGATTGGACGAAAATAGGAAATGTAAGTAAGAAACCAGCCGGACTGAGAAACTCCGGGATCGACTTAAGTGAAAAGGCTTGTTATTCCCAGATTACACACTTGTATAATTGTAGAAGGGGGGTTGAATACAATTCTTGATATTTATAAATTTCTGATAAGAACTTCAGAAACTTATGAAGAGATAATTGCAATGTAAGATTTAAACACAAATACATATAAAATCAGGTGGTTAATATGCACCACCTGAAGCTTTTATTTAAAGAAAACTCTGTGATACAAAATGTACACAGCTGCCGTTTTACAACTCTTTGCTTCTAAGAATATTTAAGAAACCCTAAGCAAATATGTCTGTTTTCTTAACCTACAAAGAGTTGCTACACTTGGTTATATATCCCAAGTTTTACAAGTACTACTGGAATAAGATAATACTAATCTAATTCTAGTTGACTTGCTACTACACTCCAAATACACATGTAGCTGAAAGGTTGTCCTTGTGTTCAGACATGTCTCCTGCACCTTTCTTGTATTCATAGTGTAAATGGAATGCTTCTTTCTTCTGTGTTTCCAAAGTATGGCTGCCATACTGCTTTTTGTATCTACTTTCAACTCATGTGATCTGTCAGTCAAACATGTCCTTATCAACTGCTAATCTCCAGCTAATCATAGAAATCAGTGTCAATGATTATCCGTTGATGATGTACACTGACATCCGTTGATGATGTATTGAGCAGTATCCGTTGATATTGGGACTTGAGCTGTATCCGTTGATAGAGTGGATTTGAGTTGTATCCGTTGATAGAGTTTAGTCTTCATCCGTTGATACACTTTCACTTAGACAGAATTACATAGCATAGCTTATTTACAATTGGCTACCCTATTCTGCCTATCCGTTGATAGTCAACATGACTGTGGATAAAAACACTATCAACTGATAACATAGAGATACTGCAGTGTGCTACAAAACCTCATCCGTTGATGAGCTACCTGTCAACGGATAGAGTTATAAATCCTCATCCGTTGACAGCTACAAAACCTTAAACAATTTGATTGATTGTGAAGTTATCATCAAATACAACATATTCCTAACAATCTCCCCCAATTTATACTTGATGGCAATAAAGCATAAATTCAGGAACTTGATGATAACAAAACATTCCTAAAGATATATAAAGAACAATGCATAAATTGTATTAAGCTACAATAATTAAAAACTGAAAGTTTGAGAAATTTACAGAGAAGTGCTCCTCCAGACTGAGCAGATTAGGACTGTTTCTTTCCTCTTGTTGGCATCACCCTTGATTTTCCTTCCTTGGCAGAGTTGGACTCAATCTGTATTTGGAGTTGCCTATAGAAGGCATCTTCTTCATCTACCTTTGGATTTAGCTTCTGTTGTAGCCATCTCAGGTATTGAGAACTAGCCTTTGGTAGTTGGTCTTCTAACCTGAAGAATCTCCTGTTACCATCTTCATCCTTGAACTCCATCATCCAGAAAGGTTGGAGGTGGATTTTCTGTCCATTGTATGGGATCTTCATTTTCCTTGGTAGACTTGATGGTGAGTTCCAATCCCTCCTTATTTGTTCTATTCTGTCCAGTATCTCCCCTTTTGCTATCTTGGAGAACCCTGTGTATCTCTTGATTGCAGAGAATACTTTGGTTAAGGTATGATAATTTTCTCCAAGAACCCTTTGTAGTGGCCATGTCCTTTCCATTCCTCCCTTGTATACAAAGACCAATCTTTCAGGCAAATGTCTATATTTGTCAATTCCTCTTACTTCTGACAATTCATCCAGATAAAGATTCATGTCAGAGTATTCTTCAATATCTGCCTGATAGATAAAATCATCCTTGTTTTCCAAGATTGGCTGCCTGACAATTGCAGGTACCCTAGCAACTTGAATTGGTTCCTTTGAAGGTTGCTTCCTTGGTTTCCTTTTCTTCTGTGTAGGCTTCTGTTGAGGCTTCAGCAAGAATGAAGGAACCTCAATGGAGTCAAGATTCATTGGTTCCTCTTTAGGAACTATAGGCTCACCATGGAAATTTACATCTGGGTTGAATACTTTTACATCAATAGGTTGTGATGTACCAACTGTCTCTTTGTTTTCAGTTTCTGGAGAGACAGGCCTCCTTGCATTTGATTTTAATCTCTTGGATTTGGGGACTGATTTCCCTTTCTTTTTGAATTTGGGGACTTCCTCAGGTTCCCTCAATTCATCCTCTACCTCATCCAATAACTCTTGAGCCAGCCTTGCTTGCTTCTCATCTGAGTTTTCATATTGATATTCAGTGCTTGGTTGAGATTCTCTTAGCAGCCTTGAAGTCTCTTCTCTCTTGGCTTCAACAAATCTAGGATGGCTGTTGGATATGTTTAGAACTTTTCCATTCCTTATGATTACAGCCATCCATTCTCTTACACAACTGTTAGTCTTCTCCTTGAATTCCTTGATTGCCTTACCCATCAACTTCTCTTCATCATCCTTGAGAAATGGAAAGTCCAGTTGTAACTTGTTCTTCCCATTTGCTTTTGGTGGTGAGAAGGGTCTTGATTTGATGTAGGGTTCAAATTCCTTAACATGAGAAGGCTCAGCATCATAGAATGTAGGAGCCACAATTGCTAGAGTGAGCACCTTCAGAATTGTTGTAGATATTGTTGGAGCTGAGGTTTGGCTAGAGAACAGAGTTGATGCAATAGATTGATTGATCAATCTTTCTATCCTCATTATCCTTTCATAGTTTTCCTCTTTCATCTTTTGGAGAGCTTCAATTTTGGCTAGCTTTTCCTCTTCTGTCAAGTTTGAGAGATCAAACTCTTCAGATAGAGCTACTTGTTCAGGTTTGGATTTGCTGGGGGAAGCTGTGACAATGAATTCTTGTGGATTGACCACTATGGTAGGCTGCTGCTCCCCCTGACTTGCTGCTTCCCTGCTTTCAGAAATTAAGATTTGACTTGTAGTTTCCACAGCCTCTTCCACTTTCTCCCCCTTTTTGTTAGCATCAAGGGTTTGACTAGAAGTTGGGGCTGCAACTAACTTTTCTAGCAGTTGGGTTTGCAGTTTCTGATGTTGAAGAAATTGCTCCATCTGGGATTCCATCTTTTCCACTCTTGAATTGAGAAGTTGCACAGACTTAGCCAGGTTGTCTTCTTTGAGAAACCTTTGTTGCAACACCCTCTGAGTGGCTGTAGGAGCTAGTTGCTCTAGCTTGGAATCCACAGAGATCTTCACATCCTTGATTTCTTGTTTGACCTCCTCTAAATTGGATCTCTGAATCACCATTTGCATCTTTTGTAACTTTAGGGAGTCAATTGCCTGTTGAAGAACAACCTTTCTCTGTGGATCTGCTTCTGGGTGCTCAGCCAGGGCAGATTTATATTGCCTTATGATTTCCATATCAAGTTGATGATAGGTGTAGTTTTGAGCAAATGCAAAATCATGAATACTGCTACCACCTTCATCTTCAGAGCTCTGGCTGTCTTCATCTTCAGAATTGTCAAATTCATCACTCTCAGCAGTGGTTGGCAGAGCTGCTATAGATTCCTTAGCTCTAAGTAGAGACTGTGAGGTGTGCACTAGGTGCATTGCCTCCTCTGCTTCCACATTGCCCTGTTGTGCCAGAATTTGATAGGCAGGAACAGGGTGAGTAAAGGTTTCAGCATCCAAAGAGATGGAGTCAATCATGGACTGATATTCTCTTTGAAATTCCATTTCCTTGGATGCATCCTCAACCCTGATTGACTCACTAGCAATTGCTGCTTCTTCCATCCTTATCTCTCCTGTAGTCCCTTATCTCCCCTCATCTCTCTTTTCTTGCATCAAGGGCTCCCCTTGGCTCACACCTCTCACACCCTCACCTTCACCTACTAAGGTGGAACTCTCAAACTCTCCTTTTGCCTGACCGGAAGAAATGGCCAGCCTCTCATTATTTATCTCTCCTTTTGCCTGCTCACAAGGCAGCCTCTCACTCCCTTCCCTCAAACCTAAAAGTGTTTCAACTACTGAGAACTCCTCTACACTTGACACTGGAATGTCAGATATAGCAGTGGTAGAGTGAGTTATCAACGGATAAGGAATATCCGTTGATGGAGTAGTTATAGCTGTCAACGGATGGCTAGATAGAGGCGCATCCGTTGATGGAGAAACACTTGTCAACGGATGAAGGATATCCGTTGAGGAAGGAATAATTATATCCGTTGAAGAGAAAACCAACACTGAATCTGTGGAGATTGATTTTAAGTTCGAGGCCACAGTCTGTGTTGAGAATTCTGGAAGGGAAGATTGATGGTCCAACAAATCATCTAAAAGATGATGACCACCAATTACAGAGTGGGGCTTCTCCAAGAATCTTAAAGATGGAGAATCAGGAATTGATGTAGATATCATATCCACATCCAGAGATGGAGTTGGTGATGGTGGATTGTAATGTGTGTCGATTTGAAGATTAAGATCAAGGGGCTGTGACTCCACATTTATTGAAGCCACATCAAACTGAGTTTGAGAAGGTACAGTTTCCTGTACAGTGTGTGCACCCTGTGATTCCCCTGTGGTTTTAGATTTCACTCTTCTTCCATAGGTTTTTGAGATTGGGCTATATGTGTCCCTAACCCTCTTGTGCAGTGTTCCTTGTGGGGAACTTGATTCAGTAGTCACACTCTTTTGGGAGAGTGTAACTAGAATTTGGCCTGTAGTTACATTAGCAGTCTTTTGAGAGACTGAAATGGTGGTTGCACTCATCTCTCCTTCCTTATCCTTAGGGCTTCTTTGATGTTCACCCTGTCCCTCACCACTCACTACCACCTTCACACTCCCCTCAAGAGGTTTGGTAGATTTTACAACAGGTGTCTTTTGAGAGACACTTGAGGTTTGCTTTTTAGAATGTGGTTTTGGAACTCTGGATTTGATCACTTTGGTAGGAGCCTGTTTGGTCACAACTACAGACTCCATTGTGACACTAGAAGGCAAAGAAATTTGGGGGTTGGAGATAGGGGTTTCAGAGTTAGAGATAGTTACCTGAACAATTGGTAAATATACCAACTGTACTCCTGCATTGAGGTTCATTCGAATCAGGTCACTTAAGACTCTCTTCTCCTGAACAAAACATTGGAACTTGCTATCTGGGTTAGCAATGGATAGCTTATTCTCAGACACATGCAGTGCTAAGAGCATTAAAAATCTAGCAAAGTAGATATTCTTGCTCCTAGTTTCCTTTTTACCCAACTTTGCAGCTATCTCATACATAACTAATGTGCCAAAATTATAGAATTTATCATTTAAAAGCATACACATCATTGTTAGCATGGACTGGGTAACAGCATCAAAATTACTAATTTTTCCTGAAAAAGTTTTAATGAAGGCATCACAGAAGTAGCTCCATTCTTTAACCATTCCTTTTCTAGCAATTTTCCCTAAGTTTTCAGTACTAAGGGCATAATTAATAGAATTAAGCATGGCAACAATTTCAGCATCGGTAGGTACTTTCAGACAGTTATTCTCAGGCAATTTTAAACAAGCAGTTATTACATCAGAATTAACCACATAGTTTTTACCCTTTAAAGAAAAAGCAATTGTACCGTCTGTGCCATTGTACTCAGTAGATGTCCACATTTCTTCAATTACCTCATGGATTAAGGGAGTGGTGGCCGTCATAGCATATGACAGTTTGCATTTCTTCACGAAACTCATCAAAGTGTGGTAAGCTTCTGGAGCATTCACTGTGTCAACAAAGGCCGCGAAATTGTTCTTCTCATAGGTAAACCCAGTGGAGGACATCATCTTAACAATAGGCGCCATTGAAGTGATTGAACTTTGGTTACAGAGAGTTTTAGGGAAGAAGATGCAGTTAACTTTTGATATGCTTGAAAATGAATAAAAGTGAGATGTGAGAGTACAAGTCCGCCTTTTATATTTTTCAAGAATTAAAAATGAAATAATTAAAAGTAATTACTCCATTGGTCAAAAGTAACTGTCAGATAATAAATAAAAAGAGAATAAGTACAGCCATGATTAGATATACACGGTTACCAACGGTTAAAAAGAAATGTATATCAACGGATATAGAATGAACGGTTGAGATACAGTTTATCCGTTGATGACGTGGATAGCCTGTTACCCGTTGACATGCAAAAATCTAGTAATGTGTTTATACTATCAACGGATAAAAGGATATCCGTTGATAAGCTAATTTTGCCTTAGGCAAAATTTCTGCAGAAAATTTTTCTGAAAGTTTTAACTTTCAAGTAAATCAAAACACATTTCCAGCTTCAATTCATTGAAATCAAATATCACTAGAAATTATGACAAGTTAAGCATACCTAGCTCACCTACCAATCTTGTGAATGTGGATTCATCAAGAGGCTTGGTGAAGATATCTGCAAGCTGCATTTCACTTGGCACAAAGTGCATTTCTACTGTACCATTCATCACATGTTCTCTAATGAAGTGGTATTTGATGTCAATGTGCTTGGTTCTCGAATGTTGCACTGGATTCCCTGTGATGGCAATAGCACTTGTGTTGTCACAGAAAATTGGAATCTTCTCAACTTTTAGACCATAGTCAATGAGTTGGTTTCTCATCCATAGAATCTGTGCACAACAGCTTCCAGCCGCAATGTACTCAGCTTCAGCTGTAGAAGTGGAGACTGAGTTTTGTTTCTTACTGAACCATGACACAAGCCTGTTTCCTAGAAATTGACAGGAACCTGTAGTACTTTTCCTATCAACTCTGCAACCTGCATAATCTGCATCTGAATAGCCAGTTAGATCAAAACCAGATTCTCTTGGGTACCAAATGCCAAGGTTTGGTGTTCCCTTGAGATACCTGAAAATTCTTTTAATAGCTATTAAGTGAGACTCTCTAGGATCAGCTTGAAATCTAGCACAAATACAAGTAGAAAACATTATATCAGGTCTACTAGTTGTTAGGTATAAAAGTGAACCTACCATGCCTCTATAACTTGAGATGTCCACAGACTTTTCCTTAGTATTCAACTCAAGCTTAGTTGCAGTGGCCATAGGTGTTTTAGCAGATGTACAATCCATTAAGTCAAATTTCTTTAAGAGATCATAAATATATTTTGTTTGACTTATGAAAATGCCCTCATTAACTTGCTTTACTTGTAGGCCAAGAAAGTAAGTTAATTCACCCATCATACTCATTTCATACCTACTTTGCATAAGTTTGGCAAACTTTTTGCAAAGCTTCTCATCTGTAGACCCAAAAATAATATCATCTACATAGATTTGAACAAGTATTGAAGAGCCATTAATATCCCTATGAAATAAGGTTTTATCTACTGTACCTCTAGTGAAGTGGTTCTCCAAAAGAAATTGAGATAAAGTGTCATACCAGGCTCTTGGTGCTTGCTTCAAACCATAAAGTGCTTTCATGAGAAGATATACATATTCTGGAAATTCTGGATCCTCAAAACCAGGAGGTTGATGGACATAGACCTCTTCTTCCAGTTCCCCATTTAGAAAGGCACTTTTGACATCCATCTGATAGACTTTGAAATTGGCATGTGCTGCATAGGCTAGAAAGATTCTTATTGCCTCAAGTCTTGCTACTGGAGCAAAAGTTTCATCAAAATCTATTCCTTCTTCTTGAGAATAGCCCTTTGCCACTAATCTAGCTTTATTCCTCACAATTATGCCATTTTCATCTGTCTTATTCTTGAGAACCCATTTAGTACCTATGACACTTCTATCATCAGGTTTGGGCACAAGTTTCCATACTTTATTTCTTTCAAATTGGTTTAGCTCTTCTTGCATTGCTAACACCCAATCTGGATCTAGAAGGGCATCTTCCACTTTCTTAGGTTCCTCTTGAGACAGGAAGCTACTGTATAGACATTCTGCTTGAGTGGCCCTTCTAGTTTGGACTCTTGAATTTGATTCACCAATGATTAACTCAAATGGATGATTTCTAGTCCATTTTCTTGCAGGTGGAAGATTTGATCTTGATGAGGTTGCTTCATTTCCATGATCATGTTGATTTAGCATTGAATTTTGACCTTGAGAAACTCCCCCTGAGTTTGTTGTCCTTGCTGAGTTATGAAGTTGACTGTCAATGGATGCATCATTTTGCCCGTCGACGGATGCTTGAGAATTTCTGTCAACGGATGCATCTCTAATAGTGTCAACGGATGTTGCAGAATGACTGTCAACGGATGTTCCAGAATGACTATCAACGGATGCTTCATTTTCAGTGTAAGCATCACTTCTAGTTGGTATAACAGCTCTAGGTGGATCTCTGTGGTCATGATCTTCATTCTCCTCATCATCATCATAGTACATTCTTCCTTCACCTTCATTCTCAAATTCCAACTTTTCATGGTAACCTTCATCATTTAAGCCTAGAATCTTTTGATCATCAAACACAACATGTACAGATTCCATAACAATGTTGGTTCTTAGATTGTAGACCTTGTAGGCTTTCCCTGCTGCATATCCAACGAAAATAGCTTCATCTGCCTTTGCTTCAAATTTGCCTAAATTATCTCCATGATTCCTTAGCACAAAACACTTACATCCAAAGACATGTAGAAAAGCTAAAGTTGGTTTCTTGTTGGTTAATAACTGATAAGGAGTCATTCCTCTAGCTTGATTGACCAAGGAAATATTCTGAGTAAAGCATGCAGTGTTGACAGCTTCAGCCCAGAAATATGTTGGTAATCTTGATTCACTTAACATTGTTCTAGCTGCTTCAATGAGAGTTCTGTTTTTCCTTTCAATAACCCCATTTTGTTGAGGTGTTCTGGCAGCAGAAAACTCATGGACAATTCCATTCTCTTCACAGAAAATCTTCATTGTGGAATTCTTGAATTCAGTACCATTGTCACTCCTGATCCTTTGTACTCTGTCTTCAGAACCATTGTTTAGCATTCTGAGGTGATTGATAATGATTTCACTTGCACAATCCTTGGAGTGCAGGAAGAAAGTCCATGTGAACTTAGAAAAATCATCTACAATCACCAGACAGTATTTATTCTTTGAAATAGACATGACATTTACTGGACCAAATAAATCCATATGCAGCAATTGAAGAGGCTTAACAATGGATGACTCTGTCTTGCTTTTGAAAGATGATTTCTTTTGTTTCCCTAATTGGCAGGCATCACATAGCCCATCTTTGACAAACTCCAAATGAGGGATTCCTCTAGCAAGATCCTTTCTTACCAAATCATTCATAACTTTAAAATTCAAATGTGACAGCTTCTTATGCCATAGCCAACTCTCATCCTTACTTGCTTTGCTGAAGAGACAAGTAATGGATTCTGAGTATGCTGAATTGAAGTCAGCTATGTAAACATTTCCTTTTCTAAAGCCTGTCAATACCACATTGTTGTCTTCCTTGGCAGAAACAACACAGGCTTCTTTTGTGAACTTTACTTCATAGTCTTTGTCACAAATCTGACTGATACTCAGCAAATTGTGCTTTAAACCTTCAACTAAAGCCACTTCTTCAATGATGACATTGTCTTTTGAGATCAGGCCATATCCCTTAGTATATCCTTTGCTGTCATCTCCAAAGGTAATTCTAGGGCCAGCTCCTTCCTTGAATTCTGTGAGCAGGGTTGAATCTCCTGTCATGTGCCTAGAGCATCCACTATCTAGGTACCATAGATTCCTTCTGTTTCCCTGCACACATTTCAAAAGCAAATCAAGTTGATTTTGGTACCCAAGCTTCCTTGGGTCCTTTCTTGTTAGCCTTTGACTTTGCACTCTTAGCATTCTTCAACTTAGGTGTAGATGCTTGAGTAATGGCGTTTGACAAATGCTCATTTGCATGAATATTGGATGCATGCATGTGTGAAAAATTGGCATACATATTATTCATGCTAGGTAGGTTCCATGACATTTGTGGCACATTCATAGATTGAAAGTATGGATTAGACACATATGGCATGTTCACATATGGATTTGAAAAACTAGCATTTTGATACAAACTAGGCATAACAGGCATTGCAGGCATACATGGCATTGGTTGAGGTACATGAACAGGAGCCTTGTTGACAATCTTGCAATTAGAAGATAAATGATTGACACTATTACAATTACTACAAGTTTTCCTAGGAGCAAACTTGTCAGGAGAGTAATTGTTTTTCTTGTTGATGCCTATCTTACCATTTCTGTTCTTTTTCTTTTTGCCCTCAATTTCTACCTTTTCATTGTCTGATTTACCAACAGCCTTTTTGTTGTGTAAATCACCTGTCTTAGCCTTCCCACTGGATTTGGTTTTGCTGCACTCACCATTAACAAAATTCTTGTTTACTGGACCATACTTGATATCCAGTTTCCTAAGTTCCTTCTTACTAACAGACTTTTTGTTAGTCGACGGATACCTCTCATCCGTTGACGGTTCATCTGTCAACGGATGATCACTATCCGTTGATTCACAAATAGTCTCTAGATCCTCAAGGCCAGGTTCTAGCTCCTTTTTCCTTTGAGTCCAGGTATCCTTCACAAATGATTCTATTCCCTGAACTTCTATTATGTTTTGAGAAATATTCCTACAACTTTGAAATTTAGCAATTATCCCTTGTTCTTTTTCAAGCTGGTCTTTTAAAATCAGTTCTCTTTTTAACAAAGCTTCAAGTTCACTTTTAGCATTATTGCAATCAACTCTCATTTTCTCAAATTCTAGAAATTGAGATTCTAGAGCAGCATTTCTATCACTTAAAAACAGATTAGACTCTTTAATTCTATTGTTCTCTTTAGTAAGTGATTTAAGAGTAACACTTAAGTGATATAGTTCAGTAGACATTTCATCTATAACACTATTGCATTCCTCTTTAGTGAGCTCAGAGAGATTAGTAGAAAATACCTGATTGCTAGCTGAACTTGCTTCCTGCTCTCCAGAATCAGCCATTAAAGCAAGGTTGACTAACTCAGCATCATCATCAAAATGATTGTCATCAACAGCCCAGTCATACTCTTGGGTCAAGAATGCCTTTCCTTTCTGCCTGAGAAGATCAAAATATTTCTTCTTATAGTCAACAACCTCAGTTGGCTTTCCCTTGTTCTCAGATCTAGGTTTCCTGCATTCATTTATCATATGACCAGCAATTCCACAATTGTAGCATTTAATTTTGGATTTATCCACATAGTTGTTTGTGGAAAAATCCTTGTTAAATGGCTTGGCCATCCCAGAGTTTCTCTTGAATTTCAGCTTAGAGAATCTCCTAGATAGAAAAGCTAAGTGCTCATCTATCTCATCCAATTCATCCTGCTGAAGGGCATTCAATTCCTCAGACACCTTTTCCTTGCTCCTGCTTGATTCTGCTCTACCTTTACAAACCTCCCTGTTTGGTGTAGAATTAGCAGTTTCTGTCCTTTCCTCCTTTTGCTCCAAGTTGGCAACGAGTGCAACTGACCCACTTTTCTTTTGAGACTTCTCAATCTCTTCATCCTGCTCCATTTCCAGCTCATAGGTCTTTAAAGTTCCATAGAGCCTTTCAAGAGTAAATGTCTTGTACTCTTGAGTGTTTCTTAGAGAAACAGTCATTGGCTTCCATTCCTTGGGCAGTGATCTCAGAAATTTGAGATTAGAGTCTTTAACTTGATAGACTCTTCCATACAGTTTCAAACCATTTAGTAGCTTTTGAAATCTACTAAATGTATCATTCAATGTTTCTCCACTCTTAAAGTGAAAATGTTCATACTGTTGGATTAGTAGTTGCATCTTGCTTTCCCTTACCTGTTCTGTTCCTTCACACAGAGTTTGAACAATGTCCCATACTTCCTTAGCGGTAGTGCAGTTAATAACATTGTCAACCATGTCTGTTTCTAGACCATTGAACAGAATATTCATGGCCTTTTTGTCTTTGTGGACTTCTGCAATATCTTCAAGACTCCACTCAGAAACAGGTTTGGGAATAAAATTGTCAGGCACATCATCAGCCAGGCCAACTCTTGTTGCTGTCTTCATTGGAACGTGAGGACCCTTGTCAATGCAATCCACAAAACCCTCATCAATAGACGAGAGATGTAGACGCATTTTTACTTTCCAGTGAAAGTAATTTTCTCTATCAAGAACTGGAATCTTCACTCCATAATCCTTCTTAGACATGTTGGAAGTGTGTTGATCTTTAAACTTCAAATATGTTAGAAGCTTGCTTTGATACCAATTGTTATTCCCAGATTACACACTTGTATAATTGTAGAAGGGGGGGTTGAATACAATTCTTGATATTTATAAATTTCTGATAAGAACTTCAGAAACTTATGAAGAGATAATTGCAATGTAAGATTTAAACACAAATACATATAAAATCAGGTGGTTAATATGCACCACCTGAAGCTTTTATTTGAAGAAAACTCTGTGATACAAAATGTACACAGCTGCCGTTTTACAACTCTTTGCTTCTAAGAATATTCAAGAAACCCTAAGCAAATATGTCTGTTTTCTTAACCTACAAAGAGTTGCTACACTTGGTTATATATCCCAAGTTTTACAAGTACTACTGGAATAAGATAATACTAATCTAATTCTAGTTGACTTGCTACTACACTCCAAATACACATGTAGCCGAAAGGTTGTCCTTGTGTTCAGACATGTCTCCTGCACCTTTCTTGTATTCATAGTGTAAATGGAATGCTTCTTTCTTCTGTGTTTCCAAAGTATGGCTGCCATACTGCTTTTTGTATCTACTTTCAACTCATGTGATCTGTCAGTCAAACATGTCCTTATCAACTGCTAATCTCCAGCTAATCATAGAAATCAGTGTCAATGATTATCCGTTGATGATGTACACTGACATCCGTTGATGATGTATTGAGCAGTATCCGTTGATATTGGGACTTGAGCTGTATCCGTTGATAGAGTGGATTTGAGTTGTATCCGTTGATAGAGTTTAGTCTTCATCCGTTGATACACTTTCACTTAGACAGAATTACATAGCATAGCTTATTTACAATTGGCTACCCTATTCTGCCTATCCGTTGATAGTCAACATGACTGTGGATAAAAACACTATCAACTGATAACATAGAGATACTGCAGTGTGCTACAAAACCTCATCCGTTGATGAGCTACCTGTCAACGGATAGAGTTATAAATCCTCATCCGTTGACAGCTACAAAACCTTAAACAATTTGATTGATTGTGAAGTTATCATCAAGTACAACATATTCCTAACAAGGCTGTTATGCCAGGAATGGTAAGCTTGCGTGGCACGTGGGATTGATAAGAATAGTTGAAAAGATAAAAATAGAGGAAAGGTGACCGGAGACGGTGCTGAGTAGCCGATTAAGACTTATATGAAGTAAAGTTTTGGAAAGGTAGAAAGGTATCAAAGAAGAAGACACTATGCCGGCAATTGCTAGAAAAGTAATGCTAATTAACCAACCCCTAAAATCATATATTTTTATTTTAGTGTGGCCAGTTGAGACCAAGTCACAACGGACTATAAAGTGACTAGACCAGCAATAAAAGGACAAAGCAGGGTTGCTTCTAAGTAAGCACCGACTGCAAGGGCTTCTGATATAAAGGAAATATTAATGAGATCGTAGGAATCTTCTACTGAACCCTTTGCAACCCATGTTTTGATGGGGAATTTACTAGACCTTTTTGGGATGGGGTCACCCGTACTAAAGTGACTCATGTGTATATGGTTGTCCAAGATTACGAGTAAAAATGGAAGTATAATGACTTGAGATGTGTGATGTTAGGGTATCATGAATACCATGAATATATTATGACTAAGGAAAGCAAACAATGAAGGTTTATGAAGAAAGTATAGAAATGGTCAGAGAGTGATCAGTATGCTGTAGAAATTTTGTCTAAGGTAAGTACCTTGGAGAAGAGCAATAAGCACTAAGAGATTCACGTTGAACTCGACCAATATCTTCCAGAACATCCTTGCTACCATTGCTAAGTTCTGTAAGAAAGCAGATAGACATAAGTTATATTTTTTAAGGTTAAATAGGCTGACAACTATCTGAAAGAAGAGGTTAGCATTAAGCCACCGATCGATTATCAAATGAGAATGATTGAAAAGAGACCCTTATTAAGGGATACATGATTTCATTGCCAATTATAGGATTCAGGAATTCCTTGGCAGTTGAATTAAGGATAGGACATCCACAAATTAAGAAAAACCCTGGGGAATGCACAAGGGATGGCATTAACCCTAATAAAGACATTTTGAATTCAGATGATATGAGTTGGATTTGCTAAGGCAACAATGACCGTAAGGATTATTAAAAAGAGTTCTAGAAAGAACATAGATAGAATTATTAGAGTATTGATCAATGACGTTTTGATATACCCTGTACCCAGAAAATACAGGAGGAATGATGAGGATGACCTAAGAAACCTTACAAGGAAAAAGGTAATATTCCGAACTTCAAAATGGAAGTTTGGTAAGGAATGTATGACATAGTAACAATAATGCCAGATGAGGCATGTATGAAACCCTGAGGAAGTATGGATTGAACCTATAAAGGTTGAGATTATCCTAAGATAAGGAAAGAACTAAGAAAAGAAGTATCCTAAGTAGGATTGGGAATAAACGTGGTAAAGTTCCCACGGGTAGGTGGAAGCAATGACTTATGGAAAAAGACTGATAGATATATTTTCTCCTTCAGCAGAGCTTAAGGGAGAATGCTTTCACCCAACAGTGATGGGAATGAGGTAGAAAAGTTTGAGTTGGAATGTATCCATAGAACATGGATTACAAGAAATTGTTAGTATCATGAAAGGCCAATGAGGTGGCCGATAGTCTAAGTATAAAGGAATAATTACAAATGTTCATACCGAAGAAACAGAATGATATTTGGAAGGACCTCGAAGGTCATATCGGAATGGAGGAATTTACATTCCTTCTGATGACTGTGCAAGAATTGACGGTAATAATAGTTTAAGTAAAGATTCGATTCCTGATGGAGTCTTAAGTATATTACGTACCTTAGAAGGTCCCATTTTGAGGCAAACCGAGACCATGATACAAAATTGACAAAGTAAACCGTTAAGTTTTCAGTCTTTTATAGAAGCTGCATGAGTGATAGTTTCATCAACCTTACATAGCTACGATGCTTGAAACTCTTCTGCAATTTTATCTACTTCATGTAATATCTACATCAAGTTCAGGAAGTGTTCCTTATGGATAAGGAATAGTGATTACTTTGTCTCCCTAAAGGATTGAAACCCGTATGGTTAGCTATTAACGCACTACGTAAACAACAAGAGATGACAATTCTTCTAAGAAAGTAGATGACAACGTAAAGATAAAGAAAGTACTGCTATTGATAAGCTAAATGGCATGTTGATGAATGACAAGCAAGTTTGTGTTAGTGTACTTCTGCGCAAACAAGATAGAGAATATGAGGTTGACGATTCATGATGCTAAATGTATTCCCGTAGAAAGAATTAAGGGCAGTTGAGCCCGAGATTTGTTGGGCCATCTGAGAGTTTAAAAGTGTTCGGAAGGTGGCATTCGAGCCAGCTCTACCCCAAAAACTTATAGCACGGTCATAACGGGTTTTCATGTGGCAAGGCTACGCCAGTAAAATGCAGATACTCGATAGATGATAAGAGTATGAGCAAGTAGATATACGACCTGGTCTGACTTACGAAGAACAACCTGTGGAAAATCACGGGTAGAAAAGAACAAGTGATGAGAAACAAGGTTGGCAGAAGTAGATTATATCGGATCTAAGTTAAAGGGATCGGCCAGATTCATTTTGGAGAGTTTAAATTGGAATAATGTGATGATTATAGAGGAAATGTGACGGGATACCAATAAGGAGGTACCAAGTGCAAAAGATGTCTCAATAAAGAGATGAAGGTGGAAGTAAATAACAGAAGTAAATAAGAATCAGATAATAAGAAGGATTTGTGATAACGTGTATTTTATACACGTTTTGTCTTTTATTCTTCTGCATTTTTGTTAGTTTCGAATGTTGTTTTATTAATATTTGTTATGTTTTTCATCTTTCAGTGCCTCGTGCTTAATTGTTGAAAAGATGGCTTAATTTGGGCATGAAAGCGAAGAAATTCAAGAGGATAGTTAGAAGATTCATGCTCGCAATGTTGGGAGGTGTTTAATGCATTATATTGAAGATTTTATCTCGTACGGGCAGCTGTACGGCCGTTATGCAAGCTCGTGATGCCGGGAGGTGTTTAATGCATTATATTGAAGAGTTTATCTCGTACGGGCAGCTGTACGGCCGTTCGACAGGCCGTTCAAAGGAGCAGAATTTTCGTACGGGCAGCTGTACGGCCGTTCAACTGGCCGTACAGAGCTGCTGTGTATTAAAATAAGGCTCATAACATCTTATCTTCATCACTTCTAACCTACAACTTCATCTTCATCTAACCTAGCCTCTTCAAGGATAAATTAGGGTTAGTCAAGTAGATAGAAAAACATCAATTACTCATAATCTAGCATTGATTATGAGTAACTAACTTCATTTATTTGGCTCAAGGAGGAATTCTTGTACTAAAACCACTTCAATTTAAGTAAGATCTATTTCACTCTATCTTGAATTCTTGAGTTGTATTGTTTATGATTTTGCTTGGAGTGCTTCAATTTGCTCTTCTTGTAATATCAATTGCTAATTGTTTGTGCTAATCCGTAATTGTTAGTACATTCATTATAGTAGCACAAGTTTAGTTTACCTAAATTCTCAAGATTCAAGTGCAAATACCTAGGTTGAGCTTCTCATCCTTGGGTTTGTCCTAGCCTCTCTTTGTTTAATTCCTTGACTTGGTTAAATTGGTAGTGCTTCATTATTGGTTGCTAGTGTCAAGAGAACTAATTTATGTGCTTCACTAAATTAGTGTTTATAATAGAAGAGAAATAAGTGATTGTGTGCTTCACCAATTATCTTGGTTAGGTAGAGTTGGATATATTTGCTTGTTGTGGGGTTGAAGTGCTTGAATATCCATAATCCTTGGGTCAAATATCTCTTGTCTTGTTAATTTGCTCATTGTGTTGTTGTGTTGGCAAATTTGGATATTAGCCATTAACTTAGTTGTGTTTTTGTAGCAATTTATTTATCGTAGGCAAGGTGTTTGTTAAAACACCTTAACCAAACTCAAAACCCCCCATTTACACACTTCTAGATTGTAAGAGATAATCTACTCGAAATCAATATTGAGAGTCCTTCCCTGTGAACGAACTTCGAAAAACACTACCTTCAAATTGGCGCCGCTGCCGGGGAAGGCAACAATATTAATTTTGAGTTAATTGTTTCTTATATTTTAGATTTTATCTTTGTATATAATTTTTTCTTTGTTTGTTTGTTTTTTTTATTGGTGTGTCTTCATGTTTATTGTGTATAGACATGAACTAACTCTTTCAGGAGACGATGGATAATTATCGTGGTTGGAATAATGCTCAAGATTTCACCTATGATCAAGAACGATATCAAGATTTTAATTCTTTTCAGAATTTTAATGCGTATCAGGTGAATTCTTTATATTCTACAAACTCATGCTATGCTCCTTACCCTCCTAGCATCGATTATTCAATTTGATTGATAAAGAAAAGACTGGGAAAGCAACTAGGGAATGTGAAGCAAGAAATGTTATGAATGGATTAATAAATGGGTTTTCTGATGAATTCTCGGGATGACAACCTGATAGTGTTAATATTATAGTTATGAAAAAGCTAGTAGCGTGACATGGAATGTCAGTAACAATGGTGTCAGATGAGAAACCTAAGATTTAACCAAAAAGGTTGAAGGAATTTTCTGGAGTGAGCGTTGCTAAGGTTGAACCAGAGTATAGGTCAATAGAATATTGGACAAAGCAGCAAGATATGTTGACACGTGAGATTGCGATCAAATAGTATTGGATATAATCATGATTATTTTCTTCTTTGATGAACCTCTATAGTTCAGAGGTAAATTCTGAGTATGATATTTTACAATCATGAAAACTTTCTATAATCCTTTAGAACTCTTTTCTTTTCTTCCCTCTTATTCATCTTCTTTATGGATTGAGAAGAACAACCCTTTAAGGAGGGGAGGTACTGCTACGTGACTATATGTCTATGTGATAGAAGTCTAAGTGGAATACCATAACTTGTTTAATTGCTTGTCAAGTACTAAAGGCTGGCCCCCTTCTGTACTAGCTATGCAATATAACAAATGTTTAATTGATCATAATGATCTCTCAATAAATCTTTCCCCTTCTCTATATTGATCGAGATTACGAAGATTAAAGCGATCAGGAAATGCACAGTGCGAGCGAGGTTACCTCCAAATTCGCAGTGGGATAGTGATACCAATGTTACTGCAGGTATCAATAAGGATAAGATTGAGTAAGAGCATAACCCGGATAGTGTGTGGTACGAAAAGTAGCAACGTTGTTGGAAAAAGGATAAAGTATGGATTGTAGCACTAGAAGATGTGCTGAGAAAGGGTAGAACGACTAAGAATTGACCGGGAAGCTAAAAAGTGAACGACAGGCAAACGACTCTTTGCTTCCTACCCGATTCCAGGATGGAATCCTTTTAAGGAGGGGAGACTGTAAGAACCCCAAATTTTGGATATAATTAAAACTTTTTATTATGTACTGAGGTAATGGTGAATAATGATTACGACTACGATGTAACGATTGAGATAATGAATGAAAGGAATAGATTTGGATTAAAATGTTTATAGGCCATGAAGAATACTATTGGTTGACACTTTAGATAAGAATTATCTATCTCCTAGGGAATTGAGATTTAATAATTCTAAAGGAGAAGATTATTCTTATGTCATCCAAATCGATATCTGTTATTGGTCCAGTGGGTCCGTAAAAAGGTTAAGGAACGATCGAAAGAGATCAAGGACAATTGTACAACTCTAAGAGAATAAGTAAAGAATAAAGAATGAATAGTGTTATGGTGGAAAAGAGAATATTATGAGACGACACTATATAGAAGTATTCGGAACGGATTTCTGAGTTCGTATTAGTGATCCAGGGGGAAAATAAGTGTATGTAAAAGCTGTCGGATTCTGAAAAACCGCACTTTTATTTTCTCCGAGAGTTCCCTGGACAGTGATAGACTTAAGGATTGAACGAAGGGATTTAAGGAATTTAAATTCGAAAGTTAGTAAGAAAGATGGAGAATGATAGTATTAATATTAAGACGGATTCCGGTAAAACCCTAACTAGAAACGAATGAGTTATTTTCTCGAACGATCAATGAATTGAGCAATAAACGGACACAGAATCAAGCAGAGGAAGCAAGATACATGCATGTGCAAGTGATAAATATCTAGTAGCTAGCAAGGAACTAGATCAAGTAGAATGCAACCAAGTACTTAGCACACAAACCACTTGGTTAGCCTTAAACCACCAAAATATCAACACTTGTCTTGCCAAATTACATCATTGCTTGCATCGTCACTTTATTAAAGCAACCAAGGATGAGATATTATGCTAAACATATCACTTTATGCATTATTTCCAAGAGCAAGTCAAGCACAACCTCTTCTTCTCCCCCATTTAGCACCATTCGACTTCCTCCTTAATTCAAAAACAAAAATCATCCTTCCCACCATTGTTTGATCTCCAAAAATTTATCATAGATCCTATATTTCATAAAAATGATACCCTAGAAATCTTAGCCCCAAACACCACTTTTTCCATTTTCAAAAAAATAAGAAAGTGGAGGATGAATAGTAACCTCAAGAACAAAATTCTTGAATCTTGATTTTGGTTGATGATCCAAGCTTCATGGAGGCTATACAAGGACTATACAAGGCTTACTAAGTGCATACACACCCCAAGGAAGGTATAACACTCTTGAAACCCTAGGCATTACTTTGAGTTTAATGATGTTCTTGATGAGTTTTTAGATTAGTATGATTATGGTGATGATTAAAGCATGATTATGTCGTGATTTGTTAATATAAGAGGATAAATAGTTTAGATGAACGGAAAGGCATTGCTTGGCCTTAGTTCATGGTTAAATAACATGTATATGTTGTTTGGAGTGGAAACTATGATTATTGGAAAATTTGGAATTTGGAAATATTCGATTTATAGCCGTCGTAATGCCCGATTTTCGATAACCTTAAAGAATTCGTGCATCACAGTAGGGTGAATTGTCTTAACTGGTTATGAACATGACATGTCCTCGTAGATCTCGAGTCATAGATCGTTTTGGCGAAAGAATCAAAACATTCCGACTTACGGTTTAGGAGTTATGGTCAAATTACTAAAATTGGTTCGGAACCGTAAGTAAAAGTTCGTAACTTCAATTGAACCCTCGTAAATCATGTTACTCAGTGGCGAATCTTGGTAAATAAATACTAGAGGTCATAAGGAAGGTATGAAAGAAAATCACATGTCAAACGGATCGTTTTCCGATTTTATAAAAATGTTGGAATCGAAGTTAAACGCGAACGAACCCCTAAAAACCCGCTTGGTTATAACTTTGGTAAAACACTTAGAAAACGAACGATAAAACTCGAGGTATAATCTTGGTTCGTAATCGATCGACTTTAGAACTTATACGACTTAAGTATATACCGAGTGTGGGTATGATGACATGTCGTCATAGAGAACAGATGTCGGATCATAGCGGTAATAAAAAGAGTTACACTAAAAGGTGTATAACGAGATAATTCGAAAACGTGTTTCGATTTAAGTGAAGTTTATACCTAGACTTTTAAAAGGTGTTAAGTGGTTAATCTCGAATGTTCTGATTGTTTATAGATCATCGAGCAGACCCAGGACACGCTATCTCCACCCACACCCGATTACCAAGCAAGTGTTCAAAACTTTGAACATGTTGTTGTGATAATATATATATATGTGATTGCCATTTTACATATGCCATAACATGCATGCCTATTGTCAAATTATATTATGATACATGTTCCCTGAATTGATATTGGCTTATAGACTAGATACGAATTATCAGTTATAAGCCGGATTGTTTTGATAAGACCCTTAGCGAAGGGCATATGATATTCATTCTTAAATATAGACCGGGAGTCGATATTTTGAGATATAGATAGTCGTGGAAAACCGGAGGGATTCCAACGACAGATTATTATTTATCTGAGGAATGTTATTCGAGTATTATCTCAGTCCAGAGATACTAAATGAATGTTAGTTTCGAATATTCATTTAGAGTTGATTAATTAATGAATATTATTTTGACATTCATTAGAATGTTATTTATTAAATTAATATGACTTTCGAATATTCATTTAAGGTTTATGTACTTAAGGAATATTATTTAAAATATTCATTGGAAGTTCTAATTACTTAAGGGATATTATTTCGAATATTCCTTTAAAGTTTTGATTACTAAATGAATATTATTTGAATATTCATTTAGAAGATTATTTATTAAATGAATATTATTTTCAAATATTCAGTTAAAGTTTGACTCATTTATTGAATATTATTTTAAATACTTATTGGAGTCTAATTATTAATGAATATTATTTTGAATATTCATTTAAGGAGTGATTTATTTAGTAAATAATTCTATATATTCATTCGAGGATTACTTACGAGCAATATTATGATTTAATAATATTCCGTAATTATTATTGAGTTAATAAATATTCTTGGACTATTTATTTAATTCTTTTAAATTCTTTTTAAAATGATTTATATTATTTGGAGATTATCTTTCACCTCCAAATATTATGTAAAATATTTCGGAGTCTTTTTATGACTATTTTATCAAGGAAAGGTTCCCAACTCTTCTTATTTTTCATTTAAATCTATTTTAAAAGGATTTAAATGCTCGCTCAAACTTCTATATTATAGGGGAACCTACTTGAGCAATGTTATTTATCTTGTTGACTTCCCGGTCATAAATCTTTTAAAACTATTCATTTCACTCGCAACATGGTTGCTGTTTATCAATTGAATCTTTGAGTAACCTTCTCATCATTCGAGGGGTAAGATTATTGGAACAAGATGGTATCCTCTAACAAGCAGCAGCTTGGGAGATAAGATGTTGAATTTTCCTTTCCAACTAGATACGACTACTTTGTGGAGTCTTATCAACAAGTATTATACTTGGGGAAAGGGGGACGAACTTTGCGTTCAGAGTCATGAATTTCTTTTCGAACTTGGAGTCGTGTAAGAGGCCGAGTAGCGCCGGTCCATCTCCTTTGGCCCAACCGTTGGCCGGGGAGAGCTAGTAGGGCGGTAGACAAGTAAAGCCGTCAGTTCTTCCTTCTACCGGTAGTAAATCTAAATTGAGCTGTACAATCTGCGACTGATCATCGTAAGATTGGCAGTGGGCGCGGTGAATACTCCAACATAAGTTCATCATTCAAATTCTTTTATTTTCTGCAACATTATCATTGTTGGCAGTATTGGAAAAGTATTCATAATTGGAATTGCAATATTTTTCCTGCAAGTTCCTCTTTTATGATAAATGATGATATCTGGCTTATCTTTGACATAGCAGATATTCCCACCTATATATGCATTTTGAGTTACCTCGTAACTTCATTGTTCATGTTATTCTGGCATCATTTCCGTAAATGCATGGCATATGGTTTGAAAGATACTTTTGAACTGTTATATATTATCATTCAGTTATATTATTGTTGGTGGGCTATTGCTTACCCTTGCTTTATTATTATATCACAACAACAGCTAGACCGATGACTCGCACAAGGCGCACTCGACGCTAACGAGGACGATGAGACTACCAGAGCCGAAGAGAAAGCTATTGGTAGGATAGATTTATTCTTTCAGTACCAAGTATATGGTCTAGTATGACTTATGATAATGGATGGCAAAGAGTATGTATTCATATTGAAATTCTTTTGGATTGTAAGAACTCATAATGTGCTTAATAAAATTTGGTTGTTACTCTGATTTCATCTCTGGGACTATAACGGGTGTGTTTTATATTGTTGTGTTGGGTCATAAAGATGTAATTTATTGTATGTTGAAGTAAGTTCAAGTATTGTGGACAGAATTGAAGACCGTAACGACCGGATCCGGACCCCGGATCTGGGGGTGTTACACCAAATTTGGTGACCAAAATATATTTGGTGATCCTTAATCACCAAATTTGGTGGCTTTCAAAATTTCAACAATGCCCCTATATTTGTTAACAAAACAATTTTTTTCCATCTATGTCCTATTAAACTTATTTGTTCTCGTAATTTTTAACTTTACAAAAAATTACAAAATAACACGTATTTAAGTTTCACTGATTATAATTTAATTAAATATAATGAGCCTCTACATTCATACTAATTTCAATTAATAAAAACATTTTATACTGCCACATCATCTATATCACATTATTTTATAATTATTTTTGGTACATAATTTTATACCCCTAACATTCCTCTGGGAAAAAAAGTCATTATCTAGTAATTGTTTTAGGTGCTCTCTTTAAAGTTGTCAATTTCATAATGGTTAAAAGTAGTAAAAGAAAATTGACCAAAAGAAAAAAAAATGTGGTTCTGATTCATAGTATTTTAATTATGACCCTACCTACTGCTATTTAGGTTTTGTTTGAGATTGCTGTTAAAAATTGTTTTACTTTTAGAAAAAGTATCGGTGAAAAGAGTATTGTTGTAAAAAGCTAAAGACTGTCTCATAAGATTTTTGATATATGCATGTTTTGATGTAAAAATACAATAAAAATAATGTTTTTGGTAAGATTTGATGTTGAAATCAGCCACAAAAGCTGAAAAGCAACTTTTTTCAAAAGCATGAAAGCAATTTTCTTTAAAAGGAGCTTTTAGGACAAAAACGCTAGCTTTTCAGGAAAATAGCTTTTAAATTTTACCAAACATTTTTTCAGCTGCTTTTCAAAAAAAAAACTGTTGTTTTGTAATAGTAACGCTAAACACACCCTTACTCTATGTGATAAATTTCAAACAATTCTTTTTTACGGAAAGTTACTGAAATCCATTTTCATAAGAGAAGTAAAAATGACACTCTTGGTGAAAGTAATTACACCTATCCCTACCTTATAAGTGCGATTATTCTAGCAACGGTAAATCAATCTATTCACTACTCTTATTTTTATGATAATTATTGTTTGATTTTTTGGTGTCACTTGAACTTTACCTATGTAGTTCTATTGCCTCTTTAAACAACTTCTTTAATATGTAGTACTAAATAAGTTAATAAGTGAAATATGATAAAAATTGATCAAAAGTGCATATTGCAAATAGCATTTCGATTAAATCAATCAAAGAAAAATGATGCAACTGTTATCTTTAAATTTCGTCTTATAAACATACTTTAAATCATGGCTTGTGACTGGTAATTTAACGAGTTCATTAACACATAATTATTGTACATATTTTTCGCAAATAATAAGTGCGAAAAAATCAAATAACGCAATGACAAAAACGAATCCAATATTTCAAATCATTTCAATAACACCCATGGGTATATCCGTAATTGCACAAAAATTTCACTTCCTGCAACTATTCCCCATATCCCTATAAACACGAAAATGCACCCGTCTCTCCCCCTGTACCCTCTCCCACGCAAAGCAGCATATACATCCATATATAGAACTATACATACACATTACATACACAGAAAGAATCAAACAAAAATGGTCAAGTATAAGGTCTTATTCACCGCCGATCTCCAAAATCTCACCTATCTCAAGCCTTCCGGCGATCCTACTTTCGCTTACTACTTCAAGGTCTTCAATTTCACTTCATATTTATATAAATTTTTGTGTATAATGTGTGTTGTGTGCGTGTGTGCGGTCGCATTTTTTCAGTTCATGCTAGTAAAAATAGTGTAATTGACATTTTTTTTTTGCTAATTTACGCTTTTTTGTTCGATTTTTTATGGATGTACAGTGGAATTTTCATAATATGTGTGTTTTTTTGGTGAAAAATGCTTGGATCTACAGTGATCTGGTCCTGTTTTGTCTTAATATAGTTTATTTTACGCGATTCCGTTATGTATATGTTATTTATGTGGTTTTTGTAGTGAATAATTTCGGTACTAGCTTGTTTTTGGTTTATTTACGAAGAATCTTGTGTATCGTTAATTTTCGCGTGTTTAATTTTTGATATATTGTGCCTATTGTGATTTTCTAGGTCTTTAGTTCGATATTTTTTGGTGATTTTTGCAGATATGTTTTTAATTGGAAGCGCGCGCAGCTACATTAACATACTCTTGTACTGTCATTATTTAGGTTTTCTTTTGTAATTGACATCACTCTGCATTTGTAATTTTTTTTAACTTTGTATAGCTAATAATTGATGCAATAGCTTGTGCGCGGCTTATTTATGCTTGATCCTCGACTATCCTATGCATGTTTTTCCTTCATGTTATGCTGCTGTCCTTATTCTAGATATGTACATTTAGATAGATACTCGGTGTAAGTTTCTAAGTATTTACCTCATCTTATTTTGTAATAGAGCTATTACAGGTGTAATTTGATTCTCAACTTCCATTTTGAGTTATTTTTTAGCAGTATTTATAACTTAATTACTTGAACAATGCCATTTTTTTTTTTGTGTTTTTACCTATCCTGTTCAATATTTGTAACTTTGTATTAGGTTCTTCTTCTGTTGTATGTATTCACAAACTATAGTCTATAATGTATTATTGGTTCTCTTTAAGAGCTCAGATTTGCTCATAATATGTATATTATGCTTTATGCTCCGCCTTTCAATACAGTAGCAGTCTACTTAAATGTCTGAATATAGTGATCTTGCTACTAGAACGACATATCTGCCTTCCTTATATTGGCCATACTTAATTTATCTTTCATGTGGATAATTAGGAAGACTGAACACTTTCTCCTTTCGTTTCTAATGCATATAATTACAATCTGTTGTTACTCTTCTATTTGTTGTGTTAATTAATTGGAAACAATTCCCAATTTTATTTATAAACCATATCTTTTTCATATAACTTAAATTCTATAATACACGGTATGAGTTTTCTTAAATTTCAGAAATGGATTGTTTACTAATTTATTGTTGCATTTATGCATAATTTACAACATTCTTGTATTCGTAGATGAAATGTGGCAATTGCGGAGAGCCAGCAAAGAATGTGATTAGTGTGTTTCCCAATGAAAAAGTAGACGATTCAAAGAATGCCCCTAATCTTGTTATGAAGGTCATCTCTCTCTCTCTCTCTCTCTCTCTCTCTCTCTCTCTCTCTCTCTCTCTCTCTCTCTCTCTCTCTCTCTCTCTCTCTCTCTCTCTCTCTCTCTGTGTGTGTGTGTGTGTGTGTGTGTGTGTGTGTGTTCACGCGCTCGTGCAGGCATTCATGGTTCTTTATAATTCATGGGATATTGTCCCAGCAATAATTTCTAGCCTAGTATAAAAATATGGATTCTAAGTTCAGGTTTCCTGTGTCGTGAATTTTCTTCATTTGTTTATTGGGTGATCCTGAATCAGTTTTGACAAATTTTAGCTCATTTCCCCAAGTTTTTGTAGGCATTTGTTACCCGCTTACTCATAATGGTTCACATTCTTACTTTTTTGGTTGCAGTGTAAGTTCTGTGAGAGGGTTGGCTCTGTGACCGTGATCACTAACATTTGGAAACCACTTACTGAAGCGCTCAGTGTATTTAGAGCATCTGCCCCTCTGGTGCTAGTTGACTGCCAAGGATTTGATCCTGTCGAATTTGTGTTTCGCAGTGGTTGGAAGGCTAAATCTGTAAGTTTTTTTTTCTGCACCATGCTTTCCCACTTCTATGAGATGTAGGATTGTCAGATTGTAATGCTCTACCTATGAATTTGATTTACACTCTTTCATCCTAAAATGAAATCTTTTTATAATCTGGATGGATCTTGTTGGATTAATTTCTAGATGCACCAAGTGACAATCATCTATCTTAACAAATGAGTACACGATTTCTTGGATAAAATCACCTACCAAAAGCTTATCTAAAACTTGTTTTACTATATGATGATTGATGGATGCCTTCCTTCTCATTACATGTCATTGCTAGAACTATATCTATGGTGTTTAGTAATGGCAGCGAAATCATACATGTATGATATGGTTAAAAATTATGAACAATATAGTTTCTACGTGTGTTTCTCGTTGTCTGTGAACTTGTAACGGAAAAGGTTTACAACCATGACATTTTAACTGGAACGGTGATATACATCCGACTCCTTGTATTTTCTAGTTAATTATTTTGGTCTGCAAAAGCACATGTATGCCCTATGCATACACGAGTACTGATTTCGTCCATAAGTTTCCCTGTAATAACAGAAATTAATCGCCAGAAACAGAACAAGGTTCCAGTTCTCCAATGCCTATTCATTTTTACAAATGACGCATAGCACAAGACATATGCTGATGTTGAAAGCTTTTCTGTGAAACTCACCGGTTTCTTCTTTTACCTGATGTTTATTTGTTTAGAAGGTGTTGGATGTCTGTTTGTATATAATATCTCTTTATCTTTTCTTGGCAACAGTCATCCATTTCAGATTAGTGTTGATAGATAAATAGCAATTCTTTGTCTTTGACTACGTTATCACTGTTTTCTTTGTGTGGAAGGTAGAAAGTAGTTCGGGAACTTAAGATACATTCTTTTGTCTCTCAAAAAAAAATTTTACTTTCATAATCTTACCAACACAACGAATTACTGTCTCATGCTTCCTGTTTTTCATGTCTGTAATCTGCGTGCTTGCTTAGCTTTTCCATGCATCTCTATCACAATATCATTGTCAGTACTTTGTTTGGTGCTAATGTGTTGTGTTGTATCCCTTTGTTTTCTAAAAGTAAATGTTGTAGGCATAGGTAAAGCATCTCCTAGATTTACTCTAATATTGGTAAAAAAATAAATGCTTGGAACTCTATTTTTACATTATACAGTCTGTGTTATAGCATTTGCTTTTTTAATGCTTTTGTAGATTGCTGGAACCAAATTTGAGGACATTGACTTGTCTGATGGAGAATTTGATGAATATGATGAGAAGGGAGAATGCCCAGTTTCCATAAATAACCTTGGTGTTACATTTGAAGTGATGATGTCAGAAATGAGAGAGAAGCGCCTAGCCTGGGACAAAAGCTTGTTGGATTGGCAACGTACTTATTATGCGAGAATGAAAGCCTGGAAGAAAGAAAATGGAAGTTCTACTCATTATTGATTAGCAAAGGTATTAGTTTGACAAGGATTAGTAAAACACAATTTGATCGGAATGATTCCTCTGAACTATGATTAGAAAACTATTATTGTTGATTTTATGATGGACGGGGTGAACCTCTGTATTATCTTTCAACATATTAAGAACAATGCTATGTAATATTCGTACTGCATGTGCTTCTTGTTGTTTTATGTTGTGCTCCGATTACAGTGAAACCATGATATTCCTACTGAATGGGAGGATCACACCATTTTGTTTCCCTATAGTATTTTACACATCCATTGAACTGAATGCATAAGTATGCAGACATTAATACTGACTCATAACTTGGTCAAAACGTTTTAACATTCAGAAAGGGAATATGGGGTGAACAGCTCGATCTTTGTATGTTAAGAAGTTGATGGAAATAATGTAGAACTCCTCTTCTCTATTGAAATTTGTTCAGTCTTAACAAAAGAGCAGTATCACACCATCTTCCTCCAGTGGAATTGCCAACTCCTCTGAAAGCAATCTGTGTAACATTTTACTCATGTAGTAATATCAGGTGCAACTCATATGTTCATCTATGTTTTGCTTCTGACTCTGGCTTATCAATACTACTGTCATCATGTATTTATGTGATTGTAAAACATAGCTTTCATTTTTTCCATTTTTAACATCTCCCACATACATAGAAAAAAAAAAAACCTTCTGCAACAAGGGAATACTAATATATTACACAAACGTAAATATTGCAGGACTTGAATTCGTTAGTGATAATAAGCAAGCAGAGCTATAAACACACCTTAATGCATTGCAGCATCATGTTCACTAAATCCTCTCCCCCGTTCAAGCCGGAGATCCGATCAGGTCACCGGGTTCAGACGAAACGTAAAGAATACCCATCTCTATCAAGAACTGTAATTCAAAGTTTCACAAGATGTTTAAATTATCCATACATTTAGAATTTCAAAACAAGTAGTAATTCTTAAAAACAAAGGCTTGTAGTATTTAAATAACTACATATGTAAATTAGGCAATCCTTACCTTTAAAACCCAATCGTCAAAGCAACAGAAGCTACAGCCTAGAGCCTACAGCTTACTTTTATAAAACCACACAAGCTCTACATGACTTATCTATATTCCCCAATCTACCCTCCTCAGCATCAAACAAAATTAAAAATCAATGCAGCATGCCAGCACATTCCCCATGGGTACATTTGTCATTTCACTTTAAAATGTCTGCACCCTCTTTTCGTACATATTAATGATCCCCATGTAAACCAATATTTGCATCCCCCTGTCTCTCCTCACTTCCTCCCCAAGCAAAACAACACACACAGAGAGAGAGAGAGATAGAGAGAGAGAGAGAGAGAGAGAGAGAGAGAGAGAGAGAGAGAGAGATGGTGAGGTATAGAGTATTGTTCACCGCTGATCTCCAGAATCTCACTAAGCTTCAACCTGCTGATGGCGTTGAAAGTCCAACTTTTGCTTACTACTTCAAGGTCTACTCTCTCGATTACTACGCTGTTTTTCAATTTCATTTCCTATATATACTTGTGTACGGTCATTTTTTCAGTTCATGCTTGTGTAATCATCATTTATATTGCTAATATAAGCTTTTATGTTCAATATATTTCGGATATACAGTTGAATTTTTTTGATACGTGTATTTTAGCTGAAAATAGCTCGGATCTACATTGATCTACTCGTGTTTCGTCTTAACATAGTTGATTTGACGCAGTTCTGTTTCGTATATGTTATACATGTGCTTTTGATAGTGAATAATTTCTAGAGTAGCTTGTTTTCTGCTTGATTATGATCGATCGATGTTTATTATTCGTGTTTACTTGCTTATTTCCTTTTGAATGTGCTTATTATGCATTCTATTTGTAAATTTGGACGTATTAGGTTATTGTATTATGTAATTTTGCTATTCGAGACGTAAATTGATTTCTAGGCATCCCTGTTGGATATGTTTACGTATTTACGATGGATCATCATTCATCATTCATGTCAACTTGTTTGTTTCCATCAACGTGCTTATTCTACATTTTTGCCTAAATTTTTACGTATTGTATTCTGTATTGGTGCTATTAGAGGCGTTTTTTCTAGGTATTTCTGTTGGATGCTTATGAAATGATGGAACCTCTGCTATTACTCTTGTTTATTTCCAGTAATATGCTTATTCTACATATGTGCACTTGTATATGTGCATTCTCAGTGCAAAGTTCTAGGCGTTAGTTCATTATGACTTGTAGTTGTGGTACTAGAAGCGTATTAGGTCTTTTTGTTGGATGTTATATGTATGCACAGAAGAATTATCAAATTATAAGTTTTTTGTACTGAAACCACTGGCATCAACAATCATGCGTTGTCTTAGTTTAGGTTTTCTGCAGTGAATTAAACTAAATCTGTTACATATAGCATCTGTAATTTCTTTGTATTTTATAGTTTTTAACATCTGCAGGTGCTTGTTTGTCGCTTAATTGTGTTGGATTCTCTGCTATCATATATTTTCTTTTTCTATTTTTTTCTTGTTTCTTTCTGTTGTGCCGTACTTACTCTAGACATGTGTTTAGATTCTAATTGTAAATTCAACGTTCTTGTGTTCGTAGATGAAATGTGGCAATTGCGGAGAGCTGGCAAAGAAAGAGATTAGTGTGCTTTCCTATGTGAAATTGTCTGATTCAAGGAATGCCCCTAATCTTGTTATGAAGGTCATCTCCCCCTCCCTCCCCTAATCTTGTTATGAAGGTCATCTCCCTGTGTGTGTGGGCACCTGTCATATATGCTCTGTATGAATCATGAATATTATTCCAGCAAGGGTTTTTGTGTCTACTTCCAAGAGTTAGGCTTCCTAAGTCGATTTTTTTTTTTGTCTAGTTATTGTGCAATGGTGGATCGGTTTGATGATATATGCTATTTTCACTTAATTTCATAGGAATATGTTACCCACTTACTCATACTGGTTCACATTCTTACTTTTTTTGTTGCAGTGTAAGTTCTGCGAGAGATGGGGCTCTATGACTGTGGTGACCACTGATGTTGGAGAGCCACTAACTGAGGAGCTTAGTGCACTTGGAGAATCTGCCCCTCTGATGGAACTTGACTGCAAGGGTTTCGATCCTGTTGATCTTGTGTTTGGCTATGGTTGGAAGGCTAAATCTGTAAGTTTTCTGTCTGCACCATACTTTGCCTATGGCCTCTTTTGTGAGATGTAGGATCATCAGATTGCGATGCTCATATGTATTTGTTTTACACTCTTTCACCCTAACATGGAATCACTTAAAAAGATGGATGGATCCTGATGGACTAATTTCTAGAATGCACCAGGTAACAAATGCAGCTTGTGAGTGCACGAGTCTCTTGGATGAAATCATTCTGAAGCTTGTTTCTCAGTGTCTTTAAATTCATGTAATAAAAATGGTTTACAACCGTGTCATTGAATTTTGAAAGGAAATGTACAACACTGACACCTTGTATTATCTCATCAGATATTTCAAACTGCAAAATCACATGTTTGCGTACACAAGAACTGGCAGATCAAAGTTTCCTAAAATGACACAACACTTACAAGCCCTTGTTATAAGCTTTACTTTTTCACTCTCTGTTTCTTAAATTACCCAATGTCTATTTGTTTAGAAGGTGTAGGGCATTTGTGTGTATATATAAATATCCGATTATCCATTTCAGTTTAGTGTTTAAAGATGATATAGGAATACTTTGTTTGTGACCATATATGATTGTTTCCTTTGTGTGGAAGTTGGAAAGTAGTTAGGGAACTTGAAGATCAATCTGTTTTCTCTGCCTCCTGAATTATCTGATAACTTTGACAGTGATTTCTCTTATTAGGAAAGGTAAAGTTCATTTAGAAAAAGAAGAACATTTTCTTACAATCACTGATATTAGTGTCTTATGCTTCCTGTTTTTTGTGGTATAGTTCCAGTACTTGCTTAGTTTCCAGTTCTGACTATCATTGTCAACACTTCATTTGGTGCTAATATACTTTTGTGTTATATCCCTTTGTTTCGTATGAGTAAATGTTGTAGGCATATACATAAAAGCATCTCCTGGATCTACTCTGTATGTTCAAACATGTATGTGTGGAGCTCTGTTTTTACATTTGCAGTCTGTGTTCTAGCTTGTGATTGTTTTATACTTGTGCAGATTGCTGGGACCAAGTTTAAGGACATCGACTTGTCTGATGGAGAATATGCTGAATATGATGAGATGGGAAAATGCCCAGTTGCCATCTACAATCTTCGTGTTACTTTTGAGGTGTTGATGTCAGAATTTAGAGAGTTTATGCTAGCCAGGAGTATTCGCAGACGGAATTGGTACTTGGAAGTGGAAGCAATGTGCAAGGCCAATAAGAAAGAATACGGGGTTTACTGTCACATACCTTGCCCACAAAGGTATTAGATTGACATGGATTAGCAAAGCAGTTTGATTGCAATGCTTGCTTTGAAGTTTGAACTATGCTGAGGAAACTATTATATCGTAGATGTTATGCTTACTTTGAAGTTTGAACTATGATGAGGAAACTATTACATCGTAGATGTTATGATGCTTTTGGGTGAACATGTGTATTATGTTTTAACATTTTAAGAACCTTAATACATAATATTCTTACGTCGTGTGCCTTATATTGTTTTTCAACCTGTGCCTGGAAGGAGGAAAAGCATTGTGCTTCAAACTGAATGGTAGGATTACACCATTTAGCTTTCCTGTAGCTAGTATAGTTCACATATATTGACCTGAATGCAGACTTGAATACTGACTAGTATTTGCTCTAAAGTATGTACTAGTAATTGTAGCAACGGAGAATTGCTGAGAAAGTAGAATGCCGATTTATGACAGCCTTCCTACGTTGGGGCTAATAAGTATCTTACTTGTGTAATTTGATACAGGGATTCTGTACAAGTGCTGTGTGCAATATGAGTCTGATACACACAGCTAAAACTTGGCTTTCTTCTTTAGAGGCTTAAACAGCAGCCTAGCAGAGTTGATGAATAAATATGTTACTACTAGTTACCTGTAATTTGCCCTTGCCTAGCTGTGTTGCCATGTGCAATAACCATTACTAAACCTGTGTTTCCAACAAATACGGTTGCTAAGTTTGATTATATTATTGGTGTTTTCCATGTGTATGTATGATGAGACCAGAAGAAAGTTTTCTAGGAACCAACACAAGGGGAAAAAAAAATGCATTTAGTCAGATTTTATTTAATTTGCAAACAAAGAAATCTGTAAATTTCTACTTAATGTAATAAAATGTACTCATTAAATGAGATATCTGAAGTTTATATACAGAAGATATCTGAAGTTTCCAAGTTTTGAGATTTTCATGTGACCGAATAATTTTTTTAACAACATTGCAAACCTTAAAGAATCAGATTTAAGTATTGTTTTTACTATTTATAATTGAGTGAGAATATTCGGTTTATGCAGTACATTGTAAATCTAGTACACGTTCTATTCACGTTAGAAGAGTGACTTGATCGTGCTCTGCTACTACTTAAAATTTATTATATGAATATCTTATATATTTTTATAGAATTTGATGTGATGTACTCATTTTACTATCAAGAGATTAAAAGATATCTAACATTTATTTCAATAAAAAAAAAGATATCTAACATAAATATAGGAGTATTTATGTAAAATAAATCGAATAAATTTTTAAATTATAGAAATACCATTCAAAATTTGTACTAGAATTAATATAATCTAAGACAATTCTCCTAAGATCATCCTCACGGACCATTTTTTTTATATATATTGGATACAATGTATAGAAGTTTTATCATTTTTTTAACAGAAAAAGCAAACTCAATCTGCGATTTAGGTAATCCACCCATTCAAAATTTTTTAATGTATCGGATAAAGCAGTATTTTGATTTATCTCAATTCTCATGTGTATACAGTATATTAAAATTAAAATACCAAGTAAAAAAATGCTAACAAACTTTACAAAAAAGTGAACATAAAAAAATATAAACAGAAACAAATTAGTAGTAAAACACAAGTGCACACATATCTCTCTCCGCTGTCAGTTGTAACGTACCAGGAGGACTACCCGACAAACCAAACTCTCGTAAGTCTTCACTTCTCTGTCCTGCCTGCGTGTATGTTGTGTTTAAAGACGTGTTCATATTAAATATCTGTCTATCATATTTTACATACCTATACATACACGTGTATGTATGTATACTATGTGTGCTTATATACTATATGCTTGAACATTCCATAGATCTCCTTGTTTCTCCTCAATTTCAACACCCTTTTTCTTTTCCTACTGTTTTCGACACCCCTTTGATTCATATGTATTTACTAATAATTAAGTTGGTAATATTTTGATTAACATTTTGAGTTTTTAGTAGGTTGAAATTGGTGAAATTCAAGAATTTCTAATAGCCAAATTTCACTTTTGTGGATCTACTGCAGTTTTACTTTTCATGGTATGTGGTTAAATTCTTGTTTTCTTTTTTACTGATTCAGTATTGAGTAAGAAAAATGTAAGCATGAAAAATATTGATCATTTTTTGTTGATTTATAGCTTGTGATCATGTGCTGTTATGTAAAGAGTAATGATTTGAATGCATATTTTGCTAGTTGGGACTTTTTTTCCCAAGAAAATGAGGTAAATTTGATAAAGGTTAGGATTTGATTTGTTTCCTATTGTGCTATTGTGATTTTGAATGCATATTGCTAGTTGGCAATTATGGGTAGATTTCAAATTTTTAGTCACCCTTATTGTGATTCTGGATCATGGTTGGTAATTTGCTTTGTGTAATGCAAGTAAAGTTAGAATTTTAACGATTGTCAGTGTGTAAGTTTGAATTATTTTTTTCCTGTGAAAAATGCAGATTGTGTTGAATGATAAAAGGGTGTTTCTCTGGATTTGATTTGATTTGATAGAAAGTGAAATATCTCGAAGGTGAACATTATCAAGGCTTGGTTTGTCAAAATGCAATCAAGGGGTTCTGCCTTGGAGGAAGGCAAGAATCCTACTGTTAAAGCCAACCAATCTCGAGTTATGCCACAGAGGCTCTTCAAATTACTCGTGCTGTTTCTGGTTTTATGTTTCATCTTTTCGGCTGTTACCATTTCTCTCATCCGGCATTTTGGAGGGCAGAGCATATTTGTGACAAACATGTCAAGAACTAGTTTTCTGTCGTGCATTGAAGAGCCTCTTAGTTTAGATCGTTGGATCAAACCTCCATCTAATTTGTTGCACAATATGAATGATAGCGAGCTTTTATGGCGGGCATCTTTTGCCCCACAAAGGAAGCAGTATCCATTTACAAGAGTTCCAAAGATTGCATTTATGTTCTTGACCAAAGGGCCATTGCCTTTGGCACCTATTTGGGAGAGATTTTTCAAGGGGCATGACAGGCTTTATTCTATATACGTTCATTCCCTGCCATCATTTAAACCTGCATTTCCATCTTCATCAGTTTTCTACAAGAGACAGATACCTAGCCAGGTATGGTTGTACCAAGTCTACTAGTTTCCTCATAGTTACATTTTTAATGTATTGCAAATGTCGGACGTGAGTTTGCAGTGGTTGATTTTCCTTTTGTTTCACAATTCTCTGCCTTGTAATGGTTATATCATCCATACTTGTGATGGAATGTTATCCCTTTTTCTCACTTCTCATACTTGTGCAATTTTTTGGACAGTTATGAGACCATAAAAAAAGAGTAAGTCATGAAAACTTCGTGTAAATGTAGCACCTATCCTATGAAACAGGAAGCTCAGTTCTCGCAACATTTACATATAAAAGGATAGGATAGGTGTATATTAAAGCATAACATTGCTTAGTCAGTTACCTGTATATCAAAAACCTTGCGGATTATTGTAGACGGCTCTACGTTTTAACTTTGACTTTCTTTTCTTAGACGCAAAATATCATAGAAATGATCTTGACATTATATGCCCTAGTTTCCACGGACACATTTGTTATTATAAGAGTAAATTAAGTTCAGAAACATCTCTTAATATGACTCAAGTGCACTATGCCATCTAGTTTTGTGGTCCTTTTTTGTTTCGTTTTTCCCATTATTAAATTAATTGCATGATGCATCTGTTGACCACAACAAGTGGAAAAAAGTTGCATTGTTCTGTGTCCGCTTAGCTTAGCAGCAAAATATATGACTGGACTGGAGGATAGATTTTGGTAGGGGCTTACCGGTGCCAATGAAGCTTAGCAACATTAAGAGAGAAGTGGTACCCTGGTACTCTGTTAAATCTTGATTTGAATCAGCTTGTAACTTTCTTTAGAAGTGTTCAGTTTCAGAAGTACGATAGAAGTTAGTGGCTTGTGGACTTGATGGTTTCCATGAAAAGTTTGTTACGTTCTTGAATGGAGTGCTTTAAAAAACATAAATCTTGTTCTCCCTAAAACATCAAGATCAGTGTAGGTGCATTGTAGACTGCGTGTTAGGTTTCTGTTGTAAAGCTTTTGAACCATGTTTGAACTGGCAATCAAGCCAAAACTTGAGTTGTCACAAGCCAACAAATGATTAGTATATCAGTGAAAGAAGTGATAATTGTACATCGGAAAACTAGAATGTATAATGTGATAGATAGGAACCTTTTGAAACCAGAACAGAACAGGATTTGGTGGTTAGTATCTGAGATTAAGATATCATTGTTTATATGAGTATATGACTGAGACTTTTAACCAGATTTGTAGAAGTTTTCTATGCAACTTATATTTTGTAGAGGAAGATTATATCTAGGGAAAAGCATGAGGAAAAAAAATTAATAAGAATGTTACCTTATTGAAGCTTTAAGTGGGTGTCTGGAAAATGGAAAAAGTAACCTAGATCTTGTTCAGTACTCAGTAGTTTGATAGAGCATGTCAATAGCTTCTATTTATTACCAGGCAGATACATGGACCAGAATTTTCCATGGTTGTGCCTGTTTGTGAAATTCATTTTTTAGTTTTTAGTTGCTGAATATTGTATTATACCGTTATTCTTCATTATTTTGAGTAGTATGGTGATTCTTCTTTTCCTGTGGGGCAGGTATCAGAATGGGGGAGGATGAGTATGTGTGATGCTGAGAGAAGACTTCTTGCTAATGCTTTGCTTGATATCTCAAATGAATGGTTCATTCTCCTCTCTGAGTCTTGCATTCCGCTCTACAATTTCACTGTGGCCTACCAGTACCTAATGAAATCCAAATATAGTTTCATTGGTGCATTTGATGACCCAGGGCCACATGGAAGAGGACGTTATAAGGAGAACATGCTACCCGAAGTGAACATTAGCGAATGGAGAAAAGGATCACAATGGTTTGAAGTCAATCGTAAGCTTGCCATCAACATAGTGGAAGACAACAAATTCTATCCAAAATTTTTGGAGTTCTGTAGACCACCATGTTATGTGGACGAGCATTACTTTCCCACCATGCTTACAATTCGAGCACCAACTATGTTAGCAAATCGAAGCATCACTTGGGTGGATTGGTCAAGGGGCGGACCTCACCCTGCCACCTTCGGAAGGGGTGATATCACAGAGGAATTCATGAAAAGAGTCTTGGAACGTCAAAACTGCACTTACAATGATCAGCCATCATCAGTGTGTTATCTTTTTGGCAGAAAGTTTGCTCCAAGTACGATCGAACCTTTGCTGCTCTTAGCGCCAAAATTCTTGGGATTTTGAAAAATGAATCCAACACACAAAATGAAGAGAGAGTCATCGGGAAGCTGCTCAACTTCAGTATTTGTTTCTCTCTTTGTACAAGGTTCTTGTTGCTTGGTCTCCCGAATCTCATACTAATATACCAGTTGTAGACTTGAACAAATCTTTTAGCTAGACTTGGTCTTCATGGAAATATTTGTGTTAGATACTTAGATGTATAGAAACTTTTAGCATGATAACATGGTTTTTTTTTATTATACATTTTTGTATTCATAGGGAGAGAGATGCATAAGAAGCTGATATGTATTTTGTTGGGTTTATAAGCACAATTGTTTAGTGTTTTATAACTGGATCAGTTTTTGTGTACCCCAGTACCCAAAATCTTATTGGAGTGTGAGCTGCAAGTCCAAAACTGTAGAGTATGGTTTGGCCCAATTGTATATGTATGGAGTATATATTTTTGTGAAATCAACTCAATTATTTAAATAATTAAATGACGTATGCAGTGCAGTTGGTAGAGGGATATATTGTAGTTGAATAATAATAAATAAATTTTATAATTTTCTTTTAAACTTATAAGCCTAGGATACTTTGACTATTCTTCAACAGGTTCAACAGGGTTGGTTAAAATAATTGTCTAAAATAATGTAAAATAATAATTAATTAATATTTATCGAATTTATAAGGTGTGATCCTCCAATTAATTTAGTTATAATGATAAGATTTATATGTATAGCTTGTTACAATTTGGCAATGTTACAATTTGACAAATATAACCAACGTAAAGAAGTTGATAATAATTTTACCTTACATTGAAGATGCTTTTAGAAATTATTTCGAAAACAAGTTATTTTTTAAAGGGAAAATAAATTATTTAGTCCTGAACTATACCGGTTTTATTGTTTTAGTCCATGAACTAAAGATTCCTTATTTTACGTAATTTAACTTTTGAAATATTTAAGATTCAGTCCTTCCGTCCAAATGAGACTGACGGACGTCAGAATCTTGCTGACACGTGGACATACTTACACGTGGACGTACATGTGGACGTACATGTGGAAAAAACTAAAAAAAAACATGAAATTAAATTCGTTATGAATTTTTGTAAGTTGAATTTTTATAGCCTTTGAACATTAAACACAGAAATTAAATTGAAATGCTTGATCCAAAATAGATGAAATACTTGTCATTGTCACATCTAGATGATCAAAACATACAAAAATAGTGCAGAAAGTGAAAGTAGTTCGACTTACATTCGACTAATCAAGATGAATGTAGTTCAAAATGTAAGCTTATGACAACACAAAAATAGTTTGGAAACTGAACAATTAACAAGTTTTGCTCAAATAACGTTAAAAATTTTTGACGTCCGTCAGTCTCATTTGGACGGAAGGACTGAATTTTGCTCAGCAAGATTCTGACGTCCGTCAGTCTCATTTGGACGGAAGGACCGAATCTTAAAAATGTCAAAAGTTAAATTACATAAAATAGGGAATCTTTAGTTCAGGGACTAAAACAATAAAACCGGTATAGTTCAGGGACTAAATAATTTATTTTCCCTTTTTTAAAAGATCCATTAATAATTGAAATCATATACTTTCTTTCTCTATTTAAAAAAAAATCAAAAATATAAAAATATAACATTTTTAAATGTCATGTCCGTCTTCATATTTGTACGTTCTCCATCACTCCTGTCTTCATAGGTGTACAACATAGACATATTTAAAGCAGCCAAAAATACGGTTTAAATTATAATTTATTTAATAAATATTTGTCATGTATGTTTTGTTGTTGGAATTGGGCCCAACAATTCATGTAAAGCTCACATGTTGAGTTCTATTAATTGCTACCAGCCCAGGCCCCTCTCGCAACCCCCAAAATCCCTACCTATATATACACGCATACATATCAAACCCTCTCCCACTCTCACTTCACTCTCTCTCTCTCTCTATATATATATATCAGATCTCTCTCAACAATGGCACTCTCTCGCTCCACAGTCTCTCTCATCGCACTCTTCGCCATCATCTTCTCTCTCGTCGGCTCCTCAATCGCCGACGAATCTCCCGCACCTGCTCCATCTCCGATGTCCTCCGCCGGATCTCTCTCCCCGGCTCTCGCCGCCGTTGGTCTCGCCGTCGCAGCCTTTCTCTTCGGCTCTTCTCTCAAGATCTAAATTTCAACTACGCTACGAAGACTATCAGTATGCACGTGACACAAACACACACATATATATCGTATTATATACTAGTATTTCTAGAGTGAGAGTGAGATAGAGTTTGTTATGATTTTGCTTGAAGATTTTGATGTGGTGATTAGATGAGATTTATGTAGTAGCTTTTTATTAATTAATTGATTGACTGTTAATCATTAATTTTATTATTATTATTTTTGTGTTTGAATTATTGTATTCAATTTTAATTACTTGTTTATGCTTTGCTTATGTTGATTTATTGTGTTTCATATATAGATCTGGATCTGTTGATGTTGATGCTTAAGTTAATTAAATTAAATTAAATCGGACTTAATTATCAATGTTTATTGCTAGTGAATTGTAGATCTGGAGCTATTGGCTTAAGCAGTGTATGATGAATATATTGCGTAATTTAGCTCACATTGTTGGATAATTGATCTTCGTTTTCGAAGAAAATCTGTAACATTTTCGATTAGTTCTGAATTGTTTTCTTGTCGAGTTGAATGTGTATGTTAAGAATGCTGATGATTGAGTTCAATGTAGATGTTTTCACGTTGATTAGAGCTAACCGTATATGATCTCTTTTTTTTTTCATTTACAACGAAGCTAAAAGATACACAATGTGTTTGATACTTGATTAGGGTGGTTCAATTCCTATTACTCTATTAGTAGAAGCATTGTAAATAAAAATCAACTTGAAAAAACGATTTAACATTGAAATCTTGCAGTAGTAAAAAGCCATGTATTGAGGGTACTAATTGATAATACGTAAGTAGATAACACATCATAGAAGATGCAATTACACTGTTTATAAGTAGTTCTTCATGCTCTGTAACCTTGCATCATCAAGCTCCCAAGTGACAGGGCTACGCAAAGTTCCGCAAACATGTTTTGTTGCCTTGGACATCTGCTCCTCACTGATACCAGCAGCCCAGATGTTTTCAATCTCAAAACTTGCATTTGTATGTAATGTGGTTCCACATCGCGTTCGGAATATTTCAAAACTGTAAACAACTAATGTGAACAATAACAACATATAAAGTTAGGCTAAAGTTACCAGTTTATCCATATAAAGGCAAGCCATGAAGCTCTGGTTCCTTTTGGGGTTCTTTGGTATTAAGTACTTGAGAAGCCCTATCAATCCCAAATAAGAGCTTTCCTACAAGTTGAATACTCTCCTCTATGTGTATTCTTCGTGACAATTCGTCATGCAACTGCTTCTGCGCTTCATATTTTTCAGCAGAACGTTCAGGAGCTCCGCGATACTGTGCATAATGGATATACAATAAAACAAACACAATAATTTTATGATAAAAGATTCAGGGAAACTGACAATATTTTCATGGTGATCATCAAAATATCGATAAATTTAATATAATTTCTCCACAATTGTGATTTTACCTTAAGAATTCGTTGTCAACACTGTTTTTGGATTTAAATATCTATGCCTTAAAGAATCACATAATGTATTAAAGTTATAGAACAAACATGAATGTTATCGATAAGTTGGTGGACAAACCGTCATCCAGTAACTTAGAAGATCAGCATCTTCATTACTAATACTTTGGTATATGCTACATGGTGGAAGTATACTCATGAACTCGGTGACATCGATTTCTGGACAGTAGCACTCGCACTTGCACTCTGACGTTTTATGAAGAAGAAGGTTGTGATGAAGCACATTATGAAGAAGAAGGTTGCACATGAAAAATTATGAATGCTAGGTTCTGCAAGAATCTGCATTCATAATGTATGTATCGTATTATTTTAACGCTTGTTTTCACTGAGTTTTGAATATTTAATTAGCTTCTTTGTGAATATATATATGATTTTTATCTCATCTTTTGTTCTACTTCCAATTATATTCTTTCATACTTTCCTGTTTATTTTGTTCGAATTTCTGAATTGTATACATTATACCCCATTCGATCCAGAAATGGAACATTGTTATCGCGAAAATATGGATATTTTGTCGGCTCTGATCGAAGGGGATCTTAAGCATGATCAAGAAAAGAAAGACTGCCTTGAACTTGAATCAATCTTGTCTTACTTGAAATTCAGAATGCAGAACCTTGATTTCATTATGAGTAAACACATGCATACGATAGAACTAAAGTTAATGTATAAAAAATGTTGATGTTTATGTGGTAATGGAAGTGATTCCAAACAAAGTTTGTTCATAACGTACTATAGTTGTAGTTGGACCCAAAAACTAGCAACTTTGATGTGGTTGTGCACTTTCAAAACTATGATTAAGTAATAGATGTAAGATGTTACAAGTTACAATGTAGCTTCGAATTTTGACTTCTTTCCAGTAAGCCAATTGCGTAAATTCATGGGTGAACGAATTATCTGCAGTTAACATTGCTAAATATAACTAATTCTATCAAGGGAAACAGAGATCAAGCTGTACTCTGATGTATGTATACATGAAATCTACAAATCTCAACAGGTAATAAATAATACAATTAAAGCTTATTCCATGTTCAAAGGTTATGTTTGAGACTTTGTGCTGTGATGCAAACTCCTCTGAAAGAAGAGACATACTGCAGTACAATCATCCCTCCTTGTAGTTGGGTACTTGTGTTCCCATGCAGCTGTTGCTGCATCCACTACTGCCTTAGCAGCCGCTTCTTCGCTCTTTGCTGCCCATATAATCGATACCACTTCGTTATTGCTTAGCACATCCCAAACCTGCACTTGTTATAACTTGTTGGTAAAAAGGTTGTTCTTTTTTCATTTTATGAAATTTAAGATATTCTCATTAAGTTTGAGAAATGAAGGCTTACTCCATCAGATGCAAGTACAAGGAATTGGTCAGAAGATGTTAAATGGTGATACGTGATATGAGGAATGGAAATTACACCATGGTTTTTGAGTATGAAGTCTCCAAAAGCTCGAGACATGGCTAGGCCTGGAGAGTCTTCACTAGGCAACCATACTCGCTGAACGTGTGATTCATCTTTCAATGCAAGCACACGACCATTGCACGATCTAATTCTCTCTGCTTCCACTGCATCACAAATGACAAATTATAACAATGTAAAGCACGGTAAGATTATCTGATCGGAGCTAGTGAGAATCTGACTTCGGCTCTTACAAACAAGACAAATAGTGATGATAATGGAAGAAAATAAGGACTGCTTACTGGGAACACATGGCTTTAAATCAGTGGTTAACTGAACACCCCGGATTCCATTTTGACTAATCGTTCCCAGAACTGCTCTTGAATCACCTAGATTTGCTATAACAAGATCTTTACCCTGCAAAAAAAAAATTTGAAGACACTGCATAAAAGCACTAATGTATAGAAATTAATCTAAAATATGCAACCTATATGTATAAATTAATCTTGTAAATCAGGTAACTGTAATACTCTTGCCTGTTTTATAGCAGCAACAGCAGTGGTTCCACTACAAGTGCAGTCTAAATTTTCCATAAGTTTGAACTCTTTGTCCATTACCCTGAATCCACTAACACAAGCCTCTTTCCAGGTCTCAATATCTCTATCAGCATTTGATGGTGAATTGTATTTCACAATATCATTTCTATGATTCAAGAGCAACGAAGGCAGGCGATTTCTAACCAACTTACTGATCGCATGGCCATTTGTTCCATGCCCATCAAAGACTCCACAGAATGTTCCCTGTTCCATTCCATAGCCCTTTTCAAGAAAACAATGAAGTTGATCTGTAATCAGAACGAATACATACAAAATCATGGAAACGATTATTAAAGGAAAATGCATCTTTTCAAATTACATAAACTGTACCTGATAAATGATCCCATAATCTTGATTAGTCCCTTTACTCCCTTGCTGAGAATGAAGAGAACAAATTGCTTGATGCCCTTCAGTTGCATCTTTTATTTCTTCATAGTACACAACATTTTCAGGGCCATGCTCAATGTCATACTTCTCAGAAGAATGAGAGGAAGTGGATATGCAGATTCCCATATAAGCAGATGCAATATTCTCTTGTTTACAACCTCAATAAAAGCTAAAACTAATGCCTCTTTATAAAATTATCTTTAAGCTTACATAAATAAATATAACATGCACTTGGTGCCTCTCAGTGAGCCTTAAAGAACAACTCAACTTGCATAACTCAACTTGCATGATTAATGCATTGTTATATAGTGAACATTATTTTAGATTACCCTAGGATTCAATTAAAGGACATCTTAGGCATCCCCATGTTTGATCAAGAAACTCTTCCTTAATCTTATATATGTTGACAATTTTTGCACATGAAATGTCAAATATAAGCATAAAGCAACTTGACCGGGTAGATGCCATGATTACCAGAATAAGAAATTTTCCCTTCAAATGCCACAATTTGGAAAAATAATTGTATTTACATTCGTGCTACAATTAGTGTAAAAATTGCTTAACTTGGCCGAGTACTTGAAAATCGGAGATCAATCGAATACTCGATCAAGTATTCGGATACTCATAAATTGAAATAAGTATTCGATTTTTTTTGGACTCAAATAAGTATTCGGATTTTTCCTTATCCAAAAAAAAAAACTCTGAATTTAAGAGTGCACTACCAATTTTCAACTTAATAATCTTGATTACAGTAATGTGTAAATTTTGGGCAAGACACTAAAAACATAAACACCACATTTGTGATATTCCGGAGAATCAACATATTCTTAATGCATCAAGTCACCCATTTAGAAATTTACCCACTGGGTAAAAAAATTTACCCAACTCCTCTAAAATGTACTACTCTCAAGCCTTTTTTTAATGACCCATGGATAATCCAACTTATTTACCCATTAGGTAAAAATATTATCCATCTAATGATCCATTTAGCCATATAACAGAATCATAATCAGATCACACGTTTTCCTTAATTACAGCATTTTTTGAATTTTGAATTAATGATAGACGTGTATCACACTGAGTTATGGAAATTTACTCAATATCTATTTTTGCTTTCCTTGATTAATTATCGTAATCCCTTCATGTATACACAGAGACTATGAATTATCTCTAGACATCTGTTGAAGAAGAACATGTCGACTTTGAGTTTGTGGTGATTAAATCGATTTGAATCTATCATGGATCCTCCTTCAAGCAAAAAAGTATCGGAAAATGCGAAATTAGGTTCTTTCCCATGATTGCTGAATCAATGTTTACAGTTTTATCTATCTATATTCAATATTTTGATATTTGATATGTGATTTTGTAACAGGTGTTAAACGTAGGGTTCGTGGTCAGAATGTTCAGACAATCTTAGGTATAAGGAACACATCAAACAATGGTGAAACTAATAATCGTGTGCATGTTCAATTTGGTGAAAATGTTGATCCCAATGTCTCAAACTCATCACTTAGTACAAACATAGCTGAATCTCCTTTTTCTAAAATTAAACCAGGTAAGCGCATATATCACGTTTGTTAATTATATGCAGTGTAATTTTAATTCTTCCATGTACCTTATATAATCATCTGATGTAGTTGTTGCTGGTACTCCGCTTTCAACTACTGGCATGAGTAATTCTAATGCATCTGCTTCCTCAACCGGTGGTAATGATTTGATTTGATCTCAGTACTTTAAAATTTTGCACATATATTACCCCATAATCATGAATATTAATTCTTTTGTTAGCTGTGAAGCGAAGAGTACGAGGACCTAACGTTGATAAAATTGAAGGTAGTAGCAATTTTTTAATGATTTTAGAGTTTTAATGACATTATTCGTAATATATAATTTTTAGTTTATAACAAATGCAGCAAGAACTAAATCCGCCAATGTTGTTAATGAAAGCGGACATAAAACAAATATAAACTCAACCTCGATGTCTGCCATCGGATCATCAGGTTATAAACTCAAATCAATGTTGATTTTTTTGTTTTGTATAGAAACAGAGTAACAGAATTGTTTCGTAATGCAGCTACGAAGCAAAGAAATCGGGGACCAAATGTGAATAAATCTGCCAGTCCTGCATTGTCCTCAATGGGTAAACATTTTTCGTTTTCCATTTAATTCCATTTTATTCACTACTGATTATGTTTTCTTCTTTGCAGTTGGAAGTAGAATACCTCTAGGATCATTACCTTCAAACCATGTTATTCTTAATGTTGAGAATTGTACAGGTTTTTGTTACTTTACCTTTTCTGAATTTGTGTTGCAATCTTCTTGATTTATTCATTTTTAACTTGGAAACCATCTAATGCCACACATGTTGCTGTTTAATATTCTCTATACTCTTTTAATATTATCCTAGATGCAGCAAGTACTAAGGCTACCAATGTTGTTGATGGAAACGTACATCAAACAAATAAACACTCAAATTCCATGTCTGCCACCGTCGGATCATCAGGTTATAATTAAAGATCTTCAATCAACAATATAGAGATTATGTTGATCTGTTTGTTTTGTATAGAAACAAAGTAAGAAAGATTAATTTTCTTCTTTATGCAGCTATGAAGCAAAGAATTCGCGGACCCAATGTGAATAAGACTTCCATTCCTGCATCGTCCTCAATGCGTAAAACATTTTCCATTTTCCATTGCATTATATGTTACCTTATTTTGTCGGTGATTAAATATTTTTCTTTGCAGTTGGAAGTAGATCAGCTCTATACACATTAACTTCAAACGCGCTTAATCGTATTGCTGAGAATTCACCAGGTTTATATTACTTGACAATTGCTGATAATTCAGCATTTTCTTGGGCATAGTTAAATAAAAGAATTGAATACATTTGTTCAGGTTTATGATGTAATGTTGTTTTATGTAGTTGGAAGTAGAACTCCTTTGGGATCGTTAAATTTGAACACGATTCAGCAGAATACTTTAAATTCTACAGGTATTGCTTATAACTTGACATGTGATATCACATTGATATAATAATATAATTTCTAACAATTGATATAGGTTATTCTAAGGCAAATAAAAGTACCCATGGGAAAGGATCTCAGGAAAACACGATTTTCAGAACTCCACGTTCAGTTAGTGCAGAAGGTACTTTCGTCTTTCACAATATATTATTTTAATTTACAGAGTTAGTTCTATATCAATACTGTTGGAATATTTATTCTGTTTGAACTTTTTAACTTTAATTCATATTGATAATACAATTTCTTTTTTGAATAGTGGATTATAATGGTCGAAGAAAACTTGATTCTACTACGCGTTCTACAATTAGTTTTCAGTTGCCTACATCTGATGTTAAGAAACTGAATAATTACCAGTCAGATGCCTCTGGATCTAAAATATTCCAACATGGAATGTTTATGAATTCTTCAGAAATTCATCGTTTAACAGACTCATCTTCTGTTCATGATAATACTGATTGGAGGAATTCTAATTATGCTGAATCATCTAATGGGTCAAAGAATTTGTATTCAGAATTTAATGAAGCAGCTGATGAAGATTCTGACTTGGATAGTGACAGTGATGCCGAAGGTAATACGGATAATTTTTTAGTAATCCTAAAACACCACCATACTAATCTTACTTTTTAAAATCACACAGAGTATTATGATCAGCATTTTGGAGCAGATGATGATGCCATGGATTATATTTATGAACAAAGAAATAATGGTCAACTAAATCTTTGGTCTGGATACATGGATTTTGGCGCGCCTAATAAAGAGTGTACAAAATGTCATGCACATATGTGGAATGAGGAGCGTAACAACAAAACGGCAAAGAAACAGTATCCAACATTCTCCTTATGTTGTAGAAATAATAAAGTTGAACTTGACAAAGAACCCCAGCCTCCAGAGCCACTTGCTTCATTGTTGTCTGGTGGTGAGAAATCTAAACATTTTAAACAGCATATAAGGGTGTACAATTGCATGTTTTCTTTTACTTCTTCCGGTGGTAAGGTAGATAATAGAATCAACAAAGGCAGAGTTCCATATTGTTTCAAAATGCTTGGCGTGAATTATCATTTGTTGGGAAGCTTGGTTCCAACGGATGGAGATTCTCCAAAATTTTGTCAATTATATATTTATGACACGGAAAATGAGGTTGAAAACAGAATTAATGCTTTGGGAGGTAATACCGACACTGTTGATCCTGACATTGTTGAAGCACTTTTGGCCATGTTAGACAAAAATAATAAATTGGTCCGTGCTTATCGAATGGCTAGAGACCATTTTGAAAATCGTGATCTTGATGAGTTTAAATTGGTATTAATCTCTTCCAATTCTGCAAGTGGCAGACCTAATCACATTACTCCATCAAATGAGGTTGCAGCATTTATTGTTAGTGATAATACAGATACTGGTGGTTTTAGAGATACAGTTGTCAACTCAAAACAGGATGGCTTGCAGAGAATTTATGAGACAGATCCGCATTACATGCAATTTCAGTATCCTTTACTATTTCCATCTGGAAATGAAGGATTTCACTTACACATACCTTTGAAGAATGTTAAGAAATGTGAAGAATTATCTGAAGATGTTGAAGACTTGGATCCTGATTCAAAAGAACGTCAAACAGTTTCTATGAGAGAATATTATTGTTATAAGGTCATGATACGCACTTCTGAAGGTAATGCACTAAACACAATTAAAGTATTTTATTCTCTCATCAATCTTTTATAAATTACCAGTTTATACATAACAATCTATACTTGATATTGCAGCTCTGACTTTACACTTGGCTGGCCATTTGTGGCAACAGTTTTTGGTCGATGCTTTTACTGCTATTGAACAGTATCGGTTGGATTGGGTTGCAAATCACCAGACTACTATTCGAGCTGATCTTTACCATTCTGTGCGCGATGCTTTACGGAAAGGAGATAATGATCCTACTCATGTTGGTAAGGCGATAATTCTTCCTGCTTCATTTACTGGATCTCAACACTACATGTCACAGTACTTCAAAGACTCTTTGGCAATATGTCGTGCAATTGGACATCCATCCCTATTTCTCACTATGACGTGTAATACTAAGTGGCCTGAAATTAAGAGCATGCTGGAGTTGTTGCCCAATGTTGATGCTCCCGATATAGTCTCTAGAGTGTTTAAGCTAAAACTTGACCAGCTAATTGACTTGATCAAGAAGAAGCATTATTTTGGCAGATGTATTGGAGGTATTTCTTAATAAATATGAATTTTAAATTATAGTAAAATGGAAAGTTCATAATGATTGTTTTTATTAAAACATTTTTCTGAATTATTTGGTAACAGTGATGCATGTTATTGAGTTTCAAAAGCGTGGTCTTCCACATGTACATATGTTAATATGGTTACATCCAGACGATAGACCAGATACAATTATGAAAATTGATCGGTTGGTCTCAGCTGAAATTCCAGACCAAAAAACTGATCCAGTAGGATATCATGCAGTTCAGAATTACATGGTACATGGTCCATGTGGTAAGGATCGCACATACTCTCCATGCATGGTTAAAGGGAAATGTCATAGACATTTCCCCAAGAGGTACGCATATCCAAGTCTATCATTCTTTTAATCCAACATATGTATAATAAATAATTATATGTTAATCAATTTGTTGTTTATATTTTCAGATACAATAGTCATACATTTTTCGATGATAGCGGATTTCCTGTATATCGTAGACGCAAAACTGGCAGATTTGTTAAAAAAAAATGGGGTCCTCCTTGATAATCAGTTTGTTGTCCCATATAATCGAGATCTTCTTATCCGGTTTCAGTGTCATATAAATTTAGAAATATGTAACAGTTCAAGATCATTGAAGTACCTTTTCAAGTACTGTCTAAAGGGACATGATACAGCTACGATGTTGATTAGGAAGAAAGCCGCAAATTCTACCAATAATATTTCCAAAGGCAAAGCTAAAAGTTTGGATGAAATTAAAAGTTTTTTGGATGGACGATATGTTTGTGCATCTGAAGCTTCTTGGAGGATTTTTGGTTTTGATATTCACCACCGTTGGCCAAGTGTTGATCGATTACCACTACATCTTCCTGATCAGAAATATATAAAATTCCAAAGTACAGCTGATTTGCAAACAATTTGTGAAAAGGCAAAGTCAAAAATTAGTAAATTGGAAGCTTGGTTCATTGCTAATAAAGAATTACCACAAGCCCGCAATTTTACATACTCTGAGTTTCCCGGCAAGTTCACTTGGGTTCCCAAAGAAGGCAAATGGAAAGTCAGGCAAAGAGGTGATGTAGTTGGCAGGTTAACAGAAGTTCATGCAACAAGTGGTGATTTATTATATTTGCGTATGCTTTTGTTAAGAAGAAAAGGAGTTTTATCATTTAGGGAACTAAGGACTGTGGAAGGTACTGTTTATCCGACATTTAAAGAAGCATGTGGAGCTCTTGGACTCTTGCACAATGACAATCAGTGGCATGAAGCATTGTCTGAAAATGAACAAACCAATATGCCTCAACAACTGCGTGCAATGTTTGTTAATATATTGGTTTATTGTTCTGTTTCTGATCCATTTGCTCTTTGGGATTCACACTGGCAGATTTTGTCGGATGACATTGTTTACAACCGGAAGAAACTAACTGGAAATATGCATATATCTCTTTCTGATTTCGAGATAAAAAATTATGCCTTGGCAGGTTTGTTGAAATGACTCAATTAGTATGCATACACGTTTTTTTTCTACAATTTTAATTTGATATGGTTTGAAAGCTTTACTAATCTTACTTTCCATATTTTCTCAGAAATCGAAAAATTATTGAATGATGTTGGCAAGAGCTTGAGGGACTTTCCAATGTTGCCATTTCCTGGAGATATATATTTTGGTAACAATGTCAACCGTCTTATTGTTGAAGAAACTGGGTATGACAAAGTCCAAATGAAAGCTCAGCATGACAATCTTCATAAAAGTCTTAATACAGAACAGAGAGAGGTATATGATGTTGTCGTTGGAAATGTACATCAGAGTAAAGGTGGCATTTTTTTTGTTTATGGCAGTGGTGGTTGTGGGAAAACATTTTTGTGGAAAACACTTTGTTGTCGTTTACGTTCTGAGGGGAAAATTGTACTTCCTGTTGCTGGATCTGGGATTGAAGCTACACTACTACCAGGAGGTCGTACTGCTCATTCTAGATTTCATATTCCTCTTAAGTTGGACCAGTACTCAACTGCAGGAATAAAGCATGGAACAGATATGGCTGAATTAATGCAACAAACAAGCCTAATAATCTGGGATGAAGCTCCTATGACACATCGTCATGCTTTTGAAGCTGTTGATCGAAGTTTACGTGATATAATGTCGGCTGTTGATCCTGAAAGAGGTCGAAAACCTTTTGGTGGCATTACTGTGGTATTTGGTGGAGATTTTCGGCAAATTTTACCTGTTTTACCTAAGGGTAACAGAGCTGATATTGTTGGTGCATCGTTGAATAAATCAAAGCTATGGGATTACTGCAAAGTTTTCCTTCTTCGACAGAATATGCGTTTACATTCAGGTAATTCAGATGTACAAAATAGGATTATATCCGAATTCAGTAAATGGCAACTTGATATCGGAGATGGCAAAGTGGAATGTATTGAATATGGCAATGATATGATTGATACTCAGTTTGTCGTTCCAGATAAGTATGTTGTCAAAAGTTCTGCTAATGATCCCATTCACACTCTTATTGACATAATCTATCCAGATTTCTTGAAAAATTTTCGGTCTCATGAATATCTAAGATCAAGAGCAATTCTAACACCAACCAATGTTGTGGTTGATGATATTAATTCCCAAATCCTTGAAAAACTACCAGGTATTGTTCATACCTATCTTAGTCAGGATTCCATCGATGATAATGGTGGTGAAGATAATGATTTTGATGCTGCTTTTCCAGTTGAATATTTGAATTCAATTAATATGCCATGTCTTCCTCGACATGAATTGAAAATCAAAGTCGGCACAGTTGTTATGTTGATGAGAAATTTAAACCAGATCATGGGATTATGTAACGGGACACGTATGATTGTTACAGCATGTAAGAAGAATAGCATTGAGTGTGAAATTTTGTGTGGATCTCAGGTAGGCACTAGGCACCTTATTCCACGGATTGACATGGTTCCAAGTGATACTAAATGGCCGTTTGAATTTAAAAGAACTCAGTTTCCTATTCAACTATGTTTTGCCATGACTATCAACAAAAGTCAAGGCCAATCGTTGGATACTGTTGGCTTATACCTACCTCGATCTGTATTCTGCCATGGACAGCTTTATGTGGCCATCTCCCGCGTTACTTCTCCTGAAGGACTTCACATTCTGATTGACGATGAAAATGGTGGTAGCTTTAATATTACATCTAATGTTGTATTTGAGGAGGTCTTTTATAATTTGCCAAGTATTGTGTAATAATTTGCAAAGTGGTTTTTTTTGGTACATTTCATGTAATTTAATGTAATTATAAAATTGTGGGATACCACTTTTATCTATGTTATTAGTTTGTGCTGAATTGAAATAAATACCAAATTTATAGATAAAAATGAAATGCACCGATATTTCACTTCTCCAAGTCCAAATAAAAAAAAAGAATCATTATAAACATATCTAATAAAATACAACAAAGTATTTATCAACCAAAATTTAGATAGTCGAAAGCATTTTTTTTTTTTTGTTATAGACGTTTTTAGAATCTTCGACCTTGCCATTTAATATAGTTACTCGACTTTTCAATAATGCTACCTTAGTACCAAAATTTTTTATTATTATAGTTTTTTTTATTAATGGATAATTATATATTATTATACATTATACTTAAATTTAGACTACATAAACACATTAACACTAATTGATATTATAATCATAATGATTTATATTTATTCATACCAACTGAGGTTATTATTTTGTATGTAAAATGTTTAAAAAATTTCAAAATGTAATTGTTTGGTAATCTTTTGCAGTAGAGATACGTATAATTTTAAAATCAATAATTACATTATTAGCAATTAAATAATCACTATAAATTGAAAGATATTATATTATCCAATTTTTAAAAAGTAATTTTGTAAAAATAATTTTTCAAATTCTACAAAATAGTTTGGTTTAAATATTTTGCAATTGAGATATGAATAAAAACAAAATCACTAATTAGATATTTTCATACCAACTGAGCCTACTACTTTGTATTTGATAATTTTTCAAATTCTTCAAAATAATTTGTTTTTAATATTTTGCAATTGAGATATGAATAAAAACAAAATCACTAATTACATATTTTCATACCAACTGAGCCTATAATTTTGTCTCATAGCTACGAATTTATATTCAAAATAAATGGTTATAAATATTTTTGCAATTGATATATGTATATATTTAAAATTAATAATTAAATTATAAATAATAGAACTAATCAAAATAATAAATTTGTTATCATGTTAAACTTTATTTAAAAATATTAGTGTTATTCCATTCTTCTAATTTTTGATTTAACGTAATAAATTGATACATGTCTTATTATAATTATAAAAATTATGAAAAAACTTTCAGTATAAAAAATAAAAAATTTATAACTTATATTTTAAAAGTTACTGAATAATAGTTTGAGTTATTTTACGCTGAACTTAATTATAATTTTCAATTTCCAATTACATTTTGACAAACATATTTGCACAACATGTACTTAAGGATGCATCTATGTATATATAGTTAGTTTTAACAGATGCACGATTTTCGAGATTTACTCCCACTATCTTTAATGGGTGTTAAATATATAACTTTAATTTAAAATCACTATCAATTCTGTTAGGATTTGTAATAATGAGGTATCTTTTGCGTTATCATCAATTGATTTGATAGTCAGATAAGCATCAATCATGTAACAATACATATCACAATAAGTCTATATAAATACATAGTAAAGAAAGTCATAGTATAGTCCTACAATATTCAAACCATTTTCTTCAGAAGTTTCATCCTTATTACTCTGTAAGTTCTCTAATGCACAACATATTATTTTTCGTACGATTAACAAATTAGGTTTTGCATTTTACATTTTACATTTTACATCATTCAAATGCATGAAAACTTCGTCATTATCTTTATTTTTTGACATAATTTTCATTTCAAAACTAAAGAAGAAGTTTTTTGCAGCAATGGAAGGCCTTTATTTTGATCGTATTGGTGGTATTGAAAAGTCTAGGACTAACTGGAAGATAAAAGCGAGAGTTACGAGAATGTGGCCTACTGTGTCACCTGAAAGCGGCACCGTCAAAGGGTTCAATATTATTCTTTTGGATGATGATGTACAACATATGTTTTATGTTTCTCTTTTCTCCTTTGAACTACTGTGAATACATATCTCTTACTTTTGATTTTAATGCATTTAGAATACCCATGTTCATGGATTCACTTATGCTGATGTATGGAGATCCATTGGCACTGATGTTGTTGAAGGAAATGTTTATGTCGTTCAGACTTTCATCGTGAGGGATGCAGTTGGAAATTTGAAGCCAGTTTCAACAGATTATAGCTTAAGATTTACAGCTGCAACAACTTTTGAGAAATGTGAGGATGATCTCATGATTCCAAGGCACAAGTTTGAGTTCATGGATTTAGGTGATTGCTTCAATGAAGCAAGCCGCTTGGAGCCTAATGAAAATCCAGAATTTGCAATAGGTTGGCCATAGTTTTTTTAACTAATTTTTTAATTATGTTATCTCTTGCTTACCTATTTTTTTTTTGACTTTAGATGTAATTGGAGTTGTTGAGGAATTTGAACAAGTTAGGAAAATTCCTACCAAGTTTGGAGATAAAGATATTGTTAGATTCCGACTATGTGATGGAAGGTTAATGTCTTTTGCTGAATTGTCTAATTTTTTGGAATTACATACATGTTATTATTATTACATTTTTATCTTTGGCTGTCTAATTTTTTACTGTTATATGTTTGCACATACATAGTAATCGTCACAGAGTTGGTGTATGGGGAGAACTTGCCAATTCGGTGAATGGGGACTATTTTAAAGTCGAGGAGGACAAAATTGTTATTGCAATTCTGTCAAGTACAAAGATGGCTACATATAAAAGTATGTCCCATTCTTTTCCATTTTTGAAATTTGCAATTTTAAATTCCAAGTTTGTTTACTATGTTTTGGATATTTAATTTTTGCAATGTTTAATCACATTCGCCAAACATGTTTACAGATTCTGTTCAAATAAGTACATTGCCATCTTCAAAAGTTTACTTCAACCTCAATGATGAGACTGTTATTGAGATGAGACAGCGGTATTTAATTATCTATTTGTTCTAATCCAGGTTGATACACATATACAATAACTTGCTTATTTGATGCATTTCTACACTGTATTTTCAGTTTTGAAGAAGAAGGATATAAATCCAGTCAACATGTTGTTGATAACAGTGGTGCGCTGATAACAGTTTCACTTTATGAGAAGATTTCGCTCAAGGATTTGAATGACAACATTGCTGTGAAATTTGAGGTTCTGTCTATTAGTCCTCTACATCATTGTTAATTCCTTCACCAAGTAGTAATCCATATTATTATACATTCCTAATCAATAGATTTTATTTGCAGAAGAAGTTGTTCTGCTGTTTTACTGTTTCTAAATTAGAAGTAGGAACTGCTTGGTACTTTAATTCATGCAGTAAGTGTCATCTTGAAGTTGTAGACATTGGAAACAGATTCAAATGTGATAGGTGTACTCGCAACATGCCTGTTGCAGAAAAAAGGTATGCAATTAAGATTAGATTATTGTTTTTTTGGGTTAATTCTTATACTCCATTTTCTGACAGCATTTACTAATTGGTTATGTTTCAGATTTCGGATCAGTGTCATTGCAGTAGATGCATCATTTTCTTGTAGTGTTTTCCTGATGGATCGTGTTGTCAAACGTCTTACTAGCAGCAGTGCTTCCAACTTATACCAATCACAGTCTAAAGTAAGTATATTTTGTCATTTTTAAATGAATTTTTTTTATTTCTTTAGAGGATCCATAGGTCTTAAAAGACAACACATTTTAGCACTACATAAATTCACCAATTTGTACATTTTAACATATAGGATGACAGACTTTCAAAAGTCTTACCAGCAGTGCTTCATACTGTGGTTGGGAAAGAAATTTCTGCTACTATTGAGGTAATTAAAGGAAATAATGAGGAGGCTAAATTCCTCATTACAGCTGATGATATATATGAATCTGCTAAGCCAAGTTCTTCAACTTCTCAATTTTCAAATCAGATTGATTTCCCAGCTATTGATCTTTCAGAAGTTAGTATCTTTCCATTTTTGTTAATAATTATTTTTTCTTTATAAACTGAATTTTGTAATTAAAGTGCTTATTTCTTATTGCAGTCATTTGATGAAAACGCAGACAGTAATAAGACTCCTGGATCTGCCGCTTCGGTAAACAAAAAAATTAAAATGGTAACAAAAACCAAATAAACTCAATTATCCACTTGCGTATTTTACACAATGTCATTATATATCACATATTTAAGAACTGCATCTCATATCTTTTATTTCTAAGTTATACAAAAAATTTTGTAATTTCAGAAAAAGTAAGAGGTGGATTGCATTATGGATGTTTGGATTCGCTCATGGAATCGCTCTTCACCGAAGATCTTTTCATTTAATTTAATTATGCAAGTTTATTTTCTGAGTTTAATAAGTTCCCATGTTGATTTAAAAGTTTTATAACTTTACCATGGTGTAAGACAATTTCTTATTGTTGGTTTTGGTACTGTTCAACATTTCTATTCTTATTTGATACAGTTAATTTTGTGTTTGCATTATTCATTTTTATTAATTTGGTATTCTCCAACCATATTTATGTTGTATATTCAGATTGATTTTGATCTTATGTCATATTTTTTTATAAAAATAAGGAAACTTATATTTTAAAAAAATTAAATTAAATCAATCTTATCAATCTTACATTTTTTCACATATTTTTTCGTAAATTAAATATAAGTTAATTCATTTGAAAATTTGAAAATAAATCAACATATTAAAAACGTGTAATTCATTTGTAAATTATGTTATAAAGAAATTTGTTATAGATATTGATTTCTATGATCTTGAATGTATACTGTTTAAGATATATTAATCACAGTATCCCAACAACCGAATCTCCATTGCTGTTACAAAGTTGTTGATTAGTATCAATTATATAAATCATAGACATAAATATCTATAAACAACCAAATCTCCATTGCTGTCATAGACATCAATATCTCTAATTTATAGGCCGTTATACCAATTAAATTATTATCTACATAACTACCAAATCTCCATTATTGTTACAAAGTTGTTGATTAGTATCAATCATATCAATCATATACATCAATATCTCTAACTTATTTGCTTAACACTGTTATCTACATATACAACTATATAAATGGCATATACATGACACTTTCAGTCCTACATTGCAAAAGAACCAGAACTTACGAACTACATTTAGGTTAGTCTTCCATTTGTAGGTGTTCTCTGTTTTTATCTATGTACATCGTATTCAATAAGTATTTATGTCTTTTTAGACGTGTATCCCTGTTATTGGTTATTTTTATTCTTCAGTTGTCAATGTAATTTAATTTCAACAAATATGTAATTTTTAAAGTTTCATTATTCAGAATGAGTATGATTTCGCTTTGTGGTGCAATTATCTTTTTTATTTTCAAATTTTTAAAATTACAAATTGTAATAGTAGCCGAAACAGCTGATTGCTTAAAGTTAGTGTATGGGAAGAACACATTTTTTTAATCGTAAAGTTGATTAATTTTTTTTTTTGTAAGAGTTTGTGTTTTATTTGACAAATCCAATGTTGTTGACCATGTTCAAAAATCTAGAAAATAGATAATAAATATTCGGAAATATATAAGTATTTTAATACGCCAAATCAATAGAAATGTTCTTAAACAAAAGGATTTAGGAAATGTATGATAGAAGTTATGTGTACTACTTAAAAAAGTAGTTGAGTTTACATGTTGAAAGACAAACTAAGTTAACTACGTCCTGGAAAACCGATTTCAAATAATAATCCAACTTCATTTTCCATCAAATTGAATTCCAAAGTTTCGCTCATCTTCAGTTCATTTTTCTCGGCAAATTTATTCCAACCAGCGGAAAACCTTGCATTTCCATTAGAGGAGACTATTCCCACTTCCCAATTTCCATTCTCAGTTCTTAATGTCACACGTTCACCAGATTTGAATTTTCTATCCCGAGGTTTTACATAGCCAGGTATGTACTGCAGCAGACAATCATGTGTTAAACTTTCAAGTGTTATCAATTACAAACAGTTACATATAAGAAATTCAGTTTTACCAAATAAAATATAAAATTATACCACTCCATGTGAAGAATTATTAACATTTGACCAAGTCATCGTCGAAGAAAATGTGATTGGTGGCTCATTCATTTCAATATCCACTATTGCATCTGCATTGATACTATGCAAAGCAGCATCATTCATCTCAGCGTCAACAGTCTCAGTTGCAGTAATAGTTTCAGTAACAATTGGTGAAGAATCCTTCACAGCTTCTTTTACTACAAATATGAAACATACTTAGATCAAATTGATATTAATAAACTAACAACATTGTACGGTTAAAGCGAACATACTTGGTGAAGAAATTGATTGTTTAGCTTACCAATATCAGGTTGATTCTCATAAATGCACTTCTCAACTCTTGATTGATCAAAAACGACAATATTGAATTGCCCGTTACCCCAATGAGTAAACATCAATATATCATCTACTTTGATATTTGCGTATGTAACAATCTCCATTAGACCATACAACTTGCCGTCATATTGTGAGTATTGACCATGGACCAATTTCCCATTAGGAAGAGCATATTGAACAACTGGTGGTATTCTTTTCCGAAAAAGACCAAGGAATGAACCAGGAATTTGCTAAATAATATTCAAAATATTCAAAATATTACGGATTATGATTGGAAATTTATAAAGGAATATGATCATTTTATTATATTTATAAGATGGTAGATCCAATATTGTAATAGCAATCCGGCAAGCATGGTAATGTAATATGCTCATAGTACTTACAAGTTCACCAGAATCAATTGTTAAGTTATCAAGTACTGATAGAAATTTCCATCCGACTCCATCAGTTGTATCTGTTATTAAAGTAGATACATGCATGATTAGTCTGAGTAAAACAAAGTCAAAAATCATGTTAGTCTGTAATGGAACAAATATATAATTTTAATACCTTGATGACATACAGTATCAGAAGAAGATTTTTCCGGTAAGATGTACTTAATTTCTGTTCCATCATCATTTAATATATAAACCAAAAAAATCCCAGCACCTTTATATGAAACCACAAGAATAGAACCAGAAGTTTCTTGGCATTCCTTAAATAGGGATGCAAGATGAGTTAGAGTTTGGTTTTGTTGGTCAAATTGAACATTGAGTTTACGACCACTTGGAAGCCAAATCTTAGCATTAAAAGGAATGTCATTCCCTATATCGGAAACAATTTGAGTAGGTATAATCTGCATGGGAAATGAATATATTAATTTTTTTTCCTATTATCAATTGAATAGGACTTAAATTTATACTAAGTAAGTGTTTCTTTACCAGTACATCATTTCGGTTAGATACGGAATCAAGTTTAATGACAAAACGTGTGAACTTTGAGCTTTCAACATCCATCTGTATAAAACAAAAAAAAATATAATTAGTACCATTATAAACAATTATATTTTTATTGTCCATGGAAATCATATTATGGACAAATAATTATATTAGCATAATATGTGTGAGTATATATATTATACATCCTCCTCTTTGCCACACTCGACATTGTACTGATCATGTTCTTCTTCTGTCATTAAAAAAAACACATTGTTAATATAGATGAACTTATCAATATAGGCATAAAGATGAAAAACAAAGTGATAGTTTAAATGTCATACCTATTCCAGTACTCCAATTAAATTTCCAAAAACATTCAGATGATGGATATCTAGCATTGTTCAGGGTTCTATTGTAATAATCTATCTCCAATCCATCCTGTTGGTAGACTCTTGCATACATGTAAATGTTGTCTTCTTCCATTGTAAATATTATCATCTCATTCTCCCTCAAATGAAAGTAATTAAACATATCTCCAAGATTCAACAGGAATCCATCACTTGAATCGTAGTTTATGAAAAAACTATCTCCATTTACTTTAAGTATTCTTATGCTCTCAAGTATTGGTTTGTAGAAGTCTTTGACAGTTTTCGCAATCATCTGATACAGATTAGTGAAATGTTTAATTCATAAAATGAAATGATATGATACATAAAGCATAAAGCAAAATTAATCATGTTAAACATATGCAAGTCCATCGTATAACAACTTACCAATGAATCACCTCCTATTGAATAATCTGTTAAGATTTTGAAAAAAGAAACTCTGCAACCCCCAGTTCCTACACAATGGTAAGGTTTTAAATATAGTCATTGGAAATATAGATTAAGATTTAAACTTATACAATGTTAAGTGATTTTAAGACTTTTCTCACCAATAAAGTCATTGGCCTTGAAAAGACATATCTTCAAATTCTGATCACCACACACTGAATCATTGTACATAACCAATACGTCTCCTTTTGCCAACTCCAATTCCTTGGCAAATTCATACCAGCCCTTTCCAAATGTACATATTCCTCCTAACCATTCTATTTCAATCTTCCAAGATCTTTTACAAAATGTAAAAAAAACTTCTGAACCACACTTCCAATTTCCGTATAAGGTTTCTAATTCTTTCCCCAATTTCTACATTCAGGAATATTTTATTAAGAGTATAAAAAATTAGTTGGAGAAGTATGTGTACATTAAGGCCTATAAATAGCTATATATATAAGTTACTAACCATGTGCGCAAATTTCTGATCAATGTCTGAATTTGTAATCTGAATATCATAATATTCAGTCACATTCATCAAACCATTAAAACAGAACAAAGCGGCATTCTGTTCATACTGCACTGTACCCTGTTGAATTATGAAATCTTCCTTCTTCCATCTTCTCGATTCTTCAGTTAGAAAGTACTTTTTAGGATCAGTGACTGGGTACTTAGATTCAATTCCATTTTCCTTGAATATTGTAGCAACGAAAATGTTGTCGCCATAGTAATCAAATTGTACAATGTTGAACAATTTGACACCGTAGAAAATCATAAATTTTTGAAGACCAGATATTGTTAATTCTTCTGCATTGTATTTCCCCTTCCAAAAATTTTGGTTGCACTTGATAATTATATGAGAAGGAAGCTTAAATCCATGAACTGTGTGAAATTTCTTGGGAACACACTGTAAATGAGTAAAAGAATGAAAAAACCAATTTAAAAACTAAGTTGTTCAGATTTGATCGTAAAATTAAATTATATCAAAATTAGACCACTTACCAATGTTCCAAAAGGCCTAAATGTATTATTAGCCGAAACAAAACTCGATATAAGAGATCTTCTACCTACAAATATGTGAATGAATTAGGTACAATATTATTGTATCTACTTAAATAGTAAAAAATAATCAATTTCCTAAACATATATACCGTTAGTAGAGGTAGTTTTCCACTTTTGTTCCCAATATGAATTGTCCAACACCTGTAGCACATTGATGATGCATATTAGGTATTCGAACTTTATGTAGGAATTGTATTGGGAAATCATGAATCAAGTACGTACAAAATTACCAAAAAATAGTCCATTATATTATATATACTTGATATACCAAGTCTAAAAAGAGTCAAATTTCAAGAATAGCATGAAATACAAACACTATCTAATGCAATATTGGATCTTCAATTAATTAATCACATACCTCCATTAATCGAATATTTTCTTATACAGTAGAAGAAGTCGTCAAGCAGCAGTTTGTAATCGGAGTTCTATTTGATTCCCAAGACGGTTGTTCGAGTATTACAGCATTAAATGGACTAGATAGTGTACTTCTGATATATGCTATAGTACTTAATATTGTAATTTTTTATTTACTTCAAGTGTTAGTTAATGGAGATAGTGGATTCCATCACAACTATATTCCAGATTTTTAAACAAACAAAATAATTACAAAACAAATTAACTAACACTTAAAATACAATTGAGTTCTCTCATAGTTTATATATAAACCATTTAAATTATAATCTTAAAATATTCCATTTAGCAGCATTGTAGTACAATTTAATAAAATATATTTAGTACTTTAACTTAGGATTCTTATTTTCTATTTTTAATTATAAAATCAATGCTAAAGAAATTAATTATAAAAAATAATTGTGTTGTAAAATTAATCTTTTTGAATACATTTTTATTCTTTTATTTTTATAAAAAATACGAAAATTCAAAAATAAATTATGGAAGTATCTTTAAAATCTAATTATAATGCCTGACACACACCCTAATTTGAAATGATAACAAATCAAAAGGACAAAGAGAGTATTATTTTGTATATAGTACATTTGTGTTAGTGTTAATTTCGTAAATGTTTGGCAAATAATATTAATTATTTTTCATAAAAGTATTAAGAAAGTATTATATAAAATTTTCATTATAAAAGTATTATATTTTTGTAAAGGTAATATAATAAAATTTATATATTTTGAGAGATTTGTAACATAATGCTGACATTTCATTTAATCATTTTGATGACATCTCAAATACTTTGCAAAATATAAATTGTTAAATATATTTTATTCATTATGAGTTGATTTCTTACATAATGCATGTGACACCCCTCCAAATCCGGGGTCCAGATCCGGGGGTCACCAACCAATCACAACCAAAAATATCAGAATACACAACCGACCCCGCACACCAGAGATCGCAAAACAGGTTATTGCATGAATACAAGCAGGCATATTCCAGAATAAACTAGTCACTTATTACAAACCACCAACTCAAGTCAACTTATAACCAGTCTAATTCAATTTTATTATTACATCCCGTTTTATTTAAAATTCTATCTAGCGCCAACTGAAACGCACAAGTACCTGCACAGCCTGAGGTGCGGATACCCGATCACTCTGACTCCCTCTAAAACTGTCTGGACTGCTGATCGGAACCATACTTCCCGTCTGGAAAGATTTAGTGAAAACAAGAGTGAGCCAAAGAAAAGCCCAGCAAGTATATATAAACAGTTTCAAAATAAAACCAGAACAAATGCTGCATAATATCAACTGAAAAGTGAAACAGTTTATAAAGCATACTGAATCAACAACTGAATTATAATTCGATCATAACTGAAATCATTCGACATGACATAGAACTGAATCATTTGTCAACTCACAATATATAATAGCCATTCGGGCGATATGGATTGGATATACATAACTGAAACACCATTGCCCCCTGATCAGGTTCAAAAGCAATGGGACCCTTTATACTCCACTGGTACAGCTATACCCGTGTGTATAATCCGGATTTCATGAGGGTACCAAAATAGGCAAGTAATGTTAGCCTATAGGAAGATGGAATGGTTACCATATCCTCCTTAAATATTGCTGGACCATGACAGCTATCATGGCCTCCTACGCTTTATCATTTTCCAAATCCAATAGAGCAATTTCCGAATTCAACAGGAAATGCTTAGTTTCACATACAGTTCACATCCCTATTATTTACTACGATAATAAGGATATGAAGAGTTTATCTTAAACAATTCCCCACATCAAGGGTACCAATATCAAGTAATTTTGTTCGCACAAAAATATTTAAGAATCACAAATAGCTCTGAACAATAACTATTTGTCATGATATGAATCAATGAAATATAAAATAAAAGTGTTTAAGATGATCAAGGGAGAAAATACTTGCCTGGATATACTGCTGGTAATTTATGCTGTCTGGCTAGGGTTTTCTCACTTCTAGAAATACTGCAGGTAACTCTGCCCACTAGCTAGGGTTTCTCCCACTTCTACAATAAAACATGCTATTTCAAATATCTGGCTAGGTACAAGGTCAATTACTGATCAAACCTCGGTTCTAGGGTCTACCCGTACGTTGCATGGCTACCGACTAAATATTTTAATCAAATAATAACATGTACAGAGAAATCAAACACGTAATTTACATAGCAGATATGACTCACCATATAAAAGAACACTCAAGGTATTTTTAGAACCCTTATAAACATTTTTAGAACACTTTTCGGAATTTTTAAAGAATTTAAATTACCCTTTTCGGATTAAAAAGGATAATTTAAAACCCTACAGATAATTATTGGGTCATTGAAATATTTTTCTAATTACCTAATCCGGTTTTAGAATCAATTTTAGAATTTTAAAACTATTTTTACCCTTCCCGGATTATTTTTAGGATTTTAGAACAATTTTATTTCATTTTAAACAAATAAGGAATTAAATATTAAAGGTAAAATAATATTTATAAAATAAATAAATTATTTTATTTTTCAAAATAATTAAATTTGATTATTTTTCATCATATTTAAATAATATTTAATTAATTAAATTAATTGATTATTATTAATTAACCAATCAATTTAAATTAATTAAAATATTAGCTAAATAGATTTAAAATAATCAAATAAAATAAATTTCGAATTAAAAATAATTTATTATAATTTTAAAACTATTTTTCGAAATTAAAAATAATTTTTCGAAATTTAAAAATGATTTTTCGAATTTTTAAAAGTATTTAATTCTAAATTATTTTTAAATTAAAAACAAATAATAAATAAATAGATAAATAAATAAATAAAAATAAAATTCAGAAATAAATTCTGAATTTCCAAAACATTTTCAGAAAATAATTTTCTGAATTTTTATGATTAAATTCAGATTTTTATTTTTATTTAAAAGTAATTAAAAGTAATTAAAAGAAAATAAATTTTTTTTTTTTTTATAAAACTGTGCTCGCCGGCCGGAGTTTATGAACTCGCCGGAATCCGGCGAGCTCCATTAAATCCGGCGACGAGAACCCAGAATCCGGCGAGCCAAAAACCCCCCCCTGGACAGCTTATTCGACTCCAAATCACGGGGTTTTGAGTCCCCCGTGACCCAAACACTACCAGGAATCCATTTCAACCAACATCAACCGGAAACAAATCGGTTTTAACCGATTTATTCAAAATCCGATCAAAATCCGGCCAAAATCCGGCGACTCCAAAACACATCCAAACGTAAATTAAAAATCATATTCGAGTTGCTGGGAACACGATCTACACATCCATAACAACCAAACTTACAGAAAATCATCCAACAAAAACATGAAAATTCGAATTAAATCCGAAAATCATAAAAATTCGAACGAAGCATATACAGATGTTTTCACATATATAAACATGTAGTACTCATCATAAGATTCAATTTGACTACTCATATGAAAGATTTGGATAACAAAATCACCTTCAAAATGGCGATTGATCCTCAAGAACACCAAGAACTAATTTCCAGAGAAAATTCAGAAATTAAATCAGAAAATCTAACTTTTCTGATTATTTTAATTAATAAAAATAAATTAACTGCTATTTATATTAACCAGAAATTAATACCCCAAAAATATTTTGAAACCCTAATTAAATTTATTAAGCCTTAAAAATAATTTTTAGGGGATAAAAATGTAATATTTTTAATTCTAAACAATTATAATATATATGCCAAAATTTCCCAAAAATTGTGAATATTACAAAAATTACAACAAAATTCATTTTTATGCATTCTACCATTTTATAAAAATATTGGTATCAAAAACAGGGTCTCAGATTCAGTATAGGGGCTGGTTCCGGAATTTAAAATGCAAAATAATTGTATTCTAAAAATATAAAAATTACAGAAAAATAAAATAAAATAATCTATGCTACACAGAAGTCACATAACACGTATGGTATGATTTTCCTATTTAATAAAAATTATAATGTATTTAAATGCATTAAAAATTAAATAAAAACACAATAAAATCAACTAAAAACATATTTTAACAGAATAAAATACACGTAATTTTCCCAGTCGTTACATCCTTCCCCCCTTATAAGGATTCTGCCCCCAGAATCCTACTTAAGAAAATAACTGAGGGTACTGAGCTCGCATTTCACTCTCTACTTCCCATGTTGATTCCTCAACCAAGGGATTCCTCCATAAAACTCTAACTAGAGGTATTGTCTTATTTCTTAATACCTTATCCTTATAATCTAATATTTTAACTGGCTGCTCGACAAAAGATAAATCAGGTTGAATATCTACAGGTTCATATTCTATTGCATGCATTGGATCCGGATTGTACTTCTTCAGCATCGATATATGGAATACGTTATGGATGTTCTGCATGCGAGGCGGTAATGCTAGTTCGTAAGCCAGCTTCCCTACCTTCTTCAATATCTCAAACGGTCCTACATATCTTGGATTGAGTTTACCTCTTTTCCCAAATCTGGTCACTGCTTTCCATGGTGATACTTTCAGCAATACCAATTCCCCAACTTCAAAACTCTGGTCCTTTCTGGTTTGATCTGCGTATTTCTTCTGTCGATCTTGAGCGGCAATCAATCTTTTCTGTATCAATCCAATCTTTTCCTTCGTCTGTTGGAGTAGTTCTGGACCTAAGATTGCGCGTTCTCCTACTTCTTCCCAATACACCGGAGATCTACATCTTCTGCCGTAAAGAGCTTCATATGGTGGCATTCCAATGCTAGCATGGTAACTATTATTGTATGAGAATTCCACCAGTGGCAAGTGCTCATCCCAACTACCTTTAAAATCTAGGGCACATACCCTTAGCATATCTTCAATGGTTTGGATTGTTCTCTCGCTTTGCCCGTCCGTCTGAGGATGATATGCCGTACTCATGTTTAGTTTGGTTCCTAAACCTTCTTGAAATTGCCTCCAGAATCTTGAATTGAAACGAGGATCTCGATCAGATACTATAGATACGGGAACCCCGTGTCGTACTACAATCTCTTTCAAATATAGTTGAACCAGTTTCTCTAGCGAAAATCTTTCGTTGATTGGGAGGAAATGTGCTGATTTGGTCAACCTATCAATGATCACCCAGATTGCATCGTGGTTTGATTTAGTCTTCGGAAGTCCTACTACAAAATCCATTGCGAGATGTTCCCATTTCCATTCTGGAATTTCCAAAGGTTGTAGCAATCCACTTGGCCTTTGATGTTCAGCTTTAACTCTCTGACAGGTGTAGCATTTGCTGACGTATTCTGCAATTTCTTTCTTCATATCGGGCCACCAAAAGTGTTGCTTCAAGTCTCTATACATCTTGGTACTGCCAGGGTGAATAGAATACCTAGAGTTGTGCGCGTCACGTAAGATTTCATCCTTCAGTTCTGCGACATTAGGCACCCATATACGTGAAGAAAACCTGAGAATTCCTTTATCATCCTTTTGACTCCTGATTTCCTCTCCAGTTAAACTTGCTTTGTCTTGGTTCATTACCTGTTCTTGACATCTACGGATCTTTTCCAATAACATTGGTTGAAAGGTCATGGCATACAATACTTCACTGGTCTCTTCTGATGTATGGACCTCTATTTCCAATTTCTCGAATTCCTTCAGCAACTCCTCGGATGAGGTTAAGAGATTTAACCTTTCCTTCCTGCTTAGTGCATCTGCCACTACGTTGGCCTTGCCTGGATGATAGCTGATAGTACAGTCGTAATCCTTGATCAACTCCAACCATCGTCTTTGCCTCATGTTGAGCTCCTTCTGAGTAAATATATATTTCAAACTTTTGTGATCCGTGAATATTTCACACTTTTCTCCATATAGATAGTGCCTCCAAAGCTTTAGTGCAAAAACAATTGCTGCCAATTCCAGATCGTGCGTTGGATACTTCCGTTCATGATTCTTGAGTTGCCTAGACGCATAAGCAATTACCTTACCATCCTGCATCAACACACACCCTAACCCCTTCTGAGATGCATCGCTATAGATTACAAAATCTCCAGTTTCGTTGGGTAAAACTAATACTGGTGCAGTCATCAATCGCTTCTTTAATTCTTGGAAACTCTGCTCACACTTCTCGTTCCATTCAAATTTCTCATTCTTCCTGGTGAGTTTTGTCAAAGATGCTGCTATTTTAGCAAAATCCTTAACAAACCTTCTATAATATCCAGCTAATCCCAGAAAACTTCGAACTTCGGTTGGTGTTCTTGGTCGCTCCCAACTTTTAATAGCTTCGATCTTGGCTGGATCCACTTTAATCCCTTCGTTATTGACAACGTGCCCCAGAAATTGTACCTCCCTTAACCAAAACTCGCATTTCGAAAATTTGGCGTATAGCTTTTCCTTCCGCAAAATTTCTAAAGCTGTTCTCAAGTGCTCCGCATGATCTTCCTCTGTCTTAGAATATATCAAAATATCATCTATGAAAACGATCACGAATTTATCCAGATATTTCTTGAAAACTCTATTCATCAAATCCATAAAAGCGGCTGGTGCATTGGTTAATCCGAATGGCATAACTAAAAATTCGTAATGCCCATATCTCGTACGAAATGCTGTCTTGGGTATATCATCTGACTTGATCTTCAACTGGTGATATCCCGATCGTAAGTCAATTTTGGAAAACCATGATGCTCCTTTTAGTTGATCAAACAAATCATCGATCCTCGGTAATGGGTACTTGTTTTTAATCGTCAATTTGTTTAACTCCCGGTAGTCAATACAAAGTCTCATGCTTCCATCCTTCTTTTTCACGAACAATACTGGTGCGCCCCATGGGGATACGCTTGGTCTGATCACTCCTTTGTCTAGCAATTCCTGCAGCTGCTTGGCCAATTCTTTCATTTCCACTGGCGCCATTCTGTACGGAGCTTTCGAGATAGGTTCAGTACCTGGTGCCAAATCAATAGTAAACTCAATTTCTCTATCTGGAGGTAAGCCTGGCAATTCATCAGGGAACACATCCAGAAATTCATTTACTATTGGAATCTGTTCTATCTGTGGCACTTCCTTATTGGTATCTATTACATAAGCTAAGCATGCTTTACATCCTTGCCGCAACAATCGTTTGGCTCGCATCATAGTCAAAAGTTTCTTCACTTGCTTTTGTCCATGAAACACTACTTCTTTATCCCCATCCAGCTTCAGCCTCAACTCTTTCTTCTTACAATCAATCTGGGCATTATACTTTGTCAACCAATCCATTCCCAGTATAACCTCGAACTCTCCCAACTTGAAAGGAATCAATTTGGCATGAAAATGTTGACCGGATATTTCGATATCACATGCTGGGTAAATTTGTCTAACGGGTATAAGCTCCTGATTAGCTATCTCTACTACTAATGCTTCATTTAATAACTGACATTCACATTCTAGCTTACCCGCAAACTTTTCCGAAATAAAAGATTTAGAAGCTCCTGAATCAATAAGTACTTTGGCATTAGTAGAGTTTACGGAAAGTGTACCTGTAATAACATCAGAATTCTGCTCTGCATCTGTCATGGTCATATTGAAAACTCGGGCCCTTGGCTGCCCCGCATTATTTGTCCCTGTAGCTTTATTCTGGTTTCCCGAGTTTAAGTTAACTCTGCAATCTTTAGCAAGATGCCCTTTGTTTCCACATTTGTGACAACCAATCCCATTAGCTGCTGGCATATCGCATCCGTTGGCATAATGCCCTTTCTTGCCACACCGAAAACACACTACATTAGCCAGATTACATGCACCTCCATGGTTCTTTCCACATATTCCACATGCTGGCAGGGGTGGTCGCATCCCTTGTTGCTGATTATTGTTTGGAATTCGACCTCCTTGTTGTTGATTATTGCTCAAAAACCGACTTCCTTGCTGTTGATTGCTATTCCGAAATCGATTCCCCCGATTTCCAAAATTCTGGATTCCATTCCCTGGTCCTCCGTTGCCTCTAGGCTGAAAGGCTGGTCCATGGCTAAAATTGTTCTGCACTCTGCCTTGGAACGAATTCCCGGATTGACTATGGAATTTCCTCTTCTTACCTTCCCTTTCTTTCTGAGAGCTATCACTTTCTCCTTCTATGATCAGTGCCTTCTGGACCACAGCGGAATAGGTAGTCAATTCAAAAGCGGCTACCCGGCTTCGGAGCCACGGCTTCAAACCCTGCTGAAATCTCCTTGCTCGCTTCTCTTCAGTATCAACCAAGTCTGGGACAAACCTGGCTAATTCTGTAAACTTTGCTTCATAGTCAGTGGCACTGCCTTCTTGTTTTAATTCCAAAAATTTAATCTCCATCTGATTCTGCATATAGCGGGGAAAATACTTTTCCAAAAACAACTCCTTGAACCTTTCCCACGTAGTTACCCCTTCTCCTTTCAAAGCCTTCCTGGCTTCCCACCAGTAGTTCGCTTCTCCTTTCAAAAAGTAACTCACGAACTCAGTCTTTTTATTCTCTTCTACATTCACCAATGCAAGGGCTTTCTCCATCTCTTTTAACCAAGCTCGGGCCTCAACTGGATTCGCTGAGCCTTGGAATTCTGGGGGTTTAACAGATTGAAAAGTTTTAAAGGTCGTCACCTGGGGTACTGGCGGATGTTGCTGCTGACGAGTGAGGTTTTCGGTCTGCTGTCGGAACAGCTCCAGCATTTGCTGCATCATATTAATATTGCCCTGCTCCCCGGCGTTCTGATTATTATTCGCATTTCCCGCGTGATTTCCATGTGGTTGCTGATTATCCATAATCTGGTAAAGGAAATTACACAAGTTCCTTAATAATTGGCTACACATGTTTTTGATAGACATTCATTGAAAAGAAGCATGAATCAAGAATATTTATCAACTCATGTCACCCAATCACTAATTCACTTGAATATTGAAAATAAATAAATGCATGCTGGATGGTATCGATGCACATAACACTACAAAAGTACTGCTGATATATAAATAACCACTTACAGTCATACATGACTAGTGATCGGCTCACTTTTCATCATATCGCTCATAACCTACCTTAACGACTTTAATGTCGGCTATGTACAACAAAATTCCCGACTTATTCTACCAAACTGCTGCTAATACACACATACACTATTTTACAAACAACCAAAACCAAACAAACACAGGTAACATTCTTCCTTCTATGTCTCTGTCCCACAGTCTCTAATCCCAACTGGGATCTACCATCTGCTGAAGATCCGCTAACATCCTCTGGAGGATACGGTAGGCCCGACGATAATCGATAGTACCAGAATCACCCAACCTCAATGCCTCCAACTCATACGTACCGGCTGCAATCAACTCCCGGAGGTTATGACGAATCTCGGAGTCCGAAACAGGACGACCTGTCACCCTACGCAGCTCCATATTCTGCCCTCTCAAAAAGTCATATGCCTCCCAGAGCTCGCGGTACTCACCAAAAGGAACAGTGTGCGGTGCACCTATATGACCTCTCGACTCAGCCTCTGCCCCGCCTGTAACCTCCTCTATCAAAGCACGCACTCTCTCCTCTCCTGGTGGCATCTGATGCCAAGGTATAACTGGTGAGAGTGGTACATAGGGACCCTGAACAGTGGGGTCTGACTGATCCGTGAACTCAGCTGGCATGAGAAATCCTCCTATAGCTGCCTCCGCATCGGGTAGATGAAGCTCAGGTAAGGCGGGTGGCATCACTACTCCCTGCTGCTGATCAGGAACAAACATCCGTACGGGGACTGGTGCTGGAGGATCAATCACCATGATCTCCTCCTCATAAGCCATACCCAAATGTGCCACATAACTCGGCTCCCCAAGCACTGGTAAACCCATCCACTCACCTGGATCAACAGGATGAACTGGTGGTACGGGACTCATCGGCTCCCGCGGGAACTCCCAACCCAGCCAATAGTCTACCCCCATCACTGGGTAGTCAGGATCCATAATAGCTGGAATAGGTGGTAAATCCATAGGTGGGAACAGCGGTGGTGTAACTGACTCCAGGGCCGGCATAGGCTGAGGTGCAACTACCGGTGCAGTCACCACAACAGACACCTGCGCAACCCAGTAACATAATATCACAATCACCTCACAACTTAGGCTTAGACTAAAATCAAACGCAACGTAACACAAAAACGTCGTCCTATCTCATGTGATCTGCCTAATCTTTCCTAAGGTATATATCTGCTTATTTCAATGGCTATAACCTGTCTGCTCTGATACCAACTGTGACACCCCTCCAAATCCGGGGTCCAGATCCGGGGGTCACCAACCAATCACAACCAAAAATATCAGAATACACAACCGACCCCGCACACCAGAGATCGCAAAACAGGTTATTGCATGAATACAAGCAGGCATATTCCAGAATAAACTAGTCACTTATTACAAACCACCAACTCAAGTCAACTTATAACCAGTCTAATTCAATTTTATTATTACATCCCGTTTTATTTAAAATTCTATCTAGCGCCAACTGAAACGCACAAGTACCTGCACAGCCTGAGGTGCGGATACCCGATCACTCTGACTCCCTCTAAAACTGTCTGGACTGCTGATCGGAACCATACTTCCCGTCTGGAAAGATTTAGTGAAAACAAGAGTGAGCCAAAGAAAAGCCCAGCAAGTATATATAAACAGTTTCAAAATAAAACCAGAACAAATGCTGCATAATATCAACTGAAAAGTGAAACAGTTTATAAAGCATACTGAATCAACAACTGAATTATAATTCGATCATAACTGAAATCATTCGACATGACATAGAACTGAATCATTTGTCAACTCACAATATATAATAGCCATTCGGGCGATATGGATTGGATATACATAACTGAAACACCATTGCCCCCTGATCAGGTTCAAAAGCAATGGGACCCTTTATACTCCACTGGTACAGCTATACCCGTGTGTATAATCCGGATTTCATGAGGGTACCAAAATAGGCAAGTAATGTTAGCCTATAGGAAGATGGAATGGTTACCATATCCTCCTTAAATATTGCTGGACCATGACAGCTATCATGGCCTCCTACGCTTTATCATTTTCCAAATCCAATAGAGCAATTTCCGAATTCAACAGGAAATGCTTAGTTTCACATACAGTTCACATCCCTATTATTTACTACGATAATAAGGATATGAAGAGTTTATCTTAAACAATTCCCCACATCAAGGGTACCAATATCAAGTAATTTTGTTCGCACAAAAATATTTAAGAATCACAAATAGCTCTGAACAATAACTATTTGTCATGATATGAATCAATGAAATATAAAATAAAAGTGTTTAAGATGATCAAGGGAGAAAATACTTGCCTGGATATACTGCTGGTAATTTATGCTATCTGGCTAGGGTTTTCTCACTTCTAGAAATACTGCAGGTAACTCTGCCCACTAGCTAGGGTTTCTCCCACTTCTACAATAAAACATGCTATTTCAAATATCTGGCTAGGTACAAGGTCAATTACTGATCAAACCTCGGTTCTAGGGTCTACCCGTACGTTGCATGGCTACCGACTAAATATTTTAATCAAATAATAACATGTACAGAGAAATCAAACACGTAATTTACATAGCAGATATGACTCACCATATAAAAGAACACTCAAGGTATTTTTAGAACCCTTATAAACATTTTTAGAACACTTTTCGGAATTTTTAAAGAATTTAAATTACCCTTTTCGGATTAAAAAGGATAATTTAAAACCCTACAGATAATTATTGGGTCATTGAAATATTTTTCTAATTACCTAATCCGGTTTTAGAATCAATTTTAGAATTTTAAAACTATTTTTACCCTTCCCGGATTATTTTTAGGATTTTAGAACAATTTTATTTCATTTTAAACAAATAAGGAATTAAATATTAAAGGTAAAATAATATTTATAAAATAAATAAATTATTTTATTTTTCAAAATAATTAAATTTGATTATTTTTCATCATATTTAAATAATATTTAATTAATTAAATTAATTGATTATTATTAATTAACCAATCAATTTAAATTAATTAAAATATTAGCTAAATAGATTTAAAATAATCAAATAAAATAAATTTCGAATTAAAAATAATTTATTATAATTTTAAAACTATTTTTCGAAATTAAAAATAATTTTTCGAAATTTAAAAATGATTTTTCGAATTTTTAAAAGTATTTAATTCTAAATTATTTTTAAATTAAAAACAAATAATAAATAAATAGATAAATAAATAAATAAAAGTAAAATTCAGAAATAAATTCTGAATTTCCAAAACATTTTCAGAAAATAATTTTCTGAATTTTTATGATTAAATTCAGATTTTTATTTTTATTTAAAAGTAATTAAAAGTAATTAAAAGAAAATAAATTTTTTTTTTTTTTATAAAACTGTGCTCGCCGGCCGGAGTTTATGAACTCGCCGGAATCCGGCGAGCTCCATTAAATCCGGCGACGAGAACCCAGAATCCGGCGAGCCAAAAACCCCCCCCTGGACAGCTTATTCGACTCCAAATCACGGGGTTTTGAGTCCCCCGTGACCCAAACACTACCAGGAATCCATTTCAACCAACATCAACCGTAAACAAATCGGTTTTAACCGATTTATTCAAAATCCGATCAAAATCCGGCCAAAATCCGGCGACTCCAAAACACATCCAAACGTAAATTAAAAATCATATTCGAGTTGCTGGGAACACGATCTACACATCCATAACAACCAAACTTACAGAAAATCATCCAACAAAAACATGAAAATTCGAATTAAATCCGAAAATCATAAAAATTCGAACGAAGCATATACAGATGTTTTCACATATATAAACATGTAGTACTCATCATAAGATTCAATTTGACTACTCATATGAAAGATTTGGATAACAAAATCACCTTCAAAATGGCGATTGATCCTCAAGAACACCAAGAACTAATTTCCAGAGAAAATTCAGAAATTAAATCAGAAAATCTAACTTTTCTGATTATTTTAATTAATAAAAATAAATTAACTGCTATTTATATTAACCAGAAATTAATACCCCAAAAATATTTTGAAACCCTAATTAAATTTATTAAGCCTTAAAAATAATTTTTAGGGGATAAAAATGTAATATTTTTAATTCTAAACAATTATAATATATATACCAAAATTTCCCAAAAATTGTGAATATTACAAAAATTACAACAAAATTCATTTTTATGCATTCTACCATTTTATAAAAATATTGGTATCAAAAACAGGGTCTCAGATTCAGTATAGGGGCTGGTTCCGGAATTTAAAATGCAAAATAATTGTATTCTAAAAATATAAAAATTACAGAAAAATAAAATAAAATAATCTATGCTACACAGAAGTCACATAACACGTATGGGATGATTTTCCTATTTAATAAAAATTATAATGTATTTAAATGCATTAAAAATTAAATAAAAACACAATAAAATCAACTAAAAACATATTTTAACAGAATAAAATACACGTAATTTTCCCAGTCGTTACAATGCAGACTTTTAGCGTAATGATTTTGTTGTAATTTACAAGCTAACTATATTTACACATTTTCTAATAAAATACATGTATTCAAGGTTAAAAACAAAATTTAAATGCAGAGAAGGTGAATCGTTGATACATATATGCATGCAAACTGTTGAGTACAATTTTGTATAACATTAAGTACATCTTTTCACATTCTCCAAGAGTTTAGACATAAATACAAATCTCTAAATTTGTCTTTGGCTACAGCTTTTCTCTTCCATTACATTTCAATCTTCATTATATCACAGCAATTAAAAACATTTAAACAAAGACATGGATGCTAACAACTTTCACAACCTACGAGCTGATGTTCTCAGCCAAATCTTTAACTTCATCATATTGGAGGACAACAACTTATCAGGTTTTTCAAAGTTGCTGATCGTATGGTCAATAGGTCAATCCAGGCAAAGGATCAAGGATGTCTTGGAGAGGTTAAACTGGGATGCATTGTACCAGTTTCATAATGAGCCTATTGAAGTTAGTCGTGATATTTTTTATGGGTTCATTCAATTTGCTGTTAGGTACGATGTTGAGCAAGCTAAGTTTTTTAATTCAACTCGGAACCTCTTTCGGAGACAGGATGTTCAGCACCATCTATCTGTTTTAGCTGCTCTGTCAGGTAACCACTTCCCTTCAAGGTTCTCATATTTGTTTTTTAAAGCAATTTATAGAACCTTTGAAAGATCTGAAACCACTGAGGAGATGAGTAACTTGCTAAATATAACTTATTTGAGTAGTAGGATAATTGAACAAATGGATTTTCTTCAAGATTTGTATTTTCCAATGTCCGAAATAGATTATCTTTTGCCTGTTTTTAAATTTTGCCCACATGCAAGGAATCCTGACCCAATATATAGTGTTGATGGACCTCCTCTCGGAGTAGAAATATGGTTATCACTTTGTCCAAGAACTGTTGAAGATAACTACATTGATGATTGCCATCCGTGGGGAAAATCCATTACTATGAAGCAAATGTGGGACACTGAGTGTATTCACTGCAAGGTCCAGATCATTCTCTTCAAAGTTCTCCTGTGTTCTGTTCATCCTTAAGATTTTTTGTATTTTTGAACTTTTGTTCTTTAAACTTTATGTTTTATATGTAAACTTTTGTTGTTGGATTATAACATTTTATGTTTTTGGAGATGGATTGTGTACCGACACTACGATTGTTTTTGTTAATCTTTATCTGATTTGATGACATCTGATGCATTTTTTAGGATTAGCAACAATGCAATAATCATTGTTGATTTTAACAACAGTTCTCTCATGTTCAAGATTAGTACATAAACTTTAAACATGTGAAATAATTTCACAAGTCATTTATATTTACATTGACGCAATCTAATTACAAAATTAGTACGTAACATGATCCTAATTTCATTGAATATAACTAAATCAAACACTGAAACATATATAGAATGTCATAATAGTATCCATAATTGTATGTGAAATGTTCTTCAATTTCTTAGTTATGTTCTCATGTCATCAAGTTATAAGTTTTCCTATTTTGGAGGTTTAGTATACAGAATGTGTTACATTCATTATAGATACCAGAATCCATCTCTGTTTTGCCGTGTTAAAGTGACCAACATATGATTCAAATGTACAGGAGATTTCCCTAATGTCATTAAGTTTTACGTTATTTTGTCATTAAGTTGTTAAGAGACTTAACAACTGATTTATATTCAGAGTTTAAAGAGCAAGGGCCGGATCATTCTATTCAGAGTCCTACTATGTTCCGTTCAACCCTAAGATCTTATGTATTTCTGTACTTTTGATCTTCAAACTTTATGTTTTATATGTTAACTTTGGTTGTTGGATTATGACATTGTTCTGTTTCTGGACATGGATTGTTTATAACATGGAGTTTGTTTTTGTCAATGTCTGTCTAATTTGATTACACCTAATGCATTTCCAGCCTTTCGTTAACATACTTTGTTGAATGTATATCATATTAATTTGCCTTCTAATATTGTCTGTAAACTTTAAATTCTTAGTGCTTACACAGATTTAAGAATCTTAAACATTGAAAAACTTATTGCTATCGAAATACACAGATTTGCAGACATGTGAAACCATTACAGAAGTTGTTTACATCAACATGATCATAATATAATTACATCATTAGCAACTGACAAGATCCTATACTGAAACATAGCCAGACTTTTACATAGTTCACCATACTGAACTATATGTTACTGAATGAAATCCACATAATGAACTATATATTACGGATGAAATGCACAAGTTGGCCACCCATTTTTAGTCTTTTCTCCTCCAATTCGACAGACTTTGCTTTCCAATCATTTATCTTTTCAGTCCATTCTACTTGAAAAGTCTGAAATGCTGTTAACATTTCATCCAAACGTTCCTGCAACAGATTTACATGGCCAACAATTGATGTATTTGTATCTTCCACAAATTTTCTTTCATTATCTGAGTATGCAGTGTTAACGAGAACACTTTGCTGGGAAGATTCTCCAACACTTCCAGGACCGTTACCTTCCAACACCTCGATAATGTTTCTACATTTGAAATTTAGTAATTGTATCCTTATAATGTAAGTGCAAAAAGTATAGAAAGAACAATATTACGTACCCGTATTTTTCCTCTAGCCCAATGGAGCAAATAGCAAAGATTGTCTGTCAAATATGCTCTTAAAAAACAATCTAAAATCTTCATTTGCTACACGAATATCTTCATTCAAGTCTGCGGACGTCATGTTGAGGTTGTTAAGGTCATTCACCAACATATTTTTGATGCTTGAGTATCTTCGCCGCTTTGATGATCTCGAACTCATTGCAGAAGAAAGAAATTGTTATTGTTAAAATTGTTAATGTAAGTTAGTTTTGGAATACTAAATTACATATTTATAGGCCTTTTTGAACGGTTTTACAGTAGGTGTTGGCATAAAAACTTCCGTGGTGGTTTAAAAACTACCCTACAACGTACCACGTTAAAAAAACTTCTTTTTTAGTTGTCTTGATCAGTTACAATGTATATGATATCAATATTTTTATTTTTTTAAAAATATAATTACATTTAGAAATTAATTAAAATTTAATTTAATTTAATTAAGAAATAAATTTTATTAGTCAGTCATATGCTTCACGTTTTGGGCAAATTTTTTAATGATCATTTACTTATGGTAGTTTTTTGCAATCAACTTATTAAATTTCAATATCATATATGTTTTAAATTTTTATAAATTTTAATATTCCTATGTTTTTTTATTTTTTCATAAAAACAAATTATTGGAAAAAGAGTAATTTTATTATTTCTCTTAAAATCTTATGGATTTATGAATTTTACTTTAAAATAATACTACAAATTATTCATTTTGTTGATTTATTGATATTGGGATTGTAATGATTCAAAATCCTGTATCAATCATCAATCATATCACTTATTGTAGCTACAGATATATTGGTATATTTTCTTAATTTATATTATTTCATACAAACAAATAATAGTACAAATTATTTATTTTGTTGATATTGGGATTGTTGTGATTGAAAATCCTGTATCAATCATCAATCATTGTTCAACAATCATATCATTGATTTTAGGTAGAAAGATATTGCTACATTTTTTTTAATATGTTTGATGTTTGATTTTTGATAAATCATTTTCAATTAAGGAGAATATCCTCATCCTCATAATCAAAATATTTGGTTTCGTAACAAACTGATAGACTCCATAAACCTAAATTCTCCTTTAAATTATCCCATTATCTCACAAGTGACATCTTAAAACCTCTAAAGGTTAAGGTTTAATAATCTACAGAGGTCCTATTCTTTGTCTTTGTATTACTTATCAATCATTTTTAGAAGTTTGTAGTATGTATTGTATTGTTTAAACCTTTGTTTTTTTGTCTCAATTACTTGATCTTAAAAACTCAGAATTTTTTTTCAAATTAGGCTTCATTCCAATGTTTCTAATCGTTTCATGTACACAATGTTGAAAACAGTTATGGAAATGCACGATCATCTTTCTACACTGAATGATACTACGTTCAGATGGTGTTTGAAGGTCCGTGTTACAAGGATTTGGGAAACAATCTCCAATACTGGTGCCATCATTTCTCACAATATGCTTCTTTTAGATTGTTTGGTAAGAATACTTTTTATAATTTTTTTTATCTACTTTAATTTTGTATCTCATTATCTTTTTTATAATCAGAACACTCACATGCAGGCAATGGTCGATCCTGCTATATGGAATAACTTTGACAACCCTATAGTGGAAGGAAGATTATACCTGATTATCAATGTTCGTGTTCATCAAGCATTTGGTTTTTACAGGCCTGTTAGCACAGATAAATGCTTGACCTTTGTTCCTTCAACTATGATAGATCCATATCCTCATGATGATTTTGTAATTCCAATGCACAAATTTGAGTTAAAACCTCTCGGAGATCTTTACGATATTGTATGTTCATATGAACCTTATACGGTACCTAGCTATTCCACAGGTAATTTTTTTAATTTTTATTATATATTTCCATAACTCCATTATGATTTAAAATTTTAGTACTATTTTCATTTTCTATTATTAGATGTGATTGGAATGTTGGAAGATCTTGAACCATTGCAAACAATCCACACCCATTTTGGAGAAAGACAAATTGTGCGCTTTAGAATAAATGATGGAAGGTACTCAACTTTGAACAATAATGAAGATACTGTTTATTGTTTTTAAAATTTTTTAGATTTGCAAATAAATGTTGAAGATGCACACCACTAAATATATTTTTTGTCAGTGTTTCTATTCGCGTTTCTTTTTGGGGACCATTGAATGCAAATACTGAGCCTTTGTATGCAAATAACGAAATGTCTCCAGTAATTGTAATTCTGGCAAGTATCAAGATCTCGGCTTACAAAGGTATTCCTGTCTAATACATGATTTTTAAAATCTATAATTTTTTCTTGATACATGTTCCTTATTTTTTTAAACCAAAGCAGGTGGAGTTCATATTTGTAGCTTGCCTTCTTCAAAGATTTATATTAATCTTCCACATGGGGATGTTTTCATGATGAGGAATAGGTATATTGTAGTCTTGCTTTCCTTTCTAAATTATATGATTCTTGATAATTCTAGATTTATTGTAAGTCTTAGTAATTGATCCTGAACTATTTTGTTTTATAGGTTGATTCACAAGGAATGCAGCCTTAATTTCATGCTCTTTGAAATCTGATCAAGTCATCTATTGCATAGAATCACTTAATAAAGAGAGATGGAATTGATTCAATTTTACTCTCAATTTGTCACCTTTCTATTTTATGGATTCCAAAATATATTTATGTACTCAGTATTGTTTGTGTTTCCATTATTTCTTATTGTAACTATGGAACCAAAGTTCATGTGGTTCATGTTAGAATAATACGGACTCCTTCTGCAGGTCATGATTTCCAAGAATTCAATCTAATACTTTTTCATTGGAATTTAACAAAATATATATGTTTAGTGTAGACTCTTTATTTGAAAAAAGAGTCTACAATGCATTCTACTCATTTTTACATTATCATATATAGTCATTTAGCCAAAGATACTAATGTAATTATATAAAAATTCCATCACAAAGTTATAAAAGTGCATACAATACACTTCAAAACTATTGCAAACAGTTTACCACCAATCCATTATTTGATTATATTAACTGCCAATACCCTTTGGAATGTTTAAACCAATTGACCATTATCCATTCTTAGTCCTTAATGTCACCCTCTCATTTTCCAAGTATATGTCCTACTACTACAGGTGATAAGTGATGAATCAAGGTTTGTACAACAAGAATAAGAACTCCTCCTACAATTCATGGTTTCCAAAAATTCAATCACATATTTCTTGAAGAGAGTGTACTTAAATTTTATGTCTACTGTTGCTTATTTATTTTTAAGAATTTGTCATGTAGTATGATGCTGAAGTGCATTTTAATTATACTTACATCATCATATATACTTATTTAGTTAAAGATACCATTGTATTTGCAAAACTAAACCATCACAAAGTTATCAAAATTCTTAAAATACAATTTAATAATATCGCAAACATGATAACGCCCATCCATCACTAGACATTAATAAATTCCAAAATTCAACATCACAGAGCTAAAATGTTCAATCCAAAAAATGCTAATGTAGTTGTACTTCAAAAACAGCTCCATTTTCCTCATCATTTAGCAGAGTAAAGACCAGTGTTTGTTTGTATTTCAATTTGTTCTTATCTGCAAAATTATTCCATCCAACCGAGCATCTTGCAGTTCCCTTACAAATGGATAAGCCAACTGACCATTCACCATTCTCAGTCCTTAATGTCACCCTCTCATTTGCTTTTCATTGCCTATCATTAGGAGTGATTTCCTTTGGAATATACTAAAATGACAAAAAATTAAAAGCATCAGTATTGACTTGGTTAAAACTAAAGGATTCAATCATATTTAGCATTAGTCTAAATTAGAAAGATGCAAATTTAAATCATATTAGCACTAAACTAAATCATACCACTCCATGTGATGAACTGTCAACGTTTGATTTAGTCATGACTACAGAGAAGAGCATAGGAATAGCATCCATTTCATGATCAGGAGGATTGTTGTTCATGACTAAGGTGCCTACATTTTCAGCCAAGTTTTCGACATCTGCTTATACATGTAATTAAAACAATGCATTGTCAGTATCCTTTGCAACTATAACAATGTGTTCATAAATGATTTATCATTCTAATGTGAACATGCTTTACACTGCTATACTCCAGAATTTAAACTTCTTAACAGTCTTAACTGCAACCTTCTCAATGGTCTTCTCCACTCTTGACTCATTAAAAACAACGACATCAAATTGTTTAAATCCACAATTTATGAACATTAAAACATCGCCTACTTTGATGTTAGTGTAAAGGACAATTCCCAATAAATCATAGAACTTTCTATCATATTTTGAGTATCGACCTTTGAAAAGTTTTGCATCTGGCAAAGCATAAAGGACGTATGGAGGAATAACTTTTCGAAACATTTTAAAATATGGTGTTGGAATTTCCTGAAAAAACAATTTAAAAAAACCACATTACTAATTGATCTTAAATTTTCCATATGTTTCATAAAAACCAAACAATGTAAAAAGCATTACACATCTAATACAGGATTATAACTTACAAGTTGACCGTCATAAAAAAGAGTTTCATCAGCAACGAAGATAAATTTCCATCCTATGCCTTCAATTTTATCTGACAGATAACTTTATGTCAATCAATAGTACATTATGAAATGAATAAATTACACTAACATGTTAGTATAGGCTATAGATTTGGGTACTATAGAATTACCTTGATGGCAGAAGTAATCCAAATCATGATGTTTTGGAATGATGTACTCTACTTCTGATCCATGATAATTGAAGATGTTAACCAAATACTTTCCACGTCCATTGTAGGAGAACAAAACAAAAGAACCAGATGTTTTTTTGCATTCCTGGATTAACTCTCCAAGATGTGTGATACTTTGACTGTTCTTATTGTAATGAGCATTAATCTGTTGTCCAGTAGGAAGCACCAACTGGACTTCGAAAGGCATTAATCCCCCACTTTTGGTTATGATTTCCTTTGGTAAAACCTGTGTAAATTACATTGTAGTTGGAATCAATAGTACATTAACTACATAAACTTTATAAATACTTAAAAAATAACATCCTTTACCACAACTTTGTTTTGGCATAAATCTGGATCAATGACAGTGATGAAACGACTGAAATTGGGAATCTGAGCCCCATTATCCAGAACACCCTTATCAGCAATAAAATGAAAATGATTTGGATTCACAACAGTCAATAGGTGTATGATAAAAGTGGATTCATCAAATTAAAACTATTTAATACTATAAATAGGAACAAGCCAGCATTCAGGTATTAATGGTTAGACAATACCTATACCCTGAACTGTTAGTCATACAAATTGTCCCAATTAAACAAAAAAACAACTACTTCACATGTACTGATCTTATACCGACAAAGCAGGCAGGCATAATCCATTTTCGATTCGAAGAAGTACCAAACTTCCAAACTCAAAGTAAACATTAATATGACTAAGTAGAAAGAACATGTGAAGATCAACATCATTCTTTGGAGACAACATTAATTAAAACAAAGAAGAAGTTCTATTGTTACACAATCAAACACTTTAGAGACTTTAATCAAGCATCAAAGAATCAAGCTGTGACAATATCCTAAATTCATCAAGAAGTCTTATGACAGATTCCGATTGAAGAAATTACTATATGAACAATCAATCATATATATTCTGGTAAATGAATATAAGCAAGATCTCATACCTCCATTGTTGTTAGGCTTGATTAAGAACGAGATTGAAGTCTACAGTATGAAGATTGAACTCTATCTTTCAATTGAGAATTTGTGCACTGTTGAATACCCCTGCATGAACGGACTCTTTTGGGGGTTTACCCGTTTTCAATGTAAAGGGGATTCTCCGTTCCGTTCCCGTTTTCGATATAAAATATGTCCAATATTTTTGTCAATTTAATGTTTTCTATATCTAACATGACATAAATTAAATTATTGTACAACTTCCTATGAATATGTAATAAATCAAATATTTTTTTAAAAAAAATTAAGTTTGTAGTTGTAGTGGAATATATTTCTTTATTATTTTAATCAAAAGCTTTTTTCCAAAATACAAATTATTAATACTAGCTTAAAACCCGTGCGATGCACGGATTTTTTTAATATTATATAAAAAAAATTATTAGTTTAAATTAATATTTTTAAAACATGGATTCTGGAGACTTAAATTTTTATATGAGATGATTTGATAATAATTATATAAATGTTATATGTGATATTTTATAAAAAGAGGGATTTTAGTTAGAAAATATAGAAAACATGATAGGTTTTAATTGAAAAATGTAATCGGTTAATTATTAATGTTTAATATAATAATGTTAATTATTAATGTTATATGTGGTAACAGGTACCGTACCGACCGTCCGACCGACCAACCAACCAACCAAACTTTTAAAGTTTCGGCTTTTATATAATAGTATAAATTATGCATAAGCAATTTCAATCTTATTTTTTAATATAATAATTAAAATAAATTCATAAAAAGTTTTAATTTTAATTTGTTATATTTAATAATATTTGTTATTTTATCAAATGGACTCTATTTTATTAGATTTTTATTGGTTATTTCATATAACATTAAGAATAAAATGATTACCATTTTGATACTAAATTTAGAAATGTTATTGGGATTGTCTGAAAATTAATGATTACCATTTTGATACTAAATTTATAAATGTTATTCCTATATATGTTTTTAAATTTTTAAAACATTATGTATTTAACCAATCGAATTCCTTTCGATTACATTCTATATTGGTTATTTTAAATTACATGAAGAATAATATATTCATTATGCCTTACACATTTTAAATTTTAATAGTTCCAATTCCCAATTTTTGCATTTCTGATATTGGAATTGTTCTTATTGTAGTCATTGGATCGAAATGATACAGCCAGGACTCCTGGATCTGCTATGTCACTGAATAAGAAGATAAAGATGGTACACTTGATACTTTCTATTACATTCCTGTTTTTTCGTTTATAATCATGGAGCAACAATTTTTCTATTTTTCTAAATCTGAGTTGCTTTATGTTTTGATCAATTTGCAGGAGAAGTAACTACTACTCATTGGAGAACTGATCTTCTACTTTCAGATCTCTTAATATGACTTGCTTGCCCAGTTTTTCCTTTCAATAAAATTTGTGGAGATTATGATCTTAATAGTTTTGATTTTGAGTTTTATCAAATTTGGATTTGGTTGGATTGTTTTGATTATTGATTTTTGTCCATCATTTTACAAATGGATTGAATAAAAGTTTATGCATTTTGTTTCCGCTTGGTATTGATTTTTAATCATTGTGTATTTAATTACTTCTTTTATCACATTGAAGTTGAGATATTGTTTATACATTATATTATTTAATTACTTCTTTTATCATAGTGAAGTTGAGATATCATTTATACAATGAAGTTTAGACAATTTCCTTACAATTCATTTGGCCATACTCATAATAAATCATGTAAAGGCATCATCTCATTTCACTTCACTATCTAAAAAATATGGTAAAATCTATCCAATACCTATATATAAACCTTAGATGCCAATCAGAAAGTTTTTGCATAAACTACTATAAAAGTCATTCTTAGTGCACATGGTTTAATTATTCCCAAAGTCATTTAATCACAATCAAACTACATTATTCAAACATTATCATATTCAGAACAATAACAAAAGTACGTTAATTTTTGGATACGTTACGTAGTGCTTTAAATTGTCCAAACTTCCCAATGTAATCTTTAAAAACTAAAGTACGTCAAATATTAGTTGGACATTTGTACAATAGAAGGAATAATGTTCATCATAATAAAGGTTGAGAAAACTAAACAAAGAGATGATTGTACATTGCCTTCAAAATTCATACCATGAATATGCCATGTTAATACAGATTTACTTTCCAAAATCGAAAAATACAAGCAAAAGCATTATAGTGTTACTGAATCTGAACAGTAAATGTCCAAATTCCTTGGATATTCCCCAACAGAGTGAAACGAAGTCTGTTGTTCAATTCTATTTCATTATCTCTAATGAACTTATTCCATCCGGCAGAAATTCTTGGTGATTCATTAGACAAGACCAAACCAACTCTCCAACTTCCACTTTCAGTTTGCAAGATAATTTCATCTCCTTTCATCCAATTACGGTTGCTTGGAGTTATATTTCTTGGAATGTACTGTAAGAGATTAGATAAAATTTTGTTTAGTTAATGTTTACAATGCAGTAGAACAAAGTTTGAGGATATTCCAAAATGTTGAGATTTCAGCCTTACCACACCATGACATGTATTGTTCACATTTGAAGTAGTCATAACAACTTGAAAACCAGCACCATTGACATTATTATCATGTTCCAGTTCATCTTCTGCCAGGTCATCGATTTCTTCATCACTTTCGCTCATTTTCGGAAACTGCAGAGTATTTAAAAATCATACAACAACTTGGTTAATGATTTTTTTGAACTTAAATATTACTATATCAGAAGAAGATGGATTTTAAGATTACCATAAATGATTTCAGGCAGCTCGAATAATCGTTCCACTTTTGATTTATCAAACACACTTAGCTCAAAACGACCATTGCCACAATATGTGAACATTAATACATCAAACATTTTGACAAATTGTTTCCTATATAATGGTGCAAGACCATATATTTTTTTGTCCACCAAAGATATTTTTCCAGCTAAGACGTCTCCATTGTTCAGTATAATAGAAACATCCTTTGGCATTTTTCTACAAAACATTTGTTGGAATGTTTCTGGAATGACCTGTTATCAGTTGTTAAACATTCGATATTAAGCAAATGTGAAATTGGTTAATGAGTTTATAGGATTGCATTTAGAATTTCTTACTGCTCCACCATGTGTCTGCATGAGACCAATGCCTAATGATAGAAAGTTCCAACCTACTCCTGTTTTCCTTTCTGGTATGAAATGAGAATTCCAAAAGTATCAGTAAGTTGCACCAAATGAAAATTTCTATAACAGATAAAATTTCATATAAAACATACCTTTTAAGGTCACCATATCACGTGGTCTTTGTCTTAAAGAGTTATAGTCATACTCCGTATAGGATTCATTGAAAACGTGTATTAAGAAATTTCCACCACCTATATAACATAGTACAATGACCCCTCTTTCCCTAATATCAAAATCATTGTAAATCTTGTCAAAGTTTGTAAAACAGAGCTCTTTTTTACTGTATTGCACATGAAACTGTTGTCCATATGGTGTATGGATTTTGACAACTGAATTCAGCTCTTTTCCATATTGATTGTCATAATCCTTTCCGACTCTCTAAAACAGATAAACGTAGTAAGATGATAATGCTAGAAAACAATCAAATAGGTTATAGATACTTAAAAATCCAAGTTGTTATCATACCATGATATTGTTTTCAATTTCGTCCAAGTGTACGTATCTCAAGAGTTTAGGAATTCTTCCATCCGGCGTAACCATGATTCCAGGAATACTCTTTTGATTGCAAGAAAAGAATATTTAAATGTAAGAATCAATATGTTCTCTTATATGGTCAGGAATATAAAGCAACCAATATCGGTTCATAAGAAAACATTTCAAAGGTATGTAACCTATTTTTGCCTAAATAAAAAATATATCACTCATTGTTCCAAAACAAAGAGCGCAGTCACATTGTAAAACATAGTTCATGAAAATCTAATAATTTCTACATGATTGTCTAACAATCAGAAGAACATGTTTGTACATATGACTTAGAGTCCATAACACATCCAAATATACAAAACCCCCAATTTTTTGTTTGATCCATAACAATACATAACTCTATGTATTCCATATTTTGTAATTGTCACGCACAATGAAAAGCACAAATCTAACATACATCGGTCAATAGAGATAACTTTGGTAGTCAAAATCAAAGCATTACATACATATATATGATGTATTCAATGCATGAAGTTACCTCAATCGATTCAATTAAAGTTACCTCAATCGATGCTTTCCGTCTTTCCCTGCTTGATCAAAGATCTTTGCTCGATCGTTTTGCCCTGCTCGATCAAAGATTAAGGAGGAAAGGATGTATACAGAAATCGATTAAAGGAAAGCAACGATTCAAGGCATGATATATGATGTATTCAAGGCATGAAGTTACCTCAATTGATGCAATTAAAGTTACCTCAATCGTTGCTTTTCCGTCTTTCCTTGAGCTCGATCAAAGATCTATGCTCGATCGATCGTAACGAAGAAAACCCAGAAAACCCAGCTATACTGCATTCTTCCGTACATATAAGTGTATATATATGGCTTATGTTATGAGGTTTTGGGGGTTTTTTGTTTTTTGGGTCTTTTATTTCATTTTCAGATTAACAAAACATTTTTTATGTGACTTTTTTTATATTTTTTATAATTGAATTTGATTTTTATAATATAATTAAAATAAATATTATTTTAATAAATTTGTTTTTTGGGTCTTTTATTTCATTTTCAGGTTAACAAAACATTTTTTATGTGACTTTTTTTAAATTTTTTATAATAGAATTTGATTTTAGAATTAGATTTTTATTGGTTATTTCATATAACATTAAGAATAAAATGATTACCATTTTGATACTAAATTTAGAAATGTTATTGGGATTGTCTGAAAATTAATGATTACCATTTTGATACTAAATTTATAAATGTTATTCATATATATGTTTTAAAATTTTTAAAACATTATGTATTTAACCAATCGAATTCCTTTCGATTACATTCTATATTGGTTATTTTACATTACATAAAGAATAATATATTCATTATGCTGATGAGACTAATTTTTGTTCAATTCTGTTGGTGACGTGAGGTGCAATGACTGATTATATAAAAACGTTTTCCGATGAAATATTTATATGTGTGAAAAATTTTGTGTTATTCATACATTTTCTATAAAAAAACGCACCCCGGACAAAAATAAAATCGTAATATTAAAATCATATATTCTTATAACTTTTAATCATATTAATTATAATTAAATTTAACATTTTTTAATCGAACGCGAAGCGCGGGCAAAATACCCTAATTATTATAATCAAGTTATTATAATCAGAGCAAATCTTGTTAGCTATTGTAGTTTTTTTCGTATCTTTCCAAACTACAATAATATCTCCATACATTTTGTCATTGTGTTTTTTGATTTAAATGAACCATAAGAATGTAATAAAATATAAAGAAGAGGAGAGAATCGAATCTGTAAATTATCATATTCATAAAAAGATAGTAAAAAATAAGAAAAACTAACCCTATTAAGTAGTGGATCATGGATAGCCATAGATATGCAAATAATTCATTTTTTTGTTAATTATGGTAATCATGTTCCACTTAGACTTTTACTAATACTTTCTTAGTCTAGGAACATGACTAGAGGCACCGTCAGGTCCCGGAATAATTATCTTATAAGCTGATGTTGATTTTAACATTAAAAAATTTAGTTTGCATTTGACTTTTTTTCATTTCATGTTAATAAAATAATAAGCAACAACTTAAACACTGCATGAAAGGACAAGGGTCCTGTAATGTTTATCCAAGGTAGTGGGAACAAATTTTAAGAATCAGTCGAATATATGCTTAATAATTTAATATCTACAGGTGGGACAAAAAAATAGCCCAGATATAATTTTGTCAAAACAAGTGATTTACGAGTCAAGGCAAATTTCTGAGCAACTGATTTTTGTTCCGCAGGTCATTGGCGCAAATCTTTTAATTCGATTTCACCTTCTTTACATCACATCTTGTTGATCGGGAGACTTCTGCAACGGATACGACAAAGAAGCGGTTATATAACGCTTTTTTGTGCGATAAACCATTGACTGCTGCTCCCGTATACTGTATGTAGTATGATCCGAATACATTGTCCTTTACATTAATCTAAAACATGTACAGATGTACTTATTTTTAAACGATATGGATAGACTGATAGAAAATTTGACATTCAGGATACATATAAGAGCAAGACTTTGTTTTCTCAGTAGATGATAAGTAGCCGGCACATGATCTTATCAATTAAATGTATTGCCCCAGTTTGTTTCCTAATCATTTGGATTATATTAACTTTGTATAATAATCTAACTTTTCCATATTAATTCAATTTTTCATTACAATTTTCCTTTTGTGTGGTCTTCCTAACATCTCAGTATATATACATTGTCAATTCTTCCACAGACAAATTTGAACTAAATAATGCAGGGACGAAGCCAGCAAACATTTAAAGGGAGGGGGCAAATTTTTTTTTCATCAATACAATAAAGTATCCAATTAATTAAATACACAAAAGTACTAGTATATTTTTATTTACTTATAATTTTGAATTGGTCTTTTTATCAAAAATTTTGGATTTAATCTAATAAATATTTGTTTGAAAGGAATTTAATAAATAAAATTAATAGTGGAAGTTTGATGGCCAAAAAATTTAATATTGTAAGAGTCAAAATTTATATTCAGTAGGGACCAAAAATTATTTTTGCATAAACATATAAGTAAAAAAATATGACTTTATATAAAATTTTAACATATATTACTAGTATTATGACAACCCTAGGGGGGGACATGGCACCTTCTCATCCCTATGCAGCCTCGTCCCTGAAATAATGCATATCACGATTGCATCTTATCCACATCTAACTTATAATACTTACAAATGTAATGCTGTTGTTTGTTCAAGAAATGAGCACACATGAATTAGTAAATCACCAAAGTAGATAACCAACTGCAAGCTACTAGAATTTAGCGAATGATCTTTTGGGTGGTTTTACGATATGCAATTTTCGTCGTTCTGATTATAAACCATAAACAAACCCCATATTTACCGAGCTTCAATGTTTTTAGGTGCTCATGAAAAACCTTAAAAGCTTGTACATTCACACAAAGCAAGGTTAAGTTTTAAAAGGTTACAGTTTCGCACACAATTACAGAGTACAAAGTACTATATCCGCGAAGTTGTGCGCTGAACAGTTTACATATTACATGCTTATTTACTGGCTTGACACTGGAACAATTTCACCACCTGTGCTTCCCTCAACTGATGCTGACTTTTTTGTGAGAGACTTGGGTATGTCGATATCATCTTGAACACAACGTTGCTGGGGGTGTGATAAAAGCACGCACATGTGGCGGAAGAGTATACGCGGCAACCCTTGCCCACTTTCAAAGATGTAGCCCTCATATTCACTGACTTGTTCAAGGGCGTCCACCAGAGCATCGTACACCTTTTGAGGACAGTTTTCAGGTCCAGGCTTGTCATGCAGGTACATGACATCTAGAGTAAATAGTTTCTGGGTTACAGGCCATTGATGGTGCGGAGCTACTGATGATCTGCAGTAGAGCAGGACCTGCACGTGACAATAAATCGATATTTACATAAGTTTTTGAGTTTATACTAGAATAACAACCATTTTGGTAGAAAGGAACCTGGCATCATGTCTATGTTATCAACTCATATGTTTAGATAAAATTTATTGCCATCGAAACAACTTTCAAGTACATGGCAAAAGTATTTCAATATCAATAAATCAAAAATATCAGCAAGTCAAGAATATAAAGGGCATAATCTGATCACAGAATCGGTCTACATGCTTAATCGGTCTACATGCTTAATCACGGTCTATATTTTTACAATAGAAGAGCACGGACAATTTGAATACATATACACTAAAAACTTAGTCACTACTAAGTCAGCTCCATGTACAGTGAGTTAAAACATTTTTACATTTTTCAACTAAGCTACTCTTTGCTCTCTGAGTAGCGACTAGGTACCCAAATGTACGAAACCAATATATATACCATTTAGCAGAAATTGATGTACTGTGACGACCATCAGATTCAAAATAAGATGTAACAACCTATATCTGGTTTCTTAATAATCTCATCCTATTCCATGACACCTCCAGAGCATAGATATAATGAAGGAAAACAAATAATATCCAAACAGTATGCAGTTGGGCAGAGAGCACATGGGTTCTATTTAAAATTAATCTGGACAGAGGAATAAGTGCCAAATGGCCCTTTTTCTTTACTATAGATCCTGGTTCAATTGAACATACTGGACATGCAACATTTATTAGAACACTTCAAAGGCTTCAATGGTAACTACCAAAACACCAATTCATTTGTTCATATTATCTTTACAAACGTCAATAGACTTTACAGTTTTTGTTACACGCACTACACTTTTGCCTCAAACGCATATCTTGATTCCACATGGCATCTTGCATTGGGGTGCATGAGATCATTTGAGATACTGAACAACCAATACAAGGATGCCAAGTAAACTTGAATGACAATGTACAACTGACATTCTCTATGCTTAATAAGAACCAGAATCCTACTTTATAGTAACAATATTTTAATACCAAAAAATACAGTAACAACTGATTGAGTGACAATTCAGAAGTAAAATTGAGCTCACCAGCCTCAGGATACGATTTTGTGCACGAGATTTCTTTGCTTCATGTGCAGCTGCCCTGAATAGCTGGGTGAGATCCGCTTGATCAGAAGAGGAATGCTCTGTGATCCCTCTAAATGCTGCTAATGCAGATTCGAGGGTGCTACTGAACTCTTTTTGTAGCTGCATGGAGAGAAACATAAACCTTCAGTTCAAATTTGAATTACTGATGCTTTAGAAACTTAAACGAAACATGAAAATAATTATTAATTAAACTTTGAGAAAGGTGTAAACATTAGGACGCTTATCAGGGTGCTGCTTGGATCTCACAATTTTTCCTACAAGCTTCTACTAACAAATTTTGCTTTACCAAGCTTCCATTTCTGTCCCGTTATAGTAAAGTAGAATGAAGATTGCACAACAGCATTAACCAACAATCTGGATTAAAGCAAGATTAATATATACTCTAAAGGACAAACAAGTATTAGTTCAACATTTTGGGTCTAGAAGAAGTTCTGCTTAGTGTTTGCAAGTCTTAGATAGGACTAACAGCTAATACCAAAGTCATGGTCAAGTATGAAGCATAGTTGATAGAGATTGCATGAAGGACTCATTTAGAGATATGTAATAATAATTTTGCAGATGCTCTTGGTAAATTTGAGTCTTGACAAAAGGATTTAAAGAGGTTACTCATCAGTTTCAAAGCTTCATCATGATAAAATAAAATTTCAAGTGGCAGCGTGACACCACAAGCGTTCATGTAGTTCTTGTTTGAGTACCACATGATAGGTAGATTCTAACTCAGAACATAAGGACAGAAACAGAAGGTATACACTAATTGACCGTGTCTTAATGGATTAACCTTTAAAGTCAAGATGCCGATCATTGTCATGTTATTCCAGTGGTAGCTTCAAACTTAAAATGTAAAGATTTAGCGGCAACTAGTAAAGCACTAACATTCCACAAGAATAATATCCTCTTATTTTCTTCACTTTTTATAGATCTTCAATTAGGTAAATTTTCCATCTTGATGTATTATGATTGTGGCAAGTGGCAACACTCAATTAATGCCTTTAGTTCATCAAACATGATTTAACTTGGAATAAATGGTTTCTGGACACTTAGAAATGGTTTCTAGTTTCTGTAGTGGGGTTCTCGAGTCCGGGAAAGGGGAAGGACAGAGAGGATACCATCTAAGAAGGTGAACAAGTAGAGTATACTAGGGCGCTTGAGAGAACCATGTCGGCCTCCAGACCGCGAATGCGGTCCCGGGTTTCCTGCATTGCTTGTGCTATCGTCTCAGGATCGAGAGCAGGCAGATGCTCCCAGAAAAGCGGGGGAACATGTCAAGAGTGTTTGGCTTTGCATTTTTAATGCAAGTACCTAACAAAGATACTTTTTCCAGCTATAAGTGAACAATTAGCAAAGTTAAACACTTTAAATCCAGTATGGTTTTAGGTGTAATGTATTGATAAATCTACCCCTCTCATACCCGACTTACTGGGTATGCAATACTACACTTTCTAAACTTTAATTTGGAAACAAATATATTATTGCAATACCCACACTTTCCAAACAAGTATACCACTGCAAGTGGTATGTCGGAAAAAGTGCGGGTACACATAATACACTTTATATATCAATCTTATATTTATGTATGGGCACAAATAATATATCAAGCAAGCATAGTGCTGCAAGTGGTATGTCCGTCACGGGAAAGTAAACATAATACACTTTTTTATAACAATTTATATATCTATGTGTGGGCAGTGGGCACATATAATGTATAAACCTGTGTGGAGTACACCTAGTACACTGTACTCTTTGTATAACAATCTAAATATCAAACAGAAACACACCAACTTCAAAAATTAAAAGTAAACTAGATTCCAAATATAAGATATATATCAATTACAAAAAAGAATGAGCATATATTTCATCAACCAAAAAACACATCATAGAACACAAGAAAAAAAGAAGAGGGGTAAGCAAAAAAGGGAATGTTCCAAAAGCACGAAAAGAAAATCTGTGATCAAAATTGATAGAGAGCTTCGCATGCATGAAAAGAACAATTGATTGATTAATTGTATCCAATCTTGTACAAACTCGACCCCCAGCTTTACTACCTTTCATTTCAGTTAAACATCCGTTGTCTACGTCTTTACAAAACATTATATCTTTGCTTAAGGTGCTAGTGCTGGTGGTAAAGCCCTCCATTGCTATCTCTCGCTCTCTAGGGTTGGTTTTCTTTAATAATTACTCTTTGAAATTAGAAAGGGGAACATTCGATGTATTCATATATACCGGAAATGTGTTTGTAACTTTAATGGGTAATAATTTTGGGTTATTTATGCTTTGGAGAAAGGCAACTCATTCTTTTTATTTGTGCATGAATTTTTCAAAAAATAAAATAAAAAAATTTGTACTTAATTTCCCTTATATTAAATGAGATGAGCTAAACAGTACGGCTAATAACAAACAAAAGTCCACTTGATATATTACGTGGCATTATCTTTTAAATGAACAGAACTGTTAAATAACAAACAGAATGCTGTTTTGACATATAATGGGGCACTACATGTAGACAATTTGAAAGCAGTAGAAAATAACAAGATATATGGCACAATACGTGGAAAGAGAGCGAAATCAAAGATTCTTGTGTATTTGCATATTTTTCAGATTTGCTAATGTTCACTTCTAGTGGCACATGATATATGAAATGAACTACCATTTGCTAATTTAATGATTATGTCTAACGTGGGCCACTTAACGGAGGCGACTACATTTTTTTTAAGAAATAGAAATTTATGGGTAAAAATTAAAAAAAAAAATGCCAAACATGTCTTTTTTCTACTATTCCAGTTCAACAGTTAGGTTTAACATGGGTTTCTCAATTAAGTTGAAAATGGTGAGTGCATCAGTTGCAAGAAATCCAATATATATATATATATATATATATATATGAAGTGAGATCATAGCTGAAATCAAATTCCAAAGCTGTATGTTGAATTAAATATCAAGCAGGAGTGTGTCTGTGTGTGACACCACAAGTGTTCATGTACATTGTTGTTGAAATACCACATATAGGTAGATTCTACCTCAGAATACGAGGACAGAAATCGAGGGTAAACACCAAAGAACCGTGTCTTAAAAGATTAACCTTTAGGGTCAAGATGCCAATATATTGTCATGATATATTCCAGTGGCAGCTTCAAACTTAAAATGTGAGGGCTACCAGCATGTAGTTTGGTAAAGTAAAAAAATTCTACAAGAATCCTCCTCCACTTTTCTAGTCTTGATGAAAGATAATTACGTAAAGTTTCTATCTTGATGTTTTATGATTGTAACCAAACTGAACTGATGCTTCACTTAGTTAAACTTGAATAAAAATTAGACTAAATGGTTTCTGGACTCCGGGGTAAATTCGAGGATTTTTACTAAAACAACATATCTAGAGGTTTTGGCTTAGCGGAAAATTAGCAAAGCCGAAATCTGTAATCACATAACATCTGCATACATCTAAGCCTCCTCATACCCTACATTAAATCATACATACAAAATACCATACAATAAAATTACCCACATAATTCATATAAAAATCAATATATCCATCACGAACAAACCAAATCCAAAAACAGAACCAACCCAGATCCCAAAATGCACATACAAACCAACCAAACCCACAAAAATCACAAAATCAACCAAACCCACAAAAAAGATGCAATTCTTAACAAGACAAAGGCCAAGAAAAAAAATACCCAGTAAGTGGATTTTCCAATAGCACAAAAGGCAAATCTGTGATCAGAGTTAATAGAGAGCTTGGCATGCATAAACAGCAGAATGGATTGTTTGATTGTGTCCAATCTTGTGAAAACTTGACCACTACTGACTTTCATTTCTTTAAGACATTCATTGTCTATGTCTATGCAAAACATTATGTCCTCGCTTGCATAGCGTGATGGTGGGAGTGTGTATTGAGCTGGTGCTAGTGCTGTTTCGCTTTGCCCTTCTCGTGCCTCCATCTCTCTCGCTCTCTCTCTCTCTTCTCTCTCTCCCTCTCCCTCTCTCTCCCCCAGTATTTGTTCTATAATCAGGCCGTTTGGCAACCACAGCCCATTTGGCTTTTAAGTCGTTTCAGGTGCGTTTGGGTACCACGGTTTAAGACGGTCTCAGGAGCACATACACAAATTAAATTCGTTTCTTGTATGATAAAAATTTAATTTTAAAATGACCCTGATAGAATACTTTTTCCTTCATAAATTCTATTTAGGTATTTTTTACTTATGATTTATGATTAATTGAGTTTTTTTTTCTCGATTCTTGTAAAGTTTAAATATTACTCCATCTGTTTCAAAATAAGTGTCGCTTTGACTTTCAGCACGTACTTTAATGTGCGAAAAAAAGTGACTTTCACATATTATTTTTTAATTTTTTTTATGTGAATAAAAGTTTAAATGTTATATTTTTATTCAGAAAAATAAAATTTTAAAAATATTATGTGAAAGTCACTTTTTTTAACACTTTAAAATACGTGCAGAAAGTCAAAGCGACAATTATTTTGGGACGGAGGAAGTATGAATTTAAAATTTTTTAAAGTCAAATTTTACTTTAAGTCAATTTTATTAAACCCCATTTAACTTTAAGTAAAATTACCCAAACACATTCATTCAACTTAAAGTAAACAACTTTACTTTCTTCTTTAAATTAAAAACACTTCCATTAAGTCAAAAATAACTTATTTTAAGCAATCTCAAACCACCACAATGTTGAAGATGAAAAAAATGGAATTATGTTTTGTCAATTTGAATACAATCGAGGGCTAGTATTTTGGTCCCAATCATATCGGGAAATTATCAAATATATCATTTTTTTTAAAATATTTTATAATTTTATCATTTTTTAAACATATTTATAAAAATAATTTTTGCAGTTAAAGCAATTAAATGCATTCTGTTTTTACATTTTTTTGAAAAATAATTTGTAGTTGATTTTGGTTGCATTTGAGATTAAGTTTGATCGTATCCAAAGTTGATTTTGTTTTATCCGATGCAACTTGTTAAGCGACCAATTATGAAATCAAATATAATTTCAATTATAAAATTTTTAAAATTACATTTATGATTAATTTTAGTTAATGTCATTGCAAATACGGTTACAAAAACTAAAAAACCTATTTTTGTAAATATTTTATAAAAATTGGTATATATGAAAAATATACACATCACCTTACCACTAGGCTAACCAATCAGTTGTGTTGTAAATCATAAATATGCTATGTAAGTCGGGTGATGAATGAAGAATATTTGGTATTTTAATTTCTAAGATATTTTATACGTTATAGTTTAGTATAAATTAGTGATACATGATATATAGTGAACTTAGATACTCTGTATATATCATAACATGTCACATTTTATTCCTGGCAAAGTTACTATTTTAACCCTTCATATATTTAATATATATCATTTAATAAACTTATATTCAATATGATTATTTAATATCTACTTTAATATTACGTAATTAATTACAACAAACTAATAATAGCCATTAACTTTTAATAATTTATATTGGTGCATATATTTAGATTAAAATTCTTGGGTAAATTATTATATAATTACGCCAATATATGAATAATAATTGTATATAAATACTTATAAAATTCGAGAATCGGAACTAAACGATTGGGTTCACGATTAGGAATTAAGCTTGGTAATAACAAGAATAATAAACATATATATTTTAGTAATAATAGTATTTAATGTATTAGTCTAATTTGTAATAAAATATACTATTTAAAAGTTCATAGCGAGTAATCAGATTTAAATTCTCAGTTCTGAATAAAGTGAATTTAAATTCACAACTGAAAACATTGAATTAGATGACTATTTTAATAGATATTATAAATCTTAGACAATTCATGTTGAAAATGAAGCTCTCGAGAAGAGAGTTGCTAAGCTATATTTAGGCAACACCGCTACAAATTGAAAGGTGTTCACGGCTACAAAGTCGAACTACTAAAATCCAAAATATCACAATATTCCACATTTTATTTAATATCGTTTCACATTTATGCCTTCCAATTTTCTATGATTTAACTCTAAAATCCCCCTAAAGTCAAATGCTATGAAAACGTTAGTTAATCTTCATATTGTCCAGAATAAAAAATGTGACATCCAGTTCTAAGTATAAAGAATTTAAATTTATAACTAAAATCATTGAACTATATGACTAATTAAATGGATATTAGAATATTTTGGACACAACCTGTTAGAAAGCGATAGCACTTGAAAAAAGAGTAAGTTAATCTATATTTAGGTAACATTGCAACAAATTGAAGAATATTCATGATCACAAATATTAAAAATCAAAATTTCACAATAAAGCTAGAATATCCACGTGCCTTGCACGGGTAACGAAGCTAGTTTTAATTATAGTATCCCTGCACCCGAATTTCATATTTTCTATATTATCCCAAGATATAGTTAGAAAGATTTATTTTTTCCCGGATGGTTTATTTGATTTTTTTGGCGAGTCTGCAAGGGTTTGGCGATCGGTAATCACAACCTTGTTAAATGATAAAGGGGCAGGAGACAAACTTTTACGGCATGGCCACGGTTCGTGAACCGTCGGTTCCGGTTTGTAAAAATCTTGAACCTGAACCTGAACCTTAACAGGATATAAACCGTCGGTTCCGGTTCAGACGGTTCAGGTTCAGAGTTTGACCCGGTTCAAGACCCGGTTCCGGTTTGAACCTTATATATACTTGATACGTTTTTTTTTTTGAAATACGATATTTTTTTCTGAATTTGGATGGAATGAATTGTAATCTAGAAGTACTGTAATGCTAAGTAATTTTTTAAAATTTGTAAGATGCAAACTGTTTTAAAAGTTCAAGGATATCATTACTTTCTCTTTTATTAAGTGATACTTTCACGTAAATTAATTTAATGTTAAATTCATTGGTACTTTTTTAATTAAAAAATTAGTAAATATATTACAATAAATTTTAAAATGTTTTACAAGAATACAACAAACAATAAAATTTATTACAATCATTTTATAATCTATACTAACTCGAGTCATCCGATTCAGAGGTAGTGGGAATTGTAGTAGGATCTCCACAATATTCGTCAGACGAGGATGATGAAGTGATGTTGGATTGTTTTCTTAATTCTGTTTTTTTCAATCATTCACACAAACTTGTGTTTGTAAAGATTCGGGAGCCAATCTTGATCTTTTTGGATCCAAAATATTTCCTTCTATGCTGAATGTTTGTTCCACCGCAACGGTTGAGGCTGGAACCGCTAAAATTTGAATCGTAATTTTAGCAAGTGTAGGGAAAGTCCTCTTATGCCTTTTCCACCAAGCTAATATGTTAAAATCTAAATCTGTATCAAACTCAAAAATTGATGTTAGATAAATATCGAGCTCCGAATGTGATCTCGAATGCCTTTGTTTTTTAGAACGATCCATTACAAATTTTGTTCCCGGACGTAATGAAAATGATGATGGTGTAGGAGGAAGAGGAGATTCAACATTATCAATTACATGAAAATGACTGCATAAATCATGTAAATGTCTTTTAACTCTAATCATTATATTATTTACATCAATTTCAAGATCATCTTGTAATCCTAAATATTCATAATAATTTTCTAGCATTTCTTGTAAACCATCATATTTAAACCCGGATAATTGTGTTTGTCCTATTGTCATTCCTACCTTCTCGGGATGTTTGCTTTGTAAATGTCGATTAAAAGTGTCATAACCTCCTCCCACTTGCCATGAGTATTTCGTACCACAATAATTACAAATGGCTTCTAATTTATTATCAGGCTTCAATGGACCCTTCGTAAAATGTTTTGTAAAAATATCGGATGGAAGTTGTCTTCTCGAACTCGATCCACTTCCACTGGCTTCCATATTACTTTCTTGTGAGTATAATTAATAGAGAATGAGAGAATAAGAAAATAAGAGAGTTGTGAGTTGTAAATTATGAGTTAAGAATTTTAATATGTGAGGTATTTATAGAAGAAAATATGCCCGTTAATATATATTTAACGTTAGAAATGTAACGTTCTTCTTCTGCACTACTCGTCTATTTACGTAAAGTAACGAATAAGTAATCAAATAATGATTTCAAAAAAAAAGTAATCAAATAATGAATTGGGGTTCAAGAATCAAGATACATTAAAGTATTATAAAATAAGGTTGTTGACTCAATAAAGCGTAATATTGCCATTCTCACCACTTTATTACAACTTTATCATGTTGTGCTACTCTACTTTGAGCTTTCGATCATTACACACAAATGGTTAACCGACGGTTTACCGGTTTTCTATACACACAAACTTGAACCTGAACCTTTAAAATAAATAAACCGGCGGTTTAGGGCCGGTTCCGGTTTGGCCATGTATACTTTTACCCATGAATTACCTATTTACCTCTGAATATTTTAAAAGTTTGTTTTAGTTTAACTTTTCTACACCTGGGCTCTGGGCTCCGTTTATTCGCCTCAATAACTTGTTAGAGCATCTCCAATGGTATTGGCTAATCTCATTGGCTAAATTTCAAAAAAATAATAGTTGGCTAAAATTTACTGACATGTAGAGTGTTTTACTCCAATGGGGATCAGCTATAATGATTGGTTATATTTTAAAAAAGGTATGAGTATTATTATTAATAATTTTTTGGTCAATTATGGGAAGAAAATGGGCGGGAAATGACATGGCATTTGCTACAGATCTCTAGTGCTTCAACAAATATGGCCAATATTAAAAAAAATATAAAGGATTGGCTAAATTTTTAGACAAGAGGAATGCCCCATCGGAGTGATGAACTTTTAACATGTTATGTATAATTTTCAATTTTGGTAAGTTATTTAAAATTTTAGCTAAGGGTTTCATTGCATTGGAGATGCTCTTACTTATTACAAATAATTTTGTTTTTGACAAAAAAAAATTTCAAGAAAATAATTTAATTCCCTCCAGTTGACTATTATGAAAGATACATACTAAGTAAAAGTTTAATTTGGGAAATGTTTCTCGCTTTGAAAAAAAAAGACCCGTAACATTTTCCGAAGAATTTTCCTTAAATTAAACTTAAGAAACGCATAAATCAAGTAGTAGTTGAAGCCACTATAATTGCAGGATCCGAAGTACTGGCTAAAAAACCTGCAAAGGACCACCCAGAGATATCAACTATGGCCTCGGCGAACTTCTGACTACATGCAGAATAGCCTTCCTCAAAAGCTTTAGCAGCCTCACCCTTGGCCATCTCTACCTCAGCTTCTGCCCCACTCAGCTCCGCCTGCAACCGCTCATGAGCAGCTTCATTAAGAAGGTGGACCTGCTCTATCTCGGCACTGTTGGAGTTACTTAGTTAAATAGTTAAATGATGTGTAATTTATTTGACACCTAAGCAATCTAGTCAGCTAGTCAACAGAGTAGTACAGAGTAGTATAGCTAGTTTTTGTAACAACTTTTCCCGCCTTTTACTTTTACTAGTGTAGGATATAAAGGCAATCATCTCTCTGTACAGAATTTACTTCTTCTTCTTCAATCAATACAAACTATTTTCCACAACTTTTAGTTTCTTGATTTGTTAGATCATAACATGGTATCAGAGCAAGGGTTTTGATCTTTCATTTTCCTTTTGTTTTCTCTTTAACCTTTAATCAAACAGTTTAGCTACAATAGACAAGTTTATCAATCTGTGATGGAATTCGATGGCTTTTACTCATCGGAGTTCTCTCTCTCTCTCTCTCTCTCTCTCTCTCTCCGGTTATCTCTCTCCGGTCATCTCTTTCCGGTCATCTCTTCAACGCTCATATTAATTCCAATTATCCAGGTCATTTTCTCATCATTTTGATCATTTTCTTGATGACAGTTCATTTTATGTCATATTTCTATAATACTTCGATCTTGTTGCGTGTTTAATTCCTTTTTCGTATCATTCTGTGTTTTGTGATTGATCGTCGTGTTGAATCTTATTAGAAAAGCTCAAAAACATAAACAATTCTTGTTTTGCTGATTTTCATATACAAATTCATCCTCAATTCTTGTTAAATCTCTAAATTCTTCTCAAATACTGTTGAAATACTGTTACAATGACTGAATCTTCAACATCTATTCCACACACAACAACGATGCTTGATTCTTCTTTGCGTTTCGATCAGGATAAACCTTTACATTTACAAAACTTAGATAGTCCTGGTATGAAATTAGTTAATGACAGTTTTGATGGTATGGTTTTGGAAATTGGAAACGTTCTATGACTATTGCGTTATCAGCTCGAAACAAACTCGGTTTTGTTGACGGTTCTATTCCAAAACCTGCTTCTGATTCTCCTACTTTTAAAAGCTGGTCTAGATGTAATGATATGGTTATTTCTTGGATCCTTGGTGCTCTATCTAAGCAAATAGGAAGGAGTGTGGTCTATTCAAGTTCTACACATGAGATGTGGAATGAGTTAGAGGAACGTTATGGTGTGTCTAGTGGAGCTCAGTTATTTGGACTTCATAAGGATCTTAGTGAAATCAGTCAAGGAAATAGTAATGTTGCAGATTATTTCACTAAACTCAAGATGCTTTGGGATGATATAGATGCTCTCTGTTTTGTGCCTGTTTGTACATGTGGTTGCACATGTGGTGCTGCACAAAAGCTTACTGTATTTCAGCAAAATCACCGTGTCATACAATTTCTCATGGGTCTGAATGAGTCTTACAATGTTATGAGAGGATCTCTTCTAATGGCTTCACCTCTTCCATCTATTGGTCAAGTTTATAGTATCATTCTTCAGGAAGAAGCACAGAGAGATATTCATTCTTCTTCAACTCATTTTATGGCTAACTCATCTTCTCTGAATGTTGCATCTTCACGAACTGGTTTTTCTCAAATGAAACCAAAACATTTCAATGATAACAGATCTAAGTCTTCTCTGCATTGCAATTATTGCAAAAAGTCAGGTCATACCGTTGACAAGTGCTATAGGCTTCATGGATTCCCTAATGATTTTAAGTTTACCAAAACAAAGAAGTTTGCTGCAAATGTTGATAACATTTCTTCTTCTTGTGAATCTGGTTCTTCACCATCTGTTGGTTCTACTGTTTCTTCTCCTACAGGATTGACTCCAGAGATGTATAGTCAACTTGTTAGTCTACTCAAGACTGCTCAACCTACAGAATCAATCTCATCAGCTAATTTTACTGGTAATTCCATTGAACCTTCTTCACATATCACTTGTTTATCTGCTTTCAATAATAACATTTGGATTATTGATAGTGGTGCAAATGATCATATGTGCTATAATAAACAATTATTCACCACACTTACTACATTACCTCATCCTTTGAATATATCACTACCTAATGGGAACATTGTTTCAGTGACTCTTATAGGTTCAGTGATACTTCCTAATAATATCACTTTAGAGAATGTTCTTTATGTACCTCACTTCTCTTTTAACCTTCTTTCTGTCAACAAATTGGCATCTCAGTTACACTGCACAGTTTACTTTACTAATGACACCTTTTGTCTTCAGGGCTCTTCTCTGAAGAAGCCACTGGTTCTTGGTAAAGCACAAAGAGGCTTATTTCTACTTGATTCCACTGCTCAATTCTCTTCAACTTTGTCAAAATATGCTGTTTTTAACTCTTTTTCAAGTTGTAATGATTCTGCACTTATCTGGCATACCAGATTAAGGCATTTACCTTTCAGTAAACTCAAAACTTTGCATCTCTGTAATGCTAATATGTCAGATTTACCTTGTACTGTGTGTGCTAAAGCTAGACATCACAGATTACCTTTTCCTCATAGTACTATTCAAAGTTCTAGTAAATTTCAACTTCTTCATGTTGATGTATGGGGTCCTTATTCTACTCCTACATATAATAAATACAGATATTTTTTGACCATAGTAGATGATTTTACTAACTACTTGGACTCATCTCTTAAGTCATAAAAGTAATGCATTCAATTTTATTCAGTCTTTCATAGCTATTGTTGAAAATCAATTTCAAAGCAAAGTCCATACTATTAGAACTGATAATGCACTTGAGTTGGGATTGAGTTCTTTTGCACAAACATTCTTTGCTTCCAAGGGTATAACTCATCAGACATCTTGTGCTTACACTCCACAACAGAATGGAGTTGTGGAGAGAAAGCAGAAGCATCTGTTAGAAACCTCTAGAGCTCTCCTTTTTCAATCAAATCTTATAATTAGGTTTTGGGGTGAATGTGTACTTACTGTTACTTACCTGATTAACAGGTTTCCTTCTAAGGTTTTACACAATAAATCTCCATTTGAGCTTCTGTTTCATAAAACACCACAATATTCTCACCTTAAGCCTTTTGGATGTCTTAGTTATATCTCTACATCTAAAATTCATAGAGATAAATTCTCTTCTAGAGCTATTCCCTGTGTTTTTATAGGTTATCTTTATGGAAAGAAGGCCTACAAATTTTTAGATCTAGAAACTAAAAAGATTCATATTTCTAGAGATGCTGTTTTTCATGAACACATTTTTCCATTTGTGAACATTTCTACTTCACAATTCTTACCATTGTCTACTCCTGATTTGATTAATACATCAGACATTAACTTGTTTGAGTCTGCTTCCCATACATCAGTCCCATCATCATCTCATATTGATCATCCTGTATCTTCTAGTCCTGTACAGCCTTCTATTAATTCTCAACATACTTCTAGTCCTATACAGACTTCCATTGATTCTCACCATACTGATATTTCTCGACTAAGAAAATCATCTAGAATTTCTAAATTACCTAGTTACCTTGAGAATTATGTTCATCCTTTTCATGCACATTATACAGATTCATTCTGTTCTTATACTTTAACATCTTTATGCACCTCCAACAATGTTGTTTCTACTTCAGTTTGTTGTACTGTCAACACATCCTTACCTCAACTTCCACCAGAAGAACCCCACACATATGAAGAAGTTATTGCTTACCCTGAATGGCAGCTGAGTTTTCTGCATTAGACAGTAACCACACTTGGTCTGTTGTACCTTTACCTCTTGGAAAAAAGGCTATTTCCTGTAAATGGGTTTTTAAAACTAAGCATCATGCTGATGGTTTTATTAAAAGACATAAAGCCAGGTTAGTTGTTAAAGGCTTCACACAAAAGGAAGGAATAGACTTTACTGAAACCTTTTCTCCTGTAGTTAAAATGACAACTATTAGGAGTTTAGTTGCAGTGGCTGTTAAAAAGAATTGGGATTTAACTCAGTTAGATGTAAACAATGCATTTTTGCATGGGGATTTGCATGAATATGTATATATGAAACCTCCTCCAGGCTTAAATGTTCCTTCTGGCTTTGTATGTAAACTTGAAAAATCCTTGTATGGACTCAGACAAGCTTCTAGGCAGTGGCATTCTAAGTTTAGTGCAGCTTTGCTTTCTAGAGGATATAAGACTTCCAAAAATGATTGTTGTTTGTTTTACAAGAAATCATCTTCAGCAGTAGCATTTTTAGCAGTGTATATTGATGACATTCTTGTCACTGGTGATGATATAACTGAAATTCGAGATATCAAGCAATTTTTAGATTCCACCTTCAAGATTAAGGATCTTGGCTCTTTACACTATTTTCTGGGTTTAGAATTCAATAGACTGCCTATAGGGATGGCTATTTCCCAAAGAAAATTTACTCTTGATCTTTTACAAGAGTTTCTTCCTTCTGATGCTACTTCTGTAGTGAGTCCTTTAGATATCAATCATAATCTCTATCATGATCAGGGAATGTTAATCAGTGATCCCTCTCTTTACAGACAATTAGTTGGAAAGTTAAATTTCTTGACACATACTCGACCTGATATTTCTTTTATTGTTCAACACCTTAGTCGGTTTATGGGTTGTCCACGATAGCCTCACTGGGATGCAGCACTTCATGTCTTGAGATATTTGAAGACTAATCCAGAACAAGGTCTTTTCTTCAGCTCTACCAGTTCTTATCAACTTACTGCATACTGTGATGCAGATTGGGCTGCTTGCCCTCATACACGAAAATCTGTCAGTGGTTTTGTTGTTTTTCTGGGAGACAGTCTTATCTCTTGGAAATCAAAGAAACAACATACAGTTTCTTTGTCTTCTGCAGAAGCAGAATACAGGTCTTTAAGAAGGTTAACTGCAGAACTTGCTTGGCTATCCAGATTATTAGATGATTTTACAGTTCCTGATATTGTACCTATTCTTGTTAAGTGTGACAATCAAGCAGCAATCTACATAGCTAAGAATCCTGTCTATCATGAGCGTACTAAATACATCAAACTTGATTGTCATTTCGTTCGAGAAAAGCTTTATTCAGGATTGATTACACTTTCTTTTGTTCCTACTAAGTTGTAGTTAGCTGATGTCCTCACTAAACCTCTGACTGGTTTGCAGCATCATACAATTTTTTCCAAGTTGGGTGTTACTTCATTACCCTCCAACTTGAGGGGGGTGTTGGAGTTACTTAGTTAAATAGTTAAATAATGTGTAATTTATTTGACAGCTAAGCAATCTAGTCAGCTAGTCAACAGAGTAGTACAGAGAAGTATAGCTAGTTTTTGTAACAACTTTTCCCGCCTTTTACTTTTACTAGTGTAGGATATAAAAGCAATCATCTCTCTGTACAGAATTTACTTCTTCTTCTTCAATCAATACAAACTATTTTCCACAGCTTTTAGTTTCTTGATTTGTTAGATCATAACAGGCACCCCCTAAATTTGTTAAGAAAGAGAGCACTGTAAGGCTTGTACATTCACACAATGCATAGTTTAGTATCAGATGACACAGTCACATAGTACATATATCATATCTCGGAGGTTGTATGCTAAAATGTTTACATTCTACATACTTAATTCTTGGCCAGACACTGGAACAATTTCTCCACCTGTGGTGTTCTCAACTGCTGCTGTCTTTTTTGTAAGAGACTTGGGTATGTCGATATCATCTTGAATGCAACGTTGCTGGGGTGTGATAAAAGCACGCACATGTGGTGGAAGAGTATAAGCGGCAACCCTTGCCCACTTTCAAAGATGTAGCCCTCGTATTCACTGACTTGTTCAAGGGCATCCACCAGAGCATCGTACACCTTCTGGGGACAGTTTTTAGATTCAGGCTTGTCATGCAGGTACATGACATCTAGAGTAAATAGTTTTTGGGTTACAGGCCATTGATGGTGCGGAGCTACTGATCTGCAGAGAGCAGAACCTGCATGTAACACGAAATGTGGAAATCGATGTGCATAAGTTTTTCAGACAAAAATAGCGACATTTTGGTAAAATCTAGCAGGGCCTCATTTATATGTTTTAAATATATTAAACAAATAATATCCAATAGAACAAGTACTAGGCACAAATATTTCCAATATCAATATATCAAAATGAAAATAGCAATATTATAAGAATGTGAAGGGTAATATTTTACCTTTTATCATGGGTAAAAGGACATTTTCACCAATGTACTATTTCCGGAATTGCAATTGCACTACCGTACTACAAACGGATTACTGTACTTTAACATTTTTAACAAATTCACCACTCCCGTCAGTCAAATTATAACAAATTCACCACTACTGTTTTACAATTTGACTGACGGGAGTGGTGAATTTGTTAAAAATGCTAAAGTACAGTAGTCCGTTTGTAGTACAGTAGTGCAATTGCAATTCCGGAAATAGTACAATGGTGAAAATGTCCTTTTCCCCTTTTATCATTTTCTCATATATATTTGTAGCTGAGTTCCTATCGTCAAATAATGAATAAGCTGCATAACAGAATAGAACCTGTTGCGGAAAGTACAGCTTCATATAAAGGTAATAAAATCTTCAGATAAAGTTGATCAGTTGGAGATATTATATAATTTGCTTTCAAAACGACAAGAATCTTCCAAAACGAAGAAATATAACAATGACCTTTTTGGCGATGCAGGGATTAATTTTAATATTTTTCATCATATTATTTATATTTTAATATATATTTTTCCATTAGTAGGAAACAAATTATAGATGACAATAAAGTATAATTATATATGTTTGATGGTATTTTGAACCATGTACCTTTGCTTGTATCTTTAAAATGGATAATAGGAATATTTACCTATAATATGTTGCTGACGGGATACGAACCTTGAATCTTTGGGAGTAGTTTGGATATTAAAATAAAGAATATTCTTTTGGTATAGCATCCAACGTTTCTCCTACATCAGTTTTAAAATTTAACGGTTCTCCTATATCTGTTCTAAAATCTAACGGTCGTTATTTACTGTACGGTCTGTACCAAACCGACAACCAAGCAAATAGAGGCTAATTTGCTTATATGTATAGTATAGACAGATAGTATTGATAGATAGTATAGATAGATGAAAGTAATGTACTGTGACGACGGTCAAATTCAAAAAATAGGATGTAACAACCTATATCTGGTCTCTTGACTGTCAAATTCAAAAAATAGGATGTAACAACCTATATCTGGTCTCTTAATAATGGGGGTGTTTGGGGAAACTTATTTTTAGAATAAGTCAACTTATTTTAAAACAAAGTTAGAGATTCCTAACTTTCCAACTTATTTTCCAACTTATTTTTGCAACTTATTCAATCTCAAACATACATCACATACTTTTATAAAAAAAATTATCAAAATATAAAATTTTTACCCGAAAATAAGTCCATAAGCCCTCAAAAGAAGCTGAGCCAAACACCCCCAATCTTATCCTGTTCCATGACACCTCCAAAGTGTAGAAAGAATAAGGAAAACACAGAATATCCAGAGAGTAAACTGTTGTCCAGAAAGCACATGGGTTCTATTAAAATTAATCTGGTAGTAAAAGGCCTAGGTACCAAATAGTCCTTTTTCTTTACCGTAGATGCTAGTTCAATTAAACATACTGGAAATGCAAAATTTAATAGAATACTTCAAAGGCTTTAATGGTAATATACCAAAACACAAATTCATTTGTTCATATTATCTTTGCAAAACATCAATCTAATTTACAATTTTTATTACACATGCTACAGTTTTGTCTCAAACGTAACTCGACTCCACAAGGCATCTTGCATTGGAATAGACTGGTTGCATGAGATCAACTGTGATACTGAACAACCAATACAAGAATGCCAAGTAGACTTGAATGACAATGTACAACTAACATTCTCTGTCCTTGACAAAAACTAGAATGCTACTTTATGGTCAATATTTTAATACCAAAGAATACAGTAAGTGAATGAGTGACAATCCAGAAGTAAAATTGAGCTCACCAGTTTCAGGATACGATTTTGTGCACGAGATTTCTTTGCTTCAAGTGCAGCTTCCCTGAATAGCAGGGTAAGATCCGCTTGATCAGAAGAGGAATGCTCTATGATCCCCCTAAATGCTGCTAATGCAGATTCGAGGGTGCTGCTGAACTCTTTCTGTAGCTGAATGCAGAGAAACAAACATAAACCTTTAATTAAAATTTGAATTACTGATGCTCTAGAAACTTGAAGAAAACATGATCATAATTATTTAATTGAACTTTGAGAAAGGTGTGAACATTAGGACGCTTATCAGGCTGCAGCTTGGGATCTCATATTTTTACTACAAGTTGCTACTAACAAATTTTGCATAACAAGCTGCCATTTTATGCCCAGTGGTAGTAAAGTTGAATGAAGATTTCAAAACAACATTAACCAACAATCTGGACTAAAGTAAGATAAAACTATACTCTAAAAGATCAACAATATTAGTTTAGCGTTTTGGGTCAAGATGAAGTTCTGCTGGATTGTATGCAAGTCATAGATATGAACAGCTAGTATTAAAGTCATGGTCATGTATGAAGCATAACTGATAAAGATTGCATGAAGGACTCATTAAGAGACATGTAAAGAAAATTTTCGAAGATGTTCTTGGTGAATTTGAGTCTTGACCAAAGGATTTTGAAAAGGTTGCTCATCAGTTGAAAGATAGTTAGCCTTGCTTAAAGAATTATGGGTGTTCACTGATCAAACAGGATAATGAATATGGGTGCATCAAATAAATGTCATCACAGACAAGGGTGAGAGGTTTCCTTCAAAAGTTAAAACAAGAGATGAGTACTAAGACATACAAAATTACATATATAAAGTGAGAGTATAGCTGAAATCGAATTTCAAAGCTTCATCATGATGAAATTAATTTTCAAGTGGGAGCATGACGAAATTAATTTTCAAGTGGGAGCATGACACCACAAGTGTTCATGTACGCACTACAAGAAATCTGGCAATAGACGACACGTATCAGACAACACCCATGGAAAAAAGTGTTGCCCGAAATGATCAGACAATTGTTATTTTCCTACTCGAGAAAGTATTGTGTAATCCAACATTCACACAATGGGCCAAAACCGTTGTGTGATAAATCTTACCATACAAGCATTTCTTGACCAGGGGTGTTGTGTAAATGCATAAGTATTTTTAAGATTAGACAAGCGTTAGCAAATAAGTGTTGTGTGAATGTCTACAACACAATATCTCGGAAAACCGTTGTTGTATTCAGACAAGTGTTTTTAGGTCTGTTGTCTAAGTTGCAGTCATACAAAATGTTATCCATAGTGTTGTGTGATAGTGAACCAACACACAACATTTTTTAGAAATATTATGTGAATGAAGCATAGACAATACTTCGTAAAAAGTATTGTTAGAATGAGACAAGTGGTTTCCAATGTGGTATTGTGTAATGATATTTAACACAAGTGCTTTACATGGTGTTGTATGAACTTAATCCAACACACAACAGGTTCTGGCCTATTGTGTGTTTCAACTCATACAAGTGTCTTCTGTTTAAAACTGTTGTCTAATGAACTGTACATGAAAAAAAAATATTTAAAAGATGAATAACCTACCAAATTGGCATCCAACAAATCAACAAAGGCCAAACAGAAGAGAACAAACCAACCAACAATCTATCAAAAGTTATAGTTACAAATTAAAGAGCACAAATTAATTTATTACATTACGAAAGTTGTATTAGTTCATCAACTCATCTCGAATGTAACTAGTAGGCATGTCTTCCTCATCAACATCCGGAAAATTGGGCATAAAAAAGTCATTCTCAAGTTCTGCTTCTACAGATGCCTCATTTTCATACTCATTGTCTTCATAGTAATTTTTCTCCGGTAACTTCAAGACAACGGACCATGATTTATCAAGAGGATCATCAATGTAACAAACTTGTTTAACATGTTTTGCCAATACAAATGGATCATCTAAAAAGCCCAACCTATTCAAATTTATTAATGTATATCCCAAGTCGTCTACCTTCGTGCCTATGTTCATATTTACCCACTTACAATGAAAAATAGGGACCCTAAGGTAATTATAGTCCAACTCCCATATACTTGTTATAACTCCGTAATATGTATGTGATGTGTGCTCAATGTTTTTATCCTTACCGTGCACAACCATTGTATCGGCTTCTACACACACCACTGAACTGAACCTGACGCATGTCATCACGTTCCCTGGTACTAAAGGTAACCCCATCCATTCTGTATCCGCTGAATGTAGTAACATCTTTGTTGGGTTCGTCTGCGATCCATATTATCTCGTTTGATAACTCTTTTTTGTCTGCCAAATTGAAGCAATCTGAAAAAAATAAACAAGTTTTAAAATGATTCATGTGAGCTAGGGAGTTGTAAAAAAATCACAAAACTATTATTAAACTCACATAATACCTTTTCTTTAAACCATTTAGGGAATGTCTCATTTTGCTTGTTCTTTAGTCGCATTTCATCATTTTCATGTTCCGGATATTTGGTCATTAAAAATGCCATGTGTTCATTGGAGTCATTAAAAATGACATAAGAAATGCATGCAAATAAAGAAAATAAAGAAATTAAATTCATGGCTTACTTGAAAAATGGTCTAACTGCATTAGTATTCTGGAGAACACACAAATGTGCTACGTGCAAATCAGTCCTCCTCGGGGTTATTATGGTTGCACCCGATAATGGCCTGCAAATGGCATCCTTAGTATGTCTACCAATTTTCGGTACCCCGATAGTTGTTCCTTCGTCATGGTCCACCAAACATTCCACCGCCTCTTCTGCTATATAGGCCTCCGCAATACAACCTTCTGCACGAGCCCGATTCTTTATATATCCCTTGAATGTCTTCATGTATCTCTCAAAAGTGAGTATTTTATATTAACTTAATTTCATTTGAGATCACTTATTAAGTTAAATGTCATAAATTTGATTTACATTATATTTCGTAGTGCCATCAATCTCTATAATGACGATGCGAAGAAGTTTACCAAAAACAAAATTACATGGGAGAACCTGGCGGTATTATCCTTTTCTTAAGTAATTTTTTTTGTATCTCTGAATTCCACAAGGACAGTGTAGACATATAATTAATTCTACATGTTCTTCAAGGAATTCCTCTTCAACCTGGGTCCAAGGACTGTGGCATGTTTGTGATGCGTTATATGAAGGAGATATGTCTTGATAAGGAATTGAAATTTGCTATGAAGGTAACAATGCATTTTTTTCTGATATCCTTGTGTTTTGTGGTGAAGATATATGACTTCCAATACAGTTCCATTTTGCAGTGGCGACGCAGAAGCAACTTGAACTATGGCATGGCTGAGCTTAATGATATAAGGACTGACTTGGCGAAGTATATGTTGAAGCACCTGGCTCGTTGAACTCTGTCGTCTTTTATTGAAATTGGTATTTTGAGTTGAACATGTACTTGGTAGTAGCGTAAATTAAACTTTTAGTCCGTCTCTTTTGTGGATGTGTTCACCTAAAAATATGACTTATGTATTAGTTGTTTTGGATGTGGATAGACTTTAATTATGTACTTGGTTGGTTGGTTGTGTACGTTTGTTGGTGGTGTTGGCGTTATAAGGTGAAAAATTGCTTCTGTAGTTTTGGTGGATGGTATGGTGAATATTGGTCGTAATGGATGGATGGATTGAATTGGTTTCTATTGTTTGTTTCTGGCATTTTCATTTTATAGTGTAGTTTGGTTTTCTTTACATGTGCAGAACCATTGTTTAAGATACTTTTAGCCAATGTCCACCAATGATTAACACTTGTTGTATTATATATCAAGCAATGCTTTTATTAAAATCCCTTGTGAGAAAATGACTCACACAACAGGAAAATAAAAACTACTTAATGTTAACAGTTGTAAAAAATGCAATCAAACAACATGTACCATTTAACAAAGTAATGTGGGAGAAGAATACACACTGCAGGTTAAAACCCACAAAACTGTTATCTCTTTTAACAAATAACAACATGTTATACTCTGCAAAACCATTGTTTGAAATAATTTCAAACAAGAGTTATATACTAAGAAAGTGTTATCTTTCCTACTGTACAACAACATGCCATATGAGATAACATGTTGTACATCTAACCATAAAACAAATGGTTTTTGCTAAGAAACCATTGTCTGTAGTGACATACAACAACAGCCCTGATCAAGTAAAAGATTGTATCTTTTGCACTTAAACAATATGCTTTCTTTTAAAAACCATTGTCTTTACTGCTTAATAACGACAATATATTCGTTAAAAAGTGTTGTGTTATTGGAGCTTTGACAAGAGGTTTCAAAAGAAGTGTTGTTGTTTTTGGGTATCAGACAACACTTTTCAAGTGGCTTTTACTTGTCTTTCAACTTTCATACAACAGCTTGCTGTGTGTTGTCTGAGGTGTGTATCAGACGACTTCTCAATAGTCAACAGTTTTTGGTATATTCAGACAACACGTTTTGCCTGTTGTCTAAAGCAAAAATCCTTGTAGTGACGTCGTTGTTGTGAAACCCACATGATAGGTAGGTAGATTATAACTTAAAACATAAGGACAAAAATTGAGGGTTTACACCAATTGACCTTGTCTTAATAGATTAACCTATAAAGTCACGGTGCCGATCACTGTAATGTTATGTTCCAGTGGTAGCTTCAAACTTAAAATGTGAAGAACAAGCGGCATCTAGTAAAGTAATAAAATTGCAAAAGAATCCTCCCTTTCTTTTCATCATTTCTATAGATCGAATTAATGAAAATTAAGTAAATTTTCTATCTTTAGTGTTATGATTGTGGCCACTGGCCAGACTCAATTAATGCTTTTGGTTCGTCAAACATGATTTAACTTAAAATAAATACTTTGCGCACAGTTATAAAAGAAAATAAGAAATAAAGGCTTCTGGACTTGGGAGTTTTTTACTAAAACAACATTTCGAGAGTGCTTGCCTTTGGGTGTTTGGGGGAGCTTATTTCCAGAATAAGTCAACTTATTTTAAGTCAATGTTAGAGATTCCTAACATTCCAACTTATTTTTCAACTTATTTTTGCAACTTATGAAATCTCAAACATACATTAAATACAACCATAAAAACAAATTATCAAAATATGAAATTTTTACCCGAAAATAAGTTATAAGTTCGGGCTTATAAGCCCAGCCAAACACCACCAAATTCTTTTTACTTATAAGTGGAAGTAATTAAGTACCTAACATAGGTAGGTTTTACCAGCTGTAAGTGAACACTTAGCAAAGTCAAACACTCTAAATCCAGTAGGTGCAATGTATGTATAAATTACTGGGTGTGCAATACTACACTTTCTAAACTTTAATTTAGAAACAAATATAATATTGCAGTGCCCGCACTTCACAAACAAGTATATTTGTGAAAGTGGTATGTTGGTCAAGTGCGAGTACCACATTTAATATAACAATCTATATATCTATGTTGTGAGCACAATTTACAGAAAATTATGTTGGAAAAAAAATTACTAGTTATGTTTATATTTAATTTTTAGAGCCCAATTATGTATCAAGTCCAAAAAATTTTAGATGTTATGTGTATATTGATTTTTTAGAGCCCAATCATGTATGGAACCCATTAAAAAAATTTATTAATTATGTATATATTGATTTTTAGAGCCAAAGTATGTATCGAACCCATGAGAATATTTGTCAAGCCCACCCCATGTTCAAATCCTGGACAATTTATATATTTATATCTCGTGTGGGTATACCTTACACCTTACTCTTTGTTTAACAATCCATATACCATCGGAAACCAGATTCCAAATTCAAGATATATATCAATCACAAAAAAGAATAAGCATATATTCAATCAACCAATGAAAAAAAAACCATACAAAACAAGAAAAAGAGAAGAGGGTACCCAAAACAAGAGAAGAGGGTACTTTATTCTCTAGGGCTTATTATTCTTTATAGTTTACTCTTTGAGATTGAAAAGGGGAAAATTTGACGTATAGCGGAATTGTGTTTGTAACTTTAATAGATAATAACTTTGGGTTATTTATACTTTGTGAAAAGGCATCATTTTTTTAATTCAATCATGGATTTTTTAATTTAGAAAAAGAACAATTCCGTACTCAATTTCCGTTATATTGAATGACATGCGTTAAACAGAATCACAAATAACAAATAGAATTCCATTTGACATAGTACATGGCATCCATTATATTATATCTATTATATGTCAACATGCCATTTCCACCTATTTAGTAATTTACTAAAGTACCCCTTACATTATGCTAATGCAAAAAAATAATGATTTTCAAGGATTTGAACCCATGACCTCCATGTATTAATGTTTTTATGTTTGCATGTATTACCACTACACTAGAACATTTGATGATACATCTTTTCAAATCAATGATTGCATACATATACAATCCATTTGCTAATTTTTTTTAATATGACCTCCATGTACCAAAATTTTTGTGTTTGCATGTATTAGTACTACACTAGAATAATTAATTATACATTTTTTATAATCAATATAATTGCATGCATAGACAATTTACTTGCTAATTTTTTTTAATATTTATTTTCAAATTTATTCATGATAAAATTAATTAAAATGATAAAACATGTAAACTATTTTTAATTGAATGAATAACAATGATTGAATGTGCGTGTATTTACTATAAAATTTTAAATATATAATTCACATGGTACACGAAATAACATAAATTTTAATTTCTGATACATGTATATTAATATTTTTATGCAAATACCAATTATAATATTTATTTATGTTTGTTACATGGTACACGTATGAATGAGCATTTCACCATATCTATCCGAACCGATTCCTTTCCCATTTGGATTGTGGATTAGGGAATTTTTTCGGGTCAACATGAAATATTATAGAATAAAAATTCATGCGAAGGGAATGGGCTCGGGGATTAAGGTATCCCGACACGATCCCCGTTTCCGTTCCCCGACTGATTATCATATTTAGAAAAAAAAATTAAACATATATTTACTAGATTATTAAAGAGATTGAAATTATGTGTATTTCATATAAAATTTTAAATATATAGGCCTCGAATTCACATGATATACGAAATAACATAAATTCAAATTTTAATTTATGGTACGTGTATATTAGTTTTATTTTGTAAAATTATAAATTATATTAGTTATCTATGTTTGTTATTCTCCTAACAAAATAAAACTAATTCACGTGAGACAAGTAGGGATGAACATTTCATCATGCGACATCGATCTAATCCGTTTCCCATTTTTTTGGGTATTTGACAAATTTTTCGGGATAACATGAAATATTCTAGAAAAAAAATCGGAGGAAGGGAACAACCTAAGAGATTAAGGTATCCCATCCCTGATTTTGTTCCCCAAATGATTATCATATTTATGAAGAATAATTTTTTAAAATATATGTTTACTAGATTATTAAAAATAATATATTTCAAAATTTCAAAATTTTTATAAACTTAGAATTTCTGATATAAAATTTAACAAACTAAAATAGAATTTTAATACTATATTTCATCTTTTTATTAAAAAATTAATTCAAATCTCTATTTATAATATAATAATAATTTTATCATGATTTATCAAATTAATTTTATTATCCGATATATTCGAGAATATATACATTTTAAATAAAAAAAATTAAGTATTTCCCATTTTTTGCGGTGATCCTCTTTCCCCGTTCGTGGTAAGAATCATGAAGTAAAATAATCTTCATTCGGGGATCGATACGGATTCAAGTTCAAAATTTTAACTAAAACAAAATTAAACTCCACGATTTCTCGCGGGAATCCCTATTTCCCTTCGGGGCAGAAATCTAGGAACATAATGATCCTCGTTCGGAAATCGGGACGGGTTCAATGATTATGTTCGAATTCGGGGAGTGTGACGGGTATAACACTACCCGACCCTGAATTGACCGATCTGATGCCCATCGCCAAGTATACATACAGTATGAATTCATTTATTGTTAAATTTGGACACCTAGATACGAAATACACTCAACTAAATACCAGTAAAAGAATATGTACATCAATTTTTTTTATCTAACTTAAAAAAAAACAATAATACAACTAAATAAGGTACAATAAAATGTTAATCTAATTTGTTGACGAATATTAAAAGAGTTTAATTGAAGTTCAAAAAAATAATGTTACCAAAATAACATTCGAAAAACGTATACATATTTAATGTGTGAGAGATATAACAATTAACTATTTTATTATAATAACTGTTGTGGGAGGATTTTAGCACAACAAATTATGAGGCCTCGTGCTGGAATAGCGCCAATAATCAAGGAATCGTCCAACCACCCGGAAAGGCTCGTGGTTGAAGATTAATGGCTAGCCGCCCGGGAAGGCACACGACTAGGGTTACCGAAGAACACGGGATGTGGTTCCTCGGAAGGATCGGGCTGAATCTACGGGATAAGAGCTCAAGGACCAAATGTTGGCCAGCCAAGAACCCTAATTTGACTGTGTCACACAAGAGTGCACGTGCTCTAGCTACTCAAGGAGTGTAAAGTGTCGAAGAAGATCCCGTAAACTGCCTACATACCACTATTTATAGTGGATCAAGCCCGAATGTAGTTCTTGAATGATATGATTGTTTGTTCATGATGAGTTATCCTCTCTCCAGTGGGATAATGACTGTTATTTTTGATAATAATCGAGTGTGATGTATAAAATCAGGTTACCAAGCAGTTTAGGTAACATAGAATGATTATCTCTTGTATTTATCTTGATTTTTGTATCATTTATCAAGTATATATGACATATATCCTCAAATAACTGAATGTTTATCTGCTTGAGAGTGTTTTTAGATGATATAGACGTATTCCTAAAAAATAGGAGGCGTGCCTTATCTGTATTGGCAGCCTAATCAGGCTTCCGGCGGAAGCTAGGGGTACCGCCCGGTAGCCTGGCTCCGGTACCCCCTCCGGTAACCCCTATCACGAGAGCTACTCTGGAAGCTCTACTGGATGACTGGTAATAGCTATAGGTTATCCTCAAGGGGATGCCTTGAGACCCTTAGTCATGTGTCCCCGTGCTACAGTGTACATGGTAACCCCTAGGGCTACCGTAGGCCTCCGGAAACCTGACAGATTACTCATCCTCTTCGTGGATCTGGACCCTAATCCTCTAGTGGGCCTAAATTTAACCCATGCCAGATTTTGGTCACAACAACTACCCCCCGGTTCCCTGAAGTACTGTGTGCAAGGGGAACCTAATATTCACAGGGTGCCGTTTTCTTGTATCCTCTGCAAAAATCTATATCTTTACACTCTCGTTAGCTCAATATGACAGGGTGTGTAGACATTAAGAATTCAGGATTTTAGGCGCTAGGAATAATGTGAGTATTTATCTGGAAATCTCTTGTATCTGGGCTACGGAAGCCTGAATTATGAATCCATAAAAATAAAAGGTTCCTAGCTAATTCGTTTAAATTTCAAATAAGCTCGTTTATCCTTAGTAAGTAAAGAGATAATTATCAAGAGAGGGTAATTTAAATTGGAACTCCACTTTTCTTTCTTGATAAGATAAAAGCGGTTCATTTCCCGTGTCAACACGCTTCCCCCCCCAGGCCTCATTTTCTGTGCCACATTCACTCAGCAGGGGTTATGCCTATTTTCTCTTTGTTTTAATATATTAACACTCTTAGGCTTTTTATTTTTCTTTTCATCTTCACAAGACGTTTTCTCAAGTGTGCAAAGGTTGGTCAAAAGGTTCCGACGAGATCTCTCCGGCGAAGGCTTAATCATCTACACTTCCGTCGATTCGACTCTCCCGGATATTCAAGTAAGTGTCCAATGACCACAATTTACCTTCTCTATTTGATAAAAATCTCAAGTAAGCCTCTGATTGTATCTTTCATATGTTTGCTTTTGTATCTCTTCAATCTTAGCCATGCTAGATCTGTGCATTTACATCTCAACTGATAGATGCATGTTTAAGTTTTTATCTTGTGATGTGGGTCGGAGTGGTCGGTACTCCGGCTATCCCCTTTACTATCTCTAGGCATGTACCTCGCCTGTTTGATGCTTGTTTTCAATGAATATCGTTGTTTTAAATATGCTTGGTCGTGTAACTCATTTGTTTGGGCATGTCTGTAATGCCTTTTTTCTCCGTATTCCTCTTCTTGTTCCGTTTAGTAATTACCGGAGTCACTAGGTTAGGATGCCACACTAATAGCCACCCCCCGAGTCCTAATTTTTCGTCTTTGGACTGGTAACCCTATTATACCCTGGGTTTCTCTAGGTCAGCCATCAAGAACCGTTATCTCCTTCGGTCCACAATTTTTGTTTAGACTTCAATCCTCTTCACTAATCTGCTCCCTCCTTTTGTGGTTGCAGATGTCTTTCTCATCGGCATCGAGGGAGTCTTCCCAATGTTTAGGTTACTTGTCACCTGTGTCTGGGGAACCGTCTGATTCAGGGTCCACCCATCTCAATGATCTTTTGCTCTCTCAACCTTTGCTCCAATCCAGGCCATCAGTTAGCTCCCGAACACGTTCTCGGGTGGAGGTAGTCAATCCTCTATCTGCTGAGATCGTCAACCGGTACCCTGGCTTCCTCACAGAGGCTGGTTCCTCCAACTCTGGTGGTGAAGAAGTAGAGAGGGTTGATATCAGTTCTAACACCGATGAGGGGGAAAGAATGATAGATGAATTACAGTTAAGAGGTAATCGTCTATCCTTCAGTAATGATGATGCGATAGAGGGGGAGGGTGATATTGAGTTACCATCAGAAGTCGAACGCAAGCCACATGTCCCGGCTTCCAATGTTCCTGCTTGTGAGGGCCAGGACTCTACCATGAATGCTGATAGATTGGCCAGGTTGCTGGAAATTTGCAATCCAGGTTGCCACCTTGTACTACCCTGTGCTGGCGAACGGTGTCACAGGTTCGACAATTTCGAAGCAGATCAATCCATCCCCAATGCTGTTGTATCGGCTTCTTATTTCAAACTAGGGTTTTCTTTTCCAATGCATCCGTTTTTTATAGATTTGTTGAACTTTTACGAGATAGCTCCCATGCAATTGACACCCAATTCTTTCCGGGTTGCCGCGTGTATGTATATTTTGTATGACCAAGCTTTCTCCGTTGCCCTTACTGCTAGGGAGTTAGGTTATTTTTATCAATTAAAGGATGTCGGAAGGAAGGTTGGTGTTTTTTACCTTACTGCTTGGAATAATAGGCAAGGAAAGTGTATAAAGGGAAATAAGAAAGGTATGTATGACTGGCTAGAGCAGTTCCTGTACTGCTACGATTGTGAAGGAGTTAACACGGGGTTTAACTTGACCCCTGGTAAGCCTTTTGTTGCCTAAATCCTTTCGTGATTCCCTTTACTATACCATAGGTTTAAATCTTCATCTTCTGTACTATGTCCCCTAGGGATCCCAGTGCAAACTTCTTTAGATGAAATTGAAGAGAAAAGGGCCAAGAAAGTCATGAAACTTGCTGCTTCATTGGGTGATGGTGAAAGCTTGTTAACATCGGAAACCCTTGAGAGATTAGGGTTTTCTAGGCCTGCGGCTCCCTTACTCCCCATCCCGGGAGACGAGGTAGAAGGAGGACAGCTGGGGGAACTGGAAACCCAGGGTGCCGAGCGGCAATCCGAGGAGATTGGTAAGGCTTCCGTCTCCTACGACTCTGGTGACCCAAGCTTCCGCTTCCCATGCTCATAGCTGTTTTCACACACGTGGTTCACTTTTACCTATCATTGTTTACTCCTTTACGATCCTTTATGTTATTTGATCTTATAGTATCTGCTGTTTTACCTTGCGATTGCATATAGATACATATATTGCAGTCTCTTAACCTATAAATGTCTCATCTTTTCAGGTATGTCAGGATCAGTGCCATCGTTCATCAAGCCGTCTGAAAAATATGAAGACTTATTTCCTGAGGATGAGTTAATGATGTTGGAGACCCCTATTGCCGCCACTCCAGTCTCTCGATTCCCTGCCTCCATGTCTGTTAAGACTGAGCTGTCTGCAGCCGAGAAGTGAAGACTTTCTCAGGTTGCCGGAGGTTCGAAATCCACTCCCGAGACTAGATCCTCGAAGAGGGCTAAGGTATCACAGCAGGGTACCCCCGCGGGTGATGTTGAGCAGTTCTTTCAAATGTCTGGGGGCCAGATTCCCATGGAGATTATCACTGGATGGGCCAGGCAGAGATCCTCTGATGCTGCAAAATCTATGTTGTTCTCATCAGGTGAGAGTTTCTTCCATCAACTCAGGCTCTCCAACCAATTAGCATTGGCTACCCGTGGGGATATGAGGCTTCGGGATGAGATTAAGCAGTTAAAGTTGGATAGGCAAGCCATGGAGGAAGAAAAGAAGAAGCTGCTCGATGCTGGTAAAAAGTTGAAGGTGGATTTGTCCGAGTTAACTAGGGAGAAGGACAGGTTGGCTAAGCTGGTTGCTAGTCAAAACACGGAGAAAGAGGAAAGGACGGTAGCCCATGCTACCACAGTGAAGGAGCTGACCTTGCAGGTAGACATGTTGCAGGCTTCAGTAAAGAAGTTGAAGGAAGCCCTCCCAGAAAGGTACAACACTGGTTTTTCAAAGGGAGTTAATGATTATTTGAAGGCCACCTGGGAGGTGATGCCATATTTAGATTGGTCGCTCCTAGGTGAGGATGCAGTGAACCAAGTAGAGAAATTCAAAGCTGAAGCAACGAAGGCTGGGGCTACCGGGCGCCATATTGCGACTACACCTCCGGTTACACAGAAGGGCACTGCCGAATTCATCCCCACTCCTGAGACTATGGTTGAGGCTCCCGCACTCACGGTTGAGGTTGCTCCATGGAATTCTTCAAAAAAGAATGACCCTGTCGAGGACTCCCCTAGCTCAGACGCTGTCAAAGACGCTCCTTCTGCCTAAGCAATCTCCCTAAATCATCCTTATTATCTTGAACTCATATTTTGTTGGTTTACAAACTCTATAGTTTTAACTAAGGGGGTGGGCTCCTATAACACTCCACAGATGTAAGGATTTAATCTTTCAACTTTGTTTGTCTTATGGCCTCGGGCCTGGTACTTTTGAATTTGCTTTCGTAATGCGTGTTTATCTTATTATCTGGTTTTTTATGTAGTAGGTATGATTGTCGCATCATTTCTGATTATGCAACGAGAACCAACTTGGACTTAAAAATCCTTACCCGTCGAACACCCATAGTACTCATTCTCTAGGGTACCAATATGCTAAGTAAGAAAGGTACTACGATAACTCAAAACAATGCATAACTAAACACCACCATCGAATTCTATCCGGTAAAATGATTCTCCTCTCTAATTCTAAAATAAGTTTGTACAAATTTTCAGAGGATATATGTCATATATATGTTGATTAAATAGATATTAAATCATGAATCAAGATAAGAACGATAGAATGGTATCGCAGTGTAGAAGAGTACAAGAGTAAATATGGCAACACATACCTGGATAGGTGGCCATAGAACTGATAGACTACTTGTACCTTTGTCTGCTTGGTTGTCACTGTGGGTGTTGGGGTACCGTCCGGTATCCCTATAGCATTTGGAAGCCCGAAGGCAGGAACCTGACTCCGGGAGCCCCGTGGCCGGTAGCCCCTATCCGGTAGCCTGGGTACCGGAGGCTTAGCCTGGAAACCTTTGTTCCGGGAGTCCCAGTCATTTAATAAATCATGTGTGGTGATGCCATGTAGGCCAATCCTGCAAAGATGTCTTGTAATGAAGGGATCCAAGTGGGTCGACCAGGGTACCACACAAGCCCAAATAGTAAAAGGAACCATATATGCCGAACAGGGTTCCATACATGCCCTGATAACCAAGTAAGCCATGTGAACCACTCAAGGTTCCGTACATGTCTGGTATTGAAGGGATCCAAGTGTGCCAATCAGGTTACCACACAAGCCCAAGTAATGAAGGGAACCATGTATGCCGAACAGGGTTCCATACATGCCCTGATAACCAAGTAAGCCATGTGAACCACTCAAGGTTCCGTACATGTCTGGTATTGAAGGGATCCAAGTGTGCCAATCAGGTTACCACACAAGCCCAAGTAATGAAGGGAACCATGTATGCCGAACAGGGTTCCATACATGCCCTGATAACCAAGTAAGCCATGTGAACCACTCAAGGTTCCGTACATGTCTGGTATTGAAGGGATCCAAGTGTGCCAATCAGGTTACCACACAAGCCCAAGTAATGAAGGGAACCATGTATGCCGAACAGGGTTCCATACATGCCCTGATAACCAAGTAAGCCATGTGAACCACTCAAGGTTCCGTACATGTCTGGAAATGGCAAAAATTTGAAATTCTGATAATTTCAACCTGTTAAGCTGAGAGGTGTATCCACTACTACCCCCCTAGTTCTGGATGGTAGCCTAGCTGCCATGTAGAACTATGCTTGTAGGTCTTACATATATTTCTGAAAATATTTATAAGTGGTAAATGTAAAAGAAAACAATCAACTTCTACTTTTACTGAAAATCAAATAGTACGAATACATCAAATTTCATCCAGACGGGGTGTGCATCCACTACCCCCCGGGCATCTATTGAAAATCATGAAATCCTAAGAACTGAAAGGGAAATGGTGCAACCACAACTAGTAGATTGCCTTTATTCATCCTAAGCCTGAAAGAGGCCTACGTTTGCTCTGAAAAGAGTCTTACTGATAGTACTTTTTTAGGTGCTCGGCATTCCAAGCACGGGGAATAGTGTTCCCATCCATGTTTTCAAGGTGGTAAGTGCCTTCCCAAAAGATAGACTTTATTTTGTAAGGCCCTTCCCAGTTTGCTCCAAAGGCTCCGTGCCCGGGAACCCGCATATTGGGCATCATTCTTCTCAATACTAGGTCGCCAACCTTGAGGGGTCGAGGGCGTACCTTGTTGTTATAGTATTTGCGGGTCCTCTGCTGGTAAGCCGCGAGTTTCAGCTGGGCGGTAGCCCGGTTTTCCTCTACCATGTCAAGGGCCAGCCTCTGATGTATTTCATTTGATTCTTGACTGAAATTGTCCCTCCGGTAGGACCCTGTCCCGACTTCCACTGGGACCATAGCTTCACAGCCATAGGTTAGAACAAAGGGAGACTCTCCGGTTGTGGACCTGGGAGTGGTGTTGTAAGACCACAAGACCATTGGAAGCTCCTCTGGCCAATTTCCCTTTTTATCTTCCAACTTAGCTTTTAGAGTGTGCTTGATGATTTTATTCACAGCTTCCGTCTGCCCATTGCTTTGGGGGTGGCAAACGGCTGAAAAATCTTTCTTTATCTCCAAGTCCTCACATAGACTTCTCATTTCTCTACTATCAAATTGCTTGCCATTGTTTGAGATTAGCTTGTACGGTACCCCGTATCTACATATAATGGCTCGTTTAACAAATTCCTTCAGCTTACCAGCAGTGATGGTAGCTAGGGGTTCCGCCTCTGCCCACTTGGTAAAGTAGTCAACGGCTACCACGGCATATTTCACACCACCTCTGCCTTTGGGAAGCTCCCCAATCAGGTCAATCCCCCATATTGCAAAGGGCCAGGGGTTTCCAATGGGTCTTAGTTCCACAGCTGGGTTGCTATTGAAGTTAGCAAACCTTTGGCATTGATCACAAGCTTTAGCAAAGTCATAAGCATCAGTTTTCATGGTAGGCCAGTAATAGCCCTGTCGGAGAATTTTGTGGGCCAGGGAGGTACCCCCCGAGTGGTTGCCACAAATGCCTTCATGAATTTCCCTTAGGATGTATTCACATTCATTTCCAGATATGCACTTAAGTAGAGGTTGATTAAATCCCCTCTTGTATAGGATGCCATCATAGATCACATAATGGGCAGCCTTATATTTGAGTTTCCGAGCTTCATCTTTGTCCTCCGGAAGTGTCCCCTTGGTGATATACTCACGTATTGGGGTTGTCCATTGGCTTTCCATTGAAGAATCTATTTCCATAGTCTCCTCTCGATGGATACTTGGTTGGAGTTGCACTTCAAGGGGTATTACCCCTAACAGGACAGCTTCTTTTTGGGATCCCAACTTGGCAAGGGCATCAGCATTGGCATTTTCCACCCTTGGGATTTGATTCAGATTTAGCAATTTGAACCTACTGATAAGTTCTTGGGCATACTTCATGTAGAGTTCAGTGCGGGGGCCTCGACTCTGGAAGCTTCCTTTAATTTGCCACACAATCAGCATGGAGTCACTAAACACATTTAGGTATTCTACCTTCATTTCCAGAGCCAGTTTCAAGCCAGCAATCAAGGCCTCATACTCTGCATCATTGTTGGTAGCCCTGAAGCCAAAGTGTATGGCACTCTGAATTCGGTGCCCCTCTGGGCTTACCAACTCTATTCCTGCACCTCCCCCATTATTATTTACTGCACCATCAACATACAGGTTCCACCATAATTGGGGGCTTTCGGCATCCCCTTCAGTAACTGGGGATACCGGGGTACAATCTTCTCCGGTAACCTCAAAATCAGGAGGAAACTCCAGTAAGAAATCGGCCAGTGCTTGGCCTTTAATAGCAGTTCGGGGTTTGTAATCTATTTCAAACTGTCCTAGCTCGACAGCCCATTTCATCATTCTACCGGAGGCTTCCGGCTTGTGCATCACTTGCCTCAGCGGGAAGGATGTTCTAACTTCAATTTTATGGGCCTGAAAGTAAGGCCTTAGCTTCCTGGAAGCCAATATTAGAGCATATGCTAGCTTTTCCATGCTGGGATACCGGGTTTCCGCATCCAGCAGCCTTTTGCTCACATAGTATACCGGGTATTGTACTTGTTCTTCCTCCCGAATCAACACAGCACTTATAGAGTATTCAGAAACAGCTAAATATAAAATGAGTACCTCACCTTCCAAGGGTTTGGAGAGCAATGGTGGGCTTCCCAGCTGTTCTTTTAGTTTCTTGAAGGCTTCCTCACATTCCGGGGTCCATTCAAAGTTTTGACCCTTCTTGATAGCCTTGAAAAACTCCTTGCATTTGTCGGAAGACCGAGATACGAATCTATTTAGGGCTGCTACCCTTCCGGTAAGCCCTTGGACTTCTTTTACATTCCTTGGGGACCTCAGTTCCAGCAATGCTTCTATTTTGGCAGGGTTTGCCTCAATCCCTCTGTGGTTCACAATGAATCCAAGAAATTTTCCAGACTCCACCCCAAAAACACACTTTTGGGGGTTCAGCTTCATCCGGTACTTCCTTAGGATATCAAACATCTCAGATAGGTGCAACACATGGTCGGCTGCCACCTTTGATTTGACCAACATATCATCAACATAGACTTCCATAGTCTTACCAATCTGTTCCTTAAACATCATGTTTACCAGCCTCTGATAGGTAGCCCCGGCATTCAATAGCCCAAACGGCATCCCCACATAACAGTACAGTCCCCTATCAGTTATGAAGCTGGTATGCTCCTGGTCCGGTTCAAACATCGGTATCTGGTTATATCCGGAGTAGGCATCCATGAAACTTAGCAAAGCATGGCCTGCCGTGGCATCCACCAGTTGATCAATTCTGGGTAGCGGGAAGCTATCCTTAGGGCATGCCTTATTTAGATCAGTAAAGTCAACACATGTCCTCCATTTCCCATTAGGCTTCCGGACCAGTACTGGGTTTGCTAGCCATGTTGGATAGAAGGATTCTTTGATCAAACCAGCCTTCAATAACCGGTCTACTTCTTCCTGGAGGGCGGTAGCCCTTTCACCACTGACAGGCCTTCTCTTCTGCCGGATACCCCTTCTCTCAGGGTCGATGTTCAAATGATGGCACATGACTTTCGGGTCAATCCCCACCATGTCAGAATGACACCATGCAAACACATCAAGGTTGCTTTTAAGGAAAGTAGTCAACCTTTCTCTTGTACTTTTATCTAGCTGTTGCCCGATTTTCAAGATTTTACTAGGATCTTCAGCATCCACTAGTATAGGGATAGTATCCTCGGCAGCCCCTGCCTTTTCCAGGGTACCGGGCATCCTGGGATCAATGTCAATCTCAACCGGGAGTCCTCTCTCCACTCCCTGGCTCTCATTCTCTAGCATTTCTCCATCTAGATCATCATCTGAGGCACTTTTTACTATGCCTTCCAGTGAAATGTTATGAATTTCATCATTTTTTTCGGCAGCTTCCAACAACAAGCTTTGTGGTGGTACTACCCCCCGAAAATTAGGAACCTCTTCAGTAGGTTCATCTGGCAATTCCACTATCATGATGGCATTACAAGACGCTCTTTCAAACTTCTGTGGCTCATGCCCATGGCTTCTCAATAAGGCTTCTCCATCAGCCTTTTCTTCAACTTGAATAGGTTTGTCTGCTTTCTCGGCAGCCTGAACAGCTCTGTTATAGCATTCCCTTGATTCATGTTGACATCCCTTCACGCACCCAATGCCATTTGGTGTAGGAAACTTCATTGAGAAGTGGTATATTGAGGTTACCACCCTCATATCTTTCAGTGTTGGTCTACCCAGAATTGCATTGTGGGATATGTCTTCATCTACCACCATGAATTCTGCCATTTGCGTGGCCTTGCAGGGATCCACACCCAATGTCAAGGGTAATTTGACCTTGCCCATGATTTGGACTGGGTTACCGGTAAACCCATATAGCTCATTATTGGTAGGCAGTAACTCTTTGTCCAGAAGTCCTAATTTCTGGAATGTGGTATATGCCAAGATATTTACTGAGCTTCCATTATCAACCAGCACTCTGTGCACATTCATTCCACCAATACTCACGGTCACCACCAAAGCATCGTTATGAGGGTGGTGAACCCATTTGGCATCCTCCTCGGTAAAGGAAATATCAGCGGTTTCCCCTTTGAACAGCTTAGGGGGCCTTTCTGCAAGGTGGAACACATTAGTTAGGGGTTTGCCCCTGGCTTCCCGGGCATACCTATATCTGGCATTCCGACTGGCACCCCCCAAGTAAGGGCCGCCAAAGATGGTATGGATGCTATTAGCTCGGGTAGTCCTTTCTTGGTTTCCAGGAGCTTTGTCCTTGTTATCTCTTCCTTCTTTATATTTTTTAGCCTCTTGGGCTACAAATTCAGTCAGGTATCCACCTCTAATCAACTCTTCAATTTGATCTTTCAAATGCCTGCAATCAGCAGTCTCGTGTCCATTTACTTCGTGGAATGCACAGTACTTTCCTTGATCTTTCACTCCTGGGGGCCTTTCCCGGTAGGGCCTCCGGAATAGCCCATTCTTCTCATTCACTTCGAGAATATGACTGATTGGGACAGTCAAAGGAGTATACTCTGAGTATTTCTGAAAATTCGCCTTTGGAGTGAGTCTGTCCTTGGCAGAAACTCTATCCTTAGTTGCATTAACAGCAATAGGGGCAGTCTTGTCATCATACCGGGGGGCTCCTAAGCCGGCAGTACCACTCCCGGAAGCCCTCTTGTTCGAATCCCTTTTAGGGCTGTAAGAACGATTTCTTTTGTTCCTGCTCCAACCTCGAGAACTGGAGTCTTTGGACAATTTTGCCATGGATTCCTCAATTACTTTGTGGCGTTCTGCTTGTTGGTAAAATTCCGCCAGGGTTCCGGGCTCCTCAGTTTGCAATTCCTTCCAAAACTCGGTTCCAGGCCTTACCCCGGCTATCAGGAAGTTCTTCAGAGTTTCATCAGAGGCCTTCTTCACTTTTGGCACTTGCTCATTAAATCTTTTGAAATACTGTCTTAAAGACTCGTGAGTTTCTTGCTTGATATTAGCCAGAGTATTCACCGGTGGGGCGTAGGCCACGGTAGCCCTAAATTGAGAGATAAACTGATCTCCCATCCTCCTCCAGGATTTGATAGACCCTTCGGCTAGCCTTTTGAACCATTGGTGGGCATTTCCAGTCAGTGTAGATGCCAATAGCCTACAACTTGCTAAGTCCTCCACCTGGTATACATCCATTTCCGTATTAAAACGGTTCAAGTATTCAACTGGATCTGAGTTTCCATTGAATTTCAAGTCAGTATTCATCTTAAAGAACCTTGGCAAGGCTGCCTTTTTCACTTTCACAGAAAAGGGGGAACCGGCAGTGATACCGGACTTAAACTTTTTCTCCTCCTTGATCTTTTCCAAGGCTTTTTTCCAGTCAGACATCCTGAACTGTCCATTTTCACCATCTGAAAGCGTATCGCTTTTAGAATCATCATCTTCATTGGCTGTCTTGCTTCTTCTAGGGACTGAACTTTGATGGGAGCCGGAATCCTGATCGGTACCCCCACCGGTAGGGACTCCGGTAGAGCGGGATCTCCTGTTTCTATGCCAAGAAGAGTGACTGCTTTGCCTATAATTCCTTCTGCCATTAGATCTGGATCTCCTGGAAATGCTTTTTGGGGGTACCGTTTGGGACCTCTCTCGGCGTTCTCGGGAACCCTGAGTTGTGGAACCCCCATTGCCATCTCTCCGATCTTTACTTCCAGTGTGAATCAGTTTGTGACGAAGGTCTTTCTTAGTCAGTTTTTTGCCAACTCGATCAAAAACACTTAGACTTCTGGTGGGTGAGCCTTCGGCACCCTGAGTTTCCGGGACATCAGATTGGTCACCCTCATATTCTTCTTCCACAGGCTCTTCTGCGTCTTCTTCAGATGGGACATGATCAGTGTTGTCCTCAATGTTGTCCTCAGACTCGAAGTTCAGCCTTGTCGGAGTCACATTCTTCTTTTTTGACTTCGACTTGCACTTCCTTTGCCATTTTTTCATTTTCTCGGAACCTTTTTCCAAGTTGTTGACTCTTTCATTCATCGTCTTCAGATAGTCCATGATGTCCTTGTTACTAACATCATCACCACCTTTGTTTCGCCCATTACCATCCTGAGACGGTGTTTTATCACTTTCAGAATTGTCACTCGCCATATCTCCTCCAAATGACGATTTTTGAGGCCCCTCCTTCTAGCGCCAATTGTTGTGGGAGGATTTTAGCACAACAAATTATGAGGCCTCGTGCTGGAATAGCGCCAATAATCAAGGAATCGTCCAACCACCCGGAAAGGCTCGTGGTTGAAGATTAATGGCTAGCCGCCCGGGAAGGCACACGACTAGGGTTACCGAAGAACACGGGATGTGGTTCCTCGGAAGGATCGGGCTGAATCTACGGGATAAGAGCTCAAGGACCAAATGTTGGCCAGCCAAGAACCCTAATTTGACTGTATCACACAAGAGTGCACGTGCTCTAGCTACTCAAGGAGTGTAAAGTGTCGAAGAAGATCCCGTAAACTGCCTACATACCACTATTTATAGTGGATCAAGCCCGAATGTAGTTCTTGAATGATATGATTGTTTGTTCATGATGAGTTATCCTCTCTCCAGTGGGATAATGACTGTTATTTTTGATAATAATCGAGTGTGATGTATAAAATCAGGTTACCAAGCAGTTTAGGTAACATAGAATGATTATCTCTTGTATTTATCTTGATTTTTGTATCATTTATCAAGTATATATGACATATATCCTCAAATAACTGAATGTTTATCTGCTTGAGAGTGTTTTTAGATGATATAGACGTATTCCTAAAAAATAGGAGGCGTGCCTTATCTGTATTGGCAGCCTAATCAGGCTTCCGGCGGAAGCTAGGGGTACCGCCCGGTAGCCTGGCTCCGGTACCCCCTCCGGTAACCCCTATCACGGGAGCTACTCTGGAAGCTCTACTGGATGACTGGTAATAGCTATAGGTTATCCTCAAGGGGATGCCTTGAGACCCTTAGTCATGTGTCCCCGTGCTACAGTGTACATGGTAACCCCTAGGGCTACCGTAGGCCTCCGGAAACCTGACAGATTACTCATCCTCTTCGTGGATCTGGACCCTAATCCTCTAGTGGGCCTAAATTTAACCCATGCCAGATTTTGGTCACAACAATAACACCTATTCAGCTCGTAAAGACAACAATAGTAATTTTATATAAACATGGAAATGCAGGTCGATGAGAGATTGTCAAAGATGAATGCGAGATGATTGGAGAGAGAAAAGACGAACAAACTTAAGGTTGTTAAAGACAAAAGAAAGGTGGTGGGGCAAGATAAATGTGCATATATGATGTGGTTGGAGGAAAGGAAGGATCTTAGAGGTATGATGAGGTGGCTGAATAGTGATCGGAAAAAGGCCGAAATGAGAGTGCACATGATCAGTAATAAATTGGAGTAGATATGAGGTAGACATATGAGTATAAGAGAAAGTAGATATTCAAAAAATGTTGTGGCTAAGATTGAAAGTAGTTAAAAGATGGCTTAATGACCTCTTGGTCTTTTAAGTTTGCACAGTTATACCGTAAAGCTCTATAGTTTTAAAGCGTTCTTTTTCGCCTTTCCAACTTCAGAAATGTACCTTTTAGCCACAAAACCGTTGTCTTTTTGGCATAAAATCGTCGTCTTTTAGAACGAATAGACGAAAGTTTGTGGCAAAAAGGTACATTCTAAAGTTGGAGGGATGAAAAGGAGCGCTTTAAAAATAAAGGGCTTTATGGGTATAAATGTGCAAACTTGAAGGGCCAAAAGGTCATTAAGCCCTAAAAGAACTACTATCATGGTAATTCTTTTAGGATTTTACTGAAAAACAAACTAAAGGACACTATTATCATGGTAATACTTGATAGCTAACGATTGACTCTTCTTGTATACAACTTTTGTCTCCTTCTCACATTCAATAAGCATCACTATAAATATGATCCTCAAAATTTAGAGTGTGCTAATAATTTAAATTTAGAACGATTATTAACAATTGAATCTTAGTAAACCGTTGTACGTGAAAGGTAAAACACACTGACAAAAAGATATAACGAACTCCATCGCAAATTTGAAAAATGTTATATGAATTAAAATGTGACCCGTGCCTTGCACGGGCTATCATGCTAGTTATCTATTAAATGACACGTTAAAATAGAACTGAAAAAGAACAAACAAAATGCTATTTGACATTTTACGTGGCATTACATTTAAACAATTTGAAATTAGTAAAAGATAACAAGACATATGGCATAAAACGTGGAAGGAGAGTAAAATCAAAGATGCATTTGCAAATTTTCTGATTTGTAATTGTTCACTTGTGGTGTCACGTAATATACGAGGTTTTCTTTGGTTGATGAAATGTTAGGTCCAAATGTGTTGTAGAGGGGGGGTGAATACAACTTTTCGAATATGAGAAGCAATAAAAACGATGCAATAAATGAACACACAGATTCAAGGAATATATTTCTTTATATATAACTTGAAAGGGTTGCTACAACATTCATTACAAAGTATAACAGAAGTTTAGAGAGAAGTGAAGGATTCTAAGCTCTGTGAATGCACTCTCTCTTTCTCTTGTGTTTTTCTCAAATATTGCTCTCTCTGTTCTATATTAAAAAACATTACACAAGTACTTCTATATATATACTACATGTAGTCTATGTCCTGTAGTCTTCAACAGCTAAGATGTACGTGGCCCAGTGGTGTCCACATAAATCTTGCCTTAACTTGAAAGCTTGGAAATCTGCCAATCAGAAGATGCCATGTGTCGTGTTGAAGCTGCACCTAAGTAGAACTTCTACTTGAGAATTTCTACTTGGCTATCTCGAAATTCCTAAGTGGAACTTCTACTTGGCTATCTCGAAATTCCTAAGTAGAACTTCTACTTGAGAATTTCTACTTAGCCATCCAGAACATTTAGTACTTAGAAAATATTCTGGTCTTCAACTTGAAACTTCAATGCACATCTTGAACTTGTGATAGCTTCATGTCTTCTTTATTCTTCAACAAGCTCTTGAACATGGTTCTTTATTACTGACATAAACTTGCTATCAATGTCCTGACACTTGATGCACTGGTCTGGTTCATAAGTGACTAGTCTTGATAGTGTTTCTGCTTCTTGAATAAATTACCATATTCACTGAATAACTTGGCTTTCCAATATTTGCTTTCCTTCTTCTTCACTTGAAATCAATTGGTCTTGTTGATACTGATAGTTATGATCTTGATTCTTGATTTATCAAATCACTGAGGCATGAACAACTTTAACTTGAACTTCTCTCAATGATTTCTTCTTGGCTTGATCATAGTTAGCATGTTTAATTGTATCAATTACCTTGTCTTCATTTAGTGTTGATTTCTTGTGACTTCCTGTTCTTGATTGTCTTCTGGTTAAGTATCTTTTCCTTTAGTTTGAGTTACATTAGTTATAGTGTTACAAGTTTATACACTCTGCCTTTCAATCTCCCCCAATTTGATTGTCTAACAATGACATTCAAATTAATGAAGGATAACTCAACTAAACAATGAGACGAGAAAAGATAATTAACATTACATTCTTGAATAATATACAATTGAAAAGAACTTGAAAACAATACAATGAACATAAAAACTAGAAACAGAATTCGAACCTCGAATTAAAGATCATTTGAATGATTCCTATCACCTGGATTATTTCATACCTTCTAGTCAAACTTATATCACCTTATTGGATTCACTCTAAGGTGAATTTCCTCAAGTGAGTTAAAGCAACCGAAAGACATGAAGTTTTTCCAACTTCAAGTTCACACCACTCTGACCTTTAACCCTAATTCCGTTTTCTCTTTCTAGCTTCAGCAGCTTGGTCTCTCTCTTCTTTCTGCCTTTTGCGCTTCTCCTTCTGCTGCTGTTCTTTCTTGTACACTGGATCGTGAAGCTGCTTCCACCTAGCATTCAACAGACTTACAGCTTCCATTTCTAGAGGGTTCCTGGGCTCTGGGTTAGGATGTTTGAAAAGCCTTCTGAGTTTATCAACCTCCTGAGTAGTCCTGATCTTTGGAATTTCCTCAAAGTTCTTCATTATGAGCTGAGGTTTCCAATGAGATTTAGTGGCTTTGAGATAACGATATATCATCTTGGGGTAGCCCTTGACACGGTCAGTATTATAGACACTAGCCGCATCTCGCTCCATTCGCTTCTTCTCCACAATTACTTCAGACAGGTAACTCATGAGTCTCTGCTTTTCTTCAACAAACTTGTCTTCCACTTCGCCCCATTTGAACACATATAACACTTTCTCTAGAAATGCAGCATCTTGAGTCTGTAGCAGCCATTGTCTACTCATATGCAAGAGTGTTTGTTTCTGGTCTGCATCTATGTATGCTAAGGCATCAGCTGTATCATCAGCATAAGAGTGTATCCAGTATACACTATCTTTCCCTGGAACGCCAACTGCCTCCCTTATTTCTCCTTGTTCCAGTTCTCCAGAAGGAAGAGTCAAAGCTTCATCTACATTCTTCATTGCTTGAAGAATATTCCATTTCTTTTCTATCAGCTCCGGCTCAATCTTCACGTTGTCGAGAGGGTTTAGAGCAATGACATCACACTTCCACACCTCATTGCTCTTCAAGAATATGACTCTTTCAATGATCCTCACGGATTTATCTTTAAGCTCAGAGGCGAATCCCTTACCCATCATTTGTCTACATACAGCTTTAAGAGATTCCACTAAAAGTTCCATTAAGTCCTTTTCCTCCATGCTCACCCTCTTCATCTTTCCTTGAACCACCATACGGACAAAATTTGGATAAGCTGAGAATTCTGGACCCTTGTCCTCTGCTAGCTGCATTAACTGATCCCTGTACAGAATGCTTAGCTCCTCAGATTGAGAGTACTGAATTTTAGTCGCTAGCAAGAACAACTCTGACGCAGATCTTCTCATTATGAATTGGTCATCCACATATAGGAAAGATGTTGGGACTCCTTCTACCAAAGACAAGATAACCTGCCACTCCTTAAGATTTGCATTGTATCCAACCCTGACTTTAGAAATTAATCTCTTCAAAGCATTTATATAGTCCCCAGTCATTGGATTCTGCAAATTCAAGTTGTAGAACAGATCATCTGCATCCTTGTTATGAACTCCTTTTGCACATGGTCCCATCATTATCTTCCTTGCTTCATCCCATTTCTGCCCTATCCTTCTTTTGTCCAGATCAACTTGAGGATTAGCTAGCCTTGCAAGCTCATACTCATACTGCTTCCCTTGTAGCTCCACCTTCTGTTCTAGGAACGCAGCATGTTCTTGCATCATCTTCATTTTATGGAACTGAGCTTGTTCCAAGGCTAACTGTTGAGCTTTAAGGGTTTCCTCATCAACAGAAAATTCTTCAGGCAGTCCGGAAGACATCCCAGCACCTCCACCTTGTTCCTTCAAAGATCTTTTTATTGCATGTGCCAGCGGTACGTCTTCCATGTCAGAATCTGAGTCAAGTACCTCCTGTACTGTTTCCTGATGACTCAGATCAACAAATGGTTCATCAACCATTACTGCCTTACCCTTTCTCATCCTCAGAGCCTCTTCATCAACAGACGGCTCAACTTCTGGTTCCTTGACAAGATCAGCGGGTTCTTCAATTTCTTCGATGTGAACTGCCTGCTGTCTCGTCTCCCCCTTTCCACTCTCCCCCTTAGGTGAGTTATCCTGAGCTCCACCATGGTCTTCAGATCCACCAGCTGCATAGGAACCTCCAAAACCAGAACTAGAGGCTCCCGCTCCACTAGCACCACCTGCACCACCTGCTCCAGCATCGGGGGGAGGTTGTTCGGACTCGAAGCACTCCGGGGGCACAAAACTTCTGACTGCGAACATCATTCTACTGATCTCCACAGTCATTGTATGCATTGTAGACTCCAATGCCCCCATCCTCTCATTGAGAGTGCTTCCCAAGACACCACCAGCATGGCCCAAGTCATTGACCTTATTTGTCAAATCATCAAAAGCTGTAGCTTGACTTGCCATTCTTGCTGCGTAGTCGTCTAGAGCCCTTTGGTTGTTTCCAATATTGATCCCGAACTGCCCCATTGTCTGCCCGAACTGCCTCATCTGATTTTCCATTGAAGTCATACGAGTATCAAAATTTTCAATATGAAGGGACGGTGTTTGGTTTAGGTGACCTCGCTCTAATACTCGTTCTGTTGGTATTTGGCGCTCAGTTTCGGGCCTTAAAAATGAAGGTCCCTCTCTCCCTAACCTCTCACACACACTCCCTGTCTCACGCTCGTGTATGTCTTCAATGATTGATCCAAAAAGTGAAGCAGTACCTGCAGAAACTTGATAAGAAATGTTGTTGACAGTTATGGGATCAAATTCTGTTTGTTCCTGAGTTGGAATCTCAGTCTGAGAGGCTGCAAAGTGTCCTTGTACGACATCAGAACCGATCCTCTTTGCAGCATCAGTACGTACCGGTGAAGGTACGGCTGAAGTTCTTAATACTTCATGTCCTCTTGAAGCAACAGTATCATCAAGAGGCACATCATCCTCACCAAAATCAAAATCCCTATGTGCAGAATGTTCAAGGGGTGAATCACTCGCGTGAGGTGGAGTGGTTGCGTGTGACACGCTAGGGTTTGACTGTGGTTGTGAAGTAGCAGCGTGGAAAAGTTTGGCTTTCTTGCGAATAAGTTGCTGCTCTTCGGGTTCATTCTCCTCATCATCTTGTATAAATATACGTGCTGGTTTTCTGACTTCCGTTAACAGGGGTGATAAAGAATAGGAATGTGTATCAGACTCAGAGTCAGAAATATGGCTCTTACCCTGGGATAGATCCTGCGGGTTAGCAGTCTCTTGGGTCGCGGAATCAGAAACATAGGAGGAGGAATGAATAGTATGCAGAGAGAGATTACCTGATTGATTACCTTGTGCATCATCGCTTTCCTCATCAGGAATCTCATCAAATGCCTCGGCATGAACAGATGGATTTTGAGCATGTGATGAGACTTGTGATGATGCCTCCAAATTGGTAACTCCTGCATCATATCTAAGCCACATTTGAATATTTTCAGGAGTAGACATTGGTTTACCTTGATGTTTATCCTGATTAGCAATGGTTGCAAGTGACTTAGTGCCCATCCCTAGCGATTCAGATGTGGGGCTTCTGGCAAATCCCTGTCTAATAGCAAGAGCATCCTTCGGTATTAAGTCATTGATTAGCATTTGAAGAAACCGAGGAAACCAGCAGACGACATCAGTGGTAGAGAGGTCTCTGCTTGCAAGGGATCCCATTGAGGCCACTATCTCAGAGAGAACTATTCGTCCATAGTTTATATCCAGTTCTCTTGCTAGGGCAACTGCAAAGGTTTGCATTGGAATTGGAATTTGATGAAAGTCTTTTTCGCGTGCCCGAAAACATCTTGTGATGGCCTCGAAAAAGTAATTCCATTCCGCATGGAAGAATTGCTTTTGGATATTTCCCGTGATTGGGCCTTTTGTAGGATAACATCCAATTTCTTCAAAGAATCTGAGGCATTCTGCAGCAGTAGGTTCTGGATCATAGGCATCTTTAATTGGGAATCCTAGAACTCTGTTGACAATTTGTTCTGTCACCTCATATTCCTGACCCGCTAAGGTAAACCTGAAACCGTAGGGGGTTGATTTACTCCCAAAAGTAACCGCACTAGTCCATAATTGCTGTAAAGCATCATGTACTAGTGTAGGTTTAGCAGTAAAAGCTTGGCTAGCTTTGGAATACAAATTGAGAAATCGTATCCAAAACTTAAACCGCGGGAGTTGATCACCAATTTCCGTAGAAATATTATAAAAGTTGTTTTTAGCAAGGGAAAATTGGTGAGCCATTTTAATTAAATGTTTTTCTTTTAAAAGATGTGAATTTTTATTTTAATTTTGAAAAACAATTAATTTTCCGAATTACAAAAGAGAATTGTAACCCTTTTAATTTTTCAAGAACACCAAACGGAATCTGAGAAATCAAACTACGGGATTCAATTCAACAACCAATTACTATTTCGTGTGTATACCAGTGGAATCGTGTGTGTTTATAGATGGAGAAAATGGAATCGCGTTTATGAACAGTACACAAACAATATATGTTCGTGTGTATGTATATGCGCGTGTATGGATGTTCACAAAACACACTAACACAAAGATTAAGGTTAACACACACAATAGCAGTCAACAAATCGGCAGTAATTCGTGATTAGTACGAGTTTAATCACAAAAACACGGATCAAAGGTATGTAATTAGTGAAATCGCACTGTTCTTGTGAAACGGCTGCTGAAAATTAGAATTAGGTAAAGTGAATTAGGCATCGAGTTAGAGATGTATATATAGGTGAATGAGAAATGACAAAAATGTCCCTGTTAAAAAAAATGTGAAAAGTACCAAGTCCATACAGGGGACATCTAAGTCGAACTCTATCTCGAACTTTTCTATCTCGAACTTTTCTATCTCGAACATCAAGTCGAACTTCGAGATAAAGTTCGAGATAGAGGTTAACTCGAACAATTATGCACAAAGAAGCACTTTAACCAAAATTACAGCAGAAACTATAGGGAAATACTATCTTGAACATTATTGATTTGTAGTAAACTTGGAAAAAAGAAAATTCAAGATACTTTTCGAGTTAGAGTCTATCTCGAACATCAAGTCGAAATTCGAGTTGAGTTTCGAGATAGACTAAGAACTCTATCTCGAACATCAAGTCGAACTTCGAGATAAAGTTCGAGATAGACTAACTCAAAGTTAATCTCAAATTCTTTCCAAAATACTTCCTTGAATCAAAAAGTCCAGGGTAATTCAAGATATGTTTCGAGTTAGGAGTGTAACTCGAAAAATTCCCTTTAGCTTAACTGAGAACTCTATCTCGAACACCAAGTCGAAATTCGAGTTGAGTTTCGAGATAGACTAACTCGAAGTTAATTCTCAGTTCTTTTCAAAATATTCCCTTAATGGAAACCTCATCTCAACCTTAGAGATAAAATTCGAGATAGACTTTATCTCGAATATTTTGAAGATAGAACTAGGCACACTGGTAACTCGAACTCGAACTCTAAGTCGAATTTCGAGATGAATTTCGAGATAGGTACTAACTCGAAATTCTTCCCAGACTTAGAATTTTCAAAACTTCACCCTGGAAGCTCAAGTCGAAATTCAAGTCGAATTTCTACATGAGTTTCGAGATAGAGACTAACTCGAAATTTTGAAGATACTTAGAATAATTTGACAATTTTTCTTAGAAAAACTCAACAATTAATTTTGCCAAATTAATATAAATATCAATTCAAGGATTTTAATATATGACATAATTAAAACATTCCTTGATAATTCTAAGGCCTCTAATTACATGAAAAACACAGGTAAATTCATCTAAAAATCATGCAATATTTAGACTATTATGAATTTAACTCCCCCTATGATCATGCAATCTAACAAGCATAAATTCACAGATTTGTGCTATAAAAGACACTTAAAACACAATGAATTCATGCAAAATCACACTATATGCAACCTATAACAATCATTAATTAGGCATTTTAAAGTCTAAGCACATAATGATTGATTAGCTTGCACATACAAACATAAACATGGATTTTACAGATAGAAGGCTTTACTAACTTGTGTTAAGCATTCCCAATTCACCAACCAACCTATTGAATGTTACTTCATCAAGAGGTTTGGTGAATATATCTGCAATTTGTTGCATTGTGGGCACAAAATGTAGCTCCACAGTCCCCTCCTCGACATGTTCTCTTATGAAATGATACCTGATGTCAATATGCTTGGTTCTTGAGTGATCTACAGGATTGTTGGTTATGGCAATGGCACTTGTGTTGTCACAAATGATTGGAATTTTCTTGTGCTCTATGCCATAATCCTTCAATTGGTTCCTCATCCACAGTATTTGAGCTACACAGCTTCCAGCAGCAATGTACTCAGCTTCAGCAGTAGAAGTAGATACTGTATGTTGCTTTTTACTTTGCCAGGACACCAATCTTCTGCCAAGAAATTGGCAAGCACCAGATGTGCTTTTCCTATCAATCCTGCAACCTGCATAGTCTGAATCCGAATAGCCAATAAGATTAAAACCTGTATCTCTTGGGTACCAAATCCCTAGATTTGGTGTGCCCTTGAGATACCTAAAAATTCTTTTGACGGCTACGAGATGTGATTCTCTAGGATCCGCTTGGAACCTTGCACATAAACAAGTTGCGAACATTATATCTGGTCTACTTGCAGTTAAATAGAGGAGTGAGCCAATCATACCTCGATAGCTTGTGATGTCAACTGATTTACCTGATTTGTCTTCATCAAGCTTCGTGGCTGTTGCCATGGGAGTCTTAGCTGCTGATGCATCTTCTAGATTATACTTCTTGAGTAAATCTCTGACGTACTTGGATTGACAGATAAAGATACCATCTTTTCTCTGACTGATCTGTAATCCAAGGAAGAAGGACAGCTCTCCCATCATGCTCATCTCATATTTTTCCTGCATTAGCTTGGCAAATTTCTCGCACAAGCGCTCATTTGATGACCCAAAAATAATATCGTCCACATATACTTGAACAAGTATTAAGTCATTTCTCACAACTTTATAGAACAATGTTTTATCAATTACTCCCCTAACAAAACCATTTTCAATTAAGAATAAGGATAGGGTTTCATACCATCGCCTTGGGGATTGTCTGAGGCCATAGACAGATTTGAAGAGTAGATACACAAAATCTGCATGTTCTGGATCAACGAAGCCAGGCGGCTGTTCCAGATACACTTCTTCTTCTAACTCTCCGTTCAGGAAGGCACTTTTCACGTCCATCTGGAAAACTTTGAAGTTCTTATGTGCTGCAAATGCCAAGAACATCCTGACTGCCTCAAGTCTTGCAACTGGTGCATAGGTTTCATCATAATCAATTCCTTCTCGCTGAGAATAACCTTTTGCAACCAAACGAGCCTTGTTTCGTGTTACAAGTCCGTTTTCATCCAGTTTATTTCTGAATACCCACCTAGCTCCAATTACGGATTTGTTCTTTGGTCGGGGTACCAGTTTCCAAACTTTCTGCCTTTCAAACTGATTGAGTTCCTCTTGCATTGCAATCACCCAATCAGCATCGCCAAGAGCTTCTTCTATTTCTTTAGGTTCGAGCTTGGATAAGAACCCAGAATATAAGGAGATATTAGCCATGTCAGCTCTTGCAGTTCTTCTAGTAGTCACACCAGCATCTGGATCACCAATAATTAACTCAAACGGATGGTCTCTATTCCATACCCGTTCACCTGGAAATTGTCTAGATGATTCAGCTTGACTTTCTGAGATGGGGTGCTGACTACTTTGATTATTTTCACTAACTCCCCCTGAGTTAGTGCCAGCTCCTACAGAACTAGAGTCAACTCGACTCGAGCCTTGAACAGCAGTCCTTGAGCTGCTATTTACTCCCCCTGAGTTGTTGCCGGTTGGTACTGAAGAAGTCTCTCCTGATCTTGTAGAATTAGCTTATTCACTAGACTCAGGTTCTTCACGTACACTTGGAACATTTAATGGAACAACCAACTCAGGTTCATCTTCAAGATCTTCTAAGTCCAGATTCTGAAATTTTAGGGACTGAGGTTCACTAGAATCTCTTGAAATTGATGAGAGTTTGGTATCGTCGAATCTGACGTTGTAACTTTCAGTCACTTTTCGATCATTCACCAAGAACACTCTATAAGCTGCCACCACGTCTGTAGAGTAACCAACAAAGATTCCTTCACGAGCTTTTGCTGCAAACTTGCCTAGATTTTCATCATCTATAAGCACATAGCATTTTGCTCCGAAGACATGAAAGTATTTGATTGTTGGTCTTCTGTTGTTCATTAGCTCACATGGTGTCTTTTCTTTATCTTTTATGATCAAGGTTCTATTTTGAGTGTAACAAGCGGTACTCACTGCTTCGGCCCAGAAATACAAAGGAAGTTTTGAATCATACAACAAAGTTCTTGCTGCTTCAACCAGAGTTCTATTCTTCCTTTCAACTACTCCATTTTGTTGTGGAGTTCTCGGGGCTGAATACTGACGACGTATTCCCTTAGATACACAGAAGTCATTTAGCACTGCGTTTTTGAATTCAGTGCCATTGTCTGATCTAATCGTCTTCACAGTAAGTGTTGAAACATTCTCAATTTGAGTGATGTGATCAATGATTAAGAAAGGTACTTCGTCTTTCGTCATTGCGAACAATACCCATGTATACTTGGAGAAGTCATCCACGATTACCAAAGCATATCTTTTCCTAGACAAAGATAGGACATTCACTGGGCCAAACAAATCCATATGAAGAAGTTGTAGAGGCTCAGTAATACTAGAAATTTCTTTGCTTTTATGCGATGCTCGCTTCGACTTTCCCATTTCACAAGCTTCACAGAGTCCTTTCGGAGCGAACTCCATTTGAGGTAGATCTCTCACCAATTCTCGCCTCGCGAGAGCATTCATCGTTTTGAAGTTTAAGTGAGATAGCTTTTTGTGCCATAACCAGCTTTCATCATCCGAGGCTTTGCTGTAGAAACAGGTGACCTCATTCTGATTTGCTGAATCCATATCTGCAACAAAAAGATCTGCCTTTCGAACTCCTCTCAAAGCTAGTGAGCCTTCCTTGATGTGAGTGATTGAGACACCTTTCTTGTTGAAGACAATTTCGTAACCTTTGTCACAGAATTGACTTATACTCAACAGATTGTGCTTTAGTCCCTCAACATAGGAAATATCTTCAATGATGACATTGCCAGTTTTCAGTTTGCCATATCCCTTAGTCACACCTATGCTGTCATCTCCAAAGGTAACATAAGGGCCAGCCTTCATAACCAACTCTGTAAGCAGGGACTTGTTTCCAGTCATATGCCTCGATGCTCCACTGTCTAGCACCCATATAACTTTATTTCTATTCTGCTTAATGCCCTGCAATGACAGATTGATTAGACATTCTTCGGAACCCAACTTTGATTGGGCCCGGCTTTTCGATAAGATCGAGAATCAACAGATTTAACAACAGGAGATGCACTTTTCTTCAAATTACTAGAGCTTTCGACTATCTCCTTTCCTTTCTCAGACTTGACAGATTTGTCAGTCTTAGGAGAAGGTTTGTCACTCCTAACTTTAGGAGGACTGACAGTCTTGGCTCTACCATACTTTTTCTTGATATTTGAACTAGCAACAGTATTTGAGCATGACTGGCTAGATGCATTCATTAAATGCACAAAAGTTTGCATGATATTAAAAGTGCATGGCATACAGTTAGGTTGACCACACTGTGCATGATTCTGATGCAGATTATTCATTGTATGTGTGGTAGGCATGGCATGTGCAGCAGGAACATTCATGTTAGCTTTGCATGCATAAGAAAGATGTTCAGTAGATTTACAATGATAACATGCTTTCTTTATTCGTTCAGCCTTAACCTCTTTTATGCCTTTCTCTCTCTTTCCTTGTTGCTTAACAGCCTTAGCTCCTAATCCCAGTCTAGATTCATCTCTAGGGAAATTGATTTTAACTTGTTTGATAGGAGTTACAGGTTGTTCTTTCTGGCGATCTTCCATCTCAATCTCATATCTAGCTATCAATTCAGTCTCTTCTTCTTCTATTCTAGGAACAAGATGTTTGTAGATAGGTTTGACAGCCGATTTAAGAATTCTAGGTGTTTCCTGTTTAAGGTCACTGGAACTAGGGTCAATAGATCTCTTTCCTTCTTTCTTAGGAAGGTCAGAATAATCAAGCCCTATACCTACTCCAGGTATCTTCTTAAATGTGTCATTATCTACATACACTTTACTAGCAGCTAGTTTGTAAGCTTCGCATTTTGTTTCTAACTCAGCTAGATTGTTCCTAAGACATGCTTCTACTTCTTCCTTAAGGACGAGCTTGTGTTCCAGAGATTTAATAAAGTCTCTTAGAGAAGTATCTACAGTGCAAGCAGCCTCTAGCTCTTCCACTTTTGCCTCAAGCATTCTGCATTTGGCAACAAGTGTTTTCTGTTCCTTTTGAGAAGAGTCTAGGCTTTTGCACAACATATAGATCTCTTCACTAAGAGCCCCGTTCTGTTCTTTATAATCATCAATAGACATTTCTACTTTAAGAGTCAGAACTGGTACCTCTGGTTCCTCTGATGTCTCAGCCATGAGCGCAAAGTTCGCTACATGAGTAACGTCTTCCTCATCTGAATCATCCCAAGCTCTTCCTTCTGTCACCAATAAAGCTCGTTTTCCATGTCTTTCCTTCAACAGTGCTTCATAGTTGCTTTTGAGAGCTTCAAATGTTTCTTTTGGATAAGTCTGTTTAGGCTTTTTGCAGTCCGAGGCAAAGTGTCCAGCTTCACCACAATTATAGCATTTGAACTTCATTTTGAAATCCAAAGGAGATTTGTAGCTGGTATTCTTGCCTTTTCCTTTGTAGCCTGACGAACTACCACCACCCTTAGCAGCCCGATAATAAGATGAAGATTTTCTCTGTGGTCGGTTGCTCTTTCTAAATCTCATGTTGCTGAACTTCCTTGCCATGTATGCCACGACACTATCGTCCATGTTGTCCAGCTCTTCTTGGGTGTAGTAGTCATCATCACTGTCAGATGCGCACTCGTCATCATTATCAACTTGATGTGGTGCAAGTGATGATTTAGGCTTTGCTGCAACCATTACCTTCTTAGACTCTTCCTCATCAGCAACTAATCCTGATGCACTTTCTTTTGACTTTGAATCATTGTCCCATGCTTGATCTTGAAGCGTTTCCAGCTCATAGGTCTTTAATATTCCATAATACTCTTCCAGAGAAGTTGTATGCAAATCTCTGGTTTCTCTGATTGCGTAGACCCTATGCTCAATGCTTTTTGGCTGGTTCCTCAGATATCTCGTATTTGTTTCAACCATGGGGAGAGTCACACCTCTCAGATTCAAATCCAATACCAACTGACTGAATCGTAGATAGACTTCTGTAATGCCTTCTCCTTTCCGTATTCTAAAGGTGTCATACTCCATCTTGAGTATGAGTGTCTTGTTATTTCTGACCTCTGCAGATCCTTCCATGACAACTTCTATCTTGTCCCAAATCTTCTTCGCTGTAGTCAAACCTTTGACTATGTTGAACATTTCATGATCAAGAGATTCCATCAAGGTTTGTCGTACGGCAGTATCCAAAGCTATTTGCTCTTTATCAGCATCCGAAAAGTCCGCTGCCTTTTTGGGCTCAGACCGGGGTGCTATAACCACCCCTCCTTCCGTATGTGAAGGAATAACCACCATTGGAACAAATTTACCCTTGTCAAGGACTTCCAGATATTCAGGGTTAACAGTCTCTAGATATAGTCTCATTCTGAAAACCCATTCTTCATAGTGATCTTTGTTGAACATTGGGATCTTGAATGCATTTTTAGGAGCCATCTCAATTATGGTCACTAAAAGTTTCTAAGTACCCAAGACTAGGCTATGTAGAATATTTATGTAGAACTTTTGCCTAAGTCGAAATTTCTCTAAGTAGAAATTTTGCTCAAGTCGAAATCACCAAGTAGAAATTGTCCAAGTCGAAATTCTATGTAGAAATTCTCAAGTAGAAATTCTTGCCTTAGAATAATTTTTCTGCAGATTACTTTAATATTGAATAAACAATATTATCTCTTTAACACTTTTTGACTTTGAATGCTTTACTCACCAAACCCACCTAACCCACTTGCTAGGTACTGAGTATGTCTTTTACTTTCGGCCGAATAAAGTAAATCAAAAAGTCCAAAAACCACCTTTTTATTCTTTTACTATTGAAAAGGAGATCAAAAAGTTGTTGGGTTGTATTCTTTGATAAGAACAGATGATGAACACTCAAGAACACCAAATATGAACTAACCCAGATAAATTCACAAAAATTAATTAAAATACACCCAAGCTAAATAATCACACCTGGAGTATTTAAATAATTTTTCAGATGAGTTTTCACTACCAACGAATTAAAACACACTTTTCGAGAAAATGAAAAGTAGATCTGAAAAAATGAAAACTCACGATTCTTCTACTCAACACAAGGATCTATGTTTTGTATGTTAAACATATAGCTCTGATACCAATTGTTAGGTCCAAATGTGTTGTAGAGGGGGGGTGAATACAACTTTTCGAATATGAGAAGCAATAAAAACGATGCAATAAATGAACACACAGATTCAAGGAATATATTTCTTTATATATAACTTGAAAGGGTTGCTACAACATTCATTACAAAGTATAACAGAAGTTTAGAGAGAAGTGAAGGATTCTAAGCTCTGTGAATGCACTCTCTCTTTCTCTTGTGTTTTTCTCAAATATTGCTCTCTCTGTTCTATATTAAAAAACATTACACAAGTACTTCTATATATATACTACATGTAGTCTATGTCCTGTAGTCTTCAACAGCTAAGATGTACGTGGCCCAGTGATGTCCACATAAATCTTGCCTTAACTTGAAAGCTTGGAAATCTGCCAATCAGAAGATGCCATGTGTCGTGTTGAAGCTGCACCTAAGTAGAACTTCTACTTGAGAATTTCTACTTGGCTATCTCGAAATTCCTAAGTGGAACTTCTACTTGGCTATCTCGAAATTCCTAAGTAGAACTTCTACTTGAGAATTTCTACTTAGCCATCCAGAACATTTAGTACTTAGAAAATATTCTGGTCTTCAACTTGAAACTTCAATGCACATCTTGAACTTGTGATATCTTCATGTCTTCTTTATTCTTCAACAAGCTCTTGAACATGGTTCTTTATTACTGACATAAACTTGCTATCAATGTCCTGACACTTGATGCACTGGTCTGGTTCATAAGTGACTAGTCTTGATAGTGTTTCTGCTTCTTGAATAAATTACCATATTCACTGAATAACTTGGCTTTCCAATATTTGCTTTCCTTCTTCTTCACTTGAAATCAATTGGTCTTGTTGATACTGATAGTTATGATCTTGATTCTTGATTTATCAAATCACTGAGGCATGAACAACTTTAACTTGAACTTCTCTCAATGATTTCTTCTTGGCTTGATCATAGTTAGCATGTTTAATTGTATCAATTACCTTGTCTTCATTTAGTGTTGATTTCTTGTGACTTCCTGTTCTTGATTGTCTTCTGGTTAAGTATCTTTTCCTTTAGTTTGAGTTACATTAGTTATAGTGTTACAAGTTTATACACTCTGCCTTTCATGAAAGAAGAGATAATTATGTGTATATATATTAAAGTGGGAGTATAGATGAAATCAAATTTCAAAGCTTCATTTTGAATTTAAATGTCAAGTGAGAGTGTGTGACACCACAAGGGTTCCTGTACATTGTTGTTGGAACACCGCATATAGGTGGATTCATTTCTACCTCATCATACGAGGACAGAGAATAGAGGGTACACACCAGTGAACCGTATTTTAAAATATTAACCTTTAGGCCCCATATATTCCAGTAGCAGTTTCAAACTTGAAATGTGAAGGACTACCAGCATGTAGTTAGGTAAAGTAAGAACCCTACTCTTTTTTTTTTTTTTAATTCTGTCAATCAAAGATAATTAAGTAAAGTTTCTATCTTGATGTTATGATTGTATCCAGACTCAATTGATGCTTTTAGTCGGTTAAACTTGATCGAAAGTTATAATAAATGGTTTGTGGACTGGGGGTTAAATTCGGGGGTTCATACCTAAAAAACATCTCCAGAGGTTTTTGGCTCAGCGAAAAATTATCATAGACAAAATCTGTACTCCAGTACGGATAAACCCTCCTCAAACCCTACATTAAATCAATACATATATCAATAATAACATGTTAACATCCCCTCAAACACACGATATTCAAAACAATAGGTATCTAGAGTTTGCAAAATAATAAGAAAATTGAAAAAAAAAACTTGAAAATAATAATATGTTAACAACATACAATACACAATATAATAAATTCCCCACATTATTCATACAACAATTTATATGTCCATCAAGAACAAACTATATCAAAAAGCAAAACCAACCCAGGTTGCAAAATGCACAGAAAAATCAATCAGAGGCACAATAATCACAAAATCAACCAAACCCACAAAAAGATGCAAATTTTAACAAGAGAAAGGCCAAGAAAAAATAGCCAGTAAGTGCATTTTCCAATAGCACAAAAGGCAAATCTGTGATCAGCGTCAATAGAGAGCTTGGCATGCATAAACAGAATAATGGATTGTTTGATTGTGTCCAATCTTGTGAAAACTTGACCACTACTGACTTTCATTTCTTTAAGGCATTCATTGTCTATGTCTATGCAAAACATTATATCTTCGCTTGCATGGCGTGATGGTGGCAGTGTGTATTGAGCTGGTGGTAGTGCTGTTCTGCTTTTCCCTTGTGCCTCCATCTCTCTCTCTCTTATTTGTTGCGCTTCACTCTTGTCTTGAAGATGAAAAGGAATATACAACCTTTGGCGTTTCTTAAATCCAACTTATAAATTACTTATTTTAAAAAGAGATTTTGTATTTATATAACTTTTGTAAAAATAAATGTTTATGGAGAATTTAACATTCATTATTTTGCAAAAATAAGTTATTTATTTTAGAAAAAATACATCTGTACATATTTTTTTCCAAAATAAATAACTTATTTCAAAAAAATTAAAAAATAAGATAAGTCAAACAGGACTAACATATCGACTATCGAGTGAGTAGCTTAAGGGTCCGGTTGTAATATTTTGGTCCCAATTTTCAATTCGTGTTTTTGTCAGAAAATTATTTGAATAAAATAAGTAAGAATATTCCATCAAAAAAATTAAGTAAGAACATATAATGATCCTTATATCGAGAAAGGTGTTGGCATTGCCACTTGACAGATGCGGTGGCCGAATAGGATTCCCAAAAAGCCGGGTTAATATGAATTATGACTAATTTTTCAATAGAAAGGGTTCATAACGAAATTTATAATAAATTTTAATTAAAATTTAAAATTTGAAAATAGATTTTGTATTAAAATTAATGGTCTAGCCGAAATGACTAATTTTTCAATACTAGTTAAGGTTCATAACAAAATTTACAATAATTTTTAATTAAAATTTAGGGTCTGAAAATGATTTTTTATTAAAATTTATAGTCTAGCTGAAATGATTAATTTTTCAATACTTGTAAGGGTTCACAATGAAATTTACAATAATTTTTAATTAAAATTAGGATTTGAAAATTTTTTTTTTTATTAAAATTCATAGTCTAACCGAAACATTAGCCTAGGTTTTCCACCACCCGCATGGCTTGATACGATCAACACTCAACAGTCATTAAAGAATTTATAACAAATTAGGTACCATCTATAAAACTATCGATCACTGTATTATTTAACAAATATAGATCATCTATAAAACTATCGATCACTGTATTATCTATAAATCTCGGAGATTAGTGCTTGTCATCCAGCAATTCCCAATTCTGGGAAAGAATGTTTTATATGTACTATTCTACCTGTGTACAAAAGGGCAAATTTGGAAGAAGCTCATGATAATAAACCTGTTACCTTTCAGTTGTGAGTTTGTTTTGTCACAAACTTCATTAATATGTGAGTGATAAAAAGAAAGATCAACTTTACCTGACTGGCTGACTATTCAACAAGTATGCTGCAGAGAACTCCAAGTAGTAAGCAACAACCATTAGTTAATAAGCATTTGTTGGTGTCAAAACTTATCACTTTAAACAGATACTAGTAAACAACATTACAACAGGAGTTGTTCATTTTATGAATCAAAGCATTAGAGCGACGCCTCTTGCCGTTTCGTCCAAGGCAGCAAGGCACATTATCAAAATAACACACAAATCTGATATATACGCATAACCCCGAACAAAAAACCACCAAAGCACATAGGCCTAAAGACTGAAAGAAAAGTAATCAACAAAATGAAAGTCAATGAGTCGAATTTCAGCTAATGACAAATAAAAAAGAAAATAAAAGCCACATCAACTCCGTCCTCCTAATAAACTATTAATCTGGAATTGCTGAATCTGAGGGATTGGCCTCCTATTCAACCTCCTCCTCAAGTTTGGCACAATAAAATATAAGGACCACCCACAGACATCAAGTCTGGCGTTCATTAATTGAATATAGGCAAAATAGCCATCGTCAAAAGCATCAGTAGCCTCAACCTTGGTCATTTCCTGCTCAACTCCAACCCCTCTCAGCTCTGCCAGCAACCGCTCAAGATCAGCTTCATCAAGAAGACGGACTTGCAGCAACCCCAAAACTAGTTAAAAAAACCTTTCAAGGCTCGTACATTTACACAAAACAAAGGTTAGGTTTAAAGATAGCACAGAGTACGGATATCATATTGCGAAAGTTGTGTGCCGGACTGTATACATTCGACATACCTAATTCTTGGCTTGATACTGGAACAATTTCACCACATGTAGTTCTACCAACTGCTGCTGATTTTTCTATAAGGGGCTTAGGTATGGCAATATCATCTTGAATGCAATGTTGTTGGGGGTACGATAACAGCACATATATGTGGCGGAAGATACACGTGGTAAACCATTGCTACTTTCAGAGTCGGCCTGAGGCCAAGCCGCTTATGCTCTCGAATGGGGGGCACCGCAAAAAATGAAAATTTTAGGGGCACATTTTTCGTTTTTCATTGAAGTGTAAAAGAAAATTTTACGATATCGGGGCGCAAAAAATAAATTAAGACACAAATATATGAATGATTTTGCTAGCGAAGTTATTATAAGACTTTTTTTTCTAAAATAATAAATCACATATATTTGTTTGTATAATGATGGGGCACAAAATTTAGAAATCGCTTGGGGCTTGTAATTTCTCAAGGCCGGCCCTGGCTACTTTTAAATATATAGTTCTTGTATTCACTTACCTGTTCAACGGCGCCCACCAGAGCATCATAAACCTTTTGAGGATTGCTTTCAGATCCAGGTTTGCCCTGGAGGTACATGACATCCAAGGTAAAGAGTTTCTGAGGAACTGGCGATTGCTGGAGTACTGAAGATCTGCATGTAATATGAAATGTCAAAATCTATAATTATCATTTACAAAATTTAGAAATCGCTTGGGGCTTGTAATTTCTCAAGGCCGGCCCTGGCTACTTTTAAATATATAGTTCTTGTATTCACTTACCTGTTCAACGGCGCCCACCAGAGCATCATAAACCTTTTGAGGATTGCTTTCAGATCCAGGTTTGCCCTGGAGGTACATGACATCCAAGGTAAAGAGTTTCTGAGGAACTGGCCATTGCTGGAGTACTGAAGATCTGCATGTAATATGAAATGTCAAAATCTATAATTACAGAAGATTTTCGGACAAGAATAAAGACCATATTGGTAGAAAATAGTGTGGCCTCATTCATTTAAACAAAGTACAACAATTACATGGCAAAAATATTAATACAACTAAATAAAAAAACCACAAGAATTTTCCGGATCATAAAATAATTTCTTATTTATCCTTAACTAAAGTTGTGGCACTAACTAATCTCGTGTGTATGTATCAATAGGTTTGTGCCAAATCTTGCTCTTGCTATATTACAGAAAAAACAAACTTATCGTTGGCTAATATTCATAATGTTGAAAAAAATAAACTACATATTTTCAACCAGTGTTGTGACACAAACTACTCCTCTATATTTGTATTAATCAACTTGCCTCAAATCTTACTCTTGTTACGTTACAAAAGATTCGAACTTTTTGTTGATTAAACATTCATAGTCAGTAGTTGCCTAGTTGGTGTCCCATTTTCTTTCCGCATATTAAAGGAAATTGTTTTAGAGATTATTACATTATAAATATGTAAAACGGCCTTGCAAGCTTTGATTATTAGATTACTTAACAATTTAAAATATGGTTAATGTAGTTTATTTCCAAGCTACTGCCCAAATGCACCTGTAGTCGGCCTAGAATGCTAATATTTTGTACTAAAAGAGTATTTTAAATAAAATGAAGGCGGAAGTTACTCTTTAGTCCGCTACTCTTTAGTCAGAGGCCCACAAACTCTCTATTTAACAGCTCTACATCGAATTACAATGGATCAACATTCGGTTTCCCCTTCTCAACTTCAACATTTTTCATTCTCTCCTTCAAGAATGACGAGTTAAATTATTATAAAAGTTCATAAACGGAAAATGATTAAGAGAATATTAAAAGAACGCAAGGGGTCATGGGACGAGGAAAGAGCAAGTCCATAAGTCTCAAAAATAATATGAAATACAAATTTGGCCGAAAAAAGAAATATTGCTATGGATATCATATCTAATCACCATCATTAAATATTCTTCTTTCTAAACCACTTTTAGTGAACTGATTTTTATTTTTTAAGGAACAATGAACAAAACCTTCAAATACTTGAGATATGATGAGATAGTCAATTACATAACTTCATAGAAAAAGATGACTAACACAAGGATAGAAGGATACAAGCCGTGGAAAGCACGGATAGTATAATCATATGTATCTTTATTGATTTAGTTATGTATGTAGTCAGATGTCTAATAACTATGTGTCACCGATATGTGTTTGATGTGTTTATTTATTAAAGTTATATTTATACATGATTTAAATAGAATAAGTTTTTAATAAAATTACAAATGTTTTAATTAGAACATGTTTTTTTAAATAAGTAGGCTCGTAAAGTTTTAAATATAACTAAGATTTTCGTCTTTGGATTGTTAGTGACGGGGTTCCGTTTGGTTTTTACAAATATTTTTGCTTCGCTAATTACCACTATTCCAAATACGTCTTTATTCGGGATTAAGTGTACAATCAAAGTTGATTGTAAAGCAAGATTTTATGATAATGTTGTTGAATTACCATATCAACTTAGACTAACGATAGTACAGCTTCAAAAACACTTATTTCTTCCGTATTTTAGAATTCCCGTTGATGTTCTTCATAACTCAAAGCTAATATAATTGTTGGGACATCGGACTCCAATTTGTTCCGACACCAAGAATTAAAGGTAATTATAAATTATATGATACTCAATATGTTAGGTCAGGCCATTTAGTTTAACCGTAAACTTCTTGAATTATTTAATATATCATTCGCACTTGGAAGTTATATTTAATGTGATTTTTAAATTAATTTTCAAGTCCATATGCTTTTATTATTAGTGAAATACAGGTAGGTTGGTTTTAGTATATTATTACAAAAAATAAAGTTAGAAAGAATGTTTTTCAGTAGGTTGTTTACGTTGATATTTTTTAAGAGCCATAGAGGTTGAGAATTGGTATCACAACCTTGTTATGGGATAAGCGGTAAGACATAAGCTTTTATTGGTTAATTACCTCGGAATCCTTGGAAACTTTGTTTTAGTTTTACCTTTTTACGCTTGTGCTCTGTCTGTCCGTCTAAAAATAATTTGTTTCAAAGTACATTTTTCGATAACAATATATTTCAATAAAATTCCTCCAATTGACTACCATGTAAAATATTAAGTAAATGTTTAATGTGAGAGGTGCTTTTCTTTGGCAAAGGGAAAGTCATTATCCAAGACTAACTGACACATAAAATCAGGAACATATTTTCCTAAAAATCAAACAAACGCCGAAATATGTCGGGAAAATATTTTCCTAAGACTAAACAAACGCCGTATTTTCCTCGTGAGAAAACGGAGCCTTGGTGATTAAATTGTAAATTCGGAGGAAGTTGATTGTGTTTCATAGGCGCAATATGTTCATAAGCACAAACGTGTAACTTTTTTAGTTGTGTGTTTGTTTTGTCATAAAAAAATAGATTGTCGGTAACTGTTTACTCCCTCCTTCCTACCCAATTGTTAACATTTGGCTGGGGCACGGAAATTAAGAAAGGTGAAGAAAAGAGAAGAGAAAGTGGGTAAGTTAGTGGGATCCATTGAAATTAGTGAAGGAAAACATGCTATTTTAGGAAATTTTAACAATTGGATGGGACATCCAAAAAGGGAGTTAACAATCTGTTGGGACGGAGGGAGTACTTCAATAAGGCATGTTTCAAAGACCTCCAAATTAAGTAGTAAGTGACTAATGTCAACTAATAAGCATTTGTTGGTGTCAAAATTTCATCATAGCAAGCAGATCATTAAGAAGACTATGGCATGAGATTCTACCTTTTCAAAATGGCGTGTGTTGTTCCTTCCAGAAATCAAAGCACAAGGCAGACACATCTTGCCATTTTGTCCAAGGCACATGGTCAAAATAATATACGAATCTGACATATACCATAGGACGAGCATAAAATCACCAAAGTACTTTGGCCTAACGACCAAAAGAAAAGTCATAGAATAAAATAGCACTATGACAGTCTTATTTCACCTGATGACAGAAAACTAAAATGTACCTTGCCACATCAGCTCCAATATGAGACAAGTATCGACACAAACAAAGGGGGCAATGGGTAAAGAATAGATGTAGTTGAAGCCACTAGGATGGAGTTGCAGGATCCGAAGGATTGGCCTCCTTACAGTGCGGCAAAAAAATCTGCGAAGGACTACCCAGAGATATCAACTCCAGCCTCAGCGAACTTCTGAATACATGCAGAATAGCCTTCCTCAAAAGCTTTAGCAGCCTCACCCTTGGCCGTCTCTATCTCAGCTTCTGCCCCACACAGCTCCGCCTGCAACTGCTCATGATCAATTTCATTAAGAAGATGGACCTGCTCTATCTCGGTAGCCCCTAAATATGTTAAGAAAGAAACCATTATAAGGCTTGCACATTCACACAAAACATACTTCAGTTTTAAAGAAAACACGGTCATAGAGTACAGATATCAAATCTCGGAGGTTGTGACATGTGTGCTAAAATGTTTACATTCAACATACTTAATTCTTGGCCAGACACTGGAAAAGTTTCACCACGTGCAGTTGCATCAACTCCTGCTGTTTTTTTTCTAAGAGGCTTGGGTATGTTGATATCATCCTGAATGCAACGTTGCTGGGGGTGCGATAACAGCACACACATGTACCGGAAGAGTATACGTGGCAGTCCATGCTCACTTTCAAATATGTACCCCTCGTATTTACTGACTTGTTCAAGGATGTCCACCAGAGCATCACACACCTTTTGGGGACAGTTTTTAGATTCAGGCTTGTCATGGAGGTATATAACATCTAAAGTAAATAGTTTCCGGGTTGCTCTCCATCGATGGTACGGCGATACTGATGATCTGCAATAGATTAGGATCTGCATGTAACACGAAATGTGAGGAATCGATATATACATAAGGTTTTTAGACAAAAATAGAGACACTTTGGTATAAACTAGTGTGGGCGCCTTTATCTGTATCATATTTATTATAAACAACAAAATCCAACAGAACAAGTACATGGAAAAAATATTTCCAATATCAATGTATCAAATGGATACAACTTATTAGCTTATTAGCTATACTAAAATAAATAGCAATATTTAAGAATATAAAGGGTATTTTTTGATCATTTTCTTAGATATATTTGTAGCTGAGTTCATATATACATGCTTGAACAGTTAAACACTGTCGTCTAATAATGAATAAGCTGCGGACTGAATCGAACGTGATGTGGAAAGTAGACCCTAATATAATGGTAATGCAATCTTCAAATAAAGTTAAATAGTTGGAGATAATATTTAGAAACGCTTCCATGATGACAAGAATCTGCCAAAAGGAAGAAAAGTTACAATGACCATTTTGGCTCTGCCTGAATACATTCTACGCTCTGGGATTCACTTGTATATAGTACACAAAAGAACAGGTACAGCTAGAATACCACTTCAGTTCGTAACCCCGACAATGTTGTGTTCTGCAAATTGTTAAATTTATGTAGAATCGAAGAAAATATAAGTAATATAATTGCAGGACACAACAGAGAAAAAATGCAGAATAAGTGGTTCTTACGCTATAGTGGTACACATTTAATAAGTAGATCACTGCCTTTTCACTCCATGTGCACTGAGTTTAACAAATCATCTACCTAGCTACTAATTGTTGTCTGAATAGCAAACATGTAGAGGTACTTAATGCCACGATACCATAATAATAAATATATCAGAACATCTCACAGATAGGTCTGTACTGCGACAAAAATCAGATTCAAAGATAAGAAACAACAAGCTGTATCCGATTTCTCAATTTTCTCATCTCATTCCATGACATCTCCAAAATGTTAAGAGAATAAAGGATCACAAAGAAAATTCAGAAAGTATGCAGAAATCATACTGGACCTGTGCCTCCTGGGCTCTAATTTAAATCTAACCTATAAGTAAGTGGATTAAGTATAATATGCTCTACTTCTTTCCTACATAATTTCTAATCGTAAACATAGTGGAAGTGCAAAATTTATTAAAACACGTAAGAAACATGAACAGTAACTGTCAAACACCAATCGAAATGTTCATAGGCTTCACAGGCTTTCCTGTGGGTATGTAATGATTGCATCACCGTGATATTGAACAACCAAACACCAGGACACCAAACTTGAATGACACTGTACGAAGTGACATTCTCTGTCATTAACAAGTAGAATGCCACTTCAGTAACAATCTAGAAAAATAGTTTAGCTTACCAGCCTGAGGATACGATTTTGTGCACATGATTTCTTTGCTTCATTTGCAGCTTCCCTAAATAGCTTGGTGAGATCTGCCTGATCGGCAGAGGAATGCTGTGTGATCCCCCTAAATGATGTTAATGCAGTCTCACATGTGCTGCTGAATCCTTTCTCTAGCTGCACGAGAGAAAATATCAAACTTCTTTCATCGAACTTTGAGATTGTTGTGAAAGCTAGTACAGTTATTAGGTTATTTGAGGTTTCGTGTCTTTTGTTTTAAGCTACTAGTAACAATTTTTTCATTACCAAATGATGTTAAATGCGGATTGCACAACATCATTAACCAGCAAGACGGATCAAGACAAGAGAAATATATACTTCATGGACCAACAGAAATAATAGTTTAAGATTTTGGGTCAAGATTCAGTTCTAAAGGATTGTAGGTGGGTACTACAGCTATGAATTAGGATCATGTTTGGGCTATTTATGGTAGACAATGCATAAAGAAATCAATTAACAAGCAAATAATGAATCTTCTGCACATGCTCTTGGTATTCCTCAGTCTTGAAAATGATTTGAAGAGGTTGCTCATCAATTAGAAGACGTTTGGTTCTGCTTAAATATTATGGGGGCGAACAGTGTGACTATACTGTCAGAGTATATTGAACGTGGGTGCATGCATCACTAAGGAGTTATGAGAGAGTGAGAGAGAGAGAGAGAGAGAGAGAGAGAGAGAGAGAGAGAGAGAGAGAGAGAGAGAGAGAGAGAGAGAGAGAGAGAGAGAGAGAGAGAGAGAGAGAGAGAGCATGTTGAAAGTAGTATGATTAAAATTTCAAGTGCAAGCTTGGCACCCCGAGTGTTGAGGTACGTCACAAGCACACAGGGAGCATCTACCTCCGAAAATGAGACAGAAATTGAGGGTATAATCTAATGAACAATGCCTTATTAGGTTAACCTTTAGGGTCAAGATGCCGATACAATATCATGGTAGCTTGAAACTCAGAATTGTAAGATTACAAGCATCTAGTTAAGTAAAGTCATAAAATTCCACAAGAATTCTCCCCCACTCCTTTTATTCTTTCTTATCTTATCTAATCTGTCGATGAAAGAAATTGAGTAAAGCTTCTATGACTATCTTAATGTAAATTCCACAAGAATCCCCTTTTCTCATCCTTTCTACGTAAACTCTCAATAAAATAAAATTGGACAACTCCTACAACTTGATGTATTATAATAGTCCGCACTTAACTCTCTCATCTAGTTAAATTCAGTTTCAATTGAAATAAAATGGTAGCCAAAGAAACAACATATGACATATCCTACATAAGCACATTCGCACAATGCTTCATATATACGAGGTCAGGCATAAAACCGCAATACAGCGAGATCACAAAATGCAGAACAACACATATCAACATAAAAAAAAAAAAAAAAAATTGCACCACAAAAACTAAAGCAACCCATATTCCAAATTCAACATACAAATCAATCATAAAAAGAATAAGCATATATTCAAGCAAAAAAAAAAAATTAACATCATTAAAAAAACAAGAAAAAGGGAAAAAAGGGTACCCAAAAAGTGGATTCTCCAAGAGCACAAAAGGCAAATCTGTGATCAGGATTAATAGAGAGCTTGGCATTCATGAACATTAGTATTGATTGCTTGATTGCATCCAATCTTGTAAAAGTTTCCCCATTAACACCTTTGCCTTTCATTTCTTTAAGACATTCATTGTGTGTATCTATGCAAAATATTATGTCTTCACTTGACAGAGTTGATGGTGGGAGTGTGTATGGAGCTGCTGATGCCTTCATTGCTCCCTCACTCCTAATTGGTTTTTACCATGTGAAAATGGGGAAAATTTGATATGTATGGAAAATTGACAAAAAAAATGGAAAAAAATAAAATAAAAAAGAGTTAGGATAAATATCTATTTTTAACATTTCGAACCTTTTTTTATCAAGATTAAAGCAGATTTAAGCTGAAAAAGGTTCAATCTGCACAAAGCTCCAACTAACCATGGCAACCATGTTGAAAAATAAATAAATGAACTAAATAATTAATTGTTTTTTTTTTGCGGATCGCTCAACAAATTGAATACAAATATTCTGAAAATTAAAAATGGCTTCAATGATCTCCCGATCAATCCAGCCTACATGAAAACAGTAGGGGTTGATTCAAATGAGAACCACTACCTAAAAAAGAACCAGAGATCCATTAACCACCGTTGGATCAGTATTTAATTAATGACTAAGATTTTTTTCAGAGACAATTAATGTAGAATATTCACAAATAAATAAAAAAGGTAACCAAATAATTGTAAGATTTTTTGGTAAAATACTCAATATTTGTATGTTTCTTTTTCTATGTATTTGTACGTGTCTTCTTACACACAATATTACTTTCCTCGTTCAACACCTGAACTTTAAATGTTATGAAATTGAAATTTCATCTGAAGAACATGTTGTGCAAATTCCGTAAGTTCATATGCAAAACATACTTATTTATATTAAATTATAGGGAAATTCTCAATGGTACACCTGTAGAATTGGCTAATTTTAAAAATGTGTTATAAAGTCTAATTTTATTTTCGAATTTAGGAATTTAGAATAATTTAGTTTTAATTAGTTTTAAAATAGATTCCCATTTAATTTTTTTTAAAATTGTAAAACCCAAATTCTTCCAAAATCTAAAATTGTCTAATTCGATTAAATTAGAATTTAAGGAATGCGAATAAAAATAGTCCCTCTGGAACGAATCATTTAAATTTTACAACGAATTGTGCGTTTGCGATTCAAATGTCTTAAATATTTTTAGCACAACAAGTTTTTGGCGTCGCTGCCGGGGACTAATTATTTTTTCGCTCCTTAATTTTTAATTTCTCGAGTTAGTTTTATTTCTTGTCTTATTTTTTTTATTTCGTTCTTTTTAGGAAAGCTTGAGATTTCGGAACTCTTCTCAACGAAGCGTGGATAAATTGGAATATTTTGGAAAGCTTGCTTCGGTAACCGTATCTCTCTCCTCTTTCGTTTTTTTTTATTTAGAAAATCACAAAATAAAAAATAAAAAATCACAAAAATCACAAAAAAATTAAAAATCCAAAAAAATTAGTTGTAAATACATAATTGTTGCATCATGCATTTAATCACTTAGGGCACATCATCTAGATTTTTATTTTCTTGTTTTTAATTTTTCGTACCCTATAAATTGTGGTGATCGCTGGAGGACCCCAAGGTACGTTAAATTCTTTCTTTCTTTAGTTAGAACACGTAGTTTAAAGCATCCATAAATGTTTATAGTTTTTTATACCTCTTTGTTTGTTGCATCATTTTGTAAATAAATCTTAAGGGCAAAACCTCTCAAAAGATAAGGGAAGGGATTTCATCACTCTTTCCTTAGCCCAAAAACAATTTAATCCCTCATTTTGCATACCTAGCCTTTAATAAAATTAATTAGACGTTTGCCCCTAGGAATCTCGCGCTCATTTAGGAAGGTGCTTAAGAAACGAAGTAATCTTTAATTATTCCGACTTTTTGGTGTCTAGGAAAGCGAAAGCTGACCTGGCCAATTAAGGTTTTGGTGTCTAGGCTGGTGTTTAGCCTCTTGGCAATGCTTGCACCTACCTGGCCAAGCCGGTTCGAATAATTATTGATTTACCTAGTTTTTGGTAGCCCTTACGGTTAGGAGCAATGTCTAGTTATTTTATTAGGGAACCCTAGGTTTAGAATTTTTCTTTTAATTTTACACCCTTTCTTTTTGTGTGTTTTAAGTTTTCGCACTTACTTGCTACGTGTTTCCTTTTGTGGTTTATGCGAACTACGTGGATTAGGGATAATTCTTCTAGACTAGTGAGATCATTTGAGATTTCTTCATCGTCTAATTCCGAGTCTTTAGATTATTCCGAACCCATAGTAAACATGGCCATGTCTCTTAGGGACCGTTGCTATCCTACTCGTTCCGCCCAACCTTCGTGTATCACCCTTCCTCCCGTTAATGGTAATAATTTCGAAATTAAAGCTCACCACATCAGTATGTTACCTAAATTTAACGGGAGCGAGGGTGAGGACCCGTATCTCTTTCTTCATGAATTTGAGGAGGTTTGCGTATTGCAAAAACTCCAACATCTTTCCGAGGACTCCATTAGGCTAAGACTTATCAACTTCGCTTTAAAAGAAAATGCAAAAAAATGGTTGTATAGTCTGCCCGTTAATTCTATTTCCACGTGGGTGGGATTTGTGGTTATTTTTCTAAAAAAATATTTTCCAAACCATAAGACTACGAGAATTACAAACGAAATAAATCAATTTCATCAAAAGGAAAATGAGTCTTTTTGGAAATATTTTGATCGTTTTAAAAATCTTCTATCACAATGCCCCCACCACGGAATAGAAAAATGGAGGCTTTGTAAGATCGTTTATGAGACCTTAGATGGACCAACAACCGCGTTGTTGGAATCTATGTGCCAAGGAAAATTCATGGAGAAAGATGAGGACGAGGGGTGGGCCTTTTTCGAGGAATTAGCCAAGAAGACTATGTTGTGGGAGTCTACAAGGGAACCTCACAAGTCCAACGAGTTATCTAGTTCTTCTAGGGGTATGCATTCAATTGGAAACAATATTGCTACTGATGCCAAGTTAGCCACCCTTACTAGAAGACTCAAAGCCTTAGAAACTAGTAACGCTCCCTCAAATATGTCTATGTGCTCTAATTTTAATCAAGATTTTTCGAACTCTCCCGGCTATGATCAAATTAATGCGGTGTTTCAACCAACCCCTAGGAATGATCCGGTTGCACCTACTTATAATCCCGGTTGGAGGAATGACCCTAATTTCTCATGGAACCAAGGCCAAAACTATCAATCTCCGCCACCTTCTTTTCAAACTCCTTGTTTTCAAAAGCCCAATCAAAACTCGTACTCGATTCAAAATCAAATTCCTTATCCAAACTCGATTCAAGCCCCGAATCAAGCACCCGCCCACCCACCCGGCTTTAATGAGTCGGATAAGAGAATTAATTCTTTGGTAAAGACTCTTGATGCGCTTTTGAAATCAACAACTAATTTGGCTCAATCTCAACAAACCTTCATGCAAACCATGACTCAAGATAGGCAACTTTTGAATGCTAGTACTCAAGCCATATCTAAGTTAGAGGTTCAAGTGAGTCAATTAGCCAACGCCATATGTGAGCGAGAGAAGAACAAGTTCCCGAGTCAAACTGAGGTCAACCCTAAATTTCCTCTCAACCAAAGACCACCTGAAAATGTTAATGCCATCATTTCTTTAAGGTCGGGAAACAAAGTTGATAATCAAGTTGGAGTCGAGTCCCCCGACGAAGAAGACGAGTCAAATGTTGAACAAAACCCTAAACTCAATCCTTCAAATCCCGAGACTTTTGAATCATCTAATCCCACAATTTCACAACATGAACCCTCATCTTCAAAATCCACTCCCGAGTCATCAAAATCTCCTCTCAAATCATCATCACCTAACAAGTCTTCGTTTGTTGTTCCACTTTCCAATTCCATTCCCGATGTGTCTAGCGAACGAGTCTTTAAACCTAAAGCTCCTTATCCTCAAAGACTCCTTTCAAACAAACAATCGCCTCAAATCGAAAAGATTTTGGAAGTTTTCAAACAAGTCGAGATCAACATTCCTCTTTTAGATGCCATTCAACAAATTCCCTCTTATGCTAAGTGTCTAAAAGATTTGTGTACTCATAAACGTTCCACTTATGTCCCTAAGAAAGCCTTCTTGACTTCTCATGTTAGTTCAATTCTTTCAAATCAAATTCCCATGAAATATAAGGACCCCGGTTGTCCTACAATTTCATGTGTCATAGGCAATACTTTTGTGGACAAGGCGTTACTCGACTTAGGCGCTAGTGTGAACTTGCTTCCATTTTCGGTCTACCAAGCCCTAGGTTTAGGCGAACTTCAAAAGACGAACATGACAATTCAATTAGCCGATCGTTCTGTCAAAATGCCTAAGGGAATAATTGAGGATGTGCTAATTAAGGTTGGTGAATTCATCTTTCCGGTTGACTTTGTTGTCCTCGAGACCCAACCCGTCACGAATCCTAAGAACCAAATCCCGATTATTCTAGGACGACCTTTTCTTGCTACATCCAATGCCTTGATTAATTGTAGGGATGGTTCGATGAAACTTACTTTTGGTAATATGACAATTAACCTTAACATATTTAATGTCAGAAAAGAACCCAATGAGCTTTACGAGCAACCAATAGCGGTTAATCTTGTTGATGACATTGTTAATTGGTCAAACCTTGCGGATAGTGAGATTGAGTCTCTTCTCAATGAGGATTTCAAAGTCAACCATGAGTCTAACCGAGAGTATGTTGATTCGTTAAGAGATATGACCTCGGAAGAAATGATGAGGGAATTAGACTACATTTGTTCTAAGTGGGAAACCAAACCCGTGGAGGTCTCTTGTAAACCAATTCTTATTGCTAAAACTCCCGTTGGTGAACCACTTACATTTGATAAGTCATTAGGAGATTTGAATGACAATTGTTCCAAGTGGGTGACCCCACCCGAGGTTGTTAGTAGTGAGCCCATTCTTAACACTTCCGTTCTTAAGAGTCTCGTGGGTACACCACCCGCATTTGCCTTAACTCTTTATCATCCCGAATTTGATCAACAGCCATTAGGGAAAGAGGAACCCTTGTCTCATGTTATTCCTAGTGATTCGAACTTTAACCAGACTTTCATTATCTCTAATTTGCTTAAACAAAATAAAGAAGCCTTAAGTTGGTTTAGGGAGAACATTAGTGACAATTGCTCTTTAGGGTTGAATGATTCTATGTTAATTGAAAAAATCTTTGCTCATAAAAATTTTCATAAATTCCTCGATATTTTCTCAAAGTTGAACCCTAATTTTCCTACTGGCATCGGCTAATTCGGTTTTATTCTTTTGCCTCCCCTCGTGTAAGATAGGTATGGGGGAGGAGTGTGTGCATGTGTGAGTTGTTTTTCTTTCATAGTTTTTTAGAAATTTTTCAGTCTCCGTCATCCCTTATCAGGTATTTCCTCAACTTTCTCCTTTTTCATTTCTTTTGCATTTCTTTATCCTTTCTCATTTCTCTTGAATTTGCATACATTGAGGACAATGCATGATCTAGGTATGGGGGAGGGTTTTTAGTGTAAATACAAAAATTGAAAAATCCAAAAAAATTAAAAAATGAAAAAATCACAGAAAGAGTTCTTTTCGTATTCTAGTCTTGTTAGTTGATTGCTAGTTGCTTGATGCACCCTTACATGCTATGATAATCTTATGATCCATTAGCTTTTGTTTGAGAAGTGATTTGCTAAAGTTCTTGTTCACACACTTACACTAGCAAGGTGAAGCTAGTAGACTTATTTGAATTGTGCATGAAATTAGAAGGGCATGATCAGGTGTAAGATGATTTGGTCTTCATGCTTTGAGTACAAGTAGGTGCATTGAGGATACCTTTACTTGATATTTATTATGTTTTACCACACCAAGTGAGTTTTGAGCCTATATGCACATCTTTTGCATTTATATTCGTTTGCTTGAGTGCCCACTTGTCATTTGCATCGCTAGCACTTGTTTGAGTTCCTTCTTGAAATACATGACATTAATTGATGATAAAATGATATAGGCACTTAGGAATAACCTATATTTCCAAATTATCCACACCATTCTTATATGATCAATTAGTTAACCCTTTGAGCCTAATCATTTTCTTTCGGTGACACACCACATTACTCACCTAAGACCTTTTTCTTGTTTAGCCTTACGTATTCTTGATCCCATTTTGTCAAAGGCTAGTAGGAACTTGAGGGAGCAATAAGGTGTGAAATAGGGTTTACTTTTGTTCATAACTTTTGAGGAAATATTTGTTGTTACCTTGCTAGTCGATGTTCAAGTTAAATCTAAGTGAGGATTATTGTTACATTTATCTTAGCTCTCATAAAAAAAAAAAATAATAATAATAATAATAATAATAATAATAATAATAAAGAAAAAGAAAAAAATGAAAAGAAAAAAAAATGAAGAAAAAAAAAAGAAAAAGAAAAAGAAAAAGAATATATATACATGAGAGCATACTTATGTTTTTTGTAATCCTCCTTCATTGCGACTATTCAAGGCTTTTTGTTGAAAATGAAAATAAATTGTGTGGGGAGGAAGTTTGGTGTTGTACTTGATATTCATGGTGACTACTAGCTCTTGATACTTCACCTTGCTTTGGCCTTTCTTGACATACCTTGTCCCTAGCACCATTACAACCCTAATAAAGACCTTTTGATTGTCATTATTAATGTATGTTGTGATTTAAGTTGGAGTGATACCAAGTGTCAAGCATGCATTTGATTTTGTTGGAATTGAGTGATACACTTACCCTTGTTCTTGAGTGAATATTCTTTTGTGAGTGAAAGGTGAGGTATTGCTTATTTGTTTTTTTGCATAAGAGATCTCAAGTTTTGACTCTGAGGTGTGCCCTTATAGACTTAGCATGCTTACCAATAATTTTTGCACTTGACATGAACTTGTGATCAATCTTGCATGGTTCTTTAAGTAGACCATGTGAATCCTTGCATTTTCCACACCAAGACTTTGCAACTTCATTTTGATTCTTAAGTTGATGTATCATGAGAGGACATGTATGTGTGGTGTGCATTGCCATGTAATCTTTTATACAAGCTAGATGAATTTTGTGGGTACATTCACTATAGGCCCTCACGAGACCTCACTCGTCCACTAGGGCTGCCTAGGGGTTTAAAGGGCTTGTTGCATATGCCAAATGCAACCGTCACACCTACGAAAAGGAGTATAGGACTTTGCATCTAGATTTTCCTTTTGTTTTTGTTTTACTCGAGGACGAGCAAAAGATAGGTATGGGGGCATTTGATAAGTGCATATTTTTGCATATTTTTATTACCTATTTATTTGCTTGAATTCGTATTTTAATAATTTATTTGGTTGCATTTCAGGAAATTCGTAAATAAATAATGAAATGGCAAAATAAATAAATAAAGTGCAAGGAAGGGAAAAAGAGGAAGAAAAAGGACCAAAAATGAAAGAAGGAAAAGAATTAGGAGCTTGGAGCAAAAGGAATATTTCAAGACAAGTGGAAGGTGGAGATCATCCGAACACATTAGAAAAGTATATGGCCAAGATCAACTCTTCAAAGCTTAAGGGGGAAGGAAACAAATAGATGGCTAGGATTTCACCACCACACAACCCAAATGTATGGTGGGGATTTACCCAACACCCCCCTTAACCCTAATTCCTATCCTATAAATACCCCCTCACCCCCTTGTATTTAGTAACTTAGATTTTAGGGTAGTTTTAATTTCTTGTATTTCTTTTCTTAGTTTCAAATCTTGTAAACACTCCTATTATAATTAATGCAATTTTTATTTTCTTTACTTCTTGTCTTGCTCTTTCGTTATTGTTGCCTTGTTTCGTTATTTTCGTAAATCCAAGTAGTGGCCAAAGTAGCGAAAAGCTAACCACTATGGGTTGAAAGTAACGAAATTTAATTTCGTGTTCTTAGTTGCTAATTTTAATTACGCCCCTTTAAATCTCCATTTTATTGTGGGCTCATTTCTTTTTTTAATATCCTTAGGTTAAATTTTAATTTCGTAATTAAAATGTCTTTACTTCTCTAGTTTATTTTTTAAAAAAAAAACAAAAAAAAACTAGATAAGTAAAGACATTTTAATTACAAAATTAAAATTTAACCTAAGGATATTAAAACAAGAAATGAGCCCACAATAAAATGGAGAATTAAAGGGGCGTAATTAAAATTAGCAACTAAGAACACGAAATTAAATTTCGTTACTTTCAACCCATAGTGGTTAGCTTTTCGCTACTTTCTCCACTACTTGGATTTACGAAAATAACGAAACAAGGCAACAATAACGAAAGAGCAAGACAAGAAGTAAAGAAAATAAAAATTGCATTAATTATAATAGGAGTGTTTACAAGATTTGAAACTAAGAAAAGAAATACAAGAAATTAAAACTACCCTAAAATCTAAGTTACTAAATACAAGGGGGTGAGGGGGTATTTATAGGATAGGAATTAGGGTTAAGGGGGGTGTTGGGTAAATCCCCACCATACATTTGGGTTGTGTGGTGGTGAAATCCTAGCCATCTATTTGTTTCCTTCCCCCTTAAGCTTTGAAGAGTTGATCTTGGCCATACACTTTTCTAATGTGTTGGGATAATCTCCACCTTCCACTTGTCTTGAAATATTCCTTTTGCTCCAAGCTCCTAATTCTTTTCCTTCTTTCATTTTTGGTCTTTTTTCTTCCTCTTTTTCCCTTCCTTGCACTTTATTTATTTATTTTGCCATTTCTTTATTTATTTACGAATTTCCTGAAATGCAACAAAATAAATTATTAAAATACGAATTCAAGCAAATAAATAGGTGATAATGTGTATTTTATACACAGTTTGTCTTTTATTCTCTTGCATTTTTGTTCGTTTCGAATGTTGTTTTGTCGATATTAATTATGTTTTTCATCTTTCAGTGCCTCATGCTTAATGGTTGAAAAGATGGATTATTTTGGGCTTGAAAGCAAAGATTATTCAAGAGGGAAGCTAGAAGATGCAATCTCGCGTTTCCGGGAGGTTTTTATTGTATAATCTTGAAGATTTTGTCTCTCACGGGCTGCTACACGGCCGTGCAACAGGCTGTGCAGAGTGTTCCAAGTAGTGCAGATTGGACAGTTTTTCTCACGGGCTGCTGCACGGCCGTGCAACAGGTTGTGCAGCCCCTGCTGTGTACTAAAAGAAACTTAACCTACTTCTAACACATCTTATCTTCTCATCTCATTGTTGCCTCTTTTCTAAGCCTCTTGAAGAACAAAAACCTAGGGTTAGTAGGAGTTAAGAAAACATTAATCACTCACAATCTAGCATTGATTATGAGTAACTAACTCTATATATTTGGCTCAAGGAGGATCTCTTGTATCAAAACCCATTTCATTTTAATTAAGATCTATTTCACTCTATCTTGAATTATTGAGTTGTATTGTTTATGATTTTACTTGGAGAATTGTAAGTTGCTTCAATTTGCTTCTCTTGTGAATTCAATTGCTAATTGTTTGTGCTAATCCGTAATTGTTAGTACATTCATTGTAGTAGCACAAGGTTTAGTTTACCTAAATCCTCAAAATTCAAGTGCAAATACCTAGGTTGAGCTCCCCATCCTTGGGTTTGTCCTAGCCTCTCTTTGTTTGATTCCTTGATTTGGTTAAACTAGTAGTGCTTCATTATTGGTTGCTATAATCAAGAGAACTAATTTATGTGCTTCACTAAATTAGTGTTTATAGAAGAGAATTAAGTGATTGTGTGCTTCACCAATTATCTTGGTTAGGTAGAGTTGATTATTTCTTGCTCATATGTGTGTGGGTGAAGTGATTGAGTTTCCATAATCCTTGGGTCAAATATCTCTTATTCTTGTTAATTTAAACATTGTGCCTTGTTGTGTTGGAAAAATTGGATGATTGAAAGTTAATTAATTATAATTCTCTAGCAATTTATTTCTTGTAGTCAAGGTGTTTGATAAAATACCACAACCAACTTAAAACCCCCCACCATTTTACTTCACTCTAGTATTGAACACTAATCCCTTGGGTTCGACCCCTACTTGCCACATTTGCTATATTTTATAGTTAAGTGCGAACATAGTAGAGCAAAAACATTTATTATCAATTTGGCGCGTCGGCGACGGGCGTGGCCAAATTTTGGCGCCGCTGCCGGGGATCTATTTTTAGTTCAATATTAATGCGCGTATAAAATTGTGAATATTTTAGTTCCATTGTGCATATTTATCTATTTTTCTTGATTTTAGAAATTTTTGCCATGTATGACTCGATCTTCTTGTTTAGGTGATCTTGCGTATTCATCTAATCCCGAGGAACTCTTGCGAAGGAATCAAAGGAATTCAAGTGCCAATATAGATTCATCAAGTCAATTTATTTCTAGCTCACCTTCGGAAGAGGAAGAGGAGTTTAACGAGGGTCCTCCCCTTGTTATTCCTATCTCATCACCGGACGACAACATTGATCAAGTCATGGAAAATCCTAATCAACGTACACTCAAGGAGATTGCTTCTCCTAGCTCCGTTCAACTACCCTTGTGCATTGTATTTCCTGGAGGACAACCATTTGAGCTAAAGGGTGGTCTTATTGCCCTCCTTCCCAAGTTTGGAGGTGAAGGCACATAAGATCCTTTTAGGCATCTTCAAGAATTTGAAATGGTATGTTCTTCAATGAGACCAAACAATGCTACGGAAGAACAAGTGAAGTTGAAAGCATTTCCCTTTTCCTTGAGAGACAATGCCAAGGCATGGCTATTTTACCTTCTTCCAAACTCAATCACTACATGGGAGCAAATGCGAAGTGCTTTCTTGGGGAAATTCTTCCCTACCTCAAAGGCTACGGGCATTTCCAAAGAAATTTGTGGCATTCGGCAATACTCCGGAGAAACATTGTATGAGTATTTGGAAAGGTTTCAAAAGCTCTGTCAAAGTTGTCCTCCACACTTGATATCGGAAGAGTTGTCTATGGAGGCTTGGAATATAGTGCTAAATTGCACCTTGATGCTTCAAGTGGTGGAGTTCTTGTGGATAAAACACCGGAGGAGGCTAGGAAGTTGATAACCAAGATTGCCGAAAATTCCCGCCAATTTGGGGGTCGTCAAGTACATGTCAAGAATCCTTCCGTGAATGAGGTGTCAACTCAAAGGTTAGAGGGCCAAATCTCGGATCTTACATCATTGGTTCGTCAATTAGCCGTTGGGAATCTCCAACAACAACAAAAGTATTGTGGTGTTTGCAATATGTCGGATCATGCTACCAATGAATGCCTATCATTTCAACAACCCGAAGAGCAAATTAATGTTATTGGAGGTTTTTCGGGACAACCACCTCAAAGGAAGTATGACCCCTATAGTAACACCTACAATCCCGGTTGGAGAGACCATCCAAATTTTCGATATGGAAACCCCAACACACCAAACTCTAACCAATACCAATCCCAAAATCCCAACACTTTCAACACCCAACATCAACAAAACCTTCATCCATACCCACAAAAACGTCCCAATCAAAATTTCCAAGCACCCGCACCTCCACCTCAATATAATCCCCAAGACCATCAAGGGTCTTCTTCATCTACATTGTCATCACTTGAAGAAATGATGTAGCAATTGGCGACGAATAGCATCCAATTTCAAAATAACACTTCTCAAAGTATATCCAACTTGGAGAAGCAAATGAGCCAACTAGCCACAACCGTGAATCGATTGCAAAGCCAAGGCTCTAGACAACTTCCTTCTCAAACGGAGGTGAACCCCAAAGAAAATGCTAGTGCCATGACCTTGAGGTGTGGGAAATAATTGGAGGACCTTCATGCTAATGTCAAGGGTAAGACGGTGAATGATAATGAAAATGGAAAGGTTGAAAATGATGACATCTTGGGGGCAAATGATGAAAACCTTGAAGATGAGATGGAAATTGAGGAAGAGAAAGTTGATAAGGGAAAGAAGGAAAGTGTTCAAGAAGACGTTCCACAAGCAAAGAAGCCAAGGTTCATTGATGAAGATGTGGTTATTCGACCTCCATTTCCTTCCAAATTCTCTAAGCCAAAGAAAGATATTGTTGACAAAGAGATGCTTGAGACCTTTCGAAAAGTGGAAATCACTCTCCCGTTACTAGATTCCATAAACCAAGTTCCAAAGTATGCAAAGTTTCTCAAAGATTTGTGTACTAACAAAAGGAAGTTAAGAGGTGATGAAACTATAGTGGTGGATGAGAATGTCTCGGCCGTGATTCAAAGGAGGTTACCTCAAAAATATTCGGATCCGGGCACATTCACTATTCCTTGCAAGATTGGAGGTAAATTCTTTGAAAGAGCTATGCTTGATTTACGTGCCTCGATCAATGTGATGCCCCTCTCCATATTCCAAACTTTAAATTTAGGGGCACTTGAGAATACGAATGTGATCATTCAACTCGCGGATAGATCTAATGCCTATCCCGAAGGGGTAATTGAAGATGTGCTTGTTCATTTTGATCAAATGGTTTTCCCTGCCGACTTTTACATCTTGAAAATGGAAGATGGTCCATCAAACATCAAGTCCGCTCCAATTCTCTTTGGACGTCCATTTCTTAAAACGTGAAGACCAAGATTAATATGGATGATGGTTCTCTCACTATGGAGTTTGGCAATGAAGTTGTTAAGTTCAATATTTATGATGCCATGAAATTCCCTAGTGAGTCACACTCAATTTGCTCCATGGATGTTATTGATGGTTTAGCCCAACAAGCTTTTGACATGGGAAATAAAGAAGCTCTCCAAGTGGTTATTGATGGGTGTGCAATTGAAGATAATGGATTCCCTATTTCGGAAGAGGCCAATGAGGCAATTATGGAGCTCAATGCATTGCAACCCTTACCTCAAAGGTGTGAACTTGCAAAAATTGATCTTCCCTTGTCTTATTCCAAATTACTCCCTTCTATTGAGAATCCTGCTACTTTGGAATTAAAAGTATTGCCTAATCATCTCAAATATGCTTATCTTGGGGACAATGAGACTCTTCCCGTAATCATAGCTTCTAATTTGAGTAATGTGCAAGAAGAACGCCTCTTGCAGGTTCTTAAGGATCATAAAAGTGCTATTGGGTGGACCATTGCCGATATTAAGGGAATTAGCCCTTCTACATGCATGCATCGCATACTCTTTGAGGATGGAGCTAAGCCTACTAGAGACCCTCAAAGAAGACTTAATCCGGCAATGATGGAAGTTGTTAAAAAGGAGATTCTCAAGCTACTATGTGGGAATTTTTTCCAATTTCGGATAGCGAATGGGTGAGTCAGGTACATTGTGTTCCTAAAAAGGCGGGTATCACTCTTGAAGAGAATCTTAAAGGTGAGCTCGTATCTACCCGAGTCCAAAATGGGTGGCGAATGTGCATAGATTATCGCAAGTTAAATGCGGTAACTCGAAAAGACCATTTTCCTCTCCCTTTCATTGATTAAATGCTAGAGAGGTTAGCCGGGAAGGAATTCTATTGCTTTTTAGATGGATTCAGTGGATATCATCAAATTGTCATTGCTCCCGAAGATCAAGACAAAACCACATTCACTTGCCCTTTTGGCACATTTGCATTTCGTAAACTCTCATTTGGCTTACGTGGTGCTCCCGCAACTTTTCAAAGGTGTATGGTGAGTATTTTCTCCGACATGATAGAGAATGGAATTGAAGTCTTTATGGATGATTTCTCTATTTCGGGTGATTCTTTTGATGAATGTCTTCAAATTCTTACACATGCCTTGGATCGATGCTTGGAGACTAATTTAGTGCTCAATTATGAAAAATGTCATTTCATGGTCCAAAAAGGTATTGTATTAGGGCATATTGTGTCTAGGAAGGGCATTGAAGTGGACAAGGCAAAAGTTGATGTTATTGCAAGTCTTCCGTACCCTTCAAATGTCAAGGATGTGCGGTCTTTTCTTGGTCATGCCGGATTCTATAGGAGGTTTATCAAGGATTTCTCCAAGGTTGCTCTTCCCCTATCATCTCTTCTTCAAAATGATGTGGAGTTTAAAATTGATGAGAAATGCAAGGTGGCTTTTGACCATCTCAAGGAAGCTTTAACTTCGGCTCCTATAATTAAAGCTCCGGATTGGTCTCTTCCTTTTGAGATTATGTGTGATGCTAGCAATTATGCGGTTGGTGCGGTGTTAGGGCAAAAGGTTGAAAAACGATCTCATGTGATTTATTATGCCTCACGCACGCTTAATCCCGCCCAAGTGAACTATACCACCACCGAGAAGGAATTGCTTGCTATTGTCTTTGCTCTTGACAAGTTTCGTTCATATCTTCTTGGTTATAAAGTCATTATATACACGGATCATGCCGCCTTAAGACATCTCTTGGCAAAGAAAGAGTCAAAGCCTAGATTGATTCGGTGGATTCTTCTCCTTCAAGAATTTGACTTAGAAATCAAAGATAAAATAGGCACCGAGAACTTAGTGGCAGACCACTTGAGTCGACTTGTGAGGGAGGAAGATGCTTCTCCTCTTCAAGAATTATTTTCGGATGAGCACTTATTTGGAATTCAAAGCGAGGTGCCATGGTATGCGGATCTTGTGAACTACCTTGTATGCAAAACTTTCCCTAATGGCATGCCTAAGTATCAAAGGGAGAAATTAAGGAGTGAAGCCAAACACTACATTTGGGATGATCCTTATCTTTGGAAACATTGTGCGGATCAAGTATTGAGAAGGTGTGTTCCCGAGTCAGAAATTTCTTCAATTCTTCAATTTTGTCATTCTTATGCTTGTGGAGGTCATTTTGGAAAAGATCGAACGGCAAGGAAGGTGCTTGAATGTGAATTTACTTGGCCAACACTTTTTCGTGACTCTCATGAGTTTTGTAAGCAATGTGAACCTTGTTAAAGAACCGAAAATATTGCAAAAAGGAATGAAATGCCCCAAACTCCAATTATTGTCGTAGAAATCTTTGATGTTTGGGGAATTGATTTTATGGGGCCATTTCCATCTTCTTCTAATGGAAATCTCTATATTCTCTTGGTCGTTGATTATGTATCTAAGTGGGTGGAGGCCAAGGCAACAAAATCGGATGATGGTAAGGCGGTTGTTGCATTTCTCAAGTCTCAAATTTTCAACCGATCTGGTGTCCCCAAAGCTATCATAAGTGATCAAGGTACCCACTTTTGTAACAAATTGGTGGAGAATCTCCTTAAATCCTATGGGGTCTATCATCGAATGGCCACGGCTTATCATCCTCAATCTAATGGTCAAGCCGAAGTTTCTAATCGGGAGATTAAGTCTATTCTTGAGAAGGTGGTGAAACCCTCTAGGAAAGATTGGTGTGTTCGTCTTGAAGATGCTTTATGGGCCTATAGAACGGCATTCAAAACTCCTATCGGCATGTCTCCTTACAAGTTGGTTTTTGGTAAATCTTGCCATCTTCCCGTTGAGTTAGAGCACAAAGCTTATTGGGCAATCAAAGCTTGCAATATGGATCTTAATGTTGCCGGGGCTCATCGGAAACTTAACTTGCTTGAATTGGAGGAAATTCGTAACAATGCCTATGAGAATGCTCAATCGTATAAGGCTAGAGTGAAAGACTTTCATGACCGTTCACTCGTTCCTAAATCATTTTATGTTGGGCAAAAGGTCCTCCTCTACAACTCTCGTCTCAAGTTAATGCCCGGAAAGCTTCGTTCTCGTTGGTTGGGTCCATTTGTTGTTATAAAAATCTACCCTCATGGAGCGGTGGATTTGCGGAGTTTATCTACCGACAAAGAATTCAAGGTGAATGGTCACCGTCTCAAGCCTTTCTATGAAGGATTTCAAGAATCTACCGTTGATGTCATCTCATTAACGAATCCCCTTCATGAATGAGCTTTTCTTATGTTCGTTTGTGTGTTGGTGCTACGAGGCACATCCGGAAAGTCGAGCCAACGACAGTAAACAAAAGCGCTTTTTGGGAGGCAACCCAAGGTACACACGTATTTATAGATTATGTGAGTGTCAAATTTTGGTCCTCACTTGCATTTATGTAGAGTGTTATGCATATTGTGGGTTTGGGGATTGATCTAAATATTAGTGAGTAGGGATTCCTTTTTCATCTATTATGTGTTCATAAAAAAAATATAATATATATATATATATATTATAATAATAATTAATTATTATGTATTTTTTTTATGGTGTGATTAATGAATTTTATAATAGATTAAAAAAATATATATATAAAAAAATAGTGACCCGCTCAATAATATTTAATGTCATTAATTCTAAATTTTATATTTATTCTACACTTGCCATGATGTGTTTGTTCATGTTTTCAGGATTTAATATTTTATTCGAGCAATCAAGGATTTATGTGAGTGTTATTTGAAAAAAAAAAGGAAAAAAAAAAAGAAGAAAAAAAAAAAGAGTTTGTATAATTTTTGTTGCAATATTGGAACTGCACAGGCGTTCAGTAGGCCGTGCAGCAGACCGTGAGTTTTGAGCAGCTCCCTGCATTCCCTATCTAATTTCATGCCAACTTGCTCACTTGTTGCACAGCCGTGCAACTTTTTACAAATATAATGACAAAACTCAATACCTATCCCTAAATTCCCTTCTTTTTCTCAGCATAACACCATCTCTCTCCTTCCGCCTCCATTTTCAATCCACCATTCTTCTCCTCCCACAACTCTACCACCATCTCCCAATTTTACAACCACATCACTGCAACCCAATTCAGCCGCCTCTACTCTCCTTCACTTCTTCAATTCCAACACACCAAGTCCTCTCTTAACACAATAACACCCGTCTTTTCTCCTGCAACCACCGAAAATTTCACTCCACCTCTCCTCCGTCTGTCAACAATTCGAACCCACCGTCTATCAACAGTCTCGCCATTCCCCTGTACCGCTGCTGTTCATCCCTCTATCAACACCTCCTCCTTCGTCTTCTCCGTCCATCACCACCACCCATTTCCTCCTCAACTCCTTCCACTCCACTGCATCACAATACCAGTTCCGTCTCTAACCGATCTCCTCCATTCCTTCTATACTCTTCATCCCACGGCACCACCAGTTCCCCTCCCATTTCCTTCAATTCCGCAACACCCACCACTGTTCGCTCAACCTTCTCTCCACCAACCCAACGCGCCTCCTCCCTCATTCCCGTTCACCATTCCCTCCGTTCCTCTTCACAGCGCCACCAACAACCAACGCGCCACCCATCCTTCGCCCAATTCTTCACCCCTTATTCATTCCACCTGCAACAAACCCCAGCCTCACCCCTTCTCCATCTCACCTCTGTAATTTCACACACTTCACACCACCGTCCTTCTTCCCCCGTCCCTTCTTCTCCTCCGCCCCCTACCACCTCGCACCTCCCCATCTCCCTCCGTTCCTCTTCACAGCGCCACCACATACCCTTTGCAGCCACATCCATCTTCTTCTCCGTTTACCTTGCAGCAACCCTGTCCACCTCCCTTTCCAACACCTCCCGTTTCACAGCCCCCCTCTGGCCTCACCTCTACTTCACCACGCGACCAGTTCCCCCTTTCCCCTTTTGTTTAGTTTTTATTTACTTTTTTGTTTTTTTATTTGTTTTTTGTTTTATTTATATTTTTATTTCATTTATTTTTATTCAATTCTTTAATTTTGATTTTCAAATATTAATTCTCTAAACTAAACATATTTTATAAATTCATAAATTAATTTAAATTCACTTTGAATTTGATTTTGATTTTATTATTAATTTGTTAGTTATTTTATTTTATTTTATTTTATTTTTCAATTTGAATTTTAATTTAATTTAATTTTATTTTGGTTTTAGTTGTAAATTTGATTTTTGCTTTTATTATTATTTCAGTTTAAAATTTGATTTGATTTGATTTTTATTTTTAATTTTTAATTTTTAATTTTTTTTATTATTAATTGGTTAGTTATATAATATCTTATTCTATTTTATTTTATTTTTATTTTTTATTTTTTAAAAAAACAGAAAAATATTTATTATTTATATATCCTTAATAATTGTAGTACCTTTCAGGGGTGTGGTGTTGGCTTGTTGATCATTATAGTGGAATTGGTTGTGGTATGTAGCGGTAATTCACTTCGGGGTTTGCATGCTATCTTTGTGGTTGTCTTCGGTGTTTTTTGTTGGGTGGTTATTTGGTTTGTATTTTGGAGTGAAAATTTGATAATCATGAGTGGTGTTTCTTCTAAGCATGGTAAAAACAAGGGCAAGGTTCAATCTAAGCGTCAAAAGACCACTTCTTCATCTGTGGAACCTCAAATTTTCCTCACTCGCAAGGAATATGAAGAATCAGGTCTGTCATTACCTCCTCCCAATTATGGGCTTGACTTGCAATCCGCTACGCCTAGCTTGTCATTCTCCGGTGATGCCCTTGAGAGGTATAATTCCATTTCCTCGCTTAAGGTTTTACCGTTTCGTTATTTTGATAAGCATGTTATGGAAAAGCTTGGTATTTGGGATGGGGTTAAGAATATTTTGACTACTTCCGGTTGGCCTTCATGGTTAGATATGGATGAGCCTACTTGTCCGGGTTTGGTTTATGAATTCTTTACTACCGTGAAGTGTGATGTTGGCGTCGGGAAAGATTTAAGCTTAACCTCTCGAATCAATTTTCGGATGATGGGTTTATGGTTTAGCGTTCAGTTGAAAGAGTTTTGTGATTGGTTTGGATGGGAACACAAGTGTGGTACTCATAAGCCTCCCCGCCAATTCCAAAATTATATTTGGCCCGCCATTTCTTCGGACTCCGAATGGTCTTCAAGTCGGAGTAAGTCCACCAAAATCAAGAACCCTAGTCTGAGTTACATTCATCGTATGATGACAAATTCCTTATATGGTAATGAAGGGTCCAATAGCGCCGTTTCAATGGCCGAACTTGGGGTCCTTTATTTTTTGCATGAGGGATACCGTGTTGATTGGGTTTATTTATTTGTTGCACGCATGTTGGAGTTTTCGAGGCGAAAAACGGGTTCCCTTGTCTTTGGCGGGTTTATTACCCGTATTGCCTCTAGTTTGGGAGTTCTTGACCGGGGTTGTTCTCATATTCCATGGTTAGAAGGTCGAGATCCCGTTGCTACTATTGACTACATGGTTTTAAAGAATATGGGTGTTATATCCGGGACTTTTGAGAATTTTCGATGGACGGGCCACAAAGCATCTCAGCTCACTTGTCCTGCATCTTCTCTTCTCACTGAGGAGGAACCGGTTCCCGAGCCATTGCCTTTAGCGATTGATCGAGGGGGTTCTTTCTATCATGGTTCCACTGCGGAGTTCTCTGCGCCTCAACAGGCCTACTTACAGCGCATGGAACAGTCCATTAAGGACCATGTTGATAAACGGTTTTCTGAGCATCGAGTGTGGATGGAGCAGTTTTGTGCCTCGATGATGGCTCAGTGTCAGACCAGTTCTAGGGATCTAACCTTGGATCCTCCTCATGATGCTTGAGTTTCTTGGCTTCGCTCCCGGTCCTTGTTGCTTATTTTTAGGGGAGTTTCCTTTCACTTTTATTTCTACCTCATTTTTATTTGTCATGCATGAGGACATGCCATGTTTTAAGTGGGGGAAGGATTGTTTATTTTGATGTCCGTTTCGTTTGCATTTGGGAACAAGTTTACTTGTTTGTAAAATTTAAGACATTGCGAGCTTGTAGCCTTGTTTTCTCCTATTACGTGTCTAGCATTACCAATTTTATGTGAATCTATAAGTTTGATGCACCTTATTGTACACACACACACACTTAAAATGGCATGAAAAGTCTAGATGTTTGTAATTAAATTGTGAGCATGACGATTATCTCCTAGCATGCATGGAATCAAATCGAGAAGATGTTATTACAACTTAAACCTTGTGAGGCCTTGAACGATGATTCTTTTGCTTGTGTGTTGCTCCCTCTTTATGTGTGTTTGTTGCTCTAGGGCTTGCATTAAACCTTCATTCTTGGATGCACCATAATAAGGAAATTCTATTTAGGATAAATTTTTTTTTTTTTTGCCTTTTTAGCTTGTGAACCATGAAAATAATCCATAGTTACCCATTTGAAGCTTATATCCATATTTTTCTTCGTCACTTTCCCATTTTATACATGAGTCATAGCAAAATACTTCATTCTCGACCTAGTTGAGCTAGTTGAGTCTTGGAAAGAATTGATTGATGAGCATGAGAATTTGGAGATGTTGTGAAGAGGAAGAATGCTATTTATTGTAAGTGGGAACTAGTTTGATTTGCATGTTTAGATGTTGCTCAAGGTTCATTGTAATATTTATATATGTAATGCATCCCCTTTGCTAAAAAAAACAATAATTAAAGGGGATGTTTAAAAAAAAGAAAAAAGAAAAAAAAAGAAAAAAAAGCAATAAATCTTTGTACTTTATTTTGTTTCAATTTTCTTGATAAATGTGGTTGTGTTTTGTAATTGTAAATGAGTGGAGATCTTTTGTTTGAGAATTTGGTGTATGAAGAAAGCAAGCATCGTTTTGACTCAACTAGTGAGACTTTTTGCACCTTCCTTGAACTTAAATTTTCACACCTTCACCCAAGCCTCGTTACATCCCATTTTATGAATTCCTTGTTTTTGGTGCAATCCGGAATTTAGGTGAACATGCAAGGTCAAGTAGAGCGCATGCATTTAGATTTGGAGTTGGGTGAAATCTCTAGCCTATACTTGTGTGATGCATAATTGAGAGATGTGAGATTTTTCACCATATAATTTCATCTTCTTAATGCGAAGCCGTGTATGCTTTGTGATCATCTTGTCTAGTGTTCACGATTGAAGTGCATTCATTCTATCTTTAATGTCATGGTTACATTTTGCACAAGGTGTGTCATCTTGATTCTTGAATTGGTTGTAAGCTCGTTATAGTGGATGACAAGGTGAATAGCTCTATATGTTTGATTTTAGTTACAAGTAGACGATTCGGACATGTGAGTGTAGTAGTTAATTTAATTAGTAGGTATTGTTAGTTTCTTGTTTTTCAGTGGTTTTTGTGATTTTGTGGGTACATTAGCTATAAACCCTCACGAGACCTCACTCGTCCACTAGGGCTACCTAGGGGTTCCAAGGGCTTGTTGCATATGCCAAATGCAACCGTGATCACCTACGGAAGTGGTACTAGTTAGGAGTTTATGGATTTGTTGATTTTAGTTTGCTCGGGACTAGCAAAGTTTAAGTGGGGGAAGATTTGATAATGTGTATTTTATACACATTTTGTCTTTTATTCTCTTGCATTTTTGTTCGTTTCGAATGTTGTTTTATCGATATTAATTATGTTTTTCATCTTTCAGTGCATCATGCTTAATGGTTGAAAAGATGGATTATTTTGGGCTTGAAAGCAAAGATTATTCAAGAGGGAAGTTAGAAGATGCAAGCTCGCGTTTCCGGGAGGTTTTTATTGTATAATCTTGAAGATTTTGTCTCTCACGGGCTGCTACACGGCCGTGCAACAGGCTGTGCAGAGTGTTCCAAGTAGTGCAGATTGGACAGTTTTTCTCACGGGCTGCTGCACGGACTGTGTACTAAAAGAAACTTAACCTACTTCTAACACATCTTATCTTCTCATCTCATTGTTGCCTCTTTTCTAAGCCTCTTGAAGAACAAAAACCTAGGGTTATTAGGAGTTAAGAAAACATTAATTACTCATAATCTAGCATTGATTATGAGTAACTAACTCTATATATTTGGCTCAAGGAGGATCTCTTGTATCAAAACCCATTTCATTTTAAGTAAGATCTATTTCACTCTATCTTGAATTATTGAGTTGTATTGTTTATGATTTTGCTTGGAGAATTGTAAGTTGCTTCAATTTGCTTCTCTTGTGAATTCAATTGCTAATTGTTTATGCTAATCCGTAATTGTTAGTACATTCATTGTAGTAGCACAAGGTTTAGTTTACCTAAATCCTCAAAATTCAAGTGCAAATACCTAGGTTGAGCTCCTCATCCTTGGGTTTGTCCTAGCCTCTCTTTGTTTGATTCCTTGATTTGGTTAAACTAGTAGTGCTTCATTATTGGTTGCTATAATCAAGAGAACTAATTTATGTGCTTCACTAAATTAGTGTTTATAGAAGAGAATTAAGTGATTGTGTGCTTCACCAATTATCTTGGTTAGGTAGAGTTGATTATTTCTTGCTCATATGTGTGTGGGTGAAGTGCTTGAGTTTCCATAATCCTTTGGTCAAATATCTCTTATTCTTGTTAATTTAAACATTGTGCCTTGTTGTGTTGGAAAAATTGGATGATTGAAAGTTAATTAATTATAATTCTCTAGCAATTTATTTCTTGTAGTCAAGGTGTTTGATAAAATACCACAACTAACTTAAAACCCCCCACCATTTTACTTCACTCTAGTATTGAACACTAATCCCTTGGGTTCGACCCCTACTTGCCACATTTGCTATATTTTATAGTTAAGTGCGAACATAGTAGAGCAAAAACATTTATTATCAATTTGGCGCGTCGACGACGGGCGTGGCCAATAGGTAATAAAAATATGCAAAAATATGCACTTATCAATCTGCACAAAGCCCCAACTGACCATGGCAACCATGTTGAAAAATAAATAAACGAACTAAATAATTATTTTTTTTTTCGGATCACTCAACAAATTGAATACAAATATTCTGAAAATTAAAAATGATTTCAACGATCTCCCGACCAATCCAGCCTACATGAAAACAGTAGGGGTTGATTCAAATGAGAACCACTACCTAAAAAAGAACCGGAGATCCATTAACCACCGTTGGATCAGTATTCAATTAATGACTAAGATTTTTTTCAGAGACAATTAATGTAGAATATTCACAAATAAATAAAAAAGGTAACCAAATAATTGTAAGATTTTTTTGTAAAATACTAAATATTTGTATGTTTCTTTTCTATGTATTTGTACGTGTCTTCTTACACACAATATTACTTTCCTCGTTCAACACCTGAACTTTAAATGTTATGAAATTGAAATTTCATCTGAAGAACATGTTGTGCAAATCCGTAAGTTCATATGCAGAACATACTTATTTATATTAAATTATAGGGAAATTCTCAATGGTACACATGTAGAATTGGCTTTTCCCGACGGTAACCAAAATGTTTTTGGCTTCTCAATGGTACCATCGAAATATCAACTCGTTCCCAGCTATGCCACTACCGATAACAAAACGTTAAATAAACGTTTATTAAGGCAATTATGACCATACAAACAACCAAAAATAACAGCCAAATGAGAACTAATAACAATGTCATAATATATAGATAATCAATCTTATACAAAAATAGCCATAAACATCCAATGTACTGATTGTTGCTAATAACATCATACAAACAAAATACCAATTGTTGCTACAAAGGTTCGTAATGGTAATGCAAGAGTGAGGGACCAATCAAATGCTGCAAAAGCAGCAAAGGCAGCAGCAAATGCATCACAAGATTCTGAAATCAATTTCTCACAGTTTGCTACATCTCAGTCTCAAACCCAAGTTTAGTCGGTTCATAACTTGGGTTTACTTTGAATTTTTGATGGACTTTATGCTATATAATGGTATAATATGATATGAAATTGTTGCCACAATTGGTATTGTTTTGGTATAACATTGTAGCAATAATTGGTATTTTGTTGGTATGATGTTGTTAGCAACAATCAGTACATTGGATATTTATAGCTATTTTTGTATAAGACTGATTATCTATATATTATGACATTGTTATTAGTTCTCATTTGGCTGTTATTTTTGTCATTTTTGGTTGTTTGTATGGTCATAATTGCCTTAATAAACGTTTGTTTAACGTTTTGTTAACTATAGTGGCATGGCTGGGAACGAGTTGATGCTTCGATGGTACCACTGAGAAGCCAAAAACATTTTGGTTATCATCGGGAAAAGCCAATTCTACAGGTGTACCATTGAGAATTTCCCTAAATTATATAAGTTTTTTTTGTCAAATTAAATTATATAAGTTCTGTATATGAACTTCGAAAGTTCTACATTTTTTTTGCTAAATTTTGAAAGTTCTACATTTAAATGTGCTTATGTCTTACATGTGACTTCGGAGATCTAGAACGTTCATGTGTAGAACATGTTGTGCAAATATGTAAATTCATACACCGAATGTATTTATTTTATTGAATTAAATAAGTTCGTAAATGAACTTTAAAAGTTCTACATTTGAACTTCCCTATATTTTAAATTTGAACTTGGAAATTGATGTGTAATATTTAAATTTTTGGGAAAATATTTAATAGAGATTCACTATAAATTTTGTTGAATATGGTAAATGCATCTTTATTGTATTTATGTACCGTGTATTTTTATTGTATTTAAGAATTGGTTCTTAGGTTCTCAATTTATGGAGAGCGACCCAACAAACATAAATATATATATATGTGTATATATATATATATATCAATCTTTATTATCAAACACACGTTTACTTTTTGGATTTTAAATATATAACTTGAAAAAATTATCATTTCAAACAATATTTTGTTAGGTTTAAATTTTAAGATTTATTTTAAAAAATCACATAATTTAGATTTCAAATCTAAAATATCTAAATTATATTAAATAAAATATAACAACTTGGATAGTACTTATTATATGGTATATAAAAAACTTTACTTTTTTAAATAAAACATATTATTTCATTATTCTTGAACGTGTGGGAGAGAAAATGACCCAATTAACACAATTTCATTATGAACGTGCCCAAAATAACATATGTCGGAATTTTTGCCCAAATTCTCACTTTGTATTCGCATTTACATTATACTTATTTTACAATTTGTTATATACCCACGTTTTATGCAGCTTATTACAAAATACACAGTAAACACTTTCTCATTTCTTGTTTTTTTTCCAGAAAAATTAAAGGTTTTCATTAAATTGAACGAACACACAGTCGAGACAAACCCCCAACTGGTGGGACGACCAGGTTGAAAAACAAAGGCAAGCTAAAACACTTAGCTGATTTGTTTCCGGATCGTTTGACAATACAGATCTGAAAGAATCTGTTGACTGAAAATGAGAACAAAGACAACCCAATAAATCCAAATTGTACCAACATCCCTGAATACAGAAAAATCACAATTGACCTTAACACGTAAAAACCGTTGGTAGACCATTGTTCAAGAGGAGCACCCCAGCTATCTACTTGCCGGTAACCAACTATAGACTTGCCGTAAGTGAAAACTAAAACTCCCCGAGGATGAACACTCTCATGTTGTGAAAGGTGAGCTTTTGCAATAATCATCACTGCCCCAACTTCGATGCGGCCTTTCCAGATCTCTCGAGACATCAATTGAAACATTTTCGGAGTACGGAAATAACAAAACCAAACACACCAAGACATATTAACATATACAAACCACTCCAAAGGGAGAGACATACTACAATTCGAAAAGTCAAAGATGTTAGGAATAATTCATAAGTTATGTTGTTGAGAATAGAATTTTGCTAATACTTCTTGTATATCCTGATCTTATAAAGGATTGAGCACTTTGTATAGGATATATGTGTTAGACAGTAATCTGTGGAGGTTAGTCAGGAATAGTGCGTCAAAGACTACATTTCAGGAACTAAGAGCAGATCCTGATACAGCAAGTCAGATCCTGATCAAATACTGATGGGATGATCAGATCTTGATATCAGTCGTGTTACTAACGATGTCATTATGGATGCTACAGAAACTGGCAACTGCTATAAAACAGGATCGTTGTTTTGAAAAACAAACAAGAAGATATCGTGAAGGAAACGAATTCTCTATTGATGGAAACTATCAACTGGACGGCGGAACATTGTCATAGATAGATTATAATTCTGTTATTAGTTGATAGGTAGCATTATAAATACTCTCTCTATACCATTGTAAAAAGATCGAATTATGAATTTTATAGTGCATATCGTGTGAAGCTCTGTATAAGGTTTGTATTCGATAGTTCGAAACAAACAGAGAGAGAGAGAGAGAGAGAGAGAGAGAGAGATTTGTATTGTCAGCAGCTGCTAAAGGTATTGTACACCTTTGGTAGAGTTTGTATTTGATTTATTTTAATACAAACAAAGTTTGATTCATTCGTTTGTTCTTGTTCATCTAATCAAGCAAAAATCAGACACGATTATATAACTTGTATTCAACCCCCCCTTCTATAAGTTATTCGAGTTAACAATTGGTATCAAAGCAGGTTGATTTTGAATAATCATAAAGATCTGCAATCATGTCTGGTTACAAGGATGGTAATACTAAGATCCCTATGCTTAAGAGAAACGAATATACTCTATGGGAAGTGAAGATGTTGCATCACCTGGAAGCAACAGATCCTGATTATCTTGACAGAATCAGAGATGGGCCTTTTGTTCAAACAAGGCTTGTTCCTCAAGCAACTGTCGAAGGAAAAGTTGTTCCAGAACATACAGCAGAGAAGCCTAAATCTGAATGGACAGATAAGGAAAAGGAGAACGTTCTTAAGGATGCTAAAGTGAGAAACATACTATTCAACAGTCTTGATTCTGTTCTCACTAACTATGTTCTCTCTTGTAAGACTGCTAAGAAGATATCTGCAATTGAGGAAGCTAATGATCTGGATGAAATATCATTAGAAGCAGTTTATGGAAAATTGAGAGCTTATGAACTTGACAGGCAGCATAAAAAGCGCAGGAGTGAAGGAAAGATGAAAACTATTGCACTCAATGCTCAATCTGAATCAAAGAAGCTTCCAGAAGAAAAGTCTGAATCTACTGAAAGAGACTTGAGGAAGAAGAAGAACAAAGAAAGTTCTGAGTCAGAGACTACAGATATAGACTCTGAAGATAATGATTCTGAATCAGAGATGCAAGAACTCTTTACTATGTTTGCTAAAGCTTTCAAGAAAGGAACATTCAATAGGAGAAGATTTAGCAAAGGCTCTTTTCAGAAGAAAGAGGAGAAGAAGAGTGATAAAGGCAAAAGTACAATTATCAAGCTTGATAAGGCCAAAATCAAGTGCTTTAACTGCAGTGAGCTTGGACACTTTGCTAGTGAGTGCAAGAAGCCTAGGAATTCAGGGAAGGGTAATGCACTCATGGTCACACAGAAGGATTGGGCAGACTCCAGTGATTCTGAAGATGAATTGGATTATGACAACATTGCATTGATGGCAAGTGCTTCAGACAAGCCTGGATCTCCTAAGAAAACTTCTTCATCTTCTGTTAAGGTAACACTTCACTCTCTTGATTCATTTGATAGCTTAGATTCTGATGATATTAGATCTATTCATGTTGAGTTTAAAAATCTTATGACTAATTTCAAAATTCTTGCTAGTGAAAAAAATGAACTTAAGGCTAAGAATGATGAATTAGTTAGTAGAAATAATTTTCTTGAATCTGAGTTAATTCAAATGGAAGAATATAGGTTAAGTTCTGATAAAGCTAAGCATGATTATGGTGTTATTCTTGAGGCTTATGACTATGTCAGAAAAGAACTAGAGGAAGAGAGAGATGTGATTAAAACCATTAACAATTCTGGTAAAAAGACTCAAGAAATCATTGAAAATCAAATTCTTGGTAAAGTTAATGGTTTAGGTTTTGATAAGGCTAGACAAGAAGATACTGTAGCTATTGTCAATGATAATAGTAAAATTGAAGCTAGCACATCTAAGTCTGAAGGTAAGAAGATAGTTTCTGAACCTAAGCATGTTAAATTTGTTGATTTTAAAGGTACCCCAGTTGTGCACAAAAGAATTAACAATAGCAGTTCAGATGAAAGTGTGTTAGAAAAACCTAAGAATGTCAACATAGGTTTTCTGTCTAAGTCTCAGTTGAAACAGAGACTAGAAAGTATTTCAGAGTCTAGCAAGATCAGAAGAATAGGAATGGAAAAGAAGGTATTAACAAAGAGAATAATTACAAGAATGTACCTGATGCACCTAGGAAGAAATGCTATAAATGTGGAAATCATAATCACTTGACCCTAGACTGCAATCAAAAACCTTCTTGGAAAACTGAGTCCAGATTCCCCAAGACTCAGAGAATTCAATACCAGCCACAAGAACCCTGTTATCATTGTGGTAGTTTACTTCATTCCATTTACATGTGTAAGGAATATCATGAACTGTATTATGACTATTATTCTCTAAAATTTGAAACTCCTAGTCATAAACAGTTTGTGAAATCAAAGTCTAAGGTTGACTCTGCAACAGGTAAATTAAAAGCAAAATCTTCAAAGCCCGTTGGTTCAAAAGTTAGTAAGAAAGAATCCAATCAAAGTTTGGTCCTAAAAAATTCTAACTAGCTACTTTTTGTTTGCAGGGCACTGGAAAGAAGAATTCAATTATCTTGGACAGTGGATGCTCTGGACATATGACTGGAAAGAAGTCCCTGCTTACAAAGTTTGAGAGGAAAGCTGGCCCAGTAATATCCTTTGGAGATGGCAACAAAGGAGAGACTCTGGGATATGGCTCAATTATTTTGGGAAATGTCATCATAGAAAACGTAGCACTGGTTGAAAGCTTGAAACACACACTTTTAAGCATAAGTCAACTGGCTGATAAAGGTTACCAATCAATCTTTGATAGTGAAGGATGCAAAATCTTGAATATGAAGAATGGAGACATTGTTCTGACTGGTCAAAGACATGGTAACATATATGAAGCCAGCTTGAGTGACACATCTAAAGGAACTGTCAGATGTCTTTACAGCAAGGCATCAAATGATGAAAGCTGGAACTGGCACAAGAAGCTCTCACATCTTAATTTCAAGAAGCTTAATCAACTTGTTAAGCACCATCTGGTGAGAGGCCTACCTCAGGCAAATTATGTGCAAGATGGACTTTGTGATGCTTGTCAGCTTGGAAAAAAAAGAAGTGTTAGGAATATGTTGTACTTGATGATAACTTCACAATCAATCAAATTGTTTAAGGTTTTGTAGCTGTCAACGGATGAGGATTTATAACTCTATCCGTTGACAGGTAGCTCATCAACGGATGAGGTTTTGTAGCACACTGCAGTATCTCTATGTTATCAGTTGATAGTGTTTTTATCCACAGTCATGTTGACTATCAACGGATAGGCAGAATAGGGTAGCCAATTGTAAATAAGCTATGCTATGTAATTCTGTCTAAGTGAAAGTGTATCAACGGATGAAGACTAAACTCTATCAACGGATACAACTCAAATCCACTCTATCAACGGATACAGCTCAAGTCCCAATATCAACGGATACTGCTCTATACATCATCAACGGATGTCAGTGTACATCATCAACGGATAATCATTGACACTGATTTCTATGATTAGCTGGAGATTAGCAGTTGATAAGGACATGTTTGACTGACAGATCACATGAGTTGAAAGTAGATACAAAAAGCAGTATGGCAGCCATACTTTGGAAACACAGAAGAAAGAAGCATTCTATTTACACTATGAATACAAGAAAGGTGCAGGAGACATGTCTGAACACAAGGACAACCTTTCGGCTACATGTGTATTTGGAGTGTAGTAGCAAGTCAACTAGAATTAGATTAGTATTATCTTATTCCAGTAGTACTTGTAAAACTTGGGATATATAACCAAGTGTAGCAACTCTTTGTAGGTTAAGAAAACAGACATATTTGCTTAGGGTTTCTTGAATATCTTTAGAAGCAAAGAGTTGTAAAACGGCAGCTGTGTACATTTTGTATCACAGAGTTTTCTTCAAATAAAAGCTTCAGGTGGTGCATTTTAACCACCTGATTTTATATGTGTTTGTGTTTAATTCTTACATTGCAATTATCTCTTCATAAGTTTCTGAAGTTCTTATCAGAAATTTATAAATATCAAGAATTGTATTCAACCCCCCCTTCTACAATTATACAAGTGTGTAATCTGAGAATAACAATTGGTATCAGAGCAAGCTTCTAACATATTTGAAGTTTAAAGATCAACACACTTCCAACATGTCTAAGAAGGATTATGGAGTGAAGATTCCAGTTCTTGATAGAGAAAATTACTTTCACTGGAAAGTAAAAATGCGTCTACATCTCTCGTCTATTGATGAGGGTTTTGTGGATTGCATTGACAAGGGTCCTCACGTTCCAATGAAGACAGCAACAAGAGTTGGCCTGGCTGATGATGTGCCTGACACTTTCATTCCCAAACCTGGTTCTGAGTGGAGTCTTGAAGATATTGCAGAAGTCCACAAAGACAAAAAGGCCATGAATATTCTGTTCAATGGTCTAGAAACAGACATGGTTGACAATGTTATTAACTGCACTACCGCCAAGGAAGTATGGGACATTGTTCAAACCCTGTGTGAAGGAACAGAACAGGTAAGGGAAAACAAGATGCAACTACTAATCCAACAGTATGAACATTTTCACTTTAAGAGTGGAGAAACATTGAATGATACATTTAGTAGATTTCAAAAGCTACTAAATGGTTTGAAACTGTATGGAAGAGTCTATCAGGTTAAAGACTCTAATCTCAAATTTCTGAGATCACTGCCCAAGGAATGGAAGCCAATGACTGTTTCTCTAAGAAACACTCAAGAGTACAAGACATTTACTCTTGAAAGGCTCTATGGAACTTTAAAGACCTATGAGTTGGAAATGGAGCAGGATGAAGAGATTGAGAAGTCTCAAAAGAAAAGTGGGTCAGTTGCACTCGTTGCCAATTTGGAGCAAAAGGAGGAAAGGACAGAAACTGCTAGTTCTACACCAAACAGGGAGGTTTGTAAAGGTAGAGCAGAATCAAGCAGGAGCAAGGAAAAGGTGTCTGAGGAATTGAATGCCCTTCAGCAGGATGAATTGGATGAGATAGATGAGCACTTAGCTTTTCTATCTAGGAGATTCTCTAAGCTGAAATTCAAGAGAAACTCTGGGATGGCCAAGCCATTTAACAAGGATTTTTCCACAAACAACTATGTGGATAAATCCAAAATTAAATGCTACAATTGTGGGATTGCTGGTCATATGATAAGTGAATGCAGGAAACCTAGATCTGAGAACAAGGGAAAGCCAACTGAGGTTGTTGACTATAAGAAGAAATATTTTGATCTTCTCAGGCAGAAAGGAAAGGCATTCTTGACCCAAGAGTATGACTGGGCTGTTGATGACAATCATTCTGATGATGATGCTGAGTTAGTCAACCTTGCTTTAATGGCTGATTCTGGAGAGCAGGAAGCAAGTTCAGCTAGCAATCAGGTATTTTCTACTAATCTCTCTGAGCTCACTAAAGAGGAATGCAATAGTGTTATAGATGAAATGTCTACTGAACTATATCACTTAAGTGTTACTCTTAAATCACTTACTAAAGAGAACAATAGAATTAAAGAGTCTAATCTGTTTTTAAGTGATAGAAATGCTGCTCTAGAATCTCAATTTCTAGAATTTGAGAAAATGAGAGTTGATTGCAATAATGCTAAAAGTGAACTTGAAGCTGTGTTAAAAAGAGAACTGATTTTAAAAGACCAGCTTGAAAAAGAACAAGGGATAATTGCTAAATTTCAAAGTTGTAGGAATGTTTCTCAAAACATAATAGAAGTTCAGGGAATAGAATCATTTGTGAAGGATACCTGGACTCAAAAGAAAAAGGAGCTAGAACCTGGCCTTGAGGATCTAGAGACTATTTGTGAATCAACGGATAGTGATCATCCGTTGACAGATGAACCGTCAACGGATGAGAGGTATCCGTCGACTAACAAAAAGTCTGTTAGTAAGAAGGAACTTAGGAAACTGGACATCAAGTATGGTCCAGTAAACAAGAATTTTGTTAGTGGTGAGTGCAGCAAAACCAAATCCAGTGGGAAGGCTAAGACAGGTGATTTACACAACAAAAAGGCTGTTGGTAAATCAGACAATGAAAAGGTAGAAATTGAGGGCAAAAAGAAAAAGAACAAAAATGGTAAGATAGGCATCAACAAGAAAAACAATTACTCTCCTGACAAGTTTGCTCTTAAGAAAACTTGTAGTAATTGTAATAGTGTCAATCATTTATCTTCTAATTGCAAGATTGTCAACAAGGCTCCTGTTCATGTACCTCAACCAATGCCATGTATGCCTGCAATGCCTGTTATGCCTGGTTTGTATCAAAATGCTAGTTTTTCAAATCCATATGTGAACATGCCATATGTGTCTAATCCATACTTTCAATCTATGAATGTGCCACAAATGTCATGGAACCTACCTAACATGAATAATATGTATGCCAATTTTCCACACATGCATGCATCCAATATTCATGCAAATGAGCATTTGTCAAACCCCATTACTCAAGCATCTACACCTAAGATGAAGAATGCTAAGAGTGCAAAGTCAAAGGCTAACAAGAAAGGACCCAAGGAAGCTTGGGTACCAAAATCAACTTGATTTGTTTTTGAAATGTGTGCAGGGAAACAGAAGGAATCTATGGTACCTAGACAGTGGATGTTCTAGGCACATGACAGGAGATTCAACCCTGCTCACAGAGTTCAAGGAAGGAGATGGCCCTAGAATTACCTTTGGAGATGACAGCAAAGGATATACTAAGGGATATGGCCTGATTTCAAAAGACAATGTCATCATTGAAGAAGTGGCTTTAGTTGAAGGTTTAAAGCACAATTTGCTGAGTATCAGTCAGATTTGTGACAAAGACTATGAAGTAAAGTTCATAAAAGAAGCCTGTGTTGTTTCTGCCAAGGAAGACAACAATGTGGTATTGACAGGCTTTAGAAAAGGAAATGTTTACATAGCTGACTTCAATTCAGCATGCTCAGAATCCATTACTTGTCTCTTCAGCAAAGCAAGTAAGGATGAGAGTTGGCTATGGCATAAGAAGCTGTCACATTTGAATTTTAAAGTTATGAATGATTTGGTAAGAAAGGATCTTGCTAGAGGAATCCCTCATTTGGAGTTTGTCAAAGATGGGCTATGTGATGCCTGCCAATTAGGGAAACAAAAGAAATCATCTTTCAAAAGCAAGACAGAGTCATCCATTGTTAAGCCTCTTCAATTGCTGCATATGGATTTATTTGGTCCAGTAAATGTCATGTCTATTTCAAAGAAGAAATACTGTCTGGTGATTGTGGATGATTTTTCTAAGTTCACATGGACTTTCTTCCTGCACTCCAAGGATTGTGCAAGTGAAATCATTATCAATCACCTCAGAATGCTAAACAATGGTTCTGAAGACAGAGTACAAAGGATCAGAAGTGACAATGGTACTGAATTCAAAAATTCCACAATGAAGATTTTCTGTGAAGAGAATGGAATTGTCCATGAGTTTTCTGCTGCCAGAACACCTCAACAAAATGGGGTTGTTGAAAGGAAAAACAGAACTCTCATTGAAGCAGCTAGAACAATGTTAAGTGAATCAAGATTACCAACATATTTCTGGGCTGAAGCTGTCAACACTGCATGCTTTACTCAGAATATTTCCTTGGTCAATCAAGCTAGAGGAATGACTCCTTATCAGTTATTAACCAACAAGAAACCAACTTTAGCTTTTCTACATGTCTTTGGATGTAAGTGTTTTGTGCTAAGGAATCATGGAGATAATTTAGGCAAATTTGAAGCAAAGGCAGATGAAGCTATTTTCATTGGATATGCAGCAGGGAAAGCCTACAAGGTCTACAATCTAAGAACCAACATTGTTATGGAATCTGTACATGTTGTGTTTGATGATCAAAAGATTCTAGGCCTAAATGATGAAGGCTACCATGAAAAGTTGGAATTTGAGAATGAAGGTGAAGGAAGAATGTACTATGATGATGATGAGGAGAATGAAGATCATGACCACAGAAATCCACCTAGAGCTGTTATACCAACTAGAAGTGATGCTTACACTGAAAATGAAGCATCCGTTGACAGTCATTCTGCAACATCCGTTGACACTATTAGAGATGCATCCGTTGACAGAAATTCTCAAGCATCCGTCGACAGGCAAAATGATGCATCCATTGACAGTCAACTTCATAACTCAGCAAGGACAACAAACTCAGGGGGAGTTTCTCATGGTCAAAGTTCAATGCTAAATCAACATGATCATGGAAATGAAGCAACCTCATCAAGATCAAATCTTCCACCTGCAAGAAAATGGACTAGAAATCATCCATTTGAGTTAATCATTGGTGAATCAAATTCAAGAGTCCAAACTAGAAGGGCCACTCAAGCAGAATGTCTATACAGTAGCTTCCTGTCTCAAGAGGAACCTAAGAAAGTGGAAGATGCCCTTCTAGATCCAGATTGGGTGTTAGCAATGCAAGAAGAGCTAAACCAATTTGAAAGAAATAAAGTATGGAAACTTGTGCCCAAACCTGATGATAGAAGTGTCATAGGTACTAAATGGGTTCTCAAGAATAAGACAGATGAAAATGGCATAATTGTGAGGAATAAAGCTAGACTAGTGGCAAAGGGCTATTCTCAAGAAGAAGGAATAGATTTTGATGAAACTTTTGCTCCAGTAGCAAGACTTGAGGCAATAAAAATCTTTCTAGCCTATGCAGCACATGCCAATTTCAAAGTCTATCAGATGGATGTCAAAAGTGCCTTTCTAAATGGGGAACTGGAAGAAGAGGTCTATGTCCATCAACCTCCTGGTTTTGAGGATCCAGAATTTCCAGAATATGTATATCTTCTCATGAAAGCACTTTATGGTTTGAAGCAAGCACCAAGAGCCTGGTATGACACTTTATCTCAATTTCTTTTGGAGAACCACTTCACTAGAGGTACAGTAGATAAAACCTTATTTCATAGGGATATTAATGGCTCTTCAATACTTGTTCAAATCTATGTAGATGATATTATTTTTGGGTCTACAGATGAGAAACTTTGCAAGAAGTTTGCCAAACTTATGCAAAGTAGGTATGAAATGAGTATGATGGGTGAATTAACTTACTTTCTTGGCCTACAAGTAAAGCAAGTTAATGAGGGCATTTTCATAAGTCAAACAAAATATATTTATGATCTCTTAAAGAAATTTGACTTAATGGATTGTACATCTGCTAAAACACCTATGGCCACTGCAACTAAGCTTGAGTTGAATACTAAGGAAAAGTCTGTGGACATCTCAAGTTATAGAGGCATGGTAGGTTCACTTTTATACCTAACAGCTAGTAGACCTGATATAATGTTTTCCACTTGTCTTTGTGCTAGATTTCAAGCTGATCCTAGAGAGTCTCACTTAATAGCTACTAAAAGAATTTTCAGGTATCTCAAGGGAACACCAAACCTTGGCATTTGGTACCCAAGAGAATCTGGTTTTGATCTAACTGGCTATTCAGATGCAGATTATGCAGGTTGCAGAGTTGATAGGAAAAGTACTATAGGTTCCTGTCAATTTCTAGGAAACAGGCTTGTGTCATGGTTCAGTAAGAAACAAAACTCAGTCTCCACTTCTACAGCTGAAGCTGAGTACATTGCGGCTGGAAGCTGTTGTGCACAGATTCTATGGATGAGAAACCAACTCATTGACTATGGTCTAAAAGTTGAGAAGATTCCAATTTTCTGTGACAACACAAGTGCTATTGCCATCACAGGGAATCCAGTGCAACATTCGAGAACCAAGCACATTGACATCAAATACCACTTCATTAGAGAACATGTGATGAATGGTACAGTAGAAATGCACTTTGTGCCAAGTGAAATGCAGCTTGCAGATATCTTCACCAAGCCTCTTGATGAATCCACATTCACAAGATTGGTAGGTGAGCTAGGTATGCTTAACTTGTCATAATTTCTAGTGATATTTGATTTCAATGAATTGAAGCTGGAAATGTGTTTTGATTTACTTGAAAGTTAAAACTTTCAGAAAAATTTTCTGCAGAAATTTTGCCTAGGGCAAAATTAGCTTATCAACGGATATCCTTTTATCCGTTGATAGTATAAACACATTACTAGATTTTTGCATGTCAACGGGTAACAGGCTATCCACGTCATCAACGGATAAACTGTATCTCAACCGTTCATTCTATATCCGTTGATATACATTTTTTTTTAACCGTTGGTAACCGTGTATATCTAATCATGGCTGTACTTATTCTCTTTTTATTTATTATCTGACAGTTACTTTTGACCAATGGAGTAATTACTTTTAATTATTTCATTTTTAATTCTTGAAAAATATAAAAGGCGGACTTGTACTCTCACATCTCACTTTTATTCATTTTCAAGCATATCAAAAGTTAACTGCATCTTCTTCCCTAAAACTCTCTGTAACCAAAGTTCAATCACTTCAATGGCGCCTATTGTTAAGATGATGTCCTCCACTGGGTTTACCTATGAGAAGAACAATTTCGCGGCCTTTGTTGACACAGTGAATGCTCCAGAAGCTTACCACACTTTGATGAGTTTCATGAAGAAATGCAAACTGTCATATGCTATGACGGCTACCACTCCCTTAATCCACGAGGTAATTGAAGAAATGTGGACATCTGCTGAGTACAATGGCACAGACGGTACAATTGCTTTTTCTTTAAAGGGTAAAAACTATGTGGTTAATTCTGATGTAATAACTGCTTGTTTAAAATTGCCTGAGAATAACTGTCTGAAAGTACCTACTGATGCTGAAATTGTTGCCATGCTTAATTCTATTAATTATGCCCTTAGTACTGAAAACTTAGGGAAAATTGCTAGAAAAGGAATGGTTAAAGAATGGAGCTACTTCTGTGATGCCTTCATTAAAACTTTTTCAGGAAAAATTAGTAATTTTGATGCTGTTACCCAGTCCATGCTAACAATGATGTGTATGCTTTTAAATGATAAATTCTATAATTTTGGCACATTAGTTATGTATGAGATAGCTGCAAAGTTGGGTAAAAAGGAAACTAGGAGCAAGAATATCTACTTTGCTAGATTTTTAATGCTCTTAGCACTGCATGTGTCTGAGAATAAGCTATCCATTGCTAACCCGGATAGCAAGTTCCAATGTTTTGTTCAGGAGAAGAGAGTCTTAAGTGACCTGATTCGAATGAACCTCAATGCAGGAGTACAGTTGGTATATCTACCAATTGTTCAGGTAACTATTTCTAACTCTGAAACCCCTATCTCCAACCCCCAAATTTCTTTGCCTTCTGGTGTCACAATGGAGTCTGTAGTTGTGACCAAACAGGCTCCTACCAAAGTGACCAAATCCAAAGTTCCAAAACCACATTCTAAAAGGCAAACCTCAAGTGTCTCTCAAAAGACACCTGTTGTAAAAACTACCAAACCTCTTGAGGGGAGTGTGAAGGTGGTAGTGAGTGGTGAGGGACAGGGTGAACATCAAAGAAGCCCTAAGGATAAGGAAGGAGAGATGAGTGCAACCACCATTTCAGTCTCTCAAAAGACTGCTAATGTAACTACAGGCCAAATTCTAGTTACACTCTCCCAAAAGAGTGTGACTACTGAATCAAGTTCCCCACAAGGAACACTGCACAAGAGGGTTAGGGACACATATAGCCCAATCTCAAAAACCTATGGAAGAAGAGTGAAATCTAAAACCACAGGGGAATCACAGGGTGCACACACTGTACAGGAAACTGTACCTTCTCAAACTCAGTTTGATGTGGCTTCAATAAATGTGGAGTCACAGCCCCTTGATCTTAATCTTCAAATCGACACACATTACAATCCACCATCACCAACTCCTTCTCTGGATGTGGATATGATATCTACATCAATTCCTGATTCTCCATCTTTAAGATTCTTGGAGAAGCCCCACTCTATAATTGGTGGTCATCATCTTTTAGATGATTTGTTGGACCACCAATCTTCCCTTCCAGAATTCTCAACACAGACTGTGGCCTCGAACTTAAAATCAATCTCCACAGATTCAGTGTTGGTTTTCTCTTCAACGGATATAATTATTCCTTCCTCAACGGATATCCTTCATCCGTTGACAAGTGTTTCTCCATCAATGGATGCGCCTCTATCTAGCCATCCGTTGACAGCTATAACTACTTCATCAACGGATATTCCTTATCCGTTGATAACTCACTCTACCACTGCTATATCTGACATTCCAGTGTCAAGTGTAGAGGAGTTCTCAGTAGTTGAAACACTTTTAGGTTTGAGGGAAGGGAGTGAGAGGCTGCCTTGTGAGCAGGCAAAAGGAGAGATAAATAATGAGAGGCTGGCCATTTCTTCCGGTCAGGCAAAAGGAGAGTTTGAGAGTACCACCTTAGTAGGTGAAGGTGAGGGTGTGAGAGGTGTGAGCCAAGGGGAGCCCTTGATGCAAGAAAAGAGAGATGAGGGGAGAGAAGGGACTACAGGAGAGATAAGGATGGAAGAAGCAGCCATTGCTAGTGAGTCAATGGGGGTTGAGGATGCATCCAAGGAAATGGAATTTCAAAGAGAATATCAGTCCATGATTGACTCCATTTCTTTGGATGCTGAAACCTTTACTCACCCTGTTCCTGCCTATCAAATTCTGGCACAACAGGGCAATGTGGAAGCAGAGGAGGCAATGCACCTAGTGCACACCTCACAGTCTCTACTTAGAGCTAAGGAATCTATAGCAGCTCTGCCATCCACTGCTGAGAGTGATGAATTTGACAATTCTGAAGATGAAGACAGCCAGAGCTCTGAAGATGAAGGTGGTAGCAGTATTCATGATTTTGCATTTGCTCAAAACTACACCTATCATCAACTTGATATGGAAATCATAAGGCAATATAAATCTGCCCTGGCTGAGCACCCAGAAGCAGATCCACAGAGAAAGGTTGTTCTTCAACAGGCAATTGACTCCCTAAAGTTACAAAAGATGCAAATGGTGATTCAGAGATCCAATTTAGAGGAGGTCAAACAAGAAATCAAGGATGTGAAGATCTCTGTGGATTCCAAGCTAGAGCAACTAGCTCCTACAGCCACTCAGAGGGTGTTGCAACAAAGGTTTCTCAAAGAAGACAACCTGGCTAAATCTGTGCAACTTCTCACTTCAAGAGTGGAAAAGATGGAATCCCAGATGGAGCAATTTCTTCAACATCAGAAACTGCAAACCCAACTGCTAGAAAGGTTAGTTGCAGCCCCAACTTCTAGTCAAACCCTTGATGCTAACAAAAAGGGGGAGAAAGTGGAAGAGGCTGTGGCAACTACAAGTCAAATCTTAATTTCTGAAAGAAGGGAAGCAGCAAGTGAGGGGGAGCAGCAGCCTACCATAGTGGTCAATCCACAAGAATTCATTGTCACAGCTTCCCCCAGCAAATCCAAACCTCTATCTGAAGAGTTTGATCTTTCAAACTTGACAGAAGAAGAAAAGCTAGCCAAAATTGAAGCTCTCCAAAAGATGAAAGAAGAAAACTATGAAAGGATAATGAGGACAGAAAGATTGATCAATCAATCTATTGCATCAAATCTGTTCTCTAGCCAAACCTCAGCTCCAACAATATCTACAACAATTCTGAAGGTGCTCACTCCAGCAATTGTGGCTCCTACATTCTATGATGCTGAGCCTTCTCATGTTAAGGAATTTGAACCCTACATCAAATCAAGACCCTTCTCACCACCAAAAGCAAATGGGAAGAACAAGTTACAACTGGACTTTCCATTTCCCAAGGATGATGAAGAGAAGTTGATGGGTAAGGCAATCAAGAAATTCAAGGAGAAGACTAACAGTTGTGTAAGAGAATGGATGGCTGTAATCATAAGGAATGGAAAAGTTCTAAACATATCCAACAGCCATCCTAGATTTGTTGAAGCCAAGAGAGAAGAGACTTCAAGGCTGCTAAGAGAATCTCAACCAAGCACTGAATATCTATATGAAAACTCAGATGAGAAGCAAGCAAGGCTGGCTCAAGAGTTATTGGATGAGGTAGAGGATGAATTGAGGGAACCTGAGGAAGTCCCCAAATTCAAAAAGAAAGGGAAATCAGTCCCCAAATCCAAGAGATTAAAATCACATGCAAGGAGGCCTGTCTCTCCAGAAACTGAAAACAAAGAGACAGTTGGTTCATCACAACCTATTGATGTGAAAGTATTCTACCCAGATGTAAATTTCCATGGTGAGCCTATAGTACCTAAAGAGGAACCAATGAATCTTGACTCCATTGAGGTTCCTTCATTCTTGCTGAAGCCTCAACAGAAGCCTACACAGAAGAAAAGGAAACCAAGGAAGCAACCTTCAAAGGAACCAATTCAAGTTGCTAGGGTACCTGCAATTGTCAGGCAGCCAATCTTGGAAAACAAGGATGATTTTATCTATCAGGCAGATATTGAAGAATACTCTGACATGAATCTTTATCTGGATGAATTGTCAGAAGTAAGAGGAATTGACAAATATAAACATTTGCCTGAAAGATTGGTCTTTGTATACAAGGGAGGAACGGAAAGGACATGGCCACTACAAAGGGTTCTTGGAGAAAATTATCATACCTTAACCAAAGTATTCTCTGCAATCAAGAGATATACAGGGTTCTCCAAGATAGCAAAAGGGGAGATACTGGACAAAATAGAACAAATAAGGAGGGATTGGAACTCACCATCAAGTCTACCAAGGAAAATGAAGATCCCATACAATGGACAGAAAATCCACCTCCAACCTTTCTGGATGATGGAGTTCAGGGATGAAGATGGTAACAGGAGATTCTTCAGGTTAGAAGACCAACTACCAAAGGCTAGTTCTCAATACCTGAGATGGCTACAACAGAAGCTAAATCCAAAGGTAGATGAAGAAGATGCCTTCTATAGGCAACTCCAAATACAGATTGAGTCCAACTCTGCCAAGGAAGGAAAATCAAGGGTGATGCCAACAAGAGGAAAGAAACAGTCCTAATCTGCTCAGTCTAGAGGAGCACTTCTCTGTAAATTTCTCAAACTTTCAGTTTTTAATTATTGTAGCTTAATACAATTTATGTATTGTTCTTTATATATCTTTAGGAATGTTTTGTTATCATCAAGGTCCTGAATTTATGCTTTATTGCCATCAAGTATAAATTGGGGGAGATTGTTAGGAATATGTTGTACTTGATGATAACTTCACAATCAATCAAATTGTTTAAGGTTTTGTAGCTGTCAACGGATGAGGATTTATAACTCTATCCGTTGACAGGTAGCTCATCAACGGATGAGGTTTTGTAGCACACTGCAGTATCTCTATATTATCAGTTGATAGTGTTTTTATCCACAGTCATATTGACTATCAACGGATAGGCAGAATAGGGTAGCCAATTGTAAATAAGCTATGCTATGTAATTCTGTCTAAGTGAAAGTGTATCAACGGATGAAGGCTAAACTCTATCAACGGATACAACTCAAATCCACTCTATCAACGGATACAGCTCAAGTCCCAATATCAACGGATACTGCTCTATACATCATCAACGGATGTCAGTGTACATCATCAACGGATAATCATTGACACTGATTTCTATGATTAGCTGGAGATTAGCAGTTGATAAGGACATGTTTGACTGACAGATCACATGAGTTGAAAGTAGATACAAAAAGCAGTATGGCAGCCATACTTTGGAAACACAGAAGAAAGAAGCATTCTATTTACACTATGAATACAAGAAAGGTGCAGGAGACATGTCTGAACACAAGGACAACCTTTCGGCTACATGTGTATTTGGAGTGTAGTAGCAAGTCAACTAGAATTAGATTAGTATTATCTTATTCCAGTAGTACTTGTAAAACTTGGGATATATAACCAAGTGTAGCAACTCTTTGTAGGTTAAGAAAACAGACATATTTGCTTAGGGTTTCTTGAATATCTTTAGAAGCAAAGAGTTGTAAAACGGCAGCTGTGTACATTTTGTATCACAGAGTTTTCTTCAAATAAAAGCTTCAGGTGGTGCATTTTAACCACCTGATTTTATATGTGTTTGTGTTTAATTCTTACATTGCAATTATCTCTTCATAAGTTTCTGAAGTTCTTATCAGAAATTTATAAATATCAAGAATTGTATTCAACCCCCCCTTCTACAATTATACAAGTGTGTAATCTGGGAATAACAAGAAGAACCACTTTCAAGAGCAAGACAGAAAATTCAATCACTACAAGAAAAACACAAATAGATGACACTGATCAGACAACGCTCAGAGAAAAAAGTGTCGTCCAGATTTAACAGATAACTGTTTATTTTTAGACTCAAAAAAGTGTTGTTTGAGCCAATATTGTACAACTGTTTTTAAACCGTTGTCTAAAAAATTAAATCAGACAACGCTTTTTAACTGTAGTGTTGGGCAAAATAATAGCTTCGTACAACGGTTTAAAAAATAGTTGTCTGAATAAATTACAAACAACATTGCAAGAAACCGTTGTTGAAATCAGACAAGTGTTTTTTGCTCGCTGTTATGTAAAACGTCTTCAAACAACGGTATGATATTGTGTTGTCTGAATGATTTTATCAGACAACGTATTTTAAATTGTTGTGTTGTGCAAAGCAATAACTATAGACAACGGTTTATGAAAGTGTTGTTTGAATAGGCTTCAGACAAGTTTTGAAGAAACCGTTATCTGAACTACAGAAAATTTTGAATTGAATTTGGTGGGAAATAATGAAATAGTTTGAATTGAATTTGGTGGGAAATAATGAAAAAATTGAATTAGATTTGGTGGGAAATAATGAAAAAATCAGACAACGGTTTTGTTATAAAAAATGTTGTGTGATATTAAGCACAACAACATTTTTAGAAATCAGACATGTTTTCAAGCATAACTTGACACCATATATTTTTAAATACCTCCACATCATTTTCTATATTTTTAGAATTTTTTCTAGAATTTTTAAATCATTTTCTAGATTTTGAAACAATTTTATACTGTTTTTAAATCATTGGAAACTATTAAACAAATAATTATAAATTAAATAACTTTAATTAAATTAATTAAAATCATTTAACAATCAATTAATAAATTATTTAATAAATATTCACATTTTTTACAAAATTAAATTAATTAATCATTATTTGAAATTAATTAAAATAAATAAAAGTATTTAATCCTTAATTATTTTCGATTAAAGTAAATAGGTAAATGATTTTTAAAAACAAATAATCAAGTAAAATAAATCCAAAAATTCACTGAATTTAAAATACAATTTTAGAAAATAACTTTTCTGCAGTTTTATAACTAAATTTCGGATTTAAAAGAAATAATCAAAAAATTATGTCTATCAATTTCGGATTTATAATTAATTACTGAACCATTTCACATGCTGCATCTTGATTTATTTGGTCCAGTAAACATTATGTCTATCAACAAGAAAAGATATGCTCTAGTTATAGTTGATGATTACACAAGGTTCACATGGGTATTCTTTCTACACAACAAGGATGAAGCTCCTCAGCAAATCATTGAACTTGTCAAGAATATTCAAAATAGCTCTGAGTACAAGGTCAAAGTGCTCAGAAGTGACAATGGTACAGAATTTAAGAATTCTACAATGGAGGAGTATTGTGCAGACAAAGGAATTACTCAACAGTTTTCTGCACCTGGAACACCTCAGCAGAATGGTGTAGTAGAAAGAAAGAACAGAACTCTCATAGAGGCAGCAAGAACCATGCTTGCAGATGCAAAGCTTCCAACCTATTTCTGGACAGAAGCTATAAACACTACATGTTTCACTCAAAACTGTACCTTGGAAAATGCTCATGGTAAGACTCCCTATGAGATGATCAAAGGAAAGAAACCAAGTGTGAAATACTTTCACATCTTTGGATGCAAATGCTATGTCCTGAAAGTTCATCCAGAACAACTTGGAAAATTTGAAGCCAAATCGGATGAAGCAATCTTTCTAGGATATTCAGCATCAAAGGCCTTCAAAGTATACAATCTCAGAACTCACATTGTTATGGAATCAATTCATGTTGCATTTGATGATAAGAAGTTTGGAATTTTGCAAACTGATGAAAGCCATGACAATCTGGAATTTGAAAATCTTAAGTATTCTGAGATTCTCTCCAGTGATGATGAAGGCTCTCCAGAGGAAATCTTTATTGCTTCTTAAAGGAATGCTACTGTTGAGGAGGAGCAATTCAATCAAGGAGAACACAGTACTGGTCAGGATCAGACTAGTCTTTCAGAGTCTACTTCATCAGGAACTGATCCTTCAGAGTCTAATGAAGGAAGATCAGAAACTAGCAACAGTATTGAATCCACTGATTCTACTGATCAAGGGGGAGCTTTTGAAGGAAATTAACACTCTTCTACAAGAAATACCACTAACTTAGGGGGAGAGTCTAGCAGGAGCAATCTACCATCTGTTAGAAAATGGACAAGGGATCATACTGAAGATTTGATTATTGGTGATCCAAATAGTGGTGTTCGAACTAGAAGATCAATTCAAAATGAATGCTTGTACAGTTGTTTTCTCTCAAAGAATGAACCTAAGAAGGTTGAAGAAGCCTTACAGGATCCTGATTGGGTAATAGCAATGCAGGAAGAATTGAATGAGTTTAAGAGGAACAAAGTTTGGAAACTGGTACCAAGACCTAAAGATATATCTATTGTTGGTGATAAATGGGTTTTCAGAAACAAGCTAGATGAATCTGGTATGATTGTAAGAAACAAAGCAAGATTGGTGGCCAAGGGTTATTCTCATGAAGAAGGAATTGACTATGATGAAACCTTTGCACCTGTAGCAAGATTGGAAGCAATCAGAAAGTTTCTTGCATTTGCAGCTCATTCAAAATTCAAGGTATACCAGATGGATGTAAAGAGTGCTTTTCTTAATGGCAAGTTTGATGAGGAAGTGTATGTGGAACAACCACCTGGTTTTGTTGATCCAAAGTTTCCAAATCATGTCTACAAACTTGACAAGGCACTCTATGGACTAAAGCAGGCACCATGAGCATGGTATGAGACTTTGTCTAAATTTCTTCTTGAAAATGGCTTCACAAGAGGTACAATAGACAAAACTCTATTCTTTAGAAAGATAAAAGGTGATTTGCTTTTAGTTCAAGTTTATGTTGATGATATTATATTTGGTTCTACTAATGAAAAGCTATGTGCTAAGTTTAGCAAGCTTATGCAGTCTAAGTATCAGATGAGCATGATGGGTGAACTAAATTACTTTTTAGGCTTGCAGGTCAAACAAACTGAAACTGGTATTTTCATTAATCAGTCAAAGTATATCAAAGATCTTTTAAAAAGGTTTGACTTTCAAAATTGTGCAATTGCAAATACACCCATGGCAACAGCCACTAAGCTAGACTCTGATCCTAAGGGAAAGAGTGTTGATATCACTAGCTATAGAGGCATGATAGGTTCACTGTTATATCTAATTGCAAGTAGACCTGATATAATGTTCTCTACCTGTTTATGTGCTAGATTCCAAAGTGATCCTAAGGAATCTCATTTAATTGTTGTGAAGAGAATTTTTAGATATCTCAAGGGAACTCCAAATCTTGGTTTGTGGTATCCAAGAGAATCTGATTTCTCCCTAATTGGCTATTCAGACTCTGATTATGCAGGGTGTAAAATAGACAGGAAAAGCACTACAGGTACATGTCAATTCTTGGGAAACAGATTGATTTCTTGGGCAAGCAAGAAGCAACAATCAGTTTCAACCTCAACTGTAGAAGTTGAATACATTGCAGCAGGCAGTTGTTGTGCTCAACTCCTTTGGATAAGAAATCAGTTGATGGATTATGGTATGACACTTAGTAATATTCCTATGTTTTGTGATAATACTAGTGCTATCAAAATTGCATAAAATCCAGTTCAACACTCAAGGACTAAGCATATTGATGTCAGGTATCATTTTATTAGAGAACATATTGAAAATGGTACCGTGGAACTTCATTTTGTTCCTACTGACAAATAGTTTGCAGATATTCTAACTAAACCACTTGATGAGGCTACATTCATTAGATTGGTTAGTGAGTTAGGAATGTTAAATTTTTAGACCTTTAACATCTGCATAAGTAGCAAGGTATGTTGTTTCAGGTTATAGACTTGATATTTTGTCAGGATCTATACTTGATTGTTAAATGCTTAAGCTGTAACATTTTATCTTGATAAATTTCAGTATGATAGACTTATTAATAAAACATCAGGATCAGGATTGCTATCAGTATGCTGACGTCATTAGTATTGACATCAGGATTGTATCGTCAGTATCAGGATTGTGAAATTTGTGTGTCTTACTGTTTCAAATTCTGAAGTTTATGTTATTTAGTGGTTCAATTCTGAGTTTTGTTAAGTCTATGTTAGCAAGTTTTATTACATGCATACTGATAATTTATATCATTATTCATGTCAGTCAATAAACAACAATAGACAAGTAGATAATAAGAAAACTTGTATTTTCATTAATCAAAAGCATTACATACATGAAAATGTAATACAATTCTTCTTTTTGTCTAACTACTGCTGATAATTCTATTCTTGTCTAAAGATGTTACTGCTTCAATTCTCAACGATCGACTTCAGGACAAGGAGCATCTCAAGATTGGATTTCTTGTCTGGGCGACTTGAATGAAAGCAGCTGACTCATCTTCATGCTTATTGAAGAAGATGAATAGCATCTCCATCAAGATCAACCTCAGACTCTTCGCCAAATTCTTCATCCTCAAGGCGTGAAGAGATTAGAGGAGGATTGTATTCAACTGGTAGATGTTTTAAAGAATATTGTGTTTCTTCTTATGTACAGCAAAAGAGAATTTTCTCTGACATTACAAAGAAGGACAGTGAAAAGAATCTAGATGAAATACCTGCATTACACTATCCAAATCATGTTCAGCCTATTGTTTCAAAGAAGCCAACATCTGGTGTTTCTCAAAAGACATCAGTTGTAAGGAAGAGAAGATTTATCATTTCAAGTAGTAGTTCTAGTGAAGATGATGATAATATATCTCTTGCTGAGAGAGCAGAATTGAAGGCTGCAATTCAACTTTCTAAGCTAGGACAAAGAGATAGAACATCTAGTCACAGCCAGGCTGCAGTCTCCCAAAAGGCTGTAGTTCTTAAAAAGGGAAAACAGTTACTGGATACTGTCTCTCAAAAGACTGTGTCTATTGAAAAAAGATCTCATAGCAAGATCACTTCTGTGTCTACACCTTTTGAGTCTTCTCAAGACAAATCTGTTGCTCACTATACTAGGAGAACAAGGAGAAAGATTCATTTGTCACCTACACACACAGTGTCAAGTCCAACTAACATTATGCAGGTCTCTAAAAATAAGGCTATATCCACGTCAGTATCTGACAAGAGAGATCTGGATCTTGATTCTTCATAGGAAACTACATTGACATACAGACTGGCTATGAAACTTATTTCTCTACAAGTGAAGCTTTCCAGGCTTGTTCTAGATTTTCTAGTTGAAAGAGTTCCCAAACTTTCATTCCCTGAAGAATATGGACTGTTACATCAAAGACTTGATTTAATGAAGACATACTTCTATGTATCAGCCAGAAAGTTTGGGACAAGGATGTCATTGTTGAAGATGCTTCAGCTCAAGGTGAACAAGAGGAGGTAGTTGATAGAGGGAAGCAGTCAACAGAAGATACTATTGCACCAGTGGTGAATAGTAGAATAGATCATATCACAGTCACTACAACACAAGAACCATCTAGTCAGAGGTTGGATGACTCAGGAACTGTGATTGATGATGCTGAAAGGTCTTCTGTGATGACTGAAATTGCAAGTGAGAAACCCTATGATATGGGAGGAATGACTTTGATTGATTTTTCTGAAGATCAAACCAATATTGTTCTTTCAGAGTCTATCCACCTTGAGGGTGTGTCTCAGCAACAAACACTTAAAGACGGTGACATACTAGCTATGGTGTCTAATGAAGTATTACTGAAGACATCAGAGTCTGGTGTAAAACCTGAAAGTGGTATACTGGAGCCTGTAGTTTCTGGAAAGAAAGTAGATGTTTGTAAAGGTTTAGAGACTATAGCAGCTCACTCCTTGGAGAAAACCTCAAGCCCCATGCCATATGAGGAACCCTCTCTCCATTGGAGTTCAGGTATAAAAACTTTTTCTAACCCCTATTTTTCTATAGGTCATGAGAGCACTTATCCAAATTTGAGTGATACACTTGAAAAGATGGACATAGATCCACACATAGAGAGGCTGGCTCCTGAACAGGCAAAAGGAGAGGTAGAAAGAGTGTTGACTTTAGATAGTCAAAGTGAGAATGAGGGTATGGATGATCAACTCCATAGTGAGGGAGAGAAAGTTAGGAAACCACCATCGTTTGATTTCTAGGATCAGGTTTTTCCTGAATCTTGGTCTGAAAATCTTGGTATGGATGCTGGTACTTATTCTTTTATCACGATGTATGAGAAGAATGACTTAGCACATCACAATGCAAAGCCAGAAGTTAAAGCTCAAAAACAGAAAGAAAGGCTTGCAGAAATCATCAACAGAAGAGGTGAAAGGCTAAGACAAACTTCTACTCAACCAGTACCGGAAGATATTTCTAATGATCCTAGTATTCCTTTGTATGTACTTCCAATATCAGCTAGAATTGAGACATCAACAGTATCTGATAAATCTAAGGAGGAGTCAGGATTTGTAGATGTTAGTACACAGAATACTGGTGAAGGACAGGATGATCATACTTCAGCTCCAGATCAGAAAGATGAAGATGTTTGTACTTCTACTCAAGTATTATTACTTGAATATCATTCTATTCAGGCAACTTCTTCTACAAGACTTGAAGATAAGGTTCTTTCTGCATCTGAATCTGAAGATACAACAAGCACTTCCAACATTGAAGTCAATTCTGAAATTCTTCAAAACATTCAGAAATCTCAAAGTGATATTCAATCGAGGCTTCAAATCTTGAAGAAAACCAAGTCACTATTATGGACAATCAAGCAGTTCTGATGAATCTCATTTGTTTTGTTACTGAATCTCTTGGTATTAATGTTGCTGATGTCAAAAAGGGGGAGATAAAGACAATTCAGAAACAACAATAACAACAACAACAGACTGGGGGAGATAAATAGAGTGGGAGCAGAATTAAGGGTGACAGAGTTGGTAAATTTCATCATGGAAGTGGTAAAGGAAAAGAAGCATCAAATAGTTGAATTCTTTCTTCTAAGTACTAGATACATGTCTACATCTGAAGAAGGAGGTACTTAACTTCATGATCTTAAATTCAAAAATTCTATTCTGGTTGTATTGTTATATGTTTTGACATCTACAACTTAGATTTATGCTTCAGATTCTAAAGCATAAATGGGGGGAGATTGTTAGGAATAATTCATAAGTTGTGATGTTGAGAATAGAATTTTGCTAATACTTCTTTTATATCCTGATCTTATAAAGGATTTAGCACTTTGTATAGGATATATGTGTTAGACTAGAGCTGTAAACGAACCGAGCTGAGCTCGGGATCGACTCGACTCGACTCGGTAAAAACCCGACTCGGCTCGGTTTGGTTCGTTAATGAACTCGAGTTCGGCAAGAAAAAAAACTCGTTAAGCTTAACGAGTCGAGTCGAGTTTTTTGGTTGTTCGACTCGACTCGACTCGGTAATCGACTCGACTCGATACTCGACTCGACTCGGTAATCGGTAAGAAATACAAAAAAAATAAAATATATATATATTTTTATTGTTTTAGTTTTTAGTTTTTAATGTTTTAATTTTAGTTTTTATTTATAAAATTAATATTAACAATAATATATATATATATATCGAGTTTAGTTTTTAATGTTTTAATTTTAGTTTTTATTTATTAAATTAATATTAACAATAATATATATATCTAGTTTTATGAGGTTCTTGTGTTTAGAAAATTAATCTAAAATTCTAAAATATTATATTCGTATTCCTTGTTTTAAGATTTTTTGTTTGTTTGTTAGACTATAACTAGCTTGTATCTTTTCCTAACTAGCTTGTGTTTCCACAACTACTGCCAAATTTCTTTAAAAAATAAGCCCAAAAAAAATAAAAAAATAAGCCTAAAATAAATAAAAAAACAAAAAAATATCGAAAAACTCGAACTCGACTCAAACTCGGGATCGACTCGGTAGGCTCGTTACCGACTCGACTCGACTCGGTCGTTAACGAACCCGAGTTTGGCAAGAAAAAAAAGCTCGTTAAGATAATCGAGCTCGAGCTCGACTCGGTAAGAAAAAGCTCGAGATCGACTCGACTCGGTAGAAACTCGGTCCGACTCGGTTCGTTTACAGCTCTATGTTAGACAGTAATCTGTGGAGGTTAGTCAGGAATAGTGCGTCAAAGACTACATTTCAAGAACTAAGAGCAGATCCTGATACAGCAAGTCAGATCCTGATCAAATACTGATGGGATGATCAGATCCTGATGCAATGAGAAATCCTGATATCAGTCGTGTTACTGATGATGTCATTATGGATGCTACAGAAACTGGCAAGTGCTATAAAACAGGATCGTTGTTTTGAAAAACAAGCAAGAAGATATCGTGAAGGAAACGAATTCTCTATTGATGGAAACTATCAACTGGACGGCAGAACATTGTCATAGATAGATTATAATTCTGTTATTAGTTGATAGGTAGCATTATAAATACTCTCTCTATATCATTGTAAAAAGAGCAAATTGTGAATTTTAGAGTGCATATCGTGTGAAGCTCTGTATAAGGTTTGTATTCGATTGTTCGAACCAAACAGAGAGAGAGATAGAGAGATTTGTATTGTCAGCAGCTGCTAAAGGTATTGTACACCTTTGGTAGAGTTTGTATTTGATTTATTTTAATACAAACAAAGTTTGATTCATTCGTTTGTTCTTGTTCATCTAATCAAGCAAAAATCAGACACGATTATATAACTTGTATTCAACCCCCCCTTCTACAAGTTATTCGAGTTAACAAAAGATCTCGAATTGACACCAAATTTTGATATGATGTTAAGCAGGAGATTTTGAGTTTAAGAAATGTGTATATTTGATATTTCGAGTTCTAAATCTCAACAGATCTGAAAAAGAACTCGAATGGGTTTTTCGAAATTTTTGGAAAAATTCCAATTTATGGGGGGAATGAAAGAGATTTGTGAAGGTGGATGAAGGCTTGGCTGGAGAATGAGGAGGGAGGAAGAAAAGGAGACCTCCGGCCGGTGGATAAACCACCGCCGGAGGGGAATAAACCACCGGAACTAACTTGGACGAAGAAGACGAAGAGAGAGGTTAGGTGGAGAGAGAAGAATAAATTCCTCCTTCCCTTCTCATTTCTTGTTTAATACATTATACCTACTACCTACCTTTCCATGTCTCCAAAGCTGTACACTTGTAATATGCAACTCTGCCTTTACAGAAAACTATGCCACAATCTCCAAACTCCAAATACAAACATATGTCAAACAATAAATGAAAAAAGGTCCCAATATTACAATCTTAGAGCAATTTGTCCAAATTATCATAATTCGAAAAAGTGACCCCAAGTTTTCAATTAAAAAATATTTAATATTTTAATTAATATTTTTAAATTTTATTTGTATTCTTTTGGGGCCTCAACAGTTAACATTGAGGGTTAACAATTTCATTTTGGGTTTAGAAATATTCAGAACGACGTAGACGAACTTAGGGTTGTTTACAACCCAAAACCCTAACTTATCCTGATTTTTTAAAAATCAGGCCGTTAGACTAATTAAAATATATTCAATTTTTTAATTAAATTATTATATTTTATCTGTATTCTTTTGGGGGTTCAACAATTAACATATGGGGTTCAATAGTTCCATTTTAGGTTTAGAATTATTCCGAATGACGAATACACTGTATACGAATTTAGGATTTAGGGATCTGGACTGGTCCCCGATTTTTTAAAAATCAGACCGCCGGACTCAGTAAAAAAATATAATTTGAATTAGCCATTTGGTTATAAGTTTTTTAATAGTTTTTGCAAATATATTTTAGCAAAAAAAATAAATAATACCATTTAAGTATTCGCATTTAGATTATGCGCATGCACGGTATTCTCATAGAGAAGAAGTGCATGCATTTCATACTAACTAACTATGCAATCCGGAGATGTGTGTATAATGAAATAATATTAAAAAAAAAAAAACAGCAGAACCCCACGCAAGTAGCAAATGAATGTAATCAATTACACATGCAAAAAATGCGTACCCAAAACGTTATTTTGGTGAGCTCACACAATATTTGGTATTCTGGACACCCTTGCTTCAAAAAGTGATAAATCGGGCATTCACCCCATGTGGGATTGAAATATAACAAATTATTAACTCTTCATCTAAACATTACTTGAATTTTGTAAAATGATTTCGCCCACTTGACTTTTTTTATTTTTAGGAATTACCCATTTAAATGTAAGAATTTTTGGGATCGGATAATGTTATTCTTATCCTGATTTTTGAATACAAAATTCTTCTTCGAATTTGTCGTTCCAATCTTCGAGCGAGCTATTATTTTATTCTTCGATTTTCGTCCCTAATGGGGAACAGAGATTTTCTCAAAGAATCGGGAATTTTTTTTTTTAAGATATAGAATATTTAGCAAAAATATCACTTTTTTGAAGTTTTTTCTTTTGCAATTTTACTATGTTTTAAAATATTTGCAAAATTACTTTTTATAAAAAAGAATTCTAAAAATACCATCTTATTTGCTTACGGTCTGTAACTAGATGCAACATTGCATCTAGTTGCATACAGTGGCGGAACCACAGCCAGCCCAGCACCCTCCTAGGCTCACCCTGAAATATTAGGTTTAGTATATTTTGTATTGGTATTATGCATAACATCATAGTTGGTTCAGTGGTTGGTAAGTCATTTTGTGCGTGAAATCTTAGTTTGAGTATATTTAATGTTGTTATTATTTATAATATCATTGTTGGTCTAGTTGTTGTCTGTAATAACCCTAATTTCTGTATTTGAGGAAGTTTTCATTTTAGGGATGAATAGTAATTTGCATGGATGAATAGTGAAATTATGGATGGATAGTGATTTTTGGGAATTAAGAAATTTTTCATGTCACCCTATGTACGGGATAGGAAATGGATATTTCGAGGTTATATTAGTGATCTACGATGTAAATAAGTGTATGTAAACGCGATCGGAATTCAGAAATTCCAAACTTTATTTTTACGGAATATTTGACCGGGCAGTGAAGAGCATTTTAATGCGATCAAGACAAGTGATATATTTAATTTGAGGATTTTATATTTTATTATTTTATTTAAGGTGATTTAAGGATTTAGAACGAAAACCCCTGAGTTAGTACAACGAACGTTTTAAGAATCGCTAGAACTTTATAACGAGATTAAGCGATAAAGCGAACGCAAAATAAATTACGGATTAAATACGTAACAAGAGTGAGAACCATGCATGATCATCTAGGATTTATTATTATTAGGATTTGGTGGAAAAAGAAAAAGAAAAGAAAGTGATGAGGTGTGAGATCAAAAAAGTGACAACAAGGCTACATGTCATCTCTTTTCTAACACACCACAAGACCTTGACACATGATTTAAGAGTGTATTAGAAGCTTGTAAGCATCACAAAATATCACAATTTTCATTTACCAACTAGTCAACAAGAAAGAAAGAGAGAAAAAGCAAGCTAATTCCATTTCTCTCCAAACTATCCAGCATGAGCAACCATGAAAGAAAAATTCATAACTCCACTTCTACCCATTCATAAATCACCAAATTTAAACCATAGCTTCCTCATTGTATGGAGAACACACATTTAAAATTTCATGGCCAACAAAGGAGTGTAGCCTATTCAAATCCCTCCTCCAAGTTGGAGTACCAAAACTGTCCAAGTCCTTGGCACTTTCGACCTCTCATCTTAGAAAATCAATAAGTCGAGCTTCAATCATCCCCTGGTGATGAGCTAGGACTCAAAAGAAAGCCTTTGAAGAGTAGAAGGTGTGGTAAAAATTTGAGAACCAATCTCTAAATTATCAATTTTATATAGATTTTACAAAGTGGAGGATGAATAGTAGTGAATAGTAACTTAACCTTGTTTTTTTGTTTTAATGTTCAAGTTCAAGCTTCCTAAGGACTATCCAAGGCTTGTTTAAGGATTGCCAAGCATTAAACCCTAACCAACCTTTAAGTTTTATATGAGTTTTGAAGTGGTTTTGATGTTCATGCAAAGTTGAGGTCATATTAAGTGCTTTAGTGATTATTTGTCTTTGTAAAATGTGTAAAATGATGGGTGTTGGATTTTAGCCTCACCACTGACCTTAGAGATGTATAATGGATGTTTGTTGATGTTAAGGATGATTGGTTTGCCCTGTATGGCTTGGTTGTAGTGTTTGTAAAATGGTAATGTTCGATTTATAACCGTCGTAATGGCGAAATTTATTTAGGTCATGAAAACAGTTTTACCTGAAACCTTTAGATGATTTCTGGACTTACCACTGCATATGGTTGTAAAGATATAGTTGTCTAGTTTATTTTGCCGCAAGAATCGTATTAAAAGAGTTTACGATTTAAGAGATATGCTAGTTTTAGTGAAAGTTGTTCGGGGAATGGAATTGCAGAAATGTACCTACTTTGAGGCTATGATTGAAACCCTTAATAGTCGATTTATAATATGGAATTTTGAGGATAAATGCTAAGGTCAGTTAGCAAAGTATGTGCGAAGGTTTCGAGTTAAAAAGATTATTTTCCGATTTTATAAAAATGCGTAAGTCGAGATTGCGCAATTGAAAACCCCTAAGAACACGATTTAGAAACCAAACTTATAAATGTTTAAGTATAACTTGAATTCGAAATTTGGTTTCGAACCAAACTTATGACTTAAGTGTTTTTCAATTAACATGGACTTAGTACGAGTCTAGAGGGACCCCTTAGTGCCTTGTTTGTGATTGGCTTAAGTGTCTGAGCATTTAGTTATAAGCGGATCGTATAGTGGATTAATCGCGTGTTTTCTTGACTTTTATTAGATTGTCGGATTCCGCCACGTGCCCCTACTACCTCCGGAGCACCAGGCAAGTATACTAAACCCTACTCTATTGTTCAGAGTATATATGTTTTAATGCAAGTATTTTATTTCGTTACTCAAATACCAGATATTGATGCAATTGAATGCATGTATATATATTATTGTTGTGAATGTTATCCGGATAGTAAATAAGTATAGTAGTATGTATTAGAGTTATTGGTCCAAATGATTGGGACAAGTATCTAGGTACATTGTTCGTACTCGAAGGGAGATAAAATGTTTTAGAAAACTATCTTGTTAATTTTGGGGGGTGATGAGAGATTTGATCTGGATCATTTTATTCGAATCCATGATCAAAACAATCGTTCATGTTTTTCTCTTATATTTCGAGAGGAAAGTGATTTATTGGAAGTAGTAATCGTTCGTTGTTTCCGAACGATAATAATTATTATGAATTGAGGTGCATGTGGAATTATACGTGTCATCTAAGATAAGGAGTATATTGAGGTGCACGTGGAATTATACGTGACATCTAAGATGATAAGTGTTGAAGGTGATCTGGGGTACTTTGGCACCTTATGTTCTGGACTGGAGATAGCAAATATGTATGAAAGCCTAGATGCGGCTTAGGGTGAGGTCCGAGCAAGTCGGCTCATCCTGGGGTGATCAAGGCCGAGCAAGTCGGCTCCCCCCTCTACCGGTAATAAAAATATTAGACGTAAGGACTGATCATCCATTACAGCCCCACGGATAAGAATCTCCTAAATATTGTCCAACAGCAGTATTTGATAAGGGTAATTAATACTAAAGGTGGGTATTAATTGTAGTATGAAAGGTATGTCCTCACTCAGTTCTTGTGAGTAAATTCCAATATGTTAAAGAAAATATGGGATTTCATTTCTTGAAGAAGTTTTGTTGATATATATATATATATATATATATATATATATATATATGATTATGGTATATAAAACTTGTTGGCATTTTTTTGGCTCATTCTTGCTATTTTAAATATTATAAAACAGCGGCAATCAGAGTTGGCACTCGTACAGCAAACCGTGATAAGAGGAAAGGTCCTGCAACGGACGTAGCATGCTAGAAGAAAGGTTCCGGAGATGAGAATAAGGTGGAAGAAGTATTATGAATTATATTGTGATATATGGGATTAACTGTTATGTATTGTAATAGCTCTAGTACTTTGAAGTTGTAATAAGATTCTGGCGGATACTCTGATTGTGTAAAAAAAACTTTTGGATCATTAAGTACTCATTCTAAGACTACAACCCGTGGAGTAAAGGATGGAGTTTATTATGAATATTATTGTAGATTATATTGTGAGCAGGTGATTAAATATTCCGCAAAGGTATGTATGTGTATGGTTAAGGTTGTGACGACCCGGATTCCTGGTAAGGGATTAGGGGGCGTCACATTGTCTGCAACAAAAACATAAGTTTTTTGCACCATCAGTTGGCAAGTCATTGTTTTAAAAAAAGAAAAATTTAGTGAGGATTTTAGCCCACCCTCATGTTTTGGTCTAGCTTCGCCACTGGTTGCATATATGAATGCGTAGCAGGTTGCAAACAGTTGCATTTGGTTGCAGACCGTATTTTTGCAAATAAAATGACATTTTTGCAAATTATTTTTTTAAAAAATTATTTTTGCAAAAAAAATTATGGGGATAGGTATTTATGAAAAAAGCCCAATATATATATATATATATATATATATATATACACATTATGGATAATGTCACTAATATAAACTATCATAATAAATCATGGGTGATGGTCTAAAATGCCCAATTTCCAATTTTCATGGTCCTCCCTACCCCATTTCAAAAATTCAGCCAAAAATACCCCAGAGATACGTTGTTTCATGCTCCGTAATAGCTGACACGCCACTTCGTCCCCCGTATTATCCCCTATTGCGCCATTTCGTCTGAAGTATTATGGCTGATGCGACACACGGTGTTCAGTAACATCTCCTAATGCGGCAGATGATAAATGGATTTCATATCCACTTGGAACGCTTCATTTCGGCTTAAATTGATTAACTTGACCTCGAGTATGTGGTATTTTTGATGTGTTTCCATGAAGTTGTGCAGGATTACAACCTTCAGGTAGGATTGTTGATGTTTCATGATTAAGGGAGGCTAAGAGTTCAATTGCAGCAGGATGGTTAGTTTGCATAAGCAGCAGAGGGAAGAAACGAAGAAAAAAATAAAGCTGGCAGTAGCAGAGGGCGCAGCTGCGCGGCATTAGGGCGCAGATGCGCTGTTGGAGGCATACAGGGCGCAGCTGCGCGGTCACAAGGCGCAGGAGCGCGTGCACGGGCTGCCAGAAAATCCTACTTTGTCTCTGAATTGGTTTTTCTTGTTGTTCAAGAAACTGTGGCCTATATAAACACACTCTATCATCATAAAACGTACCAATACTTAGAAAAAATACAGAGAGAGCCAAAGATAGAGATTCAGACTTGGAGACGGATTCCCGGAAGGATGTGACAGCATTCGGAGATCTAGATCTACTTTTGTATTCTTTTAAATTAGGCGATACTCTAGATTTCGGATTTGTTTTCTTAACTCATTACTCTAGTTTATTTGTATTCTTCATACGTTGTTATTTACCATGGTTTCATCAGATCCCATGATGATGAGTCGTTCGATTATGAACTAATCGTTGTCATGAGATTCTAACGGATTTATTTACAGAGTTTAATAGTTTGATTGTTTTAAAGATTTGTGTGTGATGAATTTTTGATATCCTCGTATGGTTATGCTTAATGTTTTTAGATGCATAGCGAACATCTAAATTGTTTATCTTTATTGAAGCGACAGTGGATTTAAAGATTAGAACTTGCCATGTTAGCATAGGATTATGTATGTTTGACATCATGATTTGTAGCGTAATTTTAACCATCTTATGTTGCCCTATGTGATCTCAATGGATAACTTGTGCTTAAACCGTTATGTTTTCAAATCTTATAGACATATAGGGTCTAAACATAATTGGTGTCTACTCATCTTCTATCTCTTTTGTGGATGTATGAGTAGTTTAGTATTCGTATACTGACAGATAACCTATACTTGTTTCGTGTTATCCGATCAGTTATCATAACCGTCACATGCATTGATTAAAGGCATCAACTCTAAGCGAAGTATTTAATGAAGTTAGGATCCCATGTTTATTCACTTATAAGTAATTCAATTTTAATCTCGTTAGTTAATTAGATCTTAATATTGTTAAATTGATTCTTAGTTAAATTAGATAATTAAAACTCAAATTTTATACTTGTCTTAGCAGTGAATAGAGATCATACACTGTTGCAAAGGTGCATATTCTGTTTTATACCAGTCTCTGTGGGAACGAACTCAACTTTATTCTATATTACTTTTGACCGCGTACGCTTGCGTGATTTTGTGTGAACAGCAGACGAAATGGCGTGACAGCTGTTTTTTTGAAAAAAATGCGGCACACGACATGGCGTATTAATGGGGTGGACGAGGGACAAGTTTTTGTGGATGGTCCATTTTGGTAATTCTCTCATAAATTATTATTTTAATAATATTTTAAGCCTTAATATGAATTATATTTTGTTTATATAAACAAAAATAATATTTTTATGATTAAATTATCTCATAATATGTAAATTAAAATAATAGAGTAAATAATAAATTCAAAATCATGACATTATATATATATATATATATATAATAATTTATTTGATATATTTATGGAGAATAATTTTATTATTAAAAATAGAGTTCAAAGAACGGAAATCGCGAGGGGGTGATCGTAATCTCCAATCGCATGCCGATCCCGGAATTTTTTATATATTTATTTTCAATTTTCATTCTGTGATTAAAAAAATTCTCAATTTCTTATCCTAAATGAAGCGATGATTAAGGCGGAACAGAAAAAATGACCATCCTACTTAATGTAAAGTTGTTAAAATTATGTTGTTTTTTAAATTGTTATTCTATTAAAAAAATGTTGATAATATTTTTTATATGTGTAAGTTTTCAAGTATAATATAAAAACAATATGTTTAAGGATGAGTGCACTAAATACCCACTTTTTACTATTTCAAGCCCAAAATATTCAATCCGCGCGAGCAATGCCCAAAATACCCACAGAATACGCATATGACAAAGGAGTATCGTGTGGGTTATTCTCACACAAGAGACGCAACTACTGGGTTGTGCCCACATAAGAAGCGCTTGTTGATAGGACATGCCTGAGTGTATCGCGTATATTGAGATACGCATTTTCCAATAGCGTACTGACATCAGCCTTCACTTTTGTAAAGAAGGCGATGAAGACAGCGATTTAGAGGCGATTTTTTCCGATTTTCCGTTTAAGCTTACTTCAACACCATCCGTCAATTTCTTGTTACCCTAATTTTGCTTTGGTTTTCCGATTTGCTCGACACAGCTCTTGTGAGGCTAGATTATGATAAATCGATATTGGAAAACGAAGAGTAAGGTGTGGTGATAGTTTTGATGTGCTCAAATAGGGTGGAGGTGGCCGGACAAGCTCAGACGAGAAAGAGCGAAGAAGAGAGTGAACGAGAGGAAGGAAAAGATAGTGAACAATGATCACGGATTGCGCCTATGGAAGTGGCGTATCCCGTGGATATTTTGAACGATTTTTCCAAAAAAAAGTATTTTGATAATTGAGATAGTAAAAAAGAGGTATTTTGGTCAAATTTTTTTTTTTTTTTGGATAAATTTTAATGTTAAGCTATAAAACGGTTTAATGTTAAGCTAAAAAACGGTTCTTAACAAACAGCTTTTTAACCAAAAGCGTTTATCTACCAAACACTTTTTTACTCCGTTTTTTTTTTCTTTATTGTCTATATGAAATACGAATACACATTTAGGTGCATTCTGATTTTTGCTTTTCGGTTTTCGCTGAAAACGCACCCCACGGCCCACATAGACAAGTTGCAGGACCAAGCGGCGCGCAATTTTGATAGAGAGCTAGGGTTTCTGTTCTTTACCAAAGCCACGACACCGATCCATACATTTCTCTGTATATAGCACCCCCCCCCCCCCCAAAAAAAATACAAGCTTTCTCCCTCCATTATTTCTCACAGTCGAAATAAACAAGTAATGTTCTTGAACCCCCTCTTTTTAATTTCTTGAATTTCATTTTTACAGCTCAAAAATCTTTCTTTCTTTAATTTACATGCTAAAGTTTTCATTTTTTTTATCTGGGTTGTATTTAAAATGTGAAAAAGATTCTTTTTAATTGTTATTGCTTTATGGTCAAGCTCAATTTTTATTGCTGTGGTTAAATTTTGAGTCTTTGTAATTGCAGGACTAAAGAATATGCAGGGAAGTGCAGTGATGGGTTGTGTTCAGCAGCCTGTTTGGGTAAAAGGGTCATTAGCTTTTGCCCCTAAAGGCTCTGTTAATGTTGTTGGATTCCCACATCAGGCTAGATTATGTGGTTTGAAGAGTTGTAGATGCTCATCGCAACTCGAAGCTAGTGTGGTTGCTGGGAAAGCACCTTCTTCGGTATCGATGGCTGCTCCTGTGATTGGAGGTAGTTATCGATTTTTAGATGGTTCTTATGTGGTATTTGCTTGTGTCAAGTTATTGATAGCTAGGTTCTGTATATTTTTTGGTAATTGTCATTGATTGGATGTTATTTACTAAACTTTCGAGACGTATAAGTTTTTTTGGTGAATAAAAGTTAGGTCGTGTTAGTATATTATTGCTGATAATTGAAGTTGAGAAGTGCTATTTGTGTGTGTTGTGGTTTACGTAGTTTTGTAACTGTAAGGGGAGGAGTGAGGATTCCAATCCGTTACCTTGTCTTGGGGAAGGGTTGGAAGATGAGTTTTTGCTGCTAGGCTGTCCCTGAATCCTTAGAAAGTGTGTTTTGTTTCTCTTATAATGGAAAGTTTGGAAGAAATTAATTGAGTTTTATAGGTGCAATATGTTAGCGAGCATCTACTAGTTTTATATTCAGTTGTGTTAGTTTTGCGACAAAATTATTGATATTATGGATGATTGAGAAGTTGCTGTCTATAGTATATTGTTTTAATGAGGTTTATGTTAGATAATTCCTGGTGAAGTAGTAAGCTACCGATGTCAATTAAGAAGCATCTTTATTTTGAAATTTTTTCATAAGGTATCAGAGACCTTCTGAAGTAGTAAGCATCGGATTTCATCAATATTTGTTCACTTGGTCATTATGAGGAACATTCTATGATTACGAAGCAAACATTGAAACAAAATTCTTGGAGAGGAAGTCTGAAAATTCGTATATTGCAAAGCAAGAATTACAGTAGTGTTCTTCTGTAGTGCAATTGAGATTATATGCTGAAAATCATTATAAGATTTGCTATTTTGACCTCCTTTTGTGCAAGTAAACCATAAATTTAACATAAATGAAGCTTTCCTGATACTCTTTGGATGTCAAGTCAAGCACAGTTAGGGATTGAGGTACTGTATCTACTAGATGACTGTGTTGCTCTGTATGGTTGAGATGACAAGTTTAGTTGCTTTGCTTTAAAAAAATAATTCTCATCCATGGCATGACAAATTCCTTAAATAGGCTTTCAAGACAACCCTTTGGGTGAAGTTGATCCAGAAGTTCGTTCACTTATTGACCATGAAAAGCAACGCCAATTCCGAAGCTTAGAGCTTATTGCATCAGAGAACTTTACATACCGAGCAGTGATGGAAGCAGTTGGTTCATGTCTCACCAACAAGTATTCTGAAGGATTACCCGGCAAAAGGTCAGATATGTTCAGATTGAAAATAGCTTCAATATTACTTGGTGTACTTTGCTGTCTTTTCAACTAGGATTACTTTACAGGTACTACGGTGGAAACGAATACATCGATGAACTAGAAATTCTTTGTCAACAAAGAGCTTTAGCTGCATTTCATTTAGATGGAGAAAAGTGGGGCGTGAATGTTCAGCCCTTATCCGGTTCACCAGCAAACTTTGAAGTGTACACTGCCATCCTTAAGCCACATGATCGCCTCATGGTACATATGTATATAATTATCTAGTTCAAATATTAGAATACCGTCTTGGAGGGCAGCACCCATATTAACTTGCAACTCTATTAATCAGGGATTGGACTTACCCCACGGAGGACACTTGTCCCATGGGTTCATGACTCCTAAGAGACGTGTATCAGGAACATCTGTTTATTTTGAATCCATGCCGTATCGGCTCGATGAATCAACAGGTAATTGATTTTACTATGACGATGCAACAACAATAGTTATTCCTTGGCAGGGCAGGTGCTACGGATGCATTTAATGAAAATTATGCATAATAATTTTTATTGACTGTAAGTACTGTTTAACTTCATGTAGGTCTTGTTGATTACGACATGCTTGAGAAAACTGCTAACCTCTTTCGACCGAAGCTCATTATTGCTGGTGCTAGTGCTTATCCTCGTGATTTTGACTATCCTCGTATGAGAAAGGTACAAATATTGGCTTCTTTTCTGTAAAGTATGATGAATTTTCTTCTATCTTAGATGTATATTTGGATCTTGTTACTGTTTTATTAGCTTTCTAATCACTTGTTTCTCGTATGCATCGGAAGATTGCAGATGCTGTTGGTGCTTTTCTCATGATGGATATGGCTCACATAAGTGGTCTTGTTGCTGCTTCAGTGGTTGCCGATCCATTTGAGTATTGTGATATTGTGACGACGACAACCCATAAGGTATGGCAAAGGGTTGACAGATGTTATTGTCGATGATTTCACTTGAAAAATATTTGTTAGCTACACTCTATTGCGAGTTTGCGAATATATGGCCTAGTAAAACCGATGCTATCTGATTGTGTCTTTGTTGAAATATTCTACTTTCAGTGTAATAATAATAATAAAAAACTTTCAACTACCGTGTCCACAGTATGATATATTTTGCTAGTTCTCGGATCCATTATGACCATGTACGTGTATACTTAACAGTGTCATTATACTTGATTTTGATGTCAAAGGAAATAGATATTTTTGGAGTAGTTGTAGTTGGGATCAAATTTTCTTTCCCATGCTTGTTTTTTAACATATACAATGCATTATACCGTGGCTGATTTTTTTTACAGAATAAAAAATACGTGTTACGAATACATTAAAAGTCATCAAGTATTGAAGATTTATTATTTTTTTTTTGTAGTCTTTGGTTTTCTAAGTGTAGGTAGTGCTTGCGGCCAACTTTATATGCCCATCATGGCTTAATGTTCTGCTGATTTATTAATTTGCCTGTTTAGTCCTGTGCTTGGATTTTGTGTATGAACAAGCTAACAAAAAATTCTTGCCAGTCTTTGAGAGGCCCTAGAGGTGGTATGATCTTCTTAAAAAAAGAGCCGGTTTTGGGTATTGATTTAGAATCTGCCATCAACAATGCAGTTTTCCCAGGTTTACAGGTAGTTAAACTATGCTTTTGCTCTTTTGCCATGAATGCAAATTTTGTCCAAATTGATTCCTCGATTTTATATTGGTTTCTAGAGCAAAATTAACGTTACCGAATTATTTTCACAGGGTGGTCCACATAATCACACTATTGGTGGACTTGCAGTCTGCCTGAAGTATGCACAAACTCCAGAGTTCAAGGCTTATCAAAAGCAGGTATTACTGTATATGTTGTCCATGGACAAGTTAAGGACATTTAGTAAGAATTTTGACCAACTATACTTTCTTTGTGTTAGGTGGTTTCCAACTGTAGAAGTCTTGCTTCTAAACTGATGGGTTTAGGATATGAATTGGTTTCTGATGGGAGTGACAATCACTTGGTTCTTGTGAATCTTCGGCCATTCGTAAGTTTTACTGAAGTTTTAAGAATCTCTTTGAATTTATAACAGAGAAAACCCATTTCTATTAACTAGCTCCATTCTTATTTTAAGAATCTCTTTCAATTTATAACAGAGAAAACCCATTTCTATTAACTAGCTCCATTCTTATATTAAATACATGGCTGAGAAACTTATAGGCAAGGAGCCAATATGTGTTTAACAGCTTGATAGGTATGCAATATAGAAATTTTGCTAATTACAACCATGTACAAACTGAAAGTAGGTCGAAAGTGGGAAGAGGGTTATTCACTTAAGATATCAGTATTTTGATTTATTTTTTATAAAGTAGGAGTGATAACATTGTTGAGTAGAATAGAGAATCCACACTGCATGTGTAGTTTTAAACTTATATTTGACTGAGACATGTAAATTTCACTTTTTTCTTAAATTAATGAGCCAATCCAATTTTTTTACAGGGTGTCAACGGTGCTCAGGTGGAGAAAATTCTTGACATGGCATCCATCACCCTCAATAAAAATTCAGTACCCGGTGAGTATCATTCTGTGTGAAGTAGTTCACACATTTTACCCGTTTCCAGTACATTTCTGTTTAATAATTCTTCTAATGTGGTGTAATTGTACTGTTTTAGGTGATAAAAGTGCAATAGTTCCAGGTGGCATCCGCATCGGAACACCTGCTCTGACAACCAGGGGTTTCACAGAGAAAGACTTCATGTTAGTTGCAGACTTCATACATCAAGGCGTGAAAATTACCCAAGAAGCCAAAAAGTTATCCCCTAGTCCGAAACTTCAAGATTTTCTCAAGTTCATCACAGCACCAGATTTTCCATTAATCAACCAGGTGTTGGATTTAAAAAGGAGAGTCGAAGATCTGGCAACCCAGTTTCCCTTGCCCGGTCTCTAACTGATCCCGTCCTATTTGAAGAATAGTTGGCTATAACGATGAAAAATGCTGCACCAATTATATACGATATAATGTTGTATGATGTTATATAATTGGCAGATTTTGGTCTCTGGACAACATTTTACTTTCTGGGAGTAGAAATCTCAGTGTTGTTACTGAGTATTTTAATGCAATGAAGTTTCAAATACATACTCCTTGTTTTTACAGTTGCTTTGATTAAAATAAATAAGAGATTAGGGAACCTAAGATATGTCTTAGGTAAGTTCCCTAAGATATACAATTTTATATACAAATATGGTGGACATTTTTGTAAAATCAAGATTTATTTAAAGAGAAAAAGGATCCTGAGATATATCTCAGGGAACTTTTCCTAAGATACATATAAAATCATCTATAAATTTTGCTGGACCCGCATGGCTATTTAAAAATATCTGAAATTACTAAAATACCCACCTCATTTTTATATATAGAAAACAGTTATTTCAGGGAACTTACCTGAGATATATCTCAGGCTCCCTACTCTCTTATTTAAAATATTATTCTCTTATTTAAAATATTATTAATTAGTCCTGCGGGCTCAGTATATTTTAAAACCTATTTTTTAAAGTATCTTAGGAAACTTTCGTGAGATACATTTCCGGTTAGTTTTTCTCAAAATGCAAGTTAAATTAAGTGTTAGAGGAGTTGAGTACGTGGGGATATTGCTCATTTGTCAAATGTGTTCTTTAAATTAAACGAGTCAACGTTTCATTTGTCAAATGCTTTATAGAAGCTTGGTCGGCTCGTAGAAGATTCAAACTTCGTGGACTGTTTTGATCCAAGTTTTTTGTTTAATCTAATTTTAGGTGCCGAGGAAAAAAATGGAGTCATTATCTTAAAATTTTCTAAACTTCTATTTAAAATTTAAAATTTAAAATAATAAATAAGATATTATATAAATTTACACCTCATATTCTATAAATTATATTACATTAATATCAAATGCAATTGTTTTTTCTTTTCAAAATATTCATTATTGAATAATTATTTATTTTACACTCTAACTTATCATCATCCAAAACTGGAATTATTTTTATTGCAGTTTCAGAAATCAGAATTTTATTAAATACTGAATATTTTAAAGCATAACATATGGTCAATTATTTATTTATCCGGCAAAATAAAAGACAAATGCACTTGTTTTTATTAGAAAAAAGACGGTCAACTAATCTACCCACTTCTTTAGAATAAATCAGTATTTTTGGGGGACCATCATTACCAAACACGCCCTTACTTTTCCTTTCTCTTCTTATTCTCCCTTCCGAAACAAGTCTCTCTCTCTCTCTCTCTCTCTCTCTCTCTCTCTCTCTCCCCCCGTTCTCTCTCTCTCTCTCTCTCTCTCTCTCGATCGACTATTCTGAATTGTACGATATGGACGCAATCGCGAGCTCACAGATACTCCCTCAGCTGAAAGGCTTTGATCGATCTAACTTGTCGCTCTCGAATCGTCAATCAATGTAAGCTACACACTTAATTTTCATTTCATTTGCATATGTGTATGTATATATGTATGTGCGTTTACAGTCTCATGTATTTGATATGAGTCGGTGAAATTATCTATAATTGAAATTATGTTTGTTTTTTATGTGATTATCATCCACTTGAGCCTAATATTAGTTTGTTAGAACAATTGAATTGTTAGAATTTCAAGAAATTAAAATTTAATAGCATTTCGGTTGTATTCATTTCATATGCATGTTTATCTACAATCTCGTATCGTAAATGTGATTTTTATTCAGTGAATTTGTTTGAGTTTTATGACTTTCTTTTCCGCTACAAGCTTTAATTAGGTCTTACGATTTACAGGTCCAGCTCTCGGTCTACTCTTGTCATGCCAACTCGTAACCAATCGTATGATGGAGAACGTGCTTTTGAGGTGTCTACGCTAAAAGTATCTGCTCGTTCATTTTCCAGCTCAACTGAAAAAGGGAACAGTATGCTTGGAGGATTGGAACCAAACGGTTCTGTTTCGGCTAAACCTTTAGTTGGAAAAGTGTTTTCCTCAGCAGGATCATGCACTTACCCCGGGAGCTCTATTGAATCTCATTCACACGTTGCGGAGGAGAAAATTGGAGTTCTACTCTTAAATTTAGGTGGACCAGATACACTTCAGGATGTTCAGCCGTTTTTATACAATTTGTTTGCAGATCCAGTATGTTGTGCTTTCCATGCATTCCAACTTGCATACTAATAAATATAGCACCGTTATTTGTTTGATTAGATTGATCATTAATTTTTTTGTTGTTATAGGATATTATTCGCCTTCCTAGGCTGTTCCGATTTCTCCAGCGGCCACTGGCACAACTCATTTCAGTAGTTAGGGCTCCTAAATCTCAGGAAGGGTATGCTGCAATTGGAGGTGGTTCGCCTTTGAGGAAGATAACAGATGAGCAGGTAAATATGCCAGACAGAGGTATCTGTAGTGTGTAGTGATTGTTGTGGTGTTCATAATCTGTATAATTACTAAATAGTCAAAAGATACCAAACTACATGAGAAAGGTTACATCACAATGTGTTGCAAGAAAACTCAATAATAATAATCAATGTGGTACCAGATTGTAAGCTATTGTGCCGCATTTTAACAAGCTTGTCTCTCTTTTGCAGGCCAATGCTCTCAAATTGGAACTAGAAGCAAAGGAAGTCCCTGTAAATGTATACGTTGCCATGCGTTACTGGCATCCTTTTACTGAGGAAGCTGTTCAGCAGGCATGAATTATTATGTAGTATTTGGTGTTTAGTTTTCCAATCAACTTATTGGTTACTAAAATTTTGGCAATGTTATTATGAGTTTTTAGCTTATATTGTGGTATCTGATTTATACTGCTTTCTACCTAGAGCTGCCTCCTTATACCTGCTCCACAAAATTATTAATGAATCTATATCTAGCAATCTGTTGTTCGCGGCTAATTTGACTAGACATATTTAAGGCTAATAACATAAACTAATTAAAAAATGGAAGCTCCATGCAACATTCGGTAGTGTGACTCTAGAGCAAGGCGCTTTTTCTTTGTAGTGGAAGAGTTCTTTGAAATTATGCTGGCATTGATTTCTTCCCTTGACCGAGTACTGTGATTGTCATTATATGTGCTAGTCAATAATAATTTTCGTTTACCTTTTTCATTATAGATTAAAAGGGATGGGATATCAAAGCTTGTAGTGCTACCGCTTTATCCACAATATTCTATATCTACAACTGGATCAAGCATTCGTGTCTTGGAACAAATGTTCAGGTATCTTACTATTCAGTGCGTAACTTCTACTAGTCAGACACTTTGGCTTCTTTTTTTTCCCTCACATGAATCACATCTAAACTTGAGTTGTCCATCAGGGAAGACGCTACCTTGTCAAGAATGCCTGTTTTTATTATACAATCCTGGTATCAACGAGAAGGTTATGTCAAGTCTATGGCTGACTTGATTGGGAAAGAGTTGAAAAGTTTCTCTAATCCTGAAGAGGTGACCTCTGGTTTTCCATATATCTTTTATATTCTATTTTGACAACTTTGTGACTATCTATGTATTTGGTACCTTTTCTAAACTTATGGGTTTATGGTTTTCAAGGTCATGATATTCTTTAGCGCACATGGTGTACCGGTCACTTATGTTGAGGATGCTGGTGATCCTTACAGAGACCAGATGGAGGAATGCATTCATTTAATAATGCAAGAACTTAAATCGAGAGGAATCAATAACAACCATACTCTGGCATATCAGGTATGTTTAATTAATCTATCAAGTCAATTTCTCTGGCACCTAGATTGTGAAATTGGTTGGTTTATCAAAGGGTGTTTATGCACTAGTTCAAATTAGGTGTTGGCTGCTTGAAAATATTCCCTCTTTCCTTTCAGGCACTTCCAATATTGGAAATTAGAATGCTTACAAAGTTTTTTTGTTTTTAATATTAGAGCCGAGTAGGTCCTGTTCAATGGTTGAAGCCCTATACTGATGAAGTTCTTGTTGAGCTTGGTCAAAATGGTGTGAAAAGTCTCCTAGCTGTTCCAGTAAGGTAAAGTTCAAGTTTCCCTTTTGTTACTCATGCTTGTGTTGACGGCTTGAAGCATTAACACACAAATTTATTATGTACTTGTATCCGGTCACACTTTTAAATTCTGACAGGCTTAAAGCTCTAATTATTTATGTCACAAGCAGAGGCCATTCTCTTTTCATGACTTCAGTATTTATCTTATCGTTTTCCTTTGCTAATTAAATATCCCCTTCTCGATGAAATGCAATGTGTTCTTTGATTGAAACAAAAAAAAATTCCCATGCTTATAATTTTTTTACCTGCAATATGCTTTAGAAAATCCAGTTGACATTTTGATGTATATATAGGACATAAGCCAAACATTAGCTAACCTTCAGATAAGTGAGAACTAGCAATATTAAAAACTTGGTGGAAATCAAGGTTTACCATTCACGTAAATTAACAAGTTTTTAGCTGCTGTATTATAAATTAGCGCCATAAATTATGAGAAACATGTTAGCTCTAGTTATTTACTGCCTCCCATTGTTGTCTATGTGACTAAATTACTATGGTTTTGTTCTTAATTTCAGCTTTGTGAGTGAACACATAGAGACTCTTGAAGAGATTGATATGGAGTACAGAGAATTGGCCCTTGAATCTGGTATTGAAAATTGGGGTCGTGTTCCTGCTCTTGGGTGCACTTCATCCTTCATTACTGATCTGGCAGATGCAGTTATTGAAGCCTTACCTTCTGCAACAGCAATGTCGACAGCAAGTACATCTGATGACAGTGAACTTGACCCTCTAGGATATGCTATCAAAATGTTTTTCGGTTCAATCCTAGCATTTTTCTTGCTCTTATCACCCAAAATTAAATCAGCATTCAGAAATCATATATGATTCCTGAAAAGTCTGAAATTACCCTATTAAAAAGTCTGAAATGTCTGGTATTTTTGGGAGAGAAAGAGTGAAAATGTGGTAGAATAGCTCTGTAGAAAAAGGCTAACTAGCACACTTTCTATAGAAAATATAAGTTTTTCGATCAATATGTTCGGGGATTAGCTGATCTTAACAAATGCTTCTCTTTACTGTTATTATATGAAGGTTTGTGAAGAATGAAGAGAACATTTATTGTTGAATTGGCATAGAAAATCTTTCGACTTTTCTTGCATCTGTATGAACATCGATTTGACAGGACAAATACTAGTTCTCTGGTTCTGCAAAAATTTAACGTACTGTTTTGGCTTTTATCAGGAAAATTGACTTTTATTAATATTAAATATCATTATCTCAACTTGTTTCATTACCAAATGACTTGGCATTGTTTTGATTGGTTATAATTGTAATGGGCCCGTCAGGACCATCCAATTAAAACATCCCAAAATGTCAAGTAATTAGTGCCATATCATTATCTCAACTTGTTTCATTACCAAATGACTTGGCATTGTTTTGATTGGTTATAATTGTAATGGGCCCGTCAGGACCATCCAATTAAAACATCCCAAAATGTCAAGTAATTAGTGCCATGTCATTTGGTAACAAATTTTAGTACCCAATTTAGTACCTCTAGCACTACTCTTAATGGAATAATTGGAATTTTCATTGCATTATACACCTGTGTAACTGGTTTTCCAACAAATTTTACCTTCGAATCTTATTGATGCATTTCGAATTTCAGTATTGTTAAATACATAGTAACAGTTCAAGCTAATTATGACCGTTCATCTCCAACTCATCATAAAAGCTAGCTCTATATATATACGTTAGTCGGTTTCATTTTCATGTAACAGAATTTACAATGTAGATATTTGAGTTTCACACTCTCTATCATCTCTCTTATAGTTATAGAGAGGTAGTTGTATAAACAGTTTCTACATATTGTAATGATTAGTTTATATGATTTGTACATTCTAGAAGCTTATACGTATAGATTATACTTTGTAACATGGTATAAGAGCCTCGTGCTCTTCAATTTACGTTTCTTACTGCGATCTTCTGATCTTGTTGCTGTAAGTAAACACGTCGTTGTCATTTCCGGTGAGAACTGTGATCTTCGGCGATAGTTATTCTACTTCTTCGATATCAATCGTTTCATTTCTTTCTCAGATTTTCCAGGTTTCTTCGTTATTTTCTTGATCGTAATCCTTAATAACCAATTTGTTGAGTTTGTTACTGATTTCTGATTAATCGTTATTAGGATTACTTTGTCATTTTCTTGATCGATAGCTTTATCATTCTATTTCTCTGATTTCAACTTGTTTCTGTGAAATTGTTCATCTGAAATTGTTAACTCCATTAAAGCTTGTTCATTTCTTTCTACTAAATCATATCATCATCATCATCATCATCATCATCATCATCATCGATTATCATCATCATCATTGTGTTGAGAATTCATGGCGATATTATCACGTCTTTTCTTGAATTCTGCAAATCTTGCTGAATTTTGGTTGTTGATCTTATTTCGATCATTGTTGATCATATATTTTGTATAATCTCTGAAATTTGAGCACATTTTAGTCTTGATTCTAATAAAACCTGATCATCTCTCTTGTTGCACTCTATCTGTTCGATAAAATTACTCAATGAGTTTGTTTATTGTTTCTTGATTCTATATTGCAATTTCTTTCATCATCTCTGAAACCTAAAGTATTCTAACGAAAACACTAGAGTTTGTTACAATTTTTCCGCCATTAAAGCTTCAAATCAAAGCTTCATTTTATCAGTTTCTTAAGTGTTTTTAACACTGCAACATCATTCGATTATACATTTCATCAAGTGCTACTGAGATCTGTTATTATTCTTATCTCAACAATACAAATTTTGTGAAGTTTTATCCATTTTCTATGGCTGTACTGTACGATGCAATTGGAACTACGGAGATTGAGCTGGTCGTGTTCTGATTATTTCTGAAAATATGTGATTACACTTGTTAGTTACTAGATATCTGAATTGAAAAATGCAAAGTTGTCGAATGTGTCACTTGCCGTGGTTGCAAAATGCTCCATATGTTAAGTAAACTCACTAGCAAGGTTTTAAGCAGATGTAGGAAATTGGCAGTTGAGTGTATCATTGATTCATACAAACATTTAAAAGGAACAGACTACAAGCAGGAGTGGATGTCTCTGGTTGCTCAATTGGTTGCTCATGTGTTTTCTCATCTGGCCGGTTTTAATAAGCTCAATATTAAGCTCATACTTGGTGCTGACAGTCCTGCTATTCAGGATTTGTCTGGTATTACATTTTCGGATTTTCGGAAAACTTGGACATTTGTCTATCACAGTTGAAACTCCAGAAACTTTAGTTTCATCAAAGATTGTTGACCTTGTTTGGCAACAAATTTATTGCTGCACTGCCAGCTTTCTAAACTAGATTGCTGCACTACAAGCTTTCTAAACCCCTTAGTGGGTGTCTACGTTCTCTTGTGGTTGTGGAATTCTGACAATACTACTTGTCAATGTTTGCTGCTGTTAAACTCTGAAGGATTACTAAATCTGGAGTTGATTGATTGCCCTTTTGGCTTGTTGCCCCTCTATGGGTTTGTCCTTTGTGGCTTTGTTACCCCTTAGTGGGTTTATTGCTCCTTTGTGAGTTTGTTACCAGTGTGATCTCTGGTTTTATTACTCCATTGTGAGTTGCTATTGTTTGCTAAAATTGTTGTCAAAGCTTTGGACAGAGTTGCTGTCAACAAGTTACTTTGTTTGTAGTGCTGATGTTGCTACTTGCTTTATATTGATGAGAAGTTGTTGTTTCCAGCTGTGATTTCTGGACTGCTGCTCATGTTGTCATATTGTTTACCGTATTGGCTTTGTTGCTGCTTCTGGTAAATGGTTGCTTTGTGCCTGGTGCATCAGATTCCTTGCTGCTGAAAGCTATTACTTGCCTCACTCTCTCTTACCTGCCTTTATTGCTTGCCTTGGTGTTGTCATCATGCCTTATTTCTGTAGCCTTCAAGTTGAATGTTTGCATTCATTTCCCACATTCAACTTGAGGGGGGATGTTAAATACATAGTAACAGTTCAAGTTAATTATGACAGCTCACCTCCAACTCATCATAAAAGCTAGCTCTATATATATACGTTAGTCAGTTTCATTTTCATGTAACAGAATTTACAATGTAGATATTTGAGTTTCACTCTCTCTATCATCTCTCTTATAGAGAGGTAGTTGTATAAACAGTTTCTACATATTATAATGATTAGTTCATATGATTTGTACATTCTACAAGCTTATACGTATAGATTATACTTTGTAACAAGTATAACGTAGTAAACTAGTGGTACGATTGACTTGGATAAATTGGTTCATGTTTCATACATAATTTTGGAGATCAGATCAGATGGGTTCGCAAACACATGCATACGAAAGTTTAGAAGTGCAGAAGGTGTTGAAATAAAACAATTAATCACAGATTGCAAAATTTTAGGATTAAATTGTCAATAAACATTCATCAGAGTCCGAGACTCGAGAGTCGAGACCACATTTCCATTATAATGAAAGGGAAACTATTTCAAACCTTTTCATGCGATACAAATTTATGGTGCGCTTGCCTGATTAAAAATTTGAGCATAGAATCTCTTATTCAGGGAAGTTGAGCCCAGAAGCAGGTCGTACTGCATTAGTTAAACATAGTAACCTGTGAATGTAAAGCCTCGTCCAACAACCTCTCCAAGGAAAAACCAGGCATAACATTCTACCACCCATCCTACCCCGAACAGAGCAGCAATGCGGTAATCCTCATTCTTGAACTGCTTCCTCATATTCCATACTTCTTTCATTGAATCAAGTTCTTTCCAGAATGCATCGTAGCGACTGGGAATACTGTTCCAAGTTGTCAGATGAGTTACTTTTCATGATTCAGTGACAGGAAGAGCAGATAAATAGTGCTATCTAAGTTGAGCTATGAACGTACATTCAAAGGAGTCATGCAATACAGTGAATTTAGGCGATGCAATAGTAGATGTGTAAATAATCAGGTTGAGTAGAGAGGGAGATTATAGTTACATTCGAACAAACCGTGTCCTGCAGGTTTGCTACACTGCGACTTCCACCACCCGATGGTAGTTTGCTACCCTAATATCTGAAACCATTTGCTCTAAGGTACAACTTAGTTGGACAATTAACCGATCATATCTTCATCCGTAAATTTATATTAAAAGTCGTTTTATATATAATGAAACACCAACAAACCATGAAAAGACAATAAAAGTGCCATATAGCACAAGAAGTGAGCAGCACAAGGCATTATCCAACTAGAGCATAAAGAAAGCCAAAATCTGGAATGGCTCGGCAACAACATCCTTAAAGAATATTAGCGTTAAAATCAAAAGTCTATCTGCATGCCTAGATGATACAGATGAATAAACTCGAAAAAATTTATATTGTGGTCCAAGTACTGAGAAATGCTCGGATAAATTTTCTACATGTCGTCATCATTAAGTAATTACAATCATATCAACTGATTAGAGGATTAAACACCAGTATTGAGAAGAAAACCTGGCGAGACGAGTGTAAAAAAGCTGCTTGGCCAAAAGTTGACATGACTCGATTGTAGGAGGATCCTTGATGTAGCGCTTGTTATTCTCCATTAGCTGCTTGTAATAAGAAGGTCCATTCTTGGCTACATACTTAGATGCTTGAGCAGCAGTTGATTGCAGCCGACTCAGCTTTGATGCCATATTTTCACAACCTGCAGATACTGAATGACAGCGCTTTACCAAAGTTTTGTACCACATATCTTTAACCTCTTCTCTATTTTCACTTTCACTAGTCATCCTAATCATACAATCGAATAAATAGCACAGCTAGGTCCTCATGTTTGAAGTCAAATTCATTGTCACATCATCATTCGGCAAGTTATTAACAGCATTTCGCGTCACGTTTTCTTTAAAACCACAAATAACGAGAAATTTAGAAAAATGAACGTGTATTTCACAGAACAAACAAATTCCGCTTATTGCTAGCAATCGTCGATCATATACTTCAAAACACCAAACATGTCATCGGATTACCCCCCAATGCCAATGAATTGGTGGAGGAACAAAAAATGATCAAAATAAGTAAGTGAAGTGATAACTGATACATTACATTCTCACAAATTATAATTTTTTTGCAACGTGGTACACTACTGATCGAAAATTTAAATCATATGCAGAAATCAATCTATCAAATACCATAGGATCCCACACATAAAACAACAAACGAATCAAACCTTTACTAACGGGAAACGCAGCTGACCTCTAAAACTCAAAAACACGCATGCACATATGAAAGTATAAAATATGTGGTTATTTACAAGATTTCAGAGTAACAGATTTCGTTATTTTAGGAAGAGAAGGGTTATAGTTGATTAATGCTACATTTGCTGCATGTATTGTTACATTTCGTTTGGACTGGTATAGCGCAGCCAATACACGTAATTATTTTGTGCCATTAACATTTTATTTATGCATGTAGATATGCCTGTGTTATGCGAAAGAAATTATTATAGTCTTGTAATCTTGTTGTAGTTTGATTTGGGAATTTTTGGGTCTTGATAATTAAAAAACAGGTGTGAGAGGTGAGTGCGCATCTTTCAACGGACGCGAATGGATGATGGGCCTTTTACATACCGATGATGACATGTTTGTTCATGTTTATTTAAGTGGCTCCATTTGATCAAATTTGAGAACTTATTTCAAAATTCAAAAAAAAAATTGATAAATGAATAAGACCACTTATAAATATCAAAGCCTCTCATATTTAGATAAATGAATGCTGATAGAAAAAATCGGGGTGCCTACAAGTAATCTAAATGCACAAGTGTCGTGGAGTAAATTTATCGTAAATGTTTTGAAGGCACTGACGATGAAAACATAAAAATCCAGTTGATAAAGCATTCCCCGACAAGCATTTCTTACAACCATAAGATGAACGTCTCAATTACAGCGCTTTTGCAAGTGCACATAAAAAACATGATCAATCCCCAGCTGACTAGTTAAACTAATTAAACCACAATGACAGTTTCTGAAATGATAGACCTGATAAAAATCCTATTAAAACCAACATTAAAAGATAATTTAAAACTGGAGATGCATTACCCCAACTGACATCAACTCTGGGGTGAGGCTTTCGCAGCTGCATTAGGTGGAACAGTTTGAGAAGCTGGAGCTGCATTGCCATCAGCAGAATACACAGGAGGCTGGCTATAACCACTAGCATACGAACTGTTGTATGGTGGCTGCTGGCCCCCATAACCTGGCTGAGTTGCCGGTGGTGCTGCACCATACGGTGGAGGGGCAGCAGCATATCCTGAAGCGGGTGCAGTACCATAACCGGATGGTGGCTGAGAATAACCTGGTTGCACAGGAGCAGGCGGCTGTGCATAGCCTCCTTGGGCTGTAGGTGACTGTTGGGGCTGCCCGTAAGCTGGTTGACCAGATACAGGTTTCTGAGCTGGAGGTGCTCCATAACTGGGCCCATATCCTGCAGATGGTTGTGTTCCATACCCAGCTTGAGAATTTGGAGGGACCCCATAGCCTGGTTGTGCTGAGGGTGGATAACTAGGATTGGGGCTAGGTTGCTGGCTAGCATTGTATCCCTGCTGACCTACAGCAGTTGATGGCGGTGCTGAATTGTTGTCCCCTTGAGCCCCATAGGAAGCATTCTGCCCTTCAGTTGTTGGGTTAGCAACATTACCATATCCAGTAGTAGAACCATAACCATGTTGCTGATCATATCCAGGCTGAGGCTGACCATACCCTGATTGAGGGGCAGATGCATAGCCGCCATAGGCATCCTGAGAATAACCCTGACCTTGTTGACTGTAGCCAGCTGCTGCTGGCTGCTGGTAACCATACCCAGTATTATCTGTAGAACCGGGGGCACCACTAGGAGCTTGCTGCTGCGGAGCTGATTGTTGGCCATAGTAATCATAGCCACCTACCTGTGTAGTCTGCTGAGTTGTCGCAGCAGATGTCTGGTCCCAACCAGCGGCATATCCACCAGAAGAGGGTTGTTGGGGATAACCAGGATATTGTGTTTGAGACGCACTATACTGCGGTGCCTGCCCAGCATATGCTCCAGGCTGAACATAGCCATAGCCAGGTTGTTGCTGTCCTGAAGGGGCCCAGCTCGTAGGAGCTCGAGGCTGGTAACCTTGTTGAGAATATCCGGACATTGATGGATTTCTAATATGATTCTGCACGATTTTTATCATCTCAATAAATTGGTAAACATATAACATGATACAATATGGGAACAATATTTGCACCAACATACGACTCTGCATACATTCACAGCTACGCAATGGCATTTCCGATACTAACAATAATAACACAATCATGTCAATTAACAATCAGAATTACACAATATATATTGTATAATTGTACTAAGATAGGAACAGTTAGGCACCAGACATACCGTACTGGTTGAGCGGTATTATTGCTACTCCAGCAGATGTCCCATCCTCTCCCTATTCGAAGCGAATGGGTACAAAAGAAGATTGCAAAAACTATACAAAGTTTGTGGTACAAGCAAGATAATATACAAAGACCTATCCAACTGATGAATACAATATTCAGTTCGCAATTCATTACTATATTATAGTAATTATATGGAGAATGGGATGTGCACTCTCCAGTTATATTGGTTTCTACTTTCTTCCAGTAAACCTATAAACTTAGGGCTTGTATAAACTCCACTAAACCCAACCAAACATAAGCGGTGATCGTAAACTCTAGTACTTTTCTTTTATGTGCTGTAAACGTATACATACTAAAATTGATCACAATAAAGTACTGGCATTTGGAAATTATTGAGCACCTCTAGTTAAAAGATATCAGTTTCTACTTGTCCAAAGATATTATAACCGAAAAACTTTATCTACGTATATGTAACATATGTATTCAAAACAACAAAAAGCGTAAGATGATAAACATTTATCTACATATGTAACACCGGTAAGATTGTCATTTAGGGCTAGTATGACCCCATAAGAGAAAGTAGGATTTACTTGTACATACAAACAGAAATAACAGAAATGTGAGGTACAAATGTGCACAGTTGTTAAACTTGCAATAAGATACAGGAAACCTTGTTACAAGGAGATATTCAGTTCACGAGTCAGGGCGAATGAAAACTATTAACAGGAAGTAAAAAATAAAAAAGTTGTAGGGAAGTGAAACACCCAAAAAGTTCGTCAAGCACCTGAAAAAGACATTGAACAGAATACTTCGAGAAAAATATTGCCATAAAAGCAACAAAAATAACAGGCTGAAATATGAAGATGCACTAGTAAGGCATTATTATGAAAAAATATTTTCTATGAAAGAGAAATTAATGTTAGTCTAAAGCCTACCCTAATCTGTCAGCTATTAGAAATTACTTATCCTGTGAACAGAATATGTAAATAAGCAATAAAAGAATTCCACTATCGACTTGTAACAATATCTAAGAAGAACCTAGTCCCTTTCTACTAGTGTGACATTCTGTCCCTAGCTCTCCCGTAAGTAAATATCATATGTGATTCAGGTTTAAAAACCCTATTAATGCTTCAAGTGAACACTGGAGAATCGATACCCAATGTGTGACCTACAATTGCTTTGGTGAATAAAGAAGTGACAAATAAACAGCACACATGATACACCATCAGTAAATATGCATAACATTATGCACTTTAACACTCAAATAAGAGCAAGCTTAACACTTGAATTCACCAAATCCTAATATTTATAAACAGACATCATGTTATTTTAATTACTTTAAACCAAATAGCAGTTCAAGCTTACCACGATAAATCCAAAAACATCCAACAGTTATTAGATATCAACAATTTACATATCTATATTAAACCTGATGTCTCAAATCTAGAGCTCTGACCAATCACTGGCTCTACCCAACATTTCCCAGCTGATAAAAAAAGACAACCCAAATGTTGACATTGTTTTCAGGCCGTCAATGACATCCTGCAGAGGAAGCCTATATACGCAGACTGTTTATCCATAACTGATGAGGATATAATATTGCAGTTAACTATACCCTTTAACCTAAAGTACATCATTAGTGAGTCACAATAGTTTGCAAGGTCACATGTCACCCTAATAGCTTAAACAGTAGACTGAGCAGCTTGATAGAATCTGTGATATGTGAACTAAATACCTGATGACTTGCATGGTTGGAATATATGAATTTATTTACCTGAAAAATATTTATGTCTGGAATATATGCAATCAAAGGCCTATGTAAACTCATAATACTGATTTTATGCAATTTAATATGTGGAGAGAGCAATCAAGCATTATTTCAACAAAAGTAGTTATACGTCAACCAAACTACGGATACTTCTGAATAGATTCTTGCAATATCAATTACTAGAAACTCACATATCTAAACTATATAGAATCTAGAGACTTTTGTTGACCTAAAATTTTTCAATTTAGGCAAGAAAGACAACAAAAATTCTAGGCAAACATACAAGAAGAATCATCTACATCAACAGTCACAATTCACAGAACACCATAATATCTATACATGTTGGCAGCAGTTTATAACAGTTAAGAATAAAAAACCAAGACATTATACTGGAAGAGATATTGCACAAAGGATAAATGATACACATATTCTACTTAAATTTATATTAAACGAGACCATGACAACTTTATACTGTTGCATAAATGATACACATATTCTACTTAAATTTATATTAAACGAGACCATGACAACTTTATACTGTTGCATAAATGAACAAACCTCGCTGATTACTTCATTGACCATCTGTTTTGCAGCCTCAATCTGTTCAGGGGTCCCATCAATCTGTAGCGTCCTCTCAGTAGCGGGATCGCCAGGGGGCAGATGCAAAGGTATTACCTGCATGAATGCACATGCAGAAATGATGACAAAGTGACAAACTACATTAAAGATATTATTACCCAGATAATATGCAGTAATTCCCAACATAGTGATTTTACAAAGTCATCGAATCAGTTAGAAACTTATAAATTCATGTGGACACCAATAGGTCATTAATCGAAGATGACACGAATCCTAGATACCTGAATTCGAGCTCCTGTGCTGCTCTGCATATTTTTAATGGTTTCTCCTTTTTTGCCAATAATAAGACCAACCTAAGAACATAGACATCAGATTAAGATTATGCAAAAAATCTTTCATGTTACTGGCTTATAAACTTAAGCAGCATTTTACTTTGTTATTTGGGATCATTTGAGTGTATTGTTCAGCTCCACCTAATTGTCCGGGTAACCTTCGTGAAACAATGCCAGACCCCCCTGATTCAGCCTGTTCTCAACAGTACAACAGATTGTCAATGACTCAATAATGTTCTCCTCTATTCAAGACAGGATTAAACAGCAAAACAATAAACATAAAACAACCACACGCAACTGCGAAGCAAAAACAAGACTTCTCATCTACCTCATTCAGAACATCCTTTATCAGTTGCTCCGCTTTTGCTATTTGGTCAGGAGTGCCCGTAAGCTCAACCCCTCTATTTGGTGAATTAGGGTCAGCATCCATGTCTCTCGTAACTTGAATCTTTGCTCCAGATTGAAGCTGAAGGTACTTTATAGTCTCTCCCCCTTTACCAATGATAACACCAACTCTGCCATTTGGAATTTCAATCTTTTTGCTAGGGCCTGGGTAAGAACCATATGAAGAAGGCATCGAAGCCACTGCATTCATACTTGGTTTATGTCCATAATCTGCATTTAGCAAAACACTAATAGTTGAGACATACACCGACATGTAAGAATCATTACCATATACACACTCCAGAAAAATCAAAATAAACCTCTAGTCCGACATGCAGATAGTTGATTTTGTAGGCAAGAACAGAGCACAAGTCAAGTACATAACAATTGAAGTTAATAAAGCAAAGAAACATCCAAGTGGAACAAGTTAAATACTTCTTCGATCTAAATTTTATACACAAAGAATATGAACATGTATACTAGTGTGTGCGCATCTACATATCTACACAATATATATAAACACATATATCCCTGAAACTGAACAGTAAACCTAAACATAACAACCATAACAGAAACAATTTTAATAATCCTACACACACATATACAAAACCTAAACAAATCGTTAAAATCAACATTACAGATTCACAGTTATAGCATACACAACGACAGTCAAACTAAGCAAACTGCCAACAGTTCTACAACAACAAATCATTACCGGAACCATCTAGACAATTAAACAAACCAAACTACCAACTGAAAATACATCATTCTGCCTCCGATAACTGCATACATCTACACAATATAATTAAACACATAACACCTATAATTGAACAGTAAAATTAATCATAACAACTAGAACTAACACAATTCAATTCAAAAATTCTATATAACTACTATGACATTAAAGTGCAGATGTATATAGACGGAGAGGAAGGGAGAGAGAAAGAGAGGGAGAGAGAGAGAACCAGGTGGTGCAGAGCTGAAACCTCTAGTTTCACTCGAATCGTAACCGCCGCCATTTTCAACCTTAGTACGCTTCGCATCAACATTACTATTTTCAAAGAGACGCGCAGCTATCTCCTGCGCCTTCTGCTTGGCGGCTTGGATCTCAGCATCAGGCGCTACAGGACCGCCGGCGTCGGGAGATCGAGATGAGAAGCCTGTGGTACGGCGGCCGGAGAGTGGAGGCGGCGGTGATGATTCACCGTCATATTTGCGCTTCGCATCGTTGCCGGTTGAGTATTGGAGCTCTTCTGCCATTGTTAGTAAGGGGAGAGAGAGAGAGAGAGAGAGAGAGAGAGAGAGAGAGAGAGAGAAACCCTAGAAAAGAGAGATCGAGTGGGTAAGGATTGTGAAGCTGGTGGGTTGGGTTGCTTTTATAGGTCAACCCGGTATAACTGAAAAAAAAATTATTAAAATTTTAATTTAAACCAGAAAGGATTTTTTTTTTTTTAAATTATCTGATTCGAGAATATGAGAGGAGGGGCTTGATTAAAGGTATTACGGAGGATTTGTTCTAATAAATTTTGGGGTTAAAGGACGATAATAAATAAGTTTTTAGATTAATTCTAGTATTATTGGCTAAAATGGTTGATTAAGAGGATCTCCATCTCATGTATAGCCAATACGAGAAGGTTGGCTAAATTTTTATCTAAGGATGATGTCCTTTTGAAATAGGGATGGGTTTGGGCATTCATTCCGGTCTGCCCGATCCCGATCCGATCCCCGTATTGAACGGGACGGGAAATCGGGTTTTCGAATATGGACCGGGGAGCGGAGACAATTTTAACAAAAAAATGGGGAGCGGGCCGGGACCGGGATTCTATGTCTCCTCGGCCCGACCCCCATCTCGATTTTCTCCACCCGACTCGATTTCACCACATTATATATATATATATATATATATATATATATATATATATATATATATACTAGCTTAAAACCTGTGCGATGCACGGATTTTTTTAAAATATTATATAATTTTTTTTCATTAATTTAAATTATTTTTGAAAATATTAATTTTGGAGGATTAAATTTTTATATGAGATGATTTGATAATAGTTGTATAAATGTTATCCATGATATTTCTAAAAATGGAGAGATTTTAGTCAGAAAATATAGAAAGATGATAGGTTTTAGTTGAAAAAAATAATTGTTTAATTATTAGTAATTATAAAATAATTCTTTTATTTTATTAATATAATGTCCGTGTAATGATTAGAATAAGAGAGGATTTAGTTAAAGAAAATTAAAAGGTAACATGTTTTTGGTGAAAAAGGTAATTGATTAGTTTATAGTATTTATAATTTAATTACGTTATTTTACTAAATACAATTGCTCGTAATGTTTTTTGAAAAGAAGAAATTAATATTGTACGTGATATTTCTATTAAAAGAGAGATTTTAGTTAGAAAATATATAAAACATGATACGTTTTAGCTGAAAAAGAAAATCAGTTAATTATTAATATTAGAATATTATTAGTTTATTATATTAAATAGAACCGCCCGTGATATAATTGGAAAAAAAAGATATTTTAGCTATAGAAATAGAAAGGCAACGTGAAAATTAAAAAGATTATACGATTTATGTGAAAAAGGTAATTGATTAGTTTATAGTAATTATAATTTAATTAAGGTAATCGACTACTTACCATTATTTTAATTAATTAATTTTAATTTAATATACTCATGTTTACGGATTATAATAATGTTTCCTTATTATAAACAACGTATACAAATTTTTAATATATTTTTATTAATAATTGAAAAATATGATGTAATATTTTCGGGTATATATTAATGATTGTAAGATTAGTTTTAAATTAAAAAGGTAACATGTTTTAATTTGAAAGGAAATATTAATGATTGTAAGATATGATACGACTGATGTTTTTATAAATAACGTATACAGATTTTTAATATACTTTATTAATAATTGAAAAATATGATGTGATATTTTTCGGTATATATTAATGATTGCAAGATTAGTAGGTGTTTATAAAAGGTAATATCTTCAATTAAAAGTAAATGTGAAAAAGGCAATCGACTACTTACCATTAATTATATTATGTTATTATTTATTTTAGGAGTTTTAATAGTATAGATAAAGGGTAAATAAATAAATTCACTTAGTAACCAAAAACATATATTTCTTTATAATGAAGGGTAAATAAGTAAATTCACTTGGTACCAAAAAACAGGTACCAAAACTTTCAATGTTTCGGAATTTATATAATAGTATATATATATATATATATATATATATATATATATATATATATATATATATATATATATATATATATCATATATACTAGCTTATAACCCGTGCAACGCACGGTTCCTTTAATATCTATATTATTTTAAAATTTTAAATTTTATATGTTATTAATTTACACATCAAAATGTTGTTAAAAAATTGATAAATATAAGATTTTACACCTTCGATTTGATATTTGTACTCTATATTGAATTCTTAAATTTTGATTTTGACAACTTTACACCCCACGTGAAGTAACAAAATAATCTTTAATTTAGTGATGATTTAACAATTGTTTTGCAATTAAACCTACGCAGAAAAAAAAGAGAGAAGAAATTGACGATTTTTTACGTTGAAAAATCTATTCGATTTATGAATTCTACTTATAATTTGTTTTGATTATCAAAATATTATTTTTATTATTTGAAGATAGTTTTGCTAACAACCAAATACAATTTTATAAATAAGTGTATGAGAGATTTTGTTCAAAACTTTGATAATCGGTAGTTTGGACCTCCGTACAACAAAATAAATAAGAACAGTTAGATCTTAAAATAAATATATAAAAATCGTTGGATCTTGAATAAAAAAATTATTTTATATTTTAAAATGTAATAAACTAAAACGTGTATTATAATGAAATACGAAAATGTGTATGCCAATGATTTAAATCAGATATAATTAGATTTTGGAAAATGCTAGAATCCCTGAAAATTTTCCCAAAAGCTGTCGTGTCACCTATATAATTAGTAACTTTCCTAATAATAATATGGGACCCCGCGTGCATACATATGCGCCCACAGATTATAATTTGACAGTTAGCGTGCCACATCATTCGGGATAAAATTCAGGAACCGTTTTAGGTTTTTTATATTGAATTGCATTATCAATGTAGATCTTCTACATTGAATCAGATTAATGCAGAAAATTGTAATTTTTTTCTCTTGAGATTCTGAGTGTTTGCAGCTGAATAATAATTATTAAGTCATCACTAAATTAAAGATAATTTTATGAGTTTCGTATGGACTATAAAATCATCCAAATCTGATTTCTAGATCTCAAGATAGAACCCAAATAGTAAATATGATTTTTTTAATACTAATAAATAAATCAATAAAATTCAGTTCTAGTACAACCTTTTTTAATTATATCCTTTTCGGATTATGATTTTTTTTAAAAAAATTCAATTCTAGTACAACCTTTATAAATAATATACTTTTCGGATTATAATTTTCTTTCTAAAATTCAATTTTAAAGCAACATTTTCTAATTATATCATTTTTAGATTATAATTTTTTCTTTTAATATGATATAATCTTGATCGTTTATTTTCAAAAATATTAGATTCGACGGTTGAGATTATATTGGTAGTACAATGACCAAAATTATTGATAAGATCCCTTTTACGCTTGAAGAAGTTTGTCTAATGATATTTTAATATCTCAATATTTTGATAGATGAGATGAAGGTTAGAGACAATAAAGAAGAATTATTTTGAAGTAACTAATGGTCTTGTATATATAGATTTTTTTCTTGATAGAATAATGTAATTATAATTCTATATATTATTATATTATGATTTCTTTTCCAATTCATTGTAAAGATCTTTTTAATTTGTTTATTTGTAATTTATTTTAGTTTTTTGTTTTTTAAGATATTAATAATTAATGGAAGCATCAGCTACATGTGGTACAGCCTGAGGGAATCTTTCGAAAATATTCGATTCATAATTAGTAACCTGAACATTGTTGAAAGTGGATAGTGTGGCATAAGAAAATCCTAGAGACCCTTAAGGATTATAATCAGAAGTTATGGCATAACCAGTCATAGTTTGTTCATTGTCCTCTTATCGATATTATATTATACTGCCTCATTTGATACAGAGTAGCTAATTAAAAGGTGACAACTCATAATTAAAGGCTAATTATAATTTGTATACAACAAATTCATAAGAATACACCGTAGTTCTTTCTCTGTTTCCTCTAATTTACTAACATTCTAAATACTTTTAATTTATAATCATTTTCATATTATAATTTTTTTAAAAAAAAATTCAATTTGAATACCACCATAGTTCTTTCTCTGTTTCCTCTAATTTACTAACATTCTAAATACTTTTAATTTATAATCCTATTCATATTATAATTTTTTCAAAAAATTCAATTCCAATACTACCTTTTTTAATGATATCCTTTTTAGATTATAATTTCCTTTTTAATATAATATAATCTTGATCGTCTATTTTTAAAAATATTAGATTCGACGGTTGAGATTATTTTTGTAGTACAGTGATATCCTTTTTAGATTATAATTTCCTTTTTAATATGATATAATCTTGATCGTCTATTTTTAAAAATATTAGATTTAACGGTTAAGATTATTTTGAAGGTACAGCGACCAAACCAAAATTATGGATAAGATCTCCCCTACGCTTATTATATATAAGGATATAATGTATAATCGTATATATTAATAATCATATATTAATATATATGAATTTCCAATACTTTATATTGGAAACAAAATGATATTTAAATCTTATATGTATGTCTTTCTAATAGTTAAATAACTTCATTTCCATGTTATTTATAATTGTTTATTTAAGTAATATTTTTTTATCTTAATTTAGTGCATATGAGCTACTGCTTTGTTATGTTTAAATTTCCAAAAGAAATTTTAAGAGATAATATATATGCATATGAATATGAAGATATACTTATAAAAAAATACAAATATAAAATATACAAAGTAGTTTAGTCAACAAAGAATTTGGATTGGACCATCTCGGCCTTCAACTCTTACCACACCTAAGTTGTCATGTAGTAATCTCGCCGCTCATTAATCCTTTCCATTTACCTTCTGCGTTCAACCGATTGAACATTTTTATATATGTAAGTACATATATTTACATGCACGTTGTGGAACAGCTCTGCAGCAGTAATTAGTATCGTTGGTCGGGATGATTTCGCGAAGCTTCTGGTTCTCGTCACATTAGCAAATTCGAGAAACCTTTGGCTCCATTTATCTACCTTTTTCTTGTCTTACTTTTCTTCCAGGACCTTATTAACCTACGATGGTTTTGATATCTTCCCAAAAAATAAAAACCACCCTTTAATCTCCACAAGATAATGACTATGATAGAAATGTAGCAGAAGTATAATTGTTGATTCCAAGCAGTAGAAAAATGCAGCAGAAGTATAGAGACTACAATAGCGTCTCCATATGATTTGGTACATTTTGATTGAAATCTTGCTCAGGCACCCAGGCGTTACCACTCACCTTTTTTGTGAAGTCTGCATTCATTTTAAGTATTAATCATAGTTTAAATTGATTATGGAATATATTACTCGGCTTCAAAAAAACTTGGATACTACATCAGTTAACTTTAAGCAAGGACATGGTCTCACAGAGTTGAAATGTTTTAAAAAATACTTGGCAATATGAAATTAGTTACTTTACTACCTGATGTCTTGACCGCCTTTTACTTAATGCATTAACTTTTGAATAAGTCATATGAGCCAAGCTGGTAAAGCGACAGTATGTTAGTGTTAAGAGCCATGAATTTCTGTTTCGTCCACTTCTTATATGCACTCAAACATGGTTTTTCGTTTGAATTTTGACAATTTTGATGAAAGATCTGTTGTTGTGTAGGAATATTTCACATGCCTCGCGATATGTCATACGTACTTCTTGAAGGTGAAGAGTCCCAACAAGAATTCATTATCAAGCTGCTTCTCCTGATGAGGCTGCTTTCGTGTCTGCAGCAAAGAACCTCGGCTTTGGTTGCAATTAAGTATTTCCTTTTCAATATCTATTTCACATTCTCATGTATAACATAAGTTTATTACCTTTTTATTACAGGCGTAAACTTCAAATTAAGAAAGATCTTAAATCATGTATTCATATCCCATACCAGGGAAAGATTGTCTTATTTATTTATAACGGTGTTGTAGGTATCAGTGTTATAGTATTAAGTAGCTGAATTTATGGTATAACATCATAAAGTTGTGTTAAACATCGGTTTATTTATATATATATATCAGCCATACACCTACTAAGATCTTTGTTCTTGAATCACATGTTGAAAAAATGGGTCAGATTCAAGATGTTTCATATGAGATCCTGAATGTCCTCGAGTTCAATAGGTTGGTGATAAATGGATTTTATATTCACTTGGAGCGTTCCATATCGGCTTAAATTGATTGTCTTGGACTCAAGTTTATTATAGTTTTGATGTGTTTTGCTTAGTTGTGCAGAATTACGAGAATGTTGACTAAGGTGGATGCTTCTATAATTTTTGGGGAATTAATTGATTAAAATTCGAATTTCTGAGAAGGGTTGCACAGTCTACACTGTTGTGGCCATATCTTGAGTTCTAGAAGTCCGTTTGAGGCCCGTAAGCAGTCCACGCGAAGATAACGATATTCTCTATCATTCTAAGGTAGTCCAGAGGTCCAATTACGTTGGGAATGTTCCAGAAAATCTGAAGAAAAGTCAGCCACGAATTTTCCTTAAAAACATAATCAATTTAGGAAACGTATCTTGCAGAAATTCTATTATAATTCTGTTTTTGTATTTTCTTGATGGGGAAGACTTTTATAGCCTATTTAAACACATCATACCATTGTAATAAAGATAGACATATTATTAGTTATTATTTTTGTATCATAGCTTAGATCTGCAAGGGAGAAAAGGAGAGAAGGATTCAACACTCGTGACAAGCAACGGATCTAGATCTACTTCATCTTTTGTATCATAGATTTGTTTTCTTAACTCTTGTTTTATTAATATTATTACTTTCTTCCATATCTTGTTTGTTATCATGGTTTCACTTGATCCCATGATGACGAGAGGTTCAGTTATGAACTAATCGTTGTCATGGGATTCTAACGGATTTACTTATGGAACTTAGTATCTTGATTGCTTAAAGATCTGTGTGTGATGTATATTTGATATCCTCGTATGGTTATGCTTAATTGATAGATGCGTCATGAACATCTAATTTGTTAATCTCTTGTGAAGTGAAAGTGGATCTTGAGATTTAGAACTTGCCATGCTAGCATAGGTTCATAATTGTTTATCAATATGATTTGTGGTGTGAGATGAAAATACTTATACTGCCCTGTGTGATCTTTATGGATAACTTGTTCTTCAACCGTTATGTTTTCAAATTCTATAGACATATAGGGTCTAAGCATAATTGGTGTCTATTCATCTTCTATCTCTTTTGTGGATGTATGTTTAGTTTGGTATACGTATACTGAGAGGTAGCGTGTACTTATTTCGTGTTGTCCGATCAGATATCATAACCATTGCATATAGAGATTAAAGGCGTCAAATCTAAGCGAAGTATTTAATGAAGTTAGGATTCCATGTTTTCTTACATATAAGTAATTAAATTTTAATTCTCATTAGTTAGTAATTTGTAGTTTGTTAATTTGTATCCAAGTTAATTATAGTTAGTAAAAACTTAATATTGTTAATTGTCTTAGCAGTGCATAATAACCATACATTGCTACATAGGTACAAAACTGAATTGAAACCTAAGATCTCTGTGGGAACGAACTTGACTTCTATCTGTATTACTTGTGACCACGTACGCTTGCGTGTTTTAGTGTTAACAAGTTTTTGGCGCCGCTATCGGGGATCATCGGTGTTTTATTTTTGGTTTATGTGCTTGTCAATAGTGGTCGTTAGAGTTCACTGACTCAGATTTTTTCTTACCTATCTTGTTTAGTTCGGTGTGTTTCAGGTACTTGAGTGTTTGAAGATGGCATCCGAGCAGTTGCCATGGTGGGCATATTCGAGGACATCCATGCCTTATCAATGTGAGCGGTGTTTTGGCGTTCATGATCCCTCACAATATTGTTACTACGAAGGAGTTGATCCATATGTCAGTTATGAGGAACAACCATATTTTCCATACCATCTTCAACAGTACCAGCAAGATGTTCGAGATAGGTCATATTTCTTTGGAAGTGAAGAGTTTCAACATCAATAACCTACTCCTACTTTTCAGTCAGATGAGGTTGATGTTATGGAGGAGATTAGGATGCTTGCAAAGAGTTATGAGGAGTCTACCAAAAATATGGGGACACTACTTGCTCAAATTTTGAGTGCCTTGGAACAAGAGAAACAACAATCCATACGAGAGGCAATTCCAGAAAATAACGATGACTTGGAGCAAGGTACTGCATGCATAATTGAAGAAGACAAATTCCAAGAGGAGGTGAGTGTTCACAAGCCATGTGAGGAATTTGATCAAGCTAGTGAGGTGGATGATTTGGAAAGGGCACAATTTGAGACAGACACTGATGAGCTGCACAAATTTCAAGAATTGGTATGTGCGTACCAAGAGGACACTGATGAGCTACGCAAATTTCAAGAATTGGTATGTGCGTTCCAAGAGGCTGATGACCATAGGAAAGATTCAGGTCTTCTACTTGTCTCAGATTATAAAGATGGAGGTAGCGCATTAGAGCCAATGGAGGAAGTTCTCGTTGAGGAACCAAAGGCTTCAGCAACTTACATTTACCCTCCTCCATTATATTCAACCGAAGTCCGCGAGTGTGTGTTGTTCTACAAATTGACAGATTTTGGGTCAATAGAAGAAGGCATTGGAACAAGACATATTTGTTATACGAATAGCCCAAGCGAGGAGAATGGGCAGAAAGTGTGCCGCCGTGATGACGATGAAGTCTCGCGAAGAGAGGACCAGGCAAACTATTATCATCCTTAATGGAGGCTTGGAAGTAACGTCAAGCTATTGACGTTAAAGAAGCACTTCGTGGGAGGCAACCCACGCATTAGTGTAGGAAAAAAAAATCTGAAAAAAAGGGAAATTGTTAGAAACGTAGGACGTGACTGCGTTACTGCATAGACGCAGCCAGCGCACCTGTAACGCAGGCTGCGCCTGCGTTACTGTACTAAGCGCAGTCTGCGCAGGAGAAACGCAGCCTGCGCCTGCGTTATACCTCCTCTGCCAGTTTTTTTTCCCGAAAATTCTTGTTTTTGCCCACAAAATCAACCCCAAATTCTATCCTAACTCAAATTTCTTCAATTTTTAATGGCTTAATGACCTTTTAACCCTTAAAGTTTCCACTGATATACCCATCAGCCCTCAATATTTCAAATCGTTCCTTTTAACCCTCGAAGTATCCATAAAGGTCCTAATAACCCTTAAACCGGTACAAAAAATAAAAAATAAAAAAACGGTATCACTCGGATGGGCAAAAGAGACATTTCACAAACCAATACCGAGGGTTAAAAGGTATACTTTAGATACTTTGGGGGTTAAAAGGTATACCTTATATACTTTGGGGGTTAAAAGGTATAACTCGTACAAATGAAGTACGAGTTAAATAATAACATTATTTGGTGAAATCTATTATGCAGCATTGGAAACATCTATGTGAATGCAAAGCAAATCAACATCGCCTCCTTTACCGTCATTCACTAGCAGAGTTAAATGATTTGATGCTTAATGCTGCTGGGAAGGGTGATTATGAGGAGGCCGCCCTCGATGAGAACTTACGGAAACAGCAACCTTATTATCTTGATATTGGTACATTTTCAAAAAAGGTATCAGCCAATTATAAAATCCATTCTTATTCACTTGATTTTTTGCATTTATTGTGCTCTTGATTCATCATAGTCAGGCCTCGTTACAATATATATATTTTTAATTTCACATAGTAGTTGGTTTTAAAAGTTTTGTTGGCCTATTTGACGTTGCTGCATTCAGGCTGTGAGCATATAATCTGAGTCTTTTACCTTTGTTAATGTTTGAGTACTCTTAATGTTTCTCTGGGCACATTTTCTCTTTAATTTTAATTTTCATCTATAGAGAGAATTCCAACTCCTGCTATGCAGAATTGCTACACTCAACGTAGATGACTAGATAAGAACCAATCCCCTAAACCTCCCTGACGTGATGCATAGAATCGATACTCCCACTCTTTCTACTGCATGCTTCTATTTTATTTTTGTTATGTTTGTTTTCTGCATTTTGGCCTTACATCAAATTCAAAAGATTCCCAAGCTCTAAGCAAACCAATGTTTTTTAAATCTTAATGTTTGTTTGTGATGAATCTTAATGTTTGTTGGTTATTTAGTGTTAATGTTTTTTAGATAGAGATACGTAAGCATATCACTATCTAATTGGATGCTATTGCATGCTAAATTTGTGAGAAATTTCGTTGTTGGCTAGAAAATTTACAATAATACTGATTCTGCATGTTTATGTATTTTAAAAACATGTTTACACACAAAAATAGCTGGGTAAAGATATAGAAACTATCCCTACGTTTTTCTTTTAGATTTCAAAAAAAGGAAAAAACTTTTATGATTTTATTTTTTGAGGCCAAAATAAGAAATTCTATGATATCACGTATTATCCTGTGCATGCAATTTTTGAATTTTTTTTATTATTTATTTTATTCATAAAATATCATTAATTTAATTAAGATCTCATTTAAATGTAAAGCTAAAAATAATTCGCATAACATTTTTCACTTATAATGCAGAAAAAAGTAAAATTAATATCATTCAGATACTTTAGTAATATTTTTACCAAACGGTATTATTGATTTAGAATTCAGATTATTAATCATTCAAAAATAAATTATTCAGATTTGCCAAATGACTTAGCTGCTATGAAGTGTCATAGGATAATAGAAACAGAGTCTCACCGAAGATTAAACAAGTAAACAAACACAATCCATCATGCTAGGTAAGAAAAGTAAACAAGCACAATACTACTGCTAAGTATAAATATTAAATTTTTGATGACATAACTTATTTACTGTACACTTGTATAAACATTTTCTGAGGTATACCTTTTTGCCCTCAAAGTATCTAAAGTATACCTTTTAACCCTCGGTATCGGTTTGTGAAATGTCTCTTTTGCCCATCCGAGTTATACCGTTTTTTTATTTTTTATACCGGTTTAAGGGTTATTAGGACCTTTATGGATACTTCGAGGGTTAAAAGGAACGTTTTGAAATATTGAGGGTTGATGGGTATATCAGTGAAAACTTTGAGGGCTAAAAGGCCATTAAGCCATTTTTAATTCCTATATATATCCTACATCAAATCCTAACCTCTCCAAATCTCTCCTACACATTGAAATCTTTATTCATCTTATCTATCATCTTATATATATACCCACCTATACATACAAATCCAATTCCTTTTCTAATTCTTTAAATCTCTAAAAATTCAATTCTAAAGAGGAATTAATTGCATGTTCACCTCTTTTATTCGTAATTGGTTTATCTCTTCTCTAATCTTATTTTTATTACGAATTTGTGATCTTGTAAATTTGGGATTTTGTATTATTCTAGGAAATTGGGATATTTTTGGTGTGTTATTGCTTGGAGATTATTAGTGGAGATTCTTGTGAGTTGGGTATTGCTACAGAAAGGGGATTTTTGCCGAACAAGTATGTTGAGTTGCGATGGGGAAGGATATGTGAAGCGCCTTGTAGGTATGTTTTCTGCTATCCCTCGTATTTACTTCCATTCAATGCGGACATTGAATATTTTAAGTTTGGGGGTGGTTTGAGGGTTTAGTAGTTGTTGTTGTATTATGTGTTCATGTAGGATTTCATGCTTTGTATATTATTAGTAGTAATTCATGCATGTATGTTCGTATTATTTATGTTTGTTTCATATAGGACATTCTGTTTTTTTTTTGTTTCGTATACCATGTGAGTTCATGTTAGTTGCATTTCATAGCATGCATATTTCATGATCCCTTAGAACGAGCTAATTCTGATTGGTAGGTAGGTGTCTAATTGAGTGTGGTAATGATGAATAGAGGGTCGACTTATAGTTTCTATGAAATTGACTTATGTGTTTCCGAAACAAAACTAATTACACAGTCTCATTGGGTGCTTTTGGGCTAGGTCGAGGTCATGCTTGTTTGGATGTTTTGAGATTTAATCACTTGTTTACATTTAGAATTTTCGTTATTCCCTTGATGGCCTAGAACACTTAAGTCTAAGTTTGGGGGAAAACAGGGATTTCATGCTTAGTTGTAAATAATTGTCAATAATTGCTAGATGTCAAATGGCTAGTAGCCGGCTCATATTTATATGAGTCGTCTAGGGTTGGAATTGAGAATTCTCATTCCAGATTGCATAGAAAAAAAACAGAAAAAAAAAGAAAAAAAAAGAAAAAAAGAAAAGAAAAAAAAGAGTCAAAAGTATCAATTGTTTATATGCAAAATTAACTAGGGTGAGCTCTTTAATACTCGAGCTATTAAGTTCGCGGGGACTTTGTGCCTAGTGACCTAAGGCTTTTATAGTCTGGGATGCATTAACCCAACGCTCGCTACATGGGTATTATTGTATAAGCCTTTCGGGGTCTCATCCATTGCACGGTTAAATAAGCATGCTTGTATATATGTGTCGTAGTAGCTAGTAATAAAACATGAATTTCTGTCTACCTTGGATAAGGATGGAGGTGTTCCTAGGTTATGAAGTGTTTACAGTCTATTCTATTTATAAACCTGTGATTATTTTGACGAAGAGCATGTATGAAATTTGACCTAGTTTTGGTAGTATTTCTGATGAGCATTGCACACACGCACGTTTCTGTTCATGTATTATTAGTATACGGGAACTTGGTCGAGCTCTATTTGGATTTAGTTGCATTCTTTGAGATATTTGCTTGTTAGTTGGTTTTGGTTAGTTTGAAGGGGATCGTTGCATTTTTCATATTAGTTGCATTCATGCATTGCATTGCATTAGGTTAAATGGATTTTGTGGGTACATTCGTTATAGGCCCTCACGAGACCTTACTCGTCCACTGGGGCTGCCTAGGGGTTTAAATGGCTTGTTGCATATGCCAAATGCAACCGTGATCACCTACGGAAGTGGTACTAGTTAGTTAGTTAGTTGTAATTGTTATGCTTGAGGACAAGCATCGGTTTAAGTTTGGGGGTGTGATAAGTGGATTTTATATCCACTTGGAGCGTTCCATATCGGCTTAAATTGATTGTCTTGGACTCAAGTTTATTGTAGTTTTGATGTGTTTTGCTTAGTTGTGCAGAATTACGAGAATGTTGACTAAGGTGGATGCTTCTATAATTTTTGGGGAATTAATTGATTAAAATTCGAATTTTTGAGAAGGGTTGCGCAGTCTATACTGTTGTGGCCATATCTTGAGTTCTAGAAGTCTGTTTGAGGCCCGTAAGCAGTCCACGCGAAGATAATGAGATTCTCTATCATTCTAAGGTAGTCCAGAGGTCCAATTACGTTGGAAACGTTCCAGAAAATCTGAAGAAAAGTCAGCCACGAATTTTCCTTAAAAACAGAATCAATTTAGGAAACGTATCTTGCAGAAATTCTATTATAATTCTGTTTTTGTATTTTCTTGCTGGGGAAGACTTTTAGAGCCTATTTAAACACATCATACCATTGTAATAGAGATAGACATATTATTAGTTATTATTTTTGTATCATAGCTTAGATCTGCAAGGGAGAAAAGGAGAGAAGTATTCAACGCTCGTGACAAGCAACAGATCTAGATTTACTTCATCTTTTATATCATAGATTTGTTTTCTTAACTCTTATTTTATTAATATTATTACTTTCTTCCATATCTTGTTTGTTATCATGGTTTCACTTGATCCCATGATGACGAGAGGTTCAGTTATGAACTAATCGTTGTCATGGGATTCTAACGGATTTACTTATGGAACTTAGTATCTTGATTGCTTAAAGATCTGTGTGTGATGTATATTTGATATCCTCGTATGGTTATGCTTAATTGATAGATGCGTCATGAACATCTAATTTGTTAATCTCTTGTGAAGTGAAAGTGGATCTTGAGATTTAGAACTTGCCATGTTAGCATAGGTTCATAATTGTTTATCAATATGATTTGTGGTGTGAGATGAAAATACTTATACTGCCCTGTGTGATCTTTATGGATAACTTGTTCTTCAACCGTTATGTTTTCAAATTCTATAGACATATAGGGTCTAAGCATAATTGGTGTATATTCATCTTCTATCTCTTTTGTGGATGTATGTTTAGTTTGGTATACGTATACTGAGAGGTAGCGTGTACTTATTTCGTGTTGTCCGATCAGATATCATAACCATTGCATATAGAGATTAAAGGCGTCAGATCTAAGCGAAGTATTTAATGAAGTTAGGATTCCATGTTTTCTTGCATATAAGTAATTAAATTTTAATTCTCATTAGTTAGTAATTTGTAGTTTGTTAATTTGTATCCTAGTTAATTATAGTTAGTAAAAACTTAATATTGTTAATTGTCTTAGCATTGCATAATAACCATACATTGTTGCATAGGTACAAAACTGAATTGAAACCTAGGATCTCTGTGGGAACGAACTTAACTTCTATCTGTATTACTTGTGATCACGTACGCTTGCGTGTTTTAGTGTTAACAGTTGGTTTATTATTCTGACTCAAAGTTTAGTACTCGTATTTTTATTCATATGACGTTAATACTGACAAAACCTTTTCTTTTCAGTACAAGGAAGCGCCAAACAGTTATATATTCAGTTATATGTATTATACTGCAAGGCAACAACTCCATGAGACCTCTATGTTAATGTGATGTCACATATCTTTTAAATCTGACTTGATTTTATAGGGTGTTGTCGTGTTGAGACAGTTATCTACGACCAATTGGCTTATGGGAACGGTGATATAAAGATAAGAACCGGAGACCACATTGGAGTACTTTTAATCGATGACATTATTCACCATAAAAAAATATTGTGGTGCTTTTGTTTTCCGGGATAGTAATTTTTTACAATTTCGTAAGTTTCTAATTTTGGCCTAAATACACTTCACTCTTAATTTCTTGTAAGGAGTTTGCCTTCTTTAAGGAGAGATGCCTTGATATCTCTTCCACATTTACACCCGTGTGTATTAAAACAACTTCAGTTATAAAAGCTATCAAGTCCTCAATCCTGACTGTGAGCTTGATTTGGTTTCACATAAAAACTTATACTTTATGATTCCTATATAATCCTGTTAAGTTTTAAAAATCCATCATGTCCATAATATTTAGACCCTTTAAGTGTATGACATTAGTTTTATTATTAGGCTCAACTTACGTACTAAGATTTTAAGAAGGATCTTTAATAATATAGTGTGTTGTAATCCCCACCTGGTGAAGAAGCTATTAAAACTGATTCTTGACTATATATAGTTATTTTGACAAATTTTCTACATTAAATCCATCTAAACTAACTTTTTATTATTTCGTTCCATAAATCTTCGTTTTAAATCCATGTCTTACCATACATACTACTGACACTAAAATTTATTAAACTCAATAGAATCAAGACAAATGGTTGTAGAATATAAGGGCAAAATCACGCTGCCACCTTCAGCAACTGGCATAGCTTCGACAGTGGAAAAACATCTCACACACGCTTCAAATTATTAATTTATTGATGAGTTTAATTACTATGAGATCAAACAGAAGACAGGTTGTGAGATCAAGCAGAATACATGCTAAGCCTATTCCATGTGAGATTTTTGTACGTCACGAGTATGGGGTGTTGAATTTACTAGGAGGCATGCTGGTATAGGACCCAAAGGATGTTTAGTATTTTACAGCAAGGGGAAAGTTCAGTTGCCTCTGCTGCGAGAGTCTCCTCAGGAATACCAGGAGTGATACGGGCATTTCTCAACAAGGTGTTGAATATTTTTGGTCATTTTTTGAGGGTTCTATGTTTGGTTGCAATTTTTTTTAAGGATACAGTGACTTTGCCTTTGAAGATTGGTGATGGGTATGCTGAGGGTTCTATGTTTGACTGCAATTTTTTTTAAGGATTCAATGACTTTACCTTTGAAGAATGTTAATGGGTATGAATAATGACAAAAATAGGTGACAAAGCAGAAGCACAGACACAAGCGTCAATGTTGAACCCTGACACCAGTAACTTGAATCATGATGTTTAATGACCTTCAACAACTGCAGACGGGAAGAAAACCCCTACAAGTGGTGATAACTCCGAATCTTGATCGGGTCCTTCCTCGCCAACTCCTGCCTCGGAAGGGGTGTAGCTGTGGTGGGGTGCCTACAAAACAACACCGGAGGGGGGGTACGGCCCCGAGGTGCCTCCGGCGTGAGAATAAGAGTTGGCATTGGAAGACTATAATCAAGGAGAGTATCACAAAATAATAAGTGTGTGGGTGTGTAATTGTGTCCCACCCCTAAACCCTCTTTACTAGGGGTATTTATAGCCCTAGGCCTAGGGTTTAGGGGTAGGTTACCTTCACCCCCGACCGTTGGATCTGGGGGACAAACCGCTGAATATTCGGGATGTAGGACACGTGGACTAGTCTGGGGTGACCGTTGACTGGAGTGTGGCCATGTTGTTGTAGACATAATTTGGCACGTGCCTTCCCTTGTCTTTTAGTGTTGGTCAGCGCCATATGTAGGAATGTCAGCTGAGGTGGGGTGCCACGTGTGTCGAGTGTCACCCATCTGGGGCCCCCTAGTCTGGGGTGGGGACCATGCCACGTGGTAGTGGCCCCGGGCCCGGGGTCCACTACTCTGGGCTGGGCCGCTCTTATTCTCATGAGATGATTTGCTCATTGTTTTGGGCTCCTTGTTGGGCCTTGGTTGTTTATAGCCTATCATTTGCCCCCCACTCCCTAATGCGGATTTTCCGGATGGGGGAGTAGTAAGGAGTGTTTCTGCCTTGGAGAGTGGACTTTCTGGATACTCCGGGGTGCTAGACATATGTCCTCGGGGCTGGACGTTTTGTGGTTCTATGAGTCCGCGTCTTCTTTGGGGGGTGGGCTTTTGCCTTGGTTGCCCCCAGTTCCGGGGTGTGCACTGAAGTACGTACGCCCGGGGCTAGTGGTTAGTTTTTGAAGGCCTTGATGCTTTGACTGTCCTTGGTTGCCCCCAGGCCCGGGGTCGGGACTGAAGTGTACATCCCGGGGCGTTGGGTTTGCGTATATACAAAAATGCACGTCTATTAAGAAATATATGTAATATTCTGAGTGTGCATTTTTGGATTTCGTTTTTGTTTCTTTTCTCGCTTTTCTTCTCTTTTTTTTTTCTTTCTTTTTTTTTTGAAAAATAACAGCTGTCATCCACTATCCCCGGATTTTGGAGATAGTGGGCCGATCTTTTGGGCCGCCACGTGTCTTGGGCGGTTTGGATTCAGATTTTGCCTATAAATAGCGGCTCCCTCCCCTCATTTTGTCTTTTACGAGTTTTTGATTTGCTGTTGTGATTCTGCTGCTCTGAAGACCGGCACTCCGGGCTAGAAGCGTGATCTGATCCCAAGTTCATCGTCGCACCCAGACCTCCGGACTTCACTGTAAGTTTTCTTGCTCCGATCTTTGTATTCCTTTTTGTCTAAGTTTTTTATTTTGCTTTCTTGGCCCGGACTGCGTAGAGATACTAACTCTAGGCTTTATCTTTTTGTTGGGTAGCCCGGGGTAGTCCCTTTGTATGGTTAGAAAAATAACTGCTAGACGAGTTTTAATTCCTCTTTCCGATCCAAGTACTTCTTCTAGTAGTGTTAACTCTCTAGATAGTAGTCTAGAATTGATAGACCTAGACTGGGGTATAATGGGTAAGAAGAAGAACCGTCTTCCCGTACTAACGAGTATTGCGACCAAGGATATGGGACCGGGGTACAGTCTGAGTGAGCCGGACGGTAGCTGGGGCCACTCTAAGTATTACTTTGTGAAAAGGGACCCGGGGATTCCTCAAGCTTACTTCTTCAGGGATCTCAGTGCGGAGTTGGGGGAGAGTCCGGATGTGGCAGAGATGACCCGATACAATAGGGCTTTTCTTGACTCTAAGTTCGGGGCTAAGCCAGGGTCCGGGATGGATGTTGGTCCCTTTAGAGCGGAGTATTTCGAGACGCCGGTTGAGTGGGACACCATATTCCGGGCTACTTTCCACATAGATAGTGATGTGGAGTGGAGATGGCCGGAGTCCGGGGAAAAGATTTACCACAGACCCGATGGCGGTTGGGTCGGGGTATGGTTGGAGCACTTGAGGTCGGGATACGGGCCCAGGTGTCATCAGTTTGTTAAGTCCTTGTGCCTGTTTGAGTATGGGATCCCCATTACCCAATTGACTCCGAACGCGGTCAAGTGGATTTCGTACTTTCTGGGGTGTTGTGAGGCTGCCGGAGTGTTACCTACTTTCAAGCTTTTCCACCATCTTTTCCAGATAGTCCGGTCCAACAATGTGCCTATGTTTGAGTTTAGATTCCGGGGCAAAGCCTGTGGCTACCCTTCTTCGGATTCGAAGCCCCTAGGTATGCTTCCGTCTTTGAAAGGCTGGAACGGAGAGTTCGTCTTTCTCCGGGGTCTTGATATCCGGTTCATGCCCACCTTCAAGGAGGAGCCTTTGGCTATGCACTTCGATGTGTTCGATCTCCAGGATGCGGCGTTGGACCGGGTACATACCTTCTGCCGAGGTCTTGGGAGGCAGGTGACTAGGGAGGATCTCATGAGTCATGCCTACCTTTACCGGATAGGATGTAAGTCCGGGCTGTATTTTCGTTGTACTCATATCTGTTGTTTTGGTTTTACGCCGGGCTAATGTAATTTTTTTTTTATTTTCAGGTCTTCCCGGTTATAATCCGGAGTTTGAGAAAGTTGTTGAGATGAACAAATCCAACAGAGCTTTGGCAGCGGCTCTCCGGAGCATTGGACATGTTCGTGATAACACTAAGGCCCCCGGGGAGGCTAGTGGCTCGCAAGCCGAAGAGGGGAGACCGGGGGGTCCGGGGCCAGTGAACCTCGAAGCTGTGGTGGATGAATCCGGGCTGGTTCCGAGGAAGAGGCCCAGGGTTTCTTCTGTTCAAGCTGAGAAGTTTGGGACCATGCTCTCGGACTGCGAGCTTGTGCAGGAGAGCTCTGCCGGTGGTAGCCCGAAGAAGGCTAACTTCTGTCCTCACGAGGCCGCCCCCGTGTCTCCGGAAGAAAGAAACTTCATCGGTTTTCTGGCGAATCTTCCCAGCAAGACGGAGTGGGAGGACATGGGCAAAACTTCGGCCACTTCGCTCTTTCAGGAAATGATGGGGGTTTATGGTCAGGTATGCATCTCCCCGAATTTCCTCCATTTATTTTGCTTGTTAGGCTTCTAATTGTGTTTATATTGACAGCTCGGGGTCCGGATGGCCGGGGCTGCGGCTTCTGCGTGCCGAGAGATCAAGGAGGGCCAGGCTGCGTTGGCTGGGGCATCTGGGAAAGATCAAGAGATTTCCGGCCTGAAGGAGCAAGTTGCCGAGCTGGAGGAGCGCATGGAAGCCCGGGTTGAGAAGCTCAAGGCCGGGGCTAAGCTTGTGGCTGATGAGAGGGATACGTTCCGGGCTAAGGCCAAGGAGTACAAAGAGGAAGTGAAGAAGCTCCGGGATGAACTGAAAGCCAAGAAGTCCGAAGAGGATGTCATCGCTGAGTTCCGGGCTTCGGATGCTTACGACGATGATCTTTCCTTGGTCGCAGCCCGGAAAATCAGCCGCTGCTGGGTTGTTGCCGAGAAGATGTGCAAGAGCGATCCTGGGTCTGCCACTTGGGAAAACTTCATTAAAGAGTACATGGAAGCCGAGGATGCTCTTGCCCGGGGTGAAGGGGAACCGGCTCCTTACGCTGCTCCCAGCTCCTCTCGTCCTCCTCAGGCTTAACCTCGTTTAGGTGGCTGCGTCTAGTGCCTGGGCCGTGCCCTTGTAATTTCTTTGATTTGGTTGATGTAATCATAACTTGGTTGTATAACTTTAAATTCTGCTGTCGTGTATAATTTTAACTGTCAGGTGTTTCGGGCTGTCGGTCAGCCCGGCCTGTCTGCTGCTTTTATATCTATTTTTGTTCTGCAAGTTTTGCCTTGTTCTTTTGTTGTTGGTTTGTTTGTAGTTTTTATTGCCCCCCACTCCTTAATGCGGGTATTCCGGATTGGGGAGTCGTGGTTTGTAGTTTGACATACTTTGAAAGGATGAAAACTTTTCCAAGTAGGAATTTGGATGCCTATGGCTTCCCGGGCCGAGGCATTGCTAAGGTCCCGGGCTTTGGCCTACTTGGAAAGGATGAGAACTTTTCCAAGTAGGAATTCTGGTGCCTATGGCTTCCCGGGCCGAAGCATTGCTAAGGTCCCGGGCTTTGGCCTACTTGGAAAGGATGAAAACTTTTCCAAGTAGGAATTCGGGTGCCTATGGCTTCCCGGGCCGAAGCATTGCTAAGGTCCCGGGCTTTGGCCTACTTGGAAAGGATGAAAACTTTTCCAAGTAGGAATTCTGGTGCCTATGGTTTCCCGGGCCGAAGCATTTCTAAGGTCCCGGGCTTTGGCCTACTTGGAAAGGATGAAAACTTTTCCAAGTAGGAATTTGGATGCCTATGGCTTCCCGGGCCGAAGCATTGCTAAGGTCCCGGGCTTTGGCCTACTTGGAAAGGATGAAAACTTTTCCAAGTAGGAATTCTGGTGCCTATGGCTTCCCGGGCCGAAGCATTGCTAAGGTCCCGGGCTTTGGCCTACTTGGAAAGGATGAAAACTTTTCCAAGTAGGAATTCGGGTGCCTATGGCTTCCCGGGCCGAAGCATTGCTAAGGTCCCGGGCTTTGGCCTACTTGGAAAGGATGAAAACTTTTCCAAGTAGGAGTTTGGATGATAATTATAAGATTGAAATGCCAAGTAGGAAATAGAGCTCTTTTTCATTGATAACAGAACGATTACATGATTTCCAAGTACAATTCCCAAAAAACGCCCGTATATGAGCTGAAACTATTTCCCTTTACTGGTAGTACTTTCTTAGTCTGAGGCCGTGCCAGGTGTTGGGGACTTCGGAGTTGTCCATGTGACTGAGCTTGTAGGTTCCGGGGCGGAGTACCTCTTTAACTCTGTAGGGACCTTCCCACTTAGGCATAAGTTTTCCTGTGTTAGTGGGGTCTGAAGCCTCGGTATCCCGGAGTACTAGGTCCCCGATTTGGAAGTTTTTGACTGTTGACTTCTTTCCGAAGTATTCTCTTGTTTTCTCTTTATACTTCTCCATTCTTTGCACTGCTTTATCCCGGACCTCATCAACTAGCTCTAGATTGACTCGTAGCCCTTCTTCATTTGCAATTTCATCAAAGTTGATTACCCTGTGGGAAGGAGAACCCACTTCAATTGGCAACATTGCTTCGGTCCCGTACGCTAGCTTGAACGGAGTTTCCCCTGTCCCGGACCGTGGGCTAGTTCTGTATGCCCATAACACATGTGGCAGCTCTTCGGGCCATCTGTTCTTACTTTCCTTCAGCCTCTTTTCAATTCCTCTTAGCAAAACTCTGTTTGTCACTTCCACTTGCCCGTTGCCCTGGGGGTAAGCTACTGAAGATCTCTTGTGTTTGATTCCCCTTTCCTTCAAATAGTTTTCAAAATCTGAGCCGATGAATTGGGGACCATTATCTGAGACCAGGACCCTGGGTAGGCCGAACCGCATTAATATGTTGTCCATGAACTTGATGCAGTCTTGTTGATTTATGGTCCTCATTGCCTTTGCTTCGGCCCATTTAGTCATGTAGTCAATGGCTACCAGGAGGTACCTCAGATCGCCCTTGGCCCGGGGGAAGGGCCCTACTATATCGATGCCCCATACAGCAAAGGGGATAGGGGATAAGACTGAAGATGGCAACACCGGGCTTTGTCTTGGTACATTGCTGAACAGTTGGCAATTTCTGCACTTCTTGACGAATTCTACTGCATCTGAGTGGATTGTTGGCCAGTAGTAACCTTGCCTTATGATTTTGTATGCGAGGGACTTTGCGGACATATGATCCCCACAAATCCCTTCGTGTACCTCTTGTAAACAGTAGTTGGCTTCCTCCGGGCCTACACACTTCAGTGTTGGAGATGAGAAGGTTCGGCGATAGAGTTGGTCTTCTTCTATGAAGTATTTCGAAGCCTTGTTTTTCAATCTTCTGGCTTCATTCTTGTCTTCGGGCAACTCTCCTTTCTCCAAGTAGAGGATGAAAGGGGTCATCCAGTTCGGGGTTCCCTCTATCTCCGTTACCTCTTTCTGATCGATGGCCGGGGTTTCCAGTTCTTCAAAGTAGACCGAACTGTCTAGTTCGGCTGAGTTCTGAACCAGCTTGGATAATTCATCACCTTCGGAGTTTTCTTCCCTGTTGATTTGGCTGATTTGATACTCCGGAATGGTGGCTAGGTAACTTTTGACAAGGGCTTGGTATTGGGCCAGTTTTTGATCCTTAGCTAGGTATTCCCCTTTGGTTTGCCGCACCACGATTTGGGAGTCACTATAGATGTTCAGGCTGTTGATTCTCAAAGTTCGTGCTAACCTTAGCCCGGCTAGAAGAGCTTCATATTCGGCTTGGTTGTTCGTTGCTGGGAATTTGAATGTTATGGCTTGTTTGATTTGGAAGCCTTCCGGGCTTTTCATGATTATTCCTGCCCCGGACCTGTCAGCTGTTGAGGATCCATCCACGTTGAGAGTCCATGACCCCGGGGCTTGGTCCGGGGGTGCCATATGTTCGGCTACTGTGTTAGCTTGCTGTGGTTCCAGGAAGGAGCATTCTACTATGAAATCTGCCAAAGCCTGTGCCTTGATGGCTGTCCGCGGCACGAACGTCAAGTGAAATTGGCTTAGCTCAATTGCCCAATTTATTAATCTTCCGGACGAATCCGGCTTATGGATTATCCGCCTTAACGGCTGGTCTGTTATCACCTTGATCTCTCTGCCTTGGAAATAGTGCCTGAGTTTCCTTGAGGCCGTGACTAAGGCGAAGGCAAATTTCTCTAGATTGGGGTATCTGGTTTCTGCATCTTTTAGAACTTGGCTGATGTAGTACACCGGCCGTTGGTTTCCCTCGACTTCCCGGACCAAGGCCGCGGCCACGGTCAGGGGCCCGGCGGAGAGGTATAGATGTAGGGGTTCCCCGGGCTCCGGCTTTGTTAAAAGGGGTTGTGATGAGAGATATTGCTTGATAGTTTCAAGAGTTTGCTGGCAGTCAGGGCTCCAGGTAATTTCTTTTTTGTTGCTCGCCCCCCTGAGCAAAGTGAAGAAGGGTAAGCACTTTTCTGCCAAATTGGGTATGAATCTTCTTAAGGCTGCCAATGATCCGGCTAGCTTCTGAATGTCTTTCTGAGTCCGGGGTGATTGCATATCCAAGATGGCTTTTATCTTCTCCGGATTAGCCTCAATCCCTCTCTGGCTGATCATGAAGCCTAGAAACTTTCCTGCTGCTACCCCAAAGGTGCACTTCTCCGGATTCAACTTCATCTCATTTTTTCTAAGGTTTTCAAAACATTCCCGCAGGTCAGGGACATGCTCCTTGACCGTTTCAGACTTGGCAATGATATCATCGACATAGGATTCAAGATTCCGGCCAATTTTGTCCTTGAAGACCTCCACCATGGCTCTTTGGTATGTAGCCCCAGCATTCCGGAGTCCAAAGGGCATGAACTTATAAGCATAGACGGCTTTGTGAGTGATAAATGCGGTTTTGGCTATATCTGCCGGGTTCATCTTGATTTGGTTGTATCCGGAGAAGGCGTCCATGAAGCTAAGCATCACATGTCCGGAGGTGGCATCGATGAGCTGGTCTATACTTGGCAGTGGATATGGGTCTTTGGGGCAGGCTTCATTTAGGTCCGTGTAATCAACACACATCCTCCATTTCCCACTAGGTTTTTTAACTAGGACTACATTGGCTAGCCACTCCGGGTACTTGACCTCGCAGATAATATCTGCCTTGAGTAGTTTATCCACCTCCTCGTCTATAGCCTTTTGCCTCTCCGGGGCGAAGTTCCTCCTTTTCTATTTCACAGGCTTCCTCCGGGGATCAACATCCAGGCTATGCATGGCGAGGGATTCCCGGAGCCCGGGCATATCAGATGGGCTCCAAGCAAAAACATCAGCATATTCCCGGAGTAGTTGGATTAATTCTTCTCTGAAGGCAGTTTCTAGACCAGCCCCGATCTTAATTTTTCTTTCCGAGTTTCCCGGTATGAGTTCGATTGTTTCGGTTTCTACTGCAGGTTCTACCTTAGCTTGGTCTAGAAGTAGGGATGATTTTTGCACTCGGGCCTGGGAGTTGGAGGTCTGGTATTCCCGGGCCTCAGTCATATTTGGTCCCTGGGACATGGCTCCGGAGATTTCAATGTTTTGTACTTCTTTCCCGGGGTTCTTGTAAGTTGAAATTCTGTGCTTCTTTCTACTTAGATTCTTGTGGTAAGAGGAAGCTTTCCTCTTATTCTTCGGGTCGGCCTCCGCCATGACTAAGGCTTGGCCATAGCATCGGCTGGCTGTTTCTGTGTCGCCCCTTACCTCTCCGACCCCGGAGGGCGTGGGAAATTTGAACTTGAGATGTGGGGTTGAGGTTACGGCTCGGAGCTTGGTCAGGGCTGGGCGCCCCAGGATTACATTGTAGGAGGAAGGACTGTTGATCACATAGAATTTGACCATATGAACTATCTGTTTCGGGGCGGTGCCGAATTGGACGGGCAAGTAAAGGGTTCCTTGAATCGGGACCAAGTTGTGGCCGAAGCCATATAGTGGGTCTTCCCGGCACTCATTCATCCTGATGCTTCCAAGTTGCAAACTGTCCATGGTATGTTTGAATAGTATGTTGACGGAGGAGCCGTTGTCAACAAGAATTCTTTTTACCTCATTTTCGGCGATGTCCAGGGTTACGACTAGGGCTTCATTGTGGTTAGGATCTACTCCCTCAAAGTCGGCGTTACTGAAAGATATGATTTGCTCTGGGGCCGAGCTTATTATCATTACCTCATCTCCGGAGTCCGGGCTTCCCGGAGGGGAATTGGATCCTCCCAACACCACGTGCACCACATTCTTGGTCTTCTGGGCCCCGGGTCCCTCTCCTCTTTCCGTGGTTCTCCGAGCTAGATATTGGCCCATATTTCCTTTCTTAACTTGGTCTTCGATGAAAAATTTAAGGGAGACACAGCTTTCCGTCTCGTGGCCATGGGTTGCATGATAATCGCAGTGTTTGTCACGGGGCCTATTCTCTGGGGCCGATACCAAGGGTTTGGGAGGATAAAAGAAGGGTTTGCTCCGGACTTCTTTTAATATATCGGCGCGTGGCCGGTTCAAAGGTGTCCATTCTGGTTCCGGCCTTGGTTCGGCTCTCCCCGATCTCGGGGGTCTGGCTTCGGACTTGGACCTGGAGGAGTGGCCTTTGTCCGGGACCGTCAGTTGATGACTTGGGATAGAGTTGTACTGTTTGTTGGGCTTAAACTTCTTATCCGAGTTGTGATCATTTCTAGAGCGATCATCTTTACCTCTTCCCGAGGAGGTGCCCTGCCGGGTCATCCTCATTGCTTGTAGGACATCGGTTTCTTTGATGAACTTGGCGGCCATAGAGTAGGCTGTAGCCAGACTTTGGGGCTCTTTATTCACCAATTCAATAACATAGCGCTCACTACGCTCCGGGTCTAGGTTCTTCCGGAATATGCTCAAGGCTTCTCTTTCGTCTAGGTTCGTGACTTGGTTTATGGCTTCTTGGAACCGTTTCATAAATGCGGCAAGCGTCTCGTTGTCATGTTGCCTTATTGTTTCAAGGTGGCACATGTGATATTCCGGGGGTTTGTTGGCTCGGAACCTCCGGAGAAAGGCTTCCCGGAACTCCTTCCAGCTGTGTACGCTCCGGGAAGGGATCCGGCTGAACCATCTCTGAGCTGCTCCCTTTAGGGTGGAAGCGAAGAACCTGCACTTGGTTAGGTCATTGTAGAAGTATATCTGGGCTATTTGCTCAAAGTAGTTGAGGTGTTCTTCTGGGTCCTCCAACCCATTAAAGGAGTCAAAGTTGTAGTGCTTGAGGTTCTTTTGCCGGGGTATGGCTTCAAGGGAATGGCTGAAAGGGGTGAGTGTGTCTTGGATCTCAAACCCGGAGTCACTGTTGACTTTCCTCTGTAGCTCATGGATCATTTGCACCAGGTTGTTTGGATTTTCTTCATCATCTGAGATAATCTCCGGGCTTACCTCCCTCCGGGTTCTTTTGGATTTGGATTTCCTCATCCTTTCTTCTTCCTCTTGGAGCCTCTTCTGGATTCTGAGCTCCAACTTAGCCTGTTCCTCCTGCCTTATTCTTTCCCGGAGCATTTCTAGTCTCTTAATTTTATCGGCTTCATCATTTTTGTCCCTACTCCGAACCTCCTGGTCCTTTCTGTTTACCTTGCCCCGGTTTCCAAGGCGGTCAAAGACCGAGGCCCGGGAATGATGGGAGTGGGCTGATTCCCCGGAATTTTCCGCTTGCATAGGTTCAGGTTCCGGGAGGGGACGGTTCCTATAATTTCGGATTGCCTGGGCTAGCTCCTCGGGTGTCAGGTTTTCCATTTGCGCGGAGTCCAGGGGCACATCTGTATACTTGTACCGGTTCACCTCAACGGTTACCCGAGCGTCGTTTGGCCCAATTCCGAGCCTCTCTTGGATTGGGATCTAGACAGGTGGGACTTGCTCCGGGATAGTTATTAGGGGTTCGTCTCTAGTTGCACTGGGTGCCTGGCGCTGGGCAGAGGTGGTTTTTCGGGGCATGGTTATGGTTCTGAGCGGCTCGGGCTTCTCTATTCTGTCTGTTTAGTTCGGGGTTCTTTGGTTCGGAGGTTCACCCCTCCTTCTAGCGCCAATGATAACTCCGAATCTTGATCGGGTCCTTCCTCGCCAACTCCTGCCTCGGAAGGGGTGTAGCTGTGGTGGGGTGCCTACAAAACAACACCGGAGGGGGGGTACGGCCCCGAGGTGCCTCCGGCGTGAGAATAAGAGTTGGCTTTGGAAGACTATAATCAAAGAGAGTATCACAAAATAATAAGTGTGTGGGTGTGTAATTGTGTCCCACCCCTAAACCCTCTTTACTAGGGGTATTTATAGCCCTAGGCCTAGGGTTTAGGGGTAGGTTACCTTCACCCCCGACCGTTGGATCTGGGGGACAAACCGCTGAATATTCGGGATGTAGGACACGTGGACTAGTCTGGGGTGACCGTTGACTGGAGTGTGGCCATGTTGTTGTAGACATAATTTGGCACGTGCCTTCCCTTGTCTTTTAGTGTTGGTCAGCGCCATATGTAGGAATGTCAGCTGAGGTGGGGTGCCACGTGTGTCGAGTGTCACCCATCTGGGGCCCCCTAGTCTGGGGTGGGGACCATGCCACGTGGTAGTGGCCCCGGGCCCGGGGTCCACTACTCTGGGCTGGGCCGCTCTTATTCTCATGAGATGATTTGCTCATTGTTTTGGGCTCTTTGTTAGGCCTTGGCTGTTTATAGCCTATCAAGTGGGACATGGGGCTTAGAGCTTGGTTCATCATGTAGGTATCAAGATTTTTAAATATTTCTCTCCTCGCTTTGTGATAGCTATTATTTAAAATTTGAGCTCTTTTTAGTGGTTATTAGGTGCCCATTACATATATTCTAACCATTCATTTTTTTATATATGATTCCTGTTCAGTATTAGCAAATATATTGAGTATTAATAATTATCTTTTATCAAATTCGTATTTTGATATTGTCCACTTTATCTTTATTGTACTTGTGTGGAAGTTCGCCATCTAACCAATGAATTACAGGAACACGCCTGTGACCAGATTTTAACATTGACTGATTTCATAACTTGCAGGAGAGCAGAGGACCCATAAAATTTAGCTAGCATAAGGCGGAAAAAATGACTTTTGCTAAAGAAGAGGAACTCTTTCCAGCAGTTGATGATGGTATGGGTAAGAAAAATGTTAGCAGCAAAGTTGCAGTGCAAGTGCACAATGCTAAGCGGAAGTCACCGAGCAAGGGGCAGGCTATCTGATAGGAAGGTAGGTTTTGTTGTTATTCTTGTCCTTAGTCCTTACCTCAGTTACTAAATCTTATCGACCTGTTTTATTTCTTATTGTAAATACGTTACTAATGTGTTTTGTCATAGATCCTTTCACTGGTATAGTTAATCATGACTGATAGCAACACCTACATTCATGCCCTCTAAAGAATCATAAACTTCATTCAAAAGATAGTTACTGTATTTAGAGGTGCCTTTTTTTTCCCTGTTCAATGATATCATAATCTTCTGAACTTGACAGTTTTTGGGATTAATTTCAGGAACCTAATGGACCACCCAAGAGTTGATTTGAATTAGGAGTCAATACACATGCTTATGGGATTGCAGTGCCAGAAAATTTTACTTTCGCAACGATTTTCTTCGTCCGATCTATATTTTTAATCTTACATCTCCAAAAGATCCATTATTTGCTCTTCAGATGTAGTATAGAGTATAATCTTCATGTGTGGATGCCTTATTTTCCTTCATAGTCCAGCTCTTTTAGATGTTTCTGATGCACAATAACTTAAGAAGGTTATTGTTAGTAACTTCCCCTAGCATTCTAACTTATTATTTCAATTTTAAAAAGTTAAATATATGTATGTTGTTTAGGAAAATTTCAACTTACTACACTTGAACTTCGACATAATAGAAACAGTGTATTTTTACTTTCGATAAAGTAATAAACTCGTTAAAGTAATTTTTTTCCGTGGTCCCGAGGCTATTACTTTAAAGAGGTTTAATTGTACTTTAGTAGGGATTTTTACGTGTGCATATAGATGCATATTCCTAAAAGCTACCTATGTCTGAATAATAAGAATTTACTGAATTTCGGACTACTTACAGTCTGAGTTATATATTGATCTATAATACATGTTTCTCCAAATGGTAGGTAAAAAATTGGATAACCAACACCAAGTAAATAATGGTGACATGGACAGAAATCACAAACAATTTACATATGCCTAGGACTTGGATATCACTGGAAATTTCAAAAGAGTACTTGGAAAAGGTGGTTTCGGCACAATGTACCGTGGCTATGTAGGTGACATTCAAGTTGCCGTGAAAATGCTCTCTCCATTATCAACTCAAGGCTACAAAGATTTCCATGTCGATATATGTCATCATCATAAGTTATTCTTCAGTTTACGCATGAACATGTACCTTTAGTGTGTCCCACTTGCAGTTGCAGGCCATCCTTTTGCTTCCCCAACGCAAAATACCTCAATGGATGGTTTCCAGCGATAACCATTCAACTCCATTGCACGAATGCAGCTTCCATACATACACTCAGGAAACTGTCATACGATGCATTAGCCATCACAAACACTGCAACTCCTGTCATACAATTCATGACCAAGTAGAAATACTGCACTGGCTATCTTACGATCAACTCCTTGGACCATTGGAAGCTATACTAGAAAATGACCCGTGCCTCGCACAGGTTCTCATGCTAGCTATAAATCTTAATTAGAAAATCAAAAATGAAATTACAAAACTTTTTTTTTTGGGAAAATTAATGATATAATTCGAAGCGATTCCATCATAAAATCAAAATTTATCAAAAAGGATTCTACAATAGAATGAAATTCAAAATCAAGTTTTTTGTTCAAATTTTACGTATTAAAGTTTTTATAAAGTTAATATATCGTTCATAAATCGTTCATATTCTACATTAGAATCAAATTTTATATTTTGAAAATTTTGATTTCAGAATTATTGATAATATTCTATAGTAGAACCAATGGTTCTCTCCGGGACTCTATATAAGAAGGTTCTCTCTGTAATAATGACCCCTATTTCAATTGAGTAATCCATTGATATCGTATACGAATGCATCTTTTCCAGAAAATTAAAGCGGAGATACATTGCAGCTTCGATTGTTGTTATGGCCAGAAGCTTCCACACCAAGTTCTATTCTGTTCGTTACTGGAGATCGAGATTGCCACGTGTTTTTGTGATTTTGTGAGAGATGAATTGAGAAGTTTTAGATCTGGAATGTGAAAGGGGGTTAGGTCGTTTATTGGGAATTTTAATTTACAGTAAATGTTTTCAGTAGCTCCTAAACTTACCTTAGGCGCGGTACAAATTATAAAGAGGAGGGGGAATTGAACCAATGACATATCTGTCACCTCAACCTTCACCACTAGGTTAGGACCTCATCAGTTCAATGCCAAACAATGGTACATCATGATTCGATATTTGGATTAATGATCTTCACATTCTAAAGCATGCAAAGAATCATATATATATTCCTAGAAATTATAACACATAAAAAAGATGTTATTCTATTTCACAATATTGATGAAATTTTTTTTTTTTGTTGATATTTACCATTGAGCCTTAATATTTAATTTTCTCCAAAAATCAATAATTTCGACAAAGAAGATAAATTAAAATATAGATATTGGAGACTTACCATTCTTCCAGTAATTCCTGCAAAAGATATTTTTGTCATAATCAATAATTATGATATTTTTTTTGTCATAATTCCTTATCTACATGTACTAGGGTTTTAAGAATTTATAATACACGTTAGCTTATATATATATATATATATATATATATATATATATATATATATATATATATATATATAAATATATGATATTCAGCCGGTCACACTGAATCAAAGCAAAAGAGAATTGAAGAACTAAGATGTGATGTTTTCTCGAAAAATAGTTAAGAAATTGCATGTTTTCTCGAGAAAAGTTGTGAGTTATGGCCGTAACGCATCACCTGTACGAAAGAACAAGGTTGATGCGAAAGTCTTATGGTCCGAACTTGATGAGAATTTATTAGGAGAAATCATGAGCAGACTCAGTCTAACCGATCAAGCTCGTTTTCATGCAGTTTGCAAGAGATGGCACTCCGTTCGTCCTATCACTACATACACATCGCTACCATGGTTTGTAAGTATCAAAAAGAACATCTCATTATGGAGTAATTCATTAAAATATAGTCTTTACGAACCATATTCAAGTCCTAGATCCCGTATTTCAACTAACAAAATCTCATTACCTAAATTAGGTATTCCCAGTTCTTTGCATCAATTTCTATACATTGCTGAAGTTAAACATAATTGGTTATTTGTCTTCTTGTGCAAAAAAAACTGGTCTGGTGCTAACCGTCATATATACTCTTTTGTTTTCTCTCCTTTAACTAGAAAATATATCCAACTCCCTGAACAAGACTATCAGTTACCTAAGTCCTGGAGTTATGTTAACCAAACGTTTTCGACAAACCCCGACTCTCCTGATTGTGTCTTCTTTATTTCAGTCGCTTGTAATGAACCTGAATTTATCGTTATGACTTGTTGCCAAGGTGATAAAGAATGGACAATTAGAAAGTTTGATAATATAGTGCGTGGTCAATATTTTGCTGAGTACATTAATGGGATTCTTTTTGGTGTTTATCCTTCTGGAGAAGTGGTTTCATACAACATTATGAATGGAGAATTTGAGATTGAGAAACTAGATAGGGATGACGATCTAGATCAACTGTCAAATAATTCACAAATGGACTTCTTAATGTTCGAGTTAAATGGAGAGCTTACCGTCCTGTACATTGGCTTTAGAGACGACCATGTAAGAGGGGACAATACGGGCATACCTTGTATAAAGAAGTTCGATTGGCCTACCAGAGCTTGGGTTCCCCTAAGGAGCTTAGGAGATCAAACATTATTTGTTGGCCACCGCATTTGTTCCATTGTAAAAGTTGGCATGGAACAAGCAAGAAATATGGGAGTATTATCAAATGCGATTTATTATTATTATGATCTTGGATGCATTATTTACTCCTTCGAAAATGGTGTCCTGGTTCAGTTGAAGTACAATCCAGCTTCCGAAAACACTGTGAAGAGTGGCGATTTACTTCAATTTCAGTATGATTCAGCGATTAGGGATAAAAATTACTTCTATTTTATGTTGGAACCTCCTGTCATATGATGCAACAGAAACAACAGCAGAGGTACATTGTTGAGCCATGTCTTTAGTTGCTAATATATATTTTTATTAATTTTGAAATAAGAATATTCATCTATTAATTTCAACCTAAAAATATATATAACTTCTTTTTCTATTTGTCGCATAGGTAATCCAAGTTTTTAATGCAAACTTGCTTTTTTGCCATTCTATTACTATCACTAATCTTGTCACCGATTATCCAGGCCTCTCGACTTTCGCTCTCCATACAAAAAATTAAGGACGAGTCTGTTTTTTTGGTGTGTTCAGAACGCTTGAGAGTTTATTGTCTTGATGCCAGTTTTAACTGTGTCCAAAATTCCAAAGTCCAAGTTTAGTTCTAAAAGCTAAAAAGATCTTAATTGTAGAATATGTGAGATAAATTATGTTTTTTTTGAAATTTATGAAAGTAAGATAGATGTTAGTATGGCAATCTGCATATGAAAATGCGTTTTATTAGCAATTTTTACTAGCTACAAGAACTGTTCTGTAATCAACTTATGACTTAAACAAAATCTATACATCTTACTCTGAGTAGCTACAAGTCTACGATAAGAAACAAACAGAGATGTGGTGCGATGAATTAAGGGTAGAGAGCATTCTAACGCCTGTTAAGGCTGATGAGTACGATTACTAGTACAAGTTTCAGTGAGTAATGGAAACAACAAACTTGAGCTTGCAAGTACTTGCCATAAAATTCAGATTTGCCCGAAAACGATACAACACTTGCCTACTTGGGTGTCTCCTACTTCCAGTTTTTGCTTCCCCCCGGGAACCATCTTCCAACAAGTTTTATTTCCACCACCAGGCCAAAGAGAGATCCCACCATTTTAGGATGATAAACATATTAACTCACAAGTCAAATTTGGGAGTATTGGAGGTTTTGATGCTACTAACAATAACTGCGAGACCTGGAAAAGAACTTTTTGCAGGGATGAAAGGGAGAATCTAGAAGAAGATCAATAAATGGAAGGTTTTGATCCTCATGTCACGCACCCAGTGACTATTGTGGCTTCCTCCCAGTACACCAGGGTTCCATACCTCTGGTTGCTTTTTTACGGTTTAGATTACGTTTACCTTTATTTTCCAATTTTTCATAGTATATCTTCTACTTTATTCGATTTTTAGTTTTCAATTTTCTCATTATATCCTTATATAAACCAAATATAAATAGTTCTTCTAAATTGAATCATTATATCCTTATATCAAAAAAGTAAATTTAACACTCTAAACCAAATATAAATAGTTCTTCTAAATTAAATAGAATTATATCTAATATTAAAAGTAAGTTTATTTGATTGATAATAGGATTATATTCAAATACAAAAAAGTAAATTTTAGTAATCTAAACAAATTATATCCTTATATATAATAAGCATAAGAGGGATCTTATCCATAATTTACTTCATTGTACTACCAAAATAATCTCGGGTGAAGGCCCATATTACTGCTTTCCATGTACTGATGCCCGAAACACCGATAATGGCGTTGTATGGTCTTTTCTACCGACTAATTGCGCCTTTCCGTGTAGCGTGTCCCCGATTACGTCCTATGAGACAACGTAACTATCAAATACGCTTTTCTAAGCAACGTGAATCCATCGAATACGCTTCACGTATCCTTCGCACACGCTTCTTGAAGTCACGTATCGCCGAAGAGAAAATTCTTGACACAACGTACTTGGTGGGTAAATCTACTTCTATGTTTCTCAATTTTGCAAACTACCAAAAAAAGACCCATCAAACATGACACACCATGATATTATGTACATACATATAGTTCATAAATCATACACAAACAGATGCCCTTCTTTGTTTTTCATTCTCTGTAAATTCAAGCTCATCAAGACATCAACAACTAAATCAAATATGTTACATACACATGGGCTTTGTCTGATATCATTCGTCGGTGTAGTATAAATTGTTGCCATCTCAAAGTATGCAGTATGTTAGGTACATATGAGTTTGAAGTAGATTTGTTTAGACTTGGTTTGGGCTAGTGATACGTTACTAGGTGAGTCGTATTGGGTTGGTAAATAGGGCTAGAAGACCGTCTTTGGGTATTTTGGACCCTGACTACAAAAAAATAAGGTATTTAGGTCATTTTCTCAATAATCTCAACAGTCGAATATAATATTTTTAAAAATAGACGATCAAGATTACATAATATTAAAAGAGGAAATTATAATCTAAAAAGGATATAATTAGAAAAGGTTGCACTAGATGTGAAGTTTAAAAATAAAATTATAATCTAAAAAGGATGTAATTAAAAAGGTTGTATTAAAATCGAATAGTTTCGGAAAATAAATAGAATATATATATATACTAACATCAAACCGCACCGCAATCTTTAATATTATATCCTTATATATAATAAGCATAAGAGGGATCTTATCCAAATTTTTGGTCTGGTCACTGTACTACCAAAATCATATGATCCGTTAGATTGAAAATAGACGATCAAGATTAGATCACATTAAAAATAAAATTATAATCTAAAAATGATATAATTAGAAAAGGTTGCATTAAAAGTGAATTTTAAAAAGAAAATTATAATCTAAAAGGGATGTAAAAGGTTATATTATAATTGAATTTAAAAAAAAATTATAATCTGAAAAGGATATAATTAAAAAAGGTTGTATTAATAAAAATTCATATTTGCTATTTGGACTCTATCTTGAGATCTAGAAATCAGATTTGGATGATTTTACGGTCCACGTGAACATCATAAAATTATCTTTAATTAATCTTATTTAATGTAGAACTCTTATATTGATAATGCTATTCAATGTAAAAAGCTTAACTATGTATGATTTAAATCATTAACATATACATTTTCGAATTTCAATATAAATACACTTTTTAGTTTATAACATATTAAAATATAAAATATTTTTTATTGCTAGATTCGATAGTTTTCATTTATTTATTATAAGATCTTTGTCATACAGAGGACCAGACTACTGATTATCAAAATTTTGGACAAAATCCCTCTTACACTTATTATTAAATTTGTATTTGATTGTTAATCTATCTTCAAATAATTATATGGGTATTTTGATAATAAAAAAGAATTATAAGTAGAATTAATAAATCAAATAGAATTTTCAACGTAAAAAATCGTCAATTTCTTCTCTTTTTTATTTTTTCGTAGATTTAATTAGAAAAAAATTATTAAACCATCACTAAATTAAAGATTATTTTGTTAATTTCATATAGGCTATAATCGTTCAAATCAAATTTTAAGAATTCAAGATCGAGTACAATTATTAAAGAACATATAAAATCTTATATATATCAATTTTTTAACAACAATTTGATTTGTGAATTAATAACATATAAAAGTTTAAAAAATTAATATTATCATAGATATTAAAAAAGGAGTCGTGCGTTGCACGGGTTATAAGCTAGTATTATATAATTATATATATATATATATATATATATATATATATATATATATATATAATGTTAGTATTTTGTTAAGGATTTAAGGGATAGTTTGCAAGCTAAACTGTGTGTGTGTGTGTGTGTGTGTGTATATATATATATATATTAAAATTGAATAATTTGATAATCAAAATGATTTATAAGTAGAATTCATAAATCAAATAGCACTACACCAAATATGGCCTATTGCAACACCAATATATATTTGTGTTACAAAAAGTGTTACAACAAACACAAAACTTGGTAGTCTATTGCAATATTTTTAAAAATGTTACAAAAATATGAAAAGTGTTGCAAGCAAAATGATCATTTTGAAATTATATAACAATTGCAATACTTTAGCAAAAGCGTTACAATAGACTGAAACACTTTTAGTCAATTTTTCCAAAATTGTAGGTGGGAACTTTTTTTTTGGCTGGGCGGGATAAAAAAGGCCGGGTTCCCAAATATTTCTTACATACACAAAATTAAAACACAAAAACATACACTTCTCTCTCTCAGCCGCTCTTCTCTCTCAAAGCCACTCTTCTCTCTCGACCTCACCTCTCTCTGTTGATCCTCTCTCTCCCATCTTTCTCACTCACTTATCTCTCTCACTCATCCCTCTCGCTCCTCTCTCTGTCTCAAGTCCCTAAAATCGATTAGAGCAAACCCTAAAACCCCAAATTGATTAGAGAAAAGATTAGAGTAAATATTGATTAAAACTTCAATTAGAGGTAAAGTAACCATCTTTTTTTATTATATTGGATTATACATGTATATATATATATATATATATGCATGCTTGTGAAAATTTTCAATTTTATGTTGGATTAAATCCGGTATTGAGTGTTCAATTATTAGTATTTGGTGTTAATTAGTAGGAATCCTGTGTTAAATTTGTGGGAATTTTTTATTAATCTTGTTGTAATGTTGTGTCAATTTTGTGTTAATTACTAGTATTAATTATATGCTCATAATTTTATCGATATGTTTGTGGTAAATTTAAAGAGAAAGTACTCTGTAATTTTAATTTTGTCCGTGCTGAAATAGGTTTGTGTGTACTATGTAATAGCTCAAGATATTGATAGCAACAGCCGATGTGACAAAAATAAAGATGGGAACATTAGTTGTAATGCTAAAACTGAGAGTAGAACTGCTGGTGCTGCACAAACAGTGTTCGTTTAGTTTTTTCTTTGCTACAATCTTGTTTATTAAGTTTTGTTGCTTCCATATTCTTTTGTTGTAGTGGATTGAAGATCTCAGTTAAAGTACATTCCTTATCATTTCAAGCAGGACTAGTGGGTGAGCCTTCTGGATTTACTACATTACTACTAGATGATTATACCAATTTTTTTAAAAGAACATATTTACGTTAGAGACTTCGAAGCCTTCTATCAAATTGTAATCTAATGTTGTTAAAACTTGTTGCAGAGCCATTTTATGGCACCATCTGTTTATATAACAAGGAAAGGGGGGAGAAACTCTCAGAGGACTTCATTTTTTCTGCATTACCCACTGAAATGCAGGAGGCAAGCTCTCTCCCCCTCCCCCCAATATATGTCCTATCCTATTTGCCTGTTTTAGGTTTTCTTTTGCAGTATTTACTATTATTTTAATTGATATGATCTTTTATTTCATCTTTTGTCACTACTACCAGGCTAGCAGTTCTTATGAACCTCGTGGTATTTTTTACTTGGATACCCCATCAGCATCAGTTTGTCTTCTGATCCAGTTAGAGAAGCCTGCCACGGAAGAAGGTGGGGTAACTCCCTCTGTTTTTTCTCGAAAAGAACCGGTATGTATTTCCCTTAACAACTTAATGTGTAAATTAAATTTTTGTTCTCAGTGGACTCGCCTGACTATTTTCATGTCTTTATTTGGACCAATATTTACACACACACACACACACACACACACACATAAAAGGTATAAAGTTCACTGAAATTTGTACTTCTTATTGCAATCAAACTTAAAACACCAACGCCTTGCTTTTTAAACAACAAACGATCATTGTCCTATCCCAAAATTCAAATATATATTTTGTTGCCAGGCAGGGATTCTCTAGAAGATCTTAGTTATGATTTCATAATTGTGTGTGTTGTGCATATCATTAGCATGCTCCTTTTATATAGGAAGGCTTACTATACGTGTTCTTCTAAATTTTGTTTACATTATTTTTTGCTAAGCGAATTTTGTTTACATTTGTGTGAATAAAACAGGTCCACATGACAGAGACTATGTGCTTCTGGTTACAGTTATTTCTTATGTTACACAAGGAAAGTAGATACTTTAAAAAAAATTATGCCAGTTATCACTCTTACTCAACAAGAAATTGTTTAAAGAAATAGATCATAATTATTAGTCTTGCTATGCTAGTACTATTTTTTTGCTTGTCATACGTTCAGAAGGCACAATACTGCTTATTTTGTATATATATTGCTTCAAATTAGAGTGAATACTCTGAATTTTGGTGCAAGAGTATTGGATTTTCGGTTTAGGTTGCTTTAGGCGAAAGTTTATTTAGAATGGTGAGGAGTCCAGGTCTTTGGCCTTATCACCTACATGGTCTGTAGCTACTGTGTTGACATTCTTTGTTGCTGTTTCATTGCTTGTGGAATGCTCCATTCACAGCTTATGTAATGTAAGTTTATTTCCTCATTTTATTTGTTGTTGCCTGTTCCGCAATAATTCAGTCATCATTATTGAATTATATGTATGCTTTTGACAATATTTATGTTTCTTGGTGATTTCACTGTACTGTTTATGCTTTATAGTGCTTCACTTGTCATCATAACTATGTCCTGTAGTATATGCTTGATTTCATTTTAAAATCTATGCTTTTGGACTGAAAATTTAGAGGTCTAATCTGGTTTAAAGATTGTTTTACACTTTTGTTAATTTGAGTTTTACTGATTATTATGTGTGTTTGGTATTTGAATAAGCAGGACTTAGATAAATCGGTGTTTAATATACCTATGTAAACTTATTGCTGGATATTGATGTCGCAATTTTATTGCTTCCAAAAATTAATTAAATTAAATTACTTTGTGGTACTTGGAAGGACATACTTCTGTAGTAAGTATTGATTAGTTCCTTTGGAATTCATGTTGTCTCTTATTAACAACCAATCTAAAATGAGAATTATAGCTACTGAATATCAGTTTGAAAATTTATTGCCGGATATTGATGTTGCTATTAGCTGTTTTTTTTACATTTCATGTAGTCAAATCCACCCCTGGACCTCACAAAAAAGGTCGGGAGTAGAGAAGAAGGGACTGTTTTGTTAATGAGGCTGGCAGAAAATCATCCTCGGACATGTTTTATTACCTAAATTTTGCTGCTTCTGATGTAGGTACCTTGTCACAACATTTAAAGTAATTCCTAAGGGTACAGAAGGTGCTGTTAGTGCTGAGGGAAGCTTTGCTGGTTTCCTAGCTTCTATTTTCCTTGCCTGTACTGGTGTTCTTATTGGTGAGGTATGGTATCTTTATTTTTCATACTAATAAACTTTGTATGAGTATTATACATGTTTGCTGGAGTTTGTATTTAAAGTTGCCAAAGTGTTTTTCATATCAGTTCTTGTACATTCATGATTTACTAGTTTTGGTACATCAAGATAAATTGAGCAGATTTGATATACCATTGTTATATACAATGTAGAATTACATATAATTAAAAATACAAGTTCGCTTCTTTTCTTTTCTTTAATCAGTTCACTTATGTTGATCATTAATTTGTAGCTATTATACATACTAATATAACTGAAGTACTAATCTTTTCTTTAATCAGTTCGCTTCTGTTGATCATTTTTTTTATTAACGATTGGGATCACCGTGTTCAATTGCGCAAAGTGCATATCTTTAATTGGACCGTTTATGATAAGGTAACACTAATCTTATCTCTACTGTTAAACTTGAGTGTATATGCTGCATAGTGCACACGTTGATCTTTGAGCTGTGTTTTATTTGAGAATGCCTGAGCATACCTGGTTAGACTTCGACCTAGATTTTAAATACCAGACATTATCTGATAATAGATTAGCAGTTGGTGACTTGTTCTTTAGTTCTCTTTCAGTTTTTATTTGTTATAGATGTTACTTTGCAGTTTGCACAAGTAATAACGGGAGATTGTTTTTTTCCCCTTCTAAATTGCAGTGTTCTTTAGATTGAGGTAGGTTGTATATTTTATTGTCGAAATAAGGGCCTCCACATACATTGAACTTGTGTGCATTTAGCTGCTCTAAGCAGCCAGCCTTTAAATCGGTTGTTTTTCACTATTACATCGGTTAAAAACTGATGTCTATTGCTGTATTTCTAGTAGTGCTAGTACACAACTATTTATCTTGATTTGAATTAATTTGATATGTTGGAGATATCACCATGCCAGGGTCTTCTCAGGGTTTGTGAGTTCACACTAAATGAGATTGAACATTTTGTTGACTGTGAAGATAGTCTCCTCAAAATTTGTTGAATTTGCAAGCTTAGAGTTCCTGATGTTTCCAAGGGAAGACAAAGTGTTCCTGAATTTGTGCTTGCATCTGGTGACGAAAGTGAGGACGACAGTGATCAGGAGCAGGAGGACGATGATGACAATGCTCACGAGGCCGACGACGAAAATGATGATTGATGATCAGTACTTAAGTATTGTTTTCTATATGCGTACTTTTGGTAGTATGTTAATTGGTACCTTAACTATTTAGACTACGTGTTTAATGTAGACTTTTGGTGTAAGTCGACTTTTGTTTCCACTTTAGACTATGTTTGGCCTTTATTGACATATGTTTGTTGGACATTAATGAAATGTCATTTCTGGTATATTGAAATTTCAAACAGGACATTGCAATGTGAACTAATAAAAGTGTTGCAAATAAGTGGTGCCAATAAAATTTAAATGTATTACAATAGTAATTAAAATGTTGCAAATAAATGTTGCTAAAAAACCTAAAAGTATTGCAAAAGGTATCAAAATGTTGCAGATAATTGTTGCAAAAAAACCAAAAGTATTGCAAAATGCATCAAAATGTTGCATAAAAATGTTGCAATAAACTCACTTTGTAACATTTTAAGTCAATTAATGTTGCAAAAAAATGTTGCATTATTCTGTTGTAACACATTAAAAATTTTGCTAAAACATGTAAAAGTGTTACAACAAACTACAACAAACTCTTATTGTAATACTTTAGAAAGTGTTGCAATAAGTTCGAAAAGTGTTGCTATAGAAGGCATAAGCAACGCCGGCAAATGCAACGCCGAGTTTTTGCAAAAGCGTTACATAAACATCTATTGTAACACTTTTGGGGCCTAATAATACACTTTTTTGGCGCTGCAATAGCCCATATATGGTATAGTGTAGAATTTTCAACATAAAAAGTCGTCAATTTCTTCTCTCTCTTTTTCTGCGTAGGTTTAATTGAAAAATAATTGTTAAATCATCACTAAATTAAAGATTATTTTGTTGATTTTACGTGGACCATAAAATCGTCCAAGTCAAATTTTAAAAATTCAAGATAGAGTACAAATATTAAATCGAATGTGTACAATCTTATATATATATATATATATATATATATATATATATATATGAGAAAAAGGACCCTGAGATATATCTCAGGAAACTTTTCCTGAGATACAATACAAAATAACTTTAAATTTTACTAGGCCCGCAGGGCCAATTAAAAAATTCTGAATTTACTATATGCCTACCCCTTTTTTACATATAAAATAGAGGTATCTTAGGAAACTTACCTGAGATATATCTCAGGCTCCCTAATCTATATATATATATATATATATATATATATATATATATATATATATATATATATATATATAATAACCAATCTGAAGATGATAATGAATAATTATCTCCTACACATTTAGATTTTGAAACCAAACCAATAGATCACCAACTAAGAGTTATTAATAAAGAAAATAAAGTCAATTGGAAATTATTAACAAAAGATTTTAATTCAAAGGAAAATAAATTTGTTATTCCCAGATTACACACTTGTATAGGGGGGGTTGAATACAATTCTTGATATTTATAAATTTCTGATAAGAACTCCAGAAATCTATACTAAGATAATTGCTTGTAAAAAGATTAATGCACAAACACATAAAAAATCAGGTGGTTAAATGCACCACCTGAAGCTTTTATTCGAAGAAAACTCTGTGATACAAAAGTACACAGCTTCTGTTTTACAACTCTTTGCTTTCTAAGAATATTCAATAGAAACCCTAAGCAAAATGTATCTGTTTTCTTAACCTACAAAGAGTTGCTACACTTGGTTATAAATCCCAAGTTTTACAAGTACTACTGGAATAAGATAATATTAATCTAATTCTAGTTGACTTGCTACTACACTCCAAATACACATGTAGCCGAAAGGTTGTCCTTGTGTTCAGACATGTCTCCTGCACCTTTCTTGTATTCATAGTGTAAATAGAATGCTTCTTTCTTCTTTGTTTCCAAAGTATGGCTGCCATACTGCTTTTTGTATCTACTATCAACCCATGTGATCTGTCAGTCAAACATGTCCTTATCAACTGCTAATCCCCAGCTAATCATAGAAGACAGTGTCAATGATTATCCGTTGATATTGTACACTGACATCCGTTGATGATGTATTGAGCGGTATCCGTTGATATTGAGACTTGAGCTGTATCCGTTGATAGAGTGGATTTGAGTTGTATCCGTTGATAGAGTTTTGTCTTCATCTGTTGATACACTTTCACTTAGACAGAATTACATAGCATAGCTTATTTACAATTGGCTACCCTATTCTGCCTATCCGTTGATGGTCAACATGACTGTGGATAAAAACACTATCAACTGATAACATAGAGATACTGCAGTATGCTACAAAACCTCATCCGTTGATGAGCTACCTGTCAACGGATAGAGTTATAAATCCTCATCCGTTGACAGCTACAAAACCTTATACAATTTGATTGATTGTGAAGTTATCATCAAGTACAACATATTCCTAACAATCTCCCCCAATTTATACTTGATGGCAATAAAGCATAAATTCAGGACCTTGATGATAACAAAACATTCCTAAAGATATATATAGAACAATGCAAAAATTGTATTAAGCTACAAAAATTAAAACTGAAAGTTTGAGAAATTTACAGAGAAGTGCTCCTCTAGACTGAGCAGATTAAGACTGTTTCTTTTCTTTTATTGGCATCACCCTTGATTTTCCTTCTTTGGCAGAGTTGGACTCAATCTGAATTTGGAGTTGCCTATAGAAGGCATCTTCTTCATCAACCTTTGGATTTAGCTTTTGTTGTAACCATCTCAGGTATTGAGAACTAGCCTTTGGTAGTTGGTCTTCTAACCTGAAGAATCTCCTGTTACCATCTTCATCCCTGAACTCCATCATCCAGAAGGGTTGAAGGTGGATTTTCTGTCCATTGTATGGGATCTTCATCTTCCTTGGTAGACTTGATGGTGAGTTCCATTCCCTCCTTATTTGTTCTATTCTGTCCAGTATCTCCCCTTTTGCTATCTTGGAGAACCCTGTGTATCTCTTGATTGCAGAGAACACTTTGGTTAAGGTCTGATAATTTTCTCCAAGAACCCTTTGTAGTGGCCATGTCCTTTCCTTTCCTCCCTTGTATACAAAGACCAATCTCTCAGGCAAATGTTTATATTTGTCAATCCCTCTTACTTCTGACAATTCATCCAGATAAAGATTCATGCCAGAGTATTCTTCAATATCTGCCTGATAGATAAAATCATCCTTGTTTTCCAAGATTGGCTGCCTGACAATAGCAGGTACCCTAGCAACTTGAATTGGTTCCTTTGAAGGTTGCTTCCTTGGTATCCTTTTCTTCTGTATAGGCTTCTGTTGAGGCTTCAGCAAGAATGAAGGAACCTCAATGGAGTCAAGATTCATTGGTTCCTCTTTAGGTACTATAGGATCACCATGGAAATTCACAGCTGGGTTGAATACTTTTACAGAAGTAGGTTGTGATGAGCCAACTGTCTCCTTGCTTTCAATTTCTGGAGAGACAGGCCTCCTTGCCTTTGATTTCATTCTCTTAGATTTGGATTTGGGGACTGATTTCCCTTTCCTTTTGAATTTGGGGATTTCCTCAGGTTCCCTCATTTCATCCTCTACCTCATCCATTAACTCTTGAGCCAGCCTTGCTTGCTTCTCATCTGAGTTTTCATATTGATTTTCAGTGCTTGGTTGAGATTCTCTTAGCATCCTTGAAGTCTCTTCTCTCTTGGCTTCAACAAATCTAGGATGGCTGTTGGATATGTTTAGAACTTTTCCATTCCTTATGATTACAACCATCCATTCTCTTACACAGCTGTTAGTCTTCTCCTTGAATTCCTTAATTTGCTTACCCATCAGCTTCTCTTCATCATCCTTGGGAAATGGAAAGTCCAGTTGTAACTTGTTCTTCCCATTTGCTTTTGGTGGTGAGAAGGGTCTTGCTTTGATGTAGGGTTCAAATTCTTTAACATGAGAAGGCTCAGCATCATAGAATGTAGGAGCCACAATTGCTGGAGTGAGCACCTTCAGAATTGTGGTAAATATTGTTGGAGCTGAGGTTTGGCTAGAGAACATATTTGATACAATAGATGCATTGATCAATCTTTCTATCCTCATTATTCTTTCATAGTTCTCCTCTTTCTTCCTTTGCAGGGCTTCAATTTTGGCTAGCTTTTCCTCTTCTGTCAAGTTTGAGAAATCAAACTCTTTAGATAGAGCTACTTGTACAGGTTTGGATTTGCTGGGGGAAGCTGTGACAATGAAGTCCTGTGGATTGACCACTATGGTAGGCTGCTGCTCCCCCTCACTTGCTGCTTCCCTTCTTTCAGAAATTAAGATTTGACTTGTAGTTGCTACAGCCTCTTCCACTTTCTCCCCCTTTTTGTTAGCATCAAGGGTTTGACTAGAAGTTGGGGCTGCAACTAACTTTTCTAGAAGTTGGGTTTGCAGTTTTTGATGTTGAAGAAATTGCTCCATTTGGGATTCCATCTTTTCCACTCTTGAGTTGAGTAGTTGCACAGACTTAGCCAGGGTGTCTTCTTTGATGAACCTTTGTTGCAACACCCTCTGAGTGGATGTAGGAGCTAGTTGCTCTAACTTGGAATCCACAGAGATCTTCACATCCTTGATTTCTTGTTTGATCTCCTCTAAGTTGGTTCTCTGAAGCACCATTTGCATCTTTTGTAACTTAAGGGAGTCAATTGTCTGTTGAAGAACAACCTTTCTCTGTGGATCTGCTTCTGGGTGCTCAGCCAGGGCAGATTTATATTGCCTTATGATTTCCACATCAAGTTGATGATAGGTGTAGTTGTGAGCAAATTTCCAATCATGAATACTGCTACCACCTTCATCTTCAGGGCTCTGGCTGTCTTCATCTTCAGAATCTTCAAATTCTTCACTCTCAGCAGTGGTTGGCAGAGCTTCTAAAGATTCCTTAGCTCTAAGTAGAGAATGTGAGGTGTGCACTAGGTGCATTGCCTCCTCTGCTTCCACATTGCCCTGTTGTGCCAGAATTTGATAGGCAGGAACAGGGTGAGTAAAGGTTTCAGCATCCAAAGAAATGGAGTCAATCATGGACTGATATTCTCTTTGAAATTCCATTTCCTTGGCTGCATCCTCAACCTCCATTGACTCACTAGCAATGGCTGCTTCTTCCATCCTTATTTCTCCTGTAGTCCCTTCTCTCCTCTCATCTCTCTTTTCCTGCATCAAGGGCTCCCCTTGGCTCACACCTCTCACACCCTCACCTTCACCTACTAAGGTGGAACTCTCAGTCTCTCCTTTTGCCTGACCGGAAGAAATGGCCAGCCTCTCATTATTTAGCTCTCATTTTGCCTGCTCACAAGGCAGCCTCTCACTCCCTTCCCTCAATCCTAAAAGTGTTTCAACTACTGAGAACTCCTCCACACTTGACACAGGAATGTCAGATATAGCAGTGGTAGAGTGAGTTATCAACGGATAAGGAATATCCGTTGATGGAGTAGTTATAGCTGTCAACGGATGGCTAGACAGAGGCGCATCCGTTGATGGAGAAACACTTGTCAACGGATGAAGGATATCCGCTGAGGAAGGAATAATTTTATCCGTTGAAGAGAAAACCAACACTGAATCTGTGGAGATTGATTTTAAGTTCGAGGCCACAGTCTGTGTTGAGAATTCTGGAAGGGAAGATTGATGGTCCAACAAATCATCTAAAAGATGATGACCACCAATTGCAGAGTGGGGCTTCTCCAAGAATCTTAAAGATGGAGAATCAGGAATTGATGTAGATATCATATCCACATCCAGAGATGGAGTTGGTGATGGTGGATTGTAATGTGTATCGATTTGAAGATTAAGATCAAGGGGCTGTGACTCCACATTTATTGAAGCCACATCAAACTGAGTTCGAGAAGGTAGAGTTTCCTGTACTGTGTGTGCACCCTGTGATTCCCCTGTGGTTTTAGATTTCACTCTTCTTCCATAGGTTTTTGAGAGTGGGCTATTTGTGTCTCTAACCCTCTTGTGCAGTGTTCCTTGTGGGGAACTTGATTCAGTAGTCACACTCTGTTGAGAGAGTGTAACTAGAATTTGGCTTGTAGTTACATTAGCAGTCTTTTGAGAGACTGAAATGGTGGTTGCACTCATCTCTCCTTTCTTATCCTTAGGGCTTCTTTGATGTTCACCCTGTCCCTCACCACTCACTACCACCTTCACACTCCCCTCAAGAGTTTTGGTAGATTTTCCAACAGGTGTCTTTTGAGAGACACTTGAGGTTTGCTTACTAGAATGTGATTTTGGAACTCTGGACTTGGTCACTTTGGTAGGAGCCTGTTTGGTCACAACTACAGACTCCATTGTGACACTTGACGGCAAAGAAATTTGGGGGTTGAAGATAGGGGTTTCAGAGTTAGAAATAGTTACCTGAAAAATTGGTAGATATACCAATTGTACTCCTGCATTGAGGTTCATTCGAATTAGGTCACTTAAGACTCTCTTCTCCTGAACAAAACATTGGAACTTGCTATCCGGGTTAGCAATGGATAGATCATTCTCAGATACATGCAGTGCTAAGAGCATTAAAAATCTAGCAAAGTAGATATTCTTGCTCCTAGTTTCCTTTTTACCTAATTTTGCAGCTATCTCATACATAACTAGTGTGCCAAAATTATAGAATTTATCATTTAAGAGCATACACATCATAGTTAGCATGGACTGGGTAACAGCATCAAAATTACTAATTTTCCCTGAAAAAGTTTTAATGAAGGCATCACAGAAATAACTCCATTCTTTAACCATTCCTTTCCTAACAATTTTCCCTAAGTTTTCAGTACTAAGGGCATAATTAATAGAATTAAGCATGGCAACAATTTCAGCATCAGTGGGTACTTTCAGACAGTTATTCTCAGGCAATTTTAAACAAGCAGTTATTACATCAGAATTAACTACATAGTTTTTACCCTTTAAAGAAAAAGCAATTGTACCGTCTGTGCCATTGTACTCAGCAGATGTCACATTTCTTCAATTACCTCGTGGATTAAGGGAGTGGTGGCAGTCATAGCATATGACAGTTTGCATTTCTTCACGAAACTCATCAAAGTGTGGTAAGCTTCTGGAGCATTCACTGTGTCAACAAAGGCAGCGAAATTGTTCTTCTCATAGGTAAACCCAGTGGAGTCTTAACAATGGGCGCCATTGAAGTGTTTGAACTTTGGTTACAGAGAGTTTTAGAGAAGAAGATGCAGTTAACTTTTGATATGCTTGAAAATGAATAAAAGTGAGATGTGAGAGTACAAGTCAGCCTTTTATATTTTTCAAGAATTAAAAATGAAATAATTAAAAGTAATTACTCCATTGGTCAAAAGTAACTGTCAGATAATAAATGAAAAGAAAATAAGTGCAGCCATGATTAGATATACACGGTTACCAACGGTTATAAAAAAAATGTATATCAACGGATATAGAATGAACGGTTGAGATACAGTTTATCCGTTGATGACGTGGATAGCCTGTTACCCGTTGACATGCGAAAATCTAGTAATGTGTTTATACTATCAACGGATAAAAGGATATCCGTTGATAAGCTAATTTTGCCTTAGACAAAATTTCTGCAGAAAATTTTTCTGAAAGTTTTAACTTTCAAGTAAATCAAAACACATTTCTAGCTTCAATGCAGTGAAATCAAATATCACTAAGAATTATGACAAGTTAAGCATACCTAGCTCACCTACCAATCTTGTGAATGTGGATTCATCAAGAGGCTTGGTGAAGATATCTGCAAGCTGCATTTCACTTGGCACAAAGTGCATTTTTACTGTACCATTCATCACATGTTCTCTAATGAAGTGGTATTTGATGTCAATGTGCTTGGTTCTCGAATGTTGCACTGGATTCCCTGTGATGGCAATAGCACTTGTGTTGTCACAGAAAATTGGAATCTTCTCAACTTTTAGACCATAGTCAATGAGTTGGTTTCTCATCCATAGAATCTGTGCACAGCAGCTTCCAGCAGCAATGTACCCAGCTTCAGCTGTAGAAGTGGAGACTGAGTTTTGTTTCTTACTGAACCATGAAACAAGCCTGTTTCCTAGAAATTTACAGGAACCTATAGTACTTTTCCTATCAACTCTGCAACCTGCATAATCTGCATCTGAATAGCCAGTTAGATCAAAACCAGATTCTCTCGGGTACCAAATGCCAAGGCTTGGTGTTCCCTTGAGATACCTGAAAATTCTTTTAATAGCTATTAAGTGAGACTCTCTAGGGTCAGCTTGAAATCTAGCACAAAGACAAGTAGAAAACATTATATCAGGTCTACTAGCTGTTAGGTATAGAAGTGAACCTACCATGCCTCTATAGCTTGAGATGTCCACAGACTTTTCCTTAGTATTCAACTCAAGCTTAGTTGCAGTGGCCATAGGTGTTTTAGCAGATGTACAATCCATTAAGTCAAATTTCTTTAAGAGATCATAAATATATTTTGTTTGACTTATGAAAATGCCCTCATTAACTTGCTTTACTTGTAGGCCAAGAAAGTAAGTTAATTCACCCATCATGCTCATTTCATACCTACTTTGCATAAGTTTGGCAAACTTTTTGCAAAGCTTCTCATCTGTAGACCCAAAAATAATATCATCTACATAGATTTGAACAAGTATTGAAGAGCCATTAATATTCCTATGAAATAAGGTTTTATCTACTGTACCTCTAGTGAAGTGGTTCTCCAAAAGAAATTGAGATAAAGTGTTATACCAGGCTCTTGGTGCTTGCTTCAAACCATAAAGTGCTTTCATGAGAAGATATACATATCCTGGAAATTCTGGATCCTCAAAGCCAGGAAGTTGATGGACATAGACCTCTTCTTCCAGTTCCCCATTTAGAAAGGCACTTTTGACATCCATCTGATAGACTTTGAAATTGGCATGTGCTGCATAGGCTAGAAAGATTCTTATTGCCTCAAGTCTTGCCACTGGAGCAAAAGTTTCATCAAAATCTATTCCTTCTTCTTGAGAGTAGCCCTTTGCCACTAATCTAGATTTATTCCTCACAATTATGCCATTTTCATCTGTCTTATTCTTGAGAACCCATTTAGTACCTATGACACTTCTATCATCAGGTTTGGGCACAAGTTTCCATACTTTATTTCTTTCAAATTGGTTTAGCTCTTCTTGCATTGCTAACACCCAATCTGGATCTAGAAGGGCATCTTCCACTTTCTTAGGTTCCTCTTGAGACAGGAAGCTACTGTATAGACATTCTGCTTGAGTGGCCTTTCTAGTTTGGACTCTTGAATTTGATTCACCAATGATTAACTCAAATGGATGATTTCTAGTCCATTTTCTTGCAGGTGGAAGGTTTGATCTTGATGAGGTTGCTTCATTTCCATGAGCATGATCATGTTGATTTAGCATTGAATTTTGACCTTGAGAAACTCCCCCTGAGTTTGTTGTCCTTGCTGAATTATGAAGTTGACTGTCAATGGATGCATCATTTTGCCTATCAACGGATGCTTGAGAATATCTGTCAATGGATGCATCTCTAATAGTGTCAACGGATGTTGCAGAATGACTGTCAACGGATGTTACAGAATGACTGTCAACGGATGCTTCATTTTCAGTGTAAGCATCACTTCTAGTTGGTATAACAGCTCTAGGTGGATCTCTGTGGTCATGATCTTCATTTTCCTCATCATCATCATAGTACATTCTTCCTTCACCTTCATTCTCAAATTCCAACTTTTCATGGTAACCTTCATCATTTAGGCCTAGAATCTTTTGATCATCAAACACAACATGTACAGATTCCATAACAATGTTGGTTCTTAGATTGTAGACCTTGTAGGCTTTCCCTGCTGCATAGCCAACGAAAATAGCTTCATCTGCCTTTGCTTCAAATTTGCCCAAGTTATCTCCATGATTTCTTAGCACAAAACACTTACATCCAAAGACATGGAGGAAAGCTAAAGTTGGTTTCTTGTTGGTTAATAACTGATAAGGAGTCATTCCTCTAGCTTGATTCACCAAGGAAATATTCTGAGTAAAGCATGCAGTGTTGAGAGCTTCAGCCCAGAAATATGTTGGTAACCTTGATTCACTTAACATTGTTCTAGCTGCTTCAATGAGAGTTCTGTTTTTCCTTTCAACAACCCCATTTTGTTGAGGTGTTCTGGCAGCAGAAAACTCATGGACAATTCCATTCTCTTCACAGAAAATCTTCATTGTGGAATTCTTGAATTCAGTACCATTGTCACTCCTGATTCTTTGTACTCTGTCTTCAGAACCATTGTTTAGTATTCTGAGGTGATTGATGATGATTTCACTTGCACAATCCTTGGAGTGCAGGAAGAAGGTCCATGTGAACTTAGAAAACTCATCTACAGTCACCAGACAGTATTTCTTCTTTGAAATAGACATGACATTTACTGGACCAAATAAGTCCATATGCAGCAATTGAAGAGGCTTAACAATGGATGACTCTGTCTTGCTTTTGAAGGATGATTTCTTTTGTTTCCCTAATTGGCAGGCATCACACAGCCCATCTCTGACAAACTCCAATTGAGGGATTCCTCTAGCAAGATCCTTTCTTACCAAATCATTCATAACTTTAAAATTCAAATGTGACAGCTTCTTATGCCATAGCCAACTCTCATCCTTACTTGCTTTGCTGAAGAGACAAGTAATGGATTCTGAGCATGCTGAATTGAAGTCAGCTATGTAAACATTTCCTTTTCTAAAGCCTGTCAATACCACATTGTTGTCTTCCTTGGCAGAAACAACACAGGCTTCTTTTGTGAACTTTACTTCATAGTCTTTGTCACAAATCTGACTGACACTCAGCAAATTGTGCTTCAAACCTTCAACTAAAGCCACTTCTTCAATGATGACATTGTCTTTTGAAATCAGGCCATATCCCTTAGTATATCCTTTACTGTCATCTCCAAAGGTAATTCTAGGGCCAGCTCCTTCCTTGAACTCTGTGAGCAGGGTTGAATCTCCTGTCATGTGCCTAGAGCATCCACTATCTAGGTACCATAGATTCCTTCTGTTTCCCTGCACACATTTCAAAAACCAATCAAGTTGATTTTGGTACCCAAGCTTCCTTGGGTCCTTTCTTGTTAGCCTTTGACTTTGCACTCTTAGCATTCTTCACCTTAGGTGTAGATGCTTGAGTGATGGGGTTTGACAAATGCTCATTTGCATGAATATTGGATGCATGCATGTGTGGAAAATTGGCATACATATTATTCATGTTAGGTATGTTCCATGACATTTGTGGCACATTCATAGATTGAAAGTAAGGATTAGACACATATGGCATGTTCACATATGGATTTGAAAAACTAGCATTTTGATACAAACCAGGCATACATGGCATTGGTTGAGGTACATGAACAGGAGCCTTGTTGACAATCTTGCAATTAGAAGATAGATGATTGACACTATTACAATTACTACAAGTTTTCCTAGGAGCAAACTTGTCAGGAGAGTAATTGTTTTTCTTGTTGATGCCTATCTTACCATTTCTATTCTTTTTCTTTTTATCCTCAATTTCTACCTTTTCATTATCTGATTTACCAACAGCCTTTTTGTTGTGTAAATCACCTGCCTTAGCCTTCCCACTGGATTTGGTTTTGCTGCACTCACCACTAACAAAATTCTTGTTGACTGGACCATACTTGATATCCAGTTTCCTAAGTTCCTTCTTACTAACAGACTTTTTGTTAGTCGACGGATACCTCTCATCCGTTGATGGTTCATCTGTCAACGGATGATCACTATCCGTTGATTCACAAATAGTCTCTAGATCCTCAAGGCCAGGTTCTAGCTCCTTTTTCTTTTGAGTCCATGTATCCTTCACAAACGATTCTATTCCCTGAACTTCTATTATGTTTTGAGAAATATTCCTACAACTTTGAAATTTAGCAATTATCCCTTGTTCTTTTTCAAGCTGGTCTTTTAAAATCAGTTCTTTTTTTAACACAGCTTCAAGTTCACTTTTAGCATTATTGCAATCAACTCTCATTTTCTCAAATTCTAGAAATTGAGTTTCTAGAGCAGCATTTCTATCACTTAAAAACAGATTAGACTCTTTAATCCTATTGTTCTCTTTAGTAAGTGATTTAAGAGTAACAATTAAGTGATATAGTTCAGTAGACATTTCATCTATAACACTATTGCATTCCTCTTTGGTGAGCTCAGAGAGATTAGTAGAAAATACCTGATTGCTAGCTGAACTTGCTTCCTGCTCTCCAGAATCAGCCATTAAAGCAAGGTTGACTACCTCAACATCATCATCAGAATGATTGTCATCAACAGCCCAGTCATACTCTTGGGTCAAGAATGCCTTTCCTTTCTGCCTGAGAAGATCAAAATATTTCTTCTTATAGTCAACAGCCTCAGTTGACTTTCCCTTGTTCTCAGATCTAGGTTTCCTGCATTCACTTATCATGTGACCATCAATTCCACAATTGTAGCATTTAATTTTGGATTTATCCACATAGTTGCTTGTGGAAAAATCCTTGTTAAATGGCTTGGCCACCCCAGAGTTTCTCTTGAATTTCAGCTTAGAGAATCTCCTAGATAGAAAAGCTAAGTGCTCATCTATCTCATCCAATTCATCCTGCTGAAGAGCGTTCAATTCCTCAGACACCTTTTCCTTGCTCCTGCTTGATTCTGCTCTACCTTTACAAACCTCCCTGTTTGGTGTAGAACTAGCAGTTTCTGTCCTTTCCTCCTTTTGCTCCAAGTTGGCAACAAGTGCAACTGACCCACTTTTCTTTTGAGACTTCTCAATCTCTTCATCCTGCTCCATTTCCAGCTCATAGGTCTTTAAAGTTCCATAGAGCCTTTCAAGAGTAAATGTCTTGTACTCTTGAGTGTTTCTTAGAGAAACAGTCATTGGCTTCCATTCCTTGGGCAGTGATCTCAGAAATTTGAGATTAGAATCTTTAACTTGATAGATTCTTCCATATAGTTTCAAACCATTTAGTAGCTTTTGAAATCTACTAAATGTATCATTCAATGTTTCTCCACTCTTAAAGTGAAAATGTTCATACTGTTGGATTAGTAGTTGCATCTTGTTTTCCCTTACCTGTTATGTTCCTTCACACAGGGTTTGAACAGTGTCCCATACTTCCTTGGCGGTAGTACAGTTAATAACAGTGTCAACCATGTCTGTTTCTAGACCATTGAACAGAATATTCATGGTCTTTTTGTCTTTGTGGACTTCTGCAATATCTTCAAGACTCCACTCAGAGACAGGTTTGGGAATGAGAGTGTCAGGCACATCATCAGCCAGGCCAACTCTTGTTGCTGTCTTCATTGGAACGTGAGGACCCTTGTCAATGCAATCCATAAAGCCCTCATCAATAGACGAGAGAAGACGCATTTTTACTTTCCAGTGAAAGTAATTTTCTCTATCAAGAACTGGAATCTTTACTCCATAATCCTTCTTAGACATGTTGGAAGTGTGTTGATCTTTAAACTTCAAATATGTTAGAAGATTGCTCTGATACCAATTGTTATTCCCAGATTACACACTTGTATAATTGTAGAAGGAGGGGTTGAATACAATTCTTGATATTTATAAATTTCTAATAAGAACTCTAGAAATCTATACTAAGATAATTGCTTGTAAAAAGATTAATGCACAAACACATAAAAAATCAGGTGGTTAAATGCACCACCTGAAGCTTTTATTCGAAGAAAACTCTGTGATACAAAAGTACACAGCTTCTGTTTTACAACTCTTTGCTTTCTAAGAATATTCAATAGAAACCCTAAGCAAAATGTATCTGTTTTCTTAACCTACAAAGAGTTGCTACACTTGGTTATAAATCCCAAGTTTTACAAGTACTACTGGAATAAGATAATATTAATCTAATTCTAGTTGACTTGCTACTACACTCCAAATACACATGTAGCCGAAAGGTTGTCCTTGTGTTCAGACATGTCTCCTGCACCTTTCTTGTATTCATAGTGTAAATAGAATGCTTCTTTCTTCTGTGTTTCCAAAGTATGGCTGCCATACTGCTTTTTGTATCTACTATCAACCCATGTGATCTGTCAGTCAAACATGTCCTTATCAACTGCTAATCCCCAGCTAATCATAGAAGACAGTGTCAATGATTATCCGTTGATATTGTACACTGACATCCGTTGATGATGTATTGAGCGGTATCCGTTGATATTGAGACTTGAGCTGTATCCGTTGATAGAGTGGATTTGAGTTGTATCCGTTGATAGAGTTTTGTCTTCATCTGTTGATACACTTTCACTTAGACAGAATTACATAGCATAGCTTATTAATTGGCTACCCTATTCTGCCTATCCGTTGATGGTCAACATGACTGTGGATAAAAACACTATCAACTGATAACATAGAGATACTGCAGTATGCTACAAAACCTCATCCGTTGATGAGCTACCTGTCAACGGATAGAGTTATAAATCCTCATCCGTTGACAGCTACAAAACCTTATACAATTTGATTGATTGTGAAGTTATCATCAAGTACAACATATTCCTAACAAAATTAAAAAGGCACCAATTTAGAAATAATCATAGCCACGAAGAAAGAGATAAAATAGTTAACAAATGGAAGGCATTTTTAACAAAAGAAAAAATAAATATTAATTTCTATTCCTGGTATGAAAAATATTATGGTGAATGTAACATAATTACTAAAACACAACGGATCAAAGAAGTTAGGTCAAAAGTCTCATCCAGTCATCCCCCATTACAAACGATAATAATCCCAGTAAAAAATAGTGTAATTATAGCTTCACCTTTTAAGTTACCTGTTGGTAAGAATGACGAAAAGAAATTAATTGAACAAAATAACTTCACTAATCAATATTTATCCTCATTAGGTAAACAACTAGATAAAATTGAAGATAAGATTAAAGATCCAAATATTAAACAATATTTAGATCTAAATATTAAAATAGAACAAGATAGTGAAGAAAAACCCTTAATAAATTTACCTAGTAAAAGAGAAAACCTAAACCTACCCGATAAAGACAAAAATCTAATCAAAACATTAGATAAATTATTTAAAAAATTAGAAGTTTCAGAACCTTGTAAAACCATAGGAATCTTAGGCTTTTATGAAAGTTCTAATGACAGTGATTCTACAATTCATAAAATCGAAAACCAATTTAAAAAACTAAGTTTTAACCAACCTAATCTACAAGCCAAACAAAGAATTGGTATTCTAGACCAACTCCCCCGGACTTACAATTTGAAGAAAGAAATCTAGATAACAAATTTTCTGTTCCTGCCAAAAAAATGTATGAATGGAATATTGATGGTCTTAGTGAACAAGAAATACTAAACAAATTAAATCACATGTCTATGGTAGCTAATAGCTATATAACAACATTTGACCATTTGAACCAAAGCGAAATTGTTGAAATCTTAGCTAATGGTTTCACCGGAACCTTAAGATCTTGGTGGGAAAAACATCTCACTGAAGATGCTAGAAGTAGTATAATTAATGCATACCAATTAGATAACGATGATCAACCAATATTTGATGAAACAATAGGAATTCCATCTGATGGAGTGAACACATTAATTTATACAATAATAAAACATTTTATTGGAATGCCTAGTAATATTACTGAAAGAATCCATGATCAACTTAGTAACTTAACTTGTCCAATTCTAAGTGATTTTAGATGGTATAAAGATGTATTTTTATCTAGTGGTTGTTTGGTATATATTGGGAATTAACTTCCCATAGGAAGTTCAATTTTATGTGTTTTTAGAATTCCTGGGAAGTGTAAAAAAAACTGTTTGGTTGTCATGCTGAAAATTAAACTTCCTGGATATTCATTTCCCTCATGTTGTTTGGTAAAATATTTTACTTCCCACTGATTGACTGTAATGACCTCGAATATATTATAAATATTATAATATTATATTATAATATTTGGATTTATTAACAATCTTTCTTTTACCAATAAAAATAACTAACTTGTAATTTGGTATTTATATCAAATTTTTTAATGTTTCAATTTTAAAAGATGTATAGATTATCAAATTTATGTGAATTTAATGTTTACCAACTATTTCTTGATTCAAGTTTTAATTTAAAAAATTATTTATTTTTTATATTTCTAATTTTTTAGTCAATAGCAAATGTGCATTCTAAATTTTAAAATGAATTAGAAGTTGAATTAACATAAAAAAATAGATTTAAACATAAAATTTTTAATTACAAAACCCTATAATAGTAAAATCAAAATTTTGAATGCTAACATTTTAGAAAATAAAAAATGTGATTTTTTTTTAAAATGTCAGAAACTACCAGAAAAAAGGTCAAAGAATATGTTCTAATAATAAAATTTACTAGGAAAATAAATAATTTAAAAATAAAGCAATACTCTAAATTTATTTTAAAACAGTTTATTAAAAAATTTATATCTTATGTAGAAAGTTTTTCTAATTTTATTGGTTGATTTTATTAGTTTTGTAATGTTTTGTGTGATATAGGAAGTGTAATGTGATATTCGACCCACTAATCAATTGGGTCTAACTTAACTAAGTTATCACAATAGGATTGTGAAATGAGAACTTAAAAGCATACGTTTGGCGGAAAATTTATTTGATAAATTAGAGCAATTGTTGTTCACCAAACTATCCAAGAATTATATACGAGATATAATTGACAAATGTTGTCTACTTAAATAGTTGTGTTTTGGGAGTATCGGCCAACGCTGACCCAAGACATAATAAAATATGGATCTTGGCCCACTAGAAAGTAAAGTTTCGCATATACTTTCCGAGTTAATAGTGAGGGCTATTAATTTGATAAAAATAGTGGGAGGTATATTAAGTTGAATGTACCATAATCACTTGAACATAATAATTGTAACAATCTAACTTATCTTATGCATTTTATCATTGTAGATAACAAATGGCACAAAACACAAACAACACTTTCTCTGTGCGATCAGTCCTTGAGAAGGACAAGCTGACAGGATCAAACTTCCTTGACTGGTCTAGGAATTTGAGAATTGTTCTCATGCAGGAAAAGAAATCTTATGTGATTGATAATCCTCAACCGGAAGCCCATGTTGCCAATGCCACTCGTGCTGTGCAAAATGCTTATCAGAAGCATATTGATGATGCGAACGATGTGGCTTGTCTTATTCTTGCTACAATGAATGCTGAGCTTCAGAAGCAGCCTCTGCATATGAATGCACATGCTATGTTTGAACATCTTTCAACGATGTTTCAATCTCAGGCTCGTGTGGAAAAGTTCAACACGAGCAAAGCACTCTACTCATGCAAGCAGGGCAACGGACCAGTCGGACCACATGTTCTAAAGATGATTGGGTATTGTGATTACCTTGCTCGTTTGGGTTTCCCGCTTCAGTGAGAGGCTCAAATCGATATAATCTTGCAATCTTTGAACATCGACTATACTCAGTTTATTATGACTTTTAATATGACTGAGCAAGATAAGACTCATATGGAATTGTTGGCCATGCTGAGGACCACTGAAGCAAATATGGTCAAGGCACCTGAGAAATCTCCCATAATGATGGTGGGCAAGAAAGGTGCTAAGGGAAAGGGGAAATGGAAGGGCAAGAAAAAGGTTGCATCAAAAGCTCTTACAACTTCAAATCCCTCTTTCAAAAAGGCTGGAAAGCCGAAGGGAGATGTCGCGAAGGCTGACAAGGGTGATTGTCACTATTGCAACAAGCCTGGTCACTGGAAGAGGAACTGTCCTAACTACTTGGAGGATCTGAAGAAGATGAAGTCTGTCAAGATTTCTACTGATTCAGGTATTTATGTTATAGAAGTCAATTTGCCTATTTTAACGTCTTGGGTATTGGATACTGGATGTGGTTCTCACATTTGTATTAATGTGCAGGAACTGCGAAGGAGTAGGACATTGGCAAAGGGAGAGGTCGACCTACGAGTAGGTAATGGAGCAAAGGTTGCTGCTTTAGCCGTAGGGACTTACTATTTATCGTTGCCCTCTGGGCTTATTTTAGAACTTGATAATTGCTATTACGTGCCTGCAATTTGCAGAAACATTATTTCTATTTCTTGTTTGGACAAGAAGGGTTTTTCATTTACTATTAAAGACAATTGTCGCTCTTTTGGTTTGAATGATTTAACTTATGGCATTGCACGCATGTTTAATGGTTTGTATATTCTAGATTTAAATTTTACTCCTATCTATAATGTTAATAAACGCCTTAAAGCAAAAGACTCTAATCAAACCTTCCTATGGCATTGTCGATTAGGCCATATAAATGAGAATCGCATATCCAAGCTCCATAAAGATGGATTTTTGGATAAATTTGATTTTGAATCATACGATGAATGCGAAGCTTGTTTACTTGGTAAAATGGCAAAGGTCCCTTTTAACAAACAAGGTGAAAGGGCCACTGAACGATTAGAACTAATACATAGTGATGTATGTGGTCCAATGCGTTCTATGGCAAGAGGAGGCTTTTACTACTTCACAACATTTACTGATGATTACAGTAGATATGGATATGTGTATCTAATGAAGCACAAATCTGAAGCTTTTGAAAAGTTCAAAGAATACAAAGCTGAAGTAGAAAAGAAAAAGGTTGAGAGTATTAAAATTCTTCGATCTGATCGAGGAGGTGAATACTTAACCCTGGAATTTAAGAATTTCTTAAAGGAATGTGGTATTGTATCACAACTCACTCCTCCTGGAATACCACAATGGAATGGCATTTCTGAAAGGAGGAATCGTACTTTGTTGGACATGGTACGATCGATGATGAGTCATGCTGATCTTCCAATAAGTTTCTGGGGTGATGCCCTAGAAACCACTGCATATACACTAAACCGTGTTCCATCAAAATCGGTTCAAAAGACTCCATATGAGATATGGACTAGAAAGCGTCAAAGCATGTCATTTATGAAAATATGGGGATGTGAAGCGTTTGTAAAACGCTTGACCTCTGACAAGCTTGGACCCAAATCAGACAAATGTTATTTTATGGGGTACCCAAAGGAAACTAAGGGCTACTATTTCTATAATCCAATTGAGAACAAAATACTTGTTTCTCGAAATGCTGTATTTCTAGAAAGAGAATTTGTCTCTAGAAGAAATAGTGGGAGGAAAGTAGATCTCGATGAAGTTCGAGAACCACAAGATAACATTGAACCGAAAATGGAACGTGAGCAAGATATTCAAGATAATCTTGAAGAGAATATTGCTTAAGAAACACAAGTTGTTCGTAGATCTGGTAGGATTCGCCATGAGCCTGTGACATATAATTAATTTCTCCTAGTCGATAATGGTGATATAATGCTCATGGATCAAGATGAGCCTCTTACCTATCAAGATGCTATGAACAATCCAAACTCTGAGAAATGGCTAGAAGCCATGAAATCTGAAATGGATTCCATGTATGAAAACAAAGTATGGACTTTGGTTGATCCACCTGAAGGGGTAAAACCCATTGGGTGCAAATGGGTCTTCAAAATGACGATTGACATGGATGGAAAGGTCCAGACTTATAAAGCTAGGTTGGTTGCAAAAGGTTTCAAACAAATTCATGGTATTGACTATGATGAAACTTTTTCACCAGTAGCAATGGTCAAATCCATTAGGATTTTGCTTGCGATAGCAGCTTACAACGATTATGAAATTTGGTAGATGGATGTCAAGACAGCCTTCCTTAATGGAAGCCTTGAAGAGGATGTATATATGATACAACCTGAAGGTTTTGTAAATCCAAAGGATGCTAGAAAGATATGTAAGCTAATCAGGTCCATTTATGGACTAAAGCAAGCTTCAAGGAGATGGAATATTCATTTTGACCAAACAGTCAAAGAGTTTGGCTTCGTTCAAAATGAAAATGAACCTTGTGTTTACAAGAAGGTTAGTGGGAGCACTGTGGCATTCCTAGTTCTATATGTTGATGAAATATTACTAATTGGGAATGACATACCTTCTCTACAGGCTGTTAAGGCATGGTTAGGAAAGAATTTCTCCATGAAAGACTTAGGTGAGGCTTCCTATATATTAGGGATCAAGATCTATAGAGATAGATCAAGAAGATTGATTGGCCTAAGTCAGAGTACATACATTGACAAAGTATTGCATCGTTTTGGGATGCAAGATGCAAAAAGGGGATTTGTCCCTATGTCTCATGGGATAACGATCTCAGATAAAGATAGTCCTAAATCGAAAGATGAAAAGGACCGCATGAGTAAGATTCCATATGCTTCTGCAATTGGATCTATCATGTATGCAATGATATGTACTCGTCCTGATGTGTCGTATGCTTTAAGCATGACGAGCAGGTTTCAGTCTAATCCAGGTGAAGCTCACTGGACAGCTATCAAGAACATTCTAAAGTACTTAAAAAGGTCTAAAGATTCGTTCTTGGTGTATGGAGGGGAAGAGGGACTAGTTGTAAAAGGTTACACTAATTCTAGTTTCCAAACAGACAAGGATGATTCTATATCCCAGTCTGGTTTTGTGTTTTGTCTCAACGGAGGTGCTGTTAGCTGGAAAAGTTCGAAACAAGAAACAGTAGCTGATTCTACAATGGAGGCTGAGTATATTGCTGCTTGTGAAGCAGCTAAGGAGGCAGTTTGGATCCGAAACTTCATCCTTGAGCTTGGTGTGGTTCCATCGATAGCAGATCCCATTGATCTCTATTGTGACAATAATGGAGCCATAGCACAAGCAAAGGAACCAAGATCGCACTCCAGGGCGAAACATATACTTAGAAGATATCATCTTATTCGTGAGATTAACGAGCGAGGAGATATACACATATGTAAAGTGCATACCAATGATAACGTTGTTAATCCACTGACTAAGCCTCTGTCGCAGCAGAAGCACGAAAGTCACACTAGTTCCATAGGTATTAGGAATATGAATGATTGGCTCTAGTGCAAGTGGGAGATTGTTAGTGTAGGTGCCCTAGAGGCAATACATTTCAGTTTATTTAAACTTCGTCATTGACATTTATGTTCCATTTTGATTATATTGATGTTTTATTATGCTTAGTATTTACTGCGATATAATTGTTAGTATAATAAATGTCCCTAGATTATTGATACGAACTATATAACTATGAGATAATATACAATATAATAATCTTGAATATCCCTAGTCAAGTATTATTGTTATTGGGACAACAATAATAAATCGAGACTAGTATGTTGATTGACTGATGATCACTTCTCATTGATCATAAGTATGATGATACTAAAGTCAATGCATAGGTACATGTATGAGTACGATGTACTGGATAGACCCACTCGACATGGAATGAATAAATGTGTCATTATGAATCTCAATGTGATAATGATGTAATGATCCTTAGACCTGAAGTCATTACATTTCTATATGAGAATTAATATATTTTGATTCTATCAAAAGTTATCTTTAATCGGGTAATGATAAAGGCGGTCTTGGGTATATTATGAATCATATGAGAAATGTGAATGATCTAGATGGAATTTAACCCTCCTTAATATATATAAATATATAGGAGTGATATTATTGGCCTCTTGTTGAGTGAGACTATGAAATGCATGGCCGTGCTCAAACAGTGATTTGTTTGAAGTCTACTCATCGATCAAGAAAATAAAGATTAAATTATGACGAGGATGACACATTCCATGCCTCCAGTTTAATCTATAACGTCAAGGGATTATATTACATAGAATATTGTTCACGAAAGGAGAAATCAATTCACTGATTTAATTATTATTACTTGGGTAGCAATGATGTGTTACTAGATGCCGCTCTTTGTTTACGATTTTAATTGGGATTTTAAAATCGTTGCCAACGTAATAATAACCTATCGGGTCACGCACAAAGAATGCTCGGAGGATTATTTAATTTGAATTTGAATTTAAATTAAATGATAGAATTCGAATTATTTATTATTAATTTAAGTATGACTTAAATTAATGTAATAAATGGAAATTCGAATTATTAATTCAGAAGTGCAGTTGTTATTTAATTGTGAAAGTCTTAGTTAGATAATGATTAGAAAAACTGAATTAATATGGGCTCTAATTAGGATTAGGGCTGAATTCGTTTTTGGTCTCTCCTATATAATATCTCTTTGTGGCTTGGAGAGGGTTAGACGTTTTTTATACAAAACCCGAGCTGCTAGAGAGGTAGAGAGAAAAGAGAGAAAGAAAACGAAGTATTGTGCTAGTACACAACATCCTCTGTTCGAGCTTCTGCGTGGATACTGATAGAGCGTAGATCGTTGCATACGGGATACGTGGTGTTCATTCAAGCTAGGATCTCCATCTGACAACCGAATCGTAAAGCTTCTTAAGGTACAGATTATGTTCTCCATAATCAATCACAACTTATACACGGATTCTAGGGTTAGGTTTCGGATTTTTATTGCTTATTATCGCTTTTCGTTGCGCTTGTTGCCCCCCGAAACCTATCAAGCGGTGCATCTTAGAACCCCGTTCTTTCTTCTGCGGATTCCGGGGACGGAATCTTGCTAAGGAGGGAAGATTGTAACAACCCGAATTTTAAAAATAAAATTATTATTATTATTTTGCGTCGACCGATAGAATTGATGAGAGAAGAAAATAGTTAAATATTATTTTATAATATTTATTCGATTGTGGAGTATTTATGTGATTAAATGCTATTGTGTATGATTAAGTGGAAAATGGGTTTTTTTTAAATTTTGTGAATAAAATCAATGTGACTTAATTTCTAAATGACTATTTGAGTTATCTGAATCAAATTGACATTATTTGGAATTAGTGTGGTGATCGTTTAGTTGAATAAAATGATAAGAGTTTTATTCTAGTTTAATGAGTCAATTTTATTTGTATGAAATTATGATCACTTATTGTGTCTATGTGACTTATATGTGAACATGTATGATTAAATGTGCTTGTATGAATTTTTTTATTTTTTATTTGCATTTAAAATGCTATTTCTAAACGCTGTTTGATTTTTATAAAATTCTCAGAGCATCGAAAATTCATGAAATCTCTTTCATAATGCTTCTTCAGTATTTAGAAACGTTTTAAAAATGCAAGTTTATTTTATTTGGGTTCCAATAATTTTTAGAGATTTTTAAAGCATGAATTTCTTTTTAGATGAATTATCTTGTAAAATCTCTAGTTTAATAATTACAAGTCGTAAAAAAAATATATTTTTGGTACGTATGTGTTTCTGATTTTATACTTTTGATTATAAAATTAAGAGTTTGATTTATTTTTGGGCTTTATTGATTTTTAAAATGATTTTAGCAAGGATATTTCTTTTTAAAAGACTATTTCTTGTAAAATCCATATCTTTTTATTTACAAGTCCAAAAAATATTTTCAAAATATGTGTGGATTGAGAATTTCAAGATTTTGATTTTAAAAATATAAAATTTTATATTTTGGGCAAACACCATTTATTATTACTAGCCTAAAACCCGTACGAGGCACGGATTTTTTTTTATTATATGAATTTTTTTTTCATTAATTTGAATAATTTTTTTTAAACATGTTTTGAAGGCTTCAATTTTTTAATGAGATGATTTGATAGTAATTATTAATTGTTATCCGTGATAATTCTAGAAATGAGGAATTTAGTTATAAAATATAGAAAAAATGATTGGTTTTAGATAAAAAGGTAATCGATTAATTATTAGTAATTATTAATTTATTGTTTTATTTTATAAAATAGAATGCCCGTGATATAATTGGAAAAAAGAGAGATTTTAATTAAAGAAAATTAAAAAGATAACATGTTTTAGGTAAAAAAGGTAATTGATTATTTTATAGTAATTATAATTTAATTATGTTATTTTACTAAATAAAACTGCTTGTAATGTCTTTAGAAAAGGATAATTTAGTTATAAAATAGTTAGTTATAATTCTACAAATGAGGAATTTAGTTATAAAATATAGAAAAAATGATTGGTTTTAGTTAAAAAGGTAATCGGTTAATTATTAGTAATTATAAATTTATTGTTTTATTTTATTAAATATAATGCCCGTGATATAATTGGAAAAAAAAAAGAGATTTTAGTTAAAGAAATTTAAAAAGATAACATGTTTTAGGTAAAAAAGGTAATTGATTACTTTATAGTAATTATAATTTAATTATGTAATTTTACTAAATAAAACTGCTTGTAATATCTTTAGAAAAGGATAAATTAATGTTGTCCGTGATATTTCTAGAAAAAAAGGATTTAGTTAGAAAATATAGAAAATATGATACGTTTTAACTAAAAAAAGGTAATTGACATTAGTAGTATATTATTATTATTTTATTTCATTAAATAGAAACTCTTGTGATATAATTGGAGAAAAAGAGATTTTAGTTATAGTAAATAGAAAAGGTAACGTGAAAATTAAAAAGGTGACATGTTTTAGTTGAAAAAGGTAATTGATTGGTTTATAGTAATTATAGTTTAATTATGTTTTTTTACTAAATAAAATTGCTCGTATTGATTATAGAATATGAGAAATTAATGTTTACCGTGATATTTCTAGGAAGGAATTTAATTAGAAAAAATAGAAGAGATGATATGTTTTAGTTGAAAATGTAATCGGTTATTTATTAGTATTATAATATTCATATTTTATTTTTATTAAATAGAACCGCCAGTGATATAATTGGAGAAAAAAAGATTTTAGTTAGAGAAAATAAAAAAGGTAATGTGTTTTGACTGTAAAAAGTAATTAATTATTTAATAGTAATTATAATATAAATATGTTATTTTATTAAACAAAATTTCTCGTAGTGTTTTTAAAAAAGGAGAAATTTTATTTAGATAAAATATAGAGGATATTGTATTTTACTTGAAGAATGAAATTATTTAGTTATATTTAATTATGTTATTTTATTAAATAAAATTGCTCGTAGTGTTTTTAGAAAATGAGAAATTAATGTTGCCCGTGATATTTATAGAAAAAGGGAATTTAATTAGTAAATATAGAAAAGATGATACGTTTTAGCTGAAAAAGATAATTCGTTAATAATTAGTATTATAATATTGTTATTTTATATTTATTAAATGGAACCGCCCGTGATATAATTGGAAAAAGAGAGATTATAGTTAGAGTAAAAAGAAATTGTAACGTGTGTTGGTTGAAAAAGGTAATTAATTATTTTATAGTAATTATAATAATTATAATTTAATTATGTCATTTTTCTAATTGCTCATAGTTTTTAGAAAATGAGAAATTAATGTTGCCGGTGATTTTTTAAGAGAAAAAGGGAATTAAATTAGAAAAAATAGAAAAGATGATACGTTTTAGCTGAAAATTTAATCGGTTAATTATTAGTATTATAATATTATTATTTTATTTTTATTAGATAGAAACGTCTGTGATATAATTGAAAAGAGATTTTAGTAAGAAAAAAGGTAACGTGTTTTGGCTGAAAATGGTAACCGTCCATGATATAATTGGAAAAAGAGATATGTTAGTTAGAGAAAGAAGAAAAGGTAACGTGTTTTGGGTGAAAGGGGAAATTGATTAGTTAATAGTAATTATAATATAATTATGTTATTTTATTAAATAAAATTGCTTGTACTATTTTTAGAAAAACAGAAATTTTAGTTAAATAAAATGTAAAGGATATTCTATTTTACCTGAAAAAGAAAATTATTTAGTTATTGAAAAATAGAAAATGTAATATGTTTAACCTGAAAAAGGAAATTGATTAATAAAGGAGAAATTTTAGTTAGATAAAATATAAAAGGATATTGTATTTTACCTGAAAAAATAAATTATTTAGTTCTTGAAAAATAGAAAATGTAAAGGATATTCTATTTTACCTGAAAAAGGAAATTATTTAGTTATTGAAAAATAGAAAAGGTAATATGTTTAACTTGCAAAAGGAAATTGATTAATAAATAAGAAATTTTAGTTAGATAAAATATAAAAGGATATTGTATTTTATCTGAAAAAGAAAATTATTTAGTTCTTGAAAAATAGAAAAGATAATTTGTTTAACCTCAAGAAGGAAGTAGATCTATAATTGAGTAAGGGTAAATAATTAAAATCAACAGGTAATTTTTCCTGAAAAAGAAAATTATTTAGTTATTGAAAAATAGAAAAGGTTATATGTTTAACCTGGAAAAGGAAATTGATTAATAAAGGAGAAATTTTAGTTAGATAAAATATAAAATGGTATTGTATTTTACCTGGAAAAAGGAAATTATTTTGTTCTTGAAAAATAAAAAAGATAACATGTTTAACCTCAAGAAGGAAATTGATTAGTTAGTAGATCTGTAATTGAGTAAGGGTAAATAAGTAAAATCAACATGTACCGTACCGACCGACCGACCAAACAAACTTTTAATGTTTCGGCTTTTATATAATAGTATAGATTTTAAATGTTAAATAAAAGAGTAGTTGTATTAGTAAGTGGGTTGCAAATGACTAACTTACTCTCCTTGTGCCTATAAAAGCCCACTCACTCTCCTTCCCCCTTCTCTTTTCAGCCGAGAGCAGCCCCTCTCCCTATCTCATTTCTTCACAAAAATTTCTTCACTCAAAAATCTTATTCAAAGTTGTTTGATGCTTGTCCTTGTTTAAGTGATGTTTGATAATGGGTCATAGCTTGTTAGTATAAGTGTGAGGTGAGTTATGTATGTGTATGTATATATACATATTCGGTGTACGTATATATGTAAAGGGGTTTTTATTTTCTTGAGTAAACATGGATGATCTTGGTAGATAATATGATTTTCATGCTTGTTTATGTGTTTTCCCTGAAGATTAATAAAGTTTAGAGCTTGCATGTCAAGATCAAAAAATGGGTTTCAAAGTTTTGTTAAAGTTATGAAATTTCCTAAGTGGGTTATGTTTAGACGATGCTTAAAAATGATTCGGTGGTGGTTGGTTTTGTTAGTATGGTTGTTGTTGTTGATAGATTAATAACTATATATGCTTGCATGTCATTTTTATTGTAAGGGTTTGAATTTTTAAAATCTTGTAAACTTTGATTTTGAGATGTGTTGTGAGAGGAATTTGGTACAACACTTCAATGAAATAATTACAAGAATCAACCAAGAAAATCCAATAATCTTAATCAAATAACCCGAATTACAAGCCAAAAACCCTAGCCTCATAAACCCTAATCCGAATGGAGGAAGAATGATTATTTGGACTGAGTTGCAAGTACTCCGAGCTATGGTGACCGAGTAAATCCTACTCAATCGAGAGAAACTAGCCCAGAGCGTTTGTTAGTGGTGTATATGTGTGTCTCACCTTGCAAATTGCCTACATACTCTTATATTTATAAGAGATCAAGTCCCATGTAGTTCTTGATAATCCTCCACGATTTGATAAGCTTAATCCTCCATAACCGACCTGCCTTGATTGTTTATCCCAACTGATATAGTTATCCGACTGTTATTCCATGATTTATCCATGCTTCCATGATATATCTACACATATATATCCGCATATATATATATATCCCACGTATATATGATGTTTATCCACGATAACCACTGTTGGGCCGTTCCTATTGTTTAGGAGTTATCCACAAGGTTGTTAGAGCGTGCCCTACCCAATTTCCTACAATCTAGGAGATTCTAGGACTGCTGGTGTGTTTTCTGGAAATCATCAGGGTACGTACACGTACCCCTGCCTGGAGACTTATCACTCGGACGAACCCTGTCGAGCCTCCACACAAAAGTACCCCTATATGAGGTTCAACACCTGAACCCCTATATGGACGAACCCCGAACCAGATGTCAGAATTCCTATCTTCCAGTATATTCCTAGGACGTATTGGATCAATGCATTCACACCTAGCCCAACCTATCCTCCCATAACCACATAATTCAAGTAATTCGAGTCCATAACCTTAGTAAGCCTTAAATCAAGCCCAAGGCGGATTTTTGGCACAACAATTACCCCCGGTTCCTTGTAGCCATTTGAATGCAAAAGGAACCTAACATTACTCGTACCTCAATCACACTTTCATCCCATGTGAATCCCTAAGCCTACATGAGCGTACTCGTTGTAGGAAACAAGGGACTCGACCATGAAACTCCTGTGCTAATGGTTGTACCTTCGTAACCTCCGAGTTTGAACCCTAGGGTTCCACCATCTCCACATTGGGGTACCATTAGTGAACCCCTCAAGCTACGTACCTTTGCATAAACATCGAATTTCCCAGATAATTATTAGAGAAGTATTTTAGATAAAATTATTTCCAAGTGATAAGCCCCAAACATGCAGCATCCTACTCGAACTCAATTTATTTAAAATTTGAATCCCTCCAAAACTCTCCATTTCCACCATGAAACCCCATGTATCGGGCTTGCCACTCGTCCATATTCAATTCCTTGTATTCCTTAGAGAAATATATAGCTTCCACATCATGCTTACAAGCTTTCATGAGCTAACTCGGCGTAAGAAACAAGAAATACATTGGTTCCACACATGTACCTCAATCTGAATCCTTAAATGAACTCCTTTCATATACCTTAGTCCATGCATGGCGTACTAGTTCCAAACATGAGCTTTTTATTCTGATCACCTGAACCTACCAGCTTCCAGCCTCCTTCCTTGAGAACCATAGCCTGACTTCTCGATATATTTCTTTTCCTTGTGAGGTTGGTCTTCATGTGTAAATCCTTGTGGGTGAAGCTATGAAGCTTCCACTGTTGCAAATAAGCTTCAATCTTCCAGAACCCTGGGCTACCGAGACAACTAGAAAAAGTGATTAGTAACATGAGCTAAGTAGCTCACATATATAATGCACATAGCGTATAGATATATAACGCATAGATGCAAGTATGATTATGCGAGTGCAAATGATTTTGTATAAATAAACCCATTACTGCCTTCACACTCAAGTAGAACCTTGGCGAACATACTCTTCAAGACATATGCCACAATATATAGAGATTTTCATGAAACCATCACAATGGACCTCCCAAGATATTGCTAAGTATTTTGAGGACTTCTCCAATGATGCCCAGTGTTGTGGGACTTCTCCAAACTGTTCCCATAAACCATAGGACTTTGCCAAACCATGCCCATAAACTGTGGGGCTTTTCCCAAATGAACCTATAATCCATATAATGCAGATGATCTTATATGCGTACCCCAGGAGGGACCAAGGTAAGGTCATAGAAACCTCCTCAATTGTAACTATGTCTTTCCAAGTGGTTACGTTATGAGGCATATAGTATGCCTAAGTACCTATCAGCTAGTAAGTTTGAAAGTAATTTTGAAACTCATGCATAATGTAAGTAAACATATGTCATGATGACCCTTTATGTATAAATCCATGCAAGTGTAAAATCATGTGATACGCACATCCAGATGAACATGAATTAATGTGTGATAGAAGATAATGATCCATTTGAAAAGATGAACTTCGCAATGAAGTTTTTGGCTAGATGCTATATAAATTTCCTTGTATGCATAGGAAACATGTGTGACAGAGAATATGTAAAAGAATGAAAGTAGAACTTATCTTTTCTTTTAGCACGTCAATCCAAGTCAAGGTTCAACCATTGAATCCATAAGGTTGGGGCTGCCAGCCTTTTAGCTTAAGATGCGGGCCTCTTTCCATTATGTAAGCCCTTCCATGGTGAGATGTTGAGTTACCTCCCGAGGATCAGATTTCCTTCCCGCATGGTATGTAAGCCTTCCTCCGTTTGAATCCTTGAACCTTTGTTCGTGCGTATGCCATGTAAGAAGTAGACTGCTTAGGGGTACATTCAAACCCTAGGGGTTCACCCAGTTGTACCCTTTAAGGTTTTATAAATATCAAGGCTTTACGCAATAGCCTTAACTTGTATATATCCATTCACATGGCATGTATGATAAGGGGACACCACTACCTGTCAAGGGTTCACGTGGGGGTGACCACACTACCTATGAAGGGTTTACGTGGGCGTAATATTGATAGGAACTTTGCTCACTTAGGGTACCCATGGTCAATGCGAACCCTGGAAAAAAGGTTCCACTACCTGTTGAGGGTTCACGTGGACCTAGCCACACTGCCTGTCGAGGGATTACATGGGCTTGAAGCTGATGTGAGCATTGTTACATACCCACAATGTTAATAATAAGAGGACACCACCACCTGTTAAGGGTTCAGGTGGGCCTGGCCACACTACCTATAAAGGGTTTACATGGGCCTAGCCACACTGCTTGCCGAGGGCTTATGAGAGTTTCGCTAGCCTAGTGTCCCTAGGATCGACGCAAACCCATAACATGCATAATCCATACATATTAAAAACTTGCTCATGCATAATCCATACACGAGAAATCCAAATCATGAAATCCAATCCAAATCCAAATCCCAATCCAAATCCAAATCCGAATCAAAATTCAAATCCAAAATCCAAAACCCAATCCAAATCCAAATCCAAATCCAAATCAATACTCCCCGGGGAAGCTCGTACCCAAGAGGTTCATACCTAAAAGGCTTCTACCGAGTAGGTTCATACACCTACTACCCCTAGAGTCCTTTCATATAACCTATCTTATAGTAAATAACTAGGTTCACGTAAACAATAATATATGAACACAAAAAGAAGGCATGCGAGTATAAGACATGAAGCACATAAGTACACATAGCACGTAAGTACGCATAGTCATTCACAGCAGTTAAGCAAATAAAGTCAAAGATAAAACGATCATAATTTTAATCAAGTCATAAAAATTATTTTACAGATAAGCGCTCGTGCCTTACCCCCGGGCTTCCACTGATATAAGCTAGATCCTCTTACCGACTGAACCCCTAATCCTAGACTGGTCTACGGGATCAGACCTAGAGTGCATGAAGAATTCCCATTAACGAGGTTCCATACTGGGAGTTTCCCTCGACCAGGTTCCATCCTCGGAGATTCCCTCAACGAGGTTCCATGTGATTTCCTCACAATGCTAATTTCCTTAGCATTCCAATATCCTTGAGCTGGACTTCACTCACCCAGTTTCCTTGGGGTCGTGGCGAAGCTGTTTGCCAATCCCATGTGATTTCCTCACACCGCTAAAATCCTTAGCGTTCCAATTTCCAAGAATTGGACTTCACTCACCAAGTTTCCCTGGGGTCGTGGTGAAGCCATTTGCCAATTTGTACGTAGCTTCCACAGCTGTACATAAATCCCATAATGGGGTTGGTTGTCCACCAACGTGATTACACGGAAGTTTATCGGCATTACGCCTTCTCAGGGTTCAAACGAGTGAACCTCCAATATAGGGGAACCTTATGGCCCTAGTTTCCCTAGGACCAGCCTGCCTTGTGGTTCCAATCCATTCACATGTAATCCATATGTGATACATGTACAATCCATACATGTCCCTGCCTTGATTCATGTATAATCCATACATGTTCCTGCATTGTTTCATGTATAATCCATACATGTTCTATATAGTCCTTGTAATCAATTAGCACATAATCCATGTGCTTCCAATCCTGTCTTGCGTATGTAATCCACATGCGATTCATGTATAATCCATACATGTTCCATTCCTTTAGCATATAATCCATATGTTATAAATCCAGCTCATGCATAATCCATACATGAGAAATCCTCTCCATGCATAATCCATACATGGTAAATCCAGCTCATGCATAATTCATACATGAAAACTCCTCTTTAAACCAATTTGTGAAATCCAATCCACATATGCTCCTTGATCTAGCTTCCAAGGGTACCTTAGAATTAAATTCCATTAGGGTTTCGCATACCAGAACCTCAAGAATCTCATGGACCTGACCCATTCATTTACCACTTTCAAGATACCATCATGGCAGTATACCATCCACTACCCCCCGGTTCTTTGTAGCCATTACATGCAAGAGGAACCTTATGTAATCCGCAATCAGGTTAAATCAACCTTCACCCTGAACCTCTAAGCTTACGTGAGCGTACTCATTGTAAGAAATAAGGGGTATTGTAGGTGAAGCGGCTACTGCTTGTAATATTCCTTCCAAGAAAGACAATGTTATTTTTCCTCCGGGGTTCAGATGTCGTACCCTACGTCGTGGTTGCCTTAGCTAACCTTCTGGAAGCTTACGATTGATGCACGTATGCCCACACATACTAGCCATCTTCACACACTTCTACATCCTGATGATTATATCCATGCCACCCGATATGGTTTTCCAATGATCTCCTCCATGTTCCAAGTTCGAAACCATATTTCACAACTCTCCTTGGGACCAGAAATTCAAATAAATCAAGTTTCCCCGAGTTCAGTTGACTAAACCTCCCGCCATAGGGTTCAGGTACACCTACCTTTAAGACCTTACTCTAGGTGTATGCCGTGAATATAGTTATGACCACCTATAAATCCAACCATGTTGATTGCTAAAGATTGTGTTTTATGTCTAGTTTTGTCGTTGTAACCCAATAAGGGGTTTTGAGGATGAAGGCCGCCAAGGGTTCACGAACCTGAACTTCCTTTGTACATCTTCTCATTGTGCATCTTAGAAATCCTCCATGTAGCCTGGTATCCACTACCCCCTATTCCTCGGCGTAGTTTGTCCACGGCCAATATTGAATCATATTCAACTTCTTATCCTCTTCGAGGAGAAGTCTAAATGGACATCTGTGAAGCTAGCTATACACGTCTCACCATAGTTTCAACCTCTTTTTTAATCCGTGTGGGAAGCCATGCTCCTTCTTATAAATGCGAGGTATGTAACCATTTTCTTTGTCTAGATGGTATGTAACCATTTTCTTTGTCTAGATGATAAAACCTCCTTTCTTTGGCCTCCGCTTAGGTGCTTCAACCAGTACCCCCCAGTATGCCTTTCACCAGTATTCAAATTTCTTCCATCCTTAGGGGGGAAGCCGTTAGCAACAGTGCCTTGAGGGGAAGCTACCCCTTAAGAGATAACAACCTATTTGTAAGGTTTGTCTTCAAAAATGAGGTGAACACGTCGCTTATATTCGAACCAAGTTGCCTTCCAATTGAGGTTCCGTTGTTAGGTTTGTTGTTTCCTTTAGCTTTTGCAGCTTTTGGTTTTTCCTTTAAGGGGTTCATATATGAATGTCGCACCCATATCCTTATTGATCGAAAGGTCAACCATACCCCGTTCCTTGTCTAGTAGCATCTTTTCCATAATTTCATCGAGATTACAATCCTCCACTATACTAGTTTCCACAATTCCTTCCTTGAAGTTTCCACATGTTCCAACTTCTGATGTTCGGGGGGCCTATAGCAGGGGAACCCCTTTGTGGGAACCTTCCAGCTTCTTGTGCTTGAGGGGTTTATAATATGAGAACCTTCATAGCCACATTATAAATTAAGTCCATCATTTGCATCTTCTTTAGAACGGGTCATCCTACTATAGTGTTGTAGGATACGCTATCAACCATAACTCCTTCCAATTGGGTGGATAAAAGGGGTTCATTCTTCAATACTACCAGTGACATTTTCAGTTCGTGAGAAGTTCGAGTCCACCTTCAACTTCCATGATAACCTTTTTGCTAGAGCTTCATTTAGGTCACTACTTAAGACCTTTTGCTCAATGTTTTTTAGCTTGATATTCTAAGCTTCCACCTTCCACTGTTAGTGAAGTTTTCTGTTGGTGTATACTGAAAATATTTATTTGAAGTATTTACATTTATTTCTGGCGGGTTTAATTGAGAATCATTTAAATGTTTACATGTTGTCTAAATATTATATATTGTGAATAATCTAGTATCAAATGGGATACAGAATATTAGATTATTAAATACGGTTTATATAATATAATAAGGTTCACAGCACAGGTGGAGTTAGACAATCTACTGGAATGGCTGTAGTATTATTTAGATTAGTTTATATTGAATAATAAATAATACTAGTATACTTTGTGTATATTGAACAGGATCAAATTTAGAATTGTTCCCTTATACTGATTAAGAAGGTGAACTAAGATTCTATGTTATTATTAATGCTTAGGTTCTTAATCCGGAAATAATAATTGACACGTATATATTATTTACATGCTTTGATTTATATATGAAATAATTCTTGTGAATTATATCATTATATTTTGGGTGATGAAATAATATATATGGTGGGATATTATTTATTGAAGGAATCCATGTCCTGATAATATTCGGGTTAATGATGTCCCCTTGAAAGCTCAAAAAGATTTAATTATGTGAAACCCTGCAGGTGGATTTATTCCGGCATAATTAAATAAAGGTTGAGTGGATGATCAAGGATAAAAGATATTAATTAAATGAATTATCAGTAATTTATTTAATTAATGGACATGCGATATTTTAAACATGGGGAATTTAATAAGCAAATAATATTGGAACCGAATTAAATAATTAAATTACGGTATTAGGAAAGGTAGTGCAAATATTAATTCTTTAGTGGATTAAATTAATATTTAATTACATTGGGCTAGGCTCAAGATGTAATTAGAAGGCCCAACCTAATTATCCATGATCCCTATTGTAGCCTATATATATTCTTATTCTCTTCTTGCTGGGGGCTGGTCGAAAAAATATTGTAGCCACCAAGGAGCAAGAAGAGAGGATAACTTGAGAAGACGAAGGCCACACTTCGCTCAAGGGAATTTGGGAATACAATAGAAGAGCGTGGAATCAACCGTTAACAAGGTGACTTTTCTATTCGTACTCGTTAATGTATTGTATCAAAAATCGCAGTGTCAAGATCTGATTGTCCCAACAGTTTTCATCGTGAGCACCTTTATAAGTTGCTTTCACTTTTTTTGATTTGGTGTCATCGCATGTCCAACCAAGAACTCCTCATTTTTCATTTATAGAGGTTCCTTCATACTTTCTGTCAGGGAGGCAACGTCAAATCTCTGGACTTCATTGATTCATTTTTTGAAAAGCTTTTCAATTATTGCTTCTATATGATGCGTTCTTCCTTCATCATCCTCCATTAGAGCAGCCATTTACATCAACGTTATGGGTGGTACTACCCCCTGAAAAACTGGAATCACTTTATGGGGTTCCATCAGCAAGGCTACTGGTAACATGATTCCTCAAGTATTCTGAATGGAGCTTCCATCATACCCGTACAGTGAGGTGTTTACTTTTGACCATTTCCTTGATTTAACCATATGAGTATCCCACACCAGTTGTGCAACGCCCATTTGTTGCATAAGAGGCCAAACATGGCCAAGATTGTTTTTTCTTGATGAATCCCCTTTAGGAACTAATTAATTCTTTTGGGGTTCTCATGTCGAGTGACACAACTACCATGGTGGAACCCCTACATTGAGTTCCAATATTTTCCATTTTGGCTTAAAGCCTTTGAATGGGATTTTCCATGCTTAAACCCTTTTCCAGGTTGCTTCCCAAGTTCTTCTTGCTTATTCCGGGCCTTTTTATTATTCAGCTTCTTGCTAACTTTAGCAGTTAAAAACTTTGCTAGGAACCTCATTTATCATGCAGCCACCGTCTGTAGCTCGAAAGTGATATTGTGGAAGCTCTCTTCTAGACCGCCTTCCTCAGGAAATCTCATTTTATTCTTCTTGTGCGTGAGGTGTGATGTAAGTTGGGGTTCTGATCAAGAACCACCATTGGGACCCTCTAGAACCTTGGCCTTGTGTTGGGGGAATCTCCAAGGTGAAACTCCTTCTTTAATAGGTCTTTTAGGTGGACCTCTTTGCCTCAACTCTCTTTCTCAAGAACCTTTGAATCAGGTGTAAAAATGAAGACCTTTGGGCGTCTCTTCATGATCAAAGGGCCTTCCATCATTGAACCTATATCATATACGCACCCCATTCTGGGAAGCTCTTTTTTGGGGAAGTCCTTTTTACCAATCTGAACCACATTTTAGTTTGACAAGCTTCACATTAAGCCTCCTGACCAGTCTATTGAACACACTCGAGCTTCTGTTAAGTGAAGCCTCAGGGTTCTAGGGCTCATCTTCCTTGAACCTGTCATCATCTAACCCATGTTTGGGTTCCTATCACCAATAAATCTCTTTTTCATGGAAGCTTAGTCTTCTAGCTCATTCATGTTCTCATGATTAATGTTGATGGAAACTTTCGTGCCGAATATGTGAATTATCAATAAGACACCTCTAAGCTTACATGAGCTAGCTCGTTTTAAGAAACAAGAGGTATTTAAGAGAATAATGTAAAATATTTCTGGTAGCTCAACAATGAGGGAGTTCATATCCTTGCCATCATCCAGGTTTTCCTACTTATCATTAATTATGGGGTTCACATCCCTGCTTCAATTTGGGTTCACCCGTACCCCTTCAGTTAGGAGGGTCGTACCCCAATCTGCACTGGGGTTCACCTGCTACTCATCTATCAGGACATTCACACCCTAATCTACGCTGGGATTCACCTACAGCTCATAAATCATGGTGTTTGTACCGCCATCATCGTTTAAGTTCACCCATTTACTCCCTTCATGGATTGAGCTATGGTGCGAACTAGTGTTGTGCTCCACAATTTTTAACGAAACCCCTGGACTTGTTTAACCCCAGAATTGTTGCAAGGGAGCTTTGATAGACCTTAACCTCCAACTGGTTGAACCCCTAGATTGATATTCTCCACTTTCTTCTACCATGAGTACGTTTTCTAGAATTAAGTGTTTAGGGGTTCATCTAATTCCGAGTGCCTTCTGTCATGGGTGCGACCTCCAGATTGAGGTTTCTCCTGCCTTCACCCCTTGTTTTTTTTAAAAAAATCATTGCATCCTCTTGGTTATCGAACTTCAAACATCAGTCGTCGTCGTGCTTCTCCCTTGATTTTACTTACCAATGCCTTATCATCTTAACGCAGATTTTTTACTCAGAAATGTATCATCCTGGACAGCTTGACCACCTGTGACTAAATATGGCATAGCTCCCTGTAGAAAAGGAATTTTTACGAGCCGTAAATTTTGCTAGAAACTAGATTCCGATACCTTTCCAACGGTATATCATACTACACCTAAAACCTTCCAGATCAAAGCAGTTTATTCTGTCAAGTTGGTTCAAAAACTGCATTACATCCTGGACAGCTTGACCGCCTTTGACTAAATATGGCATAGCTCCTTGTAGAAAAGGAATTTTTACGAGCCGTAAATTTTGCTGGAAACTAGATTCCGATACCTTTCCAACGGTATATCATACTGCACCTAAAACCTTCCAGATCAAAGCAGTTTATTCTATCAAGTTGGCTCAAAAACCGCAGCCTCAAAATTTCGATTTTCTTGCTCTTTATCTCACGCAAACAATTCATCGATAGGTTTCTCATATTTCCTTGATTCCTGGCCATTTTTTCCAAGACCTCTCCAATCACAATAAAAATCGAAGCGTCTCAGAGTCACATATTTTCTTTTATGCGTTTTACCACCAAATGACCAAAATAAAGGCGGTTATGGGTAAACTTCAATCTTCTTCATCCTTTTCCGATGAGCCATAATTTTTCCTCCATTTTTTCATCTTTTTGTATCTCTTTTTCCAGAGACTCGATTTTCCAGCCCATCCGCATGATATAATCCACCATACCTTGTGATATGGGCTGAAAATAAGCCCTAAAGACACATTTAATATGGCATTAATTAGACCCTGAATGGTCCAAACGTGGGGCCCACCAGATGGGCCCAAAATCCCTATTATAATATTAATTTCGTAACTAATATTGGGGGAAATAAATAGCTCAGCAAATAAGAGTTGGATAAGGATAATATCCCCTTCAGACTTATCCTATAAGGCATCCAATTCCATATGGAAACTGATTCCTATAAGGAATAGATCTAGAACTTTCCTCAAAAGTCTCTAACTCCTACCATAATTCTAAAGGCTCCTCAGCCTATATAAAGGGCCTGACCCCTCATCTCAGAACTACGTTTTATTGGCTTGATTCTCTAATTTACAGAGATACGTAGGCATTCTGTGAGGACCGTTTTAGTCTCGAACGCAGAAGCAGCCATTAAAGCACGAAGCTCACGAACCCTAGCATTAAATATATAAACCCTAGCCGCAGTATTTTCAACCTAGTTTTTATTCCACAACATTTGGCGCCGACTGTGGGGAGACAACATCAACCATGGTTCAAACACGAAGGACAACGTCAACCGAGGCCGTGCCCCTTAACTCTGCTCAACCAGCCACTTCAGATTCGCTGATCGTCACTGAGGAAGGACAAATACTCCCATCGACAGGGACGGTCGTTCAACCTCTGCCCACTCAACCCCCAGGGACGACTCCCCATGTAGAGGGGACTCACTCAGTGATCGTCCATCAAGGCCAAGAAACCAACCCTCTTCAGATGGTGGTTTCCCCTCTTGGTAACGTTGATCGCACGGGGGTACAGATCCACACTACGGATCTTCCTTTGAACACCAACCCTATGTATGGACTACCTAACTATCCCCCTCGACGAAGGGAACCTGGACCGAGCGGACACGCCTTACAGATCCGGGATCGAGAATATGATGACTACTCGGGTCCCTATACTGATGATTCATCATCATCTGAGGATGATGATCGAGATGAAGCCCCGAGAAGGCGACGAGCTAGCAAGGAACCCCTAAGAAGAATACGGAGAATCCATGATGGGCCTCCACAAACTATTGAGGAGAGGATTAAGGCTCATGAGGCTGAGATCCAAAGGTTGAAGGATGATATAGCAAGGGAACAGGCAAGACAGAGTCTGATTCAACCCCCTCCAATCTCAGAAAGGATTCCTGTTATAGATTTGGAGAGGTCTTCAAGAAGACAAAAGAGGGCTGATGTCCCAACAAGAGAAGCTATGAGGGTGGAAACCCCCAGGGGTAACCCCAAAGATCTGATGCCACTTGGGGACCCTGACGATCCCACACCTCCGTTTACTGAGGAGGTGATGAATGCCCACATCTCAAGGAAGTTTAAGATGCCAACCATTAAGGCCTATGATGGAACGGGCGATCCCGCAAATCATGTCAGGACTTTCTCGAACGCACTGCTGCTATAGCCTGCTAGTGATGCCTTAAAGTGTAGGGCGTTCCCTCAAACTCTGTCAGGAATGGCTCAAAGATGGTATAGCCGTCTACCTGCAAATTCGATTGGCTCTTTTAAGGAGTTAAGCGCTGCTTTCGTCAGCCAGTTCATCAGTGGGAGAATTCATGAGAAAAGTTCTGCGTCCCTTATGTATGTGGTGCAAGGGAAGAATGAGAACTTAAGGGATTATCTCAAGCGATTCACCAAGGAGACGCTAAATATCACCGATTTGGAAAATAAGGTGGCCATGGTAGCCCTGGAACACGGAACCACTGACCTCTTCTTCAAAAGGTCTTTGGCAAAACATCCTCCTGAGAACATGGCCGAGCTCCAAAGAAGAGCCGATAAATATATCAAGGCCGAGGACAGCATTAAGAAGGAAACCACAGTAGGTAATGGCAAGGGCTCTAATGATTCGAAGAAAAGAAAATCAGAACAAGAGTACGACGCTAGGGACAAGTATCCCCGGACTGGCAAGGACTCTGATTCATCACCTAAGAAGGGTTTTGGGTCAAGGTTTTCTGATTACGCAAGGTTGAACGCTCCTAGGAGCCAAATTTTGTTGGACATTGAGAAGGATAAGGACTTCCGCTGGCCTAAACCACTCAGGGGTGATCCCGAAAAGAGAAACAAAGATCTGTACTGTAGGTTCCATAAGGATGTGGGGCATGACACAGATGACTGCAGACAGTTGAAGGATGAAATTGAGTTTTTAATCCGGAAGGGAAAGTTAAACAAGTTCACTAAAGGTGAAGACCGTGGAACCCAGAAGAGGGATTATGAAAGAAGAGACAATGATAGGAGGGATAACGATCGCAATCGTAACCCGCAGCCTCGAGGACCAGTGATTAATATGATTTGGGGAGGACCAACAGCGGCCGGCACTACCCGAAACTCTCGAAAGGCTTATGCCAGGGAAGTGATGCACATCACAGGAGAAGCCCCGAAGCGTGCTAAGACTGAGGCAGTAATTGGTTTTGATGATTCAGATCTTGAAGGAGTGAAATTCCCCCATGATGACCCGTTGGTCATAACTCCAGTAATTGGGAACTCGGAAGTGAAGCGAGTCCTGATAGACAATGGAGCTTCCGTCGATATCTTGTTTCATGATGCTTTTATGAGGATGGGGTATACTGACTCTCAACTAACCCCGACTAACATGCCAATCTACGGATTTAATGGAGTTGAGTCCAAGGTTGAAGGGACCATTCATCTGCCTATGACAATAGGGCAAGAACCTAAGGAGGCCACCCAGATGCTAAACTTCTTAGTAATTAAGGCTGCCTCGACGTACAATGCAATTTTAGGGAGGACCGGACTTCATGCATTCAAGGCTGTTGCCTCTACTTATCACATGAAGGTCAAATTTCCAACCAGGAATGGTGTTGGGGAACAAAAAGGAGATCAAAAAATGGCCAGGAGTTGCTATGTGGCTGCTCTGAGAGCTGACGGAACTGGGGGGCAGGTACTCCCGATTGAAGACATGGATGTCCGTGATGATGAACACCGGGGAAAGCCAGCGGAGAACTTAATACCTATCCCTCTGGAGCTAGGCGACCCTGAGAAGGTTACTTATATTGGAGCCTCTTTGAAGGAACCCCTGAAGGGGAAATTAATAGAGTTCTTACAAAGGAATAGTGACGTTTTTGCTTGGACAGCAGCTGACATGCCAGGGATTGATCCTCAACTTATAACTCATAGATTGAATGTTGACCCTAATCGGAAGATAGTACAGCAAAAGAAGAGAAATTTTGCTCCGGAAAGGCAAGAAGCCATTAAGCAAGAAGTGGATAAGCTCTTGGAGGCTGGTTTTATTGAGGAAATTCAGTTTCCCGAATGGTTAGCAAACCCAGTGATGGTCAAGAAAGCGAATGGGAAGTGGAGGATGTGTATAGACTTCACTGACCTGAATGATGCATGCCCAAAGGATTGTTTCCCTCTGCCAAGGATAGATATGTTGATAGATGCCACAGCTGGACATGAGATGCTGAGCTTCATGGATGGGTTCAGCGGCTATAATCAGATTAAGATGCACAAGGATGACATCCCTAAGGTATCTTTCATAACCGACTTTGGTGTTTTTTGCTATCTTGTTATGGCGTTTGGCTTAAAGAATGCAGGAGCTACTTACCAACGATTGGTGAATAAGATATTCGCCCATCTGATTGGAAAAACCATGGAGGTTTATGTCGATGATATGCTGGTTAAAAGCTTGGTCAAGACTGATCATATCAAGCACCTCAGAGAGGCATTTGAAGTGCTGAGGCACCACAAGATGATGTTGAACCCAGCCAAGTGTGCCTTTGGCGTTGGATCAGGCAAATTTTTGGGTCTGATGGTTTCTAAAAGAGGCATAGAGGCCAACCCCGACAAGATCAAGGCAATCTTAGACATGGAACCCCCGCGCTCTATAAGAGACGTGCAGAAGTTGACGGGCCGGGTAGCGGCTTTAGGAAGATTCATCTCCAAGTCTGGTGACAAGTGCTTGCCTTTCTTTCAAGCACTGAAGAAAGTGAAAAATTTTGAGTGGACTCCTGAGAGCCAAGAGGCCTTCGAGCAATTGAAGAAATACATGGTTGAAGCCCCATTATTGACCAAACCAAGTCCTGGAGAGACTCTTTATCTATACCTGGCGGTATCTGAGCAAGCCCTGAGTGCTGTCCTTATTCGGGAAGAGGAGAAAGTCCAGAAACCTATCTACTATGTAAGCAAAGTGTTGCATGGGGCTGAGTTGAATTACTCACCCATAGAAAAGTTTGCTTTGGCTTTAGTAACTGCCTCAAGGAAATTGCGACCTTACTTTCAGGCACACAAGATTCAAGTTCTGACGAACCAACAGTTGAGGAACATATTGCATAACCCAAAGGCCAGTGGAAGGCTAATTAAATGGGCGATTGAGTTAGGAGAATTCGATATCACATACAAGCCTCGGACAGCCATCAAGGCTCAGGCATTGGCTGACTTCGTGGTTGAATGTACTATTAACAACCAAGAAGTCGGGGGGCAAGAGATAATGACTACCCCGGGGCAAGAGAAAAAAGAAGAGGAACTTACACCCGATCTAAAGGAATATTGGGTGCTCTATTTTGATGGAGCATCAAAAACAAATTCTAGTGGTGCAGGTTTGGTTTTGCAAAGCCCTGATGGGTTCATAGTTGAGTATGCATTAAAGCTGGATTTTCCTACTACTAACAATGAGGCAGAGTATGAGGCATTAATAGCTGGTTTGGGTTTAGCTAGAATCATGCGGGTCAAAAACCTTAAAGTTTGTGGAGATTCACGACTTGTGATATCCCAAGTAAACGGTGAGTTCGAAGCTAAGGATGAGACTATGGCGAAATACCTAAGAGTGGTGAAGGCTGTTATGTCTCAGTTTGAGGAATGTCATGTTGAGCACATCCCGAGAGAAGAAAACGTTAAGGCCGATGCCCTGTCTAAGTTTGCTTCTTCTGAAATAGAAAATTATGCTGGGAGTGTCTACTTTCAGGTCCTGAAGGCTCCAACCATTAATGCAAAGCTAATGGCACCAATTGATATAGGAGGCTCTTGGATAGATCCTATCAAGGCACACCTGGAGACCGGTTGGCTCCCAGACAATGCCATGGAGGCACGAAAACTCTCAGTAAGAGCGTTGAGATATACTTTGATTGAGGGTATTCTGTACAAAAGGTCGTTTGTCATCCCATACTTGAAATGTCTAAGGCCTTTAGAGGCAAGGGAAGCATTAGAGGAAGTTCATGAAGGGATCTGTGGGCAGCATTTGGGGGGCAGAGCCCTAGCTCACAAGATAATTCGTTTAGGGTTTTATTGGCCGGAGATGTTGGCTGATGCACAAAACTATGTCAAGAGATGTGAGAGATGCCAGAAGCATGCCCCAATTGTGAGGCAACCGCCTGAGATGTTGACCTCTATCAACTCTCCCATTCCGTTTGCAATGTGGGGGATGGACATACTTGGACCCTTTCCCATGGCTTCAGCACAGAGGAAATTCCTGATAGTGGCCATTGATTACTTCACTAAGTGGATTGAGGCTAAACCCCTGGCCAAGATAACCACCAAGCAAGTTTCCCAGTTCTTCTGGGAGAACATCATTTGCAGATACGGAATCCCACGAATCCTTGTGATAGACAATGGGACACAGTTCAATAATGAGGAGTTTAAGAAGTATTGTGAAGAGAATGCGATTGAGCTCCGCTTTACCTCAGTGGCACATCCACAAGCCAATGGGCAAGCTGAGGTAGCTAATCGAATTATCCTTGATGGACTGAAAAAGAGGGTCGAGCGCTCTAGGAACACTTGGGCAGATGAACTGCTGCCCATACTCTGGGCATATCGTACCACTTGTAAGGTAACAACTGGAGCAACCCCGTTTTTGCTGGCTTATGGAGCCGAGGCTGTTGTGCCCTTAGAGATCATACAGGCATCACCTCGAATCGAGGCATATGAGCCAGAAACTAACGAAGAAGGGATGAGACTTGCCCTGGATTTAATTGACGAGGTTAGAGATGAAACTAATGCTAGGAATGCTGAGTATCAGAAGAGAGCCTCTTTTCATTACAACCAAAGAGTTAAAGAAAGATTTTTTCGACAAGGCGACATGGTCCTAAGGAAGATTGAAGCCTCAGGAGTTGGCCAAAAAGGAAAGTTAGCACCAAACTGGGAAGGACCGTATCTGGTCAGGAAGGTGTTAGGACGAGGATCTTACAAGTTAGAAACCTTGGATGGGGTTGAGGTGCCCCGGACTTGGCATGCTGTGAACCTCAAAGTTTATTATGTTTGAGGTCTTTTGATAAAGACCTAACTTTCATCTATTTATTAGGAATAAGGTTCGAATGAAACCATTATAGAGCATGTTGCTCCCAGTAGTTGATAAAGTATCTATGTAAGGGTTGAACCCATTTTATTAAAGTCCTTTGACAGCATAATGGGATTTAATCTGTTTTCTTTATTGGTTATCTTTCCTTGCTAAAATAAACGAAAGACGAATGTTGGACCGACTTATAAGTTTAAATACCAGCCAGGAGGCCAAGTACTCAAAAATTCTAAAGTATTAACAAACTATGAGCAAAGGCAAGAAAAATGAGCGGAAATAAACTGCATAAATAGTTAAGTTAGAAATTACAAAGGCCCGAAGGCTATTAAGTCAAATGGTTGAAACCCAAAGTTCAGAAAGGCAAATGATAAATAAGTAAATAAAGTCTAAGGGGCCTGAGGGGCCTCCTTAGCAGGAGAAGCATCCTCAGAGCTAGTCTCAGTAGTAGACCCCTCGTCGGCAGAGACAGCAGCACCAGGCTGAGCTAGAGTAGGCTCGGGATCCAAGGCTGAAGAGGTGGCAGCAGCATGCTCCTTAACCAAAGTGTCATCCTCCCCAAACAGCTCTTCACTGGAACCAGGCCCCTGTGTCAAGGCATGGGGAAGGTGAGGGCTAGGAAAAGCAGAAGGCAAGAATAACCCTGGATGCTGCCTCAGAACTGCTTCAAGGGCCTTGGTCCACCCATCAGAAAACTGACTAGGAAAGAGCATTTCATCATGCTGATCCATGAGGGTCTTGTACTCCTCCGAATCCAGATATTCATCAATATGCTTCTCCTTGTCATCTCTCAGGGCGACCAACTCCGCATGCATCCCTACCATCTCTTCATCTTTCTTCTTTATCTGCTCCTCCAAACGGTTAATATGGAGAGTCTTCTTCTGAGACTCAGACTCAAAAGCTTTAGACTTCTCTTTCCAAGCTTTGGCTTTATGAACCAAACTTTGGAAATGGACGTTAGCCTGCATAAAAGGTTAGCATTGAAATCAAGTATTGAACTTAAAAACCGTTAAGGTATTGAAAGATAAAAGTTTGAGACTTACCACAGCGAGAGCCTGAGCACCAAGTGCCTCTGACTCCCCAATACCTCCACCAAGGACCATGTCCTTATAATCAGGGGTGGTGATCGAGTTCAAAGACCAATCCATGGAGTGCTTCGTAGAGCCCACCACAGAATCCTGCTTCCTAAAGCCCCAAGGAGGCCTGAAAACTGTCGACTGGACATTAACCTGGGAGCTCCCCTCCAGTCCAGCTATATCACCATATCTCAACTCCCCTTTATGGACCTTGTGGGGGCGCAAGAAAGGAGGCTCCGTGTTTTTCCCTCGAGGGTCAGCAACCCTCTTAGCCCGAATCATCCTAGCCGTCTCTTCATCAGGAGAGGGTGCAGCCTCCACAATCAATTTAGCAACTGCAAGAACGACCAAAAAGAGAGTTGGAATAAATTTAGTATTAAAAAGTAAATGGCAAAGACCAGTAAGAAAATTACCCCGCTCAGAAACTCTGGAAAGGCCTACTCCCCTTAGAGACTCCTCATTTAAAAGACTTAGGCAGGTAATAGAACTACCGTCTGCCTCGGTCAAAGTATTATAAGCGGCCTGTTCCTCGGTACTAAGGACGATTCCCTTAGCACTTCCATCTGAGACTCTCGAGAATGTCTGCCTAAAGAGAGTGCCCCAATCACCTCCATCCCATTCTAAGTATGCGAACTCATTTTTCCAGCCCGCATTATTATCAGGAATCGACTTGCCATTAAAGATTGGGGGGACTCTAGGACGGAGCTTAACATATACCCAGCCAGGGTTCGTGGCAGGACTATTGTAAAATTGAAAAAGTTTGCGAAAAAGAGCAACTGATAAAGGGAGTTGTTGTCGAAGACACAAAACCATAAAACATAATATAATTCTCCACGCGTTTGGTGGGAGTTGACATGGACTAATTTGCACATCAGCTAAGAGTCTAGGAATGAATTCATGAAATGGAAAACGAAGGCCAGCCACTAGACTCTCCCTATAAACACACAAAGAATTGGGTTTCCAGTGACAAGGTCTGTCACCTGGCTCGGCTGGGACAAGTTTATAAGGTGATTTAATTTTGAAAAGTTTGTTATATCTAGTGATTTCACCAACATCATGATAAGAGCTACAACAGTCATATGCATCTAATTCTGACAAAGAGGGGTAATCATCTCCACGTTGATTTAACATATCTACTAGAGATGTGTAAGAAGAGCGAATGGTGATTGTACCTTTGGAGGAGGCAGAATTCATCTTTGCAAGGCGAGACTTAGCTTTGTCTTCCATTGATGCTCTTGAAGAAAGGTTCGAAGCTCTTGAAAAACCCAGAAAATATGAAGATTTGAAGAAATCTTCAAAGAAAACCCAGAAGCTATGAAGATATGAAGAAATCTTCAAAGAAAACCCAGAAGCTATGAAGAAATCTTCAAGGAGAAACCCAGAAACCACCGTGAAGGGGAGGAGCTTCGATAAACTCTCGCCGGAAATCGCCTTGAAATAAAGAGAACTATAGAGAGAATTTCTAGTGAAGTGTTTGAGTAAAAGTGAGAATGAGAAAGTGAACTCTCCACTCTCACTCTTATATATAACTTTTCAGCCGGTTGAAATTCCTCCAAATGGTCAGAAAACCTACAGTAACAGGTCAGAAAAGCCCATAAAACCGGCCCAAATCAAGGCCCGATTCTAGGACATTCTTAGGAAAATATCTTTGAAAATATCTTAGATATTTTGAAGAAAATTATGGGTATTTTTTTAAAAAAATATATATATAACAGACAATAAATCCTGAATTTGAATCCAAATAGCCCGGATGGGCCCAATAACAACTATGAGGATAAGCCCATTTTTGAAAAGAAAGGAACCAGGCCCCATAAGAATAGGCCCAAAGCCAAAGTCGCCCTTAATTCGACCAGAATCCTGGTCGAAACGACCAAGAATCCTGGTCGAAACGACCAAGAATCCTGGTCGAAAAACTCTTCGACTAAAGCGTTGGAAACGCCCTTAATTCGACCAGAATCCTGGTCGAAACGACCAAGAATCCTGGTCGAAAAACTCTTCGACCAAAGCGTTGGAAACGCCCTTAATTCGACCAGAATCCTGGTCGAAACGACCAAGAATCCTGGTCGAAAAACTCTTCGACCAAAGCGTTGGAAACGCCCTTAATTCGACCAGAATCCTGGTCGAAACGACCAAGAATCCTGGTCGAAAAACCCTTCGACCAGAACAAAATTGGACCCTTATTTCGACCAGAATCCTGGTCGAAACGACCAGGAATCCTGGTCGAAAATCTCTTCGATCAGGAAGAAAAAGAAGGCCTTAATTCGACCAGAATCCTGGTCGAATTCCTGGTCGAATTCCTGGTCGAATTTCTGATCGAAAATACTCAGTTCTGGTCGAAATTCGCTATAAAAATTGATTTTCTGGCAGCTAATCTTCACAGACATGGAATTTTGATACCTGTAGGTACCATAATAGGATAAAAATGGAAAATACGAGGAATTTCATAGATAATTCCTTGAAGAAAAAAGACTCTGTAATTAAAGTTATGGAAATTGCTTAGCCTCGAATAAGGCATATCGTCGTAAACGTGTCGGTCGCTCCACACTTTACATCAAGACGACATTCGTGAAACACTAGTGTACAAAGCCCGGACCCAAGTCTCACGAAAGACAGATAAAACTTCAAGGAAAACCTGATCAGTTTTCCTAGAAGTTGGGGGGCAAATGATATGGGCTGAAAATAAGCCCTAAAGACACATTTAATATGGCATTAATTAGACCCTGAATGGTCCAAACGTGGGGCCCACCAGATGGGCCCAAAATCCCTATTATAATATTAATTTCGTAACTAATATTGGGGGAAATAAATAGCTCAGCAAATAAGAGTTGGATAAGGATAATATCCCCTTCAGACTTATCCTATAAGGCATCCAATTCCATATGGAAACTGATTCCTATAAGGAATAGATCTAGAACTTTCCTCAAAAGTCTCTAACTCCTACCATAATTCTAAAGGCTCCTCAGCCTATATAAAGGGCCTGACCCCTCATCTCAGAACTACGTTTTATTGGCTTGATTCTCTAATTTACAGAGATACGTAGGCATTCTGTGAGGACCGTTTTAGTCTCGAACGCAGAAGCAGCCATTAAAGCACGAAGCTCACGAACCCTAGCATTAAATATATAAACCCTAGCCGCAGTATTTTCAACCTAGTTTTTATTCCACAACACCTTGATTGTTGACCTCCTTCTCAGGCCCAATTTCGTGGTCACCTCCATTGTTCTTCGGAGTATGTTCATCGTCGGAGCTTTTCGCTATCTTTCCTCTCAAAAGATCATCCAATCCCCTCCTTCTAGCGCCAAAAATGTTGTGAGAGGAATTTGGTACAACACTTCAATGAAATAATTACAAGAATCAACCAAGAAAATCCAATAATCTTAATCAAATAACCCGAATTACAATCCAAAAACCCTAGCCTCATAAGCCCTAATCCGAATGGAGGAAGAATGATTATTTGGACTGAGTTTGCAAGTACTCCAAGCTATGGTGACCGAGTAAATCCTACTCAATCGAGAGAAACTAGCCCAAAGCGTGTGTTAGTGGTGTATATGTGTGTCTCACTTTGCAAATTGCCTACATACTCTTATATTTATAAGAGATCAAGTCCCATGTAGTTCTTGATACTCCTCCACGATTTGATAAGCTTAATCCTCCATAACCGACCTGCCTTGATTGTTTATCCCAACTGATATAGTTATCCGACTGTTATTCCATGATTTATCCATGCTTCCATGATATATCTACACATATATATCCGAATATATATATATATATATGATGTTTATCCACGATAACCACTGTTGGGCCGTTCCTATTGCTTAGGAGTTATCCAAAAGGTTGTTAGAGCGTGCCCTACCCGATTTCCTACAATCTAGGAGATTATAGGACTGCTGGTGTGTTTTCTGGAAATCATCAGGGTACGTGCACGTACCCCTGCCTGGAGACTTATCACTCGGACGAACCCTGTCGAGCCTCCACACAAAAGTACCCCTATATGAGGTTCAACACCTGAACCCCTATATGGACGAACCCCGAACCAGATGTCAGAATCCCTATCTTCCAGTATATTCCTAGGACGTATTGGATCAATGCATTCACACCTAACCCAACCTATCCTCCCATAACCACATAATTCAAGTAATTCGAGTCCATAACCTTAGTGAGCCTTAAATCAAGCCCAAGGCGGATTTTTGGCACAACAAGATGGGTTAGTGAAAGCTTTTGAGATACATGTTGAGTTTACTAGTTGCATGTTGGTTTCTTTGATTTTTAATCCAAGTTACAAGGATTTTGTGTGTTAAGTTAGTTGTCCAGAAATTTTCCAGCAACTGTCCTGTTTTACTCTGTTTATTCGAGACTGTTAAGTCCTGTTCTGGGCAGTGATCTTTTCATGAAAATTGTTCTACTTGGAGTCTATTTTGTGTAGGAGAAAACGGTGCGTCATTTGAGTTAGCGGTTTAGGAGATATCAACGTTTTAGTAAAACCTGCGCAGAGCAGAGTAATCTCTCGGGTTACTGATTTTGGTGCTGTATTTCACCCACTTAAACTTTGTGTTTTAAGCTGAAATTTTTATGGTTGCTAGAGGGATGGTACAGGGTGATCCCAGAAAAATTTTATGTAAAAATCTTAATTTTTTAAATTACTAAAAATGTTTGAGTGGTGCTGTGTATATATGTATGTTTTTGGGCCTGGTTAATGAGGTTAAATTGTATAAGGTAATTGAATTGTGTATGTGTCGAATGAGTTTGTGTGTGTGCCAAGCACATGTGTGTGTATTAGATAGGTGTTTGTTTGATGATTTGCTAAGCTAAGTGCTATGTGTTAAGAGAGTATTTACTTGGTTTAATAAGTTATACTAGCTGTCTGAATTCTTGTAATATTTATATAAAATTGAAAAATGATCATATGGTGTTGAATTTAGAGTCTTTAGAAAGGTATTTCAGTTGTCTACAAATTTTGTTTTATGTGTTTTTTGAGATTCCAATTGTAAGCCCCTGTTTTCTGCATTTTTGTAACTGGTCAGAATTGTTTGGTTGATTGACTGTCCTGATTTCAGAAATTCATAGTAAATCGATCGTACATTCAAAATTTCTGAGCCATATCATTATGGAAAACTCTTTTTAAAACCTACATTTCTTATTTACATTCCATTTCCAGATTTTGTAATCTCAGTTAAACTTAGAAATACCAGAGTGCGTATGTCCTGACCCTGTTTCAACAGTCCACTTTTTAATTTTTCCAGAATTCATTACTTATCCTTTTGTAACGAGCCTTACCATTCTGGAAAGGTCTCGGGATTTCCTTCGATTTTCATGTTCTGTACTTTTTAATTTAAGGTCATCTTGATAGTGTAAATTGGATGTCTTTCCAGGCTGGTCATAACAGATTGTTAAGGATAATGGTCATTTTGGTGTATTATGAATTGTGGTTGTAAGTATGGTTGTAAGTAATGTCGAATAACTATAATAGTAAGTTGAATGCTTGATTATGTTGAAAGTATGTGACTTGGTTGATGTTTGTGTCGGTTAAATTTCGATTGGTAACGCGATAATACAAAGAGATGCCGCCGAAATTTCTAAAAATGTAAATAACTTCTTTTGATATTTAAACCGTCACATCTCTCGTATATGATCGTTATTATCAATTGGAAATATTAATTGACTTATGTGTTATGTGATTAGAAGGCCGTATGCATGCTAGATATCCGAATATATGTTTATATGATTAAGTGTTAACGACTATAAGGATAGTCGCTATTGAATTTGTGTTGATTTATGATTTAAGATTTGTCGGGTATAGACCCTAGACGTTATAAAGTTATTAAGTGTATATTGATTGGTTGATTTGGTGATTTCACCGGGAAGTGTTTTATAGTAATATTTGTGATTAAGATAAACGTGTTAGAGTGTGCGTACTAGCGTCGATTAGGGGTGGAAAATGGATAATACGGATACAGCTATATCCGAATCCGGATCCATTTTTTAAAACCGTATCCGTATCCGTATTAGAATCCGGGAATATCCGGAAAAACCTTATCCGTATCCGAATCCGGCAAATAATATCCGGATCCGGATAATATCCGCATCCGAATCCGTTTTGCAAAAAAAAAGAATTTTTTTTTTGAAATTTGCATTATTATAAAAAATAGGCATATTTTGCAAAAAAAAAAACAGGCATATATAATATTATAAAAAGACAGGACCCTCCATCTGTCTTATAACAATCCCAAACAAGTCACTACAAACTGCAAGAAATGAACTCTGAAGAATAGAATTCATCATATTTCATATTCCCAAACAAAGGACTAATTTTTATTTCATTTTATATCAAATTCATCATATATTATTTTTAAAAGTAAATGATAAAAATTAAAAATATATTAAAAATATATTATATATAATTACTTTCGGATACGGATATTTTCGGATACGGATGTACCTATATCGATATTCGTATCCTAAACTCTCGGATTCAGATACAGATAATATCCGGTTGACTCCGGATACGGATAATATCCGCTTTTTTCCGGATACGAATACAGATATTTCGGACGGATATCGGATTTTTCGGATTTTTTTTCCAGCTCTAGCGTCGATAGACCGTATGTTTATCCTGAAGACTAAAGTGCCGTATTGTGTTAACTATGGAATCGACGTACGGACTCGATCGCGGCAAATCAGACTGGTGGCAATCGCAAGTGCATCGAATCGAAAGAGGATCAAATCAGAAGATTGGACACGCGAGACAGACGAAGGAATGTTCTCTCTAGATCATCAAGCGTGCTTATTAGCTAGGACCTAAGGCAAGTCTACTAACCGTACTCTTTCGTTCAGAGTATGCATGCTTTTAAAATATCTATGATGAATGCTCAAGTATAATGTTATGTTTTCTTAAAAACAAGAATTCTGCAAATGCTTTATTTAAACTCGTAAATTCGCGAGTGTTTTCTCGAACCTAATCTTTATTTTTCCATCTTGTTCATAATACCTTTGAATACTTTGTTATACCCTACACTCGTACCTTACATACTTATTCTGTTTTGGCTTAAGTCCATTTGCGAGAAATATTATGATTCCCTAAGCATTGATTGTTGAATAATACCTTTGCTTAACCCCTAAACAACGACCTTTTTATTCTTGTTATGAACTTTGAATCGAGATTGTGAATTGAAACTCGGAATTTGATTTTCCCGAAAGACTTGAATTATTATTGAGAACTTGAAATTCTTGTTCAGTAATCTGATAATTTTATTCGACCCTGGAATTGGAATTTGATTTTTGACCGTTACGCCGGTCTGTTATGTATTTTGGCTTTATGCCATGGCCAATGTCAATAATTACCAAGGATCCTTTAGAAGTGTGTTGGAGTCACGGTAATATGTGGCCCGGAGCTAATGCGTTGGCTGATCACCTAGCTTAGCTCGTAGCGTGTGGTTCCAATTCCGTTCCGTTTGATTCGGTAAATAAATCTTCTTGACCCTGATTATTTACCGCTATATTTGAAATGTTGATATACCCTGATTATCTACCGTTATCTTGATTTATAGTCTGTAAAGAGAATCTCTTATTAAAGTTCGTTGTTTAAATGTCAAAATTGTTTTAAAGCTTTGGAAGTGAATCATTTATTGAATTCTACAAACCTCCATCCTATTTGGAAATTGTTATTATGAATATTTTAAAAATGGTATCATTCGCAAGTTGGATTTTAAAACCTTCAAAATTTTTTCCCAAAAGTATTTTAGTATACTCTATTAAATACTTGCTGAGCATTTCTTTTGCTCATTCTTGCTTTTGTTTTAAATCTTATTTTTCAGTGATAGATAGTTGATGCGGTTGACTTAGTTTAGCTTGAAGCCGGGCAAGTCATGGATCGAGTTGATGTTTGGCTCAGAGCGACTCTGTCTTTTGAGTTAGTCTACTAGATGTTTAGTTAGACTGGTATGGTATTCATATTCGTGTGTTGTATTATTTGTTGTATTAGAATATTGTGGCCGTTGTATACCTTATATCAAGGTGATACCAATAGCATAAGATTGTATAAGAGATTGTTGTACTAAGAGTTGTGAGTTAATGAAGAAGTTATTATTATAAGTGTTTTTGGATTTCTTGTTTCCAAGTCTATAACCTGAAAAGATTCTTGGTAGTTTGGGGTCGGATGTCATGTGTTAGTTATAATATTGGCATGTGATTGTTTGATTATTAAGGTTTTCCACAGTAACGACCCATATCCCTGACCCCGGATTTGGGGGCATTACAAATCCACCCAGTCAATTTTGTTATTATGACTACATTGAAGCATGTGATAGAATATTCCTATATCAAAACCAAACATTTAGTCATTCATGGTTCATACAATTTGACTATAAGTTCAAAAGTCCAATACCACTTTGGTTCACAGATTGGTGGAACACCTACGGTCCCCTAAGGGCCATCATCCCAGATATACTTTAATTTAGAACAAATAGACTATTTCGGAAAAGTTAGAACTAGTAAAAATCTAGATTATGCAGGATACGAAGTCCTCCATTTCTTCAGTAAATATAAAGTCCCCTGGATTTCAAAATGGAAATATAAAATAGGCACTCCTTTCCAGGACACTACAATAGTTCATGAAGTTAAAGGTCACAAAGCCCTAGTAACTCAACACGACGGATAGTTGTGTTGCCATAATTCATTATGTCAAATGGTGGGACAAATTTGACATCAACAAGATAATCAGTCAAGTCCAAAAAGAATTCCCGGCAGTAAAATCCAGTTCTGCAACCAAAGAAAAGAAATTATCTGAAGGCTCCTCATCCTCTTTAGATATTTCTACAATCAATAAGTTATCATCTTCGGAATTAACTACTCTATTAAAAGCCATTCAAGAAAGAGCTGGCAGTCTTAAAGAAGAAGCCTCCGATGATAATTATGCAGAAGCTAACAATCAAAATTCCAGTCAACAATCAGTCACAAATCCATATGGCAGTGCAGATTTACAAGATGCTCAGGGCCCATATGCATAAAGTTACTATGCATGAACAGTAAAAAAAATTTCTATTCATCAGTCAAAATCTTCAGTAAAAACCCATGTCGGCAGGCCGACAAGTTACTTAAGTAAATTACTTTTGCTTTCACTTTTACCCAGGTGAATTGCTTTTACATAAGTAAAATGTTTTTCACTTTTACCTTGTAATAATGGAAAGACTGATTGGTTCTTTCCCGTGTGCTTTACTCTATATATATGAGCTTAAGTTGTATGTTGGAGGAAGGATGCAAACTGCTTTGTAAGTTCTATTCATTTCTTTTCATTCTAGTTCTCTAAGTTTTTGCATGTTTATCTTGTATATATCCGGTAACTTCCTGTAATATATGTTTTTAGTAATCAAGTTTTAAGTGTTTTAAATTATATTCAACTGTGCGGTCCCTTTCCCTCAATCCCCCTACATCATATGCATACCGGCTCTTTGCCTGGTTTAGTTTTGTTAAGATATTATCCTTGATCTCTTCAATAACTATCTTCCTCTTCTTTAGACTCCCTTTTGGTATATATATATATATATATATATATATATATATATATATATATATATATATATATATATATATATATATATATATATATATATATAAGAGCTGCTCAAATGAGGCCCCTCTTATAATGAGACCCTCTATTATATTGACTCCCCCTCATATTTCTTGTATTCTAAAGGGCTTTGTTGTATTCTAAAGGGCCTTGCCAGGAGCACCCAATACGAAAAAGGCTTATAATTCTACTCTCTATCCATTCATCAAAAAAATATATTTTTTTATAAAAAAATGATGACATGGCAGCGGTTTTTTTTTTTTATGAATGAATAGAGGGTAGAATTATAAGACTTTTTCGTATTGGGGGCCCCTGGCGAGGCCCTTTAGAATAGATGAAATATGAGGGGGGCTCATTATAAGAGAAGGTCTAATTATGAAACGGGTCTCATTTGAGCACCTCCCTATATATATATATATATATATATATATATATATATAGGGAGATGATCAGATGAGAATCTTAATTAGAGTGAGAACTGAGAATTAATCTCAACCCTTTATTTTTTATATGTAAAACTAATCGTGACTGTTACGCCATATTTTCGGTTGCCTCTAATATCTCCCAAATTTGCAAATATGAATCTAATAATAATTAACTTAACCCCCAAGTTAATTATTTCCTCTCTCTGAAACGAGGAAAGAATCAATACTAATCAATTAATGATATAAAATATCTCCAAACGATATTCTTCAAATCAGGAAGATATCACAACGATAAGATTAAATCAGATTAAATCAGTAATTACCCAGATTAACGAAGTTTATCCCTAAAGTCTCTAAGGGATAGACACAAATCCTTTTAACAGAACTGCGTTGGCTTGATCCTTATAAATATAAGGTACGCAGGCATCTTGGAAAAGGATTCGACACATCTAACAAGTCGAGACACCTCTCAAGTCCAGCCCCAAACATCCAAAATCCCCATATTTTCATGATTTCATTATTCCAGCAACCTTCGAAATTTGTTATCACCAAATTCCTCCGTTAACAATTGGCGCTAGAAGGAGGGGATTATTTTTTGATTGTGGAGGACAATCAAATCATCTATATACACGGGGGGTTATATTGGATTGTAGGCGATTTTAACGGTGGAGGCGAACGGTGGAGGCGGTGGTTTTTATTCTAAAATTTATAATATTATTATCGGTTAATCAGCAAACAGCAACAGCCTCGTCGGAAAAGAATGAAGTAAAACCATGTTTATAAAATTTGAGGCGTACATGTAATTTGTGGCCATTAAATCACCAAAAGAAGACAAGTATGTACAGGCTATATAGGAGGTAATACACGTTGCCAGGGAAGGTTAAAGACAACCATGAATGCCCACGCGCAGTAAAGAAAGAGAAGGTAAAAGCTTCACAGGAGCAAAGCAGTGCAGCCGCAAAAAAAAATAATAATGGAGCTCGGAAAATTCTGAATTCGCCGGAAGCAAAAATTCAGATAAATTTTAATTTTTTGCATTAATATTTTTGCCATGCAAATTATATTTTCATCGTAAAAATATGTTGTTGCATCGTAGGTATATGCTAGAACATTATTTTCCTAACGCTAATATTTTTGAAGGTTTTTTTTCTTTCAAAAGAAGGTTTTGTTTAGAATATTTTTAAAGGATCTTCCGTAAGGAGAGTATTATTTGGAAAGATCCTATTTTGTTGCTGGTATTTTTTTTAGACGACCTTTGGGTGTTGCTGGTATTTTTGAAAGACCCTTCAAGTGTTGCTGATATATTTTTTGGAAGAATCTTGGAATATTGATATGGTTTTGGGAAGATGACCTCCTCTAAGGAGGGTCTCCCTTATTTTTTGTGATAGACGACCTCCTCTAAGGAGGGTCTCCCTTATTTTTGTGATAGACGACCTCCTCTAAGGAGGGTCTCCCTTATTTTTTGTGATAGACGACATCCTCTAAGGAGGGTCTTCGTGATTTATTTAAAAGATGATCTCCTCTAAGGAGAGTCTTAAGAACAATGAAGAGATCTTCGGAAAATCCACCTCCTGTGAGGAGGGTATTTCTGGAATGGGGAACGATCTCCTTTGAGGAGGGTATCCCAAATTATCAAAATCCTTGTAAAAATCGTACTTCCGGGGGGGGGGGATGTCCGTACTTCCGGCGCCTCATCAAGGTTCGAGCTTCGGAAAATCCACCTCCTGTGAGGAGGGTATTTCTGAACAAAAATTGATCTCCTTTGAGGAGAGTACCCTAAATTACTAAATCCTTGCAAAAACCGTACTTCCGGGGGGGATGTCCGTACTTCCGGCGCCTTATCAAGGTTCGAGCTTCGGAAAATCCACCTCCTGTGAGGAGGGATGTCTCTGAAGCATTTATGGAAATTCTGGTGGATATGACCTTCTTTGAGAAGGATATTTTCCGGAATACGTTATGGAAACTCTAGAATACGTCCTTCTTTGAGGAGGGTATTTCGGAGTGCTTAATGGAGGATATTTCTTTGAATATTTGCTTTTCAGGGTATTGCTCGAAAAGCTTTGCACGACTCTGTGAATAATGCTTGGATGGCTCTCCAAGATACATTCTCTCACACCTATAAAACTTATTCTTTTTTACATATTGCATATTGTCTTATTTACATCTACATGTATATTACGAGCACCTTGGTGCTCCATATTTTTTACTAATCTTTCTCTACTAGCTGTTTTAGTGGCTCGGGAAATTTGGAAGATCGAAGCATGCTTAGTTCTCCACTGCAGCAAGCTACACTGAAGAACTAGGGGGTAATTGTTACGCCATATTTTCGGTTGCTTCTAATATCTCCCAAATTTCCAAATATGAATCTAATAATAATTAACTTAACCCCTAAGTTAATTATTTCCTCTCTCTGAAACGAGGAAAGAATCAATACTAATCAATTAATGATAGAAAATATCTCTAAACGATATTCTTCAAATCAGGAAGATATCACAACGATAAGATTAAATCAGATAAAATCAATAATTACCCAGATTAACGAAGTTTATCCCTAAAGTCTCTAAGGGATAGACACAAATCCTTTTAACAGAATTGCGTTGGCTTGATCCTTATAAATATAAGGTACGCAAGCATCTTGGAAAAGGATCCGACACATCTAACAAGTCGAGACACCTCTCAAGTCCAGCCCCAAACATCCAAAATCCCAAATCCCCCTATTTTCATGATTTCATTATTCCAGCAACCTTCAAAATTTGTTATCACCAAATTCCACCGTTAACAGTGACCACATAAATTATACGTCTCTTTCCTCCTACCTTCATCTCATCCACTTCCGTCACCAACACCTTCACCACTATCATCTCCGTTCATCCTTTCCTTTCTTCATTTTTCATACCATGAGTCTCCTACTCCAACCGTTAATCTATTCCTCCCTCCGGTCATATCAGTTTGATGGTTCCAATCAAATCACCATAGTTTTCAGATCTGACGGAGATAGTTAAATGCAAACAAAAATATGACGACCACATCTATATATACATAAATCATTCATGAAGACCTCTACTTTAATGGACGCACCGCTCAGATCTGATATTTTTTGATGATTTGCATTTAAAAAATTGGTAATTTGTGTTTCGAGTTTAGTGATTTGCCAATAAATTTTATTAATTTGAGTTGAATTTTGATGTTTTTGGTTGGATTTTTAGTGATTTAGGGGTTGTGATGATGGTAGTGATGGGTTCAGTTTGATTTTGGTGATTTTGTTGTGGTGGTTGCAGTTTAAAATTTTGTAATTTGCCTTTGAATTTGGTAATGGTTTTAGACTTGTAGCGATGTGGCGGTGATGTGGTGGTGCTAATTACGGTGGTGGCATTAGTTTTGGTGTACATGTGGCATTTGATGTAGTTGCAGATGTGTTTGTGATAGTTAATAATTGTGATGATGATTGTGGCGGTGGGAGTGGTGAATGAGTGGTAGAGGTGATAAATACTATTATAATTTATTTGTATATAGATGTATTAAGTTTCGGTGATTCGAGTTCAAATTTGGTGATTGTGTTACATGATTCTCAGTTCTCATGATAACCAGGTTCTCATTAGAGTAGCTCCCTATATATATATATATATATATATATATATATATATATATATATATATATACATATATATATATATATATATATAGGCTAGTGATCAAATAGAAACCATTTTTTAAATAAAAACTAGAAAGCTCTATTAACCTTAGGATCTAATTAAATCTAATGGCCCCATTTAAACATTCACATTCAATTTAAATACACACAAACCCAACTTATTCACACCCACTCACTGCTCCTGCCATCATCTTCTCCGACCTCCGGTCATCTAGCTTCTCCGGTGAACTCTAATTTTTCGGCGAGCTGGAAATTTGCAGATCTGGCTCCTCTTTTTCCTTTCCAACCTCTGGCCCCGCAGGGGCACCATCTTCATCGTTTATAGAAACTTATATGAATCACACATTTATCTCTGTCGATTTTGATAGATAAGGCAGGTGCGTGCCTGACTTTTTTTCTTCATTATAAATTTGTATTCTTTTTCCTGACTCAAAGATCTCTCTCTCCTCAACATTCATACATATATACACGGGATATTTACTTTCTTCCTCTATTTCTCTTTCTCACTAACTCTTCTCTCTTTTTTTTTTAAATCCATTCATCTTCTCTATGTTCGCTCCAACTACCTTCCTGCCAACACCACATCTACTTGAATATTTTTGATACCCCTGTTATAATAACAATTAGCCTATCCTTTTTTTTATTCAATACATCAATCTAAACACAATTTTCTTTTCTGGCGACTTAGTCGTTAAAAAACATCGTCAATGAATCACCATTTATAGTTATCAAAACTTAAAAAAATGATGATTTTATTGTACAAAATTGGTGATTGCCCTAGTGCGGTTTAGTGATCTATGTAGTATAAAATAGTGATTACTGTAGTGATGCTATTACCTTTGTTTTCTAGAAAAAATTGGACAAAGTGATTTATTTACTTAGTTTAGAATATGCAGATAGAGGGGAAATTGGCACATTGAAGCTACTCAGGCATCATAACGTGGTCTGGTTACATGAGGTTTGTTTTTCTATGGTCTCAATTATTTTACACTCTTAATCTTTATAAAATCATATTTTTGTAACTATATCCCATAAATTTGTCCATATTTTTAGTTAGACTGTAATACAAATCCTTAAACGTGTAACTCTGTATAATTTTAATGATATCATATATGATTGCTTTATCATTGGGTCTTTGTTTTTAGCACTTAGTCAAATCTATATTCAACTATAAGATTAATCTAATTTTAATATATTTTAATCAGAATAGATGTAAACTAAAGCAATTTATATAATTGGACTGGACATGTAGCTACAAATCATCGCATAACAGCATTGCTCTTGTTTATGTTGTTGTAGGCTCAGAAAAATAAATTTTAGCTAATATTGTGTGAAAATAAGAGTGATATGTCGTCAAAAGTCAAATTTGAATAAGTTATGGTAGCGTAAATAAAATCACAAACAAGATAAATTAGTAATGGGCAAATAATGTAAAGGAGTGAGCAGGCAAGCAATAAAACCAAAAGATGGTATTATAATCCTCTACGAAAGCCAAGCAGGGGATGAGTCAGCTACTGGTTACGAACTAGATGGCTCTCAAAAGATGGCTGAACACAAGTTGTATGTACAGGAGTTGGAATGCTACTAGTACGAGATAGGTAAGACAGGGCTAATACATTCTGCTGATATTGTAGGTATCATTTCTGAATGGAATTATTATGGGAGGAGATGCAGGTGCTTCAATCCATGCAGATTTCGAATTGCAACTGAATTGTACTTTTTGCAAGTTTATGTAATATTCTTGGTGTGACTAAATTGATGTAGAGAATGATTATGTAATATTTTTTTATTAATGAGATTGATTGTGGTCACTTCCTTTTTGAAGTTTGAGATAATTGTATTTGTTATATACTATATGGTATTTGTTTGTGTGAATTAAAGGTTACTGAAATTGCAATTTTATTTTTTTTATAAAAAATTGACTTTAGGCGTCGGTTCTAGAAAAACCTGACACTTATAATCTGATTTTAAGCGTCGGTTTTTTAAGCAACCGATGCTAATAGCACGACCTTAAGCGTCGGTTCTTTATGCAACCGACGCCAATAGCAGGACATTAAGCGTCGGTTCTTTAAGCAACCGACGCCTATAGTAGCACTTTAAGCGTCGGTTCTTAAGCAACTGACGCCAATAGTAGGACCTTAAGCGTCGGTTCTTTAAGCAACCGACGCTATTAATATATTATATGCGTCGCCCAGTTAACTGACGCTATAGACCTATACCTAAAGCGTCTCCTACATGTACTACGCCTGTTAACCGACGCTTTAGACCTTTTTGACCGTGGCTTAAAGTCCATTCTGTACTAGTGGATGGAGATCTAAGTTCGATGGTACACAGTGATGAGATGTTGGTGGTGATCAATGTGATTGTAAAAGTGAGGAATGATACAATAATTTGGTAGTACGATGGTATTGGTTTTTATCAAAACTAGATCGGAGTTGTGGTGGTAGTCGGAGATGGTGATCAAAGGAGGTTGTTGACTGTTGTTTTGATTAAAAGCAATTCAGGTGTTTCGTGACGATGATATAATATACACAATATATGTATATTAGGGGTGGGGCAAGTGTCGGGAAATGTGGGTTGGAAAAGTGCATTTACAATTATGTCCCAAGTTTCTAGTTTTTAGTTTAAGATAGGTTTGTAGTTGAGTAAGACCATATATATATATATATATATATATATATATATATATATATATACACTAGCCTATAACCCGTGCGATGCACGACTTTCTTAAAATTAAATAATTTTTATTTATATTTTAATAATTATTCGTCTCATATATATTATTAATATAATATTGGCATAATATATATGATTAAATAATAATCGTTTAATTATATGATATATTATTCGAATTATGACTATATTTTGTCATAATAATATAAATATAAATGGAAGTACCGTATATACTTACATTCAAATTTTTATTGATATTATTATATTCAAATTATGATTCCATAATAATGCATAATTTAATACTCTGTATTTGTTTAAAATAGAATTTAATATTAATTTGTAATTCTGTGAAATTTTTATTGTTTATTATATATTTTTAGTTTGTTTTCACTTTGTTGATTTATAATTTATTGTAAATTTGTTAATAAATATGTGATATTAAAATTATTAAAAATGATTTTGAAAATATTTGGTTTTCAAGTAATTGAAAGAGTCTAAAAAAAAATTGGTGTAGATGAAGAATTTTAACTCAAATATAACCAAAAGCGTATGTAACTAAATATTAATTGGAGTGTAATTAAAAGAGTTTGTCATTAAGTTAAATATGTGGTTTATCTTTTGTAAAATTACATTTTATATGTATTTTAACTTATTTTTTAATTTTGGAAGGTGTTAGCAAAATTTTTGGGAAGGTGTTAACCGACCGACTAACCAACCAATTATACCATGTTTCGCTTATAATATTATAGTATAGATTAAAATTATTAAAAATGATTTTGAAAATATTTGGTTTTCAAGTAATTGAAAGAGTCTAAAAAAAAATTGGTGTAGATGAAGAATTTTAACTCAAATATAACCAAAAGCGTATGTAACTAAATATTAATTGGAGTGTAATTAAAAGAGTTTGTTATTAAGTTAAATATGTGGTTTATCTTTTGTAAAATTACATTTTATATGTATTTTAACTTATTTTTTAATTTTGAAATGTGTTAGCAAAATTTTTGGGAAGGTGTTAACCGACCGACTAACCAACCAATTATACCCTGTTTCGCTTATAATAGTATAGTATAGATATATGTATAAGTTAGTATAAATAGGTTTTATAAATTGAATAGAATTCTCAATGTAAAAATTGGTAACTTTCTTCTTTTTTCAATTTTGGAATATAAAGTTTCAATTTGATAATAATTATTAAACCACGTGTATTAGGGTTTTAAGAATATCATACATGCACGCTAGCTCTTATGTAAATATATGATATTCAGCCAGACACTAAATCAAAGCGCAGAAAAAAAAAACGAAAAAAGAAAAACGAAGAAGAATTACGATGTTTTCTCGAAAGATAAAGAAATTCCTCGTCTTCTCCAGAAAAGTTGTAAGATATGGCCGTAATGCAAAAGTTTTGTGGTCCGAACTTGATGAGAATTTATTAGGAGAAATCATGAGCAGACTCAGTCTAACCGATCAAGCTCGTTTTCATGCAGTTTGCAAGAGATGGCACTCCGTTCGTCCTATCACCACATATAAATCGCTACCATGGTTTGTAAGTATCAGAAAGAACATCTCATTATGGAGTAATTCATTAAAATATTGTCTTTACGAACCATATTCAAGTCCTAGATCCCGTATTTCAACTAACAAAATCTCATTACCTAAATTTAGTACTCCAGATTCATGCAATATTGATATTAGACATAACTGGTTATTTGCCTCCTTTTTCCAAAGAAACTGTCATACATACTCTTTTGTTTTCTCTCCTTTAACTAGAAAATATATCCAACTCCCTGAACAAGACTATCAGTTACCTAAGTCCTGGAGTTATGTTAACCAAACGTTTTCGACAAACCCCGACTCTCCTGATTGTGTCTTCTTTATTTCAGTCGCTTGTAATGAACCTGAATTTATCGTTATGACTTGTTGCCAAGGTGATAAAGAATGGACAATTAGAAAGTTTGATAATATAGTGCGTGGTCCATATTTTGCTGAGTACATTAATGGGATTCTTTTTGGTGTTTATCCTTCTGGAGAAGTGGTTTCATACAACATTATGAATGGAGAATTTGAGATTGAGAAACTAGATAGGGATGACGATCTCGATCAACTGTCAAATAATTCACAAATGGACTTCTTAATGTTCGAGTTAAATGGAGAGCTTACCGTCCTGTACATTGGCTTTAAATACGACCACGTAAGAGGGGACAATACCACCTCTCCGGGCATACCTTGTATAAAGAAGTTTGATCGGCATACCAAAGCTTGGATTCCCCTAAGGAGCTTAGGAGATCAAACATTGTTTGTTGGCCACCGCATTTGTTCCAATTTAAAAGTTGGGATGGAACAAGCAAGAAATATGGGAGTATTATCAAATGCGATTTATTATTATTTTGATCTTGGATGCATTATTTACTCCTTTGAAAATGGTGTCCTAGCTACCAAAAACATTGTGAAGAGTGGCGATTTACTTCAATTTCAGTATGATTCGGCGATTAGGGATAAAAATTACTTTCATTTTTGGTGGGAACCTCCTGGTATATGATGAAACAGAAACAGCAGCAGATCTACACTGTTGAGCCTTGTCTTTAGTTGCTAATATATACTTTTATATATTTTGAAATGAGAACATTCATGTATTGATTTCAACATAAATATATAACTTCGTCGCATAGGTAATCCAAATTTTTATGCTTACTTGTTTTTTCGCCGTTCTGTTATTAATCTTGTCATATCCAGGCCACTCGACTATCGCACTCCATACTAAAAATTGAGGACGTGTCTGTTTTCTGGTGTGTTCAGAATGGTAGAGAGTTTGTCTTCATGCCGGTTTTTTAGTAGTGTTTTAAATTTCAAAGTCCAAGTTTAGTTCTAAAAGCGAACAAGATCTTAATTATAGAATATGTGAGATAAATTATCATCATCACAAGAGAACCTTAGCTAGACATAGTGTGATTTGATCTCTTTTGGTAACCGAGAGAGACCCAAAAACTGGGTATCTTCCAACAAGTTTTAATTCCACCACTTGCCCAATGAGAGATCCCACCCACTAACTGATAATGTCTAAACTGTTAGATGACTAAAATGAAGACAATTTCTGTGAAGTGGATAGATATTCTGACCACCAAATAGGAAGGTGGATTAATTTTTCAGAGCACCAAACTGGATATGCGATAGAGGAGTTTTAGAATCCAATCGCTGCAGGTGCATAGTAGTATCCGATGAAGAGACCGAGGGTTTCATTGGCCAGCTAGGAATCGTTGTCACTAGGATCAAATATTTATCAATGTCTAAGATGGATACACAAAAAATTAGGATCATAAGCACAAAAAATCTTCTGATGGTGTATTCTTGATTTCAAATAGTTGCGATAAACCTGAATTTATCATTAAGACTTGTAGCCAAAGCGATAAAGAATGGACGGTTATAAAATTTAATAATTTAATGAGTACCAAACTGGAGCTGTAGTTACTAACATGAAGCCAAGTTGTGACAGTGAGAAATGAGATAGGATGAAGAGACTGCATCATTGGCCAAACACCACTGGGTCAGTAAGATAGGACGAAGAGACTGCATCATTGGCCAAACAATGGTACAGCAGGACTGGATGAATTTACAGGATCCTCATCCATACTATCTTCCAACTTCATTTGATCACCACTATTTCCAAACGCTCTGGGAGCAACTGCATTCCCAAATGACCATTCTTCACGATAGTAATAATAGTTCGGATATTTCAAAATTGTGACAATAAGGATATCTCAAAATTGTATGATCAGGGATTGCTTCATCTCATCTGATGGAAACAATTAGAATGAATAGTGTAAGCATTTACTAATTAATATTAAAATTGAATTGCTATAATTAATCATCACAAGTCACAACATAATAAACAAATAATTAAACGCTATGAGATTGCTTAATTTATAAGAACACATCAATTATCGTCTCGTTTCAGGATTCGATTCTCGCTTATCCCGAAATTTATTAGAATAGATACTTGTAAGACATGTAAACCTAATTATTCAAAAAATTAAATAAAAAAGATAACAAAAATTGGTATACCTATTTGTCTCTATCCAAACTTACTTTGAGGATATAAGATGTATATTTTTCCCGTTTTCAAAAAATAAATGAAGTACCAACAAGTTCTAGCTTGGTTGGTATGACCTTGTTTTATGTTGCACGAGATCAAGAGTGTTTGCTCAGTGAAGTTGCTGATTCGCTGTGGAAGGCATTTGACGGTGCAGAATTATAAATGTGAATTTATCTAACCTATGTGGGGTGGCATCCTTTATTGAAAAATATAATATATGATCTGAAATATGTGCAATTTGTCCTGACTAAACTTTGTACTCCAAAAAAAAAAATTAAGTAATTTCTCACGTAATTATAATGGGTTCAAAATACAATTTGCAGGGAATGCCCTTTCCCTGCATATCTAACAAAATAATCGTAATTTATTTCAGTGTCGGAAGGAGTATTCGACTTGAGCTTTTATTCTATTCCTATCATGGCTTTTTGTTTATTTTTCATTAAAGTTATAGATAGATGCTAGTGTGACAATTTTCACATGAAACTCAATTATTAAGCAATACAATGGCTTTGTTCCCACTTCTCCAAGAACTTGCTTTTAAGTCTATTAAGTACATTTTTTTAGTAACCTAAAAATTTAAAAATACATTTCATAATTAATAAATTAGGAGCCAACTCCCAGTCTAAGGTATGAGTAAAGACTATAGTCACAAAGTGTCACACTTATTCAATTTTATTAGAGTTTAGATTTGAAGAAAAACAATCAGCAACTCCAGCTGACACCAAAGGTATTAGGTATTACAAATAGCATACAATACCATACAAGGATTCATCCTATCCGAGGTCGGAAAATGGAAAACACTACAGAATACAAACAAACAAAATAAAAGTTGGGAGAGAAGCATTATTGTAGCAATACAATAGTGGCTTCTAGAATTCAGTCGAACGAGGTTTTAAGACAATTTCTTCTTATAATAATCAAACCAGGAAGATAGCTATGTTTATTTATCCATAAGCAAGTAGCAAAGCTGCTCCGAAGCATGTGTGTACACCGGTCTCACTTGGTCCACCATGTGAGGAAGTCCTTGCGCCTGTTGATCTTCTTCTGCAACTGGAGGAGTCCATAAAGTAGGGCTTCAGCCGTTGGAGGACAACCAGGAACATAGATATCAACTGGGACAATTCTGTCACAGCCTCGCACAACAGAATAAGAGTAATGGTAGTATCCGCCACCGTTTGCGCAACTTCCCATAGAAATGACCCACCTTGGCTCTGGCATCTGGTCATAAACCCTGCAATAAAAATCAACATAAGCTACCTTCTTAAGATGTTAGTGTCCACTTCTTAGTAACACGATTACCAATTCTACATGAGCATATTACACATCTCATAAAAATCAGTAAAAATATTATGAAGGTAAACGCATAATAACCAAATGAAGCTCATGCACACACAACTAAATTCCTTGTGTTTAAAATCCCATAAACAATTGTCTTGCACACACATGCAAACTGCCTCAAACTTTTTTAAAATCCTACCTAACAAATTCTTCTATATCTCTAAAACAGATATTTTTTTTTTTTTTTTTTTTTACTAATAGATTGTATCCTGTTGCTTATATTTTATTAGCTCTAATAGCAACTGGCAAGCACTTCAATTGTGGATTGTTATCTATAAAGCTTACATGCTTTCAGACTACATTTGTTTTCTTTAAGATTATCATTTATCGTTTCCCTTGTTAAAATTTATTTATTTGAAGGCTTATGTCTTGCTTAGCATAAGAAATTATTCAGTAAAACCTTTGGACCGAATACGTTTTTTTCCCTCCAATACACACCTGTAATTATTACCTAATTATTAAAATTAATTGTTGATATTTTCTTAAATTAGTAGTCCTTATTTTAATATTAATATAAAAAAGCTCAATATAGAAATTATATGATTGTCGTTTCCTGGACACTCCACCCCTTTCCTCCTCTGGAGAGCCGATTGTATATCTGCCCTCAAAACCCTCAATTTATCTATAGTCCCAAAATACAACTGAGGATCACCATAAGCCATTTTCAAACTTCTATCGAATTCTCACAAAACTTAATTTCAAACTTAGGAATCCTAGCTAGTAAACATCAAATAAAGAGGTGCAAAGATTAAAAATGTACCAATTCCCAGACCCTAAATACATACCGAAAAGCAGTTAGAAAGCATAAAAAGCATCATTATCTTATTCATTCTATTTATATATTATGATACCATCAACAATGTTTTTCAACCAAGAGCACTACCCACATATATAACAATAATCGAAGATATGTTGAGTAAGGTAAAAGCATACTTGCAAAGAGTCAAGCCATCTTATAATCAAACAATCGGATAGCAGGGCTAGGAGGACTTAATGAATCATTTAATAGTTAAATGACTATAAGTTGCAGTGAACATGGGGGCGTAGGTAACCAAATCCTCATGCTTTGGCGGAACTCCAGAAAGGTTTACACTGAAACATATGAGGCCCGTGTGTTTCAAGTGTACTTTAACTTCATTTAAGGGATTTTATAATATCTGTACAACTAAAATTATTAAACACAACTGAACAGTCAATCTATGCGACAAAATGTACAACTAAAATTATTGAATGAACAGAATATTTAATGTATGTGATAAACATATTTGGTGAAGAAATTTTCAAAAAAAAAAAAACATTACATATACTTATTTTTCCCTCTGATTTAAGAAACATTGTTTGACCGACCACGAGGGAGGAGGGATAGGTATATAAACTACTAAGTATTATTATTTCTATCAAAAGATTAAAATTCGAAGAAATCTACCATCTTACAAAATTAGAGATTTGTCAATTTATTTGTGAATATTCGTAAGATAAAAAATAATGTATTTACAAATGTGATTAGCCTTCATCCAAAAAAAAAGATTCGTTTGGACTGGTTCTGCCACTAATAGTGCAGCAATTCAAAAGGAATTATTTAGGTCCAGATCATAATCTCCCATTCACCCCCAAATTTATCTTGCTACCCAAAAAGGAGATGGACTACTATGCTTCTATACAAGTATCGACATTACAGCAGATCTTTAATATGGATGCTTTTGCATAACTAAAGCAAAATATTTAGTACCACAATGTTCTTCATTCTACCAATTATATTTTCAGAAACAAGAGTCAAGCGTCAAGTTATCAGAAAGCGAAACAAGATTATTAATCTAAACCCCGATCCCTAAGTAATTTGGCAACATCAAAAGGGTTGCAGTCTTGCAGATATTCATAGCGTGCCAATTCCTAGAAATCCCAGCAAACCTGAAGCTGGATTTTTTTAAGGCAAAAGTTTCCCCAAAAGATGTAGGCTGGGTATTGTTATGCTCTCACACATTGATAATTAAGCAAATGAGAGCCCATTGGATGGACACTCAACAAAATAAAGGTTAACAAAATGTGATACATACCCTTCATCGCAAAAGAATTAAATTACAATTGCAAAACAAAAGAGAAGTATCCTTGTTTTTTGTCTGCCGGCAACGGAACACAGCCGCCATAACATTTTGCGGCTGGTTCTCTCAAAAGGCAATTTAAAAACAGACTGTAATCTCCTTTATTATGACTGGAAGAAAAGGACTAATATCAGTGTAATTCCTAGATGTTCAACTCACTTTCTTTGTTTTGTCTAAAGCCGCTGCCCTACAACTACTATTCATATTAGTACTGACCCCAACGCATTTTAAATCCCAATACTAGCTCTGTGTAATATGTATTGGGCCAACAAGATTTTACGAACTAAAACTTTTTTTTCAAAATAGCAAAACTCATCTACAGAAATGAATCAGACCACAACATATTCGTCACCCAATGTGAGATACCTAATTTTTGGGCATTCCAAAAAACCCCAATATAGTCTCGGCATCATATAAACAGAACGAAAACATTCAAAATGCACCAATTCCAGAAGGAACCCGAACAAGCCCTAACTTTATCTAATTAATCCAATATAACACACACATGCATACATACTCACAATCTTCAATTTTCAAGCCACAAAACCACACATATAATGATACAAAACAATACAATTCACATTGGGGGACATATACATCACATAAAGAGAACACACACATACTTAAACATCTACTATCTCCGTTCCTATTCAAATTTCAATTTAACTTTATATGTCTAGCTATGTTTTCAATTACCTTATAATACATCCAAAAAGCACAACATCCAAACAATAATGACCAGAAATACGTGCAAAAACCCAAATCGACAAATAATAACTAAAGAATGTCAAAAGGGAAAATAATGAGAAATGGAAATACGCAACACTAGTTCCTATCTAAATGTCCTTTTAACTTTTTAGCAACTAATTATATTTTTAATTACTCCAAAAAGAACAACATTAAACATACAAATAATAAGGAACAGAACAAATAACAATTTACGGAAAGTTAAATGAACAAAAAACACGAAACAGAAGTCGAAAAACATACTTTCGAAGAGCCGGAGCCATCTTATTAGTAAGAGTACCCGCAACAATCATACAATCAGACTGTCTAGGACTAGGTCTAAAAATGATCCCAAACCTATCCAAATCATATCTAGCCGCACCGGTATGCATCATTTCAACAGCACAACAGGCCAGCCCAAAGGTCATGGGCCAAATTGACCCTCTCCGGGCCCAATTCATCAGATCATCGACCTTTGAGATGACGAACTCGGCTGCTTTGGAGAGGCCCGGGGGAGGTGATGTGGCAGGTGGGCCAGGGCGGCCGTATGGGGCGGGGGTGGTTAGGCTTTGGGAGAGAGAGGGGAGAGTGGAGTGGATTGAGGCGGCGCGGAGGGAGGAGGCGAGGGGGGTGAGGCGGTGGGTGTGGCGTAAGAGGAGAGCCATCCAGAGAGATTTGAGAGAGAGAGAGAGAGAGAGAGACGGGGAGGAGAGAGATGGGTTTGGGGGAGGGGGACGAGGTGGCTTTGTTTGGCTCATTCGGTTTCTTTTAATTTAAAATACAAATTAGCGGTGGACCGACATTTTTTTTAATTTATTTTTAATACTATTTTTTTTTGAAAAACTTATTTTTAATACTATTTATTTCAGAAATGTATTCGATTCTTATCTATACTATACTCCCTCCGTCTCACTATGTGTTTACTGTTTTTGACTTTTTACACTATTCATTATAAGCGGTTGACCATTAATTTACGCAGAATCTATAAGACCAAATATAGTCATGAGTGATCTTGTTGGATTCGTATTTATGAATACTTTAATACAATGAAGTTTTTATATTTAATACTAATACAAAATGAGAAAAATGTTTCTACAGTTAACTTTAGGAGAATTTCCTAAAGTTAACCTTTAAAAACATTTGAGTGTTACCTTTTATTTATATGGGCCCCGCAGGGGCATTAAAGGTTTGTATTTTTATTTAGGAAACTATATGATGTGTCATTATTTCAGTGGTTAACTGTAGAAAATTCTCCTATAGTTAACTATAGGATCATTAAGCCCATACAAAATTGATAATATTAACGATTAAAACTGTACGTTGGCAAACGTGTCCAGAGAAAACAGGAAACATATTATGAGACGGAGGGAGTACTATTATAAGCAAAACAGGGTATAATTGGTTGGTTGGTTGGTCGGTTAACACCTTCCAAAAATGAAAAAATAAATTAAAATACATATTAAATGTAATTTCACAAAGACTTAATTGCACTGTGCATACCTAAAGATTAATTATTTTGCACGGAAGGGGCTAAATGTTTATTTGTGCCAATTTGTTGGCTAATTGTTTATATAGTTGCCAGCGTGGGGGCTTCGGGTCAACTCCGTTAAACCGCGACTAACGCCGTTTAGATTTTAAGGGTAATAATGTAATTTTGCTACCCCCAATTATGTATCTATAGTTTTACACGCTTCCCTCCATTAAATGCACTCCTAACTCGTTCCATCTTCTCAAAGGCGATCAAAACCCTAATCTGGTGCTGTGTACTCAAAAAAATGTCTTGGTTTATGAGATTGAAGGAAGATGCTGAGATTTACGGGCCACGAGAATGTCCAGAGTATTCAGGTACAAACGAACTACTAGTTCATGTGCTTAAATATATGTATGTACATATGTATGTCATTGTATTACTACGAAAAATTAGGGGTTTTGTTGTTTTTGTTACTAATGTTCATATACTTGTGTGTATATATGTGTATATAACAGTATCGTGCTTTATTTCGTGTAATATGCAACTGTAAAGTGATGATTTTTAGGGTTTTAAGCATAAAACTTTTATGAGTTGCTTGATTTAGTATGTAGTTAATTTGTTACCTAATTAAGTTTGGGTGTGCATATATGTTCGCTTCCTTGATTTATTTGTTAGTTATATTATACTTTTTAATAATTGACAGATCCTGATAATTTTACCATCAAATTACACCATGGTGGAGAAATGGGGACTGATCCTAGGTCATATGTGGGTGGTTCTATTGATTATTTTGATTTTTGCAATATTGATGAACTGTCCATGCTAGATATAAATGCAATGATGAAGGAAGTTGGGGTAATGGGGGGATGTCATGACTTTTGGTATAAATTACCAGGCACAACAATGGATAGGGGTTGTTTTCAATTGGATAGTGATGAAGAACTAATGGATATGTGTGCCTTAGTGAATTGTAGGTGTGTAGATGTTTTTGCTACCTCATGTCCACCTTTGTCCAGTTCACAACTAGAGATAAATACACAAAACTATGACTTTTTTTATGGGAGTCAACCACCTCCAAATGAACCATATCAATTCAGTCAACCTGAAGCACATTATGAGGATTTTGATTTTATGGAGAGTACACAAGATGAGATAAGACAGGAAGCAGAGATGAGAGATTTTTATGGCTATGAGAGTGAAAATGATGAAGATGGTAGTACCTATGAGGGTGAAGATGATTTTGATGACAGTTCTGAGGAGAGTTTTTATTCTGATAATTCAAACAAGGATGATACTGATGATGAACTGCAGTTTGACATTAGTCCTGATGAGAATTTACATGGTAAGCATGATAGGTTTGATGGTGAGCAAGGTGAGGAAGGTAGTGATCAGTCTAGTATGTATTATGACAGTGAGGAAGAAAGAATGGCAGCCAACAGTACTGATGAGGAAGATATTGGCTACCCTGTGTACAATGAGGAATCTATGCTTGCTCCTGTGTTTCAGTTAGGCATGTGTTTTAAGGATTCCAAAACTTTTAGGGCTGCAGTGAAAAAATATGCTATTCTTGAGAGGAGGCCAATTACAAATGTTAGGAATTTTGGTAGGAAAGTGTGTTATGTATGTGAATCACCTTGTAAGTGGAGGATTTATGCATCTCCAATGGGAAAAACCTCCACTTACCAAATCAAGACTTTTAACCCTACACACACATGCATGCCTACTTTTAACCAAAAACAAATCAATTCTACATGGCTGGCAGAGTATTATGAAAAAGAAATCAGGATGAACCCTGACTGGCCCATAAATGCTTTTCATAAAAAGATAGTGAATGACCTTAAATGCAATGTTAGTAAGCATGCTATGTATAGAGCCAAAACAAGGGCTCTAGTTAAAATAAATGGTACTCATGCTGAACAATATTCACAAGTTTGGAAGTATGGCCATGAAGTGATGAGAGTACTCCTTGAGAGCACAATCAAGATCTTGACTGAGAACCCTGAACCAGGTGTAGATATGGGTAGATTTATGAGAATTTATGTTTGTTTGGGACCCCTTAAGAAAGCATTTACTCAACACTGTAGGAAATTAGTTGGGTTGGATGGTTGCCATTTGAAGGGACCTTTTGGTGGTAAACTTCTAGCAGCAGTTGGTGTTGATGCTAATGAGGGAATGTATCCAATTGCATGGTGTGTAGTAGAGGCTGAAAACACAGAGTGATGAAAAGAATCCAGATAAGAAGAGATAAAATGAATGAAAGAGAACTTGTCATTTGTCCTAGTGCACAGAAAAAGCTGAATAAGTAAGTCATTTTGTCAATTTTTATATGTTAATAATTGTTGTAGTTTTATAATACTTTATATATTGTTGCAGGGCTGTACAATGGGCTGGGAATTGTGTTGTCACATGGTCTGGAGGGTCAACCTACAGTGTGGCATGTAGTGATGGAGGGCATGAGCTTGTGGTGGATTTAGTGAAAAAAATATGCACATGCAGAAAATGGGATTTGACTGGAATCCCTTGCTATCATGGATGTGCATGTATAGCTTTTAAAAATGATCCTTGGGAGATATACATCAGTGATTGGTACAAGAAAGACATGTACATGAAGGTAATCTCTTATTTCAATTTTGCCAAAATTCATGAATGGCATCTCTTATTGTTTTTGTACCATTCCAGCTATACAGTCACACTGTAGAACCCATAGTTGGTCCTGAGTTCTGGGAAGATGCAGTAGAGCCAATGCCTTTACCACCCAATGTGAAAACTCCAACTGGAAGACCCAAACAGAAAAGGAACACCAGGAATGATATTCCTACAAATCCAACCAAGTTGAGGAGGTTTAATACCATAGTTCATTGCACTTACTGCAAAGCTGCTGGACATAATTGGAGGAGCTGTGAAACTAGGGTAATTTCTTAACTTTATTTTCTTGCCAATACATGATTCTAGACTACACTAATATTTTATAATTTGTCACCATGTAGAAATCTGATGAAGTTCAAAAAGCTAAAGCTGAAGGTATCCAATTGAAGGTAGGAAAAACTAAAGTTAGGTGTGGGAAATGTGGAAATGAAGGACATAATGCCAGGACTTGAAAAGCTGAGGTATTTTGACATTAATTTAGTTCTTATTTAGTTCTTGTTTATTGGTCTTATTTATGTTGAATGTAATTGGTATATTGTATGATATTTTTAGAAGGCAGTGCCAAATGAGGTCCAGGAGCAACAAAATAGCCAGGCCCAAGAGCAACAAAATGGCCAGGCCCATGAGCAACATGCTGGCCAGGACCAGGAGCAACAAAATGGCCAGGCCCAGGAGCAACATGTTGGCCAGGACCAGCAACAAACCCATGGTCAAGGTCAAGCCACTACAATGTCAAGAGGCACTGCAAGTACTACAGCAAAAGGGAAAATTCTGGCAAAAAGGCAGGGTAAAACCCCTGTGGATGAAGCTCAAGTTGGTGGTAAGAAGGCACCATGGAAGATTTGAAGGCATTAACATATTTAGCTACACTTTTGTAATGCTAAATCTTTTGTTATGACCCAAAACTTTTGTCATGCTTGGTAATGCTTATTTAGCTAAACTTTTGTCTAAGCATTGAGGACTTTTATTTTGGGAATGCTTATTTTGTAATGTTCTTGTAATGAAAAATTCTATGACTTAATTTATGGAATGAATTATGACTTAAGTAGTATCATTTTGTATTTACTACTTTCAGATTGGAAATGTTAGGTCCATGAAATTAAAGCCCATTAACACCACATTACAACAGTGAACAGGGGCATTATATAGAGAGAACAGTGACGTTGAAACTGTTTTTACCCTTTTTACCCTCGTTCCCGTTAGATTTAAACGGACCAACTAACGGAGCTGACCCGGAGCCCCCACGCTGGCAACTATATAAACAATTAGCCAACAAATTGGCACAAATAAACATTTAGCCCCTTCCGTGCAAAATAATTAATCTTTAGGTATGCACAGTGCAATTAAGTCTTTTACAAAAGATAAACCACATATCTATACTATACTATTATAAGCGAAACAGGATATAATTGGTTGGTTGGTCGGTCGGTTAACACCTTCTAAAAATTTTGCTAACACCCTTCAAAAATGAAAAAATAAATTAAAATACATATAAAATGTAATTTTACAAAAGATAAACAACATATTTAACTTAATAACAAACTATTTTAATTACACTCCAATTAATATTCAGTTACATACTCTTTTGGTTATATTTGAGTTAAAATTCTTCAGGTACACCCAACTTTTTTAGAATTTTTTAATTACCTGAAAACCAAATATTTTCAAAATCATTTTTAATAATTTTAATATCACATATTTATTAACAAATCTATACTATACTATTATAAGCGAAACAGGGTATAATTGGTTGGTTGGTCGGTCGGTTAACACCTTCTAAAAATTTTGCTAACACTCTTCAAAAATGAAAAAATAAATTAAAATACATATAAAATGTAATTTTACAAAAGATAAACAACATATTTAACTTAATAACAAACTCTTTTAATTACACTCCTATTAATATTCAGTTACATACTCTTTTGGTTATATTTGAGTTAAAATTCTTCAGCTACACCCAACTTTTTTAGAATTTTTTAATTACCTGAAAACCAAATATTTTCAAAATCATTTTTAATAATTTTAATATCACATATTTATTAACAAATTTACAACAAATTATAAATCAACGAAGCGGAAACAAACTAAAACTATATAATAAACAATAAAAATGAAAGGCATATGACTCAGCCTATTTGTAGTTCGAGGATCCTAATCCAATTAAACTAGATTGTAATAAGTAAATAATATCAACTGTCACAGGAATCTCAAAAGATGATAACCGTCAGAAGAAAAATCAACAAGTCAATCTATAGTTTTGATGTTTTACACTGGAAGAAGATTCAGATATCTGATCATGCCTCACGGTAGCATTGAAACAAGTGGATTCATTTAAGAAGACAGAGATTTCTATTAGTGACAAGAAACAATTTCAGTACCGAATGATTGATGAGAGTGAAGAGTATAAAAAGACCACAGTGTTAAAAGTCACGATGAAGAACAGAGATTGGAGTTAGTCGTTCATGAACCAGACAGTACATCGAACGTCAACATCATGCCAGTGTATGTTCCTTATCATAATTACGTGGTTTTCAGCGGAGTATTGACTATTAAAGAATTTATATTAATTCTATTTTAATTGATTAAGTCAAGTAATTAAGTTAATAAATAAATTAATTCTATCAGAATTAATATATTTGTTAAAGTGATTATTAGATTAATTAAATAAGAATTAATATGAAAAAGGATTAATTAGTTAAATGATTTTTAATAAGTCATTTAATTAATTATAAACTGAAAAATATGATGATATAACTATCAATCTGATAGTTATACCGATAGTCATATTCAGTTTATAAAGGAGATAGTCATATTCAGTTCAAAGGAGATAGTCATATACAGTTCAAAGGAGATAGTCATATTTCATTCAATTGGTAAGTTATACCGAATGTTATATTGATTTGGTAAGTTATACCGAATGTTATATTGACTTGATAAGTTATACCGAAAGTCATATTTAAGCTGGACAGTCATATTACATTGATTTGATAGTCATACCGATTGTCATATTAATGTAAAATGATTGTCATATCAGTTTAAATCAAGTAATATGACTATGGCTGTGTATATAAGGCAGAAGAATGCAGAAGCAAAAGAACCAGTCGAGCTAAACAAGAAAAATACACACAGCAGCTGTTTTCTCTCTCTCTCAAGCTCAAGAACACCTTCAAATTTAATTCTGTAAATTCAAGTTCATCTCAGTTGTAATATCCTATCCATTGGAACTTGTTTACTTGTGATTCTTGTACTACTAGCGAATTAAGTTTCCTAGTTCACAAATTGATATCTTGATTTTATTAACTAAATTAGCAAAGTTCATGTTGAATTTTCTAATTAGTTATTAATTACTTGATAATCATTTGGACTGATTTTGTAACACCTATCAAGTTAATATATTGCTATATTCAACTTGAAATTTGTGTTATATTATTCCGCACAAAAATATTCGTTTAAGTGAAAATTATTTAACGAATAAATTTTGAGAAAATGGTATAGATTGTATTCAACCCCCCCTTCTACAATCTTATCGGACCTAACAATTGGTATCAGAGCCTATTGATTGATACACAAATCAAGATCCTATTTTTACTCAATCAAAAATTAAGCTCGAATTTTTAACTCTCTTAAAAATCCATCATGTCAGCCAAAGGCAATGTTAAAATTCCTATCTTTAATAAAGATAATTATGATATGTGGAAAAACAAAATGGAGTTATTTCTTGATGTAGCAAACCCAAGATTTTTGTGGGTTTTGGAAAATGGACCAGTAACTCCCATGCAACATGATACTGAAACAGTTGTAAATGGAACTGTAACAGTCCCTGCCAAATCCTATCCAAAGGACCCTAAGAACTATACCTCTGAAGATAAGGAGGAAGCTGGATTGGATAAAAATTTGAGACTCATTCTATTGGATTCCCTAGATGCTGTAATGTATACCCATGTGAGGAATTGTAAAACTGCTAAGCACATCTGGGAAACTATTGAGGTCATTAATGAAGGGACTGATGAAGTCAAGGAAAATAGACTACAAATTCTAACTTCTGAATATGAACACTTTAGAGCTGGCCCTAATGAAGGCATTCAGGAAGTGTTCGAAAGGTATAACAGGATAATCAACAACTTGCAAGTTCATGGCAAGCAATATACTCAGAAGGAGATCAACATGAAGTTTTTACTAACTATGCCTACTCACTTGGAGCATAGAATCACTGCCATCAGAGAATCTAGAGACTTAACTCAGGTTGCTCTTGAAAGGCTGTTTGGTGTTCTGAAAACATATGAATTAGAATAAGTACAGCAAAAGGAATTCTATGGCAAAGGCAGAATGGCAAATTCTTCTACAGCTCTAGTGGTTGAGGTTCCTAAGGAAGTGGAAACTAAAGTTGTTCAACCTATCAGTTTCAACAAGGAACAAACTGAAGTAGAACTTGGCCAAACACCAGCTACTCAGGATGTGGAGAATTTTATTCACTTGAAGAGCTGGATCAATTGGAAATGAATCTATGGCAATGATGGTGAGACAATTTAGTAACTTCAGATTCAGAAGAAATCCAAAGTTCAGGTTTAAGTCAAATAACAGATTTCAGAGAGGAGGTTCTTCATCCTCTAGTAACAGGGGAGGTTATAAAACTGGAACTGTTGACAGAAGCAAAATCCGTTGTTTCAATTGTAATGAGTTGGGACATTTTGCTACTGAGTGTCAGAAACCCAAGCAAGCACAGAAGAAAGATTATGCTTCTGAAAAGAAGAAAAGTGGAAGAGCTTATGTGGCTGCTGGTAAAAGCTGGGATGATACAGATAGCGAAGATGAAGAATATGGAAACTTTGCGTTGGTGGCAAATGCTGAATCTTCAACTTATTATACCACACCGGTAATTCTTACTGATGCTCAGTTAATTGATAGTTTACGTAGTTCCTTGAATAATGCACAAAGAGGGTACGAGAGAATAAGTCTTGTTAACACTAACCTTGAAAATCAAATGGTAGATTTAAAAAAGGTGCAGGTTAATCAAGATAAGAATATAGAAGAAATAGCTCGACTTAACTACAGAGAAAAGGGTCTAGGAGAATACATGGTAAAACAAGTTGATGGGATTGCTGAACAAGAAACCAAGATTAGAGAACTTGAAATATAGGTTAGAGCGTGTTATAATACTGTTAAAGTTTCTAAAGAATTCTTCAACAAACAAGCAGTAGAACAAACTGTAGGAATAGGATTTGATTACAGTCAAGCTGTTGGTTCTTTGAGTAATCATTCTCCTAATTCTATCCCAGCTAAAGAAAGAGGTATACCACATATTCTCAAGAATGTTGAAAAACCAATGTTTACAAAATCTGATGCTGGTCCACCAGATATTCGTTCTATGGTTATACATGAAGAAATGAGAAATGAGGATAGTGCAAATGGCACAGTTCTTGTTAAGAACAAATGTGTTAAGGATAATACTGTTAAGAACTATAATACAAAGAATGTGTCATCCAAGAAAAATGTCACAGTCTTTGTTAAGGCTAAATCAGTTGAGGACGTTAACACAATAAATGTTTCATCCAAGAAAGATGTACCTAAAGTACCAGTCAAAGTTGTTGAATCAGCTAGTTCTTCTAAGACTGGATTAGGTAGTAACAAGTCAAAACAGAAAAATACCATGTCTACTATTGATTCTAATCATAAAGCATGTGGTATTATCAATTGTATGTCTTGTGCTTTTAACAATATGCATGCTTATTTTAATGGTAATTATGCATGTGTTAAACAGAATGCTCCTCGACAGCACATGAACAGGAACAATAATGTTCGATCTAAGACTGCTTTTCCTCCTCAAGTTAGGAGAGAGACATTTGCACCTAAGACTAAACAAAAGATTACCAAGAATGTCTACCAGGTCAAATGTCCAGTCAATGACACAAGTGTTACTGCTGCGAGAGAAACATGGATACCCGAGATTAAACAAAAGATTTTCAAATCTGTTTATAAGGTTAAATGTTTATTGACTAAAGAGGTTAAACTTAAAAATGTTGTTTTGCCTGACAAAGGTCAATACTTTAAATACGCAGGACCCAATCAAATTTGGGTCCCGAAGAAGGTTTAACTCATTTGTCATTGCAGGGTATTGAACAGGTTGATCGAGTAACCTGGATCTTGGACAGTGGATGTTCAAGGCATATGACTGGAAATAGAACCCTGCTGACAAATGTGGTGGAGAAGGCCGGCCCAGTAGTTACCTTTGGAGATAACAGCAAAGGTAGAACTGATGGATATGGCAGACTTGAAGCTGGAAATGTTATCATTGATGAAGTTTCTTTTGTGAAAGGACTTGAGCACAATTTGCTCAGTGTCAGTCAATTCTGTGATAAAGGTTATGAAGTTCATTTCAATAAGAAGAATTGTTTAATTTCACACAAGAGACATGAAAAGCCACAACTGACAGGAGTTAGAAAAGGCAATCTGTACGTAGCCAATATGAACTCAGGAAGCACTGAAGAAGTCACTTGCTTCTACACTAAAGCATCTAATGATGAGAGTTGGCTATGGCACAAGAAACTTTCTCATCTTAATTTTAAGACAATGAATTCTCTGGTCAAAAGAGAATTGGTGAGAGGTTTGCCTTCAATGGAATTCACTCAAGAAGGACTGTGTGATGCATGTCAAAAGGGCAAGCTAAAAAGGGCAAGTCACAGGAGCACTGATACATCTTCAATAACTGAACCATTACAATTACTTCATATGGATTTGTTTGGTCCAGTTAATGTGATGTCTATGTCAAGGAAGAGATATGCTCTAGTGATTGTTGATGATTTTTCAAAATACACATGGGTTCTGTTTTTGAATTCTAAAGATGAGACTCCACAACTGGTGATTGATCACATTAAATTAATTGAGCGAGATTCTACGTATCCAGTGAGAGCTATAAGATCAGACAATGGAACTGAATTCAAGAATGTAGTTCTAAATGACTTTTGCACTGAGAAGGGTATAACCAGACAATATTCAGCTCCAAGAACTCCTCAGCAAAATGGGGTAGTGGAAAGAAAGAATAGAACCTTGATTGAAGCTGCACGTACTATGCTAAGTGAATCAAGGCTTCCATTGTACTTTTGGGCTGAAGCCATCAATACTGCGTGCTATACCCAGAATCGAACTCTAATCAATAAAGATCAAATGAAGACACCCTATGAAATTATGGCTGATAAGAAACCTTCACTCAAATACTTTCATGTATTTGGGGCAAAGTGCTTTGTGCTTAAAGAAGGTGATGATCAAGGTGGTAAATTCGATACCAAAGCATTTGAAGCAATTTTTATTGGTTATTCAATGAGAGCATACAGGGTGTATGTGATTGATGAACAGAAGATGATGGAAAGTGTCAATGTAACATTCGATGACACTAAACTCCCTAGTATCCAAAATGAGAATCCATCTGAGAAGCTATCTTTCGATGACATGACAGATACAGATTCAGATGATGACAATGCACCTGAGATTTTTGCTGATGCTAATGACAACAATGATGATCAGGGTAATGGTGATGAAATCAATGATAGTAGTCAAAATTCCCCTGTCTCTAATAATCAATCATCATCTAGTCAACCTAGCAACAACTCAGGGGGAGAAAATGAAGGGTCAACTGGTCACACACAACATCCCAATGAAGGTCAAGGCGAATCATCAAGATCTAATCTTCCCAGACAGACTGTTTGGAATAGAGCTCATCCGTTTGAGTTAATCATTGGTGATCCAGTTGTTGGTGTAAAGACTAGAAGAGCTCTTCAGAATCAATGCAATTATTCAGGGTTTCTATCTGAAATCTAAGAAAACTGAAGAAGCTCTTTCTGATCCTGATTGGGTGATTGCTATGCAAGATGAAATCAATCAATTTAAACAACAAGAAGTTTGGAAGCTGGTACCCAGACCTACAGACAGACCAGTAGTTGGCACAAGGTGGGTATTCAGAAACAAACTTGATGAAGATGGCACAGTGACGAGAAATAAAGCAAGACTGGTAGCAAAGGGTTACTCCCAATCTGAAGGCATTGACTATGATGAGACCTATGCTCCAGTGGCTAGACTTGAGGCCATAAGAATATTCTTGGCATTCGCAGCATTTTCAAACTTTAAAGTTTATCAAATGGATGTCAAGAGTGCTTTCTTAAATGGCAAGCTAGACGAAGAGGTGTATGTAGAACAGCCCCCTGGCTTTGAAGATCCAGATTTAATTGACTATGTCTACTTCCTTTTCAAGGCTGTCTATGGTCTTAAGCAAGCACCAAGGAAATGGTATGACACTCTCTCTGAATTTTTACTTGAAAATGATTTTGTTAGAGGTGTCATAGACAAAACTCTCTTTACAAAGAAACATAAGAATGATACAATTATAGTCCAAGTCTATGTGGACGATATAATATTCGGGTCTACTAATGATCTTTTGTGCAAGAAATTTGCAAAGTTAATGCAGGGTAGATTTGAAATGAGCATGATGGGTGAGCTGAAGTTCTTTCTTGGATTGCAAATAAGTCAAAGGACAGATGGAATATTTATCTGTCAATCCAAGTATGTCAAAGAGCTTCTCAAGAAGTATCAAATGGAGGACTCTTCTTCAGCAAAGACACCATCATCCACAGCTGTCAAATTTGGAGCATGTGAAAATTCTGCCAAGGTAGATATCACAAGCTACAGAGGTATGATAGGCTCATTACTTTATCTTACTGCGAGTAGACCTGATATTATGCATGCTACGTGTTTGTGTGCAAGGTTCCAATCGGATCCTAGAGATGTTCATCTCATTGCTGTTAAAAGAATTCTGAGATATCTTAAGGGTACGCCTAACCTAGGCATCTGGTACCCTAAAGATTCTGGTTTTAATCTTATTGGATATACAGATTCTGACTATGCAGGAAGTGTTGTGGATAGAAAAAGCACATCTGGGAGTTGTCAATTCCTAGGTGGTAGACTAGTTTCCTGGTACAGCAAGAAACAACAGACAGTTTCCAACTCAACGGCTGAAGCTGAATATATAGCTGCTGGAAGCTGTTGCGCACAGATTTTGTGGATCAGGAATCAGTTGAGAGACTATGGCTTTGTGCTCGATAAAATTCCAATTTTATGTGATAATACAAGTGTCATAGCAATCTCTAACAATCCTGTGCAGCACACAAGGACAAAGCATATTGACATCAGGTATCATTTTATTCGAGAGCATGTCATGAATGGTACCGTGGAGTTATTTTTTGTACCCACGGAAGAACAAACAGCAGATATTTTTACTAAGTCTCTTGACGAATCCACATTTACCAGAATTGTTGGTGAATTGGGTATGTTAAATAGTCCTAGTAATTAAACTGGTTAATATCTGAGGTTTGATCTTTAATAATTTACAAGTGATTGATTTGTTAATATTTGTTATTAAATCACTTGTATAATTATTTTATCAACTTATACCCTTACTTATTTCATCTTAAATCATTGTTATTATCTTCTGTACATATTTTTAATTACTTATTATATTTTTAGATTAATTAATTTTCTTTGAAAATATTTTTCTCGAATTTTACAAGCTGTAATTTATGAGAAATCTATTTTTCTTGAAAATGTTATTGTTTTTAATTCAGTTTGATTATTTTTGTTGTTTAAATAAATCATAGTTTCTTTTTGAATAATTTTCTATATGGAAATTATTTTATTAGAAAATTTATAGATTTATTAACTCATCAGAAATAAGTATGTAAATATGTAGTATGATTATTTGGTTTTATTTTATTTTATTTGATTTGTAATATTTGTCCTTCTGTTATTAATGGTTGATTTCGTAAAAAGGACTGCATATGATCGTTTTTATAATTTTTATTAGGTTTTATAATTTTAGTATAAATTAATTTGCTATTTTTTGTTTATGTAAATTATTAATGTGATTTTCTTGTTAAAATTCTGTTAATATTCTGTTTTTAGTTAGTTATATTAACTGTTTTGTTAGAATATAACTATCGGTATAACAATCTACTTGATTGTTATATTCGAACTTGTGATTAGTTATATTAGTTTTAAATGGTGTAATATAACTTAGTAATAAATTAGATATAATTTTGTTTTTGTTTTAATATAACTGTTAATTAGATTTTAGTTATATTGTGTTTTTATAGTAATATAACTATCGGTATAACTGTGATTTTATTGTTATATTATGTGTTTTTCGGTAGTTATATTAGAGATTAAGTGTAATATAACTTACTGCCAAGGATAGTCATATTACGTTTTAAACGTAATATAACTATCGGTATGACTATCACCCGATAGTCATATCACAGTTATTTGATATATAATAGCTAAGTTATATTTGACAGTCATATCTCAGTGGTTGTTATATTGGCGTGTTAAGTCACCCAATTCGTTCGAACAATACATACACAATATACACACCATTTTCGAACGAATTGCTGTCAAATTTCTGTCTCAAATCATACTCAAAACACGTTTCTAAGGACCATTCTTGATTACCCAGTCTATAATCTTCAAAATCACAGTTAAAATGTAAGATTTGGTCGAGGTTTTGAGTTTTTGAGTTTGAAAAGTTCGAATTTTTGATCTAAAAATCTGAACAAATGGTGGTGATTTTGTAAAAACTAAAAATACATGTGTGTTTGTATTGCAATCAAGATCTTTGTCTAAATTTTTCAGAATTTTTGATAAAGATTTTGATTTTTCGAATTTTTATTTATTTATTAATTCGAATTTGGTAATTTAATTGGGTTAAATTGTTGAATTTTGCAGATTTACTAATTTTAATCCCTGATTTGCAATGGTTGGTGCTTATAATAATTTTGAACTTGTGAATCACAATTATATTGGATATTTTAATCCCGAGGATTGCCCAGTGGATCGGTTCAAGTCCTGGATAAAGTTCCTAAACGAACAAAATCTCTGTAGTCACTCTATAACTGCAAATGTTCCAATGAAATTTGGTCCACTCAAATTAATGTGTACTACAGCTGTCTCAGATGAAAGATCATTTTCATTCGATTTTAATGACAAGACATATACAGTGGATGAATCTGTCTTCAATGCTGCTCTGGGGCTTCCTACTGAACGATTTGCTGAATTGCCTTCAAATGATGAGTTGACTCAATTTTTCACAAATATCAACTATCATGGTCAACTGAATCTGAAACGACCACTCAAAAGCAATCTTGTTCAAGAATGGAATATCTTCTTCGAGATCATAGCAAAGGTATTTGCTAATTCTACAAAGAGTAACAATACTGTCATCACAGGTATGTTACAGTCAATTGGTTTCTCGATTGCTCACAATAGAAGAATCAATTTTGGCAGCTTAATATGGCCTATTCTGCTAAATCGATTGAAGAAGGCTACAAAGAACTTTGGAAAAGGTAAACTGGTTAAGTGTCATTATCCTCGATTTTTTACACTAATTTTTAATCATCTAATGCCTAAGGATCAACCTGCTCCATTTCCAAATGATCGAATTCAATGGTCTGGTAAACCAAACAAGAAGTTCTACACCAGGCTGGATACTTATAAGGTCTTGCTGCATGTTCCTGTAGTCATAACACCATATATGTCTACATACATACATTTGCCAAATGTCATGCCACAGCCAGATGCTGAGATTCCTTTAATTCAACAAGCTCCACAGCCTGAAGCAGAACAAGTTCCAGTACCTCAACCTGATTCTGAACCCTTGAATGTTCTTGAACATCAACTTCCAGTGGATCAACACACTCAGAATGAAGATGATGTACATGTCAATGATCAGGTATTTGACTCAACTCCATTACAATCTCAATATCTTTCTGATAGTCAAATGATTGTGAGAAGTGACCAAGGGGTTGTAGATCCACAACCTTTATCCCAGGTCAATGCACCAAACACTGATCCTAAATTCTCCAAACAATATCGTAGAAAGAAATTGTCATTCAAAAGAGCTATCCCCAGTAGTGATATTTTGAGTGAAACAGATTTGCCATCACAAAAGAAAAGTAAAACCATGTCAAAGGCAATCTTAAACCCATTCATTCCTTCAAGCTCACCCCTGTTACTCACAATGGGGGGAAGATATTTTCGCAAATGAAGCTGAAAACATTGTTATGCAAGTGGAGCAAGTTACAGTGCCTGCCATTGTTACGGCAGAAGAACCTTCACAGGTTGATCGGGATTTGCGAAATCCCATTGCACCACCACTGACCTTCCAAGAGGAGGCTAGGGTGATCTCTAGTGCAGGTACAATGGATGCAGCTCAGGATTATGAGAGGAGTGATGTGAGAATTACTTCAAATCTGAGTGAAACACTAGCACGTGAGGTGAGTGATACTCAGAGAGCTATTGAGGTGAGAGCACACAATGACACATACACTTTATCTCTCATTGCTCAACTCAGTCAAATGAAAGAAAGTCTTGCTCAAGCTGAAGAGGACAACAAAAACTTGAGGTTTGATATGGACAACATGAGAACTATCTTCAACAACAAAATCAATGCACTTAAACTCTCTCAACAACAAGCAGTTGAAGACTCTGGAGATGTCACAGTGGCTCAAGATCTTATTATATCATCTATGGCTAATCAGATTGAAGATCTTCAGAACAACATAAATGAAAATCACTTAACCACTGAACATCGTCTCAGTCAGATTGAAAAGCAAAGTGATCATCAAGCAAAGGGGTTGAGACACTTATATAATATCATCAGCAGAACTCACTCACTTACAGCAGAAGAGAAGAAATTCTTTGGAAGTAGTGATGGAAGTGACTCTGGAGCTGGTACAAGTCACAAGACTGTAGAGGATTCCTCAACTAAGGGGGAGAAATCTAGAGGGGGAGGAAGTGCAAGTAAAGAGAAAATTGAAGATAGGAGTGAAGGGAAGAAGACAACTCATCAAGCAGCAGAACAGGAAGATGATGATGTAGAAGGTTTTTACTATACAGGTGAACCTGATATTGATCTGTTTGCTGACTTACAGTTTCCTGATGTTGGTGAAGAATTTGATGAACCAGATCTCAGTTTTTGGGATGATGAAGAGCAAATAATTCCTGATTCTGTTGAAACACAACAAATGAATTTTGAAGCAAACAAAGAACTCGAACAGAATGAAGCTAATCTGGCTATGAGAGAAGAAAGACTCAAGAAGACACTTGAACAGTTAGCTCATAATGAAAGACTTCAAAAGGCAGAACATGAAGCACTTCAGAAGCAACATGCTCAGAAGCTGGAAGCTAGGAAGATGTACATCAAGTACAAAAATGGTGATAAGTGGGAACGTGCTCAAAAGGTAATTGACTCACCACAAACTTCTGACTATGATAATCGTCGGATGATTGCTATTTTTGAAAGCTTTAAACAGAAGAACCCTATACATGATATGTATTTGAAAGCTTTAAAGACAGAAATTGTGAGAATAACCACTGCATCTGATCCTAAGAATGGTGAGCTACTTATCTTTGTTGAATGTCATAAGATCGGATCTCACAAAGTATCGCTTCAGTTCTTCTATGATAGATCCCTGTCAGAGCTTTGGGTGTTGAGACCAAAAGTAAGAACATCTTCTGAACTAGGCATACTGCTTCATGAAAAGTTTCAAGAGTTTGCTGAAAGAGCTGGTCCTGAAGTTATAAATGACCCTCCACAAGTTAAAATTCTTAAGGGAAAAGTTATTCATACTGTTAATCTTCAGACAGACGAATTGTATACACACCTTGCCAGACATTTGGTATATGTTGAATATGCTCTTCGAAATCATGGTTTTGCATCACAAGAAAAGATTGAAGCTGCAAATCATATTCGATCTTATGCTCAGACCAACATGAAGAAGTACAAGCAGTATCAAGGTGAGTTGAGAAAGAAACTTGGAATACCACTGGTCTATCCTACAGATGTGTCATCCAGAAGGGAATTACTTGTTGACTCCGAGTTGATCAAGAATCTACCTAATATGGATGAACAAGAAGAAGGAGAAATAAACGAGGAAGAAGGTGGTAAATGAAGATTAGCTCTACAAGTTATATCATTAGAGCTTTGATAGAACAAGATAGGATAATTGTCTTATATGATCAGTCTAGAGGATCATCTATCTTGTATTTATCTTTTCTGTTTGAATCTGGATAATGTTAATATAAACCAGAACTTTTACATTATTTACTTAGCATTTAAAGTGTTTTCTTTTACTTGTTTAATTGGGATTAGTTGAAGAATCCTCTAGGTATTTGCTTGTTATTGTATAACAAACAAATAGGGGGAGATTGAAAGGCATATGACTCAGCCTATTTGTAGTTCGAGGATCCTAATCCAATTAAACTAGATTGTAATAAGTAAATAATATCAACTGTCACAGGAATCTCAAAAGATGATAACCGTCAGAAGAAAAATCAACAAGTCAATCTATAGTTTTGATGTTTTACACTGGAAGAAGATTCAGATATCTGATCAGGCCTCAAGGTAGCATTGAAACAAGTGGATTCATTTAAGAAGACAGAGATTTCTATTAGTGACAAGAAACAATTTCAGTACCGAATGATTGATGAGAGTGAAGAGTATAAAAAGACCACAGTGTTAAAAGTCACGATGAAGAACAGAGATTGGAGTTAGTCGTTCATGAACCAGACAGTACATCGAACGTCAACATCATGCCAGTGTATGTTCCTTATCATAATTACGTGGTTTTCAGCGGAGTATTGACTATTAAAGAATTTATATTAATTCTATTTTAATTGATTAAGTCAAGTAATTAAGTTAATAAATAAATTAATTCTATCAGAATTAATATATTTGTTAAAGTGATTATTAGATTAATTAAATAAGAATTAATATGAAAAAGGATTAATTAGTTAAATGATTTTTAATAAGTCATTTAATTAATTATAAACTGAAAAATATGATGATATAACTATCAATCTGATAGTTATACCGATAGTCATATTCAGTTTTTAAAGGAGATAGTCATATTCAGTTCAAAGGAGATAGTCATATACAGTTCAAAGGAGATAGTCATATTTCATTCAATTGGTAAGTTATACCGAATGTTATATTGATTTGGTAAGTTATACCGAATGTTATATTGACTTGATAAGTTATACCGAAAGTCATATTTAAGCTGGACAGTCATATTACATTGATTTGATAGTCATACCGATTGTCATATTAATGTAAAATGATTGTCATATCAGTTTAAATCAAGTAATATGACTATGGCTGTGTATATAAGGCAGAAGAATGCAGAAGCAAAAGAACCAATCGAGCTAAACAAGAAAAATACACACAGCAGCTGTTTTCTCTCTCTCTCAAGCTCAAGAACACCTTCAAATTTAATTCTGTAAATTCAAGTTCATCTCGGTTGTAATATCCTATCCATTGGAACTTGTTTACTTGTGATTCTTGTACTACTAGCGAATTAAGTTTCCTAGTTCACAAATTGATATCTTGATTTTATTAACTAAATTAGCAAAGTTCATGTTGAATTTTCTAATTAGTTATTAATTACTTGATAATCATTTGGACTAATTTTGTAACACCCATCAAGTTAATATATTGCTATATTCAACTTGAAATTTGTGTTATATTATTCCGCACAAAAATATTCGTTTAAGTGAAAATTATTTAACGAATAAATTTTGAGAAAATGGTATAGATTGTATTCAACCCCCCCTTCTACAATCTTATCGGACCTAACAAAAAATTTTATACAATTACAAATTAATATTAAATTCTATTTTAAACAAATACGGAGTATTACATTATGCATTATTATGCAATCATAATTTCAATATTATAATATCAACAAAAGTTTGAATGTAAGTATATACGATACTTCCATTTATATTTATATTATTATGACAAAATTTAGTCATAATTCGAATAATATATCATACAATTAAACCATTATTATTTAATAAAATATACTATTACAAGCGAAACAAGGTAGATTTGGTTGTCGGTTTGGTACTCTTTTTTTGTCACTCTTTTTGGTCATTCAATAACAACCGTTAGATTTTAAGATAAATAAATGAGAACCGTCGGATCTATTGCTAAAAGAATATTCCTTTTTTAATATTTAAAATATTATTATAGTTCCAAGTTCGAATTTCACCAACAACATATCTCTATTAAACATATATATTATTTTATAAAAAAACCTAAAAATAAATCATGGATATTAAGCGAAACAGGGTATAATTGGTTGGTTGGTCGGTCGGTTAACACCTTCTAAAAATTTTGCTAACACCCTTCAAAAATGAAAAAATTAATTAAAATACATATAAAATGTAATTTTACAAAAGATAAACAGCATATTTAACTTAATAACAAACTCTTTTAATTACACTGCAATTAATATTCAGTTACATACTCTTTTGGTTATATTTGAGTTAAAATTCTTCAGCTACACCCAACTTTTTTAGAATTTTTTAATTACCTGAAAACCAATATTTTCAAAATCATTTTTAATAATTTTAATATCACATATTTATTAACAAATTTACAACAAATTATAAATCAACGAAGCGGAAACAAACTAAAACTATATAATAAACAATGAAAATTTTACACAATTACAAATTAATATTAAATTCTATTTTAAACAAATACGGAGTATTACATTATGCATTATTATGCAATCATAATTTGAATATTATAATATCAACAAAAGTTTGAATGTAAGTATATACGATACTTCCATGTATATTTATATTATTATGACAAAATTTAGTCATAATTCGAATAATATATCATACAATTAAACCATTATTATTTAATAAAATCTATCTATACTATTATATTAAAGCCGAAACATTGAAAGTTTTGGTTTTCGGTTTGGTTATCCTAAGTTTTGGTTTTCGGTTTGGTTATCCTAATTATTAAAATAAATAATTAAATTACAAAAACAACTCAAAAAGCTAATTACTAATGTTAACGTAGTTGTATTCTGATTAAAATTCCTTCATCCACTTCTACTTGGACTCTTTTTTCTGCTCCAACAACTTAATTATTCATGTTTTCTAAAGATTTTACTTCTAATTAAAACACTTTACCATTTAATTTAAAACTAATATTACAATAATTAATATATATCCAAAATATCACACCATATCTTTCAGTAATTATTTTTAGTAGTAATTTTTGTAATTAAAACATGGAGTGCTTTTTCATTTAAAATTAATCTTGAGATCACTAATATACACCCAAAAATATCTCACCATATATACAAAAAGTTTTGGTTTTCGGTTTGATTATCCTAATTATTAAAATAAATAATTAAATTACAAAAACAACTCAAAAAGCTAATTACTAATGTTAACGTAGTTATATTCTGATTAAAATTCCTTCATCCACTTCTAATTGGACTGTTTTTTCTGCTCCAACAACTCAAATATTCATTTTTTCTAAAGATTTTACTTCTAATTAAAACACTTTACCATTTAATTTAAAACTAATATTATAATAATTAATATATATCCAAAATATCACACCATATCTTTCCGTAATTATTTTTAGTAGTAATTTTTGTAATTAAAACATGGAGTACTTTTTAATTTAAAATTAATCTTGAGATCACTAATATACATCCAAAAATATCTCACCATATATACAAATCATTATTTTTATTAATAAATAACAATTGTTAGATCTAATAATAAGATATATTATATGATTAAATTAATTTACTAAAAATTCAAAGTTCGAACCCGTCAACGACATTTTTAATTTAGAATTTTACAAAATAAATTTTAAACCATGCATTTCATTATATAAATTTATATTAAATTAAAATTAAAAAATTATTAAAAATAAGGATTATATAAAAACATAATTATAATTTTAAATAAATTTTATAACCTATCAAAAGAAACCCTAGTATACTATTATAAGCGAAACAAGGTAGATTTGGTTGTTGGTTTGGTACTCTTTTTTTGTCACTCTTTTTGGTCATTCAATAACAACCGTTAGATTTTAAGATAAATAAATGAGAACCGTCGGATCTATTGCTAAAAGAATATTCCTTTTTTAATATTTGAAATATTCTTATAGTTCCAAATTCGAATTTCACCAACAAAATATCTCTATTAAACATATATATTATTTTATAAAAAAACCTAAAAATAAACCATGGATATTAAGAAAAACAAACAGCTCATTAAAAAAGTTAAATAAACCATGTATATTAAAAAAGGTAAATAGCTCATTAAAAAAGCTAATTATTCGGCTTAGGGAGTCTTGGACTCTTACTTCCCGGAGTCTTGGACTATCTACAAGAATTGAATGAAAAGTGTATATAAAGCGAGAATAAGTGAATAACTGACCAACAAAGTTATTAATACAATCTCCTTCTTATATGGACACGTCATTGTGTGAATTTGTATATGATAAATTTTTTGTTTATTCAATACTAGAAAGCATGAACCCCTAAGATTTTTTTTAAATTAATCACTAATTTATCACTTTATTTAGTTGATATTCAAAAATTTTATATTACTTCATATTATAACAATAATTATATTATTTTTGTTATATAATTATATCCTATTATATACTACCTAAAAATAAACCATGGATATTAAGCGAAACAGGATATAATTGGTTGGTTGGTCGGTCGGTTAATACCTTCTAAAAATTTTGCTAACACCCTTCAAAAATGAAAAAATAAATTAAAATACATATAAATTGTAATTTTACAAAAGATAAACAACATATTTAACTTAATAACAAACTCTTTTAATTACACTGCAATTAATATTCAGTTACATACTCTTTTGTTTATATTTGAGTTAAAATTCTTCAGCTACACCCAACTTTTTTAGAATTTTTTAATTACCTGAAAACCAAATATTTTCAAAATCATTTTTAATAATTTTAATATCACATATTTATTAACAAATTTACAACAAATTATAAATCAACGAAGCGGAAACAAACTAAAACTATATAATAAACAATGAAAATTTTACACAATTACAAATTAATATTAAATTCTATTTTAAACAAATACGGAGTATTACATTATGCATTATTATGCAATCATAATTTGAATATTATCATATCAACAAAAGTTTGATTGTAAGAATATACGATACTTCAATTTATATTTATATTATTATGACAAAATTTAGTCATAATTCGAATAATATATCATACAATTAAACCATTATTATTTAATAAAATATACTATTATAAGCGAAACAAGGTAGATTTGGTTGTCGGTTTGGTACTTTTTTTTTGTCACTCTTTTTGGTCATTCAATAACAACCGTTAGATTTTAAGATAAATAAATGAGAACCGTCGGATCTATTGCTAAAAGAATATTCCTTTTTTAATATTTGAAATATTCGTTCGAATTTCACTAACAACATATCTCTATTAAATATATATATTATTTTATAAAAGAACCTAAAAATAAACCATGGATATTAAGAAAAACAAACAGCTCATTAAAAAAGTTAAATAAACCATGTATATTAAAAAAGATAAATAGCTCATTAAAAAAGCTAATTATTCGGCTTAGGGAGTCTTGGACTCTTACTTCCCGGGTGTAACAACCCGACTTTTCGGACTATTAATTCTAATTACGAAACTTAAATAAACTGAATTCTTTATTCAAATAAATCAAAATTCTACGAAAGTCAAACGCAGCGGTCAAATTCAATAATTCAAAAAGATAAATTCGGAGACGCAGCTCCATAAATACAATATTCAATAATCACTGTCTAATAAAGTACCGACAATTTATTCAAGTAATACGATAAAACTTTTCCAATAATTGCATCTAAAATAGCTAGCACGAAGGTCCACAAATTCACATCTTATTCTAAATAAGCTTCCAAAAATCAAACCTGAAATATTAGAAAAGGGGTGAGCTACACAGCTCAGCAAGTACAAATTGACTAACAGATGTTCTTAAAAATCAATGGGCGTTTTAATAAAACAATTTTCAGAATCTAATATAAGTTTGCAAAACATTTACGAAAACAATTTCAACCCAAAGTTTTATATTTTCAAAATACAGAATTTAAACTAGAAACAGAAGCAGAAAACAGAAATAACACGAAACGAAAATCGAAAATACCACAGTCTTGCTCTACGGCCACACTTTGCCAGTGACCGGCATCTTATTCTTATTCTTATTCTTTCGCCACACTTTGCCAGTGACCGGCATCTAAAGTTCAATAATTACGCGCCCTTAATAGGTATCTAAAGTTGCACACTTGTGCGCCTACTAAGGGTATCTAAGGCTAGTTCCGGAACTATAACGTAAATTACGAACGGGTTCGAAACGTAGAGACTGGGTTCTAAAATCAAATACTTATATCTTATACAGTTCAAAACAGAATTCTTATATCTTATACGAAAATCTGAAATTACAATATCAAAATATCTTTTCGGAATTTAAAAGTAAGTCAAAAGTACTTACCTCAACGTCGACTGAATACCGAAAATTAAAGCGAACAAATCCTAAAATTTCAATAAACAGAACATAATTATTTATTCTATAAACAGATTTTATACATGCATTTCAAATAGACACCCACGTTAAATCATATAAATTCTGGACAATGACTGTAATCTTTAATTAACGAAAAATTAAAATTAAACACTTAGTTCATACGAGACCCCAACAAACTGCACATTAAATCATGCAAATCATATAAACAAGATCAATGGGCCGTAAAGCCCATTTATATCTACACGACCTAGCCGGAATCAATGAGTTATAATTTATAAAGACCCTAAAATATTCCAACTTTTACATGGCATACATTAATAATTAACTAATTTATTTGACTAACTGACCACATTTTCCCACTTCAAAGTAAGTACACCATTTAATAATCATTCACCGACAATAACATTAATGAATTAACAATTTAATTTAGCAAAATCAAAATTAATATTATTCAATTAAAATTATAAATAATTATGAGCAAAATAAAAAAAATTCTCAAATAATTAACTAACCAAATTCTTGAATCTAAAAACTTGCAAGAAATTCTGGATCATGAGCAGACAATTAAAATTATATAATACTTATAGTTACATATATATAACAAACTTAACAAATAAAATACTACTTTTATTGCTATGATAAAGAAAAACAATATAATAATTTTCAAAATCATCTCAAATGTACATTCTAATCATGCTAGATTTTGGGTGGTGAAAGATAACTATACTCCTGCCAATGAAACCAGACAATAATCCATGCAAATTACTACTAATATCAATTCATAGAAATTCAAACAAATATTATGCCACGATATTAACCGAAATAATGGTGTAAAAGTTAATAATATAAGCAGATTCATCACTTATGCATGTTTATTACTAACTGAACCAGAAGTATTAACTTTAATATGTAAGTGGACAAATTAATGACAACAAATATTAAACTAAAGAATTATATTTAAATTAGTAAAATACATGCATGAGCTTGGATTCAAAACAACTGGAAGTCAGAAAATATGCACATGCTAATGCTCACATAATCATATGTATCAACTATAAAATTTGCACATGTAAATATACTATTGATTATAACTACTGTTAAGCACATGAACAGACTTTGCATACCACCGGTACCCATTACAATTGTAAAACACAAGAATGCAAGGAGCATGTATATTAATTAAAAACATGTATAAGAATTATAAAAGAAAATCGAAAGACTCAGTACCTTTTGGGTGAATATTGGTAGCGCTGTACGATCCTTTTCTATGTCCAAGGGGTTTCTTATATAGGTTCTCAAACCCTAAATTAATTAAGGAAATCCTAAAACTTTCGTACAATCTCTCCAAGTAATACGTAAATTAAAAATATTCTAATTCACACAAATATCTTAAATTAAATGATACTGATTTTCTAATATCTTTTCACGCTTCTTTCCTCTAATAATAAATATGATCCTTATTCAGACTATCTGGCACAAAAATAATTCTATAAATTACTAATTAACATAAAAAAAAATTGATTTAAAATCTAATATCTAATAATTTAATAAAATAAAAATTAACGGGATTTTACATTCTTCCCTCCTTAAAAGAATTTGGTCCCCAAATTCAAAATAATAAAATAACTCACGAAGAAGGTAAATCATACCTTAATAGGTGGTGCGACTTCCAGTGAGCTGAAACACACGTCCAATGCCAATCTTCTTATCAGCTTCCTTCCTTGGTGGTGGGTTATGCGGGCACTCCGAAATTTTGTGTCCTACTTCTCCGCAATGAAAACAGGTACCCCTATTCCATCTGCAGTCCTTGTCCGGATGATTCTTACCGTACCTCGAACACTTCTCTCGATCACCCTGTCCTCCGATATTATCGTACACGTGTGGCTTCTTGAAAGGTTCTCTTTGAGACGAAAATCCACCAGTTGGAGCAAACCTCTTCTTGTTCCAATTACCTGTTGCCTTCTCAGATTCTGCCAAGCCTCTCTCGATCACCAAGGCCTTGTTGAGCACAGCTTCGTATGTTTGAAGTTCAAAGGACGCCACCGAATTCCTAATGTCGGTCCGAAGTCCCTCTTCCAATCTTCTAGCTCGACTGGTCTCGTCAGCAACTAATGTCGGTGCATACTTTGCAAGCTTTGCGAATTCTGCTTCGTATTCCACAACAGACTTTCCTCCCTGCTCGAGCCGAATGAAGTCCCTCTCTTTTTGCAGACGAATGGTTCTCGGAAAGTACTTATCTTCTAGAGCCTTCTTGAACTTTGCCCATGTGTATGATTCAGGATTTCCCTCAGTGGTTGCAGTATCATTCTTTCTTTGTTCCATGAGCCACCAATCGTAAGCACTTCCTTGCAGTTGATACACAGCTAAAGTGACCTTCTGTTCTTCGTTGCTCCCTAGCAGTCCGAAAGCTTTCTCCATCTCTTGTATCCACATCTCGACTATGGCCGGATCAGTCGCCCCATCGAAAGTTGGTGGGTTCAAACGCTTGAACTGAGAGAAGATATTCTGCTGTCTGGGTTGCTGATTCACGAGTGTAGCTAGAGTCTCGGCTAGCTGGTCGAATACATTTCCACCATCACCATTGTTGTTGCCATTCTGATTGTCATTGCCTTGATTGTTATTGTTGTTGCCATTCTGATTGTTGTTGCCCTGATTGCCATTGTTGTTGCCTTCTCCGTCCATCTTTTCTAAAAACAACAAACTTTCAAACTTATAATCGATGATCAAAAACCACAAAAGTCAAATAGGTCAAATAATCACACAAACAAGTGCCCTAAATTCAAAATAATTTACAAACTTAAAGGTCAAAACCTATACAATAATCTGTAGGATCGCATCCTAGGGATTGTACTAGTCCCATACCTAATACACTCCGAAGGAAAACCTAGGCTCTGATGCCAACTGTAACAACCCGACTTTTCGGACTATTAATTCTAATTACGAAACTTAAATAAACTGAATTCTTTATTCAAATAAATCAAAATTCTACGAAAGTCAAACGCAGCGGTCAAATTCAATAATTCAAAAAGATAAATTCGGAGACGCAGCTCCATAAATACAATATTCAATAATCACTGTCTAATAAAGTACTGACAATTTATTCAAGTAATACGATAAAACTTTTCCAATAATTGCATCTAAAATAGCTAGCACGAAGGTCCACAAATTCACATCTTATTCTAAATAAGCTTCCAAAAATCAAACCTGAAATATTAGAAAAGGGGTGAGCTACACAGCTCAGCAAGTACAAATTGACTAACAGATGTTCTTAAAAATCAATGGGCGTTTTAATAAAACAATTTTCAGAATCTAATATAATTTTGCAAAACATTTACGAAAACAATTTCAACCCAAAGTTTTATATTTTCAAAATACAGAATTTAAACTAGAAACAGAAGCAGAAAACAGAAATAACACGAAACGAAAATCGAAAATACCACAGTCTTGCTCTACGGCCACACTTTGCCAGTGACCGGCATCTTATTCTTATTCTTTTTCTTTCGCCACACTTTGCCAGTGACCGGCATCTAAAGTTCAATAATTACGCGCCCTTAATAGGTATCTAAAGTTGCACACTTGTGCGCCTACTAAGGGTATCTAAGGCTAGTTCCGGAACTATAACGTAAATTACGAACGGGTTCGAAACGTAGAGACTGGGTTCTAAAATCAAATACTTATATCTTATACAGTTCAAAACAGAATTCTTATATCTTATACGAAAATCTGAAATTACAATATCAAAATATCTTTTCGGAATTTAAAAGTAAGTCAAAAGTACTTACCTCAACGTCGACTGAATACCGAAAATTAAAGCGAACAAATCCTAAAATTTCAATAAACAGAACATAATTATTTATTCTATAAACAGATGATATGGGCTGAAAATAAGCCCTAAAGACACATTTAATATGGCATTAATTAGACCCTGAATGGTCCAAACGTGGGGCCCGCCAGATGGGCCCAAAACCCCTATTATAATATTAATTTCGTAATTAATATTGGGGGAAATAAACAGCTCAGCAAATAAGAGTTGGATAAGGATAATATCCCCTTCAGACTTATCCTATAATGCATCCAATTCAATATGGAAACTGATTCCTACAAGGAATAGATCTAGAACTTTCCTCAAAGACTTTTCTACCAAGTCTCTAACTCCTACCATAATTCTAAAGGCTTCTCAGCCTATATAAAGGGCCTGACCCCTCACCTCAGAACTACGTTTTCTTGGCTTGATTCTCTAATACAGAGATACGTAGGCATTCTGTGAGGACCGTTTAGTCTCGAACGCAGAAGCAGCCATTAAAGCTCGAAGCTCAACCACCCTAGCATTAATTACAAATCGTAAACTAGTTTTTATTCCACAACATTTGGCGCCGTCTGTGGGACGAAGACATCAACCATGGTTCAAACACGAAGAACAACATCAACCGAGGCAATACCCCTTAGCACTGCTCCACCTGCTGTCTCTGATCCGCTCGTCACCGCTGAGGGAGGGCAGTTACCCCCACCAACAGGGACGGTCATTCAACCTCTAACCTCTCAACCCTCAGGGACGATTCCCCATGTTGAGGGAACTGTGGCTATTCCTCAAAACCAAGAAACTAACCCTCTTCAGATGGTGGTTTCTCCTCTTGATAGCGCTGGTCGTACGCTACCTCCGGGGGTACAGATCCACACCACGGATCTCCCTTTGAACACCAACCCGATGTATGGGCTGCCTAATTACCCCCCTCAACGTAGGGAACCTGGACCGAGCGGTCATGCCTTACAGATCCGAGATCGGGAGTACGATGATTACTCTGGTCCCTATTCTGATGATTCAACTTCTGAGGATGACAATGATGATCGTGATGAAGCCCCGAGGAGGCGATGTGCTAGTAAAGAACCTCGAAGGAGGTCCCAAAGAATCCAGGATGAACCTCCACAAACGGCCGAGGAAAGGATTAAGGCTCATGAGGCAGAGATCCAAAGGCTGAAGGACGATATTGCTAGAGAGCAAGCAAGGCGAAGTCTGATTCAACCTCCTCCAGTTACAGGGAGGATTCCCATTATAAATCTGGAAAGGCCCTCAAGGAGGCAACGAAGGGCCGATGCCCCGATTGAAAAATCAACGAGGGTGGAGACCCCCAAAAGTAACCCTAGGGATCTGATGCCCCTTGGGGATCCTGATGATCCTACACCTCCGTTCACTGAGGAGGTAATGAATGCTCGCATCTCAAGGAAGTTCAAGATGCCGACAATTAAGGCTTATGATGGAACGGGCGATCCCGGAAACCATGTTAGGACGTTCTCAAACGCACTGCTGTTGCAGCCTGCAAGCGATGCCTTAAAGTGTAGGGCGTTCCCTCAAACCTTGTCTGGCATGGCTCAAAGGTGGTATAGCCGCTTACCTGCAAACTCAATCGGCTCGTTTAAAGAGCTGAGCGCCGCCTTTGTCAGCCAGTTCATTAGTGGGAGAGTTCATGAAAAAAGTTCTGCATCCCTTATGTATGTGGTACAGGGGAAGAACGAGAATCTGAGAGATTACCTCAAGCGGTTCACCAAGGAGACGCTGAATATTACTGATCTGGAAAATAAGGTGGCCATGGTAGCCCTGGAACACGGAACCACAGATCTCTTCTTTAAAAGGTCTTTGGCAAAACACCCTCCTGAAAATATGGCCGAGCTCCAACGAAGGGCCGATAAATATATCAAGGCCGAGGACAGCATGAAGAAGGATACCACAGGAAGCAATGGCAAGGGTTCTAACGATTCGAAGAAACGAAAGCAAGAGCAAGAGTACGATGCTAGGGACAAGTATCCCCGGACTAGCAAGGATTCTGATTCACCCCCGAAGAAGAATTTGGGATCAAGATTCAACGACTATGCGAGACTGAATGCTCCTAGGAGTCAGATCTTGCTAGATATTGAGAAGGATAAAGATTTCCGATGGCCGAAGCCACTTAGGGGTGATCCCACAAAAAGAAACAAGGATCAATACTGTAGGTACCACCGTGATGTGGGTCATGATACAGATAGTTGTAGACAGTTGAAAGATGAGATTGAGTTCTTGATCCGAAAAGGAAAGCTAAGCAGGTTCACGAAGAATGATGATCGTGGAACCCAAAGAAGGGACAATGACAGAAGAGATAACGATCGTGATCGTGACCGTGATCGTAACCCACAGCCCCGAGGGCCAGTTGTTAATATGATTTGGGGAGGCCCGACAGCGGCCGGCACGACTCGAAACTCTCGAAAAGCGTATGCCAGAGAAGTAATGCACATCGTGGGGGAAGCCCCAAAACGTGCCAAGACTGAAATAGTTATTGGGTTTGATGATTCAGATCTCGAAGGGGTAAAGTTCCCCCATGACGACCCGTTGGTCATAACTCCTGTGATTGGAAACTCGGAGGTAAAACGAGTCTTGATCGACAATGGAGCTTCTGTTGATATCTTGTTTCACGATGCGTTTATGAAAATGGGGTACACCGATTCTCAGTTGACCCCCACCAACATGCCAATCTACGGATTTAATGGAGTTGAGTCCAAGGTTGAAGGGACTATTCAGTTACCCATGACGATTGGACAGGAACCTAAAGAAGCTACTCAGATGCTGAATTTTCTTGTGATCAAGGCATCCTCGACCTACAACGCGATCCTAGGAAGGACTGGACTTCATGCATTCAAGGCTGTGGCCTCCACATATCACATGAAGATTAAGTTTCCAACCAGGAATGGTGTTGGAGAACAAAAGGGCGATCAGAAGATGGCAAGAAGTTGTTATGTATCCGCGTTAAGGGCTGATGGAATCGGGGGGCAGGTACTTCCGATCGAAGACATGGATGTCCGCGGTGATGATGAACATAGAGGAAAGCCAGCGGAGGACTTAATACCTATTCCTCTGGAGCTGGGCGACCCTGAGAAGGTGACTTATATAGGAGCCTCTCTGAAGGAACCCCTGAAGGGCAAATTGATAGCATTCTTGCAAGAAAATAGCGATGTGTTTGCCTGGACAGCAGCTGATATGCCAGGGATTGATCCCCAACTCATAACTCACAGATTGAATGTCGATCCTAATCGAAAGATAATACAGCAGAAGAAGAGGAACTTTGCACCTGAAAGGCAAGAGGCCATAAAGCAAGAAGTGGAAAAGCTCTTAGAAGCTGGGTTTATTGAAGAGATTCAGTTTCCAGAATGGTTGGCTAACCCTGTGATGGTCAAGAAAGCCAACGGTAAGTGGAGGATGTGTATAGACTTCACCGACTTGAATGATGCATGCCCTAAGGATTGCTTCCCTTTACCTAGGATAGACATGTTAATAGATGCCACAGCTGGACATGAGATGCTGAGCTTCATGGATGGGTTCAGCGGCTACAATCAGATTAAGATGCACAAGGATGATGTCCCTAAGGTATCTTTCATAACTGACTTTGGTGTTTTCTGCTATCTTGTTATGGCTTTCGGTCTAAAAAATGCAGGAGCTACTTACCAGCGACTGGTGAATAAGATATTCGCCCATCTAATTGGAAAAACCATGGAGGTCTATGTTGATGACATGCTAGTCAAGAGCCTGTTCAAGGCAGACCACATTAAGCACCTCAGAGAGGCATTCGAAGTACTGAGGCACCACAAAATGATGTTGAATCCAGCCAAGTGTGCCTTTGGCGTTGGATCAGGAAAGTTTTTGGGTCTGATGGTTTCAAAGAGAGGCATAGAGGCCAACCCTGACAAGATTAAGGCAATCTTAGACATGGAGCCACCACGCTCTATAAGAGATGTGCAGAAGTTGACAGGCCGTGTAGCGGCTTTAGGAAGATTCATCTCCAAGTCTGGTGATAAATGCTTGCCGTTCTTTCAAGCGTTGAAGAAGGTGAAAAATTTTGAATGGACCCCTGAGAGCCAAGAGGCCTTTGAACAATTGAAGAAGTACATGGTTGAAGCCCCGTTGCTGGCCAAACCTAGTCCTGGGGAGACTCTTTATATATACCTGGCGGTATCTGAGCAAGCGTTGAGCGCCGTTCTCATCCGAGAAGAGAAAAAGGTCCAGAAACCTATCTATTATGTGAGCAAGGTGTTGCACGGAGCGGAGCTGAATTACTCTCCCATTGAGAAGTTCGCTTTGGCATTGATAACAGCCTCGAGGAAGCTACGCCCATACTTCCAGGCACACAAGATTGAGGTCCTGACGGACCAACAGTTGAGAAACATTTTGCATAGCCCAAAGGCTAGTGGAAGGCTAATCAAGTGGGCGATTGAACTTGGAGAATTTGACATCACATATAAGCCTCGAACAGCCATTAAGGCTCAGGCATTGGCTGACTTCGTGGTTGAATGCACCATTAGCAACCAAGAAGTCGGGGGGCAGGAGACAATAACAACCCCTGAGGAGCAAGATAAAGATGGAGAACTTGAACCTGATCAGAAGGAATATTGGGTGCTCTATTTTGATGGAGCATCAAAAACAAAATCTAGTGGCGCAGGCTTAGTGTTGCAAAGCCCCGATGGGTTCACAGTCGAATATGCTTTGAAGTTGGATTTCCAGACAACTAACAATGAAGCTGAGTATGAGGCCTTGATAGCTGGTTTAGGCTTGGCCAGAATCATGAGAGTCAAGAACCTCAAAGTTTGTGGAGATTCAAGATTAGTAGTCTCTCAAGTGAATGGTGAATTTGAAGCCAAGGATGAAACTATGGCAAAATATCTGCGAGTTGTGAAAGCTGTCATGACTCAGTTTGATGAGTGTTATGTGGAACACATTCCGAGAGAAGAGAACGTTAAGGCCGATGCCCTATCCCAGTTCGCTTCTTCCGAAATAGAAAACTATGCAGGGAGTGTTTACTTCCAGGTCTTGAAGGCCCCGACTATTAACTCAAAATTAGTGGCACCAATTGATGTGGGAAGCTGTTGGATAAATCCTATCAAAGCTCACCTAGAAACTGGTTGGCTCCCCGGCAATGCCTTGGAGGCACGAAAGCTGTCCGTGAGAGCGTTAAGATATGCCTTGATCGAGGGCGTTCTTTACAAAAGATCTTTCGTTATCCCGTACTTGAAATGTTTGAGGCCCCAAGAGGCAAGGGAAGCCTTGGAAGAAGTTCATGAAGGAATTTGTGGGCAGCACTTGGGGGGCAGAGCCCTAGCTCACAAAATAACTCGTTTGGGATTCTACTGGCCAGAAATGCTGGCCGATGCACAGAGCTATGTCAAGCGGTGCGATCGATGCCAGAAGCATGCTCCGATAGTAAGGCAACCGCCCGAGATGTTAACATCGGTTAACTCCCCTATTCCATTCGCGATGTGGGGAATGGATATACTTGGTCCCTTCCCCGTAGCTTCAGCACAAAGGAAGTTTCTGATAGTGGCCATTGATTATTTCACTAAGTGGATTGAGGCTAAACCTCTAGCCAAGATAACCACCAAACAAGTTGCCCAGTTCTTTTGGGAGAATATAATTTGCAGGTATGGAATCCCTCGAATTTTGGTGACAGACAATGGGACACAATTCAATAATGAAGAGTTCAAGAAATATTGTGAGGAGAATGCAATTGAGCTTCGTTTTACCTCCGTGGCTCATCCACAAGCCAACGGGCAAGCTGAGGTAGCTAATCGAATTATCCTTGATGGACTGAAGAAGAGGGTTGAACGCTCTAGAAACACTTGGGTAGATGAGTTGCTGCCCATACTATGGGCATACCGTACCACTTGTAAAGTGACCACTGGAGCAACCCCGTTCCTGCTGGCTTACGGAGCTGAGGCAGTTGTGCCTTTGGAGATCATGCAAGCGTCACCTCGAGTTGAGGCTTTTGAACCAGAAACTAACGAAGAGGGCATGAGACTCGCCCTAGATCTGATTGACGAAGTCAGGGATGAGGCAAACGCTAGAAATGTGGAACATCAAAAGAAAGCATCTTTTTATTACAACCATAGAGTTAAGGAAAGGTTCTTTCGACAAGGCGACCTGGTTCTAAGGAAGATCGAGGCTTCTGGAGTTGGCCAGAAGGGAAAGCTAGCCCCTAATTGGGAAGGGCCGTATCGAGTCAAGAAGACGTTGGGACGAGGATCATATAAGTTGGAGACCTTGGACGGGGTTGAGGTGCCCCGTACTTGGCATGCTTTGAACCTCAAAGTTTATTATGTATAAGCTATCCTTGCATGGATTCAGCTTTCTATCTATTTATTATGAGGAGTAGAAATAAGGTTCGATGAAACCATTTCAGGGCTTTACGCCCCGAGTAGGACAATAATAAGCTATGTAAGGGTTAAACCCATTTCAGTTTATTAATGCAAAGTTTGTTTCCCTTCAATGATTTTGTGATTTTGTTTATGTACCAAGCACCTGTTGAGTGTGAGTCTAGGAAGGATAAGTACCGAAAACAAGTAAACAAACTAATGAGGAAACAAATGCATAAATAAAGACCCCGAAGGGCCAGCAGTTAAGTTACAACAACAATATAGATAAAAGTTTGGTCCCCAAGGACCGTGAATGAAATCTAGACAAATAAAGCCACATCTGGCTAACAAGGCCATGCAAGGCCACGAACTAACTCCAGCTACTCCTCCCCAGAACCCTCTTCTCCAAACTCCTCGCCGCTCTCCTCTTCCTCACTCTCCTCCTCTGAGTCTTCGCTGGACTCACCACCGGACTCTGCTATCACCATTGGCTGAGCTCTAGAACTTTGGCTCTTTTTCCCTCGGAAGATGAAGAAGAAGTAGAACTGCCCTCGTTCCGGATTAGCCTCTTCCCAGGGATGGGTTGGCGAACTACTCCAACCTTCTTTGCAGGCAGGACTTTCTTCCCACGGGAGCCAGAAGAATGTGAGTCTTGGCTAGCAGCGGGAACAACCCCCTTTGAGTTGGACCCGGAACGACGGTGACTGCCTCTGGAACCGGATCCTGATGCCTGGGGAACAATTTTAGTTCCCGAACCAGAAGCTAGGTTAACCGGGAGAGCACCCCAATTTGGGCAAGGAAAGTCTGCTGGATTGACAACAGATGGATGCCTATGATTCACAGCGTTAATAGCCTTCTCCCAACCAACAGACATGTTGAAGGGACGCACCTCATCATCATGATCATCAATGAGCTTAAGGAAATCTTCAGACCTATGATAGGCCTGGATCACCTTGTCGGCATCAGAGGCCTTCTTTCTGGCTAGAGAAGCAAGCAGTTTGCGGGTAGATGCGGCGTCGGCCTCAGCTCGAACAACTTGGGAGTGTAGATCATCAATCTCTTCCCTGAATCTCATGGAGTCACTTCTCAAGCTAGCATTTTCGTCCCTAAAGGCCCGGCCTTGGGTCGAAATGGTTTGAAAATAGGCGTTAGCCTGCAACAAGGAGATAAGTGAGCCACAAGGAATATGCAGAATTGAAATCAATGACAATGTCAAACATAAGGAATTTCATACCTGATATAAGGCCTGGGCGCCCATGAGTTGAGACTCATCCAGCTTGTCACCTGCATGCATTGTCGCTTGGTCAGGCGGAGTGATGGAAAGCTTAGACCAGTCTAGGGCCAGATGAGGACTCCCGAAGACCGAGTCTTGTTCGCAGATGCCCCAAGGAGGAATGAAAGGAGTCCGGATATCCCCGTCAGCGTTTCGGGATCGTTTACCACCTTGAGAACAACGCTCCAAGAAATTAGGGATGTGAGGCTTAGTTGGATTCAGCTTCTCTTCAGCCCTTTTCTGCATCCTCTTTGTAACAGTTGGCCGGTTCTCGGGACGATTATCAATCTCCTCAGCAGCTGAAATACAAAGAGAAAAACATCGGTATAAGAACAAACAGAGTTCACAATAAGTTCAAGTAAGAAAGTTACCCTCAATGGAAAGAAAGCTAAGGCCAGCCCCAATGAGATTCTTTTCGTTTAAAATAGTTTTATAGTGTGTGCGACCGTCGTCAGCAAGAAGCCTATCCCGGTCCAACAATTCCGGATCAGAAAGGTCACACACGAAGTGGGAACTATCTTCGACAGACCCGAATTTCTTCACAAAGAAGTTGCCCCAATCACCGCCCTTCCATTCAAGAACTACAAACTCCCTTTCCCAGAAATGTTGTGAATCTGGAAAGGAGAAGGGATTCACCATGTGTGGAAGCTTGGCTCGGTGCTTGAGGCTCACCCATCCTTTTTTGGATTCAGAAGAGTTGCTGGCCCCGAAAATACTTCGAAACATTGTGGTTGTCGGATGAATCCCCAGCTCCCGACACCTTATCAAGAAAATAGAAATGTACCTCCAGGCGTTGGGATACAATTGACAGGGGTGGATTTGATATTCAGCCAGCAGCCTAATAATAAAATTGTCAACCGAGAACCTGAACCCAGCATCTAAGGCACCCCAGTAAACACAGATCCTTTCAGGATGCCAGTTGCAAGTTCTATCTGATGGACTCGGGAGACGAACCTGGATGGCACTTGGAAAGTGATAAGACTCCCTTATCTTCTGAACGTCCCTTTCCGACAATTTACTGGAACTATTGAAAGAATCTAGACTAGAACAGTTGGGAAATGTATCCCTCATGATATTTAAAAGTTCTAGCAAGGATTCGAATCTATGTTCAACATATGAAGGAGGTTGAATTCTTTCTTTACCTTTAGCAGTCCTCATTTTACTCCTCTTTGACATGGCTTCCATCATGGAGACCGGGGGAGCCATAGGTTGATCACCTTCCGACATCTTGATGCAGGAGCTGAAACTTGATCTTGAATCTGAAACTTGATCTTGAAGCTCGAACTGGATCTTGTGACTTGAACCTTAGAAAACTTAAGAATCTGAAAGCTCAGAAATGAAGAAGTGAATGGAAATGAAGGCTACTTCTCCTCTTTTATAGAAAATACATGACCTGGTACATCAGGTTGAATCTCAGCTCGGTTCGTGTTAACAGGTCATCTATCGTTTCCAGACAAAAAAAGGACAGAAATTATCTACGTTATACAGAAAGAATCGTTATAATTCATATCTGTCGGAAAAGAAACAGCTGAAATATTTACTGCATGGATGTTTGCACTTAAAGAGATAAACAACGAGTTTAATCTTAAAAACGAGGTTAGTAGTGCTAATCCTGAATTAAGGTGTAATCCCGATAGAAGTCACGATTGACAAAAAAAAAACTAACCTAGGATCGAGATTCAGCTTCTGAATCCCTAGGATCGAGATTCAGCTTCTGAATCCTTGAAAGTCACGGATGACCAAAAAACTAACCTAGGATCGAGATTCAGCTTCTGAATCCCTAGGATCGAGATTCAGCTTCTGAATCCTTGAAAGTCACGGATGACCAAAAAACTAACCTAGGATCGAGATTCAGCTTCTGAATCCCTAGGATCGAGATTCAGCTTCTGAATCCTTGAAAGTCACGGATGACCAAAAAAACTAACCTAGGATCGAGATTCAGCTTCTGAATCCCTAGGATCGAGATTCAGCTTCTGAATCCTTGAAAGTCACGGATGACAAAAAAAAAAAAAAAACCAACCTAGGATCGAGATTCAGCTTCTGAATCCCTAGGATCGAGATTCAGCTTCTGAATCCCTAGGATCTAGACTCAGCTTCTGAATCCCTAGGATCGAGATTCAGCTTCTGAATCCTTTGAAATGGTCGACCACCACACCCGAAGGAGCCATGGCCGACCACCTTGCAGCCGACCAAGGCACATGAAGATGCCCCGGCCGACCACCTTGCAGCCGACCAAGGCAAAATCAAGAGCCCCGGCCGACCACCTTGCAGCCGACCAAGGCAAAAGCAGGAGCCCCGGCCGACCACGAGCCATCCGACCAGGTGCCGGCCGACCACCTGGGGTCGAGGCCCTCCAGCCGACCAGGTGTCAGCCGACCACCTTGGTTGGAGGCCCTTCGGCCGACCAGGAGCTAGCCGACCACAAGCTAGCCCTTGATCCGGCCGATCGCGGGTCAGCTTGTGGTCCTGAATCTTGGTTTTTCAGCAATTCTCGGGCAGCTTCTGAACCTGAATCTTGAATTTTTCGTATGATTTCAGGAGCGCCGTTTAGCGTCGTTTAACATCGTTTAAACGTCGTTTAAGGCTGTTTAGCACCGTTTAGTGTCGTTTAGTGCCGTTTAGCACCGTTTATCGCCGTTTAGCGTCGTTTAACATCGTTTAAACGTCGTTTAAGGCTGTTTAGCACCGTTTAGTGTCGTTTAGTGCCGTTTAGCACCGTTTATCGCCGTTTAGCGTCATTTAACATCGTTTAAACGTCGTTTAAGGCTGTTTAGCACCGTTTAGTGTCGTTTAGTGCCGTTTAGCACCGTTTATCGCCGTTTAGCGTCGTTTAACATCGTTTAAACGTCGTTTAAGGCTGTTTAGCACCGTTTAGTGTCGTTTAGTGCCGTTTAGCACCGTTTATCGCCGTTTAGCGTCGTTTAACATCGTTTAAACGTCGTTTAAGGCTGTTTAGCACCGTTTAGTGTCGTTTAGTGCCGTTTAGCACCGTTTATCGCCGTTTAGCGTCGTTTAACATCGTTTAAACGTCGTTTAAGGCTGTTTAGCACCGTTTAGTGTCGTTTAGTGCCGTTTAACACCGTTTATCGCCGTTTAGCGTCGTTTAACATCGTTTAAACGTCGTTTAAGGCTGTTTAGCACCGTTTAGTGTCGTTTAGTGCCGTTTAGCACCGTTTATCGCCGTTTAGCGTCGTTTAACATCGTTTAAACGTCGTTTAAGGCTAGTCAGCACCGTTTAGTGTCGTTTAGTGTCGTTTAGCACCGTTCAATGCTACTGGCACAATCTAGCATCGTTGTAAACGCGTCGGTCGCTCCACGCTTTACGTCAAAACGATATCAAAGATAAACCCTGACCCGAGTCTCGAAAAAGGCCGTTAAAACTTCAAGGAAAACCTGATCAATTTTCCTAGAAGTTGGGGGGCAAATGATATGGGCTGAAAATAAGCCCTAAAGACACATTTAATATGGCATTAATTATACCCTGAATGGTCCAAACGTGGGGCCCACCAGATGGGCCCAAAACCCCTATTATAATATTAATTTCGTAATTAATATTGGGGGAAATAAACAGCTCAGCAAATAAGAGTTGGATAAGGATAATATCCCCTTCAGACTTATCCTATAATGCATCCAATTCAATATGGAAACTGATTCCTACAAGGAATAGATCTAGAACTTTCCTCAAAGACTTTTCTACCAAGTCTCTAACTCCTACCATAATTCTAAAGGCTTCTCAGCCTATATAAAGGGCCTGACCCCTCACCTCAGAACTACGTTTTCTTGGCTTGATTCTCTAATACAGAGATACGTAGGCATTCTGTGAGGACCGTTTAGTCTCGAACGCAGAAGCAGCCATTAAAGCTCGAAGCTCAACCACCCTAGCATTAATTACAAATCGTAAACTAGTTTTTATTCCACAACAACAGATTTTATACATGCATTTCAAATAGACACCCACGTTAAATCATATAAATTCTGGACAATGACTGTAATCTTTAATTAACGAAAAATTAAAATTAAACACTTAGTTCATACGAGACCCCAACAAACTGCACATTAAATCATGCAAATCATATAAACAAGATCAATGGGCCGTAAAGCCCATTTATATCTACACGACCTAGCCGGAATCAATGAGTTATAATTTATAAAGACCCTAAAATATTCCAACTTTTACATGGCATACATTAATAATTAACTAATTTATTTGACTAACTGACCACATTTTCCCACTTCAAAGTAAGTACACCATTTAATAATCATTCACCGACAATAACATTAATGAATTAACAATTTAATTTAGCAAAATCAAAATTAATATTATTCAATTAAAATTATAAATAATTATGAGCAAAATAAAAAAAATTCTCAAATAATTAACTAACCAAATTCTTGAATCTAAAAACTTGCAAGAAATTCTGGATCATGAGCAGACAATTAAAATTATATAATACTTATAGTTACATATATATAACAAACTTAACAAATAAAATACTACTTTTATTGCTATGATAAAGAAAAACAATATAATAATTTTCAAAATCATCTCAAATGTACATTCTAATCATGCTAGATTTTGGGTGGTGAAAGATAACTATACTCCTGCCAATGAAACCAGACAATAATCCATGCAAATTACTACCAATATCAATTCATAGAAATTCAAACAAATATTATGCCACGATATTAACCGAAATAATGGTGTAAAAGTTAATAATATAAGCAGATTCATCACTTATGCATGTTTATTACTAACTGAACCAGAAGTATTAACTTTAATATGTAAGTGGACAAATTAATGACAACAAATATTAAACTAAAGAATTATATTTAAATTAGTAAAATACATGCATGAGCTTGGATTCAAAACAACTGGAAGTCAGAAAATATGCACATGCTAATGCTCACATAATCATATGTATCAACTATAAAATTTGCACATGTAAATATACTATTGATTATAACTACTGTTAAGCACATGAACAGACTTTGCATACCACCGGTACCCATTACAATTGTAAAACACAAGAATGCAAGGAGCATGTATATTAATTAAAAACATGTATAAGAATTATAAAAGAAAATCGAAAGACTCAGTACCTTTTGGGTGAATATTGGTAGCGCTGTACGATCCTTTTCTATGTCCAAGGGGTTTCTTATATAGGTTCTCAAACCCTAAATTAATTAAGGAAATCCTAAAACTTTCGTACAATCTCTCCAAGTAATACGTAAATTAAAAATATTTTAATTCACACAAATATCTTAAATTAAATGATACTGATTTTCTAATATCTTTTCACACTTCTTTCCTCTAATAATAAATATGATCCTTATTCAGACTATCTGACACAAAAATAATTCTATAAATTACTAATTAACATAAAAAAATTGATTTAAAATCTAATATCTAATAATTTAATAAAATAAAAATTAACGGGATTTTACACCGGGAGTCTTGGACTATCTACAAGAATTGAATAAAAAGTGTATATAAAGCGAGAATAAGTGAATAATTAACCAACAAAGTTATTAATACAATCTCCTTCTTATATGGACACGTCATTGTGTGAATTTGTATATGCTAAATTTTTTGTTTATTCAATACTAGAAAGCGTGGACCCCTAAGATTTTTTCTTAAATTAATCACTAATTTATCGCTTTATTTAGTTGACATTCAAAAATTTTATATTACTTTATATTATAACAATAATTATATTATTTTTGTTATATAATTATATCCTATTATATACTATCTATCTATACTATACTATTATAAGCGAAAAGTTCCAAGTTCGAATCTCACCAACATGCAACAATATATCTCTATTAAATATATATATTATTTTATAAACTAATCTCATGAGTTTAAGATTCAATTTCTATCAACAACATATTATTAATTATTAAAATACCATCATTAAAAATACTAACAAACATGTATTACAATATTCTATTATCTTCTATAATTTATTTTCCTACTAATTCAAAAATATATATGAAAATATGGGTAATAAAACAAAAAATATTAAAAAATACATTCGTGCATCACACAAGTAATAAGTTATATAGTAAAAAATTACACAAAATCTGGAAAACACTTACAATTTACAATATAGAAAATTTTGTATAAAAATCGAAAAAAGGTCTACACGATTAGATAAATTTTACTTTTTCTATTAAATAAAAACTAAAAAAACAATTTTTATATAATATTTATATGTATACATATGTATTTTAAAGTAATAACTTAAAGTAACCGTGCATCGCACGGGTTATAAGCTAGTATAGTATTAATTTATCGTTATTATTTTGTATTAATAATAATTTTATCAACTTACTTCGGTTTTTTATCATTATGCTATTATTCACACACAAACTTGAATAAATACGTTGTCCTCTTTTTGAAAAAACTAGTCGATAAAGCCGCGCTTCGCGGCGGCATTACAATTTTTCTAAAAAAATTCAATACATGTTTACATTATCAATATTAAATTTTAGTAGTTACATAATCTTTTCTAATGAACTGATTTCTTGTTAAACACGATTCTTTCGATTGAGCCACTCTCTCATTAAAACCGAAATCCCAACTTTAACATATATTATAAATATTTATATAATAATTTTTATCCAAAAAATTGAACACTAAAAATAATTAAAAAAAAATTATGCCATTAGTATCAAATTCTAATAGCAAATACAATCTTCTTTTCTAGTAAGCCGTCTTCCCGTTAAAATATGTTTCGAACCGTTCTTATTTAGAACTGAAATTCTAACTTCATTACATATTATTGGGGTTAAATATCTTGTTGGTCACTGAAGTCGGCCTAATGTATCAAGATGGTCACTGAACTGAAATTCGACTCAAACAGGTCACTGAAGTCAGCCTAATGTATCAAGTCAGCCTAAGTCTTTGTTTTTTTACGGAAACAGACTGCAGATTGACATAAACGTTTATAACTGCAGATTCACTTAACATTTAAAAAATACGAGACCATATTTGTGTTACCCAGGTTATTCTCTTCAAAATAGATACAATATTGATAAGTTTTATTTCATTTTTTGAAGAAGAACAATTCTAGTTCTTGAATTTTCTTTTTCGATTCATATAAATCTAGAGCTCATAATGAAAATCTAAACAAGTTTTATGAGACCCATAGCATCTAGATTAACACACTTTAATTTCACAAAATTTGGTGGAGATTTTTCGGACAAAATTTTGCGGACAGTAATTTCCGTCAAAAAAATGATCAACTTGATAATCCTGGCTGACTTCAGTGACCTGATTGATACCGTTTTGATTGATACCGTTTTGAGTTCAGTGACCAACTTGATACATTAGGCTGACTTCAGTGACCAACAAGATATTTAACCCCATATTATTGATGGCACTTATTTTATGAAATAACTTTTTTCTTGAAAAATAAAGCCTTGAAAGAGAGTAAATCCCAATTTTTACATTTTTTAAACTTTCTAATATTTATGGAGTTTTAAAAGATGAAAACGCATCTTATATTTTCTTTATATTATAGAAATTCCTGTATTAATTTACAGCTTCCGCATTGTAATGTTTTTCTTTTATGTTAACAAATCAATTTTTTTAAATGCGAAGTTTCATTACGGGAATAATTGAATTTATGGACATATTTTTCTAATGCAAGTATAATTAACTTGTAGAAAAAAGTTAAAATAAAGGATTTTTAGGAAACAAAAATATAGCTTTAAACAATCGTATAAGACGTCTTCACTGTACTCGTATTCTACTTCCAACAAAACATTTTATTATATGTATTCTTTATATATTTAAACATCTTCTCTACCTCCAATTAATTTTTTAATTATATGTATTTTCTATAAATTCAAACTCTTCTTATTTATAAATTAGAACTCCAATTTTACTTACAATAAAACTCTTAATTATATGTCTTACAAAAACCTATTCTACTTCCAATAAAAATTTTAATTATATGTCTTCCCTATAAATTCAAACTCTTTTTCTCAATAAATTTGAACACCTATTATGCTTCTAAAATGTTAAAAGATAGTTTTTTAGTTATTATTCTACTTCTAATACGATAAAAGATATTTTCTTATTTATTAGTGTTTAAAATTCAAAAATTCTAAGAAAATTAGAAAAATAGATTTAGACGATTTTAGAGCGCCACCTAAGCGTCCGCGTATCCTCCTTCGCGGCGACATCGATCACAATTTTTTTAAAAAAATTCAATACATATTTACGTTATATTATATTATCAATATTAAATTTTAATAGTTATATAATCTTTCTAATGAACCGATTTCTTGTTAAACACGATTCTTTCAATTGAGTCACTCTCTCGTTAAAACCAAAATCCCAACCTTAACATACATTATAAAGACTTGTTTTTTAGTTTTTATCCAAAAAAATCGAATCCTAAAAATAAAAATAAAACTTATGATATCAGTATCAAATTCTAATAGCTAATACGATCTTTTCTGGTGAGCCGTCTACTCGTTAAAATATGTTTCGAGCCGTTGTTATTTGGAATCGAAATTCTAACTTCATTACATATTATTGATGGCACTTATCTAATTAAACAACTTTTTTTCTCGCTCTCTCGTTAAGATCAAAACCCTATCTTTTATAGTGAGTCGTCTTCCCGTAAACACGTTTTGAGCTGCTCTCGTTGGGATCGAAATTCCAACTTTATTACATATTATTGATGATACTTATCTGATACAACTTTTTTCCTTAAAATAAAAAACTAAAAATAGAGTGAATTCCAATTTTTATTTTCTCCAAACTTTCTAAAATTTATGGAGTTTAAAAATATAAAAAAAACAACTTATTTTTTTTTATATTATAGATACTCCTTTATTTATTTAGGGTTCTCGCATGAGAATGTTATTTTATTATATTAGCATATCAGTTCTTTTCTTTTTAAATATGAAGACTTTTTTTAATGAGATTAGTATTGGATTTATGAAACATTTTCCAAATACAAGTATAAATAACTTGTATAAAAAATATATAATTTTAGAATATTGTAAAAAATGTTATCACCGTCCTCGTCTTCTACTTCCAATAAAATATTTAATTATATGTCTGCTCCATATATTCAAACACCTATTCATTTCTTTAGGCTTAATGCAAAGGTATATCTCCACTTACACAACACTGGAACTTGTCAAAGACAGAATTGCTTTTATGTAAAGCACACCGCTGATAAAGATTAAAGAGAACTCAATAGTGACTTCATTTCTTTAAGCTTGAAGCAAAGATCGAAACTAAGGTTTTGTAATTAAGTTTTCCACTAACATGGCACTAGTTTACATGTACTTAAATTTGTGTTAGTCCGGTATAAAATTACTTCAATTATTTATTTTTTTTTAAATTTTGAAGCAATTTGGTAGAAAAAATATTACACCCGCCCAAGAAAGATCTGATTGAATAATAACCAATCTTGGCTATTCAAATTAGCTTAACCAAGATTGTTGTTTCCCCAGGATGACGTACTAATCATGTGAATAATTTATGACTACATCAATCAGCTAGTAGGTCTTGTACTCATGTTTCAAGATTTCTTGCTAGTATTATAAGGGGTCAGCCAGCATTGTCCAGGGCTATGCGAAATGCTTCTTAGTGGGTTACAAAGTAGTCAGTTCTCAACTATAGTGTCTTAGAACTCGTTGGACAGCCATCTAAAGGGTTCTAAAGTAGTTATCTGCTTTCCGTTATCTGGGATTGGTCCTAAAAGTAGAGGGAGTTGTTTGGTGTGTTTACATGCTTGTTAGCACGGAAATAAGTGCGGTTGTGCTCATTTAGGTTTTGATGACACTATTATGTGTAACCCTTATGTTTTGATGATTATAATTCAGCAAGCTGTTTTACATATTGTTTATCAATTCAGCAAGCTGTGTTATGTTGTACAGGATTATGTTCAGACTAACTATTGTATTTCAGCAAGCTGTTATGGACAATTTGATATATTTCAGCAAGCTGAATTTACAGACAGTACAAAATCAGCCTGCTGATTCTGGGCGACAGAATTCAAGAAGACATTCGATTTTCAGGGGATTATGTGTGTTATTTAAATAGAAATATTGTAAGGGACCCTCTGATATATACACATACAATATACACTTCAATATTCATATCTCAAGCATAGTGGGAGACAACCTTTAAATAAAGAAACACTTTTCTTTATTTAGTAATCTATACCAAACACATGCTAAAAGCAATGCCTCCTCCATCATATCACTATACACGCTCCTCACCATTGAGAAAACATCAGCTCTTGCTTGGCTCCTCCACTTCTTCATTTTTAATGGTTACATTCTTAGAAAAATCGATGGAGCCTTTTTGGAGCCTCTTGAAGACTATATCCCAAATCAATCTTGTTTACCTATAAAAGGAACACTCTTGATCAGTTCCTACACAACAATCACAAGTGCAAAAACAAGATCATATACACAACTTCGAACCACTTTGTTAAATCCTTTAAACCTCTCAAACTCTCATACACATTCGGTTATACATTTTCAGAGTGTTCAATAGGTTGAGTTGTAAACATTCAAATACTTTGTATTGTTCAAGTTGTAAAGATTAGTTGCTGTACAAGTTTGGCTTATGGTTTTGGGTGGGTAGAACTAGACTAGAGAAGGATACTTGGGAAGTATTGCTTAGAGAGTTGGTTCAACACAGCAATTCAGCAAGCCAAATTGTAAGCAGCTGGGTGTAAAGGGAGATATATTGTTGGATCTTGTAATCGGTTTATAGTGATCAATAATATATTCTCTTACCAAGTTGGTAAGGGACCAGGACGTAGACCATAGGGGTTTAGGGGTCGAACCTGGCTAAAAGATCGTGTGTCACATTTTATTTCTTGCACATTTCATTCTGCACTGCATTTATAGCCTGCTGTTATTAAACTGTTAGGACATTTCAGCCTGCTGTTATTATCAGGTTAAGTAATTTCAGCAAGCCGTTTCTGGAAAATTAAAACAGGTCATAAATAATCAATAACAGCCATAATACACCTATTCACCCCCCCTCTAGGTGTGTTTTCACTTGGTATCAGAGCTTTGGTATAATAATCTTTCTGTAACAGGAAAAGTATCGATCGATATGGCTGATGATTATCCTCTCGGTTCATCAAATCACCGTGCACCTTTGCTGCTCAGAACTGAAAACTATAACTGGTGGAAAGATCGCATGAAGATGCACCTGTCAAAAGAACCACTAGAATGGAGATTTGTCAACAAAGGCCCGTATATATTTCTTGACAAAGAAAGCAAGCCGAAAGACATTGATGAGCTTACTGATGCCGAATTGGTCAAGGAAAGCTACAACACCAGGGCAATGAATACTATCATGAATGGTCTTTCTGCAAGTGAAAGTGATAAAGTCTCCTCATGCAAATCCGCCAAAGAGATGTGGGACACATTGGAACTGTATCATGAAGGTTCGACTACATTGAAGAAAGTTAAACTCAGTACGTTAATGAATGAGTTTGGAAGTTTTATTGTCAAAGAAGATGAGACTATAAGGCAAAGTCAAGCAAGATTTCAGAAAACAATGAATGGTCTCAAACTGCTTGGAAAATCAATACCTCAAGCTGAAATTAACATGAAAATATTAAGTGCCGTACCTTGGTCTTATTCACCTAAGGTAACAGCGTTGGAATCTTCCTCTCAAATTGACACCATGGATACTTTGGCTGTTTTTGCTGAACTTGAACACTTTGAAGCAAAAATTAATGCTAGCCAAGCCAGATCATCACAAGCTCCAGTTGCAAAAATGAAGAACTTGGCACTCCATTCGACAAACAGCAAGCTGGAATCTGAAGGAGAGTCAGAATCAGATGAGGACTTAGCCCTCATTTCAAGGAGAATTAAAAGGCTTATTGAAAAGAAGAATCAAATGAAGAAATTTAAAGGAAATCCTTTGGACAACAGAAAAGAATTCAAGGAAGAAACGTGTTTTGAATGTGGCAAAAAGGGTCACTATCGAAGAGACTGCTAAAAATTAAAGAACAAGTCAAAACAGCAAGCTGGATTCAAGGACAAAAGAAAATCCAAGGCTTTGATGACTTGGAGTGATGACTCTACCTCTGAAGAAGACTCAAGTGATGATATGGTTAATTTAGCTTTGGTTGGTCTCGATGAAGAAGATAACACCGAAGTGGAAAGCAACGAAATAGACTCAGATAATAACAACAGTGAGGTAAATTCATTTAATTCATTACCTACTAATTATGTTATAGAACAACTAACTATACAGGAATCTTCTGAAGAATTTCTCAAAGTAAAGACAGAGAACAACAAATTGAAAGAGAAAAATACTCATCTTAAGAAATTAGTCAGAGATTTAATGGAAGAAAAAGCTCTAGATGAACATGAATCTATGATTACAAGGTTGAAGGATAGCATAACTCAATTAGAAGGACTCAACAAAGTAATACTCAGAAGAAATGATGTTCTAATCAAGCAACTCAGCGAGCTGAAAGCTGATATAGAAACCAGAGAAATTCAAATCAGCAAGCTGAATGATGAAATAGGATTCAAAGATATTCATATCAGCAAGCTGAAAGAAGAAACAGAAGCTTCACAGGAAGTTATACAACAAGCTGGAAAAATAAAAGAACTCGAGGAGGAGATAAAGAGACTTAACAAAGGAATGGGAAAATTTGTTCAAGGTGAAGAAACTCTCATATCAATGATGAAGAAAGCTGCAGTTCCTATAGAAAAAGAAGGAGTTGGATTAGCTTCAACCTCAAAAGAAAATGCTCTCAAATATGATGGAACACGTGGAATTCCTTATGATTATGCAATGCCTTGGAAGATATGTAACAAGTGTCAAAAGAAGGGACATCTTGCACAGCACTGCACTACTCAGATAGAATCAGCCTACCGAAATAGGAAAACAGCCTACTATTTTCAGACTGACAGAAGGAGAAATACAAGAAATCATAGACCACGATGGATCCAAAAATGGATCAAGAAATCTGAACTACTTGATTTATATGTTCTATCTACTAACCATACTGGACCCAACAAAATTTGTGTACCAAAAGGATAAGTTGTTCTTATTTGTTTCATAGGTATGCCTAGCCGCAAAGACAAACTCAAAGGAATGGATTTTGGATAGCGGGTGTACAAGGCACATGTGTGGAGATGAGTCTCAGTTTATCACTCTCAAAAAGAAGAAGGGTGGAAAAGTTACAATTGGTGATAGCAAAACTCTTCAAATTCTTGGAAAAGGCAAAATCGGTAACAACATGCTTTCAATTGACAAAGTTCAATTTGTTCAAGGTTTAAAGTATAATTTGCTTAGTATAAGTCAATTATATGATGATGGTCATAATGTTGTTTTTGATAAAGAAAAATGTATTATCTATCTTGGTACTAACAAAATCCCACTAGTCGCTAGAAGGGAAGGAAATATATATATATATATTGGATTTTAAGTTACAGGAAACAGCCTACTGTTTAGCTGCAGTTGACACATCTCCTAATCTATGGCATAGAAGGCTAGGACATGTTCATATGGATCAACTCAGCAAGCTGATTTCAAAGAATTTAGTTCGAGGGTTACCTAAAATGAAATATGTAAAGACAGATACATGTTCAGCTTGCCAATTAGGCAAACAAATTCAAACTCCTCACAAATCAAAGAACATGGTATCATCTGCTAAACCTTTAGAACTTTTGCATCTAGACCTTTTTGGTCCAGAAGCATATAAAAGCATTGGAGGTAAACAATATGCCTTTGTTATTGTCGATGATTATTCTAGATTCACATGGGTATTGTTTCTTAAAACTAAAGATTGTGCTTTTGAGGAATTTGAGAATCTAATCAAGTTACTTGAAAATAAGTTGAATACAAGACTTGTAGGGATTCGAAGTGATCATGGAGGTGAATTTCAAAAGGAGTTCATCACCTATTGTAAAGATAGAGGTATCTCTCATGAATTTTCAGCACCCCGAACTCCACAACAAAACGGGGTAGTAGAAAGGAAGAACAGGTCTTTACAAGAAACAGCAAGGACTATACTTCAAGAAAGCAAGTTGCCGAGGAATTTTTGGGCAGAAGCTGTAAATACAGCTTGCTATGTTCTTAACAGAGTTTTCATCAGACATATTCTCAACAAAACTCCATATGAATTGCTGAATAAAAGAAAGCCAAACATCAGTTACTTCAAGATATTTGGATCAAGATGCTTTGTTCTCAAAACAATTGATCGCGACGGTAAATTCGATGCAAAATCTTATGAGGCTATTTTTCTTGGGTACTCTCTAACTAGTAAATCTTATAGAGTATATAATATATCAAAACAAATTGTTGAAGAATCAATTAATGTATCTTTTCAAGAAACTAATAATGATCTGCCAAGAGAAGAGGAAGTTGATGCAGGAACAGATACAAATAGCAAGCTGATTTCATCAGTAAAGCAAAATGAAAAAACACAAACTACACCAGTTGATGAAGAAAAACAGCAAGCTGATTTCACTATTCCTGTTGATGAATCGTCAGAAAAACTTGCAAAATTAACCTTGGAAGAGCAAGAAGCAAATCTAAGTTCAAAAAGGGAACTTCATGCTCAAGGGATTCAACCTCACAAAATGATCAAACTTGCAGAACAAGAAGTTATAGCTCAACACTCTCTTCCTAAAGCCACTAGGACGATTAAAAATCATCCTCCACAGCTTATTATTGGAGAAAAGACAGATGGCATCAAGACAAGGAAAGCTCAAGCAAATATCTGTGCATTTTCTGCCTTTCTTGCACAAGAGGAACCGAAAAACATAAAAGAAGCTTTAAATGATGAAAATTGGCTCATAGCAATGCAAAAAGAACTTAGTCAATTCGAAAGATGTGACGTTTGGGAACTAGTGGAACCACCTAAAGATGTTTCCATCATTGGTACCAAATGGATTTTTAAGAATAAGGTTGATGAATTTGGGACGGTCACTCGAAACAAGGCTAGACTCGTAGCTCAAGGATATAATCAGCAAGAGGGGATTGATTTTGATCAAACATATGCACCTGTTGCACGTCTAGAATTAATCAGAATGCTTCTCTCCTTTGCATGCTTCAAGAAAATCAAGCTTCATCAAATGGACGTGAAGAGTGCCTTTTTAAATGGCAGGCTGAAAGAAGAAGTATACGTAAAACAGCCTCCTGGATTTGAAAGTGCTCAGTTTCCAAACCATGTATTAAAGCTTAAAAAGGCACTATATGGATTAAGACAGGCTCCTAGGTCTTGGTATGAACGTCTAAGTGAATTTCTGATCAAACATGGATTTCTTAGAGGTAAAATCGACCCTACTCTATTCACAAGATTAAATGGTAAAGATATCTTAGTTGTGTAAATATATGTTGATGATATTATTTTTGGCTCAAATAATGACTCAATGTGTAAGTGGTTTTCCAAGCGTATGCACAATGAGTTTGATATGAATATGATGGGCGATCTGAACTTCTTTTTGGGACTCCAAATCAAGCAGACTCAAGATGGTATTTATGTTCACCAAACAAAATATGTCAACAACCTACTGAAAAAATATGGGTTTGAAAACGTCAAGCTGAAATTTACTCCAATGTGCCAAAACAGCAAGCTGATTTCGGATGAAAATGGAAAAAGTGTTGATATTCGTCAATACCGAGGAATGATTGGAAGTCTTCTATATCTAACTGCTTTAAGACCTGATATTATGTATAGTGTTTGCGTTTGTGCTTGATTTCAGGCCAATCCAAAGGAATCTCATCTAAGTTCCATTAAAGGTATTTTTAAATATCTCCGTGGTACAACAAATCTTGGGTTGTTCTATCCCATCACAAATTCCTTCGAACTTGTTGGATTTAGTGATGCTGACTATGCAGGAAGCCAAACTGATCGTAAAAGTACTAGTGGAATCTGTGCAATTCTTGGACAAAGTCTAGTTTCTTGGCAAAGTAAGAAACAATCATCTATTGCTTTGTCTACAGCAGAAGGAGAATATTTGGCAGGAGTTGTTGCTCACAAATATTATGGATGATTCAAACTCTGAGAGATTTTGGAATCAAATGTGGTCAAGTTCCAATAAATTGTGATAATACAAGTACTATCAACATATCTGAAAATCCAGTAAATGATTCTCGGACCAAACATATTGATGTACGCCATCACTTCCTACGAGACAATGTTGCTAAAGGAAAGATCAAGCTGATTTTTGTCCCTGCGGAATATCAGCTTGCTGATATTTTTACAAAGCCTCTTGCAACAGAAAGATTCAACTTAATCAGGCGTGAGCTTGGTATGTGTGAAGTATAAAACAGCAAGCTGTTTTTCAACATGACTGGTAATATCTTCTCTAATCTTCCTCTTAATATAATTTATCTGTGATCTTTATATGGTAATTTGGTCTAAATCTATTGACATTATCTATCTGTTAAATTGCCTATAATATGTCATGATTAAATTTGCCTATATTTATGCTAATTGGTTACATGCTTTATTTCTTAAAATATTTTTTTTTTTAAAAACCTTGCCATGATTACATTTTTCCTATTTTATGCTAAGTGGTTACAGGCTCTATTTCATAAATATAGTAATCTTGCCATAATTTTATAAATGATTACTTGTTTTAAGTTAAATAAAATATTTTCCCCTTATATCTTAAATTGGGAATACTCGGCATTACTTCACTCCACTTCTCCCAAATCGACAAAAAGACCTAGGGTTTCTCTCTCTCTCTCTCTCTCTCTCTCTCTCTCTCTCTCTCTCTCTCTCTCTCTCTCTCTCTCTCTCTCAAATTAGTCATGGTTTCTGGAACCCGTCGCTCCAAGAACAAAGCCAATCGCCAAACTTCAACTACGCCGTCGCCTATTCCACCTCCATCTTTTGAAGAGATTGGGACACCAAGTGCTCAAACGGGACAGAGTTCCGATACAACTCTGATGGGTTCTCCTGCATCGAAAAGAATCAAACCAGCGTTCGATATAGCATCAGAAGCCCTCACCAACCGGTTCTTTGATCACCATATAGGTACTCGCCCCATTGTTCCGGGTAAGCCTATTACTTTGAAACTACTTTCTGCATGTGGTGCCTTGGATTTAATTGATTCAGTCAGTATGAGATCCTATCTAATTGATATGCCAAAGATTTACTATCCTGACTTAATTCGTCAATTTTATTCTAATTTGGAGAAAGACGAATTTGGAAATATAACCTCTATTGTGAATGAAAAGCAAATTCAATTGAACCCTCCGATTCTTGCTATGATTTTGGATATCACTGTTAACTCAAATGTAGACGTGTATACCCATGGGTCTCTTAGTTTCCCTGGATTTACTTATGTTGATCAGCTCAATGTGTTAGTTGCACCCAACAAACTGATGGAATTAGCTTTACCCACCACTCCATTGCTTAATCCTCTGGCTCACTTATTGTTTAAAATCTGCTCGGCTAATATAAGTCCTAGGTTGGGAGGTCGATCAAACCTTACTTGGCAAGATGTGTGTGTTTGTGCGAGAATCCTGTCAAAAATGCCGTTTAATTTACCGAAACTTGTCCTGGATACAATGATTGCTGCTGTTGGGAAACAAAACTCTGGATTGCCGTATGGATGTTTAATCACTAAGATTCTTCAGTTCTTTAAGATATCCTTCACTGGGGTTGATTCAATTCAGGTCAAAGAATAGATTGACGTTAAAAATTTAACTCAATCTAATCTGAAAATTGTGAATGGTTCTCTAGTGCACATTGCAGAAACATCTCAGCCTGCTGAGGTTATTACTGGGGATACTACTGCGAATTATGATCTAGTCAAAGTGGTTGAACAAGTTGCTACTGATACCTCTATTCTCAAGGGAAATCACATTGTCGTGGTTGATAAAATTTCTGCACTTGAAGGTGAGATAAATGTCCTAAAAACTATGATCTCGATGCTAATTAGAAAGGATGGATCTGTTGGTACTTCAACTCCGACTCCAGCTACTGATAACACCACTCCTACTGCAAATCAGCCTGCTACTACTGATGCTCCTGAAGTTCCGACTAAAAATGATTCTGCAGAACATGACTCCATGGATGATGATGCTTAATCCGGTTGCCCCTTTTTAATGATTAAGGGGGAGAACATTTTAGTAGTAATGCTTTAAAACTTATGCTATGCTTTAAAACTTGATGATGGTTGCTGATATCTTTTAGTTTGAATTTGGTATTTGTAAAACTATAACTATCTATGATTGCTTGTTGAATTATGGCACTCTGTGTTTTTTTGTGTGGCTTGAATTATGAGATCTGTGGTCTAATTGTTTAATATAGTTTCATGAATGCATGTGCTATAATTGTTTAACCCAGTTTACAGGATTGCAGGAATTTAGGGGGAGAATTCTCTCCTAAAATAATGCTTCATTAATCATCAAAAAGGGGGAGATTGTAACCCTTATGTTTTGATGATTATAATTCAGCAAGCTGTTTTACATATTGTTTATCAATTCAGCAAGCTGTGTTATGTTGTACAGGATTATGTTCAGACTAACTATTGTATTTCAGCAAGCTGTTATGGACAATTTGATATATTTCAGCAAGCTGAATTTACAAACAGTACAAAATCAACCTGTTGATTCTGGGCGACAGAATTCAAGAAGACATTCGATTTTCAGGGGATTATGTGTGTTATTTAAATATAAATATTGTAAGGGACCCTCTGATATATACACATACAATATACACTTCAATATTCATATCTCAAGCATAGTGGGAGACAACCTTTAAATAAAGAAACACTTTTCTTTATTTAATAATCTATACCAAACACATGCTAAAAGCAATGTCTCCTCCATCATATCAATATACACGCTCCTCACCATTGAGAAAACATCATCTCTTGCTTGGCTCCTCCACTTCTTCATTTTTAATGGTTACATTCTTAAAAAAATCGATGGAGCCTTTTTAGAGCCTCTTGAAGACTATATCCCAAATCAATCTTGTTTACCTATAAAAGGAACACTCTTGATCAGTTCCTACACAACAATCACAAGTGCAAAAACAAGATCATATACACAACTTCGAACCATTTTGCTAAATCCTTTAAACCTCTCAAACTCTCATACACATTCGGTTATACATTTTCAGAGGGTTCAATAGGTTGAGTTGTAAACATTCAAATACTTTGTATTGTTCAAGTTGTAAAGATTAGTTGCTGTACAAGTTTGGCTTATGGTTTTTGGTGGGTAGAACTAGACTAGAGAAGGATACTTGGGAAGTATTGCTTAGAGAGTTGGTTCAACACAGCAATTCAGCAAGCCAAATTGTAAGCAGCTGGGTGTAAAGGGAGATATATTGTTGGATCTTGTAATCGGTTTATAGTGATCAATAATATATTCTCTTACCAATTTGGTAAGGGACCAGGACGTAGACCATAGGGGTTTAGGGGTCGAACCTGGCTAAAAGATCGTGTGTCACATTTTATTTCTTGCACATTTCATTCTGCACTGCATTTATAGCCTGCTGTTATTAAACTGTTAGGACATTTCAGCCTGCTGTTATTATCAGGTTAAGTAATTTCAGCAAGCCGTTTCTGGAAAATTAAAACAGGTCATAAATAATCAATAACAACCATAATACACCTATTCACCCCCCTTCTAGGTGTGTTTTCATTGTGTTGGTACATAAAGATCATTGAACTCATCTATGGCTGAATAATATAAAAAACATCATTCACATCTTTTTATGTACAAGGCTAAGGAGAGTGAGAATTCGAACACTTGACAAGGGTGTACGGATTCGAACCTGTGAGCTTGTCAGTTGTCACGGAGGGAGGGGTGGGAATGAGCATTTGCCACTCTCACTATCCTTGAATCTTCATTTTTAGCATATTTACTTCTACAACAATCAAAATTGTTATGGTGGTCTTTCCTGAATTACAGTTCACTATATGCACATTATACAAGAAGAGAACATGTAAATTTTTTAACACAATGTATATAACATGATATACCAGCATCTTAAAACTTTTGCACTAGAAGACCATTGTTGTATTAGATAGAACAAGGAATTCAATTCTATAGCCATCGCAGAAAACACAGCAAAAAGAAATGATCACATAATCCATACTTGTACAAATTACAATATCGAAATGATATAAAATTCATACTTAACCACCTTCCATAATTTGATCATCTAGTCATTTGTAGTGAGCGGATACTGGAAATCACAAACAGGCTGGCACCATCGAATCTTTTTCATTCCCTCCTCGATTTCCAAGCTCTTTAGGTAGTTAAACTGAGACCAAATATTAACATAGTCTTTAGGCTGGCACCATCAATACATATTTGATGTCTGTCAAACATGAAATGGATGATGAACAAACACTAGTGCTATTCCTCAAACCAAAAGTAAATATAACCTGTGGTTCATGGCTCTGGAATTCAGTTTTATAACGAAATTCAGGATGTCGGCTAAGAGGCCGTTTGTCAACCGACTTAAAGTCAGGGTTAAAGCCATTTTTAACTTTAAGTTAAAAAATGTTTGTTCGTGTAATAAGTTAGAAACTGACTTAAAGTTAAAAAAATAGTTTAAAGTCAAAAGTTGGTAGGAGGTACTTTTTTGAATGACTTATTTTATTTTGAGAATTTTATTTGATAAAAGTTAATATCATCATTCAAATAGATAATTTATCAAATTTATTTTTATGTTTACATTTTTAATAATTCATAAGTCACTCATAATATAAAATTACCCAAACAGATATTGACTTAAAATTTTTACTTTTCTCTTATCACTTTAAGCAACTTTAAGTCATAAGTAATAATTTTAATCTTAGCCAAACGACCTCTAATTGAACAATCCATACATTCTGCATCATTTTGCTGAAAATCATCATACATACTTGTTGAGTATGAAATACACACAAGAAAATACAGAGGGGAGTGAATGTATTTTCAAACTTTTCTTGATATTTCTTTAAAGAACAATTTGTTTGAATCTGTTTGATTGTTGTAGTTTAATGTGTATGTGTTTGACAAATATAGAGTGCGGAAGAAACACAAACAATTCACTTTAATCTAATATTATTAGATCAAGTATGCTACAACCTGGGAATACAAAAGTTAGTATTCTCAGTTTCGTTTCTCAGAGAGATATTCATTATGTATTATATACAATGAAAAACTTGAGTGCTAAAAAAGTGAGGCTATACACTTATAGAACATGTGTACAACCTACTTACTACAAATGTGGTAACAGACAAATCCATTTTCTAACTTGTCTACCCCTATTTGGTACACGTCTGGGCAGCATGTGATTTGACTATCTTTTTAACCTGTTCAGATCCACTACTTTAGCTGTTTGTTCCCTTTAATATCTCTCTAAGCTTCTTTGTAGACTTTCCATGCACACTTTACAGTATTGTGGTCCTGTAAGTGTCTTGGCTTATTGTAGGTTTTCTGACTTGTACTTCTTCAGTAATTTGTCTTCCAAGAAACCATTCGAGAAATGACTAAGTACTAGATTCGAGAACTTGAGTTGAATAGCTCGATGAGTCTGAGTTCTCGAACTAGCTTTTCTTGCGTATCGAATCACTTCTCGAATGAGTCTTTTCTTCAGGAATCCTTGAGTTATCGAATAGAACCTTTTACTTATGGAATCCTTGAGATGTCGAATAGCTTTCTGAGTCCTTGAGATATTGAATGTGACTTTGACTTGTTGATTCTTTGAGAACTCGAATGATACTTTGACTTGTTGACTTCCTGAGTTCTCTAATAGAGTACTAGACATATCGAATCTCCGAGTTATCGAATTGAGCTTTGACTTGTTAACTCCTTGAGATATCGAACAATGTCTTTTGATATATCGAATCCTTGACTTCTCGAATAGATCAAATTACTTCTCGAATTTGTACTTAGGAAAATTTTCAATCTTCAAACTCCAACTGTGTTTATTTCTTCAGCCTTGTTCTCCAAGCTTGAGGCATGATATCTGGATCTTCTTTCAAGCATTATTCTATGACTTGATTTTTACAATTACACAACTAGAAATTTGGTGCCTATTACAAGTACTAAATACAATTAGAAAATCTACATAGAGGGTTCCCCAGTTATGGGATCATGTAAGTAATGCAAAATATTACAAACAATTAGGCTTGTTATTAGATGTTTACAGGCATGCTCTGTGACTAACAATATTGGATGTTCACATCATATACAAGTTGACCTATGGATCAAACAAACATTCTATGGAACGGTACAAGGAAAAGAGTTGGAGTTTCTGTGTGTCGGTGTATACATACACATAAAAAATTACACTTGACAAAACTGTACATGTTTTGCATTAATTCTTTTTAAATAAAACCATCCTACCCCATAATCTCCTGTGGCCATATGATCTCTAGTTTCATCAAATTCTACTGCTTTATTGTACTGGTAAGCCCTGCTTATCTATGCAATAGTTTCGGAGCACAATTGTTGAAATCATGTCCACTGGGAAAAGAAAAATTAAGCATTATTAATTAAACAATGAATATGATCTCAAACTCAGAAATTTACTTGAGTCATTAATTAGGATATTTTAGTTGATAACTATTATATGCTAACCCCGAACAAGAAGAACTTGTACTGAGACTTGTTTTTACAACACAAAATTATTTTATTTTATATTGGTGCATTAACGTTACCAGATTTGATGTATGCTCTCTGATTACCTTGTATATCAAGTGCCAATATATATGTGATTCCCTAGGGATTTTTAGTTGGATTTTAGTTGGTTCTCAGTGAGTGTCACAGTACATGTGAAGGAAACCTAGTGCGTATGAAGTATGAACTTATCATTTATCAATAGATTGTCCGTCTTAGTAATTAAATTTAATAATTTCTCAATATTCTCGATCCTCCTCTTCCATTCTACTGCCCTAACCATTCCTCTTACATTTAACGCAAAACTAAACTTCTGAACATCCACACTAACTGTAACGTAATAAAACAGCATTGCTACTAGCTCAATTCAATGAAACAACATTGACAAATAGCTCACTATGAGCCCATGATCCTAGCAAACTAGTACAAATTTTGTACACATTTCATATGAAACTAACTAAATCCGTAACGAAATAACGTTGACTATAACACAAAATCATCCTAAAAGGGTGCTAGCAATAATAATAACGAAACAACATTGACTATAGCTCAACATATAATTGAAACAAACTACTCATTTACGATAATTAATATCTTGAACATGCAAACATCTAGCATCTTCTATGCGTGATGCACAAACACAGTATCACTGATCAAATCTCCAATCAAATATAAAGTAAATAATAAGATTTAAAACAAATAATAATACATCATAAGTAAATAATATTACACTTAAAAACCTGTAAAAAAACACAAATTAAAATATACATATATGAATAACACCTGAGAGAATTTCCAGTCCAGCGGCGTTGCGATAGATGGATTAGTGTTGAACAATTTCAATTCTTTAATTTATCCCACTTACTTTTCTTATTTATTTTCAAATGTAATATAACTTATAAACTAAGGTTAAGGTTAAATCGTGTTAAGCTTAAAAACAATCCTACTTATGTAAAACAACATTGATGAACTCTTACGTGTTAATGTGTTAGTTATATAACAATAAAAACTAATATAATCTGGAGGTATATATTAAATATTGACATAATTTATTAAATTTCTTGAACATTTTAATCATAATCTTTTCGATACTTTTTTAACTTGGTGATTTCATGTCATAACTGATTTATATTAAAAAATTTAATTCAATTGTATTTGGCAATTTCATATCGCAACCTGATTTCATGTTAAGTTTTTTAACTTCTTGGTTACCCTTCCAATTTAGTAAATTTAAGACTCAATAAAACACGTCATATATGAGTAATTGATTACTATCGATCAAATTTTTTTATTAATTCTGATAAACAATTTTTTTATTTTATAATTTGATTTTTACTTCCATCAACAATCTAAAGGATTCATGTGCCAGAGGATGACCTCAGGGTCCTACCTGAGGTTAAAAGGTTTTCAATACAAATTTAAGGGTATTTAGGTAAATTACTAAGAAAAAATTAATGTTTACAAAAATGCCCCTGTGGGACCACTTACTTTATAGGCTCTTTGTGTTATAACCTCGGGAGAAATCCCTGAGGACAACCTCAGGCCCATTTTTCTCATCACTCAAAATTATATAACTAAATGTAATCATAAAATTTATAAAAGAGGAGAGAGTGATCGAAAAATTTTATACTTAATAACTGATATTAAATTATTAAGTATCAACTGTTAGGAATATGTTGTACTTGATGATAACTTCACAATCAATCAAATTGTTTAAGGTTTTGTAGCTGTCAACGGATGAGGATTTATAACTCTATCCGTTGACAGGTAGCTCATCAACGGATGAGGTTTTGTAGCATACTGCAAGTATCTCTATGTTATCAGTTGATAGTGTTTTTATCCATAGTCATGTTGACTATCAACGGATAGGCAGAATAGGGTAGCCAATTGTAAATAAGCTATGCTATGTAATTCTGTATAAATGAAAGTGTATCAACGGATGAAGACAAGACTCTATCAATGGATACAACTCAAATCCACTCTATCAACGGATACAGCTCAAGTCTCAATATCAACGGATACCGCTCAATACATCATCAACGGATGTCAGTGTACAATATCAACGGATAATCAATGACACTGTCTTCTATGATTAGCTGGGGATTAGCAGTTGATAAGGACATGTTTGACTGACAGATCACATGGGTTGTATAGTAGATACAAAAAGCAGTATGGCAGCCATACTTTGGAAACATAGAAGAAAGAAGCATTCCATTTACACTATGAATACAAGAAAGGTGCAGGAGACATGTCTGAACACAAGGACAACCTTTCGGCTACATGTGTATTTGGAGTGTAGTAGCAAGTCAACTAGAATTAGATTAGTATTATCTTATTCCAGTAGTACTTGTAAAACTTGGGATATATAACCAAGTGTAGCAACTCTTTGTAGGTTAAGAAAACAGACATATTTGCTTAGGGTTTCTTGAATATCCTTAGAAGCAAAGAGTTGTAAAACGGCAGCTGTGTACATTTTGTATCACAGAGTTTTCTTCAAATAAAAGCTTCAGGTGGTGCATATTAACCACCTGATTTTATATGTGTTTGTGTTTAAATCTTACATTGCAATTATCTCTGCATAAATTTCTGGAGTTCTTATCAGAAATTTATAAATATCAAGAATTGTATTCAACCCCCCCTTCTACAATTATACAAGTGTGTAATCTGGGAATAACAATTGGTATCAAAGCAAGCTTCTAACATATTTGAAGTTTAAAGATCAACACACTTCCAACATGTCTAAGAAGGATTATGGAGTAAAGATTCCAGTTCTTGATAGAGAAAATTACTTTCACTGGAAAGTAAAAATGCGTCTACATCTCTCGTCTATTGATGAGGGTTTTGTGGATTGCATTGACAAGGGTCCTCACGTTCCAATGAAGACAGCAACAAGAGTTGGCCTGGCTGATGATGTGCCTGACACTCTCATTCCCAAACCTGTTTCTGAGTGGAGTCTTGAAGATATTGCAGAAGTCCACAAAGACAAAAAGGCCATGAATATTCTGTTCAATGGTCTAGAAACAGACATGGTTGACAATGTTATTAACTGTACTACCGCCAAGGAAGTATGGGACATTGTTCAAACCCTGTGTGAAGGAACAGAACAGGTAAGGGAAAACAAGATGCAACTACTAATCCAACAGTATGAACATTTTCACTTTAAGAGTGGAGAAACATTGAATGATACATTTAGTAGATTTCAAAAGCTACTAAATGGTTTAAAACTGTATGGAAGAATCTATCAAGTTAAAGATTCTAATCTCAAATTTCTGAGATCACTGCCCAAGGAATGGAAGCCAATGACTGTTTCTCTAAGAAACACTCAAGAGTACAAGACATTTACTCTTGAAAGGCTCTATAGAACTTTAAAGACCTATGAGCTGGAAATGGAGCAGGATGAAGAGATTGAGAAGTCTCAAAAGAAAAGTGGGTCAGTTGCACTTGTTGCCAACTTGGAGCAAAAGGAGGAAAGGACAGAAACTGCTAGTTCTACACCAAATAGGGAGGTTTGTAAAGGTAGAGCAGAATCAAGCAGGAGCAAGGAAAAGGTGTCTAAGGAATTGAATGCTCTTCAGCAGGATGAATTGGATGAGATAGATGAGCACTTAGCTTTTCTCTCTAGAAGATTCTCTAAGCTGAAATTCAAGAGAAACTCTGGGATGGCCAAGCCATTTAACAAGGATTTTTCCACAAGCAACTATGTGGATAAATCCAAAATTAAATGCTACAATTGTGGAATTGCTGGTCATATGATAAGTGAATGCAGGAAACCTAGATCTGAGAACAAGGGAAAGCCAACTGAGGCTGTTGACTATAAGAAGAAATATTTTGATCTTTTCAGGCAGAAAGGAAAGGCATTCTTGACCCAAGAGTATGACTGGGCTGTTGATGACAATCATTCTGATGATGATGTTGAGTTAGTCAACCTTGCTCTAATGGCTGATTCTGGAGAGCAGGAAGCAAGTTCAGCTAGCAATCAGGTATTTTCTACTAATCTCTCTCAGCTCACTAAAGAGGAATGCAATAGTGTTATAGATGATATGTCTACTGAACTATATCACTTAAGTGTTACTCTTAAATCACTTACTAAAGAGAACAATAGAATTAAAGAGTCTAATCTGTTGTTAAGTGATAGAAATGCTGCTCTAGAAACTCAATTTCTAGAATTTGAGAAAATGAGAGTTGATTGCAATAATGCTAAAAGTGAACTTGAAGCTGTGTTAAAAAGAGAACTGATTTTAAAAGACCAGCTTGAAAAAGAACAAGGGATAATTGTTAAATTTCAAAGTTGTAGGAATATTTCTCAAAACATAATAGAAGTTCAGGGAATAGAATCATTTGTGAAGGATACCTGGACTCAAAAGAAAAAGGAGCTAGAACCTGGCCTTGAGGATCTAGAGACTATTTGTGAATCAACGGATAGTGATCATCCGTTGACAGATGAACCGTCAACGGATGAGAGGTATCCGTCGACTAACAAAAGGTCTGTTAGTAAGAAGGAACTTAGGAAACTGGATATCAAGTATGGTCCAGTAAACAAGAATTTTGTTAGTGGTGAGTGCAGCAAAACCAAATCCAGTGGGAAGGCTAAGACAGGTGATTTACACAACAAAAAGGCTGTTGGTAAATCAGACAATGAAAAGGTAGAAATTGAGGGCAAAAATAAAAAGAACAGAAATGGTAAGATAGGCATCAACAAGAAAAACAATTACTCTCCTAACAAGTTTTGCTCCTAGGAAAACTTGTAGTAATTGTAATAGTGTCAATCATCTATCTTCTAATTGCAAGATTGTCAACAAGGCTCCTGTTCATGTACCTCAACCAATGCCATGTATGCCTGCAATGCCTGGTTTGTATCAAAATGCTAGTTTTTCAAATCCATATGTGAACATTCCATATATGTCTAATCCGTACTTTCAATCTATGAATGTGCCACAAATGTCATGGAACATACCTAACATGAATAATATGTATGCCAATTTTCCACACATGCATGCATCCAGTATTCATGCTAATGAGCATTTGTCAAACCCCATCACTCAAGCATCTACACCTAAGTTGAAGAATGCTAAGAGTGCAAAGTCAAAGGCTAACAAGAAAGGACCCAAGGAAGCTTGGGTACCAAAATCAACTTGATTTGTTTTTGAAATGTGTGCAGGGAAACAGAAGGAATCTATGGTACCTAGACAGTGGATGCTCTAGGCACATGACAGGAGATTCAACCCTGCTCACAGAGTTCAAGGAAGGAGCTGGCCCTAGAATTACCTTTGGAGATGACAGCAAAGGATATACTAAGGGATATGGCCTGATTTCAAAAGACAATGTCATCATTGAAGAAGTGGCTTTAGTTGAAGGTTTGAAGCACAATTTGCTGAGTATCAGTCAGATTTGTGACAAAGACTATGAAGTAAAGTTCACAAAAGAAGCCTGTGTTGTTTCTGCCAAGGAAGACAACAATGTGGTATTGACAGGCTTTAGAAAAGGAAATGTTTACATAGCTGACTTCAATTCAGCATGCTCAGAATCCATTACTTGTCTCTTCAGCAAAGCAAGTAAGGATGAGAGTTGGCTATGGCATAAGAAGCTGTCACATTTGAATTTTAAAGTTATGAATGATTTGGTAAGAAAGGATCTTGCTAGAGGAATCCCTCAATTGGAGTTTGTCAAAGATGGGCTGTGCGATGCCTGCCAATTAGGGAAACAAAAGAAATCATCCTTCAAAAGCAAGACAGGGTCATCCATTGTTAAGTCTCTTCAATTGCTGCATATGGATTTATTTGGTCCAGTAAATGTCATGTCTATTTCAAAGAAGAAATACTGTCTGGTGATTGTAGATGATTTTTCTAAGTTCACATGGACCTTCTTCCTGCACTCCAAGGATTGTGCAAGTGAAATCATCATCAATCATCTCAGAATGCTAAACAATGGTTCTGAAGACAGAGTACAAAGAATCAGGAGTGACAATGGTACTGAATTCAAGAATTCCACAATGAAGATTTTCTGTGAAGAGAATGGAATTGTCCATGAGTTTTCTGCTGCCAGAACACCTCAGCAAAATGGGGTTGTTGAAAGGAAAAACAGAACTCTCATTGAAGCAGCTAGAACAATGTTAAGTGAATCAAGGTTACCAACATATTTCTGGGCTGAAGTTGTCAACACTGCATGCTTTACTCAGAATATTTCCTTGGTCAATCAAGCTAGAGGAATGACTCCTTATCAGTTATTAACCAACAAGAAACCAACTTTAGCCTTCCTACATGTCTTTGGGTGTAAATGTTTTGTGCTAAGGAATCATGGAGATAACTTGGGAAAATTTGAAGCAAAGGCAGATGAAGCTATTTTCGTTGGATATGCAGCAGGGAAAGCCTACAAGGTCTACAATCTAAGAACCAACATTGTTATGGAATCTGTACATGTTGTGTTTGATGATCAAAAGATTCTAGGCCTAAATGATGAAGGTTACCATGAAAAGTTAGAATTTGAGAATGAAGGTGAAGGAAGAATGTACTATGATGATGATGAGGAAAATGAAGATCATGACCACAGAGATCCACCTAGAGCTGTTATACCAACTAGAAGTGATGCTTACACTGAAAATGAAGCATCCATTGACAGTCATTCTGCAACATCCGTTGACAGTCACTCTGCAACATCCGTTGACACTATTAGAGATGCATCCGTTGACAGATATTCTCAAGTATCCGTCGACAGGCAAAATGATGCATCCATTGACAGTCAACTTCATAATTCATCAAGGACAACAAACTCAGGGGGAGTTTCTCAAGGTCAAAATTCAATGCTAAATCAACATGATCATGGAAATGAAGCAACCTCATCAAGATCAAACCTTCCACCTGCAAGAAAATGGACTAGAAATCATCCATTTGAGTTAATCATTGGTGAATCAAATTCAAGAGTCCAAACTAGAAGGGCCACCCAAGCAGAATGTCTATACAGTAGCTTCCTGTCTCAAGAGGAACCTAAGAAAGTGGAAGATTCCCTTCTAGATCCAGATTGGGTGTTAGCAATGCAAGAAGAGCTAAACCAATTTGAAAGAAATAAAGTATGAAAACTTGTGCCCAAACCTGATGATAGAAGTGTCATAGGTACTAAATGGGTTCTCAAGAATAAGACAGATGAAAATGGCATAATTGTGAGGAATAAAGCTAGATTAGTGGCAAAGGGCTATTCTCAAGAAGAAGGAATAGATTTTGATGAAACTTTTGCTCCAGTGGCAAGACTTGAGGCAATAAGAATCTTTCTAGCCTATGCAGCACATGCCAATTTCAAAGTCTATCAGATGGATGTCAAAAGTGCCTTTCTAAATGGGGAACTGGAAGAAGAGGTCTATGTCCATCAACCTCCTGGTTTTGAGGATCCAGAATTTCCAGAATATGTATATCTTCTCATGAAAGCACTTTATGGTTTGAAGCAAGCACCAAGAGCCTGGTATGACACTTTATCTCAATTTCTTTTGGAGAACCACTTCACTAGAGGTACAGTAGATAAAACCTTATTTCATAGGGATATTAATGGCTCTTCAATACTTGTTCAAATCTATGTAGATGATATTATTTTTGGGTCTACAGATGAGAAGCTTTGCAAAAAGTTTGCCAAACTTATGCAAAGTAGGTATGAAATGAGCATGATGGGTGAATTAACTTACTTTCTTGGCCTTCAAGTAAAGCAAGTTAATGAGGGCATTTTCATAAGTCAAACAAAATATATTTATGATCTCTTAAAGAAATTTGACTTAATGGATTGTACATCAGCTAAAACACCTATGGCCACTGCAACTAAGCTTGAGTTGAATACTAAGGAAAAGTCTGTGGACATCTCAAGCTATAGAGGCATGGTAGGTTCACTTCTATACCTAACAGCTAGTAGACCTGATATAATGTTTTCTACTTGTCTTTGTGCTAGATTTCAAGCTGACCCTAGAGAGTCTCACTTAATAGCTATTAAAAGAATTTTCAGGTATCTCAAGGGAACACCAAACCTTGGCATTTGGTACCCAAGAGAATCTGGTTTTGATCTAACTGGATATTCAGATGCAGATTATGCAGGTTGCAGAGTTGATAGGAAAAGTACTACAGGTTCCTGTCAATTTCTAGGAAACAGGCTTGTTTCATGGTTCAGTAAGAAACAAAACTCAGTCTCCACTTCTACAGCTGAAGCTGAGTACATTGCTGCTGGAAGCTGTTGTGCACAGATTCTATGGATGAGAAACCAACTCATTGACTATGGTCTAAAAGTTGAGAAGATTCCAATTTTCTGTGACAACACAAGTGCTATTGCCATCACAGGGAATCCAGTGCAACATTCGAGAACCAAGAACATTGACATCAAATACCACTTCATTAGAGAACATGTGATGAATGGTACAGTAGAAATGCACTTTGTGCCAAGTGAAATGCAGCTTGCAGATATCTTCACCAAGCCTCTTGATGAATCCACATTCACAAGATTGGTAGGTGAGCTAGGTATGCTTAACTTGTCATAATTCCTAGTGATATTTGATTTCAATGAATTGAAGCTAGAAATGTGTTTTGATTTACTTGAAAGTTAAAACTTTCAGAAAAATTTTCTGCAGAAATTTTGTCTAAGGCAAAATTAGCTTATCAACGGATATCCTTTTATCCGTTGATAGTATAAACACATTACTAGATTTTTGCATGTCAACGGGTAACAGGCTATCCACGTCATCAACGGATAAACTGTATCTCAACCGTTCATTCTATATCCGTTGATATGCATTTTTTTTATATAACCGTTGGTAACCGTGTATATCTAATCATGGCTGTACTTATTCTCTTTTTATTTATTATCTGACAGTTACTTTTGACCAATGGAGTAATTACTTTTAATTATTTCATTTTTAATTCTTGAAAAATATAAAAGGCGGACTTGTACTCTCACATCTCACTTTTATTCATTTTCAAGCATATCAAAAGTTAACTGCATCTTCTTCACTAAAACTCTCTGTAACCAAAGTTCAATCACTTCAATGGCACCTATTGTTAAGATGATGTCCTCCACTGGGTTTACCTATGAGAAGAACAATTTCGCGGCCTTTGTTGACACAGTGAATGCTCCAGAAGCTTACCACACTTTGATGAGTTTCGTGAAGAAATGCAAACTGTCATATGCTATGACGGCCACCACTCCCTTAATCCACGAGGTAATTGAAGAAATGTGGACATCTGCTGAGTACAATGGCACAGACGGTACAATTGCTTTTTCTTTAAAGGGTAAAAACTATGTGGTTAATTCTGATGTAATAACTGCTTGTTTAAAATTGCCTGAGAATAACTGTCTGAAAGTACCTACTGATGCTGAAATTGTTGCCATGCTTAATTCTATTAATTATGCCCTTAGTACTGAAAACTTAGGGAAAATTGTTAGGAAAGGAATGGTTAAAGAATGGAGCTATTTCTGTGATGCCTTCATTAAAACTTTTTCAGGAAAAATTAGTAATTTTGATGCTGTTACCCAGTCCATGCTAACTATGATGTGTATGCTCTTAAATGATAAATTCTATAATTTTGGCACATTAGTTATGTATGAGATAGCTGCAAAGTTGGGTAAAAAGGAAACTAGGAGCAAGAATATCTACTTTGCTAGATTTCTAATGCTCTTAGCACTGCATGTATCTGAGAATAAGCTATCAATTGCTAACCCGGATAGCAAGTTCTAATGTTTTGTTCAGGAGAAGAGAGTCTTAAGTGACCTGATTCGAATGAACCTCAATGCAGGAGTACAATTGGTATATCTACCAATTGTTCAGGTAACTATCTCTAACTCTGAAACCACTATCTTCAACCCCCAAATTTCTTTGCCTTCTAGTGTCACAATGGAGTCTGTAGTTGTGACCAAACAGGCTCCTACCAAAGTGACCAAATCCAGAGTTCCAAAATCACAGTCTAAAAGGCCAACCTCAAGTGTCTCTCAAAAGACACCTGTTGTAAAACCTACCAAAACTCTTGAGGGGAGTGTGAAGGTGGTAGTGAGTGGTGAGGGACAGGGTGAACATCAAAGAAGCCCTAAGGATAAGGAAGGAGAGATGAGTGCAACCACCATTTCAGTCTCTCAAAAGACTGCTAATGTAACTTCAAGCTAAATTCCAGTTACACTCTCTCAATAGAGTGTGACTACTGAATCAAGTTCCCCACAAGGAACACTGCACAAGAGGGTTAGAGACACATATAGCCTAATCTCAAAAACCTATGGAAGAAGAGTGAAATCTAAAACCACAGGGGAATCACAGGGTGCACACACTGTACAGGAAACTGTACCTTCTCAAACTCAGTTTGATGTGGCTTCAATAAATGTGGAGTCACAGCCCCTTGATCTTAATCTTTAAATCGACACACATTACAATCCACCATCACCAACTCCATCTCTGGATATGGATATGATATCTACATCAATTCCTGATTCTCCATCTTTAAGATTCTTGGAGAAGCCCCACTCTGTAATTGGTGGTCATCATCTTTTAGATGATTTGTTGGACCATCAATCTTCCCTTCCAGAATTCTCAACACAGACTGTGGCCTCAAACTTAAAATCAATCTCCACAGATTCAGTGTTGGTTTTCTCTTCAACGGATAAAATTATTCCTTCCTCAACGGATATCCTTCATCCGTTGAAAAGTGTTTCTCCATCAACGGATGCGCCTCTATCTAGCCATCCGTTGACAGCTATAACTACTCCATCAACGGATATTCCTTATCCGTTGATAACTCACTCTACCACTGCTATATCTGACATTCCTGTGTCAAGTGTGGAGAAGTTCTTAGTAGTTGAAACACTTTTAGGATTGAGGGAAGGGAGTGAGAGGCTGCCTTGTGAGCAGGCAAAAGGAGAGGTAAATAATGAGCGGCTGGCCATTTCTTCCGGTCAGGCAAAAGGAGAGTTTGAGAGTTCCACCTTAGTAGGTGAAGGTGAGGGTGTGAGAGGTGTGAGCCAAGGGGAGCCCTTGATGCAAGAAAAGAGAGATGAGGGGAGAGAAGGGACTACAGGAGAAACAAGGATGGAAGAAGCAGTCATTGCTAGTGAGTCAATGGAGGTTGAGGATGCAGCCAAGGAAATGGAATATCAAAGGGAATATCAGTCCATGATTGACTCCATTTCTTTGGATGCTGAAACCTTTACTCACCCTGTTCCTGCCTATCAAATTCTGGCACAACAGGGCAATGTGGAAGCAGAGGAGGCAATGCACCTAGTGCACACCTCACAGTCTCTACTTAGAGCTAAAGAATCTATAGCAGCTCTGCCAACCACTGCTGAGAGTGAAGAATTTGACAATTCTGAAGATGAAGACAGCCAGAGCTCTGAAGATGAAGGTGGTAGCAGTATTCACGATTTTACATTTGCTCACAACTACACCTATCATCAACTTGATATGGAAATCATAAGGCAATATAAATCTGCCCTGGCTGAGCACCCCGAAGCAGATCCACAGAGAAAGGTTGTTCTTCAATAGGCAATTGACTCCCTAAAGTTACAAAAGATGCAAATGGTGATTCAGAGATCCAACTTAGAGGAGGTCAAACAAGAAATCAAGGATGTGAAGATCTCTGTGGATTCCAAGCTAGAGCAACTAGCTCCTACAGCCACTCAGAGGGTGTTGCAACAAAGGTTCATCAAAGAAGACAACCTGGCTAAGTCTGTGCAACTACTCAACTCAAGAGTGGAAAAGATGGAATCCCAGATGGAGCAATTTCTTCAACATCAGAAACTGCAAACCCAACTGCTAGAGAAGTTAGTTGCAGCCCCAACTTCTAGTCAAACCCTTGATGCTAACAAAAAGGGGGAGAAAGTGGAAGAGGCTGTGGCAACTACAAGTCAAATCTTAATTTCTGAAAGCAGGGAAGCAGCAAGTGAGGGGGAGCAGCAGCCTACCATAGTGGTCAATCCACAAGAATTCATTGTCACAGCTTCCCCCAGCAAATCCAAACCTGAACAAGTAGCTCTATCTGAAGAGTTTGATTTCTCAAACTTGACAGAAGAGGAAAAGCTAGCCAAAATTGAAGCTCTACAAAAGATGAAAGAGGAAAACTATGAAAGGATAATGAGGACAGAAAGATTGATCAATCAATCTATTGCATCAACTCTGTTCTCTAGCCAAACCTCAGCTCCAACAATATCTACAACAATTCTGAAGGTGCTCACTCCAGCAATTGTGGCTCCTACATTCTATGATGCTGAGCCTTCTCATGTTAAGGAATTTGAACCCTACATCAAAACAAGACCCTTCTCACCACCAAAAGCAAATGGGAAGAACAAGTTACAACTGGACTTTCCATTTCCCAAGGATGATGAAGAGAAGCTGATGGGTAAGGCAATCAAGAAATTCAAGGAGAAGACTAACAGTTGTGTAAGAGAATGGATGGCTGTAATCATAAGGAATGGAAAAGTTCTAAACATATCCAACAGCCATCCTAGATTTGTTGAAGCCAAGAGAGAAGAGACTTCAAGGCTGCTAAGAGAATCTCAACCAAGCACTGAATATCAATATGAAAACTCAGATGAGAAGCAAGCAAGGCTGGCTCAAGAGTTATTGGATGAGGTAGAGGATGAATTGAGGGAACCTGAGGAAGTCCCCAAATTCAAAAAGAAAGGGAAATCAGTCCCCAAATCCAAGAGAATAAAATCAAAGGCAAGGAGGCCTGTCTCTCCAGAAATTGAAAACAAGGAGACAGTTGGTTCATCACAACCTATTGATGTAAAAGTATTCAACCCAGATGTGAATTTCCATGGTGAGCCTATAGTACCTAAAGAGGAACCAATGAATCTTGACTCCATTGAGGTTCCTTCATTCTTGCTGAAGCCTCAACAGAAGCCTATACAGAAGAAAAGGAAACCAAGGAAGCAACCTTCAAAGGAACCAATTCAAGTTGCTAGGGTACCTGCTATTGTCAGGCAGCCAATCTTGGAAAACAAGGATGATTTTATCTATCAGGCAGATATTGAAGAATACTCTGGCATGAATCTTTATCTGGATGAATTGTCAGAAGTAAGAGGAATTGACAAATATAGACATTTGCCTGAAAGATTGGTCTTTGTATACAAGGGAGGAATGGAAAGGACATGGCCACTACAAAGGGTTCTTGGAGAAAATTATCATACCTTAACCAAAGTGTTCTCTGCAATCAAGAGATACACAGGGTTCTCCAAGATAGCAAAAGGGGAGATACTGGACAGAATAGAACAAATAAGGAGGGAATGGAACTCACCATCAAGTCTACCAATGGACAGAAAATCCACCTTCAACCCTTCTGGATGATGGAGTTCAGGGATGAAGATGGTAACAGGAGATTCTTCAGGTTAGAAGACCAACTACCAAAGGCTAGTTCTCAATACCTGAGATGGTTACAACAAAAGCTAAATCCAAAGGTAGATGAAGAAGATGCCTTCTATAGGCAACTCCAAATACAGATTGAGTCCAACTCTGCCAAAGAAGGAAAATCAAGGCTGATGCCAACAAGAGGAAAGAAACAGTCTTAATCTGCTCAGTCTAGAGGAGCACTTCTCTGTAAATTTCTCAAAACTTTCAGTTTTTAATTTTTGTAGCTTAATACAATTTATGCTCAGTCTTAATCTGCTCAGTCTTAATCTGCTCAGTCTAGAGGAGCACTTCTCTGTAAATTTCTCAAAACTTTCAGTTTTTAATTTTTGTAGCTTAATACAATTTATGCATTGTTCTTTATATATCTTTAGGAATGTTTTGTTATCATCAAGGTCCTGAATTTATGCTTTATTGCCATCAAGTATAAATTGGGGGAGATTGTTAGGAATATGTTGTACTTGATGATAACTTCACAATCAATCAAATTGTTTAAGGTTTTGTAGCTGTCAACGGATGAGGATTTATAACTTTATCCGTTGACAGGTAGCTCATCAACGGATGAGGTTTTGTAGCATAATGCAAGTATCTCTATGTTATCAGTTGATAGTGTTTTTATCCATAGTCATGTTGACTATCAACAGATAGGCAGAATAGGGTAGCCAATTGTAAATAAGCTATGCTATGTAATTCTGTCTAAATGAAAGTGTATCAACGGATGAAGACAAGACTCTATCAACGGATACAACTCAAATCCACTCTATCAACGGATACAGCTCAAGTCTCAATATCAACGGATACCGCTCAATACATCATCAACGGATGTCAGTGTACAATATCAACGGATAATCAATGACACTGTCTTCTATGATTAGCTGGGGATTAGCAGTTGATAAGGACATGTTTGACTGACAGATCACATGGGTTGATAGTAGATACAAAAAGCAGTATGGCAGCCATACTTTGGAAACACAGAAGAAAGAAGCATTCCATTTACACTATGAATACAAGAAAGGTGCAGGAGACATGTTTGAACACAAGGACAACCTTTCGGCTACATGTGTATTTGGAGTGTAGTAGCAAGTCAACTAGAATTAGATTAGTATTATCTTATTCCAGTAGTACTTGTAAAACTTGGGATATATAACCAAGTGTAGCAACTCTTTGTAGGTTAAGAAAACAGACATATTTGCTTAGGGTTTCTTGAATATCCTTAGAAGCAAAGAGTTGTAAAACGGCAGCTGTGTACATTTTGTATCACAGAGTTTTCTTCAAATAAAAGCTTCAGGTGGTGCATATTAACCACCTGATTTTATATGTGTTTGTGTTTAAATCTTACATTGCAATTATCTCTGCATAAATTTCTGGAGTTCTTATTAGAAATTTATAAATATCAAGAATTGTATTCAACCCCCCCTTCTACAATTATACAAGTGTGTAATCTGGGAATAACATCAACCAATATTAATAAAGTAAAAAGATAGTTGAACCTTACATTTTGTTTGTTTCTGTCCTCATCGTACTACGTGAGATTCAAGTAGATTCTTTTATTACTCAACTATTGGCTTTTTTAGAAATCACTAAATTGTTAAATAATTAAGTCTAACCATTAACACTACATTTGTTTTTATATTTAGTCATTCCGTTAATTGTGCCGTTAAAATAATGTTTACGAGGATGTTAGTGATGAATACAACGATGATGTGGCATAATTATTAGAAATTAGACACTAAACATTATACCTATATCATCATTATAATTTTTTTTCATAAATTTTATTATTTTTTTATAAAGTAATTCATTATTATTTAAAACATTTGTCTTGTTAAAGGATAGTTGTTTAAAACTCATCATGATAAAAATATGAATAATGAAATTATGTATATTTATTGAAAAAATATATATTATTTATGTACATTATTGTATTGAATTTATATGTTTGGATTTTAAATTTTCAAAATCCAACTTTAAGCACAAAAAAAAGATCTGACATCTGACTAATTTTTTTAAATCGATATCCAAAATTTTGGATCAAGAAACTATATTCTAAATCAAAATTTTGAATATCCAAAATTTTACAATATCAAATTCGGAAAAAGTGATTAGTTTGAAAATATTATTGAATTATTTCATAAATAAAGAGTAATCATATAAAAACAATGACAATGACGATGACGTATTCAATTTTTTTTAAAGATGATATTCTAATTAATTTTAAAGTTTGTTAATCATGCCATGTCAGATGAATACGTCCACGTCAACGTTATTTTAAGTGACATGTCATTCATATTTAACGAAGTGACTAAAAATTGCAATACACGTCATCAAAATATGACACGCTAGATAGCTCATTTTAATGACAAGTTAACAAGAACGCTAATAATCAAATGTTTACGTAATGTTGATGACTAGAAAAATAAATTTTATAATTCAGTTATGGGTTTTAAAAAATACAAATAATTGGGTGACGAAAAAATTCATTTCCAAACATATAACCTGATACTGTCCTTTACATTCAAGTATGCAAGTTTTGAATCATATTTATTAACTAGCTCTTTAGTCCGTGTAAAGCACGGACATATTCTAAATACGAATAAATTGTTATTTTTTCCTAAAGTATATGATGCATCTATAAGTGCGATAAATGAGTTATATGATTGTTGATTTTCTGTTGCGAGAATAATGATCCAGTACCAGCTAATTTAAGTGTAATTCTTATGTATCTTAAGATTCGATGTTTGTTTTATTATTTTATGCATTTACGTATTAAAGATGTAATTGATTAGTTTTACGATTGTTAATGTTAATACAAGTTTGTATTATACTTATATACATATGAAGGTTCCTTTTTATATTGATTTGAATTTATTTGTGTCATGTAAACATAATACTTAAAGTATGACAGAAGTTATATATGCATTGCTGTATTGAAGGTATGGATTTTATTACAATGCACATGCATGTTTGATACTTCAATATAGATTTTTTTTCATATGATATTTTTATGATTTTTAAATCATAAATATTTACTGAAGGTCTAAATAATAGTATAATGAGATATGGTACGTGTGAATATTATCATATATTATATATATATATATATATATATATATATATATATATACATACATATGTGTATATATGTATGTATGTATAAATATGCGTATTAATTATAAAATAATTAATAGATTAAAATTAGTGAAAAATTAATAGATTATACAACATAAATGTATGTACGTATAATTAATAATTACACATTAATGAATATTAGACATTAATATGCACTAAATATGTTAATGTTAAAATATCAATATAATCCTAAAAACATTTATAAAAATTAATATTTTATACATATCTATAAATATTTTTTATAGTATTTAATTCGTACAGATTTACAGTAGATCTAAAATAATTAATGAAATATAGTATATGTTAGTGAATATTATAGTATATTATTATATATCCACAGAAATTTATATATGTATGTATTTATATTTGTACATATGCATGTATGTATGTATGTATAAATATTCATATTAATTATACAACAATTAACATATTACAAATAATGAAATATTAATAGATTATACAAATACAACATAAATGTATGTATGTATGTTTGTATGTATGCATGTATATTTGTATGTATGCATGTATAATTAATAATTATACATGAATGTATAACAAATATGTTTGTACATATGTATGTATGTATGTATGTATGTATGTATGTATGTATGTATGTATAAATATGCATATTAATTTTACAACAATTAATAGATTACAAATAATGAAATATTAATAGATTATACAACATGAATGTATGTATGTATGTATTTATGTATGTATTTATGTATGTTTGTATGTATGTATGTTTGTACGCATGCATGTATAATTAATAATTATACATTAATGTATAATTATCTACAAATATGCATTATATTAATAATTATACATTATCTGAGGTAGGCCAACTGAGATTTGTCTACAAATATATAAACAAAAAAATATTTATGTATGTAGTTAATGATTTTTAATATAAACTAAAATGCTCACACAGCTCTACTGGTTATGGTGTTGAATTTAATTTTTCAAGGTCATGGGTTCAAACCCATTAAATATCAATAGAATAAAGAAATATATTAAAGACAAGTGAAGTCCAATGCAATTACCTCATGTTCTATCGAACAATCATCTTCCGACTGTTGTTGTAGCACACTAAGAAATGCTATTCTGGCACCATCCATCTCAGCAGCTTTCCTAGTTGGAAAGAGTCCTTAGATGATGCATAGGATGCACCATTAACCACCACCGTGGACCAAAACAGCGGGGAGTGCAATGCTCCATCGAAAGCATTCTGATACACCGGTAAAGGGTGTCCTTCCGTTTGGGTGTATTGCTGCAAAAAATTCTTGTACTGGGGGACAGCTGAGAGAACATAATTAAACGGAATTAAACAATCATGTATATAGAAGACCCAAATAAAACTAAATACTTCGTTACTAGTATAATTCGCCACCTCGAAATCGAAATACATGCACCTAAGCTATTAATCGAAATTAATTTAAACTCAAGCCCTAAATTCCATTAACATTGCTGAGCAAATTAAATCATAGGCTCGGTCCCTCCGAACCTCCAAACTCATGAGTAAATTATTCCTCCACACTCCAAACCTAATTCCTTATCGATCCAGCCTTACGAACCTAAACTTTAAATATATCTAAAAATATTGTTATTCAAAGGGTTTGAACCATGACCTTGCAAAATTAAATTCAACACCATAACCAGTGGAGCTGTGTGAGCATTTGATTTTATATTAAAAATCATTAACTACATACATAAATATTTTTTTGTTTATATATATTTGTAGATAAATCTCAGTTGGCTTACCTCAGATAATGTATAATTATTAATTATAATGTATATTTGTAGAAAATTATACATTAATGTATAATTATTAATTATACATGCATATGTACAAACATACATACATAAATACATACATTTATGTTGTATAGTCTATTAATATTTCATTATTTGTAATCTATTAATTGTTGTATAATTATTATGCATGTTTATACATACATACATACATTTATGTTGTATAATCTATATCTACAAACATATTTGTAGATAATTATACATTAATGTATAATTATTAATTATACATGCATACGTATATACATACATACATACATACATACATACATACATACATACATACATACATACATACATACATACATACATACATACATACATTTATGTTGTATAATCTATTAATATTTCATTATTTGCAATCTATTAAAAAATTAGTGCTTAAAAATGTACATATGAAAGATGCACACTAATACTACTATAAATATGAAATCTCTTAATTACATAAATATTACCTATATATTTATTAGATAAATATATAAGGCACTCCATATGCTACTATATATATTCATATGCTACTATATAGAGCACTCCATATGCTACTATATAGTAGAATAAATATATATATAAAAATAAATTTATAGTGTTTGAATAAGAATGAAGTATTTAATAGTATTTATAGTAGCATAATGTAAATGTTGTATAATTCATGGTGACGTGTATATTTGATGAACATTATGATAATTTTGAAAAATCTTAGGAGTAGTTATTCATAACATAAATTTCAATTTCGAAATGTTAGTTATATTTTATATCATATAAGTTATTATATTTATTTTCTTAAAGATTAAAATGATTAAATTAAGTAAGTAGTTAAATGTAACATGTACAAATTGAATTGACATATCTATATATTATATAAAAGCCGAAACATTAAAAGTTTTGGTACCTGTTTTTTGGTACCTATTTTTTGGTACTTCGTGAATTTACTTATTTACCCTTCATTATAAAGAAAAATATATATGATATATATACTATTAAAATACCTAAAATAAATAATAACATAATATAATTAATGGTAATTAGTCGATTGCCTTTTTCACATTTACTTTCAGTTGAAGATATTATCTTTTATAGACACCTAAAAACATCAATCATATCATATCTTCCAATAATTAATATTTTTTCGAATTAAAACACGTTACTTTTTTTATTTAAAACTAATCTTTCAATCATTAATATATACCCGAAAATATCACACCAAGATATTACTTTTTATAAACACCTAAAAACATCAATCATATCATATCTTCCAATCATTAATATTTCTTTCGAATTAAAACACGTTACCTTTTTTATTTAAAACTAATCTTTCAATCATTAATATATACCCGAAAATATCACACAATACTTTTCAGTTATTAATAAAATATATTAAAAATCTGTATACGTTGTTTATAATAAGGAAACATTAGTATAAGAGCAAGTCCAACAATGTCCTAGTTGGTGCCCTATAAATATAATAAAATATAGTGTTCTAGTGATTTAAGTAGTTATTTTTGTGTATCAATTCCAACAATATGACTTATACTTTTGCCTTATAAATTAAAATAGTAATATATTTGAATTAGAATTGGAGAGAAGAGAAAAAAGAGAGGAGAGAGAAGTGTAGAAAAGGAGGGAAGTTAATTTTTTATTGTTAAAAATAATTTAGGACAAATATAGATGTGCCTTAAAAGTAGGGCATGAGATGGATTTCCTAGTGTTTTAAGGCACCACTAGGACATTGTTGGAGCACAAAAAATGATTAAATGTCCTAAATATTGATTTAGGACAATATTTAGGACATTGTTGGACTTGCTCTAATGCGTAAACATGAGTTTAAAATTTTCATATCTTCCAATCATTAGTATTTCTTTCGAATTAAAACACGTTACCTTTTTTATTTAAAACTAATCTAACAATCATTAATATATTCCCCAAAATATCACACCATACTTTTCAATTATTAATAAAATATATTAAAAATCCGTATACGTTGTCTATAATAAGGAAACATTAGTATAATCCGTAAATATGAGTCTATTAAATTATATAAAATTAAAATTAATAAATTATTAAAAATGATGATTGTATAGAAACATAATTGTAATATTAAATAAAATTTATAACATAATAAAGAAAAACCGTGCATCGCACGGCCATTGAAAGTTTGTCGATTCGATTTTCGGCAAGGTAATCCTAATTATTAAAATAAATAATAAAATAATATGATTAATGATAATTAGCCGATTGCCTTTTTAATTAAAAATTGTTTACTTTTAATTGATGATATTACTTCTTAGTAATCACTTAAAATATCATATCTTACAATCAATAATATTCTTTTCTAATTAAAACACATTAACTTTTAATCTAAAATAGAATCTTGCAATAATTAATATATACCAAAAATATCACACCATATCTTCTAATCACTAACAAAATTTAATATAAATCCCTATACTACGAATAACGACCATTAGATTTTTAGTAAAAAACAGAACCAATAGATCCAATGATTAGATATATTATATGATTAATTAATTTACTAAAATTTTAAGATTTGAATTCCGTCAATGACATACTTATTTTAAAATTTTAAACTACAAGTTTCAAATCATGCATATCATTAATTAAATTAATATTAAATTATGTAAATTAAAATTTACATAAAATATTGTAAATAATGATTATCTAAAAATATATTTGTAACACAAAATATAATTTAATATATATCAAAAGACATCCGTGCATCGCACGGGTTATAAGCTAGTTAAGTAAAATTTAAAATATGTTAAAAAAATAATTATTCGTATACAACAATAGTAGACCCGACAATTTACCACACGACACGAAAATTTAGTGTTTGTGTTTACATTTTGGGTACACGAACACGAAAGTACACGACCGAGATTTAGCGCTGGTTCATGTAAATGTTATGATAATTGTTCGATAATATTAATATTAATGCAATTGGTATAAATTGACGAATAGGTAATTTTTTACTTAAATTAATTACATTCTAATTAAATTATCATTTTTTTCTAAATAATGATTAAAATAACATTTTTATATTAATTAATTAATAAATTTTTCCGTTCGGTGCGTAGCACGGGTAGAACGCTAGTTAATATAATATATGAGGATTATCTAATGATATATTAATAATGAGTTTTATAATATATTTAAAACTCATGTCTGGCGTAGTGGTAAGGATTCTAACTTATAAGTTAGAGGTCAAGGGTTCAATTCTCGCTATAAATAATTTTTTTATTAATATCATATATTTCAAGATATATGATATGTATATTTAGATATTGGTATAAATAAATATGATATACATATTATCATAAATAAATATTAAATATAATATTAAATTTGTTGGGCAATTGATTTTGAGTTATTATGTTTATATTAATTCTATATGTCTTTAATCATATGTATTTTATATATTCTATTGTTATGTAAGATAAATATTAATGATTTTTAATTATTAATAATAGTATAATAATGTGCATTGTAGTTATTGTATTATTACATTAAATAATTAAAAAAAATTGATTTATGCATACATAAGATGCAAAAATTCTATCTGCTTTATATAAAATGATAATTATTTTACTCAAATAATACTTTTTTTACAATATTTTATTCATAAAACTTTACAATAAATCTAAATAATAGTATAATGACATATGGTATATGTTAGCGTATATGATCATATAGTATCATGCATTTATATAAATCTATGCATATGTGTATGCATGTACGTATATCTGTACGAGTATGCAACCAAAAAATTAAAATCGTTTAATGAAATATTATCATATATTCACATAAAAACATGCATGTATGTATGTATGCATTGATGTGTGTATGTGTATATATATATATATGTATGTATGTATAAGTATGCATATTAAATTTATAGCATTTAATAATATATTGATGTATATATATATATATGTATGTATGTATAAGTATGGTTATTAATTTTGTAGCATTTAATAATATGTATTAAAAGACCAAAATAACCCTTAAAAGATATAGTAGAAAGGAGGGTAAAATGGTTCAAAAGAATTAAATTGCTCAACAAACCCCCATGTTGCTATATTAGATATATTATAAATATTGAAGTAGATCATACTTAAGAGCTTAATTGAAACATGTTTTATTTCTACTAAATCTTTTCTTTATAATTCTTAAATATTCAAATTTAATTACATTTTACACAAGTTTCAATTCATCATTGTTGACGGAGGAATTTGGGAACAACAAAATTCGAGGTACGTCACCGGAAACAAGATCTACGATGGTGGTTCTTTGCCTGAAAAAGTGGTGGTGCGCGGTGTTTGTATGTAATTGGTGGCTGAGATTATTAAGGGTTAGTGGTGGCGTTTCAGAGCTCTCAACTTCCAACCCCTCAATCGGCCTACGTACCCTTGTATTTATAGGGATCAAGTCATACGTAGTTCTTCGAGAATAACAAACCCAAACGGACTTGAGTTGACGGTCTAGCTTCCGGAATGTTCCACTATGGGGCCTAACCACAAAGGCCTAAGACCCATTAATGATCTGAAGACTCTACGGATTAGGAAACTTCCCACGTCGAGGACTAGTCCTTTCCTCTACCAGCTATTTCTTAATTTCAAGGACGTAGGTATAGTCATGGTTTACCCCAAGTGTAGAGCGCATCCTTGTCCCCCGAATGAGAAGCACCCACCAGATAGCAGGACAAGTGATCTAGAGCTTTTGGGTGTAAAGTGCAGGATTACCCCGAAGTTCCCCAATGAGGGCGCGCTCATTGATAACATGAACAGAGTTCAAAAGCACACACCAAAAGTGTTGGGTTTAAACCCAATACGGTAGTATGGGTCTTGGTGATACAAGTCATATATGGGTCGGGTAATAATTGTATGGGTAGACAATTATTATAGATGGCATGTCTTGTTCACAAAGTTAGGTAATTAGTATCAAGAATGGCAAATCTTGGTGGCTAAGTATTGGGTGGCTAAGTATTGGGTGGCTATATAAACATAGTCATATTATGTTTGATGTATGCTTGAGTATTGTTTTGGCTTGAGTATCGTGTGAGTGATACACCGAGTGATTGATGTATTATTGATATTGTTAATATTAATAATACGAGTTGGGACGTGGGTTTTCCGCGTCAAGTATATTTGTGTGTGCGCTTTGTTTGTTTGAATCTCATTATTGTGTAGCCCCTAACCTAACAATTGGTATCTAGAGCCGAGGTTCGTGATGGGTAAGGTCAGGGGATTCGAGATTGAATTGTTTAATGGAAGAAACAATTTTACCTTGTGGCAGAGCACGGTGAAAGATCTGTTGATTCAACGAGGGTTGTATGCAACTCTTGAAGACAAGAAGCCTACTGATGTGGAAGATACAAAGTGGGCAGATATGAAGTTACGTGCAGTATCGACAATCCGGTTGGCCCTTGCACCGGAAATCAAGTATGATGTTCTTGAGGAGGATAACCCTAAAAAATTGTGGGAGAAGTTGACGAAGACGTATCACTCAAAGTCATTGGCAAATAAGTTGTTCCTCAAGAAAGATTTGTTCGGGCTCAAGATAGAAGAAGATGAAGATTTGAGAGATAATCTGAATCATTTTAATGGCTTGATCAACCAGCTGAATGATTTGGATGAAAAATTGAAGGATGAGGACAAAGCTGTTCTTCTAGTTGCGTTTCTACCAAAGAAGTATAGTACTGTGATTACTTCGTTATTGGTTGGGAATACGGAATTAGCTTTGGATGAGACTATTGTTGTTCTTTTGGAGTCCGAAAGATTGATGAAGCAAGGATCGAGTGATGCATCTAATGGAAGTGCACTCGTGGTGGATGCACGTGACAAGAAAAAGAAGTATGGTAAGAAACATAACCCTAATATCAAGTGCTTTTATTGTGAAGAATTGGGACATATACAATCGTGGTGTCCAAAGGTAAGAGAAGACTTGAAGGAGTTGAAGAAAACTCGAGGAGGGGGTAGTGTTTCGCTTGTGGAAGGTGATGGTGATGCTCTTTTGGTTCAAGAAGACAATGGATCGAAAGAAGAATGGGTGCTTGACTCGAGATGTTCTCATCACATATGTGCTAGGAGGGAGTGGTTCTCGTCCTACAAGAAGTGTGATGGAAATATGGTAGTTTTACCAAACGGTAAAATGGTAAAGGTTGCTGGCATTGGTGAGGTAATGATGAAACTTCACAATGGTCCTGTTCGAAAGTTAACTCAAGTGAGGTACGTACGGGAGTTAAGTCGAAATCTAATTTCATTGGGTAAATTAGTTAATTTGGGATATACTGTTATGATGAAGAACAGTATGTTGGAGGTCACTAAAAGGGATTTAGAGGTACTCAAAGGATGGAAGGACAAAAGAAATCTTTTTGTGCTAGAAGGAGAGGTTATTGTTCGAGGGGAGGCATTGGCGGATGGACGTCGATGTCTTGATGGTGACCGTTAAATCGGTTGTGCATGGAATCGTATTGGGTTGAAGGGGAGGATTGTTGGGTTTAAACCCAATACAGTAGTATGGGCCTTGGTGATATAAGTCATATATGGGCCGGGTAATAATTGTATGGGTATACAGTTATTATAGATGGTATGTCTTGTTCACAAAGTTAGGTAATTAGGTATCAAGAATGGCAACTTGGTGGCTAAGTATTGCGTGGCTATATAAACATAGTCATATTATGTTTGATGTATGCTTGAGTATTGTTTTGGCTTGGGTATCATGTGAGTGATACACCGAGTGATACACCGAGTGCTTGATGTATTATTGATATTGTTAAGATTAATGATACGAGTTGGGACGTGGCTTTTCCGCGTCAAGTATAATTGTGTGTGCTTTATTTTGCTTTGTTTGTTTGAATCTCGTTAATTGTGTAGCCCCTACCCTAACACAAAAGTACTCATCTTTCCACATGAGGGCGCACCCTCTGTGTATGAAAAAGGGTTCTTGAATCGAGGAAAACCCTGGAGGCCTTCTACGACGTACATTCCCCTTCTGGTATACCCCACGAGGGAATTCTTCAATAATCCCTTGCGAAACCATCAAACCATCTTTTCAATTGCTTCCAATCTTTCTATGGCGCGTCCTCCTTCCTCAGATTCTCACCAAAAATCCTAATTTATCCAAGAAATCCCCAAATTGAACCCATTCTCAACCCGAATCCATTTTTAAATACCCGAATAGAAATTTGGCTATAACTATAACATCCAAGCCCTACAATCGAATGCATACCGGACCCAATAACCTACCACAGGTAAATGCAAAAATGCTAGCAAATTGGTACACATTAGTTGTTGACTTGTATCTATAAAGGCCTCAAATACTCTTATTCTAATCGATGTGGAATGTTACAAACACCCCCTCTTATAGGGTCGACGTCCTCGTCGAGCCCACACACAAACTTACTAAACCCAGGCAGTGCCTCTGCACTTCCGACCGGGCAGAGCTCTGATACCATTTATAACATCCAAGCCCTTTAGCCGAATGCATGCCGGACCCAACAACCCACCACTGGTCAGTCCAAAAATGCTATCAAGTTGGTACACATTAGTTCTTGATTTGTATCTATAAAGGACTCAAATACTCTTATTATAATCGACGTGGGATGTTACAGTAACATTCATATTAATTTTCAAATGACAAAACTTAACGAACAATAATATTATGTATATGATTTTTAAACGTATTGCACGTAGCGCAATTTCGTTACCTAATATTTATTATTATTGAAATAGATCATTATTCTTCACGATGTTTGTTGAATTACATTTAAGTACATTATTCTCGATATCAGATTGCAGAAACTCAATCTTCACGATGTTACTTACATTTTATTTTAACTAGACTAAAATACTATTTTTGAAAGAAAAAATAATGCATTTTTGATCAAAAAATTAATAATAAAGTACATAAATAAATCTGAAGTACTCCAACATTTCTTATTTATTCCGTTCAAATTTTACATATATCATTTTGGTAAAGTCGTTCGGTCAACCTAAAACTTTAATACTACACCTATGTGTGATATCTTCGTGTATAGGTACAATGGCAGGAAATAGACGAAACCCACTACGAAAATAAAATATCGTTACTTAAAATTATTTTTTTATAATTTGAAAAGGTGGATAATAATTTGAAACTGTACGAATTTAAAATTTATATGTCCGTTACATACCTGACCCCACTCGCGCGCTTTCTCTCTCAAACTCACCCACCTCTTACACTTCCCCTAAAACCTAGGGTTTATCAACTAGGGTTTATATACCTAAAACCCCCAAATTAACACTAATTTAACACCAAATTTATATTAATTCCACTCAATCTCTTACAATTAGACCCAAAAAAACAACCCCATCAAACCCAATTATGGGAATATTAACCCATTCACAAGATTATGAAGCAATTCTAAAAGACTCAATTAACCACTTCATTACGGAGTCTCGAAAAGGCGAAAAGTGTTTTATGGCAGAACGGATGATTCTACACCGTGTAATTCAAACTATGGATGATCCACCACTTGAATTCATTTGGTTTTATGCAGCACTTACATTTAATAGTAGTAGTTTGTATTTTCAAGAACCTTGTAATAGAGTTGTAGTACTTAAAGACTTGTTTCAGTTAGTTGTTTCGGGTTCCGAACCGTGTAGTGGGGTACAACGAGTTGCGGTTCTTGCTCCGGTTTTGTATATTTTGTGTAGTTGTTGGAAAAGAGAGGTTTGTGATAGAGGGGAAATCGAGGGGTTGGTTGAACGGATTGGGAGTTATATTAGTATATGTTGTGTTGATTGTTTTGAGGGGGAGGGGGATGTGGTTTTGGGCGATAATTTGATGGGGAATTTCGTTGATTTGGTACGTGTTTGGAATGTGGATCATATTGGAAAGTGTGTGGGATTGGGTGATGCTTTGAGGTTGTTTTTTCCGCTTTTGAGTGATGAAGTTCGGAACCAGGTTGATGCACGGTGTGGAATGGGGGTTTTAGCTGGCGTGGTTATGGTTCAGTTTTTCTTGTTGAGGTTATGTTTGAGGGTGTCAAGAAAGGAGAAGCAGGGTGATTTGAAATTGTCGTTGTATCAAGCAGTTGGGGGATTTCAGAATTCATGTTTTCATGGTAAGAATTTTTTAGTGCCTTTACTGATAATTTTTTTTACTGTCTTTCGTCTTGTTAGTATGCTTACCATTGGTGTTTATTTGACGACTTAAATCTGGAATGCTTGTCCTTCTTAAATGACATTATTGTTCTGTTGTGATAAACATTTCTTGCCGGACGTAAATTAATATTGCAGGCTATGGTGATATGTATTGCTAACTTATATACTTAAATTTGATTTGGTCTAATTTATCAAGTAAAAATAAATTACTGGTAATCTCTCGTAAATTGTTGTTTGGTAATCTAGGGTTAGTTTTAGGAATCATAAATTCAATACAATTCAAACATCCCGAACGTGCTGCAGCAATTTTAAATTCAAGTGGGCTTAAAATATCCGTTCATAAATAATACTTAGTAGTATAAGTTTTTTTTTTTTTTTTGTCAAGAGGAAATTTATTAAAACAAATCGTTCCACATTACATTTTGAAACTCCGAATGGGTATCACCCATCCGCCACCTACGATCAGCTACAGAACAACTGTACCTCGCAAAATAGTGAGCCACATTGTTCGCGGACCGTTTAACAAAACATAAAGATACATTACGATCTTTTAAACTATTCAACAGGTGCTTGCACTCATCTATTACTCCTAGTTGTTCAGGCAGTAGTACAAGTTTTATTTTAAATATATAAAATATAATATTACACATATGCATAATTACAAAGTTGAATGACTATTGACGATGATTTAAATTTACTATTGTCCGAAGTCATATCAGAAAATTCTTGGGATTTAATTTTGTTTTACCGCTACTGATAATAATCGTTGAAAGGAAATCAGTGTGAAAATAATTAAAAAAAAATTGTTGCTTGCTTTAGTGTTTGCTTGGAGTTGAATTGTTTCTGAATATGTAATGTATATGCTCTCTTCATCTTTAAAGGATGTTTAATAGGTTGAACAAATTACTTAGACCAACTTCCCCTCTTCTCTGCCTTCTAAATCCCTCTTTTTCTTTTTTAATTTTAACACTTTTGAACTTTTCTATGTAAATGTACCTTAGATATCTAGGTACATTAGACAAGAAGAACAAACCTTAAAATTCACTAAACCAAGTAGATGTGTAATTGTCTACAACATATCTGCAATATTGTTGTGTAAGAGTAGGTAAAGAATTGATAATTGCTTCCATAAATATGGATTTTCCAGTAACACTGCCAAGCATCTTCAGGGGTGTTTAAAAAAAGAAAGTATGCACATGTAGTAACTAGTATGTCTATCTATTCAAAAAAATTGGATTACTCTATACACAGATGTTTAATCTTCGTAATTATAACTTCCAATTACATAGTTTCACCATTGCAATGACAAATTTGCAATGTTCAATCATTTACATCTTTACACATTGGTAGTGATAAGTTGCGGACCTCGGCTTAAATTTTCCAAGTACATTCAATCACTCAAACATTTTAAACTTTAATTAATGTTATAAATCCCCTCACCAAATATGTAGATACTATGTTTTTTCTTTTTAATATTGTTATATTAAATCAAATGTCCGATTTCTAATTAAATTAACATATTTTATTAGAGGTAAGTTTGTTTGTATAATAAGAAAGATCGTGTGTGGAAATATCAAAAGCATCTAATATTTTAATGGTTACAAATCATAATAATAGAGAATTTAATAAAAAAAGAAGTATTGTTGACCAAATTGAAGCGTTAGATTTCCGTGCAAATAAAATTCTTAAAAGTTTCATATATGTTACTTACCAAAAGGATTATTCGCCCCCTTTTCCCCCAATTTTCTCTCGCGGATCTAGGGTTTTGATTTTACATTCCTCAAACAGTTTCGTTTCTTCAATTCCTTATGAAACTTACCTGATAGAGTCATTAATGATTTAGTCATATATATGCACACCACTCAAAATGAGTAGTCCGACTACCGATACAAGCAGCAGACCGGGCCTTACAGAGTACGATGAGATCATGCTGACAAATTTAATCAAGGTGTTTATGAAAGAGCTCCAGAGCGATGTTCCAAATTTGTTTGATTTACGAATACATTCTAGCCACTTGCTTCAAAAATCTAAAGATCCACCTTTTGAATTTCTTTGTTTTTATTTGGCAATATCATACCATAATTGTATGCGTGTCGGTGAAGACCCTATGAATGTTGCTAAAGAGTTGTTTCAGTTGTCAATCATGCTTTCAACTCCACGCAATCCCTTGAAGAGTGTCGCTATAATAGCTCCCATTATTCATGTTCTCCATAAATCTTGTGTTGGTTTATCAAAGGCTGATGTGTGCTTGGGAAGAGAAATTAAAAAATTGTTAGAAAGAATTTTTAGTTATATCATTTTGAACTGTTGTTGGGAGAATCAAAGTAAAGGGATAGAGCAATTATCAAATTGTTTTAGAGATATGATGCGAGTTTGGACAATGGATCAAGTTGAGAGCGATTGTGAACCTGTGGACCATTTACGGTTATTTTTTCCGCTTTTAAGTGATGAAGTTCGACTGCAGATAAATGTGTGTTACAGGACAGACTATTTAGCTGGGGCTGTTATGGTTGAGATATTAATGTTATTGTTACAGTTTAAACTTTATTTTGGGGTTCCCGGAGTAGACCTACAAATGGATATGAGTGCATGGATACTGCAGATTTTGAAGGAATTCAAGAACTTTACTTTTTATGGTGAGCTTGTCAATACTCTATATAGATAATTAAGTTTTACTTTTTTTAAATGATAATCATATATAACCCCTACTCCCATATGGAAACATGTAAGGCAATTTGTTTGAAATATAAGCTTAAATATGAGTACCAACTGCACCAACATGTGCAAATCATGATTTTTAGGATGCATTTTGGTCGGAATTTGACCCGAATTTTCAAACAAGGCTCGGGATTTGATCCGATTTGTCACATACGATGCCAAAGACGACTCCCGAAAGCTTGTTGAGTCAAGTTGTCGTAGGTGGGAATGGCAAAGATACAAAAGTAGGGACACGAAGCCAACTTGCATTATCCCCCAAAATGGCTAGAGTTTATGTTATGAACCTATATCTGTCCTTAGGCCTACCGAGGATGTTGAGAACCAAGTGGGGAAGTGTGTAACACCCCAATCCTACATTGAAACACGTGAGAAAATATGAGTATATGGTTAAATATGACTACCAAGTGCATAAACATATCACAATAGTTTAAGGGACTCTAATGGTTTGTGTAGTACCCAAGTTAGTTGTACATGGGTTAGTGCACTTCTTACTAACATTGGATTTGAATCTGAGATTGACCCGAATTTTCGATTAAGCTCAGAATTTGACATAAGTTGTGTCATCAAATTTGTCATAATTGTGCTCTTACCTTAGTGGTATTGCCCCTCACCCCCTTATGGAGGTTGAGGATTTAAGCCTTTTCAAAGGCAAAGTGTGTCAAAAAAAGTGGTGAGTTGCATTATTAATTGGTTACATAAATAGAATCTGTTATTTTTGTCATTGTGTGGATCTATAGCATGTGAGGGTACAGATACAGTCAATGACTCAAGACTTGAGCAAGTATAGCCGAACCGGACCCAAAACCAAATGTAGATAATGCTTGCTTTTTTCCTTTATGATTTTTATTAAATATAGAAGAGCTCATGTATGCCTCCCTCGACATTATTATTTTTTCCAGTTTAGATACCATCTCCTTCTAGAAGATTTCTAGAGAGGTAAATCTCATCTTCTTTGAATGGCACAATGGAACCAGAGGAGTACCCTGTGTTAGGTGTCGCGACACATGCATATTTGATCTGTATATATAACTAGGAAAATTTGGACCATCCGAATAGAGCTAGAATAAATTGAATCCGACTGTAAGTATGCATATCGTGCTTTGATCTTTCACTTGGAGCTAATATTATTATGTTTTATTCTATGGTCCAGAATATAGGCTGGCAGTGGGCATTATTGTAGATGATTGGGTTCCATTTTCCATGTCATAATTATATGTAGTTATATACTCCAACATCACTAGAACTAATATAATTAAAATCTGTTATTTTTAACTCTGACATGCGACTTAATAACTCTGGAGGTAATCTATAATTCTAACACCAACAGAGCTATTTGTGCCTTTTTCAAACATTTTTGGTTTTCACCTCTTTTTAGGGAAGTTCAACTTCTGATATTTCTTTCGCATTATCCTTATATGTTTGTGTTGCCTGTCAGATATGCTTTTCAGGATGATGTTGGAGCCAAGTTTGCCAGTTACCACCTTATTGGTTAGTTTTATTGCACTTTCATGTAGACTTGGTTGTTGGTAGCTGAGGCGTTGCCACCAAGGACCGAGAGGGTCCTTTAGCGTACCCTAACTTTTCCAGCTTTTTCTTCTTAATCTTAGGATATATTATGTTTATAACTGATGCTTTTATTCACATACCTGTACATACCTGATACATGTCTCGAAATTAAATTTGAAACTTGCTGTCAAAAAATTTAATAGAATGTGGCATATTAAAATATCTATTAAATGGTAGTTTTATATTCATATATATCAACTAGCAAATGGAAAAAAAAAAAAATTAGTCTAACATTATTAACATTAATAACTTATCTTCATTATCCTTCAATCATTAAATTATTTGTTTATTCAAATATATAGCATTCTTTGGTTAATTTCTACTCCTTTCATATTTAGTTTTGTTGTCCTTATACCATTAATTTCTACTTTCCATTAAACGTTTAAATTTAAAGTGTTTTTTTTACCAAGTATAGATTTTGGTACTATTTTGATGGTAAATGTCCTTTATCGACTCATCGTCATACAAAGTACACCTCACTACCTCAGGAGTGTCTTTAGCCTTTCTTAAACAATAGACCACCGGTTCCTATGTCCGAATTCCTATATGCAGTCTTCTTTACTTATTCTGCAGCAGTCATACTTCTATTAGAAGTTATATATCTATTATCCTCCATTAATGAAATTACATGGTATATTGTACTCAATGGCTGATACTGAAATTTATATTTCACTAAACATGTTTCATGTTCACAGAGTTCTGAGGAAGAAAGGCTTTTAAGACGAGTGTTATTCGATGCTGTTTTACTGGGCGAACTTCCATTTTTGAAATCTGGTAGATTCAGTCAGCTGCATGAAAGCCACTTAAAGAATATGTTCTTGGCATGGCTGCTTGTTGCAGACAATGCTATAGAGTTTGAAAGGTAAGATTACTTGACTTGATTACAGTTTTAGCAGAGATACTAAAATAATTTATACTAATTCAGAGATCTTCCGGACTACAGGGAATATGGGGCAGGGCAACACGCCACCACCGTTTCTTACACAGAAGCCTTCTCTAGATCTGACATTCCTAACCTGCTTATTGAATTGGTAGCTAACCAAATCGGCATGAAGGAGAAACTGAGCAGGCCAAATACACCCACTCCCAGAGCTCTTATTAGTAAGTCTTTGCTTTATTTATGCTTTTATGTTTGATTAAAAATTTATGCTTTGGTCTTTTCATTAAATTCTTATCGTGCTACATATTCTTACAGATTATGTTCTTACATGAGTAACAAGCAATAAATTTTAACCCCCCCCCCCCCCCCTCCTGCCCCTTCTCCTCCCTTCCCCTTATTTTGTTTAGTTTTGTTAGGCAAACTGATCTTCCTTATGTTAATTAAACAAAAATGCTTCCTGAAGTCTGTTCCGTATTTTGGTATGTCATGAAATTTGCTCTGTATTTTATATATAGTCTTAATTTCAGTATCTTTTAATAAAAAGATAACCTAAAACTAAATTATTTTCAGAATGGCTATTGGGCCTCCAGGATCATGGGATTAGAGTTTTTGAAGATTGTTCTACATTACATGCTAAAGCTACTACGTGCAGTTTAAAACAAGACTATGGACTCCTCGAATTTAAACCGGCTGGTGATAATTCTACCCCAGACACCTTCCTTGACTTGAATGGGGATAACAAGGTTTGTGTGGATCAGGAGATGGTTCACGATAGTCTGATTTCAACTGTTGCCTGTCCAGAGAATTTAACATCAACACAAGGGAGAAGGAAACGTGATGAAGAAATGAACGAAGAGGAACCGCATGCTAAGATTGTAAAGTGTGAGTTTCCTTGCCTCCTGCCTTTGGCGACACTTTGAGTAGTGGAATCCAGGGTAACATTACTACTTGTGGATTGTGTGCAGGGGATGAGAAGAAAGAAACAAGTCCTAATGATGCTGATGAAGAGATGGAAGATATCGAATGAAAATAGTATCTGATGCAGCTCTCGTTTGTAGAAACTAATATTAACCGAATACTGGAGAATGCACAATGCAAAACTTTAATCCTGTGCTGCATGAGCAGCAAACTCATTGTTTTTCTGTCTATTGGACGATGCACAAGATACTCCTGTTATTTTATTTTCAATTTCTAAGGTTATGGATAAATAGGTACTTGCTTATTGGTCCTTGTATATTTAGTTTTTCATCAAAGTTCTATATAGCATGCAGACCTGGGGGGAAGGGTTACCTCACCAAATGATATTTACCAGTGGCATGTCAAAACCAACCAGCCCTAAATTATTGACAAAACTTCTGCTGCATATTTCTAACAGCGATCTAATGTGACTACACATATATGCATGAAGTCGCCATGAACTACCTCACCTAAAAATTTTACCGAATCACATATAATCACAATTACATAGATAATTATCTACAGTTACATATAATGATGTCCTGCACTTAATCCATGAATTACATTATCAAGCAATTGCGACAGACATATATGTAATATGCCCATCTTTTCTTGGTTAAATCATCCTAAACCGATGCCCGTCTATGCTTATAAGGTTTCTATGATGGCTATCGATTTCTTCACTGTTCTGATGGCCTTTCCTCCTGTTCATCTCCGAGTACATTTCGTCTATCATTGGTTTCCAGAGCCGAACTCGAGCGTTTATAAACCAATTGGACACCTGATTATGGTCCCATACAGGTCAAAGGAGATACAGTATTAAACTTTCAAACAAGACAGATGGTTGTTTGGAAGTTCAAGGGCATGTTAAGTTAATTATGATTGCATGAAATCGTCTAAATACAAACATGTACAGGACCTGGAGTTACCTGGCTTCTAGTCAATCCACTTTTTATGGCAAGCAAATGCTTCTCAGAATCTTTTGGATACCTGCAAACATCATTTCAAAGTTCAAGCATACTTTCTTTCTAAGTATAGATTTCTAACAGTGCACAAGATATATTAGATTCTTTCTGTTGAACTGCTTACGGGTGAAGAAAGTTTTGAAACATCCATGCCCTTAGAACGGAGACTGATCTTTCTGGCAAGCCTCTCTGGGGTCTCCATAACTGATGATCTTTTCTTCTTAACTGCTGGAGAGCCCACTGTTTCTGAATAAAGGAGGTTTCAAATGACATTTCCTTTTCTTTTCTACCTTCTTCATGGAGACGCGCTCCCAGTGAAAGGACAGACTTACTGATTCTCTCCCTCAGGTTCTTATACAATATATCAACTGTTTGAAGAGCGAAATGAGCATGTATACGAGGATCCAGTTCAGTTACAGAGTGGAATGCAGATATTACTTTATGAATTTCATCCAAGCAGTGATTGTATTGATTGTCTACCTGAGTTCAGAAAAAAGCATACAAATATGATCACTGAAAAATTAATAGCATGGTTTACATCCCTCGGCCTCCCAACTTTCTCTTCCTAATGACATCGCAATAAATGTTAAATTCTAAATAATGAAAGTTGCATTGTAATATTTTTCTGTTTCTGCGTTGTGATACTATCATACTAGGTTAATCATAGAAGTTATATCTTCACTTCAGTGATGATAATTACATTTGTAAAGTCAGACTCATACCATTTGCAGTAAATCCAGCAAGTTCTTTCTGGTTTCAACGTCCTGTCCCCTTACAGTGAGGTAATTGCCATCATGAGAGCTATCAGGATCCATTGGTGTATAACTTCTTTCAGCATCTTGACTTGAAGAGCAGGGAAAATTTATCCTAGAGCCAGTTCTACTAGCAAAATAGCTTAAACGGCCTGAATTTCCAAAACAATAGGCAGCAAGTTCAGAAAGTATCTCTTGCAAACCTGTGAGAAATCTTGATCCAGATAACAGGCATGGAAGTTGGACAGGTTGATAACTCAGATTTGGAGAAAAATTGTTTATGTTGCAAGAAGCTTGCTCTGAAGCTGAACCACTAATCTCTGAACAATGTTCTGGAAAAGTTGCACAAATAACTGGAGGCTGTGATATAGAATGACTTGGTGATAGCTCATTGCTATATTTTGATGATCCAGAGGTATAATCAGAACTCCTACTTGTATTTTCTGCTGATAACCACCGATTTTGATCCATGTTCCCCATAATTCTGAATGGTTCAAATTCTGTTCTTTCAGGAACCGACCCAGCAAATTGAGGAGCAACGATAATGTGCAAGTCCCTTTTACTTCTTGCATTAGCATGCCTCTCCTCGTACCCATGGTTTCCCAAAGTTCCAAGTGAGGATCGTCCACTGTCTAAGTAGTCCTTTGAAACAAAAGTCTCCACCACTCCGTGAGTGCATATTGGAGGAGTAGGGGTCTCTTTACCATTTATATTCACAGGGTTTGCATGTGCAGCAGAAAAAATAGGCATTTGGGCCATATACTGAACCTGATTTTCAGTGTTACTGGTTGGAGACAATCTTCGTATTGAGATATCCTTGTCAGGTACTCTCTCCAGCTCTGAACTCCTGGGAGTGAATGCAGTATAAGTAGGTATCTCCGCATGATATTTCTGGTGAGGATGCCACTGGAGATGATTCAGAAATTCACCTTGTGTCAAGCAAAGTGCAGGAAATTCAGCCATGATCTGGATTTGCTCATTCAAATTGTGTGGAGTTGGCTGAATAATGGAAACTGAGGTTGAACATGAAAACTTATCATCCTGTGTCATAGGGTTCTGGCAGTCCACATTAATGGGCACTGTAAATGAATCCATTTGTTTTTCAATGTAGAAATAGATATTAAAGTTTCAATAGCTCTCAAGTGTTCTAAGAGCTGCAAGCCTCTACTTGCATACGAGGCTGCTTTCGTTTTGGAAAAATGCTTCAGAATTCAGATGATCCCCAAAGTCAAGAATATACTAGAACAGAATAATTTTTCCTGTAACAAAATACGTGAAATATTCAGTTAGATGTGGAGAATTTCCCTATACATTTCCCGCCCAGGTAATGGATATACATTATTCTTCACAGAAGCCCTAATTTGACAGGTACTACTCGGAACTGGCTGAATTCGAATTTGGTTCATTACATGTGTGGGAATCGAAATCGACTCAACAAGTATGAGAACTTGATATAATTCAACACAAAACTATGAGACTGAACACTTGACAACTTGTTTAACTGTGTGCACACACTTGAAATGATATCCTAATCCCAGTATACCAAAATCTGTAAGAATTATCATATACAACCTATAAGTTCCCTACACACTTTATCCCAATATTTTGATTAAAATGACACCCACCTCAGTGATGTTGAGGTTCCTCTCCTTCGACAAAAAGTAAGTCCCCCTCTTTTCGACAAAGTGTTTCATCGTAGGGAAGTGTACAATTTCAAAGGCCAAATTTTAAGCCAAACGACGCACTTATCAGACAATTTAAATAACTATTGCATTCTATACAACCCTTGCGTAAAATTATTGCATGATACCGCACTTCTAAGCTTTTAACAACCATATTCAGAGTAGTTTACCTATCATGGTCAACTAGAGGCAAGAAGTTAAGCCTAAACCAAAACTAAGGATTTTCAATACATGCTTAACTCCTAACTACAAACACAGAGGCCGATACAGATACTGAAAATATAACCCAAGAAACTAGCAAGTGACACTCTAAATATGAACTTGACTTTACAATTTATCTAAAAAATGTAAGAAGCTTATAGTAAATCTAACTTATTTCAAACATAAAAGGAAGGTAAATGAAAGACAACAAGGGAAATCATGTAAACTAACCTTGCAATGATTTGCAACAATTGTGATCTACCAACAACTAAACTTCACAGACTTTAAATCTCCTTCACTAGGCTTGTCACAACTACAATAATTTAAAATGATGGGCTCAAAAATTATTTGCAGTCATTGAGTTTTCTTATCAAAAGATAGATATATGGTTGCTAGCATTTGTATCATTGACACCATATATATGTAGTTTTCCTAAAAGAACCCAAAACAAGGAAATGCTGTACAAAGTTCACAAAAATTTGTTGGTTTCCTTTTTTTCCAAACTAGCAAATAGTATAAAATAATAAGCTAGGCAAGAATGGTAATGTTGTAAAAGAGATTCTTATATTGTTCTTCTTTTTAGCAATGACAACAATATGTAAAAGACTAAAAGGTAATACAAGCCTTCATGCATTAAAACATACTCAGTATCCACTCTGCAGAAAATGACTAAAAGCTTAAAAAGCAAGGTAAAAAGTAAGTTTACTTGCTTGCATGAAGGAAAAACCAAGAATGTGAAAATTCAGAGTCAGAAGACCCTATGAGAAATCATGAAAAAATATTTATATATACTCTCATAAACCAAAACAGAAGACAGGAGGAGAACACAATGTCCACTAGATATTAAAGCTAAAAACACAGTAAAGAAAAAAAAGAGGTCTTGTAAACTAGAAGGACAATCATCTGAAAGAAACCATTAAAAGCAAGAAAGAGAAAAAAGCCAAAAAAGGGGTCTCTTGCAGAAGTAGTAGGATAAATGGCATGGACCCTTGTTAAATATTGTGACAAGAAGAGCCACAAAAGAGTAAAAACAAGAACATAGCACTGATTTGGGTGGGTAAAAAAAGATTTTACAGTGAGAACGATGAAAATAATTGTTGCTACTCAGAATAATATAACATAAAAAATGTAAGAAAATAGGTAGAACAATTGTTGACTGCAGATCATTATTTTTTACGGTTCCCGCACGTAAATGTGGAAAAATATGTCGAATAATTGTTATTACTGTTCTCGCATTAGCACCCTGCTACCGAGTTTTAAAAAGGAAATAAAGCAAGTGAAAGAGAAAGCAAATAACAAAATTTTCACTTCTTTAATGCTCCCGAATTTTTTAAAGGAAGAAAGCAAGTGTTTTGGGATGAAAATTTTACAAGTTTTCTCCCTAAAACTTTCACTCCAAAAGTTGAATGCAAGTGAAAGCAAGGAATTAAAAAACACTTGATATTACAAATATACCCTTATCATTTGAATGAAAACATTTTATATCTAAAGATTGAATTGTAACTTGACAATCATTTACATGCTTTCCTTCCAACTCGGGAGCATGTCGATCTACAATTTTTCAAACTCGAAAACAAGTGAACGAAATATATTACTTCTCTTTTCAATTACTTCCTCTTACATTCATTTACTTTCGCTTCTTAAAAAACTCGGGAGCAAGGCGTAAAACGTGTTCTTCATAAAACACAAGATTATACATACATGTTTTGCATATAAATTTACTTCATTCATGTGTACAAGCATGGAGAGAGAAGGACATTACTTACTTACTACTGATCTTTAATGGTGCAGTGCCACTCATTTTTGTTGCAGCCTTTACAGAGGACCCCCATCCTTCCCTACTAATCTTTGAACATTGATCTTCTTTGTCCTTCTCCTCTATACATACATAAAGATATAAATAATGCATATTCCCACACAAGGTTTTTTTCAAATTCCTGTTCATATATGGCAGGCCTTAAAAATTTGTGTTTCGACATTTTGGAGGGTAAAAACTAAAAATCTCAAAGAAAGAGTTTACTTTTTAACTATAAATAGGTAAACAACTAACAAGGCAAGTCTGATGAGAAAGAGGAGTAAAAAGAGTAACAAAGTTATTTACTTTTTCATTGCATGGAGTCTTGAATGTAAACAAGTAAGGAGTTAAGGGCAAAGCAGTTTTATTTGTTTTGATGTGAGAGGAGAGAGTACTGGTACTGTCTTTTTACTGCACCAGCAGTGAGTAGTAATATTGTTGTACTTGCACTTTTACAAATCTATTATATAGATTTCATGATGATGCAAATGCAAACAAGAAAGCAATCAAAAGCCATAAAGTCATGGGAATTATTACTACATTTTTTTATTTACGGAAAAATCTTTGATAAATTTATTAGTGCAACAATAATTTCAAGGCACCTCTACTTTTAAGGGTTCAGTCTTTGGCAATGACAATCGATTCTTTTATTTGCGAGAAACAATTATATATTTGTATATATTTTTCGTGTTCGAAACTCACTTATTTTTTCCGCACTTTAAAACAAAAAATACATTCGGATCACAATTTTTCACAAATAATAAACGCAGAATGTACGTTACCGCAACAAATTAAACGTCCTCGTCCGGGATTTGAAAGGGTCTGCTAGCTAGTACATATCTCTTCTTCTTCTTTTTTTTTTTTTTTTTTTTTCTGTTATGTACAATGTACTTAGTAATTTAAATAGTTAAGGGTGGTTAGAGGTTTGTGGAAAGTACCCAAATCAAGAGGGATCAGTAGTTTGTAGATTATAGTTCCAACATGCATTTGGGGGACGTACGTTTGATTTGATTGTTCACCTGATTAAAGTTGAAATTTTAATATGTAACAGGATGAGTGTATGTATATTTGTGCATAACTGGTTTACCCATTGTACAAAAACAGAACCCCCAACAGCACCAATGGAAAAACAACTCTCAATTTCTTCAACTGGAACAGTTCAAATTTGGAACATTTCTAGTCTGTCACTTCTTGCGAAAAATTTCTTGAATATCGTATTTTCTTTTTTTTTTACAAATCGGTGTCCAGACCAGTTTTCACACACCTCTGAATACCAAATTTTCGATCAACGATTATCAATACATAACCATACGAAAATAATCATTTAAGCATGTCGGAAATGTGTATCACTTTTTACATGCCAAAGTTAAATTCTCTGCATTATTAGCAAGTGGGCCTTCATTCCAGCCACTATGAGTTTGGTAGTCGGACCTCTGGGCTTTAGTTTATGTTTGTTTGGGCCAAGAGAACCTTTCGAGTAATGATAGGTATAGGTAGCCCATATTCTCCAGGATATGTAGTTGGGACCAACACGGGCTTAATTCCGTTGATTCTTTCATTTCTCATTCGATTCTTTTCTTATGCAACTAAGTTCTATTTCTCTTTGAATACAAATTTCGATTAAACTTTCGTAATCTAGTGTTAGATGTTTGGATGCATATTAGAATATTAATATAAATTCATATAACACTTTCATTTAATACTTTCAGATTTTCTCGATGGATTGGTTACTTAACGTATAAAATAATTATATAAGATTAATATAAGATCTTGTACTAGTTACTTAACAAGGTGGAGGATTCACGTTCAATTGTCTAATAAGTAATAATCCAATATTCTCATAATTTATTATAGATACGTAAGGCAAATTATAGTATTAGAATATTAATAAAAAAATCTAGATGAATCGGTTACTTGATAATGCAGTTGAGAAGCATAAAATTGCACCGATTGCATTGTAGTTTTTTTTATAATTAACCATACATTCTTAATTATATGCTATTTAGCAACAAAAAAAAAAATATGTACTGCTCTTTTATTGTCATTGTCGCGTATTTACGTTGTACAACACAATATTTTACGTCGAACAAATCGAACACGAAATTCATGTAACTTGTTCGAAAATTTTAAATATGAGTAGTAATTAATAAAAACAGGCCACCTGCAAAATTTTACAGATTACACATATACACACGGTCACACGCACAGATCGATAGAAGCAGCTTTCTGTGATCACACATCTGCAGTTGAAAAAGGATTTGCTCACAAGTTTCATTAATTTCTTGGTGCTGTTATTGCCAGCCTATACTTAAATTTTGGGTTGACATTCAGGTCACATGAAGTTGTTGTGTTACTTGAATTAAAAGTAGCCGCCCTTCTATCCTATCCCCCTCCTCTCTCTTCCTATATAACAACATTTAACTATCTTATTTACTATCATAACTTTCAAAACTTTAGCACACAATTTTTGTTTAACAAAAGTCAAATTAGGAGTATTTACTACTTGAAAAGGAAATTATATAAAAGATCACTTCTTTCGTTCAAAGAATATATATATCCTGAAATATGTAGAAACCAATGAATTCAATATAAACTTTTTTATAAAAAAAAATTTAAAAAATTATTAATAAAAAAACATACAACATTTACAAAAATAATTAGAACTTAACTAACATATAATAAGGATCAAATCAAAAATTTCTTCGTTAAAATTATAATTATTGGGTAAATCTTAACTGTGAAGCATCCCTCGTTCGTATCACTGAAATTTATAGCTATCTAAAAGAGAAAATCTAACAATTTGGTATAGTAATGAAGTCGAAAAATTGCGACACCACTTATACCCGCATTAACAAATTTTTATTATAATAATGCTACAAATATGTGATCTCGAATATTAAATACATCAAAACTCTTATAAGAAAAGACAACAAAACTAGATTCTTACGATAAGAGACAAATAAACACAAAATATGGGTAAAAAATCTAATTATTGGATAAAACTACTCATATATATAGAAAGATTTATTAAGTAACAACGAAAATTGAAAGAAAATAATAATATGAACTTATCACTAATCAAAAAGATGGATAATAATCTTTAAAATAATATAATTTTCAGAGTTTTTTTTAGGAAAAAAAGAGAGCGCGCGACTGCGCGTAAAATTACTGACACGAACTCAAATATAAACTAAGAACGAAGAAAATGAAAAATGGGACCGAAGAAGTAAAATCTATTTTGAGTTAAATAATTACACTACTGGGATGTTTGGCTCGCCTTTTTTTAAGGACTTACGGACTTATTTTCGGGTAAAAATTTTATATTTTGATAAAAAAAAAAAATTTATACAAGTATTTAATGTATGTTTGAGATTCAATAAATTGCAAAAATAAGTTGGAAAGTTATGAATCTCTAACTTTGTCTTAAAATAAGTTGACTTATTCTCGAAAAAAGTTTTCCCAAACACCCTCTACATATGGGTGCTGTTTGGCAAATTTTATGAAATTATTTTTGGGTAAAAATTTCATATTCTGATAATTTTCTTTATAAATATATTTAATATATATTTAAAATTCAATAAGTTACAAAAAATAATATTTTCTTTCGGAAAAAAGACTAAGAATAGCTCTCCAAACACCACCATGGTCTATCTGTCATTGGCCATTCACATGTACAAAACTTTCCATGACATCAAGTACAAGAAACTCATGATGAGAAGATGTGACAAGTCGATCAAGCACTCCTACTATGACATATCTAGCCATTCAAACTAGCTAGCTACCTTCTTTCTATATCTATAAATCTACCATATCTACACTAGATTTACACGCCTATATATCCCGGCCAGCATGAATCCTCAGAACAAAAATTCAATATAAAACACACACCCACAATGTAAACAGAATATAGTTTACAACTTTATATTGAAAATGAACAACAAATATTTTATCTAAAAATAATGTAGACAAGTCAGTTACAATTCCCAAGTTGCAAGAACCAAGCTGGCTAAAGCTAAAATTTGACCATTTCTACAACTATAACATAAACAAATGGATATTTCACTTGAAATTTAGTAAATTAAAAGCATACATCCATTGCCAACCCATGAAGCTATAACTAAATTCACATTCACTCAACCTCCTTAACTAGATCCGCCCACCCTAGAAATTCAGTCAAATGAAAAGGAATATATATAGAAAATACAACTATTTCCTTTCTTTGTCTTGTGAAAAAGAAAGATTTATACTGAAAAATTAGTCTCCAGCCACTGTTGGATAAAAAATAAAACAAATTTATCTTACATCGCTTATGAATAAAATGAACGGTCAAAACTAAAAATCGGAAAAATATATAGCACAAAAAACCCCTGCACATTAAAACCATGTTTTCCGAAAAAAGAAATTTTACGTTTCAAATTTCAACCGTTCATATCCATAAACGACGTAATATAAATTGACTTAAATCACAATGTATCCAATTGTGACAGTAGAACTAAAATCCATTATAAATATATATTCAATAAAAAGGAGTAAATTACAATCATACCACCACCACCAGGTCCATCACCGATGATCACCACCGCACCACCACCACCATTAGCATCATTCATTTCCATGCAACGCAGCCAATGCAACAACACCAAGCTTCTGAAGATTCAACCTCACAACAGTATCCGTAAACATCTTCGTATCCTCCCCGGTATTTCCATCAGGTATATCAACAATATAGCTTTCCAAAACAACCGTATAAACCCTACCAGCATCATCTTGAAACTCATTAACAGACGTAACAGACTTGTAATTATTCAGCCTGTGTTCTCCACCGACAACTCTAAAGCTCAAAATACGCTTCTCATCATCCAAAATCTCGAGTTTTTCAGTGCTCGTGGATGCAGGCAATCCCGAAACAACTGTAACTTCCCTGATGCTTCCTACGCTTCCATCACCAGCAGTTAGATTACAGTTCTTGATGAAATGTTTGTATTTTTGCGGGTTGTCGAAACGGCGTATGAATGGCCAAACAAATTTTGCAGGAGCTTCGATGCGGTGAACGATCAGAGAGGTGCATGTGTTTGGTAAAGGGTCGAATTTGTGGTAGTTTTGAATTAGTGGTTCGAGTTCGGATAATTCTACTCCGGTAAGGCCATGGTGGGAGGAAGGATTAGTGTCCATAGATGGTAAATTTGTGGAGAACTAAAGGGGATTATTGTGATTTTTTAATCAAGGACTAGAAAGAGATGGAGATGGTTGGAGTGTGAAGAAATGAACAGTTTTGTTGTGTGGGGGTCTGTTTATGTGAAAGTGTCACATTTTATAGGATAGATATGCCCTTTGTATTTTCGGTTTCATATTAACCTACAATATTGTAAAAACTAAAAAAATGTATATTTTATATTTACATTATTCAGCTCAACTACTATATATAAATTAAAATTTTTAACAAAATAATGGTTAGGAGTGTTAGTCTTGTTAAAAAAAACTGAGATTTTTAAGTAACATGATGAAGTAAATTAATGATTCATATAAATTTATTATCAAACTTTAATATTTCCGTTTTATTAGAATGAATTGGAAAAAGTATATGTATGTTTTGAAAATTATGTTCCTATTCTTAAAACTTTGAAAATTATGTTCCCGTTTTTAAAACTAATCATGGACTATATTGATATATAGAAACCACTACTTATATTGTTTTGTACAAACTTATAGATATATGATTTGTTGATAGTATTATTTATATTATTAAAATTATTAATTATAAATTATGTGATTTAAATTATTTACGTGTGTGTATAAGTGTCGTTCATGGGTTATATCAGTTAATATCATGTCTAATTGTGAAAATTTTGGGTGATTAAATTCATTAATTAAAGTTAGATATTTTTAATATTTGATTCATCTTTTAAATAACTTAAAAAATAATTATAATTATTTTGTTGTAGAAATAAATATTAAACTTTGATCTCACAAAAAAGTCCACATATTACAACTGACTCCTTGTTTTTTTATAAAGTAAAGACTACAACGAAAGTAACTGAGGCAAGCTGCGGACCCATGCATAACTAAAAATAGAAAGAGCAAATCTTTTCTTTGCTTATATGATTCTCTTGATAAATGCAATGTACGATAGTGATATTAAACAAGAGGATCTATTGTCTAGCTTGCCACTAATGGGTTATGTCTTGCTAATTTAGGCAAGGAATTCGAGGTTTAACATTATACTATTGCATGTGGATCTTGATTACTATTAAAGTAATGTGATTAATAATTGTAGTTGTTGGGCTCGAACGCATAGTCGACCTTAATATTTTACTCATGACACTCTTTTATTATTTTTTTGGTGTTAAACACTAGTAATATAATAGTAGCATGGTAAATCTAGGTGGTCCTGCAGAACTTAAAAGAAGAACTAAAGGTTAGGCTTACAGCAATATGCACACAAATAATTTAGTGAATTGTATCATATATACATTCTAAATATTTTTACATACCAATATAAAAGTTTAACCTTGCAAAGATAATATATATGACACATGAAATATTTTAATTCTTTTCTCGCGAAACTAAAAATTTAGAGACGATTTTCGAACAAAAGTGTTACATAAAATGTACTCTCTCCGTCTCAAAAACTTTTCCTGTTTTTCTGGACACGTTTGTTAACGCACACTTTTAATCGTTAATATCCTTAATTTTGTATTAGTATTAAATATAAAAATTTCACTGTATTAAAGTACTCATAAATACGAATCAAACAAAATCACTCATGACTATACTTTGGCTTATAAATTATGCGAAAATAATAATCAATCACTTATAATGAATATTGTAAAAAATCAAAACGAGAAACGTTTTGTGAGACCGAAGGAGTAATTGTTTTATAAATATCTCGTGATACAATTTTTTTTAATAAAATGATGATAATTCAAACACATTATTGAAAATAAGATGGATAAATGAGCGTGTCTAACTCGTTTAATATACAATAAGTACTAACTTCTATAAAAATTTACATTTCCGTCTTTATAATTACTAGCTTAAAACAGATGCGATGCACGGATTTCTTTAATATAATAGAAACTTTTTTTATTTGTATTAAAAATTTTAAGACATGAATTTTATAGGCTTAAAGTTTTAAATGATATGATCCGATAATAATTATATATATGCTGTCCGTGATATTTTTAAAAAAAGATGGATTTTAGTTTGAAAATATATAGAAAAGATGATACGTTTTAGTTGAAAAACGTAATCGATTAGTTATTAGTTATTATAATATTATCATTTTATTTTACTTAAATAAACTAATGGAAACTTTTTTTATTTGTATTAAAAATTTTAAGACATGAATTTTATAGGCTTAAAGTTTTAAATGATATGATCCGATAATAATTATATATATGTTGTCCGTGATATTTTTAGAAAAAGATGGATTTTAGTTTGAAAATATATAGAAAAGATGATACGTTTTAGCTGAAAAACGTAATCGATTAGTTATTAGTTATTATAATATTATCATTTTATTTTACTTAAATAAAGCTACCCGAATAGGTTTTACTTGGAATAAAAAAGGTAACGTATTTTAGTTAAAAAAAGGTAATTGGTTAATTATTAGTAATTATAATTATAATATTTTATTTTATTAAATAGAATTGCTCATAATATTTTTAGAAAAGGAAAAATTTTAGTTAGATTAAATATAAAAGATAATATATTTTACGTGAAAAAGAAAATTAATTAGCTACTAAAAAATAGAGAAGGTAACATGTTTTACTTGAAAAAGAAATTTATTAATTATTAGTAACTATACATCATTAATTAAGGATAATTAATTAAAAATAACATATACAATTCAATAAAGGTAAATAAGTAAAATCAATATATACCGATCAACCAAACTTTTAATATTTTAATATTTATATAATAGTATAGATTCTCATATAAATTCCTGTCAACCAAAAAACTTCTAAATAGTAAAAGAAAGCACTTGTTTTAGGAGGGGGTTTGTTGCTTCCAAAAGTGGAAAAGGAGGTGAGGAGGGAGAGATTTGAAAAAGTAAGAGTAGAGCGGGGGATCATGTGAGGGAGTGGTGTAAATTGTACTACTCCCTCCGTCCCAGTTTTATTGTCCACTTTACTTTTTGCACGCATTTTAAGGTGCAAATTAAACATAGTTCCATATATTTTTTAAAAAAATTTCTTTTTCTGAATAAAAGTTTAGATACTGAATTTTTATTCAGAAAAAGAAAATTTGAAAAAAAATTAATGGAGCTATGTTTAATTTGCACCTTAAAATGCGTGCAAAAAGTAATGTCGACAATAAAACTGGGACGGAGGGAGTAATAACAAAGGAAAGTAGCGTGATCCAAACAACACTTTTGCAGGGATCACCTTCCCGCCCCATCACACATTGTCCCCTAACATCCCAACTGCCTCTTCATTTTTCATTTAGCATATTCCTTTTCTTTTGTAAGAATATTTAAATTCTTTTTATTTAACAAAAAGAAAGAAAAAGAATATTTAAATTTTACTCTTTTTTATCTAAATGATTTATTGGCTGATTTTTATGATTGAACAAATCATTTGAGAAACCTAATAGCAATTTATCCGAACAAAGTGGATAAATTTTAATATTTTAATAGTATTTAATATATTATTCTCGTCTATAATATAATATATCATTTAAAAATAATTAATAACACAATAAATCGAATTTTTAACTTCAAATCGATCAAATATTTTTTACTTGCTTTACTTTTTAAAAAACCTAATAATTTTTAGAACACTTTAAGTAAAATATGTACTCCCTCCGTCTCTCTCATTTGTTTACAAATGAGTTGGGCACGGAGGTTAAGAAAAAATGTAAAATAGTGGAGAAAAGCATGAAAAGTTAGTAAAGTGATGGGACCAATCAATATTTAATATTTTATGTAATAAAGTGAGTTTAGTGGAGAAAGGTAATGAGTGTAGTTACTTTTTATATTATAAAACTTTAATCTTTTGAGTAATTTTTTAAATGTAAAAAATTGAGAGACGAAAGTGTAAAGAAATGAGAGGGACTAAATACTCCCTCTGTCCCGGTCATTTGTTTACGTTGTTTGGAGAGTGTCTGGCACGCATTTTAAGGTGCATTTTAAGGATAGTTCTATAACTTATTTTTAAAATTTTCTTTTTTGTATAAAAATATAATTGTTCTATTTTTATACAAAAAAAGAAAATTGTAAAAATAAATTATGGAACTATACTTTATATGCACCTTAAAATGCGTGCCAGACAGTTTTAAAACAATGTAAAGAATTTAATGGGACAGAGCGAGTAAAAGGTTTGTCTAGTGTGTGCCAAGGACATATGCTAAGAATCTGTATTTGATGAGTTGAAAAATTTTGATTGGTGGAGATTTTGTGCATGCAGAGGAATCTCCACCAATCAAAAATTTACAACTCATCAAACACGGATTCTTAGCATGTGTGCATGATCACACATTAGAAAATTTGATAAATAAAATAAAATATGCAACCTATAATTCAGCTTTAATCAATATCTGACAAACACGGCACTGAACACTGAGCAATACACACACAACTACGTGAGTATAATTCACTCTTTCATTTTAAGTTAATTAGTTTATTAATTGTTGTTCCCTAAAACTAATCACCGTGGTGATTGGTCATTTCATAATCTGAGTGCTGCAGTCTAAACACATTTGTCATCTCTTACTTACACATGCAAACCCTCTCTTTCATGGTTGTGTAATCACTAATCACTCATCAGTAATGTAACGGCTCTTTTAACATTTTGTGCTATTGATTACAGTAATTTTTAATTCCATTCTTACCTAATCAAATTTAGCAATGCACCAGTTTCGAGTTTAAATGTCAAAGAGAAAAGAAAGAAGTCATTTGATTTCGAATCATGTTTGTAATCAATAACCATGTGTTATCTCACTAAACTCGAATCTTTTTAAACATAACTTCAAGTTAATAAATAATATTGAAATTTACGAGAATCGAATCGAGAAACCGAAAGATAAGTACTTAACCATGTTTTTATTTCTAAATCTTAAGTAGTTATATTTTCGACTCCAGTTCTTGACAAATAAATTAACGCTTGTTGTTGTTATTTCTTGACATGTTGCAATTAATAAATAAGTCATACTGTTGGTCCTAGACTGGCATAGGCTGCATAGCTGCAGAAGGACAGCTATTTGCATCACCAAATCGAACCTTTTCAGGATGCATTAAATCAATACCTTGCTGTGCAGTAGGAGCAAAGTTTTCAGAATAAAGCTGCATGAATTTCATCCATTTTTGAACTGGACTCTGATGGTTTTATAACCTTATCCTTTATCAGGCTTGTATACATGTATCATCACTTAGCATCTCCAAGAGTCTCTTTAAAGCATCTCCAAGAGTCTCTTAGCTCACTCCTAAATATATTATAAACAATTAAGCTCTTAGCAAGTTATTACATTGATTTGTGTGTCAACTCCAACAATGCTCTCTATTATGGCTCTTTATTTTATATTTTATTCATATTTCAATTCCATTTGGACAAACAATCAATAGATGAGAGAGAAGAACCACTATTTTACTAATAAAATATTAAGTTAAGAGCTACTAGTTGCTCCTAAAATAGAGGAGAGAGAAGAAGCTCTTAACTTTTTAAAGAGCCTCTAAGAGTCTCTTGGAGCTTGATTTTTATTCTCTCTCCTCATTTTTTGAGTTAAGAGCTACAATAGAGAGCCTCTTGGAGATGCTCTTATACTACTATACTCCCTGTGTCTCTTAAAACATTTCCTGTTTTTCTTTTTGGGTCATTCAAAATACTTTTCCTCTTTCTATTTTAAGTCATATAAAACAATATTCAATACTCACTATTCCACCCACTACTCCTTAAAAACAATATTCAATACCCACTACTTCTTAAAAACAATATTCAATATCCACTATTCCACCCACTACTCTTTAAAAACAATATTCAATAACCACTATTCCACTCACTACTCTTTAAAAATAATATTCAATACCCACTATTCCACCCACTACTCCTTAAAAACAATATTCAATACCCACTACTCCATAAAAACAATATTCAATACCCACTACTCCATAAAAAAATAATATTCATTATCCACTATTTTAAAACCCGTGTTTTTAGTCAAAGGAGCAATGTTTTAAGAGACGGATGGAGTACTATTCTTCTCTGACAATTTTCTACAACATGTGATGTCAATAAGTTCCTAACCTTGATGGCATTTTGAGAAACAAACAAAACAATTCAAAACCAGTACAGACCAGCCCATCGGATTATTTTTCATCCTAAAAGGGGAAAAAAACAAATTTGACCCTGCTCGAATTGTACATATTACCACAGAAGTACAGAGTCCAAATTCTATAAGGCTTTGTCCACTTGTAGAGAATGAAAAAGAAAAGAAATTGAATGAACAATTTAAAATTAGGAACATAATGAGAAAGTAACATTAAAAATGAGAGAGTAACACTTTTTTGTGATATAGATTGTAAGGAAATTGAGGAAGAAAGAAGTAAAAACTATAAACATTTATCCCAATGCCGAAAAAAGAGTCTAAATTTCATTTTATTTTTTCCTCATTCCATTCTCTCCAGGTGAACACAACCTAAGATAATTTACTATGTCTAAGACTCACGCATGTCTCCCTTAGTCCCCTGCAAAATATTTACCAACATAAGAGGCTATATGAAGAAATTCAATTGATGATCTGAGAATAGACACTTCTACTAAATTGGAAAATCTAGATTAATCGGTGTCACGTATAAAACTAAAAACGGGTGCAGCAAATACTTCTAGTAGTCCAAATAAGTATTTTATACTAGGAACGAGGGATTACAGCATTACCACCATATGTTGAGCTCATGTTATGTACATCAAACTTTACACTATGAAGTATGAACAACTATTACTTGACATATACATTATACTTACATACATTCTTGTCCACAGATCGACTAGTTAAGGAAATGAACACAGTGAACGGTTAAATTCTCCCAGAAGAACCCCCCATGTCTACCAAGCATTTCTTTGAGAGGTTTACTAATGAATCTGCTATGACTTTGGCGCTGGACTTCATATAACCACCTGAAAATGGGAAAAGAATATTAAAGTCACTACAGGAACATGAGGTTTATATCGTTGGCAGAATAGCAAGAGAAGAAGCAACAGAAGAAAACACGGTTGGGACCTGAAGTGACCATGACGAGAGGAACACTTTTTTCCCTAGCAAATCGGAAAACTTTCTCATCCCTATTGGCTATCCCATCAGGACTTACCTGCAGAGAGGTATCAGCAGAGACTGCAATCAACAAAAACAGTTCCAATGGATATATATCTTCAAGAAATACCCTCAGGGCTCCTTTCTGTTTCTAAGATACCACGTCTCACTTCTATGACATCATTGTGTTTCTATTTCTGTTCATACCTACTTCACCCTTACTGACATCCGAACCCTAGTCTAGAGCATCTTTTTTTGGACTCCCAATTCAAGCGTTGCTAGAGCACTGAAAATTCTATCTAGGATTACCTCTATGACTATAGTTTATTGATCTGCGCAAAAAGTACCAATACATGCATACTAATATCTGCAGTTTATCTTACAAAAATCAAGATACTAGTATACTAAATGTTGAAATTAGTGGGTGGCAGTGCTTACGACTATAATGACAAGTCTCATATACAGAATGATCCAACAGGAAACATATTATGTAAATGGTATTGCAAAGAAAAGAGTACATGGTATTGCAAAGAAAAGAGAAGTTAACATTTCAACTTTCATCTTATGCGCTTGCAGCACTTAGTATTTCTCCTTTCATTATTTGTGGACAACCTTTCCTCTCCATCATGTGCAAAGACTTCGACTCTACATGTCATATTTTCCAAAACTTAGACATTTAAGAAGTTCTCATTCAGTCCTTTGGTTATGCTAATTTCGAATTAGGGCACCGTTTTATACTATGTTGTGAACTTTAAGATGCACATTTTTTTTGTTAAATAAGATGCACATTTGCTTGCATATAAACAAAACCTGTCCTATTTGCCTTCAGTTACATTTGCAAATGCACTGTAAAATGTAAACGACAGTCCCTTCTTTTTTTTTTGGCTAAGTATGACAGTTCCTTATTTGCCTGTGCAGGTATTACTGAAAAGGTCAGCTGTTTGCCACTCAAACTGCGAATAATAGATTTGCTAACATTGTTTCACAAGTGGGTAATGTCACTTTTATATAATTTAATTCTCCCTCCTTCGGGAGTAGGAAGAACCACATACAATATGGAACAAGGGGAACAAATAACCATTTTAAATGCTAATAACCATTTTAAATGCTGTCACCTTGAGCTTTCCCAATGGGTCCCCATCAAGTATATCAGTGCCAGCATTGTAAATCAGTAACTCGGGATCAAACTTCCTCCCAGCAACCTAATAACTCACCATGTTAATATTAAAAACTAACATTAAACTTATCATGTATATACTGTATATATAACTATAGTAGTAAGGGATTTTAGAATTCAATTGACGGAAGTAATTTAGGCCAACGGCCAACTAGTGGTCTGTAAACAACATGATAAGTTGATAACCATTATGTATATTGCACAAGATGATCCCAACTCTGCTTCAACATTAACAAAAGATTGACCAGTTTTACCTGTTGTTAGTCCCAAATATTGTTAAAAGAGGGGGGGTTGAATACGATATTGTCCAATTTATAAAATATTTGCGGAATGATTTGTATTGGACTTAAGACAGTTTGAACAGCTATATGAACAAACAAATGGTGTGCAAACAATGATAACACAGTTTGTCGGGGAATATATCTTTTTATTAATATAAACCCTGAGGGTGCTATACAATCTAATCCAAGAATTAGCTACAACTGATTCACTAGTACAGATACAATAAATATAGAACAATCAATACAACAACAGCTCAATACAACGTTAATGGCTTTTATGTATCGCCTAGTGTGTTTTCTCTTTGTAACTGAATGAACTAAATCCAAAGACGATGCTTTGCTATTTGTATAGACTTTTTCAATCAAGATACGTGGCTCATTCAGGACCAAGTAAACTAGTTGCTGCTTTACTTCTTTTTCTCCATAAGTATCGGAAACAATTTACTGATTAATTGTTTAAGTATCGATGAGTCTGTAGAATAAGTATCGGAGACTCAAAACAGTTCCAGAAGTAATAATCAATTACTTCAATCTTTAGTAACCATCGATGTGAGTAGGCTTGATATTCAATTCTTCCAATGGTTAATAACCATTGGTGAATAGGACGAAATAGCTTGACCAAGCTGACTTCTGGATTTAGCTTTTACTTAACCAATTTTATACTTGTTAAGCCCTTAAAATATTTTCTTCCACTGCAACCAAGTCAAATAAATATTTCCTTGTTAATTCGACCTTGATTTATTCTAGGCTTCATCACAAACCACTACACATGTTACTCATTTCAGTAGACAACCAGTTCTTCTAAATCAATGATGCAATTCTCAATCTCTTTTGTGCTGACGTTTGGTGCAACTGGCCTGGTTCACAAACGACTAACACGATCTTGATCTCCACATCTTCTTTACAATGCAATTGACTCTGTTTCTTGTTGATAAGAAGTGCTTCTAAAATTCACTGGAATCTTCTGAGTTCTATATAGTAAAACCTCACACATATTCAGAACCTCTGAAACACTCAAACTTTATTCTTCACTGAGCCTTGAACATATTAATGAACTAGTGATCTTCAAAGCTTCCTTTTATATTTTGTATTTATAAACGATTCACAGTCGATTCCATGCTTCATTTTAATATAAGTTATCGGCTTGTTGTGTTGAGTTAGTTACCTCAGTTACATGTTACTTTGCGTTACATTATGCTTTACATTCTCCCCCTATTTGATTATTACTTTATTAGAGTTTGACAAGCAAATCTCTTAAGAGGATAACTCAACTAACTTACAAGAAAAAGTAAATTGAAAGCGGTAAACTAATATTAAAAACATTCTGGATCATATATTACATTTCCAGATTTCAAAAACAACTTTAATGTAGAATGAATGTTCCTCTAGACTGAACTGATATATATTAAGTTATTCTCACTGTACAAGACTTGCAAGCTGGTCGTTCACTAGATCCGACGCTTCTTCTTCTAGCAGATATTTCTAGGCTTTGGAAATGACAACGCATCCTGAAGTGTTTGTAGAAATGCAACTCTCCTGATCTGCTTCACCTGTTTGAATGTAAATTCTAGAATTTCGTCTTGCCTTCACACGATCAGTGTTGTATTGCGAATCACTACCCAACGCTTCATTGAACATCTTTGATATTTCTGCCAATGCTGATTTATCCTTGTAGTTCGTCGAAATCTTGATTTGATCAAGTATAGAACTCAGCTCTTCAGAAGTCATAAATGACATCATGTGAAGATTAACTATAACTTTTTTACCCATGGGATCTTTATACCTGATAGCTGGAGGACTTGTTAACACCATTGTTTCTGTTTCCCTTATAACATCAAAATCTGGGTAGACAATTGGAAAATTTGGCTTTTCTGCATAAGTGAACTCTCCTCCTGGATTGGTAAATTCGAATTCCATCTGTGCCTTGGCTCTTTCAAAGTTCCAATTTTCTTCCTCTCGTATAGGTAGGCACCTTCGGCTGAGATCCATTAGAAGGATCTATTCTCTTGATCCTGAAAAGATCTGCACCTTGAGTTGATAGGATATTAAGTCTATAAGCAAAGATGCGCTCTGCAGCTTTCCATTTTTCTTCTGTCCTAAGTCCTTGACTCCTAAGAAGCCCTTCCACATACTTCAGACGCTCCAGAAAATATATACCTAGTCTTTCATCTTCCAAGCACAGTGCTTGAACCAATCTATCTTTGTAATATATCACTGTGTATGGAGTGGTGTGAACTTCAACATCTGCTTTGCTCATCTGATCTTCAATCATATTAGTAAGAAGTTCATTCACATGAGATCCCTTAGCCACTCTTATCTTCATGACATACAATTCTGTGAGAGATCTCGACTTGAGAAAGTTCGAAGAAATGGTCTTTGTCGCCGAATTTCTGAATGGAATTTGAATCTGCCATCCATTCCTGTTGGTCGAGATGAATATCGACTTAGACGTCTGCTTAAGTGCATGAAAGAACTGGTTAATTGAAGGATGATCCTTGTGAGCTCCTTGCAATTGTTTCAGAAGTCTTCTATCTTCATTCTGAATTAACCCTGACTCCGATTTCTGCAAAAGACTCCTAGCTTTGTCCCAAGCTCTTCCTATTCTAAACATCACCAACGGCCTTTGTCTTCTTGTTATATAATGGGTGAAGTTTTCTCTTCTAATCTTTTTCTGAGATGCTCGTGCAACTTCATATGCCCTCAACTTGGACTTGTCTGCCTGTAACAAATCATATACTTCCACAAAGTCCATTTCCATGAGATGATAAGCGGCATCATTTACAAACTCATCAAACATATCATCTCCTTGAGCTGTTGGAGTTGTATGGGAAGGTTCCCATATTTCACCTTCTTCAAGTATGAGCCTTACCTCCAGCGGTATATCTTGCTCTTGCTCCCCCTGAGATATAGAAATGTTTGCTTCTTGTTCCTTTTCCACTAACTTGCCTTTATCTTGTTTATCTCTACCTCTTACTAGAAGTCGATTAAAAGAACCTGAGGTATCTGTTAGCCCATCTATGCCCTCCGAAAAGGACATAGAGCTGAAAACGGCAAATAAACAGTCTCTGGGGACATCCTCTCAACAGGGTGAACCTATTGAAATTCGCCCGTCGGCCAGGGCATCTGAATTACTGTCAATTATAGAGCCTCCAAAATTGATAGGTGTTGCACAACAAGGAGCACACACTGAAGAGGAATTGACGGATGTTGCTACTACTGTAGCAGAACCTATGCAGGTAGATCCTGTACAGGTCATGCCTTCACAGGCTATAGCAGGAGTCACGGGTCCTTCATTGCCACATTACAGGATGCAATGTGATAAGCCCCAAGGAGGAACATTCCTTGCTCCTAATCAAGAGGTCTCCACCATTGTAAGCGTAGTGAAGAGGCAATAACTTGGCAATAGCTCCTCTGAGCTATGTAGGATTTTAACTACAGGTACAAAAGACTTGTTGGAGTCGAAAAGTGTGAGTGAAACACCAACAGAACAAATGAGCAATCATAATTCACCTACACCTCTAAGACCGAGTGAGAGTACTGAGAGAAATACACCTTCAGAACCTGTCAGTGTGACACCAACTAGCCAAATAAATACCCTCACAGTGCACACACAATCACTTAGTCAAAGGGTTTCTAACCTGGAGGCTACAGTCACAGACATGGGAACTGAATTTCAAAGCAATGTAACGGAAATCAAGACTGTTCAGTATAATATGTTGCAGGATTTACAGGGATTTAAGGTTGAATGACAAAGTTTGTCACGGATTTGTCTGAAAAGTTTTAAGTCTCAAACTACTCAAATCCCTTCTTTGAAGGATAACACAACTAAGGGGGAAATGATAGTGCGAGAACAAGAAAAAAAATCTGATGCAGTTGTTGGGAGTAAAGACAATAAAAAACAAGATAAAGTGAAAGGCAGAGTGTGTAAACTTGTAACACTATAACTAATGTAACTCAACTAAAGGAAAAGATACTTAACCAGAAGACAATCAAGAACAAGAAGTCACAAAGAAATCAACACTAAATGAAGACAAGGTAATTGATACAATTCAACATGTTAACTATGATCAAGCCAAGAAGAAATCATTGAGAGAAGTTCAAGTCAAAGTTGTTCATGCCTCAGTGATTTGAAAAGCCAAGAATCAAGATCATAACTATTAGTATCAATAAGACCAATTGATTTCAAGTGAACAAGAAGGAAAGCAAATATTGGAAAGCCACATTACTAATTGGATATGGTAATTTATTCAAGAAGCAAAAACACTATCAAGACTAGTCACTTATGAACCAGACCAGTGCATCAAGTGTCAGGACATTGATAGCAAGTTTATGTCAGTAATAAAGATCCATGTTCAAGAGCTTGGTGAAGAATAAAGAAGACATGAAGATATCACAAGTTCAAGATGTGCATTGAAGTTTCAAGTTGAAGACCAGAATATTTTCTAAGTACTAAATATTCTAGATGACCAAGTAGAATATTTCTAAGTAGAATTTCTACTTAGAAATTCGAGACGACTAAGTAGAAATTCTCAAGTAGAAGTTCTACTTAGAGTGCAGCTTCAATATGACACATGGCATCTTCTGATTGGCAGATTTCCAAGCTTTCAAGATAAGGCAAGATTTATGTGGACATCATTGGGCCACGCATATCTTAGTCTTTGAAGACTACAGGACATAGATTACATGTAGTATAAATAGAAGTACTTGTGTAATGTTTTATAGAGAGAGCAATTCTTGAGAGAAACACAAGAAAAAGAGAGAGAGTGCATTCACAGAGCTTAGTATCATTCACTTCTCTCTGAACTTCTGTCATACTTTGTAATGAATGTTGTAGCAACCATTTCAAGTTATATATAAGAAATATATTCCTTGAATCTGTGTGTTCATTTATTGCTTCTCATATTCGAAAAGTTGTATTCACCCCCCCTCTACAACACATTTGGACCTAACAATTGGAAAAGAATCGTGAGTTTTCATTTTCTAGATCTACTTTTCTAAAATTCTGGAAAAGTGAGCTTCAATTCATTTGTAGTGAAAACTCATCCGAAAAATTATTTAAATACTCCAGGTGTGATTATTTAGCTTGGGTGTATTTTAATTAATTTTTGTGAATTAATCTGGGTACTTTGATATTTGGTGTTCTTGAGTGTTCATCATTTGTTCTTATCAAAGAAGACGACCCAACAACTTTTTGATCTCCTTTTCAAACAGATAAATAGTAAAAGACTAAAAAGGTGTTTTTGGATTTTTGATTTGCATTATTCACGGCCCAAAGTATATCAAAACATACTCAGTACCTAGCACGTGGGTTAGGTGAGTAAAGTATCAAAAGTCAAAAAGGTGTTAAAGAGATAATATTGTTTATTCAATATTAAAGTGATCTGCAGCAAAATTATTCTAAGGACAAAAGTTCTACATAGAATTTCTACTTGAGATTTTCTACATAGAATTTCGACTTGGATAACTTCTACTTGGTGAAGTTCGACTTGAGCAAAAATTTCTACTTAGAGAAATTTCGACTTAGGCAAAAGTTCTACATATATATTCTACATAGCCTAGTCTTGGATACTTAGAAACTTTTAGTGACCAGAATTGAAATGGCTCCTAAAAATGCATTCAAGATCCCAATGTTCAACCGAGATCACCATGAAGAATGGGTTTTCAGAATGAGACTATATTTAGAGACTGTTAACCCTGAATATCTGGAAGTCCTTGACAAGGGTAAATTTGTTCCAATGGTGGTTATTCCTGCGCATACGGAAGGAGGGGTGGTTATAGCACCTCGGTCTGAGCCTAAAAAGGCAGCGGACTTTTCGGATGCTGACAAGGAGCAAATAGCTTGTGATACTGCCGTACGACAAACCTTGATGGAATCTCTTGATCATGAAATGTTCAACATAGTCAAAGGTCTGACTACAGCAAAGAAGATTTGGGACAAGATAGAAGTTGTCATGGAAGGATCTGCAGAGGTTAGAAGTAACAAGACACTCATACTCAAGATGGAGTATGACACCTTCAGAATACGAAAAGGAGAAGGCATAACAGACGTCTATCTACGATTCAGTCAGTTGGTATTGGATTTGAATCTGAGAGGTGTAACTCTCCCCATGGTTGAGACTAATACGAGATATCTGAGGAACCAGCCAAAGAGCATTGAACATAGGGTCTACGCAGTAAGAGAAACCAGAGATTTGCATACAACTTCTCTGGAAGAGTATTATGGAATATTAAAGACCTATGAGCTGGAAACACTTCAAGATCAAGCATGGGACAATGATTCAAAAGGAAAAGAAACTGCATCAGGATTAGTTGCTGATGAGGAAGAGTCTAAGAACACATTTGGACCTAACAATTGGTATCAGAGCTATATGTTTAACATACAAAACATAGATCCTTGTGTTTAGTAGAAGAATCGTGAGTTTTCATTTTCTAGATCTACTTTTCTAAAATTCTGGAAAAGTGAGCTTCAATTCATTTGTAGTGAAAACTCATCCGAAAAATTATTTAAATACTCCAGGTGTGATTATTTAGCTTGGGTGTATTTTAATTAATTTTTGTGAATTAATCTGGGTACTTTGATATTTGGTGTTCTTGAGTGTTCATCATTTGTTCTTATCAAAGAAGACGACCCAACAACTTTTTGATCTCCTTTTCAAACAGATAAATAGTAAAAGACTAAAAAGGTGTTTTTGAATTTTTGATTTGCATTATTCACGGCCGAAAGTATATCAAAACATACTCAGTACCTAGCACGTGGGTTAGGTGAGTAAAGTATCAAAAGTCAAAAAGGTGTTAAAGAGATAATATTGTTTATTCAATATTAAAGTGATCTGCAGCAAAATTATTCTAAGGACAAAAGTTCTACATAGAATTTCTACTTGAGATTTTCTACATAGAATTTCGACTTGGATAACTTCTACTTGGTGAAGTTCGACTTGAGCAAAAATTTCTACTTAGAGAAATTTCGACTTAGGCAAAAGTTCTACATATATATTCTACATAGCCTAGTCTTGGATACTTAGAAACTTTTAGTGACCAGAATTGAAATGGCTCCTAAAAATGCATTCAAGATCCCAATGTTCAACCGAGATCACTATGAAGAATGGGTTTTCAGAATGAGACTATATTTAGAGACTGTTAACCCTGAATATCTGGAAGTCCTTGACAAGGGTAAATTTGTTCCAATGGTGGTTATTCCTGCGCATACGGAAGGAGGGGTGGTTATAGCACCTCGGTCTGAGCCTAAAAAGGCAGCGGACTTTTCGGATGCTGACAAGGAGCAAATAGCTTGTGATACTGCCGTACGACAAACCTTGATGGAATCTCTTGATCATGAAATGTTCAACATAGTCAAAGGTCTGACTACAGCAAAGAAGATTTGGGACAAGATAGAAGTTGTCATGGAAGGATCTGCAGAGGTTAGAAGTAACAAGACACTCATACTCAAGATGGAGTATGACACCTTCAGAATACGAAAAGGAGAAGGCATAACAGACGTCTATCTACGATTCAGTCAGTTGGTATTGGATTTGAATCTGAGAGGTGTAACTCTCCCCATGGTTGAGACTAATACGAGATATCTGAGGAACCAGCCAAAGAGCATTGAACATAGGGTCTACGCAGTAAGAGAAACCAGAGATTTGCATACAACTTCTCTGGAAGAGTATTATGGAATATTAAAGACCTATGAGCTGGAAACACTTCAAGATCAAGCATGGGACAATGATTCAAAAGGAAAAGAAACTGCATCAGGATTAGTTGCTGATGAGGAAGAGTCTAAGAAGGCAATGGTTGCAGCAAAGCCTAAATCATCACTTGCACCACATCAAGTTGATAATGATGACGAGTGCACATCTAACAGTGATGATGACTACTACACCCAAGAAGAGCTGGACAACATGGACGATAGTGTCGTGGCATACATGGCAAGGAAGTTCAGCAACATGAGATTCAGAAAGAGCAACCGACCACAGAGAAATTCTTCATCTTTCTATCGGGCTGCTAGGGGTGGTGGTAGTTCGTCAGGCTACCAAGGTAAAGGCAAGAATACCAGCTACAAATCTCCTTTGGATTTCAAAATGAAGTTCAAATGCTATAATTGTGGTGAAGCTGGACATTTTGCCTCGGACTGCAAAAAGCCTAAACAGACTTATCCAAAAGAGACATATGAAGCCCTCAAAAGCAAGTATGAATCGTTGGTGAAGGAAAGACATGGAAAAAGAGCTTTGTTAGTGACAGAAGGAAGAGCTTGGGATGATTCAGATGAGGAAGATGTTACTCATGTAGCAAACTTTGCCCTCATGGCTGAAACATCAGAGGAACCAGAGGTACCAGTTCTAACCCTTAAAGTAGAAATGTCCATTGATGATTATAAGGAACAGAACGGGGCTCTTAGTGAAGAGATCTATATGTTGTGCAAAAGCCTAGACTCTTCTCAAAAGGAACAGAAAACACTTGTTGCCAAAAGCAGAATGCTTGAGGCAAAAGTGGAAGAGTTAGAGGCTGCTTGCACTGTAGATACTTCCCTAAGAGACTTTATTAAATCTCTGGAACACAAGCTCATCCTTAAGGAAGAAGTAGAAGCATGTCTTAGGGACAAACTAGCTGAGTTAGAAACTAAATGCGAAGCTTACAAACTAGCTGCTAGTAAAGTGTATGTAGATAATGACACATTTAAGAAGATAACTGGAGTAGGTATAGGACTTGATTATTCTGACCTTCCTAAGAAAGATGGAAAGAGACCTATCGACACTAGTTCCAGTGACCTTAAAAAGGAAATTCCTAGCCCTCTTAAATCAGCTGTCAAACCTATCTACAAACACCTTGTTCCTAGAATAGAAGAAGAAGAGACTGAATTAATAGCTAGATATGAGATTGAGATGGAAGATCGCCAGAAAGCACAACCTACAACTCCTATCAAACAAGTTAAAATCAATTTCCCTAGAGATGAATCTAGACTAGGATTAGGAGCTAAGGCTGTTAAACAACAAGGAAAGAAAGAGAAATGCATAAAAGAGGTTAAGGCTGAACGAATAAAGAAAGCATGTTATCACTGTAAATCTACTGAACATCTTTCTTATGCATGTAAAGCTAACATAAATGTTCCTGCTGCACATGCCATGCCTACCACACATACAATGAATAATCTGCATCAGAATCATGCACAGTGTGGTCAACCTAATTGTATGCCATGCACTTTTAACGTCATGCAAACTTTTGTGAATTTAATGAATGCATCTAGCCGGTCATGCTCAAATACTGTTGCTAGTTCAAACATCAAAAAGAAGCATGTGAGAGCCAAGACTGTCAGTCCTCCTAAAGTTAGGAGTGACAAACCTTCTCCTAAGACTGACAAATCTGTCAAGTCTGAGAAAGGAAAGGAGAAAGTCGAAAGCTCTAGTAATGTTAAGAAAAGTGCATCTCCTGTTGTTAAATCTGTTGATTCTCGATCTTATCGAAAAGCCGGGCCCAATCAAAGTTGGGTTCCGAAGAATGTCTAACCAATCTGTCATTGCAGGGCGTTAAGCAGAATAGAAATAAAGTTATATGGGTGCTAGACAGTGGAGCATCGAGGCATATGACTGGAAACAAGTCCCTGCTTACAGAGTTGGTTATGAAGGCTGGCCCTTATGTTACCTTTGGAGATGACAGCATAGGTGTGACAAAGGGATATGGCAAACTGAAGACTGGTAATGTCATCATTGAAGATATTTCCTATGTTGAGGGACTGAAGCACAATCTGTTGAGTATCAGTCAATTCTGTGACAAAGGTTACGAAATTGTCTTCAACAAGAAAGATGTATCAATCACTCACATCAAGGAAGGCTCATTGGCTTTGAGAGGAGTTCGGAAGGCAGATCTTTTTGTTGCAGACATGGATTCAGCAAATCAGAATGAGGTCACCTGTTTCTATAGCAAAGCCTCGGATGATGAAAGCTGGTTATGGCACAAAAAGCTATCTCACTTAAACTTCAAAACGATGAATGCTCTCGCGAGACGAGAATTGGTGAGAGATCTACCTCAAATGGAGTTCGCTCCGAAAGGACTCTGTGAAGCTTGTGAAATGGGAAAGTCGAAGCGAGCATCGCATAAAAGCAAAGAAATTTCTAGTATTACTGAGCCTCTGCAACTTCTTCATATGGATTTGTTTGGCCTAGTGAATGTCCTATTTTTGTCTAGGAAAAGATATGCATTGGTAATCGTGGATGACTTCTCCAAGTATACATGGGTATTGTTCGCAATGACGAAAGACGAAGTACCTTTCCTAATCATTGATCACATCACTCAAATTGAGAATGTTTCAACACTTACTGTAAAGACGATTAGATCAGACAATGGCACTGAATTCAAAAACGCAGTGCTGAATGACTTCTGTGTATCTAAGGGAATACGTCGTCAGTATTCAGCCCCGAGAACTCCACAGCAAAATGGAGTAGTTGAAAGGAAGAATAGAACTTTGGTTGAAGCAGCAAGAACTTTGTTGTATGATTCGAAACTTCCTTTGTACTTCTGGGCCGAAGCAGTGAGTACCGCTTGTTACACTCAAAATAGAATCTTGATCATAAAAGATAAAGAAAAGACGCCATGTGAGCTAATGAACAACAGAAGACCAACAATCAAATACTTTCATGTCTTTGGAGCAAAATGCTATGTACTTATAGATGATGAAAATCTAGGCAAGTTTGCAGCAAAAGCTCGTGAAAGAATCTTTGTTGGTTACTCTACAGATGTGGTGGCAGCTTATAGGGTGTTCTTAGTGAATGATCGAAAAGCGACTGAAAGTTACAACGTCAGATTCGACGATACCAAACTCTCATCAATTTCAAGAGATTCTAATGAACCTGAGTCCCTAAAATTTCAGAATCTGAACTTAGAAGATCTTGAAGATGAACCTGAGTTGGTTGTTCCATTAAATGTTCCAAGTGTACGTGAAGAACCTGAGTCTAGTGAACAATCTAATTCTACAAGATCAGAAGAGACTTCTTCAGTACGAACCGGCAACAACTCAGGGGGAGTAAATAGCAGCTCAAGGACGACTGTTCAAGGCTCGAGACGAGTTGACAGTAGTTCTGTAGGAGCTGACACTAACTCAGGGGGAGTTAGTGAAAATAATCAAAGTAGTCAGCACCACAACTCAGGAAGTCAAGCTGAATCATCAAGACAATTTCCAGGTGAACGGGTATGGAATAGAGATCATCCGTTTGAATTAATTATTGGTGATCCAGATGCTGGTGTGACTACTAGAAGAACTGCAAGAGCTGACCTGGCTAATATTTCCTTATATTCTGGGTTCTTATCCAAGCTTGAACCTAAAGAAATAGAAGAAGCTCTTGGTGATGCTGATTGGGTGATTGCAATGCAAGAGGAACTCAATCAGTTTGAAAGGCAGAAAGTTTGGAAACTGGTACCCCGACCAAAGAACATATCAGTAATTGGAGCTAGGTGGGTATTCAGAAATAAACTGGATGAAAACGGACTTGTAACACGAAACAAGGCTCGTTTGGTTGCAAAAAGTTATTCTCAGCGAGAAGGAATTGATTATGATGAAACTTATGCACCGGTTGCAAGACTTGAGGCAGTCAGGATGTTCTTGGCATTTGCAGCACATAAGAACTTCAAGGTTTTCCAGATGGATGTGAAAAGTGCCTTCCTGAACGGAGAGTTAGAAGAAGAAGTGTATCTGGAACAGCCGCCTGGCTTCATTGATCCAGAACATGTAGATTTTGTGTATCTTCTCTTTAAATCTGTATATGGCCTCAAGCAATCCCCAAGGCGATGGTATGAAACCCTATCCTTATTCTTAATTGAAAATGGTTTTATTAGGGGGATAATTGATAAAACATTGTTCTATAAAAATGTAAGAAATGACTTAATACTTGTTCAAGTCTATGTGGACGATATTATTTTTGGGTCATCTAATGAGCGCTTGTGCGAGAAATTTGCTAAGCTAATGCAGGAAAAATATGAGATGAGCATGATGGGAGAGTTGTCCTTCTTCCTTGGATTACAAATCAGTCAGAGAAAAGATGGTATCTTTATCTGTCAATCCAAGTACGTCAGAGATTTACTCAAGAAGTACAATCTAGAAAATGCATCAGCAGCTAAGACTCCCATGGCAACAGCCACGAAGCTTGATGAAGACAAATCAGGTAAACCAGTTGACATCACAAGCTATCGAGGTATGATTGGCTCACTCCTCTATTTAACTGCAAGTAGACCCGATATAATGTTCGCAACTTGTTTATGTGCAAGGTTCCAAGCGGATCCTAGAGAATCACATCTCGTAGCCGTCAAGAGAATTTTTAGGTATCTCAAGGGCACACCAAATCTAGGGATTTGGTACCCAAGAGATACAGGTTTTAATCTAATTGGCTATTCGGATTCAGACTATGCAGGTTGTAGGATTGATAGGAAAAGCACATCTGGTGCTTGTCAATTTCTTGGCAGAAGATTGGTGTCCTGGCAAAGTAAAAAACAACATACAGTATCTACTTCTACTGCTGAAGCTGAGTACATTGCTGCTGGAAGCTGTGTAGCTCAAATACTGTGGATGAGGAACCAATTGAAGGATTATGGCATGGAGCACAAGAAAATTCCAATTATGTGTGACAACACAAGTGCCATTGCCATAACCAACAATCCTGTAGATCACTCAAGAACCAAGCACATCGACATCAGGTATCACTTCATAAGAGAACATGTCGAGGAGGGGACTGTGGAGCTACATTTTGTGCCCACAATGCAACAAATTGCAGATATATTCACCAAGCCTCTTGATGAAGTAACATTCAATAGATTGGTTGGTGAATTGGGAATGCTTAACACAAGTTAGTAAAGCCTTCTATCTGTAAAATCCAGGTTTATGTTTGTCTGTGCTTAGACTTTAAAATGCCTAATTAATCATTATGTGCTTAGACTTTAAAATGCCTAATTAATGATTGTTATAGTTTGCATATAGTGTCATTTTACATAAATTCATTGTGTTTTAAGTGTCTTTTATAGCACAAATCTGTGAATTTATGCTTGTTAAATTGCATGATCATAGGGGGAGTTAAATTCATAGTATTCTAAATTTTGCATGATTTTTAGATGAATTTATCTATGATTTTCATGTAATTAGAGGCCTTAGAATTAAAAAATCTTCAAAATTTCGAGTTAGTTTCTATCTCGAAACTCATCTAGAAATTCGACTTGAATTTCGACTTAAGCTGTCAAAGTGAAGTTTTGAAAATTCTAAGTCTGGGAAGAATTTCGAGTTAGTGTCTATCTCGAAATTCATCTCGAAAATCGACTTTGAGTTCGAGTTCGAGTTACCAGTGTGCCTAGTTCTATCTTCAAAATATTCGAGATAAGGTCTATCTCGAACTTTATCTCAAAGGTTGAGATGAGGTTTCCATTAAGGGGATATTTTGGAAAGAATTGAGAATAACTTCGAGTTAGTCTCTATCTCGAAACTCAACTCGAATTTCGACTTGATGTTCGAGATAGAGTTCTCAGTTGCTTAAAAGGAATTTTTCGAGTTAAACTCCTAACTCGAAACGTATCTCGAATTTCCCTGTAGTTTTTGTTTCAAGGGGATATTTTGGAAAGAATTGAGAATAACTTCGAGTTAGTCTCTATCTCGAAACTCAACTCGAATTTCGACTTGATGTTCGAGATAGAGTTAAACTTCTAACTCGAAACGTATCTCGAATTTCCCTGTTTTTTTTTTGGAGGGGAATTTTCCAAGTTTACTACAAGCCAATAAAGTTCGAGATAAGATTTCCCTGTAGTCTTTGCTGTAAAATTGGTTAAGTGCTTATTTGTTCGAGTTAACATCTATCTCGAACTTCATCTCGAAGTTCGACTTGATGTTCGAGATAGAGTTCGACTTAGGTGTTCCCTGTATTGACTTGGTATTTTTTACTCTTTTTAACAGGGTCATTTTTGTCATTTCACAATCATCTATATATACATCTCTAACTCGATACATCATTCACTTTACCTAATTTCATTTTTACAGCAGCCGCTTCACAAAAACAAGGCGATTTCACAAAGACAAAATGACAGTTTGTAACCCTTATGTATATGGGTTTTGTCAAATTGGTCCAGATTTACGTTTTTTAACACTTTGCAACCCCTATCTTCAAATCTCGCTTCATATTACAACCCATATACATAAGACTAAGATATACGTGGCCCAATGATCTTGAAAGCTTGGAAATCTGCCAATCAGAAGATGACATGTGTCATGTTGAAGCTGCACTCTAAGTAGAACTTCTACTTGAGAATTTCTACTTAGCCATCTCGAATTTCTAAGTAGAACTTCTACTTAGAAATATTCTACTTGGTCATCTAGAATATTTAGTACTTAGAAAATATTCTGGTCTTCAACTTGAAACTTCAATGCACATCTTGAACTTGTGATATCTTCATGTCTTCTTTATTCTTCACCAAGCTCTTGAACATGGATCTTTATTACTGACATGAACTTGCTATCAATGTCCTGACACTTGATGCACTGGTCTGGTTCATAAGTGACTAGTCTTGATAGTGTTTTTGCTTCTTGAATAAATTACCATATCCAATTAGTAATGTGGCTTTCCAATATTTGCTTTCCTTCTTGTTCACTTGAAATCAATTGGTCTTATTGATACTGATAGTTATGATCTTGATTCTTGGCTTTTCAAATCACTGAGGCATGAACAACTTTGACTTGAACTTCTCTCAATGATTTCTTCTTGGCTTGATCATAGTTAACATGTTGAATTGTATCAATTACCTTGTCTTCATTTAGTGTTGATTTCTTTGTGACTTCTTGTTCTTGATTGTCTTCTGTAAGTATCTTTTCCTTTAGTTGAGTTACATTAGTTATAGTGTTACAAGTTTACACACTCTGCCTTTCAATCTCCCCCTATTTGACTGTCTAACAATGACATTCAAATTAATGAAGGATAACTCAACTAAACAATGAGACGAGAAAAGATAACTAACATTAAAGTCTTGAATAATTTACAATTGAAATGTACTTGAAAACAATACAAAGAACTAACTAGAAACAGAATTCGAACTTCGAATTAAAGATCATTTGAGTGATTCCTATCACCTGGATTATTTCATACCTTTTAGTCAAACTTATATCACCTTATTGGATTCACTCTAAGGTGAATTTTCCTCAAGTGAGTTAAAGCAACCGAAAGACATGAAGTTTTTCCAACTTCAAGTTCACACCACTCTGACCTTTAACCCTAATTCCGTTTCCTCTTTCTAGCTTCAGCAGCTTGGTCCTTCTCTTCTTTCTGCCTTCTGCGCTTCTCCTTCTGCTGCTGTTCTTTCTTGTACACTGGATCGTGAAGCTGCTTCCACTTAGCATTCAACAGACTTACAGCTTCCATTTCTAGAGGATTCTTGGGCTCTGGATAAGGATGTTTGAAAAGCCTTCTGAGTTTGTCCACCTCCTGAGTAGTCCTGGTCTTTGGAATGTCCTCAAAGTTCTTCATTATGAGCTGAGGTTTCCAATGTGCTTTATCAGCTTTAAACTGACAATAGATCATCTTGGGGTAGCCCTTGACACGGTTAGTATTGTGGACACTAGCCGCATCTCGCTCCATCCGCTTCTTTTCCACCACTACCTCAGACAGGTAACTCATGAGTCTCTGCTTTTCTTGCACATACTTATCTTCCACTTCGCCCCATTTGAATACATGTAATACTCTCTCCAGAAATGCAGCATCTTGAGTCTGTAGCAGCCATTTTCTACTCATATGCAAGAGTGTTTGATTCTGGTCTGCATCTATGAATGCTAAGGCATCAGCTGTATCTTCAACATAAGCGTGTATCCAGTATACACTATCACTTCCTGGAACACCAATTGCCTCCCTTATCTCTCCTTGTTCCAGTGCTCCAGAAGGAAGAGTCAGAGCTTCATCTACATTCTTCATTGCTTGAAGAATATTCCATTTCTTCTCCATCAGCTCCGGCTCAATCTTCACGTTATCTAGAGGGTTTGGAGCAATGATATCACACTTCCACACCTCATTGCTCTTCTTGAATATGACTCTTTCAATGATCTTCACGGATTTTTCTTTAAGCTCAGAAGCGAATCCCTTACTCATCATTTGTCTACAGACAGCTTTGAGAGATTCCACTGAAAGATCCATTAAATCATTTTCCTCCATGCTAACCCTCTTCATCTTCCCGTCAACTACCATCCGGACAAAATTGGGATATGCTGAGAATTCTGGACCCTTGTCCTCTGCTAGCTGCATTAACTGATCCCTATACAGAATGCTTAGCTCCTCCGATTGAGAGTATTGAATTTTTGTTGCTAGCAAGAACAACTCTGACGCAGATCTTCTCGTTATGAATTGGTCATCCACATATAGGAAAGATGTTGGGACTCCTTCTACCAAAGACAAAATAACCTGCCACTCCTTAAGTGTTGCATTGTATCCAACCCTGACTTTAGAAATTAATCTCTTCAAAGCACTTATATAGTCCACAGTCATTGGATTCTGCAAATTCAAGTTGTAAAACAGATCATCTGCCTCCTTGTTATGAACTCCTTTCGCACAGGGTCCCATCAATATCTTCCTTGCTTCATCCCACTTCTGTCCTATCCTTCTCTTGTCGAGATCAACTTGAGGATCAGCTAGCCTTGCAAGCTCATGATCGTACTGCTTCCCTTGGAGCTCCACTTTCTTTTCTAGGAACGCAGCACGTTCTTGCATCATCTTCATTTTATGGAACTGAGCTTGTTCCAAGGCTAACTGTTGAGCTTTAAGGGTTTCCTCATCAACAGGAATTTCTTCAGGCATTCCGGAAGACATCCCAGCACCTCCACCTTGTTCCTTCAAAGATCTCTTTATAGCATGTGCCAAAGGTACGTCTTCCATATCAGAATCTGAGTCAAGTACCTCCTGTACTGTTTCCTGATGACTCAGGTCAACGAATGGCTCATCTTGCTCAACCATCATTGCCTTACCCTTTCTCCTCCTCAGAGCCTCTTCATCAACAGACGGCTCAATTTCTATTTCCTTGACAAGATCAGCATGTTCTTCAATTTCTTCGATATGAACTGCCTGCTGTCTCGTCTCCTTTCCACTCTCCCCCTTAGGTGAGTTATCCTGAACACCACCTTGCTCCTCAAATCCACCAGCAGCATAAGAACCTCCAAAACCAGAACCGGAGGCTCCCGCTCCACTAGCACCACCTGCACCAGCATCGGGGGGAGGTTGTTGCGACTCGAAACACTCCGGGGGCACAAAGCTCCTGAATGCGAACATCATTCTACTGATCTCCACAGCCATCGTATGCATTGTAGACTCCATTGCCCCCATCCTTTCATTCAGAGTGCTTCCCAAGACACCACCAGCATGGCCCAAGTCATTGACCTTGTTTGTCATAGCATCAAAAGCTGTAGCTTGACTTGCCATTCGTGCTGCGTAGTCGTCAAGAGCCCTTTGATTGTTTCCAATGTTAATCCCGAACTGCCCCATCGTCTGGCCGAACTGCTTCATCTGATTTTCCATAGAAGTCATACGTGTATCAAGATTTTCAATATTAAGGGACGGTGTTTGGTTTAGGTGACCTCGCTCTAATACTCGTTCTGTTGGTATTTGGCGCTAGGTTTCGGGCCTTAAAAATGAAGGTCCCTCTCTCCCTAACCTCTCACACACACTCCCTGTCTCACGCTCGTGTATGTCTTCAATGATTGATCCAAAGTATGAAGCAGTACCTGCAGAAATTGGATAAGCAATATAATTGGCAGTTATGGGATCTATGTCTGTTCTGTCCTGAGTTGGAATCTCAGGCTGAGAGGCTGCAAAGTGTTATTGTACAACATCAGAACCGATCCTCTTTGCAGCATCAGTACGTACCGGTGAAGGTACGGCTGAAGTTCTTAAAACTTCATGTCCTTTTGAAGCAACAGTATCTTCAAAAGGTACATAATCCTCACCAAAATCCCTATGTGCAGATTGTTTAAGGGGAGAATCACTCACGTGAGTTGGAGTGATTGTGTGTGACACACTAGGGTTTGACTGGACTTTTGAAGTAGCAGCATGAAAATTTTTGGCTTTCTTTCGAATAAGATGCTGCTCTTCGGGGTCACTCTCCTCATCATCTCCTACATATACATGTGCTTGCTTTCTGACTTCCGTTAACAGGGGTGAAAGAGAATAAGAATGTGTGTCAGGCTCAGAAATATAGCTCTCACCCTGGGATAGATCCTGCGGGCTAGCAGTCTCTTGGGTCTCGGAATCAGATACATAGGAAGAGGAATGAATAGTATGCAGGGAGAGATTACCTGATTCATTACCTTGTGCCTCATCGCTTTGCTCATCAGGAATCCCATCAAATGCCTCAGCATGAGCAGACGGATTCTGAGCATATGATGAAACTTGCGATGATTCCTCTAAATTGGTAACTCCTGCATCATATGTAAGCCACAGTTGAATATTTTCAGGAATTGACATCGGTTTACCTTGATGTTTATCCTGATTAGCAATGGTTGAAAGTGACTTAGTGCCCATCCCTAGCGGTGCAGATGTTGGGCTTCTGGCAAATCCCTGTATAACAGCAAGAGCATCTTTCGGTATTAAATCATTAATCAGCATTTGTAGGAACCGAGGAAACCAGCAGACAACATCAGTTGTAGTGAGGTCTCTGCTTGCAGGAGATCCCATTGTAGCCACTATCTCAGAGAGAACTATGCGTCCATAATTTATATCCAGTTCTCTTGCTAGGGCAACTGCAAAGGTTTGCATTGGAATTGGAATTTGATGAAAATCTTTTTCGCGTGCCCGAAAACATCTTGTGATGGCCTCGAAAAAGTAATTCCATTCCACATGAAAGAATTGTTTTTGGATGTTTCCAGTGATCCGGCCAGTCGGAGGATAACATCCTATTTCTTCAAAGAATGTGAGGCGTTGTTCCGCTGTAGGTTCTGGATCATAAGCATCTTTGATCGGGAATCCCAGAACCCTGTTGACAATTTCTTCAGTCACCTCATATTCTTGACCCGCTAAGGTAAACCTGAAACCGTAGGGGGTAGTTTTGCTCCCAAAAGTAACCGCACTAGTCCATAATTGCTGTAAAGCATCATGTACTAGTGTAGGTTTAGTAGTAAAAGCATGGCTAGCCTTGGAGTACAAATTAAGAAATCGTACCCAAAACTTAAATCGCGGGAGTTGATCACCAATTTCCGTAGAAATATTATAAAAATTGTTTTTAGCAAGTGAAAATTGGTGAGCCATTTTAATTAAATGTTTTTCTTTAAGAGATGTGAAATTTTTAATTTGAAAAACAAGTAATTTATGAATTAACAGTTTTATCCCTTTCAATTTATCGAGAATACCAAAAAGCAATCTGAGAAATTAAACTACGGGATATGAACAGTTGCCAATTACTAAATCTGAATATTCAAAGAAGATGTATATTCGTGTGTATACCAGTGAAATCGTGTGTGTATATGGATAGAGAATATGGAAATCGTGTTTTGAACAGTTACACAAACACTTGATGTTCGTGTGTATGTATATGCGCGTGTATACGAGTGGTTACAAAACACACCAACACAAAGATTAATGATAACACAGACAATAGTAGTCAAAAAATTGGCAGTAATTCGTGATTAGTATGAGTTTAATCACAAAAACACGGATTAGTGGTATGTAATTTGTGAAATCGCCTTGTTTTTGTGAAGCGGCTGCTGTAAAAATGAAATTAGGTAAAGTGAATGATGCATCGAGTTAGAGATGTATATATAGATGATTGTGAAATGACAAAAATGACCCTGTTAAAAAGAGTAAAAAATACCAAGTCAATACAGGGAACACCTAAGTCGAACTCTATCTCGAACATCAAGTCGAACTTCGAGATGAAGTTCGAGATAGATGTTAACTCGAACAAATAAGCACTTAACCAATTTTACAGCAAAGACTACAGGGAAATCTTATCTCGAACTTTATTGGCTTGTAGTAAACTTGGAAAATTCCCCTCCAAAAAAAAACAGGGAAATTCGAGATACGTTTCGAGTTAGAAGTTTAACTCTATCTCGAACTTCATCTCGAAGTTCGACTTGATGTTCGAGATAGAGTTCGACTTAGGTGTTCCCTGTATTGACTTGGTATTTTTTACTCTTTTTAACAGGGTCATTTTTGTCATTTCACAATCATCTATATATACATCTCTAACTCGATGCATCATTCACTTTACCTAATTTCATTTTTACAGCAGCCGCTTCACAAAAACAAGGCGATTTCACAAATTACATACCACTAATCCGTGTTTTTGTGATTAAACTCATACTAATCACGAATTACTGCCAATTTTTTGACTACTATTGTGTGTGTTATCATTAATCTTTGTGTTGGTGTGTTTTGTAACCACTCATATACATGCGCATATACATACACACGAACATCAAGTGTTTGTGTAACTGTTCAAAACACGATTTCCATATTCTCTATCCATATACACACACGATTTCACTGGTATACACACGAATATACATCTTCTTTGAATATTCAGATTTAGTAATTGGCAACTGTTCATATCCCGTAGTTTAATTTCTCAGATTGCTTTTTGGTATTCTCGATAAATTGAAAGGGATAAAACTGTTAATTCGTAAATTACTTGTTTTTCAAAATAAAAATTTCACATCTCTTAAAGAAAAACATTTAATTAAAATGGCTCACCAATTTTCATTTGCTAAAAACAATTTTTATAATATTTCTACGGAAATTGGTGATCAACTCCCGCGGTTTAAGTTTTGGGTACGATTTCTTAATTTGTACTCCAAGGCTAGCCATGCTTTTACTACTAAACCTACACTAGTACATGATGCTTTACAGCAATTATGGACTAGTGCGGTTACTTTTGGGAGCAAAACTACCCCCTACGGTTTCAGGTTTACCTTAGCGGGTCAAGAATATGAGGTGACTGAAGAAATTGTCAACAGGGTTCTGGGATTCCCGATCAAAGATGCTTATGATCCAGAACCTACAGCGGAACAACGCCTCACATTCTTTGAAAAAATAGGATGTTATCCTCCGACTGGCCGGATCACTGGAAACATCCAAAAACAATTCTTTCATGTGGAATGGAATTACTTTTTCGAGGCCATCACAAGATGTTTTCGGGCACGCGAAAAAGATTTTCATCAAATTCCAATTCCAATGCAAACCTTTGCAGTTGCCCTAGCAAGAGAACTGGATATAAATTATGGACGCATAGTTCTCTCTGAGATAGTGGCTACAATGGGATCTCCTGCAAGCAGAGACCTCACTACAACTGATGTTGTCTGCTGGTTTCCTCGGTTCCTACAAATGCTGATTAATGATTTAATACCGAAGGATGCTCTTGCTGTTATACAGGGATTTGCCAGAAGCCCAACATCTGCACCGCTAGGGATGGGCACTAAGTCACTTTCAACCATTGCTAATCAGGATAAACATCAAGGTAAACCGATGTCAATTCCTGAAAATATTCAACTGTGGCTTACATATGATGCAGGAGTTACCAATTTGGAGGAATCATCGCAAGTTTCATCATATGCTCAGAATCCGTCTGCTCATGCTGAGGCATTTGATGGGATTCCTGATGAGCAAAGCGATGAGGCACAAGGTAATGAATCAGGTAATCTCTCCCTGCATACTATTCATTCCTCTTCCTATGTATCTGATTCCGAGACCCAAGAGACTGCTAGCCCGCAGGATCTATCCCAGGGTGAGAGCTATATTTTTGAGCCTGACACACATTCTTATTCTCTTTCACCACTGTTAACGGAAGTCAGAAAGCAAGCACATGTATATGTAGGAGATGATGAGGAGAGTGACCCCGAAGAGCAGCATCTTATCCGAAAGAAAGCCAAAAATTTTCATGCTGCTACTTCAAAAGTCCAATCAAACCCTAGTGTGTCACACACAATCACTCCAACTCACGTGAGTGATTCTCCCCTTAAACAATCTGCACATAGGGATTTTGGTGAGGGTTATGTACCTTTTGAAGATACTGTTGCTTCAAAAGGACATGAAGTTTTAAGAACTTCAGTCGTACCTTCACCGGTACGTACTGATGCTGCAAAGAGGATCGGTTCTGATGTTGTACAAGAACACTTTGCAGCCTCTCAGCCTGAGATTCCAACTCAGGACAGAACAGACATAGATCCCATAACTGCCAATTATATTGCTTATCCAATTTCTGCAGGTACTGCTTCATACTTTGGATCAATCATTGAAGACATACACGAGCGTGAGACAGGGAGTGTGTGTGAGAGGTTAGGGAGAGAGGGACCTTCATTTTTAAGGCCCGAAACCGAGCGCCAAATACCAACAGAACGAGTATTAGAGCGAGGTCACCTAAACCAAACACCGTCCCTTAATATTGAAAATCTTGATACACGTATGACTTCTATGGAAAATCAGATGAAGCAGTTCGGCCAGACGATGGGGCAGTTCGGGATTAACATTGGAAACAATCAAAGGGCTCTTGACGACTACGCAGCACGAATGGCAAGTCAAGCTACAGCTTTTGATGCTTTGACAAACAAGGTCAATGACTTGGGCCATGCTGGTGGTGTCTTGGGAAGCACTCTGAATGAAAGGATGGGGGCAATGGAGTCTACAATGCATACGATGGTTGTGGAGATCAGTAAAATGATGTTCGCATTCAGGAGCTTTGTGCCCCCGGAGTGTTTCGAGTCGCAACAACCTCCCCCCGATGCTGGTGCAGGTGATGCTAGTGGAGCGGGAGCCTCCGGTTCTGGTTTTGGAGGTTCTTATGCTGCTGGTGGATTTGAGGAGCAAGGTGGTGTTCAGGATAACTCACCTAAGAGGGAGAGTGGAAAGGAGACGAGACAGCAGGCAGTTCATATCGAAGAAATTGAAGAACATGCTGATCTTGTCAAGGAAATAGAAATTGAGCCGTCTGTTGATGAAGAGGCTCTGAGGAGGAGAAAGGGTAAGGCAATGATGGTTGAGCAAGATGAGCCATTCGTTGACCTGAGTCATCAGGAAACAGTACAGGAGGTACTTGACTCAGATTCTGATATGGAAGACGTACCTTTGGCACATGCTATAAAGAGATCTTTGAAGGAACAAGGTGGAGGTGCTGGGATGTCTTCCGGAATGCCTGAAGAAATTCCTGTTGATGAGGAAACCCTTAAAGCTCAACAGTTAGCCTTGGAACAAGCTCAGTTCCATAAAATGAAGATGATGCAAGAACGTGCTGCGTTCCTAGAAAAGAAAGTGGAGCTCCAAGGGAAGCAGTACGATCATGAGCTTGCAAGGCTAGCTGATCCTCAAGTTGATCTCGACAAGAGAAGGATAGGACAGAAGTGGGATGAAGCAAGGAAGATATTGATGGGACCCTGTGCGAAAGGAGTTCATAACAAGGAGGCAGATGATCTGTTCTACAACTTGAATTTGCAGAATCCAATGACTGTGGACTATATAAGTGCTTTGAAGAGATTAATTTCTAAAGTCAGGGTTGGATACAATGCAACACTTAAGGAGTGGCAGGTTATTTTGTCTTTGGTAGAAGGAGTCCCAACATCTTTCCTATATGTGGATGACCAATTCATAACGAGAAGATCTGCGTCAGAGTTGTTCTTGCTAGCAACAAAAATTCAATACTCTCAATCGGAGGAGCTAAGCATTCTGTATAGGGATCAGTTAATGCAGCTAGCAGAGGACAAGGGTCCAGAATTCTCAGCATATCCCAATTTTGTCCGGATGGTAGTTGACGGGAAGATGAAGAGGGTTAGCATGGAGGAAAATGATTTAATGGATCTTTCAGTGGAATATCTCAAAGCTGTCTGTAGACAAATGATGAGTAAGGGATTCGCTTCTGAGCTTAAAGAAAAATCCGTGAAGATCATTGAAAGAGTCATATTCAAGAAGAGCAATGAGGTGTGGAAGTGTGATATCATTGCTCCAAACCCTCTAGATAACGTGAAGATTGAGCCGGAGCTGATGGAGAAGAAATGGAATATTCTTCAAGCAATGAAGAATGTAGATGAAGCTCTGACTCTTCCTTCTGGAGCACTGGAACAAGGAGAGATAAGGAAGGCAATTGGTGTTCCAGGAAGTGATAGTGTATACTGGATACACGCTTATGTTGAAGATACAGCTGATGCCTTAGCATTCATAGATGCAGGCCAGAATCAAACACTCTTGCATATGAGTAGAGAATGGCTGCTACAGACTCAGAATGCTGCATTTCTGGAGAGAGTATTACATGTATTCAAATGGGGCGAAGTGGAAGATAAGTATGTGCAAAAAAAGCAGAGACTCATGAGTTACCTGTCTGAGGTAGTGGTGGAAAAGATGCGGATGGAGCGAGATGCGGCTAGTGTCCACAATACTAACCGTGTCAAGGGATACCCCAAGATGATCTATTGTCAGTTTAAAGCTGATAAAGCACATTGGAAACCTCAGCTCATAATGAAGAACTTTGAGGACATTTCAAAGATCAGGACTACTCAGGAGGTGGACAAACTCAGAAGGCTTTTCAAACATCCTTATCCAGAGCCCAAGAATCCTCTAGAAATGGAAGCTGTAAGTCTGTTGAATGCTAAGTGGAAGCAGCTTCACGATCCAGTGTACAAGAAAGAACAGCAGCAGAAGGAGAAGCGCAGAAGGCAGAAAGAAGAGAAGGACCAAGCTGCTGAAGCTAGAAAGAGGAAACGGAATTAGGGTTAAAGGTCAGAGTGGTGTGAACTTGAAGTTGGAAAAACTTCATGTCTTTCGGTTGCTTTAACTCACTTGAGGAAAATTCACCTTAGAGTGAATCCAATAAGGTGATATAAGTTTGACTAAAAGGTATGAAATAATCCAGGTGATAGGAATCACTCAAATGATCTTTAATTCGAAGTTCGAATTCTGTTTCTAGTTAGTTCTTTGTATTGTTTTCAAGTACATTTCAATTGTAAATTATTCAAGACTTTAATGTTAGTTATCTTTTCTCGTCTCATTGTTTAGTTGAGTTATCCTTCATTAATTTGAATGTCATTGTTAGACAGTCAAATAGGGGGAGATTGAAAGGCAGAGTGTGTAAACTTGTAACACTATAACTAATGTAACTCAACTAAAGGAAAAGATACTTACAAAAGACAATCAAGAACAAGAAGTCACAAAGAAATCAACACTAAATGAAGACAAGGTAATTGATACAATTCAACATGTTAACTATGATCAAGCCAAGAAGAAATCATTGAGAGAAGTTCAAGTCAAAGTTGTTCATGCCTCAGTGATTTGAAAAGCCAAGAATCAAGATCATAACTATCAGTATCAATAAGACCAATTGATTTCAAGTGAACAAGAAGGAAAGCAAATATTGGAAAGCCACATTACTAATTGGATATGGTAATTTATTCAAGAAGCAAAAACACTATCAAGACTAGTCACTTATGAACCAGACCAGTGCATCAAGTGTCAGGACATTGATAGCAAGTTTATGTCAGTAATAAAGATCCATGTTCAAGAGCTTGGTGAAGAATAAAGAAGACATGAAGATATCACAAGTTCAAGATGTGCATTGAAGTTTCAAGTTGAAGACCAGAATATTTTCTAAGTACTAAATATTCTAGATGACCAAGTAGAATATTTCTAAGTAGAAGTTCTACTTAGAAATTCGAGATGGCTAAGTAGAAATTCTCAAGTAGAAGTTCTACTTAGAGTGCAGCTTCAACATGACACATGGCATCTTCTGATTGGCAGATTTCCAAGCTTTCAAGATAAGACAAGATTTATGTGGACATCATTGGGCCACGTATATCTTAGTCTTTGAAGACTACAGGACATAGATTACATGTAGTATAAATAGAAGTACTTGTGTAATGTTTTATAGAGAGAGCAATTCTTGAGAGAAACACAAGAAAAAGAGAGAGAGTGCATTCACAGAGCTTAGTATCATTCACTTCTCTCTGAACTTCTGTCATACTTTGTAATGAATGTTGTAGCAACCATTTCAAGTTATATATAAGAAATATATTCCTTGAATCTGTGTGTTCATTTATTGCATCGTATTTATTGCTTCTCATATTCGAAAAGTTGTATTCACCCCCCCTCTACAACACATTTGGACCTAACATAAAGGCAAGTTGGTGAAAAAGGAGCAAGAAGCAAACATTTCTATATCTCAAGGGGAGCAAGAGCAAGATATACCGCTGGAGGTAAGGCTCAGACTTGAAGAAGGTGAAATATGGGAACCTTCCCATACAGCTCCAACAGCTCAAGGAGATGATATGTTTGATGAGTTTGTAAATGATGCCGCTTATCATCTCACGGAAACGGACTTTGTGAAAGTATATGATTTGTTACAGGCAGACAAGTCCAAGTTAAGGGCATATGAAGTTGCACGAGCATCTCAGAAAAAGATAAGAAGAGAAACTTCAACCATTACATAACAAGAAGACAAAGGCCGTTGGTGATGTTAAGAATAAGAAGACCTTGGGACAAAGCTAGGAGTCTTTTGCAGAAACCGGAGTCAGGGTTAATTCAGAATAATGATAGAAGACTTCTGAAACAATTGCAAGGAGCTCACAAGGATCATCCTTCAATTAACCAGTTCTTTCATGCACTTAAGCAGGCATATAAGTCGATATTCATCTCGACCAACAGGAATGGATGACAGATTCAAATTCAATTCAAAAATTCGGCGACAAAGACCATTTCTTCGAACTTTCTCAAGTCGAGATCTCTCACAGAATTGTATGTCATGAAGATAAGAGTGGCTAAGGGATCTCATGTGAATGAACTTCATACTGATATGATTGAAGATCAGATGAGCAAAACAGATGTTGAAGTTCACACCACTCCATACACAGTGATATATTACAAAGATAGATTGGTTCCAACACTGTGCTTGGAAGATGAAAGACTAGGTCTATATCCTCTGGAGCGTCTGAAGTATGTGGAAGGGCTTCTTAGGAGTCACGGACTTAGGACAGAAGAAAAATGGAAAGCTGCAGAGCGCATCTTTGCTTATAGACTTAATATCCTATCAACTCAAGGTGCAGATCTTTCCAGGGTCAAGAGAATAGATCCTTCTAATGGATCTCAGCCGAATGGCCTACCTATACGAGAGAAGAAGAAAATTGGAACTTTGAAAGAGCCAAGATACATAAGAAATTCGAATTTACCAATCCAAGAGGAGAGTTCACTTATGCAGAAAAGCCAAATTTTCCAATTGTCTACCCAGATTTTGATGTGATAAGGGAAACAGAGACAATGGTGTTAACAAGTCCTCCAACTATCAGGTATAAAGATCCCAAGGGTAAAAATGTTATAGTTGATCTTCACATGATGTCATTTATGACTTCTAAAGATCTGGGTTCTATACTTGATCAAATCAAGACTTCGACGAACTACAAGGACAAATCAACATTGGCAGAAATCTCAAAGATGTTCAGTGAAGTGTTGGGTAGTGATTCGCAATACAACACTGATCGTGTGAAGGCAATTCCAAAAAGGTTGAGTGTTCAAGGAAAGACGAAAATTCTAGAATCTACATTCAAACAGGTGAAGCAGATCAGGAGAGTTGCAGTTCTACAAACACTTCAGGATGCTTTGTCATTTCCAAAGCCTAGAAATATGCTAGAAGAAGAAGCGCTGGATCTAGTGAACGACCAGCTTGCAAGTCTGTACATTGTACAGTGAGAATGACTTAATGTATATCAGTTCAGTCTAGTGGAACATTCATTCTACATTGTAATTGTTTTTGAAATCTGGAAATGTAATATATGATCCAGAGTGTTTTTAATATTAGTTTACCGCTTTCAATTTACTTTTTCTTGTAAGTTAGTTGAGTTATCCTCTTAAGGGATTTGCTTGTCGAACTCTAACAATCAAATAGAGGGAGATTGTAAAGCATAGTGTAACGTAAAGTAACATGTAACCGAGGTAACTAACTCAACACAACAAGCCGGTAACTTATATTAAAATGAAGCATGGAATCGACTGTGAATCGTTTATAACTTGAATACAAAATATCAAAGGAAGCTTTGAAGACCACTGAAAGAAGTTCATTAATATGTTCAAGGCTCAGTGAAGAATAAAGTTTGAGTGTTTCAGAGGTTCTGAATATGTGTGAATATTAGTGAAGAATGATGCAATTCTCAATCTCTTTTGTGCTAACGTTGGTGCAACTGGTCTGGTTCACAAACGACTAACACGATCTTGATCTTCACATCTTCTTTACAATGCAATTGACTATGTTTCTTGTTGAAGAAGTGCTTCTAAAATTCACTGGAATCTTCTGACTTCTCCGTAGTAAAACCTCACACATCTTCAGAACCTCTGAAACACTCAAACTTTATTCTTCACTAAGGCTTGAACATGTTAATGAACTTCTTTCAATGGTCTTCAAAGCTTCTTCTGATATTTTGGTTTTTTGTAATCAAGTCATAAACGATTCACAATCGATTTCATGCTTCATTTTAATATACGTTACCGGCTTGTTATGTTGAGTTAGTTACCTAAGGCTTGAAACACTCAAACTTTGAAACACTCAAACTTTATTCTTCACTAAGGCTTGAACATGTTAATGAACTTCTTTCAGTGGTCTTCAAGGTCTTCAAAGCTTCTTCTGATATTTTGGTTTTTTTGTAATCAAGTTATAAACGATTCACAATCGATTCCATTCTTCATTTTAATATAAGTTACCGGCTTGTTGTGTTGAGTTAGTTACCTCGATTACATGTTACTTTACGTTACATTATGCTTTACACCTGTAAAGGGAAATGGTTTTATGTCAAACTTACACGGGAGTAACGATTCTTAAAGGCCTAGCAAATTGAGTGTTTTGAGTATAGTTAGGTATAATTGTAATGTTGAAGTTACACACTGAGAAATTTTCTAGTCATAGACAGAAAATATATAAACCAGTTATGTTTAATAAGTTAAAGCGTACTGGTACACACTAGCACCATGACAAGGAACATAGTACCAATTTATGATTTATGGGGTCAATAGAGCATCTGATAACTCGAATACCAACACCAGTAGCTATTACATTTCAAGAAAACTAATTTTATGTACACATCACTAAATCAAAAGATTGTGCACGTATTAGCTACAGTTTTTTTGTTATCTTAAAGGACTATAATCTCACTTAAAAGCTGTTCACGTGAATACTTTTAAGGTTTTGTAATTTACCATAACCAAAAAAATATTTATGAGAAGTCGCCTCCTTTACCCTCTCGATCTTAGTTATGAATACCAGTTACGAATATAGCTAAAAGCTAAAGGGGACCTGCTTTTATATGAATATAAACTGATATTGCGTATATAACACAATGAGAATCCACAAACTAGACAATATGAATAAAGAACAAAGAAGCTGTATATAGTTGTCCAGATTTACCTCAAGTGCTTCATCTAGTTTCATGAGATAATCATTTGTTGAAGTCCCAGACTGTTGCACATCCATTCGGATCTAACATCACAAAATGTTCTGGAAAAAGTGCATTAAATATCTATGTTTACCACTAAAACTGTAAGCTCACCCTGACTTCAACTTTCTGATCAATGTATCCCCTTGCCTCATAATCCTAAATAATAACAATTGGGATAGTACAAAAGAATATATTAGACTAGGACACATAGCGTAATTAAGTTGGTTATATTTGACGAGAACAAACAGATAAATAAGCATACACAGAGATCCTTAAAAAGAATAGGCTCTATTATAGCGTCTTAAGTGTGAGTGAGGGAGACAAAGAGACTTGATCTAGTACTTACAAATGGATAGATGTCAGGGTTATACATATCCAGAATGTAGACTCTGCCTGTCAATGGGAAAAAAAAAAACAAAAAAATTCAAACAATATACTGCAATAGAAGGCTACCACATTATAGACAGATTCATACTGTCGCCAGAAAAGTCTTTCTCATGCCCGTTTCCTTGATGTGCATCGAGATCAATTATCATCACTCTGTAGATTGTTTAAAATGATCATGTGCCATGATTAAAGTTAAAATTAGCTAAGATATCAAAAGAACAACCAACTAATTCACAGATATGGCTTTCTAAATGTAAGTACCTTGAAATGTTCAAACGGATGAAAGCATAGTGAATGCAAAGAGATATGTCTGCATATACACAGAATCCACCTCCTTTCGTTGCACAACAGTGATGGAACCCACCACCAACATTGATGGCCCAACCTCTCTCTTTTGCAAGCTTTGCAGCTAAAATGGTACCTCCCACCTATACAAACTGATTGTGTTAGTTTAAGCAACAAGACGTAGCCCAATACAAGCATGACAACTCTACCTGCTTTCGAAACGGGTAAAGGACATTCTTCTGCACAAGGAAGTTTGGCAATAGGGCAACAGGAGGGACCTAAATAACAAGGAAGGAAGAATCATTGAGGGTATTATGAATTTATAAAAACTATTACCAGAAAGTTGAACTACAGGTGTTAACTTTGCTAAACCCTGGCAGCAGGGGAAGATGATAATGAAAACTTAGAAGACTCTTCACATGCATATCAGAAAAGCTCTTCTGTAACCCAAGATAGATTACATTCAAAATGCACTTTTGATCTCGTAACTAATTTGGTGCAAGTTGATAAACCCACCTCTATTATAACGGAGACATTTAGACTGTTTTTTAGACTTTTTAAGTACACTTCAGAATGGACCTGTCACAACAATAAACAAGTTAGTCCAGCTGATTGAAGTACTGAGAAAATATTATGAAATTTGGAAATTAACAACTTAATTTTTCAAATTATAGTAAAGATCAACAAGACTAAAAGAAGTAAGAGAAGCGTCTCATATCTTGTCTCAATTCTTGATATATACTATAGGGCTTGTTTTTCCTGAGGTTACCTTAGGTAAAAATCATGAGGTTATAAGAAAAATAATATAAACATAGGGCTATTTTTGTAAATACAGGGGGGCATGTTTGATTATTACAAAATTGCCATTAAAAAATTGTATTAAAAACTAGCACAACCTCAGGTAAAAGTCCTGAGGTAACCTCAGGAACATTATTCTCTATACTATATACAGGATAAAGAAATAACGAAAACCGAGGAGGTTGAGTAACATTTAGATGAGATAGTCATCCACCCAAAAATTTGGAAACCAGCGATGTTCCCCAAAGATTACTCTTCCTATTATTTTATGTAATTGTCGCACTTTTAAATATTTCTCATTTCATATTACGGAAACCTACACTCCACTTGAGGCTTTTTTTTTCAATTTTCTTTACAACCAATAGGAAATGCTCATAGAAGACAAATCAAATTTAGTGAAATCTTGATTACTCTTTAACAATGGAACATTTGTGAACAAATATGCAAGCAAGAAAATAAAGAGATACATGCATGATACAGGTGTATTCCATTCCCTTAAATAGACCCTAAATCAACCAAAGTATTCAGGAACTTTTACAATTTTATAGCCAAACTTGCTATATTTTGGGACACCGGGGGGGGGGGGGGGGGGGGGGGACAGAGAGGGGGGGGGAGCTGGATTGATTATAGTGTATTCGAGCACCATCAATTATATGTTCAAACTCAAAACTTTATTGCTCTTAGAGATGAAGTGGCTACCACAAGAAGATCATCCTTTGTAGCTTCTGCAGGCTCTACTATGCAGTTCTTATTAAGAAGACCATCGTCAATAAGGAACTTGCAAATTCGACCCCATTTAGCAGAATCAAATGGATGCCTGCAATGATAAAGTTTAATTGAGAGTAAGGAACGCATATCCATCTTCATTTTATTAATAATTTATGGCGCAATGAACATATTTTCAAAAGAGCTTTCATTCTTCTACCACAATTCTAACCGATTCCAAGGTTGTACCCCTACAATGGTACCATACTTGTTTCAAACATTCCCGTTTTATATTTCCTCAATCAACAATAAACAATCTAGTCAGAACGCCACATTTCTAACATTCAAATTAGCAGAAAATCATTCGGTTCCAATTGGGTCAATAGAAATAATTTATAATGTATGTCTAGGATCATGCTCCACTACAAAACATTTCACTCTACAAACCAACTACAAATCGCTGGACACATGTAATATATTTATCACCATTGGTGTTTTGTAGGCTAAATTAGTTTGTACTTAAACCAAAACCTATATATATATATATAAGATAATAGCCTTTATATACAAATCACCGATCATCAGCCTCTTCATCATCCTCATCGCCAGTGTCTATCATGTTGAGATCCATTCACCATAATTTTTCCAGCAACACCAAGAATGCGGAGGCGATGCTCCTTCACAGTAGCGTGATACTTGAACTCTCCTCCACAAATCAGCAACTTTATTTAATTTCCAATTTGGTATTTAGGTCAACTAAAAATATATATCCAGGGTTGAGTTCCAACTGAGAACCAGCCTACATTAGAAATTAGAACCAATATATTTTCAACAAATATTTTTACTACCATTTTTTTTTTTTTTGTGGACATTCACTTTCTCGTGCAAAATGATCATTTTTAGAAAACAAGTTACTGTTTTTTTTTCCATTTCTCTAACTAAAGAAGTTCCACTCCAGTATCAGTAATAGTTTGTAGTTTGTACACTAAATTAGTTTGTATGTATCTAAATGAAGACCAGCACGCGCAAGATAACGCAGTTCCTTCCGTTTTCAAAACTCAGTTAGCAACATATATCCAAACAGCAAAATCCACATAAAAATAGATTACACATATCAATTATCAATGTATCAACACTATATAGTAAAAGCTAAATAGCTTACAGTTTCTCGATTCCGAAGAACGCAATATTGTAAACAGGCGAGTAAATAATAGGAGCCTAACAAACAAAAATCAACAAACGCTAAATCAAACACTTCAGTAATCAATAAGAAACAAAATTCAAGAACAAATAGAAAAAAAAAAGGTGATTAATTAATTAATTATTTAATTAATAACCTTTGTGCGAGGAACATCGAAGTAAAGCTTGCTAGCTAAAACTCGACTACGGCGAAGAGCTTCAGCGTCTGATTGATTGCTAGTAGATGATGATGATGAAGCAGGTGGTGCAGATGACTGAGTTGACATCACTGATTTCAGATTAATACGAGAGAGAGAGAGAGAGAGAGAGAGAGAGAGAGAGAGAGAGAGAGAGAGAGAGATTGTAAAGAGAATGAGAGAGAGATGGCAGAATAGAACTCGGAAGGGAAGTGAGTTGACTCGGGATGAGTTGGTGAAGAAGAGTGAAGTTGAGAGAGGAGATTTGAGTGTTTGACACGTGGAAGCGGTTCAACTGAAGCTGTACTTTCATACTACGTATTCATAATGTGGGGTCCACAGTTAAGAGATGAGGTTTTGTAATGGGCCGTGAACTTGTAATGGGCCAAAGTATAACCAGATGTTATTAAAACGAGGGTGAATTGCCTTTTTACATCTTTTGGAAATTGGCTGGTTTATTCTCACTTTGATATTTGTAATTTCAAAAATTATTTCACATCTCTCTCTTTTTCTTTCCTACTTTTAACTCATCATATATTCGTGGGATTTTTTGAAAAATACCTGCTGGATTTAAAATTTTTGCAAAATACTATTATTTTAAAAATATTTTTTTTACAAAAATACGATATTTTTGAAAAAAATTACAAAAAACGGGATATAACCAAAAGCAACCAAGTACAACTTTTTTGACAATAATAAATATGAAAGCAAACCAAAACAACTGATTGCAATTTAATTTTATTAACCCAAATCCACCAAAGCAACCCAAATCCACCCCAAATCGACACTACTATTCTCTTGATTGGAATAGATCGGGAGCCTCTTCCTGCTTGTCGACGATGATGGTCGTCAGCTAGCTGCCCCGATCTAAAAGAGGTGAGTGATAAAAGCGGCGATGATGGTGGTATTTGTTAGAGGTGGCGTCGAAGAATGAGGTGGAGGTCGAAAGGTTGGGGTCGGAGATCGGAGAAGGTCGGGAGTCAGAGATCGACCTAAGCTGATCGATGAAGAATACAGAATGATGAAAGGGGTAGGGGTTGGTGAAAGAGTAAAAGAAAAGACTAAAAGAACGTATACTTACAATAATTTTGGAAACATCATATAATTGCAAAACTTTAGTGAAAGTAATGTAGTTTTGCTACTCTATGTTGGTCCCGGAGTATATTGCAGAAGGGGGGTTGAATGCAATATAGATAATTCTAAATCTTTACCTCAACAACAATTATAAAGATTGTAAACTATCTATACAAGAAATGCAAACACAAGTAGTAACTCAAGACATTCTCACAAAATAAATGTTTTATTTATTTTGCAAAGTCTACAACCTCGAGAAAAAATATTTTCTCAAGTTTCGACTTCTTGAATCGATTACAGAAAGAATGAGAGATGTTTCTCTATAAAGACTAATCTTCTCTAACATCTCTGTCACATGGGTTATGGAGCCGCTGTCATTTTCAAGTGGCAGCTCCTTACAAATTGCTCACCCATGTGACTTTCCCAAAATGCTATGCAAACAGATTATCATTAAGCATAAAGCAATCTGGGTTCTTTCTAAAACTAGCTAATACAATTCTAGTAGATGCAGACTTGTCATACTCTTGAATTGTCGAGCTTCGTCTTGTGATCTCTCAAGCTTCTGTCATAGTCTTGCAGGTCTGCTACAATCTTTGACAAGATGCAGCAAATCTGTTTCTTGAACATCTAAACTGTCACGGGTTTGACTGAGATAAATCCCCAATTCAAATATTCCATTGAGACATTAACCTTTGACGCCAAGTCTACTTTCATGAGAGTGTTCCTTAGATGACAGTATGAGTCCCCGCCAATGATGCTGTCAGGACTTTCAAACTTGCTATCAAAGTATGAGAATGTTGTTGTCTTCATGCTTCCGCCAATGTTGCTGTCAGATGAAACTTGCTGTCATGACTTTGCAACATGTTGTCTTCTTGTAACCTTACTGTCAATGTTGTGACAGTAACATTTATTCTTTCTGTCTTCCTTTTGTATAACTTGAGGCTTGAACAAATGTATGAACTTATTCCAAGAGATACATTTATTACATGATAGTCGTTTATTCGATTACAAAGACACACTATGGCTGTGACAGTATGTTCTACTTAGCCTATACAAATAAAACTAAGTACAGGAAAATCTATTTAAGTTGTCTCTATGCTATCACCCATAAATCCTAACAATCTCCCCCAATTTGTTTTTATGGACAATAACAACAAATTTACAATTAAAGCACGTTGACAACTTAACTAATATAGATCAGAATAGTTAAGATACCATGTCTGATGAATGTTAAAGAATCCAGAATACAACATTGATGTTCTAAATGCAAATCAATTATTCCTTTATATTGAGCAAATAAGAAATTTTACTTAGCTTGATTTGAGCAACCCTCAGCTGTCTAGTTTCTTCCCTCTCTTTTGAGAGCTTCTTGTTTTGCCTTCTTGAGGTCTTCTACTAAAGCCTTTTCTTCAGGAGTTTTAGCATCATCTTCAATGTCTTCAATGTACCATTGAATCACTCGAGAAGGAAACACTTTAGCATCTTTCAGGTCAAACCAAGTTTCGAAGTCATGGGTATATGTTCTGAACTTTAAGATGCCTTCGATGACCTTGAATCTCCTTCCAGGGAAAGCATTAAGAGATACTCTCCTTTTTCTGTCTAGTTTTGGATCTTCATCTCTCATTTGGTCAAAGATAACTTCAAGTTCCCAAGCACATAGCATTTCAAGCTGGTGAGATGATCCAACAACTTTCCGGTAGAGATTCTTTAAGATATTGGTCCTTAGTTTGTGAAAACTATCTACATAGATTTCTTTTTTTCCATCTATAATTCTGAGAGGATCTTTCAGTACACAGGGCTGATAATATACTTTCTCACTGTTCATTTTGCTGACCTTCTTGCAACTTTCTTTCAGTTGAGCTTCTAGATTTTCAGCAGTTTATTGGCAGTCTTAGCTTTTCTCTTAGCAGCTTCAGATGCTAATTCTGCTTCATAAGCAGCCATTGCTTCAGGTGTATAAGTAGGCGTTCTTTCTGCCCAGTCATATTTACATGCAAATTCTCCATCATCTGAATTTATCTCCACATTTTCATCATCAATATTTCTCTAGTCACCATACTTCTCATAGAGTTCAGCATATCTTTCAGCATAGTATTTCTAGATGCGTTCCATGGCTGGTTTAGGGACATTATCATGACTCACCATAAGCTCCACCATTATTTCCAGCACAAAGAAATCAACTCTACGCCTCACTTCTTGTGATGTTTGTTTGAGACTGAATCTGTCTACTATTGTTGACATCTTCACCATAGTGAAGTCCTTTTCAACAAACATGATTTTTGCCTTATTTTGCCAAAGAATGTATCTGGTTGCATTTTCCGTAGAATCATCCAGCTCCAGTTCCACTGATGTGATATCTCTTGTGGCAAATTCCTTTTGGCATTCAAAGCTGTTTGCATCTCTTTTCCCAAGGGGCCTCTTATGAATCACTGCTCCATGCACCTTTTTCATTGCTGCAGCAATTGTCTTACCTTTTTTTGGAACTGTATGCCAGGCTTTTGCTCTTGTTTTTGTCCTTTTAGACTTGGTTGTCTTGACAGCTTCACCTGTGACAGTTTCTTCATTTAAGTCCTTGACAGTGTCTTTCATGACAGTATCTTCCTTGACAGCAGCTTCTTCGACAGTAACTTCAACATTCTTGACAGCTTCTTTGTTGACAGTATCCTTTTCAGCATGAAGGCAGTCAACAACAAACCTTAAAATATTTTCTTCCAAGGCTTCAAGAATATCTATCTCCCCTTCATCTTTAGCATCAACATCTTTCTTGTCAGTTTTTGGAGTTTCTTCTTTTGTTTTCTCCTGAGTTTGACTTCCAGCAATCTCAGCAGTTGCTTTGGCACCATTTCTAGGTGCACTAAATCCTCCACTACCATCAGGTTCATCTTTATCATCATCAAGGGTGTCATCAAATGTGCAGCTTCCACCACTTTCACTTCTTTTGGCATTTGCTTCAGAAATTATCTTCTTTATCTGAGAGCTAAGATTCTCATCTCTATTTACCAAAAGTTTGTGGATGTCCTTGACAGCCTTGACTTTTTCCTTGGTAATTCTGGATTTGAGAATATGTCTCAGTACTGTCATAACTGAGTCAGTTTTCAACTTTGTCTCTTTATCCAAAGTCATAAAACCAATTTTCTTTACTCCTGCACTTGTGGTCATCCTGTAGCAAACACCATATGGATTGTCAATCACTTCTGGGAGTTTATTTTCAACAAGCCTCTTGATCTGTGCCAACAGACTTTCATTAAAGGTTGTTGAATTGGCCTTCACTTTTGTTACTAAGGAATTTAGTATTCTTGCTTTCAAGCTTTGCAGTAGTTACATTGTGATGAATATTGAAATGACAGTTTTCAGATATACATCAATTGCCCATCTTTTCTCCACGTTAACTTTCATAGAGATACTTATTATTTTATCCTTCAGTATTTTTGACAGTTTATTGTAAACTCCTCCTGCTTCTGTGATTGAGTTATCCACTAACATACTGAATTCTTCATCCTTATTATTCAATGTACTCTCCATGTGGCTAACCATCATTATTCCTGCATCATCTGGGCTATACTCACTTCCATCAGACCAGGTGGTTCAAATTGTCAGATTTATGTACTCAAGCATTTTATCTTTGCCTTTACCCAGTCTGTTTTGCTCTTCCTATTCTCTTCATAGTTTTTCCATTGGAGTTTCCATGATTTCTAAAGTTGGCTCCTTAATTTTCAGAGGAGGCAGTATTGGTCTTTCAGACTTTTGAGTTTCTTGTAATTGCTCCATTACTTCTTTAGTTACCAATACAGGCTCACAATCCATTTCATGTTCAATAAAATCACAATCTCCAGAGGCTTTCAACTCTTCACCAAAGTTTCTTTCTTCCTTTTTCTCTGGCTCCCCCTCACTCTCTTCTCCATCTTCAAATTGTACCTGCTCCCCCTTACTTCTTGACTCCCCCTTGCTTGTTGACTCCCCCTTGCTTGTTGCTTCCCCTTGTTTCTCCTTCTCTACCACTTTGTCTAAGGTATTTGGATCTATCACTCTATTCTGATCTACCACTTTATCCCCCTTAGTTAAGTTGACAGTACTAAAAGTAGCAGAAAATGTTAGCAGAACCTGTTGAATCTCAGCAAAACCAGTAGCTACCATAGTGGACAGATTGTCAATCTTGGATTCCATGGATGCACATCTGCCCTCAAGGGATTGCAACCTTGAATCAGCTTGTTTAGAAGGACCACCAGATCTTAACCTTTTTGGAGGCAAAGGAAAGGATTGAGGCAAGGAGGTTGTGGGGGTTCTCACACTCTCATTGTTTTTCTGAGTGATCTCATTACTCCTCACAGTTGAACACTCAAGGCCTAGAGCCTGTTTGCTGGGGTTTCTCTCTTTTTCACTCTGGACATGCTCAAGTCCCTCTCCTTTTGCCAGCTCATTTGGCTGCCTCTCATTTTTATGCTCACCTCTCTTTTCTTTTATCTCTCTTTTCTTTTTCACACCCTCACTCAACCTAGATGCATGGGCATGAGCAGTACTAACATGCATTGAAAGAGAAGGTTTAGATTTTACCTTCTCGAAAGAGGATATTGACACATGATCATCATCAGAAGCATCTTGATCAAGCTGTGTAGAGGTGACATCATCTTTATCCAAAAGGTTACTGTCAGCAGGTGGGGTGACAGCAACTTTAGTTGTGTCTTTGACAACATCTGAGGCTGTGACAGCAACTTCCTGAGGGTAAGTTGCTTTCTGGAGATGAATCATGATGCTGAATGTTTCAATATCTGGTAGAATTGCATCATGATCTAACTCAGTGTTTGAGAGAGTGGTGTCCATCACACTTTGAGCAATGGGTTCTTGTGGACCACTTGATGGGGGCTCATCCATGATAGAAGATGGATGATCAAAACCTGAAGGGTTGGTACTGTCCCCTTCTCTAGGTTGTTGAGAAGAAATAATTGATGGATTAGAGAATAAAGAAGGTGACGGTATAGAAGAGATTATTGGCTGTTCCACAGGGGTAACTTGTGGAACATCAATAGTGAGAGTTTGATCCTCACTGTGTCCTATCTCCATGTGTGTTTCTCCAAGTGTGGGCTTCTCATGAATGAGTTCATGAGTTTGTGCAGACTCTTTACAAGATTCCCTGGGAGATAGACCAATTTCAATAGATACTCCTTGTTGAGAATAAGCATCTAGGGATGTGTTTGATTCTCTTTTATCCTCCACAGCCTTTTGTGAGACTGTGGGGTGGCTGACAGTGGCTTTGGCCCTCTTAGATCTCTTCTTCTTAGGCTCAAGAGGAACCACTGTGGGTTCACTTTCCCTAACATCCTTATTTGCTGCATTAAGTGTAGTTTCTCCCTCAACACTCTTAGAATTACCTTCAACGCCAGTTCCAAAGGTCTTTTCTTGGATTCTTGCAGGGCTATTTTGGTGGCTTTTGGTAGTCTAGATGGTCAGACTTGTATAAATTGAGTAGAATGAGGGTTGACTGAATTTGGGATTAATTCAGCTTCATTCTCAAGAGAGAAAATAGTATACCCAGAGGGCAATGGAAAATCAAGGTTGGCACTTGATCAACCATGTGCTGTGTAAAACAGAGTGGAATATGTGCATTTAAATTCTGTGAATTGAGTGTAGTGTGTGTATTTCTTTCAAAACATTGCACTCCTTTATGAGAGATGCATTTTCATCAATTCCACATAAAGAATTTATACACATCATAAGAAAGTGAGGATATACATGTACCTTCTTACTTATGGCAGATTTGAATTGTCCCATAAGCAGCTTTCCAACATCCACCTTGTATCGATGGACAAGTGAGTGAGTGAGTTTCTTGATGTAGGTAGGGATACCATTCCAACCAATGGTTTTTGTTGAGAAAAACTTCACCATAGCATCAAGAATCATGCTCCACTCTTTTCTTAAATATTTCCTGTCCATTTCTATAACGACTTAGAAAATTACGTATTTAAAATTGTTTATTTAATATTAAATATGGAGTATATAATGTGAATATTTTGAGAAGGTCAATGAGATGTGATATTGTGTTTCTGTGTCTATATAATGATTTATGTGTATCCTTATTTGTATTTTGTTGATTTAAATCTATTTAAATCATGCATTATTGAACTTCTAAGAATTTTATAAAATCATCGGGGATATTAAAAATCATGAAATCTTTTGCAATATTATATTTGCATATTTATTTAGTTTTTAAAAATTATTGGGAGAATTAATTTGGGTGTGTAAGTATTTTAAATTGATTTTACGAGTTATATTGCATTTAAAGCATCAAGAACTTGTAAAATTCATATTAAATTCATTTTTGATCCTAAAAATATTTTAAAAATATGTGGATGTTTGTAATTTCATGCTCTTGATTTTAGAATTTTAGAATTTAATTTTCATCTATTTTCCATTTAATTTCAATTTTTAAAAGCTATTTAATTTATTTTAAAATGATTTTCAGCATTTTAAATTACCATTTTACCCCTGGGGCTATATACCCAATTTCCAGCAGTCTTCTTCTGGACTCTTCTTCATTTCTTTCGACTAAAACCTCTGGCCTCTCCTTGCTTTCGTTTTTGAAGCCGAAACCCTCTTCAAATCGCTGTATAATCCTTGTTCTAGTTAGTTTGATGATGTCCATGTATGGGTATATGTTCTTGTTAGAATTTTTAAAGTATATATATATACATATTTGTATGTATATGTTCGGTGCGGGTGTACAAGGACTGTAAGGGGTTCGATTATGAGTCTGAGGGCAGCAACAAGATGGTTGTGGGACGAATTGGAGTTGTAGTGCAGTTTTGTGGGTGAAGAACTCGGTTTGGGTCCTCCCAATGAAATTGCCGCCGCCGGTGATGAACTCCGGCAAGCCGGCGGAAGTGGTGGTGCTTGAATCCGAGTCTTCATGCTTGTTGAACGTTGTATTGTGGTAATTGCTGGTTAATTGAATTTCATATGTGTGTTTTCGAATTTTATATATTATTTTGGATTTTATGTATTTGACCTTGAGTTATATGAATTTTAATCGTTAATTAACATGTTTAGATGATTGTTAAGTATTAATTGTCCTATTATGATGATTATATGACCTGCAAGAATATTTAAATGATTTTACTTGATTTTTCGGATTTTTGAGTAGTGAATTTGATATGAACTTGTGGTATATGAACCGTTAATTGTAAGCCGATTTGAATTGATATTGGATGGAAGGTATTGCTTAATTGCTTGCGTGTGTCGGCTATGTTCCGACGGGAGGTGTAACCATACAAAAGGGGCGTTGTCCGATTTTTGTTAAGATTAATTCGTAATTTTTATAGTAATTAATAAGAATTAATTATAAATTGATTTGATATACGGGTTCAATGGTAGAGGTATAAGCTGACAATGCATGCTACATGTTTATGTGAATTATCTGGTTGTACTAAATTATTTTATAAGTATAACCTATAAGTCATTACTCATTAGTGAAATAATTTCGGATTATGTGAATTGTTTGATTGTAAATAGTACAAGGATGCATGTGTGTATGTAGATTTATAATTTGATTTTCTTTTAACTGATAGTGATTAGAAAATTATTGACATGTTTGTGGACTTTTAGTTGGACTTTGAAAGTGGATAAATGTTATATAGCAAGGATAAACTGTTAGTTTATTTTCCTTACATGTTGAGGTGCCGCATGTCTGGGCGGATCATTTTCTTAATTGTTTAGTTGCCGCATGTCTGGGCGGATCATTTTCTTAATTGTTTAGGTGCCGCAAGTCTGGGCGGGTACTTTCCTTACTTGTTTACTTTTATGTTGCTGCAAGATGAGGTAGCTTTATTTTCGTATGGCTTATTAGATTAAATTGTTGAATTGGAAAACAGGTGGATAGTCCTATTTACGAATACTTCATGCCGAAATTTTTTAGAATTCCCCTGTAAATCTATTTAACTTATCTGATTTCAATGATCTGAAAGTATGCTATGATTGCTAAGGGTCTAAGTATATGTATTACTTGATTGTTTCAAGGATAGATTGTTGTTTTGAGGAGTAAGTTGTTGTAATTGCTTTGAAGTGTTTGGTACTGGAAAGTTTTCAAGTATTATATGGTAATCTATGTTAAGTGTTTATGTGACTTAGCTGGTTATACTAAAACTATTCTATGAATATAATTGGGCATGTCTATATGTCTATGTGTGTGAGCGTTATAGGACGCGTATGGGTAGAATAGAGCAAACAATAAGGTTTTGCTTGGTTGATACTGAAATAGTACTTTACCTTGTAAAGGTACGAGTAAGAGAACTGGCCAAGAGTTGTGCACGGGTAAACGGAAATTCGAACAAAAGGATAATTATTGAAGATGACGAATGTTTTGACATGAAGATTGGCGAGTTATGAAGGAAAGATGGAGGTAGGGCCGAGTAAGAGGTCAACGTGTAAGAAGTAGAGACTGACGTGAAGTTAAATCATGGATCAGTGTTAGGATCGAGAACTTCGTGTATCGAGTCAAATGTTGTTGCTCCTCACTTATTGTTCAAGTGATGACATTCCATTCCTGTTAGTATATAATGATTCAGTCAAATTATATTTAGAAAATGATGCACCTCTTCAAGTAGCATGCAAATGTATATTTTCTCCACCTATGGTTCAAATTTAAATTCTCAAATGATTTTACAAAGGACCTTTTCTTCAAAAATACTTTAATCATGACATATTATTGGATTCCTCAGTGGAAGGCCATTTCTTGTATTTTCTTCAAAAATGTTTAAGGAATATTCCAAATAAAGAAAAATCCAAGATTTTAAACCTTATGAAAATTTGCTGGCGTAATTCCTGATTTTTAATATATTTTCACCAATGGACCCCCTTTTGGAAATGTTTTCTTCAACTGAACTGTAATTAAGTATCCTGATATTATTTTACAAATAATCGTTTAAACTGCTTTACTCGCTTATGTTGATTCAAACCTTACTATGTGTTGTAAAATTTTATTAAATGCGTAGTGCTTGATTATGTCCCTGCTCCAACTTAGGATTTCAATTGTTGGCAATCTTGTTGCGGTTTATATCTTGTATTATTGCCCAAGTCGATTTTCTCTTTAATCAAGTAGTGATGATATGTCCCCAATTATTCATATCTATCTTGTCAATGCTTATTCAAAATATTGTTCTTTATATTCTCCACCCCATTTATTATCGAACTCGTCGGTATTTATTAAAGATCTTGATTATTCGGTTATCACCCTGTATTCTATCGAACTTGTCGATACCTTTTGAGATTGTTGTTCTTCATTTATTACCCAATTGTTGTGTCAAACTTGTCGACACCTGTTGATCTTGAATCCTTCATTGACTCTTGGATTATGAGTTGTTGTTTTGGAACGTGAGTTTCCAGTTAGTTGGTTGGCAAGGGTTGTCGATTGTTCCGACACCTAGTGCGTTGGATATAGAATTAGAATGTTTCCGGATGTCCCTTCGGGGAGACCATATTATGGTCAACGGATGTCCCTTCGGGGAGACCAGTTTAATGGTCAAAATTTGAGGCCAATGTGTGTCGTGGATCCACTTGGAGGAACTTTGCTGTGTGCATTGTCCGGGGTTAGTGCGGGACTGATCAGCCGCCTAACTCCACTGTTTTTTTTATAAATAAATAAAATTCTAATCTATACATCGAGATTGAGTTGTTTTAATACCTGATTCCCTTGAAGCTTATTTCAATTATACTTTGCTATCAGAACTTTTATCAGTTCTCATTGCTGACGCCCCTTATTCTAGTGGAGCAATGTTGGCTCATCCTGATGATGCGATATTAAATTTCTTTAGCTGCTTCTTTTCGCAGCATATATGATGATTCCTCTTGTTTCTTGTTTTAGAACTTACAACTGTTGTTGATATGGATATCACTATTTACACTTGCTGAGCATTGTTGGCTCACTCTTGCTTTAATGTTTATTTTCTCCAGTTAATAGAGATGATTAGTGGGCCTTGTGGCCAGTCGATATTACTCTTCCGGCAGCGAGAGGAGACGTTCGGATTATGGATTTCATCGAATAGTGGTTTGGGAATTTGTCAAGGTTGGATATCTAGTTAGGCAGTGATTTTATTCAGTCATAAAAATTGTATAACAGTTTTATTCTAAGGTTGATTGTAATAATGCAATTTGATAGTTGTTTCATACCATAACCTGTATGCGATCTTGGTTAAGGAGTTTCTATTATTATATCATGTATTATCTAGGGTTGTATGATGTTGTTTGTGGTTAGTGGTCCCAGATATGTACACCGGATTATGGGATGCCACAATTTCTCCAATTGGGTACCAGCTTGAAGTTCCTTCTTCAAGAACAGGGCCAGAATACCCAATTTTCAAGAAAAACTTCTTTAGGGTTTCATCACTTGCAAGCTCCTGGTATAATTCGTTTTCTTGCAGTCCAATTCCTAAAGATTCATTGATGCCCTTGATTGTGAGAATGTAGGTAGTGTTGTTGATTTTAAAATTTACGGACTCACTACCAGCATCTCCTTGAACAGAGGCTGTTTTCCAAAATTGTTCAAGTCTGTCTAGGTCCAAAGAAGGTGTCGAAGTAATAGCATGACCTAGATAGGACTTGTTCATGAAGGATGCAAGTCCTTTGAAACCTTCACCAGCATCTTCATCAGTGAGGATGCCAGCAAAGTTTGTTTGAGAAGATGATTGTTTGGGAGCCATTTTTGTGCTTTGGGTTTCGAGAAAAAGAGATTGTTATACTTTTGAGAGATTTCTGTAAGGCTTTATGTGTTTGTGTGTTTGACAATTTGCTTATATGAGAGTGGTAAATGTTTTACTGAAGAGGGAAAAGTAACTTTGTCTTAACCCATTAAATGTTCACGTGGTGTAGTGGGTAGTTACTTTTTAGTGGCTGTAAATCGTGAAGGTAAAAATCCCAATTTCAATGGTCCACTAACTCTTGACAGTAACCTGTGCGCTAGAACAAATCGTTAATAACCTTGAGGTGGTGACAGTATGTTTCGCTTGACAGTAACATTGGCGCGAGAACATGCTATCACCATTAAGTAATTTATAGACAATTATCTTTAAAAAAATCTCATGACAACACCTTTTCTTGTTGACAGCAAGTTGTGCGGAAATTCCAAACGTCATGGGTTTTAAGTGAATTTTGTCTACTACTTAATTAAAATTACCAATTAGCATTTTAATCAATTAAAGCGCATACTCGTTTCAGGCACACACACACACACATTCACATATACACACATGCATACATGTATTAACTCAACAGATAACCAAGGTAGGAGAATAAAGTCAAGAGACAAGCAAGAACACTGGAAGAAGAGACGATGAACTTTTCATTAACAAAAAACATTACAAAACAACTTCATGTTTCATCATCTGAAACAAGTTCATACAACTCCACTTCAACAACTTCTCCTACTATCCCTTCTGCCTCAAGGAGAGCCTCGACGAAGTTGAGCAATTCCTTTCAGGATGCCATTTCTCCTTCAGCCTTCTTTTCTTTCTCTGCTTCTGCTTCCTCCAGTGCCGTATCCATCAAATCGAACAGCCTTTCAATCTCCTCCTCGTGACCGGGCTCTCACCAAATCTTGGGTTTGCAGTCCATTTGTTCTCTTATTCTTTCTCCTTAGTGTGTTATGAGTAATATGAAAGAAAATATGGGTTTGGCCTCGGGTTCATTTTATAGCATGCTAGGAGACGCTACAGTTTCCCACACGCTTCCTTTTAATAAAGTATTTAACTTTAAAATAAAAGGACTGATAATTAACCCGGTCATTTCAAATGACAAGACTAATCATTCCTGGCACGTGTGTAATATAAGTTAAGGTCACGTGACTACTCATTACATAAGTTAAAATACGAATATAATTTCAATTTAGCATAGTCATAGCAGACATGCTATCAATAACAAGTAGCACATGTGACAGTAACTTCTCATGACAGCAACATTGAAGGCTACTGTCACGAGCTGCAATTTAACACATTGAAAATGTAAAAACTAGTAAGTTAACATACTAGATTTAGTTTCCCAATTCACTTACCAACCTGTTGAAGGTTGCTTCATCCAATGGCTTTGTGAAAATGTCTGCAAGTTGCTTTTCTGTGGGGACATAAACCAGCTTCATAGTTCCCTTTTCAACATGCTCTCTTATGAACTGATGTTTGATATCAATGTGCTTTGTTCTGGAGCGTTGAACTGGATTGTCTGAGATGGCTATGGCACTAGTGTTATCACAGTAGATAGGAATGTTTGATAACTCTAAACCATAATCCAAAAGCTGATTCTTCATCCAAAGAATTTGTGCACAGCAACTTCCAGCTGCAATGTATTCAGCTTCTGCAGTTGAGGTAGATACAGAATGTTGCTTCTTGCTAAACCATGACACTAATTTCCACCAAGAAATTGACAGCTGCATGTTGTGCTTTTTCTGTCAATTTTACAGCCAGCATAGTCTGAATCGGAATATCCAACTAGATCAAATCCAGTGTCTTTAGGATACCAAAGGCCTAAATTTGGAGTGCCTTTCAAGTATCTAAAGATTCTCTTGATAACAATCAAGTGTGACTCTTTTGGATCAGGTTGAAACCTTGCATAGAGACATGTAGCAAACATTATGTCTGGTCTGCTAGCAGTTAGATATAGCAGTGATCCCACCATACCTCTATAAGTACTAGAGTCCACTTTCTTTCCTTTAGGATCTAGATCCAGTTTGGTTGCAGTAGAGATAGGTGTCTTGGCAGGTGATGCATCTTCCAAGTTGAACTTCTTGAGCAGTTCCTTGACATATTTTGCTTGACAAATGAAGATGCCATCACACTTTTGATAAATCTGCAGGCCAAGAAAGAATGATAGTTCTCCCATCATACTTATCTCATATTTGTTCCTCATAAGAGATGAAAACTTCTCACACAGCTTTTCATTTGTAAAACCAAAGATTATGTCATCAACATAGATCTGTACCAGAATGATGTCCTTGCCATGATGTTTGTAGAATAGTGTTTTATCTACAACACCTCTTATAAATTGATTCTCCAACAGAAAGGTAGAGAGTGTATCATACCAAGCTCTAGGGGCTTGCTTTAAACCATAAAGTTCCTTAAACAGCTTGTAGACAAAGTCATACAACTCAGAATCTTCAAATCCAAGTGGCTATTCAACATACACTTCCTCCTCTAGCTCTCCATTAAGAAAGGCACTTTTGACATCCATTTGATTTACCTTGAAATTGCAGTGTGCAGCATAAGCTAGAAATATTCTGATAGCTTCAAGTCTGGCAACAGGTGCAAATGTCTCATCATAATCTATTCCCTCCTGTTGATAGTATCCTTTGGCCACTAGCCTTGCTTTGTTTCTTATCATATTTCCACTTTCATCCAACTTGTTTCTGAAGACCCATTTTGTGTCAACAACTAACTTCCCTTTTGGTCTAGGGACCAGCTTCCACACATTGTTTCTTTCAAATTGGTTGAGCTTCTCTTGCATAGCTATCACCCAATCAGAATCCAACAATGCTTCATCAGTTGTCTTTGGCTCAATTTGTGATAGAAAACAAGAGAGCATGCTATCAATAGAGACATTTCTTCTAGTCCTTACTCCAGTGGAAGGATTGTCAATGATTAAATTAGAGGGGTAATCCTTGTTCCATTTAGTGGATCTGGGCAAGCTTCTATCTTTTTCTGCTTGATCAGTTCCTTCTTGAGGAATTGATTCTTTCACATTGTTGTCTTCTCTATGGTCTTCAAGATCTCCAGAGTCAATTGCAGTGTGCAGCATAAGCTAGAAATATTCTGATAGCTTCAAGTCTGGCAACAGGTGCAAATGTCTCATCATAATCTATTCCCTCCTGTTGACAGTATCCTTTGGCCACTAGCCTTGCTTTGTTTCTTGTCATATTTCCACTTTCATCCAACTTGTTTCTAAAGACCCATTTTTTTGTCAACAACAGACTTCCCTTTTGGTCTAGGGACCAGCTTCCACACATTGTTTCTTTCAAATTGGTTGAGCTCCTCTTGCATAGCTATCACCCAATCAGAATCCAACAATGCTTCATCAGTTGTCTTTGGCTCAATTTGTGATAGAAAACAAGAAAGCATGCTATCAATAGAGACATTTCTTCTAGTCCTTACTCCAGTGGAAGGATTGCCAATGATTAAATCAGAGGTATAATCCTTGTTCCATTTAGTGGATCTGGGCAAGCTTCTATCTTTTTCTGCTTGATCAGTTCCTTCTTGAGGAATTGATTCTTCCACATTGTTGTCTTCTCTATGTTCTTCAAGATCTCCAGAGTCACCATCAGCTTCATGATTAGATGTAATTGTTTGTGACTGAGCTGGAGCTTGATTAACATCATTTGTGTTGACAGCATCTCCTCCAAGCTCAAGAGTTTAAGTACAAGATGGTTCTTCGGTAACAATTTCTTCTTTTTCCAAGTATCCTTGATTCTCAAATCTCAGAGGCTGCATCTGACCATCTTTCTGCAGTCTTGGAAACCTGGTTTCATCAAATATGACATTCACACTTTCTTCAATGACTTTTTGTTCTATGACATAGACTCTATAGGCAGTCCTTTCTAATTCATATCCCATGAAAATGCCTGCATGTGCTTTAACATCAAACTTTCCTTTTCTTTCATGGTTATCTATCATCATGAAACACTTGCTTCAAAATACATGAAAGTATTTGACAGTAGGTTTCTTTCCAATCAATAGATAGTAAGGAGTGTTCCCATGAGTCCTGTTGATCAAGGTTCTGTTATGTGTGTAACAAGCCGTGTTGATAGCTTCTGCCCAGAAATATGTTGGTAATTTTGCATCATTCAACATAGTTCTTGCAGCTTCAATGAGAGTCATGTTCTTTCTTTCTACTACACCATTTTGCTGTGGTGTCCTGGCAGCAGAGAATTGTTGAACAATTCCTTCATCTTTGCAGAAGTTTCCAAGAGTAGCATTTCTGAACTCAGTTCCATTGTCACTCCTTAGAATTTGAACTTTTGAATTAGGAGTTCTATCAAGAACCCTGATGTGATCAATGATCTCCTGAGCAGCTTCATTCTTTGATTCTAGGAACTTTACCCAGCTATACCCAGAATAGTCATCCATCATGATTAGGGCATATATCTTTCTTGCTAATGATTGCACATTAACTGGTCCAAAGAGATCCATATGAATCGGTTTGAGTGATTCAGTGTTGGTGTTTAGTTGCTTTGACTTGTGCACAGATCTTCTCAATTTTCCCATTTGACAGTCCTCACACAATCCTTCTTGACAGAATTCTTGTTGAGGTAGTCCTCTCACCAGCTCCTTCTTCATTAGTATATTCATGGTCTTAAAATTGAGGTGGGAGAGATTCTTGTGCCAAAGCATGCTGTCACCAACTGTTGCCTTACTGTAGAAATAGTAGACCTTGCCTTTCTTAGCAGAGTTTAAGTTTGCCACAAACAAGCTTCCTTTTCTGACTCCTTTCAGAGAAAGGCTTCCAGCCTTCTTGTGATAGATATTGCAGACCATCATATCAAAATCAACTTTAAATCCTCTGTCACTGAATTGGCTGACACTGAGCAGGTTGTGCTTTCAATCCATCTACAAGAGCAATATCTTCAATGACAACATTTCCAATTTCCAAACAGCCATATCCCACAGTGTAACCTTTGCTATGTTCTCCAAAAGTTATGATTGGGCCACCTTTCTCAACATAATGTGATAGTGGGGCTTTATCACCTGTCATGTATCTAGAGCATCCACTATCGATGATCCACATGACTTGTTTCTTTTTCTTGCCCTGTAAAATAGATGATATAATTTGCATCTGGTACCCAATCCTTGCTGGGTCCTGCAGTTACATCATCAAATTTTATATCATCGTTAATCACATTTGAATCAACACTTGAATCATCCTGTTTGACTTCTTTTGCTACCCACTCAGTTTTAGAATAAGACTTGGTCTTTTTCTCAGTGGAAGCTGCCTTTTTACCAACATTGGTAGGCTCAGAAGTCTCAACATTTTGCATATAGGAGCATGTTTCAGTAGACAGAATAAGTAGATTAAAACATGTACTCATGGCAGTGATTTTGCATGGCATGCAGTCAATGTTACTACAAACAGTCATTGTTCTTTGCATAATGGGAGTTCTGTGTAAGTTACCTTTAACCTTGATTGCGTTAACCTTGTTCTCATTCGGTTTCTTACAAACATGTGTTAAGTGTTGGGAGGATCCACAATTATTGTAAAGCTTCCTAGGGGCATTCTTGACATAAGTATAGCCATTTTTCTTATCAATTCCTAACTTGTCATTCCTATTCTTAGGCTTTTAAGTATCTGTGTTGACAGTATGTCCTAAAGTTGTTGTCGAGTTACCCTTGACAGTACCTTGCATACCTGCTGTCTTGACAGTAGATTTGGAAGTTGCTGTCCTAGGTACTCTCTTGACAGTATCTTTGAAAGTTTATGTCTTATCCTTGTTGACAGCTTCTTTAGAACATTCTGTCTGATTGCTTGGTAAAGTTTCTGTTATGCGGATTTTGACAGTATCTTTCCTTTCAGTAGATGTACTGTCAATACACTCATCTTCATCACGAATCTCTTGTTTGATGAGCAAGGAATTCTCATCAAAATCAGCTTGAACAGTTTTAAAAATGGGTTTACAAACTCTCTTGAGAATATGAGGTTTGACAGCATCACCATCTGAACAATCATCAATCACAGTTGCCTTACCATGCATCCTACCATAGACGAAACCTATTCCAACCTTTTGGTTCTCAGTGTGATTCTCATGATATTCCTGAACTAACTTAGAAGAATTTCTGAAGTCCTTAAGCTTAAATTCATTTTCAGCAATTTGATTTCTTAGGAATTCTTCTATCTCCTTAGCACAGACAATATCATTTTTTAGTCTATCAATTTCTTGAGCTAGTGAATCTAATGGACTGGTTTTAAGCAAGAGCATTTCATTCTCAGATTTGAGTGTTTCATTCTGTTTATTTGACTTAACAATTTCTTCATTAGCAGCAGATAAACTAACATGAATGTTAAACATCTTAGCACTTAATTCTTCAATAGTTTGCTTATACTCAGTTTTAGACATATCAAATAAAATGAGAGATGGTACCTGATTTGAGGAGCTTGATGCTTCATCATCAGAGTCATCCCAACATTTTCCTTCAGCCATATAGGCACTTCCTTGATTTCTTTTAAACTGACTTCCAGATCCTTTCTCCATTCTTTGATTCTGTTTTGGCCTTCTGAACTCTATGGCAAAATGACCTAGCTCATTGCAGTTGTAACATCTGAACTTTGACCTATCCACCATTCCCGTCTTGTATCCTCCTCTTGTGGCACCGCCAGCAGCTTTTGAAGAGTTTCCCTTGTTGAACTTAGATGTCTGACCCTGTGGCTTATATGGCTTATCTCTTTTGAACTTTATATTTTTAAATCTTTTAGCCATATATGCCATGGTTGGATTATCCATGCTTTCAATCTCTTTTAATGAATAGAAGTCTTCATCTTCAACATCTTTGAGCTGTAGAACCACTTTCTCCTCATCATCCAACACCTCCTCAATCTTTAGAGATGGTACTTATGTTGGTTGTGAACTTTGTGAGGGTTCACTTGGTAGAGAAACAAGTGAATCTTGAGCTACAAGGGCACCAGACATGTTTGTCATCTTTCCTTTGGCTCCAGTTTGAATATCTCCCTTTTGAAAAAGTTCAAGTTCATATGACTTAAGTACACCATAAAGAGTCTCAAGAGAAACATCATTCAAGTTTCTCCCTTCTCTTATGGCAGTGCTTTTGTGCTCAATGTGCTCAGGAAGAGTGAGCAGAAACTTGACATTAATCTCCTTTTTGTCATAGAACTTTCCATGAATTTGTAACTCAGCTATTAGCTTACTGAATCTTTCAAACATGTGAGTGAGCTCTTCACCAGGCTTGGCCATAAAAGCTTCATATTGTTATACAAGATTTTGTCTTTGGTTTTCTCTGACCTCTTCAATTCCTTCACACAACAACTCTATCTTGTTCCACATCTCTTTAGCAGATGAGCATCCCATAATATTTCCACACATGGCTTTATCCAATGTGAGAGAGTCAAGCAAGATGAGTTGTAAGTAGTCATCCAAAGCAACCTTTTCTTTCTCAGACTTTATGTATTATGAGGGTCTCTTAGCAACCCAGTGAGCTGGAATTACTTCACTATGCACAGTGGCAGCAGCTACTTCTTTCTTAGGAATGAAGGGGCCATTCTCAAGAATTCCCAAGTACAGTGGATGTGCAGCTTTGATAAATAACAAGATTTTTCTTTTCCAAAAATTGTAGTTCTCTTTATCAAATACTGGAATCTTGATACCACTTGACTTCTGTATACTTGTCATGATCTCAGATTAGTATATCAATCTGTTGCTCTGATACCAGTTGTTGGTCCCGGAGTATATTGCAGAAGGGGGGGTTGAATGCAATATTTATAATTTCAAATCTTTACCTCAACAACAATGATAAAGATTGTAAACTATCTATACAAGAAATGCAAACACAAGTAGTAACTCAAGATATTCTCACAAAATAAATGTTTTTTTTTGCAAAGTGTTGCTACAACCTCGAGAAAAAGTATTTTCTCAAGCTTCGACTTCTTGAATCGATTACAGAAAGAATGAGAGATGTTTCTCTATAAAGACTAATCTTCTCTAACATCTCTGTCACATGGGTTGTGGAGCCGCTGTCATTTTCAAGTGGCAGCTCTTTACAAATTGCTCACCCATGTGACTTTCCCAAAATGCTATGCAAACAGATTATCATTAAGCATAAAGCAATCTGGGTTCTTTCTAAAACTAGCTAATACAATTCTAGTAGATGCAGACTTGTCATACTCTTGAATTGTCGAGCTTCGTCTTGTGATCTCTCAAGCTTCTGTCGTAGTCTTGCAGGTCTGCTACAATATTTGACAAGATGCAGCAAATCTGTTTCTCTCAAACTTCGTCTTAGTGTTCTTTGGATGACAGTATGAGTCCCCGCCAATGATGCTGTCAAGACTTTCAAACTTGCTGTCAAAGTGTGAGAATGTTGCTGTCTTCATGCTTTCGCCAATGTTGCTGTCAGATGAAACTTGCTGTCGTGACTTTGCAACATGTTGTCTTCTTATAACTTACTGTCAATGTTGTGGGAGTAACATTTATTCTTTCTATTTTCCTTATGTATAACTTGAGGCTTGAACAAATGTATGAACTTCTTTCAAGAGATACAATTATTACATGACAGTCGTTTATTCGATTACAAAGACCCACTATGGCTGTGACAGTATGTTCTACTTAGCCTATCTATACAAATAAAACTAAGTACAAGAAAATCTAGTTAAGTTGTCTCTATGCTATCACCCATAAATCCTAACACTCTATATTCATATATATCAAATTTCGACAATATTTATCCTCAATTTCTTTTTTCGACAACATCTTATTCCTGTGATTATATTTTATTTTCCAAAATTCAAAAATTATAGTAATTATCACTTTTGTAGGTTATGAATAAAAATTTTACTATTTTTTATTACTTTCATTTCTCGAGAATTCGACCATTAAGATAGATCTTTCTCGTAAAAGCTATCGATATTTGATAGAAGAAATTAAGGTGAATTGATTATAGAAAAAAATAGAGAAATTATCAAAAGTAACCATGTTTTCAAACTTTTTGCAAAAATAGGATAAAAATTGGTAACTGCACAATAAGTTATAAGCAATTACATTTTAGGATGCAACAATTATATTTGGAGTTGTAAAGGATGTTGCACCGCATTTTTGAAATACATTCTGTAATTTAAATTTTTTTTAAAAAAATCCAAAAATATCGAAAAATGTATTTTTCGAAATTATAAAACCTAGAATGAATCGAACTTTAGAATGAATAGATCAAACTTTAGGGATCAAAATGCAATTGTTTCATCTGAAAAGGTTCTCTCGACAATCCAAACCAAAAACACACAATAAATAAAGTAAAATATTGAGAAAACTAAAAAACAACGCAACTTTAAATAAGAAGAAACTATACTACTACTCCTACTTAAGTTGGTGGTGATAGTGAATTTAAAGAAAGGAAGGGAGAAAATGGCAGACAAGGCAAGCAGAGGCCTGGTGATTTACGGTGATGGGTTGGCCCGTTTAGTTAACCCGACCCATACCCATCTCCACAAGCTTGCATCTTTATCCTGCTGTGGCTTCTTATCTCTCCCACACTCCCCTCCTTCAGGTCCCCCCCCTCCCTTCACTTCTTTTATCCTCTTTTAACTTGTATGTATATATATTCTTGAATTTGTAAGTAATGATAATCAATTCAATCCCATGATTTTGTTTTTCGAGTTTCGAAAAGGGAAAAAATTGTTTCTTGTTTGCTTTAGAATTGAAATTATTTTGTGATCATGACTTGTGTGATATTTGTGTAAATGCTGATAAATTATTTGAAATGCGATATGTTTCGATTGATGACTGGCTTATGTATTACTTTAGAGTTGATGTTTTATGGTTGTGTAACTGAAAATGGCCTTTAGATGGTAGATGGATTACTACTTGCTAATAATTGTGTTTTATCTGACATGATTAAAGGTTTAATTAGTTCCGTCGTGCGGGTTTGATTTTAGCTTTCTATGAGTTAGAAGTATGTAGACTTATATTTACGATGGTTTTAGTGTCGAAATGTTAAAGTCGTTGCTGTTTGGGTGAGCCAAGGAACTACGGTAGTGCTTGTAATAGCAGTGAAATAAATGAAAAAGGTTTTAATTTTATTTATGAAATAGAAGTGTATTGTTTTTTTGCTCCCTTTGGTTGTGCGGAGTGGAAGGAAAATAATGGAACTTATGAAGAAAATTTGAAGTGGAAGAGTAGGATAAGGAGGGTGTGTTTAGAAAACCGATGTAAGCTTTACGTGATGAAGTTTGTGAAGGATCTGGGTAGAGGGAAGGAGAATAGATATGCATATAATAGCTTGAATAACATCCATTCCTTTTGACCAAGTAGACCGTATGGATCTTGCATCATTTTCCAACTTTAAAAGCTCGTAATTTTTAACTTAAATAGATTCTCTCACTGGTTCAAAAAGTACCTCTATTGTTTGTCAAGGTGATAAATTTGGACTGGAAAAGAGTTTGTCCATGTCCAGGCTTTCATTGCAATAAATGTTAACACGTACATGTATCATCTATTATTTATGGGATTTACTTATATAAAGGAATGCAGAGAGCGAGGATGCAAGAGTAGTTAGAGAGTTTGCTCAACTGCTTGATGTAGGTCACACTTGTATGGATATGGTGAGATTCTTTCATACTTTAATCACGATTCATCTTGCATTCATTCAAACTGGCCTTTATTCTTGATTTTGACATGGTGGCTATTTAACTCATTTGCAGAGTGGAGAAGGTACTACAGATGATGTAACATCAAAAAAAGGGTCCTCCATGAAGAGCATATCCGATAGGTTCATTGCTGTGGTTTTTATGCAGTTAGAATTGGAGTTCTTTATATGCTGTTTTTGATTCAACACATAAACAATAAAATGCTTTACTTCAGGTTTATGGGAATGAGAGCAGCTATGCTTACAGACAATTCAAGTCTGAAATCCTTTGGAGGTAAACATGGGCTTTCTGTGTTGCAGTTGCAAGAGCTATTTGATAAAAATAAAGCCTCTGCCCATTCATCCCATGATGTCTTAGCTTCCGAATTGCTGAAGTTGCTCGGATTTCAAGAAGGGAAGGTTCTAGATGCTAGTCCATTTGACTTGGTTTTTCTTCACATCGGAGCTCACAAGGAGATGTTTGGTCAAAAAGACATCGAATTTTTTAATTCTTTGCTTGGTGGAGTAATGCAAATAGCCCCAGTTGGATCCGACATAGGCTCTCGCTTGCACTTGTCTCTTGTATTGGGCTACGGGGATGTCTCACAGGATGATACTGGCATATCTGTTCCAGTGACTAATCAAAGTTCTAACTCTGACCTTTCATCACTTTTCCCTCGTCAAAGTTATAGTTTGAAAGGAATGAATCTTCGTACAGATGTTAGGTAAGTTGGGAACTTGATTCTTCTACCAATTTAGTTGCAATGAAGCAATACTCTTTTTCACTCTTGTTTATTTCTTCTGTTGCAGGCCTCATTGTCCAATATTATTGGCTCAATGGCAGAGTGGTGTTACTCGCAAGGACGCTGTAAAGAATTTCTTCTTTCAAGAATTCAAAGAGGTATATTATTATCAGATCTCTGACTCTGACAAGTTTGAGGTCAGGCATGAAAATTTCTAACACATCTTCCTCTAGTAACATAGCACATTACTTCACCGATAATTTCTGTATTTTCTAACATTCTAACACATCTTCCTCTAGTAACATAGTCCAATAGATATCTTTTTTCACCCAGTTGCCTTATTTATGTTTTCAGTTGCTCTTGGTGTTCAGTAAAACTTGTGGGCCGCATATCTATCTTTCGACCATTGAGAGTTTATCTTATTATGCATGTTATTTTAACCGCCTGATGTGGATATTGCAGTTTCAAATTGTGTCTCTCATAGAACCTTCTGAAATCATTAAGTATCTAAATTCAGTTTGCTCTTTCGAGTTTCTTTGCTAGTGTTGTTTGTCTGTTTTACTTGTTCCAACTTTGAACCATATAGTTTTCTTCCTTTATGCAGCATTCTGGAAACCTCACGGTCCCTGCTGATAGATTTCTACATGAAGTTGCATTTAAGCTTTGGAAGGCCCCAAAGTATGGGGCCTGAGGAGATATTCACAGGAAGTACTAAAAAAAGGCAGAACTTTTCTCCACAACATAATCAGGAATGAAGTAACCATTCTGTAATCAACTTGCAAGCATTAAATTTTATCACAAGTTGCAAGTCTGGACAGTTAATAACACTTGTAGTGGAACATCTACAAGGATGCTCTGCATCTTTCTTCAACATGTGATATTTGGAACTATATTGCAGTCAGGATGCTGACCACCTCGACGGCCTTGTACTTCTTTACCCCTTTCTATAAACCTCCGAGTAAAGAAATGTCATAATTTCTCAATGCCCATTTTTTTGAAGTTGAAAAACTTATAGGAAGCAACATGCTGCAGACCTATTGCAGGAATTATTGTTTCTTTTTCAGTGTTCTCCAAAATTTAACTATTGTTTTTATTTGGTGTACCTGAATTTAACACTGGACTCTAATGAAGTTTCTTATTTTCACCAGTGGATACCTCTTTCTGGTATCCTCAAGTTTTTGTTAGCTCTCTTTCTTTTTCTTAAAAAAAAATTGCATTAAGGACAGTGAAATTTAGGCCTCAGTTTGCTCATATTTGTTGTGTGGTTCGAATTGCATAACCTCAGACTGGAGAAGAAGAAAGCAAATAAATGTACAACAATTCAGTAATTAACATGACAAAAGAACTGTATAAATGTATGAACAGATATGAAACCAATTCAGAAATTAACATGACAAAAAAGTAATAATTTTCATCAACAAAGTCTTATTGAACCAGTGGTGTGCCATGAGAATGCTCTTACTGTGATCAATAAGCAAACATACGAACATAATCTTTCTGTTATCAGTCTTAAGCATTAACAAACCAGGAATTTAACATTCAAAGAGACTTTTGACATAATAAGTACCCAAAACAAACCAACACATAAGGAGCACAGAGAATGATATCAGCCCTATTAAGAAAGGCCATCCAACCACACTAATCCCCAGGCACAGCATCAATATAACAGGGAAGAACGATCTTACGACTGATAAAGCGTCTACCCACTGCCCCTTAAACAATAGGAGAGCCGCTACATTAATCATGTTCCAACTTAATGAATCATCGTAACAAAGCCGATTAAGGCAATTGGCAACAAATGAATAGCAATTACACGTGAAGAGGTTATAAGATTTGTGCTCAAATTGTCGAACACTTGATTGAATGGCATCATCCCAAGTCATTGTACTTCCATATTGTGCGTGGCTGTAACGATGCTTGCATGTATGAGCAGCAAGATTTGGAGGGAAGCAGCACTGAATTATGTAAAAAAATAAAATTGTGTCAGCTACATTTCAAGCAAACAGTGGAGCATCAATAAGAATCTAAAATTGTGCAGTTTCTACCACTGACCAAAAGCATAGGGGTAAGATGGACTATATAGTAGATCAGGAGAAAGGTGTTGCACACAAGAAAAACATGGAAAACTTATCAAGGCTATGGTCATGGAAACCTACCTTCTCTCTGTCAAGTTGAATGTATCTTGCTACAGCACCATATGCAAAGTCATCAACATTAAGAAGGCTTGATCCAGAAAAATCAATAATAGATCCATCTTCCTTGCATATGCCAATATGTCCAATAAAAGGTGCCAACCATGAAACTACTGGCAGAGGAGTCCATACTAAACAACAAGGGAACTTGGCATTCTTCGGATTAATTTCATCAACTGGCCAGAATTCGTGACGAACTGTAAGTACTGAATTTTCATCTCCAATGCCAAAAGTAGGTTTTAGCTCCGTCATAAAAATTCTTCCTGAAGACAAATGGAAGTGTACAATTTTGCGTTACGAAACATGTCCAGTTGAGATAACACTATCTGCCATTATAATTTAGGTGCACGATCCAACTTCTCTTTTTCCCCACTAATTACGCACAAACCAGCTTTTGTTCTATGAAATGATAGTTTTTCATCAAAACTCTGATTTCCCGTCCCATCAGCATTCATATAGGTCATCAATGATTTTCAGCTTCTAAAATTTCCATACATTAGAATACAGAATTATGATCTAACCACAAGGGCAAATATATGGCTGCATATTGTTTTGTTAAAAAGAACAAATGCTGTCCATTTCAACTTTATGCAGAAATTTTTGCTTCGCTCCGTGCAATCATATTATAAGGAGTTGTATACGAAAACATATACACCGTGCATTGGTGCGCAAGTGTGACTGGATGCTCTGAGAACATGGACATAGACTTTCTCTAACCAAGGCTTGGCCCTGGTAGATATCCCCCACTCTTGGTAACCAAGAGCTTGAGGTTTCGAGTCCCACTAGGGACAATTTGTGCCTGATTACATAACCGTAACAAACAATGGTAGCGACTAGCGAGGCCACCTCAAATTCCGTAGCATCACAAAGAAACAAACTCCAAACCTCATCCAATAGAAGTCTAAGCATTACCCTATAATCTACCAACCTCACAAATGCAACTATAAACCTAGTGCAAAAGCTTTTAACTTTACTTGTCTTCTTAACTAAAAAGTGTAATTCAAGAGAATTATAGTTGCAATTTTAATCTGTATAAACTGAGCAACCAGATCTAGACTATCCTATCTAGCCACCAAAAATGTACCCTTATCAGAATCATTAAAAAAAACCAAAATTATGATCTAATCAAAAAACAAGACGATAAATCTAACTACTAAATACTAATTATTACAAAACAAAATCAAATACAGTAGATTTACAAGAGGCAAAGTACAAATCAAGAATAGTAAAAAAGAAAGTAACACAAAGGGGCATATATTGTATAATTTTCTTTCACCATTTTAGCAAACATACCCATAAAAGCAATCTTTATTCTTTAACAAACTGCAGGGTTGACATATAACATATTTACACAAACCCAGTTCACATACAAAGATTTAGTCAAACCTAGAGATCTAAGCAACTCAAACACACATAAAACACACAATATCACACACACAAACAAACAAAAATTGAATAGAAATTACATGAAATAATACATACCAGTAAAAAGAAGTTGCAGAAGAGTAGCAAATGGATGAAGGGTGAGAAGCAATAAATAAAGAGAGGTGGGTGAAGAAAAAGCAAGGTAATTTAATTAAGTAGTAAATAAATTAAAGGAGAGAAATGCATGCACTATAGTAATTGAGTTATGTTTAGTTCAAGAGGTTAATGTCTTAAAGTTTGATTTCTTTAAGCCTTCAGTTTTGATTACTTGGTTGGGCCAGATACAGAAATTACAAGACAGAAGGTGCATGAACCTGTGTCGTATGTGTACATGTAAAGTTGTATACAAAACATGTACGTATGTATGAACCACATTTTTATACGCCGTCTTGGTGGACCCTTGGACAAGGTCGGTTTGATTGATTTTAGATTTTTTTTTTTCATTTATAAGTGTTCATTATGTTCAAAAAGATCTTATCTAATCGAAGAGCATGCAGTTGATTTAAAAAATTTGATAAAATAATATTAATATTTGAGAAAATAATATTTAAGTGATATAAAGAAAACATGTTTCATTCAGTTATGAAAATATGAACCCTTTTAATTACATAAGATCAATGTCATAAAAATCGACCGTTTGTAATAGTTGATATATGAGAACTTACATTTTTGTAAGTACAAAATTTTAGATCAAACATGTTTTACATGTTCAAAATATATAAATATCATTTCAAGATGTCATCCTAAATAGAATAAATTTACATCCTGTCGTTATTGTAAATTTGACAATTCGTTCTCGTGTCATGTTCTTTCATATTTCATGTACTTAAACACTAAATTTAAATACAATCCATTTAGGATTCGTGTATTTTCGTGTTCGTGTACTTTCGTATCATGTACTTTTTGTGTCGTGTTTTCATGTAATTTTAAATAAAAATGAATAAATCGGTTAAATTACTACAACATGTACTAAATATATCTATTTATATCATATTACAAACGATATTATAAAATTATATATGTATATTCCTATAAATAAATACTATGCATTCTTTAAAACTGCGTAAATACTATGCATTACAAGATAATTATCAAATTTCTAAATTTGATTCTAATTTTAAGGTTCCCTCTCACATATAACAAAACCATATATTTTTACAAGTTAAAATCAACCTTTTTAACGATCATTATCTAAGCCTTGACGCTAACCAATAACCCACCCAGAAAAGGTGGCTTAATTGTGCAAATTCGTAGTACATGATAATGACTACTACAAACAAAAATACTAGTGGTTCTCATCTTGATAACAAATCACAAACTTTTATATATTTAATATCTATTGAACCTTCTAATGCATCAAAGATAATGACACCACCGTTGACAAGCCATTCTCAGTACTAGTACTAGGAAAAGAAAAACAGAACGCAAAAGGGCAGGCAAGCAAATACTGTGCAGTTCAATTTGTATCCTTCCTTTTTTTTTTTTCACTTAGTAATTTACACAACAATTGCAATGATCATCGTTTAACAACAATTCAAGGGAAGCCACAATTACTTCCTTGATTCCCACCACGGACTCCTACCAGAATTGTATTCTTCTCCACTCTTACAACACTGCCGAACCATTCTTACAAGTTACAATCCAGCGCGCACAAAAGCTGAAGGGGGTAAAAATTTGGGGAAAACAGCATTTCTTCTTTTTCTTTTTTTCTTTTTCCTGTCGTTTTAATTTAATGATTCTTTGATTTTTAAATCTTTTTTTCTTCTTTTGGACATCTTCTGTGAGATTTATTACATAAATATTATAATGGCTAATTTACAGCAAAAGTCGTCCCCTCTGCAGTCTGCACAGCAACTGATCTGGAGGATGAAACTTCTGAATTGGCTGTGTTCAGTCCCCAAGTTATGTGAAACTAACACTTCCCTATCCAGTTTCGTCTTATGTCACTTCTCATCTACGAGGCTTCTACTCCTAAAATTCTGCTTTTCTGGTTCGCTTTTCGAACCCCAGGAAGCTGCAATGTTATATCATACAACAGTATTCTTCCCTTCATTTCTATTGCTGACTTTGCTGGTCTTTCTTTTCTCAGCAACAACCAGATGCTGAAGACATCTAAGACGGGCAATAATCTGTCCAAATGAGGGTCGCGATTGTGCATCACTGTAAAAAAAAAAAATACGTTCATCAACAAGTTTAATAAACAAAGATTAAAGTTTAAACTATATAATATGGAAGCTTCAAGTCCAGGATATATCAAAACTTGAAACAGAACATCATTATCCAACATCGGAAGACCGGAATAGGAAGCAAGTTTGTAAACTTACGGATTCCAACACTCAAGTATTAGCTCTGTTACCAAGGGATCAACCCATTCTGGTACATCAAGATGTCTATGCTGAAATCCAACAGCTCCAACAACCTGCATAGAATTCATCTCATTCCATGGTACACGCAAAGTTGCCAACTCCCACAATATCACACCAAAACTGTATACATCACACCTGCAAACCGAATCCGATGACTTCTGTCAGCAAGTTTGAAAATAAGAACTGTCTGAAAATTTACTAATTCCCTCGCAAGATATTCTAGGTATAAAGAGCATAAACTTACTTCTCATTGGATAATTCATTCCTTAAAACTTCAGGAGCCATCCATTCAGGCTGCATATACAGTCATAAGTACATGTAATAGTCTAAGAAAAATTACAGAAAGCTGAGATGTACTTCTAAAACAAAAGTCTAGATTCACCCCCTGCGACTTATTCCCACCCTCGCTGGTGCGCAAGGAGCACAGAATAGGGTAAATGGACACAAAATAGATGAAAGCATTGTACCAAAGACAGCATAAATTTAATCAACTTATAGGTAACACCTTTAATATCAGAAGCCTTACCGTCCCGGCCGTAGATGTAGAAGACAAAAATGTGTGGTGCAACAACCGAGACATCCCAAAATCACAAACCTGAAGATATTATTTATCGGTCAAATGTAAGTTTGAGCAGAATATCTTAAAATACTGCGTTCTTCATGCAAAAAAAAAAAACAGATTTACTTTCTATTATACGAGGACTTGAAGACCAGTATTAAACCAACCTTAACAACCCAGTTCTTATCAACAAGGAGATTTAGAGTTTTCAGATCGCGATGCACAATCATAGGATTGCTTGTATGCAAGTAATTCATTCCCTTAGCCTGCACAAAAATAAAGAAGATTAATGAGTAAGAGCAAGTAAAACAAGTTGCAAAAAATCAAATGCAATCATTGTTTCTAAGTCATACCACATCAAGAGCCATTCGCAATCGCCGCTTCTCATCAAGTTGGATATTTGGACGATGCAGTAGCTTAAACAAACTCCCCCTGCACACAATCCACTATAAGTCTACATGAAAGCCTTTATTTATTTATAAAATACCTTGTGATGAAACATTATCAGTCTGTCATCATTATCAACAGCTTTACAAGGTAACTCAACTAGTAAGTAAAAGAACTGCTAAATACAACACATACATAGCTCTCTGTACTCAGGATCATGGTTCAGAACAGAGGTGATAGAGCAAGTTTAGCACATAAGGTAAAAGTGTGTGCAATGATTTAATGGATATTTAATTATAGGAAGAGAGCCACTACAAGCCTCATTCCATTAGCCTTCTCTCCCCATGTGTGTGTCTTAATAGTAAAGATCATTTAGTATTAACATGGGAAATAGAGATCAACCTTGGTAAAAACTCGGTAAGGATTGACAGATTTGGGGGACGAGTAACTGCTCCCATGAAGAGAACAACATTAGGATGTCTCAGTCTCAACATAATTTCCACCTGCAATAAAGTAAAACACTACAGCTAATAAAAATACACTTGTAAGTAGTGTTCATCAATCAAATCGCCAGATGAATATAGTACTTACCTCGCATTTGAACTGATCAAGTGCATCCCCAGAGATATCCTGGTTCATAAATCTCTTCACAGCAACTTCCTGTCAGGCCACACCGCAGTAGTCATAATGAGATACAGTGTCTTACCAGAAATAGAGATTAACTAACACATATTCAAAGATCGCAGTCAATTATCTCATGAACATAAATGAATTATAGATCCTTTTAGAATGCCATGGCAGCGTTCACCTGCAGTGCTATACTGATTTTGCAGGCACAAATAATGATATCATATTCTAAATGAAAAGGACAAATGTTTCAGAAAAAATAAATTAATGTCCAATCAGCCTTTGCAAAGAAGTTTAATGTCAAAATTGTGTGCCTGCAGATATGCATGAATCAGCTTCTGTGAAGAAATCTAATGTCAAAAACGCACATGATCACGCACACACATCCATACATGTGAGAATACTAGAATAGACATTAACCTTGAAGGAATATATTTTTCCATCAAGTTCATATGGTTCCTACCAATATGCTGGATAATGAGCACTTGAAATTAACACGAATATCATGCATTACAAATACAACACCCTAATCAGGATTAAAACTTAGCAAAAAGAAAAAAAGGAATAAAACTTACGGTGCTGTTCCATTCCGCACGAAAAACCTCACCATATGAACCTGCCAGCACATGCAAAATGATATAAGTCATTTTCATACTAACATTGACATTACATTCCGATTTCCAAGTAAACAGAGAAAAGATCATGGGGGCTGCTGCACTTAAACATCACATCATTACTGACAAAACAAATCATTCTGCAGCAGTCACTGGATACTCTACGAAGTGATGTTTTTGAAAAAAAAAATTAATCGAACAAGATTTATAAATTGAAACATAGGGGACTAAAAGAGAAGCCTTTTCTACATGTTTCAAATTAGACATCGCAATATCGGGTATCGGGTTAACAAACTCTGGTCACAAATTTAACCCACCCGAACCAGACCCGAAATTTTAATGGGTGAGATTACCCAACCTGAATTACCATGGGTAACCCAACACGATCTGAAATAGTAATAATATATATTAAATATTAAAATATAAATTAATATCATATAAAATATGTATAATGCGTAAAAATAATTAAGAATAAATTATTTATATATATTATATACATATATAAGAGAAGAAAGGACCTGAGGACAGCTCAGGTTGTTCCCTGAGGTCAGAAATTTTTTCAGTACAAACTTAATGGCATATTTGCAAATACAAAAAACTCTTTTCTGAATTTACAAATCTACCTTCCTCTATATTTTTAAATCATTCTCTCACCTCTGGCAATACCCTTAGGGACATGATTTCCTATAAATAATATATTAATAATGTAAGAAAAATGATCTTTGAGAAAAAATATAAAGGAAATGAAGTGGTAGTGTCTCCTGGTGTAGAGATTTCTCAGAGCAATTTTCTTAAGAGTAGTCAACTAAAACAGAAAAGGATGCTATTCAGTTTGACAGTTCTCACTCTATACACTTCAAAGAAATCAAATAGGTGCCCAATTAGAAGAAGATAGTACTTCCACCAGAAATGACAGTTAATTTCAATTCCCTAAAGCCAGAGGCTGACAGACTCCAGTCAAGCACAAAACATGGAGGCAATACTAAATTATAGTTGCTGAAAGGGCAGTTCAATCAACTGTAATTTAAATTCATCTAAAGAGAATTTAAATGCTCGAGTCTTTTGGATTAACAGCTACAATTAACCGTTAGTGTGCTGAAGCAGATAGGGCTTAGATTTTGGGCACCTAGTTAAATTTTAGACTCAACAACGCCTGTATCTCAGGCAACAAACAAGGCTGATAGATGTCTCATAATTGTTATATGTTGCTATCTAGATAACAGGTTTACCCACTTCTGCTTTTTGTACCATCTTAAGCAAAACTTCAATAAAATAGACATGAAGACATACGAAAGAAATAACAATATTATCTTTTGTGTTCACAATTAATTTTGTGTTAATTGGTTGGAAATTATCGTCTTTCTAGAATCTGGAGTGCATCGATTTTGGCTGTCTTTTGGGCTATTTGGTTGGAAAGAAATGAAAGAATTTTTAAGGATGTTTTTGTTTCGGTGGAGAGTACCTAGGACTGGGAGAAGGCTAAATTTTGGGTGGCTACTCGGGTTTATCGTTCAAAAGGTTTTGAAAATTTATCATTTCTAGAACTTAGTAGAGATTGGAATTGTTTTTTGTATAAGGTTAATTTCTAAATTTTGATTGGAATTTTTTTCTAAAACTTACGGTTTTTGTATAAGGCTAAATTTACCTACTTGGGCTATCTGAAGTGAGGGATTTTTTATTTAATAGAGATCTTATGTCTCTTTTTAAACAAACAATATTATCTTTTGCCTGTACCATTACAAAAACTAGTCCAACTTACTGTTTTATATAATTTTACACCCATTTTTATTTGTCATTATCAACAAAATGTCAGATAGACATAAATGCTAGGCACCAATACCTATGTTTGTTTGTTATAGGCGCTATTACAGGTACATCAACTCCTAAAAGTACCCATGACATGGAGCTCGCAGCATCAAGGGTTCCCTGATATGTAAAAATATGTGAATTCAACAGATGGGCAAAAACTGAATCTTCTTACCCAGTAATTCTACGTAGCTTAGATCAGTTTAGTCGCTTTCAATTTCTTTCTACCCGTCCATTGATTTATTTAAGGCTTGTTCAGCATGCCTTTCTTATTTTATCAATACATAATTGGCACTTAAGCATGATTTAAATTATCAATAACACTGCTACATTCCATTCTATACCAGTAGAGATTCATTATATATAGCATGTAATTTATAAATTTACGCTGAAGATTAGGGTTGAACATTTTCCTTATAGTAGTCATTTTAATCTCCTTTGTCCTTCCTCTATAATCCATATCTTATTCTTGCTTATACAAAGATACAATCCTTACAGCCACCTCTTCACTATTGTAATTATACATCATTTGTTATTACCTAATGGTTTATCGGCCATCAGACTCATCACAGATAATCTAGATACCAAAAAAAAACAAGATGAAACCTAGTGTTGCATGGCTACATAAAATACTATATCAGTGATATATAAGGACTCAGCTAATTTTGTGATGTGATGTTTTATGCCAGAACCACAAAATTTGTAGTAATAGTACCACTGAAAGATCTGAAAAAAATACCTCCTACCTTTTAGGCTTTAGCATGCAGAAACTAAAAAAAAGAACATAGGTATTATCTCATTATACTCGTATCAATATTATACCTAAATCTAATCTTCGGTAGGAGAAACTTCTGTAAAATCTTACCAATACCAATGCGTTCAAAAACTTGCAGGTCCTCCCATGGTATTTCCCATTCTGCAACACCCAACACTGGGGTACTCTTCTCATTGTAAGTACTGCTAGAAATATGTTGACCAGTACTGGCTGTAGTACTCAACTGCATGCAGGTTTCCTCTTGTTTTTCAGTATTCCTGGAAACATCTGCAGTACTTCCCTTGGAGTATAGGGCATCACTACCAACAAGAGCATTCCCGGGTTGACTATTGACAGGGTTATACATATGAGACAAGGAACATACATTAGTTTGATCGACATCTAGAATATCTGCAACTAGCTCAGAAGGACCAACTGCATTGGCATCATGTGTCGAACTCTTTGTCATAGTTTCATTGTAATCAAGCACAGAGCCCTCCTTTTTAGCAATAAATAATGGTAACATGTAATCAGTGTCAGGGAAGTTCAGTTCCTCCCGTACTGTTTGTGGCCTCTCGACCACATGCTTTTTGTCACTGTCATAGTAAACATTTTCAAAGAACTGTACTCCAGTAAACGGTATAAGACTCTGCTCATTGTTAGGCAAGAATCTTTGATTGCATTGTGCACCCCAATCCGCCACATTCCCATCATATATATTATTAGGTTTTGCTAGCATGTGTTCCTCACCCTGATACTGGGGATTTATATTTGGAAACATATCTGAAGAAGGAGATGCACCATTTTCCAACAACACAGCATGAAGCTTTTGGGCAAAATCAGGGTTTTTTGCAGCACTGATGACATATTTGGAGACATCTTTAACTTGCAACTTCTTTGCAGCGGATGGTTTCTCTCCGCCACTTGACAAACTTTCATTTGACTTGCATAGTGATGGAAGAAGCTTCCCAAAGTCATGTTCAAACCTCTCCATTTGGTTTTTATCCCCAACATTCTTATCATCCTTTTTTGATTGGATACCTTTAGATAATGCTGCCACTGAATTTGAACTTGAAGCTGTGACAACTCTTTCATGACTGCTAGCTGTTTCAGTAACTTTCTCTTGAATTGAATGTATAACATTTTCAGGTATATCAGCATAAGTCCTTGTATCCAAGCCAAAATTTTGAAGATTACAACTGGGAACCTCAGCTGGGATCAATGTGCCTGGAGCGCCCATTAGATCTATAATGTATTCGCTGCATCAATCCAACAATCAGCTACAACATCATAAATTGTTTCTCTTAAACTTTATTGCTGTTTGTAACATAACTGTAGATTAGTATATGCCAGTAATATTCATTGACCAAAATTCAATTTAATGCTAACATTTAAAAAAATGTGGCAGAAGACAAGTTATCTGCACTTAACAAGTACCACACGAACAAACCATTCACCATTTGACAATTTTACAGAAGAAAACAGACTCCAAAAATGCCAACCACCACGAATAATCAAATTTAATATCATGTTAAAATAATTCAATTGAGTGTCCCGTTGGACATTGATAAATTAAAGAGACTGCCACAGATACTCAAAATCCCAGACCAAGTGTCCAACGCCGCTGTTGCCCAAACTCATATATTACCTCGAGTACCCGTGCCGGCCACTTGGATATGGGTATGGACACTTGGAAACTTATATCAGGCCAGAAGCATGTAAAATTTCAAAATGTTGCCGAGTCCGGATAACAAAGTCCAATACCCATACCCTTTTGCAATGCCTAGTGTTAGTCACTGATACTTTATGCTAAATTGAGTGATCCCGAGAAAGTATTAAAAAAATCAGAATCACAACAATGAGAACAGATTACTAGCAATCAGAGTGCATGCATTCGCTTATAAGGCTTATAAATTTCAAAATACCTTCAGGCATACAATATTGAACAGATAGAAGATCAAGGAGGGTATTTTTAGCTTTATACAATATATGGTTCTATAACAACTGGACCAATCAAACACAAAAAAGAATAGTGTCACTTGTGACAAAGGTCGCAGATAAATCCTTTTACAGCACACACTAACCTTTACCCAGTGCTACCTGCTGATATATTTCTCTTTTGTCTTTTGCTAAATTAGATTTCTCTTTTAGTTTAAAGTTAACATAAGTTAAGTCGAGTTAAAGATTCAAGTACAAAACTTTAATTTTAAACATCCAAAAAAGCAGTACAAAGCTATACATTTAAAATTACGCACAGAACTAAAGAGAATCAGTTTTCAAAATTAACATAACTACCTTCCATCATCAATTTTAATCAAGTTCACAGCTCCATCATCAGTGCCAGTATAATAGCTACCCTTAATCAGCATACACGGAAGGTTGATCCTATCCGCAAGTACCTATCAACCATTAAAAAAGAACTTCCAAAATAAGAAATTTTACACAGAAAACCATGAAGAATGCTTCCATGAAGAATGCTTCCAGATGAAACATATATGTGCACAAAAACCTGATCAAATAATCTCTTGATCATTAGTCAATGGCTATATGATACTTTTACTTGGAGAAAGATCCAAAAATTGTTATCACTCAAACTATTGGAAATTGTATTTCATGTGCCTAACGATATTTCTATACATATATCTCTTTAAATTTCGAATTTCAAGGTTGTAACACAACGTTGAATCTAGTATAGTAACTATTAGGTTGCAACTAGAAAGAAAGAAATGATTAAAAAAACAGGTCTTTAGTAAGAACTCTATGTACTAAAACAAAATCCAGATTTTAAATATTTTTAGAAGAGATGACGCATTCTGTTGTAGAACCATGAGTACGAATTAATTACATGTTCACTTCTTATAGATGATAAAGTCTAAACAAAATTTATAATGGCCTAAGTAAACACATAGTATCTAAACTTTAACATAATATTAAAAACAATATACTACAAAGTGAAGAAAAGTTTTACAAAATTTTGCTCATCTCGTTTATCTAATGATTGGTCTCTTAACTCACACCCTAAGGGCGGTAACAAAAATAAAGTCAGTGATGATGCCTATTTGATGAAAAGATTTGTCATAAACTACACTAACACGCATGTGATATAAAGGATGCATGCAAGAGAAACTCCAAACTCCCAAACCTTAAAAAGCAAGGCTCTGTGGCGTGAAAGTCCCACATCAAGACAACCAATGGGAATAATGACAGATTTTAGGGAATTTCGCAATTCATAACCCCTGCTAGTCCATCTTTTTAACATTTCATCTGCATTACTGACTGGACCACCCATTCTATCAACGACAATATCAGCAATTATCTGCACCAAACCATTCATAACTTGCCCCGCACCCAATGCCTGGTAATCCAACAATAATCCAACAACCTTTTCCTCGAGCTTTCGGAGCTCTATATCAACCGCTCGATTCACTAAAATAACTTCATAATCAACACTATCTGCAACAGGAAGTGCTTCAAGATCCACTAGTGATGGCATTTTCCCTTGGGTAGTTGACCTTGGAGTAACTCCATAAACATCATAGAATCCATTCATTACCTTTTCATCGTAATTTATAACATTATTACTCTGCAGACAACAATTCATCTAATTAGTCTGTATTCAAACCCTAAGGAAAATAAAAGAAATGAAAAGAAATAACATCTACTGTAACCAAAACCAAAACGTAATTACCGCAAATACAAACAATTACCCAAAGCTGACCACACTGCAAAGTAAAACTAATCAATCGAGTCCTCACCTATACAATAACCCAAATCCAAACATTTCATTCTACAATCTAAACCTTCACACAGTCAACATCTCAGTCCTAATTTAGTGACATTGATAGGCAAATTTGAAAAATAAAACTCTAGCAAATCAATCTTATCCTAACTAATCCCAATATAGAAAGGAGAATCACAAGCTTCATTTAATGACAAAACCTAACAACTTAAACCTAATTACCTATCTACCACAGCAAAACAGTTAGAAATGATAATTAAATGCTTCAATTAATGACAAAACCGACAGTTTCAACTTAATTAACTGCTCAATATAACCAAACAACACAGTAAATGACAATTAATCACTTCAATTAACCGAAATGAACAGTAAAAACCCGAGAATTAATCAGAAAATCTAACTGCTCAACACATAAAACAATACAGTAACAACAACTAAACACTTCAATTAAAGCGAAACTAACAGAATCTAACAGAAATCAACAGAAAATGAGTAAATTACCCAATACCGAACCGACAAAAACTCGACGACACTCTCCGAACACGAAAACCCCAAGCTCCGCTGCTTAGCAACCTTGATCTGCGCCGTCTCCGCATCTTCTCTCGTCTCAGGATCCGAAACACTGATCGCCAACGCCAATTGCATCTGAAACTCCTCCTCGAAGAAATTAAACTCCACCGACTGATCCGCCGCCGCTTCACTCCCCGTCAATGTCGCAAACGCCGTCGTCTCCGTCGGCACCGCCGCCGGTTGCGTCGTCGGACTCACGTTCGCCGACGACCCCGTTCCTAAGCGGTGGTGATCGGCAAAATCATCGCCGCCACCACCGCCGATGTGAAGCTTACGCAACAAGTGTTTCATTTTCGACATCTCTAACAAATCACATCAGAAATACACACAAAATATATAAAACAGGTAGCAAGTAAAGTTGTATGTATAGGTGTAAGTATAGATTGAGATCAATAAAAAGTTAAGTAGACAGCTTCTTGAACAAGCAAAGGGTGAAGAGAAGGATTAAATTAAGTGATCGGGGGTTCCCTCCATGGAATGTATGTATGTATGTAAGTATAGGTGTGTGTATAGATTGTTGTTGTATATATCAAGTTGTAGCTCGGTGGTGTTTAATTTATTAGGTGGAGTCAGTGGGTGACGCGTATTATTGTCTGTTGTGGAGGTGCAGGGTATCGGATGGAACTCACCTAATCTTAACCGCTAAGGTTTCATTGCTAATTAATTGTTTTCTTTAATTTTTTCGGTCATTTTATTTATTGTAACAGTATCATTAATTTGCTTAAATAGTTGTTAAAAAATATTTTAGAGGATATGGAAAAACATTTAAAAAATAGTAATGAATAAGAAAGAATGGCTAGAATAAAAGTTAACATATATCTATTCGTGAAAACTGGATGATTACATTATTAAATATGTAATGTGTATATCAATTGTATTACATGAATTTTAACAATTTATAACAAAAAAAATTCATAGGCCTAGGAAATTAATATATCAACTTTTAATGATTAAAGTAAACTCAATTTTTTTTGTTTTTATTAAAAATAACATAATTAGAAAAATAATCAAAAATTATAGATATAAATAAATATGTTATTTGTTTTGTCAATTGTTGGGTTAAAACAATTATCACGCGGCTAAGTGTAAGAGAAGTATTTTTAGGATAAATTGTTTTGATTATATAACTTTGTAGACTAAAATGACCGTACTCTAATAAAATACAACATTTTTTGAAATAAGGATGACATAAATAACATAACGACAAATTTTTTGATATTCACTGATCTTAAATGTTTATTATTATAAGGTACAATTTTTTTATTGAAATAAGGATGATAACATGTATTATTCAAATAGCGTAATGACAAACTTTATAGCCATAGAAAAAAATTGAATTTAGCTTGATACCCAATGATCTAAAATACCCGTATTATCGGAAGGTACAACTTTTATTGAAATAAGGATGAAAACATCTGTTATTCAAAAAACGTAATGACAAACTTTTCATACCATGACCTAGAATACCCGCATTATCGGAAGCTACAACTTTTATTGAAATAAGGATAAAACATCTGTTATTCAAATAACGTAATGATAAACTTTTTTCTCATGACCTAGATCTACCTGCCTAGATCTATAAGGAAAAAAATTGCATTTAACTTTTTGACATGACATAAAATGTAAGAAGGTACAACTTTTTATTAAAATAAAGATAATAATATCGTAATGACAAATTCTGATAACTAATGATTGGGAGAAAAATTACATTAATTTATTTTTGTTAAGAATCATATCATGATATTTGGAGAAGAATGTACATTTTTTATTGAAACTGTGCCAATTTACTGACAAATTTTTTGATGACTAATGACTATTCATTTTGTCAAAAAATAGTATCATAAATTTTGTAGAAGAAGGTACATTTTTTTTATTGAAATCATAACAACATAATTACAAATTTTTTGATGACCAAAGACCCCAATTTGACGATTTTTTTTTGCATTGTACTTACTTTTTCAAAAAAATCATATCATGATATTTTTAAATGAACTCTAATTTATACATTTATACATTTTTATTTTTTTAATTTTTAATTTTTATTTTATAAAATTAGATTTTCTAGGGTTCATAATTTATCAAAGTTTATTATATGTTGTTATCCTAATTTCAACTCTTTGTAATTATATATTTAAACAATAATTATCAATTAATTTAAAAGTTGTTTTTGTCTTATTTTAAATTCAAATATAAATATATAATTATCTATTTTAACTGCAAATAATTTAATTTTTTATAATATCACACAATTATTTTTATAGGACTTAACTATAATAGTGTAGATAGTCATAAAATTTAGGCAATGTTATTACAGGTGGATTTGAGTATTCATCATCTCAAAAAAGAAAATCAATAACAATGACAACGAAAATGTATTTATATTTTTGTGAAATATATAATTATAAATTATAAAACAGATAAATGGTTAATATCAAAAATTTGTAATTATATATATATATATATATATATATATATATATATTAATTGTTATTATTATTATTATTTATTTATCTTTTGCATGAATATGGATAGTATGTAAATCATGAATAATATTTTAATGAAAAATAATAATTTAATGATAATTAAATATAATTTTATCATATAGTTGAGAGAAGATTACTAATAATTTAGTAAAGTTAAAATTGTAATCATCATTCATACCTTCCAAGAAATTTTCTGCTAATAGTGATAGAGAATTATTATCACAATATTTTATTATAAAAAATAAGTTAGGAGAAATAAAAGATCATTTATAAACAAGTTGTGAGAAGATATCTCTTAATAATTTACTCTAAATTGTTGGAATAATTTTGTTACCTTTAGTCAATATATTTTTATTTAAAAACATAGGAGTGATGCCACTCATACAATACAAAATTGCATACAAAAAATGTTTTACATAGTACCGCCACATAAACCTAACATTAAATAGTTATCGATCATTGTGTTATCACTTTATATTTTAATCCTTTTTTCCATATTTTTTGAATTCTTACTACTTATTTTTATGCTATATTATTATTACTCACTTGCTTACTTTAAAATATGTTAAATTAACATACAATAGAAGACATTTTAAATATATATTAATATGTGAATAAACTATATATGCAAACTCTACTGAAAATTCATTATTATGTTAAAACCATTTTAGAAGTCTAATATTGAATTGAAATATTTCTATATATTACATTGAGATATGGAGATAGTTATTAAAGAAATGTATTTAATAAATTTAAGGTTATTCCTAAAATAATATACAATTTAAAAGCACCAACTATACTAGAGCATTTTTTTATTTGTGTATTTAAAAAATTTATTTTTTTTAATTCTTTTTCATGAAATTATTAATTGGGTTGATCCATGAATACTAGAATTTGTTAAATTTGATTCTTTGACATATGTTATTAATTTTAAATTACATTAGTTAAAAAAATTGTTACAAAAACGTAGAGACAAAAATATTAAAAATATTAAAAATTAGTTTGCAATTTATTGTGTTGATATAAAAAATATTGAAGATTCTTTGACAATGAGTATCATTTATCACTCTGCCCGATTCCTCGGTTAATGCATCAATTACACGCTTAGTTATAAATTCATGTAAATAATGACAAAATCAAATTTTTAAGAGATCCAAGATAGTACAAAATAACTTACCTATAATTTGAAAACTAGTTGGAATTTGGAAAAAAATGACAAATTAATTATTAAATCACAATAGGGTTTAAAAATTATTATTTCTTATTAAAGTTTTAAAGAGGATGTTTGCGATTGCTTAAAATAAGTTACTTTTGACTTAATGGAGGTATTTTTAACTTAATGAAATAAAGTAAAGTTGTTTACTTTAAGTTGAATGAAAGTGTTTGGGTAATTTTACTTAAAGTTAAATGGGGGTTTAATAATTTTGGCTTAAAGTGAAATTTGACTTAAAAAAAAATTAAATTCATGATATTTAAGCTTTACAAGAATTGTGAAAAAAAATAAAAAATAAAAAAAAATCCATAAGTCATAAGTCAAAAATATCTAAATGGAACTTATAGCTTAAAGCAATTTTTTAACTTAAAGCCTGTTTAAAGCTCCCGTTGCCAAACACCTCAAAAACGACTTAAAACTAATTTTTGGTTTAAGCCTATGTACCCATATATACGGGCTCAAAGACAACGTAGGCTAGCCAGTGTCCTGATTCTGCCGCATGCATCATGTCAATAGTTACGTTGAACTCCTCTAAGCACCTGCAATTTCAGTTACATTGAAGATCTGAAATATGGAGTACGCAACAACACAGATAGTTGATAGAGAGATGAAACAGTGAATTAAAGGAGTGTGGAACAATTATTTTGCACATTTTTCAAGCTTTCAAAATTTCAGTGTTATATTAATGGCAAACGGTCTGGTGCAAACGTATGCACCAGACTGGTTATGGAACATACGGTTCCAGAATCGTTGGATCGTTGATCCAACGGCTCTGATTTAAAAAAAAAATTTCATCGTACCGCAACAAGTTTCCGCGGTACGGGGCAATTACCAAAATGCCCCCCTGTTTTCACATCAAAAATCTACTGTTCACCGTACCGCAGAAAGTTTCTGCGGTACGTGAACAGTAGGGATATTTTTGTAATTTCTCCGTACCGCGGAAACTTGTTGCGGTACGGTGAATTTTTTTTTTGAAATCAGAGCCGTTGGATCGTTGATCCAACGACTCTGGAACCGTATATTCCATAACCACTCTGGTGCATACGTTTGCACCAGACCGGACCCCTATATTAATATGCTATAAAATAATACTCCTACTAGTATTATAGTAATAACTCTTCTCCAGATAAAATGTGTTCTCTATCTACGTAAAGTTTCATTGATCTTGGTCGGATGAAAATTAAGAGTTACGATTGAAACTAAATGTTTCACCAATTCGGTTATACTACTACTACTATGATAGCTGTCTCTACCAACTCTTTCTAATTTTGCTCAAACTAGTTGCGATTTTTCAAACTAATTATTACCATTGCTTACTGATTATTTGTAGGTAGCTCTACCGTAGCAAACACATCTAATCATCTATGTTGATTTTTGACATGACATGTACAGATTATCTTAACACAACTTATCGATTAAAACATATATCGACCATGAAAAATACCCTTGCTAATGATGTATCGATCATTAGCGATTAGATGCATGTAATCAAGACATTTATTTAAAGAAAATATTTAATAATTGTTTACTTCTACTACTAGCATGCCGAATTAGGACACACACACATCATCTGTAGTTAGACGTCTAAACAGTGAATGTTGAACTAATATAGCTCTATTAGAGCACTCACATCCCATCCCCATCCCCAACCCCATCCTTATAATTTGAGGATTTGTCCAACTTTTCTTCTAAAACACTCTTCCATCCCATTCCCCATTTTAGGGTTTGATTTAGGGACCAAAGTTTGAGTCCCCATATTTAGGGACCAAAGTTGATGCCTCATCCCCATCCTCATATACTCTTTCTCCTCATATAATACTGTTAAATTGTATTTATAATAGTGGGTGAGTTTTGGTAGTTAAAATTGTAAGTGAAAGAGAGAGAAAGAAGTAATATAAAAAAGAATATAGGGATAGGGGAATGAAAAATGGGGAATGGGATGTAGAAATTTTTTGATAATTTTGGGGATTTACTATTTTTATTTGTGGATTTACTATTTTTAGTAAGTTTTTGGGATTGGGGATGGGGAATGGGATGTGAATGCTCTTAACACGTGATGCAAAAGAAATTAAACATTACAACATATGTCTATTTTTTCTTTCCCTAGTTCATCTCTGTTCTATTGTTACTACTTATACGTACTAGTTTGTGATCTCTAATTACCTTCTGCGAAGTTTGAGGAGAGTCTTCGAGCTGGCTCTCGCTTTGATAATCTCGAGCTAAATTGCAAAAAGCAGGACATGTTGCAGCCTTCTGAAGTAATACTGAATGATTAGTGGTCGAGCCATTTTGTTCATAGTCTGGTATATGATCTTCATTAAGATCTAGATAATAATGAAAAGAAGAGGCAGATGAATTAAAACTATATGCTGAATTCATAGCCAGATTTTAATAATAAGCCAGGTATAATTGTTGTCCAAGAGGGGAACACTGCTAGTGCGGACGATATCAAGATAAAGTGGATATATATAGACTCATAAAATCAGCCTGGTGGTCAAGCAAAAACAATTGTCATAATTAGTGTCTAAGAGCATCTCCAATAGTATAAAGCCCTTAGGTAAAATTTAAAATAAATTACCTTAAATAAGATATATAGAGAATTTGTAAAATTTTATCCACTCCAATGGGACAAAACTCTTAGGTAAAAATATAGATAATCACAATAGGTTGATTATATTTGTCGAACCTTTAGCAACCTGTAGTTTAACTCCACATCATCAATTACCATATAAAAATAATACATTCTATTTTTGACAACTTGAAATAATAATAACATACCATTTTTAAAATATAGCCAACCAATATAGTCAATCCCATTGGAGTAAAACACGTTACAGGTTCAACAAATTTTACATAATCAATATTTAGCTAATCATTTTACAAAACACCGTTGGAGATGCTCTAATAGACTAATAGTATATCTACTACGTATGGTACTAGTGTATATAGGGTCTGTTTGTTTTCTCATTTTAGTGTTGACTTATGGCTTATAAGCTCATAAGAGCATCTCCAATGGGAGAGATCTCTTAGATAAAATTTAAAATTAATTATCATAAATAAGAATTATAAAGAATGTGCAAAAAAATTTGCACTGGGACAAAACCTTTGTCTATAATTATAGATAATCTCTTGATGTTGGTTATATTTGTCGAACCTCTGAAGACCTGTAGTGCTTATGGAGGATGTTTGCCAAAATAAGTTTTAGCTAAACTTATAACTTATACGCCCATAAGTTGAATGTTAAGAATCCTTAACTTTCAACTTATAACTTATTACTCCCTCCGTCCCTAAATTCTTTTCTTGTTTGCTGAATTTCATGGATTTTAAGATAGTGGGGAATGAATAATGTTTTTTAAGTTGTAGTGGGTGTTGAATATTGTTTTTAAAGAGTAGTGGGTATTGAATATTGTTTTTTTGAGTAGTAGATGGAGTAGTGGGTATTGAATATTATTTTTAAAGAGTAGTGGGTGGAGTAGTGGGTATTGAATATTATTTTTAAGGAGTAGTGGGTGAAATAGTGGGTATTGAATATTGTTTGTAATGATTAGTGGGTGGAGTAGTGGGTATTATTTTTAAGAAGTAGTGGATGAAGTAGTGGGTATTGAATATTAATATTTATGGCCAAAAATAGAAACAGGAAAAGTAATTTGAATATCCTTAAAAGGAAAGTAGGAAAAGAAATAAGGGACGGAGGGAGTATTTATTCTCGATATACGCAATATATAATATCCTTCAAATATTCAAAACCATATATCTCTCGATCCATTCATTAGAAAATTGATACGTATATATCAAATTTTCCTATTCATCGAGATCTATCCATTGATATCCATTGTTATATATAAAAAAACAAATATTTTGAAAATTATAAAAAAAGTTAACTTATAAGTTCTGATTTACCCAAACAATCTACTGATTATAAGTTCTGATTTACCAAACACTCTAATCTCTATTCTACTTATCACTTATATGACATAATTGCTTATAAGTCGTAAGCTACTCATTTTAAGATACCCCAAACATACACATAGTATGGAGAGTGTTATTAAAATCTGCCTCTCTTCGTTTTTTTTATGCAAGCCTAATATATAAAAAAGACAAAATGACAGTTTGTAACCCCTATGTATATGGGTTTTGTCAAATTGGTCCAGATTTACGTTTTTTAGCACTTTGCAACCCCTATCTTCAAATCTCGCTTCATATTACAACCACTATCTTCAAAAATGACAGTTTGTACCCCTTATGTATAGAGCTTTTTGACTCATTTTTGCTTGTAAAATAGGTCAATTAGACGGGAGGGGTTGTAATATTAAACGACATTTGAAGATAGGGGTTGCAAAGTGCTAAAAAACGTAAATCTGGACCAATTTGACAAAACCCATATACATAGGGGTTACAAACTGTCATTTTGTCTATAAAAAATCTCTATTTTTAGGTGGCAAACATGTCTCCGCTGAAATTTCAAACTATCATCTTTCGACTGTAAAATTTTAGTACAAGTGACAGCACTATTCAAATAACAATCAATATATCAGTGAATTAGCTAAGAAAACAATCAAATGTTAGTGTGATTGTGAGCCATGCACTCCCTGAAGATACAAGTTGAGGGACCAAAAAAATTAATTAAGGAGAGTTAAAAAAGTGATTTTTCGAAAGATTTAGAGGTGCGAAAACGTGAATTCATGTCGCCCAGACAAGCAAAGATGGAAAAGACAAAGGAACATGAGTGTAGAATGGTACTACTCGAACATGGTATACGACAAATTTCTATCTGCGAACTCTCTACATACATCCCCACACACCTGTTCATCTCAACCAGCTCATCGGCATGTACACAGTTACGCTTACACACACGTAGTCGCCCTTTGAATTGAATTAACAACATATCTAGTACTAGCAACGACTATACAGCTCCTCCAGGTGACTGTGTGAGCTGAGTATCACGACTAATCGGACAAGAAGTTAAATTACACTTGTAATGAGTATGATAATTTATCAATGTTAGGTACGTAGAAAACACGTGAATTCCACTGTCTTCCTCATACAATTGAGTACAAAATGTACAGAATGACGTGTATTACCCTGTCGGAATTAAATTAGAGAAAGATAGTGAAATTCAGTTCATTATGTAGTTTTTTATGTGCACCTACACTACTTTTACATCTCTTTCTTGCTAATAGCAAATTTGAGACATCAATGGAATATGCTTTCGTAGAAACTTGTCAGCTCCATTAATGGAGCTTAACTAAAAACAGAGAAAATGAAGAAGAAGAACTTCATAATAAGAAAAATGTTTACATCAAGTCTGAGTTTGTTACACAAATGAGAGCTTATATACTAGCCTCATATTAACATAAATGTAACTACTCTACTAACAAACTAATCCAGCTAGCATCAGCTAGCTAACTGACAAATCTTCTAGAATATAGCTGATGGCTGATGTGGCTTGATGATTTGGATGTTGACTTAGTGAGTTGACTCTTTTATAGTAACAGTATTCTCATCATCCCCCCTCAAGCTTGGCTGGGGAAAGTGATTGAACACACCAAGCTTGGACAATAGATGAGCCATAGAATGAGAAGGAATGGCCTTTGTAAGTAAGTCAGCTGGTTGTTCTTTAGAAGCAATATAAGCAGTAGAAACTAGGCCCTTTTGTAGCTTTTCACGAACTAGGTGACAATCGATTTCTATGTGCTTTGTGCGTTCATGGAAAACGGGATTGGCAGTAATGTACATAGCAGATTTATTATCACAAAAAAGAGTAACAGGTTGTAAAGAAGTGACACCAAGTTCATGAAATAGATTCAGCAACCAGGTAATCTCACAGCAAACATCAGCCAATGCTCGATACTCAGCCTCTGTTGATGAGTGAGAGACTGTATGCTGTTTCTTGGATTTCCAAGACAGCAATGAATCACCAAGAGTAACACAGTAGCCAGTCAAGGACTGCCTTGTAAGAGGACAACCGCCACAATCAGCATCTGCATAAGCAGTGAGCTGTAATGAACTGTTAGCAGACAACAAAATGCCTTGACCAAGTGTATGTTTCAGATAACGAACCACACGATGAGCAGCATCAAGATGACATTGTCTAGGAGCAGCAAGAAACTGTGATAAGACATGCACAGTATAAGACAGATCTGTGCGTGTAATTGTAAGATAGATTAAACGCCCAACGAGACGTCTATACGGAGCAGGATTGAACAAAAATGGAGAAGTGGTATTACTCAGAAGAGTATGATTTTGTTCGATAGGAACAACAACAATTTTAGCTTTCTCAAAACTAACATCCTTGATAATATCCAATGTATACTTATGCTGATTAAGATATATGCCCTTATCAGATCTAGCAGCTTCAATACCCAAGAAGTACTTAACTGGCCCCAAATCCTTGAGCTTAAAATGAGTAGCAAGATGTGCCTTAAATTGAGCATTGGCATCTGTATTGTTACCAACAACTAGGATATCATCCACGTAAACAAGCACAGCTATAAAACTTGTTGAAGTAGGTAGCACAAACAGACTATGATCTGAATTAGCTTGCTGAAAACCATAAGGCAGAAGCACATATTTGAACTTAATAAACCATTTTCGTGGAGACTGTTTTAAACCATAAAGGGATTTAATAAGTTTGCACACAAGAGGAGTCTGAGAGCTGTAATTAGCAAACATAGTTGGAAGAGTATAACCTTGAGGAATAGCCATGTAGACTTCCTCTTCTAAATCACCATATAAGAACGCATTATTAACATCCAGTTGAGTGACTGACCAATTACTGACAGCAGCCAAGGATAACAACACTCGAACTGTAGACATTTTAGCTACAGGGGCAAATGTTTCGAAATAATCCAATCCCTCAGTTTGTGTAAAACCTCTAGCAACTAATCGAGCCTTATAACGCTCAACAGTACCATCTTGATTAAAATTTACCTTATAAATCCACCTACAACTCACAACTTTTTTACCAGGTGGAAGAGGAACAATAATCCAAGTATTATTAGCCTCAAGGGTAGCAAGTTCAGAAGCCATAGCTTCACACCACACTGTATGTTGACAAGCAATTTTGTAGGATGTAGGTTCAGGAACATGAGTAATATTGGCTATAAAGGCATGATATGTAGGAGTAAACTTGGTAGTTAAAGAATTAACAGAAGCATGAACAGTAGTAGGTAAACCTACAAAGTCTTGAAACTTAGCAGGAAGAGCTTTAAGTCGAGTACTATGTCTGACAGGTGGAAGAGTATGATTACTAGATGTAACAGGAGATTGAGTAGTTGATTGAATAGGTGACTGTTCAGAAGAGATTAGAGGAGATTGCATATGAGGTGGAGGCTCACATGACTCACAAGATTCTATAGAAACTGGATCATAAAAGGGATCAGTAAACACTGTACTGTCTGAAGTAAACAAATGATCAGGTGTAGTACTAGTCATATGTTGAAAAGGTAATATCTGCTCATTGAAAATGACATCGCGAGAGACAAAAACCTTTTTGGTTTCAAGATTCAACAATTTGTAAGCTTTTTTAGAAAATGGATAAGCAATAAGAATGCATTTATGAGCCCTTTTACTAAATTTATCTTTGTGAGGTAAAGTATTTATGGCATAACAGAGAGATCCAAAGACCTTCCAATGAGAATAGGATGGTGATTGATTAAACAGTATATGATAAGGTGATTTGCCTTTAAGACTAGCAACAGGAGTCCTATTTAATAGATATGTAGCTGTAAGGATGCAATCACCCCAAAAGGACACAGGAAGAAAAGCCTGAAGTCTTAAAGCACGAGCTGTATTAAGAAGAGTTTTGTGCTTTCTCTCCACAACACCATTTTGTTGTGGAGTATAAGTACAACTCTTTTGATGAATTATACCAAGAGAGGCTAAATGACTCTGAAAATCTGTACTCAAAAATTCTGAGCCATTATCACTTCGAAGAAGCTTAATATGACAAGAAAATTGTTTATGAACATAGGCAATAAAGTGTTTAAGTATAGAGGAAACTTGACTTTTATCTGCAAACAAAAAAACCCAAGTAGCTCTAGACATGTCCTCAACTATAGTTAGAAAATAACTACAGTTACCATGAGTTTTGTATTTGTAAGGTCCCCAAACATCAACATGAATTAGTTCAAACAATGCAGTACTAACAGAAGTACTCTCTGAAAATATTAATCTGCTTTGTTTAGCTAAGTGACAAGTTTCACAAGAAGAGAAAGAAACATTATTATGATACATTGAGGATGGTAAGTATTTCATTGAAGACACAGATGGATGCCCTAAACGAGCATGCCATAGTTGAACATCTATTACAGAATTGTTTACTGAATTACAAATGGAAGAAGGTATAGCTAAAGAGATTTGTTCAGAACAAGCAACTGGATGATGAAGTAGATACAGGCCTTCTTGAAGTTCACCAATCTCTGTGGTCTTCTTCAAGATATGATCCTGTATATAACAAGCATTTTTGGGGAAAAACACATTGCAAGAATTTGTGGCAGTAAGCTTTGGAATGGATAAGATTATAACTGAAACTGGGCACATAAAGAATATAAGTAAGAACAAGATTAGTATGTAGAGTTACTGTGCCAACATGAATAACAGTAGTATGATGTCCATTAGGAAGATGAAGCACAGAATTGACCTTGTGCACATTTGATAATAAGTGAAAATGAGGTGTAATATGGTCAGTAGCACCAGAATCTAAAATCCACATATCTGCAGTCAAGGCGTGCTTACTGTTTGTATGACATACAAAGTGAAGAACATTACCAGCCATATGAGTATTAGATGCAGGTGGCCATTGTGCTGACAGACCAGAAGTACATGCAGAACTAGTATTAGCTGACAATTCCTTGAAACTGCTTTGAATCATAGTCATCAGCTGTTGACATTGAGCAGTAGTGAAACCTGCAGGCTCAGTAGCAGACTTTGCTGTAGATGCTTGATCAGAAGATTCAGTAATAACATTGAAGACTGAGCAATTTTAACCTGAGTTTTTGGCTTATGTTTTGGTTTACCAAACAGTCTATGCCAAGAGGGATAACCGTGAACACAGAAACATTTATCTTTACTATGACTGTAACGCCCCCAAATCTGAGGTCAAAGATTCAGGTCGTCACATCACCATCCAACCATATCATACCTGTATTAACTGTACAACTCAACAATACATTCATCCATACCTCAATCTTGCACACAATCAAGTTAGAGCCTCAGAAACGATAATCAAAAGTAACTCTAAATATTACAATTCACCTGTACAATCCAGAGTCTTACACAATTCCACTTATACAACTACACTTGAAGACAAGTCTTACTGTTACAGTTGAAAACCTATCAGACTACTCTGTAGTATTTATCAGGAACTAAATCATCTCCGGGGTAATCTTCTACTCCTCTTCTGCTGGTGCGGAGTTAATCGGCCAATTTCTTCCCTTTCTGAAAATTTTTTTTAAAGCAAGAATGAGCTACATAATGCTCAGCAAGTTCACCATTTTATAAAATAATAATGTGGTTTATTTCGAAAACATTCCCAACTATATGGGTATATATCTCAGATTTCAAAACATAATTGGACAATGTATATGCCCGAGTCGAATAAAACATCTATACTCACTAAGGAGCTTTAGAATAACATATGAACCCTTTATAAGGTTCCCATTTTAATATATCTCAAGTTTGAAAATATATACATATGAGTATATCTTTTCGGCAAAACACTCTACGATTAACATACTGTACAGGGAATACATCATTGCAAACCTCTTTCCTTCCATTAACTTAGAAGGTTTCTCATACAAAAACATTTCATTCTTTGAAACAATTGCAAGAGTGCACTAACACGTGCCAATCTTTGTAGAAAATCTTGCAGTTCTAGATACTGCACGATGTCAATATTTTCTCATCAAAAGGCACACTATCGGCAACTTGGCACTTAGGCCCAAGAAGCAGTGTTTGAGTATTTTTCCAAAGTGGAGGATGGGACTGGAAGAAAACATAAAAAACCCGACAAGGATTGACGATGATCAGTCGCCACATCCAAGTCCAATAATCCGCGGGTCTTCTCTACTGGTAGAAGGATAGAAACTACATCCGTAACTATCCCCGGGTGAAAACTACATCCGTAATCACCCTCGATGAAAACTACATCCATAATCATCCTTCGGCAACACCTGGGCCGGAATAATAATTGATGGACCGCCTGGCTCACGGCCGCTTACACATCCCGGGAATCGTTCGTCAACGGTTCCCACACCTGCCAGAGTCCCTTTTTCTTTTTCTTTTGAAAACTTGATTTTGATTGAAAACAGAGTAATTGAGGTCCGACATCAGTCGATCGATGATTCTTGAAATCATACAAGAAGCAGAACCTGACCGGGGGTTTTTTGAAAATGTTTTGAGTTCGAAAGTGTTCGAGTTTGAAAGTATTAAATGTATCTTGGATTAACTTTATCTTTAAAATAATGAACAATAATTAATAAATAATATTTTAAGATTCATTATTAATAATTAATAAAATAATTATTCGATAAAATAAACTTTTAATCCAAGATAGGGTTTCGAGTATTTACGAAGATATAACAATAATTACTTGAGTATACGATACTCCCCGAATGACCCTTCGGGTTTTCGCAAACTAGTTACGATATAATAATATACCGCTCCCCGGTCAATAGTATATACGGACCGCTACGACCTCTATTGCTAGAGTCGTTGTCCGAGGAAAACATTTCAATCTAAGTTCAAGGGGTACAAACATAAATGTACTTATACAATCTCAATTGCATCAATACTTCGATAAACATAGCATTTGATATGGTTGAAAACTACAAACACAACAGTGAAAGTCCTTGTATATGTATAAGTTTTGAAAAGTAAACTTGCCTTGGTTTGGTTGGGGTGGTCGAGCGTGCAGAGTGGAACGATCTATACATAAGCAATAACCGCTCGTTAGTACCTTAACAACATCTCTTTAATTACGGGGTTTTAGGGGGTACGAAATTAACTTAATGACTTCGTCTTATGACACTCTAGCCCCACTATAGGTTCATGTCATCACTCGATTACGCTCGTCACTTATTCGACTTAATTTAGTTATCACATTCGAATCATAACCATTACCCCTAGAATTATGCTCCACTAACGACTTTTTCCCTTGCGCGAAATTTACTCTAGCATTTTTATAAAATTCAAAAATTCATATTTTAATCCAATTCTTTTTGGGTAGTCTTCACCACTTCATTCCCTAACTTCTCAAATTTTTCCATGATCCCACATATATTTTTAGGGGTTTAAACAAGGTTCACAAGGGGGTCACTTAGTGCAGTCCGGAATCCAGAAACACAATTTACTTCTCCGGCCATAACTTAAAATCTATACATCACCTAGTCATGAACCTTACATTTCAAGAAACTACATTCAATTATATTTCCAACAATATATGGTAGGACCTCAGGGGACAACATTTGGGGTTTCAAAACCATGTTACAAGACAGGTCAATGTTCCTGGAAAAACTCAGCAAGCATGTATCACTTAGATCAACCAATTCTCTCAATTCCACAACACAACCAATACCTAATTAACTTAGTTCATGCTTTATAACATTCATGGAGATACATATACTATCCACAATCATAAAAATCACAATCACAACATCAAAACTCAAGATCCATGTCATACATTACTTATACAACCAAGATTAACACTATAACACATGGATCTATCACCAAACATCATAAACACTACATGACCAAAAGGGTTTATGATTTTTATACCTTCTTGAGCACCTAGGAGCCTTGGGTAAGCCTTACAAAACTCTAGAACACCTTGAATGATCTCCTACAACCCTTACAATCCAAGATCTAAAAGAAAAACTAAACATGGTTACTATTCACAATATCTTTAACAATTTATAACTTGAAATTGAATGGATGAAAAGGCTTGAAACTCTTAATATACCTTGACTAGATGATGGAGAGGGCCTAGTATTTATGCCTTGAATTAAGAGTGATGGGAAGTGGGAGAAAGAAATTTTTTTCTTCCTCCTAGCTTTGGCCGAGAGCTATGAACAAGGGGGGAAGAGTTTTTCTTTTTGCTTTTGGTGTTGGTTGATTATGTTGTATTATTGTGGTATGTAAGGATATGTATATGCACCTCATCACATGTTGCCAACCTATATTATAGACTAGCTACACCATGCTTTCTTGTCTCCTTGGACAATGCACCAAACTAGTTACTATTCCTCTTCTACTTTATGCTTTTCTAGTTTGCTTCCTCCTAATTACTTGGTTGCATGGGACTTGCATGCAATACTACTCCTTGTATCATTATTCTTCCACCAATGCGTGACATTTAATCTTTAATTCGTATCGTATTCTAATTAATCTCTCGTAATAATATTTTGTCGCGTAGAGATTTCCCCTATAATTCCTTAAGTACTTAACTGTGTAAATTCCTCGAATGTCCATAATTCCTCGTCATAATCCTTAATAAATCTTTTAATACTCTAATCATTCTCAAATCCCAAGTTTTATAAATCTTACTAACAATAAGACTCTTGCCCTCAACAATCTTCTCTTTATCTTACATAGTGAATGTAACAACATAGTTTCTCAGACAATCAATTCCATTAATCAACAGGGATGACTAGAAAGGTTCCAAATTGACAATGTCACATGATATTAAATAAAAGGAAATATTACCAAAAATTAGGGTTCTTACAGCCTCCCCTCCTTAAAAGGATTCCGTCCCGGAATCAGGTTGAAAACAGTTGGGGGTGCTTTTCACGCATCGCGCTCTCTAGTTCCCATGTTGATTCTTCGACTTTCTGGTTCCCCCACAAAACTCTTACTAGTTTGACAACCTTGTTCCTCAGCACCTCTTCTTTTCTATCCATGATTTCTACGGGTTGCTCCACATATGTTAAGTCTGGTTGCAGATCCACTTGATCATATTCTATCACGTGTCGGAAGTCGGTATGGTAGGGTCGTAGCATGGACACATGGAACACATTATGTACTTGCTTCCAGCTCGGGGGTAAAGCCAATTCATAGGCTAACTTTCCAACTCGTTTCAAGATCTCAAAAGGTCCAATAAATCTTGGGCTTAGCTTCCCCTTCTTACCAAATCTCATCAATCCCTTCCACGGTGATACCTTCAACATCACAAACTCTCCTACCTCATATTCCTTGTCTTTGCGGGTCTGGTCCGCATACTTCTTCTGTCTGTCTTGGGCCGCTACCAGCCGTCCTCTTATGAGCTCGATAGTTTCTCTTGTCTGTTGGACCAGTTCAGGCCCTAAAATCTTCCACTCTCCAACTTCTTCCCAACACAAGGGAGACCGACATCTTCGTCCGTATAAAGCTTCATATGGGGCATTCCTATACTCGCATGGTAACTGTTGTTGTAGGAAAATTCGATCAACGGCAAGTGGTCATCCCAACTTCCCTTAAAATCGATGGCACATACTCTCAACATGTCCTCTATGGTCTGGATGGTTCTCTCGCTCTGTCCGTCTGATTGGGGGTGGTATGCAGTACTCAAGTTTAACTTGGTCCCCACACAATCCTGAAAACTCCTCCAGAACCTGGAGTTGAACCTTGGGTCTCTCCCAGATGCAATGCTCACAGGAACCCCATGCCTTACCACGATCTCCTTAGATATCTCATAAAATTTGTCCATTCGAAATAATGGATTTCGTAAAAAAAAACTAATGACTTTTACATACACTCGTCTGTACCGTAAAGACATAATATCAATTCGAAATCTTCATTTAATAATTCGTACATATCGTGATTGCAAAAATTTCTCATCCACCCATAAAATTACTATTTGTCCAGGTTTCGAATATTCCCGAAAATTAGGGTTAATGCAGTCTCCTCTCCTTAAAAGGATTCTATCTTAAGAACCTAAGGATAATAGTTGTGGATACAATTCCAACCCTACCCTTTCCAATTCTCAGGTTGACACTTCAACCCTATTGTTCTCTCCCTTGGTCTCACCAACGCCTTAATGTTGTTCCTCAACGCATACTCTCCTCGACCTGTATTCCTTATCGGTTGTTCTATGATTGAAAATTTCTATCCCACTACTTATACGTTCCTCTTCTACCTTGTTCATAGTATCCGTATTGAGTCCTTGTATCGTTGGGCCGTGAATACTTTGTGGTCGTGTTCTATAATCTGAGACAACATCAATACGCACGGTATTCCTCATTTTCCTTGGCTTGATTAGCACGCATGTGTTGCCTCCCGTCAGTCGTTACCACTTGCTATGGATACTGTATAGTCTTCGATATACGTCGAACCAGTTCAGCTACTGTATCCCTCGTTCATTGAATTCTTCGTAACGCAAGAAAAGCGAAACTTCTTCTTTCGTAGTATGCTTTACAAGAGACGTCCTTACGTTCGCATGGTGCCGATCGTGATAACAACATTCGTTTCATGGATAAGTTTTCATTCTCAACTGCCCCGTGAAATCTAAGGCACGACACTAAATATAAATTCGATCGTCTGGATAATTCTTCTTCCCTGTCCGTCAGCCACAGATCAAATTAGTACATACGCTCAATCTCTTTATTAAATATACCTGAAAGCACCTTCAATATTCGAAGTTTAACCTTAAGTCTTTATCTGACGTAATCGCTGCAGAAGTTTTATATTGCACCACCATCTCTTCCGTATAATATTCGATAATCTTCTCAATGGAAAGTCTCTCGTAGGTAAATCACTTGGTCCAACAATTATAACTCAACTAGGGCCATCTCTTGGCTCGGTCTTTGGCGACCTACTTATGAAATTCATTATAATTCTGTCCACGTTCAAGATTTTCTACAGGCGGAATTAATCCATTAGATCTCTATCATTCTGCTTTTGGCATGTCGCGTTTGTACTTAATAGTTTGCCAATACCATTCTTCATTTCAGTTTACCAAACATTCCCTTAATTCTCTATACATCTTTTTCCTTCCCCATAATTTAGTCATTTTCCTCTAACATTATTTCTTATGGTACATACTCTATTTTCTTGGTCAATACTGACTGAATTCCAATTTCGAATAATACCTTCTATAGGTATCGGCCACCACACTGGCCTTCCCTAGGTAATAACAAATTTCTCCATTATACTCCCTGCTCCCTTTCGTCACCTTCTCTTTCTTATGTTTAGTTCTACTATGAGATATACTTATGGCACTTGTGGAGAAATTTTTCACACTCTTCTCATAAGGTTAACGTCTTAGTTTTATGCGTGAACGCCATCATGACTAATCCCAGACTCACGGTTAGTATATCATATCCCGTAACCTTTATGTTGTTTAGAAGTATAGGCTATCATCCCCTTTATACTGCATCAGCACACCTCTTAAACTCTTGAAAGACGCATCATCGTGACTCTCAAAGTCCTCTTTTTATCATCAAGTATGGCTAACAACGAGGTTGTTGCTAATATCTCATTTCATCCCAAAACTTTGTTCATTAATCCATAAAGGCTTCTGACTCATTAGTCCATTCAAACGATACTACCACAATTTTATAACGTTTATATTAGTGTAAAATGCCAACTTTGACACAGTACAGAGGTCGATCTTGAGTTGGTAAAACCTTCTCTTCAACCTTATCTTTGAAAAAAAACTACTCATTTTAACTAGTCAACAATTCCTCCATTTCCGATAAGGGTATCAGTTCTCGATGGTATATGTAAGATGTCATACGCTCGTCCTCCTTCACAACTGGCGCCAATCAGCCTGAGGCCTGCATGCTACTGCGATTCCCAATAAACTTGATTAGGTGGTAATCTCGAAGGATCATTGTCATATATCCATGCATCCACTTGCTATTAGGGGCCTGTTAAACTTTATGTCTCTCTATGTGCATCAATCCCTTTAAGCTAAATAAAGCTTCACATTCTTGCCACGGTATTTCTTCCTTTCTTGTCCATCTCACTTCCAGGTATTTTCCTCTAAGGATATGTTTTACATCGCAATCGATTTGCATTTCTTGGATCAGGAAAAGGCTTGGTAACTCCAGAATTCATTAATATAACATCCTGACAACGGTTGGTAGGAGCGTGCTCCCAACCACCTCATCATTTCTTATAACTTTCCCCACACCAATATTAAAGGTCTTGTGGTATGCCCTGACATGTTATCTCTACTTCAATAATTACTCGACATAACGCTCTGGCTGCACAATTACAACATTTGGTTTTTTTTTTGATCTCATATTGGTGTAACGGTTCACAATTGTACCTCCCGTTCACCTTAGAGTAATCACTTTGAAAGGAATGGTTTCAAAATAACAAGGTCCAATAGATAATCTCAATAAGAATTCCACATTGGATGTTCCAAGAATGTTGATGGTTCCAAATACTAGGAGTCTCGATTTTTTGGAAATGTAAGGATGGACAGAAAGAATACAACAAGGTTTATTCCTTCCCGTCCTGATAATTCTGTAATATGACACCATAGAGAATGTTGCACAAGGGCAATGATTGTTGGGTACAAAAGTCATAAAGACGGTCTTTATACAATTCTTACATCGGGTGGATACTTTTCCTCCTGAATAATAAGAGGAAATCTAAAGTCGCATTGATGAAGGTCAGCCAATAGAAAGCAATTCTACTCCATGACAATTAAAGAATGAAGTAGTTTGTCACTCAAGTAATCAATGGTTTCAAATGAATTCTCATTGTATGAAATGAAAGAATAAAATATTCAAGTGATATAAAGTCTGATACGAAGATGGGTAAAAGTTCAAGTCGAGTGGGCGACCTCACTAGGTCTCAATCAAGTTATTCGTCCAAACTTTCATCATCATACTTTACCACATGTAAAATGCATTGCGGAATGAATTAAATTGGGAGTTGGACCAATGAAACAATAACTAGTCCTTTTCAAGAAACACTAGTGACTAGCTAGACAAAATTTGCTAGTTCACCTGTTTGAGACATCACCATCAGCTAGGATAATTAGCTAGGTGTTCTTCACAACATTACAATTTTGAGTAGTTGGAACGATCAACTAGTCATTCATATTGACATAACGACTAGCCAGTTTCAATTGGATAGAACGGAATTTCAACATCGTAGCCACTGAAGAAACTTTAGGCTTCTCGGACAACGAATGAAAATAAGAAGTTATTAAGTTTGAAAAAAAAGAAAACTATAAAATCTGAAGAGAATGTTCTAGGTATCGGAACAATCGATAACCTCTCATCAAATATTACTTATCAGTGAAACGGTCCACCCAAGGGTGCCTCCGTACACCTGCTTTATCAGATCCGACAATAGAATTAAATTCGGAATACCAATATCAAGATGATACCCTTACTATGATTTCAATGTGCGGTGTACAATCTCATCTTGAATAGAAGAAAGAATTCATTAGGGATGTCTGGACATTAGATCATCCCTGTCCTCAGTAATTTGTTGAATATTTATGAGCTCAACTGAAGAATGCAAGTATGAAAGAAGCAATCAAATATCGATATTCGTTAAGTAGTATTCGTCGATTAATTAAGGAAATATTTGTGGAACATTCCTTGGATAATTGAAAGAGAGTGTAAATAGTCCTGAGCAGAAATAATTATAAACTTCAAATAGAATGATCGGGCTCAATTAAAATACTTTGGATGAGTCCCGGTTTAGAGAAAGTATATCACTGATTGTTATTCCACAAGTTTGAAGTAGAAAGCTAGGAGGGTTACCTGATATAAGCTAATCGAGGTAACATGGTTAGTGAACAGTTTAAAATGAAGTAGTGCACCAGCCGGTAGTTATCAAAATAAGTTAATAATTATTCGTGCATCTCATTACCACCACTATGAGGGTAACTCCATCTCTTCGTCTTCGTAATACAGACACCAACTAGTGCGTCTCTCAATCATCATCTTAAAGTCATTTATCGTGTTAGGGTTTCACCAATATATCTGTCATTTCCGTGCTTTATCTTGAAGACCAAGCTTCACATCATTCCGGGGACACCTGCTAAGTCTATGGGGTCCTACTTCATGCCTTCCGACATGAATCACAAGTGGCCAGTTCCCCCTGGGAACAGATCAAAGAGATCTCTCAGGGATCTCAGTGCAGTCCATAGGTTCAGTGGCGGGTGTGTGTATGTGAACATATACCAAAAATATTGAGGTCTACAATACGTATATACGTAGTCCCTGCTAACATCTCTATCAAAGGATCCCACTCTAGACCCGCTGGTCTTTTCTTTTGGTAGACTCTGAGATCACTGTATCGCTCGTTGCAACCATATTCAACTTCTCTCGAGTCCCTTTGTTAATTCTACTTGTTTGTTCTCTAAGTTGAACTACCATGTTCCCGCGTTCGAATCATGCGTGGAATTATCTAGCACGCTCGTCTTATGATAACATTCTCGTATAACACATGTAAAATTCGCCATCAAGGGTAATGGAATCCACAACGACATAGTGACCAACCTTCAGGCAAACCCGTTACTTATCGAAAATCGGATCTTATAACCAAAGTAAAAGACTTTCATTACTCCAAGTACTAAGTACCCTTAATTATGTAGGGGAGTCCAAACTTCTTGATTCTTAAAATGCCGCCTCCTGAACTGTGGAGGAATATGGGCCACAAAATTTATGCCAGCCTAGTCATCCGATCATATTGGCAATATCGCCTCTACCTCAGCTGCTCTCGAGATTTCGCTCTGCTTCCTATATCATTATCTATGATAAGTCATGTGCGACTCTCAAACCTCTATTCATCATTCTGAAGGTCTCTAAGGATTCTATCGACCCTAGTATAATACCTCCAGTAACACTCCAGTCCATTCTACTCACCGGTACCTCTTCCGGTAGTCCAATCATAAGTTTACTACGAACTCTTATGCCATTCTCCTACTTAGACTTAACTCTCAACACTCTCGTTTCTGAGTACTGTAACTTATCGCTCTGATACCATTTCTGTAACGCCCCCAAATCTGAGGTCAAAGATTCAGGTCGTCACATCACCATCCAACCATATCATACCTGTATTAACTGTACAACTCAACAATACATTCATCCATACCTCAATCTTGCACACAATCAAGTTAGAGCCTCAGAAACGATAATCAAAAGTAACTCTAAATATTACAATTCACATGTACAATCCAGAGTCTTACACAATTCCACTTATACAACTACACTTGAAGACAAGTCTTACTGTTACAGTTGAAAACCTATCAGACTACTCTGTAGTATTTATCAGGAACTAAATCATCTCCGGGGTAATCTTCTACTCCTCTTCTGCTGGTGCGGAGTTAATCGGCCAATTTCTTCCCTTTCTGAAAAGTTTTTATAAAGCAAGAATGAGCTACATAATGCTCAGCAAGTTCACCATTTTGTGAAATAATAATGTGGTTTATTTCGAAAACATTCCCAACTATATGGGTATATATCTCAGATTTCAAAACATAATTGGACAATGTATATGCCCGAGTCGAATAAAACATCTATACTCACTAAGGAGCTTTAGAATAACATATGAACCCTTTATAAGGTTCCCATTTTAATATATCTCAAGTTTGAAAATATATACATATGAGTATATCATTTTCGGCAAAACACTCTACGATTAACATACTGTACAGGGAATACATCATTGCAAACCTCTTTCCTTCCATTAACTTAGAAGGTTTCTCATACAAAAACATTTCATTCTTTGAAACAATTGCAAGAGTGCACTAACACGTGCCAATCTTTGTAGAAAATCTTACAGTTCTAGATACTGCACGATGTCAATATTTTCTCATCAAAAGCCACACTATCGGCAACTTGGCACTTAGGCCCAAGAAGTAGTGTTTGAGTATTTTTCCAAAGTGGAGGATGGGACTGGAAGAAAACATAAAAAACCTGACAAGGATTGACGATGATCAGTCGCCACATCCAAGTCCAATAATCCGCGGGTCTTCTCTACCGGTAGAAGGATAGAAACTACATCCGTAACTATCCCCGGGTGAAAACTACATCTGTAATCACCCTCGATGAAAACTACATCCGTAATCATCCTTCAGCAATACCTGGGCCGGAATAATAATTGATGGACCGCCTGGCTCACGGCCGCTTACACATCCCGGGAATCGTTCGTCAACGGTTCCCACACCTGCCAGAGTCCATTTTTCTTTTTCTTTTGAAAACTTGATTTTGATTGAAAACAGAGTAATTGAGGTTCGACATCAGTCGACCGATGATTCTTGAAATCATACAAGAAGCAGAACCTGACCGGGGGTTTTTTGAAAATGTTTTGAGTTCGAAAGTGTTCGAGTTTGAAAGTATTAAATGTATCTTGGATTAACTTTATCTTTAAAATAATGAACAATAATTAATAAATAATATTTTAAGATTCATTATTAATAATTAATAAAATAATTATTCGATAAAATAAAATTTTAATCCAAGATAGGGTTTCGAATATTTACGAAGATATAACAATAATTACTTGAGTATACGATACTCCCCGAATGACCCTTCGGGTTTTCGTAAACTAGTTACGATATAATAATATACCGCTCCCCGGTCAATAGTATATACGGACCGCTACGACCTCTATTGCTAGAGTCGTTGTCCGAGGAAAACATTTCAATCTAAGTTCAAGGGGTACAAACATAAATGTACTTATACAATCTCAATTGCATCAATACTTCGATAAACATAGCATTTGATATGGTTGAAAACTACAAACACAACAGTGAAAGTCCTTGTATATGTATAAGTTTTGAAAAGTAAACTTGCCTTGGTTTGGTTGGGGTGGTCGAGCGTGCGGAGTGGAACGATCTATACATAAGCAATAACCGCTCGTTAGTACCTTAACAATATCTCTTTAATTACGGGGTTTTAGGGGGTACGAAATTAACTTAATGACTTCGTCTTATGACACTCTAGCCCCACTATAGGTTCATGTCATCACTCGATTACGCTCGTCACTTATTCGACTTAATTTAGTTATCACATTCGAATCATAACCATTACCCCTAGAATTATGCTCCACTAACGACTTTTTCCCTTGCGCGAAATTTACTCTAGCATTTTTATAAAATTCAAAAATTCATATTTTAATCCAATTCTTTTTGGGTAGTCTTAACCACTGCATTCCCTAACTTCTCAAATTTTTCCATGATCCCACATATATTTTTAGGGGTTTAAACAAGGTTCACAAGGGGGTCACTTGGTGCAGTCCGAAATCCAGAAACACAATTTACTTCTCCGGCCATAACTTAAAATCTATACATCACCTAGTCATGAACCTTACATTTCAAGAAACTACATTCAATTATCTTTCCAACAATATATGGTAGGACCTCAGGGGACAACATTTGGGGGTTCAAAACCATGTTACAAGACAGGTCAATGTTCCTGGAAAAACTCAGCAAGCATGTATCACTTAGATCAACCAATTCTCTCAATTCCACAACACAACTAATACCTAATTCACTTAGTTCATGCTTTATAACATTCATGGAGATACATATACTATCCACAATCATAAAAATCACAATCACAACATCAAAACTCAAGATCCATGTCATCCATTACTTATACAACCAAGATTAACACTATAACACATGGATCTATCACCAAACATCATAAACACTTCATGACCAAAAGGGTTTATGATTTTTATACCTTCTTGAGCACCTAGGAGCCTTGGGTAAGCCTTACAAAACTCTAGAACACCTTGAATGATCTCCTACAACCCTTACAATCCAAGATCTAAAAGAAAAACTAAACATGGTTACTATTCACAATATCTTTAACAATTTATAACTTGAAATTGAATGGATGAAAAGGCTTGAAACTCTTAATATACCTTGCCTAGATGATGGAGAGGGCCTAGTATTTATGCCTTGAATTAAGAGTGATCGGAAGTGGGAGAAAGAAAATTTTTTCTTCCTCCTTCTAGCTTTGGCCGAGAGCTATGAACAAGGGGGGGAAGAGTTTTTCTTTTTGCTTTTGGTGTTGGTTGATTATGTTGTATTATTGTGGTATGTAAGGATATGTATATGCACCTCATCACATGTTGCCAACCTATATTATAGACTAGCTACACCATGCTTTCTTGTCTCCTTGGACAATGCACCAAACTAGTTACTATTCCTCTTCTACTTTATGCTTTTCTAGTTTGCTTCCTCCTAATTACTTGGTTGCATGGGACTCGCATGCAATACTACTCCTTGTATCATTATTCTTCCACCAATGTGTGACATTTAATCTTTAATTCGTATCGTATTCTAATTAATCTCTCGTAATAAAATTTTTTGTCGCGTAGAGATTTCCCCTATAATTCCTTAAGTACTTAATTGTGTAAATTCCTCGAATGTCCATAATTCCTCGTCATAATCCTTAATAAATCTTTTAATACTCTAATCATTCTCAAATCCCAAGTTTTATAAATCTTACTAACAATAAGACTCTTGCCCTCAACAATCTTCTCTTTATCTTACATAGTGAATGTAACAACATAGTTTCTCAGACAATCAATTCCATTAATCAACAGGGATGACTAGAAAGGTTCCAAATTGACAATGTCACATGATATTAAATAAAAGGAAATATTACCAAAAATTAGGGTTCTTACAATGACCTTGCAAATGACACACTTCACAAACTAGAGTAGCATCAGTCACAGTACGTTTACCATTAGTCTGTTTAGCAGCCTTACCAGATCCCCCTTGAGAATCATGATACTTCACAGCTAAAGCCACAGAATCAGTTGACATAGAGTTAACACCAAATTCCCTCTGATTTTCTTCTTGCATCAAGAGACTATAAGCTGCACTTAAGCTAGGAATAGGTGTCATTAACAAGAGATGACCTCGTATAGCTGTATATTGTTCTCCTAATCCCATGATAAACTGAGACAACTTGATACTCTTGCTAAATGTGTCAAGCTTTGAGTTAATATCACAAGCACATTTGCTACAATCACAACGAGGCACAACAGATAAAGCCTCTAATTCATCATTAAGTGCTCTGAATATCGTAAAATAAGCAGAAATTGATAGATTTCATTGACGAAGAGATGCAATTTCCTTTCGTAAATTGAACAACTTAGGCACATTTGTTTAAGCAAATCTTATAGCAAAATCATCCCAAATATCTTTTGATACACTCATATACATCACACTTTGACGAATCTCAGGAGATACAGTGTTTAATATCCATGAAATGACTATATCGTTACAACGAGTCCAGTGCACATAGAGATTAGTATTAGCAGCAGGTTTAACATAAGATCCATCCACAAAACCTAGCTTTAGTTTAGAAGAAAGTGTTGGAGAATATGGGTAATTACTTGGATTTTTCTGAAGTCGTGTGAACACTTTCAGATTGAAGTTATTTGTGGTTCACCCAAATAATTCAATCGGATAAAGTCAGAAATTCTGCAAGAAGAGAGAATGTGTTTTGCTGTGAATTTCAAATGAACCTATGCAGAAAATGATCAATGCCACACCTATATATAGATGTCAACAGATGTGTCTTTTGCCAATAGACACATCTCAAGATGTGTCTTTTGCCAAAAGACACATCCCATTTCCAACAGTCATGTCCAATGCTAATAGACACATCTCAAGATGTGTCTTTTCCCAATAGACACATCTCAAGATGTGTCTTTTCCCAATAGACACATCTCATTCTAGCAGATGTGTTTGATGCCAATAGACATGTCTCATAAGCAATAATTCTGAAATCATAACGAACTCGAACAGAGCATGCACTCCACATTCTCCCGACTTGTTCGATGTAACATTACGATTACATTGATCAACTAGTCAATCCAATTACACTAAAATATCCAACAATCCTCCCCCATTTTAGCGTAATCCATGATTAACTAAACAAAATCACAACAAACAACAAACTTATGCATAAATGAAATATCGTGACGATTGAATTTCACATTAGTATATTACACATTCCAAATATTCGAATACCAAGGTGTCACTATGGATTGAACCTTGGTTATTCATAGTGAATACATGAAGATAATATACACATAAATTTACATTCTCAAATGTTCTTACTCGACGCTATGTTTTACTAGCCTAGTGTCCTAATCCTTCTTAAGCATATCAAAGCCAAGTCCAAGCTTCTTGAAGCGGCTAAACTTCATGCTCAAATAGGTAGTTCTTTTATTCTCGCACCTGCATATGCAATTTTTCAAAAGAACTATTAAGAAGATAAACTTCAACCTCCTTAACTTGCAGGTCTGAACACATACCTTGGGATGATGCTTTAATGTGTTCCAATCTCTAGATGTTAAGCTTTCCACATTGAATTCAGCACCTAATGTCATATTAGATGGGAATTGGGTATCTTAACATGAGAGGTTATTCGATGGACTTTAATCCCATCCCCACAGCCGACTTGTGCACAAGATCTCTACTCAACCCTTTGGTTAGATGATCGGCTAAATTATGTTGAGTTCTTATAAACTCCACTGATATAACACCATGCGTGATAAGCTCACGAATCATGCTATGTCTAACACCTAAGTGTCTAGACTTGCCTTTGAACACTTGTCTATAAGCATTAGACAAGGCAGACTCACTATCACATCTGATAGATATGGGTGATATCGGTTTAGGCCACAATGGAATCTCATAAATCAGATTTCTTAACCATTCAGCTTCTTTACCAGCCGCTGATAATGCCACAAATTCAGATTCCATCGTTGAATCAGTAATGCAACTCTGTTTCTTTGATGCCCAAGAGATAGCACCTCCCCCAAGTAGGAATACCCATCCACTTGTGGAAGAATGATCTTCCTTATTGGAAATCCAACTTGCATCTGAATGACCTTCAATAACCGAAGGAAATCCAATATATGTCAAACCATAATCCATGGTTCCTTTCAAGTACTTGAACACTCGGCTTAAGGCTTGCCAATGATGTGAACTTGGTTTGCTAGTATACCTACTAAGCTTTCCAACAGCATAGGCAATATCTGGCCTAGTACTTATCATGGCATACATGAGACTACCAATAGCCCTTGAATATTCAAGTTATGATACTGCAACACCTGTATTAGGTAGGAGTTTAATACTAGGATCAAGAGGAGTGCTAACAGGAGAACAATCCTTAAAGTTAAATCTTTTCAGAATCTTCTCAATATAATGAGATTGAGAAATTGAAATGCCATTGTTCTCACGCTTGATTCTTATACCAAGAATCACCTCAGCCTCCCCCATGTCTTTCATATCAAAATAAGATGACAAGAACTTCTTGGTTTTATCCACTTGATTTTGGTCAGTACCAAAAATCAACATGTCATCCACATATAAACAAATTATAACTCCTTTACCAGAAGCATCAAATTTGCTATATACACACTTGTCTGCTTGGTTAAGAAAATAACCGTTAGACAAGACCACAGTATCAAATTTATCATGCCAATCCTTCGGTGCTTGTTTCAGACCATAAATTGATTTCTTCAATTTACACACCTTGTTTTCACAACCAGGCATAACAAACCCTTCGGGTTGTTTCATATAAATCTCTTCATCTAATTCACCATTCAAGAATGCAGTTTTCACATCCATTTGGTGAATGACAAGGTTGTGTATAGCAGCAAGTGCTATTAACAACCTAATAGTAGAGGTTCTAGCAACAGGAGCATAAGTATCAAAATAATCAATCCCTTCTTTTTGTCTAAAACCTTGGATTACCAGTCTGGCTTTAAACTTATCTATGGTACCGTCCACCTTCATTTTCCTTTTGAAGATCCATCTGTTTCCCAATGCCTTACAGCCAGGGGGCAAATCACTCAATTCCCAAGTATTATTATTCATGATAGAATCCATTTCATCTTGGATAGCTTCTTTCCAGAATGCAACATCCCTAGATTTCATAGCTTCGCTAAATGTATTTGGATCCTCCTTAATAACAAAACAATATTGGTATTGATATTCAATTTCATCTCTAGAGCCTTCTACTAGATAAAGATGAAAATCATCTCCAAAAGACTTTGCTTTTCTAGCTCTAGTGCTTCTCCTTGGTTCAGACGGTCCATTCACATCTTCAGTAGAAACTGAGTTCCTACTAGAAGAATTCTGAAGCATGTCCCTTGGTCTAGGTATAGATGTAAATCTGTTTTCATCAAATATAGCATCCCTTGACTCGATAATCGAGTTCACAGATACATAGTCATTAGATTCTAACACATAGAATCTATATGCTATGGAATGCTCAGCATAACCAACAAATATGCAATCTATACCTCATTCACCCAAGTTTCTTCTTTTGGGTTCAGTGAGTCTTACAACTGCTCTACATCCCCAAACTCTCAGAAAACTCAATTTTGGTGACTCTTTATACCAAAGTTCATAAGGGGTAATCTTATTCCTCTTGCTAGGAATTCGATTCAATAAATAACAGGCTGTTAACATAGCCTCACCCCAAAAACCCTCACTCAATCCCGAGTAGGATAACAAGGAATTAACCATTTCTTTCAAAGTGCTATTCTTTCTCTCTGCCACACCATTTTGCTGCGGTGTATAAGGAGCCGTGGTTTGATGTATTATACCAGTAGATTGAAAATAAACCGGATCATAATACTCACCTCCTCTATCAGTACGTAGATTTTTAATCATGGTACTCTGATGTAGCTCTACTTCTTCTTTATAAATTTTAAAGAAGTCAAGAGCTTCATCCTTAGCATGCAATAGATATACATAGCAATATCTAGTAGCATCATCAATAAAAGTAACTACATACTTTTTATTTCCTAATGATGGTGTAGAATGGAAATCACACAAATCACTATGAATTAGTTCTAAAACATCAGACACCCTTTTAACCTCTTTAAATGGCATTCTGGTTATCTTCGTTAACATGCATGTTTTGCATTTTTCATTATCTAAATCAATGGCAGGTATGAGACTCATTTTTGACATATCCTTTATTCTTTTGTAATGTACATGTCCTAGTCTAGCATGCCATAATTCAGATTTATTCAAATCATTGCTAGTACTAGTAGAAGCCATGCAAGCAGATTCATCAACAAATGGAGTATTTACATTCAACATAAACATACCATTACACAAATAGCCAAAGCCAACAAAAGAGCCATGTTTTGACAATATATATTTGTCACTTTCATAAACTTGTTTATATCCACAATTGTTCAATACAACACCAGACAAGAGATTCTTCCAAATCCCAGGAACATACAACACTTTATTCAACAATATACATTTGCCAGAAGTAAAAACTATCTTGACATTTCCTAGTCCTTTGATCGGTTCAGTTGCAACATTTCCCATCTTTAAGATAGATCCATCTTCGATTGGTTGAAAGTCTATGAACCAACGAAGATCTTTGCATACGTGACTCGTTGCTCCTGAATCAATCCACCAAGCAACATTGTCATCTTGCACATAAAATGCCTCAGATATGAGTGATACATAATTCTGACCAGAATTATAATTGTGTATTAAAATCTGACCTTGTTGCTTTTCTGGATCCTTGGATCCACTTGGACCAGCAATCTGCTTTTCTTGCTTGCCTTTACCAACCCGACAATCCTTCTTGAAATGTCCAGGTTTGCCACACTTCCAACATGACATCTTAGGCCTTTTATTGGAAGAATTGTTGTTGTTTCCTTTAAACTTTCGTTTATCACCCTTGCCATTCTTAGAATTCTTGGAAGATCCACCATCTTCAACCATATTCACAGAAGAGTTACCGACTTGGTTCTTTCCCTTAGGATTATTCTCAATTTCTTGAGTCCTCAAAGCCTCTTCAATTCTGAAGTGACTTCCAAGTTGAACCAGAGTCATATCATCTTTATTCTGTTTCAAGGAGTGTTTAAAATCCTTCCATGATGGTGGTAGTTTGTCTATAACACCAGAAACTGAGATAGATTCATCCATCTTCAGATTGTGTTGGGCAAACTGCCCCAGAATCCTTAACAATTCATTGTATTGTTCCATCACTGGTCTAGAATCGACCATATTATAATTCATAAAATTACTAACCAGAAACTTCTTACTAGAAGCATCTTCTGCCATGTACTTGGATTCAAGAGAATCCCACAATTCTTTCGCTGACTCAACATTTTGGTATATATCGGAAAGGGAATCAGACATACTGTTTAAGATGTGGCCGCGACAGATGTAGTCATCGTTTTCCCACTTGCACCGCTTCCTAGTCTGTTCAGCGGTTTCATTTTCGATCCCTTCTGGAATGGGGGTACTCAGAACATACACAACTTTCAGCGTGGTCAACAGAAAATGCATCTTTTTCTGCCATCTTCTAAAATCCTGGCCCTCAAACTTGTCCAGTTTTGCAAACTTGCTTGTCATGTCTTTTGCAGATTCTGCGTTCGCCATCTTCAGAAACAAATGACTTCAATCTTTGTTGGAGAATATGGGTAGTTACTTGGATTTTTCTGAAGTCGTGTGAACACTTTCAGATTGAAGTTATTTGTGGTTCACCCAAATAATTCAATCGGATAAAGTCAGAAATTCTGCAAGAAGAGAGAATGTGTTTTGCTGTGAATTTCAAATGAACCTATGCAGAAAATGATCAATGCCACACCTATATATAGATGTCAACAGATGTGTCTTTTGCCAATAGACACATCTCAAGATGTGTCTTTTGCCAAAAGACACATCCCATTTCCAACAGTCATGTCCAATGCTAATAGACACATCTCAAGATGTGTCTTTTCCCAATAGACACATCTCATTCTAGCAGATGTGTTTGATGCCAATAGACATGTCTCATAAGCCATAATTCTGAAATCATAACGAACTCGAACAGAGCATGCACTCCACATTCTCCCGACTTGTTCGATGTAACATTACGATTACATTGATCAACTAGTCAATCCAATTACACTAAAATATCCAACAGAAAGTGCAATTTTCATGGATCTAAACCACTGATTATAGTTTTGCTCAGTCAAAGTAATTGTGATGAGGATTAAACCTGGATGATCGGATGGATGCAGGAAATATGGATGACTTGTATCGATGCTGTTCGTAGATGAAATTGATGCACCAGTTGCAACTTGCAGATAAGATGGAGAAGACGCCATGAATATAACAGATATCTCAACTTTGATACTGAGAAAACAGAGAGATTTAAGTAATAAAAGAGATCGAGAGAGATAGAAGAAATCAGAGAGATTAAGAGATCGAGAGAGATTTGTAAATCAGAGAGGTACTAGTATAACAGCGGAATTATGTATCAATCAGAGATCTATGCTCTGATACCATGTCAGCTCCATTAATGGAGCTTAACTAAAAATAGAGAAAATGAAGAAGAAGAACTTCATAATAAGAAAAATGTTTACATCAAGTCTGAGTTTGTTACACAAATGAGAGCTTATATACTAGCCTCATATTAACAGAAATGTAACTACTCTACTAACAAACTAATCCAGCTAGCACCAGCTAGCTAACTGACAAATCTTCTAGAATATAGCTGATGGCTGATATGGCTTGATGACTTGGATGTTGACTTAGTGAGTTGACTCTTTTATAGTAGCAGTATTCTCATCAAAACTTCATAGTTTGCAATTTATTGTGTTGATATAAAAAATATTAAAGATTCTTTGACAATATCATTTATCACTCTGCTGGATTCCTCGGTTAATGCATCAATTACATGCTTAGTTATAAATTCATGTAAGTAGTGACAAAATCAAATTTTTAAGAGATCCAAGATACAAAATAACTTATCTATAATTTGAAAACTAGTTGGAATCTGGAAAAAAATGACAAATTAATTATTAAATCACAATAGGGTTTAAAAATTATTATTTCTTATTAAAGTTTTAAAGACAATGTAGGCGCCAGTGTCTTGATTCTGCCGCATGCATCATGTCAATAGTTACGTTGAACCCCTCTAAGCACCTGCAGTTTCAGTTACATTGAAGATCTGAAATATGGAGTACGTAACAACACAAATAGTTGATAGAGAGATGAAACAGTGAATCTAATGCAAGATTGTCCCATCAAAATCTAAAACGCTCACCCTAATCGTACATTGGTCCTATTTGGCTGGACTTAAAATAAGTCATTATACACTTATTTTCGAGTAAAAATTTCATATTTTAATAATGTATTTTTATATAAATATTTAATATATGTTTGAGAATCCATAAATTGCAAAAAAAATTACTTTTTTTCCCCAAAAAACTAGGAATCTTAACTTATTTTTTTAAAATAAGTCAACTTTTCAGAAAATAAGCTTACCCGTCCAAAACACCCCATTATGATCACTCAACAACACATTTCACTTATCATTGGTTCCATAGATTTCCAGGTCTTATCTTCGTGTGTCCACGTGATCATTCGGCGGCAATTTACATTTGAGAACGATAAGAATAATTATTCTGCATATTTTAAAGGAGCGCGGAACAATTATTTTACAAATTTTTCACGTTTTCAAAATTTCAGTGTTATATTAATATGCTATAAAATAATATTATAATAGCTCTTCTCCAGATAAAATGTGTTCTCTATCTACGTAAAGTTTCATTTGTCTTAGTCGAATGAAAATTAAGAGTTACGATTGAAACTAAATGTTTCACTAATTCGGTTATACTACTACTATGATAGCTGTCTCTGCCAACTCTTTCTAATTTTGCTCAAACTAGTTGCGATTTTTCAAACTAATTTATTACCATTGCTTAATGATTATTTATAGATAGCTCTACTCATAACAAACACATCTATGTTGATTTTTGACAGAACATGTACAGATTATCAACACAACTTATTGTTTAAAACATATATCGACCATGAAAAATACCCTCGCTAATGATGTATCGATCATTAGTGATTAGATGCATGTAATCATAACATTTATTTAAACAAAGTCATTAGCGATTAGATGCATGAAATCAAGACATTTTTTCAAACAAAGTCCTAACGAAAAATGTTTCTTCTATTCTGTGTTTCGTATATAACACAGTTTGTAATTCTACTCTTATTCGTAAGTAAATAAATAAAATATATATTTTGAAATTTGATTTAAAAATTAAATAAATCATAATAAATTTTTTAAAAATAAAATGTTATGAAAATAGTAAACAAATTGTATTACTCATTCTTTTCAAATTCTAAATAAATAATAATTATATTCTATATATAACCAGCGCAAGGGACGTGGTTTGGTCGTCATCGGGTGCCACAACTAAAATATAGGTTAAGGAAAGAAAGAAGTAATATTTTTGTTGTTTAGTTGGTTGTTTACTGTTTAAGAAAAAAATAGTAATATACACATAAATAATATTCTAATATTCTCAAAATTTACAAATATTTGAATAAAATTATAAATAAATATTTAAGAAAAATATAATATAGTAACATTCAGCACATCATATTAAGTATAATTAGAAAATATTATAAAAATATATATCATAATGATAAAAAAATTCAAATATTGTAATAAAAATAAAATAATAGAAAATATTCAAAAATAATATTCTAAATTTTTATAATATGCATGTAAATAAAAAACAAGTAATCATTTTGATAAAATTAATATGTAAAATATATTAATACAGTGTAATAAATAAAAAATTTTTGAAAAATAAATAAAAAAATTGGAAATTTTAAATTTTAAATTGTAAATTAAAATATAATATAAAATATTTAAATTATATAAAATTAAAGAAGACGGTTTAATATAATTTTGAAAAAACAAATATTATTAAAAAAACATTATTCCACAAATAGATCTATAATGAAATCTTATAGCCAACCACTTACATATGGTGTTAAACGGGTACAAAATATGTAAATATATAAATATATAAATAAATAAATAAAAAGTATTCATGTAAATGTATAATTCATTTAACAATTAGTTTTTTTAATAAAATTTTATAAAAGAAATAGTAATTATTTGAAAAAAGTTTACTACAATAAAATTTAGAAAAATATGAATGATCTAAAGAAATAATTTCAGAAAATACATTATTTTAAAAATAGAATAAAAATAATAACCAAATTTTATGTGCGGGATAAATGGGTTATGTAGTATGACGTGGTATAGTTGTTTGCGGTTCAATAATGACTAAAAAATAGGAGAAAAATATAGTAATCATAAACATTCTATTAAAATAATTTAAAATAGATAAATAAATACAATAACATTCAATATTAAAACAAATATAAAATGTAATAGTATTTTTTCAAATAGAGATTAAAATGATATTGTTTTGAAGAAGATTAATATATGTAGAAATATAATATTTAAAATACTAAAAAATATCATAATACTAAAAAAAATTGATAAAAATCTTAAAATCATAATTAAATTGAAGATTAAATTAATTTTTTTTGAAACAAGAATTAAATTAATTTATAAAGCATCCTTGCATGTATAAAACTAGTGTTGACAATGGAATTAAGTTTAAATACAATACAAAAAAAAATCCTAATGAGAGTCGACTCCCTCTCTTTCTCATCTTTTTCCTCACTCGTCGCCTCCTCTCCTCCTCTACTCCAACCATAGTCATCGTACAAGATCCATCTTCTCCTTTTTCTCGTTTTCTTTTATGTTTTTTTCCTTTAATAATTTTCAATAATCTTCATCTTTGGGTGAGATTTTTGATTCTTGCATCCATTTTTTTGGGTGTTTTTTGTCTCTCCTTTTGAAGTGGTTTGTATATCTCCTTTTGGAGTGTTTTTGTTGCGTTTTGGTCTATTGTCATGTTATTTTAAGAATGATTTTTATGGTGTACTGGGAGATTTGGGAAGTGCACTTCGAATCTGGAACGGTGGTGATTATCGCGAGAGCTCACCTTGCACAACGAAAGATTGTTCAATATGTGGGGGCATCTGTACCCCCAACCTCTGTTGGTGTAACTGATGGGTATGAACAATGGACTATCACCGATTTTTTATGTACGTAGGTCAATTGTGTTGCTACTATTTTGAGGAATGTTGGTGTCGACTGGATTGATCGGAAAACCTTTGTAATCATTTTTATTGTCAAGAATATTTATTTTCTATGTGTTAAGCAATCTGAAAACAAAATGGGTATTTGTTTAGCTCGTTTTTTGTTTTACAATCTGGTTGTAGTTGGTAGTTCGGGGATTTGTCCCGATTGGATTTCAATGCTTAAGTATTAATAAAATCTTCTTTGTTTGTCAAAAAAAAAAGTTTAAATACAATACAGGCTGTTATGCCCTAATCTGGCATAAGTCCTAAACAGGCCTAATGGGCTAAAATAATGGTGCACCGCTCATAATGGGCCTGAAAATGAAGAATGGGTCACTGAAACCCACCATCAAGAGTCAGTTCATTGTATTATCCAGCTTTTGATTGAACTCGCCAACGAGCCCTAAGTGGTCGTAGTCTGCAAGGTCTAGTGAGGCCTAGAGGTCTAGCGAGGCCTAGAATATATTTGTTGTGACAGCTTACGGTCAGGCCCAGCGAGGTCGCGTGAGCGTGATCATCTCTGTACAGTGTGGATCACCTCGCATGACTAGCCCAGTGAGGTCGCATGCGAGGCCAGTTGATTTGAGCATCATGCTAGCCATGAGCAACCTCTAATGGGCCATGGGTCATGAGCAGGAAAAATGGGTAAAATATATCAGCCCAAGGAGACGTCTAGTGGATCTGGGTCAAGTCGAGCCCATAGAAACCCTAGCCCCTCTAGATAACTTCTTTCCCAAGAGAACTACGTAGGCATCTTGTTATTTTTGAGAAACAGTTCACCCCTGAATATCAATAGACAAGATCAGCCACAAACAGGTACAAATCTCCTCCGTGTTCTTCGTGTTCTTAGTAAAATATCCGTATTTTGCTCCTTGATTCCAGCAAACCTCCAAAATATTGTTATACAATATTCTCCCTATAACATTTGGTGCTAGAAGGAGGGGCTAGTCATTGAATTGGGAGAGCAATGACTAAATCGAACAAGAAGAAAAACGGATTGGGGGAGACCCCGGGGTCGCACAAGAAAAACAAAGACGACCCCCAGAAGAAGGATTCACCAGAGAGCGAGGCACTTGGAGATGGGACCAAGTATGGGTTTGAGAATGAGTAAACACCCCCCGTTCAGCAGGTGGCCTTGACTGGTGAAGTCATGTCATTTCTAAAGGGCCTCGGTGATCAAATTATCGCGGTAAAGGAGAGAATGGCTAAGATGGAGAAGCGACATAGCTCTAGAGGTTCGAAGAGGAATGCAAGGATAGGGGACCGAACTCATCAAGCAGAAGGTAGTAAAGGCCCCACCAAGAAGCTAATAGAAGACTTTAACGATGTGGTAACAGATCAAATGAACCCTGATTGGAACGAAGAGGAAGCTACTATGGAGGAAAAAGGGGGCTCTCATGATAAGCCCGCCTCATCTGAAGGACGATCAGTAAGTGTCTTTGACTGCCTTGGAAAGAAGTTGACTGCGCACGATCTTTGCCTCAAGTTAGAAAAGATTAATGATGGTAAGGATGGAGGATCTAAAAACAGAAGCAAGGGCTCCCATCGACCATTATCTCCACTTCGAGATTGTGAGCAGTCATATCGTCGTGATGACAGACCTCCCTCTCACAGAGAGCGTGAGCGGTCTCATCGTCGTGACGATAGACCCCCATCTCATCGAGATCATGAGCAATCCCGACATCGCGAGGAGGAGCATAAAAAGAAGGATCGCAAAAATGATCAGGAGGAGTCTAGTGCTCCTAAAAAGACTCAATCTCAACATGGAAGTACTATGATAAGTGGATTTTACATCCACTTGGAGTGTTCCATTTCGGCTTAAATTGATGTCTTGGTCTCAAGTTTGTTGTAGTTTTGATGTGTTTTTGTTTAATGGTGCAGGTTCGTGAATTGTCGTTAAGGTTGGTGTATTCCGTCAATTTTGGAGTTGATTTGAGCATGGAAACGAAGAAAGGAAACTTGCTTTGAGTTACCATAAAGATTCATGTTCATGGAATTGATGATGGAAGCCTTTGCAAAAAGAACGGGAAGAAACTGAAGCGAAAATGAAGAAAAACTGCAGAAAATTCAACCTTGCAGCAAGCTGCACGCAGGCGGCGCGTGAGGCGCGCAAGCAACGCATGTAGCGGATTTCTGGGCGCAGGCTGCGCGTGCTGGGCACAGGCGGCGCGCCTGGCGCTGGTGGATAAACTGTTGCTGCGGAAAAAATCAGTTTTCTACCCTATTTCAAATTGAAGATGTATTTTAAGGCTATTCTTGTTGGACAAGACTTCTAGGGCCTATAAAAACACATTGTATCATTGTAATTATGGATAATAACTCAAAAAAACACAGAGTTAGCCAAGGAGAGAAGATCAAATTCGGAGACAAATTCCAAAGATCGTGACAACACTTGGAATTCCAGATCTACTTTTGTAATTAGGCGATACTCTGGGTTTTAGATTTGTTTTCTAAACTCTTAATCTGATTAATATTATTACTTTCATTCATATCTTGTTTATTATCTTGTTTAATATCATGTTTTAATCAAATCCCATGGTGACGAACGGTTCAATTATGAACTAATCGTTGTCATGGGATTCTAACGGATTTATTTATGGAGTCTTAGTATCTTGATGCTTTAAAGATCTGTGTGTGATGAATATCTGATATCCTTGTATGGTTATTCTTAATTCTTTTAGATGTGTAGCTAACATCTAAATTGAATTGTTAATCTCTTGTGAAGTGAAAGTGGATCTTGAGATTTAGAACTTGCCATGCTAGCATAGGATTATGTATGTTTTGACATCATGATTTGTAGTATAAATAGAAATATATTATGTTGCCCTATGTGATCAATGTGGATAACCTGTTCTTCAACCGTTATGTTTTCAAATTCTATAGACATATAGGGTCCAAACATAATTGGTGTCTATTCATCTTCTATCTCTTTTGTGGATGTATGGGTAGTTTGGTATACGTCTGCTGACAGGTAGCGTGTATTTATTTCGTGTTATCCGATCAGATATCATAACTGTTGCACATAGTGATTAAAGGCGTCAAATCTAAGCGAAGCATTTAATGAAGTTAGGATCCCATGTTTATTCTCATATAAGTAATTCGTTTGCAATTCTCATTAGTTAAATAATTCTTAGTTAATTAAAACCAACTTTATTAATTGTCTTAGCAGTGAGAAAATACCATACATTGTTGCATAGGTACATTAACTGATTTAAATTCAAAACCAGATCTCTGTGGGAACAAACTCAACTTATATCTATATTACTTGTGACTACATGCGCTTGTGTGATTTAGTGCGAACAAGTTTTTGGCGTCGGGGATCTTCGGTGTTTTATTTTTAGTTTATGTGCTTGTCATCAGTGGTCGTTAGAGTTCACTGACTCGGATTGTTTCTTACATAGTTGTTTGTTTTGTGGTGTTTCAGGTACTTGAACGTGTATGCGAACACGTTCTCAGACTCGTAGACTGGAAGAAGAACTTGCAGCAGTTAAAGATATGGGAGAAACAGTAGGAGCAGCAGCAGCTAAGGCTTTAAAGGACTACTCTCAGCCGAAAATCAATGATATCCAATCTAGCATTGTCAGGCCAGCTATTGCAGCTAACACTTTTGAAATCAAGCTGGGCACGATTCAGATGGTACAGAACTCAGTTCAGTTTGGGGGTGCTCCTACGGAGGATCCTAACATGCATATCAGGGACTTCATTGAGATATGCGACACTTTCAAGTTTAATGTTGTGCCGGATGATGCTATCAAATTGAGGCTTTTCCCATTCTCTCTGCGGGATAAATCTAAGGGCTGGTTGCACTCTCTACCAGCAGGCTCTATTACTACATGGGAGGATCTAGCTCAGAAGTTTCTCACCAAATTCTTTCCAATGGCAAAGACTGTAGTAATCAGGAACGCTCTTACTCAGTTTGCTCAGCAGTCTGGTGAATCTTTGTGTGAAGCTTGGGAATGCTACAAGGAGATGCTTAGAAAGTGTCCTCATATGGAATGCCTGATTGGATGGTGATCAATGGTTTCTAGAATGGGTTGGGAGCACAGTCAAGACCTTTGCTAGATGCAGCTTCAGGCGAAGCTTTGTGGGCAAAGAGCTATGAAGAAGCTTATGATCTAATTGAGACGATGGCTGCTAATGAATATCAGAATCCTACACATAGACTATCTCAAGGCAAAGTAGCAGGAATTCTTGAAGTTGATGCAGCTACAGCTATTGCAGCTCAGTTGAAGGCTTTGGCTATGAAGGTGGATTCTCTTACCAACTATGGAGTTCAGCAGGTTGCTAGTGTGTGTGAGCTTTGTGTAGGTGCACATGAGACGAATCAGTGTGCTATCTCTTCTGAATCAGCACAGTTTGTGAGCAATTTTCAGCGACCTTCACAACCAGCTCCAGCCGCTTATCATCCTAATAACCGGAATCATCCTAATTTCAGCTGGAGCAACAATCAAGGTGCTCAACAACCACAGTAGCCTTATCAGCAACATGGAGCTAGGCCATTCAATCAAGGTTATCAACAACAGTATGCTCCAAGGCAACCATTCCAACCTCTGGGATTTCAGCAGCAACAATCTCATGGGAATGCTGGTCAAACTTCTAATGAAAAATCTGAATTGGATGAATTGAGGTTGATGGTTAAAAGCCAGACGGTTTCACTCAAGACCTTGGAGAATCAGATTGGGCAGATTGCTAATGCCTTACTCAATGGGCCTCAAGGAACTCTTCCTAGTGATACAGAGGCTAATCCAGGCAGAAGGGGAGGCAAGGAACAGGTGAAGGTAGTAACTTTGAGATCGGGAAAGGTTATATTAGATTCTAAGTCAGCAGCTAAGGAGGATGAAGAAGTGCAAAATCAGCAAGTTGAAAAATCTGCAGTACCAGAAATTGAAAAATCTGACTTGGTGGCTGATCAGTTAGTTAATGAAGAGGAAAAGAGCAAGGAACCTGTTGGAAAAGCTTCTCCGAAGTAGTCTTTGAAGAATAATCAGATCTATCCTCCTCCGCCATATCCGAGAAGACTAAAGAAGCAGAAGTTGGATAAGCAGTTTGCTAAGTTTTTAGAGGTTTTCAAGAAGTTGCAGATTAACATACCTTTTGCGGAAGCTCTTGAACAGATGCCGAGCTACGCTAAGTTCATGAAAGGTATTCTCTCTCGTAAATTGAAGCTAGAGGAGTTAGAGACCGTTGCATTAACGGAAGAATGCAGTGCCGTGCTTCAGCAAAAGTTGCCTCCAAAACTTAAAGATCCGGGGAGTTTCACTATCCCGTGCACTATTGGCAACTTATCTTTCAGCAAGTGTTTATGTGATTTGGGGGCTAGCATTAATCTCATGCCGTTGTCAGTTTTCTTGCAACTTGGTCTACCGGAGCCAAAGCCAACTAACATCTCTTTACAGTTGGCTGATCGATCTGTTACATATCCTAGAGGCATAGTGGAGGATGTCTTGGTGAAAGTTGATAAACTCATCTTCCCTGCTGATTTTGTTATCTTGGATTTCGAGGAAGATAAGAAGATTCCCACTATCTTGGGAAGACCATTTTTGGCTACGGGTAGGACTTTGATCGATGTGCAAAAAGGGGAGCTTACTATGAGGGTGCAAGACCAGAATGTCACTTTTAATGTGTTCAATGCAATGAAATTTCCATCAGATGAAGAGGAATGCTTGAAGGTGGATTTGGTCGATTCTGCAGTTACGACGGAAATTGAGCAGTTGCTTAAGTCAGATTCTTTAGAGAGTGTTCTAGTTGGTGTTTCTGATTTTGATGATGTGGAAGTAGCCGAGCAACTTCAGCAATTGAATTCAGCCCCATGGAGAAGGAAGTTTGATATGCCATTCATGTCTCTTGGACTAGCCGAGCTTAAAAATTCTATGGAGCGTCTCAAACCATCTATTGAAGAAGCTCCTACACTTGAACTCAAACCATTTGCGGAACAATTGAGGTATGCGTTTCTAGGTGATGCATCTACATTACCTGTTATTATTGCTTCTAACCTGTCAGGTAGTGAGGAAGAAAAGCTCTTGCGAATTCTGAGAGAGTTCAAATCGGCAATTGGTTGGACCATAGCAGATATCAAGGGAATCAGCCCTTCTTATTGTATGCCTAAATTTTTGCTAGAGGAGGGAGCTAAGCCTATTGTTGAGCATCAGCGGAGACTTAATCCGATCATGAAAGAGGTGGTGAAGAAGGAAATTCTAAAGTGGTTGGATGCAGGCATTATCTATCCTATCTCAGACAGTTCTTGGGTGAGCCCGGTGCAGTGTGTACCTAAGAAAGGAGGCATGACAGTTGTTGCTAATGAGAAGAATGAGCTCATCCCTACTCGGACAGTCACGGGGTGGAGAGTTTGCATGGACTATCGAAAATTGAACAAAGCCACGAGAAAAGATCACTTTCCTCTTCCGTTCATTGATCAGATGTTAGACAGGTTGGAGGGACACGAGTATTATTGTCTTCTTGATGGTTATTCGGGTTATAATCAGATTTGCATCGCTCCGAAAGATCAAGAGAAGACCACATTCACATATCCTTTTGGCACTTTGCTTTTCGACGGGTTTCTTTCGGACTTTGTGGTGCTCCTGCCACTTTTCAAAGGTGCATGATGGCTATTTTCTCGGATATGATTGGCACGAATGTGGAGGTTTTCATGGATGATTTCTCAGTTTTTGGTACTTCTTATGATGAGTGCTTACATAATCTTGGCTTGGTATTGAAGCGGTGTGTGGAGACGAATTTGGTGCTTAATTGGGAAAAATGTCACTTCATGGTGCAAGAAGGAATTATTCTTGGGCACAAGGTATCTAGCAAAGGGCTTGAAGTGGATAAGGCTAAGGTGGAGACCATTGAGAACCTTCCTCCACCTATCTCAGTAAAGGGAATTCACAGTTTTCTTGGTCATGCGGGGTTCTACAGGCGATTCATTCAAGACTTCTCGAAAATTTCTAAACCCTTGTGTAATCTGTTGGAGAAGGATGTTCCTTTCAAGTTTGATGTTGATTGCTTAGCAGCTTTTGAGCTTTTGAAGAAGAATTTGACTACCACACCTGTCATTACCGCACCTAATTGAGAAGAACCTTTAGAGCTAATGTGTGATGCAAGTGACTATGCAGTGGGAGCTGTGCTTGGGCAAAGGAAGAATAACGTGTTCCATGTGGTCTACTATGCTAGTAAAACCCTCAATGAGGCGCAGCTGAACTACACCACTACGGAGAAGGAATTTTTGGCAGTTGTCTATGCTTTCGAGAAATTCAGATCTTATTTGCTTGGGACTAAGGTGATTGTGTACACAGATCATGCAGCTATTCGTTACCTGATTTCGAAGAAGGATTCAAAACCTCGGTTGATTTGTTGGGTGCTTCTACTTCAAGATTTTGATTTGGAGATCAAGGATCGAAAGGGTACGGAAAACCAGGTAGCGGATCATCTATCACGTTTGGAGGACCACGGTAAGTATTCACGTGACTAAACTCTTATTAATGAATCTTTTCCAGATGAGCAACTTTTCGGAGTGCAAGGTGAAGAACCATGGTTTGCAGATTTTGTGAACTACTTGGTAAGCAATGTTATTCCTCCGGATCTTTCTAGTGCTCAAAGGAAGAAGTTTCTACATGATGTCAAGTGGTACCGTTGGGATGAGCCGTTTCTGTTTAGGTATGGATCAGATGATCAGACGATGTATTCTGAATAGTGAGACGGAGAGTGTTTTGCGAGATTGCCACTCAACCATTTATGGTGGCCATTATGGTGGAGAGAAGACAGCAGCTCGCGTGCTTCAGGCAGATTTTTACTGGCCTACCTTGTTTAAGGATGCTCATCGATTTGTGATAAATTGTGATCGCTGTCAAAGGGTTGGCAATATTTCTAGGAGGAACGAGATGCCTCTTAACATGCTTCTTGAGGTGGAGATTTTTGACGTATGGGGGATTGACTTCATGGGACCGTTTGTTTCTTCGTGCAATAATCGGTACATCTTGTTAGCAGTTGATTACGTGTCTAAATGGGTCGAGGTGAAAGCTTTACCGACCAATGATGCTAAGGTGGTATTGAATTTCTTGCATAAGCAAATTTTCACGCGTTTCGGAACACCACGTGCAATAATTAGTGATGAGGGGACACACTTCTGTAATCGTCAGTTTACTACATTGATGGCAAAGTATAATGTGACGCATCGTGTTGCTACAGCCTATCACCCTCAAACTAATGGTCAAGCTGAAGTTTCTAACAGGGAGATCAAGAGAATTTTGGAGAAAGTGGTGAATCCGTCTCGTAAAGATAGGTCATTGAAGTTGGATGAAGCGGTTTGGGCTTACAGAACAGCTTATAAGACGCCCCTAGGTATGTCCCCGTTTCAGTTGGTTAATGGGAAAGCATGTCATTTTCCTGCAGAACTAAAGCACAAGGCATATTGGGCGTTGAAGAAGTTGAATTTTGATATTAAGGCTGCAGGTGAAAAACGGTTGCTTCAATTAAATGAACTTGAGGAGTTTCGTGAGCAAGCTTATGAAAATAACAAAATGTATAAGGAGAAGGTCAAGAGGTGGCATGATAAAAGGTTGATGCCAAAGGCATTTTTGCCGGGTCAACAGGTTTTGCTATTTAATTCTCGCCTCAAGCTTTTTTCGGGAAAGCTCAAGTCAAGATGGTCGGATCCATTTATTGTTAAGACGGTGTTTCCACATGGGGCTATTGAAATTTATGAAACAACACCGGATCATGCTTTCAAGGTGAATGGACAGCGATTGAAGCATTATTATGGAGGATCGTTTCATCGTGAGAAGGTTTCCGCCGTTTTGGCGACAACTTGAAAATGAAGAAGAACGTCAAGCTATTGACGTAAAACAAGCGCTTCTTGGGAGGCAACCCAAGCATTGTTGTAAACTTTATTAGAGTATAGTGTTAAAAAAATAGAAAATCAGCCACCCGCGCACAGGCAGCGCCTGTCACGCGCAGGCTGCGCCTGCGTCCCTGCCCATCCCCGAGACTTGTGTTTTTAACAATAAAAAAACCCCCAAATCCTATTCTATCTCTTATTCTCTTATTCTCTCAATCCCTAATTCCTATTTCTATTCTACATCAATATCATACCTCCCAAATCTCTCCTACATACTCAAATCTATATCTATTCTAGCCACTATATTATATATACACACACCTATACATACAGACCCAACTCCTCATCTACATCTCTAAAACTTAAAGTTTCAAGAAGAATTCAAGTTTGGGGAAGTTTAATTGCAAGTACATCTCTCCGCTTCGTAGTTGGTATATCTCTTCTTTAATCTTGTTTTATTACAAATTTGTGTTCTTGCACATTGGGGATTTTGTAGTAGTCTTGTTATTTGGGTATTTTTGTATGAAATTGCTTGGTGATTATTGTTGAGTTGGGTGTTGATTGTTATGGCTCCTAAGCGTCGGAGAGGTAGTGCTAGTAGTGAGAAATTTTCATCTTCGGAGGCGGAGGTTGAGTATAACCGATTGTTGTCGAGACCGGTTGCTAAAGAAAGGGGGTTTTCGCCAACTAATCATGATGAGTTGGTTGAGATGATTTGTGAGTTACGATGGGAGGGGTTATATGAGGCGCCTTCTCCGGTTCCGTTGAATGTGGTTAGGGAGTTTTATGTGAATGCCAAAGATGATCAGAATGGGTTGTGTATGGTTCGAGGTAGGCGGGTGGATTATAGGCCGGATGCTATTGGTCCAATTTTTGGACAGCAACCTAAGCCGAAGGGTGCCGAAGACTAGGGAAGATGTGGACTTGGAGGCGGTTATTCTTGAACTTTGCGTTCCAGGTACAATTTGGAAGTATAAGTTGGGTACTACTGAGCCGCTTACTTTTCCGGCTTCTTCGATGAATAGGGTTGCACGAGCATGGTACCTGTTCATTTGTGCGAACATTATGCCTACTTCACATACGGGTGAAGTAACAGCTGACAGAGCCATTATTCTTTGGGGCATTCTAAAGGGAAAGTACATTGATGTCGGCCATATTGTTAATCAGAATATTCTAAGGTTTTTGAAGTTTGGTTCACAGATGTCGATTCCACATGCTTCTATTGTAGCTGGTTTATGTATGTCTAGTGGTGTTAGCTGGAGTGAGGACGAGGAGTTCCAGATGCCTGGAGCTCCCATTGATAACACGACTATTGACCGGATGGTGGAATGGCCCGGCGGCATTCCACATCCTAGAGGGCTAGGTTATAGAGTTGCTGGTGCTGGTGGTCAGGGAGCTTCGAGAGCAGGTCAGTCTCAGGGTATGGTGGACATGACAGCATTGGATACACATTTCCGACGCCTGAATAGGCGTATTGATGCTATGCACGCTAGTAACCGTGAGTATGCTGCGGACATTACTACAGCATTGAGTACAGCTTTCCAGTCCACGGGTATTACGGTACAGTGGCCGGTCTTTGGGGCTCGTACACAGTATCCACCACCTGATTCACCCGAGGAGGGTGATGATGCTGACGAGTAGGTATGTTTTTTGCTATCCCTCGTATTTACTTCCATTCAATATGGACATTGAATATTTCAAGTTTGGGGGTAGTTTGGGGGATAAGTAGTGTATGTTAGTTATTGTGTGGTATTATGTTCATATAGGAAATCATATTTCGCATGTATAGTAGTAGTTCATGCATTCATTCATATATGTTTTGTTGTATTATTGCATGCTTGTTCGTATAGGACATTCAGCTATTTTTGTTTTTGTTTGCCATGTGAGTCCATATATTTTCATTTGCATAGCATTCATATTTCTATTTCATGATCCCTTAGGATGAGCTAATTCTTATTGGTAGGTAGATGTCTAATTGAGTGTGGTAATGATGAATAGAGGGTTGATTTATAGTTCTTAGGAATTGACTTGCGTGCTGCAGAAACAAAATCTTTACACAGTCTCATCGTTTGCTTTTGGGCTAGGTTGAGGTCATGCTTGTTTGGTTGTTTTGAGATTTAATCACTTGTTAATATTTAGAATTTTCGTTATTCCCTTGATGGCGTAGGAGCACTAAAGTCTAAGTTTGGGGGAAACCAGGAATTTCATGCTAATTGTTATTAATTGTCAATAATGGCTAGGTGTCAAATGGCTAGTAGCCGTGATAAGTGGATTTTATATCCACTTGGAATGCTTCGTATCGGCTTAAATTGATTACTTGACCTCAAGTATGTGGTGTGTTTAATGTGTTTTCGTTGAGTTTTGCAGAACTAAGAGTTGGAGGTTAAATTGATTAAAATTCGGATTTTCTGGGTAGGTTGCGCAGTCTGCACTATTTTGGCCATATCTGGAGTTCTAGAAGTCCGAATTCAGTGATCTTACAACTCACGCGAAGACAACGAAAGTTTCTACAATCTTTGATAGAAAGTGTGGCGCGCTGCGGCCTGGGAAGGGCGCTGAGGCGTGGTAGATATTCTGCAGAATCTGAAATTTTGTTCTGAAAATCCTGATTTACTGTTTGGCCCATATCTTGAGTTCTACAAGTCCGTTTTGGACGGTCTTACAGTCCACGCGAAGCTAACGAGATTCTATTTCATTATAAAGTGGTTCAGAGGTACAATTACAACTAGAACAGCCAAGAAATATTGAAGAAATGTAAGTTACGAATTTTCCTTCAAAACAGAATCAGTTTAGGAAACGTTTTTGCAGAAATTCTATTATAATTCTGTTTTGGTAGTTTCTTGTTGGACAAGACATGGTGACCTATATAAACACATCCTATCATCATAAAATCAATACACACTTCACATAACATTATAGGGAGAAGAGAGAGACTTGGAAAAGGATTTCCAACGCTCGTGACAAGCAACGGAGATCTAGATCTACTTCATCTTTTCTATTCTTCTATGCTCGTTTTGGATTTGTTTTCTAAACTCTATTACTCTTATTTAATATTCATATCTTGTTTTATTATCATGTTTTCATCAAATCCCATGGTGACGAACGGTTCAATTATGAACTAATCGTTGTCATGGGATTCTAATGGATTTATCTATGTAGCTTAGTAGTTTGATTGCTTTAAAGATTTATGTGTGGTGAATTCTTGATATCCTCGTATGGTTATGATTCATGTATTTAGATGCGTCGCGAACTTTTAATTTGTTAATCTCTTGCGAAACGAGAGTGGATCTTGAGATTTAGAACTTGCCATGCTAGCATAGGATTATGTATGCTTTGCCATCATAATTTGTAGTGTAAGATGAGAATACTTATATTGCCCTATGTGATCAATATGGATAACTTGTGCTTAAACCGTTATGTTTTCAAATCTTATAGAGGTAGAGGGTCTAAACATAATTGGTGTCTACCCATCTTCTATCTATTTTGTGGATGTATGCGTAGTTTGGTGTTAGTATACCGAGAGGTAGCTTATACTTGTTTCGTGTTATTCGATCAGTTATCAAAACCATCACATGCATTGATTAAAGGCATCAACTCTAAGCGAAGTAGTTAATGAAGTTAGGATCCCATGTTTATTGTCATATAAGTAATTCGTCTTTAATTCTCATTAGTTAATTAATTGTTAGCTAATTTAGTTAATCAAAACCCAATCTTGTTAATTGTCTTAGCAGTGAGTAATAATCATACATTGTTGCATAGGTACATTAACTGATTTAAAACCTAAGATCTCTGTGGGAACGAACTTGACTTCTATTTGTATTACTTGTGACCACGTATACTTGCGTGATATTGTGTTAACAAGCCGGCTCATATTCTTATGAGTAGTCTACGGTTTGAATTGAGAATTCTCATTCCAGATTGCATATATGAAAAAAAAACAAATCATGTAATTGTTAAATGCAGAATTAACTAGGGTGAGCTCTTTAATACTCGAGCAATTAAGTTCAATAAGGGCAATGTGCCTAGTGACCTAAAGCCCTGTGAGGTTTGGGAACCGCTAACCTAACGCTCTCTACATGGGTATAATTGTATAAGCCTTTCGGGGTCTCATCCATTGCACGATTAAATAAGCATGCGTTATTGTATATAGTATTCTGTGTCATAGTTATAGTAATAAAGCATGAATTTCTGGCTAACTCAGATGAGGATGGAGGTGTTCCTAGGTTATGAAGTGTTTATAGTCTATTCTATTTATAAACTTGTGATTGTCTTGGCGAAAAATGGGTATGATTTTCGATCTAGTGTTAGGAGTATATCTGATGAGCATCGCACAAACGCACATTTCTGTTCATGTATTGTTAGTATACAGGGACTTAGTCGAGCTCTATATGGATTTAGTTGCATTCTTTGAGATATTTGCTTGCTAGTTGGTTTTGGTTAGTTCGAGGGGGTCATAGCATTTTCATATTAGTTGCATACATGCATTGCATTGCTTTAGGTAGTGATGGATTTTGTGGGTACATTTGTTATAGGCCCTCACGAGACCTTACTCGTCCGCTAGGGCTACCTAGGTGTTTAAAAGGCTTGTTGCATATGCCAAATGCAGCCGTGATCACCTACGAAAGTGGTACTAGTTAGTTGTATATAGTTATATTTGTTTATGCTTGAGGACAAGTATTGGTTTAAGTTTGGGGGTGTGATAAGTGGATTTTACATCCACTTGGAGCGTTTCATTTCGGCTTAAATTGATGTCTTGGTCTCAAGTTTATTGTTCTTTTGATGTGTTTTTTTTTAATGGTGCAGGTTCGTGAATTGTCGTTTAAGGTTGGTGTATTCCGTCAATTTTGGAGTTGATTTGAGCATGGAAACGAAGAAAGGAAGCTTGCTTTGAGTTACCATAAAGATTCATGTTCATGGAATTGAAGATGGAAGCCTTTACAAAAAGAACGGGAAGAAACTGAAGCGAAAATGAAGAAAAACTGCAGAAAATTCAACCTGGCAGCAAGCTGCACGCATGCGGCACGTGAGACACGCAAGCAGCGCGTGTAGCAGATTTCTGGGCACAGGCTGCGCGTGCTGGGCGCAGGCGGCGCGCGTGGCGCTGGTGGATAAACTGTTGCTGCGGAAAAAATCAGTTTTCTACCCTATTTCAAATTGAAGATGTATTTTAAGGCTATTCTTGTTGGACAAGACTTCTAGGGCCTATAAAACACATTGTATCATTGTAATTAGGGATAATAACTCAAAAAAACATAGAGTTAGCCAAGGAGAGAAGATCAAATTTGGAGACAAATTCCAAAGATCGTGACAGCACTTGGAATTCCAAATCTACTTTTGTAATTAGGCGATACTCTGGGTTTTAGATTTGTTTCATCAACTCTTAATCTGATTAATATTATTACTTTCATTCATATCTTGTTTATTATCTTGTTTAATATCATGTTTTCATCAAATCCCATGGTGACGAACGGTTCAATTATGAACTAATCGTTGTCATGGGATTCTAACGGATTTATTTATGGAGTCTTAGTATCTTGATGCTTTAAAGATCTGTGTGTGATGAATATCTGATATCCTTGTATGGTTATTCTTAATGCTTTTAGATGTGTAGCTAACATCTAAATTGAATTGTTAATCTCTTGTGAAGTGAAAGTGGATCTTGAGATTTAGAACTTGCCATGCTAGCATAGGATTATGTATGTTTTAACATCATGATTTGTAGCATAAATAGAAATATATTATGTTGCCCTATGTGATCAATGTGGATAACCTGTTCTTCAACCGTTATGTTTTCAAATTCTATAGACATATAGGGTCCAAACATAATTGGTGTCTATTCATCTTCTATCTCTTTTGTGGATGTATGGGTAGTTTGGTATACGTCTGCTGACAGGTAGCGTGTATTTATTTTGTGTTATCCGATCAGATATCATAACTGTTGCACATAGTGATTAAAGGCGTCAAATCTAAGCGAAGCATTTTGTTAGGAATATGTTGTACTTGATGATAACTTCACAATCAATCAAATTGTTTAAGGTTTTGTAACTGTCAACGGATGAGAATTTATAACTCTATCCGTTGACAGGTAGCTCATCAACGGATGAGGTTTTGTAGCACACTGCAGTATCTCTATGTTATCAGTTGATAGTTGTTAGGTCGAATACACAATATATAATCAAGTACCGTATGAATAAGTAACAAGAACACACGTTTTAACTCTTAAAACTGTTTGGAATTGATAATTCCTCTCTCGGTGATGTAAAGTATCACAGAGAGCTGCTTAGGTTACAAGAATGATATTCGTTCACGATGGATACCCTTCTAGGGTTAACCTAACTGTATTTATAAGATATACAGCTACGTACAATCGTAAATTGATTCTCCTAAAATTAAGCTATACAATTGATATCAATTACGATTGCTACACGTCTTCTAAGTCAACTCAATCTCTTTGATAGCTATCCAATCTTCAAAGATATCGCTTCCATATTAATATTAAATTAATCTTCAAACTCTGTTGACTTGTAGACGCTCCCAGTAGACAGACTTTGGCAAACTCTGTTCTCTCCATGCTAACAGTGTTTGCGCTTCCATGTATTCAGCTATCAGTGTTTACGCTTTCCTCTGTCAGCATTTGCGCTTCCAGTAATCAGCGTATACTCAAACTCTGTTACAACTGCTTTCAATAACAAGTTAAACTCTCTTTACCTGTAACACTTAAACACTGACATTAAATCACATCAATTATATCTAACAATCTCCCCCAACTTGTTCATTAGAAAAATGTACAAGTTCATAATAATTGATGATGTCAAAACTAAGAAATAAAAACACAGTGTTTAACATATAATCAGAGTTTAAACTTGACTTAGCAAAATTTACAGAAAATTCGAATTACTTACAAATTCTGTCTACCTAACCTCCTCAAGATCTGGAGTTGTTCTGAGATAATCAATCAACAACCTCCTCTCAGCATTTTCAAGTTCAATCTCCATAGCTACCTTGATCTCTCTTAAATCTGGATCATTCTCATCAGTTTGAAAAATAGCAGCTCTGAGATCATAGATCTTGTTTCTTCTCATTTCATTTCCCAATCTGATAAACTTCACTTCTTCAGACTTTACATTAAAATCTAGAACAGTAATCCCAAGATCAGTCTTCAGCTTTGTAGTTCCCTTCTGCATTTCAATCAAATTCCCATTCCAGTCTCTGTACTTTGGAACATACTTACTGTATTTCATATGTCTATTTGCAAGACTCTGTATCATCTTTTGTCTGAGCACATTTGCAACTGATTGAGCTCTTTGATTTCTTACTCTGAAAATGTACAGAACATACTCTAGTTCTTCCCAGAATTTCAAATCAATATCATTCTCAGCAATCTTGAACACCGTTCCATCAGCCATGAAGTATAACAAGAAATCCTTCCCTAAACTTTTCTGATGAACAAGCTGTACTGACTCCAGTCTGTCTAAACTCTCTTGAGTGACACCACGACCTGGAACAGACAATGAAGAAGGATCTCTGGGAGCAACATTCTGTCTTTTATCTCTATGTGAGCCAATGCCTCCTTTGTTATATGCAATTTTACCAGATAAAGCTCTACCATCAGTAAAATCCATTGAAGCTGTAGCTGGAGCTGTAGCTGCAAGACTCGAATCATAAAGAACACCTTTTTCAAATTTTGATTTCAGCTGAGAAGACAGTATTGGTGTAGTCACAACTTGTGTAACAACAGAGGTTGTGTCTTCATTCTTCTGTACAACATGTGTATCAACAGAGGTTGTAATTATCATTTTATTCTTGCTCTCTTCACCCATCACTCCTTTTAACTTCAGCTTGGCATCAATAGAAGACTTTCTAATCAGCTTTCCTTTATCTTCTTCTTCTTCTTCTTCTTCTTCTTGAATACCAGATAATCTCTCTTTGATCTCAATTCCTTTCATTGCAGGCCTTGAAGACTTTGAAGCTTTAACAACTTTCTTCACTTTCTTGGACTTTTGAGCTTTTAAATACTCTTTCTGCAACAGCTTTTCTTCAGCTTGAATATCCTCAAGTGTAGCTTCAGCATTCTCTTCACGAAATAGTTTCGCAGCCAATTCTTCATCTGTTTGTGGATTGTCAGAGAATGACAAATCCTTTGGCTTTGAACCAGAAGTACTCTGAGCATTTGTATCTTTCACCAAGTTAGGCTTTGACCTTGTAGACCTCCCATGTCCTTGTCTAGAATTTGCATTTCTTAAGCCCTTCTCAGCATTGGTACCTTCATCATCAAGATGATCTTTCTTTGACAGAGTTTGAGTTTGCTTACACTTGGTTTTAGCAATTCTCTCCCCCTTTTTGACATCATCATCATCATCTTGAATCAGAATTGAGGTGATTAATTCAAGAGAGTTTGCAATGGAATCAACCTTCTCATTTAGTAAAATCTGATTCTTTTCAACTGTGCTCAGTCTGTCATTTATATTTGCTTGAGTTTTAGCAAATTGTTGAAAGAGCTTAGCATTAGCTAATTGAGCTTTCTCTTCATGAGTAGCAACTTCTGTTCGAAGATCAACAATAGATTTCTGAGTAGCATCAAATCTATTATTCAAAGTTTTGATTTGAATCACTGTGCCTTGTAAACAAGTGAAAATTTCTGGATTTTTAATCTTCTTAGAATTGACTTCAAGAAACTTTTCTGCCCTTCCAGGAGGAAAAATACACTCTGACTTGTACCAATCAGCAGTTTGCTTGGCCAAATAACCAGCATCAATTTCATTATTAGAAGGCCCAGCAAAATCTGTTTTGTTTTCTGTTTTCTGACCATCAGTCTGATTTTGTGGTTGTTCAACTCCTGTACTCTTAGCTTCAACTGAATCACTCATCGACTCACTAGTAGAGGCAACAGAAGCAATAGGTTCTTGAGCAGAAATAGGTTCTTGAGCAACCTGTTTTCCTTTATCAACTGGAGTTTGCTCTGAAGAAAGAACCTTTTCTGGTTTATCAACCTCCTCACCATGAGCAGAAACATGATTAGCATCAGAGTTCAACTCAGTGTGTGATACAACCACAGTGTCTTCAAGAACAACAGTATCGATAGAAAGTGTAGCCTCCATGAGTGGTGGAGTAGATGCTTCATGATTAAAAGAAATTGGAGTTTCAGCAAACTCTTCCATTGGAGACAAAACATCTCTAACAGCTTCATGTTCTTGAACCTTAACAACTTCTGGTTCAGAAAGCTTGACTTCGGATTCTGGTATTATAGGTTCTATGATAACCTTTGGCTCACCAGTAGGAATATCAAAAGAGATTTTCTCTTGAGCCTCTTCAACATACTCATCATCAGAATCAGTTAAAATAAGCCTTCTCCTCTTAGCTTGAGGTACTGCAACCAATTCTTCTTCTGCACTAGAACTTTCACTAGAACTTTCCTCAACCAATGGTGTTGAAGGTCTATTTGCCCTTTGTTTAGCCCTAGAATGTTTGGTGTTGATTGCAGTATGTTTCTTCCTTTTTGACTTTGGTGGTGGTTGTGGATGAGTGGTAGTGACAGGGTTTGTTGGTTCAGTAGTCATTTGGTCAGATTGTTTTTGAGGTTCTGTTTGTGTTTGAGGTGATATAGGTTGATCAGTGGTTGTTGGTATCGGCTCAGGTGATTGAGTAGGTTGAGATGGGATGTTTTCTGTACGATCAGTGGCTAAAGGTTCAGGCATAGATTGTGGTTCTGGTTGATGTGATTCATGTGGTTCATGGTTTGGTGATGGAGAATCTTGTGGTTGATTGACAAAGTTCTGTAAAGCAAGTGGCAATACTAAAGGAGGTATGTCTTTTCCAACATCTTTGTTAGTCATATCAGAGAATATTCTCTTAGTGACTCGAAAAGGTTGAATTTCATCAGCTTCATCAATAGTTAACCCAGAAACACATGCATTGAACAGAAGTTGACAAAATCTAGCAAAGTAAACTGTAGTAGACTCTGACAACTTATCACCCAAATTCATTAAAACATATCTACCAAAATCAAAATTACTGCCATAGAGTAGAGAATACCCAATTTGCAGACTGTCCATTGGAATAGCATCCCAGTTGGTGACCTTCTTTTGGAATGTCCTGGTGATACAATCAAAGAAAAAATTCCACTCTTTTCTCAAGTTTGGCCTCCTCACACTGCCCAGCTTGGCAAGTGATTCCATGTACCCAATCTCTGTTAGCATTTCCCTCAGATTTTGCTCAGAGACAACAGCATATGAAGTATGTGTGTCGAAATTCATGACATCACGAACAGTTTGTGGAGTAATCACAAACTCTTGGCCTTCATGAGAGAAGATGATAGACGGAGTTCCATTCTCTCCTCCTTCTATATATCTTGAGTTTTGCCAGAAATTAACAACTTGGGAAGCAGATAGAGTAGCCGGTTCAACCAGCGCTTGGCCAATCTCAGAATCTCGAAGAAAGTTTTGCATTAGATGAAACGCCTCTGGAGCCCGGTCGTTCTCAAGTAAGGCTGCATAATTGTTAGGCACAAAACGTAGACCAAAGACAGTGAAAGGTTTAGTTGCCATTGAATCAAGAAATAAGCAAGAATCAACTGTGAAAATGTTTTGCAAGAAAGGTGTTTGTGAAAATGCCAAAGTGAAAAACAAAGATGTTTTCTGTTTTGGTAAAGTGAATACGAGTGGATAAAAGTGATTGTGGCAAAAAATAATTTGAGTTTTAATTAAAAACTAAACTCAAACGATTTTACTTGAAAACACGCAACTGTTCCCTTGAAAAGTGTAAAAGTGAGACATATTGATGAGTGAGTGGGACACGTGTCACACATGCAACGATTCACTTAATACATGCGCAGTAAAAGCCATTATTACCGCTGTCGTTCCGTTTATCAAGACATGTTACCACTAATTACACCAATTAACAGTTGTCAACTACTCCATTTACTCCAAAATTTTCAAATTATCTTAATGAAAATTTACCTTAGAGTACATAACACAATCAATCAGTGTTTGTCCAATTTTCAATCTTTATCACAAAAACCCTTTCAAAAATGCACAGTCGTGATTTTCGTGTGTGAGTAGCAGAGTTTACCAAATCAATTTTTTATAGCATCTAATATTTCATAAAATCCATAAATCAAAACAATAAACACTGAATGCACAAACTCTCATATTAAACACAGAGTATATGATGAATGCTAAACTATGTAGTTCCTTAATTACAGAAATCTGAATATCCCTGTTCCAGTTTATGTTCATGATTATCCAAGTAAGCACACAGTCATTATAGACAAAAATATCAAGAGATAAACATCAAAGCATCCTTCAGTGAGTTACATGTCAAGGATTGTCTCACAAACTCTCACATCACACAAGTGTTTAGGTGAAGTGTTTATTCTCAGATTCAATCAGTAAAAGCAGATACTACCATAAGCTTGAATGTCCACCAAATCTACACCACTTCGATTATATTTATGCACAAATCAAAAGGACTTTGTTCAGGGTTATAATTGAGTGAAATCAAACAGATGAGAAGAGATGAGAATTTCTAACTGAACAATTTATTTGATCAAAATGTTCAGTCAAATGATTAGTACATATTTGTACAAGATGATCAGTATATATACCCCTTTTTTTTTTTATATATATATATATATACTGAGTAAGATATCTTTTCTTAAGAAATACTCACCTGCTTGAATTTGATTTAACAAACGAATATAACTGCTCTTAATACTTCAGTATTCAAGAAAAATGAGCAGTTAATTTGGCTCAAAGGGGTTTACTAAGGGTAGTGTTTTATGAACAGTGTTTATGATCAGTGTTCAAAGATGTTTTGAACAGTGTTTGAAGAAAGATGGTTAATCCTAATGCCTTTATCATCTTTATGCACACATATATCATGTAGTCCCAAAATGGTTTAATGCAAGTTCTAGAGCAACATACTTACTGATGAACATCACACAACAATAAAATCTGATTGATATAAAATGTATCAATCACTTATTCAGCTCAAAATCTCACAGGGTTCAGACATGAACTGTTTCTCACCAAAATAAACAATGACACATCTCAAGTTTTAAAATTTTCACAAGTGCAAACAAAGAATCATCAAGAATCAAGTATGAATTGAAAACAGAGTGTCACTAATCAGAGTTTAGAGTTCATCAATATCAGAGTTAGTCATGAGAGGCAATGCATGCAGTATTCATAGATTCAGAGTTTAGGATCAAATAAACTAAGAGATGCTCTAAATATGAAACAGTATCATGCTGTGTTAACTTACTGTGCAATTTCTGATTAGATTACAGTGACTCAAAAAGAATCTTGATTTTTTTACTGAAAATCATGCTCTATACATTTTTCTTCATCGGTATTTTCATTCAGACAAAAATCAACTCAGAATTCACAGAGTTTAACAAATGTATTAACAGTGTATGACCAACAATCATGCTGACAGAGTTTAATTAATAAGGTTCACATAGCACTTTAGCAATTTACAGAGATATGAGCAACACATTTTGTTTGAAAGAGTTTGAGTCTAACCAACATGTTTAGTCAAAACCAGATACCATCCCTAGTTCATTGACCAGTCTTGTAAATGTTGCTTCACTTAGAGGCTTTGTGAAAACATCTGCAAGTTGTTGATCTGTAGGCACAAAGTGAAGCTCAATATTGCCTTCCTCTACATGCTCTCTGATAAAGTGATACCTTATGCTGATGTGCTTGGTCATTGAGTGTTGTACTGGATTACCTGTCATTGCAATAGCACTTTGATTATCACAGAAAATAGGTATTTTACTATACCTCAACCCATAATCCAGTAGTTGATTCTTCATCCATAAAATCTGTGCACAACAGCTACCAGCAGCAATATACTCTGCTTCAGCTGTAGATGTAGATATTGACTTCTGTTTCTTGCTGTACCAAGACACTAGTCTGTCACCAAGAAATTGACAACTTCCACTTGTGCTTTTTCTGTCAATCTTACAGCCAGCAAAATCTGCATCAGAGTAACCGAGTAGCTTAAAATCTGATTCTCTTGGGTACCACAGTCCTAAGGTTACAGTTCCCTTGAGATATTTGAAAATCCTCTTCACAGCTGTTAAATGTGGTTCCCTTGGATCTGCCTGAAATCTTGCACACAGACAGGTGGCATACATGATATCAGGTCTACTAGCTGTTAAATAAAGTAGAGAACCAATCATCCCTCTGTAACTTGTCATATCCACTGATGAACCTGTATCTTTGTCCAGTTTTGTTGCAGTTGCCATGGGAGTTGTTGCAGATGAACAGTCAAGCATACCAAATTTCTTGAGAAGATTTCTGGTATATTTTGCTTGATTAATGAAAATTCCATCATCTGTTTGCTTCACCTGTAAGCCTAGAAAATAGCTTAACTCTCCCATCATGCTCATTTGATATCTAGACTGCATGAGCTTGGCGAATTTCTTACAGAGTTTATCATTAGTAGATCCAAAAATGATATCATCTACATATATCTGAACTAAGAGCAGGTCATTACCAGATTGAAAGTAAAACAGAGTTTTGTCAATAGTACCTCTGTGAAACCCACTTTCTAGTAGAAATTTAGCAAGTGTTTCGTACCATGCCCTAGGTGCCTGTTTGAGTCCATAGAGTGCTTTGTCTAACCTGTAGACATGATCTGGATATTTTGGATCTACAAAACCAGGTGGTTGTTCAACAAATACTTCTTCTTCAAGTTTTCCATTCAGAAAAGCACTTTTCACATCCATTTGAAAAACCTTGAATTTCTTGTGAGAAGCATAGGCAAGAAACATCCTTATTGCCTCCAACCTGGCAACTGGTGCAAAAGTCTCATCATAATCTATTCCTTCCTGCTGTGAATAGCCTTTAGCTACCAGTCTTGCTTTGTTCCTTGTGATCACACCATCACTGTCAGTTTTATTTCTGAAAACCCATTTAGTACCAACAATAGATCTGTTCTTTGGCCTTGGTACAAGGGTCCACACCTCATTTCTCTCAAATTCATTTAGCTCTTCTTGCATTGCTGTTATCCAGTCAGCATCTTTCAGAGCTTCTTCTACTTTCTTTGGCTCAGTTTGTGACAAGAATGCATGAAACAGACATTCATTTGTTGTTGCACTTCTTGTCCTTACTCTTGCATCTGGATCACCAATAATTAAATCAGGTGTATGTGACTTAGTCCATTTTCTTGCAGAAGGCAGATTGCTTCTGTCATCATGTGATCCTCCTCCTTGATCCATGCTCTCCTGATTTTCTTGGTGCCTTTCTTCACTTTCTGATGCTCCCCCTGAATGTGACTGCTCAGAATTTGAATGTTTAGAGTTTGAATCAACAGTGTTTGATTCAGAGTTATCAATTGAGTCACTATCAGTGTTTGAATTATCACTTTGATGTGATTCTTCATGCTCCCCCTCAACTGGTTCTTTCCTTGTTTCTGATTGAAAAGTTTCTTCAGTGTTTACCAGTAGAGGTTCAGAATTAACCTCAACAGTGTTTGTCAGATCTGTATCATCCGAGTTTAATAAATCTTCATTTTCAAAGTGCAGTTGATCATGCTCATTAACATCTTCAAGTCCAGTTATTTTCTTGTCATCAAATGACACATGAATAGACTCCATGATCACTCTGGTTCTCAGATTATAAACTCTGAATGCCTTTGTTGACAGTGGATAGCCAACAAAAATTCCTTCATCTGCCTTTAGGTAAAATTTGGTGAACTGTTCAGGATGAGTCTTCAACACAAAGCACTTGCATCCAAAAATATGAAAATATTTTAGATTTGGCTTCTTCTTCTTCACCATTTCATATGGTGTTTTACCATGCTTGTTGATCAGTGTTGCATTTTGAGTAAAACAAGCAGTTTGAACTGCTTCTGCCCAGAAATAAGTTGGCAACTTTGCTTCATCTAGCATGGTTCTGGCAGCTTCTATCAAAGTTCTGTTCTTCCTCTCCACTACGCCATTTTGTTGTGGAGTGCCAGGTGCAGAAAACTCTTGTTTGATCCCTTTACTCTTGCAAAATTCTTCCATAGATGAATTTCTGAACTCAGTTCCATTGTCACTTCTGATTATCTTCACTTGATGCTCTGACCCTTTGTCCAGTTGGATTATATGTTCTGTCAGTGTTAATGATGTTTCATCCTTCTTTGCAAGAAAATATACCCATGTGAATCTGGTATATTCATCAACAATGACTAATGCATATTTCTTCTTTCCAAGAGACATCACATTCACTGGACCAAAAAGATCAACATGTAGTAGATGATAAGGATCAACAATTGAAGACTCAGATTTGCTTTTGAAGGAGACTCTTCTCTGTTTAGCCTTTTGACAAGAATCACACAGTCCTTCTACATTCAACAAGGACTTTGGTAGACCTCTTACAAGATCATTCTTGATTAGCTCATTGATGTTGTTCAGGTTCAAATGAGAGAGTTTCTTGTGCCATTTCCAACTCTCTTCACTGGACATTCTTGTAGACAGACACACTGCTTTGCCATCAGTGTTGGTTGACAATTTTATTTCATAGATGTTGTTGTGTCTGTTTCCAACTAGAGCAACTTTCCCTACATGTGCTTCTCGATCGTCTGACACGTGCTTCTCGATCGTCTGACATGTGCTTCTTGATCGTCTGACATGTTGACGGGAGATCCAGGTTGACATTAATGATGTCACACGATGCTTAAACGACGTTTCAATGTTTGTGTAAACGACGTTAAATGGCATAAAACGGCACTGAATGGTGCTAATTCGAAGGTCGATGTTTGTCACGGAAAGTGAGAAACCATCAAACGATTCAATCAAACGATAGGGGATGCCAAAATGAGTATTGGGAAGTCAGATTGAGCATCTTCGTGGCTCCCGGTCAGCTGCCGGATGCTTCTGGTCGGCTGCCAGGAGATCCTGGTCGGCTGCCAGGAGATCCTGGTCGGCTGACCCTCCTCTGTGGCACCTGGTCGGCTGCCAGGAGATCCTGGTTGCCTGCCGGGTGCTTCTGGTTGCCTGCCGGGTGCTTCTTGATCGCCCGACAGGAGCCTCAAGTTGTTTGGAAGTGTTTGGAACTATTTTGGTCACCTATGACTTTCAAGGATTCAAAACCTCGATCTCGATCTCGATCTCTAATTTAGTATGTTGGTCACCCGTGACTTTCAAGGATTCAGAACCTCGATCTCGATCTTAGGGATCCAGAACCTCGATCTCGATCTCTATCTTGATTTCTAATTTAGTATATTGGTCACCCGTGACTTTCAAGGATTCAGAACCTCGATCTCGATCTTAGGGATCCAGAACCTCGATCTCGATCTCGATCTTGATTTCTAATTTAGTATATTGGTCACCCGTGACTTTCAAGGATTCAGAACCTCGATCTCGATCTTAGGGATCCAGAACCTCGATCTCGATCTCGATCTTGATTTCTAATTTAGTATATTGGTCACCCGTGACTTTCAAGGATTCAGAACCTCGATCTCGATCTTAGGGATCCAGAACCTCGATCTCGATCTCGATCTTGATTTCTAATTTAGTATATTGGTCACCCGTGACTTTCAAGGATTCAGAACCTCGATCTCGATCTTAAGGATCCAGAACCTCGATCTCGATCTCGATCTTGATTTCTAAATTAGTATATTGGTCACCCGTGACTTTCAAGGATTCAGAACCTCGATCTCGATCTTAGGGATCCAGAACCTCGATCTCGATCTCGATCTTGATTTCTAATTTAGTATATTGGTCACCCGTGACTTTCAAGGATTCAGAACCTCGATCTCGATCTTAGGTCGTCAGTTTGGTCATTCGTGACTTCTATCGGTACCACTTGTTAGGTCGAATACACAATATATAATCAAGTATCGTATGAGTAAGTAACAAGAACACACGTTTTAACTCTTAAAACTGTTTAGAATTGATAATTCCTCTCTCGGTGATGTAAAGTATCACAGAGAGCTGCTTAGGTTACAAGAATGATATTCGTTCACGATGGATTTACTGATCACTTGGCAATATTCAGGCTGAAAATCTACATGATATCCTCTGTCACAGATTTGACTCACAGATAGCAAATCATGCTTGAGTCCTGGAACCAGAGCTACATTTGTGATGATGACATTTCCAAGATTAATATTGCCATATCCCAGTGTATGTCCTATGTTGCCATCTCCATAGGAAACTTCTGGGCCAGCCTTCTCCTCATACTCTGATAGCAGGGCTTTATTTCCAGTCATGTGTCCTGAAGATCCACTGTCCACGACTAGGGTACTGACCCTGGTGCCCTGCAATCACAAACAATCACTGATTATTAGTTTTAAGGATCCAGACTTGCTTGGATCCTTTGGCTTTCTTAATTCTGTTAGCTTTTGCAGCGGAATTCATATTAACAGAGTTTAAGCTAACTTTTTCAGAGTTTACATTTGCAGAGTTTACTTTAACCCATTTCAAATTTGGTTTGGGTTCATAGTAATTATAGTAAATAGCATGATAATCTCTGCAAGTGTAAATAGAATGCCAAGTACTTCCACAGTGTTTGCATAAAGTCTGTGGTCTTGTTCTCACATAATCACTCTTTACTGCAGTTTTAGAGGGCAAAGAATTAATGTTTTTATTCTTACTGCAGAAATTAGCAAGATGATTAGTGCTACCACAGTTAAAGCATGTTTTCCTAGGAGCTAATGAAGCAAGCATTGGCTTTATTCCTGATGTTATGCCTACCTTACCATTTCTGTTTTTCTTAGGCATTCTCTGTTTGTTGACAGATTTTATTTCCTTAAGCTTATGCTTGAGTTGTTTATCTGTCATTAAACCAATGTTAGCCTCTTTAACAAAAGTTTTAGCATATGACTCTTTAACAGCCTTTTTCTGTGCTTCAGTCTTAGGTCCACCTGTTCCCATGACATTACCTTCAGATGAACAATGTGGTCTAACCTTTACCTGATTTTCAAATCTAAGTTCATCTCCTACAGAGTAACCTAGACCTACTGTATCTGACTGAAACACTTCTTGAGTGTCTTTACCAGAGTGTGTCCAAGTTTTAATGACGTGTTTAGTATCCTCCAATTCAGATTCTAGTTGCTTATACTTACTTAGCAACTCCTGTTCAATAAACACTGCATCATCTCTCTCTTTTTGAATTTTATTCATGTTCTCTAGCTGTTCCTCAACAAGTTTATTTCTTTCTTTGAGTTGAGAACACTCAGACTTTATCCTCTCATTTTCTAAAGTCTGATCCCTATAACTGATATGCAATGCTTTAAGATAAATTCTCAATTCAGTTATATTATCAGTGTTATAAGCATAGGTAGTTGGAGGTACCTTGAGATCATCATTTTCAGTCTTAGTAGTAGCCATGAGAGCATAGTTGACTTCCTCATCTGAATCTGAAGTGTCTGCCCAATCTCTGCCTTTGGTGTAGAGTGCCTTTTCAGTTTTACCCTTCTTGCACTCAGGAGCATAGTGACCCATCTCCTTACACTTGTAGCATTGAATCTCAGACTTATCTTTCTTACCAGATTTGAAGTCCTTTCCCTCGGATTTCTTGAAATTCTTCTTGTCAAACTTTGAGTAGTCCTTGGAGAATCTCTTTCCCTTCTTGAAGTTCTTGTATCCCATCTTCTTGAAGGTCTTTACCATCAATGCAGCCATTTGCATCATCTCCTCATCATCTTCAGAATCAGATGATTCATCTGTGTTTGAGTCAACATCAGTGTTTGATGACTCATTCTCTGAATGAATGACTAAAGCTTTTCCTTTTGCCTTTCTCCTTGATGCTTCCTTCTTTGATGGTTTCTCCTCAGCCTTTAGAGCAACAGACTTTGACTTTCTACTAGATCTTTTGTTTCTCTGCTCCAATTCCAATTCATGGGTTTTGAGTAGTCCATAAATTTCATCAATCTCTGTTTCACCAAGTTCATAATTATCTCTTATAGTGGTTGTTTTCACATCCCACTTTTCAGGTAGAGAGAGAAGAAACTTGAAATTTGAATCTTCTAAATCATACTCTTTGTTCACCAATGACAAATCATTGAGCAGTTTACAGAATCTGTCAAATGTTTCTGTCATGGTTTCATCAGATTTTGCCTCAAAATGCTCATACTCCTGAGTGAGTATGTTCCTTCTGTTCTTCTTAATTGCAGGAGTTCCTTGACATCTAACCTCAAGTGCATCCCATATCTCCTTTGCAGTTGTGCAGTTTATCACTTTATTAGACATAACATTGTCTAACGCACTGTGAAGTAAATGCCTTACCTTCGCATCCTTTGCAATAGATGAAAGATCCTCAGCAGTTAGATCTTTCTTCTCTTTTGGAATAACTTTTGATTCCTCACCGGCAGCAACAGCAGGTAACTTTGTAGGTTTGTGAGGACCTTCATAAATTCTGTCCAGATATTCTGGATCTGTAGCCTCCAGAAACATGGTCATCTTCACCTTCCAAATTGCATACTCTAATGGCCTCAGTATTGGAACCCTAATTGTTTCATACCTACTAACAGTAGTAGGAGCTTTCTCAGATGGTGGAGGTATCTCTGCCATTGATTACTATTGTGTTTGGATCTTTAACTGTAATAAAGTAACAGATTTGGCTTTGATACCACTTGTTAGGTCGAATACACAATATATAATCAAGTACCGTATGAATAAGTAACAAGAACACACGTTTTAACTCTTAAAACTGTTTGGAATTGATAATTCCTCTCTCGGTGATGTAAAGTATCACAGAGAGCTGCTTAGGTTACAAGAATGATATTCGTTCACGATGGATACCCTTCTAGGGTTAACCTAACTGTATTTATAAGATATACAGCTACGTACAATCGTAAATTGATTCTCCTAAAATTAAGCTATACAATTGATATCAATTACGATTGCTACACGTCTTCTAAGTCAACTCAATCTCTTTGATAGCTATCCAATCTTCAAAGATATCGCTTCCATATTAATATTAAATTAATCTTCAAACTCTGTTGACTTGTAGACGCTCCCAGTAGACAGACTTTGGCAAACTCTGTTCTCTCCATGCTAACAGTGTTTGCGCTTCCATGTATTCAGCTATCAGTGTTTACGCTTTCCTCTGTCAGCATTTGCGCTTCCAGTAATCAGCGTATACTCAAACTCTGTTACAACTGCTTTCAATAACAAGTTAAACTCTCTTTACCTGTAACACTTAAACACTGACATTAAATCACATCAATTATATCTAACAATAGTGTTTTTATCCACAGTCATGTTGACTATCAACGGATAGGCAGAATAGGGTAGCCAATTGTAAATAAGCTATGCTATGTAATTCTGTCTAAGTGAAAGTGTATCAACGGATGAAGATAAAACTCTATCAACGGATAAAACTCAAATCCACTCTATCAACGGATACAGCTCAAGTCCCAATATCAACGGATACTGCTCAATACATCATCAACGGATACTGCTCAATACATCATCAACGGATGTCAGTATACATCATCAACGGATAATCATTGACACTGTTTTCTATGATTAGCTGGAGATTAGCAGTTGATAAGGACATGTTTGACTGACAGATCACATGAGTTGAAAGTAGATACAAAAAACAGTATGGCAGCCATACTTTGGAAACACAGAAGAAAGAAGCATTCTATTTACACTATGAATACAAGAAAGGTGCAGGAGACATGTCTGAACACAAGGACAACCTTTCGGCTACATGTGTATTTGGAGTGTAGTAGCAAGTCAACTAGAATTAGATTAGTATTATCTTATTCCAGTAGTACTTGTAAAACTTGGGATATATAACCAAGTGTAGCAACTCTTTGCAGGTTAAGAAAACAGACATATTTGCTTAGGGTTTCTTGAATATCCTTAGAAGCAAAGAGTTGTAAAACGGCAGCTGTGTACATTTTGTATCACAGAGTTTTCTTCAAATAAAAGCTTCAGGTGGTGCATATTAACCACCTGATTTTATATTTGTTTGTGTTTAAATCTTACATTGCAATTATCTCTTCATAAGTTTCTGAAGTTCTTATCAGAAATTTATAAATATCAAGAATTGTATTCAACCCCCCCTTCTACAATTATACAAGTGTGTAATCTGGGAATAACAATTGGTATCAGAGCAAGGTTCTAACATATTTGAAGTTTAAAGATCAACACACTTCCAACATGTCTAAGAAGGATTATGGAGTGAAGATTCCAGTTCTTGATAGAGAAAATTACTTTCACTGGAAAGTAAAAATGCGTCTACATCTCTCGTCTATTGATGAGGGTTTTGTGGATTGCATTGACAAGGGTCCTCACGTTCCAATGAAGACAGCAACAAGAGTTGGCCTGGCTGATGATGTGCCTGACACTTTCATTCCCAAACCTGTTTCTGAGTGGAGTCTTGAAGATATTGCAGAAGTTCACAAAGACAAAAAGGCCATGAATATTCTGTTCAATGGTCTAGAAACAGACATGGTTGACAATGTTATTAACTGCACTACCGCTAAGGAAGTATGGGACATTGTTCAAACCCTGTGTGAAGGAACAGAACAGGTAAGGGAAAACAAGATGCAACTACTAATCCAACAGTATGAACATTTTCACTTTAAGAGTGGAGAAACATTGAATGATACATTTAGTAGATTTCAAAAGCTACTAAATGGTTTGAAACTGTATGGAAGAGTCTATCAAGTTAAAGACTCTAATCTCAAATTTCTGAGATCACTGCCCAAGGAATGGAAGCCAATGACTGTTTCTCTAAGAAACACTCAAGAGTACAAGACATTTACTCTTGAAAGGCTCTATGGAACTTTAAAGACCTATGAGCTGGAAATGGAGCAGGATGAAGAGATTGAGAAGTCTCAAAAGAAAAGTGGGTCAGTTGCACTCGTTGCCAACTTGGAGCAAAAGGAGGAAAGGACAGAAACTGCTAGTTCTACACCAAACAGGGAGGTTTGTAAAGGTAGAGCAGAATCAAGCAGGAGCAAGGAAAAGGTGTCTGAGGAATTGAATGCCCTTCAGCAGGATGAATTGGATGAGATAGATGAGCACTTAGCTTTTCTATCTAGGAGATTCTCTAAGCTGAAATTCAAGAGAAACTCTGGGATGGCCAAGCCATTTAACAAGGATTTTTCCACAAACAACTATGTGGATAAATCCAAAATTAAATGCTACAATTGTGGAATTGCTGGTCATATGATAAGTGAATGCAGGAAACCTAGATCTGAGAACAAGGGAAAGCCAACTGAGGTTGTTGACTATAAGAAGAAATATTTTGATCTTCTCAGGCAGAAAGGAAAGGCATTCTTGACCCAAGAGTATGACTGGGCTGTTGATGACAATCATTCTGATGATGATGCTGAGTTAGTCAACCTTGCTTTAATGGCTGATTCTGGAGAGCAGGAACAAGTTCAGCTAGCAATCAGGTATTTTCTACTAATCTCTCTGAGCTCACTAAAGAGGAATGCAATAGTGTTATAGATGAAATGTCTACTGAACTATATCACTTAAGTGTTACTCTTAAATCACTTACTAAAGAGAACAATAGAATTAAAGAGTCTAATCTGTTTTTAAGTGATAGAAATGCTGCTCTAGAATCTCAATTTCTAGAATTTGAGAAAATGAGAGTTGATTGCAATAATGCTAAAAGTGAACTTGAAGCTGTGTTAAAAAGAGAACTGATTTTAAAAGACCAGCTTGAAAAAGAACAAGGGATAATTGCTAAATTTCAAAGTTGTAGGAATATTTCTCAAAACATAATAGAAGTTCAGGGAATAGAATCATTTGTGAAGGATACCTGGACTCAAAGGAAAAAGGAGCTAGAACCTGGCCTTGAGGATCTAGAGACTATTTGTGAATCAACGGATAGTGATCATCCGTTGACAGATGAACCGTCAACGGATGAGAGGTATCCGTCGACTAACAAAAAGTCTGTTAGTAAGAAGGAACTTAGGAAACTGGATATCAAGTATGGTCCAGTAAACAAGAATTTTGTTAATGGTGAGTGCAGCAAAACCAAATCCAGTGGGAAGGCTAAGACAGGTGATTTACACAACAAAAAGGCTGTTGGTAAATCAGACAATGAAAAGGTAGAAATTGAGGGCAAAAAGAAAAAGAACAGAAATGGTAAGATAGGCATCAACAAGAAAAACAATTACTCTCCTGACAAGTTTGCTCCTAGGAAAACTTGTAGTAATTGTAATAGTGTCAATCATTTATCTTCTAATTGCAAGATTGTCAACAAGGCTCCTGTTCATGTACCTCAACCAATGCCATGTATGCCTGCAATGCCTGGTTTGTATCAAAATGCTAGTTTTTCAAATCCATATGTGAACATGCCATATGTGTCTAATCCATACTTTCAATCTATGAATGTGCCACAAATGTCATGGAACCTACCTAGCATGAATAATATGTATGCCAATTTTCCACACATGCATGCATCCAATATTCATGCAAATGAGCATTTGTCAAACCCCATTACTCAAGCATCTACACCTAAGTTGAAGAATGCTAAGAGTGCAAAGTCAAAGGCTAACAAGAAAGGACCCAAGGAAGCTTGGGTACCAAAATCAACTTGATTTGCTTTTGAAATGTGTGCAGGGAAACAGAAGGAATCTATGGTACCTAGACAGTGGATGCTCTAGGCACATGACAGGAGATTCAACCCTGCTCACAGAATTCAAGGAAGGAGCTGGCCCTAGAATTACCTTTGGAGATGACAGCAAAGGATATACTAAGGGATATGGCCTGATCTCAAAAGACAATGTCATCATTGAAGAAGTGGCTTTAGTTGAAGGTTTAAAGCACAATTTGCTGAGTATCAGTCAGATTTGTGACAAAGACTACGAAGTAAAGTTCACAAAAGAAGCCTGTGTTGTTTCTGCCAAGGAAGACAACAATGTGGTATTGACAGGCTTTAGAAAAGGAAATGTTTACATAGCTGACTTCAATTCAGCATGCTCAGAATCCATTACTTGTCTCTTCAGCAAAGCAAGTAAGGATGAGAGTTGGCTATGGCATAAGAAGCTGTCACATTTGAATTTTAAAGTTATGAATGATTTGGTAAGAAAGGATCTTGCTAGAGGAATCCCTTATTTGGAGTTTGTCAAAGATGGGCTATGTGATGCCTGCCAATTAGGGAAACAAAAGAAATCATCTTTCAAAAGAAAGACAGAGTCATCCATTGTTAAGCCTCTTCAATTGCTGCATATGGATTTATTTGGTCCAGTAAATATCATGTCTATTTCAAAGAAGAAATACTGTCTGGTGATTGTAGATGATTTTTCTAAGTTCACATAGACTTTCTTCCTGCACTCCAAGGATTGTGCAAGTGAAATCATTATCAATCACTTCAGAATGCTAAACAATGGTTCTGAAGACAGAGTACAAAGGATCAGGAGTGACAATGGTACTGAATTCAAGAATTCCACAATGAAGATTTTCTGTGAAGAGAATGGAATTGTCCATGAGTTTTCTGCTGCCAGAACACCTCAACAAAATGGGGTTGTTGAAAGGAAAAACAGAACTCTCATTGAAGCAGCTAGAACAATGTTAAGTGAATCAAGATTACCAACATATTTCTGGGCTGAAGCTGTCAACACTGCATGCTTTACTCAGAATATTTCCTTGGTCAATCAAGCTAGAGGAATGACTCCTTATCAGTTATTAACCAACAAGAAACCAACTTTAGCTTTTCTACATGTCTTTGGATGTAAGTGTTTTGTGCTAAGGAATCATGGAGATAACTTGGGCAAATTTGAAGCAAAGGCAGATGAAGCTATTTTCGTTGGATATGCAGCAGGGAAAGCCTACAAGGTCTACAATCTAAGAACCAACATTGTTATGGAATCTGTACATGTTGTGTTTGATGATCAAAAGATTCTAGGCCTAAATGATGAAGGTTACCATGAAAAGTTGGAATTTGAGAATGAAGGTGAAGGAAGAATGTACTATGATGATGATGAGGAAAATGAAGATCATGACCACAGAGATCCACCTAGAGCTGTTATACCAACTAGAAGTGATGCTTACACTGAAAATGAAGCATCCGTTGACAGTCATTCTGGAACATCCGTTGACAGTCATTCTGCAACATCCGTTGACACTATTAGAGATGCATCCGTTGACAGATATTCTCAAGCATCCGTCAACAGGCAAAATGATGCATCCATTGACAGTCAACTTCATAACTCAGCAAGGACAACAAACTCAGGGGGAGTTTCTCAAGGTCAAAATTCAATGCTAAATCAACATGATCATGGAAATGAAGCAACCTCATCAAGATCAAACCTTCCACCTGCAAGAAAATGGACTAGAAATCATCCATTTGAGTTAATCATTGGTGAATCAAATTCAAGAGTCCAAACTAGAAGGGCCACTCAAGCAAAATGTCTATACAGTAGCTTCCTGTCTCAAGAGGAACCTAAGAAAGTGGAAGATGCCCTTCTAGATCCAGATTGGGTGTTAGCAATGCAAGAAGAGCTAAACCAATTTGAAAGAAATAAAGTATGGAAACTTGTGCCCAAACCTGATGATAGAAGTGTCATAGGTACTAAATGGGTTCTCAAGAATAAGACAGATGAAAATGGCATAATTGTGAGAAATAAAGCTAGATTAGTGGCAAAGGGCTATTCTCAAGAAGAAGGAATAGATTTTGATGAAACTTTTGCTCCAGTAGCAAGACTTGAGGCAATAAAAATCTTTCTAGCCTATGCAGCACATGCCAATTTCAAAGTCTATCAGATGGATGTCAAAAGTGCCTTTCTAAATGGGGAACTGGAAGAAGAGGTCTATGTCCATCAACCGCCTGGTTTTGAGGATCCAGAATTTCCAGAATATGTATATCTTCTCATGAAAGCACTTTATGGTTTGAAGCAAGCACCAAGAGCCTGGTATGACACTTTATCTCAATTTCTTTTGGAGAACCACTTCACTAGAGGTACAGTAGATAAAACCTTATTTCATAGGGATATTAATGGCTCTTCAATACTTGTTCAAATCTATGTAGATGATATTATTTTTGGGTCTACAGATGAGAAGCTTTGCAAAAAGTTTGCCAAACTTATGCAAAGTAGGTATGAAATGAGCATGATGGGTGAATTAACTTACTTTCTTGGCCTACAAGTAAAGCAAGTTAATGAGGGCATTTTCATAAGTCAAACAAAATATATTTATGATCTCTTAAAGAAATTTGACTTAATGGATTGTACATCTGCTAAAACACCTATGGCCACTGCAACTAAGCTTGAGTTGAATACTAAGGAAAAGTCTGTGGACATCTCAAGCTATAGAGGCATGGTAGGTTCACTTCTATACCTAACAGCTAGTAGACCTGATATAATGTTTTCTACTTGTCTTTGTGCTAGATTTCAAGCTGACCCTAGAGAGTCTCACTTAATAGCTATTAAAAGAATTTTCAGATATCTAAAGGGAACACCAAACCTTGGCATTTGGTACCCAAGAGAATCTGGTTTTGATCTAACTGGCTATTCAGATGCAGATTATGCAGGTTGCAGAGTTGATAGGAAAAGTACTACAGGTTCCTGTCAATTTCTAGGAAACGGGCTTGTGTCATGGTTCAGTAAGAAACAAAACTCAGTCTCCACTTCTACAGCTGAAGCTGAGTACATTGCGGCTGGAAGCTGTTGTGCACAGATTCTATGGATGAGAAACCAACTCATTGACTATGGTCTAAAAGTTGAGAAGATTCCAATTTTCTGTGACAACACAAGTGCTATTGCCATCACAGGGAATCCAGTGCAACATTCGAGAACCAAGCACATTGACATCAAATACCACTTCATTAGAGAACATGTGATGAATGGTACAGTAGAAATGCACTTTGTGCCAAGTGAAATGCAGCTTGCAGATATCTTCACCAAGCCTCTTGATGAATCCACATTCACAAGATTGGTAGGTGAGCTAGGTATGCTTAACTTGTCATAATTTCTAGTGATATTTGATTTCAATGAATTGAAGCTGGAAATGTGTTTTGATTTACTTGAAAGTTAAAACTTTCAGAAAAATTTTCTGCAGAAATTTTGCCGAAGGCAAAATTAGCTTATCAACGGATATCCTTTTATCCGTTGATAGTATAAACACATTACTAGATTTTTGCATGTCAACGGGTAACAGGCTATCCACGTCATCAACGGATAAACTGTATCTCAACCGTTCATTCTATATCCGTTGATATACATTTATTTTTAACCGTTGGTAACCGTGTATATCTAATCTTGGCTGTACTTATTCTCTTTTTATTTATTATCTGACAGTTACTTTTGACCAATGGAGTAATTACTTTTAATTATTTCATTTTTAATTCTTGAAAAATATAAAAGGCGGACTTGTACTCTCACATCTCACTTTTATTCATTTTCAAGCATATCAAAAGTTAACTGCATCTTCTTCCCTAAAACTCTCTGTAACCAAAGTTCAATCACTTCAATGGCGCCTATTGTTAAGATGATGTCCTCCACTGGGTTTACCTATGAGAAGAACAATTTCGCGGCCTTTGTTGACACAGTGAATGCTCCAGAAGCTTACCACACTTTGATGAGTTTCGTGAAGAAATGCAAACTGTCATATGCTATGACGGCCACCACTCCCTTAATCCACGAGGTAATTGAAGAAATGTGGACATCTGCTGAGTACAATGGCACAGACGGTACAATTGCTTTTTCTTTAAAGGGTAAAAACTATGTGGTTAATTCTGATGTAATAACTGCTTGTTTAAAATTGCCTGAGAATAACTGTCTGAAAGTACCTACTGATGCTGAAATTGTTGCCATGCTTAATTCTATTAATTATGCCCTTAGTACTGAAAACTTAGGGAAAATTGCTAGAAAAGGAATGGTTAAAGAATGGAGCTACTTCTGTGATGCCTTCATTAAAACTTTTTCAGGAAAAATTAGTAATTTTGATGCTGTTACCCAGTCCATGCTAACAATGATGTGTATGCTTTTAAATGATAAATTCTATAATTTTGGCACATTAGTTATGTATGAGATAGCTGCAAAGTTGGGTAAAAAGGAAACTAGGAGCAAGAATATCTACTTTGCTAGATTTTTAATGCTCTTAGCACTGCATGTATCTGAGAATAAGCTATCCATTGCTAACCCGGATAGCAAGTTCCAATGTTTTGTTCAGGAGAAGAGAGTCTTAAGTGACCTGATTCGAATGAACCTCAATGCAGGAGTACAGTTGGTATATCTACCAATTGTTCAGGTAACTATCTCTAACTCTGAAACCCCTATCTCCATCCCCCAAATTTCTTTGCCTTCTAGTGTCACAATGGAGTCTGTAGTTGTGACCAAACAGGCTCCTACCAAAGTGACCAAATCCAGAGTTCCAAAACCACATTCTAAAAAGCAAACCTCAAGTGTCTCTCAAAAGACACCTGTTGTAAAATCTACCAAACCTCTTGAGGGGAGTGTGAAGGTGGTAGTGAGTGGTGAGGGACAGGGTGAACATCAAAGAAGCCCTAAGGATAAGGAAGGAGAGATGAGTGCAACCACCATTTCAGTCTCTCAAAAGACTGCTAATGTAACTACAGGCCAAATTCTAGTTACACTCTCTCAACAGAGTGTGACTACTGAATCAAGTTCCCCACAAGGAACACTGCACAAGAGGGTTAGGGACACATATAGCCCAATCTCAAAAACCTATGAAAGAAGATTGAAATCTAAAACCACAGGGGAATCACAGGGTGCACACACTGTACAGGAAACTGGACCTTCTCAAACTCAGTTTGATGTGGCTTCAATAAATGTGGAGTCACAGCCCCTTGATCTTAATCTTCAAATCGACACACATTACAATCCACCATCACCAACTCCATCTCTGGATGTGGATATGATATCTACATCAATTCCTGATTCTCCATCTTTAAGATTCTTGGAGAAGCCCCACTCTGTAATTGGTGGTCATCATCTTTTAGATGATTTGTTGGACCATCAATCTTCCCTTCCAGAATTCTCAACACAGACTGTGGCCTCGAACTTAAAATCAATCTCCACAGATTCAGTGTTGATTTTCTCTTCAACGGATAGAGTTATTCCTTCCTCAACGGATATCCTTCATCCATTGACAAGTGTTTCTCCATCAACGGATGTGCCTCTACCTAGCCATCCGTTGACAACTATAACTACTCCATCAACGGATATTCCTTATCCGTTGATAACTCACTCTACCACTGCTATATCTGACATTCCAGTGTCAAGTATAGAGGAGTTCTCAGTAGTTGAAACACTTTTAGGATTGAGGGAAGGGAGTGAGAGGCTGCCTTGTGAGCAAGCAAAAGGAGAGATAAATAATTAGAGGCTGGCCATTTCTTCCGGTCAGGCAAAAGGAGAATTTGAGAGTTCCACCTTAGTAGGTGAAGGTGAGGGTGTGAGAGGTGTGAGCCAAGGGGAGCCCTTGATGCAAGAAAAGAGAGATGAGGGGAGAGAAGGGACTACAGGAGAGATAAGGATGGAAGAAGCAGCAATTGCTAGTGAGTCAATGAGGGTTGAGGATGCATCCAAGGAAATGGAATATCAAAGAGAATATCACTCCATGATTGACTCCATTTCTTTAGATGCTGAAAACTTTACTCATCCTGTTCCTGCCTATCAAATTCTGGCACAACAGGGCAATGTGGAAGCAGAGGAGGCAATGCACCTAGTGCACACCTCACAGTCTCTCCTTAGAGCTAAGGAATCTATAGCAGCTCTGCCAACCACTGCTGAGAGTGATGAATTTGACAATTCTGAAGATGAAGACAGCCAGAGCTCTGAAGATGAAGGTGGTAGCAGTATTCATGATTTTGCATTTGCTCAAAGCTACACCTATCATCAACTTGATATGGAAATCATAAGGCAATATAAATCTGCCCTGGCTGAGCACCCAGAAGCAGATCCACAGAGAAAGGTTGTTCTTCAACAGGCAATTGACTCCCTAAAGTTACAAAAGATGCAGATGGTGATTCAGAGATCCAACTTAGAGGAGGTCAAACAAGAAATCAAGGATGTGAAGATCTCTGTGGATTCCAAACTAGAGCAACTAGCTCCTACAGCCACTCAGAGGGTGTTGCAACAAAGGTTCCTCAAAGAAGACAACCTGGCTAAGTCTGTGCAACTTCTCAATTCAAGAGTGGAAAAGATGGAATCCCAGATGGAGCAATTTCTTCAACATCAGAAACTGCAAACCCAACTGCTAGAAAAGTTAGTTGCAGCCCCAACTTCTAGTCAAACCCTTGATGCTAACAAAAAGGGGGAGAAAGTGGAAGAGGCTGTGGCAACTACAAGTCAAATCTTAATTTCTGAAAGCAGGGAAGCAGCAAGTCAGGGGGAGCAGCAGCCTACCATAGTGGTCAATCCACAAGAATTCATTGTCACAGCTTCCCCCAGCAAATCCAAACCTGAACAAGTAGCTCTATCTGAAGAGTTTGATCTCTCAAACTTGACAGAAGAGGAAAAGCTAGCCAAAATTGAAGCTCTACAAAAGATGAAAGAGGAAAACTATGAAAGGATAATGAGGACAGAAAGATTGATCAATAAATCTATTGCATCAACTCTGTTCTCTAGCCAAACCTCAGCTCCAACAATATCTACAACAATTCTGAAGGTGCTCACTCCAGCAATTGTGGCTCCTACATTCTATGATGCTGAGCCTTTTCATGTTAAGGAATTTGAACCCTACATCAAATCAAGACCCTTCTCACCACCAAAAGCAAATGGGAAGAACAAGTTACAACTGGACTTTCCATTTCCCAAGGATGATGAAGAGAAGCTGATGGGTAAGGCAATCAAGGGATTCAAGGAGAAGACTAACAGTTGTGTAAGAGAATGGATGGCTGTAATCATAAGGAATGGAAAAGTTCTAAACATATCCAACAACCATCCTAGATTTGTTGAAGCCAAGAGAGAAGAGACTTCAAGGCTGCTAAGAGAATCTCAACCAAGCACTGAATATCAATATGAAAACTTAGATGAGAAGCAAGCAAGGCTGGCTCAAGAGTTATTGGATGAGGTAGAGGATGAATTGAGGGAACCTGAGGAAGTCCCCAAATTCAAAAAGAAAGGGAAATCAGTCCCCAAATCCAAGAGATTAAAATCAAAGGCAAGGAGGCCTGTCTCTCCAGAAACTAAAAACAAAGAGACAGTTGGTTCATCACAACCTATTGATGTAAAAGTATTCAACCCAGATGTAAATTTCCATGGTGAGCCTATAGTACCTAAAGAGGAACCAATGAATCTTGACTCCATTGAGGTTCCTTCATTCTTGCTGAAGCCTCAACAGAAGCCTACACAGAAGAAAAGGAAACCAAGGAAGCAACCTTCAAAGGAACCAATTCAAGTTGCTAGGGTACCTGCAATTGTCAGGCAGCCAATCTTGGAAAACAAGGATGATTTTATCTATCAGGCAGATATTGAAGAATACTCTGACATGAATCTTTATCTGGATGAATTGTCAGAAGTAAGAGGAATTGACGAATATAGACATTTGCCTGAAAGATTGGTCTTTGTATACAAGGGAGGAATGGAAAGGACATGGCCACTACAAAGGGTTCTTGGAGAAAATTATCATACCTTAACCAAAGTGTTCTCTGCAATCAAGAGATACACAGGGTTCTCCAAGATAGCAAAAGGGGAGATACTGGACAGAATAGAACAAATAAGGAGGGATTGGAACTCACCATCAAGTCTACCAAGGAAAATGAAGATCCCATACAATGGACAGAAAATCCACCTCCAACCTTTCTGGATGATGGAGTTCAGGGATGAAGATGGTAACAGGAGATTCTTCAGGTTAGAAGACCAACTACCAAAGGCTAGTTCTCAATACCTGAGATGGCTACAACAGAAGCTAAATCCAAAGGTAGATGAAGAAGATGCCTTCTATAGGCAACTCCAATTACAGATTGAGTCCAACTCTTCCAAGGAAGGAAAATCAAGGGTGATGCCAACAAGAGGAAAGAAACAGTCCTAATCTGCTCAGTCTAGAGGAGCACTTCTCTGTAAATTTCTCAAACTTTCAGTTTTTAATTATTGTAGCTTAATACAATTTATGCATTGTTCTTTATATATCTTTAGGAATGTTTTGTTATCATCAAGGTCCTGAATTTATGCTTTATTGTCATCAAGTATAAATTGGGGGAGATTGTTAGGAATATGTTGTACTTGATGATAACTTCACAATCAATCAAATTGTTTAAGGTTTTGTAACTGTCAACGGATGAGAATTTATAACTCTATCCGTTGACAGGTAGCTCATCAACGGATGAGGTTTTGTAGCACACTGCAGTATCTCTATGTTATCAGTTGATAGTGTTTTTATCCACAGTCATGTTGACTATCAACGGATAGGCAGAATAGGGTAGCCAATTGTAAATAAGCTATGCTATGTAATTCTGTCTAAGTGAAAGTGTATCAACGGATGAAGACAAAACTCTATCAACGGATACAACTCAAATCCACTCTATCAACGGATACAGCTCAAGTCCCAATATCAACGGATACTGCTCAATACATCATCAACGGATACTGCTCAATACATCATCAACGGATGTCAGTATACATCATCAACGGATAATCATTGACACTGTTTTCTATGATTAGCTGGAGATTAGCAGTTGATAAGGACATGTTTGACTGACAGATCACATGAGTTGAAAGTAGATACAAAAAGCAGTATGGCAGCCATACTTTGGAAACACAGAAGAAAGAAGCATTCTATTTACACTATGAATACAAGAAAGGTGCAGGAGACATGTCTGAACACAAGGACAACCTTTCGGCTACATGTGTATTTGGAGTGTAGTAGCAAGTCAACTAGAATTAGATTAGTATTATCTTATTCCAGTAGTACTTGTAAAACTTGGGATATATAACCAAGTGTAGCAACTCTTTGTAGGTTAAGAAAACAGACATATTTGCTTAGGGTTTCTTGAATATCCTTAGAAGCAAAGAGTTGTAAAACGGCAGCTGTGTACATTTTGTATCACAGAGTTTTCTTCAAATAAAAGCTTCAGGTGGTGCATATTAACCACCTGATTTTATATGTGTTTGTGTTTAAATCTTACATTGCAATTATCTCTTCATAAGTTTCTGAAGTTCTTATCAGAAATTTATAAATATCAAGAATTGTATTCAACCCCCCCTTCTACAATTATACAAGTGTGTAATCTGGGAATAACACATTTAATGAAGTTAGGATCCCATGTTTATTCTCATATAAGTAATTCGTTTGCAATTCTCATTAGTTAAATAATTCTTAGTTAATTAAAACCCACTTTATTAGTTGTCTTAGCAGTGAGAAAAAACCATACATTGTTGCATAGGTACATTAACTGATTTAAATTCAAAACCAAATCTCTGTCGGAACAAACTCAACTTATATCTATATTACTTGTGACCACGTGCGCTTGCGTGATTTAGTGCGAACATATTGGAGAGAAGAAAAAAGAAGACAAGGAGGCCAAAATTGGGGACTATAAGTTGGAAGAGCTAAAAAAGGCCTTGGATGCGATGAATAATGAGAAAGGGATTTTTAGTACTATGGGCTCGTCTTCGCCCTTCACCCATGAAATTTGAACTGCTCCACTTCCTATAGTGTTTCGAGGCCATCATTCAGATATGACCTATAATGGGGATAATAATCCAGCAGAGTTTATGATTCGGTTCAATAATGAGATGGATGTTTACCAGGTCTCGCAGCTAGCGAGGTGTAGGCTGTTTGTGGCCACGCTGAGGGGAAGTGTTCAACAGTGGTTTTCAAAGCTCGGGGCCCTAGTTACTATTGATTCTTGGGAGCATTTTGTAACATCTTCATCAAGCAATTCCAATCCTTGATGCTTTATGCGCCCCCTGTGTCTACTTTGGCTAACATTAAGCAGAGGGAAGGAGAGAGTCTGCAGAAATATTTTAAAAGATTCAATGTCGAAGTCCCTAAGGTGCGAGGTGCAAATGATGAGGCTGTCAAGAATTTTCTCATTGCAGGATTGCGAGAAGGAACGGAACTTTGGAAGAAATTGCAAGCATCCACACCCAGTACGCTCGCTGAACTATACAAAGAGGCAGAACCCTTTCAACGGGTCGAGAAATCAATGGAAGAGTTAAGAAAGAGCAAAGGAGAAGGTAGTGGAAGCAAAAGTAAGGGAGTAAAGAGGAAGGACTCTCGAAGCCCCAGGCAAAGACAAGATCGTAGCCCAAGCCCAAAAAGAAGGGACCGCGATCCCCACCTCGGGCTCGTCCAGCTAGAGATGAAGACAAATTCACCCCCTGGTGGCCTCCGTTGATCATATCTATGCTGGGAATGCTAACAAGGGGATGTTCACAAAACCTCCTGCCATGGGTGCACAAGGAACCTGGAATACAAAGAAATATTTTGATTTTCATGAACAAACGGGGCATGATACCGCAGATTGTTGGCACCTTAAAGAGCAAATTGATCATTTAATTCGAGAAGGAAAGTTAATTGAGTGGGTGGTGCGGGAAGTAAAGAAACATCAAGGAAACTCTGGCAAATCAGGATTGGGATATAACAATGTCCCTCCTGTCGGACAGAATGTAGAGCCTCGTAAGGAGAGGGAAGAACGAGGCAATAGTATTCTCGTAATCATAGGAGGGCCTCATATTGGAGGAGACAGTAACAAGGCCAGAGAGAGGTATGCTTGCGAGGCCAGAGAGCGACCCCTCACTAATATTCATCATCTGCAGGAGAGGCCTCCAAAGCTCTTTAAGGGGGGATACAAACATTATGTTCACAGAAGAAGATGCGAAGTGGTCCACCATCCTCACTCTGATGCTTTGGTGGTTCGAGTTCGCATTGGATCTCAGAATATATACAGAGTCTTAGTGGACAACGGAAGTGCTGTGAATGTGTTAATGTATGATGTTTATAGAAGATGGGATATGTGGACAAGGACCTTATTCCTACAGTGGGGCATCTTTATGGATTCACTGGAGCTTCCATCAGTGTGAAAGGCCTCATCAAGCTTCCTATCACTTTAGGGGACAAGCCCTGCATCACCACCCAAGTTGCGGATTTCATGGTTGTAGATCAACCATCGGCTTATAATGCTATAGTAGGAAGGCCAATTCTGAAGGAAATGAGGGTGGTTACTTATATCTACCACCACTCGATGAAGTTCCCCACTCCACAGGGTGTGGGTTGTGTTAGAGAAATTCTGCATGAATCTCGGGAGTGCTACAACAGGGCCCTTAAATCAGCAGAAAGGGGGAGTAGCTCTATGACAGATAAGATGGAGTGTGAGGAGGAAGAAAGGACTCGCAAAGAGGCCTCGCGACCCTCGGCTGGGTGTAATATAATATCTATTGAAGAGTTGCCGGAGGATTATTTTGACAACTTGGATATACAAGTAGAGCCAGTACCAGGGGCTATTATGATGCAGGCCTCGCAGCCAGTATTGCTTCTTCAAGAAAGAATTGTTGAAGAGGCTAGTGATGACGAGGAAAGCCCAGAACAGGCAGCTGTGTGAGCCCATAAGGGGAAATAGGTTCGCAAGGAGAGATCAACATTGGTAGATTTGCCTAACAGAATTACTCAAGAAACAATATTTGTGACAGAGTATGGCCGTGTTGGGGCGACCCCTGTGATAGGAGGCACAAGGCAGGAGGAGGCAGAGTCGAGCAAGGCTCGCGATGTTGAAATTGATCTAGATCCTCGCATCCCTGAGCATGTGGAGCGAGCCGGAGCCGCAGAAGACACAATTTCTATTCTTGTCGATGCTAAGGATCCCGCTAAGGTGTTAAGGGTCGGGTCGCAGCTAAACCCTGATCTTAGGGGGAGGCTCGTGGAATTTCTTAAAGCTAATTTGGATGTATTTGCATGGTCTCATGAAGATATGATTGGCATAGATCCCAATGTGATGTGCCATAGGCTTAATATGGACCCAAGTAAAAAAGGGGTGAGGCAGAAGAGGAGACCTATAAGTGGAGAACGAGCCGAGGCTCTCAAAGAAGAAGTGGATAGGCTCCTCGAGGTCAGGCTCGTTAGGGAATCATTCTACCCTGATTGGCTCGCGAACCCTGTCCTAGTAAAGAAACCAAATGGCAAGTGGAGGACCTGTGTAGATTTCACCGATCTCAATAGGCACTGCCCCAAGGATAGTTTCCCACTCCCAAGGATTGATCATTTGGTGGATGCGACAGCGGGGCATGCGCTCCTAAGCTTCATGGATGCTTATTCTGGGTATAATCAAATACCTATGTATGGGCCCGATCAGGAGCACATCTCGTTTATCACGGATAGAGGCCTCTATTGCTACATTGGGATGCCCTTCGGTCTCCTCAATGTCGGGGCCACCTATCAAAGGCTCGTCAACATGATGTTTGAGAAGCAAATTGGGAAGACAATGGAGGTCTATGTTGATGACATGCTTGTGAAGTCTAAGGGAGCCGGGGATCATATATCCCACCTCGCAGAAATGTTTGACATACTAAGAAAGTACAGAATGAAGCTTAACCCCCAGAAGTGTGTTTTTGGGGTCGAATCGGGGAAATTCTTGGGGTTCATTGTAAACCACAGAGGAATTGAGGCCAATCCAGCCAAGATAAAGGCCCTAATGGAAATGAGGTCACCTAAAAACGTAAAGGAGGTTCAAAGCCTAAGGAAGGAGAAGTCCTCATTGTTTACCTGACTGTCTCAGAGCATGCTATCAGTGCTGTCCTCGTTCGAGAGGTGGAGAGAGTTCAATACCCTGTTTATTATGTCAGCAAGAGGTTGTTAGATGCGGAGACTCGTTACACCAACATGGAGAAGCTAGCCTATGCTTTGATATTGGCTTCAAGGAAATTGAGGCCCTATTTTTAGGCACACAGCATTCAGGTTCATACTGCCTATCCTTTGAGGCAAGTGATGCATAAGCCTCGAAGAAATAGGAATAAATGGACGGAAAGCATTATAATTGTTCTAGGATTATAAAACATAGGGTTTTATAAGAAATAAGAATAAAGGGATGGAACCAAAAAAAAGGGTGGAATCAAATTTGGTATCGTAGTACCATTTAAAAGAAGATTACGCTTATTAATAAATGTTATGTTATGTTATAGAAGGATAATGATGAATAAATTGATTTTAAAGTACAATTAGGACGATTCTTCGCTCTGGAACTATAGTTAAATTTACTTCGGATTTTTTAAATATAATAAGGCTAGTCATAAATAAATGGACGATTCTTTCCGTCCATTTATTCCTATTTCTCAGAGAGACTATTAAAGTGGACAATAGAGCTGAGTCAGTTCGATATTGAGTACAAGCCTCGAGGTGAAATAAAGGGACAAGCCTTAGCAGATTTTATATTGGAATTCTCTTCCCAATATGAGGAAGATGCCTGGGCTTTAATAGCGATCCCAGAGGTAGTAGGCCCCGAGGTCAAGAACGAGAATTCGACCTCGTGGTGGGAGCTATATGTTGATGAGGTGTCTAATAAAGAGGGAGCTGGGGCCGGGGTCGAGCTCGTTACCCCTGAAGGTCGCAGGTTAAGCAGTGCCTTTCACTTCGTATTTGAAGCTTCCAACAATGCAGCAGAATACGAGGCCCTAATCATTGGTCTCAAACTTGCATTGGAAATGAAGGTGAAGAACCTTACAGCCTATAGCGGTTCTATGTTGGTGACATACCAACTTTATTGTGGCTGGCAAGCTAGAGGTGAGCAGATTGAGTTATATCTGCGATGTGCACAGAGGCTGATTAAGAAGTTTAACGAAGTCAGAGTGGTTCATATAAGAAGAGAGAAGAATCAGGGAGTAGATGCCCTTGCCAAGTTAGGCTCGCGTCGCGAGGCCACCCTACTTGGGATCATTTCGTTGGAGGTCAAAGTAAGCCTAGTGTTCCAGAAGAATTTGTTATGGAGATATCGAGCCAGGGTTCAACATGGATGACCCCTATATGGGAGTATGTCAAGAATGGAGTTCTCCCTCAAGAAAAGAAAGAAGCGGGGAAAGTCAAATATCAGGCAGCTCGATATGTGATTTATGATGAGGTGTTGTACCGAAGAGGGTTCAATACACCACTTTTGAGGTGTGTAGATGGAGAAGAGTGCAATTACATCCTAAGGGAGGTCCATGAAGGAATATGTGGAAATCACTCGGGGGGTAGTTCCCTAGCTCAAAAAATTCTACGATAAGGGTATTTCTGGCCTACATTGAAAAGATATGCTTTTGAGTTCGTTAGAAGATGTGATAAATGTCAGAGAAATGCCAATTTCAGTAATGCTCCAGTAGCGCACCTCACTTCGCTGACGAGCCCCTGGCCCTTCGCTATGTGAGGGATAGATCTTATTGGTGAACTCCCCAAAGCCAAGGGAGAAGTCAAATATGCAGTCGTTATTGTGTACAGAGCTATTGTATGTCGCTATGGAATCCCATATCAGCTCATATCAGATAATGGGAAGCAATTTGACAGTAAGGAGATGAAGGAGCTCTGTGAAAATTTGGGGATCAAGAAAAGTTTCTCTGCTGTGAGCCATCCTCAAACAAATGGTCAAACCGAGGCCATTAACAAGATAATCAAACATACCCTAAAGGATAAATTGGAGGAGAGCAAGGACAATTGGCCTGAGGAGTTACCAAAGGTCTTGTGGTCATACAACACGACCCCAAGGTCTACCACCGGAGAGACCCCATTTTTTTTTTACTTATGGATGCGAGGCCATGGTGCCCGTTGAGGTGGGCTCGGGCTCGTTCAGGATAGAACATTACGACCCGGAAGCAAACGAGGTCAATCACAGGCTGTATTTAGACATGATTCATGAGTCAAGGGAGGAGGCTCAGTTAATGCTCACAGCTTATCAAAGAAGAGCTGCGAGGTATTATAATGGGAAGGTTCGTATGCCGCATCTTCGCGTGGGGGACTTGGTGCTTAGGAGAATGATGCCTAACACCAAGGTCTCAGCTCATGGAGTCTTCGGAGCCAATTGGGAAGGGCCCTATAAAATCTATGCTGTCATCAATGAAGGGACTTATTATCTAACAGATATGGATAATAAGGTCGTACCATGAGCTTGGAATGCAGAGCATTTAAGGAAATACTATTAGTAAAGGCCTCGCCCCTAGTAGTCTCTATCTATTACTACTTAGCATGAATAAATTCATACAAAGTACTGGGGGATAGTGATCATATAGACACCTCCTCTTTATGATGTAATGAAAGCTGGGCCTCGCCCCTAGTATTTATATATGAAATTTGTTCTTCAAAAAGTTATGCAATTTTATTCTCCTTCTGTTAGCATTTTAAATTTTTCAGGACTAGGCCAGTAAAGCGTTTGCTAGGCCGAACCTCCCTCAGGTCAATGAGGTAGCGAGCGTGCACTTATTTCGACCTGAGGGAATGTCCTCAATGTTTAGTGGATAAGAAACATATCTACTTAAAAAGAAAGTTCAGAGTAAAAGAAGTCGAGGCGCGACCTCAATCTCAGAGATCGTGTTTGTGACCTCGCAGGGAAGGCATCGCATGTCATGACTCCAGAGAGATGAGGCACACCTTGAAGTTTATAAGCAAATCTAAAAGTAACAAGAAAAAGGAAAGCTACAAATTCAACAGGGGAAGCTTCGCAGCTGCGAGGCGCTAATCTACTTGATAATATCTCAAATACATAAGGAATGAAAGCAATAATTCTATGAAGATAAAGCAAGCCCAAGATATTGAATGAAGAAACGAAGACAAGTAATTGAGCAAGATGTTACGACAATTATAAAAAATTCAACATTCATTGGATCGCCATGCGAGCCCAAGAACCGGCAAAGTTATAAAGACAGTTATTAAAAAAATATTACAAACTGCGAGACATTCTAGGGGTGTCCGCATCCCCAGTTCGTTAATTAAAATCAAAGGAAAAAGATTGATTATGCAGCATTGTCATTGGGATTGGCCTTGTTGGCATCATCAGCGAGCCGAGCTGCCGCAGCGTCCTCCTCGATCTCCTTGCGAAGATCTTCGGCGAATTCAGCATTGTCGGGTCCAAGTCTTGACCACTCAAAATCAGGGATCTTTCTTATGAATTCCTTCATAAATTCAGATTGAGCAGCCCTAGAGATAGTGTCATGGTCAACCTTAGCGGTAGCGAGCTCCTTCTTCAGTTTATCCAGCTCCTCCCCATGTTTCTTCTTCAGCTCCACCTCGTGCACCTCCGCCTCCTTTAATAATTTGTCAAGAGCAGTCTTCTGATTGTTGACATTTTTAAGTTCGGAGCGAAGAGTAGAGGTCTGAGTTTCCAAGGACCGCTTATAGGTCTCCATTAGCGACCGCTTATCTTCTTCGAGCTTGAATCTGAGGACTTTCACATCTTTCTCCAGCTTAGCATTAGCGGATGCCACGCTCTTCAATTCTTTGAGATGAGAGGCTTGACGGATAAACACTTCAGCTAAACACTTGGAGACAGATTCAGAATTTTCCACCAGTTCAGCACTTACCCAGCTTGTGCATTCCTCCTCGGTCGCATGAGTATACCCATACTTCGCATAAAGATGGTGAACAGGGGTTGCAGAGGCCGGAGGCTTAGGGACCGGGAGCACGGGCCCATCTTTCTTTGGCTTCTTTGAAATGTGTTCTTCGGGGTTCCTTTGAGCTGGTTGACGAGGAGTCTCAGTATGCGTTGCTGGTGGTGGAGGAGGCAAGAGTTCAGTAGACTTTTGTTGCTAAGAAGTAGCAATGGGCTTTGTTATTGGTACATCTCCACTCTTCGCTAGGAATGGAGGTTTGCGACCACCTTTGCTTGACATACCTGAGAAATGGGAGTAAAATACAATTAGAAGTTATAAACAAATCATAATAATGCAAGTTATGTAAATGCGAGGACAACAAAGATGCAAGCATGTAAAGGAGCTAAAAGGCTGGCAAGGTTGGAGTAATGGTCGCATTGCGATGAGGAGAATACCCTCGCTGGCGGTAACTGCAACTCGAGAGGACGAGGCCTCTCTTCACGTGCTTTTCTTTTTCGTGAAACCTTCCTCGCACTTGAAGGCCCTGTCTCCGAAGGAAATCCAACTCCTTCTTTCAGGAAGCCACACTCAATCAGGTTCTCAAGAGAAAGGAGGGTTCGAATGTTACGGCCCTCTCGTGGAGTTTTCAGCACATCATTAGCGTGTTTCTTTTCCTCACCCTTTAGGACGGTTCGCACTTGACCAACTGCGATCTCATGAAGGATGAATTAGGCTATGAATTGAATAAAAGGAGGGTGAGGTTAAAAGGATAGCTTCGTACCTGGGAGATAGTTAAAGGAAGTCTTTACTCTAAGCACCTCGTGGACATAGAAGTAAGGTCCTTTCCACGATCCCGCGTTGCTTGGAGCACTATGATAAAGCTCTTTTTTGTTAAACTCTGGCCAGACTGAGAAATAGACATATCCGAAGTCTGAGGCCCCACATCGCTTTAGTTGCAGAAAGTAGCTCATGGTTCTCGCATCTAACTTGGGATATCCAAGTTTATGGTAAAGAACATAGAGGGCAATCATGGCTCTGTAGCCGTTGGGGTTTATTTGGATCGGGGCCAGGTGGTACATTTGACAGACATCCCTAATAAAAGGATGGAGGGGAGAGGAGACGCCTATTTTCATCATTGCAGATGTCAAGACCATTCGAGGCACTCTGCCACCATTTTCTTTGTGATTAAAGTGATAGCATCGCATTGTAGATTTGGGAAGAATAATTTTACCTTCTGGCCTAAATATGTCAATGGCCTTAGCCAAAGATTCTGTATCTAGGGTCGTTGATAGATCCCTGCAGGCTAGGGTGCGAGGTTGGCCAGGACTCACTTTCGAGCCCACCTCGATATCCTCTGGACGAGGTCCCCCAACATAAATAGTTCCTTCTAGCTCGGGCTGAGGAGTTGGTACGTAAGGTTGGGGAGAAGGTTCAGGTATGTAATCATAATCTTTAAAATTGATGACATTGGCCACTTCATCAAGGCCACCGTCATCAGAGGAAGGCTCTTCATAATCAGAATCATCAGAATTGGCCTCGTTGTCATCTCCACCCTCGCGCTCATAGTAGGCGTCGCCTAGCGAGTTTTTAAAAGAGCTGCTCACAATCATTATGGGGGTTGCAGGGAGAAGATTTCTATCAAGAGAATAGAGGAGTTTGGGGACACTAGCAAAGAGTTTATTTCCTTTATCCAATAGTTCATTCACTTCGTTTTGAATAGAGGAAGGAATATTTGGAGGTAGTTCATTCCGCGAACTTGAAGGGATATCATTAGATGCATGCTGCGAGGTGGATGGATGTTTGGTTTTCCAGGAGCTTACAGGAGTTTCCCGGGTGTATTCTTCATTGGACCATTGATGATCCAGATACTCCCTCCGTCCCTCTCATTTCTTTAAAGTTTTTTTCACTGCTTGACACGCATTTTAAGGCTCCTAAAAAATATAGTTCCATAACTTATTTTTAAAATTTTCTTTTTTTGTATAAAAATAGAATCGTTCTATATTTATACAAAAAAAGAAAATTTTAAAAATAAATTATGAAACTATTCACAAAATGCACCTTAAAATCTGTGTCAGAATTACGTCCCCCAAGGTAAAGAACCAAGGGGGACAGAGGGAGTATAATTTAAACGAACCGTCGCTCACGCTTGTAGCCCTAGCGATATTAGCAGCCGCCTGCTCGCTTATTGTGACATGGGGAAGAGGTGAAGGAGTCCTTGAGCTATCGTCGTTGGACATCTAAAAAAGTGAATTATTAGTGTGTGCACTTACAGAATATCAAGGGGATTCAGAAAAAAGGAAAATATAGAAGGTTCTAAGTGTCCTCACATCGCACAGGAAGAAAGAATTGACCTGTATTCTAAAGAGGGAAGGACTTTTTTGTATCTAGGTGGGAGATCGCATTTTCTATCCTGGCGGGGCTAGGCTCCCAGTGTGAAATTATAGATGAGGGGTCGTATACGTTCAGGCTCGCATCGCATACATTTACAAGTATTAAAAGGAGGAATTATAAGCTACACATGCGTTTAAGTAAATTTAAAATGAAGAACAAGAGAAGAAAACTTACTGTTTGTTGAAGAAGATATGAAGATCTTAGGAAAATTTGAGGTCGTTCTTGTATGAAAGCAATTCGGTTCTCTATTTGATCTGGGAGCAAATTGGCAGCAATTCGTTATGTTGTTTATATGGAAAGTAACAAATGATTAGGAAATCTGAGTTTATATAGTAGATAGGAGAGAGAAAGATCTGTTACACGTGTCATCATCCTAGCAACCAAGAACGGATCTCGAGACTTGACAGCTGTTAGAAACCATTCAAATTCATAAGGGTCGCGATGCGATCCCAAGGCACTTGAGATAGTTATGCTTTCATCTACAGTAATCTATACCGAGCACAGGCCTCGCATCGAAGTTTTGACAAAGCAATTTTTGAGTCCCCATCGCATCTCGAATGACAATATGGACTCGGGGGTAGTTGTTATGCCCTAATCTGGCATAAGTCCTAAACAGGCCTAATGGGCTAAAATAATGGTGCACCGCTCATAATGGGCCTGGAAATGAAGAATGGGTCACTGAAACCCACCATCAAGAGTTAGTTCAATGTATTATCCAGCTTTTGATTGAGCTCGCCAACGAGCCCTAAGGGGTCGTAGTCTGCAAGGTCTAGTGAGGCCTAGAGGTCCAGCGAGGCCTAGAATATATTTATTGTGACAGCTTACGGTCAGGCCCAGCGAGGTCGAGTGAGCGTGATCATCTCTATACAGTGTGGATCACCTCGCATGACTAGCCCAGCGAGGTCGAATGCGAGGCCAGTTGATTTGAGCATCATGCTAGCCATGAGCAACCTCTAATAGGCCATGGGTCATGAGCAGGAAAAATGGGTAAAATATATCAGCCCAACGAGACGTCTAGTGGATCTGGGTCAAGTCGAGCCCATAGAAACCCTAGCCCGTCTAGATAACTTCTTTCCCAAGAGAACTACGTACAGCTTGATCCCTATAAATAGGGTACGTGCGCATCTTGTTATTTTTGAGAAACAGTTCACCCCTAATCAATAGACAAGATCAGCAACAAATAGTTACAAATCTTCTCCGTGTTCTTCGTGTTCTTAGCAAAATATCTGTATTTTGCTCCGTGATTCCAGCAAACCTCCAAAATATTGTTATACAATATTCTTCCTATAACACAGACACTTTTATTGTATGTCCTTGGATGAATGATCTAGCATGGCCGAAGGAAATTGGGGTTCAGATATTTATATAATTATTAAGGCCTTGTTGGAATTGGGCTTGGACCGAAATTTTTTGTAACTGCTGCCCACCTAATAGATGGGCTCCTATCAGGAATAAATTATGTAGCCGAAACATATTCCATTGGGCCTGAATCAGATTTTTTTTTTTTTTTTTAATTTCTGAAACCCTTCCTAGAACCTTTTTGATACATGTTTTGAATAATACAATACAAACTATTAGAGCATCAATAGTATTAGTTAAAATGATTAGATAAAAGGATATAAAATTTTGATTATGTATAATTTATTAAATTTGTAAGGTATTGTACTCCATGAAGTTGGCTATAATGATTGGTTATATTTTAAAAATAGAATGTTATTATTATTTTAAGTTATTAAAAATAGAATGTTTTATTTTAATATGGTAATAAATGATAAGGAGTTTCGTTACAAATCTTTAAAGATTCAACAAATATAGCTAATATAAAATAATTATCTAAAATTATAAATAAAAGTTATGTGCCATCGGGAGATAATTACCAGGAACGATGTGGGGCGAAATTCATTTAATGACTTGATTTTGTTTTTTGGATGCAGTTATGCAAATGAGCTTGTTGTGGAATAAAAACTAGGTTATGATTTGTAATTAATGCAAGGGTGGTTGAGCTTCGAGCTTTAATGGCTGTTCTTGCGTTCGAGACTGATCGGTCCTCACAAGATGCCTACGTATCTCTGTATTACTAGAGAATCAAGCCAACGTAGTTCTAGGTGATGGAGCCCTCGAGGCTAAGGCGGCGAGAGCTCACCTAGGACGCAGTGGCTTGTATGTCCTTATTCGAAGATTAAGCCAAGACGTAAGTGACGTATTGAGCTCTGCCCAAAAACGTGGTTCTGAGATGAGGGGTTAGACCCTTTATATAGGCTGAGAAGCCCTAGAATTATGGTAGGAGTCAGAGACTTGGTGGATAAGTCTTCCTTGAGGAAGGTTCTAGATCTCTTCCTTATAGGAATCAGTTTCCATGTTGAAATATGTATCTTGGAGGCTAAGTCAGGCAAGAGTAATATCCTTGTTTGACTATTATTTGCTGAGCTGTTTATTACCCTTAATATTAATTACGAAATTAATATTATAAATAGGGTTTGGGCCCATCTGGTGGGCCCCACGTTTGGACCATTCCGGGTCTAATTAATGCCACATTAAATGTGTCTTTAGGGCTTACTTTTAGCCCATATCATTTGCCCCCCAACTTCTAGGAAAACTGATCAGGTTTTCCTTGAAGTTTTAACGGCCTTTTTCGAGACTTGGGTCAGGGTTCATCTTTGTACACTAGTGTTTCACGAGTATTGTCTTTATGTAAAGCGTGGAGTGACCGACGCGTTCACGACAATGTTAATTCGATGCTAATCGGCACTAATCAGCCTTAACGATGCTTAAACAATGTTTAAACGACGTTAAACGGCATAAAACGGCACTAAACGGCGCTAAACGGCACTAGACAGCGCTAAACAGCCTTAAATAATGTTTAAACAGTGTTAAACAATGTTAAAAGGATAAAATGGCACTAACGGTGCTAAACGACACTACTCGGTGCTAATCGGCACTAAACGGTGCTTAAACGACACTAATCGGTGCTAATATGCACTAAACGTTGCTTAAACAACACTAATCGGTGCTAATCGGCACTAAACGGTGCTAACGACATTATCGGTGTTATCGGAACTAACGGTGCTATCGGCACTAATGGTGCTATCGGCACTAACGGTGCTTACAGCACTAACGGTGCTTACAGCACTAACGGTGCTATCGCCACCAACGGTGTTATCGGCACTAAAGGCGCTAAATGGTGATCGGCTGACGTTTTCTGAAAACGTTGAATCATCATTGTCATGTTTGAATCATCACTAACGTGTTTCAATGTTCTGAACCACTTTAGTGAGGTATGAAGCGAGTCAGGGGTGTTCTGAATATCAAAGTGATTTTTCAAGGTTGACGGACCATCAGCATCCACTTCAAGTTGGCTAAGGCCTTCAAAATATGAGGTGGTCGGCAAAGGATGGTCCAAGACTATAGAAAATTCAATTAGCTTCGCGTGGACAGTAAGATCGTCCAAATCTGACATCCGGAGCTCAAGATATGGCCCAAACAGCGACAACAGTCCGTGTAGGACTGAAAATCAGTCTTGGTCGGCTGACGCCCTCCTTGGAGCTTGGTCGGCCAAGAGGTGGTCGGCTAGTGGTCTCCAAGACTATAGAAAACTCAGAGATCTTCGCGTGGACTGTAAGATCGTCCAAATCTGATACCCGGAGCTCAAGATATGGCCCGAACAGCGTCAACAGTCCGTGTAGGACTGAAAATCAGTGTTGGTCGGCTGACGCCCTCCTTGGAGCTTGGTCGGCCAAGAGGTGGTCGGCTAGTGGTCTCCAAGACTATAGAAAACTCAGATATCTTCGCGTGGACTGTAAGATCGTCCAAATCTGATACCCGGAGCTCAAGATATGGCCCGAACAGCGTCAACAGTCCGTGTAGGACTGAAAATCAGTCTTGGTCGGCTGACGCCCTCCTTGGAGCTTGGTCGGCCAAGAGGTGGTCGGCTAGTGGTCTCCAAGACTATAGAAAACTCAGATATCTTCGCGTGGACTGTAAGATCGTCCAAATCTGATACCCGGAGCTCAAGATATGGCCCGAACAGCGTCAACAGTCCGTGTAGGACTGAAAATCAGTCTTGGTCGGCTGACGCCCTCCTTGGAGCTTGGTCGGCCAAGAGGTGGTCGGCTAGTGGTCTCCAAGACTATAGAAAACTCAGATATCTTCGCGTGGACTGTAAGATCGTCCAAATCTGATACCCGGAGCTCAAGATATGGCCTGAACAGCGTCAACAGTCCGTGTAGGACTGAAAATCAGTCTTGATCGGCTGACGCCCTCCTTGGAGCTTGGTCGGCCAATGGTGGTCGGCTAGTAAACCCGGACCTGAAAATCATCTGTGGTCTTGAGGATCGAGAAACTTGATCTTGATCTCAAGTCATCCGTAATCTTAAGGATCAAGAAACTTGATCTTGATCTCAAGGATCAAGAAACTTGATCTTGATCTCAAATCACTATTTTGGTCATTCGTGACTTTGTTATCTTAAGGATCAAAAATTTTGGTCTTGATCTGAAATCATCCATGATCTCAAGGAGAATCATCCAAGATTCGCTGAAAAAGTCGAGATTCAGGATCAGAAACTATCCGAGGTTTGCTGAAAAAATCGAGATTCAGGACCACGAACTACCCCACGATCGGCCGGACCACGGAGTAGCTCGTGATCGGCCACAAGGTGATCGGCCAGAGGGTTCCAAGCCACCATGGTCGGCCACACCATGGTCGGCTAGAAGGTGGTCGGCCGAACGACCCGATTTCTTCGTGGTCGGCCGGGAGTTGGTCGGCCAAACGGCCCGAATTCTTCGTGGTCGGCCGGGAGGTGGTTGGCCAAATGGCCCGAATTCTTCGTGGTCGGCCAAGGATCCAGAAGCTGGATCTCGATCCTAGGGATCCAGAAGCTCGATCTTGATCTCTAATTTAGTATTTTGGTCACCCGTGACTTTCAAGGATCCAGAAGCTGGATCTCGATCCTAGGGATCCAGAAGCTCGATCTTGATCTCTAATTTAGTATTTTGGTCACCCGTGACTTTCAAGGATCCTGATTTTGGCCTGATTCCTTCGTGGTCGGCCAAGAGGTGGTCGGCCAAATGGCACGAATCCTTCGTGGTCGGCCGGGAGGTGGTCGGCCAAGGATCCAGAAGCTGGATCTCGATCCTAGGGATCCAGAAGCTCGATCTTGATCTTTAATTTAGTATTTTGGTCACCCGTGACTTTCAAGGATCCAGAAGCTGGATCTCGATCCTAGGGATCCAGAAGCTCGATCTTGATCTCTAATTTAGTATTTTGGTCACCCTTGACTTTCAAGGATCCTGATTTTGGCCTGATTCCTTCGTGGTCGGCCGAGAGGTGGTCGGCCAAACAGCACGAATCCTTCGTGGTCGGCCAGGAGGTGGTCGGCCAAGGATCCAGAAGCTGGATCTCGATCCTAGGGATCCAGAAGCTCGATCTTGATCTTTGATTTAGTATTTTGGTCACCCGTGACTTTCAAGGATCCAGAAGCTGGATCTCGATCCTAGGGATCCAGAAGCTCGATCTCAATCTCTAATTTAGTATTTTGGTCACCCGTGACTTCTATCGGTATTTCACCTTAATTCATGATTAGCACTGCTAATCTTGTGCTTAAGGCTAAACTCGTTACTTACTTCTTAAGCGCAATCATCCTTTCGAAGGTCGTCTTTTTCGTGACTTTAGCAAATATATCAGTTGTTTCTTCTCCGGCTTGTATGAATTATAACGATTCTTTCTGTATAACGCGGATAATTTCTGACCTTTTTTCATCTATAAACGATGTATGGCCTCGTTCCTATCCAAGGTCTCCAACTTGTAGGATCTTCGTCCTAGCGTCTTCTTGACTCGATACGGCCCTTCCCAATTAGGGGCTAGCTTTCCCTTCTGACCAACTCCAGAAGCTTCTATCTTCCTTAGAACCAATTCGCCTTGCCGAAAGAACCTCTTCTTAACCCTTAGGTTGTAGTGGAAGGATGCTCTCTTCTGATGCTCTCCATTCCGGGCATTTTCTTCATCCCTAACCTCATCAATTAGGTCTAGGGCAAGCCTCCTACCTTCTTCATTAGTCTCTTGCTCATATGCCTCAACTCGAGGTGATGCATGCATGATTTCTAGGGGCACAACTGCCTCGGCTCTATAAGCCAACAAAAAACGGGGTCGCTCCAGTTGTCACTTTGCAAGTGGTGTGATATGCCCAAAGTATAAGCAGTAACTCATCCACCCAAGTGTTTCTTGAGCGTTCGACCCTTTTCTCCAGTCCATCAAGGATTATCCGATTGGCTATCTCTGCCTGTCCATTAGCTTGCGGGTGTGCTACTGAAGTAAAACAAAGATCAATAGAATTTTCCTCACAGTACTTCTTGAATTCTTCATTGTTGAATTGCGTCCCATTATCCGTCACAAGGATTCGCGAGATTCCATATCTACAGATCACGTTCTCCCAAAAGAACTGGGCAACTTGCTTGGTGGCTATCTTGGCTAGGGGTTTAGGCCCAATTCACCTAGTGAAGTAGTCGATGGCTACTATAAAAAACTTTCTTTGTGCATATGCTACGGGAAAGGGAACAAGTATATCCATTCCCCACATTGCAAACGGAATAGGGGAGCTGATCGAGGTCAACATCTCAGGCGGTTGCCTTACAATCGGAGCGTGCTTTTGGCACCTCTCACACCTCTTAACATAATTTTTTGCATCAGCCAACATCTCTGGCCAATAGAATCCTAGACGAGTGATCTTGTGAGCCTGGGCTCTGCCCCCCAAGTGTTGTCCACAGATCCCTCCATGAACTTCTTCCAGCGTTTCTCTTGCCTCATGGGGCCTTAAACACTTCAGGTATGGGATGACAAACGCTCTCTTGTAAAGAATGCCTTCGATCTGGGCGTATCTCAATGCTCTTACTGACAACTTTCGTGCCTCCAAGGCATCGTCAGGAAGCCATCCAGTTTCAAGGTGAGCTTTAATGGGATCCATCCAACAGCTTCCTAGATTAATTGGTGCTATCAACTTAGAGTTGATGGACGGGGCCTTCAAGACCTGGAAGTAAACACTCCCTGCATAATTCTCTATTTCAGAGGAAGCGAATTTGGACAAGGCATCAGCCTTAACGTTTTCCTCTCTTGGGATGTGCTCCACATAGCATTCCTCAAATTGGGTCATAACACCCTTCACGATCCTTAGATATTTTGCCATGGTTTCATCCTTGGCCTCAAACTCGCCATTCACTTGTGATACTACAAACCTTGAGTCTCCACAGACCTTGAGTTTTTTGACCCTCATGATTCTTGCCAAGCCTAAGCCAGCTATCAATGCTTCATATTCAGCTTCATTGTTGGTAGTAGGAAAGTCCAACTTCAAAGCGTATTCAACTATGAACCCATCGGGGCTACTAAACCTGCACCACTAGATTTTGTTTTTGATGCTCCATCAAAATAGAGCACCCAATATTCCTTCTGATTCAGGTACAAGTTCTTTATCTTTATCTCCACTTTCAGGGGTGGTTACCGTCTCCTGCCCCCCGACTTCTTGGTTGCAATGGTACATTCAACCACGAAGTCAGCGAATGCCTGAGCCTTGATGTCCGTTCGAGGCTTATACGTGATGTCAAACTCTCCAAGTTCTATTGCCCACTTAATCAATCTTCCACTTGCTTTCGGGCTGTGCAATATGTTCCTCAATTGTTGGTCCGTCAGGACTTCGATTTTATGTGACTGAAAGTACGGTCGTAGTTTCCTTGAAGCTGTAATCAATACCAAAGCAAATTTCTCGATGGATGAGTAATTTAACCCGGCTCCGTGGAGCACCTTGCTTACATAGTAGATGGGCCTCTGAACCTTGTTCTCTTCTTTAATAAGTGTAACACCCCCAGATCCGGGGTCCGGGATCCGGTGGTTACGGTTTCCAATTCTGTCCACAACACTTGAACTTTCCTTAACATAAAATAAATTACGTCTCTATAACCCAACACAATAATATAAAACACACCCGTTATAGTCCCAGAGATGAAATCAGAGTAACACTCAAATTTTTATTAATCACATTATGAGTTCTTACAATCCAAAAGAATTTCAATATAAATACATACTCTTTGCCATCCATTTACATAAGGCATACTAGACCATATTCTTGGTACTGAAAGAATAAATATACCCTACCAATAGCTTCTTCTTCAGCTCTGGTAGTCTCATCGTCCTCGCCCGCGTCGAGTGCGCCTTGTGCGAGTCATCTGGTCTAGCTGTTGTTGTGATATAATAATAAAGCAAGGGTGAGCAATAGCCCACCAACAATAATATATGACTGAACGATAATGTATAACAGTTCAAAAGTATCTTTCAAACCATATGACATGCCTTTACGGAAATGATGCCAGTATAATATGAACGATGAAGTTACAAGGTAACTTAAAGTATTTGTTTGTAGAAATATCTGCTACATCAAAGTAAGCGAGATATTCTTATTGTTATTAAGAAGAGGAACTTGCAAGAAAAGGTTGCAATTCCAGTTATGACCCTTTTCCAACTCTGCCAACAGTAATCATGTTGCAGGAAATAAATAAATTTGGATGATGAACCAATGATGGAGTATTCACCGCGCCCGCTGTTCCAATCTTGATGATCAGTCGAGATCGTACAGCTCAATTTAGATTTACTACCGGTAGAAGGAAGAACTGACGGCTTTACTTGTGTACCGCCTTACTAGCTCTCCCCGGCCAACGGTTGGGCCAAAGGGGATGGACCGGCGCTACTCGGCCTCTTACACGACTCCTAGTTCAAATAGAATTCATGATTCTGAATGTAACGTTCGTCCCCCTTTCCCCAAGTATAATACTTGTTGATAAGACTCCACAAAGTAGTCGTATCTAGTTGGAAAGGAAAATTTACCAATAACTCCCAAGCTATTACTTGGTAACGGATATCAACTTGTTCCAGTGATCTTACCCCTCGAAAGATGAGAAGGTAAGCAACGACTTAATAAGTCAACAGCACCCGAGTTGCGAGTGAAGGGAATACTTTATGACCGGGAAGTCGACAAGATAAATAACATTTTTCCAAGTAAGGTTCCCTTATTATTAAGGAGGTAGACTCAAAGAAGAATGATGTCTGAGAACCTTCCTTGATATAGGATTAATAATAATATGACTCCGAAATATTTTTCGTAATAATCGAAGAAGATAAACCTTATTGAGGTTATTCTAAGTATGGAATAAATATTCAGAGAATATTTATTGAATTAAAAATATTTAAAGAATATTCAGGAATATGAAAGAATATCTTTAATCAGAGTATTTTTCAAATAATTCTTGAAGAAATATCGAGAGAATATTTATTGCATAATTAAATATTCAAATGAATATTCCAAATAATATTCATTAATCAATAAGACCTGAAAGGAATATTTAAAATATTTAAAATAATATTCGATGATTAAATAGAACCCTGGATGAATATTCAAAATAATATTCATAATTAATTAGGAATTTAAATGAATATCAATAAAGTAATATTCATTTAATAAATAATATCCTAAATGAATATCAAGTAATATTCATTTAGTAATCCAAGCTTTAAAGGAATATTAGATATAATATTCGATAAGTAAATCAAGCTTCAGATGAATATTGAAGATAATATTCATCAAGTACTTAATACCTTAAATGAATTTTCAAAAGTAATATTTATTTAATGAAATAATATTCTAAATGAATGTCCACATAATATTCATTTAGTAGTCTCATCTTTAGAAGAGTATTCGAAATAATAATCGATAATCAATTCGACTCCGAATGAATATTGACGAATATTATTCGTCGAATGATTACGTTCAAATAATTATTTGAAGTAAGGATCGTTAAAATAATTAGTCTCGAACGAATATTCAAATAATATTCGTCGCCCAAATAATAGAAAATATTTACTTAAATATTTTCCTCCGAGGTAATCTCGATATATCAAGGAATATTGACTCCCGGTCTATTTTTCATTAATAAGATGTATACGCCCTTCTATGAGGGTCTTACAATAATCGGCTTATAACTGATATATAACTATCTAGCTTATAAGCCAACAATAACATTCAGGGAACAAGTATATCACTTCAACTTGAAAGTAGGCATGCATGCAATGGCATATGTATATCAGCATATATATATATTTATTCAATCACAACAACAGCCTAAAAGAAGGGAATTGGAACTTGCCTGGTAGTCGAGTACGTAAGGGGTAGTGGTAGCGGGTCCCGGTTCAGCTTGGTGATCTATAAATAGCCAAGGCATTCGGGATTAATCACTTAACATATTAAAAGTTAAGTTATACTTAATTCGAAACACGTTCTCGAGTTATCTCGTTATACCCCTTTTTGTGGATTACTTTTATCACTGATCCGACCCGACATTCGTTCGTTAATACGACATGTCATTGCATTTATACTTGGGACATACTTAAGTCATATGAGTTCTAAGGTTGATCGTTACGAACCAATATTATACTCCGAGTTTTATCGCCCGTTTTCTAAGTGTTTTACCGAAGTTATAAAAGAGTCGTCTTTTAGGGGTTCGTTCGCGTTTAACCTCGACTCGAACATTTTTAATAAATCGAAAAATGATCTTTTTGACATATGGTTTTCTTTCACGCCTTCCTTTTTACCTCTAGTATTTATTTACCAAGATTCGCCATGACGTTACATAGTTTACGAGGGTTCAATTACAGTTACGAACTTTCGTTTACGGATTCGAACTACTTTTAGTAATTTGGTCATAAATCCTAAACCGTAAGTCCGTTTCATGTGATCTTTATATCAAAACGAAGCTTGAAACATAATCTATCCTATCATGGCAGAAAATGAAGCTGTACAGTGAGTTATAGCTACTGTGATGCTCGGTGTTAAATAGTCTAACGAAAATTCGGCATTACGACGGCTATAAATCGAACGTTCTAAAATTCATAACAATCAATCCAAGCCACACCGGGCATACTATACATGGTTTTCATCTTAACCAGTCCAAGAAGGTTTCAATTAACCATCATAATCATCAAAACTCTTAAATCATCACAACTAACTACATAATCATGCTTTTATGCATATAACAACACCATAATCTTAACTAATCTAAAACCATCAAGAACATATATAAAACTCAAAGTAAGATCTTGGGTTCTTAAAAATTATACCTTCCTTGGAGAGTGTACAAGCTATAATAACCCTTATATAGTCCTTGTATGGCTTTAACAAAGCTTAAATCATCCAAAGAAACCAAGAAATCAAAGTTAGTTTCTTGAAAACACTATTCACCCTCATCTTTGAGGATTTATTTGAAAATGGAAAACATGGAGTTTGAAGCTAAGATTTCTAGGAGATCATTTTTATGAAATATAGGACTCACCATAAAAATTTGGAGATCAAACAATGGTTGGAAGGTGGATTTTGAAATCTTAAAACTCCAAAATTCGAAGTGCCTTGGTTTTGGGGGAAAAACAGTGAACTTCTCGAATTTATTTACCCATCCAAACGATCTTCAAAAATTATGAAATTAAATCCCCAACTTCACCTTGATGTGTAGAAGCTCCATGAATTTTTTCATGATTTTTAGATGAGTAGATCTAGGTGAAAAAAAATGGCAAAGACCCCTGCCCTGGAAAATGCAACTGCTGGAAAAATGGGGGAGAGGTGGTGTTTGCTTGGCTAGTTGTCAAATGATATTTGTGATATGTATAAGTGGGTATAGCTGCTAATACTCCTCTTAATACAAGTGTCAAAGGTTTATGGTGTGTTAGAAAAATTGATGATGTGAAGCCTTGTTGTTTTCTTCTTGTCCATCCACCTCATTACTTCCTTTCTCATTTCTTTTCTTCATTTCATTTCCACCAAATATTCTTATATATAACCCCAGCTGATCAAGTAGGGTTTTTTTTATCTCGTTACGTATTTAATCCGTAATTTCTTTCGCGTTTGCTTGATCGCTTAATCTTGTTATAAAGTTCTAGCGATTTCTAGAACACTTGTTATTCTAACTCAAAGGTTTTCATTCTAAATCCTCAAATCATACTTAATAAATAAAATCCTTGAATCCTTAACATTATAATACTCTTGTCTTGATCGTATTGATAGGCTCTTTACGGTTCGGTCAAATATTGTACCGAAAAAGAATTTGGAATTTCTGAATTCCGATCGTCTCTGCATTCACTTATTTCCTCCGCGTATTACTAATATGACTTCGAAACATCCATAACACGTCCCGTACATAGGGTGGCGTGAAAAGTTTTCCAACTTACAAAGTCACTATTCATCCACCAAATTACTATGCACGTACAGGAAACATTATGCACGTACGGGAAATACTATGCACGTACGGGAAATACTATGCACGTATGGAAAATACTATGCACGTATGGGAAATACTATGCACGTATTCATTTCTCTTCAAGGATCCATTAGCTCCTTCCTGGATGGTAGATTATTCTTATCTAGGTCCTCAACCATCGAATTACTCTATTCTGACAATATACCAATGCATCAGGATCATTGTCCAAAGCAATATCCATTCATTACAATCATTGTTCTTTGAAACCACCATTCATTAGAGCTGGTGACCTTGTTGTTGGAATCATTGTTCCTCATTTTATCATTACTTAATAAAAGTTTTAATTATATCCAAAATTTGGGGTTCTTACAGTCTCCCCTCCTTAAAAGGATTCCGTCCCGGAATCAGGTAGGAAGCAAAGAGTCGTTTGCCTGTCGTTCACTCTTTAGCTTCCCGGTCAATTCTTATTCGTTCTACCCTTCCTCAGCACATCTTCTAGTGCTACAATTCATACTTTATCCTTTTTCCATCAACGTTGCTACTTTTCGTACAACTCACTATCCGGGTTATACTTTTACTCAGTCTTATCCTTATTGATACCTGCAGTAACATTGGTATCACTATCACCCTACGATTCGGAGGTAACCTCGCTCGTACTGTGCATTTCCTGATCGCTTTAATCTTCGCAATCTAGATCAATATAGAGAAGTGGAAAGATTTGTTGAGAGATCACTATGATCAATTGAACATTTGTTATATTGCATAGTTAGTACAGAAGGGGGCCAGCCTTTAGTACTTGACATGCAATTAAACAAGTCATAGCATTCCACTTAGACTTCTATCACATAGACAGATAGTCACGTAGCAGTACCTCCCCTCCAAAAAGGGTTGTTCTTCTCAATTCATAAAGAAGATGAATAAGAGAGAAGAAGAGAAAAGAGTTCTAAAGGATTATAGAAAGCTTCCATGATTGTAGAATATCATACTCAGAATTTACCTCTGAACTATAGAGGTTTATCAAAGAAGAAATTAATCATAATTATATCCAATACTATTTGATCGCAATCTCACGTGTCAACATATCTTGCTGCTTTGTCCATTATTCTATGGACAAATACTCTTGTTCAATCTTAGCGATACTCACATTCGGGAAATCCTTCAACCTTTCAGGTTAAATCTTAGGTTTCTCACTTGGCATCATTATTACTGACATCCCATATCATGTTACTATCTTTTTCATAACTATAGTATTGACACTATCAGGTTGTCATCCTGAGAATTCATTAGAAAACCCATTCATAACACTCCTTGCTTCTCATTCCATAGTTGCTTCCCCAGCCTTTTCTTTATCAATCACATCCTTCTTATTATCTGATTCTTATTTACTTCTGTTATTTACTTTCACCTTCACCTCTTTACTGAGACACCTTTTTGCACTTGGTACCTCCTTATCGGTATTCCGTCTCATTTACTCTATAATCATCACGTTATTTCAATTTAAACTTTCCGAAATGAATCTGGCCCGATTCCTTTAACTTAGATTCATATAATCTACTTCTGCCAACCTTGTTTCTCATTACTTGTTCTTTTCTATCCATGGTTTTCCACAGGTTGTCTTTCGTAAGTCGGACCAGGTCGTATATCTACATTCTTGTACTCCTATCATCTGTTGAACATTTGCATTTTACTGGCGTAGCCTGGCCACATGAAAACCCGTTATGACCGTGCTATAATTTTGGGGGTAAGGCTGGCTCGAATACCACCGTCCGAACATTTTAAACTCTCAGGTGGCCCAATAAGTCTCGGGCTCAACCGCCCTTCCCTCCAAATCTCATTAATTCTTTCCATGGGAATATCTTTAACATCATGAATCATCAACCTCATATTCTCTATCTTGTTTGCGCAGAAGTACACTAACATAAACTTGTTTGTCATTCATCAACATGCCATTTAGTTAATCAATGGCAGCACTGTCTTTATCTTTACATTGTCATCTACTTTCTTAGAAGAATCACCATCGCTTGTTGTTTACGTAGTGCATTAATAGCTAACCCTACGGGTTTCAAATCCCTTAGGGAGACAAAGTGATCACTATTCCTTATCCATACGAAACACTTCCTGAACTTGATGTAGATATAACATGAAGTAGATAGAATTGCAGAAGAGTTTCAAGTATCGCAGCTAGGTCCGGTTGATGAAACTATCACTTATGCATCTTCCATAAAAGACTGGAAACTTAACGGTTTACTTCATCAATTTTGTACCATGGTCCTGGTTTGCCTCAAAACGGGACCTTCTAAGGTACGTAATATGCTTAAGACTCCATCAGGAATCGAATCTTTACTTAAACTATTATTACCTTCGATTCTTGCACAATCATCAAAAGGAATGTAACTTCCTCCACTCCAATATGACCTTCAAGGTCTTTCCAAATATCATTTTGTTTCTTCGGTATGAACATTTATAATTATTCCTTTATACTTAAACTGTCGGCCACCTCATTGGCCTTTCCTGATAATAATAATTTCTGGTAATCCTTGTTCCTTGGATATATTCCAATTCAAACATTTCTACCTCATTCCCATCATTTTTGGGTGAAAGCATTCTCCCTTAAGCTCTGCTGATGAAGAAAAATATATTTAACAGTCTTTCTCCATAAGTCATTGCTTCCACCTACTCGTGGGAACTTTATCACGTTTATTCCCCATCCTACTTAGGATACTTCTCTTCTTAGTTCTTTCCTTATCTTAGGATAATCTCAACCTTTATAGGTTCAATCCATACTTCCTCATGGTCTCATACATGCCTCATCTGGCATTACTGTTACTATGTCATACATTCCTTACCAAACTTCCATTTTGAAGTTCGGAATATTACCTTTTTCCTTGTAAGGTTTCATAGGTCATCCTCATCCTTCCTCCTGTATTTTCTGGGTACAGGGTATATCAAAATGTCATTGATCAATACTCTAATAATTCTATCTATGTTCTTTCCAGAACTCTTTTTTTTTTCTAATAATCCTTACCGGTCATTGTTGCCTTAGCAAGTCCAGCTCATATCATCTGAAGTCATAATGTCGTTATTAGGGTTAATGCCACCCCTTGTGCATTCCCCAGGGTTTGTCTTAATTCATTGATATCCTATCCTTAATTCAACTATCAATGAATTCTTGCATCTTATAATTGGCAATCAGATCATGTATCCTTAATAAAGGTCTCTTTTCAATCATTCTCATTTGATAATCGATCGGTGGCTTAATGCCACCCTCTTCTTTCAGATAGTTGTCAGCCTATTTGGCCTTCCAAAAAGGCAACGTATGCCTATCTCCTCTCTTACAGAACTTGGTAATGGCAGCAAGGATGTTTTGGAAAATATTGGTCGAGTTCAACGTGAATCTATTAGTACTTATCGTTCTTCTCAAATGTACTTGCCTTAGACAAAATTTCTACAGCATACTGATCCATCTCTGGCCATTTCTATACTCTCTTCATAAACCTTCGTTGTTTACTTCCCTTAGTCGTAATATGTTCATGGTATTCACGATACCCTAACATCATGCATCTCAAGTCACTATACTCCCATTTTACTCAAAATCTTGGACAACCATATACACATGAGTCACTTTAGTACGGGTTACCCCATCCCAAAAAGGTCTAGTAAATTCCCCATCAAAACATGGGTTGCAAAGGGTTTAGTAGAAGACTCCTACAATCTCATTAATATTTCCTTTATATCAGAAGCCCTTGCAGTCGGTGCTTACTTAGAAGCAACCCTGCTTTGTCTTTTCATTGCTGGTCTAGTCACTTTATAGTCCGTTGTGACTTGGCCTCAACTGGCCACACTAAAATAAAAATATATGATTTTAGGGGTTGGCTAATAGCATTACTTTTCTAGCAATTGCCGGCATAGTGCCTTCTTCTTTGATACCTTTCTACCTTTCCAAAACTTTACTCCATATAAGTCTTAATCGACTACTCGGCACCGTCTCCGGTCACCTTTCCTCCACTTTTATATTTTCAACTATTCTTATCAATCCCGCGTGCCACGCAAGCTTACCATTCCTGGCATAACAGCCTTTTCACTTAAGTCAATCCCGGAGTTTCTCCGTCCGGCTAGTTTCTTACTTACATTTCCTATTTTCGTCCAATCTCACTTCATCATATTATCACTACCGTCGATTGTAATGCTCAGGGTCCGTTTACTAACCCATTTTATAGCAACCTTACCCAAATCACAGGGTTTGCTCAAGTTTCTACTCTCTTCCATGACATTCTCTGATTATCAGAAAGACAAGGTTTGCCAAAATTCACCGAATTCCTTTCCAGACTCAGGGAAATTTTGATCAATCTACCCACCTACTGGTAACATCAAGGAGACCAGTTTCGAAACCTGAAGAATAGTTCTATGAACCTCCAAGCAGGTGGAATCATAAGCAGTCATAGTTAACGAAATAATCATCATCGGATTGGAAGTTTACCCACTGGAGAGGAATCAATTATATCCATCCCTTAGAAGGGAATCAATAATTTCAAACTGAAACCTGTCACAACGTCCTGATATTCAATACTACCAAATGTCGGTCTACCTAACCCTTTATGCGAAGCGTCATTGGAAGCACAAAGTCTCCTTTTTCCATTAAGCAATGCCAGCTCTTGGTCATTACCAATTTCACCTTTTAGCTCCAGGAAGATTTTCTCACATTTTTCTCTTTAACTGCTGATCGTATTACTTGATCTATTATAATTCCGTGTCGGAGTAAACTTAAGGTAACTACTATAATCCATTCAAAGAGAAGAAGGAATTTAATATTCCTCTGAATCACATGCATCTAACGTTTCTGGTTCATCATTTAACTGAGTTGAATTAACTCTATACTCAGTCTCTGGCAGTAGTCTCATTACGAGTTCATCTTGACTCACTGGTCTTATCTTCCGGTAGGTTCTGAGATCATTGTCTTGCTTACTACTTCCTTATATAACTTTTACCCAATCATTCTATTACTTCCCAATGTCTTTACTTTCTAAATGATTCATTCATAAAATGAACATTTTCCTTAATAAAACCACCTTATTAACCTCAATTTGGTTCCATAATTTACAACCTACGACACCTGCCTTCTCATGGCGAATTATTACTGACCATATTCATACTAATTCATTTATCAAATGATATGGCACTTACTGCCTCCTTCTCAACTATTCCTAGGGACTCTGCTCCTCGCCCTATATCCCTGTCTTTGATAATCATACATCCCTCTAGCTCTTTCTTTGTTAAGATGAAAATCTCTAAGGATTCTCATCTATTTCCGTATAAGATCTCAAGTAATTCTTCCAATCCTTCTTTCTTGCTGGTACTACGTCTGGTAGTCCGGCTATGAATTCAACATGCATCTTCAGATCTCTTAATAATATATCAGTTCTTTATACTCACTTTTCTGAGCACCATATCTTAATCATCACAGTCATTCTGGCTGCGACCCTCATTACCCATGGGTAAGCTCCTCATCCTAACAGGATTTTCCTTATCTGCTGGAACCTCTTCCGGGTCTCCAGTAGGGTACTCCATCGAATTACCCGCTGATCTTCAGCATATAAAGCATCATCGCGCTGTTGCTCGTATGCCTCAAGGTTAGTCACCTTACTCGTCGATACGATATCGAGCTAAGTTACTATCAATATACTTACGAGTTCCCATAAGGGTTTTATGTGTCATCACTACATTAAGTAGTCCGACTATGAACTTGGCAAGAGTTCTTATTATCTTATTGAATTTATTGTTTTAACGTCACCTCATCTATGGGGTTTATAACGTACGCTCTGATACCACTTCTGTAACACCCCCAGATCCGGGGTCCGGGATCCGGTGGTTACGGTTTCCAATTCTGTCCACAACACTTGAACTTTCCTTAACATAAAATAAATTACGTCTCTATAACCCAACACAATAATATAAAACACACCCGTTATAGTCCCAGAGATGAAATCAGAGTAACACTCAAATTTTTATTAATCACATTATGAGTTCTTACAATCCAAAAGAATTTCAATATAAATACATACTCTTTGCCATCCATTTACATAAGGCATACTAGACCATATTCTTGGTACTGAAAGAATAAATATACCCTACCAATAGCTTCTTCTTCAGCTCTGGTAGTCTCATCGTCCTCGCCCGCGTCGAGTGCGCCTTGTGCAAGTCATCTGGTCTAGCTGTTGTTGTGATATAATAATAAAGCAAGGGTGAGCAATAGCCCACCAACAATAATATATGACTGAACGATAATGTATAACAGTTCAAAAGTATCTTTCAAACCATATGCCATGCCTTTACGGAAATGATGCCAGTATAATATGAACGATGAAGTTACAAGGTAACTTAAAGTATTTGTTTGTAGAAATATCTGCTACATCAAAGTAAGCGAGATATTCTTATTGTTATTAAGAAGAGGAACTTGCAAGAAAAGGTTGCAATTCCAGTTATGACCCTTTTCCAACTCTGCCAACAGTAATCATGTTGCAGGAAATAAATAAATTTGGATGATGAACCAATGATGGAGTATTCACCGCGCCCGCTGTTCCAATCTTGATGATCAGTCGAGATCGTACAGCTCAATTTAGATTTACTACCGGTAGAAGGAAGAACTGACGGCTTTACTTGTGTACCGCCTTACTAGCTCTCCCCGGCCAACGGTTGGGCCAAAGGGGATGGACCGGCGCTACTCGGCCTCTTACACGACTCCTAGTTCAAATAGAATTCATGATTCTGAATGTAACGTTCGTCCCCCTTTCCCCAAGTATAATACTTGTTGATAAGACTCCACAAAGTAGTCGTATCTAGTTGGAAAGGAAAATTTACCAATAACTCCCAAGCTATTACTTGGTAACGGATATCAACTTGTTCCAGTGATCTTACCCCTCGAAAGATGAGAAGGTAAGCAACGACTTAATAAGTCAACAGCACCCGAGTTGCGAGTGAAGGGAATACTTTATGACCGGGAAGTCGACAAGATAAATAACATTTTTCCAAGTAAGGTTCCCTTATTATTAAGGAGGTAGACTCAAAGAAGAATGATGTCTGAGAACCTTCCTTGATATAGGATTAATAATAATATGACTCCGAAATATTTTTCGTAATAATCGAAGAAGATAAACCTTATTGAGGTTATTCTAAGTATGGAATAAATATTCAGAGAATATTTATTGAATTAAAAATATTTAAAGAATATTCAGGAATATGAAAGAATATCTTTAATCAGAGTATTTTTCAAATAATTCTTGAAGAAATATCGAGAGAATATTTATTGCATAATTAAATATTCAAATGAATATTCCAAATAATATTCATTAATCAATAAGACCTGAAAGGAATATTTAAAATATTTAAAATAATATTCGATGATTAAATAGAACCCTGGATGAATATTCAAAATAATATTCATAATTAATTAGGAATTTAAATGAATATCAATAAAGTAATATTCATTTAATAAATAATATCCTAAATGAATATCAAGTAATATTCATTTAGTAATCCAAGCTTTAAAGGAATATTCGATATAATATTCGATAAGTAAATCAAGCTTCAGATGAATATTGAAGATAATATTCATCAAGTACTTAATACCTTAAATGAATTTTCAAAAGTAATATTTATTTAATGAAATAATATTCTAAATGAATGTCCACATAATATTCATTTAGTAGTCTCATCTTTAGAAGAGTATTCGAAATAATAATCGATAATCAATTCGACTCCGAATGAATATTGACGAATATTATTCGTCGAATGATTACGTTCAAATAATTATTTGAAGTAAGGATCGTTAAAATAATTAGTCTCGAACGAATATTCAAATAATATTCGTCGCCCAAATAATAGAAAATATTTACTTAAATATTTTCCTCCGAGGTAATCTCGATATATCAAGGAATATTGACTCCCGGTCTATTTTTCATTAATAAGATGTATACGCCCTTCTATGAGGGTCTTACAATAATCGGCTTATAACTGATATATAACTATCTAGCTTATAAGCCAACAATAACATTCAGGGAACAAGTATATCACTTCAACTTGAAAGTAGGCATGCATGCAATGGCATATGTATATCAGCATATATATATATTTATTCAATCACAACAACAGCCTAAAAGAAGGGAATTGGAACTTGCCTGGTAGTCGAGTACGGTAAGGGGTAGTGGTAGCGGGTCCCGGTTCAGCTTGGTGATCTATAAATAGCCAAGGCATTCGGGATTAATCACTTAACATATTAAAAGTTAAGTTATACTTAATTCGAAACACGTTCTCGAGTTATCTCGTTATACCCCTTTTTGTGGATTACTTTTATCACTGATCCGACCCGACATTCGTTCGTTAATACGACATGTCATTGCATTTATACTTGGGACATACTTAAGTCATATGAGTTCTAAGGTTGATCGTTACGAACCAATATTATACTCCGAGTTTTATCGCCCGTTTTCTAAGTGTTTTACCGAAGTTATAAAAGAGTCGTCTTTTAGGGGTTCGTTCGCGTTTAACCTCGACTCGAACATTTTTAATAAATCGAAAAATGATCTTTTTGACATATGGTTTTCTTTCACGCCTTCCTTTTTACCTCTAGTATTTATTTACCAAGATTCGCCATGACGTTACATAGTTTACGAGGGTTCAATTACAGTTACGAACTTTCGTTTACGGATTCGAACTACTTTTAGTAATTTGGTCATAAATCCTAAACCGTAAGTCCGTTTCATGTGATCTTTATATCAAAACGAAGCTTGAAACATAATCTATCCTATCATGGCAGAAAATGAAGCTGTACAGTGAGTTATAGCTACTGTGATGCTCGGTGTTTAATAGTCTAACGAAAATTCGGCATTACGACGGCTATAAATCGAACGTTCTAAAATTCATAACAATCAATCCAAGCCACACCGGGCATACTATACATGGTTTTCATCTTAACCAGTCCAAGAAGGTTTCAATTAACCATCATAATCATCAAAACTCTTAAATCATCACTACTAACTACATAATCATGCTTTTATGCATATAACAACACCATAATCTTAACTAATCTAAAACCATCAAGAACATATATAAAACTCAAAGTAAGATCTTGGGTTCTTAAAAATTATACCTTCCTTGGAGAGTGTACAAGCTATAATAACCCTTATATAGTCCTTGTATGGCTTTAACAAAGCTTAAATCATCCAAAGAAACCAAGAAATCAAAGTTAGTTTCTTGAAAACACTATTCACCCTCATCTTTGAGGATTTATTTGAAAATGGAAAACATGGAGTTTGAAGCTAAGATTTCTAGGAGATCATTTTTATGAAATATAGGACTCACCATAAAAATTTGGAGATCAAACAATGGTTGGAAGGTGGATTTTGAAATCTTAAAACTCCAAAATTCGAAGTGCCTTGGTTTTGGGGGAAAAACAGTGAACTTCTCGAATTTATTTACCCATCCAAACGATCTTCAAAAATTATGAAATTAAATCCCCAACTTCACCTTGATGTGTAGAAGCTCCATGAATTTTTTCATGATTTTTAGATGAGTAGATCTAGGTGAAAAAAAATGGCAAAGACCCCTGCCCTGGAAAATGCAACTGCTGGAAAAATGGGGGAGAGGTGGTGTTTGCTTGGCTAGTTGTCAAATGATATTTGTGATATGTATAAGTGGGTATAGCTGCTAATACTCCTCTTAATACAAGTGTCAAAGGTTTATGGTGTGTTAGAAAAATTGATGATGTGAAGCCTTGTTGTTTTCTTCTTGTCCATCCACCTCATTACTTCCTTTCTCATTTCTTTTCTTCATTTCATTTCCACCAAATATTCTTATATATAACCCCAGCTGATCAAGTAGGGTTTTTTTTTGTCTCGTTACGTATTTAATCCGTAATTTCTTTCGCGTTTGCTTGATCGCTTAATCTTGTTATAAAGTTCTAGCGATTTCTAGAACACTTGTTATTCTAACTCAAAGGTTTTCATTCTAAATCCTCAAATCATACTTAATAAATAAAATCCTTGAATCCTTAACATTATAATATTCTTGTCTTGATCGTATTGATAGGCTCTTTACGGTTCGGTCAAATATTGTACCGAAAAAGAATTTGGAATTTCTGAATTCCGATCGTCTCTGCATTCACTTATTTCCTCCGCGTATTACTAATATGACTTCGAAACATCCATAACACGTCCCGTACATAGGGTGGCGTGAAAAGTTTTCCAACTTACAAAGTCACTATTCATCCACCAAATTACTATGCACGTACAGGAAACACTATGCACGTACGGGAAATACTATGCACGTACGGGAAATACTATGCACGTACGGAAAATACTATGCACGTATGGGAAATACTATGCACGTATTCATTTCTCTTCAAGGATCCATTAGCTCCTTCCTGGATGGTAGATTATTCTTATCTAGGTCCTCAACCATCGAATTACTCTATTCTGACAATATACCAATGCATCAGGATCATTGTCCAAAGCAATATCCATTCATTACAATCATTGTTCTTTGAAACCACCATTCATTAGAGCTGGTGACCTTGTTGTTGGAATCATTGTTCCTCATTTTATCATTACTTAATAAAAGTTTTAATTATATCCAAAATTTGGGGTTCTTACAATAAGGATGATACTCAATGCTTGTTCAGACACTGCTAGATTCCGATAAAGAGTCTCTCCGGGACTTGGCTTGGCCAACAACGGGACTTCGGCCATGTGCTTCTTCAACTGTTCAAAGGCCTCTTGGCTTTTATTAGTCCATTCAAAATTTTTCACCTTCTTCAATGCTTGAAAGAAAGGCAAGCACTTATCACCAGACTTAGAGATTAATCTCCCTAGAGCGGCCACTCTGCCGGTTAACTTCTGTACGTCCCTCACAGAACGGGGTGGTTCCATGTCTAAGATTGCTTTGATCTTGTCGGGATTGGCCTCTATGCCTATTTTCGAAACCATCAAACCCAAGAACTTTCCAGACCCAATGCCAAAACCACACTTGGCTGGATTCAACATCATCTTGTGGTGCCTCAGCACTTCGAATGCCTCTCTGAGGTGCTTAATGTGATCTGCCTTGAGTAGGCTCTTGACTAACATGTCATCAACATAGACCTCCATGGTTTTTCCAATCAGATGGGCGAATATCTTATTCACCAATCGTTTGTAAGTAGCTCCTGATTGTAGCCGTTGAACCCATCCATGAAGCTCAACATCTCATGTCCAGCTGTGGCGTCTATCAACATGTCTATCATTGGCAGGGGAAAACAATCCTTTGGACATGCATCATTCTAATCAGTGAAGTCTATACACATCCTCCACTTTCCATTCGCTTTCTTGACCATCACCGGGTTAGCTAACCATTCGGGAAACTGAAGCTCTTCAACAAACCCAGCCTCTAAGAGTTTGTCAACTTCTTGTTTAATGGCCTCCTGCATTTCTGGAGCAAAATTTCACTTTTCTGTTTTATTATCTTCCGCCCCGGATCAACATTCAACTTGTGAGTTATGAGTTGGGGATCAATCCCTGGCATATCAGCTACAGTCCAAGCAAACACATCGATATTTTCTTGCAAGAATGCTATCAACTTGCCCTTCAAGGGTTCTTTCAAAGATGATCCCATATAAGTAACTTCTCAGCTCGCTTGGCCGTCATGGCTTCAATGTTTGTCTTGGTCTTGGGTGTTGAACTTCGATGTTCAAAGGTTGAACGTCAAAGTTTGAGATCAAGGGTTTTCAATCTCAATGGTGTTTTAAATCACCGAAATATCTATCAGAGCTGCTGGTCCAAGGCCAGGGGGTTTCTGGTTAGCCCCACGAGGTCTTGAACGTTCTCTAGGAGGTTTTCAAAATTACATATTGGTTTTCAAGTCAACATGAAGTTTCAACCTTTGGATCTTAATTGGAGGTTCATGACCCCCCCTAAAGTTTGGCCTTCATAACTAACCTTGGCCTTCATGGCTAACAGCTTCTGTTCTTCAACCTAGGATTCGGGGTTGATTCCTCGATATAGATTTCGATAAATGCAATCCCGTTGGCTTCTTGCCTTTTAAACTTCTGAGATGAGAGCTTGCTTGAACTTCTTAATCCTTGCTTAAGGTTATCTATTGGCCTTCATCCTTGGATCCTTAATCCAGGTCCTTAATAAGTATTGAAGAGTAGCCAGTCCTTAACATCCTCGGCCTTTCATGGCTTTGACCCTTTGGGATCTTCACCTATGCATTTGTTTGTTTTCCATTCGTTATTCTTTTATTTTCGGTACTCGTTCATCCTTGACTTGCACTCATCGGGTGATAGAGTACTATTATCCTACTCGGAGCAACATGCTCTGCAATGGTTTCAATGAACCTTATTTCTGCTTCTACTAGATGAAGGTAAGTCCTACTAGGATAACTTGAGCCCATCGGGGCATTGCAAGACTAGGCCTGCATCACTTGATTTTGTTTTTAATGCTCCATCAAAATAGAGCGTCCACCATTCCTTCCGGTATCATCATTCTTATTCTGAAGTTCACTTCCTGCTTGGGGTACTACCTCCTGCCCCCCGACTTCTTGGTTGCCAATGGTACATTCAACCACGAAGTCAGTTAACGCCTTAGCCTCAATGGCTGTCCAAGGCTTCTGTGTGATGTCCTCTGCTGGCCTTTTTGGTGTTCCTTTCTTCTGCGGACATCCATGTCTTCAATTGGAAGGACTTGCCCCCCGACTCTATTAGGCCTTAACGAGGCTACATAACAGCTTTGTGCCATCTTTTGATCACCTTTATGTTCTCTAACGCCATTCCTGGTTGGGAACTTGATCTTCATATGATACGTTGAGGCAACAGCCTTGAATGCATGAAGTTCAGTCCTTCCGAGAATAGCGTTGTACGTTGAAACCGCCTTGATTACCAAGAAGTTCAACATCTGAATGGCCTCCTTGGGCTCCTGTCCAATAGTTATAGGCAACTGAATAGTCCCTTCAACTTTGGATTCTACTCCATTAAATCCATATATAGGCATGTTATTGGGGGTCAATTGAAAATCATTGTACCCCATCTTCCCAAATGTATCATGAAACAGAATGTCAACGGAAGCTCCATTGTCCATCAAGACTCGCTTCACTTCCGAGTTCCCAATCACAGGGGTTATGACCAACGGATCGTCATGGGGAAACTTCACCCCTTCGAGGTCTGAGTCATCGAAACTAATTGCTATCTCAGTCCTGGCATGCTTCGAGGCTTCTCCCACGATGTGTATCACTTCTCTGGCATACGCCTTTCGAGAGTTTCGGGTGGTACCGGCCGCTGTCGGGCCTCCCCAAATCATGTTAATAACTGGCCCTCGGGGCTGTGGGTTACGATCCCGACCTCGATCATCATCCCTTCTATCATTGTCTCTTCTATCATAATCCCTCCTTTGAGTTCCATGATCATCACCCTTAGTGAATTTGTTCAGATTTCCTTTTCGGATCAAGAATTCAATCTCATCATTCAACTGCCTACAATCATCTGTATCATGCCCCACATCGCGGTGGAATCTACAGTACTAATCCTTGTTTCTCTTTGCGGGATCACCCCTAAGTGGCTTCGGCCATCGAAAATCTTTGTCTTTCTCAATATCTAACAAGATCTGACTCCTAGGAGCATACCTTTGAGCCATACCCGACAGGGTTTGAGGGAACACCCTACACTTTAAGGCGTCACTAGCAGGTTGCAGCAGTAGTGCAGCTGTGAACGTCCTGACATGAGTTTCAGGATCGCCTATTCCATCATAGGCTTTGATCGTCGGCATCTTCAATTTCTTTGAGATGCGGGCATTCATCACCTCCTCAGTGAACGGAGGTGTTGGATCATCAAGATCTAGCGGCATCAGATCCTTGGAGTTGTTTCTGGGGGTTTCCAACCTCGTTGCTCCTTCAGTTGAGGTATCGGCCCTTCTTCGTCTCCTAGACGACCTCTCCAGATCTATGACGGGAACCCTTCCTGAGATTGGAGGAGGTCGATGCAGACTTTGATTCTGCCTTGCTTGCTCTCTGGCGGCGTCATCTTTCAGCCTCTGGATCTCAGCCTCATGAGCCTTGATCCTTTCCTCAGTCATTTGTGGAGGTCCATCATGGATTCTTCGGGCCCTCCTTCGGGGCTCTCTACTAGCACGTCGCCTCCTTGGGGCTTCGTCATGGTCATCATCGTCATCCTCAGATGTCGAATCAGTAGTATAGGGGCCGGAGTAGTCTAGGTACTCGCGATCTTGGATCTGCAAAGCATGACCACTCGATCCAGGTTCTCGAACAGGGGGGTAGTTGGGCAGCCCATACATTGGGTTCGTATTCATGATGAGATCCGTAGTATGGATCTGTACCCCAGATGGAGGGTGATTAGGATCAACCAGGGGAGAGATCACCATCTGAAGATAGTTGGTTCCCTGATCTGGATGGACAACCATAGGCATCGTACTCCCAGCAGGGGGATTCGTCCCTGGAGGCTGAGAAACTTGAGTTTGGGGGATCGTCCCTTGTTCAAACGTGGTTGTCCCAGAGGTAAGAGGCGGAGCGAAGCTGATTGGTATAGCTTCGGTAGAGCTTGGTGCAGTTCTTCGTGTGCTAATCATGGTTGATGTTGTTTTCCCACAGACGGCGCCAAATGTTGTGGAATAAAAACTAGGTTATGATTTGTAATTAATGCAAGGGTGGTTGAGCTTCGAGCTTTAATGGCTGTTCTTGCGTTCGAGACTGATCGGTCCTCACAAGATGCCTACGTATCTCTGTATTACTAGAGAATCAAGCCAACGTAGTTCTAGGTGATGGAGCCCTCGAGGCTAAGGCGGCGAGAGCTCACCTAGGACGCAGTGGCTTGTATGTCCTTATTCGAAGATTAAGCCAAGACGTAAGTGACGTATTGAGCTCTGCCCAAAAACGTGGTTCTGAGATGAGGGGTTAGACCCTTTATATAGGCTGAGAAGCCCTAGAATTATGGTAGGAGTCAGAGACTTGGTGGATAAGTCTTCCTTGAGGAAGGTTCTAGATCTCTTCCTTATAGGAATCAGTTTCCATGTTGAAATATGTATCTTGGAGGCTAAGTCAGGCAAGAGTAATATCCTTGTTTGACTATTATTTGCTGAGCTGTTTATTACCCTTAATATTAATTACGAAATTAATATTATAAATAGGGTTTGGGCCCATCTGGTGGGCCCCACGTTTGGACCATTCCGGGTCTAATTAATGCCACATTAAATGTGTCTTTAGGGCTTACTTTTAGCCCATATCAGAGCTACAGGGTGATAATTCAAAGAAGAGTAGGAAATTGAACTTGTGACATGTCATACACAAGATCTTAGTTGTAACATCACGTATTTTTTTAATATTTTTTTAAGTTATATTATTTAATATTAAGGATTAGAAAATATTAATTTGTTATTTTTAATATTATTTTATGTGTGAAGATTTGTTTATTTTATAATTAGGATGTTGTTTGGTGTGTCATTAGTCAACTAGCGTAGCAGTCACGGATCTCGATATAAATATCTCTAATTTTGTTTTAAGAAGTTGGTAGCGGTTGGTTTAATAATTTCTGATCTGGAAATTCGTAATTATGAAATTGTAATATGAGTAGTGATATTTGTTAATAGTGAATGCCAATACGGACTGTATATAGACGCCAATAATAATATTGTGGGTATGATGTACAAGTTTGATTTATGAACAGGGACTGTGTATTATAAATTTGAGAGGTTAAGATGATAATTTTTGTCTTTCCATAGTGATAGACACTGCTTTCCATATCAACACGATTACAACCATCCATAATTAACCGCAAGGGGTAACATACTCATTAAAATATGTTAAGTGAAAATGACGTGATTTAACTATAAGATTTTGCTTCCCTTAAAATATGTCAATGTCATCTCTATTGCAAGTCTATAATGCAATGTTCTCACACCAGTCTTGAACCTGTAAAATCAAAATCCCTATAGAAAATAGAATGAGGTTGCAAAGAAAAATTTTAAAAAAATGACAAATAAAGAAATAATAAAATTATAGTTCATATCATTTTACATCAGATCAACTTGGAAGAAGCATATTATGTTAGTTATATTTATCTTATATCCAAAAGTAGATTAGAAATTACGTAATATTCCGCTAAACAATCACATTCTTTCAAGATAAATGTAAATTTGAATATATATATATATATATATATATATATATATATATAGTTAACCAAATTTTTTTGAAACTAAATTGTATTTCATTTCAATAATTTAATATATACATAGAGATAAATGTTTGTGAGTTTTTTTTAATCCAGACTTAGAAACATTCATGTATAACCAAGAATTTTATCTTACCATTTTATTTTTCATGTTAATCATTTATAATAATAAAGAAAGTGTAGAATGTGTTTATTTTAGAAAATATAAACAAATGAAGTGTACATTCTAAAAAGAAAATTATTAAGAAACGGATGCGATGAATGTATAAACATGATTATTGTATAATTTAAAAATAATTTGAAAACTAATTTTCTTAATTTAGAATGATAGAAGTAATGAATAAATGAAATACATTGTATATACTATATTCCTTATATCGCATCAAATTTCACTATTATTTTTTAGGTATCCATTATCAACTAATTCAAATAAAGTATGATCAGAGATATAATGTAATGTAAATATATGAATTATAAATAACATAATTAACATAAATTGAATCAAACATATACATGTGTAATAAAATTTATAAGATGATTGAATATATAGATAAATAAAACTACAAAAACTGAAAAAACTGAATTATATAAATAATATAAACTAACATTTTATTTACTCAAAACTGAAAATAAAAAAGAAAATAAGTTAAGTGAAAGGCATGATTTATCTTATAAGATTTTTAAGGAAACTCTAAAATTAATGTAGTATAGTGGCTGTATCATGAACCTCTTAAAATGAAATTTGTGGCTCGACTCCGAAAGCTAACACAAATTCTTCCCTTTTTTACATAGATTATAAAGGGGATGGCACAATTGTTACTTCCAAAAAATGAGGATGAAATAGTAATTTTACAAATAATTTATTTGCACTTTTTGCACTTGTATTGAGGTTTAATATATAGTTGAAATAAAAAAAATGGAACAAAGGGAGATGATGTGGTTTATCTAATAAGTTTTTTTAAATATACTCAAAATTAATTGTAGCCTAATGGTTATGGCATGAGTTTAAGTGGGGAAGGTCAGGGTTTCGATTCTCAACATTAACACAATTTCAACTATTTTTTACACAAATATTAAAAGAATGGCATTTTTGTTAATTTTCAACAAATAGGGGCAAAATAGTAATTTCACAGCTAATAAAATGGAACTTTTTGCCCTTGTGTTGATTGTATAATATATAGTAATAGATTGGGATAATAAAAAAAGGGAGGTTTTAAAAATAAAAATAGAAAAAGAGAAAGCTAGAGTTGTAAAAAAAAAAACAAGTATAAGGGTTTTAAGAAAAACGAGGAAGAAAGAAAGAGGCATACGTTACTTTTCCAGGGAGGAAGTAGAAGGAAGAAGAGAACGAGATGAGAAGATTACCCAAACCTGATTGGAGACAAGGAATTTTGGAGTTCAAGGTAAGAGATTAGAATTTCGTTATGTATATACATGTGTATGAGATCGTAGCTAGGTTTATTGGGCTTGTGATATTCATAATTTGGTTATGTAATTTAGGGTTCTTTGAGTTGGAGATTCTGAATTTGTGTAGATGCATCCGTTTATTAAGGTTTAAGGTACGGATATGTTTTCTTTACTCTTTGTCTTCATATCATTATTCGAAATTTGTATGTTTGATTCCTACCAATTCTGATTTCTTGTAAAATTCGTATATGATTCGTTATTCATCATAATGTTATGTTATTGGATTCTATGGAAAGATATTTGAATTATCTACAACTTTCATTCTCTGTGTTTTGTGAAATTCTGCTTGTATGTTGGTCAAAATATGCCTTTTTGTTATCTGGTGTGTTGATTCCTGTTAGCATGTCCTAACTTCGTAAATTCATAGTAAATTGTATATTTGTTCAATAATTATGAGCGATACCATTTTGGAAAGCTCGTTTCGACCTCCGTGTTTTGTATATGTTCCGCTAACCAATTCTGTGATTTCGATGTCTTAAATATCGAAATACTACTATGATCAGTGCCTGATTCTGTTATTATAGTCCGCATTTTCATTGTTTCTGAATTTGTTGCCTCTCCGTTTTTAACGAGCCTTACCATTATGGAAAGGTCTCGGAATCCTCTACAAGTTCTGTGTTTTATACTTTTTTATTTGAGTTCATATTTATAGAGTAAATTGCCTTTCTTTGGGACTGGTCGGTACTGAATTTTATCTTCAATGGTCTATTTTGTATGATATTTGAGTTTATAATTTTCGAGTAAGTATTTTCGATTGATTTATGATATAAGTATGATTTTGAGACATCTTTTTTCGATTGATTTATGATATAAGTATGATTTTGAGACATCTTTCTAGAGTAAGTTATGCGTAAGTTATATGTAAGTTATTTGTGATTTTAATATGATTTGGGAGTTTGAAATACATCCGTCGCGAGCGGATAATCTCGTGTTTGGCACTTCTTATGCGGTGTATAAATAGCATAGGCGTGTCGCCGGAGTAGTGGGATACGTATAGTCATGACTAGTCAGTTTGTATGCTTTTGGCCATTCTGGATAGCATGTGCTTATTGTCTTGCGATCCCTATCTGAATTTGGGTGGTATTTGTTTTGTGCTATGCCCCTGTTTGTAAGATCGTCTCCCATGTTAGTAATAAATTACTTTGGATATAATTTGTAAGTGTAAGAGTATATGTAAGAGTATGATTATATATTATCAGTTGTGCTTTCGTGATTAATTGTGATTATTATTTATAAGAGTAATATATTTTGATTTTTGAGCACTTGTTTTTATATCATGAGTTGAGTATCCATTTTATATTATCTTAATCGCAATGTCTTATTGTTCTTTATTCATATACTAGTTGATAAAGCCGCGCTTCGCGGCGGCGTTACAATTTTTATTTTTAAAAAAATTCAATACATTTACGTTATATTATAATATCAATATTAAATTTTAATAATTAAATAATCTTCTCTAATGAATCAATTTCTTGTTAAATACGATTTTTTCGATTGAGCCGCTTTCTCGTTAAAACCGAAATCCCAACTTTTTAACATATATTATAAAGACTTATATAATTTTTTTATCCACAAAATCAAACCGTAAAAATAAAAAAAATTTATGACTACAGTATCAAATTCTAATAGCTAATACAATCTTTTCTAGCTAGCCGTCTTCCCGTTAAATACGTTTCGAGCCGCTCTTCTTTGAAACCGAAATTCTAACTTCGCTATATAAAGAGAGTAAATTCCAATTTTTATATTCTTTAACCTTTCTAATATTTATGGAGTTTTAAAAGATAAAAATACATCTTATATTTTCTGTATATTATAGATAAACTTGTATAAAAAAGTTAAAATAAAGGATTTTTAGGAAAAAAGATGTATAGTTTTAAAAAAATCGTATATGACGTCTCCACCATCCGTGTATTCTACTTCCAATAAAATATTTTATTTTATGTATTATATATTTAAATTTAAATACTTTTTTTTTTGCTAAGTAAATTTAAATACTTTTTATACGGTCTTATTTAATGAACCGCTTTCTTGTTAAAAACGGTTATTACTATTGATCCGCTCTCTCGTTAAGACAAAAAAAAACCTAACTTTTACATATATTACTTGTGTGATAATGTTTATCCATAAAAATCAAATCCTAAAAATAAAATAAATTTATAACATCAATATGGTATTTTAATAGCTAGTACAATCTTTTATAGTGAGCCGTCTTCCCGTTAAACATGTTTCGAGCCGCTCTCGTTTGGGATCGAAATTTCAACTTCATTACATATTATTGATGATACTTATCTTACACAACAATTTTTTTTCGTTAAAATCAAAACCTAAAAAATAAAGTGAATTCCAATTTATACTTTCTCTAGACTTTCTAAAAATTTTGGAGTTTTAGAAAATGAAAACACATCTTATTTTCTCTTTATATTATAGATACTCCTATATTTATTTAGGATTCTTGCATGAGATTGTTCTTTTATCATGTTAACACATCAATTCTTTTCTTTTTAAATACGGTGACTTTTTTAATGACAATAGTATTGGATTTATGAATAAATTTTCCTAATATAAGTATATTTAACTTATATAAAAAAATATATAATTTAAGAAGATCGTACTTTCTATAAAATATTTAATTATATGTCTGCTCTATATATTCAAACACATATTCTACTTCTTGTAGAACGTTTATTTATATATTTTTTCTATAAATTCGAACTCTTATTCTCTATAAATTCGAACTCCTATTCTACTTCCAATAGAACTTTTAATCTTATGCCTTATAAATACTTATTATACTTTCAATAGAACTTCTAATCATATGTCTTCCCTATAAATTCGAACTCTTCTCCTTTATAAATTCGAACACCTATTCTACTTTTAATATGTTAATTGATATTTTTATATTTATTAATATTTAAAATTCTAAAATTCTAGAAAATTAGAAAAATAGATTGAGACGATCTTAGAGCGCCACCTAAACTCCCGCTATCCTCCTTTATATATATATATTGATTGATGATTGATGATTGATGATTATTTAGGATTCTTGCATGAGATTGTTCTTTTATCATGTTAACACATCAATTCTTTTCTTTTTAAATACGGTGACTTTTTTAATGACAATAGTATTGGATTTATGAATAAATTTTCCTAATATAAGTATATTTAACTTATATAAAAAAATATATAATTTAAGAAGATCGTACTTTCTATAAAATATTTAATTATATGTCTGCTCTATATATTCAAACACATATTCTACTTCTTGTAGAACGTTTATTTATATATTTTTTCTATAAATTCGAACTCTTATTCTCTATAAATTCGAACTCCTATTCTACTTCCAATAGAACTTTTAATCTTATGCCTTATAAATACTTATTATACTTTCAATAGAACTTCTAATTATATGTCTTCCCTATAAATTCGAACTCTTCTCCTTTATAAATTCGAACACCTATTCTACTTTTAATATGTTAATTGATATTTTTATATTTATTAATATTTAAAATTCTAAAATTCTAGAAAATTAGAAAAATAGATTGAGACGATCTTAGAGCGCCACCTAAACTCCCGCTATCCTCCTTTATATATATATATTGATTCAATTTTGTAATTAATCTCATGTCTTAATCTTTGTTCATATATAATTTTATCATATTTAATTTTGTTCAGCTTGTGCTCTGTTTTAAATTCGTATATGGGTCTTTCGCTCACTGCCGTTCTTTGTTTTTCTTATTCCTCCCGGTAGGTGATCTTATTTAGGTTGGCTACTTATTGGGAAGAGTGCGAGTTGCGATATTTGGAGAATTTAGGTGTATTTTTAATTTATGAGTTGTAAGATATTGGATTTTGAGAAGTTGTATCGTTTTTATACGATTTTTTAGTGGATTTTAAAATTAAGTGTATTTGTTGGAATGTTAAATTAGTTTTCTTCATTAATCTAAGATCTCGTCTTCATCATTAGATTGTGATCTAATCGGTTTAATCATTTGATGTGTAATTCATGTTAAATATATCAATGAATAGGATTGGATCATGTTTGATTAAATTCATATCCGTATTTATTGAATTTTATCAAACCGGATCAGATTAAAATTGTCCTATACATGGCATGGTCTTAATTTATAAGCACAAACTTGCCATACTTGCAATTTACCTATACGTCGTCAAACACATACCATAGTACTAAAAACAAGTTGTAATTTAGACCATTTTAAAAGAGAAAAAGAAAACGAGTAAACGATAGTCATGAAGATTGCCATGGATGAGTAAACAATAGTCATGAAGATTGCCATGGAATATAACGGCAAGGCAAAAACATATCATCACACAAGTCATAACTATCTATACCCCATTCAGGCCGTCCCATTCATGTCTCCATTCCCCCTCAAGTACAATCTTGGTTTTTAAGTTTTTGTTTAGACAGCCATATGAATTTAAAATTAAAACTAGTTAGTGATCATTTTAAACATTGTATTAAAAAATACATATGCAACTAGTGTTGTGCGGAAATCGTATTTAATTGGTAGAGGTACCGAAAAATGATTAATTGATGATTAATATCCATTAATCCCGACTAATTTCGATTAATTCCAATACAAAAAGACATCAAACAACAATTTATCGGCAATTTTAATCAACGTTTTTTAGAACACTAGCATCTACTACCAATTTACATATTTAAAACAAACGATATCATTAATTAGTACTAGCCCTACTAGTAATTCTTTTCTTAATTTGATAATTTCAACTACTAATTACCATTCCTAACTAGTAACCATTAGTGATTAGAGAACACATCAACAATCATCAATCATGGGCTCCACATCCAAATCTTCAAATTCTTGTGGGTCCATGCTAAGAACACTTGTCAGCCACTCATCATCAAACTCTCCACCATCATAGCCGTCCATTTTCCCTCCACCATGTTTCTTGCTACACCCACACTTCAACTCTCTTCCCTTCGCCACCCCACTTCCGGCCACTCCCTCGCCGGAAAACCCATTTGTGGGTCCCACCCCAACTCCAGCCATCACAGTGGACCCCACATCCGAGATCACTGGCCCACATCTCTCATTATCCCCACCAACACCCAAGAAACACCCTTGCCCTGTTGTCGGAAAACTTGCCGGAGTGTACTGATCAGTGCAACAAGAGTGTATCTCCTTCCAAAGCTCATGCATTACCTCAACAACCATTTCTTCTTTTATTTCAACTTCCGGAGACTCATCGACACCATTCATTTCCATCAAAGCCTTAAGATCATTGACAATGTAAGTCTCTGTAGCCTCAACACTTTTCTCCATGCTTCTTACTTTAGTGCCTGTACAAACTCTGTATTTATAGTTGGGAAAAATATTGGTGTGTGAAGTATTACTTGGATTTGTCTATTTATATGCACTTTCGAATTAAATATGAATGTTTGTATGTAACCAATTTAAGTGGTACAGACCAAACAATATTGGAAACAGTTTCGAAGCGGAGTAATTATAGTTTTGTACATCAAAAACAGTTTGCTGTTGAGAGGGCTTTTATGATGCCACACTATGTAGCGGATATATACAAATATCGGAGTACTATTTAGCACATAAGTACAAATCTCTAGGACGGAATCAGAATTTTAAAATTATCGTAATTTTTCAATCTTATCAGTTAAGTTTGGTTGGTAAAATTGGAAAAATAATTTAATTTATTTTTATAAATATAAATTATAGACGAGAGTTCGAGATTTCAGCCTAGATTAGTCCGATTCGGATAATAAGAAAATCTAAATTTGTGCATGCAAGCGTGGAAGGATACGAGAAATGGTGCCACAAAGGAGGGAAGAAGGGATGTGGGTAGAGATGTATGGTGAATGTGACGTGTTTGGATGCAAATAGAAGGAAAAGGAGTGGGAAGTAAAAAGTAGAGGGGTAGATGAAGATATTGAAGTTAGTGGTCGTTGGATTAAAGGATGAGAAATTAATGAGCGGCCATTAAATTAGTAGATATACATACAGGGGAATATGTTCTGTCAATCTTAAAATGTGGAAAGCGAGTTAATAAAGATCGTACGAGAAAAGGAAAATATTTATTCCAAATGTTGCGATTCTTGGTTCACAAGTTAATGGCGTTTCAGTCTCAACCATTTATTTGTTCTCCCTCCTACTGTTTTAAAACCACAAACTACCCATCAAATCGATTGAACGTCATTTTTAAAAGTTCAAACTTCTAAAATAATATTTCAAGAATTTTTTAATATTTTTGTTTTTTTATACATAGAAATGGATTCATTTGAAATTTTTTGTGATGGATTTTATAGTGATTTAGTTAAAAATTAAGCATAATATGATTTATTTTTAATTAAATTGAGTATTTAAGTAATTGTTGATTATTTTTTACAAATTTAGTATTATTGTATGTGAAAGTTCGTAAATGATCCATCTCGGGTGTCCCAGATGGTTTGTACCGTGATTTTAGGGAATCATGTGTTAATCCCTGAATAAGAGGATCTGAAATGGACCATTCTGTGTTTTATATTCAGATTGTTGGATTGTGGTTTTTGAAATCTGGACCAAGCCCATTTAACTGGATGACTCCTAGAAAATTGCGGGACGACTCCAGCTTTTATTTCTAGCGGGATGGTTTAAAATGCTTATATTCACTCTACAAATTACTTGCATTTACTTTGCTTTTTTATTATTTTATTATTTTTTAGGTACTTTGGTCTTTGCCAACATAATTTAATTTTTTATCTTTTAGGAACTTAAAGTATAGTTATATAACATATTTTTACTAAATTATGTTTCTGAAAATTAAATTTTTATTGAGAAGAAAAAGAATTTTAAAAGAATTTATGATACTATATTTTACAAGAGCTAGCCGTAAAATATGTGTCGAAATCCCTATCCCAAATGTAAATAATTCATTGGAATAGAGGGATTACTATACAACCATAGCTATGTCTAACAAGTTAAATAAAAAAAATTATACATAAATTAGTTTTTACCTTTCAAAACTATTAAAATTATTTATCTATTTTTCAAGCTTTGAGTTATTATGTTCAAACACAATAACTTTTTACAAAAAATTATAGAGATACATTTTTTATTTATATTATTCAACCAATTCTCATGAATATTAACTAAATAAAAGTAATAATTTAAATTAAGAAATAATAATTATCATTCAGAAAATTTAAATGTATCTATCAAACAACATTATTCATCCAGCGCTCAGATTTATCATTCGTTCAGATTTTTAATCATTCGGAAAATTTTCTATTCAAGAGTTAACAAATAACCCCTAGGGGTTTATCATCCCAAAGTCATAGGTTCAATTCCTAGGATCCAGGCACAGAATTAAGTGGATTGTCATGCTCAATGGGTACGAATGTGTTAACAGCCTTCCAGATTAGTCGAGGTACGCGAAAGGTAGTCCGGATATCGGATTATCAAAAAAAAATACAATTAATTGATTTTAGTTGAAATTGAAAATATTGATTCTAGTTGAAATTGAAAAACGCAACTGAGCCAAAAAGAAAATACAATTAATGTCATTAAGACTGTTTTTGTAGTTCAATCTTAATTAACGGTTGGTTTGGCAAATTATTTGTGATCATACTCATACTACCACATCTGTTTTCGGCCCCCAACAGGCAACAGCCATACCACTTCAATCCTCGCCTATTTCCGAACCAACTATTGGCAAATAATTAAATTTGATAATCAATCATCTTAGTACTCCTAATAATATTTTTTTATGAATTTTTTTAGTATGTGTTTACGAACACATTCTAATAATTATATTTTTTTAATTAATTAATTTTAATTGATTGAGTTTTTTGTGAAAATTCATTATTATTAATGAAATAAAACCAATCAAAAGTTGTCCGTCAATCTCTTATTGTGTGCCCAAAGGAAAACATTAGATAAATCATTTTTTGATTTCCAACAAAGTTGATCACAAACCATAATGTATAATTATATATCCTTAAAAAAAATTTATTATAAATGTAAAATTCATATGGGGAAATACCATCTCACAATATTTCTTTCAATCGTAATTTTTTTTCAAAATACATATTTACCTAAAAAATTATTACTCTATTATTTTCCATGATTAATTTGTATTAAGACAATATCAAATTGTCAAAAATTTGCATTTTTTAAATTTTTATTCGATCTTTTATACACAAGTCCCTTGATGGAGGGAGAGAGAGAGAGAGACAAACTCCATTTTATTTTAATAATCGCTTAATTTTTCAGTACACGACTTTTGATCACATAAATATTTAATTTTTATAATCTTTTTGAATAAGTACGCAATTAAATTTTATATATATGAAAAAAATTTTAAAAAAATATTTAAACTATATCATCAAAACTCCTTAAAATATTATTAAGTTTACAATGTAACAAAATATTAGTACAATTTATTCGAAAATGTATGTTGTGCTAGAGGACTTGGTCTCCACAACCTCACAACACAACCTCAACCTCATGGCACAATTCACCCTACTAAATCAACTTTCTCGGCAATCATGGTGGTGAATATTGTTTTGTGATGGTTGCCCGTGCAAGATTATATTATATTAAAATAATATTGTACTATCTACAATTCTACGTTTTTAAATTTGCATGTTGACCACGATTAATATGTTTTTCTCCTCGTTTTAGTTTACTCTAATACCCAAAATACCAAATAAATAAGTTAAAAATGAAAATCATACATTATATATCAAATATATGCATAAAATGTTATGTTTGTGAAATGTGCACATTTTAATATTTGATATAGAGATGTCTTCGCCAATTATGTGTGAATTATGTAATATGTCCTCATCCCTATATTATGAGTATGCAAACACATTTTTTTTATTTTTAATTTCATATATGATAGTCACCTTATTAATTCATTACATATTTACATGCCAAGAATTCATCCCACGAGTACTTTTGCCACAAAAATTTCGTATAAAGTTATTAATTGTTCATATTAATTTGGTTGACAATTTATTCGAAGAATTGCAAGAAAAATAGTTACACTTGACCAAATTTGTTATTTGTAATCAAATGGTTGTAGGAGTATTAAGATATTAAGACTTAAATCATTTTTAATAAAAAAAACTTTTTCGAACCAACATTTTCTTAAATTAACAAAGTTTTAACTTTAAATTTACCTAGTGGTAAATTCGAAAGTGGTTATTGTCGTACTTCCAAATTTGATAATTTTAGAATTGTATTTATAGTACTAGGTAGAAATCTGATTACGCTGACTGGATTGTAAGTTTGTTTACAAGTTGCCTGCCTATTCAAAAGTGGTTATTATCATACTTCCAAATTTGATAATTCTAGAATTTGACGACTTTTGTTTCGAATATTAGATTATTGCTTGAGTTGCTAATGCAGTAATAGTGAGTAGATGCATGTTGGTTTGGAGTTGGATTGATAAAAACTCTATATGAGATTTTTTTCTCGATCGAATAGTCGATTAAGAGATCGTAAGTGAAATCCAACTCTAATATTTTAGGTGATTTTTTAATTTTATTTTTTAAAATTATTTTTTTCAAAGATACTTATTTTTTTAAAAAAAATTGCCTTTTTAATAAAATTATTTGAAAAAATGGCAGCAATAAAAAACAACTAAGACATAAAATATTTAATATTTGGAATAAAATACTAAAATTAACCGAACTTTTCGGAATCTCGACTTTATACTATATAAAATTTTAATAGAATAATAGGCATGAGGATGTCCCCAGGGAACAACCCAGAGGTTAAAACAAATTTGTACTTATAAATCAAGTAGCCCCACAGGGGCATTTTTGTAAATATAAGATCCATATCTTACATTTCTAAAAATGTCCCTAATTTATTACTATACTTCTTTTAACTTAAGGGTTGTTACCAGAGGTATCCTTAGGTCCATTATACTCAAATTTTAAACAACATTGATATTGAATGAAACATAAAAGAGTGAGATAATATTTTTATTAACATTTTATTAATATTAAATAATATGTATATTATAGAAAAAAGTTGTAGCTCCTATAATTTTGGAGGCGTAGGCAACGTTCCTAAGTTAACTCCCCCTCGAGCTCGACCCTGCTCTGATCAACAAGAACCTTTCTAGTCAATCGCATGGTCAATTCAGTGATTGTTTTGTGATTGTTGCCTGTGCAAGATATATGTTGATATCATATTAAAATAATATTGTACGAGTTTTTAGATTTGCATGTCGACCAATATAAAAATATTTTCCTCATCGTTTTAGTTTACTCTAAGTCTCTAATACCTAACATACCAAATAAACAAGTTAAAAATTAAAATCAGACATTATATATTAAATATATGCATAAAATGTCATGTTTGTGAAATGTGCACATAACACGTCTTCACCAATTATATGTGAATTATGTAATATGTCCTCATCCATATATTATGAGTTTATGCAAACACATTTTTCAATCTTTTTTTTCATATGACAGTCACCTTATTAATTTATTACATATTTACATGCCAAGAATTCATCCCACAAGTACTTTTGCCACAAAAATTTCATATAAGTCATTAATTGTTCATATATATTTGGTTGACAATTTATTCGAAGAATTGCAAGAAAAATAGTTACACTTGACCAAATTTGTTATTTTAATCGAATGGGTTGTATGAGTATTAAGATATTAAGATTTAAATCATTTTTATTAAAAAATCTTTTTCGAACCAACATTTTCTTAAATTAACAAAGTTTTAACTTTAAAATTTACCTAGTGGTGAATTCGATAGTGGTTATTATCATACTTCCAAATATGATAATTCTAGAATTGTATTTACTAGGTAGAAATCTGATTACGCTGACTAGATTGTACGTTTGTTTACGAGTTGCCTGCCTATTCGGTGTTGCTTATGATAATTTATGCTGAAATTTTTACTTAAATTTTCGTTCGTGTCGTATATCTTCGTGTTATGCATTTTCATGTTTCATTTATCTAAACGTTAAATCCAAACACGATCCATTTAGGGTTCGTGTATTTTCGTGTTCGTATAAATTTGTATCATGTATTTTTTGTGTCTTGTTTTCGTGTAATTTTAAATAAAAATAAAAATTTAAATAACTAAATAAAATATTTAAATATTTATTTTCTGTAAAATTATTACAATCATTTACTAAATAAATAAATAAATATATATATATATATATATATATCCATATCATATTTACAAACAATAGTATAAAATTATGTATAATACTATAAATAAATATTGATTTATTTGATATAAATATAAATACTTCTTATATAAATATTAATATTTATATGTATATTTATTTATTTCGTGTAATTCGTGTCGTGTATCCAAAGATAAACATAAATACAAACATAAAATATGGGATTATGATAAATACTAAATTTTTGTGTCGTTTCATGTCGTATTTTCGTGTCATATGATAAATTGTCAGTCTAGCTGAGATAATGTCTACTTGTGTTAAGATAATGCCTTTTTGTGTTATCAATGGTATTGACATATTATTATGATGAAATACGGGAAATTACCGTAATTACCCGGGTTGTAACACATAGTATCATAGCCGATTCTCGAAAGTTTGATTCGTCAAGTTGTCGGAGGTACGAACACGAAGACTGGTGGTATTATCCCACAATGGATAGAGGTCCGGAGATGGGGACGCGAAGCCAACCGGTATTATCCCACAATGGCTAGAGAGGAACAATCTTGGACCTATGGGATATCTGTTCAGGACTGACGAGGACGTCAGTAGTTTAAGTAGGGGAGTTTGTAACACCCCAGTCTCACATCGAGAAGATTTTGGACTTTAATTCAGTTTATAAGGCAAAGTACTACTACAAAGTGCACCAACAAATCATGATCTTTTGGGGGCCTGTGGTGGGCTTGTGGACTACCCAAGTTGGCTGCATTTGGGCCCGTATACTTTGGCTTATTTCAGATTCGCAATCGGAACTCGACCCGATTTTCAAAAAAATGCTCGGGATTTGACCCAGGTTGTAACAAATGGTATCAGAGCTCTGCCCGGCCGAAAGTGTAGAGACACTGACCGGGTTCAGTAAGTGTGTTTGTGGGCTCGACGAGTACGTCGACCCGATAAGAGGGGGCGTTTGTAACATCTCATATCGATTAGAATAAGAGCATTCGAGTTTTTTATATAGACAAGTCAATGACCAATATGTACCAATTTTTTAGCACTTTTGAACTAATCTGTGGTGGATTATTGTGTATTTGTTGGCGGTGCAAGATACATGTTGATATTATATTAAAATAAAATTGTACGATCTACAACTCTACATTTTTAGAAAATAAAATTGTACGATGTACAATTCTACATTTTTAGATTTGCATGTTAGATTAATTTTAAAATGTTTTCCTCATCCTTTCGGTTTACTCTAATACCCAACATACCAAAAAAATAAGTTGAAAATTAAAATCATACATTATTAAATATATGCATAAAAGGTTATATTTGTGAAATGTGCACATGTTATATTGAGATGTCTTCACCAGTTATGTGTGAATTATATATTATGAGTTTATGCAAACATATTTTTTAATTTTTTTTTCATATATGATAGTCACCTTTTTAATTTATTACATATTTACATGCCAAGAATTATTCCACAAGTACTTTTGTCACAAAAATTTCATATAAAGTTATTAATTGTTCATATTAATTTGGTTGACAATTTATTCGAGGAAATGCAAGAAAAATAGTTACACTTGACCAAATTTGTTATTTGTAATCGAATGGTTGTAGCCTGTAGGAGTATTAAGATATTAAGACTTAAATCATTTTTATTAAAAAATCTTTTTCGAACCAACATTTTCTTAAATTAACAAAGTTTTAACTTTAAAATTTACCTAGTGGTGAAAGTGGTTATTATCATACTTCCATATTTGATAATTCTAGAATTGTATTTACTAGCTAGGTAGAAATCTGATTGCGCTGACTGGATTGTAAGTTTGTTTACAAGTTGCCTGCCTATTTAGTGTTGCTTATGATAATTTATCTGGAAATTTTCACTTAAATTTGGCAATTCGCTCGTGTCGTATTTTTTCGTGTCGTACATTTTCATGTTTCGTTTACCTGAACGTTAAATTCAAACACGATCCATTAAGGTATGTGTACTTTCGTGTTCGGATAAATTCGTATGTATTTTTCGTGTCGTGTTAAATAAAATTAAAAATAAATTTAAATAAATAAAATGTTTAAATACTAATATTTTCAGTGAAATTATTACAAACATGTACTAAATATATATATTCACATCATATTTACAAACAACATTATAAAATTATGTATAATACTATAAATAAATATTAATTTATTTGATATAAATATAAATATATCTTATATAAATATTAATATTTATATGTATATTTATTTATTTCATGTACTTCGTGCCGTATCCTGTATCCAAAGGTAAACACAAAATCAACACTAAATCTCGGTCGTGTATTTTTGTATTTTCGTGTTCGTGTATTTTCGTGTAGTGTACCCAAATACAAACATAAATACTAAATTTTTGTGTATTTTCGTGTCGTGTTTTCGTTTCATATGATAAATTGCCAGTCTAGCCGAGATAACGTCTTCTTGTGTTATCAATGGTGTTGACATATTATTATGATGTAATACGGGAAGTTATCGTAATTATTATTATTAGGAAAAAATGTTAGTTTCCTTTATTGCGATTAGATATTGGCTATATAAGCGATCATTATATTTAAACGAATTAAAGTTTCTTATCATGATATCAAGAGCTCAAGATTATTAACGAAAATGACGAAGAGGCGAAACCACAATAATGATGATAGGTTTGTGGGAGAGTCTGTACCAATCCTACGACAATGCGACGACTTACAACAAGATTAGACAATCGTTTCAAGATTCAAAACGATGACGATGAACGATTGTGATAATCCGATGATTGTTTCTCGTTGGGTAACAATTATTTTACAAACTCTCGATACTTGTATCTTGAGTTTGAGGGGGGATGTTGACATATGTAACACGAGAAGTTACCGTAATTATTGTTACTATTAGGAAAAAAGGATGTTTCCTTTTTTTTGCGATTAGGTATTGGCTATATAATCGATTATATTCACGATACTACTTTATCAAATGGTGTTGTAATTTGTAAATAATACAAAATGCTAGACATTTTCGGTAGGGGAGAGCACGGTTCGGTTTAGGGTGGTTTTGCTCCGAAACCGAACTTTGTGCAATACTGTAAGTAAATTCACTCTTTCATAGAGACAAGAAAGCTCATGACTGCACTGTCTTCACTCCTTACCGACGTTGATGGCACCTCTCATTCCATGATTCTTGTGATCTTAGCGCAGTTTTTGCAAGTGCTGAGTTATAGTGCTCAGGTAGTGTTTTGTAATAGTTACGCATACTTGTGTGTGTGTGTATATATATATATACTGTAATGGTAACATACAAACATTTGTATTTGAGTTTGTTTATAAATATAAACATTTGTATTTATATTTGAAGATCGTTATATATATAAGTTTGTGTGTATCGAGAGCACAGAAAGAGTATACTTTGTATACTGGAAAAGTTGAAGCAAGAAAAGGTAATGAAAAGACTGTTTTACCCCTAACTTTGTAACGACGTTAGGCACAAATAGACGGCGGTACATTAATTGTAAGTAAATCGTTTGTTCAGTAATGCACGTGATAGATTTTAAAATATGGTATTTCAAGTGGTGTCTTCAGCGAAGTTCAGGTACACAAAGTGCAATTTACTCTAAATTATATATTTATTTATTTTAATAATCGATTTGGTTCGATTTTAGCCGGTTCGGCTTTAACCTATAATCGGAACCGGAACCGAAAGTCTCAGTTTTTAAAAATAAAAAATGGCAACCGCCGGTTCGATCTTGGTTTCGATTTTTTCGGTTCTCTTTTGATCGGTTTCGATTTAAATTCGATTTTTTGCTCATCCCTAATTTTCGGATTATGTTCATCGTACAAGGCCTCAATCCCTATTCACATTAACAAATGCTGTGAAGTCTTTATTAAAAAGGAAGCTGCAATTGATGAGATTGCTTATATAAACACGCTACTGGATAAGCTACTGAATTTGTGTACGTTCAAAAGGGCCTGCTAATTATGATGATAAAGAAGGAGATGGGAGTTTGGGAAGTTGAGCTTGAGCTACAAAATGTTAAGGGGGTGTTTGGGGGGACTTATTTTTAGAATAAGTCAACTTATTTTAAGATAAAGTGAGAGATTCCTAACTTTTTTTAGAAAAAAGTTAACCTTTTTTTTTGCAACTTATAGAATCTCAAACATACATTAAATACTTGTATAAAAAAAGTATCAAAATATAAAAATTTTACCTGAAAATAAGTCCATAAGGACTTATTTTAAATTTTCCCAAACAAGCCCTAAATCTGGTCCCTCTATTGATATGGTATGGGATAATGTGGCAAGATAAGTTTTGTTTGATACTTCTGCAAAATAATCAATCTTTTTATCGATTTCTTTCTTTAAAAACAATTTTTTAACCAAAACTATTTTGGGTGAAAGCCCTCAATAACCAAATTATAAAGTGTTGTGCCCAAAATAACGATTGGCGGTAAAATTGTCCAAAATAACCAAATGACTACGCATTTGCGCTGTGCGTACAGGGATAGGGAGGCTACGTATATGCACACTGCGTGGACTATGTTAAAATCAATTCTGTGAATGTGAAAAGTAACCTAGGATGTGCATGTTGGACATGGTGGCTTTAGATACGCATGTACAACATGCGTATCCCTAGCGACTGTTCATCGTCTTCAACTCGCGCCAGAATCGATTTTTCGAGCAAAACTTTGACCAATATGCTCAGTACTTTACAGGCATCGAGCACTAGCATATTATATATCAAAATGTTCGCCTTTTCACCTTATACATGTCTATACCATTCGATTTCATTTGTTTTGCCGGAATCGAAATACCCAATTTGAACCTTTTTTCCGATCTAGTTTTCCGATTGGTTCGTGCACGCCCCTTCAGTGCCAGAAATCAACAAATGAAGATGGTAAAGTGGAGAGGAAGCTGTGGGCATCGTTTTGGTGTCTTCAGTTTTGGTGGAGGTTGCCGGAGGATGTAGAACGGAGGGTGACGATTTTGAGGCGACCGAGAGAGGAGAGAGACGCCGGAACTTCAAGTGAGATAATGACGTCATATGATGTCATTGCGCATCTGGGAGATGCGTTACCCCAGATGTGCATACTGAACATGCGTGTTCCATGTACGCACACCGCAAATGCGAGGTCTCCTGGTTATTTCGGGCACTCCGCGCGCCAATGGATATTTTGGGCAGGTGGTGGGTTGTGTTTTTATGTTATTTTGGTCATTTTCTCAAATATTTTGTCAATTTTTTTTTTTGAAACAAAACAAACTTCTCATTAAATCTTTAAAGAATCATACATGATCGTCTCCAACAAATTTTATGGAGAAGACTCAAACACGGTGTAGTTATTGAGCATACAAGAAACTCGAACTATAAGATGTGATGCCTTTTTAGTTAGTTTTCTAACATGAACTAGATTATCATTTTTAAAATTTATCAAATAAATGTTCACTTGTTTTCTAGAAAAAATTGGTGCTATTAGCTGTAAGAAATTCCAAACAGAGGGAAAGGGCCTTAGACTAAATATTAAAAAAATAAAGTTATGTTCTTTTAATACTAGACGACATGATAAAATCTCACTTACTTTAAATAGAAAAAATATACGTTACTTGAACGAAACACAAAGAAGATAGAATTATATTTTTTTATACACCTTAAATTTGATAATAAAACCTCACTAGTTTTAAGGTTGAGAAAATATTTATGTTACTTCAACAAAACACAAAAAATAAAGTACGCTCAATGAAACGAATTTATTACCTATTTATTTTGTTGGTTCATCAAAGTGATTTGTTGGTTCATCAAAGTGATTAGTACTAGTATGCTAGTTTTTTTGTTGGAGCTATTACACTGCTATTTGTACTTGGTGACTACTAGTATTTGTAAAGAACGATAATTTAAATTAATTATAGTGAAAAATTGTAGGTTCAAAATGAAAAAATAGGAAAAAAACTTGCATGTTTATTTAGTTTATAAAATAAATCGAGTATGAAGAAATGGTAACCAAATTAATTTTGGCAAATTATCAAAAATACTCAATTTTTTAATTTTTTTTTTAAAAATATGACCAAAATTTACCTATAAGATTGTAAATATTGCATTTGGAATTGCAAAGAATGTTACAAATGTTGCATTTGAGATTGCAAAAGAAAATTCTTTAACTTGTATAATTTTGAAAGAATCCATTAATTTTTGATTCATCAAAACATGAGTAACATATAAATTAAGGGGGTGTTTGGGAGAACTTTTTTCCAGAATAAGTCAATTTATTTTAAGGCGAAGTTAGAGATTCCTAACTTTCAAACTTATATTTGCAACTTATTAAATTTCAAACATACATTAAATACTTGTATAAAAGAAATTATCAAAATATAAAATTTTTATCCGAAAATAAGTCCATAAATCCTTAAGAAATGTTGTGTCAAACAGGCACTAAGTAAACTAAGTAAGAGCATCTCCAACCCTCTAAAACCTTTAGGTAAAATTGGATAATTGATACCATAAATAAAATTTATAGAGAATATGTAAAAAAAAATCCATTCCAACCAAACATTACTGTTGTCTAAAAATTTAGCCAACCCCGTGATGTTGACTATATTTGTCGAACCTGTAGAGACCTGTATGAAAATTCCACATCATCTATTACCTTAATAAAATAATATATTTTATTTATAACAACTTGAAATAATAATAACATACCATTTTTAAAATATAGTCAATCATTATAGCCAGTACCATTAGAGCACAATACCTTACAGGTTCAGTAAATTTTACATAATCAGTATTTTATATCATTTTAGCCAACTAATTTAGCCAACACCATTGAAGATCCTCTAAGATTAATTTTTTAGCAAAGCCAAAGCCAAAGCCAAAGCCAAAGGGATTGATTCCCGCATGAGTTGACCGGATGAGAATTAGGTAAAATAACAATATTGACCGGTGCTCATATCATTTTTTACCGAGTTGTTTAAAAATTAAGCAATTATTATAGATACTAGCATTTTGCCCGTACTTCGTACACGACATATTATTTAATTTAAAATGATAATACCAAAAATTTAACAAATTTGATTGATTTCTTAAAACATCTTATTTAATTTAAATTGACAATGCCAAAAATTTAACAAATTTGATTAATTTCTTAAAAAGATATTGTATGCAATTATATAAATAATCAATTCTTAGAAAGATATTATATACAGTTATATAAGTATTTAATAAAATAATGATATGCTAAAATTTATATAAAAAAGTAGCATACAATTCTATTTTAACAATGTTGAAAATTTATTTAATCCATCAAAATCTGCAATAAAAGTAATAAATATTTTTACAAATATTGTTCTCTAATTGAAAACAATAATAAATTGTCTTTCATTATTCAAATGCGGAAATGATAATCCCTTCACCCCCATAGCTCTAAAACATTAAATGGCTCCAAAACATTAAACCTCATATAATATCAAGAACATATTATATTAACTATGAGACCTCATAGTTAATATAATATGTAAATGTTGGAGAACAATGAGACCACATTTCAAGCAATTTTTAATTTTTTTGTTAATTTTTTTATGAATGGATAGAGGGTAGAATTATAAGACTTTTGTGTGAAGATTCCCCTAGCGGGGTGCTTTAAAATAGCTTGAAATGTAGCGAATATGTGTGTTCTCATTGTTCTCATTTTAATTTTTTTTATGAATGTATAGAGGGTAGAATTATAAGATTTTTTTTGTGAAGATGCCCCTAGCGGGGCCCTTTAAAATAGCTTGAAATGTAGTGAATATGTGTGTTCTCACTGTTCTCATTCTCACCAGAGCGTGACCATTAAACTGTATCAGTAAATTCATGTATGAAAATACAGTGTGTATATATATATATATATATATATATATATATATATATATATATTCTTTTATTAAAAATAAGTAAATTATACAATTAAATAAGCAAGCCAAAATATCAGATAAATATCTAGTAGATTTATAGTTTATGTTCAAATTAAGGTCTTTCACCATGGCTCTCGCTTTCTGAAATTGTTGAATTTTTATTTTATTGACTTTATTATATTAAAAGTATGTTCTTATTGAAACGAATATAATAATTTGAATTTGAATATATTTTTGAACTACTTATTTTGATGGGTTGTTAATTTTTTTGTGATCAACTTATAGGGGTGACCAAAAATAAAATTAATGGGAATACATAAACTCATTACCCACGTTATGATAAACAATACCTATAAAATGGAAGTTGCTTATGTGGGTCAGGCTTGTTAATTACTTCAATACTTCATTAGCTTGATCATCATGTGGACCATCTTTCTTTTTATCACTTATGTTGCTGCTATGTAGTTTATCTGTAACTAACATCTTTCTTTTTATCACTTATGTTGTTGCTATGTAGTCTATCTGTAACTAAATGTAATAACCACGAATTTTCGAATAATATTTTTAATTTTGAGCCGAATTTTAGAGTCTCGTTTTAATTAGTCAGCGGGAGAAAAACGAACTCTTTTTATTAAATATTATATTAAATATTTTCATCATTATATCATTTCAATTTGTCCCCCATTTGTATTTCTTTTTAATTTATTAATTACCACTTAAAAGACAATAATTAGGCATTATGTCCACTAGAAATTTTACAATTATTTTGTCCCCATGATTTAATCTTTTTAATTATTTTAAACAAATATTATCAGCTTCATGATTATAGAAACAATATCTAATTTTTGTTATAAAACCGGTTGGTCACTGCATTAACAGATACAACACCAACCATACCAGTCTCTTTTATTCCCAAACAAACCCAACACGTATTACACGCATAAAAACAGAGGAGGTAGTTTATTTTTCTGTCTTTCATTTTTCTATTAATTGTCTTGTTAAATTGGTGTTGTAAAATCTGGTACATGTATGTGTGTTCGGTTCTTGTCGGGGAAGGGGGAAGAAACGACCACCACCGTTGCGGTGGTGGTGTTGGTTATTCGAAGTCGAGTAGAGAGAGATAGATTTGAGAGTCAGAGATATTAGATGAGGGAGTCGAGGGAGAGATTTATGGGGTCGAAGAGAGTGGAGATTGAGTGGGCGGAATTGAATTGGTGATGTTGAGAAGTGGAGTGGTGTGTCGTGGGTGGTGGTACAAACGGGATTGATGGTGGTGGTGGTGGTTTTTAGAGGCGAACGGAGGGAGGAGAGACTGTGATGTCGACGAGAGAGATGATGGGAGAGGGTGGTTATGTTCGATTTAGGGAAGGGTTGTCGTTGTTGTGGTTGTAATCGGCAGAGAGGCGGCAACGAGAGAGATTTGTTGTTGGGTGGTAGTCAGAAAAAAAAAAAACAGGGAGGGGGGAGAGATAACAGGGAGATCGAGGGAGGCAGTAGAGGGAGAAAAAGAGAGAGAGAGAGAGAGAGAGAGAGAGAGAGAGAGAGAGAGAGAGAGAGAGAGAGAGAGAGAGAGAGAGAGAGAGAGAGAGAGAGAGAACGAGAGAGATGCAGAGAGATTGTTTGTTCAGAGAGAGTTTGCAAGAGAGAAACACAGGGAGGGGTACAGGTGGGGCCCATTTTTAATTAGTGATAGAACGTTAAAAATCAAGATTTTCTTATTTGAACCGTTATTTAAATTAGTTGGTAAATAATAATTTATTAAAATGGATTAATTGCCTTATTCATTAAATAGAATTATTTAGAGTTTTTAAAATGTTATTTAGAATTTATTAATTTATTAATTAAATAAGTATTATTATGATTTTGAAAAGAAATTAGAGATTTATTAATTTATAATAAAAAGGGTATATTTGTGAATAAATAGAATAATATATGATTTTATTCTAGAAAGCTGTTTTTAATATTTTCCGGTTTATTTTAGTTAACTGGATCGAGTCAGATTTAATTTAGAGATTAATATTTTATTAAATAAATTAAGATTTGTGAGGTTTATTAAAAGTGGAATTCTTTGATGAATTATTTTAAAAATTGAGAATAATTATTTTGGATTTAAATGGAATAAAAATGGATGTTTGAATTTTTCATTTTGAGTAAGGATTTAGATTTCGAGATATTAAAATAGGATATATTCTCCAGATTTAATTCCTGTGTTCGAAGAGATGTTTATTTATTCCGGAATTAATTTCCGTTTTTTTTATTCCAGAGATTTTTAGGAGATATTATTTATTATTAATTATATTATCGGATCGGTAATATTTTATTCAGAAGAATCGCTCACGTATTTCTGGTTGCCATTTTTAGAGAATAATTCCTGAGACGTAAATCGACGCCAAGTTCACGGGTAGAGTATATTTTATCTACATTCATTTGCACTTCGAGATCGAGGCAAGTTCATTCCTACCCTAACTTTTGGAAACTGTGCATTTCTGTTCGTATTATTTAATTCCTTAATTATTTTCGAGATATTATATGTTGAGATTTATCCGTTGCTCCGTATGATGCAATAATTTATTTTGAGCATTATTTCTCGTTAAATATTATTATGCTGTTGATTTAGAGAATTATAATCCCTATAAGCGTAGAAATGATTTAGTTGCTATCGGGTCGATCTCATTAATTCGAGACGACTATTATTTTGATTCAGTGAAACTAATCTCATTCGTTTGAGTTAGTTAAATTCATTCTTTTCGATTGAATTTATTGTACAAATTCAATCGTTATTTATTGATTATCTTTTAGTTAGTTCCTCGTTTGAACTAACCGATAGGAGTTTAAAAATTATAATTGTTAGAGATTTTTATTCGTCGATCAAGTGAAAAATATTCTATTTAAACGTTCATCAATGTTGAGTATTATAAATATTGAGAAGTACTATTTGTTCAGTACGACTCCCAATTACTTCAATCTTAAGACTATTCTCATAAATTCGAGATAGTTGATTTTATTGTCAAGGTTTGGCATTTTGTTCGTGTCAACCGATAAATTATTATTATTTAGAATTTACATCAGTCCATTGTTCGGATTGGTGGTAAAATCGAGTCAGACTGGCAATCCGCCAGATTTGTAAATATTTTCTGAAAGAATTATCTCAAGTTATCTGTACCCCAAATATTCGGGAATTCTGTATTCTACTGGTCAATTTTGGGCAAGAGGCCCATTATAGAGAAAGAGAGACTCGTGTACCGTTTTACGGACCCGAGAATAATTAGGCACTTTGTTGCCATGGTTGAATTGATAACCATTATGATGCTAGCATTCATACATATATATATTATTGTTGATATCGTATTGTAGCCGTGATCGGGCGAAGTGCGGTGTCATTGGAGGCCGGTATTCTTGGTTGGTTAGTTGATCGCCCCACCGAGATACGGAGAGGTGGAAGACCAGTTCATTCTTAAATCATGAGTTATCAGAGTTTTACTTCTCGAGTTAATCGAGTATTCTGTTTCGAGATAATTAATGAGTCTTTTGAGTATTCTGTTTTGAGATGAGTTTTGAGCCTTTCGAGTATGATATTTTCAAGATGAATTTGAGCCAAATCATATTGTGATATCCGATATTAAAATTTTGAGTATTTATTTCGGTAAACTTTATTATATTTATATACCGAGCGAGAAGAGAACTTGCTGGGCACTATAGTTGCTCATTCTACTGGTCAATTTTGGGCAAGAGGCCCATTATAGAGAAAGAGAGACTCGTGTACCGTTTTACAGACCCGAGAATAATTAGGCACTTTGTTGCCATGGTTGAATTGATAACCATTATGATGCTAGCATTCATACATATATATATATATATTATTGTTGATATCGTATTGTAGCCGTGATCGGGCGAAGTGCGGTGTCATTGGAGGCCGGTATTCTTGGTTGGTTAGTTGATCGCCCCACCGAGATACGGAGAGGTGGAAGACCAGTTCATTCTTAAATCATGAGTTATCAGAGTTTTACTTCTCGGGTTAATCGAGTATTCTGTTTCGAGATAATTAATGAGTCTTTTGAGTATTCTATTTTGAGATGAGTTTTGAGCCTTTCGAGTATGATATTTTCAAGATGAATTTGAGCCAAATCATATTGTGATATCCGATATTAAAATTTTGAGTATTTATTTCGGTAAACTTTATTATATTTATATACCGAGCGAGAAGAGAACTTGCTGGGCACTACAGCTGCTCATTCTTGCTTTACAACATTTTGTTCAGCTGTCAAGACGGAAAGAGGCGAGACGTCCAGCCAGGGCTACAGAGGCAAGGGGAAAGCGCAAGGCTATGGCGACAATAATTAGAAGATCCAGATGGAATCTTTATATTTCTACTGTTGTGAACTTTTGTAACATATTATTTCGAGATGTATCAAGTTGGATTGTACTATGTTGTGAAGGCGATTTTGGACCTGCGGAGTGGGACATTTATGCTCCGTTGTAATAAAATTTGGTATTGTTATTGCGTTATCATATTGAGACAATGTGACGACCCGGGTCCCCTGTCAGGGTGGATTTGGGGGCGTTACACTAAACATCTCTCTCTGCTTGTAATCTATATTTATAAATGCAAACTTCTTCTTGTATTGTATTTTGTTTTCGATATTTAAAATTATGTAGCTGGAGGAGAAGAGAAAGGCTGGAGGTGCAATCGTAGTACTACAACATTACTGAAAATAAGTACAATATCATAATAGAATTTTTTGTTCCAATCTAAATTGGGTCGCTCCAAATGTTGTGTAATGACAAAAAGGGGCATTAAAGAAATAAAGAAGATTAAAAAAATGAAGGATAACACTGTTTACCAAAAACACAGGTCTCCGCAAGAAGCTCACCTATTCACTTTTATCTTCAAATAATGTATGATTACAAATTATAACAATCACATTTTCCACTACCTATTATCTCTCAAAAAGCCAACTAAACTGAAAAAGGTAAAAGTTAGTGCTTTTATATTTTAATATGGAGCTCAAGTGAAAGTGCTAAATATAAGATCATATATGAAGTGAAATTGAACGCGAGTAAAGAAGATATTTAGAGCATAAATAAGAGCAATGTTGCCTAACCCAGAGTGTGAGGCTTGTGACGTGGGTCTAAACTTCTAAGTATGCTATTCCATAGTCTCTTCGGAGACATCCGATAAAAAGTATGCTATTCCATAAGACCTTCTGATACGTAGCATGTCAACCCCATGAACCTTACGTTGAACAAATCCATAAAGAACATAAACTTGCTTGAAAACAAAATAATGTCTATAAGTGTCAAATTGAGTCCCAAGATTATTTACAAATAACATAGTATATACTGTGTCAATGTTATTAACTGGTAATCTTTCCAACTACCTTTGTTATTATGACATGTAAAATCGAAAATTGAAAGGCCAAGCAAATATTTTGAAGGTACCTTTCTGGTGTCCTGTATATTATTATAACATCGGGTAATTCATTAAAACTTTAATTCTTAAATTCCAAACCAAAATTAAAACCAAACAAATATTATCCTGTCTAATTTTTAATACTGTGACATCAGTAAAAACTTAACTCTTATGGCCAAAATAAAAATTGGAACCAAACATATATGACCCGTACGGAGGTCTAGTACACAAACCCTACTTCAGGGGTTGAGATGTTAATTTGGTGAAAAACCCAGCTTTCAAATATGAAAAGTGCAAACATGCGTCAAAATCCAGCAGTGTGAAGATTTGAGCGGCTTGGACTTGAAGGTGAAAAATTACAGAGATAGATTTGAGTAATGAGAAAAAGGAGAATCAAAGAAATAAAGAAAGATAAAAAAAATAAAGGATAATAGTAGAGGTTTAGAGTTGTGTCGATCCAATTGGGCTACTCCAAATGTTGTGTAATGACAAAAAATAGTATATGTTTAGATTTGGGTCGATCCAATCTAAATTGGGTCGCTCCAAATGTTGTGTAATGGTAAAAAGGGGCATCAAAGAAATAAAAGAAGATTAAGAAAATGAAGGATAATAGTATCGTTGACGGAATTCGAACGTTGAAATTTTAGTAAATAAATTTAATAATGTAATATATTTAATCATTAGATCTAACAGTTCTAATTTTAACTAAAAAGCTAACGGATATTATTTGTTGTATACAAATTTTTATTATATTTTGTTAGTGGTTAGAAGATATGATGTCATATTTTTGGGTATGCAATTAGTAAATAAATTTAATCATGTAATATATTTAATCATTAGATCTAACAGTTCTAATTTTTAACTAAAAAGCTAATGGATATTATTCGTTGTATACGAATTTTTATTATATTTTGTTAGTGGTTAGAAGATATGATGTCATATTTTTGGGTATGTATTAATTATTGCAATATTATGTTTAAAATTAAAAGTCAACGTGTTTTAATTAGAGAGAAAAAAATTATTGATTGGAAGATATTATATTTTAGGTATTTATAAAAGGTAATATCATCAATTATAAGTAAACATCTTTTAATGAAAAAGGCAATCAACTAATTATTATTAATTATATTATTAATAAAAAAAATGAAGGATAATAGTAGAGGTTTAGATTTGGGTTGATCCAATTGGGCCGCTCCAAATGGTGATTAGAGAGAAAAAAATTATTGATCGGAAGATATGATATTTTAGGTATTTATAAAAGGTAATATCATATCAATTATAAGTAAACATCTTTTAATTGAAAAAGGCAATCGGCTAATTATTATTAATTATATTATTAATAAAAAATGAAGGATAATAGTAGAGGTTTAGATCCCCTCGTTTCTCCTTTATATAAGTATATAATAGTTCTAATTTTTAACTAAAAAACTAACGAATATTATTCGTTGTATACGAATTTTTATTATATTTTGTTAGTGATATTTAATTTCCACTATTAGTAAAATTTAAAATGCAATTGAGTTGTATATTTAATTTTCTCGATTAGTAAAAATTTAAAATGCAATTTAGAGAAATTGATTATTTAATTATTAGGAGAAATTTTATTTATAATTAAGTATGGGTAATTAAGTAAAAACAATAGGTACTGACCGACCGACCAACCAACCGACCGACACCATATAATTGGAAAAATATAGATTTTAGCTAAAGGAAATAGAAAAGGTAACGTTTTTTTTAAAGAAAATTGATTATTTTAATATGTTTTACTTGAAAAAGAAAATTGATTAGTTATTGGGAAATTGTTTATTTATAATTAAGTAAGGGCGTCATTTAATTGGAAAAAGAGAGATTTTAGCTAAAAAAAATATAAAAGGTAACGTATTTTAGAAGGAAATTGATTATTTTAATATGTTTTACTTGAAAACAGGAATTTATTATTTATTAGGAGAAATTTTATTTGTAATTAAGTAAAAACAATATGTACCGACCGACCGACCGACCAAACTTTCAATGTTTTAAAATGCACTTTTAAAGGTAAGGATTTTGAAATTGTATATTTAGTTTCCTCGACTAGTAAAAATTTAAAATGCAATATTGATATTTACTTTACTTCATTAGTAAAGATTATATAGGTAAAAATAATGAAACTATATATTTAGTTTCCTCTATTAGTAATATTTTTTTTAATCATTGTTATTATTAATTCAAAAATTTGAGAAAATTAAAAAAAATAGAACCGAGCTATTTGAGAGGCGCCACCTCACCTCCCCTCGTTTCTCCTTTATATAAGTATATAACAGTTCTAATTTTTAACTAAAAATCTAACGGATATTATTCGTTGTATACGAATTTTTATTATACTAGCTTAAAACCCGTGCGATGCACGGATTTTTTTTAATATTATATGAATTTTTCATTAATTTAATTTAATTTGTTTAAAATATAAATTCTGGAGGCTTAAATTTTTATATGAGATTATTTGATAATAATTATATAAATGTTATCCATGATATTTCTAGAAAATGAGGGATTTTAGATAGAAAATATAGAAAAAATGATAGATTTTACTTGAAAAAGGTAATCGGCTAATTATTAGTATTTATATCATTATTATTTTATTTCATTAAATAGAAGATGATACGTTTTAAATAAAAAAGGTAATCGGTTAATTATTAATATTATAATATTATTACTTTATTGTATTGAACAGAACCGCCCGTGATATAATTGAAAAAAGAGAGATTTTAGTTTTAAAAAATAGAAAGGTAACGTGAAAATTAAAAAGATGACATAATTTATGTGAAAAAGGTAATTGATTAGTTTATAATAATTATAATTTAATTATGTTATTTTACTAAATAAAATTGCTTATAGTTTTTAGAAAATGAGAAATTAATGTTGCCCCGGAAATTTCTAGAAAAAAAGGGAATTTAATTAGAAAAAATATAAAAGATGATACGTTTTAGTTGAAAAGATAATCAGTTAATTATTAGTACTATAATATAATTATTTTATTTTTATTAAATAGAATCGCCCATGATATAATTGGAAAAAAGGAGATTTTCGTAAGAGAAAGGAAAAAAGGTAAATTGTTTGAAAAAGGTAACCGTCCATGATACAATTGAAGAAAGAGATATTTTAGTTAGAGAAAAGAGAGAAGGTAACGTAGTTTTGCTCAAAAAAGTAATTGATTAGTTAATACTAATTATAATATAATTATGTTATTTTATTATACAAAATTGATCGTAGTTTTTAAAAAAGGAGAAATTTTAGTTAGATAAAATGTAAAAATACTGTATTTCACCTAAGAAGGAAATTATTTAGTTATTGAAAAATAGAAAAGGTAATATGTTTAACCTGAAAAAGGAAATTGATTAATAAAGGAGAAATTTTAGTTAAATAAAATATTAAAAAATATTTTATTTTACCTAAAAAAGGAAATTATTTAGTTTTTGAAAAATAGAAAAGATAATATGTTTAACCTGAAAAGGGAAATTAATTAGTTAGTAGGATGGAAATTTTAGTTAGATAAAATATAAAAGATATTGAATTTACCTGAAAAAGGAAATTATTTATTTATTGGAAAATAGAGAAGATAATATGTTTAACCTGAATAAAGAAATTAATTAGTTAGTATGATGGATTTTATTTGAGTAAGGGTAAATAAGTAAAATCAATAGGTACCGTACCGACCGATCGACCAAACTTTTAATGTTTCGGCTTTTATAATATAGTATAGATTTTATTAGTGGTTAGAAGATGTGATGTCATATTTTTGGGTATGTATTAATTATTGCAATATTATGTTTTAAATTAAAAGTCAACGTGTTTTAATTAGAGAGAAGAAATTTCTGATTGAAAGATATGATATTTTAGGTATTTATAAAAATTTGAACCTTGAAATTTTAGTAAATAAATTTAATCATGTAATATAATTTTTTTTTTTGCTAAGCAATCATGTAATATATTTAATAATTAGGTCTAACAATTCTAATTTTAAACTAAAAATCTAACTGATATTATTCGTTGTATACAAATTTTTATTATATTTTGTTAGTGGTTAGAAGATATGATGTCATATTTTTGGGTATGTATTTAATGCATTTAGTAAATAAATTTAATCATGTAATATATTTAATCATTTGATCTAACAGTTTTAATTTTTAACTAAAAATCTAACGGATATTATTCATTGTATACGAATTTTTATTATATTTTGTTAGTTGTTAGAAGATATGATGTCATATTTTTGTGTATGTATTAATTATTGCAATATTATAAAAGTCAACGTGTTTTAATTAGAGAGAGAAAATTATTGATTGGAAGATATGATATTTTAGGTATTTATAAAAATTCGAACCTTGAAATTTTAGTAAATAAATTTAATAATGTAATATATTTAATCATTAGATTTAACCGTTCTAATTTTTAACTAAAAATCTAACGGATATTATTCGTTTTATACGAATTTTTATTATATTTTGTTAGTGGTTAGAAGATATGATAACATATTTTTGGGTATGTATTTAGTAAAAAATTTAATCATTAGATCTAACAATTCTAATTTTGAACTAAAAATCTATCGGATATTATTCGTTATCTTTTGATTGAAAAAGGCAATCAGCTAATTATATTATTAATAAAAAATGAAGGATAATAGTAGAGGTTTAGATTTTGGTTGATCCAATTGGATCGCTCCAAATGCTGATTAGAGAGAAAAAAATTATTGATTGGAAGATATGATATTTTAGGTATTTATAAAAGGTAATATTATATAAATTATAAGTAAACATCTTTTAATTGAAAAAGGCAATCAACTAATTATCATTAATTATATTATTATTTAAAAAAATGAAGGATAATAGTAGAGGTTTAGATGGGGGTCAATCCAATTGGGTCGATCCAAATGTTGTGTAATGATAAAAAATAGTATAGATTTAGATTTGGGTCGATCCAATCTAAATTGGGTTGCTCCAAATGCTGTGTAATGATAAAAAGGGACATCAAAGAAATAAAGAAAATTAAAAAAAATAAAGGATAAAAGCAGTAATTTTCCTGTATAATGACAAAAAAGGGCATCAAAGAAATAAAGAAGATTAAAAAAATGAAAGATAAAAGCAGTAATTTTCAAAATGCAATACTAGCAGACATTAAGAATATATTGATTGTTAAAGATTTTGACAATGCCGACTTATTTTTTACATCATTTTAGTTTACTCTAATACCAAAATAATTGACAAACAAATAAATCAAAATTATTCATTTTATATAAGAAGACTCATACCTAAAAGGTTAAAAAAAAAAAAATCACATGCCTAAAATAAATTATTTGAATTCTACGTATACTATATAAGGATGTTTTCACGGATTATGTAAGGTCTATGTAATTCTCATCCATATATTATGAGTTATGATTCCGTCACATTCATATGTTCTCTTTTTTCATGTTATAATTAACATAATGCTCCAAAATTTTATCACATTCATATGTTTGCCATGCATCTTCCTTCAATTAATTTATTATTATATGAGTAAACAGGTTAATCAAGTTTCTTCTACCATTACAATTCAATGTAAAGTTTTATCATTTGTTTATATTTGATTTAACCATTAAGTTATATTAAAATATATAAATGCCTCAATAAATATAGTTGCACTCAATTTGTTTTCTATGGTTGGCTGGCTGTGTGTTAAAAGTATATCGTTTGACATATTTTTTTTCGGGAAATAAGTAATTTAATTGATAACTTTAGATTTCGATGGGTGCTTCCTCCGCCGTTCCCACGCTTGGAAGAGGTGATACTAGTGGTTGGGCAAAACAATATCGGGAGGGGAGTTTGGACCCGCGTGCCTCCGTCGTGAGAATAAGAGCGCAGTTTTTGGAAGATAAGGAGATAAGGACTAGAGTATCGAAATGTGGAAGGTGTGTGTATATGAGTGTGTAAATGAAAGTAACATGTTAAGTAACCGACAACAGGATCTTATGCTACAACAAGTATTATTCAACACCCCCCCTCAATCGTACGACCGATTGACCAGACAACGACAACATATATAACCAATACCAATAACAATATCAACAACAAATATTTAAATTAAATAAATGGGGGTGGAGGGACTCGAACCTGAGACCCCTCCTAAACCGAGCTCTGATACCATGTTAAGTAACCGGCTCATCTAAAACCTTAAGGTGTTAGAGGAAGGCCCCAACAGGATCTTATGCTACAACAAGTATTATTCAACATAACTGATGTGTCGAAAATGAACAATTAAAATCGCAAGCGCACGATCATCGTTTTAGTATTTAAGATTCGATCCACAGGAAATAATTTTTATTTCGCGATCCTTAACTTTTAATTTAGGCGAATTAGAAAAAAGTGATTTTGAAAATTTGATTTTATACTATTTAATGCCTAAAGTAAATTTAAGCTATTACAAAACAAGAAATTAAAATCAGAAAAATTAACCACTCTTAATTTCTAATTTATTCGAACAAAGGCAATTTGAATTTTTACTATTAATTCCAAAAACTATTTTTTAAAAGAAAATTAAATTAATCTATTTCTAAACTAAAAAAAAAACTGAATTTTGCAATTTTACTATTTAAATCTAAATTGATTTTTATTTAAAAGAAAATTAATCTATTTTTTTCTACTTCTAAATTAACTTAATTAAAAGTGAAGAAAAAATAATCACCCTAAAAATTCTAAAATCGACTTGCAACTGGATTTTATCCTAATTATTTACACGAAATTTTTAATTTGGCATGAGCTGGTCGTAATTGTAACTGGCCAAAAACAAGATTAGAAACTCCAGTAATTACCAGGAACAAACGACACAGAAACTCACCAAATGCAGCATGGTATATACGTCTCATAACCCAACATAATAAGTAAACTTCTCGGAACCAAGGACATATTAACGAACTCAATACACATAACAACTCGAAGTATAAACACAACAGACTCGGAATTTCATTAGCAAAACCAGGATACACTAACTCTGCAGATTTCTCAGAATTCGGTTAACAGTTAATTAAGTCGACAGACCCATTTACAAACTCAGACTCACAAAATAGACTTCTGAAAATGACCACAACCAACAGCTTTTACACCAGAAAATCAGCTAGCCAACAACAAAACAATACTCATATCAGCGCAACTCGGACTCAAAACAGACATCACACGGCAAAAAAAATGGAAATCGAAAAGCATGAATCAAATGTACTTCGAATCTACACCGTAACGAAGAAGCGACAAAAAATAAAGAACTCAAACTAAAAAACACAAACGAACACTCAGCAATCAGACTCGACTACAATTCAGAAACAAGCAGAAAAAAAAAAATCTCCTTAAACTCATCCTAAAAACCCAACATCAACTCGTAGAAACCAAACCAGTAAAATCATTACAATTCGACTTAACTTAAAACTAAACAAGATTCAGTTCTAAAATCAAAGATCAAGCAAACAATAGAATTCAAAAAGTCGAAAACTCGGAACCATCCACACAAGACCACTGTAACTAAGAACAAAATTCAGAATTCGACACAGTAAAACAGCGCAGAATTGAAACGGTTAACAGCTAATACAGACCAGTCAATTAGAAAAACAAATCGATTAGAACAGATAGATTAGAACAGAGAAAAGACAAATCGGAAAAAAAACAAGGGGTTTTGAATCGATTAAGCAGCGAGAGAGATAGGGAGAGGGAAGGAGAGAAGAACGAGGGAGAGATTCGTGTAGAGAGAAACCGGAGAGAGAACTAGAGAGAGAGAGAGAGAGAGAGAGAGAGAGAGAAAAGAGGTTCGGAGTTGCAGCGAAAAAAAAAGGAATGGGGTGGTTTTAATTCGAAATAAAACTAAGGGGAGAGTGTGTGTTTGTGTGGGAAGCAAATGAGAGAGGGGAGATGGAATTGAAGAACAGGGGATGGAGGTGTTTGGCTGGGAAAACAAAAGAGAAAAGGAAGGAGAAAGGGTGGAATAATACGGAAGAAAAAGAAATAAGAGTGATTGGTTTGAAAACAAAACAGGAGAGGCTAAGTAATTGCTTCGAACTAAACACAAATAAGAGCTGAAAAATTATGCATAAAAGAATTTTGTTTACAACAATTACAAAGAAAATTTAAACTAAATTTAAGAGTGTCCTAAAACTAAAACTAAAAAAAATGGTGTGTTTACAAGTGAAGAAATGAAGCCTATTTATAGGAAAATTTTAGGGTTTTAGGTAGGTGTGGGTGAATCTTGGCCTTTCATTTAGTTTAGTTTTAGCTAAATCTTGGCCATCCATTTTGTTTGGTAAAATATGCACCACCACCTCTTGCTTTTCCTTTTCTTCTTGTTTTTGTCCTTCTTTTTCTTCTTTTGTCATTTATTTCTTTATGTTGCCATTTCTTCAGTTTTCTCGAATTTTTCCTAAAATGCAACAAAATAATTTATTAAAATACGAATTAAAACAATAAATAGACAATAAAAATATGCAAAAATATGCACTTATCAATAACCCCTACACCTTTCTCTCCTGGTATATTTATATTCCAAGGATTAGGGTTCAGAGGTTGATAGCAGCAATCATGAATGCTGGATCCTAGGTATACAGGACACCTGTATGTTGTAGATAGTCCCCACCTGTCCAGGAGATAATTGTGGTGGCGTTTGCCAAGGTCATAGGATTCCCTTATTTATCGTTGTCATATGGGGCTATAATCATGATTAGTGTGACGTAGTGTTGTCTCACGCGTCTTGGACCTGGGCTCCGGGTGGTTTGGATTAGGCCCAACCGAGACTAGTACCAGACTACCACGCATGTCTGGCATCAATCTGGGCTAAGCCCCCGGGACTAGTTATAGCCTATCTCATTAATTATTATGTTAAAAAAAATGCATATTACGTACTTTTTATGTAAATAATTTTTTTTTGATTAGGGAAAAGCTGGTCCTAAGATTGCAATTTTCATTCTCCATGTATTGCATATAGTTATTAAGCTAAACAAAGATATATATATATATATATATATATATATATATATATATATATCTATTTATTTTTAATAAGAAGACATCAGCAAATAGAAATGCATCGAAAGAGTTTATAAGTCTTCTTAAACCCAAAGTGTAAGACATGACATTAATCGAGTTCTAAAGAAAAGTGCAAAATGCGATGCAACTTGGATAATAACGTTGCTAACTCTTTATTTTACACAAGAAATCCGGTGCATTCAGATCTATTAGAAACATGTAGATTAATATTCCAGCAGATACACAGTCGAAGATGTCATTTACAACCAATGCTCTTGGAGTGTTGGGGTTGTAAAGACCAACAAGCTCTAAATTCAAAACATTACCAATGTACATGGTCTTTCTATATAATACTCCATAGCATTGATGTTAACATGAATGTGATTAGGGCTGTGCAAAAAATGTCCGAACCGACCGAACCGAATCGAACGAAACCGTTCGAACCGCCTTTTGTGGTTTTTAAACGGTCTGGTCTGGTCCAGGTTTGGAAAAAATAAAAACCGTTACTAGCGGTCTGGTTCAGGTTTGCTATTTCAAACCGACCGTTAAAGACCGAATCGGACCGTTAGAATATATATATATATATATATATATATATATAATTATTAATTATATTGAATTATATTGACTTGTCCCGTCTCTTTAAAACTTTAACAACCCTAATATCATATCTACATCTAGTCATCTACATTCCAGCCGCACAAGACAAACACATTACACATCTCCATCTCTCTCCAGCGATTATCCTCCATATCTCATCAATCATACTCATCTCTATTATCCTCTCTTCAAGGTATTTAACCCCAATCTCTCATCTCTATTATCTTCTCTTCGTATCTACTATCTAGGTGTTTATCTGGATAATATTTTTATTGAGAAGTTTTGACAAACACTTGGTGTGTTATGTGCAGGTGAAAACTGAAAAGATGACAAATCAAAAAAACGAGCGTAATGAACCTGATGCTACTGCTACAAACGAAGTTACACATGATATACCAGTTGCTGTTGAACAGTTTGAACCCGAAGTTGCTACCGGGGATAAAGAACCTCCTACACAAACTGATCTTCAATCTAAAGGTACAAAAAAGAGATCAAATATTTGGCTACATTTTACTAGTGATAAAGAAAAAAAAATTGCGACTAGTAATTGTTGCAAGCAAGTATATGTTCATGATAGTAAAAATAATGGGACAAGTAGCTTGTGGAACCATGCTTATAAGTGTCCAAAAAATCCATCTATGAGAGCAAATAAAAAGCAGCCTATACTTTCATTTGAAATGAAAAAAGAGGGGTCAGGTACTCTTAAGGGTCACACTTTTAGTGCTGAACGTTGTAGCCTAGGTGTGTTGAAGGTATAGGTTTCATTAGATACAGTAAAGAATTGGAGCCTAGGTTTAACCTCCCATCGAGGTGGACAATTGCAAGGGATTGCGTAAAAGTGTTTAAAGATGAAAGGGAAAAGCTAAAACAAATCATGAAAGGTAAGCGCATATGAATTGGAGCCTAGGTTTAACCTGTATCAACAGTGTCCTCTGAATCTGTATTTTCTACCATCGGTAGAGTTTTGGATACATTTAGGAGTAGTTTACTTCCTAATACCGTTGAATGTTTAATTTGTGCTCAAAGTTGGTTAAAGGCTTGATAAGTGCATATTTTTGCATATTTTTATTACCTATTATTTGCTTGAATTCGTATTTTAATAATTTATTTTGTTGCATTTCAGAAAGTTCGTAAATAAATAAAGAAATGGCAAAATAAATGAATAAAGTGCAAGGAAGGGAAAAAGAGGAAATAAAAGGACCAAAAATGAAAGAAGGAAAAGAATTAGGAGCTTGGAGCAAAAGGAATATTTCAAGACAAGTGGAAGGTGGAGATCATCCCAACACATTAGAAAAGTGTATGGCCAAGATCAACTCTTCAAAGCTTAAGGGGGAAGGAAACAAATAAATGGCTAGGATTTCACCACCACACAACCCAAATGTATGGTGGAGATTTACCCAACACCCCCTTAACCCTAATTCCTATCCTATAAATACCCCCTCACCCCCCTTGTATTTAGTAACTTAGATTTTAGGGTAGGTTTAATTTCTTGTATTTTTCTTAGTTTCAAATTTTGTAAACACTCCTATTATAATTAATGCAATTTTTATTTTCTTTACTTCTTGTCTTGCTCTTTCGTTATTGTTGCCTTGTTTCGTTATTTTCGTAAATCCAAGTAATGGACAAAGTAGCGAAAAGCTAACCACTATGGGTTGAAATTAACGAAATTTAATTTCTTGTTCGTAGTTTTAATTCGTAATTTTGCTCCTTTAAAAATCCATTTTATTGTGGGCCGTTTAATTCCAAATCATCGTTTTAATTTCTTTTCGTTTTGTAGTTAATTTCTTTTCTTTTATAGTAGTTAATTTTCAAAAATTAAAAAAATTAAAAAAAATACAAAAATATTAGTTTTATAAAATTTTAGCCTTTAAATCTTCTGTTTGTTAATTTTTTTTCGAAGCAGTTTTCTTTTACCTTCCCTGTCTTTATTCGAATAACAGAAAACATCTCCCCTGTTTCTCATTTTTTCCAATCAAACAAAAATCTCTCTCTCTCTCTCTCTCTCTCTCTCTCTCTCTCTCTCTCTCTCTCTCTCTCTCTCTCTCTCTCCCTCTCTCTCTTCTCTCTCTCTCCACGAACGAATCTCTTCAAACCTTATTCCTTTTCTCCTTTCGCTGCTAACACACTAAACCCCTTCCACTCCCAGTTCTACCTCTCGTTTATTTCGAATAACTAACCCGTGAATTCCCCTCCTTCCTATTTCAAATTTTGAGTTCTCTTTGCAGTGAATCAATAACACGTTTTTTTTCCCGAATTATGGCTGCTGAGATACTATTTTTCGATTGGTGTTCTTGAGTTTCGATTTCTATGTGTTCTGAGTTAGTCTATTCTGTCGAGTCTAAGCCGAGTATTTGCATAGTATAGTCGAGTCAGTCAATTTAGCTGCCTAGTTTTTCTAATTTGCTGTGGATTGTTAATTTGCTGTGTCTTGTTAGTTGTTTTTTGGGTTGGCTGTTGAATTCTTAATATTACAGTTTCGTTTTGGTTCTGTTGAATTCAAGTTGAGTCCAGTGTTTAATCCGTGTGCAGTCTTTGGAGTCGCCTGTGTTACCGAATAATTGCTGAAGCTCACATTGATGATTACCACGAGTCTGTCTTGTTTTTAATTTTGCGTTTGAATTGTAAATTTTTTTTTTGTTTTGATTCCATGTATAAGTCGTTGGGTTTGTTGAGCACGAGTTCTGGTTTATTCACTGTCGTAAATTGATTTGGTTGTTGGTTGGTTTTTGTGGATAGTTTAATTTTCGAATACATCATGACGAATTTTTATTAAAATTTTATGTTCATAAAAATCATTTTTAATTTTTAAATAGTGATAATTCAAAAATAAGTTTTTTTTGTAATTGATTTCTTAAAATAAATTCTAGTTTGATTTGAATTTTAGAATTGTTTAGAATATCTTTTAGATTAATTTAGTTTTAAAATAATTTAAGACTTTTAGAATAATTAGAATTTTTAGAGTAATTTAGTTTATTTTTGTTTTGAATTAGAATAAAATTTAATTTCGTTTTTAATTAGTTTTAGGTAGTTTAATTTTCTTTTAGGTTTTAATTATTAGAAATCAAAATTTTCCAAAAACCCAAATTTGTTCTAATTCGATTAAGTTGAAAGTTAAGGTTTGCGAAAATATTAGTCTCCGAGGAACGAATCACAAATTTTACAACGAAACGAATTGTGCGCTTGCGATTCAAAATTAATTATTACTAGCACAACAAGTTTTTGACGCCGCTGCCGGGGACTAATTATTTTTCGCGCCTTAATTTTTAATTTTTGGAGTTAGTTTTATTTCTTGTCTTATTTTTATTTCGTTCTTTTTAGGAAATTGTGAGATTTCGGAACTCTTCTCAAGAAGCGTGGAAAATTGGAATTTATGGAAAGCTTGCTTCGGTAACCGTATCTCACTCTTTTCGACCTTTTTATTTTTAAAAAAACACAAAAAAAAATTAAAAAAATTCAAAAATCACAAAAAATTAAAAATTAAAAATCCAAAAAATTAGTTGTAAATACATAATTGTTGCATCATGCATTTAATCACTTAGGGCACATCTTCTAGATTTTTTATTTTCTTGTTTTTAATTTTTCGTACCCTATAAATTGTGGTGATCGCTGGAGGACCCCAAGGTACGTTAAATTCTTTCTTTTCTTTAGTTAGAACACGTAGTTTAAAGCATCCATAAATGTTTATAGTTTTTTTTATACCTCTTTGTTTGTTGCATCATTTTGTAAATAAACATTAAGGGCAAAACCTCTCAAAAGATAAGGGAAGGGATTACATCACCCTTTCCTTAGCCCAAAAACAATTTAATCCCTCATTTTGCATACCTAGCCTTTAATAAAATTAATTAGACGTTTGCCCTAGGAATCTCGCGCTCATTTAGGAAGGTGCTTAAGAAACGAAGTAATCTTTAATTATTCGACTTTTTGGTGTCTAGGAAAGCGAAAGCTGACCTGGCCAATTAAGGTTTGGTGTCTAGGTTGGTGTTTAGCCTCTTGGCAATGCTTGCACCTACCTGGCCAAGCCGGTCGAATAATTATTGATTTACCTAGTTTTTGGTAGCCCTTAAAGTTAGGAGCAAGGTCTAGTTATTTTATTAGGGAACCCTAGGTTTAGAATTTTTCTTTTAATTTTACACCCCTTTCTTTTTGTGTGTTTATTTTATCGCACTTATTTGCTACGTGTTTCCTTACATGGTTTATGCGAACTATTTGGATTAGAGATAATTCTTCTAGACTAGTGAGATCGTTTGAGATTTCTTCCTCGTCTAATTCCGAGTCTTTAGATTATTCCGAGCCAATAGTAAACATGGCCATGTCTCTTAAGGACCGTTGCTACCCCACCCGTTCCGCTCAACCTTCGTGCATCACTCTTCCTCCCGTAAATGGTAATAATTTCGAGATCAAAGCTCACCATATTAGCATGTTACCTAAGTTTACCGGGAGTGATGGTGAGGATCCATATATTTTCCTTCATGAATTCGAGGAGGTTTGTGCTCTACAAAAACTCCAACAATTGACCGAAGACTCCATTAGGCTTAGACTTATCAACTTCGCCTTAAAAGAAAATGCCAAAAAATGGTTGTATAGTCTACCCGTTAATTCGATTTCCACGTGGGAGGGATTTGTGATAATTTTTCTTAAAAAATATTTTCCAAACCATAAGACTACAAGGATTACAAACGAAATAAATCAATTTCATCAAAAGGAAAATGTGTCTTTTTGGAAATATTTTGATCATTTTAAAAATCTCTTATCACAATGCCCCACCACGGAATAGAAAAATGGAGACTTTGCAAGATTGTTTACGAGGCCTTAGATAGTCCAACAACCGCGTTGTTAGAGTCTATGTGCCAAGGAAAATTTATGGAGAAAAATGAAGACGAAGGGTGGGAGTTTTTCGAGGAATTAGCCGAGAAGACTATGTTGTGGGAGTCTACTAGGGAACCTCACAAGTCCAACGAGTCATCTAGTTCTTCTAGGGGTCTACATTCAATTGGAAACAATATTGCAACCGATGCCAAGCTAGCCACCCTTAGCAGGAGACTCGAAGCTTTAGAAACTCATAGTAGTCCCCCACCTATGTCTATGTACCCAAATTTTAATTCTTCGAATTTTTAGTCTCAACCTTGTCCCGATTTTGAGCAAGTGAACGCAATGTTCCAACCGAGACCTCGGAATGACCCGTTTGCACCGACTTACAATCCCGGGTGGAAGAACCACCCGAATTTCTCTTGGAACCAAGGCCAAAATTTCCAATCTCCACCATCTTTTCAAAAGCTGAACTATCCAAACCAAGTTCCTTTTTCAAACACGACTCAAAATCACATTCCTTATCAAAATCAAGCACCCGCCCACCCACCCGGCTTTCATTAGTCGGATAAGAGAATTAATTCCTTGGAAAAGACTCTCGATGCGCTTCTAAAATCAACAACTAATTTGGCTCAATCTCAACAGACCTTCATGCAAACCATGACTCAAGATAGGCAAATTTTAAATGCTAGTACTCAACCCATATCTAAGTTAGAGGTTCAAGTGAGCCAATTAGCCAACGCCATTTGTGAACGAGAGAAGAATAAACTTCCAAGTCAAACCGAGGTAAACCCTAAATTTCAAATCAATCAAAGACCTCCTCACAATGTGAACGCTGTCATTTCCTTAAGGTCCGGTAAGCAAGTTGAAAATCATGTCGGTGACAAGTCTCCCGAAGAAGACGAGTCAAATTCTGAACCAAACGCTAATCTTGAACCCGAGAGTTCTAAGGAACATGGATCAACGAGTGGGACAAAACCCGTCCCCGAAGAACCTAATGAACGAGTATTTAAGCCAAAAGCTCATTACCCTCAACGACTCATTTCTCCTAAACAAACGGCCCAAATGGACAAGATCTTAGAAATTTTTAAGCAAGTCAAATTCAACATCCCTCTTTTAGACACAATTCAACAAATTCCTTCGTATGCGAAATGTCTAAAAGATTTGTGCACACATAAGCGAACTACTCACGTCCCTAAGAAAGCCTTCTTGACGTCCCAAGTAAGCTCAATTCTTTCGAACCAAATTCCCGTGAAATATAAGGACCCCAGTTGTCCTACAATTTCATGTGTCATAGGCAATACCTTTGTGGACAAGGCATTACTCGACTTAGGCGCTAGTGTGAACTTGCTTCCATTTTCGGTCTATCAAGCCCTAGGTTTAGGAGAGTTTCAAAGAACTAATGTTACACTTCAATTAGCCGATCGTTCTATCAAAGTTCCTAAGGGAATTATTGAAGACGTGCTAATTAAAGTAGGTGACTTTTTCTTTCCCGTTGATTTTGTCGTCCTAGAAACCGAACCGGTCAAGAACCCTAAGAATCAGATTCCTATCATTCTAGGAAGGCCATTTCTAGCCACCTCCAATGCTTTGATTAATTGTAGAAATGGATTAATTAAACTAACATTTGGGAACATGACCATTTACCTCAATATTTTTCACATAGGGAAACAACCCGATGATCTCTATGATCAACCTATGGATGTCAATTTAATTGATGATATAGTTGATCAGGAATTCATCAACCCTAATGATGCTCTTGATTTTTGTTTAAAACACTTTGGTCAAGATTGGGATGATTCTGAATATACAAATGAGGTCAATGCAATGTTAGATTCCACCATTCCTACAAATAACCAAGCATGTGAACCACCTCCTTTGCCACTTTTCGAAGCTAGTGAACTCATTGAGTCAAAGCCGCCCGATTTAGAACTCATACCTCTTCCCGACACTCTTAAGTACGCCTTTTTAGGTCCTAACGAGTCTCTTCCCGTTATAATTGCCTCTAATTTGACCAAGTCACAAGAGGATGAGCTTGTAAATGTGCTTAGAGAACATAAGGAAGCCATAGGCTGGAGTATCTCGGATATTAAAGGAAATAGTCCGGCCATTGTCCAACATCGGATTCACTTAGTTGATGATGCCAAACCAGTTCGTGAACCACAAAGGCGGTTGGACCCTACCATGATGGAAGTCGTTAGGAAGGAAATCCTTAAGTGTCTAGATAATGGAATCATTTATCCCATTTCCGATAGCTCTTGGGTTAGCCCGATTCAGGTAGTACCTAAAACGTCGGGTATTACCGTGGTGACTAACGAGAACAAAGAACAAGTTCCTACTCGTGTCCAATCCGGTTGGAGGGTATGCATTGACTATAGGAAACTCAACGATGCCACTAGAAAAGACCACTTTCCTTTGCCATTCATAGATCAAATGTTAGAAAGGTTAGCGGGTCATGCCTACTACTGTTTCCTAGATGGTTATTCCAGTTATTTTCAAATTCCTATAGCTCCCGAAGACCAAGAGAAAACCACTTTCACATGTCCCTTTGGAACCTTTGCTTATCGTCGCTTAGCTTTCGGTCTAACCACTGCCCCGGCCACCTTCCAAAGGTGCATGATGAGCATCTTTTCTGACATGGTAGGTGAATTCCTAGAGATTTTCATAGATGACTTCTCCATCTTTGGTTCGTCTTTTCATCAAAGCCTAAACCATCTTGAGTTAGTCTTAAAGAGCTGTAAAGAAACCAACCTCGTTCTTAATTGGGAAAAATGTCATTTCATGGTTAAAGAAGGAATCGTTCTTGGTCATAGAATTTCTGAAAAGGGGATCGAAGGAGATAAATCTAAAGTTGACCTCATTGCCAATCTACCCCCACCAACATCGGTCAAAGGAATTCGTTCCTTTTTAGGACATGCGGGTTTTTATAGGCGTTTCATTAAAGATTTTAGCAAAAAGGCTAGACCCTTGACCACCCTTCTTGGTAAAGATGTTAAATTCGAGTTCAATAAAGATTGTTTACAATCTTTTGAACACCTTAAGAAAGAGTTGACCTCGGCCCCGATTATCAAGTCTCCCGATTGGAGTCAACCTTTCGAGTTAATGTGTGATGCATCTGATTATGCATTAGGGGCGGTATTAGGACAACGAATCAATAAGATACCTCATGTCATATACTACGCTAGTAAGACCTTAAATGATGCACAACTTAATTATTCAACCACCGAGAAGGAGCTTCTAGCCGTAGTTTTTGCCCTCGAGAAGTTTAGGTCGTATCTTATTGGTTCGAAAATCATTGTTTACACCGATCATTCCGCCCTTCGATATCTCTTCTCTAAGAAAGACTCTAAGGCCTGATTAATTAGGTGGATCTTGTTGCTCCAAGAGTTTGACCTAGAAATTAGGGATAAGAAGGGGTCCGAAAATGTCGTTGCCGATCACCTTTCTCGATTAGTAGTGGAGTCCACCACTAACTTGCCTTTGAATGAATCTTTTCCCGACGAACATCTCTTTTCTATCTCTACTCCTCCTTGGTTCGCCGACATTGTCAATTACCTTGCAACCGGCGAAATCCCCTCTCATTTGTCCACACAAGATAAATCGAAATTTTTCTCTCAAGTCAAACACTTCTTTTGGAACGACCCGTATCTTTTTAAATATTGTCCCGATTAAATCATTCGAAGGTGCGTCCCAAATCATGAGTTTCGAAGTATCCTTTCCTTTTGTCATGATCAAGCTTGTGGAGTTCATTTTAGTGCTAAGAAAACAGCAGCTAAAATCCTCCAAAGCGGTTTTTATTGGCCTAGTTTGTTAAAGGATGCTGCTGAATTCTGTACCGCTTGTAGTAGGTGTCAACACTTAGGAAAGATCACTAGGAGAAACATGATGCCAATGAGTCCCATCTTAATCATTGAGATTTTTGATGTGTGGGGCATAGATTTTATGGGTCCCTTTCCTAGTTCTTTTGGTAACCTCTACATTCTCTTAGCGGTTGATTATGTATCTAAGTGGGTAGAAGCCATACCGACTAAGTCCAATGATAACAAGGTCGTTCTTAAATTCTTAAAAGAGAATATCTTTTCTCGATTTGGCACACCTAGGGCTATCATTAGTGACCAAGGTACGCACTTTAAGAATCATCAATTTGAGTCTCTTTTGAAAAAGTACTCAATTACTCATAGGTTGGCTACCCCTTATCATCCTCAAACTAGTGGTCAAGTTGAAGTCTCGAATAGGCAAATCAAACAAATTTCAGAAAAGACTGTCAACTCGAATAGGAAGGATTGGTCCATCAAACTGATAGATGCCTTATGGGCCTATCGGACCGCTTTTAAGACTGTTTTGGGCATGTCCCCTTACAGAATTGTGTTTGGCAAAGCATGTCACTTGCCCGTTGAACTAGAGCATAGGGCCTTGTGGGCCATAAGAGATTTGAACTTTGACTTACCAACCGCCGGTAGTCATAGGAAATTGCAATTGTCAGAACTAGAGGAATTAAGAAATGAGGCCTATGAAAATGCTAAAATTTATAAAGAAAGAACAAAACTTTTTCATGATAAATCCATTTTGAGAAAATCTCTTTCTCCGGGTCAAAAAGTTCTTTTATACAATTCTAGGCTTCATTTATTCCCCGGAAAATTAAGATCTAGGTGGGAAGGTCCTTACATTGTTAGGACCGTTTTTCCTCACGGTGCTGTTGAAGTTGAAAATCCTAAAAATGGTGATGTATTTAAAGTTAATGGACAAAGTCTCAAACCATTTTTAGAGCTGCCATTTGATCCCGAGGATGAGGTCACCCACCTCATCGACCCGTGATTCATTTAAGTTTCTTTCAGTAGGTAAATTCTCTCCTTCATCTCTTGTCAGGTATTATCTCCTCATTCTCATTTACTCATTTCTCTTGCATTTGCATACATTGAGGACAATGCATGATTTAGGTATGGGGGAGGGTTTTTAGTGTAAATATAAAAATCAGAAAATCCAAAAAAAAATGAAAAAATCACAAAAAGAGTTTTTTTCGTATTCTAGTCTTGTTAATTGATTGCTAGTTGCTTGATGCACCCTTGCATGCTATGATAATCTTATGATCCATTAGCTTTTGTTTGAGAAGTGATTTGCTAAAGTTCTTGTTCGCACACTTACACTAGCAAGGTGAAGCTAGTAGACTTATTTGAATTGTGCATGAAATTAGAAGGGCATGATTAGGTGTAAGATGATTTGGTCTTCATGCTTTGAGTACAAGTATGTGCATTGAGGATACCATTTCTTGAGATTGATTATGTTTTACCACACCAAGTGAGATTTTGAGCCTATATGCATATCTTTTGCATTTATATTCTTTTGCTTGAGTGTCCACTTGTCATTTGCATCGCTAGCACTTGTTTGAGTTCCTTCTTGAAATACATGACATTAATTGATGATAAAATGATAAAGGCACTTAGGAATAACCTCTATTTCCAAAATATCCACACCATGCTTATGTGATCAATTAGTTAACCCTTTGAGCTTAATCTTATTTTTTCGGTGGCACACCACATTACTCGCCTAAGACCTTTTTCTTGTTTAGCCTTACGTATTCTTGATCCCATTTTGTCAAAGGCTAGTAGGAACTTAAGGGAGCAATAAGGTGTGTGAAATAGGGTTTACTTTTGTTCATAACTTTTCTGGAAATATTTGTTGTTACCTTGATAGTCGATTTTCAAAAATTAAATCTAAAGGAGGATTATTGTTACATTTATCATTTTCCTTTAAAAAAAAAAGAAAAAAAGAAAAAGAAAATGAAAAAATATACATATGAGAGCATACTTATGTTTTTGTAATCCTCCTTCATTCGACTATTCAAGGCTTTTTGTTGAAAATGAAAATAAATTGTGTGGGGAGGAAGTTTGGTGTTGTGCATGATATTCATGGTGACTACTAGCTTTTGACACTTCACCTTATTTTGGCCTTTCTTGACATACCTTATCCCTAGCCCCATTACAACCATAATAAAGACCTTTTGATTGTCATTATTAATGTATGTTGTGATTTAAGTTGGAATGATACCAAGTGTCAAGCATGCTTTTGATTTTGTTGGAATTGAGTGATACACTTACCCTTATTTTTGAGTGAATATTCTTTTGTGAGTGAATTGTGAGGTATTGCTTGTTTTGCATATGAGATCTCAAGTTTTGACTCTAAGGTGTGCTCTTGTAGACTTAGCATGGTTACCAATAATTTTTGCACTTGACATGAACTTATAATCACTCTTGCATGGTTCTTTAAGTAGACTATGTGAATCCTTGCACTTTCCACACCAAGACTTTGCAACTTCATTTTGATTCTTAAGTTGATGTATCATGAGAGGACATGTATGTGTGGTGTGCATTGCCATGTGATCTTTTATATTAGCTAGATGGATTTTGTGGGTACATTCACTATAGGCCCTCACGAGACCTCACTCGTCCACTAGGGCTGCCTAGGGGTTTAAAGGGCTTGTTGCATATGCCAAATGCAACCGTCACACCTACGAAAAGGAGTATAGGACTTTTTTATCTAGATTTTATTTTTCTTTTTGTTTTACTCGAGGACGAGCAAAAGATAGGTATGGGGGCATTTGATAAGTGCATATTTTTGCATATTTTTATTACCTATTATTTGCTTGAATTCGTATTTTAATAATTTATTTTGTTGCATTTCAGGAAGTTCGTAAATAAATAAAGAAATGGCAAAATAAATGAATAAAGTGCAAGGAAGGGAAAAAGAGGAAGAAAAAGGACCAAAAATGAAAGAAGGAAAAGAATTAGGAGCTTGGAGCAAAAGGAATATTTCAAGACAAGTGGAAGGTGGAGATCATCCCAACACATTAGAAAAGTGTATGGCCAAGATCAACTCTTCAAAGCTTAAGGGGGAAGGAAACAAATAGATGACTAGGATTTCACCACCACACAACCCAAATGTATGGTGGGGATTTACCCAACACCCCCCTTAACCCTAATTTCTATCCTATAAATACCCCCTCACCCCCCTTGTATTTAGTAACTTAGATTTTAGGGTAGGTTTAATTTCTTGTATTTTTCTTAGTTTCAAATTTTGTAAACACTCCTATTATAATTAATGCAATTTTTATTTTCTTTACTTCTTGTCTTGCTCTTTCGTTATTGTTGCCTTGTTTCGTTATTTTCGTAAATCCAAGTAGTGGACAAAGTAGCGAAAAGCTAACCACTATGGGTTGAAATTAACGAAATTTAATTTCTTGTTCGTAGTTTTAATTCATAATTTTGCCCCTTTAAAAATCCATTTTATTGTGGGCCGTTTAATTCCAAATCATCGTTTTAATTTCTTTTCATTTTGTAGTTAATTTCTTTTCTTTTATAGTAGTTAATTTTCAAAAATAAAAAAAATACAAAAAAATACAAAAATATTAGTTTTATAAAATTTTAGCCTTTAAATCTTCTGTTTGTTAATTTTTTTTCGAAGCAGTTTTCTTTTACCTTCCCTGTCTTTATTCGAATAACACAAAACATCTCCCCTGTTTCTCATTTTTTCCAATCAAACAAAAATCTCTCTCTCTCTCTCTCTCTCTCTCTCTCTCTCTCTCTCTCTCTCTCTCTCTCTCTCCCTCTCTCTCTCTCTTCTCTCTATCCACGAACGAATCTCTCCAAACCTTATTCCTTTTCTCCTTTCGCTGCAAACACACTAAACCCCTTCCACTCCCAGTTCTACCTCTCGTTTATTTCGAATAAATAACCCGTGAATTCCCCTCCTTCCTATTTCAAATTTTGAGTTCTCTTTGCAGTGAATCAATAACACGTTTTTTTTTCCGAATTATGGCTGCTGAGATACTATTTTTCGATTGGTGTTCTTGAGTTTCGATTTCTATGTGTTCTGAGTTAGTCTATTCTGTCGAGTCTAAGCCGAGTATTTGCATAGTATAGTCGAGTCAGTCAATTTAGCTGCCTAGTTTTTCTAATTTGCTGTGGATTGTTAATTTGCTGTGTCTTGTTAGTTGTTTTTTGGGTTGGCTGTTGAATTCTTAATATTACAGTTTCGTTTTGGTTCTGTTGAATTCAAGTTGAGTCCAGTGTTTAATCCGTGTGCAGTCTTTGGAGTCGCCTGTGTTACCGAATAATTGCTGAAGCTCACATTGATGATTACCACGAGTCTGTCTTGTTTTTAATTTTGCGTTTGAATTGTAATTTTTTTTTGTTTTGATTCCATGTATAAGTCGTTGGGTTTGCTGAGCACGAGTTCTGGTTTATTCACTGTCGTAAATTGATTTGGTTGTTGGTTGGTTTTTGTGGATAGTTTAATTTTCGAATACATCATGACAAATTTTTATTAAAATTTTATGTTCATAAAAATCATTTTTAATTTTTAAATAGTGATAATTCAAAAATAAGTTTTTTTTTTGTAATTGATTTTTTAAAATAAATTCTAGTTTGATTTGAATTTTAAAATTGTTTAGAATATCTTTTAGATTAATTTAGTTTTAAAATAATTTAGGACTTTTAGAATAATTAGAAATTTTAGAGTAATTTAGTTTATATTTGTTTTGAATTAGAATAAAATTTAATTTCGTTTTTAATTAGTTTTAGGTAGTTTAATTTTCTTTTAGGTTTTAATTATTAGAAATCAAAATTTTCCAAAAACCCAAATTTGTTCTAATTCGATTAAGTTGAAAGTTAAGGTTTGCGAAAATATTAGTATCCGAGGAACGAATCACAAATTTTACAACGAAACGAATTGTGCGCTTGCGATTTAAAATTAATTATTTCTAGCACAACAAGGCTCCTGAAGAACCAATCCATCTGCGTGATATGCTATTGGAGCTAGAGAAGTATGAGGAGTTTGTTGAAGGTATTTAAATAATTTATAATTGCATTAACTGATTTCTGAATCACACTTTTATTGTAGTACTGAATTCGACATTTCAGATTTAGATACTGCTATGGAGCAGGGTGCATAGATATTCAGCTTCTGTTGGCTTCAAGGTAATAACTATATTTTCTTGTCAAATGATATAGAACTAAAAATTTCCTTTCCAATTCTTTTTTTGCAAAATATATGTTATTGCACTTGGTTAATTTGATCTTGTCTTGGCAGGTTGCAAAGAGGGATTTTGAAGAGAGTTTCAACAAGTGGCTTTTGAAGGACAAAATGGCTTTTGAAGAGAATTTTAAAAGGCTAAAGACTACTATGATGTACTGATGATGTCTATGTAATTTGCATGTTTTAAATTTGGCCATTTGCGCACTTGAGTATTTTAGTAATGTAGTAAACTTTTAATGGAGTAATGCATGTATTGAATTTGACATACTTTTTGACAGTATTGTGCCACTGGATATGGTTCAAGAAGGGTTTTCTTATGCTTAAAATTATCATATTAAATACTCCATCTGTCCCTCTTGATAGTTTACGTTGATAATTAGCACGGAGACCAAGACATTGTTTAAAAAATAAGTAAAGTTAGATGAAAAATGGGTAAAGTGGTGGGACCTATCAATATTTAATAATAGATTTGAGATAGTGGAGGAAAGTAGTGGGTGTAATAGTATTTTTTATAATTAAATATGAGATAGTGGGGGAAAGTAGTGGGTGTAATAATGGTGGAAACTTACTTTTTTTGGTAATGTAAAGAAATGAGAGGGACGGCCCAAAATAGTAACTGTAAAGAAATGAGAGGGACGGAGGGAGTAGTAAGGTTTAAAATCGTAATCGGCCGAACCGAACCGAACCGTTATATTGCGGTCTAGTTCGGTCAGGTCCAATATTCAAACGGTCTGGTCCAAGTTTGAGATATGAAAAAACCGTTACTAGTGGTCTGGTTCGATTTGGCTGTTAAAAACCGACCAAACCGACCGTTGCACAGCCCTAAATGTGATACTCCTCAATAATTGTACATGATACATTTTGCATGTTTTTAAAATTTTGAGATACATAAAACTAATTAAATAAATAATAATATATTCATTTAGTAACATGATCAAAGAGCAAATACACATGTTACAATTCACTCTAGATATAAACTTAAGTATGAAAATTATAGTTAATTTAATTTATTCCATTGAAATATTATGCTTAGCTAAAATATTATGCTTAATTTAATTTATTAATGGTTGGAATTAATATATTAACTCCCTAATCACTCAATTCGAATTTGACCTTGCTAACTTATTTTTTTCATCAATTTAGTTTACTCTAATACCTAATACATAACAAATAAATAAATCAAAATCATTCATTTTAACATTTTTTCAACAAGACACATGCTTTAAATAATATCGTCAATTTTTACTATATATAGATGTTTTCGCGGATTATGTAATAAATATATTCTAATCCATATATTATGAGTTTATGCAGATATGCAGATTCATATTTTTCATATGAAAGTAATGATTATTTTATACCCCAAGAATTCATCACACAAGTATTTCTCCCTTCTCTTTTCAGTTTATTACATCTGTATATTACATAACAATTCGATATAGAGTTATATTAAGTGTTTATATTAAATTTGGCTGATAATTTTAAGACTGCATTTTTCATTTCCCGTTCAAGTGTTGCTTATAGTTATTAACGGCTACTTTATGTTCAGGAGAGTATTTTCTTCTTCACATGAAAGCTAAAAGAAAACTACTTACAAAAGAAGTAAGAAGACAGATGTATCTATTATTAGATGCAATGAAAGATCATATATAGAAGAAGTCTTCTTAAGCCCAAAGTGCAAGACATGACATTAGTCCAGCTCCAAGGAAAAGTGCAAAATAAGATGCAACTTGGAGTCTGACGTTGCAACTCATTCGTTTACTCAAGAAATCCGCTGCAATTAGATCTACTAAAGACATGTAGATTAATATACCAGCAGATACAGAATCGAAGATGCCTTCTACAACCAATGCTCTTGGACTGTTGGGGTTGTAAAACGATGCTAGACCAGTCCCGGCAGCAATACCCACAGGCGTTGTTATCGCAAAGAAGCATGCCATCATTGTACTGTGGAAGGTGCTAAATTGAGCTTGAGAAATGCAGCCTCCAAGTGCAAACCCTTCGAAGAACTGGTGGAATGCTAATGCACCAATCAAGGGTTTTATGGTACAAGGACTTTGTGAAACACCTAGTGAAAGTCCAATGATAATTGAGTGTGAAACAATTCCAAGTTCCAAAACCTGTAAAGATTGTAGCAAGACACTCAATAAATGCCAGACATTTCAGTCACCACAAAAATTCCATGAAAAAAAGTTCTGAGTTCCTGTTCCTCTGAACTGAACTAAATTTGGAAATTTTTTCATTACACTTAATTTTGTCCTTGTCGAATCTGGAACCTAGTAGTGCTATATGTATATTCTACAATCTTAACTAGGCACCTTAAAACTGGTTATTCAAGTGTAAACATAAATCGGCAAGAGGCAAATATAGGACTTGAACTTCTAATATACAAAAGGATACAATTTTGCTTAAAAACAGAGCATAGGCTCAACACTGGTTAACTATCTTGCTAATTATTTGGTCAAGATATATCATTAGCTATAACTTAAATATTTGTCAGAAATGATTCGGATCACCGCCAGAGAAGTATGGGAAGCTGTGAAAGTATGAAATTAATACTGGTGGGTGAGATCATGGAGAATTCAACACAGTGCATCAATGAGAATCCGAAGCTGCTGGATAAAGGACTACTATGAAAAATTCTCATGTTAAGTACAGCCATCTTAAGATGCTCAAATTAATTAGCGCTACATAAACAATAATTAATCTTGTACAGTCAATAATTACGTAAGATGATTATCATACCAATTGACAGTGTTGCCAGCCAAATTAGTCATACATGTTAAGCTTTGTTCTAATAAGTATAGATTTCTGTGACAGAAACTTGCCATAATTATAAACGCTCCACTAATTTATTACCATCAATATCTTAGTCACATATAAACATTAAATTTTATTAAACTTTGACATCAGAAGATTAAGCTGCTGCATCTGCTGAGACTTCACTGGTGCAACAAATAAAAATGTGAATTACTTTTCGGTGGGATCTTTAAGTTACTAAAGAAACAATAGCAAGGATGATGCAATTGTATCTTGCTCCAACAAGATGGCAAAGGGCAAAAAAAAGGCCAAAGAAGAAAGAAAATGAGAGAGTTACCTGTGAAACGACAACATGCCTGATGCTACTCTCCACATCGCCACCAAATCCATGCGAGTGGGAATGTGGGTGGGAGTGTGAATCAGTGTGCTCTTTTATTTGGCCATCGCAAGCCTCTTGTCCATGCAAATGATTATGACTATGATGAGCAGCATGAGCATGCATGCCCACAATGTGCATCCCTCCTCCATCCTCTTCACCAAAGACTTTCCTACTATTCTCGTTAGTCTCTGCAGTCACAGCCCCTGATCCAGATACTAGATTGACAGAATCCACCCGGCTAGCTGGAATCGGTTTCTCTTGCTTCCGTTCATAATATTGAGTTGCAACAAAGTCAACAATTAAGGTGACAAGTGCGGCCATCATTGCAAAAAATCCTGAGAATGGGAATTTGGACCAGGGGTTTGTCGGCAAACACTCATCCGTAAGGGCCTCTGTGGCATCCGGTAACATGTGGACAAATCCGGTTGCTAGTATGACACCTGCAGCGAAAGCCTTGGCAGCAAAAAACAAATTCGAGTCTGTACGCAGAATACGACGTTTCTTGCCAACCAATGGCGTTGCTACACCACAAACTCCAAAAAAGAGGATGGCAGCTATAGCCAACAATTTGAGGAACAAAGCTGCTTTCTCATCGCGGCAAGTATCCATTTCATCACTAGCGCCACCACAAGTAGCTGTCGACATTGATTCAGAAACTTTCTGCACCAAAGAGCCTTTTGTGGACACCAAACAAATTCCAAAATTAGAGCCAATAAAAAGTAACAAGACAATTAGAACCCATGACACAGAGATACTTCATACTGTAAAATCTTAGTTGCAATAAGGTATGTATAGTGTTTAAAAATCAAAGAATTATCGATTCTAGAAACCTACTTGCATAATTTGCAAATAATGATAAGACTCGAAACCTATAAGATAAATTAGTATGTGAAAAATGTCTAGAACAATAACATGCACTAGCAATATACAATAATGTGTGTGCAACCAGCAAAAAAATGAAAGAAAATGTTGAATTACAAAGAAAACAACATTTCTCTAGACTCTCAAACTTCGTATCTCCCATATGTAATGAACTATGACTCTATAAGACATCACCTAACAAAATTGTGCAACCTTACTGAATTGGAGTAAACAAAGTTACAACATATATGAACATGAAATCACTAATCAAGCATGAAGTAATCACTGTAAATGACCTTAAAACATGCGTCATTTTACAAATAAATGCAAGACATTAAAAATTAAATCATCAAATCACAAAATGAAGAGTAAATTTACCAGAAAAAGATCTTGTGTATCCTGTCATTCTGCCAAGTTCCCCAAGCCAAAACCCAGGGGCCAATTCCTACAAAACATAAACAAAACATAAGCCCATAATTCAAGAACCTTAAATACACCAACATTTCATAAATTTTCATATTGGAAAAAGTACCTCAATAAATGACATGGGTGTTAATATTTTTACAAATCTTGATGTGGGTAATGAACAGAACTTTATAAAATGACACAAATCTCTATAAACTTGAAAAAATCAAGAAAAGATGATGACACATTGTGAGAAAAATAACTATGTGGGATGCGTTATCCTGCAGCACGCAGATGGGCTGGGCAGGATAGATCCCTATAGTGGTTTGTTAGGATTTGGATTGTTTTTGTGTTGTATGTAATGTGTATGTATATGCAGAGAGAAGGAGAAATGGAAGAAAATGTCGACATTATTTAAGGGGTGGGAAGAGGTTGGACGAATGAAACAAACATTACATGTTGCGGTTGTGGTTTAGAGTATGGTTGTTATAATGTCGACACATCACACGTATATCTCTGTTTTGCTCATTTCAATTTTGTGTTATTTTTGGTAGCCCGTGTAGTTTGTTATATTTTATACTCATTTTGCAATTGTTCCAAAAATCAATGATGGTGATTAATCGGTTCGATTAGTTATGTTGAAATCCGGTGAAATATATATATATATATTTCTAAAATTTGGTCAAAATTTGATAGAAATGATCTAATCAATGAAAAATTAATTTTATTGGTAAAGTCAGTAAAAAATAAAGAAAAATAATTAAGAAATTAAAAGGGGTAATTTGAATAAAAATTTAAAAATTATTTTCGTATACATTTTTTTATCTAAACGACTAAATCATGTATTCTCTTGATTTTTCTCTTAAACTAGCCTAAAAATCGAGAGTTAATTTTTCGAGAAAACAATTTTTATTTATGTGGTGTTTTTTATTTCAAAAATGATCACATATTTGTGTCTATAATTTTATTTAAAACATGATTAAAAATTTGTGTTGGATAAAGAGATAGACAATTAACTTGAAACAGTTTGAAAATTCACTTCGAGGATTAACTCGAATGTGAAGATAATATATACGAACTATAATATTTTAATAGGGGCTGATGATCTTGCAAAAGCTGGTGCAAAAAGAAGTAAAATGCTCTGTGCATGGTGTTGATTCTGAGTGTAGAGTACTTGTACGTTGGTCTCTGAATAAGGAGGTAGTATTAGGCTATGGGCATCGTATGTGGATTGGGCAGATGATTTTCCTTGAGTCAGTATAGTTGTTTTTGTTTCTTTTGTAAGGGTTTTTTTTCTAGGTCTCTGGGGAGTAGTTGCAGCTGTCGTTTTTGTTCTGAGTTGTTGAACAATTGATGTGATATCCTACACTATGTACTGAACTTGCTAAGTTGATATGATATTTTCTGTTTACCAAAAAAAAAAAAAAAAGGAAGTACAGGTTTCATTCTTTTTTTTTATAAAAACAATACTTATATTTCAAAACCAAACATCCGCGGCGTTCAATTTTGTTCAATTTTCATTGTGGGCTGGCGTGTAGTGTGTTGGATCGGCCGTCTACAAGTTTTGATGTAGTTTTGATTGTTATACGGACAAACTGGTATAACAATATTTATAGAGGTTACTGGAATTACGGAGCAAAATACGGATATTTTGCTAAAACACGAAGAACATAGAAGAGATTTGTAACTGTTTGTGGCTGATCTTGTTTGTTGATATTTCAGGGGTGAACTGTTTCTCAATCTTAACAAGGTGCCTACGTACCCTATTTATAGGGATCAAGCCATACGTAGTTCTTGGAGAAGAAGTTACCTTGACAGGCTACGGTTTCTGTGGGCTCGTCTTGGCCCAAATCCACTAAACGTCTATGGGCTGATATAATTTATCCATTAATTCTGCTCATGACCCAAAGCCCAATAAAGGTTACCTATGACTAACATGATGCTAGAATCGCATGGCCTCACTGGCGAGGTTAATGGAGAAGTTACGTGGCCTCACATGCGATGCGACCTCGCTGGGCTTACTCATGCGAGGTGATCCCACGCTATGGAGATAATCCTACTCATGCGACCTCGATGGGCTTAGCTATGAGTCTTCACAATAAGAATATTATAGGCTTCGCTGGACCTTGCAGAAAGATGTGATGTGATCCCATACTAGGGATATGCTGGCGAACTCGACCCGTAGCTTGGGGTCGCTTGCTCCCATATCAGACTTAATAATACATTGGGTTGATTCCTGATGGCGGGCTTTTGTGACCCATTCTTAATCTTTAGGCCCATTATGAGTTAGGGCTTATGCCAAGATTTGGGCATAACAACTACCCCCTGAGTCCATATTGCCATTGGGAATGCGATGTGGACTCAAAAACTCCTTTGCCAAAAGTTCCGATGCGAGGCCGGTGCTCGCTACTACTCTCATCGCGATCCCTAGGAATGTGAATGGTTTCGGACAGCTGTCGTGTCTCGAGATATGTTCCCAGCTACTAGGATGAAGACACGTGTCAATGTGTCTTTCTCTCTCATGATTACTATATAAACCCTGATTTCCAATTTTTCACTATCCTTATAAACACTATAGTGAATTGCTGCCAGTTTGCTCCTAGATCAAACGAAGAACCGGATTGCTTTTTCCTCAGAACGACCTCAACTTTCTTCAAGATCTTTCAAAGTTCTTCACTAAAAAGTAAGTTTCTTCCCTTTGTTCTTCATTCATTATTATTGTTTTACTTATAACCATGTTCAGATACGTGAAATTGTATGCGATGCGAGCCTGATTGTATGCGACCCTTTATGCTTAATTTCACATTGCGAACATCGCTTGGCTAGGATAATAAATGCGATTCCTCTTTAGATATAAGAGTACACCCCACCTTTAGTATAGGAGCGCGACCCCTTAGTTCCTCGTGTGCGAAGTGAGGACACCTAGAGCCTTCTATTTATTTATTCATTGCAAACACCTAGAGCCTTCTGTTTATTTATTCACTGCGAAGTGAGGACACCTAGAGCCTTCTGTTTAGATACGTGAAATTATATGCGATGCGAGCCTGATTGTATGCGACCCTTTATGCTTAATTTCACATTGCGAACACCGCTTCGCTAGGATAATAAATGCGATTCCTCTTTAGATATAAGAGTACACCCCACCTTTAGTATAGGAGCACGACCCCCTAGTTCCTCGTGTGCGAAGTGAGGACACCTAGAGCCTTCTGTTTATTCATTCATTTCTTTCTGAACTCCTTTTGACTTTCTGTAAGTGCACACACACTCATTTTTCACAATCTTTTCAGATGTCGCACGACGATAGCTCAAGGACACCCTCACCAGTTCTCAACGTCCTCATTAGTGAGAAGGCGGCCTCAAATATTGCTAAGGCGACGAGCACAAGTGACGGCTCGTTTAAGTTATACATGGACCCCCTATTGTCAAATGAAGAGTACATTAGGGAGACTCCTTTAGGCTCGTGGAGAGCGAAGCGCCCTTCTAGTTCGCAAAGCCAACCTGCTGACATTCCTTCGTGTTCGCGAAGTCAGACACTGGAAGTCCCTAAATCTGTTGCAAAAGTGCAGAGAGAAGTAGATAAATTGATACGAAGGGGAAACGAAATCTTCTCTGGTGTCCCCGATCTCCTTTCTCCTTTGAAGATCAATTATCCAATTCAAATAGATTCTGATTCACCTGTAGATTCGCTAGGTGCAGCGTACTATGACCTCGAAGGAGGAGGTGACAACGAGGCCAACTCGGATGATACTGATTATGAAGAGCCTTCTTTTGCTGATGGCGACCTTGACGAGGTGTCTAGGGTCGTTAACTTTGAAGATTATACATATGTTCCTGAGGCGTCTCCTGAAGCTTATGTTCCTAACCCTCAACCTGCTGGAGGGAGTCATTTATGTAGGAGGACCTCCTCCTGAAGAGATTGAAGAAGGCTCCAATGTAAAGCCAGGACAACCTCGCATCCTAGCCTGCAGAGATCTTTCCACGACCCTGGTAGTGGATTCGATAGCTAAGGCTGTTGATAAGTTTAGACCAGAAGGTAAAATCATGAAGATAATGGTGGTGGGGTGCCCAGAATGGTCTTAACATCTTCCATGATGAAGGTAGGCGTATCCTCTCATCTCCATCCCTTCATTAGGGATGTTTGTGAGACATATCATTTAGCTCCCATCCAGATAAATCCCAACGGTTACGGTCTATGATGGCATTGTATATTCTCTATCACAAGCTTGGATATCCCAACTTAGATGCGAGGACCATGGGGTATTTTCTTCAGCTGAAATGATGCGGGGCATCTGATTTTGGCCCGAATTTAATAAGAAAGAACTTATTCATGGTGGCCCAAGCAACGCAGGCCCGTGGAAAGGACCATATTTTTACGTCCACGAGGTTCCTAGAGTGAAGACCTCGTTCAACTATCTTCCAGGTGAACAGCTATCCCTTTCTTCCATACTTTTCATTTTATTTAAGATAAGAATTAACCCAACTCTTATGGGCTCGCAGTTGGCGAGACTCGCACTGTTTTGAAGGGCGAGGAGAAAACGCGAGCCGATGATGTATTGAAGACTCCTCGAGAGGATAGAAATATCTGAAATCTTCTTTCACTTGAAAATTTAATCGAATGCGGTTTTCTTAAAGAGATAGTAGGACTATCCCCAGAAGCGGGGCCCTCAAGTGCGAAGAAGGCCTCGTGAAAGAGAAATGCACGAGAGGAAGCCTCGTCCTCTCGAATTGTAGTTACTGAGGATGAGGGTACTTTTCTTGCTGTGAGGCGATCCCGACCTCGTGTTTACTAGCTTTTTATTTCTCCCATCTGCATTAGTCTTCATATATACTTTCTTCACATTTACATTCCTTGTTGTATCTTTCTATATCATTGTCTCTAATTGCGATTCATCTCCATTTTGCAGGCATGTCTAACAGAAGTGGGTCTCTCAGACCCTCCCTTTTTGGCGAAGGGTGGAAATGTGGCCTCTGCTACAAAGCCTTCGGCCCTAACTCCTCAATGACAAAAAATCATGGATCTCTTGAAGGATTCTTGGGCTGAGCGCGATGCTGCAATCATCATCAATCAGCGAACCGAGGGCACTCCTGATGAGCATGTTTCCAAGAAGCCTAACAAAGAGAATACTGTGCTACCAAACCCTAAGCCTCCTGCTACTGCGACCCCTGTCCACCATCTTTTCGCTAAGCATTGTTTCATTCATGCAACTGAAGCCGAGTGCAAAAACTGGGTTGGTGCAGGGCTAGAGGAAAATGTTGAGGCCATTACTAAATATTTATCTGAGGCCTTTATCCGCCAAGCCTCGCACTTAAAAGAGCTCAAGAACACTCTGGTCGCCAATGCGAAGCTAGAGAAGGAGGTCAAGGTCCTAAAGTTCAAGCTGGAGGAGGATAAAAGGTCGCTGATGGAGACCCATAGGCAAGCTCTGGAAACCGAAACCTCGAGCCTCCGGTCTGAGCTCAAAAGCGTTACTTTGGAGAAGAATGCTCTCAATAAGTCCTTGAAAGAGGCAGAGAAGCTTGCTGAGGAGACCAAGAAGAAACACGAGAAGGAGATGGCAAAGCTGAAGAAGGAGCTCAAAGCCGTCCAAGTAGATCATGACTTTGTTGTTGAGGCTGCCCAGGTCGAGTTTATAAAAGGATTTATCAGAAAGATCCCTGACTTCGACTGGGATAGGCTCGGGCCTGAAAATTCGGACTTTGCAGAGTCTCTCCGCAAGGAGATTGAAGAAGAGGCTCGCAAGGAAACTGAGGAGGCAAAGAGAGCAGAAGAGGCTAGGCTCGTCAATGAGATCAACAAGACAAATCCTGATGGGGCTGCTGCATGACAGAATTTTATCTTTGAACTTTGATTACTGGACTAGGGATGCGGGCACCTTTTGAATGCCTCGCAAGATGTAATATTTTTTGATAACCCTCTTTTAACTGTCTTGAAGTATTTTGGGCTTGCATGGCGACCGAGTAACTGTTGAAATTTGATAACTGATATAATATTTTGTGAATTACTTGTCTTCCTTTCTTTATGAAATATCTTGTGTCTGCTTTATTTTCTTTTGCATATTTCCAAGTAGCTTGACTTCGTAGATGCGAGGTCATTTTCATCGATATTGTTGCTTTAATCTTTCTTTGTGCTGAAATATTGGCAAGTAGATCGGCTTCGCAGATGCGAAGCACCCTTTGTAGTTCATTTTGTAGTTTTCCTTTCTTGACCTTTGTAATTGTACGAATATTCCACTAAGTGGCTTTGAGCTTCTCTTATAAACTTCAAGGTGCGACCCTTCTCCTTTGGACCAAGAAATGCGATGCCTTCCTTACGAGGTCGCAGACATGGTCCCGAGACTGAGGTCGCCCCTTGGCTTCTTCAACTTTGAATTTTTCTTTAAGTAAACTTTGATATGCTTCTCATTAAATAAACTTTAAGGAAGCTCCCTCAGGTTGCAGTAAGTGCTACGCTCGCATCATCATTGACATGAGGGGGTTCGACTCGCATACACTGTGCTGGCCTAGTCCTGAAAGATTTAAAATGCTAACAAACAAATAAAATTGCACAATATTTTTTGGAGAACGAACTCATATAAATACTAGGGATGAGGCCCAATTGTCATTACATCATAAAGAGGAGGTGTCTATATGATCACTACCCCCCAGTACTTTGTATGAATTTATTCATGCTAAATAGTAATAGATAGAGACTACTAGGAGCGAGGCCTCTACTGATAGTATTTCCTTAGATGCTCTGCATTCCAAGCTCGTTGTATGACCTTATCATCCATATCTGTTAGATAATAGGTCCCTTCATTGATAACAGCATAGATTTTATAGGGCCCTTCCCAGTTAGCCCCAAAGACTCTATGACCTGAGACCTTAGTGTTAGGCATCACCCTTCTAAGCACTAAGTCCCCCACGTGAAGAGGCTGTACACGAACCTTTCCATTATAGTACCTCGCAGCTCTTCTTTGATAGGCTGTGTGCCTTAACTGAGCCTCATCCCTTGACTCTGGAATCATATCCAAATATATCCTGTGGTTGACCTCATTTGCCTCAGGGTCGTAATGCTCTCTTCTGAACGAACCCGAGCCCACCTCTACAAGAACCATGGCCTCACATCCATATGACAAAGAGAATGGGGTCTCCCCAGTAATGGTCCTAGGGGTCGTGTTGTATGACCACAAGACCTTTGGTAGCTCCTCGGGCCAATTACCCTTGCTTTCTTCCAATTTGGCCTTCAAAGTGTGTTTGATTATCTTGTTTACGGCCTCTGTTTGAGGATGGCTAACAGCTAGAAAAACTTTTCTTGATCCCCAAGCTCTCACAGAATTACTTCATTTCTTTGCTGTCAAATTGCTTCTCATTATCTGATATAAGCTGATATGAGATACCATACCGACACACAATTACCCTATAAACGAAGTCCTTCAATTTCTTGGCAGTGATGGTTGCAAGAGGCTCAGCTTCGGCCCACTTAGTGAAATAATCTACAGCGACCACTACGTACTTGACCCCTCCTTTTGCTTTGGGGAGCTCCCCAATAAGATCAATTCCCCACATGGCAAAGGGCCATTAGCTCATGAGAGAAGTGAGGTGAGCAACCGGAGCATTACTGAAGTTGGCATTTCTCTGACATATGTCACATCTTCTAGCGAACTCAAATGCATCCCTTTTTAAAGTGGGCCAGAAATACCCTTGACGAAGAATCTTTTGGGCTAGAGAACTACCCCCCGAGTGATTGCCTCATATGCCTTCGTGGACCTCCCTTAGAATGTTGTAGCACTCTTCACCATCCACACACCTCAAGAGTGGGGTGTTGAACCCCCTTCGATATAGAACTTCATCATAAATCACATAGCGAGCCGCCTGGTATTTAATCTTCCTTGCTTCTATCCTTTCTTGGGGTAGGGCCCCATTCTTCACATATTCCCATATAGGGGTCATCCATGTTGGCCCCTGATTCTCTATTTCTATGACAAACTCCTCGGGAACACTAGGTTTAATATGAACTTCCAACGGAATTACTCCAAGTAAGGTGGCCTCGCGACGCGACCCCAACTTTGCGAGGGCATCTGCTCCATAATTTTTTTCCCTTATGATAAATTCCACCTTTACTTGCTTGAATGATTTCATTAGTCTTTGAACACATCTAAGATAAAGCTCAATTTAGGGCCCCCTGGCCTGCCACCCATAATGAACATGACTTGTGGCCAGCATAGAGTCGCTGTATGCATTAAGATTTTCCACCTTCATTTCAATTGCGAGCTTGAGGCCAATGATGAGGGCCTCGTACTCAGCTGCATTGTTAAAGGCCTCGAATGCAAAGTGGACCACGCTTCTTTATTTGCAACCCTCTGGGGTAACGAGCTCGACCCCAGCTCCAGCTCCTTCCTTATTTGATGCCCCATCGATATAAAGCTCCCACCACGAGGCCGAATTCTGTTCGCTGGCCTCGGGTTTGACACCATCTAGATCGCTACGAGAGCCCAGGCATCTCCCTCAGATTGGGGGGGAATCCCAATATAAAATCTCCAAAGCCTGTCCTTTCAAGGCACCTCGAGGTTTGTACTCGATGTCAAACTGACTTAATTCCACAGTCCATTTTAGAAGTCTTCCTGAGGCCTTGGGCTTATGCATCACTTGCCTTAAGGGGTAGGTTGTGCGAACCTTAATCTTGTGAGCCTAAAAGTATGGCCTCAACTTGTGCAACGCCAACACTAAGGCATAGGCGAGTTTCTCCATGTTGGTATAGCGAGTCTCAGCATCTAACATCCTTTTACTGACATAATAAACAGGGTACTGAACCCTTTCCTCTTCGTGAACCAACACCGCACTAACAGCATGTTCTGACACAACTAGGTATAAGACAAGGGTCTCCCCTTCCTTTGGCTTGGAAAGTAGAGGGGGCGAGCCTAGATGCTCCTTTATTCTTTGGAAGGCCTCCTCACATTCAGGTGTCCACTCAAAATTCTTCCCTACCTTTTTAATGGCCTTAAAGAACTCATGGCACTTATCATATGTGTAACGTCCCCAAATCCGGGGTCAGAAGATTTGGTCATCACGCGAAAATCCTAAAAAAAACGTCTGTTTAATAATAATCATTCACTTGTGATTGTCCAACACTGGAAATATAACATCTGTGACCCCAAAAATTCCAAGATCTTTAAGGTTATAGGGCTAGAAACAAGAATCCAAATCCCATTAAATAAAAAGTATTCCTTCTTTACAACATTCTCTATGATTAAATCTTAAACCACTAGTGTAACTTCGATAAGAAGTACGCCAGGCCAACTAGACTATTACATAATAATAATAATAATAATAATAATAAATATTATAACTCAATTATATAAAATAGATCTTACACTAAATCTAGACATCCTGAGCCAAGTTATCTTCGAAATAGTATCACGCTTCTTCTCTTTCTGAACTGTGCGGATAAGTCTCGCCAAACTACCTTATTGAAATGTTAGAATTTAAAACAGCAAGTATGAGCGAAAGAAATGCTCAACAAGCATATAAAATTTTTGTTATAAAATCAGGATAAGTGGGGCATAAAATCAACTGAAATGTAAAACAGTTTATAGTGAAAACTGAATCGGCAATTGTAATATAATTCAAACCATAACTGAAATCATTTGGCATGTCATAAAAATGAATCATCTGCCAACACACAATCTATAATAGCCATTCTGGCGATATGGATTGGATATATATATAACTGAAACACCATTGCCCCCTGATCAGGTTCTAAGGCAATGGGACCACTTTATAGCTACCGGTACATTTCTATACCCATATGTATAACAAGGATTTCTGGGGTACGCAAAATAGGCAAGTAATGTTAGCCTATAGGAAGATGGTATGGTTACCATATCCTCCTTAAATATAGCTGGATCAACTACTCGACGTGGCCTCCTACGCTTTACCATTTTCCAATCCATTAGAGCAATTTCCGAATTCAACAGGAATTGCTTAGTTTTAAATACTGGTCACATCCCTATTATTTACTACGATAAGAAGGATATGAAGAGTTTATCTTAAACAATTCCCCATATCAAGGGTACCAATATCAAGTAACTGTGTTCGCACAAAAATATTTAAGAATCACAAATAGCTCTGAACAATAGTTATTCATCATGATATGAATCAATGAAACATAAAATAAAAAGTGTTTAAGATGATCAAGGGGAAAATACTTGCCTCTGGTCCTTAGCTATCATTCTTTGGTTTCACGCTCTTGCGATTGTCACGAGTCTGATCTGTCGATGTCGAGCCCGCGTGTCAGCTTCAGTAGTCAAACCTAATACAGTAATTCAGTCTTCAGACGACAATTCTGATATTCTATATACACTTATAAATTCAACTCGAATGTATTAACCATGCTTAACAATATTTATGTTGGAAGAAGGTAATCGGAAATGTCCCTTCTGAATATAGACGTTCCCCTCGATGTTAAAACACCTCACAAGTAACCCAACAATCCATAAACAATACCGCATCCATTTCTAACCTTCTTCATAACATCTACTGATCTCTATCGAGAAACCTAAGTCAATACTCAACAATTACTCCTCGTGAAAATAAAAGTAAACTGACAATTCTAGTCAGTAATTCAAAGAAAGCGTCGTCCACCCCTAATGACATCTTATAATACAAACCAGACAAACAATTATGCATACAACTTAATCCAACTCAATTTATGGATAATCCTCAAAAGGCACTTAATCCTCGAATTAAATAAACAAAATCTTGAGACAACAATTAATCCTCGAATTAAGTAAATAAACCTCGAGACAACAACTATCCTCGAAATAATTCATTAATCCACTAGATACATCATTAATCCTCGAGACAACCACTTAACACATATATACATAAATAGTTAACACACAAAACATGTCTACAAATCGTTGTAACCAAATAGTTTAAATAAATTTATATACAGGGGATTTTAAGAAAATTTCAGCATGAAGTATTCGTAAATAGGACTATCCACCTATTTTTCAATTCCACATTTCAACTGTATATACACTAAAATAAAGCTGCCTCAACTTGTAGAAAACATAAAAGAAAGTAAACAATTAAGTAAATGAACTGCCCAGACTTGCAGCACCTAAACAATTAAGAAAATAACTGCCCTGACTTGCAGCACCCAAACAATTAAGAAAATAACTACCCTGACTTGCAGCACATAAGAATTGTTAGGAATAATTCATGAGTTGTGGTGTTAAGAATAGAATTTGCATATACTTCTTGTATATCCTGATCTTATAAAGGATTTAGCACTTTATATAGGATATATGTGTTAGACAGTGATCTGTAGAGTTAAGTCAGGAACAGTGTGTCAAGGACTACATTTAAGGAACTAAGAGAAGATCCTGATATGACAAGTCAAATACTGATGGATGTCGAATCCTGATGCAAGGTCAAATCCTGATATCAGTCTTACTACTGATGATGTCATTACGGATGCTACAGAAACTGGCAAGTGCTATAAAACAGGATCGTTGTTTTGAAGAACAAGCAAGAAGATATCATGAAGGAAAGAATTTTCTATTGATGGAAACTATCAACTGGACGGCAGAACATTATCATGTATAGATCATTACTTTCTGTTATTAGTTGATAGGTAGCATTATAAATACTCTCTCTATATCATTGTAAAAAGAGTTCGTTCGTGAATATAAGGTTTGTATTCGAGAGTTCGAAACAAACAGAGAGAGATTTGTATTGTCATCAGCTGCTAAAGGTATTGTACACCTTTGGTAGAGTTTGTATTTGATTTTATTAATACAAACAGTTTGATTCATTCGTTTATTCTTGTTCATCTAGTCAAGCAAAAATCAGACACGGTTATATAACTTGTATTCAACCCCCCTTCTACAAGTTATTCGAGTTAATAATTGGTATCAGAGCAGGTTGATTTCGAATAATCATAAAGATCTGCAATCATGTCTGGTTACAAAGATGGTAATACTAAGATTCCTATGCTCAAGAGAAACGAATACACTCTATGGGAAGTGAAGATGTTGCATCACCTGGAAGCGACAGATCCTGATTATCTTGATAGAATAAAAGATGGGCCTTTCGTTCCAACAAGGGTTATTCCTCAAGCAACTGTTGAAGGAAAAGTTGTTCCAGAGCACACGGCAGAGAAGCCTAAATCTGAATGGACAGATAAGGACAAGGAGAACGTTCTTAAGGATGATAAAGTGAGAAACATACTATTCAACAGTTTTGATTCTGTTCTCACTAACTATGTTCTCTCTTGTAAGACTGCTAAGGAGATTTGGGACAATCTAAAGGTTCACTGTGAAGGAACAAAACCTGTCTGGAAGAATATAAGGACACTTCTCATACAACAGTATGAGTACTTTGAATCCAAGTCTGGTGAGTCACTTACAGATACCTTTGATAGGTTTACTAAACTCATCAATGAGATGGCCATGCACGACAAATATTATGACTTGGAGGATATGCATACTAAGTTCATGAAAGCCTTGCCTGATTTCTTTAACGAGAAGATATCTGCAATTGAGGAAGCTAATGATCTGGATGAAATATCATTAGAGGCAGTTTATGGAAAACTTAGGGCTTATGAACTTGATAGGTAGCAGAAAAAGAGTAGGAGTGAAGGAAAGATGAAATCTATTGCACTCACTGCACAATCTGAATCAAAGAAGCTTCCAGAAGAAAAGTCTGAATCTACTGAAAGAGACTCAAGGAAGAAGAAGAGCAAAGAAAGTTCTGAGTTAGAGACTGCAGATATAGACTCTTCCAATAGTGATTCTGAATCAGAGATGCAGGAACTCTTTGCTATGTTTGCTAAAGCTTTCAAGAAAGGAAGATTCAACAGGAGAAGATTTAGCAAAGGATCTTTTCAAAAGAAAGAGGAGAAGAAGAGTGACAAAGGCAAAAGTACAATTATCAAGCTTGATAAGGCCAAGATCAAGTGCTTTAATTGCAGCGAGCTTGGAAACTTTGCTAGTGAGTGTAAGAAGCCTAGGAATTCAGGAAAAGGTAATGCACTCATGGTCACACAGAAGGATTGGGCAGATTCCAGTGATTCTGAAGATGAATTGGATTATGACAACATTGCTTTAATGGCAAGTGCTTCAGACAAGCCTGGATCTCCAAAGAAAACTTCTTCATCTTCTGTTAAGGTATCACTTCACTCTCTTGATTCATTTGATATCTTAGATTCTGATGAAATTAGATCTATCCATGCTGAGTTTAAGAATCTTATGACTAATTTAGAATTCTTACTAGTGAAAGAGATGATCTTAAGATTAAGAATGATAAATTTGTTGATGGAAATAATTTTCTTGAATCTGAGTTAATTCAAATGGAAGAATATAGGTTAAGTTCTGATAAAGCTAAGCATGATTATAGTGTTATTCTTGAGGCTTATGACTCTGTCAGAAAGGAACTAGAGGAAGAGAGAGAGATGATGAAAACCATTAATAATTCTGGTAAAACGACTCAAGAAATCATTGAAAATCAAATTCTTGGGAAGGTTTATGGATTAGGTTTTGAAAAGGATAAAAGTGAAACTCATGTAGCTGTTGTCCAGAAAGATAATAGTAAACAAGAAGCTAGCACATCTAAGTCTGAAGGTAAGCAGAAAGTTTCTGAACCTAAACATGTTAAGTTTGTTGATTCGAATGGTACCCCAGTTGTGCACAACAGAATTAACAACATTAGTTCAGATGAGAAAGTGTTAGAAAAACCTAAGAATGTCAACATAGGCTTTTTGTCTAAGTCTCAGCTGAAACAGAGACTAGAGAGTCTTTCAGAGTCTAGCAAGATCAAGAGGAATAGGAATGGAAAAGAAGGTATTAATAAAGAGAATAACTACAAGAATGTACCTGATGCACCTAGGAAGAAATGATATAAATGTGGAAATCATAATCATTTGGCCCTAGAATGCAATCAAAAACCTTCTTGAAAAACTGAGTCTAGATTCCCCAAGACTCAGAAAATTCAATACCAACCACAAAAAGCTTGTTATCATTGTGGTAGTTTACTTCATTCCATTTACAAGTGTAAAGGATATCATGAACTGTATTATGACTATTATTCCTTGAAATCTGAAACTCCTTGTCAAAAACAGTTTGTGAAATCAGAGTCTAAGGTTGACTCTACAACAGGTAAATCAAAAGCAAAATCTTCAAAACCTGTTGTTTCTAAATCTAGTAAGAAAGGATCCAATCAAAGTGGGTCCTAAAAACTTCTAACTAGTTACTTTTTTGTTTGCAGGGCACAGGAAAGAAGCATTCAATTATCTTGGACAGTGGATGCTCTGGACATATGACTGGAAAGAAGTCCCTGCTTACAAAGTTTGAGAGGAAAGCTGGCCCAGTAATATCTTTTGGAGATGGCAACAAAGGAGAAACTCTGGGATATGGCTCAATTGTTTTGGGGAATGTCATCATAGAAAATGTAGCACTGGTTGAAGGCTTGAAACACACACTTTTAAGCATAAGTCAACTGGGTGATAAAGGTTACCAATCAATCTTTGACAGTGAAGGATGCAAAATCTTGAATATGAAAAATGGAGACATTGTTCTAACTGGTCAGAGATAAGGTAACATCTATGAAGCCAGCTTAAGTGACACATCTAAAGGAATTGTTAGATGTCTTTACAGCAAGGCATCAAATGATGAAAGCTGGAATTGGCACAAGAAGCTCTCACATCTCAATATCAAGAAGCTTAATCAACTTGTTAAGCACAATCTAGTGAGACGCCTACCTCAGGCAAATTATGTGCAAGATGGACTTTGTAATGCTTGTCAGCTTGGAAAACAAAGAAGAACCACTTTCAAGAGCAAGACAGAAAATTCTATTACTGAGCCATTTCACATGCTGCATCTTGATCTGTTTGGTCCAGTAAACATTATGTCTATCAGCAAGAAAAGATATGCTCTAGTTATAGTGGATGATTACACAAGGTTCACATGAGTATTCTTTCTACAAAAGAAGGATGAAGCTCCTCAGCAAATCATTGAACTTGTCAAGAATATTCAGAATAGCTCTGAGTACAAAGTCAAAGTACTTAGGAGTGACAATGGTACAGAATTCAAGAATTCTACAATGGAGGAGTATTGTACAGACAATGGAATTACTCGAAAGTTTTCTACACCTGGATCACCCCAGCAGAATGGTGTAGTAGAAAGAAAGAACAGAACTCTCATAGAGGCAGCAAGAACCATGCTTGCAGATGCAAAGCTTCCAACCTATTTCTGGGCAGAAGCTATCAACACTGCATGTTTCACTCCAAATTGTACCTTGGTAAATGCTCATGGTAAGACTCCTTATGAGATGATCAAAGGAAAGAAACCAAGTGTGAAATACTTTCACATCTTTGGATGCAAATGCTATGTCTTGAAAGTTCATCCAGAATAACTTGGAAAGTTTGAAGCCAAATCGGATGAAGCAATCTTTCTAGGATATTCAGCATCAAAGGCCTTCAAAGTCTATAATCTCAGAACTCACATTGTTATGGAATCAATTCATGTTGCATTTGATGAAAAGAAGTTTGGAATTTTACAAATTGATGAAAGCCATGACAATTTGGAATTTGAAAATCTTAAGGATTCTGAGATACTCTCCAGTGATGATGAAGGTTCTCCAGAGGAAATCTCTATTGTTTCTCAAAGGAATGCTGTTGGTGAGGGGGAGCAAGTTAATCGAGGAGAGAATAGTACTCATCAGGAGCAGACTAGTCATTCAGAGTCTACTCCATCAGGAACTGATCCTTAAGAGTCTAGTGATGGAAGATCAGGAACTAGCAGCAGTATGGAGCTTGCTGATTCTACTGATCAAGGGGGAGCTTTTAAAGGAAATGAACACTCTTCTACAAGTGATACCACTAACTTAGGGGGAGAGTCTAGCAGGAGTAATCTTCCACCTGTTAGAAAATGGACAAGGGATCATACTGAAGATTTGATTATTGGTGATCCAAATAGTGGTGTTCGAACTAGAAGATCAATTCAAAATGAATGCTTGTACAGTTGTTTTCTCTCAAAGAATGAACCTAAGAAGGTTGAAGAAGCCTTACAGGATCCTGATTGGGTAATTGCAATGCAGGAAGAATTAAATGAGTTTGAGAGGAACAAAGTCTGGAAACTGGTACCAATACCTAAAGATAGATCTATTGCTGGTGCTAAATGGGTTTTCAGAAACAAGCTAGATGAATCTGGTATGATTGTAAGAAACAAAGCAAGACTGGTGGCCAAGGTTTATTCTCAGGAAGAAGGAATTGACTATGATGAAACCTTTGTCCCTGTAGCAAGATTGGAAGTAATCAGGATGTTTCTTGCATTTGCAGCTCATTCAAAATTCAAAGTATACCAGATGGATGTAAAGAGTGCTTTTCTAAATGGCAAGCTTGATGAGGAAGTGTATGTGGAGCAACCACCTAGTTTTGTTGATCCAAAGTTTCCAAATCATGTCTACAAACTTGACAAGGCACTCTATGGACTAAAGAAGGCACCAAGAGCATGGTATGAGACTTTGTCTAAATTTCTTCTTGAAAATGGCTTCACAAGAGGTACAATTGACGAAACTCTATTCTTTAGAAAGATTAAAGGTGAATTGCTTTTAGTTCAAGTTTATGTTGATGACATCATATTTGGTTCTACAAATGAAAAGTTGTGTGCTAAGTTTAGTAAGCTTATGCAGTCTAAGTATCAGATGAGCATGAAGGGTGAACTAAATTATTTTTTAGGCTTGCAGGTCAAACAGACTGAGACTGGTATTTTCATTAATCAGTCAAAGTATATCAAAGATCTTTTAAAAAGGTTTGACTTTCAAGACTGTGCAGTTGCAAAAACACCCATGACAACAGCCACTAAGCTAGACTCTGATCCTAAGAGAAAGAGTGTTGATAACACTAGCTATAGAGGCATGATAGGTTCACTGTTGTACTTAACTGCAAGTAGACCAGATATAATGTTTTCTACCTGTTTATTTGCTAGATTCCAAAGTAATCCTAAGGAATCTCATTTAATTGCAGTGAAGAGGATTTTTAGATATCTCAAGGGAACTCCAAATCTTGGTTTGTGGTATCCCAGAGAATCTGATTTCTCCTTAATTGGCTATTCAAACTCTGATTATGCAGGGTTTAAAATAGAAAGGAAAAGCACAACAGGTACATGTCAATTCTTGGGAAACAGATTGATTTCTTGGGCAAGCAAGAAGCAACAATCAATTTCAACCTCAACTGTAGAAGCGGAGTACATTGCAGCAGGCAGTTGTTGTGCACAACTCCTTTGGATAAGAAATCAGTTGATGGATTATGGTATGACACTAAGTAATATTCCTATGTTTTGTGATAATACTAGTGCTATCAAAATTGCAAAAAATCCAGTTCAACATTCAAGGACTAAGCACATTAATGTCAGGTATCATTTTATTAGAGAACATATTGAGAATGGTACTGTGGAACTTCATTTTGTTCCTACTGACAAACAGCTTGCAGATATCCTAACTAAACCACTTGATGAGGCTACATTCATTAGATTGGTTAGTGAGTTAGGAATGTTAAATTTCTAGATCTTTAACATCTGCAGAAGTAGCAAGGTATGTTGTTTCAGCTTATAGACTTGATATCTTTGTCAGGATCTATATTTGATTGTTAAATTCTTAAGCTGTAACATCTTACTTTGATAAATTACAGTATGATATACTTGTTAATAATCATCAGGATCAGGATTACTATCAGGATGCTGACGTCATCAGGATTTCTGTGTCAGTATCAGGATTGTGAAAATTGTTGAGTCTGTGACTTAATGTTTCAAATTCTGGAGTTCAATTCATTCAGTGGTCAAATTTTGAGTTTTGTTAAGTCTATGCTAGCAAGTTTTAATACATGTATACTGATAATTTATACTATTTTTAGATCAGTTCAATAAACAACAATAGACAAGTAGATAATAAGAAAACTTGTATTTTCATTAATCAAAAGCATTACATACATGGAAATGAAATACAAACTTCTTTTTGTCTAACTTCTACTGATAATCCAATTCTTGTCTAATGTTATGGATATTGGATCTTGCTTCTTTCATGCATCTAAGATACAGGACAAGGAGCATCTCAAAATCCATTTGGGGATTTAATCGGTCCCATATGCTCTTGAATCTCTTCTCAGGATGAATTGAATGAGATCAGCTGGTACAACCACATGTTTATTGAGGACTGATGGTTAAATGAATAGCATCTCCATCAAGATCAACCCCAGACTCTTCACCAAATTCTTCATCCTCAAGGAGTGAAGAGATTAGAGGAGAATTTTGTTCAACTGGTAGATGTTTTAGAGAAGACTTTTGGATATCATTTGGGTTGATATCAACCATATCTAACTCGATGAGAAAAGTCATATCTTCTAAGAGATAGTTCACTTGCTCCTGATCATCAAGAGCATAGAACTTCTCAGAGGAAATGAATCGGAAGTTAGGATTCATATGAATATTTGGGTTGAAAGCCATTTGGAAAGGTGTGGTTTACAGAGAAAAGATTGAAAGGTTTTGTAGTATGGCATAAGACGTCAGGTTCTTTTATAGAAAGACGTGGGAAGCTGAACAATCGTTTGGAGATTATCAATGCAGTCAGTCATTATTATTGCGTGTAACTGTATTTCTTGTATTTTCAAGAAATGTTGAACGTATCTAACCAATTGAATCTGTTCAGATTATTGTTTATTTCTTTTTAATATAAAAGAAAATGCCATGTGGAACCTCCATTTAGTCTCTGGAATCAGGATGATATTGATCAGGATCTACAAGCGTGATCATCAGGATTTGTGAATATCATTATTTATAAATCACATTGCAATTTGTGATTATCTTGAAGAGAATATCACATCAGGAAAAGGAAGCTGATCAGTATTGATTTTTATCTTGATTATACCCTGATTTATTTAATTGAAATCAATTTTGGATTTTATTTTCCGAAAAAAAATCGTGGGTAACTGCATTTTTCAGGGACTGACACCTGTCAACCTACGTGTCAACGTGGGATAATGGGTCTGAAGGATTTTTGAAATACACTTGTTTTGAAACTCTAATTGTGTATTGCTTTTTCTAAATTCACATTTTCTAAAGCAAAAAACACTCTCGAGTTCTCAAAATCACTAATTAATTTCAAGATTTCTCAAGTTCTTTTAAGATCAAAATGGCAGCTCAAAAAAGACTACCCAAATTAGTAGCTTTCAAGTTTGGTGACTTTGATTTAATGATGAACAATCATGTTGCAGCAATCACCAACAAGGAAGGGGTGTCAACTGATTTTCACCCGATTATGGACTTTATGGCGAAAGGACCATTAAAGTATGCCTTGACAGCATCTCCACACATTAATCAAGTTGCTGTTTCACAAGCTTGGGAGAGTGCTGAGGTAATTGAATCTGTTCAGGGTCAAGCAGGTAAGATTGTTCTACACTTAGGACAAGACTCATTTGATATTACTGAATCTGTTGTTAATTCAGTACTTCACTTAGCTGTTAGTATGAATTTTGAGAATGTACCATCTAATGATAATGTAAGAACTATGTTATCTGAGTTAGTTTATAATGGACCTCTTGATAACATGAGCCAGTTAAATAGATCCTTTCTTAGGAAAGAATGGTCTTTCTTGTGACGCCCCGGGATCCGGGGTCAAGGATCCAGGCCGTCAAGGTCCAATTTCCGATCAATATCAATATCTCTGTAGTTTTTTTTTATAAGCAGTTGACCCCACACTAATACACACACACACCAGTCATATGCTCATAGAACAACATCCACAATATTTAAAGGTTTTAAAGTTAACAGTTATTACAAGCCCATAATTTACTAAATACATTGTTGAACAAAGCTTCTACAGGAAGCACTTCAACAACTAATGTTTATTACAACTTACACACTTAATTTACATAAATCTACTAAGCCCCTTCGCTTGTCACTACCTCGGGGATGGTCGCCAGCACTCGCTCAAAAGGTCGCCTTTCCCTTACCCTCTTGCGGGGTGTGGTACGTAGTATCGGCATGGGACCTAGCTGCTATATACATAAGTAGCAAGAGTGAGCTATAACAGCTCAGCAAGATAATACTGTAACTAAAATTTAAAATGTGAACAGGTATATATATATGTATATGTACATATAATAGCAGGGAACAATTAAAATCCTTAAGGGAGAATAAAGCTCTTATTTAATAATACATCATCCACTCACTATTATAAGAAAGAAATCTAAATTAATATAATATCAGTTTTTCTTCATCTGCAACCATAATTCCATCATCTCATATCATTATTCTGTTTTCAGTATAGAAATCTGAAAACCATTGTCTACACTTTCTTTTCAAAAACATTGGGGATATCTGCTGTCGCCTGATACGTTAGGACGATGATCAGTCGCCTAATCGTACCTGCTCTCTTTTTACTACCGGTAGAAGGAATGAAGATCATCCCTGGAGGAAGGCCACCTGCTAACATCCTCCCTTGGCATCTTCGTGCCGTAATAAAAATAATAAATGCTGGACTGTGTCGCACACAGCCCTGACACAACCACTTACGCAAGTCTGTTGCAATCCCCCTCTTTATCACATCATTATTCTCTTTTCAAAATATCATTCCACATTTCCATTTTCTCACTTTCATTTCCACATATCATTCTCTCATATCATTTCCATTCTCGCACATTACTTCTATAAAATATATATATCATAATGCTTTGATTATGATTCAGACCTCTCTTTCATATTCAGAAATCAAATATACTTTTATATTCGTAAAATATTCCATCTATTTTAAGAGTAATGCATGATAATCAAATAATGTTTATTAAACCACTGATACTCAAAAAGAACATTTTTAATATAATATTATAACCATATAACCCTCGATAACAACTGATACCATTCTCTCTTATTCTCATAATCATAAGGCATGTTCAATTCATGCATAATCATCTCTATACATATCCATCTCATACTCTTATTCATATTCATATACATCTTATACTAATATCCATATTCATATACATCTTCGTATATCTTTCTTTTCAATATTAATACTCAAGGAAGACAATTTCTTCACAATATAGTAATAATAGCATCACATATATATTCCACGAAATCAAGTTTCTTTATGAAGATAAGTAGTTTTACAAATAGGGATAGAAGAAATCTTGCCTCGGTTTCGATATCCTGACGGTATGGCTCGCCCCTCTTCCGGAGTTTCTATAAACACAAAAGGACCGTCGTTAGAACCACATCTCTTACTCACTACACTCTTGTATAACATTACCTTTTGAAACTTTAATATATGTTTAACGTATTCTTATCACCCCAAAGGTTCAAGAACTTAGCCATTTAAAACCTTAATCGAAGTTTCAGGGGTTTTCACCATTTCCCTTAACGACCACACTCGACTGCAGAATTTCTTATAATTTTTAAATTTTGAATTTTATTGCAAGGTCAACTGGAAATAGTTCTTTGACCACACTACTACCATATCCCAAAATTTTGTGACTTTTAACAATGTTAAAGTATGGTAATTGTAACCTCAAGTTTGATACATTTACGGTTTCTCGGTTTCTGAACCGCTTTCACTAAAACTGACTTTTCTCCTAAACCGTTCATCAGATTTTAACGCACCTTATATCAAAACGATCTATGAACTAAGCTCTATCATTTCATAGTTAATTAGGAACCTGGACAGTAGGGTACCGTACGGATGCAGGGGCTCTAAAACAGGGCAACTTACATCCTAACGAAAATTGGGCATTATAACGGCTATAATTTCGTGCTTTCCATAAATCCAACTCCTCCAAATCAATTATCAAACACCATAATCATCACCTACACCATGTGGTCTTCTTCACCAGCCATGGTTACAATCCCAAACACTTCCATATTTAACTCAAACCACTTACAAACACATATAACATCATAATCTTGACATTTACACTATTTAATCACTAAACCAAACAATATCCACCATAAATATAAAAGAGCAAGCATGATTATACCTTCTTGAAGCTTTGATAACCCTTAACAATCCTTGATATATCCTTAATCAACCTTATACTAGCTTGAATCACTAAAAGAAACCATTAAAACAAAGTTAACACTTGAAAACACTATTCATCATCTTTTCTAACAACTTCCATGATTTTATTACCTTGCTAAATGATGATGGTTGGCCTTGAAACTTTGTATATGCTCCTTCCTAATCTCCAAGAAGGTCCATGATTTTTCCCTTGAATTGTTATTGAAGAGAGCTAGGGTTTTGGTTTTTATTTTTATTTTTCTTCCTTTTTCCCTCCTATTTGGCCGAATGGTGTATTGGACAAGGTGGAGAGATATTTTTGTGTTTCTTTGATAATCCTCATCTCATCTTATCCTAATTCTAGAGTTTTGTAGAAAAATCCCATGGTTTAAAGACTAATTTGCCCTTAATTTGTGTTAGTGGAAGATGATGCAGAGGATGATGTCATTGGATGCATCCTTTTTATTCTTTTCTTGATTTTCCTAGGTGAAATACTAATAAATCTTGGTAATTACTAATGTGATATAATCCTTGTTATATTATTAATCTTGGTTGCTTGGTTTCCATACTCGTCTAATTGTGGTTCGTTTCGAGTATACCTCATCATCTCAGTGGTTTTCGAAATCATTTACAAATCCAATTTCCTTTGGTATTCTCTTGACTTAATAATCCCTTGGTTTAACTTAAATTTACTAATTCCTCAATATATAATTCCTTTAGTATTTCTATACTCCTTAATATCCAAGATATAGAAGTTCGTTCGAGCTCAAAATCCTCAAAATCAAAATTCAGGAATTTCTAAAATCCATCGTCATTTCGAGTCACTTATTTTCAATGTACAACACTAATATGGTTTCTGTTTACTCATTTTTCATCCCTAATATAGAGTACCTACACACCATTTCCCTGGATTCCTCAAGATCACTATTCATTTGGGCACTATAGCCTTTCTAAAGTTAGGGTTATTACATTTCTTCTTTGACCAAATTGCTAAATGTTTTACTGGTAAATGTAGTTCTTTTCAACAAATTACTTCTGTTACATCTCAAATTGCATATAGTTTGCTTTATAACAGAGTAATTAACATTGGTCATATTATCTTAAGTCAGATTTGTATCAAACTTGGGTCAAGAGATCAATATAGGAAAATGGTTTATTATCACAGATTCATGCAATTGTTTATTAACCATTTTATTCCTAATGTTGAAGCTAGATTTGGTAGAGAACATTGTGTTTCTTCTTATGTATAGCAAAAAAGAATTTTCTCTGACATTACAAAGAAGGACAGTGAAAAGAATCTAGATGAAATACTTGCAATACACTATTCACAATATGTTCAGGTACTTCTAAGAACTCATCTTCCTACTCTCTACAATTCTTCTTTCTTTGGTGGTGAAATGACTCAGGAATATCAATTGGTGGAGAACCCCCCTGTGTCTACCCAAGTAACCCAAACCATCACAGTCTCTGAAACAATTCAAGAACCAAATTTTGATCCACAGCCTGTTGTTTCAAAGAAACCAACCTCTGGTGTTTTTCAAAAGACATCAGTTGTAAAGAAGAGAAAATTTATTGTTTCTAATAGTAGTTCTAGTGAAGATGATGATAATATATCTCTTGATGAGAGAGCAGAATTGAAGGCTGCAATTCAATTTTCTAAGCTAGGACAAAGAGATGGAACACCTAGTCACAGCCAGGCTGCAGTCTCCCAAAAGACTGTAGTTCTTAAAAATGGAAAACGGTTACTGAATACTGTCTCTCAAAAGACTGTGTCTATTGAAAAACGATCTCATCCCAAGATCACTTCTGTGTCTACACCTCTTGAGTCTTCTCAAGATAAATCTTGATCACTATACCAGGAGAACAAGGAAAAAGATTAATTTGTCACCTACACACACAGAGTCTAGTCCAACTAACATTATGCAAGTCTCTACAAATAAAGCTGTATCCAAATCAGCAATTGACAATAGAAATCTTGATATTGATTCTTCATGGGAAACAACATTGACATACAGACTTCTACATCAAAGACTTGATTTAATGAAGATGCCTTTCTATGTATCTGTCAGAAAGGAGTTACACAAGTCATTTGAATTGTCAAAGCATGGTGCACTTCAATCACTTCATACATACTTGTTTCACAAGGATTTCATTTTTGAAGACGCTCCAGCTAAAGATGAACAAAAGGAGGTAGTAGATAGTGGAATGCAGTCAACATGAGATACTATTGCACCAGTAGTGAATAGTAGAATAGATCAGATCACAATCACTGCAACACAAGAACCATCTAGTCAGAGGTTGGATGACTCAGGAACTATGATTGCTGATGCTGAAAGGTCTTCTGTGATGACTGAAATTGCAAGTGAGATACCCTATGATATAGAAGGAATGACTTTGATTGATTTTCCAGAAGATCAAACAAATATTGTTCAATCAGAGTCTATCCACCTTGAAGGTGTGTCTCAGCAAACAACACTTAAAGACGGTGACACATAGGTTTTGATGTCTAATGAAGCATTACTGAAGGCATCGGTATCTAGTGTAGAACCTGAAAGTGGTATACTGGAGCCTGTAGTCTCTGAAAAGAAAGTAGATGATTGTGAGGGTTCAGAGACTATAGCAGCTCACTCCTTGGAGAAAACCTCAAGCCCCTTGCCAGATGAGGAACCCTCTCTCCATGTGAGTTCAGGTATAAAAACTTCTTCTAACCCTTATTTTTTTGTAGGTCATGAGAGCACTTATCCAAATTTGAGTGATACACTTGAAAAGATGGACATAGATCCATAAACAGAGAGGCTGGCTCCTGACCAGGCAAAAGAAGAGGTAGAAAGAGTGTTGACTTTAGATAGTCAAAGTGAGTATGAGGGTATGGATGATCAACTCCATAGTGAGGAAGAGAAAATTAGGAAACCACCATCGTTTGATTTCTGAGATCAGGTTTTTCCTGAATCTTGGTCTGACAATCTTGGTATGGATGCTGGTACTTATTCTTTTATCAAAATGTATGAGAAGAATGACTAAGCAAAGCACAATGCAAAGCTCAGAAGCAAAATGAAAGGCTTGCAGAAATCATAAACAGAAGAGCTAGAATTGAGACATCAACAGTATTTGATCACTCTCAGGAGGAGTCAGGTTTTGTAAATGTTAGTACACAGAATACTGGTGAAGGACAGGATGATCATATTTCAGTTTCAGATCAGAAAGGTGAAGATGCTTGTGATTCTACTCAAGTATTATTACTTGAATATCAGTCTACTTCAGTAAAGCATACTACACAGGCAACTTCTTCTACAAGGCTTGAAGATAAGTTTATTTCTGCATCTGAGTCTGAAGATACAACAAGCACTTCCAACATTGAAGTTAGTTCTGAAGTTCTAAAGGATATTCAGAAATCTCAAATTGCTATTCAATCGAGACTTCAAATACTTGAAGATAACCAAGTCACTATTATGGAAAATCAAGTAGTTCTGATGAATCTCATTTGTTCTGTTACTGAATCTCTTAATGTTGCTGATGTCAAAAAGGGGGAGATAAAAATAATTCAAAGGCAACAAACTAGGGGAGATACACAGACTGGGGGCGATATAAGAAGAACTAAGGGTGACAGAGGTGAATCTCAACAGGGAAGTGGTAAAGGAAAAGAAGCATCACATAGTTGAATTTTTTCTTCTAAGTACTAGATACTAATTCTACATCTAAAGAAGGAGGTACTTAACTTCATGATCTTAAATTCATAAATTCTATTCTGGTTGTATTGTTATATGTTTTGACATCTACAACTTAGATTTATGCTTCAGATTCTAAAGCATAAATAGGGGGAGATTGTTAGGAATAATTCATGAGTTGTGATGTTAAGAATAGAATTTGCATATACTTCTTGTATATCCTGATCTTATAAAGGATTTAGCACTTTATATAGGATATATATGTTAGACAGTGATCTGTAGAGTTAAGTCAGGAACAGTGTGTCAAGGACTACATTTCAGGAACTGAGAGAAGATCCTGATATGACAAGTCAAATACTGATGGATGTCGAATCCTGATGCAAGGTCAAATCCTGATATCAGTCTTACTACTGATGATGTCATTACGGATGCTACAGAAACTGGCAAGTGCTATAAAACAGGATCGTTGTTTTGAAGAACAAGCAAGAAGATATCATGAAGGAAAGAATTTTCTATTGATGGAAACTATCAACTGGACGGCAGAACATTATCATGTATAGATCATTACTTTCTGTTATTAGTTGATAGGTAGCATTATAAATACTCTCTCTATATCATTGTAAAAAGAGTTCGTTCGTGAATATAAGGTTTGTATTCGAGAGTTCGAAACAAACAGAGAGAGTTTGTATTGTCAGCAGCTGCTAAAGGTATTGTACACCTTTGGTAGAGTTTGTATTTGATTTTATTAATACAAACAGTTTGATTCATTCGTTTATTCTTGTTCATCTAATCAAGCAAAAATCAGACACGATTATATAACTTGTATTCAACCCCCCTTCTACAAGTTATTCGAGTTAACAAGAATATTAATCTGTAAATAATCCTTAAAATAAAATTTTAAAACAACTAAGTCCCACAACATTTATCCTTGATAATAATTTGACAATTACATAATCTACCACTTCTCTTTAAGATTAAACAACTGACAACTAGTTTGCTCACAAATAACTTGAAGTTAATGAAATTGATTAATACTAAAATAAATTCCATCTTCTTATTCACATTTATAAAATTTCAAATACTCACCAAACAACTAACATAAACAATTAGCAACTAATCCTTCCAAAATACTTTAAATTTACCATAAGAATCACTTAGCATCAAAATCACTTTTAACTCTAGTTGACCTACTTAAACATTTGTATAATCCCTATAAAATAACATTAACACTTTACAATTACCCGCCACCATAATTTCACATAATCCCAAAAGTAATAATTTAACCACCACTACTAACTAATCCCGACATCTACCAATTATACTCCAAATAAACTTTATATATCGAAGCCGGATATAAAATCCCAATAATAAATCAACAACTTTATATATAGCTCTTTTCTGCTAAATTCTACTTTATAAACCACAAATAATAAGTAACAACTTCAAACAGACAAAAATTATGAAAACTCGACTTACGACACTTAACTCATATACATTATCGATAACCATTTAACCACATATAATTCACCACCAAGTACTTGACAAGTATGACATCCAACAAATGCTCTGACTCGACTTACGACATTTAGCACATGAACATTTACAACTTAGCAACTCATATAAATTCTAATACATTATACGACAATAACAATTAGCAATTAACAAACACAGGGCCCGAACATATAATCGGGCCCACATCTAATCCCAACAATTCAAATTAACAATTATAAACTCTCCGAATTAAATTACGGAAATTAAAACAATATACTCGCAGTTACATCTAATCTAATTACGAAAATTAAATAATTAAAATTGAAATACGATATCATACCAACATCACCATCGGAAAGCAAACCCGGAAAATATCTCCCTCGTTAGTCCCCCCCCCCCCCCCGCCGGTGTCTCTCTCTCCCTCTCTCTACGACTCCTGCTGCCGCCACCACCACTGTTCGGTGGTGGCTCCTCCCCCCCCCCCGCTGCCTTGTTATCCCCCGCACGACCTCCCTCCTCCTTACAAACATACATGCACGCGATTATATACACACACACACACCGCACATACACAACACATACACACGTATATATATACATACACGCATAACACACACAACACCTCTTCCCTCTTCTCTTTTCTTCAATTAAAATCCCCAAATTCAATTTCTATAAACCCTAATTCTAATTTTTTTTCCCCAATTCCTTTTCTCTCTCCCCGCTGTTTGTTCCCTATGTGTGCTGTGTTTGGTGAATTGGGCTTGGCCCATTCATAATTATATAACTACTTACAATTCTATCTAGGCCCAATTAAAACACTACTCATTCTAACCCACTTCTAATTAAAACCCACAAAATATCACTCGGATAAAATAAAATTTTTTGTACTAAAAGAATTTTGATTTGTAAAATTTTAAAACTCAGCATAATTAAATACTAGAATATTTGTAAAGATTTGTGGAGAAAGAATTAGAATTAAATATAATTTTTCTGAATTCATATGCATTTTACAAATCATTAATAATTTATAAAAGCAACTCTTAAAATAATAATTGTGATCCATAAATCACAATTTACAAGGCTTCATAAAATACTACAAACATTTTTGTTTTAGTAAAATCTCGAATTCTCGATTACTATATATTAATCGAGTAATTTTTATAAGTCCTTAAACAATTAAAAGTAATTATTTTCCAAGAACACAAAAATCTTTACTGAATAATTCCACACTTCAAAATTTAAACCTTTGCCCAAAACTATCGACTCGAGATATCTACTCAATCGATAAAACTTTTAAGATACCCGATTCCACTGAAACGAAAATAATTAAATAATTGATTTTAGAAATTCAATGAACTGAAATAATAGATAATAAAAAAAATCCTCCTCATTTAGGAAAATCATTATTATTATTAATATAATAAGAAACTCATTAACATAATAATAAAATAATTTCTGAAAAAAAATCCGGGTTGTTATAAGATGATTTTGAGACAAACCGATTGAGGGTTGTTATTCTCCCCGTTAGACTTTGAACTTCATTTACACTTCTTGGCGACCTCATATCCATTAAGGTGTTTATTTTGGCTGGGTTGGCTTCAATGCCTCCGTGGTTGACAATGAACCCCAGAAACTTCCCAGATTCGACCCCAAAGACACACTTTTGGGGGTTGAGCTTCATTATGTATTTTCTCAGTATATCAAACATTTCAGCTAGGTAAGCGATGTGATTCCCAGCTTCCTTAGATTTCACAAGCATGTCATCTACATAGACTTCCATTGTCTTCCCAATTTGTTTCTCAAACATCATGTTAACGAGCCTTTGATAGGTAGCCCCGGCATTGAGGAGGCCAAAAGGCATCCCTATATAGCAGTAAAGGCCTCTGTCCGTGATGAATGATGTGTGTTCTTGATCGGGGCCATACATGGGTATCTGATTGTGCCCAGAATATGCATCCATAAAGCTAAGGAGTGCATGCCCTGCTGTTGCATCCACTAACTGATCAATCCTTGGCAAGGGGAAGCTATCCTTGGGGCAATGCTTATTGAGATCAGTGAAATCTACGCAAGTTCGCCAGTTCCCATTAGGCTTCTTCACTAGGACTGGATTCGCGAGCCAATCAGGGTAGAAAGATTCCCTAACCAGCCCGACTTCGAGGAGCCTGTCCACCTCTTTCTTGAGAGCCTCGGTTCGCTCTCCACTAAAGGGTCTCCTTTTCTGCCTCACTCCTTTTTTATTGGGATCGAGGTTAAGCCTGTGGCATATCACACTAGGATCAATCCCTATCATGTCTTCATGAGACCATGCGAACACATCCAGATTGGCCTTAAGAAAATCAATGAGCCTTCCACGGAGATCGGGGTCGAGCTGCGACCCGACCTTCAGTACCTTGGAGGGATCCTCAGCATCCACTAAAATAGAGATTGTATATACTGCAGCCCCGACTCGCTCTACATGCTCTGGGATGCGAGGATCTAGGTCAAGTTCATACTCGCGAGCCCGACTAGACTCTCCTTCATCCTTTTTTGCGACCTCATTTTGTGGTGGTGCAGACACGATCCCTGAAGTTCGGGTCGTGCCCACATGACCATATTCAGTCACAACTGTAGTCTCACGACTGATCCCATTAGGTAAGTCCATCAATGTTGAAGTCTCTTTGCGGACCCATTTCCCTTTGCGGGCTCGCACAGCAGCCTGTTCTGGGCTCTCCTCGTCATCACTAGCATCTTCAACTATTCCTTCTTAGAGGACCAACACTGGTTGCGAGGCCTCCATCATAATGGCCCCCGGCACTGGTTCCACCTGAATGCCCAGGTTATCAAAGTAATTATCTGGCAACTCCTCAATAGATATTATATTGCAATCAGTTGAGGGTTGAAAGGCCGTCTTGCGAGCCCTATCATCCTCCTCGCATTTCATCTTGTCTTGTATGGGTCCATTCCCTCTCTCTGCTAACTTGAAAGCCTTGTTGTAACCTTCACGGGACTCATGTTGAATTCCTCTAACACATCCAACTCCTTGCGGGGTGGGAAATTTCATAGATAGGTGGTAGATTGAAGTGACTACCCTCATCTCCTTAAGAATTTGCCTTCCCACTATTGCATTGTAGGCCGATGGCTGATCCACCACCATAAAGTCAGCGACCTGCGTGGTGATACAGGGCTCGTCCCCTAAGGTGATAGGGAGCCTGATGAGACCCTTTACACTAACTGATACTCTAGTGAACCCATATAGATGCCCCACTTTGGGGATAAGGTCCTTGTCAACTGTTAGGTCCAAATGTGTTGTAGAGGGGGGGTGAATACAACTTTTCGAATATGAGAAGCAATAAATACGATGCAATAAATGAACACACAGATTAAAGGAATATATGTCTTATATATAACTTGAAAGGGTTGCTACAACATTCATTACAAAGTATAACAGAAGTTCAGAGAGAAGTGAATGATACTAAGCTCTGTGAATGCACTCTCTCTCTTTCTCTTGTGTTTTTCTCAAGAATTACTCACTAACTAAAACATTACACAAGTACTTCTATTTATACTACATGTAATCTATGTCCTGTAGTCTTCAAAGACTAAGATGTACGTGGCCCAATGATGTCCACATAAATCTTGCCTTAACTTGAAAGCTTGGAAATCTGCCAATCAGAAGATGCCATGTGTCATGTTGAAGCTGCACTCTAAGTAGAACTTCTACTTGAGAATTTCTACTTAGCCATCTCGAAGTTCTAAGTAGAACTTCTACTTAGAAACTTCTACTTGGCCATCTAGAATATTTAGTACTTAGAAAATATTCTGGTCTTCAACTTGAAACTTCAATGCACATCTTGAACTTGTGATATCTTCATGTCTTCTTTATTCTTCACCAAGCTCTTGAATATGGATCTTTATTACTGACATAAGCTTGATATCAATGTCCTGACACTTGATGCAACGGTCTGGTTCATAAGTGACTAGTCTTGATAGGGTTTTTGCTTCTTGAATAAATTACCATATCCAATTAGTAATATGGCTTTCCAATATTTGCTTTCCTTCTTGTTCACTTGAAATCAATTGGTCTTATTGATACTGATAGTTATGATCTTGATTCTTGGCTTTTCAAATCACTGAGGCATGAACAAACTTTGACTTGAGCTTCTCTCAATTATTTCTTCTTGGCTTGATCATAGTTAACATGTTGAATTGTATCAATTACCTTGTCTTCATTTAGTGTTGATTTCTTGTGACTTCTTGTTCTTGATTGTCTTCTGGTTAAGTATCTTTTCCTTTAGTTGAGTTACATTAGTTATAGTGTTACAAGTTTATACACTCTGCCTTTCAATCTCCCCCTATTTGATTGTCTAACAATGACATTCAAATAAATGAAGGATAACTCAACTAAACAATGAGACGAGAAAAGATAATTAACATTACAGTCTTGAATAATATACAATTGAAAAGTACTTGAAAACAATACAAAGAACTTAAACTAGAAACAGAATTCGAACTTCGAATTAAAGATCATTTGAGTGATTCCTATTACCTGGATTATTTCATACCTTTTAGTCAAACTTGTATCACCTTATTGGATTCACTCTAAGGTGAATTTTCCTCAAGTGAGTTAAAGCAACCGAAAGACATGAAGTTTTTCCTTAAGTATCACCTTAAGTATCTTTTCCTTTAGTTGAGTTACATTAGTTATAGTGTTACAAGTTTATACACTCTGCCTTTCATTAACATATCCCATCTTTTTGTAGACTTCTTACATCAGAACATTCACTGCGCTCCCATTGTCAACGAGGACCCTGTATATATTCTGGGAGCCAATGAGAACTCGAACTACTAGCGGATCAGAGTGGGGATGATGAACCCACTTCGCGTCCTCCTCCGTAAACATGATATTTGTATCTTCTCCCCTAAAAAGTTTTAGAGGATTCCTGGGCTCTGGATAAGGATGTTTGAAAAGCCTTCTGAGTTTGTCCACCTCCTGAGTAGTTCTGATCTTTGGAATGTCCTCAAAGTTCTTCATTATGAGCTGAGGTTTCCAGTGAGATTTATCAGCTTTGAACTGAAAATAGATCATCTTGGGGTAGCCCTTGACACGGTCAGTATTGTGGACACTGGCCACATCTCGCTCCATTCGCTTCTTTTCCACTACTACTTCAGACAGGTAACTCATGAGTCTCTGCTTTTCTTCCACATACTTGTCTTCCACTTCGCCCCATTTGAATACATATAATACTCTCTCCAGAAATGCAGCATCTTGAGTCCGTAGCAGCCATTTTCTACTCATATGCAAGATTGTTTGATTCTGGTCTGCATCTATGAATACTAAGGCATCAGCTGTATCTTCAACATAAGCGTGTATCCAGTATACACTATCACTTCCTGGAACACCAATAGCCTCCCTTATTTCTCCTTGTTCTAGTGCTCCAGAAGGAAGAGTCAGAGCTTCATCTACATTCTTCATGGCTTGAAGAATATTCCATTTCTTCTCTATCAGCTCCGGCTCAATCTTCACGTCATCAAGAGGGTTTGGAGCAATGACATCACACTTCCACACCTCATTGCTCTTCTTGAATATAACTCTTTCAATGATCTTCACGGATTTATCTTTAAGCTCAGAAGCGAATCCCTTACTCATCATTTGTCTACAGACAGCTTTGAGAGATTCCACTGAAAGCTCCGTTAAGTCATTTTCCTCCATGCTAACCCTCTTCATTTTCCCGTCAACTACCATCCGGACAAAATTTGGATATGCTGAGAATTCTGGACCCTTGTCCTCTGCTAGCTGCATTAACTGATCCCTGTACAGAATGCTTAGCTCCTCAGATTGATAGTATTGAATTTTAGTCACTAGCAAGAACAACTCTGACGCAGATCTTCTCATTATGAATTGGTCATCCACATATAGGAAAGATGTTGGGACTCATTCTACCAAGGACAAAATAACCTGCCACTCCTTAATTGTTGCATTGTATCCAACCCTGACTTTAGAAATTAATCTCTTCAAAGCATTTATATAGTCCGCAGTCATTGGATTTTGCAAATTCAAGTTGTAGAACAGATCATCTGCCTCCTTGTTATGAATTCCTTTCGCACAGGATCCCATCAATATCTTCATTGCTTCATCCCACTTCTGCCCTATCCTTCGTTTGTCCAGATCAACTTGAGGATCAGCTAGCCTTGCAAGCTCATGATCGTACTGCTTCCCTTGTAGCTCCACTTTCTTTTCTAGGAAGGCAGCACGTTCTTGCATCATCTTCATTTTATGGAACTGAGCTTGTTCCAAGGCTAACTGTTGAGCTTTAAGGGTTTCCTCATCAACAAGAATTTCCTCAGGCATTCCGGAAGACATCCCAGCACCTCCACCTTGTTCCTTCAAAGATCTTTTTATAGCATGTGCCAACGGTACGTCTTCCATATCAGAATCTGAGTCAAGTACCTCCTGTACTGTTTCCTGATGACTCAGGTCAACGAATGGTTCATCAACCATCATTGCCTTACCCTTTCTCCTCCTCAGAGCCTCTTCATCAACAGACTGCTCAACTTCTGGTTCTTTGACAAGATCAGCGGGTTCTTCAATTTCTTCGATGTGAACTGCCTGCTGTCTCGTCTCCTTTCCACTCTCCCCCTTAAGTGAGTTATCCTGAGCTCCACCTTGGTCTCCAGATCCACCAGTTGCATAAGAACCTCCAAAACCAGAACCAGAGGCTCCCGCTCCACTAGCACCACCTGCACCAGCATCGGGGGGAGGTCGTTGTGACTCGAAGCACTCCGGGGGCACAAAACTCCTGACTGCGAACATCATTCTACTGATTTCCACAGCCATTGTATGCATTGTAGACTCCATTGCCCCCATCATCTCATTGAGAGTGCTTCCCAAGACACCACCAGCATGGCCCAAGTCATTGACCTTATTTGTCAAATCTTCAAAAGCTGTAGTTTGACTTGCCATTCTTGCTGCATAGTCGTCTAGAGTCCTTTGGTTGTTTCCAATGTACATCCCGAACTGCCCCATCGTCTGTCCGAACTGCCTCATCTGATTTTCCATAGAAGTCATACGCGTATCAAGATTTTCAATGTTAAGGGACGGTGTTTGGTCTAGGTGACCTCGCTCTAATACTCGTTCTGTTGGTATTTGGCGCTCGGTTTCGGGCCTTAAAAATGAAGGTCCCTCTCTCCCTAACCTCTCACACACACTCCCTGTCTCACGCTCGTGTATGTCTTCAATTATTGATCCAAAATATGAAGCAGTACCTGCAGAAATTGGATAAGCAAAATAATTTGCAGTTATGGGATCTATGTCTGTTTTGTCCTGAGTTGGAATCTCAGGCTGAGCGGCTGCAAAGTGTTCTTGTACGACATTAGAACCGATCCTCTTTGCAGCATCAGTACGTACCGGTGAAGGTACGGCTGAAGTTGTTAAAACTCCATGTCCTTTTGAAGCAACAGGATCTTCAAAAGGTACATAATTGTCATCAAAATCCCTATGTGTAGACTGTTTAAAGGGAGAACCACTCTCGTGAGGTGGAGTGATTGCGTGTGACACACTAGGGTTTGACTGGGGTTTTGAAGTAGCAGCATGAAAAAGTTTGGCTTTCTTTCGAATAAGTTGCTGCTCTTCGGGTTCACTCTCCTCATCATCTCCTACATATATACGTGCTGGCTTTCTGACTTCCGTTAACAGGGGTGAAAGAGAATAAGAATGTGTATCAGTCTCAGAAATGTAGCTCTCACCCTGGGATAGATTCTGCGGGTTAGCAGTCTCTTGGGTCTCGGAATCAGATACATAGGAGGAGGAATGAGTAGTATGCAGGGAGAGATTACCTTGTTCATTACCTTGTGCCTCATCGCTTTGCTCATCAGGAATCTCATCAAATGCCTCAGCATGAGCAGATGGATTCTGAGCATATGATGAAACTTGCGATGATTCCCCCAAATTGGTAACTCCTGCATCATATCTAAGCCACATTTGAATATTTTCAGGAATTGACATAGGTTTACCGTGATGTTTATCCTGATTAGCAATGGTTGAAAGTGACTTAGTGCCCATCCCCAGCGATTCAGATGTTGGGCTTCTGGCAAATCCCTGTCTAACAGCAAGAGCATCCTTCGGTATTAAGTCATTAATCAGCATCTGTAGGAACCGAGGAAACCAGCAGACAACATCAGTTGTAGTGATATCTCTGCTTGCAGGAGATCCCATTGAAACCACTATCTCAGAGAGAACTATGCGTCCATAATTTATATCCAGTTCTCTTGCTAGGGCAACTGCAAAGGTTTGCATTGGAATTGGAATTTGATGAAAATCTTTTTCTCGTGCTCGAAAACATCTAGTGATGGCCTCGAAAAAGTAATTCCATTCCACATGGAAGAATTGTTTTTGGATATTTCCTGTGATTGGGCCTTTCGGAGGATAACATCCAATTTCTTCAAAGAAGCTGAGGCGTTCTGCAACTGTAGGTTCTGGATCATAAGCATCTTTGATTGGGAAACCCAGAACCCTGTTGACAATCTCTTCAGTCACCTCAAATTCCTGACCCGCTAAGGTAAACCTGAAACCAAAGGGGGTTGATTTGCTCCCAAAAGTAACCGCACTAGTCCATAATTGCTGTAAAGCATCATGTACTAGTGTAGGTTTAGCAGTAAAAGCATGGCTAGCTTTGGAGTACAAATTAAGAAATCGTATCCAAAACTTAAACCGCGGGAGTTGATCACCAATTTCCGTAGAAATATTATAAAAATTGTTTTTAGCAAGTGAAAATTGGTGAGCCATTTTAATTTAAATGTTTTTCTTAAAAAGATGTAAAAAAAATTTTAATTTTGAAAAACAAATAATTTACGAATTAACAGTTTTATCTCTTTTAATTTTTCGAGAATATCAAAAGACAATCTGAGAAGTTAAACTACGGGATATGAACAGTTGCCAATTACCAAATCTGAATATTCAAAGAAGATGAATATTCGTGTGTATACCGGTAAACTCGTGTGTGTATATGGATGAAGAATGTGGAAATCGTGTTTTGTGAACAGTTACACAAACAATATATGTTCGTGTGTATGTATATGCGCGTGTATGAATGGTCACTAAACACAGTAGCACAACGATTAATGATAATACAGTGAATATCAGTCAACAAATTGGCAGTAATTCGTGATTAGTATGAGTTTAATCACAAAAACACGGATTAATGGTATGAATTTTTTGAAATCGCCCTGTTTTTGTGAAACGGCTGCTGTGAAAATAAAATTAGGTAAAGTGAATGATGCATCGAGTTAGAGATGTATATATAGATGATTGTGAAATGACAAAAGTATCCCTGTTAAAAAGAGTGTTAAAGTCTAAGTACATACAGGGAGGACTTAAGTCGAACTCTATCTCGAACATTTCTATCTCGAACATCAAGTCGAACTTCGAGATGAAGTTCGAGATAGAGGTTAACTCGAACAATTAAGCACAAATAAGCACTTTAACCAATTTTACAGCAGAAACTATAGGGAAATCCTATCTCGAACATTATTGATTTGTAGTAAATTTGGAAAATTCCCTTCTAGAAGAAACAGGGAAATTCGAGATTCTTTTCGAGTTAGAAGTTTAACTCTATCTCGAACATCAAGTCGAAATTCGAGTTGAGTTTCGAGATAGACTAAGAACTCTATCTCGAACAGCAAGTCGAAATTCGAGTTGAGTTTCGAGATAGACTAACTCGAAGTTAATCTCAAATTCTTTCCAAAATACCCCCTTGAAGCAAAAAGTACAGGGTAATTCAAGATATGTTTCGAGTTAGGAGTGTAACTCGAAAAATTCCCTTTAGCTTAACTGAGAATTCTATCTCGAACATCAAGTCGAAATTCGAGTTGAGTTTCGAGATAGACTAAGAACTCTATCTCGAACATCAAGTCGAAATTCGAGTTGAGTTTCGAGATATACTAACTCGAAGTTAATTCTCAGTTCTTTTCAAAATATTCCCTTAATGGAAACCTCATCTCAACCTTTGAGATAAAATTCGAGATAGACTTTATCTCGAATATTTTGAAGATAGAACTAGGCACACTGGTAACTCGAACTCGAACTCGAAGTCGAATTTCGAGATGAATTTCGAGATAGCCAACTCGAAATTCTTCCCAGACTTAGAATTTTTCAAAAACTTCACTCTGACAGCTTAAGTCGAAATTCAAGTCGAATTTCTAGATGAGTTTCGAGATAGAACCTAACTCGAAATTTTTGAAGTTTTTTTTAATTCTAAGGCCTCTAATTACATGAAAATCATAGGTAAATTCATCTAAAAATCATGCAATATTTAGAATATTATGAATTTAACTCCCCCTATGATCATGCAATCTAACAAGCATAAATTCACAGATTTGTGCTATAAAAGACACTTAAATCACAAGGAATTTATGCAAAAACACACTATAAGCAACCTATAACAATCATTAATTAGGCATTTTAAAGTCTAAGCACATAATGATTGAGTAGCTTGCACATACAAACATAAACATGGATTTTACATATAGAAGGCTTTACTAACTTGTGTTAAGCATTCCCAATTCACCAACCAATCTATTGAATGTTACTTCATCAAGAGGTTTGGTGAATATATCTGCAATTTGTTGCATTGTGGGCACAAAATGTAGCTCCACAGTCCCCTCCTCGACATGTTCTCTTATAAAGTGATACCTGATGTCGATGTGCTTGGTTCTTGAGTGATCTACAGGATTGTTGGTTATAGCAATGGCACTTGTGTTGTCACACATAATTGGAATTTTCTTGTGCTCCATGCCATAATCCTTCAATTGGTTCCTCATCCACAGTATTTGAGCTACACAGCTTCCAGCAGCAATGTACTCAGCTTCAGCAGTAGAAGTAGATACTGTATGTTGCTTTTTACTTTGCCAGGACACCAATCTTCTGCCAAGAAATTGGCAAGCACCAGATGTGCTTTTCCTATCAATCCTGCAACCTGCATAATCTGAATCCGAATAGCCAATAAGATTAAAACCTGTATCTCTTGGGTACCAAATCCCTAGATTTGGTGTGCCCTTGAGATACCTAAAAATTCTTTTGACGGCTACGAGATGTGATTCTCTAGGATCCGCTTGGAACCTTGCACATAAACAAGTTGCGAACATTATATCGGGTCTACTTGCAGTTAAATAGAGGAGTGAGCCAATCATACCTCGATAGCTTGTGATGTCAACTGATTTACCTGATTTGTCTTCATTAAGCTTCGTGGCTGTTGCCATGGGAGTCTTAGCTGCTGATGCATCTTCTAGATTATACTTCTTGAGTAAATCTCTGACGTACTTGGATTGACAGATAAAGATACCATCTTTTCTTTGACTGATCTGTAATCCAAGGAAGAAGGACAGCTCTCCCATCATGCTCATCTCATATTTTTCCTGCATTAGCTTGGCAAATTTCTCGCACAAGCGCTCATTTGACGACCCAAAAATAATATCGTCCACATAGACTTGAACAAGTATTAAGTCATTTCTTACAATTTTATAGAACAATGTTTTATCAATTACTCCCCTAACAAAACCATTTTCAATTAAGAATAAGGATAGGGTTTCATACCATCACCTTGGGGATTGCCTGAGGCCATAGACAGATTTGAAGAGAAGATACACAAAATCTACATGTTCTGGATCAACGAAACCAGGCGGCTGTTCCAGATACACTTCTTCTTCTAACTCTCCGTTCAGGAAGGCACTTTTCACATCCATCTGGAAAACATTGAAGTTCTTATGTGCTGCAAATGCCAAGAACATCCTGACTACCTCAAGTCTTGCAACCGGTGCATAGGTTTCATCATAATCAATTCCTTCTCGCTGAGAATAACCTTTTGCAACCAAACGAGCCTTATTTCGTGTTACAAGTCCGTTTTCATCCAGTTTATTTCTGAATACCCACCTAGCTCCAATTACTGATATGTTCTTAGGTCGGGGTACCAGTTTCCAAACTTTCTGCCTTTCAAACTTATTGAGTTCCTCTTGCATTGCAATCACCCAATCAGCATCACCAAGAGCTTCTTCTATTTCTTTAGGTTCAAGCTTGGATAAGAACCCAGAATATAAGGAGATATTAGCCATGTCAGCTCTTGCAGTTCTTCTAGTAGTCACACCAGCATCTGGATCACCAATAATTAACTCAAACGGATGGTCTCTATTCCATACCCGTTCACCTGGAAATTGTCTTGATGATTCAGCTTGACTTTCTGAGTTGGGGTGCTGACTACTTTGATTATTTTCACTAACTCCCCCTGAGTTAGTGCCAGCTCCTACAGAACTAGAGTCAACTCGACTCGAGCCTTGAACAGTAGTCCTTGAGCTGCTATTTACTCCCCCTGAGTTGTTGCCGGTTCGTACTGAAGAAGTCTCTCCTGATCTTGTAGAATTAGCTTGTTCACTAGACTCAGGTTCTTCATGTACACTTGGAACGTTTAATGGAGCAACCAACTCAGGTTCATCTTCAAGATCTTCTAAGTCCAGATTCTGAAATTTTAGAGACTCAGTTTCACTAGAATCTCTTGAAATTGATGAGAGTTTGGTATCGTCGAATCTGACGTTGTAGCTTTCAGTCACTTTTCGATCATTCACTAAGAACACTCTATAAGCTGCCACCACATCTGTAGAGTAACCAACAAAGATTCCTTCACGAGCTTTTGCTGTAAACTTGCCTAGATTTTCATCATCTATAAGCACATAGCATTTTGCTCCGAAGACATGAAAGTATTTGATTGTTGGTCTTCTGTTGTTCATTAATTCACATGGTGTCTTTTCTTTATCTTTTATGATCAAGGTTCTATTTTGAGTGTAACACACGGTACTCACTGCTTCGGCCCAGAAGTACAAAGGAAGTTTTGAATCATACAACAAAGTTCTTGCTGCTTCAACCAAAGTTCTATTCTTCCTTTCAACTACTCCATTTTGCTGTGGAGTTCTCGGGGCTGAATACTGACGACGTATTCCTTTAGATACACAGAAGTCATTCAGCACTGCGTTTTTGAATTCAGTGCCATTGTCTGATCTAATCGTCTTCACAGTAAGTGTTGAAACATTCTCAATTTGAGTGATATGATCAATGATTAAGAAAGGTACTTCATCTTTCGTCATTGCGAACAATACCCATGTATACTTGGAGAAGTCATCCACGATTACCAAAGCATATCTTTTCCTAGACAAAGATAGGACATTCACTGGGCCAAACAAATCCATATGAAGAAGTTGCAGAGGCTCAGTAATACTAGAAATTTCTTTGCTTTTATGCGATGCTCGCTTCGACTTTCCCATTTCACAAGCTTCACAGAGTCCTTTCGGAGCGAACTCCATTTGAGGTAAATCTCTCACCAATTCTCGCCTCGCGAGAGCATTCATCGTTTTGAAGTTTAAGTGAGATAGCTTTTTGTGCCATAACCAGCTTTCATCATCCGAGGCTTTGCTGTAGAAACAGGTGACCTCATTCTGATTTGCTGAATCCATATCTGCAACAAAAAGATCTGCCTTTCGAACTCCTCTCAAAGCTAGTGAGCCTTCCTTGATGTGAGTGATTGATACACCTTTCTTGTTGAATACAATTTCGTAACCTTTGTCACAGAATTGACTGATACTCAACAGATTGTGCTTCAGTCCCTCAACATAGGAAATATCTTCAATGATGACATTGCCAGTTTTCAGTTTGCCATATCCCTTTGTCACACCTATGCTGTCATCTCCAAAGGTAACATAAGGGCCAGCCTTCATAACCAACTCTGTAAGCAGGGACTTGTTTCCAGTCATATGCCTCGATGCTCCACTGTCTAGCACCCATATAACTTTATTTCTATTCTGCTTAATGCCCTGCAATGACAGATTGGTTAAACATTCTTCGGAACCCAACTTTGATTGGGCCCGGCTTTTCGATAAGATCGAGAATCAACAGATTTAACAACAGGAGATGCACTTTTCTTAACATTACTAGAGCTTTCGACTATCTCCTTTCCTTTCTCAGACTTGACAGATTTGTCAGTCTTAGGAGAAGGTTTGTCACTCCTAACTTTAGGAGGACTGACAGTCTTGGCTCTCACATGCTTTTTCTTGATGTTTGAACTAGCAACAGTATTTAAGCATGACTAGCTAGATGCATTCATTAAATGCACAAAAGTTTGCATGATGTTAAAAGTGCATGGCATACAATTAGGTTGACCACACTGTGCATGATTCTGATGCAGATTATTCATTGTATGTGTGATAGGCATGGCATGTGTAGCAGGAACATTCATGTTTGCTTTGCATGCATAAGAAAGATGTTCAGTAGATTTACAATGATAACATGCTTTCTTTATTCGTTCAGCCTTAACCTCTTTTATGCTTTTCTCTCTCTTTCCTTGTTGTTTAACAGCCTTAGCTCCTAATCCCAGTCTAGATTCATCTCTAGGGAAATTGATTTTCACTTGTTTGATAGGAGTTATAGGTTGTTCTTTCTGGCGATCTTCCATCTCAATCTCATATCTAGCTATCAATTCAGTCTCTTCTTCTTCTATTCTAGGAACAAGATGTTTGTAGATAGGTTTGACAACCGATTTAAGAATTCTAGGTGTTTCCTTTTTAAGGTCACTGGAACTAGGGTCAATAGGTCTCTTTCCTTCTTTCTTAGGAAGGTCAGAATAATCAAGTCCTATACCTACTCCAGTTATCTTCTTAAATGTGTTATTATCTGCATACACTTTACTAGCAGCTAGTTTGTAAGCTTCACATTTAGTTTCTAACTCAGCTAGTTTGTCCCTAAGACATGCTTCTACTTCTTCCTTAAGGACGAGCTTGTGCTCCAGAGATTTAATAAAGTCTCTTAGGGAAGTATCTACAGTGCAAGCAGCCTCCAGCTCTTCCACTTTTGCCTCAAGCATTCTGCTTTTGGCAACAAGTGTTTTCTGTTCCTTTTGAGAAGAGTCTAGGCTTTTGCACAACATATAGATCTCTTCACTAAGAGCCCCATTCTGTTCCTTATAATCATCAATGGACATTTCAACATTAAGGGTTAGAACTGGTACCTCTGGTTCCTCTGATGTCTCAGCCATGAGGGCAAAGTTTTCTACATTAGTAACATCTTCCTCATCTGAATCATCCCAAGCTCTTCCTTCTGTCACCAATAAAGCTCGTTTTCCATGTCTTTCCTTCACCAGTGATTCATACTTGCTTTTGAGGGCTTCATATGTCTCTTTTGAATAAGTCTGTTTAGGCTTTTTGCAGTCCGAGGCAAAATGTCCAGCTTCACCACAGTTATAGCATTTGAACTTCATTTTGAAATCCAAAGGAGATTTGTAGCTGGTATTCTTGCCTTTTCCTTTGTAGCCTGACGAACTACCACCACCCCTAGCAGCCCGATAATAAGATGAAGAATTTCTCTGTGGTCGGTTGCTCTTTCTGAATCTCATGTTGCTGAACTTCCTTGCCATGTATGCCACGACACTATCGTCCATGTTGTCCAGCTCTTCTTGGGTGTAGTAGTCATCATCACTGTCAGATGCGCACTCGTCATCATTATCATCTTGGTGTGGTGCAAGTGATGATTTAGGCTTTGCTGCAACTATTGCCTTCTTAGACTCTTCCTCATCAGCAACTAATCCTGATGCAGTTTCTTTTCCTTTTGAATCATTGTCCCATGCTTGATCTTGAAGTGTTTCCAGCTCATAGGTCTTTAATATTCCATAATACTCTTCCAGAGAAGTTGTATGCAAATCTCTGGTTTCTCTTATTGCGTAGACCCTATGTTCAATGCTTTTTGGCTGGTTCCTCAGATATCTCGTATTAGTCTCAACCATGGGGAGAGTTACACCTCTCAGATTCAAATCCAATACCAACTGACTGAATCGTAGATAGACGTCTGTTATGCCTTCTCCTTTTCGTATTCTAAAGGTGTCATACTCCATCTTGAGTATGAGTGTCTTGTTGCTTCTAACCTCTGCAGATCCTTCCATGACAACTTCTATCTTGTCCCAAATCTTCTTTGCTGTAGTCAGACCTTTGACTATGTTGAACATTTCATGATCAAGAGATTCCATCAAGGTTTGTCGTATGGCAGTATCATAAGCTATTTGTTCCTTGTCAGCATCCGAAAACTCCGAGGCCTTTTTAGGCTCAGACCGAGGTGCTATAACCACCCCTCCTTCCGTATGTGCAGGAATAACCACCATTGGAACAAATTTACCCTTGTCAAGGACTTCCAGATATTCAGGGTTAACAGTCTCTAGATATAGTCTCATTCTGAAAACCCATTCTTCATAGTGATCTCGGTTGAACATTGGGATCTTGAATGCATTTTTAGGAGCCATCTCAATTCTGGTCACTAAAAGTTTCTAAGTACCCAAGACTAGGCTATGTAGAATATATATGTAGAACTTTTGCCTAAGTCGAAATTTCTCTAAGTCGAAATTTTGCTCAAGTCGAAATTCACCAAGTAGAAATTGTCCAAGTCGAAATTCTATGTAGAAATTCTCAAGTAGAAATTCTATGTAGAACTTTTGTCCTTAGAATAATTTTTTCTGCAGGTTACTTTAATATTGAATAAACAATATTATCTCTTTAACACCTTTTGACTTTTGATGCTTTACTCACCTAACCCACGTGCTAGGTACTGAGTATGTCTTGTTTCACTTTCGGCCGTGAATAATGCAAATCACAAAGTCCAAAAACACCTTTTTATTCTTTTACTATTTTTCTGTTTGAAAAGGAGATCAAAAAGTTGTTGGGTTGTCTTCTTTGATAAGAACAGATGATGAACACTCAAGAACACCAAATATGAAAGTACCCAGATTAATTCACAAAAATTAATTAAAATACATCCAAGCTAAATAATCACACCTGGAGTATTTAAATAATTTTTCGGATGAGTTTTCACTACAAACGAATTAAAGCTCACTTTTCGAGAAAATGAAAAGTAGATCTAGAAAATGAAAACTCACGATTCTTCCACTCAACACAAGGATCTATGTTTTGTATGTTAAACATATAGCTCTGATACCAATTGTTAGGTCCAAATGTTTTGTAGAGGGGGGGTGAATACAATTTTTCGAATATGAGAAGCAATAAGTACGATGCAATAAATGAACACACAGATTCAAGGAATATGTCTTATATATAACTTGAAAGGGTTGCTACAACATTCATTACAAAGTATAACAGAAGTTCAGAGAGAAGTGAATGATACTAAGCTCTGTGAATGCACTCTCTCTCTTTCTCTTGTGTTTTTCTCAAGAATTGCTCACTAACTAAAACATTACACAAGTACTTCTATTTATACTACATGTAATCTATGTCCTGTAGTCTTCAAAGACTAAGATGTACGTGGCCCAATGATGTCCACATAAATCTTGCCTTAACTTGAAAGCTTGGAAATCTGCCAATCAGAAGATGCCATGTGTCATGTTGAAGCTGCACTCTAAGTAGAACTTCTACTTGAGAATTTCTACTTAGCCATCTCGAAGTTCTAAGTAGAACTTCTACTTAGAAACTTCTACTTGGCCATCTAGAATATTTAGTACTTAGAAAATATTCTGGTCTTCAACTTGAAACTTCAATGCACATCTTGAACTTGTGATATCTTCATGTCTTCTTTATTCTTCACCAAGCTCTTGAATATGGATCTTTATTACTGACATAAACTTGCTATCAATGTCCTGACACTTGATGCAACGGTCTGGTTCATAAGTGACTAGTCTTGATAGGGTTTTTTCTTCTTGAATAAATTACCATATCCAATTAGTAATATGGCTTTCCAATATTTGCTTTCCTTCTTGTTCACTTGAAATCAATTGGTCTTATTGATACTGATAGTTATGATCTTGATTCTTGGCTTTTCAAATCACTGAGGCATGAACAAACTTTGACTTGAACTTCTCTCAATGATTTCTTCTTGGCTTGATCATAGTTAACATGTTGAATTGTATCAATTACCTTGTCTTCATTTAGTGTTGATTTCTTGTGACTTCTTGTTCTTGATTGTCTTCTGGTTAAGTATCTTTTCCTTTAGTTGAGTTACATTAGTTATAGTGTTACAAGTTTATACACTCTGCCTTTCAATCTCCCCCTATTTGATTATCTAACAATGACATTCAAATAAATGAAGGATAACTCAACTAAACAATGAGACGAGAAAAGATAATTAACATTACAGTCTTGAATAATATACAATTGAAAAGTACTTGAAAACAATACAAAGAACTTAAACTAGAAACAGAATTCGAACTTCGAATTAAAGATCATTTGAGTGATTCCTATTACCTGGATTATTTCATACCTTTTAGTCAAACTTGTATCACCTTATTGGATTCACTCTAAGGTGAATTTTCCTCAAGTGAGTTAAAGCAACCGAAAGACATGAAGTTTTTCCTTAAGTATCACCTTAAGTATCTTTTCCTTTAATTGAGTTACATTAGTTATAGTGTTACAAGTTTATACACTCTGCCTTTCATCAACATATCCCATCTTTTTGTAGACTTCTTACATCAGAACATTCACTGCGCTCCCATTGTCAATGAGGACCCTGTATATATTCTGGGAGCCAATGAGAACTCGAACTACCAGCGGATCAGAGTGGGCATGATGAACCCACTTCGCGTCCTCCTCCGTAAACATGATATTTGTATCTTCTCCATTAAAAAGTTTTAGGGGCCTCTCCTGCAGATGATGTACATTAGTGAGGGGTCGTTCTCTAGCCTCGCGGGTATACTTTTCTCTAGCCTTATTGATATCTCCTCCAATATGGGGTCCTCCTATGATCACATGAATACTACCATATCGTTCTTCCCTCTGTTTGTGATGCTCCTCCTTTTGTCCAGCAGGTGGAACATCATTATATTCGAGGCCTGGCTTAGTCCCAGACTTGGCATTGTGTTTCTTCACTTCTCTAACCACCCACTCAGTTAGCTTCCCTTCTCGAATTAGCTGGTCAGTTTGCTCCGAAAGGTGCCAGCAGTCTGCGGTATCATGTCCCGTTTGATCATGAAAGTCACAATACTTTTTAGTGTCCGAGGTTCCTCTAGTACCCATGGGTGGAGGCTTCTTGAACATCCCCTTGTTGGCACTAACAGCATAAATGTGATCAACAGAAGCCACCAGGGGAGTCAATTATCTTCATCTCTTGCGGGGCGAACCCGAGATGGGGATCGCCTTGGGGGAACGCGTTCCCTTCTCTTTGGGCTCGGGCTGCGATCCTATCTTCGCCTGGGGCCTCGGGAGTCTTTCCTCTTCACTCCTTTATTCTTGCTTCCGCTACCACCATCCTTGTTACTTTTCTTCAATTCTTCCATTGACTTTTCAACTCGTTGGAAGGGCTCGGCCTCTTTATAAAGTTCTACAAGGGTATTAGGTGTAGATGCTTGAAGTTTTTTCGAGAGCTTCGTTCCTTCTCTCAGCCCAGCGATGAGAAAATTTTTAACGGCCTCGTCATTTGCTCATCGCACTCTTGGGACCTCAGCATTAAACCTCTTGAAATAGCCTTGCAATCTTTCCCCTTCCTTTTCCTTTATATTAGCCAAGAGAGACACATGAGGTGCATAGAGCATTGAGGATTGGAATTGTTTGATGAAGATGTCCACAAATTGCTCCCAGGAGTCAATGGTGACTAAAGCCCCAAGCTTTGAGAACCACTGTTTGGCACTTCCTCTCAACGAGGCCGCAAACAATCTGCACCTAGCCAAATGTGAGACTTGATACACATCCATCTCATTGTTGAATCGAATGACGAACTCTACCGGGTCTGTATCCCCGTTATAGGTCATATCTGAATGATGGCCTCTAAACACAGCGGGGAGTGGGGCGGTCCGAATTTCGTGGGTGAAGGGCCAAGACGAGCCCATAGTACTGAAGATCCCTTTCTCAGTATTCATTGCGTCTAAGGCCTTTTTCAACTCCTCCAGCTTATAGTCCCCAACCTTGGCCTCCTTATGTTCTACTTTCTTCTCTCCAGTACTACCATGGTGATATTGATTCTTTTTTGGGGAGCTAAACTCCTCCCGATCATTCTTGCGATCCTTCTTCTTGTGATCCTGGGGACTTGGCCCGTGGCGGTGGGACCGCTCGCGATCTCGATGAGATGGGGGGTCTGTCATCGGGACGATGGGACCGCTCATGCTCTTTATGAGAATAGGGGGTCTGTTGTCACGACGATATGACCGCTCGAGATCTAGATGAGATGGGGATCGCTGAGACTTGTCCTGGGATCGCTTGTCCCCTTTTTCAGCAATAATTTTTTCTAACTTGTAGGGCCCTTAGTTCCTTCCTCCCGATAGGTATGGGGCCCCGTCCTTGCATTCCTTTTTGCACCTCTAGAGCTATGTCGCCTCTCCACCTTAGCCATCCTTTCCTGTACTGCCGTCACTTGATCACCAATACCCTTCAGGAAGGACATGACCTCACTATTTAGCACCACCTGATGGGCGGGGGTCGTCTCCACATTCTCATACTCGGACCCGGGCCCGTCCTTAGGTGCATCGCCCTTTGGGGGGTCATTCCTTGGGGGGTCGTCTTTGTTGAGCTTGTGCGACCACGGGGTCTCCCCGTTGTTGGCTCCGTTCTTCTTCTTGTTCGATTTAGTCATCTTTCTCCCTAGTTAATGACTAGGCCCCTCCTTCTAGCGCCAAATGTTATAGGGAAAAATTGGTATAACAATATTTATGGAGGTTGCTGGAATCACGGAGCAAAATACGGATATTTTGCTAAGAACACGAAAAACACAAAGAAGATTTGTAATTGTTTGTGGCTGATCTTGTTTGTTGATATTTCAGGGGTGAACTGTTTCTCAATCTTAACAAGGTGCCTGCGTACCCTATTTATAGAGATCAAGCCATACGTAGTTCTTGGAGAAGAAGTTACCCTGACGGATTAGGGTTTCTGTGGGCTCGTCTTGGCCCAAATCCACTAGACGTCTATGGGCTGATATAATTTATCCATTAATTTTGCTCATGACCCATGGCCCAATAAAGGTTACTTATGGCTAACACGATGCTAGAATCGCATGGCCTCACTGGCGAGGCTAATAGAGAAGCTACGTGACCTCACATGCGATCTCGCTGGGCTTACTCATGCGAGGTCATCCCACGCTATGGAGATAATCCTACTCATGCGACCTCACTGGGCTTAGCTATGAGTCTTCACAATAAGAATATTCTAGGCTTCGCTGGACCTTGCAGAAAGATGTGATGCGATCCCATACTAGGGACATGCAGGCGAACTCGACCCGTAGCTTGGGGTCGCTTGCTCCCATATCAGACTTAATAATACATTGGGTTGATTCCTTATGGCGGGCTTTTGTGACCCATTCTTAATCTTTAGGCCCATTATGAGTTATGGATCGTTATTATAGCCCATTAGGTCTGTTTAAGGTTTATGCCAAGATTTGGGCATAACATTGATAATACTAGTTAGCCCGAATATTCTACTTCAATAACCCCAAACAGAGTATGAGTCTAGAAAAACTTGAAATTTATAATACTAGTCTGGGATTCTAAATGAGTTGCTCCGGCCCAAGTGGTAAGGGTTATCCTCTTTTATCCCAGGATCTGGGTTCCACTCAGGCTCATCCCAAAAATTTTCTTAAAACAGATACTGAATTGTAAGACTATAAGCAAAATATTAAAAAAAGAAAAATTGAGTTGGACCGGCCCACATTCTTGGATGTTTATCTTTCAACTCATATAAATTTTATTCATTCAAATTGAAAATTTTATTTAGTTAACATTTTTACTTTATTTTGAATCATTAGAAAAAATATTGTTCACAAATATATTCTTCACAAAAATAACACATGACTTTAGTTTACGAGCTCATACTTACGAAAAACATAGCATATAAATTCGTTCTCACAAACAATTATCAAATGAGTTCATGAATTTTGTTTTTCTACCTACAGTTAAACCATGAATATGTTCGGGATCGGAAAAATTTATTTATTAATCGAGATTATTTATTTATTGAGGTTAAAAATACATTGTCTCTATTATGTTGAGACCGGAAAAAATTATTCATTTGATGAGTTTTTTTTTGACAAAAACGTACTTGCTCATTATTAAATCAAATCCGTAACCAATACATCATAAATAAAGTTCGGAGCGACATCCATCCACTCCTGAACGCCTCACATAGAATGAGCTTCCCTAGCTAGCTTATGGGCAGCCTCATTCGCAGACCTATGAATGAACTCAACTAGCACATTATCATAGTGCTTTAATAACTCGACACAATCTGCTACAATAGTATGGAAATAAGCATAACCTTTTCCCATTTTAAGTGCATCCACTACTAGCTTTGCATCCATTTCAAAAATGCACCGCCTGAATCCCAACCTTTTAGTCCATGATAAAGCCTCCTTCAATCCCACAGCCTCTGCTTCTCTTGGATGAAATTGTGCCTCAATTTTCTAACTTCGAGCGCATACAAATTCCCCCCTCTCATCCCTAATTATGGCTCCTATTCCAACACTGCCAGATGATGAAAAAATCGCAGCGTCAACATTGATTTTAACCCAACCATTAGGCGGGGCAGTCCACCTTCTAGCACTTACTCCTGTCACTGGTTTTATACTTGGTTTTTCTTGTTGAGCCTTCCTCCATTCATGTAGCATACTGGCCGCAGCTGACTGAACTCCTACCTCAGAAACACTGATTTGATTCCACACCCATCTGTTTCTACGGTTCCAGAGATGCCAGCAAATCATGGCGACCCAGGCTAGCTTCTCCCTTGTATACATATTAAACACCTGTTGGATTTTGATGAACGTATTTTCCTCCTGATCTCCTTGAACCAGCTCTTGCAACCCCAGGTTTGTCCATACCGACTGTGCAAATGAACAGCTGAATAGTACATGCATAGTATTTTCCTGTCGACACAGGCACCATGAACACATAGGGCTAATGTCAACTCTTTTCATTACTAACTCCACAGCTGTAGGTACACATGCTCTACAAACACGCCACATGAAACTGACAACTTTACCTGGGAGGTCAAGTGCCCACAACTTTCGCCAAAAACCAGCCATTGGCCATGTCTGTTCCCCTTGCAGCTGCCTATAACAGCTCTTCACCGTAAAATCTCCACTGTCATCCAACAACCAAAACCAAGAATCTCCCCTTGGCACCTCAGGAATAGGGATTCTTTTAATCAACTGGACGTCTCTCTCATTCAAGATATCATTTACCACCTCAATATCCCAACTGTTATTTTGGTCCTCCATCAGATTTTTCACCTGCACTTCCTTTAACTCACTACTCATAGGTGTTGTTAAGTATCCATTTACCTTACACGGCAACCACGGAACTTTCCAGATGTTTGTACTCTGACCATCCCCTATACATCGACGACTCCCTTTCTGAACAGCAGCTTGAGCTTCCATAATACTTCTCCACATATAGGAAGGGTTTGCTCCTAGTTCGGCATGTAGGAAATCAGTTTTAGGAAAGTATCTCGCCTTCATTAGACTCGTAACTAATGGATTCGCATTATTCAATAACCTCCACCCCTGCTTTGCGAGCATCGCTATGTTGAACTTACTTAAGCTCTTAAATCCCAACCCACTGTCTTCCTTCGCAATACATAATCGATCCCAAGCTAACCATCTAATACCCCTTCCATTTCCTCCCCCCCCCCCACCAAAAAGCATTCATCTGTCTTTGTATGCCATTGCAAATTTCTGTTGGAACCAAGAATAAATTCATCCAAAAGTTTGGTATCGTTTTTGCTGCCGTTTTCAACAACACCAGTTTACCTCCCCTTGAAATTGCCTTATGTTTCCATCCTTGAATTTTTTTACTTATACGATCCACCAGGAACTTGAATGCATTATTTTTCCTTCTTCCTATCGACGTGGGCAGACCCAGATACTGTCCTTGTTGCATCACTTCCTGTACTTGTAGATTAGCACAAATCTGCTCTCTTACTGACCCCCTTGTATTCGGACTAAAGATCACAGTCGACTTCCTTAAATTTATAGCTTGGCCAGAAATATTTTCATATCTCAGTAATATATTCCTCATAACCATAGCTTCCTGCTCTGTTGCCTTAAAAAAGAAGTAGCAGTCATCCGCAAACAGTAAATGTGAAATGGGTGGCGCACCTCGAGCTATTACACAACCATGAATCAGTTTCGTTTCCTCATTTCTCCGGATAATACTGCTCAATCCCTCTGCACATAAAATATATAGATAGGGGGATATGGGATCCCCTTGTCTAATTCCTCGATGTGGTATAATCTCCCCAAACTCCACTCCATCCCGTATAAAACTGTAAGATACCGTCTTAACACAAGTCATCACTCTATCGATCCACATCTCTCCAAACCCAAATTTTCTTAACATACCCTCCAAATAACTCCATTCAAGTCTATCATAGGCTTTTGAGATATCAACTTTTAAACCCGCCACACCATTTACTCCTTGTGTCTTTCGCTTGATATAATGATTAACTTCAAAAGCAACTAATGCATTATCTGTTAATAATCTTCCCTCAACAAAAGCACTTTGTTTATCCGATATTAAACTTGGTAGACACTCCTTTAGCCTATTCGCCATTACTTTAGACAAGATACGGAATAAAACATTGCATAAGGAAATTGGTCTTAGGTCAGAAACGTACTGTGGTTGGCTAATCTTTGGTATAAGACACACTATAGTTTTATTAATACCCATCGGCAGTTCTCCTGTAGCAAAGAAATTCTGACAAAATTTGATTACATCCATTCCCACCACATGCCAATAAGCTTGATAAAAACCAGGGTTGAGCCCATCATGACCTGGTGACTTATCTGGGTGCATGGCAAAGACGCCTCTCTCACTTCTTCACTCGTTATCTGCACTGTAAGCTTCTGATTATACTCCTCCATAACTTGGTTTACCTCTTCTCTTTCTGACAACATCTCCTCTCTGCTAGATGATTTAAACAATTCCTCAAAATACTCACATATGACCTGCTGTATTCCTTCTGCACTTTCCGTCCATACACCATTCTTGTCCCTTAGTTTTTTTATTTGATTATTCTTTTTGCGACCTGTTGCATACTTATGGAAGAATTTTGTGTTTTGATCCCCTTCTTTAAGCCAAAACTGTTTAGACCTTTGTTTCCAATATACCTCTTGTTGTTCCAAAAGCTTCAGAAATTCCCATCTAGCCTCATCATACTTACGCAGTCCATCATTATCTCTTCTCGATCGAAGCTGTCTCATCAGTCTTCTATAATTCTGAATTTTATTACGAACTTCCTTCATTTCCCCTCACCCCATTCTTCTAACCTCATGCAGCAGTACTCTACTTTCTCCACAATACTCCTTCCCTCTGTCTGTTCCCAACTCTCCTGAATTAACTTTAGACAATGCTCCTCCCTTATCCAACTGTTTTCAAATCGAAACTTTCTCGCCTTAGGAACATATATCATTCTATTAAGCTCCAGTAAAAGTGGCATATGGTCTGACGTTGACACTTCCAAAACTTTAATTGTAGCCTGAGGGAACATATTCATCCATTCTTGATTTGAAAAACCCCTATCCAATCGTTCTTACACCCAAGAGTTAGTTCCTCTTGATCGTTCCCAAGTGAATTCACTGCCAACATATCCCATATCCTTCAATTGACACTCGGCTATAGTCCTTCTAAACCCCTCCATTAACCACCTCGGTTGCATTCTGCCTCCCTTCTTTTCATGCGTGTACATGATATCATTAAAGTCCCCCGCAATGCACCATGGTAACCTTGATTCCCCATCCAAACCACGTAGCAAATTCCATGACTCTCTCCTCCTGTACCTCTCTGGACAACCATAGAATCCAGTGTATCTCCACCTTCCCACCCCAGCACAAGATACTTCAAAGTCTATGTAGTGATTGCAGCTACCCTTAATCTCTACCCCCGTATCATTCTTCCATAATAAAGCTAAACCCCCTCCATGAGTTTGTGTATCAACAACAAAACAGCCGGCATAATGTAATGTCTTGCATAACTCCTCAATCCTTTCTTTCCTCACTAATATCTCTGACAGGAATATTAAACTTGGCCTTATTTGATTTGTGATTTCTTTGAGAAATCGAACCGCACGTGGATTGGCCAGTCCACGAGAGTTCCATATTAAGAGACTCATAATACTCGGCGGGCCTGGTGACCAGGTCCCGCCCCAACCAAGTTTTTTGACACATCTGATCCAAGTACATTACCTTCATTCTGTTGTTGAGGCCCATCCATTTGCATCTGTACAGGTCCAAGGCCCAACTGTGGTTGGTCCCTTTCAATCCTCTTAAGCTTTGCCTCCAAAACTACAGTTGACTCTTCATCCAAATTCAAATTTTCCCTTTCCATATTTATCTGATCCTGATTTTTCGATGTAATCACAACTACTACTTCATCCCCCCCTTTTTTCGCGCATAACGCCTCCATCCTCCATGAATCTCGCATTACTATCAGTACTGCCACTTGCCTGACCTCCACCCCCTCCTGTTCCCGTCCATCCACCACCACCTCCCACATTTCGTAACCACCTTGCCCCTACATTGTTCTTAACATTCCGACTAGGCGCCCTCAACCACACCCCATAAGCTTTCTCAATCACTTTGTCCGGGTTAGCATATACCACACTACACTCTCTCTCACCATGTCCCAAAATCCCACATACAAAACAGAAATTTCCCAATCTCTCATATTTGAAATTTATCCAACTCCAGCTTCTAGGGATGGTAAAAAAATCCGATCCGACGGATACCCGATCCGAAACCCGAAATTTTGGATAACCCGAACCCGATTTTTTGGATTTGGATTTGATTTTCAAACCCGAAAATTTTTGGATTTGGATTTGGATATTATGAAACCCGATCCGAAACCCGAAAACCGATCCAAACCCGATCCGAACCCGAAACCCGAAAAAAAACCCGAATATATATATATATATATATATATATATATATATATATATATATATATGTATGTATGTATGTATGTGTGTATGTATGTATATAATTTATACTATAATATATTTCATAATGTAATACATTTTATATAAAAGTCATTGGTGCATCGTATAACAAATAACCTTGTATTATTAAAACCGAAATATTAAAACATTTTTAGACTCGAAGTGTTTAAGATGTATTTCATATCAAATCTATTTGATTATTTTAATGATTTAAATTCATTTAAAAATTGATTATATGTAAAATTTTATAACAAAATTAAATATTAAAATTAATGCACAGAATATAATTAATTTATATAATATTAATAATACTTTTTATAAAATTTTCGGGTTTCGGGTTTTGGGTTTCGGGTATTATCCAAATCCAAAAATTTTCGGGTTTCGGGTATACCCGAAATCCACCCGAAATCCATTGGATCGGGTTCGTGTTTCAGTTTTCGGGTATTTTTCGGGTTCGGGTCGGGTTCGGGTTTTATCCAAAAAATCGGGTTTGGATTTGGATTTTGCCAAACCCGACCCGATTGCCATCCCTACCAGCTTCCTCCCTCTCTTTTTAATTTCATCCTCCTCTTTATCGGTTTCCCCACATCCATGGTAACCCGTATCCGCACGTACTGCTGCCATGTACCATCTAATCTAGCAGGGTCTGTCTTGATATACTTTCCAATAGACATCCCAATATTCTTCAATATGTTCTCCGATAGAAAGCCATTAGGGACATCATAGACTTGCACCCAGATATCCATTCCATTCACTACAATTGATTGTGCATCTTCGCCTTCATTCAACCTAGAATACGCCAACATGTTCTGTTCGAACGACCATGGCCCTCCTTCAATCACCTTATTTAAATCCATAATATGGTAGAACACAAAAGAGTACCTGAATCCCCCAATGTCATGTATTTCCATACCCTCCCTTGGTCTCCATACTGATGCCAGTACACTCTGCATCGCCTGAAAATTTATATTCTTGTCCGTTAAAAACCTTCCCACCAGGACAAACGTCTGCTTTCGCCCTTGAATCTCATTATTTGTAACCTCCACCCCTCCCTCATCCTCCTCCTCCTCCACTGATAGCCTTGCATACAAATCTTCTAAGTTTGTCTTTTCTGCCGCCATTTGAATACAGTAGATGAAGAAAGAAACAGTTTTTATGATATTGTGTAGTACTGAATATGATATGATAATGATATGATTTGATTAATAAAAGGAAAACTGTCAAATTGACAGAGAGATAACTGTCATATTGACAGATTAGGGTAATTATTCATTTGATGAGTTTATTCATTTATAGAATATTCATTTATCGAAATTGTACTGTATATAATAAGCGAAATCAACGCATATTCAAATATCAAGTTATAGAAAAATTGCAAACTGAAGAGATATTTCAAATTTCGAAATCAAGATACCAAACTATATATAAGTTCCTCTTGTATGCAATTTCAAAAAAAGTAGAAAAATTCATCTTCATTAATCCTATTCACGAACTTTTGTTAAGTTGTGCTTCTAATTAGGAGTTGATCTTATCACGATAATATATTTAAACCACTAAATATTTTAATAAATATATTTAATATATTAATAAATAAAAATATTGTGGATAGGAGGATTTCGAACTTTCCATAACCAACTGATAAAATCTTAAGTTGTTAGAAATTGGGCTTACCACGATCATATATTTATATTAGAGTTAATTGCACTTTGCATCCCCTAGCTTTACTCCAATTTCAATCATGTATATGTAGTTTTATAAATTGCACTTTGCATCTCCAAACTTTAAATCATAATTCGAATCACAACCTTTTATACTTTTTTTTTTATCAAAAATAATATTATTTTTAACGAATGTATTAACAAATGCGATATAAAATTATGCAGTGATTATATAATTTATATTTTAAGATAGTACACATATATTTTAAAGATTTTATACGTATCATATATTTTAGTAATCACAACTTTATTTAATAAAAACATATTATTTAAATTTTATAAATATATTATAATTGATTAATGGTTAAAAAGTAGTATTAAATTATAATTTAAAATTTTTAAAAGTATAAAATTAGTTACATGTTTAAAATCTAAAATTTATATCATCACTGCAACAATTTTATATTGCATTTGTCAATATATTCGTTAAAAATAATATTATTTCTGATAGAAAACGCATAACGGGATGTGACTCGACTTATGATTTAAAGTTTGGGAATGCAAAGTGCAATTTATGAAACTACATATACATAATTGAAATTGGAGTAAAGCTGGGGGATGCAAAATGCAATTTACTCTTTATATTAACAACTTTTTATTGTTCCAATTTTTTTTAAGTTGTATATCAAACAGTTCTTAAGCCGTATTAAATTATTTACAGCATTAGGCAACTTTGCTTCGTATATGTTTTTTAAATCTATCTACTGTATCTATGTATATCCTATAATAAAGTAAAATCCTTGCCTCTCCCAAATTTCCCTCTTTTCTCTCATTCTATTTCCTCAAATATTTATTTTCCTACTCTTCTCTCTCATCACACTTTACACATAAATATTAACTTATTCTCCACTTTTCTTCCCTCCCTCACTCTCATTCTCCTCTCCATTAATTTATTATTTTATAATTTTTCCCCTCAATTCTTATTTTCCCCCATAAATATCTCATTCACTTTTCTTTTTATCATCCATATATATCTATTTATATCTATATATCATGTACTAAAATAAAATCCTTGTCTCCTAATTCAAAAAAAGAAAAATTCTTGCCTCCAATTTTCCTTCCCATATTTCTCTTTTCTCTCTACTCCTACTTCCTCCAAGTATATATTTTTGAGTAAAATGGACCTACAAGTACTTTTATATTATTTCCTACAATCACTTATATAAAACCACCTAATTTTGGTTTTTCACATTTATAGTTTTGATCTTCCACATATGTAACGAGGGACCATGGCTTACATTATTATTATGGAAATTATCATAAACACAATAAATAAGAAATATGATGTGAATATCAATATTTTTGAACAGCACAACTTCATATTAGAAGTTATATAGGATATTATTTATCTATAGATACCCGTTATCTCATATTTATCACATATTATTTTTATAAATAACTAGCTTATAATTCGTGCAACGGCTCCTTTTTAATATCTATAATTATATTACTTTTTTTAAATTTTATATATTATTAATTTACATATCAAATTGTTGTTTAAAAATTTATATATATAAGATTTTACAAGCTCGATTTAATATTTGTACTCTATCTTGAATTTTAAAATTTGGTTTGGACGCTTACAGCCCACGTGAAATTAACAAAATAAGCTTTAATTTAGTGATAGTTTAATAATTTTTTTCTAATTTAATCTACATAGGAACAAAAAAGAGAAGAAATTGATGATTTTTTAAGTTGAAAATTCTTTTTGATTTATGAATTCTACTCATAATTCGTTTTGATTATCAAAATACTCTTATAATAATTTGAAGATAGTTCTACTCACAACCAAATACAATTTTAATAATAAGTGTAAGAGGGATTTTATCCAAAATTTTGATAATTGGTAGTCTGATCCTCCGTACGACAAAGATCTTAAAATAAATAGATGAAAACCGTTGGATCTAGCATAAAAAATGTTTTATATTTTAATATGTTATAAACTAAAAAATATATTTATATTGAAATACGAAAATGTATATGTCAATGATTTAAATCATATATAATTAGGATTTCTACATTGATAGCATTATCAGTGTAGGACTTCTACATAAAATAGTATTAATGTAAAAATTCATAATTATATTTTCTCTTGATATTCTGAGTGTTTCCATTTGAATTATAATTATTAAAGCATCATTAAATTAAAGATAATTTTATGAGATTCGCGTGAATTGTAAAATCATTCAAATCTGATTTCTAGATCTCAAGATATAGCCCAAATAGTAAATATGAATTTTTTTAATATTGATAAATAAAAAAATAAAATTCAAATCTAATACAACAGTTTTTAATTATATCCATTTTAGACTATAATTTTCTTTTTAAAATTCAATTATAATACAACCTTTTTTAATTCTACCCTTTTTAGATTATATTTTTTTTAAAATTCACTTCTAATACAACCTTTTCTAATTATATCCTTTTTAGATTATAATTTATTTTTAATATGATCTAATCTTGATCGTCTAGTTTCAATCCAACGGATCTTATGATTTTGGTAGTACAGCGACCAGACCAAGAATTTGGATAAGATCCTCTATGCTTATTATATATAAGGATATAATTTCACAAGTAGTAGCTATACGTGGTTAGAGTTGAATATCAATATTAAGATATTAATAATTCGATATGAATTTAATTTGGATTTAATCTACGTACAGCGTTGTACTTTAATTTTTTTTTTTGTTTTGTTTTGTTGTCTCAATGTATTCGTATGCATTAATGCTGAAATACACATGGGAAGGACACATGATAGCTATCTCTTTTTTACTTACAACCCCCACGGGTTTTTTTATAATATCTATTAAATATATTAATTTTTCATTATTTATATGTTATTATATATCAAATTGTTGTTAAAAAAACGTTATATATTAGGTTTTACACGTTCAATTATGATTATATCCTTTTCATATTATAATTTTCTTTTTAAAATTTAATTTCAATAAAACCATTTTTAATGATATCCTTTCTAGATTATAATTTCCTTTATAATATGATATAATCTTGATCGTCTATTTTTAAAAATATTAGATTCGACGGTTGAGATTATTTTGGTAGTACATTGACCAAACCACAGACCAAACCAAAATTATGGATAAGATCCATCTTACACTTATTATATATAAGGATATAATTATTAAAAATATTATATTTGATGACAAAAATTACTTGACGGTAAGGGACCAAAATTATAGATAAAATCACACTTTTACGCTTATTATATATAAGGATATAGTTATTCAAATTTGATTATTTTTATTAAAAATTAATCAAATTTGAGTTTTCATAAATTTAAAAAATATTATTTAATAGAGTTGACACGGTCAATTTACTATTTTAGCTCTTTCTTGAGTTTTAAAAATCACATTTAGACGATTTTACAACCTACATAAAAATTATGAAATTTTGTTTAATTTAGTGATGGTTTGACCATTATTATCTAGCTGAAACTACACTAAAATTGGACAGAAAATATTTACATTAGAAATTCTAACCAATTTAGAAACCCATTTATATTTAGTTTGGATTATTAAAAATTACTTTTCAGTATTTTAATATAATTTTATTATAAATAAAATAAAACTTTTAATATTGGATCTAATGGTTCTCATCAATCTATTTTAAGATTCAACGATCCATATTATTTTGGTCGTTGACCGTACTACCAAAAAGTGCATAAGATACCCATATAATTGTATAATAGAATATAATTGACTAACATGTAATTTATATTATAAATTATTTTGTAAAATTTTATATATGTTACTAATAATAAGTTGATGTTTGACTTTTTTGTTACATTTTATTATGATTTTTTTAAAAAAAAAACGTAAATCATATGTACATATGAAGTACAGAAGACAAACATGGATTTTTGTTTTCAACCGGAACTATTTATTAGTTAAAATCAAGTTTGATTTTGATTATTTTCCGAAAGCCGGGGCATAGTAATTTTCTATGGAAGTGATGAGACTACTTTGTGCTTATATACTCGCAATTTTTCAATGCTATCATGTTAACTAAATTTTTGGCGTAACTAATATCAAATTTAATGGATGATTAATGAGTTTCTAATATTAAATTTAATAGATGATTAATGAGTTTTAAAAAGTGAATTTTATCATATGTTTTATTAGTATATTTAAAGTTATAAATATTAAATTTAATTATGTTGTTAGTGAGACTCGAACACTTGATCTATGGTAGTAATCGCTTATTATCCCTCTTATTCTTATTATATAATAGGATATAATAGTGCAAGCTAAATAAAATTTAATTCTCATTAAATTTGTATTTCATCTACAACTTTCAGCATACGTAAATTTTTTTGGCATGACTATTTAAATCATATATAACATCTTCATATAAATAATATATATTTTGTTTATGTAAATTACTTCTAAAATTTATTTTATTTATAACATAATATGTGGGGTGCATTCTATTTTTCGAATATCTTGAATTTAGAAAATCTAACCAAAATGATATTTATTAGCGAAAAGATTCATTACTTGTGGGAGGCAGGGATGGCATTGTTAGTATTATAAGTTTATTAAGATGATTATCTTATATTTGTAATTGAGATTTTTGTGTTTGCAAATATTTTAACTTCAAATGTGTAATATAATTTCGTAGAAACATATATTGATTTTAAATGATGTTAATACTAATACAAATGATTTGATTCTAGAAAGATTTGCAGAAATTATCTTCGATGATCATCGTTAATTAATTATTGCTTATCTCGATATAATAGTTTACACGAATAATTAAATGTTATTCTCTAAAAGTATTATTTTAGTAAAAGTTGAAATGTTTTGATTATATAAAAATATTATTTTATTTATTAATTTTCCACTTATTCTATATTTATAAAATATATTGAGGAGAACTTAATATTTCTTTCGAAAAACATAAAATGTAACTAAATATGATCTAAAAAAAAGTTATGATATATGAGAATAATTTTTTTTCCCTAACCCAAAAATTAACACCTAATCAATTGAATTAATTTTTAAGAGAATGTCGAAAATATAACTAATATAAATAAAAATTAATTAATATGACTAAAATTTGTAGTCATTTAAATTATGTTTTCCTCAAAACTACCTAATTCAAATTTTCAATGAATATATTTGACAAAAAAAAAATCAATGAATATAAAGTTAATTATAATAAACACAATAATAATTGCACATTAATTAATCTGGATAGTATTCGAAAATATATTACTTATAAACTTATATTCAATTTGTTCCAATTTCTTCACACTTTACTTTTTTTTTTAAATATTTTACCAAATATTACTTGTTCCATAATCATCACTTGACTCGGGGATTATTTAGTTTAGACTTAATTGCACGAGGATGGCTTCAACTATTTTTTTTTTGCACAAAAATGGTCCAAGTATAAAAATAGACAGTGTGATGGCCAAACTATTTTTTTTTGAACAGATGAGTGTATTCAATTTGTGACTTAATTGCAGCAAGATGGCCGAACAATGTTTTTTTTAACACAAAAATGGCCCAAAAATAAAAATAAACAACATTTTTTAGATTAATTTAGACGGAATGCAATCATCTGCTTAAAATAATAATTGGGCCATTTTTGTGCAAAAAAGAAATAGTTGAGGCCATCTTCCTGCAATTAAGTCTTTAGTTTATATGTAAAAAATTCTAAAATTTTTGGGACTTCGAAATTTAGGAATCCCGCCATGGTTCGGCCGCTGTTTTACAACAGTAAATACTGAATAGACGTGGAACATTCAAATAATTTGCCGTACATGAAGGCAGTGAAACAGAAAGAACTGTGTTCTCTGCACTGAAAATTACTTTCAGATTCTAAAAATGATGGTAAAAACGTGTTTGATAAGAAAAGGCAAAAACACTTTTAACTTGATTTAAACAGTGTGTCAGAAACACTAGTACTTGCATCTAAGTAAATTTGCAAACTTATCCGTGCTTGCGAGACTCATAAATTTTTATTTTAAAATATTGAAAACACATGAATTATTTTTATTATTTTTAAGAATTGATTGCTCTTTTAAGAATTTTTTTAAAACATTGATTCAAAACAATTTACATGAATTATAAGTTTGAAGACACTCTCTTTATATATCGAAAATTTTCATAATTTCAAAACTATCATAAACATAAAAAGTAGCAATTATAATACAAATATTGTCTTTACGATCAAAAGTTATAAATATTATATATCATAAAACTTTTCAAAGCCGACGCCCTTCTCATAACATAAATGTTCAACAGTAGTGTAAGAATTTATTAAATTATAATACTAATTAATTTCGACACAATATAATGAACAACGGGTGTATAATTTTTTTATCGATTTAATCTATCGATAAAATTGGGTTTTTTCAATTTAATCGCTTTGGTCATAACTCATGTGTAATTTATTCATGTGTAAAAACAAAAAAAACTATTTGTATTATTTTTACTACAGGTCTCTTAAGAATTTTTTTAAAAAATTGATTCAAAAAAATTTACATGAATTATAAGTTTGAAGATACTCACTTTATATATCGAAAATTTTCATAATCTCAAAATTATCATAAACATAAAAAGTAGCAATTATAATACAAATGTTGTCTTTACTATCAAAAGTTATAAATATTAAATATCATAACACTTTTCAAAGCCGGCGCCTTCTCATAACATAAATGTTCAACAGTAGTGTAAGAATTTAGTAAATTAGAATACTAATTAATTTCGACACAATATAATGAACAACGGGTGTATAACTTTTTAATCGATTTAATCTATCGATAAAATTGGGTTTTTCAATTTAATCGCTTTGGTCATAATCCATGTGTAAAAACAAAAAACTGTTTGTATTATTTTTACTACAGGCGTTAAGTGAAAATTTATATACTTCTATAATTTATTACGATTTCCATAATCACTAATAATAAAGATTGCTTTAGAAGTTAAGGGTCGTCTGTACTACAATTGTTCGAAAAGAAATTGGAGTGCTATTCGATTGGGAATAAAAAAGGACGATATGTAAATAATTTTTAGTCGTCCTTTTACCTAAAAATAAACTTAATTATATATGTAATTAATATTTAATATTGAAATAATAATTATAATGCTCAGATAAAGTTTTATAATTTTTAAATAAATAAAATAATATAAATGTAATACACATTTATTAGGTATAATTAATGATTAATTAATATGTCATTAAGAGCTATTTAATGCAAGGGAATATTTTTAATAAAAGAAAATCAAAAAAACAAAAATTCAAGAAAAATATCTTGAACGCTTCTGGTAACTTTCCGATGTCCAGGTAATATAATATATATAAATTAATAATAAACACGTTGAGATAACTAAAATAATTGTAAGGTTTATCTCTTTTCGTCGTGGTCTTATTTGGTCTTATTTTGATTCTCTTTTATTCGAGATTTATTGAACATATACTCATTTATAAATTATATAAATTTAATTATTTTAGAAAAAGTAAATTAATAATATTCCTTAAATAATAATTATAAAAATCACATACGTATGAATGAACCGGATGAAGTAGCAATTTGTCTAATCTCGAATTAAAAAATCATTTAAAGTGAACGAGCGCACACACACAGTTCAAAAATTTAAAGTACAGGTTCTAGCTAGGGGGTAGCTAGTGTCCAACAAATCAATCAGATGTGTCCAGTCCAGTACAGTCCATAACGGCGTCCTCATCCACACCACACCCAACTACTTCTGCATGTTGCAATAATTATCCTGTTAAATATGTTTGAAATTTTCGATTTCTTTCTGAATTAGGATACCAGAAATAAGTACGCAGACCATGCCCCTATACAATAGGGAGGCTGTTTCCGAAGGACCCCCGACCATTACAAATACAGAAATATAAATACATAAAAGAAACCTAATACAAACTAAGAAACTCACGCACACGCAGGAATCGAACCCCTGACCTCCATCAAAGGAGACCAGTGGCTCAACCACTGCACCAACATGTTGTTGATAATTAGGATACGAGAAATATGAAACTCGAATTCATTAATCAGTCATCTAATGTGAAAATGTAGGGAATTAAATAATTTTCCTAAAAATTTGTCTAAAATGATGTGATAGGTGATGCTCGGTTAAAATATTAAGATTTAATTGGTAGAACTAAAGTAAATATTGAAAATAATAACATTCTAACAATACTTAATTTTTTTTAAATTTAAAATTATTTTATTCATAAAACTCTTTAGGAAATTAATAATTCATCAATCATCGATTATGGGCGAGCATAAAATACTGAACCAAACACTCCCCGTGCCAACTCGTCCGAATTTTTTTGCATAGATATGTCAACAATTCTTTACTCTTTGTGTCTTGACCAAAGTTTGATGTATGTGTTAATATCAAGATCGTAAAAATCAGAACTTCTTTATTTTCAGAAAAATTAATATTTGAAAATTGTATAACTACTCGGATTGAGTACTCCGATAATTAATCGTTGGTATAATAATATTAAAAATTATATATTTTTTGTTATTTATTATTAACTTAATAAAATTATTAAATTATATTTAATATTTTTGATCATGTAACTAATAACAACTACTATAATATTCAAATATTATAAAACCTACATAATAATTTTTTATTAATACAATTAATATAAGTTATGATGATCAAAATACATGTATTTTACAACATCACTAAAAGTAATAATAAAAAAGTAAATAATTCAAATTTCAATTTAAGTATGAGCCGTGACGAATCCAGGAATCAAGTTCATGGTGAGCGAAAATTTACTCACCCTGAACACACTGTGGATCCGCCACTGAGTTTGAGTACTTGGAATTTGATCAAATATTAATTGAGTTAGGTAAAAATTGGATTTTGATCCGAATCGGTAAATTTGATCAAATATTAACCGAATTTATAAAAATTGGGTTTTGATCCAAATCGTACCGATTCAAATGGAATCATCGTCCGTAAACAAATACTCGACCGATTCAATAATTTTTAGAATTCTGGTCAATAAACAAATATGGTACAATTTGGATCGGACCATCGTCTATAAACAAGACCGATTCAATGATTTTGAGAATTTTGGGCAATAGATAAATATGTTCTTTTTTGTTTCCTCTTTGTATCTCCTTAGCCCATAGTTTAAAAAAATCACATGCACATAAGATGGAATAATTATTAAAAAAAATGCAAGTATAAAAAGATAGAATTGAAGATGAAAAAAAACGAAATCTTTAATCAGTTATAATACCACTCAAAGTGGTGTCTGAGGAGGGTAGATGTACGCAGACCATGCCTCTATATAATAGGGAGGCTGTTTCCGAAGGACCCCCGGCCATTACAAATATAGAAATACAAATATAGAAAGGAAACCTAATATAAACGAAGAAACTCACACACACGCAGGAGTCGAACCCCTGACCTCCTTCAAAGGAGGCCAGTGGCTCAACCACTACACCAACATGTTTTTGGCTAAAGAATTGAAGATGAAAGCTGGTGCTAATAAAAACACAAAGCAGTGGCCATAATAAACTCCTTACTTCTTTAGTATGTGCTGTCTCAGTCTGATGCCTTTTATTAAATACAAAATGAACCTCACATTACTCTCATATCCAACTCTTTGCTTTTTGTCCACTTGTCACTTCTAAATTTTTCATTTTTTTTTTCTAATATTAACAATTTTTTTTAAGAGAATCATATAGCCTTAGGTTATAAACTTAGCTTACTCAGTTATAATACCACTCAAAGTGGTGTCTGAGGAGGGTAGCTGTATGTAGGGCTGCACAAGAAAGAGGGTTAGACCGGAAAACCGGACCGGACCGGGTCTCTCGGTCCAAAAACCGGACCGGACCTATTACACCCGGGTCGGTCCCCGGTCCTAATATTTAAAAAAATTGTATATTCGGTCCGGTCCGGTCCAGAACCGGAAAGACCGGAAAAAACCCGGAATGGACCGGTTTATTAAAATTTCTCAAATATTTTCAGAAAAATTACAATTTACGTGGCTCGCGACTCGCGTCGTGTATAGAGTGGAAAACAGAGACGTGCAGGGATTTAGGGTTCTACTGTCTACCACTACCAATGAATCTAAGGACAACGACAACAACAAGTTAAGATTTAATCAAGTAAGTTTCTTATTTAATTTGGGTAATTAGGGTTCATAATTGATAATAGGCATCATATTTTGGGATTTGGGTTGTATTGTAAACATGGTAAAATAGCTTACGAACTCCCATAGATCTGTATGTGTAGCATCTAAACTATGAGCAGTTTCTACTTTCTAGTTCCTTTGGTTATGTAATGGAATTGGAACTGAATTATCAATTATGTTCATAGAATCTACAAAACACAAGTACAATTAAATAACATATTAAACTAATTATTTTACTAATCTTGTAAATACAATGCAATAGATGTTTTTAAACCATTCTGTAATCATGAAAATGAACAATAAACCAGAAGAAAACAATACGAAATGTTATTAATTCAAAAGATTCTGATTATTATTAACGACTAAGTAATTGGGTGATTATTACTAACTACTAAGTAATTGGGCAGTGATTGATTAGTTTTGTCCTCTGCAAAACTAGATTCTTTTGATGAATGGTAATAGGCTAAGTATCCTGCTGAGTGGTATACTGGTATGTATTCTTTTGATTATGTATACTGGTTGTCTATTTAGGATCCTAAGTCCTAACACCCCATAGTGAAGGCTCCTGCACCAGTGCAAAGATTAGGAAATACCAGTGTACTAGTGAAAAACTATCTTTTTCTACAATTTATCTCTGATCTATCCCTGTTCTTACTAAGCACCTCTGTTGATTTTATATATTTTACTGGCAGTATGGGAAGTCGTATCGTAGCTGTTGATTTATTTATTTATGTTTCATAATACTCTTAACAAGTTAGATTAACTAATTGTATTTATAATTATGTACCAGATGTCGAGCTCCATTCAATCCAAACGAAAAAGAGATGATGCAGTCCCCACCCAAGAAAGAACTGATGCAACACAAATGCATATTCCTGAGGATATTTCTTGTGAAGAAGTACCTGCACAGCCAAAAAAAAGTAGAAGCGTAGAGGAACGTCAGTATCTTACTGCTTCCACCAAACAAAAGGCAGAGTATTGGAAGGACTATAAGCTATATACGAGTAAAGAGGGTTTGCGTCGAGCTGAATGTAAGTTTTGTTCTGTTACCTATGCTGCTGATCCTAACAATAATGGTACAAAAAATATAAGAAACCATTGGCTTATTTGTCCAAAAAATCCTGCTAATGAAGGAAAAGGGAAGCAGAAAAAATTAATTTTGGAACTTATTGACGATAAACCAGGGCAGGGGAAGTTAAAAAATTGGGTCTTGAATGCTAGTGAACTTAGGGAAGCATTATGTTATATGGTTATCATTGACGAGCTTCCTTTTCGCTTTGTTGAAAAACCTGGCTTTAATTACATGATGTCTAAAGCTTGTCCAGAGTATGTATTACCTTCTCGCATGACTGTAGCTCGTGGTTGTTTTCAGCTTTATTTAAAAGAAAAAGAAAAGTTAAAAGAATTTCTTAGATCATCATGTCAAAGAGTGTCTGTTACGACTGATTCATGGACATCTAATCAGAGGATCAACTATATGTGTCTTACAGCTCATTTCATAGACAAAGACTGGAAATTACAAAAAAGAATTTTGAACTTTTGTCCAATTTCTAGTCATAGGGGTGATGCGATTGCTAGAGCAATAGAAGTTTGTTTAAAAAGTTGGGGATTAGATACTAAGCTTTTCACCGTGACGGTTGATAATGCTTCCTCAAATGATGTTGCTTGTGGTAAATTGGTAGAAATTTTGCAAGGCAAAGGGTGTAGCATAGGAAATGGAAAGTACTTGCATATGCGATGTGTTGCTCACATAGTTAATCTTATTGTCTGGGATGGTTTAAAAATAAAAAATAATCTTCAATCTGTTGAAAGGGTTCGAGCTGCTGTTAAATTTGTGAAAAATTCTCCTGCTAGGCTACAAAAGTTTAAAGATTTAGCAACAGTTCTGAAAATTGACAGTAAATCATTGTTGTCGCTTGATGTACCCACTCGATGGAACTCTACTTATTCTATGTTAGAAACAGCTTTAAAATTTAAGAGTGTCTTTGGCATGTTTGGGCTGCATAAAGAAATAGATATCGGGGACGGTGAGGAGACTACGAAAATAGGACCTCCTCAGGAATGTGATTGGGATCTTGTTAAGAAACTTGTTGTCTTCCTAGAAAATTTTTTTATCTTCACAAATAATGTATCTGCTTCTTTGAGTGTGACATCTAATAGTGCATTGTTTGACATTGGTACTGCTTTAGAAACACTAAAAGGTTTAGAGGAAACACATGATCTAGAGTTGTGTTTAATGGCTCGCGCAATGAAAGAAAAGTTCGATAAATATTGGGGTAATTTGGAGAAGTTTAACATGTTGATTTATGTGGCTGCCATACTTGATCCGAATGTGAAAATTGTTGGCTTGCAATTTACCCTTCATGAAATGTATGGTGAATACAATGGTGATGCTTTGCTAGATCAGATACAACAAGTCACATATGAATTATTTGATGAGTATAAAGGATTATATACCCCTGCCAGTGTGCCTCCTTTTGAGCCAGATAGTCAAAGTGACACTAAAAACTGTGATGCTAAATCCATGAAAAGTAGTATCTTAGATAAAGTCAGGAAGTTCCAATCATCAGCAGGGTTAAAAGGAAAATATATGAGTACTAGGCCTGAACTTGAACGATATTTGAATGAAGAAGGTGGTGAAGATGACGTTGAAATATTGAAGTGGTGGAAACTTAACAGCCCACGATTTCCGATACTTTCACGCATGGCACGTGATATTTTAGCAATGCCTGTATCTACAGTTGCTTCTGAAGCAGCATTTAGTACAGGAGGAAGAACACTTGATCAATTCAGAAGCTCTCTAACTCCCAAGGTCATATATTTTTATCTATATTTGTTAAGTAAAAATTTATTTTGCTTCTTCATTTGGTATATTTATATGTATGAATCTGTTTTAAAAGTAAAGGTGGTGCAAGGTCTTATTTGTGGTCAAGATTGGCTTCGTGCAAAGTTAAAAAATGAAAGAGACAAAGTCGTGAATGTAGAGGAATCATTGAAAGAACTAGAGGACTTGGAAGATGGTATAAATATATTACGTTCATATTATATATAATAACTTATTTGTTGTAATGTTTGTCCTCATTTCTCTTATTAACTACACAGATATGCAAAAAAATGGAACTGATGAGTCCACGATCTACGTCACAGACGAAGATGAAGACATGTAGACGGTAAAGGTAAGACATGTACTTTATAGTTTTTGTTAAAGTGGCTGTTTCTGTTGATGTATATCTGAGCTACATAGGCAATTAACTTCTCGGTTGTTTACACTCCTGCTTTCTCTATTTAGTTGCGGTTTATCTTTTGCATACTTTACAGACTCAACCAGGTTTTAAGCCTTTGAAAATCATTTTGAACTTTCTTATGGAACATTTCAAGTCAGATTAGATACTAAAGAAGCTTCGAATATCAGAATTCAGACTTGTTAAAACATTATCTTTGTGTATTACTCAAACTTTATCACTTTTACCAAGCTGCCAATCTAGCTCACTTGGAACAGTGCAAGGCTCCTAACCTTGGTTTGAGACCTGTGAGTTCTGTAAAGGTAGAGTTTGGATAAATAGCCGTATGGGAACAATCCTGCTTGATTAACCAAATAACCACCCTTCGACCTTCTTACTTTGTTGAGTTTTACTTGCGGATATTTGTGGCTCACATCTTTTCTATAGGTTTTGATCTGGCACCATTCTTTCAGTTTCTATTATTTCATGTCCACAATTTAGACAATTTCAATAACTCTGCTCTCTTGCTTTTTCTATCTTGCAGCTGCAGGTAGATGGGTTTGATGCAGTAGCTAGAAGCCAGAGTTGGTCCCTGGACCCTGATAAGTGATAAGCAAGCACTGGCCAATGAGGAGTCCTTTGTAAAAACAAAATCACTTTGAAATATCATTCTTAATAGGATTTTAGTGTTACTGAATTAAAGGTTGATTTGTAACTCTTTTTGTACTAGCATTTGATTTTGAATTTCAATTATTGTCGCATGACTAGTTTTTTTTTCTTTCAAATTCTAGCATTATTCAGTATGCACAGCAGCACAGGTAAAAGAATTAGCTACTTAACAGTTTATTTTGGACATTTTCTAAACTTTTCAAATACTTTTATTGTGTGCAAACTTACATAATTTTTCTTTTCGAAATAATTTAATATGTAATGAGAAAGTAGCCTATTTTTTACAAACCGGTCTATACCGGTCCGGTCCAGTTCAATCCGGTTTTTTTCGGGTCCGGTCCGGTCTCAAGACCGAAACTAGCAGGTCCGGTCCCCGGTCCGCATTATTCAGAAAAACCGGTCTTCGGTCCGGTCCGGTCCGGGCCGGTCCGGTCCGGTTTTAACCACTTGTGCAGCCCTAGCTGTATGCAGACCATGCCCCTATACAATAGGGAGGCTGTTTCCGAAGGATCCCCGGCCATTACAAATACAGAAATTCAAATACAGAAAGAAAATCTAATACAAACTAAGAAACTCACGCACACGCAGGAGTCGAACCCCTGACCTCCTTCAAAGGAGGCCAGTGGCTCAACCACTGCACCAACATATAGCCTTAGGTTATAGAAGTTCCCATATAAATATACGAGGATGAATTTATAAATTCAAGAATAAATTTTTGTATTTACAAAATTGCCATTAAAATTGTATAGAAATATGTTAAAATCTTGAGATCATTCTCAGACCCATTTTACCTTTTTTTTTTTAACATAACATCATTGTGTCTATGACATGGGATGAAAATATTCATTATATTCAATGCCATACACAGGTAAAGATAAATACACGGTAAAATCATAATTAAAATATATCCTAAATAAATTAATGTATTAAAATGATGTAGTATCTAATATATATAACTCTTCATTTCTAATTTCTTCTATTTTTGAAAAACACAAGTAAAAAACAACAATAAAGTTAAATCACCATCAAGGCATCAATCTATCTCCCTCTGGTCCCTTCTCTTTACTCCACTACAAACCCTTCTAACATCAACCACACTCTTCCACTACTCTCTCTCTCTCTCTCTCTTCTTACAAAACACAAACTTCCTCACAAACTCTTACCAAAAAAAAAAACACACACACACACACACAATGTTTGAAGAATCTGTGTCTAACCCTTCTTCAATCTGGGCTTCAATGCACAGTTGGTTAACTCCAACTGTCCTCTTTGTTCTTCTCAATCTCATGATAGGCACCATTCTCTTCAGTTCCAACTTATCAACCACTCCTCAACAACAAAACCAAGAAACCAAACAAGAAAAACAAGAAGAAGAATCTACCAACACTCAGAACTCAAACTCACAAAATGACCAAAATGCCCCTACACTTCAAAAATCCCCATCTGTTCTCCAACGCATCAAATCCATTAATTTTAGAAGTTTGACTGAAGCCTTAGATTCAGACACAACTGAACAACATTTGAATCAAGAACTACAGTCAGCTATAGAGACACAAACACATTACTTGTTTGATGACCATCAAACCATGACAGCTGAAGCACAGTTCGTTTTCGAAGAAGCCCATCTAGAATCAAGCCCATTAACACAACCCCATGAATCACAAACTCAGATCGAACAAACCCATGAACAAGAATCTCAAGAACTACAAGATGTGGTCCCACAAAGCTTAGATGAAGTGTACAGTCATTTTGAGAAACTCGCCGACAGTCACTTTCGCAGAACAACTTCCGACACAAAACCGGCCTCCGGCGAAGTTCCGGCGAAGTTGCCGGCGAAGATGAAAAAGTCGGCGAGTATGAAATCCCCGTTTGCCCATTTCGAGGAGACTGACATTGTGGAAGCTCAACGGCCGGTGACTGTGAGGGAACGTGGTTCTAAAGTGACTGACGTTGACGAAGAAGTTGATGCACGTGCTGATGATTTCATAAACAAGTTTAAACAACAGCTGAAGTTACAGAGGATTGATTCTATAATGAGGTACAAAGAAGTTATTAACAGAGGTGCTAAGTGAAAGAAATGGGAAGTTTGGGGTGGTATTTGAAAGTTTTGTAAGTTGGGGGGTGGGTTTGGAAAGTGGAGATATGATGTTTAGATCTACTTCTTGGTGGGCTGTTGTTGAAAAGTGGAAAACAATCATTAAAGGGCAGTTTGGTCCGTTTGGTTATGCATAGTGTAAGGAAGATTAATGGAGGGTAAGGGTTGTTTGGGAAATGATTATAATTATATATTTCTTGTTTTGTTCAAATATTATCCTTTGTTCTTCTTTTCCTTGGTTATGCAAGTGGTTGGCATGAAGGGGTATTATGGTAATTGTGGTGGGTAAGGGTTGCTTATCTTTTTCATTTTGGTTCAAATATAACATTGCTTCTCACATTTTATGTTAAAAGTTCTTGGTTGGCATGGAGGGGCATTATGGTAATTGTGGTGATAATTATGGTAATTGTGGTGGTTTAGAATATGATGTTATGTTTTTCATTTTGGTTGGGAATTAAATTGATGCAATTTTGAACTTCTAGTTCACAAATACCCTTAATTTTTCTTTTCCTTAGCTAGTCATGAAGGAATATTATGATAATTGTGGTGGCTATGGAGTATTTATGGGGAAGAATTTAAAAGACACATGATTTTATGATTAAGAAGCTCATAGGGGCAGTTTAGTCAATCTCACATTTGCTGGGAACATATGGAAAATTTGTATAGAGAGAGATGCTTGCCCTTGGCCTTGCCCTTGGTAGGAGGTGCACGTGGGGATGCTATTATGTTAATGCCATAAAATTTTATTTTTATTTTTTCTGAAAAGAACATTGTTATTTTTTGTTAGTTTATACTGTATGGTTATTTATATAACTGCATTTACTTTTTTTTTTTCTTTTTTGAAATGGATAAATTTAGTGGTGCTTTTGATTGTCTTCATTCAACTTTAAAATTTCATGGGTCATGACTCATGGTATTGTGGTAAGCTTCTGGTATACAGCATTAATTAGTGTATTAGTGTTTTTTTTGCAGTTCTGAAGTGGTTAGGGATGTTAAGTGGTCAGTGTGGAGATAAATGGGAGACCAAGAGGGACCAAATTTATCTCATTTTGTTTATATTTTTAAGTCATATTGTCGTATCACATTTAGTGGTTGTATTTGGAAAAATGGTCCCATTTTGTCTTCATCATCTTCATACTTATTTCTGCATTTTAGTATTGGATTCATCTAAACTTGCATTTTGTTTTTAGGAGGTAGATTTCGCATGTCATTTCCACCGGACAATAATGTTGTATTTGGTTGGAATGAATTAAATCTGATAATTTGCATTTGGAAAGAAGATTCCTTAGCACATTGTTAAAACAACTTAGCGGTTTTGAACATGCAAAACTTGTGTTGGTATGATATCATCTCAATGAACTCCACATCTTTCTGTTCAAGATCTTCTACTTAATATTTAGGCGAACCTGACTTCGAAGTTTGATCATGGACATGGTTCATACATCATAATTACTAGTCTAATGCTGCATTACCTAGATTGCGCAGCTATATACATATATGCAGTATGCTCAGCGGGGTATCCCTGATTATCAAACATGGTTTACAACTTCTAAACATCAACACAAATGCACACTGTTGATAGTACTGTCAACTGCAGCAGCATTGTGGATTGTCTGTGTTCCGTAAGACCGTAATCTTTTAAATTTACCACTGAGGATTGTTTCATACTGTTTGATACTCCTCGCACATTTCAAGCTGTATGCAGCTTCCGTATTTCTCTAGAAAAGATTTATAAGCCGGAAGCAACTTACCTGACATCAACTCGTTGAACTGACCAGCCAGCTGCATATGAACCACAAGTAAGTGAGTCCGAAAAACTTCAAGTGTAGTGTTGAAATTCTTGAACCTCTTGTTGGGAGAAGTCCTTGAAATCCAGTTAAAAAATGGTAACCAACAGTTTAGGCCATCGTCTCTTAAGCAGTACAGAAGCCTGTCCCTAATGGATGAAATGTATTCCTCTTCTGTCTGCACGACATCTTCGCTCAACATTGATACATACTCCTCCCCAATCATCTCTAGTAGTTCTGGAGACCCTTCAATAGTTCTAATTATATAGTTCAAATTGTTCATTATGAATACATAGTGCAACAATGAACCTTTACAAAATCTAGATTTATCCTTCAAATTGATTCTCAAGCTTATCATGATCCAAATTACGTGGAGTTTCAATGGGCTTCCGTATAAAGCTTTCAAAAATCTTTCATTCCCTAAACTTTTTGTTGGCCCGGACACAATTATCTCTGTTAGCAGCTCTTTGTACTGTGAAATGCTAGCAACATAATTCATTGCATACTCTGTTAAAGAATGAACTCTGCCTTCCGGAGGTGGTGTGGTTGATCGCTCATTAAGCACAGTATCTTCAAAGCTGGAAAACAATGTCCTAACCAGAATTGCAAGGCTATCAATAGTATTACTGGCTGCATGACATATATTTTTGAATGCTACTGTGTGGAACGTGCTTTGAATCTCAGGCAAAATAACAACCAGAACGTTGTACATATCTAAAATAGCAAACAGTTTCTGGAATGATGTTATAGAACTTACTGCGACCGCAAAATTATTCAAGTCAATCGCAGCATGTTTGACAATAGCCAGGAAGCAATTGTCATACGTGACAGCTCCTAATCCATCAAAGATTTGCTCATAATATCGCTTCTCCCCAGGAAAGATACTGTTGTAACATTTATAGGCTGCTAGTATCCATATTCTAATTTTTGCAGCGAACTCCTGGCAACCCAAACGTTTTAAGTCCTTGACGGTCCACTTCCCAATGCAAAACCTCAGAAACCTTGTATCAACCGCTGACTTCCTAGAAATTTTATACACCTCAATGCAGTCCCCAAGACATCCTGCGGAGTGCAGCCTCTCTACTATACTTTGGAGACGATAAACTTGCTCCGAGGAGAGCTCCCCAGGGTCAGTATGATTGCTTCCCTGCAACTCATAGTCATGACTGCTTGTGATGCTACTAGAGTAAACAGTGGAACTTAAGACATCAGACTTTGTCGCTTGGATTGAGCAATTCAATATTCCTTTGAACACCAGCTGTAGTGTTTTCATAGCACGAGCACCTTGAGTCTCATAACCGCAGATCACACCTGACTTGATTGATTGCTGAATCTTATCTACTGCATGCAAGTATTGGTCAAATTTGTGACGGTCTCCATCATTGATAAGTCCTTGTAGCTGCAACGGAGATCCGAGTTCTTTGATTACTTCTGCTATTGAATTCAAATCTGGAAACTTAGTATCCTCGCAGTTGGATTCCTTCATGCTTGTTTCTTGGAGGTCTCCGGTCATTGTGTCAGTAGATATAGATGGGAAATGTTGCTTTATTGTAGGAGGTACAGAGAAACAGAGATATTTTCATTGTTATTACAAAGATCTACTCCGAGGATCTGATGATGAAAATGTAAATATTACTATAACATGGTTGGATTTCAGTATAAAGACTAGTTAAATTTTTATTGAATGGCATTGTGAGGATGGGAGCCACTGGGAAGTTTCTTCTGGGCTTCATATCTAATTTACAGACTCATTCCTGTTATCAAAGTCGTTGTAAGTTCAAAACTTTATTCACATAAATCCGTTAACGAGGCAAAACAAATCGAATAAATTAATCATTTCGCACCCCCCTTGGTGATTTGTAGTCTGAACTCGTTTTCAGCTTGACAGCAACATTAAGTCGTCTGATATATACATTGTTTTCATGAACTGCAGTCCTGCAAGCAAGTTGGATTCAAGTAGTTGGAATTTCTACGATAGTTCATACTTCCGCGTAAATTAATCAGGTATGATAGTTTAAATTTTAGGTGTAACTGTTTATTAAAATATGTTACCTATGTACATACAATTCAAATTTAGTGGTTAAACTAAATGGCCTCAAATATCACAACTTGAAAGTATGGCTCTAAATATCACTTTAAGACATAACTTTGTGTATCGTTTTTTCAGGATTAATAGATGGCATCACCCTAACGCTAAATCGTCTAGCGTTCTGGACCTTAGAACACTAGATAAAGTTGAGTTTTGCTGTTAAAACACTACATAAGGTTTAGTTATAAGGTCCCCCCACACACACCCACCCTAAACGCTACATTAACTTGAGTTCTCCCCCCCAAACGCTATATCCTTTAGCATTCACCTCCTACACCCCCAAACGCTACATCGTGTAGCGTTCCAACCCTCCTAAACGCTACACAATGTAGCGCTGTATATAAAAAAGAAAAAAAATTTCAAAACGCTACACAATAGTGTATTTTAGTGTTATATTTGAGCCAATCTTTTGAGTTGTAACATTTTGGACCAATAACTCTAGAATTGTGATATTGGGGGCTTCTTCTCAATTTAGTGCGATGAGTTGTCCTAACTAAACAGTCGCTCCTGATCAATCTTAGAGGAAGGATAAATGCACAGAAGAGAGCGGTGTATTATAGATTTGTAGTGGCAGGGACTATATTTAGAAGAGTCTCTGAATCATATCCATCACATAAATTTTTTTATGTTTCTGGGGCAGAACATTGATTAATGTCCAACGCTAGCCGTTACTTTGGTTTTATATATACTTTGGTTTCATATCCATCACATAAATCAAGATGGAATACTTTGGTTTTATATATCCTAGTCGATAATCCGTGTGAAGCACGGATCGTAATAAATTATCTTAAATTTTTAATTTTCAATTTTTTTTAATAAAATAAAATCTTGAAACACCAAGTTGTATATAATACTATATTTTCAACTTTTATTTCGATTGCTAGTTAATACTTAATAGACTCCTAGTATATAACTTCACTATTAAATTAAATTAATATTTAATATTGTTATTTTAATTAATTAAATTTACGTAACTTTATTCTGGTAATATAATATAAGAGTAGTTATATTATTAATTGTATTTATTATTAATCTATTACAGATACTTTTAAATATTAATTAAGGAGTCATAAGTTCTATTTAATACTATATTCATGATTTTTAATTAATTAAAGGAGTCCTAAGTTCTAATTGATACTATATTCATGACTTTAATTTCAATTTTTAGTTAATAAACTCATAGTATATAATTTCATTATTAAATTAAATTATTATATAATATTACAATTTTAATTAATTAAATTAATTAATATTGAGTGGTATACCGTGCATACCACGGTATACCTGACATACCATTTAAAGGGTTTCTGCTTTTAATAAAGAGTATAGATGGCTTCATATGGTCTGTTTGGCTAGACTTAAAATAAGTCCTTTTGGACTTATTTTTGGGTAAAAAATTCATATTTTGATAATTTTTTTTATACAAGTATTTAATGTATGTATGAGATTCTATAAGTTGCAAAAAAAAAAGTTTACTTTTCTCAGAAAAAAGTTAGGAATCTCTAACTTTGTCTTAAAATAAGTTTAACTTATACTGAAAAAAAGTTTCCCCAAACACCTCAATGTGGAAAGTCATTATTTTTTAATTTTTGGACGGCTGGACAATTAGTGTGCTACCTTCCTACGGGGACCTAGATTCTGATGTTTGAAAATGATTTTGTGCAGCAATAGACCTTATTTCGACAAAAAATTGAATACTAATGCACAAAAGACATTGGACCTGCGGGGTTCATTTGTGTCTATCATTTTCCTATTCTTAACTTTTGTATTCTCAAGGTTACCCTGTTCTCTAGATAATATGAGGATTTAAGTTAAAACGAATCAAAAGCATTTGAAAATGAGAGTAGGGAACCTGAAATATATCTTAGGTAAATTCCCTGAGATACATAATTTTTATATATAAAGATAGTATGGGTATTTTAGTAAATTTAGAGATTTTTAATTAGCCCTGCGGACCCAACAAGATTTAAAGGATATTTTGCATAGGAAAAGTTCCCTGAGATATATCTCAGGATCCTTTTTCTCTTTAAAAAAATATTGACGGTTACTAAGTAGGCATGTAAATATGTATCCATAAGATATGATCATATTAACAGAATACGTAATTTCTGCCAACTCAAATAATCTTATAACTTCCAAGTCGAGTTTTCCAGTATTTAATGTTTAAGCTCTTACACCATCAAGGATCTGTTCAGAATATCGCCTCTCCCCAAGAAAGATTGTGTTGTAAAATAAAATATTGTGCCTGTTGGAGGTGGAGTGTTCGATTGCTAATAAATTTTAGTCTTTTATCAATAAGTATTTTTTACGAACTGCACATATATGTTGAGGCGGCCTCTTGAAGATTGGACTGCCAACAACATGTTGGTGCAGTGGTTGAGCCACTGGCCTTCTTTAAAGGAGGTCGGTTTCCTTTCTGTATTTGTATTCTGTGTATAGCTACCCTCCTCAGACACCACTTTGAGTGGTATTATAACTGAGTAAGCTAAGTTTTTTTTTTCTTGAAGATTGGACTAGGGTAGATATTTTTTAGTTAAATTCTAACATTCTTGTACAGTAGTTGTAATTTTTAATTTGTTTAATATATGATTGAAGACCGTAGTTCCGGGGTAGATGCAGAATCCAGTCATGAGGGGTACCACAGCTCCCATCCCAGCATACATTTCTTCTACATGGGCACTAGTGGGACTTCAAAACAGACCCTCATTTAGTTCCGAAGACCATTTCTGCATTGCCATGATAATCATTCTACGAACTTTATGTAGCCTGCAGCAAGCTGAATACCATTGGGATTACTCTGCTAATAAAACTTGATAATTATAATTATGTCGAGTATTTCTTCCATGCTTAATGCTAGTGAAGTGAGACTGTGAAATGTTTTTTCCCTAAGCAATGATATTTGTTGTGAGGGAAAATTGGTACAACACTTCAATGAAAGAATTACAATAATAAACCAAGAAAATCCAACAACAATGATTAAATAAACCGAGTTACAAGCCAAAAACCCTAGTTTCATAAACCCTAACTTGAGAGGGAGAAGAGTGATTGTACGGACTGAGTTTGCAAGTACTCCAAGCTATGGTGATTGAATATAACCTACCCAATCGAATGCCAACAGCTAGGAGCAAGTGTTAGAGGTGTTTATGTGTGTCTCACCTTGCAAATTGTCTACATACCCTTATATATATAAGAGATCAAGTCCTCATCTAGTTCTTCATAATTTTCCTCCACCTTCTTCTGCTATATCCCTCGTAACAGACCTGCCATCCTCGTTTATCCAGCCTTCCATATTTATCCGGCCGTTTTTCCCATGATTTATCCATTTATTCTCATGATATATTCCCCGTAAATACGTATATATACATATACACGCATATATATATATATATCATGATGTTAATCCATGATAATCACTACTGATAAGCCGTTCATATTGTTTAGGAAATATCCTGAAGTCTGTTACAACGTTCCCTAACTGATTCCCCGCGATTCAAGGAGTTCCGAGACTGCTGATATATTTTCTGGAAACCTTCGGGGTTCATGCACGTACCCCTCTGCCAAATGGCTTACTGCCTAACTGAACCCCCTGTTAAGCCTTCCCGTAACCTTTCCTTTATCTGGGGTTCGTACGTTCGCACCCTAGTATGTACACACCCCACACTAAATGCCAGAATCTCATCCTCCAACCCATCTTTGATGCATGTCAGCTTGTTGCATTCACTCTAAGCCTGGTCTGTCCAATCATATTCTGGTAACCCGAGTCCATAACCTCAATGGACCTCTAATTAAGCCCAGGGCGGATTTTAGGCACAACAACTACCCCCCGGTCCCTTGTAGCTTATAAATGCAAAAGGGACCTAATACTCTTCGTACCCCAATCACACTTTCATCCCATGCGAACCCCTAAGCCTACGTGAGCGTACCCGTTGATGGAAACAAGGGATTCGTCCATGAAACTCTTGTGTTAACCATCCTACCCCTAAACCTACACTCTGGGATCCACACACTTTTACATTGGGGTTGCAACCATTGAATCCCTCCTACCGTTTATTTCCGTATAGACATCCACCCTCCTAGAGGTCAGAAATTAATTTCAAATAAATGAATTTATTATTTTTTATAAACGATAAACTTCCCCAACACCCAATGTCCTAGTAAAATTCCATTATTTCAAAATTTGATTTTCATGTAACTACTCCACGTCCCTAGGAAACCCCATGTATTAAGCCTCCCACATGTCCACATTCATTCTCCTGTGTTTTTCCAAGAAAGAAGAGAAAAAGACTCTTAATGATTATCTCCTTTTTTTTTATATAGGCCGGCTCAGATGAATACACGTGGCCTGCCCGTCCATATCCCCAGGCGCCTATATATCTACACTCTCACACGCTTCCCCCCTTTTTACTTCCTTCTCAAAAGACTGATATCAAACCTCTCCTTCCCCATTCCTAGCGATCCGTCTTCCTAGACTTACTTCCGGTGAAAGCTCCTGTCCTCCAGTCTTCGTCTTCAATTCAAAGGTACTTCTTTCTTCTCTTCCCGTACTAATCTCCATATTTTCACATGCTTTTCCGTTCATAAGTATACCAATACGCACAAATCCGTATCTGTACTTCATGTTTATGCCCCCTTTGCATTTGACCCTCTTTAGGGTTTTTGGCTTGTAACTCGGTTTATTTAATCATTGTTGTTGGATTTTCTTGGTTTATTATTATAATTCTTTCATTGAATTGTTGTACCAATTTTCCCTCACAACATTTGTGGCGCTAGAAGGAGGGCGTTGCTTCTCTTGAGGGAAGAGATGTCACGGGATTCGGGTGATATTCATACACCGGAGGATGAACGCAGTGAGGATAATGGAAGACGTGATGATGAAGTCACAAACCAGGAGCTCAAAGAAAAGATTAAAAAGATGGAAAAGAAGATCGTTTCTTTGGAAAGGAAATCTGAAAAGTTGAAGAAATGGAAGGTGAAGCACGGTTCCACGGACCGAAAGGTGAAAAAGAAGGTGGTTACACCGGTTCGATTGGACTTTGACAGTAATGAGGATGGGGAGGAGTCGGAAAAGGAGGCACCACAGAAGGGATTTTCTGATGTGGAGACTAATCAGACAAATCCGGACTGGAAGGAAGGGGACGAAGAAATTCAGCAGTCTCAGGGTTCACCCACTCGTAGCCTGAGTGTCTTCGATAGGCTGGGGAACAGGGTGACTAGCAGGGATTTGCGTCATAAACTCGATGGAAAAAGGGAGAAACAGACTAGGAGAACTCAGGATATGAGGTCTCAATCGAGGGGATCGCAAAGTCACCGGAAGGACAAATCTATTTCTCGGTCCGGAAGGCTCTCTAAGGGGGGTGATGATGAGCGAAGCTACAGCTCTCAACATAACCCTGAGCACTGTGATGATGGTCAGGATTCAACTGGGGATTCCAGTGACGATGGAAGTCAATTCACAGATGGTGAGAATGAACGTTACAAGGTGAAGGACTTGCGTGAAGCACTAAAAAAGTTAAAGTTGGAGAAACAGTCGTTGGATGGGTTAACAGTAGCTTCACCCTTCACCAAAAAAGTGAGCGATTCGTCACTCCCGCCAAAATATCGGGGGGTAGGGGACCTGAAATTCAGTGGAACCACCGATCCGGTGGAGTATCTTAGTTGGTTTGACACGGAAATGGAGGTGTACCAGGTGAAAGATTTGACGAAATGTCGTTTGTTAGCAGCCACGTTAAGGGAAAGTGCTCACCAATTGTTTAAGAGGCTACGCCCAAATTCTATTCGATCCTGGAGACAAATGAGTGAGCTATTTGTTACACAGTTTCGGGCTTCAGTTGCATACGCACCCCCAGCCAACACTCTGGCGAACATCAAACAAGACAAGAATGAAACTCTTACTGAATATTTCAAACGATTCAATGCGGAGGTCCCTAAAGTGAGGAAGACCACTGATGAAACCTACAAGAATTTTTTGATTGCAGGCGTACGCCCAGGAACTGATTTCTGGAAGGAGCTACAAGGGGCGGAACCCAAGACTTTAGCAGATTTTTATGCAAGAGCTGAAACTCACAAGATAATTGAGGAGTCGATGGCTAAACTTGAAAAAAGTCGAAGCTCAAGGGAGTGGAGCAGGAGCAAGAGGCGTAGGTCATACAGCCCAAAGGATAGGGGGTACCACAAACGAACCTCCTATGGTGGAGGATCTTCTAGCAGGTCCACCCACCGTGATGAAAAGACAACACCTATCACTGTGAACATGAATAATACAGGGAGGACAGTAAGCTATAAGTATCCTTCGAGGAAAGATTTTCAGGGTTCAGGCAAGTATACCGAGTACACCCCGCTCACCGCTTCTGTTGAGCAGGTGTACGAGGTAGGGAACAAGGCGGGAATGTTCAGAAAGCCAACAAGAAATGGACCTCCGGGAAACAAAAATGAAGGGCGATACTGTGCCTTCCATGATGTTAATGGGCATGAAACGGCGGATTGCCGTCATTTGAAGGATCATATCGAAGATCTGATCAGGAGGGGTTACCTCACTGAATTCGTGGCCCAGGAAGCTAAAGGGTACAAAAATGATAGGACCGGTAAGGAAACCGAGAAGGAGAACCCCGAACGTCGTACAAGGGCCAACAGTATACATGTTATCATTGGTGGACCTTACATTGGGGGTGCAAGCAGGAATGCCCACAAGAATTACACCCGGGAGGCGAGGGGTGCACCCCTCACAAATGTGTACAATTTGTCAGAAAGGCCACCAAAACTTTTCAGAGGCGAGGCGGCTGATATAACATTCACAGAGGAGGATGCCAGACATGTACACCATCCGCATAATGATGCTCTAGTAATCAAGGTTACGATTGGGGGTATGAACGTACACCGAGTATTGGTGGATAACGGAAGCTCGGTTAACATTCTGGCCTACAGCACCTACCAGAAAATGGGGTTACTAGATAAAGAGATGGATCCCTCTTATAACGAGTTATATGGCTTCACGGGAAACCCCGTACAAATTGTGGGGCGGGTAAAGCTCCCTGTTACTTTGGGAGATGAACCCCGAACTGCAACGCAAGTAGTAGAATTCATGGTAGTTAATGAAGACATCTCTTATAATGGGATACTTGGAAGGCCGTTACTCAAGGAGATGCGAGTGGTAACCTCTATCTACCACATGTCCATGAAATTCCCAACCCCGGGAGGAATCGGATGCGTTCAAGGATGTCAATCTGATTCAAGGGAATGTTATAGTAAATCCTTGCATACTGTTGAGCAGGCTTGCAAACATCTTTTGCTGGTGGATGGGGGTTCATCTGAGAAATGTTATCGCTACTTGGAACACGGTGTAGGGCAGGAGGAGGAACCCCTACGTCGGAAGGAAGCAAAGCCGGCACGAGACATGTGCAATGTTATCATGATTGTGCAACATCCAGGCGAGGAGCCTTACACAGATGTTACAAGTTTTCGGGGGGTGGATACCCCCAATGGGGTGCTAATGTTGGAAGCCCCGAAAATTCAAAATTCAGAGATAGAAGATACATTGATCGAAGGGATAGTTGAAGAAATAATGGATAATGATTTTGAGAGTTTGAAGGACGAAAATGAGCGGCAAGGTGCAAGGGGATCCAACGGTCAGTTGGTTAAACCTCATCAGGGGGTGAACAAGGCGAGCCCAGTGGAAATTGATCTTGACCCGCGTATGCCGGAAGCAAAGGAAAAGGCTGGTGCGGCTGAAGACACTGTGTCTATCCTGGTAGATGCAGCTGATCCTACTAAGGAGTTGAAGGTTGGCAAACAGCTGAACCCTGTAATCAGGGAAACATTAGTCTCATTCTTGAAAAACAACCTGGATATATTTGCATGGAGCCATGAGGACATGGTGGGGATAGATCCAAAAGTGATGTGCCATCGCCTAAACATTGATCCAGAGAAGAAGACCGTAAGGCAGAAAAGGAGAGCTATAAGTGGAGAAAGAGCTATTGCTCTAGAGGAGGAGGTAGATAGGTTGTTGAAGGCTAAACTGGTAAGGGAGTCATTCTACCCCATGTGGTTGGCAAATCCAGTTCTGGTAAAGAAGCCCAATGGAAAGTGGCGTACGTGTGTGGATTTTACTGATTTGAACAAGGCATGCCCCAAGGACAGCTTTTCGCTCCCGCGCATTGACCAACTAGTTGATGCTACGGCCGGCCATGCCTTGCTGAGCTTCATGGATGCATACTCGGGTTACAACCAAATCCCGATGTATGAACCCGATCAGGATCACACTTCCTTCATAACGGACAGAGGCCTCTATTGTTACATTGGGATGCCATTTGGATTGTTGAACGCTGGGGCAACTTACCAAAGATTGGTGAACAAAATGTTTAAGGAGCAGATCGGAAGGACCATGGAAGTGTATGTGGATGACATGCTGGTCAAATCCAAGGAAGCAAACGACCACGTCGCCCACCTCAAAGAAATGTTTGGCATCTTAAGGAGGTATAGAATGAAGCTGAACCCCCAAAAATGTGTATTCGGGGTTGAATCTGGAAAGTTCTTGGGCTTCATCGTGAATCACCGAGGAATCGAAGCCAATCCTGCCAAAATCAAGGCATTGGTTGAAATGGGTCCCCTCGACGTGTAAAGGAAGTCCAAAGCCTTACGGGATGAGTGGCAGCTTTGAACAGGTTCATCTCTAAATCCTCTGACAGATGTCGAGAATTCTTCTCAGCTATCAAGAGAAGGAGAGGCTTCGAGTGGACACCCGAATGTGAGACTGCCTTCACTAAGTTAAAGGAGCAACTTGGAAGCCCCCCATTGCTAGCAAAGCCAGTGGAAGGTGAAACCCTGATTTTATACTTGGTGGTTTCTGAATATTCAATTAGTTCAGTTCTGGTTCGTGAAGAGAATCAAACCCAATATCCTGTATATTATGTGAGCAAGAGGCTTCTCGATGCGGAAGCTCGATACACCAATATGGAGAAATTGGCTTACGCCCTGATTCTGTCATCAAGAAAGTTGAGGCCATACTTCCAGGCGCACACCATAGAGGTGCGAACCTCATTCCCACTAAGGCAAGTCCTGCACAAACCTGAAGCCTCGGGAAGGTTAATGAAATGGGCTGTGGAATTGGGCCAATTTGATGTTGAATACAAGCCAAGGACAACTATCAAAGGTCAAGCACTTGCTGATTTTTTACTAGAGTTCCCACCATCCTCAGAGGTTGAAGTCAAGGAGAAGGTCATGGAACCCCAAGAAAAGGAGGCTGCAACAGAAAATTGTGCACCTTGGTGGACCCTTTATGTAGATGGAGCTGTGAATGGAAACGGTGCAGGTGCTGGCATAGTCCTGATAAACCCCGAAGGCCACAAGTTACAAAGTTCGATTCATTTTACATTCAAGGCTACAAACAACGATGCTGAATATGAAGCTTTGATTGCGGGTTTGAAGCTAGCTCTTGAGATGAAGGTGGTAAACATGACTGTCTATAGTGATTCCATGCTGGTAGTAGGACATATCAAAAGCAACTTTCAAGCTAGGGGTCCACATACAGACCTATACATGAGATACGCTCAGGAGCTAATGAGAAAGTTTGGGGAGATAAACCTTGTACAGATTCCAAGGGCAGAAAACTCAAGTGTAGACGCCCTAGCTAAAATGGGGTCAACTAGGGAAGCAACCATGCTAGGGGTGATACCCTTGGAAATACAGCAACAACCTAGCATCCCAAGGTTTGACTGTATGGATGTTGAGGTTCAGATGAATGATACCTGGATTACTCCCATCTTGGAGTACATAACAAAGGGGGTTCTACCAGCTGACAAGGATGAGGCCCGAAGGATGAAGTATAAGGCTACGCGTTATGTTTTGTATGATGGAAAGCTATACAAGAGGGGTTTCAACAAGCCGCTTCTGCGATGTATAACAGGCAGTGAATGTGAGTATATAATGCGTGAGGTACACGAAGGCATGTGTGGGAACCACTATGGGGGAACCTCGTTGGCTCACAAAATACTTCGACAGGGGTACTTCTGGCCAACGCTACAGCAGGATGCCCACAAATTCGCAAAGGCATGTGACCGGTGCCAAAGGTATGCTAACTCGAATAGGAACCCTGCTGTACCCTTAAATCCACTCTCAAGTCCATGGCCTTTCGCAGTCTGGGGGATTGATTTAATTGGAGAACTTCCTATGGGGAAGGGAGGAGTAAAGTACGCAGTGGTAGCCGTGGATTATTTCACCAAATGGGCAGAGGCTGAACCCCTTGCTACGATCACCACAGCCAAGTTAAAGGAGTTTGTATTCCGAGCAATTGTATGCCGGTACGGGGTTCCTTACAAGTTAATATCGGATAATGGCAAACAATTCGATAGTAAGGAAATGAGGGGTTTATGTGAAGACCTCGAAATTGTAAAGGGCTTCTCTGCAGTTTGCCATCCACAAAGCAACGGCCAAACAGAGGCCATCAACAAGATCATTAAGCATACTTTGAAGGCAAAGTTGGAAGATAAGAAGGGCTGTTGGCCGGAGGAGCTACCCATAGTATTATGGTCTTACAATACAACACCCAGGACTACAACTGGTGAATCCCCGTTTACTTTGGCGTACGGGTGCGAAGCAATGGTACCTGTGGAGATTGGTGCTGGTTCATTTAGGAGGGATAACTTTGATCCCATGGAAAATGAAGTTAATCATCGTTTGTACTTGGATTTGGTGGAGGAGGTTCGTGCAACCTCTCAGCTGAAACTTGCAGCCTATCAACAAAGGACTCGCAAGTACTTTGATGGCAAAGTTCGGGCACGACCCTTGAAAGTTGGAGATCTGGTTTTAAGGAAGATGATGCCTAACATGAGAATCCCAGGATATGGGGCCTTTGAGGCAAATTGGGAAGGCCCATACGTGATCAAATCGGTCCTATGGGAAGGAACTTATCATTTGGAGGACTTGGACGGGAAGCTAATCCCGAGGGCATGGAACGCCGAACATCTTAAGAAATATTACCAGTAGTTGAGTCCAGGTAACATTTCTTGTAGACCTCTTTCAGGTGTAGGAAAATAAAAATGGCTTACTAGTTGTAGCTACCTTAATGTTAGGATCAGTCGGGTAGGAATTTCCCTTTTCTTGTTAATAAAGTGCTCGGGGGGTTGTGAATGTATGCCTACCTGTTGAACACCAATTATGATCTGATTTAATGAAACTGGAATGAACTTGCTTTTCTTTTATCTTTGTTTTATGCATGAAAATGTATGGGTATATGTGGATGTATGCATGCTATGTGTAGCCTGCTTTATTTATGTTTGATAGAGGATACGACTGTTGAACCTAGTTCTTCATTATAAGCTTAATTATACTAAAGAACTCGGGGGGTAGTAGGTGTACACTAATTAATGGAAATATAACTTGGCTTAAAAAATGGGCAAACTGGAGAGCAAAATTTATGTAAGGGAAATGGGAACATACGGATTATATGCTTAGGGATGGAAAACATATGGAATATATGTTAATGGATTACACGGATCATATGGAATATATGTTAATGGATTACACGGATCATATGGAATATATGTTAATGGATTACACGGGTCATATGGAATATGTATGGATTATATGGATACTTGGATGAAAACGTACGTGGATTACGTGCTCATGGATTGCAATATGTATGGCTTATACATGAAAAGGGATGGAACCCCAAGACATGAAGGTTCTAGGGTAACTAGGATCACGAGGTTCTCTCGTAGGGAGGTTCAACCGTTTGAACCCCTAATTGCCGTGTAATCAATGTGGTGGATAACCAGGATCATTATAGGATTTGGGCACGGCTGTGGAAGCTAAGTGCAAGGTGGAAAAATAACCTCGCTACGACCCCAGGGAAGCTGGGTGAGTGAGGCTTAATCTTTTGGGAAAATAGAATGGCTAAGGAAAATGGTCTTGTGAGAAAATCACATGGAAAAGGGAATCGATAATGATGGAAGCTTGGTGTGTTCCTGAAATAACGCCCTCAGGGATACGACCGGTGGAACACCGATCATCCATTAACAAGGGATATATGGTTAAGGGAGGATTGGTTGCAGGTTAAAGACTTGGGATGGAAATGGCAGGATCGTGGAGGATTTCATTTGGCTTAACAGATTTGAAAATTCACAAGGTTAAGACAGGATTTGTTAAAACATGTCAGAAATATAGCAGGTGGAATACCTATTGTTCCTAAGGAAGGGATACGAGTTCATTAACGTCCAGGGGTACAACAGGTGAACCCCTACGACAGCGGATGCCTAATTACCTTAAGTACATAGCATGGATATTCTACCAGGCATGGCATGCTAAGTAAGGAACACTATGTACTGTTTAAAAAGAAGGGTGTGTGCACGTGTAAACATGTAATCAAACTGCATGGCAAGCATATACTGATCAAAAGGAGATAAAGTGCATAAACCTTAACAGGAATCCGAGGAAAACGAAGTTAAAGATTACATCTTGTGAGACCTTCAGAGGAGTCCGCACCCTCAAAATATCAAGTTTTAGGCAATTAATGCCAAAAGAGTTCGTAAAAGTTTGTTTAAAGGATCGGTAATCAAGTTACTGGCCTGATTTGAGTGGAGAGGCAGAAGGATTCTCGTTAGGTGGAGAGGTCTTTGGGACTTCATGATCGGATGAGGTGGCCTTCACCTGGGATTCCATGGTTGGACCCTCATCTTTAGCCTCCCCTGACTAAGTCTCTATGGCTTCAACTGCTGCTTCTGCGACAACATCTGCAGGAACCTCTTCAGCTTTCTCCTGGGGGGCTTCCTCCATATGTACCTCGGGGGGTTTTGCAGCTTGCTCTGCTTTGATCAGTTCGATGGCGTCCACAGCATCTTGACCTAAGAGGTTCCAATCCAAGTTCGGGAAAACCTCATACGTGGAAGTCATGTAGTCTCTAATCCCAGCTTTGTAGCCATTGTCGAATTCCTTGTTCTCCTGTTGAGCAATGATGACTTTGTACTTGGCGATTGCACCCTGAAGTGTTCTAACTTTGAGCTCAAGTTTCTCCTTCTCTTTCTTATTGGCTTTGGCTGCATCTTCTCTCTCCTTATCCATGGTATCCTTCTCCTTCAGCAGCTTGTCCCTCTCCTGGATCAGCGTACCCTCACTCTCATAAAGCTTCTTGTTGGAAGCCAACAACTTCTTCCTATCATTCTGGGAGGTCTTCAACTCCAAACGTACCCTGTCAAGCTCTTCAACAGCTTTGGAAGCCTCAAGAATCTGGTTGTTATATTTCAGGGATAGGAAGAGGCTTTCGGCACTCACCAAGGATATCCTGTTTGTGGCTTCCTCGAAACTTAGGCTGTCCCACTCTGAGATAGACCGTGCATGGATTGACTCTTTGATTGCATCAACAAAAGCAGTGAGGGTAGCTGGAGAGATGGAGCCAGAGGGACTTAGTTCGACCTCATACTTGGAACGTTTGCCTCCCCGAGAGCCAGACGCCCCGGACACTTCAGGAGTATGTTGTGTAGGCCTCTTTCTCGAGGAAACATTCTTCTCTGTGGAAGCTGGGTTGATTTTTGAAGAGGGAACAGGGGTTCGCTCAGCAGGAGATGGGGGTACTGGCGATCTGGAAACATTCTTGTGTGCTGAACGCTTGGTGATGAAGGAAGGCACTGAGAAAGACATATCTGCATTAGCACATGAATCGTTAGCCAAGTCTTATCAACAATAAAGACATTCTTCGGTAAAATATCAAGTAAATCGCATGAATAAAAAAATGTGTGTGTGTGAAGTATAAATCACTAAGGGAAAAGCAAATAAAGGGGGAGGGGTACGCCTACAAGCAAGGATGTAAGCATGAACCTATCTCTTTGGAGGGTACGTCGACAGGATTCTCCTCAATAGGGGTACTGGCGTCCCCTGAAGGCTTGGAGCTGATTTTTTTGTTAAAACCTAAGCGAAGTAATTTTCTCTTGGTAAGCAGGCTAGCACCATCTCCTAGCCCTGCACTCATTCTTAAAGCTTTACGAGCTCTTTTTAGCTCATCTCCTTCTAGTATGGTCTGAGCAGGCATGTTTGGATAAGGGTTAAACTCTTTTCTGTATTCTGGACAGTCGTAGCAGTATAAGAACTGCTTATGCCATCCCGACATTCCTTTTTTATTTCCTTTTATACATTTCCCCTGATGGACGTTCCAGGTGGTAAGATAAAAGAAACCAGTAGTCTTCCCAGTCTCTTTGAGTTGGTAGAAGAAACCCAACTCCCGAGCAGTCAGTTTGATTTGGAACATGGAATCATACAAAATATACATACAGATGGCCATGCGATACGAATTTGGGGTCAATTATAGTGGGGCAAGTTGGTAGGTGTTAATGTTAGGCCGAATACACAATTAATAATCAACTTTGTATGAGAGTTTAACAAGTAAAAGCGTTTATGCACTTAAAAAACTTCTTGTATTACGAACCCTCTTCGTGATGTAGAATATCACAAAGAGCTGCTAGGTTACAATAAAGATAATTCGTTGTACGATACCCTTCTAGGGTTAACCTAACTGTATTTATATAACATACAGCTACGATACAATCTCTAATTGATATTCCTAATAATCAGCTATACAATGATATCAGTTACAGATTGTCACACGTCTCCTATGTCAACTCGATCTCTTTGATAGCTATCCAATCTTCAAAGATATCGCTTCCATAATAAATCTTCAATCACTGTTGACCAGTAGACGCTTCCTCCAGACAGAGTTTGACAAACTCTGTCGAGCTTCCATCTGTCAGAGTTTACTCAAACTCTGACTGCTTCCAGCTAAACTCTGATAATTCACTGTAACACTTAAACACTGATTAAAACACATCAATTATATTTAACAATCTCCCCCAACTTGTTCAATAGCAAAAATGAACAAGTTAATGACAATAATTGATGATGTCAAAACAAATAAACAAATACAGTGTTTACACAAATTCAGAGTTTAAGCTTCTACTTAATAAAAACTATAGAGAATAAGAGAATCCTTACAGAGCTTAATCTCTTATCATTTCAAGATCTGGCATAGCTCTGAGATAATCAATCAGCAATCTTTTTTCTGCATTTTCAAGCTCAATCTTCATAGCTTCTTTAATTTCTCTGAGCTGAGGATCACTTTCATCTGTCTGGTAGATAGCAACCCTAAGATCATAAATTTTGTTCCTTCTCATCTCATTACCCAGTCTGATAAATCTAACTTTTTCTGACTGTGAATTGAAATCAAGTACTGTGATTCCCAAATCAGTCTTTAACTTTGCAGTACCTTTCTTCATTTCAATGAGATTTCCTTTGTAATCCCTGTACTTAGGAACATATCTGCTATTATATTTCTCTCCTCTGATTGCCAGATTCTGAGTCATTCTCTGTCTGAGCACATTAGCAACTGATTGAGTCCTTCGACTATTCACCTTGAGAAGATATAGAACATACTCTAGTTCTTCCCAACATTTCAAGCCAATATCATCCTCACCAACTTTAAATACTGTCCCATCAGCCATGAAGTACAAAAGAAAATCCTTGTTTAAACTCTTCTGATGAACTAACTGTACTGATTCCAGTCTGTCCAAACTCTCTTGAGGAACGCCACGACCTGGAACAGCCAGTGAAAAAGGATCTCTAGGACCAGTATATTGCCTTTTGTCTCTGTGTGAACCTAGTCCACCCTTATTATTACCAACTTTGCCAGATAAAGCTTTTCCATCAGAAACATTCATAGAAACTCCAGATAATACATTTGGATCATGAATTGTTCCTTTTCCAAAAACCGATTTCAACTGAGAAGAGTGTAAAGGTGTGATCATTGCTTGTGATACAAGCAATGATCACCGCAGCCAAGTTAAAGGAGTTTGTATTCCGAGCAATTGTATGCCGGTACGGGGTTCCTTACAAGTTAATATCGGATAATGGCAAACAATTCGATAGTAAGGAAATGAGGGGTTTATGTGAAGACCTCGGGATTGTAAAGGGCTTCTCTATAGTTTGCCATCCACAAAGCAATGGCCAAACAGAGGCCATCAACAAGATCATTAAGCATACTTTGAAGGCGAAGTTGGAAGATAAGAAGGGCTGTTGGCCGGAGGAGCTACCCATAGTATTATGGTCTTACAATACAACACCCAGGACTACAACTGGTGAATCCCCGTTTACTTTGGCGTACGGGTGCGAAGCAATGGTACCTGTGGAGATTGGTGCTGGTTCATTTAGGATGGATAACTTTGATCCCATGGAAAATGAAGTTAATCATCGTTTGTACTTGGATTTGGTGGAGGAGGTTCGTGCAACCTCTCAGCTGAAACTTGCAGCCTATCAACAAAGGACTCGCAAGTACTTTGATGGCAAAGTTCGGGCACGACCCTTGAAAGTTGGAGATCTGGTTTTAAGGAAGATGATGCCTAACATGAGAATCCCAGGATATGGGGCCTTTGAGGCAAATTGGGAAGGCCCATACGTGATCAAATCGGTCCTATGGGAAGGAACTTATCATTTGGAGGACTTGGACGGGAAGCTAATCCCGAGGGCATGGAACGCCGAACATCTTAAGAAATATTACCAGTATTGAGTCCAGGTAACATTTCTTGTAGACCTATTTCAGGTGTAGGAAAATAAAAGTGGCTTACTAGTTGTAGCTACCTTAATGTTAGGATCAGTCGGGTAGGAATTTCCCTTTTCTTGTTAATAAAGTGCTCGGGGGGTTGTGAATGTATGCCTACCTGTTGAACACCAATTATGATCTGATTTAATGAAACTGGAATGAACTTGCTTTTCTTTTATCTTTGTTTTATGCATGAAAATGTATGGGTATATGTGGATGTATGCATGCTATGTGTAGCCTGCTTTATTTATGTTTGATAGAGGATACGACTGTTGAACCTAGTTCTTCATTATAAGCTTAATTATACTAAAGAACTCGGGGGGTAGTAGGTGTACACTAATTAATGGAAATATAACTTGGCTTAAAAAATGGGCAAATTGGAGAGCAAAATATATGTAAGGGAAATGGGAACATACGGATTATATGCTTAGGGATGGAAAACATATGGAATATATGTTAATGGATTACACGGATCATATGGAATATATGTTAATGGATTACACGGATCATATGGAATATATGTTAATGGATTACACGGGTCATATGGAATATGTATGGATTATATGGATACTTGGATGAAAACGTACGTGGATTACGTGCTCATGGATTGCAATATGTATGGCTTATACATGAAAAGGGATGGAACCCCAAGACATGAAGGTTCTAGGGTAACTAGGATCACGAGGTTCTCTCGTAGGGAGGTTCAACCGTTTGAACCCCTAATTGCCGTGTAATCAATGTGGTGGATAACCAGGATCATTATAGGATTTGGGCACGGTTGTGGAAGCTAAGTGCAAGGTGGAAAAATAACCTCGCTACGACCCCAGGGAAGCTGGGTGAGTGAGGCTTAATCTTTTGGGAAAATAGAATGGCTAAGGAAAATGGTCTTGTGAGGAAATCACATGGAAAAGGGAATCGATAATGATGGAAGCTTGGTGTGTTCCTGAAATAACGCCCTCAGGGATACGACCGGTGGAACACCGATCATCCATTAACAAGGGATATATGGTTAAGGGAGGATTGGTTGCAGGTTAAAGACTTGGGATGGAAATGGCAGGATCGTGGAGGATTTCATTTGGCTTAACAGATTTGAAAATTCACAAGGTTAAGACAGGATTTGTTAAAACATGTCAGAAATATAGCAGGTGGAATACCTATTGTTCCTAAGGAAGGGATACGAGTTCATTAACGTCCAGGGGTACAACAGGTGAACCCCTACGACAGCGGATGCCTAATTACCTTAAGTACATAGCATGGATATTCTACCAGGCATGGCATGCTAAGTAAGGAACACTATGTACTGTTTAAAAAGAAGGGTGTGTGCACGTGTAAACATGTAATCAAACTGCATGGCAAGCATATACTGATCAAAAGGAGATAAAGTGCATAAACCTTAACAGGAATCCGAGGAAAACGAAGTTAAAGATTACATCTTGTGAGACCTTCAGAGGAGTCCGCACCCTCAAAATATCAAGTTTTAGGCAATTAATGCCAAATGGGTTCGTAAAAGTTTGTTTAAAGGATCGGTAATCAAGTTACTGGCCTGATTTGAGTGGAGAGGAAGAAGGATTCTCGTTAGGTGGAGAGATCTTTGGGACTTCATGATCGGATGAGGTGGCCTTCACCTGGGATTCCATGGTTGGACCCTCATCTTTAGCCTCCCCTGACTGAGTCTCTATGGCTTCAACTGCTGCTTCTGCGACAACATCTGCAGGAACCTCTTCAGCCTTCTCCTGGGGGGCTTCCTCCATATGTACCTCGGGGGGTTTTGCAGCTTGCTCTGCTTTGATCAGTTCGATGGCGTCCACAGCATCTTGACCTAAGAGGTTCCAATCCAAGTTCGGGAAAACCTCATACGTGGAAGTCATGTAGTCTCTAATCCCAGCTTTGTAGCCATTGTCAAATTCCTTGTTCTCCTGTTGAGCAATGATGACTTTGTACTTGGCGATTGCACCCTGAAGTGTTCTCACTTTGAGCTCAAGTTTCTCCTTCTCTTTCTTATTGGCTTTGGCAGCATCTTCTCTCTCCTTATCCATGGTATCCTTCTCCTTCAGCAGCTTGTCCCTCTCCTATATCAGCGTACCCTCACTCTCATAAAGCTTCTTGTTGGAAGCCAACAGCTTCTTCCTATCATTCTGGGAGGTCTTCAACTCCAAACGTACCCTGTCAAGCTCTTCAACAGCTTTGGAAGCCTCAAGAATCTGGTTGTTATATTTCAGGGATAGGAAGAGGCTTTCGGCACTCACCAAGGATATCCTGTTTGTGGCTTCCTCGAAACTTAGGCTGTCCCACTCTGAGATAGACCGTGCATGGATTGACTCTTTGATTGCATCAACAAAAGCAGTGAGGGCAGCTGGAGAGATGGAGCCAGAGGGACTTAGTTCGACCTCATACTTGGAACGTTTGCCTCCCCGAGAGCCAGACGCCCCGGACACTTCAGGAGTATGTTGTGTAGGCCTCTTTCTCGAGGAAACATTCTTCTCTGTGGAAGCTGGGTTGATTTTTGAAGAGGGAACAGGGGTTCGCTCAGCAGGAGATGGGGGTACTGGCGATCTGGAAACATTCTTGTGTGCTGAACGCTTGGTGATGAAGGAAGGCACTGAGAAAGACATATCTGCATTAGCACATGAATCGTTAGCCAAGTCTTATCAACAATAAAGACATTCTTCGGTAAAATATCAAGTAAATCGCATGAATAAAAAAATGTGTGTGTGTGAAGTATAAATCACTAAGGGAAAAGCAAATAAAGGGGGAGGGGTACGCCTACAAGCAAGGATGTAAGCATGAACCTATCTCTTTGGAGGGTACGTCGACAGGATTCTCCTCAATAGGGGTACTGGCGTCCCCTGAAGGCTTGGAGCTGATTTTTTTGTTAAAACCTAAGCGAAGTAATTTTCTCTTGGTAAGCAGGCTAGCACCATCTCCTAGCCCTGCACTCATTCTTAAAGCTTTACGAGCTCTTTTTAGCTCGTCTCCTTCTAGTATGGTCTGAGCAGGCATGTCTGGATAAGGGTTAAACTCTTTTCTGTATTCTGGACAGTCGTAGCAGTATAAGAACTGCTTATGCCATCCCGACATTCCTTTTTTATTTCCTTTTATACATTTCCCCTGATGGACGTTCCAGGTGGTAAGATAAAAGAAACCAGTAGTCTTCCCAGTCTCTTTGAGTTGGTAGAAGAAACCCAACTCCCGAGCAGTCAGTTTGATTTGGAACATGGAATCATACAAAATATACATACAGATGGCCATGCGATACGAATTTGGGGTCAATTGTAGTGGGGCAAGTTGGTAGGTGTTAATGTTAGGCCGAATACACAATTAATAATCAACTTTGTATGAGAGTTTAACAAGTAAAAGCGTTTATGCACTTAAAAAACTTCTTGTATTACGAACCCTCTTCGTGATGTAGAATATCACAAAGAGCTGCTAGGTTACAATAAAGATAATTCGTTGTACGATACCCTTCTAGGGTTAACCTAACTGTATTTATATAACATACAGCTACGATACAATCTCTAATTGATATTCCTAATAATCAGCTATACAATGATATCAGTTACAGATTGTCACACGTCTCCTATGTCAACTCGATCTCTTTGATAGCTATCCAATCTTCAAAGATATCGCTTCCATAATAAATCTTCAATCACTGTTGACCAGTAGACGCTTCCTCCAGACAGAGTTTGACAAACTCTGTCGAGCTTCCATCTGTCAGAGTTTACTCAAACTCTGACTGCTTCCAGCTAAACTCTGATAATTCACTGTAACACTTAAACACTGATTAAAACACATCAATTATATTTAACAATCTCCCCCAACTTGTTCAATAGCAAAAATGAACAAGTTAATGACAATAATTGATGATGTCAAAACAAATAAACAAATACAGTGTTTACACAAATTCAGAGTTTAAGCTTCTACTTAATAAAAACTATAGAGAATAAGAGAATCCTTACAGAGCTTAATCTCTTATCATTTCAAGATCTGGCATAGCTCTGAGATAATCAATCAGCAATCTTCTTTCTGCATTTTCAAGCTCAATCTTCATAGCTTCTTTAATTTCTCTGAGCTGAGGATCACTTTCATCTGTCTGGTAGATAGCAGCCCTAAGATCATAAATTTTGTTCCTTCTCATCTCATTACCCAGTCTGATAAATCTGACTTTTTCTGACTATGAATTGAAATCAAGTACTGTGATTCCCAAATCAGTCTTTAACTTTGCAGTACCTTTCTTCATTTCAATGAGATTTCCTTTGCAATCCCTGTACTTAGGAACATATCTGCTATTATATTTCTCTCCTCTGATTGCCAGATTCTGAGTCATTCTCTGTCTGAGCACATTAGCAACTGATTGAGTCCTTCGACTATTCACCTTGAGAAGATATAGAACATACTCTAGTTCTTCCCAACATTTCAAGCCAATATCATCCTCACCAACTTTAAATACTGTCCCATCAGCCATGAAGTACAAAAGAAAATCCTTGTTTAAACTCTTCTGATGAACTAACTGTACTGATTCCAGTCTGTCCAAACTCTCTTGAGGAACACCACGACCTGGAACAGCCAGTGAAGAAGGATCTCTAGGACCAGTATATTGCCTTTTGTCTCTGTGTGAACCTAGTCCACCCTTATTATTACCAACTTTGCCAGATAAAGCTTTTCCATCAGAAACATTCATAGAAACTCCAGATAATACATTTGGATCATGAATTGTTCCTTTTCCAAAAATCGATTTCAACTGAGAAGAGTGTAAAGGTGTGATCATTGCTTGTGATACAACAGAAGTTGTAACTTTCTTCTGTGAACTTTCTCCTTCAATGCCTTTTAGCTTGAGTTTAGCCTCTGCTGCAATTTCTTCCTTTGAAAACCGAGAACTTTGACTAACATCAGCCCTTTCTCTGATCACAACACCTTTAACAACAGGTCTAAAAGCTTTTCCTCTTTGTACCTTACCAGACTTTAAAGCTTTAAGATGTTCTTCTTGTAAACTCTTTTGTTCAGATTCAATGTCCTCAATCGTAACTCCTTCCTCATTCTCTTCAATAAACAGCTTAGCAGCCAATTCTTCATCAGTTTGTGGATTAGAAGGTAACAGCAAACTCTTGGTCTTTGAAGTACCTTGAGTATCAGTATTTCTCCCAACAGACTGTGATTTAGATGACTTGCTAGTTCTCAGAGTTTGAACCTCTTCAGCCTTGTTCTTTCCTTTACTACTTGCCCCTCCATCTCCAGCACTATCCCTTCTGACAATTCTCTCCCCCTTTTTGACATCATCAGGCATAAGAATAGATGTAATTAACTCCAGGGAAGTAGCAATAGAATCAATTTTAGCAGATAAGTCAGACTGATTCTCTTCAACTTTACTCAGCCTGGCAAAGAGATTGTCTTGAGCTTTAGAGAATTTTGTAGTCACTAGTTTTGAATCTCTTTCCATTTTCATCTCTCTAGCTACAACCTCATTTCGGAAAGCAGTGATTGCCAATGTAGTATCATCAAATCTTCTATCCAGAGTTTTGACTTGAACTACAGTTGCTTTCAAGCAAGAAAGAATCTCTGGATTGGAGATAGTATCAGCATTTTTCTTAACAAAATCAGCTGCTCTTCCTCGTGGAAAAATACAATCCTCTTTGTACCATTCAGCAGCATTCTTTGCAAATTGTGCTCTCTCAACTTCATGAGAAGTACAAGGTTGAGAGAAAGGTGTATGTTTATTGTCTGTTTATACTGGTGCACTCAGAGAAGCATCAGAGTTTGCACTACTTTCACCTTCAGGTTCAACACTTGTAGCTTTAGCAGGTTCATCTTCAGCCATAATTTTAGGAATTTCTTCTGTAGGCTTGTCAAGATTTTCTCCATGTTGCTCAGGCTCAGCAACAGGCATAGACTGAGAAGTGACCTTGGTTGCCTGATCAATTTCTTCTCCTCCTTCAACAGTTTGGTGAGCATCAGATATTAACTCAGTATGGGATGCCACAGCTTCAGAAAGAACAACCGTAGGTTGATCAGCTACACCAATATTAGAGATAGGATCAGAGAATGGCATAAATGAATCAAGAATATCATTTATCGGAGAAAGACCATCTCTAGCATCCTCTTCTGCAGGCATTTTGTCCTCTGCAGGCATTTCATCCTCTGCAGGTATTTCAGCCTCTACAGGTATTGCATCTTTCTCAACCTCAACAGGAGGTGTTTGCTGTGAAACGACCTCTGGAGCTTCAATATCTTCATCCACAGAATCAGAGAATATCAGTTTTCTTCGTTTTGCTAGAGGTACATTATCTGAATCCTCTTCACTAGATGGTGACTTAGGCATTTTTGCCCGTATTTTTATTCTTTTCACCCTTCTAGTATAAACAGCTTCAGGAGATTTCTGCTTTGATTTTCTTTTTGTCTCTTTCACCTGCTTAACACTTGCATGTTGTTCAGTTACTGCCTTCTTAACTCTTTGTGCTGACTGTGATTCTGGTGGAGATTGTGACGATTCAGAGTTTGGTTGTGGAGTGGGTGAAGGATGTTTTGTAGGTGCTGAGTGAGCAGGTGATTCAGTGTTTGGTTGTTGAGTACGATCAATGTTTAACGGTTCAGGCTCAGGTTCAGGATGTGGTTCAGGTTGTTGTTGTGGTTGTTGTTGTGGTTCAGGTTGTTGTGGTTCTTGTTGATCTTGTTGTGGTTCAGGTTGTTGTGGTTCTTGTTGTGGTTCTTGTGGTTGATTGAGAAAAATTTGCAGAGCAAGTGGCATGACAAAAGCAGGGAGATTTGCTTTACCAACATCCTTGTTAGTCATATCAGAGAATATTCTCTTATTGACTCTAAAAGGATCAATTTCATCAGTATCATCAATTTCGAGACCAGGTACACAAGCATTGAACAGCATTTGACAAAAACGAGCATAATAAACAGTAGTAGATTCTGACAGTTTATCACCTAAGCTCATCAGAACATGTCGACCAAAATCAAAATTAGTACCATAGAGTAGAGAATACCCGATTTGGAGACTGTCTATTGGAATGGCATCCCAGTTGGTGACTTTCTTCTGGAACGTCCTTGTGATGCAATCAAAGAAAAAGTTCCATTCCTTTCTTAGATTTGGTCTCTTTATACCGCCAAGCTTGTCAAGAGATTCCATGTAACCTATCTCTTGTAGCATCTCTCTCAAATAAGTTTCATTAACCAGAGTATAAGAAGTATGTGTGTCAAACCCCATTGTATCCCGTACAGTCTGTGGAGATACAACCGGTCTGGAAGAGATCGAGAGAGAGAAACCTGCAAGGGTGATCGACATCGATGCTGCCCTCCAAGCAACATTGGCATGGCTCTCCTCGAAGGCATCCTCATCCAACACCACCAACCATTGTTAATGAATATGTCAGCAAAAATAACCTTATCCCTTCAACTTCCACCCAAATAAAGTGGCAAAGATGGGATCTGGGAATTTTTGCTAACAATGGAGTGGTTTGGACTGACCTTTTATTTTCCTGTTGAATAGATTAGGAGATAGAGAGAACAAAAAGATGTAATATTTGCTTGTAATCTCTTTCTTATTATCAATGAAAAATTATGTTTCTCTAATCTTATTCATTGTGTTCTGCAACTTTTATTTATTTTATGAACTGTTCTTCAAGAAAATAAATCAAAAAGAGAATATGAAAACTAATTAAAGTAATCATATAAAGAACACATTCATCAACAATCCACTGATTAACAGTTGTCAAGAACCCTATTTACTCCAAGATTTTCAAATTGTCCAAGTGAAAATTTACCTTAGAGTACAAATCACGAATCAACAGCGTTTGTCAATTCTCCAACTTTATCACCGAAACCCTTTCATAAATTGCACAGTTGTGAATATATGTGTGTGTGAAGCAGAGTTTACTAAGTCAATTTTTAGAGCATCTAATTTTTCATAAAATCCATAAAGTAAATCAATAAACACTGGATGCACAAACTGTCATAGTAAACACTGACTGTATGATGAAAGCTAAACTCTGAAGTACTCATAACTATATACAGTAACTTTTATTTTATACCCCCTCTATATACATTTTTCTTTTTTTTTTATTATTTTCAATTTCATCATTTTTTTTATTTTTCATTCCAGTAATCAGAGGTTGGAAACAGTCACAAAAAATTCAAAAATTTTAGCCCTTATCATTTTGATAAGTTCCTGGGTCATCCTAGTATTTAACTAGTCACCAAAAATCAGAGAATTTTAGCACATATTATATACCAATAGGTTCCTGGGTCATCCCAGTATCCAACATAATCTCAAAGGAGTATAACAACCTATATACATTTTCTTTGGGGTATTGCAGTAAGCTTTTTATTCTTTCAGAGTATAACTAACAGAGTTTAGAGTTCATCAACATCAGTAGTTTTTCTTGTAAGGTAATGCACACAGTATTTATAGACTCAGAGTTTAGGACAAAATAAACTAAGAGATGCTATAAATATGAGCCAGTATCATGCTTATGTTAACTTTCTACACAATCTAAGATTAGATCACAATAACTCAGAAAGATTCATGATTAATTGCTGAGAATCATGCTTCATACATATTTCTTCATTGGTGTTTTTCACTCAGACAAAAATCAATTCAAAGTTCACAGAGTTTATCAAACTTATTAATAGTGTATGACATACAGACATGCTGACAGAGTTTAACAGAGTATGCATAACAGAGTTTAGTCAACAGAGTTCACTTAGCATTTAACCAAACAGGAAATATGAGTAATACACCACATAAGTAAAATTTGAATCTAACCAACATTCCTAGTCAGAACCAGAGACCATTCCTAGTTCATTGACCAGTCTTGTAAATGTAGCTTCACTCAATGGTTTAGTGAAGATATCTGCAAGATGTTGTTCTGTAGATACAAAATGTAGTTCAATATTTCCTTCTTCCACATGTTCTCTGATGAAGTGGTACCTTATGCTGATGTGCTTGGTCATTGAATGCTGTACTGGATTACCTGTCATAGCAATAGCACTTTGATTATCACAGTAAATAGGGATATTACTGTACCTCAATCCATAATCCAGCAATTGATTCTTCATCCATAAGATCTGTGCACAACAGCTACCAGCTGCAATATACTCTGCTTCTGCTGTAGATGTGGAGATTGATTTCTGTTTTTTTGCTGTACCAGGAAACAAGTCTGTCACCAAGAAATTGACAACTTCCACTAGTGCTCTTTCTGTCTACCTTGCAGCCTGCAAAGTCTGCATCAGAATACCCAAGTAGCTTGAAATCTGATTCTCTGGGTTACCACAGACCTAATGATATGGTGCCCTTGAGATACTTGAAGATTCTTTTCACAGCTGTCAGATGTGGCTCTCTAGGATCTGCCTGAAACCTTGCACAAAGACAGGTTGCATACATGATGTCAGGCCTACTAGCTGTCAAGTATAGAAGAGATCCTATCATGCCTCTGTAGTTTGTCATATCCACTGAAACTCCTGTGTCTTTGTCCAATTTAGTTGCTGTTGCCATGGGAGTTGATGCAGATGAACAGTCAAGCATACCAAATTTCTTGAGAAGATTTCTGGTATATTTTTCTTGATTAATGAAAATTCCATCATCTGTTTGTTTCACCTGTAGGCCTAGAAAGTAACTAAGCTCTCCCATCATGCTCATTTGATATCTGGACTGCATGAGCTTGGCAAACTTCTTACTGAGTTTATCATTAGTAGACCCAAAGATGATGTCATCAACATAAATTTGAACTAAAAGGAGGTCACTTCCTTGATTGAAATAAAACAGAGTTTTGTCAATTGTTCCTCTGTTGAATCCACTTTCTAGAAGAAACTGAGCAAGTGTCTCATACCATGCTCTTGGTGCCTGCTTAAGTCCATATAGTGCCTTATCTAGCCTGTAGACATAATCTGGATATTTGGGGTCCACAAATCCTGGTGGTTGTTCAACAAACACTTCTTCTTCAAGCTTTCCATTCAGAAAAGCACTTTTCACATCCATCTGGAACACTTTGAATTTCTTGTGAGAGGCATATGCTAGAAAAATTCTGATTGCCTCCAATCTTGCAACTGGAGCAAATGTTTCATCATAGTCTATTCCTTCCTACTGTGAATAGCCTTTTTCTACCAGTCTAGCCTTGTTCCTTGTGATAACACCTTCACTGTCAGTCTTGTTTCTGAAAACCCATTTAGTACCAACAATAGATCTGTTCTTTGGCCTTGGTACAAGGGTCCAAACTTCATTCCTTTCAAATTCATTCAACTCTTCCTGCATTGCTGTTATCCAATCTGCATCTTGAAGAGCTTCTTCCACTTTCTTTGGTTCATTTTTAGACAAGAATGCATGAAACAGACATTCACTTGCAGTAGCACTTCTTGTCTTTACTTTTGCATCTGGATCACCAATTATCAAATCAGGTGTATGTGATTTAGTCCATTTCCTAGCAGAAGGCAAATGACTTCTCTCAGCATGTGATCCTCCCCCTTGATCCATGCTCTCCTGATTTTGTTGTGATCTATCTTCGTTTTCTGAGACTCCCCCTGAACTTGACTGCCCAGAGTCAGAATTTGAATTTTCAGAGTTTGAAGCATCAGAGTTTGATCCAGATTTTTCAGTTGACTCAGTATCAGTGTTTGAATCTTCATCTTGATCATGCCCCCCCTCAACTGGTTCTCCCCTTTGTTGTGACTGAGAAGTTTCTCCAGTGTTTACCAGTAGAGGTTCAGAGTTTGTTTCAACAGAGTCTGTCAGAATTGTTTCATCAGAGTTTCCTTCATCAGAGTTTAAATCTTCATTTTCAAAGTTCAGTTGATCATATTCATCTTTGTCTTCAAGTCCAGTTATCTTCTTATCATCGAAAGAAACATGTATAGATACCATGATCACTTTAGTTCTCAGATTGTAAACTCTGAATGCCTTTGTTGACAGTGGATAACCAACAAAAATTCCTTCATCTGCCTTTAGCTCAAACTTGGTCAACTGTTCTGGATGAGTCTTCAAAACAAAACATTTGCACCCGAAAATATGAAAGTATTTCAGGTTAGGCTTCTTTTTCTTCACCATCTCATATGGTGTCTTTCCATGCTTATTGATCAGTGTTGCATTTTGAGTAAAACAAGCAGTTTGAACAGCTTCTGCCCAGAAATAAGTTGGCAATTTTGCTTCATCAAGCATAGTTCTGGCAACTTCAATTAAGGTTCTATTTTTCCTTTCAACTACACCATTTTGTTGTGGTGTACCAGGTGCTGAAAATTCTTGTTTCACTCCATTGTCCTTGCAGAATTCTTCCATTGTTGCATTTCTGAACTCAGTTCCATTATCACTTCTGATGATTCTGACTTTGTTGCTTGATCCTTTGTCCAGAAGCTTCACATGCTCCATCAGAGTTAATGCAGTTTCATCCTTCTTTGCTAGAAAATACACCCAAGTGAATCTAGTGTATTCATCAACAATGACTAAAGCATATTTCTTTCTTGCAATAGACATAACATTTACTGGACCAAAGAGATCAACATGCAGAAGATGATAGGGATCAGTGATAGAAAATTCTGTCTTGCTCTTGAAAGATGACTTCCTTTGTTTAGCCTTCTGACATGAGTCACATAGGCCATCAACATTTAACAGAGCCTTTGGGAGTCCTCTTACAAGATCCTTTCTGATCAATTCATTGATGTTGTTCAAGTTCAAATGTAAGAGTTTCTTGTGCCACTTCTAACTCTCTTCACTAGACATTATTGTTGACAGGCAAACAGCTTTTCCAACAGAGTCTATCAAAAGCTTGATTTCATAAATGTTGTTTTGCCTGTGACCAACTAGAACAACCTTTCCTGTAGATTTACTTATTACTTCACAATATTCAGGTTGAAAATCTACATGAAATCCCTTGTCACAGATTTGACTCACAGATAGCAAGTCATGCTTGAGTCCTGGGACATGAGCTACATTGTTGATGATGACATTTCCAAGATTAATATTGCCATATCCCAATGTTCTTCCTACATTGCCATCACCAAAGGAAACTTTTGGGCCAGCCTTCTCCTCATATTCTGATAGCAGGGCTTTATTTCCAGTCATGTGTCCTGAACATCCACTGTCCACGACTAGGGTTGCCTCCCTGTTACCCTGCAATCACAAACAATTACTGAGGATTAGTTTTAAGGATCCAGACTTGCTTGGATCCTTTGGCATTCTTAACTTTGTTAGCTTTTGCAGCGGAATTAACATTATCAGAGTTTGAGCTAACAGTATCAGTGTTTACACTTGCAGTATCAACTTTAACCCATTTCAGATTGGGTTTCAGTTCATAGTAATTATGATAGATAGCATGATATTCTCTACAAGTATAAATGGAATGCCAGGTGCTTCCACAGTGTGTGCATAAAGTCTGTGGCTTAGTTCTATCAAAATCCTTCTTTACCTCAGACTTTGTAGGTAAAGAATTTATATTTTTATTTTTCTTGCAGAAATTTGCAAGATGCTTAGTACTACCACAGTTATGACATGTCTTTCTTGGAGCATAACTAGCAAGCATTGGTTTATTTCCCGAGGTGATGCCTACTTTTCCATTTCTGTTCTTGTTTGACACTCTCTGTTTCTCAACAGATTTTAACTCCTTCAGTTTATGTTTGAGTTGTTTATCTGTCATTGAACCAATATTAACCTGTTTAACACTAGTTTTTACTGGTTTACTTTTGACAGCTTTCTTTTCATTTTCAGACAAAAATTTACTGGTTCCATGAACAAAATGAGTTCTGACTTTAACTTGATTTTGAAATCTAAGTTCATCTCCCTCATTATAATTTAGACCAACAGTGTCTGTTTGAAAAATCTGTTGAGTGTCCTTTCCAGAATTAGTCCAAGTCTTAATTTTATTATTTGCTTCCTCCAACTCTGACTCTAGTTGTTTATACTTCTGAAGCAAATTCTGTTCTTTGCAAACAGCATCATCTCTCTCTTTTTGAACTTGTTGCATGTTTTCAAGTTTTTCTTCAACAAGTTTATTTCTTACCTTAAGTTCAGAATTTTCAGCTTTTATCCTCTCATTTTCTAAAGTCTGATCCCTATAACTTATATGCAATGACTTAAGATAAATTCTTAATTGAGCAATGTCATCAATATTATAAGCATAGGTAGTTAGAGGTACCTGATTTTCTGAGGATTCTGATTCAGTAGTAGCCATGAGAGCATAGTTCACTTCTTCATCAGAATCTGAAGTATCTGCCCAATCTCTGCCTTTAGTATAGAGTACCTTTCCAGTTTTACCCTTCTTGCACTCAGGAGCATAGTGACCCATCTCCTTACACTTGTAGCATTGAATTTCAGACTTATCCTTCTTCCCTTTATAATCTCTCTTATCAGACTTCTTGTAGCTTTTCCTGTCTTCATTTGAATCCCTAGAAAACCTTTTTCCTTTCTTGAAATTCTTGAAGCCCATTTTCTTGAAAGTCTTCACCATCAACACAGCCATTTTCCTCATTTCTTCTTCATCATCCTCAGAGTCAGATGATTCAGAAGAGTTTGAATCATAATCAGAGTTTGGTGATTCACTTTCTGAATGTATAACCAAAGCTTTTCCCTTCATTTTCCTTCTTGTTGCCTCTTTCTTCTGAGGCTTCTCTTCAACATTAAGAGCAACAGACTTTCCTTTCCTGCTTGATCTCCTGTTTCTCTGCTCCATTTCCAATTCATGAGTTTTGAGCAGTCCATAGATTTCATCAATCTCTGTTTCAGCAAGATCATAGTTGTCTCTAATAGTGGTTGTTTTCACATCCCACTTTTCAGGTAGAGAAAGAAGAAACTTGAGATTCGAGTCTTCTAGATCATACTCTTTGTTGACCAATGACAGATCATTAATCAGTTTACAGAATCTATCAAATGTTTCTGTCATGGTCTCTTGAGGTTTAGCCTCAAAATGCTCATACTCTTGTGTGAGTATGTTTCTCCTATTCTTCTTAATAGCCGCAGTTCCTTGACACCTGACTTCAAGAGCATCCCATATCTCTTTTGCAGTGGTGCAGTTAATGACTTTGTTAGACATAACATTGTCTAAAGCACTATGCAGTAAATGCCTAACTTTTGCATCCTTAGCAATTGATGATAGATCTTCAGGAGTCATGTCCTTCTTTTCCTTTGGAACCATTTTTGCTTCTTCACCAGCAACTGCAACAGATAGCTTTGTAGGATTGTGAGGGCCTTCATAAATCCTGTCAAGATATTCTGGATCTGTAGCCTCCAGAAACATAGTCATCTTGACCTTCCACATAGCATACTCTAATGGCCTCAGAATAGGAACCCTGATTGGTTCATAACGACTCACAGTAGTAGGAGCCTTTTCAGAAACAGTAGGTGTTGGTGGAGGAATTGCTGCCATGATTATTTTTGTGTTTGGATCTTAACTTGTAATAAAGTAACAGATTGGCTCTGATACCACTTGTTAGGCCGAATACACAATTAATAATCAACTTTGTATGAGAGTTTAACAAGTAAAAGCGTTTATGCACTTAAAAAACTTCTTGTATTACGAACCCTCTTCGTGATGTAAAATATCACAAAGAGCTGCTAGGTTACAATAAAGATAATTCGTTGTACGATACCCTTCTAGGGTTAACCTAACTGTATTTATATAACATACAGCTACGATACAATCTCTAATTGATATTCCTAATAATCAGCTATACAATGATATCAATTACAGATTGTCACACGTCTCCTATGTCAACTCGATCTCTTTGATAGCTATCCAATCTTCAAAGATATTGCTTCCATAATAAATCTTCAATCACTGTTGACCAGTAGACGCTTCCTCCAGACAGAGTTTGACAAACTCTGTCGAGCTTCCATCTGTCAGAGTTTACTCAAACTCTGACTGCTTCCAGCTAAACTCTGATAATTCACTGTAACACTTAAACACTGATTAAAAAACATCAATTATATCTAACAGTTAAGAATATCCACAATGAAGGGATGAAGCGGTAATGATAATCCCAGTCTAAAGAACTGAGCAGAGAACACAGCACAGGGGATCACTTGATCTGGTTCGAAGTTGGAAAAGTCATGGCATCTTTCATCTGGTTGGGGTACGACCAGAGTACACCCCGGGTTGCAAACTCCTAGTAGATTTTCTAGCTTTTGGGCAGTCATTGAGGTACAGGTGTCGACACATGAAAGTTGATAGACAGAGGCAGTGGGGGTTTTAGCAGGAATAGCCTCATCTTGGTTTTCATTAGCTTCAGGCTGGTCATTGAAGGGTTCAACCGTTAGGGATAAGTTCTCGAATGAGTCGATTTCTTCCTCAGATCCAAGAGAATCAGAACTAACAGTGGCAGGTACGATAGAAGAAAGATCAAGGGAGTAGGATCTGAGTGAAATTTGGGCAGCAGTGGGGTCAAGGACTTTGACCTTGGAACGGGTGCGACCACTCACAGTGGAGGTTGTGAGAGGAAGTGTGGACAAGAGTTTTGGAGATGTGAAGGAGTCAGCTCCAGATAAGGATGGTAATTGAGAGGCCATCATGGTAGGCATATTTTGGGACTCAACAGACGTAGCCTGGCTCGACATTTGCAGCAGGAAAAGCAGAAGTGAGCCTTGAATCCATAATAAAGGAGTTCTCAAGACAAAGGAGCATGGGGGTGTCATCAATCATAGGGGTTCAAGTGTGAGAATCCCAAATTTAAGAAGGTTTATCATTTGTTCCTGGCATTTCCCCAAAAAGGGGGAAAGGTTGATGGTGTCATAATCCATTGTGGTGGGAACCCCTGGGTCGCTAGGAGGTAGAGGGGAAAAGGTGAGTGGGGCATTACCTCAAACAGAGTCTATGGAAACCATACTTATTTTTGTGAGGGTTGCAAAGGAAGAACCCCTATGGCAAAAGGTTCATGGTCGATTCTAATGGGTCCGAGGTAAAGGCTTAAATTGGGAAGAATGCATGTAGGGGTCAATTAACAGTAAGTGCAAAGAAGTCACAAGAACATTAATTAAGGGCAAATCACGAAGGATGCATAAAAGGAAGGATTAAGTCAGCATGCAAACGGAAGGTACATATATATTTGTGCAAGAATATGAACGGACAAAGGTTAGAAAACATTATGCAAGCTAGGGAGAACTATTCGGTTTAACATGCGTCTGCAAGTAGTGGTAGCGATCATCTAAATTATGACTAGAGCCGGCAATTTGGTATACGACACGAATAAACGACACGAAAACGACACGAAAAATATGGATATGGGTTCACCTTTTCGATACACGAACATGAAAGTACACGACACGAAAAAACACGAGTCCTAAATGGATATGGATATGTGTTTACCCTTAGGTACACGACACGACACGAAAGTACACAAATTAAATAACTAAATAAATAAATATTTTAAATATATATAAGTGTATAATAATATTATATATATATACATACATAAAAATAAAAAAAGTAAAAATATAAAATAACGTTAAATTTTTTATAAACAAAAGACACGGACCACAGTCCACACGGTGTCTTTAAGTTTAAACCTAATTTTTCAAAGCCGCCCCCTTTCTCCCTTCCTTTCCCCTTTCTCTCTTCAAACCAAATCGTTCTCGACTTTCGGTGGTATTCAAATCAAATCACACGCTGATATAGAGGCATGGATGAATCCAATCCCGAAATCCCGGTATATAACTCTCCTTAATCGACTGTATGTATATTTACTTACTTGTTTAATCAATCGTGATTCAATCGATTTCATCTATTCAATCGTGTATATATCTTTCAATTTGTCTTATTTATGTAAAGAGTAAAGACATTTAATCTGCAATTATAAGTGCTAAATACATGTTGTTTGTCTTATATATGCAGGATTTTGATTCTTTAAGTGATGATGAAGGTGACCCAATTGATCCAAGTAATCCAACAGCTGAAAGTTCTGTCAAGCCCGATAAAAAATGCCAACGGAAAAGGAAAACATCTAAAGCTTGGGAAACGTTCGACGAACTTCCTCGGGATGCTGTTAATTTGCTGAAAGTTAGATGCAAGAAATGTGGTTACACAATCCACTATAACTCAGTGACTGGGACTGGTAATATGAAATTCTGTACGTACTGATGATAAACAATGTAAACAATATTGTCCCGTGCTAGTTCCTGAACATATGCTGGTGGATTACCCTTGTGAAATATAGATAATTGTCTAGTGTGTGTGTCTGGTCTTGAAGGATCTTATCGTCCAGAAAAAACACTGGAACCCTTTTATTAGTAATTTTAACTTGTGAGTATTAGCAGGTTTTACAAGTTGCTGGTGAGTTCTTATTTGAAACATAGGTGATGTTATGTCTAAGTTTGTGTTAACTACTCTGTGCTGTCTCAGTCTTACTAGCACAGACTCACAAACTCACACACTTCCCAATTACTAACAACAATCTCTTTCAATTACAGTTTTTCATCAGTTTACTATAGAAGAACTTACTTAAGATGTATTAGCGATAACGCTTAAGGATGATCCTGCTGTTGCCCCGTTGCAAGTATAAGGATGATCTCGTTTTATTTAAACTTTTAGACTAGGTTCATTTCTAATTGTGTAAAAGAAGGAACTTGTAATTTTGTTATTGTATTATTGTCCTTCAAGTCTGTTATTTGTCATCAGTGTTGCACTTTGTGGAGATTTGTATTATTGTATTATTGTATTATTGTCCTTCAAGTCTGTTATTTTTAATTTTTCGTGTATTCGTTTCGTGTATTCGTTTCGTTTCGTGTATATTCGTGTCGTGTACATTCATTCCGTTTCGTGTACACGAAAAGTACACGGAAAATTTCGTGTACATTCGTTCCGTTTCGTGTGTTACAAAACTAATCGTGTCGTGTCTCGTGTCTCACTTTGGGTACACGAAACTAATTCGTGTCGTGTTCCGTTTTAGCCTCTAAGTACACGATACACGGATGTACACGACACGAAAGTACACGACACGACACGTTTTGCCAGGTCTAATTATGACATAATCTGATCTTCAGCTCAGAATGACATAAACCTCACGTTTTCTATCAACATGACATAATCTGTGCAGCTCTATTTCAATATGACATAATCTCAGCTTTTCACATTTATTCTTTTATGTCATAGAAACCTTATTAATTATTTAATGATTAATTAATTAATTCAGACTTAATTGACACAATAAGTAATTTAATAAATAAATTAATTCTTTTAGACTTAATTCATTAATTAAATAAACTATAAGGATTTATATCAATTAAAGGTGAACTAATTAAAATCAATAAATACTTAATTTACCTCAATGAACCACTGTTAGTAATGAATAATTTCCACTGGATAATTGTTGACGTTCGATGTACTGTCTGGTTCATGAACGACTAACTCCAGTTTCTATTCTTCACTTTGACTCTCAGTTGTGATCCATGTACTTTCTCAACACACTTTAATTCCTCTTGTACTGCCTCTGTCACTATTGAAATCTTTTGTCACTGCAAATAAAATCCAATTGCATCAATGCTACACCAAGCTTGATCAGTTGTCTGAATCTTCTTTCGGTGTAAAACATCAAAACTATAGATTGACATTCTTCTTTCTTCTGACAGATATCACTATCTGAGATTCCTGTGACAGTTACCATTAATTACTTATTACAATCTAATTTAAGTTGAGTTGTATCCTTGAAATACAAATAGGCTGAGTCATATGCCTTTCAAACTGCAACAAAGTTGGAAAAAGACACAGGAGCTCCAGTAGATATGACAAGCTACAGAGGCATGATAGGGTCTCTTTTTTATCTAACAGCAAGTAGACCTGATATCATGTATGCAACTTGTCTCTGTGCAAGGTTTCAGGCAGACCCCAGAGAACCACATCTGACGGCTGTGAAGAGAATTTTCAAGTATCTCAAAGGCACCATTACTTTGGGTCTGTGGTATCCAAGAGAATCAGATTTCAAGCTACTTGGTTACTTTGATGCAGACTTTGTAGGTTGTAAGATAGACAGAAAAAGCACCAGTGGAAGTTGTCAATTTCTGGGTGACAGACTTGTTTCCTGGTACAGCAAGAAACAGAAATCGATTTCTACATCTACAGCTGAAGCACAGTATATTGCAGCTGGTAGTTGTTGTGCACAGATTCTGTGGATGAAGAATCAATTGCTGGATTATGGATTGAGGTACAGTAAAATTCCTATTTACTGTGATAATCAAAGGGCCATTGCAATGACATGTAATCCAGTACAACATTCAATGACCAAGCACATCAGCATAAGGTATCATTTCATCAGAGAACATGTGGAAGAAGGCAACATTGAGCTTCATTTTGTGTCTACAGAACAACAGCTTGCAGACATCTTCACCAAGCCATTGAGTGAAGCTACGTTTACAAGGCTGGTAAATGAACTAGGAATGATCTCTAGTTTTGACTAGACATACTGGTTAGACTCAAAATTTGCTTTTATATTATGTGTTCCACATGTTTTTATGATTATGTTTATGTGCTAAGTATACTTTGATATGGTCAGACACTGTTAGAATATTCTGGAGGTCATTCACTGTTGAAATGTTGGATAAACTCTGATAATGTTATTGTTTGAACATAAACACCGATGAAAAAATCTGTATGAAGCATGATTCTTACTAATTAATCATGAATCCTTCTAAGTTACTATGATCTAATCTTGGACTGTGCAGAAAATTAACATAGCATGATACTGTTTTCATATTTATAGCATCTCTTAGTTTATCTATCCTAAACTCTGAGTCTGTAAGTGCTGTGTGCATTGCCGCTCTTGCCTAACTTCTGATGACTGATGACTTCTAAACTTTGTTAAGTTAGATACTTTTTAAATAACCTCCCAAAGTAAATATATATAGGCTGCTCGAACTCCTTTGAAATTATGGTGTGCTTAGGACGACCCAGGAACTTGCTAGTGCTTAGTAAGTGCTAAAATTTTCAAATTTTTGGTAACTAGTCAATGACTAGGACGACCCAAGAACTTGCTAGTACTTAGTAAGGGCTAAAATTTTCTAATTTTTGGTGACTAGTCAAAGGCTAGGAAGACCCAGGAACTTATCAAAAAGATAAGGGCGAAAATTATAGAATTTTTGGTGACTAGTTCCAACCTCTGATTACTGGAGTTTAGTTAAGTAAAAAAAATAAAATTAGATTAGTTAGAAAGGGAGTTATACGTTTGCTCACAATTACTGTATATCGAGTATTTACTACAGAGTTTAGCATTCATCAGATATTATGTGTTTACTATGAGAGTTTGTGCAAACAGTGTTTACTGATTTACTTTCTGGATTTTATGAAAAATTAGATGCTCTAAATATTGAATTAGTAAACACTGCTATACACACACATAAATTCACACCTGTACAGTTTTTGAAAGGTTTATGATAGTGAAGTTGGAGAATTGACAAACGTTGACGTACTTTGTCTAATACTCTAAGGTATATTTTATTTTAGACAAATTACATACTTGGGAGAGTTTTTGAAATTTGGGATAAATAATTGCCAACTATTAATGTGTATTACAGTGTTAACGTGTCTTGGAAATAGGAGAAAAAGTAGCAGTAATTAACGCCATAATTACTGAACGTGCAAGGTTGTACCATTGATTGTGTGCCACGTGTCTCACTCACCCACTTACCAAGAAACTGATTGCGTGTTTTAATGCTTAAAACGATTGGTTTTTAATTTTTAATTACAAAACTAATCATTTTTCTTAACCGTTCATTTTTACTCTGCACACAACTACTCACAGTTTCTTTGTCTTTCACTTGCACCTTTTCACAAACACCTTTCATACATATTATTTTCTCTGCTATTTTCTTCTCAATATTTGATCTCATGGCCACTAAAATGTTTAACACTCGTGGGTTAGTGTTCGTTCCTAACAACTATGTAGCTCCGTTGAATACTGAGAACGTTCCTGAAGCGTTTCATCTCATTCAGAACTTCTTGTCAGATTCGGAGATTGGTAAAGCTCTAGTCGAGCCAACCAAGCTTTCTGCTACTCAAATTGCTGCTTTCTGGCCAATTGCCGTTTATGATGATGGAGGAGAGAATGGGGCTTCTTCCATTATTTTCTCATATGAGGACACAGAATATGTCATCACACCAAAGACTGTCAGAGAAACTCTGGGTTTTGATATACGCCCTCATACAGTGTTGTTGGTGAAGATGCTCTTAAACCGATGTTGCAATTGAATGGGTATTCAGGCTCTTTAGCACGATTTGTTCAAGTGAAAAGGCCATCACTGCGGAAGGAATGGAGTTTCTTTTTCGACTGCATTACAAGGGCTTTTGGAAAGAAAATCACAAATTGGGATGCCATTCTAACTGACTGTGACGCCCTCCCGACCCGGGGCCTAGATCGGAGGGTCACTGACACACATCTAGATTCAAATAACCTAAAATATAAATATAAATATAACACGCTGACTAGCCCTTACACTACTATCCAAGATCTTTCACAGGTAATGGTATGAAACAAGCAGCCATCAACTAACTACTTTATTATACAAACCTGAATTCAAAATAATATTATTACAACCATATTCTCAAAACACGAACCACCAACTCTCACAACTAGCTAAAGATCTCCTCACTGAGCTGTTATTGCATCTACCTCGGGATCTATGTGGAAATGAACCAACTCGGGTCCATGATAGATGCGCTTCCTCGCCGTTTGCATAGTATGAACCATGATTCTTAGATTACTGTCAAAAGGTTAGATAAGATAATAACACTCAGCAAGTAACTAAGATCTCAACTGAACAGCATGGCATGATATTTGAAAAGATGACAGTAAATCAAGATTTAGCATGGTTACTTGAAAGCCATAGTAAGAGTCCTGATATGGTATTTGACAATAAGTGAACCAATAACAGGATATCAATATATCTCAACATTGTGTAAAGCAATTGACATTTCAAGCGGTAAACCAATTTCATTTCTCAGCAGGTAAAAGAATTCATCATTTTTAAGAAAACTGATTGGAGTTTTTATTTCAACTTAACGGACAATACGGGTGATCAGCCCATAAAGTCCCCATACCGGACACAAAGTCCCTCCGGACATCAATCCTTTTATTAGGATAGCTTGGGTTCCCAAGAGGCACACATTGGCCTATAAAGGTGTCGAACTGGACAAACCAGAACTACACACTAATACACCTTAAAGCTGACGGGACCAGCATTACCCGATTGACCCGTCTCTCCAATCGTCAGGAATCCGTAGAAAGCATTTTGACGGAGTTCCCAACACTTTATATATAAAAATCTTATTTTCAAAATCATTTTGATTTACAAAACTCTTTCTTTAACTTTACAAAACATTTCCACTCTTAATTTCTTTCAAAAAACTTACTTTCTTCAAAACCCTTACCTCGAAGTACTTTCGACTCACTGATAGCAGATCAGCCCAGTCTAGGTAACTTCAAGGTAGTTTTCAGAAAATAGCTCATTTTGGTTTGCAATGATAAAAATCAAAGGGTTTGACTCTGTTATCTAACTTTGAAGAATCAGGGTACAAGTCTGGATCAAGTAGATATAGACTCAAGGTACAAGGCAATTGATCAGGATTTCAAGTTTTAAATACTTTTAAAGAAATTTGCAAGTTTTAAAATCAACATATGTTCAACTGGCAACGAACATAGGTTAAGTAGAACACTGGTTTATCGGTCAAACAATATGACATGATTTCGAAAATCTGTCTGGCATATATGGTCAAGAAGCAGTTAGAAAGAATTAGGCTACTTTAGGTTTTCTAGTTCATGAAACATTTGTTTATAGAATTCTGGGTGCATGAATAAACAGGCTTACGAAAGATTTATAATCAACATGGCATAAGATAGGCATGCTTGAATCAACAATATATATCAGTTCAAGAATATGACTGCAAGTAAAGACAGAGTTACTTGCCTCCAGTAGATTGCAACAGCTCAGCCTACTGAATCTCAACCTTAGTTTTCCCTTTATTTCTAGGGCCTACGTCCTTCTTATCTACACAAACCATAGACACTACTTCAGAATACTATACTTCTAAATCGCCTAACCTTATTCTACCCAAACGATTCATATAACGCGTCAATATAAGATATACAACATACTCACCTGACATTATACTAGAATCACCTCGCAAACAGATATACACTTAAGCACGTAACACATAGAACATGCATCTCACATAAGTCATTTAGCAGATAAACCTGACTCGCAGGCAATCATACTATTCAACGTATACTTTACGACATATATATATATATATATATATATATATATATATATATATATAATTTTACGAAAATCGGACAGAGTCTCCTTTATAATGTGGACTATCCCGTCGAAAAATATCCGACTTCACTTCACAATCAGGTACCTACGATGGATTCAATATCCACCTACAAGTCCAACGGATTACATATAATCATACTACTTAAATCCGAAATCATCAATCAAATATCATCGACTAGTATTTTAACAATTACCAACATAATCAATAAATCGTATTTGATAAATCACTAAATCACGTTTAATAAATCACAAAATCGTATAATTCATAACCAAGTCAAGGAATTCGAATTTAACTTTATATAATAAATCTGAAAATTATACTCATATGACCACTTACCATCAACTAGCATATAATTATTTATTCAAATTATAAATTAAATAAATAATTCGAATAATTCGAATTTAATATATATAAATCACAATTTCGACATGCATCTTTATAAATTCATATAATATAATTTGTAATTGACAATAAACATCATGTGGATCAGTTAAATCTCTAATCAACACAATTACACATATATTAATTCGAGAAAATTAGAATATATAATCATATAATTCGAAAAATTAAATTATGTGTATATAAAATTCAAAAATTGTATATAATTCATATAATTCTTACATGCATCATAATCAGGTCTTGCTACTCTCATCTCGAGCTCATAATTAAGGATCTAATATCAAGAACATCTCGAATTTATAAGAATTAAGCTCTAAAAATTCATATATAATTTCGGAAAATTAAACACATACAAAACTATAACATGCAATCTGATTTACACATCAATTAATAGTCCAAGGAGCATAATAAGGCTGTAGAGCTATTGGGCAACCTCCACCGGCCATCTGTTCACCGGAATCTCCATAATAGCCGGCGGGGTTTTGACCCGAGCTCAAAAACAACCACCAAACTTCGATTTAATGATATAATCGACACCAAACAATCATTTAAACATCGTTTTGATACTCCACAAGGCTTGCATGTCAGACCCGAAGCATAACCACACAAATATATACATATACTCGCATATATACATACATAAACAACATAAAAATCTCACCCAATCACTTAATATGAATAAAGATAGTAAACAGATGATAAAAACAAGGATTACTCATGGTTTTTAGCTTTAAAATCAAAAAGAAATGAAAGACTAAATAGAGAGAGAGTTTACGATCGTTGCAACCCTGTAGAAGAATGAAAGAAGTGGGCGGTGGAGGAGATATAGCCTCCAAGGGCAAAAACGTAATTTAATAAATGCAGAATTTCTACTTTTCTTTTACAAAACGTTTTTTTCATTTAAAATTCGAAATAAAATGGAAAATTAAGATAAAAATAAATTTTAAAATCTTAAAATAAAGTTTATGAAATTACAAGGCTCCCCATATTTTTAAAATATTATTTGGCCCAAAACTGAATTTCATATGAATTTTCGAAATAAGGGCTCTTTAAAAGAAATAGAGCTTTTTAAATCATTTTAAAATACTAAAAATCATAATTAAATATCCACACTAATTTTTATAACTCAAAAGTATCATAAATATGATAATGCAAAAGATTTCATAATTAAAATCAACTCCAATGATTTTATATGAATTTCAAAGATTAAAAATGCACTTTAAAAATACTTTTAATGCTCCAAAAATATAAATAAAATCCACGAGCATATACGACATATACCAATCATCATATAATCATGCTTTCACACATAACTTGTCTTCACCAAATATTCTCACCATATATTTCACACAATTCCACATAATTGCACATTTAGCATTTAAATAATATTTAAAAATTTGCGAAAATTTCTAAGTCGTCATAGCCTTCCCCCCTTAAAAGGATTATGTCCCCAGAATCTCACCTAAGTAAACAAATGAGGAGACTTGGCAAGCATCTCGCTTTCAAGTTCCCAAGTCGACTCTTCGATTCTAGGATTCCTCCACAAAACATTAATTAACTTAACTTTATTCCTAAGTTTTCTATCACTTCTATCCTGAATTTCGATTGGCTGCTCCTCATATGACAAATCTAGCTGAATCTCGATAGGCTCATAATCAATCACATGGCTCGCATCTGGATGAAATTTCTTAAGTATAGATACATGGAATACATTGTGAATATGGTGCATATGCGGTGGCAAAGCCAATTCGTAAAATGGTCCTACATACCTGGGACTCAACTTTCCTTTCTTACCAAATCTTGTAACTCCTTTCCACGGTGACACTTTTAACAACACTTGATCACCTATTTCAAAACTCAATTCTCTCCTCTTCAAATCCGCATACTTCCTCTATCGATCCTGAGCAGTAATCAATCTCTTCTGGATAACTTCAACTTTCTCTTTTTTCAGCTGAAGCAGCTCTGGTCCTAATATCTTTCTTTCACCCACCTCCTCCCAATACACCGGGGATCTACATTTTCTTCCATACAAAGCTTCATACGGCGACATTCCAATACTCACATGATAACTATTGTTATATTAAAATTTAACCAACGGCAAATGCTCATCCCAACTTCCTTCAAAATCCAAAGCACAAGCTCTAAGCATATCCTCTATTGTCTGAAAAGTCCTTTCACTTTGTCCGTCCGTCTGCGGATGGTAAGCTTTACTCAGCTCCAACTGGTTTCCTAGGCATTCTTGAAATTGTCACTAAAACCTTGAGTTAAACCTTGGGTCTCGATCTGACACTATCGAAACAGGAACTCCACGACGAGAGACTATCTCCTTTAAATACAAATGTACCAACTTATCCAATAAAAATCTTTCGTTAATCGGTAGAAAAAGAGCAGACTTCGTCAGTCGATCAATGATTACCCAAATCGTATCATGATTCGCCTTAATCCTTGGTAATCCTACTACAAAATCCATAGCAAGGTGCTCCCACTTCCATTCAGGAATATCCAATGGTTGCAACAATCCACTTGGCTTCTGATGTTCTGCTTTAATCCGTTGACAGGTATAACACTTGCTTATCCACTCAGCTATCTCACGCTTCATGTCTGGCCACCAAAAAATCTCTTTTAAATCTCGGTACATATTCGTACTTCCAGTATGAATAGAATATCTCGAACTATGAGCTTCAGTTAAATCTCATTCTTCAATTCCACTACATTAGGAATCCATATCCTCTTTCCAAATCTCAAAATACCTTGATCATCTTTCTGTGTACATATTTCTTCTCCAGTCAACGTATTCATTTCACAATTCATCACTTCTTTTTGGCATCTTCGAATCTTTTCCAACAACTCTGGTTGAAAAGTCATTGTACTAAGAAACTCATCTGCATCATCTGACTCAAAAACTTCCAAACTTAATTTCTCAAATTCTCGAAACAACTCCTTCGGTATTGACAATGCATTCAATCTTTCCTTTCTACTCAACGCATCAGAAACAACATTCGCCTTTCCAGGATGATAACTTATCGTACAATCATAATCCTTAATTAATTCCAACCACCTTCTCTGTCTCATATTCAACTCTTTTTGAGTAAAGATATACTTCAAACTCTTGTGGTCGGTGAAAATTTCACACTTCTCTCCATACAGATAATGTCTCCAAATCTTCAATGCGAATACAATCGCAGCCAGCTCCAAATCATGCATTGGATACTTTTGCTCGTGCGGCTTAAGCTGTCTCGAAGCGTACATAATAACGTTCCCGTGTTGTATCAAAACACATCCCAATCCTTTATATGAAGAATCGCTATAGATAACAAAGTTTCCTTTATCATCTGGAAATACCAATACTGGTGCGGTAACTAGTCTTTTCTTCAGTTCTTGGAAACTTTCTTCACTCTTATCACTCCAAATGAACTTCTCATTCTTTCTAGTCAACTTCGTCAATGGCGTGGCAATCTTTGAAAAATCTTACACAAATCTTCGATAATAGTTAGCCAATCCTAAGAAACTTCTCACTTTCGTGGGAGTTCTTGGTCTACTCCAACTCACCACAGATTCAATCTTGGCAGGATCCACCCTTATTCCTTCTTTACTAATCACATGACCTAAGAATTGCACTTCTTGCAACCAAAATTCACACTTAGAAAATTTCGCATACAATTTTTCTTTTCTCATGATTTCCAAAGCAATTCTCAAATGCTCAGCATGCTCTTCAGGGTTTCTTGAGTATATAAGGATGTTCGCACTTATTCACGCAAGAGAACGTGGTCAACAAGTAATATAGAGTAAATAGGATTCGTTCCCACAGAGACTCAAATTGTTCGTTTTGTTCACTTATACACCAGCTTATGATTTACACTCACTGCCAAGACAATAACAAATTTGGGTTTAATTAACTAATGATTAACTTCCAACTATGGAAATTACGAGGAAATAACTTAACTTTTACTTTATAATAAACAAACATGGGATTTCAATTTCATTAACCACTTCAACTAGAATCTTATGCTCGTTAACCCAGTATGTGACAGAGTTGATTACTGATTAGATGCACTAAACTGATACACACCAACTTTCGTTGTGCATATACCATCCTACTGATCATCCACAATTGATAGAAGTCAAGTAGTCACCAAGTATGTGTAGTCCCTATATGTCTATAGCAATTGAACACACACCGGTTAAAAATCAAGCATCCATTTAATCACATAGTCAATGCAAGACGGTTAGAATTACACCACAAATTAATACATGTTCTTCACATGCAAAAGCCTATGCAAGCATGAATTGTTCTAAACCCTAGATCCACTTTCGCATTCACCAGGATCAAACACACAATTACGGATGTTCGCGACTCACCCATAACGAATAAGCATAATCATACTAGGAAATCAATTTAATCCATCACACACTAAGGCATAAGAACACTCAATTACTAGTATCCATAGAAAAATCCATTAAAACCCCCATGATAACGAATTAGCCCATAATCGACCTAATCGCCATCATGGGTTCAAATGATAACATATTTCTAAAACAAAGAATAATTAAAAGAAAGAAGAATAAGGTTTAGAAATAAATCCCCAAAATAGAAGAGTACAAATGTTCCAAGAATAATCCTTGCTTGTCACTAGCTTGGAGAAATTCCTTGAAATTGTTCTTGCAAATTAAGATGAAAATGTTGATAGGAAAACTAAACTAGAGGTTGCCACTACTAAAGATATCCCCCTGGTTTTAGGTTACAAAGTATTTATATAAGCCCAACAAAAATATGGATCAAAACCAAAACGACCCGGAGGAACAAGCAACATATTTTTGCCAAGACCCGCACAAGCGCCCCTGCGCTTGCTAATCCCTGAAATTTTGCTGGCTTCGTGTGCTCCTGCGCCTCGCATGGCGCCCCTGCGCCTCGTTGAGCGCCCCTGCGCCTCGTTGAGCGCCCCTGCGCCTCTTTCTCCATGGAAAATTTCCTCCTAGCGCGCTCTAGCGCCTAACCAAGTGCTAGGGCGCCTTCTTGACCCTGGAAAAGCTTCAAAACTTCCACAAAACTTCTACAACTTGACTTGTTGCCTTGCTCTTATTTCCATGTGCTAACTCCGGATTAAATTCACACCACCATAACATTGTTTTAGCCCATCCTGTCCTCGACGACACAACCTACACCAATTACACAAAAACACATCAAATAGCAACGAAACTCGAGATCTTGCAACCGTTTTAAGTCCGAACGGAAGGCAAATATTGGATATAAAATCCACTTATCAAAGGATGACATCAATAAATACAATAATGAATTTTTCCAAATACCTCTTGAACACCCTATTCATTAAATCCATAAACACAGCTGGCGCATTCGTTAATCCAAAAGCCATTACTAAGAACTCATAATGTCCATACCTCGTGCAAAATGCAATCTTCGGAATGTCTTCTGGCTTAATCTTCAATTGGTGATAACCTGACCTCAAGTCAATCTTAGAAAAGTATGCAGCATCTTTCAACTGGTCAAACAGATCATCAATCCTTGGTAGTGGATACTTGTTCTTAATAGTCAACTTTTTCAATTCTCTATAATCAATGCATAATCTCATGCTTCCATCTTTCTTCTTGACAAACAACACTGGTGCTCCCCACGGGGATACACTCGGCCTTATTATTCCTTTATCCAATAAATCTTGCAATTGAGTCGCTAACTCCTTCATCTCGGAGGGTGCCATTCGATACAGCGCTTTAGATACTGGTTCAGTTCTGGGTGCTAACTCAATCGAAAATTCAATCTCTCTATCTGGAGGTAACCCGGGCAACTCATCTGGAAATACATCAGGAAACTCATTCACCACTGGTATATCTCCCATCCTTGGAACTTGCTTCTCGGTATCAACCACATGCGCTAAATAAGAATCACATCCTTGTTTCAACAATCTCTTCACTTGCATAAACGTCAAAAATCTCTTATCTTGTTTCTGTCCTTGAAACACTACTTCACTACCATCTTCCGAATGCAACTTCATTTGCTTCTTTCTACAATCTACCTGAGCATCACACTCAGCCAACCAATCCATTCCTAGGATGACATCAAATTCTCCCAACTTACAGGGTAACAGATCCGCATAGAAAAGAAATCCTCCTATCTCAATATTACAATTAGGACACTCTCGGTCCACGGAAATCTTATCCTGATTAGCCACTTCTATAATTAATGGTCTTTTTAATGGACGAACCTCACAACATAACTTATCAATAAATCTTTCAGATATAAATGATCTAGTTGCTCTAGAATCAATTAAAACTTTAGCTTCAAAAGAGTTGACAGGAAGCGTACCTTCCACCACATCAGCATCATTGACAGTATCTTTAACAGACATATTGAAGGTACGAGCTTTGGGTTGAGGTGCTTGATACGGTGCTTACGATTGAACTGGGGGTGCGGCAATTCTCAACACATTAGAAGTCTGAACAGACTCCTTACAATTCCTCGCTATATGACCAACCTTGCCATACTTATAACATATCATTCCCACCTGCTTCGCCTCAGGGCACTCTAGAGCATAGCGTCCCTTCTTTCCACACTTATAGCAGACTATATTAGGCTTGTTACAAATACCCGGGTGCTTTCTTCCATAAATCTTACACTCTTGTAGTATAGGTCTTGTTACAGCCTGGGGATTCACTCCCTATGGCCTACGGTCTTGTCCTCCGTTACCACCTCCAAACTTTTGAAAATTCTTCTGACCTCCTAACCGATTTCCAAACCTACCACTGTTCGGAAAACTCCTTTTGCTTTCTGTCTCTTGACTCTTTTCCGCTTTATCAAACTTTCTCTTCTTACCAGCTTTCTCCTTCTGATTCAACTCACTTTCCCCCTCTATAATCATTGCCTTCTGCACAACAGCAGCATAAGTCTTCAACTCAAATACAACAACTGTACTTCTTAACCAGGGCTTAAATCCATGCTAAAATTTCTTAGCCCTACTAACTTCATTTCCTACATACTGAGGTACGAAACTTGAAAAAAAGCAGCAGTTTGTTGTTGAAGCAATTGAAACATCTGGGCCATAGTAGGGTTATCTTGATTTTGTTGATCTTGGTTTTCATTATTGGTAGTAGGTTTTCTTCTGGGAGGCATCTTTCTGATAAGAAGGTAAATAATTTGGTAAACAACAAGCAGGTATATATCCAATAGAAAGAGGGTTCCTCCGTCTGGTACCAATAGACGATCGGTTCCAACAATCAACATATATGGGTACAGTTGAAAATTATGCATCATGGTTTATATAAATAGGTCAACAGATATGGAAATACGGCATGCGAAGAGTATGGAAAAGCGGTAATTAAAACAGGAAACACAAGAATATATGAATAAACACACGTCACTACGGACGGAAACGATTCATAAAAATGATCCAACATCACCAGTTAAGGGTATTCAACCCTTCTACATCAGAACTGAAAGAAAGATAAACTAAAACAACAACAACCGACTACTAGCACTAGGAAAACTGGAAAACATCCTATACTAGTAGTACTTATAACTGAACTAGTGGGCTCCACCATATGTCCCACTCACACCATAACCATAATAACATCGCTACTTACGAGAACCACGAGTCTCGCGAAGCTCACACAAAGTCCAATATATCACACTCAAAAGCCTACGAGCCTCCGTCAAAGTATCCATAGATGGGTTCTGATCCAATCGGTCCCTCACAGCCTTCTCCAGCATCTTGATACGTCCTCTCCAGTCAATAGCTGTCAGATCCACCCGAATCTGGGCCTCCACCTTCATCTTCTCGATAAGCTCGATCAACTCCGTATTCTGACCTGACAACCTCTCACACTCCCGGACCATATCCTCAAAGGTGCACTCCGGTGCGGGCTCAGGAACTGAATTAGATCCTAGGGATGGCTCTCCGTGCTCAGCGACAGAAGGGGTCGCGACTGGTACTGGGATAGAAACAGGCACGGGGTCAAAAACAGGCTCAGACACAGGGTCAGACTCATACACAGGCTCGGTAGCAAGGACAGGGATATCGGCACGGGCCGTGGGACACTCGACCTTGGAATCAGATACTAACACATCGGACTCCATCTCAGTATCTGCATCAGACATCATCTCTGAGGGATCAGACTCCTCCGAAGAGCTACCAGAGTTGGAAGATAAGGGAGGTGCATCGTCGCCAAGCTCCATTATATATATATATATATATATATACATATATATACACGCAGAATATAAACGAGTTAAACTAGGTTAGTCCTAGAAATCTAACGCGAAAGGAAATCTAAACCTATAATCACTCCCTAACACCTATCACTCTTAAAACCTAATTGTATCTACTTCTTTTATTAATGATCCTGACTTTCCTGGCCTGTTTCAGTGACCAAAACCCGTAGCTCTGATACCAACCTGTGATGCCCTCCCGACCCGGGGCCTAGATTGGAGGGTCACTGACACACATCTAGATGCAAATAACCTAAAATATGAATATAAATATAACATGCTGACTGGCCCCTACACTACTATCCAAGATCTTTCACAGGTATTGGTATGAAACAAGCAGCCATCAACTAACTACTTTATTATACAAACCTGAATTCAAAATAATATTATTACAACCAGATTCTCAAAACATGAACCACCAACTCTCACAACTAGCTAAAGATCTCCTCACTGAGCTGTTATTACATCTACCTCGGGATCTATGTGGAAATGAACCAACTGGGGTCCATGATAGGTGTGCTTCCTCGCAGTTTGCGTAGTACGAACCATGATTCTTAGATTACCGTCAAAAGGTTAGATAAGATAATAATGAGCTAACGCTCAGTAAGTAACTAAGATCTCAACTGAATAGCATGGCATGATATTTGAAAAGATGACAGTAAATCAAGATTTAACATGGTTACTTGAAAGCAATAGTAAGAGTCCTGATATGGTATTTGACAATAAGTGAACCAATAACAGGATAACAATATATCTAAAAACTGTGTAAAGCAATTGACATTTCAAGCGGTAAACCAATTTCATTTCTCAGTAGATAAAAGAATTCATCATTTTTAAGAAAACTGATTGAAGTTTTTATTTCACCTTAACGGACAATACGGGTGATCAGCCCATAAAGTCCCCATACCGGACACAAAGTCCCTCTGGACATCAATCCTTTCATTAGGATAGCTTGGGTTCCGAAGAGGCACACATTGGCCTATAAAGGTGTCGAACTGGACAAACCAGAACTACACACTAATACACCTTAAAACAGACGGGACCAGCATTACCCGATTGACCCGTCTCTCCAATCGTCAGGAATCCGTAGAAAGCATTTTGACGGAGTTCCCAGCAATTTATATCTAAAAATCTTATTTTCAAAATCATTTTGATTTACAAAACTCTTTTTTAACTTTACAAAACATTTCCACTCTTAATTTCTTTCAAAAATCTTACTTTCTTCAAAACCCTTACCTCGAAGTACTTTCGACTTACTGATAACAGATCAGCCCAGTCTAGGTAACTTCAAGGTAGTTTTCAGTAAACAGCTCATTTTGGTTTGCAATGATAAAAATCAAAGGGTTTGACTCTGTTATCTAACTTTGAAGAATCAGGGTACAAGTCTGGATCAAGTAGATATAGACTCAAGGTACAAGGCAATTGATCAGGATTTCAAGTTTTAAATACTTTTAAAGAAATTTGCAAGTTTTAAAATCAACATATGTTCAACTGGCAACGAACATAGGTTAAGTAGAATACTGGTTTATCGGTCAGTCAATATGACATAATTTTGGAAATCTGTCTGGCATATATGGTCAAGAAGCAGTTAGAAAGAATTAGGCTACTTTAGGTTTTCTAGTTCATGAAACATTTGTTTATAGAATTCTGGGTGCATGAATAAACTGGCTTACGAAAGATTTATAATCAACATGGCATAATATAGGCATGCTTGAATCAACAAGATATATCAGTTCAAGAATATTACTGCAAGTAAAGACAGAGTTAGTTGCCTCCGGTAGATTGCAACAACTCAGCTCAGCCTACTGAATCTCAACCGTAGCTTTCCCTTTATTGCTAGGGCCTACATCCTTCTAATCTACACAAACCATAGACACTACTTCAGAATACTATACTTCAAAATTTTCTAACCCTATTCTACCCAAACGATTTTTATAACGCGTCAATATACGATATACAACATACTAACCTGACATTATACTAGAATCACCTCGCAAACAGATATACCCTTAAGCACGTAACACATAGAACATGCATCTCACACAAGTCATTTAGTAGATAAACCTGACTCGCAGGCAATCATACTATTCAATATATACTTTATGACATATATATATATATATATATGTAATTTTACGAAAATCGGACAGAGTCTCCTTTATAATATGGACTATCCCGTCGAAAAATATCCGACTTCACTTCACAATCAGGTACCTACGATGGATTTAATATCCACCTACAAGTCCAATGGATTACATATAATCATACTACTTAAATCCGAAATCATTAATCAAATATCATCGACTAGTATTTTAACAAATACCAACATAATCAATAAATCGTATTTGATAAATCACTAAATCATGTTTAATAAATCACAAAATCGTATAATTCATAACCAAGTCAAGGAATTCGAATTTAAATTTATATTATAAATCTGAAAATTATACTCATATGACCACTTACCATCAACTAGCATATAATTATTTATTCAAATTATAAATTAAATCAATAATTCGAATAATTCGAATTTAATATATATAAATCACAAATTCGACATGCATCTTTATAAATTCATATAATATAATTTGTAATTGACAATAAACATCACAAGGATCAGTTAAATCTCTAATCAACACGATTACACATATATTAATTCGAGAAAATTCGAATATATAATCATATAATTCGAAAAATTAAATTATGTGTATATAAAATTCAAAAATTGTATATAATTCATATAATTCTTACATGCATCATAATCAGGTCTTTCTAATATCATCTCGAGCTCATAATTAAGGATCTAATATCAAGAACATCTCGAATTTATAAGAATTAAGCTCTAAAAATTCATATATAATTTCGGAAAATTAAACACATACAAAACTATTACATGCAATCTGATTTACACATCAATTAATAGTCCAAGGAGCATAATAAGGCTGTAAAGCTACTGGGCTACCTCCACCGGCCATCTGTTCACCGGAATCTCCAAAATCGCCGGCACAAAACCCGAGCTCAAAAACAACCACCAAACTTCGATTTAATGATATAATCGACACCAAACAATCATTTAAACATCGTTTTGATACTCCACAAGGCTTGCATGTCAGACCCGAAGCATAACCACACAAATATATACATATACTCGCATATATACATACATAAACAACATTAAATCTCACCCAATCACTTAATATGAATAAAGATAGTAAACAGATGATAAAAACAAGGATTACTCATGTTTTTAGCTTTAAAATCAAAAAGAAATGAAAGACTAAAGAGAGAGAGAGAGTTTACAGTCGTTGCAAGCCTGTAGAAGAATGAAAGAAGTGCGTGGTGGAGAAGATATAGCCTCCAAGGGCAAAAACGTAATTTAATAAATGCAGAATTTCTACTTTTCTTTTACAAAACGTTTTTGTTCATTTAAAATTTGAAATAAAATGGAAAATTAAGATAAAAATAAATTTTAAAATCTTAAAATAAAGTTTATGAAATTACAAGGCTCCCCATATTTTTAAAATAATATTTGGCCCAAAAATGATTTTCATATGAATTTTCGAAATAAATGCTCTTTAAAAGAAATAGAGCTTTTTAAATCATTTTAAAATACTAAAACTCACAATTAAATATCCACACTAATTTTTATAAATCAACAATATCATAAATATGATAATGAAAAAGATTTCATAATTAAAATCCACTCCAATGATTTTATATGAATTTCAAATATTAAAAATGCACTTTAAAAATACTTTTAATGCTCCAAAAATATAAATAAAATCCACGAGCATATACAACATATACCAATCATCGTATAATCATATAATCATGCTTTCACACATAACTTGTCTTCACCAAATATTCTCACCATATATTTCACACAATTCCACATAATTGCACATTTAGCATTTAAATAATATTTAAAAATTTGAGAAAATTCCTAAGTCATCATACTGACAATCTTCAAATCGGGTATTCTCTTCTTTATGGAAGTAACTATGATTTTGGTAGACTAGTCTTGATGAATATGGGTGATAAAGTGTAAGAGTCTAGTACAACTGTGTATTTTTCTAGATTCTGTCAATTATTATTCTCTGCTTGTGTGCCTGGTGTTGACATTGTTGAGGAAGATGAAAATTCAAGCTTTTAAACTTCATAAGAGGATATTCACTGATTTGACTAACAAAGATGTCACCAAGGGCCAAGTACCTGACTTGGTTTTGCCTCTTGCTCTTCAAAATTTCCTACATCAACCTCAAGAACCACAACAGCCTGAGCCTGTACTTTCTCCACCTGCAAACACTGATCAACCTACAATCATTGACACACAACCTCAATCATCTGAACAAATTCAACCTCAACCTCAACCAACTATCAATGAGCTATTTGCAAATCCTGAACCAACTCTACCTATACAGGTTAAACCCAAGAAAACAAAGCATAGAGCTGTAATGGCTAGAAAGGAAAGAGCAAAAAGGCCTGCTCTTTCAGACTCTGTTGAAGAAGAGGTGGCAGCTGAGGTGTCTAAACCAAAGAGGAGAAAGCTGTTAGTTGATGAATCAGATGATGAGATGAACTTTGAAGCTCCAGAGGTGATTTCTAAGGAGATACCTGCTATTGAGATATAAGCTGCAGAAGAAGCTGTAAAAGAAAATGAAGATGTACAACTGGATGTGAAGTTGGATGCTTTTGTTGACACATTCAATCCATTCTCTGATGACATTGGAGGTCATATCTTATCACCTATTGTTGCTAACTCTGAATCAACTGGTGTAGCTGATCAGCCTACTGTGGTCCTTGATGAAGCAGTAGCATCTCATACAGAGTTATTATCTAATGCTCACCAAATGACTGAACAGGGTGAAGAAATTGATCAACTAATCAAGGCTGTAATCTCTAAGCCTGTGGTTGACGTACTTGAAATTGATAAATCTGTTGAAGCTGGAGAGCAGACTACAGCGAAAGTTGAGGAAATTTTTGCTGAAAATATTGCAGTTGCAGAGCCTATTGCTGAACAAGTTGATGCTGACGTAAATTTTGCTGAATCTAGTCCAGTTGGAAGTGCAAATGTTGAAGTTGATGTTCAAGATGAAGGTAGTACTGAGTCTCACTCTTCTCAGAGACCACCATTACAAACTGATGCAAAGGTTACTGATTTTTCTGGTCCTTCAAATCAACGAGTCATTGAAGAGGAATATTATACCAAATATTCGGAGAATTGGTATAAATCAGATTGTATTTTCCATACTGAAAGAGCAGCTACTTTTGTCAAAAGAACTGCTCAAACAATTTAAATCCAGAAATTCTTTCAAGTCTGAAAGCTACTATTGTTCAAATCAAAACTCTTAATACCAGATTTGATGATTCTCAACAAGCCATAACTGGTCTGCGAGATGAAGTGGTAAAAAGAGACATGACTATGCAGAGAGATAATGCTCTGAAGTTTTAGATTTATTCCAAAGATCAAGAGGCTGTGCTTAAAAGACTCAGTAAAGTGGAGGAGAATCAAAATGTCTTGTCTGCTAAGCTTGATTCTCTTACTACCTCATTGGAATTGATCACTTCTTTCTTGATTCCTGATGATGTCAAAAAGGGGGAGAGAGTTGCTAAGACCAAATGCAGGCCATCTCAAACTCTGAATAAGAAGGATGATGCTGGCGATGGAGGAGCAGATGATCAAGAAAGAAGATTGAGATCTAAAGCTGGCAAAAATATGAATCTAAGATCAAGTAGGTCTTGTTCAAAGTCTGTTGGAGTACATAATGATGCTTAGGATTCTTCGATAATCCACATACAGATGAAGAACTGGCTGCAACATTATTTCTGGAAGAAAATGAAGAAGGAGTTACTATCGAAGACATTCAAGCTGAAGAAAGGAACTTACAAGGAGAACAACTAAAAGCTTTGAAGTCTGGAAAGCGAAAGAAAATTGAGAAAGCTCCAAGGCTTGTTCTAAAAGGCATCATTATTAAGGAGAATGTTGGTACTGATCAAAATCTATCATTGTCTAGGAAACCAACAGAAGATCCTAAACAGAAGCTAAAAGGCAAGGTTGGAGAAGATCCTAAACAGAAGCTAAAAGGCAAGGTTGGAGAAGAAGAAAAGGTTTCAAAGAAAGTGAATACAACCTCTGTTGCTACACAAGTTGTACAGAAACCTTTGTCTAATCAAATGAAAATGATCTTTTCAAAACCAACTATCTCTGTTCAAACTCAGGAGTCTGGAGGTGCTGATTTTCTACAAGGCAGAGCTCTTATGGGCAAGCAAAGTCGAGATAAATCTGGCTTGGGTTCAGATAGAGAAATCAGAACAAATACTGGTCCTCGAGATCCTTCATCACTGGCTGTTCCAGGACTTGGTGTTACACATGAGAGTCTAGACAGATTGGAATCAATTCAGTTGGTGTATCAAAAGAGTTTGATGAGAGATTTTCTACTGTATTTCATGGCTGATGGGACAGTGTATAAAATTGGTGAGTATGATATAGATTTGAAGCTATGGGAAGAGTTGGAATATGTTCTTGTTGTGGAATAAAAACTAGGTTACGAATATTGCGGCTAGGGTTTATGTGTATTTAATGCTAAGGGAGTTTGAGCTTCGAGATTTAATGGCTGTTTCCGTGTTACGAGACTGATCGGTCCTCACAGAGTACCTACGAATCTCGTATTGAGAATCAAGCCAACGTAGTTCTAGGTGATGGTGCCCTCGAGGCTATGGCGGCAAGAGCTCACCTAGGACGCAGTGGCTTTTATGTCCTTAGTCGAGGATTAAGCCAAAACGTAGTGGGTAACGTATGGAGCTGTGTCCAAAACGTCCTGCTGAGATGAGGGGTTAGACCCTTTATATAGGCTGAGAAGCCCTAGAATTATGGTAGGAGTCAGAGACTTGGTGGACAAGTCTTCCTTGAGGAAGGTTCTAGATCTCTTCCTTATAGGAATCAGTTTCCATGTTGAAATATGTATCTTGGAGGCTAAGTCAGGCAAGAGTAATATCCTTGTTCGACTCTTATTTGCTGAGCTGTTTATTACCCTTAATATTAATTACGAAATTAATATTATAAATAGGGTTTGGGCCCATCTGGTGGGCCCCACGTTTTGACCATTCCGGGTCTAATTAATGCCACATTAAATGTGTCTTTAAAGCTTACTTTTAGCCCATATCATTTGCCCCCCAACTTCTAGGAAAACTGATCAGGTTTTCCTTGAAGTTTTAACGGCCTTTTTCGAGGCTTGGGTCAGGGTTCATCTTTGTACACTAGTGTTTCACGAGTATTGTCTTTATGTAAAGCGTGGAGCGACCGACGCGTTCACGACAATGTTAATTCGATGCTAATCAACAATAATCAGCCTCAACGATGCTTAAACAATGTTTAAACGACATTGAACGGCATAAAACGGCACTAAACGGTACTAACTAGCCTTAAACGACACTTAAACAATGTTTAAGTGACGCCAACCGGCATTAAACGACACTGAACGGTGCTAGAAGACACTGTCGGTGCTAACGACATTACTGGTGCTATCGACACTAACTGTGCTTATCGGTACTTATTCGGTGCTTATCGGCCCTAACGGTGCTAATCAGCACTTAATCGGTGCTTATCGGCACTAACGGTGCTATCGGCACTAACGGCACTAAACGGCACTAAACGGCCTTAAACGACGTTTAAACGATGTTAAACGATGATAAACGGCGTTAAGCGGCACTAAACGGCACTAAACGGCGCTAAACGGCCTTAAACGACGTTTAAACGATGTTAAACGGCGTTAAACGGCACTAAACGGCGATAAACGGTCTTAAACGACGTTAAAACGATGTTAAACGACGATAAACGGCGTTAAACGGCACTAAACGGCGCTAAACGGCCTTGAATGACGTTTAAACGATGTTAAACGACGATAAACGGCATTAAACGGCACTAAACGGTGCTAAACGGAGGAGATTCGGGACAATTTTAACCTCTTCCGGGCAGCGAGTCAGCCGACAAGGGTCCTGGCCAGCTGCCAGGTGCTCCTGGTCGGCTGCCAGGAGATTTTGGTCGGCTGCCAGGAGATCCTGGTCGGCTGCCAGGAGATCTTGGTCAGCCAGACCCCCTCTGTGGCACCTGGTCGGCTGCCAGGAGATCCTGGTTGCCTGCCAGGTGCTTCTGGTTGCCTGCCAGGTGCTTCTTGATCGCCGGCAGATTGACGGGAGATCCAGGTTGACTTTAATGATGTCACACGATGCTTAAACGACGTTTCAATCTATGTTAAACGACATTGAATGGCATTTGACGGCACTACACGGTGCTAATCGATGCTTGAACGATGTCTAGTTGGAGGTCGATGTTCGTTTCAGAAAGTAAGAAACCTTCGACAGAGCCATCAAACGATCCGACCAACTGACGGGAGGTGCCAGGAGGTCGGCTGCCAGGTGATCCTGGTCGGCCAGACCCTCTCCATGGCACCTGGTCGGCTGCCAGGAGATCCTGGTCGGCCAGGGGGTGCTCATTGTCAGCTGGAACCTTCCAAGGTTGTAGAAAACTCTGTGACCTTCGCGTGGGCTGTAAGATCGCCCAAATCTGATACCCGGAGCTCAAGATATGACCAAAACAGCGTGAGGTCGGCTGACAAGAGAGCTTCTGGTCGGCCAGACCCCTTCCTGGGCAGCTGGTCGGCTGCTAGGAGGTCCTGGTCGGCTGGGGACCTTCCAAGGTTGTAGAAGACTCCATGACCTTCGCGTAGACTGTAAGATCGCCCAAATCTGATACCCGAAGCTCAAGATATGGCCCAAACAGCGTGAGGTCGGCAGACAAGAGAGCTTCTGGTCGGCCAGACCCCTTCCTGGGCAGCTGGTCGGCTGCCAGGAGGTCCTGGTCGGATGGGGACCTTCCAAGGTTGTAGAAAACTGCATGACCTTCGCGTGGACTGTAAGATCGCCCAAATCTGATACCCGGAGCTCAAGATATGGCCCAAACAGCGCGAGGACCTCTCTTCGTGGCACCAGGTCGGCTGGAGGATGCTCCTCGTCGCCTAGGGATGCTCCAGGTCGGCCAGACCTCCTCCGTGGCACCTGGTCGGCTGCCAGGTGCTCCTGGTTGCCTGCCAGGTGCTCCTGGTCGGCTGCCAGGAGATCCTGGTCGGCCAGACCTTCTCCATGGCACCTGGTCGGCTGCCAGGAGATCCTGGTCGGCCAAACCTTCTTCATGGCACCTGGTCGGCTGCCAGGAGATCCTGGTTGCCTGCCAGGTGCTCCAGGTTGGCTGACAGGTGCTCCATGGTCGCTTTGTCGTGCCTCTTGGAGCTTTTCGCAATGCCTGGAGTCTCGTTCTTGAATCACGTCCTTGACATTTGTATGTTGTATACATCCTTTCAAGGCATAATTAATCTCTCTTTCTTGTTCTAAGATGTGGAGCTTATGATGAAGCTTTTAAGTTCTTGCCCCCCTTGTTTCATATGGTGGAGGTCTTGCTTCTCGTTTGATCGTTCAAGAAGTTTCTTTTCCACTGAGCACTTGACTTCAAGTCTGGTTTGCATTGTTATCTGGTTGTCAACCCTTTATCTTGATTCTAGGTTTCCAACCTTCCTTTGGTTTGAATTCGATTGACGGCTCTTGATTCAAGTCCTTAAACTCAAACGACGAACTCGATTGGAGGCAGACAACCTTTTTGGCCATCTCGATTGGAGATAGACAACCTTTTTGGCCATCAAGGCTAAACATTTGTATCGGAATTTGAGATTCCAGATTAAGTAAGGAATGACAAAGGACCTCTTATCTCAACATTCTCACTAACAGTTTCTGTGCCTTCAAGGCATTATCAGGGAGCCAACCAGTCTCAGGGTGAGCTTTTATGAGGGTCTATCCTTCAGCTTACATCAATTGGTGCAATCAACTTAGAGTTGATGGTCGGGGCCTTCAAGACCTGGAAGTAAACACTCCCTGCATAATTTTCTATCTCAGAAGAAGCGAACTTAGATAGGGCATCGGCCTTAACATTCTCTTCTCTTGGAATGTGTTCTACATAACACTCGTCAAACTCAGTCATGACAGCTTTCATAACTCGCAGATACCTTGCCATAGTTTCATCCTTGACCTCAAATTCACCATTTACTTGAGAGACCACTAATCTTGAATCTCCACAAACTTTGAGATTCTCGACTCTCATGATTCTGGCCAAGCCTAAACCGGCTATCAAGGCCTCATACTCAGCTTTATTGTTAGTTGTCGGAAAATCCAACTTCAAAGCATATTCAACTGTGAACCCATCGGGGCTTTGCAACACTAAGCCTGCGCCACTAGATTTTATTTTTGATGCTCCATCAAAATAGAGCACCCAATATTCCTTCTGATCAGGTACAAGTTCTTCATCTTTATCTCTACTTTCAGGGGTGGTTATCATCTCCTGCCCCCCGACTTCTTGGTTGCTAATGGTACATTCAACCACGAAGTCAGCTAATGCCTGAGTCTTGATTGCCGTTCGCGGCTTGTACGTGATGTCAAATTCTCCATGTTCAATCGCCCACTTGATTAGCCTTCCACTAGCCTTCGGGCTATGCAATATGTTTCTCAACTATTGGTCCGTCAGGACTTCAATCTTATGTGCCTGGAAGTACGGGCGTAACTTCCTCGAGGCTGTTATCAATGCTAAGGTGAACTTCTCAATGGGAGAGTAATTCAACTCGGCTCAGTGGAGCACCTTGCTTACATAGTAGATAGGCCTCTGAACCTTGTTCTCTTCCTTAACGAGGACGACACTCAATGCTTGTTCAGACATTGCTAGATACAGATAAAGAGTCTCTCCAGGACTTGGCGTGGCCAACAACGGGGCTTCGGCCATGTACTTCTTCAACTGTTCAAAGGCCTCTTGGCTTTTACTAGCCCATTCAAAATTTTTCACATTCTTCAATGCTTGAAAGAAAGGTAAGCACTTATCACCAGACTTGGAGATGAATCTCCTTAGAGCGGCCACTCTGCCGGTTAACTTCTGTACGTCCCTCACAGAACGGGGTGGTTCCATGTCTAAGATTGCTTTGATCTTGTCGGGATTGGCCTCTATGCCTCTTTTCGAAACCATCAAACCCAATAACTTTCCAGACCCAATGCCAAAAGCACACTTGGCTGGATTCAACATCATCTTGTGGTGCCTCAGCACTTCGAATGCCTCTCTGAGGTGCTTAATGTGATCTGCCTTGAGTAGGCTCTTGACTAACATGTCATCAACATAGACCTCCATGGTTTTTTCAATTAGATGGGCGAATATCTTATTCACCAATCATTGGTAAGTAGCTCCTGCATTCTTTAGACCAAAAGCCATAACAATATAGCAGAAAACACCAAAGTCAGTTATGAAAGATACCTTAGGGATGTCATCCTCGTGCATCTTAATCTGATTGTAGCCGTTGAACCCATCCATGAAGCTCAACATCTCATGTCCAGCTGTGGCGTATATCAACATGTCTATCATTGGCAGGGGAAAACAATCCTTTGGACATGCATCATTCAAATCAGTGAAGTCTATACACATCCTCCACTTTCCATTCGCTTTCTTGACCATTACCGGGTTGGCTAACCATTCGGGAAACTGAAGCTCTTCAACAAACCCAGCCTCTAAGAGCTTGTCAACTTCTTGTTTAATAGCCTCCTACCTTTCAGGAGCAAAATTTCTCTTTTCTGTTTTATTATCTTCCGCCCCGGATCAACATTCAACTTGTGAGTTATGAGTTGGGGATCAATCCCTGGCATATCAGCTACAGTCCAAGCAAACACATCGCTATTTTCTTGCAAGAATGCTATCAACTTGCCCTTCAGGGGTTCTTTCAAAGATGCTCCCATATAAGTAACTTCTCAGCTCGCTTGGCCGTCATGGCTTCAATGTTTATCTTGGTCTTGGGTGTCGAACGTCGATGTTCAAAGGTTGAACGCCAAAGTTTGAAATCAAGGGTTTTCAATCTCAATGGTGTTTTAAATCACCGAAATATCTATCAGAGCTGCTGGTCCAAGGCCAGGGGGTTTCTGGTTAGCCCCACGAGGTCTTGAACCTTCTCTAGGAGGTTTTCAAAATTACATATTGGTTTTCAAGTCAACATGAAATTTCAACCTTTGGATATTAATTGGAGGTTCATGACCCCCCCTCAAGTTTGGCCTTCATAACTAACCTTTGCCTTCATGGCTAACAGCTTCTGTTCTTCAACCTAGGATTCGGGGTTGATTCCTCGATTTAGATTTCGATAAATGCAATCCCGTTGGTTTCTTGCCTTTTAAACTTCTGAGACGAGAGCTTGCTTGATCTTCTTAATCCTTGCTTAAGGTTATCTATTGACCTTCATCCTTGGATCCTTAACCCAGGTACTTAATAAGTATTGAAGAGTAGCTAGTCCTTAACATCCTCGGCCTTTCATGGCTTTGACCCTTCAGGATCCTTATTAATGCATTTGTTTGTTTTCCATTCGTGTATTTTTTATTTTCGGTACTCGGTCATCCTTGACTTGCACCCATCGGGTGTTTGGCACATAAATAAAATCACACAGTCAATGAATGGAAATCAAACCTGCATTAATAACATGAAATGGGTTCAACCCTTACATAGAGTACTACTATCCTACTCGGAGTAACATGCTTTGCAATGGTTTCAATGAACCTTATTTCTACTTCTACTAGATAAATATGAAGCTAGGTCCTACTAGGATAACTTGAGCCTTGAGCCCATCGGGGCTTTGCAAGACTACGTCAGCACCAGATTTTGTTTTAGATGCTCCATCAAAATAGAGCAACCTCCACTCCTTTTGGTCTCCTCCTTATTATTCTGAAGTTCACTTCCTGCTTGGGGTATTACCTCCTGCCCCCCGACTTCTTGGTATTCCTTACCTCTACGGACATCCATGTCTTCAATCGGAAAGACCTGCCCCCCGATTCCATCAGGCCTTAATGAGGCTACATAACAGCTTCGTGCCATCTTTTGATCGCCTTTATGTTCTCCAACACCATTCCGGGTTGGGAACTTGATCTTTATATGATAAGTTGAAGCAACAGCCTTGAATGCATGAAGTCTAGTCCTTCCGAGGATAGCGTTGTACGTTGAAACCGCCTTGATTACCAGGAAGTTCAACATCTGAGTGGCCTTCTTGGGCTCCTGTCCAATAGTCACGGGCAATTGAATAGTCCCTTCAACTTTAGATCCTACTCCATTAAATCCATATATAGGCATGTTATTGGGGGTCAACTGAGAATCATTGTAACCCATCTTCACAAATGCATCATGAAATAGAACATCAACGGAAGCTCCATTATCTATCAAGACTCGCTTTACTTCAGAGTTTCCAATTACAGGAGTTATGACCAACGGGTCGTCATGGGGGAACTTCACCCATTCAAGATCAGAATCGTCAAAACCAATTGCGATTTCAGTCCTAGCCTGCTTCGGGGCCTCTCCCACGATGTGTATCACTTCTCTGGCATAAGCCTTCCGAGAATTCCTTGTTGTGTCGGCCGCAGTCGGGCCTCCTGTGATCATGTTGATTACTGGACCTCGGGATTGTGGGTTGCGATCGTGAACGTCATCCCTTCCATTATAATCTCTAATTTGATTAACACGATCTTCACCCTTAGTGAAGTGGCTCAATTTCCCTCTACGGATTAAAAACTCGATCTCATCTTTGAGTTGCTTGCAATCATCAGTGTCATGCCCCACATCGCGGTGGAATCTACAATACTGATCCTTGTTTCTCTTTGCGGGATCACCCCTAAGTGGTTTCGACCATCGAAAATCTTTGTCTTTCTCAATATCTAACAAGATCTGACTCCTAGGAGCATTCAGTCTTGCATAGTCATTGAATCTTGGTCCCAAACTCTTCTTCGGTGGTGATTCAGAATCCTTGCTAGTCCGGGGATACTTGTCCCTAGCATCATACTCTTGTTCTTTCTTCCGTTTCTTAAAGTCATTGGAGCCCTTGCCATTGCCTCCAACAGCTTCTTTTTTCATGCTATCCTCTGCCTTGATATACTTGTCGGCCCTTCGTTGGAGCTCGACCATGTTCTCAGGAGGATGCTTTGCCAAAGACCTCTTGAAGAAAGGATCAGTGGTTCCGTGTTCCAAGGCTACCATGGCCACTTTATTCTCCAGATCTGTAATATTCAATGTCTCCTTGGTGAATCGCTTGAGATAATCCCTTAGATTCTCGTTCTTCCCCTGCATCACATACATGAGGGATGCAGAACTTTTTTCATGAACTCTTCCACTATTGAATTGGCTAACAATGGCATTCTTCAACTCCTTGAAAGAGCCAATCGAATTTGCAGGTAGCCTGCTATACCACCTTTGAGGCATACCCGACAGGGTTTGAGGGAACGCCCTACACTTTAAGGTGTCACTAGCAGGTTGCAGCAGTAGTGCAGCTGTGAACGTCCTGACATGAGTTTCAGGATCGCATGTTCCATCATAGGCCTTGATCGTCGGCATCTTGAATTTCTTTGAGATGCAGGCATTCATCACCTCCTCAGTGAACGGAGGTGTTGGATCATCAAGATCTAGCGGCATCAGATCCTTGGGGTTGTTTCTGGGGGTTTCCGCCCTCGTTGCTCCTTCAGTTGAGGTATCGGCCCTTCTTTGTCTCCTAGACGACCTCTCCAGATCTATGACGGGAACCCTTCCTCAGATTGGAGGAGGTCGATGCAGACTTTGATTCTGCCTTGCTTGCTCTCTGGCGGCGTCATCTTTCAGCCTCTGGATCTCAGCCTCATGAGCCATGATCCTTTCCTCAGTCGTTTGTGGAGGTCTATCATGGATTCTTCGCGCCCTCCTTCGGGGCTCTCTACTATCACGTCGCCTCCGTGGGGCTTCGCCACGGTCATCATCGTCATCCTCAGATGTCAAATCAGTAGTATAGGGGCCGGAGTAGTCCAGATACTCGCGATCTCGGATCTGCAAAGCATGACCACTCGGTCCAGGTTCTCGAACAGGGGACAGCCCATACATTCGGTTGGTATTCACGGGGAGATCCGTAGTATGGATCTGTACCCCAGATGGAGGGTGATTAGGATCAAGCAGGGGATAGATCACCATCTGTAGAGATTTGGTTCCCTGTTCTGGATGGACAACCATAGGCAGCATACTCCCAGCAGGGGGATTCGTCCCTGGAGGCTGAGAAACTTGAGTTTGGGGGATCGTCCCTTGTTCAAACGTGGTTGTCCCAGAGGTAAGAGGCGGAGCGGAGCTGATTGGTAAAGCTTCGGTAGAGCTTGGTGCACTTCTTCGTGTGCTAACCATGGTTGATGTTTTCTTCCCACAGACGGCGCCAAATGTTGTGGAATAAAAACTAGGTTACGAATATTGCAGCTAGGGTTTATGTGTATTTAATGCTAAGGGAGTTTGAGCTTCGAGCTTTAATGGCTGTTTCTGTGTTACGAGACTGATCGGTCCTCACAGAGTGCCTACGTATCTCGTATTGAGAATCAAGCCAACGTAGTTCTAGGTGATGGTGCCCTCGAGGCTATGGCGGCAAGAGCTCACCTAGGACGCAGTGGCTTTTATGTCCTTATTCGAGGATTAAGCCAAAACGTAGTGGGTAACGTATGGAGCTGTGTCCAAAACGTCCTGCTGAGATGAGGGGTTAGACCCTTTATATAGGCTGAGAAGCCCTAGAATTATGGTAGGAGTCAGAGACTTGGTGGACAAGTCTTCCTTGAGGAAGGTTCTAGATCTCTTCCTTATAGGAATCAGTTTCCACGTTGAAATATGTATCTTGGAGGCTAAGTCAGGCAAGAGTAATATCCTTGTTCGACTCTTATTTGCTGAGCTGTTTATTACCCTTAATATTAATTACGAAATTAATATTATAAATAGGGTTTGGGCCCATCTGGTGGGCCCCACGTTTGGACCATTCCGGGTCTAATTAATGCCACATTAAATGTGTCTTTAAGGCTTACTTTTAGCCCATATCAGTTCTATATCTTTTCAAGGTGAAAAATCAAAGAACTCAGCTAGCAGCTAATGTACTAAGAAATAAAATGTTGAAGGCTAAGGCAATGAGTGGTACAAGATATGCAGGTGAGTATGTCCCGAAATACAGAGATTATAATGGAAAGATAGTAGAGATGAAGAAGAATAGTACTAGATTGAAGACAGATCTGGTTATAACTGTTTTATACTTTAATCCAGAGTCGGAGAAAGCACATTTTATCAGATTTGGAAATGATATGAAGAAAAACAAGATATATTCTCTGAGATCTGCAATCTATCAAACTGGTGAAGATGATCCTTAGCTAAGAGAGATTAAGAAGATCATACAGATAGAACTCGAGAATGCAGAAAGAAGGTTGCTTATAGACTATCTTAGATCAACACCAGATGTTGAGGAGATTAAGTAAATAAGCTCTGTAAGTATTTCTTGTTTTCTGTAAATTTTGTTAAGTAGAAGTGTAAACTCTGATTAGTTATTAAACACTATATTTGTATAGTTGTTTTGACATCATCAATTATTGTTAACTTGTGCATTTTTGCTAATGAACAAGTTGGGGGAGATTGTTAAATATAATTGATGTGAATAATGTCAGTGTTTAAATGTTACAGTGATTCATCAGAGTTTAGCTGGAAGCGGGCAGAGTTTAATTAAACTCTGACAGATGGAAGCTCGACAGAGTTTGCTAAACTCTGTCAGGAGGAATCGTCTACTGGTCATCATCAGACTTTGAAGTATAATTGAAGATAATTATGGAAGCGATATCTTTGAAGATTGGATAGCTGTCAAAGACATCGAGTTGACTCAGAAGACGAGTGACAATCGTAATTGATAATATTTGTAAAGCTAATTTATAGGAGTATCAATTATCGATTGTACTGTAGCTATATGTTTTATAAATACAGTTAGGTTAACCCTAGAAGGGTATCGTGAAACGTATTATCATTCTTTGTAACCTAAGCAGCTCTCTGTGATATTTTACATCACTGAGAGAGGAGTTATTAATTCCATACAGTTTTTGATTGTTTAAACTCGTGTTCATTGTTATTCTCTCATACGAATTTGATTATAATTGTGTATTCGGCCTAACAATAACATAGAATTGTAAGGGAATATGATTCTAGGGATGCAACTATTTTTTTTATTTAAAGTTGTTATAATAGAATTATAATTACAATAGGATTTCAATTTTATTAAAAAACAACATAGAATTATAGTAAAAATAGGATTATAGGGGTGAAACCAAAATACGGTGCGCACCAAAAGTGGTACTGTTAAAGGGTTGTTCCTTGAAAAATCATTTGGAGAATTGATCGTATTATTCTTTGATTCTAAATTATGTTAAAAAAAATTGTATTATAATTATAATAGGATTTCAATTTTATTATTTTCTTTAAAAAATAACATAGAATTATAAGGGAATATGATTCTAGGGATGAAACTATTTTTTTTATTTAAAGTTGCAATAAAAGAATTAGAATTATAATAGAATTTCTATTTTATTAAAAAACATCATAAAATTATAATAGAAATAGGATTATAGGGGTGAAACCAAAAAAAAGGGTGAAACCAAAAGTGGTACCATTAAAAGGGTGTTTCGCTTATTAATAAAGGTTATAGATTTTATTAAAAAAACATCATAAAATTATAATAGAAATAGGATTATATGGGTGAAACCAAAAAAAAGGTGAAACCAAAAAGTGGTATCGTTAAAAGGATGTTTCGCTTATTAATAAATGTTATAGACTTGCTTGCTTTACATGAACTGCACTTATATGATTACTCGTTTATATCCTGTATTTAATACTGTGTATGCATGTTTTTATTATCAATTTTGTTAAAGATTAAAAGTAAAAAAAACATCTTATTTCTTGTGTTCCAAACTACTAATAGTTACTACCTTTTATGAGTTTCTTTTTCTTCAAATATCTAATCGATTTATAGTGACGTTAATTTGCCATGCTGTTTAATATAAATTAATTATGAGAATTTACCAAAAAATTAGGTTTAAAGTTTTTCTTTACAAAAATACTATCTTATTTAATTAATTGCATATTTACTATCTTAATTGCAAAAATACTATCTTTACTCTTTCAGCCCAATTTTAATTTTGTTTTAAAAAAAAACTTTTTTTTAAAAATAATTCGGATGAACAGTAACCTGCAACGTGACAGTGCCACAAAGCAGGTTACTGTTCATTAGGGATGGCAACGAGTTGAATTGGGTTGGATATCTATGATGTCCAAATCTAAACCCGAATCTTTAATCCAAAATCAAAATCCGATCCAAATCCAATTGGATTTGGAAATTCAAAATCTAAACCCGATCCACCGGGTTTGGATAGGGTTCGGGTTTATCCAACCCGAATTTTTGAATTCTTGTAAATAAGTAGTAATATTTTTTTTAAAGCTAAATTTCATAAAAAATAAAATTACAATTGCAAATAAATATTCAGATTCCAGTGACATAAAAATAAATAAGTCCAAGTTACACCTTTCTAAATATCCAGGGACATAAAAATTAAAATTACAATTGAAAATAAATATCCAGAGACATTGTCTTATTGGTAAGGAATAAGGAATAAATTATTATATATATATATATATATATATATATATATATATATATATATATATTCGTGTTTTTTTCGGGTTTAGGGTTTGGATCGGGTTTTGGATTTCGGGTTGAATTTCGCTAATATCCAAATCCAAACTCTTTCGGGTTTAAAAATCAAATCGAAATCCAAAAAATCGGGTTCGGTAAGATCCAATCGGGTCGAATTGGATCGGGTATCTGTCGGATCATTTTTTTTGCCATCCCTACCGTTCATCGATTTTTTTTGTCGCTTTTTCTTGCTTGCTTGCTAGTTGCATTCAGTTGCAAGTAGGCCTGTCAACGGGTCGGATTCGGATCGGATTATCCTAAATCCATATCCGAATTCATTAAAATTTTTCGGGTTCAGATTGGATCGGATCAGGGATCGGATATTTTTTAGTCCGATCCATACCCGATCCATTCGGATTTCGGGTTTTCGTATCGGAGGTCCAATCCGTTTATTATATATATATATATATATATATATATATATATATATATATATATATATATATATATATATATATATATATATATATATATATATATATATATATATATATATATATATATATATATATATTTCAAAAAACTGGTCGAAAATGAAAACTGAAAATTGGAACTTGCAATCGAAAATTCAGTTGCATGTGGGTGCATTCAGTTGCACGTGGTTGCATAAGAAATTTTCATATTTTTTGCCAACTTTCAGTTGTATATAAGGACTGCGCCATCAGCAGAAAAATTGTAATTTGAGTTTTCAATTTTTAGTTGCATTCAGTTGTACGTGGTTGCATTCAGTTGTATATATATATATATATATATATATATATATATATTTCAAAGAACTGGTCGAAAATGAAAACTGAAAACTGGAAGTTGCATATGAGGTTGCATCCAGTTGAATATGCAACCACATGTAACTAACCTTATACACAATTGAAATTTGAGTTTTCATATGTGGCTACGCCGCCCTTATATACAACTGAAAATTGGTAAAAAAAATGAAAATCCCACTTTTAATTTTCAGATGCATTTAGTTGCATATGAGATTACATACAGTTGTATATGCAACCACATGCAACTAGCAACAACAGTTAAAAATAAAGTGAAAAAAGTTGCCTATGCAACTGAATACAACCTGCTGCGCAGCCATTTCAACTAAATACAACCTGCTGTGCAACCTTTACAACTAAGATAGTATTTTTGCAAATAAGATATTGTTTTTGTAAATAGCTATTTTTAATAAAATTAAATTTGCAAAAATTTACTTTTAACAATTAATTTTCAAAAAAGCCCTTAATTTTATTATGTTAATGTGAAAAAGACAATCGACTAATTATCATTAATTATATTATGTTATTATTTATTTTAGGTGTTATATTTTTCTTGAAAATTATGGTGTGATATTTTCGGGTATATATTAATGATTGTAAGATTTGTTTTAAATTAAAATGCAAAGGTGTTTTAATTCTAATTCAAAAGGAAATATTAATGATTGATTGATGTTTTTAGGTATTTATAAAAGGTAATATCTTCAAGTACTAAAAGTAATTGTGAAAAAAGCAATCGACTAATTATCATTAATTGATTATGTTAATATGAAAAAGGCAATCGACTAATTACCATTAATTTTATTATGTTAATCAACTAATTGCCATTAATTATATTATGTTATCATTTATTTTAGACAAAATGACAGTTTGTAACCCCTATGTATATGGGTTTTGTCAAATTGGTCCAGATTTACGTTTTTTAGCACTTTGCAACCCATATCTTCAAATTTCGCTTCATATTACAACCCCTATCTTCAAAAATGACAGTTTGTACCCCTTATGTATAGAGGTTTTTGACTCATTTTTGCTTGTAAAATAGGTCAATTAGACGGGAGGGGTTGTAATATGAAGCGAGATTTGAAGATAGGGGTTGCAAAGTGCTAAAAAACGTAAATCTGGACCAATTTGACAAAACCCATATACATAGGGGTTACAAACTGTCATTTTGTCTTTATTTTAAGTAAATGTGAAAAAGGAAATCGACTAATTACCTTAATTATATTAGGTTATTATTTACTTTAGGTGTATTTATTTTTCTTTATAATGAAAGGTAAATAATTAAATTCACGAAGTACCAAAAAAATATAGATACCGAAAAACGGGTACTAAAAAACAGGGGAATTTATCAAAAATACTAAGTTTAAAGTTTCTATTTGCAAAAATACTATCTTCCTTAATTAATTGCAATTTTACTAACATAAGTTTCAAAATTGTAAAAATACTAGGTCAACTCTCCCCCTCCCCCTTTTGACCAGCCGTATAACAATTTCTTTTTTTTTAGGCGGGGTTATATTTTGGTTGCAACAACATTCAACCACTTTCAACCAAATGCAACCACATTAAACTTTTATTTAAGGTGGGTGATTTTGGTGGATTTCGGTTGCATGGCCCCGCCAGGGGCAATATTCAACCACATTCAAATTTTTTTAAGGTGGGTGATTTTGGTGGATTTGGGTTACAAGGCCCCGCTAGGGGCAATATTCAACCAAATGCAATCACATTCAACTTTTTAAAAAAAAATGGTGGAGTGATTTTGGTGGATTTGGGTTACAAGGCCCCGCCAGGGGCAATATTGAACCAAATGCAACCACATTCAACTGGTTGCATTCAGTTGCTGATTTCAAGTTCCATTTTTCATTTGTCATTTTGGTCCTCATTTTTGAATATATATTTATATATACATATATATTAGAGTTCAAAAATGAGGTCGAAAATGACAAATGAAAAATGGAACATGAAATCAGAAATTTAGTTGCATGTGGTTGCATTCAGTTGAATGCGGTTGCATTCAGTTGAAAGTGGTTGCACCTGCGGGGCCATGCAACCCAAATCCATAAAAATAGCATCCCACCTTAAAAAAAAAGTTGCATGTGGTTGCATTCGGTTGAATGTGGTTGAATGTGCTTGCATTCAGTTGCTGATTTCAAGTTCCATTTTTCATTTGTCAGTTTCGATCTCATTTTTGAAACCTCATTTTTGAACTTGAACACTAATATATATATATATATATATATATATATATATATATATATATATATATATATATATATATATATAGTTGCACTCCATGAAGAACACCTTATATAAAGAACAATAAAGAACACCTCATATTTAATTCAATATAAGAGTTCCGTCATGACATCCAATACAAAAAATTCTTATTTTTTTATCTTCTATCCATTTAGCAAAAAAAAATTAAATTTTTTTTTTGGAAAAATCACTGTTCATGATGACATCAGCAGTGACGTCATCATGAACAGTGATTTTTCCCAAAAACTTTTTTTTTTAATTTTTTTTGCTGAATGGTTAGAAGATAAAAAAAATAAGAACATTTTGTATTGGGTGCCCCTAGCGGGGCCAATGGATCTATTGGAATAAATGATTTTATAGTGTTCTTTATTGTTTGTTATATAAGAGTGTTCTGTATGGAGCAAAGGCCTATATATATATATATATATATATATATATATATCTCTTCTATCCATTCAGCAAAAAAAAAATTAAAAAAAAAATTTTGAAAAAAATCACTGTTCATGATGACATCACTGATGATGTCATCATGAACAGTGATTTTTCCAAAAAAAAAATTTTTAATTTTTTTTTTTGCTAAATGTATAGAAGATAAAAAAATAAGAACTTTTTGTATTGGGTGTCATGACGGAACTCTTATACTGAATTAAATATGAGGTGTTCTTTATTGTTCTTTATATAAGGTATTCTTCATGGAGTGCAACTCTATATATATATATATATATATATATATATATATATATATATATATATATATATATATATATATATATAGAGAGAGAGAGAGAGAGAGAGAGAAAGGCATTTTGGCTGGCTATCTTTTTTGTTTTTGGCACTTGGATGGCTGAGAATAATTTTTGACATTTTGTCTGGCTGTAATAAATTTTTTAAGCACTTGAGGGGCTTCCGTCAAGTGCCGTTAGAATATAACCCCAAAACTTGAAAATGACAGGGGTGTTTTCGGTAATTAATGTTCCAACAGTCAGTTTTGCAGCAGATAAATATACACTACCCCAATACACAACCCCAATACTTCATCAAAGCCCAAGACCACATTATCCATCACGTTGGATGAGTCTTTATCATCTAAATGCATATTTTCAAATTCAGAAGTCAGGTCGATATTTTCATCATCTACTTCATGAACTTCATCTTCTTCTTAATAACCATCTTCGTCATACACTTCTTGCTCCAGCAACTTTTCATTTTTATCAAGGGTCCATTCATCATCTTCACCAGCCGTGAGAGAGCTTGATACCGTCATTATGATGTCTTCCGCAATGACTGGTGCAGCTTCAGAAGGATCCACTACTCCAACAGTTCCCGTGTTCAAATCATGTAAAAGATAAGCATGACTGTCGCTTAGACATGGCACCAGTTCGACTTGAAACATGGAAGACATGTTGACAACACTACAAAATGACACGCACAAATCGAGAAAATCCAAGTGATCGACTTGCTCCCCGCACAGTTTTGAATGGTATAGAGAAGAAGCGCATAAACCCATATAAAAGATGTTTTCTAAGGGACAGTTGTCTCATACCCGGCCATACACAAATGGCCCTCGTCCCGGAACGAGGAAGAGTAGCCATGGTAGAGGGGAGTGCTCTGTTCATCAATTACCTCATTACATTCTGAATCTTCTCAACCACCCTATGATCACAAGTTGCCAGGACAACACTCATCATCTCAGCAATCCCCCATCATTCTTCTGAAAATAGATACGAAAAAAAACTTTCTTAATGCCTCCTGCAGCCAACTACCAGCCTTCAAGCAAGGGCTCAACATAATACCCACTACCTCTTAGGCAGCAACACTACACCAGCAGCACCATACACTACATAAGCACCCAAAATCTCCATCCCTGACCCATTGCTACTGCCTCCTTGTTTTTTTTTTCAACGATACCTTACCTACACTCTATACTATTACAGCTCCAAAAAAAAATCAACCAAACCTCGCCATTTCTGCTGTTGTGCCACAACAGTACTACTTCCGCAGACTTCCACACCCCGGCCTCCATTTCCAACAGAAACGACCATAAAAATGAAACACAATAAAATGACAATGTCACAGTAGCAAGTTTGCCTTACCAATCATCACTGCCTCCTTCATATACTCCGAACAGACCCCACAACAACACCTAGTCACACACCAAACAATACACATACGACAATAATTATCAAACTCATATTTCGATTCATACATTTTTTCGAACACTTGGTGAGCAGAAATAATACTTTTGTTTTGATAATGACGAACAAATGATAACTGAGCTCAAACAAAAACAAACTCCAGGAATTCAGAGAGAATTTTCGGTGAAACAAAACATTAAACACTTCATGTGCACTGATGCAAAACAGAAAAAAAAGAAAAAAAAAAAAAGAAGAAAGATAGCTCACACACGCGAAGAACAATGAGCATCGACGGCCTCTAGAATCGACAGCTCTGATACCAAATATTAGGATTTGAGAGAAGATGACTTTAACATACTAAACATAAGAATATCAAACAATGTACAGAAGAATAAACAAGATGATAATTGATATGTACAAATCGAAAAATACTCTAAAGGGCTACATCGTATTAGAATGGTTCAGTATACAAAATACTACTACAAGACTATATATAGCCTAAACATACACCAAAGGCGGTGGCTAGAAAGTAGCAACTAACAGCATGACCAAGTCCAGAGCTGATTTCCTAGACTGCATAAATCACTCTAACAACTAATGACCAAATCAATCAATGATTTCCGTGACGTAAATAAAGAAACTAATACAGAGTTTAAGATTAATCCCAACAATTTTAGCCTCCAATTCCAGAAGCTTTTGTTTCGCAGCATGTTTCCGCCTTTCTTCCTCGTCAAAAATCCTTCTCTTCTCCTCTTCTCTAGCTACAATTGAGAGGAAAATAATATAAAGTAAAGCCAGTGCTGAAAAGACAATTTTACCCCTGATGTTTAGACGGCGTTACTAGCGTTTTGACGGAAGCCCCTCAAGTGCTTAAAAAATTTATTACAGCCAGACAAAATGTCAAAAATTATTCTCAGCCATCCAAGTGCCAAAAACAAAAAAGATAGCCAGCCAAAATGCCTTTTTCTCATATATATATTAGAGTTCAAAAATGAGGTCGAAACTGACAAATGAAAAATGGAACATGAAATCAGAAATTTAGTTGCATGTGGTTGCATTCAGTTGAAAGTAGTTGCCCCTGCGGGGCCATACAACCCAAATCCACCAAAATAGCATAACACCTTAAAAAAAAAGTGTTGAAAGTTGTTGAATGTGGTTGAAAATGCTGGTCAGGCCGGGCAGGGGGGAAGGGGTGCCCTACTTTCTAGTATTTTTGAAATTTTGAAACTTAGTTTAGTAAAATTGCAAATAATTTATTAAAATTGCAAATAGCTATTCTTAACAAAAGTAAATGTGCAAAAATTTACTTTTTCCTATTTATTTATGAAAAAAGTCCAAAATACAGGTACTAAAACTTTAATGTTTCGGCTTTTATATAATAGTATAGATAGATTATTTATGTTAGCGAAGTAAATTAAAATAGTATTCATTACATTTTAAAAATTTATAAAAAATGAAACATATATTTTATTTAAACATTTATTTTATAATATTCTCTATTTTACTTTTTAATGTTCTCTGTAATACTTTTTTGTAAGGTGCGTTTATATGATGAAATTGTTTGTGAACAACGTATGATCATTGGCTTCGGACAATAATTACACAAAATAAAACGTCATAAACTGATTCAGGTTGATAGCCAACCTATTTTTTATGACGTGGCAGGATAGATGATGTGGCAGTCCCAAAAGTACTGAACAGGTGTCCCAATTATCTTTCAAAAAAAAAAAAAAAAAGGTGTCCCAATTATCATAATTAAAATCTATTAAATACTTTTTTTTTTTTTTTTTGAGTTTCATTAATAAGAAACTCAGGGGCGGTATCATACCATTCCCTTAGACCTGAACTAGAATAAGCAGCTCGTGCCACCTCATGAGCCACATTATTTGCAGATCTCGGTACAAACTTAACTAAAACATCTTCATAATGCTTAGCTAACTCACGACAATCTTCTACTAACGTATCAAACATAGATCTTCCTTCTATCGCATAGAAAGCATCTACCAGTAGTTTAGAATCCGTCTCGAAAATGCATTTTGTAGTTCTCCAACTCTTCACCCATGACAACGCTTCCCGCATACTCAAAGCTTCTGCCTCCCTCGGTGTTCTGGAACCTATAATTTGATTACTCCCAGCCCTCTGAAAGACACCACAGTCATCCCTGACCACGCAGCCAACCCCCACTCTATTAAATACTGATTAAAATCTATTGATTTTTATTACCTACTATTAGTGATTGAGATGAGATGGGCAACTTCGGATACCTATTTTAGAACTGCCACATCATCATGGAGAGAAAATGTATTTATAAAAATGGGACTGCCACGTCATTCATAATGCCACATCATCCATTCAGTTATTTTTCTTATAAAGCTAAGGATCATACGTTGCTCAAAAACAATATCATCACATACGGTATGTATATCTGCATATTTGGTAAGCCTATTACATATACACGAGTGTAAAGTTTTATTCTTGAATTCAGCTGGTGATCTCGAGAATTCTTTTACTTTGTTGATCTGTATGTGGTAGGCTAATTGTTTGATTACTCATCCCCTGCTTATGTTGTAATTGTTTGACAATTAATAATGTGTACATATTTGTTTCGAATGTGAATTTCCATTACTTTGGATCGATCTTTACTCATTAATTAATTGTGTGTCCCTATCAAACAGCTAGCTAATTGAGTTGTCATTATGATTTCATAGGTATACAATTCAGCGATGGCCGGTGATGTCCCAAAGAGGCAATCTTATGCTATAGACGACACAACAAGTGCTAAAAGAAGGCGACTTGATTCTAAAATAGTGCAACTTGATGAAATATCTGACAGGATCAGCAACTTGCCGCAAGAGCTACTACATTGTATCTTGGAGCGTTTGTCAGTTCACGATGCAGCAAGAACAAGTGTCCTGTCAAAAGAATGGAGGTGTAAATGGGGAATGAAAAACAACCTAGTTCTTGATAAGTTATTTTTCTCACAACTCACTTCTAATAAAGACAAAGACACACATCAATCTGCTTTTTTGAGAGCCATTGAATCGATTATATCGGTTCACACTGGACCTTTATTAAGCTTTAATCTCTACATTCCTCCAAAACTTGATCCGTGTACTGTCTCTCGGTGGCTTGAGCACTTTCTGAATAAAAGAATTAGGGTCTTAGAGATCTTATTTTCAGAAAAAAATGCCTATGACATTCCGTTGTTCGCTTGCGAAGGTTTGGTTAGATTAAATCTCACTACATGGATACAAACTCCTCTACCCAAACTTGGAAGCTTCTGTAATCTGATAAAGGCTGAACTTCTCAATATCTCATTTACTGCTGGCATCTCCTTTGGGTCTCAACTGAAGATATTGCTATTGTATGGCTGTACTGGAATTCAACATCTGGGCTGCCAATTTACAGATGCCAACAACCTCACAACTTTGCACTTGCACCAAAGTGAACAAATTGAGTGGCGATGGTTTGAACACACCAAACAACTGCAAGTCCTAGTTCTCGTACTGACCGCAATAAATCCCAACACGACGATGCCCGTCAATTTACTCAACCTTCTTGGCAATACACCAACCATCAGTAAACTTTTACTTTGTAGTTCTGCTGTCGAGGTAAAACCGAGTTCAACCAATCTAACTAGCTAGGAGTGTGTCTCACAATTTAATGTTTTGCTTTCTTATGCATGTCTAGGTTTTGGGACCATTTCATTCGAAATTGAAGGGACTTGCATCACAAATAGAGAGCCTGACGCTAATTGGCATTGGATTTCATAATATGTGTCAAATGTTAAATTCTCTTAGCTTGATTAGAAGTTTGCCCAACCTGCAGTTTCTCCAGATTGTACTGGTTAGAAATAGAACTAATTTGAACAAAGTTGTACTTATAATCTTGCAGAAACCTTAGTGCACTAATCTAATATTTAGTGCATGCGTGAATATATTCTAAATGTATAAAATTATTAAGAAGTTTAATATATATGTTTCGTGTGCAGAAACCTGGAGTAAAGAATGTGAATCTAACAGTTGGACAAAGAATGGAACTGCGTAACTGGAAGGACGTGCTACTACACCAACTACACACTGTGGTAATTCGAGGTGTGGTGTTCGACATAAATGTTCTTTGTTTCATAAAGGTTATGCTTTTTTTTAATTTCCCCTTCGCTCAAGGAGATGGTACTTTACTGCAATGTTAAACCCAATGCTTCTGAAGAGATATTGAAAATCATTGTAGCGATGCGGCGGAGCCGGAAAAAGACCTTGTCAGCAAGGGTTTATTTGAAAATCCCGACATTGCAACCTGATAGATATACCTTAGTTTCGGTTTGAGTTTCCCTGATTAAAGACTCGTGCTTGCATGAGAATTTAATTTCTTACAATTATCCTTAGCAACTGAATATTGATTGTGAAGCTGTGGGGTTGCACCCCATGCCAAATCATTACTTTTATGTATTCTCTAAGTTTGAAGGATTTTTTTTTTTTAAACAAGTTTGAAGTATTTTTAAAAGTGTTACTCTTGTAGTTTATAAAGCAAGTACGAGTAATTTAATCTCAGATGTCATGCCGCAAATAAGCCACGCCAAACATTTTTTTACTTGTTTGCAACATACATTTTTTATTTGTTCATATTTGATCAAATTACTTGTTCAGCTTAACTTAATAAGAAAATCGTATCTAACTTCTTTATCTTTAAAATTCAGCTTGAGAATGAAATAATGTATAGTCAATTAAATAGTTTCACTCAACTCAACTTACTTTCATTGATAAAATACAATATTAAATTCATTCATCAAAAAATTGTACTCAACTCAATACTCAATTCATGAGGCAACCGCTTACATAGATTCCGTTTGAAAAATTTCTATTTTTCAAAAATAAATTACTTATTTCGAAAAACAAATATATAAAATATATACTTTTTTTAAATAAGTAACTAAATAACTTGTAAGTCATTTATAAGTCATGGGAAAATGTATGTTGCGGCTTTTAGGGTCATTTCTCCAAATGGCTTGAAAATGGTTCCTGTTACCGATGGAGACTTGCAATGTTTATACCAAAAACATTGTCTACTGTGCAACCTTTAATCGGTGGTATAATGTAAAATTAACTTTACCAAATGTATTCTTGGATGACGTCTTTACACATGTTCTCTTGCAATTTGTTGATAATTATGAACTGGGTTTGAGTGCTATATGGTAGCTAGATAACATGATTAGTCCATGCGTATTTTTTTCTCTATTATTACATTTCCTTATGTCAGTTGGCTTCAACTTGGAAAGTTGACACTGTATACCTTATCTAAATGACAATCATGGGCATACCTACTTTGGACTTCCAGTTGATTGGTGACTGATTTTTGCAATAAGTAAACAATAATCTATGTGTTAGGTGCATGTTTGGTCGATTCTGCTACGAATACTATACAATCTTATGTTTAACCAAAGAAAACTGAAGAAGCTCTTTCTGATCCTGATTGGGTGATTGCTATGCAAGATGAATTCAATCAATTCAAACAACAAGAATTATGGCAGCTGGTACCCAGACCTACAGACATAGCAGTGGTTGGCAATAGGTGGGTATTCAGAAACAAACTTGATGAAGATGGCATAGTAACGAGAAATAAAGCAAGACTGGTAGCAAAGGGTTACTCACAATCTGAAGGCATTGACTATGATGAGACCTATGCTCCAGTGGCTAGACTTGAGGCCATTAGGATATTCTTGGCATTCACAGCATTTTCTAACTTTAATGTTTATCAAATGGATGTCAAGAGTGCCTTCTTAAATGGTAAGCTGGATGAAGAGGTTTATGTGGAACAGCCCCCGGGCTTTGAAGATCCAGATTTATTCGATCATGTCTAGTTTCTCTTTAAGGCTATTTATGGTCTTAAGAAAGCACCAAGGAAATGGTATGATACTCTCCCTGAATTTTTATTTGAAAATGGTTTTGTTAGAGGTGTCATAGACAAAACTCTCTTTATAAAGAAACATAAGAATGATACAATATTAGTTCAAATCTATGTGGACGATATAATATTCGGGTCTACTAATGATCTACTTTGCAAGAAATTTGCTAAGTTAATGCAGGGCAAATTTGAAATGAGCATGATGGGTGAGCTGAAGTTCTTTCTTGGATTGCAAGTAAGTCAAAGGACATATGGGATATTTATCTATCAATCCAAGTATGTCAAAGAGCTCCTCAAGAAATATCAAATGGAGGACTCATCTTCAGCAAGAACATCATCATCTACAGTTGTCAAATTTGGAGCATGTGAAAATTCTGCCAAGGTAGATATCACAAGCTACAGAGGTATGATAGGCTTATTACTTTACCTTACTGCAAGTAGACCTGATATTATGCATGCTACATGTTTGTGTGCAAGGTTCCGAGCGGATCCTAGAGATGTCCATCTAATTGCTGTAAAATGAATCTTAAGATATCTTAAGGGTACACCTAATTTATGTATCTGGTACCCTAAAGATTCTGGTTTTAATCTTGTTGGATATACAGATTCAGATTATGCAGGAAGTGTTGTAGATAGAAAAAACACCTCCGGGAGCTGTCAATTCCTAGGTGGTAGGTTGGTTTCCTGGTACAGCAAGAAACAACAAACAGTTTCCAATTCTACAGCCGAAGCTGAATACATAGCTGCTGGAAGCTGTTGTGCTCAGATCTTGTGGATCAGAAATCAACTACGGGATTACACTAGTACAAAATGGACCTATTGCGTCGGTCAAATAGGCCCATAGCGTCGGTCAAATGGCGTAGTATATGTAGGGGACGCTATAGGTATAGGCCTATAGCATCGGTTAAAATGAAGACGCAAAAAGTCTAATATAGCGTCGGTTATTTAAATGACCGACGCTAAAAGTCTGCTTTAGGCATCGGTTATTTAAATGACCGACGCTAAAAGTCTGCTTTAGGCGTCGGTTATTGAAATGACCGACGCTAAAAGTGTGCTTTAGGCGTCGGTTATTTAAATGACCGACGCTAAGGGTGTGTTCACTTGGAAAGAATGGAATGAGGTAGGAATGGAATGAAAATTGTAAACAAAATTTATGAAGAAAATGGGATGTTGAGGGAAATAATGAACAAATATGAGGGAGAAGAAGTTTTTTATGATGAAAATTGCAAGGAAAATGATGAAGATTGGGAATGGAGCATTCCTTCCAAAACATGTGGGTTAGAATTCTAGTTCAAATTATTTGGAGAGGAATGAAGCAAGGAATGAAATTTATAAACACTTTCCCCAATCTCCCCCAACTAATAGTATAAATTTCATTCCATTCTCCCCTCATTCCATTCAATCCAAGTGAACATAACCTAAAAGAACACGTTAGGCGTCGGTCATTTAAACAACCGACGCTAAAAGTCAATTTTTTAAAGCACTTTAGACGTCGGTCATTTAAACAACCGACGCTAAAAGTCAATTTTTTTAAAAAAAATAAAATTTGCATATATACAGAAATAACACATATTATTGGGCCCCATAAAGACATGCAACAGAAAAAAAAACAAAAAACAAAACTCTGTCACTATTGATGTTTTATTTAATTTTTGAGCAAATAACACTCTTACAAACAGCTATAAGCCTCTTAATGTACTACTACATGTATTCCCAAAGGGAAAACATTTAGACTCTAGTGACTTCTAGCATATCCTAATTCTTCATCTAGAGCTTGTTTCCTCTGTCTGGTATGCATCTTGAGATGACTGCAAAATTCAAAGACAAAAAATATTATTTTATAAACAGATATGACTGCAAATTAGTTGAATAGCACGGGTATGAGGAAATGAAACATCTTGATTATCTTTGGAATTAAAGATGCATCTAATTATGGTGCATCTAACTGTTATCTTGGTTAAACATGCTTTTCCTGGTATGATAATACTGTAACTAAGAAATAATGACATAACATCATTGGTACCTGTTCGTTGTGAGGTTGTCCAGCAGAAAATGGAATTCCATTCACCGGTTGCAATAAGAAACTGAATGGAATGCTGTCTACAATGTCAATTCGGCAGAAATCTTTTGATATACAAGATAAATCCTTTACATGCTGTCGATATTTCCTGTGATTCATAGAGCAACGAGATCTTTCTTAATAAAATGCAGTAATGAGACAGACCAAATTATTATTACCTATATGCAATTAACTACCAGCAATTTTCTTTATTTAGGTTCATGCACAAGTATGCAGACTTCCATTAACAAGGAAAGCTATTAGGCAATTGGGTCGATCATTGACTCACTAATACTCTGTCACTAAAGCTGGTATAATTATCCCAGAGCACAAGAAAGGAGTTCAAGTATGATTTAGCCGTCGATGTCATCAGGTAATAATGGCGAAAGAAGTATTCTTGTGCAAAAACCTCCCATGCAATTTTCGGGGTCCACGTTCTATTGTTTTTATATGTTGTGTTAGGTAGTGCAAGCGAACAAAGTACTATAGAGACTGTAACGTAGGTTTCACGTGCATTTTTCTAATGCCATGTCTAATTCAACATGTTTGATACGCTTTTCCTATATCTATTAGATGTGTTATTTATTTTATGTAAAACAGAGTCAGAGGGGTCGATGCTGGTTTGAATAGCATAGATAAATTAAGGTTATTATAGCACTTTAAACGTACTGTCATGTCTTTAGGGAAAATACAAAAAACGATAAAATGCAGAATTGTCAAACAACAATATGCAATTTATATATGTATATAATATAATGTAAATTGCAGTAATAGTGTGGGGAACTTACTTTTTGATCCGCAAGCATTAACCCTCTGCCTTTGTATTCTTCTTTGTTCACCAGACTTCTTCCGTAACAGTGACTCTTGGTCGTCCTCTTTCTCAATGGACCATCCACAGTTTCTATTATTAGGTATGGATATAAATATTAGAATGATTTGGAAAGCTACTATTCAAGTCATGAAATTCTATGTAAAAAGAAATTTGGCAATGATTTCATGATCATACAACACAATTAAAATTATATGTTTTCATGGCTATTCACAATTGACAAAGCAGAAATGCGAATAAATTGATGTAGGCTTACTTCATAAAATTGCGTCCAACACAATGCGTTCAATTACACCTTAGAGACATTGAGCAGAAAGAACCTAATGCGTTAAATCTTTTGAACAATTCTCTGCTATTCATGGTGCCAGTAGAAGATATACATGCTTTGTTTCATTACACGCTCTATCGGGTTGACATTTCTAGGAAGATCCAAGGTCAGTATTTTTAACCACATCGGCACCCTCATTGTCATGAGATTTCACCAAAGATTTAGAAAAGAAAGTGGAAATTTGAGGACTACTTTTCTCTGACTGACAAGAAACAGATCCACCTCTAAGAATAGGGGTCTCAGTTAATGCAGTACTGATACTTTCATGCTTCCTCTTATTAACTGTAACAAAATTTGAAAGTGATGACTGGATGGGACTTGCACGACCTGGTGAATCTATGTTGTCGACAATAGGTTTTTTTGCATTGCCTGAATGCAGTAGAGCATGTTGAGCAGTTGTAGTACTACCAACATGTCCAACCTTAGGCATATAAACTGGTCGACCATTAACAAAAAAAATTACCGGTCGCTCATGTATCGTCCACTACCATGTCCAGACTTGAAAAGAACCCATCCAACTTGCAACCACCTGATATACATAAACTTATTAACTCCAAGCATGAAAAGGTGTCCATGCCAAACACTGTAATTATGTTATCTTTAAGGGATTCACTTCCCTGTGTTTTAAGTACCACAGACTTCGTGTTCTTACCTGTTGTGTTACTGCAAACCAACCTAACACCTTTAGCAATGAGGGCATAGGCCTGGAATATTGATGTGGACTCTAGTGAAAAAGATAATTCAAATAACATTACAATTTACATATGACCCACAATATTGTTATAGTATAAGATTACTTACATACTTAATTATCTGGCTTGCAGACAAATATTAGTAGGAGTTGGTAAAACATAGTACTTCAACATTTACGAATTACTTTAAAATCAATTCACAATACCCCACACCACACTTAAGTAACTTTAAATGGTAGAATATACGTTAATTAGTTACCACTAGTATGCAAAACCTGTTGTGAATTCAACGCATGCAGTTATTCAACAGAGAGCAGTGATAGACATTAACTAATATGGAAAAGGTAGGTCCAAAAGAAGTCTTAACATGCCTAAAAAACAAGGAGTGTAAACAAATAGATATTAGAATTTATACTTTCAACTAATTTTTAGTTACATTCAAAAAAACTAATTTCTAGTTCATCACGCGCGCACACACATAATATAGCAAAATTGTAGCATTTGGAAGCTCAAAATAAAATATTGTGGCCCCTAAATCTAAATTCAACATGTTAACCATTTCTTAAAGAATAGCCTAGTACTGAATTTGATTCAAATAATAGGTGCCTATAACTGTTAGATTAAAAATAAGAACTAAGCAGAAGACTTTAGCTTAAGGCCGGTAGAGAATTTAACACAAGCTACTTCAAGTATCAACAAATGCAGTCAGACATAGAAACTTACATTTAATAAAGAAACAAGCTTTCCATATTCCTTGCGGATGTTGTGATGAAATTCTTTGCTTCGCACCGGCGAATTGGCGAACAACTTCTTAACTGTAACAATAGTACCTATCTTACGTGCTGTCTTTTCTTCTTTTATCAACAAACCTGACCGATCAAAGGTCAAGAGAGTAGCCACTGCTTCATTTTTCGTTATAGTTTCAATTGTCAAATTCCCTAAAGAACAGAGTGAACTGAGGGCCTCCCCTGTAAAGCCAAACAATGTCGTCAATGATTGAAGATCATGAAACTCTGCTAACTTTAAAGTATGATGCCTAAGTGCCAAAACCTACAAAATAGTACCACCATCAATCATATATATATATATTCAAAAAAAAAAACCCATCCATAAGCAAATAATTAAGACAACCATGAGAACATTACAAAAACATTTAGAATCAGCAACAAATGTTAATAAGAGGAACAAATCGCATAGAGTAGGGTTCTGGGTACCAACATTGGTTTTAGCATATATAACCAATTGCAAATTTAAGCGGATTGCGCAAGCACAAAACATAATATAATCATAGTAGAAATTCAAGATGCACAGCGGTGAACATGGAGAATAGGCTCCTGCCTCACAGTCCCACAGGATGACAGGAATCCAAATGAGCCCGGACGTGAAGGAGGAGCAGCACCCTAGCCCTTTCCATGGTTGAACAACTTTACAAAACGTTTAAATTGTCTTTTTAATCAGTTTTATAAAAGTAAAATTGACTTTTATGAGATTAAAATATCTCATATTATTTTCAGCATGTTGGTGTATTATATATAGAAAAGATTTACCAGTTAATAGTACCCTTTCCTAAACGAGACTAGGCTGAAAATGAAATTAAAACAATTAAATAAACTTTAAAGGTCTTTTAACCCTAAATTCACATCTAGATAGACAGCTTAAGGAAGCTGACTTATTATCAAAGGTTCTTCTATATTCCATTCCAACCAGATCGCCCAAAAACAAGCTTAAACAGTAAAAACCCACAGAAGATTTGTCTCTGTAGTTCTATGTGATGACAAGAACAGGGCAGGCTTGCAAAACAACCCTATAAGGTTGGTCTTAAAAGTTTGCAGATCTAGAAAATCAGTCACAATAACACTCTTCATTGGCTATACACCTAAGGGGCTTTAAGTTGAAAAAAACACTCTTCATTGGCTATAGTTAAATGGGAAATTTCCATCAAACTAGTATTAGAACAATTAAGAAATATATAAAAACATAAAAGGAAGCAGAAGTTCAAAGTCAATTAAAATCATTTAAACAATCAGTTCCCAATTTCTATAAAGACAAGAAAAATTTGTACAGAACTAAACTTATGATGCTCAGCTAATTCATCGCAAATCAGTAACTAAGTATAATTTACATATAAAGGATACACACACACACACACACACACACACACACACACAGTGATACAACAGACCTAATAAAATCAAGTGATTTTAGAGCTTTATCATCAAAACTGAAAAGAAGAACATAGCATAAATTGACCTCACAAGTCTGTGGAGTGGAGACTGAAATAGGAACTAAACTAAATGTCTCAACGTCATCATCGCTCCAATCAATATCCTCGCTATCTCCACTCGACATCTGCTTCCACAAATTCAAAATTAACAAAAGATACATACACATAAATATGTATATATAGGGAATATCATGTTAGCTCATTCAACATGAATGCTCAGAAAATCGGACGATAATTTTTTGTCAAAATGATAGTGGCAAAAATTGTAGACTGAACAAACTAATAAGTTAAATTACATAATGAAGAAAAATAAAGTACAATATACTGCCTGATATAGGGTAATACAAAGTTGTAATGGTTGCATTCGATACTAGAGCCACAATTGTTTTAGAACATGGGTGTTAATAAATCCTTCCATGGCAATTGTTTCCAGCACAGTACATGCTGCTCAACTTGAAGTATAATGGAAATTTTGACCAGGTTAACATTGTCAGCGATGGAGTGAGCCATTATAAATTGATGGACTGTCCCGGTAAATTTCTATGAAAACACTAATGCATACCAATATTGAATATACCATTAACATTCTGATTCTTGTTAACCAATTTAAAACATCTTGAACCAAATACCCTAAAAGTCAAATTGAGATAATAACCCAACAACTAGTCTTGTTACCATAAGTAAATAAATATTACATTCATGAACTAAACTAAACAATTTCAAGAACATAAAAACACACACACACACACACAATATGACAATAGTTATTGTCCAAACTCTAAAACAAATTAAAGGGGAGAGAGAGAGAGAGAGAGAGAGAGAGAGAGAGGGGGGAGGGAGGGAGGGGGAGAGAGAGAGAGAGAGAGAGAGAGAGAGAGAGAGGGTGAGAGAGAGAGGGAGACGGAGAGTACCAATCGAGCTTTCCCAGCAGCAAATCTAAAACTTTCCCTTCCTTAATCTAACTTTTAAGCCCTAATCGAACCCAATCGAGCCCTAATCGAGCAGATCGATAGAACCCAATCGAGCCCTAATCAAACCTCGCACAATCTCCCTTTCCCCTTGTAAGCTGGTCAATTTGAAATCGAGCATGTTTAAATCGAGCACTTTCCCCTTTTTTAGCCCTAATCGATAAGTTGTGTGTGGAAATCTCTCAGTTTACAGCCAGACTGACTACGGAGATGGAAAGAAGAGGATGGAAAATAAAAACTGAAGACGATTGAACGAGAGTGATATTGAGTTAAAGATATCATTTTATATTATTTTTTTAATTTTTTTAATTAAAGCTTTTAAGCATAGGTTATTTTAATTTTTTTTAAATTACACTAATTTTAAAGAAAATGTGAATAAATTTTTTAAAAAAATTATTCATCACACAAATAGTGAGTATAACTACTTTGGTATGTATGAATTTATTTTCAAAAATTTTTATTTTTCCTATTTTTATTTAATTTTTTAATTTATTTTACAAATTAGTTAAAAATGGGGAAAGATAAAAAAAATGGAAAATTAGTGAAATTAAGGTAACATTCATCACAAATAGTGAGTATGACTACTTTGGTATGTATGAATTTATTTTCAAAAATTGTCATATTTTCTATTTTTATTTAATTTTTTGATTTTATTTTACAAACTAGTTAAAAATGGGAAAAAAAATAAATAAAAAAGAATTTTTTTTGAAAATAAGGTAACTTTCATCACACAAATAGTGAGTATAACTACTTTGGTGTGTATGAATTTAGTTTCAAAAATTGTCATTTTTCTTATTTTTATTTAATTTTTTAATTTTATTTTACAAACTAGTTAAAAATGGGAAAAAAATAAAAAAATGGAAATTTTTTGAAAATAAAGTAACATTCATCACACAAATAGTGAGTATGACTACTTTAAAAATTTGCATTTTTTCCTATTTTTGTTTAATTTTTTTATTTATGTTACAAACTAGTTAAAGATGGAGAAAAATTAAAAAAATGGACAATTGGTGAAAATAAGGTAACATTCATCACACAAATAGTGAGTATTATTACTTTGGTGTGTATAAATTTATTTTCAAAAATTGTCATTTTTGCTATTTTTATTTATTTTTATTTATTTATTTTAAAAACTAATTAAAAATGGTATATGTATACCTATAGCGTCGTCCTTTTAAGGGGCAACGCTATAGGCTACACCAATAGTGTCGCCCTTAAAAGGGCGACGCTATAAGCTACAGTTATAGCGTCGTCCGCTAAAATGCCGACGCTATAGTTATGTTCTATAGTGTCGCCCCTCAAACGGGCGACGCTATAGGTATACGTACAGCGTCGCCTTTTACTGGGCGACGATATAGGATATACCTATAACATCGCCTTTTAATGGGCGACGCTATAGGTTATACCTATTGCGTCAGTTGATACAAACAACCGACGCCATAGCTTCTGGCAGAAATCAATAAGTGTCGGTTAATGCAAACAACCGACGAAATAGGTAAAGTGGCGATGCTATAGGTCAATAACCGACGCTATAGGTGGCGACGCAATAGGTCCAGTTTGTACTAGTGTTATGGCTTTGTACTTGACAGGATTCCTATCATGTGTGACAATACAAGTGCCATATTAATCTCCAACAATCATGTGCAGCACACAAGAACAAAGCACATTGATATCATGTATCACTTTATTCGAGAGCATGTCATGAATGGTACCGTGGAGTTACATTTTGTACCCACGGAAGAACAAACAGTAGATATTTTTACTAAGTCTCTTGACGAATCCACATTTACCAGAATTGTTGGTGAATTGGGTATGTTAAATAGTCCTAGTAATTAAACTAGTTAATATCTGAGGTTTGCTCTTTGATAATTTATAAGTGATTATCATGTTAATATTTGTTATTAGAATCACTTGTATAATTATTTTATCAACTTACCTTATTACCTTGTTAATTCTTAAATCAATGTGATTATCATCTTAATATGTTCCTACTTACTTCTTTTAATATTAGAATACTTGATTTTCATTATTTTAATAGTCATTAATAATATATATATATATATATATATATATATATATATATATATATATATAATTTTTGTAGTGTTTGTCCTTTTGTTATTAATGCTTTGTTTTCGTTTAAAGGACTACATATGATTATATTAGTTTTGTAAATGAATTATTCTTGTGGACAATTTGTTTATTTTAATATGTTTGTCAGTGTGTAAATAAACTTCCATTCTTTCTGTGATTTGTTAGTGAGTGAATTCATTATGACAGTCTGATACTGTGTTATGACTATTGATATGACAATCCAAACAGTTGTTATATTAAAACGATTGTCATAATAGAGTGTAGGTAGTCATAATAGAGAGTAATATTACTAGTTATAACCATTATAACTATCAGGTTGTGTTAGTCATATTGTTAATAATGCCTATTATAACTATCGGTATGACTATCGGCAGATAGTTATAATAGAGTCTGTGTTGTTAGTCATAATACGTGTTAATGTTTATTATAACTATCAAGATACTCGCATTATAACTATCGGTATGACCATCGACTGATAGTCATGTTGAGACTTCAAACTATAAATATGGAGATAGTCATAATGTGTAGGTTATAATCAGTTTTTCTCTCATTCGCGTGTTAGGTCACCGAATACAGTTCTGTGATACATACATATTGTAACACCCTCACTAGCCAACAATAATATTATAAACTCTTATATTCAATTAAACATTAATATAGGGGAAATCTTAGAAATTTCGGCATGATGTAATCATAAACCGGACTAATCACCTGCTCAAGCAACTAAGTATAACTAAAACAGTCCACATGTACAAGATATACTAAACCATAAGGAAATAAAACCAAACCAACCCAGACCGCACACAGGTCACTGTATGAAACAACTACCAATAGTTATTACAACCCATTAATATGATAATCTGCCTACAAATACAGATATAATATAAACAAAGATATATGTCACTACCCAACCAACCACCTCGACCCTCTGACTGCCTCGGTGACTACCCCAACCAGACGGGCCACTTCTTCTAGACATCTTCTGGCTTAGCTGAGGAAACAGAATTAGCAAGCAAGTGAGCCAAAATGCTCAGCAAGTATATATGTATGAAATTAAAACATCAACAACTGATATGTCTGCAAGATTGTCAAGAATTAACAATCAACATTATATAAGCTCAACTGAAAGTTCAACTTTTATCTGAATCATAAAATAGAAGAGGATTGGACTATCATGCATTTTTTTTTTATAAATAAAACAATTATAAGGTTAGGCTGCTGATCAGTCACGCACTAACCCCGGACAAACGCACACAGCAATGTCCTTTAATGGATCCACGGCACACATTGGCCTCAATTATTTCTGACCACGAATCTGGTCCGACCCTTACGGTCCACATTTTAAAAAAACTAACAGTCCAATCCTAACTAAACATCAGGTGTCGGAACAATCGACCACCTCAACTGCCAAACATCCTGAATACTTTCGTTCCAGGTTAACATCTCAAATCTCACCAAATAGAACAAGGTCGGGTAATCTCTGAATTAAATATCGACAAGTTCGATATGACAAAAAGGGGTATTGACTTGAGTCAAGTCACAAAAAGGATTAACAAAAACGATATAGTCAACCTGGGGTATAACAATTGAATATTCATAATTAATGGAAATTATCAGAGCAATTATATCAAGGATAAATCAATTACATAAGAATCAAGTTATGATAATCATAATTCGCTGGAAATATAAGTGAAGCGGTTTACTTGAAAGAGAGGTGGAACAATATGCTTGCAAGGGATATGGTTGTAATCAATTCACTAAAAGAATCAACAATTCAGTAGAATCAATTTGGGGTATAACAATTATGTATTCGCAATTTCGGGAAATTAACAGAACAATTATAGCAAGAGTAATTTAAATAAACATATGAATCAGGTTTTTATAATCATAACTCATTTGAAAGGTAATTAAAGCAATTTACTTGCCTTAAATAGAAAATCACAGAATCCGAAGTGTCTTTACGTCCTCAGCTTTAGCCTTCCCTTTATCCACGGAATCTACACACAATATAACACTATTTTAGAATCCTGCTCAATATTCACTAAACAACGTAAACATTCCACTTAGTCTACCCCTGCGAATAGTTCCCTAATTTATGTTTATTTAATCGTATAATATCCTTATGTAAGCCATAGACAAAAGTATTTAACCAAATAGTCACGTTAACACACACTACGTAGATTTTAAAATATGAAGCCCGACTCACAATTCGCATAAATTATATACTTATACCCACTCGTTTTCAAGAAATGATTTTAATATATTTAGAAAAATTTTGACGGCATCCCCTTTATACGGGGGACTGCCAGTCGGAATACAGCCGACACAACCAACATAATCATCAATTAACAATTAAATCCATACTTCAAATAACGTTCCAAATTCACATTTATTATCCAATCCCAAGTCACATTCCAACTCACTGATTTATAATCCAATACAATTTAAGCAATTAATAACAACTCAATAATAAAATTACAATTTATTAGATAAATAACAAATATTAATTATTAAATAATTTTTGGCTCAGAAAATAATCATCATCGCCGTTTTACCCTCGACTCAAACTAAATCATTGTCGAGGGGGCAAAATCCCGAGGGTGCCCTAATTTAGGGTTTCCAACTCGAAATTTCACACTTACTATTGATTCGAATATTTCATAATTATATCACGAAAATAATCAAATAATATTCCAGTAATTCGAATTTAGAGATGCATTAACTGAGCTTGTAATCACCACAGTTAATTAAACAAATAATTTCATCATCGTAACTGCAATCAAGCATCACAATTTCGACCCTAACACAACAAGGACCACACAACCGAGTCATGTAATCGGAAAAGCCCAGAACAGAACACAAGAATTCACCACCAGAACCAATCACTCTGCTAACCATATACCCACACACACTTCACTTCCATGATTAACACACACACACCACATCACTGTTAACACACACACACGCACACACAGAGTACGCACACACACACCCCTGCCCAAAACACACCCACACACGCACACTTGCACGCACACACACGGGGGAAGAAAGAATACAGCCGGAGAAGACAGTCGACAGTCGACCGGAATCGGGGAAATAGAGGAGAAGCACAACCACGCACACACAACCCGAACACACACGCACGAACGCAGATGGGAGGGGAGGAGCTCGAGGGAGAGAGATAAACCTTCGAGATTCCGAGAGAGAGATGTATCCTAGAGACAAAAATCGAGAGAGAGTATTCGAGATTCTTCGAGAGACTGTAATCGAGAGAACCCAATTGAAACAAACTCAGCAAATGAAATTGGGGGTTAGGGATTTAGAATAAAAGGGAAGGGAAAGTATTAATGGGGAATGATTATTATTTCACTAAATAAACAAAAATTAATTCCCAAAATTTCAAATTAATAAGAAAATGATTGAAATTTTAAAATTTAAAATTCTAAAATGAAGACACAAAAATTACGATTGCCCACATATTTTTGAAATATTTTTAGGATCAAAAACGAATTAAATACGGATTTTACAAGATTAAATCCGTAAAATGAAACAGAATTCATAAAATCATTTTAAAATCGTTAAAAATCAAAACAATTCCATACAACATTTTTAAAACTCAAATAAACTAATAAAGTTAATAAAACGAAAGATTTCATAATTTTTACTAATTCCGATGATTTTATAAAATTCTCAGAAAGTAAATATAACGATATTAATTAGGAAATAATTCCCAAAAATATAATTAAAATAGTCGGGCTTACATAACACACATAAAATAGCAATCTGACCTCCAAATATTATTCCACTATATAATACTTCCTCAACCAATTCACACACCACATAATTTATATTTAATAATAAAATAAATAACTTTTAGTAATTAAATATTCTGAAATTTCTAAGGCGTTATAACCTTCCCCCCTTAAAAGGATTCTGTCCCCAGAATCTCACCTAAGAGAATAATTGAGGATACTTTTCCAGCATATCGCTTTCCAACTCCCAAGTTGATTCTTCCACCTTGGGGTTCCTCCACAAAACTCTCACTATAGGAATTGTTTTATTCCTCAAAACCTTTTCTTTTCGATCTAGTATTTTGATAGGCTGCTCCACATAAGATAAATCTGGCTGAATCTCTATCGGCTCATATTCAATGACATGTTTAGAATCCAAATGGTATTTCTTAAGCATGGATACATGGAACACGTTATGGATATGTTGCATATGAGGCGGTAAAGCTAGCTCGTAGGCGACTTTCCCGACTTTCTTCAATACCTCGAAAGGCCCAACAAATCTTGGACTTAATTTCCCTTTCTTGCCAAATCTTACTAACCCTTTCCACGGAGATACTTTCAACAGTACTTGCTCTCCTTCTTCGAATTCCATGTTCTTTCTGGCCAAATCAGCATACTTCTTCTGTCGGTTCTGAGCTGTCACTAACCGTTTCTGAATAAGTTGGACTACTTCCTTGGTTTGCTGCACTAACTCAGGTCCGAGTATCTTTCGCTCGCCAACTTCTTCCCAATATACTGGAGATCGACACTTTCGTCCATATAATGCTTCATACGGTGGCATACCGATACTAGCATGAAAGCTATTGTTGTATGAAAATTCCACTAACGGCAAGTGTTCATTCCAACTTCCTGCAAAATCCAACGCACAAACTCGGAGCATATCTTCAATTGTTTGAATCGTTCTTTCACTCTGACCGTCAGTCTGAGGATGGTAAGCAGTACTCATTTTTAATTCGGTGCCCAAACATTCTTGAAAACTTCTCCAGAATCTCGAATTAAATCTTGGATCTCGATCTGAAACTATTGATACTGGAACTCCATGTCGCACCACAATCTCTTTTATGTATAAATGAACCAATTTGTCTAATGAGAACCTCTCGTTTATTGGGAGAAAGTGTGCAGATTTCGTTAAGCGATCAACAATTACCCAGATAGCATCATGATTAGCTCTCGTCCTTGGCAATCCAACCACAAAGTCCATGGCAATATGTTCCCATTTCCACTCGGGAATCTCTAATGGTTGTAGCATCCCACTTGGCCTTTGATGTTCTGCTTTTACTTTCTGACAGGTCAAACATTTACTTACCCATTCAGCAATATCTCTCTTCATATCCGGCCACCAGAAGTTTCTTTTCAAGTCTCGATACATTTTCGTACTTCCTGGATGAATCGAATATTTCGAACTGTGGGCTTCCTGTAGGATCTCATTCTTCAACTCTGTCACATTGGGTATCCAAATACGTGAAGAAAATCTTAATATCCCCTTGTCATCTACCTGTGTGCATATTTCTTCACCTGATAACTTGTTCACATCTCCGCTCATGACTTCCTCCTGGCATCTGCGAATCTTTTCTAATAATTCTGGCTGAAACGTCATAGTGTACACCGTGTCTGTACTACTTGCAGGCATACATACCTCTATCTCCAACCTTTCAAACTCTTTGTATAATTCCACAGGCATTGTCAACATACTGATTTTCTCCTTCCTACTTAAAGCGTCCGCCACCACGTTCGCCTTCCCAGGATGATAGTTGATGGTACAATCATAATCCTTGAGTAATTCCAACCATCTTCTCTGTCTCATATTTAACTCTTTCTGGGTGAAAATATATTTTAAACTCTTGTGGTCCGTGTAAATTTCACACTTTTCCCCATACAGATAATGTCTCCAAATCTTTAAGGCGAAAACAATCGCGGCTAATTCTAAGTCATGAGTAGGATATTTCTGCTCGTGAGGTTTCAATTGTCTCGAAGCGTAAGCAATTACCTTTCCGTGCTGCATTAGTACACATCCCAAACCTTTGTGAGATGCATCACTGTAGATCACAAAATTTCCCTTTTCATCTGGTAGTGTCAATACAGGTGCAGTCACCAATCTCTTCTTCAATTCCTGGAAACTTTCTTCACACTTCTCATTCCACACAAACTTTTCATTCTTCCTTGTCAACTTTGTTAGTGGGGTGGCTATCTTCGCAAAGTCTTGAACAAATCTTCGATAATATCCCGCCAATCCTAAGAAACTTCGAACTTCTGTGGGTGTTTTAGGTCTGTCCCAATTCATCACGGCTTCAATTTTAGCAGGATCCACCTTAATCCCTTCACTGCTGATGACATGCCCTAAAAACTGCACTTCTTTCAACCAGAACTCACATTTGGAAAATTTCGCATACAATTTCTCTTTCCTCAACGTTTCTAAGGCTATTCTTAAATGCCCTGCATGCTCTTCTTCGGTCTTCGAGTATATCAAAATATCATCTATAAACACAATCACAAACTTATCCAAATATTTCTTGAAGACTCTATTCATTAGGTCCATGAACGCTGCTGGTGCATTAGTTAACCCAAAGGCCATCACTAAGAACTCGTAGTGCCCATACCTAGTCCGAAACGCTGTTTTTGGAACGTCTTCCGGTCTAATCTTTAATTGAAAATATCCTGACCGCAAATCAATCTTCGAGAAACAAGTTGCTCCTTTTAATTGATCAAACAAATCGTCAATTCTTGGCAAAGGGTATTTATTCTTAATGGTCAACTTATTTAGTTCCCGATAATCGATACACAATCTCATACTTCCATCCTTCTTCTTCACAAATAATACCGGAGCTCCCCACGGCGATACACTAGGCCTAATAATACCTTTCTCCCGAAGATCTTGCAATTGAACTGCCAATTCCTTCATCTCTACGGGTGCCATTCGATAGGGAGCCTATGACACTAGTTCAGTTCCTGGGGCTAAATCGATGGTAAATTCTATTTCTCTATCCGGAGGTAAACCGGGAAGTTCATCCGGAAAAACATCAAGAAACTCATTCACCACTGGAATTTCCTCTATTTTTGGCACCTCTTGACTAGTATCCATGACATAAGCCATATAGCCCTCGCATCCTTGCCTCAGCAACCTCTTTGTTTGAATGATCGTTAAAAATCTCCTATCTTGCCTCTGACCCCTAAAGGTAACCTCTACATTATCAGAGGGTTTAAGGATCACCTTCTTATTCTTACAATCAATTTGGGCATTATTCTCTGTTAACCAATCCATTCCTAAGATAACATCAAATTCACCTAACTGAAAGGGTATCAAATTAGCGTAAAAACAATGCCCTGAAATATCAATCTTGCAACGAGGACACACTTGAGTCACCGGAATTCGTTCTGAATTAGCTATTTCTATAACTATAGCCTCACGCAACATGCATACCTCACAATTTAACTTTTGAACAAATTCGTTGGATATAAAGGATTTCGTAGCCCCAGAATCAATTAACACTTTAGCTTGAACAGAATTTACAGGGAGCGTACCTGCTACCACATCCGAATTCTTAATAGCTTCGTTCAGAGTCATGTTGAAAGTCCTCGCCACTGGTCTGACACTTGCTGTTGGGGGTGGTGCTTCAATTGCTTGCAGTATTGGATTAGCCAGAACTGGAGGTTTCACTACAGGTACTTTACAGTCTTTCATTATATGCCCTGGCTTCCCACAACGGTGACACACAATTCCTGCCTTGCATTCCCGAGCATAATGACCTTTTTGATTACATTTGAAACACGTCACCTCCAACTTTGTACACACCCCCGGATGCCTCTTCCCACAAGTTTTGCATTCTGCCAAGGGTGGCCTAACCAATTTCTGTTGACTCGCATCTTGAATTCTATTTCCTTGGCCCCCATTCCCTGATCCCGGCTTCTTAGGGTTCCCATACTTTCCTGGCTGAAATCCTGGCTTTTTATTTGGCACATTATGAGAACTGCCTTGCTCTTGTCGTTCCCCCATTGACCCAGCCTTCCTTTTCTTTCCTTCTTTTTCCTTGAAGTATAATTCGCTTTCCCCTTCAGCTATCATGGCCTTTTGCACCACTGCTGCATAAGTCTCCAACTCCAAAACTGCTAGTTTAGTACGAATCCACGGTTTCAATCCTTGTTGAAACCTCTTAGCCTTCTTCCTCTCCGTATCCACATAGGCCGGAGCAAACCTAGCTAGTTCCGTAAACTTGGTTTCATATTCTGTCACCGACATTTTCCCTTGTTTCAGCTCCAAAAACTTCATCTCCATCTGGTCTTTCATATAGTCGGGGAAATACTTTTCCAAAAATAGCTCCGTAAACCTTTCCCAAGGAATCACCTCAGTAGCTTCCAACATCTTCACCGACTCCCACCAGTAAGTAGCTTCATTCTTCAAGAAATAACTTACATATTCAGTTTGTTTGTCTGCTGGGACCCCAACCAGTGCAATGGCTTTTTCCATCTCTTTTAACCAAGACCTCGCCTCCACCGGGTCCGCTGTCCCTTTAAACTCAGGAGGTTTTACTGCCTGGAAAGACTTAAAAGTAACCACCGGAGGAACAGGTGGCTGCTGCTGCTGCTGCTGCTGCTGTTGTTGCTGTTGTTGCTGTTGTTGCTGTTGTTGCTGTTGAGCCAACAACTGCTGCTGTAATTGCTGCTGTTGCTGTGCCAGAGTAGCAGTCTGCTGAACAAGAGTTTGTAATATTTGTGCTAAGGCAGGGTCCATCTGACCAACAGGAGGTGGATTAGCTTGTTCACCCTGATCGGGGGTTCGGGTATTTTGTTTCTTCTTTTTGGGTGGCATATTTCTGAAATCAATGAACAATTATATTAGATTCAGGTTCAGAAAATAATATCTCAACATGATCCAACTTAAACAAACAATGCATATATTACTGAAAGGTAATTCGAGGTCTCCAACCAATATTCCGGTCAACAATTGATTCACAGGGTGCAATAGGATATCAATCCAAGGTTACACAAGGTATTCACAAACGTTCAATAGGTGCAATAAAGAAACAATAGTCATAATGCTAAGGTCAAATATAGTATCGAAAGTAAAAACTATGCTAGAAAGAAATGATGCTGAAGGTAAATATGAAACGAGCAGTAAATAAGATGCTTTAAGTAAATGACAGTATAAGGAAATTTAACACAGTTCTGCGAAAGGGATAATGACATATATAGATGGATCTGATACAAGCGTAAGAACAACGCTTCGATAAGGGTACAACATAATACTAAAAGAGAAGACTGCTAACATCTAGTCACAGTACAACAGATATATACAACAAAACTGGTCGCACTGCAAACCCTGACGTACTACTACTACCCTAATCATCACTGGTCATCATCGTCATCCGACTCTCCCCGCCAAGCTGATCCCAGAATGCTCTCCAGCTCCGCCGTCACCAGACCTAGAGTCACCTGCTGTGTCACAAATGCCGGCTCATCTCGGGATCTAATCCGTCCCCGCCTAATGACAACACGTCTAAGAGCTCGTACTCGCCTCCGGACATCCTCCAGCTCAGCCACCGCTCTATCTCGATCTCTAGCCCGGTCCTCCTCCCCAGCCCTCATAGCCCTCAACTCTGCCATCTGCCCTAAGAGATAGTCCCTCTCTCGGGCCACTCGCTCGTACACATGATATGGGACAGGCTGAGGAGTATACTGATATGCTGGCCCATTCACCGAGCCCTGCGATCCTACGAACGGCTGCATAACCCCTGGGGAAATCTGCTGCGGTACAGAAGCCCCTCCTTCCGGATCCTCGTCCGGGTCTGAATCGGAACCAGAAGCAGGTGCCTGAAGTATATACGCATATATATATATATATAATTAGACTTCCTATCTCTCACGAAACAATCCTAACCTTTCTTATAACTCTACCCCGACTCTCCACCTAATTGTTTCAGTGACTGTGACCTGTGGCTCTGATACCAACTTGTAACACCCTCACTAGCCAACAATAATATTATAAACTCTTATATTCAATTAAACATTAATATAGGGGAAATCTTAGAAATTTCGGCATGATGTAATCATAAACCGGACTAATCACCTGCTCAAGCAACTAAGTATAACTAAAACAGTCCACATGTACAAGATATACTAAACCATAAGGAAATAAAACCAAACCAACCCAGACCGCACACAGGTCACTGTATGAAACAACTACCAATAGTTATTACAACCCATTAATATGATAATCTGCCTACAAATACAGATATAATATAAACAAAGATATATGTCACTACCCAACCAACCACCTCGACCCTCTGACTGCCTCGGTGACTACCCCAACCAGACGGGCCACTTCTTCTAGACATCTTCTGGCTTAGCTGAGGAAACAGAATTAGCAAGCAAGTGAGCCAAAATGCTCAGCAAGTATATATGTATGAAATTAAAACATCAACAACTGATATGTCTGCAAGATTGTCAAGAATTAACAATCAACATTATATAAGCTCAACTGAAAGTTCAACTTTTATCTGAATCATAAAATAGAAGAGGATTGGACTATCATGCATTTTTTTTTATAAATAAAACAATTATAAGGTTAGGCTGCTGATCAGTCACGCACTAACCCCGGACAAACGCACACAGCAATGTCCTTTAATGGATCCACGGCACACATTGGCCTCAATTATTTCTGACCACGAATCTGGTCCGACCCTTACGGTCCACATTTTAAAAAAACTAACAGTCCAATCCTAACTAAACATCAGGTGTCGGAACAATCGACCACCTCAACTGCCAAACATCCTGAATACTTTCGTTCCAGGTTAACATCTCAAATCTCACCAAATAGAACAAGGTCGGGTAATCTCTGAATTAAATATCGACAAGTTCGATATGACAAAAGGGGGTATTGACTTGAGTCAAGTCACAAAAAGGATTAACAAAAACGATATAGTCAACCTGGGGTATAATAATTGAATATTCATAATTAATGGAAATTATCAGAGCAATTATATCAAGGATAAATCAATTACATAAGAATCAAGTTATGATAATCATAATTCGCTGGAAATATAAGTGAAGCGGTTTACTTGAAAGAGAGGTGGAACAATATGCTTGCAAGGGATATGGTTGTAATCAATTCACTAAAAGAATCAACAATTCAGTAGAATCAATTTGGGGTATAACAATTATGTATTCGCAATTTCGGGAAATTAACAGAACAATTATAGCAAGAGTAATTTAAATAAACATATGAATCAGGTTTTTATAATCATAACTCATTTGAAAGGTAATTAAAGCAATTTACTTGCCTTAAATAGAAAATCACAGAATCCGAAGTGTCTTTACGTCCTCAGCTTTAGCCTTCCCTTTATCCACGGAATCTACACACAATATAACACTATTTTAGAATCCTGCTCAATATTCACTAAACAACGTAAACATTCCACTTAGTCTACCCCTGCGAATAGTTCCCTAATTTATGTTTATTTAATCGTATAATATCCTTATGTAAGCCATAGACAAAAGTATTTAACCAAATAGTCACGTTAACACACACTACGTAGATTTTAAAATATGAAGCCCGACTCACAATTCGCATAAATTATATACTTATACCCACTCGTTTTCAAGAAATGATTTTAATATATTTAGAAAAATTTTGACGGCATCCCCTTTATACGGGGGACTGCCAGTCGGAATACAGCCGACACAACCAACATAATCATCAATTAACAATTAAATCCATACTTCAAATAACGTTCCAAATTCACATTTATTATCCAATCCCAAGTCACATTCCAACTCACTGATTTATAATCCAATACAATTTAAGCAATTAATAACAACTCAATAATAAAATTACAATTTATTAGATAAATAACAAATATTAATTATTAAATAATTTTTGGCTCAGAAAATAATCATCATCGCCGTTTTACCCTCGACTCAAACTAAATCATTGTCGAGGGGGCAAAATCCCGAGGGTGCCCTAATTTAGGGTTTCCAACTCGAAATTTCACACTTACTATTGATTCGAATATTTCACAATTATATCACGAAAATAATCAAATAATATTCCAGTAATTCGAATTTAGAGATGCATTAACTGAGCTTGTAATCACCACAGTTAATTAAACAAATAATTTCATCATCGTAACTGCAATCAAGCATCACAATTTCGACCCTAACACAACAAGGACCACACAACCGAGTCATGTAATCGGAAAAGCCCAGAACAGAACACAAGAATTCACCACCAGAACCAATCACTCTGCTAACCATATACCCACACACACTTCACTTCCATGATTAACACACACACACCACATCACTGTTAACACACACACACGCACACACAGAGTACGCACACACACACCCCTGCCCAAAACACACCCACACACGCACACTTGCACGCACACACACGGGGGAAGAAAGAATACAGCCGGAGAAGACAGTCGACAGTCGACCGGAATCGGGGAAATAGAGGAGAAGCACAACCACGCACACACAACCCGAACACACACGCACGAACGTAGATGGGAGGGGAGGAGCTCGAGGGAGAGAGATAAACCTTCGAGATTCCGAGAGAGAGATGTATCCTAGAGACAAAAATCGAGAGAGAGTATTCGAGATTCTTCGAGAGACTGTAATCGAGAGAACCCAATTGAAACAAACTCAGCAAATGAAATTGGGGGTTAGGGATTTAGAATAAAAGGGAAGGGAAAGTATTAATGGGGAATGATTATTATTTCACTAAATAAACAAAAATTAATTCCCAAAATTTCAAATTAATAAGAAAATGATTGAAATTTTAAAATTTAAAATTCTAAAATGAAGACACAAAAATTACGATTGCCCACATATTTTTGAAATATTTTTAGGATCAAAAACGAATTAAATACGGATTTTACAAGATTAAATCCGTAAAATGAAACAGAATTCATAAAATCATTTTAAAATCGTTAAAAATCAAAACAATTCCATACAACATTTTTAAAACTCAAATAAACTAATAAAGTTAATAAAACGAAAGATTTCATAATTTTTACTAATTCCGATGATTTTATAAAATTCTCAGAAAGTAAATATAACGATATTAATTAGGAAATAATTCCCAAAAATATAATTAAAATAGTCGGGCTTACATAACACACATAAAATAGCAATCTGACCTCCAAATATTATTACACTATATAATACTTCCTCAACCAATTCACACACCACATAATTTATATTTAATAATAAAATAAATAACTTTTAGTAATTAAATATTCTAAAATTTCTAAGGCGTTATACATATACACACATATACATGAATCGTTGAGTCAAATTGCTGTCCGATTTTCCTCAAGAACTTGCTAATCTGAGAACGCCAATCAATTCCTTGCTTCATAATCTGTATTTCAATGGTTTAATCTCACGATTTGGTTCAGTTTCAACAAGTTTTGGTTTTCAAAACTCGATTTTTCGATCTGAAATTCCGGGAGTTTGAGTTTGATTCTGCTAAAACTAAAAATATCTGTGTGTTTGTGTATGAATCAAGAACATATCCTGAAATTTTCAGAATTTTTCGAGAACATTTGAATTTTTCGAATTTTTGATTAATCATTAATTCGAATTAATTCAGAAAAATTGATTATAATTGTTAAAATCTGAAATTTCAAGCAGTTGAAAATCAAGTTAAAAATGGCAGATATTTATAATAATTTTGAGATTGTTAATCATAATTTTCTTGGTTATTTTAATCCCGAAGATTGTTCAGTTGATCGATTTAAGCCCTGGATAAGATTTTTGAACGAACATAATATTTGTAGCACTGCTATAACTGCTAATGTTCCCATGAAGTTTGGTCCTCTTAAGTTGATTTGCACTACTGATGTTGTGGCTAATGAGAAATATTTCTCTTTCAAGTTTAATGATGAAACCTACACAATCAATGAATCAGTCTTCAATGCTGCTTTAAATCTTCCAAATGAGCAATTTGATAATCCAATCACAAATGAAGAGTTGATACAATTCTTCAGTGGTATAAATTATCAAGGACAAGTTGATCTTACTAAGAAAAACAAGAAGAACATGGTTCAAGAATGGAATATTTTCTTCGAGATCATTGCTAAAGTATTTGCAAATTCTACCAAGAGCTAGGGCTGCACATGGGTAGGGTTGGGTCGGGTTTTCGTCAAACCCCGACCCAACCCAACTAATTCGGTTTTATAAGAAATCAACCCATTAACTGAAAAAAAAAAATTTGTAACCCAACCCCGACCCAACCCAATTAGTTCGGTTTGGTTCGGGTTGGGTTGGGTTAAATTTACTAATCGGAAGAACTTTACAAAAAATTCTGCACTTCGTAGAACATGTTGTAGAAAATTTTGCTGAAGCTCGAAAGTGTTGCAGAATGTTGCAGAAAGTGTTGCAGAATGTTAAAAAAAAGTGTTGCAGAATGTTGCAGAAAGTGTTGCAGAATGTTGCAGAAAGTGTTGCAGAAAATTTATATAGTGCAGAAAATTTAGAGTGCAGAAATTTGAAAAAATATATGCAGAAAATATACAAAATATTTAGAAAATATGCAAAAAAATTCTGCATTTTATGTAAACGGGTTGGGTTGGGTTGGTAAGGGTTAAAATTTATTAAACCCTTACCCAACCCAATTAATTCGGGTTTTTTAAAAATTAACCCGTTTAACCCACGGTTTTGGACGGTTCGGTTTGATCGGTTAAAAAGAGGGTCGGTTTGGGTCGGTTTGGTCGGTTTTTGAAACCCATGTGCAGCCCTACCAAGAGCAACAATGCCATTATAACAACTGTGCTGCAGAAGATTGGTTTCTCAATGGCAAACAATAGAAGAATCAATGTTGCTGACTTGATTTGGAGCACTCTTATATCCCGATTGCAAAAGGCCAAAAAGAATTTTGTCAAAGGAAAGAAGGTATCTTGTTATTTTCCTCGGTTTTTGACATTAATTTTTAATCATGTGATTTCCTCTGGTCCACCTGCTCCATTTCCTAATGATCGAATTCAAGTGTCTGGTAAACCAAACAAGAAGTTCTATACCAGGCTAGACACTTCTAGAGCTCTGACACACATTCCAGTGGTAATAACAGCTTACATGGCTCAGTACATAGATTTGCCAAATGTTTTACCAGTAATTGTACGTTCCTGTCTGAGTCACTTGCTTCTGAACCACAAGAACCTGTTATTGAAAAACAAGTTCATGAGACACTTGAATCTGTACCTGAACAAGAAGCACCTGCTCTGAGCAAGCTATCCCTGAACAAGTAGTTCAATCTCAAGAAGATCAATTCAATACAGCTGGAGCTAATGCAACATCTGCTGACCAGGTATTGCTTTCTAACCCTGAGACTAATTCTCTATCTCAATCTCATTCTTCTGAAACCCAAGTGGTTGATAGGACTGACCAAGGGATTGTAGCACTACAATCTCAAACCCAGGTCATAGAGCCAAACAGAAATATAAAAACAGGCAAATTCTATCAAACGAAAAAGAAGAAATTACAACTTAAAAGGTCAGAAAGAAGTAGTGATGAAGTGAGTGAACCCACAGCTCTGCCTCTACTAAAGAAGAGTAGAAATGAACCTGAGGCAACTGTAAGCCCATCCATTTCCTCCCAAAAGGATTTGGACATTGAAATGGCCGACAAACAGTTACTAGTTTTATCCTCTCAACAGGATGAAACTATTGAAATTCGCCATAGGGCCATGGCATCCTATAATGTGTCAAGAACAACCCCACTGTATTACTAACAATGGGAGAACATGTAGATATGAATGAAGACAGGGACACTACGAGAGGAGAGCACGTAGGAAATGATACAGTGCCTACCATATTCACGGTAGAGGAGCATTCACAGGCTTACGAGGGAAATTTTGATTCTGAGCCATTTATAATAGAATCATCATCTCCCCTCCCAGGTGGAACATACCTGTATCCCTCAAGGGAGTTTCCACTCGCAGTTTCGACTGGAGAAAGTGGAAGGCAACTTGGTTTTTCTATCACTGAAGTAATTCAGAAATCAAATTCAAATGAAATGACAGAAATGACTGAGGATAGGGATTTGCGAACTCCCATTGCACCACCACTGACCTTCCAAGAGGAGGCTAATGTGATTTCATTTGCAGGTACATCTTCTGGAGCTATGGATATAGAGAGGAGTGATGTGAGGATCACCTCTAAACTGAGTGAAACATATGCACGTGAGATGAGTGCAACTCAGAGTGATCGTCAGGTGAGTGCACACACTGACACATACACTATTTCTCTGCAAGAAAAGATTAAAGCTCTAGAAAAGGAACTTGAAGAAACTAAATTTGAAGCAAGATTACTGCGAGCACAAGTGGATGAACGGTCTTCTTCATCTACCTCTGTCAATAGTCAGCTTGGAAAAATAAGGAATAATATTGAAAACATGAAGACTGGCTTCAAAACAAAGATCAACACTCTACTCTCTAAATCTGGAGATGTCACCATTGCTCAAGATTTTCTTATCTCTGACATTTCAGATAAAGTTAACGATCTTCAAACAGAAATGCGTAAGAATCAGTTGTCTACTGAACATCGTCTTAATCTGATTGAAAGGCAGAATGCACGACAAGACAAAGGGTTGAAACACTTGTTTGACATGATTAGCAAAACTCACACACCCACGGCAGAACAAAAGGAATTTTTTGAAAGCACAGATGGTGATGGTGATGAGCAAGACCCAGGAACAGGTGCATTTAATACTTCTGTAGAGGATTCCTCAACTAAGGGGGATAAGTCAAGAGGGGGAGCTAGTGCTAGTGGAACTAGTGGAGCTGAAGACAAGTCGAAAGGGGGAGTTTCTGGAGATAATAGGAAGAAAGCAGTTGGAGTTTCTCAACCTGAAGACACTGAAGGGTACTACTACTCAGGTGAACCTGATGACTATGTTGTTTTTACTAATTTAGAGTTCCCTGATAAGGGTGAAGTATTACCAGAACCAGATCTTGAATACTGGGAAGAGCAAGTGCCAGTGGATCCTGTATTTCAAGCTGAACAAATACGACTGGATAATGAAGCTGAAATAGAAATTGACAAGAGAAAAGCAGAACTCAAATTGAAAGATGTAGGGCTTCAGAAGTCATTAGATCTGATGGCACACCAGGAAAGACTTCAGAAAGAAGAAGCAGATGCAAGGCAACGTCAACATGTTCTTGATATTAAAGAAAGATAGATGTACATCAAGTATAAAAGTGGTAAGGCTTGGGAACATGCTCAAAGAGCAATGGACTTACCTCAAATTTATGAAAATGATGATATTCATCTTGGTGCTATCTTTGGGAATATTAGAAAAGCTAATCCAATTCATGAGATGTACATAAAAGCCTGGAAAACAACAGTTGACAGAATAGTTAATGCATTTGAACCAAGAAATGATGAGTTGGTAATCATGGTTGATTTTCATAAGGTTGGCTCACACAGAGTGTCTCTTCAGTTCTTTTATGACAGGCCATTGACAGAAATTTGGGTTCTAAGGACAAAAATAAAAACATCTTCTGAGTTAGGTATTTTGCTTCATGAGAAATTTAAGGAACTTACTGAAAGGGCTGGTCCAGAAGTTGTAGAAAATCCAAGTCAAATTCACTTTCTGGTTGGTGAGGCACTTCAGACACTTCATTTTCACTCAGATTTAATGTATAAATATACAGCTAGGCACTTGGTGTATGTTGAGCATATTCTCAAAAATCATGGTTTTGCAACTCAAGCGAAAATTGAAGTTGCAGATCTTATCCAAACCTATGCAAATACCAACCTGAAGGAGTAATGAAAAATTCAAAGGTGAGGTGAGAAAGTCACTTGGAATTCCACTAATTCTTCCTCCAAGGTTGTCATCTAGAAGAGAATTACTTGTTGATGCTGAATTGCATAAGAATCTGCCAGTAATTGATGAAGAACCAGAAGATGGAGAAATAAGGCGTGAAGACAGTCAGAAATGAAGAACAGCTCTACATGTAATATCTTTAGAGCTAGATAGATAAAGATAGGTTTATGTTAAATATGATCAGGCTAGAGCATCATCTATCTTGTATTTATCATTTTGTTTGAATCTGGAAATTATTATAAATACCTGAACTTTGTCATTATTTACTTAGCAAATAACACTATTATCATTTACTAGTTTAAGTTGAGTTAGTTGAGTTATCCTTTAGGAATTTGCTTATTATTTTATAACAAACAAATAGGGGGAGATTGAAAGGCATATGACTCAACCTATTTGTAGTTCGAGGATACAACTCAACTTAAATTAGTTTGTAATAAGTAAATAATATCAACTATCACAGGAATCTCAGAAGATGCTATCTGTCAGAAGAAAAATCGACAAGTCAATCTATAGTTTTGATGTTTTACAATGGAAGAAGTTTAGTCTACTGATCAAGCCTCAATGCAGCATTCAAAATGATGGATTTAATTTAAGAGGATAGAGATTTCTACAAGTGGCAAGAAACAGTATCAGTACAGATGTATTTGAAGAAAGTTGAGAGAAGAAATAGACCACAACTTAGAGTGAAAATGAAGAACAGAAATTGAAGTTAGTCATTTATGAACCAGACAGTACATCGAGCGTCAACAAATATTCAGTGGTAGTTCTTTGTTAGTTTTTAGTGGTACACAGCAAAGATTTGACCGGTGAAGGATTTATAATAACTCTTTTTTAATTAATTAAAATAAAGTAATTATTTTAATTAATAAGTTAATTCTATTAGAATTAATTTATTTGTTAAAATAATTATTACTTTAATTAAATCATAATTATTATATAAAAGATATTCAAATTATATATAAAGTCTGAAATTTGTTCTATTATGACTCTCGGATAGTCATACCGAAAGTTATAATGGAACAAAGGATAGTCATAATCAGATGTGGTGGAGAGAGTCATAATGCGTTCTATTGGATAGTTATAATCAGCTATGTAGTAGAGTTATACCGATTGTCATAATCAAGAGACAGTCATACTGATTGTCATAATCAAGTGACAGTCATACTGATTGTTATAATCAAGTGACAGTCATACCGATTGTTATAATGGATCAAGTGACAGTCATATCAACTCATTGGATAGTCATACCGATTCTCATAATGGCTGTGATGGGAGTCATATTTAACTGCATTATGACTATCGACTACAAAGGCTATAAAAGCAGTAGAAGACAGCAGAAGGCAGTAGAACAGATACACACGAACACACATATGAACACAGCAGCTTTCTCTCTCATTTCAATAACACCCACAGCTCAAATTAATTCCCAGAAAATTAAGTTCATCATCTTTGTAATATTTGTTCCACTGGAAGTTAATTATTTGTGATTCTAGTACTACTAGCGAATTAAGTTTCCTAGTACTTATCTTGATTTTTATTAACTAAATTAGAAAAGTTCATGTCGAATTTTCTAATTAGTTATTAATTACTTGATAATCATCTGGACTGATTTTGTAACACCCATCAAGTTAATATATTGTTATATTCAACTTGAAAATCTGTTCAATTTATTCCGCACAAATTTGTTTAAAATAAATTTTATTTAAAGAACAAATTTTGAGAAAATGATATAGATTGTATTCAACCCCCCCCCCCCCGCCCCTTCTACAATCTTATTGGACCTAACAACCTCCAAGAAAATGGACTAGAGATCATCCATTTGAGTTAATCATTGGTGACTCAAATTCAAGAGTCCAAACTAGGAGGGCCACTAGAGAAGAATGTTTATACAGTAGTTTCCTGTCTCAAGAGGAACCTAAGAAAGTGGAAGATGCCCTTCTAGATGTAGATTGGGTATTAGCAATGCAAGAAGAGCTAAACCAATTTAAGAGAAGTAAAGTATGGAAGCTTGTGCCCAAACCTAATGATAGAAGTGTCATAGGTACTAAATGGGTTCTCAAGAATAAGACAGATGAAAATGGCATAATTGTGAGGAATAAAGCTAGATTAGTGGCAAAAGGCTATTCTCAAGAAGAAGGAATAGATTTTGATGAAACTTTTGCTCCAGTCGCAAGACTTGAGGCAATTAGAATCTTCCTAGCCTATGCAGCACATGCCAATTTCAAGGTCTATCAGATGGATGTCAAAAGTGCCTTTCTAAATGGAGAACTGGAAGAAGAGGTTTATGTCCATCAACCTCCTGTCTTTGTAAATCCAGAATTTCCAGAATATGTATATCTTCTCATGAAAGCACTTTATGGTTTGAAGCAAGCACCAAGAGCCTAGTATGACACTTTATCTCAATTTCTTTTGAAGAATCACTTTACTAGAGGTATAGTAGATAAAACCTTATTTCATAGAAAGATCAATGGTTCTTCTTTACTTGTTCAAATCTATGTAGATGATATTATTTTTGGGTCTACAGATGAGAAGCTTTTCAAAAAGTTTTCCAAACTTATACAGAGTAGATATGAAATGAGCATGATGGGTGAATTAACTTACTTTCTTGGCTTACAAGTGAAGCAAGTTAATGACGGTATTTTTATAAGTCAAACAATATACATTTATGATCTCTTAAAGAAATTTGACTTAATGTCATAAACCCTAACTTGAGAGGGAGAAGAGTGATTGTACGGACTGAGTTTGCAAGTACTCCAAGCTATGGTGATTGAATATAACCTACCCAATCGAATGCCAACAGCTAGGAGCAAGTGTTAGAGGTATTTATGTGTGTCTCACCTTGCAAATTGCCTACATACCCTTATATATATAAGAGATCAAGTCCTCATGTAGTTCTTCATAATTATCCTCCACCTTCTTCTGCTATATCCCTCGTAACAGACCTGCCATCCTCGTTTATCCAGCCTTCCATATTTATCCGGCCGTTTTTCCCATGATTTATCCATTTATTCTCATGATATATTCCCCGTAAATACGTATATATATACATATACACGCATATATATATATATATATTCCATATATACATGATGTTAATCCATGATAATCACTAGTGATAAGCCGTTCCTATTGTTTAGGAAATATCCTGAAGTCTGTTACAACGTTCCCTAACTGATTCCCCGCGATTCAAGGAGTTCCGAGACTGCTGATATATTTTCTGGAAACCTTCGGGGTTCATGCACGTACCCCTCTGCCAAATGGCTTACTGCCTAACTGAACCCCCTGTTAAGCCTTCTCGTAACCTTTCCTTTATCTGGGGTTCGTACGTTCGCACCCTAGTATGTACACACCCCACACTAAATGCCAGAATCTCATCCTCCAACCCATCTTTGATGCATGTCAGCTTGTTGCGTTCACTCTAAGCCTGGTCTGTCCAATCATATTCTGGTAACCCGAGTCCGTAACCTCAATGGGCCTCTAATTAAGCCCAGGGCGGATTTTAGGCACAACAATATTCAAAATTGATTGTTAGTGATATACCATAGTCCTTAAAATAGCCGTGGGATAGAGATATCTATGGAAGCATTAAACTTTTTGTTATTAATAAATTCTGGGAATCCAAGAATTTGCACAAAGATATAAAAAATTTACTTTCAGGAACTAGTGATTAGTGCTTAAGAAAAATTAAGGATTGAAGTAATGAAATTGGTTATCCCGCACAAGGTTAAATACTTGTCAATTAAATTAGGTGAATAGAACAAAATGATTGACATGAAACCGGAATCCCTGTTAGATATTCAGATTCGTGATTTGATTTTCATTTCTTTCAACTTTACAAAGTACAAACCTTGGTCTATTTCTCTATTCAAATAAGTTTTGAGCTAGATTAGCTTCCGTAGTTGATAACATTCTATTCTTAAGGTCCTCTGATGAATACTTGATGTATCTCTCCTTGTACCTTTCACCCTGTAAATGGCAACCATATTTTTCCAGAAAGGATTCATAAGCCGGAAGCAACTTACTTAGTATCAGCTTATGAAGCTGATGGTGCATGTGAATATCCGCCACAAACATTCTAGATTGAGTATGACAAACCTCTTCGAATGTACTGTTGAAAGTCTTGAACCTATTCTTCACAGATTTCCTTGAGATTCCATTATAGAATGGAAATTTGTAATTTAATCCGTCGTCTCTTAAACAGTACAAAACCCTGTGCCACATGGAAGAAAAATAGTCCTGTGCTGCCTTCACGATATAGTTGCTCAACTTTAATGGATACTCCTTCCCAGTCATCTTTGATAGTTCCGGACATGCTTTAATAGTCTTAAGTATGTAGATGACATTGTTCGTAATGAATTCATATCGCAAGGTTGAGTCTTTGTATAATCTAGATTTAAGCTCCAAATTGATTTTCAAACTTATTATGATCCAAATTATGTGGAGTTCCAATGGGGTTCCATCTGAAGCATCCAAAAATTGATCATCTTCCTGATTTCCCAAGCTTTTAGCGGGCTTGGATACAATTATATTTGTTAGCAGTTCCTTGTGCAGTGAAATTCTAGTAACAAATCTCATTGCATATTCCGTCAAAGAATGAATTGTGCCTTTTGGAAGTGGAGTGTTCGATAGCTCATTAAGCACAGTATCCTCAAAGCTGCAAAACAATCTCCTTACTAGAATTTGGAGTCTATTTATAGTCTTAGTTGCCCCATGAGATATTTTTGTGCTTGAAACAGAGTGGAACATGCTTTGAATCTCAGGCAATAAAACAAAGAGAGCCTTGTACAGATCTAAAACTGCAAATAGATTTTGAAATGATGCAATAGAGCTTGCAGCATCCGCAAAATTATTCAACTCAATTGCAACATGTTTGACTATAGCTAGGAAACAATTGTCATATGTGACAGTGCTTACACCATCAAAGATCTTCTCAAAATATTGCCTCTCCCTGGGAAAGATACTACGGTAACATATATTTGCTGCTTGTACCCATATATCAACTTTTGTAGCGAACTGTATGCTGTCCAAACTTTGCAAGTCGTTAGCTGTCCATTTCCAAATGCAAAGCCAGGGAAGCTTTGCATCCACCGCTGACTTCCTTGAGATTCTGTACATGCAAGTGCAGTCATCAAGACATCCTATGGAATTCAGTTTGTTTACAATGTTACGGAGATAATAAACTTGCTCTGAGGAGAGCTCACGATAGAAAGTACGACTGCTTTCCTGCAACTCATAACTGCTTGTCCCACTGCTAGAATATACAGGGGAACTCAAAGAATCAGAATTGGTTGCACTGATTGAGCATTCCAAGATTCCTTGAAATACTAGCTGCAGTGTTTTTATAGCACGAGTTCCATGAGTCTCATAACCAGAGGTCATACCTGACTTAATTGATTGCTGAATCTCATCTACTGCATACAAGTATTGATCGAATTTGTTGCGATTTCCAACACTAATAAATTGTTGAAGCTGCAATGGACATCCAAATTCTGTAATTAGTTTTGCTGCTGACTCCAAACGTGTCAACTTTACATCCTCGCAGTTGAATTCCTTCCTGCCTCGAAATGCTACAAATGGTATAATCTGATCATCAGCCATAGGGATAACAGGAGACAGAGACATATTTATTGTTAAGACAAGGATCTACTCTGAAAGTCTGACGACGAAGATGCTAAAATTTAAAAGGGGATGGATTCAAGTGTGAAGAAAGCACATATATACAATGGATCCATTGAACTGCTGTTTTGAAACTTCCTACTTAATTTCCAGACTCCTCCATACAGATATTTTGTAAACGACATTTTTGTCGGCTTTGAGCAGCAAATAGTATGGGATGGAATTTGTGTATGGATTATTTTGAGGTAGTTTGGCTTAGAATTTGCAACTTTTGTGTCATTACATACATCATATGTTTTGTTATTTTAACTTTGGCCAAATCCAACTTAGTTTTAGTTACAAACAATAAAGATAAGATACATCTCATGTACTTTGTTATGTTAACTTAGTTTTGTGTACACATAATCCATTACGCAGCTTGAAAGAGTTTCTTCGGTTTTCTCTATGTGGCTCCAAGGAAATGCCAGATTATTAACGATTTTAATGCTTTGAAATGAAAAGATTTGGTTACCAGTTTGTTACCTTTATTTTTGACTGCCAGATTGCTACCTCCTACAAGGATCTGAATTGTGACGTTTCAAAATGATTTTTAGTCTGATACGTTTCAATGTTACATAAGGACCTCATCAATAACCTTATTTTCGACCATAGTTGAATACTAATGCACCTCAAATCTGGCACTGCCCGTGGGATTTATGCACGTCTATCATTTTTCTGTTCTTGGTTTTGTATTCTCATGGATACCTGTTCTCTAGAATTGAGGATTTAAGTTCTAGCGTAAATTCTTGTAACTCATTTAATCTCATATCCCCCAAGAAGTTAATGAATGATTATTCAACATTCTAGCACTTCCTTCAGCGCCAGCTACCATGAATTCCCTTAACGTTTGCTGCTCGGAATAGTTCATATACTTGCAGCTACCTGTTAATTTCAGTTTATTAAATGTACTGCATGAATATTAGAGGACATACCCTGAACCCTTGAAGCAATACCAGATGTCGCAACATGCCAAATTAAAATCTAATTTTTCCATGTAGGAATTTTGATTAAAGAGCAACTCAGTGAACTCCATTTCTTTCTTTCTTTCGATCATCATCATCATCTTTTACTTCATTTCATGGTTGAAACCTGACTTAAACTGTATACATGGTTCAAACACCATAAATACTGCACTGCAGAAACATTTCAAAATCATGATATTACCTAAAGAAGGCAGCCATGTATACATACTCTCGGCTTCTCTATTCCCCTTAGATCCGCCACTGGTTAAAAGTTGAAACAGCTCCTCTATGCCTACATCTCAGCCTCCTGACCTGAGACATGCGCTTTTGAATGTGACAAACTACTGGTATGGTTGACTTAATTTTTTATTCTTAAAACATATCATGCTAGTTCAACGGAGTTATCGACTTTCACAAAATTCATGACATTATTTTGACCAGGTCTCTAGCTTCCGTATAGTAAGTTTATTTATTTATAAGAATTAAGAAATTTGAGAAGACAAAGGCCCTCATTAAACATACCAAAACTTTTTATTTCTTTTAGTGATTGTTTATCTCAGTAATCTATAACCAGCAAATGAGTAGGTATGGTGTTTGGTTGTGTTTTTCCACTAAGATTATGCAATGTACAAAAGTACCACACCGGACTACTAAATTTTATAGGTAATACAAATAGTGACAGAGTTGCTGATAATTGGTAGTAACCTATATTTGCATACTAAGGAAACAGTGTAAATACTACTCTGATTAGGCATTCTTCTATTGTAAAACATGTTTTTTAGTATTTATGCCTCGGTTATCTGATTATTTCTGATGGTCAGTGTTCTGAAAACAAATTTTTTATTTTATTCTCGAGGTCCTGTGATGAGTACTTTATGTATCTGTCCTCGTACCTTTCACTCTGTAAATGGCTACCGAATTTCTTTAGAAAGGAGTTGTAAGCTGCAAGTAAATTACTTAGTATCAACTTATGAATCTGACCTCACAGCAGATTATCCAGTACAGACATTGTGGATTGAGTCTGAGAAACCTCTACAAACGTGTTGTTGACAGTCTTGAACCCATTCTTCACATAAAATCCCACTACAAAGTGAAAACCTGAAGTCTAATCCATCATCTCTTAGACAGTACAAAACCTGTTGTGAAATGGATGAAGAATTGTTCTGTGCTGCCTGCGACACATCTTTGCTCAACTTTGGCGGATACTCCTTCCCAATCATCTCTAGTAGTTCCGGAGATGCTGTAACATTCTTAATCATGTAGTTAACATTGTTCATAATGAATACATTGCACAATGATGAGTATCTATAAAAACCAGTTTCACCCTCCAAACTGATCCAAATCAAGTAGAGTCCCCCCCCCCCCCCAGGGTTTCACCTGAAGCTTCAAGAAAATGGTTCATCTCCCTGATTTTTAGAACTTTTAGTTGGCCCAGATTTTATTATATTTGTTAGCAGTTCCTTGTACAGTAAAATTCTAGTAACATAATTCACTGCAAAATGCCTGTTGGAGGTGGAGTGTTCGATTGCTAATTTTCCCATTAGGCACAGTATCCTTAAAGCTGGTAAACAGTTTCCTTGCTAAAATTGCAAGGCTATTATTAGTATTACTTTAGTGATGCAATCTGGAACATTGTTTGAATCACAGGCAAGATAACAGACAAAACCTTGTGCGGATCCAAAACAACACACAGTTTTTAAAATGATGCAATAGTACTTGCAGCATTTAGGAAAGTTACTTTATTTTCTTCCGAATCTGTATTGAACATTTACTTTGACAGGGCTATGTTGTAGCGGGATTATGCATGTTATGTTGAAATTTCATCCCTACACCATGCTTGTGAATTCGAGCGAAAGAAATGACATTTGAATTGATCATGAGTGATTTGGCATGAGATTATCGTGTAATAGAGTTATAGAGATATGTATGAAACTTGTGCAACTTATTGAATTTCTTGCTACTTGTGATTTGTAAATGACAACATGTTCTAACGTTTGCAACAAACTTAACAGTTGGTAGTAGGCTTGTCAATGGTTTGGCTCCGATCCAACAAATTAAACAGACGTGGATATGGATTTAGTCAAATTCCATCCATATCCGACCCGTTGAGAAGCTAACTTGGTAGTCAGCAGCGCACTGAAATGAAAATTTTAGTTTATTTGCAAGGTCCTCAGATGAATACTTAATGTATCTTTCCTTGTACCTTATGCTGTGTAAAGGGCCACCGTGTTTTTCCAGAAAAAACTTATAAGCCGGAAGCAACTTAGTGTATGTTTGGGGTATCTTAAAATGAGTAATTTATGACTTATAAGCACTTATGTTATATAAGTGATAAGTAGAGTGGAGATTAGAGTGTTTGGTAAATCAGAAATTATAATCAGTATACTGTTTGGGTAAATCAGAACTTATAAGTTAACTTTTTTTATAATTTTCAAAATACTTATTTTTTTATATATAACAATGGATATCAATGGATAGATCTCGATAAATAGGGAAATTTGATATATACATATCAATTTTCTAATGAATGGATCGAGAGATATATGGTTTTGAAGATTTGAAGGATATTATATATTACGTATATCGAGAATAAGTTATAAGTTATAAGTTGAAAGTTAAGAATTCCTAACATTCAACTTATGAACTTATAAGTCATAAGTTTAGCTAAAACTTATTTTGGCAAACACCCCCATAAGTGCTTATGGCCTTATAAGACATAAGTAAACAGTAATATGGGAAAACAAACAGGCCCTTAGTATCAGCTCACGAAGCTGACGGTTTAGGTCAATATCCAGCACAGATTTCCATATTTGAGCCTGACAAACCTCTTCGAATTCAATGTTGAAAGTCTTCAACCTTTCCTTTACAGCATTTTCCGAAAACCAATCAAATAATGGAAACTTGTAGTTTAATCCATCATCTCTTAGACAGTACAGAACCTGTTGTGAAATGGATGAAGACTTGTTCTGTGCTGCCTGCGACACATCTTTGCTCAACTTTGACGGATACTCCTTCCCAATCATCTCTAGTAGTTCCAGAGACCCTGTAATCGACTTTAATATGTAGTCAACGTTGTTCATAATAAATACTAAGCTCAATGACGAGTCTCTGTAAAGACTAGATTTACCCTCCAAATTGATTCTCAGGCTCATTATGATCCAAATCATGTGGAGTCCCAATGGGGTTCCACCCGAACCTTCCAAAAAGAGTTCATGTGCCCGATTCCCCAAGCTCGTAGTGGGATGAGATCTAAGAGCATCTCCAAGAGTCTCTTAGCTCACTCTTAAATATACTATAAACAATTAAGCTCTTAGCAAGTTATTACATTGATTTGTGTGTCAACTTCAACAATGCTCTCTATTATGGCCCTTTTTTCTTTTATATTTTATTCATATTTCAAAGCCACTTGGACAAACAATCAATAGATGAGAGAGAAGAACCACTATTTTACTAATAAAATATTAAGTTAAGAGCTACTAGTTGCTCCTAAAATAGAGGAGAGAGAAGAAGCTCTTAACTTTTTAAAGAGCCTCTAAGAGTCTCTTGGAGCTTGATTTTTATTCTCTCTCCTCATTTTTTGAGTTAAGAGCTACAATAGAGAGCCTCTTGGAGATGCTCTAAATATATTTGTTAGTATTTCCTTGTACAGTGAAATGCTAGTAACATAATTCATTGCATATTCTGTCAGAGAATGAATTGTGCCTTCCGGAGGTAAAGTGTTCGATAACTCATAAAGCACAGTATCCTCGAAGCTGGAAAACAATTTTCTTATTACAGTAGCAAGACTAATAAAAGTCGTAGTTGCTCTATGACAAATATTTGTGCATGATATAGAGCGGAACATGTTTTGAATATTAGGCAAGATGACAAACAGAGCCTTGTACGTATCCAAAACATCAAACAGTTTTTGAAATGATGCAATAGAACTAACAGCGCCTGCAAAACTGTTCAGCTCTATTGCGACATGTTCAACTATAGCCACGGAAAAATTGTCCTGCGTGACAGCACTCACACCACCAAATATCTGCTCAATATATTGCTTCTACCGGGGAAAGATACTGTTATAATTTAGCCCCTCTCCTATATTACGGAGACAATCAACTTGCTCTGAGGAAAGATCACCGTGGCCAGTATGATTGCTTCCCTGTAAGTCATAACCATAAGTGCTAGACACGGTACTTTAGTAAACAGTGGAACTCAAAGCATCGTAGTCGATTGCATTGATTAAGCATTCCAATATTTCTCGAACACCGGCTGCAGTGTTTCTAAAGCACAAGTTCCATGAGTCTCAGAACTGTTGATCAAACCTGACTTACTTGATTGCTGTTTCTCATCTACTGCATACAAGTACTTGTCGAGTTTGTTGCCGTATCCATCATTGATAAGACATAGAGGCATGGTTAGTGTTTAAACACAGACCTACTGAGGGCTTGATGTATGATGATGAGGATGCGAGGATATTCAAGTTCGAAGATACTTAGTAAAATCTTGTTGGATAATATGGTGAGGTTGGGAGGCATCTGCTTGCTGTTTTCCAGGCTCCCCGGCTCCCCATATGCTAAATTTAAACGACATATTTGTCTGCTTGTGATTAAATTTGTATGTAGTTAGTTTTGAGGTAATCCTTGTTAAGAAGACACAACTTTTTTGTCTTACGTGCGCGTAATTTTTGTATTTTTTTTTTTAATTTTGAAGTTAGTTTTATTTTGTTTCATGACAAAATTTCGAACCTCTTCAGCTTACATATAATAAGTTCATTTATCAGTTCCATGTAACTCTTCAAAATTTTAAGAATACAAAGCTGTTACTGTACAAACCAAAACTTATCTTTTCAGGCGATTGTTCATCTCAATTATTATAACGAGCAAGTAGGTCTGATGTTTGGCCTTGTTTTTCCAATGAGATCATGCAATATACAAAAGCCACTGCACCAGAGTACTAATTGGAAAACGTAAGACAAACAATAACAGAGTAGCTGATCATGGTTGTAACCTGTGTTTACATAACAAGGAAACAACAGTGCATATACTAGTCTGATTTGGCATTCAATAGTAAAACAATTCTCAAGCATCTATGCCACTGCCAACTGATGGTCAGTGTTCTGAAAACAATAATTTTAATTTATTCTCGAGGTCCTGTGACGACGAGTACTTGATGTATCTTTCCTTGTACCTTTTACTCTGTATATGGCTACCGAATTTCTCTACAAAGGAATTATAAGCCGGAATCAACTTACCTAGTATCAACTTATGTATCTGACCCCGCAGCTGAATATCCAGCACAGACATTGTGGATTGAGTCTGACAGACCTCTTCAAACGTAGTGTTGAAAGTCTTGAACCTATTCTTTACAGAATTCTTTGAAATTCCACTGTAAAGTGGAAACTTAAAGCTTAATCCATCATCTCTTAAACAGTACAGAACCCTGTGCCAAATGGATGAAGTATAGTTCTGTGCTGCCTGCAACACATCTTTGGTCAACTTTGACGGATACTCCTTCCCTATCATCTCTAGTAGTTCCGGAGAACCTGTAATAGTCTTAATCATGTAGTTAACATTATTCATAATGAATGCATAACTCAGTGATGAGTCTCTATAAAGACTAGATTTACCCTCCAAATTGATTCTCAAGCTTATCATGATTGAAATCATGTGGAGTCGCAGTGGGGTTCCAGACGAAGCTTCCAAAAACTGTTTATCTGCCTGATTTCCTAACCTTACCGTTGGTGGAGATACAATTATATTTGTTAGCAGTTCTTTGTGCAATGCAATGCTAGTGACATATCTCATGGCATATTCTGTTAAAGAATGAACTGTGCCTTTTGGAGGTAGGGTGTTTATTTGCTCATTAAGCACAGTATCCTGGAAGCTGGAAAACAATTTCCTTACGAGAGTTGCGAGGCTATTAATAATATTACTAGCCCCATAACATATATTTGCGACCTTTACAGAGTGGAACACGTTTTGAATCTTAGGCAAGATAACAACCAGAACCTTGTACAGATCCAAAACAGGGAAGAGTTTTTGAAATGATGCAGTACAACTTACAGCATCCGCAAAATTGTTCAACTCAATTGCAGCATGTTTAACAATAGCCAGAAAGCAATTGTCATATGTGACAGCTCCTACACCATCAAAAATCTTCTCGTAATATTGCCTCTCTTCGGGAAAGATAGTGTTGTAACATTTATAGGCTGCTAGAATCCATGCTGTGATTTTTGCAGTAAACTCTTCGCAGTCCAAACTTTGTAAGTCGTTGTAAGTCCACTTGCCAATGCAGAACCTCAGATACCTTGCATCCACTGCTGACTTCCTTGAAATTCTGTACATGTTAATGCAATCCCCGAGACATCCTGTGGAGTTTAGCCTCTCTACTATATGACGTAAACGATAAACTTGCTCTCGCGAGAGCTCACCATGGCCAGTCTGATTGCTTCCCTGCAACTCGTAATTATAACTGCTGGTCACACTACTAGAGTAAACGGTGGTACTCATAGCATCAGATTTTGTCCCAGTGACTGAGCAGTCCAAGATTCTTTGAAACAGCAGCTGCAGTTTTTTAATAGCACGAGTTCTGTGATTGTCGTAACCGGAGATACCTGACCTAATCGATTGCTGAATCTCATCCACTGCGTACAAGTACTGATCAAATTTGCCACGGTCTCCATTAACAAGTCCTTGTAGCTGCAACGGAGATTCAAATTCCATAATTATTTTTGCTGCCGACTCCAAATCTGGCAACTTAGTATCCTCGCTGTCAGATTCCTTCATGCCAAGAAATTCCTTAAGCTTTATAGTCTCATTCTCTAGTGATGAGGGTAAGTAACTAGAAATGAAATTATTTGGGGCTGTGATTTCCAATTCTGTATCAAATGCAAGAACTCCTACCACGCAATTTACTACCAAACAATCATCTTTTAGGTAGCCTAGTTTCTCCAAATATTTTTTCTTCATGTACTGTCCAAATCCCCATTGGCTTCCGCGTTGTCTCATCAAGAAACCAAATTGTGTCTGAGTTCTGTGCTTGCCTCTTCCACTCTGATCAACAAGCGTCAATTCAAACTCTGCATTCACATCAGTTTCTTCACTCTCCAATCTAACATAGAGTGAAATGTAATCTTTATACTGGTACTTTTTGCCATTGGGGTACAAAGTGATGGCCCAGTCTCGCCCACCTGCTGTGAAAGTATCAGACGCCAAATATTTTCCAACTTCAAATCCTGCCCTTCGCGAGTAGCGATTAAATCTGAAAGTATGTGAACTAGTAACACATGTGGTTGCTGAAATTAATGGTGGCTGGTGGACATTGGTGTCTTCAGACGCGGTTGATGTTAAGACCCCAGTAGATGCCCAGGATGAGACTGAACTATTAGTTTCCGCGATCTTTGTTGATGATGAAATGCTTATTTCTTCTTTGGAGTCCTCACCCATTGTATCGGTAGACATGGATGGGAAATGCAGGTTTCTGGTAGAATGTACAAGAATTGTAGACAGTTTTATTGTTCGACAAGAATCTAGTCTGAGGGTTTGAAGATGAAGTTGTGAATTTTGATTGCAACTAGTAGTACAATTTTATTTAGAGACAAATCGAAGGTGGGAGCCATTCGGAAGCTGCTTTTAGTCTTCCTATCTACTTTCCTGGCTCCTTCCTACATTCAAACTCCATTTTGCAAAAGTTAATAATGAAGTCAAGAAATTGAACGAGTTAATCCAGTACTCCCTCCACCCCAAATTTTTTGTCTTATTTGACTTTTTATGGTTAAGTTGACCGAATTTTGACCAATATTTATGTATTATTCTTTAATAATTTACAAAATTTGAAAAATATGTCTTAAACTAGATTAAATGTACTTTCTAATGATATAACTTTTATCATAATTTTTATTTATATTATATATGTAATATTTGGTCAAAATTAGATCAATTTGACAACAAAAAAGTCAAATAAGATAAAAGATTTGAGACGAAGTGAGTAGTAACTTCTTCTTCTTTTTTTTTTTGAAAAAAAAACTGATATTTTATTACGAACTCAAATCCAAATCAATACAATTCTGAATCGAGATAGGAACAGACCTCCTATCAAAACTACGACCTGACAAATAATATGATTCTCTTGCCAGTTGATGGGCAACCATATTAGGAGACCGTTTGACAAAAAGCAAGCTAATGTTGTTCAAACGTTGTAAAATACAACGACAATCTTCAATTATCAACCCAAAGTACGATCTCATGGAAACTGTACTTCTGATTGCCTGCACCACATTTAGACAATCTGATTCCACCACAGCATCGTGCCACCCTCGATCATCCAGCCAGCTTAGTGCCTCTTTAAAGGCCAATGCTTCAGCTACAATCGGAGAAACCATACTCAGTTGAAACTTCGTTGTAGCTTCAATCAACTCACTATTAAAATCTCTGGCCACTATTCCGAAACCAAATCCATCTCGATCTTCAAACACTGCTGCATCAACTGATATTTTGACTTTGTTTGGCTGGGGCTTAACCCATCTGGTAGCTCCATCTCCCTCAACTTGAGGTTGGAGAGGAGTAGTAAAGGACCTGCATTGGGTTACTTTCCATTGTGCAAAATACTGCTTTGCTGCTGCAATTGTTCTATTGATTTTCGTGATTTTTTGATTCCAGACCAGATCATTCCTTGATCTCCACAATGACCAACATAGCGTTACAATTTCTCCGTACTTACTACCATCGACTGCACTAAATATGAATGCCAGCCATGATTTGAAACAATCTTCCACCTGAATTTGAATCCCTGGCAACAATACAGACCGGCATAATTGTTAGGTCCAAATGTGTTGTAGAGGGGGGGTGAATACAACTTTTCGAATATGAGAAGCAATAAATACGATGCAATAAATGAACACACAGATTCAAGGAATATATGTCTTATATATAACTTGAAAGGGTTGCTACAACATTCATTACAAAGTATAACAGAAGTTGAGAGAGAAGTGAATGATACTAAGCTCTGTGAATGTACTCTCTCTTTTTCTCTTGTGTTTTTCTCTAGAATTGCTCACTAACTAAAACATTACACAAGTACTTCTATTTATACTACATGTAATCTATGTCCTGTAGTCTTCAAAGACTAAGATGTACGTGGCCCAATGATGTCCACATAATTCTTGCCTTATCTTGAAAGCTTGGAAATCTGCCAATCAGAAGATGCCATGTGTCATGTTGAAGCTGCACTCTAAGTAGAACTTCTACTTGAGAATTTCTACTTAGCCATCTCGAAGTTCTAAGTAGAACTTCTACTTAGAAACTTCTACTTGGCTATCTAGAATATTTAGTACTTAGAAAATATTCTGGTCTTCAACTTGAAACTTCAATGCACATCTCGAACTTGTGATATCTTCATGTCTTCTTTATTCTTCACTAAGCTCTTGAATATGGATCTTTATTACTGATATAAACTTGCTATCAATGTCCTGACACTTGATGCAACGGTCTGGTTCATAAGTGACTAGTCTTGATAGGGTTTTTGCTTCTTGAATAAATTACCATATCCAATTAGAAATGTGGCTTTCCAATATTTGCTTTCCTTCTTGTTCACTTGAAATCAATTGGTCTTATTGATACTGATAGTTATGATCTTGATCTTTGGCTTTCCAAATCACTGAGGCATGAACAACTTTGACTTGAACTTCTCTCAATGATTTCTTCTTGGATTGATCATAGTTAACATGTTGAATTGTATCAATTACCTTGTCTTCATTTAGTGTTGATTTCTTGTGACTTCTTGTTCTTGATTGTCTTCTGGTTAAGTATCTTTTCCTTTAGTTTGAGTTACATTAGTTATAGTGTTACAAGTTTATACACTCTGCCTTTCAATCTCCCCCAATTTGATTGTCTAACAATGACATTCAAATTAATGAAGGATAACTCAACTAAACAATGAGACGAGAAAAGATAATTAACATTACAGTCTTGAATAATTTACAATTGAAATTTACATGAAAACAATACAAAGAACTTAAAACTAGAAACAGAATTCGAACTTCGAATTAAAGATCATTTGAGTGATTCCTATCACCTGGATTATTTCATACCTTTTAGTCAAACTTGTATCACCTTATTGGATTCACTCTAAGGTGAATTTTCCTCAAGTGAGTTAAAGCAACCGAAAGACATGAAGTTTTTCCAACTTCAAGTTCACACCACTCTGACCTTTAACCCTAATTCCGTTTCCTCTTTCTAGCTTCAGCAGCTTGGTCTCTCTCTTCTTTCTTCCTTTTGAGCTTCTCCTTCTGCTGCTTTTCTTTCTTGTATACTGGATCTTTAAGCTGCTTCCACCTAGCATTCAACAGACTTACAGCTTCCATTTCTAGAGGGTTCTTGGGCTCTGGATAAGGATGTTTGAAAAGCCTTCTGAGTTTGTCCACCTCCTGAGTAGTTCTGATCTTTGGAATATCCTCGAAGTTCTTCATGATGAGCTGAGGTTTCCAGTGAGATTTATCAGATTTGAACTGACAATAGATCATCTTGGGGTAGCCCTTGACACGGTCAGTATTGTGGACACTGGCCGCATCTCGCTCCATTCTCTTCTTTTCCACCACTACTTCAGACAGGTAACTCATGAGTCTCTGCTTTTCTTCAACAAACTTATCTTCCACTTCGCCCCATTTGAATACATATAAAACTCTCTCCAGAAATGCAGCATCTTGAGTCCGTAGCAGCCATTGTCTACTCATATGCAAGATTGTTTGATTTTGGTCTGCATCTATGAATACCAAGGCATCAGCTGTATCTTCAACATAAGCATGTATCCAGTATACACTTTCACTTCCTGGAACACCAATAGCCTCCCTTATTTCTCCTTGTTCTAGTGCTCCAGAAGGAAGAGTCAGAGCTTCATCAACATTCTTCATGGCTTGAAGAATATTCCATTTCTTCTCTATCAGCTCCGGCTCAATCTTCACGTCATCAAGAGGGTTTGGAGCAATGACATCACACTTCCACACCTCATTGCTCTTCTTGAATATTACTCTTTCAATGATCTTCACGGATTTATCTTTAAGTTCAGAAGCGAATCCCTTACCCATCATTTGTCTGCATACAGCTTTGAGAGATTCCACTGAAAGCTCCATTAGATCATTTTCCTCCATGCTAACCCTCTTCATCTTTCCATCAACTACCATCCGGACAAAATTTGGATAAGCTGAGAATTCTGGACCCTTGTCCTCTGCTAGCTGCATTAACTGATCCCTGTACAGAATGCTTAGCTCCTCAGATTGAGAGTACTGAATTTTAGTCGCTAGCAAGAACAACTCTGACGCAGATCTTCTCATTATGAATTGGTCATCCACATATAAGAAAGATGTTGGGACTCCTTCTACCAAAGACAAGATAACCTGCCACTCCTTAAGATTTGCATTGTATCCAACCCTGACTTTAGAAATTACTCTCTTCAAAGCATTTATATAGTCCCCAGTCATTGGATTCTGCAAATTCAAGTTGTAGAACAGATCATCTGCATCCTTGTTATGAACTCCTTTTGCACATGGTCCCATCATTATCTTCCTTGCTTCATCCCATTTCTGCCCTATCCTTCGTTTGTCCAGATCAACTTGAGGATTAGCTAGCCTTGCAAGCTCATACTCATACTGCTTCCCTTGGAGCTCCACCTTCTGTTCTAGGAACGCAGCATGTTCTTGCATCATCTTCATTTTGTGGAACTGAGCTTGTTCCAAGGCTAACTGTTGAGCTTTAAGGGTTTCCTCATCAACAGGAAGTTCTTCAGGCATTCCGGAAGACATCCCAGCACCTCCACCTTGTTCCTTCAAAGATCTTTTTATTGCATGTGCCAGCGGTACGTCTTCCATGTCAGAATCTGAGTCAAGTACCTCCTGTACTGTTTCCTGATGACTCAGATCAACAAATGGTTCATCAACCATTACTGCCTTACCCTTTCTCATCCTCAGAGCCTCTTCATCAACAGACGGCTCAACTTCTGGTTCCTTGACAAGATGAGCGGGTTCTTCAATTTCTTCGATGTGAACTGCCTGCTGTCTCGTCTCCTTTCCACTCTCCCCCTTAGGTGAGTTATCCCGAGCTCCACCATGGTCTTCAGATCCACCAGCTGCATAGGAACCTCCAAAACCAGAACCAGAGGCTCCCGCTCCACTAGCACCACCTGCACCACCTGCACCAGCATCGGGGGGAGGTTGTTGCGACTCGAAGCACTCCGGGGGCACAAAACTCCTGACTGCGAACATCATTCTACTGATCTCCACAGTCATTGTATGCATTGTAGACTCCAATGCCCCCATCCTCTCATTGAGAGTGCTTCCCAAGACACCACCAGCATGGCCCAAGTCATTGACCTTATTTGTCAAATCATCAAAAGCTGTAGCTTGACTTGCCATTCTTGCTGCGTAGTCGTCTAGAGCCCTTTGGTTGTTTCCAATATTGATCCCGAACTGCCCCATTGTCTACCCGAACTGCCTCATCTGATTTTCCATTGAAGTCATACGAGTATCAAAATTTTCAATATTAAGGGACGGTGTTTGGTTTAGGTGACCTCGCTCTAATATTCGTTCTGTTAGTATTTGACGCTCGGTTTCGGGCCTTGAAAATGAAGGTCCCTCTCTCCCTAACCTCTCACACACACTCCCTGTCTCACGCTCGTGTATGTCTTCAATGATTGATCCAAAAAGTGAAGCAGTACCTGCAGAAACTTGATAAGAAATGTTGTTGACAGTTATGGGATCAAATACTGTTTGTTCCTGAGTTGGAATCTCAGGCTGAGAGGCTGCAAAGTGTCCTTGTACGACATTAGAACCGATCCTCTTTGCAGCATCAGTACGTACCGGTGAAGGTACGGCTGAAGTTCTTAAGACTCCATGTCCTCTTGAAGCAACAGTATCTTCAAGAGGTACATCATCCTCACCAAAATCAAAATCCCTATGTGCAGAATGTTCAAGGGGTGAACCACTCGCGTGAGGTGGAGTGATTGCGTGTGACACGCTAGGGTTTGACTGTGGTTGTGAAGTAGCAGCGTGGAAAAGTTTGGCTTTCTTTCGAATAAGTTGCTGCTCTTCGGGTTCATTCTCCTCATCATCTTGTATATATATACGTGCTGGTTTTCTGACTTCCGTTAACAGGGGTGATAGAGAATAGGAATGTGTATCAGACTCAGAGTCAGAAATATGGCTCTTACCCTGGGATAGATCCTGCGGGTTAGCAGTCTCTTGGGTCGCGGAATTAGAAACGTAGGAGGAGGAATGAATAGTATGTAGAGAGAGATTACCTGATTGATTACCTTGTGCATCATCGCTTTCCTCATCAGGAATCTCATCAAATGCCTCAGCATGAACAGATGGATTTTGAGCATGTGATGAGACTTGTGATGATGCCTCCAAATTGGTAACTCCTGCATCATATCTAAGCCACATTTGAATATTTTCAGGAGTAGACATTGGTTTACCTTGATGTTTATCCTGATTAGCAATGGTTGCAAGTGACTTAGTGCCCATCCCTAGCGATTCAGATGTGGGGCTTCTGGCAAATCCCTGTCTAATAGCAAGAGCATCCTTCGGTATTAAGTCATTGATTAGCATTTGAAGAAACCGAGGAAACCAGCAGACGACATCAGTGGTAGAGAGGTCTCTGCTTGCAAGGGATCCCATTGAGGCCACTATCTCAGAGAGAACTATGCGTCCATAGTTTATATCCAGTTCTCTTGCTAGGGCAACTGCAAAGGTTTGCATTGGAATTGGAATTTGATGAAAGTCTTTTTCGCGTGCCCGAAAACATCTTGTGATGGCCTCGAAAAAGTAATTCCATTCCGCATGGAAGAATTGCTTTTGGATATTTCCCGTGATTGGGCCTTTTGGAGGATAACATCCAATTTCTTCAAAGAATCTGAGGCGTTCTGCAGCAGTAGGTTCTGCATCAAAGGCATCTTTAATTGGGAATCCCAGAACTCTGTTGACAATTTGTTCGGTCACCTCATATTCCTGACCCGCTAAGGTAAACCTGAAACCGTAGGGGGTTGATTTACTCCCAAAAGTAACCGCACTAGTCCATAATTGCTGTAAAGCATCATGTACTAGTGTAGGTTTAGCAGTAAAAGCATGGCTAGCTTTGGAATACAAATTGAGAAATCGTATCCAAAACTTAAACCGCGGGAGTTGATCACCAATTTCCGTAGAAATATTATAAAAATTGTTTTTAGCAAGGGAAAATTGGTGAGCCATTTTAATTAAAATGTTTTTCCTTAACAAATGTGAATTTTAATTTTAATTTTCGAAAAACAATTAATTAAGGAATTATCAGTTATATCCCTTTTAATTTAACAAAAAGACCAAAAGTCACTCTTGAAAAATTAAACTACGGGTTATAGATAATTATCACTGTGAGAGGCGAAAATCAACAACCAATTAACAGAATCTGATACCAGTGAAATCAGTGAAGTTATGTGTGTACACACCAGTGAAATCGTGTGTATATGACTGTGAAGCGGTGTGTGTATATACGTATGTATATATGTCGAGAAAGAAGAACAAATACACAAGCACACAAACTCAGATATTACTGGTCACTCAGATAATGGCAGTCAAAAATCGGGCAGTAATTTGTTGTCCGTATGAGATTAGTCACAAAAATCACGAATCAGTGGTTGTAAGTCGAAATCGCCTGTATGTATATGGGGCGGCTGTAAAACTCAATTAGGTAAAAGTGAAAGAATAGATCGAGTTAGAGAAGTATATATAGACATTAATGTGAAATTACTAAAGTGTCCCTGTTAAAAAATATGAAAACTCTAAGTACATACAGGGAGAACCCAAGTCGAAATCTATCTCGAAGTCTAAGTCGAAGTCTATCTCGAAATCTATCTCGAACATTTTAAGTCGAACTTCGAGATGGAGTTCGAGATAGATGTTAACTCGAAAAACTTATCATTTAACTATTAAAGACCATGTAAACAGCACAAACCACCAACAGTACTAGGGAAACCTATCTCGAAATTTAAGTAGAAATTCGAGATAGACTTCGAGTTAGGAGTTAACTCGAAAAATCCCCTTAAGACCAACTGAGAGCTCTATCTCGAACATCAACTCGAAATTCGAGTTGAGTTTCGAGATAGAGGATAACTCGAAATTATTAACTAATTCGAAGTTATTCTCTCAGATCATTTCAAAAAATATCCCCTGTAAGATAGACATTATATGGAATATTTTGAATAAGGAAATAGGCACACTGGTAACTCAAATTCGAGCCCTAAGTCGAATTTCGAGATAAATTTCGAGATAGAGGCTAACTCGAAATTTTTCCCAGACTTAGAATTTTCAAAACTTCACTCTGGAAGCTCAAATCGAAATTCAACTAGAATTTCAAGATAAGTTTCGAGATAGAGATTAACTCGAAATTTTGAAGATACTTAGAATAATTTGACAATTTTTCTTTGAAAAACTCAACAATTAATTTTGCCAAATTAATATAAATATCAATTCAAGGATTTTAATATATGACATAATTAAAACATTCCTTGATAATTCTAAGGCCTCTAATTACATGAAAAACACAGGTAAATTCATCTAAAAATCATGCAAAATTTAGAATATGATGAATTTAACTCCCCCTATGATCATGCAATCTAACAATCATAAATTCAAAGATTTGTGCTATAAAAGACACTTAAAACACAATGAATTCATGTAAAAACACACTATATGCAACCTATAACAATCATTGATTAGGCATATTAAAGTCTAAGCACATAATGATTGATTAGCTTGCACATACAAACATAAACATGGATTTTACAGATAGAAGGCTTTACTAACTTGTGTTAAGCATTCCCAATTCACCAACCAACCTATTGAATGTTACTTCATCAAGAGGTTTGGTGAATATATCTGCAATTTGTTGCATTGTGGGCACAAAATGTAGCTCCACAGTCCCCTCCTCGACATGTTCTCTTATGAAGTGATACCTGATGTCGATGTGCTTGGTTCTTGAGTGATCTACAAGATTGTTGGTTATGGCAATGGCACTTGTGTTGTCACACATAATTGGAATTTTCTTGTGCTCCATGCCATAATCCTTCAATTGGTTCCTCATCCACAGTATTTGAGCTACACAGCTTCTAGCAGCAATGTACTCAGCTTCAGCAGTAGAAGTAGATACTGTATGTTGCTTTTTACTTTGCCAGGACACCAATCTTCTGCCAAGAAATTGGCAAGCACCAGATGTGCTTTTCCTATCAATCCTGCAACCTGCATAGTCTGAATCCGAATAGCCAATAAGATTAAAACCTGTATCTCTTGGGTACCAAATCCCTAGATTTGGTGTGCCCTTGAGATACCTAAAAATTCTTTTGACGGCTACGAGATGTGATTCTCTAGGATCCGCTTGGAACCTTGCACATAAACAAGTTGCGAACATTATATCTGGTCTACTTGCAGTTAAATAGAGGAGTGAGCCAATCATACCTCGATAGCTTGTGATGTCAACTGATTTACCTGATTTGTCTTCATCAAGCTTCGTGGCTGTTGCCATGGGAGTCTTAGCTGCTGATGCATCTTCTAGATTATACTTCTTGAGTAAATCTCTGACGTACTTGGATTGACAGATAAAGATACCATCTTTTCTCTGACTGATCTGTAATCCAAGGAAGAAGGACAGCTCTCCCATCATGCTCATCTCATATTTTTCCTGCATTAGCTTGGCAAATTTCTCGCACAAGCGCTCATTTGATGACCCAAAAATAATATCGTCCACATATACTTGAACAAGTATTAAGTCATTTCTCACAACTTTATAGAACAATGTTTTATCAATTACTCCCCTAACAAAACCATTTTCAATTAAGAATAGAGATAGGGTTTCATACCATCGCCTTGGGGATTGCCTGAGGCCATAGACAGATTTGAAGAGTAGATACACAAAATCTGTATGTTCTGGATCAACGAAGCCAGGCGGCTGTTCCAGATATACTTCCTCTTCTAACTCTCCGTTCAGGAAGGCACTTTTCACGTCCATCTGGAAAACTTTGAAGTTCTTATGTGCTGCAAATGCCAAGAACATCCTGACTGCCTCAAGTCTTGCAACTGGTGCATAGGTTTCATCATAATCAATTCCTTCTCGCTGAGAATAACCTTTTGCAACCAAACGAGCCTTGTTTCGTGTTACAAGTCCGTTTTCATCCAGTTTATTTCTGAATACCCACCTAGCTCCAATTACGGATTTGTTCTTTGGTCGGGGTACCAGTTTCCAAACTTTCTGCCTTTCAAACTGATTGAGTTCCTCTTGCATTGCAATCACCCAATCAGCATCGCCAAGAGCCTCTTCTATTTCTTTAGGTTCAAGCTTGGATAAGAACCCAGAATATAAGGAGATATTAGCCATGTCAGCTCTTGCAGTTCTTCTAGTAGTCACACCAGCATCTGGATCACCAATAATTAACTCAAACGGATGGTCTCTATTCCATACTCGTTCACCTGGAAATTGTCTTGATGATTCAGCTTGACTTTCTGAGTTGGGGTGCTGACTACTTTGATTATTTTCACTAACTCCCCCTGAGTTAGTGCCAGCTCCTACAGAACTAGAGTCAACTCGACTCGAGCCTTGAACAGTAGTCCTTGAGCTGCTATTTACTCCCCCTGAGTTGTTGCCGGTTGGTACTGAAGAAGTCTCTCCTGATCTTGTAGAATTAGCTTGTTCACTAGACTCAGGTTCTTCACGTACACTTGGAACATTTAATGGAACAACCAACTCAGGTTCATCTTCAAGATCTTCTAAGTCCAGATTCTGAAATTTTAGGGACTCAGGTTCACCAGAATCTCTTGAAATTGATGAGAGTTTGGTATCGTCGAATCTGACGTTGTAACTTTCAGTCACTTTTCGATCATTCACCAAGAACACTCTATAAGCTGCCACCACGTCTGTAGAGTAACCAACAAAGATTCCTTCACGAGCTTTTGCTGCAAACTTGCCTAGATTTTCATCATCTATAAGCACATAGCATTTTGCTCCGAAGACATGAAAGTATTTGATTGTTGGTCTTCTGTTGTTCATTAGCTCACATGATGTCTTTTCTTTATCTTTTATGATTAAGGTTCTATTTTGAGTGTAACAAGCGGTACTCACTGCTTCGGCCCAGAAATACAAAGGAAGTTTTGAATCATACAACAAAGTTCTTGCTGCTTCAACCAGAGTTCTATTCTTCCTTTCAACTACTCCATTTTGCTGTGGAGTTCTCGGGGCTAAATACTGACGACGTATTCCTTTAGATACACAGAAGTCATTTAGCACTGCGTTTTTGAATTCAGTGCCATTGTCTGATCTAATCGTCTTCACAATAAGTGTTGAAACATTCTCAATTTGAGTGATGTGATCAATGATTAAGAAAGGTACTTCGTCTTTCGTCATTGCGAACAATACCCATGTAAACTTGGAGAAGTCATCCACGATTACCAAAGCATATCTTTTCCTAGACAAAGATAGGACATTCACTGGGCCAAACAAATCCATATGAAGAAGTTGTAGAGGCTCAGTAATACTAGAAATTTCTTTGCTTTTATGCGATGCTCGCTTCGACTTTCCCATTTCACAAGCTTCACAGAGTCCTTTCGGAGCGAACTCCATTTGAGGTAGATCTCTCACCAATTCTCGCCTTGCGAGAGCATTCATCGTTTTGAAGTTTAAGTGAGATAGCTTTTTGTGCCATAACCAGCTTTCATCATCCGAGGCTTTGCTGTAGAAACAGGTGACCTCATTCTGATTTGCTGAATCCATATCTGCAACAAAAAGATCTGCCTTTCGAACTCCTCTCAAAGCTAGTGATCCTTCCTTAATGTGAGTGATTGAGACACCTTTCTTGTTGAAGACAATTTCGTAACCTTTGTCACAGAATTGACTTATACTCAACAGATTGTGCTTTAGTCCCTCAACATAGGAAATATCTTCAATGATGACATTGCCAGTTTTCAGTTTGCCATATCCCTTAGTCACACCTATGCTGTCATCTCCAAAGGTAACATAAGGGCCAGCCTTCATAACCAACTCTGTAAGCAGGGACTTGTTTCCAGTCATATGCCTCGATGCTCCACTGTCTAGCACCCATATAACTTTATTTCTATTCTGCTTAATGCCCTGCAATGACAGATTGATTAGACATTCTTCGGAACCCAACTTTGATTGGGCCCGGCTTTTCGATAAGATCGAGAATCAACAGATTTAACAACAGGAGATGCACTTTTCTTCATATTACTAGAGCTTTCGACTATTTCCTTTCCTTTCTCGGACTTGACAGATTTGTCAGTCTTAGGAGAAGGTTTGTCACTCCTAACTTTAGGAGGACTGACAGTCTTGGCTCTACCATACTTTTTCTTGATATTTGAACTAGCAACAGTATTTGAGCATGACTGGCTAGATGCATTCATTAAATGCACAAAAGTTTGCATGATATTAAAAGTGCATGGCATACAATTAGGTTGACCACACTGTGCATGATTCTGATGCAGATTATTCATTGTATGTGTGGTAGGCATGGCATGTGCAGCAGGAACATTCATGTTAGCTTTGCATGCATAAGAAAGATGCTCAGTAGATTTACAATGATAACATGCTTTCTTTATTCGTTCAGCCTTAACCTCTTTTATGCCTTTTTCTTTCTTTCCTTGTTGTTTAACAGCCTTAGCTCCTAATCCCAGTCTAGATTCATCTCTAGGGAAATTGATTTTCACTTGTTTAATAGGAGTTATAGGTTGTTCTTTCTGGCGATCTTCCATCTCAATCTCATATCTAGCTATCAATTCAGTCTCTTCTTCTTCTATTCTAGGAACAAGATGTTTGTAGATAGGTTTGACAGCCGATTTAAGAATACTAGGTGTTTCCTTTTTAAGGTCACTGGAACTAGGGTCAATAGGTCTCTTTCCTTCTTTCTTAGGAAGGTCAGAATAATCAAGTCCTATACCTACTCCAGTTATTTTCTTAAATGTGTCATTATCTACATACACTTTACTAGCAGCTAGTTTGTATGCTTTGCATTTAGTTTCTAACTCAGCTAGATTGTTCCTAAGACATGCTTCTACTTCTTCCTTAAGGACGAGCTTGTGTTCCAGAGATTTAATAAAGTCTCTTAGAGAAGTATCTACAGTGCAAGCAGCCTCTAGCTCTTCCACTTTTGCCTCAAGCATTCTGCATTTGGCAACAAGTGTTTTCTGTTCCTTTTGAGAAGAGTCTAGGCTTTTGCACAACATATAGATCTCTTCACTAAGAGCCCCGTTCTGTTCTTTATAATCATCAATAGACATTTCTACTTTAAGAGTCAGAACTGGTACCTCTGGTTCCTCTGATGTCTCAGCCATGAGGGCAAAGTTTGCTACATGAGTAACATCTTCCTCATCTGAATCATCCCAAGCTCTTCCTTCTGTCACCAATAAAGCTCGTTTTCCATGTCTTTCCTTCAACAGTGCTTCATAGTTGCTTTTGAGGGCTTCAAATGTCTCTTTTGGATAAGTCTGTTTAGGCTTTTTGCAGTCCGAGGCAAAGTGTCCAGCTTCACCACAATTATAGCATTTGAACTTCATTTTGAAATCCAAAGGAGATTTGTAGCTGGTATTCTTGCCTTTTCCTTTGTAGCCTGACGAACTACCACCACCCTTAGCAGCCCGATAATAAGATGAAGATTTTCTCTGTGGTCGGTTGCTCTTTCTAAATCTCATGTTGCTGAACTTCCTTGCCATGTATGCCACGACACTATCGTCCATGTTGTCCAGCTCTTCTTGGGTGTAGTAGTCATCATCACTGTCAGATGCGCACTCGTCATCATTATCAACTTGATGTGGTGCAAGTGATGATTTAGGCTTTGCTGCAACCATTGCCTTCTTAGACTCTTCCTCATCAGCAACTAATCCTGATGCACTTTCTTTTCCCTTTGAATCATTGTCCCATGCTTGATCTTGAAGAGTTTCCAGCTCATAGGTCTTTAATATTCCATAATATTCTTCCAGAGAAGTTGTATGCAAATCTCTGGTTTCTCTTATTGCGTAGACCCTATGTTCAATGCTTTTTGGCTGGTTCCTCAGATATCTCGTATTAGTCTCAACCATGGGGAGAGTTACACCTCTCAGATTCAAATCCAATACCAACTGACTGAATCGTAGATAGACATCTGTTATGCCTTCTCCTTTCCTTATTCTAAAGATGTCATACTCCATCTTGAGTATGAGTGTTTTGTTGCTTCTGACCTCTGCAGATCCTTCCATGACAACTTCTATCTTGTCCCAAATCTTCTTCGCTGTAGTCAGACCTTTGACTATGTTGAACATTTCATGATCAAGAGATTCCATCAAGGTTTGTCGAACGGCAGTATCACAAGCTATTTGTTCCTTATCAGCATCCGAAAACTCCGAGACCTTTTTAGGCTCAGACCGAGGTGGTATAACCACTCCTCCTTCCGTATGTGAAGGAATAACTACCATTGGGACAAATTTACCCTTGTCAAGGACTTCCAGATATTCAGGGTTAACAGTCTCTAGATATAGTCTCATTATGAAAACCCATTCTTCATAGTGATCTTTGTTGAACATTGGGATCTTGAATGCATTTTTAGGAGCCATCTCAATTCTGGTCACTAAAAGTTTCTAAGTACCCAAGACTAGGCTATGTAGAATATTTATGTAGAACTTTTGCCTAAGTCGAAATTTCTCTAAGTAGAAATTTTGCTCAAGTCGAAATCACCAAGTAGAAATTGTCCAAGTCGAAATTCTATGTAGAAATTCTCAAGTAGAAATTCTATGTAGAACTTTTGCCTTAGAATAATTTTTCTGCAGATTACTTTAATATTGAATAAACAATATTATCTCTTTAACACCTTTTGACTTTGAATGCTTTACTCACCTAACCCACCTAACCCACATGCTAGGTACTGAGTATGTCTGTATGCTTTCGGCCGAATAAAGCAAATTAAAAAAGTCCAAAACCACCTTTTTTATTCTTTTACTTTTGAAAAGGAGATCAAAAAGTTGTTGGGTTGTCTTCTTTGATAAGAACAGATGATGAACACTCAAGAACACCAAATATGAACGAACCCAGATAAATTCACAAAAATTAGTTAAAATACACCCAAGCTAAATAATCACACCTGGAGTATTTAAATAATTTTTCAGATGAGTTTTCACTACCAACGAATTAAAACACACTTTTCGAGAAAATGAAAAGTAGATCTGAAAAATGAAAACTCACGATTCTTCTACTCAACACAAGGATCTATGTTTTGTATGTTAAACATATAGCTTTGATACCAATTGTTAGGTCCAAATGTGTTGTAGAGGGGGGGGTGAATACAACTTTTCGAATATGAGAAGCAATAAATACGATGCAATAAATGAACACACAGATTCAAGGAATATATGTCTTATATATAACTTGAAAGGGTTGCTACAACATTCATTACAAAGTATAACAGAAGTTGAGAGAGAAGTGAATGATACTAAGCTCTGTGAATGTACTCTCTCTTTTTCTCTTGTGTTTTTCTCTAGAATTGCTCACTAACTAAAACATTACACAAGTACTTCTATTTATACTACATGTAATCTATGTCCTGTAGTCTTCAAAGACTAAGATGTACGTGGCCCAATGATGTCCACATAATTCTTGCCTTATCTTGAAAGCTTGGAAATCTGCCAATCAGAAGATGCCATGTGTCATGTTGAAGCTGCACTCTAAGTAGAACTTCTACTTGAGAATTTCTACTTAGCCATCTCGAAGTTCTAAGTAGAACTTCTACTTAGAAACTTCTACTTGGCTATCTAGAATATTTAGTACTTAGAAAATATTCTGGTCTTCAACTTGAAACTTCAATGCACATCTCGAACTTGTGATATCTTCATGTCTTCTTTATTCTTCACTAAGCTCTTGAATATGGATCTTTATTACTGACATAAACTTGCTATCAATGTCCTGACACTTGATGCAACGGTCTGGTTCATAAGTGACTAGTCTTGATAGGGTTTTTGCTTCTTGAATAAATTACCATATCCAATTAGAAATGTGGCTTTCCAATATTTGCTTTCCTTCTTGTTCACTTGAAATCAATTGGTCTTATTGATACTGATAGTTATGATCTTGATCTTTGGCTTTCCAAATCACTGAGGCATGAACAACTTTGACTTGAACTTCTCTCAATGATTTCTTCTTGGATTGATCATAGTTAACATGTTGAATTGTATCAATTACCTTGTCTTCATTTAGTGTTGATTTCTTGTGACTTCTTGTTCTTGATTGTCTTCTGGTTAAGTATCTTTTCCTTTAGTTTGAGTTACATTAGTTATAGTGTTACAAGTTTATACACTCTGCCTTTCAATAATGCATAATGGATTCAGCCTCAATTCGACAGACTGGACATGTAACCTGAACTGGGACACGCCTCATATGAAGTTGAGTCAGAGTCGGTAAACAATCTGACAAAGCCCTCCAGACAAGATTTAGAGCTTTTGGCGGAGCTCTGACACTCCAAAGAAGCTGACAGATTTTGTCATTCTCCTCGACATTCCCAGAATTCTTTTGTTCTTGAAGAAGTCTGTATGCAGATTTAACTGAATATATGCCTGAATTTTCTAGCCTCCAATATAATCTATCCTCCTGATTCAAATTCGAGATCAGTATAGCAAGCACACAAGCCTGATCTCTCTAATTTAGTACATCTCTCACCACCTCTAAGTCCCACTCCTTCTTATCAATACACATAAGAGAAGCCACCATTTGATTTTGCAGAGGTTCAGGATTTGAAGTAATACACGGATTTTCCTCTGTTAACAGCCAGGGTTGACCAATAATCTGTATATGTTTTCCATCCCCAACTCGCCATCTAGTACCATCAATAATCAATTATTTTGCTTCCAGTAAACTCCTCCAAATGAAACTCGGATTGTGGCCTAGTTCAGCTTGAAAAACATCAGAATTAGCAAAGTATTTGGCTTTATAGAGTCTTGACACCAAACTCTGAGTAGTAACTTCTTTTAAATTAGTCCGATAATTAAACTTCTCAGCACATACAGATTTCTGCCCATCCTTCAGGGAGTACTGTTTCTCATGATTCTAAGTTAAGGGTTAATTCTTCTCATCAGGTGATAGTAGATGCCATTGGCTCATCTCTGACCGCTAATAATGAGAAAAGGTCCCCAATATCACAATTTGGAAGCAAATGGGCCCAAATATCACAATTCAAAAACTTGGCCCCAAATATCACTCTAAAACACTGTTTCATCTAGCGTTTTAATTTTTTTCAATAAAAACGCTACTTCGTGTAGCGTTTTATATATTTTTTTAAAAAAATAGTGTTTTGTAGGGGGAGGAATTTTTTTTTAGTAACGCTAGATTATGTTGTGTTTTGGGGGGAAAGACGCTAGTTTATAAAGTGTGTTCAGTGTTAACGCTAGTTTAGAAAGTGTGTTAACGGTAGTTTAATTTTTTTTTTCTCCTAAATTTATATTTGCAAACAATATTAAAAAAATTGTATTTTTTTAATTTAAAATTATAATTTAATTAAATTTATGGATTCAACAATTAACTTTTGGGATTCAATGTTTCCATTTTGGGGTTTAGGGTTGTTTAACCCTAAACCCTAGGCCATACGCGTTTAAAAATCAGGCCGCCGGACTCATTTTTTTTAATTAAAAATTTTAAATTAAAAAAATATAATTTTAATTAAATTTAGGGGTTCAATAATTAACTTTTGGGGTTCAACGTTTCCATTTTGGATTTTAGAAATATTCGGAACGACGAATAAACCGTATACGAACTTAGGGTTTAGGGTTGTTTATAACCCTAAACCCTAACTAATCCTTATTTTTAAACGCGTTAGCGTTTAAAAATCAGGACGTCAAATTCAATTTTTTAATTAAAATTTTGAAATTAAAAAAATAATTTTAATTAAAGAAAAAAAACACAAAACGCAAGACTATGTAGTGTTTCCTGTCCAAAACACAAGACTATGTAGCGTTTCCTGTCCAAAACACATGACTATGTAGCGTTAGTAAAGAAAAAAAAACTTCTCTGCACAAAATGCTGAACACATTAGCGTTCTGGAGAAAAAAAATAAAAAAAAAAGATATAACGCTACACGAAGTAGCATTTTAAAAAAAAAAAGAAAGAAAACTCTAGACGAAACTCTATTATGAAGTGATATTTGGGGCCAAGTTTTTGAGCTGTGATATTTGGGACCATTTCCTTTCAAATTGTGATATTAGGGGCCAACACCCCTAATAATTCCAATGTATTATATATAAAAATTAGCATAGGCAATTTTTATCTAGTGCGATGAATAATTCCGTAAATTAGATTTAACATAAAAAAATTTAATATAAAAATAATATGCATATGCAATTTAAATTTGGTGGGATGAATTGACCCAAATAGGCCAATTTAACAAACTTTTATAATGCAGATCATATATACATGCATAGTGAGAAAAAACTTTGAGAACACTGGCAAGGGAGACATGACAGAAACACTCGCTTTCTAATAATATTATGCATAATTTTAGCAACAATGATTCCATTGTACATAGATCCACTTTCCCATACATCTTCCAACATGCGGTTTGGAGTGGGACATACTGGTATGTTTAGTCTGATCCGGTATCATTAAAACATATCCAAGTAGTCAAATGTAGTTTCCCAGAAAATGTTCGCAAATTGCATGGTCTCACATATTTTTGAACTGGTCTTTGCCTCTTTGGATTACATACATGATTTATTAAGTTCATTTATCAATCAGCAATTCTTAACAACTCCTCAGAACATAAGAAACCTATTACATAGAAAGGCCGTTTCTGAACGAACAAAACGTTTTCCACTCTGGAGGTGTCTGTTATTTGAATATATTGTTAGAAAATGGGAAGTTTGAGGCATATTTATAATATGTTCTTGATGTAATTTTCGGAAACTAACAAGTGGAGGTTTTTCTTTGTAATGAGGACTTAAACTTTCATGTTTGGATCTAAGACATTTTCTTAATGAAATCCATAAATAAATTGAGTTGAAAGAAGGATGTTTGAAATGGGTTATGTGGGTTGTTTAGTTGAAATAACTTGTATCCCACATAGCATTGGTAATGAAAGGTTGGTGGCTTTATATAGCTCAATGTGCAAGTGTAGTGCACAACTACTAAGGCATGTGGGTGTGCATGATTGTAGGGTGGGCCTCGCGCGCACGCGCGCCGCCGTCGCCCGCCTCGCCTCGGGTCGAAGGGCGATTTGGGCGAATGTCTCGGCGACCTGGGCGAGGAATTTTATTACCTGTATTATTGTTTTATTTTAACAGGAAATCATACTTTATTTGTTACAGCAGTAATTCAGATTGGATTATTGGACCTATGCTGCAGTTAATGAAATTAAATCAGAATATTTACTTTCCTTTTTATGGAGTATCAGTTACGTTTTATTTTTTGGTATTATATACATACAGAATAGAACGTTAACGTAGCACGATACGTCCTAAGGATAGAAACCCTATCTGTCTTCTTCTTTCTCTGTTCTCTCTCAACACATACAGATTATAGTTAATTTATACCCAACAGTCTTGAAGAGATTATTTGTGTTATATATTGTTAATTAACAAGATGGTTAACGAAACTGAAACTCCTGTTGTTGTGACTAGCTCTGGGTCTGGTGTTATTGCATCTACCATTGACTGGACCACGTACCGTTTCCCACAGCCTATTGATTTATCAGGAATGCCTGATAAATTTAGTGGGGGTGTTGGTTTTTCTCGTTGGCAGAAAAAGATGAAACTGTGGTTAACGGTAAAGGATCTATGGCCAGTGGTGCAGTATGAGAAACCAGTTGTGGTTAAGGAAAAAGCCGAAACTGTTAAGGCTTATGCTATGTGGGAGGAGAAAGATGGGGTGGCTAGGGCTGCAATTCTGGCAGCTTTAACGAACCCACTATTCGATGTTTATTCATCTGACTCCTACACTACTAAGCTCTTATGGGAGAAGCTTGACCAGACACATAATACTGACACGCAAGGGTTGGAAAAGTATTCTGTGGCTAGGTTCCTTGACTTTAAACTGGTGGATTCTAAATCCATGACTGAGCAGGTGCATGAGTTTGAGATGTTGGTACATGCTTTGAAGGAGTCTGGTATGGACCTTCCTGGGAAGTTTCAGGTTATGTCCGTGATTGAAAAGCTCCCTATGTCTTGGGAAGAGTTTGCACTCTCCCTGAAATGATAGAAAGGAGAGATCACTTGGACAAACCTGATGTTAGACATCTCTGTACAGGAGCAACACAAGTCCAAGCAGGGACATGTGATGCCTACTGAACATGCTGGGAGTTCGAAGGTGAATGTAGTGACTGTTGGATAGAAAAGAAAGAATGTCACTAAGAAGGAAAACACTAAGTCTAATAAAGACAAGAACAAGGCTGAGAAACCAAAGGCACACAAACCATGTTGGTCTTGTGGACAGGTTGGTCATTGGAGCAAGGACTGTCCTGTAAAGAAAGCTAAGAAATCTGTTGTGGGAGCACAAGCAAACACTGTGCTTGGAACCACTGGTGGGCCTGTGGTTAACATGGTTGTTGGTGAGGCTGTTGCTTCTGAAACTTACAACGGGTATGTAACCTACAGCCCTGTACTACTTTCCACTTATTCGTCTCATGAATGGTTGATTGATACTGGAGCTAATGTACATATTTGTACTGATATTACTCTATTTGTATCTTATCAACAGAATCATGGAATGACTGTGACGATGGGGAATGCGAGTGCAGCTCAAGTTCGTGGAATAGGAAACGTGGACCTGAAGTTTGCTTCTGGGCGTGTTCTATCCTTCACTAGAGTGCATCATGTTCCTGATATTTGTAGAAATATAATAAGTGGAAGTTGTTTAGTTAAAAATGGATCTGGACTTTCTTTGAAATGTAATAAAGTAGTTATTACACATACTGGTGTATTTTTTGGCCTATTGTGGTTTCATAAACCTATTGTGGTTGTCCCAAATATCACAGCTCAAAAATATTTGAAAGGATATAGTATATTTAATTAACGCGTTTTTGTGAAATTTTAAGATTTTATATATTCATATGTACATAAATATTATACTATATCTATTTAATTATATTTATTTGGTATTTATTAAAATTAGGAAATTTAGGAAAATAGGATTTTTGTTTTGGGTCGAATTTATTTTAGGAAACGAAATTAGAGTCTCGTTTTAATTAGCCAGCAGGGGAAAAACGAGCTCTTTTTACCGAACATTTCACTAATATTGCACTAACATGGTCATTATTATGACACTTATTTTGTCCCCCACAATTTATTCCTTTTGATTAAATAAACACAATATTTAACTTTCACAAATCACTCACAAAAACATGATACTTAATTTCCGGAGCACACCATCACCTTTTCCTTGTTTTACTCCCCATTTTCTGCTACCTTGTTTTTATTTTAAAAGAGAGAAACAGAACCCACAACACCCAGCCTTATATTTACAAAACAAGATATAACACCGGCCTTATTTTTTTTTTAGAGACAGAGCATTCTCTGCAAACAGAGTAACCCACAGGTAAATGAAATTTTTTTTTTCTCTTCTTTATTTATTTTCTTCTTTCTTTTCATTGTTGATTTTTCTGCTGTGGATTTCGTTGTGGTCGATTGGTGTTCATTCGGGTGTGTAACAGAGTTTTGTAACCGGTGGTTTGAATTAGAATTATAAGAGGAATTACGAGAGAGTAAGGAGAGATGGGTGTTGGATTGTGTAGTGTTGATGTTGTGTGTTGGTGAGAGAGTGAGATAGAGGGAGGTCGGGAAGGAGAAAGGGAACGGAGAGAGGAGAGGTTGTGATGAGGACAGAGTAGAGATTGAGAGATTGATGGTATGGTTGAAGAAAGAACGGGAGAGAGATGAGAGGCAGAGAGATGTAGAGGAGAGGCGGAAGAGAGATAAGGGAGGCGGAGAGAGATAGTCGGAGAGATTTTCGATGGGGAGGGAGAGATGGAGGAGGGTGGAGAGAAAAGAGAGAGGTAACGCAGAGAGAACAGAGAGGGAAAGGGGATTGCCGGTTGTGGAGTTTAGACATAGCAGCCACCACCGATTGATGGTGGTGGTGGCGTGGAGTAGGGAAGTACAGAGAGTGAGAGGAGAGATACAAGGGGGAGAGAGAACGGAGAGAGGGAGGGAGAGAGAGAGAGAGAGAGAGAGAGAGAGAGAGAGAGGAGATCGAGAGAGAGAGAGGAGAGATTACAGGGGAGATGGCGGTCAGCGGCGGCGGTGGCGGATGAGCCCCACGCGCCGCGGTTGCGAATAAGAATAATAAAATATTAACGTAATGATAAAATGAATGGTTGATGTTAAAATCGGGATTTAATTATTTGGAGTGTTATTTAAAATTTTGAGAAATGAATAGATTAAATAAAAATGGTTTAATTGATTAAACAAAGATAATTTGGTGATTTTGGACATAATTTAGAGATTTAGTAATTTGTCGATAAAAAGAGGAATAATTGTAAATAAATAGGATTAAAAAGCCGTATTGTTTTAAAAGGTTTATAAGTGTGTTTCCGGTTTATTTTGATTAACCGGATCGGACTAGATTATTTAGAGGCTAAGATCGGATTATTATTAAATTATATACGAGATTAAAAATGGAAGAGAAATTATTTAGTGAGAATAATAATTTTTATGGATTTAAAATTTAATAAAAATGGATTGTTGAATTATTTTGTTTTGAGAATAAATAGAGGTTAATATTATTAAATAAAGTGGGATTTACGAATATTAAAAATATTATATATTTTCTAGATTTAATTCCTGAATTCGTAGAAGAGTTATTTATCCGGGAATTGTTTTCCGTTAATTATTGTTGAGATTTTCGAGAAATATTTTATTATTATTATTTAAATATTTAAATATTATATTATCGGTTTAGAGATATTTTTAGTTGACGAATTGCTCACGTATTTCTGGTTGCCATTTTTAGAGAATAATTTCTGAGCCGTAGACTGAAGCCAAGTTCACGGGTAGAGTATAAATTTTATCTACACTTATTTGCACTTCGAGATCAAGGCAAGTTCCTTCTAACCCTCACTCCTTTTGAAATATTTCGAGAAATGGTGAGATATTATTATGTTAAGATATGTTCTGGATTGTCAGTTCGTTATTAAATATCCTGTTATTGATTCAGAAAAATTATAGTGATATTTTCAAAATTTTGATGAATTCGTAAAATGTACTTTGATTGAAATCTAGGGCATCTTATTGTTCAAGATGGCCCATAAATATTATTCAGTTAGAACTACGCTCATATATCGAGGTAGTTTGGACTTTATTGATTTCAATCGGATCCATTGTCCAGATCCGATAAATTTTGTTTCAATATTTAAATTTGATTCATTGTTCGAATCAAAATAGATACAATTAGAAAAGTAAATAGGAGCATGGTATATCATCAGAATTTCGCCTAAAATACCTACTCTAGTGTATTTGGAAGTTTTCTTTCTGAATCGAGTCGTTCTTATTAATTCAAGACGACCCCACATGATTTATTCTAATCAACAAACCTTACTTGTTCAAGGTGGTTAATTCATTGTCTCATACTGACATATTGTTCGTGTCAATATAATAAATTATTTTCTTTTGAAATTATTGTGACGGCCTATTGTTCAGGTCGGTCTTGTACAAAGTGTAGACTGGCGGTCGGCCAGAATCGAATAGGAATCCCAATCAATCAATTTTTATTCGGAGAAATAATCTTATAATTCACTGGTCAACATGGGAGATGGCCCATGGATTTTCTTTCAGATCAACACGAGGAATAAACACGTGGTATCGAAAGAGAAATATTAACATTTTTGGCACAAATGATGCCAGGTTGACTTTTCAACCACCTTTTTGCTAGAAAAACGATATTGTGGTACCTGCGACGTAGTGATCGTGCTATGGGGTATCACGGATGTGCGGTACTTGAGACACAGCAGTTGATCTCGCTGTGGGGTATCGTAAAGGCGGAAGACCGGTATCTCAAGTTTTAAATTCCAATTTCTTTATTCAGAGATAAGTTGTTTAAGTTTATCAGTAAGTATTTCCATGGCATTTTGCCTGCATACGAGTATCTTTCATAAATAGAGTTGTTTTCTTTCCACCTTCCTTGTTAGTGAGAGAGCGAGTCAGTGGACTTGCTGAGCACCTAGTTGCTCATTCTTGTTGTTGATATTGTTTTTCAGTAAAGGTGGAACAAGGCGAAACCTCTCGTTTCAAGGGGAAGGAGAAAATGCACCAGGGCACTGAGCGGGACTAGTATGCTTACCTCAGAGACGATGACCCTATCGAAGAATATTAGCATCTGTTCCGACGTGTTTATTGATATCGTGTGTACTAGTTATATGTTGTAATAATTCTGAGACTAGTCGATGCTTGGACTTGTGGGATGGAACCACTGATGTATGATAAAACCTTCATGTTCATTATGCGTTGTATTGTATTTTTGAATAAGGCAGGTATTGACGGTAAGTGGCGACCTAAGTCTACAAACAGTGGATTTAGGGGCGTCACAAAACTATTTTCCACACTTATGAACTATAAGTTATAAAAGACTTAGAATTGATATTAATATCGGTCATTTCCTGTGAACAAAACTCTAAAAATACACATCAACAAATGTGTGTAACGTAAGAACAAATAATTGAGAATGTTACACTGATCACACACTTTATAAATATCACAAAGTATTTGATAACATTATTTATAATTTTATTGAATCAACGAGTATCAATCGCTTATTTATTCTCCAAAGGGGATTATTTTATTCTATTGTTTTTAATTTTATTACATTATCTTCTATTTGTGGAACAATATGTTCGATATAGAGCTTAATAAGCTGATTCAAAGAGTTGCAAACGAAAATATACAAACAAAAAACAAAGAGGGAAGCTCGAGAAAATGACGAAGAAGAGAAAGTCGCAAGCCGGGTAAAAATTTCTTACTAATTCCTCTTTTTATTAAGTAATTTTGTAATTCATTCGTCATTTATAATATTAGCTACAATTTTGTAATTAATTCTTCTTTTTGAATCTACTATTTTAATTTCAGAGATGAAGTTTTAACTACTTTAAAGTTAACTATATCTTAATATTTTAAGATTATGTATAATTTGGTTTTCTATGTATAATTTGTAGATTGATTAGAAGTAATTTGTTTCATGGGATAGGGATATATAGATAAATAAACAAACTTTTTAGCAAAAAATATAGAATTTATAAAAAAAACGAGTACGAGCAATGATAGAAAAATTGTTCTCAAATTTGTCGATTAAAACTCAAATTATACTCGTTAGAATTAAGAACACTAAGAACAAAATAATAAATATTATCGACAATAACATAATTCACATTTTCAATATAATCTAATGCATGTTAACATGAAGAATTTCTAGTAATCAATGTTTAGTAATTTGTATCAATCCAGAATGAAATAATGAATTTTATGTTATATACAAAACATGTTCATGCTTAAAATAGTAATATAATCAAAAAATTTCAACGTAAACAATACAAATTGAGAATGAGTTACATATGAAATTTGTAAAATCAATATGTATAACCAGTGTTATAAAAAGCAGAATTCGGAATAAAGCGATGAAGGCACCAAATAACAATTAATCAACGATTAATCCAATTAATTTTCGTTCAAAGAAATACCGACCGAATAATTACCATTCTTTAAAACACTGATATAGTGTGTGTAACATGTTAAATGAAACCTACACAAATTGCTATCACAAAAATGGTATATACAATATTTGTATCTCAATATGAATTTCTTCTTTCAAGTATAAAAATGGACTATAAATTTCATATATATAAAATAGATAATCCAAAGTTTGATCAGCTAGGCCCAAATTTTACTCTCATTTCCTGGTTTGCAGTTTGCACTACCGCTCGAGTGTGCAAACACACACTCTCTCACCGTTTGTATCTATCTGTATCTATATAATATATGCAAGTACAATAAACATATATTTTTGAATTCAAGAGAAGATCCATACACACACACACACACTCATCTGTATATCTACACAGACAAGATATATAGGTGAAAGAAGAAAAAAAAAGTAGTGTAGGTCTTGCTGTATCAAACCTTCATTGAAATCTTGATTAACAGATTGCTCAGCTTATGCAGTGCAAACCCTTGTCAGAATCTGAGGTATCTCTCTCTCTCTCTCTCTCTCTCTCTCTCTCTCTCTCTCTCTCTCTCTCTCTCTCTCTCTCTCTCTCTCTCTCTCTCTCCCCCTCTCCCTCCCTCTCTCTCTATCTCTCTCCCCCTCTCTCTATCTGGCCGTCTCTCTCCCCCTCTCTTTGGCTGTCTCTCTCTCTGTAATTAATTAATTTAAATTCATGGATTAGATCTAATATTGTTTATGTCACTACTAGCTGCACCTGAAAGATAATAAAGTTTGTTTTAGTGTATGTATCATGAATTGTATGATTTATGTATATATATCTTTATTCTTGATATGGGCTATGTATGTAATAGTTGATTTTCTTGAATTCTCGGTAAGGAATCTTTAAAGGTCTAATTTTTTGTTTTTGTTTTTGATTTTTTGGCTATACAGTTAAACCTCTTTAAAGTAATACGCTTGGGATCGTGAAAAAATATTACTTTATCGAGAGTAAAAATACACTGTCTCCATTATGTTGGGACCGGTAAAATATATTACTATAGCGAGGTTATTACTTTATCGATTATTACTTCATCGAGGTTCAACTGTATCTTGATGTTATGACTTTTTTTCGTTTAATTAGTTCAATTTGGAATTCTTGTTAGCATGAGATTTGATTTTTGTTAGGTATATAGTGTTTATTTTCTTAAGTTTGTAGTAAAGAATCTTTAAAGGTCCAATCTTTTTGAATTCCTTATGTTCTTTGGATAGTAGTTGTGGAATTGTAAGTTGTAATTACATCGTTATATAGGATGGACGGTTATAAGGTTTCTTTTTGTCCTTGGTTGCGGGTTTTTGAGTGTGTTAGTTTTCTGTTTTAGGCAAACAATGAAATTTAAATTTTCGCATGGAATAATTTGGTTGGTTGTCAGATGTTTTTATTGATTGGCTGGTGCACAAACTGTTACACGCCATTTTCCCATTTTCCTGAAAGAAAAATTTAGATTTGTCTTAGTTGAATCTAGTTGGAGTAATGATTTGTGTACCTCCTAATTGCTCCTGCCTCCTAGTGTTGGATCGAATCGAATCATCGCCTCATCAGTTATATATTTTTCAGAAGGATGTGGTTGAAGATATACACCAACTTACTAGTTTCTCAATTGATTGTGCTCACTTTGCAATCTTCATTTGGGTTCAATATTAATTAACTTACCAAAGTGGTTTGGATATATCAATTATCAAATAACTCACTGAAGTTGAAACAAAATCATTTAACTCACCAATTTGACAATAAATCTCTTACCGCTAAACACCATAACAAATTGAGTTAAATATCAATGACCTTGCTGAAGTGGTTTGAACATATCAAATAAACAATTGAAGTAAATTTTTAATTATTTATTTAAAAGATAATAATATTACCCATTAAGTCTTTTTAATTAATATAGCCTTAGTGTACTCATTATGCTAACTTCGTTGAAGAATCTGCTAGTAATGAAAAACAATTAAAATAAGAATTTATGTTAATTTGGGATCCGATGTTTAAGTTAATATAATAAAATAAAATATATTAGAATAGAATGTTAACATGTGCTCAAGTTAGTATATTATTAGCCCTGATAAAATAAAATATATTATTAGGCTAAAATGTTCAAGTTAACATATTTTTAGAATTAATATGTTAAATGTATTATATTTATTTTATTAAACTTTATAAAAATATTATTAACTTATTTAACCTTTACTTTAATGAGTTACTTTATATGCTGAGGTATTTTATATTGAACTCATTTTTAATGGTTAATTCAAAGAGATGTTTAACCAGTTATATTTTGTCAAATTAGAGAGTTAGTTGTTTTACCTTAAATGAGTTGCACAATATTTTCCAACCACTACAGTGAGTTGCTTAATATTTAACCATGTTTTATTACATTGGTACAATTAAATTAGATCATCGAATGTATTCGTCAACTTGTTCGGACTGACCCAAGTTGTGGCCTGGGAAAAATCAGGATTGGCCCAACAAAAAATCGACGAAGAGCTTCAATTTGGTTGTTTTTTCAGAATTTTATCCTAATATGGCCTTGTTCTTATCGGGGTTGAAGGATCGAATTCCTTTGGGTGATGACACATCCTCTCTAGTCTCTCCCCCATCTTGCAATCATTTTTTTCTCTTCTTCTAGGTCAGTCCTCTATCTTTTAAGTCACTCCTTTCTTCAGTCTCATATGTTTCTTGTTGAACAAAGGACAAATTATGCGACGGTTATGTATGTGATGATAGTTAGTGGACTTGGTTATACGTCAAAACAACAATATGTAAATTGTGATGATAGTTAGTGGACTTAGTTATATGTCAAAGCAACAATATTTAAATTGAAGAAAGTAATAGAGAATCAAAAGTAAACATAGTGAGGTCCACATAAACATCAACCAAAGAGTGCTTGACACGGTGCTCAGTGTCTCGAAATCGGAGCACCTGCCTTTAGTAATGCTACTTGGGCTCTCAAATATCGGATTGATTTGTGTGGTGTAACGAGTATGTATCCGAGAATGAATTTTATTGGTTCGCCTGCTCTTGCATTTGTTGATGATTGTCATGGAATCTTAATGAGTACAAAGCATTAGATAATTAAGTTCAATTTCGGAGATGACACATAAATGGTACAAGGGCCAAATAACTATTTACAGAGAAAATGTGACTGTTGCAGGTCATGTTCAATCAAGTATGTTCTTCCCATGTTCTTCCCTTTCAAGTATAGTCTGACGTTATTCAACGTTCACAAAAAAAGCTCACTTAATCCAATTTGATGAATTTATGTTAATTTTGGATACGATTTTTAAGATAATATGTTAGGATAGGATGTTAACATTTTTTTAAGTAAATATTGTTTTAGCCATTATTAAATAAAATATATTATTAGGATAAAATGTTCAAGTAAACATATTTTTAGAGTAATAAATTTGAATTTAATATTGTTATCTCATTTAAACAGCACTGTTTAAATCGGAGACAATTACAAGGAATTAATAGTAAACATAAAGAGTTCCACATAAACATTAGCCAAAAAATACATAATTATTGTACTAATTTTACTGATTGACTGTTTCACTAGCTCTACCAACAAGTTCAACACCCAAAACCCTTGAGGAAATCCTCATCATGACTTCAATGAACAATAACTAATGGAATAAGCTTCTAATAGGAAATTTTTTCATCAAACTGGACTGCGTGAGCGGCATCTGTGAATGTTGAACAACGCTAGACTGTGCTTGAAAGGGAAGAACATACTTGGGCAAACATGACGTCCAACAATCACATTTCTTCGGGAAATATTAATCTGGGCCCTGTACCGTTTCCGAACGTTGTCATCTCCAAAACTGAACTCAATTATCTCATGCTTTGTACTCATTAGGATTGCATGACAACCATCAACAAAAGCAAGCGCCTGCGAACCTAGGAAATTCATTTCCGGATACATATTCGTTACACCACACAAATCAATCCGGTATTTGAGATCCCAAGTGGCTGAACTTATTAAAGGCAGCTGCTCCGATTCCCAGACATTGAGCACTGTGTCAAGCACTCGACAGTAGTGAAGACTACCTTTTGCCTCTCCTAGGCAACCAGGTTGTCCCCGAGACAACGAATTTTCTGCATTCTTTTCCATTATTGGTAAGCCGATAAGACAACTTACATTATCACTCACATTGTATGCATATAATGAATCATTCATCAGCTCCCAGTATATTATACCATTTAGGAACACCCCCTGGTAAGTACTATATGGTTTTGCCTGGTTGAAAGGCACTTGGGTTTCAATTCCGTCACCCCAATTCATCCCCTCGGATGAAAAAACCCTAGATTTGAAACACCCTACAGACTCCCTAACCAAAAGAATGACCTTAAAATGATCAGAAATTGAAGGATCAAAAGCAACTCCACAAGCAAAAATTTTAACAAAATGGAATGTATAGTCAAGGGGTGTAAATTTTTTGGTTAAAGGGTTAGATATAACAAGTATGTTGTTGTTAACTAACCAAAGAAGGAGGCCATTACATGAATTTTTAAGAATGGCAGGGGAATCAAGAAATCCTAAACAAGAAGGTGGGTCACTAACATATTCTTCACGGAGAGATACAGGCACATACTGAAGCTTTTCAGGGTAATTAGCGCTGGATTGATAGAAAAATCCAGTGATTGATGGTCTCTTCCGAGAATAAAGCTTAGAAAATGTTGTGTTTGTGACTATATTATTCCACGATTTGGAAACACTTGTGCAAACAGCGATGGACTTTGGGTCCGAATTTGAAATGATTTCGGAACAGAGTTCTTTTGGTAATGATGCAATTGAAGTTTGATTCGCCATGGCTAGAGGAAAACACAAGATTTAGATTTGTGACACTGTTGTGATTTAATAGCTGTGTAGTTTGTACCGCAGGAGAGAGATACATATACGGATTTATATAATCTTCCGGGAGATTGCAGAAATTATGTATCTGATATCTAGTTGGATTTGGATTGTGAAAGATATTTGTTAAATTTAAATTTGGGATATGATCTCAGTTATTGTATATCAAATGAAATGATGATAATTTGTCTTGTCCTGGATGAAAATGTAATATTTTGTAAGTTGTAAGCCGTAACGTTCACACATGAGTCAGACCAAAAGCGTTTTTCTTCATTCTTTCCTAAATTTAAATGTTGCAAGTGTTATCCTACTTCGTAACAAAGGCCATAAATCAAATTTTGTTATAGAAAGATAATAATTTAACTTTTCGTAGTGGATATTGATTTATAGTTTTGCTTGATACTGGCTTTTGGCCGTACTCGTCGGTTTGTTTGGTTGACAATATCAGTGACTCACAGTTTTAGATAGTAAATTTATATTTTAAGAATGTGTAATAACAAGTCATAAAAGTAATGTAATAAATACGTTACTATAAATTTGAGCACATGTATATTCTATAGATTAATTATTACATTATTTGTATCTAATTATATTAAACCAATTGCATAGTATTGTAATTTATCCCTTCGTTCTTATTGATTTTTGCTGTCAATTGCCGTCGCATGTATGCATATATATTAAAAGATATGTTTCGTTTGATAGTTTGTATATTGTATGTGGTCGTCAATACAATAGTTTCATTGGTTCATTCACTATACAGGGTACTAAATACCATTTAACTATTTTATATATTTTTTATGATCAAGATCACTAGTAGCTCATCAGCCTGCCTCAATTCACATTCGGTAACCAGAAGCCTTTTGTTTGTTTGTTGAGCATTTGAATTTGGATAAACTAAACCTCTGGGAGAGTAAGTATTGTTCTTTTTTCAGAAAAAGTCTTCGGACCTGCTTCTTTTACAGATGCAGTGTATGAGGAGGGAGTAAAGAATGTTGCTTTGTCTGCTCTAATGGGAGTAATGGTAAAATATTGATTTTTAACTTTTCTAGCTAGTTTATGTCTATGTACCTTTTGTTCCTCGATTGGTGTTTCGTGACATGATCTCGTATTTCATATTCTGCAGCAACTATATTTGCATATGGTCAAACAAGCAGTGGAAAGAGACACAATGAGGGGAATTACTGAAAAACCTGTTCATGACATTTACAGGGACATACTTAATGTAAGCACTTTTTATTTTCTTGTAGTACTGAATTGCATGGTGATAACTGTAAATTTGGTTGGAGTAATAATTTGTGTACATGCTAATTGCTCCTGCCTCCTAGTGTTGGATCGAATCATCGCCTCACCAGTTATATATTTTTCAGAAGGATGTGGTTGAAGATATGCACCGACTTACTAGTCTCTCACTTGACTGTGCTCACTTCGGCACTTCGCAGTCTTCATTTGGGTTCAATATTAAGTAACATACCAAAGTGGTTTGGATGTATCAATTATCAAATAACTCACTGAAACAGAATCATTTAGCTCACCAATTTGACAATAAATCTCTTGCCGCTAAACACCATAACAAATTGAGTTAAATATCAATGACCTTGCTGAAGTGGTTTGAACATATCAAATAAACTATTGAAGTAAAATTTTAATTATTTATTTAAAAGATAATAATATTACCCATTAAGTCTTTTTAATTAATATAGCCTTAGTAGTACTCGTTATGCTAACTTCGTTGAAGAATCTGCTAGTAATGAAAAACAATTAAAATAAGAATTTATGTTAATTTGGGATCCGTTGTTTATGTTAGTATAATAAAATAAAATATGTTAGGAATTTAGGATAGAATGTTTAACATATGTTCAAGTTAGTATATTATTAGCCCTGATAAAATAAAATATATTATTAGGATAAAATGTTCAAGTTAACATATTTTTAGAATTAATATGTTAAATGTATTATATTTATTTTATTAAACTTTATAAAAATATTATTAACTTATTTAACCTTTACTTTAATGAGTTACTTTATATGCTGAGGTATTTTATATTGAACTCATTTTTAATGGTTAATTCAAAGAGATGTTTAACCAGTTATATTTTGTCAAATTAGAGAGTTAGTTGTTTTACCTTAAATGAGTTGCACAATATTTTCCAACCACTACAGTGAGTTGCTTAATATTTAACCATGTTTTATTACATTGGTACAATTAAATTAGATCATCGAATGTATTCGTCAACTTGTTCGGACTGACCCAAGTTGTGGCCTGGGAAAAATCAGGATTGGCCCAACAAAAAATTGACGAAGAGCTTCAGTTTGGTTGTTTTTTCAGAATTTTATCCTAATATGGCCTTGTTCTTATCGAGGTTGAAGGATCGAATTCCTTTGGGTGATGACACATCCTCTCTAGTCTCTCCCCCATCTTGCAATCAGTTTTTTCTCTTCTTCTGGGTCAGTCCTCTATCTTCTGGGTCACTCCTCTATCTTCTGGGTCACTCCTTTCTTCAGTCTCATATGTTTCTTGTTGAACTAAGGACAAATTATGCGATGATTATGTATGTGATGATAGTTAGTGGACCTAGTTATACGTCAAAACAACAATATGTAAATTGTGATGATAGTTAGTGGAATTAGTTATATGTCAAAGCAAAAATATTTAAATTGAAGAAAATAATAGAGAATCAAAAGTAAACATAGAGAGGTCCACATAAACATCAACCAAGGAGTGCTTGACACGGTGCTCAGTGTCTCGAAATCGGAGCATCTGCCTTTAGTAATGCTACTTGGGCTCTCAAATATCGGATTGATTTGTGTGGTGTAACGAGTATGTATCCGAGAATGAATTTTCTTGATTCGCCTGCTCTTGCATTTGTTGATGATTGTCATGGAATCTTAATGAGTACAAAGCACTAGATAATTAAGTTCAATTTCGGAGATGACACATAAATGGTACAAGGCCCAAATAACTATTTACAGAGAAAATGTGACTGTTGCAGGTCATGTTCAATCAAGTATGTTCTTCCCTTTCAAGTATAGTCTGACGTTATTCAACGTTCACAAAAAAAAGCTCACTTAATCTAATTTGATGAATTTATGTTAATTTTGGATACGATTTTTAAGTTAATATGTTAGGATAGGATGTTAACATTTTTTTAAGTAAATATATTTTTAGCCATGATAAAATAAAATATATTATTAGGATAAAATGTTCAAGTAAACATATTTTTAGAGTAATAAATTTGAATATAATATTGTTATCTCATTTAAACAACACTGTTTAAATCAGAGACAATTACAGGGAATTAATAGTAAACATAAAGAGTTCCACAAAAACATTAGCCAAAGAATACATAATTATTTTACTAATATTACTTATCGACTGTTTCACTCACTCTACCAACAAGTTCAACACCCAAAACCTTTGAGGAAATCCTCATCATGACTTCGAAGAACAATAACTAATGGTATAAGCTTCTAATAAGAAATTTATTCATCAAATTGGACTGCGTGAGCTCTATCTGTGAATGTTGAACAACGCTAGACTGTGCTTGAAAGGGAAGAACATACTTGGGCAAACATAGCGTGCAACAGTCACAAATCTTTGGGAAATATTAATCTGGGCCTTGTTCCGTTTCCGAACGTTGTCATCTCCAAAACTGAACTCAGTTATCTCATGCTTTGTACTCATTAGGATTGCATGACAACCATCAACAAAAGCAAGCGCCTGCGAACCAAGGAAATTCATTTCCGGATACATATTCGTTACACCACACAAATCAATCCGGTACTTGAGATCCCAAGTAGCTGAACTTATTAAAGGCAGCTGCTCCGATTCCCAGACATTGAGCATTGTGTCAAGCACTCGACAGTAGTGAAGACTACCTTTTGCCTCTCCTAGGCAACCAGGTTGTCCCCGAGACAACGAATTTTCTGCATTCTTTTCCATTATCGGTAACCCGATAAGACAACTTACATTATCACTCACATTGTATGCATATAATGAATCATTCATCAGCTCCCAGTATATTATACCATTTAGGAACACCCTCTGGTAAGTACTATATGGTTTTGCCTGGTTGAAAGGCACTTGGGTTTCAATTCCATCACCCCAATTCATCCCCTCGGATGAAAAAACCCTAGATTTGAACGCCCTACAGACTCCCTAACCAAAAGAATGACCTTAAAGTGATCAGAAATTGAAGGATCAAAAGCAACTCCACAAGCAAAAATTTTAACAAAATGGAATGTATAGTCAAGGGGTGTAAATTTTTTGGTTAAAGGGTTAGATATAACAAGTCTGTTGTTGTTAACTAACCAAAGAAGGAGGCCATTACATGAATTTTTAAGAATGGCAGGGGAATCAAGAAATCCTAAACAAGAAGGCGGGTCACTAACATATTCTTCACGGGGAGATACAGGCACATACTGAAGCTTTTCAGGGTAATTAGCGCTGGATTGATAGAAAAATCCAGTGATTGATGGTCTCTTCCGAGAATAAAGCTTAGAAAATGCTGTGTTTGTGACTATATTATTCCACGATTTGGAAACACTTGTGCAAACAGCGATGGACTTTGGGTCCGAATTTGAAATGATTTCGGAACAGAGTTCTTTTGGAGTTTGATTCGCCATGACTAGAGGGAAACACAAGGATTTAGCTTTGTGACACTGTTGTGATTTAATAGCTGTGTAGTTTGTACCGCATGAGAGAGATACATATACGTTTTTATATAATCTTCCGGGAGATTGCAGAAATTATGTATCTGATATCTAGTTGGATTTGGATTTTGAAATATATTTGTTAAATTTAAATTGTGGATATGATCTCAATTATTGTATATCAAATGAAATGATGATAATTTGTCTTGTCTTGGATGAAAATGTAATATTTTGTAAGTTGTAAGCCGTAACGTTCACACATGAGTCAGACCAAAAGCGTTTTTCTTCATTCTTTCCTAAATTTAAATGTTGCAAGTGTTATCCTGCTTCGTAATAAAGGCCATAAATCAAATTTTGTTCTAGAAAGATAATAATTTAGCTTTTCGTAGTGGATATTGATTTATAGTTTTGCTTATACAGGCTTTTGGCCAAGCTCGTCGGTTTGTTAGGTTGACAATATCAGTGACTCACAGTTTTAGATAGTAAATTTATATTTTAAGAATGTGTAATAACAAGTCATAAAACTAATGTAATAAATACGTTACTATAAATTTGAGCACATGTATATTCTATAGATTAATTATTACATTATTTGTATCTAATTATATTAAACCAATTGCATAGTATTATAATTTATCCCTTCGTTCTTATTGATTTTTGCTGTCAATTGCCGTCGCATGTATGCATATATATTAAAAGATATGTTTCGTTTGGTAGTTTGTATATTGTATGTGGTCGTCAATACAATAGTTTCATTGGTTCATTCACTATACATGGTACTAAATACCATTTAACTAATTTATATATTTTTTATGATCAAGATCACTAGTAGCTCATCAGGCTGCCTTTCACATTCGGTAACCAGAAGCCTTTTGTTTTTTTGTTGAGCATTTGAATTTGGATAAACTAAACCTCTGGGAGAGTAACTATTGTTCTTTTTTTAGAAAAAGTCTTCGGACCTGCTTCTTTTACGGATACAGTGTATGAGGAGGGAGTAAAGAATGTTGCTTTGTCTGCTCTAATGGGAATCAATGGTAAAATATTGATTTTTAATTTTTCTAGCTAGTTTATGTCTATGTACCTTTTGTTCCTCGATTGGTGTTTTGTGACATGATCTCGTATTTCATATTCTGCAGCAACTATATTTGCATATGGTCAAACAAGCAGTGGAAAGACATACACAATGAGAGAAATAACTGAAAAAGCTGTTCATGACATTCACAGGCACATACTTAACGTAAGCCACATTGTAATTTCTTGTAGTACTGAATTGCTTGGTGATAACTGTCAATTTAATGTATACTGAAAGAAGCATGAACTTTACAAATAAAGTATCAAATTTTTTTGTAAAGTAGTGTCAAGGCCTTAGCTCATACAAGGCAATTACATAATTGTGTTGCTTACTTGCTTTGATTTATCCTTTTTCTGAATAGAATAAAGGAACATATGCATGATGCAGCCAATGAAACATTGGATCAGAATATGTGACAGTGAATAAATTGCTGGAACTTGACTTTTACGATTTCTTTGTCAAAACAGAATCCAGAGATAAAATTCAAGCCAGCTTGTTTGTAAATATATTTCTTCTGTTTGATAAAGTAGAAAGAAACTGTGGTTGATAAGTTAGTAGAAGAAACAGCGAACGATGACCAACATTTAAGAAATTTGATCAGCATTTGTGAGGGTAAGACCTGATTTTTTTAATTTTAATTTGCAAAGATTTCTATTAGGGTGAATTTAAAATATATATTGTGCTGTGGTTTGTTCATTGTACATTTTTGCAGCTAAAAGACAAGTAGGTGAAACTGCCCTCAGGTCACACCAGATTATAAGGCTGGTTAGTTATATAGTTTAAGGTTTTATTTGATGAAAGAAAATGGAAAATGTAGCAACTCATTGAAACTCTATCTTGTTTACATGCAGACAATTGAAAGCACACTTCGTGTGTGTGTGTATGTGTCTATATTAAATTGTATGAGCTGATAATGTCATGAATGTTATTGATTTCATGCAGAACTTTGTAGACTTAGCCGGAAGTGTAAGAGCCTCACGGACAAATTCAGATGGGGTTCGGCTCAGAGAAGGATGCCATATAAACCTCAGATTGATGACTCTTACAACAGTAATCGGAAAGCTAAGGTATCCTTCACTGATAGCATCAGGTTCAAATGTCATATAAGTTCTATGAAGTCCATACCAAGAAAAGAATTTTTCCCCTTAATAGTATTAGATTTTCTTCTCTAGCTAATTGTGTACTTCCTTCCATTGTTAGGTGCTTTATTTGAGTAGGAAAATATGTACCGGTTGAGGATTTTACTTTGAAATCTGAGGTGTTTTAAGAATAGCGAAAAACATATAATTTGCGAGGAAGGAGTTTTGATACTTTGTAATATTCCATGTTTTACAAGAAAGGGAATTTAGGAACTCCTAAGAACTTAAGATCACTGCTTATGGATGAGTCAGTCGGACTCTATTAACTTACTCTACTCTACCACAGAAATTAGACATCTTCCTGTTTATTCATTAGAACATTGAAATTTTTACCTTTATCTTGTACTCTTGTATGCAGTACTAGAATAGATTATGAGAAATCTGACAATGTAGTATGTAATGATTCCTTCAAGAAACAATTTCACTGATATTCCTTTGAAATTCCTTTGAGTAGCGTTTTTATGCAAATTTTTCTAACCGGTCATATACCATACGGAGACCAAAAGCTCACACGAATATTGCAGCACTCGGTGGTAATGCACGCACTGCTATCATTTGCACTTTGAGTCCTGCATCCATCCACGTGGAGCAATCCCGATACACACTCTACTTTGCCACCCGAGCTAAGGAAGTGTAAACAATGCCCAAGTAAACATGGTATGTTTATAAAACGAAAAAGTTCAATTCTGGACATTAATTAGTAATTACAGACTGCCCAGTCTAAATTTATTCTTGGAAAAGGCTTCCTTAACCAATTGCATGAACTTTTTAAAATCAGGCCGTCTCAGACAAGCAACTAATTAAGCATTTACAGAAGGAAGTAGCCAGTCTAGAATCTTAATTAAGCAACTAATGAAGCAGATTATTGATCTATGGGATGTTTGTTTTGTCTCTATTATTCACAGGACTCAGTTCTACTTGTTATTTAAAGGAGACCCTTCTGATCTGATACACATGGAAGTAGAACCTAGGCGATTAAATTGGCTGCAGCAGCACTTGGCTGAAATTGGTAATGCAACCCCAGCTCGTACAGGAGATGAGCCCACGATCTCAATTTCTTCAAGGTTTTTATTCGCTCCCTCTACTTATATTCAACTTATTAAGATAGCTTCTAATTTTGAACATTGCTTATTGCAATATATGTTCACTAATTATTATGCCATTTATTAATTACATCTACATGTAGTCTTAGAGCATTGAAGCGCGAAAGAGAGTTTCTTGCAAAGAGATTAACTGTTCGTCTCAGTATGGAGGAAAGAGAAGCTTTGTACATAAAATGGGAAGTTCCATTAGAAGGGAAGCACAGGAAGCTGCAGTTCATAAACAAGCTTTGGACAGATCCTCATGATGCCAGGCATGTACACGAGAGTGCTGAGATAGTGGCAAACCTTGTAGGTTTCCGTCAAGAGTGGACAACTTGTCCAAGGAGATGTTTGAGCTCGACTTTGTACTTCCATCTGACAAAAGACCATGGATTATGGGTTGGACCAACCCTATCTCAAACCTTCTCCATTTGTGAGAAACCAAAATTCTTTTTGCTTTTTTTTTTTTTAGTTACATTCTTTGTTGTATAGATGCTTGCTAGTATTATTTCGAGTAGTTCTTGTCTTCAGTACAATTAATTAAGCACACTATGTTTGCTTTATGAAACAAGATATTTGTCATTGTTCTCAACCCTGAAGATCAATCAAGTCTGTTTAAAAATTTGAATCCAGATTTTTAACCACTCTAATCATGTTGTAAAAATTTGTTCAAAATAAAAGCAGAGCAATAAAATCAGCAGTGTATGCATTCATATGAGAGAGGGTCATTATGGCAATGACCTAAAATCAAATTTTATATAATATCCCAAATTTTATAAAACTTGGGATAGCGTAGAAGTCTCTCCCATGGTCAAGACTTGTTTCGGGATGTTTTTTTTTTTTTGACGCAAAAGATTTAATTCATACTAAATCATACAGAAGATAAGATTGAACTTCAGTAGGAACATCCCTCCTACTAAAAACCTGATCTGGGAAAGAATATGATGCTTTAGCCAAGCTATGCGCAACCATATTAGCAGACCTTTTTATAAATAACAACTCCACATTGTTTCTGTTTCGAAGCATCGTTCGACACTCATCCACCACCAAACCTACCTGCGACACCATGGTTATGCTGCTTCGTATTGCTTGAATCACCACGAGGCAGTCTGACTCAACTACCAGCCTGGGCCACGGCTGGTTCTGAGACCAACTTAACGCCTCCTTAATGGCAAGCGCTTCCGCCATAACAGGAGTCACCAACCCCTCCCTTCGCACAGTGCGTGCTTGTAACAGGTCACCATTACTATCTCTAGCTGCTAAACCAACACCGAAAGCAGAACAATTCTCAAACAATGCTGCATCAACCGTCACCTTGATTGTGTCCATCTGTGGTTTAACCCATTTGACCGCTCCGTCCCTGTCATTTGTGTTTGGAAACTGAGCTATGTGTGTAACATCTTGGGCATTCTTCCAGTTCACAAGGTACTGCATAGTTGAACCAAAAACATTGTTAACTTGAAAACTCTTCTGTTGCCATACCACCTCATTTCTAGCCTTCCAAATTCCCCAGCACATCATTACTATCTCTGCCTTCTTTTCTTTTGAACATAAATTGATAATTTCTGTGAACCAGTCCCTATAATTATCTGAGTTAAAAGTACACCTCCCAGGAAATACTCTCTCCCAGCATTGAGAAGCAAAACGACATGTAACGAGAGCATGATACACTGTCTCCTCATGCATTTTGCACAGAGGACAAGCATTGTCAACTGGGACATGTCTTTTTTGCAGTTGACATAACGTAGGTAGATTATCTGATAAAGCTCTCCAACATATATTGAGACATTTCGATGGTACCTTAATTCTCCAAAGTTGCTTCCATATACTACCATTGTTCGACTCATTCCAGTTGCCTTTTTGCTTTTGGAGCAGATGGTAAGCACTTCTAACTGTGTAAATTCCTGAAACTTCGTTATGCCAATATAAACTATCTTCCTCCCTTGAATCATTAAGTTGAACATTTTTTATGCAGGATTGGTCTCGTTCATTAAAAAGATCGGCAATAATTTCTTCGTCCCAAGCTCTACTATCCGTACGCATTAAAGAATCAACTGTGCTACCTGTCAAGTAATTCAAATCCGTTGTGACGTACGGATTGTGTCCATCAACAAGCCAAGGCTGTTGCACTATTTCAATATTCTTTCCAGATCCCACACACCATCTCGTACCGGATCTCAGCAGAGGTATTGCTTCCCAAATACTGCTCCAAATAAAACTTGGTTTGCTACCCCGAGAAGCACTCAGAAAATTACCGTTTGGATAGTAACGAGCCTTGTAAATTTTGCTCACCAAACTATCCGTATTATTCATTAATCTCCACCCCTGTTTACCAAGCATGCTCAAATTAAAGTCTCTCAAATCCTTAAAACCCATTCCACCAGCAGCTTTATGCTTTGTCAATTTACTCCACTCCATCCAGTGTATCCCTTTGCCTTGAGTTGTCTTAGACCGCCACCAGAATCTGTTCATGATTCGTTCCAAGTCTTTAACTAATTCTAATGGAAGTAAAAAAACATTCATTGCGAAAGTGGGAAGCGACTGGACAACAGTCTTAATTAAAACCTCCTTACCCCCCCTCGACAAAATTATACCCTCCCAGTTTTCAATCCTTTTCCTGACTTTTTCTTTCAAGAAGCTCAACATCACTGACTTGTTTCTCCCCAGTAAATTCGGTAACCCCAGATAGAAGCTGTGGTTATCAGCCTCTGGCATCTGCAGACTTCTACACACCTCCTCTCTATTATAAGCCATTGTATTCGAACTAAAAAAGATCGATGACTTCGTTGAATTTACTTGCTGTCCTGATGCACTTTCGAAAATACGCAACAATTCCAGAATTTTGGCAGCATCTTCCTTGGTAGCTCTGCTATATAAGTAAGAGTCGTCCGCAAAAAACATATGGGACAGTCTAGGGGCTTTACGACATACCTGAATCCCTTGAATCCATTTACGCCTCTCATATTCATTGATCAATGCAGTTAGACCTTCGGCACAAATAATGAACAAGTAAGGGGACAAAGGATCCCCTTGCCTGATTCCTCTAGTAGGCTTTACCGTATCTGTCTCATATATACCATGTACGATCTTGTATGTTACTGAATTCACACACTTCATGACCAGATTGATCCACTCATTACAAAACCCCATCTTACTCATTATTGCCCTGAGATACTCCTACTCTACCCTATCATACGCTTTACTCATGTCAAGCTTAACCGCCATAAAGCCTTCCTTTCCTCGACGCTTCCTCTTTAAGTAATGCATTACCTCTAGTTGTTTAGAAGAGTTTCAAATGATCTCTTTAAATTTCTTTATCCGTAATGAAAACTTCTCCACAAGTAGAAGAAGTGACAATATTGTAACCTGGATAAGACCAATTAAGGGATTCTCTTTAAGTAGAAAACTACTGATAGTCAAAATCCCTCAATATGATGTTCGTAAATTATCTCCAAAAGTTAAGGCAATATCTCTGGGAAGACAATACTCGTGTTAAGAGCCCGAATCCTCTGTCCTCTTCTTCATGCCCTTTCTGTGTCTCCTGCCCCTGGCGAGGTCATTTTAAGGAAAATAAATAAAAATATCATTTTCATTTGCGAGGTCATTTTAAGGAAAATAAATAAAAATATCATTTTCATTAAAATGGGCCCCGCCAGGTACACTCTTTTAATACTAAAAAGAGCAGAGGACATGAAAAAGGAGACAGAGAATCCCTACTCTCGTGTTAAAGATCCATACTGGAATCATGGTCCTCTAATTCAATTCGATTAGACGAAAGTGAACAAAGTGACCAAGTGCCCAATGGAACAACGACAAAGTAAGAAACAAAGTGATGCCGTCTAATTATCACTTAGAGCATCTCCAACCATGTGAAACCTTTAGGTAAAAATAAAGATAAATTACCTTAAATAAGAATTATAGAAAATTTATAAAATTTTATCCACTATGACGGGACAAAATCCTTACGTAAAAATTTAGACAACCACAATAGGTTGGTTATATTTGTCGAACATTTAACAACCTGTAGTAAAACTTCACATCATCAATTACCATATTGAAATAATATATTCTATTTTTAATAACTTGAAATAATAATAACATACCATTTTTAAAATATAGTAAACTAATATAGTCAATCCCATTGGAGTAAAACACGTTTACAGGTTCATATGTACATAAATATTATATTTAATATTTGGGACCATTTCCTTTCAAATTGTGATATTAGGGGCCAACACCCCTAATAATTCCAATGTATTATATATAAATAGGCAATTTTTATCTAGTGCGATGAATAATTCCGTAAATTAGATTTAACATAAAAAAAATTTAATATAAAAATAATATGCATATGCAATTTAAATTTGGTGGGATGAATTGACCCAAATAGGCCAATTTAACAAACTTTTATAATGCAGATCATATATACATGCATAGTGAGAAAAAACTTTGAGAACACTGGCAAGGGAGACATGACAGAAACACTCGCTTTCTAATAATATTATGCATAATTTTAGCAACAATGATTCCATTGTACATAGATCCACTTTCCCATACATCTTCCAACATGCGGTTTGGAGTGGGACATACTGGTATGTTTAGTTTGATCCGGTATCATTAAAACATATCCAAGTAGTCAAATGTAGTTTCCCAGAAAATGTTCGCAAATTGCATGGTCTCACAAATTTTTGAACTGGTCTTTGCCTCTTTGGATTACATACATGATTTATTAAGTTCATTTATCAATCAGCAATTCTTAACAACTCCTCAGAACATAAGAAACCTATTACATAGAAAGGCCGTTTCTGAACGAACAAAACATTTTCCACTCTGGAGGTGTCTGTTATCTGAATATATTGTTAGAAAATGGGAAGTTTGAGGCATATTTATAATATGTTCTTGATGTAATTTTCGGAAACTAACAAGTGGAGGTTTTTCTTTGTAATGAGGACTTAAACTTTCATGTTTGGATCTAAGACATTTTCTTAATGAAATCCATAAATAAATTGAGTTGAAAGAAGGATGTTTGAAATGGGTTATGTGGGTTGTTTAGTTGAAATAACTTGTATCCCACATAGCATTGGTAATGAAAGGTTGGTGGCTTTATATAGCTCAATGTGCAAGTGTAGTGCACAACTACTAAGGCATGTGGGTGTGCATGATTGTATGGTGGGCCTCGCGCGCACGCGCGCCGCCGTCGCCCGCCTCGCTTCGGGTCGAAGGGCGATTTGGGCGAATGTCTCGGCGACCTGGGCGAGGAATTTTATTACCTGGATTATTGATTTATTTTAACAGGAAATCATACTTTATTTGTTACAGCAGTAATTCAGATTGGATTATTGGACCTATGCTGCAGTTAATGAAATTAAATCAGAATATTTACTTTCCTTTTTATGGAGTATCAGTTACGTTTTATTTTTTGGTATTATATACATACAGAATAGAACGTTAACGTAGCACGATACGTCCTAAGGATAGAAACCCTATCTGTCTTCTTCTTTCTCTGTTCTCTCTCAACACATACAGATTATAGTTAATTTATACCCAACAGTCTTGAAGAGATTATTTGTGTTATATATTGTTAATTAACAAGATGGTTAACGAAACTGAAACTCCTGTTGTTGTGACTAGCTCTGGGTCTGGTGTTATTGCATCTACCATTGACTGGACCACGTACCATTTCCCACAGCCTATTGATTTATCAGGAATGCCTGATAAATTTAATGGGGGTGTTGGTTTTTCTCGTTGGCAGAAAAAGATGAAATTGTGGTTAACGGTAAAGGATCTATGGCCAGTAGTGCAGTATGAGAAACCAGTTGTGGTTAAGGAAAAAGTCGAAACTGTTAAGGCTTATGCTATGTGGGAGGAGAAGGATGGGGTGGCTAGGGCTGCAATTCTGGCAGCTTTAACGAACACACTATTCGATGTTTATTCATCTGACTCCTACACTACTAAGCTCTTATGGGAGAAGCTTGACCAGACACATAATACTGACACGCAAGGGTTGGAAAAGTATTCTGTGGCTAGGTTCCTTGACTTTAAACTGGTGGATTCTAAATCCATGACTGAGCAGGTGCATGAGTTTGAGATGTTGGTACATGCTTTGAAGGAGTCTGGTATGGACCTTCCTGAGAAGTTTCAGGTTATGTCCGTGATTGAAAAGCTCCCTAGTCTTGGGAAGAGTTTGCACTCTCCCTGAAATGATAGAAAGGAGAGATCACTTGGACAAACCTGATGTTAGACATCTCTGTACAGGAGCAACACAAGTCCAAGCAGGGACATGTGATGCCTACTGAACATGCTGGGAGTTCGAAGGTGAATGTAGTGACTGTTGGATAGAAAAGAAAGAATGTCACTAAGAAGGAAAACACTAAGTCTAATAAAGACAAGAACAAGGCTAAGGAACTAAAGGCACACAAACCATGTTGGTCTTGTGGACAGGTTGGTCATTGGAGCAAGGACTGTCCTGTAAAGAAAGCTAAGAAATCTGTTGTGGGAGCACAAGCAAACATTGTGCTTGGAACCACTGGTGGGCCTGTGGTTAACATGGTTGTTGGTGAGGCTGTTGCTTCTGAAACTTACAACGGGTATGTAACCTACAGCCCTGTACTACTTTCCACTTATTCGTCTCATGAATGGTTGATTGATACTGGAGCTAATGTACATATTTGTACTGATATTACTCTATTTGTATCTTATCAACAGAATCATGGAATGACTGTGACGATGGGGAATGCGAGTGCAGCTCAAGTTCGTGGAATAGGAAACGTGGACCTGAAGTTTGCTTCTGGGCGTGTTCTATCCTTCACTAGAGTGCATCATGTTCCTGATATTCGTAGAAATATAATAAGTGGAAGTTGTTTAGTTAAAAATGGATCTGGACTTTCTTTGAAATGTAATAAAGTAGTTATTACACATACTGGTGTATTTTTTGGCAAAGGTTACTTGTCTGATGGATTGTTTTTAATAAATGTTGAGCCTATTTTTGGCAGTTTTATTAATGATAATGTTGCTCCTTCTGTTAATTGTGTTGAATCATCTGATTTGTGGCACGCACGTCTTGGTCACTTGAATTTTGGTGCTCTAAAGAACATGATGAATTTAGAGTTGATTCCAAAACATGCCATTGATAAGAAATCTAAATGTCAAGTATGTGTGACTGCTAAACAAACTAGGAAACCCTTTCTTAATGTGGTTTGGGGTTCGGGTGTGTTAGATTTAGTGCACACAGACATATTTGAATTTGGTGGTGTTTTGACCAAGGATCACAATAGATACTTCATTACTTTTAAAGATGATTGTAGTAGATATTGTCATGTTTATTTGCTTAAACATAAAGATGAAGCACTAGAAAAATTCATTATGTACAAAACTGAATCTGAAACACAAACTGGTAAAGTACTTAAACATTTGAGATCTGATAGAGGTGGTGAGTATACGAGTACCTCGTTTAATGAATTTTGCAAGAGCAATGGTATAGTTCATGAGGTAACTCCACCATACACACCTGAGTCTAATGGGGTGGCAGAACGAAAGAACAGAACTTTTAAAGATATGATCAATAGTATGTTGATTAATTCAGGGTTGCCTAAGTACATGTGGGGGGAGGCTCTGAATACGGCTTGCCATATTCTGAATAGAGTTCCTCTGAAACATATGGACAAGACACCTTATGAATTATGGACATAGAAAATGACTAGCTTAAAATATCTTCGTGTGTGGGGGTGCCTTGCGAAGGTACTTGTCCCTGAACACAAGAGAAAGAAACTAGGGCCGAAAACTGTTGATTGCATCTTTCTGGGCTATATTGAAACCACTACGGCTATGAGAGTTTTAGTGTTAAAATCTGACATAGACGGTATAGTGGCTAACACTATAGTTGAATTTCGTGATGCAACATTCTTTGAGGATGTGTTCCCTATGAAGACTGGTATACCTCAGGGTATTTCTGATGATGATCCCACTCACACATCGAGTTCCATTCCTGATCATGTGGAAAGGATGACAAATGTGGGGGCGGATCCTAGTAGTAGCTCAACTCCTGAAGAAGTAGAGGAACCTAGAAGGAGTAAGCGTGCAAATGTAGTCAAGGATTTTGGAAGTGATTTTATCACTTACAATATCAAGGATGAACCTTTAACTTTTCGACAGGCCATGGATTCTTCTGAATCAAGGTACTGGAAAGGTACTGTAAAAAGTGAAATTGACTCTATTGTTTCTAACGGAACATGGGAGTTGGTTGATCTACCTCCTGGGTGTTCTACTATAGGATGTAAATGGGTATTCAAAAGGAAGATGAATCCGGATGGCTCAATAGATAAGTATAAGGCTAGCCTGGTAGCTAAGGGCTTTAAGCAAAAGGAAGGCACTGATTACTTTGATACATACTCTCCAGTTGCTAGAATGATAACAATCCGAATTCTTGTAGCATTGGCTTTTTTACATGGTCTTATCATCCATCAAATGGATGTACAGAAAGCTTTTCTTCATGGTGAACTTAAGAAGAGATTTATATGGATCAGCCTGAGGGATTTGTTGCCTCTGGTAATGAAGGGAAAGTATGTAAGTTAATCAAGTCTATATATGGCTTAAAACAAACTCCAAGAGACTGGAATAAAAAGTTTGATGTAACTGTTTTAGAATCAGAATTTGTAGTTAATGAAAGTGACAAGTGTGTCTACTACATGGTTAAAGGAAATGATTGTATTATTGTGTGCCTATATGTGGATGACATTCTGTTGTTTGGAACCAATATTGAGATTATTAATGAGACAAAAAGGTTCTTGAAAAGGCATTTTGAAATGAAGGATATGGGAGAGGCTAGTGTGATTCTTGGTATCAAGTTGACTCAGTCAACTGATGGAATAACCTTGTCACAATCTCATTATATAGAGAAATCTATACTTGAGAAGTATGGTTATTCAAATTGTAGAATCGCAAGTACTCTGTATGATCCTAAAATTGCCCTTGTCAAGAATAGTTCAGGAGTTCCTGTGTCTCAGTTAAGGTATTCTCAGATTATTGGGAGTTTGCAGTATCTTGCTAATGGTACTAGGCCGGATATTTCATATTCAGTGTCTAAGTTAGCAAGATATACAAGCTGTCCAAAAAAGACTCATTGGGATGCTCTAGATAGAGTACTTAGATATCTGAAAGGCAACATATATCTTGGTTTGTATTACAGGAGGTTTCCTGGAGTGCTAGAGGGATATAGTGATGCAAGTTGGATAGCTAAGAAGTCTGGTTCCAATGGAGTGACTGGATACCTGTTTACCTTTGCGGGTGGAGCAGTGTCTTGGAAGTCTTCTAGACAGACTATAATAACTCGGTCTACTTTTGAGGCTGAGTTGTGTGCATTAGATGCCACGGGGACTGAGGCTGAATGGTTACATGAACTTATGACAATATTACCTGTAGTAAGTCGCCCACTTCCTGCTTTTGCTGTTCATTGTGATAGCCGTACAACTATCGACAAGATTAACAGCAAGAAGTATAATGTGAAAACAAAGAGACATATCCAAGTTAGACTAAAGTCTATAAGGGGTCTAATGTCTGACAGGATCATAGCTGTTGAGTTTATTGGAACTCAAGAAAACCTAGCTGATTCTTTGACTAAGGGACTTGAGCATGCTAGTCTAGGTTGGGGATGTGACTGATAGCCCATAATGATTCATCTACAGCGGGAACCCAATACACATGAGATGAGATCCCTCGAAAGTGTATTCAATGTGGTAATAACAAGTTGTAAGGGTGAATTGGTTGTACTTTAACTACATAGATTGATACTCACCTATCTGGAGTCTATCCCCTGTAAACCTATAAGGTACTGTCATTGCCAGAATAGCAAGAGTTATTTGAACTCTGAATGGGGTCAAGTCATATGACGAGATGCTAGCAGTACATCTCTGGAGATGCCCAGCTAAGCGAATGTAATTGTGTGGTCACAATTAGAGGAAATGGTTATTCCTTGAAGCATTCGATGAACAAGATCGAGACATGACCATTAATGTCTCAAAGCCGTAGATTAGCACCATATCCTTTGACTTGTCGTCATCTATGGAGTGTGGTCACACCAAATGGATAAAGATTCAAGGTGAAACATTCCATCTGAATCCGATAGCCATCGAAGTAGAGGACTTAGGAGGGTTCAAACCCGGAAGGGTACCTACTCTGAAAAACAAGTCATGATGAGGATAGATATGCATTTCTGTATGGATTTGTGGGGGATTGTTAGAAAATGGAAAGTTTGAGGCATATTTATAATATGTTCTTGATGTAATTTTCGGAAACTAACAAGTGGAGGTTGTTCCTTGTAATGAGGACTTAAACTTTCATGTTTGGATCTAGGACATTTTATTAGTGAAATCCATAAATAAATTGAGTTGAAAGAAGGATGTTTGAAATGGGTTATGTGGGTTGTTTAGTTGAAATAACTTGTATCCCACATAGCATTGGTAATGAAAGGTTGGTGGCTTTATATAGCTCCATGTGCAAGTGTAGTGCACAACTACTAAGGCATGTAGGTGTGCATGGTTGTAGGGTGGGCCTCGCATACGCGAGGCGACCTGGGCGAGGATTTTATTACCTGGATTATTGATTTATTTTAACAGGAAATCAGACTTTATTTGTTACAGCAATAATTCAGATTGGATCAGTACTTGGATTATTGGACCTGGTCAGACATCAAATCCCGATGGACAGATCCTGACAGTGATCAAATACTGATGAACATCAGAACCTGACGGACAGAAATCCTGATAGATCAGATACTGATGTTGACCAATCCTGACGAAGATCAATCCTGATGCTTCTGTAACTGAAAAATAAATCCTGATGCTGCAGTTAATGAAATTAAATCAGAATATTTACTTTCCTATTATCAAATTAAATCAGAATATTTACGTTTTATTTTTTGGTATTATATACATACCCGTTGATCATTGGAGTGTTTGTGAACCCATTGATCTGTGCTGTTTTATCCTGGGAGTGATATTGCTGCAATCCAATCACAACGTAAGTGGGGCAATAATCTCTTCAAGAACAGCCAAGTCTTCTCGAAGGGCTTGGTGACTCAGCTGTTCTTCTCTATTGTTGTCTTTGTTAAAACCACTGGGAGAGATAAGTATTTCTTATTTTTCTTGTTAATTACAGTTACTAATTATATTCTTGTTTATGCCTTCATGATTTGTTTTGTTAATTGGTTATATGTCTGTTCTTGTTTTAATATATATCATTGCCTCATTGTTGTTATAGTTAATTTATACCCAGCATATATAACTTTTAACTAGTAAGTATGATGCTCTTGATCTTGTTTTACTACTGAAGTTATGCAGCATACAGTGAACAGTTCATAGTTGCTAATGGTGATAAGCTATGCCTGCTTACTAAGGAGATAGTGTAGTAGTGGTGCATTGACATTCAATTATTTATGGTCATTGAATGGTGGTACAAGGTGTAATAATCACAATGTCTTCTGCGCCTTCGTTGATTACTAGGCTATCAGATGCTCAAAACAAACTTTGAATTTTATTCTGGAGGTCTTCTGATGAGTACTTGATATATCTCTCCTTGTACCTTTCACTCTGTATATGGCAACCGGATTTGTCTAAAAAGGATTTATAATCTATAAGAAACTTATTCAGAATCAAGTTACAAAGCTGACCACGCAGTTCTGTATCCTTCACAAACCTTGTGGATCGAGTTTCACAAAACTTTTCAAACTTAGTGTTGAAAGTCTTGAAACTTTGTGTTATGCCCAAATCTTGGTATAAGCCCTAAGCAGGCCTAATGGGCTTGAATAGAGGTCCACAACTCATAATGGGCCTAGAGATGAAGATTGGATCACTAAAACCCACCACCAGGAGTCAGTCCAATATACTATCAGCACAATATGGGAGACAGCGACCCCTAGCTATGGGTCGAGTTCGCCAGCAAAGTCCCTAGTATAGGATCACACCTGCCTTATCTCTCTACAAGGTCCAGCGAGGCCTAGAATACTCTCTTTGCAAGGTCCAGCGTGGCCTAGAGGTCCAGCGAGGTCTAGAATACTGTCTCTGCAAGGTCCAGCGAGGCCTAGAGGTCCAGCGAGGCCTAGAATACTCTTACGAAGGCTAGAGGTCCAGCGAGGCCTAGAATACTCTTATGAAGGCTCATAGCTAAGCCCAGCGAGGTCGCATGAGTATGATTATCTCCATAGCGTGGGATCACCTCGCATAACTAAGCCCAGTGAGGTCGCATGCGAGACCACGTAGTTTTTCCATTAGCCTCGCCAGTGAGGCCATACGATCCGAGCATCATGCTAGCCATAGGTAACCTTTATTGGACCATGGGTCATGAGCAGGATTAATGGATAGATTATATCAGCCCAAAGACATCTAGTGGATTTGGGCCAAGTCGAGCCCACAAAAACCCTAGCCCGTCTGGGTAGCTTCTTCTCTAAGAGAACTACGTATGGCTTGATCCCTATAAATAGCGTACGTAGGCATCTTGTTATAGATGATTGACATCTCACCTCTGAAAACACCATACAAGATCAGCCACAAAAAATCACCAATCTCCTACCGAGTTCTTCGTGTTCTTCGCGAAATATCCGTATTTTGCTTCGTGATTCCAGCAAACCTCCAAAATATTGTTATACAATATTCTCCCTATAACATTTGGCGCTAGAAGGAGGGGAAGTCATCATATTGGGAGAAGGATGACTAAATCGAACAAGAAGAACGGAGGGAACAACAACGGGGAGACCCCGGGTCTCACAAGACACCCAGGAGCGAGGCGAAGATAGGGGCCGAGGTTCGGAATGACCCCCATCTCTTCGTAGAGAGCATGAGTGGTCTTATCGTCGCGAAGACAGACCCCCCTCTCTTCGTAGAGAGCGCGAGCGGTCCCATTACCGCGATGAACGACCTCCTTCTCCTCGTGGAGATAGTGAGCGGTCCCATTATCGTCACGACGGACCCCCTTCTCCTCGTCGAGATTGTGAGCGGTCCCATTGTCATCACGACGGACCCCCATCTCCTCGTCGAGATCGTGAGACCCCCTATATGATGTAGCTAACAAGGCTCCCTCTTATGTGACCACTGAGTCCCCTATATGATGTGGCTATCGAGATCAAATAGATGCCTCTTTATGAGATTCCCCTTCGTGGGATGCCTCTACATGAGATGATTCTTGGTGGAATACCTCTACGTCGAGGAGAGGGGGGACACCCCCGATCCTTGGGGAGAGGGAGGACGCCCCTGATCCTTGGCGGCAATGAGGAGGTCCTCAACTACCTCAGTACACCAGGAAGATCATCTATCAAACAAGCCCCTTGCTTGGTATGGACATCACAAATATCAGCGTACATTGCCCCAATTTGAAGGAGAACTCATAGTGGGGTCACATTAAATTCTCTTCATTACAAATGGTGTCAACTCCAAATAATACAAGAAGGTTGCTGAAACATGTTGATTCCTCATCACATCTACAATTATAATAAGGACTCGGGGGGTAGTGGCATTACATAAACACCACTCCTAGCAAGACATTTGAAAATTTGCGAGACAATGCCAGCACCTAGCGTTGCGAGGCCGGCACCTAGCGTTGCGAGGCCGTACCTAGCGGTGCGAGGTCGTACCTAGAGACGCGAGGCTGCAAACTCGACACCTTGTGATGCGAGGCCTCTCGGCCCCATAGGCGCAATCAGGATCATTTGAAGACCCCATCAGCTATTCTAAAACACTTGGTAAAAATAGATATGAAGGGGCGTTATGGAGGAATCTATACATGCTAAAATCATGCGACATGAGTTTCTTGTGCAAGCAGATACGAGGCCTATGGTACTTTGAAATATTATAAACATCAAATAAAGGAGCATCAATAAAGTAAGCCAATCCAGGTTCAAGGAGTATCCAAATAAACAAAAGAAATTAAGTCTACAAGTGCGAGGCAAATAAAGGGAGTGCCCACATCTCCACTAAGTCTAGCAGATAAAGTTTAGTAGCAATAAAAAGGAAGTTATGGGGATCCATTTGTTGCTTCCCCATTCATCTCCATCTTGAGGTCATCAGCAAATTTCCCAGTTTCATCGCCCAACCGGTACCAATCAAAGTCGTCAACCTTTTCAAGGAATTTTTTCATGAAGTCAACAGATCCTTGGGTCTCAGCCTCCTCAATGATAGTGGGGAGAGCATCAGCAGCATCTTTAGCTTCCTTCTCTAGCTCAGCGACGCGGCCTGTAACTCCTTGATCTGGGAGTCTGACTGCTCCTTCTCGACAGCATGATCCATCTTAAGCTTCTTTTTAGCTGACTTCTCCTCATGAAGCTCTCTCTTAAGCTTCTCAGTCATGCCTTCAAATTCTTTCCTCCACCTCTCCTTTTCACCCTCTACATCAGCCTGAGCCTGTGTAAGTTTGGATTTGAGAGTAGCTATCTCTTTGCTCATCTTATTGTTAGAAGAAGCCAAGGCTCGAACCTCCTTGTGGTGACTCAATTGATGAAAGAAAAGCTCAGCTATAGTTCTTGTCTTGGAAGCATTGGACTCCTCCAGTGATTGTTTGGACCAAGCATACATGTCAACTTCAGAAACGTGGGCATGTGCCAAATCTCCATATGTCTCGCGGACCAGTCCAGGAGGAGGATGAATGGACGAGAGACTCTTGTCGTCCTTGTTCTTCTTCAATGGTGGTTCTTCATGAAGATTCGTTACCTCAGTTGGCTTTTTCATACTGGGAGAGAGGGAGGAAGATGATTGTCGAAGAGGCTTTGTGAGAGTTTTCTGCTTTGGATGAGGCATGATAACATCAGGCTTGGTAGCTGAACCCCTAACAAGGGAGGAATGGTGAGTCAGATCGCCAGAAGGGTTAAGAGAGGTACTCGCATCTTTGTCCTTCTTCATGAAAGGGATCCCGGGACATTTCTTGGAAGCCATGCCTGTAAATATACAGAAGAAAATACATCAATACAAGGCAAATGAGTAAGCCAGGCATGCAACATCAAATTGGTTCAATGCAAGTAGTATGTGATGCAGCAAGTCCATATGAGCTACAATGCAATGCATATGGATTAGAGGTCATGGCCTCATATTACATTTATTAACGACATTTATGTCATCTAGTCCCTCGGAAGGATTAACGATATTCTTTTTCGGGGTCGTTCTCGCCCTTTGCCTTAGAAACCCACACCGAATTAAATTCTTTTCGGTAAGCAGGAGCTGAAGGTCTCTCTTCTCAGCAGGAAGTTTAAGTATTTTGTCTAGAGATTGCATTGTAGCTCATATGGACTTGCTGCATCACATACTACTTGCATTGAACCAATTTGATGTTGCATGCCTGGCTTACTCATTTGCCTTGTATTGATGTATTTTCTTCTGTATATTTACAGGCATGGCTTCCAAGAAATGTCCCGGGATCCCTTTCATGAAGAAGGACAAAGATGCGAGTACCTCTCTTAACCCTTCTGGCGATCTGACTCACCATTCCTCCCTTGTTAGGGGTTCAGCTACCAAGCCTGATCTCTAGGCCCAAATCTTGGTATAAGCCCTAAGCAGGCCTAATGGGCTTGAATAGAGGTCCACAACTCATAATGGGCCTAGAGATGAAGATTGGGTCACTAAAACCCACCACCAGGAGTCAGTCCAATATACTATCAGCACAATATGGAAGACAACGACCCTTAGCTATGGGTCGAGTTCGCCAGCAAAGTCCCTAGTATAGGATCGCACCTGCCTCATCTCTCTACAAGGTCCAGAGAGGCCTAGAATACTCTCTCTGCAAGGTCCAGGGTGGCCTAGAGGTCCAACGAGGTCTAGAATACTGTCTCTGCAAGGTCCAGCGAGGCCTAGAGGTCCAGCGAGGCCTAGAATACTCTTATGAAGGCTAGAGGTCCAGCGAGGCCTAGAGGTCCAGCGAGGCCTAGAATACTCTTATGAAGGCTCATAGCTAAGCCCAGCGAGGCCGCATGAGTATGATTATCTCCATAGCGTGGGATCACCTCGCATGACTAAGCCCAGTGAGGTCGTAGTTTTTCCATTAGCCTCGCCAGTAAGGCCATACGATCCGAGCATCATGCTAGCCATAGGTAACCTTTATTGGACCATGGGTCATGAGCAGGATTAATGAATAGATTATATCAGCCCAAAGACATCTAGTGGATTTGGGCCAAGTCGAGCCCACAGAAACCCTAGCCCGTCTGGGTAGCTTCTTCTCCAAGAGAACTACGTATGGCTTGATCCCTATAAATAGGGTACGTAGGCATCTTGTTATAGATGATTGACAGCTCACCCCTGAAAACACCATACAAGATCAACCACAAAAAATCACCAATCTCCTACCGAGTTCTTCGTGTTCTTCGCGAAATATCCGTATTTTGCTTCGTGATTCCAGCAAACCTCCAAAATATTGTTATACAATATTCTCCCTATAACACTTTGCTTCACAGAATTCTTTAAAATTCCTTTAAAAAATGGAAACTTGTATTTTAATTCATCATGTCTCAAACCGTACAAAACCTTGTGCCAAATGGATGAAAAATAGTCCTGTGCTGCCTGCAAGATATCTTCGCTCAACTTAGATCGATACTCGTTCCCAATCATCTCAAGTTGCGGACACCCTTTCATATTTGTAAGAATATAGTTGAAGTTGTTCATGATGAATACATAGCGCATTGATGAATCTTAATATAAGATATATTTACGCTCCAAATTGATTCTCAAACTCATCATGATCCGAAGCATGTGCAGTTGCAATGGGGTTCCATCCGAAACTTTCAATAACTGATCATCTACCTCATTCCCTAAGCTTTGAGTTGGCCAAGATACAATTATAGTTAGCAGTTCCTCGTAAAGTGAAATGTTATTAACAAAATAGACTGTATATTTTGTCATGTCACCTTTGGGAGATAGATTGTTCGAGCTCTCATTAAGCACAACATCTTGAAAGCTGAAAAACAATTTCCTTACTAGAGTTTCAAGACTGCTAATAGTATTACTTGCTCCATTAGATATATATGCAGATAATACACAGTGGAACATGTTTTGAATCTCAAGCAATAAAACAAGCACAGCCTTGTACAGGTCTAAAACAGCGAACAAATTTTTAAATGATGCAATAGAACTGACATTTACAATATTGTGCAACTCAGCTGCAACAAGTTCGACTATGGGAAGAAAACAATTGTCATACGTGACAGCTCTTACACCATGAAAGATCTGCTCATAATATTGCCTCTCCCCGGGAAATATACTTTTGTAACATTTATTGGCTGCTTGTATCCATAATCTGATTTTTGTAGCAAACTCTTTGCGGCAACAAAATTGTAAGTCGCCTATGTCAAACATCAGAAACCTTGCAACCACCGCTGTTCTCCTTAAAATTTTGTACACCTCAATGCAGTCCCTACGACATTCTGCAGAGTTCAGCCTTTTTACTATGCTATGGAGACGATAAACTTGCTCTGAGGAGAGCTCACCATGGCCAGTATAATCGCTACCCTGCAACTCATAGCCATAACTGCTAGACACACTACTGGAGTATACAGTTGAATTCAAAGCTTCAGAGTTGGTTGTGGTCCTACCGATCGAGCAGTCCAATATTCCTTGAAACAGCATCTGCAGTGTAGTCATAGCAAGAGTTCCCTGAGTTTCGTAACTTGGAATTGTACCTGACTTAATTGATTTCTGAATATCATCCACTGCATACAAGTACTCATCAAATTTTTTGCGGTCTCCATCATTAATATTCCTTGAAACACCATCTGCAGTGTAGTTATAGATTTAAATTCTATGATTACTTTGGCTGCAGACTCTAAATGCGGAAACCTAGTTTCCCTGCAATCAGAGTCCATCCTGCCTTCATCCTTCGTTTCCTGTCTCACACGTTACATACTGAACCTCTTGTCGGTTAAAGTAGAAGACTATCTAGTTGTAACCTTGCATATTAGTTGTAACACCCCAGTCCCACATTGATGAGATTTGGGACTTCTGTTAAGTCTACAAGGACTAAGGTAAACTCGACTCGAATCGAGTTGAGTCGAGTTTGTGCTTATCAAATTCAAGTTTGAGCTCTTTTTTTTTGAGTCGAGCCTAAAATTTATCAATCCTGAAATTTGTGTTCGAACTCGACTCGTTTACGATACGAGTCGAGTTCGAGCTATTATCGAGTTTTCGAGCTTATCGAGTTTTTAAACGAGTTTTTGAGGTTTTATCGAGTTTTCGACCTTATCGAGTGTTTATCAAGTTTTCGAGTTCTTATCGAGTTTTCGAGTTTATCGGGTTCTTATCGAGTTTATCGGGTTCTTGTCGAGTTTTCGAATTTTGACTTAAGTTTCATGAAAGCTATTTGTTTATATTATTTTTTTTTCAAGTTTAACCTAAAAATTTTTGCCCCAATTTCAAATGACAATAAACTTTCAAAATTTTACGATTTCGATAATCAACTTTTCTAATCAATTAAGTAATCTTTTAGTTTATTCTATTCACATATATTTACGGATAAATTTTTATCTTTATTACATATTATGCATCTAACTATCGGTATCTTAAGTAGTAAACGATGATAATAAGATTAATAAAATGTGAAACATTTTTTATTGTAAGCTCATATGTGTTTTACTTTTTCAAAATAGGCAAATAGACACCCTACACCGAGAGAATTAAGTAGTAAATGATGATAATAAGATAGATTAATAAAATGTGAAACATTTTTTATTGTGAGCTCATATGTGTTTTATTTTTTTCAAAATAGGCAAATAGACACCCTACACCGAGAGTCACTAGTAGTTTTATAAATTTTATTTATAATTTAATAGAAATATTGCATACAACAAGTCTATGATGTTACTATCCTGCTGTTGTAGTTTATAATTGTACAAAGACAAAATATATGAAAAAGAGCTAATAAATAATTATCAATTTAAATTTTACAATAAAATTTTTGTAAACTATTTATAAAAGTGTATTATTAAATATCTTATATTCTCATATTAGAACAAATTTAATTCAGAAATTTCACTAACTAAACTAATAATATAATATTTTACATAATATAGGAAGAAAATATCAAGTTAAGTTTTAAAAGTAATTTTCATAAATAGTTGGGTGATGACACATAGAATAATAAACACATGATTATTTTTTTAAAAAATTAATCGAGTTTGAGTTCGAGCTGAGCCGAGTTCGAGTTTATTGAGTCGAGCTCCAAAAAACTCGGCTCGACTCGAGTTTTTATCAAACCCAAAAACGTGCTCGAACTCGATCTCGATAACAAGTTCGAGCCGAGCCCACTTTTTTGAGTCGAACTTTGAGTCGAGTTCGAACTAACTCGGTTTAAATTACACCCTTACTTTTGGGGGCCTGTGGATTACCCATATTAGCTGCATTTGGGCCAGTATACTGTGACTTATTTCCGATTTGAAATCGGGACTCGACCCGATTTCGAAAAAGACTCGGATTTGACCGTGGTTGTCACGTTAGTTGCTAAGAACAGATCGTTAAGTTCATGATAAAAAAACAACAAAACAGCAGTTCCATAAGCTAGAATCTTTATCAAGAAATATAGAATTACTCCAAGACACAGTTGAAGTGTGAACTTAAAAATTGGCAGGCAAATTTGTCTCAAATCACTCTGACTTTCCAGGATGGTTCAATAATCAATACTTCCGTAAATTTATAGTAAATTTAAACGTCTATTTCTTAGAGGTAACGCAAATAATCAATACTTTCGTATATTTATAGTAGACTTAGATCCTATTAGATGTCATTGTCAAAAGAAATTAAAGAAACAAAAAACAAGGTTTTAGTTGGATCATGAAGTAATAAATGATTAATTAAATGTAGTAGAGTGTTGTTTATCATCATCTGCTTTTCTTTCAGATTTGTAAATGGTCAGTGGTCTAAATATAAAATTCCAAACCTTATCATATGTTCCATTTGATTGGTACGATTGTAATGAGATACCAGCAAGTCGAAGATTATACACAAAATTGAAGGTGAAAGAAAAAAAATGGAGAAGTTGAGTGAAAACAAACGAAATTCTAAATTTCTTCACTAATGAAAATTGTAAACGTAATGAGTACGAAAGAGAATGAAACATTCAAAAATCAAATTGACGAATTTGAATTTTACTTTAGATAAGTAGGAACGAATGTAGTAAAGATTGCATCACCATATTTCTTGTGCTGTGTGTGTGGCTTCATAAAAATGATAGATTTTGAATAATTCAGTCCGATATGTTTCAGTGTACCATAATATAGTGCACCAGTAACCTTCTTTCGACATAAAGTTGAACACCAATGCACCTGAGATCTTGCATACCAGTGAGATTTGTACAAGTCTATCTTTTCTCTATCATTAAAGTATGCCTCTTCAACTAAACTGCAACTAATAAACAGTTACAGGGTTGCTGATAAATGGTGGTAAACTGGTAATTGATAGTTTATAGTCAATTAAATGGTGGAAAGGGTCTTATGCAACTATTAAATGTGTTATTTGCCTTTGTGGACTATCAGATGTTCCCAAAAAAAGTTTTGAATTCTATTCTGGAGGTCTTCTGGTGGGTACTTGATCTATATTGCTTGTACCGTCTACTCTGTATATGGCTACTGAATTTCTCTAAAAAGGATTTGTAAGCCGGAAGCAACTTACTCAGTATCAACTTATGAAGTTGAGCACGCAGGTGTGTATCTGGTATAAGCCCTGTGGATTGAGTCTGACAAACCTGTTCGAATGCAGTGCTGAAAGTCTTGAACCTTTTCTTCACAGAATCCCTTAAAATCCCTTTATAAAATGGAAATATGAAGGTAGTGTTTTTCGTAAGTTCGTTCACAGGGAAGGACTATCAATATTGATTTCGAGTAGATTATCTCTTACAATCTAGAAGTGTGTAAATGGGGGGTTTTGAGTTTGGTTGAGATGTTTTATCAAACACCTTGCATACGATAAATAAATTGCTACAAGAACAGAACTAAGTTAATGGCTAATATCCAAATTTGCCAACACAACAACACAATGAGCAAATTAACAAGATAAGAGACATTTGACCCAAGGATAATAGCAAATCAAGCACTTCAACCCAACAAACAAGAATATATCCAACTCTACCTAACCAAGATAATTGGTGAAACACACAATTACTTATTTCTCTTCTAAAAACACTACTTTAGTGAAGCACATAAATTAGTTCTCTTGATACTAGCAACCAATAGTGAAACACTACCAATTTAACCAAATCAAGGAATTAATCAAAAAGAGGTTAGGGCAAACCCAAGGATGAGAAGCTCAACCTAGGTATTTGCACTTAAAGCTTAAGAATTTAGGTAAAGTAAACTTGTGCTACTATAATGAATGTACTAACAATTACGGATTAGTACAAACAATTAGTAATTGAAATTACAAGAAGAGCAAGATGAAGCAACTTACAAATCTCCAAGCAAAATCATAAACAATACACTCAAGCAATTAAGATAGAATGAAGAAGATCTTACTTAAATTGAATGGGTTTAGTACAAGAGATGCTTCCTTGAGCCAAATTATGGAGTTAGTTAATCATAATCAACTATTTCCTACTAACCCTAATTATGTTCTTGAAGAGGCAAAGAAGAGATGAAGTTAGATGTAGGTTAAGATTATGAAGATAAGATGTTTTAATGCTCTTTTAATACACAGCAGGCTCTGTACGGCTTGTCGAACGGCCGTACAGCAACCCGTACAGAAAAACTGCTCCTTTGAACGGCCTGTCGAACGGCCGTACAGCAACCCGTTCGAGACAAAATCTTCAAGATAATACATTAAACACCTCCCAGCATTGCGAGCTTTCATCTTCTAACTTCCCTCTTGAATAATCTTTGCTTTCATGCCCGAAATAAGCCATCTTTTCAACAATTAAGCATGAGCCACTGAAAGATGAAAAACATAATTAATATCGATAAAACTACATTCGAAACGAACAAAAATGCAAGAGAATAAAAGACAAAACGTGTATAAAATACACATTATCAAATCTTCCCCCACTTAAACTTTGCTAGTCCCGAGCAAGCTAAAATTAACATAACCATATACTCTTAACTAGTACCACTTCCGTAGGTGATCACGGTTGCATTTGGCATATGCAACAAGCCCTTGGAACCCCTAGGTAGTCCTAGTGGACGAGTGAGGTCTCGTGAGGGTTTATAGATGATGTACCCACAAAATCACAAAAGCCACTAACAAATAAGAAACTAATAATACCTATTAATTAAACTAACTACTACATTCACATGTCCGAGTCGTCTACTTGTAACTAAAATCAAACATATAGAGTTATTCACCTTGTCATCCACTAAAACGAGCTAACAACCAATTCAAGAATCAAGATAACACACCTTGTGCAAGATGTAACCAAGACATTAAAGATAGAATGAATGCACTTCAATCGTGAACACTAGACAAGATGATCACAAAGCATACATGGCTTCGCATTAAGAAGATGAAATTGCATGGTGAAAAATCTCACATCTCTCAATTATGCATCACACAAATATGGGCTAGAGATTTCACTCAACTCCAAGTCTAAATGCATGCGCTCTACTTGACCTTGCATGTTCACCTAAATTCCGGATTGCACCAAAAACAAGGAATTCATAAAATGGGTTGTAATGAGGCTAGGGTGAAGGTGTGAAAATTTAAGTTCAAGGAAGGTGTAAAAGTCTTGCTAGTTGAGTCAAATGGTGCTTGCTTTCTTCGTACACCAAATTCTAAAACTAAAGAATGTCTTCACTCATTTACAATTACAAAACACAACCACATTTACCAAGAAAATTGAAACAAAATAAAGTACAAAGATTTATTGTTTTTTTTTCTATTTCTCTTCTTTTTTTTCTTTTTTTTTTACATCCCCTTTATTATTATTTTTTTAGCAAAGGGAATGCATAACATAAATAAATACTACAAAGAACTTTGAACCACATCTAGATAAACACATCAAACTAGTTCCCACTTATAATAATTAGAATCCTTCATCTTCCCAACTTTTCCAAATTCACATGCTCATCAATCAATTCTTTCCAGACTCAACTAGCTCAACTAGGTCGAGAGTGAAGTATTTGGCTATGACTAATATATAAAAGGGGAGAGTGACGAAGAAAAATATGGATATAAGCTTCAAAGGGGGTAACTACGGATTATTTTCATGGTTCATAAGCTAAAAAGGCCAAAAAGGTTATCCTAAATAGAATTTCCTTATTATGGTACATCCATGAATGAAGGTTTAATGCAAGCCCTAGAGCAACAACACACATAAAGAGGGAGCAACACACAAGCAAAAGAATCGTCGTTCAAGGCCTCACAAGGTTTAAGTTGTAATAACATCTTCTCGATTTGATTCCATGTATTCTAAGAGATAATCATCATGTTTACAATTTAATTTCAACAATCTAGACTTTTCATGTCATTTTAAGTGTGTGTGTGTGTGTGTGTGTGTGTGTGTGTGTGCAAAAAGGTGCATCAAACTTATAGATTCACATCAAATTGATAATGCTAGACACGTAATAGGAGAAAACAAGGCTACAAGCTCACAATGTCTTAAATTTCACAAACAAGTAAACACGCTCATGACTAAACTTATTTCCCTAATGCAAACAAAACGGACACCAAAATCAACAATCCTTCCCCCACTTAAAACATGGCATGTCCTCGTGCACTACAAATAAAAAACGAAGTAGAAACAAAAGTGAAAGAAACTCCCCTTAAAATGAATAACAAGGACCGGGAGCACCACTCATATTTACCAAAATCCAATTCCGATATTGCAAGCCATGAATTGAATAAATGCCACCAATCACAATCATGCCAACGAAAATAATCAACAAGCCAAATCCACACCCTACAAAGCCACTTCAACACTAATTAAGGATATATAAATAATAAAAATGTTTGTTTTTTTTTAAAATAAAATAAAATAACTAACCAATTAATAATAAAATAAAAAAATAAAATAAAATAAAAAACAAATCAAATTTAAAACTGAAATAATAATAAAAGCAAAAAGCAAATTTAAAACTAAAACTAAACTAAACTAAAATAATTACTTAGTTTTAGAAAATTTAAAACTAAATTCAAAATTAAAAAGAATTAAATTTTGGTTTTTGGTATTTTTTTAAAAAAAAAAAGAAAATAAAATGAAATAAAATAAATTAAAATTAAAATTAAATAATAATAATAATAATAATATAATAAACTAACAAATTAATAATAAATCAAAATCAAATTTTAAAACTAAAATAAAATAAAATAACTAAGCAATTACTAATAAAATCAAAAATCAAATTTAAAACTAAAATAAAATAAATTAAAATTCAAAATTAAAATAAAATAAATAAAATAAAATAACTAACTAATTATTAATAAAATCCAAAATCAAATTTTAAAATAAAAATTAAATAAAATAATAAAATTGATTCTTGAATTTTTATTTATTATCTAACTAAAAAAAATATTAAAACTGAAAATCAAAAAAAAAAACAAAACAAATAGATAAAAAGAGAAATCAAATAAATTAAATCAAAAGAAAATAAAATCAAAATAACCCCAAAAAAACATAAAACAAAAACGGGGAGGGGGCTGCGTTTGGTTTAGACAGGGGAGAGGGGGGAATGGTGGTGTACAGGGGTCGTGGCAGGCGAGTAGAGTGGGAAGAGGGAGATTGAGGCGTGGGAGATGGGATGGTGAGTTGGTAGAAGGCAACAGGAGTTGTGGAGGAAGGGTGAATCACAGGGAAAGGGTGCACTGGGAGAAGGAGACGGGAGGATTGTTTGTGGGCGAAAGGAGACGATGAAAAATGGTGGCAGGAGTTGCGATGGATTGAAGGAGGCGAACTGGGAGAAGGAGGTTGGAAGATGTGGTGTTATGAGAGATTAGTGAGCGTGGTCGTGGTGCTGCGGCTGGTGTTGCAGGTGGGTGGAAGGTCCGAGAGAACGGAGGAGACGGTGGACGGCGGTTGGTGGAGTGAATGGGTGGTAAAGGAGGAAGAAGGGGGCGAAGTTAATTCGAGAAAAAAAAAAGACGGAAATACGGAGGTGAGGTGAAGATTTGCAGGCGACGGAATGAAGATGGTGGTGACGAGGTATAATAGTGAATTGCAGGAGAGAACGGAGGAAAAAGGGAATGTAGTGAAGCTACAGGGGAGAAGGAGATAGGTTAGGGATTGTTATTGCTCTGTTTTTGTATTTTTTTTAATAGATGCACGGGCTGTACAACAAGTGGGTAGGGGGTTAGAAAAACCTTTCATTTTGAACTATGCTCTCGGCAGAAGGTGAGAAAAACATGGTACGTGCTGCTGCACGGTTTGCTGCACGGCCTGCACCCCGTACGATAGCCCGTGCAGCCCTGAAATTTTACAAAAACTATTTTTTTTTCTTTTTCTTTGTACAGAAAATTCCCACAAATCCTTGAATGCTTGAATAAAATACTAATTCCTGAAAACATGAAACAAACACATCAAGGCACGAGTGGAACAAATTTAAAAATTATAAAAACTATAATTAACGATACTAAATATTATTGAGCGGGACATTATTATTACAATTTTTTTTTGTTTTTTTTTAAAAACTCTATTATAAAATTCATTAGTCACACCACAAAAATACATAATAATTATATATATTTTTTTCTATTTTTTTTAGGAATTAAAATAGATGAAAATGGAATTCCCACTCACTAATATTTAGATCAATCCCCAAACCTACAATATGCATAACACCTTACATAAATGCAAGCGAGGAACAAAATCTAATACACGCATAAAAATATATAAATACATGCGTACCTTGGGTTACCTCCCAAAAAGCGCTTTGTTTATTGTCGTTGGCTCGACTTATTTATACAACTATTCTAACTAATGAGGTGAAAAAGCAAATAAATGCACATACCTACGAATCAATAATAAGAATAAGGTGTGCAAATAAACCTTTGATCCATAAAAATATAAAAATATTTTCAGGATCTTCACATGTTCAGGAGACTTTGAAAAGGCAAAGTAGTTAGAAAAATCGTCAGAATAATCATTATAACTACGACTCAAAAATTGTTCCCAAATTGGATCCTTATATACCAAAGCAAAAATTTCAATTTCATCAATCTTTAATTCCTTCTCAATTTTCATTGGACATTCATTAATTTTTATCTCATCTACCAATTCATTAAGCTCAAAGGTATTGTCTAAATTTGGTGGATCCTCAACTACATCCAATTTATCATTGTCAAGCTTAGGACAATCGTCAACTAAACAAGCCGATTCATCTTGCACAAAATTTTCATCAATTACAAAACAAGAATCATGATTAATAGGAGAATTGACCTCCGCTAATCGATTCACGGTTTCGGCAAGTTGATTCATTTGTTTTTCTAAGTTGGATATGATTTGAGAAGTGCTCTTTTCCAAGTTGGATATACTTTGAAAAGTGATGTTTTGAAATTGGAGGCTATTTGCCGCCATTTGCTTCATCATTTCTTCAAGTGATGACAATGTAGATGAAGAAGACCCTTGATGGTCTTGGGAATTATATTGCGAATCATAACATTGATTTTCAAAAGCATATGAATAATCGATGCTAGGAGGGTAAGGAGCATAGCATGAGTTTGTAGAATATAAAGAATTCACCTGATACGCATTAAAATTCTGAAAAGAATTAAAATCTTGATATTGTTCTTGATCACAGGTGAAATCTTGAGCGTTATTCCAACCAAAACAATTATTCATTATCTCCTGAAAGAGTTAGTTGTCTATCTCCAACAAACATGAAGACACACCAATAAAAAAAACAAAGAAAGAAAAAAAAATTATATACAAAGATAAAATCTAAACTATAAGAAACAATAAACTCAAAATTAATATTGTTGCCTTCCCCGGCAGCGGCGCCAATTTGAAGGTAGTGTTTTTCGTAAGTTCGTTCACAGGGAAGGACTATCAATATTGATTTCGAGTAGATTATCTCTTACAATCTAGAAGTGTGTAAATGGGGGGTTTTGAGTTTGGTTGAGGTGTTTTATCAAACACCTCGCATACGATAAATAAATTGCTACAAAAACACAACTAAGTTAATGGCTAATATCCAAATTTGCCAACACAACAACACAATGAGCAAATTAACAAGATAAGAGACATTTGACCCAAGGATAATAGCAAATCAAGCACTTCAACCCAACAAACAAGAATATGTCCAACTCTACCTAACCAAGATAATTGGTGAAGCACACAATTACTTATTTCTCTTCTAAAAACACTAATTTAATGAAGCACATAAATAAGTTCTCTTGATACTAGCAACCAATAGTGAAGCACTACCAATTTAACCAAATCAAGGAATCAATCAAAGAGAGGTTAAGACAAACCCAAGGATGAGAAGCTCAACCTAGGTATTTGCACTTAAAGCTTGAGAATTTATGTACACTAAACTTGTGCTACTATAATGAATGTACTAACAATTACGGATTAGTACAAACAATTAGCAATTGAAATTACAAGAAGAGCAAGATGAAGCAACTTACAAATCTCCAAGCAAAATCATAAACAATACACTCATGCAATTAAGATAGAATGAAGAAGATCTTACTTAAATTGAATGGGTTTAGTACAAGAGATGCTTCCTTGAGCCAAATTATGGAGTTAGTTACTCGTAATCAAATATTTCCTACTAACCCTAATTATGTTCTTGAAGAGGCAAAGAAGAGATGAAGTTAGATGTAGGTTAAGATTATGAAGATAAGATGGTTTAATGTTCTTTTAGTACATAGCAGGCTCTGTACGGCTTGTCGAACGGCCGTACAGCAACCCGTACAGAAAAATTGCTCCTTTGAACGGCCTGTCGAACGGCCGTACAGCAGCCCGTTCGAGACAAAATCTTCAAGATAATACATTAAACACCTCCCGGCATTGCGAGCTTTCATCTTCTAACTTCCCTCTTGAATAATCTTTGCTTTCATGCCCGAAATAAGCCATCTTTTCAACAATTAAGCATGAGGCACTGAAAGATGAAAAACATAATTAATATCGATAAAACTACATTCAAAACGAACAAAAAAGCAAGAGAATAAAAGACAAAACGTGTATAAAATACACATTATCAAAATATATAGCTCCATCAGGTCTTGTACAGTTCAAAACCCTATGCCAAATAGAGGAAACATGGTCTTCTGCTGCCTGCAAGATCTCTTTGCTTAACTTCGATTATACTCTGTCCCAATCATAATTAGGAGTTCAGAATTCCTTGTAATAATCCTAATTATATAGTTTAAATTATTCATAATGAAGAGTCTTTATAAAAAGTGGATTTACACTTCAGATTTATTCACAAACTTATCATGATCTACATCATGTGCAATTGCAATGGGGTACCACCTGAAGCTTCCAAAAATTGTTCATCTACCTCATTTCTTAAACTTTGAGTTGGCCGAGATACAATTATATTTGATAGCTCTTTCTTGTACAGTGAAATTCTAGTAACAAAATTCATTGTGTAGTCTGTCATAGAATGAACCCCGCCTATTGGAGATAAAGTGTTCGAGCTCTCATTTAGCACAGCATCCTTGAATCTGTAAAACAGTTTCCTCACTAGAGTTTCTAGGCTATTAATGGTATTACTTGCCCCATCAGATATATATGCGTATGAGACAGTGTTTTTACTTGGGCAATATAGCAACCAAAGCCTTGTACAGGTCAAAAACAGCAAAGAGAGTTTGAAATAATGTAGTAGCCTATAAGGACTTGAGTCCACATGGTTGTTCATTTGTTGAAATCAGTTGTAACCAGTTCGAATATAGCCAGGAAACAATCATCATACGGGACAGCCCTTGCATCAGCAAAGATCTTCTCATAATATTGACTCTCCCCAGGGAACTCTTTGTGGTCCCAACACTGCAAGTCGTTAATTCCAAACCTCAGAAACCTTCCAAGACATTCTGCGGCGTGCAGTCTCTTTACTATGCTACAGAGGCGATAAGCTTGCTCTGAGGCGAGCTCACCATGTCCAGTATAATTGTTAACTTGCAACTCGTAACCAGAACTGCTAAACACCCTCGTCTGCAGTGTGTTTGTGCACAAATTCCCCGATAAGTTGTTGTGGCTGCAATGGAGATCCAAATTCAGTATTTACTTTTGCCGCAGACTCCAAATTTGGCAAACTAGTATCCTCGCAACTGGATTTCTTAATGTCTTGGTGTCCCCCAGTTCTTCCAAGGTATAGCCTTTTAGATGTCTGTTATGAACTGAACTCGGTTTGAATTACAAAACAACGCTAAATGGAAATGAACAAGTTTTCTGATTACAACTGGGGACATTCGAGAGGCCCTTCTCTCCCAAACAAAGTAAACTAAAGATGACACATTAATCCGATAATCGACCCTAGCTCCCTTTCCCCTCTTTTACATTTCTCCTTTCTTTGTACTATTCCCCAAATGCCCCTTGACCCCTTTTGCTAGTTGACTTCTGCTCCAATGACCTTCTTACCCTTCTGTCTATTTTTGTTGACTATTTGACTGCATGACAATGTCTTTGTCAAAAACAAAGAAATTCAAAACAAGGTTTTTACGTTGGATCATAAGAGTAAAAGTAGATGATTTAATTAGATGGGCTTAAGACATTGGTCTTCATCTTCTGATCGATTTGTGTACTGTCAGCAGTTCAAAAAATTAATTAATTTTTTTTTTTTGAGGGGAGTTCAAAATTTTAATTTAGATTTCTTACATTCATGTTTCGTTCGGTTGAAAAAATTCGATCTAAAGTTCATATATTGTATCAGCTAACCAAACAACATAACGAAATAAGAATCGATCAAAAGTTCCATATATTGTATCAGCAACCAAACAATATAACGAAATAAGAATCGATCAAAAGTTCCATTTATCCTAGCCATCAGCTCTGTAACTCATTCATTTTGTATTCCGTGAATATATATTAAGTTAATTCATGTCTTCATAAATGTGTGTTTTCTTCATATAAATTTTGCCAAGTACTCTAATAGTTTCTTTGCAAGCTCCTGGCTCTTATTGTTTGACTAATCAGTAATCACTTATCTCACTGAATAAAAATTTAAATTTATAATTCCCTATTCGTTAATTACAAAAAACAAAAGAGATGGAGGCTAACTATGCGCTTTAAATATGCTTAAAAAACAAGATTACTTTGTTTCCTATGGCTGTATTATTATAGTGGTAGGGCTTACATTAAGAGATTATTTAATTTAATTCATGTGCATGGTATGTGCTAGCTTATAAAATTAGATGTAGCTTATCTGGAGAGGAGGGCACGTTGATTAATATTCAAACCTAGGCTTAACGGCATGGACAAAAAAGACCATTGTCTTTGTATACATGTGCCAGCTGCCTGGTCCTGCGGAATCTCTACACTATTTGCACACTTAGATACAGCTTCTTTATCCATTACAATACATGATTTGGTCATTTGCATTATGAGTTTTAACTAGCTAGATCGAGCTTTGGTGGAACCCTTGTCATGTGCTCACCCCTATTTTTCTTTTATTCCAAGCAGTTTGAAGCATATGCATCAAACATTCACTACGTGCATGCCTTTTATTCATAGGCTTATGTTATTTCGAATATGTAATCAGTGACGGAATCAGAATATATGACTCTATCTCTTGTTCAGGTTAGACATTCAAAAATAGGCAGTGCTCTAAAAAGCGCATTAAGCGGCCGCTTAAGCGGTAAGCGGACGCTTAAGTGGAAGCGGGATAAAAACGTCTAGCTTATAATAAAATCGGATTTTTAAGCATTTTATGGGTTTAAGCGGGTCAAAAAGCGGGATTAAGCGGTTTTAAGCGATTTTAAGCGGATCTGAAAGCAAATTTGAAATTTGATATTTCTAAATGTTACGTTTGTATTTTCCAAATTCATTATGACTAAATATGATTTTGTGAATGTGGAGATCACTGGTTTTAACTTTTATCATAATATGTTATATCATATGTGAATGTTATATTTTTTTAAAAAAAACTAATGTTGTATTTATTTATTTAAAAATATATTTATTTATAATCCGATTAATGATCCGCTTTTAAAACCGCTTAAGCGTCCGCTTAAGCGTTTAAGCGTTAGAATGTCATCCCACCGCTTAGGTCCGATTTGCACTTTTTACAACACTGAAATGAGGAGAAGAGTTGTAATTCCAAATAGTGTTCAAAATTCACTTTAAATAATTAAAATGAAATTTTGAACATTTGGGAGTTGCATTCCAGTTCTCTGATAGCTGTAAACAAATGAGAGAATTATTAATTATAATAAAGTAGTACTACTCCATAGATTACCATAATCATGTAAAATGATCTACTGTAGTTAGTGGGAATTATTATTGAATGTAAGAAGGTCCTGAAATGGTAATTGCATATTTATATCCATAAAGTAAATGACAAATAAACCAAAACGGAAACTTTGTGTCAAGTTGCAGCCACAAAAGAACAAGGAATGAGAAGCTGAAGTTCAGTTATTGATTAAAACTTTCTTCATATAGCTGTAGCAATTTCACTGCGCTGCCAAGTAACAAGAATCAGATTATTTGGCCTAACAAAAAAATGTAGGTGCTATTCATAAATTATTTTTAAATTTTTCTTTTTTTATATAAAAATAGGATTGTTCTATTTTTATAAAAAAAGAAAATTTCAAAAATAATTTATGAAACTATCCTTAAAATTCACTTTAAAATGTGTGATAGATACCCTATTTTGAAATGATAAAAAATCGAAAGAACGGAGGGAGTATATATTGAGGATACAAGGTGCATTATATCCATGCTTAAGAATTGTCGGTGGCTGTACTTGCTAATACATTCACTGCAAACCTTTTTCTTCTAGTTTTCCGAGTCAATAAATGTAGCGGATCTGCTCTAGGAGAGTGTGTTGCTTAAAGCTGTTTTTTTAGTAGTAATAGTAACTTTATTTTGTATTTTTAAAATTTATTAACTAAAGCTACAATTTGCAAATATACCACACTTTTGATAAAGATTAGGTGGAACAGTGATACCAAGTGGTTACGAAATCGTGGTTAAGAAAGTTAAACAATCAAGTCCCGCTACCTTAAAAGTTTATGTGATTGTTTCAAGCCACCTATCCGATTTTCTATTAATAATGGCTGGTTAATATGTACATCGTTATAATGCATTTGAACTGAATTATAATGGGCTTTGGCCATAAATATCCCAAAATACACCCCACCATTACAAGAATATCCCAAAATGATGATGGTTACCATAAACACCCCGCTATTACGCATTTGAAATAGGGATAATAGGTTTTATACTAATTACGCATTTTAAAAAGGGGTAATAGGTGAAACAGTACTTCCCTATTACGCATTTTGAAAATGGGTAAATGCTATTACGCATTTTAAAAAGGGGTAATAGGAGAAAATTTTCTATTAATTACCCACATCAGAAATGCGTAACATGATTTTTTTGTATTACCCTTTTGTGAAATGCGTAACTCCGGGGTACTTTTGGCCACCAGTTCCAAAAAGTGTTATTTTCATACAGATTCTTTGATTTTGGTGTATTATTGTCATTCTTTCAATTATAATTTTTAAGATGATTATTTCTCATAAACGAAATATAAATTTTAGAAATGCTTACGTTTCTAGACTTGAAGTGGAGTTTAAATAATGAAAATATTTTATGATCGATTTTATTCACCAAATAATTTGATATGATTATTTGAAAATATTTTTTAGTTATTAGTAATTATAAATAATTAATTAAGTATAATAATGAAAATAACATGTAGTGTTAAGTAGGGATAGGGGTAGGTACCGTATCAACCAACCAAACTTTTTAATTACCATTAATTATATTATGTTATTATTTATTTTAATAATTAGGATAAGTAAACCGAAAATCAAATCAAAAAACTTTCGATCTTTGGATTTTAATATAATAGTATAGATATAGATTTAAGCTGATGTCCAAACGTTACGTCTTATAATGTGTAAAAAGAAAATTTTGATCGATTTAAACAAAGGAAAGGGTATTGGATGCAAACCATTTCTACGCTTAGAGTATCATTTCAGTTATTGATGAATGTTGGAGATAAGAGTGATTCGCCATCTAGAACTCTTATACTGTTGTGGAATAAAAACTAGGTTACGAATATTGTGATTAGGGTTTGTGTGTATTTAATGCAAAGGGGTTGGTGAGTTTCAAGCTTTAATGGCTGTTTCCGTATTCGAGACTAATCGGTCCTCACGGAGTGCCCACGTATCTCGTTATTGAGAATCAAGCCAAAACGTAGTTCTGAGATGAAGGATCAGGTCCTTTATATAGGCTCGGGGAGCCTTAGAATTATGGTAGGATTTGGATACTTGGTGGGCAAGCCACCGCCTTGAGGAAGGTTCTAGACTCCTTCCTTGTAGGAGTCTGTTTCCATATCAAATTGGGTACCATGGAGGCTAAGTCTTGTAGGAATAGTATCCTTATCAGATGCTTATTGCTGACCTGTTAATATCCCTTTATATTAATTACGAAATTAATATTAAAATAGGATTTTGGACCCTGTTGGTGGGCCCCACGTTTTGACCATGTTGGGTCTAATTAATGCAACATTAAATGTGTCCTTTGGGCTTACTTTTAGCCCATATCATTTGCCCCCCAACTTCCAGGAAAACTGATCAGGTTTTCCTTGAAGTTATAACGGCCTTTACCCGAGGCTCGGGTCAGGTCTATCTTTATACAGTAGTGTTTCACGAATATTGTCTTGATGTAAAGCGTGGAGCGACCGACGCGTTTACGACAATGTTAAGCAAATGCTACTTGGTACTAACAACGTTTAAACGATGTTAAACGGTGTTAAACGACCTAAAATGGCACTAATCGATGCTAATCGACTCTAATCGGTGCTAATTGGCACTAATCGATGCTAATCGGTGCTACTCGGCACTAATCGGTGCTACTCGGCACTAATCGATGCTAATTGGCACTAATCGGTGCTACTCGGCACTAATCGATGCTAATCTACTCTAATCGGCACTAATCGATGCTAATCGGTGCTACTCGGCACTAATCGGTGCTAATCGACTCTAATTGGTGCTAATCGGCACTAATCGATGCTAATCGGTGCTACTCGGCACTAATCGGTGCTAATCGGCACTAATCGATGCTAATCGGTGCTAATCGGCACTAATCGGCACTAATCGATGCTAATCGGTGCTACTCGGCACTAATCGGTGCTAATCGACTCTAATCGGTGCTAATTGGCACTAATCGATGCTAATCGGTGCTACTCGGCACTAATCGGTGCTAATCGGCACTAATCGATGCTAATCGGTGCTACTCGGCACTAATTGGTGCTAATCGGCACTAATCGGAATGACATTGATTGGCCAAAAAAGAGCCGGAAAAGCTGCAGCAACCCCCTAGTCAGCTGCCAGGAGGTCCTGGTCGGCTGCCAGGAGGTCCTGGTCGGCTGCCAGGAGGTCCTGGTCGGCTGACAGGAGGTCCTGGTCGGCCTGACCCCTCCAATGGCAGCTGGTCGGCTGACAGGAGGTCCAGGTCGGCTGACAGGAGGTCCTGGTCGGCAGACGGGAGGTCCTGGTCGGCCGACGGGAGGTCCTGGTCGGCTGACGGGAAGTCCTGGTCGGCTGACGGGAGGTCCTGGTCGGCTGATTAGCTGACAAGAGCTCCGTGTTGACTGCAAACGGCAATAATCGATGCTTAAACGACGTTTAATCTGTGTTGAACGACGCTAAATGGCATAAGACGGCACTAATCGGTGCTAATCGACACTGATCGGCGTTAAGTTTTACGAATGTTTTGACGATCATTTTGAAAAGTAAAAACTTCTACCAAAACCATCTCCCGGGACAAACAACTGACGGGAGGTGCTAGAAGATCAGCCAGACCCCCTCCATGGCACCTGGTCGGCTGCCAGGAGGTCCTAGTCGGCTGACAGGAGCTCTTGGTCGGCCTGACCCCTTCAATGAAGCCTGGTCGGCTGCCAGGAGGTCCTGGTCGGCCACCAGGTACTTCTGGTCAGCTAGGACACTCCAAGGTTGTAGAAAACATTGTGATCTTCGCATGTACTGTAAGATCGTCCAAATCCGATATCCGGAACTCAAGATATGGCCGAAACAGCGTTGAAATGTCCGGTACCAGCTTGCCAAGAGATCCAGGTCGGCCGACATGAGGTCCTTGGCCGGTCACGGCTGACATGAGGTCGGCCTGACCCCTCCATGGGCGGCTGGTCGGCTGACATGAGGTCCTTGACCGGCCACGGCTAACATGAGGTCGGCCTGACCCCTCCATGGGCGGCTGGTCGGCTGACATGAGGTCCTTGGCCAGCTGCGGCTGACATGAGGTCGGCCTGACCCCTCCATGGCCGGCTGGTCGGCAGACATGAGGTCCTTGGCCGGCCACGGCTGACATGAGGTCGGCCTGACCCCTCCATGGCTGGCTGGTCGGCTGACATGAGGTCCTTGGCCGGCCACGGCTGACATGAGGTCGGCCTGACCCCTCCATGGGCGGCTAGTCGGCTGACATGAGGTGTTGAGTATTGAATACAGTAAAAGAATACAGAGGGGGGGGGTGAATGGATTCTTAAACTTTTCTTCGTTCTTGAATCTTTGCAGCAAGATAAGTGATGAGTGTGTGAGATATGAAGATGCGGATAATTAAAGACAAACACAACACAATATCACTTTAATCTAATATCTTATTAGATTAAGATTTTGCTACAATCTGTGAATACAAATGATAGTATTCTCAGCTTCGTTTTTCTCAGAGAGATATTTTCTAGGTATTTGAGAAACTTCAACACCCTTTTTCAGCTAAGGAAGTGAGGCTGTATCCTTATAGACATGGATACACCCACTTACTACAAATGAGGTAGGTAAAACAAAAACACTTTCCAGTCTGTCTATCTCATTTTAGTAAGAGTCCAAACGGCTACAGATTTGACTTTGACAAGCCTGTTTAGATCCACTTCTTCAGCTCCTTGTCCCTTGTCTTATCTCTCCAAGCTTCTTTGTAGGCTTTCCAGCATGCTTTATAGGACAGAGTCAAATAAAGTATGCTGGCTTGTTGCAGGTTTCTGACTTGTACAATTCTTCAGTATTTTGTCCTCAAGAATGTATTCGAGAAGTGACTAAGTGAGTGATTCGAGAACTGGAGTTGACTTGATCGATAACTCTGAGTTCTCGAATAGTGTTATCTTGACATATCGAATCACTTCTCGAATAGCTCTTTTCTCTGGGACTCCTTGAGATATCGAATAGAGCATTTTGACATATCGAATCCCTGAGATATCGAATAGCATATTGAGTCTTTGAGATATCGAATGTAGCATTGACTTGTTGACCCTTTGAGAACTCGAACTGTTGACTCCTTGAGTTCTCGAACCGTGTAATGGACATATCGAATCCCTGAGATATCGAATAGCATATTGAGAGATATCGAATAGTGTCTTCTGAGATATCGAACTCCAGACTTCTCGAATGCTAGACTTCTCGAATAAACAAATGTACTTCTCGAATTAGTACTTAGGCAATTTCTTCATTTCTTCAATTCTTCAAATCCCAACTGTGATTATTTGACAGTCTTCATTTCCTTGCTTGAGGCATGAACCTTAGAACTTCTTTCAAGCTTTATTCTTGACTTAGTAGGTACAGTTACACAGATAGAATTTGATGCCTATTACATAGTACAAACAAGTAGAAACTCTACAACTAGAGGTTCCCTCAGTTAAGAGGTCATGTAGGTAATGCATAGCATTACGAACTACTTGGGCTTGTTATTAGATGTATTCAGGCATGCCTCTGTGACTAACAATCTCCCCCAAATTGTGAGTAAGACCCTTAGTCACAATTTCATGTCTGATAACAAGCCTAACATACATAAAGATAAAACTTGACAGTACAGGTATGAATTTCCATTAGCAATTTGGATAGAACTACAGAGTGAGTAATCTTACAGCCTATGATGAAGAACTAGCCATTGTCTTTTGATTCCCTTTCCATAGCTTTGGCTTGAAATTCATCATATTCTTTCTCTCTTCTTTCTTTCTCCTTCCTTGTATTCTCATCCATATTACTCCTGTGATGTCTTCCCCTTCCGTCACTTTTATCTTCATCCTTGTCTTGATCTTTGCTTGGGTTGAACTTAGCAGTCTCAGATACAATGCCAGTTGCAATATATGACCTGAGATAAGATATAGCTTCTAATTCTTCTGCTGTTCTTGATCCCTTCTTCTTGATCAGTTTCTCAATGATGGCTATGATGAGATTTTTATTTTGAGGAGTTAGATGCTTAGGAATGACCAGCTGCTTGATATCTTCAATTCTTGTTCCAGCCTGGTAGATAATAGTTCTAGGATCTGTGAAAACTTCAGGTAGCCTTGAAGGTTGACCATTCCTCAAGTCATCATGAAGACTCTTGTTGTTCTCATTTCCCTTCTCAATTAGTCCAAGGAGCACATTCACTTCTGAGTGCTTTAGACTCTGTAGAGTATTGATGGTTAAGTGCCATATCTTGTTCTTTCCTACCATCAATATCTCCTTGAGCCATAGATTATTAAGCCTCCTTGGTACTACAGTGAGACAGTCAATCTGACTCTTCAAACTCTCATGATATAGCAGAGCATCACCAGCCTGTTCTCTAGAGACTTTCAGAAACTCCAAGAATGCATCATCATGATAGACATTTGAGTTTGCAATTTCTTGTAGCTTGGCCTCAGTGACCACCTTCACTTCTACTGGCTTGGCACTCTTAGATATTGAGATTCGAGGCTTGTCAGATGGCATACTCCCCGCAACCATTGTGGTTGTGATAGACTGCCTTTGACCATCAGGAGTAGTGATGTGCACAGTTGGTAGAGTGACAACTGGCAGAGAAGTGGGAGGCTCATCAACTTTGTCCTTTCCTTTTCCAGGCACATGAGTAGTAGATTTCAAAGTTCTCTGATGGCCACCCTCAGTGATCTTGATGCCCTTTTCTAGTGGTCTCTCCCCCTTTGGATTTGAGTTCTTTGATATCCTCTTCTCCCCCTTAGGCTTGTTGACAGACACAGGGACTGTAGGAGGCACCTTTGGAGTTGAAGATTCATCAGGTAGAGGGAGACCCATGTGCTTCATCATTGCAGACAACATTGATTGTTGATGCAGAAGAACATCAGCTGTGGTGGTGGCTTGAGTGTTCAACTGCTCAGTCAGAGTTGTCACAGTGTCTGTAAGATGAGCATTGGACTTGTGGAGAGAGACTACCTCCTTTTCAAGAGTATCCACTTTAATGAAGAGTTCATTGGCCTTAAAACCAGATAGGGATTGATCCTTCAGTCTCTGCACTTCGAACCTTGACATCTCATGCACAGGAACCTCAGTGACCAGCTTGTCTCCATATTGATTTGCAAAGAGGGTCCTGAGCATGGCATTGGCATCAGTTGTCTGATCTGATAAGGATTGAAATTTGTGCCCCAGACTTGTGACAGCATCCTTGAGAATAGCCAAACCATTGTCCATCCTGGTGCAAGTAGCATTGCAGGTTCGAATGTCCTTGAGAACAGTCTCCAATTGAGGGAATTTAGCATCAAAAGTCCTCTTGATCTCATGCACCTCCTTGGTTGTAGCTGAACACACTTCATTAATTTCTGTCTTTAAGCCTTTACCAAGATAGTGTGCAGCCTTGAGAATGCCTTTATAGCTGTCATTCACTGCTTCAAACACATCAGTAGGGTTGAGAGATTTGGCATTGGACCCTAGTGAAGTGATGTACTCTTCTCTGAGATACTGGAGACCTTCTGAGAGAGGGATTGAATTGGTTCCTTGCAGCCAAGCATCGATATTCCCATCTCTCTCAGTTTCATCTATGATCTTCTCCTTCTGTAGCTCTACATCCTCTTTGTGACATAGGAGAATAGCTTCATAGTCTGGATTGGGCATGTTTGCAGTGAGAAGATGCTGAGCAATTTTTGTGAACTCAGGGATCTGATCCACAACTAAGCTTTGAAGTGCTTCAACCGTCAATTGTGGTGGAACAGACCCTGATCCTGAAGCACTGTCATGTTGCACAGGCTTCAGCCATTGAGACAAAAAGTTAGAGCTAGAGCTAGGCTTGCTAGGCTCCTCAGTTACAGATGCAACTTCTGCAACCGGATGAACAGACTCTACTACTGCTGTCTCCACAGAAGTGGGATGAGTTACAACAGTAGTTGACACAGGCACAGAGTCTCTAGTAAGAACTAGGGAATCCTCTGTGTTTGTGATGGTGTCATTAGGATATGCCCCAGCATGCATTCCCTGACCATCCAAATGTGGTACCTGGGTGGTGAGCAAGGTGTCATGCACCAAGTCACTTGAATTCATTGGCTCATCAAAGGAAAAGAATTCTTGATGATCAATGCCTTGCTCCTCAATTGCTTGATTTGCAGGCTTCAAAGAAATATGAGTGGTAGATTCTGAAAGAGAAGTGTGTTGTAGACAAGATTTTGGCAACTCCCCCTGAGAAATAGAGGGAGTTTCAGTTATGATGTGCTCTCCACTCAGTGTTGTGCCAGCCTTATCACTCCCTTGTGCTGACTCTTTACAGATAGGTGCATTGGGGAGGATGCTTGATTCTATAGATGCATCCTGTTGAGAGGATACATCTAGTGAGCTGTGTGCCCCTGATTTTACAACTTCAGCCATTTGAGTGACTGAAGAGGTGGTTTTAGACTTCTTCTTCTTCTTTAGGCTTATGATAGGTAACTCAGGTTTCTCACTTTCTAACCCTAGTTCTACAGCCAAGGATGCTTCAGTTAAGATTTCTAAAGGTTCAGAAGCAGCCTGTTTTCTCTTCTTTTTACTAACATCACCCTTTTGAGAGGATGATGCAGTTGGCTCTTTGCTGGATAGAGTGTTTGGCTGAGGGGGTTGGTTAGCAGGCCTTGGGTTAGCACTTTGTTCTCCTTGCTTAGGCTGTGCTAACTGTGATTTTGAATCAAATATTGGCATGTTGTGGGGGTAAGACCTAAACAAACCCTCCATGTGGGGAGTTATGTTAAGTCTTACATCCACATCATTCCTAGTCTCCAAATTACCAAAAATGAGTTTGGTCATGGACTTAGGATAGCCTATTTTACTCTTATCTACTCCAGGCAATTCAATCAAAGAAGCATTTTTAAAGTTAAGCACTGATTGAATAAAGCGAGGAAAGAAAATTTCATTACCTCTCTTGGCTGTGGTCTGACCAAGTCTCCCATAGAGTTCCTGTAGGATGAGAAGTCCAACATCTATCTTTCTCCCATGAGCCAAGGCATAGGCAAGCTGCTGCACGGGTGTACTAATCTGATCAAAGCTTGATTTCCGTGCAGTGAATACTTGAAGGAGTGTAGCAAATACAAAGCTCCATTCTTTCCTCAAGAACTTCCTATTCAACTTTCCCAGCTTGATAGTATCAGAGTAGTTGATGAAGTCAAAGAATTCTTCCAACTCATCATTGGAGGCCAGAGCATCATACGTCTCTTGCTGCATATCCAAGGCTTGATTCATGTCTGCAGTGGTGATAGTGATATCCTCTCCTTGAATCTTGCAGTGAACAATATAAGAGGTGATAGCATTCTCAAGAGCGATGACCTCCACAGTAGCAGTCCTCCAGAATTGTTCCAATAGATCTATGTACAGAGTTGGGTTGGCTGAGAGCGCACTCTTGATGTATGATTCAGACAACCACCGAACAAAGCACTTGAAATTGGCATTCGGTGCTTCCACATCACTGGAGATTGCGATGAAATTAGTTTGGGATGGTATGGTGAGTTGAGTGTTTGCCATTTGGGTAGAGAAGAAGAGAGAATTAGGATTGAAGAAGAAATTCGCAGTTAGGGTTTTTCAGAGGTTTCAGGAGTTGAGATGCTTGAGAAATCGAACGAAAAGAATTGAATAGTTGTGAAGTTGTATATATAAATGTCTTGAGTTGTCGATAGATAAGTGTTCTGTAGCGACAAGTCATTCGAGAAGTATGAAACAACTATTCGAGAAGTCAAGAAGGGCTTATTCGATATCTCAGGCAGTTTTTGACTCACAGCTGGCAGTGATTTAACTCAGAAAATAATTCAAAGTTAAGAATATATTTTTATGAGTGAAATGAAGGTTTGAATATAAATCCAAAAAGCGATTAAGTGTCAGCGAAAAATCAGCCTTTTCAAATGATTCGATAACTCAAATGCAGTATTCGAGAACTCTATCATTAGAGAACTAAAATACTCTATTCGAGAACTCAAAGTGTGCTATTCGATTTCTCTAAAAGACACTATTCGAGAACTCAAGAGGGTTCTAGATAGGCCTAATCGAGAACTCGAGCCAAGACATAACAATGAACCATTCGAGAAGTCTGACTTATCGAACTGTACTTTTCACTCATAAAATTCAATTTCCACTATCCTTTAAAATTTACTAGAAATATTCATTGACGAATATTCTACCAAATTAAATAGTGGTTTACTCAAAATTTTTACAGAAATTTCAAGCTACATATGTATGATTTTCAACATGTGCAGCATTGGAATATTTATATATCATACTCCAGCCAATACTTACTTCAGAAATATTGGGCATTTGATAAAGTAAGTATTTACTGCTGCAACAATCTAGTTGATATATTCACTTAGCCAGAATTCGAAGAATTCAGCATTCCAATCTCACTGACCAGCCTAGTGAAGGTGGCTTCATCTAATGGCTTAGTGAATATGTCAGCTAGTTGTTTTTCTGTAGAAACATAATGCAACTCAATGGTTCCATTAGTTGCATGTTCTCTAATGAAATGATATCTGATGTCAATGTGCTTTGTCCTAGAATGATTGACAGGATTGGCAACTATAGAGATTGCACTTGTGTTGTCACACATGATAGGAATTCTTTCCAACACAAGTCCATAATCTCTAAGTTGGTTTCTAATCCAAAGCACTTGAGCACAGCAACTTCCAGCAGCTATGTATTCAGCTTCAGCTGTGGAAGTTGACACAGATTGTTGTTTCTTGCTGTACCAAGAGACTAACCTTTGTCCAAGAAACTGGCAGCTACCTGATGTGCTTTTCCTATCCACTCTGCATCCAACATAATCAGCATCAGAATAACCAACCAGATTGAACCCTGTGTCCTTAGGATACCATAACCCCAAGTTTGGTGTGCCTTTCAGATATTTGAAGATCCTTTTTATTGCTATCATGTGTGATTCCTTTGGGTTTGATTGAAACCTTGCACATAAGCATGTAGCAAACATGATATCTGGCCTACTAGCAGTGAGGTAGAGTAGAGAACCAACCATGCCTTTGTAGATTGAGATATCTACCTTTTTGCCCTTAGCGTCATCATCTAACTTGGTGGCAGTGGCCATGGGTGTCTTTGCAGGTGAACATTCTTCCAAATCAAATTTCTTCAGTAAATCTTTAATGTATTTGGTTTGACTTATAAAAATGCCATCCTTCCTTTGACTAACTTGCAGTCCAAGAAAGAATGTTAATTCTCCCATCATACTCATCTCATATCTGCTTTGCATGAGCTTAGAGAATTTTTCACACAGCTTCTCATTTGTAGAGCCAAATATGATATCATCCACATAGATTTGAACTAGGATAATATCATCATCATGTTTCTTGTAGAACAGTGTCTTGTCCAGTGTGCCTCTAGTGAATTGATTCTCCAGTAGAAATTGTGATAGTGTGTCATACCATGCCCTAGGAGCTTGCTTGAGTCCATACAATGCTTTAAGTAATCTGTAGACAAAGTGGGGAAACTGTGGATCCTCAAAGCCAGGTGGTTGTTGCACATATACTTCTTCTTCCAACTCCCCATTCAGGAATGCACTCTTGACATCCATTTGATAGACCTTGAAATTGGAATGTGCAGCAAATGCCAAGAAAATTCTGATGGCTTCTAGTCTAGCAACAGGGGCAAAGGTCTCATCATAGTCAATACCTTCCTGTTGAGAGTATCCTTTTGCAACCAACCTTGCTTTGTTCCTTATGACTACACCATTTTCATCCATCTTATTCCTTAGAACCCATTTAGTTCCAACAACGGTTCTATCCTTTGGTGCAGGCACTAGTTCCCATACTTTGCTCCTTTCAAATTGATTTAGCTCCTCTTGCATAGCAATTATCCAGTCAGGATCCAACAATGCATCATCAAGTTTCTTAGGCTCAACTTGGGATAGAAAGCAGCCATAGAGACATTCATTTATAGTTGCTCTCCTTGTCCTTACTCCTGCATTTGGATTTCCAATTATCTGATCTGCAGTGTGTGATCTATCCCATTTCCTTGTATGTTCAGATTGATTTCTCATCCTTGATGTTGCTTCATCATTTAGATCATGATCATCTACATTTCCTCCCCCTGTGAAGTTGTCACTCCTCACAGGTGTATCTTGGATGCTTGTTTCTTCATTGTTGGTTGACACAGGTTCTTCATTCACTTGAGTTTGTTGGATTATGAGTTCAGATTCACTTTCAATCTCCTCATCAGAATCATCTAGATTGTCAAACTTCAAGGGATCTTTATCTTCATCATTGGCTTCTTCTAATCCAGGTAGTTTGCTGTCATCAAATGTTACATCTGTGCTCTCCATTACTTTCTTTTGACAAATGACATAAACTTTGTATGCAATTCTTTCCATAGAATAGCCAAGAAAGATTCCTTCAAATGCCTTTGCATCAAACTTTCCAACATATTCTGAATTATCTTTTAGCACAAAGCACTTGCTTCCAAAAGTATGAACATACTTTAGAGTAGGCTTCTTTCCAGTCATCAAGTTGTAAGGTGTCTTTCCAGTGTTTTTGTTGATGAGGGTTCTGTTTTGGATGTAGCATGCAGTGCTCACAGCCTCAGCCCAAAAACATGTAGGCATCTTTGCATCAAGTAGCATTGTTCTAGCAGCCTCTATCAGAGTCCTATTCTTTCTCTCAACAACTCCATTTTGTTGTGGGGTCCTTGGAGCTGAGAATTGTTGAGAAATACCATTTTCTTTGCAGAATGCTCCAAGCATGGCATTTCTGAATTCTGTCCCATTATCACTTCTTAATGCAATCACACTTGCATTTATGGCCTTTGCTTCTTTGTCAACTTTCTTTATGTGCTCAATGATTACTTGTGGAGCCTCATCCTTTGATGCCAGAAATTCTACCCATGTATACCTTGTAAAATCATCAACCATCACTAGAGCATACTTCTTCCTTCCTAGTGACATAATATTGACAGGCCCAAACAAATCCATATGAATCAGTTGCAGGGGCTTGGTTATAGATGTCACTGTTTTTGACTTGTGGCTTGATCTTTTCATTTTTCCCTTTTGACACGCCTCACACACTCCTTCTTGACAGAATTCAAGTGTGGGCATGCCTCTCACTAACTCCCTTTTGACTAGGGAATTAATGGCTTTGAAGTTCAGGTGTGATAGCTTCTTGTGCCACAGCCAACTGTCTTCATTTGATGCTTTTGAGTAGAAGCAACAAATTGTGTCCTTGCTTGCAGAGTACATATTGGCTACAAACAGGCTTCCCTTCCTTACTCCAGACAGAGCAAAATCACCAGTCTTCTTGTGGGTGATCAAACATTCATCTTTGTCAAAGTTCACTTTGAAGCCTCTGTCAGTGAATTGACCAACACTCAGTAGATTATGCTTGAGCCCCTTGACCAGTGCTACATTCTCAATGATGACATTTCCAATTTCCAACTTGCCATATCCCAGTGTGTTGCCAATGCTGTCATCTCCAAAAGCAACCATTGGGCCAGCCTTTTCCTCATACTGTGATAGCAGGGCCATATCACCAGTCATATGATTTGAGCATCCACTGTCCAAAATCCACATGACCTTCTTTTTACTTTCTTTGCCCTGCAAACACAAAAGTATTACTTCTCCTTTGGTACCCAAACGAGTTTGGGTCCATGTGACTTAGTGACAGTTTTATCAAAATCAGCATGCTTATCAGTTTTCTTGATGTTGGTCTTCTTGTCACTGTTGGGAGTCTTAGAATCAGGGTTCTTAGACTTAGGTGACAGAGGTACCTTCCTAACTTTAGGAGGACTTGAAGACTTTGTCCTTGTGTAGTGTGTGTGAACATTATGATTGATACAGCCCTCCATGAATTGTCTTCTCAAATTAAAACAACTAGTTATCACATTCATGTTACATGGCATACAATCAAGTTTATCACAGAAAGGAGAGTCTCTATGTCTTAAAGGCACAGAGCAATCATAGAATGGTTTAGCAACACTACCAGATGGTTTCTTGCAAGCATGAGTCAAATGATTAGAGCTAAAACAGTTTTGACAAACTTTCCTAGGGGCATTTGGCACATAAGCATAGTTGTTATCTTTGTTAATCCCTAATTTGCCATTCCTGTTTGGTCTCTTATTAGTCACTTTCTTCTTAGTCTCATAATTTCCAGCTGAAACAAAATTTACAGATTTCTCAAGTCTAGGTCTACCTCCTACTGGCTCCTTGGCTTTGGTTTTGACATTCTTACTCTCAGAGGATGCTTGTTGTTCATTTGATTGTGCCTCATCTTCATCCTCCAACATTTGCTTGATGAGTAAGGCATCCTCATCAATCTCAAGTGTTGGTGTTTTAAATATTGGATTCTCAGTCTTTTTCAAAACCTGAGGCACCTCCTCTTGAACAACAATGTCATCTTCAATGACTGCATAGCCTTTCCTCTGTTTAAGAGTGTCATAATCAAGTCCAATGGCAGCCTTAGGTCTAGCTAGATTTTTCTCATGATAAGACTGCAATAGACTAGAGGAATTCTTAAATGTTTTCAACTTAAATTCATTTTCAGCTAATTCATCCCTAAGAGCTTTCTCAACTTGACTAGCACATAGAACTTTGTTCTTTAGATACTCAATCTCTTGTTTAAGATTTTCTATTTGCACAGTAGTTAGCTCTAGTTCCTCATTTCTCTTATTTAACAGTTCATTCCTAGTAGACAGTTTAGCAATCTCTTCATTAGCAGCAGTCATACTAGTATGAATGTTAAACATCTCAACGGATAGTTGTTCAACCAAAGATTTATATTCAGAAACAGACATGTCTATGGTAGTGAGAGATGGTACCTGTGAGTCTGATGCAGATGGTTCTTCCTTGGAATTGGCCATCAAGGCATAGTTGCAGAATTCTTGTTCTTCCCCATCACTGTCAGAATCATCCCAACACTTCCCTTCAGCTATGTAAGCCTTACCTGGTGTCTGCTTCTTTAGAAGGGCCTCATACTTAGCTTCAAGCTCAAGAAACTCCTTATCCTTCTTTTTAGGCTTCTTGCATTCACTGGCAAAATGCCCTAGGTCATTGCATCTGTAACATCTTACAGATGACCTATCCACATAGCTGGTTTTGAATCTGTTCTTGTTTGTTTTCATAGGTGCCTTGCTCTTGTTGAATGAATGATTTTGAGGTCTAGGCTTGAAGGGCTGATTCCTCTTGAATCTGATGTTTGGGAATTTTCTAGCCATAAAAGCATATGATGTATTTTCCATGCCATCCAGCTCTTCAAGAGTGTAGAACTCATCTTCTTCCTTGTCATCAGCAGGTTCAGTCACTACTTCCTCAGTTTCTTCATCATCTACTATCTCTTCTATTCTCTGCTGACTTGCAGATGCTTCCAGGTCTTGAATAGATTTGTTGACAATCAAGGCACAGGATGTGTTTATCATTCTGCCTTGGTTAGCTTGGATAGCCCTCTTTTGAAGCAACTCAAGCTCGTGTGTCTTTAAAACCCCATAGAGCACATCATACGTGACTTTGTTCAAATCTCTTTCTCTTAGGGATATGACCCTTTGCTCTAGATGGTTTGGTGACGATAGTAGAAACTTCATATTTAATTCCTTAGTGCTGTAAACCTTCCCATTCATTTGGAGCTCAGTCACCAGCTTGTGAAATCTTTCAAACATATCAGTGATACTTTCCTTGGGCTGTGCCATGAACGCCTCATACTGTGTGACCAGTATCTGTTTCTTATTTTCTCTTACCTCCTCTGTCCCTTCACATAACACCTCGATGTGATTCCACATGTCCTTGGCTGATCTGCATGATGCTATGTTGGCAAACATCGACATATCCATGGAGTCTATGATTAACAACATGAGGTGGCTGTCTAGGGCAATCTTTTCCTTCTCTGAGTCCGTCCATTTGGATGGCTCTTTTGGAACGTATGATCTAGGAATGACTACTGCGCCCACTGTGGATTCAGCAACTTCTTGTTGTGGTATGAATGGACCATTCTTGAGAATGTCAGGGTAGAGAGGATTGGCAGCTTTGATGAACAACAGCATTTTTATTTTCAAGAGGTTGTAATTCTCTTTGTCGAACTTAGGGACCTTTACCGTACCTGTAGTCTTTGGTGTATTCGAACTCATGATCGTTTTCTGTTTAGATTAAACAGCCTGCTCTGATACCACTTGTTGAGTATTGAATACAGTAAAAGAATACAGAGGGGGGGGTGAATGGATTCTTAAACTTTTCTTCGTTCTTGAATCTTTGCAGCAAGATAAGTGATGAGTGTGTGAGATATGAAGATGCGGATAATTAAAGACAAACACAACACAATATCACTTTAATCTAATATCTTATTAGATTAAGATTTTGCTACAATCTGTGAATACAAATGATAGTATTCTCAGCTTCGTTTTTCTCAGAGAGATATTTTCTAGGTATTTGAGAAACTTCAACACCCTTTTTCAGCTAAGGAAGTGAGGCTGTATCCTTATAGACATGGATACACCCACTTACTACAAATGAGGTAGGTAAAACAAAAACACTTTCCAGTCTGTCTATCTCATTTTAGTAAGAGTCCAAACGGCTACAGATTTGACTTTGACAAGCCTGTTTAGATCCACTTCTTCAGCTCCTTGTCCCTTGTCTTATCTCTCCAAGCTTCTTTGTAGGCTTTCCAGCATGCTTTATAGGACAGAGTCAAATAAAGTATGCTGGCTTGTTGCAGGTTTCTGACTTGTACAATTCTTCAGTATTTTGTCCTCAAGAATGTATTCGAGAAGTGACTAAGTGAGTGATTCGAGAACTGGAGTTGACTTGATCGATAACTCTGAGTTCTCGAATAGTGTTATCTTGACATATCGAATCACTTCTCGAATAGCTCTTTTCTCTGGGACTCCTTGAGATATCGAATAGAGCATTTTGACATATCGAATCCCTGAGATATCGAATAGCATATTGAGTCTTTGAGATATCGAATGTAGCATTGACTTGTTGACCCTTTGAGAACTCGAACTGTTGACTCCTTGAGTTCTCGAACCGTGTAATGGACATATCGAATCCCTGAGATATCGAATAGCATATTGAGAGATATCGAATAGTGTCTTCTGAGATATCGAACTCCAGACTTCTCGAATGCTAGACTTCTCGAATAAACAAATGTACTTCTCGAATTAGTACTTAGGCAATTTCTTCATTTCTTCAATTCTTCAAATCCCAACTGTGATTATTTGACAGTCTTCATTTCCTTGCTTGAGGCATGAACCTTAGAACTTCTTTCAAGCTTTATTCTTGACTTAGTAGGTACAGTTACACAGATAGAATTTGATGCCTATTACATAGTACAAACAAGTAGAAACTCTACAACTAGAGGTTCCCTCAGTTAAGAGGTCATGTAGGTAATGCATAGCATTACGAACTACTTGGGCTTGTTATTAGATGTATTCAGGCATGCCTCTGTGACTAACATGAGGTCCTTGGCCCACCACGGCTGACATGAGGTCGGCCTGACCCCTCCTTGGACGGCTGGTCGGCTGACATGAGGTCCTTGGCCGGTCAGGGCTGACAAGAGGTCGGCCTGACCCCTCCTTGGACGGCTGGTCGGCTGACACGAGGTCCTTGGCCGGTCAGGGCTGACATGAGGTCGGCCTGACCCCTCCTTGGACGGCTGGTCGGCCGACACGAGGTCCTTGGCCTTGTCTTGGGTGCCTTGTCGTGCCTCTCGGAGCTTTTTCGCAATATCTGAATTCTCGGTCTTGAATCATGACCTTGACCGTTGGCTGTAGAGTATCACCTTTTGTCGGCTGGAGCCTCCCTCGGAGCTCGGTCGGTCGTTGCTCGGTCCTTGAACCTCAGGGTCAGTATATGAACGTCAATATTTGGACATCAACGTCAGCATTCAAATGTCGATATTTGGACCTCAATTTCTGTATTCAAACAGACATCCTTCAATTCAAATTGGCTTTCATAGCTTTCGTGACCTTCTAGGCCTTAACTTGCTTGTTGACTCCTTGGTTTTATGCCTTGAACCCGTTCATGGTTGTCGGTTGTAACCAACCCTTCATTCTCGTTCTTAGATGTGGATCTTGTGATGAAGCTTTAGTTCTTGCCCCCCTTACTACATATGGTAGAGGTCTTGCTTCTCGGTTGATCGTTCAAGAAGTTCCCTTGCCACTCAGCACTTGACTTCAAGTCTGGTGTGCCTTGGCTGGTTGTCAACCCTTTATCTTGATTCTAGGTTTCCAACCTTCTTCTTATGCTCACAGGACCTTGCCTTGGTTTGAATTCGATTGACGGCTCTTGATTCAAGTCCTTGACTCAAACGACAAACTTGACTGGAGGCAGACAGCCTTTTTGGCCATCAAGGCTAAAATTTTGTGTCGGGATTTGAGATTCAAGATTTTAAGTATGGAATGACAAAGGACCTCTTATCTTAACACTCTCACTGACAGTTTCTGTGCCTTTAAGGCATTATCAGGGAGCCAACCAGTCCAAATGAGCTTTAAGAGGGTATATCCTTCAGCTTACATCAACTGGTGCTACCAATTTCGCATTGATAGTGGGGTCTTCAGGACCTGGAAGTAAAAACTCTCGGCATAATTCTCTATCTCAGAAGATGCAAATTTAGATTGGGCATCAGGCTTAACGTTCTTTTCTCTCGGAATGTGCTCCTCGTAGCACTCATCAAACTGAGTCATCACGGCCTTCACGACTCTCAAGTACTTTGCCATAGTTTCGTCCTTGGCTTCAAATTCACCATTCATTTGCGAGACTACTAGTCTTGAATCCCCACATACTTTGAGATTCTTGACTCTCATAATTCTGGCCAAGCCCAATCCGGCTATCAAGGCTTCATAATTAGCTTCGTTGTTGATTGTTGGGAAATCCAATTTCAAGGCATACTCAGCTGTAAACCCATCGGGGCTTTGCAAGACCAAACCTGCACCACTAGATTTTGTTTTTGATGCTCCATCAAAATAGAGCAAATAGAGCACCCAATATTCCTTCTGATCAGGTACAAGCTCTTCATCTTTTTCTTCACTTCCAGGGGTGGTTACTATATCCTGCCCCCCGACTTCTTGGTTGTCAATGGTACATTCAACCATGAAGTCAACCAATGCCTGAGCCTTAATGGCTGTTCGAGGCTTATACGTGATGTCAAATTCTCCAAGTTCAATCGCCCACTTAATCAACCTTCCACCGGCTTTCGGGCTATGCAATATGTTTCTCAACTGCTGGTCCGTCAGGACTTCAATCTTGTGTACCTGGAAGTATGGTCGTAGCTTTCTCGAGCTTGTTATCAATGCCAAGGCAAACTTCTCAATGGTTGAGTAATTCAACTCAGCTCCATGCAACACCTTGCTCACGTAGTAAATAGGTTTTATCGAACCTTATTCTCTTCTCGAATGAGGACAGCACTCAATGCTTGTTCAGATACCGCCAGGTATAGATAAAGAGTCTCCTCAAGACTAGGTTTGGCCAACAACGGGGCTTCAGTCATGTATTTCTTCAGCTGTTCAAAGGCCTCTTGGCTTTCAGGTGTCCACTCAAAATTCTTCACCTTCTTCAATGCTTGAAAGAAAGGCAAGCATTTGTCACCAGATTTGGAGATGAATCTCCCTAGGGTTGTAACTCGGCCCGTCAACTTCTTTACATCTCTTATAGAGCGGGGTGGTTCCATGTCCAAGATCACTTTGATCTTATCAAGGATTGGCCTCAATGCCTCTTTTTGAAACCATCAGAACCAGAAACTTTTCCTGATCCAACGCCAAAAGCGCACTTGGCCGGATTTAACATCATCTTGTGGTGCCTCAGCACTGCAAATGCCTCTCTGAGGTGCTCAATGTGGTCAGCCGTGAATAGGCTCTTGACTAACATGTCATCAACATAGACCTCCATGGTTTTTCCAATTAGATGGGCAGATATCTTATTTACCAGTCGTTGGTAAGTAGCTCCTGCATTCTTTAGACCAAAAGCCATAACAAGATAGCAGAAAACACCAAAGTTAGTTATGAAAGATACCTTTGGGATGTCATCCTTGTGCATATTAATCTGATTGGGGCCACTGAATCCATCCATGAAGCTCAACATTTCATGTCCAGTTGTAGCATCTATCAATGTGTCTATCCTTGGCCGGGGAAAACAATCCTTTGGGTATGCATCATTTAAATCAGTGAAGTCTATACACATCCTCCACTTTCCATTTGCTTTCTTGACCATCACAGGGTTAGCCAACCATTCCGGGAACTGAATCTCCTCAATAAAACCAGCTTCTAAGAGCTTGTCAACCTCTTGCTTGATGGCATCTTGCCTTTCAGGAGCAAAATTTCTCTTCTTCTGCTTTATTGTCTTTCGCTCAGGATCGATACTCAACCTGTGAGTTATAAGTTGGGGATCAGTCCCTGGCATATCGGCTGCTGTCCAAGCAACGCCCTACACTTTAAGGCGTCACTTGTAGGCTGTAGCAGCAATGCGTTTGAGAACGTCCTGACATGGTTTGCGGGGTCGCCCGTTCCATCATAAGCCTTAATCGTCGGCATCTTGAACTTCCTTGAGATGCGGGCGTTCATCACCTCTTCAGTAAACGGAGGTGTGGGATCGTCAGGATCCCCAAGTGGCATCAGGTCCTTGGGGTTGCTTTTGGGGATCTCCACCCTCGTCGATTTTTCAGTTGGGACATCGGCCCTTCGCTGTCTCCTTGAAGGTTTCTCCAGATTTATAATGGGAATCCTCCCTGTCACTGGAGGAGGTCGAGTCAGACTTTGCCTTGCTTGCTCCCTGGAAATATCATCCTTTATCCTTTGGATCTCAGCCTCATGAGCCTTAATCCTTTCCTCAGCCGTTTGTGGTGGTCCGTCATGGATTCTTTGGGACCTCCTTCGAGGTTCTCTACTAGCACGTCGCCTCCTTGGGGCTTCTTCACGATCATCATCGTCATCCTTAGATGTCGAATCATCAGTATAGGGGCCGGAGTAGTCATCGTACTCTCGATCTCGGATCTGTAAGGCGTGACCACTTGGTCCAGGTTCCCTTTGTCGAGGGGGATAATTAGGCAGCCCATACATCGGGTTGGTATTCAAGGGGAGATCCGTATTATGGATCTGTATCCCCGGGGGTAATGTACGATCAACGTTATCAAGAGGAGAAACCACCATCTGAAGAGGGTTAGTTTCTTGGTTTTGATGAATAACCACGGGTAAAGTTGCCTCAGCATGGGGAATCGTCCCTGGGGGTTGAGAGGCTAGAGGTTGAACGACCGTCCCTGTTGACGGGGGTAATTGTCCTTCTTCAGCAGTGATAAGCGAATCAGAGGTGGTAGGTGGAGCAGAACTAAGGGGTAGGGCCTCAGTCGAAGTTGACGTTGTCCTTCGTGTTTGAACCATGGTTGATGTTTTCTTCCCACAGACGGCGCCAAATGTTGTGGAATAAAAACTAGGTTACGAATATTGCGGCTAGGGTTTGTGTGTATTTAATGCAAAAGGGTTGGTGAGCTTCAAGCTTTAATGGTTGTTTCCGTGTTCGAGACTAATCGGTCCTCACGGAGTGCCTACGTATCTCGTTATTGAGAATCAAGCCAAAACGTAGTTCTGAGATGAAGGATCAGGTCCTTTATATAGGCTCGGGGAGCCTTAGAATTATGGTAGGATTTGGATACTTGGTGGGCAAGCCACCGCCTTGAGGAAGGTTCTAGACTCCTTCCTTGTAGGAGTCTGTTTCCATATCAAATTGGGTACATTGGAGGCTAAGTCTTGTAGGAATAGTATCCTTATCTGATGCTTATTGCTGAGCTGTTAATATCCCTTAATATTAATTACGAAATTAATATTAAAATAGGATTTTGGACCCTGTTGGTGGGCCCCACGTTTTGACCATGTTGGGTCTAATTAATACAACATTAAATGTGTCTTTTGAGCTTACTTTTAGCCCATATCATATACCTAAAGATATTCAAAAAGTTCGAAATTCGAAATTCGGTCCGATTCAATTAAAAAAAAAACCAATTCGAGAAAAGCACGGCCCGACCCGCAGGTCTTATACGGCCCTCCTATTTTTTATCAAATCCTGTCCGAAACTCGAGAAATCCGGATAAAGCTCGAAGTCTGACGAAGCCCGAATAAAAGTCCGGTTCTGTCTGGATAAAAGTCCGGACTTTTTTAAAAACCAAGATAAAAACTCTACTTTTTATAGATAAAATTTTGGAAATATGTAATATTTTTAATAATTTCAAAAATCTTAATATATACGTTAAAAATGCTAGATAAAAACCTGAACTTTTTTGGATAAAATCTAAAATTACGTAATATTTTTATTAATATAAAAATTTTAAAAAGCCCAATTCGGTCTGATCCAATCCGGCCTGCAGGCCTAAAACGATCCTTATATTTTAGAAAAAGTCCGGGCCAATTTTTAAAAAACCCGATTTTTTAAAGTTCGGATAAAACCCAACCTGAAGCCTTATTTATATATTCCTACAATTATATCATGCTAAATTACCAATTTTCCTAAAATATAAAGATATTAGGAGTTGAATTTTCCAATCAAATATTTATTTTGAGGAGCTCACAGACTAAACACAATACAACTCACTAAAGCAAATGCCATGTTAATTAGCAACGTGCCAAGTACCATATAAACCCAAAAATCCCTCTTAAGACGTGAGAGTCGTCAACTTTATTATCAGCTCACCACTTGTTTACAACTCATACATCCCTAACTTATACGGCTAGTCGACTACAATACAAGCATCATGTACAAAATTGTAAACCAAATACACATCTCTTATATTGATTGACATATACGTTTTATTTTTTAACTTAAATTATGTTTAATATTTAAGAGATCGGGGAGCCTGAGATATATCTTGGGTGAATTTTCTAAGATACATGAAATTTATATATAAATATGGTGTGGACATTTTAGTAAAAACAGAATTTTTTAATTAGCTCTACGGGCCCAATCAAATATAGAATGTATTTTGTGAGTATCTCAGAAAAAGTTTTCTGAGATTAATCTTAGGATTCTTTTTCTCATATTTAAACTACAACTATATTTTCTCAGAATTCTTTTTCTCATATTTAAACTGCAAATAAATTTTTAATTTTCCGTCAACATTCTGGCAAAGGTAAAAAAAAAAAAGAAAGAACGAAGAAGAATACAAATCTTTAATTATAAAAAGGGCCGAGAATTAGGAGCCGTTATGCACCGTCAACAATTGCCTATATTTTCAGTTGTAACTCATTGACTCATTCCCTCGAGCTCCCATTTTGAATTATTAAATAAAAATTTAAAATACAATTTTGCTTATTATCTAAGAACATCTTCATTAAATGAGATTGACTAAAATATTTATCAAAACTTTATAAAATTCTTCAGATTCAATAAAATACAAATATTATCAAATTTGAATGAATTGTTTATAATATTACTGAATATCTTTGGATTCTAAAAATTATTTTAAATCTAAATTAAATATCCTAAAATTTCTAAAATTTGGATTGATTTAAAGAATATTTTACACGAATGTTAATGAATCTTTAATATTGATTATTGATTATCTAAGAACATCTTGAGATTGACTAAAATGCTTATCTAAACTTTATAAAAATTCTTCATATTCAATAAAACACAAATATTATCAAATTTGAATGAATTGTTTATAATCTTACTAAATATCTCTGGATTCTAAAAATTATTTCAAATCTAAATTAAATATCCTAAAATTTCTAAAATCTGGATTGATTTAAAGAATATTTTACACGAATATTAATGATTCTTTAATATTCAAAATGAATATCTCCAACCTTCTAAAATAAAAAGATATATAAAATCTGAATTGAAAACATCTCAGTAATACCATAAACTAAACTGAAAAAATATTCTACATCTTTTCTCAAAGTTATTATAATATTTTAAAAAGAAATTTCACTCTAAATGTATATCTAACGTCTATAGACAAAAGAGGTAGTATTAGTCTATTTTATGGTGAGTTGTAAGCGCCACATCTAGTATGCAATTCTTGTTTATATTTTCTCACTCATTTCTCCATTTCCATTCACTCATATTGCACACACTTATCAATCTTTCTTTCACATCCCACCACTCCAAAAAACATGACAGATAGAGTCTATCCATCCGCCACCAAACCCAACGGCACCACCACCGCCCCTCCCGTCGCCGCCACCAACCACCACAACCCTTTGCCAATCCCACCAGCCAAAGCCCATCTCCGCCACCCTTACCGTCAGAACCCACCTCACACCGCCCGTCGTAGCCACCGTACTAAACGAAACTACTTCTGTTGCTGCTGTTGCTGGTCAATTTTCATTCTCATAATTCTCCTCATAGCTACTGCCATTGCGGGTGCTATAGCATACTCTATATACAAACCTCACCGTCCCACATTCTCATTCACCTCCCTAAAAATCTCGCAATTTAATCTCACAACAGCCTCTGATGACTCCACAAGACTCACTACAAAACTCAACATCACTCTCTCATGCACAAACCCTAACAAAAAACTCATATTCATCTACGACCCTATACAAATCACAACCCTAACATCCTCAGAAGTCGAAATAGGCCAAGGCTCATTCAAATCTTTCACCAGTAACCCGACAAACATTACGTACATACACACACCAATACACACAACTTCACAAGTTCTCGACGCTGATTCAGTAACCTCCTTAAGATCAGATCTGAAGAAAAAGTCAGGGCTACCATTAAAAATACTGTTAGATACAAAAGTGGTTGTAAAAGCCGATAATCTAAAGAGCAAAAAGCTGGGGATTAGAATTAAATGTGAAGGGGTGCATGTAACAACTCCAAAAGGTAAGTCTGCATCAATCGCTTCTGTATCGAAAGCTAAATGTAAAGTTGATCTCAGAGTCAAGATCTGGAAATGGACATTTTAGTTCTTTTTAATTTTTATTACACTGAGTAAATTGCTGTAATCTTAATTAATTTATTTTTTGTTTGTGGGTCCTTTTACAAGAGTAAAAGAGAAGTAAATTATATATAAAAAGAAGTTTGTTTATTACTATTTTTTATATGGTGTAGATGAGTTTGGATGTTTTTGAGATATAGCCGAGAGAGATAGTAGGAAAATGTAATGATAGTGTGTTAGGATATGTATGAGAGTATGAGCCACAGTTTGTGTTATCATTATCGTCATCCACTCGTTTTTTGTGCTACTTCTTGCATGTATTGCTGCCCAACTTTTCTTACACTTTTTGTTGCTAGTTTTAATGTGTAGATTAGCAGCACCGCAAGTTTGGGTATGTTTTATTACATGATATCTAGTGTCCGAACAGGTCACTTATTTTGCAATCTAGTAATAGATTTTTGTACCGTTTTGATTTTAGTTAGATTTTTTATTTTCTCGGTAAGGAATTGTTCTATTTTTTGGAGTTGCAAAATTATAAAATTTAATTTAAATTGTGATATAAAAATCAAACAAATCAAAAATAAACTTGTAAAAGCAAATTGAAAAAGGTTAGTAACATGTGAGATACTTGACTAAAAATTAAAATTAAAATTCATCCATATGTACTTGGCTTAAAATATTAGTTGATAGGAAAGAATGCGAAATCTCTTTTCTAGCAAAAAAGTTTATATATGAACGTTTATAGAAAAAGTTCAACACCCAAAAAGAAAAACAATTCCACTTTGAGGACTAAGATTGAAAAGAGGGTTTTATATCAAGTCCCCCAAAATAAAACATTATGCATTAGTGCTTTTTAAAATAAAATTAGGATATAGCTCATAAAATTCTTGTAGGATTAAACTTAAGTGCAATGAAATCCCACTTCATCATAATATTTAAAATACACAATAAAATTCAATGAAATTCTTGAATTTATTGTATCACAGTCGTTAGTTTTTCAATGTCACCAAATTTTAATAGATCTTTTATAATCTATATTAAATATCCTTATATTATAAAAATAATTATAATATCTAGATTGAATAGACTAAAACTTTTAATTTTGTCTTTTCTTTAAAATCTGGAATTATACATTTTTAGAATTGTTTTTAAATATACCTAGATTTTAGAAGTTTTCTAAAATTTCAGTTGAATACCCCAGACTTTTAAATCTTAAACAATCCTGTAAAACCAAAAATTAACACAGCAAAGATCTTTGCTTATTAGACGTACAATATCATGTCTCAGCGCAAAAGAATCATTCCTTAGACATTTAAGTGTAGAAAAACATGAGTGTAAGAGCTGCCTCGGTGGAAATGGGACCTTGCGTTGATCCAAAGGATCACGGGTTTGAACCTCACCTGCCCCCCACTGAGCGAATCGCTGAAGAGCCCCGGCCACTGGGTCTTGTCGCTCGGCTAGCAGATTTACATACCTATGTTGGTCATGGGGCTGGTCGGCAGATTTCGGAATAAATCCGGGCAGACCTAAGGTGTCCTGTAATTCACCTTTTGAAGAAAGTGTAGAAAAACATTTATCTAATAATGTTTTTACTACGAAAGAACTTAAAGTGTGTGTATTTTTTAATTTTTAGGGTTGAAAACACAAAAAAATAAGAAAAATTCAACACAATTAAGACCTCGTTTGTTTAATCATTATGAAACTTCAAGTTACACAATTATTTTTATTTGAATTATCTATTAACAGATACAGTTTTTGTATAAATACTAATTATCTTGATAAAAAATAAATAATTTAATTATAAACTTATTTAAATTTGTTTTATATAAAATAAAACTAGAAATATTATAATATGTTGTAGAAAAAAACATATATCTATTACAGATTATAGTAAAAATAAATGAAATTATTTTAATTATAATAAAAATAAATAAATTAAATTTTATAATTTATTACATAATTGTTATATAGAAAATATAAATTTATTATAAAAATTAAAAATTTTAAATGTTTTTTTAACAATGTACCTAAACCAAATCAAGCAACCCAATTTGTAAAATTAAATTTTACAAGAAAATTAAAAAGTTTATATATTTAATCATGAAAAAAAATATAGAGCAAATTAAAAATATTTTACTAAATAAAAATTAAAATAGTTACTCAAATTAAGGAAAAATAATTACCTATTAAAAAGTGGATATGTAATTATGAATACAAAATAATAGTAAAAAAAGAAGTTAAACATATTTACTATGTAACTCACGGTAACCACGCCTCTACTACTAGGTAAATAGGTTCCACCATATTATAGTAACTCATAGTACCTTGGAAGTTTAGGTTACATAGTTCATTTCAAAAATTACCCAACCAATTTCAAGGTACTTGAAGTTACGTCGTTGAGTTACATTCAAACAAACTAAGCCTAAAACACTACGATTAGTCCTCCTGCCATAATTTTTTATAATAAAATATCAATTTATCTAGCTTTCTTAGCCCAATTCCTCGGCCCAAGTTCATCCACAGCCCACTACCCATTATATTGGACTAACCAAGTTCATCCTCAGCATTTTTGGGGACGATATTTGGAAAATCTAACATTTCTCAAAATACTTTTACCATGTGTGATGCATAAAAGTGAAAACAAGTTAAAAGTAAAATTCTCGCTGTAATGGCGAAGGACTGGTGTTCTTAAATTCAAATTATCAATATGTGGTTGTTTAATATTTTGTATATATTATTTCTAACTAAAATTGAAGTAAAGGTAAGTACTTCATTTGACAAAATTTATTACTAGATAATATTTGCTTTGTTCTAAATTGAATACTATCTATCATGATTAATTATGATTATAATATATAATAAAGTGATCCGGAAATAATGTTAATAAATTTAATTTTATTACCATATGCAAGCTTAAAATTGTTTATTATAAAATTTATATTTAATTAATTATTTGATGAGCGCTATTAGATAACTGTAATGGTACGAGCTTATCTATATATTGTCGTCCCAAATTATTCCCGCTCACCCCGGAATTTATTGAGAATCGATACTTATATGTAAAACATATAATATATATATATATATATATATATATATATATATATAAAATTTGTAAGGGAACTACGAGTGGAAGCAATTTCTTTCACACCAGAATGGAAGCGATTTTCAATTTTTAAAATATTTGTATAATTATTTCTCTAAAAAAAATAGCATATTGTATTATGTAATGATAAGTTTTAAAGTAAAATTTGTTCTTTCCTAGAATGTTCCTCCAGACACATGTTCATACGTCAAGTCACGGTATTGAGAACGTAAGAAAATTTAACGTAAGAAATATTTAAGATCAAACTTTTGAACTAACACGAAGATAAAATGAATGTACAAAGAATTATCTTAAGGTGTATGCTGTTAGCATTATTCTTATCATCAGCTCCTAATCTAATATTTGTTCTTATTTTAACAAACTACGTACCTAGCACAAAAACTAAAAAATGGAAAGAAACATTTCATGAAATCTCAACCGATCCGGTCATCAATTGACGCCCGTTTTCATGTAATTAACAGCTAGCCGATGCATGCAAAGAAAAAAGAATAACCTAAAGAAATACTAACAAAAATGGTACTAATTAATTTAAATCTAGACATTCTTGTAAGATTAACTTGTGCTTTTCATAAATGAAATGAAGTACTCAACCTTTCACATTCGGCTTTACGTCTTCCGGGCTATTCGTTTCATTTTCTTTCCTTTCACCACAAGAAGATGATGATGAATTATTTTTGTAGATACTATTATCGATCTTAGCCTTACCCTCATGAATAGTTTTCGTGTCGCATACCAAATTGTCAGACCTGTTTTCATATCGTACCAGTTGAAGTGCTTCTTTATCCCGGTTCGAAGATGATCCTTCCTTTTTGATAGTACCACTAGAAACTTGTTTCGCAGGTACTACGTTATTCTGAGGACGAACAATATTAGATGATCTTTGATTGCCTGATTGCGTAGATTGTGGTTGAAAAACATCACAAAAATTTTGAGCCATGAGATCGGAATAAAATGTAGGAGTATGTTGAACTTGATCACCATCACTCTCCATTTGAATCGATCGAAAAATAGCTAGTTGTTGGTGCACTAAATCCAACTCCGCCTTCATTTGAGTATACCTTTGTTCAAGATTATTAACTATCCGATAAGCTCCGCCAGCCGGATCAACCGCTCGACAATACGCTTCATGAATCATAGACCTCACCGCATCGTCACGACGGCTCGGCTCGACTTTTTTAACCGTATTCATAATATTACGAACACCGAACAGTTTGTGAACATTTAAAAACTCGGTTTGTCGATGCGGAGGGAAATAAGGGGCCAAAAGACAATCTTGTGCACATTTTCTACGTTGGTGCTTACATGCGGCACATGCTTGTGACACACTAGATCCTCCACCAGGACCAGTCATTTGTAGAAATGTTTTTGAAGTGTTAGACAATATAGGCTTGTTTTGTGGCGGTAGAAAATCTCGGGTGTTTTAAGAAACGAGATAATATAGGAAGAGCGGTGAAAAGGTGAAAATTCTTTTTACAGATATGGACGTGATCTCTGTTCAGTTTAAAAGGATATGTGTGTGTGTTCAAATTATATTATCAGGCATAATTATAACTAAGTATTGTTGGAGATAATTACGGGAACGTGATTATATTTACTTCATTAGTGGGTGTAATGGAAAAAAACTGCCCGAGTTGACTATTTTATCACGTCCTTTAAATTGATGCTCTGACCCCTTTGGTAGGGGTGAGCAAAATCCGATATCCGATCTGGTTTTAAAATTCGGATCGGTCCGATTCCAGTTTCGGTTTAACTGGATATCCGAAATTTGGATATTCGTTTAAACCGGATCTGGAAATCGGATAATCTGGATCCGAATTAATTAAGTAAAATTTATTTTAATTTGTATAAATTAATGAATTTTATTAAATTTTCAATAAATTATCGTTAATTTTACAAATAATAAATTAATCAATAAAATTTTAGATATTATCATCTCATATTTTAACATTTGTATATTCATTTTTTCCATTTTATTTTAACCTATCATAAACTACCATTCTTTTCTTTAACGAGTTCTTATAAATATTTTTTAAGAGATGTTAATACTCCTTCGTCCCGTTTATATCGGCAATAATTCCCTTTTTGCATGTTCCAAAAGTAGTGGTTACATTTCCTAAATAAAGCAAATTAAGCGTTAATAATGTTATGTTTTTCAAATTATGCAAACAACTGAGAGTAAGTTTGGCAGTTTTCACTTGATTGCTCAATACGTGCTTTTTGATTGATGACCAATATAAATTTGAGAGAGAGCGATCGAGAATTTATATGGTTGGAAGAGGGAAGACAAATATATGGTGAAAATATTTTCCATTACTTTGTTTTTGATTTTTTTAATATTATAACTTCTTAATTAATCACTTTGAATAAAATGATAAGTTAAGAGAAAATATTTTTGATTTAAAAATAAATTTATTAATTTATTAATCAATTTGGACAGATTCATTAATTTATTCGTGATAATTCATTACTTAATTTAATATGTTCAATGTTGAATTATTTGTCTACAATAAATTCATTATTTATTAAATATAAAAATTATTTTTTAATAAATATTAAAAATCAGATCGGATCCGGATATCCGGATTTGTAAAAAGTTGTGATCCGGATCCGTATCCAAATTTATAAAAAAAAAAAAATTCGGATCGGATATCCGGTCCGATTTTTTCGGTTGAATATCATAATTTTCGGATTTTCATAATCGAATACCGGATCGGAAAATCGAATAATCCGGTTTTCTTATTTTTTTTACTCACCCCTACCTCTTGGTAAGGTTTTTGAACTTTCTTATTTAGCCCCATTTGATAAAATCTTATTTTTTGAAAATAATTTATTTATTCTAAAAAAAAGTACATAAATATGTATTTTTTTCTGAAATAATTAACTTATTTTGACAAGATAACGAATGTTAAACTCTCCATATACATGTTTTTCTAAAAAAAGGATATGTAAATATGATTTTTTTTTCAAAATAAGTAACTTATAAGTTACAATTAAAAATGACAAACACACCCTTAAATACATTGTACATAGGACTAAAAGAGTTTTTTTTTAATGTACAGTAACTTATAAACTAATAAGTAGTATTTATTATTTTAATAATTTCGGGATGAGCGAGAGTCTGAACTAAGATCTTGAAACAATAAAAAATAAATCCTTTATGACTTGAACTATTCAATCACCCAAAAAAATTTCAAAAAAATTGTCCCATGCATATTATTTTTTTTTTTTTTTGTCAGAAGTATCTATTTCATAGATGAATTGCAACGAGTACAATATTCGAAGAAGGTGCTTTTTTCATTCAAAAAAGTTTATCATCTAACCGAAAGGCACGCATGTTGCCCCCGGACGCTTAGACAATATAACTTTAATGTCCGAGAAGATGCCACCCGATTGGTAAGAACATTACAAAAAACGAGTACTGAAAAAAAGAGAAGTAAAACTACAAAACCAACTCCAATAAAGAATCCTGGCCGATCTTCAAAAATCTCAAATTCCAAAACCACTAAAACCCCAACTTTTCCATCATTTGTCACCGGTCTATTGGAAAACGTGCCAATCTGCTCATCAACCCACTCAATAGGGCACCAAGGGAACAAAGAAGGGCCTCGTTAAAAACCCACAAGAGTAAAACCCTTTGGGAAAAAAACTCAAGTGGGAAAAGAGTGCCCTCCAAGAACCCAATCAACAACTTTCTTCAAAGAAAATTGGTTACTATCCATTCTCCATCCTCCTAAAAAATGCTTTCCTGAAATTTAAATAACAAAACAAATATCAAAATCCATCTAAAGCAACATTAATTAGAGTTTCGAAAAACTCATAACTATACTAAAGTCCCAACCAAAGGGAATACCTTTGGTTAGACATGCAACTAGTTTATAATATCCTTTTAATAAAGAGAAAATAAAGAAATATATTACTCCTTTTACTATAAAACAAAATATTAAAACATTACTAAATTTAGCTTCAACTCAAATAATGAATACTCAATTTTAAAATACTAGAATTAAATACTAAAACCTAATTGAATTTTGAAAAAAATTGTTCACACCTAATCAAATAGAACCTTTGGTTAGACATTTAAATCAATATCAAAATTAAAATCAAATTGTATTTTAAAACTCTAAATTTAAAATTAATAATTGTCGATTACAAATATGATAACAAAATAATTGTCAATAATGACCCAACTCGTCAAATAGACGACACAAAAATAACCCCAAAATTGGTCCAAACAACCACATATATGGCACACCCTTAGAGGTACAAAGACCACAAAAAATGGTACAGTCATAATATTTAAGACTTTTCAATAAAAATCAAATCAAAATTAAATGCACAATCAATTAGCCTACTGAAAATTCAAAACCTCAAATAAAATGAGAAAAATTAGAATTTAATAAAAAGTAACTGATTTCAAAATCTTGAATAAAACTATTAAAAGAGCAAGGATCAATTAGCCATTAAAATATGTGCATAATTTAGGCAAAAGCATTACAATCTTTAAAGCATTAAAATCGTAACTATATAAGAGATAATCAAGTAACCAATCTGCACAAATTATGGGATATTACAAAATAAGAAATTAATAAAATGAAAGATAATAGCAAATGTAAAGACATCATTCATCAAACTTCAATACCGGGAGATAATTTGGAACTAAACAAACTTCCCAAAACTCAATTAAGTCATACTGCCATGATTATGAAATTAAACGAAACAAACAATAAAACTCGAATGAGGCCACCGACAAAACACACTTGAAACACCGGAAACTGCAAAATCACTCCACATCCGGCAACACACCGATGAACCAAACAGGAATAAAAACAAGTTAAAACTAGAAATACATAACAGGTTTAACCTAAAAGAAAAGTAAAAACAAAACTAAAAGCTCCGGGTAAACGCACACAAAGCCGGATCCAAAAAAACAAAAGCATATCAACTAATAGTACTCTACTGGACTGCATAGACGAAAAAACTAAAATTGTAAACTACAAATGAAAACCAATCTTCAGGACAAACTCGCAGCGAAACACCCATCAAACCGAAACACCCAACAAACCGAAACAAGAACAGATTTCAAAAGAGATATGCGAAGAAACAACAAAGAGAAAAAATATTAATTATAATACCTTCGACGTGTGGTATGGAACACACACGATTCCTTACCAAATCAGAAAAATCATCTGTCTCAGAAGCCCGATCATGTCGATGATTTCAGTTGGTTATATCGGATCTAGCCATCGATACAACTGTCATGCGATTTCTTGAAAAGATTAACTATGGAAGAGCTATGGCCTATAGAGAGCAAAGCGAGCCAGAGTCCACGTCCCATGCATATTACAATGTTACTTTGATGCAAAGAGAGGCCGAGCATAAAATATCATGATTTTAAAATCTTGTAAGAAAATAAATATAGTAGATACGCCTCAAAATCTTGAAGAGATATTTGGAAGTAATTATATTATAAAAAATAGAATATTATCTCTGTTTCATAATATCAATATACTTTTAACTTCTATGAATGTATTTTAAAGTAAAATGGCAGGATAGCTAAGTAAATTATTTTTAAAATTTCTTTTTTTGTGAACAAAAATTTGATGTATAATTTTTATCAAAAAAAAAAAAATCGTGTATATATCCAATCTTTTGAAGTTACAAATTCAAGAACGATATAAATATTGCAGCGAACATGATGTGCCTGTTCGGCATTTCATTTGGTAGGGAACTTATGGCTTATAAGGCCATAAGTCCTTATGGGGGTGTTTGTCAAAATAAGTTTTAGCTAAACTTATGACTTATAAGTTCATAAGTTGAATGTTAGGAATTCTTAACATTCAACTTACGACTTATAACTTATTCTCGATATACGTAATATATAATATCCTTCAAATCTTCAAAATCATATATCTCTCGATCCATTCATTAGAAAATTGATATGTATATATCAAATTTTCCTATTCATCGAGATCTATCCATTGATATCCATTATTATATATAATAAAACAAATATTTTGAAAATTATAAAAAAAAATTAACTTATAAGTTCTGATTTACCCAAACAGTCCACTGATTATAAGTTCTGATTTACCAAACACTCTAATCTCTACTCTACTTATCACTTATATGACATAAATGCTTATAAGTCATAAGTTACTCATTTTAAGGTAAGCCAAACCGCCCCGATAAGAATGAACTTTCGAATTACAAAGTAGTATAATCTACTCTATCATGCTTATTAGCCTCCTTTGCTAGCTATGATATGCTTAATACTATGCGTTAGAAGTTATACAATGTGTATATGTACCATGAACGAGGAATTATACTTAAATAAAATATTGGAGTAAACTAAAATATTTAAAATTTAAATGTAGAAATGTTGGCACCTATTAATGTTAATCACTAAATATTATTGAGCTTGTGAAACAACAAACTTTTCATTTTCTTAAAAAAAATAGTTTTCAATATTCTGATAAGGCTAATTGCAACTATTTTTGTCCATTATATATTATGTCAATGCTTTAATTTTAGGGTTTTTCTAAATATTTGATAATCCATATATGATTATGAATATTCATCATAAGATTTATCAATTCTAGCACTTCATTGATCAGTTTTATTTGCAATGCAGTTTTCTTTACATTGGTTAGAAACGATGTATATTACTAAAAACATTTAATTACTATTATATAACTTATATTCATTTATTATAAATGTATGATAGAGAAATAAATCGGACAGGTCTTTTCGGTAAAATTAATCAATCAAGTTAATTTCCTTTTCAACTTTAGAAAATCAATTTAAACCAAAGTTCAAGCTTATTTATGATTGTTTCAGATAAAGAATTCTATTCTTGCTTATTTTTAAATTTATTGAAGAATGTATATTATTTATTAGTTTCTAAGTTATATTTTTTCTGAAACAACTTTATTTTTTAAGGAAAGAAAAGCAATAATATTAATGCAAAGACTCTGCCATCAAAATAGCAGTTAGTTCAGTAGTTCAGTAGGGACAGACCCCCACCTGATCGACGACCTAAGTAAGAACAAGCTGCTCTTGCCAACCAATTAGCAGCCTTGTTCGCAGACCGTTTAACAAAGACAATAGTATTATTGTTTAAAGATGCCAACAGACGCCTACAATCCGAGATAACCATTCCAAAAGGAGACTTCATATGCACTGTATGACAAATTGCCCGGACAACTTCCTGGCAATCTGACTCGACTATTACTACAGGCAAATCACATTGTTTAATCCAGCTGAGAACCTCATTGACTCCTAAAGCTTTTGCCATGCTTGGTTGAACACATCCCGGAAGTAGCTTTGATTCCATCTCTATAACTATGTCGCTGTGATCTCGTGTTATCCAACCAATTCCAAAGCTCATATTTTCACTAACAACAGAAGCATCTACATTAACCTTCATCGTATTATTTGTTGGAAAAGTCCAGTGCTTAACAGGAGGAGATAAATCCCCTGTAACTATTTCATCAGTTTGAGCACATCTCCATTGATGTAGGTACGTAATAGCATAAGAAACAACTCCATTAGCTACAAAAGTTTTGCTTTGCCAGACCAGTCCATTTCGAGCACGCCAAAGAGACCAACAGATCATAGCAATTTGAAAGACTTTATCTTTAGTAAGTCTTTCCAGAATGTTGGAGAACCATTCATAAAAATCTGAACATGAAACCTGCACCATTGAATTATCAAACCGTTGCCAGCAAGGATCAGCAAACGGACATTCCACCAGAATATGCAATATAGATTCTTCGCCCCCTACACACTTGACATGTTAATGGGATGTTCACATGCTTTTGCCTTAACTGGGTCGAAGTGGCTAGAATACCAGTACATGCTCGCCATAACAAGTGTTTTGTGTTTGTAGGAATTTTAAGATTCCACAAAGATCTCCACAAACCAAAATTGTTTTCCTCATTCCACCTACCATTTTGAACCTGTAAATAGTTATAAGCACTTTTTACAGTGTAAACTCCCGAAGTTTTCTTGTGCCAATAACGCTGATCAGGCCCTGTGCCATCATTGAGAATGATATTTTGAATAAGAATTCCGTCTCTAACATCAGAAGACCAGAGAGAACTTCTCTATCCCACTCTCGAGTATTCAGAACCATTAACTGACTAACTATGGCACCTATCAGACCTGGGTGAGTAGAGGTAATGTAAGGATTATCCTCACTTGGTAGCCAAGGTTGGTTAAGAACCTCAACAGACCCTCCATCGACATCCCTCCTTCAGCATAGACTGTCTCAAAAACTGACCTCCAGACAAAACTTGGGTTATGTCCTAACGATGCCGTAAAAAATGACCCATTAGGATAGTACCTGGCTTTAAACACTCTACTCACAAGACTGAAATCATTAGTCATCAACCGCCAACCTTGTTTTCCTAACAAAGAAAGATTGAAATCTCTCAAACTAGGAAAACCCATTCCCCTTTTATCCTTATGAATTACTAACATATCCCATGTCATCCAATATATACCCTTTCTTTGAGCTCCGGAAGCTTGCCACCAATATTTACACATTATTTGTTCTATATCATGACACAATTTCAAAGGAAGAAGGAAGACGTTCATGGCATAACTAGGTAAGGTCTGAGCTACAGATTTAATAAGGACTTCTTTACCTGTTTGGTTACCCACTTTCCATTCCAGTTTTCCACTTTGCGTCGCATTTTTTCTTTTAGGAAACCCAATAATGCCATTTTGTTTCGACCCATAATGCTTGGCAAACCCAAATACTTACTATGCTCATTGGCAGTCTGCATTCCCAGCTCCTCCTCCACCGTCCTCCGATTATGCGCAGAAGTGTTTGTGCTGAAAAATATAGAGGATTTATTACTGTTGATCTTTTGTCTCGAGGCTCTTTCAAAAGTTGCTAATAGCTCCTTAACATGATTAGCTTCCGTTTCATTAGCTCTGCAATAAAGGTATGAGTCATTTGCAAATAACATATAGGATATGACCGGCGCTCCTCTCGCAACTTTACAACCATGCAACCACTTTCTTTTCTCATATTTTCTGATCAAACTTGATAAACCTTCCGCACATATAATAAAGAGATATGGGGATAAAGGATCCCTTTGTCTAATGCCCCATGTAGGATTTATAGGCCTTAGCTTATCCCCACCATGATTGATCCTATAACAGACTGAGATTACACTGCTCATCACCAACTCGATCCATCTGTCTTGGAAGCCCATTTTCTCCATAATTGTTTTGATAAAATCCCACTCAATCCGGTCTTACGCCTTGCTCATATCCAACTTCACCGCCATATACCCCTCTTTACCCTGCTTCTTCCTTTTGAGGTAATGTAAAACCTCAAATGATATCAAAATGTTACCTGTTATAAGTCTTCCAGGGATAAACGTACTTTGAGCTTCAGAAATAACTTTGTATAAAAAAACCTTTACTCGATTAGCTAAGACCTTGGTGACAATCTTGCACAACACACTGCAAAGAGCTATTGGTCTTAAATTCCCCATAGTAGTGGGATTTTTCTTTTTTGGAATAAGGACAATATTGGTGTCATTTAGACCAGCTGGCAAAACACCCGAGATGAAAAAATCTCGAACTAGCTGCACCACATCCCTCCCCACAATGGTCCAATGTTTTTTATAAAATGCAGGAGTCATTCCATCAGGACCTGGCGATCTATCCGGATTCATATGAAAGAGAGCCTTTCTAACTTCTTCCATCGTGACTTCCTTGAGCAATTCTAAATTATTTTCTTCGCTAATCCGAGGTTGAACACACTCAATAACTTCCTGGTAGTTCACTTGAGAAGATGAAAAAATATTGATGAAATAATCAACTGTCACCCCTGCCATTCCATTATCCCTGTCAACCCACTCACCCATATCATTCCTCAACTTCTGAATTGTGTTGTTCTTGAAAATGCACACCTAGAGGGGGGATGAATAGGTGTATATGGCTAACTAAGTTCAATTTTAATAATTACCAGAAACAGCTTACTGTTTTCAATTTATGCAGAGACAAATGGTACGCTGAATGTAAATGGTAAGCTGAATGCAAAACAGTGCAGAAAATAAAGTGAAGAAAGATAAAGAACACAAGAGACTTTTAGCCAGGTTCGACCCCTAATCCCCTATGGTCTACGTCCTGGTCCCTTACCAACCCGGCAAGAGAATATATTATTGATCAACGAAATAAGCCAATTACAAGATACAATAATATATCTCCCTTTTAACCCAGCTGCTGACAAATGGCTTGCTGCACACCTGTTTCTGAACCTGCTCTCTAAGCTATACTTCCCAAGTATACTTCTCTAGCAACGTTCACCAAACCCTTGTTCCCTAGCCAATATATCCAGCAACTAATCCTTACCAATCCTGCTGAAAAATGGCTTGCTGTTTGTTGTGCTGAACTAACTCTCTAAGCAATACTTCCAAAGTATCATTCTCTAGTCTAGTTCGACCCACCCAAACCCTTAAGCCAAACTTGTACAGCAACTATTCAATACACATCGAACAATACAAATCAAGAATAATGAAATCGAGTATTACAACTCAAGCTATAAACTCTCTTATATAATATAAGTGTATATAACAATAAAGCTCAGAGTTTATATGTATGGTGTTTGAGAGAGATGATAAAAACGTGTGTTTGTAAGTCTCAAACTTGTAGGTTGTGTTTTGCTTGGGTTACTTACAAGAAAGGTTGTAAGTGTATATATATATATATATATATATATATATATATATATATATATATATATATATATATATATATAGTAGGGATCTAGAGAGAACCCCTTTAAAAGGAGAACTTAGAAAACTAAATTAAAATATAGCACATATGGTATGCAAACTGATCGTTGAGAGATGGAGGAAAATGTGGTGAAATTAGATTTTAAAAAAATATCACCGATTAACGGGAAAAATCAAATTAAAAACGGAGGGGATTAGGTGGGATTGTTTGTGTGAGGGTGTATTTGATTAGTGTGTGGGTGCCCCTGGCGGGGCCATTGATTATAATACATCCAATGGTTAGGATTAGTACCTTAGTTTTCTTCAAAAAATGAGTTCTCTTTTTAGCCACACCCTATATATATATATATATATATATATATATATATATATATATATATATATATATATATATATATATATATATATATATATGAATGACACAAACGGCTAGTAGAAGATTTTATGAAACAAAAAGATTTGATTGCATAAAACACTCTCCAACAACAATATTAGTTAGAGGTTTTGAGAGTAAAATGTTTGAAACAATTCAAATCTCTAACAAACTCATTTTGATATATATACGATAGTATATATATGATAAAAACAAATTCCAACAGCTATAAAAAGATATGAACGAATCTGGGTTGTTATGGAATGTTTAGATAAGTAAAAGATTGAGTAAAATCTGTTTTGAAAGAATAAGGAAAGATAAATCACAATCCCACTAAATAAGGAACAGATTTTCGAAAATGATTTGAGCTCTATTAATTATATTTACTATATATTATGTAATAGAGTCCTTACATATTTAATCCTAGCCAATCTCTGATATCTTTAAGCAATCTTCAAGAAATCTTCGAGATCAAATTTGACTAAGAAGAACTTCTGGTGAGACCATGTCAGCTTGCTTTTTGTGAACTGACAGTTGGAAATGGCTTGCTGTTTGTGAACTGACTGTGTGCAAATGGCTTGCCAAACTGTTTCTGTTGTAGCACCAAATGGCTTGCTGTTTGTATGTTCTGAATAAATAATCAGTAGGCTAATTTTCCCTGCAAAACTAAGTTAGTACAATACAGAAATAACATGATGTTTTATATCAACTACAATCAATCAGCTTGCTGAATGTGATCATCAAAACCATAGGACTATCAGTTATTGTGTCTAGTGTTAGCACTAGCATGGAAGAATTTAGTGTTTTTATCTCTAGATTTGAGCCACGGTTCTTTTGATCTTTGGCGCCAATAAATCTCCCGTTGGTCCAATATAACCGCTAACTTTTTCCTTTCTTCCATAAAACGACTACACGATATTTCGTCTTTGCAACCTTGGAGATTCTCACATGAGCAATTCGAGCTTTAAAGTTGCCAGTGATGTCCCTCCCCCAGTACCTTAACTGATCACCACACACATAAATTTTCTCTTGAATAGACTGACCAGCACATGCTTCCCATACATCTTTGACATTTTGAGCACACATTGGTTCTTTTATCCAGGAATTTTCAAAACGGAACTCCTTTTGTCCTCTTCCTATCCCTCGGTTACCTGGGTCCAAGAAAATAGGACAGTGGTCTGAGGTAACAAAATCCAGGTTATACAATTTAGCTGATTGAAATTTCTCCATCCATCCCGAATCATCAAATGCTCGATCCAGGCGAACCTCTATCCACTTTGCTATGCCTCGACCATGTTCCCACGTGAATTGATGTCCCAAAAGCTCTAGTTCGTAAAGATCACAATTAGAAATTGCACATTGGAAGCCTTCAATTAACCTATTTGGGTACGATGAACCACCCCCCTCTTATCTACCTGAGAAAGCACATTATTAAAATCCCCTGGTAAACACCACAGAAGATTCGATCTATCTTTCAAACTCCTTAACAAATTCCAAGTATGTTCATGAAGGCTTCTATTTGGTTCCCCATAAACACCCGTCAACCTCCAATCAACCATACCAGCCACTCTAGCTATAACATCGACATGATTTAATGAGTATCCAATAACCTCAGCATCATCCTTAGACCTCCACAACAAAGCCAAACTGCCCCCATGCCCATGAGCAGCGACTGAAAATGAACCTTCATAACCTAAGCTTCTTCTCAAACTCTGCACTTTACTGTCGTCACACAATGTTTCGCATAAAAATATAAATGTAGGCTGCTTTTGAGAAATAATCTCTTTAAGGAACTGAAAAACCCTTGGGTTCCCAAATCCATGGCAGTTCCAGCTCAAACAGCTCATGATTGTAAGCGAGCCCCCCTTTCAAAGCCCACCTCTTGCAAGTTTTTGGAACCTCATTGTTAATTTTGGTCATCTCAGTATCTGTATGGTCACCCGACCCATCAAAATTTAACTTAGAAAGTCTTCTTCTTTTAGAGTCCACAACATGAAGCCCATTATTATGCACCTCATTATCCTCCCTTGTCATAAAGCCCATCGTATTATCCTCCTTATTTTTGATTGTCTTATCAGCCCTTTATTTAATTGCCAACGTATTTTCCGCCATATTACTAACCAATTTGCCAGCCCGTATATTTCCCTCATCTCCAAACTGTTTGAATTCCGTAGAATCTGAACCAACACCACCAAAATTCCCCGAAACTAGTGGATCTATGATTATCAACTTTCCATGATTATCTCTGTGTCCTGCCACCTCATCACCCTCCCCAACAGGCATCTCTTCGCCGGAACACAACCACTTAGCTCCAATTGGCTTCACATGTCTCTTAGTCGGAGCTTTCAGCCATATCCCATATGGCTTTGTAATTTTTTTTGCGGGGGTATCAAATAGCCTAGGGCAAAATCTTTCTGAATGGCCTGAAAGACCACAAATAAAACAGAAAGTAGGAACATTCTCATATTTAAATGTTATCCATATCCAGTCCGTCTCTGTCTTCTTCGATTTCATTTTTCGCTTCAAAGGTTTATTCAGATCCATAGAGACTCTTACACGCATATAATCTCTCCATAGCCCTATAAAATTCTTGGAGTCTTCTTCAATGAACTTCCCAATGTAATCTCCCACCCCTTGAACAATTCTTTTAGTCATGTATGTTTACACAATATCACGCAAGTATACGTGGTCACAAGTAATATAATTCAAGTTCGTTCCACAGAGATCTGGTTAAGTTTCTATTCAGTTAATGCACCTATTCAACAATGTATGGTTTTAATTCACTGCTAAGACAAATAACAAATTGGGGTTTTAATTAACTAAACTAACTAAATGCAAATTATCAACTAAGAATGAACAACTAATGAGAATTAAAGTGAATTACTTATATGAGAATAAACATGGGACTCTAACTTCAATATCTACTTCACTAAGAATTGATGCCTTTAATCATTACATGTGATGGTTTTGATATCTGATCGGACAACACGAAACAAGTACTCGTTACTTCTAAGTATACGAATACCAAACTAAACATACATCCACAAAAGAGATAGAAGATGAATAGACACCAATTATGTTTAGACCCTATATCTCTATAAGATTTGAAAACATAACGGTTTAAGCACAAGTCATCCATTAAGATCACATAGGGCAGCATAATATCTCTATTTACGCTACAAATCATGATGTTAAAACATCAACCAATCCTATGCTAGCATGACAAGTTCTAAATCTCAAGATCCACTCTCGTTTCGCAATAGATTAACAAATTAGATGTTCGCGACGCATCTAAACACATGAAGCACAATCATACAAGGATATCAAGAATTCACCACACATAAATCTTTAAAGCAATCAAACTACTAAGCTATATAGATAAATCCGTTAGAATCCCATGACAACGATTAGCTCATAATTGAACCGTTTGTCACCATGGGAATTGATGAAAACATGATATTAAACAAACTCTGAATGATTATATTAAAACTAAAGTATGAGTTTAAGAAAACAAATCCAAAATCCAGAGTATCGCCTAATTTAGAAGAATACAAAAAGATGAATTAGAAATCCGAATGTTGTCACAACCCTCCGAAAATCCTTCTTCGCGTCTGAATCTCTAACTTTGGCTATCTCTGAGTGTTTCTGGTGTCTCCCTCTTTGCAGGAGTTGTATGTGCTTATATAGGCATTAGGTTGCTTAACCAGCAAGAAAACCCGATAAAAAACCTTAATCTAGTCAAAACATAATTTTCTGCACCGCGCCCCTGCGCTCCCGCGCACTCCTGCTGCGCAGCCGCGCAGCCTGCGCTCCTGTGGCCTTTATCTGCGCTGCAGCGCAACCAATCTCTGTACCTTGGCTGTTTTATCTCCAAAATCTTCATTTCAACTCCGTTTTCGTCCGTTATTTTTGCATTGGCTTCCTCTCTTCATGTAGAATCATAATAGCACATGGTAGCAACCTCCATCTTTCACTGCAAACTCCAAATGGACTCCACAATTTACAAATCACACCAGAACCTATCCGACAGTTAACAAACCTGCACACTAAACAAAAACACATCAAATATACAACATACTTGATGTCAAAACACCAATTTAAGCCGAAATGGAATGCTCCAAGTGGATATAAAATCCACTTATCACACCCCCAAACTTAAACCGATGCTTGTCCTCAAGTATAAACAAATAAACTATATACAACTAACTAGTACCCCTTCCCTAGGTGATCACGGTTGCATTTGGCATATGCAACAAGCCCTTTAAACCCCAAGGCAGCCCTAGTGGACGAGTGAGGTCTTGTGAGGGCCTATAGCGAATGTACCCACAAAATCCATCTAACTAAACAATGCAATGCATGAATGCAACTAATATGAAAATGCAATGATCCCCTTCAAACTAACCAAAACCAACTAGCAAGCAAATATCCCACAGAATGAAAATAACTCCAAATAGAGCTCGACTAAGTTCCCGTATACTAATATTACATGAACAGAAACGTGCGTGTGTGCGATGCTCATCAGATATACTCCTAAAACTAGATCAAAACCATACTCATTCTTCGCCAAGACAATCACAGGTTTATAAATAGAATAGACGGTAAACAGTTCATAACCTAAAAACACCTCCATCATCATTCAAGTTAGACAAGAATTCATGCTTTATTACTAACAACAACTACGACACATAATATACAAGCATGCTTATTTAACCGTGTAATGGATGAGACCCCAAAAGGCTTATACAATAATACCCATATAGCGAGCATTGGGTTAGTGGATCCCAGACTATAAAAGCCTTAGGTCACTAGGCACAAAGTCCCCGCGAACTTAATTGCTCGAGTATTAAAGAGCTCACCCTCGCTAATTTTGCATTTAAAATTTAAACTATTTACATGATTTTTTTTTTCTTTTTCACTTTTTTTACACATCTAAATTGGAATGAGTGCGTTTCGCTCCATCTCATCCAACCCTAGACTACTCGTAAATATGAGCCGGCTACAAGCCATTTGACACATAACAACTATTAACAATTAGCAAGAAATCCCTGGTTTCCCCCAAACTTAGACTTTAGTGTTCTACGCCATCAAGGGAATAACGAAAATTCTAAATATAATCAAGTCATTAAATATAAAACAACCAAACAGGCATAACCTCAACCTAGCCCAAAAGCAAACGATGAGACTGTGTAAAAGTTGTGTTTCTGATGCATGCAAGTCAATTCCCAGGAACTATAAATCAACCTTCTACTCATCATTACCACACTCAATAAAACATCTACCTACCAATCAGAATCAGCTCGTTCTACGGGATCATGAAAAATGTGTGCCATGAAAATGCAACTAAAATGAACTCACATGGTATAAAAACACAATAACAAAATGTCCTATATGAAACAAACATGCAATACATACAAAATACGAATGAATTACTACTAACATGCAAAATATGATTTCCTACATGAACAAATGACACACTACTACATACTACTACATACCTAACACATGGGTTGCCTCCCACGAAGCGCTTGTTTACAGTCAATTAGCTTGACTACGTCCAAGCCTCCATTAAGGATGATAATAGTTGGCCTGGTCATCTCTTCGTGAGACTTCATCGTCATCACGGCGGCACACTTTCTGCCCCTTCTCCTCGCTTTGCCTATTCGTATAACAACTATGTCCTATTCCAATGCCTTCATCGGTTGACCCAAAATCTGTCAATTTGTAGAACAACAAACATTCGCGGGCTTCGCTTGAATATAATGGAGGAGGGTAAATGTAAGTTGCTGAAGCCTTTGGTTCCTCAAAGAGAACTTCCTCCATTGGCTCTAATGCACTACCTCCATCTTTATACTCTGAGACAAGTAGAAGACCTGCATCTTTCCCACGGTCATCAGTCTCTTGGTACGCAAATACCAATTCTTGAAATTTGTGTAGCTCACCAGTGTCTGTCCCAAATAGTGCCCTTTCCAAATCATCCACCATACTAGCATGATCAAATTCCTCACATGGCTTGTGAACGCTCACCTCACCTTGGAATTTGTCTTCCTCAATTATGCATGCAGTACCTTGCTCCAAGTCACCGTTATTTTCTGGAATTGCCTCTAGTATGAATTGCTGTTTCTCTTGTTCCAAGGCACTCAAAACTTGAGCAACTAGTGTCTCCAAAGATTTGATAGACTCCTCATTAGTCTTTGCAAATATCCTAATCTCCTCCATAACATCAACCTCATCTGACTGAAAAGTAGGAGTGGGTTGCTGATGTTGAAACTCTTCACTACCAAAGAAATATGACATATTTGGAACATCTTGCTGGTACTGTTGAGGATGGTATTGAAAATATGGTTGTTCCTCATAAGTGACATATGGATCAACTCCTTCGTAGTAACAATATTGTGAGGTCTCATGAACGCCCCAACATTGCTCACATTGCTGAGGCATGGATGTCCTCGAATATGCTCACCATGGCAACTCCTCGCCTGCCATTTTCAAACACTCAAGTACCTGAAACACACCGAACTAAACAAGATAGGTAAGTAACTAATCCGAGTTAATGAACTTTAACAACCACTGATGACAAGCACATAACTAAAATTAAAACACCGATGATCCCCGGCAGCGGCGCCAGCAGCGCCAAAAACTTGTTTACACTAAATCACGCAAGTATACGTGGTCACAAGTAATATAATTCAAGTTCGTTCCACAGAGATTTGGTTAAGTTTCTATTCAGTTAATGCACCTATTCAACAATGTATGGTTTTAATTCACTGCTAAGACAAATGACGAATTGGGGTTTTAATTAACTAAACTAACTAAGATGCAAATTATCAACTAAGAATGAACAACTAACGAGAATTAAAGTGAATTACTTATATGAGAATAAACATGGGACTCTAACTTCATTATCTACTTCACTTAGAATTGATGCCTTTAATCATTACATGTGATGGTTTTGATATCCGATCGGATAACACGAAACAAGTACTCGTTACTTCTCAGTATACGAATACCAAACTAAACATACATCCACAAAAGAGATAGAAGATGAATAGACACTAATTATGTTTAGACCCTATATCTCTATAAGATTTGAAAACATAACTGTTTAAGCACAAGTCATCCATTAAGATCACATACGACAGCATAATATCTCTATTTACGCTACAAATCATGATGTTAAAACATCAACCTATCCTATGCTAGCATAGCAAGTTCTAAATCTCAAAATCCACTCTCGTTTCGCAAGAGATTAATAAATTAGATGTTCGCGACGCATCTAAACACATGAAGCACAATCATACAAGGATATCAAGAATTCACCACACATAAATCTTTAAAGTAATCAAACTACTAAGCTACATAAATAAATCCGTTAGAATCTCATGACAACGATTAGTTCATAATTGAACCGTTCGTCACCATGGGAATTGATGAAAACATGATATTAAACAAACTCTGAATGATTATATTAAAACTAAAGTATGAGTTTAAGAAAACAAATCCAAAATCTAGAGTATCGCCTAATTTAGAAGAATACAAAAAGATGAATTAGAACTCCGAATGCTGTCACAACCCTCCGAAAATCCTTCTTCGCGTCTGAATCTCTAACTTTGGCTATCTCTGAGTGTTTCTGGTGTCTCCCTCTTTGCAGGAGTTGTATGTGCTTATATAGGCATTAGGTTGCTTAACCAGCAAGAAAACCCGATAAAAAACCTTTTTCTAGTCAAAACAGAATTTTCTGCACCGCGCCCCTGCGCTCCCGTGCACTCCTGCTGCGCAGCCGCGCAGCCTGCGCTCCTGCGGCCCTTATCTGAGCTGCAGCGCAGCCAATCTCTGTACCTTGGCTGTTTTATCTCCAAAATCTTCATTTCAACTCCGTTTTCGTCCGTTCTTTTTGCATTGGCTTCCTCTCTTCATGTAGAATCATAATAGCACATGGTAGCAACCTCCATCTTTCATTGCAAACTGCAAATGGACTCCACGATTTACGAATCACACCAGAACCTATCTGACACTTAACAAGCCTGCACACTAAACAAAAACACATCAAATATACAACATACTTGAGGTCAAAACACCAATTTAAGCCGAAATGGAACGCTCCAAGTGGATATAAAATCCACTTATCAATGTACCCTATACTGAGGTCATGGATCTGCACCCAAAGATCTAAAGTATTCAAAGATATCGTTCGTGGATTCTCACCTTTTTTTACCCTTTCAAGGACCAAAGCTTTACGGTTAAAAGTCCATGGAATCCCAGATAACACCCTCGAGGCATCGATCTCATGATTGAACTGGAACAAGAATCTGTTCACATCTAGCTCTTTGATATAAACACCTTTTCCCGGTTTCCAGAGCGCTTCCAATGTCTGTTGTATTGCCAAGAAGTCGACTGCTCTTTCTGTAAAGAAACGCCCCACCAGGCACTACCTATCACCAAAAGGCATTATCTCCTCTGTATACGATTCCTCACACAGTAAACCACCTTCATCCTTATCCTCCAACGTGATATTTACAAAATCATCAATAAAACTACCACTTGACGCCATTGATATGATAACAAAATAAGGTAGAACAAAAAATCAGAGACGACAAGACTGATCCAGGACTTAGACTAAACAAACCATGTAAACTAAAGTTCAATCTGTTGGGCCGCGAGCGAGTCAAAACTCCACATTAGTATGATATTGTCCGCTTTGGACCGAGCCCGCACGAAATTGTTTTTGTACATATCCCAAAAGGCCGCATAATAATGAAGTTAATCTGGCTGCTTATAAACTAGCAATATGCCCCTCCCATAACCAATGTGGGACAACTCCTAACAATCTCCCCCTTCATACATCGGCTCGACACCTGCCGAATCTGCCACCATTCTGTATGATCTGGCTCCCCTTGAACCATACTAGAAGCTCTTGGCTATCTGACTCCCCCTAGGTTAGGGGTGGAAATCGGATAATACGGAGCCGGATATGGCCATATCCGTATCCGGCAATCAGTAATGATATCTGAATCCGTATCCGGATCCGGAAATATCCAGCTGAATCGGATACGGATAATATCCCAAATAAATCCAAGTCTGGATCATTGGAAAGATGTTAAAAAGGTCATGCGGTATTTACAAGGTACAAAAGATTTTATGCTCACATATCGAAAGACGGATAACCTTGAAGTCATTGGTTATTCGGATTCCGATTATTCTGGGTGTAAAGATGAGTTGAAATCCACTTCAGGTTACATTTTTATGCTTTCTGGAGGAGCTATATCATCACTTCAGGTTACCTCTTCTACGATGGAAGCTGAATTTGTGGCTTGCTATAAGGCAACGAAGCAAGCATTATGGTTGAGGAATTTTGTCACGTATCTCAAAATAGTTGACACTATCTCTAAACCACTGAAAATTTATTGCGATAATAAAGCTGCTGTTTCTTTCTCTAAAGACTATAAGATAAGTGATGCGACAAAACACATAGATATAAAGTATCTTGTAGTGCGGGAAAGAGTTCAAAAACAACAAGTGTCTATTGAGCAACTGCTCCTTTTACTTTCTTATATTCCTAATGCCACACTCAAACCACTTAGGCTACCTGATTGTTGTGTTACAAAGCTTAATAATTAATCATAACTTAGTACAAACATGCTTATATTTGGATTCTTAATAATTAATGATAACTATATTATTATATTATCTTGATAGAATGATAGGCATGCTTATATTTTGTAATTATATATTAAAATATATATTATATATTATATATATATTATATATAATTCATTTCGAATACGGATATTTTCGGATACGGATGCGCCTATATCCATATCCGCATCCTAAACTCCCGGATTCAGATACGGATAATATCCGGTTGACTTCGAATACGGATAATATCCATTTTTTCCGGATACGAACACAGATATTTCGAACGGATATCGAATTTTCCGAATTTTTTTCTCAGCACTACCCTAGGCCTATGCATACTGGAAGCCCATTTGCCTCCTCTTGAAGCCCATCCTAAGATAGTCCACCTGCCTCTTCCTTGATCCATCTGGGAACCCATCTGAGATTGCTATGGACCGTTACAACCATAACTCTGATACCACTTGTTGGGCTTGCTACGCAGGCCTTAACTCCACATTAGTATGATATTTTCCGTTTTGGACCGAGCCCGCACGGATTTGTTTTTGGACACATCCCATAAAGCCTCATACTAATGGAATTAATCTGGCTGTTTATAAACTAGCAATATGCCCCTTCCACAACCAATGTTGGACAACTCATAACAAAATCAATGTAAACCAAATCTAATTAATCAATCAAATTAATTTCCTTTCAACTTTAGAAGATCAATGTAAACCAAAGTTCAAGCTTATCTATTATTGTTTCAGATAAAAAATTGGATTCTTGCTTATTTTTAAATTTATTGAAGAATGAATATTATTTATTAGTTTCTAAGTTATGTTTTTTCTTAAAAACAACTTATATTGAAGGAACATAAAAGCAAAGAAAAAAATGACTCGGTGATAACGAGTTTTCAAATTACATTTTAAACGCATGAAGAAACGAGTTCATGAGAAGTAGCTGACTATGTCTTTCTCAATTATCAGGTTGTTTACATTTATAAATAGGAATACTAGGTAGCAAGCTACTTGGAAAATATTGAGTTCAATTGCTATAAATGAAAAATCAGGGTAAATGGTAGCTAACTTGAAATATTTCATTTTAAATATTAAATTATTAATTATAAATGGAATATTGGAGTAAATTTAAATGCAGAGTCATCTAGTATCGGAGTCGAACATTTTTAAATACAATGCTTCACAAGTATACTGTTTGATTATGTTACTAGTTAGGCCTGTCAACGGGTCGGATTCGGATCGGATTATCCTAAATCCATATCCGAATCCATTAAGATTTTTCGGGTTCGGATCAGATCGGATTAGGGACGGATATTTTTTAGTCCGATCCATATCCGATCCGTTCGGGTTTCGGGTTTTCGAATCGAAGGTCCGACCCGTTTAATTAAAAAAAAAGGAAAAAATAAATTCATTTGATTTTGTAATTTAACGGTCAACTAGTATTTTGGTTAGTACTTTGACTTGTATTCAAATTTTTAGATGTTAATCGAAAAGTCTATAAATATTTTTATAAATTTTATATTATATATGATAAATAAAATATATATACTAAATAAGAAATATAGTATATTATATATTATATAATACATATAAATAATAAATATAACATGTATAATATATATAATATAGTATAGATATGTAGATATATTTTTTATATTATATATAATAAATATATTATATATATTTATTATATATAATATATAATATAAAAAATATAAAAATATTTAATATATAAATATATTCAGATCGGATCGTTAACGGACCGGATCATGCTAAATCCATACCCGCTCCTTATCGGATCGGATCCTTATCTGATCGGATCCTTATCGGATCGGATATTTTTTTATTTTTTTGAAAGATCCATACCCGCTAATTTCGGATTGGATTGGATTGGATCGAATCGGATTCTTGATCCATTGACAGGCCTACTACTAGTTATAACTAGTCCATAAAGCTGTGCTTCGCTGCGGCGTTATAAATTTTTTTTTAAAGTCAATACATATTTACATTATATTGTATTATATTATCAATATTAAATTTTAATAGTTATATATTCTTCTTTAATGAACCTATTTCTTGTTAAACACGATTATTTTGATTAAACCGCTCTCTCGTTAAAACCGAAATCCCAACTTTAACATATATTATAAAGACTTATATAATAATTTTATCCATAAAAAACGAACCCTAAAAATTTAAAAAAAATATGACACCCATAAAATTTTAATAGCTAATACAATTTTTCTAGTGGGTTGTTTTCCCGTTAAACATATTTCGAACCGCTCTTATTTGGAACCGAAATTCTAACTTCATTACATATTATTGATGACACTTATTTTGTAAAATAACTTTTTTTTCTTCAAAATTAAAACCATAAAATCGGATAAATTCCAATTTTTACATTTTTAAAATTTTCTAATATTTATGGAGTTTTAAAAGATGAAAATACATCTTATAGTTTCTGATATTCCTGTATTTACTTACTGCTTCCGCATGGGAATGTCTTTCTGATATGTTAACACATCAATTTTTTTTAATGCGAAAACTTTTCGTTACGGGAAAAATATTGAATTTATGGATATATTTTTCTAATGCAAGTATAATTAACTTATATAAAAAAAAGTTAAAATAATGGATTTCTAGAAGAAAAAAAAATGAAATATAGTTTTAAAAAATTGTATAAGACGTCTTCACCGTCCTCGTTTTATACTTCCAATAAAATATTTTATTATATGTATTATTTATATATTCAAACATTTTTCTACTTCAAATAATTTTTAAAATTATATGTATTTTCTATAAATTCCAACTCTTCTTCTTTATAAATTAGAACTCATATATTACTTACAATAATACTCTTAATAATGTGTCTTACAAACACCTATTCTACTTCCAATAGAACTTTTAATTATATGTTTTTCCTATAAATTCAAACTCTTAATCTCTAAAAATTTGAACACCTATTGGGCTTCTAATATGTTAAATTATAATTTTTTTATTAATATTTAAAATCCTAAAATACTAAAAAATTCAAAATATATTTATCTTTTATTATATCATCAATATTAAATTTCAATATTCAACACGGTCTTCTCTGACGAATCGCTTTTTCGTTAAACACGGTTATTCCTATTGAGCCGCTATCTCGTTAGGATCAAAACCTTAACTTTTACATAAATTACTTGTATAACAATGTTTATCCATTAAAATGAATTCTAAAATAAAATGAAATTTATACAACAACTTTTTTCTTTAAAATCAAAACCTAAAAATAGAGTGAGTTCCAATTTTTAATTTCTCTAAACTTTCTAAAATTTATGGAGTTTTAAAAAAATGAAAACGCATCTTATTTTCTTTTTATATTATAGATAATCTTATATTTATTTAGGGTTCTCACATGACAATATTCCTTTATTATATTAGCACATCAATTCTTTTATTTTTAAATACGAAAATGTTTTTTATGAGAATAGTTTTGGATTTATGAATAAATTTTCCTAATAAAAGTAAAATTAACTAATATAAAAAATATATAATTTTAGAAGATCGTAAAAAATGTCATCATAACACTTATTCTACTTCAATAGAACTTTTAATTATATGTTTTTTTCCTATAAATTAGATTCTTATTATCTATAAATTCGAACTCCTATTCTACTTCAAATATAACTTTTGATCATATGCCTTAATATAAATACCTATTCTACTTTCAATAGAACTTCTAATTATATGTCTTCATTATAAATTCGAACTCTTCTCCTCTATAAATTCGAATACATATTCTACTTCTAATATGTTAAAAGATATTTTTATATTTATTAGTGTTTAAATTCGTAGAATTTTAAAAAAATTAGAAAAATCGATTGAGAACATCTAAGATGTGTCACCTTATAAAAAATATATAATTTTAGAAGATTGTAAAATATGTCACGACTCTCCTTATATTTTATTTCCAATAAAAATTTTAATTACATGTCTCATCTATATATTCAAACACCTATTCTACTTCCAATAAAAAGTTTTAATTACATGTTTTTTCTATAAATTCGAATTTTTATTCTTTATAAATTCGAACTCCTATTCTACTTCCAATAGAACTTTTAATCATATGACTTATAAATACCTATTCTTCTTCCCTATAAATTCGAACACTTCTTCTCTATAAATTTGAACACCTATTCAACTTCCAATATGTTAAAAGATATGTTTATATTTAGGATATTTACCAAGAATACTAGATTTAAAGTTTCTATTTGCAAAAATACCATCTCCTTGAATTAATTGCAATTTTACCAACCTAAGTTTCAAAATTACAAAAATACCAACCCTAACCCTTAACCCTCCCCCTTTTCCTTTTTTGCCCTTCATTCCATCCACCCGTGTCCTTTTTTTTAAGGTGTGTGCTATTTTGGTTGCAACTAATGCAACCACATTCAACCACATCGACTTCAACACTTTTTTTTAAGGTGGGGTGATATTTTGGTTGCAACCACATTCAACCACATTCAACCAAATGCAACCACATTCAATTTTTTTTAAGGTGGGGTGATTTTGGTGGATTTAGGTTGCATGGCCCCGCCAGGGGCAATATTCAACCAAATGCAACCACATTCAACTTTTCTTAAGGTGGGGTGATTTTGGTGGATTTGGGTTGCAAGGCCCCGCCAGGGGCAATATTCAACTGGGGTTAAATCTCAAAGTGCTCATTGAAGTGGAGGGCTGGTATCAAATTGCTCACTCTAGTTATCAGCATCTCATTTGAATCATCAAAGTCATAATAAATATCAAATGGATACCTTTAAAATATACTTGAAAATTTTTTCATTGATTTCTACATATTTTTCTTGAATGCTTCCATAACCAAACGAAAGGTTAATAATTCTAGTATTTCTGATAATATATTTAGATTTTTAAAAATTCACTTACTATTTATTTTTAATTTTATTGTCATTTTCCTTGTTTTAATTAAAAATAAATAGTAAATAAACTTTTTAAATTCTAAATATATTATCAAAAATACTAGAATTATTAACCTTTCGTTTGGTTATGGAACCATTCAAAAAAAATGTGTAGAAATCAATGAAAAATTATTTTTATTTTTTGAGTATATTGATAAGTAGATTTTATATCCACTTGGAGCGTTCCACATCGGCTTAAATTGATTGTTTTGGACTCAAATTTGTGGTGGTTTTGATGTGTTTTGCTTAGTTGTGCAGATTTACGAGAATGTTGACTAAGGTGGATGCTTCTATAATTTTTGGGGAATTAATTGATTAAAATTCGGATTTTCGAGAAGGGTTGCGCAGTTTACAGTGTTTTAGCCATATCTTGAGTTCTAGAAGTCCGTTTGAGGCCCGTAAGCAGTCCACGCGAAGATAATGAGATTTTCTATCATTCTAAGTTGGTCCAGAGGTCCAATTACGTTTGGAACGTTCCAGAAAATCTGAAGAAAAGTCAGCCACGAATTTTCCTTAAAAACATAATCAATTTAGGAAACGTATCTTGCAGAAATTCTATTATAATTCTGTTTTTGTATTTTCTTGCTGGGGAAGACTTTTAGAGCCTATTTAAACATATCATACCATTGTAATAGATATAGACATATTATTAGTTATTATTATTGTAACATAGCTTAGATCTGCAAGGGGGGAAAGGAGAGAAGGATTCAACGCTCGTGACAAGCAACGGATCTAGATCTACTTCATCCTTTGTGTTATTCTGGATTATAGATTTGTTTCCTTAACTCTTTGTTTATTAATATAATTTCTTCTTTTATTCATATCTTGTTTTATATTATGTTTTCATCAAATCCCATGACGATGAACGGTTCAATTATGAGCTAATCGTTGTCATGGGATTCTAACGGAGTTATCTATGTAGCTTAGTAGTTTGTATGCTTTAAAGATTTAAGTGTGGTGAATTCTTGATATCCTCGTATGGTTGTGTTTCATGTATTTAGATGCGTCGCGAACATCTAATTTGTTAATCTCTTGCTAAACGAGAATGAATCTTGAGATTTAGAACTTGCCATGCTAGCATAGGATAGGTTGATGTTTTAACATCATGATTTGTGGCGTAAATAGAGATATTATGCTGCCCTATGTGATCTAAGTGGATAACTTGTGATTAAACCTTTATGTTTTCAAATTCTATAGAGATATAGGGTCTAAACATATTTGGTGTCTACCCATCTTCTATCTCTTTTGTGGATGCATGCGTAGTTTGGTATTAGTATACCGAGAGGTAGCTTTTACTTATTTCGTGTTATCCGATCAGATATCAAAACCATCACATGCATTGATTAAAGGCTGCGACTCTAAGTGAAGTAGATAATGAAGTTAGAATTCCATGTTTATTCCCATATAAGTAATTTGATTTTAGATCTCATTAGCTAGTTAATTCTTAAATTGCATATTAGTTAAATTTAGTTAATTAAAATCTCAATTAATTACTTGTCTTAGCAGTGAATTAAGATCATACATTGTTGAATAGGTGCATTTACTGAAAAGAACCATAACCTGATCCCTGTGGGAACGAATTTCGACTTAACCTTATATATTACTTGTGACCACGTACGCTTGCGTGATTTTGTGATAACAAGTTTTTGGCGCCGCTGCCGGGGATCATCGGTGTTTAATTTAGTTTATGTGCTTGTCATCAGTGGTCGTTAGCGTTCACTGACTCGGATTTTTTTTTGCTTACTTAGTTAGTTTGTTTCGTGGTGTTTTCAGGTACTTGAACGTGTATGCGAACACGTTTGCAGGCTCGTAAGGAAAAACTGGCAGAAGACGAACTTGAAACTACTGTAGAGATGGCAGAATTACCAGCAGCAGTCAAGGCTTTGAAGGACTATTCGCAGCCAGAGATCAATGACATACAATCTAGTATTGTCAGGCCAGCTATTGCAGCGAACAACTTTGAGATCAAGCCGAGCATAATTCAGATGGTGCAGAATTCGGTTCAGTTTGGGGGTGCTTCTACGGAGGATCCTAACATGCATATTCGGGACTTTATCGAGATATGCGACACTTTCAAATTTAATGGTGTGTCGGAGGATGCTATCAAGTTGAGACTTTTCCCATTTTCTTTGAGGGATAAGGCTAAGGGTTGGTTACATTCTCTACCAGCTGGTTCCATTACTACATGGGATGATCTTGCTCAGAAGTTTCTTACTAAATTCTTCCCTATGGCGAAAACTGCAGCAATACGGAACCAGTTAACTAAATTTCAGCAGCAATCTGGCGAGTCTTTGTGTGAGGCTTGGGAACGTTACAAGGAGATGCTTCGTAGGTGTCCACATCATGGCATGCCTGATTGGATGGTTATTAATGGTTTTTACAATGGGTTGGGAGCACAGTCTAGGCCTTTGCTAGATGCAGCATCAGGTGGAGCTCTGTGGGCGAAGAGCTATGAGGAAGCTTATGATCTTATTGAGATGATGGCTGCTAATGAATATCAGAATCCAACACAGAGGCTTTCTCAAGGTAAGGTAGCAGGTGTTCTTGAAGTTGACACAGCTTCAGCTATTGCAGCTCAGTTGAAGGCTCTTACGATGAAGGTGGATTCTCTTGCTAATTATGGGATTCAGCAGGTTGCTAGTATTTGTGAGCTATGTGCGGGCGCACATGAGACGAATCAGTGTGCTATCTCTTCTGAATCAGCACAGTTCGTTAGTAATTTCCAGAGACCTGCTGCACCAGTTCCAGCCACTTATCATCCGAACAACAGGAATCATCCTAACTTCAGCTGGAGCAACAACCAAAGTGCTCAACAACCTCAGCAGTCCTATCAGCAGTTTCAAAGTCAGGAAGCTAGGCCATTCAATCAAGGCTATCAACAGCAGTATGCTCCAAGGGCACCATATCAACCTCCTGGATTTCAGCAGCAACAACCCCAGGCTCATGCGGGGCAATCATCTAATGAAAAATCAGAAATGGATGATATGAGGATGATGTTGAAGAACCTTCAAGCTTCTCAAAAGATCTTGGAAAACCAGATGGGATAGATTACAAGTGCTTTGTTGAACATGCAACATGGGACTCTTCCTAGTGATACGGAAACAAATCCAGGCAGAAGGGGGAACAAAGAAAAGGTTAATGCAGTGACTTTAAGATCGGGAAAGGTTACAGCAGGCCCTCAATCAATAGCTGAAGAAGATGAAGATGTTCAGAATCAGCAGATTGAAAAATCTGCAGTGCCAGAAATTGAGAAATCTGATTTAGTGGCTGATCAGCTTGATGGTGAGAAGAGCAAGAAACCTGTTGAAAAGTCTACTCCGGAGCAATCTTCAAAGAATAATCAAATTTATCCTCCTCCTCCGTTTCCTCGACGCGTGCAGAAAAGTCAAGAAATTCAGTTCCAAAAGTTTATGGATGTCTTCAAGAAATTGTCCATTAACATTCCTTTTGTTGAAGCATTGGAGCAGATGCCGAGGTATGCAAAGTTCATGAAGGATATTTTGTCACGAAAGAGAAGGTTGGAAGAATTTGAAACAGTGGCATTAACGGAGGAGTGTAGTGCAGTTCTGCAGCAGAAGTTGCCACCCAAACTTAAAGATCCGGGAAGTTTCACCATCCCTTGCACTATTGGCAACCTTTCTTTTAGCAAGTGCTTGTGTGACTTGGGAGCTAGCATCAATCTCATGCCTTTATCTGTGTTCAAGCAACTTGGGCTGCCGGAGCCAAAGCCAACCAATATCTCTTTGCAGTTGGCTGATCGATCTATCACATATCCAAGGGGTATAGTGGAGGACGTTTTGGTGAAAGTTGATAAGCTTATCTTCCCATCTGATTTTGTTATCTTGGATTTTGAAGAAGACAAGAAGATTCCCATAATTTTGGGAAGGCCTTTTCTAGCTACAGGCCATACTTTGATTGATGTGCAAAAATGAGAGCTTACAATGAAGGTGCAAGATCAGAATGTCACCTTTAATGTTTTCAAGGCTATGAAATTTCCAATTGAGGATGAAGAGTGTTGTAGTGTGGAAATAGTTGATACGGGTCAGAGAAAGGAACTTGATCAGTTGTTGAGCGAAAAGTCGGACACACACGTGCGAAAGCATCACATCAGTGATTTCATTGACAGTTCTTCGCGAGATCTCTCGAGTGTAAAGCTTGGGAAACTTCCACCACATTGGAGGTATGTCCTTTTGAATAATGAGCTAGTGATTTTTGAAGAGGGGCAAGATAACGTGTTGCGAAGGTGGAAAGCTGATGATAAGGAAGAAGAAAGCTTGTCGGTCGAGTTGGAGAAGCACATTAGAGGTGTGAAGAAGAAAAAGAAGAAGATTAAGCTGTTGGATAGTAAAATCAGGTTGAAGTCCGAGGGAAGAGATTTGTGGAAAGCTAGTAAACAAGAGGTCAACGTTCGTATGAATGGTCTTTCTGTTGAGAACGGTTCAGTTATTCTTTTGAAACCGCCATGAGTTGAGGAATTGACGTCAAGCTATTGACGTTAAAGAAGCTTTTCGTGGGAGGCAACCCACGCATTAGTGTAGGAAAAAAAAAATAGAGTGTAGTATAGAGAGAAGAAAAAAAAATGAGTGTTGAAAAAAAAAAGTGTGCCAAAAAAAAAACTGCTGTGAAAAAAAAAAAAAAATTGGGTCGCGCAGGTTGCGCCTGCGTTACTGGAAGTGGCGCAGTGTGCCCTGTAGGTGGCGCAGTTTGCTGTTGTCGTATTATAAAAAAAAAAAATAATTCTGTTCCTTTTTTTTCTTTCAACCCCAATTCTTTACTACTCCCCAATTCTTTTCTACTCAAATTCTTTTCTCCTCTTATTCTTTTATCCCTAAACCAAATTCTTTTCCTATTTCAATTCCAAAACCCCCATCTCTCTTCTAAAATTCTAAACCTATTCTAATTCTTTTTCTTTAATTCATCAAATCCTATTTCTATCCTACATCAAATTTCATATCCACCCAAAATTTTTCCTTTTCACATTGATTTTATTCACCCAATCCCTCCATTATATATACACACCCATACATACAAATCCAATTCCTCTTCTATTTATTTAAATTCAATTCTAAAGAGGAATTAATTACAAGTTCACCTCTTTGATTCGTAATTGGTTTAAATCTTCTCTAATATTATTTTTATTACGAATTTGTGTTCTTGTAATTGGGGGTTTTGTAGGATTCTTGTTATTTGGGAGGTGGCTAGTCTATGGAGCTCGTACGCATTATCCTCCACCAGATTCATCCGAGGAGGGTTATGATTCAGCTGGTTAGGTATGTTTTCTACTTTCCCTCGTATTTACTTCCATTCAATGCGGACATTGAATATTTTAAGTTTGGGGGTGGTTTGAGGGATTAGTAGTTGTTGTTGTATTATGTGTTCATGTAGGGTATCATGTTTTGCATGCTTAGTAGTAATTCATGCATATATGTTCGTATTAATTATGTTTGTTTCATATAGGACATTTTGTTTTTATTTTTCGTATATCATGTGAGTTCATATTAGTTGCATTTGCATAGCATGCATATTTCATGATCCCTTAAGACGAGCTAATTCTGATTGGTATGTAGGTGTCTAATTGAGTGTGGTAATGATGAATAAAGGGTTGATTTATAGTTTCTATGAAATTGACTTGCATGTTACGGGAACAAAACTAATTACATAGTCTCATTGGGTGCTTTTGGGCTAGGTTAGGGTCATGCTTGTTTGGATGTTTTGAGATTTAATCACTTGATTATATTTAGAATTTTCGTTATTCCCTTGATGGCCTAGATCACTTAAGTCCAAGTTTGGGGGAAAACAGGGATTTCATGCTTAATTGTAAATAATTGTCAATAATGGCTAGGCGTCAAATGGCTAGTAGCCGGCTCATATTTATATGAGTAGTCTAGGGTTGGAGTTGAGAATTCTCATTCCAGATTGCATAGGGAAAAAAAAGAAAAACAGAAAAACAGAAAAAAAAAAAAAAAAAAAAAAGAAAGAAAGAAAAAAATCAAAAGTGTCAATTGTTTATATGCAAAATTAACTAGGGTGGGCTCTTTAATACTCGAGCAATTAAGTTCGCGGGGACTTTGTGCCTAGTGACCTAAGGCTTTTATAGTCTGGGATCCACTAACCTAACGCTCGCTACATGTGTATTATTGTATAAGCCTTTCGGGGTCTCATCCATTGCACGGTTAAATAGCATGCTTGTATATATGTGTCGTAGTAGTTAGTAATAAAGCATGAATTTCTGTCTACCTTGGATAAGGATGGAGGTGTTCCTCGGTTATGAAGTGTTTACAGTCTATTCTATTTATAAACCTGTGATTGTCTTGACGAAGAGCATGTATGATTTTTGACCTAGTTTTGGAAGTATTTCTGATGAGCATTGCACACACGCACGTTTCTGTTCATGTATTGTTAGTATACGGGAACTTGGTCGAGCTCTATTTGGATTTAGTTGCATTCTTTGAGATATTTGCTTGTTAGTTGGTTTTGGTTAGTTTGAAGGGGATCGTTGCATTTTTCATTCTAGTTGCATTCATGCATTGCATTGTTATTGCATTGTTTAGTTAGATGGATTTTGTGGGTACATTCGCTATAGGCCCTCACGAGACCTTACTCGTCCACTAGGGCTGCCTAGGGGTTTAAATGGCTTGTTGAATATGCCAAATGCAACCGTGATCACCTACGGAAGTGGTACTAGTTAGTTAGTTAGTTGTAATTGTTTATGCTTGAGGACAAGCATCGATTTAAGTTTGGGGGTGTGATAATTGGATTTTATATCCACTTGGAGCGTTCCATATCGGCTTAAATTGATTGTTTTGGACTCAAGTTTGTGGTGGTTTTGATGTGTTTTGCTTAGTTGTGCAGATTTACGAGAATGTTGACTAAGGTGGATGCTTCCATAATTTTTGAGGAATTAATTGATTAAAATTCGGATTTTCGAGAAGGGTTGCGCAGTTTACACTGTTTTGGCCATATCTTGAGTTCTAGAAGTCCGTTTGAGGCCCGTAAGCAGTCCACGCGAAGATAATGAGATTTTCTATCATTCTAAGTTGGTCCAGAGGTCCAATTACGTTTGGAATGTTCCAGAAAATCTGAAGAAAAGTCAGCCACGAATTTTCCTTAAAAACATAATCAATTTAGGAAACGTATCTTGCAGAAATTCTATTATAATTCTGTTTTTGTATTTTCTTGCTGGGGAAGACTTTTAGAGCCTATTTAAACACATCATACCATTGTAATAGATATAGATATATTATTAGTTATTATTATTGTAACATAGCTTAGATCTGCAAGGGGGGAAAGGAGAGAAGGATTCAACGCTCGTGACAAGCAACGGATCTAGATCTACTTCATCCTTTGTGTTATTCTGGATTATAGATTTGTTTTCTTAACTCTTTGTTTATTAATATAATTACTTCTTTTATTCATATCTTGTTTTATATTATGTTTTCATCAAATCCCATGACGATGAACGGTTCAATTATGAGCTAATCGTTGTCATGGGATTCTAACGGAGTTATCTATGTAGCTTAGTAGTTTGTATGCTTTAAAGATTTAAGTGTGGTGAATTCTTGATATCCTCGTATGGTTGTGTTTCATGTATTTAGATGCGTCGCGAACATCTAATTTGTTAATCTCTTGCTAAACGAGAGTGGATCTTGAGATTTAGAACTTGCCATGCTAGCATAGGATAGGTTGATGTTTTAACATCATGATTTGTGGCGTAAATAGAGATATTATGCTGCCCTATGTGATCTAAGTGGATAACTTGTGCTTAAACCTTTATGTTTTCAAATTCTATAGAGATATAGGGTCTAAACATATTTGGTGTCTACCCATCTTCTATCTCTTTTGTGGATGCATGCGTAGTTTTGTATTAGTATACCGAGAGGTAGCTTTTACTTATTTCGTGTTATCCGATCAGATATCAAAACCATCACATGTATTGATTAAAGGCTGCGACTCTAAGTGAAGTAGATAATGAAGTTAGAATTCCATGTTTATTCCCATATAAGTAATTTGATTTTAGATCTCATTAGCTGGTTAATTCTTAAATTGCATATTAGTTAAATTTAGTTAATTAAAATCTCAATTAATTACTTGTCTTAGCAGTGAATTAAGATCATACATTGTTGAATAGGTGCATTTACTGAAAAGAACCATAACCTGATCCCTGTGGGAACGAATTTGGACTTAACCTTATATATTACTTGTGACCACGTACGCTTGCGTGATTTTGTGATAACATATATTTTAAAGGTATCCATTTTATATTTATTATGACTTTAATGATTCAAATGAGATGCCGATAACTAGGGTGAGCAATTTGATACTAGCCCTCCACTTCAGTGAGCACTTTGAATGTGGTTGCATTCAGTTGCAAATTTAGTTGAATATGCCCCTGCGGGGCCATGAAATCTAAATCCACCAAAATATCACCCACCTTATATATATATATATATAGAGTTCAAAAATGAGGTCGAAAATGACAAATGACAAATGGAACTTGAATATATATATATATATATATATATATATATATATATATATATATATATATATATATATATATATAGAGAGAGAGAGAGAGAGAGTTGCACTCCATAGCAAACACATTATATTAAAAACAATAAAGAACATCTCATATCTAATATAATTTAAGAGTTCCGTCATAGCACCCAATACAAAAAGTTGTTATTTTTTTACCCTCTAGCAAACCAGCAAAAAAAAAATTTTAAAAATTTACTGTTCATTGATGACGTCATCAGTGAACAGTAATTTTCAAAAAAAAATTTTGCAGACTTGATAGAAGGTAAAAAATAACTTTTTGTATTGGGTGCCCCTGGCGGGGCCAAAGGATCTAATAGATTTAAGGTGTTCTTTGTTGTTTGTTATATAAGAGTGTTCTGTATGGAGCAAAGGCTATATATATATATATATATATATATATATATATAGTTAAAAAATGAGGTCGAAAATGACAAATGACAAATGGAACTTGAAATCAGAAATTTAGTTGCATGTGGTTGCATTTAGTTGCAATTAGTTGCATGTGGTTGCATTCATTTGAATATGCCCCTGCGGGGCCTTGCAAACCAAATCCACAAAAATCTCCCCACCTTAAAAAAAAGAAGTTGAATGTAGTTGAATTCAGTTGAATGTGGTTGCATTAAGTTGAATATGCCCCTGCGGGGCCTTGCAATCCAAATCCACCAAAATAGCATCCCACCTTAAAAAAAAAGAAGTACACAACAGGCGGCTGCGTCCAACAGAAAGGGGGGGGAGAGTTAGGGTTAGTATTTTTGCAATTTTGAAACTTAGTTAGTAAAATTGCAAATAGCTATTCTTAACAAAAGTAAATGTGCAAAAATTTATTTTTTCCTATTTATTTATGAAAAAAAAACCCTTATATTTATTAGTGTTTAAAATCCTAAAATTTTTAAAAATTAGAAAAATAGATTGAGAACATCTAAAATAAATTTTAAAAAATTAGAAAAATAGATTGAGAAGTCTTCTACTCTATAAATTCGAAGATCTATTTTACTTATAATATGTTAAAATATATTTTATTATTTTTATTATTTAAAATTCTAAAATTTAAAACATTAAAAATATAGATTGAGATGATTTTAGAATCGACAAAGCCGCGCTTTGCGACGATGTTATAATATTTTTTTAAAATAAAAAAATACTTATAAATTATAATACCAATATAAAATTCTTCCATTAACATGTTATTTACTAATGAGCAGTCTTTTCATTAAACATGTTTCTTCCCAATGAAATAGTTTCTCCTTGACCCTGAAATCCGAAATTAACATCAATATATATATATATAAAGGAGGATAGCGGGAGTTTAGGTGGCGCTCTAATATCGTCTCAATCGATTTTTTTTTAATTTTCTAGAATTTTAAACATTAATAAATATAAAAATATCAATTAGCATATTAGAAGTAGAATAGGTGTTCGAATTTATAAAGGAGAAGAGTTCGAATTTATAGAGACGACATATGATTAGAAGTTTTATTGGAAGTATAATAAGTATTTATAAGGCATACGATTAAAAATTCTATTGGAAGTAGAATAGGAGTTCGAATTTATAGAGAATAAGAGTTCAAATTTATAGAAAAGATATATAAATAAAAGTTCTACTAGAACTAATATCAATCATCAATCAATATATATATATAAAGGAGGATAGCGGGAGTTTAGGTGGCGCTCTAATATCGTCTCAATCGATTTTTTTTAATTTTCTAGAATTTTAAACATTAATAAATATAAAAATATCAATTAGCATATTAGAAGTAGAATAGGTGTTCGAATTTATAAAGGAGAAAAGTTCGAATTTATAGAGAAGACATATGATTAGAAGTTTTATTGGAAGTATAATAAGTATTTATAAGGCATACGATTAAAAATTCTATTGGAAGTAGAATAGGAGTTCGAATTTATAGAGAATAAGAGTTCAAATTTATAGAAAAGATATATAAATAAAAGTTCTACTAGAACTAATAGGTGTTCTAATTTATAAAGGAGAAGAGTTCGAATTTATAGGAAAGACATATGATTAGAAGTTCTATTGGAAGTATAATAAGTATTTATAAGGCATACAATTAAAAGTTCTATTGGAAGTAGAATAGGAGTTCGAATTTATAGAGAATAAGAGTTCGAATTTATAGAAAAAATATATAAATAAAAGTTCTACTAGAACTAGAATAGGTGTTTGAATATATAGAGCAGACATATAATTAAATATTTTATAGAAAGTACGATCTTCTTAAAATATATTTTTTATATAAGTTAATTATATTTATATTAGGAAAATTTATTCATAAATCCAATACTATTGTCATGAAAAAAGTTACCGTATTTAAAAAGAAAAGAATTGATGTGTTAACATAATAAAAGAACAATGAGTAAAAGAACAATCTCATGCAGCAATCCTAAATAAATACAGGAGTATCTATAAAATAAAGAGAAAATAAAATGTGTTTTCATTTTCTAAAACTCCAAAAAATTTAGAAAATCTAGAGAAAGTATAAATTGGAATTCACTCTATTTTTTAGGTTTTGATTTCAAGGAAAAAAATTGTGGTGTAAGATAAGTATCATCAATAATATGTAATGAAGTTAAAATTTAGATCCCAAACGAGAGCAGCTCGAAACGTGTTTAACGGGAAGACGGCTCACTATAAAAAATTGTACTAGCTATTAAAATATCATATGATGTTATAAATTATATTTTATTTTTAGGATTTGATTTTTATGGATAAACATTATCATACAAGTAATATGTGTAAAAGTTAGGTTTTTGGTCTTAACGAGAGAGCGAATCAATAGTAATAACTGTGTTTAACAAGAAAACGGTTCATTAGATAAGACTGTATAAAAAATTTTAAATATATAATTAATACAAAAAATAAAATGTTTTATTAGAAGTAGAATACGAGGACGGTGGAGACGTCTTATACGATTTTTTTAAAACTATACATCTTTTTTCCTAGAAATCTTTTATTTTAACTTTTTTATACAATTTAATTATACTTGCATTACAAAAATATATCCATAAATGTAATATTATTCCCGTAACGAAAGTCTTAGTATTTTAACTTTTTTTTGATATGTTAACATAACAGAAAGACATTCCCATGCGAAAACTGTAAATAAATACAAGAATATCTATAATATACAGAAAATATAAGATGTATTTTCATCTTTTAAAACTCCATAAATATTAGAAAATTTAAAGAATGTAAAAATTGGAATTTACTCTCTTTATATAATGAAGTTAGAATTTCGGTTTCAAATAAGAGCGGCTCGAAACGTATTTAACGGGAAGACGGCTCGCTAGAAAAGATTGTATTAGCTTTAAGAATTTGATACTGAAGTCATAATTTTTTTTTATTTTTACGGTTTGATTTTATAGATAAAAAAATATTATATAAGTCTTTATAATATATGTTAAGAAGTTGGGATTTCCGTTTTAAAGAGAGAGCGGCTCAATCGAAAGAATCGTATTTAATAAGAAATTGATTCATTAGAGAAGATTATTTAATTATAAAAATTTAATATTAATATTATAATATAACGTAAATGTATTAAATTTTTTTAAAAATATTGTAACGCCGCCGCGAAGCGCGGCTTTATCAACTAGTATTATGAATATAATAAATTGGGGTTAATGATCCTATAGTTAATTATAGGAGAATTTCTAAAGTTAACCACTCAAGACACATCACATAGTTTCCCAAATAAAAAGACACATCATTAATGCCCCTACGGGGCCCTTATAAATAAAGTTAATTTTAAAAAATTCTCCTAAAGTTAACTGTAGGAACATTTTTCTCTAATAAATTTCATTCTAAAAGTCGAAACCTAGAAAAGAATAAATTGTAATATTATTTTTAAAATTATTTTTGGAAAATATTAAATAATAAATTTAAATTTACAAAAATTAAGAAATGCAAATGATCATTTACTTAAATGTCTTACATATAAATTCAATTTTTTATCTTTTATAAATTCAAATATCTATTCTGTTTCCAATAAAACTTTTAATTATATGTCTTATTTTTCTGCAGAAATTTATATGTCTTACCTAAAAATTCGAACTTTTAATCTGTTAATTTTTTTATTTTTTGGTATTTAAAATCTTAAAATTCTAAAAAAAATTAAAAAATTGATTGAAAGCATCTTAGAGATGCCACCTAAAGCTTTAAATATAATTTCGATGATTTTAGACCACCTAAAAACTTTTCTCTATATAATATAAGTAAAAGTAATTTTGCTTAACAATGAAATTGTGGTTGAAAGCGACCAAAAAAAAACTCAAAACTTTACGTATATATTATCAGCTCACCTGACAACGCCTTTCTTCTCTTTCTATCCGATGTTGGATAGAAAATAAACTGTAAAATTAGATCACATGAAATTTTAATGCATAAATTTGCAACAACATACAATAAGTATCCATGTTCGTTATGCATAGGATCTACTTAATTGAGAATAAAAAATCATAATATTAATAATATATGGAGAAAATTCTAAAAAAAAATATTAAAATAGGAGAGTTCTAAAATGATTGAAAAAAAATTGAATTGTTGTAGATAAGCCATTAAATTGAATTATGAGTCAAGAAAAAAAAAAGAAAAGATACTCGGCAACACTTTTGACCAATGCATTGCAATTTGCATAGATAAATTCCGGAGGGTATTCATTTAGACAACCATAAAAGACTTGCACATGTATTACAAACGTATACACGGACAAATCTTTAGCTGATAAGTTCGGGTCGAGCACTCGACTATGATTACTAAGGTTTACTATACACAACATGCAGATGATTCTTCTTTATATATTGAAAAAATTGATGATTCTTTTTCTATTAATTCGAATGCTCAATCTTTATGAATTTGAACGTCTTTTTCACTTCTAATTCTAACTGTTAAATGAATTTTTAATTATATATCTTCTTTATAAAGTTGACATCTTTTCCTCTATGAATTCAAACATTTATTCAACTTCTAATATATAAAAAAATATTTTTTAATTAATCTTTGAAATTCTAAAATTTTAAAAAATTAGAAAAATAAATTGAGACGATCTTAGAGCGCCACCTAAACTCCCGCGTATCCTCCTTTATATATATATATTAAAGCCGCGCTTCGCGGCGACATTACAATTTTTATTTTTTAAAAATTCAATACATTTACGTTATATTATAATATTAATATTAAATTTTAATAATTAAATCTCTAATGAACCAATTTTTTGTTAAATACGATTCTGTCGATTGAGCCGCTCTCTCGTTAAAACCGAAATCCCAACTTTTTAACATATATTATAAAGACTTATATAATATTATTTTATCCATAAAATCGAACAGTAAAAATAAAAAAAAATTATGATTACAGTATCAAATTCTAATAGCTAATATAATCTTTTCTAGCGAGCCCTCTTCCCGTTAAATACGTTTCGAGCCGCTCTTATTTGAAACCGAAATTATAACTTCACTATATAAAGAGAGTAAATTCCAATTTTTATATTCTTTAAACTTTCTAATATTTATAGAGTTTTAAAAGATGAAAATACATCTTATATTTTCTGTATATTATAGATAAACTTGTATAAAAAAGTTTAAATAAAGGATTTTTAGGAAAAAAGATGTATAGTTTTAAAAAAATCGTATATAACGTCTCCACCGTCCTCGTATTCTACATCCAATAAAACATTTTATTTTATGTATTATATATTTAAACACTTTTTAGACGGTCTTATTTAATGAACCGCTTTCTTGTTAAACACGGTTATTACTATTGATCCGCTCTCTCGTTACGACCAAAAACCTAACTTTTACATATATTACTTGTATGATAATGTTTATCCATAAAAATCATATCCTAAAAATAAAATAAAATTTATAACATCAATATGGTATTTTAATAGCTAATACAATCTTTTATTGTGAGCCGTCTTCCCGTTAAACATGTTTCGAGCCGCTCTCGTTTGGGATCGAAATTCCAACTTCATTACATATTATTGATGATACTTATCTTACACAACAATTTTTTTCCTTAAAATCAAAACCTAAAAAATAGAGTGAATTCAAATTTATAATTTCTCTAGACTTTCTAAAATTTTTGGAGTTTTAGAAAATGAAAACACATCTTATTTTCTCTTTATATTATAGATACTCCTGTATTTATTTAGGATTCTTGCATGAGATTGTTCTTTTATTATGTTAACACGTCAATTCTTTTCTTTTTAAATACGGTGAATTATGTTAACACATCAATTCTTTTTTTTTTTAAATACGGTGACTTTTTTTATGACAATAGTATTGGATTTATGAATAAAATTTCCTAATATAAGTATAATTAACTTATATAAAAAATATATAATTTAAGAAGATCGTACTTTCTATAAAATATTTAATTATATTTCTGCTCTATATATTCAAACACATATTCTACTTCTAGTAGAACGTTTATTTATATATTTTTTCGATAAATTCGAACTCTTATTCTTTATAAATTCGAACTCCTATTCTACTTCCAATAGAACTTTTAATCGTATGCCTTATAAATACTTATTATACTTACAATAGAACTTCTAATCATATGTCTTCCCTATAAATTTGAACCCTTCTCCTTTATAAATTCGAACACCTATTCTACTTCTAATATGTTAATTGATATTTTTGTATTTATTAGTGTTTAAAATTCTAAAATTCTAGAAAATTAGAAAAATAGATTGAGACGATCTTAGAGCGCCACCTAAACTCCCGCTATCCTCCTTTATATATATACTAGTTGATAAAGCCGCGCTTCGCGGCGGCGTTACAATATTTTAAAAAAAAATCAATACATTTACGTTATATTATAATATTAATATTAAATTTTTATAATTAAATAATCTTCTCTAATGAATCAATTTCTTATTAAATACGATTCTTTCGATTGAGCCGCTCTCTCGTTAAAACGGAAATCCCAACTTCTTAACATATATTATAAAGACTTATATAATATTTTTTATCTATAAAATCAAACCGTAAAAATAAAAAAAAAATTATGACTTCAGTATCAAATTCTTAAAGCTAATACAATCTTTTCTAGCGAGCCGTCTTCCCGTTAAATACGTTTCGAGCCGCTCTTATTTGAAACCGAAATTCTAACTTCATTATATAAAGAGAGTAAATTCCAATTTTTATATTCTTTAAACTTTCTAATATTTATGGAGTTTTAAAAGATGAAAATACATCTTATATTTTCTGTATATTATAGATATTCTTGTATTTATTTACAGTTTTCGCATGGGAATGTCTTTCTGTTATGTTAACATATCAAAAAAAGTTAAAATACTAAGACTTTTCGTTACGGGAATAATATTACATTTATGGATATATTTTTGTAATGCAAGTATAATTAAATTGTATAAAAAAGTTAAAATAAAATATTTCTAGGAAAAAAGATGTATAGTTTTAAAAAAATCGTATAAGGCGTCTCCACCGTCCTCGTATTCTACTTCCAATAAAACATTTTATTTTTTGTATTAATTATATATTTAAACATCTTTTATACGGTCTTATCTAATGAACCGTTTTCTTGTTAAACACAGTTATTACTATTGATTCGCTCTCTCGTTAAGACCAAAAACCTAATTTTTACACATATTACTTGTATGATGATGTTTATCCATAAAAATCAAATCCTAAAAATAAAATATAATTTATAACATCATATGATATTTTAATAGCTAGTACAATTTTTTATAGTGAGTCGTCTTCCCGTTAAACACGTTTCGAGCCGCTCTCGTTTGGGATCTAAATTCTAACTTCATTACATATTATTGATGATACTTATCTTACACAACAATTTTTTTCCTTGAAATCAAAACCTAAAAAATATAGTGAATTCCAATTTATACTTTCTCTAGATTTTCTAAAATTTTTGGAGTTTTAGAAAATGAAAACACATTTTATTTTCTCTTTATTTTATAGATACTCCAGTATTTATTTAGGATTGCTGCATGAGATTGTTCTTTTACTCATTGTTCTTTTATTATGTTAACACATCAATTCTTTTCATTTTAAATACGGTGACTTTTTCATGACAATAGTATTGGATTTATGAATAAATTTTCTTAATATAAATATAATTAACTTATATAAAAAATATATTTTAAGAAGATCGTACTTTCTATAAAATATTTAATTATATGTCTGCTCTATATATTCAAACACTTATTCTAGTTCTAGTAGAACTTTTATTTATATATTTTTTCTATAAATTCGAACTCTTATTCTCTATAAATTCGAACTCCTATTCTACTTCCAATAGAACTTTTAATCGTATGCCTTATAAATACTTATTATACTTCCAATAGAACTTCTAATCATATGTCTTTCCTATAAATTCGAACTCTTCTCCTTTATAAATTAGAACACCTATTAGTTCTAGTAGAACTTTTATTTATATATCTTTTCTCTAAATTTGAACTCTTATTCTCTATAAATTCGAACTCCTATTCTACTTCCAATAGAATTTTTAATCGTATGCCTTATAAATACTTATTATACTTCAATAAAACTTCTAATCATATGTCTTCTCTATAAATTCGAACTCTTCACCTTTATAAATTCGAACACCTATTCTACTTCTAATATGCTAATTGATATTTTTATATTTATTAGTGTTTAAAATTCTAGAAAATTAAAAAAAATCGATTGAGACGATATTAGAGCGCCACCTAAACTCCCGTTATCCTCCTTTATATATATATATTGATATATATACTAGTTGATAAAGCCGCGCTTCGCGGCGGCGTTACAATTTTTATTTTTAAAAAAATTCAATACATTTACGTTATATTATAATATTAATATTAAATTTTAATAATTAAATAATCTTCTCTAATGAATCAATTTCTTGTTAAATACGATTCTTTCGATTGAGCCGCTCTCTCGTTAAAACCGAAATCCCAACTTTTTAACATATATTATAAAGACTTATATAATATTTTTTATCCATAAAATCGAACCGTAAAAATAAAATAAATTTATGATTACAGTATCAAATTCTAATAGCTAATACAATCTTTTCTAGCGAGCCGTCTTCCCGTTAAATACGTTTCGAGCCGCTCTTATTTGAAACCGAAATTCTAACTTCACTATATAAAGAGAGTAAATTCCAATTTTTATATTATTTAAACTTTCTAATATTTATGGAGTTTTAAAAGATGAAAATACATCTTATATTTTCTGTATATTATAGATAATTTTGTATAAAAAAAGTTAAAATAAAGGATTTTTAGGAAAAAAGATGTATAGTTTTAAAAAAATCGTATATGACGTCTCCACCGTCCTCGTATTTTACTTCCAATAAAACATTTTATTTTATGTATTATATATTTAAACACTTTTTATACGGTCATATTTAATGAACCGCTTTCTTGTTAAACACGGTTATTACTATTGATCCGCTAAGACCAAAAACCTAACTTTTACATATATTACTTGTATGATAATATTTATCCATAAAAATCAAATCCTAAAAATAAAATAAAATTTATAACATCAATATGGTATTTTAATAGCTAGTACAATCTTTTATAGTGAGCCGTCTTCCCGTTAAACATGTTTCGAGCCGCTCTCGTTTGGGATCGAAATTCTAACTTCATTACATATTATTGATGATACTTATCTTAAATAACAATTTTTTTTTCTTAAAATCAAAAACCTAAAAAATAGAGTGAATTCCAATTTATACTTTCTCTAGACTTTCTAAATTTTTTGGAGTTTTAGAAAATGAAAACACATCTTATTTTCTCTTTATATTATAGATACTCCTGTATTTATTTAGGATTCTTGCATGAGATTGTTCTTTAATTATGTTAACACATCAATTCTTTTCATTTTAAATACGGTGACTTTTTTTATGACTATAGTATTGGTTTTATAAATAAATTTTCCTAATATAAGTATAATTAACTTATATAAAAAATATATAATTTAAGAAGATCGTACTTTCTATAAAATATTTAATTATATGTCTGCTCTATATATTCAAACACCTATTCTACTTCTAGTAGAACGTTTATTTATATATATTTTTCTATAAATTCGAACTCTTATTCTCTATAAATTCGAACTCCTATTCTACTTCCAATAGAACTGTTAATCGTATGCCTTATAAATAATTATTATACTTCCATAGAACTTCTAATCATATGTCTTCCCTATAAATTCGAACTCTTCTTCTTTATAAATTCGAACACATATTCTACTTCTAATATGTTAATTGATATTTTTATATTTATTAGTGTTTAAAATTCTAAAATTCTAGAAAATTAGAAAAATAGATTGAGACGATCTTAGAGCGCCACCTAAACTCCCGCTATCCTCCTTTATATATATATATATATATATATATATATATATATATATATATATATATATATATATTGATGATATTGATTGATGATTGATAATTATAATTTGAATAAAAAACTCAAATAACAGGCAAGAAATAAAAAAAAAAAATTGATTAAGCAGTTAAAATTATCGTGTGCTATTTAGGAGTAAGATGACCATGATGGCAATATGGGATACTTATGTTGAGTTATGGAGGTTACTTTCACAATATAAAATTCATTTTCGATTCTTCAGTTTTCTACTTTAATCAGGATTGCAGAATAATCAAGTTTATTCATTGATCTTTTAAGTTTCTAAACCCTCGTTTATACCATCATAAATAAAATCACATATCTGACTCCACATCTCTTCGACGGTATCTCTTTACCTTCCCTTACAGATGCATTTAAATATTAAAAAAAATGACTTATAATTGATTGAGAAAAGGCATCTTGTATCACAATTTTAAGCTAAAATATCCAAAATATCACTATTTAGAGAAATGGCCCTTCCTATCACAAACAAACGCAAAAAACCATGCGTTTCTATTTTTTTAAAAAAAAAAATTACAGCCACGCAACATAAACATCCGTTTATGACTTTTTTATTTTTTACAAACGCAATTTGAAAGGGCGTTTCTTGATTTGCTAATGTGGGCCCTGCAGGGGAAAAGTTTATAAACGCAAACTATGCATCCGTTTCTTAAAAAAAATATATAAAAAAATTAAGCAAACTTAGCAATGCAAACTATCTATGTGTGTTTTAAAAAAATTAAAAAAAAATTGATGAAACTCATAAACGCAAAGTGATATTGCGTTTTTTTTTTTAAAAATAAAAACGGAAGAAAAACTTGCGTTTATTAGTGATACAAAGGGCCATTTCAACGAGATGTGAGATTATGGGACATTTCACTCCAGATTGTGATAGTAAGGGCGATCACCCTAATTGATTGTAATAATAATGACTTTTAAATTTTTTTTGACGAACAAATAATAAATTTCATTAACTTAACAAAACATTCTTAACATCAATAGGAACATAAGTCCTATTGAAAACTCGATCTGGGATTGAATACGGCTCCCTTCCTAACTGATAAGCAGCCATATTTGCCAAATCGTTTAACAGATAGCTAGAATATAAATATTCTTTGACCTAAAAAAGATTACAATGACTTTCCGATCAATCCAGTCTACACCAACTCTGAAACCAGTAGCGTCACAATTGACTTTCGCACAATTAATTCCGATGATAGTCCAATGAATCTTTCGTTGTGCAAGGTGAGCTTTCACAATTTCCATCACCGACCCAGCTTCGATGCGAGTTTTCTAAATTTCCCGGATCACCAATTGAACCCTTCTCGACGAAACAAATTTAAAAACAAATATATGAGAATCGTAATATAAACAAAAGTAGGCTAGCGTTGCCTCTACAATGGCCTGGCATCAAAGCAAAAGCTGGTAATTATTATCGGAGGTGGTAGTTGGCGCTGCTGCGGTTAGCCTACTGCCCTCCACTTACCAAAAAAAAGAGAAAAACAAATCAAGTTGTTGAAAATCTTTTGAGTAAAAAATAAATTTTGGCCGTAATTTATACTGAATTGCAAAAAAATAGTAGAATTTTTAGATTTTCGACCACACTTTGTTTTTTATTTTTAAAATAATGGCCAAAGTTTTTTTTATTTTAAAAATAAATGGTCAAAATTGTTTTTGATTTTTAAAATAGTGATTAAAATAATTTTTAATTTTCAAAAAAGTATATGAAAAAAGATCGATAGCCACTTAAGTATATGAAAGGATATGGAACCCCGAACGTAGACATTGAGGACGGTTATGGAAGATCGTCGGGCACTTTACCTTAACTTAAGCAAGCAAGCTCCTTTTACCATTTGAGCAAATTGCATTGCCATTTTTTGTGGCTTTTAATTCTTGTTTAGTATGAACTGTAAAGCTCTTGTCTGAGATGTTTTTAGTCCCCTGAGTTTTATGCTTTGTAGAATATATTGGTGGTTACAACACAGCCTCGTAAAAAATATTATGTGATCGAATTGCTTGCTTTTGCCAGTGGTGGTGCTTCCTTATTTGTACATGAAAGTCACTATTAACTACAGGTAGATCTAGAACCACGGCTATGTGTCGAATGTATCTGTTAAAAATGCCATCTCTACCTGAGAAAACCTGAGAATCTGACCTTGACGCATTTGTACAAAGCAAATGACCTCAAATTGTCGCATAATCCAATTAATGAATCCTTTGTTGTAAACTTTTGTTTGATCTCATTTCTTGAGACGGGGAATGGGGGAGGGGGACTGGGGGCAGTTGTTGCTAGCACTGTATTATTCATGCGTGGGCAAGATTTTTGCGCTGTTCACATGGAAGTTGTCAAATTTAATCAGCAAAAGAATATTTCATTAATAATTTTATGCGTGGTCTGCATATTTCATTAATAATTTGAAAGGGACGTAACTGGGAAAAATTCTTAACTGACCATTTAATCAGGTTGAAAAATAAATAAACAAGTTAAACAATTAGCCGCTTTGTTTCTGGATCGCTTAATAAATTGAATACAAATATTCTGAAAATTAAAAATGATTTCAATGGTCTCCCGGACAATCCAACCTATATCTTCCCTGAAAATAGTAACTTCGCAATTGACCCTCACAATAATTCTGTGGATAATTCGATATTCCGTGGACTCAGTTGCAAAAACTGAGTTAAGATAAACAAACTTTTTTTGTGAGAGGTGAGCACATGTAGGGGTGTAAATGAGCCGAGCCGTGTCGAACTCTAAAATGTTCATGTATCGTTTATTAAGAAATTATCGAACTCGAGCTCGGTTCGTTAAGATAAAATGTTGTTCGCGAACGGTTTAAGAACCTGTCTCATGAGTTTACTCACGAACTTTTGCTATCAAACAACTCATTAACTTTGTTCACGAGCTTGTTCAATGAAATTATGCTCACGAATAATTCTTAAAAATTGTTCGCGAACTTATGCTCACGAGCTAACTTACGAACTTAATAATATTATTATTATTATTATTATTTGAATAAACAATTATAATATCTAGAATAACATACAAAAATTCTATTTAATGGTGTACAATTAATAATTATGATAATCAAGCATATATTTTATATATACGAGATAATTTATAGAATTTATTTATGAACTGCTAATGAACTTGTATACCGAGCATGTTAACGTGATCAATTATCGAACTTATTCACGAACATGTTCATGAGCTATGTTTACGAACACATTAATCGAACTTGTTCGCGAGCTATCAAATCGAACTTCACCATAATCAAGTTTGACTTGTTTATAATTCGATCCTTAAAATTGTGTTCAAGATCGACTCATTTGTAAATCGAACCGAACTCGATCCGAACTTTTTTCGAACCGAACATCGAACCGTTCGCGAGTGTATCGGCTCATTTACACCCTAAGCACGTGAGATATTCACCACCGTCTCAAGTGCACCCGCTATAAACATACCGAAAATGTTGTCAATGCGGGATATCCAGATCTTCCAATAAACCATATAATTCATTTTCAATACAACAAACACAAGAACACTCACATAAAGCGATACAACTAATAACATAACAAAACAAACTCGCACAAAACGATACGAAAATCCTAAGAATTCAAAAGATGTTATTTCGAACTTTTAGATCAAAAACTCGATTTTATTAAAAGAACTAGAAAATAGAAGAGATGATGGAAGACCGAAGGGAGCTTAATTGGTGAAGGATTTGAAGGAAAGTGAAGAATGGAAGAAGATGCGACTAGAATCCTAAATTTGAAGATGGAAATCGACTCTCATCAAAGAGAATAGATAGAAATTTTAATGGGATAGAAACTGTCTTTATTGTGTCAGCATTTTAGTTTACGTTAATTGATAATCATAATTAATCGAGAAAATATGAAAGTGAATATTGTAATGATTTTAATATCATGATTTATTAACTCTCGAAATCAGCGTTCTGCTTCCCTCTCTTTCTCCCTTCTAACCCTAGCATCCATTAAAGAGTTTTGAGGGGGCTTCCATCGATTTTCATCGATGGAAAACCCCAGTTCCTTTTCATTTTTTCCTTCTTTCATATTTTATTTTCTTCAATAAACCTCCTAATTTATTTGGGTTTCAATAAATTCCCAATTTATTTGGGTTGTGTTAGTCTCTCCTTGTGAGAGTTGGGCTTTTGTTTTGATTGAATTTTGGTGTTTTTCATGGTCGAGGTTATAGATCGACAAGATTTTCATGATTTTGATTCAGAGATGAAGGTTCTTATAAATATAGATATTCAACAAATCGCGTGATTATATCTCGAAAAATGGATTAATCAGTTTACGTTTGATTCGACTCGACTATGTTTGCAGATGTTATATGACTTATCATTAAAAAATTAAATTTTACTCAAAAAAAAAACTCTCGAAATCTTATTCTACAATCATGATTAACCGAATGAAAATAAAAAAATGAAATCAAACAATGATTTAGTAGATACGCCTCAAAATCTTGAAGAGATATTCGGAAATAACTAGATTATAAAAAATAGAATATTATCTCGATCTGTTTCATAATATCTATATACTTTTAATTTCTACGCACGTATTTTAAAGTAAATTGGCAGGATAGCTAGATAAATTATTTTTGAATTTTCTTTTTTTGTGAACAAAAGTTTGATGCTTAATTTTTATCAAAACATGAAAATCTAAAACAAATTGTATAAATATCCAATCAAATACAGTTTAAAATTTGTGTGCAGAAGTCAAATGTGTGTACTTTAAAATGCGAAAGAGCATCTCAAACGATATTGATAAAAATGTTTTGTTAAAATGATATAAAATATTGATTATGTAAATTTTATTTAATTAGAAAAGTGTTGTATTTCGATGGGATTGACTATAATCGTTACCTATATTTTAAAAATAAATTATTATTATTATTATTATTATTATTATTATTATTATTATTTCTAATTGTTATAAATAGAATATATTATAATTAATATGGTAATAGATGATGTGTTATTTTATTATAAGTCTCTACAAATTCGACAAATATAGTTGCTATAATCATGTTAACTAAAATTATAGACAAAGAAATGTACCATTAGAGTGAGTATTTTTTTATATGATATTGTAACTAATATTTTAACTACAAATTTGTATCCATCGAAAATTCCAAGGAATAACTAATTTATCACTCTTTTAATATTTTCTCGCGACACTTTTTCGAACAAAATAACATTTTTGAAATAAAATCCAAACTAGCTGCTAGTTGCTTTGAAGTTACAAATTTCAAGAACGATATAAATGTTGCAGCGAACATGATAACTTGAATGAACTTTCGAATTACAGAGTAGCATGATCTATGTCATGCTTATTAGCCTGCTCGCTAGCTATAATATGCTTAATACGATGCGCTAGAAGTTATACAATGTGTATATGTTCTATATATGAACGATGAACTATACTTAATAAAATATTAGAGTAAACTAAAATATTTAAAATTTAAACAGAAAAGTCTTGGCAGCCATTAATATTAATCACTAATTATAGAGCTTGTTAAACAACAAATTTTTCATTTTCTTAAAAAAAATATTTTACAATATTCTAATCGGCTCAATGCAACCAGTTAGGTTACCCCTTTTATACCAATGCTTTTATTTTAAGGTTTATTTATATATTTGATAATCCATATATGATTATGAATATTTATCATAAGATTTATCAATTCTAGTTTATATTTTTATACACTTATCAGCTTCATTTGCAATGCAATTTAATACATTTAATTATTATATTTTATGTTCATTTATTATAGACGTATGATCGAGAAATAAAATTGGACCGGACTTTTCCGTAAAATTAATTATTTAGCGTTTAAATATTTTGTGAGCTAATGTGGCTTTTTTTAAAACAAGGGTCACTGGGCTGCAAACGAACACCAACTTGTAGTTAGGTTAATTTCTTTTTCCACTTCAGAAAATCAATGTAAAATCAAATTTTACACTTATTTGTATTATCGTCCAAAGTACTAAATTGGATTTTTGCTCATTTTTTATTGAAGAATAAATATTATTTATTAGTTTTTAAGATATGTTAAAAAAAAATCACCCTATATTTTTTATTTATTTTTTGTCAAAAAAAATCACCTTATATTGAATGGACACAAAAGCAAAGAAAAAAATATGACTTGGCGATCACGAGTTTTGGAATTACATTTTTAACGCATGAAGAAACGTTTGATATTGAATTTCTTGATAATTAGATGATTATATTTTAACTCATTTAGCAGGTTGTTTACTACTTTACTTTTATAAATAGAAATACTTTGGAAATATTGAATTCAATTGCTATAAATGAAAGATCAGGGTAAATGGTAGCTAACTTGAAATATTTAATTTGAAATATTAAATTATTTTATTTGAAGTATTAAATTATTAATTATAATTGAAATATTGGAGTAAATTTAGATGCAGTGTCACTATTTAAGATGCAGAGGCACTATTTAAGAGAGTAAGATGTGTATGGGATATGTTGATGAAGGTACTTTAAAAAATAAAATTCGTTTTTGATTCTTCGTTTTGTGTTTTGATTGGGATTCGAGAATAACCAACATTCTTTATTGATCTTTTAAATTTCTTGTTATGTTTTGATGATAAATACAAAGGTTGTATCGTAATACTTTATGTGTATTTATCTAATCTTATTTTGCAGGAAGTATTAATCATTGATTAAGGGGAAGCTTTTAGCTCAATCACATATTGATATATAATCATCAAAAAGGGGGGAGATTGTTATCCTAATGTATTTTGATGTTATATGCAGCAAGCTAATCGCTTATCTTGTATTAGCTTTTGGCTTACCATTATATGATTGAATCACTTGATATATCATATGCAATTATATGTGTTTACTATGTATAAGTATACTCTTAGGTAACTTGGTTGATGATATGGAAATGCAAAAGTTTAAAGCCATCTATCTGTTCAGCTCGCCAGAACCAAAACAGCAAGTTGACATGAACTCGGCAGAACCAAAACAGCAAGCCACTACGCCATAGATGGCTTGCAGCAACGTTTTCAAAATGTTGCAGCAAGCCAAAAAAACGTTGTTGTAGCCCAAAAAAAAAAAGAACGGCAACGCTTTTTCAGCGTTGCATTTGGCACAGCTGCCGTAGGGGTCTACGGCAACGCTTTTGTTCACTACGGCAACACTACTATTTTTGTTACCAAAAACTTCTATGGCAACGTTAAACATAGTATACTGCAACACTAAACTAGTGTTGCAGTAGATGTCAACATTCTGAAAATTGTGGGTCCCACATGGGAGCCCACAAGAGCCCACAAGGGGACACCCATGTAGGACCCACCCATGAATTTTCAAGTGGGCCCCACATAAACAAATTTTGAGCAATTGATGGAAACAATACATAATACCTACAACACATTTATAATAAAAATTTAAGAGGAACAATTTATATATATGCATTTCCCAAAAATTAAAAACTTGTTTTATTACAACAATACCAAAATTCATCAATACAAGTTAATGGGCTTCATAACCATTAACCCAAAAAAAAAAAAATACAATCTAATACTACAAGAAAATAAATAAAATCCTTCTCCATTTCCTGAGGAGGAAGATGCCACCCATGTCCACCCATTCATCCTCCTCAGCTCCAAATCCAGGAAACCTCACAAGAACTTCCTGAAATATTTTTCAAATACCGTAAGATGAGAGGAGAAGGCAGAAAGAATGGCAAGAATAGGAGTGACTTTCAGGCTTCAGCCCAACTGGGTAATTTGATTTTATTATTTTATTTAATTTTCATAATTCGAATCTGATCCCCGGGTTGGGAAAAAAGGTGAAAAGAAAGAAACCAGAATTGCAATGACATGTCATCAGCAGTATATAATATCTTGTAATTGACCTTACTGAAAAAGAAAACAAAATAGGCAATTAATACTTCAGTTACCAGCATATTGCAGAAGTCAAATTTGTCAGCTTATCCCAAATCGCTGGGTAATCTTTATCCTTCCTATAAGCTGGTGGTGTAGAATAGACAAAATATCCATTTAGACGCAGAAGGTGATTCACTTCTTTCATGAGAGTACCATCTGTAGCAAATAAATATAAACAAACTAATCAATAGCAATGTGAGAGTTCTAATAATTTTAGCAGCTTACATTAAAAATTAAAATTAAAAATTGTTGGCCACATAATTTACCATGAACCTGACAAACTACATATAATTCACTGTTGATGTATTCATATAATTTACTCTGAACTGTCATAGAACTGCCTAACCTGCTGCTTTAAGGATCATCAGCAACAGAAAGCATATGTACAATTTTCCTCTTCACACTTTCCTTCAGCAGCACTGCTACGATCAGTGTCCATCTGGACGCTCTTCAGAAAACAAAGGTGGGTAGAATCCAAACAGTTCTGTACAGATTGGCAACAGGAGCGATGTTACTGTGCATTTGCGACTTCACTTCTGCTGATGGTTAGATTCACCTCGTGTTCGACTATACAGATCAAGAGTATCCTTGTGGTTGGGATCCAAGCATAACGCTGCCTCATAATCTATAAGCGCAATAACAACATCGCCCATTGACTCATGGAATGCAGATCGAAGATGAAGCATTTGCAAGTCGGGCTTGAAAGATATGGCCTTGTTAAGTTCATCTACTGCCTCAAATTCTCTCTGGTCATCCATCAGTACTGGTGAAATGATTGCAGATGTTAGCATATACAAATCTAAATACATTCACAAGCAAGAGATGATATATTCACATGCAACAGACAAGATATATATAATGCAAGTATAATGCCATAAAAAATTTAGGTAATGAGACTTGGAGTAAAGAGACATGTTCCTCTGAGAAGTATAAACTAATAAATTATGCCAATTTCAAAAAGGGCACCAGATCAAGGCCTCTAAATTCTAGAAATTCCTTTTCAAGGCCTAAATTAATTATCGTCCGGTATAAATAGTCATGAAAAACTCTATTAGGTGATTGTACACCAAGTTGAACAATCTGGCATGTATATCTTTTCCGAGAGGCTGGATCGAGAGTAGATTGAGCTACAGGCCTGATTGGTGACCACAATTCCCTCGGTGCAACTTCGCCCTTCAAAGCACTTGTTCAGAAACTGAGACCAAGAGGCGGTTGAAACTAGCTTTTTTTCTTCTTCATGCTACACAAATGGAAGATAAATGATTTATAATGTGACAAACTTAAATGTAAACCTATATAAAATACAAAAATTACAAATGTGTAAGAAGATGATAATCTACTGGTAGAAGTTCAGGCTTTGTTTCGGTTTCTGGTTTTGTTTCCTGAAACCCCATTTCAGACATAAACTTTCCCAAGTATATACTAACATTTTATCTCCTCTCTTGAGAGCAGCTTCTATCTCGGTATCACCACTGCAATGACGAGCCCAATCCTGGCCATAAGCACAGCTTAGCAGTCATCTTTAAAAATTAAAAAGAAATCATTCTTATGAGAAAGATGAAAAAAAAGTACCCTGATTTAGCCAAAAAAAATCTGAATGACAGTAGCCCCAGATTGAGCAGCTCATGAATGATAAAAATCTGAAACGATAAATGGTCATCATTTATGCAGGCACAAAACATTTAGTTGGAACATCTCATATTCATAGTAGCCGGATATATAAACTTTGGCTAATATTATAACGAGTCTTTATGATTATCTGCAAGCTTATTAACAACGTAACTAGTTTACAACATACTTTTGTAGCAACACCGGATTTCAAATACAGAGCCTAGACAACCTTGGTGTTGTCATCAGGATTCTTTATAATAGCCTCAATAATCTGAAGCATTGGAGTGATGCCAGACCGGATGCAAGAATTCAAAAGGTCAGGACACTAAAGAAGCACTTGTAGTTTTCAATTCTGCAACAAAATTGAAGACTTGTTAAAGAATAAAAACCGGATGAAAAGGAAAAAGATTTTATAACAGAAATAAAAACCGTTTTCCAATCTTTCTTCTTCCACTACCCTCAATAAATTGTAACTTAACATATGTCACATTGAAAGTTATAACTACACGCTACCCTCAATAAATTGTAACTTAAATACAGGTATCTGTAAAAGAACAAATTTTAGCACGTTCCTTTCTTCTTTATTTTACTCTCTGTTATAACTTGCTAGTATCATAAAACAGCAAAACTTTTACTAGACTTTATACTCGGTGCCTAGTAGATAATTGTTCTTGAATGACTAATATTTAGATTGCTATGAGTAGTATGTACAAAACCAGAGTGTGGCAGAATGAAAAGGGATACAAAACAAGAAATGCACATTCATGCCAATGCTCCTTCAATACTACGCACAACCACATTGAGCAACAGGAGCATAAAGACTTGGTTAAGAAAGTCTGATGACTTACATTCTCCAAAGCAAAAGTATATTCTGGCCAGCGACTAATGATGATACCATAATCATTTAGGATCTCTTGCAAACGATCATACATCTCATCAACAAATGGAGTTGTGGAGTATTGCGTCCTGAATCCAGACCATTTTACCTACAAGTAAATACATTTTCATGAATAAATGCACATGTAGGATGACAACACTTCACAAGTTAAGAATTTTCGAGGCTTCCTTTCCTTTCCTTTTGTGACATAAAATAAATATCATAACAAAATAAAATGCATAAGATACATTGAAATTAAATTTGGGAAACACACCCATCCACTTGCTTCTCTGATTCATCTGATTTCATTAAAAGAAGCTTTGTTGCTTCCGTAGGGTCGATGGGAACCAGTTAATACTTCAGGTTTTCCTAATCGTGAAAGAACATGCTCGAAAAGTTCAAGCATGCATAAGCAATATTATGTTGATATTTAATCATGAATAGAATGCTAATCAGTTTTATGCAAAGATGTCTGGGGAAGAAATAGCAACATACAGCGCATGAGTCATGGACGTGCGATATGAACAGCAAATCGTTGTTAATGAACAAAGCAGTGGTTGTCGAACCAGATTTAGTTTCCCCGCCGCTCGTCTCAATCCTTTACAAAATGAAACAACATCTAAACCTTCAACGCAATGATAAAAGATACAAAATCATACTGAGACAATATTATATTGCAATATTTTACTAAGACAATTTTAAATTGTAACTGAAGGCTTTAAGATTTTACCAATTGATGAGCTTCTCATCAGCTGTTTGAAATGCATCTTGCAATGCCTTTTTAATGACATTAAAGTTCTTCCCCGTGAGCAAAATCCTGCCTTGTTAAGCCGTAATGCACTCTCTATACAGCTCGTCCCTGTATCAAAATCTATCAGTGCACATAAACACAGGCAGTGCACTCAGTATGCCCTAGTTACGTAGGAACCTACAACAAACGAGATTGGTAAATAACAAAACAAACACAGGACTAAATCAAACAGTTAACGACTTTAATATCACCACAAATACATGTGTAATATCAAATTAGGCCTAAACAATATATGATAGTAGAAAATATCGAATTATCAACACCTATAAACACATTCAATTTCATTTCCAAATCAAATTCAACAACTTAACTCCAAATAATACACAACACTACAAACAACAAATCTCCGGAACTTACACAAACACACACACATCGAAAAGAAGGTAGCCCTATTTGAACTTGATCTGTGAAACGCCAATTGAATCACAATCCCCATCGAAACTCTAATTGCAGAAGTCCACTCCGTATGAAAGTTAATTGAAGCTTGAAGAAAACCCAAATCTTGAGAAAACCCCAAATGTTGAACAACCCTAATGAATTGAGGACTGAGGCGTTGTGTTTGAGATGTGTGGGACTTTTGCCTCTGTAATAATATATGTTTGGTGGCTAGACTTGGTTGCTGCGTCTTAACACATTCAGTGAGAAACAGAGAAAGAGAAAGAGGGGGAGAGGGAGAGGGAGAGACAGAGAGGGGGAGAGTGTATTAGAGAGAGTTAGTGTGTTTTGTTTTAGAGAGAGTGAGTGTGTTTTGTTTTTTTTACTAATTAGTGATGTGCTTCTAACAAGACGACAAAATTGCCGCGGTTCTTAATTAGAAAATTTTGGATAGCGCCACAAGCCCACAATTATACAAAGCAGTTACGCACAATTTTTTTTTCTGTTTTATTATTTTTTTTATTTGAAAATTTCTCCAATTTAATTAAATTTATAAGAAAATACGTTATTTTTATAAAAAAGTTATATTTTAGTTCAATAATGCATACAAATTTTTTATATCAAACTTAACATTATTTCTCAAACTTTATTCATTTTTTGGAAAATTATTTTTTTTTTCAAAAAAAAAAATTTAATTTGTTACGTTTTTTTAATGATTTGGTCTATTTTCAAATTATAAAAATGTTATATTTTTTAAAAATTCTAATAGTGAGTCTAATAACAAACTTTGAAAATTTAAATTATTTGTTTTTTAAATTAATTAATTTTAATTCACAATAATTATTTATTTCAATTTTTGTTAAAAAATTGTGTTTAAATCATATTAACGGCAACACTTCACAAGCGTTGCAACTTGCTACGCTTCTTATAGCTACGGCAACACCATGTTTTGTATACAGCAACACAAAAAACAAACGTTGCTGCAGGCCATCAAGTTTAGAGCTACTGTAACGATTTTCATTGCAACACCAAAAAAACGTTGCTGCAGGCCATCTATGGCGTAGTGAAGCTGACTTGGACTCACCAGAAGCTGTTCTTAGTCAAGTTTGATCTTAGAGACCAGAAGATTGCTTAAAGATATTAGAGATTGGCTAGGATTAAATATGTAAGGACTCTATTATATAATATATAGTATATATAATTAATAGAGCTAAATTTTTTTTCGAAAATCTGTTTCTTATTTATTGGGATTGTGATTATCTTTCCTTATCCTTTCAAAATAGATTTTACTCAATCTTTTACTTATCTAAACATTCCATAACAGCCTAGATTCGTTCATATCCTTTTATAGCTGTTGGAATTTGATTTTATCATAAATATACTATCGTATATATATATATATATATATATCAAAATGAGTTTGTTAGAGATTCAAATTATTTCAAACGTTTTATTTTCAAACCTCTAACTAATATAGCTGTTGGAGAGTGCTTTATGCAATCAAATCTTTTTGATATATCAAATCTTCAACTAGCCGTTTGTGTGTTTTCATATATATTCACTTACAACCTTTCTTGTAAGTAACCAAGCAAAAACACAACCTACAAGTTTGAGACTTGCATACACACATTTTTATCATCTCTCTCAAACACCTTCATATAAACTCTGAGCTTTATTGTTATATACACTTATATTATATAAGAGAGTTTATAGCTTGAGTTGTAATACTTGAACATCTTATTCTTGATTTGTATTGTTCGATTTGTAAGTATTAGTTGCTGGGCATATTGGCTAGGGAACTAGGGTTTGGTGAACGTTGCTAGAGAAGTATACTTGGGAAGTATAGCTTAGAGAGCAGGTTCAGAAACAGGTGTTCAGCAAGCCATTTGTCATCAGCTTGGATAAAAGGGAGATATATTATTGTGTCTTGTAATTGGTTTATTTCGTTGATCAATAATATATTCTCTTACCGGGTTGGTAAGGGACCAGGACGTAGACCATAGAGGATTAGGGTCGAACCTGGCTAAAAGTTTCTTGTGTTCTTTATCTTTCGGCACTTTACTTACTGCTTGTGCATTCAACTTACCATTTACATTTAGCGTACCATTTGCATTTGTTAAAATTGAAATCAGTAAGCTGTTTCTGGTAATTATTAAAATTTGACATAGTTAACCATTTACACCTATTCACCCCCTTCTAGGTGTGCATTTTCATTTGGTATCAGAGCTTTGGTGTACTAACATTTCTGTAACAGGAAAGTACAGATCCTATGGCACCCACTTATGCAGAAGGAGAATATTTAGACATGCCACCACTTCTCAATGGGATTGAAAATTATGACACTTAGAAACGGAGAATGAAGGTGCTTCTCAACAGAGATAATGCAATTGAATGGAGAGTCGTTAAAAAGGGTCCATTCATTTTTCCGGACAAATATGGCAAGCAAAAAGACGTTGACGATCTCTCAGAGTTAGAACTGATAAAATCAGGCTATAATGGAAGAGCAAGGTACACATTAATATGTGGTCTTTCAGAGTCAGATTTTGACAAGGTTTATTCATGTAGCACAGCAAAAGACATATGGGATACCTTAAAAATGCATTATAAAGCTACAACAACAAAACAGCCTGGTGATTTGAAAGATAAAAAGAAGTAAAAGGCTCAATTGACTTGGAATGATGAAAAATATATTTCTCGTAAACTCTGCATTTGTTGGCATTGATGATATAGTTCAAGGAAACACGGAAGAAGTTCCTGTAGATAGTGTTGTGTCTGATTCAGAATCAGATTCTAGTGAGCTATACTCAATTACTTCTGATTTACCATCTACTCCTACTATGCAAAATGAACTAATCATGCAAGTACCGAGTAATATATCTATTATTGAGTTAATGGAATTGAAGAATGAGAATAATGAGCTTGAAAAGAAGAATGCTTCTTTAAGAAAAATCATTTCTGATCTAATGGCTGAGAAGGCTCCTGTAAACAATCATGATGATCTTATTGCTGATTTAAAGGAAAAAATTGTTCAATTCGAAGGAGTTAACAAAGTAATTCTAAGGAGGAATGAGGTGCTCATGAAAGAATGTTAGTCACAGAGGCATGCCTGAATACATCTAATAACAAGCCCAAGTGGTTCGTAATGCTATGCATTACCTACATGACCTCTTAACTGAGGGAACCTCTAGTTGTAGAGTTTCTACTTGTTTGTACTATGTAATAGGCATCAAATTCTATCTGTGTAACTGTACCTACTAAGTCAAGAATAAAGCTTGAAAGAAGTTCTAAGGTTCATGCCTCAAGCAAGGAAATGAAGACTGTCAAATAATCACAGTTGGGATTTGAAGAATTGAAGAAATGAAGAAATTGCCTAAGTACTAATTCGAGAAGTACATTTGTTTATTCGAGAAGTCTAGCATTCGAGAAGTCTGGAGTTCGATATCTCAAAAGACACTATTCGATATCTCTCGATATCTCATTCGATATCTCAGGGATTCGATATGTCTATTACACGGTTCGAGAACTCAAGGAGTCAACAGTTCGAGTTCTCAAAGGGTCAACAAGTCAATGCTACATTCGATATCTCAAAGACTCAATATGCTATTCGATATCTCAGGGATTCGATATGTCAAAATGCTCTATTCGATATCTCAGGGATTCGATATGTCAAAATGCTCTATTCGATATCTCAAGGAGTCCCAGAGAAAAGAGCTTCGAGAAGTGATTCGATATGTCAAGATAACACTATTCGAGAACTCAGAGTTATCGATCAAGTCAACTCCAGTTCTCGAATCACTCACTTAGTCACTTCTCGAATACATTCTTGAGGACAAAATACTGAAGAATTGTACAAGTCAGAAACCTGCAACAAGCCAGGATGCTTTATTTGACTCTGTCCTATAAAGCATGCTGGAAAGCCTACAAAGAAGCTTGGAGAGATAAGACAAGGGACAAGGAGCTGAAGAAGTGGATCTAAACAGGCTTTTCAAAGTCAAATCTGTAGCCGTTTGGACTCTTACTAAAATGAGATAGACAGACTGGAAAGTGTTTTTGTTTTACCTACCTCATTTGTAGTAAGTGGGTGTATCCATGTCTATAAGGATACAGCCTCACTTCCTTAGCTGTTAAGGTGTTGAAGTTTCTCAAATACCCAGAAAATATCTCTCTGAGAAAAACGAAGCTGAGAATACTATCATTTGTATTCACAGATTGTAGCAAAATCTTTATCTAATAAGATATTAGATTAAAGTGATATTGTGTTGTGTTTGTCTTTAATTATCCGCATCTTCATATCTCACACACTCATCACTTATCTTGCTGCAAAGATTCTAGAACGAAGAAAAGTTCAAGAATCCATTCACCCCCCCTCTGTATTCTTTTACTGTATTCAATACTCAACAAGTGGTATCAAAGCAGGCTGTTTAATCTAAACAGAAAACGATCATGAGTTCGAATACACCAAAGACTACAGGTACGGTAAAGGTCCCTAAGTTCGACAAAGAGAATTACAACCTCTGGAAAATAAAAATGCTGTTGTTCATCAAAGCTGCCAATCCTCTCTACCCTGACATTCTCAAGAATGGTCCATTCATACCACAACAAGAAGTTGCTGAATCCACAGTGGGCGCAGTAGTCATTCCTAGATCATACGTTCCAAAAGAGCCATCCAAATGGACGGACTCAGAGAAGGAAAAGATTGCCCTAGACAGCCACCTCATGTTGTTAATCATAGACTCCATGGATATGTCGATGTTTGCCAACATAGCATCATGCAAATCAGCCAAGGACATGTGGAATCACATCGAGGTGTTATGTGAAGGGACAGAGGAGGTAAGAGAAAATAAGAAACAGATACTGGTCACACAGTATGAGGCGTTCATGGCACAGTCCAAGGAAAGTATCACTGATATGTTTGAAAGATTTCACAAGCTGGTGACTGAGCTCCAAATGAATGGGAAGGTTTACAGCACTAAGGAATTAAATATGAAGTTTCTACTATCGTCACCAAACCATCTAGAGCAAAGGGTCATATCCCTAAGAGAAAGAGATTTGAACAAAGTCACGTATGATGTGCTCTATGGGGTTTTAAAGACACACGAGCTTGAGTTGCTTCAAAAGAGGGCTATCCAAGCTAACCAAGGCAGAATGATAAACACATCCTGTGCCTTGATTGTCAACAAATCTATTCAAGACTTGGAAGCATCTGCAAGTCAGCTGAGAATAGAAGAGATAGTAGATGATGAAGAAACTGAGGAAGTAGTGACTGAACCTGCTGATGACAAGGAAGAAGATGAGTTCTACACTCTTGAAGAGCTGGATGGCATGGAAAATACATCATATGCTTTTATGGCTAGAAAATTCCCAAACATCAGATTCAAGAGGAATCTGCCCTTCAAGCCTAGACCTCAAAATCATTCATTCAACAAGAGCAAGGCACCTATGAAAACAAACAAGAACAGATTCAAAACCAGCTATGTGGATAGGTCATCTGTAAGATGTTATAGATGCAATGACCTAGGGCATTTTGCCAGTGAATGCAAGAAGCCTAAAAAGAAGGATAAGGAGTTTCTTGAGCTTGAAGCTAAGTATGAGGCCCTTCTAAAGAAGCAGACACCAGGTAAGGCTTACATAGCTGAAGGGAAGTGTTGGGATGATTCTGACAGTGATGGGGAAGAACAAGAATTCTGCAACTATGCCTTGATGGCCAATTCCAAGGAAGAACCATCTGCATCAGACTCACAGGTACCATCTCTCACTACCATAAACATGTCTGTTTCTGAATATAAATCTTTGGTTGAACAACTATCCGTTGAGATGTTTAACATTCATACTAGTATGACTGCTGCTAATGAAGAGATTTCTAAACTGTCTACTAGGAATGAACTGTTAAATAAGAGAAATGAGGAACTAGAGCTAACTACTGTGCAAATAGAAAATCTTAAACAAGAGATTGAGTATCTAAAGAACAAAGTTCTATGTGCTAGTCAAGTTGAGAAAGCTCTTAGGGATGAATTAGCTGAAAATGAATTTAAGTTGAAGACATTTAAGAATTCCTCTAGTCTATTGCAGTCTTATCATGAGAAAAATCTAGCTAGACCTAAGGCTGCCATTGGACTTGATTATGACACTCTTAAACAGAGGAAAGGTGATAAGTGGATTTTATATCCACTTGGATCGCTTAATTTCGACTTAAATTGATTGTCTTGGGCTCAAGTTGTTGTAGATTTGATGTGTTTTGCTTAATTGTGCAGGATTACGAGAATGTTGACTAAGGTGGATGCTTTTATAATTTTTTGGGAATTAATTGATTAAAATTCGGATTTTCGAGAAGGGTTGCACAGTTTACATTGTTTTGGCCATATCTTGAGTTCTAGAAGTCCGTTTTAGGCCCGTAAGCAGTCCACGCGAAGATAACGAGATTTCCTATCATTCTAAGATAGTCCAGAGGTCCAATTACGTGGGAAACGTTCCAGAAAATCTGAAGAAAAGTCAGCTTCGAATTTTCCTTACAAAACATAATCAAATTAGGAAACGTATCTTGCAGAAATTCTATTATAATTCTGTTTTGTATTTTCTTGCTGGGCAAGACTTGTAGTGCCTATATAAACACATCATACCTTGTAATTTGTATCAGATTATTATTATTGTAACGTAGAATTGCAAGAAAGAAGAGTGGAGAAGGATTCAAGCTCGGTGACAAGCAAGATCTAGATCTACTTCAACTTTTGTATACTTTGGATAATAGATTTGTTTTCTCAACTCTTGTTTTTATTAATATTATTACTTCTTTATTTTATATCTTGTTTAATATCATGTTTTCAATTAATCCCATGGTGACGAACGGTTCAATTATGAACTAATCGTTGTCATGGGATCCTAATGGATTTATCTATGTAGCTTAGTAGTTTATATGCTTTAAAGATTTATGTGTGGTGAATTCTTGATATCCTTGTATGGTTGTGTTTCATGTATTTAGATGCGTCGCGAACATCTAATTTGTTAATCTCTTGCTAAACGAGAGTGGATCTTGAGATTTAGAACTTGCCATGCTAGCATAGGATAGGTTGATGTTTTAACATCATGATTTGTGGCGTAAATAGAGATATTATGCTACCCTATGTGATCTAAGTGGATAACTTGTGCTTAAACCTTTATGTTTTCAAATTCTATAGAGATATAGGGTCTAAACATAATTGGTGTCTACCCATCTTCTATCTCTTTTGTGGATGCATGCGTAGTTTGGTATTAGTATACCGAGAGGTAGCTTTTACTTGTTTCGTGTTATCCGATCAGATATCAACCCCATCACATGTATTGATTAAAGGCTGCGACTCTAAGTGAAGTAGATAATGAAATTAGGATTCCATGTTTTATCTCATATAAGTAATTCATATTAAATTCTCATTAGTTAATTATTCTTAGTTTAATAATTTGCTTCCGAGTTAATTTAGAAAATTAAAACCTCATTCTTGTTAATTGTCTTAGCAGTGGATTAAAACTAAACATTGTTGCATAGGCATATTTACTGATTGAACTTAACCAGATCTCTGCGGAACGAACCTTAATTATATTACTTGTGACTACGTGCGCTTGCGTAATTTCGTGCTAACAAAAGGCTATGCAGTCATTGAAGATGACATTGTTGTTCAAGAGGAGGTGCCTCAGGTTTTGAAAAAGACTGAGAATCCAATATTTAAAACACCAACACTTGAGATTGATGAGGATGCCTTACTCATCAAGCAAATGTTGGAGGATGAAGATGAGGCACAATCAAATGAACAACAAGCATCCTCTGAGAGTAAGAATGTCAAAACCAAAGCCAAGGAGCCAGTAGGAGGTAGACCTAGACTTGAGAAATCTGTAAATTTTGTTTCAGCTGGAAATTATGAGACTAAGAAGAAAGTGACTAATAAGAGACCAAACAGGAATGGCAAATTAGGGATTAACAAAGATAACAACTATGCTTATGTGCCAAATGCCCCTAGGAAAGTTTGTCAAAACTGTTTTAGCTCTAATCATTTGACTCATGCTTGCAAGAAACCATCTGGTAGTGTTGCTAAACCATTCTATGATTGCTCTGTGCCTTTAAGACATAGAGACTCTCCTTTCTGTGATAAACTTGATTGTATGCCATGTAACATGAATGTGATGACTAGTTGTTTTAATTTGAGAAGACAATTCATGGAGGGCTGTATCAATCATAATGTTCACACACACTACACAAGGACAAAGTCTTCAAGTCCTCCTAAAGTTAGGAAGGTACCTCTGTCACCTAAGTCTAAGAACCCTGATTCTAAGACTCCCAACAGTGACAAGAAGACCAACATCAAGAAAACTGATAAGCATGCTGATTTTGATAAAACTGTCACTAAGTCACATGGACCCAAACTCGTTTGGGTACCAAAGGAGAAGTAATACTTTTGTGTTTGCAGGGCAAAGAAAGTAAAAAGAAGGTCATGTGGATTTTGGACAGTGGATGCTCAAATCATATGACTGGTGATATGGCCCTGCTATCACAGTATGAGGAAAAGGCTGGCCCAATGGTTGCTTTTGGAGATGACAGCATTGGCAACACACTGGGATATGGCAAGTTGGAAATTGGAAATGTCATCATTGAGAATGTAGCACTGGTCAAGGGGCTCAAGCATAATCTACTGAGTGTTGGTCAATTCACTGACAGAGGCTTCAAAGTGAACTTTGACAAAGATGAATGTTTGATCACCCACAAGAAGACTGGTGATTTTGCTCTGTCTGGAGTAAGGAAGGGAAGCCTGTTTGTAGCCAATATGGACTCTGCAAGCAAGGACACAATTTGTTGCTTCTACTCAAAAGCATCAAATGAAGACAGTTGGCTGTGGCACAAGAAGCTATCACACCTGAACTTCAAAGCCATTAATTCCCTAGTCAAAAGGGAGTTAGTGAGAGGCATGCCCACACTTGAATTCTGTCAAGAAGGAGTGTGTGAGGCGTGTCAAAAGGGAAAAATGAAAAGATCAAGCCACAAGTCAAAAACAGTGACATCTATAACCAAGCCCCTGCAACTGATTCATATGGATTTGTTTGGGCCTGTCAATATTATGTCACTAGGAAGGAAGAAGTATGCTCTAGTGATGGTTGATGATTTTACAAGGTATACATGGGTAGAATTTCTGGCATCAAAGGATGAGGCTCCACAAGTAATCATTGAGCACATAAAGAAAGTTGACAAAGAAGCAAAGGCCATAAATGCAAGTGTGATTGCATTAAGAAGTGATAATGGGACAGAATTCAGAAATGCCATGCTTGGAGCATTCTGCAAAGAAAATGGTATTTCTCAACAATTCTCAGCTCCAAGGACCCCACAACAAAATGGAGTTGTTGAGAGAAAGAATAGGACTCTGATAGAGGCTGCTAGAACAATGCTACTTGATGCAAAGATGCCTACATGTTTTTGGGCTGAGGCTGTGAGCACTGCATGCTACATCCAAAACAGAACCCTCATCAACAAAAACACTGGAAAGACACCTTACAACTTGATGACTGGAAAGAAGCCTACTCTAAAGTATGTTCATACTTTTGGAAGCAAGTGCTTTGTGCTAAAAGATAATTCAGAATATGTTGGAAAGTTTGATGCAAAGGCATTTGAAGGAATCTTTCTTGGCTATTCTATGGAAAGAATTGCATACAAAGTTTATGTCATTTGTCAAAAGAAAGTAATGGAGAGCACAGATGTAACATTTGATGACAGCAAACTACCTGGATTAGAAGAAGCCAATGATGAAGATAAAGATCCCTTGAAGTTTGACAATCTAGATGATTCTGATGAGGAGATTGAAAGTGAATCTGAACTCATAATCCAACAAACTCAAGTGAATGAAGAACCTGTGTCAACCAACAATGAAGAAACAAGCATCCAAGATACACCTGTGAGGAGTGACAACTTCACAGGGGGAGGAAATGTAGATGATCATGATCTAAATGATGAAGCAACATCAAGGATGAGAAATCAATCTGAACATACAAGGAAATGGGATAGATCACACACTGCAGATCAGATAATTGGAAATCCAAATGCAGGAGTAAGGACAAGGAGAGCAACTATAAATGAATGTCTCTATGGCTGCTTTCTATCCCAAGTTGAGCCTAAGAAACTTGATGATGCATTGTTGGATCCTGACTGGATAATTGCTATGCAAGAGGAGCTAAATCAATTTGAAAGGAGCAAAGTATGGGAACTAGTGCCTGCACCAAAGGATAGAACCGTTGTTGGAACTAAATGGGTTCTAAGGAATAAGATGGATGAAAATGGTGTAGTCATAAGAAACAAAGCAAGGTTGGTTGCAAAAGGATACTCTCAACAGGAAGGTATTGACTATGATGAGACCTTTGCCCCTGTTGCTAGACTAGAAGCCATCAGAATTTTCTTGGCATTTGCTGCACATTCTAATTTCAAGGTCTATCAAATGGATGTCAAGAGTGCATTCCTGAATGGGGAGTTGGAAGAAGAAGTATATGTGCAACAACCACCTGGCTTTGAGGATCCACAGTTCCCCCACTTTGTCTACAGATTACTTAAGGCATTGTATGGACTCAAGCAAGCTCCTAGGGCATGGTATGACACACTATCACAATTTCTACTGGAGAATCAATTCACTAGAGGCACACTGGACAAGACACTGTTCTACAAGAAACATGGTGATGATATTATCCTAGTTCAAATCTATGTGGATGATATCATATTTGGCTCTACAAATGAGAAGCTGTGTGAAAAATTCTCTAAGCTCATGCAAAGCAGATATGAGATGAGTATGATGGGAGAATTAACATTCGTTCTTGGACTGCAAGTTAGTCAAAGGAAGGATGGCATTTTTATAAGTCAAACCAAATACATTAAAGATTTACTGAAGAAATTTGATTTGGAAGAATGTTCACCTGCGAAGACACCCATGGCCACTGCCACCAAGTTAGATGATGACGCTAAGGGCAAAAAGGTAAATATCTCAATCTACAGAGGCATGGTTGGTTCTCTACTCTACCTCACTGCTAGTAGGCCAGATATCATGTTTGCTACATGCTTATGTGCAAGGTTTCAATCAAACCCAAAGGAATCACACATGATAGCAATAAAAAGGATCTTCAAATATCTGAAAGGCACACCAAACTTGGGGTTATGGTATCCTAAGGACACAGGGTTCAATCTGGTTGGTTATTCTGATGCTGGTTATGCTGGATGCAGAGTGGATAGGAAAAGCACATCAGGTAGCTGCCAGTTTCTTGGACAAAGGTTAGTCTCTTGGTACAGCAAGAAACAACAATCTGTGTCAACTTCCACAGCTGAAGCTGAATACATAGCTGCTGGAAGTTGCTGTGCTCAAGTGCTTTGGATTAGAAACCAACTTAGAGATTATGGACTTGTGTTGGAAAGAATTCCTATCATGTGTGACAACACAAGTGCAATCTCTATAGTTGCCAATCCTGTCAATCATTCTAGGACAAAGCACATTGACATCAGATATCATTTCATTAGAGAACATGCAACTAATGGAACCATTGAGTTGCATTATGTCTCTACAGATAAACAACTAGCTGACATATTCACTAAGCCATTAGATGAAGCCACCTTCACTAGGCTGGTCAGTGAGATTGGAATGCTGAATTCTTCGAATTCTGGCTAAGTGAATATATCAACTAGATTGTTGCAGCAGTAAATACTTACTTTATCAAATGCCTAATATTTCTGAAGTAAGTATTGGCTGGAGTATGATGTATAAATATTCCAATGCTGCACATGTTGAAAATCATACATATGTAGCTTGAAATTTCTGTAAAAATTTTGAGTAAACCACTATTTAATTTGGTAGAATATTCGTCAATGAATATTTCTAGTAAATTTTAAAGGATAGTGGAAATTGAATTTTATGAGTGAAAAGTACAGTTCGATAAGTCAGACTTCTCGAATGGTTCATTGTTATGTCTTGGCTCGAGTTCTCGAATAGGCCTATCTAGAACCCTCTTGAGTTCTCGAATAGTGTCTTTTAGAGAAATCGAATAGCACACTTTGAGTTCTCGAATAGAGTATTTTAGTTCTCTAATGCTGCATTTGAGTTATCGAATCATTTGAAAAGGCTGATTTTTCGCTGACACTTAATCGCTTTTTGGATTTATATTCAAACCTTCATTTCACTCATAAAAATATATTTTACTTAACTTTGAATTATTTTCTGAGTTAAATCACTGCCAGCTGTGAGTTAAAAACTGCCTGAGATATCGAATAAGCCTTTCTTGACTTCTCGAATAGTTGTTTCATACTTCTCGAATGACTTGTCGCTACAGAACACTTATCTATCGACAACTCAAGACATTCATATATATATATACAACTTCACAACTATTCAATTCATTTCGTTCGATTTCTCAAGCATCTCAACTCCTGAAACCTCTGAAAAACCCTAACTGCGAATTTCTTCTTCAATCCTAATTCTCTTTTCTTCTCTACCCAAATGGCAAACACTCAACTCACCATACCATCCCAAACTAATTTCATCGCAATCTCCAGTGATGTGGAAGCACCGAATGCCAATTTCAAGTGCTTTGTTCGGTGGTTGTCTGAATCATACATCAAGAGTGCGCTCTCAGCCAACCCAACTCTGTACATAGATCTATTGGAACAATTCTGGAGGACTGCTACTGTGGAGGTCATCGCTCTTGAGAATGCTATCACCTCTTATATTGTTCACTGCAAGATTCAAGGAGAGGATATCACTATCACCACTGCAGACATGAATCAAGCCTTGGATATGCAGCAAGAGACGTATGATGCTCTGGCCTCCAATGATGAGTTGGAAGAATTCTTTGACTTCATCAACTACTCTGATACTATCAAGCTGGGAAAGTTGAATAGGAAGTTCTTGAGGAAAGAATGGAGCTTTGTATTTGCTACACTCCTTCAAGTATTCACTGCACGGAAATCAAGCTTTGATCAGATTAGTACACCCGTGCAGCAGCTTGCCTATGCCTTGGCTCATGGGAGAAAGATAGATGTTGGACTTCTCATCCTACAGGAACTCTATGGGAGACTTGGTCAGACCACAGCCAAGAGAGGTAATGAAATTTTCTTTCCTCGCTTTATTCAATCAGTGCTTAACTTTAAAAATGCTTCATTGATTGAATTGCCTGGAGTAGATAAGAGTAAAATAGGCTATCCTAAGTCCATGACCAAACTCATTTTTGGTAATTTGGAGACTAGGAATGATGTGGATGTAAGACTTAGCATAACTCCCCACATGGAGGGTTTGTTTAGGTCTTACCCCCACAACATGCCAATATTTGATTCAAAATCACAGTTAGCACAGCCTAAGCAAGGAGAACAAAGTGCTAACCCAAGGCCTGCTAACCAACCCCCTCAGCCAAACACTCTATCCAGCAAAGAGCCAACTGCATCATCCTCTCAAAAGGGTGATGTTAGTAAAAAGAAGAGAAAACAGGCTGCTTCTGAACCTTTAGAAATCTTAACTAAAGCAGCCTTGGCTGTAGAACTAGGGTTAGAAAGTGAGACACCTGAGTCACCTATCATAAGCCTAAAGAAGAAGAAGAAGTCTAAAACCACCTCTTCAGTCACTCAAATGGCTGAAGTTGTAAAATCAGGGGCACACAGCTCACTAGATGTATCCTCTCAACAGGATGCATCTATAGAATCAAGCATCCTCCCCAATGCACCTATCTGTAAAGAGTCAGCACAAGGGAGTGATAAGGCTGGCACAACACTGAGTAGAGAGCACATCATAACTGAAACTCCCTCTATTTCTCAGGGGGAGTTGCCAAAATCTTGTCTACAACACACTTCTCTTTCAGAATCTACCACTCATATTTCTTTGAAGCCTGCAACTCAAGCAATTGAGGAGCAAGGCATTGATCATCAAGAATTCTTTTCCTTTGATGAGCCAATGAATTCAAGTGACTTGGTGCATGACACCTTGCTCACCACCCAAGTACCACATTTGGATGGTCAGGGAATGCATGCTGGGGCATATCCTAATGACACCATCACAAACACAGAGGATTCACTAGTTCTTACTAGAGACTCTGTGCCTGTGTCAACTACTGTTGTAACTCATCCCACTTCTGTGGAGACAGCAGTAGTAGAGTCTGTTCATCCGGTTGCAGAAGTTGCATCTGTAACTGAGGAGCCTAGCAAGCCTAGCTCTAGCTCTAACTTTATGTCTCAATGGCTGAAGCCTGTGCAACATGACAGTGCTTCAGGATCAGGGTCTGTTCCACCACAATTGACGGTTGAAGCACTTCAAAGCTTAGTTGTGGATCAGATCCCTGAGTTCACAAAAATTGCTCAGCACCTTCTCACTGCAAACATGCCCAATCCAGACTATGAAGCTATTCTCCTATGTCACAAAGAGGATGTAGAGCTACAGAAGGAGAAGATCATAGATGAAACTGAGAGAGATGGGAATATCGATGCTTGGCTGCAAGGAACCAATTCAATCCCTCTCTCAGAAGGTCTCCAGTACCTCAGAGAAGAGTACATCACTTCACTAGGGTCCAATGCCAAATCTCTCAACCCTACTGATGTGTTTGAAGCAGTGAATGATAGCTATAAAGGCATTCTCAAGGCTGCACACTATCTTGGTAAAGGCTTAAAGACAGAAATTAATGAAGTGTGTTCAGCTACAACCAAGGAGGTGCATGAGATCAAGAGGACTTTTGATGCTAAATTCCCTCAATTGGAGACTGTTCTCAAGGACATTCGAACCTGCAATGCTACTTGCACCAGGATGGACAATGGTTTGGCTATTCTCAAGGATGCTGTCACAGGTCTGGGGCACAAATTTAATCCTTATCAGATCAGACAACTGATGCCAATGCCATGCTCAGGACCCTCTTTGCAAATCAATATGGAGACAAGCTGGTCACTGAGGTTCCTGTGCATGAGATGTCAAGGTTCGAAGTGCAGAGACTGAAGGATCAATCCCTATCTGGTTTTAAGGCCAATGAACTCTTCATTAAAGTGGATACTCTTGAAAAGGAGGTAGTCTCTCTCCACAAGTCCAATGCTCATCTTACAGACACTGTGACAACTCTGACTGAGCAGTTGAACACTCAAGCCACCACCACAGCTGATGTTCTTCTGCATCAACAATCAATGTTGTCTGCAATGATGAAGCACATGGGTCTCCCTCTACCTGATGACTCTTCAACTCCAAAGGTGCCTCCTACAGCCCCTGTGTCTGTCAACAAGCCTAAGGGGGAGAAGAGGATATCAAAGAACTCAAATCCAAAGGGGGAGAGACCACTAGAAAAGGGCATCAAGATCACTGAGGGTGGCCATCAGAGAACTTTGAAATCTACTACTCATGTGCCTGGAAAAGGAAAGGACAAAGTTGATGAGCCTCCCAAGCCTCCCACTTCTCTGCCAGTTGTCACTCTACCAACTGTGCACATCACTACTCCTGATGGTCAAAGACAGTCTATCACAACCACAGTGGTTGCAGGGAGTATGCCATCTGACAAGCCTCAAATCTCAATATCTAAGAGTGCCAAGCCAGTAGAAGTGAAGGTGGTCACTGAGGCCAAGCTACAAGAAATTGCAAACTCAAATGTCTATCATGATGATGCATTCTTGGAGTTTCTGAAAGTCTCTAGAGAACAGGCTGGTGATGCTCTGCTATATCATGAGAGTTTGAAGAGTCAGATTGACTGTCTCACTGTAGTACCAAGGAGGCTTAATGATCTATGGCTCAAGGAGATATTGATGGTAGGAAAGAACAAGATATGGCACTTAACCATCAATACTCTACAGAGTCTAAAGCACTCAGAAGTGAATGTGCTCCTTGGACTAATTGAGAAGGGAAATGAGAACAACAAGAGTCTTCATGATGACTTGAGGAATGGTCAACCTTCAAGGCTACCTGAAGTTTTCACAGATCCTAGAACTATTATCTACCAGGCTGGAACAAGAATTGAAGATATCAAGCAGCTGGTCATTCCTAAGCATCTAACTCCTCAAAATAAAAATCTCATCATAGCCATCATTGAGAAACTGATCAAGAAGAAGGGATCAAGAACAGCAGAAGAATTATAAGCTATATCTTATCTCAGGTCATATATTGTAACTGGCATTGTATCTGAGACTGCTAAGTTCAACCCAAGCAAAGATCAAGACAAGGATGAAGATAAAAGTGACAGAAGGAGAAGTCATCACAGGAGTAATAAGGGTGATGAAGACAAGAAGAAGAAGAAGGATGATGAGAAGAGGAAGAATGATGATGATCAAGGTAAAGGCTCTGAGAGGAAAAGTGGAAGACAGCAAGCCTCAGGCATTGCTGACAGTAACCTCACCACAACGCAAGACTCTAAGTCTAGGGTGAATGCTGCCAGTAGTGACATTTCAAAATTTGCATCTATGGCTTCTGCAACTGTCTTGCCACCTCAAGAAGAGAAGAAGATTCAAGTCAAGAAACCATCTGTATGTTTCAAAAAGCAAACTGCTAATGGAATACTACAATGGTCTACAAACAAAGGTCACATACTGCTGCCAAGTAATCATGTAAAAAGAATCAAGTTCAAGCAAGCTGCAAGGAAATCAAAGCCAACCATATCAAAAACCCTGACAATCTATCCAGGCCTAAAACTCCAACCACTAGATGAAGATTATGATGTAGACCAACTGCAATTTTTGCAAGCTCAAAGAATCTATCATGTTGCCATTGTTGATAATTGCCTTGAGATTAAATATTCTGATGGAAGGGAGGAGAAATTCAAACAAGGAGGATGTCAACACTGGGGCAAGCTATATGACATAGAGAGAATCATTGCACTGTTGAGCTCAGAAGATAAAGTGGAGAGAGTATGGAAGCTGGAGCTAATTGATTTTGTGAAAATGAAGAGAGATCATGAGGAAAAAGTCAGAAAAGGGTGTTTTGAGAAATGGCTGGCAAGAGAGAGAGAAATTGAGAGACTGGAAAGTGAAGCAGAAAAGCTGAGGAAAAAGGGTTTGTGTAGAGTTCAGTTCAACCCCTACATGGTAAAGTATAGGAGGAGAAATGGAAATCAAGTCAACATCAGAATGAATCTACTCAACCACTATCCTGCAAATATTCTGGAACCAGTACTTGAAGATTTCAAAGACTCAATTTTGCTTGAAGAATTGGATGCTATGGCAGAAATAATAAAAACTATGGATGAGAATACAAGGAAGGAGAAAGAAAGAAGAGAGAAAGAATATGATGAATTTCAAGCCAAAGCTATGGAAAGGGAATCAAAAGGCAATGGCTAGTTCTTCATCATAGGCTGTAAGATTACTCACTCTGTAGTTCTATCCAAATTGCTAATGGAAATTCATACCTGTACTGTCAAGTTTTATCTTTATGTATGTTAGGCTTGTTATCAGACATGAAATTGTGACTAAGGGTCTTACTCACAATTTGGGGGAGATTGTTAGTCACAGAGGCATGCCTGAATACATCTAATAACAAGCCCAAGTGGTTCGTAATGCTATGCATTACCTACATGACCTCTTAACTGAGGGAACCTCTAGTTGTAGAGTTTCTACTTGTTTGTACTATGTAATAGGCATCAAATTCTATCTGTGTAACTGTACCTACTAAGTCAAGAATAAAGCTTGAAAGAAGTTCTAAGGTTCATGCCTCAAGCAAGGAAATGAAGACTGTCAAATAATCACAGTTGGGATTTAAAGAATTGAAGAAATGAAGAAATTGCCTAAGTACTAATTCGAGAAGTACATTTGTTTATTCGAGAAGTCTAGCATTCGAGAAGTCTGGAGTTCGATATCTCAGAAGACACTATTCGATATCTCTCGATATCTCATTCGATATCTCAGGGATTCGATATGTCTATTACACGGTTCGAGAACTCAAGGAGTCAACAGTTCGAGTTCTCAAAGGGTCAACAAGTCAATGCTACATTCGATATCTCAAAGACTCAATATGCTATTCGATATCTCAGGGATTCGATATGTCAAAATGCTCTATTCGATATCTCAGGGATTCGATATGTCAAAATGCTCTATTCGATATCTCAAGGAGTCCCAGAGATAAGAGCTTCGAGAAGTGATTCGATATGTCAAGATAACACTATTCGAGAACTCAGAGTTATCGATCAAGTCAACTCCAGTTCTCGAATCACTCACTTAGTCACTTCTCGAATACATTCTTGAGGACAAAATACTGAAGAATTGTACAAGTCAGAAACCTGCAACAAGCCAGGATGCTTTATTTGACTCTGTCCTATAAAGCATGCTGGAAAGCCTACAAAGAAGCTTGGAGAGATAAGACAAGGGACAAGGAGCTGAAGAAGTGGATCTAAACAGGCTTTTCAAAGTCAAATCTGTAGCCGTTTGGACTCTTACTAAAATGAGATAGACAGACTGGAAAGTGTTTTTGTTTTACCTACCTCATTTGTAGTAAGTGGGTGTATCCATGTCTATAAGGATACAGCCTCACTTCCTTAGCTGTTAAGGTGTTGAAGTTTCTCAAATACCCAGAAAATATCTCTCTGAGAAAAACGAAGCTGAGAATACTATCATTTGTATTCACAGATTGTAGCAAAATCTTTATCTAATAAGATATTAGATTAAAGTGATATTGTGTTGTGTTTGTCTTTAATTATCCGCATCTTCATATCTCACACACTCATCACTTATCTTGCTGCAAAGATTCTAGAACGAAGAAAAGTTCAAGAATCCATTCACCCCCCCCCCTCTGTATTCTTTTACTGTATTCAATACTCAACAAAGAACTCAAGGATCTTGTTGAGTAATGAACACACTAAAAGAATACAGATGGGGGTGAATGGATTCTTGAACTTTTCTTGTTCTTAAATCTGAATGGTGTGTGTGTGTGTAGCAGAATATGTGATTTGTGTTTGCAGAGTTATGAGTGCAGATAATGAACAACACAAGACACGATATTCACTTTAATCTAATTTATTATTAGATAAAGATTTGCTACAAACTTTGAATATAAATGATAGTATTCTCAGAGAGATGTGTACTCAAAGATGTGTATCTGAAAAACTTAACTACTAGAGAAGCGAGGTTGTACTCTTATAGAACATGAGTACATCCTACTTACTACAAATAAGGTTACAAGATAAATTACTTTCTTATGTCTATCCTTTTTTAATAACATCCAAATGGCTTGAGATTTGACTTCCTTTAACTCTGTTCAGATCCACTTCTTTAACAGCTTGTCTCTTGAAACATCTCTCTAAGCTTCTTTGTAGGCTTTCCAAAGTACCTTATAGTTTGTGGTCCATAAAGTGCTTTGGCTTGTTGCAGGTTTCTGACTTGTACAATTTCTTCAGTATTTTGTCTCTAAGATTGTATTCGAGAAGTGACTTAGTAATCGATTCGAGAACTAGGATTAGATAACTCCGAGTTCTTGAATACTGCAATGTTGACATATCGAATCACTTCTCAAATTAGTCTTTTCTCCAGGAATCCTTAAGTTGTCGAATAGAGCATTTGACTTATCAAATCCCTGAGATGTCGAATAGCTTCCTGAGTCATTGAGATATCGAATGGAACTTTGACTTGTTGACTCCTAGAGAACTCGAATGATGCTTTGACCTGTTGACTTCTTGAGTTCTCGAATAGAGTAGCAGACATGTCAAATCTCTGAGATATCGAATACTGCATTCAGAGATAGCGAACAGTGTCTTTTGAGATATCGAATGCTTGACTTCTCGAAGGCTAGACTTCTCGAATATGACAAACATACTTCTCGAATTGGTACTTAGGAAAATCTTCATTCTTCAAATTCCAACTGTGTTTATTTTGACAGTCTTGATCTTCAAGCTTGAGGCATGATCCTTGATACTTCTTTCAAGCATTATTCTCTGACTTTTTATTACAGTTACACAGATAGAAATTGATGCTTATTACAAGTACTACAACAAGTAGAATCTCTACAACTAGAGGTTCCCTCAGTTAAGAGGTCATGTAAGTAATGCATGGCATTTCAAACAATTAGGGTTGTTATTAGATATATACATGCATGCCTCTGTGACTAACAATCTCCCCCAAATTGTGAGTAAGACCCTTAGTCACAATTTCATGTCTGATAACAAGCCTAACATACATAAAGATAGAACATTAGCAGTTCATGTATGAATTTTGATAAACATCATGGATAGAACTACAAGGTGTGTGATCTTACATACTATGATGAAATACTAGCCTTTGTCATTTGATTCCATCTCTATTGCTTTGGTTTGTAGATCATCATATGCCTTTTGTTTCCTTTTTTTTTCCTTCATTGCATTATCATCCATAACCCTTATGATCTCTGCCATAGCATCCAGTTCTTCAATCAGAATTGAGTTCTTGAAGTCTTCAAGTACTGGTTCCAGAATGTTTGAAGGGTAGTGATTGAGTAGGTTCATTCTTATATTGACCTGATCTCCATTTCTTTTCCTATACTTTACCACATAGGGGTTTAACTGAACTCTACACAATCCTTTTGCCCTTAGCTTTTCTGTTTCAACTTCCAACCTATCTAGCTCCTTCTCCCTTTCTAGCCATTTCTCATGGCACCCCTTTCTTATCTTCTCATCATAGTCTCTCTTCATTTTCATAAAGTCAATCAACTCTAGCTTCCATACCCTCTCCACCTTGTCTTTAGAATCCAACATTACAATAATTCTTTCTATGTCATATAGCTTACCCCAATTTTGACATCCCCCTTGTTTGAATTTCTTCTGTCTTCCATCAGTGTATTTGATTTCAAGGCAGTCATTCACAATGGAAACATAGTTGATTCTTTGAGCTGTTAGAAATTGTAGTTGGTCTTCATCAAAGTCTTCATCTAGTGGTTGGAGTTTTAATCCTGGAAAGATTGTTAGGGCCCTTGATTTAGATGGCTTCACTCTTCTTGCAGCTTGTTTGAACTTGGTCTTTTTCACTTGGTTGATTGGCAGAAACTTGTGACCTTAGCTTCTTGACCATTGTAGTATACCATTAGCAGTTTGCTTTTGGAAACATACAAATGGTTTCTTGTGTTGACTCTTCTCTTCTTGAAGTGGCAAAACAGTTGCAGAAGCCATAAATGTAGATTTTGGAGTTCTTGGTTGACCACCCTAAGTTATGACAATGCCTTTCTCCTTAGGTTTCTCCTTCTTAGGCTTCTCCCCTTTAGGTTTTGAGTTCCTTAAGGTCATCTTCTCCCCCTTAGGCTTGTTGTCAGGCACAGAGGCTTTAGTAGGGGCCTTTGGTTTGGAAGAGGTGGGATTGACAGGTTCATTAGGCAGAGGGAGTCCCATGTGCTTCATCATAGCAGACAGCATCAGTTGTTGGTGAAGAAGAACTTCAGCTGTGGTGGTGGCTTGAGTGTCCAACTTGTCAGTAAGAGTTGCAACTGTGTTTGTAAGCTGAGCATTTGACTGTTTGAGTGAGCTCACTTTCTTTTCAAGAGTATCCACCTTGGTGAACAACTCAGAGGCTTTAAATCCAGAAAGAGATTGTTCCTTGAGTCTCTGCACTTCAAAATTTGACATGTCATGGAGAGGGACTTCAGTCACCAATTTGTCACCAAATTGGTTGGCAAAGAGAGTCCTAAGTACTGCATTGGCATCAGTTGTCTGGTTAGAGAGCTTTTCCATTTGAGTAGCCATATTCTTGACAGCACTTTGAACCAACACCGGTGAATTATCCATCTAGTGCAGGTGGTTTTGCATTCATGAATGTCCTTGATGACAGAGTCTAGAGAAGGGAATTTGGAAGCAAAATCCCTCTTGATTACATTTACTTCATGGATTGTGGCTGCACACACTTCATTGATTTCTGTCTTAAGGCCCTTGCTAAGATAGTGTGCAGCTTTCAAAATTCCCTTGTAGGTATCATTGACAGCTTCATATACCTCACCAGGGGTTAGAGATTTGGCATTGGACCCTAATGAGGTGATGTACTCTTCTCTGAGGAATTAAAGACCTTCTAAGAGAGCAATGTCATAAGTACCTTGCAGCCAAGCATCTACATTACCATCTCTTTCAGCCTCATCTGCTATTTTCTCCTTTTGCATCTCCACATCTTCTTTATGACATAGCAGAATGGCTTCATAGTTTGGATTTGGCATGTCTGCAGTGAGTAGATTCTGAGCAATTTTTGTGAACTCAGGAATCTGATCCACAATTAAGTTTTGAAGAGCTTCAACCGTCAATTGTTGTGGAACAGACCCTGATCCTAAAGCACTGTCATGTTGCATAGGCTTCAGCTATTGGGACATGAAGTTAGAGCTAGAGCTAGAGCTAGGCAAGCTAGACTCCTCAGTTACAGATGCAACTTCTGTAACCGAATGGAAAGACTTTAAACTGTTGTCTCCACAGTAGTGGGATGAGTTACAACAGTAGTTGACACAGGAACAGAGTCCCTAGTGAAAACTAGTGAATCCTCTGTGTTTGTGATGGTGTCATCAGGATATGCCCCAGCTTGCATTCCCTCACCATCTAAATGTGGTTCCTGGGTGGTGAGAAAAGTGTCATGCACTAAGTCACTTGAGTCCATTGGCTGACCAAGAGAAGAGAATTCTTGGTGATCAATGCCTTGCTCCTCAATTTCTTGAGTTGCAGGCTTCAAAGAAATTTTAGTTGTAGATTCTGGAAGAGAAGTGTCTTGTAGATTTGATTTTGGCAACTCCCCTTGAGAAATAGAGGGAGTTTCAAGTGTGATGTGCTTTCCACTCAGTGTAGTGCCAGCCTTATCACTCCCAAGTGCTTACTCATTACAAGAAGGTGCATTGGGGAGGATTCTTGATTCTATAGATGCACCCTGTTGAGAGGATACACCTAGTGAACTGTTTGCCCCTGATTTTACAACTTCAACCATTTGTGTGACTGAAGAGGTGGATTTAGATTTCTTCTTCTTTGGCTTCTGTAAAGGTAACACTGGTGCCTCACTTTCTAAGCCTAGTTCTGCATTTAGAGCAGCTTTAGATGGGATATTTAAGGGCTCAAATGCTCTCTCCTTTCTCTTCTTTTTACTAACATCACCCTTTTGAGAGGATGATGCAGTTGGCTCACTGTATGGTAGAGTGTTTGGCTGAGAGGGTTGGTTAGCAGGCCCTGGGTTAGCATTTTGTTCTACTTGCTTGGGCTGTACTAACTGTGATTTGGAATCAAAAATTGGCATGTTGTGGGGGTAAGTCCTAAATAAACTCTCCATATGAGAAATTATTTTAAGTCTTACATCCACATCATTCCTAGTCTCCAAATTACCAAAAATAAGTTTGGTCATGGATCTAGGATAGCCTATTCTACTATTATCCATTCCAGGCAATTCAATCAATTTGTTATTTACAAAGTTAAGTGTAGATTGAATAAAATGAGGGAAGAAAATTTCAGTACCTCTCTTGATAGGACTGCAAGAGACTAGAGGAGTTCTTAAAAGCTTTCAGTTTGAATTTATTTTCAGCTAGTTCATCCCTAAGAGCCTTCTCAACCTGACTAGCACATAGAACCTTATTCTGTAGATATTCAAATTTTTTCTTGAGGTTATCTACTTGCATAGCAGTTAGCTCAAGTTCCTCATTCTTCTTGTTTAACAGTTCATTTCTAGTAGACAGTTTAGTCATCTCTTCATTAGCAATAGTCATACTAGTATGAATATTAAACATTTCAATAGACAGTTGTTCAATTATACATTTATATTCAGAAACAGACATATCTATGGTAGTGAGAAATGGTACCTGAGAGTCAGATGGAGATTGTTCATCCTTGGAATCAGCCATCAAGGCATAGTTGCAAAATTCTTGCTCTTCTCCATCACTATCAGAATCATCCCAACACTTCCCTTCAGCTATGTAGGCCTTGCCTTGTGTTTGCTTTTTTAGAAGGGCCTCATACTTAGCTTCAAGCTCTAGAAACTCCTTATCCTTCTTTTTAGGCTTCTTGCGTTCACTAGCAAAATGCCCTTGGTCATTGCATCTATAACACCACAGATGACATATCCACATGGCTGGTTTAGAATTTATTCTTGTTTGCTTTTACAGGTGTCTTGATCTTATTGAATGAATGATTTTGAGATCTAGGTTTGAAGGGTTGGTTCCTCTTGAATCTGATGTTTGGAAATCTCCTGGCCATGAAAGCATATGAAGTGTTCTCTAGGCCATCTAGTTCTTCAAGAGTATAGAACTCATCTTCTTCCTTCACCTTCAGTTTCATCATCATCTACTATCTCCTCTATCCTCAGCTGACTTGTAGATGCTTCTAGGTCTTGAACAGATTTGCTGACAATCAAGGCACATGATGTGTTTATCATTCTGCCTTGGTTGGCTTGTATAGCCCTCTTCTGAAGCAACTCAAGCTCATGAGTCTTTAAAACCCCATAGAGCACATCATATGTGATTTTTTTCAAATCTTTTTTCCTTAGAGAAATGACCCTCTGCTCTAGGTGGTTTGGAGAAGACAATAGAAACTTCATGTTCAACTCTTTAGTGCTGTAAACCTTCCCATTCATCTGTAGCTCAGTCACCAGCTTGTGAAACCTTTCAAACATGTCAGTAATACTTTCCTTGGTCTGTGCCATGAAAGCTTCATACTGTGTGACTAGTATCTGTTTCTTGTTTTCTCTAACCTCCTCTGTTCCTTCACACAATACCTCAATGTGATCCCACATCTCTTTTGCTGATTTGCATGAAGCTATATTGGCAAACATTGACATCTCCATAGAATCTATTATTAGCAACATGAGATGACTATCCAAGGCAACCTTTTCTTTCTCTGAGTCTATCCATTTGGATGGTTCCTTTGCCACATAGGTTCTAGGAATGCTTAGGGTTCCAACTGTCTTTTCAGGGATCTCTTGTTGTGGAACAAAGGGACCATTCTTGAGGATATCAGGATATAGAAGGTTAGCAGCTTTGATGAACAACAACATTTTAATCTTCCAGAGGTTGTAATTATCTTTGTCGAACTTAGGGACCTTCACCGTTCCTGTAGTCTTTGCTGTATTCATGATCGTTGTAACACCCCCAGATCCGGGGTCAGGGATCTGGTGGTTACAGTCTTACATCCATTCATAATACTTGACTTGAGTCCACAATAAATAAATCACATGCTGTCACCCCACAATAATTACCACTCACACACACAACAGTTATAGTCCCAGAGATGAAATTGAAATAAGTCTTACATTAAAGGGGTTACGAATAAAAGTTATTACAATCCCAAAAGGATAACATCATAGGCTTAAAAGTTTTGCCGTTAATTACATTAATTATACATATAGTTAAACAGGAAACAAAAGCTGTCTAACTATGCTACCTCAGCAATGGCGGCTAGCATCTCAGCGGGTAGTCCGGTGGGTCGGGTAACCTGCTTGCGCCGAGTGCGCCTGACGCGAGCCATCTGTCCTAGCTGTTGTTGTGACATAATATAAACAAAGCAAGGGTGAGCGAAAGCCCACCAACAAATATATAACTGAACGATAATTTAAAACAGTTCAAAGCTATCTTTCGAACCATATGCCATGCATTTACGGAAATGATGCCAGTATAATATGAACGATGAAGTTACCAGGTAACTGAAAGTATTTGTTTGAAGAAATATCTGCTACATCAAAGTAAGCGAGATATTCTTATTGTTATTAAGAAGAGGAACTTGCAAGAAAAGGTTGCAATTCCAGTTATGACACTTTTCCAACTCTGCCAACAGTAATCATGTTGCAGGAAATAAATAAATTTGGATGATGAACCAATGATGGAGTATTCACCGCGCCCGCTGTTCCAATCTTGATGATCAGTCGAGATCGTACAGCTCAATTTAGATTTACTACCGGTAGAAGGAAGAACTGACGGCTTTACTTGTATACCGCCTTACTAGCTCTCCCCGGCCAACGGTTGGGCCAAAGGGGATGGACCGGCGCTACTCGGCCTCTTACACGACTCCTAGTTCGAATAGAATTCATGATTCTGAATGTAACGTTCGTCCCCCTTTCCCCAAGTATAATACTTGTTGATAAGACTCCAAAAAGTAGTCGTATCTAGTTGGAAAGGAAAATTTACCAATAACTCCCAAGCTATTACTTGGTAACGGATATCAACTTGTTCCAGTAATCTTACCCCTCGAAAGATGAGAAGGTAAGCAACGACTTAATAAGTTAACAGCACCCGAGTTGCGGGTGAAGGGAATACTTTATGACCGGGAAGTCGACAAGATAAATAACATTTTCCAAGTAAGGTTCCCTTATTATTAAGGGGATAGACTCAAAGAAGAATGATGTCTGAGAACCTTTCTTGATATAAGATTAATAATAATATGACTCCGAGGTAATCTCGATATATCAAGGAATATTGACTCCCGGTCTATATTTGATTAATAAGATGTATACGCCCTTCTATGAGGGTCTTACAATAACCGGCTTATAACTGATATGTAACTATCTAACTTATAAGCCAACAATAACATTCAGGGAACAAGTATATCAATTCAACTTGAAAGTAGGCATGCATGCAATGGCATATGTATATCAGCAATCATATATATATATTTATTCAATCACAACAACAGCCTAAAAGAAGGGAATTGAAACTTGCCTGGTAGTCGAGTACGGTAAGGGGTAGTGGTAGCGGGTCCTGGTTCAGCTTGGTGATCTCTAAATAGCCAAGGCATTCGGGATTAATCACTTAACATATTAAAAGTTAAGTTATACTTAAATCGAAACACGTTCTCGAGTTATCTCGTTATACCCCTTTTAGTGGATTACTTATTATCACTGATCAGACCCGACATTCGTTCATTAATACGACATGTCACTGCACTTATACTTGGGACATACTTAAGTCATATGAGTTCTAAGGTTGATCGTTACGAACCAATATTATACTCCGAGTTTTATCGCCCGTTTTCTAAGTGTTTTACCGAAGTTATAAAAGAGTCGTCTTTTAGGGGTTCGTTCGCGTTTAACCTTGACTCGAACATTTTTAATAAATCGAAAAATGCTCTTTTTGACATACGGTTTTCTTTCACACCTTCCTTCTTACCCCTAGTATTTATTTACCAAGATTCGCCATGACGTTACATAGCTTACGAGGGTTCAATTTCAGTTACGAACTTTCGTTTACGGATTCGAACTACTTTTAGTAATTTGGTCATAAATCCTAAACCGTAAGTCCGTTTCACGTGATCTTTATATCAAAACGAAGCTTAGAACATTACCTATCCTATCATGGCAGATAAGGTCTCTGGACAGTAGGGGTTCGACATGGAAAATGGCATACAAAACATGGTATTGTAAAATCGGGCATTATAACGGCTGTAAATCGAATATCTACCAATTTCGAATCTTCCCATAAACATAGCATCCAACCCAAACAACATACACATGACTTATATACATGAACTGAGGCCAAGCAATGCATTTCCGTTCATCTAGCTATTTACATCATTAATCCAAAATCCATACATAATCATGCTTATAATCTTAACATAACCATAACTAAGTTATAACTATCATAAACATGCTTAAATCTCAAACAAGGGTTAGGGTTTCAAGAGGTTTATACCTTCCTTAGATAGTGATATAGCCTTACTAAGACTTGTATGGTCCTTAGGAGTGATTATGCTTGCTAGATTAACCATGGAAAATAAAGAAAACAAAGTTAGTACATGATGAACACTATTCACCCTCCTCTTGTTTGATTTTTTTGAAAATGGAAAAGGATGAGTTTGAAGCTAAGATTTTGAGGAGATAAGTTTTATGAAATGTAAGACTCACCTTAATTATTTCAAGAACAAACAATGGTGGGAAGGTGGAGTTTGGATTTTGAATTAATGGTGAGGCCGAATGGTTTCTTGAAATGGGGGGGGGAGAGTTGCTTGGTTCTTTTGATTTTTTTGTGTTTTAATCTCATTCACTCTCATCCACTTACAACATAATATCTTGTAAAAGTCACTTTATTAAAGTGATGAGGTGTTGGATGATCAAATGGCAAGACATGTGTTGGTTTTATGGTGGTTAAAGCTTAACTAGGTAGTTACTTGCTAAGTACTTAGTTCTTCCTCTAAGGTGCTAGTTCCTTGCTTCTAGTTTAGTTACTAGATATTTATACTAGTAGCTTGCACAAGACTCTTGCTTCCTCTGCTTGTTTCTGTGTCCGGTTATTACCCGTTTCGATTGATCGTTCGTGAGAATATTTCACGGATTTCTAATTAGGGTTTACCGGGAATCCTCTTTAATATTAATACTTTCATTCTCCATCTTTCATTCTAACTTTCCATTTTATATTCCTTAAATTCATTCGTTAAATACTTAAGGCTATCAGTGTCCAGGGAACTCTCGGAGAAAATAAAAGTGCGGTTTTTCAGAATCCGACAGCTTTTACATACACTTATTTTCCCCCTGGATCACTAATACGAACTCAGAAATCCGTTCCGAATACTTCTATATAGTGTCGTCTCATATTATTATATACTCCCACCAAAACACTATTCATTCTGTATTCTTTACTTGTTCTCTTAGGGTTGTATAATTGTCCGTATTCTCTTTCGATCGTTCCTTAACCTTTTTACAGAACTACTAGATTAATCGTTATCGATCTGGATGACATGAGAGTATTCTCTTGCTTGAAGTTGCCATATCTTATTCCCTTAGAAGATAGATTATTCTTACTTATGTTGTCGCCCTTTAGCATTCTTCAAGACATAAACATAATAAAGTCGAATTCCATTCATTCTTTCCCAAATATCAATTATTACATTGTAGCCATATCCACTATTCATTCTTACATCATTAAATACATAAAAGTTTTAATTCCACCCAAAATCTAGGTTCTTACAGTCTCCCCTCCTTAAAAGGATTCCGTCCCGGAATCAGTTTGAAAACAAGTGGGGGTACTTCTCTTGCATTGCGCTTTCAAGTTCCCAGGTGGATTCTTCTACATTGTGGTTCTGCCACAAAACTCTGACTAGCTGAATGACCTTGTTTCGGAGCACTTGTTCTTTCCGGTCTATGATTTCCACAGGTTGCTCCACATAGGTCAGGTCTGGTTGCATGTCCACTTGCTCATACTCTACAATATGCTTAGCATCCGAATTATACTTCCTCAGCATCGAAACATGGAACACATTGTGCACCTGCTGTAGATTCGGGGGCAATGCGAGCTCATAAGCTAGTTCCCCAATCCGTCTCAAGATCTCAAATGGTCCAATGTATCTGGGACTCAGCTTTCCTTTCTTCCCAAATCTCATTAAACCTTTCCAAGGTGACACTTTCAAGAACACTAGGTCCCCCACTTCGTATTCCTTGCCTTTCCGAGCTAAGTCGGCATATTTCTTTTGTCGATCCTGGGCTGCTACCAACCGTCCTCTGATTAGATCTACTGCATCTTTAGTTCGTTGGACCACTTCGGGCCCGAGCATCTTTCGCTCTCCAACTTCATCCCAATACAAGGGAGATCGACATTTTCTTCCATAAAGGGCCTCATAAGGTGGGATCCCAATGCTTGAATGATAACTGTTATTATAGGAGAACTCAACCAATGGCAAGTGATCATCCCAACTCCCCTTGAAGTCTATCGCGCAGACTCTCAACATATCCTCTAGCGTTTGGATGGTCCTTTCACTTTGCCCATCTGTCTGGGGGTGGTAGGTTGTGCTCATGTTCAGCCGGGTCCCTACACATTCTTGAAAACTTCTCCAAAACCTGGAGTTAAATCTAGGATCTCGATCGGATACTATTGCGACTGGGACTCCATGTCGTGCCACTATCTCTTTTAAGTAGATGTCCACTAGTCTGTCGACCGTGTACCTTTCGTTGATCGGGAGAAAGTGAGCCGATTTCGTCAGTCGATCTACAATTACCCATATGGCGTCATGATTAGCCTTGGTCCTTGGTAAACCTACTACGAAATCCATGGCTATATGTTCCCATTTCCATTCTGGAATCTCTAAGGGATGTAGAAGTCCGCTGGGTTTCTGGTGCTCTGCCTTCACTCGTTGGCAGGTCAAGCATCTGCTTACCCACTCTGCTACGTCCTTTTTCATATTGGGCCACCAGTAATACTCCTTCAAATCCCTATACATTTTGGTGCTACCGGGGTGCACTGAGTATCTTGAGTTGTGAGCCTCATTTAAAATCTCATTCTTGAGTTCCTGAACATTTGGGATCCATATCCTGTATGTGTACCTCATGATCCCTTCCTTGTCTCTTTCGCACTTAATTTCCTCCCCGGTCATTAGCTCTTTTGTGGAGTTCTTTTCTTCCTCCATCATCCGTTCCTGGCACAGTCTAATCTTTTCTAGCAATGGAGGTTGGATTCTAATTTCCATCAACTTTTCTTGGCCCTCTCCAGGTAACTTAACCTCGATTTCCAACTTCTCAAAATCCTTCACTAGCTCTTTCTCTGAAGTTATCATCTTGAGCTTCTCTTTCCGACTAAGGGCGTCAGCCATCACATTGGCTTTGCCCGGGTGATAGCGAATTTCACAGTCGTAATCCTTGATTAACTCTAACCATCTCCTCTGGCGCATGTTAAGCTCTTTCTGAGTGAAAATGTATTTGAGGCTCTTATGGTCTGTGTAAATCTCGCATTTTTCCCCATACAGGTAATGTCTCTAAATCTTTAAAGCGAAGACTATGGCTGCTAGTTCTAGATCATGCGTGGGATATCTGACTTCATAATCCTTCAATTGCCTAGACGCATACGCTATTACCTTGCCGTGCTGCATAAGCACGCATCCCAGTCCTTTATGCGAAGCATCACTGTAAATCACGAAATCTCCTTTTCCATCAGGTAATGCCAGCACTGGGGCTGTCACCAGCCTCTTCTTAAACTCTTGGAAGCTCTTCTCGCATTTCTCAGTCCATTCAAATTTCTCGGTTTTACGGGTAAGTCGAGTTAATGAAGCTGCGATTTTCGCAAAGTCTTGGACAAATCTCCTGTAATATCCGGCCAGTCCAATGAAACTTCTCACCTCGGTTGGAGTAGTTGGTCGTTCCCAGTTTGAAACTGCTTCTATCTTGGAGGGGTCAACCAACACTCCTTCTCTATTGATCACGTGCCCTAAGAATTGTACCTCATTTTTCCAAAACTCACACTTGGAGAACTTGGCATATAACTGCTCTTTCCTGAGTATTTCTAAGGTTATCCTTAAATGTTCAGCGTGTTCTGCCTCTGTCTTTGAGTAGATGAGAATATCATCAATGAAAACTATCACGAATTTGTCCAAATATTCCTTGAACACTCTATTCATTAGGTCCATGAATGCTGCTGGGGCGTTGGTCAATCCAAATGACATAACTAAGAACTCATAATGTCCATATCTGGTGCGGAATGCAGTCTTCGGGATATCTTCAGGTTTGATCTTCAGTTGGTGATATCCCGTTCTCAAATCAATCTTAGAGAAGTATTCAGCTCCTCTTAGCTGGTCAAACAAATCGTCTATCCTGGGCAATGGATACTTATTCTTTATGGTTAGCTTGTTCAATTCTCTGTAGTCGATGCATAACCTCATACTTCCATCCTTTTTCTTAACAAACAACACTGGTGCGCCCCAAGGCGACACACTGGGCCTTATCATGCCCTTATCCAACAATTCCTGTAATTGTTTAGCTAGCTCCTTCATTTCTACTGGGGCTAGTCGGTACGGGGTGTTCGAAACCGGTGCCGTCCCCGGGGCTAATTCGATGGCAAACTCAATTACCCTATCAGGTGGTGGTCCGGGAAGATATTGTGGGAACACGTCCTCGAACTCATTAACTACCAGAATGTCTTGCAATCTTGGCACTTCCTTCTGAGTATCTATAACGTAGGCTAAATAAGCCTCGTTCCCTTTTCGTAACAATCTCTTGGTTTGCGCCATGGTCAGAATTTTCTGGGTCTGTCGCATCCCCTTAAACACTATTTCTTTCTTCCCTGGGGTTTTCAACTTAACCTTTTTCCCTTTACAATCTATCCGCGCATCATTGCGAGACAACCAATCCATACCCAAAATGACCTCGAATTCCCCTAGCTTAAAAGGAATTAAATCGACATAGAAGGATCGTCCTCCTATTTCTAGCTTACAATCGGGGTGAATTTGATTAACCGGTACGATTTCCTGATTAGCTATTTCTACTTGTAAGGAATCTCTTAGTTGCTGGGTTTTAAGTTTCAACTTATGCGCAAAATCTCTAGATATAAAAGACTTAGTTGCTCCTGAATCAAATAAGACATTTGCACTGACTGAATTGAGAGAAAAAGTACCTGCTATCACATCTGTGTCCCTCACGGCATCTTGTACTGACATATTGAAAGTCCTAGCAGTTGGTGGCCTATTTGAGGCAACCTTGCTTGCTCCTGATGCTGCTGGTTTGCTCTTTGGGCAATCCTTCCTCACGTGCCCTCGCTGTCCACACTGGAAACAGGTTGTGCTGTTAGGGATGACCGTGGTGCAAGCGGTAGCATAATGCCCAGCTCGCCCACACTTATAACAGTTTATCTGCTTCAGGTTGCACACCCCGGAGTGCCTCTTCCCACAAGTAGCACACAATGGCAATGGAGGTCGAGAAGGGTTGGAACGGGACATTCCTGATTGATGGTCGCCCTGGCTCACACTTACACTCGTAGATGGTTTAAACCCTACATTCCTCCCTGGTAGGGAAACCGCTCCTCGATTAAACTTGGTTGGGGGTTTTCCTCCAACGGATCTTCCGCCCATACTAACATGCTTTCTCTTTATCCCCCCTTTCTCTCTCTCTCTGCATCTGATCACTACCAGCCTCCACAATGGTTGCCTTTTGCACCAAGGTGGCATAATCTGTAATCTCTAAAACAGCCACCCTATTCTGGATCCACTGCTTCAGCCCTTGTTGAAACCTGTTAGCTTTCTTCTCTTCTGTGTCTACAAACTCTGGCACAAATCTCGATAGCTCAGTAAATTTGGCCTCATAGTCCGCCACTGACATATTGTTCTATTTCAGTTCCAAAAACTTAATTTCCATCTGGGTCTTCATGAACTTCGGGAAGTACTTCTCCAGGAATAATTGTTTGAACCTTTCCCAGGCTATGACAGCATCAGTCTCCATGTTTTTCTTGGCTTCCCACCAATAATTGGCCTCTCCCTTTAGTAGGTAAGTAGCAAAAACAGTCTTCTGAGCCTCATTGATACTCAGAATCTCAAAAGACTTTTCCATTTCCTTGATCCAGGCCCTCGCCTCAACGGGATCAGCCGATCCGTGGAACTCTGGGGGCTTAAGGGACTTAAAGGCCCTAAAGGAATTTGCCACTGAAGTGTTGTTGCCTGGTGGTGGTTGGGGGTATTGGTTCAAATTCTGCCTAAGTAGATCCATAAACTGGCCCATGGGGTTTCCGCCCTGGTTCTCCCCTTCCTGTTCTACTTCAGTTTCTCCTCCCTCTATTTCCCTTTCAAATTCTTCAGAGTACAGGGGTTCATCCTCTGCTCCATACTGGGAATCTTCTTGCTCATTATAGTCCTGATCTTGTTCCTCACTACTTTCACGGTTTTCCTCGTGTTGGTTGTGACTCTCTTGGTCAGTAGATTCTCGGGGGTTAGCCCTAGTGCCCATTCGTCTTGGAGGCATTTTACTGAAAATTTGGAAAATTATACATTAGGTTCACTTACCTGTTTTAAAGGATTTTTCCTTGCATAATTCTTTACATGATTGGGTTTAAAATCCCACAGTTTTATATCTCATGGCAACTTAATCGAAAAGTAATACATATGCTAATAAACTCGTGATCACATCCCAACAAAATTGTAATGACTGAAATGGAAACAAATATATACCAGGTACCGAAAAGGTACAACATCCGAGTTACAACGATAGTTTAAAGTACAGCCATCCTAACAACAACAACAACAAGTCAAAAGTGAAATACGCTGTCTATCTGTCTAGTCTGCAAAAAGGGAAAACAAGTACAAGAAAACCATCCCTACAAAAGCCGGCACTACTATGTCCGTACATGACTAGACAACTAGACCACTGCATCACTACATCTGAAATCAGCCGCCACGACGAAACATCCTCCGAACCCTCCCCATGGCGATGTGGAAAACCTCCTCAGCCTCTGCTCTGTCTACCCTAGCATGCCCATCAGTAGGCAACTGTCGCACCCTCACCCGAGCCCTCAGCTCGATGCGGGTCACAGCCCTATACCCAACTCTGTCACTGATAGTCCTCCTGCCCTGCAACCTCATCCGGGCGGCTCTTTCTGCTGCTAACTCACTCCTAGACTCTGCCAACCTGGCATCTGCCACAGACAACTCTCTATAAAGCCCGTTCACAATCAAGTTGTGAACACATACTGGGACTCCTCCTATCGGGGCATGAGGTGGGGTGGATGGCTCAGCTGGAGCGGCAGTCTCTGTCTGCTGGGGCTCTGGGGTAAGCTCCTCAAACTCGTCGGGGTACGGGCTCATAGGTAGTGGTGGTGGGGTAGGGGCTCTCTCAACAGGGAGGAGTGGCACAAAATGTCCAGAACTCCCTACAGCACCAACTACTGGCTCATCTATATCTCCCTCCACACCCTCATCTACCGGCACCACCTGATCCGTGGTCATGTCAGTGTCATCTCCCAAAGTCCTGATCTCAGACACAACCCAATAATCATCATCCTCAACCGCTAACTCAGTATCCTGTCCTGTCTGGATCCCCTCCGGGTCCTCCTCCCCCTCAGTCTCAACAACATCTGTGTCAGCATCATCCTGGACCTCCTCAGGGTCCTCCTCCTCAGACTCGATCACATCAGTATCAGCATCAACCTGGACCTCCTCAGCGTCCTCCTCCTCAGGCTCAGTATCCTCCTCAGGCAAGTGCTCATAGTATGGGTCCCTAGTCCGGAACATGTCCTCATCATGCTGTCTCGCAGCTGCCTCCTGGGCCGACAAGTCGCTCGCCTACACAAGACGAACTATGTTACTATCATGATACTTAAAAAGTTCCCGTAAGGGTTTTAGGTGAACCTGGCAAGGGTTCTTATTATATTATTGAATTTATTATTATATAACGTCGTATCATCTCTTGGGATATATAACTCTCGCTCTGATACCATCTCTGTAACACCCCCAGATCCGGGGTCAGGGATCTGGTGGTTACAGTCTTACATCCATTCATAATACTTGACTTGAGTCCACAATAAATAAATCACATGCTGTGACCCCACAATAATTACCACTCATACACACAACAGTTATAGTCCCAGAAATGAAATTGAAATAAGTCTTACATTAAAGGGGTTACGAATAAAAGTAATTACAATCCCAAAAGGATAACATCATAGGTTTAAAAGTTTTGCCGTTAATTACATTAATTATACATATAGTTAAACAGGAAACAAAAGATGTCTAACTATGCTACCTCAGCAATGGCGGCTAGCATCTCAGCGGGTAGTCCGGTGGGTCGGGTAACCTGCTTGCGCCGAGTGCGCCTGACGCGAGCCATCTGTCCTAGCTGTTGTTGTGACATAATATAAACAAAGCAAGGGTGAGCGAAAGCCCACCAACAAATATATAACTGAACGATAATTTAAAACAGTTCAAAGCTATCTTTCGAACCATATGCCATGCATTTACGGAAATGATGCCAGTATAATATGAACGATGAAGTTACCAGGTAACTGAAATTATTTGTTTGAAGAAATATCTGCTACATCAAAGTAAGCGAGATATTCTTATTGTTATTAAGAAGTGGAACTTGCAAGAAAAGGTTGCAATTCCAGTTATGACACTTTTCCAACTCTGCCAATAGTAATCATGTTGCAGGAAATAAATAAATTTGGATGATGAACCAATGATGGAGTATTCACCGCGCCCGCTGTTCCAATCTTGATGATCAGTCGAGATCGTACAGCTCAATTTAGATTTACTACCGGTAGAAGGAAGAACTGACGGCTTTACTTGTATACCGCCTTACTAGCTCTCCCCGGCCAACGGTTGGGCCAAAGGGGATGGACCGGCGCTACTCGGCCTCTTACACGATTCCTAGTTCAAATAGAATTCATGATTCTGAATGTAACGTTCGTCCCCCTTTCCCCAAGTATAATACTTGTTGATAAGACTCCACAAAGTAGTCGTATCTAGTTGGAAAGGAAAAGTTACCAATAACTCCCAAGCTATTACTTGGTAACGGATATCAACTTGTTCCAGTAATCTTACCCCTCGAAAGATGAGAAGGTAAGCAACGACTTAATAAGTTAACAGCACCCGAGTTGCGGGTGAAGGGAATACTTTATGACCGGGAAGTCGACAAGATAAATAACATTTTCCAAGTAAGGTTCCCTTATTATTAAGGAGATAGACTCAAAGAAGAATGATGTCTGAGAACCTTTCTTGATATAAGATTAATAATAATATGACTCCGAGATATTTTCTGTAATAATCGAAGAAGATAAACCTTATCGAGATTATTCTAAGTATGGAATAAATATTCAGAGAATATTTATTGAGTTAAAATATTTAAAGAATATTTGGGAATATGAAAGAATATCTTTAACCAGAGTATTTCTCAAAATAATCCCTGAAGAAACATCAGGAGAATATTTATTGAATAAATAAATATTTAAATGAATATTCAAAACAATATTCATTAATTAATAAGACCTGAAAAGAATATTTAAGGTAATATTCATAATTAATTAGGAATTTAAATGAATATTCAAAAGTAATATTCATTTAATGAATAATATCCTAAATGAATATCAAGTAATATTCATTTAGTAATCCAAGCCTTAAGGAATATTCGAGATAATATTCGATAATTAAATCAAGCTTCAAATGAATATTAAAATAATATTCATCAAGTATTTAATATCTTAAATGAATATTCAAAAGTAATATTTATTTAATAAAATAATATTCTAAAAGAATATCCAAATAATATTCATTTAGTAGTCTCATCTTTAGAAGAATATTTGAAATAATAATCGATAATCAATTCGACTCTGAATGAATATTGAGAAATATTATTCGTTGAATGGTTACGTTCAAATAATTATTTGAAGTAAGGATCGTTAAAATAATTAGTCTCGAACGAATATTCAAATAATATTCGTCGCCCAAATAATAGAAAATATTTACTTAAATATTTTCCTCCGAGGTAATCTCGATATATCAAGGAATATTGACTCCCGGTCTATATTTGATTAATAAGATGTATACGCCCTTCTATGAGGGTCTTACAATAACCGGCTTATAACTGATATGTAACTATCTAGCTTATAAGCCAACAATAACATTCAGGGAACAAGTATATCAATTCAACTTGAAAGTAGGCATGCATGCAATGGCATATGTATATCAGCAATCATATATATATATTTATTCAATCACAACAACAGCCTAAAAGAAGGGAATTGAAACTTGCCTGGTAGTCGAGTACGGTAAGGGGTAGTGGTAGCGGGTCCCGGTTCAGCTTGGTGATCTTTAAATAGCCAAGGCATTCGGGATTAATCACTTAACATATTAAAAGTTAAGTTATACTTAAATCGAAACGCGTTCTCGAGTTATCTCGTTATACCCCTTTTAGTGGATTACTTATTATCACTGATCAGACCCGACATTCGTTCGTTAATACGACATGTCACTGAACTTATACTTGGGACATACTTAAGTCATATGAGTTCTAAGGTTGATCGTTATGAACCAATATTATACTCCGAGTTTTATCGCCCGTTTTCTAAGTGTTTTACCGAAGTTATAAAAGAGTCGTCTTTTAGGGGTTCGTTCGCGTTTAACCTTGACTCGAACATTTTTAATAAATCGAAAAATGCTCTTTTTGACATACGGTTTTCTTTCACACCTTCCTTCTTACCCCTAGTATTTATTTACCAAGATTCGCCATGACGTTACATAGCTTACGAGGGTTCAATTTCAGTTACGAACTTTCGTTTACGGATTCGAACTACTTTTAGTAATTTGGTCATAAATCCTAAATCGTAAGTCCGTTTCACGTGATCTTTATATCAAAACGAAGCTTAGAACATTACCTATCCTATCATGGCAGATAAGGTCTCTGGACAGTAGGGGTTCGACATGGAAAATGGCATACAAAACATGGTATTGTAAAATCGGGCATTATAATGGCTGTAAATCGAATATCTACCAATTTCGAATCTTCCCATAAACATAGCATCCAACCCAAACAACATACACATGACTTATATACATGAACTGAGGCCAAGCAATGCCTTTCCGTTCATCTAGCTATTTACATCATTAATCCAAAATCCATACATAATCATGCTTATAATCTTAACATAACCATAACTAAGTTATAACTATCATAAACATGCTTAAATCTCAAACAAGGGTTAGGGTTTCAAGAGCTTTATACCTTCCTTAGATAGTGATATAGCCTTACTAAGACTTGTATGGTCCTTAGGAGTGATTATGCTTGCTAGATTAACCATGGAAAATAAAGAAAACAAAGTTAGTACATGATGAACACTATTCACCCTCCTCTTGTTTGATTTTTTTGAAAATGGAAAAGGATGAGTTTGAAGCTAAGATTTTGAGGAGATAAGTTTTATGAAATGTAAGACTCACCTTAATTATTTCAAGAACAAACAATGGTGGGAAGGTGGAGTTTGGATTTTGAATTAATGGTGAGGCCGAATGGTTTCTTGAAATGGGGGGGGGGAGAGTTGCTTGGTTCTTTTGATTTTTTTGTGTTTTAATCTCATTCACTCTCATCCACTTACAACATAATATCTTGTAAAAGTCACTTTATTAAAGTGATGAGGTGTTGGATGATCAAATGGCAAGACATGTGTTGGTTTTATGGTGGTTAAAGCTTAACTAGGTAGTTACTTGCTAAGTACTTAGTTCTTCCTCTAAGGTGCTAGTTCCTTGCTTCTAGTTTAGTTACTAGATATTTATACTAGTAGCTTGCACAAGACTCTTGCTTCCTCTGCTTGTTTCTGTGTCCGGTTATTACCCGTTTCGATTGATCGTTCGTGAGAATATTTCACGGATTTCTAATTAGGGTTTACCGGGAATCCTCTTTAATATTAATACTTTCATTCTCCATCTTTCATTCTAACTTTCCATTTTATATTCCTTAAATCCATTCGTTAAATACTTAAGGCTATCAGTGTCCAGGGAACTCTCGGAGAAAATAAAAGTGCGGTTTTTCAGAATCCGACAGCTTTTACATACACTTATTTTCCCCCTGGATCACTAATACGAACTCGAAAATCCGTTCCGAATACTTCTATATAGTGTCGTCTCATATTATTATATACTCCCACCAAAACACTATTCATTCTGTATTCTTTACTTGTTCTCTTAGGATTGTATAATTGTCCGTATTCTCTTTCGATCGTTCCTTAACCTTTTTACGGAACTACTGGATTAATCGTTATCGATCTGGATGACATGAGAGTATTCTCTTGCTTGAAGTTGCCATATCTTATTCCCTTAGAAGATAGATTATTCTTACCTATGTTGTCGCCCTTTAGCATTCTTCAAGACATAAACATAATAAAGTCGAATTCCATTCATTCTTTCCCAAATATCAATTATTACATTGTAGCCATATCCACTATTCATTCTTACATCATTAAATACATAAAAGTTTTAATTCCACCCAAAATCTGGGTTCTTACAATCGTTTTCTATTTTCGAATAAACAGCTGGCTCTGATACCACTTGTTGAGTAATGAACACACTAAAAGAATACAGAGGGGGGTGAATGGATTCTTGAACTTTTCTTATTCTTGAATCTGAATGGTATCTGTGTGTGTAGCAGAATATGTGATTTGTGTTTGCAGAGTTATGAGTGCAGATAATGAACAACACAAGACATGATATTCACTTTAATGTAATTTATTATTAGATAAAGATTTGCTACAAATTGTGAATACAAATGATAGTATTCTCAGCTTCGTTTTCTCAGAGAGATGTGTACATAAAGATGTGTATCTGAAAAACTTAACTACTAGAGAAGTGAGGTTGTACTCTTATAGAACATGAGTACAACCTACTTACTACAAATAAGGTTACAGGATAAATTACTTTCTAGTATGTCTATCCTTTTTGAGTAACATCCAAACGGCTTGAGATTTGACTTCCTTTAACTCTGTTCAGATCCACTTCTTTAGCAGCTTGTCTCTTGAAACATCTCTCTAAGCTTCTTTGTAGGCTTTCCAAAGTACCTTACAGTTTGTGGTCCATAAAGTGCTTTGGCTTGTTGCAGGTTTCTGACTTGTACAATTTCTTCAGTATTTTGTCTCCAAGATTGTATTCGAGAAGTGACTTAGTAATCGATTCGAGAACTAGGATTAGATAACTCTGAGTTCTCGAATACTGCAATGTTGACATATCGAATCACTTCTCGAATTAGTCATTTCTCCAGGAATCCTTAAGTTGTCGAATAGAGCATTTGACTTATCGAATCCCTGAGATGTCGAATAGCTTCCTGAGTCGTTGAAATATCGAATGGAACTTTGACTTGTTGACTCCTAGAGAACTCGAATGATGCTTTGACCTGTTGACTTCTTGAGTTCTCGAATAGAGTAGCAGACATGTCGAATCTCTTAGATATCGAATACTGCATTCAGAGATATCGAACATTGTCTTTTGAGATATTGAATCCTTGACTTCTCGAAGGCTAGACTTCTCGAATATGACAAACATACTTCTCGAATTGGTACTTAGAAAAATCTTCATTCTTCAAATTCCAACTGTGTTTATTTTGACAGTCTTGATCTTCAAGCTTGAGGCATGATCCTTGGAACTTCTTTCAAGCATTATTCTCTGACTTTTAATTTTTTTTTTTTTTGCTAAGCTTATATTAATATAGAAAAAGAAAAACAAAGGGGTTAACCCTTGCCCATCGACATGCCGAAGGGGAGGACTTCGAAAAAGCAAACTCCGCGAGAAGAGAGCAAGCAACTGCCTAAACTCTAATCCAGCCAATTTGTACAATCAAAAGCACTAGCTATGTTTACAAACCAATTAGAAACAAGTAACCTAGACTTAATATCTATAACAATGCCTTCAATTAATTTTTTTGGGGCAATGCAACCTTTTCCATGAAGCCTAGCATTCCTTTCCCTCCAGATATGATAAGAGAAAACTTGGACAGCAAGAAGAAGCAAGTGTCTGTGGCCAATGTTTGAGACAGAGCCCCAAGCAGTCAGAAGCTCAATCCAAGAAGAGTAATGGTGATTGTAGTTACCTATGAGAGAGGCCAGGTTCCGAAGCACATAAGAGCTATAGCAACATGTCACGAACAAGTGGTTATGGCACTCGGTTCCCCCTGCACATAGGAGGCAGTTTTGCGACAGATCAATCCCAAATGAAGCTAGCCTACTAAATGTGTTTATACGGCCGTGACAAATCAGCCACTGATGATGAGCATATCTGTGCACTCTCAGCCTATGCCAAACGAATTTGTGCCAGGGAACCTCTGGGAGCCTAAACCGAATGGCCTCCCATATATGTTTCGTGCGAATTTTGGAAACAGGAGTTCCATTCCATAGGATAGAGTCATTACAGGTTTGGTCAAAAGGAGGACTATCGAAATCAGTAAGCCATCTTCTTAACGCATGATTGTGGCGATGCCTTGAATTAGGACTTGGGAGCCTCCACACACCTGTGCAAATCAAATCATTTACAGTGGCCTGACCTGTGGAACTGGCTTGAGATATAATATTGTCTCTGTTGTGAGTAGCTAAGCATCTACCGTGCCACCATGGATCAAACCATAAAGAAGTATTCATCCCATTACCAATTAGGCATCAATTTTTACACAGATAAAAATTGATGCCTATTACAAGTACTACAACAAGTAGAAACTCTACAACTAGAGGTTCCCTTAGTTAAGAGGTCATGTAAGTAATGCATAGCATTTCAAACAATTAGGCTTGTTATTAGATATATACAGGCATGCCTCTGTGACTAACAGATCTAAAGTCATAGATTGAAGCTAAAGATGAGAATCTGAAAACACTAAAGCTTAGAAAAGCTAGTCAAGCTGAGTCTTCAAAATCTGCTGAAAAAAGATTCCAGCAAACTGAACTCATCAAACAGCAAGCTGAATTGATCACTCTCTTGGAGAAAGAAGTCAAAGATCTTAATCAAGGCATGGAAAGTTTTATTCGAGGAGAAGACAGCTTAAAGACAATGATGAAGAAGACAAATGTACCTTTGGTCAGAAAGGTGTTGGTCTAAACTTCAACAAGAAAGATGAGGTGCTCAAGTATGATGGAAGGAATGACATACCCTACAACTATGCTATGCCTTGGAAGACATGCAACAATTGTGGTGGTAAAGGTCATCTGGAAAGGAATTGTGTTGTCTAAGTTAATCATAAAAGGAAAACAGCATACCAGAATGGACCAGTTAGACAACAATTAGCGTACCAGAAAGCAAATGACAGAAGACAAATAGCTTACCATTATCAGTCTGGAAGAACACAAAGGATTAGAAATCAAGCACCAAAAGTGATACAACAATGGATCAAAAAATCTGATCTACATGATCTTTATGTTCTATCAACAAACCATGGTGGATCCAACAAAATTTGGGTACTCAAGTAGTGAGTATGTTATTTGTCCTCGTATATTTCTTTGAATTTGAGTATATTATTATTGTGGTACTAACGAGATTCCTCTAGTATATAGATGGGACAAATATATGTTTATGCATTATTTTGTGTAGGAAATAAGAAAGAAGAATACTATTATGGTTAATTGATTGGTGATATAGGATGAATTCACATTTATGATCATTTGGAATGTGTATTGTCTAATCAGCATGCTATTGTTCAATCCAGAAGAACAATTGCTATCGACGAATATCTTGGAAATATGTTTTCAGCATTCTGGTTTGATTTATTCAACTTTATAATTATAAGTAGCCTTATGGTTGTTAGATGCTTTACCACATGTTTTATTCTTATATGCTTATTTTCTTGACCCTTTTTTGATGATGTCATAGGGGGAGAAGAACATGAATATATGAGGATAAAAAGGGCTATAATGTTATATGTTGGATTTATCAACTAATGTTTCATGCAGGGATGAACCGTGTTAATATCTTATTGCATATGATGAATAATGCTAACCTGATTATATGAAATATTATGTTAATCAGGGGGAGCATTGTTTTAGGGGGAGCAACATAGTCTCTCTGATGTATTCAAGTATGTCATCATCAAAAAGGGGGAGAATGCTAGCGTGATGTTTTGATGATAAATACAAAGGTTGTATCGTAATACTTCATGCGTATCTATCTAATCTTGTTTTGCAGGAAGTATTGATCACTGATTAAGGGGGAGCTTTTAGCTCAATCATATATTGGTATATAATCATCAAAAAAGGGGAGATTGTTACCCTAGTGTATTTTGATGTTATATGCAGCAAGCTGATCGCTTATCTTGTACTAGTTTTTCTATATTCGGCTTACCATTATATGATTGAATCACTTGATATATCATATGCATATATATGTGTTTACTATGTATAAGTATACTCTCAGGTAACTTGGTTGATGATACGGAAATGCAAAAGTTTAAAGCCATCTATCTGTTCTGCTCGCCGGAACCAAAACAACAAGCTGACATGAATTCAGCAAAATCAAAATAGCAAGCTGACTTGGACTCACCAGAAGCTGTTCTTAGTCAAGTTTGATCTCAGAGATTTCTTGAAGATTTCTTAAAGATATTAGAGATTGGCTAGGATTAAATACGTAAGGACTCTATTATATAATATATAGTATATATAATTAATAGAGCTCAAATCTTTTTCGAAAATCTGTTCCTTATTTAGTGGGATTGTGATTATCTTTCCTGAGAAAAGTTCTATGGAGTACTTATTTAATTGGAGTATTTGGGGTACATATTCGTTCGGCATTCAAAATATTTTAAAATTTATTATTTTGCAAACCTTGTTATATGAATATCATAATTTCATTCATAATCTTAAAAATCATGTATGTTTTGCAATATATTCATCTTGAAAATCTTTCATGTTTTGCAATCAGAACATATATGTTTTGCAACCCAAATGTGTTTTGCAGAACAATTCGTTTTGCAATATTTTGTTATCAAAACATACAAAATTTTCAAAATTTTCAATCAAATAGTGATATTCATGTAATAAGTTTTGCAAAATAATAGAGTTTGCAAAATTTTGAATGCACAATGTATATATACTCCAAGTACTCCAATTAAATGACTATTCCATAGAACTTTTCTCAGGAAAGATAATCACAATCCCACTAAATAAGGAACAGATTTTCGAAAAAGATTAAGTTAAAGTCCGATGCAAAGAGAGGTCGAGCATTAAATATCATGATTTTAAAATCTTGTAAGAAAATAAATATTCTGTTTCGTTAGCATTTTAACTCATGTTAATTGATAATCATAATTTTTTTTCTAGGTATCCCAAAAGTTTTAACAAAACTTTTACCAAATGATGTGGCATGAAATATGTCAAATTTTAATTGGGACGCATATGAATGCACGCCGGATTTTATTTTATTATTAGGAAAGTTACCATGTTCACTTGTAACATATCAATTTTTAGAGAAAGTTTTTGGACAAAATTTGGGGTATTTAGCATTTCTCTTTATTTTGATAAAGATAATCATAATTGATCGAGAAAATATGAAATTGAATAAATGATTTTAATATCGTGATTTATAACTCTGGAAATCTTATTCCACAATTATGATTAACCGAATGAAAATGAAAAAAATGAAATCGAACAATGATTTAGTAGATACGCCTCAAAATATTGAAGATATATTTGGAAGTAATTAGATTATAAAAAATAGAATATTTTATTATCTCTGTTTCATATTTTAATTTCTACGCACGTATTATTTTAAAGTAAATTGGCAGGATAGCTAGATAAATTATTTTTAAATTTTCTTTTTTTGTGTGATTTTAATTCTTATCATAACAAGAAAATCAAAAAAAAAATTTGTATATATATCCAATCAAATACACTTTATAATTTATGTGCAAAAGTGTAGAGAAATAAATGTTTTTCCCTTCTCTATTCCATTGATTGAACACTAAATATATGCACACTAATACATAGCTGCTATTCTAATATTACGGCTACCTACTACCATAACATTCAACATTCTAGTTTTACGGCTATGATTAATGCATTCTAATATTACGGCTATGACTAAACCCAACACCCCCCCTCAAGTTGGAGCATGCAAGTCACAAATGCCCAACTTGCGAGGAAGAAAATCAAATTGTCGTGTCCCCAAAGTTTTTGTAAAAATATCCACCAATTGCTCATTCGTAGAAACATGTGAAGGACTAATCGTCCCATCGAGTATGGCATCGCGCAAGAAATTGCAGTCAACTTTAATATTCTTCATGCGCTCATGAAAAACTGGATTTTGAGCAAGGTGTAAAGCTGATTGGCTATCACAGTATAAATTGACAGCTTTTGGATGACAAATGCCCAGGCTATTAAGCAAGGCTTTCAACCATTTAAGCTCACATGTCAAAGCGGCCATAGATCGATATTCGGCTTTCGCAGATGAACGAGATACAGTTACTTGTTTTTTCGTTTTCCAGGAAATGGGAGAGTGACCAAGAAAAACCAACCATCCAGACAAAGATCGGCGAGCAAGAGGGCAACTAGCCCAATCTGAATCACACCAACCCGACAAAGTCAAGTTGCAATCAGAGCGCAAAAGAATACCTTGACCCGGACCAATTTTTAAATAGCGAACCACGCGCAAAGTAGCATCCCAGTGATCTTGTCGCGGTTCATGAAGAAATTGTGACAAAATGTGAACAGAGTAAGCCAAGTCAGACCGAGTAAAAGATAAATAAATGAGTCTACCCACCAACCTTCTGTATTGCTCCACATTGTCAACCAAAGGACTAGTTGATTGAGCTAACTTATGATTTTGCTCCATAGGAAAACTGGCGGGCTTTGTTCCAAGCAATCCAACCTCTGATATAATATCAAGGGTGTATTTTCTTTGACAAAGAAATATACCCTCCTGGTTCCTAGCGACCTCGATGCCAAGAAAATATTTCAAGATTCCAAGATCTTTCATATGAAAACACATGCTCAAATAATTCTTGAAAGAGGTAATCACTGCTGAATCATTCCCAGATATGATCATATCATCGACATATATAAGCACATTAATCTGAACCTTACCCTGGCAAATTAGAGTAAATAAGGAGTAGTCGGAGTATGATTGCCCAAACCCATATTTTATCAAAGCTTTTGCCAATTTCGCAAACTAGCACCTTGGTGCTTGTTTCAAACCGTAAAGTGACTGTAATAACTTGCAAACTTGGCCCGACTTACCATTTTTAAATCCAGGAGGCAATTTCATGTAGACTTCTTCTGATAAATCCCCATGGAGGAATGCATTATGAACGTCCATCTGATGCAACTCCCAATTTTTTGTCACTGCAATGGCTAAAAAACACGAATAGTAATCATTTTTACCACTGGAGCAAAAGTATCAGTATAATCAATCCCAGCAACTTGATGATTCCCAAAAACAACTAGACGAGCTTTCAAACGCTCAATGCTTCCATCAGAATTATACTTTACCTTGTAAACCCATCTACTACCAAGAGCTCGCTTTCCGGGAGGTAGAGTCTCTATACTCCAAGTGTCATTATCTTCTAGTGCCTGTATCTCTTTTTGCATAGCTTCACGCCATCTTGGATCCTTTATTGCTTGCTTGAAAGAATGAGGTTCTGTACCTGCTGTTACAACTGCAAGGAATTTTCTGTGTCCCATAGAAAATCTATCACAATTCACATAGTGTGCGATAGGATAAGAAATACCTAAGGATTGATGTGAAGCAGATGAACTCTGAGATGGAGATGGACTCAACTTTCGTACAGTATTAGTAACAATATCTTTTAGCTTTACAGATGGGAATTTAGTACGCATTCCACGTCCAAACTTATTATCACTACTCGAAGTGTCTCCACCACGTGTTTCCCCCTCAAATGTCTCTCTGCCACTATCTTCCATGTTACCACTATCATCTCTGCTATTCACATTACCACCACTTTCAACAACTGGTTGCGAAATCAACCCATCCCTATGATTATGACCCAAATACTCAAAGGCATAGTCATCCTCTGCTTCAACAAATGACAAATCACCTGTAGTAGCAGCCAAATCACTACTCTGATCCCCCTTTGACACGGTAATGTAAGGAAACTCCTCCTCATAGAATTTTACATCTCGTGACACAAAATATTCACCAGTATCAAAATCAAACAATTTCCATCCTTTTTTATTATGAGGGTATCCCACAAAAACACATCTGTGACTCCTACTATCAAACTTATCTCTCTTTGATTTTTGATTATGAGCATAACACAAACAACCAAACACTTGAAAATCATCATAAAGAGGAGGCGAACCAAACAAAATCTCATAAGGGGTTCAATAATCAAGAATACGAGAAGGAGTGCAATTTATCAAATAACCCGCACCTAAAATACATTCTCCCCAAAATTCAATAGGAATGTTACCTTGAAATCTCAAAGCCCTCGCCACATTCAAAATATGACGATGTTTTCTCTCTACCCTACCATTCTGCTGAGGTGTACCTACACAAGAAGTTTGAAACAAAATACCTTTATCTGCAAAAAATTCTTTCATGCAGTTAAATTCTGTGCCGTTGTCACTTCGGACCACTTGTACTTTTGCATTAAATTGTCTGTCAATCATCGAAAAATAAGAATGAAACATTGGACAAACCTCTATTTTATCAGTCAAAAAAATTACCCACACAACTCTATAAAAATCATCAACAAGAGTCAAAAAATATTTTGCTCCACAAGAAGAAGGCGTATTATATGGCCCCCATAAATCACAATGTATCATTTCAAAACATCTAGCAGCTCTACTGTCATTATGATAAAATTTGTCTCTAGTCTGTCTCGCTTGATGACAAACATTACAAGATTTATTCAAAATAACACTTGGATTATTAATAAAAGGAAGAGACCGCACTACTTTATCAGAAGGATGCCCCCATTCTTTTATGCCATAACTCCGGAGAAATCACTCTATTAACAGTGAAAGCCTTAATTTCTGGAACATCACGAAAGTAGTAGAGTCCATCTCGACGTTCACCTACTCCAATCAGGGTCCTCAAATTTCGGTCCTGTATAACACACAAATTATCCGTGAATTGTACTATGAAATTTAAATCATCAGCAAGACAAGAAACAGAAATTAAATTACAATTCAACTCAGGCACAAATAAAACATTGTTTAACACCATTCCACCACCCAAATACGCATTTCCACACTTCGAAGATGATGTGTGTTTTCCATCCGGAAGTCCAACCGGACATTCTGGCATGTAAGTCACATAACTTAACAAATCAAGATTTCCAGTAACATGCATTGAAGCACCAGTATCTATAATCCAAGGATCATGAGAAAACTCACCAATTAATCTTTCATCATTAGGCTTTATATTAGCATTACCAAGCAAATCAAGCAACTGCTGCATTGACTCGAGGACATCCCCGGAACAGCAGCCCCAACACCACCGTTTTGAGACGAAGAAGATGCAGATGTGGTGCCACTAGTGTTACCACCTACCACAGTGTTGCGGACTTCAGCCCCGCCACCTCTTCCCCTTCCTACACCAGTTGTGTGTTGCTGTGACCCATGACCTGTACCACGTCCTTGATTCGAAATGCGATCATCAGAACCTCTATTTTTGTTTACCCACCAATCCGGGAAACTATTTTCGTGTAACAGTTGGAGACTGCATGCCCTGTACGGTTACAATAAGAGCAAAATAATTCTGATTTATCACGAGTATCAAAACGAGATTTACCCCGTGACTGGGATTTAACGGCAAGGGCCATCACATCATCGCGTTTAGCTTTGGTGCGTGAAGAGGAGCACAAACGTTCTTCCTGGAGCATTGTTTGATACGCCCTATCAAGAATGGGAGGTGGATCTTGTGCAAGCAAATTCGAATGTACACTACCATAAAGATCAGCGTTAATTCCATACAAGAAATCATGTAACTGGTCCTCGTCAATTCTCTTTTGAAACTGCTCTCCAATGTTACAGGTGCACTTCCCACATTTACAACTTGGTAAAGGGTAATAAGTAGCAAGTTCATCCCAAAGAGGTTGTAGAAGACCAAAATATTCACTAACCGACATCACCTTGGTTTGTCTACACTCTGCCAAAGCACCTTTGATTTGTTGTTTACGTGGTCCATTTCCAATGTCAAAGCGCTTCCTCAACACATCCCACAGTGGTTTTGCTTCATCAAAGAAAGGAATTGTCTTCCGTAGAGAAGGAGCAACTGTGACCAAAATCCATTGCACGAGAGTAGATTGGACACACACCCAATCTTCAAGCTTGTTTGTATCAGTAGGTTTAGTGATTGTTCCATTAATAAACCTAAACTTACGTTTTCCTTGAAGTGAAAGCAGCATCGAACGCGCCCACTCCTCATAGTTATCTCCACGAAACACTATATTTGTTATAGTATTACCTGGATTATCAGAGGAACCAAGGTAATAAGGAGAGTGAGGATAAATTCGTGGGTGAAGTCTGGTATCTTCAACACCAGCCATGAAGGGAGTGAATTTTTTTTTTTTTTTTGGAAAAAAAAAATTCAGGGATCAATATATAATTTTTAAAAATGAGAGGCACCAATATGTAACTTTCAAAACCTGAGGGACCAATGTGTAATGACCAAAAAACTGCAGGGACCAAAATGTAATTTTCAGTCACTGTTCATCATCTTCTTCGTTTTGAATCTTCCGGCAGCTCGTACGGCTTCGTCTGACGTCGGTTTTGAATTCAGAAAACACTTCTGGATTCGTATGAACGAGGACAATCTAATGGTATCCTCAAAACCGAGTTTCGACCACCTTCAAAAAAACTCAAAATTTAAGTTTTTCGTTGCAGTAGGAAGGTGCTTTGGGGCTAAGTGTTTGTATGTTGGATATGGTTCTGTTTTGGGCAATAGCTTGAGCTTCTCTTGAGAAGCCTCAAAGCTTCAACTGAAAAAGAAAAAAAACAATCCTCCCCTCTACTGTTTAACCTGCTTTGATACCATGTAGAGAAATAAATGTTTTTCCCTTCTCTATTCCATTGATTAAACACTGAATATATACACACTGATACTTAGCTGCTATTCTAATATTACGGCTACCTATTACCATAACATTCAACATTCTAATATTACCATTCAACATTCTAGTATTACGGCTATGAATAATGCATTCTAATATTACGACTATGATTAAACCCAACAATAAGTCAAATGTGTGTATTTTAAAATGCGTGAAGGAGTAACTTATTTATCATTCATTTTTATTTTCTCGCACCACTTTTTTATTATTTTTTCGCGGGACACTTTATCGAACAAAACAATATTTTTGAAATAAAATCCAAACTAGCTGCTAGCTGCTTTGAAGTTACAAATTCAAGAACGATATAAATGTTGCAGCGAACATGATAACTTGAATGAACTTTCGTATTATCAAAGTAGTATGATCTTCTATATCCTGCTTACTAGACTGCTTGCTAGGTATAATATGCTTAATACGATGCGGTAGAAGTTATACAATGTGTATATGTTCTAGGAACTATACTTAATAAAATATTGGAGTAAACTAAAATGTTTAAAATTTAATCATAAAATTTTTGGCACCCTGTAATATTAATCATAAAATATTTTTCAATATTCTGTTAGGGTCAATTAATGTAACCATTTTTGTCTAGCATATGTTACCCATTTTATGGCAATGCTTTCATTTTAAGGTTTATTTATATATTTGATAATCTATATATGATTATGAATATTCATCATAAGATTTATCAAGTTATACCATTAATTGTACCATTGCTATTGAGAAAGTTTAATGCAAGTACGTTTATTTTTAAAAAAAAATACTATGTTCATTTATTATAGACGTATGATAGAAAAATAAATTAGACCGCTCTTTTTGGTAAAATTAATTATTTAGCGTTTAAATATTTTATGAGCTGCTGTGACTTTTTTTTTAAAACAAGGGTCACTGGGCTGCAAACGAGGCAGGTTTAAACACCAACTTGTAGTTCGTTAATTTCCTTTTCAACTTTAGTAAATCAATGTAAAACCAAAATTTACGCTTATTTATTAATGTCCAAAGTACTAATGTAGATTGGATTTTTGCTCATTTTTAAATTTATTGAAGAACGAATATTATTTATTAGTTTTTAAGTTATGTTTAAAAAAAATCACCTTATTTTGAATGGGCATGAAAGCAAAGAAAAAAAAATGACTTGGCGATCACGAGTTTTCGAATTACATGTTAAACGCATGAAGAAACGTTTGATATTGAATTTCTTGATAATTAGATGATAATATTTTAACTCATTTGGCTACTTTACTTTTATAAATAGAAATACTTTGGAATATATTGAATTCAATTGCTATAAATGAAAGATCAGGGTAAATGGTAGCTAACTTGAAATATTTTATTTTAAATATTAAATTTTTTTATTTGAAATATTAAATTAAATTATTTGCTATAATTGAAATATTGGAGTAAATTTAGATGCAGAGTGTGGGATATGTTGATGAAGGCACTTTAAAAAATAAAATTCGTTTTTGATCCTTCCTTTTGTTTTGATTGAGATTCGAGAATAACCAAGTTTCTTTATTGATCTTTTCAGTTTCTAAACACTCATCTGTATTAGTATTATACTAAGAAAATGTTTTAGATGACACGGTTTACGGTTGGTTAATAATAATAATAATTTTTAAATTTAAAAACAAATAAACTAGAACCGTAATATAAACAAAGTAGGCTAGCCTTGCCTCTACAATGGCCTGGCATGGAGCCTCAAGGGTGGAAGATCATAATGGAAGATCGTCGGGCACTTCACCTTAACTTAAGCAAGCAAGCTCCTTTTACCATTTGAGCAAATTGCATTGCCATTTTTTGTGGCTTTTAATTCTTGTTTAGTATGAACTGTAAAGCTCTTGTCTGAGATGTTTTTAGTCCCCTGAGTTTTATGCTTTGTAGAATATATTGGTGGTTACAACACAGCCTCGTAAAAAATATTATGTGATCGAATTGCTTGCTTTTGCCAGTGGTGGTGCTTCCTTATTTGTACATGAAAGTCACTATTAACTACAGGTAGATCTAGAACCACGGCTATGTGTCGAATGTATCTGTTAAAAATGCCATCTCTACCTGAGAAAACCTGAGAATCTGACCTTGACGCATTTGTGCAAAGCAAATGACCTCAAATTGTCGCATAATTCAATTAATGATTCCTTTGTTGTAAACTTTTGTTTGATCTCATTTGTTGTATTTTTCAGTTGTTAACGAACTTACTGCGCTTTCTACCGAGGCAGGAGCAAAGCTTGGAATTGATGTTCAAACCATGTCTGTGGCCAACTCTAGAGCCGAGGCAGAAGGACATTGCTACAATGCAAACCACACCAAACTCATTGAGCCAGGACTCATCAAGCCTCATCTTCTTTCAGACTCTCTTCTTGACTCTGTTCTTAATCTCGCTGTCAAGTTCAATGACCGTGTTGACAAGTGTTTCGTGGAAAAAGATTGGGTACTAGAAATAACAGTACATATATGAGTATAAGGATTCTAAATTTACAATCTATTAATTTCTAAGAAATAATAGAATAATAACAAATGCAAGAGAAAAAAAAAAGTTGGAACGCGTTTTAGCACACGGAAATTTTGTTAAAAAAAGCATATTGTATGAAGGAGCCTGGAAATTTGATAGGAAGACTAATAATAGCAAGTCAATGGCTCCACCCTCACTATCTCATCTAATAAAACTGTGTCTGCTAACTTCATACTTGATTCCATCCATGTTTTATACTTAACATCTTCATCATCAAATTGTTAAACAGCAACAATGTCTACTTTTCTACTACCTCCTACGATAAAACTGCATTACCCATTTTTGTCTACCGACACAACAGGTGAAGACTACCAAGAAACAAGCATTTCATCATCATCTGAGATCACAGAAACTAGTGGTGGTTTAACATCGTCTTCGACATCTACTGAGGTTCCAACATCCACGGGGTTTACTTCGATGGCATATGAAAACTCAACTGTCCACCAACTGCCATCAACTTCAGCAGCCCCATGTGTTTCTGTGGATGATTTAGTCACTGGTTCACATACATTCACATTTAATCGCTACTCCCGTAGACAAGGATTTGAAGTTGGAAAATACTTGGTGTCTGATACTTTCGCAGCTGGTGGATATGACTGGGCAATCACTTTGTACCCTAATGGCAAGAAGGACCAGGATAAAGATTACATGTCTTTGTATATAAGATTGGAGAGTGAAGAAACTGATGTGAATGCAGTGTTTGAATTGATGCTTGTGGATCAGAGTGGGAAGGGTAAGCACAAAATTCAGACACAATTTGGGAGGTTGGAGGAGAAGCAGCCTTTCTTGATAAGACGACGTGGAAGCCAGTGGGGATTTGGCCAGTTTGTGAAGAAAAAATATCTGAAGAAATCAGGCTTTCTAAAAGATGATTGCCTGGTAGTAAATTGTGTGGTTGGAGTTCTAGCCTCTTGCACAGATAAGGAAACCGCGGACCCAATTGGTTTGGCATCTAATCATGATCAGATTATACAGCCTGTGGGATTCCAACCCATGATGGAATCCAGCTGCGAGGACACTAAGTTTTTACATTTGGAGCCGGCAGCAGAAGTAATAACAAAGTTTGCATCTCCATCACAGCTACAAGGACTTATTAATGATGGAGATCGCAAAATATTTGATCGGTACTTGTATGCAGTAGATGAGATTCAAAAATCAATCAAGACAGGTCTGATCTCCGATTATGAGACTCATGGAACTCGTGCTACGAAAACATTGCAGCTGGTGTTTCAAGGGATATTAGACTGCTCAATCAGTGCAACAAAATACGATACTTTGAGTTCCACAGTTGACTCTAGTACTGTGACTAGCAGTTTTAGCTATGAATTGCAGGGAAGCAATCACATCGGCCATCATGAGCTTTCCCCAGAACAAGTATATCGCCTCCGTAGCATAGTAGAGAGGCTCAACTTCACAGGACATCTTGGGGACTGCATTGAGGTGTACAGAATATCAAGGAAGTCGGCAGTGGATTCTAGGTTTCTGAGGTTTAGCATTGGGGTGTGGAGCATCGACGACTTACAAGGTCTGGACTGTGAAGAGTTTGCTGCAAAAATCAGATTATGGATACAAGCAGCCAATAAATGTTACAACGGTATCTTTCCTGCGGAGAGGCATTATTATGAGCAGATATTTGATGGTGCAAGAGCTGTCACGTATGACAATTGTTTCTTGCCTATAGTCGAACATGTGGCAATTGAGTTGAACAATTTTGCAGATGCTGTAAGTTCTATTTCTATTGCATCATTTCAGAAACTATTTGCTGTTTTGGATCTTTACAAGATTCTGGTCGTTATCTTGCCTGAGATTCAAAACATGTTCAACACTGTAGCATTTGCAACTATAAGTCATGGGGCCACCAATACTATTAATAGCCTCGCAACCCTTGTAAGGAAATTGTTTTCCGACTTCGAAGATGCCGTGCTTAATGAGCAATCGAACACTCCACCTCCAGAAGGTACAATTCATTCTCTGACAGAATATGCAATGAATTACGTTACCAGCATTTCACAGTACAAGGAATTGCTGACAAATATAATTGAATCTCGGCCAACAACAAGTTTGGGTAATCAGGCAGATGAACAATTTTTGGAAGCTTCTGAAGGAACGCCATTGAGACTCCACATGATTTGGATCATGATAAGCTTGAGAATCAATCTGATGGGCAAATCTAGATTGTATGAAGATCCATCATTGCGCTTTCTTTTTATTATGAACAATCTTCATTACATAATTAAGACTGTGAAAGGGTCTGCAGAACTTTTAGAGATGATTGGAAAGGAGTATCTGTCAAAGTTGAGCAAAGAAGTCTTGCAGGCAGCACAGGACTATTATTCAACCGTTTGGCAAAGGGTTTTGTTTTGTTTAAGAGATGATGGATTAAATTATAAGTTTCCATTCTATAATGGGATTTCTAAGAACTCTCTGAAAGATAGGTTCAAGACTTTTAATTCAACATTTGAAGAGGTTTGTCAGTCGCAATCAACACGGATTGTGCTGGATATACACATGCGGGATGAGCTTCAGAAGCTGATACTAAGCAAGTTGCTCCCAGTTTATAAATCATTTCTACAGAGATACGGTAGCCATATACAAAGTGAAAGGTACAAAGAGAGATACCTCAAGTACTCAATAGAAGGCCTAGAGAATAAAATTAAAAATTTGTACATCTTAAAACTACTACCGTCTGAGTCCGTCTCAACAAGTAGAGCATACTAGTTGTGTTTGTACCGCGTAACCTCTCCATTTCTTTTCTTGAAAGGTGAAATCAGCACAAAGGAAACCTTTAGAATTGTCCGGGAACAGCATTTCTAATAATTATGTTTCTAGAAAAAAAAAAGTTCCAAAAGTTGTCACGGAAATACGTAATTTATGAGCAATTTCTGGAAAACACCCTTGGCTTTTCGAAGCACAATAACTAGTAGTCTATCTCAACTCAAAAACCAGTACTCTGACACTAATTACTCAGTTAAGCATACCACTTACAAGACTATAATGTTAATAACATATCTGAACACCAAAGTTAAGTACACCACTTACAACTGCTAATATATGTTTTCATACAGCTATGTTTCTCCTTTTAAGAAGCACCAGACAAATCTTAGATGATTGGCCTTCTTCTACTCGTTTATGCACATTTCTTCTGCGACGAGTTGCAGACATGATATTGTTCTTATATGGCCAGCAGAACTGAACTTACCCCTACTCAGTACACTCAGTGACACATGTAGCCTCCACCTCTCACCACTATCTCCCACTCACCCATGTCACCACTATCCCTACTCACCCATGTCTCTACTAAGATTCCATCCCTCATATTCAGAGACGGGAACCCTCCGTAGTCGCTCACTCATTCTTGTCCTTAAAGCACTAAATAAGATTTAATAGATTGCATGAAAAAAGTTAAACGAGAAAAACATCAGATAACATCTCCATAAAATCTCCATTTTTCTACAACAAAAAAGTTTTCTTTATTAACAAAACTCTCCTTACAAACAGATCAATCCCTCAAACAAGCGCCTTGATAGTGAAAATTCTAATCTTAAAACCGAGCTACCGATCCAATCAGGGAAACGGAGACATATATCAAAGAAAAGTGACCAAGATTCAATCGTATGCCTCCTAGAAGTTCCTCGAAAATAATTTTAATCCAAATTCCTCACAAAGTACCACAGAAAACCTCATCATCAAGCATATGAAGGTGCAGATGTAAGAGTCATGTAAAAAGACCAAGTGAACAATTGATGTACACAGTATATTACAAAAACACAACTCTTGTGACTCTTATTTAGTAATCTTACAGTCTTACAATTCCACAATATTGCAGTATGGGTATGTATGATACAACACTAAGGGCCTCCTAACTCATAGTTTTACAATGTATCTCCAGGCCCAAGAGAAGTGAGGGGAAAAAGAAAAAAAAAAGATGGGGTGGGTGATGGGTGTAGCTAATCAAAATTTATTACCGTCAAAAGTAAGGGTAAATAAAACCAAAGGGTCAATAAATTAGTCTAACAGACATAACCACTAAATCTTCACATGAACTTCTTCCGCTTAATCTACAGCTTGATTTTCTACACTCAGTACTGAATATACATACAGGATGCCAGCAGATTCGCAAAAGAAACTTCAATGGTTTCTCTGACGGGAAATAAATACCTGTAATATTCAAGCAACAACTAAGACCCAACAGGAGCAACTCCTTTTGCTTTGGCAGCAGCAGTTGCAGCTGCAGCCGCCGCAGCAGCCGCAGCCGCTGCTGCAGATGCTGCAGCAGATGGTCCTGATGGAGGAACTGGGTTGGACTGTGATGTGCTTTGAGTTGAAACAAGCTTCTTTTGCTGATCAGACTTAAGTTCATCAAGTAATGCCATAATCTGACTCCCACTAAGTGTCTCACGTTCAAGTAATGCATTAGCAAGTACATGGTGCTCTTTTTGATGGGTGGTAAGAATAGCCTTAGCATTATTATATGCCCTTTCCAACAAGTCTCTCACTTCTTTTTCTATGAGAAGCCTTGTCTCGGTGCTCATACTCTTTCCGTCATCATCATAGTTGTGAGTAACAACTCCAACTTGCTTACTCATGCCATATTTTGTAACCATCGATCTGGCAAGATTAGTTGCTTGCTGGAGATCAGATGATGCACCTGAAGTAACTTCATTTTCACCAAAAATGAGCTCTTCTGCAACCCGACCGCCCATGCAAATATCTAGCCTAGCAAGCATTTGCTTACGAGAAATACTTGTTTCATCTTTGTCGGGTAATTGAGCAACCATCCCGAGTGACATGCCACGTGGAACAATTGTTGCCTTGTGGACAGGAAGGGCACCATCAGTATGGATTGCAACCAGAGCATGGCCACTTTCATGGAAAGCTGTCAACTTCCTCGATTCATCCGATATAACAGCTGATTTGCGCTCACTGCCCATCATTATCTTGTCCTTGGCATATTCTAAATCAGCCATGCTCACAGCTTTGGCACCATCCATTGCAGCCTTCACAGCTGCAACGTTAACCAAATTTGCAAGATCAGCACCTGAGAATCCAGGTGTTCCTCGGGCAATTATCATCAGATCAACATCGTCTCCTTTTAGAACCTGTCAATTCATTTTTTAATCAAAATTCAAAATTAGAAATACAATAGATGTAACACTTCCGTGAATTGCAGGCAGAAGTTGTTTGTGTACATGGTTTTCTGAAAACAGTAGTCTACATATGAAAACATGCATTTAGGAGTGTCGGACATGAACAAATGAACTTTTTACACAACTCTGATGTCAAATGGCATTAACCAAGATGAGACTTGCTGTTCTTTTCTAAATTTTGCAGAGATAATCTGAGAATTGAAATTGAAGCCTTCTTATTATATACAAGCAAATATATGAAAGAGATTCTAATAAGTTAACTAAAATGAAGTCAATTATTGCACTGTGTAAAATACCAAGCTAAAGGCACTAAAACAAAGCTCATGCTAAATAAAATACGACATATCTAATCTTCCTACACATACTGTTCAATCAACAATATATTTTCCACATTTACAGCTCTATTGATGATAAAGAAAGAAGAAATATATAGACCAAATTAAAGGCAACCTCAGAACTAAAATAATTACTGCAAAGGAACTGTAGACATTCACCAATAGTACCTTCGACATGTGAGATTCCATGATCTGCCGCCGCCCTTCAACATCTGGATTTGGAACAACAATATGACGGTCAAACCGTCCAGGTCTCACCAATGCCTTATCTAATGATTCAGGGAAGTTAGTTGCTGCAATCACAATAACTCCTTCATTTTGTTTGAAACCATCAAGTTCAACAAGCAGCTGATTCAAAGTCATTCTCATGTACTGTTGGTCTTTCGGATTGCGGCGGCCTCCTATGGCATCTATTTCATCAATGAATATTATGCAAGGTGATCGCTTCTTTCCAGCAGCAAATAAATCTCTCACTCGTCTGGCTCCTACACCAACAAACATCTCTTCAAACTCACTGCCACTGCATGAGAAGAAAGGTACCCCAGCTTCTCCTGCTATAGCCCTTGCTAACATAGTCTTGCCGGTGCCAGGAGGACCAACAAGCAGAACTCCTTTGGGCAGTTTTCCACCAAGATGAGTGAAGCGCTTGAAAAAGGAGAGGGTAAGATATACTTTTCAACTATCATATTGGCTTAAACACTTGTAAATATTACAAATACAGCATAACTGTACTACATAAGTAAGACCCTCCAGTGTAAATACTATAATAAACTACAGTATCTTATGAGTAACCTAACAGAGCTTACGATTCATGAGACGTTAAAGAGTAACTAAATAAGTCACATAAATACCTTAGGATCTCGAAGGTATTGAACAATCTCCTCGAGCTCAGCTTTTGCTTCATCAACACCTTTTACATCGTTGAATTTTGTTTTGGATTCCATAATGGGTTGTACCTCTTCATTAAGACCACCTATTCCTAAAATAAGCAAACAGCAATAAAAACAAAAAATAAAGTTTTATACTTATCTTATTACGGTTGTGGCCGGAGAAATTTATCATAAATTTATAACGGCAATGGGAAATGAAAAATAGTAATACCTTTACTTATTCCTCTATCCTCGATTAGTGCACCAACACCTGAAATCAAGAGAAAGGCTAAGCCTAATGTTCGAAAAGTACGCCAGAGTTGTTCTTTAAAATGTCCTCCTTCGGTCGTCACCATGTGTATAGGAGCACCAGCAGTTCCTAGGACACCATCTTTCGTAGCTTTTCCCACATTTCTGATAGCTGCACGACCACCAAAACTTTCATCCATTGCTCTTCGGAAACCAGTGCCGGAAACACCTGTGCAACACTCTTATTCACTTAAGCGATGTGGTGATTCAAAGGAAGACACTGAACTCGATGCAAAGTCCTTAGAGTTTAAAAGCAGAAAATTTAATATGAACAGAAATGAAATTAGCTTAGGCTTTCACAACCTTTAGAAATTATTCCTATTTTACCTTCAGTCACAGATAACTTTTGAAATTCTAGCTCATATTTTGTAGTATGGCAACAAAATTTGCCCAGTTACAAAACCGTTGTGCTTCTTATTGCTTAACAGCATTGTCAGACAGAAGTAAGAAGTTGAAAGTTTTCCTGATAAATATGGAATATTAGGCTAGCTGAAGAAAGAGGCTAACTTTAGCCCTCCTGGTCCAATCTGACTGACATGTTTGTTAAAGTTTAAAACTCTTAAACTCCAATAAAAAAACCCACCTCTTTGTAACGTCTTGAGCAGCTCGCTTTCATCCAACCTATCAACTTTAACCAATGACTTGACATATTCAGCAAGTGCTGCCTGGTTGGTGTGCAACGAAGGATGACTCTCAAACAATCTTATTACTGCCTCCGGATCATTTCGATGATAAAGCTCTTTAAGATATGCAACATCACTTGATCCCTCCACATCTGGTACCTTGCGAGCCAGACGTCCAACATAACTTGACTGAAACCTGTGAGGGGTAATTGGAAGCCTATGCGCTGCAAAAGAATTAAGGAGAAAAGATTCAGGAAACTGTTTTTCTTGATTCTATAAATGAATAAGGACTCAGACACCTTTCTTTTGATTCTATTGGAACTAAACCAAAAACTAAAATGAAAATTCAGAAACAAGTCTTTATAGTTATGTGGACCCAAAGAGTCAGCTACAATAAGGGTACTGCAAAGAGCCCGACACAATTACTCAACTTTTTTATTTTTGATTTCTACTAAATAAACACACTCTCACACTATCTTTCCTTTGACAAGTCTTGAACCCTTGACCCATTCTTTATAGTTGCATGATGTATCTAGATGACATTATATTAAATAGGACTCGGCTTTTATCATTTCACCAACTAGACCTCTAATGCTTACATAAGCAATGCTTCTGTTAGAACAGAGCGTTTAAGCATCATACACATGAACATACAAGCGATCTAACTGCTCCCATTATATTCTTGAGAAGAATAAAAGAACTAGCATAGCTGAAGCTAATATTTGAGTTTATATCTATTATCTCCTGCTTTATATTCTCTGTTCTCCTGCCTTCTTGTTTATTAGGTAAAGTAACAATTTGAAAAATATTCTCTAATGTTCTTTAACACCATTTATTCACCCTGAGAAATGTATGCAAAATGGTCGGAACCAGTGTGTTTTAAATGGTCAGGAGCTCGTGATCAGATCGTGGGTGAAGTTTTAAATCAAAATAAGGGGTTCTTGATCAGATCGTTGAGAATTAAGTGATTGAACGGTCAATTCATCCACATCCAACTACAAGCAGTAATGGCTAGCTTTCAGGTGGGCAGTAGAGAAGCATTTATCGAACAACATCAAGCCATAAACAATACACGAGACAATGCAGACCATGGAATCATTCAAGAACTGTAGTGCAGACAACTACATGAATTGCGAGGTGATTTCATTGTTTGCTTTTTTTAGGAGATTTTAAGTTTTCTCTTCCTGCTAATTAGAAGATTTAACTACTCCTTATAGTTGTAATTTAGGAATTTGATATTCTTCTTCTTTGTAGCTGTCCTACGGCTACAAGAGACGTTGACATGGGGGGAAACGCGAGTTAAATTTTTAGTAGTTTTCTCCTTCATAGACTTGGTCAAAGACAACGTCTCATAAGAGATTTCCAATAACACACAGAATACATGATAGCATATATTTTGTAATAATGGCATGTTTATTAACCAAAAATTAGAGTTCTCAACTTTATATGATGTCATTACCATATTCAGTGAGTGCTAAATACATTCCCAAATGAGGATACCACTGATTTAAGGTGATCCACAAATTTTACAAATATGTTGCAGTCCGAAATGGTAGAGAAAAGTAGGTATATACCTCCGGCATTAGCTAAATATCGTGAGGTCAGATAAGAGTTAGCCAACAATTTGTTCAACTGACTGACGTGACATTGCTTGTACGCAACCTGTTACAAGGAAATAAAGCAGATCATTGTCATGCCTCTCAGGCAAATAGCTGCTACAGATCATTAATGCAAGAAAAAAACCGTAAAACCTAATACTCCTCATTATGATCATCTCAGGTGATCAAATAACATGTCTCAATATAACACAGCTAAGACATATAAATAACATAACAACCATTAAAGCAAAACAAAACCAATGTAGCTAGCCGAAAAAATCTTGCAAAGATTCCACCTTTTTGCAAACATACTGCTTCTTGAAATTCACAATTCGATATATGACAAATGAGCCTTACAAAATCGACATTATCCTATCATTTTCGATAAAATGTGCAGGCAATCATAAGAAAAAGGCCACAACTTGGAAACATACCACACACACATAACAATATAATCAAGCTTACTCAAAACAATTCATACCAAGAAACCCAAATAACAATTAACAAGCCTCGTCAAGAAAACTTCATATTAATCAAGAAACTTCAAAATTAAAAATTTCAAGAAAACAAAATTAAAATTATATAAAACTGGGAATTAATTCAAGAAAATTAACAAGACTTTCTTGAATGAATTGGTTTTGAACATACCTCAGAGAGAAGGCGTCTAAGAGCCATGGGCTTGTATAAAAATCCAATCTTTAGCCTTTCTGAGCTTTGTTTTATCAAAAATAAAAATTATATATACAAGATTTGTATGTATATGTTGATGGTCAAATTGGTGAGGATAAGAGATCTGTTTATTGAAAATAAAGGATATTAAAATTAAATTGAGTAAAGATTGCTTGACAACAGTTTTATAACAGGAACCTCCCTCCACAATTTTTTTTTTTTTGCTAAATGTCCCTCCACAAATTTTAATTGCACTTATATAATTTATTTATTTTAATAATTACAAAATATTTAATTATAAATATTTTTAATATTCGGACACGGCCACATAGGAGGGGCCAAGGGGAGTCCTCATTGAGCTTTGGAAAATTATAAAAATAAATAATTTTATTTCGATTGAATATGAAAAATACAAAAGAGGGAACCTTTAGCATTCTGAACGATATATTTTTAAACTTTTTCAATATAAAAATCATTTTAATTTTTATATTAAAGTATTTTATATAATTTTGTGAATATAATAGCATAATAATCGTCAAATTAATTTTTTGGAATTTGATATTTCACAAAATTTGTGAAACTTCTGTGTAAATATCTTTACTTGGAAGAAAAAGATTTGGTTATGTTCACATGTCCAGGTCTTTGTATATTGTCGAGAACGTGGCCCCATATCAGCCCAACAATATATGCAACATGTGTCCGTAATCTGTACTCGTATTTTCCTTGTTGGAAAATTTGGAAAGTCCAGGCCCAACAGACCCCAATCGCTTTACTATTATAGAACAAGCTGCAATGCTACATGTTTTAAGCATGATTTACATGAACCATTGAATCAGAATCAGTGAAAAGTTTCGTCAAAAAAAAAAAAAAAAAATCAGTGAATAGTCCAACAATATGGAGTTGAGGAGAATAAAATAAAAAAGTTTGAAATTTTATTGGATTACAACAAATATTCCTTGGGTAAATTAAAAAAAAAAAAAAAACGTTAACCACACATGAGTCCATGACGTAAAATTGCTAGGTTTTTTTTTTTGATTGGCTTGTGTTGAGTTTTTTAATCCGATGATAAGATAAAGGGGAGCCCGGATCTTCTGTCCCCTTCTCCATGTCCCCTTTTGTGTCCCCTATGTAAAATGGGTGTCCCTGGCGGGGCCCATTGTAAGGAAAATGGAAATAAATATTTTATTTCCATTTTCCTTATAATGTGCCCCGCCAGGGGCACCCATTTTATATAGGGGACACAAAAGGGGACATGGAGAAGGGGACAGAGGATCCTCACCAGATAGATAAAGGGTATTAGTTTACTATGTCCCATTTTTAAAGATCAATTAAGAATATGTCCCTTTCTATTGAATAATTGTAATTATGTCCTATAGTTAAAGTTAACTCATATACATATAATTACAAATATATTATGTATATATTACGACCACAATACCCACAATAATAAAACATTCATACTTCTCTCTCTAACCTCACCACCACCGCCGCCACCACTCCTCCGACGTCGGCCCCGCAGGGGCACTGTTTCATATGTACAGAGATGTCATGTCAGTTCTTCAAGAACAAAGATAACAAGAATTTTGTTGTTGGTATATGCTTATGCAAGAAGTGGTAAAATTTTATTATAAAGTAGTTTTTAGTCAGCTATTTATTTTTGGATCAGGTGTTCTCTTGTGACGCTCACGGCTCAGGTGCCTTAGAATTAATTTGTTGGAATTGTTTCGATCCATGTTTTTATTTTAGAGTACTAAAATTACAGGATTTTCTTTAGTGATGGTACTTTCTTGCTGTATGTTTCTTTGTTCCTCGAACTGTTTGTGTGTATGCATATTCCTGTGTAGCAAGTTTTGATGCATTTGCTCAGGGGATTTAATCTTTTGACTAATAAAGGAGGACTTCGTCAAAAAAAAAAAAAAAGGAGGACAAAAATGTCTTTTGATAATGTGTAGTTATTAAATTAATTATAGTTATACTAAAAATTGGGACGTATTCACAATTTGGGATATATTTATAATTACAAATAAATTTGGGACACAATTGTAAGTAACCTTATAAAATGGGACATATTTGAAAAAGACCCTAAGATAAAAGAAGAATTATCTTGAATATAAGCAGCCAAATAACTCCATTAGTATGAGGTCATTTGGGAGGAGCACAAAAACAAATCCGTGCGGGCATTGGTTGTGCGGACAATATCATACTAATGTGAAATTAATGGATGTTGTGCGGCCCAATAGTACCAACTAATTATTAATTATTAGAAATAATCTAAAAATTATTAGATGAGTTTTTTTTTTTGAGTAGTAGATGAGTTAGTTATAACTTGTAAGAGCATCTCCAATGGAGAATACCTCTTAGCTAAAATCACAAATATATTACCAAAAATAAAATTTATAGAAATTATGTAAAAAAAATATCACTCCAAAGAAATATTACTGTTATCAAAAAATTTATTCGTTGGCTATATTTGGTCAACCTATAGAGACCTGTAAAGAAGATTTTACATGATCTATTACCTTAAAAAAATAGATTCTATTAATAATAATCTGAAATAATAATAACATAACATTATAGCTAATATACCATTGGAGCACAACTTTTTACAGGTTCGGAAAATTTTACATAATCAATATTTTATCTAATTTAACCAATCATTTTTAGTTAATACCATTGAAGATTAAGTGCCAGATAATTATTAATCATTAGGTATAAGGTATGATACAAATTATCGACATTTCGTCAGCAAGTGAGATCTTTGACGAAATTTCCCACAAAGAAAATTGTAACTAGAAACGTTTTAGGAGAAAACGTTCACCAAAACTTGAATGGATACTGCATATTTCATATTTGCACATACTAATCTAACAAATGTACTCGATCAATTGTCAGAAAGAACTAAAATGCGGTAGACCAACCAATAGTTACTAGCATAAAAGCCCGTGCCTCCGTGCAAGGCACGGGCACTGAACTAATTTCTCGTAATTAAAAATATGATAAACTATAAGATTTTAATTTATCTAATATTTTTATAACTATTTTATAATTTTCCATACTAATTTTTTATATTACATTTTGAATTAGTTTTTAACTCAATTTTTAAATTTTCTAAATAGGGCTTAATGATCCTATAATTAATTGTAGATAATTACCTAAAGTTAAGACATATTATAATACTATTCGAAGGCTAGCATGGGGTGGATTTCATTATTATAAAAATGCCATCTACTTTTTATACTCGAAATGTTGATAACTTAAGGTAATTACCTACGGTTAACTATATGAACATTTTTCTCTTCTAAATATTTCAGTTAATGTTAAATATGATAAAACGACCTTAATGACCAACGCATGTATAAGAAATTTACAATCAATTTTTTTGATTTTATCTTATATTGATTTAAGTACTCAACCATTATATATTATATTTTGATCAGTTTGTCAAATTATATAAATATTCATATGTACCATACTTCATAGTCGAGTTATAGTCTAATTGATCATTATAAATAATTGTTGTAGTTTTGTAATAAAATTATGATTTAAAATTTTATATATTTTTTGATTTTGTTGAATGTTAATTAATTATGTTACTTTTTTATATATAACATAGATCATAGTTTTAGAGTTCTCATCTTTTTAACATAATTTCATTTTTTCCCCCTGTATATTTAAATATATATGTTTTTAGACCAATCATATATTTTATTCGTTGAAAGTCTAAATAGTTGGTCGATCAAACCCCATAATATAACTCACATATTTAAATTTTGATATACCTAAAACTAATGTGATGCAATTATTAATTATTTATGATTTGATAACTAAAATTTACATATTTCTTAAAATCAAATTTTATTTTTAATTTCAAGAATTTAGTATCTACATGGATTGGAGACGCATATAAATAATTTTTTTTGTACTCGGTTAAAGTATGTATAATATAAAATGACAAAAGAGAATTGTAGAGTATACTCAATCGATTAGAATATTTTTCGTAAGTTTATCTATCCAATATTTTAGAAATAATATAAATCAATATTTTATTTATTCAAAAATAAAACTAAAAGAAGAATGGACAAGAATAGAAGATGTGGCTTATCTTATAGGATTTTTGAACAAAACTCAAAATTAAGTATAGCAAAGTTGGTTATGGCATGAGTTTAATGGAAAAGGGTTAGTGGTTCGAATCCCAATACAAACATAATTTCACTTCTTTTTACCCTTGTGTCAGCTTTTAATATATAGTAATAGAAGAAAATCTAAATAGGGGTGTTTGGGGAATTTATTTTCGAAATAAATCAACTTATTTTAGGACAAAGTTAGAGATTACTAACTATTTTCTGAAAAAGTTAATTTTTTTTGTAAATTATATAATTACAAACATACATTAAATACTTTTATAAAAAAAAATTATCAAAATATGAAACTTTTACCCGAAAATAAGTACTTAATATAACTTTTCTCAAACAAGCACATAATTGAACCGTTATGCTTTCATATCACACGGCCAAATAATTCAAAAATAACACAGTAAAAAGTCCAAGTGTTGTCTCCACTTAAAAATAATGATGAAATAATGTGAAAAGGATCATGAGGGTGATGCCAAATGGTGATCAACTCTATTATTAGTTCCTCTCCTAAATAATGCATTCATGAACTAAAAGCAACTCAATTAGATTAATCACTAAAACAGTACCTCATATGTGTACAAATCTATACTATGGTTGAGCGAAAGGGGCTAATTTGGATCGAAATTCTTGATTAAATTAAAAATTTTAAGAAGAAAATGTATTTTAAATCCCAAATTTTAGTGTAAATTTCATTTTAAGTCCCGAATAATATCGAACAATTAATAATAATTTATATTAGTTTCCATCACTAGAATTATGGGAGTACTCATATGTATAGGCTTTGTAGCAACCATGACCTCACTCAACTATAGAAGGGAGCAAAAACAGTTGGAAAAGTACTTGGAAAGTAAAAGTGACTTTTAAAGTACTTTAATAATACAATCAAGTAAGACAGAAAAGCAAAAACCAAATATTGGCTATAAAGAAGTTGAGGTATCTATATTATTATATTTTTATTATAAAAAAATTGGGTAACTCCATGTTGCAACTATATTCACTTAAAGTATAATGAATGGTTCAGTGTGGTCTACGAGTTGGGGTGGCAATTTCGGGTAACAGGTCGGGTTCGTGTCGGGTTTGCTGTATTTGGTCCTGTTTTTGGGTCAATCCGAACCCGACCCGAACCCGAAACGGGTTGAAATTTTCAACCCGAACCCGACCTGTTATGTACCCGATCAACCCGAAAATGACCTGTTTTGACCCGAAAATTATTAAAAATTAATTATTATAATTTTATTAAATTATTTTTCTTTATAATATATTAAAAAAATATATAATAATAACTTTATTAGATGATATTTGAATAAAATTATTTAAATAATATATAAATAGTTGACAAATGTAAATATTTTGTAATATAAATATATATTTATATATAATATATTATATATAAAAAATTTTCGGGTCAGGTTCGGGTACACTGGGTTAACCCGAACCCGACCCGAACCCAACGGGTAAAAATTTACCCAACCCGAACCCGACCCGAAACGTAAAAATCCCGACCCTAATTCGTATTTTTCCGTGTCGGGTTCCGGGTCGTGTCAGATTTTGCAACCCCTATCTAGGAGACTAGGACTATACTACTAGTATATATTTGGTTGTCTTTTTGAAAGATTCAATTAAAGATTCCTCTACTATTGCTTGGCGACTTTGAAAAGATTCTTGGTGGTGGGGTTTACAAGTGATTTTATCAATCCTTGGATGTATGCCACTTATGCTTAAAGTTGATCACAGGTTAATGACTATGAGCACGTTTGACAACTGATTTAAAAGTTTGTGTAGTGTAATAAATCAGAAATTGATTTAAAATTGAAAAATAGTTTAAAGTTAAAAGTTGGTAAAATATATTTTTTTGAATAATTTATTTTATTTTGAAAATTTTATTTGATGAAAGTTAATATCATCATTTAAATAGATAATTTATCAAATTTATTTTTATATTTACATTTTTAATAATTCATAAGTCACTTATAATATAAAATTACCCAAACATTTAAAATTTTTAATTTTCACTTATCACTTTAAGCAATTTTAAGTCGTGGTAATAATTTTAATCATAATCAAACAGGCTCTATGTAATACTGCTTCTCTTCCATTCAAATTGGTTTGTTTAACTTTTTTGATTAAATTATTCAATTTTATAATTTAAATTACGTGTATCATATATTAAATGCAATTAATGGAAAAAATGATAAGAAAATATAAATAATCTATTATGACCTACATTTTTTAGATCTATAAAAATATAAGTCAGTAATTTTTAAAAATAATTTAAAGTTTAATCAAATTGATAAAAAAATATCAAACAAACTAATTTAAGTGGGACGGGTGCTGGGTGCTGGTTGGTAGATAAATCATCTGTTTGGATTATTTTTGTGGATAGAAAATTTTTTTAAAAAAAATGTAACCATAGTAATGTAACTCCTAAGGGTGAGAAAAAAAATTGAAATCAAACCGAAACCGAAAATTATATCGAAAAATCAAATCGAAGAACCGAATTAATGGTTTGATTTTGGTTACAATTTTATCTCATCAACCGAATTGAATAATCGAACCGAAAATGTATTATAACATATATTATTAAATTATGTTTATGTATTAAAATATGTAATGAATTTTAATTTTAATCATACAAATATTAAAATTCATAAATTTTCATATACAAAACACTTATATATATTTAATGTATAACATATAATGCTATGATTTGCAACAATTTTCAGTACTGCTGCTCTTTTTTTCTTTTGTAGTTCTTGGTTTTTTGCCTTCATAATATAACAAATGAACTAGACATTAGTTTCCGGCTGGGTGCCACCCCGACAGAAGCTTCGGTCTAAATAATTAGCATGTTTGGCTCACCTTTTTTAAGTTCTTAAGTACTTATTTTCGGGTAAAAATTTCATATTTTGATAAAAAAAAATTATACAAGTATTAATGTATGTTTGAGATTCTATAAGTTGCAAAAAAAATTTAATTTTTTTCAGAAAAAAGTTAATAAATTTTAACTTTATCTTAAAATAAGTTGACTTATTTTGAAAAAAAATTCCCTCAAACATCCCCTAACATACTGGTCTTCAATTATCTGGTAGTTTCGCTAAAGAATTGGACGTCATCTCTGATTATAATTTTAGACTAATTAAAATTATTTATTGTGTGTATTGAATTATATTATATATGAGAGTCGTGTTGAGACTTGAGAGGTGCAGAAAAAGTGTTGCAGTTGTGGTTGTGGCAGTGGCATGTAATTGTGTAGTGTGCCATGGCCCATGAGTACATAGAAATATCGTTGTTGTCATGCAGCAATGTCAAATCTAAATGCATAAGAAAAAGAAATTAAAGGATATTGACAAGAAATGAACCTTAAGCTCTCCTCACATAATGCATTAGTTTTATTTCATCACTAATTTCATTTGGATTAATTTAAAAATGTTATTTATAATTTAAAATATAATTTATTCACTTTAAGTGCAAGAGATGATAATTTGAACTTTAAATTTAATGTTTGGCTAATTTTACTTAAAATGAATTTATTCTAAATAATTTAATTGAAAATATAAATTTATATTTTTTACATAAGATAAAACTATAAAGTTCAAATATATACAAAGAATAAAACATGAATTAAAATATGATTTAAATATATAAAATTTGATGTGAGAAAAAAATAAATTAAGAAAATTTTAAGAGGTATTTAAAATTTTTTCAAACTAAAACAAATTTTAAATTAAAAATTTTAATATACGCAAACAAACATATTGACCAAACTAAAGCAAGCTGAGACGACTTTCAAACGACTTTAAGTTACCCCCAAACACATTCTAAGACTTCTCCTTTCTGTTTTTGGAAAGCCCGGATGCTTAAATACTAAAGATGAAGCATGTTTATTTATATCTTTTCTCGTAGGACCAGTAAGCAAATGGACTAAATTTGATAAATTTAATTCGAGTTATTTACAAACTAAATTTGACAAAGTCGATTCGATTTATTTACAAATGAAAAAAAGGATCATGAGAGATTGATTTTAGGGAATTTTTTCTGACATATTTACAAAATATACTTTATATTTTATTGGATACTAAAATGACCACACTATATCTATTATAATACGTGAGTCTACCTTGTGCAGTTAACCAATCAGAAAATTATGAATTATTTTAGAACCAATCAGATCTAACTCCTAAATTTTAGACCAATCATGTAATATTAAGAATTTTCCTTATTTACATTCTCACCATACCTCATTAACCATGATTACTTAACAATTCTAATTTAAATACAATATTGATTTTATTTAACATACCCATAAATACTTATTTTTTAAATCAAAAAAATTACTAAAAAATCAATATTTTAAATTGAAATCAATCACGATATACTATTATATATTTTAATTAAATTTCATAGCTACTCATTAATTAATCAACCACTCTTTTAATATAAAATTAATCACAATCATATTATCAAACATTATAAATTGATTTTCATAATATATATTATACAATTATAACCGATTTTAAACAATTATAATCTAACTCAACTATAAATCTGAAAAAATCAGATTTGAAATCAGATTTTAAATAACTTGGATAAAATCCATACCTTCAAATACTCGCTTTTTTTTAAAAGCTCAAAAATATATGCATTCATAATTTGTTAATAAAATTAATTAATAAATGCATATAAGCCAACACTACATATATTTTAATTATTTAAATTATTAAATACACGTTAAAAAAGTATTATTATTGGTTGGTGAATAAATTACAAATCAAAAAAATAAAAAATATTTAAGAGACAATCATAATTCACTTCTAAATTTTCAATCAATCAATTACAAACAAAACTTTTATTATTTACCATAAATAATATTTTCTATAATCCACATAACAGTAAATTACATATGTTTATACATCTTTTAGTTATGAATTGTTTTTTAACATCTTTTATTATAATACCCGAATCTACAACATATTAGCTAACCAATCAGAATATTGTGAATTATTTTAGCATCAATCAGAGTCTACTAAATTTTAGACCAATTAAACTTAATGTAACATGTTTCTTTATTGCATCTAGATTTTACGTTTCAGCGAAGATTAAACTCAACTCAAGTTAAACTCATTAACAACTGATAATTATTTTTTATATCAAATAACTAAACATAATAACTACTACTTTATATTTTAACGATTAACTAATAATCAATTTACATAAAATAAAAATACCTCCAATATAAAATTCTTACAAACTAAAAATTACAATTATTATGTCAATTTAATCATTACAGAAAATCTAAACTGCTTATTCCATATTCCCCATCAGACCTACCCAACGTTGATGAACTAAGTATTTGCATCAATTCTCCTCATGCTTAAATCATATCAATTTTGGTTAAAGTACTACTTAGTATCTTTTTATTAAATGACAGACGATACTTGGATATATTATTTTTTTATTTCGATTACATATATGTATCGTATGTTTTGTATTTCAATTGTCCAATAAAATTAACTAAAAAACAATTTTGACAAAAAAATAATTAAAATCAATCTAGGTTTTCATCATCCTTATTCCAAATCCTCTAAGGTTACTGAATTGTAGGCATCAATCCTTATCACATTACACCGAATTATTTACATTATTAGACGTGCCCATAGATAAATGACATTTTTTACAATGTTGGGTTGTCAATGTAATCATTCATAACTTACTTGCATGATCACTAAAATATATATTGTTTCATTGTCATACATTTAAAAGTACAATATAGTTTTCCTCAAATGACCTTTCTAGAAGGGGTCAATGCCCATATAAGATCAGTTTCTTGATTCCTCTGAAGCAGAATTTTTCCAGACCCCTATAAATTGATTCTTGAGAAAAACACACAAGTCACATTCAATGAAAATGCATTCGACGGTTTTTTTCTTCAATACATTAATAAAAAATCTATTTCTTTCATCAACTTAATTGCTAATGAATTTAATATTATATATATTATTATTTCATCAACTTAATATTCAAAGGTACATAATGAATGGTCATAACCTTTCAGAATGCATCTTGAATTCACAACACGAATCAATGACAAAAGATATTGAAACAATCTTAAACCATTAATTATCATTTATTTTGAAACATTTTTTAATATAATTATCATTCAAAATCAAACCCATTCATTTTTCTATAAATATCATTTTGATTATTTGTCCTTAAATATTTTTATGGTTTCCTATTACTTTAAAAATCCAAGAATGTAAAGTCAATTAATTAGTAAGTTCACATAAAAATTAATATTAATTTAGATGTACTAATAATTAAATAAATAGTTTATAATTATACTTCAAAATCAGAACCATCTAGTGTTTTTCATTATTAGCATTTTAAATATCCGTCTTTAAATTTAATTTGTGTTTTGCCATTAATAAAATGAAATCCAGGAATGTAAAGATAAGTACATAATAAGTTCGCAGTAGATATAATATTAAATTAGCTGAACAAATAATTATATATATATATATATGATGTGATGCTTGTGTAAATAAAATCTTGATTTCAAATATATATTTAATTATTTTACTATTTCAAAATTTCAAAATTTTATATTTTTTATGTCTCATATTTTTCTTCGCATCTTACCTTTTTCACCTCCATCTTTTACAAGATAATCAGATTGATGTATATGAAATATAAGTGTAAACTTGACAAATTAAAATAAGTTGAAACTTATCATTGTAAATTTTGTTTATGGTCTTTTGTGGGACAAACAGACAAATCTACTTCAAAAAAATAGTCTACATACTTTTTTGAGATTATACCACATCCCGGTGAGCATCCTTATTCCTTCCTCAAACTAAATATGACTACCGTAGTTGTATATCTACGAAATGTTTGCATTTGATAATTTAAATTATTAGATTGAAAAAAGAAATGTTTGTGAATGATGTTGTTTTTTTTATAAGAGTTAATTACTTTATGTATATACTTTTGATTTTCTTACTAACAAAAATACATACACACTTATTCACACACACATGCATGTTCTAAATTAAAGCATATAACTTTTCTCAACTTCATAATACTTATATTAATATATTTGTTTGTGTGTCGAATGCATATTATGTCACAATTTTTTTGTTGTCAAAGTAGTTATAAAAACCACCTATCTATATTCTCCAAAATCATTTCTATACTTTGGTAGTCAACTTTAACATGGGGACTCTAAAGCTAAAGTCACTAAATTATATAACCTAAGATGTTCATTTTAGTCTTTTCTTATATTTGATGAATTTACATAATTGTTGATGGATCCTAAATATGAATGAATTTCATGCCATAGTTAATGATTGCCATTGCCCATTCGAGAATATAAGTTGAATTATATTTTTAATTTTTTTGAAAATAAATTGCCACTTTACTTTAATGGCAGGTCATCAGAACATACGCAAACAAGGCAGACAAGGATATGTTATTAATGGGTACTCTCTATAAAGTACTTTATGGTGTATGGCTACAAACTTTTGTTACCACATTTGCAATTGAAAAAGTAAAAAAATATATGATAAGTATGGTCGTTTGACCTGTGTCCTTAACAGTTTTTGTATTATTTTTCTGACCTTTCAGGTCAAGCGCAATTTTTTCTTAGGAATAGTTTAAAAATTACTAAATAATATTTATTGATTAAAATTTAATATTTTAGTCTCTATTAGTGACATAACAAACATATATGTATGACCTTGAAAGTTATATCTATGTCGTTATCTGAAATATTATGATAGAAAATTAGCTAACTATACGTATGTCTTATAGGATCTTGACGGTCTTACAGATACATTGAACCAGGAAGTTACATCTATATATAACAGGATTGATCGGTTAATAGTGTGTTATAAGGTCACTGGCAACGAGCTACTTCAACACGATGAAATTTCCATTTTACTTGACTTTATATGTAAATATTCATTTCTCATGGGTTTAAATGCTTCTAAACTTATAACTTAAGATTTATTATATCAGCACTCAATCAGTTTCTTATTTCTTATTATTATCCTTAATATAATTTATTCATTGCGTGGGGAAAAAAAATTAAAACAAGCTTCTAAGGCTTTTGAGACTTTTCTTGAATTACAACAAGACTTTTTTGTGAAATTAATAAAGTAAAAAACTGAACAAAAAACCAAGTTACTAGAAATAATCTATGTACAGTGCAGTTAGGGCTACACAACATTTCGATAGAGCGGTAAATTAGACTAGACCGTGTCTATAAGTCCATGACCCAGACCAGATCGTATATAAGCGGTCCGGACTCCGGTCCAACAAATAAAAAAAAATCGATTTTTGTTATTCCCAGATTACACACTTGTATAATTGTAGAAGGGGGGGTTGAATACAATTCTTGATATTTATAAATTTCTGATAAGAACTTCAGAAACTTATGAAGAGATAATTGCAATGTAAGAATTATACACAAACACATATAAAATCAGGTGGTTAAAATGCACCACCTGAAGCTTTTATTTGAAGAAAACTCTGTGATACAAAATGTACACAGCTGCCGTTTTACAACTCTTTGCTTCTAAAGATATTCAAGAAACCCTAAGCAAATATGTCTGTTTTCTTAGCCTACAAAGAGTTGCTACACTTGGTTATATATCCCAAGTTTTACAAGTACTACTGGAATAAGATAATACTAATCTAATTCTAGTTGACTTGCTACTACACTCCAAATACATATGTAGCCGAAAGGTTGTCCTTGGGTTCAGACATGTCTCCTGCACCTTTCTTGTATTCATAGTGTAAATGGAATGCTTCTTTCTTCTGTGTTTCCAAAGTATGGCTGCCATACTGCTTTTTGTATCTACTTTCAACTCATGTGATCTGTCAGTCAAACATGTCCTTATCAACTGCTAACCTCCAGCTAATCATAGAAATCAGTGTCAATGATTATCCGTTGATGATGTACACTGACATCCGTTGATGATGTATAGAGCAGTATCCGTTGATATTGGGACTTGAGCTGTATCCGTTGATAGAGTGGATTTGAGTTGTATCCGTTGATAGAGTTTAGTCTTCATCCGTTGATACACTTTCACTTAGACAGAATTACATAGCATAGCTTATTTACAATTGGCTACCCTATTCTGCCTATCCGTTGATAGTCAACATGACTGTGGATAAAAACACTATCAACTGATAACATAGAGATACTGCAGTGTGCTACAAAACCTCATCCGTTGATGAGCTACCTGTCAACGGATAGAGTTATAAATCCTCATCCGTTGACAGCTACAAAACCTTAAACAATTTGATTGATTGTGAAGTTATCATCAAGTACAACATATTCCTAACAATCTCCCCCAATTTATACTTGATGGCAATAAAGCATAAATTCAGGACCTTGATGATAACAAAACATTCCTAAAGATATATAAAGAACAATACATAAATTGTATTAAGCTACAATAATTGAAAAACTGAAAGTTTGAGAAATTTACAGAGAAGTGCTCCTCTAGACTGAGCAGATTAGGACTGTTTCTTTCCTCTCGTTGGCATCACCCTTGATTTTCCTTCCTTGGCAGAGTTGGACTCAATCTGTATTTGGAGTTGCCTATAGAAGGCATCTTCTTCATCTACCTTTGGATTTAGCTTCTGTTGTAGCCATCTCAGGTATTGAGAACTAGCCTTTGGCAGTTGGTCTTCTAACCTGAAGAATCTCCTGTTACCATCTTCATCCCTGAACTCCATCATCCAGAAAGGTTGGAGGTGGATTTTCTGTCCATTGTATGGGATCTTCATTTTCCTTGGTAGACTTGATGGTGAGTTCCAATCCCTCCTTATTTGTTCTATTTTGTCCAGTATCTCCCCTTTTGCTATCTTGGAGAACCCTGTGTATCTCTTGATTGCAGAGAACACTTTGGTTAAGGTATGATAATTTTCTCCAAGAACCCTTTGTAGTGGCCATGTCCTTTCCGTTCCTCCCTTGTATACAAAGACCAATCTTTCAGGCAAATGTTTATATTTGTCAATTCCTCTTACTTCTGACAATTCATCCAGATAAAGATTCATGTCAGAGTATTCTTCAATATCTGCCTGATAGATAAAATCATCCTTGTTTTCCAAGATTGGCTGCCTGACAATTGCAGGTACCCTAGCAACTTGAATTGGTTCCTTTGAAGGTTGCTTCCTTGGTTTCCTTTTCTTCTGTGTAGGCTTCTGTTGAGGCTTCAGCAAGAATGAAGGAACCTCAATGGAGTCAAGATTCATTGGTTCCTCTTTAGGTACTATAGGCTCACCATGGAAATTTACATCTGGGTTGAATACTTTCACATCAATAGGTTGTGATGAACCAACTGTCTCTTTGTTTTCAGTTTCTGGAGAGACAGGCCTCCTTGCATGTGATTTTAATCTCTTGGATTTGGGGACTGATTTCCCTTTCTTTTTGAATTTGGGGACTTCCTCAGGTTCCCTCAATTCATCCTCTACCTCATCCAATAACTCTTGAGCCAGCCTTGCTTGCTTCTCATCTGAGTTTTCATATAGATATTCAGTGCTTGGTTGAGATTCTCTTAGCAGCCTTGAAGTTTCTTCTCTCTTAGCTTCAACAAATCTAGGATGGCTGTTGGATATGTTTAGAACTTTTCCATTCCTTATGATTACAGCCATCCATTCTCTTACACAACTGTTAGCCTTCTCCTTGAATTCCTTGATTGCCTTACCCATCAACTTCTCTTCATCATCCTTGGGAAATGGAAAGTCCAGTTGTAACTTGTTCTTCCCATTTGCTTTTGGTGGTGAGAAGGGTCTTGATTTGACGTAGGGTTCAAATTCCTTAACATGAGAAGGCTCAGCATCATAGAATGTAGGAGCCACAATTGCTGGAGTGAGCACCTTCAGAATTGTTGTAGATATTGTTGGAGCTGAGGTTTGGCTAGAGAACAGATTTGATGCAATAGATTGATTGATCAATCTTTCTGTCCTCATTATCCTTTCATAGTTTTCTTCTTTCATCTTTTGGAGAGCTTCAATTTTGGCTAGCTTTTCTTCTTCTGTCAAGTTTGAAAGATCAAACTCTCCATATAGAGGTTTGGATTTGCTGGGGGAAGCTGTGACAATGAATTCTTGTGGATTGACCACTATGGTAGGCTGCTGCTCCCCCTCACTTGCTGCTTCCCTTCTTTCAGAAATTAAGATTTGACTTGAAGTTGCCACAGCCTCTTTTACTTTCTCCCCCTTTTTGTTAGCATCAAGGGTTTGACTAGAAGTTGGGGCTGCAACTAACCTTTCTAGCAGTTGGGTTTGCAGTTTCTGATGTTGAAGAAATTGCTCCATCTGGGATTCCATCTTTTCCACTCTTGAAGTGAGAAGTTGCACAGATTTAGCCAGGTTGTCTTCTTTGAGAAACCTTTGTTGCAACACCCTCTGAGTGGCTGTAGGAGCTAGTTGCTCTAGCTTGGAATCCACAGAGATTTTCACATCCTTGATTTCTTGTTTGACCTCCTCTAAATTGGATCTCTGAATCACCATTTGCATCTTTTGTAACTTTAGGGAGTCAATTGCCTGTTGAAGAACAACCTTTCTCTGTGGATCTGCTTCCGGGTGCTCAGCCAGGGCAGATTTATATTGCCTTATGATTTCCATATCAAGTTGGTGATAGGTGTAGTTTTGAGCAAATGCAAAATCATGAATACTGCTACCACCTTCATCTTCAGAGCTCTGGCTGTCTTCATCTTCAGAATTGTCAAATTCATCACTCTCAGCAGTGGTTGGCAGAGCTGCTATAGATTCCTTAGCTCTAAGTAGAGATTGTGAGGTGTGCACTAGGTGCAGTGCCTCCTCTGCTTCCACATTGCCCTGTTGTGCCAGAATTTGATAGGCAGGAACAGGGTGAGTAAAGGTTTCAGCATCCAGAGAAATGGAGTCAATCATGGACTGATATTCTCTTTGAAATTCCATTTCCTTGGATGCATCCTCAACCCCCATTGACTCACTAGCAATGGCTGCTTCTTCCATCCTTATCTCTCCTGTAGTCCCTTCTCTCACCTCATCTCTCTTTTCTTGCATCAAGGGCTCCCCTTGGCTCACACCTCTCACACCCTCACCTTCACCTACTAAGGTGGTACTCTCCAACTCTCCTTTTGCCTGACCGGAAGAAATGGCCAGCCTCTCATTATTTATCTCTCCTTTTGCCTGCTCACAAGGCAGCCTCTCACTCCCTTCCCTCAAACCTAAAAGTGTTTCAACTACTGAGAACTCCTCTACACTTGACACTGGAATGTCAGATATAGCAGTGGTAGAGTGAGTTATCAACGGATAAGGAATATCCGTTGATGAAGTAGTTATAGCTGTCAACGGATGGCTAGATAGAGGCGCATCCGTTGATGGAGAAACACTTGTCAACGGATGAAGGATATCCGTTGAGGAAGGAATAATTATATCCGTTGAAGAGAAAACCAACACTGAATCTGTGGAGATTGATTTTAAGTTCGAGGCCACAGTCTGTGTTGAGAATTCTGGAAGGGAAGATTGATGGTCCAACAAATCATCTAAAAGATGATGACCACCAATTATAGAGTGGGGCTTCTCCAAGAATCTTAAAGATGGAGAATCAGGAATTGATGTAGATATCATATCCACATCCAGAGAAGGAGTTGGTGATGGTGGATTGTAATGTGTATCGATTTGAAGATTAAGATCAAGGGGCTGTGACTCCACATTTATTGAAGTCACATCAAACTGAGTTTGAGAAGGTACAGTTTCCTGTACAGTGTGTGTGCCCTGTGATTCCCCTGTGGTTTTAGATTTCACTCTTCTTCCATAGGTTTTTGAGATTGGGCTATATGTGTCCCTAACCCTCTTGTGCAGTGTTCCTTGTGGGGAACTTGATTCAGTAGTCACACTCTTTTGGGAGAGTGTGACTAGAATTTGGCCTGTAGTTACATTAGCAGTCTTTTGAGAGACTGAAATGGTGGTTGCACTCATCTCTCCTTCCTTATCCTTAGGGCTTCTTTGATGTTCACCCTGTCCCTCACCACTCACTACCACCTTCACACTCCCCTCAAGAGGTTTGGTAGTTTTTACAACAGGTGTCTTTTGAGAGACACTTGAGGTTTGCCTTTTAGAATGTGGTTTTGGAACTTTGGATTTGGTCACTTTGGTAGGAGCCTGTTTGGTCACAACTACAGACTCCATTGTGACACTAGAAGGTAAAGAAATTTGGGGGTTGGAGATAGAGGTTTCAAAGTTAGAGATAGTTACCTGAACAATTGGTAGATATACCAACTGTACTCCTGCATTGAGGTTCATTCGAATCAGGTCACTTAAGACTCTCTTCTCCTGAACAAAACATTGGAACTTGCTATCCGGGTTAGCAATGGATAGCTTATTCTCAGACACATGCAGTGCTAAGAGCATTAAAAATCTAGCAAAGTAGATATTCTTGCTCCTAGTTTCCTTTTTACCCAACTTTGCAGCTATCTCATACAAAACTAATGTGCCAAAATTATAGAATTTATCATTTAAAAGCATACACATCATTGTTAGCATGGACAGGGTAACAGCATCAAAATTGCTAATTTTTCCTGAAAAAGTTTTAATGAAGGCATCACAGAAGTAGCTCCATTCTTTAACCATTCCTTTTCTAGCAATTTTCCCTAAGTTTTCAGTACTAAGGGCATAATTAATAGAATTAAGCATGGCAACAATTTCAGCATCAGTAGGTACTTTCAGACAGTTATTCTCAGGCAATTTTAAACAAGCAGTTATTACATCAGAATTAACCACATAGTTTTTACCCTTTAAAGAAAAAGCAATTGTACCGTCTGTGCCATTGTACTCAGCAGATGTCCACATTTCTTCAATTACCTCGTGGATTAAGGGAGTGGTAGCCGTCATAGCATATGACAGTTTGCATTTCTTCACGAAACTCATCAAAGTGTGGTAAGCTTCTGGAGCATTCACTGTGTCAACAAAGGCCGCGAAATTGTTCTTCTCATAGGTAAACCCAGTGGAGGACATCATCTTAACAATAGGCGCCATTGAAGTGATTGAACTTTGGTTACAGAGAGTTTTAGGGAAGAAGATGCAGTTAACTTTTGATATGCTTGAAAATGAATAAAAGTGAGATGTGAGAGTACAAGTCCGCCTTTTATATTTTTCAAGAATTAAAAATGAAATAATTAAAAGTAATTACTCCATTGGTCAAAAGTAACTGTCAGATAGTAAATAAAAAGAGAATAAGTACAGCCATGATTAGATATACACGGTTACCAACGGAAAAGAAAAAAAATGTATATCAACGGATATAGAATGAACGGTTGAGATACAGTTTATCCGTTGATGACGTGGATAGCCTGTTACCCGTTGACATGCAAAAATCTAGTAATGTGTTTATACTATCAACGGATAAAAGGATATCCGTTGATAAGCTAATTTTGCCTTAGGCAAAATTTCTGCAGAAAATTTTTTTTTCTGAAAGTTTTCACTTTCAAGTAAATCAAAACACATTTCCAGCTTCAAATCATTGAAATCAAATATCACTAGGAATTATGACAAATTAAGCATACCTAGCTCACCTACCAATCTTGTGAATGTGGATTCATCAAGAGGCTTGGTGAAGATATCTGCAAGCTGCATTTCACTTGGCACAAAGTGCATTTCTACTGTACCATTCATCACATGTTCTCTAATGAAGTGGTATTTGATGTCAATGTGCTTGGTTCTCGAATGTTGCACTGGATTCCCTGTGATGGCAATAGCACTTGTGTTGTCACAGAAAATTGGAATCTTCTCAACTTTTAGACCATAGTCAATGAGTTGGTTTCTCATCCATAGAATCTGTGCACAACAGCTTCCAGCCGCAATGTACTCAGCTTCAGCTGTAGAAGTGGAGACTGAGTTTTGTTTCTTACTGAACCATGACACAAGCCTGTTTCCTAGAAATTGACAGGAACCTGTAGTACTTTTCCTATCAACTCTGCAACCTGCATAATCTGCATCTGAATAGCCAGTTAGATCAAAACCAGATTCTCTTGGGTACCAAATGCCAAGGTTTGGTGTTCCCTTGAGATACCTGAAAATTCTTTTAATAGCTATTAAGTGAGACTCTCTAGGATCAGCTTGAAATCTAGCACAAAGACAGGTAGAAAACATTATATCAGGTCTACTAGCTGTTAGGTATAAAAGTGAACCTACCATGCCTCTATAACTTGAGATGTCCACAGACTTTTCCTTAGTATTCAACTCAAGCTTAGTTGCAGTGGCCATAGGTGTTTTAGCAGATGTACAATCCATTAAGTCAAATTTCTTTAAGAGATCATAAATATATTTTGTTTGACTTATGAAAATGCCCTCATTAACTTGCTTTACTTGTAGGCCAAGAAAGTAAGTTAATTCACCCATCATACTCATTTCATACCTACTTTGCATAAGTTTGGCAAACTTTTTGCAAAGCTTCTCATCTGTAGACCCAAAAATAATATCATCTACATAGATTTGAACAAGTATTGAAGAGCCATTAATATCCCTATGAAATAAGGTTTTATCTACTGTACCTCTAGTGAAGTGGTTCTCCAAAAGAAATTGAGATAAAGTGTCATACCAGGCTCTTGGTGCTTGCTTCAAACCATAAAGTGCTTTCATGAGAAGATATACATATTCTGGAAATTCTGGATCCTCAAAACCAGGAGGTTGATGGACATAGACCTCTTCTTCCAGTTCCCCATTTAGAAAGGCACTTTTGACATCCATCTGATAGACTTTGAAATTGGCATGTGCTGCATAGGCTAGAAAGATTCTTATTGCCTCAAGTCTTGCTACTGGAGCAAAAGTTTCATCAAAATCTATTCCTTCTTCTTGAGAATAGCCCTTTGCCACTAATCTAGCTTTATTCCTCACAATTATGCCATTTTCATCTGTCTTATTCTTGAGAACCCATTTAGTACCTATGACACTTCTATCATCAGGTTTGGGCACAAGCTTCCATACTTTATTCCTTTCAAATTGATTTAGCTCTTCTTGCATTGCTAACACCCAATCTGGATCTAGAAGGGCATCTTCCACTTTCTTAGGTTCCTCTTGAGATAGGAAGCTACTGTATAGACATTCAGCTTGAGTGGCCCTTCTAGTTTGGACTCTTGAATTTGATTCACCAATGATTAACTCAAATGGATGATTTCTAGTCCATTTTCTTGCAGGTGGAAGATTTGATCTTGATGAGGTTGCTTCATTTCCATGATCATGTTGATTTAGCATTGAACTTTGACCATGAGAAACTCCCCCTGAGTTTGTTGTCCTTGCTGAGTTATGAAGTTGACTGTCAATGGATGCATCATTTTGCCTGTCGACGGATGCTTGAGAATTTCTATCAACGGATGCATCTCTAATAGTGTCAACGGATGTTGCAGAATGACTGTCAACGGATGCCTCAGAATGACTATCAACAGATGCTTCATTTTCAGTGTAAGCATCACTTCTAGTTGGTGTAACAGCTCTAGGTGGATCTCTGTGGTCATGATCTTCATTCTCCTCATCATCATCATAGTACATTCTTCCTTCACCTTCATTCTCAAATTCCAACTTTTCATGGTAGCCTTCATCATTTAGGCCTAGAATCTTTTGATCATCAAACACAACATGTACAGACTCCATAACAATGTTGGTTCTTAGATTGTAGACCTTGTAGGCTTTCCCTGCTGCATATCCAACGAAAATAGCTTCATCTGCCTTTGCTTCAAATTTGCCTAAATTATCTCCATGATTCCTTAGCACAAAACACTTACATCCAAAGACATGTAGAAAAGCTAAAGTTGGTTTCTTGTTGGTTAATAACTGATAAGGAGTCATTCCTCTAGCTTGATTGACCAAGGAAATATTCTGAGTAAAGCATGCAGTGTTGACAGCTTCAGCCCAGAAATATGTTGGTAATCTTGATTCACTTAACATTGTTCTAGCTGCTTCAATGAGAGTTCTGTTTTTCCTTTCAACAACCCCATTTTGTTGAGGTGTTCTGGCAGCAGAAAACTCATGGACAATTCCATTCTCTTCACAGAAAATCTTCATTGTGGAATTTTTGAATTCAGTACCATTGTCACTTCTGATCCTTTGAACTCTGTCTTCAGAACCATTGTTTAGCATTCTGAGGTGATTGATAATGATTTCACTTGCACAATCCTTGGAGTGCAGGAAGAAAGTCCATGTGAACTTAGAAAAATCATCTACAATCACCAGACAGTATTTCTTCTTTGAAATAGACATGACATTTACTGGACCAAATAAATCCATATGCAGCAATTGAAGAGGCTTAACAATGGATGACTCTGTCTTGCTTTTGAAAGATGATTTCTTTTGTTTCCCTAATTGGCAGGCATCACATAGCCCATCTTTGACAAACTCCAAATGAGGGATTCCTCTAGCAAGATCCTTTCTTACCAAATCATTCATAACTTTAAAATTCAAATGTGACAGCTTCTTATGCCATAGCCAACTCTCATCCTTACTTGCTTTGCTGAAGAGACAAGTAATGGATTCTGAGCATGCTGAATTGAAGTCAGCTATGTAAACATTTCCTTTTCTAAAGCCTGTCAATACCACATTGTTGTCTTCCTTGGCAGAAACAACACAGGCTTCTTTTGTGAACTTTACTTCATAGTCTTTGTCACAAATCTGACTGATGCTCAGCAAATTGTGCTTTAAACCTTCAACTAAAGCCACTTCTTCAATGATGACATTGTCTTTTGAAATCAGGCCATATCCCTTAGTATATCCTTTGCTGTCATCTCCAAAGGTAATTCTAGGGCCAGCTCCTTCCTTGAACTCTGTGAGCAGGGTTGAATCTCCTGTCATGTGCCTAGAACATCCACTGTCTAGGTACCATAGATTCCTTCTGTTTCCCTGCACACATTTCAAAAACAAATCAAGTTGATTTTGGTACCCAAGCTTCCTTGGGTCCTTTCTTGTTAGCCTTTGACTTTGCACTCTTAGCATTCTTCATCTTAGGTGTAGATGCTTGAGTAATGGGGTTTGACAAATGCTCATTTGCATGAATATTGGATGCATGCATGTGTGGAAAATTGGCATACATATTATTCATGTTAGGTAGGTTCCATGACATTTGTGGCACATTCATAGATTGAAAGTATGGATTAGACACATATGGCATGTTCACATATGGATTTGAAAAACTAGCATTTTGATACAAACCAGGCATTGCAGGCATACATGGCATTGGTTGAGGTATATGAACAGGAGCCTTGTTAACAATCTTGCAATTAGAAGATAAATGATTGACACTATTACAATTACTACAAGTTTTCCTAGGAGCAAACTTGTCAGGAGAGTAATTGTTTTTCTTGTTGATGCCTATCTTACCATTTCTGTTCTTTTTCTTTTTGCCCTCAATTTCTACCTTTTCATTGTCTGATTTACCAACAGCCTTTATGTTGTGTAAATCACCTGTCTTAGTCTTCCCACTGGATTTGGTTTTGCTGCACTCACCACTAACAAAATTCTTGTTTACTGGACCATACTTGATGTCCAGTTTCCTAAGTTCCTTCTTACCAACAGACTTTTTGTTAGTCGACGGATACCTCTCATCCGTTGACGGTTCATCTGTCAACGGATGATCACTATCCGTTGATTCACAAATAGTCTCTAGATCCTCAAGGCCAGGTTCTAGCTCCTTTTTCTTTTGAGTCCAGGTATCCTTTACAAAAGATTCTATTCCCTGAACTTCTATTATGTTTTGAGAAACATTCCTACTACTTTGAAATTTAGCAATTATCCCTTGTTCTTTTTCAAGCTGGTCTTTTAAAATCAGTTCTCTTTTTAACACAGCTTCAAGTTCACTTTTAGCATTATTGCAATCAACTCTCATTTTCTCAAATTCTAGAAATTGAGATTCTAGAGCAGCATTTCTATCACTTAAAAACAGATTAGACTCTTTAATTCTATTGTTCTCTTTAGTAAGTGATTTAAGAGTAACACTTAAGTGATATAGTTCAGTAGACATTTCATCTATAACACTATTGCATTCCTCTTTTGTGAGCTCAGAGAGATTAGTGGAAAATACCTGATTGCTAGCTGAACTTGCTTCCTGCTCTCCAGAATCAGCCATTAAAGCAAGGTTGACTAACTCAGCATCATCATCAGAATGATTGTCATCAACAGCCCAGTCATACTCTTGGGTCAAGAATGCCTTTCCTTTCTGCCTGAGAAGATCAAAATATTTCTTCTTATAGTCAACAACCTCAGTTGGCTTTCCCTTGTTCTCAGATCTAGGTTTCCTGCATTCACTTATCATATGACCAGCAATCCCACAATTGTAGCATTTAATTTTGGATTTATCCACATAGTTGTTTGTGGAAAAATCCTTGTTAAATGGCTTGGCCATCCCAGAGTTTCTCTTGAATTTCAGCTTAGAGAATCTCCTAGATAGAAAAGCTAAGTGCTCATCTATCTCATCCAATTCATCCTGCTGAAGGGCATTCAATTCCTCAGATACCTTTACCTTGCTCCCGCTTGATTCTGCTCTACCTTTACAAACCTCCCTGTTTGGTGTAGAACTAGCAGTTTCTGTCCTTTCCTCCTTTTGCTCCAAATTGGCAACGAGTGCAACTGACCCACTTTTCTTTTGAGACTTCTCAATCTCTTCATCCTGCTCCATTTCCAGCTCATAGGTCTTTAAAGTTCCATAGAGCCTTTCAAGAGTAAATGTCTTGTACTCTTGAGTGTTTCTTAGAGAAACAGTCATTGGCTTCCATTCCTTGGGCAGTGATCTCAGAAATTTGAGATTAGAGTCTTTAACCTGATAGACTCTTCCATACAGTTTCAAACCATTTAGTAGCTTTTGAAATCTACTAAATGTATCATTCAATGTTTCTCCACTCTTAAAGTGAAAGTGTTCATACTGTTGGATTAGTAGTTGCATCTTGTTTTCCCTTACCTGTTCTGTTCCTTCACACAGGGTTTGAACAATGTCCCATACTTCCTTGGCGGTAGTACAGTTAATAACATTGTCAACCATGTCTGTTTCTAGACCATTGAACAGAATATTCATGGCCTTTTTGTCTTTGTGGACTTCTGCAATATCTTCAAGACTCCACTCAGAAACAGGTTTGGGAATGAAAGTGTCAGGCACATCATCAGCCAGGCCAACTCTTGTTGCTGTCTTCATTGGAACGTGAGGACCCTTGTCAATGCAATCCACAAAACCCTCATCAATAGACGAGAGATGTAGACGCATTTTTACTTTCCAGTGAAAGTAATTTTCTCTATCAAGAACTGGAATCTTCACTCCATAATCCTTCTTAGACATGTTGGAAGTGTGTTGATCTTTAAACTTCAAATATGTTAGAAGCTTGCTCTGATACCAATTGTTATTCCCAGATTACACACTTGTATAATTGTAGAAGGGGGGGTTGAATACAATTCTTGATATTTATAAATTTCTGATAAGAACTTCAGAAACTTATGAAGAGATAATTGCAATGTAAGAATTATACACAAACACATATAAAATCAGGTGGTTAAAATGCACCACCTGAAGCTTTTATTTGAAGAAAACTCTGTGATACAAAATGTACACAGCTGCCGTTTTACAACTCTTTGCTTCTAAAGATATTCAAGAAACCCTAAGCAAATATGTCTGTTTTCTTAGCCTACAAAGAGTTGCTACACTTGGTTATATATCCCAAGTTTTACAAGTACTACTGGAATAAGATAATACTAATCTAATTCTAGTTGACTTGCTACTACACTCCAAATACATATGTAGCCGAAAGGTTGTCCTTGGGTTCAGACATGTCTCCTGCACCTTTCTTGTATTCATAGTGTAAATGGAATGCTTCTTTCTTCTGTGTTTCCAAAGTATGGCTGCCATACTGCTTTTTGTATCTACTTTCAACTCATGTGATCTGTCAGTCAAACATGTCCTTATCAACTGCTAACCTCCAGCTAATCATAGAAATCAGTGTCAATGATTATCCGTTGATGATGTACACTGACATCCGTTGATGATGTATAGAGCAGTATCCGTTGATATTGGGACTTGAGCTGTATCCGTTGATAGAGTGGATTTGAGTTGTATCCGTTGATAGAGTTTAGTCTTCATCCGTTGATACACTTTCACTTAGACAGAATTACATAGCATAGCTTATTTACAATTGGCTACCCTATTCTGCCTATCCGTTGATAGTCAACATGACTGTGGATAAAAACACTATCAACTGATAACATAGAGATACTGCAGTGTGCTACAAAACCTCATCCGTTGATGAGCTACCTGTCAACGGATAGAGTTATAAATCCTCATCCGTTGACAGCTACAAAACCTTAAACAATTTGATTGATTGTGAAGTTATCATCAAGTACAACATATTCCTAACAATTTTCCGTCATGTTCAGTCTAAATCCTGAAAAAATCCGGATCAGACCGAAGTTTGTATATATAATTATTTTTATATTACTTTACTTCTTAAATTATATAATATAGATATTAAATATTTAAATACATCATAATTTGACAAACTAAATTAGTAGATAATAAACTGATGAAATAGTAGAGATCAACATTATAATCTAAATAATTAAATGCCATACTTCATACGATAAATAATTGGTATTCACATGTTTAGAAATTGCGATTGTTTCACAATAAATAAGTTATGGACTTCAATTTTAAACATATATTAACTTGCAAAGTAATTTATCTATTTAAAATTTAAAAAAATTAAATGTTATATAATAAAAATTAATTTTTTATGTAGAAGTTAACTAACCGGTTCGGTCCCAAAACCAAATATAATAGGTCCGGTCTTTGGTCCAAGAAATTAGGAGAATCCGATCTTCGATCGGTCCGTGTCGATCCGATCCGGTCCAATTTTGGACATTTGTGAAAGCCTATGTGCAGTATAACATGACCATTTGACAGCCTACAAAGGTCGAATTAGAGATTCAATTAGCAGTATAACATGTTAATTCAACAACTTCCAAAGAATCGACACTTCCTATTCTGTTTACGTTTATAGAAGAAAAAATGTATAAATTCTTAAATATATATTAATAATTATGTTTTTTTTTGTTTTTTATGCCCAGTCCTCAAAAGGCTGTATTGAACTGAATTTTTCGTAAAAAGAGCATAAAATGTCGTAAAATTATTTTTTTAAAAATGAAATAACAAAATAATTTATTTATATATATATATATATATAGGGCTTAATGATCCTATAGTTAACTATAGGAGAATTTTCTACAGTTAACCACTGAAATAAAGACACATCACATACTTTCCTAAATAAAATGACACATCATTAATGTCCCTGCGGGGCCCTTATAAATAACAGGTAACAATCAAATGATTTTAAAGGTTAACTTTAGGAAATTCTCCTAAAGTTAACTGTAGGAACATTTTTCTCATATATATATTTGGTAATTATTTAATATGTTTTAGAATTGTGCGTTCGGTGCGTAGCACGGGTAAAATGCTAGTTTGTGTATAAATCCAATGTATCTCAATAAATTACCTGAGATACATCTCAAACTCCCCAATCTCTTTACAAATAGATTAAGAGGGATGTATTCAATTAGGAGGTTGATTTATGCACATCCTAAACTTATTCATGCACACCTCAAATTTATTTTAGACCAAAATAACCTTAATCTTCACCGCATATTTACTAATTATTATTTTTTTTCTAATATTTTTTTTCACTTCTAATCATATTTACTAATTAGTTTTTTTCTAATATTTTTTTTCAAGATAAGAAAGTTGACAGATTTTAATAAGTTTATCTAATTTATTATTATTATTATTATTATTATTATTATTATTATTATTATTATAAAAGGATGCTTAAAAAAATAAAAGAAGTCATCCAGGACAATTATCTTTCTACTATCCTTTTTAAGCATATATAATATGATTAATAATATAAAAAAAAAAACTAAGGGTATTTTAGTAAAATGTATAGAAAAGGGTGATGTGCATAAATCGGCACCTTTTAATTAAGATTTTAAAGAATTTGTTTGGATTTCTAAAATTTGAGAGTATTTAATCTTGATTTTGAAAAATCCTTTAAAATCTGATAGTATTTAATAAGGATTATAAAAAGTCTTTTTAAATCTAGGTGTATTCAATTTGGATTTTAAAAAATACATGAAAATATGATGGTATTCAATTTAGATTCAAAAAAATCCAATAAAACCTGATGGTATTCAAAAATCCATGAATTTGACAAAATTGTGGATTTTGATGGATTTGTTAGTGTATCTAATATCTTTTAAAATTTGATCAAAATCCAAGAAATTTTGAAGGGTTTGCCAGGTAATTTATTTTAATCAACAAAATTTTACTAGATTTTACATAAACACAATCAGACGACGGATATAATTAAATTAACAATACTTTTTCAAAATTCATAGATTATTATCAATTCATTTTAAATAATACACCTCCATAAATATTATTACAAATATGCTTATTTGGACACTTTGTTGTTCAAGATTAGGTATGTATCATTGAGAATATATTAATATTTCTTTTTTGCATCACCACGAAAAATGCTTATATTTTCGAAAAGTACTATTTTCTAGATTGTAATTTTGCTAATGGATTGTATATATCCACAAATTACAAGATAAGATTCTCATATTGTAGAGGATGATGATAAAAAATATAATGAGAACGAAGAACACATGGATGAAAAGTTACACTAGATAAATTACTATTTTAAATTATACATAATATTATTTTAATTTATATGGATATCCTAAAATAAAATCAATCCAATAGAATATCTGGGATTGTTTTTAGTCCACACAAATGTTGACCAACAAATGAAGCACATTATATTATAATATTTATATTGTAGAAAAACATCATTATAAAGTTCGAGTATTTTATTTTATACAACAATTTGTAAAATTATAAATAAATATTTTTATAAAATTATTTAAAATTTGATTAATTTAACTTTAAAAAATTAAACATAGATATAAGATAATATTTATGAGAGAGAGAAGTATATTACTCCTAAAATTGAATGGTGCATATATAATTTACAGAAATTATGTTTGGAATGGGGACGACTTTGTATGGACCTAGCTCAGGTACAAGTGAAACATAATCCAAGTTTAAACAAGGTCCCACCTGAATTATAAATCACCGGCCAGCTCACCTCGATCGTGTATTTAGTAGTGGCACACAGTTATTGCAATTTGGCATCACTCACCCAAATAACTAAATTTCTTTCCACCTATCTCATTCATCCATCTTTAACTTTTCCTCCCATATGCCGGAGTATAACATCATGTCAGGTTCTGTTCGATTTTAATCTAAAATCGCACTTTCAACGAATAATTTTGATTATTTTCATTTTGAGAGTTCGAATTTTGACAAATATAATATTTTCTTGGAAAGATGAGCAAATTTTTTATCGTATCCAAGTGCATGTATTCTAGGTGGAATTGCTTCAATTTAGTAAGCATGATTTGTGTATTAAAGCATTTTCAATGGTATAGCTAAAATTATTACTTAAAATAATATAAAATAATAATTGATCAATTTTTATTGAATAGGTAAGATGTTGTGTTCCAACGGAATTGGTTATATAAATAAAATTTATATGTATAACTTTATTACAATTCTTGATAGGTTCGACAAATTTGATCAATGTGGAAAAATTGGTTATAATTATAATCAAGAATTTTACGTGATGGGAGATTTAAAATTTTTACAAATTATATAATTTATTTGTCACGTACAAATTTTTTGCTGAAAAATCTTCGTTTGGGGATGTTCTTAGTACCAAATTTACGTGAAGAAGAACAACAGAAATATTTGGAAACTGGAGTCGTTTTGCAAAACAAAAACTACCCCTGCGTCTAAAAAAGACGCACAAACTACTTACTACCACTCTTACAATGAGAAATTCAGTGCACCTAGTAACTTGTTCCATACATTTAATTCTTTTGGCTGTTTTCTTTATTTGTAAAGATTTACAAACCATGATACATCTAAAAATAGATATAAAGTACTCCAACAAGTTAATAAAATACAAGTAGTTCACCAATTGATTCAATTGTTGAACTTGTTGGAGTATGAAATATGATTCAACAAGTTTGTCTGACCAGATAAAATTGATTTTTTTTATGTAAATCATGTAGTAATTGATATTTAATTACATAAATTACAAGGTAAAAAATTAAAAGATATATTAATACATGTACACATAAGATAGTTTTCATCTGGGTTTATTATCTACGGCTCAAAAAATGATAAATTGATTTTTTACGCATTTCAATTCATGCTTATTATTTTTTAATTTTTTTAATTTTTCCAATAATTTGTTTCGCATAAAGTATAGTCATATATTTTTATACAAGTTAAAAACTCAAAAATAATTATTTACAAACACCATTTCTTAGCATATTAAAATGAAGATATTAAAATGCGAGTAAAACAAAATGACTCATGTAAAACGAAAAAAAGAAAGTAATAATACAAAATTCCGGCTAAATAACATAGCTTGAAGAAAAAATATCATGACAAATAGTTTCTGAAACAAATAATGGAGTCATAATTACATATCTGGTTAAGATTCTTGAAATCTTACTGAAAGTGGGTTATTATGTTCCAAAGGTATTCAATCCATCCAAGTAAAGACAAGTGAGTCAAATCATATTTCATACTCCAACAAGTTCAACAATTGAATCTTTCCATGTTAAACAAATTCTACACCAAAGAATTCAACACATTTGATTCCATTAAAATCAGTAGAAAATCAGTCAATTTGTGCTAAAGAATAACTAGAGTACAATAAGTTGTGACCCAGATTTGCATAAACAAAGCAACCTTTTCCACAAGAAAAGAAACCCAAGAATATGCTTCCTTTCACTATTGTGCGTAAGCACACAAACATATACGGTGTATAGATGCATACCAGATTTTTTCTGACAATTAAACACGAATTCTACGTGTAAAGAGAGCGAGGGAGATAATTCCATTGACAGAGGATCATTGGTCATGATAAATTTTTTGAAGCTTAATTTGCAATGATTTAAACTAAAATGTTATGAATTGAAAGACTATATCACATTATGAAAACAATACAATAAGATTACAATCTAACACTTCATGATCATAACAATTCATTAAGTGAGAAGCCAAAATCAACACTTTTTTTTTTTTGGCTAACAAACATATAAAACATAGACTAACAATTAAAAAGGACGGAAACTAATTATTTTCCGTCTCCTAAATTTATTTAAATCTTATCACCTAAATAAATACCATAATTAAAAGAAAATAATTACCATAATTGCATTACAATACCATATTCATTCCTCCAAGCGCACCAACTTCTACAAGCTTAGCAACAAGATGACCACTTAAATGAAGTGCAACAAGGCTCTCTAGTCCACCAACACGTGTCCCTCCAATGAACACAACCGGCGCAACCGCTCCGCCGCGATCACTCTCGTCGATGGCGGAGAGTGCGCCGATCTCATCCTCATCTAACTCAATTACCGTGGGGTGCACGCCAATAGTAGAAAGCAAACGTTTCATAACGTGACACATGCAACATGAAGTACGGCTAAAAATAATAACGGGGTTCTCCGAGATGAGACGTTGGATTCTCGTCTCGGTTGTTTCGGATACGTCGAGAGCGAGTGGGGAGGTGGTGGTAGGGCTGAGTTCTAGCCGGACTCCGCCGTCGGACGGCGGGAGAAAACGTTTGATACCTTGCATGATGATGTGATGTTTTTATTTTATTTTTTTCCGGTGAGTTGGGAAAATAATAATTAGTGTGAGGGAGAGAGGTGTGTGTAGGAAATTATGAAGTGGAGTGTTTTGATGTCAACGAAGGAAGGGGGGATGGTGGGAGTGTCATTCTTTATACAATAAGAAAAGGTGTATTATTTTGTTTTTTGGTGGAATTCTTACGTAGTTATTTCTCCTCTTAAGCAGGCTACATCTCCCTTCTTCCAGGCATACTTCCACGCGCCCATAACCACTAGAATTGTATGTATCGTTTTTTTATGAAAAAAATATTAAAGCATTCGCACCTATCAATCACCTATCAAATGCATGGTTGTAAATTTGGGAAGCGGAATACATCGATTTAGGTGTTTAATAGCGATTTATTAGTAATTTGGGATTTATCGAAATAATAAATTGGAATAAAAATTGGATAAATTTTAATATTTTAATAACATTTAATAATTTAGTCTTATTTATAATATAATCTAACATTTAAAAATATTTCATAGCAATAAATCGAATTTTAAAAATTAGATCGGTCAAATATTTTTTAATAATTTATTGGCGATTTTTGAAAAATTGGACGATTTTTAGAACACTGATCAAATGCTGTTAATCCTTTAATTCGTTAATTGAATTGATGAAATTAATTACTATTAAAAAAATAATTGTTTTATTATTTTTTATTCTACTATTATAAATCAAAACAATCAATCCATCTAACGAATCAATAAATTGATGAATTTTTTATCAATATAACAAATATAATAATTGTTGATTAATTCATCAATCAAATTGAAAATCGTCAATTCGTGAATAATTCCATTAATTATAGATGGAACGGTAACAAATTGATGGATTTTGATTTTCAAGATGGACTAATAAAATATTGTTGTATTACTAAAATTTATCAATTCGTTAATTTACCTAACAGATCGATTATATATTTTTACATTGATACGTATACTCTTAGTGAGTTAATGTTAGTAAACTAAAAATATTAATTCAAACATATGGACATGTATACTTTACGAATCTTGATGCACATTATCGACTTTTTATCTACATTATTAATTTTTTTATTTGATTTAATTTATCAATTTCTTATTTGGCATCACATTTTCAATATAAATTTAAATTTCTCATGTTTAATCTAAACAATTTCCTAATCATCAATCATCAATATATATATATAAAGGAGGATAACGGGAGTTTAGGTGGCGCTCTAATATCGTCTCAATCGATTTTTCTAATTTTCTAGAATTTTAAACACTAATAAATATAAAAATATCAATTAGCATATTAGAAGTAGAAATAGAATAGGTGTTCAAATTTATAAAGGATAAGAGTTCGAATTTATAGGGAAGACATATGATTAGAAGTTCTATTGGAAGTATAATAAGTATTTATAAGGCATACGATTAAAAATTCTATTGAAAGTAGAATAGGAGTTCGAATTTATAGAGAATAAGAGTTTGAATTTATAGAAAAAATATATAAATAAAAGTTCTACTAGAACTAGAATAGGTGTTTGAATATATAGAGCAGACATATAATTAAATATGTTATAGAAAGTACGATCTTCTTAAATTATATATTTTTTAAATACGTTAATTATACTTATATTAGGAAAATTTATTCATAAATCCAATACTATTGTCATGAAAAAAGTCACCGTATTTAAAAAGAAAAGAATTGATGTGTTAACATAATAAAAGAACAATGAGTAAAAGAACATTCTCATGCAGGAATCCTAAATAAATACAGGAGTATCTATAATATAAAGAGAAAAAAGCGGTTCATTAGATAAGACCGTATAAAAGATGTTTAAATATATAATTAATACATAAAATAAAATATTTTATTGGAAGTAGAATACGAGGACGGTGGAGACGTCTTATACGATTTTTTAAAACTATACATCTTTTTTCCTAGAAATCCTTTATTTTAACTTTTTTATACAAGTTAATTATACTTGCATTACAAAAATATATCCATAAATGTAATATTATTCCCGTAACGAAAAGTCTTTGTATTTTAAATTTTTTTTAATATGTTAACATAACAGAAAGACATTCCCATGCGGAAACTGTAAATAAATACAAGAATATCTATAATATACAGAAAATATAATATGTATTTTCATCTTTTAAGACTCCATAAATATTAGAAAGTTTAAAAAATATAAAAATTGGAATTTACTCTCTTTATATAATGAAGTTAGAATTTCGGTTTCAAATAAGAGCGGCTAGAAACGTATTTAACGGGAAAACGGCTCGCTAGAAAAGATTGTATTAGCTATTAGAATTTGATATTGAAGCCATAATTTTTTTTTATTTTTACGGTTCGATTTTATAGATAAAAAATATTATATAAGTCTTTATAATATATGTTAAAAAGTTTGGATTTCGGTTTTAACGAGAGAGCGGCTCAATCGAAAGAATCGTATTTAACAAGAAATTGATTCATTAAAGAAGATTATTTAATTATTAAAATTTAATATTAATATTATAATATAACATAAATGTATTGAATTTTTTTAAAAATATTGTAACGCCGCCGCGAAGCGCGGCTTTATCAACTAGTATATATATATAAAGGAGGATAACGGGAGTTTAGGTGGCGCTCTAAGATCGTCTCTATCTATTTTTTTAATTTTCTAGAATTTTAGAATATTAAACACTAACAAATATAAAAATATCAATTAACATATTAGAAGTAGAATAGGTGTTCCAATTTATAAAGGAGAAGGATTCGAATTTATAGGGAAGACATATGATTAGAAGTTCTATTGGAAGTATAATAAGTATTTATAAGGCATACGATTAAAAGTTCTATTGGAAATAGAATAGGAGTTCGAATTTATAGAGAATAAGAGTTCGAATTTATAGAAAAAATATATAAATAAACGTTCTACTAGAAGTAGAATAGGTGTTTGAATATACAGAGCAGACATATAATTAAATATTTTATAGAAAGTACGATCTTCTTAAATTATTTATTTTTTATATAAGTTAATTATACTTATATTAGGAAAATTTATTCATAAATCCAATACTATTGTCATAAAAAAAGTCACCTTATTTAAAAAGAAAAAAATTGATGTGTTAACATAATAAATGAATAATCTCATGCAAGAATCCTAAATAAATACAGGAGTATCTATAATATAAAGAGAAAATAAGATGTGTTTTCATTTTCTAAAACTCCAAAAATTTTAAAAATTCTAGACAAAGTATAAATTGGAATTCACTCTATTTTTTAGGTTTTGATTTTAAGGAAAAAATTGTTGTGTAAGATAAGTATCATCAATAATATGTAATGAAGTTGGAATTTCGATCCCAAACAAGAGTGGCTCAAAACATGTTTAACGGGAAGACGGCTCATTATAAAAGATTGTACTAGCTATTAAAATACCATATTGATGTTATAAATTTTATTTTATTTTTGGATTTGATTTTTATGGATAAAAATTATCATACAAGTAATATATGTAAAAGTTAGGTTTTTGATCTTAACGAGAGAGCGGATCAATAGTAATAACCGTATTTAACAAGAAAGCGGTTCATTAAATAAGACCGTATAAAAATTGTTTCAATATATAATACATAAAATAAATTTTTTTTATTGGAAGTAGAATACGAGGACGATGGAGACGTCATATACGATTTTTTTAAAACTATACATCTTTTTTCCTAAAAATCCTTTATTTTAACTTTTTTTTATACAAGTTTATTCATAAATCCAATACTATTGTCATAAAAAAAGTCACCTTATTTAAAAAGAAAAGAATTGATGTGTTAACATAATAAAAGAATAATCTCATGCAAGAATCCTAAATAAATACAGGAGTATCTATAATATAAAGAGAAAATAAGATGTGTTTTCATTTTCTAAAACTCCAAAAATTTTAGAAAGTCTAGAGAAAGTATAAATTGGAATTCACTCTATTCTTTAGGTTTTGATTTTAAGGAAAAAATTGTTGTGTAAGATAAGTATCATCAATAATATGTAATGAAGTTGTAATTTCGATCCCAAACGAGAGCGGCTCAAAACATGTTTAACGGGAAGACGGCTCACTATAAAATATTGTACTAGCTATTAATATCATATTGATGTTATAGATTTTATTTTATTTTTAAAATTTAATTTTTATGGATAAACATTATCATACAAGTAATATATGTAAAAGTTAGGTTTTTGGTCTTAACGAGGGAGCGGATCAATAGTAATAACCGTGTTAACAAGAAAGCGGTTCATTAAATAAGACCATTAAATAAGACCGTATAAAATGTGTTAAATATATAATACATAAAATAAAATATTTTATTTGAAGTAGAATACGAGGACGGTGGAGACGTCATATACGATTTTTTTAAAACTATACATCTTTTTTCCTAAAAATCCTTTATTTTAACTTTTTTATACAAGTTTATCTATAATATACAGAAAATATAAGATGTATTTTCATCATTTAAAATTCCATAAATATTAGAAAGTTTAAAGAATATAAAAATTGGAATTTACTCTCTTTATATAATGAAGTTAGAATTTCGGTTTCAAATAAGAGCGGCGCGAAACGTATTTAACGGGAATACGGCTCGCTAGAAAAAATTGTATTAGCTATTAGAATTTAATACTGTAGTCATTTTTTTTTACGGTTCGATTTTATGGATAAAAAATATTATATAAGTCTTTATAATATATGTTAAAAAGTTGGGATTTCGGTTTTAAAGAGAGAGCGGCTCAATCGAAATAATCGTATTTAACAAGAAATTGATTCATTAGAGAAGATTATTTAATTATAAAAATTTAATATTAATATTATAATATAACATAAATGTATTGAATTTTTTATAAAATAAAAATTGTAACACCGCCGCGAAGCGCGGCTTTATCAACTAGTTTTTATTCTATTATACTAGTATATTATCGATTTGTCATTAAATTTTTTTATACTTTTAAAAAATTCTGGTGATTGTACGATTTAATCTTTAACTCAAAAAAATTGAGAATATCAACATAATCATTTTGTTTCATTCATTTAATTGAAACTAGATATAATTTCTGTACTGTATTTGTAACAAACCCCTCAAGTTAATATAATTTTATATTCAACTTGAATTTTGTTTCATTTAATTCCGCTCAAATTTGTCAAAATATAAATTAAATTTATCCGGACAAATTTCGATTAAACAGTACTGTTTGTATTCAACCCCCCCTTCTACAAACATATTGGACCTAACAATTATTGTAAACTTTCTTCATCCTAACTAGATTAAGCAAGAAAACAAGAAAGCAAAGACATTGTAGAGAGATTTGTATTTACTGTTGTATATTGTAGAAAAATGTAAAAGAGTAGTTCAATCTGTACATTTTGTTCTCTTATATAGAAGAGATTGTAACAAACTTTCTATACATACAGCTACCTATATCTATAACTGATCTAACTAACTTGCCAGCCTGGAACGTATCATCCGTTGATCATCTGTATCATCCGTTGATGTATTATCCGTTGATCAGCTATATCATCCGTTGATGTATCATCCGTTGATCAGCTGTATCATCCGTTGCCGTTGATGTATCATCCGTTGATGTATGTTTATCCGTTGATGTAGCTGTAATATAACGTAAATCAACTGTGTTACTTGCTAGTAAAGCTCTATGTATAATATTCTCAATATCCCCCCTCAAGTTGGGAGGGGATTTAGAATACAATCCCAACTTGGACAATAATGTTTGAAACTGATGAGCTGGTAAAATCTTGGTGAAAACATCAGCAAGTTGATGAGTAGTAGGAAGATAAGTGAGCTGAATGAGGCCTTCCATGACTTTATCTCGAGTGAAATGACAATCAATCTCTATGTGTTTAGTACGTTCATGGAATACCGGATTCTTGGCAATTGCAATGGCAGATTGATTATCGCAATGAAGAGTCACTGGTTTGAGTTGATTGAGACCTAGCTCTTCAAGTAATCGAACTGTCCAGGTTACATCAGCAGCTGCAGATGCCATAGCTCGATACTCACTTTCAGAAGATGATCGTGAAATGGTGCTCTGTTTCTTTGATTTCCAGGCAACTGGTGAAGAACCTAGTAATAAAACATAACCTGTAATAGATCGTCGTGTATCAGGACAGGATGCCCAGTCACTGTCTGAATAAGCCTGGAGAGTTAAGTGATCAGATCCTTGTAGAAGAATACCTTGATTCTGAGAGTGAGCTATATATGATAAAGTATGTTGTAGTGCTTCCCAATGAGCTAGACGAGGAGTATGCATGAACTGACTTAGTACTTGAACTGAATAGTTCAAATCAGGTCGAGTGTTTGTCAAGTAATTAAGTTTTCCAACTAAACAACGATAAAGTTCTGGATCAGAAAACAAAGGACCTGAATCAGCTGTTAGTTTTAGGTTTTGAGGTAATGGAGTAGTGGCTTTCTTAGAAACATCAAAAGGTAAATTTTGTAAAAGTTCTCTTGTAAACTTCGACTGAGTTAGAGTAATACCATTAGCAAGATAATCAACTTCGATTCCCAGAAAGTAATGTAGTATTCCCAAGTCCTTGATACTAAAAATGTTATGAAGATGAGACTTGATGCTTTGTATTGAAGTAACATCATTACCTGTAACGATGATATCGTCCACATAAACGGCCATGATGGTTATATGTTTGTCAACTTTCTTGATAAAAAGACTGTAATCATTCTTTGATTGGATAAATCCCTGTGCAGTAAGTTCATGAAGTAATTTATCAAACCATTCTCTCGAAGCCTGCTTGAGACCATATATTGATTTTCGAAGTCGACAAACTAGATTATTTGGATTTGGAATGCCTTCTGGAACAGTCATGTAGACTTCCTCTGATAAATCTCCGTGTAAAAATGCGTTATTCACATCCAACTGATATAATGGCCACTTCTTATGTCCAGCAAGAGCAATTAAACATCTGATTGTATTCATTTTGACAACTGGAGAAAACGTTTCTTCATAATCGATCCCATACCTCTGATTATATCCTTTAGCAACTAAGCGTGCTTTACACCGTTCTAGGGATCCATCTGCCTTCAGCTTGAGTTTAAAAACCCATTTATATCCTATAGCTTTCTTACCTTCAGGAAGGGGTACTAAATCCCATGTCTTGTTTTCAGTTAAAGCTGCAATCTCTTTGTCCATTGCTTCTCTCCATAAAGGATGAGAATTAGCCTCTTTAAAGTTTTTAGGTTCAACAAGTTGAGATAAAGATGAGAGAGCAGTATGATGTGTAAGAACAGTAGGACAATGAAAATCCTTTAGATATGCAGGAAGTTGTTTAGTTCTAGTAGAATGTCGAACTGGTATATCAGCAGTGGTGTGAATAGAATTATCAGAATGATCAGTGGTAGATTGAGATGAATGTGAAATGGAATGATTATTGGTAGAGTGTGTGGACTGTATAGGAGATGAATCATTTGTAGAATGAGACTGAGATTGAGATTGTGTGGACTGTGTGGTGTTTGAAGTGTGTATATGTGACACAAGATCAGAATAGAAATCAAATTTAGGACTAGAAACAGCAGGTATATGAATAGCAGTAGAATCAGTCAATAATGTATCTTTGGCAATTGTATGAAATGGAAAATGTAGTTCATGAAACATAACATCCCTTGAAACAGTTAATTTTCTTGAGGCTAAATCAAGTACCTTATATCCCTTCTGAGTTGGTGTGTATCCTAGAAATACACAAGGAGATGCTCTGGGATCCAATTTTGATCGACCAACCTTGCAGGTAGTAACATAACATAAACAGCCAAACGGTTTCAGTATATCATAAGAGGGTTCGTCTTTGTATAGAAGTTTATAAGGAGTGTGATTATTAATACTTGACAAAGGCATTCTGTTAATCAAATAAGCAGCACACAGTATACATTCACCCCAATAATGATCTGGAATTCTAGATTGAAATAACAGTGCTCGAGCAGTTTCTAATAAGTGTCTATGTTTGCGTTCTACAACCCCATTTTGCTGGGGTGTATATGCACAACTAGTTTGATGGACTATCCCTTTCTTCTGGAAATATATCTTCAATTTTCCTTCACAAATTTCAGAAGCATTATCTGATCTAATACATAAAACAGGAGCTTGAAATTGTTTTTCTGCAAATTGAATAAAATTTTCTAAAACATCTGCAACTTCTGATTTGTACTTGACAAGGTGTATCCAAGTATATCTGCTAAAATCATCAACAATAGTGACAAATTGTGTACAACTAAACTGAGTTTTGACTTTGTAAGGTCCCCATAAATCGACATGTAACAACTGTAATATAGAAGTACTTTTAATAGTACTATGAGGAAATGGATTTCTGGTTTGCCTAGCTAATGGACAAATTTGGCAAATAGAATCATTGACAGAAGTAAAATCACAAGAAGGTTGTAAGATCTTCAATTGCTGATAAGGTATATGACCAAGCCTGAGATGCCATAGATGAGCTTCATTTGTAGCTTTAGCAGTAAGAGAATGCTTAGTAGAATTGAAACTTGAGTCCACAGTATAGAGACCATTTCTCAGCTCACCAAGATGAATTGGCTTCTTGCTCTGAGAAAGGTCCTGTAAAAGACAAGATCCATTATTGAAAATCAGTTGACAATTAAGATCTTTACATAATTTGTGCACTGAAATCAGCTTGAAATGAAAATCTGGAACATGTAGCACATCTTTTAAGACAATGTTATTTCCCAAATCAACTGTACCAATATGCAGAGCCTGTATTTTTCTACCATCTGGTATTGTTATGCAATTTTCAGAACCATTGACAGTAGTGTAATCAATGAAATTATCCAAATTTGGTGAAATATGGTCAGTAGCTCCACTATCTAGTAACCATTTGCAATCTAGACAAGACATCATACAGAGTTTACCTGCTAGTAAAGCCTGAGACTTAACAGAATTGTTATCAGAAAAATTCTGATCTGAGAGCAAATTGAGAAGCTTATTATATTGATCATCAGAAAGCAAGTTTGAAGAAACTTCATGTCCAGCAGTATTATCTCCAGTAAAAGTTGCTGCAGCTGCAATTTTTCTGTCTTTAGGTTTAAAACCTGCAGGATATCCATGTATCTTAAAACACCTGTCAACACTATGACCAGGTACTTTGCAGTGAGTACAATAGTAATTAGAGCCAGGTTTCTGTTTTCGATTTGCAGTATTTCCATAGTTTCCAGCATTTCCAGAGTTTCTAGAATTTCCTGTAGCATTTCCAGAATTATAACCATTTGAATTTCCAGTGTTATAACCAACTCTCTGTGTATTGTAATTTCCAGAATGTGTGAATCTTCTATCTGCTACAAAAGGTATGACATCACTCTGAGCATTTGACATTTCCTTATGATTCTCTTCCTGTGCAATCATCCTATAAGCCTAAGCAACTGTGGGTGAAGGATTCATAAGCAGGATATGTCCTCTCACCAGAGCATATTGATCATTAAGTTTCATCAAAAACTGTAACAGTCTGTGTTCTTGGATTTTCTGTTGCACTTTCAGATTCAAAGTACATGTACAATTGTTACAACTGCATTTAGGCATAGGACTTGCATCATCTAGATTATCACAAAGTGCCTTAATCGAAGTATAAAACTCAGAAACACTCTATTTTCCTTGAGTAATTTCAGCTAATTTCTGTTCAAGTGAATAAGCCTGTGTCATTGACACAAAACCAAATCGATCTTCAAGATCTTTCCAAATATCTCTAGCAGTTTTGAGAAAAAGAACACTTCTAGCAATGTTTTCATCCAGATTAAACAGAATCCAGGAAGTTACAAGAGAGTTACATCTCTCCCAGGCAAAAAATTCAACAGAAGTAGATTCAGGTTGAGTAATCGTTCCATTTACAAAACCTAGTTTGTTTTTAGCAGTTAGAGTAAGCATCATTGATCGCTTCCAATTCGCATAGCCAGAACCATTAAACTTGACCGAGACTAGTTGATTAACAGATGCATCTGAAGGATGTATATAAAATGCAGTGGCCGGATCTTGATTTGTGTTTGCAAATGCATTTTCAGAAGATGTGTTTGAAGATGTGTTTGCAGACATGATTTTCAACAAAAGATTTCAACAAGAAACAGTTCTTAGAATGATAGATTTCAGATCGATTTAACAATCTTAGTTTTCAGAGAAAAGATATCAAGAAACAGTTAAATTCAGAGAAATTTTGTCAAGAACAATTCTTGAACACAATCAGTAATGATGAATTTACAGTTAATATGCAAAGATTCAGAGAAAAACAGAAGATTTCGTAAGATCTGAAAAATAACACCTGATTTGTTTGAGAAATGGCAAAAGAAGTTGACTGTAAATGTCAACAAAGAATCAGCTCGATTATGAAAACTTAATCAATCAGTAGATGAAGATCGTTTGATCGGAGATAATGTCTAATCACCGGAGAAGACACCGGAATCTGCAGAGATTAAGATCGCACACATAGGCTCTGATACCATGTAAACTTTCTTCATCCAAACTAGATTAAGCAAGAAAACAAGAAAGCAAAGACATTGTAGAGAGATTTGTATTTACTGTTGTATATTGTAGAAAAATGTAAAAGAGTAGTTCAATCTGTACATTTTGTTCTCTTATATAGAAGAGATTGTAACAAACTTTCTATACATACAGCTACCTATATCTATAACTAATCTAACTAACTTGCCAGCCTGGAACGTATCATCCGTTGATCATCTGTATCATCCGTTGATGTATTATCCGTTGATCAGCTGTATCATCCGTTGATGTATCATCCGTTGATCAGCTGTATCATCCGTTGCCGTTGATGTATCATCCGTTGATGTATGTTTATCCGTTGATGTAGCTGTAATATAACTTAAATCAACTGTGTTACTTGCTAGTAAAGCTCTATGTATAATATTCTCAATAATTATAGATAAACTTGTATAAAAAAGTTAAAATAAAGGATTTTTAGGAAAAAAGATGTATAGTTTTAAAAAAATCGTATATGACGTCTCCACCGTCCTCGTATTCTACTTCCAATAAAACATTTTATTTTTTGTATTATATATTTAAACACTTTTATACGGTCTTATTTAATAAACCGCTTTCTTGTTAAACACGGTTATTACTATTGATCCGCTCTCTCGTTAAGACCAAAAATCTAACTTTTACATATATTACTTGTATGATAATGTTTATCCATAAAAATCAAATCCTAAAAATAAAATAAAATTTATAACATCAATATGGTATTTTAATAGCTAGTACAATCTTTTATAGTGAGTTGTCTTCCCGTTAAACATGTTTCAAGCCGCTCTCGTTTGGGATCGAAATTCCAACTTCATTACATATTATTGATGATACCTATCTTACATAACAATTTTTTTTTCTTAAAATCAAAACCTAAAAAATAGAGTGAATTCCAATTTATACTTTCTCTAGACTTTCTAAATTTTTTGGAGTTTTAGAAAATGAAAACAAATCTTATTTTCTCTTTATATTATAAATACTCCTGTATTTATTTAGGATTCTTGCATGAGATTGTTCTTTAATTATGTTAACACATAAACTATTTTCCTTTTAAATACGGTGCCTTTTTTTATGACAATAGTATTGGATTTATGAATAAATTTTCTTAATATAAGTATAATTAACTTATATAAAAATATATAATTTAAGAAGATCGTAATTTCTATAAAATATTTAATTATATGTCTGCTTTCTAGTAGAACGTTTATTTATATATTTTTTCTATAAATTCGAACTCCTATTCTACTTTCAATAGAACTTTTAATCGTATGCCTTATAAATACTTATTGTACTTCCAACATAACTTCTAATCATATGTTTTCCCTATAAATTCGAACTCTTCTCCTTTATAAATTCGAACACATATTCTACTTCTAATATGTTAATTGATATTTTTATATTTATTAGTATTTAAAATTCTAAAATTCTAGAAAATTAGAAAAATAGATTGAGACGATCTTAAAGCGCCACCTAAACTCTCGCTATCCTCCTTTATATATATATATATATATATATATATATTGATTAAATGAGTAATTTTTTTCAGATTACTGTACAACCTCTATAAATTAATATAATCAGAACCGGAGAATTCTATTAATTTAGAGAGGTATTAATTAATCAATAAATTAATAATTATTAATTTATTGAGAATTTTTTACATCAAACCAAATTAACTTTTAATTATATTATATCTTATATATAATTGGCGTAAGGAGGTTTAGGTGGTCGTCTGGTCGTCAGGGATTAAAAGGTAATTTTATCAGGAATTAGAATTGGGCCAGAGAAAGAGTTGGGTCAGAGAAAGAGTTGGACCAGAATATTGAATTAAAAGTTAAAATTATGCTATGAAATATTAAAACATATGTTAGGCTAAATCTTAAAATAAAATTTTCAAAAAGAAATTGTTTACCAAATAAAATGTTTTAAGAAAAACATTATTTTTGTAAAAATCATTAAAGATTCTAATTTTAGGTTTGACACAAATATATTTCTAAAATAACAAACAAAAATAAAATAGCAAAAAAACATAATTAAAAATGAGTCACAAATTCATTCTTTATATATAATAAACAAGTAAATAAAGCATACCATCAGAATTTCAATTCAAAAAATAAATTTTAAAAAAAAAAGAATTTACAATTATTTACAAATCAAAAAAAGTCTTTAATAAAATATATGGTAAAACAAGATAATAAAAAGGAAATAAATAAACATGTCATAATTGGAAATGACACCAAAATTCAGCAAAATATATTCCACAAAACAAATGCCAATTCAAAAAAAAAAAAAATCAACAATAAACCTTAATATAATGCATCTAAAACAAATTTAAAACAATACAAAAATAAGATAGTACAAAATTTCATTAAAAAAAGTACAAATGTATTTGTGTTCACAATAAGTTAAACCAATAATTTTCCACGTGTCTAAATATATTATATATATTCTAATAAAATTGAAAACACCGCAAAAAATATAAAATATTAAAATATATGTTAGGTTAAACCTTAAAATATAATTTAAAAAACAATTGTTTACTAAATAAAAGTGCTTTGAAAAAATTATTTTCATAAAAATCATTAAATATTCTATTTTTAGGTTTGACAACAAATATTTTGCTGAAATTTAAATTAAAAAATATGAGCATAAATCAACATATAAACAAATTCTTACTTTGCAAAGAAAAATTTGAAATTAAAAAAAGTGAACACAATGAACATATTTTAAATTAGAAAGCAATCCAAACACCCACAAAATAAATTTATATTAGTATCTAAATATAATACAAAAAACCCGTAAGATTACTGTTGTTTACACAAAATCACGCAAGTATACGTGGTCACAAGTAATTTAGATAAAATTCAAGTTCGTTCCACTGGTTTAGGTTTCAATTACTTATGCAACAATGTATGGTTATAACTCACTGCTAAGACAATTAACTAATTGGGATTTTTGATTATCTAATTTAAACTAAGATGCAAATCAAACTAAAAATTAATTAACTAAAGTGATTTAAACTGATTTAAATATATGAGAATAAACACGGGATCCTAACTTCATTATTTACTTCACTTAGAGTCGATGCCTTTAGTCAATGCATGTGATGGTTTTGATATCTGATCAGACAACACGAAACAAGTATAAGCTACCTCTCGGTATACTAACACCAAACTACGCATACATCCACAAAATAGATAGAAGATGGGGAGACACCAATTATGTTTAGACCCTATATCTCTATAAAATTTGAAAACATAACGGTTGAAGAACAAGTTGTCTATTAAGATCACATAGGGCAGCATAATATCTCTATTTACGCTACAAATCATGATGTTAAAACACCAACCTATCCTATACTAGCATGGCAAGTTCTAAATCTCAAGATCCACTCTCGTTTCGCAAGAGATTAACAATTCAATTTAGATTTTAGCTACGCATCTAAAAGCATTAAGATTAACCATACGAGGATATCAAGAATTCACCACACACATATCTTTAAAGCAATCAAACTACTAAGTTACATAGATAAATCCGTTAGAATCCCATGACAACGATTAGTTCATAATTGAACCGTTCGTCACCATGGAATTTGATGAAGACATGGTATTAAACAAGATATGAATAAAAGAAGTAATATTAAATAAACGTAGAGTTAAGAAAACAAATCTAGAATCCAGAATACGCCTAAGAAAAGAATACAAAAGATGAAGTTGATAGAGATCCGTTGCTTGTCACGAGCGTTGAATCCTTCTCTCCTTTTCTTCCTTGCAAATCTATGTTATGATATGTAATGATACAAAATACAATGGTTTGATGTGTTTAAATAGGCTCTAGAAGTCTTGCCTAGGAAGGAATTACCCTCAATTACAACTAGAAATCGATTTTAGGTGCCAAAAACTGCCCAAAATACAATTAGAACTCGAGAAGGGCAAAACAATCATTTTCTCAGCAATGAGCGCGCAACCTGCGCACCACAGGCGCAGCCTGCACCTCCTCCTACTGCATCCCGCGCAGCATGCGCGCCACAGGCGCATGCTGCGCGCAGGCCTCGCCGTTTTCTGCACCGTTTCTTCGTCTTTTCCTTCCGTTCTTTTTGCAAATGCTTCCGTCTTCAATTCTCTAGCCTTGAAATCTTCATGATAACTCACAACATGACTCCACTCTTCATTCTTGAGCTCGAATTCAACTCCAAAATCGACGGAAACATCAACCCTAATTGACATTCTTGCAAACCTGCACACTTAAGCAAAACACATCAAAACTACCACAAACTTGAAACCAAGTCAATCAATTTAAGCCGTATTGAAGCGATCCAAGTGGATATAAAATCCACTTATCAACTCTAAACAAAAACATATAATAAATACCACACATGTCAAAAATATAAAATTAACATGTAAATATAATCAATATTCAAACAAATAAAAACTTTTATACCACACATATTTCCAAACAAATTTTAAAAATGTCTTTAAAAACTTTAAAACACTATAACAAAATATCTAATTTTTTTAAAATAATTATTAGATTACATAATCAAAAATATAAAAAAGAATAGATTATTACACGAATATAGCACCCATATGTTTTAAGCATATAATTTGTGATCTAATAAAATAAAAAAAATAAAAAATAATTATGATATACTAAAATAATTAATACCATGCTTTACGAAATCGTTACATTCGAACTTTTGGATGCAAGTAATATGGTTAGGGATGAGTTTCCTATATATTTAAATTTTAAGAATTCTATAATCATATTTTACAAAAGTATAAGACACATATTTCTATGATTATAAAGGAATTATTAATTTATAATAATATTGGAACCAAACATTTATATAGGATTTTTTAAAAAAATTACTATCTTATATCTTATCGAAAATGATCATTTTTTGAACTGTACCAAGTTAAAACTAAAGAAAATTATTAACTTAAAGAAATTATTAATTTATCGAGTATTAATTTATCGAGGTTTTTCTGTATATCTCTTTTATATCTTTTGAATATGAAGAAAATTTCCTGAATACAAGAAAGGAAAATGTTACGGTTCTCGAAACTTTTCCCAACGAATGGTGAATTGTCAACACATGATTGGTTATGTTTTTATAAATGTAATGGGCCTCTCGTGTATTAATATGAATTCCACAAATTAAATAATGTCATGTGTCATTCGAAAATATTATTATTTTTTTTTTCAGAATACGTAGCATTATTTTACAAAAAATGAATGATTCAGACATGACTAAAGTGATACTAGTATAATTCAGTGCAACTTCATGCGAGAGTGGGGAAAACCATGTGTAGCTCCACGTCATTAATTACCCGTAATTCATTTTTCTTAAATTGCTGGCTGAATATGGGGCCGATCACATGTATTCCTGCCTGTTTCATTTATTGTCCCTTTATAATTGCCTCGTCACACCTCAGCTTACGTAAGTGTTCTCCTTCCCTACCTTTACTAACGGGACCCACCCTCTTTGGATGACGTGTGGAGTGTGGTGTGTCGGTAACTGAACCCCCTTTCCTTTTACTTTTTCAAAATCTCAAGTGACATAATCACCAGCAACTCATTTCTCCCTTCTCTTTCCTGGTCATGCTTACGTCTCATCTCTTCTGCCTACGTGGCACTTTGTTTTCTTCAAAGTTTGCTTTGATTTCTGGTGTAAACGTACGACTTTCATGCATGACATGTGAAGTTGTAGTGTGAGTCTTCAACTCCTTGTTTAACTTGCCAAAAAACTTGCAGTTCACATTCTTCAAACCAGTACATAGGCCGTCCATATAAGATCATGGTATACTGTATTATATATAATCAGGATGTAAACGAACTGAGCGGAGTCAAAGTTTGTTCCGCATACGTTGAGTTAAACTCGAATTTGTCGAATTGCTCTATTTATTTGCAGGTTAAAGAAGTAGCTAACAATCCGTACAATTATTAAAATGTCATGAATAGGCTTTCGTGGATGTCAAGATTAACAGCTTGTTTGGCTGCAATCTCCTTGAAGGAGTTTTCGGCTTTAAGGAGAAAAAGAGCTGTTTGGCTACGCGGGCTTTAAGCCAATTTTAAGTTAAAAAACTGCTTTAAGTCGTAAGTTCCATTTAGGTACTTTTGACTTATGACTTATGACTTATGGAGTTTTTTTTTTTTTTCACAATTCTTGTAAAGTTTAAATATTATGAATTTAAATTTTTTTAAAGTCAAATTTAACTTTAAGTCAAAATTATTAAACCCTCATTTAACTTTAAGTAAATTACCCAAACATTTTCATCCAACTTAAAGTAAACAACTTCACTTTCTCCTTTAAGTTAAAAACACCTCCATTAAGTCAAAAGTAACTTATTTTAAGGAATCGCAAACACCCTCTAAGAGAGAGTTGGAAAAGAACTTAAAACTTACTCTTACATGAAAAATAACGAGGGAGAAAAGAAAGGATCAAGGAAGTTAATGAATTTGAATATTTTCTGTAATAAGAAAAATATAGTGTGGTAGGTCCAAAGAAAAGCACAATGACATGGAGAGGAAGAAAAGAAAACAATGGTTGAAGATGCACCATTGATGGTGGGAAAGTATAATGTATTAGTACTATGGTTGGTGTCTGCCAATTTACAACAAATTATTCTTTTCCCTCTTCTCTTTTCTTACATCATTCCCATCATCTACCTCTCCCAGCCATTCAACCACATGACCCCCTAATTTAAATCACTTGTTTGTCCAACTTTTAGCTTGATTGATATTCATATGTCTACGATCATAGCTACATTCAAAAATTAATAAAATTATATTTTAGAAGTTTAAAATACTTTAAAAATCACCAAAATATCTCTGAAATTTCAACAAACCTTAAGAATGAACACTAATTATAAAATTTCGAAATTCTGGTTCGATCACGGATCATCGAAATAGCCACTTGGGAAATTCTTTAGGCATACATAAAATGTTAGGTTGTAAAACGATCAACCTCAACATCATACGTAAGGAGCATAACGATGGGCAGTGAAGTGACAGATGAATGTGCATGCGCCCGCAGTACAGTGTTTATGTACAAAACTACTAACATGCAACAAAGTCAAATCAGCTAATTGAATGTATATAATCGTCATGGATAGCATCACCTTGCTCATAGATTCAGTGGCGTTCTAAGTCTCAGCTGCCTACTGTTTCTTGAATCTCTCTTGCTTTACCCCAAAGTTAGGGTCCAATAATTCACATTTTTTCGCTAGTGGAATTTCTCACTATTCTACTTTAACCAAACTACTTTACCGCCTACTATTTTATTCCCACGACCTCCTCAAAAGTTTTTATATATTTTAAATCAAGTAAAACACAGAATTGTAACCCAATTTACTTCTGTTCAACATTTCGATGATTGAAATTTTCAATTTGCAAAGAATTAACTTTATGTTACAAAAAGCGTTTTTGAACAAAAAAAATGGTGTTTAAAATAATTTTATTAACTTTAAACTCTGTCAAGCCTTGAATCTCCACCCAGGGCATAACATAATTAATCTTGGCATTTTTTTTAAATATTCAATCTTATATGTTTCAAAAAAAATTAAGTACATGTTCTAACAAATAAGATTATACTCCCTCAGTCTCACAAAACTCTTCCCCTTTTGATTTTGGACACTATTTATTATAAGCTATTGACTACTAATTTACGTATATTTTATAAGATAAAATATTGTCATGAGTTATTTTGTTTGATTCATATTTGTGAGTACAGTGAAGTTTTTATATTTAATACTAATACGAAATTGAAGATATTAATGATTAAAAATGTGCGTTGGCAAACGTGACCAGTTTAAGTGGGAAAATTTTTTTGGGACGGAGAGAGTAACTTGAAACGATAAAAAATTCTTATACCATTTAAATTATTTAACATTTTAACTGCGCTCATTTTTAGTTTAACCAGTTTATAGTTCCGATCCGCCCGAGTAAAATACAATTAAGTACTGAACATGTTAAACGATGAAAAATGAATCATAGTTGATGTAGAGTAATGTGCAAGCTTTTTGAATGAATATTTTGGTATGATGAATGAGCTGGGTGCCTGGGATCACACACCTTTAGAAAAAAGGTTGCAATATTCTACAGACCTAAATATATTTGTGTACGACAAATATATATTTAATCCAGATCCCCAAATATTTTTAACCAAATAAAGACAAAAGTCATTAGTCTAAGTCTAACATTAGCCTTTCACTTACTCAAATTGTCCATATTTTAACCTTAAATGACGCAGATCTTAGGACTTCACATGCTTGTATTATAGTACCATGTACATGCGTATGGATTACTCCCGCAAAAACAACTTAATTTAACTATAGTGTTTAATTAATAGTAAAACTAATCAAGTACAGTGACAATCTGACTAATATGTTTAGAACGGTGTTTGGCTATGCTTATTTTTCATAAATAAAGATTTATTTTAAGAAATAAACTAAGATTTTTAACTTTTTTTCTTAAAAAAACACTTTTTTTAAAATTTATGAAATCTCAAACATACATTAAATACTTGTATAAAAAAATTGGTATTTTTTCAAAAATACCATGTTGCAGAAACTTTTTTCAAAAATACGGTTGCAACCCCAAAGCAACATTTGCAATCTGGATTGCAACCTGGTCTGTAACTTTAGATAGTATTTTTTGAAAATATTTTCAAAAAATTGAGTATTCTTGTGAATATTCCAAAATTTTTTATCAAAATATAAAAATTTTATCCGAAAATAAGTTCCTACAAATTTATTTTATGTCTAGCCAAACAGCACCTTACTCACACTAATGAAAAGGTCATTTATTTGTCATTTATCTTCTAACCGCTGGTATAATCGACGGTAAATATAAGGCTGTATAGTTAGACCTGGGACCTGGAAAATTGGATGTGGATCCGAAGAACCGATTTGAAGTTCATGGAACCGAGATCCGATTTTATATTCGAATTAAATTAACCGAAATTTAATTGAATTCGAAACAATCCGATCCGATATAGTCAAATTCGATTATTGTCTGAAAACTGATCTCATCCGATCCGAAAATTACCCGAACCGAACAGAATATGAATCAAAGTACTATATCTGTTCTAAATTAAAAACTAAAAACACCTATATCGAAAATTATGCAATGAAATAATATTATTGAGATTATATTTTATTTCTCTCTCTGACTCAAAATATTCTATAATTTAGGAAAAAACGTTTCAAGATATCATATATGTATCAAAATATTCATGTATAGTAAATATTTTATTTTAGAAATAAAAATGAATGATATTATATATTCTGGAAAATAGGTATTAAATATACTGTATATCTACACATGTTGAACCTTCATATCTCATGGATACACATGTTTAGTAATTAGTATGTTTGTTAATTGTAATTAACTATATTTGTTTTACATAAAATAACATAATAACTAATAAATAATTAATAACTATTGCTCATTATTAAATAATGATTTTTTAAATAAATACTCATTCCTAAAATGTGTATCAACCCATCCCGTCAAGATTCTTGTCAAACAAAATAAAAACCTAATAAATAATTTTTGAACATTTTTTTACTAAATAAAAAATTAAAAAATTATTCTACAAGTCTATTTCTCAACTAATTGAAAATCTTTTTTAAAATGATTAAGAAATAAAATCCATTTAGTAATATAAATGATTAAATGAGACTTATTAATTATAATAATATATTCATTTTCAACCACCTAAAAAAATCTTTAAATGACAAAATAAAAATTTAGATTAAAAAATTGTCACGTATAATTGAATGTGCTTGAAAGTTGAATTAAGATATGTAAACAATAATTTTTTTAAAAAAATAGTATTATATATTTTTCGGCTTTTGCTGGAAACATCGAGCAATATTGCATGCATGTATAATTAAATTATATATAGTATAGTATGTATTCCATAATGACAAAATTTAAAAAACCAAAATTAACTTTTAAATTTGTGAGAAGTGAAAATAAAGGTAAATCTAATCCATATTTTAAAAATAAATGGATAATGTATAATACAGTATATATTATTTTGCTAAAATTATAATAAAATTATAATATTATACATTAAGCAAACATATTATTTTATATTACTGGTACAAGTAGAGACTAGAAAAAATAATATTAAATATTAAATATTCAAAAAACAATCAAATTTTATTGTACTCAATTGAGTATTTATTTTCGCGTTATAATACTTCTACAAATTTACTAATGACTTTTATTTAGCCTCAATGATAATTCAAAATTGATACAACATAATTGAAATCAAAATTTTTCGATCCGACGAAATCCAATCCGAAACGGATTTTATCCGATCTTAATCCGAAATTTATTCGATTTTAATCTGAAATCGACCCGATCCGAAACTAGAACCGAACCGAACCGAAACCGAAACCGATTAAAATTTTGTAAAACCGATTCTAGACCCGAACCGAATTAGATCCGATCCGAATTGTATCCAAATATATCAATACCGAAAATTGATCCGATCCGAAATGGATCCAATCCAAAATCGATCCGATTTTCCGATTTATCAGGTCTACGTCTAGTATAGTAAAATATTGCCAAAAATGTAAACTCGCAATTGATCCAAACATCCATCTACTGCTTCGATTCTGCAAATGAATTCACAGTACGCATCCATCCATCAACTCCATCAAGTATGAGTGAGGTAGTCTCGGAGTGCCACGTTTGACTTATCTTATTTTTCTTTGAAATAAGTGCTTATTTTAAGAAAAAAATAAGTAAATATGTACTTTTTTCTTGATCATCCTGAAAATAAGATTTGCCAAACACGCTCAAGTGCGTGTTTGGCTCATCTTTTTTTAAGGGCTTATGGACTTATTTTCGGGTAAAAATTTTATATTTTGATAATTTTTTTTATACAAGTATTTAATGTATGTTTTAGATTCAATAAGTTGCAAAAATAAGTTGGAAAATAAGTTAGAAAGTTAGGAATATCTAACTTTGTCTTAAAATAAGTTGACTTATTCTGAAAAAAAGTTCCCCCAAACACCCCAAAAGTCATACTCTACCCTTTTAACTTGTCTATGTTATTTACATTCTCTTGTCCACAAATTGTTCCGGATATCTTGGGGTTTTCACTTGACAACTGCATGCAAACATAATTTTACTTATCTGATAATACTCCTATGTCAATTAAACAGTTCAATTCTTGCGTGATTATCTTTATCATTTGCCTTCAATATTACTTTATGATCAGTGGCGGAGCCAGCCCACGGAGTGAGGGAGGGCCAAAATGGTCCGTGTCGGAGCTAGCCGCGCGAAGGGCGGGAACTTTTATCCCGCGTGCGGATTTTTTTTCCACTAAATCAAAGGGACATTTTATCAAACACTTGGGGAGCGGAGATCATCAATATCACAAATTAACAATTCTAACAGATATATTCAGATTATATACTTAAACAAAGACACAAGGTAATTGAATAATGAGCAACAAAATCATAAATCATCTAAGAACACAAAATAATTAACTCATTAGGGGAGAAATTTCAAATGAAGACAAGTAAAAACTTACCAAGAGGCTGTGAGGGAGGGCATGGACTTTAAAAACTTTGGTATGGGCTATGTTTACAAAAAAAAAAAAAAGGCTAAAATATTTTTTCAGGGAGGGCCTAGACCTCTCCTGGCCTTAACGTGGCTCCGCCATTGTTTATGATTGGTGATCAAGGTCTTTCATTTTAAACCTATTGCACTAATTGTGAAAACTCTTTATCTAAAAATTATTTCTGTGCGTTGAATTGCGAAGGATACCCATCACCTCCGATTTCAGAATTGCTGTCTAATTGATCAATTTTCACTATAATTGGTGTGGCCTGCAATAGAAGCACTTTGGAGTAGTAGAAATCGAAAACGAAGACGAAGACTTTGAGAATAGAAAGATGATGGGGATTGAGCCTTTGAGAGCTAATTTGAAACTGGAATGCATTTTCAAGAAAAGGAAAATATTAATGAAAATTTATGAACTTTCTTAAATTTTTGTATCTTCCAGTAAAACCAATTCAACATCTACGGTAAAAGAGGGGCTAGAAATGCGTTTCAGTCATGAAAACTGTTTACTCCTCGACCTTTGTAACGTTTTTACAAAATTTAAACAATCAATGGAAGGCCATCGAAACCTTATTATAAGGACATAGAGGGAAAATTAATGGCTCTCAGTTGGTTAAAGAGAGGTCATCTTACCTCTTGGTCACAGGTTCGACTCCCACGGGAGGCGAATTTGTGATTATGCCATCCTGGGACAGAGCCTGTCGCACTTGTGCGGTTTACCTCGGATCACGTGGTTGCCTTGGATCACGTGGTTTGCAGGCTATTGCGTGAACCCATGGGTTTACCCAGAGCGCACCCGAAGGGTAGCGGCTGCGGGTTCCCATGTTAAAAAAAAAAAAAAAATTAATGTAAAACATCCTCTAGATAGTTGATATTTAAATTTTTTTTTTTTTTTTTTGCCAAGTGACAATTGATTTAATAATTAGGATGTTTTGAATAGTTAAAGACTAAATCAGGACTTATCAACAAGAGTTACCGGTTATCCTTGATGGTCATCCTTGGAAGTGACTGGACCATCATGGATAGGAGTTATTACAACCCACAAATATCATTCAAATGTTTAAAAGAAATTGAGAAGCGAAAGACATACAGTTAAACCTCTTTAAAGTAATACCCTTGGGACCGGGAAAAAATATTACTTTACCGAATTTATTACTTTATCGATATAATAATATTTTATTACTTTATCGATAAAGTAATATTTTATTACTTTACCGAATTTTTATGTTTACGTGGTACAGTATAATATATAATGTACGTATAAAAATTAGAATTAATCACATGCAATGTATTTGATCTAAAATTACTTTTATTATGATTACTTATATCCAAAAACTAGATGCATGCATATTAAAATTGCACCAGATCAGTACATAAAGGTAACATGTGTTGTGTACGTTGTATTGAAACTCAACCATCTAATATTTATTGTAATTCTTAAATAAAAATACATGAAGAGACACCATAATATTAATGATAAGACTTTGTGATTAACTATATAAAATGATAGAATGGTACAATACAGACACATACAATATCAACTTTGTTTTACAGTATACACCAATGTCTTCGCATCATCTAAAAGGAGTGAAAAAATCAGCAATCACAGATAAGATAAGGAGTGCTATTTGTGAATATAAAAAGGAGAATCCAGGTGTAAGCCAGAAAGATTTACAAGCATGGGTACATCAAAAATATGACTTAGATATCAGTCAATCAACTATATCAAACACACTCAAGAGAGCCTCGGAATACTTGTCCGACGAGAGGAAACAAAGTGATGTCAAAAAACACAAATCAGCAAAATATCCAGAGTTATTTTTGAACAATTACTTGTTACAACACGAGCAAAACATACCAGGAGTTATTTTTGCTTTACATAAAGTCAAGGACGAGATTAATTTTGGCTTTGGTGGAAAGAAGAAACAAGCTACAATAGATTCATATTTTAATAAGAATTAAATTTTGTAATCATATACATTATATATATATATATATAATTATGGAATTATTACTTTACATATTACTTGGGCCCTTAATGACTTTCGAATTTTTTATTATCTTATGCTTTTAGCGAGAATATTACTTTACAACATTGGCCCAAGTTGGGACCGATGAAAATTATTACTTAAGCGAGGTTATTACTTTATCGGATATTACTTAATCGAGGTTTAACTGTACCAACCGGGAAAGTGATCCAAAGGTTGTACCACACTGAAGTAGATTATAGCATGCGTGCTGCATGACAAGAAATCCATTTCCCCACAGATAATACAAAATCAAACAGTTGCACTAGTAATATATCAACCTAGATGTCGATCCTGTTTCAGATACCTTCTCTAAATCCTGTTTCAGAATGTTCATCGAATAATCCTGATAAATTAACTATAAATCACAAAATAAAATTTAAGTCTGCAATCCCATACTCTCGATGCTCCTTGTTACCTTACAGTACTGCTCTTATTTGATGTTTAAATAAAATATTCTCTCCAAAGTTAAGGTGTTTCACTACAATCCAATCACTCATGACTGCCCTGTTTATGTTGTTGGGACCATTCATTACAAGAACTATTGACCTTTTTAAACTCTTTTTCGTTTCCCTAATTGTTTTCAATTCTTCATAAGATCCAACTTGGTCTGCATCTAAGCTAAAACTCTCAGAAGACTTAGTAGCTGTGTAATCTTCATCGTTACTAACTAAAATCTTTCTCATACCCCACACCCCCCTCATTCCCATCATTACCCTCTTCATCACTCTCTGATTCTTTATCAAGTGTTTGTTTGGGAGGTTTTGGGACATCAAAAGCTCCATCAAGTGTAAAATGATCAATGTACAACTCAATCTTACCAAAGGGTTTATGTAGATAAATCATCTCCCTAATAGTACTATCATCATACACAACCCTAAACCTTGTCTAAAGTTCAGTCCAATAGTTTTATAGCAGACAATACAGTTCAAATCATACTCACACTTCTTAGCAAAATCATCAAAGTCACGAAAGCATAACAAATCAGTATCAAAATCACGAATCTCTTCTACTCTACCACCAATGTATTTCAAATTAGGACCAGATGTGAAATCACCATGGTGGTGAACATCTAGAGTAACATTAGAAGAAGACATACTGTAAAGGCAACAAATAGACAGGGATCAAATTGACTTTTGATATGATTAGAGTAACGGTTTACGTGATTTACTCTTTAATGATTTTTTCTTTAGGTTTGACCTTTGATTAGGGGAACGGTTTTGTTAATTTTTTCATTAGCTCCTTTTGTTGATTTTTGATAGCTTTGATTGATTTAGGCTCTCTTTAATTTAGCTAAATTGATTTATGATTTAGGGTGGTTTTGATTTTAGCATTTAGGTGATGAGCAAATATCATGGATCTTACTTAATACCTGCCAATAATTGTTGTAATTGATTTGATTTGATGCTCTAATTGTATTACCAGTAATTAATTTTTTAGATTTTTTAGGTTTAGTCAAAGGAATATTTAAGTAATTATTGTTTTTGTTTGTTTTATGAAGATTTGGTAACTTTAAGTCATTTTTGTACCTTTTTGGGCGGCCATGATTGATGGACTTTGGGCCTGTAAGAGGCATTGTTGTGTCATTTTAGATTGCTTTTCTACTACTTTCGTTTTTTTTAGACAGTTTTAAGGGGTAATTTATTACCTTGTTTTTGGGAATTATATATTTTATTAGCTAATAACTCGTGCAAAGTACGCGTTATTTTTAATTTTTTACAATTTTCTTATGAAATAGTATATTATAATAAATATTATTTTAATTTCTGATTAATTATTTTATTCTATCTTAATTTATATCTAACCAAAGGGATTCCCTTTGGTTAGGTTTTTTTCCTTTAAAATTTTAATTTGTGTTATTTATTTTTTGTTGGTTATATTTTTTAATAGATTTCTATTATTTTTGATTCTAAACATATCTAATGTTGTTGTTTTATTGCAGGAGTTCAGTGCTTCGTGTTTTTCTTTTCATCCTTAAAGTTTTATTATCTAAGTGTCCAAAGGCAACATGCGTGCCTTTTGGGTTAGATGGTAATCTTTTTTGAATGAAAGAAATCACTGATCCCGATTATTGTATTTCGGTACAATTTATGTACGAGAAAGTTATTCCTGAAAAAAAAAAAAAAAAAACAAGAGTTACCGGTTACATGTGTAAAATGAACTACTTACTAATCTACTGCAACATCACTATGAATATCATGACTAATCAACAAGAGTTGGCTTCGCATAACTCAGTCTAAAACAAGTATAAGTCCATATGCAGACTTGGGCGGTGATGGCTCTCAGAATAGTAGCCTTGTACCGGGACTTGAATATTACTATTGAGACTCTTGATTATTACTTAAAAGGACGTAGGTCCCTAGGAAACGATTGTTGCTAATCATTTGTCCGTTATAATTTTTCGTGGATGGGTAAAAACCCTAGGAGGGCTATATGAAGCGCGGAGGGATGACATAGTTCCCTGCATTCACAAAAATTTTCACTGTAGCGGACATGGTTGTAACAATCGCTGTCAGGACCAGGACCCTAATCAAAATTGCCTTGTTATTACTAAAAGTTAAAATTACACAATGATTATGTAAAACCCCAATTTGGAACAAATATACAAATGGGCACCACCACTGAGAGCTTCGGTAGCTAAAACTTTGTAGCAAGCAATTGAGGAAGAATCAGACCTGCTTAAACATTTTCTCTAATTAATTTACAGTGCAATTCAATGTATTTAGTCCTGTGCATCCAGGAATGATGAACTGTTTTGTGAACAATATCAATCACTGCCTGATTTATTTTTAAAAAAAAAACAGGAGTAACCGGTGGCGGAGTTAGGTCTTGGTTGCAAGGCAGGGTACTCCACAAAACAAAATTTGCTGAAACTGAAAGCAAGTGTTCAGGATGGCCAGGTCGGTCACTATATAAACAACCGAAGAAGAACTAAGGCCTCAGCCCATACTATATTTGCGACACTGTACAGCCAAATTAGCTAATTACATGCTTACAGAATAAGCCCCAATATAACGCAGTACTTGTAATAATATGCAACCAAAATCTTCATTTGGTCATATCTGTTCCAGAAACTCCATGCCCAAGTAGTACAAAGCTTCTCCTAAATTATTATTACTAAAGAAAGAATGCAAAGCTGCCTTGAGAAGTTCAATACAAAATGATTATCTCGGGTTAGAAGTATATCACCCTTAGATACCAGATTAATGGTAATAAAGGATTCTTGTTGATAAATAAACAGAGAATAAACAACCAAGGACCAAACGAAATCAAAAGAAGTAAACAGAACTAATTCAAACAATCATAACTTAATCCACTATGTAATAGAAACAGTACTTTGCACAGCCTTCACCAAGATAATACAAAATCCTAGAAAAAATAGAATTAAGGGGTGAAGCCAAATTTAGTATGCTGGGAAGTGGGTGTTCTATCTTAAAACTCTGGTTTATAGGACCATGACACTTATTTGATTTCAGAACAAGAACTTGGAGATTTGGAAGAGCTTCCAAACACTGCGGGAATGTATCATTTATCTTATTTTTTCCAAGATCAAGAACTTGTAAACTATCAAATTCAGCAAAAGAAGAATTAATTCTTCCTTCTAATTTATTTCCATTCAAATTTATAGTTTCCGGATTACAGAAATTTGATAAGGTTGCTGGAATGTTTCCTTCAATGTTATTCATCCGCAGATCAAACACTATAAGGCTTGTCAAATTTGTTGGACATATGGGGAGTACACCACTTGAATTGTTACGAGACAAATTAAGAATCCGAAGAGAGCTCGAGTTACAGATCAAGTTGGGTTTGGCTGAAACAAATTACAATCGACGAGAACCAAGGTGGCTAATGACTCCAGGAAGCCTATTGAATCAGGTATACGTCCATATACATTTATGTTCAGAAGAAAAAGGTGACACCCACTTTTTATTGGGTAATATAACAGGGAGAAAGGCTACTAAAGGATAAATCTAACTCTTCCAAGTTGGGGAGGTGGAAAACCTCTTGGAGGAAAGTTCCATATAAACTAGTATTATAGAGGTTGAGAACTCTAATGAAACCTCTTCCAAGTTTGTTGATCGCATAATTTTTTTATACGAATAATGTAGTTCTTTTTATAATTTTGTGATATAATTTTATAAATATTTAATTAAATAAAAATTTAGTGATAAATTAACATAAATTCTTGAGCCCGTGCTTCACACTGCACTGGTTATCATCTAATGAAGTTGAAGTTAGCACAATGGTATCACAATGTCTCGAAAAGTCTTGAATTCAAATTTTTGTTTTTGTGCTCAGTTTCTTGCTCTGCCACTAATACAATAACCATTCTAGGTTTAGTGCTCTGAATTAGACTTAAGAAACCCCTCAAAAATCTGGCATCTAGTGCAACTGGAAAATACAATTCTCAACTACCTTAACCAGAATCACCCACAAGATGACATCTTCTAATCTGCGGAGAAATGGATGATATTTGAAAGGCAGGCACACCGTTTCAGTGAATCCAATTAATCTATCAGCATACTCAGTAAGCGATCATTTGGATTAACCAATAGCAGGGCTTCAACATGACTTCGACTATTGATTGTACAAGCCAAAGTTTGGAAAAAAGCTAGGCTACTGAAGCCTTCTTACTATCTAAATCAAAAAATGTAAATCCTGTCATTTCCTCTAAACCCTCTTAATAAACATCTCAATAATGCACATTGAATAAGTGGAATCACACTAATCTGGTTCAAAAACCTTAAAGAAACATAAATTGAACCCTGTCTTTTCCTTAAACCTTAAATAAATCACTGCAAATCCCTGGAGCCTTATAAAAATTCTAAATGCTCATAGCTGATGGGATTTTTCAGGGGGGGGATTTTTTTGGCTCTTTAGTTTCTCTAACCAGTTTCTTCTTATTTTCTTCTTAAGTTTACAAAATACGAACTAAGATAACAGGTAGTAAGTACGTCCAAGATTACACATTATTATCATGACAATGACTAAATTACACGGAACATCATTCTGTCAGTACCAGGTCACAGCCTATTGTACAACATTTTTTTAACCAATAGAGAGATATTGTCACATAATACACACCTTCAAAAAGATTTTATCGCCCAAGGGCTAACAGAGATAGTTCGGAGAAGAAACAGTTAGAAATACTATTTCACAATTATTCACTACATGAGATGACAGTTGACATGATTTACAAATTAAAACAAATCTTTTTTTATCTCCATCCTCCTGATCTTGAGGCCCAGTTCCCTGGCAATAGTTCCAGCAAACCATTTTGGTTTTCCAGCTAGCAACATCAAGTTTCCAATAATAAAAGCAGGCACCACTCCACAGCCATAACCAATCACCACAGCTTGCCAAGTAAAACCATAAAAAAAGTAATCATCGTCCCCGTCTTCATCTTGAGTATGCATCACAATATCATGTTCACACTTTTTAGACAATGGATATCCACATAGTCCCAAGTTACCACCGTAGCTATCATTATCAAATGTATTAAACTGAGAACCCTGTGGAATACGACCACTAAGTTGGTTGCAAGACAGATTAAGACGTTCAAGTGTATATATACTGGTGAGTTTTTGTGGAATTTCTCCTTCAAGTTGGTTGGATGAGAGATCTAGTGACTCCAACATTGACAAATTTCCAACTGAGGATGGTATGTGGCCTGCGAGATAATTATGAGAAAGATTGAGAAGTCTGACTAACAATAGATTTCCAATGCAGTCTACAATCTTTCCATCAAAATTGTTGCTCGATACATCAATGGTTGTGAATGTAGTTAAAATTCTAACTAACTGAATCTCTACTCCTTTAATCACTAGACTTGTGGAGTCACTATAAGAATTACCCCCCATATATCTAGGCTCTGTTTCATTCACGTCAGCATTCATCATAGCCTTGAAGTTTTTGAAATACATTGCTGGCATCGGACCTGAAAACTCATTGTATGACAGATCAATGATTCTCAAGCTGGGAAATGGGTGATCTGTCCTAGAACTCTTGTTTACAAAACCATAAAACTTATTTGATTTCAGAACAAGAACTCGGAGATTTGGAAGAGCTTCCAAACACTGTGGGAATGTATCATTTATTTGATTACTTCCAAGATCAAGAGTTTCTAACTTATCAAATTCCGCAAAAGAAGGAGGAAATCTTCCTCCTAATTTGTTTCCATGCAAATTTATACTTTTCAAATTACGAAAATTCGACAAGGTTGATGGAAGGCTCCCCTGAATGCCATTCATCCGCAGATCAAGCACCGAAAGTCTACTCAACTCTGTTCGACAACTCGGGAGTACACCACTCAAAGTGTTATTCGACAGATTAAGAACCTCAAGATAGCTCGAACTACAGATCAAGGTGGGCAATGAACCATTAAGCTTATTGGACTGGAGATCAAGATACTGAATAATATTCCAAGGTAGTTGCTCAAGACCACCTGTTAGTCTGTTGTGAGAAATATTCAGATAACAATACACCGACCCAATCCACTGAGGAATTTCCCCATCAATTTCATTGTTTGATAGGTCTAACCAATACAGTGAGATCGCTGCATCTCTTGAAAAGTGTGGAAACTCTTTCATGTTGCAAGATGACAATCTCAAAGTGAAAAGCTTAGGAGGGAGTGTGGCCATACTCGTACTTCTCACTGATAGACTATTATGAGAAAGATCAAGAGTATCAAGGTGTTCAAGGCCCGAAAACATTTCAATATCTAAAACACCATTGAAATTGTTTGATGAAAAGTTTAGGTAAGTAAGATTCACAAGTTGAGAAAATGAATGTGGAATGTGTCCATAGAGTAAATTGTTGCCACAATCAAAGTACTTCAGCTGTGACTTGGAATCAAATTCATATAGCTGACCTGTGAACCCATTATTGTTGAGATGTAATTCTTCTAATGATGGAAGGTTAAACAACCAAGGGGATAACTGACCAGTAAAATTGTTATAGCTGAGATCTAATATTTCTACTAATGATGTATGCTTAAACAACCAAGGAGGCAGGAGTCCGGTCAACCTGTTACCGCCCAGATATAGTTTAAGGAGTCCTTCTAAATGGGCAATAAAAGAGGGCAACGGACCTGTGAAATTGTTATCAGAAAGGGATAGATATCTCAGTTTTGTAAGGTTTGTTAAAACTGTTGGAATCGAGCCATTTAAATTATTATGACCTAGGCCAAAGTAAGTAAGTTGACCAAGGTTTCCTATGGATCTTGGTATCGGCCCAGACAAATTGCAATACTCGAGTTCCAAACTAGCTAATGACTCTAGAAATCCTATTGAATCAGGTATACCTCCATATATATCTATTTCTAAAAGAAAAAGGTTTTGGAGACTACCACTACTTCCCCATTTAACTTTGGGTAATACTGCTCGTAAACCAGTTTCCTCACCGGGTATACTACTGCCTCCCAAGGCTAGTACCTCTATGTTGGGAAGGTGGAAAACCTCTTGGGGTAATACTCCGTGTAAACCAGTATACCTAAGGTTAAGAACCCTTAAGGAAGTAGACAAATTCACGGGTAAAACAGAGGAAATGTTAACTCCATCAAGATTAAGAACTCTCAGTTGAGTTAAACTCCGAAACAGTGATTTAAAGACTTCTTTTTCAAGGTAAGTATTGTAAAGTCCATTGAGATCAAGTGAGATCATTTTATACAAATGAGAGATTCCTGAGGGGACTCTCCCTGTAAATCCAGTGTCAGAGAGGTTGAGATGTGTCAAACCTTTTGCAAAGGAACCGAATTCTTGAGGGAACTGATTGGACGGTGAAAAGTCATTTTGAGAAAGGTTGAGGAAGTGGAGATGAGAGAGTTGGAAGAGAGTGCTGTTAGCAAGAATGGCTCCTTCCAGCTGACTGCAACTTAAATCCAGTCCGATTACGTCCCCTGTCTCATGTTCGCAGCTAACTCCCTCCCATGTGCAGTGATCTGAACTCATGCTCCAATTCATCGTCTTTGGATATGAACGGATTCCGTAATATTCACGAGAGTAATTTACATCACCGGAGTAAGAATCATAGAAGCAATCTGTACGAGTAGTGATGTTCAAGCTTTGCTTAAACTGGAATAATGCAACTTTCTGCTGCATGGGACTCAGAGAAGCAACAAGCTGATGTTGCAAGAAGATGAGTATCACAACTAATGCCAAAAAAGGGGTGATTAAAATAAAATTCTTCATTATGATTTCCCTCTAAAATATTTTGTTGTAGGGTTGGTTTGTAAATGTTCTATTTTGAGGTGATATTTATATTGTCATAATTATACATGTCATTTTCATAATTAGTTATGTATTATTCAAAATATTATTACTGTCCCATATAATTTATGAATTTAGTTTATATTACACCATTCATAGCACTAAAAACTTGATAAAAATCAACACCTACCTTATTTATATAATTGAATGTATTGGCAAAGACCAATGACCTTGAAAAATGATGTGAATGAGTCTTCCGAACTACTTTTGTACCTTGCTTGCAACTTCAAGGAAATGGAAGAAATAATGAACTTGTTAGAAAGAGTAGTACTCACTTTAATTCAAATGGTGAAACTGAAAATTAAGTTACAGAAAACAAGTATATGCATTGCTGCTAGTAGTTTTGTACTGAGACTTTTGATTATCACTACCAAGATTGTTGAATCTTTATTATTCTCATTGCTCCCTCTACAAGTTAAATTCATAAGACATAAAAATCCACTTCAAGTGTACTTTGCATAGCCCTCGTCAAGAAAATAATGAAGAGCAAGTTAAAACTGCACATTTTATCATTTAAGATCTGATATCGACCTAAAGCTGTAAGCTTTATGAGCCATACAAGTTTGACCAGAATGCCAACTTTAGATACCCAAGTACCCAACTGATACGGTCCAACAAAGAGGCGAAGTAGACTTCAACATATTAATTAATTGCATTGCTTTCTGGTATCTGCTTAGACTTACTAGTCTCTAGACAACAACTTGTAAAAACAACTAACAAGCAGTATTGGTCTATCTGAGTAGCAAAACTATTCAAGATTCTGATACAATTTTACCCAAGGTAAATCTGCTATATCAAGCTATCAACTTGAAAAACAGGGCCTCTTGTCTGTCGGACAGGCCAAGTTCATCAAAGTTTCTGCACTCTCACCATCATTGAAAGCACGTCTTGGATACGTTCATAATTATTCTATCATAATATTATATATGAGGAATAAAAATATTTTGTGGCTAACATCAACATAGCTAATAGTTCTTTCTTTATATTTCACTGAATCAAGGCACCTATTCAAACCATGAAAATAATTCTTATTTGATTGCTAACCAGCTAATCTACATAAGCTAGGCCATGTTTGATCTCTAAGAATATAAATCTATGATGTGAACCGAAACAAATTGTGGAACTGGAGTTTTTTCTTTTATAGTCCTTACTACAGTGTCACTAACATCATCAACCTAATAGGCTCCCCTGAAGTGTTAAGACTATAATTGATTGAAAATGAAATGCAGCCACTAAGAAACAATTGAAAAAACAAGAATATGTAACACTATACATGGGATAGACATTATGCAAAAAACTTACAGTATATATGGTTTAATATTATCGCCCAAGGGTTGATGTAATTCGACTAGAGAAGAAACAGATGGGAATATTTTATTTCAGAATTATCGATTACATGGGGTGACATTTACATGATATAGATGTTACATAAAATTTAATTTATCGCAATTTAGTCTCCATCCTCCTGATCTTGAGACCCAATTCCCAGGCAATAATCCCAGCAAACGATTTTAGTTCTCCAGCTAGCAACATCAAATTTCCGATAATAAATGCAGGCACCACTTCGCAGCCATATCCAATTACACAGCTTCCCATGTAAAACCACTAAAATGGTAATCATCTTCTTCACCTTCTTTTTGCTTCTCAATATCATGTTCACATTCTTTGGACAATGGAAATCCACACAGCCCTAAGTTACCAACAAAGCTATCATTGTCAAATGTATTGAATTGAGAACCTTTTGGAATATGACCGTCAAGTTGGTTGCAAGATAGATATACTAGTTCTTGATTTTTACTTGTTTATAATAAATATGTATTTTGTCAAGTGTTTGTATATGTGTACTATGAATTTATTTGTTATACTACCATCATACCTAAAAATTAAAATAAGTAGTTTATATACATGACGTAGAAAGCGGACAAAAGGTGGCTGACAAGAAATGGAGGTGGCGGATAAAAGATTATGGGGCATATATCAGCCATCAAAGCAAAACAAGCCATGAAGCAATAAAATCATTTAGCAGCGAATGTAAAAAACTCTATAATGTTGTAAACTGACAATACAATGGATCAATCAGCAAACATCTTCCAGAAGTGAAGAGGCTGAGGCTGGAACTCAACAAAACAGAACTTCTAAATTGATCAATTAAGTGATAATGAGAATACTACATCATTTGACTTGCCAGAACTACAAAGAAAGTATGAACTGTTAGTATTGGTGCCCTAGAGTCAATACAATCAATTGTATTTGTGTTTGAGTGATTTTATATATTTGATATATATATTTATTATTGGCTTTATTTACTGCGAAATAAATAAAGTATAATAAATGTCCTTGGAATCTTGATACAAATTATGTAGTTGCAAGTATGTGACTTGAACATGAGATTATATAATGATTGTATCATATTCTTAAATGTCCCTAGCCGAGTATTATTATTACTTAGGACAATGATAATACATTAAGGCTAGTATGTTTATTGACAAGATGACCACATCTCATTGGTCATAAGTATGCAGATACTAAAAGCAATGCATAGGTAACTGTACGAGTACAGGGTACTGGACAGACCCACCGTGAGATACATCATGGTAAATAATAATAATAAATGTGTCATATGTATTCTCACAGTGATAATGGTGTAATGATCCTTAGACCTGAAGTCGTTATAATTCTACATGAGAATTAATATATTTTGAATTCGTCAAAAGTTATCTTTAACCGGATAATGATAAAGGTGAATATCGGATATATTATGAATCATGTGAGAAATATGAACGATCTAGATGGGATTTAAATCTCCTGATAAAGGAGCGATATTATCGGCCTCTTGTTTGAGTGAGACTATGAAATGCATGGCCATGCTCAAATGTTGATTTGATTAAATAGTCTACTCATCGATCAAGAAAATGAAGATTAAATTATGAAGAGGATGACACATTACATGCCTCGAGTTTAATCTATAATATCATGATTTAAAGGGATTATATTACATGGAACATTAGTCATAAAAGGTTGATTGAATCGTTGATTTAATTATTGTTTAATTGGGTAGCAATAATGTGTTACTAGACGCCGCTTATTGTTTGTAATTTTATTAGAGAATAAAATTATTGCCAATTAAATAATAACCTACAGGGTCACACACATAGAATGTTTAAAAGGGAAATTAATTAATTTTATGAATTTAAATTAATAATAATTTAAATTATGAATTTAAATTAATAATAAATAATAATTCGAATTTTATAAAATTAATTAAGTGAGACTTGATTAGTTAAAGATAAAATTTGAAGATGTATTTTCTTGACTTATTTGATTAATTAAGTATGACTTAATTAATTTATTTAAATAAATAAGATTTGTTTAAATAAAAATGGCCTAATTGTTTAAGGCCTCATTTTGCTTTATTTCTCTTTATAAGCCAAGAGTTGGCAAGTCATTTGGAACACAACATAGCTGAAATTTCAGTTGTAAAAACACAAGAGAGAAATCAAGATTTGTCAAGAACACATCGATTATTTATTTTGGCTAGTACCTCGTCCCGTGGCGAAAATCGTTCGACGATTCAAGCAAGCATTCAAGTGTGGATTCCGGTGGAGGAGTTATAATTTTAACTCTCAAGATCAACAAGCTAGGATCTCCATTTGACATCCATTGGAAAGCTTAAACAAGGTACAATCTTGTTCTTGAGAATTTTTATACCATAATCATCATTTTATACATGGATCCGGGCTTTGGAATTCGTTTTTAATTGTTATTTACGTTATTTCCGTTGCGTTATTATGCCCGAATTCCAACAATGGTATCAGAGCTACATGTATAAAAGGATGATTTGGTGTTGTGTTCTTGAAAATGGATCATACATGAATTTTATGAATTTTTGGCATGCTTCATTTTAACATACAAAAGATTTTATAAATTGTTATGATTGTTTGTATGATGTTATAAATTGTTATAACATGTTTTGGATGATGTATTATATGTTAGATATGTTAATCACATCATTGGCATAATTTTAGAATTGATTAAAACTGAAATATATATTTTCTGCACTGTTCTGAAGCTTTCTGCAATTTCTGGGGAAATCTGGTATAATAGATATAACGCATTTCAGGAATGCGTGTTAACAGTAATATTCCTGGGTTGCGCATTACTGTAATGCGCATCAGCAGAATTTTACATGTCTTGCGCATTACAGGAATGCGTATTAGCGGTAGCAGTACGTGAAGCGCATGTTTCACATGCGTGACAGAGTTTTGACAGTAATATAATCAGTGCTGTGCTGTGCCATTATTGCTGTTTTTATTCTAATTAATTATTTTAGCTTTTGCTTTTACTTTTGCTTTAATAATTCAATTAGTTGCCTTGTTAGACTTATTGGTACTAATCATTAGATTCCTAAATGATTAAAGTTTTAATAATTGAATATTTAAATCATGGATTTAAAAATTATTATTAATTCAAAATTTTATTAATTAATTTAATTTCGAATTTTAATAATATATTTAAATTATGAATTTGAATATTATTATTAAATTCGAATTTTGATTAATTAATTTCGATTTAATTGTTTTATTCGGATTAAAATTTTAATTAGTTAATTATATTAATTCGAATTTAATTAATTAAATTTGATTTATTTATTTAATTCCCTTTTAAATAATTAGGTATTTAAATTGGGGAGTTAAATATTAATCGATGTGATCATGATTAATTTGATGTCTATAATTGTTATATGAGCATGGTGCATTGGTTATGGCCTAAAGACCCGTAGAATAAATGTTTTAATTTTATTTATGGTCTGTAATAATTAAATACGACTTGCATGTCGTTATTTTTGTAATTATTATTTCTCGAATGCAACTCGAGTTCTTTTGTAATGTATTTCAAAACGAGCTTGGAGGCAATCAATGGAGGCTTTGGAAGCAAAGAAGAATTTTGTAATAATTAGTTATTACAACCATAGATTGACCTTGATCTTTTCATTAGCTCGAAAAGATCGCATAGGATCGGGCCATAACCATTGCACGTTTAATTTTGCGTAACTGCACTTTACATATGATGCATGAATATATTAGATATATGAATGGATGCATGGATGTATGGATATTTTAGAATGTATGTATTAGATACGACACATATGCCATGTTTAAAGGAGATAAAATCTGTAACGATTTAAGATTTAAACAGACGATCAAGATCGTTAAATTTTTCTAAAAATCCCTTAAGAAATATTAAGTTAAACAGATGCTTTCCAACAAATAACACTCATTAAATCCTAGATCATTGAGGAGTGGATTTGCCAAAGCAAGGGCTTCTCTTTTATCGTGGTGAGATGTGATTAAGTAAACAAGCTTACTTAAATTGTTATTGTTGGGTCCAACTTAAATAAGTCGTCATAATAGGATTATGAACTTATAAGCATAGAGTTTAGTGAAATCTATTAGATAGATCGGAGCAATATGTTGTTCACTAAGCTATCCAAGAATTATATACGATATAATTGACATAACGGTCTACCTAAATAATCATATTTAAGAGGAAAGCCAAAGCTGACTTAAAATATGACGAAATATGGATCTTGGCTCACTAAGAAAAGGTTTTATGGGAACTATTTTCCGAATTGATAGTAAGGGCTATTAATTTGATAAAAATAGTGGGAGGTATATTACGAATATGCTATAAATCAACTTGAACATAATTGGTTTTACGAAACATGCAAACTAACTCATTTTATGCGCTTTTACAAAATTGTAGATAATAAATGGCAAACAACACAAACCACTTTTCGATACGATCAGTCCTAGAAAAGGAAAAGCTGACAGGGACAAACTTCCTAGATTGGTTTAGGAACTTGAGGATTGTCCTCAGGCAGGAGCGAAAGCTGTATGCCATTGAAGTTCCTCACCCAAATCCTCTTCCTGCTGGAGCCACACGTGCCGAGCAAAATGCTTATCAGAAGCATTTGGATGACTCAAATGATGTGTCATGCCTTATGCTTGCATGCATGGCTCCTGAGATTCAAAAGCAACATGAGTTGATGAATGCTTTTGAAATAATTGAGCACCTCAAAAGCATGTTTGAGGGACAAGCTCGCCAGGAGAGATATGATACTAGCAAGGCTTTGTATGCTTGCAAACAGGGAGAGCGAGACCCGGTTGGACCACACGTTCTTAAGATGATTGGGTACATTGAACAACTAAGTACCTTGGGCTTCCCGATTGGTCCGGAGGCTCAAATAGATTTGATCTTACAATCACTCAACAAGAACTTTTCTCAATTCGTTATGAACTACAACATGAATGAGATAGATAAGACACCCACTGAATTGTTGGGCATGTTAAGAACTGCTGAAACCAACATTCAGAAGGAATCTCCTACTCCCATGCTGATGGTGAACAAAGGAGGTGCCAAGGGGAAAAGAAAGTGGAAGGGCAATAAGAAGAGGAATGTGTCCAAATCTGCTGCCAATCCTAATTCTGCTCCCAAGAAGGCTACCAAGCCCAAAGGAGGTGTCGAAAAGGGTGATTGTCACCACTGTGGTAAACCGGGACACTGGAGGAGAAACTGTCATGCATATTTGGAAGAACTTAAGAAGAAGAAGGCTGCTGGCCAGACTTCTGCTTCAGGTATTTATGTAATAGAAGTCAATTTGTCTACTTCTACATCTTGGGTATTGGATACCGGATGTGGTTCTCACATTTGTATAAATGTGCAGGAACTGCAAAGGAGTAGGGCACTGGCTAAGGGAGAGGTAGACCTACGAGTTGGAAATGGAGCAAAGGTTGCTGCTTTGGCTGTAGGGACTTACCATTTATCGTTGCCCACTGGGCTTATATTAGAACTTGAAAACTGTTTGTATGTGCCTTCTATTTGTAGAAACATTATTTCTGTTTCTTGTTTGGACAAGAAAGGTTTTTCATTTACCTTTAAAGACAATGGTTGCTCTTTTGGTTTGAATAACATTACCTATGGTGTTGCACAATTATTTAACGGTTTGTATGTTCTTAATTTAGATACTCCTATCTTGAATGTAAATAACAAACGACTTAAGACTAATGACTCAAATCAAACATACCTTTGGCACTGTCGTCTAGGCCATATAAACGAGAAACGCATTTCCAAGTTACATCAAGATGGTTTCTTGGATCAGTTTGATTTTGAATCATATGATGAATGCGAGGCTTGTTTACTTGGAAAGATGACTAAAGCTCCTTTTACCGGACAGGGTAAGAGGGCCACCGTACGACTAGAACTAATACATAGCGATGTATGTGGTCCTATGAGATCGATGGCAAGGGGTGGCTATTTCTACTTCATTACGTTTACTGATGATTTCAGTAGATATGGATATGTGTATCTTTTGAAGAACAAATCCGAAGCATTTGAAAAGTTCAAAGAGTATAAGGCAGAAGTAGAAAAGCAAATTGGCGAAAGCATAAAAACTCTAAGATCTGATCGAGGAGGTGAATACTTAAGCCATGAGTTTAAGAACTATTTGAGGGAGTGTGGTATTGTATCACAACTAACTCCTCCTGGAACACCACAATGGAATGGGGTTTCTGAAAGGAGGAATCGTACCTTGTTGGACATGGTGCGATCTATGATGAGTCAAGCAGATCTTCCAATTAGTTTCTGGGGTTATGCCCTGGAAACGGCTGCATATACACTAAACCGTGTTCCTACTAAAACGGTTCAACAAACTCCATATGAGATATGGACAGAGAAAAGGCAAAGCATGTCCTTTATGAAAGTATGGGGATGTGAAGCATTTGTGAAACGCCTAACATCAGACAAGCTTGGACCGAAATCTGAAAAATGTAATTTTGTGGGATACCCAAAGGAAACAAAGGGTTATTCTTTCTATAGTCCCTCGGAGAACAAAGTAATTGTTGCTCGAACTGCTGTATTCTTGGAAAGAGAGCTAGTCTCTAGAAAAGACAGTGGGAGGAAAATAGATCTCGATGAAGATCGAGAACCACTTGATAACATTGAACCAGAAGGGGAGCATGAGCAAGAAATACAAGATAACATTGCTCAAGAAACACAGGTTGTTCGTAGATCTAGTAGGATTCGCCATGAGTCAAAGAGGAATTATGGATTTCTCTTAACTCAAAATGACGATGTGATGCTCATAGACCAAGATGAGCCTCTCACCTACCAAGATGCTATGAACTCACCAGACTCTGAGAGATGGCAAGAAGCCATGAATTCTGAGATGGATTCCATGTATGAAAACCAAGTATGGACTTTGGTTGATCCACCTGAAGGGGTAAAACCTATAGAGTGCAAATGGATTTTCAAGAAGAAAATCGACATGGATGGTAAAGTACAGACCTATAAAGCTCGACTGGTTGCAAAAGGTTTCAAACAAATTCATGGTATTGACTATGATGAAACCTTTTCACCAGTAGCAATGATAAAATCCATCAGAATTTTGCTTGCAATAGCGGCTTACTATGATTACGAAATATGGCAGATGGATGTCAAAACAGCCTTCCTTAACGGAAGCCTTGAAGAGGATGTGTATATGACACAACCTGAAGGTTTTGGAAATCCAAAGGATGCCGGAAAGGTATGTAAGCTGCATAGATCCATTTATGGATTGAAGCAGGCCTCTCGGAGATGGAACATCCGGTTTGATGAAATAGTCAAAGGTTTTGGCTTTATTCAGAACGTGGATGAACCATGTGTTTACAAAAAGGTTAGTGGGAGCCATGTGGCATTCCTAGTATTATATGTTGATGATATATTGCTAATAGGGAATGACATTCCTTCTCTACAGGCTATAAAGACTTGGTTAGGACAAAGTTTTTCTATGAAAGACTTGGGCGAGGCTACCTATATATTAGGGATCAGGATCTATAGAGATAGATCAAGAAGATTAATCGGCTTAAGCCAGAGTACATATATTGACAAGATTTTGCATCGTTTTGGAATGCAAGATGCAAAAAGGGGATATGTCCCTGTATCTCATGGGATAACGATCTCAAAAGAGAATGGTCCTAAATCATTGGATGATAAGGACCGCATGAGTAAGATTCCATATGCTTCAGCAATTGGATCTATCATGTATGCAATGATATGTACTCGTCCGGATGTCTCGTATGCTTTGAGCATGACGAGCAGATACCAGTCTAATCCAGGTGAAGGTCACTGGACGGCGGTCAAGAATATTCTTAAGTACTTGAAAAGGACTAAAGATTCATTCTTGGTGTATGGAGGAGAGGAGAAGCTAACGGTAAAGGGTTACACGGATGCTAGTTTCCAGACTGACAGAGATGACTCTGTGTCTCAGTCTGGATTTGTGTTTTGCCTAAATGGAGGTGCTGTAAGCTGGAAAAGTTCGAAGCAAGACACAGTAGCTGATTCTACAATGGAATCCGAGTATATTGCGGCATGTGAAGCAGCCAAGGAGGCTGTATGGATACGGAAGTTCATTACAGTACTTGGTGTAGTTCCATCGATCGCAGATCCCATAGATCTTTACTGCGATAATAATGGAGCTATAGCACAAGCCAAGGAGCCCAGAGCTCACAGCAGAACAAAGCATATACTTCGAAGATATCACCTTATTCGAGAGATAAATGATAGAGGAGATATTCACATATGTAAAGTGCATACTGATGATAATATTGCAGACCCACTGACTAAGGCTCTGTCGCAGCAGAAGCATGAATGTCACACTAGTAGCATGGGTATTCGATACATGAATGATTGGCTCTAGTGCAAGTGGGAGATTGTTAGTATTGGTGCCCTAGAGTCAATACAATCAATTGTATTTGTGTTTGAGTGATTTTATATATTTGATATATATATTTATTATTGGCTTTATTTACTGCGAAATAAATAAAGTATAATAAATGTCCTTGGAATCTTGATACAAATTATGTAGTTGCAAGTATGTGACTTGAACATGAGATTATATAATGATTGTATCATATTCTTAAATGTCCCTAGCCGAGTATTATTATTACTTAGGACAATGATAATACATTAAGGCTAGTATGTTTATTGACAAGATGACCACATCTCATTGGTCATAAGTATGCAGATACTAAAAGCAATGCATAGGTAACTGTACGAGTACAGGGTACTGGACAGACCCACCGTGAGATACATCATGGTAAATAATAATAATAAATGTGTCATATGTATTCTCACAGTGATAATGGTGTAATGATCCTTAGACCTGAAGTCGTTATAATTCTACATGAGAATTAATATATTTTGAATTCGTCAAAAGTTATCTTTAACCGGATAATGATAAAGGTGAATATCGGATATATTATGAATCATGTGAGAAATATGAACGATCTAGATGGGATTTAAATCTCCTGATAAAGGAGTGATATTATCGGCCTCTTGTTTGAGTGAGACTATGAAATGCATGGCCATGCTCAAATGTTGATTTGATTAAATAGTCTACTCATCGATCAAGAAAATGAAGATTAAATTATGAAGAGGATGACACATTACATGCCTCGAGTTTAATCTATAATATCATGATTTAAAGGGATTATATTACATGGAACATTAGTCATAAAAGGTTGATTGAATCGTTGATTTAATTATTGTTTAATTGGGTAGCAATAATGTGTTACTAGACGCCGCTTATTGTTTGTAATTTTATTAGAGAATAAAATTATTGCCAATTAAATAATAACCTACAGGGTCACACACATAGAATGTTTAAAAGGGAAATTAATTAATTTTATGAATTTAAATTAATAATAATTTAAATTATGAATTTAAATTAATAATAAATAATAATTCGAATTTTATAAAATTAATTAAGTGAGACTTGATTAGTTAAAGATAAAATTTGAAGATGTATTTTCTTGACTTATTTGATTAATTAAGTATGACTTAATTAATTTATTTAAATAAATAAGATTTGTTTAAATAAAAATGGCCTAATTGTTTAAGGCCTCATTTTGCTTTATTTCTCTTTATAAGCCAAGAGTTGGCAAGTCATTTGGAACACAACATAGCTGAAATTTCAGTTGTAAAAACACAAGAGAGAAATCAAGATTTGTCAAGAACACATCGATTATTTATTTTGGCTAGTACCTCGTCCCGTGGCGAAAATCGTTCGACGATTCAAGCAAGCATTCAAGTGTGGATTCCGGTGGAGGAGTTATAATTTTAACTCTCAAGATCAACAAGCTAGGATCTCCATTTGACATCCATTGGAAAGCTTAAACAAGGTACAATCTTGTTCTTGAGAATTTTTATACCATAATCATCATTTTATACATGGATCCGGGCTTTGGAATTCGTTTTTAATTGTTATTTACGTTATTTCCGTTGCGTTATTATGCCCGAATTCCAACATGAACTACATAAAATAGATTTTAGTTGTAAGTCAAAGGAGGCAGGAGGGGGTGAGTGAAAGTTTATGTCAAAAGTGTGTGTGTGTGGGTGCTAATGTGGTTGATCATGGCACAGAGTGTACTAGGGGTAGAAAAGAGAGGATGCAGTGTGTCGAGAGGAGGTAGTTGGGTGAGGTGCAGGAGTGCCGTGGGTGTTGTTGTTAGGAAGTGAAGCCGAGGAAAGACAAGAGGATGAAAAGAGAGAATGAGAAAGAAGTAAAGAAATGAGACAAAGGGTAGATAGAGGAGAATGTAATCGAAAGTTGTGATGGTGTTGAAATTGTTATACGGGGATATATGCGTGAAAATTTGGTAAGTGGTTGCTGGGGTTGTAATTGTTACAATTGTATAAATGTTAGATGTGTATAATTTAATCATTTATGTTACTTAGAAATATTGTGGTAGTAATGACTTGGTTTCAAGAATTATTGGTTAACAATTGGTAATCATAATATGTATTAGTATTGTGGATCATTCCATAAATTTGAGTGGGTTGGTTAATTAAATTTGGTGAATTGAATAAAGCTGTATGTTGATTCTCGGGAAAGTAATGTGATAGTCCGAATTGTATTTGAGTAGTAGTCGTAAGTCATACTTATAACTTAAAGTTGATATACGATTTTGGAATTGATTGATTGTTGATCGGGTCGATTGTAATCCGACAGGTCAGGTCCTACTATAAAGGAGGTGCTGTCCAATTTTTGTTAGAATTATTTTGTAAGTTATATAGTAAATTGATTAGCAATATTAATAATAGATATAATACAAGTGTTAGCAAGGATAAGCGTAAGATAATAATACATGCTAAGTGCTTATGTGATTACATGTCATTACTTCAAGAATATGATCTGTATGAACTATATATGTTAATTGTAAAGAGTAATAGGACACGATTAGGTAGAATAGAGTTAGACGGTTAAGGTTATAAGCGTACTGAAGTAGTACTTTACATGTATATAGGTACGCATAGGAGGCCAGCTAAGAGCCAGTGCATATGTAGATGGAATGTAGAGGAAGGAGATACTTATCGGGACTGACAAGTGATAAAGGAAAGATGGATGTGTGATCGAAGAAAGGTGAAATATAAAGAAGTAGAGACGGATATAAAGTGATAAAGTGTTAAAGTATTGGTAATGGAAACCCTGTGTATTGAGGCAAGTTTACTGTCCCTCACTTATTGTTCAAGTGATGTGAAACCTTCTGTATTTTTTATTTGTTCTTTCGAAATCCCTTCTTGCAAATAATTATATTTTTCATATTTATTCTAAATAATATGAACCTGTTCTGTTAGTTATACGATGTTTCTTTCAATCATTTTGCTAGTGCCCAAACTCTTCATTCTTATTGCCAATGACATTCTTCTTCTATAAATTTATAGACAATCATTCTCAAATTATTCTGTCATTGTTTATTTTCCTCACCTATTGTTCATGTGTCGATTTCTTCTAAAATCATTTTATTTCAATATTCCTCGTCTTATTTATTAATATTTTTCAAAGAACATATTTTTCTTCAAGTTATTTTACACTAATTCGAAGTTTATACTGTTGTTGAGGCAAGTGTTGCTCAGTGACGTTTAAAACCGAGAATGAATTGAGATCTTCTTAATTATTCAAACTCATTACTATCATGCAGGTTCTGGCAGCTAAAGCCTACGAGTGCTTAGCTGACAGGAGTGAGACCTTGAGTAATTTAGAATTTCTTAAATCTTCATTTTAATCTATTCAAATCTATTCTGGTTGTTCAAACTTTACAGCGTAATTTCATAAATTTATAATCCTTAAAATAATTGGTTAGCCAGTGCAGTAATTTAAATCTTCATTGAACCTCAGATTGCTTTATTCCATTAATTCCTTATAAATTGATGTTCAATTTCTAGAATCTTAGTAATTGCTTCGTTCTTTAATTAACTTATGTTTCCTTGTTCATATAAGATTTTGCTTTGCTGATTTGTAGGTTCATCATTATGTCTTACAGAATTATACCATGCTTAGTTTAAATCTTACTGCCTAGTTGTTTATAACTCCTTATATCAATTGCTTCCCTGACCCTCAGTCTTTAATAATTGATAATGAAAATGGCTTAATTAATTAAAGATTTTTTATTTTTAAATTTCCTTATACTGGGCTGATCTGTTATCAGTGAGTATAAAGGACTTAAAAGTGAAATGTTTAAAGGTTTTAAAGATTTTATTGTGGGGGAATTCCGTTAAAATGTTTTCCACGGATTCCTTCGGATTGGAGGCGTAAGAGGCCGGGTGACGCCGGTCCAGCATGTTTTATTTTTGTGTTGTAGTTCTGGTGGGACCAGTCCAGCACCTTTTAAAGGCCAATGTGTTGCCTAATTGGGAACCCAATTTATGTCCAGACGGATCGAGAGTCCGGGTTGGGGACTTTACGTGGCTGATCACCCGTATTGTCCGTAGTCGTGAAAAAACTCCAATCAACTGAAATGATTTTAAAAAGGGTTTTATAGAAAATATGTTTTAATAATGGAATGGTTTTAAGAAAGGAATGTTTTCATGAAATTTATGATTTGATGAAAATGGAAAGTTTATCCTATGATGGAAATTGAATTCTTTCCTTGAGATTATTTGGTCATTGATATTGTTCATCAATGAATCATTGAAATATTATTGTTTCACTATATTATTAACTTGCTGAGCGTTCTTTGGCTCACTCTTGCTTTGTTTTACCTAACCCTTTGCAGTTAGGATTAAGGATGATCTACTACATTTATCCCTGCGAATGAGAGCAATGAGGCCTTCTATACAGGATAGATTTCGGAGCTAGAGCGGGTAAGCACCGATTGGGATTGCGCTACAAATTAGATGGTATAGTAATTTTGTGTTCGGAGCAGAAATAAAAGTTGTAATAATTAGTATAATTTAGATTCTTGTTTCATACCATAACCTGGAATCGATCCTCGATGAAAAATCGTTGGTGTATTAAGTTATATTTGTAATTGTTAATTGGAAATTGGTTTGGGTTGAAATACAGGTGGATAGTCCAATTTACGAATACTTCATGCCGAAATTTTATAAAATTCCCCTGTATCAAAGTCTATTTTATTAAAAATAATATATTTTCAGTATTGGGAAGTCGGGCGTTACACAAGCTGAGGTTGCTAATCAAATCATTCTCGATGGACTTATGAAAATGGTGGAACGCTCCAGAAACACTTGGGTGGATGAGTTACTACCCATACTCTGGGCATACCGTACCACATGCAAAGTGACTACTGGAGCAACTCCATTCATGTTAGCTTACGGAGCTGAGGCTGTGGTACCCGTGGAAATTATGCATGCATCTCCACGGGTGGAAGCCTTCGAACCAGACACTAATAGATGAGGTGAGGGATGAAGCCCATGCTAGGAATGTTGGAGACTTTGGAAGGGAACGAGGTGCCTCGCACTTGGCATGCCTCAAACCTCAAGGTCTATTATGTTTAATTATCTTGATTAGGATGCTTATTAAAGTTATTGGGAGGGTAAATATAAGGTCGACGAAACCATTTCAGAGTTTTTAAACTCCAAGTAGGAAGTAGGGTATTTATGTAAGGCCTGGACCCATTTCAGGATTTATTTATACGATTATGTAGTTTGATTTTCAATATTCCTCTTGTTTACATTCTATGTTTGATATGTATCAATGCATAAATAAATTGCAAGCTTGTAAAAGGCCAAATACAAATGACAAAATCAATAAAGGAAAAGTTGAAAATGCATAAATAAATAAGCCCGAAGGATATAGGTTAAGGTTTACAAAACAAGATACTAAATCGAATGCCACACAGGGCAGGAATAAACAGCTAAGTATCAGCCCCCCTTAGAAGAAGTCGACCTCTCCGTGCTTCCTTGAGTCTTTGAAATCTCTGTAAACCTGGTGGGAGATGTCTTGGTAGTATCTGAGGCTCTCCGGAGAGGGGAAGCTTCGGGATCAAGAATCCTATCATCGTCTCCCATATGCTCATCCCCACCTTCTTCCTCCTCAACAGGAGGAGGATGTGGACTCAGAAAGTCCTCAGGAGAAAACAATCTAGGGTGCTTTTTAAGCACCGCCGCCAAAGCCTCATCCCAACCATCGGTATACTGGACTGGATAGAGAACCTCATCATGTCTCTCCATCAAGGTATGAAAATCCTCAGAGTCCATATACTCATCGATGAGCTCTTCCTTCTTCGCCCGTAGGTGCACCAACTCAGCTTGGGCAGCTTCCAACTCATCCACCTTCCCCTTCAACTTGTCCTCGATCTCACCACATCTTAATTTCTCTTTCTGAAACTTAGTCTCGAAAGACTTGGATTTGTTTTTCCAGGCCTTGGCCTGGTGAACCATGCTCTGGAAGTGGACATTTTCCTGCAACAATGTTAGTCTAATAAAAAAAACTGCAACATCAAAATAATATTAGGATAAGGAAAGAGTGGTGAAGAGTAGCATACGGATGCCAGGGCTTGGGCTCCCAGGTGCTCAGCCTCCTCCATATTTCCTCCCGATATAAAATCCTTGTAATCACAAGGAGTTATGGAATTTAGGGACCAATCCATCGAATGTTTTGTGGAGCCTACCACAGAGTCCTGCTTCTTGAAGCCCCACGGAGGCCTATACACCGTAGATTGAACATTAACCTGTACAGGCCCGTCTTCTTCATCTACAGCCACCAAGTCTTGTTTCTGCACCTTATGTGGGCGCAGAAAAGAAGGCTCCGTAGACTTGCCCCTCGTGTCAAGGGCTTTCTTTGCCCTCCTCATACGGGCAGTCTCCTCCTCACCAGGATCAGTAGCTCACACTATTTTCATGGCAGCTGCATAAACAAGAAATAAAATGTTGATATAAGCTTATCTAAAAATGAAATAAATTCACAAAGGAATGGAAGTTACCCAAGTCTAAAACAGTAGAAAAGCCCACGGCCCTTAAAGATTCTTCGATAATGAGATCCCAACACAAAGTTTCCCCGTTATCTTTGATAAGAGTTTCGTAGGCCGTTTGCTCTTCCATGTTGAGAACAATTTTGTTAGGGTTGCCATCGGCCACCTTACCAAAAGTGCTTCGGGAAAGGGTGCCCCAATCGCCCCCTTTCCAAACCAAATACATAAACTCTTCTTTCCATTTAGGGTTGTTATCAACAACCGAATGGCCGTTAAAAATATGTGGAATTTTAAGGCGCTGTCTAACATAGACCCACCCCGGTTGAACAGAAGAGCTATTATAAAACTGAAGTATTTTCCTAAATAAAGGCACGGAAAGAGGGAAGTTGTTTATTAAACATAAAACCATGAAACACAAAATAGATCGCCATGCATTTGGAGGAAGTTGACATGGACTTATTTGGACATCAGCTAAACGTTTGGGAATGAAATCATGAAAAGGGAACCTAAGTCCGGCTATGAGGGCGTCTCTAAAAACACAAAGCCCATTGGGCCTCCAATGGCAAGGCCTGTCACCAGGCCCAGCCTTGACAAGTCTGTAAGGGGTTTTAATTTCATAAGTTTTGTTATAGCCCTTAATTATATCATCGTCATGAAATTTGTTACAACAGTTATAAGCATCTAATTCAGCTAAAGAGGGATAATCATCTCCGCGAAGGTTGATCATTTCAATTAAACTCATATTATAGGAACGAATTTCGATATCGTTACCTCTTTTTGAATCCGAGTTCATCTTTGCTAGACGTTGTGCTGATTTATCCGCCATTGATCTTCAAAGGTTGAGTGCTCTAGTCCAGAAGTCTTAGTGTAGAAGATGAAGATGCAACAAAAACCCAGAAAATCTTCAAAGAAACCCAGAAACCGATGAGAAACTCGCCGGAAATTGAAGGAGTTGCTGGAAAAACCTCCGAAAATCGCATTAACTTGAGAGAAATGTTTAAGAAAATTTTTAGAGGAAATTAGAGTGTATTAGAGTGAAATGAGAAATGAATCTCATTCCACTCTTTTATAGAAATTTTCTAACTGGCTAGTAGCCGGTTAAAATTCTAAGTAACCGGTGATAGCCGGTTAGGGCCCACTGAAAGGCCCATAGGCCCAAAGAAAAGAAGGATCTAGAAGATCCTAGAAGATCTAGAAGGTCCCAAAGTAAATAAAATAATAAGGGGATTAATTAATCCAATAACACAATTGAGAGAAAATGGGTTAAGGCCCAATAGGCCTAGCAGGCCCAGTAAAACAAACAAAGTTCTAAATCGACTCTTCAAATGAAAACTATTGGTCAGAGACCTAACCAAAAATCTATAATTGAAGGCCCAAAAAGGTTTGAAGGCCCAAAATGTAGGCCCATAAAAAATCCAATTAGAAAATAAATGAAAGCATTTGTTAAAATCGAGTTTCGTCGATTAGGATCCTGATCGAAATGTCGACTAGGAATCCATGTCGAAGTAGCTTTGAGCAGGCTATCAAATTGCCATTTATTCGACCAGGATTCTGATCGAAATGTCGACCAGGAATCCATGTCGAAGTACATTCGAGCAGGCTGTAAAAATGACATTTATTCGACCAGGACCCTGATCGAAATGTCGACCAGGAATCCATGTCGAAGTACCTTCGAGCAGGCTGTCAAATTGCCATTTATTCGACCAGGACCCTGATCGAGATGTCGACCAGGAATCCATGTCGAAGTACCTTCGAGCAGGCTGTCAAATTGCCATTTATTCGACCAGGATCCTGATCGAAATGTCGACCAGGAATCCATGTCGAAGTACCTTCGAGCAGGCTGTCAAAATGACATTTATTCAACCAGGACCCTGATCGAAATGTCGACCAGGAATCCATGTTGAAGTACCATCGACCAGAGTGTCGAAATGAAGTTTAGTCGACCAGGATCCTGATCAAAATGTCGACAGGGAATCCTGGTCGAAGTACCATTGACCAGAGTGTCGAAATGAAGTTTAGTCGACCAGGATCCTGACCGAACTATCGACCAGGAATCCTGGTTGAAGTGCCATCGACCAAAGTGTCGAAATGAAGTTTAGTCGACCAGGATCGTGATCAAAATATCGGCCAAGAATTCTGGTCGAAGTGTCATCGACCAGAGTGTCAAAAGCAAGTTAAGTCGACCAGGATCCTGGTCAAAAATTCGATCAGGAATCCTGGTCAAAATTTTCTGGTAAATTTTGCTGATGTTCTCAGAAAATAGCATTTTTTGGAAAAATTTCAGAAATTTGGCACAATTGTGGTATGATCAATAGTGGAAAATATCTGTAGGTATAAGAAAAGTATAACGATGTTACTCATAGTTTTCTTGTAAAAATAATGGCTTAGCCTCGAACAAGACGAATCGTAGTAAATGTGTATGTCGCTCCACACTTTACATTCAAGACAACACCTGTGAAACACTAGTGTAAATAGACCTTTTAACTTCAACGAAAACCTGATCAGTTTTCTTAGAAGTTGGGGGGCAAATGATATGGGCTGAAAATAATCCCTGAAAATACATTTAATGATAAATTTAATGAACCAAGGATGGTCCAAGGTCAAAGCCCAATTATGAGGCCCAAAACCCCTATTATGATAATAATTTCGTAATTAGATAAATCAGCTAAAATAGGACTCCGTTATTGAGTCTAATGGAGACCCAAATTCTTTAAGGAGTGATCCCCAAGTCATACGAGTCTAACACGAATCAACCTTCCTCATGGAAGGATCCAGAACCGGGCTTAGAGTGGGTATCATGTCTACCAAGATACCGAACCCTTTTCTAACTCCAAGGCACCTAATGCCTATATAAAGGGCCTGACCCCTCATTCTTAGAACTACATTTTGTGGCTTGATTCTTGATATTTGCAAGATACATAGGCATCTTGTGAGTACCCGAGTTAAGTCATGAAACACTTGATCAGCCATTAAAGCTCGAAGCTTCCATAAACCTTAGCATTAAATACGCAGTAAAAACACCCTATTTTTCGTTCCACAACACCTCAAGAGCCAAATAAATGCTGCTATTTTCTCTCTAGATACTCACCATTTTCCAGAATTTAATTTCTCCAAAAAGTATCTAGCAAACAAGCTTTGATCTTCATCTTTTATATACATTTCAAGCTTGTTTTTAGCACCATTTCTTCACCATAAACCTACCTCTCGGCAAGTTCTTTTTGGGTAGCTCCCTAGCACATTTTCTTCAGCCCTTAAAGAGTTCTTTCAAGTGTCTTTGAGTCACCTTTCATCCATCCTTGAATATCTTTGTGTTGGTGCTCAAACTTGGTCACTTAGGTAATGTTTTAATCACCATCTCTTGCTCTAAAACAATTCTATCCAAGACCACTTCAAAGACAAAGCTTTAGCTCGACTAAAGTGGGCTCTTAAAGTGCTTTGAAAGAGGTTTAAGGATCCTTGTGTCCCCCTTAAATTGTTTTTCATTGATTGATCTTGGTGGCCTTGTTTTGGTTGCACCTTTTGGTGATTTTTGGTGTATTTCTTGCTCTTGTTTAAACCTCTCGGCCAAACCCTTTAGGCTGCCCCTTAGCTCAAATCTAGTCAGCCCTTAAGTGGTCCTTTCTTGTGTCTTTGAGCCACCTTTGATAACCCCTTGCATATCTTTCATTTGTTGCTCTTTCGGCCTTAGTTTGGAGGTAAGTTTTAGGCTTCGATCCTAGCTTGTTTTACTTGATTTCTTTCTAGACTTCAAGTGATTCTAAGTTAGTTACTTTTTGTTTAGTGTGTGTACATCTACACATACTAGTCCCGGAACCTAGTTTGTATTCTTTGAGAATACCTCGTATTTTAGAATTCTTTGCTTTAGGCAACCAAGCCACCGGATAAAGCCAAAGGTCATAAACTAGTTAAATTTTTGTTCTGTGTGTTGTGCGTGTTGTGTGTGTTGCATTCACGGATATAATTGTTGCACGTTTAATTTATTGTCTTGCATCACCGATCGTGTGACAAGTCCCTCGTGTGACTTGTCATGTGCCGTTATTTACTATTTGCGAGTTGATATTTTTTATTTCATCCTCACACTTGTGAGTTGAATAATTAAGCACTCTTGCTCACACCACTAAAGTTCCGTAGCTCGTCCGATTGGCGTCGTGACTCGCTCGACTTTTACTAATAACGAATTAATTATTTTAATACGCAATAGCGTCCCCGTGGCTAGTACCGTAACATACTAGTTTTGCACGGCCTATATTATATTATCACTCACTTGTTGTTTTTTTGTAGCTTGTTGTTGTATCTTTGTAGTGAGGTGAAGTGAAGTGAGGTGATCTTCGCTCTAAGACCCAAGTCTTAGACATGCCGATGGGGAGTTGGAGTTACGCTTTAAGATAAATATTTTAGTGGTTTACTAGTTATTTTGAGGAGGTAACGGGGAGTTACGCTCCAAGATAAATAATTAATGGTTTGCTCTATATTTTGAGGAGGTAACGGGGAGTTACGCTCTAAGATAAATATATAACGGGGTAGCTTACATTTTGAGAAGGTAATGGGGAGTTACGCTTCAAGATAAATATATAGTTGTATTTGTTTTTAAAGGTTTCTCCACCAGTTATAAGGAGTTTTACTTATAGTGGACGAAATCTCGAGCCTGGGGAGGAGCTCGGGGACTGGATTAGGGGTGTTCGAATCCGTTAGGATTGCGGCATCGCGAACCAGGATAAATCGATGGTGTCTTATTTCTCTCTTTTATTTTCTGCATTTTACATTACTTATTTATAAGTAATTAATTTTAAAAGGGAAAGAAAATTTAAAAACGCCAAGCTCAAATTTTAAAAAGGTAATAAGCTATTCAACCCCCCCTTCTAGCTTATTTTACCCACATTCGGGACCTATCATTTGGTATCAGAGCATTTACTTTTAATCTCGCTATTTTTAACGTTGTGAAGTTCGAAAAAAGTAACCAAAAGTAGATCGTTAAAATGGCGCATTTAAATATGATCGGTTATGGTGAAGGTCTTTCGAGTTCTAGACCTCCACTATTCAATGGTATAAATTTTGCAACTTGGAAAACACGGTTTAGTATTTATGCTAGATCCCGAGGTGTTAAAGTTTGGATGGCTATCAAAGATGGTGTAGTTATTCCTACTAAAACCGAAGGCGGAAAAACCATCGAGAAGAAAGTTAGTGAATATACTCCCGAGGAAGAAATAAGGATGAATATAGCCGCGAAAGCGGAAATGGTGTTAACTAGTGCACTTGCAAAAAAAGAATACAAACATGTTAATAATTGAAAGTCGGCACAAGAAATGTGGAACAAGTTAGCTATCACTTATGAGGGTATGAAAGATATTAAGAAATCTCGAATGGATACCTTAATTCATGAGTACGAGAATTTTAAACTTCTCGAAGGTGAATTAATCATCAATATGGAAACGAGGTTTACTCGTGTAATCGATGAGCTTGCTTAACTCGATAAGGTCTATACGACAAGTGAGAAAAATCAAAGGATTTTAAAAACCTTGCCTCCGAGTTGGAAAGTTAAAGTTACCACGATCAAAGAAATGCATAGTCTTAACGACTAATCCATCGATAGTTTATTCGGAAATCTTCGTGCTTACAAGGAAGATAATGTACTGGACAAAGTTGTCCCTAAAATGGATGACAAACGAAAGAATATGGCTTTGAAAGCTATATTAATCGATGAAGAAGAAAATGACGAAGAGTTAAACTAAGAGTTGGAAAATCTCGATGAACATGAAATTGCCTTAGTATCGAGACAACTTCGTCGTGTGTTACAAAGTAAAGCTCAAAGGTAGGGAAAAGGCTTCCTAAAATCGAACAATCAAAATCAAGTATGTAATTCGAAAGGAAGGCCGAATTATCGAAACAATTCTCCGACTACGAGTTATACTAAAAACCAAGGTGCTCCTAATTCGTATAATAATTCCCCAAATACGAATCATGGTAAAACGCAAGGCGCACCTCAAGGTAATAATTCGTACAATAATTCGAATTATACAAAGAACTATTCGGCACCTAAGTAAAAGGAGCCAATAGTCGAGGAAACTCAAGATGTTTGTTTTAAATGCAAACAACCGGGTCACTTTAGACGTGAATGTCCAAAGTTACCTAAAGGTCGAGGTCTTGTCGTGGAGAATGGTTGGGATTTAAGTGAAGACGAAGAAGCACCGGAAGAAACCAAAGAAATTGTCAACCTTTGCTTAATGGCTATCTCCGACGAATCTACATCAACGGACAAATCAACTACTAACCATGAGGTAACCCGAAACTCTACTTCAAATTTGAATGTTGCATCATGTAGTAGTGATTATTTAAATGTGCAATTGTCAAGTATGGATTATTCGAGTTTGGATTCTTCCAAACTTATCAAGATGGTGAACTCGTTAAAATCGAGTCTTGATGATATGAATTGCAAATTTGTTACGATGAGTTCTGAAAGGAATAAATATCGTGAGACAAATAGTGAGCTTCAAAATGAAGTTGCTCGTTTAAAGGATATTCATGTTAACGACAAAGAATATTTCGATTTCATTTCTTCACAAAATGAGCGCTTGAAAATCGAGATAAATTAAAAGAATGAAAATATTAGAAATCTTGAAATAGAGAATATATCTCTAGTTATTCAAGCCGAAGAAAATGAAAAAGATTTGTTACAAGTCAACGATAAGAATCGTGAGCTTCATGTTGAGATTTTGAATTTAAAAATTTGAAATGAAGCATTAGAAAGTGAAATTGCTACACGAGACAATCGGATCAAAGAACTTGAACAATCTTTAACGGGTGACAAAGAAGAAGAGCTTAGACAAGCCATAAATGATTTGGATCTTGACTACCAAATAACCTTAACCGAAAAGAATAACGAATTAGCTAAATTAAAAGAGCAATTCGATGTTGAGGTTGCTGAGAAAGAATATTTTGTTTCGGAAATGAAAACAAGTATTTTGGAAAGTTAAAGGCTTAAAAATGAGAACGCTAAGCTCATGGCTCAAGTAATAGATCAAGAAAATGTGCTAAACAACAAGATCAATGTTTTAATGCAAGAAAAGCACAATCTTGATTCTATAATTAAGCAATTCACTAAGAGCAATACTATATTGGAAAGTATGATATACAATCCAAAGGTATCTCCTAACAAAGAAGGTTTAGGATATGATGTGAATCAACCTCCTAAAAGAGAAGCACATATTCCTACTCCCACCAAAGATACTCCTCCTAAAGCACCTACGAAGCTATGCATGTTTTTTAACAAGAATGGACATGAAAGTCTATTTTGCAAAGCTAAGGAAGGTGTAAGTAAGGGGAAGTATAAGTGGATGCCCAAAGGAGCAATAATGCTCAAAAGAATTCTGTTAAAAATGCGAACAAACAACCGAGACATTCTTTTCGTCAAGAGCCGATTAAATTTCAACCAAGGAACCCTACAAATGTTGCAAGTTCTAGTACTAACAATACTAGACAATCGAATGTTCCTAGGAGAAATTTTGTTGCTCAAAGGTCGAATAATAATGTTTATATTCGGAATCAAAATGATTATATGCCTAGAAATGTAAGTCATTATAATGTTCGATCGAGTCAACATGCTAATGTGAGTCATCATGCATATCCTAGACATTACAATGCTCATGCCAGAAATAATCGTGTAAATTATCATGCCAATAATCATTCTAGAGAATCTACTATTACTATATTTCCCCATAGTAATGGCCGTGCTTTTCATGGTAATCCTAAATATATGCCAAGGAGAAATCCTAATCATATATCTAATAGGAATCAAGCATCTAGAAATGTTATTGTCTATGTGAATGATTATTCTATGCCCAAATTCATTTATGATAATATTCGTGATAAGTGGATTTTATATCCACTTGGAACGCTTCAATTTGGCTTAAATTGATTGTCTTGGACTCAAGTTTGTGGTAGTTTTGATGTGTTTTGTGTAGTTGTGTAGGTTTGTAAGAATGTCGATTATGGTTGATGCTTCCGTCGTTTTTGGAGTTAAATTTGTGCAATGGAATGAAGAATGGAGTTGTCACTAAACTCTCATGAAGGTTCCTAAGTCAAGGGAAATAAAGAATGTGATCTAACGCAAAAAGAACGGGCGAAAACGGAGCAAGAACGAAGGAATTAGAGCTGAAAAACGACCGCAGACGGAGGACCAGGCGCAGGCTGCACAAGATGACATGCAGGCTGCGCGTCTGGCAGCTGTATTCGGGGCAGGCTGCACGCCTGGGGCGCAGGCTGCGCGCGTGCGTTGCTGAAAATTTACAGTTTTGCCCTTATTCATTATTTTGGCCATATCTTGAGTTCTACAAGTCCGTTTTGGACGATCTTACTGTCCACGCGAAGCTAACGAGATTCTCTATCATTATAAAGTGGTCCAGATGTCAAAACACAACTTGAACGGCCCAGAAATATTGAAGAAAAGTCAGCTATGAATTTTCCTTCAAAACAGAATCAGTTTAGGAACCGTATTTTGCAGAAATTCTATTATAATTCTGTTTTGGTATTTTCTTGCTGGACAAGACTTCTGGAGCCTATTTAAACACATCCTACCATTGTAATTTGTATCACCATTACATATCAATTACTTAGGTTTATTTGTATCTTTTCATACTTTGTTTTTATCGTGGTTTCATCAGATCCCATGATGACGAGGGGTTCGATTATGAACTAATCGTTGTCATGAGATTCTAACGGAGTTATCTATGTAGCTTAGTAGTTTGATTGCTTTAAAGATTTATGTGTGGTGAATTCTTGATATCCTTGTATGGTTGTGTTTCATGTGTTAGATGCGTCACGAACATCTAAATTGTTAATCTCTTACGAAATGAGAGTGGATCTTGAGATTTAGAACCTGCCATGCTAACATAGGATAGGTTGATGTTTTAACATCATGATTTGTAGCGTAAATAGAGATATTATGCTACCCTATGTGATCTTAATAGACAACTTGTTCTTCAACCGTTATGTTTTCAAATCTTATAGGGATATAGGGTCTAAGCATAATTGGTGTCTATTCATCTTCTATCTCCTTTGTGGATGTATGTTTAGTTTGGTATTCGTATACTGAGAGGTAGCGTTTACTTGTTTCGTGTTGTCTGATCAGATATCATAACCATCACATGCATTGATTAAAGGCATCAACTCTAAGCGAAGTATTTAATGAAGTTAGGATCCCATGTTTACTCTTGTACAAGTAATTCGATTTTAATTTTCATTAGATAATTAATTCTTAGATTGTTCATTTGTTTTATTTAGTTAATTTTGGTTAATTAAAACCCAAATTTGTTAATTGTCTTAGCAGTGAATAATAATCATACATTGTTGCATAGGTACATCTACTGAATTAAAACCATAACCAGATCTCTGTGGGAACGAACTTGACTTATTCATATATTACTTGTGGCCACGTACGCTTGCGTGATTTAGTGTTAACAAGTTTTTGGCGCCGTTGCCGGGGATCATCGGTGTTTTATTTTTAGTTTATGTGCTTGTCATCAGTGGTCGTTGGAGTTCATTGACTCGGATTGTTTCTTACATAGTTGTTTAGTTCTATGTGTTTCAGGTAGCAATGGGAGAACCAGCAGCAGCAGCGAAAGCATTGATGTATTATTCTCAACCAAAGATCAATGACGTCCAATTTAGAATTGTCAGGCCAGCTATTGCAGCTAATACTTTCGAAATCAAGCCTAGCATAATTCAGATGGTGCAGAATTCGGTTCAGTTTGGGGGTGCTCCGATTGAAGATCCTAACATGCACATCCGAAATTTCATTGAGATCTGCGACACTTACAAGATCAATGGGGTGTCGGAAAATGATATCAAATTGAGACTTTTCCCATTCTCGTTGAGGGATAAAGATAAGGGTTGGTTGCACTCTCTACCAGCAGGATCTATTTTGACATGGTAGGATCTTGCTAAGAAATTTCTTACTAAATTTTTCCCCATGGCAAAGACCGCAGCAATCAGGAACGCTATTACTCAATTTTCACAGCAGTCTGAAGAATCTTTGTGCGAAGCTTGGGAGCGATATAAGGAGATGCTAAGGAAGTGTCCACATCATGGGATGCCTGATTGGATGGTGATTAACTGCTTTTATAATGGCTTGGGTGCACAGTCAAGACCCATGCTAGATGCAGCATCAGGTGGAGCTTTATGGGCTAAGAGCTATGAGGAAGCTTATGAGTTGATTGAGATTATGGCTGCGAATGAATACCAGAATTCAATTCAGAGATTATCACAAGACAAAATAGCAGGAATTCTGGAAGTTAATATAGTCACAGCTCTAGTAGCTCAGCTAGAAGCACTTAATAAGAAATTGGATTCTATGTCAAAGCATGGGGTGCCTCAAGTTGCTAGTGTTTGTGAGCTATGTGCAGGCGAGATGTTAGAGGAATTGAAGGTCATTTGTTCTAAGCATGAAATCCAACTTGAGGAGAGTTCTTTTGATCCTAAGTCAGTTGTGAAGACTTCTGTTGGTGAACTACCCACTTTCGTTCCTAATCCGTCTATTTCCACTCTTGCTCAGTTTTTGGTGGTTAATAATGAAAATCATCATGTTGAAGAAACTTCCAGACTCGAGTTTAAACCACCAGATCAGCTGAGGTATGTATGTTTGGGTCAATCATCTACTTTGCCTATTATTATTGTTGCTAACTTGTCAGGTAGCGAAGAGAACAATGTTACTGACACTTTTGAAGAGCGAAGAAGGCTGGAAATTGTTATCAAGGATGTAGTACCGGAAAAGATAATTAAATGGCCATATAGAGATACGGTGTAGAAATTTTCAAGAGAAAAAGTCATTGCCATGTCTAGCTAAAGACTTTAAACAAAGGCACTTCGTGGGAGGCAACCCATGCTTTTCGGCATTTTTATTTAGGTATGTTTCCTGCTATCTCTTGTATTACCTTCCATTCAAAGGGGACATTGAAAACTTTAAGTTTGGGGGTGGTTTGGGGATAAGTAGTGTGCATTAGTTATTAGTGTGTCATTGTGTTCATATAGATATCATATATTGCATGTTAGTGGTAGTTCATTCATGTATCTTCGTATTATTTATGTTTGTTTCATATAGGACATTATGTTATTTTGTTTGTTTTACCATGTGAGTTCATTTTAGTTGCATTTTCGTGGCATGCATTTTTCATGATCCCTTATAATGAACTAATTCTGATTGATAGGTCGATGTCTTATTGAGTGTGGTAATGATGAATAGAGGGTTGATTTATAGTTTTTATGAAATTGACTTGCATGATTCAGAAACAAAATATTTTCACAGTCTCATCGTTTACTTTTGGGCTAGGTTGAGGTCATGCTTGTTTGGATGTTTTGAGATTTAATCACTTGATTATATTTAGAATTTTCGTTATTCCCTTGATAGTGTAGGAACACTAAAGTCTAAGTTTGGGGGAAACCAGGGATTTCATGCTAGTTATTAATAATGGCTAGGCGTCCAATGGCTAGTAGCCGTCTCATATTTATATGAGTAGTCTAGGGTTGGAAATGAGAATTCTCATTCCAGATTACGTATATTAAAAAAAAATCAGAAAAAAAGAGGGAAAAAAAAGAGTCAAAAGTTTCAATTGTTAAATGCAAAATTAACCACGAGTGAGCTCTTTAATACTCGAGTAATTAAGTCTGAGGGGACTTAGTCCTAGTAACCTAAAGCTCTTAACCTAAAGCTCTTGTGGTTTGGGATTGCTGACCTAACACTCGCTACATGGGTATTATTGTATAAGCCTTTTGGGGTCTCATTCATTGCACGGTTAAATAAGCATGAGTATTATATATAGTATTATGTGTCGTAGTGTAGTAATAAAGCATGAATTCCTGGCTAACTTGAATAAGGATGGAGGTGTTTCTAGGTTATGAAGTGTCTACAGTCTATTCTATTTATAAACCTGTGATTGTCTTGGCGAAGAACATGTATGATTTTGATCTAGTTTTGGGAGTATATCTGATGAGCATTGCACACACGCACGTTTCTGTCATGTATTGTCAGTATACGGGGACTTAGTCGAGCTCTATTTGGATTTAGTTGCATTCTTTGAGATATTTGTTTGCTAGTTGGTTTTGGTTAGTTTCGAAGGGGATTTTTGCATTTTCATATTAGTTGCATTCATGCATTGCATTGTTTAGTTAGAAGGATTTTGTGGGTACATTCGCTATAGGCCCTCACGAGACCTTACTCGTCCACTAGGGCTGCCTAGGGGTTTAAAGGGCTTGTTACATATGCCAAATGCAACCGTGATCACCTACGGAAGTGGTACTAATTAGTTAGTGTTTAGTTGTTTATGCCTGAGGACAAGCATCGGTTTAAGTTTTGGGGTGTGATCAGTGGATTTTATATCCACTTGGAACGCTTCAATTCGGCTTAAATTGATTGTCTTGAACTCAAGTTTGTGATAGTTTTGATGTGTTTTATGTAGTTGTGCAGGTTTTTAAGAATGTCGATTATGGTTGATGCTTTCGTCGTTTTTGGAGTTAAATTTGTGCAATGGAATGAAGAATGGAGTTGTCATTAAACTCTCATGAAGGTTCCTAAGTCAAGGGAAATAAAGAATGTGATCTAACGCAAAAAAAAGGGCAAAAACGGAGCAAGAACGAAGGAATTAGAGCTGAAAAACGACCGCAGACGGAGGACCAGGCGCAGGATGCACAAGATGACATGCAGGCTGCGCATCTGGCAGCTGTATTAGGGGCAGGCTGCGCCCCTGGGGCGCGTTGCTGAAAATTTAAAGTTTTGCCCTTATTCATTGTTTTGGTCATATCTTGAGTTCTACAAGTCCGTTTTGGACGATCTTACTGTCCACGCAAAGCTAACGAGATTCTCTATCATTCTAAAGTGGTCCAGATGTCCAAACACAACTTGAACGGCCCAGAAATATTGAATAAAAGTCAGCTACGAATTTTCCTTCAAAACAGAATCAGTTTAGGAAACGTATTTTGCAGAAATTCTATTATAATTCTGTTTTGGTATTTTCTTGCTGGGCAAGACTTCTAGAGCCTATTTAAACACATACTACCATTTTAATTTGTATCACCATTACATATCAATTACTTAGGTTTATTTGTATCTTTTCATACTTTGTTTTTATCGTGGTTTCATCAGATCCCATGATGACGAGCGGTTCGATTATGAACTAATCATTGTCATGGGATTCTAACGGAGTTATCTATGTAGCTTAGTAGTTTGATTGCTTTAAAGATTTATGTGTGGTGAATTCTTGATATCCTTGTATGGTTGTGTTTCATGTGTTAGATGCGTCGCGAACATCTAAATTGTTAATCTCTTACGAAACGAGAGTGGATCTTGAGATTTAGAACTTGCCATGCTAGCATAGGATAGGTTGATGTTTTAACATCATGATTTGTAGCGTAAATAGAGATATTATGCTACCCTATGTGATCTTAATAGACAACTTGTTCTTCAACCGTTATGTTTTCAAATCTTATAGGGATATAGGGTCTAAGCATAATTGGTGTCTATTCATCTTCTATCTCCTTTGTGGATGTATGTTTAGTTTGGTATTCGTATACTGAGAGGTAGCGTTTACTTGTTTCGTGTTGTCTGATCAGATATCATAACCATCACATGCATTGATTAAAGGCATCAACTCTAAGCGAAGTATTTAATGAAGTTAGGATCCCATGTTTACTCTTGTACAAGTAATTCGATTTTAATTTTCATTAGATAATTAATTCTTAGATTGTTCATTTGTTTTATTTAGTTAATTTTGGTTAATTAAAACCCAAATTTGTTAATTGTCTTAGCAGTGAATAATAATCATACATTGTTGCATAGGTACATCTACTGAATTAAAACCATAACCAGATCTCTGTGGGAACGAACTTGACTTATTCATATATTACGCTTTGGGCCGAAGCTATGTCTACGGCTTGCTACGTTCTGAATAGAGTTTTACTACGTCCAATTAAAATGAAGACTCCACATGAACTTTATTTTGGTAAAACTCCAAAGATAAGTTACTTCAAGGTTTTGGAAGTAAATGCTATATTTTGAACTCAAAAGACTATCTAACGAAATTCCACCCCAAATCGTATGAGGGTGTATTTCTTGGTTATTCGAATACTAGTAAAGCTTATCGAGTATTTAATCTTGGAACGTTAGTAGTGGAAGAAACAATGAATGTTGTATTTGATGAATCAAAACCACTTTCTAAGTTTAAAGACTTTGTCGAAGAGGATGATGATTCTAATGATCCTAAAAATGATTCTAGTGCTGAAGTGGAGAATATCATTCGTCATATGGGAACCATGGATCTAGGAACTAAAATTCCTACTAATCCTCTCGAAACAATTGAGTCCGAAGTTTGATTGCCTCCGAAGATTCCATTGATTAAGAATCACCCGATAGACAATGTCTTAGGTGAACTTAGTAAAGGCGTTCAAACTCGAGCTCAAGTTCAAAACATTGTGAGTAACCTAGCATTTTTATCACAAATCGAGCCCAAATCGGCTAAAGAAGCTTTATTAGACGAGGATTGGATTGATGCCATGCAAGATGAGCTAAATCAATTTACTCGAAACAAAGTTTGGGAACTCGTGCCTCCACCACCCGATACTTCCATTATTAGAACGAGATGGGTCTTTCGTAATAAACTTGATGAAGGTGGAGAAGTGGTAAGAAATAAAGCAAGATTAGTTGCTCAAGGCTATACTCAAATGGAAGGTATAGATTTTGATGGAACTTATGCTCCCGTAGCTAGAATCGAGTCTATTCGAATGTTTTTAGCCTACGCTTTGCTATAGAGGTTTCAAAGTCTATCAAATGGATGTTAAATCGGCATTCCTAAATGGTGTCTTAGAAGAAGAAGTGTATGTAAGACAACCACCGGGATTTGAAGATCATAAACATCCTAATTATGTATACAAGTTATACAAAGCCTTATACGGATTAAAACAAGCTCCGAGAGCTTGATATGAGCGGTTAAGTAAACTCCTAACCGATAATGGTTTTAAAATGGGAATTGCGGATACTACTCTATTTATGAAGTATGAAGGTGATTATATCTTGCTCGTTCAAATATACGTAGATTATATTATTTTTGGTGCAACCAAAGAATCACTATGTAACGAATTCTCGGAAAAAATGAGTAAAGAATTAGAAATGAGCATGATGGGAGAATTAAATTTCTTCCTAGGTTTGCAAATTAAGCAATCTCAAGATGGCATTCACATTTCACAATCGAAATATTGTAAGGAAATGTTGAAGAAATTTGAAATGGAATATGCAAAGCCTATTAGTACACCTATGTCTATCGCCGATAAGTTATCTATAAATAAAGATGGTGTTTCCATAGATATTAAGAAATATCGAGGGATGATATGAAGTTTACTTTATATCACGGCTAGTAGACCGGATATATAATTCAGCATTGGTAAATGCGCTCATTTTCAAGCGAATCCGAAAGAATCTCATTTATCCGCGGTTAAACGGATATTTAGATATCTTAAAGGTACTACTAATTTAGGTCTTTGGTATCGTAAAGGACATCCGTTCGACTTAGTGTGTTTTTCTGATTCGGATTATTCGGGGCATTTAATCGATAGAAAAAGCACTAGTGGTACTTGTCAATTTCTCGGTGGATGTTTAGTTTCTTGGTTTTCGAAGAAACAAAACTCCGTTTCTATTTCTACCACCGAAGCGGAATATATAGCGACCGCGAAATGTTGTGCTCAAATCATGTGGATGAAGCAAACATTAGCCGACTATGTTGTTAAATTCGATGTGGTATCTATTTTGTGTGATAATACGAGTGCAATTGATTTGAGTAAAAATCCGGTATTGCATTCGAGATCTAAACATATAGATATTCGACATCACTTCCTTCGTGATCATGTTAATAAAGGTGATTTAAATTGGTTCATATCGACACCGAAATTAATATCGCGGATATTTTCACGAAACCTTTAAGCTCCGAAAGATTCTCTAAATTGCGGTTTGATTTAGGAATGATGGAGTGCCCAAATTAGTTTGTCAAATTTTATTCAAAATATATATTACTTTATTTTAATTATCTTACAACTTACAACATTGTTTAAGCGGATTTTCAAGCAGGACTTAAACATTCAGATTTCTTCGACAATGTTGTGAGCTGTAAATAATTAAACCAAAAGAAGTATATGGTTTGTTTAATTTTTACAAATTAATTTGAATAAGTTCCATATTATTTTTATTAGCTAAAATACATTTATTTTCGAAAATTTGGAACTTTGTGCATTTTATTATTCTATAATAAAATAGCAATTTTTCTGGTGGCGCAGAAATTTTTGGAGGATTTTTCTGATTTATTTACTATTTTATATGATTTTTTGAAAACAGTTTTTAAACTAAGTAAAATCATGTAAAATTCAAAAATAAATCAAACAGGGGCATGCGCATGAGAAGAATACGTGTATGGGGTTTGGCAGTCAACAGTCAGCCGGTCAAGCATCGAAAAGGCGCGAGGAGATCAGAGTCGTTGATTCAAACGTCGGGGAAGATCACAGCCGTTGAAGATTTTATTAAATAATTTCCTAAAACAGAAATTTTATCAAACTCTCTCTTCTCCCTCCTGTTTTATTTACTAAATTAGTCAAAACCCTAGCTTTCGAAACTCAAATTCCGGCCAAACCTGTCGTCGATTGTAAAATCCAACCCCAGATTCGTGTTCCTCACATCGAAATACATACATCCTAATATCAAACTCTCAAGTATCTATCCGATATTGTTTTTTCACCAAATTCGAGTTTGATATAGGATTAACAAAAAGCCTTCAAATAAATTGTTTAATCGATTTGTTCATGTTTTTATGATCCCTTTAATCGGGTCAGTCAAGCGTGGCACTTTGAGGTTTTTAACAGACTCATGCGATTGATATTTTGAAGCGCCATGACTTGTCTGATCCGGTGAAAGCAATCATATGATGATCGTATGTATTTGAGTGAGTATTCTATGTTCACTTATCATTGTATAATGATTTTTATCCTGTGGACAGAGGTGGTTGTTCATGTATTCAATAATCTCTGTGCACAGAGATAAAAATCACAGTGCTATGATGACCATATGCCTCTGATCTTGTTGTATTAATCCATTGTCATGGTACTGAGATTTTTACCATGCGGACAAGGATGGTTGACTCTTGTTGATAATCTTTGTGCGCACAGGTAAAAATCGTAGTGCCCTGACAATGATTCAAGAATGTTTGTGCTTAGATTATGATATTTCAATGTTTTTGTAAAGAGAGTTTATTAACACGGTAGAAAACTATGATTTAGTTGTGATTGAATTTAAGATTTCTGCCAAATCAATAGACAGCTCTATGCAATGATCTTGTTGAAAATCTAGCCTATCTCAATGATCTTGTAATGAGGTTCTCCTAGTTAGATAGAAAATTTTGAAATTCTTGAGAGTATGAGTATAAGTTTTCTACCTAACTAGGAGGCACCTCAATACATTGTTGATTGATTACAGTTGTGGTGGTCATATCCTTGATATCCTATTGTTACTTGTTTGATTATATTTTAAGTGCTTAATTGTGCTAACCCTAATGATTTTGTGATTGTCTTTGTGTGATTCTGATGATGCCATTGCCTTGGTGAGCACTTGTGTGCATTGGAAAGAACCTAGTATGATTAGCAATGCATTGCCTCTATAAGCCCTAGTTTATGTGTTATTTGGATTTTGTCATGTGTATTACCACCATGACCAAGGTACACAATTCTCAAACTCTTGTATTTATATACTCTCTGTCTTACTTATGCCTAGTGAGTACTTGATTTATTTGAGATAATAATGATGCTTTAAAATGACTATAATATCAGCGTGCATTGTGCCTATAGTATTGTGCTAAATTTTGTGAATTAAGTTTATTTGCATTGCCTTATATATGATCTGTGTTAGTCATGGTATGTGCTTATGTTGTGCCTTACCTAATTGCTTATCTTTTGATTGCAGTGTGCTTATGTGCTAAGTGGTAGTGTCTAACAGTCTAGATTATTTACCTGCAGTTAGTGTTTTCATAATTCACGTAAGCGTAAGTGGTCACAAGTAATATATGAATAAGTCAAGTTCGTTCCCACAGAGATCAGGTTAGGTTTAATTCAGTTCATGTACCTATGCAATAATGTATGGTTTTTATTCACTGCTAAGACAATTAACAAGATTGGGATTTGATTAACTAAAATTAACTACGAAGCAAATTAACAAACTAAGAATTACTTCACTAAATCGAATTACTTATGAGAATAAAAACATGGGATCCTAACTTCATTAAATATAGACGGTTAATCAATGCATGTGATAGTTATGATATCTGATCGGACAACACGAACCAAGTATAGGCTACCTCTCAGTATACGAATACCAAACTAATCATACATCCACAAAAGAGATAGAAGATGAATAGACACCAATTATGCTTAGACCCTATATCTCTATAGAATTTGATCCATATTGATCACACAAGGCAGTATAAGTATTCTCATCTTACACTAGGAATCATGTTGATAAACAATCATGACCCCATGCTAGCATGGCAAGTTCTAAATCTTAAGATCCACTCTTGCTTCATAAAAGATTAACAAATTAGATGTTCGCGACGCATCTATCAATTAAGCATAACCATACGAGGATATCAAGAATTCACCACACACAAATCTTTAAAGCAATCAAACTACTAAGCTACATAGATAAATCCATTAGAATCCCATGACAATGATTAATTCATAATCGAACCGCTCGTCATCATGGGATCTGATGAAACCATGATAATAAACGAAGTATGAATAATAATAAAACTAGAATAATAAGGTTTAGAAAACAAATCCGAAATCCAAAATAACGCCTAATAGAAGGACGAAAAGATGTAGATCTAGATCTCCGTTGCTTGTCATGAGCGTTGGGAATCCTTCTCCAAGTCTCTCTCTTCTCCCTCTGTGTTTATTCTAAGTAATGATAATCTAAATTACAATGATTCGATGTGTTTATATAGACCCTAGAAGTCTTGCACAGCAAGAAAATACCCTACAATACTAATAGAATTTGATTTTGGTGCAAGAAACTGCCTAAAATACGATTACAACTCAAATTAGTGCAAAACAGTCAATTTTCAGCATTCTGGCCGCACAGGGCCGCAGCCTGCGCAGGGTAGGGCGTAGTCAGCGCACCTACCTACTGTCCTAGTGCGCAGTCTGCTCACTAGGGTGCGCAGACTGCCCACCTGCCTTGTGAAGTTTTTCTGTTTCTGCTCTATTTGCTTCGTTTTGACTCCAATTTCTTCCGTTCTTTTTGCACATGCTTCCGTCTTCAATTCTCTAGGCTTGGAATCTTCATGGTGGCCCACAACAAGACTCCATTCTTCATTCTTAAGCTCTAATTCATCTCCAAAATTGATGGAAACATCAACCCTAATCGTTATTCTTGGAAACCTGCACACTTAAACAAAACACATCAAAACTACAACAAACTTGAGGCCAAGTGAGTCAATTTAAGCCGAAATGAAGCGATCCAAGTGGATATAAAATCCACTTATCACACCCCCAAACTTAAACCGATGCTTGTCCTCAAGCATAAATAACTAAACACTAACTAACTAACTAGTACCACTTCCGTAGGTGATCACGGTTGCATTTGGCATATGCAACAAGCCCTTTAAACCCCTAGGCAGCCCTAGTGGACGAGTGAGGTCTCGTGAGGGGCCTATAGTGAATGTACCCACAAAATACATCCAACTAAACAATGCAAAACAAATGCACTGCATGAATGAAACTAATATGAAAATGCAACGATCCCATTCAAACTAACCAAAACAAACTAGCAAGAAAATATCTGAAAGAAAGCAACTAAATCCAAATAGAGCTCGACTAAGTCCCCGCATACTAACATTACATGAACAGAAACGTGCATGTGTGCAATGCTCATCAGATATACTCCTAAAACTAGATCAAAATCATACCTATTCTTCGCCAAGACAGTCACAGGTTTATACATAGAATAGACTGTAGACAATTCATAACCTAGAAACACCTTCATCCTTATTCAAGTTGGCCAGGAATTCATGCTTTATTACTAGCAACTACGACACATAATATAAAAGCATGCTTACTTAACCGTGCAATGGATGAGACCCCAAAAGGCTTATACAATAATACCCATGTAGCGAGCGTTGGGTTAGTGGATCCCAGACTATAAAAGCCTTAGGTCACTAGGCACAAAGTCCCCGCGAACTTAATTGCTCGCGTATTAAAGAGCTCACCCCGGTTAATTTTGCATTTAACAATTTACATTTTTGACTCTTTTTTTCTGATTTTTTTTCTTTTCAATTTTTTTTATATATATGCAATCTGGAATGAGAATTCTCAATTCCAACCCTAGACTACTCATAAAGATATAAGCCGACTACTAGCCATTTGACGCCTAGCCATTATTGACAATTATTTACAATTAGCATAAAATCCCTAGTTTCCCCCAAACTTAGACTTTAGTATTCCTATGCTATCAAGGGAATAACGAAAATTCTAAATATAATCAAGTGATTAAATCTCAAAACAACCAAACAAGCATGACCTCAACCTATCTCAAAAGCAAACTAATGAGACTGTGTAAATATTTTATCTCTGTAACATGCAAGTCAATTTCATAGGAACTATAAATCACCCCTCTATTCATCATTACCACACTCAATAAAATATCTACCTACCAATCAGAATTAGCTCGTCCTAAGGGATCATGAAAAATGCATGCCATGAAAATGCAACTAATATGAACTCACATGGTATACAAAAATAAAAAAAATAGAATGACCTATATGAAACAAACATAAATAACACGAACAACAACATGCATGAACTACCACTAACATGCAAAATATGATATCTATATGAACACAATGACACACAAATAACTAATGCACACTACTTATCCCCAAACCACCCCCAAACTTAAAGTGTTCAATGTCCTCTTTGAATGGAAGGTAATACGAGGGATAGTAGAAAACATACCTAATTGTTGAAACATGTGGGTTGCCTCCCACGAAGCGCTGTCGTTGACGTCATTTAGCCGGACGTTGCTTCCTCAACTCACGGTGGTTTCAAAAGAATGACCGAACCGTCCTCAACAGAAAGACCATTCGTACGAACGTTGACATCTTGATTGCTTAGTCCCAACACAACTTTTCTTTCACTCTTCACCTTGATTTTTCCACCAATCGACTTCTTCGCCTTCTTTTTCTTCCTCACACCTCTAAGGTGTTTATCCCTCTCAACCGACTGAACAGAACACTCTTCTCCCGCATCATCAACTATCCACCATCTTAACACATTATTATGACCCTCTTCAAAAATCAATAACTCATCATTTAAAAGGACATACCTCAAATGCGGTGGAAGTTTTCCGAGCTTTACATTCGAGAGATCTTGAGTTGAAGAACTGTCAATGGAATCACTGATGTGATGCTCTATCATGTGCGTGTCCGACTTTTCGCTCAACAACTGATCAAACTCCTCCGCCTGACCCGTATCAACCATTTCCACACTGAAACACTCTTCATCTTCTGTCAAAAATTTCATGGCCTTGAACACATTAAAGGTGACATTCTGGTCTTGCACCCTCATTGTAAGCTCTCCTTGTCTTCTTGATCACACAAGGCAGTATAAGTATTCTCATTTACACTACGAATCATGTTGATAAAAAATCATGAACCTATGCTAGCATGGCAAGTTCTAAATCTTAAGATCCACTCTCGTTTCACAAAAGATTAATAAATTAGATGTTCGCGACGCATCTATTAATTAAGCATAACCATACGAGGATATCAAGAATTCACCACACACAAATCTTTAAAGCAATTAAACTACTAAGCTACATAGATAAATCCGTTAGAATCCCATGACAACGATTAGTTCATAATCGAACCGCTCGTCATCATGGGATCTGATGAAACCATGATAATAAACAAAGTATGAATAATAATAAAACTAGAATAATAAGGTTTAGAAAACAAATCCAAAATCCAAAATAATGCCTAATAGAAGGATGAAAAGGTGTAGATCTAGATCTCCGTTGCTTGTCACGAGCGTTGGGAATCCTTCTCCAAGTCTCTCTCTTCTCCCTCTGTGTTTATTCTAAGTAATGATGATCTAAATTACAATGATTTGATGTGTTTATATAGACCCTAGAAGTCTTGCACAGGAAGAAAATACCATACAATACTTATAGAATTCGATTTTGGTGCAAGAAACTGCCTAAAATACGATTACAACTCAAATTAGGGCAAAACAGTCAATTTTCAGCATTCTGGCCGCACAGGGGCGCAACCTGCGCAGGGTAGGGCGCAGTCAGTGCACCTTCCTACTGTCCTAGTGCACAGTCTTCCCACTAGGGTGCGCAGACTGCCCACCTGCCTTGTGCAGTTTTTCTGTTTCTACTCTCTTTGCTTCGTTTTGACTCCAATTTCTTCCGTTCTTTTTGCACATGCTTCCATCTTCAATTCTCTAGGCTTGGAATCTTCATGGTGGCCCATAACAAGACTCTATTCTTCATTCTTAAGCTTCTAATTCATCTCCAAAATTGACGGAAACATCAACCCTAATCGACATTCTTGCAAACCTGCACACTTAAACAAAACACATCAAAACTACAACAAACTTGAGGCCAAGTGAATCAATTTAAGCCGAAATGAAGCGATCCAAGTGGATATAAAATCCACTTATCAGTTAGCATAATCTTGCAAAAGATTGGTTGTTGTTAATGTGCCATTTAACTCTAAGTACTATATATAACTGCAACTACATGCTTGATCACATGAGTTCATTATCTTTGTGTGCATCTAAGTAGGTTGCAAAATTTATAAAATTTATATATTCATTTATATAAATTTTATTTTTGATTACTTAGGATTTCTAGATGAATAAAATGAAAATTTCTTGACTAATTGCTTCTCTGATCACATAGTGCTTATTGAGTTATAAAATTGAATTTTCTCTGAATATGTGATCATCTAGACTTAATAGGATTAAAATTAAATTCTGTGAATCACTTAGGAACTGGTGAGATTTAAAAAATTATATTGTCTTATAGACCTTAGTCCTCATACCTGTGCTAAAGTTATTTTAATATCCTATGCTTCTAGAAATCTATTTGTTTATTAGCTTGCAGATTGTATATATTATGTCTAAGTGCATTGAACATGTCTTGATCTTATCCTTAGACAACTATCTGTGTATGGTCTAGTTGCTTGAACTGAATTAGTTAGGTTTATCCTAACTAGATTGAGCTCTCTGTGTGATAATGTTATGCTTCTAGTTATCAGTATAGTTAGGATAACTTTTTGTGATTTGATACTTGTCATATCCTAAGTTCTAGCCCTGCATTCCTATTTTTAAAGTTTATAATTAATTTTATGAATGTCTGTGTGCTCTGTGTGAGAGTATGTGTGTCTTCTATACATATTTATATGCATGCTCAGAAGCCTATTTGTGTATGTATGTGAGAGACCTTGTCTTGGCACAAACCAGCTGTTGAGATGTGATACATATTTTTTATTATTACTTTTGCTAAAAGTGTATTCTTGGATGTCAACTACCTTAAAATGCATTTATTGCTATTTGCTGTTAATTGCTATAAATAAGGATGCATGCTGGTTTTTTGCCGAATTAGTTAGTACTATACTGATAAGTAGCCTTACTTCTCTACACAATATCATATCTCAATGTGTACTTATGTGTCCTTACTACTGTGCTTATACTGTATTCACTGCTCTTGAACTGTTTCTGCACATCTTTACATGCTCAAACCTTGCAAGTTCTGTGTATTTAAGAGAAGTGTTTGATGCATTTACTTCACATTCTTGCATTCATTTCGTTAGTCTTCATACACTTAAACATGGCTCCTGATTATCTTAATTGCTCAATTCCTTTAACTCCTTTAAACACAACTCTATCCTTGTTTCCCAGCACATAAACCAACACCAACACTCACAGTAAACCATCTTCTTCTAGTTCACGAAATAAGAAGAAGAAAGCCAAGTATAATAATGCCTTCATCATGTCTAAGCATGGCCTTGCTAAGCCTGTGAAGGGCAAGCTTGTGCCTGGTCAGCTGGTTGAGTTATTTCATGACTCAGACCTTCAAAGAGTTCTCACTAGAGCTAAGCTAGAACCATTTCTTATTTATCCTACTAAGAGGGTTCTTATGAGCTTAGTTGCTGATTTTTACAATAACCTCACTCTTAACCTTGGTCCTAATGGAACTGTCTTTCTCACTTCCATTGTGAATGGCATTCCATGTCTTGTTGACCAAGAAGTTTTTGTCAAAGCTCTTAATCTCCATCCCACTCTCTATGCTTTTGATCATATTGACATCTCTAAGACCTTTGTGTTTGAAAGAAATGAGTATAGGAATTTCATCTCTCTCTTCTGTGGTGTAGAGGTGCCTCCTAATGTCTTTTCTAATGATAGAGGTCTTAGGTATGACCATTTCACTCCCATTTATCAGAATCCTGCTTTGTTTGTCAAACATAACTTCTTTCCTACTGATGAGAAGCTTGTATCCTTTCTTGAGATGAAAATCATGCATAGGATAGCCACAAATAGACTCAATTTCAACATACCTCATATGATTATGCTTATGATGCATTCTGCCTCTAAGCAAGGTCTTAACCCCTATGGTCTTCTTTTGACTAAAATCTTTGAGTTTCTTAAGTACAACATCAACACTCCACCTCTTTTTCATGTCACTGCTTAGATCTCTGAGTATAACTCTAGATCCGTGTTTCCTCTCAATATTCATGTTCATCCCCCTGTTGAAGAGCCCCCTGTTGTTGAGAAACCTAAGCCTACTGAAATTCTTGTCAAGGTGCCCTATGAGACCATTAGGACTATGACTGCAGATCTTGATAAGCTTAAGACTGACTGTGTTGCTTTGAAGTCCACTCTGGACATTCTTGTTGAGAACTATGATAGGGTTGTATCTAAGCTAGAGACTATGCAAAGTCATATCAACACTACTATGTCTAGCTAGGATGACACTGCTTGAGAGTACCCTAGCTCAGATCATTCAGTTTCAAATCAATATGCATAACAACCCACCTCCTAGTAACATTGCCTTAGGTATCCCTATAGCTTCAGTTGTTCCTAGCATTACTGATGTTGTTGGAGAAATTTTGTAACAACACGAAATCGGAGGTTTGCTGGAGTAGTAGAGCGAAATTATGAATATGTGGCTGTTTTAGGGATTTAGGATTTGTAAAAAAAGAGGGGATGGACTTTGCAGGTGTCTCGATTTGTCTAGTGTATCGGATCCCATATCGTACCAAGATGCCTACATACCTATATGTTTATATAGGATCAAGCCCACGTAGTTCTGTGCAATTATGTTTATCCCCAAGAGACTTTAGGGATAAACTTCGTTAATGTGGTAATTACTGATTTTATCTGATTTAATCTTGGCGTTGTGATATCTTCCTTATTTGAAGAATATCGTTTGGAGATATTTTCTGTAATTGATTGATTGAGATTGATTCTTTCCTTATTTCTGAGAGAGGATAAAACTTGTGCATTAAGCAATAATTATTAATATGAATTAATAATTAATAAATATTAGAAATTTGGGAGATTATTAGACATGCCAAAAATATGGCATAACAACTAGCCCCCAGTTCTTCAGTGTATTTTGCTGCAGAGGAGAAATAAGAATTCTTCAAGCTTCCAAATTTCTTGAGTCGCTGAAAAAACTAGAAATAGAAGATTAGAAAAACACTTAGTGCACCACTGTGCTCGTTAGGTGTATGCGGATGCAAGTGTGATAGCATGCGATGACCACTATAAGATATATATTTGCCAAGGTTTTCAAATGTGCGAGCATAAATAATTCTTTTAAAATCCTTTGCGATCCTTTTTGTCAAGTTAGGACCTTGGCGTTTGTATATATCCCGAATTGGCATACACGCTTTTCAAGTGTCTGATGAAACCACATAATGATGTGTCTGGAGGGATTATCACTAAGAGATGTAAATGTAATCTTGTCGAACTTTGCACGCGTCCCTTCTTGGGCTAGCTGTGCTGAGGTTTCCTGGAGAACCTCGCACGCGTCCCTTGTTAGGCTAGTTGTGCATGTCTTAAAGATATTATGCATAGGGATGCCTTCCCACCCATGCGACCTTGAGCTCAAGATCTGGTCATGGGACTTCAATAATAATCCAGAGGGTGCTGCTCTTTACTCAAGCGTGTATCATTGTGGAATTTATAACTTGTCCAGGCCACCCTACTTGACAATTTAGTTGCAAGTTTGAAAATATTTTTGACATATATGTATTATCGCAACGATATATGAAAAATATTTTACAAATCCATATGCAATAATAAATATGCTTTTTTAAGAATGTCGCGATATTTATTTTCTTCGAATTTAATGCTCCCTTTTTTTGTAGAAATTCTTTTTCAAAATTATGCGTCTCGCATATATATTTTTCTTCAAAGCATGCAGCTCGTACGGGATTTTAAAATATCCACAATCAATCTGCATAAATATCTGCAATTCATCAACATAAATATCTCGTACGATATTTTCTAAATTGTAATAATTTTACAAGTATAAAAATATATTGCTCGCACGAATTTTCTAAATAATTAATATTTTTTCTAAAAATATTTAAAAACATGATAAAAGATGCATGGCATAATAATATTTCTAATTTGCAAGAATTAAAATAATAAAAGGCTTATCTTTATTTTTCTTTTAATGCTCGACTTCGAAGGGCCTCATCATTTTTTCCGTTGTTGGCCTCTTGCTGCTTGTATTTTTTTCTTTTTTTAAAAAAATTTCGCTGGAACCTTTCCTTTGTTGCTTGGCAGACAGCTTTTTCCTTTTTGCTACGGGCTCCACCATAGATGTATTCAACTAGTTCCTCTTTCATAATTGTTTATCTTTATCGAAGTGGGTGCCATAACAAGTAACAACACCTCGTGGTGCTACCAATTGGGGTCTTGCAAAAACAAAAATTTCCATTCATTCGCTGATGTGCACTATTGCGGTAACCATTTTTTATGTGGTCATCCACTAACCGCTACCACTGTTGATGCACAGTTGACAGTTTTTTGCTCCAAAATTGTAGCCACCATGTTTTTATTTTCATTTTTTGCCATGCCTGATACCGGTGTGTATTGGTAAAAACCAAAAACCCCAATTATGTGTATTGAATAAATTATCTGTTCTCCATAGATAATAATAATGCCCCCTTTCTAGCGCCAAATGTTGTTGGAGGAATTTCGTAACAACACGAAATCGGAGGTTTGCTGGAGTAGTAGAGCGAAATTATGAATATGTGGCTGTTTTAGGGATTTAGGATTTGAAAAAAAGAGAGGGGCTGGACTTGGCAGGTGTCTCGATTTGTCTCATGTATCGGATCCCATATCGTACCAAGATGCCTACGTACCTATATGTTTATATAGGATCAATGTAACACCCCCAAATCCGGGGTCGTGGATCGGGTCGTTACGATCTCAATTTCCATAAATAACACTTGACTTGAGTCCACATAAATAAACAACATGCAGTTACCCCACAATAATATCCAATCACACACACACAACAGTTATAGTCCCAGAGATGAAATTGAAATAAGTCTCACATTAAAGGATTTACGAATAAAAGTTATTACAATCCAAAAGGAGTAACAACATAAGTTTATAGTTCTTGCCGTTGATTACATTAGGGACATACATATAATTAAGGCTGAAAACAAAAGCTACCAGTCTAGTCTACCTCAGCAACGACAGCTAGCATATCGGCGGGTAGTCCTACGGGTGCGGTCACCTGCTTGCGTCGGGTGCGCCTGGTGCGGGTCATCTGACCTAGCTGTTGTTGTGATATAAATAATAAAGCAAGGGTGAGCAATAGCCCACCAACAATAATATATATAACAGAACAGAAAAGATATATATAACAATTTCAAGAGAAGAATCTTTGAACCCATATGCCATGCATTAACGAACATAGAGCCAGTATAATATAAAGGATGAAGTTACAAGGTAACTCGAAGTATATCTTTTCGTAAGAGTATCTACTATGCAAAGATAAGAGCCAAACATCATCACTTTTTCCTAAAAAGGGAATTGCAGGAAAAATATGCAATTCCAGTTTTGAACAATTTTCAGTCCTGCCAACACTGATAATGTTGCAGAAAATAAATAGATTCTGGATAGTGAACCAATACTGGAGTATGTCGCGCCAGATGACACTGCCTTACGATGATCAGTCGCAGGTTGTGTATCTCAAGATTGGTTTTACTACCGGTAGAAGGAAGAACATATGGACACCACCATACGCCGGATCTCCCTAGCCATCTTTGGGTTTAGACGGGACCGGCGCCACTCGGACCCTACTTCTAGGATGGACTGATGGACTGTCCCACAGCCTCTTACACAAATACTCCTAGTTCGAATAAATCCATGATTCTGAAATGTAAAGTTCGTCCCCCTTTCCCCAAGTATAATACTTGTTGATAAAACTCCACGAAGTAGTCGTATCTAGTTGGAAAGGAAAATTCACCGTTATTTCCCAAGCTGGTGCTTGTTAATGGATATTAACTTGTTCCAATAATCTTGCCCCTCGAATGATGAGGAAGTAACAAACAGACTCAATTTGATGGTTAGCAGCCAAGCTGCGAGTGAAATGAATAGTTTACAAGTATATGACCGGGCAGTCAAAGAAATAACAACTCTCAAGCAAGGTTCCCTTATAATTTGGAAGATAGATTTGAATGAAGAATGAAATTTTGAGAACCTTTCTTGATATAAGTATTAATAATAATATGACTCCGAAATAATTTCCATAATAATTGAAGGTCGAAGATAATATTTGAAGAAGATAAAACAACATTGAAGTTATTCCTAGTATTGAATAAATATTCAGAGAATATTTATTGAATTAGAAATATTTGAAGAATATTTATAAATATAAAAGAATATTTTTAATCGAAATATTTCTCAAAATAATTCTCGAATGAATATAAAGAAAATATTTATTGAATAAATAAATACTTAAATGAATATTTGAAATAATATTTGTTTAATCAATTAGACTTGAAAGGAATATTTGAAATAATATTCGTTAAGTAAATAGAACTTCAGATGAATATTTAAGATAATATTCATTAAGTAAATAAAACCTTAAATGAATATTCAACAATAATATTCATTTAATAAATTATATTCTAAATGAATATCCAAATAATATTAATTATAAATCAAAGCTTTAAAGGAATATTCGAAATAATATTCGATAAATGAATCGATTTTAAATGAATATTGAAAAATATATTCATTGAATAGATAACGTTTAATTAAATATTTGAAGTAATGATCGCTAAATAAATAATCTCAGACGAATATTCAAAATAATATTCGTTAACCAAATAATGGAAAAATATTTACTTAAATATTTTCCTCCGAAGGTAATCATGATATATCAAGAAATACTGACTCCCGGTCTATATTCAACGAATAAGATTCATATGCCCTTCTCTAAGGGTCTTAGCAATATCCGGCTTATACTAGTATATCACATCTAGTCTATAAGCCAACAATAAATCAGGGAACAAGTATAACAATAAAAATTGAAAGTAGGCATGCATGCTATGGCATATGTATCACAGAAAGCATATATATATATATATATATATATATATATATATATATATATATATATATATATATATATATATTCACAACAACAGTCTTTAAAAGGATTTAAAACTTGCCTGGTAGTCGGGTGTGGGTAGAGGTAGGGTGCCCTGGGTCTGCTCGGTGATCTATAAACAATCCGAACATCTGAGATTAATTACTTAACACTTTTAAAAATGCTAAGTATAAACTTTACTTAAGTCGAAACCGTTTTCGAATTATCTCATTATGCACCCTTTTTGTGTACTCTTATATTAACCTCGTTTCGACCCGATATTTGTTCGTTATTAAGACATGTCATTATACTTACATTTGACATATACTTAAGCCGGGTAAGTTCTAAGGTCGTTCGTTTATGAACCAAGATTATACCTCGAGTTTTATCGCCCGTTTTCTAAGTGTTTCACCAAAGTTATAACCAAATGTACTTTTAAGGGTTCGTTCGCGTTTAACCTTTATTCGAACATTTTTATAAAATCGGAAAACGATCCGTTTGACATGTGGTTTTCTCTCACACCTTCCTTTTATCTCTAGTATTTAATTACCATGATTCGCTACTGACTTACATATTTTACAAGGGTTCAATTTCAGTTACGAACTCTCGTTTATGGTTTTGAACCCCTTTCAGTAAATCGGCCATAATTCCTAAACCGTAAGTCCGTTTCACATGATCTTTATATCGAAACGAAGCTTATAACATAATCTATCTTATGATGGCAGAATATGAAACTGGAAAGGAAGTTATAGCTACTGTCAAACATTATTTCTTAAGGTTAACGAAATTTCGACATTACGATGGCTATAAATGGAACGTTTCTAAATTCGTAACACCACAACCAAGCCACACCGGGCACTATACAACTTATACATATGATTTCTCATCTCAAAATGTCCAAGAACCACTGACTTTAACATTATGATCATCATATTACTTAGATCAACTTAAACCACTAACTAATCATGCTTATAACATCACTATAAACATAACTAAGCTAAATCTACCAAGAACATGCTTAAATCTCAAAACAAGAGGTAGGGTTTCAAGTGGTTACCTTCTTGAGAGTATGTAATAGCCTTACTAAGCTTGGTATGGTCCTTGGATTGCCTTAAGTTTGCTTAGATCAACCATGAAATCAAGAAAACAAGGATTAGTATATGAAGAACACTATTCACCCTCATCTTTCATGATTTTTTTTGAAAATGGAAACAAAGGAGTTTGGACTTGAAATTTTTAGGAGATCACTTTTATGAAATATAGAACTCACTTTAAAATTTCAAGATCAAGCACGAAGTGGAGTAGGATTTTGATTCTTGATTTACAAGAGTGGCCGAATGGGAGCAAATTGGGAGATGGTGGTGGTTTGCTTGCTTTTTTCTTGATATTATCTCATCCAATGTTGTATTATTGCTATGTCAAATAATATCAAGGCCATAAAGTAGCTTTATTAAAGTTAATATGTCATGTATGATGAAATTTGATGGACATGTGTCTTGTTTTTGTGGTTGGATGAGAAAGGATTGCTAAGTACTTGGTTTGGTGCTAATTGTTCTAGTTAGTAATGTAACTAGATTGGTTACTAGATATTTTCTAATTGCACATGCATGCATCTTGCTTTCCTGCTTGATTCTTTGTCCGGTTATTGCTCAATTCATTGATCGCTCGAAGGAATATCTCGAAGATTTCTAGTTATGGTTTTACCGGAAACCTATTTAATATTTATAATACTTTTCTCCATCATTATTAATAATTCTCGAATCCATATTCCTTAAATCCTTTTAATAATCTCTTAGGTCTTTCAGCGTCCAGGGAAATCTCGGGGAAAATAAAAGTGCCGTTTTTCATAATCCGACAGCTTTTACATACACTCTTTTTCCCCCTGGATCACTAATACGAACTCAGAATTTCGTTCCGGGTACTTCTATATAGCGTCGTCTAATAATATTCCTGAATCCACTAAAATCACTATTCATCACTTATTATTTTAGGGTTATATAGATGTCCCGGTTCTCTTTAGATCGTTCCTTAACCCTTTTACGGAACCACTGGACTGATAACAGATATCGATTTGGATGACATAAGAATAACCTTCCCCCTTGGAGTTATCAAATCTTAATTTCCTAGGAGATTGATAATTCTTATCTAAATTGTTGACCAATAGCATTCTTCATGACATATAAATATTTGAACCCAAATCCATTCCATACATTCATTAGAACAATCGTTACATCGTAGTCGCAACCACTATTCACTATTACATTCATACATAATAAAAAGTTTTAATTCTATCCAAAAATCTGGGTTCTTACAATCAAGCCCACGTAGTTCTGTGCAATTATGTTTATCCCCGAGAGACTTTAGGGATAAACTTTGTTAATGTGGTAATTACTGATTTTATCTGATTTAATCTTGGCGTTGTGATATCTTCCTGATTTGAAGAATATCGTTCGGAGATATTTTCTGTAATTGATTGATTGAGATTGATTCTTTCCTCATTTCTGAGAGAGGATAAAACTTGTGCATTAAGTAATAATTATTAATCTGAATTAATAATTAATAAATATTAGAAATTTGGGAGATTATTAGACATGCCAAAAATATGGCATAACAACTGAAGTTATAGAGATTGATGATCTGGATAATAATGAGAATGTGACTATGGTGGATGTAAATGTGAAGCTTGAGCCTATTGAAGAGAATGGTAATGAGGGTATGGACTGTGAGAACACTGCTAATGATGTAACCAATATGCTGAGTATAATAAGGTTGATTAGATGGCTTGACTGCTGGTATCTGTTGGTTGCTGGAAACTAATTTGTTGTTGGACTTAGTCTGCTTGTTTAATTATGTATGCTTGTATTTTGCTAGTTGTTATCTGTTTTTGCTCTAGCTTTTGTGGTTCTGCTTGTTGCCTGCTGTAGCCTGATATTGGCTTTATGTAATAATTGATGTGTGTGGTAGTTCTATCTCCAACTGTTTTCAGCTTTTAGTTGGATTTAGAAGTTATGATAATGTACTTTTGCTTCGAATGAATGAAATTGCAGTTTTTATTAGCTATTAGTGCAATTGAATGTTTAGAATCCAAGCACACACAAACCACTGTACCTATGGACTACATTGAGATCCTTTAGAGATCTCTTTGATCTGAACCCAAGGGAAACTGGTCACCTTTAGCTTATATAGTTGCATGATATTAGACTTGAGAGTTAACAGGTGCCTTTGACTAGAGTTCACTGAGTATTGCACTGGAAAGCACTGTAATGTATTCTTGAATTTAAACCTTGTCAATTTTGCTATTACATTGTTTTACACGACTTACTATTGACATTGTTATTTGAGTACTAATTTGCAGGTTTCAAATTCTGAGCTTTGAATTGTATTCTGAACATACAAGTATTTTTAGCCTTGATCGAATTTATGAACCTTAAATTCTGATGTCTTAGCCAAATTTGATCTCTGTAACACTTATATTTTTCAAATCTCTGATAAACACTCAACCACAAAACCTAATACCTATTGCAATGACTTTCTGCCCTGGATTACATTTTCAATCTATCTTGCTCTGAACCACACTATATATTTACAAACTCTCTCTCTGATACAAACCTGGTTCTTCATGCTGATACAAGCTTTATACTCCATCAACCTTGTCTCTCTGCATTTGCATTGTTTTCAATTTATATGATAAAAGGTTGACTGATACTATTTTACTGAGAACTAAATATGCAGGTTCTTGCTTCGAGCTTTAAACTTGATCACCTTCAGCTCTGATCATGCCTCAAGCAGTATGCAATCTCAACTCAAGACTTAGTACTACATTGTAATATCTTTTATGTCTTGTTTTTGGGAGAATTAGACTTGTAATTTGGTTAGGATTTTATTGGTTTGTAATTCTTAAAAATAGTCCATAAAATGTGAAGATTTATGGAGTAGGACTGTTTGGAGAGATAAGGTGGGTGGTGGAATTCCTTGTAATAGCTTAGTACTCACCCCATCCCCCTTATTTGCATGGTTTGTATGGTTGAATGCTCCATCTCCCTAATCCCTTCAAATTTCATTTTTCTTACTTTTTGGTTTTTATCAAAAAGGGGAAGAAGAAAAATGCAATATGTGTGCATTATATGTGCTAATATGTTTATAAGGGAAGAAGTATGATTACTTAAGGGAAGTTGAAGATATATGTTGGTATAGGTTTTGAATAAAAATAGATGGATCCTTGCAAAAAAAATTCGAAAACTTATTCGAACTTTGCTCGAAATTGTTAAAATCTTTTTGTTCGAATAAAGGGTTTATATAGCAAGGGGAAGTCATTTTTCGAAAATTTTAAAACCAACATATATTCTTCAAGAGGAAAGCACTTGTATCATTCTATGTACAAAAGAGGGAAGTTTACTAAATTCTAAAGTAGATTCTGTTTCTATAAATAGAATGTACTAGATAAGTTAGATCGCTTATATTGTTCTACTTGATAACTTATCTATACACGTGCTCTAACATATCTATTTTGCAGAATCTTACTTATCGAGGAAAGGTATATCAGTTATACTTAATCGTTATCATCTTTATGTGATATACCTATGTGCTTATGTGATTGTGTGTTTTTAAATGCATGAATGCCTATGTGTTTTCGCGTAAAATGAACAAAGAGTTTTCATCACATTAGGGGAAGGTGTTTAAATAGGCATTTAAATGAATAAAATGTTTTTCATGCATACACTAGAAATAGGTGCACACACATATTTAATTTTCGTGAGTAGTTTTGACAAATACCAAAAAGGGGAAGATTGTGAGACAGTCTTTTTCTTTTAGGTTTTGGTGATTTGTCAAAGTACGAAAATGAAAATTAAATTAGGTCTAGGAAGTTACTAGCTAACATAGTAATTCCTCCCCTAGAATTATTCGATGTGACATTTCTGAATAATGAGTTAATTTGACAAAAACGTTTTCTCGTACCTAATCATTTGATTTAGATAAGGTATATCCGTGTTATGATATATCCTAGTCTAGATTCTATATGGTACATTTTAAAGGCAAAGTCAAGTGAGACACAAATATTGGTATATTTCCGAACACTAATTTTACGTACTAAAAACGAGAGATTTATTCAAAACAGTGTTCATTTCAAATGTTTTATCCTCAAATATATTTGATATATCTTCCAAAAAGTTATTTTCAAAAGTGCCTTATTTATTGACTTGCCGAAAGATCAAGAACAGATTTTATCCCTAACCCCTGACAATTTTCACTTAAATAGATAAAATCGTAAAATATTCTAATTAAATATTCCGAGGACTTCATGGTCATTATTATTTGAGGAATATTATGTTTGAATATATTTCAAGTCAAAACTTTAGCCAAAACGTCGATAAGTTACGACAAACGGTTAATGTATTTTATTCCGCCGGGTAAGGGTTTTTAACCTAAATATTTTTGAATAAAATACCTCCACATGTTATTTTGACTTGAAACTTTGGGAATGTCACTAGAATATTTAAAAAGAGTTTTAGAAAAAGTTTCATGATTTTATGTGAACATTTTTTCGAAACCCCCTAAAATCGCTTCGGTTTTTATTTTGGGATTCGCTAAAAGTCGTCCAAATATATGGAAACCTATGGGTCGACTTTGACCATATTTTTCATATAATATTTGAAGACTTTTGACATTGGTCTCATATTTTTCCAAATTGTTTTAAAGAAAATCAAACGAAATGGGTTTGTCGCGTAGTATCGTATTTATTGGCTAATTACGTACCAATAAAAGCTTCCTATATTTTATAATTGTTATTCCCACATGTGTATCTGAATATTTTAAGTAACTTGGTGACCAAGTTGGGTAATAACTCTTTGCTTAATTGTTCATTGGTTGCTTGCTCTTATTTAGTGGTTTTTAACCTTTTTTAAGCCTATAAATAGCCAAGCCATTTCACCCATTTCTCCTAAGCCTCAAGAGCCAAATAAATGCTGCTATTTTCTCTCTAGATACTCACCATTTTCCAGAATTTAATTGCTCCAAAAAGTATCTAGCAAACAAGCTTTGATCTTCATCTTTTATACACCTTTCAAGCTTGTTTTTAGCATCATTTCTTCACCATAAACCTACCTCTCGGCAAGTTCTTTTTGGGCAGATCCCTAGCAAGTTTTCTTCAGCCCTTAAAGAGTTCTTTCAAGTGTCTTTGAGTCACCTTTCATCCATCCTTGAATATCTTTGTGTTGGTGCTCAAACTTGGTCACTTAGGTAGTGTTTTAATCACCATCTCTTGCTCTAAAACAATTCTATCCAAGACCACTACGAAGACAAAGCTTTAGCTCGACTAAAGTGGGCTCTTGAAGTGCTTTGGAAGAGGTTTAAGGACCTTGTGTCCCCCTTAAATTGTCTTTCATTGATTGATCTTGGTGGCCTTGTTTTGGTTGCACCTTTTGGTGATTTTTGGTGTGTTTCTTGCTCTTGTTTAAACCTCTCGGCCAAACCCTTTAGGCAGCCCCTTAGCTTGAATCTAGTCAGCCCTTAAGTGGTCCATTCTTGTGTGTTTGAGCCACCTTTGATAACCCCTTGCATATCTTTCATTTGGTGCTCTTTCGACCTTAATTTGGAGGTAAGTTTTAGGCTTCGATCCTAGCTTGTTTTACTTGATTTCTTTCTAGACTTCAAGTGATTCTAAGTTAGTTACTTTTTGTTTAGTGTGTGTACATCTACACATACTAGTCCCGGAACCTAGTTCGTATCCTTTGAGAATACCTCTTATTTGGGAATTCTTTGCTTTAGGCAACCAAGCCACCGGATAAAGCCAAAGGTCATAAACTAGTTAAATTTTTATTGTGTGTGTTTTGTGTGTTGCATTCACGGATATAATTGTTGCACGTTTAATTTATTGTGTTGCATCACCGCTCGTGTGACAAGTCCCTCGTGTGACTTATCCCGTGCCGTTATTTACTATTTTCCGCACTACGCAAATCGCTAACGTTATATAATCGTTTTTCTTAACGGTCCTTGCACTTGCGAGTTGATATTTTTTATTTCGTCCTCACACTTGCGAGTTGAATAATTAAGCACTCTTGCACACACCACTAAAGTTCCGTAGCTCGTCCGATTGGTGTCGTGACTCGCTCGACTTTTACTAATAACGAATTAATTATTTTAACACGTAATAGCATCCCCGTGACTAGTATCGTAACATACTAGTTTTGCACGGCCTATATTATATTATCACTCACTTGTTGTTTGTTTGTAGCTTGTTGTTGTATCTTTGTAGTGAGGTGATCTTCGCTCTAAGACCCAAGTCTTAGACACGCCGACGGGCAGTTGGGTGTCTTCTCACCGTGAGGAGGAGGAAAGACCCAAGACTAAGACCTAAGATCCAAGACCTACAAAGGTTGTAAGAACCCAAAATTTCGGTAGAATTAAAACTTTTCCTATTATGATGAAGTGCATCAATGAATAGTGATTTGGTGGATGAATAGTGATTTTGAGGATTAAGAAAATTTTTCATGCCACCTATGTACGAGACGTAGTGTGGATATTCCGAAGTTATACTAGTAATCTACGGAGTAAATAAGTGTATGTAAATGCGATCGGAATTCAGAAATTCCAAATTCTATTTTCGTGTAATATTTGACCGAGCAGTGGATTATATATCAGTAATATCAAGAAATGAGATATTTAATTTGAGGAATTGAGGAGTTAATATTTTGGAATTTTATTATAAGTGATTTGAGAATTTGGAACGAAAACCACTGAAGAAGTGAAACAAACGTTCTAGAAACCGCTGAAACTTTACAATGAGATTAAGCGATTGAGCGAACGAAGCATGGATTAAGGATATGGTATATTAAGAGTCCAAGGAAGGATATATTACGAGAAAGAAAGAGAATTGAGAATAAACTCCTAGAATTGAGAAATAGAGAATGCTTGAGAATCGGGAGAACGTTTTCTGAGATAAAGAGAAATAAACAAGGGATGTTGGAATTAATATTCATTCGAGGTATTGTACCATATTAGAGCAATAATATGCAAAGTATAAGTTGTAACGTATTAATTTTATTCACGAGACAACAAGGAAATCAAATTGTTGGAAAAGGAAACAAACCAAGGGACTAATATGAAAGAAACAAAAGATGAGGACTTTGTTGCAATTGTTGTGGATAAGGAAATCCAAGTGAGCCAATGAGGTGTTGACAACACATTACAAGAAGATGCATCCAAATGAGATAGATATATAATACATGTATTAGTCATTATTTAGCAAACAAAACAAAACAAGCACAAGAAAACACCCATTCTGCCCAGCAGAACAGCAGCTCAGTAAAACGGGCCTAGAGACTTCATTACTCAATGGAATTTGGTGTTCTTTATATGTTTAGAAAGCTGTGAAGATTCTCTACAACTCTCATTTAGAAGCCTCGATCAGAAAAGCTCGGTAAGGGCCTCGTTTTCCATGATCTTTCAGTCATATTCTAATAACTCCGAATTACTAACTTTGTTTTCTTCATTTCTTTTGATCATTCAAGCTTACCCAAGACTATACAAGGATTATACAAGGTTTAGAAAGCTATTACACACATCAAGGAAGGTATAAACTCTCTCAACCCTTAGCATGACTTGTTTATAGGTTATAATGTTAGATCTAAGAGTTTTAGTGCATATCTTGGTTACATGAGTTATGGATGATGAAAATCTTGAGGTTATATGTTGTTGATGTGATTTTAAAGCTTGTACTTGGAGTATGTAACCCCATGTATGCTAGAGAGTCAAGTCTTGGTGGTTTTGATGATAGATGTGATGTATAAAGTGAGTTCTTGAATATTTGAGAAAAGATGAGTGCTGTGTAAATTCCTGGGAGCATGTACTGTCTTGTAGGAGGGTTTTGAACCCCTAAATATTGTCACCCGAGGACCTAATTTATATGGTTGGAAAGATAATTGAATGTAGTTTCTAGAAATATAAGGTTCATACCCAGGAGATGTGTAGATCTTGAGTTATGGCCGGATTAGTGAAGTGTGGTTCTGGAATTCGGACGGCACTGTGTTGTCCACTTGTGAACTGAGTTAGGACCCCTTAAAATTATGCTAGTGTTATGAAAATTTGAGGGTAGTCAGATTATACAGTTGTGAAGGCTGTCCAAAAAGAATTGGAATAAAATTTGTAATTTCAGTTTTATAAAAATGTTAAAGCGAAGTGCGCGCGAGTGAAAAATCACCTAGGAGCTTAGTTTAACGTAGTTTTAAGAGTACACACTTGTGTTTCAAGTTTGAGGGATGGATTCGAGTCGAATGGGTAATGAATGTGATAAAGTGATGACATGGTCATATGGGAGGGTTAGTTGTCACAAATTGGAGTCGTTAATTTGGTCTAACATCCTTTAAAACCTTACGATTAAGTAGTGTTGTTAAGGTACTAACGTACGAATATTGATTATGTATAGATCTTCGTTCCACGTCGCGAGCTCGACCACCCCACCCTACCAAGGCAAGTTTACTTTTCAAAACTTATATATAAGGATTTTCACTGTTGTGTTTGTAGCTTCCAAACGTATTATATGCTTATGCTTTACTAGATTATGTCGAAGTTTGAGATTTATGCATATGTGTTTGTACACCCTTGAACTTAGAATAAAAGTGTTTCCTTCGGACAACGACTCTAGCAATAGAGGTCGTAGCGGTCCAAATATACTATTGACCGGGGAGCGGTATATTATTGTATCATGATTAAATTACGAAAACCCGAAGAGTCATTCGGGAAGTATCGTATACTTAAGTATTTATTATTTTTACGTTGTTAAAAATACTCAAAAATATCTATCTTGGATTAAAAGCTTATTTTAATTAAATAATTATTTTATTAATTGTTTATATTAAATCTCGAAATATCATTTATTAATTATTGTTCATCATTTTAAAGACAAAACTAATCCAAGATACCTTTAGCGTTTTCAAACTCGAACTTTTCGAACCCAAAACATTTTCGAAAACCCCCGATCAGGTTTTACTTCTTGTACGTATTTCAAGAATTATCGGTCGACTGAGGTCGAACTTCAACTACTCGAATTTTCTATCAAAATGATTTTTGAAAAGAAAAGAAAAAGGGGACTCTGGCAGGTGTGGGAATCGTTGACGAATGAATCTCGGGATGTGTAAGCGGCCGTGAGCCAGGCGGTCCATCAATTATTCCGGCCCAGGTGTTGCCGAAGGATGATTACGGATGTAGTTTTCATCGAGGGTGATTACGGATGTAGTTTTCACCCGAGGGTAGTTACGGATGTAGTTTCTATCCTTCTACTAGTAGAGAAGACCCGCGGATTGTTGGACTTGGTTGTGGCGACTGATCATCGTCAATCCTTGTCAGGTTTTTTTGTTTTCTTCCAGTCCCATCCTCCACTTTGGAAAAATACTCAAACACTGCTTCTTGGGCCTAAGTACCAAGTTGCCGACAGTGTGGTTTTTGATAAGAAAAATATTGACATCGTGCAGTATCTAGAACTGCAAGATTTTCTATAAAGATTGGCACGTGTTAGTGCACTCTTGCAATTATTTCAAAGAATGAAATGTTTTTGAATGAGAAACCTTCTAAGCTAATGGAAGGAAAGAGGTTTGCAATGATGTATTCCCTGTACAGTATGTTAACCGTAAAGTGTTTTGCCGAAAATGATATACTCATATGTATATATTTTCAAACTTGAGATATATTGAAATGGGAACCTTATAAAGGGTTCATATGTTATTCTTAAAGCTCCTTAGTGAGTATAGATGTTTTATTCAAACTCGGACATATATATTGTCCAATTATGTTTTGAAATCTGAAATATATACCCATATAGTTGGGAATGTTTTCGAAATAAACCACATTACTACTTTTCAAAATGGTGAACTTGCTGAGCATTATGTAGCTCATTCTTGCTTTATAAAAACTTTTCAGAAAGAGAAGAATTTGGCCGATTAACTCCGCACCAGCAGAAGAGGAGTAGAAGATTTACCCCGGAGATGATTTAGTTCCTGATAAATACTACAGAGTAAGTCTGATAGGTTTTCAACTGTAATAGTAAGACTTGTCTTCAATTGTAGTTGTATAAGTGGAAGTGCGTAAGATTCTGGATTGTACAGATGAATTGTAATATTTAGTGTTACTTTTGATTATCGTTTCTGAGGCTCTAACTTGTTTGTGCATAAGATTGAGGTCTGGATGGATGTATTGTTGAGTTGTAAAGTTAATACAGGTATGATATGGTTGGATGGTGATGTGACGACCTGAATCTTTGACCTCGGATTTGGGGGCGCCACAAAGGTAGCATCAAGGCTACGTAGGGTTCGCTAAAATATTTTGAAGAGGTAACCTAAAGTTACGCTCTAAGATAAATATTTTAGTGGCTTACTAGTTATTTTGAGGAGGTAACGGAGAGTTACGCTCCATGATAAATAATTAGTGGTTTGCTCTATATTTTGAGGAGGTAACTGGGAGTTACGTTCCAAGATAAATATATAGCGGGGTAGCTTATATTTTGAGAAAGTAACGGGGAGTTACGCTTCAAGATAAATATATAGTTGTATTTGTTTGTAAAGGTTTCTTCACATGCTATAAGGATACTTATAGTGGACGAAATCTCGAGCCCGGGGAAGAGCTCGGGGACTGGAATAGGGGTGTTCGAATTCGTTAGGGGATTACGGCATCGCGAACCAGGATAAATCGATCGTGTCTTATTTCTCTCTTTTATTTTCAGCATTTTACATTACTTATTTATAAGTAATTAATTTTAAAGGAGAAAGAAAATTTAAAAACACCAAGCTCAAATTTAAAAAGGTAATAAGCTATTCAACGCCCCCCCTTCTAGCTTATTTTACCCACATTCGAACCTATCAAATTTAATGGATATAATCAATTAGGATGTGTATATTTTGTCATTTTTATGTGATGTGATTTTATAATCGAAATCGAATCGAAGATTTTAAAATCAAAGTCATACCATCAATTAGGTTGCGATTTCAATTTCCAATTAAAATCTAGGATATACGATTTTAGTTTTGTATTTACTCTAAAATCATATGTGCTCCGTATATATAGATATAGTGTTTTCATATATCATATATCACCCATATAGATAAATATAGTGTTTTCATATATCACTATATCACTGGATAACAATTGAGGAATTAAATATTAAAAAATGTAATATAACTATGATAAAAAAAGTTAGAATTTTGAATAATATAACACCAAAAAAATTGATATAAATAAAAATAGTACATTATTAATTTAAATAAATTACTTTGAACTCATATTTTGCAAGAATAATTATCATCTAGCAAAAAAAATAAAAAAAATAAACGTATGCAAGTTAATCTTAGCAGCAGTTGACAATAACACAAGATTCGAAAGTTAATATTAGTAAGTCATAGAAATGACCAAACAAAAAGAAAGGTGGAATAAGAATTTACAATTGTCAGAAACTTTCGAAAGGCCATAGGCCTTTAAAGAAAACTCTTCCAGAAGCGTCCAACTTAGAGTTTTGCCATTGTTACTAGTTAAGGCCCGATATGCAGCCTGCTCTACAAAATTTAGGAATATGTTTTTGGGGTTGCCATCAACCACCTTTCCAAAAGTTCTCCTGAAGAGGGTGTCCTAGTCACCCCTTCCCACACGAAGTACATAAACTCCACTTTCCATTTAGGATTGTTCTTAATAATGGAATGCCCATTAAAAATATGGGGAATCTTAGGGTGTTGCCTAATGTAAACCCAACCTACTTGGTTTATTGAGCTATTATAAAATTGGAAAATTTTCCTAAAAGAGGGACAGAAAGAGGAACATTGTTTTTATGCAGGACCATAAAACGGAGTATGGCCCTCCAGGCATTAGGAGGCAATTGGCAGGGATTGATTTGAACATCAGCTAAAAGACGGGGTATGAATTCGTGGAAAGGAAATCTAAGTCCTGCAAAAAGGGCATCCCTAAAAATGCAAAGTGCATCGGGCCTCCAATGATAGGGGCGGTCACCAGGGCCGACTAACACTAGCTTGAGTGGGGATTTAATCTTGTAAATATTTTTTTATAATTTTGCACTACATTTTCTTCATGATGATGTGATTTTATAATCGAAATCGAACCGAAAATTTTGAAATCAAAGTCATACCATCGATTAGGTTGCGGTTACAATGTCCAATTAATTTTCAGGATATATGGTTTCAGTTTGGTATTTACTCTAAAATCATCAGTGATTTCCCGTATAGATAGATATAGTATTTTCATATATCACTGTATCACTCGCATAAATGGATATAGTATTTTCATATCTCGATAACAACTGAGGAGTTAAATATTACAAAATTTAATATGATTGATAAAAGAATAGAATCTTTTTGTTTTCAAAAAAAAAAAAATAGAATCTTTAATAATATAACATCAAAAAAATTGATATCAATAAAAATAGTAAATTATTAATTTAAATAAATTACTTTGAACCCATATTTTGCAAAAATAATTATCATCTAGCAAAAAAGTATAAAAAAAAATAAACGTATGCAAACTTTGGATTTAGACCGGAATTATTAAAAATGGTAACGTCGATAAAGAATCTAATTGACTCTCTAATTGACTCTCAAGTCTCAATTTCAAACTTCTCTCTCTGTACTTTCCCTCTCTACTCTCTCTCCTAAATCTAGCTTCTCTTTCTGTTGCTGTCTGTATCATAACATTCGAGCGCCAAATCAAGATTTTATCAGACCCACATTCTATGGTTAGTTAACTAATTGACTTCTTAAGTCTCAATTTCAAACTTCTCTCTCTGTATCACAACCTTCAAGCGCCAATCAAGATTTTATCAGACCCACAATCTATGGTTAGTAAATCTTTTTTCTGTACCCACATACCCTAAATCACAATCATATATTATTTTCATTTCCTAAAATCTTTACTTTCTTGCCAAATATACCAACTAAATTCATATCTCTGTCAATTTCTTGCCAAATTTTTGTCAATCTTGCCAAATTTTTGCATATGTAGTGATGTCGATAGAATTTATTGTTGTCGGTGGGGAGAATGTGATAATGATAGAAGCAAATTGCAAGGATACAATAAAGTCGGTGAAAGAAACTATTAAGGAAAGAATAGATGTTAATGTCACTGATCAGGTCTTATGTTATAAGAATAAAGAACTAGGGTTAAGAACAACCGTGGATGAAATCTTTGAAGTTAGTGGAGGTGAACTCAAATTCTATAATCTTAGAGAGATTGACGACATCACTCAAAACCCTAATCATAAAGAGGCTTGGGAACTTCTCAATCAGTTTGTGTTTTCAATGGATTTAATTATCCAAGAAGTTGATTTTGAAGAACCATCCAAATTGATTAGGCATTCTCTTTCGGAGTTCTTGAAAAACTTGCCAAATGATATCGAAGTTTGTCCAGACTATATCAAGATTTTTGACATATCTTGTGCTTTGTCGGGGTTGCTTAAACTCTGTTTGTCAAAGAATGAGGATCATGAGGAGTTTGCTGTTCATCTGGTTTCCGATTTAATTGATTGGATCAACCGTTTGCCTGTAGAATTTCGGCTTCTCACGGCACCTACATTGCTGAAATTTTATTTTGGTTTGAAGGCCTCAAGGCATGCCAATCATATTCTTAGAGCGGTGAGAGCTACCCTTGGCCATATGATGGTATATGATAATCTCCTCCTGTTGTCGGATATTGGTATTATTGTTGATGATACCATCTCGAAAATATGCCATAATTTGAAAAATGGTAAGCAATTATATACAAGATTCTGTCCGGGGATGTGGACTGATGTTGTTGATTTGGGGTTCTTTTTGCTTCCTTTTAAGAGGATTGTGGGATCAGATTTCAAGATGTACAAAAGTGTTATCACATCTATTCAATCTTCATTAATGAGGTTGATAACACACATGAGTCTTTATTTGGGAAAGTTGGAAAATATTTTGGCTGTTTCGTCTTCTCCTGTTGGTAGCTATGCCCATCTTCAGATCCTTTATGTACTACAAGGCGTTCCTGATGCTTTTCAAAACATAAAATCAGAATTTTGGAGTATGTTAACTAAGAGAAAACTGTCTTTCTGCCATTTGTTGATTGAGTACAGCAGTAGGGAAGATAGTTTGTTGATTGAGTATAGCAACCACAAAGACTTAACAACATTTGAGTGTAGAAGACACTTGTCCATGCTTTTATTTCCCGAAGTAAATGAAACTGCAGAACCCCATGTCATATCAATAAAAAGATCATTGATATTGGAAGATTCTTATGAGAAAATTGCTCGTGTAGAAGCAAATGCATTACAAGATTTTCTGGTTGTGAAATTTAATGATGAAGAAGGTTATGGTCGAGGGGTTCTAGTGGAATGGTTGGTGTTGGTGTGTGAAGAATTATTTGATCGTCAAAAGCCTTTCTTTGCAGCTTGTCCAGGCGATTATAGGAGGTTTTGGCCAAATCCAGGTAATTCTGAGTATTAAATCCTCCTGTACTATTGTTTGTGCAAGCCTTAAAAACCAAATTCATATTAATTATCATATTTTAATTACATTGATTATTTTAGTTGCTAAGATCAGGACAAACAATAGGTAGGGATTGTCATGAATTGAGGAAGAATTAGCAACTAGTGAATGAGATACCATATTTAAATTACCAGTAGTGCTAAAATCAGGACAAACATTGGGAAGGGATTGCCATCGTTTGAGAATAAATATTACCAGTTAAGCAAGAAAAGTACTCTGAAATAAATATATATAACATTTGAAGTTTATTTAGAATATAACGATTGAAAATTTACACCTTTTTCTGCAGCCTCTAAAGTTGATCATTTGCCTCTTGACTACTTCCGGTTTGCTGGCCGAGTAATTGCGCTAGCTTTATTGCACAAAGTGCAGATTGGCTTTGCACTTGACCGCGTGTTTTTTCTGCAACTTGCTGGAAAGCCATTGTCTCTTGAAGATATAAAGGATGCAGAGCCAGTGTTGTACCGAAGTTGGAAGGAAATGTTGGACATGGATCCTAAAGAAATTGATGATGATGTACTTGCTCTTACATTCACGTATAAAGATATGGAGCTGGTCCAGGATGGAGAAAGTATTTCTGTGAACAGTAAAAACATAAGGAAATATGTTGATCTACTCATCGATCATCATTTTGTGAAATCTATTGCGGAACCAGTTGCTCGATTTACTGAAGGTTTTACTGATATAATAAATAGCTCAGAAAATCAGGAACTATTTTTTCGGTCATTGGAACCTGAGGATCTTGAAAGCATGCTTCGTGGGAGTGATAAACCTCTATGTGTTGAAGATTGGGAAGCTCATACTCACTACTCTGTCTATAAAGATACTGACCCTCAAATTGTTTGGTTTTGGAAGGTGTGTGAAGCTATGTGTCTCTCCTATGTTAGATCTAGATTCATAGTGTCCTTATGTGTTAAAAATTATTCATGCATCTCAGAAAATCTAAATATTTCTTGTGCTTACAATAGACTAATGTACCACTTCGCAGATTGTTCGGGGAATGTCGGCAAAGCAGAGAAAGGCTCTACTCTTGTTCTGGACCTCAGTGAGGTATCTACCTGTAGAAGGTTTTAGGGGTCTTTCTCCTCCGCTTTCCATCTGCAAGATAGACATGGAAGACAAGGATTGGCAGCGATTTCTTTCTTCCCACACATGCTTCAATCAACTTTCTGTCCCACCTTATCCATCTTTTGAAGTCCTGCGAGATCATCTATACTTAATTACTCAGGAACAGCTTACCTCCACGTTTAGTAAGGTGTAAATTCACTATACACTTGGTGAAATGTAAAATTTTGGTTACACGTACAAAGATTAGTACTCAACTTGTTCTTGTTACAACATAGTGCCCTCTGTTGATACATACCTATATCTTGTGTAAACTTCTTCTCATGTGAACAAGAGTTGGAAGTTGCAAATTTTGCTGTTTACCTTATAGTATATACCTTATATCTGGATATGTTGTTTTATCGTCTCATATTACGAGATGGCACGCAAAGAGAACTACAAGTGCAAACAATTTATGTGAAAATTACTCTGCTGCTACCAATGTAGGCTTCACTGTTCCTCACAAACCTAGCGATTACCTGATTGCAATATACAAGCCGCTGCTATGATTACCTTATTTAGAATCTTCATTCTTTTTCCGTATTCTTTGGAACCCCTCCGTGTTTAAAAAAAAAAGAAATATTCAGCTTTTTATTGTCATGTGCAGTGAAAACTACAGAAAACTATTGAGAAGAACTACTATTACTTGAACAATTTTTTGTGATGTCACTGGTAACTTGTTGCCTTTATACAGGCCCCAGAAGGAGTTGTGAGTTGTTTTGAATACCTCACTGGATAACTGAAGATGCTAGTTAGCATCAGATAGCCCTTCTATATTGACTATTCAGTTTTTTTTTTTTTTTTTTTTTTTTTTTTTTTTTTTTTGCATTCTTTACTATCAGAATCTAGATATGGTAAGTCTAATCCTGCTTATGTAACTTCACCAAAATTTTTAGAAGTTGTGACAAACGCGTTGATGGATTTGATCACTTAGTTGAGATTATAAAGCCAGCAAATTATAGGTTCTGTTATCTGAGAATTTGCACAAGCAAGTTGTCATGTTTTATATAGGTATATATGCTTATTTCAAGCTACAAATTTATTTGTGTATATATTTTTGTGTGCTTTTGTGTGTCGAATGTGTAGGAGCTAAGCTCTATCAAGTTCTGGAAGTTCCAAAAATGGGTAAATGGTCAATGAGTTAATTACATAATTTTCTTTTGCTGTTATTCAGTTCTTGTCTTGAAGTTCATGTGTTGTGGTGAAATGTTTGGATGGAGGTGTAACTTCTATAATGTTTAGAAAAATAAGATGAATGGCCATTGTTTTATGTGATTACTTATTTGTATTTTCCTGAAAGTCAGATTGATTAGTAACTTGAGTACAAGTGGTCTTCTTTTTCAGTTGAGAGAGAATGCTTCATTCTTAATCAGTGGTGATTCTTTCTCATGATTTTGTTCCTCCATTTGTTCTCATTTCGATTACCAAAGTGAAAGTCCTGTTGATTATATTAGTTGAACCATTAAAGAGATTGGAGGACTTTTGCTTAAGCTCTTTTTTATTTTATTTGGAATTTGAAAATTTTAGGGGTACAAGTACTGGATATTTACTGTTAGGGCTTTAGCCTTCTTTTCTTGTTTCTTCTCAGTTTAGCTGCATTGTGATGCTTGCTTGGGAACAGTATACTGCATACCTGTGTTCAGTTCATTTTTGAGTTTGGAGTTGGCATTGCTGACCTTGTTTGATGCACGGCTAAGAGAAAAACAAAGAAACATTTGACCTTAGAGAGCCTTGGTGATGGATTGACTGACCATCATTTGCTAGTTGCTACTATAGTTGCTGACCTTGTAGTATTCTTACTATCTTTAAACTTGCCCGTAAATTTGGCTACATATTTCCTCTCTAACGTAAATTCTTATGTCTACTGAAAGTCTTATATTGATTTCAACATTGTAAACTGTCTTATGTGACTATGGGTGTAGATCCTCTATTACTTTTGGTTTGCTTTTCCGTAAGTGTTATAATGAAACTTACATTCGGGATTTCAATTTTGGGATCCATAGCCTTCTTTTGACTACACGGTCATATTGCTCCAATGATCCTTAGTTTTCGAACTTATTGTTGATTTACTGCATTTTTGTGTTTTGCTTCATTGTTTGTTCCTTTGTTTTAGGCTCTTAGTCATTTCCTTCTTTACAACTGTGCCCTTGGGAGAACAAATCTTCTTCTGCATAATTCTGATTTGCAAGGTGTGTATCTTTGTTGTTACTCTTTTCATTCTTTGATTAAGTAAATAATTTAAGCAACCTACAATGCTACATTAGCCGTACCTACAGAAAGCACTAAGGTCCTATTAAGTGAGAAGATTAGTCCAAATACAACTTCTGGACTTAGTTGTGCGATCTCTATTTACAGAACCGTCTTATTTAACTTGTCTCTGAACTTTTATGTATAAAATTGTCTTCAGTTCAAGTCTTCTCATGTTCAAGTCTTCTCTGAACTTGGTTTATGAACTTGGTTTGATTTATTCATTAATCTTTATATATATGTATGACTGTGTTACATATGTTTACTCTTGTATGTTACTACTTCCGGTAATTTGTGTTGCTTATGTCTGTTTGATTTTGTGAAATAAAGAATGTTTATATAATTGGTTCTATTTTGCTTAAAACAGTACACGGAGTATCTACGCAAGTGTAACACATACACTTGAGTGATACAACATATCAATGATGGTGTTCTGTTTAAGTGTTTAGTATTAGAACTGTGATTCACAATTTGAGTCGAGACTTCTAGGATAGTGTAGGACACAATTACATTTGGCCAAATACGATTAAATTGAGATCATCCTTGAATGATTGCTATGGAAGATGAGCTACCTCCACCTGATCGTTGGGAGCAGTTACGCCTATAGACACCAGGTTGTGTAAATTATTCTCGTTAAAGGCTAACCTCTTTTGAAAACATATCCAATTCTTGCTTCATTGTAGGCCTACTGGTTTGAAGCCGTCTGAGTAAAAAAGAGCGCAACTTTAATGAATAGTAACAGCTCAGTAGCTTATTTTGTAAGTAGTCTTGTTCTTTAAACTGCCATGTCTGTGATAAAATAGTATCCTATCAATCAGCATTCAGCCTAGATACATTTATCTTTTTTCTTATATGATACATACTGTTACTTGAATATGCATATTACAGGCCTTGAAAGAACAGTTAATTAGCTAACACTGAGTCAAACGACTTGTCTCTGATATTAACGAATTATAGGAAAAAGCTTCATGTTTCTGGTGCCATTTTCTAATCATACCCAAAAACATAAAGATGTGATCCATATTGTACCAACAATTTCATTTAAACAAGTCCCAGGTAGGCTTGAAATGTGCACATGTTAAAAGTTAGGAAATTTTCAAATGACAAACCTAAATTTAAGAGATCAAGAAGTTCAGAATTTAATATTCAACAACTCCACAGTTAACAAACTATTGGAGTTCAAGTTCAGGGACGGGGATGATAAAAAAAAACTTCTAGAATCCAATTAGGACACCAGCTGTTGGCTGGAGCCTGTTTAATAACACGTGTCAGGTAAATTCTGATTCTGAATCTAATTTAACAACCATCTTGGTAAGAGCAATATGCCTGCTAAGAGCCTAAGACCCTGAGCTCCTCCTTATAATACTAACCAGTATACATTGATTCAGTCCTTCTATACACTACTGAGATATGACATGTTAGCAATTCGTATATGTCATATTTTACCAATTTCATAAGTTTAGCATCATGGAAGTAATAGTACGTCTATTGCAAATAAAAGCATTCCTTATGTTGATCGATTTGCATTCTTGTGTGATGAGAGAAGAAAGCTCATCAAGACTCCCAGTCCCTTATCCTCTTGTTTCCTTTAGGTTTTTCAATTGGCGCATCCATTCCAGCCATCTTTGCATTATATTTGGCTCGAAGAGGACCATTGTAAGTCCACCTGCAGTATTACCATAGTTAGCAATCAGATGAATAGGCTAAAAAATCTAAAGATATAAGAGGAGATACCGAGATAGTCAAAAAAGTTCAAACGTGCATATTACTCAAGACCAACATTTATCATGAAAAGGAAGTTTTTAATTTTGTGTATTTTTTAGGCGAACTTTAAGAAACTATTATCTACAAAGGATTGAAAAGGAGTGTTTTGTGTTTTGATTTCTGAAATCAGAAGTCTGATCATTTTAAACAAAGAACACCTTGTGATCTTTCTATCTAATTCGAGTAAAAGATTCACATAATCTACCACTTCTACAGGAAAGTAGCTGACCCCTTGTGTTTTGTCTTTGCAAGATAGTAAAATATAGATGTTGATGTAGGTGGAAATGGGGAAGTAAGAAAACCATCGACAACGAAACAGAAAGTAAAAAAAAAAAAAGAATAATTTCGAAGTGCATTTGGATTTCAACCAAAGGTCTCAACTAGTCTATCAACTCTTGCACCAGTAGCAAATATACAATCAACAATAAAACATATAACCACGTATAAATTTGAACTAACAAAACTTACGGTCTAAAAACACAGAAAAACGGGGGGAAATGTGATAATCAGACATTCAACAAAGGACTTGAACCAATTTTCAACAAAAATGTGAAAAGGTCATTGTTTCATTAGTACATTTTTACTAATGTACTTACGGATTAGTCCAATCGGTAGAGTCCTCGTTGACAAGATGAGTCCATTTCGTTCTCCCACTACGGCCAAAATGCTTAACCTGCATAACTTTAGGTAACATCGTCTTGTTCATCTTATCCTCTCCGGTAGGAGCAGAGAAATCACGATTGGACAAATTACATGAGGCAGCAGTTGATGAGCCATCATCAGAATCTGTCTGGTAAAAGGCACCCTTATGGTAGTACATTTGCAAATATCTCCATTTCGGCTTGGATGGGGCAGCAGGCTTTGGGTTTTTCCTCTCCCACTCCCTTCTTTCTTCCTCTGTCATATTTCTTATCCTCGCAATCTCTTCCTTGTCCTTGGACATTGCTTCTCGGTTATCTCTATCCCTCTTGATCCTTGCAATCTCACGGACCTTCCATGTTTCATATTCCTCTGCCTCATTCATGTCAACATCTGCAATATCAGGCGCCAGTTTGATATTCTTCTGAATTTGTTCATCCTTGCGTATCTCCTCAGCCACTATCTGCTTGGTCTCAATCTTTCTCTTTTTTAATCTCTCTTTGGTTAAATCCTCAAGCACACGATGTTGTGCCTCCAGCATCTCGCGTTCAACTATGGTATCCCTCTCAGACTTGATAACGAAGACAGGTATGAGCATTGCAATGCCTGGTTGTTCATCTAAATCAATCTCATATTCAGATTCTTCCTCTTCTTCTTCTGGCAGAAGTGATGCATCTTCTTCTTGTTGCCTCTGGAGCACTTTCTCCCTAATTCTTTTCCTTTTTTCCACTAAAGCATCCTCTTCCTCCTCTAAATCCAACTGTTCTTGTGTTGTGTTCCCCTCTTCACTTTCAGCTTTTCGGATACGCCTGTGATCTGCTCTTATTTCTTCAGGATTATCCATCTTGCTCTCTGCCAGACGACGAAGCCTGGGATCTGCCAGGGGATCATGACAGGGAAAAGCCTTCTCTGTCGTAGTCATTCGCATATCCTGAGACACAGAGTAAAAACTAGTATCCTGATTTCAAAGTATTTTGGAAGATGTACCCTTTTCTATATATAGGAAGGAAATATATGTAATTTTATTTGATTTAGGATATGATTCTATTCAAAGCAAAAGCAAGGGGAAGTTATTTTATGTAATCCTTTTCTATTTGGATTTGGAATCTGTTATCTATGGAGTATATATAACATTTAGCAAATTTAATATCTAATTAATATAATATTTTCATTAATACCTACATAATATATTGATTTTATCTAATTCATATCTAATTATCATTAAAAAAAAATTATTCAATCTAACTAATACTCTAATTAATATCTACAAATATTTACTTATCTATCTACAACATTAATATCTATTAATAGTTACATTAATACTTAGACTAATACTTCCTTCATCCCATTAGTAATATTTACTTATCTATCTACAACATTAATATCTATTAATAGTTACATTAATACTAACTTAGACTAATACTTCATTCATCCCATTATACTAACTCAGGTTGTAAAATCATACAAATCTGATTTTTATATCTCGAGATGAAACTCAAATAATAAATATAAACTTTTTAACATTAATATATATATATATATATGAGAAAAATGTTTCTACAGTTAACTTTAGGAGAATTTCCTAAAGTTAACCTTTAAAAATATTTGATTGTTCCCTTTTATTTATATGGGCCCCGCAGGGGCATTAAAGGTGTGTATTTTTATTTAGGAATCTATATGATGTGTCATTATTTCAGTGGTTAACTGTAGAAAATTCTCCTATAGTTAACTATAGGATCATTAAGCCCTATATATATATATATATATATATATATATATAATTCAATTCTAGTACAACCTTTTTAAATTATATCTTTTTTAGATTATAATTTTTTTTAAAATTTAATTCAAAAACAACCTTTTTTAATTAAATTCTTTTGAGATTATACTTTTTTTAATATGATATAATCTTGATTGTGTATTTTAAAATTATTAGATTCAATTGTTGAGTGTTTTTAGCGATACAGACCAAAATTATGAATAAGATCTCTTACGCTTATTATATATCTTTATTATTATTATTATATTATTATTATTATTATTATTATTATTATTGTTATTATTATTATTATTATCTTTTCAATATATATATATAAAGGAGGATAGCGGGAGTTTAGGTGGCGCTTTAATATCGTCTCAATCGATATTAAAATCCCAAATTGCTAAATAATTATTAAACACTATATATAAAGATAATAACAATAAACACTATATAGTATTTTTAAACACTATATATAAAGGAGGATAGCGGGAGTTTAGGTGGCGCTCTAATATCGTCTCAATCGATTTTTCTAATTTTTTAGAATTTTAAACACTAATAAATATGAAAATATCAATTAGCATCACTAGTACAGAATATGCTTTAGGCATCGCACTTTAGGCGTCGGTTAACTAGAGAGCCGTGGCCTATAAATACTTCAGGCGTCGTTTTCTAGCTGAACCGATGCTTAAAGTCATTTGTGTTGGGTCTTTTGCGTCGGTTATAAAACTACCGACGCCTAAAACTCACTCTTTAGCGTCGGTCTTTACTTGACCGACGCCTAAAAGCAACATCAGCGTCGCATAAACAACCGACGCTTAAAATTTTACCCTTTAGCGTCGGCGTTTACTAAAGCGACGCCTAAAATCGACAAATAAGCGTCGGTTATTAGGACCTATAGCGTCGGTTCTAGAAATGCCGACGCCTAAAACTTTAAAAAAAAATTATAGATAGAAAAAGTAAAAATATACATAATAAATGTGTATTTATCTGGTGGCCGGTAGTAAAAGCTGGCTAATGTTCCTTATTCAAGGATTGGGCCTCTAGTCCAGTTGGCATTTGTGCGTGGTTTCCTTCTTGAAGACTTGTGTTCGAGTCCTTGTTAGTTCTCCTTTTTTTTTTTTTTTTTTTTTTGTCAAAAGTCCTTATTGTTGTGTTTTAAGTTGCTTGTCTTTTCCTTTTTTCCTAATACTTGACATTTTATCTTTTATGTTTTAAAAGATAAACACTTTATACATTTTTTCCCAATTTTTTCAATCAACTCTTCGGATCTCTTGCATTTCAATTATAAACAATGCTAATAACCATTATTTTAGTGGTGACATGAGTAAAATTTAAATTTTACGATTTAAATATAAAATTAAATTTTACTAAAAAAGTGGTTTTTTAAGGAAATTCATAGCTTATTTTTTAAAACAAATCAACTTTTCTGAAAAATAAGCTCACCCAAACACCTACGTATATAATAATTTGTGATATACTTGACGGCATCTTATTGCAATTGGAATTTCAACCTCGATCTAAACTAGTAATTAAGATACTTTGTCATTGGGCAAACGAAATGGTTCATTAATAATTGGAATTTCAGCGTCTAAATGAGCTAGTAAGATATTGGTCATCATTGGGCAAACAACTTCGTTTTCATTAATAAAGAGATGGTAAGGAAAAGGGTGTTGGATAGCTGAAAGCAAATTTTTTAAATGACTATGAATAATGACCAGTATCATAGAAAGAGGATCGGAACTATAGTCGGTGAAGGCACGGAACATGGATTAGTCGGTTAATCTCGGGGATTAATGAAAATTATTAATCAGAATCAATTTAATATTATTATATATATATATAATTATTTTAAATATATATATAAAATATAAACATTAAATAAATATTTAAGTTAAAAGTCTGTTCAGATAAAATAAAATTTATAAAATTATATTTTAATATTTTCATTACACAAATAATGAAAATGGAATAATTCCTAATATTTTGAATCATTATTTATGACAAAACTCTATTCGAATCACACTTCATTATTTGCATTATACTATGACAAAAAACTTTAATCTATTTATTTATTTTGAAATATTACATTATTACATTAAATCAATTACAATATTAATTTTTTATAATATAAAAATAATTTTTTAAATAAGTATAAAAATATTTTTAAAGCCTTTGTTTTTTTTTTTTGCTAAATTACCATATGTACGACTCTGTAAGAGACTAAGACCAGTACACTTCAATTTCAATTACAGGGCTTCTCTCACACAAATCACAAATACTCATTTGCTTCTGGGTTCAGTACATCGCATCGGCCAGGATTCTTCTCTGAACGGCCGGGATTCTTGCTGGGTTGAACTGGTTGATTTTCTGGTCTATCAAAATCAGGGGTTTCTTGTATCAACATAAAGAGGGGTTTCTTGTATCAATTTGGTATTGCATCCCTTCAATATTTATTATGTCGATTTATGTATGTATATACATGTATGTTTGTTTAGCATATATGTGGTTTGTTTATAGTATTGATATTTGTTTTCTTCCATCCTCCTGCTTGTCTAATTGATTCTTAGAAATATGAACTTATATTATGAATTTCAAACCATTGCAATGAATTTCAAATGTTTATACATGCTTACTTTTTCATGAATGGAATTTAACTTATTGACCGCCAACAAAGCTTTTATAATCAACATTTTGTTGCACTAAAATTGAAACATTGGTGTTGACTAATGTACATGTGCAAGTGCCTGAAGTACTGGTCAATTTTGCCTTTTATGGTCATATTAGGTTATCAGGATGCCACATAGAAGTATGCAGGTTATGGTCCCTAAATTAGGGAAACTAGACTTTCAGATTAGTTTACTTAATTTAGCATTAGTTGTGTTTGTGAAAGAAAATGATAATTCGAGTGCAATATCATTTGTATTGCAAACAATCTTCTGGACTGAAATCAACTTTTACTCCTGTTATCCTAATTAAGTCTCTATAATGATAAACACTAAAAAATTCAAAGATTAAATTAAATGAATGATGGTCTAGATTTTTTCAGAACTTGGGTCTCTGAACATTATAGAAAAATCTTAAAATTCCAACCCAAATTCTTGATTTTCCGGCTACACGTGCTGCCGGCACTGTGCTACTTCATATATTTATGTAGAGTTGGTTCTGTGGAATGCAAATTATGTTGGACTTCAACATGAATCTTGACAGGAGCAATGGCACCAATTATCAAGGTCCACTAAGAGATTGAGTCTAATGAAGGAGTATAAATGGGAGAAAGATACTATACAGGGAGATGTTGGATTTAACTAATTTAAGGTGTCAATTTTTCTAAGCATGGGTCTTCACAGCCAGTATCCTAATGGGGCACTGTTTATGCGTCTTAAAAATCCAGTTAATGTTCTAATTGAGGATATAAACCAATTTAAAAGGGCTAACAAGATATAAAAAATGGGATTTTTCTTATCTTGAGGTATGTCACTAGACATTGTTCTGTCTGAGATGTCTAAGGTACTAGCATCTAAGAATGATGAAATCTTACCAGATATGTCTAAGGTACTAGCATCTAGGAATGATGAAATCTTGCCAGATTAATGATTTTGATATGATAACATTTCACCTTACTCAGACAAGTTGTCGTTCAAATTTCTTTGAAGTTTACTTTTAAGTTTGTTTACTTTAGTCTTGATATACTACCATACATGAATACATATGTACATTATAACCTTGATCTTTGCTAGATGGCTTGGAGTATGCTATATAATAGTTTTAATGTCGGTTTCTAGTTGACACTACTTGACAGACAGCAAATAGAATAGCTCTTTGTTTTGGATTTGTTCTAATTTCTTAAACGTGCTTTCATACAGTTATTAGCTTAATAGCCCCTTACTGAACTTGTACCAAGACTTGAAATATTTGAAATGGCGTGTGCATTTTTGCAAGTATTCTGGTTATCGAGTTCCAGAGCAGCAGACAAGTTTATGGGAGGCTTGGCTACATATAATTTGATATAATTCTGGCCCCTTGTTTGATATAATTTGGGGGAGGGGAAAGAGATTAGAGAATCTGAGTAAATTCCATTTAGCTTACAAATGAATCAGAAGCACCATGTGTGCACAAACCGAGTCCGACAAATCACACCAATTGGACATTGTCCTAAATTTTAGTAAAAGTAGGACTAACTCCAACGAACAACGGATAAAATAATCGAAAATTAAAAATTACTGAATTCGGATTTAATTGAATATTTGAATAACATTTGAGATGAAAACTCGAATTATAGAAAACATTGAATATAATCGGTTTTCCATGTTGACAACTCTACTACTAGGGGCCAGAATGCTTTGCATTATAAAGAATAGTGCATCTGTTATCATAGTGTTATTTCTATGACTGACGTTAATTCTTTCTTCCCAAAATGCAAAACTAACAAAAATGTTATGAGTAATAAAATAATTATCAGGAAGGGGCTGTTATCATAGAAGTTATTTTTAATGCTTTACATTAATTTAAGCGAACTAAAGAAACTTTGGTAGCTTAAAAAAAAAAGAAACTTTGGTAGCTCCCTGTCCCCATAACTAACAAAAATAAGATGTTAATAACAATTGTTTTGAGAGTCGATTCTAACCGCCATTTCTTTACCTTCCATACCTTCATACTTCTTTATCGATTAAATCCTTTCATCCTCCTTTATTAATTATTATTTAATAGGTTTGTGGGAATTTTTTTACATGCTGTCTTGTTATCCATATAATTTGTAGAATATAACATGGATCGTCATACATGGATGTACAAAATACCACGTATAGCAAAGGAATATGTTGATGGAGTTGAAAAGTTCATTGATTTTGCGGAGGAATTTATAAAGAAGAAAAGAAGGGAACTGGGAAAGGAAGACATGATCACATGTCCATGCCGTGATTGTTATAATCTAAAAAAGTATCCTAGTGCTATGACAATACGTGATCATCTATTTCGTCGTGGTTTCATGGATAATTATACTAAGTGGATTTGGCATGGCGAAGGAATACATTCTGAAAAAACAAGGAAATCTGATGAGGATTTTGGAAGTAATGAACATAGTATGCCTACCAATAAAGAAGATGTTGTAGAAAATGATAGGGTCGATGAGATGATCCAAGATGTTGAAGACCTTCTAATGCACCAACCAAAAATTCTTGAGAACTTGGTTGATGATTCCAAGAAACTTCTCTATCCAGGATGCAATGATCAGTTTACTAGGTTATCGACAACCTTGAAGTTGTGTAAGCTCAAAGTACAGAACGGGTGGAGTGACAAGAGTTTCACGGAAATGCTAAAACTTCTAGCAGACATGCTTCCTCCGAATAACGAGCTTCCCACTTCCACCTATGAGGCAAAGAAGATACTTTGTCCCATGGGTATGAATGTAAAGAAGATACATGCATGTCCAAATGATTGTGTGTTGTTTCGCAATGAGTATGAACATCTACACACATGTCCAAAGTACGGAGCCTCTAGGTACAAGAAGGATGATAATAATTCTTCAACTGATAACAAGAAAAGGCCCCCTGTCAAGGTTTTACGGTATTTGCCCATAGTGGAACGATTCAAACGCCTATTTGCAAATGTCAATGATGCAGAGCTTATGAGGTGGCATGTGGAAGGGAGAAAATCAGATGGCATGCTCAGACACCCTGCTGACTCTCCACAGTGGAGAACCATTGATGGAAAGTTCCCGGAATTTGGTGGAGAAGTCAGAAATCTACGACTTGGACTTTGTGCAGATGGCATGAACCCATACCGCACTCTAAGCTCTCAACATAGCACTTGGCCGGTTCTTCTAACAATTTATAACTTGCCTCCCTGGTTGATGATGTTGTAGCTGAATATCAACTTACTCCACTTCCCGTTCCATGTGAAGAACATGAGACAGTAGGAAATGCTGCAGGTAGCTTTGTTCAATGGCCGAAGGACCTTGTAACGTTAGGGCAGGTATATCATGTGAGGTTTATTTGTCAATTATTGGTTTCTCATTTAATTAGAACATGATCATGGCTATAATTGTCTTTGATTAGGATCCTATATCATTGGAGAAGCAAAAAGACCATGCTATGAGCCCCAAAAGAACAATTCAGATGTCAAAAAAGGTTGAAAGCAAAGGTTCGGTGACTGCTACGAAGAAAACCCCTACAGTACTTAATGATGATCCTAATTCTAGTGAGAATTGCCGATCTCTGCGTTTCTTGCTTAATAAGAGACCATCTAGTAAAAAAGATGATGTCTTTAAGTTACAAGAAGATGGAAAAGATCCGATACTTATCGGGCCTGAAGATGTCCATCAGTTTTTGAAAATGAGTTGCTTAAACACTTCCATTTTGGAAGTTTTTTCAAAGTAAGACTAAGTCTACGTCTTTCCTTAATTTACTTTGGTATATATCAAAACACATGTTTATTATAATAAGTAATTTTGTAGGTACGTCACCACGTTGAGCAAGGATAATATGTTCGCATTCATGTCGCCATCTAGATTGGCAATACCACATATCCGTGACTATCAACGTCAAAATGAAGCAACTGATTACTTGACTGAATTTTTGGTTGCCAATAAAGATAAGCGCTTTATTCTAGCACCTTACCACCAAGAGTAAGAACAAATTAAATTTTTGTTAGTAATTGTATTATTATTATAATCCAACATATACGTCATACATGTCTATATTATTGTAGCAACCATTGGATGTTGCTCCTTTTTTGTCTCTGTGAAAGTATAATCTACGTCTTTGATCCGTTGAAAAAAGAAAGAAAATTACGATTGATAACACCTGCACGAACGTAAGTTAAATAAAAATTCAGATTTCACGTAGTGTAATGTATATTTTCTAATTTAGTAAGAGTTGTGATTACATATAATTATTTTTCAGGGCATTTAAATTGTATGTATCTCAAGGTGGAGCGAGGAATAATAAAAAAGAATTTCTTTGGCATCATGTTGAGGTTCAAGTATAACTTGGTTTTTACATTCAACTATTTTGCTCATTCGTTACTTGTATTAAATAAATCTTTTTGGTTTATGTGTAGTGTCCTCAGCAACAAGGAGGTACCGAGTGTGGTTATTTTGTTATGAAGTACATGCATGACATTGTCATGCTTTGTCAGAAAAATCCTAACAATAATTGGGAAGTGGTAAGAGAGAAAAAAAAAATATTTTTACCTTTATCAAACTCGTGATTTTTTTTAATCTATTATCTTTTATATTTTGAAGGCTCTTGCTTCGAAAAGCTATACCAAAAAGGAAATCAATGAGATTCGAGAGCTTTGGGCAAAATTTTTTATTCTAGAATGTCTTTAATCAGGTACGACAATTACTTTTAAATAGCCATTTCTTTTTATGTTTGGTTGCTAACTTGTTCATGTAGTTCCTCTGTGATCTAATAACATATGATGGATATATAGTATAGTTTAATGAATTTAGTCCCTCATGAATAGGCTCAGACACACAGTTTCACAAAAACACAAAATAAAAATGACTATTCTTTTTTTTTTCTTGTTAGCTAATTGCCAAAAAATGACCATTGTAATTTGCATAGCTTGGCATTACATATAAAAAAGGGTTAGGTTAGAGCTTGGTGCTTAAATATAGTCAGTCCTCACGTGTGAACAGGGACCAAAATTTTCTGTGCAAGATTTTGAGTTGAATATAAGAGATCAACCATTCATTTATAAACTCCTTTAGGCTTTAGATCAGCATGAAGCCAATACTTTCACTAAAATAGTAGTACTTTTATCTAGCATGATTAATTTGGCTGATACAAGAGTACGAGTTTGAATGGATGCCTTCCAGAATCTGAAGCCGAAATATGTTCCCCTATGAATTGTCTTCGCTGTTCAAATTCAGGTGAAAATTTGTTAAAACTGTAAGATCAAGGGGTGATGGGTGTTACATTTGGACTGGACACTGGTTCCGCTGCTACCCATCACTTCTAGTGTAGCTTAATGGTTTATGTAAGCATGTAGGCTTTGTGTGCATCCGTAGTTATACTTCTGCAAATGAGCATTGTAAAATAAAAGACATATTAATAGGGAGTTCAACATGTCCGGTGATAAATTACACGGAGTACTCTGGTTCAGGGGTTATTATTTTTACAGCCATTTACAGATTTCACAATTAACTGCACCTAAGTTGTTCAAGTTTTTAACTATTGTTCGTATTATCTTTGTTTTGCAGTAACCTTTCTTGTGTACATACTGAATTAGTTTGCAGACGAAGAGAGGTATGTTTTTTTGTCCTTCCTAATGATTCAATCCAAACCAATATATTGTGGTCCTTTATTGAAAGTTTCGTGCTGGCCAGGATTTCTTCTATTTTCCTATGTCAGAACTGTTTGTCGAGTTTGGGAAACCTTGATGCCACATGCATTTCTTGGACTAAGACTGTAAGACTTTGGGTGTCTATTTTGATTTATGTTCCATTTCTAGTAGAAGCAGGCTGCACTTGCTACAGCCCGGATCTGTATGAAATTTGGTGATCAAGGGAAATGGGTATAATAGCTGCCTGTGAGCATGCACCTTTGTAATTAATTAGTACTATAATAGATTAATAGCTGAAGTACTAGAAATAATTGTACTTTTTATTCCAATTGTAAAATTCTGAACATTAAATATTTTAATCAAATTATCAATTAGATTGTGTTCTGATTTTATTGATTTTCAGATTATTTGATGTCCTACTGATGCATGTTTGTAGAGCAGGTAGCATTAAAAAAAAAAAAAAAAAAAAGGAAAAGGCGACGGTCATATGACAGAACCGACGCTCAAAGTAAACCAAATAGGTGACGGTCATTTGGCAGAGCCGACGCTAAAAGTAAACGAAAAAGGCGTCGGTCATTAAATAGAAATGACGCTAAAGGCAAAGAGAATAGGCATCGGCTTTTGAAAGAACCGACGCTATAGGTATAGAACATATGCGTCGGCAGTTGACAGAACCGACGCCATTTTGGTGTCCTTATGCGTCGGTTCTAAGGATAACCGACGCCAAAGGCATATACTTTATGCAACGGCATTTGTTCTAACCGACGCTTTTTTCTGCCCTTATGCGTCGGTTGTCAGCCTTTTAGCGTCGGTTCTACAACCGACACAAACAAGTTCTAGCGTCGCACGTTTAACCGACGCTATAGACCTATACCTTTAGCGTCGCCTTCATATACTACGCCCAATAACCGACGCCTAAAGCCTATTTTGACCGACGCCTAAAGCCTATTCTGTAGTAGTGCATATTAGAAGTAGAATAGGTGTTCGAATTTATAAAGGAGAAGAGTTCGAATTTATAGGAAAACATATGATTAGAAGTTCTATTGAAAGTATAATAAATATTTATAAGGCATACGATTAAAAGTTCTATTGGAAGCAGAATAGGAGTTCGAATTTATAGAGAATAAGAGTTTGAATTTATAGAAAAAATATATAAATAAAAGTTCTACTAGAACTAGAATATGTGTTTGAATATATAGAGCAGACATATAATTAAATATTTTATAGAAAGTACGATCTTCTTAAATTATATATTTTTTATATAAGTTAATTATACTTATATTAGGAAAGTTTATTCATAAATCAAATACTATTGTCATGAAAAAAGTCACCGTATTTAAAAAGAAAAGAATTGACGTGTTAACATAATAAAAGAATAATGAGTAAAAGAACAATCTCATGCAGTCTTTATAATATATATTAAAAAGTTGGGATTTCGGTTTTAACGAGAGAGCGGCTCAATCGAAAGAATCATATTTAACAAGAAATTGATTCATTAGAAAAGATTATTTAATTATTAAAATTTAATATTAATATTATAATATAACGTAAATGTATTGAATTTTTTTAAAAATATTTTAACGCCGCCGCGAAGCGCGGCTTTATCAACTAGTCAATATATATATATAAAGGAGGATAAGCGGGAGTTTATGTGACACCCTAAAATCGTCTCAATCTATTTTTCTAATTTTCTTAAAATTTTACGATTTTAAATCATCAAAATAAAAACTTATTTTAACATATTAGTAGTAGAAATAGAAATGACTATGCAAATTTGTAGAAAAAGAGAAGTCGAATTTGTGAGTAATACATATGTAACAACTATGAAAACAGAATTCGCTAAAAGAATACAATTCTTATTTCGAACAAATTCTTATTTACAACTAAAATCCTTCTAAAGTTATATATAAAATTTCCTCTTTAGTTGCATGCATATTTTAAATTTGTGCATCTTTCGTTTCTTTCGTAACGTCATTGTATCATCCATATACTGAACATAATGTTATGTTTCTGTATCTTTGACTTTGATGCAGGCTCAACTTTCAAACCAGAGTAACTAGACGCCTTTTATGATCAATCAAAACCTTTTTAACACTACATATTTGTTTCTCAATTACTACATCCTCGAGGTTGGGCTAATATATATCTTATACACTCTCGATTATTTTTTCTAGATTCGTATGGTATGTTCAGAAACATGGTGTAGAAGAGATGTTTAATAAACGTTCTTAATATTTTTACCGTGATAATTTTCAAAGGAGGATCCGGAGGTTACCTATAAAATCGTTTTTTTAATTTTTTAGAATTTTAAATAGTAATGAATAAAATAAATATCATTTAACATATTGGAAATAGAAAGGTATTCCAATTTATTAAGTAGAACAATTCGAACTTTTAGGATGAAAATATAATATTACTTCGAATTTATAGTGGAAAAGAGTTCGAATTTATAGAAAAAAAATATAATTAAAAGTTTTATTGGAAGTAGAATAGGTGTTTAAGAGTTTGAATTTATAAGGAATACATAAAATTAAAAATTCTATCGAAAGTAGAATAGATATTCTATAAATAATAGAATAGATGTTTGATTTATTGTTCACCTATAAATAATAGAAATTCCCTAATATTATGATTCATGATTTTGTTTTGCATTGAATGTTAAAAGTTTTTATATGTTTTGTGCAGGAAATTCGTTCAAAACAAAACAATGAGAAGCAGCACAAGCAGATTTTAATGTAGGTGTTTTAATTATGGGAAATGCTAACCATACCTTAAGGACTATGGTTAAGCATTAAATATTTTCATATTTTTAACATTGACTTTAGTTATTTAATTGATTTTTATTTTTCAATGTTCTTTTACAAAATCAATTTAATTTCCCAAGTAATAATAGTGGATCCCTGCATTCACATTAAAAAAAGCGAAACTTTACTCAGTTATAATACCACTCAAAGTGGTGTCTGAGGAGGGTTGATGTACGCAGACCATGCCCCTATACAATAGGGAGACTGTTTCCGAAGGACCCCCGGCCATTACAAATACAGAAAGAAAACCTAATACAAACTAAGAAACTCACGCACACCCAGGAGTCGAACCCCTGACCTCCTTCAAAGGAGGTCAGTGGCTCAACCACTGCACCAACATGTTGTTGGCCCCTGCATTCACATTAATTTTCATTAATAAAAAAATCCCAAATTGCTAAATAATTATATTGAAATTCGTGCAAATTTGACATTTTAAATGCATTTATCCACTTACATTAATTCTTAACCATAGCCCCTTAGGGCTATATTTAGCATTACCCTTTAATTATTGGGCTTTTTTGAAAAATACTCCAACATATAAAACTTTTTGCAAAAATACTGTTATTTTAAGGTTATATTTGCAAAAATACCATCTTTTGAAAAAAATTACAAAAATATGGGATGCAACTATATTCAACCAAATGCAACTGTTTTGACAATTTATTAAAAATATGATTCAACTACTTGCAACCATCTGCAACTTTTTGCAACTATATACAACTTTATGAAAAAGATTGCAAACATGATTGCTATTCAACCCAACATACCACACATCAAAAACACACACACAGACACAACACCAACACCAGAAAAAAGTTGGGATCTATCATTCTATCACTATTACAAGCTAAGCTAGGCTAGTCTACCCACCAGCTTCTCATCCTCAATTATTCCATCACAAAAAGTTCATAATTAACTAGACAACGAAGTGAAACTTCACACTTACGGTGATGCATGTATATGTGTCCTATATTTCGAATAGTTAATATGCATGATAGATAGAGTAAATTTACTTTCTAATTTTTTAAAATTTTAAATTTTTTTGATATTAATAAATAAAAAAATATATGTTATTATATTAAAAATAGAATGGGTGTTCAAATTTATAGAGGAGAAGAGTTTGAATTTATAGGAAAGACGTATGATTAAAATTTTAATTAGAAGTGGAATATGTTCAAATTTATGAAGGAGAATAGTTTGAATTTATAAGTAAGAAATATAATTAAAAGTTCTATTATAAGTAATATAGGTGTTCAAATTTATATAGGAGAAGAGTTCGAATTTATAAGAAATGCACATAATTAAAATTTATATTGGAAGTAAAATAAGTGTTTTAAAGAAATATAATTAAAAATTCTATCGAAACCGGAATAGGTTTACGAATTTATAGAGGAGAAAAGTTTAAATTTAAAATATATATATATATATATATATATATAATTAAAAGTTGTATTGAAAATAGAATGTGTGTTTGAATATGTAGAGCAGAAGAGTACAAATTTATAAAAAAAACATATAAATAAAGCTTTGTTGGATGGAGAATGCGAGTGTAATAACCGCGAAATTTTCGAATAATTTTCCTACCCGATATTTAAATTTTAATTAAGAGCGATGCACTAGTATATTTTAATTAACGCGTTTTTGGTAAATTTTAAAATTTTATATATTCATATGTAAATAAAAATTATATTATATTTATTTAATTATATTTATTTAGTATTTATTAAAATTAGGAAATTTAGAAAAAATAGAATTTAATTTTTGGATCGAATTTATTTTAGAAAGCGAAATTAGAGTCTCGTTTTAATTAGCCATCAGGGGAGAAACGAAATTATTGGGGGACCACATTTTCTTTTCAGAAAACATGCCCAAAAACACGGTTCATGTTTTGTTCCATCAGTTTTTGTCCCCCACATTTGATTTTTTATTCAATAATCAGAAAACATGGGCTTACTTTTCACAAAACACGTTCCATGATTTACTCATTTCCTTAGCCCCATGTTTTTGACTTTTTGTTCTTTTTAAATTATATAAACAAGACAAAATGACAGTTTGTATCCCCTATGTATACGTGTTTTGTCAAATTGGTCCAGATTTACGTTTTTTAGCACTTTGCAACCCCTATCTTCAAATCTCGCTTCATATTACAACCCCTTCCGTCTAATTGACCTATTTTACAAGTAAAAATGAGTCAAAAACCTCTATACATAAGGGGTACAAATTGTCATTTTTGAAGATAGGGGTTGCAATATGAAGCGAGATTTGAAGATAGGGGTTGTAAAGTGCTAAAAAACTTAAATTTGGATCAATTTGACAAAACCCATATACATAGGGGTTACAAACTGTCATTTTGTCTATAAACAAAAACAAACCGGCATTACCTTCATTTATACAGAGGGTATCAACATTACACTAACAAAACATATACTCCGACTTTTCTTTTGTTCCATCTCTCAGACTACTACTCCTCTTTTAAAACCAAAACCCGGACATACATATATACATACAATCAGAGCACAAACGACAGGTAGTTAACTCCTTTAATTTCCGTTTTTTTAACGATTGTTGATTCGTTATGTTGAGTTCTTGTTTGGTCCGATCGTTTGTGTTATTGGGTTGTATCGGATTTAAAAGGGGGAGGCGATTGTGGTGTTGTCGGAGAGCAAGTGTAACGCCCCCAAATCCACCCTGACAGGGGACCCGGGTCGTCACATTGTCTCAATATGATAACGCAATAACAATACCAAATTTTATTACAACGGAGCATAAATGTCCCACTCCGCAGGTCCAAGATCGTCTTCACAACATAGTACAATCCTGATAGTATTTTGTCCTAAACCCAATCATGTGTGATGGGTTAGGAAATAATTTCATGTAATCTTATTTGATTTTATTTATATTAATAAAAGACTTGTTGTTTTTATTACGGGCTTTATCTATTTAAAGTGTTTAAATAAGAAGTTCCATAGTTTAGAGTAAAGCTTCTAGAATTATAATGAGATTATAATAATGAGATCTAGAAGATGATAACACTAAACTTAAATAGTTCCCGATCGTAGGATAACTAATTGGGAGTTAGTCAATCCGTAAAGATCGGTACATACTATGCTTGCTTCCTCGGAAGGATGTCTGTTCTCATAGACATTCGTGTGATGACACTATAGCTAGTATGTAGGTGCTTATTGGAGAATAAGTTCACTGAACGTGACTTGATCAAATGAACAACTAATGGAGTTTACTCACGTGTTAATAGTTGTTCATAAGTTGATGGTGGTACAAGTGTCCTTAGACTTGAGACCGTTAAAGTAATCTTATATACAATGAACTATGTCTTGGTTTAGTTCTAAGTCCTCAAGGGACAATCATTAGTTCTATTCCGGGTATAGGAATTTGTATATGAAGATAGTTAACGATCGATAAAGAATCTACCCCTTTCAGTAAAAGAAAGTGAATATCCTATGATGTTCTTACTATGTTAGTTCTGGAATCTCTGGCCAGAGTAATTGAAGTTAGAAAGAGTTTCTAATTCAAATGAACTAGACATAATGTATAAGAAATTATATGATTAAATTAAATAGGCTTGACACGCGATCCATGCCTTGTATTTAATCGGGATATTGTCGGGTAAAAGGAATTGATTGTACGGTAACCATTTGCTGAATAGGTTTTATATATTCTAAGCAATGAATTCATATTATCCGGATAGTCGCGATATATTCAAAAGTATCACTCACGATGTAGAATAAATATTAATTACTTATGTAATTATATTTAACGAATTAATTAGTAATTCGTATAAGTAATAATAAATAGTTTATTATTATTTATTTCTACTACCGGCTTAATATTGAACCTAAAGGGTCACACCATAATAAGGTTAAATATTTATAGATGATGAGAATAATTAATAATGGCTATGAATTATTTATTTATTGAATAAATAAGTAATTAGCAATTATTTATAATTTATTAAATGAGATTTAATAGATTATAAATAAATTAAGAAAAGTTCTTAATAATTATTAATTACAAAATTTAGTTTGAGAAATTAAATTTTATGAGAGAATTATTTTTAGAATGGGATTAATAATTAAAAGGGTTTTAATTATTAAATGATTATTTAATTAGATAAAGTAAAGACTTTATTTCTTTAAATATCAAACATTTCAATGAGTTGGAGTACATCACAAACACACAACACAAAACATCCCAGGAGGTTTAGAAGATCATGGAGAGCTTTTGAAGTTCATCAAAATCATTCCAAACCATTTAATTAATTTTCTCAATTGTTCTTAATCTACTATATGATATTTGATCTTGGTGGATACCATTAGAGCACTCCACACTTGAGGGGTGATTGCTGGAAATCAAAGACACATTCATAACAATCCCAGGAAAGCTATCAAGGTATTTTTCTTGTGTTCATACAATTTTTAAATCTATATACATGATTAATTAGGTTTTTATGCAAGTAAATGTGATTTACGCTTCCGCTACGGTCATAAATTCCTTCAATGGTATCAGAGTATAGGTTGCATGTATATAGATCCCAGAAAAAATTTCGGAATTTTTCAAGCTTGTATGAATTAGTTATGAATTTTTGAAGTCCTGGAGGCTATAATCAAATTAATTACGAATTAATTAATAAATTATTTTTTAAAATAATTTTGATCACTGATATATTTTCTACAAGTGTTGTAGAAGTCCCAGAAAAAGTTTCATAATTTTCCCATGGATAGATTATTTATTATTGATTTTTAAAGAGTTTAGAAATTAATAAATAATAATCTGTTTTATAAATATATATATTATTTATAAAATATCTAGATGGGTAGTTAAAGTTGGGGGCCCAAAATATTGTATTATTGGGCTGGTGGGCTGGAAAGATGGAAAGTAGGCCGATTGATTTTTAAAAACTCTGTCGACTGAAGTTTTAATTATATATATATTTAAAATTTTCGGCCGACTGATTTTAAAAGGTTACTGCGCGTGACTGTGCTCCGCGCGTGGGCGTCACGCGCTGGCGGCTCACGCGCCACGCGTGCAGCTCACGCGCCGGGTCGGGTCAGACGAGGTCGGTCGGGTCGGATATCGGGTCGGATCTCGGGTCGGGATGCTGACGTCAGCATGACATCATCACTTCGTAACGCATCTGTTGACTGCGTGACAGTGTTAAAATGGTATTTTTGGCCTGTAACGCATTCTGGTAATGCGTTACAGGGTCTGTAGATGACAGAAATGACCTTGATTCGTATTTTGATTTTTCCCGTTGATCCGTAACTCCGTTTAAGGCGTATAATATATCGTTGGATTCGTTTTTCGAGACGGATCTAATGGAGTGGTCAAATAAATTTTAAAAATAAATTTTAAAATGGTTATAGCTTCCGGAAGTGTTTTAAAGTCCGTTTTAATTGTGTTAAAATGCTTTAAAATACTAATATTGTTTCATATAGATGTTTAACAATGTTTAACATGATATAACATGTTTGCCTATATATATGTATGCATAGAAATGCCATGAGATAATATATATAGTTTTATATATCGTATATAAAATGCATGTTTGACTTTAGGTTTTAACGAAAACATTTCGTAACCTAAATAATATAAAATCCCTCGTTATTTAATATCAAGTAATAAAATGGCCAATGTCACAACGGGCTTGTGTCGGTCATAGCCTTCCAACATGGTAGAAAGTAATTCTTAGTTTTGAGCTTTGTCGTTTCGTGCTACAGCCGAGGGCTTCGTTTTCAAAAATAGGAATTACTTGTCTATTACATGAGATGCGTATAATTAATTAGAATCCAATTGTCGTTACGTGCTACAGCCGTGGGCTATTGAGATCTTATTAATTTAACGAGATGTTGGGTCTCACTTGACTTAGAATATTGAATTTAGACGTGCTACAGCCGTGATTCAATGATTCAAGAGGCTAAATGGAATTAGGGAATAACATGAGATGTAATTGATAAATAGTTATCTGCCTATGGAACATTACATAGCGTTTCGTGCTACAGCCGAGGTTATATAATGGAAAGTAGGATCCCTATTCTCACATGCATTGAGAATGCTTAAGTTATACATTTGAGGGTTGTATAATTTTAATAAAACTGTGGGAGCCACCTATGAATAAAGACCCGATTCATAAGGTGTTATAATAAAATTGGATATCTACTAATGTTGTTATGTGTTCACAAATTTCAGATTTATAGATCATGTCTTCTACTCTATCACTCCGTAGCATACTTGATGCGAACAAATTGACTGGTCCCAATTATGCTGATTGGCTTCGAAACCTGAGAATCGTTCTCAGGGCTGAGAAGAAGGATTATGTGCTTGACTCGCCTTTACCTGTACCTCCTTCTGATGATGCACTTTTCCATGAATGAGAAGTGTATAATGAATGGTTAGATGCTGCTAATGTTGCTCAATGTGTCATGCTAGCATCCATGACACCTGAGTTACAGAAGCAACATGAAAAAATGGATGCTCCAACCATTCTGATACATCTACAGGAGCTTTATGATGTATAAGGGAGAACCGCTCGATATGATATATCGAAAGAGCTATTCCAATGTAGAATGGCTGAAGGGTCGTCTGTGAATGACCATGTGCTTAAGATGATCAATCTGATTGAGCATCTAGGGCAGTTAGGTTTTGTCATGGATGGGGAGTTATGCCAAGATTTAGTCTTGCAGTCACTCCCGGATTCGTTCTCGCAGTTCGTTATGAACTTTCACATGAACAAGCTGGATGTCAGCTTAGCTGAGCTCCACAACATGCTGAAAACTGCTGAGGCGAATTTTCCCTCCAAAAGGGGTTCTGTTCTTATGATCGGTGCCAGTACCTCTACTAAGAGGAAGAGGAACTGGAAGCCGAAGAATAAGAAAAAGGGTGAGAATAAGCTTGTTCCACCAAAGGCTGACCCAAAAAGCAAAGCAGTTTGCTTCCACTGTAACAAGGTGGGACACTGGAAGAGGAACTGCAAGGTTTACCTTGCAGAGTTAAAGAAAAAGAAGGGCAATGAGATTACCGCTTCTGATACAGGTATGTTCATGATTGAACTAAATATGTCTTTAAGTCAGATTTCTACTTGGGTATTGGATACTGCTTGTGGGTCTCATATTTGCAATTCGTTGCAGGGACTAAAGCAAAGTAGACCTCTGGGGGAAGATGAAGTGATTCTATTGATGGGCAATGGAGCAAGAGTTGCTGCTGCAGCTGTAGGATCATTTCCTTTGCATATGCCTACGGGCAAAACTATCGTGTTGAATAAATGTTATTATGTACCATCTATTGTAAGAAATATTGTTTCTATTCCTGTACTTGATTTGGATGGTTTTACATTTATTGTTGAGAATAATAAATGTTTAATTAAGAGAAATAATATTACTTATGGATACGGTACATTACATAATGGTTTGTATATATGTGACTTGGAACATAATTTGTTTCAAATTGAACAACCTAATAATAAAAGAAAAAGAGATAATAAAAATCCAACTTATTTATGGCACTGCAGACTAGGTCATATTAGTGAGAACAGACTTCGCACATTACATAAGGATAAGTTACTAGAACATTTTGATTTTGAATCATATCCTACATGCGAGTCTTGTCTCATGGGTAAAATGACTAAATCTCCATTTACTGGACATGGAGAGAGAGCTGCGGGGTTGTTAGACTTGGTACACACAGATGTATGTGGACCAATGTCAACAAGTGCTAGAGGAGGATTTTCATACTTCATTACTTTTACGGATGATCGATCCAGGTTAGGATATGTATATCTTATGAAATACAAATCCGAAGCTTTTGAAAAGTTCAAGGAATATAGAAATGAAGTAGAAAAACAAACCGCACGTAGTATAAAAGTTCTTCGATCAGATCGAGGAGGTGAGTACTTAAGCGGAGAGTTTTTAGGTTATCTTAAAGAAAATGGTATAGTTTCTCAATGGACCCCTCCCTATACTCCACAATTAAATGGAGTATCTGAGAGAAGGAATTGTTGGGCTTGCTAAGCAGGTCTTAACTCCACATTAGTATAATATTGTCCGCTTTGGGCCGGTCCCGCACGGATTTGTTTTTGGGCACACTCCCAAAAGGCCTCATATTAATGGAGTTAACTAGCTGCTTATAAACTAGCCATCTGCCCCTCCCACAACCGATGTGGGACAACTCCTGAAGGAATTTACGGATGAGCGGAAGCGCAAATAACAATTATTTTCGTAAAAACCATATATCGCACATATAGAAAATCATGTAAAAATGAAATACGAGGGATTCGTAACCATACCTTGAAATCGAAGCTATACAAAATGGTGTTGCAAGCAGTTGCTCCTCAGAGTGTGAAGCACTCTACCGGTATCCACCAAGAATTGTTCTTCGACGAAACCTTTTATAAAATCTTGATTTTATAAAATTGGAGTTTTAGAAATTTGAGAGAGAGAGAGAGATGAAGAAGAAGATGGAGGAGGCAACTAGGTTTTTCACAAAAACCAAAAGTATGTTTAACTCCTTCATCTCATTCTATTTATAGGGATAAAGTAGGGTTTTAATGTAATTAATATATCATTATATATTAATATATAAATCCTACACTTTATCTAATAAAATGATTAAATAATAATTAAAACTATTTTAATCATTATTTCTTTTTCTAAACTATTTAGAAAATAATTCTCTCTCTCATAATTTAAAACCTTTCATCAAAGAAAATATTCTTTTATGGTGTGACCCTGTAGGTTCAATATTAAGCCGGTAGTAGAAATAAATAATAATAAACATTTTATTTATTATTTATATGAATTCTAATAATTCATTAAATATAATTAACTGATTAATTATATTTATTCTACATCGTGAGTGATGCTTCTCAACATATCGCGACTATCCGGATAATATGAATTCACTGCTTAGAATACCAAGAACCTGCTAGTGACTAGTTACCGTACAATCAATTCCTTCTACCCTACAATATCCCGATTAAATACAAGGCATGGATCTCGTGTCAAGCCTATCAAATTTAATCATATGATTTCTTATTCATAACGCAAAGTTCATATTAATGCAAATTAGAAACTCCTTTCTAATTTCATACACTCTGGCCAGAGATTCCAGAACTCGCATACTAAGAATAACATAGGATATTCACTTCCTTACTGGAAGGGGTAGATTCTTTATTGATCGTTAACTATCTCCATACATAAATCCCTGTACCCAGAATAGACCTAATGAATGTCCTTGAGACTAAGGACTAAACCAAAGCACAGTTCATTATATACAAGATTACTCTAACGATCTCAAGTCTAAGGACACTTGTACAACTATCACTCAGTGAATAACTATTGACACGTGAGTAAACTCCATTAGTTGTCCAACTTATCGAGTCATGTTCAGTGAACTTATTCCATAATAAGCACCTACATACTAGCTATAGTGTCACCACACAAATGCCTATGAGAACAGACATCCTCCTGACGGGAGCAAGCATAATATGTACCGATCTTTGCGGATTCACTAACTTCCGATTAGTTATCCTATGATCAGGAACTGTTTAAGTCTAGAGTTATCATCTTCTAGATCTCACTATTATAATCTCATTATAATTATAGAAGCTTTACTCTAAACTATGGAACATCTTATTTAAAACACTTTAAACAGATAATGCCCGTAATAAAAACAAAACAAGTCTTTTATTATTATTAATGAAATCAAACAAGAATACATGAAAGTTCTTCCTAACTCATCATACATGATTGGATTTAGGACAAACACTTTCAATCTCCCACTTGAACTAAAGCCAATCACCCTGGTATCTAATACCCATCTTCTCTTTATGACGATCAAAGTGAATCTGAGACAATGACTTTGTGAGTGGGTCTGCTATGTTGTTATGTGTGTCAACTCTCTCAATCTTGACATCTCCCCTTTCAATGATCTCCCTAATCAAATGAAAGCGCCGCAAAACATGTTTGGAATTTTTATGAGACCTAGGTTCCTTGGCTTGTGCTATTGCTGCATTGTTATCACAATACAACACAATAGGCTCTTCAATGCTTGGAACAACTCCCAACTCAGAAACAAATTTCCTCATCCAAACGGCTTCTTTTGCAGCCTCACTTGCAGCTATATACTCTGCTTCCGCTGTGGAGTCAGCCGTTGTCGACTGTTTGGAACTCTTCCAACTAATCGCACCACCATTCAAAGTAAACACATACCCTGACATGGATTTGCTATCACTTTCTGATTGAAAACTAGAGTCAGTGTAACCCTCTATTTTCAATTCAGATCCACCAAAAACAAGAAAAATATCCTTAGTCCTTCGCAAGTACTTAAGGATGTTCTTCACTGCTTTCCAGTGGTCTTCACCTGGATTGGACTGATATCTGCTTGTCACACTAATTGAATAAGCAACATCAGGCCTAGTACATAACATCGCGTACATGATAGATCCTATTGCTGAAGCATAAGGAATCTTACTCATGCGCTCTCTTTCCTCAGGTGTCTTAGGAGACATCTTTTCGGAAAGGGATACTCCATGGCTCATCGGTATGAGACCTCTCTTGGAGTTTTCCATGCTAAACCTTTTAAGCACTTTCTCGATGTATGTACCCTGGGTAAGACCTATCATTCTTCTAGATCTATCTCTATAGATCTTCATACCGAGAATGTAGGATGCTTCACCCAAGTCCTTCATAGTGAAGTTCTTTGATAACCACACTTTGACTGATTGCAACATCGGTATATCATTTCCTATAAGAAGTATGTCATCCACATACAATACAAGAAAAGTTACCGCGCTCCCACTAACCTTCTTGTAGACACATGGTTCATCTATGTTCTTGATAAAATCAAACTCTTTGATTGTCTCATCAAAACGAATGTTCCATCTACGAGAAGCTTGCTTTAATCCATATATGGTCCTTAGCAGCTTACATACTAGGTGTTCATTCCCTTTAGAAACAAACCCCTCTGGCTGTGTCATATACACTTCCTCTTCAAGTTTCCCATTGAGGAAGGCCGTTTTCACGTCCATTTGCCAGATCTCATAGTCGTAGTAAGCAGCAATCGCAAGCAAAATCCGAATTGATTTTAACAGGGCTACAGGCGAAAAAGTTTCATCAAAGTCAATCCCTTGCCTTTGTCTGAATCCTTTTGCCACGAGCCTGGCCTTATAGGTCTCCACCTGGCCATCTGCTCCAATCTTTCTTTTGTATACCCATTTGCATCCAATAGGATTCACATCCTCTGGTGCTTCAACCAAAGTCCATACTTGGTTGGTATACATAGAATCCATTTCGGATTTCATGGCACTCTGCCATTTCTCTGAGTCAACACTACTCATAGCCTCATTATAGGTCATAGGGTCGTCATCATCAACGATTGATAACTCATTGTCATTCTCAATGACAAGGCCATAATACCTCTCAGGTTGGCGAGACACTCTTTCTGACCTACGAATGGGCTGTACCACAGAAGGTTGTTCAGTTTGAACAGGTGTTTCCTCTTGAACCGTAGTAGTTTGTGCTTCTTGAACTTCATTAAGTTCTATTTTGCTCCCACTGTTTCCTTCTAGGATAAACTGTTTTTCCAAGAAGGTAGCATGTCTGGAGACAAATACACTATGATTGGTGTAGAAGTAATACCCTAAAGTTTCTTTAGGATATCCCACAAAACTACATTTCACGGATCGAGATTCCAGCTTATCAGGGTCAACTTTCTTGACATAAGCCGGACATCCCCAAATCTTAACGTGTTTAAGACTCGGTTTCCTTTCTTTCCATATCTCATATGGAGTTTGAGGAACAGATTTGGAAGGCACCTTATTCAGTAAATATGCTGAGGTTTCCAATGCATAACCCCAAAGGAATACTGGAAGATTTGCGTAGCTCATCATGGACCGAACCATGTCTAACAAAGTTCGATTTCTCCTTTCAGATACTCCATTCAACTGTGGAGTATATGGAGGAGTCCACTGAGAGACTATACCATTTTCTTTGAGATAATCTAGAAATTCTCCACTCAAGTATTCACCACCTCGATCTGATCGAAGAGTTTTAATACTACGTTTGGTTTGTTTCTCCACTTCATTCTTATATTCTTTGAACTTTTCAAAGGCCTCAGACTTGTGTTTCATCAAATACACATATCCGAATCTAGATCGATCATCTATGAAAGTAATGAAGTACGAAAATCCACCCATGGCTTGCGTAGACATCGGTCCACATACATCTGTATGTACCAGTCCTAGCAAATCTGCAGCCCTCTCTCCATGTCCACTAAATGGAGATTTGGTCATTTTACCCAATAGACAAGACTCGCATGTAGGATATGATTCAAAATCAAAGGGGTCAAGTAACCCTTCCTTATGCAATGTCCGCAGTCTATTTTCACTAATATGACCAAGTCTGCAGTGCCACAAATAGGTGAGATTTTCATCATCTCTTTTCCTTTTATTAGTATGTTCAATTTGTAGTAAATCATGCTCTATGTCACACACATATAGACCATTATTTAAAATACCACTACCATAAAGAACATTATCTCTAAGAATTGAACATTCATTATTCTTAATAATAAACGAAAATCCATCCAAGTCTAACATAGGAATAGAAATAATATTCCTCACAATCGAGGGAACAAAATAACAATTATTTAGAACAATAGTCTTGCCCGTAGGCATATGTAAATCAAACGATCCTACAGATTCAGCAGCAACTCTTGCTCCATTTCCCATCCGTAGAATCACCTCCTCTTCCTCGAGAGTCCTACTTCTCCTTAGTCCCTGCAACGAATTGCAAATGTGAGAACCACAGGCGGTATCTAATACCCAAGTAGAATTTTGATTTAGTGACATATTCACTTCAATCATGAACATACCTGAATCAGAAGCGGCAGTCTCACTACCTTTCTTCTTTTTCATTTCTGCAAGGTAAACCTTGCAGTTCCTCTTCCAGTGCCCCACCTTGTTACAGTGAAAGCAAACAGCTTTGCTCTTGGGGTCTTCAGCTTTTGGTGGAACCGGCTTTTTCTCACCAACTTTCTTCTTCTTGGAAGGGTTCTTCTTCCTTTTCTTAGGATTGGAACCCTCACCAATTAGAAGAACAGAACTCTTCTTAGAGGGAAAATTCGATTCCGCAGTCTTCAACATGTTGTGGAGTTCAGCCAGGCTGACGTCCAACTTATTCATGTGGAAGTTCACAACAAACTGCGAAAATGAACCCGGAAGTGATTGCAAGACCAAGTCTTGAGTCAGTTCCCTATCCATGACAAAACCAAGTTGCCCAAGACGTTCAATCAAATTGATCATCTTAAGTACATGGTCATTCACGGATGATCCCTCAGACATCCTACAACGGAACAGCTCCTTCGATATCTCATATCGAGCTGTCCTCCCTGCCACATCATACAACTCTTGCAGATGCCCTAGGATAGTGTGAGCATCCATAAGCTCATGTTGCTTCTGTAGCTCATCGTTCATGGAAGCTAGCATGATACATTGAGCAACATTAGCATCATCTATCCACTTACGATACACAACATGTTCATCATTATGTGCATCGTCAGCAGGTTCAGCAGGCTTAGGTGAGTCAAGCACATATTCCAGCTTCTCAACCCTGAGAACAATTCTCAAGTTTCGAAGCCAGTTAGCAAAATTCGGACCAGTCAATTTGTGAGCATCCAGTATGCTCCGGAGTGATAGTGCAGAAGACATAGTGTATATAGTAAATCTGTAAATGATAAACACATAACAACACTTAGCAAATATTCAATTTCATTTTAAAACACTATATGAATCGGGTCTTTATTCATAAGTGACTCCCACTAGTTTATATAATTTATTCAACCCCCTAAGTGAAAAATTAAGCATTCATAATGCTAGTGGGAATAGGGATCCTATATTCCATCACACAACCTCGGCTGTGGCACGAAACGCCATGTGATGTTCAATAGGCAGACAACTCTTGTCAATTACATCTCATGTTATTCCCTAATAAAACTTTAGCCTCTTGAATAATTGAGTCACGGCTGTGGCACGACAAACTCAATATTCTAAGTCAAGTCTAACCCAACATTCCGTACAACTGAATCAGTCTCCAATGGCCCACGGCTGTAGCACGTAACGACCATTAGATTCTAATTCATTGTACACATCTCTATGTAATAGACAAGTATTTCTTATTTCGAAATCAGAGCCCTCGGCTGTAGCACGAAACGACAATGATTCAAAAATGAGAACTACTTTCTACCATGTTGGAAGGCTATGACCGACACAAGCCCGTTGTGTCATTGGCCAATTACTACTTGATATTATTTAATTTTAGAGGGATTATATTATGTTACAATCATAATCATATTATAAAGAGATTCTTCCTTTTAAATTAAATATTTCAAATCAATAATCGATAATTGGATGATTCCCAGATCGGGGGGAGCATTGTCAAGAGGCGTCACTTAATACCCCTTTCTTACAGATCGAAATCCGTTTTTGACAGAATCATCCATTCTCTCAATATTGAAAATTCATATTTAATTACGTGTTTCACAAACACAAGAATCTCATGATTGTATTCATAATATTATTATTAAGGCAAGAAACGATTCCTATTTCTAGATTTTCTAGAGCACGCCTTATTTTGATTTAAGTTCACCTAAATCTATCATCGCATGGTAAACATAGGCATATATCACATATATAAAATTAAATCAATAAGTAAGCATGCAAGCAATATCATGTCACACATTGATATATTGATGTATGGATTTATTATAGTATTTAAAAGCAATTAATCCAATTAAAAACATGCTTTAAAACACTTCCGGAAATATAAATAATTCAAAATTATTATATAAAAAATATTTGACCACTCCATTAGATCCGTCTCGGAAATACGATTCTAACGGTATATCGCACGCCCAAAACGGAGTTACGAAACTCCCAATAAATCAAATTTATTTTGGACAGAAAACTGTAACGCATTTATGATATGCGTTACAACAATTAAAACAATTTTAATGTGTAACGCATGCGCCTTATGCGCAACAGGCCCTGACACGCATTTCCTAAATGCGCGACCCACTCCCCCGCCGGTGCACACCACGCGCCATACAGCAGCTTTCAGCAACAGTTTTTTTTTTTTTTTTTTTATAATAAATTGCCGACCGTTGCTGTACGCTGTCAGAGTAGTACTGAATTCTATAACTGCTGAATTGAATACTAATCAATATTTTTGTAACTCCTTCCTTTACTAACAATAACACTTATTATTAATATTGTAATTTTAATATTATTAAATTAATTAACAATTAATTAATTAATTAATAAAAATTACAGGAACATGATTTCTCAAATCAGAAAGTAGCAAAAATATCAAATCAGGTGGGGATTCTTGTGCAAATTTTTAATTCATATTTTTCACATGCATAATTATTTTATGAATTTTAATTAAAACAATTTTAAAAAATTCATAACAAATAATCTACACATCACAAAATTATGAGAAAAATATCCAGATCATCTACAACACTTGTAGAACTCAGATTAGTGGTCAAAATCATATGCAAAAATTATTTCGAATTAATTCATAATTAAATCCAAATAAACTTGCAAAAATCATAATAAATCCATACATGCATAAAAAAATCTGAAATTTTTATATGACTCTCTATATGCAAGAACCTAGCTCTGATGCCATTGAAGGAATTTACGGATGAGCGGAAGCGCAAATAACAATTATTTTCGTAAAAACCATATATCGCACATATAGAAAATCATGTAAAAATGAAATACGAGGGATTCGTAACCATACCTTGAAATCGAAGCTATACAAAATGGTGTTGCAAGCAGTTGCTCCTCAGAGTGTGAAGCACTCTACCGGTATCCACCAAGAATTGTTCTTCGACGAAACCTTTTATAAAATCTTGATTTTATAAAATTGGAGTTTTAGAAATTTGAGAGAGAGAGAGAGATGAAGAAGAAGATGGAGGAGGCAACTAGGTTTTTCACAAAAACCAAAAGTATGTTTAACTCCTTCATCTCATTCTATTTATAGGGATAAAGTAGGGTTTTAATGTAATTAATATATCATTATATATTAATATATAAATCCTACACTTTATCTAATAAAATGATTAAATAATAATTAAAACTATTTTAATCATTATTTCTTTTTCTAAACTATTTAGAAAATAATTCTCTCTCTCATAATTTAAAACCTTTCATCAAAGAAAATATTCTTTTATGGTGTGACCCTGTAGGTTCAATATTAAGCCGGTAGTAGAAATAAATAATAATAAACATTTTATTTATTATTTATATGAATTCTAATAATTCATTAAATATAATTAACTGATTAATTATATTTATTCTACATCGTGAGTGATGCTTCTCAACATATCGCGACTATCCGGATAATATGAATTCACTGCTTAGAATACCAAGAACCTGCTAGTGACTAGTTACCGTACAATCAATTCCTTCTACCCTACAATATCCCGATTAAATACAAGGCATGGATCTCGTGTCAAGCCTATCAAATTTAATCATATGATTTCTTATTCATAACGCAAAGTTCATATTAATGCAAATTAGAAACTCCTTTCTAATTTCATACACTCTGGCCAGAGATTCCAGAACTCGCATACTAAGAATAACATAGGATATTCACTTCCTTACTGGAAGGGGTAGATTCTTTATTGATCGTTAACTATCTCCATACATAAATCCCTGTACCCAGAATAGACCTAATGAATGTCCTTGAGACTAAGGACTAAACCAAAGCACAGTTCATTATATACAAGATTACTCTAACGATCTCAAGTCTAAGGACACTTGTACAACTATCACTCAGTGAATAACTATTGACACGTGAGTAAACTCCATTAGTTGTCCAACTTATCGAGTCATGTTCAGTGAACTTATTCCATAATAAGCACCTACATACTAGCTATAGTGTCACCACACAAATGCCTATGAGAACAGACATCCTCCTGACGGGAGCAAGCATAATATGTACCGATCTTTGCGGATTCACTAACTTCCGATTAGTTATCCTATGATCAGGAACTGTTTAAGTCTAGAGTTATCATCTTCTAGATCTCACTATTATAATCTCATTATAATTATAGAAGCTTTACTCTAAACTATGGAACATCTTATTTAAAACACTTTAAACAGATAATGCCCGTAATAAAAACAAAACAAGTCTTTTATTATTATTAATGAAATCAAACAAGAATACATGAAAGTTCTTCCTAACTCATCATACATGATTGGATTTAGGACAAACACTTTCAACTCCTAACAATCTCCCCCTTCACACATCGGGCTTAACACCCGTCGAATCTGCCTCCTTGTGTGTGATCTGGCTCCCCATCGAACCATACTGGAAGTTCCTGGCTATCTAACTCCCCCTAGGCCCATGTATACTGGAAGCCCATCTGCTTCATCTTGAAGCCCATCCTGGGGTAGCTCAACTGCCTCTTCCTTGATCACTCTGGGAGCCCATTCTGAGATTGTTATGGACCGCTATAACCATAGCTCTGATACCACTTGTTGGGCTTGCTAAGCAGGTCTTAACTCCACATTAGTATGATATTGTCCGCTTTGGGCCGGTCCCGCACGGATTTGTTTTTGGGCACACTCCCAAAAGGCCTCATACTAATGGAGTTAACTAGCTGCTTATAAACTAGCCATCTGCCCCTCCCACAACCGATGTGGGACAACTCCTAACAGGAATCGTACTCTATTAGATATGGTGAGGTCCATGATGAGCTTTACTGATCTTCCAGTATCACTATGGGGTTATGCTTTAGAGACGTCAGCGTATTTACTGAACAAGGTGCCTTCTAAATCGGTTCTCACGACCCCACATGAGATGTGGAGTAGGAAGAAACCAGGTCTTAAACATGTTAAGGTTTGGGGGTGTCCAGCTTATGTCAAGAAAGTTGAACATGATAAGTTGGAACCTAGATCCGTGAAATGCAGTTTTGTGGGATATCCTAAAGAAGGTCATGGATATTATTTCTATGATCCTTCTGATCAAAGGATATTTGTTTCTAGACACGCACACTGCTTAGAGGAACAGTTCCTCCTTGATAGAAACAGTGGGAGAAATATTGAACTTAATGAAGTTCAAGAACCACAAAATGCAACGATTAGAGAAGAAGTACCTGTTCAGAAAGAACAACCTTCTGTAGAACAACCTTTACGTAAGTCAGAGAGAGTGTCCCGCCCAATCGAAAGATATTACGGGCTTGTCATTGAAAATGATGATGATTTGTCATTTGTTGATGATGAGGACCCTATGACTTATGAAGAGGCTGTGAGTTGTAATGACTCAGAGAAATGGCAGGATTCCATGAAATCCGAAATGGACTCGATGTATATAAACCAAGTGTGGACTTTGGTTGAGGCACCTGAAGGAGTTAAACCCATTGGGTGCAAATGGATATACAAACGAAAGTTAGGAGCAGATGGCCAGGTGGAGACCTATAAGGCCAGGCTTGTGGCAAAAGGATTCAAACAAAGACAAGGGATTGAATTTGATGAAACCTTTTCGCCTGTAGCCTTGCTCAAATCCATTAGGATTTTGCTTGCGATTGCAGCCTACTATGATTACGAGATCTGGCAAATGGACGTAAAGACGGCCTTCCTCAATGGGAAACTTGAAGAGGAAGTGTATATGACACAGCCAGAGGGTTTTGTTTCCAGTGGAAACGAAAATCTAATATGTAGACTGCTGCGAACCATATATGGTTTGAAGCAAGCTTCTCGAAGATGGAACATCCGTTTTGATGAGACAATCAAAGAGTTTGATTTTATCAAAAACTTAGATGAACCATGTGTTTACAAGAAGGTTAGTGGGAGCGCGGTAACATTTCTTATATTGTATGTGGATGACATACTTATAATCGGAAATGATATACCGATGTTACAATCAGTCAAGGTCTGGCTATCAAAGAACTTCACTATGAAGGACTTGGGAGAGGCATCCTATATTTTAGGGATGAAGATCTATAGAGATGATCTAATTGAACGATTGGCCTATCCCAAGGTACATACATCGATAAAGTGCTAAAACGGTTTAGCATGGAGAACTCGAAAAGAGGTCTCATTCCTATTAGTCATGGGATTACTCCTTCCGAGAAGATGTCTCCAAAGACATATGAGGAAAGGGTGCGCATGAGTAGGATTCCTTATGCCTCGACAATAGGATCCATCATGTATGCGATGTTATGTACTAGAGCTGATGTTGCTCATTCACTTAGCGTGACGAGCAGATATCAGTCTAACCCAGGTGAAGAATACTGGAAAGCAGTGAAGAACATATTGAAGTACTTGAGAAGGACTAAAGATGTTTTTCTTGTTTTTGGTGGATCTGAATTGAAAATTGAGGGTTATACTGACTCTAGTTTTCAATCAGAAGGCGATGGTAGCAGATCCCAGTCAGGGTATGTATTTACTCTAAATGGGGGAGCGATTAGTTGGAAGAGTTCCAAACAGCCTACAACGGCTGACTCCACAGCGGAAGCGGAATATATAGCTGCATGTGAAGCTGCAAAGGAAGCTGTCTGGATGAGGAAATTTGTTTCTGATTTGGGAGTAGTTCCTAGCATTGAGGATCCTATAGTGTTGTATTGTGATAACAACGCTGCGATAGCTCAAGCTAAGGAACCAAGATCCCATAAGAATTCCAAACACGTGTTGCGGCACTTTCATCTGATTCGAGAGATCATAGAAAGAGGGAATGTCAACATCGTAAGAATTGACACACATAACAACATAGCAGACCTATTTACTAAGGCATTGTCTCAGGCTCACTTTGATCGACATAGAGATAAGATGGGTATAAGATACCAGAGTGATTGGCTTTAGTACAAGTGGGAGTTTGATAGTATTTTGTCCTAAACCCAATCATGTGTGATGGGTTAGGAAATACTTTCATGTAATCTTATTTGATTTTATTTATATTAATAAAAGACTTGTTGTTTTTATTACGGGCTTTATCTATTTAAAGTGTTTAAATAAGAAGTTCCATAGTTTAGAGTAAAGCTTCTAGAATTATAATGAGATTATAATAATGAGATCTAGAAGATGATAACACTAAACTTAAATAGTTCCCGATCGTAGGATAACTAATTGGGAGTTAGTCAATCCGTAAAGATCGGTACATACTATGCTTGCTTCCTCGGAAGGATGTCTGTTCTCATAGACATTCGTGTGATGACACTATAGCTAGTATATAGGTGCTTATTGGAGAATAAGTTCACTGAACGTGACTTGATCAAATGAACGACTAATGGAGTTTACTCACGTGTTAATAGTTGTTCATAAGTTGATGGTAGTACAAGTGTCCTTAGACTTGAGACCGTTAAAGTAATCTTATATACAATGAACTATGTTTTGGTTTAGTTCTAAGTCCTCAAGGGACAATCATTAGTTCTATTCCGGGTATAGGTATTTGTATATGAAGATAGTTAACGATCGATAAAGAATCTACCCCTTTCAGTAAAAGAAAGTGAATATCCTATGATGTTCTTACTATGTTAGTTCTGGAATCTCTGGCCAGAGTAATTGAAGTTAGAAAGAGTTTCTAATTCAAATGAACTAGACATAATGTATAAGAAATTATATGATTAAATTAAATAGGCTTGACACGCGATCCATGCCTTGTATTTAATCGGGATATTGTCGGGTAAAAGGAACTGATTGTACGGTAACCATTTGCTGAATAGGTTTTATATATTCTAAGCAATGAATTCATATTATCCGGATAGTCGCGATATATTCAAAAGTATCACTCACGATGTAGAATAAATATTAATTACTTATGTAATTATATTTAACGAATTAATTAGTAATTCGTATAAGTAATAATAAATAGTTTATTATTATTTATTTCTACTACCGGCTTAATATTGAACCTAAAGGGTCACACCATAAAAAGGTTAAATATTTATAGATGATGAGAATAATTAATAATGGCTATGAATTATTTATTTATTGAATAAATAATTAATTAGCAATTATTTATAATTTATTAAATGAGATTTAATAGATTATAAATAAATTAAGAAAAGTTCTTAATAATTATTAATTACAAAATTTAGTTTGAGAAATTAAATTTTATGAGAGAATTATTTTCAGAATGGGATTAATAATTAAAAGGGTTTTAATTATTAAATGATTATTTAATTAGATAAAGTAAAGACTTTATTTCTTTAAATATCTAACATTTCCAAGAGTTGGAGTACATCACAAACACACAACACAAAACATCCCAGGAGGTTTAGAAGATCATGGAGAGCTTTTGAAGTTCATCAAAATCATTCCAAACCATTTAATTAATTTTCTCAATTGTTCTTAATCTACTATATGATATTTGATCTTGGTGGATACCATTAGAGCACTCCACACTTGAGGGGTGATTGGTGGAAATCAAAGACACATTCATAACAATCCCAGGAAAGCTATCAAGGTATTTTTCTTGTGTTCATACAATTTTTAAATCTATATACATGATTAATTAGGTTTTTATGCAAGTAAATGTGATTTACGCTTCCGCTACGGTCATAAATTCCTTCAAATCCAACTTGATACATCTCGAAATAATATGTTACAAAAGTTCACAACAGTAGAAATATAAAGATTCCATCTGGATCTTCTAATTATCGTCGCCATAGCCTTGCGCTTTCCCCTTGCCTCTGTAGCCCTGGCTGGACGTCTCGCCTCTTTCCGTCTTGACAGCTGAACAAAATGTTGTAAAGCAAGAATGAGCAACTATAGTGCTCAGCAAGTTCTCTTCTCGCTCGGTATATAAATATAATAAAGTTTACCGAAATAAATACTCAAAATTTTAATATCGGATATCACAATATGATTTGGCTTAAATTCATCTTGAAAATATCATACTCGAAAGGCTCAAAACTCATCTCAAAACAGAATACTCAAAAGACTCATTACTCATCTCAAAACAGAATACTCGATAACTCATTATTTAAGAATGAACTGGTCTTCCACCTCTCCGTATCTCGGTGGGGCGATCAACTAACCAACCAAGAATATCGGCCTCCAATGACACCGCACTTCGCCCGATCACGGCTACAATACGATATCAACAATAATATATATATGTATGAATGCTAGCATCATAATGGTTATCAATTCAACCAAGGCAACAAGGTGCCTAATTATTCTCGGGTCCGTAAAACGGTAAACGAGTCTCTCTTTCTCTATAATGGGCCTCTTGCCCAAAATTGACCAGTAGAATACAGAATTCCCGAATATTTGGGGTATAGATAACTTGAGATAATTCTCTCAGAAAATATTTACAAATCTGGAGGACTGCCAGTATGACTCGATTTTACCACCAATCCGAACAATGGACTGATGTAAATTCTCAATAATAATAATTTATCGGTTGACACGAACAAAATGCCAAACCTTGACAATAAGATCAACTATCTCGAATTTATGAGAATAGTCTTAAGATTGAAGTAATTGGGAGTCGTACTGAACAAATAGTACTTCTCAATATTTATAATACTCAACATTGATGAACGTTTAAATAGAATATTTTTCACTTGATCGACGAATAAAAATCTCTAACAATTATAATTTTAAACTCCTATCGGTTAGTTCAAACGAGTAACTAACTAAAAGATAATCAATAAATAACGATTGAATTTGTACAATAAATTCAATCGAAAAGAATAAATTTAACTATCTCAGACGAATGAGATTAGTTTCACTGAATCAAAATAATAGTCGTCTCGAATTAATGAGATCGACCCGATAACAACTAAATTATTTCTACGGTTATAGGGATTATAATTCTCAATAAACTAAATTAACAGCATAATAATATTTAACTAGAGATAATGCTCAAAAGAAATTATTTCATCATACGAAGCAACAGATAAATCTCAACATATAATAACTCGAAAATAATTAAGGAATTAAATAATACGAACAGAAATTCACAGTTTCCAAAAGTTAGGGTAGGAATGAACTTGCCTCGATCTCGAAGTGCAAATAAGTGTAGATAAAATTTGTACTCTACCCGTGAACTCGGCTTCAGTCTACGTCTCGAGAATTATTCTCTAAAAATGGCAACCAGAAATACGTGAGCGATTCTTCAGAATAAAATATTCCCGATCCGATAATATAATTATTAATAAAATAATATCTCATAAAAATCTCCGGAATAAATAACGGAAATTAATTCCGGGATAAATATCTCTTCGAACACAGGAATTAAATCTGGAGAATATATCCTATTTTTAATATCTGGAAATCTAAATTCTTACTCAAAATGAAAAATTCAAACATCCATTTTTATTCAATTTAAATCCAAAATAATTATTCTCATTTTTAAAATAATTCATCAAAGAATTCCACTTTTAATAAACCTCACAAATCTTAATTTATTTAATAAAATATTAATCTCTAAATTAAATCTGACTCGATCCGGTTAACTAAAATAAACCGGAAAATATTAACAACAGCTTTCCAGAATAAAATCATATATTATTCTATTTATTCACAAATATACCCTTTTTATTGTAAATTAATAAATCTCTAATTTGTTTCCAAAATCATAATAATACTTATTTAATTACCCAATTAATAAATATCTAATTTACGTTTTAAAAACTCTAAATAATTCTATTTAATTAATTTAAACAATTAAACCATTTTTCATAAACAACTTATTACCAACTAATTTAAATACCGAACCAATTAATAAAATCTCGATTTTTAATCGTTCAATTGCTAATATGATAAACTGTATCGTTTTATTTTTATTATATCGATTCATTTTAAACGGCAACAGCGGCACGTGGGGCCCACCTGCCTCCACCACCGCCGTTCGCCGTTCGCCCCATTCTCTCTCCCGTCTGCTCTCCTTCCCCGTTCTCTCTTCCTCTCCCTGATCTCTCTCTCTCTCTCTCTCTCTCTCTCTCTCTCTCTCTCTCTCTCTCTCTCTCTCTCTCTCTCTCTCTCTCTCTCTCTCTCTCTCTCTCTCTCTCTCTCTCTCTCTCTCGTTATCTCCCTGGATTCCTCCCATCTCTCCATCATCTCTCCCTCCGTTCTCTGTTAATTCTCGCCACCACCACCATCGTCGGTGGTGGTTATTTCACCAAGACCCACAATCGACACCAACAATCACAACAAAACATATATACACCTCACTAACCTCTCCCCCATCTTCAATTCCTACCCATCTATTTCTTAACTCCCCTCAATTTCTCATCACTCTCTCCGTCAATCTCTCTCACGCCACCCTCCTCCTCCTTTCTCGTTTTCCGTCGTCTCCGCTCCTTACAACAACAATAACGCCATCGCCTCCGATTCTACCAACACCACCCTCTTTTTTTTTCTCTTATTAATTTCCGACAACAATGACCACAACAATCTCTGCACTCTCTCTCTCGGACAACCACAACCCTTGACTGGGTTTACCAGTCTCAACAAAATTCGGAAAAGTATTAACATCAATAACCTCTCCCGACTATCTCTCTAATCCCTCCCAGTCTCTCCCTATTCGAACCCCCCCTTCACTTCGATTTTCATCACGCAAACAATCAACTGGGTTTACTAGTTTAATCGAAAATAAGGATATAATTAGTATGAATAATAACGAATACACTACCTGTTGTGGCCCTGTTTTGAATGTATATAATGTGTCGAGTTTGTTTGGTTCAATGAAAAATAGGCCTGTGCTGTGTATATAAGTGTTTTGAGAGATAAACTGAGAGACCTTGTTTTTCTTTTTGTGTTTATCACCAAAGGGTCATCAGATTTTATAAATGAGAGACACACTGAATAATGCTGATAAAATTTTAAAAAGGACTAAATAATGGAAACAAAATCATTGCAAAAATGTTTAGTGGACAATAAAGCATAATCATTATTATTTAAGTGGCAATTAATAAATAAAAGAAATAAAAATTGGGGACAAATATAATGATGAAAATATTAATATAAATATTTAGTAAAAAATTTCGTTTTTCTCCCGCTGACTAATTAAAACGAGACTCTAAAATTCGGCTCAAAATTAAAAATATATTTCGAAAATTCGTGGTTATTACAGTCTTCCCCCCTTATAGGATTCCGTCCTCGGAATCAAACTATGCACTAAACAATTCAGGATATTTATTCCGCATTTCACTTTCTAATTCCCACGTGGCTTCCTCAACTTGGTGGTTTCTCCAAAGTACTTTCACTAAATTTACTTTCTTAGTTCTTAACTCTTGCACTTTGCAATCTAGGATCTCCACTGGCTTTTCTTCGTATGTCAAATCGGGACGAATTTCCAATGGTTCGTAGGTTATAACATGCCTGAAATCAGAATGGTACTCTCTTAACGCAGAAACATGAAACACATCGTGGATATGCTGAAGGTCTGGAGGTAGGGCCAACTGATAAGCTAGTGGTCCTATCTTCTTAAGAATCTCAAAAGGTCCTATATATCTGGGGCTTAACTTGCCTTTCTTTCCGAATCTCATTACTCCTTTCCAAGGTGAAACTTTCAACATCACTTTATCTCCCACTTCAAATGCTTTGTCTTTCCTCTTTTGATTTGCATACTTCCTCTGTCGATCTTGAGCTGCAACTAACCTTTTTCGAATAACCTCGGTTGCTTGCTTAGTTTGTTGGAGTAATTCCGGTCCTAGTATCTTTCTTTCTCCTACTTCATCCTAATATAAAGGTGATCTACACTTCCTTCCGTACAAAGCTTCATAAGGTGCCATACATATGCTCGAATGGTAACTATTGTTGTAAGCAAACTCGACTAGAGGCAAATGCTCATCCCAACTTCCTTTAAAATCAAGTGCACAGGCTCTTAACATATCTTCAACTGTTTGAATCGTCCTTTCACTTTGTCCGTCGGTCTGTGGATGATATGCAGTGCTCAGATTTAACTTCGTGCCAAGACATTCTTGAAAACTTTTCCAAAATCGAGAAGTAAAACGGGCATCTCTATCAGATACAATTGAAACAGGTACTCCGTGACGAACTACAATCTCCTTTAGGTATATGTTCACCAATCTCTCAACGGAATACTTATCACTAATTGGTAGGAAATGCGCAGATTTAGTGAGTCGGTCGACAATAACCCAAATAGCATCGTGGCTGGCTCTAGTTCGGGGCAATCCTACGACAAAATCCATGGTAATATGCTCCCATTTCCACTCGGGTATCTCTAAAGGTTGTAGAAGTCCACTTGGTCGTTGATGTTCTGCCTTCACTTTCTGACATGTCAAACACTTACTTACCCATTCTGCAATCTCCCTCTTCATGTTGGGCCACCAATAATTCAACTTGATGTCTTGATACATTTTTGTGGTCCCTGGGCAAATGGAATATCTCGAGTTATGCGCTTCGCTCATAATTTCTTCCTTCAACTCTGTAACATTAGGAATCCATATTCTCGATGCAAATCGCTTAATTCCCTTATCATCTTTTGAACTTAGAAATTCTTCTCCGGTCAACTCTGTTCTTCTTTCTTCCATTACTTGTTCTTGACAACGTCGAATCTTCTCGAGTAACTCTGGTTGAAATTGAATGCTGTAAACTCGTTCATTGTTTTGGACTGGGACCTTGACTTCTAATTCCATCTTCTCAAATTCTCTAACCAATTCTTCTGAGGTTGTCAACAGGTTTAGTCTCTCCTTTCTACTTAATGTATCAGCTACAACATTAGCCTTCCTTGGGTGGTAGTTTATCGAGCAATCATAGTTTTTGATCAACTCCAACCATCTTCTTTGTCTCATGTTTAATTCCTTATGCGTGAATATATACTTTAAGCTCTTGTGATCCATGTAAATCTCGCATTTCTCTCCATAAAGGTAATGTCTCCAAATCTTGAGGGCAAAACAATAGCAGCAAGTTCCAAATCGTGAGTAGGGTAACGGGACTCATACTCCTTCACTTGTCGAGAGGCATAAGCTATTACTTTTCCGTGTTGAATCAAAACACATCCTAAACCCTTGTGAGAAGCGTCGTTGAAGATTACGAAATTGCCTTTCTCATCGGGTAAGGTCAACACCGGGGCAGTAGTCAATCTCTTCTTCAATTCTTGAAAGCTATCTTCGCATTTGGGAGTCCATTCGAACTTTTCACTCTTTCTGGTAAGTCGAGTCAGTGGCGTAGCTATCTTTGAGAAATCCTTCACGAATCTACGATAGTATCCGGCCAATCAAAGGAAACTTCTAACTTCGGTTGGAGTCTTTGGTCTCTCCCAATCTGCTACGGCTTCTATCTTTGCGGGGTCTACAGAAATCCCTTCGCCGCTTACAATGTGTCCCAAAAATTGAACTTCTTTTAGCCAGAATTCACACTTTGAAAATTTCGCATATAACTTTTCCTTTCTCAGCGCTTCCAGAACTAAACGGAGGTGTTCAGCATGTTCTTTAGGAGACTTCGAGTATATCAGGATGTCATCAATAAATACAATCACGAACTTGTCCAAGTACCTCTTGAACACACGATTCATCAAGTCCATAAAAGCAGCTGGCGCATTCGTCAATCCAAAAGACATGACTAAGAATTCGTAATGTCCATATCGGGTCCTAAAGGCAGTCTTAGGAATATCTTCAGGCTTGATCTTTAGTTGATGATAACCGGATCTCAAATCAATCTTTGAAAAACATCTAGCTCCCTTAAGTTGGTCAAACAGATCGTCGATTCGAGGTAGAGGGTACTTGTTCTTGATGGTCATCTTGTTCAATTCATGATAATCAATACATAGTCGCATAGATCCGTCCTTCTTCTTTACGAACAACACTGAAGCTCCCCACGGGGATACACTTAGTCTGATTACGCCTTTCTCAAGTAATTCTTGCAGTTGGGTAGCCAACCTTATAACTGTGTTTTCTCTCGGGTTAATAATATTTTTCGTCCAAAATCTCCATTCCTTCCTCATTTGAAGTAGGAATACCGTAGTTTAATTAATAATATTGACCCTCTCCCAGAAATATATATATATTCTGCTCATATAGTCTTGGATTTTTTTTAAGGAGCTTGATTCCCCTATGTTTTACAACATACTTAGTATTGTACTTGCTAAATATCAACTCAATAATTCTAACTTAAGATATCACCATCGTGCCTTCAATAGTTCTCTTTTGCCTTCCACCAATAACTTTATTTACCATAACATATTAACGGAGATAGTCCTAGCTTATTCAACACTACAAAAAGAAAATATTCTACACTTCACTCAACCATGTTCTCATTTCTTTTCCTATATGAAAAACGATCACTCTTTCATCAACAAGTAATATATCATCAATGTATACTCAGTATCGACTCGCTTCTCACTTTTAAAAGATTGTTCCGCATTCAAACCAAATTCTTAGCACTTTAACACATAACCATGAGACACTACGTAGGCTTTCGAAGATCTGACTAGCGAATAATTAGCGTAATAGTCTATGCATAATTAGAAATTGGTACTCAAACTCGAATTGCTGAAATTCTCTTTTCTGGGAGTAACGTTTCATCACATTCAAATTTCAGTATACCTCTTTGAAATTCTTAGACACCGATCATTTTAGGATCCATAAGAACTTTGAATAGAGATAACTCATAAAGGAATTAATGTTAAACAAAAACATGTGAATACTCAAGTTTTGATAGTGAGAATCTTAACAAGGGATTAACTGAGAGATCATGATGATCATTGAACATCTGTTTTGTTGCATGTGTCATTAGGACAACCGTCATAGTACACAAGGTGGCCAGCCTTTAGTACTCTAATGACAAACAACAGTACAAACGGTGGCGTCCCACCAGACTTCAATCACAGAGACTGATAGTCTTCCCCTATATATAGGGTTGTTCATCTCAATATCTCAAAGAGTATCAAATATAGGAATGGGTATTAAATGGATTTGTATTTATGAAAGTACATGATGATGGGTAACTTAACCTCTAAACAACATAGGTCCTTTTTCAAATATGGTAGAAATTGTCTGAGTAAATTCGAATGGTAAGATTTATCGATAATCATTGGTAAGGAAGTTATTAAAAAAAAACGATTTCCTAGCTCAAAGTAAGCTTGTAGGAACAACTATTGATTCTCGAATAAAAGCGACACTTGCAGACCCTGGTAACTCGTCAGGGAAGAAAATCTCTAAAAGGGAATGTACGAAAAACACATCAACATAGAGAACTATTTCAACCCCTATAAGTTATATCTCTAGAAAAATAATGTCGATCACGAAATCGTTTAAGAATTTAGCCTCAAACTTGGAACACATAGTTGCATCCCTCTTTAAGTCCATCTCTGGTGCACGCACCTCATGTTAGTCCAACTCTGACCGGTAAAGATATTGACAAAATCTACAAAATGTGGAAACTCTCTGTAGGGTAACATCCAATCTTAACAATAATGGAAACTTAGGCATCCTATCTTAAATCAACTGGGAACTAGGGATCTGTGCGGATAAGGTGTAGGAGATCTGTCTCGAATAGGACGAAAGGCAACAGATCCAAAAATAGACATCTACAAAGGTACAAAAAGTTTCGGTCACAAACAGGTTCTAGTCGACTATAAACGCATATAAATATATAAGGGTGTAAGCCACTTGGTGCTAAAATCTCCACGTTGTATAATACCTCTAAATTCTCACGTCGTGTTATAATTCTAGGCTCGTACGATTCCTAAAATATAACTAAGGCTCTGATACCAAAACTGTAACGCCCCCAAATCCACCCTGACAGGGGACCCGGGTCGTCACATTGTCTCAATATGATAACACAATAACAATACCAAATTTTATTACAACGGAGCATAAATGTCCCACTCCGTAGGTCCAAGATCGTCTTCACAACACAGTACAATCCAACTTGATACATCTCGAAATAATATGTTACAAAAGTTCACAACAGTAGAAATATAAAGATTCCATCTGGATCTTCTAATTATCGTCGCCATAGCCTTGCGCTTTCCCCTTGCCTCTGTAGCCCTGGCTGGACGTCTCGCCTCTTTCCGCCTTGACAGCTGAACAAAATGTTGTAAAGCAAGAATGAGCAACTATAGTGCTCAGCAAGTTCTCTTCTCGCTCGTTATATAAATATAATAAAGTTTACCGAAATAAATACTCAAAATTTTAATATCGGATATCACAATATGATTTGGCTCAAATTCATCTTGAAAATATCATACTCGAAAGGCTCAAAACTCATCTCAAAACAGAATACTCAAAAGACTCATTACTCATCTCGAAACAGAATACTCGATAACTCATTATTTAAGAATGAACTGGTCTTCCACCTCTCCGTATCTCGGTGGGGCGATCAACTAACCAACCAAGAATATCGGCCTCCAATGACACCGCACTTCGCCCGATCACGGCTACAATACGATATCAACAATAATATATATATATATATATATATATATATATATATATATATATGTATGAATGCTAGCATCATAATGGTTATCAATTCAACCAAGGAAACAAGGTGCCTAATTATTCTAGGGTCCGTAAAACGGTACACGAGTCTCTCTTTATCTATAATGGGCTTCTTGCCCAAAATTGACCAGTAGAATACATAATTCCCGAATATTTGGGGTATAGATAACTTGAGATAATTCTCTCAGAAAATATTTACAAATCTGGCGGACTGCCAGTATGACTCGATTTTACCACCAATCCGAACAATGGACTGATGTAAATTCTCAATAATAATAATTTATCGGTTGACACGAACAAAATGCCAAACCTTGACAATAAGATCAACTATCTCGAATTTATGAGAACAGTCTTAAGATCGAAGTAATTGGGAGTCGTACTGAACAAATAGTACTTCTCAATATTTATAATACTTAACATTGATGAACGTTTAAATAGAATATTTTTCACTTGATCGACGAATAAAAATCTCTAACAATTATAATTTTAAACTCCTATCGGTTAGTTCAAACGAGGAACTAACTAAAAGATAATCAATAAATAACGATTGAATTTGTACAATAAATTCAATCGAAAAGAATAAATTTAACTATCTCAGACGAATGAGATTAGTTTCACTGAATCAAAATAATAGTCGTCTCGAATTAATGAGATCGACCCGATAGCAACTAAATTATTTCTACGCTTATAGGGATTATAATTCTCAATAAACTAAATTAACAGCATAATAATATTTAACGAGAAATAATGCTCAAAAGAAATTATTTCATCATACGAAGCAACAGATAAATCTCAACATATAATATCTCGAAAATAATTAAGGAATTAAATAATACGAACAGAAATTCACAGTTTCCAAAAGTTAGGGTAGGAATGAACTTGCCTCGATCTCGAAGTGCAAATAAGTGTAGATAAAATTTGTACTCTACCCGTGAACTCGGCTTCAGTCTACGTCTCGAGAATTATTCTCTAAAAATGGCAACCAGAAATACGTGAGCGATTCTTCAGAATAAAATATTCTCGATCCGATAATATAATTATTAATAAAATAATATCTCATAAAAATCTCCGGAATAAATAACGGAAATTAATTCCGGGATAAATATCTCTTCGAACAAAGGAATTAAATCTGGAGAATATATCCTATTTTTAATATCTGGAAATCTAAATTCTTACTCAAAATGAAAAATTCAAACATCCATTTTTATTCAATTTAAATCCAAAATAATTATTCTCATTTTTAAAATAATTCATCAAAGAATTCCACTTTTAATAAACCTCACAAATCTTAATTTATTTAATAAAATATTAATCTCTAAATTAAATCTGACTCGATCCGGTTAACTAAAATAAACCGGAAAATATTAACAACAGCTTTCCAGAATAAAATCATATATTATTCTATTTATTCACAAATATACCCTTTTTATTGTAAATTAATAAATCTCTAATTTGTTTCCGAAATCATAATAATACTTATTTAATTACCCAATTAATAAATATCTAATTTACGTTTTAAAAACTCTAAATAATTCTATTTAATTAATTTAAACAATTAAACCATTTTTCATAAACAATTTATTACCAACTAATTTAAATACCGAACCAATTAATAAAATCTCAATTTTTAATCGTTCAATTGCTAATATGATAAACTGTATCGTTTTATTTTTATTATATCGATTCATTTTAAACGGCAACAGCGGCGCGTGGGGCCCACCTGCCTCCACCACCACCGTTCGCCGTTCGCCCCATTCTCTCTCCCGTCTGCTCTCCTTCCCCGTTCACTCTTCCTCTCCCTGATCTCTCTTTCTCTCTCTCTCTCTCTCTCTCTCTCTCTCTCTCTCTCTCGTTATTTCCCTGGATTCCTCCCATCTCTCCATCATCTCTCCCTCCGTTCTCTGTTAATTCTCGCCACCACCACCATCGTCGATGGTGGTTATTTCACCAAGACCCACAATCGACACCAACAATCACAACAAAACATATATACACCTCACTAACCTCTCCCCCATCTTCGATTCCTACCCATCTATTTCTTAACTCCCCTCAATTTCTCATCACTCTCTCCGTCAATCTCTCTCACGCCACCCTCCTCCTCCTTTCTCGTTTTCTGTCGTCTCCGCTCCTTACAACAACAATAACGCCATCGCCTCCGATTCTACCAACACCACCCTCTCTTTTTTTCTCTTATTAATTTCCGACAACAATGACCACAACAATCTCTACACACTCTCTCTCTCTCTCGGACAACCACAACAACCCTCGACTGGGTTTACCAGTCTCAACAAAATTCGGAAAAGTATTAACATGAATAACCTCTCCCGACTGTCTCTCTAATCTCTCCCAGTCTCTCCCTATTCGAACCCACCCTTCACTTCGATTTTCATCACGCAAACAATCAACTAGGTTTACTAGTTTAATCGAAAATAAGGATATAATTAGTATGAATAATAACGAATACACTACCTGTTGTGGCCCTGTTTTGAATGTATATAATGTGTCGAGTTTATTTGGTTCAATGAAAAATAGGCCTGTGCTGTGTATAGAAGTGTTTTGAGAGATAAACTGAGAGACTTTGTTTTTCTTTTTGTGTTTATCACCAAAGGGTCATCAGATTTTATAAATGAGAGACACACTGAATAATGCTGATAAAATTTTAAAAAGGACTAAATAATGGAAACAAAATCATTGCAAAAATGTTTAGTGGACAATAAAGCCTAATCATTATTATTTAAGTGGCAATTAATAAATAAAAGAAATAAAAATGGGGGACAAATATAATGATGAAAATATTAATATAAATATTTAGTAAAAGATTTCATTTTTCTCCCGCTGACTAATTAAAACGAGACTCTAAAATTCGGCTCAAAATTAAAAATATATTTCAAAAATTCGTGGTTATTACAGCAAGGAGAGTGTTTGTGTGTGCGTGAGCCGTGTGTGTTTGTATCTGAGTCGTGTTGGTCGAATCGGAGGGTGGTGGTGTTGGTTTACTCGGGGGTAGAGGTGATGTACAAGAGATATGGTGGTGAGATTAGAGGGATGCGAGAGGGAGATGAGTGAAGAGAGGTTGAGACGAGAGAGATGGAAATCGGGAGAGAAGGGGAGGCGGAGAAAGAGATTGACGGTGAGAGAGTGGTGGAGGGAGAGATTGGCGCAGAGAGAGACAGAGAGGAGATACGAGGGATTGAGGGATGGAGAGTGTAGAGAGATTGAAAGAGAGAGCAGAGAGATTGGGGAGAGACAAAGAGAGAGAGACAGAGAGATCTGGAGAGAGAGATAACGAGAGAGAGATTTGCAGAGAGAGACGCCGGGTGTCGAGCGGTGGTGGTAGTGTGGGACCCGCTCGGGTGGGACCATTTGGGTGGGACCGTTCGGGTGGGACCAACGTTAGTTAAAATAATAATATAATAATACAGTTATGATAAAATGAATGGATGAACGGTTTAATTGGGAGTTACCGAATAATTGGTTTCGTTAAAATTGGTTAATTATTAAATAAATAAAAATGGGTCAATTAATTTCATTTAAATTGGAATATGGAATATTATTTAAATTGGGAGAAATAAATAATTAAAATGGTAATTGATTTGTTAATTAAAACAGTTGGTAATAAATAATTAAATAGAAATATTTTGTGATTATTGGACGTAATTTAGAAATTAATGATTGTTGATAAAAAGAAGGAATAATTGTGATTAAATAGAGTTAAATATGGTTTTACTTTTAGAAATATGATAATTAATATTTTCAGGTTATTTTAATTAATCGGATCGGGTTAGATTATTTTAGAAATTAATATAATATTAATTTATTGAAAATGGAGTATTGCCGTTAATTGCCGAAACCTTATTTTCGTTTTAAGTGGGAAATTACGGAGATTAAAATATTGTTTCTAGATTGAATTCTTGAGTTCGGATAAGAGTTATTATCCGGGAATTTCTTTCCGTTATTTATTGTAGAGATTTTCAAGAGATATTATATTATTAATATTCTTTATATTTAAATATTATATTATCGGTTCAGGAATATTTTTAGTTTGACGAATCGCTCATATTCTTCTGGTTGCTATTTTTATAGAATAATTTCCGAGCTGTAGATCAAAGCCAAGTTCACGGGTAGATTATAAATTTTATCTGCATTTATTGCACTTCGAGATCAAGGCAAGTTCCTTCTGACCCTCACTCCTTCTGAAATATTTCGAGAAATGTTTGGATATTATTCTGTTAAAATTATATTTTGAATTGTCAGTTCGTTATAAAATATCCTGTTTATCATAATATTGATTTAGAAAATTTTAGAGATTTTCCAAAAATTTCGATAAATTCATAAAACGTGATTTGATTGAAATTCAGGGTATCTTAATTGTTCGAGATGACCCTTAAATATTATTCAGTTATAACTACGCTCATATATCGAGGTAGTTAAATTTTATTAACTTTAATCAGATCTATCGTTCAGATCCGATAAATGTTGTTTCAATATTTAAATTTGATTCATTGTTCGAATCAAAATAGTTGCATCCAGAATAATGAATAGAAGAATAGAATATGATCAGAATTTCCTCTAAAATACGTACTCTAGCGTAATTGGAAGTTTTCATCTGAATCGAGTCGTTCTTATTATTTCAAGACAACTTCACATGAATTATTTTAATCAACGAACCTTACTTGTTCAAGGTTGTCACTTATTGTCTTGAATTGACATATTGTTCGTGTCAATATAATAAATTAATTTCTTTTGAAAATATTGTGACGACCTATTAATCAGGTCGGTCTTGTACAAAATGTAGACTGGCGGTCGGCCAGAATCGAATAGGAATCCAAGTCAATCAATTGTTATCCGGAGGAAAAATCATGTAATCCACTGGTCAACATGGGAGATGGCCCATGGGTTTTCTTTCAGATCAACACGAGAAATAAACTCGTGGCATCGAAAGAAAAATATTAACATTTTGGCACAAACGTTGCCAGATTGACTTTTCAACCAACTTTTTTGCTGGCAAAATGATATAGTGGTACATGCGACATAGTAGTGATCGTGCTATGGGGTATCATAGGTGTGCGGTACTTGAGACACAGCGGTTGATCTCGCTGTGGGGTATCGTAAAGGTGGAAGACTGGTATATCAAGTTTTAATTCCAATTCCTTTATTCAGATTTAAGATGTTTGAGTTTATCAGTAAGTATTTCCATGGAATTTTGCTTGCATACGAATATCTTTCATAAATATAATTGTTTTCCTTTCACCCTCCTTGTTAGTGAGAGAGCGAGTCAATGGACTTGCTGAGCACCTAGTTGCTCATTCTTGTTGTTGATATTGTTTTTCAGTGAAGATGGAAAAAGGCGAAACCTCTCGTTTTAAGGGAAAGGAGAAAATGCACCAGAGCACTGAGCTGGGCTGGTGTGTTTATCTCAGAGGCGACTACTATATTGAAGACTATTAGCCTATGTTTTGACGTGTGTATTGACATCGTGTGTACCAGTTATATGTTGTAATAATTCTAAGACTTGTCGATGCTTGGACTTATGGGATGGAACCACTGTTGTATGACAAAACCTTCATGTTTATCAGGAATTGTATTGTATTTTTGGATAAGACAGGTATTGACGGTAAATGGCGACCTAAGTCTACAAGTAGTGGATTTGGTGGCGTCACAGCAAGAGTAAGTTCTAATGAAATGTAAGACATGTAATTAAAAGTTCTATAGAAAGTGGAATAGGTGTTTAAGAGTTCGAAATTATATCTAATACATAGAATTAAATGTTATATTGAAAGTAAAATAAGCATTTGTAAGATACATAATTAAAATTTTTATTGAAAGTAGAATAGGTGTTCGAATTTATAGAGGAGAAAAGTTCGACTTTCAAGAAAAAAACATATATAATTAAAATTTATATTATAATTATAATAGGTATTTGAAAATATAGAGGAGAAAAGTTCGAATTTATAGAGAAGACATATATAACTGAAAGGTCTATTGGAAGCAGAATGCGAGGATAAGTTCAACTGGAAGTAGAATAGGTGTTTGTAAGACATATAATTAAAAGTTTTATGGTAAGTAGAATCTATATTCGAATTTATAAAAAATACATATAATTAAAAGTTTTATTGTAAGTAGAATAGGTTTTTGAATATATAGAGGAGAAGAGTTCGAATTTATAGATAAGACATATAATTTGAAAGTTCTATTGGAAGTAGAATACTAGGATAAGTTCTATTGGAAGTAGAATAGGTGTTTGACTGTTTGTATGACATATAAATTAAGTTTTATTGGAAGTTGAATACGTGTTCGGATTTATAGAAAATACATATAATTAAAAATTTTGTTGTAATTATAATAGATATTTGAATTTATAAAAGAGAAGAGTTCGAATTAACAGAAAAGACATATAAATAAAAGTTCTAAGTAGAATGGGAGGACGGTAATCTAGCATCTTTTATGATTTTCTAAACTTATTTATCTTTTTTATTAGAGATTCTTAATTTTTTTTCAATACTAAATTATAGCCTGTGCTACGCACACGGTATTTTAAAAAATTATTTTACAAAAATAGTAATATATAATAATAATGGTAAAATAATTTATATATTGAAAATACATATAATTAAAAGTTTTATTGTAAGTAGAATAGGTTTTTGAATATAGAGGAGAAGAGTTCGAATTTATAGATAAGACATATAATTTGAAAGTTCTATTGAAAGTAGAATACTAGGATAAGTTCTATTGGAAGTAGAATAGGTGTTTGACTGTTTGTAAAACATATAAATTAAGTTTTATTGGAAGTTGAATACGTGTTCGAATTTATAGAAAATACATATAATTAAAAAATTTGTTGTAATTATAATAGATGTTTGAATTTATAAAAGAGAAAAGTTCGAATTAGCAGAAAAGACATTATATCCTTATATATAATAAGCGTAAAAGTGATTTTATCCATAATTTTGGTCTGGTCGTTGTACTACCAAAATAATCTCAGCCATCGAATCTAATACTTTTAAAAATAAACGATCAAGATTATATCATATTAAAAAGGAAATTATAATCTAAAAATGATATCATTGATAAAGGTTGTATTGGAATTGAATTTTAAAAAGGAATTATAATATGAAAATGATATAATCATAATTGAACATGTAAAACCTAATATATATCAATTTTTTAACAACAATTTGATATGTAATTTTATTCTTATATATAATAAGCATAAAACGGATCTTATCCATAATTGTATCCTTATATATAATAAGCATAAGAGGGATGCTATCCATAATTTTGGTCACTGTACTACCAAAATAATCTCAACCGTCGAATTTAATATTTTAGAAAATAGACGATCAATATTATATCAGAGAAAATTTTAATCTAAAAATGATATAATTAGAAAAAGTTGCATTAGAAGTGAATTTTAAAAAGAAAATTATAATCTAAAAAGGATATAATTAAAAAGGTTGTATTGTAATTGAATTTTAAACCAAAATTATATTCTGAAAATGATATAATTAAAAAGGTTGTAATAGAAGTAAATTTTATTTATTTATTTATTTATTTATTAGTATTAAAAAGAATTCATATTTACTATTTGGCCTCTATCTTGAGATCTAGAAATCAGATTTGGATGATTTTACAATCCTCGCGAAACTCATAAAATTTTCTTTAATTTAGTAATGATTTAATAATTATTATTTAAATGAAAATACTCAGAATCTCAAGTAAAAATATTATTACGAATTTTTATATTAATCATATTCAATGTCAAAGACCTACATTGATAATACTATTAAATGTAGAAAACCTAATTATATACGATCTGTTTATTTTAATTTTTAAGATATAACAATTCTATTTATTTTGTCGTACGGAGGACCAGACTACCTATTATCAAAGTTTTGGACAAAATCTATCCTACTCTTATTATGAAAATTGTATTTGTTTGTTAGTAGAACTATCTTCAATAATAACAAGGGTATCTTGATAATCAAAACGAATTATAAGTAGAATAGAATTCATAAATCGAAGAGAATTTCAACGTAAAAAATCGTCAATTTCTTCTCTATTTTGTTTCTACGTAGGTTTAATAGAAAAATAATTGTTAAACCATCACTAAATTAAAGATTATCTTATTAATTTCATTTGGTTCGTAAAATCGTCCAAATCAAATTTTAAGGATTCAAGATAGAGTACAAATATTAAATCGAATTTGTAAAATCTTATATATATATATATATATATATATATATATCAAGTTTTTAACAACAATTTGATATGTAAATTAATAACATATAAAATTAAAAAAAATCAATATAAATATAGATATTTAAAAAGGACCGTGCGTTGCACGAGTTATAAGGTATTGTATCCTTATATATAATAAGCATAAGGGGGATCTTATTTTGTCACTTTACTTTCAAAATAATCTCAACCGTCGAATCTATTATTTTTAAAAATAGACGATCAATATTATATCATAATAAAAGAGAAAACTATAATCTAAAAAGGATATGATTAGAAAATGTTGCCTTATAAGTGAATTTTAAAAATAAAATTATAATCTAAAAGGATATAATTAAAAAAGGTTACACTAGAATTGAATTTTAAAAAGAAAATTATAATCTGAAAAGGATATAATTAAAAAATGTTGTATTAGAATTGAATTTTATTTATTTATTTATTATAAAAAAATAATTCATATTTACTATTTGGGCTCTATCTTGAGATCTAGAAACTCATAAAATTATCTTTAATTTAGTGATGATTTTAATTATTATTCAAATAGAAACACCAACGGTTTTCATCTTTATTTTAAGATTTAACGGATCTTATTTATTTTGACTAGACTACCGATTATCAAAGTTTTTGACGAAATCTCTTATGCACTTATTATTAAAATTGTATTTTATTGTTAGTAGAACTATCTTCAAATAATAACAAGGGTATTTTGAAAATCAAAACAATTATAAGAAGAATTCATAAATCGAATAGAATTTTCAATGTAAAAAATCGTCAATTTTGTTAGGTCCCGAAGTATCGTAGAAGGGGGGTTGAATACAATACTACCAAAATATTTCGATTTTCAAGATTTTTACGGATAACAATTTTTCGGATCTTGAAATAAAAAATAACGAAACAAAATTTCAGGAATATATCTTTATTGATAATAAACCCGAAGGGGTGTTACAACTTCTAATCCAATGGATTAGCTTCAAAACCAGAACACTCCTAAGGATAGTTTAGGCACGAGGACCTTCTACCCGACACTTCCTGAAAGCGGGCTAAGCCGGCTTTCCTACTAGATGGACTGTCTAGCAGCTTACATAGAGAAGATATAAGAGAGAGAAGAGAGAGTTGGGTGTTGAGGTCTGTTTTGAAATGAAATACAACATGCCTATTTATAGACTTTAGAAAGTTACTATGCTGCTTAATATAACATAACTGATGACGTTTTTTTATCAGTCTTCAGCCGCCTACTGCCTTTGGTTTTCAAAACATTCTGCACGAATCTTTCAACATTTATATTCGTGTGGGCTCCACCTGATGAATAGTACTTTTGGGTACTATTCATGAATAGTAATTTCGATTACTATTCATATGAATAGTACTATTCATGTGAATAGTGATTTTAGTTACTATTCATATGAATAGTGATTTTGGATACTATTCATTTTCCTCTTAATTTGACATCCTTAAATATGCAGCTTCCAAAATGGAGGATATCAATACTGCTCTAAACTCAATCATACCTCTTAACAGTTTTTCTGAGTTACATACTTCGATTCCTTTGTGAAGTGTTGACGCCTAGTGCAACTGGTCTAGTTCACAGACGATTAACATTCACTCATGGTCTTCGTATCATGTCTTTTAAGAACACTGCTAAGAATTGTGTAACCATAAAAACTTTATCACTGGAATCTTTTGGCCCTTCAACTGAATCATCTGTACATCTTATTTTGTCACTGAGGCTTGATCATGTTAATGAATTTCTTTCAGCGACTTGATCCTTGTTGATGCATGTTCTTCAAATTTCACGATCCCTGTATAGAGTTAATATTATTTATCTTTTATCCTAGTTGAGTTATATATGTCCTCTATTACATATTACATTACATTATGCTTTACAATCTCCCCCTATTTGATTGTTAGGGTTTGACAAGCAAATTCCTAGAGGATAACTCAACTGATACAAATAAAATACAAAGATAAATAATATTAAAGCACATTCTGGATTATATATACATTTTCCAGATTTCTAAAATTTGAACAAGTGCAAGACAATTGTTCCTCTAGATTGAACATATCTTCAAGTTTGTCTTGCTTTCTTTCCACATAGCACTAATACTCCATTAGCTTTTCCTTTCCCAAAATAAAGTTAATTCCGTGTCAACAACCTTTTCCTTGCCCTTACGCCTAGTAGATTTTTCTTGATCATCCACCTTCTCCCCCTCAGTTGGGTTATCCTCCAGAGTAGTAAGAAGTGGAGTTGGTAAATTAGACGAAGATGGCTTTACCAAGGAGTTGATTGCATGACTAAACTGGGTTGCCATGGTGTTTAATTGAACCTGGAATACATCCTGTTGAATAAGTTGCAAATTTTTGATTTCTACAATGGACTTACAGATATTTGACAACTCTTTCTCTATTGTTTGGACCCGTGTAAGGAGTCTGCTGTATTCCTTTCTGGTTACAGGTGCATGTGGTTGAGTAGGTTGCTCACTCGTACGTTCTGCAGGTGTTTCACTCAACACTCTACATTCACTCGGTTTAGTGGTTTGGGTTACACTTACATATTCTGTTCGTATTTCCCTCAACTCTCCTCCAGAGCTTCCACCGATATGTGTACCTGCAAATGAAATCATCCTAGCCCCTTTTTCAGATGTCACGGATGGTGCAATGAAAGTTCGTGAGCTTCCATCCTCGCGTGAAGCGAGTTGCCGACCACCGGTAAATAGTGGTAAATCTCGAAAGATATCCAGAGATTTTTCCTCTGGGAGGTTAAACTTGAATCGATTAAATGGCACAAAACCCAAGTTTCCCTCGTATGTCTGTGAAGACACTTGGTTCATAAAAGAACCACCTACCGATGGATCTTTCCGTAAAATGGAAGATTCACCAGCAGTTATTGAGGTAGGTAATTCCACCTCGGATGCCTGTGAAGGCATTTGATCTTTAGAAAGATCATCAACCACTCTTATGTTCCGTGAAATGGAACTCAAGATATTTGCTCCCGTCAATTCAACCTTATTTACATTTTCACTCATTGGATAAGAAAGAATTGTTTCACTAACAGTTGCCGTTACCTCAGGTTCATTGGGTTTACTCCGTTTAGAATGAGGTAGAGCGGCTGATGTAACTAACTCTTATGTGGTGCTGCTGAGGCATTATCTCCCTCAATAATGTGGATGACTGGTCGTTTAAATGACAATTGAGGTGTAGGATTTTGTTCTGTTTGTATTTGTAGAATGGGCTCTTCGACCTGTGTTAGAGTCGGTGGGATTTCCTGCTCTTGGTAGGGTAAGATGGCCACTAGTGGCTGTAGGAACTGTATTTCCTGTGATACAATAGGGAATACAGAGGTTGAGATAGCAGGGATTGAGATAATACCTTGTCGTATACCTGCTCTCACTGGTCTTGGTAACAACGGAAGTGGGATAGTCTTTAGATATTCAGTTAGGACTGTAGGCACATCCGTATAGTTCTTTTTGCTTATGTAATAAATTACATTCGTCTTCATGTAAGAACATTCCACCTTTCGACCATTTTCCGAGTGTACCCTGTCTTCATCATTCAAAAATTCATTTAATAATAGCTGTAGAAACCTTGGATATAGACATTTGACGTTTTGAGTCTGAACATCTCTTGTTCCCAAGTGTTTCATCTTTAAAATGATTTGACCAAGCACTATTTTTCCAAAATTGATCCTCAAATTATTAGCAACCGCATACCCTATTTTTTGAATAAATTCAAGTATCTGATCTAGATTCGTTCTATCTGAGGAAAAAACATGGCCAAGAATGTGAAAGAAGAAATTCCAGTACTGGGTTAGAAATGTTCTAGAGATATTACCAGTATTGAAATTTCCATCTTGGTACCTTATAAAACGAAAGAAGATTTCAATCTGTTCAGGTGTAGGATCATAAACGAGATTTTCCATAGGAAAATGAAGAATTCGATTAACATCTCGTTCAGTGACCCTAATTGACCTACCAAACAGTCGATATGTGAATGCACACCCGTCCTGTCCAGAAGTGTTAACCGCACTGCAATATAGTTCACGTAATGCATCATAGTTAAGCTGCACTGGTGTAACTAAAGCATGGCGAATTAATGAATGTTCATTCAGAAATTATGCCCAAGCCCAAAATTGCTCATCATAGATGGTTTCGATTTGCTGAATGGAAGTAGGATTAGCTTTAGCAATAACAAAACTTCCCTGCAATGCCATTTTCAAGACTTTGAGGAAATTCAAAAACAAGGGTTAGTTTTTATAAAGGATGATGTATAAAGCAAGAATATGAAATCGATATAAAAACCACCAGCTAGATTGAAAGATCTTTCCGATCAAAGCTCAAAATATTCAGCAATTGTGTGTATATGCTCTGTATATCTGAAAAATGAAGATGTTAAACACAAACAAAAACTCATCATTTATAAGGTTTCAAGGTTCAGTGGGTTAGGTGAAGTAGTGACAGGTTTTGTTTAAAGAATTCAAACTCTCTACAACAAGTGGTAAATTGTCAACCATGTTAGGTAGCCACCATGTTAGGTAGCCACATTTCATGAATTCAACAATGGAGGCTAACATCTTATCACCGAAACCTGTCAGCGGACCTATCAGCCTATACACATATACACATATTTAATACTTCTAATTATTATAGATTTAAATATAATCACGCAGTAAATTAAGAATTAATCCACGATAATAAACTTACAATTAAATAGATATAAAATTAACAAAATATCATTAATTGATATATGTCAATAAAAAATTTATTTAATTATGCTACAATGATATCTCCAGAATAATCATGCAGATAAGCAAATAAAATAAACAAAATCCAGAGAATGAAATTCACTGGCTACAACTAATTGAACAGACATTTTAAAAGATCATGTGAAATTTAACATACCAAGCTCACTTACCAACCTTGAAAAGGTTGCTTCATCCAAAGCTTTAGTAAAAATGTCTGCCAACTGTTTTTCACTAGGAACAAAATGCAATTTCACAGTGCCTTCCATCACATGCTCCCTGATGAAATGGTATCTGATGTCTATGTGCTTGGTTCTAGAATGCTGCACTGGATTCTGTGATATTGCAATTGCACTCGTGTTGTCACAGAAAATTGGGATCTTTTTAACTTTAACTCCATAGTCAAGTAGTTGATTTCTCATCCATTGAATCTGTGAACAACAACTCCCAGCTGCTATGTATTCAGCCTCTGTAGTTGAGCTAGATACTGAGTTCTACTTCTTACTGAACCATGAGACCAGCTTGTTTCCCAAGAATTGACAGGTTCATGTGTTACTTTTTCTATCCATTTTGCAACCTGCATAATCTGCATCTGAGAAACCAATTAGATCAAAACCAGAATCTCTAAGGTACCAAATGCCAAGGTTTGGTGTTCCCTTGAGATATCTGATGTTTGCACTAATCACGCAAGCGTACGTGGTCACAAGTAATATAGTTCAAGTTCGTTCCACAGAGATCTGGTTAAGTTTCTATTCAATTAATGCATATATTCAACAATGTATGGTTGTAATTCACTGCTAAGACAAATAACAAATTGGGGTTTAATTAACTAAACTAACTAAGATGCAAATTATCAACTTAAGAACTAATTAACTGCTGAGATTTAAAACTGAACTTCTTATATGAGAATAAACATAGGACTCTAACTTCATTAACTACTTCGCTTAGAGTTGATGCCTTTAATCAATGCATGTGATGATTTTGATAACTGATCGAATAACACGAAACAAGTACACGCTACCTGTCAGCATACGTATACCAAACTACTCATACATCCACAAAAGAGATAGAAGATGAATAGACACCAATTCTGCTTAGCCCCTATATGTCTATAGAATTTGAAAACAAAAAGGTTGACGAACAAGTTACTCATATTGATCACATAGGGCAATATAAGTATTTTAATCTTATACTACGAATCATATTGATAACCAATTTTGAACCTATGCTAGCATGACAAGTTCTAAATCTCAAGATCCACTTTCACTTCACAAGAGATTAACAATTTAATTTAGATGTTAGCTACGCATCTAAAAGCATTAAGATTGACCATACAAGGATATCAAGATTCATCACACACAGATCTTTAAAGCATTCACACTACTAAGCTACATAGATAAATCCGTTAGAATCCCATGACAACGATTAGTTCATAATTGAACCGTTCGTCACCATGGGATTTGATGAAAACATGGTATGGACCAAAATATGAATGAAAATAAGAATATTATTAAAACAAAGAGTTGAGAAAACAAATCTAGAATCCAGAATAACGCCTAAGAAAAGAACACAAAAGATGTAGTAGATCGAGATCTGTTGCTTGTCATGAGCATTTGATCTTTCTCCCCTTTTCTCCCTTACAATTCTATGCTGTATTGTTGTATACAAATTACAATGCTAAGATGTGTTTTTATAGGCTTAGATATCTTGCCAAGCAAGAAAAATAACCTACAATACCATTAAAAATAGGTTTTGATATGAAAAATACAATTAGAATTCGAATAGGGGCAAAATTGTCAAAAATCAACTTTTTCTGGCCGGTCAGAGCGCTGCCTGCACCTCCTGGAGCACTGCCTGTGCTTGATTCTCTGTTATGGAGCATTTTGGAGCGCTGCCAGCGCTTGAAGAGCGCTGCCTGCGCTTGAACTGCTGTTTCTGAAACTTCTGGAGTGCTGCCAGCGCTTGGAGAGCGCTGCCTGCGCTGCTCTTACTGCCCAGGAATTTTATTTTTCTATAAACAGATTTTTCTTCTTCCGAGGTTTCCAATGATTGCTTACAGGCCTCAAACGGACTTGTAGAACTCCAGATATGGCCAAAACAGTGGAGACTGTGCAACCTACCCGGAAATCCGAATTTTTCACAATTTGCTCATTTCTCTTCCGTTTTCTCTTCTGATTCTTTTACCACTTCCCGTTCTTCAATTCTTGACTTATAAATCATCATGGTAGCCTAGGGAAATACGCCATCCTTCATTACAATGCTCAATTTCAACTCCAAGATCGACAAAAACTTAAACCCTAATCGACATTTCTTCAAACCTGCACACTTAAGCAAAATGCATCAAAAACGCAACAAACTTGAGGCCAAGTGAATCAATTTAAGCCGATATGGAACGCTCTAAGTGGATGTAATCCACTTATCACACCCCTAAACTTAAACCGGTGCTTGTCCTCAAGCATTAACAACTAAACTAACTAACTAGTACCACTTCCGTAGGTGATCACGGTTGCATTTGGCATATGCAACATGCCCTTTAAACCCCTAGGCAGCCCTAGTGGACGAGTAAGGTCTCGTGAGGGCCTATAGCGAATGTACCCACAAAATCCTTCTAACTAAACAGTGCAATGCATGAATGGAACTAATATGAAAATGCAAAGATCTCCTTCAAACTAACCAAAACCAACTAGCAAGCAAATAACTCAAAGAATGCAAATAACTCTAAATAGAGCTCGACTAAGTCCCCGTACTCTAACAATACATGATAGAAACGTGCGTATGTGCGATGCTCATCAGAAATACTCCCAAAACTAGATCGAAATCATACTCATTCTTCGCCAAGACAATCACAGGTTTATAAATAGAATAAACTGTAGACACTTCATAACCTAGGAATACCTCCATCCTTATTCAAGTTAGTCAGGAATTCATGCTTTTATTTACTAACAACAACTACGACACATAATATAACAATCATGCTTATTTAACCGTGCAATGAGTGAGACCCCAAAAGGCTTATACAATAATACCCATGTAGCGAGTGTTAGGTCAGCAATCCCAAACCACAAGGGCTTTAGGTTACTAGGACTAAGTCCCCTCAGACTTAATTACTCGAGTATTAAAGAGCTCACTCGTGATTAATTTTGCATTTAACAATTGAACTTCTGACTCTTTTTTTTCTTTTTTTTCTATTTTTTTTCATATATGCAATCTGGAATGAGAATTCTCAATTCCAACCCTAGACTACTCATATAAATATGAGCCGCTACTAGCCATTTGACACCTAGCCATTATTGACAATTATTTACAACTAGCATGAAATCCCTGGTTTCCCCCAAACTTAGACTTTAGTGCTCCTACGCTATCAAGGGAATAACGAAAATTCTAAATATAAACAAGTGATTAAATCTAAAATAACCAAACAAGCATAACCTCAACCTAGCCCAAAAGTACCCAATGAGACTGTGTAAAAATTTTGTTTCTGAAACATGCAAGTCAATTCCATAAGGACTATAAATCAACCCTCTATTCAACATTACCACACTCAATAAGACATCTACCTATCAATCAGAATTAGCTCGTCCTAAGGGATCATGAAAAATGCATGCCATGAAATGCAACTAATATGAACTCACATGGTATACGAAAAATAAAAAACAGAATGTCCTATATGAAACAAACGTAGATAACACGAACATACATGCATGAACTACCACTAATATGCAAAATATGATATCTATATGAACACAATAACACATAATCACAAATAACTAAAAATACAATACTTATCCCCCAAACCACCCCCAAACTTGAAAGATTCAATGTCCGCATTGAATGGAAGTAAATACGAGGAATAGTAGAAAACATACCTACTTGTTAAAACATATGGGTTGCCTCCCATGAAGCGCTGTCGTTAACGTCATTTAGCCGGACAAAGATGATTCAAATCATGGTGGCTCGAAGATCGCATTCAACTTGTCCTTATCAGAAGGACCATTCACCCATTGGTTGACAACCTTCTTGCTATCTTCCCACATTTTTTCTAAATCAAACTTCACCTTGACTCTTCCTCCAATCGATTTTTTCTTTTTCTTCTTCACACCTCTAAGGTGTTTATGCATCACAGTTGATTGATAAGAACCCTCTTCTACCTCATCATCCATGATCCACCTTCTTAACACATTATCTTGACATACTTTAAAAATCACCAACTCATCATTCAGAAGGACATACTTCAAATGGGATGGAAGTTTTCCGAGCTTGACATTCGAGAGATCTCGAACTGAAGAATTGTCAATGGAATCACTGATGTGATGCTTTAGCATGTGCATGTCCAAATTTTCGCTCAACAACTGATCAAACTCCTCTGCCTGACCCGTATCAACCATTTCCACACGGAAACACTTTTCATCTTCTGTCGGAAATTTCATGGCCTTGAACACATTAAAGGTGACATTCTGATCTTGCACCCTCATTGTAAGCTCTCCTTTTTGCACATCGATCAAAGTACGGCCCGTAGCTAGAAAAGGCCTTCCCAAGATTATGGGAATCTTCTTGTCTTCTTCGAAATCCAAGATAACAAAATTGGCTGGAAATATGAGCTTATCAACCTTCACCAGGACATCCTCTACTATACCCCTCGGATAAGTGTGTTGGTGTATACTGAAAATATTTATTTTAAGTATATACATTTATTTCTGGCCTATTTTATTTAGAATAATTTAAATGTTTACATGTTGTCTAAATATTATATATTGTGAATAATCTAGTATCAAATGGGATACAGAATATTAGATTATTAAATACGGTTTATATAATATAATATGGTTCACAGCACAGGTGGTGTTAGACAATCCACTGGAATGGCTGTAGTATTATTTAGATTAGTTTATATTGACTAATAAATAATACTAGTATACTTTTTGTATATTGAACAGGATCAAATTTAGAATTGTTCCCTTATACTGATTAAGAAGGTGAACTAAGATTCTATGTTATTATTAATGCTTAGGTTCTTAATCCGGAAATAATAATTGACACGTATATATTATTTACATGCTTTGATTTATATATGAAATAATTCTTGTGAATTATATCATTATATTTTGGGTGATGAAATAATATATATGGTGGGATATTATTTATTGAAGGAATTCATGTCCTGATAATATTCGGGTTAATGATGTCCCCTTGAAAGCTCAAAAAGATTTAATTATTTGAAACCCTGCAGGTGGATTTATTTCGGCATAATTAAATAAAGGTTGAGTGGATGATCAAGGATAAAAGATATTAATTAAATGAATTATCAGTAATTTATTTAATTAATGGACATGCGATATTTTAAACATGGGGAATTTAATAAGCAAATAATATTGGAACCGAATTAATTAATTAAATTACGGTATTAGGAAAGGTAGTGCAAATATTAATTCTTTAGTGGATTGAATTAATATTTAATTACATTGGGCTAGGCTCAAGATGTAATTAGAAGGCCCAATCTAATTGTCCATGATCCCTATTGTAGCCTATATATATATTCTTATTCTCTTCTTGCTGGGGGCTGGTCGAAAAAAATTTGTAGTCACCCAGGAGCAAGAAGAGAGGTTAACTTGAGAAGACGAAGGCCACACTTCGCTCAAGGGAATTTGGGAATACAATAGAAGAGCGTGGAATCAACCGTTAACAAGGTGATTTTTCTATTCGTACTCGTTAATTTATTGTATCAAAAATTGTAGTGCCAAGATCTGATTGTCCCAACAATTGGCATCAAGAGCCTGGTTCAATGGTTCTGCGAATTTTGATACGATGTCCATGTCGTAATTATATATGCATGTGTATTGTGGTAGGCTTGTATAATTCTTTTTTGCAGGTTGTTATCCACTATTATGGCCATGTATATTTTAATTATGTGTTTGGATCCCACGTGGTTTAATCGTGGTTATTTTGTTTGGTTTCCACGTGGTTTATCGTGGTTGTAAAACATGAGGGTTGATCGTGTTAGAATAGATTTACAAAATTAGTTTTGTATTAGATCTATTTTTTTGTAATTGTGTGTTGGATTTTATTAAGATCTGGGTATTTTGTAACAATTACGTGCGATCGGAAATCAAATCGGAGAAACAAATTTATCCGCTGCGTAGCTGTTGGATCGACTTGTTTTTGAATTAAGTCGACAGAAGTTGAAGAGGAATTCAGAATTCTGGCGACAGAAGCAGGAGACAAGCAGCGCGTGAAAAAAAAAATCTGGCAAAGCAGGGTAACGCAGGTCTGTCCTGCGTTACAATAGGTAACAAGGGTGTAACGCAGGATGCACATGCGCAACAGGGCTTCTAGGACCTGTAACGCATGTGCGCATGCGCGACAAGTCTTTCCAGGGCTGTAACGCATGCCTGTCATGCGCATCAGCGAATTTTTGGCAGAAATATGATTTTTCAGCATAACACAGGCTGGAATTTTTTTTCAAGGGGCCATAATAGTGGAAAATTTTTATTTTAATTTTTCCACTGATTTTTTATTATTGATTTAAATAATTAATTATGTGTGTTGTTAATTATGTGTGTAATTATTTTTTAATTGCATGTTTAACATAATTAGGACGACATGGACATAGTATTTATTTATTATGCTTTAATCATGTATAGCATGCTGTTATGTTATGTGTTTTGTGTATTTTGATACATGTGGACTGCGATTAAATAACATAAGGCAATGCATGCTAGATAAAATTCCTCAATTTTAAATAAAAATTCTAAGTGGGTGAGGGAATTAATTAGGAATTAAATCCCACGATCTCCATTATTGTTTGTATGTAATTTAACACTAAGACGAATATAAATTGTATATAGTCCACCCTAACGTGGCGTATGATTTATGGTGTCAGATAGTGTTATCGATATTACTAGGATAAACTTCTTAAATTAATTACGAATATTGAAAGGTATATATGCCACCCAACGTGGCGTACCAAGTTTCATAGAATTCGATTAATTAGAAGGGTGCCAATGATTGAATATAGATTTTCAATATAGAGAGAAAGGATGATTCTGTCTAGAAAGGGGTCTTAAGTGATGCCTCTTGACAATGCTCCCCCCGATCTGGGAATTATCCTATTATCGATTATTGATTTGAAATATTTAATGGTGGTATCCGGTCTTTTTATTAATTTAGGATTTGATAATGGTATACACTTAGCTATGAAAGGTAATATATAGTCCACCCTAACGTGGCGTATTATTTAGTAATAGGACCGAAGTAATATTTAAACGAATTTAAGTGGTATATATGTCACCCATCGTGGCGTACCAGATAATTATGGTGTTTAAATATTAGTGCATTAATTTTGAATTAATTGTTAGAGGAAACCAATAGGATTTAAGATTTATGCAACTATCTGATTATGTGTTCCATGTATGATTCTCAGGATTAGATCACTATGGGCTTTAATCCACTATTCACCATACTTAAGGATAACAAACTTACTGGACCGAACTATATTGAATGGAAACGTAATTTGGACATAGTGTTGACTGCTGAGGAGTACAAATTTTGTACTTATGAACCCAAGCCAGATCAGCCTGCTGAAGATGCTCCTGAAAGTGAGAAGGAGTATTATAAGCGGTGGGCTAAGGCTGATGAGATGTCGCGATGTTACATTCTGGCAGCAATGTCGGGTGTTTTGCAGCATCAGCATCGGGCTATGGCCACTGCTTCAGATATGCTCTTTAATCTCAAGGAACTTTTTGGAGAACAGAATAGGGCTGCTAGGCAAGTAGCAATGAAGGCTTTAATGAACACTCAGATGGCTGAAGGAACGCCTGTAAGGGATCATGTTCTCAGGATGATGTCTCATCTGAATGAGATGGAGATCCTTGGTGCTGATATTGATGGGGAAACCCAGATCGATATCATCCTTATGAGCTTGCCCAAAAGTTTTGAGCAGTTCCGCTTGAATTACACCATGAACAAAATGATGTATAGTCTCGCGGAACTTCTGACAGAACTTCAGGCAGCTGAAGGACTCTTTAAGCAGAATGTTCAAGTGAATGTGGCCGAGAAAGCTTCTTCATCTAAGCCGAAAGGTAAGAAGAAGAAAAAGACTCAGACACACAAAGTTGGAAAGATTGCTAATACAGTGGGAGTTCAAGGTGCTGTGAAAAAGCCTAAGGGCAAGTGCTTCAGGTGCAAGCAGTTAGGTCACTAGAAACAGGATTGTCCTCTTCCTAAGAAGACAAACAATACTGGTATGTCTCTTTCTCTAGTTACAGAAACATATATAGCGGCTATATCTACGAGCACTTGGTGTGTAGATACAGGAGCCACTGGCCATGTTTGTAACTCTATGCAAGGGTTCCAGCAATCCAGAATGCTTAGAGATGGCGAGATATATGTGTTCATGGGAGATGCTACGAAAGTAGCAGTAGTTGCAGTTGGAATAATTACATTATCTTTTGGCGATGATAGGATTTTGGTTTTGAATAATTTTCTTTATGTACCTTCGTTTAGAAGGAATTTAATTTCGGTTTCTAAACTTGCCATGGATGGTTATAATGTTTGTTTGGATCGTAATGTTTCTATTATGATGAATAAACGAGTTATATGTTCTGGTACATTGCAAGACAATTTATATATTATTAATCCTATCCCACCAATGCTGCAACATAAGGAAACTAATAACATTCTTTCTAGCTCAAATAAAAGAAAGAAACCTTCTGAATTGAACCAAACATATCTTTGGCACTTAAGATTAGGTCATATTAACTTGAGGAGGATTCAAAGACTGGTAGTAGATGGGCCATTAGGCTCGTTGGCAGTGGAGCCATTTCCAGTTTGTGAATCCTGCTTGGAAGGTATGATGACTAATAGGCCTTTTAAAGCAAAGGGGAATAGAGCTAAAGAAGTGTTAGAATTGGTTCATACTGATTTATGTGGACCTATGAGTATCCAAGCAAGAGGAGGTTATGAGTATTTTGTCACTTTCATTGATGATTATTCTAGATATGGGTACATTTATTTGTTGCGCCGTAAGTCTGAGTGCTTTGAAAAATTCAAAGAGTACAAAGCAAGTGCGGAGAAGCGACATCTTGGAAAATGTATCAAGTCACTACGATCAGATCGTGGTGGCGAATACTTGCTTCGAGAATTTAGGGAATATTTATCAGAAAATAGGATCACATCCCAGTTGTCTGCACCTGGAACACCTCAGCAGAATGGTGTAGCAGAGAGAAGGAATCGGACTCTTTTAGAGAGTGTTAGATCGATGATGAGTTATTCAGATTTATCCAAGTCGTTTTGGGGATATGCTATAGAAACAGCGGCTTACCTTCTGAACTTGGTACCTTCTAAGTCGGTTCCCAAGACTCCAATAGAATTGTGGACTGGTAGGAAACCAAGTCTAAGACATATTCGTATTTGGGGTTGTCCAGCACATGTGCTGAACAAGAACGCGACCAAGTTAGAATCTCGTACTGAAGTAAGGCTGTTTGTAGGCTATCCCATTGGAACGAAAGGTTATTCATTTTATAGTCCTAGGGATCGAGATATCATTGTTAGCACCAATGCTAGATTCTTAGAAGAAGACTATATAATGAACCACAAACCCATGAGTAGTATCGTTTTAGAGGAACTAGTGGGAGGGACAGATAATCCCCAAGTGCCAATAGTACAAGTAGATCAACCACAAGAAAATGCACAACCTGTCACTAATACCACACCGGTGCTTCATCGTAGTGGGAGGGTTGTTCAACAACCTGATAGATTCATGTTTTTGGGAGAGTCCTCGGACTTGGTCTCTGGTGAACATGATGAGGATCCCAGGACATACGAAGAAGCAATTCTAGATAAAGATGCAGATCTTTGGCAAAAGGCAATGGAATCTGAGATGGAATCTATGTATTCTAATCAAGTGTGGGAGCTCGTGGAACCACCCAAAGGTGTAAAACCCATTGGATGTATGTGGATCTACAAGAAGAAAAGAGGATCTGACAAAAAGGTGAAAGCCTGGAAAGCACGACTTGTTGCGAAAGGGTATACTCAGAAAGAAGGGATCGATTATGAGGAAACTTTTTCGCCGGTTGTTATGCTTAAGTCGATCCGGATTCTTTTATCTATAGCAGCTCATCTCGATTATGAGATTTGGCAAATGGATGTCAAGACAGCTTTCCTTAATGGAAGTCTTGCGGAAACCATCTGTATGCAACAACCAAAAGGATTCAATAAGGAAGGCCAAGAGCATTTTGTTTGTAAGCTTAAGAGGTCTATTTATGGACTAAAACAAGCTTCTAGGGACTGGAATATTCGTTTTGATCAGGCAGTCCAGTCATATGGATTTGATCAAAGTCCAAGCGAATTATGTGTGTATAAGAGAAGTGAGGGTAATGCAGTGGTTTTTCTAGTACTGTATGTGGATGACATTTTACTCATTGGAAACAATGTTAAGATGTTGTCATCAATAAAGGCATGGTTGTTCAAACAATTTGAAATGAAGGACTTAGGTGAAGCGGCATACATTCTTGGGATCAAAGTAATAAGGGATCGCAAGAAAAGGACGTTGGCTTTATCTCAAGAGCCCTACATTGATGAAGTATTAGCTCGTTTTAACATGCAGAACTCTAAGAAAGGTTTTCTACCTTTTAAGCATGGAGTGGCTCTATCCAAGGAGTAGTGTCCTTCGACACCTAAGGATATAGAGAGCATGAAAGCAGTTCCTTATGCTTCGGCATGTGGAAGCTTAATGTATGCTATGTTATGTACGAGGCCTGACATCTGCTTTGCTGTAGGCATGGTTAGTAGATATCAGTCGAACCCAGGTCAGGAACATTGGAGTGCAGTAAAAACTATACTCAAGTACCTGAGAAGGACTAAGGAGTATATGTTAACTTACAAGGCCTCAGATTTGTTTCCTATAGGGTATACCGATTCAGATTTCCAGAAAGATAGGAGTTAGATATTTGGTTATAAAGTAGTTTTGTGAGTAATAGTGGATTAAATAAACACTGATATACTCATAGAATATTTTGAGTATAAGTGGGAGATTGTTGGTGTATACTAAAAATATTTATTTGAAGTATATACATTTATTTCTGGCATATTTTATTGATAATAATTTAAATGTTTACATGTTGTCTAAATATTATATATTGTGAATAATCTAGTATCAAATGGGATACAGAATATTAGATTATTAAATACGGTTTATATAATATAATATGGTTCACAGCACAGGTGGTGTTAGACAATCCACTGGAATGGCTGTAGTATTATTTAGATTAGTTTATATTGACTAATAAATAATACTAGTATACTTTGTGTATATTGAACAGGATCAAATTTAGAATTGTTCCCTTATACTGATTAAGAAGGTGAACTAAGATTCTATGTTATTATTAATGCTTAGGTTCTTAATCCGGAAATAATAATTGACACGTATATATTATTTACATGCTTTGATTTATATATGAAATAATTCTTGTGAATTATATCATTATATTTTGGGTGATGAAATAATATATATGGTGGGATATTATTTATTGAAGGAATCCATGTCCTGATAATATTCGGGTTAATGATGTCCCCTTGAAAGCTCAAAAAGATTTAATTATGTGAAACCCTGCAGGTGGATTTATTCCGGCATAATTAAATAAAGGTTGAGTGGATGATCAAGGATAAAAGATATTAATTAAATGAATTATCAGTAATTTATTTAATTAATGGACATGCGATATTTTAAACATGGGGAATTTAATAAGCAAATAATATTGGAACCGAATTAATTAATTAAATTACGGTATTAGGAAAGGTAGTGCAAATATTAATTCTTTAGTGGATTGAATTAATATTTAATTACATTGGGCTAGGCTCAAGATGTAATTAGAAGGCCCAACCTAATTGTCCATGATCCCTATTGTAGCCTATATATATATTCTTATTCTCTTTTTGCTGGGGGCTGGTCGAAAAAAATTTGTAGTCACCCAGGAGCAAGAAGAGAGGTTAACTTGAGAAGACGAAGGCCACACTTCGCTCAAGGGAATTTGGGAATACAATAGAAGTGCGTGGAATCAACCGTTAACAAGGTGATTTTTCTATTCATACTCGTTAATTTATTGTATCAAAAATCGCAGTGCCAAGATCTGATTGTCCCAACAAAGTGATCGTCCGATCAGCCAACTACAATGAGATGTTGGTAGGTTTCGGATCAGGCAAACCAAGTTGCTTGAAAACAGACAAGGGCATGAGATTATTGCTAGCTCCCAAATCACATAAGCATTTGTCAAAAGACAACTTTCCAATGGTGCATGGAATTATAAAGCTTCTTGGATCCTTAAGTTTAGGAGGTAATTTCTGTTGCAACACCGCACTGCACTCCTCTATCAATGCCACTGTTTCAAATTCTTCCAACCTTCACTTTCGTGACAAAATATCCTTCATGAACTTTGCATATCTCGGCATCTGCTTCAATGCTTCAACAAAAGGAATGTTATTGGACAGTTTCTTGAAGACATTCATAAACTTCTGAAACTATTTTTCTTGATCTTGTTTTTGCAAGCGTTGAGGATATGGAGGAGGATAGATCTGATTCACCAACTTCTGCTTCGGAGGAGAGTTTTCAGCAGAATTTTGCTTTTAAAGTCTTTTTGGGAATGGAGGGGGTGGGTAGATCTGATTGCTCTCTGTAGGAAGCTCCGGTGAAGCTTTTTTAATAGGTTCCTTGCTCTTTTCCACTTCTTTATCTAGCTAAACATCTACCACGTCAGATTTTTCAATTTCGGGCACTGAAAAATTTTCAACTTGCTGAGTTTGCACTTCTTCATCTTCCTTAGCTGCTGATTTCGGATCTGATGTAACCTTTCCCGATCTCAAAGTTACTGCATTCACCTGTTCCTTGCTTTCCCGTCTGCCTGGATTAGCTTCTGTATCACTTGGAAGAGTTCCTTGCTGCATATTAAGTAAGGCACTTGCAAGCTGCCCCATCTGGTTCTCCAAGGTCTTGAGAGAAACTTCTTGGCTTTTAACCATCAACCTCAACTCATCCACTTTTGATTTTTCATTATAAAATTGCCCTGCAGTAGCTTGAGGCTGTTTCTAAACACCTAGTGGTCGGAATGGTTGCCTTGGAGCATACTGTTGTTGATATTGTTGCCCTTGCTGTTGAAAACCTGAAGAATTGTATGGCTGAGCTCCATATTGCTGAAAAGGCTGCTGAGTTTGTTGTGCACCTTGATTGTTGCTCCAACTGAAATTTGGATGATTTCTGTTGCTCGAATGATAATTATTCGGGGCTGGCTGTTGCTGATTCTGAAAGTTGCTCATAAACTGCACTAATTCAGTAGAGATGGCACATTGATTCGTCTCATGTGCACCTGCACATAGCTCACAAACACTAGCTACCTGTCGAATCCCATGATTAGCCAAAAAATCTATTTTCCTATTCATTGCCTCTAGCTGAGCTGCTAAAGCTGAGACCGCATTGACATCAAGAATTCCTGCCACCTTCTGCTGTGGCATTCTCTGAGTTGAATTCTGATATTCATTTACTGCCATCATCTCAATAAGATCATAAGCTTCCTCGTAGCTTTTTGCCCATAAAGCTCCACCTGATGCTGCATCTAGCAAATGTCTAGATTGTGCTCCCAGCCCATTATAGAAACCATTGATCACCATCCAGTCAGGCATCCCATGATGAGGACACTTTCGTAGCATCTCCTTGTAACGTTCCCAAGCTTCACACAAAGATTCTCCAGATTGCTGTGAAAATTGAGTTAGCGCGTTCCTTAATGCTGCAGTTTTTGCCATGGGAAAGAATTTAATAAGAAACTTATGAGCAAGATCCTCCCAAGTAGTAATGGAACCGGCTGGTAGAGAGTGTAACCAGCCCTTAGCTTTATCCCTCAAAGGGAAAGGGAAAAGCCTCAATTTCACAGCATCGTCCGACACACCATTAGACTTGAAAGTGTCGCAGATCTCAATGAAGTCCCTGATATGCATGTTATGATCCTCCGTAGGAGCACCCCCAAACTGAACTGAGTTCTGCACCATCTGAATCGTGCCAGGCTTGATTTCGAAGTTGTTAGCTGCAATACCTGGCCTGACAATGCTATATTGGATATCATTGATCTTAGGCTGAGAATAATCCTTTAAAGCCTTAGCTGCTGCTGCTGCTCCTACTAGTTCTTCCATATCTGCCAGTTTACGAGTTTGCAAACGTGTTCGCATACATGTTTAAGTACCTGAAACACCAAGAAACAATAAACTAAGTAAGAAAATCCGAGTCAGTGAACGCTAACGACCACTGATGACAAGTACATAAACTAAAAACAAAACACCGATGATCCCCGGCAGCGGCGCCAAAAATTTGTTTACACTAATCACGCAAGCGTACGTGGTCACAAGTAATATAGTTCAAGTTCGTTCCACAAAGATCTGGTTAAGTTTCTATTCAGTTAATGCACCTGTTCAACAATGTATGGTTTTAATTCACTGATAAGACAAATAACAAATTGGGGTTTAATTAACTAAACTAACTAAGATGCAAATTATCAACATAAGAATTAATTAACTACTGAGATTTAAAACTGAACTTCTTATATGAGAATAAACATGGGACTCTAATTTCATTAACTACTTCGCTTAGAGTTGATGCCTTTAATCAATGCATGTGATGATTTTGATAACTGATCGAATAACACGAAACAAGTACACGCTACCTATCAGCATACGAATACCAAACTACTCATACATCCATAAAAGAGATAGAAGATGAATAGACACCAATTATGCTTAGCCCCTATATGTCTATAGAATTTGAAAACATAAAGGTTGACGAACAAGTTACTCATATTGATCACATAGGGCAATATAAGTATTTTCATCTTATACTAGGAATCATATTGATAACCAATTATAAACATATGCTAGCATGGCAAGTTCAAAATCTCAAGATCCACTTTCACTTCACAAGAGATTAACAATTCAATTTAGATGTTAGTTACGCATCTAAAAGCATTAAGATTGACCATACAAGGATATCAAGAATTCATCACACACAGATCTTTAAAGCATTCACACTATTATGCATAGATAAATCCGTTAGAATCCCATGACAATGATTAGTTCATAATTGAACCGTTCGTCACCATGGGATTTGATGAAAACATGGTATGAAACAAAATATGAATGAAAATAAGAATATTATTAAAACAAAGAGTTGAGAAAACAAATCTAGAATCCAGAATAACGCCTAAGAAAAGAACACAAAAGATGAAGTAGATCGAGATCTGTTGCTTGTCACGAGCGTTTGATCTTTCTCCCCTTTTCTCCCTTGCAATTCTATGCTATATTGTTGTATACAAATTACATTGCTAAGATGTGTTTTTATAGGCCTAGATATCTTGCCAAGCAAGAAAAATAACCTACAATATAATTAGAAATAGGTTTTGAAATCAAAACTACAATTAAAATTCGAATAGGGGCAAAACTGTCAAAAATCAACTTTTTCTGGCCGGCCAGAGCGCTGCCTGCACCTCCTGGAGCACTGCCTGTGCTTGATTCTCTGTTATGGAGCATTTTGGAGCACTGCCAGCGCTTGAAGAGCGCTGCCTGCGCTTGAACTGCTGTTTCTGAAACTTCTGGAGTGCTGCCAGCGCTTGGAGAGCGCTGCCTACGCTGCTCTTACTGCCCAGGAATTTTATTTTTCTATAAACAGATTTTTCTTCTTCCGAGGTTTCCAATGATTGCTTACAGGCCTCAAACGGACTTGTAGAACTCCAGATATGGCCAAAACAGTGGAGACTGTGCAACCTACCCGGAAATCCGAATTTTTCACAATTTGCTCATTTCTCTTCCGTTTTCTCTTCTGATTCTTTTACCACTTCCCGTTCTTCAATTCTTGACTTATAAATCATCATGGTAGCCTAGGGAAATACGCCATCCTTCATTACAATGCTCAATTTCAACTCCAAGATCGACAAAAACTTAAACCCTAATCGACATTTCTTCAAACCTGCACACTTAAGCAAAACGCATCAAAATCGCAACAAACTTGAGGCCAAGTGAATCAATTTAAGCCGATATAGAACGCTCTAAGTGGATGTTAATCCACTTATCACATCCCCAAACTTAAACCGATGCTTGTCCCCAAATTTAAGCCGATAGGCCAGGAAGATCCTTATTGCTTCTAACCTTGCCACTGGTGCAAAGGTTTCTTCAAAGTCAATTCCTTCCTCTTGACAGTAGCCTTTAGCCACTAATCTAGCTTTATTCCTAGTGACTATGCCATTCTCATCCATCTTGTTCTTGAATACCCACTTAGTGTCAATCACTGATTTGTCTTTAGGTTTGGGTACAAGTTTCCATACTTCATTTCTTTCAAACTGGTTTAGCTCTTCTTGCATTGCTAAAACCCAGTCTGGATCCAGAAGAGCATGTTCAACTCTCTTTGGTTCCTCTTTGGATAGAAAACTGCTATATAAGCATTCTTCTTGAGTTGGTCTTCTGGTTTGGACCTTTGCATTAGGATCTCCAATTATAAGCTCAAATGGATGATCCCTGGTCCATTTTCTTTGTGGTGGTAAGTTTGACCTTGATGAAGTGGCTTCATTTTCTCTGAGTTGATCATTGTTAGAAACTCCCCCTGAGTGTATGGCCCTCGAGATTGATGGAGTACTTGCAGATTCATCAACAGAGGCATCTCTTTGATTTCCAACTGATGGTGTAAGTTGCTCTTCAACAGGTGGTTCATTCTTCACTTCAACTGATGATCCTTGCCTGTTTCTCACACCATTTGATCTCCATTCTTCATCATCATCTTCACTTTCTTCACCACTTCTCTCATTCTCAAATGAGAGAGACTCATGAAAACCTTCATCTACTAGACCAGATATTTTCTTGTCATCAAAGACAACATGTATGGACTCCATTACAATGTTTAGTCTTAGGTTGTAGACTCTGTAGGATTTTCCAGCTGAGTATCCAACAAAGATAGCTTCATCTGCCTTTGAATCAAAGTTTCCGAGATGATCACCATGATTTTTCAGTACAAAACATTTGCATCCAAACACATGCAGAAAGTTGAATGTTGGTTTCTTGCCTTTGAAAAGTTGATAAGGTGTCATGCCTTTTGCTTGATTGACCAAAGAAATATTCTGAGTGTAGCATGCAGTGTTTATAGCTTCTGCCCAGAAGTATGTTGGTAGCTTAGATTCTTCAAGCATTGTCCTTGCAGCTTCAATTAGAGTTCTATTCTTTCTTTCCACTACGCCATTTTATTGAGGAGTTCTTGGTGCAGAGAATTCTTGGATAATTCCTTCTTCTTCACAAAACTCTCTTATTACAGAATTCTTGAACTCAGTTCCATTGTCACTTCTGATTCTCCTTACTTTGAGTAAAGGATTGTTGTTGACTATCTTGATGTGATTTATAATGACTTCACCCGCCTTATCCTTAGAGTATAGAAAGAATATCCAAGAGAATTTTGAGAAATCATCAACAATCACAAGACAGTATTTCTTCTTTGAGATTGACAACACATTGACTAGTCCAAAGAGATCCATGTGAAGTAGTTGCAAGGGTTGATCAATTGATGACATTGACTTTGATTTGAAAGAGGCCTTCTTCTGCTTCCCTTTCTGTCATGCATCACACAATCCATCCTTGGAGTAATCCAATTTTGGAATACCTCTAACCAAATCCTTCTTTACCAACTCATTCATTGCTTTAAAACTCAAGTGTGACAGTCTTTTATGCCAAAGCCAACCTTCATCTTCACTTGCCTTGCTGAGAAGACATGTAGTCATGTTTGCATTTGTTGAATTGAAATCAGCAATGTACACATTTCCTCTTCTATCTCCTGTCAACACTACCTTGTTGTCACTTTTCTTGAAAATGACACAAGCTTCAGATGTGAACCAGACATTCTGGCCTTTGTCACACAGTTGACTGACACTTAGCAAGTTATGCTTAAGTCCATCAACCAGTGCTACTTCTTCAACGACAACATTCCTTTGTGAAATCAAGCCATATCCTCTAGTATATCCTTTGCTGTTGTCTCCAAAGGTAATGCTAGGGCCAGCTCTCTCCTCAAGCTTAGTGAGCAGGGTAGAATCTCCAGTCATATGCCTAGAACAACCACTGTCCAGATACCAAAGATTCTTTCTGTTTCCCTGCACACATCAAAACAAAATCAAGTTGATTTTGGTACCCAAGTTTTCTTGGGTCCTGCCTTGTTAGACTTTTTCTTATTTTTCAAGCCCTTACTACCCAGGGGTTCTGATTGAGTTAAATCAACCTTAACTCTTGGTGTAGGTTTTTGAAAAGACTTGGCTACTGCCTCCAGTGGTTCGGTACATAGGGAAGGGCACTTTGCCAATAGGTTGTTTCCCTTGCTAACTTGCATTAAAACTAGATGTATAATTTGGCATAGTCTGTGCAAACATGTTATTCATCATCCATGGCAACTGAGGCATATTAAAAGCATTGTAATATGGATTATACATGAATGACATGTCAGCATAATGACTAGATGCATGAGCAGGCTGGACAAGCATGTTTGGCATAACATTCATAGCAGGCATAGGTACTGACTTAGGCATACTAGGCACAGAAGCATTCTTAACAGATTTACAGTTGACAAATAAATGATTAACACTACCACAGTTCACACATTCCTTTCGAGGAGCATATTTATCAGGTATGTAATTACTATGTTTGTTAATTCCTACCTTGCCATTTCTATTCTTCTTATTAGCTTTAGCCTTAAGTTTAGTCTTTTCTAACTTATCCTTCAATTTCTTGATTGACAAGTTGCCTATGTTTCCTTGTTCAACTGACTTGGTTTTGCTACACTCTCCATTAACAAAGTTCTTATTGACAGGCCCGTACTTTTTATTCAATTTAGTTGAAGTTGCTTTGCTAACAGGCTTAAGTCTCAAAGAACATTCTTTTTCACTGTCTGAAGCAACTTCCCTATCAACATCTAACTTAACTTCTGCTAATTTGTGAAAAGAATCAACTCCTTGTTTACTATAAATTTCTTCAGTTTTAGCCTTTGATCCCTTCCACTTAGCAATTAAGTCTTGTTCCTCTTTTAACTCTTTTATTATACACTCTTCTCTTTTCAAAGCCTCAAGTAACTCATTCTTAACATCCTGGAAATTTCTTTTCATTGTTTCAAAATCAATTAGTTGAGTTTCTAACAGAGTATTCCTTTCACCTATCTTAGCATTAAGATCTTTAATCTTTTTGTTATCCTTGTTAAGCGATTTTAATGTGACATGCATGTTATACAATTCATTAGACATTTCATTAACAACATTATCACATTCATCTTTGGAATGTTCAGTTAGGTTTGTAGAGTATACCTGGTTTCTTGCTGAACTAGCCTCTTCATCAGTTTCGTTTGCCATGAGTGCAAGATTGACAAACTCCTCTTCTGCATCTGAGTCACCTCCAACAGCCCAGTCACTATCTTTTGACACGAATGCTCTCCCTTGTTGCTTGAGAAGATCAAAATATTTCTTCTTGTAATCAACAGCTTCAAGCTGCTTCTTTTCTTTCTTAGCTTGGGATTTCCTGCATTCATTGGCAAAGTGACCAGTAATTCCACAGCTATAGCATTTAATCTTTGATCTCTCAACCACATCCTTATTCGGTTGATAGCTTTTCTTGAATTGCCCAGTTCCTGCTGGATTCTTCCTGAATCTTAGCTTCGAAAATCTCTTTGACAGAAATACCAAATACTCATCTAGATCTTAAGCTTCATCCTCACTTAATGCACCAGGTTCTTCAATCATCTTGCTTTTACCTTTGCTAGTTTCAGCTTCACCTTCACAAGTTTCTAACTTAGTGTGACTTCTACACTCTTCATTCTTCCACCACCTTGGATTGTTGGAATATTGGCCACCAAGGCAACAGATCCACCTTTCTTCTGGATTTTCTCCACTTCCTCATCTTGCTGCATTTCAAGCTCATAGGTCTTTAGGATGCCATACAGTCTCTCAAGTGTAAAATCTTTGTAGTCCTGAGAGTTCCTCAACGAGAATGTCACTGGCTTCCATTCCTTAGGAAGAGATCTCAGAAACTTTAGATTGGAATCCTTGGTTTCATATTTTCTCCCATACAACTTTAGACCATTCAGTAACTTTTGAAATCTACTGAATATGTCTGTTAGATTTTCACCAGAGGAGTAGTGAAAATGCTCATATTATTGTATTAGGAGCTGCATTTTATTTTCTCTGACTTGCTCAGTTCCTTCACAGATTGTTTGAATAGTGTCCCACACTTGCTTGGTAGTAGTGCAGTTTAGAACACAATCAAACATATCTTGGTCGATGCCATTGAATAGGATGTTCATAGCCTTCTTATCTTTGTGAATCTCCTCCAAGTCTTCATCTGTGTACTCAGCTTGATTCTTTGGAATAGGCCTTCCAGCAGCTACAGTGGCAGCATCTTGACCAATCCCAGAGTTGGCTGTAAGAACCCCAAATTTTGGATATAATTAAAACTTTTTATTAAGTAATGATAAAATGAGGAACAATGATTCCGACAACAAGGTCACCAGCTCTAATGAATGGTGGTTTCAAAGAACAATGATTGTAATGAATGGATATTGCTTTGGACAATGATCCTGATGCATTGGTATATTGTCAGAATAGAGTAATTCGAGGGTTGAGGACCTGGATAAGAATAATCTACCATCCAGGAAGGAGCTAATGGATCCTTGAAGGGAAATGAGTACGTGCATAGTGTTTCCCATACGTGCATAGTATTTCCCGTACGTGCATAGTATTTCCCGTGCGTGCATAGTGTTTCCTGTACGTGCATAGTAATTTGGTGGATGAATAGTGATTTTGTAAGTTGGAAAACTTTTCACTCCACCCTATGTACGGGACGTGATATGGATTTTTCGAAGTCATATTAGTAATACGCGGAGGAAATAAGTGAATGCAGAGACGATCGGAATTCAGAAATTCCAAAATTCTTTTCGGTATAATATTTGACCGGACAGTGGATTAAATATTATTATAATCCAAGAATTGAGATATTAACTTTGAGGATTTGATATTTTGGGATGTTATTATATTTGATTTAAGAATGAAGGTAGGAAACCACTGAGGTGTGGTTATGGCTACAATGTAATAATCGATATTTGGAAAGAATGAATGGAATTCGACTTTATTATTTCTATGTCTTGAAGAATGCTAAAGGGTAACAACATAGGTAAGAATAATCTATCTTCTAAGGGAATAAGATATGGCAATTTCAAGCAGGAAAATATTCTCATGTCATCCAGATCGGTAACGATTAATCCAGTAGTTCCGTAAAACGGATAAGGAACGATCGAAAGAGAATACGGACAATTGTACCACCCTAAGAGAACAAGTAAAGAATACAGAATGAATAGTGTTTTGATGGGAGTATATAATAATATGAGGCGACACTATATAGAAGCATTCGGAACAGATTTCCGAGTTCGTATTAGTGATCCAGGGGGAAAATAAGTGTATGTAAAAGCTGTCGGATTCTGAAAAACCGCACTTTTATTTTCTCCGAGAGTTCCCTAGACACTGATAGCCTTAAGTATTTAACGAATGGATTTAAGGAATATAAATTGGAAAGTTAGAATGAAAGATGGAGAATGAAAGTATTAATATTAAAAAGGATTCCCGGTAAACCCTAGAGGTGAAACTACTTGGTGATTCTTTCGAACGGTCAATGAATTGAGCAATAACCGGACAAAAGAGCAAGCAGAGAGCAAGGTTCATGCATGAGCAAGTAAGAAATATCTAGTAACCAAACTAGTACCAAGGAACTAGAACACTTAGAGATTAAACAAAGTACTTAGCATTCTTTACTATCTTACCACACAAACACCAACACATGTCTCTTATAACACCTCATGCATGACATATTAGCTTTATTAAAGCTACTTTATGGTCTAGATATTATTTTAACATCAACAATAATTCATTTCATCACAATCAAACCAAGAGACAAGCCAAGCAAACACCACCACTCTCCATTTTCCTTTCCATTCGACTTCTTGCATAATTCAAGATCCAAAGTCCAACTTCCAACCATTGTTAAATCTCAAGAAAATTAAGGTGAGTCCTATATTTCATAACTAAGATATCCTATGAATTTCATCTTCAAATTCCATACCAATCTTGAGATATAAAATCAAGAAGATGATGATGAATAGTAACTTTTAAGTATTAACTTTGTGTTCTTGTTTTCTTTTGATTGATTCAAGTATACTAAGGCTACTTAAGGATCATTCAAGGCTTAACAAGTGTTATTCACTCTCCAAGGAAGGTATAAAGCTCAAGAACCCTTAGTACTACTTTGAGTTTATGGATCTTTTTGGATGGATATATGATGGAGAGGTGTTAGTATGCTTAGATCCATGTATGCATAATTGGTTGTTATTGATATTTCATACTTGTTGGATTTGAGTTGTTCTTGAGATATCATGACTTAGAATAGATGATAAACTTTAGGTCTTGACTTGGTTGTTGTTGGAGGATGATTTGATGATGATAAAAATTTGGAAAAGCGTGTAAACATAGCCGTTATAATGCCCGATTTTACAATATCATGTTTTGTATGCCATTTTTCACATCAAGACCCTACTGTCCAGAAACGTTTCTGCCATGTTAGGATAGCTTATGTTATAAGCTTCGTTTTGATATAAAGATCGCGTGAAACGGACTTACGGTTTAGGAGTTACGGCCGGTTTACTAAAAGTAGTTCGAATCCGTAAACGAAAGTTCGTAACTGTAATTGAACCCTCGTAAACTATGTAACGTCATGGAGAATCTTGGTAAATAAATACTAGAGGTAAAAGGGAAGGTGTGAAAGAAAACCGTATGTCAAAAGGATCATTTTTCGATTTATTAAAAATGTTCGAGTCGAGGTTAAACGCGAACGACCCCCCTAAAAGACGACTCTTTTATAACTTCGGTAAAACACTTAGAAAACGGGCAATAAAACTCGGCGTATAGTATTGGTTCGTAACGATCGACCTTAGAACTCATATGACTTAAGTATGTCCCAAGTATAAGTACAATGACATGTCGTATTAACGAACGAATGTCGGGTCGGATCAATGATAAAAGTAATCCACTAAAAGGGGTATAACGAGACAACTCGAGAACGTGTTTCGAATTAAGTATAACTTAACTTTTAATATGTTAAGTGATTAATCCCGAATGCCTTGGCTATTTATAGATCACCAAGCTGAACCGGGACCCGCTACTACTACCCCTTACCGTACTCGACTACCAGGCAAGTTTCAATTCCCTTCTTTTAGGCTGTTGTTGTGATTGAATAAATATATATATATATATATGATTGCTGATATACATATGCCATTGCATGCATGCCTACTTTCAAGTTGAATTGATATACTTGTTCCCTGAATGTTATTGTTGGCTTATAAGCTAGATAGTTATATATCAGTTATAAGCCGGTTATTGTAAGACCCTCATAGAAGGGCGTATACATCTTATTAATCAAATATAGACCGGGAGTCAATATTCCTTGATATATCGAGATTACCTCGGAGGAAAATATTTAAGTAAATATTTTCTATTATTTGGTCGACGAATATTATTTGAATATTCGTTCGAGACTAATTATTTTAACGATCCTTACTTCAAATAATTATTTGAACGTAACTATTCAACGAATAATATTTCTCAATATTCATTCAGAGTCGAATTGATTATCGACTATTATTTCGAATATTCTTCTAAAGATGAGACTATTAAATGAATATTATTTGGATATTCTTTTAGAATATTATTTTATTAAATAAATATTACTTTTGAATATTCATTTAAGATATTAAATACTTGATGAATATTATTTTAATATTTATCTGAAGCTTGATTTAATTATCGAATATTATCTCGAATATTCCTTAAGGCTTGGATTACTAAATGAATATTACTTGATATTCATTTAGGATATTATTCATTAAATGAATATTACTTTTGAATATTCATTTAAATTCCTAATTAATTAGGAATATTACCTTAAATATTCTTTTCAGGTCTTATTAATTAATGAATATTGTTTTGCATATTCATTGAAATATTTATTTATTCAATAAATATTCTCCTGATATTTCTTCAGGGATTATTTTGAGAAATACTCTGATTAAAGATATTCTTTCATATTCCCAAATATTCTTTAAATATTTTAACTCAATAAATATTCTCTGAATATTTATTCCATACTTAGAATAACCTCGATAAGGTTTATCTTCTTCGATTATTACGGAAAATATTTCGGAGTCATATTATTATTAATCTTATATCAAGAAAGGTTCTCAGACATCATTCTTATTTGAGTCCATCTCCTTAATAATAAGGGAACCTTACTTGGAAAATGTTATTTATCTTGTCGACTTCCCGGTCATAAAGTATTCCCTTCACTCGCAACTCGGGTGCTGTTGACTTATTAAGTCGTTGCTTACCTTCTCATCTTTCGAGGGGTAAGATTACTGGAACAAGTTGATATCCGTTACCAAGTAATAGCTTGGGAGTTATTGGTAAATTTTCCTTTCCAACTAGATACGACTACTTTGTGGAGTCTTATCAACAAGTATTATACTTGGGGAAAGGGGGACGAACGTTACATTCAGAATCATGAATTCTATTTGAACTAGGAGTCGTGTAAGAGGCCGAGTAGCGCCGGTCCATCCCCTTTGGCCCAACCGTTGGCCGGGGAGAGCTAGTAAGGCGGTAGACAAGTAAAGCCATCAGTTCTTCCTTCTACCGGTAGTAAATCTAAATTGAGCTGTACGATCTCGACTGATCATCAAGATTGGAACAGCGGGCGCGGTGAATACTCCATCATTGGTTCATCATCCAAATTTATTTATTTCCTGCAACATGATTACTGTTGGCAGAATTGGAAAAGTGTCATAACTGGAATTGCAACCTTTTCTTGCAAGTTCCTCTTCTTAATAACAATAAGAATATCTCGCTTACTTTGATGTAGCAGATATTTCTACAAACAAATACTTTAAGTTACCTTGTAACTTTATCGTTCATATTATACTGGCATCATTTCCGTAAATGCATGGCATATGGTTTGAAAGATACTTTTGAACTGTTATACATTATCGTTCAGTTATATGTTATTGTTGGTGGGCTATTGCTCACCCTTGCTTTATTATTATATCACAACAACAGCTAGACCAGATGACTCGCACAAGGCGCACTCGACGCGGGCGAGGACTATAAGACTACCAGAGCTGAAGAAGAAGCTATTGGTAGGGTATATTTATTCTTTCAGTACCAAGAATATAGTCTAGTATGACTTATGTAAATGGATGGCAAAGAGTATGTATTTATATTGAAATTCTTTTGGATTGTAAGAACTCATAATGTGATTAATAAAAATTTGATTGTTACTCTGATTTCATCTCCGGGACTATAACGGGTGTGTTTTATATTGTTGTGTTGGGTAATAGAGACGTAATTTATTTTATGTTAAGGGAAGTTCAATTGTTGTGGACAGAATTGGAAACCGTAACCACCGGATCCCGGAACCCGGATCTGGGGGTGTTACAGAAGTGGTATCAGAGCGTACGTTATAAACCCCAGAGATGAGGTGACGTTAAAACAATAAATTCAATAAGATAATAAGAACTCTTGCCAAGTTCATAGTCGGACTACTTAATGTAGTGATGACATATAAAAACCCTTATGGGAACTCGTAAGTATAATGATAGTAACTTAGCTCGATATCGTATCGACGAGTAAGGCGACTGACCTTGAGGCATACGAGCAACAGCGCGATGATGCTTTATATGCTAAAGATCAGCGGGTAATTCGATGGAGTACCCTACTGGAGACCCGGAAGAGGTTCCAGCAGATAAGGAAAATCCTGTTAGGATAAGGAGCTTACCCTGGGTAATGAGGGTCGCAGCCAGAATGACTGTGATGATTAAGATATGGGGCTCAGAAAAGTGAGTATAAAGAACCGAGATATTATTAAGAGATCTGAAGATGCATGTTGAATTCATAGCCGGACTACCAGATGTGGTACCAGCAAGAAAGAAGGATTGGAAGAATTACTTGAGATCTTATACGGAAATAGATGAGAATCCTTAGAGATTTTCATCTTAACAAAGAAAGGGCTAGAGGGATGTATGATTATCAAAGACAGCGATATAGGACGAGGAGCAGAGTCCCTAGGAATAGTTGAGAATGAGGCAGTAAGTGCCATATCATTTGATAAATGAATCAGTATGAATATTGTCAGTAATAATTTGCCACGAGAAGGCAGATGTCATAGGTTATAATTTACGAAACCAAAGTGAGGTTAATGAGGTGGTTTTATTCAGGGAAATGTTCATGAATGAATCAGTAGAAAGTAAAGACATTGGGAAGTGACAGCATGATTGGGTAAAATTATATAAGGAAGTAGTAAGCAAGACAATGATCTCAGAACTTACCGGAAGATAAGACCAGTGAGTCAAGGTGAACTCGTAATGAGACTACTGCCAAAGACTGAGTATAGAGTTAATTCAACTCAGTTAAATGATGAACCAGAAACGTTAGATGCATGTGATTCAGAGGAATATTAAATTCCTTCTTCTCTTTGAATGGATTATAGTAGTACCTTAAGTTTATTCCGATGCGGAATTATAATAGATCAAGTAATACGATCAGCAGTTAAAGAGAAAAATGTGAGAAAATCTTCCTGGAGCTAAAAGGTGAAATTGGTAATGACCAAGAGCTGGCATTGCTTAATGGAAAAAGGAGACTTTGTGCTTCCAACGACGCTTCGCATAAAGGGTTAGGTAGGCCGACATTTGGTAGTATTGAATATCAGGACGTGGTGGCAGGTTTCAATTTGAAACTATTGATTCCCTTCTAAGGGATGGATATAATTGATTCCTCTCCAGTGGGTAAACTTCCAATCTGATGATGATTATTTCATTAACTATGACTGCTTATGATTCCACCTGCTTGGAGGTTCATAGAACTATTCTTCAGGTTTCGAAACTGGTCTCCTTAATGTTACCAGTAGGTGGGTAGTCTGATCAAAATTTCCCTGAGTCTGGAAAGGAATTCGGTGAATTTTGGCAAACCTTGTCTTTCTGATTATCAGAGAATGTCATGGAAGAGAGTAAAAATTGGAGCAAACCCTGTGATTTGGGTAAGGATGCTGTAAATGGGTTAGTAAACGGACCCTGAGCATTACAATCGACGGAAGTGATAAAATGATGAAGTGAGATTGGACGAAAATAGGAAATGTAAGTAAGAAACCAGCCGGACTGAGAAATTCCAGGATTGACTTAAATGAAAAGGCTGTTATGCCAGGATGGTAAGCTTGTGTGGCACGCAGGATTGATAAGAATAGTTGAAAAGATAAAAGTGGAGGAAAGGTGACCGGAGACGGTGCCGAGTAGTCGATTAAGACTTATATGGAGTAAAGTTTTGGAAAGGTAGAAAGGTATCAAAGAAGAAGGCACTATGCCGGCAATTGCTAGAAAAGTAATGCTATTAGCCAACCCCTAAAATCATATATTTTTATGTGTGGCCAGTTGAGGCCAAGTCACAACGGACTATAAAGTGACTAGACCAGCAATGAAAAGACAAAGCAGGGTTGCTTCTAAGAAAGCACCGACTGCAAGGGCTTCTGATATAAAGGAAACATTAATGAGATCGTTTGAATCTTCTGCCGAACAACCCATGTTTTGATTGGGAATTCACTAGACCTTTTTGGGATGGGGTCACCCGTACTAAAGTGACTCATGTGTATATGGTTGTCCAAGATTTCGAGTAAAATGGAAGTATAGTGACTTGAGATGTATGATGTTAGGGTATCATGAATACCATGAATATATTATGACGGAGGAAAGTAAACAATGAAGGTATATGAAGAGGGTATAGAAAAGGTCAGAAATTGAACAGTATGCTGTAGGAATTTTGTCTGAGGCAAGTACCTTTGCGAAGAACGATAAGCACTAAGAGATTCACGTTGAACTCGACCAATATCTTCCAGAACATCCTTGCTACCATTAACAAGTTCGGTAAGAGAGGAGATAGGCATACGTTGCCTTTTTGGAAGGCCAAATAGGCTGACAACTATCTGAAAGAAGAGGGTGGCATTAAACCACCGATCGATTATCAAATGAGAATGATTGAAAAGAGACCTTTATTAAGGATACATGATCTGATTGCCAATTATAAGATGCAAGAATTCCTTGGCAGTTGAATTAAGGATAGGATATCCATAAATTAAGACAAACCCTGGGGAATGCACAAGGGGTGGCATTAACCCTAATAACGACATTATGACTTCAGATGATATGAGCTGGACTTGCTAAGGCAACAATGATCGGTAAGGATTATTAAAAAGAGTTCTGGAAAGAACATAGATAGAATTATTAGAGTATTGATCAATGACATTTTGATATACCCGGTACCCAGAAAATACCGGAGGAATGATAAGGATGACCTATGAAACCTTACAAGGAAAAAGGTAATATTCCGAACTTCAAAATGGAAGTTTGGTAAGGAATGCATGACATCGTAACAATAATGCCAGATGAGGCATGTATGAAACCCTGAGGAAGTATGGGTTGAACCTATAAAGGTTGAGATTATCCTAAGATAAAGAAAGAACTAACAAAAGAAGTATCCTAAGTAGGATTGGGAATAAACGTGGTAAAGTTCCCACGGGTAGGTGGAAGCAATGACTTATGGAAATGACTGATAGTTATATTTTCTCCCTCAGCAGAGCTTAAGGGAGAATGCTTTAACCCAACAGTGATGGGAATGAGGTAGAAAAACTTGAGCTGGAATGTACCCAGAAAACATGGGTTACAAGAAATCATTATCATCAAGAAAGGCCAATGAGGTGGCCGACCATCTAAGTATAAAGGAATAATTACAAATGTTCATACCGAAGAAACATGATGATATTTGGAAGGACCTTGAAGGTCATATCGGAATGGAGGAATTTACATTCCTTCTGATGACTGTGCAAGAATTAACAGTAATAATAGTTTAAGTAAAGATTCGATTCCTGATGGAGTCTTAAGCATATTACGTACCTTAGAAGGTCCCGTTTTGAGGCAAACCAGGACCATGGTACAAAATTGATGAAGTAAACCGTTAAGTTTCCAGTCTTTTATGGAAGATGCATAAGTGATAGTTTCATCAACCTGACCTAGCTGTGATGATTGAAACTCTTCTGCAATTCTATCTGCTTCACGTTATATCTACATCAAGTTCAGGAAGTGTTCCTTATGGATAAGGAATAATGATTACTTTGTCTCCCTAAGGGATTTGAAACCCGTAGGGTTAGCTATTAACGCACTACGTAAACAACAAGCGATGGTGATTCTTCTAAGAAAGGAGATGACAACGTAAAGATAAAGAAAGTGCTGCTATTGATAAGCTAAATGGCATGTTGATGAATGACAAGCAAGTTTGTGTTAGTGTACTTCTGCACAAACAAGATAGAGAATATGAGGTTGATAATTCTTGATGCTAAACGTATTCCCGTAGAAAGAATTAATGAGACTTGGAGGGAAGGGCGGTTGAGCCCGAGACTTATTGGGCCACCTGAGAGTTTATAAGTGTTCGGACGGCGGTATTCGAGCCAGCCTTACCCCAAAACTTATAGCACGGTCATAACAGGTTTTCATGTGGCCAGGCTACGCCAGTAAACTGCAGATGCTCGATAGATGATAAGAGCATGAGCCGGTAGATATACGACCTGGTCTGACTTACGAAAGACAACCTGTGGAAAACCACGGATAGAAAAGAACAAGTGATGAGAAACAAGGTTGGCAGAAGTAGATTATATGAATCTAAGTTAAAGGGATCGGGCCAGATTCATTTCGGAAAGTTTAAATTGGAATAACGTGATGATTATAGAATAAATGTGACGGAATACCGATAAAGAGGTACCAAGTGCAAAAAGGTGTCTCAATAAAGAGGTGAAGGTGAAAGTAAATAATAGAAATGAGTAAGAATCAGATAATAAGAAGGATGTGATTGATAAAGAAAAGGCTGGGAAAGCAACTATGGAATGAGAAGCAAGGAATGTTATGAATGGGTTTTCTAATGAATTCTCAGGATGACAACCTGATAGTGTCAATATTATAGTATGAAAAAGCTAGTAACATGATATGGGATGTCAGTAATAATGATGTCAAGTGAGAAATCTAAGATTTAACCTGAAAGGTTGAAGGATTTCCCGAATGTGAGTATCGCTAAGATTGAACAAGAGTATTTGTCCATAGAATAAGGGACAAAGCAGCAAGATATGTTGACACGTGAGATTGCGATCAAATAGTATTGGATATAATTATGATTAATTTCTTCTTTGATAAACCTCTATAGTTCAGAGGTAAATTATGAGTACGATATTCTACAATCATGAAAGCTTTCTATAATCCTTTAGAACTCTTTTCTCTTCTTCTCTCTTATTCATCTTTTTTTTATGAATTGAGAAGAACAACCCTTTTAGGAGGGGAGGTACTGCTACGTGACTATCTGTCTATGTGATAGAAGTCTAAGTGGAATGCCATGACTTGTTTAATTGTCTGTCAAGTACTAAAGGCTGGCCCCCTTCTGTACTAACTATGCAATATAACAAATGTTCAATTGATCATAGTGATCTCTCAATAAATCTTTCCACTTCTCTATAATGATAGAGATTGCGAAGATTAAAGCGATCAGGAAATGCACAGTACGAGCGAGGTTACCTCCTAATAGTAGGGTGATAGCGATACCAATGTTACTGCAGGTATCAATAAGGTTAAGACTGAGTAAGAGTATAACCCGGATAGTGAGTTGTACGAAAAGTAGCAACGTTGATGGAAAAAGGATAAAGTATGAATTGTAGCACTAGAAGATGTGCTGAGGAAGGGTAGAACGACTAAGAATTGACCGGGAAGCTAAAGAGTGAACGGCAGGCAAACGACTCTTTGCTTCCTACCTGATTCCGGGACGGAATCCTTTTAAGGAGGGGAGACTGTAAGAACCCCAAATTTTGGATATAATTAAAACTTTTTATTAAGTAATGATAAAATGAGGAACAATGATTCCGACAACAAGGTCACCAGCTCTAATGAATGGTGGTTTCAAAGAACAATGATTGTAATGAATGGATATTGCTTTGGACAATGATCCTGATGCATTGGTATATTGTCAGAATAGAGTAATTCGAGGGTTGAGGACCTGGATAAGAATAATCTACCATCCAGGAAGGAGCTAATGGATCCTTGAAGGGAAATGAGTACGTGCATAGTGTTTCCCATACGTGCATAGTATTTCCCGTACGTGCATAGTATTTCCCGTGCGTGCATAGTATTTCCTGTACGTGCATAGTAATTTGGTGGATGAATAGTGATTTTGTAAGTTGGAAAACTTTTCACTCCACCCTATGTACGGGACGTGATATGGATGTTTCGAAGTCATATTAGTAATACGCGGAGGAAATAAGTGAATGCAGAGACGAACGGAATTCAGAAATTCCAAAATTCTTTTCGGTATAATATTTGACCGGACAGTGGATTAAATATTATTATAATCCAAGAATTGAGATATTAAATTTGAGGATTTGATATTTTGGGATGTTATTATATTTGATTTAAGAATGAAGGTAGGAAACCACTAAGGTGTGGTTATGGCTACAATGTAATAATCGATATTTGGAAAGAATGAATGGAATTCGACTTTATTATTTCTATGTCTTGAAGAATGCTAAAGGGTAACAACATAGGTAAGAATAATCTATCTTCTAAGGGAATAATATATGGCAATTTCAAGCAGGAAAATATTCTCATGTCATCCAGATCGGTAACGATTAATCCAGTAGTTCCGTAAAACGGATAAGGAACGATCGAAAGAGAATACGGACAATTGTACCACCCTAAGAGAACAAGTAAAGAATACAGAATGAATAGTGTTTTGATTGGAGTATATAATAATATGAGGCGACACTATATAGAAGCATTCGGAACAGATTTCCGAGTTCGTATTAGTGATCCAGGGGGAAAATAAGTGTATGTAAAAGCTGTCGGATTCTGAAAAACCGCACTTTTATTTTCTCCGAGAGTTCCCTGGACACTGATAGCCTTAAGTATTTAACGAATGGATTTAAGGAATATAAATTGGAAAGTTAGAATGAAAGATGGAGAATGAAAGTATTAATATTAAAAAGGATTCCCGGTAAACCCTAGAGGTGAAACTACTTGGTGATTCTTTCGAACGGTCAATGAATTGAGCAATAACCGGACAAAAGAGCAAGCAGAGAGCAAGGTTCATGCATGAGCAAGTAAGAAATATCTAGTAACCAAACTAGTACCAAGGAACTAGAACACTTAGAGATTAAACCAAGTACTTAGCATTCTTTACTATCTTACCACACAAACACCAACACATGTCTCTTATAACACCTCATGCATGACATATTAGCTTTATTAAAGCTACTTTATGGTCTAGATATTATTTTAACATCAACAATAATTCATTTCATCACAATCAAACCAAGAGACAAGCCAAGCAAACACCACCACTCTCCATTTTCCTTTCCATTCGACTTCTTGCATAATTCAAGATCCAAAGTCCAACTTCCAACCATTGTTAAATCTCAAGAAAATTAAGGTGAGTCCTATATTTCATAACTAAGATATCCTATGAATTTCATCTTCAAATTCCATACCAATCTTGAGATATAAAATCAAGAAGATGATGATGAATAATAACTTTTAAGTATTAACTTTGTGTTCTTGTTTTCTTTTGATTGATTCAAGTATACTAAGGCTACTTAAGGATCATTCAAGGCTTAACAAGTGTTATTCACTCTCCAAGGAAGGTATAAAGCTCAAGAACCCTTAGTACTACTTTGAGTTTATGGATCTTTTTGGATGGATATATGATGGAGAGGTGTTAGTATGCTTAGATCCATGTATGCATAATTGGTTGTTATTGATATTTCATACTTGTTGGATTTGAGTTGTTCTTGAGATATCATGACTTAGAATAGATGATAAACTTTAGGTCTTGACTTGGTTGTTGTTGGAGGATGATTTGATGATGATAAAAATTTGGAAAAGCGTGTAAACATAGCCGTTATAATGCCCGATTTTACAATATCATGTTTTGTATGCCATTTTTCACATCAAGACCCTACTGTCCAGAAACGTTTCTGCCATGTTAGGATAGCTTATGTTATAAGCTTCGTTTTGATATAAAGATCGCGTGAAACGGACTTACGGTTTAGGAGTTACGGCCGGTTTACTAAAAGTAGTTCGAATCCGTAAACGAAAGTTCGTAACTGTAATTGAACCCTCGTAAACTATGTAACGTCATGGCGAATCTTGGTAAATAAATACTAGAGGTAAAAGGGAAGGTGTGAAAGAAAACCGTATGTCAAAAGGATCATTTTTCGATTTATTAAAAATGTTCGAGTCGAGGTTAAACGCGAACGACCCCCCTAAAAGACGACTCTTTTATAACTTCGGTAAAACACTTAGAAAACGGGCAATAAAACTCGGCGTATAGTATTGGTTCGTAACGATCGACCTTAGAACTCATATGACTTAAGTATGTCCCAAGTATAAGTACAATGACATGTCGTATTAACGAACGAATGTCGGGTCGGATCAATGATAAAAGTAATCCACTAAAAGGGGTATAACGAGACAACTCGTGAACGTGTTTCGAATTAAGTATAACTTAACTTTTAATATGTTAAGTGATTAATCCCGAATGCCTTGGCTATTTATAGATCACCAAGCTGAACCGGGACCCGCTACTACTACCCCTTACCGTACTCGACTACCAGGCAAGTTTCAATTCCCTTCTTTTAGGCTGTTGTTGTGATTGAATAAATATATATATATATATATGATTGCTGATATACATATGCCATTGCATGCATGCCTACTTTCAAGTTGAATTGATATACTTGTTCCCTGAATGTTATTGTTGGCTTATAAGCTAGATAGTTATATATCAGTTATAAGCCGGTTATTGTAAGACCCTCATAGAAGGGCGTATACATCTTATTAATCAAATATAGACCGGGAGTCAATATTCCTTGATATATCGAGATTACCTCGGAGGAAAATATTTAAGTAAATATTTTCTATTATTTGGTCGACGAATATTATTTGAATATTCGTTCGAGACTAATTATTTTAACGATCCTTACTTCAAATAATTATTTGAACGTAACTATTCAACGAATAATATTTCTCAATATTCATTCAGAGTCGAATTGATTATCGACTATTATTTCGAATATTCTTCTAAAGATGAGACTATTAAATGAATATTATTTGGATATTCTTTTAGAATATTATTTTATTAAATAAATATTACTTTTGAATATTCATTTAAGATATTAAATACTTGATGAATATTATTTTAATATTTATCTGAAGCTTGATTTAATTATCGAATATTATCTCGAATATTCCTTAAGGCTTGGATTACTAAATGAATATTACTTGATATTCATTTAGGATATTATTCATTAAATAAAAAATTACTTTTGAATATTCATTTAAATTCCTAATTAATTAGGAATATTACCTTAAATATTCTTTTCAGGTCTTATTAATTAATGAATATTGTTTTGCATATTCATTGAAATATTTATTTATTCAATAAATATTCTCCTGATATTTCTTCAGGGATTATTTTGAGAAATACTCTGATTAAAGATATTCTTTCATATTCCCAAATATTCTTTAAATATTTTAACTCAATAAATATTCTCTGAATATTTATTCCATACTTAGAATAACCTCGATAAGGTTTATCTTCTTCGATTATTACGGAAAATATTTCGGAGTCATATTATTATTAATCTTATATCAAGAAAGGTTCTCAGACATCATTCTTATTTGAGTCCATCTCCTTAATAATAAGGGAACCTTACTTGGAAAATGTTATTTATCTTGTCGACTTCCCGGTCATAAAGTATTCCCTTCACTCGCAACTCGGGTGCTGTTGACTTATTAAGTCGTTGCTTACCTTCTCATCTTTCGAGGGGTAAGATTACTGGAACAAGTTGATATCCGTTACCAAGTAATAGCTTGGGAGTTATTGGTAAATTTTCCTTTCCAACTAGATACGACTACTTTGTGGAGTCTTATCAACAAGTATTATACTTGGGGAAAGGGGGACGAACGTTACATTCAGAATCATGAATTCTATTTGAACTAGGAGTCGTGTAAGAGGCCGAGTAGCGCCGGTCCATCCCCTTTGGCCCAACCGTTGGCCGGGGAGAGCTAGTAAGGCGGTAGACAAGTAAAGCCGTCAGTTCTTCCTTCTACCGGTAGTAAATCTAAATTGAGCTGTACGATCTCGACTGATCATCAAGATTGGAACAGCGGGCGCGGTGAATACTCCATCATTGGTTCATCATCCAAATTTATTTATTTCCTGCAACATGATTACTGTTGGCAGAATTGGAAAAGTGTCATAACTGGAATTGCAACCTTTTCTTGCAAGTTCCTCTTCTTAATAACAATAAGAATATCTCGCTTACTTTGATGTAGCAGATATTTCTACAAACAAATACTTTAAGTTACCTTGTAACTTTATCGTTCATATTATACTGGCATCATTTCCGTAAATGCATGGCATATGGTTTGAAAGATACTTTTGAACTGTTATACATTATCGTTCAGTTATATGTTATTGTTGGTGGGCTATTGCTCACCCTTGCTTTATTATTATATCACAACAACAGCTAGACCAGATGACTCGCACAAGGCGCACTCGACGCGGGCGAGGACTATAAGACTACCAGAGCTGAAGAAGAAGCTATTGGTAGGGTATATTTATTCTTTCAGTACCAAGAATATAGTCTAGTATGACTTATGTAAATGGATGGCAAAGAGTATGTATTTATATTGAAATTCTTTTGGATTGTAAGAACTCATAATGTGATTAATAAAAATTTGATTGTTACTCTGATTTCATCTCCGGGACTATAACGGGTGTGTTTTATATTGTTGTGTTGGGTAATAGAGACGTAATTTATTTTATGTTAAGGGAAGTTCAATTGTTGTGGACAGAATTGGAAACCGTAACCACCGGATCCCGGAACCCGGATCTGGGGGTGTTACATTGGCCATCATTGGAACATGAGGTCCTTTCTCTATGCAATCTACATAGCCTTCATCAATGGCTGAGAGATGAAGGTGCATCTTTACTTTCCAGTGAAAGTAATTATCTTTGTCAAGCATTGGAATCTTCACACCTGTATCCTTTCTTCCATGGTTTTGATCTTTAGACTTCTTGTATGTTAGAAGCTTGCTCTGATACCAATTGTTAGGTCCCGAAGTATCGTAGAAGGGGGGGTTGAATACGATACTACCAAAATATTTCGATTTTCAAGATTTTTGTGGATAACAATTTTTCGGATCTTGAAATCAAAAATAACGAAACAAAATTTCAGGAATATATCTTTATTGATAATAAACCCGAAGGGGTGTTACAACTTCTAATCCAATGGATTAGCTTCAAAACCAGAACACTCCTAAGGATAGTTTAGGTACGAGGACCTTCTACCCGACACTTCCTAAAAGCGGGCTAAGCCGGCTTTCCTACTAGATGGACTGTCTAGCAGCTTACACAGAGAAGATATAAGAGAGAGAAAAGAGAGTTGGGTGTTGAGGTGTGTTTTGAAATGAAATACAACAGGCCTATTTATAGACTTTAGAAAGTTACTATGCTGCTTAATATAACGTAACTAATGACGTTTTTTTATCAGTCTTCAGCCGCCTGCTGCCTTTGGTTTTCAAAACATTCTGCACGAATCTTTCAACATTTATATTCATGTGGGCTCCACCTGATGAATAGTACTTTTTGGGTACTATTCATGAATAGTAATTTCGGTTACTATTCATTTTCCTCTAATTTGACATCCTTAAATATGCAGCTTCCAAAATGGAGGATATCAATACTGCTCTAAACTCAATCATACCTCTTAATAGTTTTTCTGAGTTAGATACTTCGATTCCTTTGTGAAGTGTTGACGCCTAGTGCAACTGGTCTGGTTCACAGATGACTAACATTCATTCATGGCCTTCGTATCATTTCTTTTAAGAACACTGTTAAGAATTGTGTAACCATAAAAACTTTATCATTGGAATCTTTTGGCCTTCAACTGAATCATTTGTACATCTTATTTTGTCACTGAGGCTTGATCATGTTAATGAACTTCTTTCAGCGACTTGATCCTTGTTCATGCCTGTTCTTCAAATTTCACGATCCCTGTATAGAGTTAATATTATTTATCTTTTATCCTAGTTGAGTTATATATGTCCTCTATTACATATTACAATACATTATGCTTTACAATTTCTTCTATCTTTTGTTTTTGAGTAGGTTTAATCGGAAAATAATTGCTAAACCATCACTATATTAAAGATTTTTTTATTAATTTTACGTGGGCTGTAAAATTTTCCAATCAAATTTTAATAATTCAAGGTAGAGTACAAATATTAAATCGAATGTGTAAAATCTTATGTATTATCAATTTTTTAACAACAATTTGATATGTAAATTAATACTCCCTCCGTCCCACCAGATTGTATACATTGGGGGACGAGGGCGTGGCACACATTTTAAGGTGCATTTTAAGCATAGTTCCATAACTTATTTTTCACATTTTCTTTTTTTGTATAAAAATAGTTTTGTTAAACTTTTGTACAAAAAAAGAAAATTTTAAAAATAAGTTACGGAACTATATTTTATAGAAGTCTGAAAATGCGTGCCAAACAATGAAAAAAACTGTATAGAATCTGGTGGGACAGAGGGAATAACGTATAAAATTAAAAAAAGTAATATAGTTTTAAAATTTAAAAAGGAACTGTGCATTTTACGGGTTATAAGCTAGTATAAGTAAAAGTTCTAAGTAGAATACGATGACGGTAATCTAGCATCTTTTACGATTTTCTAAACTTATTTATCTTTTTTATTAGAGATTTTTAATTTTTTTTTAATAGTAGATTATAGCCCGTGCTACGCACACGGTATTTTAAAAAATTATTTTACAAAAATAGAAATATATAATAATAATGGTAAAATAATGGACAATGTACCCATGAATCCAATAGTATTCATATATTGAAAACTGAAAAGTCTTCTTATTTAAAAAGGAAGAAAAAGTGATGTTAGTATAATAGAAAAAGTTTCCGTGTAGAACCATATATTTTCTCTTTTGGATCTATATGTACTTAAAAAATTATAATACAAAAGAGAATGCAAGTACGTTTATTCAAAAAAAAATTCTAAAATATATTCTTACCACTTTATCAATTAATTAAGCAAAATGTTTATGTTATTGTTCTACTTCATAAAATATGTTTTTTGCATGAATAGATCATTATGACTAGGTTTATATATGTTGAGTGAAATTTGGAGTTCGATCTTAAACGATTGTGATTCAAAACGTGTTAACCGAGAATATGATTTACTAGAAAAGATTATATTAACAATTATAATTTCATATTGATGTTATAAATTTTATTTTATTTTAGATTTTAACTTTTATGAATAAAAATTATAATACAAGTATTCAAAATATATGTTAAAATTGAGTTTCAATTTTAACAAGAGAACGACTAATTTATACGAAGAATTGTGTTTAACGAAAGATTGGTTCATTAGAGAGAACCATGTTAACGGTTAAAATTTAATATTGAAATTATAATATAAGATAAGTATTTATTGAATTTTAAAAGAAAAAAATTACATTTCGCAATTAAAATATCAATCAATCAATCAATATCAATATATATATATATATATATATATATATATATATATATATATATATATATAAAGGAGGATACGCAGGAGTTTATGTGGCGCTCTAAGATCGTCTTAATCTATTTTTCTAATTTTTTAGAATTTTAGGATTTAGGATTTTAAACATTAATAAATATAAAAATATCTTTAACATATTAGAAGTAAAATAGTTGTTCGAATTTATAGAGGAAAAGAATTCGAATTTATAGAGATAGTGAAAGTAGAATAGGTATTTATAAGGCATATGATTAAAATTTTTATTGGAAGTATAAGAGGAGATAGAATTTATAGAGAATAAGAGTTAAAATTTATTAAAAAACAACATTAATTTATATCCTTTATATATAGATATATTGATGCTTGAATCCTTCCCAGTCCACGATTATAATTTCCGTGTTCACTCGATCATCTTATGTATTATAAATCGATATTGTTTTGGTAGAGTTTTTCCGTTGGTCTTTAGGTTGATTACAAAGATTATTTGACTCTTTGATTTTGTTCTTCTGTTAATTGTATATGCAGGGCAATAAGAAAGTGGTAACACCGTTGTTGCTAACTTGCTGATTTAGTGTCCGATTTCTCCCATGTAACACCCCCAGATCCGGGGTCAGGGATCTGGTCGTTACCGTCTCAATTCCCATCCACAACTCAACATAAAGATTAAATTACAACCTTGTGACCCAAAACAATAACATAAAACACAACCGTTATAGTCCTATGAAATCAGAGTAACTACCAAATTTTATTAAGCACATTATGAGTTCTTACAATCCAAAAAGAATTACAATGTGAATACATACTCTTTGCCATCCATTATCGTAAGTCATACCAGCCCATATATTTGGTACTGAAAGAATGAATCTATCCTACCAATAGCTTTCTCTTCGGCTCTGGTAGTCTCATTGTCCCCGCCAGCGTCGAGTGCACCTTGTGCGAGTCATCTGGTCTAGCTGTTGTTGTGATATAACAATAAAGCAAGGGTGAGCACTAGCCCACCAACAATAATGTTTAATTGAACGATAATATATAACAGTTCAATAGTATCTTTCAAACCATATGCCATGCATTTACGGAAATGATGTCAGTATAATATGAACGATGAAGTTACAAGGTAACTTAAGGTATTTATTTTGTGGAAATATCTGCTAAGTCAAAATAAGCAAGATATTATCATTTATCATATAAAGAGGAACTTGCAAGGAAAATATTGCAATTCCAGTTATTAACATTTTTTGAGGTCCTACAACCTGAAAGAAGTCTCTTCGATACGTGTTGCGGTAAACACCGTCAACCTGAAAGAAGTCTCTTCGATACTTGTTGCAGGGAATTCCCAATTTGGGAGATGAACCAATACTGGAGTCATCACGCGCCAGCTGTCCCACTCCCTGATGATCAGTCGGGGATGGTACGGCCCAATATAGTTTACTACCGGTAGAAGGAAGAACTGACGGCTCTACTTGTCGATTGCCTTTAATAGTAACTCCCTGGCCAATAGTTAGGCCTTGTGATGGACCGCACGACTCGGCCTCTTACACACGACTCCTAGTTCGAATAAATCCACAGCATTGAAACGTAGAGTTTGTCCTCCCTTCCCCAAGTGAAATACTTGTTGATAAGACTCCACAAAGTAGTCGTATCTAGTTGGAAAGGAAAATTCACCAACATTTCCCAAGCTTTTGCTTGTTAATGGATATCAACTTGTTCTGACAATCTTACCCATCGAATGATGAGAAGGTACACACAGACTTAATGAGTCCATAGCAACCAAGTTGCGAGTGAAAAGGATAAATTATGACCGGGAAGTCAACAAGATAAATAACATTGCTCAAGTAGGTTCCCCTATAATATGGAAGTTTGAGCGAGCATTTAAATCCTTTTAAGATAGATTTAAATGAAAAATAAAGAGTTGGGAACCTTTCCTTGATAAAATAGTCGTAAAAAGACTCCGAAATATTTTACATAATATCTGGAGGTGAAAGATAATCTCCGAATAATATAAATCATTTTTAAAAAGAATTTAAAAGAATTAAATAAATATTCCAAGAATATTTATTTACTCAATAATAATTACGGAATATTATTAACTCATAATATTGCTCGTAAGTAATCCTCGAATGAATATATGGAATTATTTACTAAATAAATCCCTCCTTAAATGAATATTCGAAATAATATTCATTAAATAATTAAACTGCAATAAATATTTAAAATAATATTCAATAAATAAGTCAAACCTTAAATGAATATTTGAAAATGATATTCATTTAATAAATAATCTTCTAAATGAATATCCAAATAATATTCATTTAGTAATCAAAACTTTAAAGGAATAATCTAAATAATATTCCTTAAGTAAATAGAACTTCCAATGAATATTTTAAAATAATATTCATCAAGTACATAAAACCTTAAATGAATATTCGAAGGTAATATTCATTTAATAAATAACATTCTAATGAATATCAAAATAGTATTCATTAAATAATCAACTCTAAATGGATATTCGAAACTAACATTCATTTAATATCTCTCGACTGAGATAATACTCGAATAACATTCCTCGAAATATTTCCAAGTAATTGATACTTTATGGGAATATAAATAACGTTTAATAATAACATTCCTTAGATAAATAATAATCTGTCGTTGGAATCCCTCCGGGTTTCCACGACTATCTATATCTCAAAATACCGACTCCCGGTCTATATTTAAGAATGAATATCATATGCCCTTCGCTAAGGGTCTTATTCAAATAATCCGGCTTATAACTGATAATTCGTATCTAGTCTATAAGCCAATATCAATTCAGGGAACATGTATCAAAATATAATTTTGACAATAGGCACGCATGCTATGGCATATGTAAAATGGCAATCACATATATATATTATCACAACAACAGGTTCAGAGTTTTGAACACTTGCCTGTTAATCAGGTGTGGGTGGGGATAGCGTGTCCTGGGTCTGCTCGATGATCTAAAAACAATCAGAACATTCGAGATTAACCACTTAACACGTTTTAAAAGTCTAGGTATAACTTCACTAAAATCGAAACACGTTTTCGAATTATCTCGTTATACACCTTTTAGTGTGACTCTTTTTATTACTGACACGATCCGACATTTGTTCGTTATTACGATATGTCATCATACCCACGCTCGGTATATACCTAGGTCGCGTTTAACTTTGATTCCAACATTTTTATAAAATCGGAAAACGATCCGTTTCACATGAGGTTTTCTCTCACACCTTCTTTTTTACCTCTAGTATTTAATTACCAAGATTCGTCACTGACTTACGTATTTTACGAGGGTTTAATTTCAGTTACGAATTCTCGTTTACTGTTTCGAACTACTTTTCGTAATTTGACCATAACTCCTAAACCGTAAGTCCGAATGTTTCGATTCTCACACCAAAACGATCTATGGCTCGAGATCTACAAGGACATTTTAAGTAATCACTAAGGTCAGAAATTTATCCTAACTGTTATGCACGAATTGTTAAGGTCTAACGAAAATCGGGCATTACGACGGCTATAAATCGAACATTTCTAATTTCATTTCATCAACACCAAGCCACACCGGGCGTACCATACATCTTACATACATTATACTCATCTTATAAGTCAAAGAACAGTTCACCTTAGCACCATAATCATCATGTTTCATAATCAACAAAATCAATTACATAATCATGCTTACATGCTTATCATAACATCTAACTTATAATTAATCTAAAAATCACCAAGAACACCATAAAACTTAAAAAGAAAACCTAGGGTTTGAGATGTCCATACCTTCCTTGAAGTGTTCTAAGACCTTACTAAGCCCTGATTATCTCTTGCATGTCCTTAACCAAGCTTAGATCATTCAAACAAATCAAGAAATCAAAGATTATATCTTGAAAACACTATTCATCATCACTTTGATGATTATTGAAAACTATGCTAGAGATGGAATTTGAAGCTCAAATTTCTAGGAGATCATGTTGATATAGTAAGGAACTTACATGATTTATTTCATGGCCATTGAAGGTCAAGAGGGTGGACTTTGATTTTGCTAAAAAGGAGCAGATTTTTTTTTGCTCTTCATGGAGTTCTTGGCTTTTCTTCCTTTGTTTTGCTTTATGCCTAAATAATTGTAATACTTGGCATATATCTTGGATGCATCCTTTACTTTTGTGTTGTTAGCTTGCTAGTGGTCCAAGTGTTGCCCTTCTATTGGTCCACTTGTTAGCACCACATTAAGCATACCCTTTTTGGCACAAATGCAACTTCATCACTACACTTGTAGTTCACTTACATGAAAGTCACTTTCCTTACTCCATCCACTTGCACATGTTTGTCTCTTGGTTCTCTGCTTGCTTTTGTGTCCGGTTATTACTCAATTCATTGATCGTTCGAAGGAATATCTCGAAGATTTCTAATTAAGGTTTTACCGGAAACCATCTTACTATTTATACTATCATTCTCAATTCTCTTTAATAATTCTTGAATCCAAATTCCTAAAATCTCTTCAATAAATCCTTAAGTCTTTAAGTGTCCAGGAAATTCTCGTGGAAAATAAAAGTACTATTTTTCAGAATCCGACAGCTTTTACATAAACTTATTTTCCCCCTGGATCACTAATACGAACTCGGAAATTCGTTCCGAATACTTCTATATAGTGTCGTCTCATAATATTCCTAAATCCATCAAAATCACTATTCATCCATTTTTCTTTACTCATCCTCTTAGGGTTGTACAAATGTCCCTAATCTCTTTCAATCGTTCCTTAACCTTTTTACGGACCTACTGGACCAATAACAGATATCGATTTGGATGACATAGGAATAATCTTCTCCTTCAGAATTATCAAATCTCAACTCCCTAGGAGATAGATAATTCTTATCTAAAGTGTCAACCAATAGTATTCTTCATGGCATATAAACATTTGAATCCAATTCTATTCCTTTCATTCATTATCTCAATCGCTACATCGTAGTCGTAATCACTATTCACCATTACCTCAGTACATAATAAAAAGTTTTAATTATATCCAAATTTTGGGGGTTCTTACAGTCTCCCCTCCTTAAAAGGATTCCGTCCCGGAATCAGGTAGGAAGCAAAGAGTCGTTTACCTGTCGTTCACTTTTTAGCTTCCCGGTCAATTCTTAGTCGTTCTACCCTTTCTCAGCACATCTTCTAGTGCTACAATCCATACTTTAACCTTTTTCCAGCAACGTTGCTACTTTTCGTACAACACACTATCCGGGTTATACTCTTACTCAGTCTTATCCTTATTGATACCTACAGTAACATTGGTATCACTATCACTCTGCGAATTCGGAGGTAACCTCGCTCGTACTGTGCATTTCCTGATCGCTTTAATCTTCGCAATCTCGATCAATATAGAGAAGTGGAAAGATTTATTGAGAGATCACTATGATCAATTGAACATTTGTTATATTGAATAGTTAGTACAGAAGGGGGCCATCCTTTAGTACTTGATAAGCAATTAAATAAGTTATGGTATTCCACTTAGACTTCTATCACATAGACAGATAGTCACGTAGTAGTACATCCCCTCCTTAAAGGGTTATTCTTCTCAATTCATAAAGAAGATGAATAAAAGAGAAGAAAAGAAAAGAATTCTAAAGGATTATAGAAAGTTTTCATGATTGTAAAATATCATACTCAGAATTTACCTCTGAACTATAGAGGTTCATTAAGGAAGAAATTAATCATAATTATATCCAATACTATTTGATCGCAATCTCACGTGTCAACATATCTTGCTACTTTGTCCACTATTCTATGGACCTATACTCTGGTTCAACCTTAGAAACACTCACTTCAGAAAATTCCTTCAACCTTTCAGGTTAAATCTTAGTTTCTCGCTTGACACCATCGTTACTGACATTCCATGTCACGCTACTAGCTTCTTTTTTTTTTGTCTATAATATTAACACTATCAGGTTGTCATCCCGAAAATTCATCGGAAAACCCATTTATTAATCCATTCCTAACATTCCTTGCTTCATATTCCGTAGTTGCTTTCCCCGTCTTTTCTTTATCAATCACATCCTTCTCATTATCTGATTCTTATTTACTTCTGTTATTTACTTTCACCTTCATCTCTTTATTGAGACACCTTTTGCGCTTGGTACCTCCTTATCGGTATTCCGTCACATTTACTCTATAATCATCACGTTATTCCAATTTAAACTTTCCGAAATGAATCTGGCCCGATCCCTTAAATATAATCTACTTCTGCCAACCTTGTTTCTCATCACTTGTTCTTTTCTACCCGTGGTTTTCCACAGGTTGTTCTTCGTAAGTCAGGCCAGGTCGTATATCTACTTGCTCGTACTCTTATCATCTATCGAGTATCTGCATTTTACTGACGTAGCCTTGCCACATGAAAACCCGTTATGACCGTGCTATAAGTTTTGGGGGTAAAACTGGCTCGAATGCCACCTTCCGAACACTTTTAAACTCTCAGGTGGCCTAATAAGTCTCGGCTCAACTGCCCTTCTCTCTAAGTCTCATTAATCCTTTCCACGGGAATATCTTTAACATCATGAATCATCAACCTCATATTCCCTATCTTGTTTACGCAGAAGTATACTAACACAAACTTGCTTGTCATTCATCAACATGCCATTTAGCTTATCAATAGCAGCACTTTCTTTATCTTTACATTGTCATCTACTTTCTTAGAAGAATCACCATCGCTTGTTGTTTACGTAGTACGTTAATAGCTAACCATATGGGTTTCAATCCTTTAGGGAGATAAAATCACTATTCCTTCTCCATAAGGAACACTTCTTGAACTTGATGTAGATATTACATGAAGTAGATAAAATTGCAGAAGAGTTTCAAGCATCGCAGCTATGTCAGGTTGATGAAACTATCACTCATGAAGCTTCCATAAAAGACTGGAAACTTAACGGTTTACTTTTTCAACTTTGTATCAGGGTCCTGGTTTGCCTCAAAACGGGACCTTCTAAGGTACGTAATATGCTTAAGACTCCATCAGGAATCGAATCTTTACTTAAACTATTATTATCGTCAATTCTTGCACAGTCATCAGAAGGAATGTAAATTCCTCCATTCCGATATGACCTTCAAGGTCCTTCCAAATATCATTCTATTTCTTCGGTATGAACATTTGTAATTATTCCTTTATACTTAGACTGTCGGCCACCTCATTGGCCTTTCCTGATAATAATAATTTCTGGTAATCCTTGTTCTCTGGATACATTTCAATTCAAATTTTTCTACCTCATTCTCATCACAGTTGGGTGAAAGCATTCTCCCTTAAGCTCTGCTAAAGGAGAAAAATATATCTATCAGTCTTTTTCCATAAGTCATTGCTTCCACCTACCCGTGGGAACTTTATCACGTTTATTCCCAATCCTACTTAGGATACTTCTTTTCTTATTTCTTTCCTTATCTTAGGATAATCTCAACCTTTATAGGTTCAATCCATACTTCCTCAGGGTTTCATACATGCCTCATCTGGTATATTGTTATTGTGTCTTACATTCTCTTCCAAACTTCTAGTTGGAAACTCGGAATATTAACTTTTCCTTGTAAGGTTTCTTAGGTCGTCCTCATCATTCCTCCTGTATTTTCTAGGTACAGGGTATATCAAAACGTCATTGATCAATACTCTAATAATTCTATCTCTGTTCTTTCCAGAACTCTTTTTAATAATCTTTACGGGTCATTGTTGCCTTAGCAAATCCAACTCATATCATCTGAATTCACAATGTCTTTATTAGGGTTAGTGCCATCCCTTATGCATTCCCCAGGGTTTGCCTTACTTTATGGATATCCTATCCTTAATTCAACTGCCAAGGAATTCTTGTGTTAGGTCCGATAAGATTGTAGAAGGGGGGGTTGAATACAATCTTTACCTTTTTAACGAAATTTGTCCTTTAAATAAAATTTGATAAAGACAAGTTTATGTGCGGAATTATTTAACACAATTTTTCAAGTTGAATATAACTGTATATTAACTTGATGTGGTGTTACAAAATCAGTATAACAACTTATCAAGATGTTAATAACTAATTAGAAAATTCGACATGAACTTTTCTAATTTAGTTAATAATAATCAAGATAAAAACTAGGAAACTTAATTCGCTAGTAGTACAAGAATCACAAATAAACAAGTTCTAGCGGATAGAATATAACAAAGATGAAGAACTTGAATTTCTGGGAATTGTTTAAGCTTTGGTGTTCTTGGTGTTCTTGAGAGAGAGAATTCTGTTCTGAATATTATGTTTTCTGCTGTGTTTCTCCGTTATGACTTAATCTGCTCTGTTCTGTTCTTTTATATAAGTAACAGGTCTTGCTGGCTTTCTGTAGGATATTTAACTGCTCCAGCATGACTTAAACTGCTTCCAAGACTTGATTTTCCTGCATTAAGACTTACACAAACCTCCATTAAGACATAAAACTTGTCGGTATGACTTAACAGAAATTCGGTAAGACTTACAACAGCTGGCAGAGGTCGGTAAGACTTAAATTAGGTCGGTAAGACATAATCTTGAATTTCAATGCTCGGTATGACTTAACTCAACAGCTGTGTTCGGTATGACTTAACTGATTAGGTCATACCGAATTTTAACCAATAAGACATAATCCTTCCAGCTTTATTTAAGTCTTTTCTTTAAGTCATATTGATCCAATTAATTAATTAATGATTAACTAATTCACATTTAATTGATACAATAATTAATTTAATTAAGTAAATTAATTCATTTAATTAAATCAACTAAATGATTTATATCAATTATAAATGAATTTAGTTAAATCAATAAATAATTAATTTAATTCTTATAAACCACTGAAGGTAGTAAAGAATTACCACTGATTTGTGTTGACGTTCGATGTACTGTCTGGTTCATGAACGACTAACTTCAACGATACTTCTTCACTTTTGACTTTAGGTTGTGGTTTATTTCTTCTCTCAATTCTCTTGTACTGTAACTGATCTTCAAACTATCACTCGAAAAATCTCTGTCACTGTTCAAATGAATCCATTCACTTCAATGCTATACTGGGGCTTGATCAGATAACTGAATCGTCTTCCAGTGTATGACATCAAAACTATAGATTGACTTTTCTTCTTTCTTCTGACAGATAATACTTCTTGAGATTCCTGTGACAGTTCATATGTATATTTACTTATTACAATTTGGTTTAAGTTGATTAGGATCCTCTAACTACAAATAGGCTGAGTCATATGCCTTTCAATCTCCCCCTATTTGTTTGTTAGACAATAACAAGCAAATTCCTAGAGGATACCTCAACTAATCCAACTTAACCAAATGAAAGATAAAACTTTAAATACTAAGTAAATATGAAAAAAAAAGTTCTGGTTTATATTTAACATTTGCCAGATTCAAACATGAAAGATAAATACAAGATAGATGATCTTCTAGACTAATCATATGATACAAATTTCTATCAAGATTTATCTAAGCTCTAAAGATATAACATGTAGAGCAATTCTTTTTCTTCAGTTGTCTTCCCTTCTGAATTCTCCTTCTTCTGGCTCATCTGTGACTTGAAGTTTCATGTGTAGATCAGAATCAACAAGACGTTCTCTTCTTGATGACAATCCTTGAGGTAAGACTAAAGGAATTCCAAGCTTCTTTCTCAGTTCACCTTGAAATTTCTTGTAATCTTTTATGTTCGTTTGTGCATAGGATCGAATGTGATCTGCAGCTATTACCTTTTCTTCAGTCAAGAATCCATGATTTCTGAGAGCATATTCAGCATATACCAAGTGTTTTGCATGATGTTCATATAACTCATCTGTCTGAAGATTGATTGAGTGAAGTACCTCTCCCTTAAGAAATTTTACTTGTGGAGGATCCTTAATTACTTCTGATCCAGCTCTTTCAGCAAATGCTTTGAACTTCTCATGTAGTAACACACCTAGCTCAGAAGATGTTCTTACCTTAGGCCTAAGTACCCAAATCTCTGTCAGCGATCTGTCATAAAAGAACTAAATAGATACTCTGAAAGTTCCAACTTTATGACAATCTACAAATATTACCAGCTCATCAGATTTGGGTTCAAATGCAGTAGTTATCCTGATGACTTCTACCTGTAAGGCCTTTATATACATATCATGAATTGGATTTGCCAGTTTGAATTCCTCGAGAATTTGTCCAAGACGACGATCTTCATAATCAGAACTCTGAGGTGAATCAATTGTTCTTTGAGCACGTTCCCATTTGTCACCGCTCTTTAGTCTGATATATGTTTTTCTCTTCTCAACATTTATAGCATGTAATCGTTGTAATGCTTGCTGTTCAGCTTTCTGAAGTTCTTCATTTCGTGCAATTTGCTCTAATGACTTTTGAAGTTTTTCTTCTCTCATTTGCAAATTAGCTTCTCTTTGAGCAAATAATTCTTCAGATTCTTTCTCAGCTTGTTGAGCTTCAAATTCAGATATCACTGGTCCTTCATCTTCCCAGTGACTAAGATCAGGTTCAGGAAGTTCTTCACCTTGATCAGGGAATTCAAGATCAGCAAAAACATCGAAGTTATCCGGTTCACCCGTGTAATAATAACCTGTGTTCTTGTCTTGAATTTCTTCTTCAGTTTCTTCAACTACTTTCTTCCTCTTATCTTCACTTTGGTCAGATTTTCCAGATTTTCCCTCTCCTCTCTCTCTTTCTTTAGTTTTATCTTCTTGTGACCCCTTTGATTCTCCCCCTTAGTTGAGGAATCCTCTACAGATTTATCAGTTGCCCCAGCTTCAGGATCTTGTTCATCATCATCACCACCCTTACTTGTAAAGAATTCAATTTCTTCATTTGTAGGTTTGCGACTTTGACTTACAAGATTAAACAGATGTCTTAACCCTTTAGCCTGGTGTGCATTTTGCTTTTCGATCTGGTCCAGACGAGAATCAGTAGATTCCTGATTGTGCTGTACCTCTGACTGTAGAGTATCAACTTTCAAGGAAATTTCAGAAATTAACATGTCTTGAGCAACAGTAATATCTCCAGAGTCATTAAGTGCCTTTTCATGAGAGAGTTCGAGAGATTCTATCTTCTTGGTGAAAGATGCCTTTAAGTAGTTTATGTCCTTCTTGATTACAGCAAGCTGACTGTTGACAGAGATGGATGAAGAAGATCGCTCACCCACTTGTGCTCTAAGTATTTCTGTTTCAGCCTTGCTGACTGCAAGTTCTTTCTCTAAAGCAGTTATCTTTTCTAATAATGAGAGAGTGTATGTGTCAGTGTGTGCGCTCACCTGACGTTCACTTTGAGATCCACTCACCTGAAGTGCATGTGTTTCACTCAATTTTATGGTATTCCTCACATCACTCCTCTCAGATTCCTTAGCTGCTTCCAGATTTGTACCTGCATGTAAAATCACCCTAGCCTCCTCTGGAAAGGTCAGTGGTGGTGCAATGGGAGTTCGCAAATCCCTTTCCTTAATCAAATCTACTTGAACATTTGAAATTGTTGACTGAATTGCTTCAGTAGTAGATTGATCAAGTTGCCTTCCACTTTCTCCAGTCGAAACTGCGAGTGGAAAATCCCTTGAGGGAGCCAGGAGTGTTTGTCCTGGGAGGGGAGATGATGGTTCTATTAAAGTTGGCTGAGAACCAAGATTTCCCTCTAAAGCATGTGAAGACTCTTCTACCGTAACTATGGTAGGCACTGTCACATTTTCTACGTGCTCTCCTTACAGTGTGTCCTGAGACTCATCTAAAGGTATGTCTTCCCCCATTGTGAGTAATAGGGGTGTGCTTGACTCACTACAAGGTGCCACGGCCCTATGGCGAATTTCAATAGAATCATCCTGTTGAGAAGATGATTCTAGTAACTGTGTAAAGGCCATATCAACTTCCATATCCTGTTGGGAGGATACAGACGGGCTTACAATTGCCTCAGTTTGAGTTCTACTTTTCTTTTCTAGAGGCAGAGCTGTGGGTTCACTCATACTATCACTACTGATTCGACTTCTTTTAACTTGCAATTTCTTTCTAGAGTGAAAAGATATGAGTTTTGTTGGTTGAGTATTTGGCTCTACGACCTTGGTTAAAGGTTGTGGTACTACAACCCCTTGGTCAGACCTACCAACCACTTGGGTTCCAGAAATAGATTGAGAAGTAGTAGTTTGAGGAACAGAAGGCAATACCTGGTCAGCTGATTCCGCAACAGTCTCTGATAAGATGGGTTGATCTGATTCAGGTTCAGGGACAGATGCAGTTTCTTGCACTGGATGTTCAACAGCAAGTGCAGCTGGCTGAGGAACAATTTGCTGAGCAGGTTCAACTCGTTGATTGCCTTGATCTTCATTATCAACAAGTATGTTTTCCACTGGTGGTTCATGGTTTTGTTCAGGTTGTTCAGGTTCTGGTACAGGTTCAATGACAGGTAGTTGTATATAGTTTGACATATATTGGGTGACAACTACAGGTATGTTTGTGAATTTAGGCTTGTTGCTGTACTCAGTGAACAATCTGGTAGTAGGTTTACCTGACGCCAGTGATTCTCCATTCAGGAATTGGGCTTGGTTTTCTAGTTCCACAAGATGATTAAAAATCAATGACAAGAATCTTGGATAATAACATGATACTTTATGTCCATTATCAAAATTCTTCTTTGCATTAATGATTCTTCTAACCATCGGAACACACAGTAGTCTACCAATATTAATTCTTCGGTTGTGTGCAACTGCATATCCAATATGCTGCAAGAAGGATGGTAATACCCCGAAGTTCCCTTTAGTAGAATTGGCAAAGACTCTACCTAGTGTGTCAAACAAATAGTCCCATTCCTGAACAAAGTTCTTTTTATTCCAGACAGTTTGATCAGGACTGTCTTGATAGAATACACCATTCAAAAAATTTATCAATTCTTGATCTGATGGTAATTCTACGAAATTATCAGTTGGAAAATTTAAGACCGTATTTATTGTATTTTCATTCACTGTGTACTGATTATCTCCTACAGAGAAGACAAATGATCTGTTATCATTAGAAATGACAGCAGTAGTACACATGATTCGCAAAGGTTCAATTTTCAAAGGAGCATCCAATCTCAAAGCAGTGCGAACCAGTGAATTTTCATTTAAAAATAGAATCCACGGTCGAAAACGTTCAACTGAACATTTTTCTGGATCAAAATAACCGATTAAATTATGTTTAATAATTTCAAATCGATCAGCCATTTTAATCAAGATTTAATTTCCTTGAAAATTTCAGATTTAACAAAATTATAATTTAAAAATTAATTTTTCGAATTAATAATTAATTAAAAATTCGAAATAATTAACTTTTCTCCAAAAATTCTGAAAAATTCACACAATGATCCTCTTACACACACGAACACACGTATATTTTTAGATTTGCAAGAATCGAACCCAGTTTTTCAAAAAAAAAAGATCTTGAAAACGATTTTCGAAAATAAAAATCTTCAAAAACCGAACCAAAACTCGATTTTAACCACTCAAAACGTAGATAATCAATCAAGGAATCCAAATATGTGGTTAGATCGTGAAATGGGTGAGTGATTCCGGTCAAAAATCCGGCAGAGGTTCGACAGTTTGTGTGTGTATATTGTATGTATCTGTTTTTGTTCTCTAAGACTTAACTTGAGAGAAAGACTAAAATTAACAAGACTAAAAACTACTAACTACTATATATATACTAGTTAGACGAATAAGACTTAAAAAATAACTAATAAGACTTAAAACTATTATCTGTTATATATATATATATATATATTAACTGATTAAGACTTAACTCTAAAACAAGACTTAACTAAAACTACTAACTTAAGACTTAATTTATAAACTCGCTAAGACCTAATTGAAAAAGACTTAAAAATACATTAAGACCTAACTGTTATATATATACTATACTCGAATATGACTTAATTAAATAGACAATATTTTATTATGACTTAATTAAAATTTAGACTTAAAAACTCGAATAAGACTTAATTAATACTGGTACATAAGACTTAAATTATATACAGTTAAATAAGACTTAATTAATATACAGACAAGACTAAAAAAAATATCTATATAAATTATAATTGATTAAGACTTATTGTTAACAGACTAGCGAATATGACTTAGATTTAAAAACTCGGTAAGACTTAACTTGTTTAAGTCATACCGATTTTAAGTTAAGTCATATTGATTATTTTTCCTAATTTTAAGTCATATTTACTTTAAACAATCATTAAAAACACAATAAAATATACAATTAACTTATAAAAATAATAAAAATATTATAGAAAATTAAACAAATAATAAAATAACTATAAATACCATATGCTATCCTATTAACGAGAACAACGCAATATTAACAGGACAAACATTACAAAACATATGATAAATTAATTATTAAAATAGAAATAAATATCTACAAATATTCTAAAAATACAGAAGTATGAAGTATTAAATAATATGAATAAACAGAGTGAAAAATAACTAAACAAGCAAGAAAATCAGATGGTAAAATAATTATACAAGTGATTTCAAACAACAAATATTCACAGAATAATCACTTACAAAATTATTAAAGATCAAATTTCAGATATTAACAATATTAATTACTAGGACTGTTTAACATACCCAATTCACTAACAATTCTAGTGAATGAGAATTCATTAAGCGACTTAGTAAAAATATCTGCAGTTTGATCTCCAGATCCTACAAATAGTAGTTGTACTGTACGATTCATTACATGCTCTCTTATAAAATGATACCTTATGTCAATGTGCTTTGTCCTTGAGTGCTGCACAGGATTGCTTGCGATTGCTATGGCACTTGTATTATCACATAAAATAGGAATATTTTCCAATACAATGCCATAGTCCATTAATTGATTCTTTATCCATAAGATCTGAGCACAACAGCTTCCAGCAGCTATATATTCAGCTTCGGCTGTAGAGTTGGAAACTGTTTGCTTTTTCTTACTGAACCAGGATACCAATCTTCCACCTAGGCATTGACAACTCCCAGATGTACTCTTCCTGTCTACAACACTTCCTGCATAGTTAGAATCTGTATATCCAATTAAAGTAAAACCAGTTTCATTAGGGTACCAGATGCCTAAATTAGGCGTACCCTTTAGATATCTTAAGATTCTTTTGACAGCAGTGAGATGGATTTCTTTAGGGTTCGCTTGGAACCTTGCACACAAGCATGTGGCAAACATTATATCTGGTCTACTAGCAGTTAGGTAAAGCAATGAGCCAATCATACCTCTATAGCCTGTAATATCTACCTTGGCAGAACTTTCACATAAACCAATTTTGACAGCTATAGTTGATGGTGTCTTTGCTGATGAGCACTCCTCCATGTGATATTTCTTGAGGAGCTCCTTAATGTACTTAGATTGACAAATAAATATTCCATCTTGTCTCTGACTTATTTGTAATCCAAGAAAGAATTTCAGTTCTCCCATCATGCTCATTTCAAACCTACCCTACATTAACTTAGAAAACTTCTTGCATAGAAGCTCATTAGTAGACCCAAATATAATATCGTCCACATAGACTTGGACTAGTATTATATCATTCTTATGTCTTTTAGTGAAGAGCGTTTTGTCTATGACACCTCTTATAAATCCATTTTCTAATAGAAATTCAGAAAGAGTGTCATACCATTTTCTTGGGGCTTGCTTAAGACCATAGATAGCTTTGTAAAGAAAGTAGACATAGTCCAGATGATCTTGATCTTCAAAACCAGGGGGCTGTTCTACATACACTTCTTCATCTAGCTTACCATTCAGAAAGGCACTCTTGACATCCATTTGATAAACTTTGAATCTTGAATAGGATGCAAATGCCAAGAATATTCTGATGGCCTCAAGTCTTGCCACTGGAGCATAGGTCTCGTCATAATCAATGCCTTCAGCTTGAGAATAACCTTTAGCTACCAGTCTTGCTTTGTTTCTTATCACAGTGCCATCTTCATCTAGTTTGTTTCTGAATACCCATCTTGTGTCCACCACTTTTCTATCTTTAGGTCTGGGTACCAGCTTCCATACTTCTAGTTGCTTAAATTGATTGAGTTCATCTTGCATAGCAATCACCCAATCAGGATCAGATAGAGCTTCTTCTACTTTCTTAGGTTCCATGACAGACAGGAACCCAGAATAGTTACATTGATTCTGATAAGCTCTTCTTGTTTTCACACCAACATCTGGATCACCAAGAATCAGCTCAAAAGGATGAGCTCTATTCCAAACAGTTTGTCTGGGAAGAATTGATCTTGACGATTCGCCTTGATCTTCAGTATGATGTTGAGTATGACTTGTTGACCCTTCATTATCTCCCCCTGAGTTGTTGCCAGTTTGACTTGTTGATGGTTCAAGAGTATCAGTGGTGTCTTGAAAATTATCATTGTTTTCACCAGCATCACCTTGATCATTACCACCAACATTTGGATTATTATTATCAGCAAGAACGTCAGGTTGGTTGTCATCATCTGAATCTGAGTCTGACATATCATCAAACTTAAGCTTTTCAGATGGATCTTCATTTTGGATATTTGGGAGTTTTGTGTCATCAAATGTAACATTGACACTTTCCAAGGTTTTCTGTTGATCAATAAGATACACCTTGTAGGCTCTTCTAGTATAACCAATAAATATTGCTTCATGTGCTTTTTCTTCAAATTTACCACCTTGATCATCTCCTTCTTTCAGCACAAAGCATTTTGTCCCAAATACATGGAAGTACTTGAGAGTTGGTTTCTTGTCATGTAGAGCTTCATATGGTGTCTTCATTAAGTCTTTATTGATAAGTGTTCGATTCTGGGTATAGCATGCAGTGTTGACAGCTTCAGCCCAAAAGCTCAATGGAAGCCTTGATTCACTTAGCATAGTACGTGCAGCTTCAATCAAGGTTCTATTCTTTCTTTCAACTACCCCATTTTGTTGAGGAGTTCTGGGAGCCGAGTACTGTCTAGTTATACCCTTTTCAGTGCAAAAGTCATTCAGAACTGCATTCTTGAATTCAGTTCTGTTGTCTGACCTTATAGCTCTTACTGGACGATTAGAGTCCAGCTCAATTAACTTAATGTGATCAACTACCAGTTGTGGAGTTTCATCTTTTGAGTTCAGAAATAGTACCCATGTGAATTTTGAGAAATCATCAACAATCACAAGAGCATATCTTTTTCTTGACATAGACATCACACTAACTGGACCAAACAAATCCATATGGAGAAGTTGTAATGGTTCAGTTATTGATGATATGTTAGTGCTCCTGTGAGTTGCTCTTTTTAACTTCCCTTTTTGACAAGCATCACATAGACCTTCCTGAGAAAATTCAATCGAAGGTAAACCTCTCACCGACTCTCTTTTCACTAGAGAATTCATTGTTTTGAAGTTAAGGTGAGAAAGTTTCTTGTGCCATAACCAACTTTCATCAGTGGATGCCTTTGAATAAAAACATCTAATTTCTTCTGTGCTTCCAGAGTTCATATTGGCTATGTACAAGTTTCCTTTTCTTACTCCAGTCAACTGCGGCCTTTCATTTCTCTTGTGTGATATTAGACAATTCTTCTTGTTGAAATGAACTTCATAACCTTTGTCACAGAATTGACTAATACTGAGCAAATTGTGCTCAAGGCCGTTCACAAAAGAGACATCTTCAACGATAACATTTCCAGCTTCTAATCTGCCATATCCATCAGTTTTACCTTTGTTGTTATCTCCAAAGGTAACGACTGGGCCGGCCTTCTCCACCACATTTGTCAGCAGGGCTCTATCTCCGGTCATATGCCTTGAACATCCACTGTCCAGAATCCACATGACTCGTTCAACCTGTTTCAAACCCTGCAATGACAAATTGGTTAGACTTTCTTCGGAACCCAAATTTGATTGGGTCCGGAGTACTTAAAGAATTGACCTTTATCAAGTAAAGCAACACTTTTTATCTTAACAACATTTTCTTCAGGTACTGGACATTTAACCCTGTAAACAGCTTTAACTTGTTTTGGTTTCAGCTTGGGTAACCATGTCTTTACCATATCCTGAGAAGGACTTGGAGTCCTAATCTTAGAATTAGGTGATGTTACAGTCCTGGATCTAACATGTTTATTTCTGCTCATATGCTGTCTAGGAGCATTCTTATCAACACATGCATGATTACCGTTAAAGTAAGCAGACATTATATTAAAAGCACAAGACATGCAATTAACAGCATTGCATTTCTTATGAGCAGTATCAATAACAGGAATAGCATGCATGGTAGATATGTTGTTGCATTTATTCATGTTGTTACTTCTACTACTAGTTTTCAAGGAACTAGTAGACTCACCAACTCTTTCTGTTTTCTTAAACACAGACTTTATATCTTCATCATTTTTAACAACTTGATTACTTTCTAAGACTACGCCATTAGCTAAATCCTCAATGCGCATCTCTTCCTTAATGATTAAAGATGTTGTATCCAAAGGTTCTGCTATGGATGTCTTAAAGAGTGGGTTACTAACACCCTTAAGCACTATTGGTATACCCCTATCTATAGCACTGACACGATTAGGGGTAATAATGCTTTTTCGACCAATAGCTTCATTATAATCAAACCCAATTCCTACGGTTTGATTAATAGCTTGTTGGTTAAACAACTCTTTAGCCACTTTACATGAATTAGAAGTAGCACTAACCCTTATTTCTAGCTCAGCTATTGTTTCACGTTGTTGAACCACTATCAACGCTAGAGACCTCTCAAGTTCTTTTAGAATTCTTATTTCTGATTTTTGTTTATCATGGCAATTTTGTACATCATGTAATTCTGATAATTGATTACTAAGATCTGTATTTAACAAATTGATCCTTTCAATCTCTCTATTAGCATTACCTAGTGTATCACTAAGTTGATAAATATATTGACTTTCAGTACATGATACCTCAGATGAAGTACCACTGGAGTTATCAGATTTTGCCATCAGGGCAAGATTGCCATACTCTTCATCTTCAGAGTCTGTATCATCCCAACTCTTTCCAGCAGCCACATAGGCTTTACCTGTCTTCTTCTTCTCAGATCCAAAGTCTTTTCTTTGGTTTTGTTTTGGCTTCTGACATTCAGTAGCGAAATGTCCAAGTTCATTACAGTTGTAACATCTAATTTTACTTCTTTCAACTGTTCCAGTTTTGTAACCTCCTCTGTTACTTGAGGATGAAGAACCTCCTCTCTGGAACCTGTTATAGTTAGATTTGTACCTGAACTTGGGATTCTTCCTGAATCTGAAGTTGCTGAATTTCCTTACCAACAAAGCCATGGACTCATCTTCCAACTGATCTAGTTCTTCTAACGAATAGAAGTCTCCTTCATCTGGACTAGCATTCGTTTGACCAACTTCAACTTCAAGCTTACCACTATCAACATTACAAGGTTGAATAACCTTATCTTCCACTTCCTGTTTGTTCTCAACAATAAGAGCTGTAGAAGTATTAGCAACTCTTCCTTTTCCATAAATCTCCTTTTGTTGAGATTGTTCCAGTTCATAGGTTTTTAAAACACCAAAGAGTCTTTCTACAGTAATTTCACTTAGATTCCTCGACTCTCTGATAGCTGTAATTCTATGTTCTAGATGAACAGGCATTGACAGTAGAAATTTTCTGTTGATCTCTTTCTGAGTGTAGTACTTGCCATGCATCTGTAAATTGTTGACAAGTTTGTTATATCTTTCAAACACATCTTGAATACTTTCATTGTATGCTGATCGAAAGTGTTCATACTCAGATGTCAGAATTTCTAGTCGATTCTCCCTAACTTCCTCTGTTCCTTCATTTACAGTTTCAATGGTTTCCCACATTTGCTTTGCAATCTTGCAGTTAATCACATGACTGTACATTACAGAGTCTAGAGAATCTATTAAGATCAGTCTTAAATTAATGTCAAGTCCAGCTTCCTCTCTTTCAACAAGAGTGTATTCAGAAGAATCTTTGTGTACATACCTTGCAGGGGAAATAACTTTTCCATCAGTAACAACTTCAGGAATTAATCCAAAAGGTATTATTGGTCCTTCTGATAAGACTTTCATGTATTTAGGATTTGCAACCTCGAGGAACATTAACATTTTGTTCTTCCACATATCATAACTGTTTTTGTCATATATGGGAATTTTCACAGTTCCAACTTTAGAAGACATGATGAATTTTTTAAGAGAGTTAAAAAATTCGGGGATGATTTTTAATCGAGTAAAATGGGATCTTTGATTTGTGTATCAATCAATCGGCTCTGATACCAATTGTTAGGTCCGATAAGATTGTAGAAGGGGGGGTTGAATACAATCTTTACCTTTTTAACGAAATTTGTCCTTTAAATAAAATTTGATAAAGACAAATTTATGTGCGGAATTATTTAACACAATTTTTCAAGTTGAATATAACTGTATATTAACTTGATGTGGTGTTACAAAATCAGTATAACAACTTATCAAGATGTTAATAACTAATTAGAAAATTCGACATGAACTTTTCTAATTTAGTTAATAATAATCAAGATAAGAACTAGGAAACTTAATTCGCTAGTAGTACAAGAATCACAAATAAATAAGTTCTAGCGGATAGAATATAACAAAGATGAAGAACTTGAATTTCTGGGAATTGTTTAAGCTTTGGTGTTCTTGGTGTTCTTGAGAGAGAGAATTCTGTTCTGAATATTATGTTTTCTGCTGTGTTTCTCCGTTATGACTTAATCTGCTCTGTTCTATTCTTTTATATCAGTAACAGGTCTTGCTGGCTTTCTGTAGGATATTTAACTGCTCCAGCATGACTTAAACTGCTTCCAAGACTTGATTTTCCTTCATTAAGACTTACACAAACCTCCATTAAGACATAAAACTTATCGGTATGACTTAACAGAAATTCGGTAAGACTTACAACAGCTGGCAGAGGTCGGTAAGACTTAAATCAGGTCGGTAAGACATAATCGTGAATTTCAATGCTCGGTATGACTTAACTCAACAGCTGTGTTCGGTATGACTTAACTGATTAGGTCATACCGAATTTTAACCAATAAGACATAATCCTTCCAGCTTTATTTAAGTCTTTTCTTTAAGTCATATTGATCCAATTAATTAATTAATGATTAACTAATTCACATTTAATTGATACAATAATTAATTTAATTAAATAAATTAATTCTTCCAGAATTAATTCATTTAATTAAATCAACTAAATGATTTATATCAATTATAAATGAATTTAATTAAATCAATAAATAATTAATTTAATTCTTATAAACCACTGAAGGTAGTAAAGAATTACCACTGATTTGTGTTACGTTCGATGTACTGTCTGGTTAATGAACGACTAACTTCAACGTTGCTTCTTCACTTTTGACTTTAGGTTGTGGTTTATTTCTTCTCTCAATTCTCTTGTACTGTAACTGATCTTCAAACTATCACTCGAAAAATCTCTGTCACTGTTCAAATGAATCCATTCACTTCAATGCTATACTGGGGCTTGATCAGATAACTGAATCGTCTTCCAGTGTATGACATCAAAACTATAGATTGACTTTTCTTCTTTCTTCTGACAGATAATACTTCTTGAGATTCCTGTGACAGTTCATATGTATATTTACTTATTACAATTTGGTTTAAGTTGATTAGGATCCTCTAACTACAAATAGGCTGAGTCATATGCCTTTCATCTTACATCCTATACTTGGCAATCAAATCATGTATCCTTAATAAGGGTCTCTTTTCAATAATTCTCATTTGATAATCGATCGGTGGCTTAATGCTAACCTCTTCTTTCAGATAGTTGTCAGCCTATTTGACCTTCCAAAAGACAACGTATGTCTATCTGCTCTCTTACAGAACTTGGTACTGGTAGCAAGGATGTTTTGGAAGATATTGGTCGAGTTCAACGTGAATCTCTTAGTACTTATCATTCTTCTCAAAGGTAATTGCCTTAGACGAAATTTCTATAGCATACTGATCCATCTCTGACCATTTCTATACTCTCTTCATAAACCTTCGTTGTTTACTTTCCTTAGTCATAATATATTCATGGTATTCATGATACCCTAACATCATACATCTCAAGTCATTATAATTCCATTTTTTACTCGTAATCTTGGACAATCATATACACATGAATCACTTTAGTACGGGTGACCCCATTTCAAAAGTCTAGTAAATTCCCAATCCAAACATGGGTTGCAAAGGGTTCAGTAGAAGATTCCTACAATCTCATTAATATTTCCTTTATATTAGAAGCCCTGGCAGTCGGTGCTTACTTAGAAGCAACCCTGCTTTGTCCTTTCATTGCTGGTCTAGTCACTTGATAATTCTTTGTGACTTGGCCTCAAGTGGCCACACTAAAATAAAAATATATGATTTTTGGGGTTGGCTAATTAGCATTACTTTTCTAGCAATTGTCGGCATAGTGTCTTCTTCTTTGATACCTTTCTACCTTTCCAAAACTTTACTTTATATAAGTCTTAATCGGCTACTCAGCGCCGTCTCCGGTCACCTTTCCTCTATTTTTATCTTTTCAACTATTCTTATCACTCCCACGTGCCACGCAAGCTTAGCATTCCTGGCATAACAGCCTTTTCACTTAAGTCAATCCCGGAGTTTCTCAGTCCGGCTGGTTTCTTACTTACATTTCCTGTTTTCGTCCAATCTCACTTCATCATTGTATTTCTACAATCAATCGCGATAACCGGGGACTGTCCACCAACCCATATAGCGGCTACCTTACCCAATTCACGGGGTTTGCCCCAGTTTCTACTCTCTTCCATGATGTTCTCTGATAATCAGAAGACAAGGTTTGCCAAAATTCGTTGAAGTTCTTCCCAGAATTAGGGAAATTTTGGTCAATCTATCCATCTACTGGTAACATTTAGGAGACCAGTTTCAAAACCTGAAGAATAGTTCTATGAACCTCCAAGCAAGTAGAACCGTAAGCAGTCATAATTAACGAAATAATCGTCATCAGGTTGGAAGTTTAACCCCTGGAGAGGAACCAATTATGTACATCCCTTAGAAGGGAATCAACAATTTTAAACTGAAACTTGTCACAACGTCCTGATACCTATACGTCCTGATATTCAATATTACCAAATGTCAGTCTACCTGACTACTAATCTCAGAAGGAACATTACCGTCGGAGTTGGTTGTTCCACAAAAATTGGCACTACTAAGGCCATCCGAACCTGGTGAACCATGCTGTCCGAATGCATCCACAAGTACTTTGTCGTGCTGCGCAAGCACACATCCTAATCTTTTATGCGAAGCATTGTTGGAAGCACAAAGTCTCCTTTTTCCATTAAACAATGCCAACTCTTGGTCATTACCAATTTCATCTTTTAGCTCCAGGAAGATTTTCTCACATTTTTCTCTTTAACTGCTGATCGTATTACTTGATCCATTATAATTCCGCGTCGGAGTAAACTTAAGGTAACTACTATAATCCATTCAAAGAAAGAATTTAATATTCCTCTGAATCACATGCATCTAACGTTTATGGTTCATCATTTCACTGAGTTAAATTAACCATATACTTAGTCTCTGACAATAGTCTCATTACGAGTTCATCTTGACTCACTGGTTTTATTTTCCGGTAGGTTCTGAGATCATTGTCTTGCTTACTACTTCCTTATATAACTTTATCCAATCATGTTGTCACTTCCCAATGTTTTCACTTTCTAACTGATTCATTCATAAAATGGACATTTTCCTGAATAAAACAACTTCATCAACCTCAATTTGGTTCCATAAATTACAACCTATGACATCTGCCTTCTCATGGCGAATTATTACTGACAATATTCATACTTATTCATTTATCAAATGATATGGCACTTACTGCCTCTTCTCAACTATTCCTAGGGACTTTGCTCCTCGTCTTATATCGATGCCTTTGATAATCATACATCCTTCTAGCACTCTTTTCGTTAATATGAAAGTCTCTAATGATTCTCATCTATTCCCGTATAAGATCTCAAGTAATTCTTCCAATTCGTCTTACTTACTGGTACTACCTCCAATAGTCCGGCCACGAATCCAACATGAATCTTCAGTTCTCTTGCTAATAGCTTAGTTCTTTATGCCCACTTTTCTGAGCACTATACCTTAATCATCTCAGTCTTTCTGGCTACAGCCCTCATTCCTCGAGGGTAAGCTCCTTATCCTAACAGGATTTTCCTTATCAGCTGGAACCTCTTCCGGGTCTCCAGTATGGTACTCTATTGAATTTACCCGCTGATCTTCAGCATATAATAAAGCATCATCGCGCTGCTGCTCATATGCCTCAAGGTCTGTTGCCTTACTCGTCGATGCGATATCGAGCTAAGTTACTATCATGATACTTAATAGTTCCCATAAGGGTTTTATAGGTCATCACTACATTAAGTAGTCCGACTATGAACTTGGAAAGAGTTCTTATTATCTTAGTGAATTTATTGTTTTAACTTCGCCTTATCTCTGGGGTTTATAACGTACGCTCTGATACCATTTCTGTAACACCCCCAGATCCGGGATCAGGGATCTGTTCGTTACCGTCTCAATTCCCATCCACAACTCAACATAAATATTAAATTACAACCTTGTGACCCAAAACAATAACATAAAACACATCCGTTATAGTCCTAGAGATGAAATCAGAGTAACTACCAAATTTTATTAAGCACATTATGAGTTCTTACAATCCAAAAAGAATTACATGTGAATAATACTCTTTGCCATCCATTATCATAAGTCATACTAGCCCATATATTTGGTACTGAAAGAATGAATCTATCCTACCAATAGCTTTCTCTTCGGCTCTGGTAGTCTCATCATCCCCGCCAGCGTCGAGTGCACCTTGTGCGAGTCATCTGGTCTAGCTGTTATTGTGATATAACAATAAAGCAAGGGTGAGCACTAGCCCACCAACAATAATGTTTAACTGAACGATAATATATAACAGTTCAAAAGTATCTTTCAAACCATATGCCATGCATTTACGGAAATGATGCCAGTATAATATGAACGATGAAGTTACAAGGTAATTTAAGGTATTTATTTTGTGGAAATATCTGCTAAGTCAAAATAAGCAAGATATTATCATTTATCATATAAAGAGGAACTTGCAAGGAAAATATTGCAATTCCAGTTATTAACATTTTTCGAGGTCCTACAACCTGAAAGAAGTCTCTTCGATACGTGTTGCGGTAAACACCGTCAACCTGAAAGAAGTCTCTTCGATACGTGTTGTAGGGAATTCCCAATTTGGGAGATGAACCAATACTGGAGTCATCACGCGCCAGCTATCCCACTCCCTGATGATCAGTCGGGGATGGTACGGCCCAATATAGTTTACTAACGATAGAAGGAAGAACTGCCGGCTCCACTTGTCGATTGCCTTTAATGGTAACTCCCTGGCCAATAGTTAGGCCTTGTGATGGACCGCGCGACTCGGCCTCTTACACACGACTCCTAGTTCCAATAAATCCACAAAATTGAAACGTAGAGTTTGTCCTCCCTTCCCCAAGTGAAATACTTGTTGATAAGACTCCACAAAGTAGTCGTATCTAGTTGGAAAGGAAAATTCACCAACATTTCCCAAGCTTTTGCTTGTTAATGGATATCAACTTGTTCTGACAATCTTACCCCTCGAATGATGAGAAGGTACACACAGACTTAATGAGTCCATAGCAACCAAGTTGCGAGTGAAAAGAATAAATTATGACCGGGAAGTGAACAAGATAAATAACATTGCTCAAGTAGGTTCCCCTATAATATGGAAGTTTGAGCGAGCATTTAAATCCTTATAAGATATATTTAAATGAAAAATAAAGAGTTGGGAACCTTTCCTTGATAAAATAGTCGTAAAAAGACTCCGAAATATTTTACATAATATCTGGAGGTGAAAGATAATCTCCGAATAATATAAATCATTTTTAAAAAGAATTTAAAAGAATTAAAAAAATATTCCAAGAATATTTATTTACTCAATAATAATTACGGAATATTATTAACTCATAATATTGCTCGTAAGTAATCCTCGAATGAATATATGGAATTATTTCCTAAATAAATCCCTCCTTAAATGAATATTCGAAATAATATTCATTAAATAATTAAACTCCAATAAATATTTAAAATAATATTCAATAAATAAGTCAAACCTTAAATGAATATATTTGAAATGATATTCATTTAATAAATAATCTTCTAAATGAATATCCAAATAATATTCATTTAGTAATCAAAACTTTAAAGGAATAATCGAAATAATATTCCTTAAGTAAATAGAACTTCCAATGAATATTTTAAAATAATATTCATCAAGTACATAAAACCTTAAATGAATATTCGAAGGTAATATTCATTTAATAAATAACATTCTAATGAATATCAAAATAATATTCATTAAATAATCAACTCTAAATGAATATTCGAAACTAACATTCATTTAATATCTCTCGACTGAGATAATACTCGAATAACATTCCTCGAAATATTTCCAAGTAATTGATACTTTATGCAAATATAAATAACGTTTAATAATAACATTCCTCAGATAAATAATAATCTGTCATTGGAATCCCTCCGGGTTTCCGCGACTATCTATATCTCAAAATACCGACTCCCGGTCTATATTTAAGAATGAATATCATATGCCCTTCGCTAAGGGTCTTATTTAAACAATCCGGCTTATAACTGATAATTCGTATCTAGTCTATAAGCCAATATCAATTCAGGGAACAGGTATCAAAATATAATTTTGACAATAGGCATGCATGCTATGGCATATGTAAAATGGCAATCACATATATATATTATCACAACAACAGGTTCAGAGTTTTGAACACTTGCCTGGTAATCAGGTGTGGGTGGAGATAGCGTGTCCTGGGTCTGCTCGATGATCTAAAAATAATCAAAACATTCGAGATTAACCACTTAACATGTTTTAAAAGTCTAGGTATAACTTCACTAAAATCGAAACACGTTTTCGAATTATCTCGTTATACACCTTTTAGTGTGACTCTTTTTATTACTGACACGATCCGACATTTGTTCATGTCATCATACCCACGCTCGGTATATACCTAGGTCGTATAAGTTCTAAAGTCGATCGATTACGAACCGAGATTATACCTCGAGTTTTATCGTTCGTTTTCTAAGTGTTTTACCAAAGTTATAACCAAGCGGGTTTTTAGGGGTTCGTTCGAGTTTAACTTTGATTCCAACATTTTTATAAAATCGGAAAACGATCCGTTTCACATGAGGTTTTCTCTCACACCTTCTTTTTTACATCTAGTATTTAATTACCAAGATTTGTCACTAACTTACGTATTTTACGAGGGTTCAATTTCAGTTACGAATTCTCGTTTACGGTTTCGAACTACTTTTCGTAATTTGACCATAACTCCTAAACCGTAAGTTGGCATGTTTCGATTTTCGTGCCAAAACGATCTATGGCTCGAGATCTACAAGGACATGTTAAGTAATCACTAAGGACAGAAATTTATCCTAACTGTTATGCACGAATTGTTAAGGTCTAACCAAAATCGGGCATTACGACGGCTATAAATCGAACGTTTCTAATTTCATTTCATCAACACCAAGCCACACCGGGCGTACCATACATCTTACATACATTATACTCATCTTATAAGTCCAAGAACAGTTCACCTTAGCACCATAATCATCATGTCTCATAATCAACAAAATCAATTACATAATCATGCTTACATGCTTATCATAACATCTAACTTATAATTAATCTAAAAATCACCAAGAACACCATAAAACTTAAAAAGAAAACCTAGGGTTTGAGATGTCCATACCTTCCTTGAAGTGTTCTAAGACCTTACTAAGCCTTGATTATCTCTTGCATATCCTTAACCAAGCTTAGATCATTCAAACAAATCAAGAAATCAAAGATTAGATCTTGAAAACACTATTCATCATCACTTTGATGATTTTTGAAAACTATGCTAGAGATGGAATTTGAAGCTCAAATTTCTAGGAGATCATGTTGATATAGTAAGGAACTTACATGATTTATTTCATGGCCATTGAATGTCAAGAGGTTAGACTTTGATTTTGCTGAAAAGGAGCAGATTTTTTTTTTCTCTTCATGGAGTTCTTGGCTTTTCTTCCTTTGTTTTGCTTTATGCCTAAATAATTGTAATACTTGGCATATATCTTGGATGCATCCTTTACTTTTGTGTTGTTAGCTTGCTAGTGGTCCAAGTGTTGCCCTTCTATTGGTCCACTTGTTAGCACCACATTAAGCATACCATTTTTGGCACAAATGCAACTTCATCACCACACTTGTAGTTGACTTACATGAAAGTCACTTTGCTGACCCTTACTCCATCCACTTGCACATGTTTGTCTCTTGGTTCTCTGCTTGCTTCTGTGTCCGGTTATTACTCAATTCATTGATCGTTCGAAGGAATTTCTCGAAGATTTCTAATTAGGGTTTTACCGGAAACCATCTTACTATTTATACTATCATTCTCAATTCTCTTTAATAATTCTTGAATCCAAATTCCTTAAATCTCTTCAATAAACCCTTAAGTCTTTAAGTGTCCAGGAAATTCTCGTGGAAAATAAAAGTACTATTTTTCAGAATCTGACAGCTTTTACATAAACTTATTTTCCCCCTGGATCACTAATATGAACTCGGAAATCCGTTCCGAATACTTCTATATAGTGTCGTCTCATAATATTCCTAAATCCATCAAAATCACTATTCATCCATTTTTCTTTACTCATCCTCTTAGGGTTGTACAAATGTCCCTAATCTCTTTCAATCGTTACTTAACCTTTTTACGGACCTACTGTTCCAATAACAGATATCGATTTGGATGACATAGGAATAATCTTCTCCTTCAGAATTATCAAATCTCAACTCCCTAGGAGATAGATAATTCTTATCTAAAGTGTCAACCAATAGTATTCTTCATGGCATATAAACATTTGAATCCAATTCTATTCCTTTCATTCATTATCTCAATCGCTACATCGTAGTCGTAATCACTATTCACCATTACCTCAGTACATAATAAAAAGTTTTAATTATATCCAAATTTTGGGGGTTCTTACAGTCTCCCCTCCTTAAAAGGATTCCGTCCCGGAATCAGGTAGGAAGCAAAGAGTCGTTTACCTGTCGTTCACTTTTTAGCTTCCCGGTCAATTCTTAGTCGTTCTACCCTTTCTCAGCACATCTTCTAGTGCTACAATCCATACTTTAACCTTTTTCCAGCAACGTTGCTACTTTTCGTACAACACACTATCCGGGTTATACTCTTACTCAGTCTTATCCTTATTGATACCTACAGTAACATTGGTATCACTATCACTCTGCGAATTCGGAGGTAACCTCGCTCGTACTGTGCATTTCCTGATCGCTTTAATCTTCGCAATCTCGATCAATATAGAGAAGTGGAAAGATTTATTGAGAGATCACTATGATCAATTGAACATTTGTTATATTGAATAGTTAGTACAGAAGGGGGCCATCCTTTAGTACTTGATAAGCAATTAAATAAGTTATGGTATTCCACTTAGACTTCTATCACATAGACAGATAGTCACGTAGCAGTACATCCCCTCCTTAAAGGGTTATTCTTCTCAATTCATAAAGAAGATGAATAAAAGAGAAGAAAAGAAAAGAATTCTAAAGGATTATAGAAAGTTTTCATGATTGTAAAATATCATACTCAGAATTTACCTCTGAACTATAGAGGTTCATTAAGGAAGAAATTAATCATAATTATATCCAATACTATTTGATCGCAATCTCACGTGTCAACATATCTTGCTACTTTGTCCACTATTCTATGGACCTATACTCTGGTTCAACCTTAGAAACACTCACTTCAGAAAATTCCTTCAACCTTTCAGGTTAAATCTTAGTTTCTCGCTTGACACCATCGTTACTGACATTCCATGTCACGCTACTAGCTTCTTTTTTTTTTGTCTATAATATTAACACTATCAGGTTGTCATCCCGAAAATTCATCGGAAAACCCATTTATTAATCCATTCCTAACATTCCTTGCTTCATATTCCGTAGTTGGTTTCCCCGTCTTTTCTTTATCAATCACATCCTTCTCATTATCTGATTCTTATTTACTTCTGTTATTTACTTTCACCTTCATCTCTTTATTGAGACACCTTTTGCGCTTGGTACCTCCTTATCGGTATTCCGTCACATTTACTCTATAATCATCACGTTATTCCAATTTAAACTTTCCGAAATGAATCTGGCCCGATCCCTTAAATATAATCTACTTCTGCCAACCTTGTTTCTCATCACTTGTTCTTTTCTACCCGTGGTTTTCCACAGGTTGTTCTTCGTAAGTCAGGCCAGGTCGTATATCTACTTGCTCGTACTCTTATCATCTATCGAGTATCTGCATTTTACTGACGTAGCCTTGCCACATGAAAACCCGTTATGACCGTGCTATAAGTTTTGGGGGTAAAACTGGCTCGAATGCCACCTTCCGAACACTTTTAAACTCTCAGGTGGCCTAATAAGTCTCGGCTCAACTGCCCTTCTCTCTAAGTCTCATTAATCCTTTCCACGGGAATATCTTTAACATCATGAATCATCAACCTCATATTCCCTATCTTGTTTACGCAGAAGTATACTAACACAAACTTGCTTGTCATTCATCAACATGCCATTTAGCTTATCAATAGCAGCACTTTCTTTATCTTTACATTGTCATCTACTTTCTTAGAAGAATCACCATCGCTTGTTGTTTACGTAGTACGTTAATAGCTAACCATATGGGTTTCAATCCTTTAGGGAGATAAAATCACTATTCCTTCTCCATAAGGAACACTTCTTGAACTTGATGTAGATATTACATGAAGTAGATAAAATTGCAGAAGAGTTTCAAGCATCGCAGCTATGTCAGGTTGATGAAACTATCACTCATGAAGCTTCCATAAAAGACTGGAAACTTAACGGTTTACTTTTTCAACTTTGTATCAGGGTCCTGGTTTGCCTCAAAACGGGACCTTCTAAGGTACGTAATATGCTTAAGACTCCATCAGGAATCGAATCTTTACTTAAACTATTATTATCGTCAATTCTTGCACAGTCATCAGAAGGAATGTAAATTCCTCCATTCCGATATAACCTTCAAGGTCCTTCCAAATATCATTCTATTTCTTCGGTATGAACATTTGTAATTATTCCTTTATACTTAGACTGTCGGCCACCTCATTGGCCTTTCCTGATAATAATAATTTCTGGTAATCCTTGTTCTCTGGATACATTTCAATTCAAATTTTTCTACCTCATTCTCATCACAGTTGGGTGAAAGCATTCTCCCTTAAGCTCTGCTAAAGGAGAAAAATATATCTATCAGTCTTTTTCCATAAGTCATTGCTTCCACCTACCCGTGGGAACTTTATCACGTTTATTCCCAATCCTACTTAGGATACTTCTTTTCTTATTTCTTTCCTTATCTTAGGATAATCTCAACCTTTATAGGTTCAATCCATACTTCCTCAGGGTTTCATACATGCCTCATCTGGTATATTGTTATTGTGTCTTACATTCTCTTCCAAACTTCTAGTTGGAAACTCGGAATATTAACTTTTCCTTGTAAGGTTTCTTAGGTCGTCCTCATCATTCCTCCTGTATTTTCTAGGTACAGGGTATATCAAAACGTCATTGATCAATACTCTAATAATTCTATCTCTGTTCTTTCCAGAACTCTTTTTAATAATCTTTACGGGTCATTGTTGCCTTAGCAAATCCAACTCATATCATCTGAATTCACAATGTCTTTATTAGGGTTAGTGCCATCCCTTATGCATTCCCCAGGGTTTGCCTTACTTTATGGATATCCTATCCTTAATTCAACTGCCAAGGAATTCTTGTGTTAGGTCCGATAAGATTGTAGAAGGGGGGGTTGAATACAATCTTTACCTTTTTAACGAAATTTGTCCTTTAAATAAAATTTGATAAAGACAAGTTTATGTGCGGAATTATTTAACACAATTTTTCAAGTTGAATATAACTGTATATTAACTTGATGTGGTGTTACAAAATCAGTATAACAACTTATCAAGATGTTAATAACTAATTAGAAAATTCGACATGAACTTTTCTAATTTAGTTAATAATAATCAAGATAAAAACTAGGAAACTTAATTCGCTAGTAGTACAAGAATCACAAATAAACAAGTTCTAGCGGATAGAATATAACAAAGATGAAGAACTTGAATTTCTGGGAATTGTTTAAGCTTTGGTGTTCTTGGTGTTCTTGAGAGAGAGAATTCTGTTCTGAATATTATGTTTTCTGCTGTGTTTCTCCGTTATGACTTAATCTGCTCTGTTCTGTTCTTTTATATAAGTAACAGGTCTTGCTGGCTTTCTGTAGGATATTTAACTGCTCCAGCATGACTTAAACTGCTTCCAAGACTTGATTTTCCTGCATTAAGACTTACACAAACCTCCATTAAGACATAAAACTTGTCGGTATGACTTAACAGAAATTCGGTAAGACTTACAACAGCTGGCAGAGGTCGGTAAGACTTAAATTAGGTCGGTAAGACATAATCTTGAATTTCAATGCTCGGTATGACTTAACTCAACAGCTGTGTTCGGTATGACTTAACTGATTAGGTCATACCGAATTTTAACCAATAAGACATAATCCTTCCAGCTTTATTTAAGTCTTTTCTTTAAGTCATATTGATCCAATTAATTAATTAATGATTAACTAATTCACATTTAATTGATACAATAATTAATTTAATTAAGTAAATTAATTCATTTAATTAAATCAACTAAATGATTTATATCAATTATAAATGAATTTAGTTAAATCAATAAATAATTAATTTAATTCTTATAAACCACTGAAGGTAGTAAAGAATTACCACTGATTTGTGTTGACGTTCGATGTACTGTCTGGTTCATGAACGACTAACTTCAACGATACTTCTTCACTTTTGACTTTAGGTTGTGGTTTATTTCTTCTCTCAATTCTCTTGTACTGTAACTGATCTTCAAACTATCACTCGAAAAATCTCTGTCACTGTTCAAATGAATCCATTCACTTCAATGCTATACTGGGGCTTGATCAGATAACTGAATCGTCTTCCAGTGTATGACATCAAAACTATAGATTGACTTTTCTTCTTTCTTCTGACAGATAATACTTCTTGAGATTCCTGTGACAGTTCATATGTATATTTACTTATTACAATTTGGTTTAAGTTGATTAGGATCCTCTAACTACAAATAGGCTGAGTCATATGCCTTTCAATCTCCCCCTATTTGTTTGTTAGACAATAACAAGCAAATTCCTAGAGGATACCTCAACTAATCCAACTTAACCAAATGAAAGATAAAACTTTAAATACTAAGTAAATATGAAAAAAAAAGTTCTGGTTTATATTTAACATTTGCCAGATTCAAACATGAAAGATAAATACAAGATAGATGATCTTCTAGACTGATCATATGATACAAATTTCTATCAAGATTTATCTAAGCTCTAAAGATATAACATGTAGAGCAATTCTTTTTCTTCAGTTGTCTTCCCTTCTGAATTCTCCTTCTTCTGGCTCATCTGTGACTTGAAGTTTCATGTGTAGATCAGAATCAACAAGACGTTCTCTTCTTGATGACAATCCTTGAGGTAAGACTAAAGGAATTCCAAGCTTCTTTCTCAGTTCACCTTGAAATTTCTTGTAATCTTTTATGTTCGTTTGTGCATAGGATCGAATATGATCTGCAGCTATTACCTTTTCTTCAGTCAAGAATCCATGATTTCTGAGAGCATATTCAGCATATACCAAGTGTTTTGCATGATGTTCATATAACTCATCTGTCTGAAGATTGATTGAGTGAAGTACCTCTCCCTTAAGAAATTTTACTTGTGGAGGATCCTTAATTACTTCTGGTCCAGCTCTTTCAGCAAATGCTTTGAACTTCTCATGTAGTAACACACCTAGCTCAGAAGATGTTCTTACCTTAGGCCTAAGTACCCAAATCTCTGTCAGCGATCTGTCATAAAAGAACTAAATAGATACTCTGAAAGTTCCAACTTTATGACAATCTACAAATATTACCAGCTCATCAGATTTGGGTTCAAATGCAGTAGTTATCCTGATGACTTCTACCTGTAAGGCCTTTATATACATATCATGAATTGGATTTGCCAGTTTGAATTCCTCGAGAATTTGTCCAAGACGACGATCTTCATAATCAGAACTCTGAGGTGAATCAATTGCTCTTTGAGCACGTTCCCATTTGTCACCGCTCTTTAGTCTGATATATGTTTTTCTCTTCTCAACATTTATAGCATGTAATCGTTGTAATGCTTGCTGTTCAGCTTTCTGAAGTTCTTCATTTCGTGCAATTTGCTCTAATGACTTTTGAAGTTTTTCTTCTCTCATTTGCAAATTAGCTTCTCTTTGAGCAAATAATTCTTCAGATTCTTTCTCAGCTTGTTGAGCTTCAAATTCAGATATCACTGGTCCTTCATCTTCCCAGTGACTAAGATCAGGTTCAGGAAGTTCTTCACCTTGATCAGGGAATTCAAGATCAGCAAAAACATCGAAGTTATCCGGTTCACCCGTGTAATAATAACCTGTGTTCTTGTCTTGAATTTCTTCTTCAGTTTCTTCAACTATTTTCTTCCTCTTATCTTCACTTTGGTCAGATTTTCCAGATTTTCCCTCTCCTCTCTCTCTTTCTTTAGTTTTATCTTCTTGTGACCCCTTTGATTCTCACCCTTAGTTGAGGAATCCTCTACAGATTTATCAGTTGCCCCAGCTTCAGGATCTTGTTCATCATCATCACCACCCTTACTTGTAAAGAATTCAATTTCTTCATTTGTAGGTTTGCGACTTTGACTTACAAGATTAAACAGATGTCTTAACCCTTTAGCCTGGTGTGCATTTTGCTTTTCGATCTGGTCCAGACGAGAATCAGTAGATTCCTGATTGTGCTGTACCTCTGACTGTAGAGTATCAACTTTCAAGGAAATTTCAGAAATTAACATGTCTTGAGCAACAGTAATATCTCCAGAGTCATTAAGTGCCTTTTCATGAGAGAGTTAGAGAGATTCTATCTTCTTGGTGAAAGATGTCTTTAAGTAGTTTATGTCCTTCTTGATTACAGCAAGCTGACTGTTGACAGAGATGGATGAAGAAGATCGCTCACCCACTTGTGCTCTAAGTATTTCTGTTTCAGCCTTGCTGACTGCAAGTTCTTTCTCTAAAGCAGTTATCTTTTCTAATAATGAGAGAGTGTATGTGTCAGTGTGTGCGCTCACCTGACGTTCACTTTGAGATCCACTCACCTGAAGTGCATGTGTTTCACTCAATTTTATGGTATTCCTCACATCACTCCTCTCAGATTCCTTAGCTGCTTCCAGATTTGTACCTGTATGTAAAATCACCCTAGCCTCCTCTGGAAAGGTCAGTGGTGGTGCAATGGGAGTTCGCAAATCCCTTTCCTTAATCAAATCTACTTGAACATTTGAAATTGTTGACTGAATTGCTTCAGTAGTAGATTGATCAAGTTGCCTTCCACTTTCTCCAGTCGAAACTGCGAGTGGAAAATCCCTTGAGGGAGCCAGGAGTGTTTGTCCTGGGAGGGGAGATGATGGTTCTATTAAAGTTGGCTGAGAACCAAGATTTCCCTCTAAAGCATGTGAAGACTCTTCTACCGTAACTATGGTAGGCACTGTCACATTTTCTACGTGCTCTCTTTACAGTGTGTCCTGAGACTCATCTAAAGGTATGTCTTCCCCCATTGTGAGTAATAGGGGTGTGCTTGACTCACTACAAGGTGCCACGGCCCTATGGCGAATTTCAATAGAATCATCCTGTTGAGAAGATGATTCTAGTAACTGTGTAAAGGCCATATCAACTTCCATATCCTGTTGGGAGGATACAGACGGGCTTACAATTGCCTCAGTTTGAGTTCTACTTTTCTTTTCTAGAGGCAGAGCTGTGGGTTCACTCATACTATCACTACTGATTCGACTTCTTTTAACTTGCAATTTCTTTCTAGAGTGAAAAGATATGAGTTTTGTTGGTTGAGTATTTGGCTCTACGACCTTGGTTAAAGGTTGTGGTACTACAACCCCTTGGTCAGACCTACCAACCACTTGGGTTCCAGAAATAGATTGAGAAGTAGTAGTTTGAGGAACAGAAGGCAATACCTGGTCAGCTGATTCCGCAACAGTCTCTGATAAGATGGGTTGATCTGATTCAGGTTCAGGGACAGATGCAGTTTCTTGCACTGGATGTTCAACAGCAAGTGCAGCTGGCTGAGGAACAATTTGCTGAGCAGGTTCAACTCGTTGATTGCCTTGATCTTCATTATCAACAAGTATGTTTTCCACTGGTGGTTCATGGTTTTGTTCAGGTTGTTCAGGTTCTGGTACAGGTTCAATGACAGGTAGTTGTATATAGTTTGACATATATTGGGTGACAACTACAGGTATGTTTGTGAATTTAGGCTTGTTGCTGTACTCAGTGAACAATCTGGTAGTAGGTTTACCTGACGCCAGTGATTCTCCATTCAGGAATTGGGCTTGGTTTTCTAGTTCCACAAGATGATTAAAAATCAATGACAAGAATCTTGGATAATAACATGATACTTTATGTCCATTATCAAAATTCTTCTTTGCATTAATGATTCTTCTAACCATCGGAACACACAGTAGTCTACCAATATTAATTCTTCGGTTGTGTGCAACTGCATATCCAATATGCTGCAAGAAGGATGGTAATACCCCGAAGTTCCCTTTAGTAGAATTGGCAAAGACTCTACCTAGTGTGTCAAACAAATAGTCCCATTCCTGAACAAAGTTCTTTTTATTCCAGACAGTTTGATCAGGACTGTCTTGATAGAATACACCATTCAAAAAATTTATCAATTCTTGATCTGATGGTAATTCTACGAAATTATCAGTTGGAAAATTTAAGACCGTATTTATTGTATTTTCATTCACTGTGTACTGATTATCTCCTACAGAGAAGACAAATGATCTGTTATCATTAGAAATGACAGCAGTAGTACACATGATTCGCAAAGGTTCAATTTTCAAAGGAGCATCCAATCTCAAAGCAGTGCGAACCAGTGAATTTTCATTTAAAAATAGAATCCACGGTCGAAAACGTTCAACTGAACATTTTTCTGGATCAAAATAACCGATTAAATTATGTTTAATAATTTCAAATCGATCAGCCATTTTAATCAAGATTTAATTTCCTTGAAAATTTCAGATTTAACAAAATTATAATTTAAAAATTAATTTTTCGAATTAATAATTAATTAAAAATTCGAAATAATTAACTTTTCTCCAAAAATTCTGAAAAATTCACACAATGATCCTCTTACACACACGAACACACGTATATTTTTAGATTTGCAAGAATCGAACCCAGTTTTTCAAAAAAAACAGATCTTGAAAACGATTTTCGAAAATAAAAATCTTCAAAAACCGAACCAAAACTCGATTTTAACCACTCAAAACGTAGATAATCAATCAAGGAATCCAAATATGTGGTTAGATCGTGAAATGGGTGAGTGATTCCGGTCAAAAATCCGGCAGAGGTTCGACAGTTTGTGTGTGTATATTGTATGTATCTGTTTTTGTTCTCTAAGACTTAACTTGAGAGAAAGACTAAAATTAACAAGACTAAAAACTACTAACTACTATATATATACTAGTTAGACGAATAAGACTTAAAAAATAACTAATAAGACTTAAAACTATTATCTGTTATATATATATATATATATATATTAACTGATTAAGACTTAACTCTAAAACAAGACTTAACTAAAACTACTAACTTAAGACTTAATTTATAAACTCGCTAAGACCTAATTGAAAAAGACTTAAAAATACATTAAGACCTAACTGTTATATATATACTATACTCGAATATGACTTAATTAAATAGACAATATTTTATTATGACTTAATTAAAATTTAGACTTAAAAACTCGAATAAGACTTAATTAATACTGGTACATAAGACTTAAATTATATACAGTTAAATAAGACTTAATTAATATACAGACAAGACTAAAAAAAATATCTATATAAATTATAATTGATTAAGACTTATTGTTAACAGACTAGCGAATATGACTTAGATTTAAAAATTCGGTAAGACTTAACTTGTTTAAGTCATACCGATTTTAAGTTAAGTCATATTGATTATTTTTCCTAATTTTAAGTCATATTTACTTTAAACAATCATTAAAAACACAATAAAATATACAATTAACTTATAAAAATAATAAAAATATTATAGAAAATTAAACAAATAATAAAATAACTATAAATACCATATGCTATCCTATTAACGAGAACAACGCAATATTAACAGGACAAACATTACAAAACATATGATAAATTAATTATTAAAATAGAAATAAATATCTACAAATATTCTAAAAATACAGAAGTATGAAGTATTAAATAATATGAATAAACAGAGTGAAAAATAACTAAACAAGCAAGAAAATCAGATGGTAAAATAATTATACAAGTGATTTCAAACAACAAATATTCACAGAATAATCACTTACAAAATTATTAAAGATCAAATTTCAGATATTAACAATATTAATTACTAGGACTGTTTAACATACCCAATTCACTAACAATTCTAGTGAATGAGAATTCATTAAGCGACTTAGTAAAAATATCTGCAGTTTGATCTCCAGATCCTACAAATAGTAGTTGTACTGTACGATTCATTACATGCTCTCTTATAAAATGATACCTTATGTCAATGTGCTTTGTCCTTGAGTGCTGCACAGGATTGCTTGCGATTGCTATGGCACTTGTATTATCACATAAAATAGGAATATTTTCCAATACAATGCCATAGTCCATTAATTGATTCTTTATCCATAAGATCTGAGCACAACAGCTTCCAGCAGTTATATATTCAACTTCGGCTGTAGAGTTGGAAACTGTTTGCTTTTTCTTACTGAACCAGGATACCAATCTTCCACCTAGGCATTGACAACTCCCAGATGTACTCTTCCTGTCTACAACACTTCCTGCATAGTTAGAATCTGTATATCCAATTAAAGTAAAACCAGTTTCATTAGGGTACCAGATGCCTAAATTAGGCGTACCCTTTAGATATCTTAAGATTCTTTTGACAGCAGTGAGATGGATTTCTTTAGGGTTCGCTTGGAACCTTGCACACAAGCATGTGGCAAACATTATATCTGGTCTACTAGCAGTTAGGTAAAGCAATGAGCCAATCATACCTCTATAGCCTGTAATATCTACCTTGGCAGAACTTTCACATAAACCAATTTTGACAGCTATAGTTGATGGTGTCTTTGCTGATGAGCACTCCTCCATGTGATATTTCTTGAGGAGCTCCTTAATGTACTTAGATTGACAAATAAATATTCCATCTTGTCTCTGACTTATTTGTAATCCAAGAAAGAATTTCAGTTCTCCCATCATGCTCATTTCAAACCTACCCTACATTAACTTAGAAAACTTCTTGCATAGAAGCTCATTAGTAGACCCAAATATAATATCGTCCACATAGACTTGGACTAGTATTATATCATTCTTATGTCTTTTAGTGAAGAGCGTTTTGTCTATGACACCTCTTATAAATCCATTTTCTAATAGAAATTCAGAAAGAGTGTCATACCATTTTCTTGGGGCTTGCTTAAGACCATAGATAGCTTTGTAAAGAAAGTAGACATAGTCCAGATGATCTTGATCTTCAAAACCAGGGGGCTGTTCTACATACACTTCTTCATCTAGCTTACCATTCAGAAAGGCACTCTTGACATCCATTTGATAAACTTTGAATCTTGAATAGGATGCAAATGCCAAGAATATTCTGATGGCCTCAAGTCTTGCCACTGGAGCATAGGTCTCGTCATAATCAATGCCTTCAGCTTGAGAATAACCTTTAGCTACCAGTCTTGCTTTGTTTCTTATCACAGTGCCATCTTCATCTAGTTTGTTTCTGAATACCCATCTTGTGTCCACCACTTTTCTATCTTTAGGTCTGGGTACCAGCTTCCATACTTCTAGTTGCTTAAATTGATTGAGTTCATCTTGCATAGCAATCACCCAATCAGGATCAGATAGAGCTTCTTCTACTTTCTTAGGTTCCATGACAGACAGGAACCCAGAATAGTTACATTGATTCTGATAAGCTCTTCTTGTTTTCACACCAACATCTGGATCACCAAGAATCAGCTAAAAAGGATGAGCTCTATTCCAAACAGTTTGTCTGGGAAGAATTGATCTTGACGATTCGCCTTGATCTTCAGTATGATGTTGAGTATGACTTGTTGACCCTTCATTATCTCCCCCTGAGTTGTTGCCAGTTTGACTTGTTGATGGTTCAAGAGTATCAGTGGTGTCTTGAAAATTATCATTGTTTTCACCAGCATCACCTTGATCATTACCACCAACATTTGGATTATTATTATCAGCAAGAACGTCAGGTTGGTTGTCATCATCTGAATCTGAGTCTGACATATCATCAAACTTAAGCTTTTCAGATGGATCTTCATTTTGGATATTTGGGAGTTTTGTGTCATCAAATGTAACATTGACACTTTCCAAGGTTTTCTGTTGATCAATAAGATACACCTTGTAGGCTCTTCTAGTATAACCAATAAATATTGCTTCATGTGCTTTTTCTTCAAATTTACCACCTTGATCATCTCCTTCTTTCAGCACAAAGCATTTTGTCCCAAATACATGGAAGTACTTGAGAGTTGGTTTCTTGTCATGTAGAGCTTCATATGGTGTCTTCATTAAGTCTTTATTGATAAGTGTTCGATTCTGGGTATAGCATGCAGTGTTGACAGCTTCAGCCCAAAAGCTCAATGGAAGCCTTGATTCACTTAGCATAGTACGTGCAGCTTCAATCAAGGTTCTATTCTTTCTTTCAACTACCCCATTTTGTTGAGGAGTTCTGGGAGCCGAGTACTGTCTAGTTATACCCTTTTCAGTGCAAAAGTCATTCAGAACTGCATTCTTGAATTCAGTTCTGTTGTCTGACCTTATAGCTCTTACTGGACGATTAGAGTCCAGCTCAATTAACTTAATGTGATCAACTACCAGTTGTGGAGTTTCATCTTTTGAGTTCAGAAATAGTACCCATGTGAATTTTGAGAAATCATCAACAATCACAAGAGCATATCTTTTTCTTGACATAGACATCACACTAACTGGACCAAACAAATCCATATGGAGAAGTTGTAATGGTTCAGTTATTGATGATATGTTAGTGCTCCTGTGAGTTGCTCTTTTTAACTTCCCTTTTTGACAAGCATCACATAGACCTTCCTGAGAAAATTCAATCGAAGGTAAACCTCTCACCGACTCTCTTTTCACTAGAGAATTCATTGTTTTGAAGTTAAGGTGAGAAAGTTTCTTGTGCCATAACCAACTTTCATCAGTGGATGCCTTTGAATAAAAACATCTAATTTCTTCTGTGCTTCCAGAGTTCATATTGGCTATGTACAAGTTTCCTTTTCTTACTCCAGTCAACTGCGGCCTTTCATTTCTCTTGTGTGATATTAGACAATTCTTCTTGTTGAAATGAACTTCATAACCTTTGTCACAGAATTGACTAATACTGAGCAAATTGTGCTCAAGGCCGTTCACAAAAGAGACATCTTCAACGATAACATTTCCAGCTTCTAATCTGCCATATCCATCAGTTTTACCTTTGTTGTTATCTCCAAAGGTAACGACTGGGCCGGCCTTCTCCACCACATTTGTCAGCCGGGCTCTATCTCCGGTCATATGCCTTGAACATCCACTGTCCAGAATCCACATGACTCGTTCAACCTGTTTCAAACCCTGCAATGACAAATTGGTTAGACTTTCTTCGGAACCCAAATTTGATTGGGTCCGGAGTACTTAAAGAATTGACCTTTATCAAGTAAAGCAACACTTTTTATCTTAACAACATTTTCTTCAGGTACTGGACATTTAACCCTGTAAACAGCTTTAACTTGTTTTGGTTTCAGCTTGGGTAACCATGTCTTTACCATATCCTGAGAAGGACTTGGAGTCCTAATCTTAGAATTAGGTGATGTTACAGTCCTGGATCTAACATGTTTATTTCTGCTCATATGCTGTCTAGGAGCATTCTTATCAACACATGCATGATTACCGTTAAAGTAAGCAGACATTATATTAAAAGCACAAGACATGCAATTAACAGCATTGCATTTCTTATGAGCAGTATCAATAACAGGAATAGCATGCATGGTAGATATGTTGTTGCATTTATTCATGTTGTTACTTCTACTACTAGTTTTCAAGGAACTAGTAGACTCACCAACTCTTTCTGTTTTCTTAAACACAGACTTTCTATCTTCATCATTTTTAACAACTTGATTACTTTCTAAGACTACGCCATTAGCTAAATCCTCAATGCGCATCTCTTCCTTAATGATTAAAGATGTTGTATCCAAAGGTTCTGCTATGGATGTCTTAAAGAGTGGGTTACTAACACCCTTAAGCACTATTGGTATACCCCTATCTATAGCACTGACACGATTAGGGGTAATAATGCTTTTTCGACCAATAGCTTCATTATAATCAAACCCAATTCCTACGGTTTGATTAATAGCTTGTTGGTTAAACAACTCTTTAGCCACTTTACATGAATTAGAAGTAGCACTAACCCTTATTTCTAGCTCAGCTATTGTTTCACGTTGTTGAACCACTATCAACGCTAGAGACCTCTCAAGTTCTTTTAGAATTCTTATTTCTGATTTTTGTTTATCATGGCAATTTTGTACATCATGTAATTCTGATAATTGATTACTAAGATCTGTATTTAACAAATTGATCCTTTCAATCTCTCTATTAGCATTACCTAGTGTATCACTAAGTTGATAAATATATTGACTTTCAGTACATGATACCTCAGATGAAGTACCACTGGAGTTATCAGATTTTGCCATCAGGGCAAGATTGCCATACTCTTCATCTTCAGAGTCTGTATCATCCCAACTCTTTCCAGCAGCCACATAGGCTTTACCTGTCTTCTTCTTCTCAGATCCAAAGTCTTTTCTTTGGTTTTGTTTTGGCTTCTGACATTCAGTAGCGAAATGTCCAAGTTCATTACAGTTGTAACATCTAATTTTACTTCTTTCAACTGTTCCAGTTTTGTAACCTCCTCTGTTACTTGAGGATGAAGAACCTCCTCTCTGGAACCTGTTATAGTTAGATTTGTACCTGAACTTGGGATTCTTCCTGAATCTGAAGTTGCTGAATTTCCTTACCAACAAAGCCATGGACTCATCTTCCAACTGATCTAGTTCTTCTAACGAATAGAAGTCTCCTTCATCTGGACTAGCATTCGTTTGACCAACTTCAACTTCAAGCTTACCACTATCAACATTACAAGGTTGAATAACCTTATCTTCCACTTCCTGTTTGTTCTCAACAATAAGAGCTGTAGAAGTATTAGCAACTCTTCCTTTTCCATAAATCTCCTTTTGTTGAGATTGTTCCAGTTCATAGGTTTTTAAAACACCAAAGAGTCTTTCTACAGTAATTTCACTTAGATTCCTCGACTCTTTGATAGCTGTAATTCTATGTTCTAGATGAACAGGCATTGACAGTAGAAATTTTCTGTTGATCTCTTTCTGAGTGTAGTACTTGCCATGCATCTGTAAATTGTTGACAAGTTTGTTATATCTTTCAAACACATCTTGAATACTTTCATTGTATGCTGATCGAAAGTGTTCATACTCAGATGTCAGAATTTCTAGTCGATTCTCCCTAACTTCCTCTGTTCCTTCATTTACAGTTTCAATGGTTTCCCACATTTGCTTTGCAATCTTGCAGTTAATCACATGACTGTACATTACAGAGTCTAGAGAATCTATTAAGATCAGTCTTAAATTAATGTCAAGTCCAGCTTCCTCTCTTTCAACAAGAGTGTATTCAGAAGAATCTTTGTGTACATACCTTGCAGGGGAAATAACTTTTCCATCAGTAACAACTTCAGGAATTAATCCAAAAGGTATTATTGGTCCTTCTGATAAGACTTTCATGTATTTAGGATTTGCAACCTCGAGGAACATTAACATTTTGTTCTTCCACATATCATAACTGTTTTTGTCATATATGGGAATTTTCACAGTTCCAACTTTAGAAGACATGATGAATTTTTTAAGAGAGTTAAAAAATTCGGGGATGATTTTTAATCGAGTAAAATGGGATCTTTGATTTGTGTATCAATCAATCGGCTCTGATACCAATTGTTAGGTCCGATAAGATTGTAGAAGGGGGGGGTTGAATACAATCTTTACCTTTTTAACGAAATTTGTCCTTTAAATAAAATTTGATAAAGACAAATTTATGTGCGGAATTATTTAACACAATTTTTCAAGTTGAATATAACTGTATATTAACTTGATGTGGTGTTACAAAATTAGTATAACAACTTATCAAGATGTTAATAACTAATTAGAAAATTCGACATGAACTTTTCTAATTTAGTTAATAATAATCAAGATAAGAACTAGGAAACTTAATTCGCTAGTAGTACAAGAATCACAAATAAATAAGTTCTAGCGGATAGAATATAACAAAGATGAAGAACTTGAATTTCTGGGAATTGTTTAAGCTTTGGTGTTCTTGGTGTTCTTGAGAGAGAGAATTCTGTTCTGAATATTATGTTTTCTGCTGTGTTTCTCCGTTATGACTTAATCTGCTCTGTTCTATTCTTTTATATCAGTAACAGGTCTTGCTGGCTTTCTGTAGGATATTTAACTGCTCCAGCATGACTTAAACTGCTTCCAAGACTTGATTTTCCTTCATTAAGACTTACACAAACCTCCATTAAGACATAAAACTTATCGGTATGACTTAACAGAAATTCGGTAAGACTTACAACAGCTGGCAGAGGTCGGTAAGACTTAAATCAGGTCGGTAAGACATAATCGTGAATTTCAATGCTCGGTATGACTTAACTCAACAGCTGTGTTCGGTATGACTTAACTGATTAGGTCATACCGAATTTTAACCAATAAGACATAATCCTTCCAGCTTTATTTAAGTCTTTTCTTTAAGTCATATTGATCCAATTAATTAATTAATGATTAACTAATTCACATTTAATTGATACAATAATTAATTTAATTAAATAAATTAATTCTTCCAGAATTAATTCATTTAATTAAATCAACTAAATGATTTATATCAATTATAAATGAATTTAATTAAATCAATAAATAATTAATTTAATTCTTATAAACCACTGAAGGTAGTAAAGAATTACCACTGATTTGTGTTACGTTCGATGTACTGTCTGGTTAATGAACGACTAACTTCAACGTTGCTTCTTCACTTTTGACTTTAGGTTGTGGTTTATTTCTTCTCTCAATTCTCTTGTACTGTAACTGATCTTCAAACTATCACTCGAAAAATCTCTGTCACTGTTCAAATGAATCCATTCACTTCAATGCTATACTGGGGCTTGATCAGATAACTGAATCGTCTTCCAGTGTATGACATCAAAACTATAGATTGACTTTTCTTCTTTCTTCTGACAGATAATACTTCTTGAGATTCCTGTGACAGTTCATATGTATATTTACTTATTACAATTTGGTTTAAGTTGATTAGGATCCTCTAACTACAAATAGGCTGAGTCATATGCCTTTCATCTTACATCCTATACTTGGCAATCAAATCATGTATCCTTAATAAGGGTCTCTTTTCAATAATTCTCATTTGATAATCGATCGGTGGCTTAATGCTAACCTCTTCTTTCAGATAGTTGTCAGCCTATTTGACCTTCCAAAAGACAACGTATGTCTATCTGCTCTCTTACAGAACTTGGTACTGGTAGCAAGGATGTTTTGGAAGATATTGGTCGAGTTCAACGTGAATCTCTTAGTACTTATCATTCTTCTCAAAGGTAATTGCCTTAGACGAAATTGCTATAGCATACTGATCCATCTCTGACCATTTCTATACTCTCTTCATAAACCTTCGTTGTTTACTTTCCTTAGTCATAATATATTCATGGTATTCATGATACCCTAACATCATACATCTCAAGTCATTATAATTCCATTTTTTACTCGTAATCTTGGACAATCATATACACATGAATCACTTTAGTACGGGTGACCCCATTTCAAAAGTCTAGTAAATTCCCAATCCAAACATGGGTTGCAAAGGGTTCAGTAGAAGATTCCTACAATCTCATTAATATTTCCTTTATATTAGAAGCCCTGGCAGTCGGTGCTTACTTAGAAGCAACCCTGCTTTGTCCTTTCATTGCTGGTATAGTCACTTGATAATTCTTTGTGACTTGGCCTCAAGTGGCCACACTAAAATAAAAATATATGATTTTTGGGGTTGGCTAATTAGCATTACTTTTCTAGCAATTGTCGGCATAGTGTCTTCTTCTTTGATACCTTTCTACCTTTCCAAAACTTTACTTTATATAAGTCTTAATCGGCTACTCAGCGCCGTCTCCGGTCACCTTTCCTCTATTTTTATCTTTTCAACTATTCTTATCACTCCCACGTGCCACGCAAGCTTAGCATTCCTGGCATAACAGCCTTTTCACTTAAGTCAATCCCGGAGTTTCTCAGTCCGGCTGGTTTCTTACTTACATTTCCTGTTTTCGTCCAATCTCACTTCATCATTGTATTTCTACAATCAATCGCGATAACCGGGGTCTGTCCACCAACCCATATAGCGGCTACCTTACCCAATTCACGGGGTTTGCCCCAGTTTCTACTCTCTTCCATGATGTTCTCTGATAATCAGAAGACAAGGTTTGCCAAAATTCGTTGAAGTTCTTCCCAGAATTAGGGAAATTTTGGTCAATCTATCCATCTACTGGTAACATTTAGGAGACCAGTTTCAAAACCTGAAGAATAGTTCTATGAACCTCCAAGCAAGTAGAACCGTAAGCAGTCATAATTAACGAAATAATCGTCATCAGGTTGGAAGTTTAACCCCTGGAGAGGAACCAATTATGTACATCCCTTAGAAGGGAATCAACAATTTTAAACTGAAACTTGTCACAACGTCCTGATACCTATACGTCCTGATATTCAATATTACCAAATGTCAGTCTACCTGACTACTAATCTCAGAAGGAACATTACCGTCGGAGTTGGTTGTTCCACAAAAATTGGCACTACTAAGGCCATCCGAACCTGGTGAACCATGCTGTCCGAATGCATCCACAAGTACTTTGTCGTGCTGCGCAAGCACACATCCTACTCTTTTATGCGAAGCATCGTTGGAAGCACAAAGTCTCCTTTTTCCATTAAACAATGCCAACTCTTGGTCATTACCAATTTCATCTTTTAGCTCCAGGAAGATTTTCTCACATTTTTCTCTTTAACTGCTGATCGTATTACTTGATCCATTATAATTCCGCGTCGGAGTAAACTTAAGGTAACTACTATAATCCATTCAAAGAAAGAATTTAATATTCCTCTGAATCACATGCATCTAACGTTTATGGTTCATCATTTCACTGAGTTAAATTAACCATATACTTAGTCTCTGACAATAGTCGCATTACGAGTTCATCTTGACTCACTGGTTTTATTTTCCGGTAGGTTCTGAGATCATTGTCTTGCTTACTACTTCCTTATATAACTTTATCCAATCATGTTGTCACTTCCCAATGTTTTCACTTTCTAACTGATTCATTCATAAAATGGACATTTTCCTGAATAAAACAACTTCATCAACCTCAATTTGGTTCCATAAATTACAACCTATGACATCTGCCTTCTCATGGCGAATTATTACTGACAATATTCATACTTATTCATTTATCAAATGATATGGCACTTACTGCCTCTTCTCAACTATTCCTAGGGACTTTGCTCCTCGTCTTATATCGATGCCTTTGATAATCATACATCCTTCTAGCACTCTTTTCGTTAATATGAAAGTCTCTAATGATTCTCATCTATTCCCGTATAAGATCTCAAGTAATTCTTCCAATTCGTCTTACTTACTGGTACTACCTCCAATAGTCCGGCCACGAATCCAACATGAATCTTCAGTTCTCTTGCTAATAGCTTAGTTCTTTATGCCCACTTTTCTGAGCACTATACCTTAATCATCTCAGTCTTTCTGGCTACAGCCCTCATTCCTCGAGGGTAAGCTCCTTATCCTAACAGGATTTTCCTTATCAGCTGGAACCTCTTCCGGGTCTCCAGTATGGTACTCTATTGAATTTACCCGCTGATCTTCAGCATATAATAAAGCATCATCGCGCTGCTGCTCATATGCCTCAAGGTCTGTTGCCTTACTCGTCGATGCGATATCGAGCTAAGTTACTATCATGATACTTAATAGTTCCCATAAGGGTTTTATAGGTCATCACTACATTAAGTAGTCCGACTATGAACTTGGAAAGAGTTCTTATTATCTTAGTGAATTTATTGTTTTAACTTCGCCTTATCTCTGGGGTTTATAACGTACGCTCTGATACCATTTCTGTAACACCCCCAGATCCGGGATCAGGGATCTGTTCGTTACCGTCTCAATTCCCATCCACAACTCAACATAAATATTAAATTACAACCTTGTGACCCAAAACAATAACATAAAACACATCCGTTATAGTCCTAGAGATGAAATCAGAGTAACTACCAAATTTTATTAAGCACATTATGAGTTCTTACAATCCAAAAAGAATTACATGTGAATAATACTCTTTGCCATCCATTATCATAAGTCATACTAGCCCATATATTTGGTACTGAAAGAATGAATCTATCCTACCAATAGCTTTCTCTTCGGCTCTGGTAGTCTCATCATCCCCGCCAGCGTCGAGTGCACCTTGTGCGAGTCATCTGGTCTAGCTGTTATTGTGATATAACAATAAAGCAAGGGTGAGCACTAGCCCACCAACAATAATGTTTAACTGAACGATAATATATAACAGTTCAAAAGTATCTTTCAAACCATATGCCATGCATTTACGGAAATGATGCCAGTATAATATGAACGATGAAGTTACAAGGTAATTTAAGGTATTTATTTTGTGGAAATATCTGCTAAGTCAAAATAAGCAAGATATTATCATTTATCATATAAAGAGGAACTTGCAAGGAAAATATTGCAATTCCAGTTATTAACATTTTTCGAGGTCCTACAACCTGAAAGAAGTCTCTTCGATACGTGTTGCGGTAAACACCGTCAACCTGAAAGAAGTCTCTTCGATACGTGTTGTAGGGAATTCCCAATTTGGGAGATGAACCAATACTGGAGTCATCACGCGCCAGCTATCCCACTCCCTGATGATCAGTCGGGGATGGTACGGCCCAATATAGTTTACTAACGATAGAAGGAAGAACTGCCGGCTCCACTTGTCGATTGCCTTTAATGGTAACTCCCTGGCCAATAGTTAGGCCTTGTGATGGACCGCGCGACTCGGCCTCTTACACACGACTCCTAGTTCCAATAAATCCACAAAATTGAAACGTAGAGTTTGTCCTCCCTTCCCCAAGTGAAATACTTGTTGATAAGACTCCACAAAGTAGTCGTATCTAGTTGGAAAGGAAAATTCACCAACATTTCCCAAGCTTTTGCTTGTTAATGGATATCAACTTGTTCTGACAATCTTACCCCTCGAATGATGAGAAGGTACACACAGACTTAATGAGTCCATAGCAACCAAGTTGCGAGTGAAAAGAATAAATTATGACCGGGAAGTGAACAAGATAAATAACATTGCTCAAGTAGGTTCCCCTATAATATGGAAGTTTGAGCGAGCATTTAAATCCTTATAAGATATATTTAAATGAAAAATAAAGAGTTGGGAACCTTTCCTTGATAAAATAGTCGTAAAAAGACTCCGAAATATTTTACATAATATCTGGAGGTGAAAGATAATCTCCGAATAATATAAATCATTTTTAAAAAGAATTTAAAAGAATTAAAAAAATATTCCAAGAATATTTATTTACTCAATAATAATTACGGAATATTATTAACTCATAATATTGCTCGTAAGTAATCCTCGAATGAATATATGGAATTATTTCCTAAATAAATCCCTCCTTAAATGAATATTCGAAATAATATTCATTAAATAATTAAACTCCAATAAATATTTAAAATAATATTCAATAAATAAGTCAAACCTTAAATGAATATATTTGAAATGATATTCATTTAATAAATAATCTTCTAAATGAATATCCAAATAATATTCATTTAGTAATCAAAACTTTAAAGGAATAATCGAAATAATATTCCTTAAGTAAATAGAACTTCCAATGAATATTTTAAAATAATATTCATCAAGTACATAAAACCTTAAATGAATATTCGAAGGTAATATTCATTTAATAAATAACATTCTAATGAATATCAAAATAATATTCATTAAATAATCAACTCTAAATGAATATTCGAAACTAACATTCATTTAATATCTCTCGACTGAGATAATACTCGAATAACATTCCTCGAAATATTTCCAAGTAATTGATACTTTATGCAAATATAAATAACGTTTAATAATAACATTCCTCAGATAAATAATAATCTGTCATTGGAATCCCTCCGGGTTTCCACGACTATCTATATCTCAAAATACCGACTCCCGGTCTATATTTAAGAATGAATATCATATGCCCTTCGATAAGGGTCTTATTTAAACAATCCGGCTTATAACTGATAATTCGTATCTAGTCTATAAGCCAATATCAATTCAGGGAACAGGTATCAAAATATAATTTTGACAATAGGCATGCATGCTATGGCATATGTAAAATGGCAATCACATATATATATTATCACAACAACAGGTTCAGAGTTTTGAACACTTGCCTGGTAATCAGGTGTGGGTGGAGATAGCGTGTCCTGGGTCTGCTCGATGATCTAAAAATAATCAAAACATTCGAGATTAACCACTTAACATGTTTTAAAAGTCTAGGTATAACTTCACTAAAATCGAAACACGTTTTCGAATTATCTCGTTATACACCTTTTAGTGTGACTCTTTTTATTACTGACACGATCCGACATTTGTTCATGTCATCATACCCACGCTCGGTATATACCTAGGTCGTATAAGTTCTAAAGTCGATCGATTACGAACCGAGATTATACCTCGAGTTTTATCGTTCGTTTTCTAAGTGTTTTACCAAAGTTATAACCAAGCGGGTTTTTAGGGGTTCGTTCGAGTTTAACTTTGATTCCAACATTTTTATAAAATCGAAAAATGATCCGTTTCACATGAGGTTTTCTCTCACACCTTCTTTTTTACATCTAGTATTTAATTACCAAGATTTGTCACTAACTTACGTATTTTACGAGGGTTCAATTTCAGTTACGAATTCTCGTTTACGGTTTCGAACTACTTTTCGTAATTTGACCATAACTCCTAAACCGTAAGTTGGCATGTTTCGATTTTCGTGCCAAAACGATCTATGGCTCGAGATCTACAAGGACATGTTAAGTAATCACTAAGGACAGAAATTTATCCTAACTGTTATGCACGAATTGTTAAGGTCTAACCAAAATCGGGCATTACGACGGCTATAAATCGAACGTTTCTAATTTCATTTCATCAACACCAAGCCACACCGGGCGTACCATACATCTTACATACATTATACTCATCTTATAAGTCCAAGAACAGTTCACCTTAGCACCATAATCATCATGTCTCATAATCAACAAAATCAATTACATAATCATGCTTACATGCTTATCATAACATCTAACTTATAATTAATCTAAAAATCACCAAGAACACCATAAAACTTAAAAAGAAAACCTAGGGTTTGAGATGTCCATACCTTCCTTGAAGTGTTCTAAGACCTTACTAAGCCTTGATTATCTCTTGCATATCCTTAACCAAGCTTAGATCATTCAAACAAATCAAGAAATCAAAGATTAGATCTTGAAAACACTATTCATCATCACTTTGATGATTTTTGAAAACTATGCTAGAGATGGAATTTGAAGCTCAAATTTCTAGGAGATCATGTTGATATAGTAAGGAACTTACATGATTTATTTCATGGCCATTGAATGTCAAGAGGTTAGACTTTGATTTTGCTGAAAAGGAGCAGATTTTTTTTTTCTCTTCATGGAGTTCTTGGCTTTTCTTCCTTTGTTTTGCTTTATGCCTAAATAATTGTAATACTTGGCATATATCTTGGATGCATCCTTTACTTTTGTGTTGTTAGCTTGCTAGTGGTCCAAGTGTTGCCCTTCTATTGGTCCACTTGTTAGCACCACATTAAGCATACCATTTTTGGCACAAATGCAACTTCATCACCACACTTGTAGTTGACTTACATGAAAGTCACTTTGCTGACCCTTACTCCATCCACTTGCACATGTTTGTCTCTTGGTTCTCTGCTTGCTTCTGTGTCCGGTTATTACTCAATTCATTGATCGTTCGAAGGAATTTCTCGAAGATTTCTAATTAGGGTTTTACCGGAAACCATCTTACTATTTATACTATCATTCTCAATTCTCTTTAATAATTCTTGAATCCAAATTCCTTAAATCTCTTCAATAAACCCTTAAGTCTTTAAGTGTCCAGGAAATTCTCGTGGAAAATAAAAGTACTATTTTTCAGAATCTGACAGCTTTTACATAAACTTATTTTCCCCCTGGATCACTAATATGAACTCGGAAATCCGTTCCGAATACTTCTATATAGTGTCGTCTCATAATATTCCTAAATCCATCAAAATCACTATTCATCCATTTTTCTTTACTCATCCTCTTAGGGTTGTACAAATGTCCCTAATCTCTTTCAATCGTTACTTAACCTTTTTACGGACCTACTGTTCCAATAACAGATATCGATTTGGATGACATAGGAATAATCTTCTCCTTCAGAATTATCAAATCTCAACTCCCTAGGAGATAGATAATTCTTATCTAAAGTGTCAACCAATAGTATTCTTCATGGCATATAAACATTTGAATCCAATTCTATTCCTTTCATTCATTATCTCAATCGCTACATCGTAGTCGTAATCACTATTCACCATTACCTCAGTACATAATAAAAAGTTTTAATTATATCCAAATTTTGGGGGTTCTTACAGTCTCCCCTCCTTAAAAGGATTCCGTCCCGGAATCAGGTAGGAAGCAAAGAGTCGTTTACCTGTCGTTCACTTTTTAGCTTCCCGGTCAATTCTTAGTCGTTCTACCCTTTCTCAGCACATCTTCTAGTGCTACAATCCATACTTTAACCTTTTTCCAGCAACGTTGCTACTTTTCGTACAACACACTATCCGGGTTATACTCTTACTCAGTCTTATCCTTATTGATACCTACAGTAACATTGGTATCACTATCACTCTGCGAATTCGGAGGTAACCTCGCTCGTACTGTGCATTTCCTGATCGCTTTAATCTTCGCAATCTCGATCAATATAGAGAAGTGGAAAGATTTATTGAGAGATCACTATGATCAATTGAACATTTGTTATATTGAATAGTTAGTACAGAAGGGGGCCATCCTTTAGTACTTGATAAGCAATTAAATAAGTTATGGTATTCCACTTAGACTTCTATCACATAGACAGATAGTCACGTAGCAGTACATCCCCTCCTTAAAGGGTTATTCTTCTCAATTCATAAAGAAGATGAATAAAAGAGAAGAAAAGAAAAGAATTCTAAAGGATTATAGAAAGTTTTCATGATTGTAAAATATCATACTCAGAATTTACCTCTGAACTATAGAGGTTCATTAAGGAAGAAATTAATCATAATTATATCCAATACTATTTGATCGCAATCTCACGTGTCAACATATCTTGCTACTTTGTCCACTATTCTATGGACCTATATCTTACCACGGTATTATTTTATTAATAATGATCATAATATATGATATATTGTTGCAGTAAATTTTCAAGAATAAAATGAGAATTTCATAGTACTTAGTGGTTTATCTAATCAACTTTTGCCGACTAAATTTTCTATGTTTTGGGATTTCATCGGAATGAATAAGAGATATCTCTGGTGATTTTACGGCAAGAGATGCCGTGACAATTAAGATTCAAAATATATAAAATTTTATATATTTTATAGAGAAATAAAAAATATAAATATATTTTAACGTATTAGAAGTACAATAGGTGTTAGAATTTATAGATTAGAAGAGTTCGAATTTATATTTATAGGGAAGACATATAATTAGAAGTTCTATTGGAAGTAGAATATGTATTTATAAGATATGTGATTAAAAGTTCTATTGGAAATAGAATAGGAGTTCGAATTTATAGAGAATAAGAGTTCGAATTTATATAAAAAAAACATATGATTAAAAGTTCTATTAGAAGTAAAATAGGTGTATGAATATATAGATGAGACATATAATTAAAATTTTTATTAGAAGTAGAATACAAGGACGGTGGTGACATCTTTTATAATATTCTAAAAAAAGTCTTCATATTTGAAAAGAAAAGAATCGATGTGTTAACATAATAAAAGAACATTCTCATGCGGGAACTCTAAATAAATACATGAGTATTTATAATATAAAGAGAAAATAAGATGTATTTTAATTTTTTTAAATTCCACAAATTTTAGAAAGTTTAGAGAAAGTAAAAATTGAAATTCAATCTATTTTTAGGTTTTGATTTTAAGGGAAAAAGTTCTATAAGATAAATATTATCAATACTCCCTCTGTCCCAACAGGTTCTTTACAGTTACTATTTTGGGCCGTCCCATCCATTTATTTACATTCCAAAAATAGTAAATTTTCTCACTATTACACCCACTACCTTCCCCACTATCTCATATTTAATAATAAAAAATACTATTACACCTACTACTTTTCTTCACTATCTCAAATCTATTATTAAATACTGATAGGTCCCACCACTTTACCCACTTTTCATCACTTTACCTACTTAAATATATATATATATATATTGGTCTCCGTGTCCCAGCCGTCTGTAAAGAACCGGCCGGGACGGAGGGAGTAATATATAATGAAGTTGGAATTTCGATCCCAAACGAGAGCGGCGCTCTAGGATTGTCTCAATCTATTTTTCTAATTTTTTAGAATTTTAAACACTAATAAATATAAAAATATCTTTTAATATGTTAGAAGTAGAATAGGTGTTCAAATTTATAGATAAGAAGAGTTAGAATTTACAGGGAGACATATAATTAGAATTTCTATTGAAAATAGAATAAGTATTCAATTATAAGGTATATGATTGAAAGTTCTATTGGAAGTAGAATAGGAGTTCGAATAAACACTAATAAATATAAAAATATCTTTTTACATATTAGAAGTAGAATAGGTGTTCGAATTTATAGATGAGAAGAGTTCGAATTTATAGGGAAAACATATAATTAGAAGTTCTATTGGAAGTAGAATAGGTTATATGACATGTGATTAAAATTTTTATTGGAAGTAGAAGAGGAGTTCGAATTTATAGAGAATAGTTCGAATTTATAGAAAAAAACATCTAATTAAAAGTTCTATTAAAAGCAAAATAGGTGTTTGAATATATAGAGGAGACATATAATTAAAATTTTTATTAGAAGTAGAATACAAGGATGGTGGGGACATCTTTTACGATATTCTTAAAAAAAGTCTTCGTATTTGAAAAGAAAAGAATAGATGTGTGAAAGGATATCTTCGATATATTATTTATTTTGGTATTTGTACGATTTAAACATAAAATTTAATTACACTTAGTTATCCTCTCCACTAGGCCATTTAATTTAATTGATTCCGTCAAAGTCAAAAGTCAATTCTAGCAAATATCTATTTTTACTTATAAGAGATATTCCATTATTGCGAAAAATTAAAATTATATTTTTATAGAATATATCTCTACACCAAGGCAATAAAGATCGAACAAGAAATATCGAGGTTTTATATTTTTTAGATCTTCGTTGCAAAATTGATTAGGCGACAGGCTTGAACAAAGAATATTTGAGGATTAATATTCTTTAGAGAACTCGTGCTATATTTAAAAGTGATCTGTTTTTATTCAAAAATATTCCGCCTTCGCACTCAAAATATTTTTATCCTCAAGAATATTAATATTCAGTGGTAGAATATTAATACTCATTTTTATCTCATGCTAGAAATATTTAAAGTAATTTTTCTCCCACTTCTTAAAATTATTCCATTTTTTGGAGAAAATTATTTTAAATACTCAAAAATATTTCCTACACTCTCAATATATTTTATATATTAGGAAATATATTCTAAGTATTTATTCAAGTCAAAACATTGGTCAAAAGATGCATCTATTTCATAGAAAGACCAATCGTATTTTATTCGGAACCGAAACCTGATTTAATCGTATTAAATCCAAATAAAATACTTCCACTTGTTAGAATGACTTGAAACTTGAGATGGGTCACTTAAATACTATTTTCTATGCATGGTAAAAGTTTCGTAATTTTTTAAGAATTTTGGTCCGGGCACGAAAATCGAGACAGTGGGTCCACGTTTGACCACGTTTGACCAAGTCACCGTTGACCTTTATTGACCAAACTTTCCAGAATTCCATTTTATAATATTCCCAAGTGCTCCATAATTATAAAATTATTTAGTGGGTATTTTCGTATTTTTTGGGTATTTAATTAACGATATATGTTACGTACTTATTCGTTAATTGATACGAGTACGATACATTAAATAAAAGCCCAAACACAGCTGGGATACTTTACCACAAACCACTCCAAAGAAACACAAAACCACTCCCAACAAACACAATACCACTTTCCACCTCATCAATCCGCACCTTTTCAATCTCAACCACTCATTTTACTTTAAATCTCAACCAGTCCTTCCACCCAATTCCTCCTATAAATAAACCTCTTCCCCCAACCATTTTCAAAAAGCTAAAGATCCAAATAATTGCTGGGATTTTTGAAGTGTGAGCTCTCTCAATATATCCAAACACTCTCTACACCCACTTCATCTCAAAAACCTTCCATTTCTTATATATACTTAAATATATATAAGGTTTTTGTTCCAAAAAGCTTAGTTCCTTCAACCAAGCTTTCTCCCACCTTTCTCCCACCTAGCAAGCTCATCTATCACTACTATCCGGACTCCCGAAGGGCTGCCCAAGTTCGACCATAAACCAAAATCCGGCCGAACCTCCGGCAAATTTTTCCGGCGAACTTTTCCGGCGATATCCAAAAAGTGGTAATATTTTAGCTTCATATCCGAGTCTTAACCGACCATATTTTTACATACATATAAGAGCTCTCTATCTTCATCTTCTCTTCATCTTTAAGCTCTTATATCGGATCTCTAAACGAGACCATAAAAATCCGTACAAGGATTAAATTTCGAACAACGATTCGAAATATTACAAAACCTCGAAAAAAAAGGAGGTTATATTTGACGACGGTCAAATAATACATCGAGCTTGATTTGATTCCCTTCTATCACCTCTAGTGTTCCGGGGGAAAAGAATCTAAAAGCCTTAATTAAAACTTTAATGCACTTACTTTGGCCATTAATATTTTATTGTTGTGTGGTGTGTTTAATTACTCGTACGTGTGTGTTTATCTTTAATGCGTAATAGCGTGGCGAAAGTCGTTTATATATTTTCCGCATTTTTTTTCTTCTCGTCCTCACACTTGTGAGTGATTTTACTTTCCGCACTAATCTTAACGCGTAATAGCGTGGCGAAAGCCTTTTATATACTTTCCGCACTTTTTTCTTCTCGTCCTCACACTTGTGAGTGATTTTACTTTCCGCACTTTTTCTTCTCGTCCTCAGACTTGTGAGTGATTTTACTTTCCGCACTTTTTCTTCTCGTCCTCACACTTGTGAGTGATTTTACTTTCCGCACTTTTTCTTCTCGTCCTCACACTTGTGAGTGATTTTACTTTTCGCACTAATTTAACGCATAATAGCGCCCCTCGTTTTATCCTATAGATAAGCGAGTTACTTTTCTGTACTTGTGCGTTTATTTGTGTGTTGTGTTTAATTGGCCAAATTAATATTAAAGTGCAAATTGTTAAAGTAAAATTATAACACTCTCGTTTAAATATATACGAATAGTCTAACGTTGACTATATCGAACGAGAAGTTGTTTATCAAAGATCCTTAAACTATAAAGCTTTTAAAGGACTTGATTTATACATTACTTCGAAAATAGACGTATTTTCAATAAAGAAGTAATTGTAAGTATACTTCGATCTTTACGAAAGTCGAACCAAAGTATACGATTATAAACCTTATAAGCCTACGAGCTTAAAGGAAATAATCAATATTTACAAACTCCGAGATATATTTAAATCTCTTTTAAACGGAGTATTGTATTGAAAGTATTCTTCGATCTACAAGTGATATCGAATAAAGAATACACATAAAGTCATAAGCAAACAAAGCTTATTGAACTTATTTTTAATTAATAATCGTGTAAGAATATTATAGTCACCCTAGGACATATTAAGTCAAAAACCTCTCTTTATATTACGGTTTGTTTCGTAGATATTGTTTTCTAAGTTTTGCAGTGAGGTGAAGTTGAAATGAGGTGATTCTCATTCTAAGACCCAAGTCCTAGGCACTAGAGGGGAGTTAGTGGCCTTTGCACCGTGAAGAAGAGGAAAGACCCAAGACCTTTCATCTAAGATCCAAGACCGGCAAAAGCGAGGAATTCAAAGACTACACTAAGGGTTCTACATCAACTTTGAAGAAGTAGCGGGGAGTTGCTGTCTAAGATAAGTTGTGTAGGTTTTCACAACGACTTTGAGGGTGTAACGGGGAGTTATGACCCAAGATGAGTCTTGTGGGTTTTTATATTTATTGTGAGGTAGTATCTTGGAGATACGTACCAAGACCAATATTTATTGGGCTGTAAAGGCTTCTCCGCCTACTAAAGGAGCGAGATATTTTTAAGGGAAAATCTCGAGTCCGGAGAGGAGCTCGGGGACTGGAGTAAGGGTGAGCGAATCCATTAGGGGTTGCGCCATCGCGAACCAGGATAAAATCTCCTGTGTGGTATTTTCTTCCCTTGTCTTTTATTTTCTGCACTTATAAACTGCATAACAACTCGGTAAAAGTTTTAAAAAGGGAAAATTATTTTAAAACGCCATAATAATTTTTAAATTGGATATTAAGCTATTCAACCCTCCTTCTAGCTTAAATTAGCCCTCTTACGGGACCTTACAATTGGTATCAAAGCAGTGCTTTTTAACGTGTTTGTTAAGTGATTTGCAGATTTACAGGCACAACAAAAAGTGATCCTACATGGCGTATCTAAATACCATCGGTTGCGGTGAAGGCCTATCTAGCTCTCGCCCTCCTCTATTTGATGGCAACAACTTTTCAACATGGAAAACGAGGTTTCGCATCTATGCTAGATCTCAAGGAGTCAAAGTTTGGATGGCCATAGAAGATGGAGTTGTTATTCCTACCGAAACAGTTGACGGTGTCATTGTTGAAAAGAAGGTTAGTGAATACACCCTCGCCGAGGAAAATATGATGAATATAGCCGCAAAAGCCGAAATGGTTCTCACAAGTGCACTTGCAGAAAAAGAATATAAAAGAGTAAACAATTGCAAGTCTGCACAAGAAATGTGGAACAAATTAGTGGTTACCTACGAAGGAACCATTGATATAAAAGATTCTCGAATGGAAACTTTAATCCATGAATACGAGAACTTTAAACTCCAAGAAGGAGAAAATATCATCGATGTGGAAACAAGATTTACTCGCATAATCGATGAATTATCTCAACTCGGAAAGAGTTATTCTCGAAATGAAAAGAACAGAAGAGTTCTTAAATCTTTACCTCCTAGTTGGAAGGTTAAGGTTACTACTATAAAAGAAATGCATAATCTAAATGATTATGACATCGATAGTTTATTCGGAAATCTTCGTGCATACGAAGAAGACAATATTCCGGATAAGGTCATTCCTAAAGTGGAAGACAAAAAGAAAAATAGGGCTTTAAAAGCTATATTAATCGATGAAAATGAAAACGATGAGGAGTTGAACGAAGAACTCCAAGATCTCGATGAAAGCGAAATTGCTTTACTAACGAGACAACTTCGTCGTGTGCTACAAAGCAAAGCTCAAAGATATGAAAAAGGCTTCCTAAAATCAAATAATCAACAAAGAGTTTTTAACTCTAAAGGAAGGCCTAATTAATCCCAAAATTATAGTCCTAACTATAAGAGTAATTTTCCAACAACGAGCTATAATAAACGCAAAGGCACTCAAAATACAAATGCCTATAATAATGCCAATACCAATAATAATCCTCCTTACACTCCTCCAAAATATAAGGAACAAACTCCGGAGGAAACACAAGAAATGTGTTTCGAGTGTAAGCAACCGGGTCACTTCAAAAGAGAATGTCCAAAGCTTGCTAAAGGAAGAATCCTCGTGGCGGAAAATGGTTGGGATTTAAGTGAAGATAAAGAAGTTTCGGAAGCTAGTGAAGAAGTTGTCAACTTGTGTTTAATGGCTATCGGAGATGAAGCTACTTCAACGGGAGCCTCCACTTCTCATCAAGAGATAAGTTCTAATCTCAACTACATCTCAAATAAATTGCAATTAGATGAATCTAACTTAAATCTAGTTGATATGAGTAAGTATGATTTAATTGAGCTTGTAGTAGGTATCAACAACAAATATAAAGATGTTGATAAAAGACTTCATTCATTATGGTTCGAGAAAATGAAACTTGAGGAAATGTATCATACTCAAAATAAAGAATTTACTCGGATGATGGAGATGCAAACTCAAAACGAGAATGAAATGACATTTTTAAATGATCAAAACCATCTCTTGAAAGTTGAAGTAAACAACTTTAAGGACAATGCTCTCAATCTCGAAGTAGAAAATGTGGCTTTAGTACTTCAAGTTGAAGAGATGAAAAATGAGAAGTTACAACTAAATGACAATATTAGTAAACTCAATGTTGATCTTTTGAACTTAAAGATTCAAAACGAATCAATTGTTCGAAACAGTGTAACGTCTCAATCTCATGTAAACAATCTTGAAAAAGAGAATGAGCTATCACAAATCTTTGAGTTGAAAGAAAAAGAATTAAAACAAGAAACTCAAAGATTAAGAGAAGAAAATTTCAAGCTCATATCTCAAGTTATGGATCAAGCAAGATTCTTTAACAACAAGATTGATGCCTTAAAAGAAGAAAAAGAAAATCTTGAAATTGTTGTTCAAAGATTTACTAAAGGCAATGAGATGTTAGATAAAATGGTACTCTCAAAAGTCTCCTATAACCGTGAATGTCTAGGATATAATAGAAACGCTCCTCCTACGAGAAACGTTAAACCCCAAGCTCAACCTCTCATGGCTCCTCCTCAACCACGAACTCTAAAATGCACATATTGTAACAAAGATGGACATTCTGTCTTTGATTGCAAATTCAAGAGTGGTGAATTTAAGGGGAAGCATGTATGGATTCGTAAAGGATCAAGACCATACAAGAAGGTTGAAAGACAAGTACCATTTAACCGAGTTGCTCAAAATGATCAAAGGCAACAAAGGTTTCAACAACCTAGGATGTATCAAAATAGAAACACCATGCACTATAACAATACTAATAGGTATGCATCTAGAAATCAACATGCTCCCATTCGTAATTTCTATCCTCAACGTGCTCCCTACTTTGCAAATGCTAGAAATAATGTGCATCGTGTTAACTCTAGATTCTATGATAATGATAGATATTCGTAACATCATGTTAGACATCATGCTCCTAGAAATATCAATATGCCTAACAATGATTATTCTATGCCTAGATTTTATCATACAAATTCGAATATTATTTATGATGGACTAACCCCAGGACCCTTAAGACAAAAGGGTACCTATAAATATAATTGATTTATTTTGTAGGTTTGTCTTGCCGCGAAACAAGACATATGGTACCTTGATAGTGGTTGTTCACGACACATGACCGGTAATGAATCATTGTTGAACAACATTAAAAAGGTCACTACGGGTAGTGTTACATTTGGAGATAGTAGTAAAGGTGTCATTGTCGGCATTGGAGATAACGGGAATAGTCGCTTCAAGATTTCAAACGTACAACTTGTCACGAGACTAAAGTACAATCTTCTCTCGATAAGTCAACTTTACGATAATGATTACAAGGTAATTTTCTATACTACTCATTGTTGTATTTTAGACAAAGATTGGAAATTGATTCTCACTTTCCCTCGAAACAAAAATGTCTACACATGTGACATGAGCAAGAATGAGAATGTATGCCTAATCACAACAAACGATGACCCTTGGTTATGGCATCGAAGAATAGGACATGCAAACATGAAGTTGATTAGAAATATATCAACTAAAGATCATGTTCGAGGTATACCAAAATTGAATTATCAAAAAGATCATACTTGTGAAGCTTGCGAAATTGGAAAACAAATTCGAGCCTCTCACAAAGCTAAATTCGTGGTATCAACCTCTAGACCTCTCGAGCTTTTACACATGGATCTTATTGGTCCGGTTCCAATACAAAGTCTCGGAGGTTGTTCATACACGTTAGTAATCGTTAATGATTATTCACGATTCACGTGGACGGAATTCCTCAAATCAAAAAGTGATGCTTTTGAATCTTTCTCTTCTCTATGTAAAAAGATTCAAAATCAACAAAATAGTACCATAGTCTATATTCGGGCGGATCATGGTAAAGAATTTGAGAATTCTAGTTTTACGAACTTTTGTGATGAAAATGGTATCATACATAATTTTTCCGCACCATACACTCCACAATCAAATGGAGTTGCATTACAAGAAATGGCAAGCGCTATGCTTAATGAATATCGTCGACCTCAATATTTTTGGGCCGAAGCGATGTCTACTTCTTGCCATATTCTTAATCGGGTTTTGCTACGACCAATAACTCAAAAGACTCCTTACGAGCTTTATTTTGGCAAAACACCGAAACTAAGTTACTTTCGAGTATTCGGATGCAAATGCTTCATATTAAACTCGAAAGACTATCTTACCAAATTTGATCCTAAATCAAATGAAGGTATATTTCTTGGATACTCTACAAATAGCAAAGCCTATCGAGTATTCAATCTTAAAACACTTGTGGTGGAAGAATCAATGAATGTTGCATTTGATGAAAGCAAACCACCATCAAAGTACAAAGATCTTGTTGAAAACGATAAAGTTGAACAAGACGATGTAGAAAATATTATTCGACAATTCGAAAATATGGATCTCGGAACACCGATTCCAAGAAATCCATTAGAATTAGCCGAAACGGAAGTAGAACTTCCTAAAGAAATTCCTATTATAAGAAGTCATCCACTAGATAATGTTCTTGGAGACTTAAATAAAGGAGTTCAAACGTGGTCACAAGTACAAAACGTTGTGAATCATCTTAGTTTTCTATCTCAAATGGAACCTAAGACCGCTAAAGAAGCTTTGCTAAACGAAGACTAGATCTCGGCTATGCAAGATGAATTATTACAATTCACTCGTAGCAAAGTTTGGGAACTTGTTCCAAAACCCAAAGATACTTCCATAATTGGAACCAAATGGGTATTTAGAAACAAGTTAGATGAAAATGGAACGGTTGTTCGAAATAAAACGAGATTGGTCGCTCAAGGCTATACCCAAATGGAAGGGATAGACTTTGATGAAACTTATGCACCCATAGCACGAATTGAATCAATTCGAATGCTATTAGTATACGCGTGTCATAAAGATTTCAAAGTATACCAAATGGATGTCAAATCGGCTTTCTTAAACGGGATATTAGAAGAAGAAGTCTATGTCAAACAACCTCCCGGTTTTGAAGATGCCACTCATCCAGAAAATGTATACAAATTATTCAAAGCTTTATACGGATTAAAACAAGCTCCATGAGCTTGGTATGAATGGTTAAGCAAGTTCCTATTAGGAAACAATTTTAAAATGGGAACGGCCGATAAAACCTTATTTACAAGACAAGAAAAAGATGATATCTTGCTTGTACAGATATACGTAGATGACATCATTTTTGGTTCAACCAATGATGCACTATGCAAAGAGTTCTTTGACAATATGAGCAAAGAATTCGAAATGAGTATGATGGGTGAATTAAATTTATTTTTAGGATTGCAAATTAAGCAATCAGATATAGGCATTCATATTTCACAATCGAAATATTGTAAAGAAATGCTAAAGAAATTTGAAATGGAAAATTCAAAACCCATATCTACTCCTATGTCGACTTCTGATAAATTAACAGAAGATCCCAACGGAATACCCGTTGACACTAAGAAATCTCGAGGCATGATTGGTAGCTTGCTATATATTATCGTAAGTCATCCCGATATTCAATATAGTGTTGGTAAGTGTGCTAGATTCCAAGTAGCACCAAAAGATCTCACTTAACCGCGGTAAAGCGAATATTGAGATATCTAAAAGAAACCACTGACGTGGGTCTTTGGTATCCAAAAGGAGTACCATTCGACTTAGTATGTTTTTCTGATTCGGACTATGCCGGGCATTTAGTCGACAGAAAAAGTACAAGTGGTACATGTCAGTTTCTGGGAGGATGCCTAGTATCTTGGTTTTCCAAGAAACAAAATTCGGTATCTATTTCCACAACAGAAGCTGAATATATAGCGCCCGCAAAATGTTGTGCTCAAATATTATGGATGAAGCAAACATTAGCTGACTATAATACTAAATTTGATGTGATCTCAATCTTATGCGATAACACGAGTGCTATTGATCTTAGCAAAAATCCCGTGTTACACTCAAGATCTAAGCATATAGATATGAGACATCATTTCTTACGTGATCATGTCAATAAAGGCGATATAAAATTGACACATATTAAAACTGAGTACAATCTCGCAGATATATTAACGAAACCATTGAATTTCGAAAGATTCACTAAACTCCGTTTGGATTTAGGAATGTTGGAAATTCCAAAATAAATGGTTTACATTGATATATAAATATTATAAATATTTATATATTTTTGTGAGAATATTTATCATTATTTATAGTCATCTCACGAAAAAGATATCTTTCCGGATGATTAAAACTCTAAAACTCAGATTTATCAATAACGAAAACATATGAAACTTTATCGATCGGGTTTTATCGAGAACTTAATTTTCCTACGGATAAAGATAAAACTATTCGAGCAAATATTTATCGGTATTAAAATCGGAAATATTTTTTAGATACTAAATAATTGATATTTATCTCAAATACAAAGAATCAAAATATTAGTATAATTACTACTATTTAAGTATTAATATTTAATATATTATTATATTATTATATAATAATTATTATTAGTTTTCAAAACTATTTTCAAAAATAAAAATATATATTATTTTTAGAATTATTTTTGACCCAGTCCATATAAATTGGACCAGCCCAACTCAGCATAACCCAGCCCAATACCCTAAAACCCTAGCATCTTGGCCGTTCATCTTAATGATGATTTAATCCTGGCCGTTGGTTTTTAAAATATATATACTAATTATACACACGAAATTCATTTTTGTGTGAGCACTGTTCAGCCGTTGTGTTCTCTCGTCTCTCTCCCTCAAACCTTAATCTCTCTCTCTCTCGAGCCATCTCGCCTATTCTATTCTTTTCCGATCAAAAACCCTAAAAACTCGACCGTATTCAATGATTTCATACACCAAATCGAGTCTATTTTCATCCCTTGTACCGATTAATCTCATAATCTGTACAAATCAAAGCTGAGTTAGGATAGATCGAAACAATTTTGAGAATCAAAGTCGTTATCATCTTAATTGATATCGATTTACGAATCAAAATCAACAAATATATACTTATATACACTGTATACACACACAAAAGCACACTTTCTTCATTTACCTATGATTTTCTCAAAACCCTAACTCGTATTTTAAGGGTTTGTGCAGGAATGATGAAGACAACTCTAATTAAAGGCAGTGCTGTGATAATAAACCACAAATTAAGGTTCACGAAGAGCTAAATCGGTGGTATCGCCCTCGACTCAGTGAGCCAACTCGCGAGTCAACTTGGGAACCATGCGAGTTTAGGAGATTTGGATTGGTAAGGACTCGAGAAGACTACGATGCCTCAAGCTAAGGTATTATTTCAATTAAACTTAAGAAATTATGTGTTCTTCGTGAAAAGCTATGTGATTACTTGTCTATCTTGCTTGATCTGTCGAAGGTATTGATGTAACTTATCTATATGAGTTCGTATATGATTAAATTCTAACTGTTAACTCACCCAGGCTTTCGAATGCGTAAGAATTTATTATATTTGGTTATTTGTGATCTGGCAAGCTAAATGAACATGTTTTGGGATATATATACAAAAGTGAGATTCTTTAAATGTGCGACTATGGACACAGTGGAATTGTGTTTGAATTCATTGGACTTGGTCAATTATATACTCTATATGGTTACTGGTATGGAGATATAGTTCGACTTGGTGATTAATAGATAAATCATATGGTCTGTATATGTCACTTGAATTATTTTCAGTATGATTTCTATATATGAAAGAAAATGGTTATTAACACTATGAGTACTTATATGGAATCTGTGTCATTTGACTTGGTCAAGCATATGGGTTGTGGTGATGTATTGTTATGGAAAATCAGAGTAGATGTGAACTTGATGGATCTACTGTCATAACTTTGTGATTAAGTGTGTAGTTGGTTACCTTAAGAAGTATAGACGAATAAATCTGTGTTGTACTAAATTAGCATGCATTCATATAAAGCTAAGACACAACACACACCAGCCCTCACACAAAGACATGGCTAGGACTCCCTTAGAGAGGCCTAGTATCTTGACACTGGGGTGCAACGGCCACTTACAGAAAATAAGATTCATACCTTGCATTTTTATTACTTGTTTAATCTTATACTATGTTCTGTAAAGTGGTATATATGCCCTGTTTTGTAATACACACTTGCCTATGTTGTATAACTTGGTCAATATGTGATCTGTTCTTCTTAAATGAATGGAAGATTATGGTCTGGTGTGCATGTCTCTTTCAATCAATCATTTGTAATATATATAACCCTGAGTCATTAATATATTCTTATAGTACTAAAAGTAGTAACTTGGCATTAAATGAGAAGTGACCACAGTGGACTTTAAAGGATACAAGTTTTGTCTTTAGGACTAACCTTTTTGTAGAATCAGCCATGTGTCCCCTTTTGTGCATACTTTGAATAGTCAAAAACATCATGCTCTTCTCATGCACTTCATATATTATACACTATATGTAATATTCTGTGAGCATATTGTGAGTTGCATTGATACACATGCCTGACAAAATCTGATAAATACCTTTATCCATTTTTTTCCCTCATTAAATTGAATCACTGTTGTAGTGTACCTTGCTGCATCATGAATTGCACACTCTTACTCTGAAGTTGTCACTTATCTGTGTGCATATCCTGATTTGGTCTTGAGAACTCATGCAAAACAGATATTTAAATGTTATATAGGCATACACATATCTCAAAATTCATGTTTTACAGCTGCATGCTATTTGTTAAGCATGAAACTTGTCTATGCATGCCCTGCAACTCATTTATTAAGTGTACTATGTGCCTCACCAGCCTGCATGATAGCATCTATGTTGATATATAATATAAAAACTTGTGCATGCTTGAGTGATCCTTATCTATGCTTATTTGCCTATATATACATATGTTCATGCATACATATCACACACACCTACACTTAGTCTCCATTTATGGAATTTACACCATTGAAACCCAACCCAAAAGCCAAAAATTTTCAACTTCTTTTCTATTCCCTACCATGAATAGAAAAGATTTTAACCATAACCTATATGCTCCCTTCACCCCATATTGCCATCCAGACAGTTCCAAAGAACACTATTGAGTATTGAATACAGTAAAAGAATACAGAGGGAGGGTGAATGGATTCTTGAACTTTTCTTCGTTCTTGAATCTTTGCATCAAGATATGTGTTGAGTGTGTGAGATATGTAAGTGCGGATAACAAAGACAAACACAACACAATATTACTTTAATCTAATATTTTATTAGATAAAGATTTTGCTACAATCTGTGAATACAAATGATAGTATTCTCAGCTTCGTTTTTCTCAGAGAGATATTTCTTTTGATGTATCTGAAAAACTTTTCTGCTTAGGAAGTGAGGCTGTATCCTTATAGACATGGATACACCTACTTACTACAAATAAGGTAGGTAAAGAAAATACTTTCCAGTCTGTCTATCTCATTTAAGTAAGAGTCCAAACGGCTACAGATTTGACTTTGTAAATCCTGTTCAGATCTACTTCTTTAGCTCCTTGTCCCCTGACTTATCTCTCCAAGCTTCTTTCTAGGCTTTCCAACGTGCTTTATAGTACATAGTCAAATAAAGCGTCTTGGCTTGTTGCAGGTTTCTGACTTGTACAATTCTTCAGTATTTTGTCTTCAAGAATGTATTCGAGAAGTGGCTAAGTGAGTGATTCGAGAACTAGAATTGACTTAATCGATAACTCTGAGTTCTCGAATAGTGTTATATTGACATATCGAATCACTTCTCGAATAGCTCTTTTCTCTGGGAGTCCTTGAGATATCGAATAGAGCATTTTGACATATCGAATCCCTGAGATATCGAATAGCATCTTGAGTCTTTGAGATATCGAATAGAGCATTGACTTGTTGACCCTTTTGAGAACTCGAATATCACCTTTGACCTGTTGAGTCCTTGAGTTCTCGAACAGAGTAATAGACATATCGAATCTCTGAGATATTGAATGAGATATCGAACAGTGTATTCAGAGATATCGAATAGTGTCTTCTGAGATATCGAATCCCTGACTTCTCGAATGCTAGACTTCTCGAATAGACAAATGTACTTCTCGAATTGGTACTTAGGCAAATTCTTCATTTCTTCAAATCCCAACTGTGATTATTTGGCAGCCTTTATCTCCTTGCTTGAGGCATGAACCTTGGAACTTCTTTCAAGCATTATTCTTGACTTAATAGGTACAGTTACACAACTAGAATTTGATGCCTATTACAAGTACAAAACAAGTAGAAACTCTACAACTAGAGGTTCCCTCAGTTAAGAGGTCATGTAAGTAATGCATAGCATTACAAGCAACTTAGGCTTGTTATTAGATGTATTCAGGCATGCTTCTGTGACTGACAATCTCCCCCAAATTGTGAGTAAGACCCTTAATCACAATTTCATGTCTGATAACAAGCCTAACATACATAAAGATAAAACTTGACAATACATGTATGAACTTTGATTAGCAGTGCGGATAGAACTACAGGGTGAGTAATCTTACAACCTATGATAAAGTACTAGCCATTGTCATTTGTTTCCCTTTCCATAGCTTTGGTTTGCAAGTCATCATATGCTTTCTGTCTTCTTTCTTTCTCCTTCCTTGTATTCTCATCCATAGCTTTTACTATTTCTGCCATAGCATCCAATTCTTCAAGAAAAATTGAGTCTTTGAAATCTTCAAGTACTGGTTTCAGAATGTTTGCAGGATAGTGGTTGAGTAGGTTCATTCTGATGTGGACCTGATCCCCATTTTGTTAGGTTAGGGGCTACACAAATAACGAGATTCAAACAAACAAATAAAACAAAGCACGCACATAAATATACTTGACGCGGAAAACCCACGTCCCAAACTTGTATTATTAATCCAAACAATTATCAATAATACATCAAAACAATAACACCTTAAAGGTGTCCCAACCCGATACTTGAGCCAACAATGCTCAAGCATCCCCAAACAATACTTAAGACTACATCTCTTAAGCTTTCACCTCCCCACAGACAAATACGATATGACTATGTATATATAGCCATCACAAACTTAGCCACCAAGATATCCTTTTCATACTTGGTTTTCAATTACAATCCTTATCATACTTGGTATCTAAATATACCATCTATAATAATTATCTAAACACATAATTATTACCCAATCCATATATGTTTTGGATCACCAAAACCCATACTATTCGTATTGGGTTTAAACCCAACAATCCTCCCCTTCAACCCAATACCCACATCGGATTGAACGGTAACCATCAAAGCCATCGACGTCCATCTGCCAACGCCTCCCTCGAACAAGAATCTCCTCATCTTGCTCCTCCAATCTTGAGTGTCGCCAAAACCCGTATAGTGACCCTCCAAACCATCCAAACCATCGTTCTTCACCATAACGATGTGTCCATCTACAAAATCACGTGCATCAACCACCACGAGTGCTCTTCCACATGTTGAGTCACCCGATCCTTGCTTTCACAATCCTTCGGTCTCCTGAAAAAAAATCACTAGTATCATCCAAATAGTTCACCTGGTTGATCAAGCCATTGAAATAGTTGCGATGACCTCTTCCATCTTCTTCCATCTCGAGTCCGCACAGGATTGATCCATGGTGCAAGGCCAATCGAATAATCCATACCGCACGTAACTTTGTCTCTACCCGCTTTAGTAGCAATTTCCTTGTCAGCAAATCCTTCATTGTACTCTGCTAGATCAATTGAACCTCGAACTTTCCCTCAACCTCATCCATCACGAACCCAAACCTTGGCTCTTGATACCACTTGTTAGGTTAGGGGCTACACAAATAACGAGATTCAAACAAACAAATAAAACAAAGCATGCATACAAATATACTTGACGCGGAAAACCCACGTCCCAAACTTGTATTATTAATCCAAACAATTATCAATAATACATCAAAACAATAACACCTTAAAGGTGTCCCAACCCGATACTTGAGCCAACAATGCTCAAGCATCCCCAAACAATACTTAAGACTACATCTCTTAAGCTTTCACCTCCCCACAGACAAATACGATATGACTATGTATATATAGCCATCACAAACTTAGCCACCAAGATATCCTTTTCATACTTGGTTTTCAATTACAATCCTTATCATACTTGGTATCTAAATATACCATCTATAATAATTATCTAAACACATAATTATTACCCAATCCATATATGTTTTGGATGACCAAAACCCATACTATTCATATTGGGTTTAAACCCAACACATTTCTCCTCCTATACTTCACCACATAGGGATTAAACTGAACTCTACACAATCCCTTTGCCCTTAGCTTTTCTGCTTCAATCTCCAGTCTCTCAATTTCTTTCTCCCTTGCTAGCCATTTCTCAAGACACACTTTTCTGATTCTCTCCTCATGATCTCTCTTCATCTTCACAAAATCAATTAGCTCCAGCTTCCATACTCTTTCCACTTTATCTTCTGAGCTCAACAATGCAATGATTCTTTCTATGTCATGTAGCTTGCCCCAGTGTTGACATCCTCCTTGTTTGAATTTCTCCTCCCTTCCATTAGTATATTTGATCTCAAGGTAGTTATCAACAATGGCAACATGGTAGATTCTTTGAGCTTGTAAGAATTGCAGTTGGTCTTCATCAAAATCTTCATCTAGTGGTTGGAGTTTTAAGCCTGGATAGATTGTCAGGGTCTTTGATTTGGATAGCTTTGGTTTCCTTGCAGCTTGCTTGAATTTGATTCTTTTTACATGATTACTTGGCAGCAGTATGTGACCTTTGTTTGTAGAACATTGTAGTATTCCATTAGAAGTTTGCTTTTTGAAATATACAAATGGTTTCTTGCATTGAACTTTCTTCTCTTCTTGAGGTGGCAAGACAGTTGCAGAAGCCATAGATGTAGATTTTGGTAGGTCACTACTAACAGTATTCACCCTAGACTTAGAGTCTTGTGTTGTGGTGAGGTTACTGTTAGCAATGCTTAAGGCTTGCTGTCTTCCTCTTTTCCTCTCAGAGACTTTACCTTGGTCATCATCATTCTTCTTCTCCTTATCATCCTTCTTCTTCTTTTTATCTTCATCACCCTTATCACTCCTGTGATGTCTTCTCCTTCCATCACTTCTGTCTCCATCCTTGTATTGATCACCATCCTTGCTTGGGTTGAACTTAGCAGATTCAGGTACAATGCCAGTTGCAATGTATGACCTGAGATAAGATATAGCTTCCAATTCTTCTGTTGTTCTTAAACCCTTCTTCCTGTTCAGCTTCTCAATGATGGCAATAATGAGAGATTTGTTATGAGGAGTTAGATGCTTAGGAATGACCAGCTGCTTGATATCATCAATCCTTGTTGCAGCCTGATAGATGATGGTTCTAGGATTTGTGAATACTTCAGGTAGCCTTGCTGGTTGACCATCCCTTAACTCATCAAAGAGACTCTTGCAGTTTTCATCCTTCTTTTCAATCAGTCCAAGTAACACATCCACTTCTGAGTGCTTTAGACCCTGTAGAGTGTTGATGGTTAAGTGTCAAATCTTATTCTTTCCTACCATCATTATCTCTTTGAGCCATAGGCCATCAACTCTCCTTGGTACTACAGTGAGAAAGTCAATCTGACTCTTCAAACTCCTATGATATGATAAAGCATCACCAGCCTGTTCTCTTGAGACTTTCAGAAACTCCAAGAATGCATCATCATGATAGACATTTGAGTTTGCAATTTCTTGTAGCTTGGCCTCAGTGACCACCTTCACTTCTACTGGATTGGTACTCTTAGATATGGAGAATGGAGGTTTGTCAAGTGGCATACTCCCTGCAACCACTGTGGTTGTGATAGATTGCTTTTGACCACTAGGAGTAGTGATGTGCACAGTTGGTAGAGTAACAACTGGCAGAGAAGTAGGCTCACCAACTTTGGCTTTTCCTTTGCCAGGCACATGAGTTAAAGATTTAGAAGTCCTTTGATGACCACCTTTATTGAATTTGATGCCCTTTACTGGTGGTTTCTCCCCCTTTGTATTTGAGTCCCTTGAAATCCTCTTCTCCCCCTTAGGCTTGTTGTCAGGCACAGAGGTTGTAGGAGTGACCTTTGGAGTTGAAGATTCATCAGGTAGAGGGAGTCCCATGTGCTTCATCATTGCAGACAACATTGATTGTTGATGTAGAAGAACATCAGCTGTGGTGGTGGCTTGAGTGTTCAACTCTCAGTCAGAGTGGTGACAGTGACTGTAAGATGAGCATTAGACTGTTGGAGAGAAGCTACCTCCTTTTCAAGAGTATCCACTTTATTGAAGAGCTCATTGGCCTTGAAACCAGATAGGGATTGATCCTTCAGTCTCTGCACTTCAAACCTTGACATCTCATGCACAGGGACCTCAGTGACCAGCTTGTCTCCATATTGATTTGCAAAGAGGGTCCTGAGCATGGCATTGGCCTCAGTTGTCTGATCAGTGAGATTTTGGAATTTGTGCCCCAGTCCTGTGACAGCATCTTTGAGAATGGCTAAACCATTGTCCATCTTGGTGCATGTAGCCTTGCATGCCAAAATGTCCTTGATCACAGACTCTAACGGAGGAAATTTGGCATCAAAGTCCCTCTTTAGTTCTCCTACTTTTAGGGCTGTTGCATCACATACCTTGTTGACTTCTTATTTGACACCTTTACCCAGGTAGTGTGCAGCCTTGAGGAATCCCTTGTATGAGTCATTGATGGCTTCATACACTTCACCAGGAGTTAAGGATTTAGCGTTGGAGCCTAGTGAAGTGATGTACTCCTCCCTCAGATACTGTAAGGCTTCATTGAGAGTGAGATCAAATTTTCCTTGCATCCAGGCATCTACATTGCCATCTCTCTCAGCATCATCTATTATCTTTGCCTTTTGCATCTCCACATCATCTCTATGGCAGAGCAATATTGCTTCATAATCTGGATTTGGCACATTTGAGGTGACCAAGTTCTGGGCTATCTTTACAACCTCAGGAATCTGATCCACAACTAAGCTTTGAAGTGCTTCAACCGTCAATTGTGGTGGAACAGATCCTGATCCTGAAGCACTGTCATGTTGCACAGGCTTCATCCATTGTGATAGAAAGTCAGAGCTAGAGCTAGGCAAGCTAGACTCCTCAGTTACAGATGCAACTTCTGTAACCAGATGGAAAGACTCTACTACTGTTGTCTCCACAGGAGTGGGTGTCATTAGGATATGCCCCAGCATGCATTCCCTGACCATCTAAATGTGGTACCTGGGTGGTGAGCAAGGTGTGATACACCAAGTCACTTGAATCCATTGGCTCATCAAGAGAAAAGAATTCTTGATGATCAATGTCTTGCTCCTCAATATCTTGAGTTGCAGGCTCCAAAGAAATATGAGTGGTAGACTCTGGAAGAGAAGTGTGTTGTAGATTAGATTTTGGAAACTCCCCTTGAGAAATAGAGGGAGTTTCAAGTGTGATGTGCTCTCTACTCGGTGTTCTGCCAGCCTTATCACTCCCTTGTGCTGACTCTTTACAGATAGGTGCATTGGGGAGGATGCTAGATTCTATAGATGCACCCTATTGAGAGGATACATCTAGTGAGCTGTGTGCCCCTGATTTTACAACTTCAGCCATTTGGGTGACTGCAGAAGTGGTTTTAGACTTCTTCTTCTTCTTCTTTAGGCTAATGATAGGTGACTCAGGTTCCTCATAATCTAAACCTAGTTCTACAGCCAAGGCTGCTTCAGTTAAGATGTTTAAAGGTTCAGAAGCAACCTGTTTTCTCTTCTTTTTACTAACATCACCCTTTTGAGAGGATGATGCAGTTGGCTCTGTGTTTGGTAGAGTGTTTGTCTGAGAGGGTTGGTTAGCAATCCTTGGGTTAGCATTTTGTTCTTCTTGCTTAGGCTGTGCTAACTGAGACTTAGACTCAAATATTGGCATGTTGTGGGGGTAAGACCTAAACAAACCCTCCATGTGGGGAGTTATCTTAAGCCTTACATCCACATCATTCCTAGTCTCCAAGTTACCAAAAATGAGTTTGGTCATGGACCTAGGATAGCCTATTTTACTTTTATCTATTCCAGGCAAATCAACCAATGAAGCATTTTTAAAATTAAGTACTGATTGAATAAAGCGAGGAAAGAAAATTTCATTACCTCTCTTGGCTGTGTTCTTACCAAGTCTCCCATATAGCTCCTGTAAGATGAGATGTCCAATATCTATCTTTCTCCCATGAGCCAAGGCATAGGCAAGCTGCTGCACAGGTGTACTAATCTGGTCAAAGCTCGATTTCCTTGCAGTGAATACATGAAGGAGTGTAGCAAAAACATAGCTCCATTCTTTTCTCAGGTACTTCCTATTCAGCTTCCCAAGTTTAATAACATCTGAGTAGTTGATAAATTCAAAGAATTCTTCCAACTCAGCATCGGTGGCCAGGGAGTCATATGCCTCTTGCTGCAAATCCAAGGCTTGATTCATGTCTGCGGTAGTGATAGTAATATCCTCGCCTTGAATCTTGCAGTAGACAACATATTAGGTGATAGCATTCTCAAGGGCGATGACCTCCACAGTAGCTGCCCTCCAGAATTGTTCCAATAAGTCTATGTACAGTGTTGGGTTGGCTGAGAGTGCACCCTTGATGTAAGATTCAGACAACCATCGAACAAAGCACTTGAAATTAGCATTTGGTGCTTCCACATCAATGATAATTGCGATGAAATTGGTTTGAGATGGTATGGTGAGTTGAGTGTTTGCCATTTGGGTAGAGAAGAAAAGAGAGTTAAGGTTGAAGAAGAAGAAATTTGAAGTTAGGGTTTTCAGAGGTTTTAGGAGTTTAGATGCTTGAGAAATCGAAAGAAATGAGTTGAAAAGTTATGAAATTGTATATATATGAATAACCTGAGTTGTCGATTAGATATAAGTTTTGTATCGACAAGTCAGTCATTCGAGAAGTATAAAACAACTATTCGATAAGTTAAGAATGGCTTATTCGATATCTCAGGCAGTTTGTAACTCATAGCTGGCAGTTATTTAACTCAGAAAATAATTCTAAGCTAAATAAAATATGTTTTTATGAGCGAAATGAAATTTTGAATATAAATCCAAAAAGTGATTAAGTGTCAGCGAAAAATCAGCCTTTTCAAATGATTCGATAACTCAAATACAGTATTCGAGAACTCCATCACTAGAGGACTAAAATACTCTATTCGAGAACTCAGAGTGTGCTATTCGATTTCTCCAAAAGACACTATTCGAGAACTCAAGAGGGTTCTAGATAGGGCTATTCGAGAACTCGAGCCATGACATAACAATGAACCATTCGAGAAGTCTGACTTATCGAACTATACTTTTCACTCATAAAACTCAATTTTCACTATCTTTTAAAATTTACCAGAAATATTCACTGAAGAATATTCTACCAAATTAAATTGTGATTCTCTCAAAATTTCACAGAAATTTCAAGCTAAAGATGTATGATTTTCAACATATGCAGCATTATGGAATATTTATAAATCATACTCCAGCCAATACTTACTTCAAAAATATTGAGCATTTGATAAAGTAAGTATTTACTGCTGCAACAATCTAGTTGATATATTCACTTAGCCAGAATTTGAAGAATTCAGCATTCCAATCTCACTAACCAACCTTGTGAAGGTGGCTTCATCTAATGGCTTAGTGAATATGTCAGCTAGTTGTTTTTCTGTGGGAACATAAATGGTTCCATTAGTTGCATGCTCCTGTATGAAGTGATATCTGATGTCAATGTGCTTTGTCCTAGAATGATTGACAGGATTGGAAACTATAGAGATTGCACTTGTGTTGTCACACATGATTGGAATTCTTTCCAACATAAGTCCATAATCTCTAAGTTGGTTTCCGATCCAAAGCACTTGAGCACAGCAACTTCCAGCAGCTCTTCAGCTGTGGAAGTTGACACAGATTGTTGTTTCTTGCTGTACCAAGAGACTAACCTTTGTCCAAGAAACTGGCAGCTACCTGAGGTGCTTTTCCTGTCCACTCTGCATCCAGCATAATCAACATCAGAATAACCAACCAGATTGAACCCTGTGTCCTTAGGATACCATAACCCCAAGTTTGGTGTGCCCTTCAGATATTTAAAAATCCTCTTTATTGCTGTCATATGTGATTCCTTTGGATTTGATTGAAACCTTGCACACAAGCATGTTGCAAACATAATGTGTGGCCTACTAGCAGTGAGGTAGAGTAGAGAACCAACCATGCCTCTGTATATTGAAATATTTACCTTCTTGCCTTGAACATCTTCATCTAACTTGGTGCTAGTGGCCATGGGTGTCTTTGCAGGTGAGCATTCTTCCAAGTCAAATTTCTTCAATAGATCCTTGATATATTTGGTTTGACTTATAAAAATGCCATCCTTCCTTTGACTAACTTGCAGCCCAAGAAAGAATGTTAATTCTCCCATCATACTCATCTCATATCTGCTTTGCATGAGCTTAGAGAATTTCTCACACAGCTTCTCATTTGTAGAGCCAAATATGATATCATCCACATAGATTTGAACTAAGATAATATCATTACCATGTTTCTTGTAAAACAGTGTCTTGTCCAGTGTGGCTCTAGTGAATTGATTCTCCAGTAGAAATTGAGATAGTGTGTCATACCATGCCCTAGGAGCTTGCTTAAGTCCATACAATGCTTTAAGCAATCTGTAGACAAAGTGAGGGAATTGTGGATCCTCAAAGCCAGGTGGTTGTTGCACATATACTTCTTCTTCCAACTCCTCATTCAGAAATGCAATCTTGACATCCATTTGATAAATCTTGAAATTAGAATGTGCAGCAAATGCCAAGAAAATTCTGATGGCCTCTAGTCTAGCAACAGGGGCAAAAGTCTCATCATAGTCAATGCCTTCCTGTTGAGAGTATCCTTTTGCAACCAACCTTGCTTTGTTTCTTATGACTACACCATTTTCATCCATCTTATTCCTTAGAACCCATTTTGTTCCAACAATGGTTCTATCCTTTGGTGCAGGCACAAGTTCCCATACTTTGCTTCTTTCAAATTGATTTAGCTCCTCTTGCATAGCAATTATCCAATCAGGATCCAACAATGCGTCATCAAGTTTCTCAGGCTCAACTTGGGATAGAAAGCAACCATAGAGAAATTCATTTAGAGTTGCTCTCCTTGTCCTCACTCCTGCATTTGGATCTCCAATTATCTGTTCTGCAGTATGTGATCTATCCCATTTCCTTGTATGTTCAGATTGATTTCTCAGCCTAGATGTTGCTTCATCATCCAGATCATTATCATTTACATTTCCCCCCCCTGTGAAGTTGCCACTAATCACAAGTGTGTCTTGGATGCTTGTTTCTTCATTTTTGATTGACACAGGTTCTTCATTCACTTGAGTTTGTTGGATTGTGGGCTCAAATTCAGTTTCAATCTCCTCATCAGAATCATCTAGATTGTCAAACTTCAAAGGATCTTTATCTTCATCATTGGCTTCTTCTAATCCAGGTAGTTTGCTGTCATCAAATGTCACATCTGTGCTTTCCATAAATTTCTTTTGACTGATGACATAAACTTTGTATGCAATTCTTTCCATAGAGTAGCCAAGAAAAATTCCTTCAAATGCTTTTGCATCAAACTTTCCAACATATTCTGAATTGTCTTTTAACACAAAGCATTTGCTTCCAAAAGTATGAACATACTTTAGAGTAGGCTTCTTTCCAGTCATCAAGTTGTAAGGTGTCTTTCCAGTGTTTTTGTTGATGAGGGTTCTGTTTTGGATATAGCATGCAGTGCTCACAGCCTCAGCCCAAAAACATGTAGGCATCTTTGCATCAAGTAACATTGTTCTAGCAGCCTCAATCAGAGTTCTATTCTTTCTCTCAACAACTCCATTTTGTTGTGGAGTCCTTGGAGCTGAGAATTGTTGAGAAATACCATTCTCTTTGCAGAATGCTTCAAGCATCGCATTTCTGAACTCTGTTCCATTATAACTTCTTAATGCAATCACACTTGCATTGTTGGCCTTTGCTTCCTTGTCAATTTTCTTTATATGCTCAATGATTACTTGTGGAGCCTCATCCTTTGATGCCAGAAATTCTACCCATGTATACCTTGTGAAATCATCAACCATCACTAGAGCATACTTCTTCCTTCCTAGTGACACAATATTGACAGGCCCAAACAAGTCCATATGAATTAGTTGTAGGGGCTTGCTTATTGATGTCACTTGCTTTGACTTGTGGTTTGATCTTTTCATTTTTCCTTTTTGACAAGCCTCACACACTCCTTCTTGACAGAATTCAAGTGTGGGCATGCCTCTCACTAACTCCCTTTTAACTAGAGAATTAATGCCTTTGAAGTTCAAGTGTGATAGCTTCTTGTGCCACAGCCAACTATCTTCATTTGATGCTTTTGAGTAAAAGCAACAAATTTTGTCCTTGTTTGCATAGTTCATATTGGCTACAAACAGGCTTCCTTTCCTTACTCCAGATAGAGCAAAGTCACCAGTCTTCTTGTGGGTGATCAAACATTCATCTTTGTCAAAATTCACTTTGAAGCCTCTGTCAGTAAATTGACCAACACTCAGTAGATTGTGCTTGAGCCCCTTGACCAGTGCTACATTTTCAATGATGACATTTCCAATTTCCAACTTGGCATATCCCAATGTGTTGCCAATGCTGTCATCTCCAAAAGCAACCATTGGGCCAGCTTTCTCTTCATACTGTGATAGCAGGGCCATATCACTAGTCATATGGTTTGAGCATCCACTGTCCAAAATCCACATGACCTTCTTTTCACTTTCTTTGCCCTGCAAACACAAAGGTATTACTTCTCCTTTGGTACCCAAACAAGTTTGGGTCCATGTGGCTTAGCAACAGTTTTATCATAAACAGCATGCTTGTCAATTTTCTTGATGTTAGTCTTCTTGTCACTGTTAGGAGTCTTAGAATCAGGGTTCTTAGACTTAGGTGACAGAGGTACATTCCTAACTTTAGGAGGACTTGAAGACTTTGTTCTTGTGTAGTGTGTGTGAACATTGTGACTGATGCAGCCTTCCATGAATTGTCTTCTCAAATTAAAACAACTAGTCATTACATTCATGTTACATGGCATACAATCAAATTTATCACAGAAAGGAGAGTCTCTATGTCTTAAAGGCACAGAGCAATCATAGAATGGTTTAGCAACACTACCAGATGGTTTCTTGCATGCATGAGTTAAATGATTAGTGCTAAAATAGTTTTGACAAAATTTCCTAGGGGCATTTGGCACATAAGCATAGTTGTTGTCCTTGTTAATCCCCAATTTGCCATTCCTGTTTTGTTACTTTTTAGCCACTTTCTTCTCAAACTCATTATTCCCAGCTGAAACAAACTTCACAAATTTCTCAGGTCTAGGTCTACCTCCTACTGGCTCCTTGGCTTTGGTTTTGACATTCTCACTCTTACAGGATGCTTGTTGTTCATTTGATTGTGCCTTATCTTCATCATCCAACATTTGCTTAATGAGTAAGGCATCCTCATCAATCTCAAGTGTCGGTGTTTTAAATATTGGGTTCTCAGTCTTTTTCAAAACCTGAGGCACTTCCTCTTGAACAACAATGTCATCTTCAATGACTGCATAGCCTTTCCTCTGTTTAAGAGTGTCATAATCAAGTCCAATGGCAGCCTTAGGTCTAGCTAGATTTTTCTCATGGTAGGACTGCAATAGACTAGAGGAATTCTTAAATGTTTTCAATTTAAATTCATTTCAGCTAGTTCATCCCTAAGAGCTTTCTCAACTTGACTAGCACATAGAACCTTATTCTTTAGATATTCAATTTCTTGTTTAAGGTTTTATACTTGCATAGCATTTAGTTCTAGTTCCTCATTTCTTTTGTTCAACAGTTCATTCTTAGTAGACAGTTTAGCAATTTCTTCATTAGCAGCAGTCATACTAGTATGAATATTAAACATCTCAATAGATAGTTGTTCAACCATAGATTTGTATTCAGAAACAGACATGTCTATGGTAGTGAGGGATGGTACCTGAGAGTCTGATGCAGATGGTTCTTCCTTGGAGTTGGCCATCAAGGCATAGTTGCAGAATTCTTGTTCTTCTTCATCACTATCAGAATCATCCCAACACTTCCCTTCAGCTATGTAGGCCTTACCTGGTGTATGCTTCTTTAGCAGAGCCTCATACTTAGCTTCAAGCTCAAGAAACTCATTATCCTTCTTTTTAGGCTTCTTGCATTCACTGGCAAAATGCCCTAGGTCATTGCATCTATAACATCTCACAGATGACCTATCCACATAGTTGGTTTTGAATCTATTTTTGTTTGCTTTCACAGGTGCCTTGCTCTTGTTGAATGAATGATTTTGAGATCTAGACTTGAAGGGCTGATTCCTCTTAAATCTGATGTTTGGGAATTTTCTAGCCATAAAAGCATATGAAGTGTTTTCCATGGCATCCAACTCTTCAAGGGTGTAGAACTCATCTTCTTCCTTTTCATCAACAGGTTCAGTCTCTTCTTCTTCAGTTTCTTCATCATCTACTATCTCTTCAATTCTCAGCTGACTTGAAGATGCTTCCAGGTCTTGAACAGATTTGTTGACAATCAAGGCACAGGATGTGTTTATCATTCTGCCTTGGTTGGCTTGGATAGCCCTCTTCTGAAGCAGCTCAAGCTCATGAGTCTTTATAACCCCATAGAGCACATCATATATGACTTTGTTCAAATCTCTTTCTCTTAGAGATATGACCCTTTGCTCTAGATGGTTTGGTGCAGATAGTAGAAACTTCATGTTTAATTCCTTAGTGCTGTAAACCTTCCCATTCATTTGAAGCTCAGTCACCAGCTTGTGAAATCTCTCAAACATATCAGTAATACTTTCTTTGGACTGTGCCATGAAAGCCTCATACTGTGTGATCAGTATCTCTTTCCTATTCTCTCTTACCTCCTCTGTCCCTTCACATAACACCTCGATGTGGTTCCACATGTCCTTGGCTGATGTGCATGATGCTATGTTAGCAAACATCGACATATCCAAGGAGTCTATAATTAGCAATATGAGATGACTGTCTAGGGCAACCTTTTCCTTCTCTGAGTCCGTCCATTTGGATGACTCTTTTGGAACATATGATCTAGGAATGACCATTGTGCCCACTGTAGATTCAACAATTTCTTGTTGTGGTACAAATGGACCATTCTTGAGGATGTCGGGGTAGAGAGGATTGGCAACTTTGATGAACAACAACATTTTTATTTTCAAGAGGTTGTAATTCTCTTTGTCGAACTTAGGGACTTTTACCATACCTATAGTCTTTGGTGTATTCGAACTCATGATCATTTTCTATTTAGATTAAACAGCCTGCTCTGATACCACTTGTTGAGTATTGAATACAGTAAAAGAATACATGGGGGTGAATGGATTCTTGAACTTTTCTTCGTTCTTGAATCTTTGCAGCAAGATATGTGTTGAGTGTGTGAGATATGTAATTGCGGATAACAAAGACAAACACAACACAATATTACTTTAATCTAATATTTTATTAGATAAAGATTTTGCTACAATCTGTGAATACAAATGATAGTATTCTCAACTTCGTTTTTCTCAGAGAGATATTTCTTTTGATGTATCTGAAAAAATTTTCTGCTAAGGAAGTGAGGCTGTATCCTTATAGACATGGATACACCTACTTACTACAAATAAGGTAGGTAAACAAAATACTTTCCAGTCTGTCTATCTCATTTAAGTAAGAGTCCAAACGGCTACAGATTTGACTTTGTAAAGCCTGTTCAGATCCACTTCTTTAGCTCCTTGTCCACTGACTTATCTCTCCAATCTTTTTTGTAGGCTTTCCAACGTGCTTTATAGTACATAGTCAAATAAAGCGTCTTGGCTTGTTGCAGGTTTCTGACTTGTACAATTCTTCAGTATTTTGTCTTCACGAATGTATTCGATAAGTGGCTAAGTGAGTGATTCGAGAACTAGAATTGACTTAATCGATAACTCTGAGTTCTCGAATAGTGTTATATTGACATATCGAATCACTTCTCGAATAGCTCTTTTCTCTGGGAGTCCTTGAGATATCAAATAGAGCATTTTGACATATCGAATCCCTGAGATGTCGAATAGCATCTTGAGCCTTTGAGATATCGAATAGAGCATTGACTTGTTGACCCTTTTGAGAACTCGAATATCACCTTTGACCTATTGACTCCTTGAGTTCTCGAACAGAGTAATAGACATATCAAATCTCTGAGATATCGAATGAGATATCGAACAGTGTATTCAGAGATATCGAATAGTGTCTTCTGAGATATCGAATCCCTGACTTCTCGAATGCTAGACTTCTCGAATAGACAAATGTACTTCTCGAATTGGTACTTAGGCAAATTCTTCATTTCTTCAAATCCCAACTGTGATTATTTGGCAGCCTTTATCTCCTTTCTTGAGGCATGAACCTTGGAACTTCTTTCAAGCATTATTCTTGACTTAATAGGTAGAGTTACACAGCTAGAATTAGATGCCTATTACAAGTACAAAACAAGTAGAAACTCTACAACTAGAGGTTCCCTCAGTTAAGAGGTCATGTAAGTAATGCATAGCATTACAAGCAACTTAGGCTTGTTATTAGATGTATTCAGGCATGCCTCTGTGACTAACAAACACTACCACAAGAAAATCAAACAAGAACCTTCTCACTTAAATGAGTTTGTCTATTTCTCTCATGGAAACAAACTGCCTGCTTTTAGACATCCTAACCCTAACCCTATGTTTCAAGCTATGCCTAGTTCTGAGAAATCTGTCAACTCTCATATGCCTAGAACAAACATCAAAACTCCAAACCCCACTCTAGTGAGGCTTTCAAACACTGGCAAACTTAATAGAATGCTCAAAAATAACCAACATGGAATGATGGTGTTTGTTCCACCTAATGGAGACATTCATAGCTTGCTCACTTCTAATAGATGGGAAAATTATGTGTTTTATAGAGGTCAAAACTACTACACTCATCTCATTGCTGAATTTTATGCTAATATGGAAGTGCAACAAAGAACTGTTGGAATCTTCTACTTAAGTTCATTTGTGAATGGTAAGAATGTTTATGTGGATCACAATGTTCTTAATAAGTCTCTAAGGTTAGGAAACAAACCATCAGAGTTGCCTTGTGTCAATATATTTGAAAAATTTGTCTTTAACCAAAATGAATTTGAGTTGTTTCTTGGCCTGTTTTGTGAAGAGGATGTGCCTCAGGGGTTGTGTGTTAGGGAATTTGCTATAAACTTTAGACATTTCTTGCCTAAGTTTCAACAGCTTGCTATAATCTTAAGGTCAAATATTCTGCCTAAGCCAAAACATGACAAATTCTTTGACTTTGTTGACCTCAAAGTGATGTTTAAAATTGTGTCAAACTCCATTGACTTTAATCTCAATTATGTCATAGTGCTCAACATGGTAAATGCTTTTAATATGGACTACATGCCTTATGGTTTGCTTTTAACCTCTGTCTTTGAGAATCACTACATACACATGTCTAGGATGTACTTAAACAAAATTGACTATTGTGTTATTGTTAGGTCGAATACACAATATATAATCAAGTACTGTATGAATAAGTAACAAGAACACACGTTTTAACTCTTAAAACTGTTTGGAATTAATAATTCCTCTCTCGGTGATGTAAAGTATCACAGAGAGCTGCTTAGGTTACAAGAATGTTATTCGTTCACGATGAATACCCTTCTAGGGTTAACCTAACTGTATTTATAAGATATACAGCTACGTACAATCGTAAATTGATTCTCCTAAAATTAAGCTATACAATTGATATCAATTACGATTGCTACACGTCTTCTAAGTCAACTCAATCTCTTTGACAGCTATCCAATCTTCAAAGATATCGCTTCCATATTAATATTAAATTAATCTTCAAACTCTGTTGACTCGTAGACGCTCCCAGTAGACAGACTTTAGCAAACTCTGTTCTCTCCATGCTAACAGTGTTTGCGCTTCCATGTATTCAGCTATCAGTGTTTACGCTTTCCTCTGTCAGCGTTTGCGCTTCCAGCAATCAGCGTATACTCAAACTCTGTTACAACTGCTTTCAATAACAAGTTAAACTCTCTTTACCTGTAACACTTAAACACTGACATTAAATCACATCAATTATATCTAACAATCTCCCCAAACTTGTTCATTAGAAAAATGTACAAGTTCATAATAATTGATGATGTCAAAACTAACAAATAAAAACACAGTGTTTAACATATAATCAGAGTTTAAACTTGACTTAGCAAAATTTACAGAAAATTTGAATTACTTACAGATTCTGTCTACCTAACCTCCTCAAGATCTGGAGTTGTTCTGAGATAATCAATCAACAATCTCCTCTCAGCATTCTCAAGTTCAATCTCCATAGCTACCTTAATCTCTCTTAAATCTGGATCATTCTCATCAGTTTGAAAAATAGCAGCTCTGAGATCATAGATCTTGTTTCTTCTCATTTCATTTCCCAATCTGATAAACTTCACTTCTTCAGACTTTCCATTAAAATCTAGAACAGTAATCCCAAGATCAGTCTTCAGCTTTGTAGTTCCCTTCTGCATTTCAATCAAATTCCCATTCCAGTCTCTGTACTTTGGAACATACTTGCTGTATTTCATATGTCTATTTGCAAGATTCTGTATCATCTTTTGTCTGAGCACATTTGCAACTGATTGAGCTCTTTGATTTCTTACTCTGAAAATGTACAGAACATACTCTAGTTCTTCCCAGAATTTTAAATCAATATCATTCTCAGCAATCTTGAACACCGTTCCATCAGTCATGAAGTATAACAAGAAATCCTTCCCTAAACTTTTCTGATGAACAAGCTGTACTGACTCCAGTCTGTCTAAACTCTCTTGAGTGACACCACGACCTGGAACAGACAATGAAGAAGGATCTCTGGGAGCAACATTCTGTCTTTTATCTCTATGTGAGCCAATGCCTCCTTTGTTATATGCAATTTTACCAGATAAAGCTCTACCATCAGTAAAATCCATTGAAGCTGTAGCTGGAGCTGTAGCTGCAAGACTCGAATCATGAAGAGCACCTTTTCGAAATCTTGATTTCAACTGAGAAGACAGTATCGGTGTAGTCACAACTTGTGTAGCAACAGAGGTTGTGTCTTTATTCTTCTATACAACATGTGTACCAACAGAGGTTGTAATTATCATTTTATTCTTGCTCTCTTCACCCATCACTCCTTTTAACTTCAGCTTGGCATCAATATAAGACTTTCTAATCAGCTTTCCTTTATCCTCCTCTTCTTCTTCTTCTTCTTGAATATCAGATAATCTCTCTTTGATCTCAATTCCTTTCATTTCATGCCTTGAAGACTTTGAAGCTTTAACAACTTTATTCACTTTCTTGGACTTTTGAGCTTTTAAATGCTCTTTCTGCAACAGCTTTTCTTCAGCTTGAATATCCTCAAGTGTAGCTTCAGCATTCTCTTCACGAAATAGTTTCACAGCCAATTCTTCATCTGTTTGTGGATTATCAGAGAATGACAAATCCTTTGGCTTTGAACCAGAAGTACTCTGAGCATTTGTATCTAGCACCAAATTAGGCTTTGACCTTGTAGACCTCCCACGTCCTTGTCTAGAATTTGCATTTCTTAAGCCCTTCTCAGCATTGGTACCTTCATCATCAAGATGATCTTTCTTTGGCAGAGTTTGAGTTTGCTTACACTTGGTTTTAGCAATTCTCTCCCCCTTTTTGACATCATCATCATCATCTTGAATCAGAATTGAGGTGATTAATTCAAGAGAGTTTGCAATTGAATCAACCTTCTCATTTAGTAAAATCTGATTCTTTTCAACTGTGCTCAGTCTGTCAGTTATATTTGCTTGAGCTTTGGCAAATTGTTGAAAAAGCTTAGCATTAGCTAGTTGAGCTTTCTCTTCATGAGTAGCAACTTCTGTTCGAAGATCAACAATAGATTTCTGAGTATCATCAAATCTATTATTCAAAGTTTTGATTTGAATCACTGTGCCTTGCAAACAAGTGAAAATTTCTGGATTTTTAATCTTCTTAGAATTGACTTCAAGAAACTTTTCTGCCCTTCCAGGAGGAAAAACACACTCTGACTTGTACCAATCAGCAGTTTGCTTGGCCAAATAACCAGCATCAATTTCATTATTAGAAGGGCCAGCAAAATCTGGTTTTTCTCCTGTTTTCTGACCATCAGTTTGATCTTGTGGTTGTGCAACTCCTGTACTCTTAGCTTCAACTGAATCACTGATTGACTCACTAGTAGAGGCAACAGAAGCAATAGTTTCTTGAGCAGAAATAGGTTCTTGAGCAACCTGTTTTCCTTTATCAACTGGAGTTTGCTCTGAAGAAAGAACCTTTTCTGGTTTATCAACCTCCTCATTATGAGCAGAAACATGATTAGCATCAGAGTTCAACTCAGTGTGTGATGCAACCACAGTGTCTTCAAGAACAACAGTAGGCCCATCAGCAACACCAGTATCAATAGAAAGTGTAACCTCCATGAGTGGTTGTGAAGTTTCAGCAAACTCTTCCATTGGAGACAAAACATCTCTAACAGCTTCATGTTCTTGAACCTTAACAACTTCTGGTTCAGAAAGCTTGACTTCAGATTCTGGTATTATAGATTCTATGATAACCTCTGGCTCACCAGTAGGAATATCAAAAGAGATTTTCTCTTGAGCCTCTTCAACATGCTCATCATCAGAATCAGTTAAAATAAGCCTTCTCCTCTTAGCTTGAGGTACTACAACAAATTCTTCTTCTGCACTAAAAGGTCTATTTGCCCTTTGTTTGAATCTTCTACCATGTTTGGTGTTGATTGCAGTATGTATCTTCCTTTTTGGCTTTTGTGATGATTGTGGATGAGTGGTAGTGACAGGGTTTGTTGGTTCAGTAGTCATGTGGTCAGATTGTTGTTGAGGTTCTGTTTGTGTTTGAGGTGATATAGGTTGATCAGTGGTTGTTGGTATCGGCTCAGGTGATTGAGTAGGTTGAGATGGGATGTTTTCTGTACGATCAGTGGCTAAAGGTTCAGGCATAGATTGTGGTTCTGGTTGATGTGGTTCATGTGAGTCATGGTTTGATGATGAAGAATCTTGTGGTTGATTGACAAAGTTCTGTAAAGCAAGTGGCAATACTAAAGGAGGTATGTCTTTTCCAACATCTTTGTTAGTCATATCAGAGAATATTCTCTTAGTGACTCGAAAAGGTTGAATTTTATCAGCTTCATCAATAGTTAACCCAGAAGCACATGCATTGAACAGAAGTTGACAAAATCTAGCAAAGTAAACTGTAGTAGACTCTGACAACTTATCACCCAAATTCATTAAAACATATCTACCAAAATCAAAATTACTGCCATAGAGTAGAGAATACCCAATTTGCAGACTATCCATTGGAATAGCATCCCAGTTGGTGATCTTCTTTTGGAATGTCCTGGTGATACAGTCAAAAAAAAAATTCCACTCTTTTCTCAAGTTTGGCCTCTTCACACTGCCCAGCTTGGCAAGTGATTCCATGTACCCAATCTCTGTTAGCATTTCCCTCAGATTTTCCTCAGAGACAACTTCATATGAAGTATGTGTGTCGAAATCCATGACATCACGAACAGTTTGTGGAGTAATCACAAACTCTTGGTCTTCATGAGAGAAGATGATAGACGGAGTTTCACTCGCTCCTCCTTCTATATATCTTGAATTTTGCCAGAAACTAACAACTTGGGAAGCAGATAGAGTAGCCGGTTCAACCAGCGCTTGCCCAATCTCAGAATTTCGAAGAAAATTTTGCATCAGATGGAACGCCTCTGGAGCCCGGCCGTTCTCAAGTAAAGCTGCATAATTGTTAGGCACAAAACGTAGACCAAAGACAGTGAAAGGTTTAGTTGCCATTGAATCAAGAAATAAGCAAGAATCAACTGTGAAAATGTTTTGCAAGAAAGGTGTTTGTGAAAATGCCAAAGTGAAGAACAAGGATGTTTTCTGTTTTGGTAAAGTGAATACGAGTGGGTAAAAGTGATTGTGAGAAACAGTAATTTGAGTTTTAATTAAAAATTAAACTCAAAAGATTTTACTTGAAAACACACAACTGTTCACGTGAAAAGTGTTTGAGTGGGACACGTGTCACACATGCAACGGTTCACTTAATACATGCGCAGTAAAAGCCATTATTACCGCTGTCGTTCCGTTTATCAAGACACGTTACCACTAAGTACACCAATTAACAGTTGTCACTTACTCCATTTACTCCAAAATTTTCAAATTATCTTAATGAAAATTTACCTTAGAGTACATAACACAATCAATCAGTGTTGGTCCAATACTCAATCTTTATCACAAAAACCCTTTCAAAAATGCACAGTCGTGATTTTCGTGTGTGAGTAGCAGAGTTTACCAAATCAATTTTTATAGCATCTAATATTTCATAAAATCCATAAATCAAAACAATAAACACTGAATGCACAAACTCTCATATTAAACACAGAGTATATGATGAATGCTAAACTCTGTAGTTCCTTAATTACAGAAATCTGAATATCCCTGTTCCAGTTTATGTTCATGATTATCCAAGTAAGCACACAGTCATTATAGACAAAAATAACAAGAGATAAACATCAAAGCATCATTCATTGAGTTACATGTCAAGGATTGTCTCACAAACTCTCACATCACACAAGTGTTTAGGTGAAGTGTTTACTCTCAGATTCATTCAGTAAAGGCAGATGCTACCATAAGCTTGAATGTCCACCAAATCTACACCACTTCGATTATATTTATGCACAAATCAAAAGGACTTTGTTCAGGGTTATAATTGAGTGAAATCAAACAGATGAGAAGAGATGAGAATTTCTAACTGAACAATTTATTTGATCAAAATATTCAGTCAAATGATTAGTACATATTTGTACAAGATGATCAGTATATATACCCCCTTTTTTTTTTTTTTTTTTTTATATATATATACACTGAGTAAGATATCTTTTCTTAAGAAATACTCACCTGCTTGAATTTGATTTAACAAACGAATATAACTGCTCTTAATACTTTAGTATTCAAGAAAAATGAGCAGTTAATTTGGCTCAAAGGGGTTTACTAAGGATTGTGTTTTATGAACAGTGTTTATGATCAGTGTTCAAAGATGTTTTGAACAGTGTTTGAAGAAAGATTGTTAATCCTAATGCCTTTATCATCTTCATGCACACATATATCATGTAGTCCCAAAATGGTTTAATGCAAGTTCTAGAGCAACATACTTACTGATGAACATCACACAACAAAAAAGTCTGATTGATATAAAATGTATCAATCACTTATTCAGCTCAAAATCTCACAGGGTTCAGACATGAACTGTTTCTCACCAAAATAAACAATGACACATCTCAAGTTTTAAAATTTTCACAAGTGCAAACAAAGAATCATCAAGAATTAAGTATGACTTGAAAAACAGAGTGTCACTAATCAGAGTTTAGAGTTCATCAATATCAGAGTTATTCATGAGAGGCAATGCATGCAGTATTCATAGATTCAGAGTTTAGGATCAAATAAACTAAGAGATGCTCTAAATATGAAACAGTATCATGCTGTGTTAACTTACTGTGCAGTTTCTGATTAGATTACAGTGACTCAAAAAGAATCTTGATTCACTGAAAATCATGCTCTATACATGTTTCTTCATCGGTATTTTCACTCAGACAAAAATCAACTCAGAATTCACAGAGTTTAACAAACGTATTAACAGTGTATGACCAACAATCATACTGACAGAATTTAATTAATAAGGTTCACATAGCACTTTAGCAATTTACAGAGATATGAGCAACACATTTTATTTGAAAGAGTTTGAGTCTAACCAACATGTTTACTCAAAACCAGATACCATCCCTAGTTCATTGACCAATCTTGTAAATGTTGCTTCACTTAGAGGCTTTGTGAAAACATCTGCAAGTTGTTGATCTGTAGGCACAAAGTGAAGCTCAATATTGCCTTCCTCTACATGCTCTCTGATAAAGTGATACCTTATGCTGATGTGCTTGGTCATTGAGTGTTATACTGGATTACCTGTCATTGCAATAGCACTTTGATTATCACAGAAAATAGGTATTTTACTATACCTCAACCCATAATCCAGTAGTTGATTCTTCATCCATAAAATCTGTGCACAACAGCTACCAGCAGCAATATACTCTGCTTCAGCTGTAGATGTAGATATTGACTTCTGTTTCTTGCTGTACCAAGACACTAGTCTGTCACCAAGAAATTGACAACTTCCACTTGTGCTTTTTCTGTCAATCTTACAGCCAGCAAAATCTGCATCAGAGTAACCAAGTAGCTTAAAATCTGATTCTCTTGGGTACCACAGTCCTAAGGTTACAGTTCCCTTGAGATATTTGAAAATCCTCTTCACAGCTGTTAAATGTGGTTCCCTTGGATCTGCCTGAAACCTTGCACACAGACAGGTGGCATACATGATATCAGGTCTACTAGCTGTTAAATAGAGTAGAGAACCAATCATTCCTCTGTAACTTGTCATATCCACTGATGAACCTGTATCTTTGTCCAGTTTTGTTGCAGTTGCCATGGGAGTTGTTGCAGATGAACAGTCAAGCATACCAAATTTCTTGAGAAGATTTCTGGTATATTTTGCTTGATTAATGAAAATTCCATCATCTGTTTGCTTCACCTGTAAGCCTAGAAAATAGCTTAACTCTCCCATCATACTCATTTGATATCTAGACTGCATGAGCTTGGCAAATTTCTTACAGAGTTTATCATTAGTAGATCCAAAAATGATATCATCTACATATATCTGAACTAAGAGCAGGTCATTACCAGATTGAAAGTAAAACAGAGTTTTGTCAATAGTACCTCTGTTAAACCCACTTTCTAGTAGAAATTTAGCAAGTGTTTCGTACCATGCCCTAGGTGCCTGTTTGAGTCCATAGAGTGCTTTGTCTAACCTGTAGACATGATCTGGATATTTTGGATCTACAAAACCAGGTGGTTGTTCAACAAATACTTCTTCTTCAAGTTTTCCATTCAGAAAAGCACTTTTCACATCCATTTGAAAAACCTTGAATTTCTTGTGAGAAGCATAGGCAAGAAACATCCTTATTGCCTCCAACCTGGCAACTGGTGCAAAAGTCTCATCATAATCTATTCCTTCCTGCTGTGAATAGCCTTTAGCTACCAGTCTTGCTTTGTTCCTTGTGATCACACCATCACTGTCAGTTTTATTTCTGAAAACCCATTTAGTACCAACAATAGATCTGTTCTTTGGTCTTGGTACAAGGGTCCACACCTCATTTCTCTCAAATTCATTTAGCTCTTCTTGCATTGCTGTTATCCAGTCAGCATCTTTCAGAGCTTCTTCTACTTTCTTTGGCTCAGTTTGTGACAAGAATGCATGAAACAGACATTCATTTGTTGTTGCACTTCTTGTCCTTACTTTTGCATCTGGATCACCAATAATTAAATCAGGTGTATGTGACTTAGTCCATTTTCTTGCAGAAGGCAGATTGCTTCTGTCATCATGTGATCCTCCCCCTTGATCCATGCTCTCCTGATTTTCTTGGTGCCTTTCTTCACTTTCTGATGCTCCCCCTGAATGTGACTGCTCAGAATTTGAATGTTCAGAGTTTGAATCAACAGTGTTTGATTCAGAGTTATCAATTGAGTCACTATCAGTGTTTGAATTATCAATTTGATGTGATTCTTCATGCTCCCCCTCAACTGGTTCTTCCCTTGTTTCTGATTGAAAAGTTTCTTCAGTGTATACCAGTAGAGGTTCAGAATTGACCTCAACAGTGTTTGTCAGATTTGTATCATCCGAGTTTAATAAATCTTCATTTTCAAAGTGCAGTTGATCATGCTCATTAACATCTTCAAGTCCAGTTATTTTCTTGTCATCAAATGACACATGAATAGACTCCATGATCACTCTGGTTCTCAGATTATAAACTCTGAATGCCTTTGTTGACAGTGGATAGCCAACAAAAATTCCTTCATCTGCCTTTAGGTCAAACTTGGTCAACTGTTCAGGATGAGTCTTCAACACAAAGCACTTGCATCCAAAAATATGAAAATATTTTAGATTTGGCTTCTTCTTCTTCACCATTTCATATGGTGTTTTACCATGCTTGTTGATCAGTGTTGCATTTTGAGTAAAACAAGCAGTTTGAACTGCTTCTGCCCAGAAGTAAGTTGGCAACTTTGCTTCATCTAGCATGGTTCTAGCAGCTTCTATCAAAGTTCTGTTCTTCCTCTCCACTACAACATTTTGTTGTGGAGTGCCAGGTGCAGAAAACTCTTGTTTGATCCCTTTACTCTTGCAAAATTCTTCCATAGATGAATTTCTGAACTCAGTTCCATTGTCACTTCTGATTATCTTCACTTGATGCTCTGACCCTTTGTCCAGTTGGATTATATGTTCTGTCAGTGTTAATGATGTTTCATCCTTCTTTGCAAGAAAATATACCCATGTGAATCTGGTATATTCATCAACAATGACTAATGCATATTTCTTGTTTCCAAGAGACATCACATTCACTGGACCAAAAAGATCAACATGTAGTAGATGATAAGGATCAACAATTGAAGACTCGGATTTGCTTTTGAAGGAGACTTTTCTCTGTTTAGCCTTTTGACAAGAATCACACAGTCCTTCTACATTCAACAAGGACTTTGGTAGACCTCTTACAAGATCATTCTTGATTAGCTCATTGATGTTGTTCAGGTTCAAATGAGAGAGTTTCTTGTGCCATTTCCAACTTTCTTCACTGGACATTCTTGTAGACAGACACACTGCTTTTCCATCTGAGTTGGTTGACAATTTTATTTCATAGATGTTGTTGTGTCTGTTTCCAACTAGAGCAACTTTCCCTGTAGATTTACTGATCACTTGGCAATATTCAGGCTGAAAATCTACATGATATCCTCTGTCACAGATTTGACTCACAGATAGCAAATCATGCTTGAGTCCTGGAACCAGAGCTACATTTGTGATGATGACATTTCCAAGATTAATATTGCCATATCCCAGTGTATGTCCTATGTTGCCATCTCCATAGGAAACTTCTGGGCCAGCCTTCTCCTCATACTCTGATAGCAGGGCTTTATTTCCAGTCATGTGTCCTGAACATCCACTGTCCACGACTAGGGTACTGACCCTGGTGCCCTGCAATCACAAACAATCACTGATTATTAGTTTTAAGGATCCAGACTTGCTTGGATCCTTTGGCTTTCTTAATTCTGTTAGCTTTTGCAGCGGAATTCACATTAACAGAGTTTAAGCTAACTTTTTCAGAGTTTACATTTGCAGAGTTTACTTTAACCCATTTCAAATTTGGTTTGGGTTCATAGTAATTATAGTAAATAGCATGATAATCTCTGCAAGTGTAAATAGAGTGCCAAGTACTTCCACAGTGTTTGCATAAAGTCTGTGGTCTTGTTCTCACATAATCACTCTTTACTGCAGTTTTAGAGGGCAAAGAATTAATGTTTTTATTCTTACTGCAGAAATTAGCAAGATGATTAGTGCTACCACAGTTAAAGCATGTTTTCCTAGGAGCTAATGAAGCAAGCATTGGCTTTATTCCTGATGTTATGCCTACCTTACCATTTCTGTTTTTCTTAGGCATTCTCTGTTTGTTGACAGATTTTATCTCCTTAAGCTTATGCTTGAGTTGTTTATCTGTCATTAAACCAATGTTAGCCTCTTTCACAAAAGTTTTAGCATATGACTCTTTAACAGCCTTTTTCTGTGCTTCAGTCTTAGGTCCACCTGTTCCCATGACATTACCCTCAGTTGAACAATGTGGTCTAACCTTTACCTGATTTTCAAATCTAAGTTCATCTCCTACAGAGTAACCTAGACCTACTGTATCTGACTGAAACACTTCTTGAGTGTCTTTACCAGAGTGTGTCCATGTTTTAATGATGTGTTTAGTATCCTCCAATTCAGATTCTAGTTGCTTATACTTACCTAGCAACTCCTGTTCAATAAACACTGCATCATCTCTCTCTTTTTGAATTTTATTCATGTTCTCTAGCTGTTCCTCAACAAGTTTATTTCTTTCTTTGAGTTGAGAACACTCAGACTTTATCCTTTCATTTTGTAAAGTCTGATCCCTATAACTGATATGCAATGCTTTAAGATAAATTCTCAATTCAGTTATATCATCAGTGTTATAAGCATCGGTAGTTGGAGGTACCTTGAGATCATCATTTTCAGTCTTAGTAGTAGCCATGAGAGCATAGTTGACTTCCTCATCTGAATCTGAAGTGTCTGCCCAATCTCTGCCTTTGGTGTAGAGTGCCTTTTCAGTTTTACCCTTCTTGCACTCAGGAGCATAGTGACCCATCTCCTTGCACTTGTAGCATTGAATCTCAGACTTATCTTTCTTACCAGATTTGAAGTCCTTTCCTTCAGATTTCTTGAAATTCTTCTTGTCAAACTTTGAGTAGTCCTTGGAGAATCTCTTTCCCTTCTTGAAGTTCTTGTATCCCATCTTCTTGAAGGTCTTTACCATCAATGCAGCCATTTGCATCATCTCCTCATCATCTTCAGAATCAGATGATTCATCTGTGTTTGAGTCAACATCAGTGTTTGATGACTCATTCTCTGAATGAATGACTAAAGCTTTTCCTTTTGCCTTTCTCCTTGATGCTTCCTTCTTTGATGGTTTCTCCTCAGCCTTAAGAGCAACAGACTTTGACTTTCTACTAGATCTTTTGTTTCTCTGCTCCAATTCCAATTCATGGGTTTTGAGTAGTCCATAAATTTCATCAATTTCTGTTTCACCAAGTTCATAATTATCTCTTATAGTGGTTGTTTTCACATCCCACTTTTCAGGTAAAGAGAGAAGAAACTTGAGATTTGAATCTTCTAAATCATACTCTTTGTCCACCAATGACAAATCATTGAGCAGTTTACAGAATCTGTCAAATGTTTCTGTCATGGTTTCATCAGATTTTGCCTCAAAATGCTCATACTCCTGAGTGAGTATGTTCCTTCTGTTCTTCTTAATTGCAGGAGTTCCTTGACATTTAACCTCAAGTGCATCCCATATCTCCTTTGCAGTTGTGCAGTTTATCACTTTATTAGACATAACATTGTCTAACGCACTATGAAGTAAATGCCTTACCTTTGCATCCTTTGCAATAGATGAAAGATCCTCAGCAGTTAGATCTTTCTTCTCTTTTGGAATAACTTTTGATTCCTCACCGGCAGCAGCAGTAGATAACTTTGTAGGTTTGTGAGGACCTTCATAAATTCTGTCCAGATATTCTGGATCTGTAGCCTCCAAAAACATGGTCATCTTCACCTTCCAAATTGCATACTCTAATGGCCTTAGTATAGGAACCCTAATTGTTTCATACCTACTAACAGTAGTAGGAGCTTTCTCAGATGGTGGAGGTATCTCTGCCATTGATTACTATTGCGTTTGGATCTTTAACTGTAATAAAGTAACAGATTTGGCTCTGATACCACTTGTTAGGTCGAATACACAATATATAATCAAGTACTGTATGAATAAGTAACAAGAACACACGTTTTAACTCTTAAAACTGTTTGGAATTAATAATTCCTCTCTCGGTGATGTAAAGTATCACAGAGAGCTGCTTAGGTTACAAGAATGTTATTCGTTCACGATGAATACCCTTCTAGGGTTAACCTAACTGTATTTATAAGATATACAGCTACGTACAATCGTAAATTGATTCTCCTAAAATTAAGCTATACAATTGATATCAATTACGATTGCTACACGTCTTCTAAGTCAACTCAATCTCTTTGACAACTATCCAATCTTCAAAGATATCGCTTCCATATTAATATTAAATTAATCTTCAAACTCTGTTGACTCGTAGACGCTCCCAGTAGACAGACTTTAGCAAACTCTGTTCTCTCCATGCTAACAGTGTTTGCGCTTCCATGTATTCAGCTATCAGTGTTTACGCTTTCCTCTTTCAGCGTTTGCGCTTCCAGCAATCAGCGTATACTCAAACTCTGTTACAACTGCTTTCAATAACAAGTTAAACTCTCTTTACCTGTAACACTTAAACACTGACATTAAATCACATCAATTATATCTAACAGTTATTGATAGTTTAGTCCAACTTAAACTCTCTCTCAAAAACTGTCAAACTAGTCATCCTAATAAGGTTGTTATTCCTTCTCTTGCTCCCAAAACTGATGCTTATGCCATTCTTAGGGAAGAGTTTAATAAACTTAGCATAGAAGTTGGTGTTCTTAAAGTGTCAAACAGTGAACTTCAAATGAGAGTTGAAAACCTTGAGGGAATGTTCCATAAAAATAAGGGTAAGATGGGTGAGCCTATGGTTGTTGATGAATCTGTTAAGAAAATTGAAGAGAAGTTAGTGGGTGAGTTGGTTTCTGTTGGTACCAGTGATGATATGGAAAAGGTTTATGCCTCTTTACCTGATTTAGGTGAAGACCTGGGTGGTGTTGCTTCTGGTCCTGTTGTGAACTGATCCTTTGCTTGCATGTTTTGTGCTACTGATTGCTGATACTTGTGCTTAAAAGACTGTTTTGATTATCTCTTACTGAGAATTATCAGCATGTGGTACTTGATTTGCTATGACTTTTGTTGTTCTATGATGTTGCTTTCTGCTTGGAATAAGACCAATGCAATCAAGTTCTCTATAATTCAGTGAACCACACTGATTAAATTGGAACTCTTTTGATGTATATACAAATTGCATTGACTAAAGTTTGCTTACTGCACTTGTTTTAGTTATATATGTCCTTAACTTTTGGATAATTATCACTGCAAATCTGACATGCCATTCACTAAACACGAATTAGCTCAGAATAGATAAGAAATACATAAGAAAGTGGAATTATATTTGCTGTTCTATGTTGAATGTCTGCAATAATGTATTATCTTAGATAAATGGCCACAAATATGACCTCATTACCTACTGTGATCTCCCTGTGAATTATTGGATAATTACACAAGTTCATTTTATCTTTTAGTTTGGTTGTATGGCATCTCTCTATACAAATCTGATCTTATCTAGTACTATGAACTATCTAAACTTGATCCATCAATAATGAATATTGTGCAAGTTACAACTGTGCTACAATATGTGAGAATCTCAGATACTTGGTCTACAATGAAAAATCTAAGTGAGTTATCTAGATTTCAATGTTGCATTCTTGTTGGGACAATAGAACTTGAGTTTTATAGTATGCAAAAGTAATAAAGTATTCCTGGAGATTGATATGAATTAACATTTGTTATTGCTATTTAGTAAAGGAAAATAGTACTCAGAAAAATCTATTAAAACTGCTTATCAATGAATTCTTATACTCGCAAAACTGGATAACTTTAGCAAATGGTTATAATGGTAAGAAAACTGTGCATTTACAATTGATTATCTTATCAGAGTTCTTAGTATTATGAACTTGCAGCTTGTATATGAAGAACTGACTTATTGATCAGCCTTCAAACCGTTTCATTTGAACATTCAGTTTGCATACGAAAAGATTTATGTACGTATAAGACTGAATGATTTGAGACTATGTGAAATAATTCTTATTTGTATATTCAGAAAGACTATTCAGACGACATTCACGATTATTCTTGTACTTTTAATTCTGAGTAACTTGCGTTATAATTGTATCGTTTATGGACTGAATATTTATCAAAAAATCTTGTACTAAACATTCATTAGAACAACGTTATAGATAGAATCGTACCAAGTGAAAATAGTTGAATGAAACCTGTTATTACATTTTCGATTACTGAGAAAACAGGTGATTAAAATGCGATTTGTACGAATCATGATTGCCAAACTAAGAGCAACACAGATCGACAAAAACGATTGAAAATCATAAATATTTGATATTACAAAACTCTTTGGTACTAAACCAAAAGAAAAATTTTTTACGATTCATTTACTAAAATAAAAAGAAATTTTCGTAAGTATATGAGCGATTAAAAGACGAAAAGGGGAAGAGAAAGAAACTCTGTAATCTTTCAAGGGGAAGCAAAATTTTTGATAAAACATCAAAATTATAAAAGGAGAAGAGAAAATTAATCGGTATTACACCAAGTTATACTGTTACAAAAAAAGGGGAAGAAATAAGGAAAGTGAAAATGAGTTTGATTCAAAACGAATCATATTTAAGGGGAAGCACAAATTTTTGATAAATACATCAAAAAAAAATTATACAAAAGCTTACGAGGAAGATAAAAGGGGAAGAGAAAATTATAAATTTTTGGTAATATACCAAACAAAAAGGGGAAGAGAAAATTAGACCCCCAATTTAAAATTTTCAAAATTTCCTATATGTCTAAAGATATTTATCTATCTCATAGGTTGTTTTGCAGGAATCAGAAGTGGGATTTACCGAGTGCTTCGAATCGAGTCTAAAAATATTTTTCAAACTCATGCATACACTAAGGGGAAGAACATACGGGTAAATTTTTAAATTTTATGTTTTGTTTGGCAAATACCAAAAAGGGGAAGATTGAAAGGATATCTTCGATATATTATTTATTATGGTATTTGTACGATTTAAACATAAAATTTAATTACACTTAGTTATCCTCTCCACTAGGCCATTTAATTTAATTGATTCCGTCAAAAGTCAAAAGTCAATTCTAGCAAATATCTATTTTTACTTATAAGAGATATTCCATTATTGCGAAAAACTAAAATTATATTTTTATGGAATATATCTCTACACCAAGGCAATAAAGATCGAACAAGAAATATCGAGGTTTTATATTTTTTAGATCTTCATTTCAAAATTGATAAGGCGACAGGCTTGAACAAAGAATATTCGATGATTAATATTCTTTAGAGAACTCGTGCTATATTTAAAAGCAATATGTTTTTATTCAAAAATATTCCGCCTTCGCACTCAAAATATTTTTATCCTCAAGAATATTAATATTCAGTGGTAGAATATTAATACTCATTTGTATCTCATGCTAGAAATATTTAAAGTAATTTTTCTCCCACTTCTTAAATTTATTCCATTTTTCGGAGAAAATTATTTTAAATACTCAAAAATATTTCCTACACTCTCAATATATTTTATATATTAGGAAATATATTCTAAGTATTTATTCAAGTCAAAACATTGGTCAAAAGATGCATCTATTTCATAGAAAGACCAATCGTATTTTATTCGGAACCGAAACCTGATTTAATCGTATTAAATCCAAATAAAATATTTCCACTTGCTAGAATGACTTGAATTTTGAGATGGGTCACTTAAATACTATTTTCTATGCATGGTAAAAGTTTCGTAATTTTCTTAGAATATTGGTCTGGGCACGAAAATCGAACCAATGGGTCCACGTTTGACCAAGTCAACATTGACCTTTATTGACCAAACTTTCCAGAATTCCATTTTATAATATTCCTAAGTGCTCCATATTTTTAGAATTATTTAGTGGGTATTTTCGTATTTTTTGGGTATTTAATTAACGATATATGTTACGTATTTATTCGCTAATTGATACGAGTGTGATACATTAAATAAAAGCCCAAACACAGCTGGGATACTTTACCACAAACCACTCCAAAGAAACACAAAACCACACCCAACAAACACAATACCACTTTCCACCTCATCAATCGACACCTTTTCAATCTCAACCACTCCTTTTACTTTAAATCTCAACCACACCTTCCACTCAACTCCTCCTATAAATAAACCCCTTCCCCCAACCATTTTCAATAAGCTAAAGAGCCAAATAATTGCTGGGATTTTTTAAGTGTGAGCTCTCTCAATATATCCAAACACTCTCTACACCCACTTCATCTCAAAAACCTTCCATTTCTTATATATACTTAAATATATATAAGGTTTTTGTTCCAAAAAGCTTAGTTCCTTCAACCAAGCTTTCTCCCACCTAGCAAGCTCATCTATCACTACTATCCGGCCTCCCGAAAGGCTGCCCAAGTTCGACCATAAGCCAAAATCCGGCCGAACCTCCGGCGAATTTTTCCGGCGAACTTTTCCGGCAATATCCAAAAAGTGGTTATATTTTAGCTTCATATCCGAGTCTTAACCGACCATATTTTTATATACATATAAAAGCTCTCTATCTTCATCTTCTCTTCATCTTTAAGCTCTTATATCGGATCTCTAAACGAGACCATAAAAATCCGTACAAGGATTAAATTTCGAACAACGATTCGAAATATTACAAAACCTCGAAAAAAAAGGAGGTTATATTTGACGACGGTCAAATAATACATCGAGCTTGATTTGATTCCCTTCTATCACCTCTAGTGTTCCGGGGGAAAAGAATCTAAAAGCCTTAATTAAAACTTTAACGCACTTACTTTGGTCATTAATATTTTATTGTTGTGTGGTGTGTTTAATTACTCGTACGTGTGTGTTTATCTTTAACGCGTAATAGCGTGGCGAAAGCCGTTTATATATTTTCCGCATTTTTTTTCTTCTCGTCCTCACACTTGTGAGTGATTTTACTTTCCGCACTAATCTTAACGCATAATAGCGTGGCGAAAGCCTTTTATATACTTTCCGCACTTTTTTCTTCTCGTCCTCACACTTGTGAGTGATTTTACTTTCCGCACTTTTTCTTCTCGTCCTCACACTTGTGAGTGATTTTACTTTCCGCACTTTTTCTTCTCGTCCTCACACTTGTGAGTGATTTTACTTTCCGCACTTTTTCTTCTCGTCCTCACACTTGTGAGTGATTTTACTTTTCGCACTAATTTAACGCATAATAGCGGCCCTCGTTTTATCCTATAGATAAGCGAGTTACTTTTCTGTACGTGTGCGTTTATTTGTGTGTTGTGTTTAATTGGCCAAATTAATATTAAAGTGCAAATTGTTAAAGTAAAATTATAACACTCTCGTTTAAATATATACGAATAGTCTAAAGTTGACTATATCGAACGAGAAGTTGTTTATCAAAGATCCTTAAGCTATAAAGCTTTTAAAGGACTTGATTTATACATTACTTCGAAAATAGTATTTTCAATAAAGAAGTAATTGTAAGTATACTTCGATCTTTACGAAAGTCGAACCAAAGTATACGATTATAAACCTTATAAGCCTACGAGCTTAAAGGACATAATCAATATTTACAAACTCTGAGATATATTTAAATCGCTTTTAAACGGAGTATTGTATTGAAAGTATTCTTCGATCTACAAGTGATATCGAATAAAGAATACACATAAAGTCATAAGCAAACAAAGCTTATTGAACTTATTTTTAATTAATATTCGTGTAAGAATATTATAGTCACCCTAGGATATATTAAGTCCAAAACCTCTCTTTATACTACGGTTTGTTTCGTAGATATTGTTTTCTAAGTTTTGCAGTGAGGTGAAGTTGAAGTGAGGTGATTCTCGTTCTAAGACCCAAGTCCTAGGCACTAGCGGGGAGTTAGTGGCCTTTGTACCGTGAAGAAGAGGAAAGACCCAAGACCTTTCATCTAATATCCAAGACAGGCAAAAGCGAGGAATTCAAAGACTACACCAAGGGTTCTACATCAACTTTGAAGAAGTAGCGGGGAGTTGCTGTCTAAGATAAGTTGTGTAGGTTTTCACAATGACTTTGAGGGTGTAACGGGGAGTTACGACCCAAGACGAGTCTTGTGGGTTTTTATATTTATTGTGAGGTAGTATCTTGGAGATACATACCAAGATCAATATTTATTGGGTTGTAAAGGCTTCTCCGCCTACTAAAGGAGCGAGATATTTTTAAGGGAAAATCTCGAGTCCGGAGAAGAGCTCGGGGACTGGAGTAGGGGTGAGCGAATCCATTAGGGGTTGCGCCATCGCAAACCAGGATAAAATCTCCTCTGTGGTATTTTCTTCCCTTGTCTTTTATTTTCTGTACTTATAAACTGCATAACAACTCGGTAAAAGTTTTAAAAAGGGAAAATTATTTTAAAACGCCATAATAATTTTTAAATTGGATATTAAGCTATTCAACCCCCCTTCTAGCTTAAATTAGCCCTCTTACGGGACCTTACAATGTGTTAACATAATAAAAGAACATTCTCATGCGGGACCTCTAATAAATACAGGAGTATTTATAATATAAAGAGAAAATAAAATGTATTTTCATTTTTTAAAACTCCATAAATTTTAGAAAGTTTAAAGAAATTGAAAATTGAAATTCAATATATTTTTAGGTTTTGATTTTATGGAAAAAAATTGTTCTATAAGATAAGTTTCATCAATAATATGTAATGAAGTTGGAATTTCAATCCCAAACGAGAGTGGCTCGAAACGTGTTTAACGGGAAGACGGCTCACTATAAAAGATTGTATTAGCTATTAGAATTTGATGTTGATGTTATAAATTTTATTTTATGTTAGGATTCGATTTTTATGAATAAACATTGTTATACAAGTAATATATGTAAAAGTATAAGGTTTTGATCTTAACGAGAGAGTGGCTCAATAGGAATAACCGTGTTTAATGAGAAAGCGGTTCATTAGAGAAGATCGTGTTGAATATTAAAATTTATTATTGATAATATAATAAAAGATAAATATATTTTAAATTTTTTAGAATTTTAGCATTCTAAATATCAATAACTGAAAAACTATCCTTTAACATATTAAAAACATAATAGGTGTTTAAATTTATAGAGAATAAGGGTTCGAAATTATAGAGAAAACATATCTATACTATTATATAAAAGCCGAAACATTAAAATTTTGGTTGGCCGGTACAATACCTATTGATTTTACTTATTACCCTTACTTAATTACAGATAAAATCCATCCTATTAACTAATTAATTTCCTATGTTAGGTTAAACATATTATCTTTTCTATTTTTCACTAAATAATTAATTTCCCTTTCCAGGTAAAACACGATATCTTTTATATTGTATCTAACATAAATTTCTCCTTTCTTATAAACACTACGAGCAATTTTGTTTAATAAAATAACATAATTATATTATAATTAACTAATCAATTACCTTTTTCGGCCAAAACATGTTACCTTTTCTTTATTCTGTAACTGAAATATCTCTTTTTCCAATTATATCACGGGTGGTTCTATTTAATAAATTAAATAATAATAATATCATAATCTAATAATAATCGATTACCTTTTTCAGCTAAAACGTATCATCTTTTCCATATTTCATAATTAAAATTCCTTTTTTCTAGAAATATCACGGGCAACATTAATTTCTCACTATCTAAAGACCATACGAGCAATTTAATTTAGTAAAATAACAAAAATTAAATTACAATTACTATAAACTAATTAATTACCTTTTTCACCTAAAACATATCTTCTTTTTAATTTTCACATTACATTTACTATTTTTTTTAACTAAAATCTATCTTTTTTTCAATTATATCACGAGCGGTTCTATTTAATAAAATAAATAACAATATTATAATATTAATAATTAACCGATTAAGTTTTTTAGCTAAAATGTATCATCGTTTTAATATTTTCTAACTAAAAACCGTATTTTTCTAAAAATATCACGGGCGACATGAATTTTTCCTTTTTTTAAAACATTACGAGCAATTTTATTTTGTAAATTAATATAATTGAATTATAATTACTATAAACTAATCAATTACCTCTTCACCTAAAACATGTTTCCTTTTTACTTTTTTCTCACTAAGACCTCTCTTTTTCCAATTAAATCACGGCATTCTATTTAGTAAAATTAAATAAAAATTTTATAAGTATTTATAATTAACTGATTACCTTTTTCAACTAAAATTTATCATCTTTTTAATATTTTCTAACTAAAATCCCTCTTTTCCTAGAAATATCACGGATAACATTTATATTATTATTATCAAATCATCTCATTTAAAAATTTAAGCCTCCAAATTTCATATTTTAAAAAAAGTAATTCAAATTAATAAAAAAAATCATATAATATTAAAAGAGATTCGTGCATCGCACGGGTTTGAAGCTAGTATTTAAAAGTTCTATTGGAAGTAAAATAGGTGTTTGTAAGACATATAATTAAGAGTTTTATTGTAAGTAAAATAAAAGTTCTAATTTATAGAGAAGGAGAATTTGAATTTATAGAAAATACATATAAATAAAGAAAATATTGAATGTAGAGAAGATGTTAATTTGAACATATAAAGCATATATATAATAAAATATTTTATTGGAAATAGAATATGAGGACGGTGGAAGCGTCTTATACTATTTTTTAAAATTATATATCTTTTTTCCCAGAAAGCACTTATTTTTATTTTTTTATACAAGTTAATTATACTTGCATTAGAAAAATATATTCATAAATTCAATATTATTCATGTAACGAAAAGTCTTCGTATTTAAAAAAAATTGATGTATTAACATAACAGAGAGATATTCCCATGCGGAAACTGTAAATAAATACAAGAATATCTATAATATACAGAAAATATAAGATGTGTTTTCATCTTTTACAAATCCATGTATATTAGAAAGTTTAAAGAATGTAAAAAATTGAATTTACTCTCTTTTAAGGTTTTAATTTTCACGGAAAAAAATGATATTTTATAAGATAAGTATCATCAATGATATGTAATGAAGTTAAAATTTCAATTCCAAATAAGAGCGGCTCAAAACGTGTTTAACGGGAAAATGACTCACTTAAAATAGTTGTATTAGCTATTAGAATTTGACACTGATGTCATAATTTTTTTTTATTTTTAGGGTTCGATTTTTATGAATAAAAATTATCATAAAATCTTTATAATATATGTTAAAGTTGGTATTTCAGTTTTAAAGAGAGAACGACTCAATCAAAAGAATCATGTTTAGCAAGAAATCGGTTCATTAGAGAAAATTATGTAACTATTAAAATTTAATATTAATAATATAATATAACGTAAATATATATTGAATTTTTTTGAAAACATTTAACGCCGCGGCGAAGCGCGGCCTTAACGACTAGTATATTATATAAAGGAAAATGCCCAAGAGCTCTCAGATCGTCCGCATCATATTTATCTATTTTTCTGGAGCTCCCCTATTTTAAATATTAAATCAAAATTTAATTATTTAGATCTTATTTTTTAGAAAAGAAATCGAAACTTTTTTTAAAGAGTAAATTGCATTTTGGTGACCTGTTCTTTAACTGTTTTGCACTTTGGTGGCCAAGTTTTAAAAGTTAACATTTTGATGACTGTAGTTTAATTGTTTAGCATTTTGGTGGCTAAGTTTTGAAATTGAAAATTTTGGTGACTTCTTCTTTTTTAGCATTTTAGTGGCCAAAATAACGTGAATATAAAAAAAAACTTCGCCATCAAAGTGCTAAACAAAAAAAGGTAAGTCATCAAAGTGTTCAATTTTAAAATTTGGCCATCAGGATGCTAAAAAAATTAAACTTCAGTCATCAAAGTGTTAACTTTCAAAAGTTGACCATCTAAATGCAAAAAAATTAAAGTACAAGCCACCAAAATGCAATTTACTCTTTTTTAAATTGGATAACATATTTTAGAAAATCGAAAAATTTTTAAAATTAGATATTAGATAATAGATATTTGAAAATCTAAATATCAAAACTTCCCTTTTGATGAAAAAAAGGGATAATTTCAATTTGAAGGGTAGAAATATAATTAAAATTTCCTTATATAATGGGTATTGGTCCAATCTATCACAATTTTAAATTAAATGGTCCTAAATATCACAATCTGAAAAGAAGGCCCCAAATATCACTCTAAAACAAAGTATCGTATAGCGTTTTGAATTTTTTTTTATTATTATAACGCTAAAGCATGTAGCGTCTTTAGTTTTTTTTAAAAAAAATAAAGCCAAAGTGCTAGTTAAACAAGTGTTTCCAGGTTATCAAAATGCTATCTAAAATGGAGTTTTTAGTAGAAGTACGCATTTCTACTCCACATAAAGTTTTAGTAGAAGTACGCACTTCTACTCCACTTAAGTTTGTTACCACCACATAAAGTTTTAGTAGAAGTACGCACTTCTACTCCACTTAAGTTTGTTATTAAGTGTTTAGCTTTTTTATGAAATGTAAAACGTCACTTATACTTTTGTTCTGACCAAAACGTTAATTAAAACTTTAAGTAGTGTTTTCTGTTCAAAAACACTACTTCAAATGGTGTTTTGAACCTACCAATTTTATTTATTTTTCTAAATATGTATTTGGAAACATTATTAAAAAATTTATAACCAAATGTTTAATTCAAATTATGTTTTTTAAATTTAAAAAATGAATATTTCTAAAACTCAAAATGGAAACGTTGAATCACAAAGGTTAACCGTTGAAATCCCGAGGGAATACATAAAATTTAAAAATTTTAATTAAAAAATTGAATCTGGCGGCCTGATTTTTAAACGCTAACACGTTTAAAAACGCGTTTAAAAATCAGGATAAATTAGGGTTTAGGGTCTAGGGTTTAGGGTTACCCTAAACCCTAATTTCACATACGGTTTAATCGTCGTTCGGAATATTTCTAAAACCCAAAATGGAAATATTGAACCCCAAAAGTTAATTATTGAACCCCTAAGGTCAATTAAAATTATATTTTTTAAATTTAAAAAATTCAATTTTAATTAACCATTTGTTTATAAATTTTTAATATTATTTACAAATATATATATATAATTAGAATTAAAAAAATCACCCCCAACGCCACATAATGTGGCGTTCCCCAATCCCCAGCCCCCTTCCCTCCCCTCCCTCCTAACGCTAAGCGTCATAGCGTCTTAAAAAAAAATAAATGCTAAATTATGCAGTGTTTTGGAGTGATGGTAGGTGCCATCTTTTTCATTTGTGATATTTAGGATTATTTGTCTTGAAATTGTTATATTAGGGGGCTTTATTCAATATAATTGAATTATAAAATATAGTCAAAATTATAAGAATAAGAATTCAAATCTGGAAGTTTCTTGAATTTCGCTATTCTCCCCTTCCAAACCTATATATATACACGGTATAAATTTATATTTTGTTTTCTCAGGTTTTGAATGCTACGATCTATGGTGTTATCTACGATATTTACATTGACGATTGGTACAATATTGTGCTTGGTGTTTTACATGTGATTGGAAATTTATAGTTTCAGAAATCCATCCATGGTAAAAAAAATCTATCCATGATCAAAAATCTAAGAAATTTATATTTTATATTTTCAATATATATATTTTTTTATATTTTATGCATATGATATGCGATGTTTACATTGAATGCTACGACTTATGGACTTATGGTGCAATGTTGTGCTTCATGTTTTACATGCGATTAAAAATTTTATGATTTGAGAAATCTATTCATGGTAAAAAGAATCTATCCATGAACAAAAATTTAAGATATTTATATTTTATGTCTTCGATATGTTTTTTAATGGTTTGTTTTCTTCCATTGATTTATGATTGTATATAATTTGTATACACAGATGAACAATCAAGTTGTTTATATAAGTTTTCATGGCTTTGAATTTAACTGAAATTGATGTGTCATGTCAAAGAAAATACGAGATGTTAATATCATTAAAATATTGTCTTATTATGTAAGTGTTATTTTAGGTAATTATAGTTTTTGAAGTTCGTTTTTCTTTCCTTTTCTTTTGGTAATTTAAAACTTAGATACAGTTATTATATTTTAAATTTAAATTTAATCAGATTCTACAAATATCACATAAATTTTGTGTCGTTTAGGTATTACAAATTATCTTTCATGTATATTTGTTAAAAATAAACCGATGGCTATTTTTTTTTTTAAACCAAACAAAGAAGCTTTTCATTAATTGTAATGTCAAACAAAATAGACTCCACCAAATAGATAGAAAGAGCTATAAAAACATGAGAGCAATTAAGCAAACAAGGTAATCTGGCTAAACCATGCGCTACCGTATTTGTATGCTTTCGAATGTGAGTCACACTAATATGATTATGAACCCGAAGCATCTCCTGACATTGATCTACCACATGACCTACCTCAAGCGTGTACTGCTTCTTCCCAGAAATGGCATTAACTATCAAGAGTGAGTCCGTTTCCACAATGATCAGCTGTTTGTCTTCCCTTGAAATTGTCCATGAGAGAGCCTCTCTGAATCCTATACACTCTGCTTCAAAAGCACTAGCTGGGAACCCAATTGTCATGCTCTTCTCTTCGATAAAACTGCCATTAGAATCCCTGATGACCATTCCCACAGAAAACTCATTCGCACCTGGTACAACAGAGGCATCAACATTAATTTTTAACACACCTTCTCCAGGTTGTTGCCATCCTCGAGGTCTGTTGCTAGTAGCACTCTTATCACCTTTTCTAGCCTCTTCATCTACAGCTCTAGCATTCCTCCACTCCTGCACTGTGTTGAAGCTACCATCCATTGCAATTGTTGCCGTTGTACTCTTATTCTCCCATACTTTTTTGTTTCTCCAGTACCAGATACCCCACAAAACAGTGCAAACCTTAACAATTTCTTCTAGACTAGCTGTGTCCAGTTTTTGAAGCAACCAATCCGGTGCTGACTCAACGACACTCATATCGAACTGGAATTCTTTGTACTGCCAGCAGCTAGATGCAAAATTGCAGTCGAAGAACACATGGAGAAGGTGCTCTACATCAACATTACACAACGGGCAAATAATTGATAAAGATACACCTTTCGATTTTAACCCGTTACGAACAGGTAAGTTATTTCTGCAAAATCTCCATATAAAAAAACCTTCAACCAATGTGGAACATTCAACCTCCATATTCGCTTCCAACCCCCAGACTGCGGAATGATCGAAGAGTTGTTCACATTGTTGTTCGCCAAAATTGATACCTAGTCTTCACATTGTATAATCTGACCATGTTATTCTATCACCTGCGAGACGTTGCGGCACAAATGTTGCTAAAATACTGCATCAGTAAATAACTCTTTAATCTTTCCAACATCCCATGTTTTGGTCCCAGGATAAAAAATTCAGAAACTTTTTCCCCCCTTCTCTGGTATCTATGGTCGTCGTCTACACAAAAATCCTTCTTTATTCTCACCCATGGGTCCTTGGTAGCCACTATATCATTTCAATCTCCCAGCACCCATCTGAGTCTTCAACTCTTCCTTAGCTTGCCAAATACTCGACCAAATATAACATCTGAAATCGATGGTTATTATATGTTTAAACTAAACATGAGATTATCATCAAGCCTTTTTAATCATTCCTTAGCTTGCCAAATACTCGACCAAATATAACCATCTGAAATCGATGGGTTATTATATGTTTAAACTAAACATGAGATTATCATCAAGCCTTTTTAATCATTAGTTGTTTGATGTTTTAGGTGATTTCATGCCTATCAAGACTAATAACTGTAAATACCATATATGGATAGTTTTTTTACATATCTTACCAGATGAATCTAATTTTTTTTTTAAAATTAATTTAAATATTAATAGTTAAAAATTTTATTTATCTTCAACTCTAAATCGAATTTAAATTAATATCAAAATTATATAATAATCAAAATTGGATGGAAACCATAAAGTAGGCATTAAATCAATTAAAAGATAAGTATCTACAGTTGAAATCAAATTGAAACACAAATAAGAGGTCTTTATATTATATAAACGAAAATTAATCAAATAAATTTCAAATTCGTAAATTAATGATCAGTTTTCAACCATATTTGGTTCAATCAAATTCGTTCTAATTTTGAATTTTGATATAACTCTTCACGATTAAGAATAACAATATTAATATAGAATAATATACAAATTTTTTAAGTTAGCTAAAATGAAAAAAAGAACTACTATTCACTCAATGATTAATTTATAAAATATGACTTATTTATACAATATTATAATTATTTGTTTGTTACTTTTTTCCAGATTAATAAAGTATTCACGTAATTCAGGAGTTAGAATTTATATTTGTTACAATGGGTGGCTGTTAGTCACAGAGGCATGCCTGAATACATCTAATAACAAGCCTAAGTATGTGTAATGCTATGCATTACCTACATGACCTCTTAACTGAGGGAACCTCTAGTTGTAGAGTTTCTATTTGTTCTGTACTTGTAATAGGCATCAAATTCTATCTGTGTAACTGTACCTACTAAGTCAAGAATAAAGCTTGAAAGAAGTTCTAAGGTTCATGCCTCAAGCAAGGAAATGAAGACTGTCAAATAATCACAGTTGGGATTTGAAGAAATGAAGAATTTGCCTAAGTACCAATTCGAGAAGTACATTTGTCTATTCGAGAAGTCTAGCATTCGAGAAGTCTGGAGTTCGATATCTCAGAAGACACTATTCGATATCTCTCAATATGCTATTCGATATCTCAGGGATTCGATATGTCAAAATGTTCTATTCGATATCTCAGGGATTCGATATGTCAAAATGCTCTATTCGATATCTCAAGGAGTCCCAGAGAAAAGAGCTATTCGAGAAGTGATTCGATATGTCAAGATAACACTATTCGAGAACTCAGAGTTATCGATCAAGTCAACTCCAGTTCTCGAATCACTCACTTAGTCACTTCTCGAATACATTCTTGAGGACAAAATACTGAAGATTTGTACAAGTCAGAAACCTGCAACAAGCCAGCACACTTTATTTGACTCTGTCCTATAAAGCATGCTGGAAAGCCTACAAAGAAGCTTGGAGAGATAAGACAAGGGACAAGGAGCTGAAGAAGTGGATCTAAACAGGCTTTTCAAAGTCAAATCTGTAGCCGTTTGGACTCTTACTAAAATGAGATAGACAGACTGGAAAGTGCTTTTGTTTTACCTACCTCATTTGTAGCAAGTGGGTGTATCCATGTCTATAAGGATACAGCCTCACTTCCTTAGCTGTTAAGGTTTTGAAGTTTCTCAAAAATACCCAGAAAATATCTCTCTGAGAAAACCGGAGCTGAGAATACTATCATTTGTATTCACAGATTGTAGCAAGATCTTTATCTAATAAAATATTAGATTAAAGTGATATTGTGTTGTGTTTGTGTTTAATTTTCCGCATCTTCATATCTCACACACTCATCACTTATCTTGCTGCAAAGATTCAAGACAGAAGAAAAATTCAAGAATCCATTCACCCCCCCCCTCTGTATTCTTTTACTGTATTCAATACTCAACAAGTGGTATCAGAGCAGGCTGTTTAATCTAAACAGAAAACGATCATGAGTTCGAATACACCAAAGACTACAGGTACGGTAAAGGTCCCTAAGTTCGACAAAGAGAATTACAACCTCTGGAAAATAAAAATGCTGTTGTTCATCAAAGCTGCCAATCCTCTCTACCCTGACATTCTCAAGAATGGTCCATTCATACCACAACAAGAAGTTGCTGAATCCACAGTGGGCGCAGTAGTCATTCCTAGATCATACGTTCCAAAAGAGCCATCCAAATGGACGGACTCAGAGAAGGAAAAGATTGCCCTAGACAGCCACCTCATGTTGTTAATCATAGACTCCTTGGATATGTCGATGTTTGCCAACGTAGCATCATGCAGATCAGCCAAGGACATGTGGAATCACATCGAGGTGTTATGTGAAGGGACAGAGGAGGTAAGAGAAAATAAGAAACAGATACTGGTCACACAGTATGAGGCGTTCATGGCACAGCCCAAGGAAAGTATCACTGATATGTTTGAAAGATTTCACAAGCTGGTGACTGAGCTCCAAATGAATGGGAAGGTTTACAGCACTAAGGAATTAAATATGAAGTTTCTACTATCGTCACCAAACCATCTAGAGCAAAGGGTCATATCCCTAAGAGAAAGAGATTTGAACAAAGTCACGTATGATGTGCTCTATGGGGTTTTAAAGACACACGAGCTTGAGTTGCTTCAAAAGAGGGCTATCCAAGCTAACCAAGGCAGAATGATAAACACATCCTGTGCCTTGATTGTCAACAAATCTATTCAAGACCTGGAAGCATCTGCAAGTCAGCTGAGAATAGAAGAGATAGTAGATGATGAAGAAACTGAGGAAGTAGTGACTGAACCTGCTGACGACAAGGAAGAAGATGAGTTCTACACTCTTGAAGAGCTGGATGGCATGGAAAATACATCATATGCTTTTATGGCTAGAAAATTTCCAAACATCATATTCAAGAGGAATCAGCCCTTCAAGCCTAGACCTCAAAATCATTCATTCAACAAGGGCAAGGCACCTATGAAAACAAACAAGAACAGATTCAAAACCAGCTATGTGGATAGGTCATCTGTAAGATGTTACAGATGCAATGACCTAGGGCATTTTGCCAGTGAATGCAAGAAGCCTAAAAAGAAGGATAAGGAGTTTCTTAAGCTTGAAGCTAAGTATGAGGCCCTTCTAAAGAAGCAGACACCAGGTAAGGCTTACATAGCTGAAGGGAAGTGTTGGGATGATTCTGACAGTGATGGGGAAGAACAAGAATTCTGCAACTATGCCTTGATGGCCAATTCCAAGGAAGAACCATCTACATCAGACTCACAGGTACCATCTCTCACCACCATAGACATGTCTGTTTCTGAATATAAATCTTTGGTTGAACAACTATCCGTTGAAATGTTTAACATTCATACTAGTATGACTGCTGCTAATGAAGAGATTGCTAAATTGTCTACTAGGAATGAACTGTTAAATAAAAGAAATGAGGAACTAGAGCTAACTACTGTGCAAATAGAAAATCTTAAACAAGAGATTGAGTATCTAAAGAACAAAGTTCTATGTGCTAGTCAAGTTGAGAAAGCTCTTAGGGATGAATTAGCTGAAAATGAATTTAAGTTGAAAACATTTAAGAATTCCTCTAGTCTATTGCAGTCTTATCATGAGAAAAATCTAGCTAGACCTAAGGCTGCCATTGGACTTGATTATGACACTCTTAAACAGAGGAAAGGCTATGCAGTCATTGAAGATGACATTGTTGTTCAAGAGGAGGTGCCTCAGGTTTTGAAAAAGACTGAGAATCCAATATTTAAAACACCAACACTTGAGATTGATGAGGATGCCTTACTCATCAAGCAAATGTTGGAGGATGAAGATGAGGCACAATCAAATGAACAACAAGCATCCTCTGAGAGTAAGAATGTCAAAACCAAAGCCAAGGAGCCAGTAGGAGGTAGACCTAGACTTGAGAAACCTGTAAAGTTTGTTTCAGCTGGAAATTATGAGACTAAGAAGAAAGTGACTAATAAGAGACCAAACAGGAATGGCAAATTAGGGATTAACAAAGATAACAACTATGCTTATGTGCCAAATGCCCCTAGGAAAGTTTGTCAAAACTGTTTTAGCTCTAATCATTTGACTCATGCTTGCAAGAAACCATCTGGTAGTGTTGCTAAACCATTCTATGATTGCTCTGTGCCTTTAAGACATAGAGACTCTCCTTTCTGTGATAAACTTGATTGTATGCCATGTAACATGAATGTGATGACTAGTTGTTTTAATTTGAGAAGACAATTCATGGAGGGCTGTATTAATCATAATGTTCACACACACTACACAAGGACAAAGTCTTCAAGTCCTCCTAAAGTTAGGAAGGTACCTCTGTCACCTAAGTCTAAGAACCCTGATTCTAAGACTCCCAACAGTGACAAGAAGACCAACATCAAGAAAACTGATAAGCATGCTGATTTTGATAAAACTGTCACTAAGTCACATGGACCCAAACTCGTTTGGGTACCAAAGAAGAAGTAATACTTTTGTGTTTGCAGGGCAAAGAAAGTAAAAAGAAGGTCATGTGGATTTTGGACAGTGGATGCTCAAATCATATGACTGGTGATATGGCCCTGCTATCACAGTATGAGGAAAAGGCTGGCCCAATGGTTGCTTTTGGAGATGACAGCATTGGCAACACACTGGGATATGGCAAGTTGGAAATTGGTAATGTCATCATTGAGAATGTAGCACTGGTCAAGGGGCTCAAGCATAATCTACTGAGTGTTGGTCAATTCACTGACAGAGGCTTCAAAGTGAACTTTGACAAAGATGAATGTTTGATCACCCACAAGAAGACTGGTGATTTTGCTCTGTCTGGAGTAAGGAAAGGAAGCCTGTTTGTAGCCAATATGGACTCTGCAAGCAAGGACACAATTTGTTGCTTCTACTCAAAAGCATCAAATGAAGACAGTTGGCTGTGGCACAAGAAGCTATCACACCTGAACTTCAAAGCCATTAATTCCCTAGTCAAAAGGGAGTTAGTGAGAGGCATGCCCACACTTGAGTTCTGTCAAGAAGGAGTGTGTGAGGCGTGTCAAAAGGGAAAAATGAAAAGATCAAGCCACAAGTCAAAAACAGTGACATCTATAACCAAGCCCCTGCAACTGATTCATATGGATTTGTTTGGGCCTGTCAATATTATGTCACTAGGAAGGAAGAAGTATGCTCTAGTGATGGTTGATGATTTTACTAGGTATACATGGGTAGAATTTCTGGCATCAAAGGATGAGGCTCCACAAGTAATCATTGAGCACATAAAGAAAGTTGACAAAGAAGCAAAGGCCATAAATGCAAGTGTGATTGCATTAAGAAGTGATAATGGGACAGAATTCAGAAATGCCATGCTTGGAGCATTCTGCAAAGAAAATGGTATTTCTCAACAATTCTCAGCTCCAAGGACTCCACAACAAAATGGAGTTGTTGAGAGAAAGAATAGGACTCTGATAGAGGCTGCTAGAACAATGCTACTTGATGCAAAGATGCCTACATGTTTTTGGGCTGAGGCTGTGAGCACTGCATGCTACATCCAAAACAGAACCCTCATCAACAAAAACACTGGAAAGACACCTTACAACTTGATGACTGGAAAGAAGCCTACTCTAAAGTATGTTCATACTTTTGGAAGCAAGTGCTTTGTGCTAAAAGATAATTCAGAATATGTTGGAAAGTTTGATGCAAAGGCATTTGAAGGAATCTTTCTTGGCTATTCTATGGAAAGAATTGCATACAAAGTTTATGTCATTTGTCAAAAGAAAGTAATGGAGAGCACAGATGTAACATTTGATGACAGCAAACTACCTGGATTAGAAGAAGCCAATGATGAAGATAAAGATCCCTTGAAGTTTGACAATCTAGATGATTCTGATGAGGAGATTGAAAGTGATTCTGAACTCATAATCCAACAAACTCAAGTGAATGAAGAACCTGTGTCAACCAACAATGAAGAAACAAACATCCAAGATACACCTGTGAGGAGTGACAACTTCACAGGGGGAGGAAATGTAGATGATCATGATCTAAATGATGAAGCAACATCAAGGATGAGAAATCAATCTGAACATACAAGGAAATGGGATAGATCACACACTGCAGATCAGATAATTGGAAATCCAAATGCAGGAGTAAGGACAAGGAGAGCAACTATAAATGAATGTCTCTATGGCTGCTTTCTATCCCAAGTTGAGCCTAAGAAACTTGATGATGCATTGTTGGATCCTGACTGGATAATTGCTATGCAAGAGGAGCTAAATCAATTTGAAAGGAGCAAAGTATGGGAACTAGTGCCTGCACCAAAGGATAGAACCGTTGTTGGAACTAAATGGGTTCTAAGGAATAAGATGGATGAAAATGGTGTAGTCATAAGGAACAAAGCAAGGTTGGTTGCAAAAGGATACTCTCAACAGGAAGGTATTGACTATGATGAGACCTTTGCCCCTGTTGCTAGACTCGAAGCCATCAGAATTTTCTTGGCATTTGCTGCACATTCCAATTTCAAGGTCTATCAAATGGATGTCAAGAGTGCATTCCTGAATGGGGAGTTGGAAGAAGAAGTATATGTGCAACAACCACCTGGCTTTGAGGATCCACAGTTTCCCCACTTTGTCTACAGATTACTTAAAGCATTGTATGGACTCAAGCAAGCTCCTAGGGCATGGTATGACACACTATCACAATTTCTACTGGAGAATCAATTCACTAGAGGCACACTGGACAAGACACTGTTCTACAAGAAACATGATGATGATATTATCCTAGTTCAAATCTATGTGGATGATATCATATTTGGCTCTACAAATGAGAAGCTGTGTGAAAAATTCTCTAAGCTCATGCAAAGCAGATATGAGATGAGTATGATGGGAGAATTAACATTCTTTCTTGGACTGCAAGTTAGTCAAAGGAAGGATGGCATTTTTATAAGTCAAACCAAATACATTAAAGATTTACTGAAGAAATTTGATTTGGAAGAATGTTCACCTGCGAAGACACCCATGGCCACTACCACCAAGTTAGATGATGATGCTAAGGGCAAAAAGGTAGATATCTCAATCTACAGAGGCATGGTTGGTTCTCTACTCTACCTCACTGCTAGTAGGCCAGATATCATGTTTGCTACATGCTTATGTGCAAGGTTTCAATCAAACCCAAAGGAATCACACATGATAGCAATAAAAAGGATCTTCAAATATCTGAAAGGCACACCAAACTTGGGGTTATGGTATCCTAAGGACACAGGGTTCAATCTGGTTGGTTATTCTGATGCTGATTATGCTGGATGCAGAGTGGATAGGAAAAGCACATCAGGTAGCTGCCAGTTTCTTGGACAAAGGTTAGTCTCTTGGTACAGCAAGAAACAACAATCTGTGTCAACTTCCACAGCTGAAGCTGAATACATAGCTGCTGGAAGTTGCTGTGCTCAAGTGCTTTGGATTAGAAACCAACTTAGAGATTATGGACTTGTGTTGGAAAGAATTCCTATCATGTGTGACAACACAAGTGCAATCTCTATAGTTGCCAATCCTGTCAATCATTCTAGGACAAAGCACATTGACATCAGATATCACTTCATAAGGGAGCATGCAACTAATGGAACCATTGAGTTACATTATGTTCCCACAGAAAAACAACTAGCTGACATATTCACTAAGCCACTAGATGAAGCCACCTTCACAAGGTTGGTTAGTGAGATTGGAATGCTGAATTCTTCAAATTCTGGCTAAGTGAATATATCAACTAGATTGTTGCAGCAGTAAATACTTACTTTATCAAATGCTTAATATTTCTGAAGTAAGTATTGGCTGGATTATGATTTATAAATATTCCACAATGCTGCATATGTTGAAAATCATATATCTTTAGCTTGAAATTTCTGTGAAATTTTGAGAAAATCACTATTTAATTTAGTAGAATATTCTTCAGTGAATATTTCTGGTAAATTTTAAAAGATAGTGAAAATTGAATTTTATGAGTGAAAAGTATAGTTCGATAAGTCAGACTTCTCGAATGGTTCATTGTTTTGTCATGGCTCGAGTTCTCGAATAGGCCTATCAAGAACCCTCCTGAGTTCTCGAATAGTGTCTTTTAGAGAAATCGAATAGCACACTTTGAGTTCTCGAATAGAGTATTTTAGTTTTCTAATGATAGAGTTCTCGAATACTGCATTTGAGTTATCGAATCATTTGAAAAGGCTGATTTTTCGCTGACACTTAATCGCTTTTTGGATTTATATTCAAAACTTCATTTCACTCATAAAAATATACTCTTAACTTTGAATTATTTTCTGAGTTAAATCACTGCCAGCTGTGAGTTAAAAACTGCCTGAGATATCGAATAAGCCTTTCTTGACTTCTCGAATAGTTGTTTCATACTTCTCGAATGACTTGTCGCTACAGAACACTTATCTATCGACAACTCAAGACATTCATATATACATATACAAATTCACAACTATTCAATTCATTTCGTTCGATTTCTCAAGCATCTCAACTCCTGAAACCTCTGAAAAACCCTAACTGCGAATTTCTTCTTCAATCCTAATTCTCTTTTCTTCTCTACCCAAATGGCAAACACTCAACTCACCATACCATCCCAAACTAATTTCATCGCAATCACCAGTGATGTGGAAGCACCGAATGCCAATTTCAAGTGCTTTGTTCGGTGGTTGTCTGAGTCATACATCAAGAGTGCGCTCTCAGCCAACCCAACTCTGTACATAGATCTATTGGAACAATTCTGGAGGACTGCTACTGTGGAGGTCATCGCTCTTGAGAATGCTATCACTTCTTATATTGTTCACTGCAAGATTCAAGGAGAGGATATCACTATCACCACTGCAGACATGAATCAAGCCTTGGATATGCAGCAAGAGACGTATGATGCTCTGGCCTCCAATGATGAGTTGGAAGAATTCTTTGACTTCATAAACTACTCTGATACTATCAAGCTGGGAAAGTTGAATAGGAAGTTCTTAAGGAAAGAATGGAGCTTTGTATTTGCTACACTCCTTCATGTATTCACTGCACGGAAATCAAGCTTTGATCAGATTAGTACACCCGTGCAGCAGCTTGCCTATGCCTTGGCTCATGGGAGAAAGATAGATGTTGGACTTCTCATCCTACAGGAACTCTATGGGAGACTTGGTCAGACCACAGCCAAGAGAGGTAATGAAATTTTCTTTCCTCGCTTTATTCAATCAGTACTTAACTTTAAAAATGCTTCATTGATTGAATTGCCTGGAGCAGATAAGAGTAAAATAGGCTATCCTAGGTCCATGACCAAACTCATTTTTGGTAATTTGGAGACTAGGAATGATGTGGATGTAAGACTTAGCATAACTCCCCACATGGAGGGTTTGTTTAGGTCTTACCCCCACAACATGCCAATATTTGATTCAAAATCACAGTTAGCACAGCCTAAGCAAGGAGAACAAAGTGCTAACCCAAGGCCTGCTAACCAACCCCCTCAGCCAAACACTCTATCCAGCAAAGAGCCAACTGCATCATCCTCTCAAAAGGGTGATGTTAGTAAAAAGAAGAGAAAACAGGCTGCTTCTGAACCTTTAGAAATCTTAACTGAAGCAGCCTTGGCTGTAGAACTAGGGCTAGAAAGTGAGAAACCTGAGTTACCTATCATAAGCCTAAAGAAGAAGAAGAAGTCTAAAACCACCTCCTCAGTCACTCAAATGGCTGAAGTTGTAAAATCAGGGGCACACAGCTCACTAGATGTATCCTCTCAACAGGATGCATCTATAGAATCAAGCATCCTCCCCAATGCACCTATCTGTAAAGAGTCAGCACAAGGGAGTGATAAGGCTGGCACAACACTGAGTGGAGAGCACATCATAACTGAAACTCCCTCTATTTCTCAGGGGGAGTTGCCAAAATCTTGTCTACAACACACTTCTCTTTCAAGATCTACCACTCATATTTCTTTGAAGCCTGCAACTCAAGCAATTGAGGAGCAAGGCATTGATCATCAAGAATTCTTTTCCCTTGATGAGCCAATGAATTCAAGTGACTTGGTGCATGACACCTTGCTCACCACCCAGGTACCACATTTGGATGGTCAGGGAATGCATGCTGGGGCATATCCTAATGACACCATCACAAACACAGAGGATTCACTAGTTCTTACTAGAGACTCTGTGCCTGTGTCAACTACTGTTGTAACTCATCCCACTTCTGTGGAGACAACAGTAGTAGAGTCTGTTCATCCGGTTGCAGAAGTTGCATCTGTAACTGAGGAGACTAGCAAGCCTAGCTCTAGCTCTAACTTTTTGTCTCAATGGCTGAAGCCTGTGCAACATGACAGTGCTTCAGGATCAGGGTCTGTTCCACCACAATTGACGGTTGAAGCACTTCAAAGCTTAGTTGTGGATCAGATCCCTGAGTTTACAAAAATTGCTCAGCACCTTCTCACTGCAAACATGCCCAATCCAGACTATGAAGCTATTCTCCTATGTCACAAAGAGGATGTAGAGCTACAGAAGGAGAAAATCATAGATGAAACTGAGAGAGATGGGAATATCGATGCTTGGCTGCAAGGAACCAATTCAATCCCTCTCTCAGAAGGTCTCCAGTACCTCAGAGAAGAGTATATCACTTCACTAGGGTCCAATGCCAAATCTCTCAACCCTACTGATGTGTTTGAAGCAGTGAATGATAGCTATAAAGGCATTCTCAAGGCTGCACACTATCTTGGTAAAGGCTTAAAAACAGAAATTAATGAAGTGTGCTCAGCTACAACCAAGGAGGTGCATGAGATCAAGAGGACTTTTGATGCTAAATTCCCTCAATTGGAGACTGTTCTCAAGGACATTCGAACCTGCAATGCTACTTGCACCAGGATGGACAATGGTTTGGCTATTCTCAAGGATGCTGTCACAGGTCTGGGGCACAAATTTCAATCCTTATCAGATCAGACAACTGATGCCAATGCCATGCTCAGGACCCTCTTTGCAAATCAATATGGAGACAAGCTGGTCACTGAGGTTCCTGTGCATGAGATGTCAAGGTTCGAAGTGCAGAGACTGAAGGATCAATCCCTATCTGGTTTTAAGGCCAATGAACTCTTCATTAAAGTGGATACTCTTGAAAAGGAGGTAGTCTCTCTCCACAAGTCCAATGCTCATCTTACAGACACTGTGACAACTCTGACTGAGCAGTTGAACACTCAAGCCACCACCACAGCTGATGTTCTTCTGCATCAACAATCAATGTTGTCTGCAATGATGAAGCACATGGGTCTCCCTCTACCTGATGAATCTTCAACTCCAAAGGTGCATCCTACAGTCCCTGTGTCTGTCAACAAGCCTAAGGGGGAGAAGAGGATATCAAAGAACTCAAATCCAAAGGGGGAGAGACCACTAGAAAAGGGCATCAAGATCACTGAGGGTGGCCATCAGAGAACTTGGAAATCTACTACTCATGTGCCGGGAAAAGGAAAGGACAAAGTTGATGAGCCTCCCACTTCTCTGCCAGTTGTCACTCTACCAACTGTGCACATCACTACTCCTGATGGTCAAAGGCAGTCTATCACAACCACAGTGGTTGCAGGGAGTATGCCATCTGACAAGCCTCAAATCTCAATATCTAAGAGTGCCAAGCCAGTAGAAGTGAAGGTGGTCACTGAGGCCAAGCTACAAGAAATTGCAAACTCAAATGTCTATCATGATGATGCATTCTTGGAGCTTCTGAAAGTCTCTAGAGAACAGGCTGGTGATGCTCTGCTATATCATGAGAGTTTGAAGAGTCAGATTGACTGTCTCACAGTAGTACCAAGGAGGCTTAATGATCTATGGCTCAAGGAAATATTGATGGTAGGAAAGAACAAGATATGGCACTTAACCATCAATACTCTACAGAGTCTAAAGCACTCAGAAGTGAATGTGCTCCTTGGACTAATTGAGAAGGGAAATGAGAACAACAAGAGTCTTCATGATGAATTGAGGAATGGTCAACCTTCAAGGCTACCTGAAGTTTTCACAGATCCTAGAACTATTATCTACCAGGCTGGAACAAGAATTGAAGATATCAAGCAGCTGGTCATTCCTAAGCATCTAACTCCTCAAAATAAAAATCTCATCATAGCCATCATTGAGAAACTGATCAAGAAGAAGGGATCAAGAACAGCAGAAGAATTAGAAGCTATATCTTATCTCAGGTCATATATTGCAACTGGCATTATATCTGAGACTGCTAAGTTCAACCCAAGCAAAGATCAAGACAAGGATGAAGATAAAAGTGATGGAAGGAGAAGACATCACAGGAGTAATAAGGGTGATGAAGACAAGAAGAAGAAGAAGGATGATGAGAAGAGGAAGAATGATGATGATCAAGGTAAAGGCTCTGAGAGGAAAAGTGGAAGACAGCAAGCCTCAGGCATTGCTGACAGTAACCTCACCACAACACAAGACTCTAAGTCTAGGGTGAATGCTGCCAGTAGTGACCTTTCAAAATTTGCATCTATGGCTTCTGCAACTGTCTTGCCACCTCAAGAAGAGAAGAAAATTCAAGTCAAGAAACCATCTGTATGTTTCAAAAAGCAAACTGCTAATGGAATACTACAATGGTCTACAAACAAAGGTCACATACTGCTGCCAAGTAATCATGTAAAAAGAATCAAGTTCAAGCAAGCTGCAAGGAAATCAAAGCCAACCACATCAAAAACCCTGACAATCTATCCAGGCCTAAAACTCCAACCACTAGATGAAGATTATGACGTAGACCAACTGTAATTTTTGCAAGCTCAAAGAATCTATCATGTTGCCATTGTTGATAATTGCCTTGAGATTAAATATTCTGATGGAAGGGAGGAGAAATTCAAACAAGGAGGATGTCAACACTGGGGCAAGCTATATGACATAGAGAGAATCATTGCACTGTTGAGCTCAGAAGATAAAGTGGAGAGAGTATGGAAACTGGAGCTAATTGATTTTGTGAAAATGAAGAGAGATCATGAAGAAAAAGTCAGAAAAGAGTGTTTTGAGAAATGGCTGGCAAGGGAGAAAGAAATTGAGAGACTGGAAAGTGAAGCAGAAAAGCTGAGGAAAAAGGGTTTGTGTAGAGTTCAGTTCAACCCCTACATGGTAAAGTATAGGAGGAGGAATGGAAATCAAGTCAACATCAGAATGAATCTACTCAACTACTATCCTGCAAATATTCTGGAACCAATACTTAAAGATTTCAAAGACTCAATTTTGCTTGAAGAATTGGATGCTATGGCAGAAATAATAAAAGCTATGGATGAGAATACAAGGAAGGAGAAAGAAAGAAGAGAGAAAGAATATGATGAATTTCAAGCCAAAGCTATGGAAAGGGAATCAAAAGACAATGGCTAGTTCTTCATCATAGGCTGTAAGATTACTCACTCTGTAGTTCTATCCAAATTGCTAATGTCAATTCATACCTGTACTGTCAAGTTTTATCTTTATGTATGATAGGCTTGTTATCAGACATGAAATTGTGACTAAGGGTCTTACTCACAATTTGGGGGAGATTGTTAGTCACAGAGGCATGCCTGAATACATCTAATAACAAGCCTAAGTATGTGTAATGCTATGCATTACCTACATGACCTCTTAACTGAGGGAACCTCTAGTTGTAGAGTTTCTATTTGTTCTGTACTTGTAATAGGCATCAAATTCTATCTGTGTAACTGTACCTACTAAGTCAAGAATAAAGCTTGAAAGAAGTTCTAAGGTTCATGCCTCAAGCAAGGAAATGAAGACTGTCAAATAATCACAGTTGGGATTTGAAGAAATGAAGAATTTGCCTAAGTACCAATTCGAGAAGTACATTTGTCTATTCGAGAAGTCTAGCATTCGAGAAGTCTGGAGTTCGATATCTCAGAAGACACTATTCGATATCTCTCAATATGCTATTCGATATCTCAGGGATTCGATATGTCAAAATGTTCTATTCGATATCTCAGGGATTCGATATGTCAAAATGCTCTATTCGATATCTCAAGGAGTCCCAGAGAAAAGAGCTATTCGAGAAGTGATTCGATATGTCAAGATAACACTATTCGAGAACTCAGAGTTATCGATCAAGTCAACTCCAGTTCTCGAATCACTCACTTAGTCACTTCTCGAATACATTCTTGAGGACAAAATACTGAAGATTTGTACAAGTCAGAAACCTGCAACAAGCCAGCACACTTTATTTGACTCTGTCCTATAAAGCATGCTGGAAAGCCTACAAAGAAGCTTGGAGAGATAAGACAAGGGACAAGGAGTTGAAGAAGTGGATCTAAACAGGCTTTTCAAAGTCAAATCTGTAGCCGTTTGGACTCTTACTAAAATGAGATAGACAGACTGGAAAGTGCTTTTGTTTTACCTACCTCATTTGTAGCAAGTGGGTGTATCCATGTCTATAAGGATACAGCCTCACTTCCTTAGCTGTTAAGGTTTTGAAGTTTCTCAAAAATACCCAGAAAATATCTCTCTGAGAAAACCGGAGCTGAGAATACTATCATTTGTATTCACAGATTGTAGCAAGATCTTTATCTAATAAAATATTAGATTAAAGTGATATTGTGTTGTGTTTGTGTTTAATTTTCCGCATCTTCATATCTCACACACTCATCACTTATCTTGCTGCAAAGATTCAAGACAGAAGAAAAATTCAAGAATCCATTCACCCCCCCCCCTCTGTATTCTTTTACTGTATTCAATACTCAACAGTGGCGGTTCAAGAAAATCTGATACAGATCTATATAAGTGATTAAAATTAAAAATGAATCTATTTTATTGTTTACGTATATTTAATTTGTACATATTGTTTTTAAATTTATTTGATATTATAAATAATTTTTTTCTTTTTTTTTCTTTAATTAATATTAAAATAATTATATTAAAATGTTAAAACTTCATCTTTTAAATTAACATTAAATATTTTCTCTGTTAGATCGTCCTGTATTTTAAATATTAGAATTAAAACTTCCTTTTTAGGTCCCATTTTTTAGAGAAAAAAACAAAATTTCCTTTTTAAAATTAATATCTTCGAAATAGAAAAGGTTTTTGAATTGGAGGGAAAAATATTCAAATTTATATATTTGAAATAGAAAAAAAAATTATATCCTACAATTATTACTTTTAACAATCAAATTTTATCACCATGTTTGAAACCCTTTTCATACTCACTTTTACTTTTGTCTTTGTCTATTTTCTTTTAGCATTTTTTTTCATTCTTATTTTGTTTAATTCTCAATGTCCATGACTTTTGTTTAATGATCTTCAATTGATTTTTTTTTAATTTATGATTTGTTATGATTTTAGTTATAATTATGGATTATTAGTAACAGTGGTTCTTTGCTTTGTCTTTTGTATTTTTTTTTTTAGTATTCTTGGTACAGAAACACCTGATCATATGAACAAGAATTATGAGATCTTTCTCTATTTTAGAAGTAGAAGTACTTGAGAAACTTGACACAAAAGGTTTGAACTTTTACCATTCTCTCTTTATTTGTTTGCTGTAAATTGTTAATTTGTCATTATTATTTTCTCATTGTTATTGATCATAATATTCTTTCTTTTTCTCATTGTTCTCATCGTTAATCCCTCTTGAATTATTTTTTGTTAATTGTTATCTGCTTTTTAATCTATATGTATTTATTACAATGGGTGTCGGTCTTAGAAAACGTGACATAAAATCGAAATCAAAGTCAATTTAAATTTTTATTATTATATTTGTTTAGCATTTTTATAATATATATAACGGGTGTCGGCCTAGAAAATCGTGAGACAAAATCGTTATAGAAAAATAGATGAATAATTTATTTTATTTAGTGGAGCTCTGAAATCATTCGAAAGATATTTATCTAATTTCTAAATTATCTCAATTTTTAAACAAAAAATATGCAATCAAGAAAATAATTAATTTTATTAAAGACAAATCTCACCTCTAAATTATATTATAGTTATGATATAAAAAGCAAGTTCTAAACTTATTTTTTCAATAGTATTTTCCAAGAAAATCTCATCAATGTGTAAACCGAAAAATTCAAAGAGGATTTTGTTTTTAATTTTTTATTATTTTGTGCACTTAGTATTTTTATAATATATACAACGGGTGTCGGTATAAAAGACTGTGAGACAAAATTAGTGTAAAATGAATAATTTATCTTATTATCTATGTATATTTAATTTATACAATATTGTGCTTTCTAATTGTTATTGATATTTAAAGATATATTTTTGTCAAATTTTTTATTAAATAATCTTTATTTAAATTTTTAAAAATATTGTTATAAGACCGCCGCGAAACGCGGCTTAGTCGACTAGTAAGAATATAATAGATAAGATTAGATAATACATAATTAGGCCATTGTTCTATAGAGAACCATCTTACGTGGAGAACCGTGGAGAACCACTAATATCTGATTCTATGACAGAACCAAAGTTCCATTTTTTTGGTTCTATAAAAAAAAAGACCAGATTATTTTGGTTCCAAAAGAAAAAATTATGCACAAAATGCTGGCGTGTCAACCCTGTCTACGCAGTGCCACGTTACCTACCATGGCATCAATGCTGACGTGGCAGTGCCACGTCAGTGTTGATGCCACATCAGTGACTGCATTAATGATGTGGCAGTGCCACATTAGCACTGTTGACAAGTTATACCCTGTAAAATTACAGTTATACCCTTACAAGTTATAAAATTACATGAAATGCCACTCTCTTATTTAAATGGAAAAAAATGAGTTTGTTGTTTTCGTGGTGAATCGAACCTAGAACCTCCTTTACACAAGTTTATTGTTTTGAGTTAAAAAACCTTTTACATAAACTCGACCTCTCCATTATCTTATTTTTACTATTATTTTAATTTTTGAGTAAAAATAATGGTGATTCGCATTATTTTAAAAATATTATATTTTAGGTTTCACAATATGGTACACATAGGGGCATTTTGAGCCAATAAACCTTATGTGAAATTACGAGTTTGCCCTTATATATTAAAAAATTACATTGATTTGCCACTCCCTTATTTGAAGACAAAAAATAAGTTATTTTATGTTTGTTGGGAATTGAACCCACAACCTCCTCCATATATTTCTTCCTCCAAACCATTATGCTACATTATATTTTTTGGTATGGAGTTAAAACTCTTTTTACATAAGTTCGATCTCTATATTATCTTGTTTTTACTATTATTTTAATTTATGAGTAAAAATAGTAATGACAAATATTAGTTTCAAAATTTGAAATTTTACTTTTCAAAATATGGTACGTAATTATATACACTAATTTCAAAATTTTATTCAACGCTCTTATTTTAAATGAGTTAATTTATTTTTGTTGTGAATTGAATCATCACTAGTAAAAAAATGGATTTTTACCTCGGATAAATAGATCATATACGTCGGTTAAATGACGACGTAAGGAGGTGCGACGTATAAAGTTATAGGTCTTTTACATTAGTTAAAAGGGCGATGTAAAAAGGTAGATTATACATCGGGTAAAAGGGCAACGTAAAAAGGTAGATTATACGTCGGGTAAAGGGCGATGTAAAAGGTATATTAACCGACGTATATTATTTATCCTTTTACATCAGTTCATCCAAATAACCGATGCATATACTTTATGTTTTATACGTCGCCATAAAGATCCGACGTATATTGTCAATTTTTTTTATTTTTTTTTCTCTACCCAAAAAATTGTTACTTGCTCTAGCCAAAATTTGTACAACCAAAAAATCTGTAATAATCGAAATTTCCAAGCTAACAAATTCTATCTGAACACAATCATGGGATTAATAATGTAATAATTATTAATTACACTGGAAAAAAAAATACATCCACAGTGTTTTCTAGATTCTCGATCTATCGAGCTAGTCAGACTGTACAAGTAAAGCTGAGATGATTAAAAACTTAAAAACTCTACAAGTTCGACAAAACCTAATGATTAATTTCAAAAAATCTTCACCCTTTATGACTCTTATACACACTCATGCCGGCATCTCTAACGACAATGGAATTGTTGATTTCGTCACCTACATAGAACATTAACGAATAAATTAGCAACAGCATGAAAAATTTGCACTAGTTTAACATATGAATATAGAACTCATCGTTAATAAGTGGAATCTAGAAACAATAATCCTACAAAAAAAGAAGTGAAAGATTTAAATATGACAAAAGGATAACGAGAGAGAGCAGACGGATTAAGAAAAAGTCACTCTCCATGTAAAGCACTGATATACCTTAAAAGAGCACTGATTATACCTTCAAAGAGCACTGATTATATATTTGACAATTGAAGAGTTTATCTGAACCAAAGGTTATAGTCCTCCACACTGGACTTGTAATTGAAAATGAGGCCTTCTAACTAATTTTCCTATTGCAAGAGCACTTGTACTCGAATATAACAGAACTAAAAGGGCGAAAGTCTTGATTACTTGTCCGTTTTCAACTTAAATAAGAGTGTGCTTGGACATGCCAATTGTATATGGATAATAATTCACAATTCCCACCCCCCTTTACAAAGAAAGCAATGTCAAGCAGGGCATGAAGTTGCAATGTGATTATTGGGAATGATATGTAACTTGTAAAAATACACAATTAATCCTCTAAATAATGCAGCACATGCATAAAATCTTTGTGTAAAAACATTTAACCACTACTTGTGTAAGGATTTGCTACCTCACAGGTAACGACATCCAAATTTGTATATTTGGCGCTTGCTTGTTCAACACATAAGTTCTTAAATTTCCAAATTTGACCGTTAAAACTTGGTTCTACAAAAGCAAACAAGTACAGAGCAAAAGTAAAATAATTAATAATATATTTGGGATAGATAGCCATGAGAGAATAGTCCAGCAGATACAATCATACAAAAGTCGAGCTACCTATAGCTGAAAAAAAACCATCGCCAAATTTCCACGTAAATAGACCAACTCCACGTACATTTCCATTCGCTGCCAATTCTGAAGCTTTGGTACTCCTGTAGGTTAAAATCACTATAACCCAAATTAAAAAAAGATTTTTACAATGTTTGAACCCAGAGTTGTTTCCCATAACAAAACTGGAGGGATTTAATGACTGCAACTTATCTCAACATCCCACACTTATGTATTCTCAAGCTCTTACTATCGAGAATAAAAGGATCTAGTATATCTAATAAACAGCCAACTTATATAGTGTCATAATCTATATTAAGATCCTACCAGAGTTATAACCTAAACTACATAAGTTGACTCAACATATCTGGAAGTTAATTATGAAAATGAAGGAGAGAAAAAGAAAGTTTGGTGGGTGAAGCAAAGTGAGAGAAAACATAGCAATGATGGAAACTAAATCAAGAAAACAAAAGAAGAAAGAACAGAATTTTAGCTTTCCTCCTTGGCAGAACAGCACTTTTCATCACTGAGAACAGTCTTCCTACACCTACTTCTGCATATCAACCTGAAACAATGATATAATAGCTATTACAATAACATTACAGGGGGAAGTCTATACAAACAGGACACAATTTAGAAACACCTTTTTTCTTGCAATCAAAAGAACATTTACCTTATGTCTCTAATTAATATTTATATCCTCCTCTATGTGGGCGAGGACCTCCATAAAAAGATGGATGTATATCTCCACGTCTACTACTATACTGTAAAACAAACAAAGTCCAGTATATGATGAGAGTTTTAAAAGAAGTAATTAATTTTAATAAATCCAGGAGTACCTACATTTGGACCATTTGGACCATAGTAATCAGGTGGATACCGACTGCTGCTAGATCCAAAAGTACCTAAATCATCAAAAGAGAGATGCACAAAGGAAAAATGTAAGCAAAAAACAACAAGCAGTCAAGAAAGGCTTCAACAATGAGGCTACTCGCAGCATATTTTATTATTCCAACCTCAAGGATGTGGCCCGGGAAATGGTACTGCAGGATCAACGTAATCCACCATTAGAAGTAACTACTCATCAGTTTATGAGAGAGAGATTAGACAAACTGCCTTCTTCGTGCCGGCGACTTGACCGTTGAGTCTCATCTACTTCTCTTCATTCAATAGCTTCTTTATTTTCGATTCCAATTCACCCACGCCTTCCTATAAATCATGATTTAGAACCAAAATCAGTTAGTATACAGATATACATATATAGTGAGATCTAAATTAATAGGATTGAGAATTTAAACACTATTACATAAGTTACTATACATTTTGTTAAAATTAGTACTAATTCTCTAACTCTAATATATATTGTTATTTGTAAGATCTCATTTAACTGTAATCATTAACATGTTAAACAATGACTTAACAAAAATGGTTAATACTAAGCTGAAAGGCATATGACACAGCCTATTTGTAGTTCGAGGACTCAACTCAACTTAAGCTTAGATTGTAATAAGTAAATAACTTTAACTGTCACAGGAATCTCAGGAGGTACTATCTGTCAGAAGAAATACCCTAAAGTCAATCTATAGTTTTGATGTTTTACACTAGAAGAAGCTCAGATTGCTGATCAAGCCTCAGTATAGCATCAAAGAAGTGGATTTATTTCTATGACAAAGATTTCTAGAGTGACAGGTTCAGACAGAATACAGTGAAGTACAAGAAGGAGAAAGAAATGAGAAGAAAAATGAATCACATTTTTAATGTGAAAATTAAAGGACATTCATTGAAGTTAGTCGTTCATGAACCAGACCGTGCATGGAACGTCAACAAAATATTCAGTGGTATTCCTTTATTACTTTCAGTGATTCAGAAAAGAATTAAGACAATCCAAGGATATATAATTATTTTTCTTTAATTAATTTAAATCAAGTAGTCAATTTAATTAATAAATTAATTCATCAGGAATTAATTCATTAATTAAATTAATTATTAAATTAATTAAATCTGAATAATTATTATTTAAGTAAGTTTAAATTAAAAAGATTATTTATTAATGAATTTAATTTAAATTTGAAAAAAATGAACTAGCAAGACAATCTGAGATTGTCTTGCCGATTGTCTTGAAGAAGAAATCAGTGAAGCAAGACAATCAGAGATTGTCTTGCCGATTGTCTTGGTGATGATTAATTCTGAATAGCTTTAAAAAAGAAGAATAAAAATCTGATTTGATTGTCTTGACGATTGTCTTGACAGTTCAAATCAGATTGTCTTGATAATGATCAAAACGAAAAAGCTTCAGACAGAATGATAATTTTTGATAAAGCAAGACAAAGATCTCAGAATTTGATTGTCTTGCCGATTGTCTTGGAAGAACCTGATTGTCTTGACGATTGTATTGCCTATTGTCTTGGCAGTACATAATTGGTTGTCTTGGAAGAATAGATTGTATTGCCTATTGTCTTGACAGTTATATTTGAAGATAAAGAGGCAGTAAATGATATAAATTAAGACACAGACGACAGAAGACAACTCAGACAAGAATATTACATTCAAGGCAGTTTACTCTCTTCTCTTTCATCAAGAACACAACCTGCAGGAGCAGAAAAATTCATAGAAAATCAAGTTCATCTTATTTTTAATATCTGATCCGATAGAACTTGTTTACTTGATACTCTTATACTATTATCGAGTTTTTACTCCTAATCTATATCTTGATTTTTATTAACAAATCTAGAAAAATTCATGTCGAATTTTCTAATTTGTTTTTATTAACTAGATATAAATTATGTACTGTATTTGTAACAAACCCCTCAAGTTAATATAATTTTATATTCAACTTGAATTTTGTTTCATTTAATTCCGCTCAAATTTGTCAAAATATAAATTAAATTATCCGGACAAATTTCGATTAAACAATACTGTTTGTATTCAACCCCCCCCTTCTACAAACATATTGGACCTAACAATTTGTATCAGAGCCTATTGATTGATATACAAATCAAGATCCTAATTTTATTCCGCCAAAAATCTATCTCGAATTTTTAACTCTCTTAAAAATTCATCATGTCGTCAAAAAGCATTGTTAAGATTCCCATGTTTAACAAGGACAATTATACAATGCGGAAAAATAAAATGGAGTTGTTTCTTGATGTCGCAAATTCTAAATATTTGGGTGTTCTACAGAACGGACCTATAATTCCACTCGAACATATACCTGAATCTATTGTTGGAGGAATTGTTGTAACACCTGCATCATCTGTTCCAAAGCATGCTGATTCTTTTACTCCTGTTGAAAAAGAGGACGCGAGACTGGATAAGAATTTGAGACTTACTTTAATAGATTCCCTAGATGCTGTGATGTACAGTCATGTGATAAATTGTAAAACTGCAAAACACATGTGGGAAACTATTGAGACTATCAATGAAGGAACTGATGAAGTCAGGGAAAACAGACTTCAGATTTTAACCTCTGAGTATGAACACTTTAGAGCTGGCCCTAATGAAGGCATTCAGGAAGTGTTTGAAAGGTATAACAAAATTATCAATAACTTGCAAGTTAATGACAAGCAATATACACAGAAGGAGATTAATATGAAGTTTTTGTTGACAATGCCCACTCATCTTGAACATAGGATAACAGCCATCAGAGAATCAAGAAATTTGAATAAGATTGCTCTTGAAAGATTGTTTGGTGTTCTAAAAACCTATGAACTGGAACAAGTACAGCAGAGGGAGGTCTCTGGTAAAGGAAGAGTGCCAAGTTCATCTACAGCACTTGTAGTTGAGGCACCTAAGGAAGTGGAAGCTAAGGTTGTTCTACCTTACAGCTCAGACAAGGAAAATACTGAAGTAGAACTTGGTCAAACACCACCTACTCAGGATGGTGGAGACTTCTACTCATTGGAAGAGTTAGATCAACTGGAAGATGAATCCCTGGCATTGATGGTAAGGCAATTTGGCAACTTCAGATTCAGAAGAAATCCAAAGTACAGGTTTAAGTCAAATAACAGATTCCAAAGAGGAGGCTCTTCTTCCTCTAGTAACAGGGGAGGATACAAAACTGGATCTGTTGACAGAAGCAAGATTCGTTGCTTCAACTGTAATGAATTAGGGCACTTTGCCACTGAATGTCAGAAACCCAAGCAAACTCAAAGAAGAGATTTTGCTGCTGAGAAGAAGAAACCTGGAAAAGCCTATGTTGCGGCTGGTAAGAGTTGGGATGACACGGATAGCGAAGATGAAGAATATGGAAATTTTGCGTTGGTGGCAAATGATGGAGCATCTGATCATCATAACAAACTGGTAGTTATTACTGACTCTAAGTTGATTCGTAGTCTTTATAATTCATTAGGTAATGCACAAACTGAATATAGAAGACTACATCTGTTAAGCACTAATCTTGACAATGAAGTGTCAGAATTGAAAAAGGTGCATATTAATCAAGATCAACAAAGAGATGAAATAACAATGCTTAATAAAAAGGAAAAAGCTATTCTAGAAGTTGTAGGCAAACAAATGGCTAGAATTACTGAACTTGAAACACAGGTCAGGGATTGTTATAATTCGGTTAAAGTTTCCCAAGACTTCTTTAACAATCAAGTTGTAGAACGAACAACAGGTATAGGGTATGGTTACAATGAAGCTGTTGGTTCATTGGGCATAAATTCCCCTAACCCTGTTAGTGCTAAAGAAAGGGGAATACCACATGTGCTCAAAAATGTTAAAGAACCTCTGTTTAAAAAATCAGATGCTGGACCACCAGATATTCTTTCTAAGGTTATCCAAGAAGAAATGAGAAATGAGGATAGTGCAAATGGCACAGTCTTTGTTAAGGATAAATGTGTTAAGGATAAATTTGTTAAGAACGCTAATCCAAAGAATGTTTCATCCAAGAAAGATGTCACAGTCTTTGTTAAGGCTAAATCTGTTGAGGACACTAATCCAAAAATTGTTTCATCCAAGAAAGCTGTACCTAAAGTGCCAGTCAAGGTTGTTGAAACAGCTAGTTCTTCTAAGACTGGATTAGGTAATAATAAGTTGAAGCAGAAAAATACCATGCCTATCATTGATTCTAATCATAAAGCATGTGGTGTAATCAATTGTATGTCTTGTGCTTTTAACAGTATACGTGCTTATTTTAATGGTAGTTATGCATGTGTTAAACAGACTGCTCCTCGACAGCACATGAACAGGAACAATAATGTTCGATCAAAGACTGCTTTTCCTCCTCAAGTTAGGAGAGAGACATTTGTACCTAAGACTAAACAAAGGGTTACCAAGAATGTTTACCAGGTAAAATGTCCAGTCAATGACACAAGTGTTATTGCTGCTAGAGAAACATGGATACCCAAGATAAAACAAAAGATTTTCAAATCTGTTTATAAGGTTAAATGTTTATTGACTAAAGATGTTAAAATTAAAAATGTTGTTTTGCCTGATAAAGGTCAGTACTTTAAATCCGCAGGACCCAATCAAATTTGGGTCCCGAAGAAGGTTTAATCCATTTGTCATTGCAGGGTATTGAACAGGTTGAACGAGTAACCTGGATCTTGGACAGTGGATGTTCAAGGCATATGACTGGAGACAGAACCCTGCTGACAAATGTGGTGGAGAAGGCCGGCCCAGTAGTTACCTTTGGAGATAACAGCAAAGGTAGAACTGATGGATATGGCAGACTTGAAGCTGGAAATGTTATCATTGAAGAAGTGTCCTTTGTAAAAGGACTTGAGCATAATTTGCTCAGCATCAGTCAATTTTGTGACAAGGGATTTGAAGTCCACTTTAACAAAAAGAATTGTCTGATTTCACACAAAAGAAGTGAACAACCATCTCTGACGGGAGTCATAAAAGGAAACTTGTATGTAGCCAACATGAACACTAGAAGCACTCAAGAAATCAATTGCTTCTATTCTAAAGCATCCACAGATGAAAGCTGGCTATGGCACAAGAAACTTTCTCACCTGAATTTCAAAACAATGAATTATTTGGTTAAGAGGGAAATGGTGAGAGGTTTACCCCCTATGGAATTCACACAGGAAGGACTATGTGATGCCTGTCAAAAAGGCAAACTAAAAAGGGCAACTCACAAAAGCACTGATATATCTTCAATAACTGATCCTTTACAGTTACTTCACATGGATCTATTTGGTCCAGTGAATGTGATGTCTATGTCAAAGAAAAGATATGCTCTTGTGATTGTTGATGATTTTTCAAAGTACACATGGGTTTTGTTCCTGAATTCTAAAGATGAGACTCCACAACTGGTGATTGATCACATCAAGTTAATTGAGTTGGATTCCAAGTATCCAGTGAGGGCTATAAGGTCAGACAATGGAACTGAATTCAAGAATGCAGTTCTGAATGACTTTTGTACTGAAAAAGGAACAACCAGACAATACTCAGCTCCAAGAACTCCTCAGCAAAATGGGGTAGTTGAAAGAAAGAATAGAACCTTGATTGAAGCTGCACGTACTATGTTAAGCGAATCAAGGCTTCCATTATATTTTTGGGCTGAAGCTGTCAACACTGCTTGCTATACTCAGAATCGAACTCTTATCAACAAAGACTTGATGAAGACACCCTATGAAGCCTTGAATGAAAAGAAACCAACACTCAAATACTTTCATGTATTTGGAGCAAAATGCTTTGTACTTAAAGAAGGAGACGATCAAGGTGGAAAATTTGAAGCCAAAGCACATGAAGCAATTTTTGTTGGTTATGAAAGAAGAGCTTATAAGGTGTATTTGATTGAACATCAGAAGATGATGGAAAGTGTCAATGTAACATTTGATGACACTAAACTCCCTAGTATCCAAACTGAAGATTCATCTGAAAAGCTATCTTTTGAAGATATGAAAGATCTAGATTCAGATGATGATAGTCCACCTGATGTTTTTGCTGATGCTAATGACAATAATGTCAATGATGAGTTTAATCAGAATAATGGTGGTGATAATAATGATAATATTGAAAACACCACTCATGCTTCTTAACACTCATCTAATCATCATGGCAACAACTCAGGGGGAGTTAGTGAAGGATCAACAAGTCATACTCAACAACACAATTCAAATTAAGGGGAATCATCAAGAATTAATCTACCCAGACAAACTGTTTGGAATAGAACTCATCCTTTTGAGTTAATTATTGGTGATCCAGATGTTGGAGTAAAGACTAGAAGAGCTTATCAGAATCAATGCAATTATTCAGGGTTTCTATCTGAAATGGAACCTAAGAAAACTGAAGAAGCTCTTTCTGATCCTGATTGGGTGATTTCTATGCAAGATGAACTCAATCAATTCAAACAACAAGAAGTATGGAAGCTGGTACCCAGACCTTCAAATAGAACAGTGGTTGGCACTAGATGGGTATTCAGAAACAAACTTGATGAAGATGGCACAGTCACAAGAAATAAAGCAAGACTGGTAGCAAAGGGTTATTCACAATCTGAAGGCATTGACTATGATGAAACCTATGCTCCAGTGGCAAGACTTGAGGCCATTAGAATATTCTTGGCATTCGCAGCATTCTCAAACTTTAATGTTTATCAAATGGATGTAAAGAGTGCTTTTCTAAATGGTAAGCTGGATGAAGAGGTCTATGTAGAACAGCCCCCTGGCTTTGAAGATCCAGATCTGTTGGACTATGTCTACTTCCTTTTCAAGGCTATCTATGGCCTCAAACAAGCACCAAGAAAATGGTATGACACCCTTTCTGAATTTTTACTTGAAAATGGCTTTGTTAGAGGTGTCATAGACAAAACTCTCTTTACTAAGAAACATAAAAATGATACAATATTAGTCCAAGTCTATGTGGACGATATAATATTTGGGTCTACTAATGATATGTTGTGCAAGAAATTTGCTAAGTTAATGCAGGGTAAATTTGAAATGAGCATGATGGGAGAACTGAAATTCTTTCTTGGATTGCAAATAAGTCAAAGGACAGATGGAATATTTATCTATCAATCCAAGTATATCAAAGAGCTCCTCAAGAAATATCAAATGGAGGACTCATCTTCAGCTAAGACACCATCATCTACAGCTGTCAAGTTTGGAGCTTGTGAAAATTCTGCCAAGGTAGATGTCACAAGTTACAGAGGTATGATAGGCTCATTACTTTACCTTACTGCAAGTAGACCAGATATTATGTATGCTACATGCTTGTGTGCAAGGTTCCAAGCAGATCCTAGAGATGTTCATCTCATTGCTGTAAAACGAATCTTAAGATATCTTAAGGGTACACCTTATCTAGGTATCTGGTACCCTAAAGAATCTGGTTTTAATCTTGTTGGATACACAGATTCAGATTATGCAAGAAGTGTTGTAGATATAAAAAGCACCTCTGGGAGTTGTCAATTCTTAGGTGGCAGGCTAATTTCCTGGTACAGCAAGAAACAACAAACAGTTTCCAACTCAACAGCTGAAGCTGAATACATAACTGCTGGAAGCTGTTGTGCACAAATCTTGTGGATTAGGAATCAGCTGAAAGACTATGGTTTTGTATTAACAAAAATTCCAATTTTGTGTGATAATACAAGTGCCATAGCAATCTCCAACAATCTTATGCAGCATTCGAGGACCAAGCACATAGACATCAGGTATCATTTTATAAGAGAACATGTCATGAATGGTACTATGGAATTGTTATTTGTACCCACAGAAGAACAAATAGCAGATATTTTTACTAAGTCTCTTGACGAATCCACATTCACCAAAATTGTTGGTGAATTGGGTATGTTGAACAGTCCTAGTAATTAAGCTGGTTAATATCTGAGGTTTATTCTTTAATAATTTGCAAGTGATTTTGTTATTATTTTTAAATTTTAATCACTTGCATAATTATTTTATCAACTTTTTATTGCTTGTAATTGCTAAAAATCTTTGTCAACATGTTAATAATAACTTCTTTATTACTTCTTGTGTTTTGGAATATTGCGATATTTTAATGAATCATATTCTCTCTTTAAATAATTTTCTATTAGAAAGTTATTTATTAGAAAATATTTAGATTCATTAATTTGTTAAAAATGTTTTTGGAAATATGTTTAATATTTTATTAAGTGTTTTGTAGTGTTTGTCCTTTTGTTATTTATATTTTTGGTCGTAAAAAGGTTAATCCATGTAGTTGCTAATTATTTATTTATGGTAAATTTAGTGTTAAATATGGTTGTGTTTTAATTGTATTAATTCTGCATATATATTTGTATTTTAATAGTATAAAATTAGCAGATTTTGATTTTTAATTTTACCAGTTTTATTATTAAAAATAAATATATTAGTGTTTCTTCAGATTGTCTTGTAGGTTTCACTTAGTTTCAAGACAATCGTCAAGACAATCAATAGATTGTCTTGACAGGTCATTTTGTATATATATAAGTTATTTAAGGTTTAATAAAAAAAATGTTTCTGTTTGTTTTTAATCAGTTAAATAGACGATTGTCTTGATAGTGTTTATACTACCAAGACAATCGATTTGTAGTGTAAATTTGATACTTAAACAAAAAAAAAACAGAACGGTCAAGACAATCCAAACATCAGTTCTATTTTTTTTCTTTCTTCTCTCGTGTTTTTACACAGAGACTGTGATACATATATACACGATACATACACACACAGTCGAACCTCCCCTCAATTCATTTCTCAACCAAACTGAAAACGAACAACATCATTGAATAGATCGTTCGATTCCCTGTCATTTGAACCAATATACTGCGAATTTCGTTAAGATTTTGAAATTTCAATTTTTTGAAAGTTCAATCAGTTCTTCCTTGATTCGGCAGTTTTAGATTTTTTCTGTGAAATCTAAAAATAGATTGAGACTCTCAGTGATTAGGAGATCATCATATTAATTTTTGGGATTTTTCTGACAACTTTGGAACAATTCGAATTTTTAATTAATTTTAATTAATTATTAATTCTGAAAATTTTCGAATTGTATTAATTTCCTTAAATTAAAGTGTATTTTTGTGTTTAAAAAATGGCTGATAATTTTGAAATAATGAAGCATAATTTGGTTGGCTATTTTAATCCGAACGATTGTCCCTATGATCGATTTAAGCCTTGGATACGGTTTTTAAATAACGATTCAATTATCCGAACTGCTATTTCGATCGAAGCCCCAATTAAAATAGGACCACTGAAATTGATTTGCACAGAAGCTGTGGTGTCTGAAGATTTGACCTCATTCTCTTTTGATTTTGATGGTACACACCACGTCGTGACGGAATCAACCCTTACTACTGTATTGGGCCTCCCGGTGGATAATTTTGATCCATTTCCAACCAGTGAACAACTCTATCAATTCTTCAGTGATATTAATTATCGTGGAGTAATTGATATGAACAACCTGAGCAAAAGAAACCTGGTTCAACAATGGGATGCATTTTTCGACACGATCTCCAAGGTATTTGCTAATACAGCCAGAGGTAACTTTCATTTACTCACCTCTATGTTACAAACTATTGGTTATGCTGTTGCTAACAACCGTAGAATCAATATTGGTAATCTACTTTGGAATACTATTGTTGGTAGAATTGTTAAGGCCAGAAGGGATTTTGATGAGGGTGATAAAGTTTTATGTTATTATCCTAGATTCTTAACTTTGATATTTAATCATCTTGTTCCTGTTGGTCAACAAGCAATTTTTAGGAATGACAACCCTATGGTATCAGGCAGGCAAACCAAGAAACTATTCACTAGCCTTGATACACATAGAAAATTGATAAATGTGCCAGTGTATGTTACACCATATTTGTCTACCTTCATAAATCTACCTGTCATTCCTAGACTTGTAAATGCACCTGAACCTGAACCTGAAAATGTACCTGTCCCTGAACATCAACCTCAAATGGATCAATCCATTCCTTCAGGTACACGGAGCAGGTATTGCCTTCTATCTTTCAAACTATTTCTGGAGCCCAAGTGGCTGATAGGTCAGACCAATAGGTTGTAGAACCACAGCCTCTATCCCAGGTCTTAGAGCCAAACACTGTGTCTAATCAAATCTCTAAACCTAAAGCCAGAAGCAAGTTGTTGACAAAAAGAGCTGATAGAAGAAGTGATAATGTGAGTGATCCCACAGCTCTGCCTCCACCAAAGAAGAGAAGAAACCTACTACTTGAGGCATCTGTTAGCCCATCCATTTCCTCCCAAAAGGACTTGGACATTGAAATGGCCGATGAACTGTTACTAATTTCATCCTCTCAACATGATGAAATTATTGAAATTCGCCAAAGGGCCGTGGCACCTTGTACAGAGTCAAGCACACCTCTATTACTCACAATGGGGGAAAACATTACCTTAGAATCTAATGTTGTTAAGGACACTGTGCAAGGAGTGCACGATAGGATTGTTACAGAGACAGTGCCTACCATTGTTACGGTAGAAGAGCCTTTACAGGCTTCAGAGGGAAATCTTGACTCTCTTCCAGTTATAATAGAGTCATCATCTCCCCTCCCAGGAGGAACCTTCCTGGCTCCCTCAAGGGATTCTTCACTCGCAGATTTATCTGGAGAAAGTGAAGGGCAACTTGGTCATCCTATCACTGAAGAAATTCAGTTATCAAATCCAAATGAATTAATAGAGATGACTGAGGATTTGGAATTGCGAACTCCCATTGCACCACCATTGACCTCTCCAGAAGAGGCTAGGGTGATTTCTTTTGCAGGTACAGCTCAAGGAAAGGAGCTAGTGTTGAGTGATGTGAGGACCACCTTAAATATGAGTGAAACACATGCACGAAAGGAGAGTGACATATCCTTGAGTAAACATCAAGTGAGTTCACACACTGACACAAACACTTTGTCTCTTATGGCTCAAATAAAAGTTCTGCAAAAGAAATTGATGGAAACTGAGGCTGAAAAACAATTTTTCAAAGCACAAGTGGATGAATGGTCTTCTTCTTCCACCTCTGTCAACAATCAGCTCATGATTATTCGTGACGATGTTCAGAACATAAAGACTACACTCACTCCAGCAATCAATACATTGATACAATCCAACTCTCAGGCATCTACAGAAAGAACAGATATTCTAAATGCTATTGACAGACTCTCTAATAGGGTGGATGAACTTCAAGTGGAAATGCATGTAACTGCTCAATCATATTCAATAACCTTTGAAAAGCTTGAAGAAAAGTATGATTACATGTTTGAAGGACTTGATCATCTTTACAACATTGTTAAACCTACTCATCATATCACACCAGAACAAAGAGCATATTTTGAAGACTATGATGATGATAATGAGGGGGATAATGATGAAAATAGAGGGCTTGACAGTCAAAGAAAGTCTGTAGAGGAGTCCTCAACTAAGGGGGAGAAGTCTGGAGAAGGAGAGAAGTCTGGAGGAGCAGGAGGAAGTAAGTCAGGAGGTCAAGGGAGGCATAAGGAGAAGTCTGAGAAGTCTACAAAGGGAAAAGAAAATGCTGCTCATGATCAGGATGTATCAGATTTTGATTTCGATCTCAAGAATAGTAATTTTGAGGTACAGCAATTAAATGATATTGAAGAAGATCTTTCAAACTAGCAAGATGATCCTGAATTTGAGAAGGAACTTCAAGAGGAGAAAGTTGATCGTCAGATGAGACAAGCTAAGCTTGAGAAGACCAGACAGGTAGTGGATAAAAGATTGAAGCTGAAGCAAGCTGAAGATGCAGAGAAACAAAGCTACATGCAATCAGTGTACAAGAAAGGAAAAGAGATATTCAGTTGAAGATTGGTCCAAAGTGGGAGAGAGCAAGAGAAATTTTTGATTCTATTCAAAACACTGCTAATGATGATGAACGTTTTCTCCAACTACTTCAACAGTTTCAAGAGACCAATCCAAATTACTTGCAATATATGGATGCATTGATGCTAGAAATCTCGAGGATAGTAGCTGGGTTTGACAGATGTGCAGATCAACTGATAATTCAGATTGACTCTCGTACAATGGGTTCTCTCTATGTGTCACTTCAAATCTTTCAACAGAGAAGCTTGATTGAATTATGGATTATGTCTCTAAAGGTAAAAAGGTTTTTTGAACTGAATATTTTACTTCATGAAAGACTTTTGGAGTTTGCTCAAAGGAATAGTCCACAAGTTATTCAAACTCCACATCATGTTAAGTTTCTCAAGGGTAATACACTACATTCTTGCTTCCTTGATTCTAAGTCGATGAAATTATATACTGCATCTCATCTGGTCTGGTTAGAGACTACAGGATTCGAAGATAAAGAAAGTATCTTTGTTGCTGACATTATTCGATCATATGCTTTAACTAGCTTTGAAAAGAAATATTACATGCTTCGGAATCGGCTATTGGGCAACCTTGGAATTTTGCCTAAGAAACCTAAAGGCCTTGTGTCAGATTATGAACGTGTACTTGACAAGGATTTGATCAAAACCTTGGATGATCAAGAACGATTTGACACAGAGAATATCAGAAGATTTCTAGAACAAGAAGATGAAGTTGAACCTGGAGAGATAAGGGATGAAGAAACTTCAAAGTGAAGATCAGCTCTACATGTAATATCATTAGGGCTTAGATAGGTCAAGATAGAAAATTGTATTATATGATCAGTCTAGAAGATCATCTATCTTGTATTTATCTTTTATGTTTGATCTGGACAATGTTAAATATAAACCAGAACCTTTCTTTTATTTACTTTGTATTTAAAGTTTTATCTTTTACTAAGTTAAGTTGAGTTAGTTGAGTAATCCTCTAGGTATTTGCTTGTTATCTTCTAACAAACAAATAGCGGGAGATTGAAAGGTATATGACACAGCCTATTTGTAGTTCGAGGACTCAACTCAACTTAAGCTTAGATTGTAATAAGTAAATAACTTTAACTGTCACAGGAATCTCAGGAGGTACTATCTGTCAGAAGAAATACCCTAAAGTCAATCTATAGTTTTGATGTTTTACACTAGAAGAAGCTCAGATTGCTGATCAATCCTCAGTATAGCATCAAAGAAGTGGATTTATTTCTAAGACAAAGATTTCTAGAGTGACAGGTTCAGACAGAATACAGTGAAGTACAAGAAGGAGAAAGAAATGAGAAGAAAAATGAATCACATTTTTAATGTGAAAATTAAAGGACATTCATTGAAGTTAGTCGTTCATGAACCAGACCGTGCATGGAACGTCAACAAAATATTCAGTGGTATTCCTTTATTACTTTCAGTGATTCAGAAAAGAATTAAGACAATCCAAGGATATATAATTATTCTTCTTTAATTAATTTAAATCAAGTAGTCAATTTAATTAATAAATTAATTCATCAGGAATTAATTCATTAATTAAATTAATTATTAAATTAATTAAATCTGAATAATTATTATTTAAGTAAGTTTAAATTAAAAAGATTATTTATTAATCAATTTAATTTAAATCTGAAAAAGATGAACTAGCAAGACAATCTGAGATTGTCTTGCCGATTGTCTTGAAGAAGAAATCAGTGAAGCAAGACAATCAGAGATTGTCTTGCCGATTGTCTTGGTGATGATTAATTCTGAATAGCTTTAAAAAAGAAGAATAAAAATCTGATTTGATTGTCTTGACAGTTCAAATCAGATTGTCTTGATAATGATCAAAAAGAAAAGTTTCAGACAGAATGATAATTTTTGATAAAGCAAGACAAAGATCTCAGAATTTGATTGTCTTGGAAGAACCTGACTGTCTTGACGATTGTATTGTCTATTGTCTTGGCAGTACAAAATTGGTTGTCTTGGAAGAATAGATTGTATTGCCTATTGTCTTGACAGTTATATTTGAAGATAAAGAGGCAGTAAATGATATAAATGAAGACACAGACGACAGAAGACAACTCAGACAAGAATATTACATTCAAGGCAGTTTACTCTCTTCTCTTTCATCAAGAACACAACCTGCAGGAGCAGAAAATTCATAGAAAATCAAGTTCATCTTATTTTTAATATCTGATCCGATAGAACTTGTTTACTTGATACTCTTGTACTATTAGCGAGTTTTTACTCATAATCTATATCTTGATTTTTATTAACAAATCTAGAAAAATTCATGTCGAATTTTCTAATTTGTTTTTATTAACTAGATATAAATTATGTACTGTATTTGTAACAAACCCCTCAAGTTAATATAATTTTATATTCAACTTGAATTTTATTTCATTTAATTCCGCTCAAATTTGTCAAAATATAAATTAAATTATCCGGACAAATTTCGATTAAACAGTACTGTTTGTATTCAACCCCCCCCCCCCTTCTACAAACATATTGGACCTAACATAAGCAAAAAAAATAGGATAAATTGTGATTATTTCGTAAATAAAACTACAGAGGTCGTAAAAAAGACAAGGGTCAATTTCTCTCTAGACATTCTTGAGAAGACAGTACAAATAATTATGTTGATATTACTCACTAAATAATTATATAGGGATTTATGGAAAAAAATTAAAATTAGGGAAAATGGGGGGTATAAAAAAAATCGTATATCAACAAAAGATCAAACAGTTTACCTGCATAGTGTAAGTTTACCCACTACCAGTAGCCCCATAAGCAAAGACAGTAGAATTACACCCCAAAATAAGTTAGGAATCAAATGGCTAACTTCTTTATTGAAAATAGAGATAACATTGTTGTCATCTTGATCATAAAAAGAGTCCAGCTTAAAACACTCATTCCGACTACGGAAACACCCAAGAAAATTATTAAATTACCCACACACATATATAAGAAGCAAAAGGAAAGAAAAAGTGAGGAGGGGAAATTAGAGGTACCTGCTTTCTGGGTCTTTGAGATGAATTTTAACTTCTTGCTGTTGAGTTTTGTCGAAAAGCGAGGCACAGGGGAAGAGAGGGCAGCAGCCCTTAATTTCATGAAGAAGAAAGGGTCGAACTAGTTGTGAATTGTGAATTGGTGTTTGATTTGGATGTTGAGAATATATTATTACAACTACTACTAGTTTTAGTTGCCACTACAACAACATATTACAGAAATTTTTGTGTGCAAGAAAAAGTGATACGTGTGAGATAATTTGGGAACTTTGTATGAGAGAGAGAGAAAGATATATTACCAGGAGCTGAAGAGTGGTGTTTGAATTGGGGAAGAATAGAGTGAGTACGGCTGTTGAAGAGAGACAGATTGGGGATTGATTAGCGAGTACTACTGAAGATTGGAGATTGGGTAGTGTTTGAATTGGGGAAGAACAGAGTTTAATTGGGGAATAAGAGTGTAATAATTTAAGGCAAGAACAGAAGACTACGTTTTTAATTAAATTAAAGATTTTATACTTCGGTTATACGAAGAGTGGCGTAAAAAATGAAACTTTATACATCGGTTATATTAAGATTGTTAGGTCCGGAATTACGTAGAAGGGGGGTTGAATGCGTTATTATAAAAATAATTTCGATTTTTGATGTGGATATGAGATCAAAAATACTGAATCGAAATAACACAACTGTTTGGGAAATATCTTTGAATAGATAAAACCCGGAGGTTTGCTACACAATCTAATCCTATGGATCAGCTACAAAATCAAACACTCCTAGGATAGTTTAGGCACGAAGACCTTCTACCCGACACTTCCTGAAAGCGGGCTAAACCGGCTTTCCTACTAGATGGACTGTCTAGCAGCTTACACAGAGAAGATATAAGAGAGAGAAGAGAGAGTTGTGTGTTGATGTGTGTTTTGAAATGAAATACAACAGGCCATTTATAGATTATAGAAAGTCACTATTTGACACTATTCCAACAACCCCCAAATAGTAACCGAGCACTATTCCAAGAACCCCCAAATAGTAACTGGACACTATTTCACCAACCCCAAATAGTAATCGGGCACTATTACACCAACCCCAAATAGTAACCGTGCATAGTAACTTTGCATAGTAACTATGCATAGTAATACTATTTTTGTATCCCTTGGGCTTCTTTCTTCTGTTTATTCTGCTATTTTAATTCATCTCTGAAAGTAATTCAAGTACTAGATTAATTTAATTATTTGTTATAAATAATTAATTAATCTGTTACTTATTTAATTTTCAGAGAGTAAATTAATTTTTGACAATACCTTGAAATATTATGTCTATCCTTGATCGTCAATAGGCTTTGGCAATTCTTTCTGTAAATTAATGTGTTGATCCTTCTCGTATGTACTGACACTTAGTGGCTGGTCTGGTTCACAAGTGACTAGCACTGATCTTGATCTTCACACCTTCGTTACATTCCAATTGATTAGCCTGTAGCAGTATCTTCAAATTATGTAAATACATGGAATCTTTTTGGCTCTTCAACTGAATCATCTGTACATCTTATTCTGTCACTGAGGCTTGAACATGTTAATGAACTTCTTTCAGGGACTTGATCCTTGTTGGTGCCGGTTCTTCAAATTTCACGATCCCTGTATAGATTTAATATTATTTATCTTTTATCCTAGTTGAGTTATATATATCCTCTATTACATATTACATTGCATTATGCTTTACAATCTCCCCCTATTTGATTGTTAAGGTTTGATAAGCAAATCCCTAGAGGATAACTCAACTGATACAACAAAAATAAAATACAAAGATAAATAATATTAAAGCGCATTCTCGACCATATATATACATTTTCCAGATTTCTAAAATTAAACCAAGTGCAAGATATGTGTACCTATATTCACTCGGTTTAGTGGTTTGGGTTACAATTGCATGTTCTGTTCGTGTTTCCCTCAACTCTCCTCCAGAGTTTCCATCGATATGTGTACCTGCAAATGAAATCATCCTAGCCCCTTTTTCAGAGGTCATGGATGGTGCAATGAAGGTCCGTGAGCTTCCGTCCTCGCGTGAAGCAAGTTGCCGACCACTGGTAAAGAGTGGTAAATCTCGAAAGAGATCCAGAGATTTTCCCTCTGGGAGGTTAAACTTGAATCGATTAAATGGTACAAAACCAAAGTTTCCCTCGTACGTCTGTGAAGACACTTGGTTCATAAAAGAACCACCTACCGATGGATCTTTCCGTAAAATGGAAGATTCTCCAACAGTTATTGAGGTAGGTAATTCCACCTCGGATGCCTGTGAAGGCATTTGATCTTTAGAAAGATCATCAACCACTCTTATGTTCCGTGAAATGGAACTCAAGATAGTTGCTCCCGTCAATTCAACCTTATTTACATTTTCACTCATTTGATAAGGAAGAATTGTTTCACTAACAGTTGCACTTACCTCAGGTTCATTTGGTTTACTTCTTTTAGAATGAGGTAGAGCTGCTGATGTAACTAACTCCTTATGTGGTGCTGCTGAGGCACTATCTCCCTCAAAAGTGTTGATGGCTGGTCGTTTAATTGATAATTGAGGTGTAGGAGTTTGTTGTGTTTGTGTTTGCAGTTGTAGAATGGGCTCTTCGACCTGTGTTAGAGTCGGTGGGATTTCCTGCTCTTGGTCGGGTAATATGGCCACTAAGGGCTGTAGAAACTGTATTTAATGTGACACGATAGGGAATACAGAGGTTGGAATAGCAGGGATTGAAATATTACCTTGACGTATACCTGCTCTCACTGGTCTTGGTAACAACGGAAGTGGGACAGTCTTTAGATATTCAGTTAGGACTGTAGGCACATCCGTATAGTTCTTTTTGCTTATGTAATTAATTACATTCGTCTTCATGTAAGAACATTCCACCTTTTGACCATTTTCCAAGTGTACCCTGTCTTCATCATTCAAAAAATCATTTAATATTAGCTGTAGAATCCTTGGATATAGACATTTGACATTTTGAGTCCGAACATCTCTTGTTCCCAAGTGTTTCATCTTTAAAATGATTTGACCAAGCACTATTTTTCCAAAATTAATCCTCAAATTATTGGCGACCGCATACCCTATTTTTTGAATAAATTCTGGTATTCGATCTTGATTTGTTCTATCTGAGGAAAAAACATGGTTAAGAGTGTGAAAGAAGAAATTCCGGTACTGGGTTAGAAACGTTCTAGAAAGATTACCAGTATTGAAATTGCCATCTTGGTACCTTATAAAACGAAAGAACATTTCAATTTGTTCAGGTGTAGGATCAGGAACAAGATTTTCTATAGGAAAATGAAGAATTCGATTAACATCTCGTTCAGTGACCCTAATCGACCTACCAAACAGTCGATATGTGATTGCACACCCGTCCTGTCCAGAAGTGTTAACCACACTGCAATATAGTTCACACAATGCATCATGGTTAAGCTGCACTGGTGTAACTAAAGCATAGCAAATTAATGAATGTTCATTCAGAAATTGTGTCCAAGCCCGAAATTGCTCATCAAGAATGGTTTCGATTTGCTGAATGGAAATAGGATTAACTTTAGCAATTAAAAAGCTTCCATGCAATGCCATTTTCAAAACTTTGAGGAAATTCAAAAACAACGGTTAGTTTTTATAAAGAATGATGTATAAAGCAAGAATATGAAATCCAATCTAAAAGCCACCAGCTAGATTGAGAGATCTTTCTGATCAAAGCTCGAAATATTCAGCAATTGTGTGTATATGCTCTATATATCTGAAAAATGATGATGTTAAACACAAACAAAAACTCATCATTTATAAAGTTTCAAGGACTAGTGGGTTAGGTGAGAGCGTGACAGGTTATGTTTGAAAAATTACACCGCTCAATAATTTCTAACCTAACAACCTACTTAGCCGAAAAACATCTTATCACCGAAACCTGTCAGCCGAAAAAACATCTTATCACCGAAACCTATCAGCCTATGTACACACACACATATTTAATACTTCTAATTATTATGGATTTAAAAATAATCACACAGTAAATCAAGAATTAATCCACAATAATCAGATAAACTCACAATTAAATAGACATAAAATTAACAAAATATCATTAATTGATATATGTCAATAAAATATTTATTTAATTATGCTACTATTAAATCAATTAATTACTAACTAATTACCATAAAATATAGCATTTATAAGCGAGGTAATTAATATAGAGATAACTATAATATGAGGATTGGATGCAAATAAATTCACAAGTTCTAAACATATGGACATTTAAAATACATGTGAACTTATAACAAATTACAGTTATTGATTATCCAAAATTAATTAGACATATTTAACATCCCAAGTTCACCAACTAACCTGGAGAAAGTGGATTCATCCAGTGGTTTAGTAAAGATGTCTGCAATTTATTGATCTGTGGGAACAAAATATAATACCACAGTTCCATTCATGACATGCTCTCGTAAGAAATGATACATGATATCAATGTGCTTAGTCCTGGTGTGTTGAACTGGATTGTTGGCAATGGCACTCGTGTTGTCGCATAGAATTGGAATTTTGTCCAACATGAGTCCATAGTCTTGAAGTTGATTCCTCATCTACAGGATCTGAGCACAACAACTACCTGCCGCAATGTATTCTGCTTCGGCTGTCGAGGTAGATACTGAGTGTTGCTTCTTGCTGTACCAAGATACCAACCTCCTTCCTAGAAACTGACAGCTTCCAGAAGTACTTTTCCGATCAATCTTACAACCCGCGAAGTCAGAATCTGTATAGCCAACTAGGTCAAAACCTGTTCCTTTAGGGTACCAAATCCCAAGATTGGGGGTTCCCTTAATGTATCTGAAATTATGTTTAACAGCTATAAGATGTGACTCTTTAGGGTCAGCCTGGAATCTAGCACACAAACAAGTTGCGAACATAATATTTGGTCTACTAGCAGTTAAGTACAAGAGAGAGCCGATCATACCTCGATACTTCGTGATGTCAACTGACTTACCAGATTTGTCTTGATCAAGCTTGACTGCAGTTGGCATCGGGGTCTTGGCAGTAGCTGCTTCTTCCATCCCATACTTCTTCAGAAGATCCTTTATGTATTTTGACTGGCAGATGAAAATACCATCAGGCTTCTGAACAACTTGAAGTCCAAGGAAGAAGGACAACTCACCCATCATGCTCATCTCGTACTTACTCTACATTAACTTAGAGAATCTCTTGCATAGCAAATCATTAGTAGAACCAAATATTATATCATCCACATATACTTGCACCAGAATTGTATCATTTTTATGCTTTTTATGAAAGAGAGTTTTGTCGATGATACCTCTTGTAAATCCATTTTCAAGTAAGACCTTAGAGAGAGTATCATACCATGTTCGAGGGGCTTGCTTGAGACCATAGAGAGCTTTGAAGAGAAAGTACACAAAACCTTCAAATTCCTTGTCTTCGAACCCAGGGGGTTGTTCAACATATACTTCTTTTTCTAGATCTCCGTTCAAAAATGCACTCTTCACATCCATCTGAAAAACCTTAAAGTTGGAGTGTGCAGCAAATGCTAAGAACATCCTGATTGCTTCAAGCCTTGCAACTGGAGCATAGGTTTCATCATAATCAATTCCCTCTTCTTTAGAGTAACCCTTTGCTACCAATCGAGCCTTGTTCCTTGTAACAATACCATTTTCATCCAGTTTATTTCTAAACACCCATCTAGTGCCAATTACAGATTTATCTTTTGGACTTGGCACCAGCTTCCAAACTTTCTGCCTTTCGAACTGATTGAGTTCTTCCTGCATTGCAGTTACCCAATCTGGATCATCAAGAGCTTCATTAACCTTTTTAGGTTCAATTTGAGATAGAAATCATGTGAAATTGCATTCATTCTGTGTTGCTCTTCTAGTCTGTACACCCGTGTCCGGTTCACCAATGATCTGTTCAAAGGGATGTGCTCTACTCCATACCCTTTGTTTCGGCAGATTTGATCTTGATGATTCCCCAAGTTCATAATTGTGTTGAGTGTGGTGACTAATAGATCTAAAATCATTGTTTGCTCCCCTGAGCTGTTACTTTCAGAGTTTGAAGAATCAGAGTTTAATGAATCATTAGCAGCATTCTTTGATGTTTCTTCACTTGATTGGGGTTCATTTTCATCGTTCACTTGCTCCCCCTCAACATGTGTTGCTGTCTGATCTACTGGTATAGATTGATCAATATAGTCTCAAAGAGTATCAGAATTTTGTGGATCAACATTTATTTCTTCATTCTCAAATCTCAGCTGGTCATGTTCATCAAAATCTTCAAGTCCTGTTATCTTCTTATCATCAAAAGACACATGGATAGATTTCATGACCACTTTTGTTCTCAGATTGTAGACTCTGAATGCTTTTGTGGATAGTGGGTATCCAACAAAGATTCCTTCATCAGCTTTTAAATCAAATTTGGAAAGTTGTTCTGGATGAGTCTTAAGAACAAAACACTTACATCCAAACACATGAAAGTACTTCAGGTTCGGCTTCTTATTTTTCACCATCTCATATGGTGTTTTACCATGCTTGTTTATGAGTGTAGCATTCTGTGTGAAACAAGCAGCTTGCACAGCTTCAGCCCAGAAGTAAGTTGGCAGCTTTGCTTCATCAAGCATGGTCCTTGCAGCTTCTATGAGAGTCATGTTTTTTCTCTCTACTACTCCATTTTATTGTGGAGTTCCAGGTGCAGAGAATTCTTGCTTTATTCCATTTTCTTTACAAAACTCTTCCATGGCTACATTCTTGAACTCAGTACCATTATCACTCCTTATGATTTTCACTGTATGCTTAGATCTTTTGTCCAGTTGTCTGACATGCTCTGTTAAGATTGATACAGTTTCTTCTTTCTTGTGCATGAAATACACCCATGTATATCTGGTGTATTCATCAACAATAACCAAAGCATGTTTTTTCTTTCCAATAGACATTATATTTACTGGACCAAATAAATCAACATGCAATAAGTGATATGGCTCAAGAATTGAGAATTCAGTCTTACTTTTGAATGAAGTTTTCCGTTGTTTTGCCTTCTGACATGAGTCACATAGGCCATCTGGAGTAAAAACTGATTTGGGCAATCCTCTCACAAGATCTTTCTTCACTAGCTCATTAATGCTGTTGAAATTCAGATGAGAAAGTCTCTTGTGCCAATCCCAACTTTCTTCAATTGATGCTCTACTCAGTAGACAGATTGCAGAGCCATCAGAGTTTGTTGAAAGCTTGGTTTCATAAATGTTACCATGCCTGTATCCCTTCAGAACAATTTTGCCTGTAGATTTGCTTATAACTTCACAGTGTTCTTCAAAGAAATCCACATGATAACCTCTGTCACAGATTTGACTCACACTTAGCAGATTATGTTTGAGTCCTGAGACTAGAGCTACAGCTTCAATGATGACATTCCCAAGATTGATATTGCCATATCCCAGAGTCCTTCCTATGTTGCCATCTCCATAAGAAACACTTGGGCCAGCTTTCTTCACAAATTCTGATAGCAAGGCTTTATTTCCAGTCATGTGTCCTGGGCATCCACTTTCCAGAACAAGGATATTTTTCCTGTTACCCTGCAATCACAAAAACCACTAATGATTAGTTTTAAGGACCCAGGCTTGCTTGGATCCTTTGGCCTTATTAATTCTGTTAGCTTTTGCAGCAGAAGTCTTATCAAAGTGTGTGCTAACATACTTTTTATCAGAATTTATACATGTAGAATCAATCTTGAATTTATTCAAAGAGGGTTTAAGTTCATAATAATCATAATACAAATTATGATACTCTTTGCATGTATAAATAGAATGCCAAATACTGCCATAGTGAAAACAAGGATTCTGTGGCTTGAACCTAACCGAACCACTCTTAACTCATGACTTAGGAGGTATAGAGTTTATATTTTTATTCTTCCTGCAAAAAGTAGAAAGATGGTTAGGATTTCCACAGTTGTGACATTTCTTCCTAGGAGCATTGGGAATAGGCATATAGTTATTGCTTTTATTGATGCCTACCTTTCCATTTCTGTTTTTCCTAGGTTCTTTTACATTTTTCACTCCTTTTATCTCCTTCAGCTTGTGTTTAAGCTGTTTCTGAGACATTAAGTCAATGTTTACTGATTTGACTTCAACCTGTTTTGGTTTGTTAGATTTTGGTACAAACCTCACAGGATTAAGTTTGAGCTTTGCAGCCCTTTCAGTAAATACAGGTTTAGAGGTCTCAGCTTCTAGGTTGGTAGTTTTCTTTTTATCAGTGTAACCTAGACCTTTTTCCAACAATCATTCTCTATGATAATCTGAGTAGTTTTACCAGAGTTAGTCCAAGTTTTAATAATGTTTCTTTCTTTAGCAAGTTCAGATTCAAGATAAGCATGCTTTTTCAATAATTCAGTTTTAACAATAATAGCATCATCTCTCTCTTTCAGAATTTTTAACATCTGGACTAATTCTAATTCTAGATAGTCATTTCTCTTTCTAAGGTCTAGACTTTCAGATTTTATTTTTTCATTTTCTAAAGTCTGATCTCTGTAGCTAACATGCAAGTTTTTAAGAAAGTGTCTTAACTCAGATATATCAGTAGTATCAAAAGCTGGAGTAGAGTGAGGTGCCTTGGTCTCAGTAGCTTCAGAGATACTATCAGCATTTTCCATCAAGGCATAGTTCACCTCATCTTCAGAGTCTGAAGTGTCAGCCCAGTCCTTCTTCTTTGTGATGTAAGCTTGACTTTTATCAGTTTTGGCTTTCTTGCACTCAGGTGCAAAATGTCCTTTCTCACCACAATTATAGCATGTGATCTTGGACTTGTAACTTCTTTAGAAGCTTTCTCCTCAGCTTTAAGAGCAATTGACTTGGGCTTGCCTCCATGCCTCTTGCTTCTTTGTTCCATCTCAAGCTCATGAGTCTTGAGCATTCCATAGATATCATCAAGAGACATGTCTTCCTGATCATAATTGTCTCTGATGGTAATGGCCTTTAAATCCCACTTCTCAGGAAGAGCCAACAAGAATTTCAGATTAGAGTCTTCAAGATGATACTCCTTATCTACCAGTGACAAATCATTCAGCAATTTCAGGAATCTGTCATATACATCTGTTAATGACTCATCAAACGTCGAGTCAAAGTCTCGTACTCCTGTGTGAGTATTGTTCTCCTGTTCTTCTTGATGGCTTTGGTCCTTGACATCTGACTTCCAAAGCATCCCAAATCTTCTTAGCAGTTTTGTATCCAATGACCCAGTTAGATATAACATTGTCAAGAGCGCTATGTAATAAATGCCTTACCTTGGCATCCTTGCTAATAGAGGAGATATCTTCAGGAGTGTAGTCTTTCTTCTCCTTTGGAATCGTTTTCTGTTCCTCTTTATCAACTGCAACAGACAATTTGGTCGGTTTATGTGGACCATCATGGATTCTGTCTAAGTACTCTGGATATGTATCCTCCAGAAACATTTCCATCTTCACCTTCCACATGGGATATTCTGATGCCCTGAGTATTGGAACTCTGATTGATTCATATCTGCTTGTTGTTGGAGTTTGTGTTTTCTCTGTCATGATTGTATAGCTTTTTGGTCTTAACTGTTGTATAATAACAGAGTGGCTCTGATGCCAATTGTTAGGTCCGGAATAACGTAGAAGGGGGGTTGAATGCGTTATTCTAAAAATATTTTGATTTTTGATGTGGATATGAGATCAAAAATATTGAATCGAAATAACACAACTGTCTGGGAAATATCTTTGAATAGATAAAATCCGGAGGTTTGCTACACAATTTAATCCTATGGATCAGCTACAAAATCAAACACTCCTAGGATAGTTTAGGCACGAGGACCTTCTACCCGACACTTCCTGAAAGCGGGCTAAGCCGGCTTCCCTACTAGATGGACTGTCTAGCAGCTTACACAGAGAAGATATAAGATAAAGAAGAGAGAATTGTGTGTTGAGGTGTGTTTTGAAATGAAATACAACAGGCCTATTTATAGGTTTTAGAAAGTCACTATGCTGTACTATGTTGTACTATGCATGTCACTATTACACCAACCAAACCATGTCTGCTAAGAAAATTTTCTTCCGTGGGCCCCACCAGCCACTATTTGAATAGTACCACTATTTGCACATTAATAACTATTTGAACGGTAACCACTATTTGCACAGTACCACTATTTGCACAGTAATATATATATATATATAGGCCATTGCTCCATACAGAACACCCATATATAATGAACAATAAAGAACACCCTTAAATCAATCTAAACCATTGATTCTATTATGATCTAATGGCCCCGCCAGGGGCATCGACACAATTAAAATGCACCCTCACACACCAGATTTTCAAAAAAAAAAAATTAAAATTCGATGAACAGTACCTGCCACGTCAGCACTGCCACGTGGCATGCTGACATGGCAGTACCACGTCCGCAGTTGACCTCCCATACGATGGCGTGGCAGTGCCACGTTAACATGCCACTTCAGCATCTGCCACGTGGCACTGGCACGTTAGCAAATGGGGGTCCATCTGCTGTCGTAGTAGTGCTGACGTGGCTGCTGACGTCAGCAGGTACTGTTCACAGAATATGTATATATATATATATATATATATATATATATATATATAAAGAGTTGCACTCCATAGCAAACACCTTATATAACAAACAATAAAGAACACCTCATATCTAATATAATTTAAGAGTTCCGTCATAGCACCCAATACAAAAAGTTGTTATTTTTTTACCCTCTAGCAAACCAGCAAAAAAAAAATTTTTTTTTTTGAAAATTTACTGTTCATTGATGACGTCATCAGTGACGTCATCAATGAACAGTAATTTTCATTTTTTTCAGACTTGATAGAGGGTAAAAAAATAACAACTTTTTGTATTGAGTGCCCCTGGCGGGGCCAAAGGATCTAATAGATCTAAGGTGTTCTTTGTTGTTTGTTATATAAGAGTGTTCTGTATGGAGTAAAGGCCTATATATATATATAGGGGGCTACTCCAATACAAATCTCCTTAAAATACAAACCTACAAACCAAGCATAATCTAATATTTCAAGCTAATCTAATGACCAAACTAGGGGTACCCCAATACAAAAAACGTTTAAAATACTTGACTCTATCCAACAAAAAAAAATAAAAAAAAATAAAAAAATCACTTTTCACGTGATGACGTGGCAGTGGATTTCACTGGTTAACGGTGCTTCGCACCTTCTTGTACGGCGCTTCGCGCCTTTATCATTCTAAAATTGTAAGGAATGGCAATCAATGATAAAGGCAATCGACGATTGACGGGTCTGTCGAGAGCCTTCGGCCCTCATGACTACCTAACTCATCCGTTTACTGTCTTAAATGCTTCGCATTTCCACGGCAGTATTTTTTTTATTTTTTATTTTTTTTGTTGGATAGAGCCAATTATTTTAAGCATTTTTTGTGAAGGTACCCTTGACGGGAACCTTAGTATAGATGAAATATAATTAATTTAGTGTTGGTTTTTAGGTTTGTATTTTAAAAGTGGTTTGTATTTGAGCACTTACCTATATATATATATTAAAAGATGTTATTTATTGTTCTTTATCTAAGGTGTTTGTCGTGAGTGCAACCCAATATATATCTATCTATCTATCTATCTATATATATATATATATATATATATATATATATATATATATATATATATTAATTTTTATTTATTAAAATAGTACAAATATTAAAAAAAAAATACTATCAGATTAGATTAAATTTCGGAGATATTCAATTCCAAACTTTTTAGTTTTTACCAAATTCAATTGTAGTTCAAATTCAAGTTTATGTCGGATTCAAAAATTAAATGCAAATCGAAATCCAAAGTCGGGTTAGAAACTCCAAACTCCAAAATCGAAAATCCAAAATCGGGTCAGAAACTCCAAACTCCTATATATGTACTAGTACTACCCTGTGTTATACCAATAAATCGATTTTCTTTCTTCTGAACCCCAAGTATTCTCGCTCGCCGATTTCCCAAGGTAATTATACCAATAAGAGATATATAATTTTATTTTGATTTAAAGGTAAAGTTTTGATCTTTTTCTATTATATTATTTACATAGGCTTGATGGATTTAAGGGAAAAAATAGAAGAGGAGGCACAAGAATCGCTACAACAAAATCAGAATAGCAGGTTCCGTGATTTGGTAATGAAGAAGCGATTAAGTAGGATGAGGATGCTGTCAATTGGTGATGATGATTATAAAAGATCAGAGAAGTTGAAGACAACACTTTCTGCCTTTTGTCAAGCTTATCATCATCAACGAATGCCAAAGTTTGACTGAATACTTGCTTTTGTGATGTTTATCTTTTATATCTTGTGATATGATTGATTTTTCTCTTTTAATTTGTTGTCCTTTTTAGCAACATATTTATGCAATCTTAAATTTGTACTTGACTTTTATATTATAATCTTTGATGGTGTTCTGGTTTAGTCTTACTGTTGTGATTTCGTAACATCTTGCTAGCTCATATCTACATTGAGAATTCTAATTTTGCATTCAGATGCACATGAGTAATTTCAGATCATCCTTTCTAACAAAGGGTACATCCTATGATTGTTGACGGTAGAAAATACCTGTGACAGGGCAATTGTGACAATTGCTTGTCCACATCATATTGTCCCTTTCTCATCCGCCAGTGCCAAAGTTATTTTGCTCCTGTTCCTGCTGCTACCAATGTAGGCTTCACTGTTTCTCGCAAACCTAGTGATGAAGTTCACTTTTATGTCCGCTTATTTCTAGACAAATTTTGTCATGTATAAATTTTTACGTGTTTTTGATCGAATGTGTATTAACCTCTATGAAGTTCTGGAAGTTCCAAAAATGGTTAGATGGTCAATGAGTGAAATATATAAATTTCTTTTTCCGTTATTCAGTTCTTGTCATGAAGTTCATGTGTTGTGGTGAAATGTTTAACTGGAGGTTTTTTCTATGATGTTTAGAAAAATAAGACAAATGGCCATTGTTTTGTGGGATTACTTATTTGTTTTTTCCTAAAGTCGATTGATTAGTAACTGGAGTTGAGAGGTCTTCTAAGAATGCTTCATTCTTAATCAATGCTGATACTTTCGCATTATTTTGTTCCTCCATTTGTTCTCGTTTCCATTAACAAAGTGAAAGTCCTGTTGATAATATTTGTCGAACCATGAAAGAGATTGGAGGATTTTTTCTTAAGCTCCTTTTCAATTGATTCGTAATTTGATAATTTAAGTGGTACAAGTATTGGATATTTACTATTAGGGCTTTAGCCTTCTTTACTTGTTTTCTTATAGTGGTGGAACTGGTAAAGAAAAGCTAAATGAAGTTGGGAACGCTGCAATCCTACAAGTTAGCCTTAAAGTTGGTGTAAAATACACCAGAGATTTATTAATACAATTTTCATCCTTTTTGTTGTCTAATTTTATTTTTGCCTATTAATCTGCATGCAGTGGTTGAATAATTGTGTAGATTTGAAAGAATTATATTACATTTGTTTTGCCTTATGGCAATGAGCCTTGTGTGGGTAACATTAACTCAAAGGAGTTTTCCTAATTATTGCTCTGCATCTATGGTTGCATTGTGATGCTTACTGGGGACTGTGTACTGCATACCTGTGTTCAGCTCATTTTTTGAGTTTGGAGTTTGCATTGCTGACCTTGTTTGGTGCACAGCTAAGAGAAAAACAAAGATATTTTACTATCTTTTACCTGCCCGTACATCTGGCTACATATTTCCTCTCTAGCGTAAATTCTTATGTCTACTGAACGTCTGATATTGACTCAACGTTGTAAATTGTCTCATGTGACTATCGTTGTAGATCTTACAAGACCATCTAAAAGTGTTACTTTTTGTTTGCTTTTCCGTAAGTGTTATAATGACAATTACATTCGGTATTCCAATTTTGGGATCCATATTCATTTTTTGACTATATGGTCTTATTGCTTCAATGATCCTTAGTCTTCGAACTTAATGTTGATTTTCTCGTGGCTCATCGATGCTGCCAAGTGATCCTTATTTCACTACATTATCGTGTTTTGCTTCATTGTTTGTTCCTTTGTTTCAGGGTCTTAGTTTCTTCCTTCTTTACAACTGTGCCATTGGGAGAACAAATCTTCTTCCGCATAATTCTGATTTGCAAGGTGTGTATTTTTGTTGTTTTTCTTTTCATTTTTCAATAAGTAAATAATTTAAGCAACCTTGTGTAAGTATTTTATGAGGGTATCTGAACATATAATTATGTTCGTTGCTGCATAAAGTCAAGATGCTTACATCAAATGCAAGTGGTTTTTGTCATAGGTCATTAAATCCTACTTCTATTAAGAGTGGCAATAAAATTTGGCAAACAAGTGCTACATTAGCCCTACCTACGGAAAGACGAATGTCCTATCAAGTGACAAGATTAGTCCAAATACAGCTTCTGGACTTAGTTGTGCGATCTCTATTTACAGAACCATCTTATTTAACTTCTCTCTGAACTTGGTTTTTGTATAAAATTTTCTTCAGTTAAAAGAATTCTCAGGTTTACATTGTAACTATATTTGCTTAAAAAACACGCGTGTTTGTTTCATCCATGTTTAAGTTACAAGTTTCGTAGAAGATGCTTAAAGTGAATAGACAAGACCATTTTGTTTTCTTCCTGATACCTAATTGCCGAACCAAGCTGAAGTTGACAGTTTTATAATGGCCTCGTACATAGGATATACATAAATGAGCTAAAGTTGTGTTGTATAAATAACTTAATGTGTCTAATGGTTATATTATTTGATTGATTTCTTTTCAATTCTATAGCAAACTGGAATATCAAGTCCACATACATGTAAAAAAAAACAGCAAAAATACTTGTTGGGCACTTGTAGAAAATATTGTGCTCAAATGGTTGCTTGCAGTCAATTCACATTGATGTGTGTTGATGAACAAACAGGTGTAAACAATGTGTATACTAAGAACCTTAGTGCTTCTAGTTTTATAGGTGTCAATATATGTAGAGACCGGTGCAATGCACGGGCTTTTACACTAGTTGCAACTAAAAGCAAGAAGTGTATTCATCTAGTTAAGGTGTGCTAACTTTTTTCATTGATGTAGTATAAATTATTGTATTGTGCTAAAATGGTTACTGAAGACTATTCTAATCATGTTTCCCGGCCAGATGACGTATTTTCAGCTGCAAAAACTTTTCATTATCATTATGCATGAACTCGCTATAAATTGAGAGATCATTCTTTAAGGGCAGTTAAATGTACATCTAACCTCCAACCGAAGACGGCAAGACCTACTTATGAGTGAGAAATATTGTGCATACTGGGTTTGATTTATTCATTAATCTTTTTATATATTTGTATGACTGTGTTACATGTCATGAAGTTCATATTCAAACTGTGTATTATAATTCACGATTACAGGTCTTCTCATTTCGTTGAGCTTCTAAAGACCCAAGTTGCGGTGTGAAAAAGTTTTCAAATTTGTGTTCTAATCTCACTATACACAGATGGATGAAAAATCGTAAACTTATTCATCATCTGCACATCAAGCAGGTTAGTAATTTAATGTTTGTTATTCCAGGATATTATAATTTCTATTAAGAATTGAATTGTACACAATACTTCAAATTATCTGTTTCCTCTGCTCTTTATACGATTTCTAGCACATGAGGTAATTTATCGAACCCATCTCCGTATATTGCGAGTTCATATTCTTGATGAGATTTCTATTTTTCTGGAATTTTTTTTATTTTAATTTTGTTGAAGGTCACTTCTCTCTATCTGTACATTGCCTCATGTTAAATGAAAAGAACACTAACAGAAAAATTGGATAGATTGAATACTTTGCTCCTTACCGGTGCGCTTGCATTGGAAAGGACTGAATATTATTTTGAACATCAAAATCCTACTATGCTAATTTAGGTAACATCTAGACTCAAATTTTGAATCCGACTACCATCTACCGCGTTTAATCTTGCTAAATTCAAATTACATAAATTTAATCAATTGCCCAACAATTCATTGTTGCAGCAATCAAATACCCCAGTCAATCTCTGTTCTAGAAGCTGATATTTTCCAACATCTTCTCGAGTTCGCTAATCCGAAGGTGATTTTCTTTTTTTGATTTAAGTGGCTAATTGATGTACTTTGCGTAGATTAATAGTGTATAAATGTCAGTTTCAACAATCTAGCTATTTTCATATGAATATTACATACATAGGTTCATATATATTTAGAAAAGGGATGTGATTGGTTATTTTTTTTCAAGCTATGAATAATCAAGTTTTGCTGTGCATGACCAGTCTAATTGCTGGATATGCAAATGTAAGTGTATATGTGTTATTTAGAATTACTATGATGAGATTTTGAAAATTTTGGTATTTTTAATGATTATGGATGTAAGGGTACAACCTCAAGGAGAGGTAACATACTAATATGTGAACATAACTATGGTATATGTAAATCGAGGGTACAACCTCATTTTTAAAATTTCAAGTCTAGAAAAATTAAGGTTATTTCGGTATTTCATAGATCAACCGAATTATGAAATTTATCCAATTACAACTATGCTAATACACTTGGGATCTGTCTAATTCACTTGACAAATCTCTAATTTAGTTTCAATTATTATTGAGCTTTATCTAGTGTATCAGTGTATGCCTTCTTCTTAGCTTGCAAGCAAGCCTGATTTTAGTACACTATAATTTTAATCTCTTTCAACCTTTTATCTTAGTCATGTCTGATTCAATTCATTTGATACATATATACACAGTTGTATATTTTTATAATAAAAAAGATTACAAAGTTCTATATAATGATTTCAAGTTTTTTCTTTCTTATTTTAATGGTAACATTTTGACTTTTAGAAGGCATGGATTACCAATTCAGTTATTATTCTTATGCAGGATATGTAATTTTTTAACTGGTGACAATCCTAGCAGCTTCACAGGTGAAATTTTTAGATTGAATAATATTGTTATATATGTCATACCAAGTCATTCATCATGTTTTTTTCTGTCATTCATCTCTGTCTCTAAGATGTTATGATAAAAACTCTTTAATTTTTGATAATGTATGATGAAAAGGTTAGCCTCTCACATTGAATCAATGGCTCATATATTGCTATAGCTGTTTAAATTATGATGTAATTAATTATCTTTAACGAAATGATACAAAGGTTGATTTGTACAAAAAGTTTAAGGGTTTTTTACTAATATGTCGCATTTTAATAACTGATTTATAAATATATCCCATTTATAATTGTATTTATAAATATGTCTTATATTCAATTTTGTTTACAATTTTAAATTAATCATGGTTAACTTGACTACACTACATATTTAAATGATATATATAACCTGTAACATAAGACATGCCTTGACTTAAAACACTAAATATTGTAGTAAAAATATCAAGAAATTATATGAATGTTTCCATTATGTATCATCAGTTTGCACTTTCCAATAAGATATAGTATAAATAGAAAGTGTGTTAAAACAATCCACTAGTGACATAGCAAGGTATGAGAATAAGACTAACCAAATCACAACCCTGACACTAGACCGAAATAAAACTTTGAGAAATTCATAGAATAGATTGTTCATATACCATCCTAATAGAGCCTATATAACCGCAGGGGGCTCAGAGCGAGTGAAAGAACTTTTTAAAATCGGTGCAGAAATAAAGGAGCAAATTAAATCATGTAAAAGAAGCTTCAATGGAAATTATTCAAAGAAAAAAATAAGCAGCTTCAATGGTTTTGTAAAAGAACGTATCTAATGCACATATAGTCTCCTATCTTATCTGTATGTGTTAATTAAGGATATTATAGACAAATACTTATATTTATAACTTAATGATATTTATGTGAGTTATATATGAGTTAAAAGTTAACCATAGGACATATCTATAATTATTGAATAAAAAGGGATGTATTGATAAAGTAACTCACTAATTTGGGACATATTATACAGATTCCCAAAATTTAATGTTTAGGTTGAGTATATTGTCTAGGTTTTTCTTTCTTCTTCTTTTTTTTTTTTTTTAATGTTCTCTTTGCTAAAAATCTAGAATTCTAATGTACAATCTTCTGTTTTGCCATCATATCGAAGACATAGTTTTGATTTAATAAAGGAGACAATATTTAAGAAATTAGAAACAAAATGAAAGCATAACTAAGCATGTGCAGTTCTCGAATGTAACTACACAAACATATGTTTCTGCTCGTGAGAAAATTCATAGGAATTCATGCCAAATACCTATAACAATATTGCTAAATCTTCATCCAATGTACACACTGCCATCACCTCATATATCGATTCAACCTATTATTCAACCTATTATCAGATAAATTTCATCTAATGATTCTCATCCAACTCTCCCTGAAAAGTGTGACACTTAGTATATATTAAAGCATTTACAACTACATAAACCACGTGCCAAGATGATAGAATCTAGGACTAGCTACAGTAATAAGCAGGTCGTTCGTTTCCCAACATTAATGCAGGGCCAGTCTTACCGGTATTGTATAACTAACTTTTCTGCCGTGCTTGAAAAACTAAGACTTTTCTTTTAAGTGCGTAACTGATGCAACTAATATATGTGTAACTATTCTTAACTAAATTTAGTTGAGAAGGGGAGGGGGAGGATTGAGTGAAGTAGCAGCCACTCTATCCTTATTTGGATTTTAATCTTTCTGTGCTAATACCTTTCTTGCATTTTGCATTAGCACAATGCTTAATGAACGTAGTTTAACATCTGCCTTGAGATAATCTGCCACAAAACCTGTAAAACGCGACGGAAAACAATAAGAATTTGGACTTGAATAAAAAATCTCTTCTATACGAACGGGACCTTTTAGTTATGAAAGTAAATGTATACATCTATACTATATCATAATAGCCGAAGCATTAAAAGTTTTGGTACCTGTTTTTTGGTACTTCGTGTTTTTACTTAATGATCCTTACTTATATATTAGTATGTTATTACCTAAATACCCTTATTTATATCTATCTGTACTACTATATTAAAGCCAAAATATTGAAATATATAAAAAATATATTATTATAAATAAGTAATCAATTTTTTTATGTAAAACATGTTATCTTTTATATTTTTCAATAAATAATTAATTCCCTTTTTCAAGCATAATTTTCTTCTATATTTTTCTAACTAAAATTTCTCTTTTTTTTAAAAAAAATAGTACGGGCAATTCTATTTAATAATATACAATAGTATTATTATAATTAATAATACCAAACTAATTTTCTTTTTAGCTAAGACACGTTACCTTTTCTATTTGATAAAATATTGTAATTACAAATAACTTATCATTACCTTTTTCAGATAAAATGTGTTATCTTTTCTATATTTTCTAATTAAAATCCCTCTTTTTCTGAAAATATCACGGGCACCACATATATAATTATTATAATTAAATCATATCATTTAAAAATTTTAAACCTACAAAATTCGTATCTTAAAATTATCAATACAAATTAATTAAAAATTGTATTATATTAAAAAAATTAGTGCATTGCACGGGTGCTATGCTAGTACAATCTAAAGAAGAGACTACCTGTATCCATGTTACTGATTACAAACAAAATGTAGCTTTTTTTCTGCCCAAATTAACTTATATATAACTGTGCAATATACTGCTTTCATCAATGGACAACAGTGGTAGTAGGGTTAACATAGTCTCCTGGCCAAAAATTGTAAATCACTCTTTCTTTTATGCGTAGCAGACTACATACGTATGGCTTCATGGTTTTGTGAGATACTAAGCTACATGTTAAAGATAATAAGCCACTGCCACTTAGCAAAATAAAGAAGGAAAAATTGATGTCCAATGAGATATAATATGATGTGTATGCCACACGAAAAAAAAGTTTGATATATGTAAATCTAGCCTGCTCCATATACATATGTTACTTATATCCTAGGTCAAAGGATCAATCAAAGTAACAATACAAAAACAGGTCTTGACATAAGTCTGTTTAGTATAAAGTCCGCGGCTAGTTGATGGCTAGCCTCTAGCTCTTTAATTTTGCGCTGAAAATTCGAATTTGATTACTTCGGTTTCTGGTTTTCTTTCTGGTAAGTATGTCTCTTGAATTATATCAAAAAAAAAAATTAATGTTCAATAAGTTTCATTTGGCAGAATAATATGTTCGCATATGGAATTCAGCGGATGTATATTGACAGGATTCCCAATTAAAGAAAAGAATTTCTGATTTAAGTTAATTTAGAAAAAAGTTCAACTTTTTGTGATTTGTTATTCAATTTATGGATAGGCTGACCAAACTCCCAAGATTTTTGGAGATATAACTTAAAAGATGATATTTTAATAGTAGGCAATCTTCTATACAATTGAATAACCTTTTCGTGTAAATTACAGGTTTCAATGATATTACCGAAATTATTAATGGTGTTAAGCCTGGCCTTCATGGTTTTAACCCAATCTTCATGGTCTCCATATTCCTGAACCTGGGAAAATAACAAATAGTTGTAATTATTATGGACTACCTGGGAAAATAACAAATAGTTGTAATTATTATGGACTTTGTTACTGAGAAACTACACAAGCAATCCTTACAGGTAGTTGACCAACTATTGATTTAACTATTGTCCTGCAAAATTGTATCACGAATTTTTATCTATTGCTTTATGTCATTTATTTGGTTTTAACTTTAATAAATGGCAGCGTTGTGCAAGAAGATCATTTGCAACTAAGGAAATATATTGTTTGTTAATTGTATGCACATTTTCTTATTTACGGATTTATGGATCCTTACAAGCGTATGAAGCAACGGAAGAAAGGACATTTGTCACAGAGCTAGGTATCCTTAAACATTAAGCAATAGATAATGGATGTTGGAATGATACCAATTGTTATATGATATTGGGCTCGTTTGGCTTATCATGGATCCTTACAAGCGTATGAAGCAACGGAAGAAAGGACATTTGTCACAGAGCTAGGTATCCTTAAACATTAAGCAATAGATAATGGATGTTGGAATGATACCAATTGTTATATGATATTGGGCTCGTTTGGCTTATCTTAAAATAAGTTACTTATTACTTTTAAGTAATAAGTAAATTATAAGTGATAAGTAAATCAAAACTTTAAGTAAATAGAGTGTTTGGTAAATCTGAATTTATAAGTCAGTCGGGTGTTTGGTAAATCAGAACTTATAAGTTAACATTTTTTTATTATTTTCAAAATATTTGTTCTATATACATATATATATATATATATATATATATATATATATATATATATATATATATATATATATATATATATATATATATCAATGGATAGATCTCGATGAGTAGAGAAATTTGATACCTAGACATCAATTTTCTAATGAACGGATCAAAATATATATGATTTTGAAGTTTTGAAGGATATTATATATTACGTATATCGAGTATATAAAGAAGAGAGTGAGGGAAATAAGTCAGCTGCTGTGCGAAAAAGTACGTGCTCCTTAACTTTCCAATTATCCCACATAAGTTGTGAATATGAGCTGATTTCACATTTGCCAAACAGCCCGGTTGTCTATCAGTAGCTAGATTCTCCAATGATGATCACATTCTTTATCACCATGTATAACTCATATAAGGAAAATGTATAGGAAGGATCATGTAATAGGCGGTGTGTTAGTAGCTAGATTCTCCAATGATGATCACTTTCTTTATCACCATGTGTAACTCATATAAGGAAAATGTATAGGAAGGATCATGTAATAGGCGGTGTGTTGATTTTGTGATATTGAATATTGTTTTCCTTGCATTTTTATTCTCTTTGCTTTAGTAAATTGATGAGTGTTACTTTAACCAATGATGTTACAGTGGAGGATGAATCTAGGTATCTATTTTTCTTTTTATTGTGTGTAGTATTAGATACAACAAACAAAATATAGTTGATGTCAATTTACTGAAGCAGAATATAGATTCGGGCAGGGGAGTATGGATTAATGTTGCTGCTTGATGTACTACTGGTACAAACTGGCTACCTAAAACATATGTGATCCTATTGGTTTTTCAGCATGGTATATTATATTCTTCAGAGATATGTTCAATGGCTCTTGCTGAAATTATATTGGTTATAGTAATATGGGAAAACTACAAATAATTTGTAAAGATGTGCACTTAATGTTGTATCATGTTTTTGGCCAAATACTGTTATTTTGGCATCTTAAAGAACGATAGACTTTCAAATGTTCTTTATCTCTGAATTGTTCCACTCTGCTATGCTATATTGCCATTGTTATATATGAAACTTAGAAATTAGTGTTTTTTTTTGTAATTCCAGATGTGGACAAACAAACATACATGTTTCATCAACATCGAGTGCCTCTTCATAGTCCTGAAAAAGGGTGATGTGATTATAAGTATTGACGGTGTACATATTAGTCCTGAAGGAACAATGCCTTTAAGACTGAAAGCATTACATTCCGCTACCTGATTAGTCAAGTAATTTGGTAGAGCTTGATATTGGAGCATGATCTCTAATTAAAGTTCAAGTAGCTATACTCCACATGCATTTGGTTCATGTCATGTTGAAGCAGGTTAGCCTTCCGATATAATAGTTGTTAGTTTGGTGTTTACAACACTATTAGAGTCCCTAATAGATGAGTAATGTGAAGACATCATGGGGTTAAAAGCTATTGGTAAAGGAAAACTATTCTTTGTCGAAGGTTTTTGTGGTTGAGGTTTGTTGATCGTTCAGAGCCATGAATGGACATCAATGAAGAAAAATAAGAAACGGAGCCACAGAATCTTGGTAGCAGTCCAGTTACAAGTTGATAATTTGGCTTTCATGGGCTTATTTTGAAACAGATGATACTTCTTGGAACACATTCTTAATTCTTTCTGGTTGATAATCTGGCTTTCATGGGCTTATTTTGGCACAATGATACTTCTTGAAACGCATTTTTAATTCTTTCTGACTTGGATTAAATAATAAAGGCGATTGGCAGTTCTTCAAAAATCATTATCATCTTGGGTCATCCCCATGTTGAATTATTGAGGAAAAAAAATGCAGGTGGCCTTAGCCCTTAAGTAGGTTGGCTCTGATCCAGTTGTATGTATTTGCTGAGAAATGAATAAAATGTATTTCGTTGGAGAATTTACTTGATACGTTAGAAACATTCTCTACCTATGCGGTTTCAAATCATGTATTTATCAATTTTTTTTGTAAATCTAACAGTATCGATGAAAAATTTATGCAAAAATAAGTAGATGTGCAAAATTTTATCCTTTAAGAATACATTTAATTTAATATGGTATTTTATATATGGTTTATAATATGAATGTAAACGGCTCAGATTTTATATCATGTTTTTGATTAAAAAATGCATCATATACAAAATCATTTTCTATATAATTTTGTGTATCCACTAATGTTTATAATTTGTATTGTTGCATTTTCGTAAAAATTATTTAAAATATAAATTTGAAACTACATAGATTTGATTTTTTCTACGGTGTCAATAGATTCCGTTTACCCTAAGATTTGTTAAATTTAGAAACATGTGTACACTATATTTTCCCAGTAAGTTGGAGTGAATTCAAAAGATTGCAATTGTAATATTCATTCAAGTACAGTAAAATCTCTATAAAATAATAATATTGGGATCGGGATATTTTATTAATTTAGCGAGATATTATTATATCGATAAATTAATAATTTATTAATTTAAAGAGGTTTTACGTATGATCTTTAAATTTCCAAGTCCAATGTACTAATTACAATGTATATTAGTTAGAGATGAAAATTAAATTACAAAAACAAGTTCCAAGGCACATTTTATGAATGTACATTTACAAATTAATTGAATCTGAGGATGAATCAATAGTTTTGGAACCGGTCACTCGGAAAGAAGCATTGCAAGCTACAATAACTCTTCACAATTTTTTGTTGCAACGAGAAGACAATGCCCCAGCCCTCAACTCTTAAGTACAATGAGTAGATTTAAAGATAAATTCAATATATATTTGAAGATCAACAAAAAACAAGTGACTATAGATTCATTTTAGACAATTTTAAAATTTGGAATCTTTTAGTAATTATTAATTTATAGTTTTATTGGGATCAATATATATATTGGGATTTCAAAAAAGTTATTATCTTATTATTTTATCGACTGGGGTTCAATTTTGTACTGGTCCCAAGTTGGGATTGAACAAATTATTAATTTTATCGAGATTATTAATTTATCGAATATTAATTTATAGAGGTTTTATTGATGTTATCATCTTTATTAAATAAATAAATAATATAATACGTATCCGACTTTGAATTAATATAAATAATCTAAAATAATATAAATTTATATATTTTTTAGAGATATAGATTGTGAAAGAATGTAATATATTCTCAAGAGAGAAAAAGAGATAATGATAGGAAAATGAATGATATTGAGTTCTTCTTGCCATAATCCCAAAAAGAAATTGGGTTAGTGATTTTGTGCAATTTGTTACCTTTTCTTGTGAAAAATTTGAAAGCACAATTTTCATAAGTACGTCTGATTTTCTATCCCCTCTCTACTTTAAAATTCGGCAACACACCCGCAAAAAATGTATTAATAAAATAAATAATAATAAAATATATTATAATAAAAATTAATTTTCTTATATATTTTTTTGTTTATACAAAACACTTGACTAAATTTTATGTTACAATTTCAAATTCTTAAAAGACATCAAAATTGTTCATACAATAACAAAATTAAATGGGGTATTTTCTCAAAATTCATGTAACTACTCAAGTTGATGTAAATTGTTAAAAATAATGAAGATATAGTTTAGTGTAATATGCAATATAATTTATTTCACTTTTATAAATATAAATAAGTGGGGCCTCAAGTCATCTTCTATTACTATACATTAAACTGAGCAAAGATAATTATGTTAATGTTGGGATTCTATACATTAAACTTCAACACAAGAGCAAAGATAATTATGTAAAATGTAGTGAAATTATGTTAATGTTGGGATTCGAACCATTGACCTTCCTCTATCAAACTCATGCCATGACCAACTATGCCCCACTTAATTGTGTTTTGTTTAAAAATCCTATAAGATAAATCACAACTCTTCTCTTCTTATCTCTTCCTCTTTTATTTTTATTTTTGAATAAATAAAATATTGATTTATATTATTTCTAAAATATTGGATAGATAAAATTTAAAAAAAAATATTCTAATCAATTGAGTATACTCTACAATTCTCTTTTGTCATTTTAGATAATTGATATAAATAAAATTTTAGATTATACATAATGTAACTGAGTAAAAAAAAGGATTTATTTACATGCGTCTCCATGTAGATTAAATTCTTGAAATAAAAAATAAGATTTGGTTTTAAAAATATGTAAATTTTAGTTATCAAATCATACATAATTAATAATTGCATCACATTAGTTTTAGGTATATAAATATTTCAATATATGAGTTATAATAGGGGATTTTGGTCGACCAACTATTTGGACTTTCAACTATTTTAATATATGATCGGTCTAAAAACATATACACGAAAAATAATTAAAATTATGTTAAAAAACGAGAACTCTAACAATATGATCTATGCTATATATAAAAAAATAACATAATTAACATTCAAATTAAATCAAAAAAGATGTAAATGTTTAAATCATGAATATCATAAAACTACAATAATTATTTATAATGATCAATAAGACTATAGCTCGACTATAAAATATGGTACATATGAATTTTAATACAATATGACAAATTGATCAATATAATATATAATTGTTGAGTTATAACATTGTAAAGCATAATGTAATGTAATATGTAATAGAGACATATATAACTCAACTAGGATAAAAGATAAATAATATTAATTCTATACAGGGATCGTGAAATTTGAAGAACAGGCATCAACAAGGATCAAGTCGCTGAAAGAAGTTCATTAACATGATCAAGCCTCAGTGACAAATAAGATGTACAGATGATTCAGTTGAAGGGCCAAAAGATTCCAGTGATAAAATTTTTATGGTTGCACAATTCTTAGCAGTGTTCTTAAAGACATGATACGAAGACCACGAGTGAATGTTAGTCGTCTGTGAACTAGACCAGTTGCACTAGGCGTCAACACTTCACAAAGGAATCGAAGTATCTAACTCAGAAAAACTGTTAAGAGGTATGATTGAGTTTAGAGCAGTGTTGATATCCTCTAGTTAGTTGGAAGCTGAATATTTAAGGATGTCAAATTAAGAGAAAAATGAATAGTATCCGAAATTACTATTCATATGAATAGTATCCGAAATTACTATTCATATGAATAGTAACAGAAATTACTATTCATATGAATATTAACCAAAAGTTTCAATCAGCAAAATCAGATTATATCAGGTAGGACCATATTCAAATCAATTTGTAGCTTTTGAAATTAGAAAGAAAAGTTCGGTTGGAATTGGTTGAAAAGAAAAGGGAACAGGCGGCAGCAGCCAAAACTGATCAAAGATTATCGTCATCCGTTACGTAATATTAGCTATATAGTGATTTTCTAGAATCTATAAATAGGCCTGTTGTATTTCATTTCAAAATACACCTCAACACACAACTCTCTCTCTCTCTTATATCTTCTCCGTGTAAGCTGCTAGATAGTCCATCTAGTAGGAAAGTCGGCTTAGCCCGCTTTCAGGAAGTGTCGGGTAGAAGGTCCTCGTGCCTAAACTATCCTTAGGAGTGTAAGCTGCTAGACAGTCCATCTAGTAGGAAAGCCGGCTTAGCCCGCTTTCAGGAAGTGTCGGGTAGATGGTCCTCGTGCCTAAACTATCCTTAGGAGTGTTCAGGTTTTGAAGTTAATCCATTGGATTAGAAGTTGTAACACCCCTTCGAGTTTATTATCAATAAAGATATATTCTCGGAATTAATTTTTTTGGTAGTATCGTATTCAACCCCCCTTCTACGATACTTCGGGACCTAACAATTGGTATCAGAGCAAACTTCTAGCATACAAGAAGTCTAAAGATCAAAACCATGGGAATGAAGGATATATGTGTGAAGATTCCAATGCTTGACAAAGATAATTACTTTCACTGGAAAGTAAAAATGCACCTTCATCTCTCAGCCATCGATGAAGGCTATGTAGATTGCATAGAGAAAGGACCTCATGTTCTAATGAAGGCCAACTCTAGGATTAGTCAAGATGCTGGCACTGTAGCTGCTGGAAGGCCTATTCCAAAGAATCAAGCTGAGTACACAGATGAAGAATTGGAGGAGATTCACAAAGATAGGAAGACCATGAACATTTTATTTAATGGAATCGATCAAGATGTGTTTGATATTGTCATTAACTGCACCACTGCTAAGCAAGTGTGGGACATTATCCAAACCATCTATGAAGGAACTGAGCAGGTCAGAGAGAACAAGATGTAACTCCTCATACAACAGTATGAACACTTCCACCATAATTTTGGTGAAAATTTAACAGATGTATTCAGTAGATTTCAGAAACTACTGAATGGTCTGAAGTTGTATGGGAGAACATATGAAGTCAAAGACTCCAACTTAAAATTTCTGAGATCTCTTCCTAAGGAATGGAAGCCAGTTACAGTCTCGTTGAGAAACTCCCAAGACTATAAAAGTTTTACACTTGAGAGACTGTATTGCATCCTAAAAATATATGAGCTTGAAATGCAGCAAGATGAGGAAGTAGAAAAGAGCCAGAAGAAGAGTGGAGCTATAGCCTTGATGGCCAACAATCCAACAATCCAAGGTGGTGGAAGAATGAAGAGTGTGGAAGCCACACCAAGTCAAAGACCTTGTGAAGGTGGAGCTGCAACTAGCAAAGATAAAAGCAAGATGATTGAAGAACCTGATGCATTAAGTGAGGATGAAGCTGATGATCTAGATGAGTATTTGGCATTTCTGTCAAAGAGATTTTCGAAGATAAGATTCAAGAAGAATCCAGCAGGAGCCGGGCAATTCAAGAAAAGCTATCAACTGAACAAGGATGTGGTTGAAAGATCAAAGATCAAATGCTATAGCTGTGGAATTGCTGGTCACTTTGCCAATGAATGCAGAAAATCCAAAGCTAAGAAAGAGAAGAAACAGTTCTAGACTGTTGATTACAAAAAGAAATACTTTGATCTTCTCAAGTAAAAGGAAAGAGCATTTGTATCTAGAGATGATGATTGGGCAGCTGGAGGAGACTCAGATGCAGAAGAGGAGTTTGTCAATCTTGCACTCATGGCAAACGAAACTGATGAAGAGGCTAGTTCAGCAAGCAACCAGGTATACTCTACAAACCTAACTGAACTTTCCAAAGATGAATGTGATAATGTTGTTAATGAAATGTCTAATGAATTGTGTAACATTCATGTCACATTAAAATTGCTTAACAAGGAGAACAAAAAGATTAAAGATCTTAATGCTAAGATAGGTGATAGGAATACTCTGTTAGAGACTCAACTAATTGATTTTGAAACAATGAAAAGAGATTGCCAGGATGCTAAGAATGAGTTACTTGAGGCTCTGAAAAGAGAAGAGTGTTTAATAAAACAGTTAAAAGAGGAACAAGATTTAATTGCTAAGTGGAAGGGATCAAAAACTAAAACTGAAGAAATTTATAATATACAAGGAGTTGATTCTTTTCATAAATTAGCAGAAGTAAAGTTAGGAGTTGATGGGGAGACTGCTTCAGACAGTGACTCAATGGATGTGGTATGTCCATTGAAGTTGGAACCTGTCAACAAAGCAACCTTGATTAAACTAAATAACCAATATGGACCTGTCAGCAAAAACTTTGTAGTTGGAGAGTGCAGCAAAACCAAATCTGTTGAACAAGGAAACATAGGCCATTTATCCATCAAGAACTTGAAGGATAAATTAGATAAGATAGAACCAAATGCTAAGGCTAAAAAGAAGAATAGAAATGGCAAAGTAGGAATTAACAAACACAGCAATTACACACCTGATAAGTATGCTCCTAGGAAAGAATGTGTAAAATGTGGTAGTGTTAATTATTTGTCTGTCAACTGTAAAACTGTTAAAGATGCTTCTGTGCCTAGTATGCCTGTATCTGTGCTATGCCTGCTATGAATGTTAAACCTAACATGTTTGTCCAACCTGCTCATGCATCTAGTCAGTATACTAACATGCCATTCATGCATAACCATATTACAATACTTTTTACATGCCTCAGTTGCCATGGATGATGAATAACATGTTTGCACAGACTATGCCAAATTATACATCTAGTTTTAATGCATGTGAGCAAGTGAAACAACCTATTTTTCAGAAACCTACACCAAGAGTTAAGGTTGATTTAACTCAATCAGAACCCCTGGATAGTAAGGGCTTGAAAAATAAGAAAAAGGCTAACAAGGCAGGACCCAAGAAAACTTGGGTACCAAAATCAACTTGATTTTGTTTTGATGTGTGCAGGGAAACAGAAAGAATCTTTGGTATCTGGATAGTGGTTGTTCTAGGCATATGACTGGAGATTCTACCCTGCTCACTAAGCTTGAGGAGAGAGCTGGCTCTAGCATTACCTTTGGAGACAACAGCAAAGGATATACTAGAGGATATGGCTTGATTTCACAAGGGAATGTTGTCATTGAAGAAGTAGCACTGGATGATGGACTTAAGCATAACTTGCTAAGTGTCAGTCAACTGTGTGATAAAGGCCAAAATGTCTGGTTCACATATGAAGCTCGTGTCATTTTCAAGAAAAGTGACAACAAGGCAGTGTTGACAGGAGATAGAAGAGGAAATGTGTACATTGCTGACTTCAATTCAACAAATGCAAACATGACTACATGTCTTCTCAGCAAGGCAAGTGTAGATGAAGGTTGGCTTTGGCATAAAAGACTAGCACACTTGAATTTTAAAGCAATGAATGAGTTGGTAAAGAAGGATTTGGTTAGAGGTATTCCAAAATTGGATTACTCCAAGGATGGATTGTGTGATGCATGCCAGAAAGGGAAGCAGAAGAAGGCCTCTTTCAAATCAAAGTCAATGTCATCAATTGATCAACCCTTACAACTACTTCACATGGATCTCTTTGGACCAGTCAATGTGTTTTCAATCTCAAAGAAGAAATACTGTCTTGTGATTATTGATGATTTCTCAAAATTCTCTTGGACATTCTTTCTGCACTCTAAGGATGACGCGGGTGAAGTCATTATAAATCACATCAAGATAGTCAACAACAATCCTTTAATCAAAGTAAGGAGAATCAGAAGTGACAATGGAACTGAGTTTAAGAATTCTGTAATAAGAGAGTTTTGTGAAGAAGAAGGAATTATCCAAGAATTCTCTGCACCAAGAACTCCTCAACAAAATGGTGTAGTGGAAAGAAAGAACAGAACTCTAATTGAAGCTGCAAGAACAATGCTTGAAGAGTCTAAGCTACCAACATACTTCTCGGCAGAAGATATAAACACTGCATGCTACATTAAGAATATTTCTTTGGTCAATCAAGCAAAAGGCATGACACCTTATCAACTTTTCAAAGGCAAGAAACCAACAATCAACTTTCTGCATGTCTTTGGATGCAAATGCTTTGTAATGAAAAATCATGGTGAGCATCTTGGAAAATTTGATTCAAAGGCAGATGAAGCTATCTTTGTTGGATACTCAGCTGGAAAATCCTACAGAATCTACAACCTAAGACTAAACATTGTAATGGAGTCCATACATGTTGTCTTTGATGACAAGAAAATATCTGGTCTAGTAGATGAAGATTTTCATGAGTCTCTCTCATTTGAGAATGAGATAAGTGGTGAAGAAAGTGAAGATGATGATGAAGAATGGAGATCAAATGGTATGAGAAGCAGACAAGGATCATCAGTTGAAGTGCTGAATGAACCACCTGTTGAAGAGCAACTTACACCATCAGTTGGAAATCAATTTGAAGCATCTATAGAAAATAAAAGAGAAGCATCTGTTGATGAATCTGCAAGAACTCCATCAACAAGGATCAAGTCGCTGAAAGAAGTTCATTAACATGATCAAGCCTCAGTGACAAATAAGATGTACAGATGATTCAGTTGAAGGGTCAAAAGATTCCAGTGATAAAATTTTTATGGTTGCACAATTCTTAGCAGTGTTCTTAAAGACATGATACGAAGACCACGAGTGAATGTTAATCGTCTGTGAACCAGACTAGTTGCACTAGGCGTCAACACTTCACAAAGGAATCGAAGTATCTAACTCAGAAAAACTGTTAAGAGGTATGATTGAGTTTAGAGCAGTGTTGATATCCTCTAGTTAGTTGGAAGCTGAATATTTAAGGATATCAAATTAAGAGGAAAATGAATAGTATCCGAAATGACTATTCATATGAATAGTAATACTATTCATATGAATAGTAACCAAAATTACTATTCATATGAATAGTAACCAAAAGTTTTAATCAACAAAATCAGATTATATCAGGTGGGCTTAGCCCGCTTCAGGAAGTGTCGGGTAGAAGGTCCTCGTGCCTAAACTATCCTTAGGAGTGTAAGCTGCTAGACAGTCCATCTAGTAGGAAAGCCGGCTTAGCCCGCTTTCAGGAAGTGTCGGGTAGAAGGTTCTCGTGCCTAAACTATCCTTAGGAGTGTTCAGGTTTTGAAGCTAATCCATTGGATTAGAAGTTGTAACACCCCTTCGAGTTTATTATCAATAAAAATATATTCTCGGAATTAATTTTTTTTTGGTAGTATCGTATTCAAACCCCCTTCTACGATACTTCGGGACCTAATAAACATATACTTAGATAAATATAAAATAAAATCAAAAAAATTAATTTTAGATTTCATATACATGCACGGGTTATTAAGGTCGTTTTATCATATTTAACATCGACTGGAATATTTTGAAAATTTTAAAATTGAGTTAAAAAATAGTTCAAAATATAATATAAAAAATTGGTAATTGCAAAATTACAAAATAACTATGAAAATATTAGATAAATTGAATTTTTATCATTTATCATATTTTTAATTACAAAATTATTTGAATATATATGCAATTTTGAACGAAAAATTAGTTCAATGCCCGTGCCTTACACGGGCTTTTACGCTAGTATAATTATATTACTCTAAGCTTATTTCCAGTTATGATTGTAGATAGGTCTTGTTTGGCAAAACTTAAAATAAGGACTTATTTTCGGATAAAAAAATTTATATTTTAATAATTTTTCTTGTACAAGTATTTAATGTATGTTTGAGATTCTATAAGTTGCAAAAAAAATTTAACTTTTTTCAGAAAAAAGTTAGGAATCTCTAACTTTATCTTAAAATAAGTTGACTTATTCTGGAAAAAAGTTCCCCCAAACACCCCCATAATAACTTGTTTATTTTTTATTTATTTATTAGTCTTTACTTTTAAGTAATAGTTAAATATTAGCATTACCAATATAAATTGATAATAGAGTGAAATAATTTGCAATATTTTACTTAAATTAAATGTTATAATTCCAAAATTTGTGAGGCATGAGACTGGTTTATATAATAACAAAATTGTATTCGCTTTAGTTATTAAAATTCAATGTATATAATTATTTAAATCACTTTTATGCAAAAAAAACGTTACACAAAAGTTTCAATAATAATATAAATTGTCATTAAAAGTTTTTAATATTATTATAGTGTATAATTTAACTAATAAACTTCTTTTTAACTAAAATAATATGTCGAGATAATTTTATTCAATATATAAAGTATATAATAACTTAGCTTACTTTAGAATTTTTCTATCTTAACAATTTAGTTGAACTAATTTATTTATTTTTTTGAAAAATAAATATTTGTATATTAATATAAATCCACGATATGTTGAGATTGTATGTAAGATAAGGTTTTTGTTATATCAAAATTTTATTAAAACCAACAGTAAAACATTACACGCTAATAAAGTAGACTACATATATATACAAAATTGAACATAATTATTTATATATAATCAATAGTACCGTTTTGATAATAATACATGTATTACTAGGCTTTCATATTTTCTTTTGACACGACAGCACCTGCCACGTGGCACACGTCAGCAAATGGGATGACGTGGCATGTCACGTCAACATGCACTGTTCATCTGAATATTATTATTATCTTTTTTTTCTAAAAAAATGAATTGGATTAGTGTATATGAAGATGCATTTTAATTGTGTATGGGTGCATTAAATAGACAAAATGACAGTTTGTAACCCCTATGTATATGGGTTTTGTCAAATTGGTCTAGATTTACGTTTTTTAGCACTTTGCAACCCCTATCTTCAAATCTCGCTTCATATTACAACCCCTCCCGTCTAATTGGCCTATTTTACAAGCAAAAATGAGTCAAAAACCTCTATACATATGGGGTACAAACTGTCATTTTTGAAGATAGGGGTTGTAATATGAAGCGATATTTGAAGATAGGGGTTGCAAAGTGCTAAAAAACGTAAATTTGGACCAATTTGACAAAACCCATATACATAGGGGTTACAAACTGTCATTTTGTCCATTAAATATATGATTTAGAAGTATTGTTTATTATTATTTATATAAGGTGTTTTCCAGGAGTGGAACTCTTCCTTTTATAAGTATGCTGTTCATAAGTTGTCATATTTATATTACATATAGAAATAATGTGAGGACATTAAAATTTATTTTCAAAAAAGTTATAAATTAAAAATATATAATTGAAATATTGATATCAATATAAAATCCATTTTATTTATTATAACGTGAGATTTAGAAAGGTTTTGAGATTTAATTTAAGTTACCTAATATCTTAGGTCAATACTGTATGAAAAAATGACCAAAATACACAATTTTTCGGAACCTACTGCCCAAAATACCTGCAGGCGATAAAGACCGACCAAAATACCCGCCGAACACGCATGTTGGATTTGCGCATTCATTTTCAGGGTTGAACACGCATGTCCAACATGCGTGCTCTTTAGTTTTTTTTTAAAAAAACACATCACAAAAATGCGTATAGTACAAAAAACTAACCTGCTTCTTTTGGGTCTGCGGGGTACTTTTTATGGTACACGCATTGCTATAATGCGTAGTTCAATTTTTTTTATATATATAAAATAAAGAATCTATGTATACGCATTACTATAATGCGTGGCTCACTTTTAAAAAAAAATAAATAAATAAAAAATACGCATGTTATTATTGCGTGGCTTGCTTAAAAAAAAAGTAGGAAGACTACGCATGTTAGATATGCGTATATGATGGATATTTTGGGCTGAAACTCGCATATATGGGTATTTTGATTAGCTAATTTGAAAAAGTGGGTATTTGAGAATTTCATCCATACTGTACTTAACATAAAATGTGATAGATACATTAACACATTTTATTCATTTTAGACATAAATATTGTACTAAATCAATTATCAAATAATTATTCTAACTTTTTAACAAATCATAACTTGATTTTTTAAATACTGATAGACATAAATTATAGCATCGACTATCGATTATTACCTAGATGTTATACATAATACCTTTTTCCTCTTTTGTTCTGAAACCTTATTAATAAAAACACTAAAAGGAGTAGAATACGGTACACTTTGATTGTTTTTTATTCTAGCATATTGGTTTTCAAACCAAGCCCTATCAGCAAAATGTTAGTTATAGTTTGATGATTTAAGGGAAGAAATAGTGATGATTTAGGGGAAGAAATAGCAGAGGAGCCATGGCCCATGGGAATGGCAACAAAATCAGAATAGGTAATCAGCATTCCATGATTTTTTTTTTACAATTAAGTAGGATGAGGATGCTCCTCTTTTTGTCAAACTTATCATCTGATGATGAATTAAATTAACTAGCATGGTGGCACGTGCTTTGCACGGGCCATATAATAATTCATATAATTTTTTCGTATTAGTCTACTCTATGTATTTTGATGTATTTAAGATGTTATAGTTTCAAAATATTATTAGATTATGAACAGTATAAGTTATATCTTTAGTTATGTTTGGTCAGTGTGAGAAGAATGACTGATTGAAAGCAGTATGTAAGAGTTAAATGTAACTGCTAAGTATTAGTTTATAACCCGTGCGATGCACGATTTTTTTTAATTTTTATTATTTAATAAATTATTTTTTGCGTGTTTTATTTTGAAAATTGCTATTTTTATGTATGGCGTCATCGAAATTATTTCATTATATTTGAGAATAATTTTTTAAATAGTTTACAACCCGACTTTAAATTTTATTCATAATATTTTACAAAGATAAATCTTTAAATAATTATATTTTTTTTATCATTGTTAAATTAAGGATTTCAAATTTTGTAAAAAACATTGCAACGTTAAACCAATATATGAATCAATTTTTCATTATTTACATTAATATATTATATATATATATAATGTAATGTTGAGTTTCTATAATAATGGACTTTTATATATTTTTGTCTATTTTCGAAATAAACATAAAGAAAAAACATTGGAATTTTTTTCAGACACGAAAACATACACACGGACACGGATAGTCAATCACATACACGAACAGACACGCATCAAACATGTTTCAAAGGAGCAGGAATAGAGATACAGATGTCCAAATCCATTTTGATTGCATGCCATCGGTGATTTTGATTTATTCTGGTAGATCTATCTTTATTACTGATTTTGCTTGCCAATTTTATGGATTAAACGACCATTGATTTTTTTACACATTTGTAGAAGATTGAATGCCTTTATGAACTGGTAGATAAATCATTACCATTATTTTGAACAGTTTTTTGTGTGTTGTGCTTCCTTCGTTTCGTTTCTCTTCTTCAGCTTTGATGTACTATTCCCGATGTTGCTTATATTGCTCCCGACGTTGCTTGTTTCGTTCAATTCTTCGTTTTTCAGTTACAGACTTGGATATAGCAGGCAAATCAATGATATGGTCTTTAAACAAATTTAAAAAATTGATTAGATTCAGCACAAACAAATTTTGACCAAATTAGGTTAGTTAACATTGATTTATATTTATTACTTGTGTTTTGAGCTGATTTTCCAATTATAGGTCCTACATGTATGAATGTAAATATTATATGGTGGCATTGATAAAATTGCTGCACACACACAAAACATACATGTACATATATAGAATGTATTAACACAAACATAGGTTGAGATTTGACCATTGTTTAATTGTTGACCCCCAACAATATCAAGTTTTTGTCTTGTACTTTCTTCACATATTTTTTTCTCCTTTGGCTCCGTTCTTCTTCTATAGCTTCTGCATATCGTGTTAGGAATATGTTGTACTTGATGATAACTTCACTACCAATCAAATTGTTTAAGGTTTTGTAGCTGTCAACGGATGAGGATTTATAACTCTATCCGTTGACAGGTAGCTCATCAACGGATGAGGTTTTGTAGCACACTGCAGTATCTCTATGTTATCAGTCGATAGTGTTTTTATCCACAGTCATGTTGACTATCAACGGATAGGCAGAATAGGGTAGCCAATTGTAAATAAGCTATGCTATGTAATTCTGTCTAAGTGAAAGTGTATCAACGGATGAAGACTAAACTCTATCAACGGATACAACTCAAATCCACTCTATCAACGGATACAGCTCAAGTCCCAATATCAACGGATACTGCTCTATACATCATCAACGGATGTCAGTATACATCATCAACGGATGTCAGTATACATCATCAACGGATAATCATTGACACTGATTTCTATGATTAGCTGGAGATTAGCAGTTGATAAGGACATGTTTGACTGACAGATCACATGAGTTGAAAGTAGATACAAAAAGCAGTATGGCAGCCATACTTTGGAAACACAGAAGAAAGAAGCATTCCATTTACACTATGAATACAAGAAAGGTGCAGGAGACATGTCTGAACACAAGGACAACCTTTCGGCTACATGTGTATTTGGAGTGTAGTAGCAAGTCAACTAGAATTAGATTAGTATTATCTTATTCCAGGAGTACTTGTAAAACTTGGGATATATAACCAAGTGTAGCAACTCTTTGTAGGTTAAGAAAACAGACATATTTGCTTAGGGTTTCTTGAATATCTTTAGAAGCAAAGCGTTGTAAAACGGTAGCTGTGTACATTTTGTATCACAGAGTTTTCTTCAAATAAAAGCTTCAGGTGGTACATATTAACCACCTGATTTTATATGTGTTTGTGTTTAATTCTTACATTGCAATTATCTCTTCATAAGTTTCTGAAGTTCTTATCAGAAATTTATAAATATCAAGAATTGTATTCAACCCCCCCTTCTACAATTATACAAGTGTGTAATCTGGGAATAACAATTGGTATCAAAGCAAGCTTCTAACATATTTGAAGTTTAAAGATCAACACACTTCCAACATGTCTAAGAAGGATTATGGAGTGAAGATTCCAGTTCTTGATAGAGAAAATTACTTTCACTGGAAAGTAAAAATGCGTCTACATCTCTCGTCTATTGATGAGGGTTTTGTGGATTGCATTGACAAGGGTCCTCATGTTCCAATGAAGACGGCAACAAGAGTTGGCCTGGCTGATGATGTGCCTGACACTTTCATTCCCAAACCTGTTTCTGAGTGGAGTCTTGAAGATATTGCAGAAGTCCACAAAGACAAAAAGGCCATGAATATTCTGTTCAATGGTCTAGAAACAGACATGGTTGACAATGTTATTAACTGCACTACCGCCAAGGAAGTATGGGACATTGTTCAAACCCTGTGTGAAGGAACAGAACAGGTAAGGGAAAACAAGATGCAACTACTAATCCAACAGTATGAACATTTTCACTTTAAGAGTGGAGAAACATTGAATGATACATTTAGTAGATTTCAAAAGCTACTAAATGGTTTGAAACTGTATGGAAGAGTCTATCAAGTTAAAGACTCTAATCTCAAATTTCTGAGATCACTGTCCAAGGAATGGAAGCCAATGACTGTTTCTCTAAGAAACACTCAAGAGTACAAGACATTTACTCTTGAAAGGCTCTATGGAACTTTAAAGACCTATGAGCTGGAAATGGAGCAGGATGAAGAGATTGAGAAGTCTCAAAAGAAAAGTGGGTCAGTTGCACTCGTTGCCAATTTGGAGCAAAAGGAGGAAAGGACAGAAACTGCTAGTTCTACACCAAACAGGGAGGTTTGTAAAGGTAGAGCAGAATCAAGCAGGAGCAAGGAAAAGGTGTCTGAGGAATTGAATGCCCTTCAGCAGGATGAATTGGATGAGATAGATGAGCACTTAGCTTTTCTATCTAGGAGATTCTCTAAGCTGAAATTCAAGAGAAACTCTGGGATGGCCAAGCCATTTAACAAGGATTTTTCCACAAACAACTATGTGGATAAATCCAAAATTAAATGCTACAATTGTGGGATTGCTGGTCATATGATAAGTGAATGCAGGAAACCTAGATCTGAGAACAAGGGAAAGCCAACTGAGGTTGTTGACTATAAGAAGAAATATTTTGATCTTCTCAGGCAGAAAGGAAAGGCATTCTTGACCCAAGAGTATGACTGGGTTGTTGATGACAATCATTCTGATGATGATGCTGAGTTAGTCAACCTTGCTTTAATGGCTGATTCTGGAGAGCAGGAAGCAAGTTCAGCTAGCAATCAGGTATTTTCTACTAATCTCTCTGAGCTCACTAAAGAGGAATGCAATAGTGTTATAGATGAAATGTCTACTGAACTATATCACTTAAGTGTTACTCTTAAATCACTTACTAAAGAGAACAATAGAATTAAAGAGTGTAATCTGTTTTTAAGTGATAGAAATGCTGCTCTAGAATCTCAATTTCTAGAATTTGAGAAAATGAGAGTTGATTGCAATAATGCTAAAATTGAACTTGAAGCTGTGTTAAAAAGAGAACTGATTTTAAAAGACCAGCTTGAAAAAGAACAAGGGATAATTGCCAAATTTCAAAGTTGTAGGAATATTTCTCAAAACATAATAGAAGTTCAGGGAATAGAATCATTTGTGAAGGATACCTGGACTCAAAGGAAAAAGGAGCTAGAACCTGGCCTTGAGGATCTAGAGACTATTTGTGAATCAACGGATAGTGATCATCCGTTGACAGATGAACCGTCAACGGATGAGAGGTATCCGTCGACTAACAAAAAGTCTGTTAGTAAAAAGGAACTTAGGAAACTGGACATCAAGTATGGTCCAGTAAACAAGAATTTTGTTAGTGGTGAGTGCAGCAAAACCAAATCCAGTGGGAAGGCTAAGACAAGTGATTTACACAACAAAAAGGCTGTTAGTAAATCAGACAATGAAAAGGTAGAAATTGAGGGCAAAAAGAAAAAGAACAGAAATGGTAAGATAGGCATCAACAAGAAAAACAATTACTCTCCTGACAAGTTTGCTCCTAGGAAAAATTGTAGTAATTGTAATAGTGTCAATCATTTATCTTCTAATTGCAAGATTGTTAACAAGGCTCCTGTTCATGTACCTCAACCAATGCCATGTATGCCTGCAATGCCTGTTATGCCTGGTTTGTATCAAAATGCTAGTTTTTCAAATCCATATGTGAACATGCCATATGTGTCTAATCCATATTTTCAATCTATGAATGTGCCACAAATGTCATGGAACCTACCTAACATGAATAATATGTATGCTAATTTTCCACACATGCATGCATCCAATATTCATGCAAATGAGCATTTGTCAGACCCCATTACTCAAGCATCTACACCTAAAATGAAGAATGCTAAGAGTGCAAAGTCAAAGGCTAACAAGAAAGGACCCAAGGAAGCTTGGGTACCAAAATCAACTTGATTTGTTTTTGAAATGTGTGCAGGGAAACAGAAGGAATCTATGGTACCTAGACAGTGGATGTTCTAGGCACATGACAGGAGATTCAACCCTGCTCACAGAGTTCAAGGAAGGAGCTGGCCCTAGAATTACCTTTGGAGATGACAGCAAAGGATATACTAAGGGATATGGCCTGATTTCAAAAGACAATGTCATCATTGAAGAAGTGGCTTTAGTTGAAGGTTTAAAGCACAATTTGCTGAGTATCAGTCAGATTTGTGACAAAGACTATGAAGTAAAGTTCACAAAAGAAGCCTGTGTTGTTTCTGCCAAGGAAGATAACAATGTGGTATTGACAGGCTTTAGAAAAGGAAATGTTTACATAGCTGACTTCAATTCAGCATGCTCAGAATCCATTACTTGTCTCTTCAGCAAAGCAAGTAAGGATGAGAGTTGGCTATGGCATAAGAAGCTGTCACATTTGAATTTTAAAGTTATGAATGATTTGGTAAGAAAGGATCTTGCTAGAAGAATCCCTCATTTGGAGTTTGTCAAAGATGGGCTATGTGATGCCTGCCAATTAGGGAAACAAAAGAAATCATCTTTCAAAAGCAAGACAGAGTCATCCATTGTTAAGCCTCTTCAATTGCTGCATATGGATTTATTTGGTCCAGTAAATGTCATGTCTATTTCAAAGAAGAAATACTGTCTGGTGATTGTAGATGATTTTTCTAAGTTCACATGGACTTTCTTCCTGCACTCCAAGGATTGTGCAAGTGAAATCATTATCAATCACCTCAGAATGCTAAACAATGGTTCTGAAGACAGAGTACAAAGGATCAGGAGTGACAATGGTACTGAATTCAAGAATTCCACAATGAAGATTTTCTGTGAAGAGAATGGAATTGTCCATGAGTTTTCTGCTGCCAGAACACCTCAACAAAATGGGGTTGTTGAAAGGAAAAACAGAACTCTCATTGAAGCAGCTAGAACAATGTTAAGTGAATCAAGATTACCAACATATTTCTGGGCTGAAGCTGTCAACACTGCATGCTTTACTCAGAATATTTCCTTGGCCAATCAAACTAGAGGAATGACTCCTTATCAGTTATTAACCAACAAGAAACCAACTTTAGCTTTTCTACATGTCTTTGGATGTAAGTGTTTTGTGCTAAGGAATCATGGAGATAATTTAGGCAAATTTGAAGCAAAGGCAGATGAAGCTATTTTCGTTGGATATGCAGCAGGGAAAGCCTACAAGGTCTACAATCTAAGAACCAACATTGTTATGGAATCTGTACATGTTGTGTTTGATGATCAAAAGATTCTAGGCCTAAATGATGAAGGCTACCATGAAAAGTTGGAATTTGAGAATGAAGGTGAAGGAAGAATGTACTATGATGATGATGAGGAGAATGAAGATCATGACCACAGAGATCCACCTAGAGCTGTTATACCAACTAGAAGTGATGCTTACACTGAAAATGAAGCATCCGTTGATAGTCATTCTGGAGCATCCGTTGACAGTCATTCTGCAACATCCGTTGACACTATTAGAGATGCATCCGTTGACAGAAATTCTCAAGCATCCGTCGACAGGCAAAATGATGCATCCATTGACAGTCAACTTCATAACTCAGCAAGGACAACAAACTCAGGGGGAGTTTCTCATGGTCAAAGTTCAATGCTAAATCAACATGATCATGGAAATGAAGCAACCTCATCAAGATCAAATCTTCCACCTGCAAGAAAATGGACTAGAAATCATCCATTTGAGTTAATCATTGGTGAATCAAATTCAAGAGTCCAAACTAGAAGGGCCACTCAAGCAGAATGTCTATACAGTAGCTTCCTGTCTCAAGAGGAACCTAAGAAAGTGGAAGATGCCCTTCTAGATCCAGATTGGGTGTTAGCAATGCAAGAAGAGCTAAACCAATTTGAAAGAAATAAAGTATGGAAACTTGTGCCCAAACCTGATGATAGAAGTGTCATAGGTACTAAATGGGTTCTCAAGAATAAGACAGATGAAAATGGCATAATTGTGAGGAATAAAGCTAGATTAGTGGCAAAGGGCTATTCTCAAGAAGAAGGAATAGATTTTGATGAAACTTTTGCTCCAGTAGCAAGACTTGAGGCAATAAGAATCTTTCTAGCCTATGCAGCACATGCCAATTTCAAAGTCTATCAGATGGATGTCAAAAGTGCCTTTCTAAATGGGGAACTGGAAGAAGAGGTCTATGTCCATCAACCTCCTGGTTTTGAGGATCCAGAATTTCCAGAATATGTATATCTTCTCATGAAAGCACTTTATGGTTTGAAGCAAGCACCAAGAGCCTGGTATGACACTTTATCTCAATTTCTTTTGGAGAACCACTTCACTAGAGGTACAGTAGATAAAACCTTATTTCATAGGGATATTAATGGCTCTTCAATACTTGTTCAAATCTATGTAGATGATATTATTTTTGGGTCTACAGATGAGAAGCTTTGCAAAAAGTTTGTCAAACTTATGCAAAGTAGGTATGAAATGAGTATGATGGGTGAATTAACTTACTTTCTTGGCCTACAAGTAAAGCAAGTTAATGAGGAACACTTCTCTGTAAATTTCTCAAACTTTCAGTTTTTAATTATTGTAGCTTAATACAATTTATGTATTGTTCTTTATATATCTTTAGGAATGTTTTGTTATCATCAAGGTCCTGAATTTATGCTTTATTGCCATCAAGTATAAATTGGGGGAGATTGTTAGGAATATGTTGTACTTGATGATAACTTCACTACCAATCAAATTGTTTAAGGTTTTGTAGCTGTCAACGGATGAGGATTTATAACTCTATCCGTTGACAGGTAGCTCATCAACGGATGAGGTTTTGTAGCACACTGCAGTATCTCTATGTTATCAGTCGATAGTGTTTTTATCCACAGTCATGTTGACTATCAACGGATAGGCAGAATAGGGTAGCCAATTGTAAATAAGCTATGCTATGTAATTCTGTCTAAGTGAAAGTGTATCAACGGATGAAGACTAAACTCTATCAACGGATACAACTCAAATCCACTCTATCAACGGATACAGCTCAAGTCCCAATATCAACGGATACTGCTCTATACATCATCAACGGATGTCAGTATACATCATCAACGGATGTCAGTATACATCATCAACGGATAATCATTGACACTGATTTCTATGATTAGCTGGAGATTAGCAGTTGATAAGGACATGTTTGACTGACAGATCACATGAGTTGAAAGTAGATACAAAAAGCAGTATGGCAGCCATACTTTGGAAACACAGAAGAAAGAAGCATTCCATTTACACTATGAATACAAGAAAGGTGCAGGAGACATGTCTGAACACAAGGACAACCTTTCGGCTACATGTGTATTTGGAGTGTAGTAGCAAGTCAACTAGAATTAGATTAGTATTATCTTATTCCAGTAGTACTTGTAAAACTTGGGATATATAACCAAGTGTAGCAACTCTTTGTAGGTTAAGAAAACAGACATATTTGCTTAGGGTTTCTTGAATATCTTTAGAAGCAAAGAGTTGTAAAACGGCAGCTGTGTACATTTTGTATCACAGAGTTTTCTTCAAATAAAAGCTTCAGGTGGTACATATTAACCACCTGATTTTATATGTGTTTGTGTTTAATTCTTACATTGCAATTATCTCTTCATAAGTTTCTGAAGTTCTTATCAGAAATTTATAAATATCAAGAATTGTATTCAACCCCCCCTTCTACAATTATACAAGTGTGTAATCTGGGAATAACATATCGTACACGACGTCTCTTATTACGTTCAATTTTTTATATTCATTTGTAGATATCAATCTGGTGGACAAATCCATAACTCAATTTTTAGGTTTTATCTTTGTCTTGAAGAAGTTTGTCTAATGATATTTTAATATCTCAATATTTTGACAGATGGGATGAAGTTAGAGGCAACGAAGAAGAATTATTTTGAAGTAATGGTCTTGTATGTATAGATTTCTTCTTGATAGAATAATGTAATTACAATTATATCTATTATTGTATTAGGATTTCTTTTCCAATTCATTCTAGAGATCTTTTTAATTTGTTTATTTGTAAATGATTTTAATTTTTTACTGATATCCTATTTAGATTATAATTTTCTTTTTAATATGATATAATCTTGATCATCTATTTTTATAAATATTAGATTCGCCGGTTGAGATTATTTTGGTACTACAATGATATCCTTTTTAGATTATAATTTCCTTTTTAATATGATATAATCTTGATCGTTTATTTTTAAAAATATTAGATTCTATGGTTGAGATTATTTTGGTAGTTCAGTGACCAAACCAAAATTATGGATAAAATCCTTCTTACGCTTATTATATATAAGGATATAATTACCACAATAATCTTGGTATATTGAAATGCGTGAAAAAATAACTGGCTTATTTATTTTGGGATGGAGAAAGAATTAAATATGATATTATTTCTAATTTAATATTGTAAAAAAAATGTAATGTCACGAAAAAATAAAAGTAATAGAGTCATATAGTTCTGCTTAGAAAATCTCAGCGCATATTTCCAATTTCGGATCTCAGCGCACATTTCCAATTTTAGATCCTTTTCTTCGACCAATTTCGGAGAAAAAGGAGAACAAATTTATTCCAATTATGTGCACGTCCAAATAAATATATTTGACCATTGTATCCTTTCAATAGCAAATTGACCATAACAAAATATTTTCTTCAAATACATTGTAATGTAACATCCATTGTCATAAGTAAATTTTTAGAAACCCAATATAATATCTCAAATTTCAAGAAAAACCATATTTAGACATGTACAAATTCAACCAATACACGATTAACTAAAATTAAAGTGTCATATCTCATAACGGGTTTTTAAGATGAGATGTGTTAATGTATGCACCGAATGAATTATGTTGTAAAAGTTCACATGTACAATAAAATTTAATCTATGAAAAGAAGATAGACATAATTACGATAATGAAGCATCCCAGAAATATCATTTTAATTTGAGGTAACACCAAACTGATAGCCAAAAAATAAAAAAAAATATACATACCACATCCGTGATCATAAGACATTGTATATATCAGCAATTTTCGAGTTTATTAGTCTCACACCGGGATGAAACTCACATTGGAGTTTAAAATTCAAGTGAAATTGGTATATTACTATTACGTATATGGCTGCAAAACTCATTTTGTATGATTAATAACATTAGCATATTACGAAAATGCTGCAAAAATATAGTGCGAGAGACAATAAATATCAAAACCATGTTGACATTTTTTTTACCAAATCCAAATCCCATATGTAAATTATTTCTTATTTTCAATATTTTAATCTATCTTGTTAATCAATCTATAAATTACCCGATGATAATAGGATTAACCGATATAGTGCAAATATAATTAAAATAAAATGTTATACTCATATCAAGTAAAGATTTGTTTTACACCTTATTTATCATTTTTTGTATTAATTTAATAATAATCATATTTTGGTCATTCGACTAATATAGACGTAATTGTTAAAAGAGAGAAATATTGTAACAAATTTTTATATATCTATTTTCACTTCCGCCCGTTTACCTCAAGTTACTTGAGATAGACTTCTACTAATTTTCCGTCACCTACCTCCTCGCTTCAATTTTTTTTTTACCAATTTTCATCCACCTCGGTACCTTTCATACTTAAAATAAAATATTATACTGATATCGAGTAAAAATATGTTATACACTTCATCAACTTTTGTAACAATTTAATAATAAACATATTCCGGCGATTTGACTAATATATAGACATAATCGTTAAAATAGAGAAATATTGTAAAAAACATCTATAGATTTATTTTCATTTCCGCCCGTTTACCCACTTGAGATATGGTCTGTTTGGCTCAGCTTTTATTAAGTCCTTATGGACTTATTTTCGGATAAAAATTTTATATTTTGATAAATTTTTTTAATACAAGTATTTAATGTATGTTTAAGATTCTATAAAAAAGTCAACTTTTTTCAGAAAAAAGTTAGGAATCTCTAACTTTGTCTTAAAATAAGTTGACTTATTCTAGAAAAAAGTTCCCCCAAACACTCCCATAGACTTCTACTTATTTTTCGTCACCTATCTCCTCACTTTGATTTTTTTGACCAATTTTTGACCACTCAGTACCTTTCTTAATTCTGACTTCGACGACATCATATTTATTAATTTATATTTTCTCTCCCCGAATACCATTTTTTACTATTATATGAGAAAATATTTTGACGATTTTATCCTAATAAATCATAAAAATAAACGTGAGTATTAATTTATGAGTATATGAATGTCATAGGTTTAATTTTTATTAAAATTCAAATTGTTAAAATTAGTAAAATTATGTGGGCATATTTATCCTGAATAAATTATAAAACAAGTATTGCTAATATGTGCGTTATTTGAGCATGTAGTGATTGAGTTTAAAGCACAAAAAAGTGATTTGGTTTAGTGGTTGTACATGTGAACACAAAGCTATAAATGTTGGAAGGTCATGAGTTCAATTTCTTCCAACTTCAAAACTTTTAACATTAATATGAATCTAAGGATAAATTCGTAATTTATTAAATAGGCTCAAAACCCATGTTGGCCTGTAATAGATATAATGGATATTAGTGCTGTGAATTTTATGTTTATCATTTATATCTTGTGATATGAATGATTAATTGGTAAAAAGTATTCCCTTCGTCTCAAAATACTTTTTCCATTTGAGTTGGACACGTTTGTCAACGCACACTTTTAATAGTTAATATTTTCAATTTCGTATTAGTATTGAATATAATAACTTTACTGTATTAAAGAACTAACAAATACGAATCCAAAAAGATCACTCATGACTATATTTAGTTTTATAGATTAAGTGTAAATTAATAATTTATCTCATGTAATGAACATGACCGACATTTCAAACAAGCAACATTATTTAGAGATAGAGGGAGTACTTGTTTAACTGGTAAAAGTACTTGTGATTCTTTTTTCGTTTCTTTGAACCCCTCTGTGTTTTTAAAAAGAGAACATTCAGCTTTCAGCTTTTTATTGTCATGAGTAGTTGAGAAGAGCTGCTATGACTTGGACAATTTTTTGTGATTTTACTGGTAACTTGTTGCCTTAATACAGGCAGTTTAGAGTTGTTTTGAATACCTCATTCGATCCCTTGTATATTTAACTAAGTTTTTTTTCATTCCTTACTCACAGGATCTAGTTATTGCAAGTTAATCCTGAGAAAAAAAAAAGAGTACTTATGTAACTGTTTTTATTTTGTGCAAGTATGCAACTTCAACAAACAATTTAGAAGTTGTTACAAATGCGTTGGTGGATTTGATCACTTAGTTGAGGTTATAAAGCCAGCAAATTATAGGTTTTGTTATCTGAAAGTGTGCAGAAGCAAGTTGTCATGTTTTTAAATAAGTTATCTGGCTTATTTCAAGCTACAAATTTTGTCATGTAATTATTTTTGTGTGCTTTAGTATCGGATGTGTATTAACTAACGTCTATCAAGTTCTGGAAGTTCCAAAAATGGTTAGATGGTCAATGAGTCAAATGGATAAATTTCTTTTGCCGTTATTCGGTTCTTGTCTTGAAGTCATGTGTTGTGGTGAAATGTTTGGCTAGAGGCAATTTCTATTATGTTTAGAAAACTAAGACAAATGGCCATTGTTTTATGTGATTACTTATTTGTATTTTCCTGAAAAGTCAGATTGAGTAGTAACTTGAGTGCAAGAGGTCTTCTTTTTCAGTTGTGAGAATGCTTCATTCTTAATCAATGCTGATTTTCTTTCTCATGATTATGTTCCTCCATTTGTTCTCATTTCTATTATCAAGTATACTGCATTGTGATGCTTACTTGGGTACAGTATACTGCGTACCTGTGTTCAGCTCATTTTTGAATTTGGAGTTGGCATAGCTGACCTTGTTTGATGCACGGCTAAGAGAAAAACAAAGAAACATATGACCTCAGAGAGCCTTGGTTATGGATTGACCGACCACCATTTGCTACTATAGTGACCTTGTAGTATACTTACTATCTTTTACTTGCCAGTAAATCTGGCTACACATGTCCTATCTAGCGTAAATTCTTATGTCTACTAAACGTCTGATATTGACTTCAACATTGTAAATTGTCTCACGAGACTATTGGTGTAGATCTTCTGTTACTTTTGGTTTGCTTTTCCGCAAGTGTTATAATGAAAATTACATTCGGGATTCCAATTTTGGGATCCAATTTTTCAAACTTATTGTTGATTTTCTCTGAGTCCCATTGGTGCTGCCAAGTGATCCTTACTGCATCATTGTGTTTTGCTTCATTGCTTGTTCCTTTGTTTCTGGCTCGTAGTTGTTTCCTTATTTACAACTATTCCACTGGGAGAACTAATCTTCCGCAAAATTCTGATTTGCGAGGTATGTATCATTGCTGTTTCCCTTTCGTTCTTCGATAGGTAAATAATATTAGCAACCTCGTATAAGTACTTTATCAGGGTATCTGAACATATAGTTATGTTGTTGCATCAGCACCCAAAGTGAACCTCCAGAGTCTTTGGTGAAGATCAGCAAAGCTTTCAAACTTCGCCTGTGAGTTCGTATGTCGCTCCCATTAAAGGAAGGTCACTTGGTGGACAAGAAAATTGGATTGGTATTGTTAATAGAAAGAGGGGAAAAACGTCTGGACAAATAATATATGTGGCTTTGCTACATCAGTTTCTGAATTTTTTTAACAAGCCAGTTATCCAATATGACATGCCATCAACGATTACTTAGTTGTGCAATCTCTATTTACAGAACCGTTTATTTAACTTGTCTCAGAACTTGGTTTATGGTCAGTTCAAGTCTTCTCATGTTTACAAGGTAGTTATATATGCTTGAAAAACATGTTAGTTTGTTACATCCATGTTTAAGTTCTTACAAGTTTTGTAGAGGATGCTTAAAGTTAATAGACAAGACCATTTTGTTCTCCCTGATACCTAATTGCAGAACTGAAGACGTAGTTGACATCTTTACAAAGAAGGCCTCGCACATATGATATACATAAATGAGCTAAAATTGTGCTGTATAAATAAGTTAATGTGTGTAATGGTTATGATGTTTATCAGTCTATAGCAAACTGGATTATCAAGTCCACGTACATGTGAAAAGAGCAGCAGAAATAGTTTTTGCCTCTTTGAGAAATTTTTTTAGCTCAAATGGTTGCTTGCCGTCAATTCATAATGACATGTGGTAATGAACAACACAGGTTTAAAAACTGTGTATACTAAGAACCATAATGCTTATAGTTTTATAGGTGTCAATATAGAGGCCGACGCAATGCACAGGCTTTTATATTGAATATTCTTGTCCGGTTAGAATATTCTTTATATAGAGGTATACTATGCTTATAGTTTGATAGGTGTATACTAAGTGTTTTTGGGACAAAACTAAATATAAAGAATATTCTGACCGGACAAGAATTACAACTGTAAGGCTGCACTTTACATACTAAGAAATGTTTCGTCTGTGCCAGCTTTTTGTCTAAACCCCAGAAGACCTTCAAATAAAATTTGAAGTCAATATAAAACTAAGATAACAAACATAAGGCCACATAGCATAAAATATTGCAAAAAATCTCTATCATCCAGTTTAGATTAAACCAACTAAGTGGTCACAGGTTTTGGGCAGATGGGCCACACGGATGTAATGTTATTTCTACCATCAAAATAGATGTAAAAATTGGTGCAAACGAGTAGTTTATCAACTCAATTCATACCTGAACAATGCTGAGTGTGGCAGATGTAAAAGGGTCAGAAAAGCCAAAACAAAGATACAAAAAGGTAGTTAGATAATTGGGGTGTTTGTTTCCCCTTACTTTGCAGAAAAAAGTACACGTTTACATACAGACACATCATACATACACGAACACCTCCTCGGACATATATTTCAGGTAAAAGCGGCATAAAGAATGATTAAATCATTAACAATATTTTATATCTGACCATTGCATGCAACATCATTGTAGAATATATTCTTGCTGAACCAAAATAGCAAGTTATGATTGCTGAATTGCATACTGTATAGTAATTCTAAACAAAGTACAGATATCTATTGATCAAGTAATACTAAAACAAACCTAGAGTGGCATCTATGTCAAAAAACAATATTTGATACTTCTATGTCTTTGTAAAGGGACATAGAGAAGAAGATTGAAATAATGTAGATATGATATTACAGAGTACATGGTAATGTGTAGAGACATACTGACCCCATCAGCAATCCAACCACTGAGTAGACACCCTACCAATGCACCATCAAGACACATACTGACAACCAGACCTTCATTTCACATGAAAACAGCTTATAGACTTTATTGTAGTAGGCAATAAAATGTTATTTAATTAATCACATCGAATACTGGAACTTAGAACTCACATAACTATATACATATTGAAATTAAAAAGAATATTCTGATAGCATACCTTCCACCAAAGTGTCCCCATTGAAACCAAGATCAGTAGAAATGCTTTCAAGTGGTTCATTAACTACTATATGAAAATGAAGTGTCACGAATTACATATTCTAGCCTCTTACAACATAACCAATAACAATTCAATGACTATCAGATAGTATTTCTAACGTAAAGTCTCAAATATCACATACATACATATACATGTATCGAGGATCAAAAACTAACCCGAGATGGTAGCCACATAGGAATGAAGCTAATGTCGCCACAAGTACATGGGGAAAGGAGCGCTTTAACGAGGGATTCCTACTCTCTTGTCCCATACCGTTCTGTAACAATGCTAAAAGGAGTACAAGAAGTTAGTATATGTATTGTGCCACAGATCATTATCATCCAAACCTAGCCAAAACCTGTTGTATGATTATTTTCTGTACTAACAGCAAATACTGGTAACTGTTTATTCAAGAAAATGCTTTTGCACAAAGGTTGAAGTCACTGACACAAAATGTGTTGATTTACCAAGTCTTCTGCTGCATAGTAACCCATGAAAGGTTTGGTGTACAGAACACCAAACTGATTAATTTAACTTGGGCATCGACGGTTTTACCTGAATTTTCCTCTATGTCCGGAGTAGTGGAATTATCCCTCAACAACATCCGCTTGTGTGTCGAAGCAGAAGTGTGTAGGTGAGCCCACATACTGCAAATCTGTCACTCTTCCCTCCAAATCAGGTATCTTGGAGAGACTTAAAATTACACTGCAACATGTTACAACATTATCATTTAGAATAGTAGCACTTTAACATTGTAACTTACCAATTTGCAACTAATTAAGTACTTCTCTTGCTTCAATATAAGATCATAGTAAATTGGATGACTTGTTTCAATATAGGATCATAGTAAATTGGATGAAACTGAAACTTTAATAATATCGTAATACAACAGAATGGAGGGTCGCTTTTTTTCCCTCTTGAACTTGGGTGTAGTTTGATGGTTGGTTATATACATGTTCGGATCATTTCAACAAAGAAGCCCAATTAATTAATCTGCGAGTACTATCTCCTAAGAAACCACAAAATTTTATAATTCAACCAAATATAGATATTAAGTAATTTAAACTATACTACATAGTGAGACAAGCTTCTTACATTACAGTTCCAAACCCCACAAAACCCCGTCTCGGCTTCTCTTCGACTCAATGGAAGTATCTACTAGGTACTATCTAGTAAATAAAAACAACCCAGATGCCAACTTGATTAGTTTCTAATCACAGTTTTCAGCACTCTTAACAGATCCTAACTACTAAACACAGACACACATGTAATACCAAAATATAAAAATCACTAATGTACATCATTAACCTTCTAAATATAGCAGTGCATTATATCTTAAAATTAAAAAGTTTCATACAAACATAAACATTTAACAATCTAAATTCAAGAATGCAAAACAACATTAAGAAGCAATGAAATAATTATAGTACCTGGAGCATTCAAGAATCGAAGATCCAAAACTACACAAGAAAACAAAAAAGAATATAGATACAAACGCGTATATCTATTATGAAATCTGAAACTTGCTAAAGACAGAGATCATGTTCATACCTATGAAGATGAGAGCGCCACAGTCGGTTTGAAGCATTAAATCTTTATTCATCGTAACTACTTGTTATAATCTGAACTTGCTTTACAAATTAGAGCTCGATTTGAGTGATACGCGTTGATTAGGGCTTGTATAGCCTTGCAGAGCTCAAATTAAGGTTGCAAGTTTAGCTTGTATAGTCTTGCTTCACTGTAAGTTACTCCAATTAGGGCTCATATTTGGGGGGATTGTTAGTCTTCAACACGAATGCATTTAGGCTGTGCTCCGAGATTTTCAAGGGAAGAAGAGAAAAGAAGGGAAGAGAAGAGAATACAAGAGGAAGATGGTTATTTAATTTTTTTTTAATTTGCTTTCAAGTTTTTGATCGAAAGAAAAGAAAGTTCGGATATAAAACTAATTAAAGTAATTGTTTCGTAAGACAATTTCTCTTAATCATCCCAAAAATGGGAAGAAAGTTTTGGAAATAAGTTATGAAGAATTTTTTCTCCAAATCTTTTTCATTCTCTTCTAAAAAAATTCGGGAGCATGCTTACGAAAGAAATTTTCAAATATTTCTTTTTCTTCTTTTCTTTTCTCTTCCATTTAGAACTCGGGAGCACAGTATTAGACCGGTCGATAGAGATGTAATGAGAGAGATGGAAGAGAGATACAGAGAAATGGACAAGAGAGATAGAGAGAGGTGAGCCGGGTAACACAACAAAATATTTGCGGAAAGGGGGAAATAGTGAAAGGGAAACTGGGAAAGGGGGAAATATTGGGGAAAATGAAATTTTGGCTAAGTATAAAAAAAATTTGTTATAAAAGAGGGGAACAATTCTCCCGTGTTTTTTTTAAAATTTAAATAGACAACGGATATATAATTAATTGATGTTAAAAGGTATATATAACATCGTTTAAAAATCAATTCATGTTAGAAGTACTTTTAAGTTTTAACATCGATTACATGTATAATCATAATTAAATGAGTGATGTCTATTATACTCTTTCTAATAGTAATTGTTTACAGCTTACTCTTTTGATGTTTTATTGTTTGTTTATTGGAATTCTAGGTAGACGTGACAATTTACTAAATGACATGAATTTCATGTTTATGTTTGTATTTTGAATTCACGACAAGAAAACGAAAGTACACGATCGAGATTTAGTATCGAGTTTGTGTTTATCCTTTGGGTACATGACACGACACGAAGTACATAAAATAAATAAGTATATATTTATAAATTAATATTTATATCATATATGTTAATATTTATATTAGATATACTAATATTTAAATATATGATTTTACATAATTTTATAAAGGTTTGATGTGCCTGAGGTTGTCCTCGGGATTCTCCCCTGACATTAAAAGATTTTCAATATAAATTTAAGGGTATATATGTAAATTATTGTAAAAAAAATTATATTTACAAAATTGCCCCTGCGGGGACACTTATTTTATAAGAACAAAATCTTTTAACCTCAGGGTAGAACCTGAGGACAACCTCAGGCCCAGTTTTCTCATTTTATAATGTTGTATGTAAATATAAACATTTAATACATATTTGTAAAAATTTTACCAAAAATTTAATATTTTAATATTAAACATAATTATTTTAATATTTTTTTTTATTTAAAATTACACGAATATATGACGCGAAACGTACACGATATAAAGGTATACAAACATGAAAGTACACAAATCCTAAATAGATCGATTTTGGGTTTTACTTTCATACATACAAAATACGAAAGTAAACGACACGAAATTATACGATACGAATGAATTGTCAGATCTAATTCAAGGTTTCCCAAGTCTATAGGCAATACTTCAAGACTACTGTAACAACTAATATTCAGATTTTTAAGTGCTCTCAAGTTGCAAATGCTGTCTAGAAGATTTCACTAATAATGGTTGAAATAAGTAAATCATAGTCGGGTATTTTATTTTTGTTAAAAAAAATCGGGTATTTTATTTTAATTTTATGGAATACATATTTGGATATTAATTTTTTCTTTGTAGACCCTTTTCTTAGCATTTCATTGGAGTTGTTGGGATGTCATTGAGTTACCAAGTGAAATGGTATGGATGCCAACTTGAGATGTCAAAAATTGGCAGTAGAGTGTCAAATTCATTTATGAATCTAATGATGAATTACATATTATTTCTTTTAATACATTTAAGTTATGCTTTTTTTTATAAGGTTAGCATTTAGGATTGTCAACCATTGGAGTATTTTCTGAAAAAAAAGATGCCAAAAATACTGGGTAAGAAATAAAATATAAATAATTTTTATCATATGATAAAATTGGCATCTTTTGAAAAGTGTCAACCATTGAAAATTCTCTACCAATATTAAAGATTTCATGGGATCCCTTAACAAGATTGAACATTATGGGTGTAGAACAAGGTGTGTAGCTTACGTGTAAAGTAGAGGTTAAACAATGGGAATAGTCCAAACCCAACACACTGAATGTCGAGAATAAAATAACCTATACATAAACTTAATAGTTAATAGATTTCATGATGTGAAGGTAGAAATATATGAACATGCATGTTTTTAATGTAAAGGTACTGAATGATAGTTTTAAAGATATGTAATCAAAATCAGCACAATCTTGTTTTAGAGCATAAAACATAAACTTTGTGATTTCTTCGCACAGTAAATTAGCTAAAATTGGTCATGAAAGTTGGGTACTACTATCCCAGTTCCTTCCATAAACAAAAGACCATCTTAATTCATAGCTAATTTATTATATGTAATCAACATTAATTTTGGAAGAATTGTCTAAATTATCAATTGGTTTGTTAAACAGTTCCAAGATACTCTGATGTGCGATAACAATTGTATTATGATCAAGAACATGATCAATTTATAGATGAGTCATCATGTAGATTAGAGATAAAATATGACCAAATTCTTATAAATTAATAATATTAACTCATGGGATGCATGTGATTAGATTCATGAAAATATGTTGCGACCAACAAACTCTTGTCTCGAGTCATTATCCATGTTTGAAGCTTTCAAAGTAGAGCCAAAAAACTATACAAATATTGACTAACTTAAGCGTCCATACCTTGTATTTCATCTATTTATTGATAAAGAACAAATTTTTGTCACTTTCAAAATAATCCATTTGTTCAGAACTTGAGAGAGACTCCTACCCTTGTCACTTTACGAATGCTTCAACCGTTTCGAACAATGTCTTCTTTCATCACCTTTATTGATAGTGGTTCCGTCACACTCGTCAAATATTGTAATCTCTAGTTTGCATATGAGGCTAATTCCAAGGATTTCTGATTTTTCAGTTAATAGAGTCAAATTGTTACCGGATGATCGATAATACTTTTGATAATGTGCTACGAATTCAATTCTATTTGTCTTGTCTGTGATAGAAAAAATTGTTCTTGGTACTACATCTATACATGGGTTATCCTTATGATCATTATGATCATTATAAAAGTATCTTAACGACGGAAACCCCTGTATCCATACAAAATCAATAGTTATAGTCTTAACAGAATAATAGGCCTTACCATGCCAGGGGAATTTCGAGCAGAGGATCAATGCCAAGAAATTGAGCATCAAATTTGGCGACAAATCTAAGGACACTGTTGAACAATAACTACTTGTTTCACTAATCCAAACTGGTGATTGGCTAATCCAATCTGGACACACCGTCGATGGAGCATAAATTTTAATGTGATGCCCAAATCCATAGTATATCTGTTACAAGATATAAACCCAGGGAAAGTTAATCATAAAAAGATAATTCATGTTTGATGTTAAAATTTTAATGCAATAAAAAACATAAGACCAATAACACCGGTTACGTGCAACTGTAATTAATTTCTTACCTTTAAACATCAAATTCTGAAAGACATTCGAAACACAGTTGATTAGTTAAAGCATTGATTGTGATCAAGACCAACTGATTAATGCATAAATTGGTTTCTACAAAACAGGAAATGTCAAATGATCTGGATGCTCGACTAAAACTTACCTTCACAAACATCAAATCCTGAAAGATAATTGAAATACAACTGATTAATTAAAGCATTGATTGTGCTCAAGACCAACTGATTAATGCATAAATTGGTTTTTACAAAAGAGGAAATGTCAAATGATCTAGTTGCTCGACTAAACTTTTGGGTTAAACATCAAATACATCATTCGCTGAATCTAAATATATCAAGTTAGTCACTCATTAAAAAAATGACTTATCTTAGTCATTAATTTAAAATTTTGTATCAAAGAGGCCATTTGTCAATGACTACATTAATACAAATTTTCAATTTTATAATGACTAAGTTGATATAAAATTTTAAAGTAATGATTAAGCTGAGTCATTTTGTATTGGCTATATAGTGACTAATAACAAATAGCAAGTCCTAATATTTATCCACCATACTATAGTGATAAAAACTATAGTTAGTTCTACATCAATATATTTAGCGTTATATATTAGAACATTCATAGGAAAAATAATTTTTTTTATCATTAAACTATTGGCACTTTTAGAAGGTAACCACTAAACTACAAAATAGTTAATGCCAAGAAATTGTGCAATAAATTTGGTGGCAATCTAAAGACACTGTTGAACAATAACTACTTGTTTCACTAATCAATACGGTGATTGACTAATCCAATCTGGACACACTGTCGACGGAGCATAAATTTTAATGTGATCCCCAAATCCAGAGTATATCTGTTGCAAGATATAAACTCAGGGAAAGTTAATAATAAAAGGATAATTCATGTTTGATGTTAAAATTTTCATGCAATAAAAAACATAAGACTAGTAGCACCGGTTACATGCAACGTTAATTAATTTCTTACCTTTACAAACATCAAATCTTGAAAGACATTCGAAACACAGTTGATTAGTTAAAGCATTGATTGTGCTCAAGACCAACTGATTAATGCATAAATTGATTTCTACAAAATAGGAAATGTCAAATGATCTAGATGCTCGACTAAAACTTACCTTCACAAACATCAAATCCTGAAAGACAATTGAAACACAACTGATTAGTTAAAGCATTGGTTATGCTCAAGACCAACTGATTAATGCATAAATTGGTTTTTACAAAACAGGAAATGACAAATGATCTAGATACTCGACTAAAACTTTTTATTGGCTATATAGTGACTAATAACAAATAGCAAGTCTTAATATTTATCCAATATAGTTTAGTGATAAAAATTATAGTTAGTCCTACTTCAATATGTTTAGCATTATATATTGGAACATGCATAGAAAAAATAATTTTTTTTTCATTCAACTATTAGCTCTTTTAGAAAGTAATCATTCAACTATTGGCTATTTTAGAAAGTAACCACTTAACTACAAAATAGTTTATTATAAACACTAACATTACACTTATTTTTGTTTTGGAAAAAGCTAGGTACCCCGAAATGGCTTCCAAACTTTTTTTCCCAAATGGTGATATTGCACTTATATATTAGGTAACTTCTCGATAATAAGATGAGATCCTGCGTGTATTCATTAGCAGCCATAAATTAAAATCAGACATGTGTTATGCCATTTCATTCGGGAATTTTTTTGGGAAAATATTCGGGGGCACGTAGCACTACTCTTTTGTTATTAAACATTTCGTTAACTATGCCGTTAAAATAATGTTAATATGGACATTAATGTTGAATAAATTGATGATATGGCATCATTATTAAAATTTAGCCACTAAATATTATACCCTTTAATATATCATCATTATAATTATTTTCTCCACAAATTTTCTTGTTTTCCCCTAAATTAATTCATTATTATTCAAAACATTTGTCTTGTTATAAACGGTAGTTGTTTACAACTTATCATGATAAACGTAGGAGTAATGAAATTTTATATGTTCATTGAATAAATAAAATTATTTTCTATAAAAGAATGTTTTAGATTCATATGTTTCGTCTTTCGAATCTCATAAACCAAATTTAAGCACAAAAATGAGATCAAATATTTGAATTATTTTTTGTGGATCGATATCCAAAATATTGGATTAAAAAGTAGATGATAAATCAAAATTTTAGATATCCAAAATTTTACAATATATCAAATCAGGAAAAATAATTAGTTGGAAGATGTTATTGGATTATTTATTGTATAAAGTGATAAATCGTATAAAAAACAATGACTATGACGTATTTTATTTTCAGTGATTATATTCTAATAAATTTAAAATTTTTGATTATCATGCAACGTCGGATGATTAAGTGCACATCGATATTATATGTTATTCATACTTAACGGAATGATTAAAAAATTATATTTTCCCAACATGCATATTGTTAATATGATTGGCTAACCATATTATTACTACACCAACCTCAGCTTGGTGTAGTCTTACTTGATTAATATTACTCATTGTCCAAGTGGCTGTTGTGCATTTTTAGTACATTGTTACCATGCATGTCACATACTTCTTCCTTGCAATGCGCGATCCACCCAATTTTAGTAATTATGTATTATTTTTAGAACAATTCTTGTTAGCAAAGGCATCACTGTGAAAGTGAAATTAAAAGTGCTAAAGAAGTTTCTTGATTTAATACATTTGATCTTGGTGGACAAGAAAATTGGATTGGTATTGTTAATAGAAAGAGGGGAAGAAGTGTTCTTCTAGACAAATATGATCCTCTTTAATAATTATAGGTCCTGAACTTTTACATTGCTGCCTAAAATCGTGATGCTTACATTAAATGCATGTTGTTTTTGTCGTAGGTCATTAAATCCTACTTTTATTAGGAGTGGAAATTTTTTTTGGAAAACAAGTGCCACATTAGCGTTACCTACAGAAAGCACGAACGTACTATTAAGTGAGAAGATTAGTCTGAATATTGATAAAGTATTCGCAAATATTCGTTTATTCAGTCGTGAAGGCATAAAACCTTAATTCGTTTACAATACAATGATCGTTTATATAGCCAATACCTAATCGTAATAAAGGAAACTATCCTTTTTCTAATAATAATAATTACGGTAACTTCCCGTATTACATCATAATAATATGTCAACAAATACAGCTTCCGTATTTTGTAAAGAAAAAGCTTAAAACGATGAAAAGTACATGGACCTTCCTTTTGTAACACATTGTTTTAGCAAAGTAGAGGATGGCGTATCTTTCTCCATATGATATGACATCCTGTTATTGTTAAATAGCAATGATACTAACAATGTTAGTGCCAGATTATTTGTGTTAGAATGTTTTTATAGAATGTGAAAGTATGCAGCTATTTAGCGAGAGAGAGAGAGAGCGCGAGGGGGAGTTTGTGGTAGTTTACTTGATTACTATTATACCTTGAAATAATATATGTGGCTTTGTTAAATCAGTTTTTGAATTCTTTTAACAAGTCACTTATCCAATATGACATTCCATCAATGATTACTTAGTTGTAGGATCTCTATTTACATAACCATCTTATTTAACTTGTCTCTGAACTTGTTTATGTATAAAACTGTCTTCAGTGTTAATAACTAGTCCATCTAAAACCTTAATGTGTTAGAGGAAGGACCCAACAGGATCTTATGCTACAAAAAATATTAATTAACACTTCCCCTCAATCGTACGATACGTTTCGCTACGAATGACAGACAGAATGACAGATAACAGATAATGAAGACAACAAATAATGAGTTAAATAAATGGGGTGGAGGGACTCGAACCTGAGACCCCTTCGTAACCGAGCTCATTTATAACATCCAAATCCATAACTGAATGCATACCGTATTCAACAACCCACCACAGGTAAATCCAAAAGTGCTAGCAAATAGGTACATATTGGTTGTTGACTTCCATCTATAAAGGCCACAAATACTCTTATTCTAATCATCGTGTGATGTTACAAACACCCCCTCTTATTGGATCGACGTCCTCGTCGAGCCCACACATAAACTTACTAAACCCAGACAGTGCATCTGCACTTCCGATCGGGCAGAGCTCTAATACCATTTTAAGTAACCAACTCATCAAAAACCTTAAGGTGTCAAAGAAGGCCTCAACTGGATTTATATTATATCCATAAACTTATATTTAGGCTCTAAACTTAATTTTAACTAATTTTAAGGTCAATAGACTGCAATTTACTCTAGGAATATATGAACATGACATTAATGTAAAGCTACCAAAGGATAGTTTTAAAGATATGTAATCAAAATCAGCACAATCTAGTTTTAGAGCCTAAAACATAAACTTTGTGATTTATTCGCACAGTAATTTAGTTGGAATTGGTCATGATGAAAGTTCGGTACTACTACCCTGATCCCTTCAATACACAACAGACCATCTTAATTCACAGCTAATTTATTAAATGTAATCAACATTAATTTTGGAAGAATTGTCTAAATTATCAATTGGTTTAATCCCCCTACTAAACAGTTTTGATAGGTCCCGTATATGGGTTAGATAAGCTAGAAGGGGGGGGGGTTGAATAGCTTATCACCTTTTAAAAATTTGGAGCTTGGCTTTTTGAAAATTCTTTCGCCCTTTTAAACTTAGTTACGTGTGAACAAGTAAATAAAGTGCGGAAAATAAAGAGCGAAAGAAAAGAGAGTAGCACACAGTTGATTTTATCCTAGTTCGTGATGCCCGCAACCCCTAATGGATTCGAACACCCCTACTCCAGTCCCCGAGCTCCTTCCCAAACTCGAGCTTTTCACTACTACAAAGATACTCTTTTATAGTAGGCGGAGAAGCCTTTACAACTCCTTAGACCACTATCTAATTATCTTGGAGCAATACACACAAGTATCCTCCTCAAATTAAATAGCAAAATACAAACTACAAAATTTGTCTTGGAGCGTAACTCCCCGTCACCGTTAAAGACTTTGTAGTAACCCCTAGAAGACTATGTACTTATATAACTTTGCCGGTCTTGGATCTTAGGTCTTAGGTCTTGGATCTTCCCTTTTCCTCACGGTGAAAAGCTACTAACTCCCCGTTAGTACGCCTAAGACTTGGGTCTTAGAACAAGAGTCAGCTCACTTCACTTCACCTCACTACAAAGATTAGAATACAAGTCCAACAACAAACAACCAAGCAATTAAAAGAGATATAAATCCGTGCAAGCTAGTATGTTACGGTACTAGACATGGGGACGCTATTATGCGTTAAGCTAGTATATAACGGCAAGGGATAAGACACACGAATGGACTTGTCACACAAGCGGTACACACATTTATACTAATCACACACAACACACAAGCACACAAACGCACATGTACAGAAAAGTAGCTCGCTTATCTGTAGGATAAAACGAGGGCCGCTATTATGCGTTAAACTATTACACACACCACACAAATAAGAATATTAAACTAAAAAGCAAGTAGTGCAAGAAGCAACAAAAATCTAGTACTTAAAGAGTACTTCGGCCGAATGTTAAAGAAAGTGGTATGGCCGGATTTTTCAAAGTCCTAAAACAAGTGCAAGTAGTCTTGTTTGAATCCTTGTTCAAGATATAAAGATAAGACAAGTGAGTAACCAACTTGAACAAGAAGACTACAAATGGTAGTATATGGCCGAATATAACAAGAAAAGAAAAGGCCAACAATAAACTACCAACTTGTTTTAAAGAGCTAGTTTGTATAGTCTTGATTCTTTATGTCCTTGTTTAAAAATAAAACACAAGATGAATAAAGGACTTGGTTACACAATAATAACAACCAACTTATCTTTTGATTTTTAAATATCAAGTTTAAACCACTTAAGGTAAAAACAAGATGTAAGCTTTTTGTTCTTAAATCAAAATATAGTTAACTAGCCTTTTTAATCCAAATACTCAACTTGGATTAAAGGACTTAAATGAGGTGAATCTCAACTTTCAACCTCAAGAACACACCTTACAAGATGTCAAATATACACTACACAACTATACTTCAAGAACAAGTGTATATTAGTGACAAAATGCAAGAATGTTGAATATTATTGTAGATCTAAACCAAACAAGCACTAAACAATAAATATTCAAGCCACCCACCACCACTACAACTATATATACTCGACTTATATATAGGAGAGTGAGTAAATATTGAAACCAACTTGTAACCCTTGAGATCTAGAGAGAAAACAAGAGAAAAAGCTAATAACGAAGCCAAAACACACAAAAAGAGTCGCCGGAAAATGGCCGGACTATGGCTTTATGGCCGGACTTTTGGAGGCTAAAAAGGTCACTTACCAACTATTAAAGCAAGGTCCTAAGACCACAAGAAAGTTGGTGACCAAAGGTGTGTTTAGGAGAGCAAGAATAAGTGAAGAAAACAAGTCAAAATGATGTAAAATCAAGATGTAAAAATGGCTTATGACCAAGAAACATTTTTGCAACTTTTGGACAGTATAGAGAGTGTTTCTAGGAGTGTTTCTTCAGCACTTTGTTGGCTCTCAAAGCTTGGGAAAACAAGTGGGGGGTAAGGGCTTATTTATAGCCAAAAAATAAGGATTTTAGCTTTATTTTAAAGCTAAAAAGGTACAAGGCATAAAGGCAAGTGGGATGGCATCATCCATGACATCATATCAGCTGTGTACAATTCAAATTTGATGATGTAAACGTGCATAGGTGTCATTCCCTTTGCCGAAACGATTAAAAAGCGAGAAACGTACCGACGAGCCGAAATGGGTTTAATCGCAATAAATCGAAAAATCATTCAAAAATTATGAAATTTTGGGAATTCCCTAGAAATGTGCCCAGAGGATTGTGGTCAAAATTTCGCCTTGAAATGAGTTGACCAACTATGACTTTTAAGCGACCGATAAATCAATTACGTATCGATTTAAGGGGTCCCAAAAAAAATTCATGCAAAATTTACGAAACTTATTCTAAAATGTCCTATGGGGAAACTAAGGACACATTCAAAGTTTCAAGTCAAAAAGATGAGTGGAAGTATTTTTACGAATTTTTCGAATGTTAAAACAGCCTTCTTGAGCGACCGAAAAATTCATTTGTTCTTACCGACAACTTAGACAAAATTTTTGACTTGATAAATATTCAAACATAATATTTCATATGAAATAATGACTATGAGGTCCAAGGAATATTTAAGTTCGAATTAAAAATGATTTTATTCGGATAAATAAGGATTTAAGGGTTTTTTGGAATAAAATCTGTTTTTGGTCTTTTGGCACAACAAATTGAATATGAATATTAAATAAATATATCAAGAATATTTGAGAGGAAAACATTTAAGACCAACACTCTTTTAAATAAATCGAACATTTTGACTCGTAAAAGTAGTGTTTAAAAATTCTCGATATTTGTGCCTTTAGCCAAATGCCTATTTTCTTTTGACATAAATAGCCTAGAATATAAAATACCAATATCATGATATTCTCATCCTAAGTAAATGTTGAAAACATGTCAGAAAACATTTTTGGCTAGGTTTGACCATTTTGACTTGATTCTCGAATTATGTCGTCCCCTGGGGAGGATTCTAAGTGTAATCCTAAATCTAATTTAATTTCACTTTTATTTTGACAAATTCCAAAACCTAAAGAGCGAAAGCAATGACTCTGTCAAGTTTCAAAATACTTTGATGTGCGATAACAATTGACTCATATGATCAAGAACATGATCAATTTATATGAGTCGTCATGTAGATTAGAGATAAAACATGACAAAATTCTTATACATTTATAGTATTAACTCATGCGATGCATGTGATTAGATACATGAAAATATGTTGCGACCAACAAACTCTTATCTGAGTCATTATCCATGTTTGAAGCTTTTAAAGTAGAGCAAAAAAACAATACAAATATTTACTTACTCAAGCGTCCATACCTTGTAATTCATCTATTTCTTGATAGAGAACCAATTTTTGTCACTTTCGGAATAATCCAAATATTCAGAACTTGAGAAAGACTCCAACTCTGGTCATTTTACGAGTGCTTCAACCGTTTCGAACAATGTCTACTTTCATCACCTATATTGATAGTGGTTTTGTCACAATCACCAAAAATTTTAATCTCTGGTTTGCAAATGAGATGAATTCCAAGGATTTCTGCTGTTAGGTCCGTTAAGATTGTAGAAGGGGGGTTGAATACAATCTTTACCTTTTTCTCGAAATTTGTTCATTAATCTTTACCTTTATATTATACTGGCATCATTTCCGTGAATGCATGGCATATGGTTTGAAAGATACTTTTGAACTGTTATATATTATTGTTCAGTTAAATATTATTGTTGGTGGGCTATTGCTCACCCTTGCTTTATTATTATATCACAACAACAGCTAGACCAGATGACTCGCACAAGGCACACTTGAAGCTGGCGAGGACGATGAGACTACCCGAGCCGAAGAGAAAGCTATTGGTAGGATAGATTCATTCTTTCAGTACCAAATATATGGACTAGTATGACTTCTGTAAATGGATGGCAAAGAGTATGTATTCATATTGTAACTCTTTTGGGTTTGTAAGAACTCATAATGTGTTTAATAAAATTTGTTTGTTACTCTGATTTCATCTCTGGGACTATAACGGGTGTGTTTTATATTGCTGTGATGGGTCATAAAGATGTAATTTATTTTATGTTGAGGTAAGTTCAAGTATTGTGGACAGAATTGGAGACCGTAACGACCGGATCTCGGACCCCGGATCTGGGGGGTGTTAAACGCGCGCAGGTGGTGACCGGAGACAGCAGGGGCAGAGAGAAGAGAAAAGGGAGGAGAGAAAGAGAAGGAGAGAGAGAGAGAGAGAGAGAGAGAGAGAGAGAGAGAGAGAGAGAGAGATTTTTGGTGGAAATTGGAAATTGGAAATCGGAAAGGTATAAATTTTTATTTTATTTATTTAATTTATTTTCTGATGTAAGTATTTAAATTGCATCTTAGATTAAATTATGCTAATGGTTGTAAATTGATTAGATTTAATCTTGATATTATTGATTTAATTTTCGTAGTTTAATTCAGAAAGTTCATAAATTCTTAATTAATTGTGGGATTAAATTTTGAGTTCGATAATATGTTTTGGTGATTGTTAGTTGCTAATTATTGTCATTGTGTAATAATTTGTGTTATAATGTCGGAAGTTGATTTTGGGGATTTTGATGTATGTCGAGGTTGATTAAATGTTTAAATTGCTTATATTAATTAGTGGGTAATTTATGTGATTGGTTTTGGTAATTAGTTTTAACATATTAGTTTGAATATCACAAGATTTTGAATGTTTGAGCCGTTGTTGGACATAAGATGTTAAAAACAAGAAGGATGACTTGGATAAAGCAGAGTGAAGTGAAACAAAATGGTTTGTAAGAATTATCAAGAAGAATCAGAATTGAATAAGGAGTAAGGTGATTATGTGGAGTAAATAACTTATGCGAGCCAGGGTAGAAAGTCATGATTATCAAGGATGGAGGAAAGTTTACCAAAATGAAATAAAATGACAAGAGGAGAAAGAAGGGGAAACCAGGAAGTTCCCGGAAGCGATTAAGCAGAAAACATATAAATTAGTTAAGGGAATAATGTGGAATCCCGAAGATTTGGAGTTAGAAGAGTGGGCACAATAGATGCTTATAAGAACGAGAATTAGCAAAGGTTGACGAGACTCCATGGCTAGAAAATAAGATTTCGGGAGAAGAATCCCTAGAGATTTTATTAATATAAATGTGGGAAGTTGTGGCTGTAACCAGAAAGGCAGTGTGGTGACAAGTAGTAAAATCAGATGTTAAAGCTATGTGTTATGAGCTTGGAAGGATGGAAATTTTTGCCAAAAATAGTATCATATCAATCTTAGTGGAATTATGAAGAGAGTAATGAGACTATTGCTATGATTATCAAGAATCTAGAAATTCAAAATGATTATGAAGGAAGTTAGTAGGAAGTGTTTGTAATAACTAGAAAAAGAACTAAATAAGATCCAGTATTAGATTTATTTCCTAACAACGAAATGCGAGCAAATTGTGAGGACCAGAAAAAGGGAGATTTTGACTTTGAGAAAGATAAAGGTGGTGTTTTGAGGTCGAAAGCAGACATTGAGGTCATAACGATTAAGCAAATCAAGAAGTTGTTGTACCAAGGGAATGGAATTGTTTTGTATAAGGAGATATCGAAAAGGAGAATAAGATTTCAAACGACATTCAGACGAAGAATTTAATATGATCATAGGTCATATATCAAAATGATCGAAGATCATGAAACGTATGCAAATCAATCGAGAGCGATTTTAAGAGTTTCCAAGAAAAGGAGAAAATTTGGCACAAGGATTTTAATGTGAATTTCGAAAGTCATGATTTTGTAGTTAATGAGAGTGGTGTCAAATGTTGAAGTCGTAAGGTGTAGAGTCAAACTTGAGGACTCGTCAAGTATGTAAAGTTGTGATCCGAAAGTGATTTTGGAGGATACGGGACAGTGAAGTCACAAAACAAGTTGGTTAATTACTTTGTTATTGGAGAGAGTTTTGTCGAAGTTAAGGTTATGGAGTTATTAGTTTTTAAAATCTGTAAATGTCAAGGATAAAATGTTTTCAAAGATATTTTGTTTCAAAAGCTTTTTGTTTAAAACTTCATTATTTTAAATGTTTTTAAAATGATTTTCAAAAATTTTTGTTTTCAAAAAGGATTTTTAGTGGACAAAAATTATTTTTGATTTGTTTTAAATCAACAAAATATTTGAGGATTTCCTCTAAATATTTTAACAAACCGATGTTGTGAGAAGGAAAAAATGGAGTCGTAAACTGAAATGTGGTTGACGCGTATACCATACTGTGAGAATGGGTCCTGTTCAATTTCAAAAATGCGACTGGGAAGAGATGATATAAGGTTAATTTTCCAGAGTAGGTACTCAGTAAAATAGTGGGATGAAGGATAGGTAGAAGTTTCCTAGTTATTCCCTTCTCGATCGACATTGTACGTTGAAAGTGAAGTAAGAATGATTGGGGAATTTCTTGATATTCTCTTCTCAAAGTTTTGTCTGAGGCCGTGCGATTATAAGTAAGAGCGTGGGAGTTGTACCAGGTATGTGTTGTTGCGAGTCCAGGCAGATTACGCATTGCGTATTGAGAATGATTAGCATGGTATTATCAGTGTTTGCGCGGGGCATAGTTCGTTACACGAAAAAGTCATGCCGATTCCCGGAGGAAAGATATTCGCCTACGTGATGTAAACGTATAGAGTTAATGAGACTCGGAAAAACAAAGTTTAAGGTTATCTCGGAATTTGAGGGCTCACAGAATGAGAATATTTAATGTATGAGTTGGTATGGGGGAATCATAGAGTTGAAAGATACAACCTGGGAAGTGGAAGCAAGATGTTTGATGAGAATTGTTACTTGTGTCCTTAGGATTGATTCTGAGGACAGAATCCTATTAAGGGGGGAAGGATATAACGCCATAGAAAAATTTCGTATTTTATAAATATTTGTTTATTTAAATTATGAATTTTATTATGTGGATATTGTTGGAAAGGTGGAATATATGTGAAATTGTGTTTATGTGCTCCCGTGATGATTTTTGTATGCCGTGTAGGTCGGTGTATTTTTATTTGTATTTTTTAGGATTTAATTATATTTAAAACATGCATTTTTGATCCTCTGTTAATTTTGTAAAATTATTGGAGTGATCAAAAATCTTGAAATCTTTTGTGATATTATCTTTATAATATTATTGGTTTTTAAAATGGTCGGGTGAATTAATTCGGATGTTTTGGTATTTTAAAATGATTTTAACAGTTTTAATTGCATTTAAAGGATCAAAACTTGTAAAATCCATATTTAATTCATTTTTGATCCTAAAAATATTTTAAAAATATGTGGGTGTTCGTAATTTCATACTCTCTATTTTTAAAAATAAAAAGTTTGATTTTCACAATTTTCTATTTGATTTCAATATGTAAAAGTTGTTCGTTAGTTCTAAAAACGAAGTAGTGTTTTAATTGGGCCTGAGAGGTATTGCTAGTAGTATAATATGTTAATTGGCCAAGCCAATTTAGACAAACAGATACACACATAGAAATATATACGGGGAGAGAGAAAGAGGATTGGGGGAGATGAGAAGAAAGAAAATTAGGGTTTATAAAAAAAATTGAATTTGGGGGTTGTGATTTTTATCAAATTGACAGCTATATATATATATATATATACGTATATACATGTGTGTAAAGGGGAAGGGCTGAGTTGTGTGTGCAGGGGAGGGGGAATTCACGTGTAGTAGCAAGGAGGAGGAACCACCGCGCGGCGGCGACTGCCGGCGGTGGTGGGAGATTTCGCGGTCAGGCAAAGAAGCAGTAGGAGGCGCGCGCAGGTGGTGACCGGAGACAGCAGGGGCAGAGAGAAGAGAAAAGGGAGGAGAGAAAGAGAAGGACGGAGAGAGAGAGAGGGAGAGAGAGAGAGAGAGAGAGAGAGCGAGAGAGAGAGAGAGAGATATTTTTGGTGGAAATTGGAAATCGGAAAGGTATAAATTTTTATTTTATTTATTTAATTTATTTTCCGATGTAATTATTTAATTTGCATCTTAGATTAAATTATGCTAATTGTTGTTATTTGATTAGATTTAATCTTGATATTATTGATTTAATTTTCGTAGTTTAATTCAGAAAGTTCATAAATTCTTAATTAATTGTGGGATTAAATTTCGAGTTCGATAATATGTTTTGGTGATTGTTAGTTGCTAATTATTGTCATTGTGTAATAATTTGTGTTATAATGTCGGAAGTTGATTTTGGGGATTTTGATGTATGTCGAGGTTGATTAAATGTTTAAATTGCTTATATTAATTAGTGGGTAATTTATGTGATTGGTTTTGGTAATTAGTTTTAACATATTAGTTTGAAGTATTAAAATGGTGGATGTCGAAGCTCCCGATAATTTAATGTTGGTTTAGTCGGGAGTATTATAATTATTAGCTATTAATTATTATTTGTGATGTAATACTGAAGTTATTCGAGATTGCTAGTTGTGACGCCTCCAGATCCGGGGTCGGAGATCTAGGCGCTCACGGTCCATTTTCCATTAATAACACACCTGTTCTTGCACATAATATATAAAACATCCATCGACCCCACAATAAAACTCACACCGCACACACACACAGAGGTTAGAGTCTCAGAAACGTCATACACTTGATTGAGCAAAAGTAAAAGTTTCAGAGTTATTACAGACCGAAGTAAATAGCATTTATGCTACCAGCAACACTTCGATATGAAGCGGTGTTGGCGGCTTGAATGTTTGTTACGGTACACTGCTTTGCACAGGTCATACTTATAAATAAAATGCACTAACAAAAGTTGCCAACCAATCCTGCTAATGGGGCCTACCGGTGGAATCTCAACTGCTGCCTCGGGCCTACTCACCTGCTTTCGGGCAGTCTGTCTGGGTCTTGCCATTTCTCTTAACTGTTGTGTTTGTAAATTTGAAAACAAGCAAGAGTGAGCAACCATAGCTCAGCAAGAAATATATGTATAAGATAAGCAATATATCATTACATGTGTTTAGCAGTTATTAAACTCGTTTATATCATTCAGTTATAAAATCATTTGTCATCGTTGATAAATTTCAAAGGTGCACCAATACGTGCCCTTGTTTTCAAAGTAAACTTGCAGTTCTAGATACTGCATGAAGTCAACATCTTTCTCATCAAAATAGAACACTATCGGCAACTTGGCACATAAGCCTAAGAAGCAGTGTAAGAGCATTTTTCCAAAGTGGAGGAATGGGACTTAAAGAAAACATAAAACCTGACAGGGATTGACGATGATCAGTCGCCACATCCAAGTCCAATAATCAGCGGGTCTTCTCTACCGGTAGAAGGATAGAAACTACATCCGTAACTATCCCCGGGTGCAAACTACATCCGTAATCACCCTTGATGAAAACTACATCCGTAATCATCATTCGGCAACACCTGGGCCGAAATAATAATTGATGGACCTCCTGGCTCACGGCCGCTTACACATCCCGGGAATCGTTCATCAACGATCCCCACACCTGCCAGAGTCCCTTTTTCTTTTTCTTTTAAAAACTTTATTTTGATTGAAAGCTGAGTAGTTGAGGTCCGACATCAGTCGACTGATGATTCTTGAAATCGTACAAGAAGCAAAACCTGACCGGGGGTTTTCGAAAATGTTTTGAGTTCGAAATAGTTCGAGTTTAAAAGTGCTAAAGGTATCTTGGATTAGCTTTGCCTTTAAAATAATGAACAATAATTAATAAATGATATTTAAGATTTAATATTAATAATTAATAAAATAATTATTTAATTAAATAAGTTTTTAATCCAAGATAGGTATTTTTGAGTATTTATGATAATATAAAAATAAATACTTAAGTATGCGATACTTCCCGAATGACCCTTCGGGTTTTCGCAATCTAATCATGATATAATAATATACCGCTCCCCGGTCAATGGTATATTTGGACCGCTACGACCTCTATTGCTAGAGTCGTTGTCCGAGAAAACATTTCATTCTAAGTTCAAGGAGGTGCAAGCATACATATGCATATACCTCAAATTTAATCATTACTTCAATAAGTATAGACATATGATACGATTGAAAACTACAAACACAACAGTGAAAGTCCTTATATATGTAAGTTTTGAAAAGTAAACTTGCCTTGGTGAGGTTGGGGTGGTCGAGCTTGCGGAGTGGAATGACGATCTATACATAACCAATAGTCGTTCGTTAGTACCTTAACAATAACTTTTTAATTACGAGGTTTTAGGGGACACTAAATTAGCTTAATGACTTCGTCTTATGACTCTCTAGCCCCACTATAGGTTCATGTCATCACTCGATTATGTTCGTCACTTATTCGACTTAATTTGGTTACCATATTCGAAGCGTATTCCTTCCCCCTTAAATCATACTCCACTTACGACTTTTTCACTTGCGCGAATTTTACTCTAACATTTTTATAAAATTGAAAAATACATATTTTAATCCAATTCTTTTTGGGTAGCCTTCACCACTGCAATTAATAGCTCCCCTAATTTTTCCATGATCCTACATAAATTTTTAGGGGTTTAAAGAGGGCTCTCAAGTGGACCATTTAGTGCAGTTCGGATTCCAGAACTACTATTCACTTCTCAGGCCATAACTCAAAATCTATACATCACCTAGTCATGAACCTTATATTTCTGGAAACTAAATTCAAATACCTTTCCAACCATATGCATTAGGACCTCAGGGGACAAGATTTAGGGGTTCAAAACCCTCCTACAAGACAGTACATGTTCCCAGAAAATTTTCACAGCTTGCTTTCTTACTTAACCATTCAAGAATACTCTATAGCACACATGGAGTTATATACACTAACCAAAAGCTTAAAAATCACAACAACAACATTTAAACTCAAGATCTACATCATCCATAACTCATATGACCAAGATTCACACTAACATCCATGGATCTAACATTATACACCATAAATAATTCATGGCTAAGCGGGGTTAGAGTTTTATACCTTCTTGAGTATCTAGGAGCCTTGGGTAAGCTTTACAAGTCTCAAGAACACCTTGGATGAGCCCCTACAATCCTTACAACTCAAGATCTAAAAGAAAACTAAGCATGGTTACTATTCATCTAAACTTCAACAATTTATATCTCAAAATCTATTGGATGAAAGGGGTTGAAATTCATAGCATACCTTCCTTATAGAGTGTAGAGGACCTAGGAATTTTATCTTGAATTGTGAGTGATGGGAAGTTGAAGAAAAAATTTTCTTCTCCTTCCTCTACTAGCTTAGCCGAGAGCTTCAAGAACAAGGGGGAGAGAGAGAGTGTTGTTTGCTTTGTGTTGGGTGAATAAAGTGATGTGTATTGGTGATATGTATTGATTATATGTATTATTGTATCACATGTTGACAAGCCTAGTAGTAGGCTAGACACACAATACCTCTTTGTCTCCTAGAATAATGCACTAACTAGTTACTATTCCTCTAGTTGCTTTTGCATTCCTTGTTTGCTTTTCTAACAATCTAGTTGCATGGGACTTGCATGTAATATCTTCCCTTGTATCATTATTCCTCCACCAATGCTTGTCACTTAATCTTTAATTCATATCGTATCTTAGTTAACTCCTCGTAATAATATTTTGTCGCGTAGAGATATCCCTTGTAATTCCTTAAGTACTTAATTGTATAAATTCCTCGAATACCCATAACTCCTTGTCATCATCCCCTAAGAATCTTTTAATACTCTAATAACTCTCAAATTCCAAGTTTTATAAATCTTACTAGCAATAAGACTCTTGCCTTCAGCAATCTTCCCTTTTTCTTACATAGTGAATGTAACAACATAATTTCTCAGATAATCAATTCCATTAAACAACATGGGTGACTAAAAAGGTTCAACATTCACAATGTCATATGATATTTAAAAAAAATATTACAAAATTTAGGGTTCTTACACTAGTTGTAAATGGTTCATATGGGTTAAATATTATAGTCCAGTCATAATATATGTTGGATGCTATACCTGTCAAATTCTTGGTGGTGAGTTGTATGTGGTAAAATTGGTGACGATTAAGTAATTGTATAATTGCCTAAGATGTATATTTGTATAAATGTTCAGTAATGGTTTATGAAAAAGTACCACTGGCCCTAGAGGTTATGTGATTTGTTTTGATTTAGTTTTCAAATGTAATCTATAGTAAAGTTAAACTGCTATTTTATTTCCTTATGTGTTTATGTGGTCAATGATTATATGTTATTTATTTTAACTGCGAGGAGTCGTAAAGAGATCATAAGTTCTAAATGTCAATATTAAGGACTTGTGTAATTCTCATCGACTAGATCCTCGGGCTTACGAATACCAATGATTGATTGTCACAAGTATAATTAATATGCTCCAGTGGTATGATCATTGATATAGCGTAAGTAATAGTTAGTGCTAGGAGTTGTTTCCTAGGGCTTACGAATATCAATGATTGATTGTCACGTGTATCATTAATATGCGTGAGTGATATGATCATTGATATAGCGTAAGTAGTAGTTAATGCTAACATAAATTATTATGTGTTTACTGCATGTCGAGGCAGAATTTCTTAAGTGTTGAGGTGCCGCATGTCTGGGCGGGTACTTTCTTTATTTGTGCACTTTTATGTTGCTCCAAGTTGAGGCAGCTTGATTTTTGGTAAATATGTAGTTAAAACTCCTTGAGTTGTTGAATTGAAAAACAGGTGGATAGTTCGATAAACGAATACTACATGCCGAAATTTTCTAAAATTCCCCTGCAAATATATATAAATCTGTTTAATTTATTAGATTTCAATGATTTAAAAGTATGTTATGAATTCTAAGGGTATAGGTAAATATGAATTAATTGATGTGAAGATTTGAGGCGTGGTATTGTTTTGAAGTGTTTACCATTGGATAATATCCAAGTAATAAGTGACCATCTGTGTTAAATGATTATTTGACTTGGTTGATTATATTAAGACTATTCTATGAATATAATTGATATGCTCTATATGTGTTATATGTGTATGCGTTATAGGACGCGTTTGGGTAGAATAGAGCAGTCAATAAAATATTTGTTGGTTTGATACTAAATGGTACTTTACCTTGTAAAGGTACATGTAAGAGACCTGGTCGAGAGCAGTGCACGGGTAAGCGGAAATTTGAACAGTAGGATAACTAGCGAAGTCAACGAGGGTATTGACGTGAAGATTAACGAAATAGGAAGTAAATAAGACGGTAGGGCCGAGTAAGAAGCCCACATGCCCACATGTTAAAGGGTAAAGACTGACGAGAAGTGGAGTTAAGGATCAATGTTTAAGATCGGGAATTTCGTGAATCGAGGCAAGTGTTTTGCTCTTCACTTATCATTCAAGTGATGCAATTCAATTTTGTTGTTATTTTAGATGGATTGGTTTAGTATGTTAAGAAAGTGGAATAATCTATCAGTTAACGAGAAAAGCTAATTTTTCCCCACCCAGAACTTAAACATCAGATTTTTTAAAAGAACCTTACCAATAACCTTTAGCTGCAAAATTATCCTATTCATGGGATGTTAAAGCCTCCTTAGTGGAAGGCCTTTCTTTTGTTTTCTTAAAAATGTTTAAGGGACTCTCTAAATAGAGAGAATCCATGTTTTAACCCTCTACAAACACCTGATACTGAAATTTCTGGTTTTAGCATAATTTCACCAGAGAACTCTTTTCTTCTTAAAATGTTTTCTCCAAAATGATTTGAAATTGATTATCCTAAAAACTATCTTTTCACAAATAATCGTTTAAGCTGTTTTACTCGCTTATGTGAAATCAAACATTATTGTGCATTGAAAGATTTTATTAATTCGTAGTGCTCAATTATGTTCCTGCTCCAACTTAGATTGTTAACAGTCGAAAATCTTATTGCAACTTATATCCTTATTCTTGCTCAAATGAAATTTCTCTTTAGATAAGTTGTTGATGTTATAAATCCAATTACTCACATCCCTTTCGTTGATATTTATTCAAACTTGTCGATATCTGTTGAAAATCTTGATTGTTCAATTGTTCCTGTAGGGTATCGAACTTGTCGATACTAATCGATTCTGTTGTTTTCTTATTGACTCTAAATCATGAATTATTGTTCTGGACGTGAGTTCCAGTTGTTGGATACTAAGGGCTGTCGATTGTCCCGACACCCATTGTGGTTATATAGAATTGGAAATGTTTTTTTAAAAGTGGCCCTTGGGGCGTAAAACCCTTCGGGGTGGGACCATATTATGGTCGGAAGTGAAGGGCAATATGTGCCATGGATCCAATTAAGGACATTGCTGTGTGCGTTTGTCTGGGGTTAGTGCGTGACTGATCAGCAGCCTAACCTTGATGTTTTTTTTTATAAATAAATAAAAATTCCAATTCTAATCTATACTCTGAAATTGAGATGTTTAGTTCTTGACTCCTTGGAAGTCTGTTTTAATAATATTTGATATTAGAACTCTTGTCAGTTCTAGTTTTTGATGCACCTTGTTAATGGTGAATTGTTGGCCCTCGTGACGATCTAAAGGTTGATATAGCTGATTCCTTCATAGAAGAAACGAAACCCCTTTATTTATCAGAATTGTCATCGTTATTGAAATTGTTATCACTATTGCACTTGCTGTGCATTGTTGGCTCACTCTTGCTTGTTTGTTTTCTTCAGCTAATAGAGAAGGTTAGTGAACCTAGTAATGGTCATTGGTGTTGCTTTCCAGCAGCGAGAGGAGACGATCGGGTTGCGGATTCTCATTTGTTAGTGGTTGGGAATTCGTCAAGATTGGATATTCAGTTAGACAGTGATTTTATTTATTCATAGAATTGTATAACATTTTATTATGAGGATGGATTGTAATATTAATTTGACAGTTGTTTCATGCCATAACCTGTATATGATCTTGGTTAAGGGGTTTTATTATTATATGTTGTTTATATCCAGGATTGTATAATGTTGTTAGTGGCTAGTGGCCCCATATCTGTACCCCGAATTTTGGGATGCCACAGTTGGTATCAGAGCTACAGGTTATGGTCACTGAAACATTTTAGGAGGGTTAGGGTACGTGTATAAGATAGACGTCGGGTAGAACGGTTTAGGATAAGGATCGCGTTAGGATACTTTGGCAAGCGTTGCGACGTTAATCGGTCTTTCGGCTTATCGCGCGAGCAGAAGTTCGAATCGTTTAAGGATTGGGCTATTAAAAAACAGCAAACCCGAAGCGGCATAAGCTAAGTGGATAGTTGGAGCTATCAGTCTGGGGGACGTTATATCGAGATTTTTGCGTAGAGTCTAGAACTTTCTACGATATTAGTTTCGATGTGAACGTTTTAGAGATGGTACGAGAAGATTAAGAATGCGAAGTGGGAAGCAATTCCTAGCAAGAATTGGAAGTTGAGTGTAATTGTGCACCCTTAATCGTTGATTCATTCGAATTAATTGCTTAAAGAAATTTCTTAGTCTTCTTTTGAATTGTCATAAATTAATTCCCGGTTGGTATCGTTGTTGAGGCATTCTTTGCACAATAACGGTCCAAAATCGAGAATGAATTGAGATCTTCTTATTTATTCAACTCGTTATTGTGAGGCTGGTTTTGGCAGCTAAGTATATTAGTGCTTAGTTGACAAGAATGAGGTTAATGAATAATTAGGAATTTCTTGAAAGTTTGCTTGATCAATCATTGAAGCATCTATTGAAAAGTCTTTTATACATCAATCGATGATGAGTTTCGTATTCAGATTTAGTCAACTTCAATCTCGTCCTTTCGGAAATATTTGAATTTTTCAGAGAGTACTTAATTCAATTTTACATAAAGATTTTAGAAACTCTTGGATCCCTTCCATTATCATGAATGCTTGAATTTCTCTATTCCAGTTGAGATGAACAACCTATGTAGATAGGGATTCACGGACATCTTATCTTTGTGATAGAAGTCCAGTGGGACGCCACTGATTGTGTTTATCATGAAGGTACTAAAGACTAGCCATCTTTTTGTACTGTGGTGGTTAACCAAGTGACAAATACAACCTGATAATAGTTAAAAAGATTATATTGATCTCTCGGTTAAATTCCTTTATAAAAGATTTATCAAATAACTCAGTGTATATGAATACTTGATGCCCATTCATTATATTTACCTCCTTTTTCAGAAATTTGATGATTTCAAACTTTCTAATGCTGAAGGGATGCGAAGCTAGGCGTGACGACGTCTTAAATGATAGAAACTACAAATGTACCGACGAAGAATTGGTTATGTAAGGTTAAGAATATAGTGATTAAGGCAGATATGCCATGCCAGATTGGAATATTTGTTGGACCAATAAATCATGGACAAGATTTGTGGCTAATGAGAATTGAATAAAGGAAAAAGGGACAGCAAAGAAAAGCACATGATTACAGATTCGGTTAAAGGATGAAAATAGAATGGTGACAAAGATGTTGGGTATGAGATGTTCAATGTTGAAGAAAGATTGTTTTGGACATCAATTAAAGGACAAAGATAGTAGATAGAATATCACAAGATTTTGAATGTTTGAGCCATTGTTGGACATAAGATGTTAAAAACAAGAAGGATGACTTGGATAAAGCAGAGTGAAGTGAAACAGAATGGTTTGTAAGAATTATCAAGAAGAATCAGAATTGAATAAGGAGTAAGGTGATTATGTGGAGTAAATAACTTATGCGAGCCAGGGTAGAAAGTCATGATTATCAAGGATGGAGGAAAGTTGATCAAAATGAAATAAAATGACAAGAGGAGAAAGAAGGGGAAACCAGGAAGTTCCCGGAAGCGATTAAGTAGAAAACATATAAATTAGTTAATGGAATAATGTGGAATCCCGAAGATTTGGAGTTAGAAGAGTGGGCACAATAGATGCTTATAAGATCGAGAATTAGCAAAGGTTGACGAGACTCCATGGCTAGAAAATAAGATTTCGGGAGAAGAATCCCTAGAGATTTTATTAAGATAAATGTGGGAAGTTGTGGTTGTAACCAGAAAGGCAGTGTGGTGACAAGTAGTAAAATCAGATGTTAAAGCTATGTGTTATGAGCTTGGAAGGATGGAAATTTTTGCCAAAAATAGTATCATATCAATCTTAGTGGAATTATGAAGAGAGTAATAAGACTACTGCTATGATTATCAAGAATCTAGAAATTCAAAATGATTATGAAGGAAGTTAGTAGGAAGTGTTTGTAATAACAAGAAAAAGAACTAAATAAGATCCAGGATTAGATTTATTTCCTAACAACGAAATGCGAGCAAATTGTGAGGACCAGAAAAAGGGAGATTTTGACTTTGAGAAAGATAAAGGCGGTGTTTTGAGGTCGAAAGCAGACATTGAGGTCTTAACGATTAAGCAAATCAAGAAGTTGTTGTACCAAGGTAATGGAATTGTTTTGTATAAGGAGATATCGAAAAGGAGACAATTAAGTCAAAGCATATTCCGATGAATAAGATTTCAAACGACATTCAGACGAAGAATTTAATATGATCGTAGGTCATATATCAAGATGATCGAAGACTCATGAAACGTGTGCAAATCAATCGAGAGCGATTTTATGAGTTTCCAAGAAAAGGAGAAAATTTGGCACAAGGATTTTAATGTGAATTTCGAAAGTCATGATTTTGTTGTTAATGAGAGTGGTGTCAAATGTTGAAGTCGTAAGGTGTAGAGTCAAACTTGAGGACTCGTCAAGTATGTAAAGTTGTGATCCGAAAGTGATTTCGGAGGATACGGGACAGTGAAGTCACAAAACGAGTTGGTTAATTACTTTGTTATTGGAGAGAGTTATGTCGAAACTAAGGTTATGGAGTTATTAGTTTTTTAAAATCTATAAATGTGAAGGATAAAATGTTTTCAAAGATATTTTGTTTCAAAAGCTTTTTGTTTAAAACTTCATTATTTTAAATGTTTTTAAAATGATTTTCAAAAATTTTTGTTTTCAAAAAGGATTTTCAGTGGACAAAAATGATTTTTGATTTGTTTTAAATCAATAAAATATTCGAGGTTTTCCTTTAAATGTTTCAAAAAACCAATGTTGTGAGAAGGTAAAAATGGAGTCGTAAACTGAAATGTGGTTGACGCGTATACCATACTGTGAGAATGGGTCCTGTTCAATTTCAAAAATGCGACTGGGAAGAGATGATATAAGGTTAATTTTCCAGAGTAGGTACTCAGTAAAATAGTGGGATTAAGGATAGATAGAAGTTTCCTAGTTATTCCCTTCTCGATCGACATTGTACGTTGAAAGTGAAGTAAGAATGATTGGGGAATTTCTTGTTATTCTCTTCTCAAAGTTTTGTCTGAGGCCGTGTGATTATATGTAAGAGCGTGGGAGTTGTACCAGGTATGTGTTGTTGCGAGTCTAGGCAGATTACGCATTGCGTATTGAGAATGATTAGCATGGTATTATCAGTGTTTGCGCGGGGCATAGTTCGTTACACGAAAAGGTCGTGCCGATTCCCGGAGGAAAGATATTCGCCTACGTGATGTAAACGTATAGAGTTAATGAGACTCGGAAAAACAAAGTTTAATGTTATCTCGGAATTTGAGGGCTCACAGAATGAGCATATTTAATGTATGAGTTGGTATGGGGGGAATAATAGAGTTGAAAGATACAACCTGGGAAGTGGAAGCAAGATGTTTGATGAGAATTGTTACTTGTGTCCTTAGGATTGATTATGAGGACAGAATCCTATTAAGGGGGGAAGGATATAACGCCATAGAAAAATTTCGTATTTTATAAATATTTGTTTATTTAAATTATGAATTTTATTATGTGGATATTGTTGGAAAGGTGGAATATATGTGAAATTGTGTTTATGTGCTCCCGTGATGATTTTTGTATGCCGTGTAGGTCGGTGTATTTTTATTTGTATTTTTTAGGATTTAATTATATTTAAAACATGCATTTTTGATCCTCTGTTAATTTTATAAAATTATTGGAGTGATAAAAAATCTTGAAATATTTTGTGATATTATCTTTATAATATTATTGGTTTTTAAAATGGTCGGGTGAATTAATTCGGAGGTTTTGGTATTTTAAAATGATTTTAAGAGTTTTAATTGCATTTAAAGGATCAAAACTTGTAAAATCCATATTTAATTCATTTTTGATCCTAAAAATATTTTAAAAATATGTGGGTGTTCGTAATTTCATACTCTCTATTTTTAAAAATAAAAAGTTTGATTTTCACAATTTTCTATTTGATTTCAATATGTAAAAGTTGTTCGTTAGTTCTAAAAACGAAGTAGTGTTTTAATTGGGCCCGAGAGGTATTGCTAGTAGTATAATATGTTAATGGGCCAAGCCAATTTAGACAAATAGATACACACATAGAAATATATACGGGGAGAGAGAAAAAGAGGATTGGGGGAGAAGAGAAGAAAGAAAATTAGGGTTTATAAAAAAAAATTGAATTTGGGGGTTGTGATTTTTATCAAATTGACAGCTATATATATATATATATATATATATATATATATATATATACATGTGTGTAAAGGGGAAGGGCTGAGTTGTGTGTGCAGGGGAGGGGGAATTCACGTGTAGCAGCAAGGAGGAGGAACCACCGCGTGGTGGGAGATTTCGCGGTCAGGCAAAGAAGCAGCAGGAGGCGCGCGCAGGTGGTGACCGGAGATAGCAGGGGCAGAGAGAAAAGAAAAGGGAGGAGAGAAATAGAAGGAGGGAGAGAGAGAGGGAGGGAGAGAGAGGGGGAGAGAGAGAGCGAGATTTTTGGTGGAAATTGGAAATCGGAAAGGTATAAATTTTTATTTTATTTATTTAATTTATTTTCCGATGTAATTATTTAATTTGCATCTTAGATAAAATTATGCTAATTGTTGTTATTTGATTAGATTTAATCTTGATATTATTGATTTAATTTTCGTAGTTTAATTCAGAAAGTTCATAAATTCTTAATTAATTGTGGGATTAAATTTCGAGTTCGATAATATGTTTTGGTGATTTTTAGTTGCTAATTATTGTCATTGTGTAATAATTTGTGTTATAATGTCGGAAGTTGATTTTGAGGATTTTGATGTATGTCGAGGTTGATTAAATGTTTAAATTGCTTATATTAATTAGTGGGTAATTTATGTGATTGGTTTTGGTAATTAGTTTTAACATATTAGTTTGAAGTATTAAAATGGTGGATGTCGAAGCTCCCGATAATTTAATGTTGGTTTAGTCGGGAGTATTATAATTATTAACTATTAATTATTATTTGTGATGTAGTATTGAAGTTATTCGAGATTGCTAGTTGTAAATGGTTTATATGGGTTAAATGTTATAGTCGAGTCATAATATATGCTGGATGCTATACCTGTCAAATTCTTGGTGGTGAGTTGTATGTGGTCAAATTGGTGATGATTAAGTAATTGTATAATTGCCTAAGATGTATATTTGTATAAATGTTCAGTAATGGTTTCTGAAAAAGTACCACTGGCCCTATAGGTTATGTGATTTGTTTTGATTCAGTTTTCAAATGTAATATGTAGTAAAGTTAAACTGTTATTTTATTTCCTAATGTGTTTATGTGGTCAATGATTACATGTTATTTAGTTTAACTGCGAGGAGTCGTAAAGAGATCATAAGTTCTAAATGTCAATATTTAAGGACTTGTGTAATTATCATTGATATAGCGTAAGTAATAGTTAGTGCTAGGAGTTGTTTCCTAGAGCTTACGAATACCAATGATTGATTGTCACGTGTGTCATTAATATGCGTGAGTGATATGATCATTGATATAGCGTAAGTAGTAGTTAATGCTAACATAAATTATTATGTGTTTACTGCATGTCGAGGCAGAATTTCTTATGTGTTGAGGTGCCGCATGTCTGGGTGGGTACTTTCTTTATTTGTGCACTTTTATGTTGCTGCAAGTTGAGGCAGCTTGATTTTTGGTAAATATATAGTTAAAACTCCATGAGTTGTTGAATTGAAAAACAGGTGGATAGTCCGATAAACGAATACTACATGCCGAAATTTTCTAAAATTCCCCTGCAAATATATATAAATCTGTTTAATTTATTGGATTTCAATGATTTAAAAGTATGTTATGAATTCTAAGGGTATATGTAAATATGAATTAATTGATGTGAAGATTTGAGGCGTGGTATTGTTTTGAAGTGTTTACCATTGGATAATATCCAAGTAATAAGTGACCATCTGTGTTAAATGATTATTTGACTTGGTTGATTATATTAAGACTATTCTATGAATATAATTGATATGCTTTATATGTGTTATATGTGTATGCGTTATAGGACGCATTTGGGTAGAATAGAGTAGTCAATAAAATATTTGTTGGTTTGATACTAAATGGTACTTTACCTTGTAAAGGTACATGTAAGAGACCTGGTCGAGAGCAGTGCACGGGTAAGCGGAAATTCGAACAGTAGGATAACTAGCGAAGTCAACGAGGGTATTGACGTGAAGATTAGCGAAATAGGAAGTAAAGAAGAAGGTAGGGCCGAGTAAGAAGCCCACATGCCCACATGTTAAAGGGTAAAGACTGACGAGAAGTGGAGTTAAGGATCAATGTTTAAGATCGGGAATTTCGTGAATCGAGGCAAGTATTTTGCTCTTCACTTATCATTCAAGTGATGCAATTCAATCTTGTTGTTATTTAAGATGGATTGGTTTAGTATGTTTAGAAAGTGGAATACTCTATCAGTTAGCGAGAAAAGCTAATTTTTCCCCACCCAGAACTTAAACATCAGATTTTTTAAAAGAACCTTACCAATAACCTTTAGCTGCAAAATTATCCTATTCATGGGATGTTAAAGCCTCCTTAGTGGAAGGCCTTTCTTTTGTTTTCTTAAAAATGTTTAAGGGACTCTCTAATAGAGAGAATCCATATTTTAACCCTCTACAAATACCTGATACTGAAATTTATGGTTTTAGCATAATTTACCCAGAGAACCCCTTTCTTCTTAAAATGTTTTCTCCAAAATGATTTGAAATTGATTATCCTAAAAACTATCTTTTCGCAAATAATCGTTTAAGCTGTTTTACTCGTTTATGTGAAATCAAACATTATTGTGCATTGAAAGATTTTATTAATTTGTAGTGCTCAATTATATGTTCCTGCTCCAACTTAGATTGTTAACAGTCGATAATCTTATTGCAACTTATATCCTTATTTTTGCTCAAATGAAATTTCTCTATAGATAGGTTGTTGATGTTATAAATCAAATTACTCACATCCCTCTCATTGATATTTATTCAAACTTGTCGATATCTGTTGAAAATCTTGATTGTTCAATTGTTCCTGTAGGGTATCGAACTTGTTGATACTAATCGATTCCGTTGTTTTCTTATTGACTCTAAATCATGAATTGTTGTTCTGGACGTGAGTTCCAGTTGTTGGATACCAAGGACTGTCGATTGTCCCGACACCCATTGTGGTTATATAGAATTGGAAATGTTTTTTTTTAAAGTGGCCCTTGGGGCGTAAAACCCTTCGGGGTGGGACCATATTATGGTCGGAAGTTAAGGCCAATGTGTGCCATGGATCCAATTAAGGACATTGCTGTGTGCGGTTGTCCGGGGTTAGTGCGTGACTGATCAACAGCCTAACCTTGATTTTTTTTTTATAAATAAATAAAAATTCCAATTCAAATCTATACTCTGAAATTAAGATGATTAGTTCTTAACTGCTTGGAAGTCTGTTTTAATAATATTTTATATTAGAACTCTTGTCAGTTCTAGTTTTTGATGCACCTTGTTAATGGTGAATTGTTGGCCCTCATGACGATCTAAAGGTTGATATAGCTGATTCCTTCATAGAATGAAACGAAACCCCTTTATTTATCAGAATTGTCATCGTTATTGAAATTGTTATCACTATTGCACTTGCTGAGCATTGTTAGCTCACTCTTGCTTGTTTGTTTTCTTCAACTAATAGAGAAGGTTAGTGAACCTAGTAATGGTCATTGGTGTTGCTTTCCAGCAGCGAGAGGAGACGATCGGGTTGCGGATTCTCATTGGTAAGTGGTTGGGAATTCGTCAAGGTTGGATATTCAGTTAGACTGTGATTTTATTTATTCATAGAATTGTATAACATTTTATTCTGAGGATGGATTGTAATAGTAATTTGACAGTTGTTTCATTCCATAACCTGTATATGATCTTGGTTAAGGGGTTTTATTATTATATGTTGTTTATATCCAGGATTGTATAATGTTGTTAGTGGCTAGTGGCCCCATATCTGTACCCCGGATTTTGGGATGCCACAATGTCTGTAACACCCCCAGATCCGGGGTCCGGGATCCGGTGGTTACGGTTTCCAATTCTGTCCACAACAATTGAACTTTCCTTAACATAAAATAAATTACGTCTCTATGACCCAACACAACAATATAAAACACACCCGTTATAGTCCCAGAGATGAAATCAGAGTAACAATCAAATTTTATTAATCACATTATGAGTTCTTACAATCCAAAAAAAAATCAATATAAATACATACTCTTTGCCATCCATTTACATGAGTCATACTAGACCATATTCTTGGTACTGAAAGAATAAATATATCCTGCCAATAGCTTCTTCTTCAGCTCTGGTAGTCTCATCGTCCTCGCCCGCGTCGAGTGCGCCTTGTGTGAGTCATCTGGTCTAGCTGTTGTTGTGATATAATAATAAAGCAAGGGTGAGCAATAGCCCACCAACAATAATATATAACTGAACGATAATATATAACAGTTCAAAAGTATCTTTCAAACCATATGTCATGCATTTACGGAAATGATGCCAATATAATATGAACGATGAAGTTACAAGGTAACTTAAAGTATTTGTTTGTAGAAATATCTGCTACATCAAAAGTAAGCGTGATATTCTCATTGTAATTAAAAAGAGGAACTTGCATGAAAAGATTGCAATTCCAGTTATGAACACTTTTCCAGCTCTGCCAACAGTAATCATGTTGCAGGAAATAAATAAGTTTGGATGATGAACCAATGAGGGAGTATTCACCGCGCCCGCTGTTCCAATCTTGATGATCCGTCGAGATCGTACAGCTCAAATTAGATTTACTACCGGTAGAAGGAAGAACTGACGGCTTTACTTGTCTACCGCCTTACTAGCTCTCCCCGGCCAACGGTTGGGCCAAAGGGGATGGACCGGCGCTACTCGGCCTCTTACACGACTCCTAGTTCAAATATAATTCATGATTCTAAATGAAACGTTCGTCCCCCTTTCCCCAAGTATAATACTTATTGATAAGACTCCACAAAGTAGTCGTATCTAGTTGGAAAGGAAAATTTCACCAATAACTTCCAAGCTATTGCTTGGTAACGAATATCAACTTGTTCCAACAATCTTACCCCTCGAAAGATGAGAAGGTACACAATGACTTAATAATCCAATAGCACCCGAGTTGCGAGTGAAGAGAATAATTTATTGACCGGGAAGTCGACCAGGTAAATAACATTTTCCAAGTAAGGTTCCCTTATTATTAGGGAGATAGACTCAAAGAAGAATGATGTCTGAGAACCTTTCTTGATATAAGATTAATAATAATATGACTCCGAAATATTTTCCGTAATAATCGAAGAAGATAAACCTTATCGAGGTTATTCTAAGTATGGAATAAATATTCAGAGAATATTTATTGAATTAAAATATTTTACAGAATATTTAGGAATATGAAAGAATATCTTTAATCAGAGTATTTCTCAAATAATCCTTGAAGAAATATCGAGAGAATATTTATTGCATAATTAAATATTCAAATGAATATTCAAAATAATATTCATGATTAAATAGAACCCTGGATGAATATTCATAATAATATTCATAATTAATTAGGAATTTAAATGTTTATTGAAAAAGTAATATTCATTTAATGAATAATATTCTAAATGAATATCAAGTAATATTCATTTAATAATCCAAGCTTTAAAGGAATATTCGAGATAAGACTCGATAAATAAATCAAGCTTCAGATGAACATTAAAATAATATTCATCAGGTAATTACTATCTTAAATGAATATTCAAAAGTAATATTCATTTAATGAATAATATTCTAAATGAGTATCCAAAAAATATTCATTTAGTAGTCCAACCTTTAGAAGAATATTCGAAATAATAATCGATAATCAATTCGACACTGAATGAACATTGAAAAATATTATTCGTCGAATGGTTACGTTCAAATAATTATTTGAAGTAAGGATCGTTAAATAAATAATCTCGAACGAATATTCAAATAATATTCATCGCCCGAATAAGGGAAAATATTTACTTAAATATTTTCCTTCGAGGTAACCTTGATATATCAAGAAATATTGACTCCCGGTCTATATTTGATGAATAAGATATATACACCCTCCTCTGAGGGTCTTACAATAACCGGCTTATAATTGATACATTAGCTATCTAATTTATAAGCCAATAAACAATCAGGGAACAAGCATAACGATATAACTTGAAAGTAGGCATGCATGCTATGGCATATGTATAACAGAACACACACACACACACACAGATATATATATATATATATATATATATATATATATATATATATATATATATATATATATATATATATATATATTCAATCACAACAACAGCCTAAAAGAAGGGAATTGAAACTTGCCTGGTAGTCGAGTACGATAAGAGGTAGTGGTAGCGGGTCCCGGGTCAGCTTGGTGATCTATAAATAGCCAAGGCATTCGGGATTAATCACTTAACATCTTAAAAGTTAAGTTATACTTAAATCGAAACACGTTCTCGAGTTATCTCGTTATACCCCTTTTAGTGGATTCCTTTTATCATCGATCCGACCCGACATTCGTTCGTTAATACGACATGTCATTGTACTTACACTTGGGACATACTTAAGTCATACAAGTTCTAAAGTCGATCGTTACGAATCAATATTATGCTCCGAGTTTTATCGCCCGTTTCCTAAGTGTTTTACCGAAGTTATAATCAAGCGGGTTTTTAGGGGTTCGTTTGCGATTAACTTTGATTCGAACATTTTTATAAAATAGGAAAACGATCCGTTTCACATGAGGTTTTCTCTCACACCTTCTTCTTTTACCTCTAGTATTTAATTACCAAGATTCGCCACTGACTTACGTATTTTACGAGGGTTCAATTTTAATAACGAACTCGTACTTACGGTTTCGAACGTCTTTTAGTGAATCGGCCATAATTCCTAAACCGTAAGTCCGTTTCACATGATCTTTATATCAAAACGAAGCTTATAACATGATCTATCTTGCCATGGCAGAACATGATACTGGACAGTGATTTATGGCTACTGTCAAACACGATTTCTTAAGGTTAACAAAAATCGGGCATTACGACGGCTATAAATCGAGCATTCTAAAAATCATATCGCATCAACCAAGCCACACCGGGCATCTAAACAATTTATACACTTAATAAGCATCTTTAAGAGTCCAGAAGCTACTGATCTTGGTATTGAAAATCATCATGCTTCTTGATTCACTAAATCACTTAACTAATCATGCTTATAACATCATTAAGAACATATTACTCTAAAATCATCAAGAACAAGCATGATATCAAAGTAAGGCCTAGGATTTCAAGAGATTTATACCTTCCTTGGAGTGTGTAAAGACCTTGCTAAGCCTTGCATAGTCCTTGTATACCCATAACCAAGCTTAGATCATCCTAGAAATCAAGAAAATCAAGAGTTGTTCTTGAAAATCACTATTCACCCTAGACTTTGATGATTTCTTTGAAAATGGAAACAATGGATTTTGAGGCTAAGATTTCTAGGGTATCATTATTATGAAATATAGGATTTACCATAAAAATTGCAAGATCAAAAAAGGAGTGAAAGTGGGACTTTGATCTTGGATTTTAAGAAGAAGCCGAATGCTCCATTTTTGGAGAGAATGAAGTTGGTTGCTTTGTTTGATTGGTTTACTCTCATCCAAAATGTATTATTGATATGTCTAAATAATATCTAGTCCATAAAGCTACTTTATTAAAGGTGGGAGGTCATTGCTTGCATCACTAAGTGGATGAGTATTGGTTTGTCTTGGTTTGGAAGCTAAGTGCTTGGTTTATTCTCTAAGTGTTCTAGTTCCTTGGTACTAGTTTGGTTAGTAGATATTTCTTACTTGCACATGCATGCACCTTGCTTTCTACTTGCTCTTTTATCCGGTTATTGCTCAATTCATTGATCGTTCGGACGAATAACTAAGTAGTTTCACCTCTAGGGTTTACCGGGAAATTTCTCGATATTCATAATACCTTCCCCAATCCTTAACATAATCCTCGTGATGACCATGTAGGATATTTAATCTCGATACGAACTTAATCCGTAATCTAGGATTCGTTCGCTTTATTGATTAATTTCGTTATAACGTTTTAGCGGTTTCTAGAACGCTTGTTTCACTGCCTCAGTGGTTTCCTACCTTCATTCTTAAATCAAATATAATAACATCCCAAAATATCAAATCCTCAAAGTTAATATCTCAATTCTTGGATTTATAATAATATTTAATCCACTGTCCGGTCAAATATTATACCGAAAAAGAATTTGGAATTTCTGAATTCCGATCGTCTCTGCATTCACTTATTTCCTCCGCGTATTACTAATATGACTTCGAAACATCCATATCACGTCTCGTACATAGGGTGGCGTGAAAAGTTTTCCAACTTACAAAATCACTATTCATCCACCAAATTACTATGCACGTACAGGAAACACTATGCACGTACGGGAAACACTATGCACGTACGGGAAACACTATGCACGTACTCATTTCCCTTCAAGGATCCATTAGCTCCTTCCTGGATGGTAGATTATTCTTATCTAGGTCCTCAACCATCGAATTACTCTATTCTGACAATATACCAATGCATCAGGATCATTGTCCAAAGCAATATCCATTCATTACAATCATTGTTCTTTGAAACCACCATTCATTAGAGCTGGTGACCTTGTTGTCGGAATCATTGTTCCTCATTTTATCATTACTTAATAAAAAGTTTTAATTATATCCAAAATGTGGGGTTCTTACAGTCTCCCCTCCTTAAAAGGATTCCGTCCCGGAATCATGTAGGAAGCAAAGAGTCGTTTGCCTGTCGTTCACTTTTTAGCTTCTCGGTCAATTCTTAGTCGTTCTACCCTTCCTCAGCACATCTTCTCGTGCTACAATCCATACTGTATCCTTTTTCCATCAACGTTGCTACTTTTCGTACAACTCACTATCCGGGTTATACTCTTACTCAGTCTTATCCTTATTGATACCTGTAGTAACATTGGTATCACTATCACCCTACGAATTCGGAGATAACCTCGCTCGTACTGTGCATTTCCTGATCGCTTTAATCTTCGCAATCTCGATCAATATAGAGAAGTGGAAAGATTTATTGAGAGATCACTATGATCAATTGAACATTTGTTATATTGCATAGTTAGTACAGAAGGGGGCCAGCCTTTAGTACTTGACAAGCAATTAAACAAGTTATGGTATTCCACTTAGACTTCTATCACATAGACAGATAGTCACGTAGCAGTACCTCCCCTCCTAAAAGGGTTGTTCTTCTCAATTCATAAAGAAGATGAATAAGAGAGAAGAAGAGAAAAGAGTTCTAAAGGATTATAGAAAGCTTTCATGATTGTAGAATATCATACTCAGAATTTACCTCTGAACTATAGAGGTTTATCAAAGAAGAAATTAATCATAATTATATCCAATACTATTTGATCGCAATCTTACGTGTCAACATATCTTGCTGCTTTGTCCATTATTCTATGGACAAATACTCTTGTTCAATCTTAGCGATACTCACATTCGGGAAATCCTTCAACCTTTCAGGTTAAATCTTAGATTTCTCACTTGACATCATTATTACTGACATCCCATATCATGTTACTAGCTTTTTCATAACTATAATATTGACACTATCAGGTTGTCATCCTGAGAATTCATTAGAAAACCCATTCATAACATTCCTTGCTTCTCATTCCATAGTTGCTTTCCCAGCCTTTTCTTTATCAATCACATCCTTCTTATTATCTGATTCTTACTCATTTCTATTATTTACTTTCACCTTCACCTCTTTATTGAGACACCTTTTTGCACTTGGTACCTCCTTATCGGTATTCCGTCACATTTATTCTATAATCATCACGTTATTCCAATTTAAACTTTCCGAAATGAATCTGGCCCGATCCCTTTAACTTAGATTCATATAATCTACTTCTGCCAACCTTGTTTCTCATCACTTGTTCTTTTCTATCCGTGGTTTTCCACAGGTTGTCTTTCGTAAGTCAGACCAGGTCGTATATCTACATGCTCGTACTCCTATCATCTGTTGAACATCTGCATTTTACTGGCGTAGCCTTGCCACATGAAAACCCGTTATGACCGTGCTATAAGTTTTGGGGGTAAGGCTGGCTCGAGAACACTTTTGAACTCTCAAATGGCCCAATAAGTCTCGGGCTCAACTGCCCTTCCCTCCAAGTCTCATTAATTCTTTCTACGCGAATACATTTGGCATCATGAATCATCAACCTCATATTCTCTATCTGGTTTGCGCAGAAATACACTAACACAAATTTGCTTGTCATTCATCAACATGCCATTTAGTTTATCAATAGCAGCACTTTCTTTATCTTTACGTTGTCATATACTTTCTTAGAAGAATCACCATCGCTTGTTGTTTACGTAGTGCGTTAATAGCTAACCCTACGGGTTTCAAATCCCTGAGGGAGACAAAGTAATCACTATTCCTTATCCATAATGAACACTTCCTGAACTTGATGTAGATATAACATGAAGTAGATAGAATTGCAGAAGAGTTTCAAGCATCGCAGCTAGGTCCGGTTGATGAAACTATCACTTATGCATCTTCCATTAAGACTGGAAACTTAACGGTTTACTTCATCAATTTTGTACCATGGTCCTGGTTTGCCTCAAAACGGGACCTTCTAAGGTACGTAATATGCTTAAGACTCCATCAGGAATCGAATCTTTACTTAAACTTTTATTACCGTCAATTCTTGCACAGTCATCAGAAGGAATGTAAATTCCTCCATTCCGATATGACCTTCAAGGTCCTTCCAAATATCATTCTATTTCTTCGGTATGAACATTTGTAATTATTCCTTTATACTTAGATTGTCGGCCACCTCATTGGCCTTTCCTGATAATAACAATTTCTTGTAATCCATGTTCTCTGGATACATTCCAACTCAAACTTTTCTACCTCATTCCCATCACTGTTGGGTTAAAGCATTCTCCATTAAGCTCTGCTGAAGGAGAAAATATAACTATCAGTCTTTTTTTTTTCCATAAGTCATTGCTTCCACCTTCCCGTGGGAACTTTATCAAAGTTACTCTTGATCATACCTAGGATATTTGTTCTCTTAGTTCTTTCTTATTCTAGGATAATCTCAACCTTCTTGGGTTCCATCCATACCTCATCATGGTTTCATACATGCCTCATCTGGCATTATTGTTATTGTGTCTTACACATTCTCTACCAAGCTTCTATTTTGAAACTCAGAATGTTAACTTTTTCCTCGTAAGGTTTCTTAGGTCGTCCTCCTCATTCCTCCTGTATTTTCTAGGTACAGGGTATATCAAAACGTCATTGATCAATACTCTAATAATTCTACCTATGTTCTTTCCAGAACTCTTTTTAATAATCCTTACAGGTCATTGTTGCCTTAGCAAATCCAACTCATATCATCTGAATTCACAATGTCTTTATTAGGGTTAATGCCATCCCTTGTGCATTCCCCAGGGTTTGTCTTAATTTATGGATATCCTATCCTTAATTCAACTGCCAAGGAATTCTTGCATCCTATAATTGGCAATCAGATCATGTATCCTTAATAAGGGTCTCTTTTCAATCATTCTCATTTGATAATCGATCGGTGGCTTAATGCTAACCTCTTCTTTAAGATAGTTGTCAGCCTATTTGACCTTCCAAAAGACAACGTATGTCTATCTGCTTTCTTAAAGAACTTGGTAAAGGTAGCAAGGATGTTTTGGAAGATATTGGTCGAGTTCAACGTGAATCTCTTAGTACTTATCATTCTTCGCGAAGGTACTTGCCTCAGACAAAATTTCTACAGCATACTGTTCAATTTCTAACCATTTCTATACTCTCTCCATAAACCTTCATTGTTTACTTTCCTTAGTCATAATGTATTCATGGTGTTTATAATACCCTAACATCAAACATCTCAAGTCACTATACTTCTATTTTTATTCGTAATCTTGGACAATCATATATACATGAATCACTTTAGTACGGGTGACCCCATACTAAAAAAAAAATCTAGCAAATTCCCAATCAAAACAGGGGTTTCAAAGGGTTAAGTAGAAGATTCCTATGATCTCATTAATATTTCCTTTATATTAGAAGCCCTTGCAGTCGGTGCTTACTTAGAAGCAACCCTGCTTTGTCCTTTCATTGCGGGTCTAGTCACTTGATAATCCTTTGTGACTTGGTCTCAACTGGCCACACTAAAATAAAAATATATGATTTTAGGGGTTGGCTAATAGCATTACTTTTCTAGCAATTGCCGGCATAGTGCCTTCTTCTTTGATACCTTTCTACCTTTCCAAAACTTTACTCCATATAGGTCTTAATCGACTACTCGACACCGTCTCCGGTCACCTTTCCTCCACTTTTATCTTTTCAACTATTCTTATCAATCCCGCGTGCCACACAAGCTTACCATTCCTGGCATAACAGCCTTTTCATTTAAGTCAATCCTGGAATTTCTCAGTCCGGCTGGTTTCTTACTTACATTTCCTGTTTCCGTCCAATCTCACTTCATCATTTTATCTCTACCATCGATTGTAATACTCAGGGTCCGTCTACTAACCCATATATGACGGCAACCTTACCCAATCCACAGGGTTCGCTCCAGTTTCAATTCTCTTCAATGATGTTCCCTGATAATCAGAAAGACAAGATTTGCCAAAATTCGCTGAATTCCTTTTTTTTTTTTTTGAATCAGGGAAATTTTGGTCAATCTATCCACCTACTGGTAACATTAAGGAGACCAATTTCGAAACCTGAAGAATGGTTCTATGAACCTCCAAGCAGGTAGAACCATAAGCAGTCATAATTAACGAAATAATCGTCATCAGGTTGGAAGTTTAACCACTGGAGAGGAACCAATTATATACATCCTTTAGAGGGGAATCAACAGTTTCAAACTGAAACCAGTCACAACTTCCTGATACCTATATGTCCTGATATTCAATATTACCAAATGCTAGTCTACCCAACCACTAGTCTCAGCAGGAACCTTACCGTCGGAGTTGGTTGTTCCAAAAATTTGGCACTACTAAGGCCATCCGAACCTGGTGAACCGTGTTGTCCAAATGCATCCGCCAGTACTTTGTCATGCTGCGCAAGCACACATCCTAATCCTTTATGTGAAACGTCATTGGAAGCACAAAGTCTCCTTTTTCCATTAAGCAATGCCAACTCTTGGTCATTACCACTTTCATCTTTTAGCTCCAGGAAGATTTTATCACATTTTTCCCTTTAACTGCTGATCGTATTACTTGATCCATTATAATTCCGTGTCGGAGTAAACTTAAGGTAACTACTATAATCCATTCAAAGAGAAGAAGGAATTTAATATTCCTCTGAATCACATGCATCTAACGTTTCTGGTTCATCATTTAACTGAGTTGAATTAACTCTATACTCAGTCTCTGGCAGTAGTCTCATTACGAGTTCATCTTGACTCACTGGTCTTATCTTCCGGTAGGTTCTGAGATCATTGTCTTGCTTACTACTTCCTTATATAACTTTACCCAATCATGCTGTCACTTCCCAATGTCTTTACTTTTTACTGATTCATTCATGAACATTTCCCTGAATAAAACCACCTCATTAACCTCACTTTGGTTTCGTAAATTATAACCTATGACATCTGCCTTCTCGTGGCGAATTATTACTGAAAATATTCATACTGATTCATTTATCAAATGATATGGCACTTACTGCCTCATTCTCAACTATTCCTAGGGACTCTGCTCCTCGTCCTATATCGCTGTCTTTGATAATCATACATCCCTCTAGCTCTTTCTTTGTTAAGATGAAAATCTCTAAGGATTCTCATCTATTTCCGTATAAGATCTCAAGTAATTCTTCCAATCCTTCTTTCTTGCTGGTACTACATCTGGTAGTCCGGCTATGAATTCAACATGCATCTTCAGATCTCTTAATAATATCTCGGTTCTTAATACTCACTTTTCTGAGCACCATATCTTAATCATCACAGTCTTTCTGGCTGCGACCCTCATTACCCAAGGGTAAGCTCCTTATCCTAACAGGATTTTCCTTATCTGCTGGAACCTCTTCCGGGTCTCCAGTAGGGTACTCCATCGAATTACCCGCTGATCTTCAGCATATAAAGCATCATCGCGCTGCTGCTCGTATGCCTCAAGGTCTGTCGCCTTACTCGTCGATACGATATCGATCTAAGTTACTATCATGATACTTACGAGTTCCCATAAGGGTTTTATATGTCATCACTACATTAAGTAGTCCGACTATGAACTTGGCAAGAGTTCTTATTATCTTATTGAATTTATTGTTTTAACGTCACCTCATCTCTGGGGTTTATAACGTACGCTCGGATACCACTTCTGTAACACCCCCAGATCCGGGGTCCGGGATCCGGTGGTTACGGTTTCCAATTCTGTCCACAACAATTGAACTTTCCTTAACATAAAATAAATTACGTCTCTATGACCCAACACAACAATATAAAACACACCCGTTATAGTCCCAGAGATGAAATCAGAGTAACAATCAAATTTTATTAATCACATTATGAGTTCTTACAATCCAAAAGAAATTCAATATAAATACATACTCTTTGCCATCCATTTACATGAGTCATACTAGACCATATTCTTGGTACTGAAAGAATAAATATATCCTACCAATAGCTTCTTCTTCAGCTCTGGTAGTCTCATCGTCCTCGCCCGCGTCAAGTGCGCCTTGTGCGAGTCATCTGGTCTAGCTGTTGTTGTGATATAATAATAAAGCAAGGGTGAGCAATAGCCCACCAACAATAATATATAACTGAACGATAATATATAACAGTTCAAAAGTATCTTTCAAACCATATGCCATGCATTTACGGAAATGATGCCACTATAATATGAACGATGAAGTTACAAGGTAACTTAAAGTATTTGTTTGTAGAAATATCTGCTACATCAAAAGTAAGCGTGATATTCTCATTGTCATTAAAAAGAGGAACTTGCATGAAAAGATTGCAATTCCAGTTATGAACACTTTTCCAGCTCTGCCAACAATAATCATGTTGCAGGAAATAAATAAGTTTGGATGATGAACCAATGAGGGAGTATTCACCGCGCCCGCTGTTCCAATCTTGATGATCCGTCGAGATCGTACAGCTCAAATTAGATTTACTACCGGTAGAAGGAAGAACTGACGGCTTTACTTGTCTACCGCCTTACTAGCTCTCCCCGGCCAACGGTTGGGCCAAAGGGGATGGACCGGCGCTACTCGGCCTCTTACACGACTCCTAGTTCAAATATAATTCATGATTCTAAATGAAACGTTCGTCCCCCTTTCCCCAAGTATAATACTTATTGATAAGACTCCACAAAGTAGTCGTATCTAGTTGGAAAGGAAAATTTCACCAATAACTTCCAAGCTATTGCTTGGTAACGAATATCAACTTGTTCCAACAATCTTACCCCTCGAAAGATGAGAAGGTACACAATGACTTAATAAGCCAATAGCACCCGAGTTGCGAGTGAAGAGAATAATACTTTATTGACCGGGAAGTCGACCAGGTAAATAACATTTTCCAAGTAAGGTTCCCTTATTATTAGGGAGATAGACTCAAAGAAGAATGATGTCTGAGAACCTTTCTTGATATAAGATTAATAATAATATGACTCCGAAATATTTTCCGTAATAATCGAAGAAGATAAACCTTATCGAGGTTATTCTAAGTATGGAATAAATATTCAGAGAATATTTATTGAATTAAAATATTTTACAGAATATTTAGGAATATGAAAGAATATCTTTAATCAGAGTATTTCTCAAATAATCCTTGAAGAAATATCGAGAGAATATTTATTGCATAATTAAATATTCAAATGAATATTCAAAATAATATTCATGATTAAATAGAACCCTGGATGAATATTCATAATAATATTCATAATTAATTAGGAATTTAAATGTTTATTGAAAAAGTAATATTCATTTAATGAATAATATTCTAAATGAATATCAAGTAATATTCATTTAATAATCCAAGCTTTAAAGGAATATTCGAGATAAGACTCGATAAATAAATCAAGCTTCAGATGAACATTAAAATAATATTCATCAGGTAATTACTATCTTAAATGAATATTCAAAAGTAATATTCATTTAATGAATAATATTCTAAATGAGTATCCAAATAATATTCATTTAGTAGTCCAACCTTTAGAAGAATATTTGAAATAATAATCGATAATCAATTCGACTCTGAATGAACATTGAAAAATATTATTCGTCGAATGGTTACGTTCAAATAATTATTTGAAGTAAGGATCGTTTAATAAATAATCTCGAACGAATATTCAAATAATATTCGTCGCCCGAATAAGGGAAAATATTTACTTAAATATTTTCCTTCGAGGTAACCTTGATATATCAAGAAATATTGACTCCCGGTCTATATTTGATGAATAAGATATATACACCCTCCTCTGAGGGTCTTACAATAACCGGCTTATAATTGATACATTAGCTATCTAATTTATTAGCCAATAAACAATCAGGGAACAAGCATAACGATATAACTTGAAAGTAGGCATGCATGCTATGACATATGTATAACAGAAAACATATATATATATATATATATATATATATATATATATATATATATTCAATCACAACAACAGCCTAAAAGAAGGGAATTGAAACTTGCCTGGTAGTCGAGTACGGTAAGAGGTAGTGGCAGCGGGTCCCGGGTCAGCTTTGTGATCTATAAATAGCCAAGGCATTCGGGATTAATCACTTAACATTTTAAAAGTTAAGTTATACTTAAATCGAAACACGTTCTCGAGTTATCTCATTACACCCCTTTTAGTGGATTCCTTTTATCATCGATCCGACCCGACATTCGTTCGTTAATACGACATGTCATTGTACTTACACTTGGGACATACTTAAGTCATACAAGTTCTAAAGTCGATCGTTACGAATCAATATTATGCTCCGAGTTTTATCGCCCGTTTCCTAAGTGTTTTACCGAAGTTATAATAAAGCGGGTTTTTAGGGGTTCGTTTGCGATTAACTTTGATTCGAACATTTTTATAAAATCGGAAAACGATCCGTTTCACATGAGGTTTTCTCTCACACCTTCCTTTTTTACCTCTAGTATTTAATTACCAAGATTCGCCACTGACTTACGTATTTTACGAGGGTTCAATTTTAATAACGAACTCGTACTTACGGTTTCGAACGTCTTTTAGTGAATCGGCCATAATTCCTAAACCGTAAGTCCATTTCACATGATCTTTATATCAAAACGAAGCTTATAACATGATCTATCTTGCCATGGCAGAACATGATACTGGACAGTGACTTATGGCTACTGTCAAACACGATTTCTTAAGGTTAACAAAAATCGGGCATTACGACGGCTATAAATCGAGCATTCTAAAAATCATATCGCATCAACCAAGCTACACCGGGCATCTAAACAATTTATACACTTAATAAGCATCTCTAAAAGTCCAGAAGCTACTGATCTTGGTATTGAAAATCATCATGCTTCTTGATTCACTAAACCACTTAACTAATCATGCTTATAACATCATTAAGAACATATTACTCTAAAATCATCAAGAACAAGCATGATATCAAAGTAAGGCCTAGGGTTTCAAGAGATTTATACCTTCCTTGGAGTGTGTAAAGACCTTGCTAAGCCTTGCATAGTCCTTGTATACCCATAACCAAGCTTAGATCATCCTAGAAATCAAGAAAATCAAGAGTTGTTCTTGAAAATCACTATTCACCCTAGACTTTGATGATTTCTTTGAAAATGGAAACAATGGATTTTGAGGCTAAAATTTCTAGGGTATCATTTTTATGAAATATAGGACTTACCATAAAAATTGCAAGATCAAACAAGGAGTGGAAGTGGGACTTTGATCTTGGATTTTAAGAAGAAGCCGAATGCTCCATTTTTGGAGATAATGAAGTTGGTTGCTTTGTTTGCTTGGTTTACTCTCATCCAAAATGTATTATTTATATGTCTAAATAATATCTAGTCCATAAAGCTACTTTATTAAAGGTGGGAGGTCATTGCTTGCATCACTAAGTGGATGAGTATTGGTTTGTCTTGGTTTGGAAGCTAAGTGCTTGGTTTATTCTCTAAGTGTTCTAGTTCCTTGGTACTAGTTTGGTTAGTAGATATTTCTTACTTGCACATGCATGCACCTTGCTCTCTACTTGCTCTTTTATCCGGTTATTGCTCAATTCATTGATCGTTCGGACGAATAACTAAGTAGTTTCACCTCTAGGGTTTACCGGGAAATTTCTCGATATTCATAATACCTTCCCCAATCCTTAATATAATCCTCGTGATGACCATGTAGGATATTTAATCTCGATACGAACTTAATCCGTAATCTAGGATTCGTTCGCTTTATTGATTAATCTCGTTATAACGTTTTAGCGGTTTCTAGAACGCTTGTTTCACTGCCTCAGTGGTTTCCTACCTTCATTCTTAAATCAAATATAATAACATCCCAAAATATCAAATCCTCAAAGTTAATATCTCAATTCTTGGATTTAGAATAATATTTAATCCACTGCCCGGTCAAATATTATACCGAAAAAGAATTTGGAATTTCTGAATTCCGATCGTCTCTGCATTCACTTATTTCCTCCGCGTATTACTAATATGACTTCGAAACATCCATATCACGTCCCGTACATAGGGTGGCGTGAAAAGTTTTCCAACTTACAAAATCACTATTCATCCACCAAATTACTATGCACGTATAGGAAACACTATGCATGTACGGGAAACACTATGCACGTACTCATTTCCCTTCAAGGATCCATTAGCTCCTTCCTGGATGGTAGATTATTCTTATCTAGGTCCTCAACCATCGAATTACTCTATTCTGACAACATACCAATGCATCAGGATCATTGTCCAAAGCAATATCCATTCATTACAATCATTGTTCTTTGAAACCACCATTCATTAGAGCTGGTGACCTTGTTGTCGGAATCATTGTTCCTCATTTTATCATTACTTAATAAAAAGTTTTAATTATATCCAAAATGTGGGGTTCTTACAATGTCATTATGGATGCTACAGAAACTGGCAAGTGCTATAAAACATGATCGTTGTTTTGAAGAACAAGCAAGAAGATATCATGAAGGAAAGAATTTTCTATTGATGGAAACTATCAACTGGACGGCAGAACATTGTCATGTATAGATCATTACTTTCTGTTATTAGTTGATAGGTAGCATTATAAATACTCTCTCTATATCATTGTAAAAGAATGGATTTTTAAGTGCATATCGTGTGAAACTCTGTATAAGGTTTGTATTCGAGAGTTTGAAACAAACAGAGAGAGAGAGAGATTTGTATTGTCGGCAGCTGCTAAAGGTATTGTACACCTTTGGTAGAGTTTGCATTTGATTTATTTAATACAAACAGAGTTTGATTCATTCATTTGTTCTTGTTCATCTAATCAAGAAAAAATCAGACACGATTATATAACTTATATTCAACCCCCCTTCTACAAGTTATTCGAGTTAACAAGTATCTTAATGAAGGAAACCCTTGTATCCATACAAAGTCATTTGTGGTAGTCTTAACAGAACAATCGGCCTTATCATGCCAGGGGAATTTCGAGCAGAGGATCAGTGCCAAGAAATTGTGCGATAAATTTGGTGGCAAATCTAAAGACACTGCTGAACAATAACTGTTTATTTCACTAATCCAATCTGGTGATTGGCTAATCCAACCTGGAAACACTAACGACGGAGCATAAATTTTAGTGTGATGCCCAAATCGAGAGTATATCTGTTGTAAGATATAAACCCAGAGAAAGTTAATCATAAAAGGATAATTCATGTTTGATGTTAAAATTTTCATGCAATGTATAAAATCGATCTTGGAGGATATGTAATTTATATCATTAAAAGTTTGAGATTATCCAAACCTGAAAGAAAAGTTTTGTGAAAGTGTACGCTAGCATAGATGGATTGCAACCTCCCAAATGAAGTGTTTGAATAGAAGTAAGTCCTCCAAGCCTTTAATCTCTGTCTAGCCACTACAACCTGTAAGGTTTAATTCCTCCAAATGCTTCATATCAAACAGATCTGGTAACTTTTCCATAGACCTACAACCTTTAAGGCTTATCAGTTTCAAACTAGAGGGAAGTTCTGTGATGGACAACAAGTTGTAACAACTTTTAAACCAGATATTTTCCAGTGATACAATGCTTCTCAATTTTGTAGGTAATGCTTTTAGCTTATGGCAATCATCAAAATCGAGAATTATCAGTGATTTTAGATTGCATATAGTGTCTGGAAGAGTTCTAAGTTTCTCGAAAATAGACAAGTTCAGCTTAACAAGCTTACTAAGACGTCCAATTGAATGCGGTAATTTTTGAACAGTTAGTCTCATCCTTGAGCTCTACCAGGGATTCAAGGTTCCCCAATTCTATCGGCAATACTCTCAGACTACTACACCAGCTAATATCTAGAATTTTCAGTGAACTAAGATTGCAAACAGTTTCTGGAAGAGTTTTAAGCTTTCTGCAACAAAACAGCTTCAGTTCAATAAGCTTAATAAGATACCCGATCAAATCCGTTAATTTTGTAAGAATTAGACTCTCTGCCTTGAGCTCTTCCAGTGATTCAAGGTTACCTAATTCTTTAGGCAATGCTTTTAGCTGACAGAAACCGTCAATATATTGAATTTTCAGTGTTCTCAGATTGCAAATAGTGTTAGGAAGAATTTCAAGGTTTCCGTAAAAACACTTCAGCTCAATAAGCTTACGAAGAAGACCAATTGAATACGGTAATTTGTAAATAGTTAGCCACTTCGCATTAAGCTCTGTCAAAGATTCAATGTTCCCCAAGTTCATGGGAAGTGCTTCCAAACTACTACAACGAGCAATGTTAAGACTTTGCAGTGCCATCAAGTTACATATGCTGTCTGGAAGATTTTTCAGGTTGACACAAAACTGTAAATTTAAGAAAACCAGCCTTACCAAGCTTCCAATTGAGATGTGGAGCTCCTTCAACCTTTCATATATAGCCCTCAAAATTAAAAGTTTCAAGATACGTTAATCTAGTGAAGTCCCAAGTAGTAGTTAAATCTAGAGAATGCGAGATGTTTAAAGTCTTTAGGTTTCCAAATACATGTGGAATCAGCAGAAATGACTTCAATTGGGAGAAATTAAATCAGATTTTTTTAAAGAAGTTATCGTATATGCAAAAAATATACTTAGGGTACCTACTCTATTTAGCTCCCACATTGTAGTCAGTTTGCTATGAGGCAACGAAAGGATAACAAGTCTTTTGTGGGTAAAAGTCAAAAGGCAAATGCTTTAAAGGACAAAACTTCCAATGGTGCCACCTCAAATCTTTGAATGTCTGTTCAAAAGTTCAGGTGAGCTTTACAAATTCGAGGTAAAGAAACTTTAGTTTACTCATCCTTTTAAATGACTCAATAGCGAAATGATCAAAGATAGCTCTGTGATTAGGAGCGGCAACAAATGATCCTGTACCAAAGATGATTCCTTCAACCGCTTCTGTTCCCTAAAGATATATATCAGGAAGGTTATTGACCAATGTTCATAAATATAATTCATCTTATGAGCAATTTATATAAGAAGAAAAGATAGCCGGTGCAGCATCTGTTAAAATTAATACTTGTGTAGCATTTCATCATTACGGTGACATCTCAGTATTGTTAAAAGTTTGGAGAGCAAGCTGAGTTTATCTATAAAGAGGCTCAGCCTCCATTGTAACACACTAAAACATAACGAAATAAGCAACAACTATATATATACATTCTGCAAAGCCCCTTCTTGTAATGCACAATAGTGGAGATTATTGTACATATAAATGCATACAATTTCTCCAGTTCTTTCCTTGTTCAATTGTAATTCATTTTAATTCACTAATTTCATATATTTACACACTTTAAGAGTATCATATTACATTACATAAAATGATAAGATGAATCTAAAAACAATTATTGGACATAAATTATTGGATCAACCAGTTTCAACGCATCAAAACTAATCAACAATTTTTTCTCAACATCATCGAGAGAGACTCGTCTTAATTTGTCAATGAACCACCTCCATCCTTCCTCAGATTGGTTAAGTAAGTTCAAACCACAAACTTTAAGAGCCAGTGGAAGCCCTCCAGCATGTTCTAGAATATCTTTGGATAATTCCATGTATGTATCTTATATACTAATGTCGGCAAATGCATGTTGAAAAAAACGTGAATCAGCATCACCTAGTTCCTTTACCTTATATTTGGCTTCTACTTTAATTGAATCAAGTAGATCTTCATATCTTGTTGTTATTATGATGGCGCTGCCAAAAGTGAACGGTCTTTCTATTCCAATGGCGTTGAGTTGTCCAAATCATCAATAACAATTAGAATTTTCATTGAACAAATTCTAGCTCTTATTAACTCAATCCCTTGGTTCACATTGTCAATGGTAATGTTCTTACATTTAAGAACATCATTAACAAGTTTCTGTTGTAAGCATACTAGGCCTTTTCTTGTTTCTAGAACATCCTTCACGTTTTCTAGGAAGCAACCGCCCTGAAAGTGGTGATAGTTTTGGTTATACACAGCTTTGCCGAGAGTTGTTTTGCCAACTCCACCCATACCATGTATGCCAATCCTATTCACCCTTTCAGTGTCATTGATTAACAATGTTCCTATGTCCTTAACACGAGAATCCAACCCAACTGGATTGTTAACTAAAATAACTTGTAGAAGGGGGGTTGAATACAAGTTATGTAATCGTGTCTGATTTTTACTTGATTAGATAAACAAGAACAAACGAATAAATCAAACTGTTTTTATTAATAAAATCAAATTCAAACTCTACCAAAGGTGTACAATACCTTTAGCAGCTGCTCTCAATATAAATCTCTCTCTGTTTGTTCACTCGTATACTCACGGTGATCACAAATCTCACACTAAGCTCACGCTTTTTACGATGATATAGAGAGGGTATTTATATTGTTACCTATCAACTAATAACAGAAAGTAATGATTAATACATGGTAATGTTCTGCCATCTAGTTGATAGTTTCCACTGATAGTCGATTCCTTTCTTCATGCACACTTCTTTCCATTTTCTAAATATCAGATCCTATAGAATAGCACTTTTCAATTCTGCAACTTCAGTCAGGGTCTGCCATAGTCCCTGGGAACTCATAGTCCGTGACTCTAGTCTCTGATCAAGTACTGTTCACAGTTTTTGCAGATCTTGAAGAACCGATATCTCCCTAACCAAATGCTAAACCTTTTATAAGATCAAGGTATTACAAGAAGTGTTATTTTATTCTATTCTACACATCACAACTCATGAATTTATTCGTAACATGGATATTTGGCAATATCCAAATTCACAGGATGTATTTCAAGAAGATTTTATCAACAACTTCATTGATAATATTAACATGAGACCTGCAATTCAATTCATTTATCAAATATATTAAAATATAGCATCAGATCTTCTTCAAATACTATAAAGGGTACTGGATATATTTGAAATAGTTCAACACTAAAGCAGATGAAGCAGAGATTCCAGGACTTGATGGATCTTTCTTTATATGATGATAATCTTCATTAATCTGGAACTCTGGATGCTATAATAAGTTTTAGTCTTAAACCATACTGCTAAGTTCTCAAAAACATTACGAATTTAAGGATATATACAAATGTAGCTTATGGGAATGCAATGAAGAAACCTTGTACGATTAATATCAAAGGGAGTTCTCTAAATGTACTGTTATGAATCTAGATAATATAATTCAAAGAAATTATATATATAGGAATTAAAATTGAAGTAATTTAAACCTAAAAGTATCTATATGAAAACACTTGTGAAAATTCAATCCCTACACTACAGATAAGTACTCAGATTAAATACCTTATTTTCTTAAAAAATGTACATAATTTATTCTTGAATCACTGGAAGAGCTCAAGGCAGAGAGTCTAATTCTTACAAAATTAACGGATTTGATCGGGTATCTTATTAAGCTTATTGAACTAAAGCTGTCTTGTTGCAGAAAGCTTAAAACTCTTCCAGAAACTGTCTACAATCTTAGTTCACTAAAAATTCTAGATATTAGCAGGTGTAGTAGTCTGAGAGCATTGCCAACGGAATTGGGGAACTTTGAATCCCTGGTAGAGCTCAAAGCTATGAGACTAACTGTTCGAAAATTACCACATTCGATTGGACGTCTTAGTAAGTTTGTTAAGCTGAACTTGTCTGTTTCCGAAAAACTTAGAACTCTTCCAGACACTATATGCAATCTGAGATCACTGATAATTCTCGATTTTGATGATTGCCATAAGCCAAAAGCATCACCTACAAAATTGAGGAGTATTGGATCACTGGAAAATCTCTGGCGTAAAAGTTGTTACAAATTGTTGTCCATCGCAGAACTTCCCTTTAGTTCGAAACTAATAAGCCTCAAAGGTTGTAGGTTTATGGAAAAGTTACCAGATATGTCCGATATGAAGCATTTGGAGGAATTAAACCTTACAGGTTGTAGTGGCTTGACAGAGATCAAAGGCTTGGAGGAACTTACTTCTATTCAAACACTTTATTTGAGAGGTTGCAATTCGTCTATGCCAGCATACACTTTGACAAAATGTTTCTTTCAGGTTTGGTTAATCTCAAACTTTTAATGATATAAATTACAAATCCTCCAAGATCGATATTTATACAATGCATGAAAATTTTAACATCAAACATGAATTATCCTTTTATGATTAACTTTCCCTGGATTTATATCTTACAATATATATACTCTGGTTGGATTATCGAATCACCAGATTGGATTAATGAAACAAGCAGTTATTGTTCAACATTGTCTTTAGATTTGCCACCAAATTTGTCGCACAATTTCTTGGCAATATCCTCTACTCGAAATTCCTCTGGCATAGTAAGGCCTATTGTTCTGTTAAGACTACCACAAATGACATTTTATGGATACAAGGGTTTCCTTCATTAAGATACTTTTACAATGATCGCGATGATCATAAGGATAACCCATGTATAGATGTAGTACCAAGAACAATTTTTTCTGTCACAAACAGTGACAATAGAATTGAATTCGCAGCACATCAAGAGTATTATCGATCATCCGGTAATAACTTGACTCTATTAATCGAAAAGGTAGAAATCCTTGGAATCCATCTCCTATGCAAACCAGAGATTACAATTTTTGACGATTGTGTCGGAACCACTATCAATATAGGTGATGAAAGAGGACATTGTTCGAAATGGTTGAAGCACTCGTAAAGTGACAAGAGCTGGAGTCTCTCCCAAGTTCTGAACAATTGGATTATTCCGAAAGTGAAAAAAATTGGTTCTCTATCAAGAAATAGATGAAATACAAGCAATGGACGCTTGAGTAAGTAAATATTTGTATTGTTTTTTTGCTCTACTTTAAAAGCTTCAAACATGGATAATGACTCAGATAAGAGTTTACTGGTCGCAACATATTTTCATGTATCTAATCACATGCATCCTATGAGTTAATACGATTAATTTATAAGAATTTGGCCATGTTTTATCTCTAATCTACATGATGACTCATCTATAAATTGTAACGACCAGGAAAATTTCGTGTAATTTATTATGTTAAAATATATTTTCAGTTTAATTTACTGTGTTTTAGGTTATTTTTAATGCATTTAATAGCATTATGATTTTTATTAAATAGGAAAATTATCCCATACGTGTTATGTGACTTATGTGTAGCATAGAATATTGTATTCTATTCTTCAGTAATTTATATATTTTTAGAATACGGTTAATTTGCATTATAATTTTCGGACCCAGCCCTAGTACTAGATTTGAGGCTTTGTTTTTGATACAATTATTTTTATATAATAATAGGATATTTAAAAATGTATTATTTTGTAATTTATGTAATATTCATAATTTTTGAAATTTTTTGGCTTTTATATTATATTTGTTTAAAAATAAAATTTTTATATTTTTATCCCATAAAAATATTTTTAAGGCTTAATGATTTTAATTAGGAGTTAAAAATATTTTTGGTTATTAATTTTTGAGTTATATAAATAGAAATAAGATTTTTTTTATTTATTAATAAATCTTAAATATCAGTTTTTATTTTATTTTATTAAAAATTCTGGAAAATTCTCTGAATTGTTCTTGACGTTCTTGAGGATCAAATCCAATTTTGAGGGTGATTCTGATATCGGATTTTGGTGTTCTTATACTCAAATCGAAGCTCTAGAAGTCTAGTTTCATAATCTCCACCCAGATTTCACAAAGGATAATTTTATGATTTTCTACGAGTTTTCTTTTAATTCTAGTAAATTAGGGTTCTTAGCAAGAATTAGGGTTTTCCATTTCTGAGATTTTCCAAATGTTTTATTGATGTTTATAGCTTAATATGGATGCCAGGAGTTAATATACATGATCAATTTCATCATTGAATCAGTAGTTTATTCAATTCGAAAATTAGGGTTCTTGGATATGAAATTTTGGGCTTTTAATTTCATTGATTGTTCAATAATTTTGATGGTTTGTATAGCTTGTAGAGGTCATAAAAAACTTGTATGAGTGGTTAATTGCATCGTTTATTTCCGATTTTGTGTGGACCGAGTTTTAAGTTTTTTTCGAATTTACAAATGATTTTTCGGCTTGTTTGTTGATTGGTCGTATACTTGGTGACCATGGTTAGATTGTGGGTATCCTAAGCTTTGATTTGATACCAAGAAACTCGAGTTTTGATTCCGTTTTGACCGAAATCGATCTTTGACCGGAATTTCTCTCGTGCTTAATTATTAATTGAATTATTCTTATTAATTGCGTATTAATTGTGTATTAATTCAACCATTTGTCCGTTTTTAACGAGAAAAGTATTTCTGGAATCAGAAAAATGACCCGATTCTTATAAACATGGTTTTAAGTTAAAATTCAACTTTTAAATTTGGGTCGACTTTTTACCAAACCTTTTTAATGAGTCGGTTATATCCGGTGATTAGGGTTTTGACCCGTTTTCTGTTTCAAAAATACCGAATAAAATCTTTTTATGATTTGATCTACGAGCTATGTGTATTATATTCTTATGTGCTGCAAGTCTGGGCAGATACTTTCCTTAATTGTTTAGGTGCTGCAAGTCTGGGTAGATCATTTCCTTAATTGTTTAGGTGCTGCAAGTCTGGGTAGATCATTTCCTTAATTGTTTAGGTGCTGCAAGTTGAGGCAGCTTTATTTTCGTAGTGTATATACAATTTAATTGTGAAATTGAAAAACAAGTGGATAGTCCTATTTACGAATACTTCATGCCGAAATTTTATAAAAATCCCCCGTATATAGATTTATTTAACTTATTTGATTACAACGATTTGTAGGCTTGTTTTGAGTGTTAACTGTTTATGTATATATGTGTTAAGTGGTGGTTTTGAGTGTAACAACCCTGATTTTTTTTCCGGATTTATTATTATTATTTATTATTTAAATATTTTATTGGTTTTCCATAAAGGAATAATAAGATTGTGAATATTTAATTTTAATTTAATTGCAGTTATGTGTTTAATTGTTAATAGGTTATTCGGGTAGACTGTATTTGGTACTGTCCATGTTAGTAAAATGTTTATTTTATTAAAAATTTATATTTTTATCAAAAGTGATAAATTGAGTTTGTTTTAAAATTTTATGGATCGAGTTAGTATTTTATTGGTACAAAAATTATACCCGATATTCTACCCGTGTACAAAAGTTTTATTTGTATAAATTATTAAAATGTTTAAAATTTAGTATTTTCACATTTTTGGTAACTTGAGATTATTTTAGAATTTTAAGGATCAAAACTATATTTCTCTCATACTAAAATTTTATCCGGTATCTTATCCGTGCCCCATTAATATTTGGGTGCATTATGACAATATTTGAAAATTTGTTTTTTATATTTTTGATCAATCAGGGAAAATTATCTGTAATTTATTATATTAAAATATATTTTTAGTTTAATTTACTGTGTGTTAGTTTATTTTTAATGCATTTAAACACGTTATAATTTTTATTAAATAGGAAAATTATCTCGTATGTGTTATGTGACTTCTGTGTAGCATAAAATATTTTATTCTATTTTTGTGTAATTTTTATATTTTTAGAATACAATTATTTCGCATTTTAATTTCCGGATCCAGCCCCTATACTGAATCTGAGGCCCTGTTTTTGATAAAATTATTTTTATAAAATGGTAGGATATATAAAAATGAATTTTGTTGTAATTTTTGTAATATTCATAATTTTTGGGAAATTTTGACATATATATTATATTTGTTTAAAAATAAAAATTTTACATTTTTATCCCATAAAAATTATTTTTAAGGCTTAATAATTTTAATTAGGGGTTAAAAATATTTTTTGGGTATTAATTTTTGAATTATATAAATAGCAATCAGATTTTTTTTATTTATTAAAAATTCATAAAAATCAGTTTTTATATATAGATAAATATAAAAATAAATATTTTCTCTCTCCTATTCTTGAGGATCAAAGCTGAATTTGAACATGTTTCTGATATCGGATTTTGTTGTTCTTATACTCGAATCAAAGCTCTCGATCTCTAGTTTCATAATCTACAATCAATTTCATCAGAGGGTAAATTTTTGATTTTATATAAATTTTTCTTTAATTCTGCAAAACTAGGGTTCATGTTAGAATTTGGGGCTTTTTGATTTTTTTATTTTCCCGTTGAATTGATGGTTTGTATATCTTCATATTGATTCCAGGAGTCCAATTATATGTTCAATTTCATCGTTCTATTGCTGGTTTTGTCAATTCGAATTCTAGGGTTCTTGAGTCAAATTGGGGCTTTTTGATTGAGTGATTTTCCGGTTGTTTTGATGATTCCAATAGCTTTATATGATGATTTAGAGTCGATTCATGTAGTTAATTGTATCATTCTATAGCCGGATTGTGATATTCAAGTTTGTTATTTTATGCCCAATTTTCAAATCATTCTTGCAAAGATTGTGTTGATTGTTTGTATGTAAGGTGTTAGGGGTTAGATTATATGAGTTATAAGCTTCATTTTGTGATGTTAAACATACAATTTGGTTTCGAATTTTAGAAAAACGTTTTTTTGGCCGGAGTTAGTTTGATTTTTGCCGGATTTTAACTTTTGATTATTATGGGTTTGTGTTGTCATGTTAATTGGATTGTGGAGTGTATTTGGTACATGAACCAGCAAAAACCCATGCGTTTTGGGGTGTTTTGAAGCCTTGAATGGTCTCACCGGAGTTGTTTATTGTCGCCGGATAATTTCCGGATTCCGGCGAACCTCCATTAATGGTGATTGAGTGTTCTTGATGTTCTTGGTGATGAATGTGTGGAGATGGTGATGAATAGTGCCGTTTGATCCAAAATTTTTCTAAAACTTTTCAAAAAAACTGTTTTTGGGTCAAATTTTTATAAAAATTTCTAAAATTCAGAATTCTTTTATGAATAATTATTTTAATTTCCAAAAATTAAATTAAATTAGTTAATTATTTTTAAATAATAATTTAATTAATTTTACTAATTGATTAATTCATTTTAATTGATTAATTATATTAATTAATTATTATTTAAATATATAGTTGACTTAATTGAATTCAAATATTTTATTCTAAAATATTTGTTATATTTTTATTAGTGATTAATAAATAATTAATTTGAATATTCAATTAATTTAATTATTAATTGAATTATTCTTATTAATTGCGTATTAATTCAACCGTTCGTCCGTTTTAAATGAGACAAATATTTTTGGAATCAGAAAAATGACCCGGTTCTTATAAAAATGATTTTAGATTAAAATTCAACTTTTAAATTTGGGTTGACTTTTCACCAAACTTTTTCATAAGTTAGTTATATCCGATAATTAGGGTTTTGACCCGTTTTCTAATTTTAAATACACCCCGATAAAATCTTTTCATGATCTGATCTACGTGCTATGTGATTATGTGATTTACTTATCGAGTCTTTTTATATGCAATATGAATTATTTAGGTATTGAGTATCGAGGGTTAGAACATAAATCGGGTTTTGATCGATATATAGATTTAATATGTGTTAATTGTTTATATTATTTATATTATAAGATGTTGTTAAGAGTAGACGATGTTTTCTTTGATTGACTGACCAGGATGGTCAGATATCGTTTATTTTCACAAGGATTAATTATTGAATATTGACTTAGGTTTGTCAGCGGAGATAAGTAGATGATGAAGAAGGTTGGAGATGAATGCAGTATTGTTTGTGGATTGTAATAAAGAAGGTTGGAGATGAAAGTATTGTTTGTGGAATTGATGGTTTACTTGTGAGGTGTTTTAACACCGGGAAAACGTATATGTTCAAAGGGGACATTTTCGATTATTTTCTTTCAGCTGAGATTTTGGTAAGCATGGATTAAAACTTTTGAGTTTATAACCGTTATTAGAATATCAGAATTGTCGTCTGGAGACTGAGGTATTATCTTATGTTTGACTATAGAAGTAGACGCGCAGGCTCGATGTTGACGGATCAGATTCGTGGCAACCGCTAAATCGTTAAACCAACGAATGATTAAAACAGAGGACATGATGACGTGAGATAGAAGAAAAAGATAGTTGTATTACCTCGGCGTACGCAATAGCTAAGGACCAGAGGCAAGTATTTTCTTGATCATCCTAAACACTTTTTATTTTCTGTTTCATTTATTCATATCTTGACAAATAGTTATTGTTCAGAGCTATTTGTGGTTCTTAAATATTTTTGTGCGAACACAGTTGCTTGATATTGGTACCCTTGATAGGGGGAATTGTTTAAGATAAACTCTTCATATCCTTATTATCGTAGTAAATAATAGGGATGTGAACTGTATGTGAAACTAAGCATTTCCTGTTGAATTCGGAAATTGCTCTATTGGATTGGCAAATGGTAAAGCGTAGGAGGCCATGATGATTTCATGGTCCAGCAATATTTAAGGAGGATATGGTAACCATTCCATCTTTCTATAGGCTAACATTACTTGCCTATTTTGGTACCCTCATGAAATCTGGATTATACACACGGGTATAGCTGTACCAGTGGAGTATACACACGGGTATAGCTGTACCAGTGTTTCAGTTATGTATATCCAATCCATATCGCCAGAATGGCTATTATATATTGTGAGTTGGCAGATGATTCATTTTTATGACATGCCAAATGATTTCAGTTATGGTTTGAATTATATCACAGTTGTTGATTCAGTTTTCTCTATAAACTGTTTTACATTTCAGTTGATTTTATACCCCACTTATCTTGGTTTTTGTATCAAAATTTTTATACGTTTGCTGAGCATTTCTTTCGCTCATACTTGCTGTTGTAAATTCTAACATTTCAGTAAGGTAGTTTGGCGAGACTTATCCGTACAGTTCAGAAAGAGAAGAAGCGTGATGCTATTTCGAAGATGACTTGGCTCAGGATGTCTGGATTTAGTGTAAGATCTATTTTATATGATTGAGTTCTAATATTTATTATTATTATGTACTAGCCTAGTTGGCCTGGCGTACTTCTTCTCGAAGTTACACCAGTGATTTAAGATTTGATCAAAGAGAATGTTGTAAAGAATGAATACTTTTTACTTAATGGAATTTGGATTCTTGTTTCTAGCCCTATAACCTTAAAAGATCTTGGTAAGTTTGGGGTCACAGATGTTATAATTTCAGTGTTGGACAATTACAAGTGAATGATTATTATTAAACAGATGTTTTATTTTGAGGATTTTAGCGTGACGACCAAATCTTCTGACCCCAGATTTGGGGGCGTTACATTGAGGATTAATGATGTATCTCGAGGATTAATAAATTATTTCGAGAATAGTTGTTGTCTCGAGGTTTATTTACTTAATTCGAGGATTAATTGTTGTCTCGAGGATTAATTGTCATGAGGATTAATTGGTTATTTATGTTTCTTTATCGGAGAATAATATAACTGTTTTGAGGATTATATATTAATCGAGTCTTGACCGATTATATATATTTAATGTGTGCGTAGTTGTTTATATGGTTTATAATATAAGATGTCGTTAGGGGTAGACGTCGTTTTCTTGATTTACTTACTAGAATTGTCAGATTACTTATATTTTTATGGGGATTAATTGGTGAGTATTGACTTAGGTTTGTCGGTGGAGATAAATAGATGTTAAATGAAGAAGGTGGAGAGGGATGCAGCATTGTTTGTGGATTGTTGGATTTATTGTGAGGTGTCTTAACACCAGGAAAACGTCTATGTTCAAAGGGGACATTTCCATTTATTTTCTTCCTACAGAGATATTGGAGTAGACGCGCATATCCGATTTCGGTGAATCAGATTCGTGGCAACCGCTAAATCGTTAAACCAACGAATGATTACAACAGAGGATGGGATGACGTAAGATAGAAGAAGAAGAAGAAGATAGTTGTATTACTTCGGCGTTAGGTAATAGCTAAGGACCAGAGGCAAGTATTTTCCCCTTAATCATCCTAAACACTTTTTATTTTATGTTTCATTGATTCATATCATGATGAATAACTATTGTTCAAAGCTATTTGTGATTCTTAAATATTTTTGTGCGAACACAGTTACTTGATATTGCTACCCTTGATGTGGGGAATTGTTTAAGATAAACTCTTCATATCCTTATTATCGTAGTAAATAATAGGGATATGACCTGTATTTAAAACTAAGCAGTTCCTTTTGAATTCGAAAATTGATCTATTGAATTGGAAAATAGTAAAGCGTAGGAGGCCACGTCGAGTAGTTGGTCCAACTATATTTAAGGAGGATATGGTAACCATTCCATTTTCCAATAGGCTAACATTACTTGCCTATTTTGGGTACCCCAAAATTCTGGATTATAACACGGGTATAGAAATGTACCGGTGATTATAAAGGGTCCCATTGCCTTAGAACCTGATCAGGGGGCAATGGTGTTTCAGTTTTATATCCAATCCATATTGCCAGAATGACTATTATATATTGTGAGTTGGCAGTTGATTCATTTTTATGACCTGCCCAATGATTTCAGTTATGGTTTGAATTATATCACAGTGGTCGATTCAGTTTTATTTATAAACTGTTTTACATTTCAGTTGGTTTTATGCTCCACTTATCTTGGTTTTATAAAAAAAATTATATGTTTGCTGAGCATTTCTTTCACTCATACTTACTGTTTTAAATCCTAACATTTCAGTAAGGTAGTTTGGCGAGACTTATCTGCACAGTTCAGAAAGAGAAGAAGCGTGATTCTATTTCGAAGATAACTTGGCTCAGGATGTCTGGATTTAGTGTAAGATCTATTTTATATAATTGAGTTATAATATTTATTATTATTATGTAATAGTCTAGTTGGCATGACGTACTTCTTAGCGAAGTTACACCAGTGGTTTAAGATTTATCAAAGAGAATGTTCTAAAGAAGGAATACTTTTTATTTAATGGAATTTGGATTCTTGTTTTTAGCCCTATAACCTTAAAGATCTTGGTTTGTTTGGGATCACTGATGTTATATTTCCAGTGTTGGACAATCACAAGTGAATGATTATTATTAAACAGATGTTTTATTTTGAGGATTTTCGTGTGACGACCAAATCTTTTGACCCCGGATTTGGGGGCGTTACATAAATTGATCATGTTCTTGATCATAGATTGTGCTGATTTTGATTACATATCTTTAAAACTATCATTTAGTACCTTTACATTAAAGACAAGTTCATATATTTCTGGAGTAAATTGCAGTCTATTGACCTTAAAATTATTTAAGTTTAGAGCCTAAATACAAGTTAATGGATATAATATAAAATCCTGCTGGGGCCTTCTTTGACACCTTAAGGTTTTAGATGAGTTGGTTACTTTCTGCCCGACCGAAAGTGCAGATGCACTGTCTAAGTTTATGTGTGGGCTCGACGAGGACGTCGATCCTATAAGAGGGGGTGTTTGTAACATCCCACGACGATTAGAATAAGAGTATTTGTGGCCTTCATAGATAGAAGTCAACAACTAATGTGTACCTATTTGCGAGCACTTTTGGATTGACTTGTGGTGGGTTGTTGAGTATGGTATGCATTCGGTTATGGATTTGGATGTTATAAATGGTATCAGAGCTCGATTTCGAAGGGGTCTCAAGTTCGAGTCCCTCCACCCCATTTATTTAACTCATTATTTGTTGTCTTCATTATCTGTTATCTGCCGTTCTGTCTGTCGTTCGTAGCGAAACGTATCGTACGATTGAGGGGAAGTGTTAATTAATATTTGTTGTAGCATAAGATCCTGTTGGGTCCTTCCTCTAACACATTAAGGCTTTAGATGTATTTATTATTAATCTATCATAGATACTAATTAATGGAGCCCCGGAATTATATATAACACTATATTATCAACTTTTATTTCGATTATTAGTTAATAGATTTCTAGTATGTAACTTCATTATTAAATTAATATTATTATTGTTATTTTGATTAATAAATTTATATAACTTCACTATGGTAATATAAGAGTAACTATATCATTAATTGTATTTTTAATTAATCTATTATAAATGCTTTTTAAATATTGATTAATGGAGCCCTAAGTTATATATAATATTATATTCCCGATCTTTTTTTCAATTTTTAGTTAACAGACTCTTAGTATATAACTTCACTATTAAATTAAATTAATATATAATATTATTATTTTAATTAATTTAATTAATCTAATATTTAGTGACATACAACAGTATATATGACATATCATTAAAAGGGGTTTTCTGATTTTAATAAAGAGTATAGATTAAGGCGGTAAAATAGTTGGGGAAACATTAAGAACCTATATGACACAAGTTTTGAATACAATTCACAAACAACCGGGGCCTATTTTGTTTTATTTGGACGGGCTCCGTAGAAATGCTTTTTAACCTGCACAACTTATAATCTTTAATTAATAAATAATTAATTTAATTCAAAAATTATAAAAATAAATATCTAATATTAATTAGATATTTATAAAGATAATTTTCTAATTAAATAAAATATTTATTAATATTTAATTTTTATAAATAGTGGATAGTTTATTTAATTTGTATTGTATTATTGTATGTTAATGTGGTTTGTTCCGTTTTTTTAGAGAGAAGTCCTCTCAAATTATTTGTAAAATATTTTTAATTAATAAAAGTTATATGAGGTACCGTCCTCTTTAACTACATTTAAAAAATTAATTTTCAAAACCTTTTATTAAGCTAAAGTACTAATAATAAAAATAAAGTAGTTTCAAAAAAAAAATAAAGCAGAGCCCGACATAAACCGCACGTGCCGGGTACTAATAGACCAGCCGGCTGGCACAGCCCGCACGGTTGGCGAGGTCGGAGCACCTGCTTCTGGCCCTTGTACCACCTTGTTTGACAACCGTGAACCTGTAGAACCACCATTATTAATAATTCCGCAGATGTACCAACACCAGCCTTTTGAATAAATTCATGTAAATATGATACATTGTAAACATAGGAGAATTTATAATTAATATTATGCGCCTAGTTGTTATTATATTTATCATAAAATGTCAACAACATTATTTTATTGAGTTATATAATTTGCATATTTTTCGACTTGTCTTCAAAAATCATATTTATAATATTGAACTTACTAATTCACAAGAAAAAAATATTCAACTTACTTGAAACAGAAAATATCAAGGCAAAGGAGATGATAAGCATAATTGAGGCCTTCTCCATTTTTAGCTATAATGTTGTGATGAGTGACAAAACTATTTCTTGTTGATTTCTGAATAATGATCAACCAAGAATAGCTATTTATACACATGCATTACACTTACATATTAACGTAGAATTAGAAGTTACTATTAATTATTATAATAGAAGTATACTTACATATTAATAAAAAATTAAAAGCTATTATTATTATAATAGAGGTTACAGTGACATATTTACACAACCTTAATTACGAGGTGCCCATATACGTTGATAAGGGATTCTTTAATTTATCTAGGATTGTAATTTAAGTTAAATCGATTGAGTTTTTCACAATTGAGCTCGAACATTTTTTATCGAGTCGAGCTTAAAAATAATCGAACCTAAAAAAAAAGTATGTTCGAGTTCGGTTCGTGAATTAACCGAACCAAGTTCGACTCGAATTCGAGTTTTCGAGCTCAATAGCTTTTTTGACGAGTATTCAAGCTTATCAAACTTATCGGATTCTTATCGAGCTTGTCGAGCCTAACGAGCCTATTAAGTTTTAACTTGATTTTTAGAAAAAATGTCCAATTATTATATTTTACCCATATTAAATATGACAAATAAGCTTCCAGTGAGATTCACATTTTCAAGGTAAAGAAATCTTAGTTTACTCATCCTTTTAAATGTTTCAGCAGCAAAATGACTGCTACTCATGGCCCCAAGGTTGATATGGTCAATTCGAAAAGTCAATGATTCGATATGTCAAAGACACTGTTCGATATCTCAAAAAGTCAACAAGTCAAAGCTCAATTCGACAATCCCAGGATTCGACATGTCATAGAATTCTATTCGAGAACTCAAGAAGTCAACAAGTCAAAGGTTCATTCGAGTTCTCAAGGAGTTAATCAAGTCAAAGTCATATTCGATATCTCAAGGATTCAGAACCTATTCGACATCTCAAGGATTCCATAAGTCAAGAAACTATTCGATATCTCAAGGATTCTAGAAGTAAAGACACATTCGAAAAATAATTCGATATCTCTAAAAAGACTTGTTCGAGAACTGAGAGTTGTCTAGCTATTCAAAGTAGTTCTCGAATCAAGTACTTAGCTATTTCTCGAATGTATTTTTAGAAGACAAATTACTGAAGATTCTCAAGACAGAAAATTTACACAAACCAAGGTACCTACAATAGTCAATTTGTTGCAAAGAGTACCTGGCAAAGTCTACAAAGATAGAGAGAAATTCAAGAAAAAGCAGCTGAATAAGTGGATCTGGTCAGAGTAAAACAAAGTTGTATCACATGTTATCCAGACTTGCACCAAAGTACGTATTATAAACAAGTTAGAAAAGAGAATTTGTCTATTACTAGTTTTGTAAAAGTTGGTGGTGCACATGTTCTATAAATGCACAACTTCATTTCCTTAGTTGTTATGTTTTTCATTGTAAACACTAGAATATCTCTCAGAGAAAAACGAAGTTGAGAATACTTCATTTGTATTCACAGTTTGTAGCATACTTGATCTAGTAGATTAAAGTGAGTTATTTGTGTTCTTTTTTCCACATTTAATATTTGTTAAACACACACACACACACACACACTCAGCTACAACAACCAAAAATATATTCAAACAAGTTCTTTATTCGAAGCTAAACCAAAGAAAGTTTGAAAATACATTCACCCTCCCCCTCGTATTTTCTTGTGTGTATTTCATACTCAACAGAGCAAAGGATCTTTTCTAGGAAATTGTGCGACAGATTTGACGACAAATCTATAGACACGATTGACCCTACATTTCTGATCCAAGGCAGGAAGTTAGAACGACTAATTCGGAAACAGTGTTTCACTAATCCAATCTGGTGACTGACTTATCCAATGTGGAAACACTAATGAAGGAGCAAAAACTATAATGCAATGCTCAAAACCAGAGTATATCTGTGGCAAATTATGACCAAAGAAAAGTTATGCCCTCCGTGATTTCGTCCCTAAATACATGTCGATTTTGACTTTTGAATTATCAACTTAATCAAAATTTTATATTTATATCTATACTCTTTATTAATGTGGAAAACCATGTTTTAATGGTACGCAATAGTACCAAAGTACCAAAATATCAAATTTGGTTATCATACTCTTTATTAATGTGGAAAATCATGTTTAAATGGTATGCAATAGTATCAAAGTACCATTTGGTTATCACTAAATTCGGAGTTCGATTCCTTACAATTACATAATTATATAAGATTTATTTACTTTAATTTTTTTTGGCTTCACCTCGGGTTCGATTCCTTACAACTACATAATTATATATAATGATTTATTTACTTTAATTTTTTAAGCTTTATCTCGGATTTAATTTTCTAAAACTACATAATGAAATATGTTACGCCATATTTTCGATTGCCTCTATTATCTCCCAAATTTTCAAATATGAATCTAATAATAATTAACTTAATCCCCAAGTTAATTATTTCCTCTCTCCGAAACGAGGATTTATCTCCAATTAATGATAGAAAATATCTCCACACAATATCCTTCAAATCATGAAGGTATCCCAACGCGAATATAATTCAAAGAGATAAAATCTACTAATTCCCAAAATACATCCCTTAACAATCATAAGGATTAAAAACCAATCTTAACAGAACTGCATTGGCTTGATCCTTATAAAAACCAATCTTAACAGAACTGCATTGGCTTGATCCTTATAAATATAAGGTACGCAGGCATCTTGTAAAAGGATCCGACACATCTAACAAGTCGAGACACCTCTCAAGTCTAGCCCCAAACATCCAAATCCCAAATCAGCCCCAAACATCTAAATCCCAAATCCCCCTATTTTCATGATTTCGTTATTCCATCAACCTCCGAAATTTGTTATCACCAAATTCCTCCGTTAACAAAATAGTATATTAATATAAATATTCGGCTCGTGTTTAATCTGTGACGGACTGACGGTGCTTATAGGCTAGTATAAAACAGAGTAATGCTTTTTACAAAGAGTGGACATAATACGATCTGAATTAATTTTCTAACTCAAATACTTTAAATAGAGAAGAGATCCGGAGGAAAGCTCATGCCAGGTAAAATTTTCTTCTTTGGGTAGAGAGATAATTATAAACCCTTATCACTAAACTCTCTCATCGACATTTCTTTCTATCATCATTAACAATAATTACTATCCACATTACTGATCTGCATGAATACATTATTCTCAATATCTTATGTCTTCTTGATGCAAAATTCATTATCAGATGTAGCTGTGTGTGCAAAGATTGGGCCAATTTGATTTAAAAGCCTTATTTTTCACATGAATACTTATCAAGAGGAAAAGCGCCTCTCCAGTTGGTGCTTGAAAAAAACAGCAATAAAGTTCTAGTCACACTTGATGAAGATTTGTACATTGACACTTCTCTTTACCAAATTTTAGTGCCTTCGAAATTTATTACCGATCTCAACATTCGATAAATTTTCGGTGTCCAGCCTTCAGTCTACTTACAAATTTGCACCTGTAAAATATTTTATAGGTTGGATACTGGCTATGGATTATGATTACCATCCTTTTCTGGGACATAAATATAGCTGCCAGCCTTACCATATGTACAATCCTATAACAGGTCAACATATTTTAATTGAAAAGGCTGAAGAGGATGATTTAGAGTGGTGTAGCTGTACTCTTATATTTGCTAGAAAAACCAATCAATTAAAATTGTTGGTATTTTATGTTAAGAAAGGATCACGCCGATTAGAAGCAATTATGAAAATGATTGGAATATCTGGAGGAGTATTGGTGAAGTGCCATGTGATCGCCGCGCATGTAAATTGCCCGTCTCATTAAACGAAAGGTGTCACTGGTTTGATAAGGCCCCATCTGAAGATGTGGCAGATGATGTGGAAGTGTCAGTGAGGAGGTCCAAGCGTGTGCCTAAGACAAATCCTAAATATTGTAGTAGTTGAGTTAGTGCAGCAGGTAAGTTACTTTGTTAACTGTTATTGAGATTAATGCGCCAAATAATAGGAAGTGGGTAGGACGTGCAGTTGTGGAAGTCATGTTATCCAAGTAGTAGTAGGGGTATTCAGAACATTCAATTTTATGAAAACAGGTTCACTTGTCCTTAACAAGTTTCTATATCAATTCTCTGAATAGTTAACTCTGATTAGGACCTATTATTTGGTATCAGAGCTACAATATGGCTTTGAACAAAGATCGTATCGAAAAGCTTGAAGCTAGCGTTGGAGATCTCTCTAGCAATATGGAGAGAATGACGGCAGAGTTTGTCACCAAGTTCCAAATTTTCAAATATGAATCTATTAATCCTCAAGTTAATTATTTCCTCTCTGTGAAACGAAGATTTATCTCCAATTAATGATAGAAAATATCTCCACACAATATCCTTCAAATCAGGAAGGTATCCCAACGCGAATATAATTCAAAGAGATAAAATCTACTAATTCCCAAAATACATCCCTTAATAATCATAGGGATTAAAAACCAATCTTAACAGAACTGCATTGGCTTGATCCTTATAAAAACCAATCTTAACAGTACTGCATTGGCTTGATCCTTATAAATATAAGGTACGCAGACATCTTGTAAAAGGATCCGACACATCTAACAAGTCGAGACACCTCTCAAGTCCAGCCCCAAACATCCAAATCCCAAATCAGCCCCAAACATCTAAATCCAAAATCCCCCTATTTTCATGATTTTGTTATTCCATCAACCTCCGAAATATGTTATCACCAAATTCCTCCGTTAACAAAATAGTATATTAATATAAATATTCGGCTCATGTTTAATCTGTGACGGACATAGGATAGTATAAAATAGAGTAATGCTTTTTACAAAGAGTGGAACATAATACGATCTGAATTAAGTTTCTAACTCAAATACTTTAAATAAAGAAGAGATCCGGAGGAAAGCTAATGCCAGGTAAAATTTTCTTCTTTGGGTCGAGAGATAATTATAAACCCTTATCACTAAACTATCTCATCGGCCTTTCTTTCTATCATCACTAGCAATAATGACTATCCACATTACTGATCTGCATGAATACATTATTCTCAATATCTTATGTCTTCTTGATGCAAAATTCATTATCAGATGTAGCTGTGTGTGCAAAGATTGGGCCAATTTGACTTACAAGCCTTATTTTTCACATGAATACTTGTCAAGAGGAAAAGCGCCTCTCCAGTTGGTGCTTGAAAAAAATAGCAATATAGTTCTAGTCACACTTGATGAAGATTTGTACATTGACACTTCTCTTTACCAAATTTTATTGCCTTCGGAGTTTATTACCGATCTCAACATTCGACAAATTTTTGGTGTCCAGCCTTTAGTCTGCTTACAAATTTGCACCTGTAAAATATTTTACAGGTACTGGCTATGGATTATGATTACCATCCTTTTCTGGGATATAAATATAGCTGCCAGCCTTACCATATGTACAATCCTATAACAGGTCAACATATTTTAATTGAAAAGGCTGAAGAGGATGATTTAGAGTGGTGTAGCTGTGCTCTTATTTTTGATAGAAAAACCAATCAATTAAAATTGTTGGTATTTTATGTTAAGATTAAGAAAGGATCACGCCGATTAGAAGCAATTATGAAAACGATTGGAATATTTGGAGGAGTATTGGTGAAGTGCCATGTGATCGCCGCACATGTAAATTGCCCGTCTCATTAAACGAAAGGTGTCATTGGTTTGATAAAGCCCCATCTGAAGATGTGGCAGATGATGTGGAAGTGTCAGTTAAGCGTGTGCCTAAGACAAATCCTAAATATTGTAGTAGTTGAGTTAGTGCAGCAGGTAAGTTACTTTGTTAACTGTTACTGAGATTAATGCGCCAAATAATAGGAAGTGGGTAGGACGTGCAGTTGTGGAATTCATGTTATCCAAGTAGTAGTAGGGGTATTCAGAACATTCAATTTTATGAAAACAGGTTCACTTGTCCTTAACAAGTTTCTATATCAATTCTCTGAATAGTTAACTCTGATTAGGACCTATTATTTGGTATCAGAGCTACAACATGGCTTTGAACAAAGATCGTATCGAAAAGCTTGAAGCTAGCGTTGGAGATCTCTCTAGCAATATGGAGAGAATGACGGCAGAGTTTGTCACCAAGTTCCAATAATTGGAAACAACAATTAGCCGTATGACTGATGCCACAAAGACGCAAGATGATCATCTAGTACCCTTGAATGACAAGATAGACGCCAGTAAAACTAAAACAAGCACCTTCCAATCTAAACTCGCAAGGTTGGATTTTCCAAAATTTGGTAGAGATGACCCTACTGAGTGGGTGGCAAAAGTTAAACAATTTTTTTACTACCAAGGCACTACTGAAGTATAGAAGGTGCCATTGGCTTCCTTCCACCTAACTGGGGAAGCTAATCAATGGTGGCAATGTCTCCAAAGGACCTATAAGGAGGAGAATACTTTAGTGACATGGGATATATTTCTCGAGGAATTGTGGGTGCGTTTTGCTATCGACTATGATAAGGCAGTGATAAATTGTTTCGACTCGAAAAATGAGGTAATTCAGGTGATTCAAACACCACCGGCTTCAGATCATTACATGTCCAACATTGGATCACTAGATGGTCGTCTTAGCCTCAGTTTGGAGACTAAAAATAACTGTTGCGAGATATGGGTGATGAAAGAGTACGTCATTCAAAATTCATGGACTAAAATGATTGTTCTTAATGATTTTGAAATTTTCACGCCTTTCGCATTATTAGAGCCTCTAACTTGCCTCGAAAATATTTTTTCCCGAAATATTAGTTCGGGAATATTTTTTTTCAAAATATTGGTTCGGAAATATTTTTTCCCGAAATATTGGTTCAGAAATATTTTTTTTCGAAATATTGGTTCGGAAATAATTTTTCCCGAAATATTGGTTCGGTAATATTTTTTCCCGAAATATTGGTTTCGAAATATTTTTTCCGATATATTGGTTCGGAAATATTTTTTTCCGAGATATTGGTTCGGAAATATATTTTTTCCCGAAATATTGGTTCGGAAATATTTTTTCCCGAAATATTGGTTCGGAAATATTTTTTTTCTAAATATTGGTTCGGAAATATTTTTTTCCGAAATATTGGTTCCGGAATATTTTTTTCCGAAATATTGGTTCGGGAATATTTTTTTCAGAAATACTTATCCGGAAATATTTTTTTCCAAATATTGATTCTGAATTTTTTTTCCCCAAAAAACAATTTTTCAGAAATATTTTTATCGGAAATATTTTTTTTTGAAAAATATTTTTCTCAAAAATATTTTTTCAAAAATATTTATTACGTAATATAAAATTCATTTATCAGTTAATTACGTAATATATATAATATACAAAATAATAAAAAAGCCAACAAGTACCAACACCCCAAATCGGGGTGTTGAGAAACTCCCCCATTTCTATTATATTAAAACCCTCCCCCAACCCCTAGCCAACCTCTTTAAACCCAACCCTCCATTTTAAATTTCTATCCAAACAGGGGTTGTGAAATTTTAACCCTTCTCAACCCAACCCAACCCTCCGCAACCCCCAATCCAATAGGCCCTTAAGGCTTTTGCAAGAAGACAAATTGAGCTCAATAAGCTTACTAAGACGTCCAATCGAATTCGATAATTTACAAATATTTATATAATTCGCATTGATCTCTGTCAAAGATTCAATGTTCCCATAGTTCAAAGGAATTGCTTTCAGATTTATACATCCACCAATATTAAGCCTTTTCAATGCTTGCAAGTTACAAATGTTGTCTAGAAGACCTTTTAGGGTCTTGCACCACCCCAAATTTAAGGAAACAAGCCTCAACAGGCTTCCGGTTTATATAAGGACCTCCTCCAACCTTTCACAGCCCTTCATATTTAATGTTTCAAGACACGGTAATCTTGTGAAGCCTGGAGCTATAGTTAAATAACGAGAATACGACATTTCTAGAGTCTGTGATTTTTCAAAATCCTGTAAAAGTAAGTGCCATTATTTCCGAAATTGTTTAAATAAAGTATAAGCCAGTAACGTACTCAGAGTGCCTTCCGTGTTGAGCTTCCACATTGTTCTCATTTCGCTACCAATGCAAGGAAAACAAGTTTTTGTAGCTTAAAGTCACAAGGTAAACAGTTCAGGGAACAACGCTCCCAACAGAGCCACCTCAAATCTTTAAATGTGTAAGTACATGTACTTATTACCCTTCTATTTTTATCAAGTATAAGTAAATTACATGATGACGATATTGATATTGATGGAAACCAGTCATAACAGTAGCCGATGATTAAAAGCAAGCTGAATTGTTTAAAAAAACATTTCAAAATGTATCTGATAAGGATGCCAAGAATCAGGAGTTCTTACGCCACCATTACATGTGAATGGTATGTGGTCAGCAAAGATAGAGCCATAGAGGCCTGTAGTTTTCTATCTTTCTAGTTATAACAGGAGAGAGTTCTAGTACTAACATGCTTATGGGTTTCGAACAGGGTGTAGTAGAACTTGTATATAAAGCAGAGGTTAAATAATGGGAATAGTCCAAACCTATCGGACTGAATGTAGAGATTAAATTAACCTCTACATAAACTTAAGAGAAGCAGATGGATTCAACTTAAGGGTTAGTAACAAATTTCATTATGTAAGGTAGAATTATACAGTATGAACATATCTTTAATTCAAAGGTACTAAAGGACAATCTTGTTTCTACCCTAAAACATAAACTTTGTAAATTCTTCGCACAGTAAATTAGCTGGAAACTGGTCATGAAAGTTCAATAAACATAAACCATCACAGCTAATTTATAAAATGTAATCAACAAAAATTTCAGAAGGATTGTCTAGATTATTAATTGGTTCAAGTCCCCCAACTAAACATGTCCAAAATACTCTCTGACGGGCAACAATTGACTCCGACCTATATTATAATAAGAACAATATCAGATTATAGATGATTCGTTTTGTAGGTAAGAGATAAAACATGACCAAATTCTTATAAATTCATCAATATTAACTCATGGGATGCATGTCAGCATGTGTTTGATACTGCCAAGACCCGAGCTAGTGCTCCTCTGCCATTCCCATGCTGATAAGAGGTGAAGCTGGTGGTTGGGTGTCTGCAAAACAACACCGGAAGGGGGTTTGAGCCTCGCGGCGTGAGAATAAGTGATGGCTTTCGAGAGTAAGAGATAAGGACTAGAGTATCTAATTATGGAGGGTGTGTGTATATGAGTGTGTAAAAGAGAATGTAACCCCTCTCCCTTTTTCTGCAGGCCTATTTATAGGCCAAGGATTAGGGTTTAGGGGTAGGTACCTGCAATCATGAGCGTTGGATCCGAGGTAGACGGGACACTTGTCCGCTGCTAATAATTCCCACGTGTCCAGGTGATATCTGTGAAGGCGTGTGTCCCTAGCATGTCAGCACGTGGCTTGGTAAGGACATGATTGTGCCAATCCTAGGATTCCCTTATTTGTCACTGTCATGTAGGACCACCATCATGACTCGTATCTGCCATACTTCCATGTATATTTGGCCTCGGCCATAAGTCCGCTAGCTCCAGCCCCATCTGGACTGAAGATCCTCGCGTGGTAAGTTCTGGGCCGAGCCCAGTCCGGATTGGTTGTGGCCTATCATTTGCCCCCCACTCCCTTATGCGGATTTTCCGGATAGGGGAGTAGAAGTTTGAGTTCAGCCCTGAAGATTTTGAGCAAAGAATCATTGCCAAGAAATTGTGCGACCAATTTAACGGCATATATAAAATCATTCTTGACCCTGAATTACTAGTCCAATATGGAAATGTAGATTGACTAATCTTAGGAAACACAGTTTTACCAATCCAATCTGGTGATTGATTAATCCAATCGGGAAACACTGATGATGACGGAGCAAAAATTGTAATTTGATGTCCAAATCCAGTGTATATTTGTTGCAACATATGACCGCAGAAAAAGTTAAATAAACAAAAATTTAAAGTAGCAACCCAGTCCATTTTTATTACTAATGCTCCCGCCAAAACAAAGTTAGATGTTTCCAAAACTATCCATATATTGAAAGAGACGGAAGCTTGGGTATAAGGATAAGAGTCCGAATTTCGAAAATGTGATCAAATTTTCAAGTTCACAAATTAATATCAATTTTTATTTAGGGTGATGGCCCAAAATGAACCATTTTCAATCTTCATGGCCCTGCCTACCCCAACTGAAAAATGCGGCCCAAAATACCCCGAAGATACCCAATTTTGTCTGCCGTATCACCTGATACGCAGGTTCGTCTGATGTAAGAACCCTAATTTTTGGTAATATTTTCTTTTATTTAATATCTTGTGGCATTGTCAATATAGAACCTTTCTAGTCATCCCTGTTGATTAATAGAATTGATTTTCTGAGAAACTATGTTGTTGCATTCATTATGTAAGATAAAAGGAAGATTGTGAAGGCAAGAGTCTTATTGTTAGTAAGATTTATAAAACTTGGGATTTGAGAATGATTAGAGTATTAAACGATTTATTAAGAATTATGACGAGGAATTTTGGATATTCGAGGGATTTACACAATTAAGTACTTAAGGAATTATAGGGGAAATCTCTACGCGACAAAGTATTATTACGAGAGATTAATTAAGATACGATACGAATTAAAGATTAAATGACAAGCATTGGTGGGAGAATAATGATACAAGGAGTAGTATTGCATGCAAGTCCCATGCAACCAAGTGGTTAGGATTAAGCAAACTAGTTAACAAAATGGAAGAGGAATAGTAACTAGTTACTTGCTTTTCAAAAAGGGGAGACAAGTAGTACATGTGACCATACCTTGCTAGTACCTTGCCTATACTTATACATTATGTATCACCCAACACCTTTTAACATCAATTATTCAACCAACAAAACACAAAAATAAAAAACTCTTCCCCCCTTGTTCATAGCTCTCGGCCAAGAAGAGAAAAGGAGAAGAAAAAATTCTTCTTCCCCCCTTTCCCATCACTCATAAATCAAAACATAAATCCTAGGCCCTCTCCATCATCTAGACAAGGTATGCTAATAGTTTCAAGCCATTTCATCCATCCAAATTCAAGTTGTAAATTGTTAAAGATTTGGTGAATAGTAACCATGTTTGATTTTCCTTTAGATCTTGGATTGCAAGGGTTGTAGGAGACCATTCAAGGTGTTATTGAGTTGTGTAAGGCTTATCCAAGGCTCCTAGGTGCTCAAGGAGGTATAAAAATCTTAAACCCTTTTGGTCATGTAGTGTTTATAGTGTTTGGTAGTAGATCCATGTGTTATATTGATAATCTTGGTGGTATAAGTAATGGATGACATGGATCTTGAGTTTTGATGTTTTGATTGTGACTTTTATGATTATGGATAGTACATGCTTGCTGAGTTTTTACAGGAACATTGACCTGTCTTGTAACACGGTTTTGAACCCCAAAATGTTGTCCCCTGATGTCCTACCATATATTGTTGGAAATATAATTGAATGTAGTTTCTGGAAATGTAAGGTTCATGGCTAGGTGATGTATAGAGTTTAAGTTATGGCCGGAGAAGTGAATTATGTTTCTGGATTCCGGACTGCACTAAGTGACCCCCTTGTGAACCTTGTTTAAACCCCTAAAAATATATGTGGGATCATGGAAAAATTTGAGAAGCTAGGGAATGCAGTGGTGAAGACCACCCAAAAAGAATTGGATTAAAATATGAATTTTTGGATTTTATAAAAATGCTAGAGTAAATTTCGCGAAAGGGAAAAAGTCGTTAGTGGAGCATAATTCTAGGGGTAATGGTTATGATTCGAATGTGGTAACTAAATTAAGTCGATTAAGTGACGAGCGTAATCGAGTGATGACATGAACCTATAATGGGGCTAGAGTGTCATAAGACGAGGTCATTAAGTTAATTTTGTACCCCCCCTAAAACCCCGTAATTAAAGAGATATTGTTAAGGTACTAACGAGCGGTTATTGCTTATGTATAGATCGTTCGACTCCGCACGCTCGACCACCCCAACCAAACCAAGGCATGTTTACTTTTCAAAACTTATCCATATACAAGGACTTTCACTATTGTGTTTATAGTTTTCAATTATATCAAATGCTATGTTTATCGAAGTATTGATGCAATTGAGATTGTATAAGTACATACATGCTTGTACCTCTTGAACTTAGATTGAAATGTTTTCTTCGGACAACGACTCTAGCAATAGAGGTCGTAGCGGTCCGTATATACTATCGACCGGGGAGCGGTATATTATTATATCGTATCTAGATTGCGAAAACCTGAAGGGTCATTCGGGGAGTATCGTATACTCAAGTATTATGTTCATATCTTCGTAAATACTCGAAACCCTATCTTGGATTAAAAGTTTATTCTATCGAATAATTATTTTATTAATTATTAATATTAAATCTTAAAATATTATTTATTAATTATGGTTCATTATTTTAAAGACAAAGTTAATCCAAGATACCTTTAATACTTTCAAACTCGAACTCTTTCGAACTCAAAACATTTTCGAAAATCCCCGGTCAGGTTCTGCTTCTTGTATGATTTCAAGAATCAGCGGTCGACTGATGTCGGACCTCAATTACTCTGTTTTCAATCAAAATCAAGTTTTCAAAAGAAAAAGAAAAAGGGGCTCTGGCAGGTGTGGGAACCGTTGACGAACGATTCCCGGGATGTGTAAGCGGCCGTGAGCCAGGCGGTCCATCAATTATTATTCCGGCCCAGGTGTTGCCGAAGGATGATTACGGATGTAGTTTTCATCTAGGGTGATTACGGATGTAGTTTTCACCCGGGGATAGTTACGGATGTAGTTTCTATCCTTCTACCGGTAGAGAAGACCCGCGGATTATTGGACTTGGATGTGGCGACTGATCATCGTCAATCCTTGTCAGGTTTTGTGTTTTCTTTAAGTCCCATTCCTCCATTTTGGAAAAATGCTTTGACACTGCTTCTTAGGCTTTTGTGCCAAGTTGCTGATAGTGTTCTATTTTGATGAGAAAGATGTTGACTCAATGCAGTATCTAGAACTGCAAGTCTATTTTGAAAACAAGGGCACATATGGCTGCACCTTCGGAATTTATCAACAATGACAAGTGATTTTATATCTGATTGATACAAACAAGTTTAATAACTGCCAATCATATGAAATGTTATATTGCTTACCTTATACATATATTTCTTGCTGAGCTATAGTTGCTCACTCTTGCTTGTTTTCAAATTTTACAAACACAACAGCTAAGCGAAATGGCAAGACCCAGACAGACTGCTCGAAAGCAGGTGACTAGACCCGAGCCAGCAGTTGAGATTCCACCGGTAGGCCCCATTAGCCGGATTGGTTGGCAGCTTTTGTTAGTTCATTTTATTTATCAGTATGACCTGTGCAAGGTAGTGTATCGTAACAAACTTTCAAGCCACCAACTTCGCTTCATATCGAAGTGTTGCTGGTAGCATAAATACTATTTAATTCGGTCTGTAATAACTATGATAATTTTATTTCTGCTTAATCAATGCTGTGACGTTTCTGAGGCTCTAACCTGTGTGTGTGTGTGTGTGCGGTGTGAGTTAGTGTGGGGTCGATGGCTGTTTTATTTATATTATGTGCAAGAACATGTATGTTATAAATGGAAAATGGATCGTGAGCGCCTAGATCTCCGACCCCGGATCTGGGGGCGTCACGGAAATGGTATCAGAGCGAGGTTACAGTTCTCAGAAACGATAGTAATTTAAGAAAGCAACCCTGATAATAATAACAATAACTATAACCTTAATAACAACATTAATAATACTTAGAACTCTCATCGAGTTTGTAGTCGGGTTATCGGATATAGCCCTGACTTTAAGGCCCGTGAGGGAACTACTCCTAAACCTTTCTTTTCGGTTAGTGACCCTCCTTATTTCCCTTGTGTAGATGGAGGAGATCCCAGACCCTGAGGCTTTCGAGAGAGAGCATGATGAGGCACTGATGCGAGATACCGAGGATCCTGAGGAGGATATGGGTGCTGACTCTGAGCTTGGCCCCTGGATTACGCTGATAGGAGATACTGATGATGAGGATCCCGTTGAGGAGCCCTTTGAGCCTGAGCCAGAGCCTGTTACCCCATCTCCTGTAGCTACTGATGAGGAGAGTGTGAGATCCGGTGAGGGTCGTGTTGTGTCACCCCCACCTTCTCCACAGACATCTAGCCCTGTTTCATCGGGCGGTGACTCCGAGGATGACACTTCTGGAGAGGAGGAGCTTGACCCTACCCCTGCTACTGCTCCTGCTACTGCTGCTGCACCTGCTCCTGTTCCTGTCATACCACCTCCACCGATGGACCTACCCCCAGTGTCGGGTACTGAGCACGCTTACGTGGTACAGTTCCTAACCCGAGACTTACTATCTGCAGAGGCCCGACTTAATGAGGCGAGGCGGGCACTAGTGGAGGAGCGCGAGGCGTGCTTGAGGATCCAGGCTGAGATGAGGACCGCTGTTGCTAGGAGGAATAGGGCTCGACTCCATAGGATTGAGAGGATGAGTCGGGAGAGGATTCTTGGATTAGGGATCCGCGGGGGCGGAGTGATCCAGGCTAGGGATGCTAGGCGTGTTGTGCGTCGTGCATTTGCCCGAGTGAGGACCTTGCTCCGCCGCGGTGCGGCCCCGTGATGTGTTACTGATAGCTCAGTCCCCTAGGTTCAGATGACATTAGTGTGTCGATTTTGCGGGATAGTTGACTTGTGCAGTGGTATCCTTTCTGACCAGTGGATGAGTAGACTGACCTACAGATATGTAGATGTGACTTCGGGTAGTATGTACGGATGTATCCCTACTTTTGTGTAGCCTGACTATTCGGATGATGTACTTGTATTTGTTCCACTTTTGCTAGACTTTGACATCGGAACTATGTATTTGGCTCTAACATCCAAACTTTGTGATAACCCTTGTACCGTACTTATTTAGTTTCAGTTTCCTTAATATTGCCTCAACTGCTTTACTTTCCGATGCCATGCTCTACTGTTTTGATATACAACTGTGATTATACAATTACCACAAGCCACAAATACAACCATGCTGTTTCAAATTTACGATATTCGATTTCAAATTGTTCTCTACAATTTTCAAAAATGTTCCTACAATTTTTTTAAATAAATTTTTTTCAAAAAAAAAAAAAATTTTGAGGTTTCGAAATTTTGAAAACTCTTGTAAATGTTTTCGCATCCCAAAGGGATTTTTCCCAAAAATGTTTGACATTTTATTTCCAACATCGGATTATTAAAACTTTTGCAACTTCCACCCTTATGAGGAGGAATGATACGCTCCTGACCCGTGTAAACGCTGTCAGGTAGTTGGAAAACCCTAACCCATTTCTTGTTTTATTATCAGAATCATGCCACCCAGAAGAATGAACACTCGAGCTCACCCGATCAGTTCTGAGGGCCAGGGTAGCCACCATGGGACCGGAGGCCACCATAACCATGAAGGGGAGAATGTCAACCTGAGTGAGAGGGAGGGCAACGATCATAACTTATTTGATGACTCTGAGTATGAAGAAGAAGAAGCTGGTGATGACACCCGAGAGGCAGAACATCCTAGGGGAGGCCCTATGGAACAAGTCAGGGAGTTACTTAGGCAGAACTTGGACCGTCCCCCAGTTCAGCAACCACTCCAAAATGCTAATGCAAATGCTTTCCGGAACTTCAAATCCCTGAAACCCCCAGAATTTAAAGGAACTGCCGATCCGGTCAAGGCAAGGGCTTGGCTGAAGGAAATGGAAAAATCTTTCGAGATACTAGGTGTCGCTGAGGAGCAGAAGACTGTTTTCGCCACTTACCTTCTGAAGGGTGAGGCGAACTATTGGTGGGAAGCTAAGAAGAATTTGGAAGGAAGAGGTGTGGTGACCTGGGAGAGGTTTAGCGAGCTGTTCTTGGAGAAGTACTTTCCTAGGTTCATGGAGACACAAATGGAGCTGAAGTTTTTGGAACTGAAGCAAGGTAACATGACGGTGGCTGAGTATGAGGCCAAATTTACTGAGTTGTCGAGGTTTGTGCCGGAGTATGTGAACTCTGAGGCAAAGAGGGCCCGAAGGTTTCAATTAGGGCTAAAGCAATGGATTCAGAATCGTGTGGCGGTTCTTGAGCTGACAGACTATGCCACCCTAGTACAGAAAGCATCAATTGTTGAGGCTGGGAGTGAACAGATGCAGAAGGAGAAGGAAGGGAAGAAGAGGAAGCTTGATAATCGGAAGGGAAATTCTGCGGGAGGGAGCTTTCCGAGCAAATTTAAGCGAGGAACGATGTCCCAACCCAGCGGAAACTTTGGAACCAAGAGAGCTGAAAGTTGGAGTGTGGGCCAGAGCGGCTGACCACAGGGATCATCTTACTCTACCCCATCCCGAGCCCAACCCCCAGAATGTAATAAATGTGGAAGGAAACATGCGGGCGTGTGTAACCTGCAAGATGTGAAGTGCTTCAAGTGTGGGCTGACAGGACATTATGCTAACGCCTGTCGAGGAACTAGTAACAACACCAGTGCCGGAGGTAATTGCTTCAAGTGTGGGAAACCAGGGCACCGAATGAGGGAATGTATGTCCTCTCGGCCAGATGCATCGAGGGTGAGTGGAACTGCTTCTAACAAGGCCCCTACTGCAAGAACTTTTAACATGACGGTGCAGGATGCCGTGAGGAACACGGATGTGATTGCAGGTACTCTACTACTCAACTAAGTTAAGGCAAATGTTTTATTTGATTCGGGAGCTACCAAGTCTTTCATATCTCTAGATTTTGTATGTCAGTTAGGCCTTAAGACTGAACCATTGAAAGACAGATTGCAAATAGAGATAGCTAATCATGAAATTATTCCCGTTAGCCAAGTATGTCCAGGATGTGACCTAGAAATAGAAGGGCGACACTTTCGGGTAGACTTAATACCTTTTAAACTAGGAGAGTTTGACGTAATAGTAGGTATGGATTGGTTAACAACCCACGGAGCCCAGATTGATTGTGTAAAGAAGAAAGTAAGTTTGAGACTGCCAGGGGACGAGGAAGTAGTGTTTAGTGGGAAACGGCAAAACCAAAAGTTCCTAACTATGATTCAAGCTAAGAAGCTGTTACGTAAAGGATGCGAAGCCTATTTAGCCTATGTGAAGGATACCAAGAAGGAGGCACCAAACCTATAGGAAATCCCTGTCGTTAATGAGTTCGCGGACGTATTTCCGGATGATCTTCCCGGACTACCACCTGATAGAGACATCGAGTTCGCTATAGACTTAGTTCCGGGTACGGCCCCAATTTCGAAAGCCCCATATCGGCTAGCCCCAGTGGAGATGAAAGAGCTAGCCACTCAGTTACAAGAGTTGTTGGATAAAGGGATGATAAGACCTAGTGTGTCACCGTGGGGAGCCCCGGTGTTGTTCGTGGAAAAGAAGGATGGTAGTATGAGATTATGTATAGACTATAGAGAGCTGAACAAGGTGACTATAAAGAATAAGTATCCCTTGCCCAGGATAGATGACCTGTTTGATCAATTGAAAGACGCAGTTTATTTTTCCAAAATTGATTTGAGGACCGGGTATCACCAGTTAAAGATTAAACCAGAAGATATACCAAAGACAGCCTTTCGCACCCGGTACGGACACTATGAGTTCCTAGTGATGTCATTTGGGTTAACGAATGCCCCTGCAGCTTTCATGGACTTAATGAATCGAGTCTTCAAGAAATACTTGGACAAGTGTGTTATAGTCTTCATCGATGACATCTTGATTTATTCCAAGACGAAGGAGGAACATGCAGAGCACTTGAGGATTGTATTGGGAGCATTAAGAGAAGAAAAGTTGTACGCTAAGTTCTCGAAGTGTGAATTTTGGTTGAAGGAAGTTCAGTTTTTAGGGCATGTGATTAGCGAACAAGGCATTCTAGTGGACCCAGCCAAAATAGAGGCTGTATCAAATTGGGAGAGACCAACCACTCCGACAGAGGTGAGAAGTTTCATAGGACTGGCTGGCTACTATAGGAGATTTGTCCAAGACTTTGCAAAGATAGCAGCCCCTTTGACCCGACTAACTCGCAAGACCGAGAAGTTTGTGTGGACGGAAAAATGCGAAGAGAGCTTCCAAGAGTTGAAAAAGAGGTTGGTGACAGCACCAGTACTAGCCCTACCTAATGATAAGGGAGATTTTGTGATTTATAGCGACGCATCCCATAAAGGTTTAGGGTGTGTGCTTATGCAGCACGGTAAAGTGATCGCGTATGCATCCAGACAACTTAAGGAGTACGAGATGAGATACCCCACCCATGATTTGGAATTAGCAGCGATAGTTTTTGCTTTGAAGATTTGGAGACATTATCTTTACGGAGAAAAGTGTGAAATCTACACGGATCACAAGAGCTTAAAGTACATATTCACTCAAAAAGAGTTAAACATGCGGCAGAGGAGATGGTTAGAGCTAATCAAGGATTATGATTGTGAGATTCATTATCACCCAGGGAAGGCCAACGTAGTGGCCGATGCACTTAGCCGAAAGGAGAAGCTTAAGATGATAACGTCAGTGGATGAATTGATCAAGGACCTTGAGAAACTGGAGATCGAGGTGAGGTTACCAGGAATTGGACAAGAGAGTCTAATGGAAATAAGAGTCCAACCCCCGCTATTGGAAAAGATTAAGTTATGCCAGGAAAAGAAGATAGAAGAAGAAAAGAATTCGATGGAGAAAATTTTGACTGGCGAGGAAATTAAGTGTGAGAAGGACGGGAATGGAATTATGAGGTACGCATCTAGGATATGGATCCCGAACGTTCAAGAATTAAAAGACGAGATTTTGCAAGAGGCTCATAGTTCGAGGTACTCAATTCACCCTGGAGGCACTAAGATGTATAGGGATTTGAGAGAATACTATTGGTGGCCAAATATGAAGAAGGACGTGGCCGAGTGGGTAAGTAAATGCTTGACATGTCAAAGAGTGAAGGCCGAACACCAGAGGCCCAGTGGATTGTTGCAACCCTTAGAGATACCCGAGTGGAAGTGGGAGCATATTACGATGGACTTTGTGGTCGGACTACCAAGGACCAAGACTAATCATGACGCCATTTCGGTAATCATCGATAGATTGACCAAGTCGGCACATTTTCTTCCAATCAACGAGAGATACACTGTCGACAAGCTGGCAGATATTTACTTAAAGGAGATTGTGGTTAGGCATGGGGTTCCTGTGAGCATTGTATCAGATAGAGACCCAAGATTCAACTCCAGGTTCTGGAGGAGTTTTCAGGATTGTGTGGGGACCAAGTTAAACATGAGTACTGCATACCATCCCCAAACAGACGAACAGAGTGAGAGAACCATCCAGACCATCGAGGACATGTTGAGAGTATGTGCGATAGATTTCAAGGGAAGTTGGGATGACCACTTGCCGTTGATCGAATTTTCCTACAACAATAGTTACCATGCGAGTATAGGCATGCCCCCATATGAAGCTTTATACAAACGAAGATGTCGGTCTCCCTTGTGTTGGGAAGAGGTTGGAGAGCGGAAGATTTTAGGGCCTGAACTGGTCCAACAGACAAGAGAAACTATTGAGCTCATAAGAGGACGGCTGGTAGCGGCCCAAGACAGACAGAAGAAGTATGCGGACCAGACCCGCAAGGACAAAGAATATGAGGTAGGAGAGTTTGTGATGTTAAAAGTATCACCGTGGAAGGGATTGATGAGATTTGGTAAGAAGGGGAAGCTAAGCCCAAGATTTATTGGACCTTTTGAGATCTTGAAACGAGTTGGAAAGTTACCCTATGAATTGGCTTTACCCCCGAGCTTGCAGCAAGTACATAATGTGTTCCATGTGTCCATGCTCCGACCCTACCATACCGACTTCCGACATGTGATAGAACATGATCAGGTGGATCTGCAGCCAGACTTAACATATGTGGAGCAACCCGTAGAAATCATGGATAGAAAAGAACAGGTGCTGAGGAACAAGGTTGTCAAACTAGTGAGAGTTTTGTGGAGGAATCAGAATGTCGAAGAATCAACATGGGAACTAGAGAGCGCGATGCGTGAAAAGCACCCCCAACTGTTTTCAACCTGATTCCGGGACGGAATCCTTTTAAGGAGGGGAGGATGTAAGAACCCTAATTTTTGGTAATATTTTCTTTTATTTAATATCTTGTGGCATTGTCAATATAGAACCTTTCTAGTCATCCCTATTGATTAATAGAATTGATTGTCTGAGAAACTATGTTGTTGCATTCATTATGTAAGATAAAAGGAAGATTGTGAAGGCAAGAGTCTTATTGTTAGTATGATTTATAAAACTTTGGATTTGAGAATGATTAGAGTATTAAACGATTTATTAAGAATTATGACGAGGAATTTTGGATATTCGAGGGATTTACACAATTAAGTACTTAAGGAATTATAGGGGAAATCTCTACGCGACAAAGTATTATTACGAGAGATTAATTAAGATACGATACGAATTAAAGATTAAATGACAAGCATTGGTGGGAGAATAATGATACAAGGAGTAGTATTGCATGCAAGTCCCATGCAACCAAGTGGTTAGGATTAAGCAAACTAGTTAACAAAATGGAAGAGGAATAGTAACTAGTTACTTGCTTTTCAAAAAGGGGAGACAAGTAGTACATGTGACCATACCTTGCTAGTACCTTGCCTATACTTATACATTATGTATCACCCAACACCTTTTAACATCAATTATTCAACCAACAAAACACAAAAATAAAAAACTCTTCCCCCCTTGTTCATAGCTCTCGGCCAAGAAGAGAAAAGGAGAAGAAAAATTCTTCTTCCCCCCTTTCCCATCACTCATAAATCAAAACATAAATCCTAGGCCCTCTCCATCATCTAGACAAGGTATGTTAATAGTTTCAAGCCATTTCATCCATCCAAATTCAAGTTGTAAATTGTTAAAGATTTGGTGAATAGTAACCATGTTTGATTTTCCTTTAGATCTTGGATTGCAAGGGTTGTAGGAGACCATTCAAGGTGTTATTGAGTTGTGTAAGGCTTATCCAAGGCTCCTAGGTGCTCAAGAAGGTATAAATATCTCAAACCCTTTTGGTCATGTAGTGTTTATAGTGTTTGTTAGTAGATCCATGTGTTATATTTATAATCTTGGTGGTATAAGTAATGGATGACATGGATCTTGAGTTTTGATGTTGTGATTGTGACTTTTATGATTATGGATAGTATATATATCTCCATGAGTGTTATAAACCATGAACTAAGTGAATTAAGTGTTGGTTGTGTTGTGGAATTGTGAAAATTGGTTGATCTAAGTAGTACATCCTTCCTGAGTTTTTCCAGGAACATTGACCTGTTTTGTAACACGGTTTTGAACCCCCAAATGTTGTCCCCTGATGTCCTACCATATATTGTTGGAAAGATAATTGAATTTAGTTTCTGGAAATGTAAGGTTCATGGCTAGGTGATGTATAGATTTTAAGTTATGGCCGGAGAAGTGAATTATGTTTCTGGATTCCGGACTGCACTAAGTGACCCCCTTGTGAACCTTGTTTAAACCCATAAAAATATATGTGCGATCATGGAAAAATTTGAGAAGCTAGGGAATGCATTGGTGAAGACCACCCAAAAAGAATTCGATTAAAATATGAATTTTTGAATTTTATAAAAATGCTAGAGTAAATTTCGCGCAAGGGAAAAAGTCGTTAGTGGAGCATAATTCTAGGGGTAATGGTTATGATTCGAATGTGGTAACTAAATTAAGTCGATTAAGTGACGAGCGTATCGAGTGATGACATGAACCTATAGTGGGGCTAGAGTGTCGTAAGACGAGGTCATTAAGTTAATTTCGTACCCCCCTAAAACCCCGTAATTAAGGAGATATTGTTAAGGTACTAACGAGCGGTTATTGCTTATGTATAGATCGTTCGACTCCGCACGCTCGACCACCCCAACCAAACCAAGGCAAGTTTACTTTTCAAAACTTATCCATATACAAGGACTTTCACTGTTGTGTTTGTAGTTTTCAATTATATCAAATGCTATGTTTATCGAAGTATTGATGCAATTGAGATTGTATAAGTACATACATGCTTGTACTCCTTGAACTTAGATTGAAATGTTTTCTTCGGACAACGACTCTAGCAATAGAGGTCGTAGCGGTCCGTATATACTATCGACCGGGGAGCGGTATATTATTATATCGTATCTAGATTGCGAAAACCCGAAGGGTCATTCGGGGAGTATCGTATACTAAAGTATTATGTTCATATCTTCGTAAATACTCGAAACCCTATCTTGGATTAAAAGTTTATTATATCGAATAATTATTTTATTAATTATTAATATTAAATCTTAAAATATTATTTATTAATTATGGTTCATTATTTTAAAGACAAAGTTAATCCAAGATACCTTTAATACTTTCAAACTCGAACTCTTTCGAACTCAAAACATTTTCGAAAACCCCCGGTCAGGTTCTGCTTCTTGTATGATTTCAAGAATCATCGGTCGACTGATGTCGGACCTCAATTACTCTGTTTTCAATCAAAATCAAGTTTTCAAAAGAAAAAGAAAAAGGGACTCTGGCAGGTGTGGGAACCGTTGACAAACGATTCCCGGGATGTGTAAGCGGCCGTGAGCCAGGCGGTCCATCAATTATTATTCCGGCCCAGGTGTTGCCGAAGGATGATTACGGATGTAGTTTTCATTGAGGGTGATTACGGATGTAGTTTTCACCCGGGGATAGTTACGGATGTAGTTTCTATCCTTCTACCGGTAGAGAAGACCCGCGGATTATTGGACTTGGATGTGGCGACTGATCATCGTCAATCCTTGTCAGGTTTTGTGTTTTCTTTAAGTCCCATTCCTCCATTTTGGAAAAATGCTTTGACACTACTTCTTAGGCTTTTGTGCCAAGTTGCTGATAGTGTTCTATTTTGATGAGAAAGATGTTGACTCAATGCAGTATCTAGAACGGCAAGTTTATTTTGAAAACAAGGGCACATATGGCTGCACCTTCGGAATTTATCAACAATGACAAGTGATTTTATATCTGATTGATACAAACAAGTTTAATAACTGCCAATCATATGAAATGTTATATTGCTTACCTTATACATATATTTCTTGCTGAGCTATAGTTGCTCACTCTTGCTTGTTTTCAAATTTTACAAACACAACAGCTAAGCGAAATGGCAAGACCCAGACAGACTGCTCGAAAGCAGGTGACTAGACCCGAGCCAGCAGTTGAGATTCCACCGGTAGGCCCCATTAGCCGGATTGGTTGGCAGCTTTTGTTAGTTCGTTTTATTTATCAGTATGACCTGTGCAAGGTAGTGTATCGTAACAAACTTTCAAGCCGCCAACTTCGCTTCATATCGAAGTGTTGCTGGTAGCATAAATACTATTTAATTCGGTCTGTAATAACTCTGATAATTTTATTTCTGCTTAATCAATGCTGTGACGTTTCTGAGGCTCTAACCTCTGTGTGTGTGTGCGGTGTGAGTTAGTGTGGGGTCGATGGCTGTTTTATTTATATTATGTGCAAGAACAGGTATGTTATAAATGGAAAATAGACCGTGAGCGCCTAGATCTCCGACCCCCGATCTGGGGGCGTCACATCTGACGTATCAGGCTCCTGATGCGAAATTTCGTGTGCAGCGTCAGGGCTAATACGGCAGACCGTCATATGCAATACAGCTATTACGGCACATGCAAATGCGCAACAGACTCTAATTTTTGAAAAATTAGATATGGCAGACGATTTTCAGCATTAGGGGGGCATGTGAGGGCCATGCCTCTTGGAAATGGGGCATTTTGGTGATTATCTCTTTTATTTACCTCTTTTAATTTAAAAGAATGACTTCTGCTAATATGTGAACGTGAAAGGGAGTTATTTTTTAAAAAAGTGGAAACAAAATCTGATCATTCTATTGGAAAAAAGTTAGCTGGAGCCATTTTTTTTTTAAAACGCGGAAACTAAAGCTGACCATTAATTTGCAAATTTGAAAATTTGGTCAAATTTCTGAAATTCGGAATAACCAGCACTTTGTAATTTACTCAAGATAATTCATTTATGATGTTTACATATTAAGTTAATGTCTTAAAGTGGATAGAAATGAAATCTAAATTACAGCAGAGTCAAAATAATATATTAAAAATCTAATTACGATGTAAGGCAAACGTTCAATGAAGTACTACTAGATGGAACTGAACTAAACCCTACGAGGCAAAGGACAAAATGTAACTTAAGTTCATAAAGAGTTTGAGATTAAACAAACCTGAAAGAAATGTTTAGTGAGGATTTCAGTAGAGACAAGTTGCAACCTTTCGAATTAAGTATTCTAATTGAAGTAAGTTCCTCCAAACCTTATATCTCCCTCAAACCACTACAATTTGTAAGATCGAATCGCTCCAACTGCTTCAAATTGGATAAATTTGGTAATCTATCCATTGCCTTACACCCTTGAAGGCTTATTACTTTCAAACTAGAAGGAAGTCCATCAACAGACAACAAGTTGAAACAACTACTAAGCATGAGATTTTCCAATGATCCAATGCGCCTGATCGATGCAGGTAAATTTGGAATATTAGAAAGTTCCCTTGCATTGAACTATACCAGGGATTCAAGGTTCCCCGATTCTTCAGGCAATAATTCCAGACTACTACAACAATCAATATTTAAAAATTTCAGTGATCTCAGATTGCAAATAGTGTCTGGAAGAGTTTTAAGCATAGGGCAACTATCCATGTTCAGCAGAACAAGCGCACTAAGACTTCCGATCGAACGCCTTGAGCACTACAAGGGATTCAACAATGCTTCGAGATTTCTACACCAACCAATATCTAGAATTTTCAGAGATCTCAGATTGCAAATAGTGTCTGGGAGAGTATTAAGGTTTTGGCAATAAGACAAGTTCAGATCAATAAGCTTACTAAGACGACCAATCGAATGTGGTAATTTTCAAATATTTAGACCATTCGCATTGAGCTCTGCTAAAGACTCAATATTCCCAAAGTTTGAAGGAATTGTTTTTAGAGTTCTACAACCATTGATATTAAAGCTTTTCAGTGCTTTCAAGTTACAAATGTTGTCTGGAAGACTTTTTAGGTTCCAACACCCTCCCAAATCTAAGGAAACAAGCCTCAACAAGCTTCCGGCTAATATATGGACCTCCTCCAACCTTTCACAGTCCTTGAAACTTAAAGTTACAAGACACGATAATCTTGCAAAGCCTGAAGCTGTGGTTAAATAACTAGAATACGACATGTCTAGAGTCTTTGAGTTTTCAAAAACCTGTAAAAGTAAGGGCAAGTCCAAAATTTATTAAATAAAGCATATGCCAATGACGTACTCATAGTGCCTACCGTTTTGAGCTTCCACATTATTTTCAATTCGGTACCAGACAATGCAAGGAAAACAAGTTTTTGTGGGTTAAAATCTGAAGGTAAACACTCCAGTGAACAACGCTCCCAACAGAGCCACCTCAGATCTTTAAATGCGTGTTTAAAGCTTCCAATGAGATTCACATTTTGCAGGTAAAGAAATCTTAGTTTATGCATTCTTTTGAATGTTTCAGCTGCAAAACGATTGCCATTTGAGGCAGTAATGAATGATTTCTGTCCCGAGATATACTTGGGAGAAGGGCAAAATGTTAGGAATTCCCGTTTCCTGTCTTTGCGTAAATTAAATACGGAGATTATAACAGTCAATAATAATAACAGATATTGACAGATGAACACCAAGATTTATACGTGGAAAACCCCCGTAAGCCAAAGAGGTAAAAACCACGGGACAACTCCGAATGTTTCCACTATAACGATAATAATGGTTACAATATTCTCTCTCAAGTTTACGAAGTAAAACTTGAGGTACACCTGAATAGTAATATAACGATTAACTACTCCTTTGGTACTGGACCGGATAACCTGGACAGAACTGTCCCTTTGGTACTTGACCGGATAACCTGGAGGACTCCCCTTTTACGGCTCCAATGGCTGGACGAACTCCTAATGCTGTAGACCCAGATGGCTACAGCCTGAACAAACACTCACACTAACTCACCCGAAAAGAAAGAAGAGAGAAGCACGAGGGCCCCATATTCTGACCTGCCTAAAACTACTGCAAGGTAAGTTTTCTACTAGAGGGACTATCTAGCAGCTATGATGGAGAGAAGAGAGTAAGATGTTTTGGTGTAGTTTTAGTAATGAAGGGAGAGGGGTATATATAGGTGATAGAAATGTGGTAGGTGTAGTAGGTGTAGTTGGTGGAAATGGTTGGTAAGTTTTGAAAGAAGTGGATGGCTACCTAACAATCTCCCCCTCTTTCCAAACTCACAACTAATCACTTGCATTCCATACTTTCGCCCTGTTTGCACAGCTCCAACTTTTCTCGCGGAATCACTTTTGTTATCATATCAGACGAATTTTTATCCGTGTGTATCTTCTCTATATGTATCACCCCATCTTCAACCTGTTCCCGTAGCCAATGGTAACGTACATTAATATGCTTAGTACGACTGTGACAACTAGCATTCCTGCTCAAGTCAATAACACCTTAGCTATCACAATATAACTCAAAGTTGTCTTGCTTCTGACCCAATTCTTAGAGAAACAGCTTTAACCAAACAAGCAGCAATATACTCTAATTCGGTTACTCCCCGACTTTCCATGTCCATTACTCCCGCTAGCTACCAACCCAGCAACATGATTATCTGCACCTGTACCAGCCGCCTTATGGCGCAGCTCTCTAGAATGAAGAGCAGATCTAACCTCCTCTAGAGAAATAGTATCTTTACCAACAATAAATGATTGCACAAAGTTCTCATACGATAATGGTAAAGAAACTAACAGAATCAAAGCAGCATCCTCATCTTCAACTTTAACATCAATATTACGCAATTCTAATAAAATTGTGTTTAATTGATCTAAGTGATCTCGAAGAAGCATACCTTCCTGCATTCGCAGACTAAACAGACGTTGCTTCAGCAACAACTTGTTTGTTAAAGACTTCGTAATGTAGAGACTTTCAAGCTTCAACCACAGACCAGACGCGGTATCCTCCTCCGCGATTTCAGTAATAATATCATCTGCAAGACACAACAGAATTGTTGAATGTGCCTTTTCTTCCAGAATGACCATCTCAGCGCTTGTAGAAGCAGCCGTTTTTGTGTTCAACGGCTCCCAGAGCCCCTGTTGGTTTAACAAGGCACGCATCTTGATTTGTCACAGACTGAAACTATTTCTCCCAATAAATTTATCGACCTTAACGTTAATACCACCAGACATCTTTCTCCCAGAAACGTATACGTGAACAGTGCCGGTAAACAGTACCCGTGAACAGTACCGTGAACAGTGCCGTATGAACAGTACCGTATGAACAGTGTCGTATGAACAATCCCGTATGAACAGTGTCGTCTCCTCCGGTGATGAACAGTGTCGTCTTCTCCGGCGATGAACAGTAACTCCGGCAAGCTTAAAAAAAATCCGGCGAAAAATTTTGCAGCAGTTTCGACCAAAGCTTTGATACCAATTTGTTATAACGGAAGCAAGAAATATTATATGCAGAAGAAAAATAATTTTATAGATCTGAGAGGATAAACAGATTACAGAGGTTTTTTTAGATGATTTACAATCTCTACATGCATATCTATTTATAGACACAATTCTAAGGGTTAGGTGTGGTAGGTGGGGGTAGGTGGTGCCGCCGAAGGAACAGTGGTAGGTGGTGCCACCGGAGGAACAGTGGTCAAGTCATTTTAACATCCCCAATGTGACGCCCCCAAATCTGAGGTCAAAGATTCAGGTCGTCACATCATCATCCAACCATATCATACCTGTATTAACTTTACAACTCAACAATACATCCATCCAGACCTCAATCTTACACACAAACAAGTTAGAGCCTCAGAAACGATAATCAAAAGTGTCACTAAATATTACAATTCATTTGTACAAATCAGAGTCTTACGTAATTCCACTTATACAACTATACTTGAAGACAAGTCTTACTATTACAGTTGAAAATCTATCAGACTTACTCTGTAGTATTTATCAGGAGCTAAATCATCTCCGGGGTAATCTTCTACTCCTCTTTTGCTGTTGCGGGGTTAACCGACCAAATTCTTCTCTTTCTGAAAAGTTTTTATAAAGCAAGAATGAGCTACATAACGCTCAGGAAGTTCACCACTTTGAAAAATAATAACATGGTTTATTTCGAAAACATTCCCAACTATATGGGTATATATCTCAGATTTCAAAACATAATTGGACAATATATATGTCCGAGTTTGAATAAAACATCTATACACACTAAGGAGCTTTAAGAATAACATATGAACCCTTTATAAGGTTCCTATTTCAATATATCATAAGTTTGAAAATATATACATATGAGTATATCATTTTCGGCAAAACACTCTACGATTAACATACTGTACAGGGAATACCTCATTGCAAACCTCTTTCCTTCCATTAGCTTAGAAGGTTTCTCATACAAAAACATTTCATCCTTTGAAACAATTGCAAGAGTGCACTAACACGTGTCAATCTTTATAGAAAATCTTGCAGTTCTAGATACTGCACGATGTCAATATTTTTCTTATCAAAAACCACACTATCGGCAACTTGGCACTTAGGCCCAAGAAGCAGTGTTTGAGTATTTTTCCAAAGTGGAGGATGGGACTGGAAGAAAACATAAAAACCTGACAAGGATTGACGATGATCAGTCACCACATCCAAGTCCAATAATCCGCGGGTCTTCTCTACCGGTAGAAGGATAGAAACTACATCCGTAACTATCCCCGGGTGAAAACTACATCCGTAATCACCCTCGATGAAAACTACATCCGTAATCATCCTTCGGCAACACCTGGGCCGGAATAATAATTGATGGACCGCCTGGCTCACGGCCGCTTACACATCCCGGGAATCGTTCGTCAACGATTCCCACACCTGCCAGAGTCCCTTTTTCTTTTTCTTTTAAAACTTGATTTTGAATGAAAACTGAGTAGTTGAGGTCCGACATCAGTCGACCGATAATTCTTGAAATCATACAAGAAGCAGAACCTGACCGGGGGTTTTCAAAAATGTTTTGAGTTCGAGTTTGAAAGTATTAAAGGTATCTTGGATTAGCTTTGTCTTTAAAATAATGAACAATAATTAATAAATGATATTTTAAGATTTAATATTAATAATTAATAAAATAATTATTAAATAAAATAAGCTCTTAATCCAAGATAGGTATTTTGAGTATTTACGAAGATATAAAAATAATTACTTGAGTATACGATACTCCCCGAATGGCCCTTCGGGTTTTCGCAATTTAATTACGATATAATAATATACCGCTCCCCGGTCAATAGTATATACGGACCGCTACGACCTCTATTGCTAGAGTCGTTGTCCGAAGAAAACATTTTATTCTAAGTTCAAGGGGTGCAAACATATATGTACTTATACATCTCAATCTCATCGATACTTCGATAAACATAAACATTTGATATGATTGAAAACTACAAACACAACAGTGAAAGTCCTTGTATATATAAGTTTTGAAAAGTAAACTTGCATAGGTAGAATCAGGAACATAATATCTTGAAAATAAATGCTTAGGGTTGGAAAACTTGCCTTGGGAAGGTTGGTGTGGTTGGGCTCGTGGAGTGGAGCGACAATCTATAAATATCCAATATTCGCTCGTTAGTATCTTAGCAACACCACTTAATCATAATGTTTTAAAGAATACAAGGCCATCTTAGCGACTCCACCATTTGACCCACTAACCCTCCTATATGACCATGTCATCACATTATCACATTCTTTACCCATTCGACTCAAATCTATTCCTCAAACTCGAAACTCAAGTGAATACTCTTAAAACTACTTTAAACTAATCTCCTAAGTGGTTTTTCACTTTCGCGGATTTTACTTCAACATTTTTATAAAATTGAAAAATACATATTTTAATCCAATTCTTTTTGGGTAGCTTTCCCCACTGCATTTACTAGCTTCTCTAATTTTTCCATGATCCTACATAAATTTTTAGGGGTTCAAACAAGGTTCACAAGGGGACCACTTAGTGTAGTCCGGAATCCAGAAACACATTTCACTTCTCAGGCCATAACTCAAAATCTATACATCACCTAGTCATGAACCTTATATGTTTGGAAACTACATTCAAATACCTTTCCAACAATATATATTAGGACTACAGGGGACAAGATTTGGGGGTTCCAAACCAGCCTACAAGACAGTACAAGTTCTTGGGAAAAACTCAGCATGCTTATATCACTAAACCAACCAAGAATCTTACATCCACATCACAACCAACATCTAAATCACCAAGATCATACTTTATAACATACATGGAGATACATACACTAACCACAAGCTTAAAAATCACAACCACAACACTTAAACTCAAGGTCTACATCATCCATAACTTATATGTCCAAGATTCACACTAATAACCATGGATCTAACATTAAACATCACAAATACTACATGGACAAGAGGGGTTAGGGTTTTTATACCTTCTTGATGTTCTTACAATCTCAAACAAGCTTGGTTAACCTTGGGGAAGCCTTACTCTATGCTCACCATCTTCAATCTCACCAAAGAAATCAAGAACATGGAAGTGAGTTTCCTGACTGGAAAAACACGCCCCAAAGATCAGCCAAAACGAAGCCCTTGCACTCGTTTCCTGGTCGAGGCTCCTGAATGAAAGTTGTAGAGCGTCTTCACAGATTTCTAACCATATAAAGAACAAAAAATTTCATTGAGTAATGAAGTCTCTAGGCCCGTTTTAGTGAGCTCCTTTCCTGCTGGGCAGAATGGAGTATTTGGTGTTTGTTTTGTTTGATTAAAGTGATAAAGTGATCAATAATGCTTGATATTTTCACTTGGATGCATCTTATCTTCTTGCCATGTGGTGTCATCTCCTCATTGGTTCATTTGGATTACCTTTATCCATCCATAATTGCAAGCAAGTCCCTTGCTTTATACATATTGTTTCCAAGTCCTTCCTTCCTTTTCTTATTTGCACCAAGGGGCTTCCCTTCTTGTATATTTACTAAATCAATATGTTGCAATTCATTGTAATAGTGTGTCCCAATACCTCAAACAATCGTTGTGTCCAATTTTCTTTGTATTTTCTCTTTATCTCAGAAAAAAAATTCTCGCGGTTTCTCAATTGTTCTCATTTCCTTTAACTCTAGGATTTTATTCTCAATTCCATTTTCCTCTCATAATATATCATTCCTTGGACTTCTAATATTTACTATTCTCAATTCATGATTCGCTCGCTTGATCGCTTAATCTCGTTGTAAAGTTTCAGCGGCTTCTAGAACGTTTGTTTCACTTCCTCAGTGGTTTTCGTTCCAAAATTCTCAAATCACTTATAATAAAATTCCAAAATATTAACTCCTCAATTCCTCAAATTAAATATCTCATTTCTTGATATTACTGATATATAATTCACTACTCGGTCAAATATTACACGAAAATAGAATTTGGAATTTCTGAATTCCGATCGCATTTACATACACTTATTTACTCCGTAGATTACTAGTATAACTTCGGAATATCCACACTACGTCTCGTACATAGGTGGCATGAAAAATTTTCTTAATCCTCAAAATCACTATTCATTGATGCACTTCATCATAATAGGAAAAGTTTTAATTCTACCGAAATTTTGGGTTCTTACAGTCTCCCCTCCTTAAAAGGATTCCGTCCCGGAATCAGTTTAGGAATCTTTGGGGTTACTCCTTTGTTTCACTCTTTCAACTTCCAGGTGGATTCTTCCACATCTTGATTTTCTCACAATTCCTTATTAGTTTGAAAACTTGTTCCTCAGCACTTGTTCTTCTCTATCCATGATTTCCACGGGTTGCTCCACATAGGTCAAGTCGGGTCATAGGTCCACTTGGATGTACTCTATCACATGCTGATAGTCGGTGTGGTAGGGTCGTAACATAGACATATGAAACACATTATGAATCTGCTGCAAGCTTGGGGCAAGGCTAACTCGTAGGCTAACTTCCCAATACGCCTCAAAATCTAAAAAGGTCCAATAAACCTTAGACTTAGCTTCCCTTTCTTACCAAACCGCATCAATCCTTTTCAGGGGGATACCTTTAGCATCACGAAGTCTCCCACCTCATACTCCTTTGATATCTCATAAAATTTGACCATTCGAAATAATGGGTTTCGTAAAAACTAATGACTTTTACATACACTCGTCTGCACCGTAAAGGCGTAATATCAATTCGAAATCTTCATTTAATAATTCGTACATATCGTGATTGCAAAAATTTCTCATCCACCCATAAAATTAATTTTCATCCAGGTTCGAATATTCACGAAAATTAGGGCTATTGCAGTCTCACCAACGCTTTAATGTTGCTTCTCAACGCATGCTCTCCTCGACCTGTATTCCTTATCGGTTGTTCTATGAATGAAAATTTCTATCCCACTACTTATACGTTCCTCTTCTACCTTGTTTATAGTATCCGTGTTGAGTCCTTGTATTGTTGGGCCGTGAATACTTTGTGGTCGTGTTTTATAATCTGAGACAACGTCAATACGAACGGTATTCCTCCTACTCCTTCGCTTGATTAGCAGGCATGTGTTGCCTCCCATCAGCCGTTACCACTTGCTATGGATACTGTAGTCTTCGGTATACGTCGAACCAGTTCAGCTACTATGTCCCTCGTTCATTGACTTCTTCGTAACGCAAGAAAAGCGAAACTTCTTCTTTCGCAGTACGCTCTACAGGAGACGTCCTTACGTTCGCATGGTGATGATCGTGATAACAACATTCATTTCATGGATAAGTTTTTATTCTCGACTGCCCCGTGAAACCTAAGGCACGACACTAAATATAAATTCGATCGTCTGGACAATTCTTCTTCCTTGTCCGTCAGCCACAGATCAAATTAGTACGTATGCTCAATCTTTTTGTTAAATATGCTTGAAAGCACCTTCAATATTCGAAGTTTAACCTTAAGTCTTTATCTGACGTAATCAATGCCGAAGTTTTATATTGCACCACCATCTCTTCCGTATATAGTTCGATAATCTTCTAAATGGAAAGTCTCTCGTAGGTAAATCACTTGGTCCAACCATTATAAATCGACTAGGGCCATCTCTTGGCTCGGTCTTCGGCGACCTACTTATGAAATTCATTATAATTTTATCCACGTTCAAGATTTTCTATAGGCGGAATTAATCCACTAGATCTCTATCATTCTGCTTTTGACATGTCACGTTTGTACTTAATAGTTTGCCAATACCATTCTTCATATCCGTTTGCCAAACATTCTCTTAATTCTCTATACATCTTTGTCCTTCCCCATAATTTATTTATTTTCCTCTAACATTATTCTTTATGGTATATACTCTATTTTCTTGGTCAATACTGACTGAATTCCAATTTCGAATAAGCCCTTCTATAGGTATCGGGCACCACACAGGCCTTTCCCGGGTAGTAACAAATTTCTCCATGATACTCCCTGCTCCCTTTCATCACCTTCTCTTTCTTATGTTTAGTTCTAATATGAAGATATACTTATGACACTTGTGGAAAAAAATTTCACACTTTTCCTATAAGGTTAACGTCTCAGTTTTATGCGTGAACGCTATCATGACTAATCCCCGACTCACGGTTAGTATATCCTATCTCGTAACCTTTATGTTGCCTAGAAGTATAGGCTATCATCCTTTTTCTACTGCATCAGCACACCTCTTAAACTCTCGAAAGACGCATCATCGTGACCCTCAAAGTCTTCTTTTTATCATCAAGTATAGATAACAACGAGGTTGTTGCTAATATCTCATTTCATTCCAAAACTTTGTTCATTAATCCATAAAGGCTTCTGACTCGTTAGTCCACCCAAATGATACTACCATAATTTTATAACTTTTATATTAGTGTGAAATGCCAACTTTGGCACAATACAGAAGTCGATTCTGAGTTGGTGAAACCCGCTTTTCAACCTTATCCTTGAAAAATAAGTACGCGTTTTAACTGGTCAACAATTCCTACATCTCCGGTTAGGGGTATCGGTTCTCGATGGTATATGTAAGATGTCATACGCTCGTCCTCTCTCACAACTGGCACCAATCAGTCTGAGGCCTACATGTTGCTGCGATTCCCAATAAACTTTATTAGGTGGTAATCTCGAAGGATCATTGGGATATATCCATGCATCCATTTGCTATTAGGGGCCTGTTAAACTATATGTCTCTCTATGTGCATCAATCCCTTTAAGCTAAGTAAAGCTTCACATTCTTGCCACGATATTTCTTCCTTTCTCGTCCATCTCACTTCCATGTTAGTTTCCTCCAAGGATATGTTTTACATCGCAACCGATTTGCATTTCCTGGATCAGGAAAAGGCTTGGTAACTCCAGAATTCATTAATATAACATCCTGACAACGGTTGGTAGAAGCGTACTCCCAACCACCTCATCATTTCTTATAACTTTCCCCACACGAATATTAAAGGTCTTGTGGTATGCCCCGACATGTTAATTATACGTTAATAATTACTCGGCATAACGCTCTGGCTGCACAATTACAACATTTGGTTTTTTGATCTCATATTGGTGTGACGGTTCATAATTGTACCTCCCGTTCACCTTAGAGTAATCACTTTGAAAGGAATGGTTTCAAAATAACAAGGTCCAATAGATAATTTTAATGAGAATTCCACATTGGATGTTCCAAGAATGTTGATGGTTCCAAATACTAGGAGTCTCGATTTTTGGAGATGTAAGGATGGACAGAAAGAATACAACAAGGTTTATTCCTTCCCGTCCTGATAATTCTGTAATATGATACCATAGAGAATGTTGCACAAGGACAATGATTGTTGGATACAAAAGTCATAAAGACGGTCTTTATACAATTCTTACATCGGGTGGACACTTTTCCTCCTGAATAATAAGAGGAAATCTAAAGTCGCATTGATGAAAGTCAGCCAATAGAAAGCAATTCTACTCCATGACAATTAAAGAATGAAGTAGTTTGTCATTCAAGTAATCAATGGTTTCAAATGAATTCTCATTGTATGAATGAAAGAATAAAATATTCAAGTGATATAAAGTCTGATACGAAGATGGGTAAGAGTTCAAGTCGAGTGGGCGACCTCACTATGTCTCAATCAAGTCATTCGTCAAAACTTTCATCATCATACTTTACCACATGCAAAATGCATTGCGGAATGAATTAAATTGGGAGTTGGACGAGTGGAACAATAACTAGTCCTTTTCAAGAAACACTAGCAACTAGCCAGACAAAATTTGCTAGTTCACCTGTTTGAGACATCACCACTAGCTAGGACAATTAGCTAGGTGTTCTTCACAACATTACAATTTTGACTAGTTAGAACAATCAACTAGTCATTCATATTGACATGTCGACTAGCCAGTTTCAATTGGCTAGAACGGAATTTCAACATCGTAGCCATTGAAGAAACTTTAGGCTACTCGGACAATGAATGGAAATAAGAAGTTATTAAGTTTGAAAAGAAAACTATAAAATCTGAAGAGAATGTTCTAGGTATCGGAACAATCGATAACCTCTCATCAAATATTACTTACCAGTGAAACGGTCCACCCAAGGGTGCCTCCGTACACATGCTTTATCAGATCCTACAATAGAATTAAATTCAGAATACCAATATCAAAATGATATCCTTACTATGATTTCAATGTACGATGTACAATCTCATCTTGAATAGAAGAAAAGAATTCATGAAGGATGTCTGGACATTAGATCATCCATGTCCTCAGTAATTTGTTAAATATTTATGAGCTCAACTGAAGAGTGCAAGTATGAAAGAAGCAATCAAATATCAATATTCGTTAAGTAGTATTCGTCGATTAATTAAGGAAATATTCGTTGAACATTCCTTGGATAATTGAAAGAAAGTGTAAATAGTCCTGAGCAGAACAAAATAATTATAATCTTCAAATAGAATGCTCGGGGATCAAATAAGATACTTTGGATGAGTCCCGGTTTAGAGAAAGTATATCACTGGTTGTTATTCCACAAGTTTGAAGTAGAAAGCTAGGAGGGTTACCTGATATAAACTAATCGAGGTAACAGGGTTAGTGAACAGTTTAAAATGAAGTAGTGCACCTGCCGGTAGTTACCAAAATAAGTTAATGATCATTCGTGCATCTCGTTATCACCATTATGAGGGTAACTCCATCTCTTTGTCTTCGTAATACAAGACAACAACTAGTGCGTCTCTCAATCATCATCTTAAAGTCATTTATCGAGTTGGGGTTTCACAAATATATCTGTCATTTCCGTGCTTTATCTTGAAGACCAAGCTTCGCATCATTCCGGGGACACCTGCTAAGTCCATAAGGTCCTACTTCATGCCTTCCGACATGAATCACAAGTGGCCAGTTCCCCCTGGGAACAGATCAAAGATATCTCTCAGGGATCTCAGTGCAGTCCATAGGTTCAGTGGCGGGTGTGTGTATGTGAACATATACCAAAAATATTGAGGTCTACGTACCTATATACGTAGTCCATGATAACGTCTCTATCAAAGGATCCCACTCTACCCACTGGTCTTTTCTATTGGTAGACTCTGAGATCACTGTATCGCTCGTTGCAACCATATTCAACTTCTCTTGAGTCCCTTTGTTAATCCTACTTGTTTGTTCTCTAAGTTGAACTACCACGTTCTAGCGCCCGAATCATGCGTGGAATTATCTAGCACGCTCGTCTTATGATAACATTCTCGTATAACACATGTAAAATTCGCCATCAAGGGTAATGAAATCCACAACGACATAGTGACCAACTTTCAGGTAAACCCGTTACTTATCGAAAATCGGATCTTATAGCCAAAGTAAAAGACTTTCATTATTCCAAGTACTAAGTACCCTTAAATATGTAGGGAAGTCTAAACTTCTTGATTCTTAAAATGCCGCCTCCTAAACTGTGGAGGACTATGGGCCACAAAATTTATGCCAGCCTAGCCATCCGATCGTATTGGCAATATCGCCTCTACCTCAGTTGTTCTTGAGATTTCGCTCTGCTTCCTATATCATTACCTATGATAGGTCATGTACGACTCTCAAACCTCTATTCATCATTCTGAAGGTCTATAAGGATTCTATCGACCCTAGTATAATACCTCCAGTAAACACTCCAGTCCATTATACTCACCGGTACCTCTTCCAGAAGTCCAATAATAAGTTTACTACGATCTCTTATGTCATTCTCCTACTTAGACTCAACTCTCAACACTCTTGTTTCTGAGTACTGTAACTTATCGCTCTGATACCATTTCTGTGACACCCCCAAATCTGAGGTCAAAGATTCAGGTCGTCACATCATCATCCAACCATATCATACCTGTATTAACTTTACAACTCAACAATACATCCATCCAGACCTCAATCTTACACACAAAAAAGTTAGAGCCTCAGAAACGATAATCAAAAGTGCCACTAAATATTACAATTCATTTGTACAAATCAGAGTCTTACGCAATTCCACTTATATAACTATACTTGAAGACAAGTCTTACTATTACAGTTGAAAACCTATCAGACTTACTCTATAGTATTTATCAGGAGCTAAATCATCTCCGGGGTAATCTTCTACTCCTCTTCTACTGTTGCGGGGTTAACCGACCAAATTCTTCTCTTTCTGAAAAGTTTTTATAAAGCAAGAATGAGCTACATAACGCTCAGCAAGTTCACCACTTTGAAAAATAATAACGTGGTTTATTTCGAAAACATTCCCAACTATATGGGTATATATCTCAGATTTCAAAACATAATTGGACAATATATATGTCCGAGTTTGAATAAAACATCTATACTCACTAAGGAGCTTAAAGAATAATATATGAACCCTTTATAAGGTTCCTATTTCAATATATCACAAGTTTGAAAATATATACATATGAGTATATCATTTTCGGCAAAACACTCTACGATTAACATACTGTACAGGGAATACCTCATTGCAAACCTCTTTCCTTCCATTAGCTTAGAAGCTTTCTCATACAAAAAAATTTCATCCTTTGAAACAATTGCAAGAGTGCACTAACACGTGCCAATCTTTATAGAAAATCTTGCAGTTCTAGATACTGCACGATGTCAATATTTTTCTTATCAAAAACCACACTATCGGCAACTTGGCACTTAGGCCCAAGAAGCAGTGTTTGAGTATTTTTCCAAAGTGGAGGATGGGACTGGAAGAAAACATAAAAACCTGACAAGGATTGATGATGATCAGTCGCCACATCCAAGTCCAATAATCCGCGGGTCTTCTCTACCGGTAGAAGGATAGAAACTACATCCGTAACTATCCCCGGGTGAAAACTACATCCGTAATCACCCTCGATGAAAACTACATCCGTAATCATCCTTCGGCAACACCTGGGCCGGAATAATAATTGATGGACCGCTAGGCTCACGGCCGCTTACACATCCCGGGAATCGTTCGTCAACGATTCCCACACCTGCCAGAGTCCCTTTTTCTTTTTCTTTTAAAACTTGATTTTGAATGAAAACTGAGTAGTTGAGGTCCGACATCAGTCGACCGATAATTCTTGAAATCATACAAGAAGCAGAACCTGACCGGGGGTTTTCAAAAATGTTTTGAGTTCGAAAGAGTTCGAGTTTGAAAGTATTAAAGGTATCTTGGATTAGCTTTGTCTTTAAAATAATGAACAATAATTAATAAATGATATTTTAAGATTTAATATTAATAATTAATAAAATGATTATTAAATAAAATAAGCTCTTAATCCAAGATAGGTATTTTGAGTATTTACGAAAATATAAAAATAATAACTTGAGTATACGACACTCCCCGAATGGCCCTTCGGGTTTTCGCAATTTAATTACGATATAATAATATACCGGTCCCCGGTCAATAGTATATACGGACCGCTACGACCTTTATTGCTAGAGTCGTTGTCCGAAGAAAACATTTCATTCTAAGTTCAAGGGGTGCAAACATATATGTACTTATACATCTCAATCTCATCGATACTTCGATAAACATAAACATTTGATATGATTGAAAACTACAAACACAACAGTGAAAGTCCTTGTATATATAAGTTTTGAAAAGTAAACTTGCATAGGTAGAATCAGGAACATAATATCTTGAAAATAAATGCTTAGGGTTGGAAAACTTGCCTTGGGAAGGTTGGTGTGGTTGGGCTCGTGGAGTGGAGCGACAATCTATAAATATCCAATATTCGCTCGTTAGTATCTTAGCAACACCACTTAATCATAATGTTTTAAAGAATACAAGGCCATCTTAGCGACTCCACCATTAGACCCACTAACCCTCCTATATGACCATGTCATCACATTATCACATTCTTTACCCATTCGACTCAAATCTATTCCTCAAACTCGAAACTTAAGTGAATACTCTTAAAACTACTTTAAACTAATCTCCGAAGTGGTTTTTCACTTGTGCGGATTTTACTTCAACATTTTTATAAAATTGAAAAATACATATTTTAATCCAATTCTTTTTGGGTAGCTTTCCCCACTGCATTTAATAGCTTCTCTAATTTTTCCATGATCCTACATAAATTTTTAGGGGTTCAAACAAGGTTCACAAGGGGACCACTTAGTGCAGTCCGGAATCCAGAAACACATTTCACTTCTCAGGCCATAACTCAAAATCTATACATCACCTAGTCATGAACCTTATATTTCTGGAAACTACATTCAAATACCTTCCCAACAATATATATTAGGACTTCAGGGGACAAGATTTGGGGGTTCAAAACCCTCCTACAAGACAGTACAAGTTCCTGGGAAAAACTCAGCATGCTTATATCACTAAACCAACCAAGAATCTTACATCCACATCACAACCAACATCTAAATCACCAAGATCATACTTTATAACATACATGGAGATACATACACCAACTACAAGCTTAAAAATCACAACCACAACACTTAAAATCAAGGTCTACATCATCCATAACTTATATGTCCAAGATTCACACTAATAACCATGGATCTAACATTAAACATCACAAATACTACATGGCCAAGAGGGGTTAGGCTTTTTATACCTTCTTGATGTTCTTACAATCTCAAACAAGCTTGGTTAACCTTGGGGAAGCCTTAATCTATGCTCACCATCTTCAATCTCACCAAAGAAATCAAGAACATGGAAGTGAGTTTCCTGACTGGAAAAACACGCCCCAAAGATCAGCCAAAACGAAGCCCTTGCACTCGTTTCCTGGTCGAGGCTCCTGAATGAAAGTTGTAGAGCGTCTTCACAGCTTTCTAACCATATAAAGAAAAAAAAATTTCATTGAGTAATGAAGTCTCTAGGCCCGTTTTAGTGAGCTCCTTTCCTGCTGGGCAGAATGGAGTATTTGGTGTTTGTTTTGTTTGATTAAATTGATAAAGTGATCAATAATGCTTGATATTTTCACTTGGATGCATCTTATCTTCTTGCCATGTGGTGTCATCTCCTCATTGGTTCATTTGGATTACATTTATCCATCCATAATTGCAAGCAAGTCCCTTGCTTTATACATATTGTTTCCAAGTCCTTCCTTCCTTTTCTTATTTGCACCAAGGGGCTTCCCTTCTTGTATATTTACTAAATCAATATGTTGCACTTCATTGTAATAGTGTGGCCCAATACCTCAAACAATCGTTGTGTCCAATTTTCTTTGTATTTTCTCTTTATCTTAGAAAAAAAATTCTCGCGGTTTCTCAATTGTTCTCATTTCCTTTAACTCTAGGATTTTATTCTCATTCCATTTTCCTCTCATAATATATCCTTCCTTGGACTTCTAATATTTACTATTCTCAATTCATGATTCGCTCGCTTGATCGCTTAATCTCGTTGTAAAGTTTCAGCGGCTTCTAGAACGTTTGTTTCACTTCCTCAGTGGTTTTCGTTCCAAAATTCCCAAATCACTTATAATAAAATTCCAAAATATTAACTCCTCAATTCCTCAAATTAAATATCTCATTTCTTGATATTACTGATATATAATTCACTACTCGGTCAAATATTATACGAAAATAGAATTTGGAATTTCTGAATTCCGATCGCATTTATATACACTTATTTACTCCGTAGATTACTAGTATAACTTCGGAATATCCACACTACGTCTCATACATAGGTGGCATGAAAAATTTTCTTAATCCTCAAATTCACTATTCATTGATGCACTTCATCATAATAGGAAAAGTTTTAATTCTACCGAAATTTTGGGTTCTTACACCCAAAGCAAACGGTCCTTCTATGAAGTCCGATGTCTTTCTGCTGTCTAAATCGTCTATAACAAGAAGAATTTTTGTATTACAAATTTTGGCTTTTATCAACTCAATCCCGTTGTTAGCATTGTCAATGGTAATATCCTTACATTTGAGAACATTATTGACAAGTTTCTGTTGTAAACGCTATGCCTTTACTTGTTTGTGAAGCCTGTCTAACGTTTTCTAAGGAGCAGCTGCCCTCAAAGTGGCTATAGTTTTGGTTGTAAACAGCTTTGGCAAGAGTTGTTTTGCCAACTCCACCCATACCATATATACCAATCCTAATGACACCTGCTGTGACATTGCTCAACAATGTTGCTATGTCTTTAACACCAGAATCAAACCCAACTTGATATTTGGCGACATTTAAAGTCATAGGATTTACTTTGTGTAAAACTCCATCAACAATCTCTTTGATGACAACTTGAGACCTGCAACACAATTTATTAATTGAAACATATTGTCAGATCTTTATTAAATGAAATATGTTGTCAGATCTTCATTAAGAATACCAGATGGATGCAAATTATCAAGTATATATACACTAAAGCAGATTGTGCCTAGACTCCAGAAATCTATCCACCGATGGTGATTCAAACTTTTTACATAAAGTGTATCCTACTGGCGTTGCATTGGCACCAACGCACAGATACTTATAATTAATTTTACAATTTCAAAATAAGTACTCTACGATCAGGATGAGTGTTTGAAATTGTATCCGAGCTATTTTCAAAGAGTTAAAGTAGTCAAATAAGATGCTTTTACAGGTGTTTTGATATTTGAATTATGTCAAAGAACAATCCTAGTTTAGAGGAACTAGTTAAAATTTATTCTAGGATAGCTTCCTGATTTCGCTCTAATTTACAAGCTTCTGTATAGATTGAGTTCATGTGATATAATAAAATTATTCTAGTTCTCTCAATTCTCTAGCCTATACATCAGTTTTCCTACCATGTAAAACCAACAGTTATATATTCAACTCGAACTCAATTCTAATCATTTCCTTGACAAATTTGTGTTTAGGTTTGTAGTTACATAGTCACAACTATGTCAATCTTCTTAAATTTGTAAGTCCAAAAAAAGAGCAATTACAAGATATCGGATTTGTTAAGTAACCATGCTGCAAAATTAAGTTCATATGGATTCCTTCTTTGATATTCATTGTTATATTTATTCCAGCTCACTACTATTTTAACAATTGAGGCAGTTTTAATGTTGTGACATACATATTTATACGGACTTGGTACCCTCTGAATTTCCCCACCTGATTCAGTGCATGGCGCCACCTACCCAACCTGCCCTTCTCATAACGAGTGTCATTTGATTCGTGTGTTATTGAAACTTCCTGTCTGGTACTTGACGACCGATGGGTCAATGTAGTAAAAAACAGGAATAACCAATATAAACACTTCAGCCACTTATCCAACCTATCCCTATCTAAACACTTTCCGTGTTTTAGGAAAGCTTCACCAAAACTTCCAGTCTGGTACTTGACAACCGATGGGTCAATGTAGTAAAAAACAGGAATAACCAATCTGTCCATTGATTCAGAACAACCGAGGATCTCTACGAGCTCGTCAAGACAGTATTGTGAAGAAGCATAATTTTCTGACAAGACAACAACGTAGATCTTAGATTCGTGAATAGCTTGGAGCAAAGCTGATGAAATAACTTCTCCGCTGCGTAGATTAGGAACATCTCTAAATGTTTGAATATTATTGCGTTGTAAGGAATCATATAGATAATCAGTAAATGAATCTCGTGTATCTATGCCTCGAAAGCTTAAGAAGACGTCCCATTTAGTAGGATGTGAAGTTGAGGCAGAGGAGGGTGGAGTTGGATTATGACTTGTAGAAGCCATTAACATAAAATGCAAGAATTTCAAATATCAAGATCGAAAACAAGAAAACTGGTAAGATGAGTAAGTAGAGGTAATTAGATCATCTGCTGTCAAAAAAAAGTAGTACAACATAGAATGCAATCAAATGTCAAATGTGAAATGTCAATGATATATGACAAATGGCATAAAACGAGTAAAATACGTAAGAAAACGAGTGAATCTTAAATTTAATATTCCCTACTTTAATCATTAGCAAGTTTTAAATAGTAGCAAATACAGATGATTATGGAAAAAAGTAACGAGTTGGTAGCCACAGTTTTCCTCTTGTTTTATTAAGAGTATGGGTAGTAATGTAATGTAGTGAGGAAGTGTAGTATAGTCTTTGACTAACCTTTTATATATATGTCTTAAGGATGTAGCTTGTAACCTAATTTTGAGAGAGAAGCAATGTAGCCGCTTAGGCAAAATCAGTTTGTAAATAAATTTTATATCTTTATCTTTTTTGTTCATCTATTTGTTTCTTGTCTTTGATCCTCAAATTTACAAAGTTATCATGGTATCAAAGTCACTGATCTTCGAGGCTCCGCATCATCTTTGTTATTGTTATAGTTTGAATCTCTCTCTCGTTGTCGAAAACTACTCAAACAAATTTATGCTCTCCAAGTGTTTGATAAATTTCCCAAAACAGTTCTTGGCTACTTAAACTCACCAGCATCATCTCTGTTTCAAACACAACAAGCGCATGCTCACATTCTCAAAACAGGCCTTCTCTTGGAGCCTCATGCTGCTACCAAACTCCTCTCACTCTACGCCAATCATCTATACTTCGCCGACGCGCATCTCGTACTTAACTCACTCTGTTATAACGGAAGCAAGAAAGATTATATGCAGAAGAGAAATAGTTTATTGATCTTGAGGATAAACAGATTTTCAGATGCCTCAGATAATTTCAAATGCTTACATGCATTTCTTATTTATAGACAAAATCTAAGGGGTAGGTGGTGGTAGGTGTGGTTGGTGGCCGCCGGAGGAATAGTAGCCGCCGGAGGAACAGTAGTCAAGGCCGCCGGAGTAACAGTAGTAAAGACATTCCAACAAATCTCCACCTTGACTTGAATACTTACAAATAACAGATAACAGATGTACCAAACGCATCATAATAATGCCAGATGTACCAGATAACAGATCTCCACCTTGACTTGAATCCTCTCACAAAAACAGATAACAGATGTACCAGATGCATCATAATAATGCTAGATGTACCAGATAAAACTCTTCTGCCTCAGATTTTGCCCTAAAAAGGCAATCAACAACTCCGTACATTTAACAAGTCCAAACAATGTTGAAACTTGCTATGTGGAACCGACTTGGTGAGCATATCAGCTGGGTTATCAGCAGTACCCACTTTTCTCACCTTAATTCTCGTCTCACTTCTTAGAAAATGATATCTCACATTTATGTGCTTAGTCCGCTCATGATTGACTTGATCCTTTGCTAAACAGATTGCACTGAGACTGTCACAAAATACCGTAGCTTGATCATGATGTAGACCAAGATCGCTGACCAATCCTTTCAACCAGATTCCTTCTTTTGCGGCTTCTGTCAATGCCATGTACTCTGTTTCTGTAGTAGACAAAGTCACTGTAGGTTGCAGAGTAGCTTTCCAACTGACAATCGAACCACCCTGAGTGAAAGCATAACCAGTCATAGACCTTCTACTGTCAACATCTCCAGCATAATTAGAGTCTGAAAACCCTGTCACCAAACACTCAGTATCACCTCCATAAATGAGACCAACATCAGACGTACCTTTTAAGTACCGAAATACCCTCTTCACAGCTTGCCAGTGCTCCTTGCCTGGATCACCCATGAACCTACTAACAACACTGACAGACTGTGCAAGATCGGGTCTAGTGCAGACCATTGCATACATCAAGCTTCCTACTGCACTAGCATAGGGAACTCGAGACATGTACTCTTTTTCATCAGCAGACTTAGGTGTAAAAGCAACAGACAGATGTGCATTTGCAGCACTAGGAGTATCTATGGGCTTTGCTGTAGACATGCCAAACCTTGACAAAATCTTCTGAATGTATCCCTTCTGTGACAAGAAGAGCTTTCTTTTGTTTCTATCCCTATAAATCTCCATTCCCAGAATTTTTCGAGCCGCACCCAAATCTTTCATTTCAAACTCAGCACTGAGGAGACCTTTCAACTTCTGAATATCAGACTTGTTCTCTGCAGCTATCAACATATCATCTACATACAGGACCAGATAAATGAAAGAACCATTTGCTGTCTTACTGTGATAAACACAGCAATCATACGGACTCCTGGTGTAGCCAATACCTATCATATAGCTATCAAATTTCTTGTACCACTGCCTCGGAGACTGATTTAGCCCATACAAGGACTTCAATAACTTGCAAACATAATCTTCTTTTCCAGGAACCTGAAAACCGTCTGGCTGAGTCATGTATATCTCCTCCTCCAGCTCTCCATGCAGAAAAGCTGTCTTCACGTCGAGTTGTTCAAGCTCCAGATTCTGATGTGCAACTATTGCTAGTAGCACCCTGATGGAAGTGTGTCTGACCACTGGTGAAAAAATCTCATTGTAATCTACTCCCTCTTTCTGAGTGAACCCTCGAGCTACTAACCGAGCTTTATACTTGATACCCTCAACCGATGTTTCTCCTTCCTTCTTCTTGTAGACCAATTTACAAGTAACAATCTTTCTGTATCGAGGCTGCTTGACTAATTCCCAAGTCTTATTCTTCTGAAGTGACTCCATTTCATCTCCCATAGCAGCAAACCATTTTGTAGATTCAGTACATGTCACTGCTTCTTTGTAAGTGGATGGCTCTTCAGAGCTAGGGTCCACTTCTTCAGCTACCTGTAGTGCATATGCCACCATATCTTCAAAACCATATTTCTTTGGAGGCACTCCATACTTAGCTCTCCTCGATCGATCAAGAGCTAAACTGTGTTGATTTACTACTGGTACTGATGATTCTGATTCTGACTGTGGTTGTTGAACTTCTTGTTGTGGTTCACTTTCATCTTGAGTGACTTCCTGCTCCACCTGTTCTCAACACCACCACTTTCTGAACCAATCGTAGACTTCACAGTAGGGTTAAACATAGAATTTTCATCAAAGACTACATTTCTACTCAGTATAACCCTATTTTCAGATGGAGACCAGATTCTATAACCTTTAACCCCATCCCCATAGCCAACAAATACTCCCTTTTTAGCTCGTGGCTCCAATTCACCCTCATTTACATGATAATAAACAGTACAACCAAAAACTCTTAAATTGGAGTAATCAGCAGGCTTACCAGACCATTTCTCAACAGGAGTTTTGAGATGGATACCTGTGTGAGGTCCACGATTAATCAAATAACACGCTGTACTAACCGCCTCTGCCCAGAATCTTCTAGTTAGTCCAGCGTTAGAAAGCATACACCTAGCTCTCTCCAGAAGTGTCTGATTCATATGCTCTGCTACACCATTCTGCTGTGGTGTATCCCTGACTGTATGATGCCTAGCAATCCCCTCATTCTTGCAGAAATCTGCAAACTCGGACGAGCAAAATTCCAGGCCATTATCTGTTCGCAGCATCTTAATCTTCTTCCCTGTTTGATTCTCCACTAGCACCTTCCACTTCTTGAAAACCTTGAAGGCTTCACTTTTGTGCTTTATGATGAACAGCCAAGTCATTCTTGAGAAATCATCGATCATTGACACAAAATATATGTGACCCCCTAAAGACTCCACCCGGGAAGGTCCCCAACAATCAGAATGGATGTAATCAAGTGTGCCTTTTGTTCTGTGTGTTGCTTTAGGAAACTTGCTGCGATGTAACTTTCCAAAAACACAATGTTCACAGAACTCAAGACCTGTGACCTTATGACCACAAAGAAGATCAGCTTTTGACAGAATTTGCATCCCCCTTTCACTCATATGACCGAGCCTCATGTGCCACAACCTGGTCATGTTTTCTTTTTCAATTTCCGAAGACGCAACAGCAACAGAACCTGTTAACGTAGAACCTTGAAGAAGATACAAGGTACCACGTTTAACACCTTTCAGAATCACATCAGAACCTTTGCAGACATGTAAAACTCCACCTTCACCTTGAAAACTGAAACCCTTGCTGTCTAACATACTCAAAGATATCAGATTCTTTGTCATAAGTGGAATATGCCTAACATCATTCAATGTGCAGAATTTACCATCATGTATCCGAATTTTAATCGAGCCTATTCCAACCGTCTCACAAGTAAAACTGTTAGCCATAGAAATCTTGCCACCGTCTACTTGCTCGTAGGTTGTAAACCACTCCCTGCGCGGACATATATGATAAGACGCTCCAGAATCAAGAATCCACACATCAGAGTGATGCGTGTCCTTAACAGCAACTAGAGCAAAATCTTCTTCAGAAGTAGCATCAGCTACAGCAGCAATATCTGTCAAATTATCCTGTTGCTTCTTTTTCTTGGGACAATCAGATTTCCAGTGTCCCTTCTCTTTACAGTAATTACAGATATCATTAGGTTTTGGACCCTTAGGAACTGATTTCTTCCCCGACTTTCCATGTCCATTACTCCAGCTAGCTACCAACCCAGCAGCATGATTATCTGTACCTATACCAGCCGCCTTATGGCGCAGCTCTCTAGAATGAAGAGCAGATCTAACCTCCTCTAGAGAAATAGTATCTTTACCAACAATAAACGATTGCGCAAAGTTCTCGTACGATAATGGTAAAGAAACTAACAAAATCAAAGCAGCATCCTCATCTTCAACTTTAACATCAATATTATGCAATTCTAATAAAATTGTGTTTAATTGATCTAAGTGATCTCGAAGAGGCATACCTTCCTGCATTCGCAGACTAAACAGACGTTGCTTCAGCAACAACTTGTTTGTTAAAGACTTCGTCATGTAGAGACTTTCAAGCTTCAACCACAGACCAGACGCGGTATCCTCCTCCGCGATTTCAGTAATAATATCATCTGCAAGGCACAACAAAATTGTTGAGTGTGCCTTTTCTTCTAGACTGGCCATCTCAGCGCTTCCAGAAGCAGCCGTTTTTGTGTTCAACGGCGCCTAGAGCCCCTGTTGCTTTAACAAGGCACGCATCTTGATTTGCCACAGACTGAAACTATTTTTCAGTAAATTTGTCGACATTAACGTTAATACCACCAGACATCTTCTCCCAGAACCGTATATGCGAACAGTGCCCGTGAACAGTGCCCGTGAACAGTACCCGTGAACAGTACCCGTGAACAGTACCGTGAACAGTACCCATGAACAGTACCTGTGAACAGTACCGTGAACAGTACTTGTGAACAGTACTCGTGAACAGTACCGTATGAACAGTACCGTATGAATAGTACCGTATGAACAGTGTCGAATGAACAGTACCGTATGAACAGTGTCATCTTCTCCGATGATGAACAGTATCATCTTCTCCGGCGATGAACAGTAACTCCGCCTGAACAGTGTCGTCTTCTCCGGCGATGAACAGTATTTATAACGGAAGCAAGAAAGATTATATGCAGAAGAGAAATAGTTTATTGATCTTGAGGATAAACAGATTTACAAAGATTTTCAGATGCCTCAGATAATTTCAAATGCTTACATGCATTTCTTATTTATAGACAAAATCTAAGGGGTAGGTGGTGGTAGGTGTGGTTGGTGGCCGCCGGAGGAATAGTAGCCGCCGGAGGAACAGTAGTCAAGGCCGCCGGAGTAACAGTAGTCAAGACATTCCAACACACTCCCAGAGCCTAATATCGACAGGCCTTGTGCCTGATGTCGTGTGTCGTTAAGGCTTGTTCTGGTTTGTTAGCGGTTAGAATTGGACAGCAAGTTCATGGGTTAGCTTTGGCTTTTGGGCTTGTTTGGGATTCGTTTGTTGTTTCATCACTGTTTCTTTTTTATGTCAAGTGTGGGCGATTGGGTAATGCACATAAGCTGCTTGATACGATGTGTGATCGGAATGTTTCGTCTTGGAGTGCTTTGCTTGCGGGGTATGCTCGAAAAGGGAATGTGAGTGACACTAAGGTGGTTTTTGATAAGATGGTGAATGCGGGGATTGAGTTTAGTTCTGATTCGTGGAATGGTTGGATTGCGGGGTTTAATCAGAGTGGGCATCATTTGGAGGCTGTTTTGGCGTTACGAGATATGCATTCATGAGGTTTTGTGCCAGATGGGACTAGTGTTTCGAGTGCTTTGTCAGCTGTAGGGGACTTGGAGAATGCAGTAGTGGGAATTCAGATTCATGATTATGTGATTAAACAGGGTCTTTCGGTCTTCGATCAGATAAATGGGTTCTCTGTGTATGGTAAGTGTTGGTGCACATTTGAGATGTCGAGAGTTTTTTGATGAAATGGGTGATATATATTTAGGTGCTTGTAATGCTCTAATAGCAGGGTTCTCGAGAAATGGTCTTGTTGACGATGCTTTGAATGTGTTTAAGAAATTTAAAGGAAATGGTTTGGAGTTCAACGTTGTGACTTGGACTTCGATGATAGCTAGTTGTTCACAACATGGTAAATATACTGAGGCTTTAGAGCTTTTTAGAGAGATGCAGACTGTTGGAGTGAAGCCAAATACTGTAACTATTCCTCTGCATGTGGAAATATTGCAGCATTGAGGCATGGTAAAGCAGCACATGGTTTCTCACTCCGAAGAGGCATTTCTTGTAATGTTAAGTCAGGTCTTAAAAGAAAACCTTTGGTCCCATATGAGGCGACTAGGATTCCGTGAAACTGAGGAAAATCATCCAGTCTTTGGGAACATCAAGCAGGCACTGAAAACACTTGTCCAGCAAAGATTCTTGCAGAAAGAGAAAGTTTATGGCCCTGAAGGAAATAGTATAGTTTATGAACTTGCTGAGAGATCCTTAGATGAAACAATTAGTGGTCAAGTTAAAGAATATATATCACAGATTGTGCAAAGAGAGGTGCCCGCAACAGAGAATGACTAGCATTCTTTTTCGAAATCTTCCATTATTTGACTCGTACTATCGTAAGTCGGACACCAATCTCTGGAATGCAGATGGGGAAGCTGTAGGTGGAACAGAATATGTCATATTGGCCAAACTTTTGTAGTAATTATTGACGCCACTGTTCGGATTGTTTTTTGTTTTGTTTAAGCTCAACTTTCGTACTCAACACCTATGGACAGAGTTTTGAAGCTATGGATGGGATGATGGGAACTGCAGCAGATCCTGACATTGAATGCTTAAGGTGTCTTTCTTAGGTTGAGGTTGGATGTTGTCCAGGGGCGAAAGTTTGTAGTCATGTTCTTCTGGATAAAGAAAATGCCAGTAAGATTAAATTGAACCACGGAATTTTATAATGGTAGTCATTGTCATCATTTACATGGAAGTAATTGCCATGATTGAAGCTGATAGGTCACTCCATTGAAGTGATTGATTACTCATGCTTAGTTTGAGCTCTGTGAGCATTTGAAGCAACTTGCATAACTAAGTTGATGTATTGTGCCTCGACTCTACTTTTGAAGTCTACCAAATTCTGTTGAGGTAGGCCATTGAGCCCTTGAAAAACCGCTTGGAGACAGAAATTACTGGGGACGAAGAAGAAGAGAGATTGAGAGCGAAATGAAGCCAGTGCCTGAAGCCCGAGCCAGAGCCAGAGCCAAGAAGCCCGAGCCAGAGCCAGTGCCAGAGAAGCCAGAGCCAGAAACAATTGCAGTTGAGCTTGCATTGCGTCAAGTTGGCTGAATTAAATAGCGCTTGCATAACCAAGTTGCTATAATTGTGCCTCGATTCTCCTTTTAAATTCCAGCGCCAAATTCTGTTGAGGCGGCCATGACCCTTGAAGTAGGTCATTAGCCTTGAAGTAGCATCTTGAAAACAGATGTTATTGGATGACAAGGAAGAAGAGATCGATGGAGATCTTTTAAAGGTGAAAAGATGATGTGAATTCCAGCTATTGAGCTCTGTGAGCATTGGTCCGAATGGCAGAAAATGGAGCACCTATCGGACATTTTTTTTTTTTGAACAAAAAAGATAAAGATATAAAATTTATTTACAAACTGATTTTGCCTAAGCGGCTACATTGCTTCTCTCTCAAAATTAGGTTACAAGCTACATCCTTAAGACATATATATAGAAGGTTACTCAAAGACTATACTACCCTTCCTCACTACATTACATTACTACCGTACTCCTTAATATATTTATGTAGCATCTTAGCAAATACCAGATGACTATGGAAGAAATTAATGAGTTGGTAAGCCGTCAACGTAGCCACAGTTATTCTCTCCAATAAAGGTTGCCAACATAGTTGACAACTTCTACCACATCATCATATATATTATTTTTTTATTTCTTCTCTTCTCCATCTCATTGTTGGCAACTTTTGTTACAAATCTACTCCAATTTGACAACTTTAAAAGTTGTCAATGTGGTCCCATACATAAATTTTATATTATCTTATAAATACATTTAAAATATGGGAAAATAAATTGATACGTCAGTAAACTTTTACGGTTTTATGGTTCAGGCCCCTAAATAAAAGATTCCGCAGTACGGGTAATAAAACTTTTGAATTTTTCCCGATTAAATCCTTCTGTCAATTAGATTCTGGCGGACGTCAGAATATTTAAATAGTGTTTCTAGTGTTCTTGAGGATTAACCACGATTTGGAGGTGTTATTGGAGTCCAAATTCGAAGCTTGAGTAGTCAAATTGAATCCCACAACCTGTAAATTCATCCCCTCATATCACTTTTATCAAAGGGTAATTATCCTGAAAGTTGGTTTTTTAATTTATATTCGAATTTTCTATGATTTATATATGTTGATCTTTTGATGTTAATGTAGCCTAGGATGATAGATATGCTAGTGTAGAGTATGTAGGTATTTTTTTTATGATTTTTTATGTACGATTTGTGTTCGCCGGAAATCGGAGCTTCGTCACCATTATTTGATTTTTCCGGCCAGTCAATGAATTGGTTAGTGATTTGATTGATTTCAATGAGTTCCTGGAAGCTTAAGCTTCGATTTAATATAAGAAAATCAAAGTTTTATTTATAATTTGTGTTGGCCGGAAATCGGAATGTGGCCGAAATTTTTTAGTTGCCGGAGATTCTGACGGACGTTAAGATTCTCATTAACGAAAGGACTTGAACTAAATATTTGAAAAGTTAAAAAACCCGAAATGAGGAATCTTTTGTTCGGGGACCTGAGCTAAAAAACCGAAATAATTCAGGGACGTATCAATTTATTTTCCCATTGATTTAATTTTTGGTTTGGTATAAGAATAGATAACTATAAAATTTTACTATATATTTCTTACATCTCAAATACAAAAACTTCTTAATTTAGAAATTTATAAAGTATAATACTCCCTCCGTCCCAGTTTTATTGTCCACATTACTTTTTGCACGCAATTTAAGGTGCAAATTAAACATAGCTCCATTAATTTTTTTTCAAATTTTCTTTTTCTGAATAAAAATTCAGTATCTAAACTTTTATTCAGAAAAAGATTTTTTTTTAAAAAATATATGTAACTATGTTTAATTTGCACCTTAAAATGCGTGCAAAAAGTAAAGTGGACAATAAAACTGAGACGGAGAGAGTATTAATTTATATGTGTGTGTCGGGGAACAGAAAGCATTCTAGGTATCATTCCCAGCAACAGTTGCCTTTACTACAGGAAGACCATATCAATCTTTGGGCCGGTGAGTAGCAGTCATTTTGCTGCTGAAACATTTAAAAGGATGAATAAACTAAGATTTCTTTACCTTGAAAATGTGAATCTCACCGAAAGCTTATTTGTCATATTTAATAGAGGTAAAATATAATAATTGGACAATTTTTTTGAAAATTAAGTTAAAATTCGATAGGCTCGTTAGCTCGATAAAAATCCGAAAAGTTTGATAAGCTTGAAAACTCGTCAAAAAATTTATTAAACTCGAAAACTCGAATTCGAGTTGAACTCGGCTTGGTTAATTCATGAGCCGAACACGAACACACTTTTTAGGCTCGATTAATTTTAGACTCGACTAGATTCGATAAATAATGTTTGAGCTCAACTATGAAAAGCTCAATCAATTTAACTTAAATTACAACCCTAGATAAATTAAAGGATCCCTTATTATGTACGTCATAATTAAGATTGTATAAATATGTCACTGTAACCTCTATTATAGTTAATAATACTTTTAATTGTACATTAATATGTAAGTGTAACCTCTATTATAATAATTAATAGTAACTTCTAATTATATGTTAATATGCAAATGTAACCTCTATTATAATAACTAATAATAGTTTCTAATTGTATATTAATAAAATGTAAGTGTAATGCATGTGTATAAATAGCTATTCTTGGTGGATCATTATTGAGAAATCAACAAGAAAAGTTTTGTCACGTACTCATCAGAACAGAAACAAATTATAATATTGTAACTCGTTACTGAAAATGGAGAAGGCCTCAATTATGCTTATCATCTCCTTTGCCTTGATATTTTCTGTTTCAAGTAAGTTGAATATCTTTTTGGTAGCTATTAGTACGTAAACATATGCAAACATATGCGGAATTAATAATGGTGGTTCATGTGCAGGTTCACGGTTGTCAAACAAGGTGGTACAAGGGCCAGAAGCAGGTGCTCCGTACCATATCATGAATTTTGGTACATGCGAAGGAAATACAGTCAAAGGCAATGCTACTTGTCTCGCTATATGTCACCGTTTCGGTTGTCCTGCTCAGTGTCACTGTGACCAGTTAAGTAAAACTTGTGTCATAGGTTGTAAATAATTAAAGTGTGTCGTCTTTTACCATCCTGATTCTTTTAACTTTTGTGATACTTTCATCAGAAATAAATATCTTTCAGCTTTCTACTTAATTTCTAGACGATGAGGCTAATTGAGGGGATGGGAGCAAACTTGATCCCATGCTGTTCCTTATGCAGTTATAATATGAAAAAGACCAAGTAAGAAACGGATGAAACCGAGAATAAAAAACCAAAGTAATTTTAATACGAAGTGCAATTTTAGCATGACAATTCGATTTAATTCAAATTTTACATACATGTTAAGAAACTTACATTTTTCGTTTCTGGACTAATTTTATCGACGCTTGTATTGATACATATTTAGATATGTGTGACTAGCGACAATCAAATACACATATAAAGGAATAGATAAACAAATATAGTTATAGTTTTGGAAAAACAAAAATAGAAACATAACCAAATGACGTAGAACTGTTGGCATATGTTAATCTATAACCTTTATTTATTAATGATGTAATTGCTTATAAACTTTTTAGTTACATTTTATTATTAAAGTTTTAAGTTTTATATATATTTTTATTATGAAAATAAATTTTAACTTTATAATCCCATGTATATAAATATTATTAAAATTATTTATTTTGAAATATTACTGTAAAATACATACGTATAGATATAAATATTACACAATTTTTTTAAACTTTTATTTAATAGAAAAAGTGAAATTTATCTAATCATGTAGATTTTTTTCGATTTTAATATATTGTAAGTGTTTTCCAGATTTTGTGTAATTTTTTACTATATAGCTTATTACTCGTGGGATGCACGAATGTTTTTTTTAATATTTTTTGTTTTATTATCCATATTTTCATGTATATATATATATATATATATATATATATATATATATATATATTAGTAGAAAAATAAATTATAGAAGATAATAAAATATTATAATACATGTTTGACTGTATTTTTAATGATAGTGTTTTAACATGTCTTAAATTCGTGAGAGTAGTTTATAAAATAATATATATGTTTAATAGAGATACGTTGTTGGTGGGATTCGAACTTGAAACCTATAATAGTATTTTAAATATTAAAAAAGGAATATTCTTTTAGCATTAGATCCGACGGTTCTCGTTTATTTATCTTAAAATCTAATGGTTGTTATTGAATGACAAAAAAGAGTGACCAAAAAAAGAGTACCAAACCGACAACCAAAATATACCGTGTTTCGCTTATAATAATATAGTATAGAAGGGAAATCCTTTTCACCCCTAAAATCCTACTTCCCATCGAATTCTATGTTGTTTTTTAAAAACTAGAATAAAAATAGAAATACTATTTTAATTATAATTCTTTTATTTGTAATTTTTTAATAGAATCCTATTTTCTCTAAAATAATACTATGTTTCTTTAAAAAGAATTAAAAATAGAATTCTTATGATAATTTTTTTACTAGAAAAAGATCAGGATAAAAACACCAATAAATAGAGGTTAAAATAACAACGAATAAAAAAATACAATATAGGGTTACTTGATATAAATTTTTGTAAAATACCGACGTAGCATGATCGTATAACATTTTATAAAACACTAACAAAACTATAACCTTTATTAATAAATCCCGTTTAATGGTACTTTGTAACAAATTTGGTTCCACCCTTATTTTGGTTTTAGTCAAGATTCCTACTTTCCCAAAAATTCATATTATTTTCTAAAAAAGTTGTTTGGAATTTTGTTATAATTATAATTCTTTTACTTTAACCATAACTTTTGATTGTCTTAAAATAATCTTAAATAAATAATAAATAAAATCTATATTTACAACCTTTATTAAAAAGTAAAATCCATTAAAACTATTTTGTACCATGGTTGACATCATATTTTGGTTTCACCCCTAGAATATTATTTATCCTAGAATTCTATGTTATTTTTATAAAATACATAAAAAAAATCCTATAACAATTATAATTCTTTTATTACAATTTAATCAAAAAAGACTAAGAATACATATGTTGATTTAGGGTGGCATGATTAACTATAACAAACAAAATCCATTTTTAATGGTACTTGGGTACCAAAATTTGGTTCCACCCCCAAGATTCCTATTTCTCCTAGTATTTTATATTATTTTTTAATAAAACAATAAAATTGTTAAATGCTATTATAATTGTAATTTTTTATTATAACTAGTTCACAAATAACGTATTTATCTTAATCATGTACACTTTTACGTATATATCAAAATGATTTAGTTTTTTTCTCAATTTTCTTAAATAAATAATATATAAAATGATCTTTATTAATAAGCAAATTCTTTGTAAATAACATAATTTTTTATAATAAATTAATGATCAATTTAATTAAATTTTCTCGGGTATGTGCTTCACACGGGTTATCATTTAATATCTTATTAATAAGCGAAATTCCGTTTTAATGGTATTTTCTTCTAGATGCATGTCTTCTGAAATTATTGGAATTCTGATGTAATTACAATTCTTTTGTTATAATCTATTGAGTTGCATAAATAATGTAATTTTCTTTTATACTTTTATCATTTTTTAAAGTATTTTTTTTAATAAATAAAATATTATAAAAATTTAATTAAAATAATCAGTTTAAATAAATTATCTGGACCCGTGCTTCGCACGGGATATCATCTACTATATTATTATGAGAAAATATGAAAATATTTAATGCTTAACCATAGTCCTTAATGTTATGGTTAGCATTTCCCTATTATTATTAAGTATATGTTGCATCTAAAACAAATTTGTATTCCATTTAAAAAGAGGTAATAGTTTCAGATGAGACAAAAACATATATATGGAAACATAAATTGGGTTTGTTGAGCCAAGATAAATTTCAGTTGAGTGTTGCCTTCTGTAGTTAGCGAGGTAGAGGAGTAGGAGATACCGAGTCAGATCGGATATACTTCCTTTTTAGAAAGGCATTGTATTGTTCTTTGATGGAGTGCAACTCCATTTCAACTTCTTCCATGTCCTTCCTTTCCCCTGGAGTTTGCGCGGAACATGCAATGCCAATTCTTAGTATTTAAGCAATACACGTTAGCATTGCCTGTTCTTCTTCTTCTCGTTCTTCAGATATTAATATTGGATCCACAATCACATGTACTTGGTATAAATCCGTTGGAACAAAGTTGTGTATGTCCAAGCCTTCTGCAAACATTTCATCAGTTGGTCTCCTCCCAGTGAACAATTCTAACAGTAAGATGCCATAGCTGTACACATCGCCTTGTGTTGTTGTGGCACCACCCATACCATATTCTGCATGTGTAAGTTTTTATGCAGTACCATCACTCAATTATCTACAGCTACAGTAATCATAAAAGATTTTATGTATAGAAAATTTACCAGGAGGAACGTAGCCAATAGAACCCTTAACCCCAAGAGAAGTACTTTGATTCCCGTTCAAGTTTTCCGCTGATCCTGGAAGAAGCTTTGCCAAACCGAAGTCACTAACATGAGCTACCATATCATTGTCAAGAAGAACATTGCTTGGCTTTAGATCACGATGAATGATTGAAATGTGGCATTGGTGATGAAGATAATTTAGTGCAGAAGCAACATCAATAACAATATTCAGTCTTTGAAGCAGGTTCAAGTTCCTTGGTTGATTTTCTTCTCGATCGCCAACTGGATGCAACCACGTTTCTACATTTCCATTAGGCATGAACTCGAAAACAAGTGCTTTAAAGTCGTTACCTTGAAAATCCGTGCTAGAGCAAGACGTGATGATCTTAACGAGATTACGGTGACGAATACTACGCAATGATTCACACTCCGCATTGAATGTTTTTAAAGATCCTCTCTTTTGAAGCTTGAAGACCTTCACACACTACAAGAATTACCAATTCTACCAATGGAATTTACCAACGGAATTTTATCTGTTGTTAATTACCAACGGATTGCTAACAGTTTGAAAAACCAAAAATATGTCAACAGATCCCTAACGGATCACTAACGGATATTTACCAACAGAAATTTCCGTTAGTAAAATAGAGGCCAAAAAATAATGCCAACGGAAATGCTAATGGTTTACCAACGGATTTTTACCAACGGAATACTAATGACATAATAACAGTTTAGTAATAACCCCATAGCAACGGAATTTGCAATTTCTGTTCCTTTAGCAATTGGTTACCATTTTAGATCGGTTAGGTATATTCCGTTATTAATCCGTTGTAAGAGTAGATAGATCCGTTACCATTCCGTTGGTAATATTAATCATAAAATTTAATATATTTATTTAACAAACTAGTTAAAAATGGGAAAAAAAAATCAAAAAAATGTAAAATTAGTGAAAGTTGGGTAAAATTCATCACACAAATAGTGAGAATTACTACTTTAATTGGTGTATGAATTTATGTTCAAAACTTGGCCTTTTTTCTATTTTTATTTAAATTTTAATTTATTTGACAAACTATTTAAAAATGGGGAAAAAAATCAAATAAATTTATTTTTTTCTGAATTTTTGGCAACAATATTAAAAAGAATGGATCTTGACCTCTGTACGGTTGGGTCGTCGAAATATATTTTTTAAAAAATTGAAACCCTAAACCCTGACGAAACCCTGTTTAGGGTATCTAATCAAAAAGTACTAGTTGACCGTTAAATTACCAAACCAAATAATTTTTTTTCTGAAATTTTGGCAATAACATTAAAACGGATGGATCTTGACCTCCGTATGGTTGGGTCATCGAGAAATACTTTTTAAAAAATTGAAACACTAAACCCTGACAAAACCCTATTTAGGGGTTGCAGTCAAAATACTAGTTGACCGTTATATTACCAAACCAAATAAATTTTTTTTTTCTGAAATTTAAGCAATAACATTAAAAAAGATGGATCTTGACCTCGCACGGTTGGTTCGTCGAGAAATACTTTTTAAAAAATCGAAACACCAAACCTTGACGAAACCCTGTTTAGGGGTTCCAGTCAAAATACTAGTTGACCGTTATATTACCAAACCAAATAAATTTATTGTTTCCTAAAATTTTGGCAATAGCGTTAAAAAGGATGGATCTTGACCTCCGTATGGTTGGGTCATCGAAAAATATTTTTTAAAAAATTTAAACACTAAATCCTAACGAAATCCTGTTTAAGGGTTCTAGTCAAAGTACTAGTTGACCTTTATATTACCAAACCAAATAAATTTATTTTTTTCTAAAATTTTGGCAATAACATAAAAAAGGATGGATCTTGAACTCCGTACGGTTTGGTCATCGAGAAATATTTTTTAAAAATCGAAACACTAAATCCTGACGAAACCCTGTTTAGGGGTTTTATTCAAAGTACTAGTTGACCGTTAAATTACCAAACCAAATAAATTCATTTTTTTCTAAAATTTTGGCAATAACATAAAAAGGATGGATCTTGACCTCCGTACGATTTGGTCATCGAGAAATATTTTTTAAAAATCGAAACACGAAACCCTGACGAAACCCTGTTTAGGGGTTTTATTCAAAGTACTAGTTGACCGTTAAATTACCAAACCAAATAAATTTATTTTTTTCTAAAATTTTGGCAATAACATTAAAAGGATGGATCTTGACCTCCATACGGTTCGGTCGTCGAGAAATATTTTTTAAAAAATTGAAACACTAAACTCTGACGAAATCCTGTTTAGGGGTTCTAGTCAAAGTACTAGTTGACTGTTAAATTACCAAACCAAATAAATTTATTTTTTTCTAAAATTTTGGCAATAACATTAAAAAGGATGGATCTTGACCTCCGTATAGTTAGGTCGTCGAGAAATATTTTTTAAAAAATTGAAACACTAAACTCTGACGAAATCCTGTTTAGGGGTTCTAGTCAAAGTACTAGTTGACTGTTAAATTACCAAACCAAATAAATTTATTTTTTTCTAAAATTTTGGCAATAACATTAAAAAGGATGGATCTTGACCTCCGTATGGTTAGGTCGTCGAGAAATATTTTTTAAAAAATCGAAACACTAAACCTTGACGACACCTTGTTTAGGGGTTATAGTCAAAGTACTAGTTGACCGTTAAATTACCAAACCAAGTAAAATTTAAAATTTTGGCAATAACATTAAAAAGGATGGATCTTGACCTCCGTACGGTTGGATCGTCGAGAAATATTTTTTTAAAAAAAATCAAAACACTAAACCATGACGAAACCCTGTTTAGGGGTTCTAGTCAAAGTACTAGTTGACCGTTAAATTAACAAACCAAATAAATTTATTTTTTTCTGAAATTTTGGCAATAACATTAAAAATGATGGATCTTGTCCTCCATACTGTTGGGTCATCGAGAAATAGTTTTTAAAAATCAAAACACTAAACCCTGTTTAGGGGTTCTAGTCAAAGTACTAGTTGATTGTTAAATTACCAAACCAAATAAATTTATTTTTTTCTGAAATATTGGCAATAACATTAAAAAGGATGGATCTTGACCTCCGTATGGTTGGGTCGTCGAGAAATATTTTTTAAAAAATCGAAACACTAAACCTTGACGAAATCTTGTTTAAGGGTTATAGTCAAAGTACTAGTTGACCGTTAAATTACCAAACCAAATAAAAAAAATTTCCTGAAATTTTGGTAATAACATTAAAAAGGTTGGATCTTGACCTCCGTACGGTTCGATCGTCGAGAAATATTTTTTAAAAAATTGAAACACTAAATTTTGACGAAATCCTGTTTAGGGGTTCTAGTCAAAGTACTAGTTGACTGTTAAATTACAAAACTAAATAATTTTATTTTTTTCTGAAATTTTTGCAATAACATTAAAAGGGATGGAACTTGACCTCCGTACGGTTGGGTCGTCGAGAAATATTTTTTAAAAATCGAAACACTAAACCCTGACGAACCCTGTTTTGGGGGTTTTGGTTAAAATACTAGTTGACCGTTAAATTATCAAATCAAATAAATAATCATTCTAGTGTTGGGAAAAAATAATTAAAAAATATAAATGCTCGATTATGCCGCATCTTAAACGAAACTTTATAATTATAGCTTCCGGTAACTACCAAAATTTTCCCCCCATTAGCTACCAAAATTTCCCCCCATTAACTACCAAAATTTCATTTGACTTGGTTCTTTTTTTCATTCCCCCTAAAACCAAAATTTCACTTAGAATTTTTCAGTTTATTCCCCCCAATTAACCCCGCTTGAGGAACCCGCTCACAAACACACTCACACAAAACACTAAAACCTCTCTCTCTATTGAGAACCCTAAATCGAAAACACAAAAATTACTCTTACTCAAGAACGTCTTTCTCTGCTCGAAGCCCTAATTATCAGCTCTCCAAGAACATATCACCTAATTCGAAGCCCTAATTAGCAGCTCGCGATGAATTGCCTGAAGCCCTAACTCGATTGTTCGATTTTGTATTCGCTCTACTCGATTAACTTTTCTCTCTACTCGATTATCTCTTCGATTAGTAAGTAATATCTATCTAATACCCCATTTATTCGATTTTTTCTTTTGCATCTGTATAAATGATTACTTGTGAATTCAATTTCTCCTTCAGTGAGATAAATTGGTCTTTCCCATAATTATGCTTCAGTTTCCTCTTTTATTTGTTTATAATTATGGTTTCATATGTTGAGAAATTGTTAAAGTTGTGTTATAGGTTAGCTGGGGATGTAATGGACTATGATGATATTTGGTTGACATTTTGTATGTATGTTCTTTTTCTGAATTACTACTATACATTTTGTTGGTATCAATTCTGTGAAGCAAACACACCATTAGAAGACCAAGAAACTTATGCAGCTTAGTTAGGACAAACCCCGAGGACCGGAACCACGCTTTTAATTCAATGTAGGCTTTGTGGAAAGGATGATTAGATTTAACAAGTAGTATCAAACTTGGTTTATTGAATTAAATATATGTAATGCCATAATTGATTTCTTTTATATTAACTTGAACTCTTGTTGATTTCTTGTCACTGTCTGTTGTGCAGATACAAGTAAATCGAAATATCCAACGAAAAACATATCTATCCCACTTAGAAAAGAAGCAGTTATCTTTCAATGATTCTCGTCTTTCCGCCATGCTACCCCCTCCTAAAAGGAAGAGGAAAATCAATTATCCCATAATAGAGGTTGCAATGGAGGAGTTTATTAACAAGATTCTGCAGGATTTTGTTATAGATTTGTGGTATGCTGAAAATAAAACCTGATAAAGAGGCCCCTGAATTGATACGTGCAGTAATCATGGATGTTCTTGCTGATGTATCTGGCCGGGTCAAAGATATAAACTTGGTTGAACTGTTGACAAGGTTGTATTTGAACTGTTTCCCAAACTAATCTCTGATTCGATCCACAAGTTTTATTAGAAGAAAAGATCAAACAGCTAAAGACAGAGAGAGAATCTTGGGCTCAGAAGGAGGTTTGACATTTTTTTCTGTTGCTAATAGTTTTTTTCCTTAGGAAAAACTTCTCTCCTTAATATAGATTTGCAATATGAAATTATTTTATTTTCCGTACATTGTATGTAAACGGTAAAAGTAAGCCGTGTCATGCTTCTCATCCATATAGTTCTCGTTTCAAGTTCATGAGAAAAGAGGAGGTTGTAGTCAAACTTGCTCTGTGTCTTTTTTCATGACGATAGTGGTTCTGAATTTAGCTATCAGGAAACCTTGTCATGTAATTTACATATTTCGGAATGGTATTTACTTAACTCTTAATGTTCAACTTTAACTTTTAATAAGTATGCAAAGGGATCTCTCCTGGTTTGAGCTTACCCAAGAGTATGACGTGTCTGGTGCTTCATAGAATTTGGTCATTTATATATGTTCCTGGATGTTTTTTCCCCTAGTGAAAACCTTATAGCTAATGCTTCATGCATATTTTGTAGGGGAGGTTAACTAGTTCGGCAGCTTTCACTAGAGCAACAGTAGTTATCGCTGTAAATAATCCATAGTTGAATGCCCAGGGAAGATTGACGTATTTCCTCAGATTTCAAGGATTAGGATCGGGTAAGAATTCTTCTTACCATACTGTTCTGTTGTTACTTTGTCAATCTATCCTTTGCAATAGCTAGATGCCACTGTTGATTTGAGAACTGAAAATTATCTTTCTTTGTCAGTTTTGGTTTATATCATTCCAATTTTGATTTTCGTTAATTCTTTTTCCTGTGGGTTTCAACTGTGCAGCATGTTAGGCGTGTAGCTGTTTTAGCCTTGAGTAGAGCTGCATGCTCATAATAAGCCAAAACCTTGTCAAGGGCCTTCATAGTACAGCTGCTCATAATAAGCCAAACCTTGTCAAGAGATTATGTTTTTTTTAATGCCTAACAAAATTCAAGCAAAGATGATGAAAATGCTACTCCATTCACTGCAAGGACTACCTCTTAGCTATTTTTTTTTTTTAAAAATCAGTGTGGACAATTGGAACTTTATTTTGTTGTAGGTTTTGATGATATTAGTAGTATGTCGTTGGTACTTGGATTATATTTTCGTGAAGTGGTGGGTTTTAGATATATTGGTGAAGTGGTGTGAATCTTCTGTATTTTGTATTGACTAGTTTGGTTTGTAATATAGGGTAAGAGTGATCTTGTAACTCTTAACCCCATTTTGAATTTGTATTATCTATTCAAATGTTGGTATTATATGAAAAAACTTTTGTTATCATTTATTTGTTGGTATCGATATTAACAACGGAATACCATTGGCAAATGGTTGTTAAAAATACCAACGGATTATATGTTATGAAATTGTTACTAATAATACCAACGGATTAGCCGTTGGCAATTTGTTAGTAACTATAACAACGAAAATTCTGTTGGCATTTGGTTGCTAATAAATACTAACAGAATATCCGTTACGAAATCAGTTGGGTGGTGGTTGTTTGTAAAAACAAGAATTCCGTTACCAGTCTATTGGTATTCCGTTATTAAATTTAGTAACGGAAATAAATTCCGTTGTTAGAGACTTCCCAACGACGTTTGTTCCAACGACCGCATTCCGTTAGCATTCCGTTAGGAAACCACTTTACAACCATTTTACCAACGGATTTCAGTAACTTACCAACGGAAATTTCTGTTAGTAGAAGAGGATTTTCTTGTAGTGACAGCAACAATCAATCTGCCCTCGTCTAGAATCCCTTTATAGACTCGTCCAAAACTACCCTCACCAATCCAATTGTCTGGGGAAAATCCACCCGTTGCTTGAAGAAGTTCACCATAAGAAACTTTGAGATATGGACTCCTCGAAGAGTTTGAAGAAGATGTGTTTTGTGGTTTTTTCTTCATATAAATTATAAGTTAAATGAGGAGCCAGAGGACGAAGAAAGAGACCGCCAGCGAATAATTGTCTGGGAATGGTTCCATTTAAATTGTTATAAGAAATGTTTAGAAGGTTTAGAAATTTAAAACCACCAAATTCTAGAGGGATGCTTCCTTCAAATCTGTTATCATTTAGATATAACTCATAAAGAGTAGTAATGTTCGCTAGAGAAGCTGGGATAGGCCCAGTAAGCTTATTTTCAAATAGAATCAGTCTTTGTAACTTCATTTTTTCAATAGATGATGGAATACTACCTTGAAACTTGGCAGTTTCGAGCCCTAGTGCAATCAGGTTGGGAAGTTCTCCTATTGCTTCTGGTATATTTCTAACTATTGGATAATGTCCAACATATAACTGCACTAGGCTGGATAAGTTAATTTGACACAGAAACAGGAAGAGCATTGATGGGAAAAAGTGACCACAACGGTAACAACTAAGTGCGGAATTAAACTTCGTTGGACAATACTTATCCCTACTCGTATGAACCTTCGATGAAACAAACAAGTAAAGTAACAATAAACGAAAAAGAAGACACCAAAATTATACGTGGAAAACCCCCTCAAAGATAAGGAGTAAAAACCACGGGACCGCAGTCCACCCAAACAATTCACTATCACAAATTATATGGGAATACACCAGGTCTTCTCTAGATAAAACTAGAGGAATACAATCACCTTCACACTCTTGGAATGAATCGTCAAGAAGTATGGAATCAAATAAGACAATAATGAGAAACTAACCGCGGGGAGATTAAGCCTCATCGTGGTGCAAACACTGCTGTTCAGCCCCTTAATAACTGACCTTCTGGAACTCCGAATCCAATATCCACCGTTCAGAATTTAGATATCGGTGTAAGGATGATGCTATCCAAAAATCAGGACGATCCGACCGGTAGAACTCGGGGAATCGCAAAAACAAGGCAGCTTGTGCAACCAGAAAAATTGCTGCGAATTTTTCACTCTATATCTCTTTTGTGTCTATTTTTTCTCTCTCTTATTTTTAATTATAATCCTCCTATATTTACATATATAGGGCTCCTTTATTTTTATCTCCTTGTGGGCCAAAACAAGGGTAATCCAATTGGGCTTTCAATCTCATAGATAGAAACTAAAACCCAACAAATCTCCCCCTTTCTAACTATGAGAAAGAGTTCGCCATTCCGGCGATTGAACAACATACCTTCAACTTCCCTTTAGCTAAAGACTTTGTCAACATATCGGAACCATTATCATCGGTGTATACCTTTTCCACTTCAAACAACCCTTCTTCAAGAGCGTCTCTAATCCAATGATATCTCATATCGACATGCTTCGTTCTTGCATGAAAAGTAGGATGTTTAGCTATGTCAATAGCTGCTTGATTATCACAAAGAACCACATACCGTTGTTGCGGGAAGCCAAGCTCCTGCATCAACCGCTTTAACCATAACAACTCCTTACAAGCTTTAGTTGTTGCTACATACTCTGCCTCCCCCGTAGAAAGTGAAACACCCTTTTGCAACCTAGATTGCCATGAGACTGCTCCCCCTGCAAAAGTCATTAAATATCCAGAAGTAGATTTCAATGAATCCTTATCACCTGCCAAGTCAGAATCTATATATCCAACAAGCACTGGTTTACCATTCCCAAATGTCAAACCCAATTTGGAAATACCTCTAAGATATCTCATAATCCACTTAACTGCTTCCCAATGCTTCTGACCTGGATTTGTTAGATAGCGACTGACAACACCAACTGCAAAGGCTATATCAGGTCTCGTAGATACCATAGCATACATCAAACTTCCTACTGCTGAGGCATATGGAACACCATCCATCTCTATAATTTTTTCCTTAGTAGAAGGAGAATCCTTTTCAGTTAACTTAAAGTTGGTAGTAAGAGGAGAACTAACAACTTTAGATTTATCCATGTTGAACCTACAAAGCACCTTCTCAATATACTGCTCCTGTGATATATGCAACTTCTTGGCCGCTCTATCTCGATGAATGCGAATGCCAAGAATCTGTTTCGATGGCCCCAAGTCCTTCATAGCAAAGGACTTACTCAACTGTTGCTTCAACTGAGGAATTCTTCCAGCATTTTTGCCAACAATAAGTATGTCATCCACATAAAGCAATAATATGATAAAATCATCATCTGAAATTTTTTGAATAAAAACACAATGGTCAGAAATAGTCTTACGGTAGCCTTGCTCCTTCATAAATGACTCAAACTTTTTATACCATTGCCGAGGTGCCTGCTTCAAACCATATAGACTCTTAAGAAGTCTACAAACATAATCCTCTTTACCTTTTACCTGAAAACCTTCAGGTTGCTCCATGTAAATTTCTTTGTCCAAGTCACCATGTAGAAAAGCTGTCTTGACATCCATTTGTTCAACCTCCAGATCAAGACTATCTGCTAAACCAAGCACCACACGAATTGATGTCATCTTAACAACTGGAGACAAAATCTCATCAAAATCAATACCTTTTCTCTGACTGAATCCCTTGATGACCAACCTAGCTTTGTACCGTGGTTGTGAAGTATGCTCATCTTGCTTCACTCTACAAACCCACCTATTTTTCAAAGCTCGTTTTCCCTTAGGTAGCTTCACCAACTCGAAAGTATTATTCTCATACAAGGATTTCATCTCATCTTGCATGGCATAGACCCACTCCTTTTTGTGTTCATTTTCCATAGCTTCTGCATAAGATTCAGGTTCACCACTATCAGTTAATAGAACATACTCATCAGCAGAATACCTGTTGGAAGGATGACGATCTCTGGTAGACCGCCTGAGTGGAACGAATGGTGGAGTATTGTGTACTGGTGACTCCTCATGGGCATCATCATCCATGTCACTATTTTCTGGAGTATCAGTATTAGTACCATGTTGGTCATCATCATGAACATCATCTCCAAACTGTGACTCCACATGTCTTGGAGGAACTGGATCCAAATCAACTAGATCATTATTATATTGAGGAACTGTCTCTGCCTTCCCAATATCTTTCAAATTCTGATCTTCAATAAAGATAACATCTCGACTTCTCACAATCTTCTTTGAAACTGGATCGTAGAGCCTATAGCCAAACTCATCTTGACTGTAACCAAGGAATATACACTCTTTAGTCTTCACATCAAGTGTAGACCTCTCATCTTTGGGGATATGCACAAAAGCCTTACATCCAAAGACACGTAAATGATCATAAGAAACATCTTTACCACTCCAAACTCTATCTGGAATATCAAACTGTAAAGGAACACAAGGAGAGAGATTTAACACAGTTACCGGAGTATTTAGTGCCTCACCCCAAAAAGACATCGGCAACTCAGCATGTGAAAGTAAACATCTAATTCGCTCCACCAATGTTCTGTTCATCCTCTCTGCTAAACCATTAAGCTGAGGTGTCTTTGGTGGAGTCCTTTGGTGCCAAATACCTTGCTGTCTACAATACACATTAAAGGGACCTGTATACTCCTCTCCATTATCTATCCTGATACACTTCAGTTTCTTCCCATTCTGTCTCTCAACTAAAGCCTGAAAATGCTTAAACACATCTAACACTTGGACTTTCATCTTCAAGGTATAAACCCACAACTTCCTTGAATGATCATCGATGAATGTAACAAAATATAATGAACCACCATTAGTTTTGGTTTTCATAGGACCACAAACATCGTAATGCACCAAGTCAAGTATATGCTCTCTACGAGAGGGAGGACGACTCTTAAAAGAAACTCTGTTTTGCTTACCTGCCACACAGTGAGAACACCTTTTCAAATGTATATCAGCCAAACCAGATAATATCTTTTTCTTCGACAGCGTATTCATTCCTTTTTCAATCATGTGAGCAAGTCTCTTATGCCATAACTCAATCATATCAACATTCTCAACTGCATTAATAATGCCCTTGGAGATTTGCGGTTGTGTCATATACAATTTCGGATACCTCTTCCCTCTTGCAACAATTAAAGAACACCGAGTGAGCTTCCATTGACCATTACCAAAGCTGCTAACATAAACTTCATCATCAAGAAGGCTAGTAGAAATTAAATTCATTCTCATGTCTGGAACGTGCTTAATATCACGAAGATATAACTCCATGCCTGTATCAAATTTCAGACACACATCTCCAACGCCAACAACTTTTGATATGTCAGTGTTACCCATCTTAACATCTCCAAAATCACCAGAAGTATAAGATGTAAAGAAGTCCCTTCGTGACGCAACATGGCACGAAGCACCACTATCAATTGCCCAACTCAGATCATCTTGTGTAAGGTTAACAATATCTCCATCATAACAGATCAGGTGCTCATCAGTAGTAGCAATCACCGCAGAATTATCATTACCACTATCAGTTTTCGTCTGATCTTTGTCTGAATCCTTTTTATTCTCTCGCTTCAACTTTCTGCAGAACTTCTTTGTATGCCCCTTTTTACCACAATGATAACACTCAACATCAAAATAATTACATCTAGAACTACTCCGTTGATTACCTCTGTTGGTTGGACCTCTACTTTGAGCTCTCCCCTTCCTTTTAGTGACAAGGACTTCTGATTGTGAAGAGGAACCCAGTGACTTTCTTTTCATCTCTTCATTCAGAATACTGCTCTTAGCTAATTCCATACTGATAATACCATCCGGAGCTGAGTTCGACAAAGGCATCCTGAATGTCTCCCATGAATCTGGTAAAGTACCCTGATAAGTGCATATTTTTGCATATTTTTATTACCTATTTATTGTTTGAATTCGTATTTTAATAAATTATTTTGTTGTATTTCAGGAAATTCAAGAAAAATTGAAGAAATTGCAAAATAAAGAAATAAAGGTCAAAGAAGACAAAAAGAAGAAGAAGAAGGACCAAAATAGAAGAAAAGTAAAGAAGAGGGAGTTTGGTGCAAAAGCTGAATTTTTATTTAAAAAACTAAAAAAAAAAAAAATAAATAAATAAATAAAAATGGAGGGCTAGGATTTAATCCCACCAAACAAAAATGAATGGTGGGGATTAATCCACACCAACCGCAAATCTCAATCTATTTCCTATAAATAGATTCATTTTTCTCTCTTGTAAAATCACTTAGAATTAGGATTAGAACAACCCATTAGAATTAGAACACTCCTCAATTTATAGTTGTAATTTTTCTTTGCATCTCTTATAAACAATTTAATTTTTTTTATATATGTATTTTTCTCCTGCTGAAATTTATTTGTTTTGTAGCAGTTCATCTCCCTTGTTTCGTTTTATTCATTTTTAGCACAAACAAACCACAAACCCATTCTCTTTTATTTACAAAACAGATCTCTCTCCCCTGTCTCTCCTTTTTCTCTACCTCCGTAATCTTTTCTCTCCCATCTCTCTCACTCTCTCTTCACCCAGAAAACCTCACCCATGTTTCTCTAATATGCGAACAATTTCTTACGTTTCTCTTTTCCCCTCCTTCTTTCGTCTCCGCCAATACACCACCATCTCCCCCGTCTTCATCCTTTTCAATTTCAGTTCACACAAACCTAGTTTTCCTTCTTCCAATTCTCGACACAATCACCTCTCCTTCCCTTTCTTCTCATTCTTTACACATAAAATCCTGTTTATTCTGTTAAGTGCGCGAGTTCTTTTTTTTTCGGTGTTTTGTTTCTGGACTTCTAAGTTCACGAGTCTTAGTTTTGTTTTGTTCGGGTTTTATTAAACTTTATTGATGGCTCTTGTTTTGATGTTGTTCGCTGTTAAGTCTGAGTTCGTTGGTTAAATTTAGCTGTCGAGTTTTAGAATTTGTTGTGGTTCATTCATTGTTTGTTGGGTATTAAAGTATTGTTTGGCGAGCCGAGCCAACTGGGTTCTTTATTTTCATTCATTGTAGCTGTGATTGAGTCCATTTGGTGCCGTATTCATGCTGCGTTTTCTGATTTAGTATTATTGTTCTGTTTTCCTGTTTTATTCTGTTCGTAAATTACTGCGTTTTCTTGGGTAGGTTCTGAGTTTTGTTTGATGTCTGAGTTCTTGCCGAGTTCCGTTTTTGGTTTATTTCGCTTGTTATGATTACTACTACTTCTAGTCTGCTGCATTTCGAGTTGCTGCGCGAGTTTCCTGCGAGTTTCGATTGAGATTGCTGAGTTTTAGTGTACTGAGATTTCGTAGTTGTAAGGTTGTAGTTTGAAGATTTGAGGTTGTTCAAAATCCGTTTGCAGTGTTTGTAGTGTCGAGGTTTCGTTGCCATGTCTTGTCTTCTTGTCTTGTGAAGTCTGTATAAGTATTTATTGAGTTTCCAAGTCGCAATTCTATATTGTTTTAGTGCGAATTTTGCAATTGTGTGTGCTGGTTTTTGGTCTCTGTTTTCTGAGTATTCGTTTCCGTGCTGCCGTTTTTAGTAACCAAGTTCTAATCTTGTAAAATGGAGTTGCTCGGTTCTGAGTTTTTACAGATTTCTGCATTGTTGAGAACTGACTTCATGGTTGTCTGTGTTGGTGTCAACTATCAATGTTGTAGAGTTTTTGGTTAAAGTCCATGCTGCATTGTTAAAGTCTTTATTTTTCTCACGTTTGTTTCCTGTCTTAGTTACTGGGTTTTTGAATTGTTTGTTGATTTTTGTTATGAGTAATTGTGTCCTAGTTCTCGAAATAGTGCTACTGAGTTTGTTTCTAGGTTGAGTTTGTGAATGGTATCTAGGAATTTCCTGTGAATTTGCGTGTTGATTTTATTTCGAGCTAGTGCTTTTACAAACGATTCATGTCCAAAATTTCTTGAAATTTTCTGTAAATAATTATTTAGAATAACATCTAGTTTTAATTCGAATTCAGAAATTTTAGAATAATTTAATTTTCTTTCAATAGATTAAGTTTCCTTTTACGAATTTAAAAGTAAAAAAAAATAAAAAAAATAAAAAAAAACTCAAATTGCCTTAGTTCGATTAAATTAGAAGTTAAGAATGACTAATTTTTTTTTATTATTCTTTTGAATTTTTAAGTTGTTAAATTAAAATTTGATTAAATTAGATTTTCTTTTAAAATTTGTTTAAATGTTCTTTAGGTAATTTTAAATTAAATAGAAAAAAAAATGAAAAAAATTCAGTTTTTAGTAGATTAATGTAAATTTCTTTTAAGAAAAAATAGTTTTAGGAATCAATTAGTAAAATCCAAAATTTTCTAAAACCCACTTGTCCTAATTCGCCTAAATTAGAAATTAAGGATTGCGATAAATATTATTCCCTGTGGATCGAATCTCAAATACTAAAACGATGATCGTGCGCTTGCGATAATTAAATGTCATATTTTTAGCACATCAAGTTTTTGGCGCCGCTGCTGGGGAGTAATTATTTTTCGCACCTTAATTTTTAATTTTTCGGATTAGTTTTCTTTCGCTTGCCTTATTTTTATTTTTTTAGGAAAGTTTGGAATTTCGGGAATCTTTTCACGGAGCTTGGAAAAATCGGAATTCTTGAAAGCATGCTTCGGTAACCCGTATCTCACTCTTTTCATCCTTTTTATTTTTAGAAAATCACAAAAAAATCAAAAAAAAAATCACAAAAAAAAATTGAAAATTGAAAAAAAAAAATTGTTGTAAATACATAAATGTTGCATCATGCATTTACTCACTTAGGGCACATCATCTAGATTTTTATTTTCTTGTTTTTAATTTTTCGTACCTTATAAATTATGGTGATTGCTGGAGGACCCAAATGTACGTTAAATTTTTTTTTCTTTTAGTTAAAACACGTAGTGTAAGCATCCATAATTGTTTATCGTTTTTGTATATATCATGTTGTTTGTTGCATCAAATAAACGTAATTAAGACTTATTCACGACCTTCAGTGTCTAAGGTTCGCCTGGCTGTTAAGATTTGGTGTCTAAGAGACGAGTTTGGCCTCTTGGCAATGCCTGCTCTAATCTGGCCGAATCGGTCTGAATAATTCTTAATTTACGGATTTTTTTTAGTGTGTCTTAACGTTATGTGAGCAATGTCTAGTTATTTTATTTAGGGAACCTAGGTTAGATTTTTCTTTTGATTTTTCACCATTTATTTTGTGTGTTTCATTTTCGCACTTACTTGCTACGAGGTTTATCAATCTTTACCATGTCCATAGCATTTAGGGAGCGTTATTACCAAGGTTGGGATTTTGACGAGGAGTTAGCAGATAATACGATGTGGTGTGAGTCAACTAGGGAACCTAGGGTGTATAACGAGTCGTACAGTACTTTTAGTGATTTGCATTATAGTGAAAACTATATTGCACTCGACTCCGAATTAGATGCTCTTACTAGACGACTCGAAGCCTTAGAAACCCTTAGAGGCCCTTCACACACGTCTTGGCACCCAAATTTCAACTCTCCGAGTCTCGATTTTCAACATGTCAACGCCATGTTTCAACCAACCTCTCGAAATGACCATTTTACATTGTCTTCTAATTCCGGTTGGAAAGATTATCCCGATCTCTCATGGAACCAAGGTCATAGCTTTCAAACTCAGCCTCCACATTTTCAAGAACCGAACTCCTATCCAATTCCGAGTCAAGTTCCTTATTCGAGTTCAATTCAAACCAACGCCCACCCACCCGGATTTCATGATTCGAGTAGGCAACTTGACACCTTAGAAAAGAGTATCGAGGCTTTATTGGTTTCTCAAGAAAACTTCATGCGAACCATAACTTCTGATAGGCAAATTTTGAACTCTAATGCTCAAGTCTTATCTAAGTTAGAATTTCAAGTGAATCAATTAGCCACCATGTGCGAGCTTGAGACGATAACCACTCCGAATCCACCCGAGGTCAACCCTGAATTTCTTATAACTCAAAGACCTATCGATACTTTCGATGATATCATTTCTCCTAGGTCTAATGTTCAAGTTGACACTCCTTTCGGTGGTGATTCACACGAAGAAGATTCTGATGCTGACATCATTCTTTCTCTAGGTCAAACGAAGAATCCCGATGATTCTGAGTTTGTGGCTTCACCTAGACAACCATCATCTTCTTCTAGTGAACTTTTCCATTCATCTTCCAAACCTCTTCCCGAAAAAACCGAAGAACTTCATACTCAACCAATAGGAGCTGATCTAGTTAAGGAGGTTGTTTCAAGGTCAAATTTGGACGATCATGAGATTGAGTCTCTTCTTAAACAAGATTTTCAATTGCATTACGAGACTAATCGAGAGCTTCACGAATCTTTTAAGGATTTGACCTCGGAAGAGATGTTTGGAGAGATGATGAATATTTGTTCCAAATGGGAAACCCAACATAAGGATAGTTCTTGTGATCCTAATTCTGCTGGTAAAACATTTTTCGAAGAACCACCCCCACCCGTTTCTATTTCTTCATCTTCCACTCGTGCTCCATCTTTCATCGAAACTCATGATATTCATGACCAACATCTTATCGTAATTAATTTGCTTAAACAAAAAAAAGAAGCATCTTCGTGGTCTATGGATGAAGTTAGGAATATGAGTTTTATTCTTGCACCTAATCGGATCTTTCGAGTGGTCTATGCTATTTTTGTGGGTGAGTTTCTGAAATATGTTGGTTGTACAACAAAAATAGTTTTTCCGAGAGCAGGTATTGGTTAGTAAATATTTGTTTTGTACCTCCCATAATAGAATGTATGTATGGGGGAGGATTTGTGTGCGTGTGTGAGTTGTTTTCTTTCGTAGTTTTTCAGCAGTTTGTCATTCTCCGTCATCCCTTATCAGGTATTTCCTCCTCTCTATTTTATTCTCGTTCATTTTGCATACATTGAGGACAATGCATGATTTAGGTATGGGGGAGGGTTTTAGTGTAAATACATAAAATTGAAAAATCCAAAAAAAATTGAAAAATTTTAAAAATCCAAAAATAGAGATATTTTAGCTTAGTTGTCCTTCCCACTCTTTAAATTCTAGAACTAGTTGGTGTTGACTATTTTCCGAAAATTATATGTATAATGCCTTTAGATAATTTGAACGTAGTCAGTTAAGGTTTTCCTCACGAAACTTGTGTCGAACAAAATTTTGCTTAAAAGACCAAGACGACACATTTGCACAAGACTTTTGATGGAAAAATTGTATAGGAATGTTATTCGATACCTGAGAGAGAACCCACATGTTAGAACAATGTCGAATCAAACCTTTGCGAAATTTGGTTCCTATAGTGTCAAAAAAAAAAATAAAAAAAAAGAGTCAATAAATGTTTGTAATTGTTGAGTGCTAGTGTAATTTTGTAATAATAAATTCTTAGTAGGGAAATCGGCTAGGTTGGGCTCATTAATAACCCGAGTAAGTAAGTCCGAGGGGACTTTGTGCCTAACAACCTAAGGTCGTTAGTGATCTGGGAATGTTGACCTAAAACTCGCTAAATGGGTATTGATGCAAAAGTCTTTTGGGACCTCAACCATTGCACAGTCGATATAACTGCTAAGAACGTGAAGTTTGGCTAGATACTTATTTTAATAGAGGTTGCGTTAGTTCAATATTGGTTGAAAAAGAGAAAATGTTCGTATGCACTTTATCCATCAAGGGCCTTAAATTCACTACACACCTTGGGATTTTTTGTAAATTTTTAGAGTCTAATCAAGTGGATTGTGGGAACCTATAACTTGGCTATTATTAGAATAATCTTTAAGGCATGTATTTTCCTACAAAATTGTTTTGTTGACACCAATGAAAGCTAAGTTGAAAGAGGAAAGTTGGATACTTGCTGACTTATCTCAAAGATTTTATGGGTATATCTTCTGTAAACCCTTAGGAGACAACACTCCTCCTGTAGAGATCGTCTATAGGTTTAACGGGTTGGTAAACCTAAAATTACCCGTCACACCTACGAAAAGGAGTATAGGACTTTTTATCTAGATTTTCTTTTTGTTTTACTCGAGGACGAGCAAAAGATAGGTATGGGGGCATTTGATAAGTGCATATTTTTGCATATTTTTATTACCTATTTATTGTTTGAATTCGTATTTTAATAAATTATTTTGTTGTATTTCAGGAAATTCAAAAAAAATTGAAGAAATTGCAAAATAAAGAAATAAAGGTCAAAGAAGAGAAAAAGAAGAAGAAGAAGGACCAAAATAGAAGAAAAGGAAAGAAGAGGGAGTTTGGTGCAAAAGCTGAATTTTTAATTAAAAAACTAAAAATAAAAAAAAATAAAAAAATAAATAAAAATGGAGGGCTAGGATTTAATCCCACCAAACAAAAATGAATGGTGGGGATTAATCCACACCAACCACAAATCTCAATCTATTTCCTATAAATAGATTCATTTTTCTCTCTTGTAAAATCACTTAGAATTAGGATTAGAACAACCCATTAGAAATAGAACACTCCTCAATTTATAGTTGTAATTTTTCTTTGCATCTCTTATAAACAATTTAATTTTTTTTTATATATGTATTTTTCTCCTGCTGAAATTTATTTGTTTTGTAGCAGTTCATCTCCCTTGTTTCGTTTTATTCATTTTTAGCACAAACAAACCACAAACCCATTCTCTTTTATTTACAAAACAGATCTCTCTCCCCTGTCTCTCCTTTTTCTCTACCTCCGTAATCTTTTCTCTCCCATCTCTCTCACTCTCTCTTCACCCACAAAACCTCACCCATGTTTCTCTAATATGCGAACAATTTCTTACGTTTCTCTTTTCCCCTCCTTCTTTCCTCTCCGCCAATACACCACCATCTCCCCCGTCTTCATCCTTTTCAATTTCAGTTCACACAAACCTAGTTTTCCTTCTTCCAATTCTCGACACAATCACCTCTCCTTCCCTTTCTTCTCATTCTTTACACATAAAATCCTGTTTATTCTGTTAAGTGCGCGAGTTCTTTTTTTTTTTTTTTTCGGTGTTTTGTTTCTGGACTTCTAAGTTCACGAGTCTTAGTTTTGTTTTGTTCGGGTTTTATTAAACTTTATTGATGGCTCTTGTTTTGATGTTGTTCGCTGTTAAGTCTGAGTTCGTTGGTTAAATTTAGATGTCGAGTTTTAGAATTTGTTGTGGTTCATTCATTGTTTGTTGGGTATTAAAGTATTGTTTGGCGAGCCGAGCCAACTGGGTTCTTTATTTTCATTCGTTGTAGCTGTGATTGAGTCCATTTGGTGCTGTATTCATGCTGCGTTTTCTGATTTAGTATTATTGTTCTGTTTTCCTATTTTATTCTGTTCGTAAATTACTGCATTTTCTTGGGTAGGTTCTGAGTTTTGTTTGATGTCTGAGTTCTTGCCGAGTTCCGTTTTTGGTTTATTTCTCTTGTTATGATTACTACTACTTCTAGTCTGCTGCATTTCGAGTTGCTGCGCGAGTTTCCTGCGAGTGTCGATTGAGATTGCTGAGTTTTAGTGTACTGAGATTTCGTAGTTGTAAGGTTGTAGTTTGAAGATTTGAGGTTGTTCAAAATCCGTTTGTAGTGTTTGTAGTGTCGAGGTTTCGTTGCCATGTCTTGTCTTCTTGTCTTGTGAAGTCTGTATAAGTATTTATTGAGTTTCCAAGTCGCAATTCTATATTGTTTTAGTGCGAATTTTGCAATTGTGTGTGCTGGTTTTTGGTCTCTGTTTTCTGAGTATTCGTTTTCGTGCTGCCGTTTTTAGTAACCAAGTTCTAATCTTGTAAAATGGAGTTGCTCGATTCTGAGTTTTTACAGATTTCTGCATTGTTGAGAACTGACTTCATGGTTGTCTGTGTTGGTGTCAACTGTCAATGTTGTAGAGTTTTTGGTTAAAGTCCATGCTGCATTGTTAAAGTCTTTATTTTTCTCACGCTTGTTTCCTGTCTTAGTTACTGGGTTTTTGAATTGTTTGTTGATTTTTGTTATGAGTAATTGTGTCCTAGTTCTCGAAATAGTGCTACTGAGTTTGTTTCTGGGTTGAGTTTGTGAATGGTATCTAGGAATTTCCTGTGAATTTGCGTGTTGATTTTATTTCGAGCTAGTGCTTTTACAAACGATTCATGTCCAAAATTTCTTAAAATTTTCTGTAAATATAGAATAACATCTAGTTTTAATTCGAATTCAGAAATTTTAGAATAATTTAATTTTCTTTCAATAGATTAAGTTTCCTTTTACGAATTTAAAAGTAAAAAAAAAAAAAAAAAAACTCAAATTGCCTTAGTTCTATTAAATTAGAAGTTAAGAATGACTAATTTTTTTTTTTATTATTCTTTTGAATTTTTAAGTTGTTAAATTAAAATTTGATTAAATTAGATTTTCTTTTAAAATTTGTTTAAATGTTCTTTAGGTAATTTTAAATTAAATAGAAAAAAAATGAAAAAAAATCAGTTTTTACTAGATTAATGTAAATTTCTTTTAAGAAAAAATAGTTTTAGGAATCAATTAGTAAAATCCAAAATTTTCTAAAACCCACTTGTCCTAATTCGCCTAAATTAGAAATTAAGGATTGCGATAAATATTATTCCCTGTGGATCGAATCTCAAATACTAAAACGATGATCGTGCGCTTGCGATAATTAAATGTCATATTTTTAGCACATCAAGTTTTTGGCGCCGCTGCCGGGGAGTAATTATTTTTCGCACCTTAATTTTTAATTTTTCGGATTAGTTTTCTTTCGCTTGCCTTATTTTTATTTTTTTAGGAAAGTTTGGAATTTCGGGAATCTTTTCACGGAGCTTGGAAAAATCGGAATTCTTGAAAGCATGCTTCGGTAACCCGTATCTCACTCTTTTCATCCTTTTTATTTTTAGAAAATCACAAAAAAATCAAAAAAAAAATCACAAAAAAAATTGAAAATTGAAAAAAAAAAATTGTTGTAAATACATAAATGTTGCATCATGCATTTACTCACTTGGGGCACATCATCTAGATTTTTATTTTCTTGTTTTTAATTTTTCATACCTTATAAATTATGGTGATTGCTGGAGGACCCAAAGGTACGTTAATTTTTTTTTTCTTTTAGTTAAAACACGTAGTGTAAGCATCCATAATTGTTTATCGTTTTTGTATATATCATGTTGTTTGTTGCATCAAACAAACGTAATTAAGACTTATTCACGACCTTCAGTGTCTAAGGTTCGCATGGCTGTTAAGATTTGGTGTCTAAGTGACGAGTTTGGCCTCTTGGCAATGCCTGCTCTAATCTGGCCGAATCGGTCTGAATAATTCTTAATTTACGGATTTTTTTTAGTGTGTCTTAACGTTATGTGAGCAATGTCTAGTTATTTTATTTAGGGAACCTTGGTTAGATTTTTCTTTTGATTTTTCACCATTTATTTTGTGTGTTTCATTTTCGCACTTACTTGCTACGAGGTTTATCAATCTTTACCATGTCCATAGCATTTAGGGAGCGTTATTACCAAGGTTGGGATTTTGACGAGGAGTTAGCAGATAATACGATGTGGTGTGAGTCAACTAGGGAACCTAGGGTGTATAACGAGTCGTACAGTACTTTTAGTGATTTGCATTATAGTGAAAACTATATTGCACTCGACTCCGAATTAGATGCTCTTACTAGACGACTCGAAGCCTTAGAAACCCTTAGAGGCCCTTCACACACGTCTTGGCACCCAAATTTCAACTCTCCGAGTCTCGATTTTCAACATGTCAACGCCATGTTTCAACCAACCTCTCGAAATGACCATTTTACATTGTCTTCTAATTCCGGTTGGAAAGATTATCCCGATCTCTCATGGAACCAAGGTCATAGCTTTCAAACTCAGCCTCCACATTTTCAAGAACCGAACTCCTATCCAATTCCGAGTCAAGTTCCTTATTCGAGTTCAATTCAAACCAACGCCCACCCACCCGGATTTCATGATTCGAGTAGGCAACTTGATACCTTAGAAAAGAGTATCGAGGCTTTATTGGTTTCTCAAGAAAACTTCATGCGAACCATAACTTCTGATAGGTAAATTTTGAACTCTAATGCTCAAGTCTTATCTAAGTTAGAATTTCAAGTGAATCAATTAGCCACCATGTGCGAGCTTGAGACGATAACCACTCCGAATCCACCCGAGGTCAACCCTGAATTTCTTATAACTCAAAGACCTATCGATACTTTCGATGATATCATTTCTCCTAGGTCTAATGTTCAAGTTGACACTCCTTTCGGTGGTGATTCACACGAAGAAGATTCTGATGCTGACATCATTCTTTCTCTAGGTCAAACGAAGAATCCCGATGATTCTGAGTTTGTGGCTTCACCTAGACAACCATCATCTTCTTCTAGTGAACTTTTCCATTCATCTTCCAAACCTCTTCCCGAAAAAACCGAAGAACTTCATACTCAACCAATAGGAGCTGATCTAGTTAAGGAGGTTGTTTCAAGGTCAAATTTGGACGATCATGAGATTGAGTCTCTTCTTAAACAAGATTTTCAATTGCATTACGAGACTAATCGAGAGCTTCACGAATCTTTTAAGGATTTGACCTCGGAAGAGATGTTTAGAGAGATGATGAATATTTGTTCCAAATGGGAAACCCAACATAAGGATAGTTCTTGTGATCCTAATTCTGCTGGTAAAACATTTTTCGAAGAACCACCCCCACCCGTTTCTATTTCTTCATCTTCCACTCGTGCTCCATCTTTCATCGAAACTCATGATATTCATGACCAACATCTTATCGTAATTAATTTGCTTAAACAAAAAAAAGAAGCATCTTCGTGGTCTATGGATGAAGTTAGGAATATGAGTTTTATTCTTGCACCTAATCGGATCTTTCGAGTGGTCTATGCTATTTTTGTGGGTGAGTTTCTGAAATATGTTGGTTGTACAACAAAAATAGTTTTTCCGAGAGCAGGTATTGGTTAGTAAATATTTGTTTTGTACCTCCCATAATAGAATGTATGTATGGGGGAGGATTTGTGTGCGTGTGTGAGTTGTTTTCTTTCGTAGTTTTTCAGCAGTTTGTCATTCTCCGTCATCCCTTATCAGGTATTTCCTCCTCTCTATTTTATTCTCGTTCATTTTGCATACATTGAGGACAATGCATGATTTAGGTATGGGGGAGGGTTTTAGTGTAAATACATAAAATTGAAAAATCCAAAAAAAATTGAAAAATTTTAAAAATCCAAAAATAGAGATATTTTAGCTTAGTTGTCCTTCCCACTCTTTAAATTCTAGAACTAGTTGGTGTTGACTATTTTCCGAAAATTATATGTATAATGCCTTTAGATAATTTGAACGTAGTCAGTTAAGGTTTTCCTCACGAAACTTGTGTCGAACAAAATTTTGCTTAAAAGACCAAGACGACACATTTGCACAAGACTTTTGATGGAAAAATTGTATAGGAATGTTATTCGATACCTGAGAGAGAACCCACATGTTAGAACAATGTCGAATCAAACCTTTGCGAAATTTGGTTCCTATAGTGTCAAAAAAAAAAAATCAAAAAAAAATAGTCAATAAATTTTTGTAATTGTTGAGTGCTAGTGTAATTTTGTAATAATAAATTCTTAGTAGGGAAATCGGCTAGGTTGGGCTCATTAATATCCCGAGTAAGTAAGTCCGAGGGGACTTTGTGCCTAGCAACCTAAGGTCGTTAGTGATCTGGGATTGTTGACCTAAAACTCGCTAAATGGGTATTGATGCAAAAGTCTTTTGGGACCTCAACCATTGCACAGTCGATCTAACTGCTAAGAACGTGAAGTTTGGCTAGATACTTGTTTTAATAGAGGTTGCGTCAGTTCAATATTGGTTGAAAAAGAGAAAATGTTCGTATGCACTTTATCCATCAAGGGCCTTAAATTCACTACACACCTTGGGATTTTTTGTAAATTTTTAGAGTCTAATCAAGTGGATTGTGGGAACCTATAACTTGGCTATTATTAGAATATTCTTTAAGGCATGTATTTTCCTACAAAATTGTTTTGTTGACACCAATGAAAGCTAAGTTGAAAGAGGAAAGTCGGATACATGCTGACTTATCTCAAAAGATTTTATGGGTATATCTTCTGTAAACCCTTAGGAGACAACACTCTTCCTGTAGAGATCGTCTATAGGTTTAACGGATTGGTAAACCTAAAATTACCCGTCACACCTACGAAAAGGAGTATAGGACTTTTTATCTAGATTTTCTTTTTGTTTTACTCGAGGACGAGCAAAAGATAGGTATGGGGGCATTTGATAAGTGCATATTTTTGCATATTTTTATTACCTATTTATTGTTTGAATTCGTATTTTAATAAATTATTTTGTTGTATTTCAGGAAATTCAAGAAAAATTGAAGAAATTGCAAAATAAAGAAATAAAGGTCAAAGAAGACAAAAAGAAGAAGAAGAAGGACCAAAATAGAAGAAAAGGAAAGAAGAGGGAGTTTGGTGCAAAAGCTAAATTTTTATTTAAAAAACTAAAAATAAAAAAAAATAAAAATAAAATAAAAATGGAGGGCTAGGATTTAATCCCACCAAACAAAAATGAATGGTGGGGATTAATCCACACCAACCACAAATCTCAATCTATTTCCTATAAATAGATTCATTTTTCTCTCTTGTAAAATCACTTAGAATTAGGATTAGAACAACCCATTAGAATTAGAACACTCCTCAATTTATAGTTGTAATTTTTCTTTGCATCTCTTATAAACAATTTAATTTTTTTTTATATATGTATTTTTCTCCTGCTGAAATTTATTTGTTTTGTAGCAGTTCATCTCCCTTGTTTCGTTTTATTCATTTTTAGCACAAACAAACCACAAACCCATTCTCTTTTATTTACAAAACAGATCTCTCTCCCCTGTCTCTCCTTTTTCTCTCCCTCCGTAAGCTTTTCTCTCCCATCTCTCTCACTCTCTCTTCACCCACAAAACCTCACCCATGTTTCTCTAATATGCGAACAATTTCTTACGTTTCTCTTTTCCCCTCCTTCTTTCCTCTCCGCCAATACACCACCATCTCCCCCGTCTTCATCCTTTTCAATTTCAGTTCACACAAACCTAGTTTTCCTTCTTCCAATTCTCGACACAATCACCTCTCCTTCCCTTTCTTCTCATTCTTTACACATAAAATCCTGTTTATTCTGTTAAGTGCGCGAGTTTTTTTTTTTTTTCGGTGTTTTGTTTCTGGACTTCTAAGTTCACGAGTCTTAGTTTTGTTTTGTTCGGGTTTTATTAAACTTTATTGATGGCTCTTGTTTTGATGTTGTTCGCTATTAAGTCTGAGTTCGTTGGTTAAATTTAGTTGTCGAGTTTTAGAATTTATTGTGGTTCATTCATTGTTTGTTGGGTATTAAAGTATTGTTTGGCGAGCCGAGCCAACTGGGTTCTTTATTTTCATTCGTTGTAGTTGTGATTGAGTCCATTTGGTGCCGTATTCATGCTGCGATTTCTGATTTAGTATTATTGTTCTATTTTCCTGTTTTATTCTGTTCTTAAATTACTGCATTTTCTTGGGTAGGTTCTGAGTTTTGTTTGATGTTTGAGTTCTTGCCGAGTTCCGTTTTTGGTTTATTTCGCTTGTTATGATTACTACTACTTCTAGTCTGCTGCATTTCGAGTTGCTGCGCGAGTTTCCTGCGAGTTTCGATTGAGATTGCTGAGTTTTAGTGTACTGAGATTTCGTAGTTGTAAAGTTGTAGTTTGAAGATTTGAGGTTGTTCAAAATCCGTTTGCAGTGTTTGTAGTGTCGAGGTTTCGTTTCCATGTCTTGTCTTCTTGTCTTGTGAAGTCTGTATAAGTATTTATTGAGTTTCCAAGTCGCAATTCTATATTGTTTTAGTGCGAATTTTGCAATTGTGTGTGCTGGTTTTTGGTCTCTGTTTTCTGAGTATTCGTTTTCGTGCTGCCGTTTTTAGTAACCAAGTTCTAATCTTGTAAAATGGAGTTGCTCAGTTCTGAGTTTTTACAGATTTCTGCATTGTGGAGAACTGACTTCATGGCTGTCTGTGTTGGTGTTAACTGTCAATGTTGTAGAGTTTTTGGTTAAAGTCCATGCTGCATTGTTAAAGTCTTTATTTTTCTCACGTTTGTTTCCTGTCTTAGTTACTGGGTTTTTGAATTGTTTGTTGATTTTTGTTATGAGTAATTGTGTCCTAGTTCTCGAAATAGTGCTACTTAGTTTGTTTCTGGGTTGAGTTTGTGAATGGTATCTAGGAATTTCCTGTGAATTTGCGTGTTGATTTTATTTCGGGCTAGTGCTTTTACAAACGATTCATGTCCAAAATTTCTTAAAATTTTCTGTAAATAATTATTTAGAATAACATCTAGTTTTAATTCGAATTCAGAAATTTTAGAATAATTTAATTTTCTTTCAATAGATTAAGTTTCCTTTTACGAATTTAAAAGTAAAAAAAAAACAAAAAAAAAAACTCAAATTGCCTTAGTTCGATTAAATTAGAAGTTAAGAATGACTATTTTTTTTTTATTCTTTTGAATTTTTAAGTTGTTAAATTAAAATTTGATTAAATTAGATTTTCTTTTAAAATTTGTTTAAATGTTCTTTAGGTAATTTTAAATTAAATAGAAAAAAAAATGAAAAAAATTCAGTTTTTAGTAGATTAATGTAAATTTCTTTTAAGAAAAAATAGTTTTAGGAATCAATTAGTAAAATCCAAAATTTTCTAAAACCCACTTGTCCTAATTCGCCTAAATTAGAAATTAAGGATTGCGATAAATATTATTCCCTGTGGATCGAATCTCAAATACTAAAACGATGATCGTGCACTTGCGATAATTAAATGTCATATTTTTAGCACATCATACCCAAAAGACACAATCCCTGTATCTCATCCTCAAACTGATACCCATTCCAGCAAGCTGATTCATAATTCCTTGGAATGCATTCAAGTGATCAGAAATTGCAGTGCCATCCTGATATTTTAGAGACATCAACTGTTTAATCAAAAATAATTTATTATTTCCAGTCTTTCGAGCATAGAGTTGCTCAAGCTTGTTCCACAAAGTACGCGCATGTGTCTCCCCACTAATATGGTTCAACACGTTATCCTCCACCCATTGTCGTATATACCTACAAACCTGTCTGTTGTGGAATAAAAACTAGGTTACGATTTGTAATTAATGCTAGGGTAGTTGAGCTTCGAGCTTTAATGGTTGTTTCCGTGTTACGAGACTGATCGGTCCTCATAGAGTGCCTACGTATCTCGTTATTGAGAATCAAGCCAAAAACGTAGTTCTGAGATGAGGGATAAGACCCTTTATATAGGCTGAGAAGCCCTAGAATTATGGTAGGAATCAGAGACTTGGTGGACAAGTCTTCCTTGAGGAAGGTTCCAGATCTATTCCTTGTAGGAATCAGTTTTCATGTTGAAATATGTATCTTGGAGGCTAAGTCAAGCAGGAGTGATATCCTTGTTTGACTCTTATTTGCTGAGCTGATTATTACCCTTAATATTAATTACGAAATTAATATTGTAAATAGGGTTTGGGCCCATCTGGTGGGCCCCACGTTTGGACCACTCGGGGTCTAATTAATGCCACATTAAATGTGTCTTTAGGGCTTACTTTTAGCCCATATCATTTGCCCCCCAACTTCTAGGAAAACTGATCAGGTTTTCCTTGATGTTATAACGGCCATATTCGAGACTTGGATCAGGGTTCATTGCTCTTACGCGAGTATTTTCAACAATATCATGTTAATGTAAAGCGTGGAGCGATCGACGCATTTACGACGATGTTGAACGACACTAATCGGTGTTAAATGGCACTAGACAGCGCTAATCAGCCTTAAACAATGTTTAAACAGTGTTAAACAATGTTGAATGGCATAAAACGGCACTAACGGCACTGATCGGCGCTAAACGGTGCTAATCGGCACTAATTTGTGCTAACAGGCACTAAACGGTGCTAATCATTGACCTCATTTTAGCACTGAAAATCATCCGAGATTCACTGAAAAATTCAAGTTTAAATCTCGTTTCAGAACTAAAAATTATCCGGGGTTCACTGAAAAATTCGAGTTCTAGGACCACGAACTAACCCGTGATCGGCCGGATCAAGGGCTAGCTCGTGGTCGGCTGAAGCCCCTGAAAACAAGGTGGTCGGCCGGGAGGTGATCGGCCAAGGGTGGTCGGCCGTGGCTTGGTCGGCCGAAGCTTCTCCCGAGCTGGTGGTCGGCTGCAAGCTGGTCGGCTGCCGCTCCCTCGGGGTGTTGGTCGGCTGCTTCGTGGTCGGCCACCTCGTGGTCGGCTACTGTAAGAACCCCAAATTTTGGATATAATTAAAACTTTTTATTAAGTAATGATAAAATGAGGAACAATGATTCCGACAACAAGGTCACCAGCTCTAATGAATGGTGGTTTCAAAGAACAATGATTGTAATGAATGGATATTGCTTTGGACAATGATCCTGATGCATTGGTATATTGTCAGAATAGAGTAATTCGATGGTTGAGAACCTAGATAAGAATAATCTACCATCCAGGAAGGAGCTAATGGATCCTTGAAGGGAAATGAGTACGTGCATAGTGTTTCCCGTACGTGCATAGTGTTTCCCGTACGTGCATAGTGTTTCCTGTACGTGCATAGTAATTTGGTGGATGAATAGTGATTTTGTAAGTTGGAAAACTTTTCACGCCACCCTATGTACGGGACGTGATATGGATGTTTCGAAGTCATATTAGTAATACGCGGAGGAAATAAGTGAATGCAGAGACGATCGGAATTCAAAAATTCCAAATCCTTTTTCGGTATAATATTTGACCGGACAGTGGATTAAATATTATTATAATCCAAGAATTGAGATATTAACTTTGAGAATTTGATATTTTGGGATGTTATTATATTTGATTTAAGAATGAAGGTAGGAAACCACTGAGGTAGTGAAACAAGCGTTCTAGAAACCGCTAAAACGTTATAACGAGATTAATCAATAAAGCGAACGAATCCTAGATTACGGATTAAGTTCGTATCGAGATTAAATATCCTACATGGTCATCACGAGGATTATATTAAGGATTGGGGAAGGTATTATGAATATCGAGAAATTTCCCGGTAAACCCTAGAGGTGAAACTACTTAGTTATTCGTCCGAACGATCAATGAATTGAGCAATAAACGGACAAAGAAACAAGCAGGGAATCAAGATACATGCATGTGCAAGTGATAAATATCTAGTAACTAGCAAGGAACTAGATCAATTAGAATGCAACCAAGTACTTAGCACACAAACCACTTGGTTAGCCTTAAACCACCAAAATATCAACACTTGTCCAAGCAAATTACATCATCCATTACCTCACCACTTTATTAAAGCAGCCAAGGAGGAGATATTATCCAAAAACACTTCACTTTATGCATTATTATCCAAGAGACAAGCCAAGCAATACAAACTCTCTCCAAGAACATTACATTCGGCTTTTAGCTTAATTCAAAAACAAAAATCCACCTTCCACTCCTTGTTTGATCTTGTAATTTTTAAGGTGAGTCCTATATTTCAAGAAAGTAATCTACTCAAAATTTTAGCTTCAAACTCCTTTGTTTCCATTTTCAAAAAAATCAAGAAAGAGGAGGGTGAATAGTGCTTTCATGAAACTAACTTTGATTTTCTTGATTCTTTTGAATGATCCAAGCTTTGTTAAGGTGTTCTAAGGATTGATCAAGGTTTATCAAGGTCTTACATACTCCAAGGAAGGTATAAACTTCAAGAACCCTAGTCTTTGATTTGAGTTTTAATGGAGTTTTGGATGAGTTTTAGTGTTGTATGCATATTTAGAGTACTAGATCTATGTGTGGGTTTTATGAGATGATAGTATAGCTTATATGAACGGAAATACATTGCTTGGTCTTAGTTCAAGGATAAATGACATGTATGTGTGATTTGGAGTGGATGGTATAATAATTGGAGGGTTTTGATTTTGGAATTATCCGAGTTATAGCCGTCGTAATGCCCGATTTTCGATAATCTTTAAAAATCGTGCATCACAGTAGCTTGAACTCACTGTCCAGGGTTGTATTTTGCCATGATAAGATAGATAATGTTCCAAGCTTCGTTTTGATATAAAGAACGTGTTAAACGGACTTACGGTTTAGGAGTTATGGCCGATATACTAAAAGTAGTTCGAAACCGTAAACGAGAATTCGTAACTGAAATTGAACCCTCGTAAAGTACGTAAGTCAGTGGCGAATCTTGGTAATTAAATACTGGAGGTAAAAAGGAAGGTGTGAGAGAAAACCGTATGTCAAAAGGATCGTTTTTCGATTTATTAAAAATATTCGAATCGAGATTAAACGCGAACGAACCCCTAAAAGACGACTCGTTTATAACTTCGTTAAAACACTTAGAAAACGAGCGATAAAACTCGGAGTATAATATTGGTTCGTAACAATCAACTTTCGGACTTATATGACTTAAGTATATGCCAAGTATAAGTACAGTGACATGTCGTATTAACGAACGAATGTCGGGTCGGATCGATGATAAAAGAAATCCACAAAAAGGGGTATAACGAGATAACTCGAGAACGTGTTTCGATTTAAGTATAACTTACCTTTAAAGTTTTAAGTGATTAATCCCGAATGCCTTGGCTATTTATAGATCACCGAGCTGAACCGGGACCCGCTACCACTACCCCTTACCGTACTCGACTACCAGGCAAGTTTCAATTCCCTTCTTTTAGGCTGTTGTTGTGATTGAATACATATATATGTTTTCTGTTATACATATGCCATAGCATGCATGCCTACTTTCAAGTTATATCGTTATGCTTGTTCCCTGATCGTTTATTGGCTTAAAAATTAGATAGCTAACGTATCAATTATAAGCCGATTATTGTAAGACCCTCATAGAAGGGCGTATCCATCTTATTCATCAAATATAGACCGGGAGTCAATATTTCTTGACTTATCGAGATTACCTCGAAAGAAAATATCTAAGTAAATATTTTCCATTATTCGGGCGACGAATATTATTTGAATATTCGTTCGAGATTATTTATTTAACGATCCCTACTTCAAATAATTATTTGAACGTAACTATTCGATGAATAATATTTTTTTAATATTCATTCAGAGTCAAATTATTTATCGATTATTATTTTGAATATTCTTCTAAAGGTTGGACTACTAAATGAATATTATTTGGATATTCATTTAGAATATTATTCATTAAATGAATATTACTTTTGAATATTCATTTAAGATAGTAATTACCTGATGAATATTATTTTAATGTTCATCTGAAGCTTGATTTATTTATCGAGTCTTATCTCGAATATTCCTTTAAAGCTTGGATTACTAAATGAATATTACTTGATATTCATTTAGAATATTATTCATTAAATGAATATTACTTTTTCAATAAACATTTAAATTCCTAATTAATTATGAATATTATTTTGAATATTCATCCAGGGTTCTATTTAATCATCGAATATTATTTTAAATATTTTAAATATTCCTTTCAGGTCTTATTAATTAATGAATATTATTTTGAATATTCATTTGAATATTTAATTATGCAATAAATATTCTCTCGATATTTCTTCAAGGATTATTTGAGAAATACTCTGATTAAAGATATTCTTTCATATTCCTAAATATTCTTTAAAATATTTTAATAAATATTCTCTGAATATTTATTCCATACTTAGAATAACCTCGATAAGGTTTATCTTCTTCGATTATTACGGAAAATATTTTGGAATCATATTATTATTAATCATATATCAAGAAAGGTTCTCAGACATCATTCTTCTTTGAGTCTATCTCCCTAATAATAAGGAAACCTTACTTGGAAAATGTTAATTATCTTGTCGACTTCCCGGTCATAAAGTATTCTCTTCACTCGCAACTCGGGTGCTATTGACTTATTAAGTCGTTGTTTACCTTCTCATCTTTCGAGGGGTAAGATTGTTGGAACAAGTTGATATTCGTTACCAAGCAATAGCTTGGAAGTGATTGGTGAATTTTCCTTTCCAACTAGATACGACTACTTTGTAGAGTCTTATCAACAAGTATTATACTTGGGGAAAGGGGGACGAACGTTACATTCAGAATCATGAATTCTATTTGAACTAGGAGTCGTGTAAGAGGCCGAGTTGCGCCGGTCCATCCCCTTTGGCCCAACCGTTGGCCGGGGAGAGTTAGTAAGGCGGTAGACAAGTAAAGCCGTCAGTTCTTCCTTCTACCGGTAGTAAATCTAAATTGAGCTGTACGATCTTGACTGATCATCAAGATCGGAACAGCGGGCGCGGTGAATACTCCATCATTGGTTCATCATCCAAACTTATTTATTTCCTACAACATGATTACTGTTGGCAGAGCTGGAAAAGTGTTCATAACTGGAATTGCAATCTTTTCATGCAAGTTCCTCCTTTTTAATAACAATGAGAATATCTCACTTACTTTTGATGTAGCAGATATTTCTACAAACAAATACTTTTAGTTACCTTGTAACTTCATCGTTCATATTATACTGGCATCATTCCCATAAATCAAAACTTTTTAGTATGTAATAATATGGGAATGAATAGTGGTTATGACTGCGATGTAACGAATGTCTATTAAATGAATGGAATGGATTTGAATTCAATTATTTACATGTCATGCAGAATACTTTTGGTTGACGGCATAGGTAAGAATGATCTATCTCCTAAGGATATAAGTATATTACTTCAAGTAAGATTATTCTTGTGTCATCCAAATCAATATCTATTATAAGTCCAGCGGTTCCGTAAAAAGGTTAAGAAGCACTCGAGAGTGAACCAGGTTCATTTTCCTAATTATAGGAATTAAATAAAAATAAGTGATGAATAGTGATTTTGGTGGAATTTGGAATATTATTATAATAATGATATACCCGGTATTCGGAACGGATTTCTGAGTTCGTATTAGTGATCCAGGAAGAAAATAAGTGTATGTAAAAGCCGTCGGATTCAGAAAAAGAGCACTTTTATTTTCTCCGAGATTTCCCTGGACACTACAAGACTTAAGGAGTTATAAAAGGGAATTAAGGAATTTAAATTCGAGAAGTATTAAGTAAGATGAAGAATAGTATTAGAAATATTAAGAAGGTTTTCGGTAAAACCCTAACTAGAAACGAATGAGTTATTCCCTCGAACGATCAACGAACAAGCAAGGAAATTGAGTAATACCCGGACAAAGGAACGAATAAATAACCAAGAGACAAACAAGTGCAATTGGTGGGAAAAGGAGAAACCCAAGTAACATCCTTATAAGTCAACTACAAGATGAGTGGTGTAATTGCATTCTTGCAAAAATGGAGTTGTTTGTTGTAGTGCCAACACTTGGCCCAATGAGGAAGCAACAAGTGGCACCATTGGATTGCCAACAACACATTAAAAGAGATGCATCCATTATATATGCAAGGGTTATACATGTATTAGCCATAAATCACCAAAACAAAACAAACCACCACCATTTTTCTCCATTTCTTCATAAAAATCTGCCCATTCTTAGCTAATTGGAAGTCCAACTTCCAACCATCACTTGTTCTTCAAATTTTTATGGTAAGTACTACATATCATGGTAATGATCTCCTAGAAATTTCAGCTTCAAATTCATCTTTTATCATTTTCAAATAAATCATCAAAGATGATGATGAATAGTGTTCTTCATAAACTAACTTTTATTTCTTGATTTCTTTTGATTATTCAAGCTATACTAAGGCTAGATAAGGGCTAAACAAGGCTTGATAAGTTCATACATACACCAAGGAAGGTATACCACTCTTGAAAACCAAGCTCTTAGTTTAAGTTTTGGTATTTTAGATGAGTTATATGGATTTAATGCATGTTTAGGACCTTAAGATTATGATTGGGATTTATTAAATGTGAAATTAGTTTAGATGAACGGAAAGACATTGCTTGGTCTTAGTTCATGGTTGAATAACATGTAAATGTTGTTTGGAGTGGAAACTATGATTATTGGATGGTTTGAAATTTGGAAATCATGTAAACATAGTCGTCGTAATGCCCGATTGTCGTTAGCCTTAAGAAACCGTGATTAGCAGTAGCATGAACACACTGTCCAGTCTCGGATTTTGCCATGAAAGGCTAGATTATGTTATAAGCTTCGTTTTGATATAAAGATCACGTGAAACGGACTTACGGTTTAGGATTTATGACTAAATTACTAAAAGTAGTTCGAATCCGTAAACAAAAGTTCATAACTGAAATTGAACCCTCGTAAGCAATGTAACGTCATGGCGAATCTTGGTAAATAAATACTAGGGGTAAGAAGGAAGGTGTGAAAGAAAACCGTATGTCAAAAAGAGCATTTTTCGATTTATTAAAAATGTTCGAGTCAAGGTTAAACGAGAACGAACCCCTAAAAGACGACTCTTTTATAACTTTGGTAAAACGCTTAGAAAACGGGCGATAAAACTCGGAGTAAAATATTGGTTCGTAACGATCAACCTTAGAACTCATATGACTTAAGTATGTCCCAAGTATAAGTGCAGTGACATGTCGTATTAACGAACGAATGTCGGGTCGGATCAGTGATAATAAGTAATCCACTAAAAGGGGTATAACGAGATGACTCGAGAACATGTTTCGATTTAAGTATAACTTAACGTTTAATATGTTAAGTGATTAATTCTGAATGCCTTGGCTATTTATAGATCACCAGGCTGAACCGGGACCCGCTACCACTACCCCTTACCGTACTCGACTACCAGGCAAGTTTCAATTCCCTTCTTTTAGGCTGTTGTTGTGATTGAATAAATATATTTATATGATTGCTGATATACATATGCCATTGCATGCATGCCTACTTTCAAGTTGAATTGATATACTTGTTCCCTAAATGTTATTGTTGGCTTATAAGCTAGATAGTTATATATCAGTTATAAGCCGGTTATTGTAAGACCCTCATAGAAGGGCGTATATATCTTATTAATCAAAAATAGACCGGGAGTCAATATTCCTTGATATATCGAGATTACCTCGGAAGAAAATATTTAAGTAAATATTTTCTATTATTTGGGCGACGAATATTATTTGAATATTCGTTCGAGACTAATTATTTTGACGATCCTTACTTCAAATAATTATTTGAACGTAACTATTCAACGAATAATATTTCTCAATATTCATTCAGAGTCGAATTGATTATCGACTATTATTTCGAATATTCTTCTAAAGATGAGACTATTAAATGAATATTATTTTGGATATTCTTTTAGATTATTATTTTATTAAATCAATATTACTTTTGAATATTCATTTAAGATATTAAATACTTGATGAATATTATTTTAATATTCATCTGAAGCTTGATTTAATTATCGAATATTATTTCGAATATTCCTTAAGGCTTGGATTACTAAATGAATATTACTTGATATTCATTTAGGATATTATTCATTAAATGAATATTACTTTTGAATATTCATTTAAATTCCTAATTAATCATGAATATTACCTTAAATATTCTTTTCAGGTCTTATTAATTAATGAATATTGTTTTGAATATTCATTTAAATATTTATTTATTCAATAAATATTCTCCTGATATTTCTTCAGGGATTATTTTGAGAAATACTCTGATTAAAAATATTCTTTCATATTCCCAAATATTCTTTCAATATTTTAACTCAATAAATATTCTCTGAATATTTATTCCATACTTAGAATAATCTCGATAAGGTTAATCTTCTTCGATTATTACAGAAGATATTTCGAAGTCATATTATTATTAATCTTATATCAAGAAAGGTTCCCAGACATCATTCATCTTTGAGTCTATCTTCTTAATAATAAGGGAACCTTACTTGGAAAAATGTTATTTATCTTGTCGACTTCCCGGTCATAAAGTATTCCCTTCACCCGCAACTCGGGTGCTGTTGACTTATTAAGTCGTTGTTTACCTTCTCATCTTTCGAGGGGTAAGATTACTGGAACAAGTTGATATCCGTTACCAAGTAATAGCTTGGGAGTTATTGGTAAATTTTCCTTTCCAACTAGATACGACTACTTTGTGGAGTCTTATCAACAAGTATTATACTTGGGGAAAGGGGGACGAACGTTATATTCAGAATCATGAACTCTATTTGAACTAGGAGTCGTGTAAGAGGCCGAGTAGCGCCGGTCCATCCCATTGGCCCAACCGTTGGCCGGGGAGAGCTAGTAAGGCGGTAGACAAGTAAAGCCGTCAGTTCTTCCTTCTACCGGTAGTAAACCTAAATTGAGCTGTACGATCTCGACTGATCATCAAGATTGGAACAACGGGCGCGGTGAATACTCCATCATTGGTTCATCATCCAAATTCATTTATTTCCTGCAACATGATTACTGTTGGCAGAGTTGGAAAAGAGTCATAACTGGAATTGCAACCCTTTCTTGCAAGTTCCTCTTCTTAATAACGATAATAATATCTCGCTTACTTTGATGTAGCAGATATTTCTTCAAACAAATACTTTAAGTTACCTTGTAACTTCATCGTTCATATGATACTGGCATCATTTCCGTAAATGCATGGCATTTGGTTTAAAAGATAGCTTTGAACTGTTTTAAATTATCGTTCAGTTATATATTTGTTGGTGGGCTTTCGCTCACCCTTGCCTTGTTTATATTATGTCACAACAACAGCTAGGACAGATGGCTCGCGTCAGGCGCACTCGGCGCAAGCAGGTTACCCGACCCACCGGACTACCCGCTGAGATGCTAGCCGCCATTGCTGAGGTAGCATAGTTAGACAGCTTTTGTTTCCTGTTTAACTATATGTATAATTAATGTAATCAACGGCAAAACGTTTAAACCTATGATGTTATCCTTTTGGGATTGTAATAACTTTTATTCGTAACCCTTTAATGTAAGACTTATTTCAATTTCATCTCTGGGACTATAACTGTTGTGTGTGTGAGTGGTAATTATTGTGGGGTCACAGCATGTGATTTATTTATTGTGGACTCAAGTCAAGTATTATGAATGGATGTAAGACCGTAACCACCAGATCCCTGACCCCGGATCTGGGGGTGTTACAGAGATGGTATCAGAGCGAGAGTTATATATCCCAAGAGATGATACGACGTTATATAATAATAAATTCAATAATATAATAAGAACCCTTGCCAGGTTCACCTAAAACCCTTACGGGAACTTTTTAAGTATCATGATAGTAACATAGTTCGTCTTGTGTAGGCGAGCGACTTGTCGGCCCAGGAGGCAGCTGCGAGACAGCATGATGAGGACATGTTCCGGACTAGGGACCCATACTATGAGCACTTGCCTGAGGATGATACTGAGCCTGAGGAGGAGGACGCTGAGGAGGTCCAGGTTGAGGCTGATACTGATGTGATCGAGTCTGAGGAGGAGGACCCTGAGGAGGTCCAGGATGATGCTGACACAGATGTTGTTGAGACTGAGGGGGAGGAGGACCCGGAGGGGGTCCAGACAGGACAGGACGCTGAGTTAGTGGTTGAGGATGATGATTATTGGGTTATGACTGAGTTCAGGACTATGGGAGATGACACTGACATGACCACGGATCAGGTGGTGCCGGTGGATGAGGGTGTTGAGGGAGATATAGATGAGCCAGTAGTTGGTGCTGTAGGGAGTTCTGGACTTTTTGTGCCACTCCTCCCTGTTGAGAGAGCCCCTACCCCACCACCACTACCTGTGAGCCCCTACCCCGACGAGTTTGAGGAGCTTACCCCAGAGCCCCAGCAGACAGAGACTGCCGCTCCAGCTGAGCCATCCACCCCACCTCATGCCCCGATAGGAGGAGTCCCAGTATGTGTTCACAACTTGATTGTGAACGGGCTTTATAGAGAGTTGTCTGTGGCAGATGCCAGGTTGGCAGAGTCTAGGAGTGAGTTAGCAGCAGAGAGAGCCGCCCGGATGAGGGTGCAGGGCAGGAGGACTATCAGTGACAGAGTTGGGTATAGGGCTGTGACCCGCATCGAGCTGAGGGCTCGGGTGAGGGTGCGACAGTTGCCTACTGATGGGCATGGTAGGGTAGACAGAGCAGCGGCTGAGGAGGTTTTCCGCATCGCCATGGGGAGGGTTCGGAGGATGTTTCGTCGTGGCGGCTGATTTCAGATGTGGTGATGCAGTGGTCTAGTTGTCTAGTCATGTACGGACATAGTAGTGCCGGCTTTTGTAGGGATGGTTTTCTTGTACTTGTTTTCCCTTTTTGCAGACTAGACAGATAGACAGCATATTTCACTTTTGACTTGTTGTTGTTGTTAGGATGGCTGTACTTTAAACTATCGTTGTAACTCGGATGTTGTACCTTTTCGGTACCTGGTATATATTTGTTTCCATTTCAGTCATTACAATTTTGTTGGGAAGTGATCACGAGTTTATTAGCATATGTATTACTTTTCGATTAAGTTTCCATGAGATATAAAACTGTGGGATTTTAAAACCCAATCATGTAAAGAAATGTGCAAGGAAAAATCCTTTAAAACCGGTAAGTGAACCTAACGTATAATTTTCCAAATTTTCAGTAAAATGCCGCCAAGACGGATGGGCACTAGGGCTAACCCCCGCGAATCTACTGACCAAGAGAGTCACAACCAACACGAGGAAAACCGTGGAAGTAGTGAGGAACAAGATCAGGACTATAATGAGCAAGAAGATTCCCAGTATGGAGCAGAGGATGAACCCCTGTACTCTGAAGAATTTGAAAGGGAAATAGAGGGTGGAGAAACTGAAGTAGAACAGGAAGGGGAGAACCAGGGCGGAAACCCCATGGGCCAGTTTATGGATCTACTTAGGCAGAATTTGAACCAATACCCCCAACCACCACCAAGCAACAACACTTCAGTGGCAAATTCCTTTAGGGCCTTTAAGTCCCTTAAGCCCCCAGAGTTCCACGGATCGGCTGATCCCGTTGAGGCGAGGGCCTGGATCAAAGAAATGGAAAAGTCTTTTGAGATTCTGAGTATTAATGAGGCTCAGAAGACTGTTTTTGCTACTTACCTACTAAAGGGAGAGGCCAATTATTGGTGGGAAGCCAAGAAAAACATGGAGACTGATGCTGTCATAGCCTGGGAAAGGTTCAAACAATTATTCCTGGAGAAGTACTTCCCGAAGTTCATGAAAACCCAGATGGAACTTAAGTTCTTGGAACTGAAACAGAACAATATGTCAGTGGCTGACTATGAGGCTAAATTTACTGAGCTATCAAGATTTGTGCCAGAGTTTGTAGACACAGAAGAGAAGAAAGCTAACAGGTTTCAACAAGGGCTGAAACAGTGGATCCAGAATAGGGTGGCTGTTTTAGAGATTACAGATTATGCCACCTTGGTGCAGAAGGCAACCATTGTGGAGGCTGGTAGTGATCAGATGCAGAGAGAGAGAGAGAAAGGGGGGATAAAGAGAAAGCATGTTAGTATGGGCGGAAGATCCGCTGGAGGAAAACCCCCAACCAAGTTTAATCGAGGAGCGGTTTCCCTACCAGGGAGGAGTGTAGGGTTTAAACCATCTGCGAGTGTGAGTGTGAGCCAGGGCGGCCACCAATCAGGAATGTCCCGTTCCAACCCTTCTCGACCTCCATTGCCATTGTGTGCTACTTGTGGGAAGAGGCACTCCGGGGTGTGCAACCTGAAGCAGATAAACTGTTATAAGTGTGGGCGAGCTGGGCATTATGCTACCGCTTGCACCACGGTCATCCCTAACAGCACAACCTGTTTCCAGTGTGGACAGCGAGGGCACATGAGGAAGGATTGCCCAAAGAGCAAACCAGCAGCATCAGGAGCAAGCAAGGTTGCCTCAAATAGGCCACCAACTGCTAGGACTTTCAATATGTCAGTACAAGATGCCGTGAGGGACACAGATGTGATAGCAGGTACTTTTTCTCTTAATTCAGTCAGTGCAAATGTCTTATTTGATTCAGGAGCAACTAAGTCTTTTATATCTAGAGATTTTGCGCATAACTTGAAACTTAAAACCCAGCAACTAAGAGATTCCTTACAAGTAGAAATAGCTAATCAGGAAATCGTACCGGTTAATCAAATTCACCCCGATTGTAAGCTAGAAATAGGAGGACGATCCTTCTATGTCGATTTAATTCCTTTTAAGCTAGGGGAATTCGATGTCATTTTGGGTATGGATTGGTTGTCTCGCAATGATGCGCAGATAGATTGTAAAGGGAAAAAGGTTAAGTTGAAAACCCCAGGGAAGAAAGAAATAGTGTTTAAAGGGATGCGACAGACCCAGAAAATTCTGACCATGGCGCAAACCAAGAGATTGTTACGAAAAGGGAACGAGGCTTATTTAGCCTACGTTATAGATACTTAGAAGGAAGTGCCAAGATTGCAGGACATTCTGGTAGTTAATGAGTTCGAGGACGTGTTCCCACAAGATCTTCCTGGACTACCACCTGATAGGGTAATTGAGTTTGCCATCGAATTAGCCCCGGGGACGGCGCCAGTTTCGAAGGCCCCGTACCGACTAGCCCCAGTAGAAATGAAGGAGCTAGCTAAACAATTACAGGAATTGTTGGATAAGGGCATGATAAGGCCCAGTGTGTCGCCTTGGGGCGCACCAGTGTTGTTTGTTAAGAAAAAGGATGGAAGTATGAGGTTATGCATCGACTACAGAGAATTGAACAAGCTAACCATAAAGAATAAGTATCCATTGCCCAGGATAGACGATTTGTTTGACCAGCTAAGAGGAGCTGAATACTTCTCTAAGATTGATTTGAGAACGGGATATCACCAACTGAAGATCAAACCTGAAGATATCCCGAAGACTGCATTCCGCACCAGATATGGACATTATGAGTTCTTAGTTATGTCGTTTGGATTGACCAACGCCCCAGCAGCCTTCATGGACCTAATGAATAGGGTGTTCAAGGAATATTTGGACAAATTCGTGATAGTTTTCATTGATGATATTCTCATCTACTCAAAGACAGAGGCAGAACACGCTGAACATTTAAGGATAACCTTAGAAATACTCAGGAAGGAGCAGTTATATGCCAAGTTCTCCAAGTGTGAGTTTTGGAAAAATGAGGTACAATTCTTAGGGCACGTGATCAATAGAGAAGGAGTGTTGGTTGACCCCTCCAAGATAGAAGCAGTTTCAAACTGGGAACGGCCAACTACTCCAACCGAGGTGAGGAGTTTCATTGGACTGGCCGGATATTACAGGAGATTTGTCCAAGACTTTGCGAAACTCGCAGCTCCATTAACTCGACTTACCCGTAAAACCGAGAAATTTGAATGGACTGAGAAATGCGAGAAGAGTTTCCAGGAGTTAAAGAAGAGGCTGGTGACAGCCCCAGTGCTGGCATTACCTGATGGAAAAGGAGATTTCGTGATTTACAGTGACGCTTCGCATAAAGGACTGGGATGCGTGCTTATGCAGCACGGCAAGGTAATAGCGTATGCGTCTAGGCAATTGAAGGATTATGAAGTCAGATATCCCACGCATGATCTAGAACTAGCAGCCATAGTCTTCGCTTTAAAGATTTGGAGACACTACCTGTATGGGGAAAAATGCGAGATTTACACAGACCATAAGAGCCTCAAATACATTTTCACTCAGAAATAGCTTAACATGCGCCAGAGGAGGTGGTTAGAGTTAATCAAGGATTACGACTGTGAAATTCGATATCACCCGGGTAAAGCCAATGTGGTGGCTGACGCCCTTAGTCGGAAAGAGAAGCTCAAGATGATAACTTCAGAGAAAGAGCTAGTGAAGGATTTTGAGAAGTTGGAAATCGAGGTTAAGTTACCTGAAGAGGGCCAAGAAAAGTTGATGGAAATTAGAATCCAACCTCCATTGCTAACTGTGCCAGGAACGGATGATGGAGGAAGAAAAGAACTCCACAGAAGAGCTAATGACCGGGGAGGAAATTAAGTGCGAAAGAGACAAGGAAGGGATCATGAGGTACACGTACAGGATATGGATCCCAAATGTTCAGGAGCTCAAGGATGAGATTTTAAATGAGGCACACAACTCAAGATACTCAGTGCACCCCGGTAGCACTAAAATGTATAGGGATTTGAAGGAGTATTACTGGTGGCCCAATATGAAAAAGGACGTAGCAGAGTGGGTAAGCAGATGCTTGACCTGCCAACGAGTGAAGGCAGAGCACCAGAGACCCAGCGGACTTCTACATCCCTTAGAGATTCCAGAATGGAAATGGGAACATATAGCCATGGATTTCGTAGTAGGTTTACCCAGGACCAAGGCTAATCATGACACCATATGGGTAATTATAGATCGACTGACGAAATCGGCTCACTTTCTCCCGATCAACGAAAGGTACACGGTCGATAGACTAGTGGACATCTACTTAAAAGAGATAGTGGCCCGACATGGAGTCCCAGTCGCAATAGTATCCGATCGAGATCCTAGATTTAACTCCAGGTTTTGGAGAAGTTTTCAAGAATGTGTAGGGACCCGGCTGAACATGAGCACAGCCTACCACCCCCAGACAGATGGGCAAAGTGAAAGGACCATCCAAACACTAGAGGATATGTTGAGAGTCTGCGCGATAGATTTCAAGGGGAGTTGGGATGATCACTTGCCATTGGTTGAGTTCTCCTATAATAACAGTTATCATTCAAGCATTGGGATGCCACCTTTTGAGGCCCTTTATGGAAGAAAATGTCGATCTCCCTTGTATTGGGATGAAGTTGGAGAGCGAAAGATGCTCGGGCCCGAAGTGGTCCAACGAACTAAAGATGCAGTAGATCTAATCAGAGGACGGTTGGTAGCAGCCCAGGATCGACAAAAGAAATATGCCGACTTAGCTCGGAAAGGCAAGGAATACGAGGTAGGGGACCTAGTGTTCTTGAAAGTGTCACCTTGGAAAGGTTTAATGAGATTTGGGAAGAAAGGAAAGCTGAGTCCCAGATACATTGGACCATTTGAGATCTTGAGACGAATTGGGGAACTAGCTTATGAACTCGCATTGCCCCCGAATCTACAGCAGGTGCACAATGTGTTCCATGTTTCGATGCTGAGGAAGTATAATCCGGATGCTAAGCATATTGTAGAGTATGAGCAAGTGGACATGCAACCAGACCTGACCTATGTGGAGCAACCTGTGGAAATCATAGACCGGAAAGAACAAGTGCTCCGAAACAAGGTCATTCAGCTAGTCAGAGTTTTGTGGCAGAACCACAATGTAGAAGAATCCACCTGGGAACTTGAAGGCGCAATGCAAGAAAAGTACCCCCACTTGTTTTCAAACTGATTCCGGGACGGAATCCTTTTAAGGAGGGGAGACTGTAAGAACCCAGATTTTTGATAGAATTAAAACTTTTTAGTATGTAATAATATGGGAATGAATAGTGGTTATGACTGCGATGTAACGAATGTCTATTAAATGAATGGAATGGATTTGAATTCAATTATTTACATGTCATGCAGAATACTTTTGGTTGACGGCATAGGTAAGAATGATCTATCTCCTAAGGATATAAGTATATTACTTCAAGTAAGATTATTCTTGTGTCATCCAAATCAATATCTATTATAAGTCCAGCGGTTCCGTAAAAAGGTTAAGAAGCACTCGAGAGTGAACCAGGTTCATTTTCCTAATTATAGGAATTAAATAAAAATAAGTGATGAATAGTGATTTTGGTGGAATTTGGAATATTATTATAATAATGATATACCCGGTATTCGGAACGGATTTCTGAGTTCGTATTAGTGATCCAGGAAGAAAATAAGTGTATGTAAAAGCCGTCGGATTCAGAAAAAGAGCACTTTTATTTTCTCCGAGATTTCCCTGGACACTACAAGACTTAAGGAGTTATAAAAGGGAATTAAGGAATTTAAATTCGAGAAGTATTAAGTAAGATGAAGAATAGTATTAGAAATATTAAGAAGGTTTTCGGTAAAACCCTAACTAGAAACGAATGAGTTATTCCCTCGAACGATCAACGAACAAGCAAGGAAATTGAGTAATACCCGGACAAAGGAACGAATAAATAACCAAGAGACAAACAAGTGCAATTGGTGGGAAAAGGAGAAACCCAAGTAACATCCTTATAAGTCAACTACAAGATGAGTGGTGTAATTGCATTCTTGCAAAAATGGAGTTGTTTGTTGTAGTGCCAACACTTGGCCCAATGAGGAAGCAACAAGTGGCACCATTGGATTGCCAACAACACATTAAAAGAGATGCATCCATTATATATGCAAGGGTTATACATGTATTAGCCATAAATCACCAAAACAAAACAAACCACCACCATTTTTCTCCATTTCTTCATAAAAATCTGCCCATTCTTAGCTAATTGGAAGTCCAACTTCCAACCATCACTTGTTCTTCAAATTTTTATGGTAAGTACTACATATCATGGTAATGATCTCCTAGAAATTTCAGCTTCAAATTCATCTTTTATCATTTTCAAATAAATCATCAAAGATGATGATGAATAGTGTTCTTCATAAACTAACTTTTATTTCTTGATTTCTTTTGATTATTCAAGCTATACTAAGGCTAGATAAGGGCTAAACAAGGCTTGATAAGTTCATACATACACCAAGGAAGGTATACCACTCTTGAAAACCAAGCTCTTAGTTTAAGTTTTGGTATTTTAGATGAGTTATATGGATTTAATGCATGTTTAGGACCTTAAGATTATGATTGGGATTTATTAAATGTGAAATTAGTTTAGATGAACGGAAAGACATTGCTTGGTCTTAGTTCATGGTTGAATAACATGTAAATGTTGTTTGGAGTGGAAACTATGATTATTGGATGGTTTGAAATTTGGAAATCATGTAAACATAGCCGTCGTAATGCCCGATTGTCGTTAGCCTTAAGAAACCGTGATTAGCAGTAGCATGAACACACTGTCCAGTCTCGGATTTTGCCATGAAAGGCTAGATTATGTTATAAGCTTCGTTTTGATATAAAGCTCACGTGAAACGGACTTACGGTTTAGGATTTATGACTAAATTACTAAAAGTAGTTCGAATCCGTAAACAAAAGTTCATAACTGAAATTGAACCCTCGTAAGCAATGTAACGTCATGGAGAATCTTGGTAAATAAATACTAGGGGTAAGAAGGAAGGTGTGAAAGAAAACCATATGTCAAAAAGAGCATTTTTCGATTTATTAAAAATGTTCGAGTCAAGGTTAAACGAGAACGAACCCCTAAAAGACGACTCTTTTATAACTTTGGTAAAACGCTTAGAAAACGGGCGATAAAACTCGGAGTAAAATATTGGTTCGTAACGATCAACCTTAGAACTCATATGACTTAAGTATGTCCCAAGTATAAGTGCAGTGACATGTCGTATTAACGAACGAATGTCGGGTCGGATCAGTGATAATAAGTAATCCACTAAAAGGGGTATAACGAGATGACTCGAGAACATGTTTCGATTTAAGTATAACTTAACGTTTAATATGTTAAGTGATTAATTCCGAATGCCTTGGCTATTTATAGATCACCAGGCTGAACCGGGACCCGCTACCACTACCCCTTACCGTACTCGACTACCAGGCAAGTTTCAATTCCCTTCTTTTAGGCTGTTGTTGTGATTGAATAAATATATTTATATGATTGCTGATATACATATGCCATTGCATGCATGCCTACTTTCAAGTTGAATTGATATACTTGTTCCCTAAATGTTATTGTTGGCTTATAAGCTAGATAGTTATATATCAGTTATAAGCCGGTTATTGTAAGACCCTCATAGAAGGGCGTATATATCTTATTAATCAAAAATAGACCGGGAGTCAATATTCCTTGATATATCGAGATTACCTCGGAAGAAAATATTTAAGTAAATATTTTCTATTATTTGGGCGACGAATATTATTTGAATATTCGTTCGAGACTAATTATTTTGACGATCCTTACTTCAAATAATTATTTGAACGTAACTATTCAACGAATAATATTTCTCAATATTCATTCAGAGTCGAATTGATTATCGACTATTATTTCGAATATTCTTCTAAAGATGAGACTATTAAATGAATATTATTTTGGATATTCTTTTAGATTATTATTTTATTAAATCAATATTACTTTTGAATATTCATTTAAGATATTAAATACTTGATGAATATTATTTTAATATTCATCTGAAGCTTGATTTAATTATCGAATATTATTTCGAATATTCCTTAAGGCTTGGATTACTAAATGAATATTACTTGATATTCATTTAGGATATTATTCATTAAATGAATATTACTTTTGAATATTCATTTAAATTCCTAATTAATTATGAATATTACCTTAAATATTCTTTTCAGGTCTTATTAATTAATGAATATTGTTTTGAATATTCATTTAAATATTTATTTATTCAATAAATATTCTCCTGATATTTCTTCAGGGATTATTTTGAGAAATACTCTGATTAAAAATATTCTTTCATATTCCCAAATATTCTTTCAATATTTTAACTCAATAAATATTCTCTGAATATTTATTCCATACTTAGAATAATCTCGATAAGGATAATCTTCTTCGATTATTACAGAAGATATTTCGAAGTCATATTATTATTAATCTTATATCAAGAAAGGTTCCCAGACATCATTCATCTTTGAGTCTATCTTCTTAATAATAAGGGAACCTTACTTGGAAAAATGTTATTTATCTTGTCGACTTCCCGGTCATAAAGTATTCCCTTCACCCGCAACTCGGGTGCTGTTGACTTATTAAGTCGTTGTTTACCTTCTCATCTTTCGAGGGGTAAGATTACTGGAACAAGTTGATATCCGTTACCAAGTAATAGCTTGGGAGTTATTGGTAAATTTTCCTTTCCAACTAGATACGACTACTTTGTGGAGTCTTATCAACAAGTATTATACTTGGGGAAAGGGGGACGAACGTTATATTTAGAATCATGAACTCTATTTGAACTAGGAGTCGTGTAAGAGGCCGAGTAGCGCCGGTCCATCCCCTTGGCCCAACCGTTGGCCGGGGAGAGCTAGTAAGGCGGTAGACAAGTAAAGCCGTCAGTTCTTCCTTCTACCGGTAGTAAATCTAAATTGAGCTGTACGATCTCGACTGATCATCAAGATTGGAACAGCGGGCGCGGTGAATACTCCATCATTGGTTCATCATCCAAATTCATTTATTTCCTGCAACATGATTACTGTTGGCAGAGTTGGAAAAGAGTCATAACTGGAATTGCAACCCTTTCTTGCAAGTTCCTCTTCTTAATAACGATAATAATATCTCGCTTACTTTGATGTAGCAGATATTTCTTCAAACAAATACTTTAAGTTACCTTGTAACTTCATCGTTCATATGATACTGGCATCATTTCCGTAAATGAATGGCATATGGTTTAAAAGATAGCTTTGAACTGTTTTAAATTATCGTTCAGTTATATATTTGTTGGTGGGCTTTCGCTCACCCTTGCCTTGTTTATATTATGTCACAACAACAGCTAGGACAGATGGCTCGCGTCAGGCGCACTCGGCGCAAGCAGGTTACCCGACCCACCGGACTACCCGCTGAGATGCTAGCCGCCATTGCTGAGGTAGCATAGTTAGACAGCTTTTGTTTCCTGTTTAACTATATGTATAATTAATGTAATCAACGGCAAAACGTTTAAACCTATGATGTTATCCTTTTGGGATTGTAATAACTTTTATTCGTAACCCTTTAATGTAAGACTTATTTCAATTTCATCTCTGGGACTATAACTGTTGTGTGTGTGAGTGGTAATTATTGTGGGGTCACAGCATGTGATTTATTTATTGTGGACTCAAGTCAAGTATTATGAATGGATGTAAGACCGTAACCACCAGATCCCTGACCCCGGATCTGGGGGTGTTACACTGAGAAACTCCGAGATTGACTTAAGTGAAAAGGCTGTTATGCCAGGAATGGTAAGCTTGCGTGGCACGTGGTAGTGATAAGAATAGTTGAAAAGATAAAAATAGAGGAAAGGTGACCAGAGACGGTGCCGAATAGTCGATTAAGACTTATATGTAGTAAAGTTTTGGAAAGGTAGAAAGGTATCAAAGAAGAAGACACTATGCCGGCAATTGCTAGAAAAGTAATGCTAATTAGCCAACCCTTAAAATCATATATTTTTTTTATTTTAGTGTGGCCAGTTGAGGCCAAGTCACAACGGACTATAAAGTGACTAGACCAGCAATGAAAAGACAAAGTAGGGTTGCTTCTAAGTAAGCACCGACTGCAAGGGCTTCTGATATAAAGGAAATATTAATGAGATCGTAGGAATCTTCTACTAAACCCTTTGCAACCCATGTTTTGATGGGGAATTTACTAGACCTTTTTGGGGATGGGGTAACCCGTACTAAAGTGACTCATGTGTATATGGTTGTCCAAGATTACGAGTAAAATGGAAGTATAGTGACTTGAGATGTATGATGTTAGGGTATCATGAATACCATGAACATACTACGACTAAGGGAAGTAAACAACGAAGGTTCATGAAGAGAGTATGGAAATGGTCAGAGATGGATCAGTATGAAAATGCACACCTAGAGGGGGGTGAATAGGTGTAAATGGCTAACTATATTCAACTAAGTCCGATTTTAAAAATTACCAGAAACAGCTTACTGATTTCGTTTTATGCAGAGACAAATGGTAAGCTGATTGTAAACAGTATGCTGAATGTAAAGATAACAAGTACAGTAAAGTGCATAAACAGTAAGCTAAATGCAAGCAGTAAGTAAAGAGCAGAAAATAAAGAACACAGAGACTTTTAGCCAGGTTCGACCCCTAACCCCTATGGTCTACGTCCTGGTCCCTTACCAACTTGGTAAGAGAATATATTATTGATCACTGAAATAAACCAATTACAAGATACAACAATATATCTCCCTCAATACCCAGCTGTTGACAAATGGCGTGCTGAACTCCCGTTTCTGAACTTGCTCTCTAAGCTATACTTCCCAAGTATACTTCTCTAGCAACGATCACCAAACCCTAGTTCCCAAGCCAAATTGTCCAACAACTAAACCTTACAAATCGAACAATACAATCAATAATGGATACAACTCAAACTATGAACTCTTTAAGATATAGCACGTATGAATATACTAAGAGCTCGAGAGAATCAAAGGATATAGCAATGAAAACTGAGTTGTTTGAATTCTTATGTGCTTGAATATTTTCTCTGAAGTGTTTTTTAACGAATGAACACAAGAACAAGGTTTATAAAGCATCACACCAACGTTCAGAAAATCAATCACCAATTATTCGAACGATTAGAATCAATTTCCAACGTTCAATTGGTTAGAGATTTTACAAACGTTCTTGTGAACGTTAGACAGAAGGTTTGAAAGAAAGAGATCGATGAAAGCTTAACCCTTCTGATTTGTATAGATATAAAAACGCGTATAGGAGATTTTGAAAGAAAGAAATCTTTTAAATAAGGAAACTCCCATAAGTTTTATGATTTTGTTTTAAAGAAAGATATTTGAAAAGATTTGAGCTCTAGACTATATTATATACGTATTATATAATAAAGAGCCCTCACAATATATTTCCTGAAATAAATCCTTGAGAATCGAACTTGATCTTTATCTTCAGAAATTCTGGCAGTTGCAAATGGCTTGCTGTTTGTGACTGACTGTCAGAAATGGCTTGCTGTTTGTGAACTGTCAGTGTGCAAATGGCTTGCCAGACTCTCTCTGTTGTAATACCAAATGGCTTGCTGTTTGTATATTCTGTGTAAACAATCAGTAGGCTAATATATCCTGCAAAACCACGTTAGTACAATACAAGCATAACACGATGTTTTATATCAAACTACAATCAAATAGCTTGCTGAATGTGATCATCAAAACCATAGGAGTATCAATCTCCCCCTTTTTGATGATTACACAATATTTAGGAGAAATAAGAACTCCCCCTAAATCCCTGCATATTAGTACATTTTGATATAAAACAAATTCAAGATGAACAAGCAATTAATCATATCCAAGTCGAATATCTTGACCAAACAAACAAATAAATTCTCCTAAATTTCTCCCCCTTAATCCATCAAAAAAATAACCATCAAAAAGAATATTAGTCCAGGTCTGGAATAAGCATAGAGAAAAAAAAATCATGGTAATGGCATATAAATAGTTCAGATACAAATGGTAAGCCAACGTTACCCATTCTGTGCTTGTCAGCTTGCTGACTACACAGTACACATGCCAAGCTCCATTCGTATGGCTGCAAATCTTTCTTCAGCCAATGGCTTTGTGAAGATATCTGCTAGTTGAACTTCAGTTGAGACAAATACCAACTCAATCTTCCCCTTTGCTGCATTATCTCTCAAGAAATGATGACGAACGTCAATATGCTTTGTTCTTGAGTGATTCACAGGATTCTTGGAGATATTGATAGCACTCGTGTTGTCACAATATATTGGAATCTTGCCACACTTGATATTGAAATCCCTTAGAGTTTGAATCATCCATAAAATTTGAGAGCAACATCTACCAGCTGCTAGATACTCTCCTTCGGCCGTTGAAAGAGCAACAGAAGCTTGCTTTTTGCTTTGCCATGACACCAAGCTTTGTCCAAGAAATGTACAAATACCACTTGTGCTCTTTCTATCAGTTTGAGACCCTGCATAATCTGCATCACTATACCCCACGAGATCAAAAGTATTTGTGATAGGATAGAACAAACCAAGATTGATAGTACCACTTAAATATTTAAAAATTCTTTTAACCGCATTTAAGTGAGACTCTTTAGGGTTGGATTGAAACCTTGCACAAACATAAACACTATACATGATATCAGGTCTTGAGGCAGTTAAGTATAATAGACTTCCAATCATACCTCTATACCTTTTAATATCCACATCCTTACCATTCTCATCTGCAAACAGCTTGCTGTTTTGAGTCATAGGAGTTGTTTTTGCTTTGACATCTTCAAAACCAAATCTTTTGAGCAGATTCTTTGTATACTTGGATTGATGCACATAAATACCATCATTGGTTTGCTTGATTTGGAGACCCAAGAAATAATTGAGTTCCCCCATCATGCTCATGTCAAATTCATTGTACATGCACTTAGAAAACCACTCACACATAGATTCATTAGTAGAACCGAATACAATATCATCCACATATATTTGTACAACAAGAATATCTTTACCATTTTGCTTTGTAAATAATGTGGGATCGATATTACCTCGAGTGAATCCATTTTTGAGAAGAAACTTACTAAGTCTTTCATACCACGCTCTAGGGGCCTGCCTTAAACCATATAATGCCTTCTTGAGCTTGTAAACATAATCATGAAACTTCTCATGTTCGAATCCAGGAGGCTGTTTGACATAGACTTCCTCATTCAGCACGCCATTTAGAAATGCGCTTTTTACGTCCATTTGATATAACTTGAATTTCTTGTAGCATGCATAAGCAAGAAGCATTCTGATTGATTCTAAACGAGCAACAGGAGCATGTGTTTCATCAAAATCAATTCCTTCTTGTTGATTATAGCCTTGAGCCACGAGCCTTGCCTTATTTCGAGTGACGGTTCCAAACTCATCCACTTTGTTTTTGAACACCCATTTGGTTCCTATGATAGAAGCATCTTCTGGTGGCTTTACAAGTTCCCAAACATTACACCTGTCGAATTGGTTGAGTTCTTCTTGCATGGCCATGATCCAATTTTCATCTTCTAATGCTTCCTTGATATTTTTGGGTTCTTCTTGAGCTAGAAAGGCAGCATAAGCACAAAAGTTTGCCTTTCCTCTCCTTGTTGTGATTCCATCTGAGATATTTCCAATAACAAGTTCTAGAGGATGGTTCTTTACTGTCCTTGTAGCCTTTGGTAGAGAATGTTGAGCAATTTCTTCGTGTGAAGTTAATCTGACCACTTCAGCTTGCTGATTTGCAGTTCCAGCTTGCTGTTTTCCATTCTCAGTAGTGTTATTGGCTTGCTGACTTCCAGTTTCAGCAGAATTGTTGGCTTGCTGATTTTCAGTGACTTGAGGTTGTATGTTATCATTTGTTTCACCTGCAAATTCTTCCTCATCTCTTGGCAGATCATTGTTAGGTTCTTGAAAAGTAACATCAATAGATTCTTCAACTATACGTTTATTTAAGTTATAAACTCTATAAGCTCTACTAGTTAAAGAATAGCCAAGAAAAATAGCTTCATAAGATTTAGCATCGAATTTACCATCATTATCAACTGTCTTGAGCGCAAAACACTTTGAGCCAAAGATTTTGAAGTAACTAATGTTTGGCTTCTTTTTCCTCAACAATTCATACGGAGTTTTGTTCAAAATAGGCCTGATTATGACTCTGTTCAACACATAGCATGCTGTATTCACTGCTTCTGCCCAAAAACTTCTAGGCAGCTTGCTTTCTTGCAATAAAGTCCTTGCTGTTTCTTGTAGTGACCTGTTCTTCCTTTCTACCACTCCATTTTGTTGTGGAGTCCTTGGTGCAGAAAATTCATGTGTAATTCCTTTTTCTTCACAATAATCAATGAAGTCCTTGTTGAGAAATTCACCTCCTCTATCACTCCTTATACCTACAAGCCTTGTATTCAACTTGTTCTCAAGTAATTTAATTAGCTTCTTAAACTCATCAAAAGCACATTCTTTAGTGCGAAGAAATAGTACCCATGTAAATCTAGAATAATCATCTACAATCACAAAACCATATTGTTTACCTCCAATACTCTTGTAAGCTTCTGGACCAAATAAGTCCAAATGCAGAAGCTCTAAGGGTTTAGAAGTAGATACCATTTTCTTTGATTTGTGAGTACTTCGAAGTTGTTTGCCCAATTGGCAAGCTGAACAGACTTCTGTTTTGACATACTTTAGCTTGGGCAGCCCTCTCACTAGTTTCTTGCTTGACAACTTTCTGAGCAAATCCATGTGTGCATGTCCCAATCTTCTATGCCAAATATATGGGTCATTATCTACTACAGCCAAACAGCACGCTGTTTCCTGCATATCAAAGTCTAATACATATATATTTCCTTCCCTTCTAGCAACTAGGGGGATTTTGTTAGTACCAATAGTAATAATAGTTTTATCAATGCCAAAATCAACATAATGTCCATCATCAAATAATTGAGTGACACTAAGCAAGTTATAAGTAAGACCTTTGACATATTGAACTTTATCAATTGAAATATTACTATTACCAATAGAACCGGTACCAAGGATTTGAAGAGTTTTACTATTCCCAATTGTCAGTCTTCCACCCTTTTTCATTTTGAGATTCATAAACTGGGATTTGTCTCCACACATATGTCTTGTGCATCCACTGTCCAAGATCCATTGCTTTGACTTGACCTTAGCAGCAAGGCACATCTACAAAACAAACAAAAATAACTCAATGTTTTGGTACCCATATAGGTTTGGGTCCAGGTTGGTTAGTAGCAAGAATATATAAAGTATTTAAATCAGATTTCTTGATCCACATTTGGACCACTTTTGGGGTCTGATTTTGCTTGTTGTCATTCTGTCGGTAAGCTGTTTGTCTCCTGCTATTTGCGTATGCTGTTTGTCGCCTGACTGGTCCATTCTGGTAAGCTGTTTGTCGCCTGACTGGTTCATTCTGGTAAGCTGTTGTCACTTTATGATTTACTTGAACCACACAATGTCTTTCCAGATGTCCTTTTCCACCACATTTGTTGCATGTCTTCCAAGGCATAGCATAGTCATAGGGTATGCCATTCTTTCCATCATATTTGAGCACCTTATCTTTCTTGTTGAAGTTTAAACCAACACCTTCTCTGACCAAAGGTACATTTGCCTTCTTCATCATTGTTTTTAAAGTGTCTTCACCTTGAACAAAAGTTTCCATGCCCTTCTTGAGATTTTTAACTTCTGTTTCTAGGAGGGTGATCACTTCAGCTTGCTGTTTGATGAGTTCAACTTGCTGAACTCTCTTTTCAGCAGTTTTTGAGGATTCGGCTTGACTAGATTCCTTCATCTTGTATGATTCCAATGCTTTAGCTTTAGTTTTAACATCAGACCTCAGCTCTTTGATTTCTTCAGTCAAGGTCTTGTTTCTCTTTTCAAGTAGCTTGACATTAGCCTCTAAATGTCTGTTCTTAGTATTTAGTTCCTTGATCTCCGTAGCTTTACTAAATGAAGTTGAATCCCATTCTTCCATTTTTGGCAACAGATCTTTTACCATTTTGGATAAATAGGCATTCTTATCAGTCAGCTTGCTGATTTCAGCCTTTAGTGCCATGTGTTCTTCAATTGTAACACTATTTTGTTCCTGCATGGTTAGTGAATCTAACAATATATCATCTGAAGAGATATAATCATTAAAAGAGTTTACCTCACTAGGATCCTCTTCAGAATCAGTTTCAGCATACACTCCTTCTGAATTTCCTTGAACAGATTCATCTTCAATTCCAACAAGTGCTAAGTTCACCATCTCTTCACTTGAGTCATCACTGGAATCTGAATCATCATCACTCCAAGTCAGTAGAGCCTTCGATTTCTTCTTGTCCTTGAAAACAGTAGGCTGTTTTGACTTTAGTTTGTAGCAGTTCCTTTTATAATGGCCTGGCTTGCCACATTCGAAACAAGTTTCCTCCTTAGAGTCCTTTGAACTCTTTTTGTTGTTGTAGAAGCCACCTCTTTCCCTTTTCATCATATTCTTCTTTTCTATCAGCCTTTTGATCTTCTTTGAAATAAGTGCAAGTTCCTCATCAGAATCAGATTCATCATCAATGTCAATTGGCTTGCTGTTTTTAGAATGGAGAGCCATATTCTTCATCTTTTCTGTTGGAGCTTTAACACTTGAACTTCCCACCTGATTTCCATTTATCTTGCTTTCAAATTGCTCTAGCTCAGCAAATACGGCCAAGTGATCCATAGTATCAATAAGTGGTGAGGATTCCAAGGCAGTAACCTTAGCTTCGTAGATGAATGGTACTGCACTCAATACCTTCATATTGATTTCATCTTGTGGAATAGATTTTCCAAGCCTCTTTAGTGAATTTATAGTAACTTGAAACCGTGCTTGACTATCCTTGATAGTTTCACCTTCATTAAGCTTGAAATTCCCAAAGTCATTCATTAGCTTGCTAAGCTTCACCTTCTTTAGAGATTTCGAACCTTCATGATAAGTCTCCAAAGCATCCCACATTTCTTTTGCTGATTTGAGTGAAGATACTTTATCATATTCAGCCTGGTTTAAACCATTCATTAGAGAACTCCTTGCCTTTCCATTGTAGCCAAGTTTGATTAATTCATCCGGAGTGAGATCATCAACATCCTTTGGCTTGCCATCCTTATCAAGAAAGACATATGGACCTTTTTGCACAACTCTCAGAACTAATGGATCTCTGGATAAGTGAGTTTCCATGCTGCTCTTCCACCAGTGGTAGTTGTGTGTGCCATGAAGAAGTGGAGGCCTGAAATCAGATTTTCCTTCGGGATAGTTTTCAGCCATTATGATCGAATACTTTCCTGTTACAGAATTGTTAGTATACCAAAGCTTTGATACCAAATGAAAATGCACACCTAGAGGGGGGTGAATAGGTGTAAATGGCTAACTATATTCAACTAAGTCCGATTTTAAAAATTACCAGAAACAGCTTACTGATTTCGTTTTATGCAGAGACAAATGGTAAGCTGATTGTAAACAGTATGCTGAATGTAAAGATAACAAGTACAGTAAAGTGCATAAACAGTAAGCTAAATGCAAGCAGTAAGTAAAGAGCAGAAAATAAAGAACACAGAGACTTTTAGCCAGGTTCGACCCCTAACCCCTATGGTCTACGTCCTGGTCCCTTACCAACTTGGTAAGAGAATATATTATTGATCACTGAAATAAACCAATTACAAGATACAACAATATATCTCCCTCAATACCCAGCTGTTGACAAATGGCGTGCTGAACTCCCGTTTCTGAACTTGCTCTCTAAGCTATACTTCCCAAGTATACTTCTCTAGCAACGATCACCAAACCCTAGTTCCCAAGCCAAATTGTCCAACAACTAAACCTTACAAATCGAACAATACAATCAATAATGGATACAACTCAAACTATGAACTCTTTAAGATATAGCACGTATGAATATACTAAGAGCTCGAGAGAATCAAAGGATATAGCAATGAAAACTGAGTTGTTTGAATTCTTGTGTGCTTGAATATTTTCTCTGAAGTGTTTTTTAACGAATGAACACAAGAACAAGGTTTATAAAGCATCACACCAACGTTCAGAAAATCAATCACCAATTATTCGAACGATTAGAATCAATTTCCAATGTTCAATTGGTTAGAGATTTTACAAACGTTCTTGTGAACGTTAGACAGAAGGTTTGAAAGAAAGAGATCGATGAAAGCTTAACCCTTCTGATATGTATAGATATAAAAACGCGTATAGGAGATTTTGAAAGAAAGAAATCTTTTAAATAAGGAAACTCCCATAAGTTTTATGATTTTGTTTTAAAGAAAGATATTTGAAAAGATTTGAGCTCTAGACTATATTATATACGTATTATATAATAAAGAGCCCTCACAATATATTTCCTGAAATAAATCCTTGAGAATCGAACTTGATCTTTATCTTCAGAAATTCTGGCAGTTGCAAATGGCTTGCTGTTTGTGACTGACTGTCAGAAATGGCTTGCTGTTTGTGAACTGTCAGTGTGCAAATGGCTTGCCAGACTCTCTCTGTTGTAATACCAAATGGCTTGCTGTTTGTATATTCTGTGTAAACAATCAGTAGGCTAATATACCCTGCAAAACCACGTTAGTACAATACAAGCATAACACGATGTTTTATATCAAACTACAATCAAATAGCTTGCTGAATGTGATCATCAAAACCATAGGAGTATCACAGTATGCTGTAGAAATTTTGTCTAAGGCAAGTACATTTAAGAAGAACGAAAAGTACTAAGAGATTCACGTTGAACTCGACCAACATCTTCCAAAACATCCCTGCTACCATTACCAAGTTCTATAAGAGAGCAGATAGGCATACGTTGCCTTTTGGAAGTCCAAATAGGCTGACAACTATCTGAAAGAAGAGGGTGGCATTAAGTTACCAATCGATTATCAAATGAGAACAGTTGAAAAGAGACCCTTATTAAGGATACATGATTTGATTGCCAATTATAGGATGCACAAGGGATGGCACTAACCCCAATAAAGACATTGTGAATTCGGATGATATGAGTTGGATTTGCTAAAGCAACAATGACCTGTACAGATTATTAAAAAGAGTTCTGGAAAGAACAGAGATAGAATTATTAGAGTATTGATCAAAGACGTTTTGATATACCCTGTACCTAGAAAATACAGGAGGAATGATGAGGACGACCTAACAAACCTTACAAGGAAAAGCTAATATTCTGAGTTTCCAACTAGAAGTTTGGAAGAGAATGTAAGACACAATAACAATATACCAGATGATGCATGTATGAAACCCTGAGGGAGTATAGATTGAACCTATAAAGGTTGAGATTATCCTAAGATAAGGAAAGAACTAAGAAAAGAAGTATCCTAAGTAGGAGTGGGAATAAACGTGATAAAGTTCCCACGGGTAGATGGAAGCAATGACTTATGGATGATAGATATATTTTCTCCTTCAGCAGAGCTTAAGGTAGAATGCTTTCACCCAACAGTGATGGGAATGAGGTAGAAAAAAATTTGAGTTGGAATGTATCCAGAAAACATGGATTACAAGGAATTATTATTATCAGGAAAGGCCAATGAGGTGGCCGACAGTCTAAGTATAAAGGAATAATTACAGATGTTCATACCGAAGAAACAGAATGATATTTGGAAGGACCTTGAAGGTCATATCGGAGTGGAGGAATTTACATTCCCTCTGATGATTGTACAAGAATCGACGGTAATAATAGTTTAAGTAAAGATTCGATTCCTGATGGAGTCTTAAGCATATTATATACCTTAGAAGGTCCCGTTTTGAGGTAAACCAGGACCTTGATACAAAATTTACGAAGTAAACCATTAAATTTCCAGTCTTTTATGGAAGATGCATAAGTGATAGTTTCATCAACCGGACCTAGCTGCGATGCATGAAACTCTTCTGCAATTCTATCTACTTCATGTAATACCTACATCAAGTTCAGGAAGTGTTCCTTATGGATAAGGAATAGTGATTACTTGTCTCCCTGAAGAATTTGAAACCCGTAGGGTTAGCTATTAACGCACTACGTAAACAACAAGCGATGGTGATTCTTCTAAGAAAGTAGATGACAACGTAAAGATAAAGAACGTGCTGCTATTGATCAGCTAAATAACATGTTGATGAATGAGAAGCAAGTTTATGTTAGTGTATTTCTGCGCAAACAAGATAGCGAATATGAGGTTGATGATTCATGATGCTAAATGTATTCCCGTAGAAAGAATTAATGAGACTTGAAGGGTAGGGCAGTTGAGCCCGAGACTTATTGGGCCATATGAGAGTTTAAAGGTGTTCGGAAGGTAGCATTCGAGCCAGTTTTACCCCCCAAAACTTATAGCATGATCGTAACATGTTTCATGTGGCAAGGCTACGCCAGTAAAATGCAGATGCTCGATAGATGATAAGAGTACGAGCAGGTAGATATACGACCTGGTCTGACTTACGAAGAACAACCTGTGGAAAATCACGGATAGAAAATAGCAAGTGATGAGAAGTAAGGTTGGCAGAAGTAGATTATATTGAATCTAAGTTAAAGGGATCGGCCAGATTCAATTCGGAGAATTTAAATTGGAATAATGTGATGATTATAGAGTAAATGTAACGGGATACCAATAAGGAGGTACCAAGTGCAAAAGATGTCTCAATAAAGAGATGAAGAGGAAGTAAATAACAGAAGTAAATAAGAATCAGATAATAAGAAGGATGTGATTGATAAAGAAAAGACTGGGAAAGCAACTATGGAATATGAAGCAAGGAATGTTATGAATGGATTAATAAAAAAGGTTTTCTGATGAATTCTCGGGATGAAAACCTGATAGTGTTAATATTCTAGATATGAAAAAGCTAGTAGCGTGACATGGAATGTCAGTAACAATGATGTCAAGTGAGAAATCTAAGATTTAACCGGAAAGGTTGAAGGATTTCCCGAATGTGAGTATCGCTAAGATTGAACAAGAGTATTTGTCCATAGAATAATGGACAAAGCAACAAGATATGTTGACACGTGAGATTGCGATCAAATAGTATTGGATATAATTATGATTAATTTCTTCTTTGATAAACCTCTATAGCTCAGAGGTAAATTTTGAGTATGATATTCTACAATCATGAAAGCTTTCTATAATCCTTTAGAACTCTTTTCTCTTCTTTTCTCTTATTCATCTTCTTTATGAATTGAGAAGAACAACCCTTTTAGGAGGGGAGGTACTGCTACGTGACTATCTGTCTATGTGATAGAAGTCTAAGTGGAATACCATGACTTGTTTAATTGCGTGTCAAGTACTAAAGGCTGGCCCCCTTCTGTACTAACTATGCAATATAACAAATGTTCAATTGATCATAGTGATCTCTCAATAAATCTTTCCACTTCTCTATATTGATCGAGATTGCGAAGATTAAAGCGATTAGGAAATGCACAGTACGAGCGAGGTTACCTCCGAATTCGTAGGGTGATAGTGATACCAATGTTACTGCAGGTATCAATAAGGATAAGACTGAGTAAGAGTATAACCCGGATAGTGAGTTGTACAAAAAGTAGCAACGTTGATGGAAAAAGGATACAATATGGATTGTAGCACTAGAAGATGTGCTGAGGAAGGGTAGAACGACTAAGAATTGACCGGGAAGCTAAAAAGTGAACGACAGGCAAACGACTCTTTGCTTCCTACCTGATTCCGGGACGGAATCCTTTTAAGGAGGGGAGACTGTAAGAACCCCAAATTTTGGATATAATTAAAACTTTTTATTAAGTAATGATAAAATGAGGAACAATGATTCCGACAACAAGGTCACCAGCTCTAATGAATGGTGGTTTCAAAGAACAATGTTTGTAATGAATGGATATTGCTTTGGACAATGATCCTGATGCATTGGTATATTGTCAGAATAGAGTAATTCGATGGTTGAGAACCTAGATAAGAATAATCTACCATCCAGGAAGGAGCTAATGGATCCTTGAAGGGAAATGAGTACGTGCATAGTGTTTCCCGTACGTGCATAGTGTTTCCCGTACGTGCATAGTGTTTCCTGTACGTGCATAGTAATTTGGTGGATGAATAGTGATTTTGTAAGTTGGAAAACTTTTCACGCCACCCTATGTACGGGACGTGATATGGATGTTTCGAAGTCATATTAGTAATACGCGGAGGAAATAAGTGAATGCAGAGACGATCGGAATTCAAAAATTCCAAATCCTTTTTCGGTATAATATTTGACCGGACAGTGGATTAAATATTATTATAATCCAAGAATTGAGATATTAACTTTGAGAATTTGATATTTTGGGATGTTATTATATTTGATTTAAGAATGAAGGTAGGAAACCACTGAGGTAGTGAAACAAGCGTTCTAGAAACCGCTAAAACGTTATAACGAGATTAATCAATAAAGCGAACGAATCCTAGATTACGGATTAAGTTCGTATCGAGATTAAATATCCTACATGGTCATCACGAGGATTATATTAAGGATTGGGGAAGGTATTATGAATATCGAGAAATTTCCCGGTAAACCCTAGAGGTGAAACTACTTAGTTATTCGTCCGAACGATCAATGAATTGAGCAATAAACGGACAAAGAAACAAGCAGGGAATCAAGATACATGCATGTGCAAGTGATAAATATCTAGTAACTAGCAAGGAACTAGATCAATTAGAATGCAACCAAGTACTTAGCACACAAACCACTTGGTTAGCCTTAAACCACCAAAATATCAACACTTGTCCAAGCAAATTACATCATCCATTACCTCACCACTTTATTAAAGCAGCCAAGGAGGAGATATTATCCAAAAACACTTCACTTTATGCATTATTATCCAAGAGACAAGCCAAGCAATACAAACTCTCTCCAAGAACATTACATTCGGCTTTTAGCTTAATTCAAAAACAAAAATCCACCTTCCACTCCTTGTTTGATCTTGTAATTTTTAAGGTGAGTCCTATATTTCAAGAAAGTAATCTACTCAAAATTTTAGCTTCAAACTCCTTTGTTTCCATTTTCAAAAAAATCAAGAAAGAGGAGGGTGAATAGTGCTTTCATGAAACTAACTATGATTTTCTTGATTCTTTTGAATGATCCAAGCTTTGTTAAGGTGTTCTAAGGATTGATCAAGGTTTACCAAGGTCTTACATACTCCAAGGAAGGTATAAACTTCAAGAACCCTAGTCTTTGATTTGAGTTTTAATGGAGTTTTGGATGAGTTTTAGTGTTGTATGCATATTTAGAGTACTAGATCTATGTGTGGGTTTTATGAGATGATAGTATAGCTTATATGAACGGAAATACATTGCTTGGTCTTAGTTCAAGGATAAATAACATGTATGTGTGATTTGGAGTGGATGGTATAATAATTGGAGGGTTTTGATTTTGGAATTATCCGAGTTATAGCCGTCGTAATGCCCGATTTTCGATAATCTTTAAAAATCGTGCATCACAGTAGCTTGAACTCACTGTCCAGGGTTGTATTTTGCCATGATAAGATAGATAATGTTCCAAGCTTCGTTTTGATATAAAGAACGTGTTAAACGGACTTACGGTTTAGGAGTTATGGCCGATATACTAAAAGTAGTTCGAAACCGTAAACGAGAATTCGTAACTGAAATTGAACCCTCGTAAAGTACGTAAGTCAGTGGCGAATCTTGGTAATTAAATACTGGAGGTAAAAAGGAAGGTGTGAGAGAAAACCTTATGTCAAAAGGATCGTTTTTCGATTTATTAAAAATATTCGAATCGAGATTAAACGCGAACGAACCCCTAAAAGACGACTCGTTTATAACTTCGTTAAAACACTTAGAAAACGAGCGATAAAACTCGGAGTATAATATTGGTTCGTAACAATCAACTTTCGGACTTATATGACTTAAGTATATGCCAAGTATAAGTACAGTGACATGTCGTATTAACGAACGAATGTCGGGTCGGATCGATGATAAAAGAAATCCACAAAAAGGGGTATAACGAGATAACTCGAGAACGTGTTTCGATTTAAGTATAACTTACCTTTAAAGTTTTAAGTGATTAATCCCGAATGCCTTGGCTATTTATAGATCACCGAGCTGAACCGGGACCCGCTACCACTACCCCTTACCGTACTCGACTACCAGGCAAGTTTCAATTCCCTTCTTTTAGGCTGTTGTTGTGATTGAATACATATATATGTTGTCTGTTATACATATGCCATAGCATGCATGCCTACTTTCAAGTTATATCGTTATGCTTGTTCCCTGATCGTTTATTGGCTTAAAAATTAGATAGCTAACGTATCAATTATAAGCCGATTATTGTAAGACCCTCATAGAAGGGCGTATCCATCTTATTCATCAAATATAGACCGGGAGTCAATATTTCTTGACTTATCGAGATTACCTCGAAAGAAAATATCTAAGTAAATATTTTCCATTATTCGGGCGACGAATATTATTTGAATATTCGTTCGAGATTATTTATTTAACGATCCCTACTTCAAATAATTATTTGAACGTAACTATTCGATGAATAATATTTTTTTAATATTCATTCAGAGTCAAATTATTTATCGATTATTATTTCGAATATTCTTCTAAAGGTTGGACTACTAAATGAATATTATTTGGATATTCATTTAGAATATTATTCATTAAATGAATATTACTTTTGAATATTCATTTAAGATAGTAATTACCTGATGAATATTATTTTAATATTCATCTGAAGCTTGATTTATTTATCGAGTCTTATCTCGAATATTCCTTTAAAGCTTGGATTACTAAATGAATATTACTTGATATTCATTTAGAATATTATTCATTAAATGAATATTACTTTTTCAATAAACATTTAAATTCCTAATTAATTATGAATATTATTTTGAATATTCATCCAGGGTTCTATTTAATCATCGAGTATTATTTTAAATATTTTAAATATTCCTTTCAGGTCTTATTAATTAATGAATATTATTTTGAATATTCATTTGAATATTTAATTATGCAATAAATATTCTCTCGATATTTCTTCAAGGATTATTTGAGAAATACTCTGATTAAAGATATTCTTTCATATTCCTAAATATTCTGTAAAATATTTTAATAAATATTCTCTGAATATTTATTCCATACTTAGAATAACCTCGATAAGGTTTATCTTCTTCGATTATTACGGAAAATATTTTGGAGTCATATTATTATTAATCATATATCAAGAAAGGTTCTCAGACATCATTCTTCTTTGAGTCTATCTCCCTAATAATAAGGGAACCTTACTTGGAAAATGTTAATTATCTTGTCGACTTCCCGGTCATAAAGTATTCTCTTCACTCGCAACTCGGGTGCTATTGACTTATTAAGTCGTTGTTTACCTTCTCATCTTTCGAGGGGTAAGATTGTTGGAACAAGTTGATATTCGTTACCAAGCAATAGCTTGGAAGTGATTGGTGAATTTTCCTTTCCAACTAGATACGACTACTTTGTAGAGTCTTATCAACAAGTATTATACTTGGGGAAAGGGGGACGAACGTTACATTCAGAATCATGAATTCTATTTGAACTAGGAGTCGTGTAAGAGGCCGAGTAGCGCCGGTCCATCCCCTTTGGCCCAACCATTGGCCGGGGAGAGTTAGTAAGGCGGTAGACAAGTAAAGCCGTCAGTTCTTCCTTCTACCGGTAGTAAATCTAAATTGAGCTGTACGATCTTGACTGATCATCAAGATCGGAACAGCGGGCGCGGTGAATACTCCATCATTGGTTCATCATCCAAACTTATTTATTTCCTACAACATGATTACTGTTGGCAGAGCTGGAAAAGTGTTCATAACTGGAATTGCAATCTTTTCATGCAAGTTCCTCCTTTTTAATAACAATGAGAATATCTCGCTTACTTTTGATGTAGCAGATATTTCTACAAACAAATACTTTTAGTTACCTTGTAACTTCATCGTTCATATTATACTGGCATCATTCCCATAAATGCATGGCATATGGTTTGAAAGATACTTTTGAACTGTTATATAGTATCGTTCAGTTATATATTATTGTTGGTGGGCTATTGCTCACCCTTGCTTTATTATTATATCACAACAACAGCTAGACCAGATGACTCGCACAAGGTGCACTCGACGCGGGCGAGGACGATGAGACTACCAGAGCTGAAGAAGAAGCTATTGGTAGGATATATTTATTCTTTCAGTACCAAGAATATGGTCTAGTATGACTTATGTAAATGGATGGCAAAGAGTATGTATTTATATTGAAATTCTTTTGGATTGTAAGAACTCATAATGTGATTAATAAAAATTGGATTGTTACTCTGATTTCATCTCTGGGACTATAACGGGTGTGTTTTATATTGTTGTGTTGGGTCATAGAGACGTAATTTATTTTATGTTAAGGAAAGTTCAATTGTTGTGGACAGAATTGGAAACCGTAACCATCGGATCCCGGACCCCGGATCTGGGGGTGTTACAGCTACGGCCCTCCAGGTGTCGTGGTCGGCTACTTCGTGGTTGGTTAAAATGCCCGGACCTGAAAATCATTCGTGGTCTTGAGGATCAAGAATCTTGATCTTGATCTCAAGTCACTATCTTGGTCATCCGTGACTTCGTTGTCTTCAAGGATCAAGAACCTTGTTCTTGATCTCAAGTCATCTGTTTGGTCATTCGTGACTTCAAACGATATTACTCCTTAATTTATGATTAGTACTGCTAATCTTGTGCTTAAGGCTGAACTTGCTACTTAACTTCTTAAGCGCAATCATCTGTTCAAATATATCAGCTATTTCTTCCTTGGCATATATGAATTATAACGATTCCTTCTGTATATCGTGAATAATTTCTGTCCTTTTTTAATCTTTAAACGATAGATGACCTGTAAACGCGAACCAAGCTGAAGTTCAACCTGATGTAGCAGGTCATGCTTTTTCTATAAAAGAGGAGAAGCAACCTTCATTTCACTCCACTTCTTCATTTCAGAGCTCTGAAATTCTTAAGTTCTCAAGCTTTCAAGTTGCAAGATCAAGTTCGAGCTTCAAGATCAAGTTTCAGCTTCAAGATCAAGATGTCGGAAGGTGATCAACCAATGGCTCCCCCTGTCTCCATGATGGAAGCTATGTCGAAGAGGAGTAAGATGAGGACCACCAAAGGTAAAGAACAAATCAAACCTCCTTCGTATGTTGAACATAGATTTGAATCCTTGCTAGATCTCCTGAACATTATGAGGGAAGCATTCCCAAACTGTTCTAGCTTAGATTCTTTTAACAGTCCAAGTAAGTTGTCGGAACGAGATGTCCAAGAGATAAGGGAGTCATATCACTTCCCAAATTCCATTAAGGTTCGTCTCCCAAACCCATCAGATAGAACATGCAACTGGCATCCTGAGAGGATTTTTGTTCACTGGGGTGCCTTAGATGCTGGGTTCAGATTCCCGGTTGACCATTTTATCATTATATTGCTGGCGGAGTATCAGATCCACCCCTGTCAGTTGTATCCCAATGCTTGGAGGTACATCTCTATTTTCTTAATAAGGTGTTGCCAAGTGGAGATTCATCCGACAACTACAATGTTTCGAAGTATCTTTGGGGCAGCAACTCTTCCGACTCCAAGAAATGATGGGTTAGCCTTAAGCACCGAGCTAAACTTCCACACATAGTGAATCCCTTCTCCTTTCCAGATTCACAGCATTTTTGGGAAAGGGAGTTTGTAGTTCTTGAGTAGAAAGGTGGTGACTGGGGCAACTTCTTTGTAAAGAGATTTGGGTCCGTGGAGGACAGTTCACATTTCGTGTGTGACCTTACTGATTCAGAATCGTTGGATCGAGATAGGCTTCTTGCTAATGATGGCCGTACACACTATAAAACTTTTCTGAATGAAAAGAATCTTATTGAGACTGGCCTTAGCTTTCTTTCCATTGAGGGTAACTTTCTTACTTGAGCTTATTATGAACTCTGTTTGTTCTTATCCCGATATTTTTCTCTTTGTATTTCAGCTGCTGAGGAGATTGATAGTCGTCCTGAGAACCGGCCAACTGTTACTAAAAGGATGAAGAAGAAGGCTGAGGAGAAACTGAATCCTACTAAGCCTCATATCCCTAACTTCTTGGAGCACTGCTCTCAAGGCGGTAAACGATCCCGAAACGCTGATGGGGACGTCAGGACTCCTTTCATACCTCCTTGGGGCATATGTGAACAAGACTCGATCTTTGGGAGTCCTTATCTAGCCCTAGACTGGTCCAAGCTTTCAATCACTCCTCCTAACCGAGTGACAATGCATGCAGGCGACAAAATGGATGAGTCTCAGCTCATGGGCGCTCAGGCCTTGTATCAGGTATGAAATTCCCTCTGTTAAGTTCAATACTGTTTCTGATTTTGACTCTGTATATTCCTTGTCGCTCACCCATTTCCTTGTTGCAGGCCAATGCTTACTTTCAAACTGTTTCGACTCAAGGTCGGGCTTTTAGGGATGAGAATATTAGCTTGAAGAATGACTCAGCAAGGTTCAAGGAAGAGATTGACGATCTGCACTCCCAAGTCGTTCGTGCTGAAGCTAATGCTGCATCTACCCATAAACAACTTTCTTCTCTAGCCAAAAAGAAGGCATCTGATGCTGACAGGGTGATCCAGGCCTACCATAGGTCTAAAGATTTTCTTAAGCTCATTGATGATCATAATGATGAGATGCGTCCCTTCAACATGTCTGTTGGTTGGGATAAAGCCATTAACGCTGTGAGTCATAGGCATCCATCTGTTGTCAACCCGGTTGATTTTACTTGCCCAAATTGGGGTGTCAACCCGGCTAACCTAGCTTCTGGTTCGGGAACTAAAGTTGTTCCTCAGACATCAGGATCCGGCTCCAAAGGCAGTCATCGACGCTCTGGATCCAACTCCAAGGGGGCTGTTCAAGTTGCTAGCCAAGACTCATCTTTTTCTGGCTCCCGTGGGAAGAAACCCCCACCTGCAAGGAAAGTTGGAGTAGTTCGTCAACCCATCGCTGGTAAGAGATTGATCCGAAACGAGGGCAGTTCTACTTCTGATTCATCTTCCGAGGAAGAAGGGGCCGAAGTTGCTAATGTTCAGCCAATGGTGATTGCCGAGCCCGGTGATGACTCCGGTGAAGACTCGGAGGAGGAGAGTGGGGAAGTGGAGAGTGGCGAAGAGGAGTCTGGGGAGGAGTAGCTGGAGCTGGTTTGTGGCCTTGCATGGCCTTGTTAGCCGTATGTGGCTTTATATTTCTAGATTTCAATCAAGGTCCTTCGGGATCAAACTTTTATCTGTCTCGGTGATGTAACTTAACTGTTGGCCCTTCGGGGTCTTTATTTATGCATTTGTTTCCTCATTTGTTTGTTTACTTGTTTTCGGTACTTGATCTTTCTAGACTTACACTCAACAGGTGCTTGGTACATAAACAAAACGTAGAATCATTGAATGAAAACAAACTTGCATTAATAATTCGAAATGGGTTCAACCCTTACATAACTTATTATTGTCCTACTCGGGGCGTTAAGCCCTGGAATGGTTTCATCGAACCTTATTTCTACTTCTCTTAATAGATAGATAAAAAAAAAAGCAACTTCCTTGCAAGGGCAGCTTAAATATAATAAATCTTGAGGTTCAAGGTATGCCAAGTACGGGGTACCTCGTTCCCATCCAAGGTCTCCAACTTGTAGGATCCCCGTCCTAGCGTCTTCTTGACTCGATACGGCCCTTCCCAATTAGGGGCTAGCTTTCCTTTCTGACCAACTCCAGAGGCTTCTACCTTCCTTAGAACCAGGTCGCCTTGTCGAAAGAATCTTTCCTTAACTCTCTAGTTATAGTGAAAAGAGGCTCTCTTCTGATGTTCAGTATTTCTAGCATTGGCTTCATCTCTAACCTCGTCAATTAAGTCAAAGGCAAGTCTCATCCCTTCTTCATTAGTTTCTGGTTCATATGCCTCTATTCGAGGTGACGCTTGAATGATCTCCAAAGGCACAACTCCCTCAGCTCCATAAGCCAGCAGAAATGGGGTTGCTCCAGTTGTCACTTTACAAGTGGTACGGTATGCCCATAGTATGGGCAACAACTCATCTACCCAAGTGTTCCTAGAGCGTTCGACCCTCTTTTTCAGTCCATCAAGGATAATTCGATTAGCTACCTCAGCTTGCCCATTAGCTTGTGGATGAGCCACTGAGGTAAAACGAAGCTCAATTGCATTCTCCTCACAATACTTCTTGAAGACTTCATTATTGAACTGTGTCCCATTGTCTGTCACCAAAATTCGTGGGATTCCATACCTGCAAATTATGTTCTCCCAAAAGAACTGGGCAACTTGTTTGGTGGTTATCTTGGCTAGAGGTTTAGCCTCAATCCACTTAGTGAAGTAATCAATTGCCACTATCAAGAACTTCCTTTGTGCTGAAGCCATGGGAAAAGGACCAAGTATATCCATCCCCCACATCGCAAACAGAATAGGAGAGTTAATTGAAGTTAACATCTCAGGCGGTTGCCTTACAATTGGAGCATTTTTTTGACATCTCTCACATCTCTTGACATAGTCTTGTGCATCAGCCAACCTCTCCGGCCAATAGAACCCTAAACGAGTGATCTTGTGAGCTAGGGCTCTGCCCCCCAAGTGTTGCCCACAGATCCCTTCATGAACTTCCTCCAATGCTTCTCTTGCCTCTTGAGGCCTCAAACACTTCAAGTATGGGATGACGAATGACCTTTTGTACAGAATGCCCTCAATCAAGGCGTATCTCAATGCTCTTACTGAAAGTTTTCGTGCCTCCAAGACATTGTCTGGGAGCCACCCGGTTTCAAGGTGAGCTTTGATAGGATCTATCCAAGAGCCCCCTTTATCAATTTGTGCCACTAATTTCGAGTTAACGGTCGGGGCCTTCAAGACCTGGAAGTAGACACTCCCAGCATAATTTTCTATCTCAGAAGAAGCGAACATAGACAGGGCATCGGCCTTAATGTTTTCTTCTCTCGGAATGTGCTCAACATAGCATTCCTCAAACTGAGTCATAACAGCCTTTACGACTCTTAGGTATTTCGCCATAGTTTCGTCCTTAGCTTCGAATTCACCATTTACTTGTGATACCACAAGCCTTGAATCTCCACAAACTTTGAGATTCTTGACCCTCATGATTCTAGCCAAACCCAAACCAGCTATTAATGCCTCATACACTGCTTCATTGTTGGTAGTAGGAAAATCTAACTTTAAAGCATACTCTTGCAAAACCAAACCTGCACCACTAGATTTTGTTTTTGATGCTCCATCAAAATAGAACACCCAATATTCCTTCAGATCAGGTGTAAGTTCCTCTTCTTTTTTCTCTTTCCCAGGGATAGTCACTATCTCTTGCCCCCCGACTTCTTGGTTGTTAATAGTGCATTCAACCACAAAGTCAGCCAACGCTTAGCTTGTTTTCTGTGCAAGAACATAAGTACAATTTTCCTAAATGCAACTCATGATTGCATTTATGACATGTTCATTACAGGTATTATTATTAGTTATTATTGATTGCACAATCTTCATCCTTTTACGGATCCGTTCCTGTTAGTATTAAAATTTAATTGTATTTGAATAATTTATGCACAAATATTTTATGATTACAGTATGTTAAAATAGGTTAATGTTATATTAATTTAAAAAAAAATTACATATTATTATTTAAAATAGTAAATAATAATTATTTTGAAAAATGTGGACAGAATTGCTAGTTTACATGGAATACTTATACGAAAAGTTTTAAAAAACAAATTCTAAACTTGTGTGAATAAAAGATAAAATTCATTCATTCAAGATTTCGAAGCCAATTTTTTTGGATTTTCAGTTTAATTTTCGCCTAATTTGTAATACACAATTATTCATTTTATAATTTAACTACGTACAATTATTTAATAATAGTTTTCTATGTTTTGAGAGAAGCATCTGGATTGTCATTCCTCTTTAAAATTAAGAAACACAAATTGATTTTGGTAATGTATAATATTTTAATTGATATTATTATTATGAATATAAAGGATCTATTTTTATTTAACATTATTATAGTAAATCGAAATGTGTCACGTGTCATTTGACAACCATTTTGGATACTAATTTTGCATCTGTAGCATTTTTCATGTAACATTATTTATTTTGATATTTATTAATTACTTGTCTATTTAATATAGAGAAATGTTGTTTATTATTATAATTACTATAATTAATATTTCAATAAAAAAATATTTTTCACTCTGTTTTAAAATAATTAATCATACTTTTAAAATACCTTTTATAAAAAACAAAATCATATATTGGATAAAATACCTCTGTTAAATTAATACTCGGTACTACGGTAAATAATATTTTCAATACATATTATTGGTTCCAACATAAGGACGACAATATAAATTTAGCCTCGATTAGTTAATAAAAATAAATCATATCAAAAATACGTACTAAAGAGAGTAATGTTTTTTTTTACATTATTGTATTAATTTATGATATTAGTTATTTAAAACTGAAAATTTGTTATGGATATATAACATGTAAATTTAAAATTTAAAATTATGATTATGCAAAATTTTATTATTTAAGATAGACTTAAAAATTAAAACTATTTATATGTTGTGATTTTATCACTTAAGTAATATAAGACGTTCATTTGGATTTCTGTTGCTATTATTTAATGTACACACGCAGGAATCAGCAAAGCTACTATGACATTTAATACATGGAAGGGTTCTGATGTAATTTTCACAAACTGCATTCAGTAAATGTGACCTGCTTTCAGCACCACCCTTATTTTTTTAGTAAGCGGGCTCCCCCCCACTTTTTCGGGTATTTAAGGCAACACCCATATAAGTGTTGGCATTCAGTGAAAAATTGTATCTAAGGTAACATGAACAGCAACATTCGATTATGATGTTGGCATACATCTGTTTTAATTGATTTTTAGACATCTAAGGTAACATTTCTCGTGTCAACATCGTTTTCGAGTGTTGGTAAAAACCATATATGGTGTAGTGTCAAGTTCATAACATATATAATTTATCTTTCTTGGATACTGAAGGCCACTTAATACGAGCTAAACTGAATTTTCTACGAATTTTACAAAATTGTAGAATTATGAGAAACATCTTGCGAATTTCAATAGCAAAGATGAACAAAGAGAATGAAGATTTGTGTATCGAGAGAGATTACAAAGAGATTAGGCGGCTCAAAATAATATGGAAGAATGATGAGATCGTAATACATTTATAGGGATTTAAAACCCTAAACCAAAACCTACCGTTATTCAAATCCGATCCATATTAGAAAGTCCATTATTCTAATCTAATTTTAATTCCTTACTTTTACCAAATTTTAATCCTTATTATTATTATTAATCTATTTTATTATTTCAAAAAAATACGGGATATTACACCTATGCAGCCAGGTATATTTTCTGTTAATAATGTACTCTTTTTTATTGTTTGTGCTGGAATTAAAATTGTTCTTGTTTTAACTTTTAATCATCAGAAGCGATAGTTCTTTCGCAATGCATAACTTTTAGTGCGCAGTTGCAGTCTCGAATGCACCACACCCTCCCACCAACTTCCCGCACACACATCAGCAGTCTGCAGTTTAAATGGATGGAAATGAACCTTTTTAGTTTATCATTTTATCTACAGTTGTAGAAGACAATTATGACTAATTACAGTGCCAGGGAATAGTGAGATTTATTTAGGTATTAAATGGAAGAAAAAATTTTGTTTATGACGACCAACTACTCGCTGCAATGCTTGTTGTTCCCTTTGTTAGGTAAGTTCTGTAGCTTGTACAACAGAATGAAATGAAGCTTTATAAGGTCACTGAATATTTTATCGCTAGGCCTTGGAGATGATTAACATGGTATGCTAGGTGTTTCCATATCATTTTAGAAATTTTATTACTGGTTGATGTGTGGCCTTGTACTAGGTACTTTCAGAAAATTCCAGGCTTTCACCAGCGATCAAATGAAAAGTTAATTGTTGTTTGCGCTAATTGTTATGCTTAAGCTTTCTTTGAAGTGGGTGATTTATGAATGGGTTGTACTCTCAACGTTATTTATTGGACCACTTGGTAGCTCTTAATTGATGAGTACTATTATGCTAGGATTTAGCAAACTTTCACTTGTCTATGGGAGAAGTGCTTAATTTTTGCAAAATGATATGCTTAAGCTTTTTCTGAAGTAGATGATTTATGACCGGATTGTAGTCTCAACGTTATTTTTTGGACCACTTGGTAGCTACTATTATTGCTTAATGTTATTTTGCGGAAACTACACTGTGATTGATCGGCAGATTTGTTGCTGAGATAGGATAACACAGAACTAAGAGTTTTCGAAATTTTTATGAAAAAAGATGGATTTTCCAAGACATGATCTCACTTGGACTTGCTCACTTCACCAAGCCTCAAGCCTGCAATGAAGAGTAGAATGCAGGATTCATATATATGAAATGTAGATTGAAAATCTGCTTTAGACACTGAAATTTATGCTATTAATTTTGTAATTTCGGACAACGAATAGTCTGGTAGTAGTATATCTCTTCGTTGTACAAGTGAGACTATCATTGAAATATTGATCGAAGATGACATGAACTGAAATGTTAATGTTGTAACAAAATCTCTTCACTCTGGCATAACAATGTTATTATATGGATGGTTGTTATGACTTTTGAAGTTAATTTTTATTAGAAAACTAACTGTTGGTGGTTTTAGTCAGGAATATCAGATGTTACAGTGCATATTCTAAACGTGCAAAGATGAATTTAAGTAAAAAAGGTGACTGCATGGTGATCACTCAGAAGAAATGAAGTAGCAACAATTGCACAATAATAATGTAGGGTGGACGAGTAAGGAATGATCCAATTTAGCACCCAAGATATCTCTATCTTGAAAAAGTTTAAGGAGCGCTCGCTTTGCATGCGAGAGGTACAGTACAGGATTCCCCTGCATCCATGATTTTCCTCTCAAAAGCCACACCAACCAAGAAATGACCTGTTAGCTTACAAAACACTAAAATAAATTTAATTCCCTTCCTCATCTCGTGAACTTTTTATTATTGTCTCCATTTGCTAATACATGATTATGCATTTGGACCACATCAAAAATCTTTTTAAATTGACACGAAATCTAATAAATTTAACCACATATGACCACTTTACACAGTTAATATGTTTTTTTTAATAATCCGATGTCCGGGTCAGCTTACGCGCACCTCGACTAATCCGGAGGACTATGTTATGTTTAGTCCAGATGTCTAATGTATGGTGTTTGATTTTGTTAAATTGCCTTGAATTTGTTAGGCCACCAACCATTAGTTAGGCCACCAACCATTAGGCCACCAACCATGCATGATAGTCAAAGATTGGTAGGTGGTGTTAGGCCACCAACCACACCTAACCCCTTATATTTTGTCTATAAATAGATATGCATGTAAGGATTGTAAATCATCTGAAAAAACCTCTATAATCTGTTTATCCTCTCAGATCTATAAACTTATTTCTCTTCTGCATATAATCTTTTTTGCTTCCGTTATAACAAATTGGTATCAGAGCTTTGGTTGAAACTGCTGTAAAATTTTTCTTCGGAATTTTTTTAAGCTCGTCGGAGTTACTATTCATCGCAGGAGAAGACGACACTGTTCAGGTGGAGTTACTGTTCACCGTCGGAGAAGACGACACTGTTCATACGGTACTGTTCATACGACACTGTTCATACGTACTGTTCACACGGTACTGTTCATCAGGCACTGTTCACGGGGTACTTTTCACGGGTACTGTTCACCGGCACTGTTCACGTATACATTTCTGTGAGAAAGATGTCTGGTGGTATTAACGTTAAGGTCGACAAATTTACTGAGAGAAATAGTTTCAGTTTGTGGAAAATCAAGATGCGTGCCTTGTTAAAGCAATAGGGGCTCTGGGCGCCGTTGAACACAAAAGCGGCTGCTTCTGGAAGCGCTGAGATGACCAATCTCGAAGAAAAGGCACACTCAACAATTCTGTTGTGCCTTGTAGATGATATTATTACTGAAATTGCAGAGGAGGATACCGCATCTGGTTTATAGTTAAAGCTTGAAAGTCTCTACATGACAAAGTCTTTAACAAATAAGTTGCTTCTGAAGCAACGTCTGTTCAGTCTGCGAATGCAGGAAGGTATGCCTCTTCGAGATCATTTAGATCAATTAAACACAATTTTATTAGAATTGCGTAATATTGATGTTAAAGTTGAAGATAAGGATGCTGCTTTGATTATGTTAGTTTCTTTACCATTATTGTATGAGAACTTTGTGCAATCGTTTATTGTTGGTAAAGATACTATTTATCTAGAGAAGGTTAGATCTTCTCTTCATTCTAGAGAGCTGCGCCATAAGGCGGCTGGTACAGGTGCAGATAATCATGCTGCAGGGATGGTAGCTAGCGGGAGTACCGGACATGGAAAGTCGGGGAATTATAAATCCAAGAAACCAGCTTCTAAGGGTTCGAGAGCTAATGATGTCTGCAATTACTGTAAAGAGAAGGGACACTGGAAATCCGACTGTCCCAAGAAAAAGAAGCAACATGATGCTGTTGCAGGAACTGCTGCTGTAGCTGATGCTAATTCCGAAGAAGATATTGCTCTAGTTGCTGTCAAGGACACACATCACTCTGATGTGTGGATTCTTGATTCTGGAGCGTCTTATCATATATGTTCGCGCAGGGAGTGGTTTACAACCTACGAGCGAGTAGATGGTGGCAAGATTTCTATGGCTAACAGTTTTACTTGTGAGACGGTTGGAATAGGCTCGATTAAAATACGGACACATGATGGTAAATTCTGCACATTGAATGATGTTAGGCATGTTCCACTTATGACAAAGAATCTGATATCTCTAAGTATGTTTGACAGCAAGGGTTTCAGTTTTAAAGGTGAAGGTGGAGTTTTATATGTCTGCAAGGGTTCTGATGTGGTTCTGAAAGGTGTTAAACGTGGTACCTTGTATCTTCTTCAAGGTTCTACTTTAACAGGTTTTGTTGCTGTTGTGTCTTCGGAAATTTGAAAAGAAAACAGACCAGGTTGTGGCACATGAGGCTCGGTCACATGAGTGAAAGGGGGACGTAAATTCTGTCAAAAGCTGATCTTCTTTGTGGTCATATGGTCACAGGTCTTGAGTTATGTGAACATTGTGTTTTTGGAAAGTTATATCGCAGCAAGTTTCCTAAAGCAACACACAGAACAAAAGGCACACTTGATTACATCCATTCTGATTGTTGGGGACCTTCATGGGTGGAGTCTTTAAGGGGTCACAGATATTTTGTGTCAATGATCGATGATTTCTCAAGAATGACTTGGCTTTTCATCATAAAGCACAAAATTGAAGCCTTCAAGGTTTTCAAGCAGTGGAAGGTGCTAGTGGAGAATCAAACAGGGAAGAAGATTAAGAGGCTGCGAACAGATAATGGCCTAGAATTTTGCTCGTCCAAGTTTGTAGATTTCTGCAAGAATGAGGGGATTGTTAGGCATCATACAGTCAGGGATACACCACAGCAGAATGGTGTAGTAGAGCGTATGAATCAGACACTTCTGGAGAGAGCTAGGTGTATACTTTCTAACGTTGGACTAACTAGAAGATTCTGGGCAGAGGCGGTTAGTACAGCGTGTTATTTGATTAATCGTGGACCTCACACAGGTATCCATCTCAAAACTCCTGTTGAGAAATGGTCTGGTAAGCCTGCTGATTACTCCAATTTAAGAGTTTTTGGTTGTATTGTTTATTACCATGTAAATGAGGGTAAATTGGAGCCACGAGCTAAAAAGGGAGTATTTGTTGGCTATGGGGATGGGGTTAAAGGTTATAGAATCTGGTCTCCATTTGAAAATAGGGTTATACTGAGTAGAAATGTAGTCTTTGATGAAAATTCTATGTTTAACCCTATGGTGAAGTCTACGATTGTTTCAGAAAGTGGTGGTGTTGAGAAACAGGTGGAGCAGGAAGTCACTGAAGATGAGAGTGAACCACAACAAAAAGTTCAACAACCACAGTCAGAATCAGAATCATCAGTACCAGTAGTAAATCAGCAAAGTTTGGCTCTTGATCGATCGAGGAGAGCTAAGTATGGAGTGCCTCCAAAGAAATATGGTTTTGAAGATATGGTGGCATATGCACTACAGGTAACTGAAGAAGTGGATCCTAGCTCTGATGAGCCATCCAGTTACAAAGAAGCGGTGACATGTACTGAATCTACAAAATGGTTTGCTGCAATGGGAGATGAAATGGAGTCACTTCAGAAGAATAAGACTTCGGAATTAGTCAAGCGGCCTCGAGACACAAAGACTGTTACTTGTAAATGGGTCTATAAGAAGAAGGAAGGAGAAACATCGGTTGAGGGTATCAAATATAAATCTCGATTAGTAGCTCGAGGGTTCACTCAGAAAGAGGGGGTAGATTACAATGAGATTTTTTCACCAGTGGTCAGACATACTTCCATCCGGGTGCTACTAGCAATAGTTGCACATCGGAATCTGGAGCTTGAACAACTTGACGTGAAGACAGCTTTTCTGCATGGAGAGCTGGAGGAGGAGATATACATGACTCAGCCAGACGGTTTTCAGGTTCCTGGAAAAGAAGATTATGTTTGCAAGTTATTGAAGTTCTTGTATGGGCTAAAGCAGTCTCCGAGGCAGTGGTACAAGAAATTTTATAGCTATATGATAGGTATTGTCTACACCAGGAGTCCGTATGATTGCTGTGTTTATCACAGTAAGACAGCAAATGATTCTTTCATTTATCTGGTCCTGTATGTAGATGATATGTTGATAGCTGCAGAGAACAAGTCTGATATTCAGAAGTTGAAAGGTCTCCTCAGTGCTGAGTTTGAAATGAAAGATTTGGGTGCGGCTCGGAAAATTCTGGGAATGGAGATTTATAGGGATAGAAACAAAAGAAAGCTTTTCTTGTCACAGAAGGGATACATTCAGAAGATTTTGTCAAGGTTTGGCATGTCTACAGCAAAGCCCATAGATACTCCCAGTGCTGCAAATGCACATCTATCTGTTGCTTTTGCACCTAAGTCTGCTGAGGAAAAGAGTACATGTCTCGAGTTCTGTAACACCCCCAGATCCGGGGTCCGGGATCCGGTGGTTACGGTTTCCAATTCTATCCACAACAATTGAACTTTCCTTAACATAAAATAAATTACGTCTCTATAACCCAACCCAACAATATAAAACACACCCGTTATAGTTCCAGAGATGAAATCAGAGTAACAATCAAAGTTTTATTAATCACATTATGAGTTCTTACAATCCAAGAGAATTTCAATATAAATACATACTCTTTGCCATCCATTTACATAAGTCATATTAGACCATATTCTTGGTACCGAAAGAATAAATATACTCTACCAATAGCTTCTTCTTCAGCTCTGGTAGTCTCATCGTCCTCGCCCGCGTCGAGTGCGCCTTGTGCGAGTCATCTGGTCTAGCTGTTGTTGTGATATAATAATAAAGCAAGGGTGAGCAATAGCCCACCAACAATAATATATAACTGAACGATAATACAGAACAGTTCAAAAGTATTTTTCAAACCATATGCCATGCATTTACGGAAATGATGCCAGTATAATATGAACGATGAAGTTACAAGGTAACTTAAAGTATTTGTTTGTAGAAATATCTGCTACGTCAAAAGTAAGCGAGATATTCTCATTGTTATTAAGAAGAGGAACTTGCATGAAAAGGTTGCAATTCCAGTTATGAACATTTTTCCAGCTCTGCCAACAGTAATCATGTTGCAGGAAATAAATAAGTTTGGATGATGAACCAATGATGGAGTATTCACCGCGCCCGCTGTTCCAATCTTGATGATCAGTCGAGATCGTACAGCTCAATTTAGATTTACTACCGGTAGAAGGAAGAACTGACGACTTTACTTGTATACCGCCTTACTAGCTCTCCCCGGCCAACGGTTGGGCCAAAAGGGATGGACCGGCGCTACTCGGCCTCTTACACGACTCCTAGTTCAAATAGAATTCATGATTCTGAATGTAACGTTCGTCCCCCTTTCCCCAAGTATATTACTTGTTGATAAGACTCCACAAAGTAGTCGTATCTAGTTGGAAAGGAAAATTTACCAATAACTCCCAAGCTATTACTTGGTAACGGATATCAACTTGTTCCAGTAATCTTACCCCTCGAAAGATGAGAAGGTAAGCAATGACTTAATAAGTCAACAGCACCCGAGTTGCGAGTGAAGGGAATACTTTATGACCGGGAAGTCGACAAGATAAATAACATCTTCCAAGTAAGGTTCCCTTATTATTAAGGAGATAGACTCAAATAAGAATGATGTCTGAGAACCTTTCTTGATATAAGATTAATAATAATATGACTCCGATATATTTTCTGTAATAATCGAAGAAGATAAACCTTATCGATGTTATTCTAAGCATGAAATAAATATTCAGAGAATATTTATTGATTTAAAATATTTTACAGATTATTTAGGAATGTGAAAGAATATCTTTAATCAGAGTATTTCCCAAATAATTCTTGAAGAAATATCGAGAGAATATTTATTGCACAATTAAATAATCAAATGAATATTCAAAATAATATTCATTACTTAATAAGTCCTGAAAGGAATATTTAAAATATTTAAAATAATATTCGATGATTAAATAGAACCCTGGATGAATATTCAAAATGATATTCATAATTAATTAGGAATTTAAATGAATATCGATAAAGTAATATTCATTTAGTGAATAATATTCTAAATGAATATCCAGTAATATTCATTTAGTAATCCAAGCTTTAAAGGAATATTCGATATAATATTCGATAAATAAATCAAGCTTCAGATGAATATTGAAGATAATATTCATCAAATACTTAATATCTTAAATGAATATTCAAAAGTAATATTTATTTAATAAAATAATATTCTAAAAGAATATCCAAATAATATTCATTTAGTATTCTCATCTTTAGAAGAATATTCGAAATAATAATCGATAATCAATTCGACTCTGAATGAATATTGACAAATATTATTCGTCGAATGATTACGTTCAAATAATTATTTGAAGTAAGGATCATTAAATAAATAATCCCGAACGAATATTCAAATAATATTCGTTGCCTGAATAATGGAAAATATTTACTTAAATATTTTCCTTCGAGGTAATCTCGATATATCAAGAAATATTGACTCCCGGTCTATAATGATGAATAAGATGTATACGCCCTTCTATGAGGGTCTTACAATAATCCGGCTTATAACTGATATGATAGCTATCTAATTTATAAGCCAATAACAATCAAGGAACAAGCATAGTGATATAACTTTGAAAGCAGGCATGCATGCTATGGCATATGTATATCAGAAAACATACATATATTTATTCAATCACAACAACAGCCTAAAGAAGGGAATTGAAACTTGCCTGGTTGTCGAGTACGGTAAGGGGTAGTGGTAGCGGGTCCCGGTTCAGCTTGGTGATCTATAAATAGCCAAGGCATTCGGGATTAATCACTTAACATATTAAAAGTTAAGTTATATTTAAATCGAAACACGTTCTCGAGTTATCTCGTTATACCCCTTTTAGTGGATTACTTATTATCACTGATCCGACCCGACATTCATTCGTTAATACGACATGTCACTGCACTTATACTTGGGACATACTTAAGTCATATGAGTTCTAAGGTTGATCGTTACGAACCAATATTATACTCCGAGTTTTATCGCCCGTTTTCTAAGTGTTTTACCGAAGTTATAAAAGAGTCGTCTTTTAGGGGTTCGTTCGCGTTTAACCTCGACTCGAACATTTTTAATAAATCGAAAAATGATCCTTTTGACATACGGTTTTCTTTCACACCTTCCTTTTTACCTCTAGTATTTATTTACCAAGATTCGCCATGACGTTACATAGTTTACGAGGGTTCAATTACAGTTACGAACTTTCGTTTACGGATTCGAACTACTTTTAGTAAACCGGCCGTAATTCCTAAACCGTAAGTCCGTTTCACGTGATCTTTATATCAAAACGAATCTTATAACATAAGCTATCCTAACATGGCAGAAAAAGTTCTGGACAGTAGGGTCTTGATGTGAAAAATGGCATACAAAACATGATATTATAAAATCGGGCATTATAACGGCTATGTTTACACGCTTTTCCAAATTTTTATCATCATCAAATCATCCTCCAACAACAACCAAGTCAAGACCTAAAGTTAATCATCTATTCTAAGTCATGATATCTCAAGAACAACTCAAATCCAACAAGTATGAAATATCAATAACAACCAATTATGCATACATGGATCTAAGCATACTAACACCTCTCCATCATATATCCATCCAAAAAGATCCATAAACTCAAAGTAGTACTAAGGGTTCTTGAGCTTTATACCTTCCTTGGAGAGTGAATAACACTTGTTAAGCCTTGAATGATCCTTAAGTAGCCTTGGTATACTTGAATCAATCAAAAGAAAACAAGAACACAAAGTTAATACTTAAAAGTTACTATTCATCATCATCTTCTTGATTTTATATCTCAAGATTGGTATGGAATTTGAAGATGAAATTCATAGGATATCTTAGTTATGAAATATAGGACTCACCTTAATTTTCTTGAGATTTAACAATGGTTGGAAGTTGGACTTTGGATCTTGAATTATGCAAGAAGTTGAATGGAATTTTCAAGGGGGGGGGAGTTGCTTGGTTTATGTTGTTTTAATCTCATCCACTCTCATCTATTATCAAGATAATATCTTGTATAAATTCACTTTATTAAAGTGATGAGGTGTTGGATGAGGAAATACCATGACAAGTGTTGAAAATGTGGTGGTTTTAGCCTAACTACATGGTTGCCTTGCTAAGTACTTAGTTGCATTCTCTAGGGTGCTAGTTCCTTGATTCTAGTTTGGTTACTAGATATTTTATACTAGTAGCTTGCACAAGACTCTTGCTTCCTATGCTTGTTTCTGTGTCCGGTTATTGCCCGTTTCGATTGATCGTTCGTAGGAATATTTCACGGATTTCTAATTAGGGTTTACCGGGAATCCTTTTTAATATTAATACTTTCATTCTCCATCTTTCATTCCAACTTTCCAATTTATATTCCTTAAATCCATTCGTTAAATACTTAAGGATATCAGTGTCCAGGGAACTCTCGGAGAAAATAAAAGTGCGGTTTTTCAGAATCCGACAGCTTTTACATACACTTATTTTCCCCCTGGATCACTAATACGAACTCGGAAATCCGTTCCGAATGCTTCTATATAGTGTCGTCTCATATTATTATATACTCCCACCAAAACATTATTCATTCTGTATTCTTTACTTGTTCTCTTAGGGTGGTACAATTGTCCGTATTCTCTTTCGATCGTTCCTTATCCTTTTTACGGAACTACTGGATTAATCGTTACCGACCTGGATGACATGAGAATATTCTCCTGCTTGAAATTGCCATATCTTATTCCCTTAGAAGATAGATTATTCTTACCTATGTTGTTACCCTTTAGCATTCTTCAAGACATAGAAATAATAAAGTCGAATTCCATTCATTCTTTCCAAATATCAATTATTACATTGTAGCCATAACCACTCCTCAGTGGTTTCCTACCTTCATCCTTAAATCAATATAATAACATCCCAAAATATCAAATCCTCAAAGTTAATATCTCAATTCTTGGATTATAATAATATTTAATCCACTGCCCGGTCAAATATTATACCGAAAAGAATTTGGAATTTCTGAATTCCGATCGTCTCTGCATTCACTTATTTCCTCCGCGTATCACTAATATGACTTCGAAACATCCATATCACGTCCCGTACATAGGGTGGCGTGAAAAGTTTTCCAACTTACAAAATCACTATTCATCCACCAAATTACTATGCACGTACAGGAAACACTATGCACGTACGGGAAATACTATGCACGTATGGGAAACACTATGCACGTACTCATTTCCCTTCAAGGATCCATTAGCTCCTTCCTGGATGATAGATTATTCTTATCTAGGTCCTCAACCATCGAATTACTCTATTCTGACAATATACCAATGCATCAGGATCATTGTCCAAAGCAATATCCATTCATTACAATCATTGTTCTTTGAAACCACCATTCATTAGAGCTGGTGACCTTGTTGTCGGAATCATTGTTCCTCATTTTATCATTACTTAATAAAAAGTTTTAATTATATCCAAAATTTGGGGTTCTTACAAGTTCCCTATGCTAGTGCAGTAGGAAGCTTGATGTATGCAATGGTCTGCACTAGACCCGATCTTGCACAGTCTGTCAGTGTTGTTAGTAGGTTCATTGGTGATCCAGGCAAGGAGCACTGGGAAGCTGTGAAGAGGGTATTTCGGTACTTAAAAGGTACGTCTGATGTTGGTCTCATTTATGGAGGTGATACTGAGTGTTTGGTGACAGGGTTTTCAAACTCTGATTATGCTGGAGAAGTTGATAGTAGAAGATCTATGACTGGTTATGCTTTCACTCTGGGTGGTTCGATTGTCAGTTGGAAAGCTACTCTGCAACCTACAGTGACTTTGCCTACTACAGAAGCAGAGTACATGGCATTGACAGAAGCCGCAAAAGAAGGAATTTGGTTGAAAGGATTGGTTAGCGATCTGGGTCTACATCATGATCAGGCTACGATTTTTTGTGACAGTCTCAGTGCAATCTGTTTAGCCAAGGATCAAGTCCATCATGAGCGGACTAAGCACATAGATGTGAGATATCATTTTCTAAGAAGTGAGATGAGAATTAAGGTGAGAAAAGTGGGGACTGCTGATAACCCAGCTGATATGCTTACCAAGCCGGTTCCACATAGCAAGTTTCAACATTGTTTGAACTTGCTAAATGTTCGGAGTTGTTGACTGCCCTTTTGAGGGCAAAATCTGAGGCAGAAGAGTTTTATCTGGTACATCTGGCATTATTATAATGCGTCTGGTACATCTGGCATTATTATGCATCTGGTACATCTGTTATCTGTTTTTTGTGAGAGGATTCAAGTCAAGGTGGAGATTTGTTAAATTGCCTTGAATTAGTTAGGCCACCAACCATTAGGCCACCAACCATGCATGATAGTCAAAGATTAGTAGGTGGTGTTAGGCCACCAACCACACCTAACCCCTTATATTTTGTCTATAAATAGATATGCATGTAAGGATTGTAAATCATGTGAAAATACCTCTGTAATATGTTTATCCTCTCAGATCCATAAACTTATTTCTCTTCCGCATATAATCTTTCTTGCTTCCGTTATAACAGATTTCGACATGAAGGCCCAACTAACAATCCGAGTACTTCTCTACTGACTGACTTTTTACTTGCAAGCGTTTAGAGATGTACACTTTATGTTTCTTCTTGAGCCACCTTAAAATTATTTACTGCATTTCTCTGTATTATAGTCCTCTCGTCTTACAGTATAGTCCTCGGTACTAGCTGCAATGCTTGTTGTTCTTTTTGTTTGGTAGGTACTATAGCTTGTACAGCAGAATGAAATGAAGCTTCATAAGGTCACTAATTTATCGCTATAAATTAATGTTTGTCCTTGGAGATGATTAACATGGTATGCTAGGTGTTTCCATGTCATTTTAGAAATTTTATTATTGGTTGACGTGTGGTCTTGTACTAGGTACTTTCAAATATTAACTGAGGTAACTTTCATATGTTTTAAATTTTTAAATCACTTTTATAAATTGAGGCACTGTAAAATTTACTGTCGGTTTTATAATCGAAATCGATGGTTCGGTTGCGGTTGAGGTTTTCGATTTTTAAAATCGAGGACATGCGGTTTCGGTTGCGGTTTTATCCAAAAACCGAACCGAAACCGTAACCGCTCTATCCTACTCAGGACCATGCTTTAATGATAAAATTAGAATGCTAAAAAAATTAAAAGATTGTATTTATAGTTTAAATTGATAGCTTGCTTAAGAAATTAAAATATTGTATTTGTAGTTAAAATATTGTTTGTAGGAATTTATTTTTGACCAACAACTTCAACACTAATAGCTTCCTTAAAAAATTAATATATTGTATTTATAGTTATAATCATTGTTGTAGTATTCATTTTTGAACAACAACTCCAACACGCAAAAAATTAAGTTGGCAATTAATTTTTGCTTGAGTAAAAAGATATTTACATATGTTTGTTTTAAGTGTTCAGTAAATTTGAATTTCCAGAACTTGAATTCAATTCTTGTGGAGCACTAGTTTCTTTCATGGGGATAAAAAATTGTTATTTGTGGAGCAACTTATTAAGCTAATATTAATTTGCTCACTCTTTTTTTTTGCATGAATTTAAAACCAGCAGAAGTATAGAACATTCTATCGCCAATTGCGAGCATGGGAAATTTAAAGTGTTGATTTTGACACCCTATATAAAGGTACAGAGTCATATCCATTACAGAGTTCATATCATACTATGCAAAGTACCTTATTTATAAGGCTTGAAACATAGGTGATTTCAATATAGAACCAGTGCAACCCCTAACAATGTCGTTAGGAGGGCAGGCATGTGATTGGCTGGTGAGTAGTTTTGTCGAGGCAGATTAATATCTCAAACAATTAATAGGTGGCCTTGCTGGCAGGATATGTAGACATTCTCAAGGCCGAGCTGAGAATGCATGTCCTGCTTGCTGTATAACTTGCCTAGCTAGCTTTAATCCACCATTCACCAGTATTTGCAGCAGATTCATTCTCTGCCCTAGCTTTAATATCGTCCAGTAAATACGCCTCAGTTGCACCATCGCCATCCCCCCACAGCCCCATTTGTCCATGCTTGATCCACTCATTATCCCAGAACACTTGTTTTGGCTACAGCCACTGCGTGTCAATAACAGCCCAATTGGTGTCCAACTCTGGCTCCAATTTATCAAACTGCATTCATTCAAAGTTATATTAAGTATAAGAGAGACGATGACAGTAATGATAATATATTAAGTTATATTAAAATTTCACAACACTTAACCTCAAAAAAACAAACAAGCAAAGGTACTTACCACTTGAAGAAAAGGTACTAAACCAAGCCAGCCAATCTCCGATGAAGTGGTAAGTACCTTTGCTTGTTTATTTTTTTGAGGTTAAGTGTTGTGAAATTTTAATATAACTTAATATTATCATTACTATCATCGATCATCTCTCGTATACTTAATATAACTTTGAATGAATGCAGTTTAAGAAATTGGAGACAGAGTTGGACACCTATTGAGTTGTTATTGACACGCAGTGGCATAATTAGTGGATCAAGCATGGTCAAATGGGGTTGTGGGGGGATAGCGATGTTGTAGCTGAGGCGTATTTACTGGACGGGATTGAAGCTAGGCAGGGAATGAATCTGCTGCAAATACTGGTGAATGGTGGATTAAAGTTAGGCAAGTAAGCAAGACATAGTGAATGCGGTGCATTCTCAGCTCGGCATTGAGAATGTCTACATATCCCGCCAGCAAGGCCACCTATTGTTTGATATATTAATCTGCCTCGACAAAACTACTCACTAGCCAATCACATAACGACAGTCTTAGGGGTTGCACTAGTTCTCTATTTAAATTACCTGTGTTTCAAGCCTTACAATGTACTCTGCATAGATATGATATGGACTCTGTAATCGATATAATATAATTATATGAATAAAATGACTTTAAAGTTTAATAACATATCAATGAAATATAAAGCATGTAGAACCAAACAGATTATTAAACTTTAAAGTCATTTTATTCATATAATTATATTATATCAATATGATTATGATTATGATTATTATGAGTTTTTATATGACATTTTTAAAATGGACTTGTCAAAATAGAAAACAAATTACTGGGATGAATTTTAAGTCCAGGCCCGAGAAAAATAGGCCAAAAGTTAACCCGGTTAAAAAAAATGAATAAAAAATAGGGCAATGCTGTACCAATCTCCTTCTTCGCTGCTTTGTAGAAACTTAGTTTAGTTCCGAGTATTGCACAGCTTGTTGACGAAAATAGTTTTGAAGTAAAAGAGAGATGAGTTCTAAATGTGAGTACCCCTACAGAAGTGTCATGTCATTGGTATTGCAATGACATGGCTGTAGTACCCCATAAATGATATTAATATAGCTCCCAGAAACGAGCCTAACTCCCTTGGGGTCATCCAAAATGAGGCCCTCCTCCCCGCGAGCGAGGACTGACCTCCCAATTGGGACCCAGGTCACTCGAAACGAGCCCCTTCTCCTCATAAGCGAGGATAGGACTCTCAATCGAGTACCCCTGGCCACAACAGGCGACCCCATGACTGCTCTCCTAGCTGAGATCGAGCTGGAGCCATGGCCTGTCACCTGGACCCATAATGCTGGCCCATTACCATGAGCTCACAATAAAACAATGGGCAGGTATGGGACTGGCTTGCTAAATTAAAGGCCCAGTAAAGAAACTTTCCATTTAAAGAACTACGTAATCCCTATAAATAGAACGTATGTAGGCCTCCTCCATCATTGCATATTTGCTGTAAACTAGACAAGTATTATAATAAATACTATTCTTGTTATAATGGAAGCTAGAAAGATTATAATAAACGTAAAAGGAAGAACACAGATAGGCAGAAAAGAAAAGTTTTATTGATCTTGAGGATACAAATTACAACACACAGCTACAGATTCAGATCTAGATTATCGATTCAGATTACCGATTCTGATCTAGATTACAGATTCAGATTACAGATGACGTTTTTGACAGACTGACTGCTACGTTATGCCCTAGAGAGTTTATATAACATTCTCTAGGCGTTTAGAGAAAAGCCCAGAAAAATAGGCCCATAACAAATAAAACACACTGCGCGCCTCAGGTCCTGAGCACTGCGCGCCTTTGGTCCTGAGCTTCATGCTTGAAATATCTTTGTTTGGTTCAGGCCCGGAGCCTCCCAGCTCAAGTCCTGAGTTCCCCCTAGCATATAACAGAAAATACCCGAAATCCCAACGATTTGGGGCATTATAGATTCAAGGCATATTCTAACAAATCTCCACCTTGACTTGAATCCTCTCACAAATAACAGATATACCAGACGCACAATAATAATGCCAGATGTACCAGAAAAATAGATGTAAAACTCTTCTGCCTCAGATTTTGCCCTAAAAGGGCAATCAACAACTCCGAACATTTAGCAAGTATAAACAATGTTGAAACTTAATATGTGGAACCGGCTTGGTAAGCATATCAGCTGGGTTATCTGCAGTACCACTTTGCTCACCTTGATTCTCTTGTACCATTGCCTTGGAGATTGCTTTAGTCCATACAAAACCTTCAATAACTTGAAAACATAGTCTTCCTTACCAGGATCCTGAAACCCATCTGGCTGAGTCATGTGTATCTTATCAATCTCCGAGGATGTGACAGAAACAGAACCTGATAACGTAGAACCTTGAAGAATATACAAGTTACCACGTTTAACACCTTTGAAAACCACATTAGAACCCTTGCAGACATGTAGAACTTCACCTTCACCTTGAAAACTGAAACCCTTGCTGTCTAACATACTCAAAGATTTCAGATTCTTTGTTATATGTGGAACATGCCTAACATCATTCAATGTGCAGAATTTACCATCATGTGTCCGAATTTTAATCGAGCCTATTCCAACTGTCTCACAAGCAAAACTATTAGCCATAGAAATATTACCACCGTCTACTTGCTCATAGGTTGTAAACCAATCCCTGCGCGGACATATATGGTAAGATGCTCCAGAGTCAAGGATCCACACATTAGAGTGATGCGAGTGCTCATCAGCAACTAGAGCAATATCTTCTTCAGAATTGATATCAGCTACAGCAGCAGTATATGTCAATTTATCCTGTTGCTTTTTTTTGGGACAGTCAGATTTCCAGTGTCCCTTCTCTTTACAGTAATTACAGATATCATTAGGTTTTGGACCCATAGGAACTGGTTTCTTGAATTTATTCTTCCCCGAATTTCCATGTCCATTACTCCCACTGGCTACTAATCCAACAACCTGATTATCTGCATCTGTACCAGCAGCCTTATGGCGCAGCTCTCTAGTATGGGGAGCAGATCTAACCTCCTCTAGAGAAATAGTATCTTTGCCAACAATAAACGATTGCACAAAATTCTCATACGATAATGGCAAAGAAACTAACAGAATTAAAGCAGCATCTTCATCTTCCACTTTAACATCAATATTACGCAATCCTAATAAGATTGTGTTTAACTGATCTAAGTGATCTCGAAGAGGCATACCTTCCTGCATTCGCAGACTGAACAGACGTTGCTTCAGAAGCAAATTATTTGTCAAAAATTTTGTCATGTAGAGACTTTCAAGCTTCAACCACAAACCAGACGCGGTATCCTCCTCCGCGATTTCAGTAATAATATCATCTGCAAGGCACAACAAAATTGTTGAGTGTGCCTTTTCTTCTAGACTGGCCATCTCAGCGCTTTCAGGATCTGTCATCGATTTCTTTCTCAACGGCGCCCAGAGCCCCTGTTGCTTTAACAAGGCACGCATCTTGATGAAGAACACAGATAGGCAGAAGAGAAAAGTTTTATTGATCTTGAGGATACAAATTACAACACACAGCTACAGATTCAGATCTAGATTATCGATTCAGATTACCGATTCTGATCTAGATTATAGATTCATATTACAGATGATGTTTTTGACAGACTAACTGCTACGTTATGCCCTAGAGAGTTTATATAACACTCTTTAGGCGGTTACAGAAAAGCCCAGAAAAATAGACCCATAATAGATAAAACACACTGCGCAGGTCCTGAGCACTGCGCGCCTCAGGTCCTGAGCTTCATGCTTGAAATATCTCTGTTTGGTTTAGGCCCTGAGCCTCCCAGCTCAAGTTCTGAGTTTTCCCTAGCATATAACAGAAAATACCCAAAATTCCAACGATTTGGAGCATTACAGATTCAAGGCATATTCTAACATCTATGACAAAAACCACTTGCATTTGATGTAAGCACCTCGACTTTAGGCAGCAACGAACATAATTATATCTTCAGATACCCTCATAAAACACTTACACAAGGTTGCTTAAATTATTTACTTACTGAAAAATGAAAAGAAAAACAACGAAAATACACACCTTGCAAATCAGAATTATGCGGAAGAAGATTTGTTCTCCCAGTGGCACAGTTGTAAAGAAGGAAGAAACTAAGACCCTGAAACAAAGGAACAAACAATAAAGCAAAACACGAAAATGCAGTGAAGTAAGGATCACTTGGCAGCATCGATGAGCCTTGAGAAAATCAACATTAAGTTCCAAGACTAAGGATCATTAAAGCAATAAGACCGTATAGTCAAAAAATTAATATGTATCCCAAAATTGGAATACCTAATGTAATTGTCATTATAACACTTACGGAAAAGCAAACAAAAAGTAACACTTTTAGATGGTCAATTGTAAGATCTACAACGATAGTCACATGAGACAAGTCAATATCAGACATTCAGTAGACATAAGAATTTACGCTAAAGAGGAAACATGTAGCCAGATGTACGGGCAGGTAAAAGATAGTACGAATAATACAAGGTCAGCAAATATAGTAGCAAATGGTGGTCGGTCAATCCATCACCAAGGCTCTCTAAGGTCATATGTTTCTTTGTTTTTCTCTTTGCTGTGCATCAAACAAGGTCAGCAATGCAAACTCCAAACTCAAAAAATGAGCGGAACACAAGTATGCAGTATACAGTTCCCAGTAAGCATCACAATGCAACCATAAATGCAGAGCAATAATTAGGAAAACTCCTTTGAGTTAATGTTACCCACACGCCAGAAGGGAAAACAAATGTAATATAATTCTTTCAAATCTACACAATTATTCAACCACTGCATGCAGATTAATAGGCAAAAATAAAATTAGACAACAAAAAGGATGAAAATTGTATTAATAAATCTCTGGTGTATTTTACACCAACTCTATGGCTAACTTGTAGGATTGCAGCGTTGTTCCCAACTTCATTTAGCTTTTCTTTACCAGTTCCACCACTATAAGAAAACAAGTAAAGAAGGCTAAAGCCCTAATAGTAAATATCCAATACTTGTACCACTTAAAATAATGCGAAAGTATCAGCATTGATTAAGAATGAAGCGTTCTTAGAAGACCTTTGTAGTCTCTACTCCAGTTACTAATCAATCGACTTTAGGAAAATACAAATAAGTAATCCCATAAAACAATGGCCATTTTCTACTGTCAACAATCATAGGATGTTGTACCCTTTCTTAGAAAGGATGATCTGAAATCAGTCATGTACATCTGAATGTAAAATTAGAATTCTCAACTCAATGTAGATATGAGCTGGCAAGATGTTACGAAATCACAACAGGTATGACTAAACCAGAACACCATCAAAGATTACAATATAAAAGTCTCAAGTACAAATTTAAGATTGCATAAATATGTTGCTAAAAAGGACAACGAATGAAAGAGAGAAAAATCAATCATATCACAAGATATAAAAGATAAACATCACAAAAAAATTATCATCAACCGTGGTCTCCTTTAATCCATCATCAGTCAAACTTTGGCATTCGTTGATGATGATAAGCTTGACAAAAGGCGGAAAGTGTTGTCTTAAACTCCTCTGATCTTTTATAATCATCATCACCAATTGACAGCATCCTCCTCATCCTACTTGATCGCTTCTTCATTACCAAATCACGGAACCTCCTATTCTGATTTTGTTGTAGCGATTCTTGTGCATCCTCTTCTATTTCTTCCCTTAAATCCATCAAGCCTATTGCCTATGTAAAATCAAAGTAATCGGGGAGCGACAATACTTACGCCCTGCTCCCGAGTTGTAAGGAGGAAAGCAAAGGAAAAGGAAAGTAAGTAGTATCATTTGCATTCATATTTGTGCTCCCAAGTTTTTTTTAGAGATGAAAGCAAGTGAAATGGGATGAAAATTTCTTCAACTTTCCTCCCAAAACTTTCATCCCAAATGTGGGATGAAAAGGAAAGCAAGTGCATGTGATAAATAAAAAAGAAGCTGATATGACAAATATACCCTTATTACTTAAAATGTAACTTTTAAATAAAAGGATAAGATTGTAATTTAAAAACAAATTTGATGCTTTCCTTCCAACTCGGGAGCATGTGAATGAAAGCAATTTCACTCTTTAATTTTTGAACTTGGGAGCAAGTGAGTGAAACTCATTACAATCCATTTCACTTACTTTCCCTTGCATTCATTTGCTTTCCTCCCTTAAAAAACTGGGGAGCAGGGCGTTAAGGTTTAGAAGAAAGAAAATCGATAAGCAAGGTAAGTAATACTAGACTACGACTAGTACATATAGGAGTTTCTGACCCGATTATTGGACCTCATTAAACCCGACTTCGGATTTCGATTTTTTTGAATCCGACATAATTTCAACTAGGATTTATTCTTAAAAATCCAATTGAATTTGGTAAAAACTAAAAAGTTTTGAATTCACTATCTCCCAAATTTAATCTAATCCGATTGTATGTTTTTTAATATTTATATTATTTTAATAAAATAGTAGTATATGATAATACGCTTTGTTTGTGTCTTAATAATCAATTTGATATTATTTAAAATATTTTCAACATTAAAATGCCGAATATCGTTTAACATTAGATCTAACAATTGTCATCAATTTAATTTTAAAAATTTAACTATCATCATTATTTTGTTTTTTAACCAAATTACAAAATATATCAAATTTACTTATTATATATAGAGATATAGATATTATACATTTATTTTATTTTATTACCTTTAAAGGTTTATTGATAAAATTAGTCCATTAAAATAATTTTTAAACATTAACAAAATTGACCTAGTTATGTATTGCCTAATCTTATCTATCTATACTAATTATATCTTTATATATAATAAGTGTAAGATCTACTTATTTCAAAATCTAATTTAATAAAATTAATTATTTTCAAAATTAAAAATAAATTTTGCATCGCACGAAATATAAGTTAGTATTTATAAACCAGACTATATGAATATTTGATACAAATTTTGTAGGTCTAAAATTTTAAAATGAAATGATAATTATAATAATTATATATATATATATATGGTACCCGTTATATTTTTAGATGAAAGAGAAATGTTAATTAGAAAATATAGAAAAATAATATGTTTTATCTAAAAAAGGTAAGCGATTAGTTATTAGTAATTGCAATATTTTATTAAATAGAAAATGTAACATTTTTTAGCTAAAAAAGAAATTAGTTTGGTATTATTAATAATATTTTTAAATAGAATTGCCCGTAGTGTTTCTGAAAAGAAAAGAAATTTTTGTTAAGAAAAAGATTAAAAGAAAATGTGTTTTACCTGAAAAGGGATATTCATTAGTCACTGAAAAAATAAAAAAAAAAGGTAACATACTTTAAATGAAAAAGGAAATTGATTAGATATTTATAATTGTATTTTTTTTACATCTTTCAATATTTTGATTTTAATATTATAATAGTGATATGGGCTGAAAATAAGCCCTAAAGACACATTTAATGTGGCATTAATTAGGCCGAGAATGGTCCAAACGTGAGGCCCACCAGCTGGGCCCAAAACCCTAAATATAATATTAATTTCGTAATTAATATTAAGGGTAATAAACAGCTCAGCAAATAAGAGTTGGATAAGGATAATATCCCTTTCAAACTTATCCAATAAGGCATCCAATTCAATATGGAAACTGATTCCTACAAGGAATAGATCTAGAACATTCCTCAAAGACTTGCCCACCAAGTCTCCAAATCCTACCATAATTCTAAGGCTCCTCAGCCTATATAAAGGGCCTGACCCCTCACCCCCAGAACTACGTTTTATTGGCTTGATTCTCTAAATTACAGAGATACGTAGGCATTCTGTGAGGACCGTTTAAGTCTCGAACGCAGAAGCAGCCATTAAAGCACGAAGCTCACGAACCCTAGCATTAAATACACAAACCCTAGCCGCAATATTTTCAACCTAGTTTTTATTCCACAACATTTGGCGCCGTCTGTGGGAAGAAGACATCAACCATGGTTACCACTCGAAGAACAACACCGATCTCAACCGAGGCTACCTCCGGAACCATCGTTCCACCGGTCGCTGCTCCTCCTGTTGGTACAGGTCCAGGGTCTGTACCCCCATTGACGGAAACAAACCCTCATAGTCAGGCCTCTCAACCGCAAGGGACGGATCCCCCCACTGAAAGATCTCAACCTGTAATCGTTCCTCTAGGACAGGAGACTAACCCGCTTCAGATGGTGGTCTCTCCTCTCCCTCTGAGTAGCCGCCCGCCGCTTCACAGTCTCTCCACTTCTTCGCTCCCTGTCAATACCAACCCAATGTATGGGCTGCCTAATTACCCCCAAGATCCAAGGGATCCAGGACCAAGCGGTCATGCTCGGTTGATCCATGGGCAACAACAATCCCCTTACCTTAGAGGCCCGGCTCCTCCTGAACCAGGATACTATGATTACTCTGGTCCTTATACCGGAGACTCGTCATCTGAAGACGATGATCGAGATGAAGCCCCAAGGAGGCGACGCGCTAGTAAGGAGCCTCTAGGGAGGAATCCATCAAACCGAGATGGTCCTTTAACAATAGCAGAGAAAATTAAGGCTTATGAAGCCGAGATTCAGAAGCTGAAGGACGACCAAGCAAGGGAACTAGAGAGACAGAACCCTAATCAGACTCGACCTCCTCCGACTTCAGGAGGGATTCCCTTCATAGATCTGGAGAGGTCTTCAAGGAGACACCGAAGGGCTGAAGCCCCAACCAGAGGAACTACCAGGGTGGAACCCCCCAAGAATAATCCTAGAGATTTGATGCTACAAGGAGATCTGGATGATCCGACCCCTCCATTCACTGAGGAGGTAATGAATGCACATATCTCCCGAAAGTTTAAGATGCCCACGATCAAAGCTTACGATGGAACGGGGGATCCCGCAACTCATGTGAGAACGTTTACGAGCGCCTTGTTACTGCAGCCTGCCAACGATGCCCTTAAGTGTAGGGCGTTTCCCCAAACCCTGTCGGGCATGGCACAACGTTGGTATAGTCGTTTACCTCCAAACTCTATTAGCTCTTTCAAGGAGTTGAGTACCGCTTTTGTCAGTCAATTCATTAGCGGAAGAATTCATGAGAAAAGCTCTGCATCCCTTATGTATGTGACACAGGGAAAGAATGAGAACTTAAGAGATTACATCAAGCGATTCACTAAGGAAACTCTAAATATAACCGATTTGGAAAATAAGGTGGCCATGGTAGCCTTGCAGCATGGAACCACGGATCTCTTTTTTAAGAGGTCGTTGGCAAAACACCCCCCTGAAAGCATGGATGAACTTCAACGAAGGGCAGACAAGTATATAAAAGCTGAGGACAGCATCAAGAAAGAAGCCACGTTGGGCAATGGAGGGAACAAGCGGAAGCAAGAACAAGAGTACGATGCTAGGGACAAGTATCCCCGGGCTAGCAGAGACTCTGAATCTGCTCCAAAAAAGAACTCGGGTCCAAGGTTTTCAGAGTATGCCAGACTTAATGCTCCAAGAAGCCAGATCCTATTGGACATTGAAAAGGAAAAGGATTTCCGATGGCCGAAGCCACTTAGAGGAGACCCAGCTAAGCGAAATAAGGAGCTATACTGCAGGTTCCACAAAGATGTGGGACATGACACCGACGATTGTAGGCAACTCAAGGATGAGATTGAGTTCTTGATACGAAGAGGAAAACTAAGTCAGTTCACCAAAGGTGATGACCGTGGGAACCAGAGAAAGGACAATGACAGAAGGGACAATGAAAGGAGAGATAATAATAGGAGGGATGACAACCATGATCGCAATCCCCAGCCCCGAAGGGCAGTTATCAATATGATCTGGGGAGGCCCGACAGCAGCTGGCACGACTAAGAATTCTCGAAAGGCTTATGCTAGAGAAGTAATGCACATTGTGGGAGAAGCCCCGAAGCGTGCTAAAACCGAGATGGTAATTGGTTTCGATGATTCAGACTTGGAAGGGGTGAAATTCCCCCATGACGACCCGCTGGTCATAACTCCCGTGATTGGAAACTCCGAAGTAAAACGAGTCTTGATAGACAATGGGGCTTCTGTGGATATTTTATTTCATGATGCATTTGTAAAGATGGGTTACAACGACTCTCAACTGACCCCTACAAACATGCCTATATACGGGTTTAACGGAGTGGAGTCCAACGTTGAAGGGACTATTCAGCTACCCGTGACTATTGGGCAGGAGCCTAAAGAGGCGACTCAGATGTTGAATTTCTTGGTGATCAAGGCAGCATCAACATACAACGCAATCCTTGGAAGGACTGGACTTCATGCGTTTAAGGCCGTGGCCTCTTCCTATCATATGAAAATTAAGTTTCCGACACGGAATGGTGTCGGAGAACAAAAGGGTGATCAGAAGATGGCAAGAAGTTGCTATGTGGCTGCATTGAGGGCCGATGGAGTCGGGGGGCAGGTCCTTCCGATTGAAGACATGGATGTCCGCGACGATGAAGAGCATAGAGGGAAGCCAGCAGAGGATTTGATTCCCGTACCTCTAGAACCTAATGATCCTGAAAAAGTTACTTATGTTGGAGCATCTCTGAAAGAACCCCTGAAGGGCAAGTTAATAGAATTCTTACAGAAGAATAGCGACGTGTTCGCTTGGACAGCAGCTGATATGCCAGGGATTGACCCCCAACTCATAACTCATAGGTTAAATGTTGATCCCAAAAGGAAGACAATAAAGCAGAAGAAGAGAAACTTTGCTCCGGAGAGGCAAGAGGCCATTAGGCAAGAAGTGAATAAACTCTTGGAAGCTGGTTTTATTGAAGAGATCCAGTTTCCTGAATGGTTAGCGAACCCAGTCATGGTCAAGAAAGCAAATGGGAAGTGGAGAATGTGTATAGACTTCACTGACCTGAATGATGCATGCCCAAAAGATTGTTTTCCCCTGCCGAGGATTGATATGTTGATAGATGCTACAGCTGGACATGAGATGTTAAGCTTCATGGATGGATTCAGCGGCTATAATCAGATTAAGATGCACAAGGATGACATACCTAAGGTATCTTTCATAACTGACTTTGGTGTCTTCTGTTATCTTGTCATGGCTTTTGGTCTAAAGAATGCAGGAGCTACTTACCAACGATTGGTGAATAAGATATTCGCCCATCTGATTGGAAAAACCATGGAGGTATATGTTGATGACATGTTAGTCAAGAGCCTACTTAAGGCTGATCATATCAAGCACCTCGGAGAGGCATTTGAAGTGCTGAGGCACCACAAGATGATGTTGAATCCCGCCAAGTGTGCTTTTGGCGTTGGATCGGGGAAGTTTTTAGGGCTGATGGTTTCGAAAAGAGGCAATGAGGCCAATCCTGACAAGATCAAGGCGATTTTAGACATGGAGCCTCCACGCTCTATAAGAGATGTGCAGAGGTTGACAGGTCGAGTTGCAGCCTTAGGAAGATTCATCTCCAAGTCTGGAGACAAATGCTTGCCTTTCTTCCAAGCGTTAAAAAAGGTGAAAAATTTTGAGTGGACACCTGAAAGCCAAGAGGCCTTTGAGCAACTGAAGAAGTACATGGTTGAAGCCCCGTTGTTGACTAAACCAAGTCCTGGGGAGATTCTTAGTTTATACCTGGCGGTATCCGAACAAGCCCTGAGTGCCGTCCTTATTCGGGAAGAGGAGAAGGTCCAGAAACCTATCTACTATGTGAGCAAAGTGTTGCATGGGGCTGAGTTGAATTACTCACCCATAGAAAAGTTTGCTTTGGCATTAGTAACTGCTTCAAGAAAGCTGCGGCCTTACTTTCAGGCACATAAGATTCAAGTTCTGACAAACCAGCAATTGAGGAACATATTGCATAGCCCTAAGGCCAGTGGAAGGCTAATCAAATGGGCGATTGAGTTAGGAGTGTTTGACATCACATACAAGCCTCAGACAGCTATCAAAGCTCAGGCATTAGCTGACTTCGTGGTTGAATGTACTATTAACAACCAAGAAGTCGGGGGGCAAGAGATAATGACTACCCCTGGGCAAGAGGAAAAAGAAGAGAAACTCACACCCGATCTGAAGGAATATTGGGTGCTCTATTTTGATGGAGCATCAAAAACAAAATCTAGTGGTGCAGGTTTGGTTTTGCAAAGCCCCGATGGGTTCACAGTTGAGTACGCTTTAAAGTTGGATTTCCCTACTACCAACAACGAAGCAGAGTATGAGGCATTGATAGCTGGTTTGGGCTTGGCCAGAATCATGAGGGTCAAGAATCTCAAAGTTTGTGGAGATTCAAGGCTTGTGGTAGCACAAGTAAATGGTGAATTCGAGGCTAAAGATGAGACTATGGCAAAATACTTGAGAGTAGTAAAGGCTGTTATGTCCCAGTTTGAGGAGTGCTATGTTGAGCACATTCCAAGAGAGGAAAACATTAAGGCCGATGCCCTATCTAAGTTTGCTTCTTCTGAAATAGAAAATTATGCCGGGAGTGTCTACTTTCAGGTCTTGAAGGCCCCGACCGTTAATGCAAAGTTAGTGGCACCAATTGATATAGGAGGCTCTTGGATAGATCCTATTAAGGCACACCTGGAGACCGGTTGGCTCCCAGACAATGCCATGGAGGCACGAAAACTCTCAGTAAGAGCGTTGAGATATACTTTGATTGAGGGTATTCTGTACAAAAGGTCGTTTGTAATCCCGTACTTGAAGTGTCTAAGGCCTATAGAGGCAAGGGAAGCATTGGAGGAAGTTCATGAAGGAATCTGTGGGCAACACTTGGGGGGCAGAGCCCTAGCTCACAAGATAATTCGTTTAGGGTTTTATTGGCCGGAGATGTTGGCTGATGCACAAAACTATGTCAAGAGATGTGAGAGATGCCAGAAGCATGCCCCAATTGTGAGGCAACCGCCTGAGGTGTTGACCTCGATTAACTCTCCCATTCCATTTGCAATGTGGGGGATGGATATACTTGGACCCTTTCCCATGGCTTCAGCACAGAGGAAATTCCTAATAGTAGCGATTGATTATTTCACTAAGTGGATTGAGGCTAAACCCCTGGCCAAGATAACCACCAAGCAAGTTTCCCAGTTCTTTTGGGAGAACATCATCTGCAGATACGGAATCCCACGAATCCTTGTGACAGACAATGGGACACAATTTAACAATGAGGAGTTTAAGAAGTATTGTGAAGAGAATGCGATTGAGCTCCGTTTTACCTCGGTGGCACACCCTCAGGCCAATGGGCAAGCTGAGGTAGCTAATCGAATTATCCTTGATGGACTGAAAAAGAGGGTCGAACGCTCTAGGAATACTTGGGTAGATGAGTTGTTGCCCATACTTTGGGCATATCGTACCACTTGTAAGGTAACGACTGGAGCAACCCCATTTTTGCTGGCTTATGGAGCCGAGGCAGTTGTGCCTTTAGAGATCATGCAAGCATCACCTCGAGTTGAGGCATATGAGCCAGAAACTAATGACGAAGGAATGAGACTTGCCCTTGACTTAATTGATGAGGTTAGAGATGGAGCTAATGCAAAGAATGCTGAATATCAGAAGAGAGCATCTTTTCACTACAACCAGAGAGTTAAAGAAAGATTCTTTCGACAAGGTGACATGGTTTTAAGGAAGATTGAAGCCTCAGGAGTTGGCCAGAAAGGAAAGTTAGCACCAAACTGGGAAGGACCATATCTAGTCCGAAAGGTGTTAGGGCAAGGATCCTACAAGTTAGAAACCTTGGATGGGGTTGAGGTGCCCCGAACTTGGCATGCTGTGAACCTCAAAGTTTATTATATCTAAGTTCTTTTGACAAAGGCTTGGACTTTTATCTATTTATTAGGAATAAGGTTCGAATGAAACCATTTTAGAGCATGGTGCTCCCGGTAGAAGATAGAATATTTATGTAAGGGTTGAACCCATTCTATTGATATCCATTGACAGCATAATGGAATTTATATTGTTTTCTTTATGAGTTATTTCTCTTTGTTAAAATAAACACGAAAGACAAACGTTGAACTAACTTGTGAGTTTAGTACCAGCCAGGAGGCCAAGTACTTGAGAAATTCTAAAGTTTAACGAACAATAAGCAAAAAATGAGAACATGGAAACAAAAGGAACTACTGCATAAATAAGTTAAGTCATAAGCCCCGAAGGGCAAAAGTTCAGAATAAATAAATACAAACAGAAATAAGCCACGCAGGGCCATCTACTCATCTAAGTCCTCAATAACTACATCTCCCTGAGTGGAAGAAGGATCTGCTGTCTCTACCCCAGGAGAAGAAGGTGGATCCTGAGTGGGCTGAGAGTCCCCATCCACTGCTGTCTCTGTAGCGATCTCCAAGGTATCTGTCAATCCAGGGATAGCAGGTACCGGGAACTTCTCCAAGGATACCCCCTCGATCTTCCCACTCAGCTCCTCAATGATCCCCTCCCAACACTCCTTGAAGGTGCCAGGAAAGTTTGCATCACACTCGGCATTCAGGACATCTTGAAAGTCCTTAGAAGCCTTGTAATCAGCAATGATGTGTTCTCTGTTCTGCTGCACCTCCAGCTGAAGCTTCCTGTTCTTCTCCTTCTCAGCAGCCAGCTCCTTCTCCACCTCCCTAAACGAGCAAAGTTTGCCTCAGAGGCATCAAAGTATCTGTCTCTATCCCTCTCAGCAATGGTCTTTTCAGCACGCACCTCCTTCAGGTTATGAACAGCGGCCTGAAGGTAGGCGTTCATCTGCAAAGAAAACAAGTAAATAAGGGAAAAGTAAATGCAATTAAATTAAAGAAGTTGAATAAGAAATTACCGAAGCAACAGCTTGAGCCCCGAGAAGCTCAATCTGCAAGTCATCAGAGGACTCCACAATGTGGACCCTGTCCCGTGGAGTAACCACGCTCCTGGACCACTCAGCTGCAGCCCTGGAGTCACCTACAGCTGTGTCCCTATTGCATAAACCCCATCCCACCGTAAAGGGAGTGAGGTCTTCCTCAATAGGAACAGGCTTTTCCTGAAGAAAAGCAGGAACACGCTCCACCGCGGGAGAAGCCTCATCTGTCCTGGCCCTTTTGGCCCTAGGGTTCTCTGTTACCACCCCAGCTGTGGCAGCAGTCTCCCTCTGCCTAAAAATCGCTCCCAGAGCAGTTTTGGCTGCAAAATGATTATAAGAAAGTTAGAAAATTATATCTAGCATAAAATGTTAACAAAGCAAGAGGTGAGAATTACCCTCAGGGCCCAATTCGCTTAGCCCATGGGCCTGCAGCGAATCTTCAGAAATCAAATTTGCACATTGATGCAAATTATCCGATGTTAACAAAGTTATGGCGGCCTCTTCTTCCACGCCCAATTTTAAACTCCTAACAGGCCCATCAACGGCTCTGCAGAAGTTGGGCCGAAAATAGTTGTCCCAGTCATCCCCATCCAAAAAGATATAAAAACATTCCCTTTTTCAATTAGGAAGGGAATCAGGAGCGGAATCCGAAACAAAACAAGAACGGGCCAAGGAACGGTGTTGGATTTTGACCCAGCCCGAATTATCAGAAGAATTGACAAATTTGAATAGATATCGAAAAACAGAGATACTGGGCTCAAGCCCATGTTTCTTACATTGGACCAAGAAACAATAAATAAAACGCCATGCATTTGGCATAAGTTGGGTTGGACAAACCCGGGCTTCGGCCAAAAGACGGTAAACAAAGGGAGGGGGAGGAAGGCGAAAACCATCATAAAAAGTTTCTTTATAAATCCTAATGGCCCCAGGCTTTGGGTGACAAGCCCTTTCGTTTGAGGCCGGAGCAACGGCCCTATAAGGCCCATTAATATGAAAAAGTTGGGCTAAAATGTCTACCCTATGTTGTTTATATTTCGATTTATGTTCATAAGCATCTAAATGAAGCATGTTTGGAAAAGCTTGACCAAACTCATTTAAAAGATCTCTAAGGGAAAAAACACTGGCATGGACAAGAGATGTTTTAGGGTTCTTACCCCTTGAAAGCCGTGGAGCGGTGGTGGAAGTGTTGGCGAGTTTTGACTGGCCTGAAGAGCTAGAATCCTCCATTGATATGCTACCCTTGAAAGCTTGAAACCCAGAAAAGTTGAAAAAGGAGGTTGAAGAAGATGAAGATTCAACGATCTTCAAACAGAAACTGGAAAATAGGGCGGAGTAAAGACGCCGGAAATCGCCTCACGACAGAACCCTAGCAGAGCTTTTTTGAAAAATATTTGTGATAAGGGAATGATAATTTTGCTGAATAGTGAAATGAGAAATGAGGGATGCACACTACTCTTTTATAGAGTTCATGGTTGGTCATTCAACCGGTTATATCCAGTAAATGGGCTGTCAACAGGTGACTGGGCCTTTGAATAGGCGGGAAGCCCATGAAATTCAAATTTTGAAATAATTCTAGAATGTTCTACGACATTTTTAGAAAATAGGATAAAATCCCGTTAGAATTTAAAGGCAGAAAGCCCAATTAAAAGGCTATACCCACGCCCAGGAGACCAAACCTCCTAGGCGTGCCTAAGGAAGGTGTCTCCTTGGCGGGGGTACCCACGCCTAGCTCGATTTTCTCTAAAGAAGGCTGTATCCACGCCCAGGAGACCAAACCTCCTAGGCGTGCCTAAGGAAGGTGTCTCCTTGGCGGGGGTACCCACGCCTAGCTCGATTTTCTCTAAAGAAGGCTGTACCCACGCCCAGGAGATCAAACCTCCTAGGCGTGCCTAAGGAAGGTGTCTCCTTGGCGGGGGTACCCACGCCTAGCTCGATTTTCTCTAAAGAAGGCTGTACCCACGCCCAGGAGACCAAACCTCCTAGGCGTGCCTAAGGAAGGTGTCTCCTTGGCGGGGGTACCCACGCCCAGCTCGATTTTCTTTAAAGAAGGGTATACCCACGCCCAGGAGACCAAACTTCCTAGGCGTGCCTAAGGAAAGTGTCTCCTTGGCGGGGGTACCCACGCCTAGAAAGCATTTCAACGAATGAAGGGCATACCCACGCCCAGGAGACCAAACCCCCTAGGCGTGCCTAAGGAGGGTGTCTCCTAGGCGGGGGTACCCACGCCCAGGAAGCATTTCCAGGGAGAAAGATCACCCACGCCCAGGAGACTAAACCCCCTAGGCGTGCCTAAGGAGGGTGTCTCCTAGGCGGGGGTACCCACGCCCAGGAGGCATTTTCTTGCCAGGATGACTTTTTTAAAGTTAATCCTTTAAAAAATTTTAAAATAATGTTGGGAAATTAAAAATAATCCCCAAAAAATACCTGGTGGTACATAAAAATTCCTAAATTGTTAGGGAAAATTACAAAAAATACCTGGTGGTACATAAAAATTCCTAAATTGTTAGGAAAGATTACAAAAAATACCTGTTGGTACATAAAATTCCTAAAATATTAGGAAAAGTACAGAAAAATACGAGGAAAATTATAGAAATATTTTCTTGACAAGTTGAGCGATAATATATGCTAATATTGCATAAAAACTCTATGAAAGTGCCGAAATTGCTAAAAGCAAGCACAAATTAAAGCCTCGAATAAGGCAAATCGTCGTAAATGTGTAGGTCGCTCCACACTTTACAAGCAAGACGATACTCGTGAAACACTAGTGTAAACCAAAACTCCCATATAAGGGTAGGAAAATTAAGAAGTCCCAGGTAAGGGATAAAAACGACCTCGAGTCTCGATTAAGGCAAATACAACTTCTACGAAAACCTGATCAGTTTTCCTAAGAAGTTGGGGGGCAAATGATATGGGCTGAAAATAAGCCCTAAAGACACATTTAATGTGGCATTAATTAGGCCGAGAATGGTCCAAACGTGAGGCCCACCAGCTGGGCCCAAAACCCTAAATATAATATTAATTTCGTAATTAATATTAAGGGTAATAAACAGCTCAGCAAATAAGAGTTGGATAAGGATAATATCCCTTTCAAACTTATCCAATAAGGCATCCAATTCAATATGGAAACTGATTCCTACAAGGAATAGATCTAGAACATTCCTCAAAGACTTGCCCACCAAGTCTCCAAATCCTACCATAATTCTAAGGCTCCTCAGCCTATATAAAGGGCCTGACCCCTCACCCTCAGAACTACGTTTTATTGGCTTGATTCTCTAAATTACAGAGATACGTAGGCATTCTGTGAGGACCGTTTAAGTCTCGAACGCAGAAGCAGCCATTAAAGCACGAAGCTCACGAACCCTAGCATTAAATACACAAACCCTAGCCGCAATATTTTCAACCTAGTTTTTATTCCACAACAAATAGAGATAGATATAAGTAAGGGTATTTAGGTAAAAATGTACAAATATATTAGTAAGGGTAATTAAGTAAAAATACGAAGTACCAAAAAATAGATAACAAAACTTTTAATGTTTCAGCTATTATAGTATAGTATAATATAGATTTATTGATCGATAAAAAGTATTGGTGATACTTGAATAATGTATGATCGTGTTTTAGTGGACATCGTCGACTAATCAATTAGTTGTGTGTGCGCTTTGTATTAATTGGATGTGAATCTCGAATTATGTAATCTCCTTCGTATTTCGTACATGAACTTTACTCAAGCACGATAATTTATATCATTATGATTTAATAAATTTTAATCTATAATATCGAAATGAGTCAAATGACCTTTATTTTGAATTCATGAAAATATTTTTATATTTCAAGTATTTTGAATTTGACATAATTTGGTCATAGATCGATTTTAAACATAATTGTTAGACTTGATAATTTTTTGACTATATAAATAGTCATTTATTCTAAAATAAAATTTTATATTATAAAAACATAATAATCACAAATTGAAAACTTAAATAAATGATCTATTAAGTATATAATGATAATTAATTGGATGGATAACTCGTATTTTTTGAAAATTTAAAGTTATATATGATATTATAAAATTCTAATACACTATTAAATTAAATATGTGATGAACTAAAAATATGATCCATATTCTGGTTTGAACCGAATACAGATTATGAATCATATTCGGGTATGATCATTTTATTAATAATAATATGAGACTTAATCTGAGCGGGTACATGAGTGCCCATATTCGGGATCATATTTTATCCGGATAAAACAAATCTGAGACGTGTATCATATTTTCGAGTCAGATATAAACCGAGATACCAGATAGTCCGGATCAATTTACAACCCTCTAGGCCTAGCCTCTCAACATTAGAATTACGTTTTGGCTTGATTCTCTATCAACACAGAGATACGTAGGCATCTTGCAAGAACCGTTTAGTCTCAAACGCAAAAATAACCATTAATGCTCGAAACTCACCAACCCTAGCATTAAATACGCATGAACCCTAACCGCAATCTGAAACCCTCATTTTTATTCCGCAACAAAAATAATATAAATTTTAGGTGAAATAGGAATATAGGATGAAACCAAAATAAGGGTGGAACCAAATTTGTTACCAAAGTACTATTAAACAGGAATTTATTAATAAAGATTATAGATCCGTTAGTGTTTTATAAAATTTATACGATCAGAGTACGTATTTGTTGGTGTTTTACAAAAATTTAAATCAAGTAACCCTATATTGTATTTTGTATTCGTTGATGTTTTACCTACTATTTGTTGGTGGTTTTTATCGTGATCTTTTTCAAGTAAAAAAATTTATAAACAAAAGAATTATAATGATCATAAAAATTCTATCTTTAATTCTTTTTAAAGAAACATAGTATTCTACGGGAAATATGATTCTATTAAAAAAAATTACAAATAAAAGAATTATAATCGGATTTCTATTTTTATTCTATATTTTAAAACAACATAGAATTTTAGGAAAAATAAAATTTTAGGTGTGAAACCAAAATATAGTGTGAACCAAATTTGGTACAAAAACTATACTATTAAAAGAAGATTTTACTATTAATAAAGGTTATTATAAATAATATTGTAGATAATAGATAATAGATTCCAAATCCAAATAGAAAAGGATTACATAAATATAATAACTTCCCCCCTTGCTTTTGCTTTTAATTCTAAATCAAATAAAATTACTTATATATCATTCCTATATATAGGAAAGAGGTACATTACATACATCTTTCAAAATACTTTGATTACAACTTGCTGACTATTTGCAAGTCTGTTATCTGGGTTTGCGTTTTTACTCTTTGTGTCGGATACTAGTTTTTGTCCTTGAATTGTTTGTAATGGCGTGGCCTGGTAAAGCTCCTGATGAAAATCAGGATATGCGAATGACATATTATTTAATTATAATATTTTAAAATAGTACAATATTTATGTCTAAATTGAAAAAAAAATGTGTTAATGTATCTATCACATTTTCTATTAAGTATAGTATTGACCTAACATGTTAGGTAACTTAAATTAAACCTCAAAACCTTTCTAAATCTCACATTATAATAAATAAGATGGATTTTATATTGATATCAATATTTCAATTACATTTCTTTAATTTATCACTTTTTTAAAAATAATTTTTGATGTCCTAACATTATTTTTATATGTAATATAAATATAACAACTTAGGAACTAACATACTTATAAAATTGTGTTAAATATTTATTTTAAACTTTAATATACATATAATAAGCAACATTAAATATATACATGATGTTATATTAGAAAATAGAAATCTCCCCAAATTATAAATAAATTCCAATAAAATTATTTAATGATGATAGTTTTTGTTAAATAATAATTATTTTTAATTGAAAATTATTAATTAAAAAGAATTTCAATATATATATTTAAAAATATTCTCTTTTTTACTTTCATTGTAAACATTGTTTCATGGTCCAATGTGTCATGTATAACAACTAGCACAGAATAAAATTTATATGAAATTCATTTAAATTATTATAATACATTCAAATATATGTTAATAAAAATAATATGTAATAATTACCTTTTCACAATGAAATGTTTAAACTTGTAAATATCAACAGATAATAGAAAAATTGTTTAAATTATTATTTTACATCTTAAAGTTAAAAAAGATAAAGTGTGGTAACTAATGATTTTTTTCAATAAAAAAATTATTTAGAAGGTTTGAAGTATGTTATACATTGATTGATTAATTTGAATTGATCATGAATATATCTTGACAAATTATATAAATATATATATATATATATATATATATATATATATATATGAGTTGCACTCCATGAAAAATACCGTATATAAAGGATATTTTTCAAAAAAAAAAATTATTTTTGGGCGAACAGTGACTGCCACGTCGGCATCTGCGAAGTGGCATGCCACGTGGCACTGCCACGTCAGCAGGTGGACCCCCATTTGCTGACATGGCAGTGCCACGTGGCATGGCACATGGCAGATGCTGAAGTGGCATGCCACGTGGCACTGCCAAGTCATCAAATGGGGATGCACCTGCTAGTGTGGCACTGCCACGTCGTAGCAGGTGCTAACGTGGCATGCCACGTCAGCAGTTACTGTTCACCGTAAATAACTTTTTTTTAAAAAAATCTAGTGTGTGAGGGTGCATTTTAATTGTGTAGGTGCTCCTGGTGGGACCATTAGATCATAATAAATTTAATGGTTTAGGTTGATATAAGGGTGTTCTTTATTGTTCTATATATAAGGGTGTCCTTTCTAGTGAGAACCTCTTGGAATGAGAACTTAGTCCCTAAAGGAAATCACCAAAATTCAGCATAATCACCAAATAACAAAAAAAATATTATTTCTACGCCACGTCATTGCTGACATCAGCATGATGTCATGGCTGTGGGCCCACAAAAAAAATTTGGGCAAAAAATTTTTTTTTTTTGGCGGGGAAAAAAATTTTGGCAGGAAAATTTCCAAATTTTTTGGCGGGAAAATGCTCCAAATCACCAATTTTTTGGTGAGAAATTTTGCTAAATCACCAAATTTTTGGCGAGAAAATTTGTAAAATCACCATTTTTTAGCGGGAAATTTTAAAATTCGAAATTTTTTTTTACTAAGTCCGGCGCCTTGATTTTTAAAAAATCGGGGGCTAGCCCCCGATTTTTTAAAAATCAGGATAAGTTAGGGTTTAGAGTAATCTAAGTCCATATACGGTTTATTCGTCATATTAATAAAACCAAAATGGAACTGTTGTGTTTAGGGAAAAAGCTAATCTAAGTAAGGATCACAATTTTTTGGCGGGAAAACTTGCCAAAGCATTATTTTATTGGTGGGGAAAAACGTGCCCCACCAATAAAATAATGGTGGGGAAAACCTGTCAGCAGTGACGTCATCATGCTGATGTAAGCACTGACGTGATTTTTTTTTTTATTAATTTTAACGATTTGATGATTCTGCTAGATTTTGCTAATTTGCTTTGGGGACTAAGTTCTCATTTTTACAGTGATTCTCATTTGAGCACTTATATATATATATATATATATATATATATATATATATATATATATATATATATATGAATAAGGACCCTGAGATATATCTCAGGGAAATTTTTCTAAGATACATATAAAATAATCTTTAAATCTTGCTGGGCTCGTATGGCTAATTAAAAATCTCTGAAATTACTAAAATACCCATCCCATTTTTATATATAAAAAGCAGTTATCTCAGGGAACTTACCTGAGATATATCTCAGGCTCCCTATTCGTTAATATTACTTATGAATTATTAAATTGTGGCATGTTTGAGCAACTAGGTTTGTACTACAATTTGTACTAAACAAAAATTTTGATTAGATTTATTTTATTATGTATTTTATCATTTTAAATTATTTTTAAGGACGTGTAACATTTTATTAATGCATTAATTATATGTCAAAAGAGAATATGAAAACCTAGTAATACATGTATTTTTATCAAAACGGTACTATTGATTAAATACAAAAAATTATGTTCAATTTTGTATATATATGTAGTCTACTTTATTTGTGTAATATTTTACTGTTAGTTTTAATAAAATTTTGATAAGACAAAAGCCTCATCTTATATACAATCTCAACATATCGTGGATCTATATTAATATATAATTATTTATTTTTCAAAAAAAATAGTTCAACTAAATTGTTGAGATCAAAAAATTCTAAAGAAAATAAGTTATTATATACTTTAAAAGGAAGTATAATAATAATAAAATCTTTTAACGACAATTTATATTATTACTGAAATATTTAAATAATGTTTTTTGCATAACAGTAATTTAAATAATTATATAGATTGAAATTTAATAAATAAAGTGAATACAATTTTGTTATCCTATAAACCAATCTTATGTCTCACAAATTTTGGAATTATAACATTTAATTTAATTAAAATATTGCAACTTATTTCACTCTATTATCAATTTATGAGCCCGTTTACATCACTTATATATGACTAGCATAATAGCCAGTGCGAGGCACGGGCTAGTTGTAAAATTCATTGTAAAATTCAGATTAAAAATATTATAATCAAAGTGATGAATTGCAATCTGCAATGTAACGACATGTTTATATTTTTTTAAATGAATTAAGACCTACATCACGATGTTCTGATTTTATTTAGAGCATAAAAAAGTCATGCTTTCTGTATCCTTTCCATGTTGAGAACGTTGTGGCATTCAATCCCCTGTTAGATTGTAGGAAAAAAAATCTTAAAAAATTTTAAACAAAACATGTAGTTTCTAAAATGTTAAAAAAAAGTTAAAACACAAAAAAAAATCGGCAAATGGTAAAATCAGTACATAACTTGTAATGGTTATCACACTTCTAAAATAAATACATAATGTTGGTGCTCACAGCTTATTTGCAATTTAATTCATCATCTTCTCCGATAATTAATAAAAAAAGTGAAGCAACATATAAATACCATAATATTTACTTCACCAATATACTAATCTCTCATCTGCACATCTTTTCATCCCATAAAGTGATGACAAATGGATTATAACATTACTCCTGCATGTTTAGCTAATTTTGCAACATTTTCTGCAAGTATCGAACAAACATAGATTAGTAGCATATGGGACACAACATATAGTAAAAAATGATAAATTTTAACATCTCGGTACAACTTGATGTGAAACTGGTTGTGAACTTTTACAATCAAAGGGGCATAGTCCCTACAAATTACACACATAAAAATCTGAAATCAGACAGTAAACTTATACTGGTATAAGCTACAATGCTAGCAGGCAATACCAACTCATTCAATTGTACTCCAGTTTCGTTATTTCCCACTTAAGTTTTTGGTTTTGAACTAAGTAGCAGGACCACTTCAATCGGTCATAATCTTGCTACTTCAATCATTCATAATCCAGCTGCACCCCTTCCAACAAAACAAAGTGTCCGCATTTGGACCAAGTGGATTGAAGAAAAAATTTCATTAACAAATGAAGCGTTAGTCTTTAGAGGCTAGAAATTAGCACCAATATGAATATACACTTTTCATGATATAGCACTAAAATGTGGGTGTGTGTCTATGTATCTATCGAATTATTGATCATTGAGATCGAGTTACGATATGTGACATAAAAAACTATCAGAGAGAACTTACAATTTTTTTAGTTCAAGATTACCATAGCTTCAGAAAAAAGGAACTTTCCTACATTCTTCTGGGAGCATGCCATGTTAAGGTACTTGGTAGGAATTCACTTTGCATAAGATTATTATACATACGATTTAGAGCTACAGAAAATACTTACATAATATGATATTATCTACATAGATAAGTAATATAAGTAACATCAATTAGCATAAAGAATAATAAGAAGTTTTATGGTGTCCAATACAACTCCAACATTACAAAAAAGAAATGTTTAGTTAATTATTAAAGTTAATCATGGTATAAGTCATTCTATACGAAGTTTTAAGCGATTAAAAAGTATTTATCGAGAAACTTATATATAGATGTTTACAAAAGTTTAAGCCCACAGTTAAAAGAATCATCAACATTTTTTTAAAATTTAAAAAGTAACACAAGCTGTCACCTAAATTGTGTACGACACAGTGTAGGCGCAGATTTGACCAATCCATGCGTTGTAGATTTTTCACAAAATTTAGTGCCACCTACCACATAATTCTATGAACCCTCGGTTCCCCAACAATAGGCTTTGTTGTCCATGTTTCATTCCTATATAAATATAAATACAAATTATAAATCCTACTCAGGTAGTCTAATTTAACACTTAAATCGAAATAAACTAACACTACTTAACCATGATTCATCAACTTTGCACAACCAAACAAGACTAAAGAAATTTTGACACAGTAAAAGCCTAAGGAGTTAAATAGATAGGTGCTCATAAAAGAGGGAAAAATATTAAATTATCTTAGAGATGTATACATAATTCATTCTGGCTGGTATTGCGTATCATCTCTAAAGCAGTCGGAGATAGAAAGTTCTCTCTGGCATCAAAAACATCTTCCCCTTTTTAATTGAAATAGATGTCCTTGGCAGTGAGTACATTAACAGCTTAAGACAATCAGAAAGTCTACGATTCTCTGTTTTAAACTTTGGATGATATCCTGCATAACCAGAGGTAGGGGTGCGACACTCCCTGCCTCACTGCATAATTATAAAAATTATAAGGCAAATTTCAGTGTTTAGCTTCTACGAGTAGCTGGTCAGATAACTTAAGGCACTTGTATTGGTGTATCCTAACATAGCAAGTTTACATAGTAACCTTAAACCCCAATTACAAAAGTACAACCCATGTTTTTTTTAATATTTCTGGTTGAAGATATGAAAAATAAAAAAGTAGTTACCAACGACGTAGCCAATGTATTCAGCAGCTTGGTACAAACGTCCCGCTGAAATCTTAAAAATATAGAAATTTTAATATACTCATTTCCCAAAATAAATAAATTATAGTAATTAAATTTGATTTTGACCTATATCTTTAATTATAGGTTTTAATTGGGCCCACTAAATTGTGCAAACAAAGATGTTGTTCTTTGTGTGCATGTTCTACGAACCTAAGCAATCTGAAAACTACAAATGTGAAACTTGCAAATATTTCGGTAGCAACATGCATTTGACTGTTGTTTTTTTATAAGAAGTCTATTTCTTAAAAGATTAATACCTTTACGTCTTTTAACAGTTTCAATAATTATGTATAAGGCACTGTCCATGATTCCTCAATTCAAATGAGAATATTTTATACCTGTTTCAGCCTTGTTCGAACAGAGTAGAGGAAACCAACTGCAGCAAACACGCCACGACACTAATGTGTCCTTGACAGTAAGAGAGTCAAGAATAAACATGAAGATATGGTATACCCAAAAAATCTAAAGTATAAGCATATTATATTTTTCTTTCCTCCACAGAAGGGTTGCACCTATCTTTCCTCCACAGAAACCTAATAGTTAACATGTTGCCTCCAATTTCTATACATAATCTCAATAATAATATGGCATTGCAAGGTTTTGTCGTGGCAATTAAATATCTTCAGTTTCAGCTCAACAACAGGATTTTTCACGAGCCCGCTATTTACCGCAAAAGGCTGAGAAAATCCTGGTTGAGAAGATGGGACAAGAATCAACTAAATTTTAAAAAAAAAATATGTTCCAAACAATTTTTATCTTCGAATGAACCTTTATCACCATCCCCTATTTTTAAATCATTTCGGATTGATGTCACACACAGACATGGATTTTCTAGATATATTGCATCAGGATCAAATTGGAGGACTACAATATCGGTATAATTTTCATTATCTTTTCTTGAATAGCTCTACCAGCACAAGTGTGATATTTAAAAGCTAAACTTAAGATCCTCGGTTACATTGTCTACATTTAATTAAATATTTTTTTATGCATTTTCTATAATGATTTTGAGACCATATTAATTTAATGTAGCCTTGAATCTTGGTTATAACTGTATATGTCTACAGAAACAGAGTTCATACCTTTATGTTTTGGAATATCTCACTTATAGTTACAGACCAGAACTTGTTATCAGGCTCCTACTTGCTCAAGACATCCTTCAGTTCGTCTGTTTGCTTCTCTGATCTGAGTACAACCAAAATTTAGGTAGAGAAATAGCTGTAACATGATCACCAGTTGCATATAACAGAATCATTGAGAATAGCAACAACTACATGAGACACAAAAAATATAGAAGATGCTCAAGAAATTATACTAAATCTATATAAATAATGTCGATCAACCTTTAAATATATTCAGCAATTAGTATGGTAATTAGCATGACGAAAGATAAGTAGAAAATTCTCAATCAAGTCAATAATGGTAATGTATTTCCCACTTCACAACCCCTTCCTCTTCGAGTTTCTTATCCTTAAGCAGCAACATCCTGTGACATAACTATGGGTTAAGAGTGTTAACAAAATATTGCGTTGTATATTCTATAAAATGTTATTTTCGATTAAGTTATGGGGCAGAAGTAATGAAGACACCTGGAAGTATTTTTTTTGTATTTTTTTCATTGCATCCTCAAGCGCAGCAAAACCTGTAATTGCACAATTAACTATGAGAGATACTTGCATGGTACTAAGCTTCAAAACAAATTGCTTATCATATAGCAGATAGATAACAACAGATGAAGATGTTATTCCTAATGTGGAACCTTAAAAAACACACAAGTTTCGAGTAAGAGATTATAAAACACATGACATATGTGTTTTTACATGTGATATTTAATGTAGAGTATTTTTTTCAATTTGTTGGTGCACTTTATTGATTATTAACTACCAGGTTAGAATATTTTCAAACAACTTCCTTTTCTTGCTTTCATCAGCTTCATAAGTATAATTGATATTGGCATTGTTTGGAGCCTCATCCCACCTGCACCTTCGCTAAAAGTCATTTATTATGTTTGGACACCATACATAGGCAGTGTTTCCCTACCTCTGCAAACTTGGGTAGATATTTTGTTTCTAACATTTATTTAGCATAATGAACCATATTTGTGAAGAAAGCATCCTCTTAAATTGTTGGCGTTGATTATGAAAATGTAAAAAATAAGTTAGAAACGTTGTAGCATTAATGATATTAGTTGTCTGAATTGTAAAAGCAGGAGCTAAACATAAAAAGCACATAAGTTTCGAGCAAGAGATTATAAAACATAGAACCATTCATAATATGTAACTATTTGGCGTACAATGCTTCCATATAAACCTTGTTCTGTAGCTGTAAGCAGACCCAAACATCAGCGCCAAAATGGAAAACTTTAATTTCCTTATTCCTTGATCACGTTTGCATAATTGTGATTCCTGAGCGCATAAATCGATCGGAGGAATCCTGAAATATGAGAAGGACGGTATATACCAAATTTTTAATTTTTAATAAATATAAAAGGCCAAAGATGGTAAAACGTACAGTACTCGCAAGCGGAAGATAAAGGCACATGCAATAAGTAACAGTCTTAGAAAATGTAGGTTATGTAATAACTAAAATAAGTAGAGTAATTTATATAGTGGTGGCTGTAATTTACATCGATTTTCAAAAAAGTGGTAAGTCTTTCAATTTCTCAAATTAGTGGCCAACCTTTCACTTTGTCTTTCAAAACAGTGGCCAGTCTTTCAATTTCTCAAATTAGTGGCCAACATTTCACTCCGCGTTTTAAAAAAGTGGCCACTTTAGAGATAATTAGTCTACTATTGGTCACTTTTTTAAAAGGCGGAGTGAAAGACTAGCCACTAATTTGAGAAATTGAAAGATTAGCCACTGTTTTGAAAGACAAAGTGAAAGGTTGGCCACTAATTTGAGAAATTGAAAGACCGCCCACCTTTTTGAAAATCGGTGTAAAGTATGACCACCACTCTGTAATTTACTCAAATAATTATCAGGAATCTCGATACCATGTTTAAAATCACTAGAGAGGGTTTTTATTAAATTTACAGGTAGTAGCTAACATATATACGCAAATACAACTTATTGTAAACATGTAATTGATAATTGGATTTTATATCCACTTGGAGCGTTCCATTTCGGCTTAAATTGGTGTTTTGACCTCAAGTATGTTGTATATTTGATGTGTTTTTGTTTAGTGTGCAGGTTTGTTAAGTGTCGGATAGGTTCTAGTGTAATTCGTAAATCGTGGAATCCATTTGGAGTTTGCAATGAAAGATGGAGGTTGCTACCATGTGCTATTATGATTCTACATGAAGAGAGGAAGCCAATGCAAAAAGAACGGACGAAAATGGAGTTGAAATGAAGATTATGGAGATAAAACAGCCAAGGTACAGAGATTGGCTGCGCTGCAGCGCAAATAAGGGCCGTAGGAGCGCAGGCTGCGCGGCTACGCAGCAGGAGTACGCGGGAGCGCTGGGCCGCGCTGCAGAAAATTCTGTTTTGACTAGAAAAAGGTTTTTTATCGGGTTTTCTTGCTAGTTAAGCAACCTAATGCCTATATAAGCACATACAACTCCTGCAAAGAGATATACAGCAGAAACACAGAGAGAGCTAGAGACGGAGATTCAGACTTGGAGAAGGATTCCAAAGATCGTGACAGCTATCGGAGATCTAGATCTACTTTTGTTTTCTTCTAATTAGGCGATACTCTTGGATGTTTTTGGGATTTTTTTTCTTACTCTATTACACTTATTTATTATTCATATCTTGTTTTATTATCATGGTTTCATCAGATCCCATGATGACGAGCGGTTCGTTTAAGAACTAATCATTGTCATGGGATTCTAACGGATTTATCTATGTAGCTTAATAGTTTGATTGATTTAAAGATTTGTGTGTGACGACTTCTTGATATCCTTGTATGGTTATACTTAATACTTTTAGATGCGTAGTTAACATCAAAATTGAATTGTTAATCTCTTGCGAAACGAGAGTGGATCTTGAGATTTAGAACTTGCCATGCTAGCATAGGATAGGTTGATGTTTTAACATCATGATTTGTAGCGTAATTAGAGATAACTATGCTGCCCTATGTGATCTTCATGGATAACTTGTGCTTAAACAATTATGTTTTCAAATTCTATAGAGATATAGGGTCTAAGCATAATTGGTGTCTATTCATCTTCTATCTCTTCTGTGGATGTATGAGTAGTTTGGTATTCGTATACTGAGAAGTAGCCTATACTTTTTTCGTGTTATCCGATCAGATATTATAACCATCACATATAGTGATTAAAGGCATCAACTCTGAGCGAAGTATTTAATGAAGTTATGATCCCAATTTGTTTTTTTTATAGTTAATTTTAGATAATCAAAACCCAATCTTGTTATTTGTCTTAGTAGTGAATAAAAACCATACATTGTTGCATAGGTACATGAACTAAATTGAAACCTAACCAAATCTCTGTGGGAACGAACTTGACTTATTCATATATTATTTGTGACCACGTACGCTTGCTTGTATTAGTGCAAACAAGTTTTTTGGCGCCGCTGCCGGGGATCATCGGTGTTTTATTTTAGTTTATGTGCTTGTCATCAGTGGTCGTTAGAGTTCACTGACTCGGATTGTTTACTTACATATCTTATTTGTTCGGTGCTTTTTAGGTACTTGAGCGTGTATGCGAACACATTCTCAGCCAAAGATCAATGACATACAATCTAGTATTGTCAGGCCAGCTATTGCAGCTAACAACTTCGAAATCAAGCCTGTCACTATTCAGATGGTACAGAATTCAGTTCAATTTGGGGGTGTTCCGACTGAAGATCCTAACATGCACATTCGGGACTTTATTGAGATCTACGACACCTTCAAGTTTAATGGTGTGTCGGAAGATGCTGTCAAATTGAGGCTTTTCCCATTCTCTCTTCGGGATAAGGCTAAGGGCTGGTTACACTCTCTACCAGCCGGTTCCATTACTACTTGGGAGGATCTAGCTCAGAAGTTTCTTACGAAATTCTTTCCCATGGTGAAAACAGCAGCGATAAGGAATGTTCTAACTCAATTTTCACAGCAATCCGGGGAATCTTTGTGTGAGGCTTGGGAACGCTACAAGGAGATGCTTAGGAAGTGTCCTCATCATGGTATGCCTGACTGGATGGTAATCAATGGTTTCTACAATGGGTTGGGAGCACAGTCTAGACCCTTGCTAAACGCAACATCAGGTGGAGCTCTATGGGCTAAGAGCTATGATGAAGCTTATGAGTTAATTGAGACGATAGCTACTAATGAATATCAGAATCCAACTCAAAGACTGTCTCAAGGCAAGGTAGTAGGAATTTTTGAAGTTGATACAACTACAGCTATTGCAGCTCAGTTGAAGGCTTTAACTATGAAGGTGGATTCTCTAACCAATTATGGAGTTCAACAGGTGGCTAGTGTTTGTGAGTTATGTGCGGGCGTACATGAGACGAATCAGTGTGCTATCTCTTCTGAATCAACACAGTTTGTGAGTAATTTTCAGAGACCTGCTGCACCAGCTCCAACTTATCATCCTAATAATCGGAATCATCCCAATTTCAGCTGGAGCAACAATCAAGGTGCTCAACAACCGTAGCATCCTTATCAGCAATATAGAGCGAGGCCATTTAATCAAGGTTTTCAGCAGCAGTATGCACCAAGGCAATAATTCCAACCTCCGGGATTTTAGCAGCAACAGCCTCATGCATGTGCGGGGCAATCTTCTTCTGAAAAATCTGAATTGGATGAATTGAGGTTGATGGTTAAAAGCCAGGCGGTATCTTTGAAGACCTTGGAGAATCAAATTGGTCAGATTGCTAGTGCCTTGTTGAATATGCCGCAGGGGACTCTTTCTAGCAATACGGAGGCTAATCCAGGCAGAAGGGAAGTCAAGGAACAGGTGAACGCAGTTACTTTGAGATCTGGAAAAGTCTCGAGGGATCAAAAATCAGCAGCTGAGGAAGACGAAGAAATCAAGAAACAGTAGGTGGAGGCTTCTGTAGATAAAGAAAAGACAAATTCTGAATTGGCAGCTGATCGGTTGGATGGCGAAGTGAAAAAAACAAAACTTTTATTGAAAAATCTACTCCAAAACAGTCAACAAAGAGCAATCAGATCTATCCACCTCCTCTATTCCCAAAAAGACTTCAAAAGCAAAATTCTGCTGAAAACTCTCCTCCGAAGCAGAAGTGGGTGAATCAGATCTATCCTCCTCCACCATACCCTCAATGCTTGCAGAAACAAGATCAAGAAAAATAGTTTCAGAAGTTCATGGAGGTCTTCAAGAAACTGTCCATTAACATTCCTTTTGTTGAAGCATTGGAGCAGATGCCGAGATATGCAAAGTTCATGAAGGATATTTTGTCACGAAAGAGAAGGTTGGAAGAAATTGACAGAGGAGTGCAGTGCGGTGTTGCAACAGAAATTGCCTCCTAAACTTAAGGATCCAGGAAGCTTTACAATTCCATGCACCATTGGAAAGTTGTCTTTTGACAAATGCTTATGTGATTTGGGAGCTAGCATTAATCTCATGCCCTTGTCTGTTTTCAAGCAACTTGGTCTGCCTGATCCAAAACCTACCAATATCTCGTTGCAGTTGGCTGATCGGTCAATCACTTATCCAAGGGGTATAGTAGAGGATGTCTTGGTGAAAGTTGATAAGCTCATATTTCCTGCCGATTTTGTGATTCTAGATTTCGGAGAAGACAAGAAGATTCCCATAATCTTGGGAAGGCCTTTTCTAGCTACGAGCCGTACTTTGATCGATGTGCAAAAAGGAGAGATTACAATGAGGGTGCAAGACCAGAATGTCACCTTTAATGTGTTCAAGGCCATGAACTTTCCGACAGAAGATGAAGAGTGTTTCAGTGTGGAAATGGTTGATACGGGTCAGGCAGAGGAGTTTGATCAGTTGTTGAGCGAAAAGTTGGACACGCACATGCCAGAGCATCACATTAGTGATTCCATTGACAGTTCTTCATTCAAGATCTCTCGAATGTAAAGCTCGGAAAACTTCCACCGCATTTGAAGTATGTCCTTTTGAATGATGAGTTAGTGATTTTTGAAGAGGGTCATGATAATGTGTTAAGAAGGTGGATAGTTGATGATGAGGTAGAAGAGTGTTCTGTTCAGTCGGTTGAGAGGGATAAACACTTTAGAGGTGTGAGGAAGAAAAAGAAGGCGAAGAAGTCGATGGGTGGAAAAATCAAGGTGAGGTGTGAAAGAAAAGTTGTGTTGGGACTAAGCAATCAAGATGTTAACGTTCGTATGAATGGTCTTTCTGTTGAGGACGGTTCGGTCATTCTTTTGAAACCGCCGTGAGTTGAGAAAGTAACGTCCGACTAAATGATGTCAACGACAGCGCTTCGTGGGAGGCAACCCACGTGTTTCAACAATTAGGTATGTTTTCTACTATCCCTCGTATTACCTACAATTCAATGGGGACATTGAATGTCTTAAGTTTGGGGGTGGTTTGGGGATAAGTAGTGTATTTGTGTATATGTAGTTATTTGTGTTTATGTGTCATTGTGTTCATATAGATATCATGCTTTGCACGCAGTGGTAATTCATGCATGTATGTTCGTGTTATCTACATTTGTTTCATATAGGACATTCTATTTTTATTTTCGTATACCATGTGAGTCCATATTAGTTGCATTTCATGGCATGCATTTTTCATGATCCCTTAGAACGAGCTAATTCTGATTGGTAGGTAGATGTCAATTTGAGTGTGGTAATGATGAATAGAGGGTTGATTTATAGTTCTTATGAAATTAACTTGCATGTTTCAGAAACAAAATCTTTACACAGTCTCATCGTTTGCTTTTGGGCTAGGTTGAGGTCATGCTGTTTGGTTGTTTTAGATTTAATCACTTGATTATATTTAGAATTTTCTTTATTCCTTTGATGGCATAGAAGCACTTAAGTCCAAGTTTGGGGGAAACTAGGGATTTCATGCTTAATTATAAATAATTGTCAATAAAAAATCAGTGTTGGAATTGAGAATAGCTAGTAGCCGGCTCATATTTATATGAGTAGTCTAGGGTTGGAATTGAGAATTCTCATTCCAGATTGCATAAAAAAATCAGAAAAAAAGAGAAAAAAAATGAGGGGAAAAAAAAGTTATGTGATTGTTTATATGCAAAATTAACCAGGGTGAACTCTTTAATACTCGAGCAATTAAGTCTGGGATCCACTAACCTAACGCTCGCTACATGGGTATTATTGTATAAACCTTTTGGGGTCTCATCCATTGCACGGTTAAATAAGCATGTGTTGATGTGTATTGTGTTATGTGTCATAGTTGCTAGTAATAAAGCATGAATTTCTATCTAACTCGAAGGATGATGGAGGTGTTCCTAGGTTATGAAGTGTTTACCGTCTATTCTATTCATAAACCTGTGATTGTTTTGGCAAAGAATATGTATGATTTTTTATCTAGTTTTAGAAGTATATCTGAGGAGCATCACACACGAGCACGTTTCTGTTCATGTATTGTTGGTATACGGGAACTTAGTCAAGCTCAATTTGGATTTATTTGCATTCTGTGGGATATTTGCTTGCTAGTTGGTTTTGGTTAGTTTTAAAGAAATCTTTGCATTTTCATAGTAGTTGCATTCATGGATTGCATTATTAGTTGCATTAGTAAATGGATTTTGTGGGTACATTCGCTATAGGCCCTCACGAGACCTCACTCGTCCACTAGGGCTGCCTAGGGGTTTAAAGGGCTTGTTGCATATGCAAAATGCAACCGTGATCACATACGGAAGTGGTACTAGTTAGTTGTATATAGTTTATTTGTTTATGCTTGAGGACAAGCATCGGTTTAAGTTTGGGGGTGTGATAAATGGATTTTCTATCCACTTGGAGCGTTCCATTTCGGCATAAATCGGTGTTTTGACCTCAAGTATGTTGTATATTTGATGTTTTTTTGTTTATTATGCAGGTTTGTTAAGTATCGGTAGGTTCTGGTGTGATTCGTAAATCGTGGAGTCCATTTGGAGTTTGCAATGAAAGATGGAGGTTGCTACCATGTGCTATTATGATTCTACATGAAGAGAGGAAGCCAATGCAAAAAGAACGGATGAAACGGAGTTGAAATGAAGATTTTTGGAGATAAAACAGCCAAGGTACAGAGATTGGCTGCGCTGCAGCGCAGATAAAGGCCGCAGGAGCGCAGGCTGCGCGGCTGCGCAGCAGGAGTGCGCGGGAGCGCAGGGGCGCGGTGCAGAAAATTCTGTTTTGACTAGAAAAAGGTTTTTTATCGGGTTTTCTTGCTGGTTAAGCAACCTAATGCTTATATAAGCACATACAACTCCTGCAAAGAGATATACACCAGAAACACAGAGAGAGAGCTAGAGACGGAGATTCAGACTTGGAGAAGGATTCCGAAGATCGTGACAGCTATCGGAGATCTAGATCTACTTTTGTTTTCTTCTAATTAGGCGATACTCTTGGATGTTTTTTAGATTTGTTTTCTTACTCTATTACTCTTATTTATTATTCAGATCTTGTATTATTATCACGGTTTCATCAGATCCCATGATGACGAGCGGTTCGATTATGAACTAATCGTTGTCATGGGATTCTAACGGATTTATCTATGTAGCTTAATAGTTTGATTGCTTTAAAGATTTGTGTGTGACGACTTCTTGATATCCTTGTATGGTTATACTTAATGCTTTTAGATGTGTAGCTAACATCTAAATTGAATTGTTAATCTCTTGCGAAACGAGAGTGGATCTTGAGATTTAGAACTTGCCATGCTAGCATAGGATAGGTTGATGTTTTAACATCATGATTTGTAGCGTAATTAGAGATAACTATGTTGCCCTATGTGATCTTCATGGATAACTTGTGCTTAAACCATTATGTTTTCAAATTCTATAGAGATATAGGGTCTAAGCATAATTGGTATCTATTCATCTTCTATCTCTTCTGTGGATGTATGAGTAGTTTGGTATTCGTATACTGAGAAGTAGCCTATACTTGTTTCGTGTTATCGGATCAGATATCATAACCATCACATACATTGATTAAAGGCATCAACTCTAAGCGAAGTATTTAATGAAGTTAGGATCCCATGTTTTCTCTTGCATAAGTAATTCGATTCCAGTTCTCGTTAGTTAATTAATTCTTAGTTGGTTACTTTGTTTTTTTAGTTAATTTTAGATAATCAAAACCCAATCTTGGTATTTGTCTTAGCAGTGAATAAAAACCATACATTGTTGCATAGGTACATGAATTGAATTGAAACCTAAATAGATCTCTGTGGGAACGAACTTGACTTATTCATATATTACTTGTGACCACGTATGCTTGCGTGTATTAGTACAAACAGTAATTAAAATTGAGATTGAGCCAAAACAGTGAGATTACCGGTGCAATTGAAGGAGGCCGGAGGATTATCCGTGAAATCGAAGATGGAAAAGTGAGGAGAAGGTGGAGATCAACGACAACCGTCTGAAAATCAGTCGCACAGAGTAAATACCCACAAGAAGCACCAGGATTGGGGCGGCATGTAGATTTGCAGCGGTGGTAGGTATATAATTTTGTGAAAAGAAGGAGTATTGCAGTCATTTTATAGGGATAACACATTTACAAAGAGAATAACACAATATTCTAAGATCACTAAATTATACCAGAAAATCAACTAAAATTATCATAAAAAAGGCAAAATTAAACTAAATGATCCCATATATTTACATGCCTTGCTCAAATTGGAACCCAAATTACCCATGCTTTCACACAAACAAAAATAAACCATCATCACATATGTAAATATCAATTGAAATTAAGATTAGCAAAATGTAAACCACCAATTACATATGCAAACATCAATAGAAATTGAGATTACCAGATTAGCCATAGTAAGAGAGGGCAAAATTCAAATTGAAGTTGGATATGGGATTCGACGATGAGATGACAGCAGCATAATGAATTGCTAAAAAATGATACCGAAGGTTACGTATCGGTGGACTGATTTGCATCGGGCGTGGCTGACAGTTTTTTTAGGAATGGTAGACTTGTAGTTCTGCAAAAAGTAGGGGTATTTTAGTAACTTTAAAAGGATTATTTTTGCTCTTGTTACCCTTATGTTCTCCTATTCATAATTAAAATCAAAGTGCTTATTTTGTAGACATATCTGTAGCTTCCCTTATTTTCATTCTTCACTAAAATTTCTTGAACTATTAAATCAATGTTCTTAAGTATTTTATCTACAACTGTTGAAGGAATTAGAATTGACATCTCCAAGAAATTAAATCTTCTAAAATATAGTAAAGGTTTGTGATTTGTTCCCAACCAAATCTCACTTTCAGTCAAGAACTTTAAATTTCCTTATAGATATTTGATCTAAGCAAATGTCATAATTAAGAACTATAGCTAGTTTTCTGTAGTAATTTAGATATTCCTTTGAGCCTTTCCACTTTCAAGGATCTACAGGTTCCATTTGCAAGGATCACACTAAGCCTCATTTGAATAGATATCAATGGAGATTAACCTGCACGTAGATGTTAGAAAATCATGAATTTACTTACACGTTGAGATTATTTCAGCCATTATAAATGAACACAAAAAACCCATACCATATATATATATATATATATATATATATATATACACACACCAGCCCTGTGAATATGAAAGTCACTCGTTGGTAAACTAAGGTCTTTAATATTACAGTACAACATGTCACTTTCACAGAGCTCGCACCATTGGTTTTGATTTAAAATAATATTATTTGCTAAATAAATAACATTTTAATTAATATCTCTTTTATCATGGTGCATCTATTTACTTATTATGACATTGGAATTCACGTAGACGTTTTGAAACCCTTGAGTTGAGTTGAGTGAAAATGTTTAAATTCGGATATTTCGAAGTAACTTGCATTCTTAAAAACTTAAAATTTTAAATAAATTGCTAGTTTGTGGTTAAATAAAATTTAAGACTTTCATTATTTGATTTAAAGTTTTAAGAATAAATTAGGATCCCTAGTTGTTGATCAATCATTAAATAGGAGGGATTGATGATTATATTTCCGTTGTAGCAAAATTATAGGCCGTGTTCAACTTGATCACATACTCCTACTTACGTAAGTTTTTACTAGAAGATACACACTGATAGGACACTGCAAAAAATCTATGTAAATGTAAGAAAGAAAGAGGCTAGAGCCTTCCGGTCACTAAACAGAACACCTGCCCCCATGCATCATACCAGGGTAATGAGGATGAGTCTAGAATACAACGCTATAGACCACTCATATATACCGGCACTGTCGTGCATGCAAACCAGAATAAATGCCTTAACTTATAGTACTTTAGGCTTTTTCCTAAATGTATCTCAGATTTTCCAACTTTCAGATTTTTCAAAAATTTTAGGCATAAGTAAAACACGATAGTATATTGCACGACAGGTTTTAACTAATTTATAACTTTCATTTATAACTAATTTTGTCTACGACAGGTTTTAACTTTCATTTATAACTAATTTTGTCCACGGCAGGTTTTAAGTAATAAGGTGTTGGGCGGCAAGGATATTTTTAACAAACCAAAACCAGCCAGAGCAAGCTAAATGCATACAACAAAACTAAGCTTCAGCCTATATAACCTCTATGCATGTGCCAACTTAATTGTACTACCATAAACCATGAGGCATACTGCCTCTTTCTTAAAAATTAAACATAGTCGGGTCCATCCCCTTTACAGATTGGCTAATTTGAATTTCAATGTAAAATTAGTGTTATGAACAGGATACAAAGCTCAGATTATGCTGGTAGTAGAAATGCAATCGGTTTTTGCGCACGTTGAAGAGATATATTTACAAGAACACCGAGATTGACACATGTGGGGACAATGTATTCCAAAAACATCTCTAAAAATTAATCCTGACCCATTTTCAAATCACATAGAAGATAAATCAACAAACATTAATATAATGTTAGGTCGAATACACAATTATAATCAAGATCGTATGGGAGATTAACAATAAAATACGCGTTTAAACAATTAAAAACTGTTTCGAATTAATAACTCCTCTCTCAGTGATGTAGAATATCACAATGAATAATGTTTTTCAATAATCGATACCCTTCTAGGGTTAACCTAACTGTATTTATAAGATATACAACTGCTATACAATCAATAATTGATACTCCTATAAATTAGCTATACAATTGATATCAATTACGATTGCTACACATCTCCTTAGTCAACTCAATCTCTTTGACAGCTATTCAATCTTCAAAGATATCGCTTCCATAATAAATCTTCAAACACTATTGACCAGTAGACGCTGCCTCCAGACAGAGTTTAACAAACTCTGTCGAGCTTCCATCTGTCAGCGTTTAACTAAACTCTGACTGCTTCCATCTAAACTCTGATTTATCACTGTAACACTTAAACACTGATTAATATTCACATCAATTATTTCTAAAAATCTCCCCCAACTTGTTCATTAGCAAAAATGCACAAGTTTAACAATAATTGATGATGTCAAAACAAATAAACAAATACAGTGTTTAATATACAAACAAAGTTTAACATCTACTTAACAAAATCTACAAAAAACAAGAAAAATTCTTACAGAGCTTTAATCCTTAATCTCCTCAATATCTGGTGTTGTTCTAAGGTAGTCGATAAGTAATCTTCTTTCAGCATTTTCATGCTCTGTCTGCATAACCTCCTTGATCTCCTTTAGCTTAGGATCATCTTCACCAGTTTGATAAATAGCAGACCTTAGATCATAGATTTTGTTTCTTCTCATCTCATTCTCCAGTCTGATGAACTGTGCTTTTGCTGACTCTGAGTTAAAATCAAGAACTGTTGTACCCAGGTCTGTCTTCAGTTTAGCACTACCCTTCTTCATCTCAACAATATTCCCATGATAATCTCTATATTTTTGGACATATTGACTGTTGTATCTCATACCTCTGACTGCCAAGTTATGCAACATCTTCTTCTTTATCACATTTGCAGCTTGTTGAGTCCTTTGATTTTTCACCTTGAAGAGATATAGAACATATTCTAATTCCTCCTATAGTTTCAAATCAATATCATACTCACCAATTTTGTATACAGTACCATCTTCCATGAAATACAATAGAAAGTCTTTATCCAAACTTCTTTGATGAATCAACTGAACTGATTCCAGTCTGTCTAAACTCTCCTGAGTAACACCAAGACCTGGAACAGCCAGTGATGAAGGATCTCTAGGACCAGTGTTCATTCTGACTTCTTTATGAGAGCCCAATCCAGATTTATCTCGACCTTGCTTACCTGTTAAAGCTCTACCATGCAGAAAATCAGTAGTATTACCTCCAGTCATCAGAGATGGATCATGAAGAGTTGGTTTTCCAAAAACCATTTGCATCTGAGTAGATAAAGGTCTCTGTACAACTTATGTAGAAACAGAGGTTGTATTCTTCTTCTTTGAGTCTTGTCCTTCTTTAACAATGCCTTTTAGCTTCAATCTGGCTTCAGCTTCTGTTGGTTTCTTAGATACTTGTGATCTTTGATCACCACGAACATTTTCTTTAATCACAATGCCTTTAAGAACAGGCCTAGGAGCTTTTTCTTTCTTTTTAAACTTTCCAGACTTTAAAGCTCTCTGATGTTCTTCTTGTAGATTCTTTTCTTCAGCTTTAATGTCTTCAATAGTAACTCCTTCTTGATTTTCTTCCAGAAATAATTTAGCAGCCAGTTCTTCATCTATCTATGGATTTTCAGTGAATAATAAACTCCTGGTGTTTGAAGTACCCTGAGCATCAGTAATTATTTCAACAGACTTTGACTTAAAAGACTTGCCAAATTTCAGACTTTGATCAGCTCTTAATAATTTCTTCCCTTTGTCCTTTGCTCCTCCATCTTCAGTATCATCCTCCTTAGTTAGAGTTTGAGATTGCCTGCACTTAGACTTAGCAACTCTCTCCCCCTTTTTGACATCATCAGGAATCAAGATAGAAGTGATCAGCTCCAAGGAGTTAGCAATGGAATCAATCTTCCCAGACAATACATTCTGATTTTGTTCAACATGACCCAGCCTCTGAAACAGAGTTTCTTGAGCTTTAGAAATGGTCTTAAACTTTGTCTGATACTCCCTCGGCATAGTCATATCTCTAGCAACAACATCAACCCTCAGTTCATTAATAGCTTTTTGAGACTCATCAAATCTTTCATTCAGAGTTTTGACTTGAACAATGGTTGCTTGCAGACTTGAGAGAATATCAGGATTTGAGATCTTCGTGGCAGATTGATGAACAAATTTAGCTGCTCTTTCAATAGGAAAAATACAGTCTGACTTATACCAATCCCTTGAATTCTTGGCAAAGTGTTCAGCTTCAATGTCATGTTGATCTGAAGGTTTAGAAAAAGGTGTCTGCTTAGCATCAGTTTGAACTGGTATACTCTGAGAAGAGTTTGACTCTGCACTTGCTTCATCTTCAACATCAACAGCTGTATCTTCAACTTGATCAGTATGCACTACAACATTCTCTTCAACAATCTCTGTAGTTTTGTCTCTAGCCTCAACAGACTTTGGAACTTCAACTTGTTCAACCTCTTCACCTTGTTCAGGAACCTGGTGAGCATCAAAGAAAAGCTCAGTGTGTGATGCCACTGTTTCATCAAGTATTACAGTTGGCTGATCAGCTGCACCAGTTTCTTCAGAATTTGCAATGATAGGTGAAAGAGGAACATTAATGTGATTAGAGAATGGTATGAATGTTTCAACAAAATCATCCATAGCAGTAAAACCTTCTCTGTTGTCCTCATCCATTTGTACATTGGTAGGTGTATTGGCAACTTCTTCTGCAGTATATGTCTCAACAGTAGGTATTTCCTTGGAAATCACCTCTGGAGCTTCAAAGTTCATTTCCTCATCAGGATCATCAAGAATCAATCTTCTTCTTTTAATTTGAGGCACATCTGCTGTCTCTTCTTCAGTAGAATCCTCTAGAATAGAAGGTGATGGAGGTCTGTTTGCCCTTTCATTTCTATCCCTTTTAGTCCTGACAGACTCCTTTTGAATTTGAACATATTCTCTTTTAGCTTTAGCTAGTCGATGATGTGTATTTGCTGCTGTGTGTTTTCTTCTACCTCCATGTTTTGGTTTGGGTTGGGTAATAGATGGTTGTTTTTCAGGTTGAGGTTGGGTTTGTGTTTCAGTGTTTAGAGTTGGAGGTTCAGTGTATGTAGGTGGTTGAATGGGTTCAGTGTTTATAGATTGTTGAGGTTCAGAGTTTGTAGGTTCAGCGTTAGGCTGTGGAGGTTCTTGAGGTTCTTGAGGTTGTGGAGGCTGTGGAGGTTCTTGAGGTTGATGTAGAAAATTTTGAATTGCAAGAGGCAACACCAAATCAGGTAATTGCTCCTTATTAGCATCTTTGTTGGTTAGATCAGAGAATATCCTCTTATTAACCTTAAAAGCTTGTATGGTCTCATTCTCAGCAATCTCAACACCAGGAACACAGGCAGTAAATAATAATTGACAAAATCTAGCAAAGTAGACAGTACTATCCTCTTACAATCTGTCACCTATATTCATTAAAACAAGTCTACCAAAATCGAAATTACTTCCATAGAGAAGAGAATACCCTATTTGAAGACTGTCAGTAGGAATGGCATCCCAGTTGGTGACTTTCTTGCCAAAAGCTCTTGTGATGCAATCAAAGAAGAAACTCCATTCCTTCCTGAGCCCTGGCCTTTTTACATTACCAAGCTTGTCTAAAGAACCAGAAAACCTCAGCTGCTGCAACATCTCCTTTAATTGATTCTCACCAGCAATATTGTATGAAGTGTGAGTGTCGAAACCCATAGTATATCTAACAGTTGTAGGAGTAATCACATACTATGTCTCCTCATAAGTGAAAACAATTGATGGATTCCCATTCTCTCCTCCATCGTCATACACAGAGTTATTCCAGAAGGTAGCAATTTGCGTGGCAGAAAGCATTTGTGGTTGGACTAGAGCTGTTCCAATCTCTGAATCTCCCAAAAAGTTTTGAATCAAATGAAACGCCTCTGGAACTTTTTTTCATTGTTCAACGGGGCTGCATAATTGTTGGGAACAAATAATAATCCTTGAGCAGTAAAAGCTTTAGTGGCCATTAGAATCGATTTGAGAAGAAAATATGAGTGAAAAAGATATGTAGCAAAGGTGTTTGTGAAAATGTGCAAATGAGATAGCAAGTAACTGTGAGTGGATTGTGTGCAGAAAAAATAACCGTGTAAGTAAAAATGATTAGTGTTGTAATGAAAAAGTAAAACCCAATCATTTTAACATTAATACACTCAACCAATTACTCAATTAATGTGCAAGTGGGACACATTAGTGGGTGAGTGGGACACGTGGCACATATATAATGGAACAACTATGCACGTTCAGTAACTATAGCAATAATTACTGCTAATTTCTCTCCCATTACCAACACACTTTACCACTCCAACACTCATTAACAGTTGGTAATAATTTATTTCATTTTTCAAAAACTCTTTTTACCCCAAGTATGTAAATTGTCTGAAATAAATTACCTTAGAGTATTAGACAAAATTCGTCAGCGTTTTTCAATTCTCCAAATGCATTACCATAATCCTTTCGAAAACTACACAGGTGTGAATATATGTGTGTGTATAGCAGAGTTTACCAATTCAAATTTTAGAGCATCTAATTTTTTATAAAATCCATAAAGTAAATCAGTAAACACTGGATGCACAAACTCTCATAGTAAACACTGAATGTATGATGAATGCTAAACTCTGTAGTAAACGATTTATATACAGTAATATTTAATTAATTTATAACCCCCGTCTAAATTTTTTTTTCTTTCTTTCTCCAGTAATCAGAGGTTGGAACTAGTCACCAAAAATCCTATAATTTTAGCCCTTATCATCTTGATAAGTTCCTGGATCTTCCTAGTCTTTGACTAGTCACCAAAAATTAGAGAATTTTAGCCCTTACTATATACCAGCAAGTTCCTGGGTCGTCCTAGATACCAACATAATCTCAAAGGAGTTCAAACAGTCTATATACATTTACTTTGGGGGTAGACTAATAACAGAATCTAACTTAACAGTGTATAACTAACATAGTTTAGAGCTCATCAACATCAAAAATTATTCATGAGAGGCAATGCACATAGTATTTACAGACTCAGAGTTTAGGATAAATAAACTAAGAGATGCTATAAATATGAAACAGTATCATACTGTGTTAATTTTCTGTACAATCTAAGATTAGATCACAAATAACTTAGAAGGATTCATGATTAATTATTGAGAATCATGCTTTATACAAATTTCTTCATCGGTGTTAACATTCAGACAAAAACATTATCAGAGTTTATCCAACATGTCAACAGTGTATGACCTACAGAGCATGCTATCAGAGTTTGACAGTTAACGAACAGAGTTTGCATAGCAGAGTTTAACAATAGAGTTCACATAGCAGTTAACATACCATAGAATTATGAGCAACACATTACATAAGTAAAATTTTGAGTCTAACCAATATCTCTAGTCAAAACCAAAGACCATTCCTAGTTCATTTACCAGCCTTGTAAATACAGCTTCACTCAATGGCTTGGTGAAGATATCTGCAAGTTGTTGTTCTATAGACAAAAAATGAAGCTCAATATCCCCTTCCTCTACATGTTCTCTGATAAAGTGGTACCTTATGCTGATGTGCTTGGTCAATGAATGCTGTACTGGATTACCTGTCATTACAATAGCACTTTGATTATCACAGTAAATAGGTATTTTACTGTACCTCAATCCATAATCCAGCAATTGATTCTTCATCCACAGAATCTGTGCATAACAGCAACCAGCAGCAATATACTCTGCTTCAGCTGTAGATGTTGAAATTGATTTCTGTTTCTTGCTGTACCAAGAAAAAAGTCTATCACCCAGAAATTGACAACTTCCAATGGTGCTTTTTGTGTCTATCTTGCAGCCTGCAAAGTCTGCATCAGAGTAACCAAGTAGTTTGAAGTCTGATTCTCTAGGATACCACAAACCTAAGGTTATGGTTCCCTTGAGATACTTAAAAATACTCTTCACAACTGTTAGATGTGGTTCTCTGGGGTCTGCGTGAAACCTTGCACAGAGACAAGTTGCATACATGATATCAGGCCTGCTAGCTGTTAGATAAAGAAGAGATCCTATCATGCCTCTGTAATTTGTCATATCTATTGAAGCTCCTGTATCTTTGTCCAACTTTGTTGCTGTTGCCATGGAAGTTGATACAGATGAGCAGTCAAGCATACCAAATTTCTTGAGAAGATTTCTGGTATATTTTGCTTGATTTATGAAAATCCCATCATCTGTTTGCTTCACCTGTAGGCCTAGAAAATAGCTAAGCTCTCAGATCATGCACATTTGATACCTGGACTACATGAGCTTGACAAACTTTTTACAGAGTTTATCATTAGTAGACCCAAAAATTACGTCATCAACATATATCTGAACTAAAAGCAAGTCATCACCATAGTTAAAATAGAACAGTATTTTATCAATTGCACCTCTGTTGAACTCACTTTCTAAAAGAAATTGAGTCTGTTGAGTATTGAATACAATAAAGAATACAGAGGGGGGTGAATGGATTCTTGAACTTTTCTTTGTTCTTGAATCTTTTCAACAAGATATGTGTTGAGTGTGTGAGATATGTAAGTGCAGATAACAAAGAAAAACACCACACAATATCACTTTAATCTAATATTTTATTAGATAAAGATTTTGCTACAATCTGTGAATACAAATGATAGTATTCTCAGCTTCGTTTTTCTCAGAGAGATAATTCTTCTGATCTATATGAAAATCTTATCTCTTAAAACTTATCTGCTAAGGAAGCGAGGCTGTATCCTTATGGACATGGATACACCTACTTACTACAAATAAGGTAGGTAAAACAAACTACTTTCCAGTATGTCTATCTCATTTGAGTAAGAGTCCGAACGGCTACAGATTTGACTTTGCAAAGCCTGTTCAGATCCACTTCTTTAGCTCCTTGTCCCTTTGTCTTATCTCTCCAAGCTTCTTTGTAGGCTTTCCAATGTGCTTTATAGTACATAGTCAAGTAAAGCGTCCTGGCTTGTTGCAGGTTTCTGACTTGTACAATTCTTCAGTATTTTGTCTCCAAGAATGTATTTGAGAAGTGGCTAAGTGATTGATTCGGGAACTCGAATTGACTTAATTGATAACTCTGAGTACTCGAATAGCGTTATATTGACATATCGAATCACTTCTCGAATAGCTCTTTTCTCTGGGACTCCTTGAGATATCGAATAGAGAATTTTGACATATCGAATTCCTGAGATGTCGAATAGCTTCTTTAGTCCTTGAGATATTGAATAGAGCATTGACTTGTTGACTCTTAGAGAACTTGAATGATGCTTTGACTTGTTGACTCAATGAGTACTCGAATAGAGTAATAGACATATCGAATCACTGAAATATCGAATGAGATATCGAACAGTGTATTCAGAGATATCGAATAGTGTCTTCTGAGATATCGAATCTCTGACTTCTCGAATGCTAGACTTCTCGAATGCTAGACTTCTCGAATAGACAAATGTACTTCTCGAATTGGTACTTAGGCAAATTCTTCATTTCTTCAAATCCCAACTGTGATTATTTTGCAGTCTTTATCTCCTTGCTTGAGGCATGAACCTTGGAACTTCTTTCAAGAATTATTCTTGACTTTATAAGTACAGTTACACAACTAGGATTTGATGCCAATTACAAGTACAAAACAAATAGAAACTCTACAACTAGAGGTTCCCTCAGTTAAGAGGTCATGTAGGTAATGCATAGCATTACACATACTTAGGCTTGTTATTAGATGTATTCTGGCATGCCTTTGTGACTAACAATCTCCCCCAAATTGTGAGTAAGACCCTTAGTCACAATTTCATGTCTGATAACAAGCCTAACATACATAAAGATAAAACTTGACAGTACATGTATGAATTTTGATTAGCAATGTGGATAGAACTACAGGGTGAGTAATCCTACAGCCTATGATGAAGTACTAGCCATTGTCATTTGTTTCCATTTCCATAGCTTTGGCTTGCAAATCATCATATGCTTTCTGTCTTCTTTCTTTCTCCTTCCTTGTATTCTCATCCATAGCTTTTATTATTTCTGCCATAGCATCCAATTCTTCAAGCAAAATTGAGTCTTTGAAATCTTCAAGTACTGGTTTCAGAATGTTTGCAGGATAGTGGTTGAGTAGATTCATTCTGATGTGGACCTGATCCCCATTTCTCCTCCTATACTTCACCACATAGGGGTTAAACTGAACTCTACACAATCCCTTTGCCCTTAGCTTTTCTGCTTCAATCTCCACTCTCTCAACTTCTTTCTCCCTTGCTAGCCATTTCTCAAAACACTCTTTTCTGATTCTCTCCTCATGATCTCTCTTCATCTTCACAAAATCAATTAGCTCCAGCTTCCATACTCTTTCCACTTTATCTTCTGAGCTCAACAATGCATTGATTCTTTCTATGTCATGTAGCTTGCCCCAGTGTTGACATCCTCCTTATTTGAATTTCTCCTCCCTTCCCTCAGTATATTTGATCTCAAGGCAGTTATCAACAATGGCAACATGGTAGATTCTTTGAGCTTGTAAGAATTGTATTTGGTCTTCATCAAAATCTTCATCTAGTGGTTGGAGTTTTAAGCCTGGATAGATTTTCAGAGTCCTTGATTTGGATAGCTTTGGTTTCCTTGCAGCTTGTTTGAATTTGATCCTTTTAACACAGTTGCCTGGAAGTAGCATGTGACCTTTTTTTGTGGACCATTGTAGTATTCCATTAGCAGTTTGCTTTTTGAAATATAGAGATGGTTTCTTGACTTGACTCTTCTTCTCTTTTTGAGGTGGCAAGACAGTTGCAGAAGCCATGGATGTGGATTTTGGTAGGTCACTACTAACAGTATTCACCCTAGACTTAGAGTCTTGTGATGTGGTGAAGTTACTGTCAACAATGCCTAAGGCTTGCTGTCTTCCACTCTTCCTCTCAGAGACTTTACCTTGGTCATCATCATTCTTCTTCTCCTTACCATCCTTCTTCTTCTTTTTATCTTCATCACCCTTATCACTCCTGTGATGCCTTCTCCTTCCATCACTTTTGTCTCCATCCTTGTCTTGATCACCATCCTTGCTAGGGTTGAACTTAGCAAATTCAGGTACAATGCCAGTTGCAATGTATGACTTGAGTTAAGATATAGCTTCCAATTCTTCTGCTGTTCTTAAACCCTTCTTCTTGTTCAGCTGCTCAATGATGGCAATAATGAGAGATTTGTTATGAGGAATTAGATGCTTATGGATGACCAGCTGCTTGATATCATCAATTCTTGTTGCAACCTGATAGATGATGGTTCTAGGATTTGTGAATACTTCAGGAAGCCTTGCTGGTTGACCATCCCTTAACTCTTCAAAGAGACTCTTGCAGTTTTCATCTTTCTTTTCAATCATTCCAAGGAACACATCCACTTCTGAGTGCTTTAGACCCTGTAGAGTGTTGATGGTTAAGTGCCATATCTTATTCTTTCCTACCATCATTATCTCTTTGAGCCATAGGCCGTCAACTCTCCTTGGTACTACAGTGAGAAAGTCAATCTGACTCTTCAAACTCCCATGATATGATAAAGCATCACCAGCCTGTTCTCTTGAGACTTTCAGAAACTCCAAGAATGCATCATCATGATAGACATTTGAGTTTGCAATTTCTTGTAGCTTGGCCTCAGTGACCACCTTCACTTCTACTGGCTTGGCACTCTTAGATATGGAGATTTGAGGTCTGTCAGATAGCATACTCCCTGCAACCACTGTGGTTGTAATAGATTGCTTTTGACCACTGGAAGTAGTGATGTGCACAGTTGGTAGAGTGACAACTGGCAGAGAAATAGGAGGCTCATAAACTTTGTCTTTTCCTTTGCCAGGCACATGAGTTAGAGATTTTGAAGTTCTTTGATGACCACCTTCAATGATTTTGATGCCTTTTACTGGTGGTTTCTCCCCCTTTGTATTTGAATTTCTTGATGTCCTCTTCTCCCCCTTAGGCTTGTTGTCAGGCACAGAGGCTGTAGGAGTGACCTTTGGGGTTGAAGATTCGTCAGGTAGAGGGAGACCCATGTGCTTCATCATTGCAGACAACATTGATTGTTGATGCAGGAGAACATCAGCTGTGGTGGTGGCTTGAGTGTTCAACTGCTCAGTAAGAGTTTGTACCTTGTCTGTAAGATGAGCATTAGATTGAGTGAGAGTAGCTACCTCCTGTTTAAGTGCATCTACCTTGCTGAACAATGTAGTGGATTTGAAGCCAGACAGGGATTGTTCTTTGTGTATTTGCACTTCAAACCTAGACATTTCATGCACAGGGACCTCAGTGACCAGCTTGTCTCCATATTGATTTGCAAAGAGGGTCCTGAGCATGGCATTGGCTTCAGTTGTCTGATAAGTGAGATTTTCGAATTTGTGCCCTAGGCCTATGACAGCATCCTTGAAAATAGCCAAACCATTGTCCATCTTGGTGCATGTAGACTTACAGGCTAGAATGTCCTTGACTACAGTCTCCAATTGAGGGAATTTGGAATCAAAAGTCCTCTTTATCTCATGCACCTCCTTGGTTGTGGCTGAACACACTTCATTAACTTCTGTCTTTAGACCTTTGCCAAGGTAGTGTGCAGCCTTCAGAATCCCCTTGTAGCTGTCATTCACTGCATCATACACATCAGTAGGGGTGAGAGATTTGGCATTGGACCCTAGTGAAGTGATGTATTCTTCTCTGAGGTACTGGAGACCTTCTGAGAGAGAGATGTCATTCTTTCCTTGTAGCCAAGCATCTACGTTTCCATCCCTCTCAGTTTCATCTATGATCTTAGCCTTCTATATTTCTACATCTTCTCTATGGCATAAGAGGATAGCTTCATAGTCTGGATTGGGCATGTCTGCAGTGAGAAGGTGCTGAGCAATCTTTGTGAACTCAGGGATCTGATCCACAATTAAGCTTTGGAGTGCTTCAACCGTCAATTATGGTGGAACAGACCCTGATCCTGAAGCACTGTCATGTTGCACAGGCTTCAGCCATTGAGACATATAGTTAGAGCTAGAGCTAGGCAAGCTAGAATCCTCAGTTACAGATGCAACTTCTGTAACCGGATGGAAAGACTCTGCTACTGTTGTCTCCATAGGAGTGGGATGAGTTACAACAGTAGTTGACACAGGCACAGAGTCTCTAGTTAAAACTAGTGAATCCTCTGTGTTTGTGATGGTGTCATTAGGAGATGCCCCAGCATGCATTCCCTGACCATCTAAATGTGGTACCTGGGTGGTGAGCAAGGTGTCATGCACCAAGTCACTTGAATCCATTGGCTCATCAAGAGAAAAGAATTCTTGATGATCAATGCCTTGCTCCTCAATTGCTTGAGTTGCAGGCTCCAAAGAAATATGAGTGGTAGATTCTGGAAGAGAAGTGTGTTGTAGATTAGATTTTGGCAACTCCCCCTGAGAGATAGAGGGAGTTTCAATTGTGATGTGCTCTCCACTCAGTGTTGTGCCAGCCTTATCACTCCCTTGTGCTGACTCTTTACAGATAGGTGCATTGGGGAGGATGCTTGATTCTATAGATGCACCCTGTTGAGAGGATACATCTAGTGAGCTGTGTGCCCCTGATTTTACAACTTCAGCCATTTGGGTGACTGAAGAGGTGGTTTTAGATTTCTTCTTCTTATTTAGGCTAATGATAGGTGACTCAGGATCCTCACCTCCTATACCTAGTTCTACAGCCAAGGATGCTTCAGTTAAGATGGTTAAAGGTTCAAAAGCAACCTGTTTTCTCTTCTTTTTACTAACATCACCCTTTTGAGAGGATGATGCAGTTGGCTCTGTGTTTGGTAGAGTGTTTGTCTGGGAGGGTTGGTTAGCAAGCCTTGGGTTAGCATTATGTTCTTCTTGCTTAGGCTGTGCTAACTGAGACTTAGACTCAAATATTGGCATGTTGTGGGGGTAAGACCTAAACAAACCCTCCATGTGGGGAGTTATCTTAAGCCTTACATCCACATCATTCCTAGTCTCCAAGTTTCCAAAAATAAGTTTGGTCATGGACCTAGGATAACCTATTTTACTTTTATCTAATCCAGGCAATTCAATCAATGAAGCATTTTGAAATTAAGTACTGATTGAATAAAGCGGGGAAAGAAAATTTCAGTACCTCTCTTGGCTGTGTTCTTACCAAGTCTCCCATATAGCTCTTGTATGATGAGATGTCCAACATCTATTTTTCTCCCATGAGCCATGGCATAGGCAAGCTGCTGCACAGGTGTACTAATCTGATCAAAGCTCGATTTCCTGGCAGTGAATACTTGAAGGAGTGTAGCAAAAACATAGCTCCATTCCTTTCTCAAGTACTTCCTATTCAGCTTTCCAAGTTTAATAGCCTCTGAGTAGTTGATAAATTCAAAGAATTCTTCCAACTCAGCATCTGTGGCCAGGGAGTCATATGCCTCTTGCTGCAAATCCAAGGATTCATTCATGTCTGCGGTAGTGATAGTAATATCCACGCCTTGAATCTTGCAGTAGACAACATATGAGGTAATAGCATTCTCAAGGGCGATGACCTCCACTGTAGCTGTCCTCCAGAATTGTTCTAATAAGTCTATGTACAGGGTTGGGTTGGCTGATAGTGTACCCTTGATGTTAGATTCAGACAACCATCGAACAAAGCACTTGAAATTAGCATTTGGTGCTTCCACATCGTTGGTAATTGCGATGAAATTGGTTTGGGATGGTATGGTGAGTTGAGTGTTTGCCATTTGGGTAGAGAAGAAAAGAGAATTAAGGTTGAAGAAGAAATTCGCAGTTAGGGTTTTCAGAGGTTTTAAGAGTTTAGATGCTTGAGAAATCGAACGAAATGAGTTGAACAGTTGTGAAATTGTATATATATGAATAACTTGAGTTGTCGATTGGATATGAATTTTGTATCGACAAGACAGTCATTCGAGAAGTATAAAACAACTATTCGATAAGTCAAGAAAGGCTTATTCGATATCTCAAGCAGTTTGTAACTCACAACTGGCAGTTATTTAACTCAGAAAATAATTCTAAGCTAAATAAAATATGTTTTTATGAGCGAAATGAAATTTTGAATATAAATCCAAAAAGTGATTAAGTGTCAGCGAGAAATCAGCCTTTTCAAATGATTCGATAACTCAAATACAGTATTCGAGAACTTCATCATTAGAGAACTGAAATACTCTATTCGAGAACTCAGAGTGTGCCATTCGATTTCTCCAAAAGACACTATTCGAGAACTCAAGAGGGTTCTAGATAGGCCTATTCGAGAACTCGAGCCATGACAAAACAATGAATCATTCGAGAAGTCTGACTTATCGAACTATACTTTTCACTCATAAAATTCAATTTTCACTATCTTTTAAAATTTACCATAAATATTCACTGAAGAATATTCTACCAAATTAAATAGTGATTCTCTCAAAATTTCACAGAAATTTCAAGCTAAAGATGTATGATTTTCAACATATGCAGCATTGTGGAATATTTATAAATCATACTCCAGCAAATACTTACTTCAAAAATATTGAGCATTTGATAAAGTAAGTATTTACTGCTGCAACAATCTAGTTGATATATTCACCTAGCCAGAATTTGAAGAATTCAGCATTCCAATCTCACTAACCAACCTTGTGAAGGTGGCTTCATCTAATGGCTTAGTGAATATGTCAGCTAGTTGTTTCTCTGTGGGAATATAATGTAATTCAATGGTTCCATTAGTTGCATGCTCCCTTATGAAGTGATATCTGATGTCAATGTGCTTTGTCCTAGAATGATTGACAGGATTGGAAACTATAGAGATTGCACTTGTGTTGTCACACATGATTGGAATTCTTTCCAACACAAGTCCATAATCTCTAAGTTGGTTTCTGATCCAAAGCACTTGAGCACAGCAACTTCCAGCAGCTATGTACTCAGCTTCAGCTGTGGAAGTTGACGCAGATTGTTGTTTCTTGCTGTACCAAGAGACTAACCTTTGTCCAAGAAACAGGCAGCTACCTGAGGTGCTTTTCCTATCCACTCTGCAACCAGCATAATCAGCATCAGAATAACCAATCAGATTGAACCCTGTGTCCTTAGGATACCATAACCCCAAGTTTGGTGTGCCCTTCAGATATCTGAAAATCCTCTTTATTGCTATCATATGTGATTCCATTGGATTTGATTGAAACCTTGCACATAAGCATGTTGCAAACATGATGTCTGGCCTACTAGCAGTGAGGTAGAGTAGAGAACCAACCATGCCTCTGTAGATTGAGATATCTACCTTCTTGCCCTTAAAATCTTCATCTAATTTGGTGGCAGTGGCCATGGGTGTCTTTGCAGGCGAGCATTCTTCTAAGTCAAATTTCTTCAATAGATCCTTGATGTATTTGGTTTGACTTATAAAAATGCCATCCTTCCTTTGACTCACTTGCAGCCCGAGAAAGAATGTTAATTCTCCCATCATACTCATCTCATATATGCTCTGCATGAGCTTAGAGAATTTCTCACACAGCTTCTCATTTGTAGAGCCAAATATGATATCATCCACATAGATTTGAACTAAAATAATATCATCACCATGTTTCTTGTAAAATAGTGTCTTGTCCAGTGTGCCTCTAGTGAATTGATTCTCCAGTAGAAATTGTGACAATGTGTCATACCATGCCCTAGGAGCTTGCTTAAGTCCATACAATGCTTTACGCAATCTGTAGACAAAGTGAGGGAATTGTGGATCCTCAAAGCCAGATGGCTGTTACACATATACTTCTTCTTCCAACTCCCCATTCAGAAATGCACTCTTGACATCCATTTGATAAACCTTGAAATTAGAATGTTCAGCAAATTCCAAGAAAATTCTGATGGCCTCTAGTCTAGCAACAGGGGAAAAAGTCTCATCATAGTCAATGCCTTCCTGTTGAGAGTATCCTTTTGCAACCAACCTTGCTTTGTTTCTTATGACTACAGCATTTTCATCCATCTTATTCCTTAGAATCCATTTTGTTCCAACAATGGTTCTATCCTTTGGTGCAGGCACAAGTTCCCATACTTTGCTTCTTTCAAATTGGTTTAGCTCCTCTTGCATAGCAATTATCCAATCAGGATCCAACAATGCATCATCAAGTTTCTTAGGCTCAACTTGGGATAGAAAGCAACCATAGAGACATTCATTTAGAGTTGCTCTCCTTGTCCTCATTCCTGTATTTGGATCTCCAATTATCTGATCTGCAGTATGTGATCTATCCCATTTCCTTGTATGTTCAGATTGATTTCTCAGCCTTGATGTTGCTTCATCATCCAGATCATGATCATTTACATTTCCTCCCCCTGTGAAGTTGCCACTAATCACAACTGTGTCTTGGATGCTTGTTTCTTCATTGTTGGTTGACACAGGTTCTTCATTCACTTGAGTTTGTTGGATTGTGGGCTCAAATTCAGTTTCAATCTCCTCATCAGAATCATCTAGATTGTCAAACTTCAAAGGATCTTTATCTTCATCATTGGCTTCTTCTAATCCAGGTAGTTTGCTGTCATCAAATGTCACATCTGTGCTGTCCCTAACTTTCTTTTGAGTGATGACATAAAATTTGTATGCAATTCTTTCCATAGAGTAGCCAAGAAAAATTCCTTCAAATGCTTTTGCATCAAACTTTCCAACATATTCTGAATTGTCTTTTAACACAAAGCATTTGCTTCCAAAAGTATGAACATACTTTAGAGTGGGCTTCTTTCCAGTCATCAAGTTGTAAGGTGTCTTTCCAGTGTTTTTGTTGATGAGGGTTCTGTTTTGGATATAGCATGCAGTGCTCACAGCCTCAGCCCAAAAGCATGTAGGCATTTTTGCATCAAGTAACATTGTTCTAGCAGCTTTAATCAGAGTTCTATTCTTTCTTTCAACAACTCCATTTTGTTGTGCAGTCCTTGGAGCTGAGAATTGTTGAGAAATACCATTCTCTTTGCAGAATGCTTCAAGCATGGCATTTCTGAACTCTGTTCCATTATCACTTCTTAATGCAATCACACTTGCATTGTTGGCCTTTGCTTCCTTGTCAATTTTCTTTATATGCTCAATGATTACTTGTGGAGCCTCATCCTTTGATGCCTGAAATTCTACCCATGTATACCTTGTGAAATCATCAACCATCAACAGAGCATACTTTTTCCTTCCTAGTGACATAATATTGACAGGCCCAAACAAGTCCATATGAATTAGTTGTAGGGGCTTGGTTATTGATGTCACTGTCTTTGACTTGTGGCTTGATCTTTTCATTTTTCCCTTTTGACAAGCCTCACACACTCCTTCTTGACAGAATTCAAGTGTGGGCATGCCTCTCACTAACTCCCTTTTGACTAGAGAATTAATGCCTTTGAAGTTCAAGTGTGATAGCTTCTTATGCCACAGCCAACTATCTTCATTTGATGCTTTTGAGTAAAAGCAACAAATTTTGTCCTTGTTTGCAGAGTTCATATTAGCTACAAACAGGCTTCCTTTCCTTACTCCAGATAGAGCAAAGTCACCAGTCTTCTTGTGGGTGATCAAACATTCATCTTTGTCAAAATTCACTTTGAAGCCTCTGTCAGTGAATTGACCAACACTCAGTAGATTGTGCTTGAGTCCCTTGACCAGTGCTACATTTTCAATGATGACATTTCCAATTTCCAACTTGCCATATCCCAGTGTGTTGCCAATGCTGTCATCTCCAAAAGCAACCATTGGGCCAGCCTTCTCCTCATACTGTGATAGCAGGACCATATCACCAGTCATATGGTTTGAGCATCCACTGTCCAAAATCCACATGACCTTCCTTTCACTTTCTTTGTCCTGCAAACACAAAGGTATTACTTCTCCTTTGGTACCCAAACAAGTTTGGGTCAATGTGGTTTAGCAAAAGTTTTATCATAAACAGTATGCTTATCAATTTTCTTGATGTTAGTCTTTTTGTCACTGTTAGAAGTCTTAGAATCAGGGTTCTTAGACTTAGGTGACAGAGGCACCTTCCTAACTTTAGGAGGACTTGAAGACTTTGTTCTTGTGTAGTGTGTGTGAACATTGTGACTGATGCAACCTTCCACGAATTGTCTTCTCAAATTAAAGCAACTAGTCATTACATTCATGTTACATGGCACACAATCAAATTTATCACAGAAAGGAGAGTCTCTATGTCTTAACGGCACAGAGCAATCATAGAATGGTTTAGCAACACTACCAGATGGTTTCTTGCATGCATGAGTTAAATGATTAGTGCTAAAACAATTTTGACAAACTTTCCTAGGGGCATTTGGCACATAAGCATAATTGTTGTCCTTGTTAATCCCTAATTTGTCATTCCTGTTTTGTTTCTTTTTAACCACTTTCTTCTCAAACTCATTATTCCCATCTGAGACAAACTTCACAAATTTCTCAAGTCTAGGTCTACCTACTACTGGCTCCTTGGCTTTGGTTTTGACATTCTCACTCTTAGAGGATGTTTGTTGTTCATTTGATTGTGCCTTATCTTCATCGTCCAACATTTGCTTAATGAGTAAGGCATCCTCATCAATCTCAAGTGTTGGTGTTTTAAATATTGGGGTCTCAGCCTTTTTCAAAACCTGAGGCACTTCCTCTTGAACAACAATGTCATCTTCAATGACTGCATAGCCTTTCCTCTGTTTGAGAGTGTCATAATCAAGTCCAATAGCAGCCTTAGGTCTAGCTAGATTTTTCTCATGGTAGGACTGCAATAGACTAGAGGAATTCTTAAATGTTTTCAATTTAAATTCATTTTCAGCTAGTTCATCCCTAAGAGCTTTCTCAACTTGACTAGCACATAGAACCTTATTCTTTAGATATTTGATTTCTTGTTTAAGGTTTTCTACTTGCATAGCAGTTAGTTCTAGTTCTTCATTTATTTTGTTCAATAGTTCATTCTTAGTAGACAGTTTAGCAATTTCTTCATTAGCAGCAGTCATACTAGTATGAATATTAAACATCTCAACAGATAGTTGTTCAACCATAGATTTGTATTCAGAAACAGACATGTCTATAGTAGTGAGGGATGGTACCTGAGAGTCTGATTCAGATGGTTCTTCCTTGGAGTTGGCCATCAAGGCATAGTTGCAAAATTCTTGTTCTTCTCCATCACTATCAGAATCATCCCAACACTTCCCTTCACCTATGTAGGCCTTACCTGGTGTATGCTTGTTTAGCAGAGCCTCATACTTAGCTTCAAGCTCAAGAAACTCCTTATCCTTCTTTTTAGGCTTCTTGCATTCACTGGCAAAATGCCCTAGGTCATTGCATCTATAACATCTCACAGATGACCTATCCACATAGATGGTTTTGAATTTGCTTTTGTTTTCTTTCACAGGTGCCTTGCTCTTGTTGATTGAATGATTTTGAGATCTAGACTTGAAGGGCTGATTACTCTTAAATCTGATGTTTGGGAATTTTCTAGCCATAAAAGCATATGAAGTGTTTTCCATGGCATCCAACTCTTCAAGAGTATAGAACTCATCTTCTTCCTTTTCATCAACAGGTTCAGTCACTTCTTATTCAGTTTCTTCATCATCTACTATCTCTTCTATTCTCAGTTGACTTGTAGATGCTTCCAGGTCTTGAACGGATTTGTTGACAATCAAGGCACAGGATGTGTTTATCATTCTGCCTTGGTTGGTTTGGATAGCCCTCTTCTGAAGCAACTCAAGCTCATGAGTCTTTAAAACCCCATAGAGCACATCATATGTGACTTTGTTCAAATCTCTTTCTCTTAGAGATATGACCCTTTGCTCTAGATGGTTTGGTGTAGATAGTAGAAACTTCATGTTTAATTCCTTAGTGCTGTAAACCTTCCCATTCATTTGAAGCTCAGTCACCAGCTTGTGAAATCTCTCAAACATATCAGTAATACTTTCTTTGGACTGTGCCATGAAAGCCTCATACTGTGTGACCAGTATCTGTTTCCTATTCTCTCTTACCTCCTCTGTCCCTTCACATAACACCTCGATATGGTTCCACATGTCCTTGGCTGATGTGAATGATGCTATATTGGCAAACATTGACATATCCATGGAGTCTATGATCAGCAACATGAGATGACTGTCTAGGGCAACCTTTTCCTTCTCTGAGTCCGTCCATTTGGATGGCTCTTTTGCCACATATGATCTAGGAATGACTATTGTGCCCACTGTAGATTCAGCAATTTCTTGTTGTGGTACAAATGGACCATTCTTGAGGATGTCAGGGTAGAGAGGATTGGCAGCTTTGATGAACAACAACATTTTTATTTTCCAGAGGTTGTAATTCTCTTTGTCGAACTTAGGGACCTTCACCGTACCTGTAGTCTTTGGTGTATTCGAACTCATGATTGTTTTCTATTTAGATTAAACAGCCTGCTTTGATACCACTTATTGAGTATTGAATACAGTAAAAGAATACAGAGGGGGGGTGAATGGATTCTTGAACTTTTCTTTGTTCTTGAATCTTTGCAACAAGATATGTGTTGAGTGTGTGAGATATGTAAGTGCAGATAACAAAGAAAAACACCACACAATATCACTTTAATCTAATATTTTATTAGATAAAGATTTTTCTACAATCTGTGAATACAAATGATAGTATTCTCAGCTTCGTTTTTCTCAGAGAGATAATTCTTCTGATCTATATGAAAATCTTATCTCTTAAAACTTATCTGCTAAGGAAGTGAGGCTGTATCCTTATAGACATGGATACACCTACTTACTACAAATAAGGTAGGTAAAATAAACTACTTTCCAGTATGTCTATCTCATTTGAGTAAGAGTCCAAACGGCTACAGATATGACTTTGCAAAGCCTGTTCAGATCCACTTCTTTAGCTCCTTGTCCCTTTGTCTTATCTCTCCAAGCTTCTTTGTAGGCTTTCCAATGTGCTTTATAGTACATAGTTAAATAAAGCGTCTTGGCTTGTTGCAGGTTTCTGACTTGTACAATTCTTCAGTATTTTGTCTCCAAGAATGTATTCGAGAAGTGGCTAAGTGATTGATTCGAGAACTCGAATTGACTTAATCGATAACTCTGAGTTCTCGAATAGCGTTATATTGACATATCGAATCACTTCTCGAATAGCTATTTTCTCTGGGACTCCTTGAGATATCGAATAGAGCATTTTGACATATCGAATTCCTGAGATGACGAATAGCTTCTTTAGTCCTTGAGATATCGAATAGAGCATTGACTTGTTGACTCGTAGAGAACTCGAATGATGCTTTGACTTGTTGACTCCATGAGTTCTCGAATAGAGTAATAGACATATCGAATCACTGAAATATCGAATGAGATATCGAACAGTGTATTCAGAGATATCGAATAGTGTCTTCTAAGATATCGAATCTCTGACTTCTCGAATGCTAAACTTCTTGAATAGACAAATGTACTTCTCGAATTGGTACTTAGGCAAATTCTTCATTTCTTCAAATCCCAACTGTGATTATTCGGCAGTCTTTATCTCCTTGCTTGAGGCATGAACCTTGGAACTTCTTTCAAGCATTATTCTTGACTTTATAAGTACAGTTACACAACTAGGATTTGATGCCTATTACAAGTAAAGAACAAATAGAAACTCTACAACTAGAGGTTCCCTCAGTTAAGAGGTCATGTAGGTAATGCATAGCATTACACATACTTAGGCTTGTTATTAGATGTATTCATGCATGCCTTTGTGACTAACAGAGTCAGAGTTTCATACCATGCTCTTGATGCCTGCTTAAATCCATAGAGTGCCTTATCCAGCCTGTAGACATAGTCTGGATATTTTGGGTCCACAAAACCTGATGGTTGTTCAACAAACACTTCTTCTTCAATTTTCCCATTCAGAAAAGCACTTTTCACATCCATCTGAAATACCTTGAATTTCTTGTGAGAGGCATATGCTAGAAAAATTCTTATTGCCTCCAATCTTGCAACTGGAGCAAAAGTTTCATCATAGTCTATTCCTTCCTGCTGTGAATAGCCTTTTGCCACAAGTCTAGCCTTGTTCCTAGTAACAACTCCCTCACTGTCAGTTTTGTTTCTGAAAACCCATCAAGTACCAACAACAGATCTATTCTTTGGTCTAGGTACAAGGGTCCATACTTCATTTCTTTCAAATTCATTTAACTCCTCCTGCATTGCTGTTATCCAGTCAGCATCTTGAAGAGCTTCTTCTACCTTCTTTGGTTCATTCTTAGACAAGAATGCATGAAACAGGCATTCACTTACTGTAGCACTTCTTGTCCTTACTGTTGCATCTGGATCTCCAATAATTAAATCAGGTGTATGAGATTTTGTCCATTTCCTAGCTGAAGGTAAATGGCTTCTATCAGTATGTGATCCTCCCCCTTGATCCATGTTCTCCTGATTTTCTTGTTGTCTTTCTTCATTTTCTGAGGCTCCCCCTGAATTTGACTGCTCAAAGTTTGAACTGTCAGATTTTGCACTTTCAGAGTTTGAGTCATCAGAGTTTGATCCAGATTTTTCAGTTGACTCACTATCAGAATTTGAGTCATCATTTTGATCATGCTCCCCCTCAACTAGTTCTCCCCTTTGTTCTGGTTGAGATGTTTCTTCAGTGTTTACCAGTAGAGGTTCAGAGTATGCTTCAACAGAGTTTGTCAGATTAGTTTCATCAGAGTTTACTTCATCATAGATTAAGTCTTCATTTTCAAAGTGCAGTTGATCATGTTCATCTACATCTTCAAGTCCAGTTATTTTCTTATCATCAAATGACACATGGATTGACTCCATGATCACCTTAGTTCTCAGATTATAAACTCTGAATGCCTTAGTTGACAGTGGATAGCCAACAAAAATTCCTTCATCAGCTTTTAACTCAAATTTAGTCAACTGTTCAGGATGAGTTTTCAACACAAAGTATTTGCACCCAAAAATATGAAAATATTTCAGGTTTGGCTTCTTTTCTCTCACCATCTCATATGGTGTTTTTCCATGCTTGTTGATCAGTGTGGCATTTTGAGTAAAACAGGCTGTTTGAACTGCTTCTGCCCAAAAATAGGTTGGTAATTTTGCTTCATCAAGCATAGTTCTGGCAGCTTCTATCAAGGTTCTGTCCTTCCTCTCAACTACTCCATTTTGCTGTGGTGTACCAGATGCAGAAAACTCTTGCTTCAATCCTCTGTTCTTGCAGAATTCTTCCATTGTTGCATTTCTGAATTCAGTTCCATTATCACTCCTGATTATTTTGACTTTGTGTTTTGATCCTTTGTCCAGCAGCTTTACATGCTCCATCAGAGTTAATGTAGTTTCACCTTTCTTTGCTAGAAAATACACCCAAGTGTATCTGGTGTATTCATCAACAATGACTAGAGCATATTTTTTTCTTCCAATTGACAAGACATTCACTGGTCCAAAGACATCAACATGTAGAAGATGATAAGGATCAACAATTGAAGATTCAGACTTGCTCTTGAAAGATGACTTCCTTTGTTTGGCCTTTTGACAGGAATCACACAGGCCATCAACATTTGATAAAGACTTTGGAAGTCCTCTTACAAGATCCTTTCTTATCAACTCATTAATGTTGTTCAGATTAAGATGAGAGAGTTTCTTATGCCACTTCCAACTCTCTTCACTAGACATTCTTGTGGACAGGCACACAGCTTTTCCTTCAGAGTTTGCCAATAACTTTGCTTCATAGATATTATTGTGCCTCTGTCCAACTAGAATAACTTTCCCTGTAGATTTACTGATGATTTCACAGTATTCAGGCTGAAAATCTACATGATATTTTCTATCACAGATTTGACTCACATATAGCAGATCATGCTTGAGTCCTGGAACAAGAGCTACATTTGTGATGATGACACTTCCAAGATTGATATTGCCATATCCCAGAGTACGTCCTATGTTGCCATCTCCATAGGAAACTTTTGGGCCAGCCTTCTCCACATACTCTGATAGCAGGGCTTTATTTCCAGTCATGTGTCCTGAACATCCACTGTCCACAACTAGGGTACTCTCCCTAATGCCCTGCAATCACAAACAATTACAGAAGATTAGATTTAAGGATCCAGACTTGCTTGGATCCTTTGGCTTTTTTAATTTTGTTAGCTTTAGCAGCGGAATTTACATTATCAGAGTTTAAGCTAACTTTATCAGAGTTTACACTTGCAGAATGAACCTTAACCCATTTCAAATTGGGCTTAAGTTCATAGTAGTTATGATAAATAGCATGATAATCGCTGCAAGTATAAATAGAATGTCAAGTACTTCCACAATGTTTGCATAAAGTCTGTGGTCTAGTTCTAACATTATCTTTCTTTACTTCAGACTTGGAAGGTAAAGAATTAATGTTTTTGTTCTTCCTGCAGAAACTAGCAAGATGGTTAGTGCTACCACAGTTATGACATGTCTTTCTTGGAGCAAAAGTAGCAAGAATTGGATAATTACCTTGATTAATGCCTACTTCACCATTTCTATTCTTCCTAGACACTTTCTGTTTCTTGGCAGATTTTAACTCCTTAATCTTATGCTTGAGTTGTTTATCTGTCATTGAACCAATATTAACCTGTTTAACACTAGTTTTTACTGGTTCTTTCTTAACAGCTTCTTTTTTAGCTTCAAACTTAGGTTCATTTATTCCATGAACAAATTTTGTAGATGGAAGATGTGTTCTAATTTTGACTTTGTTTTGAAACCTAAGTTCATCTCCCTCACAGTAACCTAAACCAACTGTGTCTGACTGAAAAACCTCTTGAGTGTCTTTTCCAGAATGAGTCCAAGTTTTAATTATGTGATTTGCTTTCTCCAATTCAGATTCAAGTTGCTTATATTTTCCTAGCAAATCCTGTTCTAGATAAACAGCATCATCTCTTTCTTTCTGAACTTGTTGCATGTTTTCAAGTTTCTCTTCAACAATTTTATTTCTCACTTTAAGTTCAAAATTCTAAGATTTGATTCTCTCATTCTCTAAAGTCTGATCCCTATAACTGATATGCAAAGCCTTAAGATAGATTCTCAATTCAATTATATCATCAGTATTATAAGCATAGGTAGTTAGAGGTACCTTGTTTTTAGAATCTTCAGATTCATTCTCAATAGAAGCCATGAGAGCATAGTTAACATCCTCATCTGAGTCTGAAGTGTCTGCCCAGTCTCTGCCTTTTGTGAAGAGTGCTTTTTCAGTTTTACCCTTCTTGCACTCAGGAGCATAGTGACCCATCTCCTTACACTTGTAGCATTGAATCTCAGACTTGTCTTTCTTCCCAGACTTGGTATCCTTTCTCTCAGACTTTCTGAAACTCTTTCTGTCAGAGTTTGAATCTTTCTTAGAAAACCTTTTGCCCTTCTTGAAGTTCTTGAATCCCATCTTCTTGAAGGTCTTCACCATCAAAGCAGCCATTTGAAACATTTCTTCTTCATCATCCTCAGAGTCAGATGATTCATCAGTGTTTGAATCAACATCAGAGTTTGATGACTCACTTTCAGAATGTATGACTAAAGCCTTTCCCTTAGCTTTCTTCCTTGATGCTTCTTTCTTCAAGGGTTTTTCTTCAACCTTAAGAGCAACAGACTTTGTCTTCTTGCTTGATCTCCTGTTTCTCTGCTCCAATTCCAATTCATGAGTTTTGAGCAGCCCATAGATTTCATCAATCTCAGTATCAGCAAGATCATAGTTATCTCTTATAGTGGTTGTCTTCACATCCCACTTTTCAGGTAAGGCAAGAAGAAATTTGAGATTTGCGTCTTCTAGATCATATTCTTTATTAACCAATGACAAATCATTGAGCAGTTTACAGAATCTGTCAAATGTTTCTGTCATGGTTTCTTCAGATTTGGCCTCAAAGTGCTCATACTCCTATGTGAGTATGTTCCTTCTATTCTTCTTGATAGTAGCAGTTCCTTGACATCTAACCTCAAGTGCATCCCAAATTTCTTTGGCAGTAGTGCAGTTAATCACTTTATTAGACATAACATTGTCTAAAGCACTATGAAGTAGATGCCTAACTTTTGCATCCTTACCAATAGATGAAAGATCTTCAGGAGTCAGATCTTTCTTTTCCTTTGGAACTATTTTAGCTTCTTGACCAGCAGTAGCAACAGGTAGCTTTGTAGGTTTATGAGGACCTTCATAAATTCTGTCAAGATATTCTGGATCTGTAGCCTCTAGAAACATGGTCATCTTCACCTTCCAGATTGAATACTCTGCTGGCCTGAGAATAGGAACCCTGATTGTCTCATAACGACTCACAGTAGTAGGTTGAGCCTTCTCAGAACTTGAACCTGTTGGAGGAGGTATCCCTGCCATTGATTATAGCTTTGTGTGTGTGGATCTTAAACTGTATAGAGTAACAGATTTGCTCTGATACCAATTGTTAGGCCGAATACACAATTATAATCAAGATCGTATGAGAGATTAACAATAAAATACGCGTTCAAACAATTAAAAACGGTTTCGAATTAATAACTCCTCTCTTAGTGATGTAGAATATCACAGAGAGCTGCTTAGGTTACAATGAATAATGTTTTTCAATAATCGATACCCTTCTAGGGTTAACCTAACTGTATTTATAAGATATACAGCTGCTATACAATCAATAATTGATACTCCTATAAATTAGCTATACAATTGATATCAATTACGATTGCTACACGTCTCCTTAGTCAACTCAATCTATTTGACAGCTATTCAATCTTCAAAGATATTGCTTCCAGAATAAATCTTTAAACGCTGTTGACTAGTAGACGCTGCCTCTAGACAGAGTTTAACAAACTCTGTCGAGCTTCCATCTGTCAGCGTTTAACTAAACTCTGACTGCTTCCAGCTAAATTCTAATTTATCACTGTAACACTTAAACACTGATTAATATTCACATCAATTATTTCTAACATATAGGTTTATTTAATATAGGTTTATTGTATGCAACTCTGATTGTTTGTCAGATATTGGTATAAGGTTGATAAAAATTATATTTTAGTGCATTAAATTCTAAATGATATAGAACTATATACGCCAAGGGCATAAAATTAGACTCACAACTTATAAAAATACATAAATTCATAAATTCATTGCCACATACTTCTAATTAGTTTCTGGCACGAATGTCTTTTATTCCATAAACAATCTTTAGCACTTAATCACTAAACATAACTAAATATCACTTTCTTGTAAGTATGCAAACAAACTGACCTTAAATTCTCCTCAACTTTAAGATCCATAATACTCAATGGCATATATATAACATGTAAAACTTTCCATCATCAGGAAACTAAAATTAAGGTTGAGAGGCAAATCAGTGAAATTACCAACGAAATTAGAAGGATGGATTGGAGGATTAGCTGTGATCCTGAGATAGCAGCAAAAAATGGATAGCTATCGGAGCACCTGGTCTTTCAAATTGTAAAAATCAATTGACAAAATATGAATGCTCTGTAGGATCGGGGGAGGGTTTTGTAGCATGGCAGATATGTAAATGATAGAAAATTATGGTTATTTTGGTAATTTTGCAGGGATTTTTTTGCTCTTTTTACCCTGTGTTCTCCTATTATGGGTGTTGGCCCCCAATATCACAAGTCTAGATTAATTGGTCCCAAATATCACAATTTGGAAAGATGGACCCAAATATCACTCATTGACACAGGATCGTCCAGCGTTTTTATTTTTAACGAAAAATGCTAAATCGTCTCACGTTAGGATAGTCAGCTGAGAGTGAAACGCTATATTGCTCAGCGTTAAGATAGAAAACGCTATATAAAGTTGAGTTTTAGTTCAAAAGTGCACGGTAATTAGCTTCTGAAAATGCTATTTTATGTTCTGTTCTGCAACTAAAATGCTATTCTAAGTCTTGTTATCTGCAAATAGACCCAGAAACGAAGAAGAAAGTAACGACGGTTCTAATCAAAGCCCAATTGAAACAAATTAAAACAGTAAACATATATATACATACATATATAAACATATACAAGTTAAATAAAGCAGGAAAACAGTAAGAACCCCAAATTTTGGATATAATTAAAACTTTTTATTATGTACTAAGGTATTGGTGAATAGTGATTAGGACTACGATGTAACGATTGAGATAATGAATGAAAGGAATAGATTTGGATTCAAATGTTTATATGCCATGAAGAATACTATTGGTTGACACTTTAGATAAGAATTATCTATCTCCTAGGGAATTGAGATTTGATAATTCTAAAGGAGAAGATTGTTCTTATGTCATCCAAATCGATATCTGTTATTGGTCCAGTGGGTCCGTAAAAAGGTTAAGGAACGATCGAAAGAGATTAGGGACAATAGTACACCCCTAAGAGGATGAGTAAAGAAAAAAGAATGAATAGTGTTTTTGGTGGAAATGAGAATATTATGAGACGACACTATATAGAAGTATTCGGAATGGATTTCCGAGTTCGTATTAGTGATCCAGGGGGAAAATAAGTGTATGTAAAAGCTGTCGGATTCTGAAAATCCACACTTTTATTTTCTCCGAGATTTCCCTGGACACTGATAGATTTAAGAATTTAACGAAGGGATTTAAGGAATATAAATTTGAAAGTTAGTAAGAAAGATGGAGAATGATAGTATTAATATTAAGAAGATTCCTAGTAAACCCTAATTAGAAATCCGTGAAATATTCGTCCGAACAATCAATCGAAACGAGAAATAACCAGACAAAGAAACAAGCAGGGAATCAAGATACATGCATGTAGTGGTGAAAAATATCTAGCAAACCAAGTAATGACTCATGCAACTAGGATACTTAGCAAGAAACTAGTACTTAGAAAACCAACCACTTAGTTAGCTTGTAACCATCCAAAACTCAACACTTGTCTTGCAAAATACATCACTCCATGCATCATCACTTTAATAAAGTGAACATAAGATGAGATATTATTCAAGACATCACTTTATGCATTATGTTTCAAAGACATCAAGCAAGACAAACTCTACGTTTCAGTGCTGTGGATTTATTCGAACTAGGAGTCGTGTGTAAGGGGCCGAGTCGCGCGGTCCATCACAATGCCTAACCATTGGCCAGGGAGTTACTATTAAAGGCAATCGACAAATGGAGCCGTCAGTTCTTCTTTCTACCGGTAGTAAACTATATTGGGCTGTACCATCCCCGACTGATCATCAGGGAGTGGGACAGCTGGCGCGTGATAACTCCAGTATGGATTCATCTCCCAAATTTGGAATTCCCTCCAACACGTATCGAAGAGACTTCTTTCAGGTTGACGGTGTCTTCCGCAACACGTATCGAAGAGACTTCTTTCAGGTTGTAGAACTTCAAAAAATGTTAATAACTGGAATTGCAATATTTTCCTGCAAGTTCCTCTTTTATGATAAATGGTAATATCTAGCTTATTTTCGACATAGCAGATATTCCCACATATATTTACATTTTGAGTTACCTTGTAACTTCATCGTTCATATTATACTGGCATCATTTCCGTAAATGCATGGCATATGGTTTGAAAGATACTTTTGAACTGTTATATATTATCGTTCAGTTAAATATTATTGGTGGTGGGCTATTGCTCACCCTTGCTTTATTATTATATCACAATAACAGCTAGACCAGATGACTCGCACAAGACGCACTCGATGCTGGCGAGGACGATGAGACTACCAGAGCCGAAGAGAAAGCTATTGGTAGGATAGATTCATTCTTTCAGTACCAAATATATGGACTAGTATGACTTATGTAAATGGATGGCAAAGAGTATGTATTCATATTGAAATTCTTTTGGATTGTGAGAACTCATAATGTGTTTAATAAAATTTGGTTGTTACTCTGATTTCATCTCTAGGACTATAACGGGTGTGTTTTATATTGTTGTGTTGGGTCATAAAGATATAATTTATTGTATGTTGAAGTAAGTTCAAGTATTGTGGATAGAATTGGAGTCCGTAACGACCGGATCCCGGACCCCGGATCTGGGGGTGTTACAAAAACTTACATCGAAATTCATTATATTGCAGTTGAGAACTAGTACGGAGCCCAATTGCAAGTGAATTGTATATATCTATCGCTCGGTCTCGTTCTTCCTCTGGATCGCTCGGGTGAGATGTTTTCTTCCACAGTAATATAAGTTGTCATATTTTAAAGGGGTATAATTTAAATGGCTAGAAACTGTGTATGAAATACCATTTTGATGGAAGTAGTTAACGCTAGACGATAAGGTGTTATAGAGTGATATTTAAGGCCAGCTTTTTCAATTGTGACATTTTGGACCATTTGTTTTGAATTTGTGATATTTTGGTCCTTTTTTCTCCTATTACAGAGAGAACTAGCATAATAACTCGTGCGAGGCACGAGTAGTTTCTAGGGCTCGTATGAAATAGTCGTGTGTTTGTGCATTCCACATTCCCGGTTTATGTTTGTATAAATGTTGTGCTGTGACGGGTGGTGGTGTTTGTCAATTCCGTGGTCGTTGAAGTTGTGCCTTTTTTGGATCAAACTGTTTTGTGGTGCATTTTATGTGACATCAATACAACATAGGTTGGTGGTAGTAAACATCAGAGGTTGTTTTGTGATAGTGTTTTTGTTCCAGTTTGGTAGGGCGCTATTTTGGTTTGTATTTTGCTGTTAATAATCATTGAATGTACCACTTCGTTAATACCAGATTGAGAGGGTAGGAAAACATATAACTGCTTTGAAGTATTTTTGGGATGTATTTTCCCAGGCCTTCATTTTTTCCCGGTTTGGATGTAGTGTACAGTATTACAATGTAAGTAAACCATGTATTGTTTTTGGAATAAATAAATGTCGTTTATTATGTAAGTGACTTGGGTGATTCGGTGGGGGCTACGATAGCGGTGCATGCCGTGGCTTTGTTGCATCCGTCTGCAGTTGCTAGGCAATTCCTTGTCCTGAGCTTAGATGCTTGGGCAATGAGCTGGACAACGTAGTTTGGCTGGGTGTTTGAGGTGCTGAAGTTACACAGCTTCAACTGTGTACAAAACTGAATCCCGGTGATGGAACGGATCTGCTCTAGAGTTGGTGCAGCTTCAATTTCCTGTAATGGCGGAATTATTAGTTGTGGTTATGTACAAGGTGTAATAATTACCACATCCATATGCAAACCCGTGCGAGGCACGGGTCATTTTCTAGTATTGTTTTTAAACAATCGTACGTGACAGGTAATCTGAGTGCCAGAGGGAAATCGAACATGACAATTTATTCTGATGCCGATGGAGGATTTAGTGTCCGCATATTGATCCATGTTGAAAAATTTTACTGTTGTAAATCCATATGAACTTGTATAAAATGCAGCTTTATTTATGTGAATACATTCATTGGATGCGTAGTTTGTTTAAACTTCACCGTGGCATGTGAATATCCCGAGGACAGAATGTTGTTTTGTGTGTGTGCGTGAATGATCCATTCGAAAGAAAAGATAATTTTCTCGTGTGTGGAGTTCGTGTTTACATAAGGGGCAGTTTATGACCACAGGAGAAAAATACAATATTATGGATTTTAGGATTAGTTTTACGGCTAGGCTAGGGATGGTGTTTCTTCATCGCAGCCTATGCAGTAAAATTTTCCAATCAAATCTCGAAGGGCATGAACACAAGTTGGGCAATAGTAGTTATAGTACTAACCATTTTCATCAAGAAATAAATTTCTCCTGAACTCTTTCTAATGCTAAAAATTAAAGGACTTCATCTGAACAATTCTTAATGCCAAAAAAAAAAATTCTTTGTTTAAATGTTGTACAGTCTACGATTGCTATATACTATTACTGGTTGTCTTTTAATGAAGTGAACCATTGCTCAAGATGGATTCAACCTTTATTGCAATACAACATAAAACAACCGCAAAACAAACCTAATCTTGCATATAACTAAAAACAAAAAATAATCGCGTTTATGTCAGGTCCTTGCCTTGCACACCTACGTCGTGCAAAAACCGCATATTTATTCTTGTCTTCCAAGATTAAGAATTGTATTGCTTTCTACTGCGGTATGTAACCAACATTATGCACACCATCAATAACCATTTGGACATGTAGCATGAACAAAGTAGTTGTTGGAGGCCCATCGGCCCAATAAGCTATATTAAGCCCATGATTGTACACCCAAATTAAGTATCCAAGACATAGAGATCCGAATCCAAGACATAGAGATCCCTTGGGTGCTTCGATCCAATTAACAAGTGACACCTCAGAATGTGGGGTATAACTGTTCTTTCCTCATCACCTCCTAGGACCCACATCCGAAGGATATAAAAGGAAGAGAGTAAGCAACAATCACCACACACACAATTCATTATCACTACTGAAATATTCTCTTTCATAATCTCTTTACGTTTTACCCTATCATTTAAACAACCAGAAACTTACTCTTACGCCGGAGGTGAATCGAGGGTCAACACCCTCGTATTCTTTTGTCTTGCAGGTTGACCGAAGGACCTACTCGGAAATATCTGGTTCCAACATTTGGCGCCGTCTGTGGGAACGTAGAGAAACGATTGTGCTCGAGTTTATCAAAAATTATGACAGCTGAAGACACGCCCTTACCAGACGCCAGCACCGTAGCTGGAGACAGTCCCGTCACTCCTACCATCCAAAAAGTCGCCCCTATGTCCCAGGAAAATCTTTCTGTTGCCCGAAGGATATTGAATTTTGATGAGGAAGGAGACGTGCCTACTCCCGAAGAGCAACAAGAAATGCTAATGAAATGGAGAGAGCAGCAGAAGGCCAAAGGAAAGCAGAAGGAAGTAAACGATAAAGAAGCCGAAAGATTAGCCAAAAAAAAGGCGGCTGACCGATTGAAATTAGAAGCCCTCAAGCTCCAAAGAGAAGAGATCGAGCTACAAGAAAAACTGCTTCGTGAGGCCCTAGAGGCCAAAAATCCAAAAGCCGAAGATGAAAGAGAGAAGAGAACTAGAGATGACGAAGACGAATCTTGGAATTCAGAATCGCCATCTAAGAAAGCAAAATCCAAAAACAATTATTCCTCGGATTCTGAAGAAGAAGGCCCTCGCACGGATGACCGAATCCGAAGGTTAGAAAAGGTTATGTTCGGTGAAAGAAGGATGAGCCATGAGCCTGTGGTGACCATAGACGTGGAACAATACCGACCTCCACCAGGGAGACAATTTCCGAAGAACGAATTTAATGGAAAAGGGGATCCCGAAGATCTTTGCGAGAAATATGAATCGCTCATGACCGGTATGGGACATTGTGATGTCATGCTGTGCAAAATGTTTAAGACATATCTGAAAGGATCAGCGTCAATGTGGTATCGTTCGTTAAGACCAAGGTCTATTGGTTCATACGTACAAATCAAAAGGAAATTCATAAGGCACTACTCCCACATGTGCCGAAGAGAAAAAGATACGGAGGCCTTGATTCATTGCAGACAAAGACCGAACGAGGAGCTGGGGGAATACCTGGCCCGATTCAAAGACGAAGCAGGGACGGTGACGAACTTGGACAAAGTCAAGGCTGCCGGGTTCCTCTCGGCCGGGCTCGATCCCATTAAAGGGAGAAAGCTTCGATCCTCCCTGTATGATGCACCCCCAAAATCCTTGAACGATATATATTTACGAGGAGAAGCTATCCGAAGAAAGTCAGAATCCATCAATGGGTACAAAGATATGAAAAATGATAAAAGTGATAGAAGAGACGACAGAAGGGACGACCGAAGAGATCGTGGGGATATCAGAAGCATGCCTAATGACGCAAGGCCCAATAAAAGAACCGAACGAAGAAGAGATAGAGATAATGCCGTGTTTACACCTCTCAACACTCCAATCTCAAAAATTCTTCATGAGATTAAAGGAAGGTCTGGATTCACTCGACCACCTAAGATGCGAGCTCCCGAACACCGAAGAAACAAAAATAAGTTCTGCGACTACCATCGTGATAAAGGTCATAACACCAATGATTGTTACCATCTAAAGAAGCTGATAGAAAGAATGATCAGGGAAGGAGACCTAGCACAATTCATCGGAGATATGAGGGAGAAGCTGGACAACAAAGAAAAGAAAGAGGCCGAAGTATTGGAGAAATACCGAGGGGAGGTGAAAACCATTTCCGGAGGTACGGTTCTCGATCGGAACAGTAAAACCGCCCGAAAGAAGTATGACAGACAAATCTACAACCTCTGTCAATCAAACACAGCGAAGCAGCCTTTACCTATATCTTTCACCGAAGACGATTACGAGGACGTAATATGGCCGCACGAAGACCCACTTGTCATAAACCCAGTCATCGGCGAAAATAAGATTTGGAGAGTGCTAATAGACGAAGGCAGTTCGGTAAACATTTTGTACCACCGAACATATTGCAAGATGAATCTTGGAGGAGAAGAATTAGAACCCTGCCATGAAGCACCATTGTACGGTTTCGGAAATCAGCCCATACCGATTGAAGGAACAATCACTCTCTCCGTCTTGTTAGGAAAAACACCTTACACTGTAACGAAGGAAGCAAAATTCTACGTGGTTCGGGTTGACAGTCCATACAATGGGATCCTCGGGAGGCCAGCTTTATCTTCGTTTCAAGCCGTCTCGTCCATACCACATCTAAAGTTAAAGTTTCCAACCGATCACGGAGTTGGAGAAATGAGAGGTGATCAGAAAGCCGCACGGATCATAATTTTGGAAGACCTAGAGAAAGACAAGGACATAGAGATGACCGAAGCTGGCAAAAGAAAGAGGATCAACGATGACACTAGAAGCAGCCATCAACTGCTGAATATTGAGCTGGAAAAATTCGGAGTCGATTTATCTAGTCCGATTGCCGAACCAGCAACTGAGACCGAGGAGGTTGAGCTATACGTAGGCCAGTCGGGCAAAATGATCCAGATAGGCAAGAATCTAGATCCCGAACTGAAAGCGAGAGTGAAAGGCAGAGTGTGTAAACTTGTAACACTGTAACTAATGTAACTCAATTAAAGGAAAAGATACTTAACCAGAAGAAAATCAAGAACAAGAAGCCACAAGAAATCAACACTAAATGAAGACAAGGTAATTGATACAATTGAACATGTTAACTATGATCAAGCCAAGAAGAAATCATTGAAAGAAGTTCAAGTAAAAGTTGTTCATGCCTCAGTGATTTGAGAAATAAAGATTCAAGATCATAACTATCAGTATCAACAAGACAAATTGATTTCAAGTGAACAAGAAGGAAAGCGAACATTGGAAAGCCACGTTACTAAGTGAATATGGTAATTTATTCAAGAAACAAAAACACTATCAAGACTATTCACTTATGAACCAGACCAGTGCATCAAGTGTCAGGACATTGATAGCAAGTTTATGTCAGTAATAAAGATCCATGTTCAAGAGCTTGGTGAAGAATAAAGAAGACATGAAGATATCACAAGTTCAAGATGTGCATTGAAGTTTCAAGTTGAAGACCAGAATATTTTCTAAGTACTAAATATTCTAGATGTCCAAGTAGATTATTTCTAAATAGAAGTTCTACTTAGAAATTCGAGATGGCTAAGTAGAAATTCTCAAGCAGAAGTTCTACTTAGAGTGCAGCTTCAACATGACACATGGCATCTTCTGATTGGCAGATTTCCAAGCTTTCAAGATAAGGCAAGATTTATGTGGACATCATTGGGCCACGTATATTTTAGTCTTTGAAGACTACAGGACATAGATTACATGTAGTATAAATAGAAGTACTTGTGTAATGTTTTAGTTAGTGAGCAATAGTTGAGAGAAACACATGTAAAAGAGAGAGAGTGCATTCACAGAGCTTAGTATCATTCACTTCTCTCTGAACTTCTGTTATACTTTGTAATGAATGTTGTAGCAACCACTTCAAGTTATATATAAGACATATATTCCTTGAATCTGTGTGTTCGTTTATTGCATCGTATTTATTGTTTCTCATATTCGAAAAGTTGTATTCACCCCCCCTCTACAACACATTTGGACCTAACAATTGGTATCAAAGCTATATGTTTAACATACAAAACATAGATCCTTGTGTTTAGTAGAAGAATCGTGAGTTTTCATTTTCTAGATTTACTTTTCATTTTCTCGAAAAGTGAGCTTTAATTCGTTTGTAGTGAAAACTCATCCGAAAAATTATTTAAATACTCCAGGTGTGATTATTTAGCTTGGGTGTATTTTAATTAATTTTTGTGAATTAATCTGGGTACTTTGATATTTGGTGTTCTTGAGTGTTCATCATTTGTTCTTATCAAAGAAGACGACCCAACAACTTTTTGATCTCCTTTTCAAACAGATAAATAGTAAAAGAATAAAAAGGTGTTTTTGGATTTTTGATTTGCATTATTCACGGCCGAAAGTATATCAAAACATACTCAGTACCTAGGACGTGGGTTAGGTGGGTTAGGTGAGTAAAGCATCAAAAGTCAAAAAGGTGTTAAAGAAATAATATTGTTTATTCAATATTAAAGTGATCTGCAGCAAAATTATTCTAAGGACAAAAGTTCTACATAGAATTTCTACTTGAGATTTTCTACATAGAATTTCGACTTGGATAACTTCTACTTGGTGAAGTTCGACTTGAGCAAAAAATTTCTACTTAGAGAAATTTCGACTTAGGCAGAAATTCTACATAGCCTAGTCTTGGGTACTTAGAAACTTTTAGTGACCAGAATTGAAATGGCTCCTAAAAATGCATTCAAGATCCCAATGTTCAACCGAGATCACTATGAAGAATGGGTTTTCAGAATGAGACTCTATTTAGAGACTGTTAACCCTGAATATTTGGAAGTCCTTGACAAGGGTAAATTTGTTCCAATGGTGGTTATTCCTGCGCATACGGAAGGAGGGGTGGTTATAGCACCTCGGTCTGAGCCTAAAAAGGCCTCGGAGTTTTCAGATGCTGACAAGGAGCAAATAGCTTATGATACTGACGTACGACAAACCTTGATGGAATCTCTTGATCATGAAATGTTCAACATAGTCAAAGGTCTGACTACAGCAAAGAAGATTTGGGACAAGATAGAAGTTGTCATGGAAGGATCTGCAGAGGTTAGAAGTAACAAGACACTCATACTCAAGATGGAGTATGACACCTTCAGAATACGAAAAGGAGAAGGCATAACAGACGTCTATCTACGATTCAGTCAGTTGGTATTGGATTTGAATCTGAGAGGTGTAACTCTCCCCATGGTTGAGACTAATACGAGATATCTGAGGAACCAGCCAAAGAGCATTGAACATAGGGTCTACGCAATTAGAGAAACCAGAGATTTGCATACAACTTCTCTGGAAGAATATTATGGAATATTAAAGACCTAGGAGCTGGAAACACTTCAAGATCAAGCATGGGACAATGATTCAAAAGGAAAAGAAACTGCATCAGGATTAGTTGCTGATGAGGAAGAGTCTAAGAAGGCAATGGTTGCAGAAAAGACTAAATCATCACATGCACCACATCAAGTTGATAATGATGACGAGTGCACATCTAACAGTGATGATGACTACTACACCCAAGAAGAGCTGGACAACATGGACGATAGTGTCGTGGCATACATGGCAAGGAAGTTCAGCAACATGAGATTCAGAAAGAGCAACCGACCACAGAGAAATTCTTCATCTTACTATCGGGCTGCTAGGGGTGGTGGTAGTTCGTCAGGCTACAAAGGAAAAGGCAAGAATACCAGCTACAAATCTCCTTTGGATTTCAAAATGAAGTTCAAATGCTATAACTGTGGTGAAGCTGGACATTTTGCTACCGACTACAAAAAGCCTAAACAGACTTATCCAAAAGAGACATATGAAGCCCTCAAAAGCAAGTATGAATCGCTGGTGAAGGAAAGACATGGAAAAAGAGCTTTGTTAGTGACAGAAGGAAGAGCTTGGGATGACTCAGATGAGGAAGATGTTACTCATGTAGCAAACTTTGCCCTCATGGCTGAGACATCAGAGGAACCAGAGGTACCAGTTCTAACCCTTAAAGTAGAAATGTCCATTGATGATTATAAGGAACAGAACGGGGCTCTTAGTGAAGAGATCTATATGTTGTGCAAAAGCCTAGACTCTTCTCAAAAGGAACAGAAAACACTTGTTGCCAAAAGCAGAATGCTTGAGGCAAAAGTGGAAGAGTTAGAGGCTGCTTGCACTGTAGATACTTCCCTAAGAGACTTTATTAAGGAAGAAGTAGAAGCATGTCTTAGGGACAAACTAGCTGAGTTAGAAACTAAATGCGAAGCTTACAAACTAGCTGCTAGTAAAGTGTATGTAGATAATGACACATTTAAGAAGATAACTGGAGTAGGTATAGGACCTTATTATTCTGACCTTCCTAAGAAAGAAGGAAAGAGACCTATCGACCCTAGTTCCAGTGACCTTAAAAAGGAAATTCCTATCCCTCTTAAATCAGCTGTTAAACCTATCTACAAACACCTTGTTCCTAGAATAGAAGAAGAAGAGACTGAATTAATATCTAGATATGAGATTGAGATGGAAGATCGCCAGAAAGCACAACCTATAACTCCTATCAAACAAGTTAAAATCAATTTCCCTAGAGATCAATCTAGACCAGGATTAGGAGCTAAGGCTGTTAAACAACCAGTAAAGAAAGAAAAAGGCATAAAAGAGGTTAAGGCTCAGCGAATAAAGAAAGCATGTTATCACTGTAAATCTACTGAACATCTTTCTTATGCATGTAAAGCTAACATAAATGTTCCTGCTGCACATGCCATGCCTACCACACATACAATGAATAATCTGCATTAGAATCATGCACAGTGTTGTCAACCTAATTGTATGCCATGCACTTTTAACGTCATGCAAGCTTTTGTGAATTTAATGAATGCATCTAGCCAGTCATGCTCAAATACTGTTGCTAGTTCAAACATCAAGAAAAAGCATGTGAGAGCCAAGACTGTCAGTCCTCCTAAAGTTAGGAGTGACAAACCTTCTCCTAAGACTGACAAATCTGTCAAGTCTGAGAAAGGAAAGGAGATAGTCGAAAGCTCTAGTAATGATAAGAAAAGTGCATCTCCTATTGTTATCTGTTGATTCTCGATCTTATCGAAAAGCCGGGCCCAATCAAAGTTGGGTTCCGAAGAATGTCTAACCAATCTGTCATTGCAGGGCGTTAAGCAGAATAGAAATAAAGTTATATGGGTGCTAGACAGTGGAGCATCGAGGCATATGACTGGAAACAAGTCCCTGCTTACAGAGTTGGTTATGAAGGCTGGCCCTTATGTTACCTTTGGAGATGACAGCATAGGTGTGACAAAGGGATATGGCAAACTGAAGACTGGTAATGTCATCATTGAAGATATTTCCTATGTTGAGGGACTGAAGCACAATCTGTTGAGTATCAGTCAATTCTGTGACAAAGGTTACGAAATTGTCTTCAACAAGAAAGGTGTATCAATCACTCACATTAAGGAAGGCTCATTGGCTTTGAGAGGAGTTCGAAAGGCAGATCTTTTTGTTGCAGACATGGATTCAGCAAATTAGAATGAGGTCACCTGTTTCTACAGCAAAGCCTCGGATGATGAAAGCTGGTTATGGCACAAAAAGCTATCTCACTTAAACTTCAAAACGATGAATGCTCTCGCGAGACGAGAATTGGTGAGAGATCTACCTCAAATGGAGTTCGCTCCTAAAGGACTCTGTGAAGCCTGTGAAATGGGAAAGTCGAAGCGAGCATCGCATAAAAGCAAAGAAATTTCTAGTATTACTGAGCCTCTGCAACTTCTTCACATGGATTTATTTGGCCCAGTGAATGTCCTATCTTTGTCTAGGAAAAGATATGCATTGGTAATCGTGGATGACTTCTCCAAATATACATGGGTATTGTTCGCAATGACGAAAGATGAAGTACCTTTCTTAATCATTGATCACATCACTCAAATTGAGAATGTTTCAACACTTACTGTGAAGACGATTAGATCAGACAATGGCACTGAATTCAAAAACGCAGTGCTGAATGACTTCTGTGTATCTAAGGGAATACGTCGTCAGTATTCAGCCCCGAGAACTCCACAGCAAAATGGAGTAGTTGAATGGAAGAATAGAACTTTGGTTGAAGCAGCAAGAACTTTGTTGTATGATTCGAAACTTCCTCTGTACTTCTGGGCCGAAGCAGTGAGTACCGCTTGTTACACTCAAAATAGAACCTTGATCATAAAAGATAAAGAAAAGACACCATGTGAATTAATGAACAACAGACGACCAACAATCAAATACTTTCATGTATTTGGAGCAAAATGCTATGTACTTATAGATGATGAAAATCTAGGCAAGTTTGCAGCAAAAGCTCGTGAAGGAATCTTTGTTGGTTACTCCACAGATGTGGTGGCAGCTTATAGGGTGTTCTTAGTGAATGATCGAAAAGTGACTGAAAGCTACAACGTCAGATTCGACGATACCAAACTCCCATCAATTTCTAGAGATTCTAGTGAACCTGAGTCCCTAAAATTTCAGAATCTGGACTTAGATGAACTTGAAGATGAACCTGAGTTAGTTGTCCCATTAAATGTTCCAAGTGTACGTGAAGAACCTGAGTCTAGTGAACAATCTAATTCTACAAGATCAGAAGAGACTTCTTCAGTACGAACCGGCAACAACTCAGGGGGAGTAAATAGCAACTCAAGGACAACTGTTCAAGGCTCGAGACGAGTTGACAGTAGTTCTGTAGGAGCTGGCACTAACTCAGGGGGAGTTAGTGAGAATAATCAAAGTAGTCAGCACCACAACTCAGAAAGTCAAGCTGAATCATCAAGACAATTTCCAGGAGAACGGGTATGGAATAGAGATCATCCGTTTGAATTAATTATTGGTGATCCAGATGATGGTGTGACTACTAGAAGAACTGCAAGAGCTGACCTGGCTAATATTTCCTTATATTCTGGGTTCTTATCTAAGATTGAACCTAAAGAAATAGAAGAAGCTCTTGGTGATGCTGATTGGGTGATTGCAATGCAAGAGGAACTCAACCAGTTTGAAAGGCAGAAAGTTTGGAAACTGGTACCCCGACCAAAGAATATATCAGTAATTGGAGCTAGGTGGGTATTCAGAAATAAACTGGATGAAAACGGACTTGTAACACGAAACAAGGCTCGTTTGGTTGCAAAAGGTTATTCTCAGCGAGAAGGAATTGACTATGATGAAACCTATGCACCGGTTGCAAGACTTGAGGCAATCAGGATGTTCTTGGCATTTGCAGCACATAAGAACTTCAAGGTTTTCCAGATGGATGTGAAAAGTGCCTTCCTGAACGGAGAGTTAGAAGAAGAAGTGTATCTGGAACAGCCGCCTGGCTTCATTGATCCAGAACATGTAGATTTTGTATATCTTCTCTTCAAATCTGTCTATGGCCTCAAGCAATCCCCAAGGCGATGGTATGAAACCCTATCCTTATTATTAATTGAAAATGGTTTTACTAGGGGAGTAATTGATAAAACATTGTTCTATAAAAATGTAAGAAATGACTTAATACTTGTTCAAGTCTATGTGGACGATATTATTTTTGGGTCATCTAATGAGCGCTTGTGCGAGAAATTTGCTAAGCTAATCCAGGAAAAATATGAGATGAGCATGATGGGAGAGCTGTCCTTCTTCCTTGGATTACAGATCAGTCAGAGAAAAGATGGTATCTTTATCTGTCAATCCAAGTACGTCAGAGATTTACTCAAGAAGTACAATCTAGAAGATGCATCAGCAGCTAAGACTCTCATGGCAACAGCCACGAAGCTTGATGAAGACAAATCAGGTAAACCAGTTGACATCACAAGCTATCGAGGTATGATTGGCTCACTCCTCTATTTAACTGCAAGTAGACCCGATATAATGTTCGCAACTTGTTTATGTGTAAGGTTCCAAGCGGATCCTAGAGAATCACATCTCGTAGCCGTCAAAAGAATTTTTAGGTATCTCAAGGGCACACCAAATCTAGGGATTTGGTACCCAAGAGATACAGGTTTTAATCTAATTGGCTATTCGGATTCAGACTATGCAGGTTGCAGGATTGATAGGAAAAGCACATCTGGTGCTTGTCAATTTCTTGGCAGAAGATTGGTGTCTTGGCAAAGTAAAAAGCAACATACAGTATCTACTTCTACTGCTGAAGCTGAGTACATTGCTGCTGGAAGCTGTGTAGCTCAAATACTGTGGATGAGGAACCAATTGAAGGATTATGGCATGGAGCACAAGAAAATTCCAATTATGTGTGACAACACAAGTGCCATTGCCATAACCAACAATCCTGTAGATCACTCAAGAACCAAGCACATCGACATCAGGTATCACTTCATAAGAGAACATGTCGAGGAGGGGACTGTGGAGCTACATTTTGTGCCCACAATGCAACAAATTGCAGATATATTCACCAAACCTCTTGATGAAGTAACATTCAATAGATTGGTTGGTGAATTGGGAATGCTTAACATAAGTTAGTAAAGCCTCCTATCTGTAAAATCCAGATTTATGTTTGTTTGTGCAAGCTACTCAATCATTATGTGCTTAGACTTTAAAATGTCTAATTAATGATTGTTATAGGTTGCATATAATGTCATTTTACATAAATTCATTGTGTTTTAAATGTCTTTAATAGCACAAATCTTTGAATTTATGCTTGTTAGATTGCATGATCATAGGGGGAGTTAAATTCATAGTATTCTAAATTTTGCATGATTTTTAGATGAATTTACCTATGATTTTCATGTAATTAGAGGCCTTAGAATTGAATATCTTCAAAATTTCGAGTTAGTTTCTATCTCGAAACTCATCTAGAAATTCGACTTGAATTTTGACTTGAGCTGCCAGAGTGAAGTTTTGAAAATTCTAAGTCTGGGAAGAATTTCGAGTTGTCTATCTCGAAATTCATCTCGAAAATCGACTTTGAGTTCGAGTTCGAGTTACCAGTGTGCCTAGTTCTATCTTCAAAATATTCGAGATAAGGTCTATCTCGAACTTTATCTTGAAGGTTGAGATGAGGTTTCCATTAAGGGGATATTTTGAAAAGAACTGAGAATAACTTCGAGTTAGTCTCTATCTCGAAACTCAACTCGAATTTCGACTTGATGTTCGAGATAGAGTTCTCAGTTGCTTAAAGGGGAATTTTTCGAGTTAAACTCCTAACTCGAAACGTATCTCGGATTACCCTGTAGTTTTTGCTTCAAGGGGATATTTTGGAAAGAATTGAGAATAACTTCGAGTTAGTCTCTATCTCGAAACTCAACTCGAATTTTGACTTGATGTTCGAGATAGAGTTAAACTCCTAACTCGAAACGTATCTCGAATTTCCCTGTGTTTTTTTTTTCTGGAGGGGAATTTTACAAGTTTACTTCAAGCCAATCAAGTTCGAGATAGGATTTCCCTGTAGTCTTTGATGTAAAATTGGTTAAGTGCTTATTTGTTCGAGTTAACATCTATCTCGAACTTCATCTCGAAGTTCGACTTGATGTTCGAGATCGAGTTCGACTTAAGTCTTCCCTGTATGTACTTGGTGTTTTTCACTCTTTTTAACAGGGACATTTTTGTCATTTCACAATCATCTATATATACATCTCTAACTCGATGCATCATTCACTTTACCTAATTTCATTTTTACAGCAGCCGCTTCACAAAAACAAGGCGATTTCACAAATTACATACCACTAATCCTTGTTTTTGTGATTAAACTCATACTAATCACGAATTACTGCCAATTTTTTGACTACTATTGTCTGTGTTATCATTAATCTTTGTGTTGGTGTGTTTTGTAACCACTCATATACACGCGCATATACATACACACGAACATCAGGTGTTTGTGTAACTATTCAAAACACGATTTCCATATTCTCCATCCATATACACACACGATTTCACTAGTATACACACGAATATACATCTTCATTGAATATTCAGATTTAGTAATTGGCCACTGTTCATATCCCGTAGTTTAATTTCTCAGATTGCTTTTTGGTATTCTCCATAAATTGAAAGGGATAAAACTGTTAATTCGTAAATTACTTGTTTTTCAAATTAAAAATTTCACATCTCTTAAAGAAAAACATTTAATTAAAATGGCTCACTAATTTTCACTTGCTACAAACAATTTTTATAATATTTCTACGGAAATTGGTGATCAACTCCCGCGGTTTAAGTTTTGGGTACGATTTCTTAATTTGTACTCCAAGGCTAGCCATGCTTTTACTGCTAAACCTACACTAGTACATGATGCTTTACAGCAATTATGGACTAGTGCGGTTACTTTTGGGAGCAAAACTACCCCCTACGGTTTCAGGTTTACCTTAGCGGGTCAAGAATATGAGGTGACTGAAGAAATTGTCAACAGGGTTCTGGGATTCCCGATCAAAGATGCTTATGATTCAGAACCTACAACGGAACAACGCCTCACATTCTTTGAAGAAATAGGATGTTATCCTCCGACTGGCCGGATCACTGGAAACATCCAAAAACAATTCTTTCATGTGGAATGGAATTACTTTTTCGAGGCCATCACAAGATGTTTTCGGGCACGCGAAAAAGATTTTCATCAAATTCCAATTCCAATGCAAACCTTTGCAGTTGCCCTAGCAAGAGAACTGGATATAAATTATGGACGCATAGTTCTCTCTGAGATAGTGGCTACAATGGGATCTCCTGCAAGCAGAGACCTCACTACAACTGATGTTGTCTGCTGGTTTCCTCGGTTCCTACAAATGCTGATTAATGATTTAATACCGAAGGATGCTCTTGCTGTTAGACAGGGATTTGCGAGAAGCCCAACATCTGCACCGCTAGGGATGGGCACTAAGTCACTTTCAACTATTGCTAATCAGGATAAACATCAAGGTAAACCGATGTCAATTCCTGAAAACATTCAAATGTGGCTTACATATGATGCAGGAGTTACCAATTTGGAGGAATCATCGCAAGTTTCATCATATGCTCAGAATCCGTCTGCTCATGCTGAGGCATTTGATGGGATTCCTGATGAGCAAAGCGATGATGCACAAGGTAATGAATCAGGTAATCTCTCCCTGCATACTATTCATTCCTCTTCCTATGTATCTGATTCCGAGACCCAAGAGACTGCTAGACCGCAGGCTCTATCCCAGGGTGAGAGCTATATTTCTGAGCCTGACACACATTCTTATTCTCTTTCACCCCTGTTAACGGAAGTCAGAAAGCCAGCACATCTATATGTAGGAAATGATGAGGAGAGTGACCCCGAAGTACAGCCTCTTATTCGAAAGAAAGCCAAAAATTTTCATGCTGCTACTTCAAAAGTCCAATCAAACCCTAATGTGTCACACGCAACCACTCCACCTCACGAGAGTGGTTCTCCCCTTAAACAATCTGCACATAGGGATTTTGGTGAGGATTATGTACCTTTTGAAGATACTGTTGCTTCAAAAGGACATGAAGTATTAATAACTTCAGCCGTACCTTCACCGGTACGTACTAATGCTGCAAAGAGGATCGGTTCTGATGTCGTACAAGAACACTTTGCAGCCTCTCAGCCTGAGATTCCAACTCAGGACAGAACAGACATAGATCCCATAACTGCCAATTATATTTTCTGCAGGTACTGCTTCATACTTTGGATCAATCATTGAAGACATACACGAGCGTGAGACAGGGAGTGTGTGTGAGAGGTTAGGGAGAGAGGGACCTTCATTTTTAAGGCCCGAAACAGAGCGCCAAATACTAACAGAACGAGTATTAGAGCGAGGCCAGCTAAACCAAACACCGTCCCTTAATATTGAAAATCTTGATACACGTATGACTTCTATGGAAAATCAGATGAGGCAGTTCGGGCAGACGATGGGGCAGTTCGGGATTAACATTGGAAACAATCAAAGGGCTCTTGATGACTACGCAGCACGGATGGCAAGTCAAGCTACAGCTTTTGATGCTTTGACAAACAAGGTCAATGACTTGGGCCATGCTGGTGGTGTCTTGGGAAGCACTCTGAATGAAAGGATGGGGGCAATGGAGTCTACAATGCATACAATGGCTGTGGAGATGAGTAGAATGATGTTCGCAGTCAGGAGTTTTGTGCCCCCGGAGTGTTTCGAGTCGCAACAACCTCCCCCCGATGCTGGTGCAGGTGGTGCTAGTGGAGCGGGAGCCTCCGGGTCTGGTTTTGGAGGTTCTTATGCTGCTGGTGGATTTCCGGAGCAAGGTGGTGTTCAGGATAACTCACCTAAGGGGGAGAGTGGAAAGGAGACGAGGCAGCAGGCAGTTCACATTGAAGAAATTGAAGAACATGCTGATCTTGCCAAGGAAATAGAAATTTAGCCGTCTGTTGATGAAGAGGCTCTGAGGAAGAGAAAGGGTAAGGCAATGATGGTTGATGAACCATTCGTTGACCTGAGTCATCAGGAAACAGTATAGGAGGTACTTGACTCAGATTCTGATATGGAAGACGTACCTTTGGCACATGCTATAAAGAGATCTTTGAAGGAACAAGGTGGAGGTGCTGGGATATCTTCCGGAATGCCTGAAGAAATTCCTGTTGATGAGGAAACCCTTAAAGCTCAACAGTTAGCCTTGGAACAAGCTCAGTTCCATAAAATGAAGATGATGCAAGAACATGTTGCGTTCCTAGAAAAGAAAGTGGAGCTCCAAGGGAAGCAGTATGATCATGAGCTTGCAAGGCTAGCTGATCCTCAAGTTGATCTCGACAAGAGAAGGATAGGACAGAAGTGGGATGAAGCAAGGAAGATATTGATGGGACCCTGTGCGAAAGGAGTTCATAACAAGGAGGCAGATGACCTGTTCTACAACCTGAATTTGCAGAATCCAATGACTGTGGACTATATAAGTGCTTTGAAGAGATTAATTTCTAAAGTCAGGGTTGGATACAATGCAACGCTTAAGGAGTGGCAGGTTATTTTGTCTTTGGTAGAAGGTGTCCCAACATCTTTCCTATATGTGGATGACCAATTCATAACGAGAAGATCTGCGTCAGAGTTGTTCTTGCTAGCAACAAAAATTCAATACTCTCAATCTTAGGAGCTAAGCATTCTGTATAGGGATCAGTTAATGTAGCTAGCAGAGGACAAGGGTCCAGAATTCTCAGCATATCCAAATTTTGTCTGGATGGTAGTTAACGGGAAGATGAAGAGGGTTAGCATGGAGGAAAATGATTTAATGGATCTTTCAGTGGAATCTCTCAAAGCTGTCTGTAGACAAATGATGAGTAAGGGATTCACTTCTGAGCTTAAAGAAAAATCAGTGAAGATCATTGAAAGAGTCATATTCAAGAAGAGCAATGAGGTGTGGAAGTGTGATATCATTGCTCCAAACCCTCTAGATAACGTGAAAATTGAGCCGGAGCTGATGGAGAAGAAATGGAATATTCTTCAAGCAATGAAGAATGTAGATGAAGCTCTGACACTTCCTTCTGAAGCAATGGAACAAGGAGAGATAAGGGAGGCAGTTGGTGTTCCAGGAAGAGATAGTGTATACTGGATACACGCTTATGTTGAAGATACAGCTGATGCCTTAGTATTCATAGATGCATACCAAAATCAAACACTCTTGCATATGAGTAGAAAATGGCTGCTACAGACTCAAAATGCTGCATTTCTGGAGAGAGTATTACATGTATTCAAATGGGGCGAAGTGGAAGATAAGTATGTGGAAGAAAAGCAGAGACTCATGAGTTACCTGTCTGAGGTAGTGGTGGAAAAGAAGCGGATGGAGCGAGATGCGGCTAGTGTCCACAATACTAACCGTGTCAAGGGCTACCTCAAAATGATCTATTGTCAGTTTAAAGCTGATAAAACACATTGGAAACCTCAGCTCATAATGAAGAACTTTGAGGACATTCCAAAGATCAGGACTACTCAGGAGGTGGACAAACTCAGAAGGCTTTTCAAACATCCTCATCCAGAGCCCAAGAATCCTCTAGAAATGGAAGCTGTAAGTCTGTTGAATGCTAGGTGGAAGCAGCTTCACGATCCAGTGTACAAGAAAGAACAGCAGCAGAAGGAGAAGCGCAGAAGGCAGAAAGAAGAGAAGGACCAAGCTGCTGAAGCTAGAAAGAGGAAACAGAATTAGGGTTAAAGGTCAGAGTGGTGTGAACTTGAAGTTGGAAAAACTTCATGTCTTTCGGTTGCTTTAACTCACTTGAGGAAAATTCACCTTAGAGTGAATCCAATAAGGTGATATAAGTTTGACTAAAAGGTATGAAATAATCCAGGTGATAGGAATCACTCAAATGATCTTTAATTCGAAGTTCGAATTCTGTTTCTAGTTTAAGTTCTTTGTATTGTTTTCAAGTACATTTTAATTGTAAAGTATTCAAGACTTTAATGTTAATTATCTTTTCTCGTCTCATTGTTTAGTTGAGTTATCCTTCATTAATTTGAATGTCATTGTTAGACAATCAAATAGGGGGAGATTGAAAGGCAGAGTGTGTAAACTTGTAACACTGTAACTAATGTAACTCAATTAAAGGAAAAGATACTTAACCAGAAGACAATCAAGAACAAGAAGCCACAAGAAATAAGCACTAAATGAAGACACGGTAATTGATACAATTGAACATGTTAACTATGATCAAGCCAAGAAGAAATCATTGAAAGAAGTTCAAGTAAAAGTTGTTCATGCCTCAGTGATTTGAGAAATAAAGATTCAAGATCATAACTATCAGTATCAACAAGACAAATTGATTTCAAGTGAACAAGAAGGAAAGCGAACATTGGAAAGCCACGTTACTAAGTGAATATGGTAATTTATTCAAGAAACAAAAACACTATCAAGACTAGTCACTTATGAACCAGACCAGTGCATCAAGTGTCAGGACATTGATAGCAAGTTTATGTCAGTAATAAAGATCCATGTTCAAGAGCTTGGTGAAGAATAAAGAAGACATGAAGATATCACAAGTTCAAGATGTGCATTGAAGTTTCAAGTTGAAGACCAGAATATTTTCTAAGTACTAAATATTCTAGATGTCCAAGTAGAATATTTCTAAGTAGAAGTTCTACTTAGAAATTCGAGATGGCTAAGTAGAAATTCTCAAGCAGAAGTTCTACTTAGAGTGCAGCTTCAACATGACACATGGCATCTTCTGATTGGCAGATTTCCAAGCTTTCAAGATAAGGCAAGATTTATGTGGACATCATTGGGCCACGTATATCTTAGTCTTTGAAGACTACAGGACATAGATTACATGTAGTATAAATAGAAGTACTTGTGTAATGTTTTAGTTAGTGAGCAATAGTTGAGAGAAACACATGTAAAAGAGAGAGAGTGCATTCACAGAGCTTAGTATCATTCACTTCTCTCTGAACTTCTGTTATACTTTGTAATGAATGTTGTAGCAACCACTTCAAGTTATATATAAGACATATATTCCTTGAATCTGTGTGTTCGTTTATTGCATCGTATTTATTGCTTCTCATATTCGAAAAGTTGTATTCACCCCCCCTCTACAACACATTTGGACCTAACAGAGAGTCATCAAAGTCATTCGGGAATTTCACGACGTATTCGCTTGGAATCTCGAAGACATGCCAGGTTTAGACCCATCAGTCGCTAAACATTGCCTCAACGTGAAACCCGATGCCCAACCGGTGAAGCAGAAGAAGCGAAATTTCGCTATGGAAAGACAAAAGGTCATCCAAGCCGAAGTCGAACCCGATTGGTTGGCAAACGTGGTGGTAGTCAAAAAATTAAACGGAAAGTGGAGAATGTGTGTCGATTACACCGACCTAAACAAGCATTGCCCGAAGGACCATTACCCTTTACCGAACATCGATCAGTTGATAGATGCCACTTCGGGCCATCAAATACTCAGCTTCTTGGATGCGTTCTCCGGATACCATCAGATCGCTATGAATGCCGAAGACATTCCTAAAACAGCATTCATTACACCGAATGGCACTTATGCCTACATCAAAATGCCCTTCGGACTAAAGAATGCAGGGGCAACGTTTCAAAAAATGATCAACAAAGTCTTCAAAGCCCAAATAGGCCGAAACATGGAATGCTACGTGGATGATATGATTGTCAAATCCTTGTTTGGAGATCATGCCGAAGATCTGAAAGAATGCTTCGAAGCACTAAGGAAAAACAACATGAGGATTAACCCGAACAAATGCACGTTCGGAGTTAACAGTGGAAAATATTTAGGATATATGGTCAGCGCCCGAGGAATTGAGGCGAATCCTGAAAAAATTAAAGCAGTCATCGACATGGAAGCACCGAGGACGATCAGGGATATTCAGAAATTGACCGGATGAATGGCAGCCTTGAGAAGGTTCATTTCTCGATCAGCTAAAAAAGCCCTGCCATTTTTTGAGGTGCTTCGGGGAACAAAAAACTTCGAATGGGGAACGAGTTGTCAAAAGGCTTTTGAGGAACTAAAAGAATACCTGGTAAACACCCCACTCTTAATGAGACCAAGCCCGAACGAAACTCTTCAGCTATATCTGGCTGTGAACGACCGAACACTCGGGGCGGTACTGATTAAACAGCATGAAGGGAACCAACATCCAGTGTTCTACGTCTCTCACATCCTAAAAGATGCAGAAACAAGGTATCCCAATGCCGAAAAGTTTGCTTACGGGCTAGTAATGGCCTCGAGAAAGTTACGGCACTACTTCCAAGGCCGAACGATCCAATTAGTAACCGATCAACCCCTAAAGAAGATCATGCGAAGACCAGAAGCTTCGGGCCGAGTGGTTGCTTGGTCGGTCGAATTAGGAGAATACGACCTGGAATTTGTTCCCCGAACAGCAATCAAAGCTCAAACCCTTGCTGACTTTATAACGGAATGCTCTTTCTCTGGTCCGAAGGATTTGGCTCCAGAAGAACAATTAATACATTCACCAGAAAAGTGGAAACTTTTTGTAGATGGTTCGGTAGTAGGATCGAAATGTGGTGCAGGCCTCATATTAACTAGTCCCGAAGGCTTCGAGATATGTCAAGCGATCAGATTCGCTTTCTTCTTAACCAATAACGAGGCCGAATATGAAGCGGTATTAGCAGGTCTAGATTTGGCAAAAAGTTTGGAGGTAAAGCACCTAAGAGTTTTCAGCGATTCTATGCTAGTTGTCAAACAGTTTTCAGGAGAATACAGACAAAAGGATCCCCGAACAAAAGCCTATGCCACGAAGGTGCGCGAAAATTCATTATTGTTCGAATCATTCGAATTAAGCCAAGTAGCCAGGGAGAACAACAGCCGAGCCGATGCGTTATCAAGGTTAGCTTCGGCGGAAACTCAGAATCTCACAGGTTCAATTTATTTGACCGAAGTCAAGGCACCATCGATAGACAAAAAACAATGCCTGGAAATTCATCAAGGAATTAATTGGATGACGCCAATCAGAGCTTTCTTAGAAAAAGACACCCTTCCCCTAGATAAAAAACATGCCCATAAAATCAGATACCGATCGGCCAGTTACTCCATCATTGAAGGCAGATTATTCAGGAGATCAGCCACTCAGCCATTGCTCCGATGCCTAGACCCCGACGAGCAAAAGATGGCATTAGAAAGTATTCATGAAGGTGTTAGGCCGAATACACAATTAATAATCAACTTTGTATGAGAGTTTAACAAGTAAAAGCGTTTATGCACTTAAAAACTTCTTGTATTTCGAACCCTCTTCGTGATGTGAAATATCACAAAGAGCTGCTAGGTTACAATAAAGATAATTCGTTATCGATACCCTTCTAGGGTTAACCTAACTGTATTTATATAACATACAGCTACGATACAATCTCTAATTGATATTCCTAATAATCAGCTATACAATGATATCAATTACAGATTGTCACACGTCTCCTATGTCAACTCGATCTCTTTGATAGCTATCCAATCTTCAAAGATATCGCTTCCATAATAAATCTTCAATCACTGTTGACCAGTAGACGCTTCCTCTAGACAGAGTTTGACAAACTCTGTCGAGCTTCCATCTGTCAGAGTTTACACTAAACTCTGACTGCTTCCAGCTAAACTCTGATAATTCACTGTAACACTTAAACACTGATTAAAACACATCAATTATATTCAACAATCTCCCCCAACTTGTTCATTAGCAAAAATGCACAAGTTAATGACAATAATTGATGATGTCAAAACAAATAGACAAATACAGTATTTATACAAATTCAGAGTTTAAGCTTCTACTTAATAAAAACTTCAGAGAATAAGAAAATCCTTACAGACCTTAATCTCTTATCATTTCAAGATCTGGCACAGCTCTGAGATAATCTATTAGCAATCTTCTTTCTGCATTTTCAAGTTCAATCTTCATAGCTTCTTTAATTTCTCTGAGCTGAGGATCACTTTAATCTGTCTGGTAGATAGCAGCCCTAAGATCATAGATTTTGTTCCTTCTCATCTCATTTCCCAGTCTGATAAATCTGACTTTTTCTGACTGTGAATTGAAATCAAGTACTGTGATTCCCAAATCAGTCTTTAACTTTGCAGTACCTTTCTTCATTTCAATGAGATTGCCTTTGTAATCCCTGTACTTAGGAACATATCTGCTATTACATTTCACTCCTCTGATTGCCAGATTCTGAAGCATTTTCTGTCTGAGCACATTAGCAACTGACTGAGTCCTTTGACTATTCACCTTGAGAAGATATAGAACATACTCTAGTTCTTCCCAACATTTCAAGCCAATATCATTCTCACCAACTTTAAATACTGTCCCATCATCCATGAAGTACAAGAGAAAATCCTTGCTTAAACTCTTCTGATGAACTAACTATACTGATTCCAGTCTATCCAAACTCTCTTGAGGAACACCACGACCTGGAACAGCCAGTGAAGAAGGATCTCTAGGACCAGTATATTGCCTTTTGTCTCTGTGTGAACCTAATCCACCCTTATTATTTCCAACTTTGCCAGATAAAGCTTTTCCATCAGAAACATTCATAGAAACTCCAGATAATACATTTGGATCATGAATTGTTCCTTTTCCAAAAACCGATTTCAACTGAGAAGAGTGTAAAGGTGTGATCATTGCTTGTGATGCAACAGAAGTTGTAACTTTCTTTTGTGAACTTTCTCCTTCAATGCCTTTTAGCTTGAGTTTAGCTTCTGCTGCCATTGTTTCCTTTGAAAACCGAGATCTTTGACTAACATCAGCCCTTTCTTTGATCACAACACCTTTAACAACAGGTCTAGGAGCTTTTCCTCTTTGTACCTTACCAGACTTTAAAGCTTTAAGATGTTCTTCTTGTAAACTCTTTTCTTCAGCTTCAATGTCCTCAATCGTAACTCCTTCCTCATTCTCTTCAATAAACAGCTTAGCAGCCAATTCTTCATCAGTTTGTGGATTAGAAGGTAATAGCAAACTCTTGGTCTTTGAAGTACCTTGAGTATCAGTATTTCTCCCAACAGACTGTGATTTAGATGACTTGCTAGTTCTCAGAGTTTGAATCTCTTCAGCCTTGTTCTTTCCTTTACTACTTGCCCCTCCATCTCCAGCACTATCCCTTCTGACAACTCTCTCCCCCTTTTTGACATCATCAGGCATAAGAATAGATGTAATTAACTCCAGGGAAGTAGCAATAGAATCAATTTTAGCAGATAAGTCAGACTGATTCTCTTCAACTTTACTCAGCCTGGCAAAGAGATTGTCTTGAGCTTTAGAGAATTTTGTAGTCACTAGTTTTGAGTCTCTTTCCATTTTCATTTCTCTAGCTACAACCTCATTTCGCAAAGCAGTGATTGCCATTGTAGTATCATCAAATCTTCTATCTTCCTGTTGAATAGATTAGCAGATAGAGAGAACAAAAAGATGTAATGTTTGCTTGTATTCTCTTTCTTATTATCAATGAAAAATTATGTTTCTCTAATCTTATTCATTGTGTTCTGCAACTTTTATTTATGTTTGATGAACTGTTCTTTAAGAAAATAAATCAAGAAGAGAATATGAAAACTAATTAAAGTAATCATATAAAGAACACATTTATCAACAATCCACAGATTAGCAGTTGTCAAAAATCCTATTTACTCCAAGATTTTCAAATTGTCCAAGTGAAAATTTACCTTAGAGTACAAATCACGAATCAACAGCGTTTGTCAATTCTCCAACTTTATCACCGAAACCCTTTCATAAATTGCACAGTTGTGAATATATGTGTGTGTGAAGCAGAGTTTACTAAGTCAATTTTTAGAGCATCTAATTTTTCATAAAATCCATAAAGTAAATCAATAAACACTGGATGCACAAACTTTCATAGTAAACACTGACTGTATGATGAAAGCTAAACTCTGAAGTAATCAAACTATATACAGTAACTTTTATTTTATACCCCCTTTATATACATTTCTTTTTTTTTATTTGTATTTTCATCATTTTTTTTCATTTTTTTTCATTTTCATTTTTTTTTCATTCCAGTAATCAGAGGTTGGAACCAGTCACCAAAAATTCAAAAATTTTAGCCCTTATCATTTTGGTAAGTTCCTGGGTCATCCTAGTATTTAACTAATCACCAAAAATCAGAGAATTTTAGCACATATTATATACCAATAGGTTCCTGGGTCATCCTAGTATCCAACATAATCTCAAAGGAGTATAACAACCTATATACATTTTCTTTGGGGTATTGCAGTAAGCATTTTATTCTATCAGAGTATAACTAACAGAGTTTAGAGTTCATCAACATCAGTAGTTTTTCATGTAAGGTAATGCACACAGTATTTATAGACTCAGAGTTTAGGACAAAATAAACTAAGAGATGCTATAAATATGAGCCAGTATCATGCTGTGTTAACTTTCTGCACAATCTAAGATTATATCACAATAACTCAGAAAGATTCATGATTAATTGCTGAGAATCATGCTTCATACATATTTCTTCATTGGTGTTTTTCACTCAGACAAAAATCAATTCAAAGTTCACAGAGTTTATCAAACTTATTAACAGTGTATGACATACAGACATGCTGACAGAGTTTAGAGACTGTATAACACAACCATCAACGGATAAGACCGTATAACACAACCATCAACGGATAAGACTGTATAACATCAACCATCAACGGATAAGACTGTATAACATCAACGGATACAGTCCAGTTAGTCATCAACTGATGCAACCTACAATCAACGGATGCTACATTGGATCCTAGCTGGTAATTAGCAGTTGATTGTGGCAAGTTGTCTAACAGAGTTTAACAGAGTATGCATAACAGAGTTTAATCAACAGAGTTCACTTAGCATTTAACCAATCAGGAAATATGAGTAATACACTACATAAGTAAGATTTGAATCTAACCAACATTCCTAGTCAGAACTAGAGACCATTCCTAGTTCATTGACCAGTCTTGTAAATGTAGCTTCACTCAACGGTTTAGTGAAGATATCTGCAAGCTGTTGTTCTGTAGACACAAAATGTAGTTCAATATTTCCTTCTTCCACATGTTCTCTGATGAAGTGGTACCTTATGCTGATGTGCTTGGTCATTGAATGCTGTACTGGATTACCAATTATCAAATCAGGTGTATGTTATTTAGTCCATTTCCTAGAAGAAGGCAAATGACTTCTATCAGCATGTGATCCTCCCCCTTGATCCATGCTCTCCTGATTTTGTTGTGATCTATCTTCGTTTTCTGAGACTCCCCCTGAACTTGACTGCCCAAAGTCAGAATTTGAATTTTCAGAGTTTGAAGCATCAGAGTTTGATCCAGATTTTTCAGTTGACTCAGTATCAGTTTTTGAGTCTTCATCTAGATCATGCTCCCCCTCAACTGGTTCTCCCCTTTGTTGTGACTGAGAAGTTTCTCCAGTGTTTACCAGTAGAGGTTCAGAGTTTGTTTCAACAGAGTCTGTCAGAATTGTTTCATCAGAGTTTCCTTCATCAGAGTTTAAATCTTCATTTTCAAAATTCAGTTGATCATATTCATCTTTGTCTTCAAGTCCAGTTATCTTCTTATCATCAAAAGAAACATGTATAGATTCCATGATCACTTTAGTTCTCAGATTGTAAACTCTGAATGCCTTTGTTGACAGTGGATAGCCAACAAAAATTCCTTCATCTGCCTTTAGCTCAAACTTGGTCAACTGTTCTGGATGAGTCTTCAAAACAAAACATTTGCACCCGAAAATATGAAAGTATTTCAGGTTGGGCTTCTTTTTCTTCACCATCTCATATGGTGTATTTCCATGCTTATTGATCAGTGTTGCATTTTGAGTAAAACAAGCAGTTTGAACAGCTTCTGCCCAGAAATAATTTGGCAATTTTGCTTCATCAAGCATAGTTCTGGCAGCTTCAATCAAGGTTCTATTTTTCCTTTCAACTACACCATTTTGTTGTGGTGTACCAGGTGCTGAAAATTCTTGTTTCACTCCATTGTCCTTGCAGAATTCTTCCATTGTTGCATTTCTGAACTCAGTTCCATTATCACTTCTGATGATTCTGACTTTGTTGCTTGATCCTTTGTCCAGAAGCTTCACATGCTCCATCAGAGTTAATGCAGTTTCATCCTTCTTTGCTAGAAAATACACCCAAGTGAATCTAGTGTATTCATCAACAATGACTAAAGCATATTTCTTCCTTGCAATAAACATAACATTTACTGGACCAAAGAGATCAACATGCAGAAGATGATAGGGATCAGTGATAGAAAATTCTGTCTTGCTCTTGAAAGGTGACTTCCTTTGTTTAGCCTTCTGACATGAGTCACACAGGCCATCAACATTTAACAGAGCCTTTGGGAGTCCTCTTACAAGATCCTTTCTGATCAATTCATTGATGTTGTTCAAGTTTAAATGTAAGAGTTTCTTGTGCCACTTCCAACTCTCTTTACTAGACATTCTTGTTGACAGGCAAACAGCTTTTCCAACAGAGTCTATCAAAAGCTTGATTTCATAAATGTTGTTTTCCCTGTGACCAACTAGAACAACCTTTCCTGTAGATTTGCTGATAACTTCACAATATTCAGGTTGAAAATCTACATGATATCCCTTGTCACAGATTTGACTCACAGATAACAAGTCATGCTTGAGTCCTGGGACATGAGCTACATTGTTGATGATGACATTTCCAAGATTAATATTGCCATATCCCAATGTTCTTCCTACATTGCCATCACCATAGGAAACTTTTGGGTCAGCCTTCTCCTCATATTCTGATAGCAGGGCTTTATTTCCAGTCATGTGTCCTGAACATCCACTGTCCACGACTAGGGTTGCCTCCCTGTTGCCCTGCAATCACAAACAATTACTGAGGATTAGTTTTAAGGATCCAGACTTGCTTGGATCCTTTGGCATTCTTAACTTTGTTAGCTTTTGCAGCGGAATTAACATTATCAGAGTTTGAGCTAACAGTATCAGTGTTTACACTTGCAGTATCAACTTTAACCCATTTCAGATTGGGTTTCAGTTCATAGTAATTATGATAAATAGCATGATATTCTCTGCAAGTATAAATGGAATGCCAGGTGCTTCCACAGTGTGTGCATAAAGTCTGTGGCTTAGTTCTAGCAAAATCCTTCTTTACCTCAGACTTTGTAGGTAAAGAATTTTTATTTTTATTTTTCTAGCAGAAATTTGCAAGATGCTTAGTACTACCACAGTTATGACATGTCTTTCTTGGAGCATAACTAGCAAGCATTGGTTTATTTCCTGAAGTGATGCCTACTTTTCCATTTCTGTTTCTGTTTGACACTTTTTGTTTCTCAACAGATTTTAACTCCTTCAGTTTATGTTTGAGTTATTTATCTGTCATTGAACCAATATTAACCTGTTAAACACTAGTTTTTACTGGTTTACTTTTGACAGCTTCCTTTTCATTTTCAGATAAAAATTTACTGGTTCCATGAACAAAATGAGTTCTGACTTTAACTTGATTTTGAAATCTAAGTTCATCTCCCTCATTATAACCAAGACCAACAGTGTCTGTTTGAAAAATCTGTTGAGTGTCCTTTCCAGAATTAGTCCAAGTCCTAATTTTATTGTTTGCTTCCTCCAACTCTGACTCTAGTTGTTTATACTTCTGAAGCAAATTCTGTTCTTTGCAAACAGCATCATCTCTCTCTTTCTGAACTTGTTGCATGTTTTCAAGTTTTTCTTCAACAAGTTTATTTCTTGCCTTAAGTTCAGAATTTTCAGCTTTTATCCTCTCATTTTCTAGAGTCTGATCCCTATAACTTATATGCAATGACTTAAGATAAATTCTTAATTGAGCAATGTCATCAATATTATAAGCATAGGTAGTTAGAGGTACCTGATTTTCAGAGGATTCTGATTCAGTAGTAGCCATGAGAGCATAGTTCACTTCTTCATCAGAATCTGAAGTATCTGCCCAATCTCTGCCTTTAGTGTAGAGTACCTTTCCAGTTTTACCCTTCTTGCACTCAGGAGCATAGTGACCCATCTCCTTACACTTGTAGCATTGAATTTCAGACTTATCCTTCTTCCCTTTAGAATCTCTCTTATCAGACTTCCTGTAGCTTTTCCTGTCTTCATTTGAATCCCTAGAAAACCTTTTTCCTTTCTTGAAATTCTTGAAGCCCATTTTCTTGAAAGTCTTCACCATTAACACAGCCATTTTCCTCATTTCTTCTTCATCATCCTCAGAGTCAGATGATTCAGAAGAGTTTGAATCATAATTAGAGTTTGGTGATTCACTTTCTGAATGTATGACCAAAGCTTTTCCCTTCATTTTCCTTCTTGTTGCCTCTTTCTTCTGAGGCTTCTCTTCAACATTAAGAGCAACAGACTTTCCTTTCCTGCTTGATCTCCTGTTTCTCTACTCCATTTCCAATTCATGAGTTTTGAGCAGTCCATAGATTTCATCAATCTCTGTTTCAGCAAGATCATAGTTGTCTCTAATAGTGGTTGTTTTCACATCCCACTTTTCAGGTAGAGAAAGAAGAAACTTGAGATTTGAGTCTTCTAGATCATACTCTTTGTTGACCAATGACAGATCATTGATTAGTTTACAGAATCTATCAAATGTTTCTGTCATGGTCTCTTCAGGTTTAGCTTCAAAATGCTCATACTCTTGTGTGATTATGTTTCTCCTATTCTTCTTAATAGCCGCAGTTCCTTGACACCTGACTTCAAGAGCATCCCATATCTCTTTTGCAGTGGTGCAGTTAATGACTTTGTTAGACATAACATTGTCTAAAGCACTATGCAGTAAATGCCTAACTTTTGCATCCTTAGCAATTGGTGATAGATCTTCAGGAGTCATGTCCTTCTTTTCCTTTGGAACCATTTTTGCTTCTTCACCAGCAACTGCAACAGATAGCTTTGTAGGATTGTGAGGGCCTTCATAAATCCTGTCAAGATATTCTGGATCTGTAGCCTCCAGAAACATAGTCATCTTGACCTTCCACATAGCATACTCTAATGGCCTCAGAATAGGAACCCTGATTGGTTCATAACGACTCACAGTAGTAGGAGCCTTTTCAGAAACAGTAGGTGTTGGTGGAGGAATTGCTGCCATGATTATTGTTGTGTTTGGATCTTAACCTGTAATAAAGTAACAAATTGGCTCTGATACCACTTGTTAGGCCGAATACACAATTAATAATCAACTTTGTATGAGAGTTTAACAAGTAAAAGCGTTTATGCACTTAAAAACTTCTTGTATTTCGAACCCTCTTCGTGATGTGAAATATCACAAAGAGCTGCTAGGTTACAATAAAGATAATTCGTTATCGATACCCTTCTAGGGTTAACCTAACTGTATTTATATAACATACAGCTACGATACAATCTCTAATTGATATTCCTAATAATCAGCTATACAATGATATCAATTACAGATTGTCACACGTCTCCTATGTCAACTCGATCTCTTTGATAGCTATCCAATCTTCAAAGATATCGCTTCCATAATAAATCTTCAATCACTGTTGACCAGTAGACGCTTCCTCCAGACAGAGTTTGACAAACTCTGTCGAGCTTCCATCTGTCAGAGTTTACACTAAACTCTGACTGCTTCAAGCTAAACTCTGATAATTCACTGTAACACTTAAACACTGATTAAAACACATCAATTATATTCAACAGAAGGCATTTGTGGTGAACACCTCACAGGACGGTCACTTGCCTTCAAAATCTTAAGACAAGGTTTCTATTGGCCAACGATAAGGGAAGACGCTTCGGAGTACGCAAAGAAATACAAACAATGTCAATTATTCAGTAACGTTCCGAAGCAACCACCCGAAGAGATGACCTCGGTACTCAATCCGATTCCTTTTGCTATGTGGGCGGTAGATATTGTGGGCATTCTGCCAACTATTACTAAACAGGCCAAATATTGCATTGTGGCCATTTATTACATGACCAAGTGGGTAGAAGCAAGACCCCTCTCAGCCATCACCGAAGAAGCTTAAAAAAAGTTCGTGCTAGAACAAATTATTCTAAGGTTCGGAATCCCGATGATATGTGTGTCGGACAATGGGACACAATTCATTGGAAGCAAATTCAGGAAATTCCTATTTGAATTCGGAATTCAGCAAAGGTTCAGTTCGGTTGGCCATCCTCAAGGAAATGGAGCAATCGAAGCAGCTAACAAGATCATTTTCGACGGGATAAAGAAAAGGCTAGGAGATTCTAAAGGACTTTGGGCTGAAGAATTGCCATATGTATTGTGGGCCTACCGAACAACTCCGAGATCATCGACCGGAGAAACTCCATTCAAACTCGCCTTCGTCACCGATGCTTTGATGCCAACTGAGGTCGGCCTAGAATCATATCGGACACAGGTATTCAACGTGGAAACAAATGAATTCGGACTCCGAGCAAATGTGGATCTACTTGAAGAAGAAAGGGAAGCAGCCTATCAGAGAAATTTAAGATACCAACTTCAGGCAGCCCAATAATACGATTCAGGAATAAAGAAAAGATCATTCCACGTGGGAGAATTAGTCCTCCGAGAATTAGCCAATTCGATGCCGACCAGACAAGGTAAACTCATGCCGAATTGGGAAGGTCCCTACGTGGTGATAGAGGTAGTTCGTCCAGGCACATACAAGCAAGCTCATTCGAACGGGAATCTTATCAAAAATACATGGCATGCATCCCGCCTTCGTCGTTTTTACCAGTAAGATCTTTTCATCTTATTGTAAATAAAGTAAATATAAGGAACCCATGTTTGGGGCAGACCGAATAAAACATGTGTTCTTATTTCTAGTTTAGTATTTATGATATTTTGACATAATTAAGGCAGGGAGGAAATATTTTTCTTTAACCGAAGAAAGCCTTAATCATTTACAAATCCCTTAAATACTTGGGGACATAACAGCTAGGCTCCGGCCGAAGATGCAAAATTGTCCTAAGACGCATAAAAATGAAAATTATGCTAAGGACAAATAAACAGCTAGGCTTCGGGCGAAGATGCAAAATTGTCCGAAGACGCATAAAAATGAAAATTATGCTAAGGACAAATAAACAGCTAGGCTCCGGCCGAAGATGCAAAATTGTCCGAAGACACATAAAAATGAAAATTATGCTAAGGACAAATAAACAGCTAGGCTCCGGCCGAAGATGCAATATTGTCCAAAGACGCATAAAAATGAAAATTATGCTAAGGACAAATAAACAGCTAGGCTCCGGCCGAAGATGCAAAATTGTCCGAAGACGCATAAAAATAAAAATTATGCTAAGGACAAATAAACAGCTAGGCTCCGGCCGAAGATGCAAAATTGTCCGAAGATGCATAAAAATAAAAATTATGCTAAGGACAAATAAACAGCTAGGCTCCGGCCGAAGATGCAATATTGTCCAAAGACGCATAAAAATGAAAATTATGCTAAGGACAAATAAACAGCTAGGCTCCGGCCGAAGATGCAAAATTGTCCGAAGACGCATAAAAATAAAAATTATGCTAAGGACAAATAAACAGCTAGGCTCCGGCCGAAGATGCAATATTGTCCAAAGACGCATAAAAATGAAAATTATGCTAAGGACTAATAAACAGCTAGGCTCCGGCCGAAGATGCAAAATTATCCGAAGACGCATAAAAATGAAAATTATGCTAAGGACAAATAAACAACTAGGCTCCGGCCGAAGATGCAATATTGTCCAAAGACGCATAAAAATGAAAATTATGCTAAGGACAAATAAACAGCTAGGCTCCGGCCGATGCAAAATTGTCTGAAGACGCATAAAAATAAAAATAATGCTAAGGACAAATAAACAGCTAGGCTCCGGCCGAAGATGCAATATTGTCCAAAGACGCATAAAAATGAAAATTATGCTAAGGACAAATAAACAGCTAGGCTCCGGCCGAAGATGCAAAATTGTCCGAAGACGCATAAAAATGAAAATTATGCTAAGGACAAATAAACAGCTAGGCTCCGGCCGAAGATGCAATATTGTCCAAAGACGCATAAAAATGAAAATTATGCTAAGGACAAATAAACAGCTAGGCTCCGGCCGAAGATGCAAAATTGTCCGAAGACGCATAAAAATAAAAATTATGCCAAGGACAAATAAACAGCTAGGCTCCAGCCGAAGATGCAAAATTGTCCGAAGACGCAAAAAAATAAAAATTATGCTAAGGACAAATAAACAGCTAGGCTCCGGCCGAAGATGCAATATTGTCCAATGACGCATAAAAATGAAAATTATGCTAAGGACAAATAAACAGCTAGCCTCCGGCCGAAGATGCAAAATTGTCCGAAGACGCATAAAAATGAAAATTATGCTAAGGACAAATAAACAGCTAGGCTCCGGCCAAAGATGCAATATTGTCCAAAGACGCATAAAAATGAAAATTATGCTAAGGACAAATAAACAGCTAGGCTCCGGTCGAAGATGCAAAATTGTCCGAAGACGCATAAAAATATAAATTATGCTAAGGACAAATAAACAGCTAGGCTCCGGCCGAAGATGCAATATTGTCCAAAGACGCATAAAAATGAAAATTACGCTAAGGACAAATAAATAGCTAGGCTCCGGCCGAAAATGCAAAATTGTCCGAAGACGCATAAAAATAAAATTATGCTAAGGACAATATAAATTGGACGAAAAATAAGCGACATAATATTGAAAAGATCAAATCTGAATAAAGAGTTACGCCCGAAGGCTTACATCATATTATCGAAAATAAAAGAAAATTCAGTCAGAAAGATCAGGCTCGGAACCCGAACTGACTTCAAGAGGTAGATCGGGTTCTGGGGGACGAGTAACGGGATCCTCAAACATGCCCAAAATCTGCTTGTAGTCCCAACCCTGCTGATGAGCCCGAACCACTACTTCATCAAAGCCAGCCGCATAACTCCTGTCTTCGCACTGGATCATCTTCTTTTCAGACTTCTTCAGCAATCGCCGACCCCGCTTGGCTTGCTCGGTCCTCCTCGCCACAAGCCTCATCTGAGCATCTCTCTCCAGCTCTAGAGATTTACGTTCAATCTCCAAATTCTCAACACGAGTCTGGAGTTCGACATTCTTCCTTCGAAGAGACTCTGCCTCCTTCAGCTGCTTGGACATGTCCTTTACCTTGTCCTGAACGGCCGCGGCCCAAGGAGCAGTCTGAAACAAACAAGAAAGCAAACATGAAACGAATGAAAAAACGTGCAAAAAATACAAGTATAAAGTAACAAGAAATATACCATGGTAAGGTGCCCCAACAGCTCGGCACAGGCCGACACAGGATCGGCAGATTCATAAACAGATCGATCGGCAGGAAGAATCATGGCGTGAAGGAAGTCGTCGGAAACCTGTTTCGCTTCCGCAGGAGCAGGGGCAGCAAACTTGTCCGTGGACATAATCGACCAAGAGGGTCGATAGGACTGAATAACCTCTTCGGTATTACGAATCCTCTTGTTCACAATATCAGCAGTTCCGCCAGACGAAGAACCAGCTGGATGACCGGACTCGGATAAAGTCTTCGGATCGTTCGGATCGGCCTCGGTTCCTTCGGTTATTAAAGGATGCTGCCTAGCCTCCTCTGCCAACCGAAGCAATCTAGCTTCCTCCTCGGCCTTTTTCTTGGCCGCTTTCTCGGCCTGCCTCCGAGCCAAATCCATTTTAGAAGACACTACAACAACAAAGCACAAAATCAGCAAATATCATTTATGAATAAAAACTCACTGAAGAACGAAAAGATATGTTACTACCACGCCAATGGATAGCGTCAAGATAACCCTTGTCTCGGCTCATAGCTAGGGGAATCTTATCTGGAATCATCGGTCGGCTAATTTTGTAATAATCAGCCTTATCTTGATCAGACATCTCAGGTGCAAGTACATTCCGAGGTTCTATTTCTCGCCATACTCGGTAATTATCTAATCTCGGACCACTAATGAAAAACCACTTAGTATGCGTGTTATGATTACTAGAGTTGGTGGCAGCCCAATCTGCCCGACCAGATCTTCGGGCTATTGTGTAGAAGCCCGCCGACTTAGGGTTCCTCCTTATATCATAGTGATGAAGAAAGAGGACCAATCGGGGTTCAACCTCGACTTTTATACATCTAGTTTGAAAAGCATTGAAATGAATAAAACTGTTCGGATCCAGCTGACCTAAAGCTATCCTCGTATGAATCAAGAACCTCCTAATGATGGGAAGAAGAGGAAGTCTAAGGCCGCAATGGAAGGCTCGCTCAGAGATGCCTATTTTAAAACTTCCATGAGGACAAGGGGAAACAGGGGTATGATAGACGAGGTCATCTTCCTCGGCCTGATACGCCTCATATTGTTCGGGGAAGTCATATCTACTATGCATGTGTAAAACTTCTTCTTCGGACATATCCGAAAGAAGATTGGCTGCTGGAAATTTTGACTCATCGCCAAAATGCGCCATCGCCGAATACGGAGGAACCGCACCTGATTGAGCCATCTCCTGCGTTCGGAAACAGAGGAGTCAGCCATGTACTTGGAAAATAAGAAAAACTTTGAGAAAAAAACTTATTCGGTCAGTAACCGAGTACAGAGGGCTTGGATCAATCGGCCGAATAAAACCCAGATTCATACGAACCGAAGGGTGTTCTTAAGTACTGGGGACACCGAGAAAAGTTCTTACCCCAAAATTCCCAAAACAAAAACGAAAACCCACAAAAAACTACTACGAGCCCAAAACGGTTCAAACCCATATTCCCAGAAACTTCTTATCGTCAAAGAGCCCCACTACATTTCCATATACATATACAAACATACATGCATTTGCACAAGATAAAATCGTGAATCTTCATACTAACAGATATCCTGAAAGAAAGAAGAAGAACTTACTTATTGTCCACTAGGAGATAAGGTCGAGTTCCTGGGGGTAGTTTGTTTGAAGATGAACCGCAACTGGAGTTGGAGCAGCAATATCTATCGAACCCGCGTTCCCAATCGTTGAATTTGGAAGAGAGGTTGAGAAGAAATTTTTTACCAAGTAGCCGATGTGAAAAGAGAAAAAGTAAAACAGCCAAAGGGGTTTTTTGAGGTTTTAAATAGACACGACCCTTGAAAGTAGAGGACGTTACAAATTCAACGGCTGCGATTCAAGCACAAATCTTAAGGCAAGAATACCTGTCATCAGTAATGGACGCGACTCCCCATGCGACTCCTTCTCATCAATAGCCGTCATCCATGTCCGAAAAAAGGCAGCCGAAACGGTAATCCGAAGATGGGCTATGGGTTTCGGCCTTCAGTCCGAGGATACCTCTTACCGAAGCCCGGAGACATGTTGGAGGCCCATCGGCCCAATAAGCTATATTAAGCCCATGATTGTACACCCAAATTAAGTATCCAAGACATAGAGATCCGAATCCAAGACATAGAGATCCCTTGGGTGCTTCGGTCCAATTAACAAGTGACACCTCAGAATGTGGGGTATAACTGTTCTTTCCTCATCACCTCCTAGGACCCACATCCGAAGGATATAAAAGGAAGAGAGTAAGCAACAATCACCACACACACAATTCATTATCACTACTGAAATATTCTCTTTCATAATCTCTTTACGTTTTACCCTATCATTTAAACAACCAGAAACTTACTCTTACGCCGGAGGTGAATCGAGGGTCAACACCCTCGCATTCTTTTGTCTTGCAGGTTGACCGAAGGACCTACTCGAAAATATCTGGTTCCAACATTAGTCATAAAGAACACAAGCAAGCCAAAATAAGGTCTTACTAAATCCCTTTTTTTCCGATCTATGGACATGCACAAACGCCGACATTTGCCAAAAACTGGAAATCGAGGTGTCGTATTTGAGTGGGATTCATAAATATTAGGTAATTATTTTAAGTGAAAATGTAGAAATATGTGCAATCCATGCTTCTTAATGTAACTGAAGATATCGCTCGATATGAGTATATTGCATTACGAAGAAGGGGTGAGCAAAGAAAAATACCTTCACTTGCTACTCCCCAACTGCTAACTGCTGAAGTAGTATCAAAAGTTTCGCTCTCCGTAACACATGTGGGGTCATCATCTGTTTGTAACGACAAAATGAGTACCTCAAGATTTTAAAATGACAACAGGGAGGAAACAAAAAAAACTCAGAAGTGGTTATAGACCAATAAAATGCAGGCACAATTTCATTTACATCTAATGACACCATTTGTGGTGCAGTTTGTTGGAAATACTAAAATTGTGGCTTATGGCTTAGAAGAGGTAACATTTAATTTGATTACATCTAACAAAGCAATAAATTTATCAATTACTAAGAAAGTAATCGAGGACAATCATTTTCAGCTGTGTTAAAAAAAATTCAGCAGGAAAAAACCAAGCTACCGTGGAAGTTATGGCCAGTGAAACTAAAAACATGCCCTAAAAACAAACCAACAACTGGAACCTTGTGTAGAGGTTATATAGGTTGATTGGAGAAGTAAAGGCTACCTTGAATGAGGTTGAACCTAAATTGAGGTCACATTCTTGGACTGTATGAGAGGTTGTATCATGAAATGTGGGAAAAAAGAGGTAGATAAGAAGATATTCTGAAGCACCACTCCACTGCTCAAAAACCCATTGTTCAAAATTTTAAATTTTCAAATAAAATATTTCTATAAAATTTGGATTTAATTAAGTTAAGGCAAACCTTATAAATGTCAAATATTTGAAATCTAAGTTTCCATATTAATTCTGTTCTAATACGTAATATTCAAGAATTTCTTTTACATTTGCAAAAATAACAAATTTTTTTAGAAGAGAAGTAAAGATTATAAACTTCTAATATTATCAATCCTCTTATACTTGTAGAAAATATTAATCTGTGTACATTAATAAAAATAATGTTCATTTATTTATATTATAGTAATACAACGTGTTTAGCACAATTTTTTATATTATTAACAATGATGTTTAATTCATATATTATGATTTGAAAGTTTTATTAAAATAAGACATTATGTGTCTATGCACCTTCATATAACTTGCGACGTAATAATGCACATAGAATACATAACATAATAGGTTGTGATGCCTATATGCTAAGGATCCATGTTGATTACGGATTCGGATTCCTAAGAATTAGGAAAAAGAGGCCACATTTTATAGAAAATTACAACTATGATTTTTTATACTGTATTTATGCTCTTCACTTTTCCATTTTTTTTAGTTTTTACTTTTGAATTTATAAATTATTTCGAATTTAAATATATTTTTTAAGAACCATAGAGTAAAGTAATTAGTTAAAATTATATTTTTTATTTAATTACTTTTTGGAATGTTGCATACACATTATTTTTAGAGTTATAATTAGTATTATTCTTACACATTTAAATTTTAAAATTAGAATGCTTTTAGAAGGATGAAACTTAGCAATTAAAATGGTTGAACTATCAAAATATTTATGCATTGGTCAATCTATATATATTCTAAAAGCTGGAGATAGGTCCACTGAGGTGGTAGCTCTCCAAGTCTTCTAAATAATTTCTTTATTTTCTAATAAATGCATTCCCTAAAATCCAGGCATCGAACCACTAATTTTTGTTTAAAACCTGAATAAGTTTAGTTTTCATATTAAAATGTAAGCAATTGTTGGAGAGTTAAATTAAACATTTACTTAAGAGTTCTTATTTAAATACATAAAATTACATGGATTTAAACTAAAAATTTTAAAAATTTATCTAAAGTAACATGTAAATTTTTTTCATCCCTGAAAATTTAATACATGAATTTTGTAGGCTTGCAATTTTTAAATGATATGATTTAATTATAATGATTATATATATGTTGCTCGTGATATTTTTAGAAAATGAGAGATTTTTGTTAGAAAATGTAAAAAAGATATTATGTTTTAGTTGAAAAAGGTAACCGGTTAGTTATTAGTAATTATTATATTATCATTTTATTTTATCAAATAGAATGACCCGTGATATTTTTGGAAAAATAGATGTTTTAGTTAGAATAAATTGAAAATGTATTGTATTTTAGTTGAATAAAGTAATTGATTAGTCATTAGTATTTGTATTATTGTTATTTTATTTTATAAAATAGAATTACCCGTAAATACAAAATAAATATTTACCAAAATAAAGAAAATTATGTAAAGAATAAAAGTAAGGGTAGCTAAATAATAACACAAAGTACAGGTACTATACTTGTATACCAAAGTAAAGGAAATTAATTAAGTAAAGAATAAAAGTAATAATAATATTGACAGATAATATCTATAATTAATTTGTATACAAATAATATTGACAGATTTTTTACTTTTACACATAATAAACTCAACCATTTTATCGGCCGATTAAATCGATTAAAAATTATACCACATGTTGTTTCATTATGTTTTGTCAAAAAAAATATTCTAATTGTATAAAATCTTGAACTATTATTGAGTATGTATGTTATGAGGAATGAAAATATGATTCCTACACTACTACTACTAATCCTCAAATCACCCCGTCATTTAGTTATATTTAATATTTATAAATTTTTATCGTAAAAAATTCGTTCATATTGTAATTGCAATTTTTCATGTTTATGATATGTTTAAAATTATCAAACTTCTTGATATGTAATGAGATATTATTCCAACTAATAATTCATGCAAATTGTTTTAAATCAAAATTTTTAGAAAATTCTTAATATACCAATTAATCTTTATAAATTAAAGAATTTATTTGATCTATTTTCAAGATTTAAAGTAAAAATTTATTAACCGCGCGAAGCACTTTCCTAGTTTGTATAATAGAAAATTGCAAAATATATGGTATCCTATAAGTTTATAAATTTTATGAGTGTTAGTTGTTTTTTGTTTTTATTCCTTTCAAATTTATATACTTTAATATGAAAAATAGTGTACATGATAATAAATTTATTCAGCTAAATAATTTAATGGCAATAATAGTTACATAATAGTAAGTTTACGAAAAACATAAAATTTTCTATTTAATAATTAATTTTAACTAATATTATGTATAAATGAACATCATTATTGAATTTTTTTAGTATTTTTTGTTAATGAAATGTCCTGCACTGTTCAATGTTCATAACATCAAATTATAAGTAAAAAAAAACTTGTGTGTACTTACCCTAGGGCCGATAGTCACGAACTTGTACCCTTCATGAATTCTGGGGCTCTCCTGGTGTCATATACCCAAGCATAAGAACATAATGAACAAAACATATTTAATACTATAGATGGCATATGAATTTTTAAAACATGCAGAATAAGCATAGGAACATGTGTGGATTATTGATCATGAGCAGAAGCATAGCCCCCCCCCCAAAAAAAAAAAAATTGGTCTTCATAGTTCATAGTGAATGTGCAGAATAGTACAAATTTTAAAACAGTGTGGCATATATAAGCATGGGAAATGCACCGCACGGACAACAAATATGAAGATCAAAGGCCACAATGTCCGGGGAATCAGCTGAAACATGGGCTGACAAGTTAATATTATTATAGAACATGATACTTTTGTAATAACTAACTTTTTGGCCGGGAGGCATTATCCCTCCGCCTTGATAATCTCCTCTGCTCCAAAACCAGCTTGATCACTGCAATTGGAGGACGGCCCCTCTTCCTTCTCGGAACATCCCCACTATAACTGCCATGTGCACACACAAACATTAGAACGTCCAGCGCACTTTGTTATCAAACACCAACGTAAAATACAATGATTTTAGTGTATATTAATACAAATATTCCAAACCAAATGTTTATCAGTTTGCCTATACTTTGACTTGACTTTATTCATTTAATTATCCTGGTTTTAGTTACTAATGGAGTAGTTGGAGAACTGTCACTATCATAATCAAGTTGTTTAGAATTTATCCAGAACTGCCCACTATCCTTAACACACCTAAAAACATCGTTTATCACAAAATAATCCTTCTCTTGTGGAGGTAAAAAGAAAGTTGGAGTGAATTTCCATGTCACATCATCAGTTGTACTTAAAGAACCTGTGACTACAACAATAATCCCTGAATAATAAGAGTCTTCACTACTAAAAAAACAGGATTAGACATCGCACTTAAGACAACGGTTCAAAATGCCACCGATGTTAAAAACCTTTCTTACATCGGTAATTTTAAGACCGATGTCTTTTATTAATCAGACATTCAGTTTTACTTTGAAAGCGATGTCTAAAACTTTTTAAAAAATTCTATCTAACGACTTAGACATCGGTTGTCATTTAAAGCGATGTTAAAACTCTTTTAAAAAAATTCTGAATTAGTTTCCCCCCTTAGAACTTTTTCTACAATTAGTTTCCCCCATCTTTTCCCTCCCCCCTTAGAACTTTTTCTACAATTAGTTTCCCCCCTTAACCAAATTTTCCCCCTTAAAACATAATTTTCCCTCCCGCCCATCTTAAAACATAACCAAATTCATTAAAACAAAAATCATTAAAACAAAACAAGCCCTATCTCTCGTCTCTCGATCCCCAAATCAAAACAACTTATCTCTCGTCTCTCTCTGGTAACCCTAGCTTTCCTTTCAATTAAACGTAACCCTAGCTTTCCCTTCAATTAAAACTCTGATTGAACTTCGTTTTCTTTCAATTAACTTTCTTTTCTTTCAATTTTCCTTCAATTAAAACCCTAGATTTTCATTTTCTTTGTTTTTTCAACAGATCTGGAGCTTTGGAGCTTTGGGTTTTCGAGTTTGGAACAATTGTAGTCACTACTCTCTGTTATTACCATCTCATGTTTTTGTACGTTTGTGGATTTTAGATGCCTGAGATCTGTTGTCAGACTTCTCTTTGTATGGGGTGGGGGATTGGGGTTGAGGGGTGACATTTTATATGGGCCTATGGTTCTTTCTTGGATTATCATTGAGTGAGATTTATTAAAAGTTTTCGTAAATATCCTCTCTTCAGGGAAATGAGTTTAAAGATTCTGCAGATGGTGTATCGCCGGGCTCAGATGAGGATTTTAATATGGAACTGTATTCTGTGGAGTCTCAAGAGACCAGTTCTGAGGACAGCTTTGTTTCAGTAGCTAGGGCACACAAGAATAATAGAAACAAGAGAAAGCGACATCTATCATGGTCTCTTAAAGAAGTGCTACAGCTGGTTGATGGGGTTTCTGAACATGGAGTTGGGAAATGGACTGAAATAAAGAGGGCGTGTTTTTCATCATCTCCAAACCGCTCGGCGGTTGATCTCAAGGTATTCTATGGTTCCAAATTTTTAGTATTCTGCCTTCTTAATTTAGAATCTAAAAGGTGTTTCTCTTTTGGCTTTATTCAGGAAAATGGTGAAATCTTTTAAGAGCTAGCTGTAGACATTTCGAGAACAGGAAAAGGGTAGGGTTTTTTTTATGCTATGAATTTTTACTCGGGTATTAGTAATTTTTTCTGTTCATTGAAAGATTCAGAACTATATTGTTGGTAGTATTTCCTCGGCCTTTCTATATTGTTTAGAAGAACTATATTTTTCCTATGAACAAGAGGGGAAAACTTGACAGATAACTGGAAATGGACAAGAGGGGTAAAGTTAAAAAAGATTGGAAAATTACAATTGTGGTGCATTTAAAAGTAGTCGTAGTATTTGGTAAAGTTGGAAAGAGTGATTGAATGTGACTTTGAAATGGGGGATCCAATGGTTCAGTATCTTACAAAATATATAAGTGTCTTTGTGTTCAGTTTTCTGGAGAGCTTGGAGGTGTTGTTTCTTCATGTGGAGCAGTACTAGTGCTGGTGCTGCTAACATAACATAACCCCACTCATGTAGTTGTGCAATGGATTCATCCTTTTTCAGTCATGGCGTTCATTTCCTCCCTCGTTGGATTTCCTAATCCATCTTCTTCTTCCCACCAAATGCATCGCAAAAAGCTCGGTTAGTTCATAAAGATGTCAGCATTTTATCTATTGTACCTGTGATTATACATTGGTGCTTCAATTGTTATAGTAGTTACTCTAGTTAGGTATGCATCTAACTAGTAGTGGACCAATATTATATATTTTTTTGTTTGTGTCGTTTGGCTAACATGAAACTGAGAGGTTTAATGGTGCATGTTGACAGAGATAAGAGCAGTTGGGAGCACGTATGGAAAAAATTTTAGGGTGACCACGTTTGGAGAATCGCATGGTGGTGGTGTTGGTTGTGTGATTGATGGTTGTCCACCTCACTTGCCTCTCTCCGAAGCTGATATGCAAATAGAACTCGATAGAAGGTATTCTGTTTTTGTCTTTGATGGTCTCAAATAATAACTAGTAGTTTACACTTAAGTTCTTGAATCTAGGAGACTAGTTCAGAGCCGAATTACTACCCTTAGAAAAGAGACTGATACATGCACTATATATTCTGGTGTTGCTGAAGGTTATGTCTTAAGTTGTATTTCCACAGAACTTCACTCTGCTTACTCTGCTTAAAAACTTTAGTTGGTAATTTAGTTCTTCTTATCTTCTCGAGATGGTCTGATTGTAAGTGCACTCCTGCAGGGTTGACAACTGGAACACCGATCATGGTTAAAGTTCCCAATTCAAATCAACAAGGAGATGTGAGTGCAATAAGGTGCTTAGGTTTCTAAAATATTAATTCTACGTAAAACTTTCTCTTCTGGAATACTGGTAATTACATCACATTCAGAGATTTTGTGTCTGTGTCCTTGGTCTTTACAGGTTTATAATGAATTGTCAATAGCTTATAGGCCTTCTCATGCTGATGCAACATACGATTTCAAGTACGGGGTTAGATCAGTACAAGTAACTTCCTTTCACAGTCTTATAATCTGCATTTACTTGGAATCTGTTTACAAATAATAGATCTATTTGTCTAAATTACTTTCTTGTGTTAATCCAATTTAGGGTGGTGGAAGATCATCAGGTAGAGAAACTATAGCCAGAGTTGCAGATGGAGCTGTAACCTGTAGTTGTCAGATTGCAAATTATAGTATGCATCTTAAATCTCAAACTACAGATGTTTTTTTAACATGAACTTTAATATACCAGGTCTTATCTATAGGACTGAGAAACACAATTATTGCATATCTGGAAAGTGAAATCTAAGTTTTGGTCATTCAGTTTGTAACTAAGAGTTGTCAAGTTAAAAGTAAAGGGGAAACATAGGCTTGGAACAGAATTTGTTGGTGCATCTTTATAAGGTTGATGGACTGAATGGATTCCCTTGCTACACATAAATTTGCCAAAGCAAACAAGTAATCCATATCTCTTCATATATTATATATTTATATTGTATAATATAATATATTCTTGCATGCAGTATCACACCTTAACTTTGGGTTTTTTTTGTATTATTTGATTTCACACTTTCAAATACAGCTGTTTGTTTGACCTATGAAAATAAACCTGCAATGAAGAGAGAAGCTACTGAATGGAAAGTAGGAAGAGATGTCTGGTGGCAGGTGAGCGATTACACGATTTACTTTTTCTGTTATGTATGTTCTACAAATTAATGTATGCATGAACAATTTTCTTCTTTAACCAAACTCCTTGTAAGGTTTTTATTTTTGGAGTAATTGCTATAGTGTACATCAGTACATGGTTTATTGGTGCATGTGTTATTTGATGCAATGTAAATATAAGTCATAAGCACTTAAGCAATAAGTTTGTTACAATAACCTGGTTTAAGTTTTGTTCCCTAAAATTAGTGTTTCGAATCTAAACTACTTCCTTATATTGATTATTAAGCTTTCACATAGACCATTTTGTTGTGATGATCCAGAAACCAGGCCATTCGCCATATATATAACCTTTCAATGCTTTTCCCATGTGCTTTTACTTTCTTTAATTACTGAAATCTTTTTCATTATATTTTCTCTCAAAGTTGCAATGAAAGACAAAAGAGTAAACATGACAATGAACCTCGTTACTAAAATTTGGGGAGTAAAATTTTTGAAGGTTTCTTATTTATATTTTATCAAAATAGAATTTAAAGCTTTGAGTAATAAATGTTAAATTTTCAGTAATATGCATGTGTTTTGGAGAGTTCTCTTTCCCAAGTGCAGAAAGTGCAGTGCATGCCCTGGGAAGGTGGAATGAACCCGTTGGCATAATGCTTCTATATTAAAAGAAGTTCGATGATATGCCCTCCCTGCAAATAACAAATATTCAGCTTCTATTTCATGTGGTACATATTTGTTATCATGTCGTACATATTTGGTAATGACCAAACTATGTTTCAGGCACTTCTTTCTGGATGCTCCGGAGGTCTAGCTTCTATTTCAGGTATAATATGAGATACTCACAATGAGATACTCTATCATCTGATTAAATTAATATTATACAAGGGTAGTCACCCTTTTTGGCAATTCAGATTTGTGGTCTGTGTGATTAGCTGCAACTTTCGAGCATCAGAGTTATACTATTTTTCTGTGCATCTAATATCGATTATCTATTCCTTGGCCAATGTAATATCATAGAAGGGGAATGATGTAGTACCATATTCCCTCTGATTTTTTATGTTTCTTTACATGATCACCTCAAGGACTAGGCCATATCTGAAATTTTGCATGTTTTGGCCTGCAGTTAAGTTTCAAGTGTCCTGTCTAAGTGTCAAAAGTAAGACAAGGGTACTCAAGGTGAAATAAAGAGTTGGGTTAACAGGCTAGAATATGTATCTAGTGTTTATAAACTAGAGTCTTTAACCGGTGAACTCAAGTATTTAATCCTTTAAAGTCTGCTACTAGTACTTCCGCTGTACAACATGTATCTGTTGGTTCATACTTGTAGAAGATTTTAAATTGACCCATTAATATTCTGTTACAAAATAAATGTATCAGTTAACCAGTAAATGGAATAAATGTATAATTTTGAAATTTTGAACTAGAATCCTTGAACCTGCATATGTAATTTTGATTCATATAAATTTGAAAGTGGTATTTCCTCTCCAAACATCTTTAAGCTGTTATTTTACTTGCAGAGAGTCAAAAGAAATCTCCTCGACTTTCCAGTCCTGCGAAGGTTTATTTGCAAAAGATGCAGGAGTTAGAACAGCTGGCCAGTGGTCACAACTGACCGTGGCACACTCAATAAGCTAGCAGCACAACATGCTGGACTTAACAATCAGATTAACAGTAATAATCAAATGGTTGGGCGAGCAGCCTCAAGTAATCGATTGGTTTATGTTTCGGTAGTTATCGATATGGAATGTCAGATGTTTTAGGTTTGAAATGTTTGGTAATTGGTTATTGAGGATGGTAACCTTGAATTGTAGCTATGAGCTATTTTATGAATTCATCTTGAATATTGAATTTGGTAATGATCAATATTAGTTATCGTGTGGTACATTTTTGTTGAGCCTTTTCGTATAAATGTCTGTATTATAAAGCATAGGCCGAAAGCAGGGACAATTCAAATTAACATCACAAATAACTTAAAAATGATGTCTAATCAAGTTATAGTTTACTTAGAACCGATGTGGAAATTAGATTAAACTGATGTTTATAGCAAGAAAGACATCTGTGTAATTCAAAAAACCGATGTTAATAAAGGCATACAACACTGCTATTTGTTAAAATCGATGTTAATAAGGGTATATAACATTACTCAAATTTGAAAACTGATGTTAAAACAAACTTCAACAATGGGTACCGATAATAGACCGATGTAAAGAGTATCGCTCTTAAAAAATTTAGTAAAACCGATGTCTTTCAAATATTTTACATCGGATATTTTAATAAAGTGATGTCTTAGAGTATCTTTAACATCAGTTCTTAAATAGAACTGATGATAATTAACCTCTTAGACATCGTTACAGTTTTGGTTATCGATGTTAATGTCTATTTTTAACTTGTGTGTTACATGCTTAAGTGGCTCTAACCTTGATAATATAACAATATTGAAGTTGCCAATATTACAAAATATTATAAACTAGTAAAAGATTCAGGGCAAAGACATCAGAAATACACTAAAAAGCGATGTGTAAATATGTATTAGACATCGGTGAAAAACCGATGTCTAAACTTCAGACTTTTAACATCACACGCGAAGACATCGGTTCGTTTTCAGAATAGACATCGGTTTTTACCCGATGTCTATTGACATATTTCTAGTAGTGCTTGAGCATCTATTGTCTACATTTCTGGCATAGATTATCAAGATTCAGTGACTGAATTCCTGAAAATCAATATCCTAATCCAACTAATCAACATATTGTTATACAGAAGAATAAACAACGGTCAAATGATAATAAAGTGATCATAAAACTGATATACTTACTTTTAAGGTAGTCACTGATGTCATTGTGCCATTCGAATTCGGCCGGCTCAGTATACTTGCTTCATCATAAACTTTATAAGCCACAAAAGCATTACCAAAAATTTTAGCACTATCAAACACGACAGTGAGATGAGTTGCTGCAGACAGTGTAAGCTGCATGACATACATAGTCAACAATCAGGCAAAATAAAATCATATTACAGAATACAGACTCATAAAGTAAGCATTAAATAAACCATTTTAGGATTTATACGTGAGGTCGTACCTGTAGATTGAAGGGCCCCTGATTTTCTTGCATTTTCTGCAGTAGTATTGTCCGTCCTCCACACACATTTTTCGGGAACAAATTATACATGAATCCCACATGGCCACCCCGCCATTGGTTGCAGATCTTTGATAGTTGCATTATGTAGTGATGCCTGGTGGGTGGCAATTTGTTAGCATGTGGAACTTCCGTTCATATATTGTGGTGCCCATAATAGTTGCGGGGGACCGGGTATTAAAATACAATGAAGCTTACCCTTTCTTGTGATTCTGTTTTTGCAGCTGTAAGTGTACTTATGTTGAACTTTTGGGGGCTACAATTGTGGGTGCGAGTATCTTTGCCAATTGTTGGTTGTGGCAGTGCACACATAATTGTCCCGTACCGAGCAGCAACTGTGGCGGATAATTTTTCCAAAGGTCCATAGTCTGGATCGTAGTACACTTTTGTTGCGTTTGTTGAGCACAATGTTGGGCAGCCTGCATAAATGTAAGAAAAGGAAGCAACTAAGGTTTAGTGTTGATTGTACTTGTGTGGTGCGAGAATTGAAGAAGGTTCATCATGAGTGTCCGGCATTTTAGGTTATGGCAGTGTTTTGGTTTGTGGAAAGCTGGGTTGTGTGTACAAGAAAACATCCAAACCTAAAGTGTCCAGTACATTAACAGCGCCAGGCCAAGCATTACCTCTAAATGCGTAACTACTCAATAAACGGCAAGGTAACAGTAAATAACATTATTTTAACAAAGCAACGGATTTGGTGAGGGTTGTTGGGATGCTATTGTGATGCCATAAATATAATGGAACACGGGCCTACGATTGTAAACATCATGACCTTAATTTAATTCAACTTCTAATTTGCAATCACATATTAGATAACATACATGTTGTAGTAATATCATTTAGCTTTATCACAACCTTTCAGTGTACGAAGCGAGTAGGAATAATTACAATATATATGTATTTATAAGAATCCATGACCATGGCTATTTTGAAGAGAAATATAAAAAAAAAAAGAAATAGTGAATGCGGGAAATAGAATTAATATAGTAGGGGGAAAAAGTTACCAAAAAGTGCATGTAGAAAACACAGGTTTCACTTTCTGCCTAGTTAAGCTTGTATGTGATACAAAAGTTGGAACCCAATTTCTTAAAAATACAACCTACAACGTAAATGATTATATATTTGTATATGCACATATGAGAAAGAGGGCTACAAAAAAAATATGCATGGGAAAAACCCAAAGCTGCCAAGATAATATGGTAGAAAATTGTCATCACTACTTGTGTAAGTAAGCATAATCTAGTAAGCAAGTGGTTGAAAGGGGGCAAAAATAAGTGGTTAAACAAAGGATTAAGGGTGTGTTTGGGATTGCTGTTGCAGACAGTAACAGCAGCTTATTTCTGAAAAGCAACTGAAAAGGTGTTTGGTAAAATTTAAAAGTTGCTTTTTCTGAAATGTGCTTTTGGTCTAAAAGCTGCTTTTAGAGAAATCAGGCCCCCCATGCTTTTGAAAAAAGCTGCTTTTCAGCTTTTGCGTAAAGCAATAGCTGATTTCAACATCAAATCTCATCAAAAACATTATTTTTAATATATTTTTATATCAAACATGCACATATCAAAAATATTACCAAACAGTTTTCAACTTTTTACAACAACACTTTTTTTACCAGCACTTTTTCTAACAGCATAGCAATTTTTAATAGCAATCCCAAACAAAGCCTAAGTGTCAATCTATAATTCTCCAATTTTCTATCTTCGGATATAATGTGCATTGTAGATAATTAAGTGTTCACTAATAAATCTGATAAGTGTTGTATCAAGTAGCTTTGCAAAAACAAGTGACCGAAACTAATTCACATATCATGGCATGCATATAGTTGGAAAGAGATAGGTGCTGATGTATAAAGTAACCAGAAAGAACAGATGGCCAAATATACCTTAAACATTGGCTAAAATCCCTTTTTCCCATGATAGAATAGAATGACTACTTCATTTCCATTTCTTTATACAAGAAATTTAATAAAAGAAAAAATTGGCCAACTTAATTATTAGAACTGCATTAGTGCACAAAAATGCAATTCTCGTGTGACAGCAATCGTGATTAAAAATGCAAAAAATTCACATATCATTGACACAACCTTCGTTGCTCCAAAACTTCCTCAATCACGAAGATTGGAGGCCGGCCACGTTTTCGTGCAGGTATGCTGCCATCCACACCTATCATTGACACAAACAGACACCAGGAACTTAACACGCATTTAAACTTCTTTCAGCACAATACTCTATAGAACGGACAATAGAGGGTGAACGGAAAGCCTTGACACGGACCACAAATGCAAATCACGGGGAGCTAGATTTCCGGCAAATACATTAAGTTGGCACTCATCCCGATTCCTCGGATTTCATCGTATAACAGATTATTGTACAAACATTAATTTATGTTCAATACCAAACAATAGAAAAACATGATGTTTTATATGCCACAGACACATAACATATTGAAGGTATTGCAATAATACTATGCAGTAGAGACCTTTGAGAAAAGCATACAACTATATCATACTCTATGTAAGCATGATAACCGGTCTAAATGATAAAGGGTCAGCGCCTGGTTTATTAATTCTATAAACCATGCAACACTGTAAAACAAAACATAACACAATTGGTAATGGGTGGGCACGGAACAGTGCCATCATAGGAACTTACTTTCTGGACGTTGTGCGTTCACCTGCTGCTTCGACAAGCATTGCTGCTCCAAAACTTCCTTGGTCACGACGACTGAAGGGCGACCACGCCTGCGTGCAGGCCCCTGACCATCCGCACCTGTTATCCATGGAAACAAAAACCAAGGACTCAATACGTAGCTAAGTATTTAAAGCTGGCAGAAGCACAAACATCCACGCAGCAACCTAAATGCCAGAGAGTAGGATAAATGTCTAAAGCCAATACACGTAATAAGAAAATGGGTAAGACTATTAGATTATATACACAGTTTTATGTTGCTGTCTTAACACTGATCTAACCGTGTCTGAAACACGTATCCGTCTAAAATAATTTAATCCTATCGTTGAGTTTAAACATGTTAGTTGCTGCGAAGAGCTATTTTCTAAGATTTTAAAAGTTTACATAGGTAGTAAAAATGCACGAAATGTAACAAAAATGTACCTGGAAACCTTACATGCCATAAAAATTACTCAGAATGAAGGTGGTGATTCGCTTGATATGGACAACATCCCGTGCGAAAAGAGAAAATAGATATAAATGGATAATAGCAAAATAACTGGCTTGCATAAACTCACAAGTTGAAGTATGATTGGATCATAAGACAAGTCTCGTGGAAATCAACTTTATATTTGATTCTCCCTCCCTTGAAAGCCATTTTATCAAAGAACAGAAAAAAAAAAGAAAAAGTAAAATAGATGGGAGAAGATTGAAGGCAAATTATAGAAAAGCGGAGACACTATAAAGCCCCCATCTTTACTTATTTGCACAATCTTTAACTATCCACCTATTTAATCCCCGCTATTTCAATCCTGAGATACCCGCGTGGATGACGCTTACTCAAACGACTGCACCCATGATTCTTGTAAAATTAGATTCTATTCTCATTTAAATCACAAAGAAGTTCATATCTCAATTCCACCAATTCCAACCACAGAAATCTTGTAATAAACAAAGGACTGACTTGTTATCAATCTTTACAGTGCTCATTACTCGCAATACATGTAATCAGAAAATAGAGCCAATCATCCCCAAAATAATCAAACGGCAATTACCTGGAACAATCTGGGGATCAAGCTGGTCAGCCATGCCCCACAGTCCGAGAAGAATTCACCGTGAAGGAGGAAGCCGAACCCCTTTCCTGTTAGATATAATTGATGTGAATAATAATCAGTGTTTAAGTGTTATAGTGAAATATCAGAGTTTAGCTGGAAGCAGTCAGAGTTTAGTTAAACGCTGATAGATGGAAGCTCGACAGAGTTTGTTAAACTCTGTTTGGAGGAAGCGTCTACTGGTCAACAGTGTTTGAAGAATTATTGAAGATAATTATGGAAGCAATATCTTTGAAGATTGGATAGCTGTCAAAGAGATTGAGTTGACTAAGGAGACGTGTAGCAATCGTAATTGATATCAATTGTATAGCTAATTTATAGGAGTATCAATTATCGATTGTATAGTAGCTGTATATCTTATAAATACAGTTAGTTTAACCCTAGAAGGGTATCGATCATCGTGCAACGCAATATTATTCATTGTAACCTAAGCAGCTCTCTGTGATATTTTACATAACTGAGAGAGGAGTTATTAATTCCAAAAAGTTTTTAATTGTTTAAACGTGTGTTTTCTTGTAAATCTCTCATACAATCTTGATTATAATTGTGTATTCAGCCCAACAAGTGGTATCAGAGCCAATCTGTTACTCTATACAGTTTAGATCCACACACAGCTATAATCAATGACAGAGATACCTCCTCCATCAGGTTCAAGTGCAAATACTGAGAAGGCTCAATCTACTACTAAGGATCTTTCATCTATTGCTAAGGATGCAAAAGTTAGGCATCTACTTCACAGTGCCTTAGATAATGTTATGTCTAATAAAGTGATTAACTGCACTACTGCCAAAGAAATCTGGTATGCCCTTGAGGTTAAATGTCAAGGAACTGTTGCTATCAAGAAGAATAGAAGGAACAAACTCACACAGGAGTATGAGCACTTTGAGGCTAAAACTGAAGAAACCATGACAGAAACATTTGACAGATTCTGTAAACTGCTCAATGATTTATCACTGGTTAATAAAGAGTATGATCTAGAAGACTCAAATCTCAAATTTCTTCTTGCCTTACCTGAAAAGTGGGGTGTGAAGACAACCACCATAAGAGATAACTATGATCTTGATGATACTGAGATTGATGAAATCTATGGGCTGCTCAAAACTCATGAATTGGAAATGGAGCAGAGAAACAGGAGATCAAGCAAGAAGATAAAGTCTGTTGCTCTTAAGGTTGAAGAAAAACCTTGGAAGAAGGAAGCGTCAAGGAAGAAAGCTAAGGGAAAAGCTTTGGTCATACATTCTGAAAGTGAGTCATCAAATTCTGATGTTGACTCAAACACTGATGGATCATCTGACTCTGAGGATGATGAAGAAGAAATGATGCAAATGGCTGCTTTGATGGTGAAGACTTTCAAGAAAATGGGTTTCAAGAACTTCAAGAAGCGAAAAAAGGTTCTCTAAAGATTCAAATTCAGACAGGAAGAGTTTCAGAAAGTCTAAGAGAAAGGAGACTAAATCTGGGAAGAAAGACAAGTCTGAGATTCAATACTACAAGTGCAAGGAGATGGGTCACTATGCTCTCGAGTGCAAGAAGGGTAAAACTGGAAAAGCACTTATCACAAAAGGCAGAGACTGGGCTGACACTTCAGACTCAGATGAGGATGTTAACTATGCTCTCATGGCTTCTATTGAGAATGTTTCTGAAGACTCTGAAAACAAGGTACCTCTAACTACCTATGCTTATAATACTGATGATATAACTGAATTGAGAATCTATCTTAAGGCTTTGCATATCAGTTATAGGGATCAAACTTTAGAGAATGAGAGAATCAAATCTGAGAATTCTGAACTTAAAGAGAGAAATAAAATTATTGAAGAGAAACTTGAAAACATGCAACAAATTCAGAAAGAAAGAGATGATGTTGTTTATCTAGAACACGATTTTCTAGGAAGATATAAGCAACTAGAATCTGAATTGGAGAAGGCAAATCACATAATTAAAACTTAGACTCATTCTGGAAAAGACAATCAAGAGGTTTTTCAGTCAGACACAGTTGGTTTAGGTTATTGTGTGGAAGATGAACTTAGGTTTCAAAATAAGGTCAAAGTTAGAACACATCTTCCATCTACAAAATTTGTTCAAGGAATAAATGAACCTAAGTTTGAAGCTGAAAAAGGAGCTGTTAAGAAAGAACCAGTAAAAACTAGTGTTAAACAGGTTAATATTGGTTCAATGACAGATGAACAACTCAAGCATAAGCTTAAGGAGTTAAAATCTGTTAAGAAACAAAAAGTGTCTAGGAAGAATAGAAATGGTAAAGTAGGCATTACTCAAGGTAATTATCCAATGCTTGCTACTTTCGCTCCAAGAAAGACATGTCATAACTGTGGTAGCACTAACCATCTTGCTAGGTCTGCAAGAAGAATAAAAACATTAATTCTTTGCCTTCCAAGTCTGAAGTAAAGAAAGATTATGTTAGAACTAGACCATGGACTTTATACAAACATTATGGAAGTACTTGGCATTCTATTTATACTTGCAGGGATTATCATGCTTTTTATCATAATTACTATGAACTGAAGCCCAATTTGAAATGGGTTAAGGTTAATTCTGCAAGTGTAAACTCTAAAAATGTTAGCTTAAACTCTGATAATGTGAATTCCGCTGCTAAAGCTAACAAAGTTAAGAAAGCCAAAGGATCCAAGTAAGTCTGGATCCTTAAATCTGACCTTCAGTGATTGTTTGTGATTGCATGGCATCAAGGAGAGTATCCTAGTCGTGGACAGTGGATGTTCAGGACACATGACTGGAAATAAAGCCCTGCTATCAGAGTATGTGGAAAAGGCTGGCCCAAAAGTTTCCTATGGAGATGGCAACATAGGACGTACTCTGGGATATGTCATCATCACAAATGTAGCTCTGGTTCCAGGACTCAAGCATGATCTACTATCTGTGAGTCAAATCTGTGACAGAGGATATCATGTAGATTTTTAGCCTGAATACTGTGAAATCATCAGTAAATCTACAGGGAAAGTTGTTCTAGTTGGACACAGGCACAATAATATCTATGAAGCAAGTTTGTTGACAAACTCTGATGGAAAAGCTGTTTGCCTGTCCACAAGAATGTCTAGTGAAGAGAGTTGGAAGTGGCATAAGAAACTCTCTCATATGAATCTGAACAACATTAATGAGTTGATAAGAAAGGATCTTGTAAGAGGACTTCCAAAGTCTTTATTAAATGTTGATGGCTTGTGTGATTCCTGTCAAAAGGCCAAACAAAGGAAGTCATCTTTCAAGAGCAAGTCTGAATCTTCAATTGTTGATCCTTATCATCTTTTACATGTTGATCTCTTTGGACCAGTGAATGTCTTGTCAATTGGAAGAAAGAAATATGCTCTAGTCATTGTTGATGAACACACCAGGTACACTTGGGTATATTTTCTAGCAAAGAAGGACGAAACTGCATTAACTCTAATGGAGCATGTAAAGCCGCTGGACAAAGGATCAAAACATAAAGTCAAAATAATCAGGAGTGATAATGGAACTGAATTTAGGAATGCAACAATGGAAGAATTCTGCAAGAACATAGGAGTGAAGCAAGAGTTTTCTGCACCAGGTACACCACAGCAAAATGGTGTAGTTGAGAGGAAGAACAGAAACTTGATAGAAGCTGCCAGAACTATGCTTGATGAAGCAAAATTGCCAACCTATTTCTGGGCAGAAGCAGTTCAAACAGCCTGTTTTACTCAAAATGCCACACTGATCAACAAGCATGGGAAAACACCATATGAGATGGTGAAGGAGAAGAAGGCAAACCTGAAATATTTTCATATTTTTGGGTGCAAATGCTTTGTGTTGAAAACTCATCCTGAACAGTTGACCAAATTTGAGTTAAAAGCTGATGAAGGAATTTTTGTTGGCTATCCACTGTCAACTAAGGCATTCGAAGTTTATAATCTGAGAACCAAGGTGATCATGGAGTCAATTCATGTGTCATTTGATGACAAGAAAATAACTGGAGTTGAAGATGTAGATGAACATGATCAACTACACTTTGAAAATGAAGACTTAATCTCTGATGAAGTAAACTCTGATGAAACTGATCTGACAAACTCTGTTGAAGCATACTCTGAACCTCTACTGGTAAAAACTGAAGAAACTTCTCAGCCAGAACAAAGGGAAAAACCAGTTGAGGGGGAGCATGATCAAAATGATGACTCAAATTCTGATAGTGAGTCAACTGAAAAATCTGGATCAAATTCTGATGACTCAAACTCTGAGCAGTGAAATTCAGGGGGAGTCTCAGAAAATGAAAAAAGACAACAAGAAAATCAGGAGAACATGGATTAAGGGGGAGGATCAAATACTGATAGAAGTCATTTACCTTCAGCTAGGAAATGGACAAAATCTCATACACCTGATCTAATTATTGGAGATCCAGATGCGAAAGTAAGGACAAGGAGTGCTACAATAAATGAATGTCTTTTTCATGCATTCCTGTCGAAATCAGAACCAAAGAAGGTAGAAGAAGCTCTTCAAGATGCTGACTGGATAACAGCAATGTTAGAGGAATTAAATAAATTCGAAAGAAATGAAGTATGGACCCTTGTACCTAGACCAAAGATTAGATCTGTTGTTGGTACTAGATGGGTTTTTAGAAACAAAACTGACAGTGAGGGAGTTGTTACAAGGAACAAGGCAAGACTTGTGGCAAAAGGCTATTCACAACAGGAAGGAATAGACTATGATGAAACTTTTGCTCCAGTTGCAAGATTGGAGGCAATAAGAATCTTTCTAGATGGATGTGAAAAGTGCTTTTCTGAATGGGAAGCTTGAAGAAGAAGTATTTGTTGAACAACCACCAGGTTTTGTGGACCCAAAATATCCAGACTATGTCTACAGGCTGGATAAGGCACTCTATGGACTTAAGCAGGCACCAAGAGCATGCTATGAAACTCTTGCTCAATTTCTTTTAGAAAGTTGGTTCAACAGAGGTGCAATTGATAAAACACTGTTCTACTTTAACTATGGTGATGACTTGCTTTTAGTTCAGATATATGTTGATGACATAATTTTTGGGTCTACTAATGATAAACTCTGTAAGAAGTTTGCCAAGCTCCTGCAGTCCAGGTATCAAATGAGCATGATGGGAGAGCTTAGTTATTTTCTAGGTCTACAAGTAAAGCAAACAGATGATGGGATTTTTATAAATCAAGCAAAATATACCAGAAATCTTCTCAAGAAATTTGGTAAGCTTTACTGTTCATCTACAACAACTCTCATGGCAACAGCAACAAAGTTGGACAAAGACACAGGAGCTTCAGTAGATATGACAAGCTACAAGGGCATGATAGGGTCTCTTCTTTATCTAACAGCAAGCAGACCTGATATCATGTTTGCAACTTGTCTCTGTGCAAGGTTTCAGGCAGACCCCAGAGAACCACATCTAACAGCTGTGAAGAGGATTTTTAAGTATCTCAAGGGGACCATAACCTTAGGTCTATGGTATCCTAGAGAATCAGATTTCAAGCTACTTGGTTACTCTGATGCAGACTTTGCAGGCTGTAAGATAGACAGAAAAAGCACCAGTGGAAGTTGTCAATTTCTAGGTGACAGACTTGTTTCTTGGTACATCAAGAAATAGAAATCAATTTCTACACTACAGCTGAAGCAGAGTATATTGCTGCTGGTAGCTGTTGTGCACAGATTCTGTGGATGAAGAATCAATTGCTGGATTATGGATTGAGGTACAGTAAAATACCTATTTACTGTGATAATCAAAGTGTTATTGCTATGACAGGTAATCCAGTACAGCATTCAATGACCAAGCACATCAGCATAAGGTACCACTTTATCAGAGAACATGTAGAGGAAGGGAATATTGAGCTTCACTTTGTGTCTACAGAACAACAGCTTGCAGATATCTTCACCAAGCCATTGAGTGAAGCTATATTTACAAGGCTGGTAAATGAACTAGGAATGGTCTCTGGTTTTGACTAGAGATATTGGTTAGACTCAAAATTTTACTTATGTAATGTGTTGCTCATATTTCTATGATATGTCAACTGCTATGTGAACTCTGTTGTTAAACTCTGCTATGCAAACTCTGTTCGTTAACTGTTAAACTCTGTTCGCATGCTCTGTAGGTCATACACTGTTGACATGTTGGATAAACTCTGAGAAAATCTGATATTATTATTGCCTGAATGTAAACACCGATGAAGAAATATGTATGAAGCATGATTCTCAGTAAATAATCATGAATCCTTCTAGGTTATTTGTGATCTAATCTTAGACTGTGCAGAAAATTAACACAGCATGATATTGTTTCATATTTATAGCATCTCTTAGTTTATTTATCCTAAACTCTGAGTCTGTAAATACTGTGTGCATTGCCTCTCATGAATAACTTCTGATGTTGATGAGCTCTAAAGACTGTTAGTTATGCACCGTTAATTTAAATGCTATTATTAGACTCCCCTCCAAAGAAAATGTATATAGTTTGCTAAAACTCCTTTGAGATTATGTTGGTGTCTAGGACGACCCAGGAACTTGCTGGTATATAGTAATGGCTAAAATTCTCTAATTTTTTGTGACTAGTCAAAGACTAGGAAGACCCAGGAACTTATCAAAATGATAAGGGCTAAAGTTATAGGATTTTTGGTGACTAGTTCAAACCTCTGATTACTGGAATGAATAGAATAAAAAAAGGGTATAAATTAATTAAATGTTACTGTGTATAAATTGTTTACTACAGAGTTTAGCATTCATCATACATTCAGTGTTTACTATGAGACTTTGTGCATCCAGTGTTTACTGATTTACTTTATGGATTTTATGAAAAATTAGATGCTCTAAAAATTGAATTGGTAAACTCTGCTATACACAAAGATATATTCACACATGTGCAATTTTTGAAAGGATTATGGTAATGAAGTTGGAGAATTGACAAACGCTGATGAATTTTGTCTAATACTCTGAGGTATATTCTCTTTTAGATAATTTACATACTTGGGGTAAAAAGAGTTTTGCCAATTGTTAATGAGTGTTGGAGTTTTAAAGTGTGTCAGTAATGGGAGAGAGAAAGTAGCTGTAATTATTGCTATAATTACTGAGCATGCATAGTTGTTTCATTGCATGTGTGCCACGTGTCCCACTCACCCACTAATGTGTCCCACTCACACATTAATCAAGAAACTGTTGCGTGTATTACTGCTTAAAATGATTGAGTTTTAATTTTTAATTACATCTCTAATCATTTTACATACACGATTCATATTTACACATATCCACTCTGATAACGTGTATTTTATACACGTTTTGTCTTTTATTCTTCTGCATTTTTGTTAGTTTCGAATGTTGTTTAATTAATATTGTTATGTTTTTCATCTTTCAGTGCCTCGTGCTTAATTGTTGAAAAGATGGATTATTTTGGGCTTGAAAGCGAAGATTATTCAAGAGGGAAGTTAGAAGATGAAAGCTCGCGATGCCGGGAGGCGTTTAATGCACACTCACAGTTACTTTTCACACAACCACTCAGTTACTTCGTTCTGTCACTTAGGTATTTTTGCAAACACCTTGCATACTGTTAGGAATATGTTGTACTTGATGATAACTTCATAATCAATCAAATTGTATAAGTATTGTAGCTGTCAACGGATGAGGATTTATAACTCTATCTGTTGACAGGTAGCTCATCAACGGATGAGGTTTTGTAGCATACTGCAGTATCTCTATGTTATCAGTTGATAGTATTTTTATCCACAGTCATGTTGACCATCAATGGATAGGCAGAATAGGGTAGCCAATTGTAAATAAGCTATGCTATGTAATTCTGTTTAAGTGAAAGTGTATCAACGGATGAAGACAGAACTCTATCAACGGATACAACTCAAATCTACAATATCAATGGATACAGCTCAATGGATGATCGTGTACAATGTCAACGGATAATCATTAACACTTACTTCTATGCTAAGCTGGGGATTAGCAGTTGATAAAGACAGGTTTGACTGACAGATCACATGGGTTGATAGTAGATACAAAAAGCAGTATGGCAGCCATACTTTGGAAACACAGAAGAAAGAAGCATTCCGTTTACACTATGAATACAAGAAAGGTGCAGGGGACATGTCTGTTCACAAGGACAACCTTTCGGCTACATGTGTATTTGGAGTGAAGTAGCAAGTCAACTTGAATTAGATTAGTATTATCTTATTCCTGTAGTACTTGTAAACTTGGGTTTTATATAACCAAGTGTAGCAACTCTTTAGAAGCTAAGAAAACAGATACATTTGCTTAGGGTTTTCTTGAATATCCTTAGAAAGCAAAGAGTTATAAAATGGCAGCTGTGTACTTTTGTATCACAGAGTTTTCTTCAAATAAAAGCTTCGGGTGGTTCATTTAACCACCTGATTTTATATGTGTTTGTGCATTAATCGTTATGCAGCAATTATCTAAGTATAGATTTTTGGAGTTCTTATCAGAAATTTATAAATATCAAGAATTGTATTCAACCCCCCCTTCTACAATTATACAAGTGTGTAATCTAGGAATAACAATTGGTATCAGAGCAAGCTTCTAACATATTTGAAGTTTAAAGATCAACACACTTCCAACATGTCTAAGAAGGATTATGGAGTAAAGATACCAGTTCTTGATAGGGAGATTACTTTCATTGGAAAGTAAAAATGCGTCTACATCTCGTGTCCATTGATGAGGGTTTTGTGGATTGCATTGACAAGGGTCCTCATGTTCCAATGAAGACTGCAACAAGAGTTGGCCTTGCTGAAGATGCGCCTGACACTCTCATTCCCAAACCTGTTTATGAATGGAGTCTTGAAGATATGGCAGAAGTCCATAAAGACAAAAGGACCATGAATATACTGTTCAATGGTCTAGAAACAGACATGGTTGACAATGTTATTAACTGTACTACCTCCAAGGAAGTATGGGACACTGTTCAAACCCTTTGTGAAGGAACAGAACAGGTGAGGGAAAACAAGATGCAACTACTAATCCAACAATATGAACACTTCCATTTCAAGAGTGGAGAAACATTGAATGATATATTTAGTAGATTTCAAAAGCTACTAAATGGTTTGAAACTTTATGGAAGAATCTATCAAGTTAAAGATTCTAATCTCAAATTTCTGAGATCACTGCCCAAGGAATGGAAGCCAATGACTGTTTCTCTAAGAAACACTCAACATTACAAGACATTTACTCTTGAAAGGCTCGATGGAACTTTAAAGACATATGAGCTAGAAATGGAGCAGGATGAAGAGATTGAGAAGTCCCAAAAGAAAAGTGGGTCAGTTGCACTTGTTGCCAACATGGAGAAGAAGGAGGAAAGGACAGAAGCTGCTTGTTCTACACCAAACAGGGATGTTTGTAAAGATAGAGCAGAATCAAGTAGGAGCAAGGAAAAGGTGTCTGAAGAATTGAATGTCCTTTAGCAGGATGAATTGGATGATATAGATGAGCACTTAGCCTTTCTATCTAGGAGATTGTCTAAGCTGAAATTCAAGAGAAACTCTGGGGTGGCCAAGCCATTTAACAAGGATTATTCCACAAGCAACTTTGTGGATAAATCCAAAATTAAATGCTACAATTGTGGAATTGCTGGTCACATGATAAGTGAATGCAGGAAGCCTAGATCTGAGAACAAGGGAAAGCCAACTGAAGCTGTTGACTACAAGAAGAAATATTTTGATCTTCTCAGGCAGAAAGGAAAGGCATTCATGACCCAAGAGTATGACTGGGCTGCTGATGGAAATCATTCTGATGATGATGTCGAGTATGTCAACCTTGCATTGATGGCTGATTCTGGAGAGCAGGAAGCAAGTTCAGCTAGCAATCAGGTATTTTCTACTAATCTCTTTGAGCTCACCAAAGAGGAATGCAATAGTGTTATAGATGAAATGTCTACTGAACTATATCACTTGAGTGTTACTCTTAAATCACTTACTAAAGAGAATAATAGGATTAAAGAGACTAATCTATTTTTAAGTGATAGAAATGCTGCTCTAGAAGCTCAGTTTCTAGAATTTGAGAAAATGAGAGTTGATTGCAATAATGCTAAAAGTGAACTTGAAGCTGTGTTAAAAATAGAACTGATTTTAAGAGACCAGCTTGAAAAAGAACAAGGGATAATTGCTAAATTTCAAAGCTGTAGGAATATTTCACAAAACATAATAGAAGTCCAGGGAATATAATCGTTTGTGAAGGAGAACTGGACTCAAAAGAAAAAGGAGCTAGAACCTTGCCTTGAGGATCTAGAGACTATTTGTGAATCAACGGATAGTGATCATCCGTTGACAGATGAACCATCAACGGATGAGAGGTATCCGTCGACTAACAAAAAGTTTGTTAGTAAGAAGGAACTCAAGAAACTGGATATTAAGTATGGTCCAGTCAACAAGAACTTTGTTACTAGTGAGTGTAGCCAAACCAAATCTAGTGGGAAGGCTAAGGCAGGTGACTTACACGACAAAAAGGCTGTTGGTAAATCAGATAATGAAAAGGTAATAATTAAGGGTAAAAAGAAAAAGAACAGAAATGGTAAGATAGGTATCAACAAGAAAAATAATTATTCTCCTGACAAGTTTACCCCTAACAAAACTTGTAGTAATTGTAATAGTGTCAATCACCTATCTTCTAATTGCAAGATTGTTAACAAGGCTCCTGTTCATGTACATCAAACTATACCATGTATGCCTGCAATGCCTGTTATGCCTGGTTTGTATCAAAATGCTAGTTTTTCTAATCCATATGTGAACATGTGTGTCTAATCCTTATTTTCAATATATGAATATGCCACAAATGTCATGGAACATTCCTAGTGTAAGAACCCCAAATTTTGGATATAATTAAAACTTTTTATTAAGTAATGATAAAATGAGGAACAATGATTCCGACAACAAGGTCACCAGCTCTAATGAATGGTGGTTTCAAAGAACAATGATTGTAATGAATGGATATTGCTTTGGACAATGATCCTGATGCATTGGTATATTGTCAGAATAGAGTAATTCGATGGTTGAGGACCTAGATAAGAATAATCTACCATCCAGGAAGGAGCTAATGGATCCTTGAAGGGAAATGAGTACGTGCATAGTGTTTCCCATACGTGCATAGTGTTTCCCGTACGTGCATAGTGTTTCCCATACGTGCATAGTATTTCCCGTACGTGCATAGTGTTTCCCGTACGTGCATAGTGTTTCCTGTACGTGCATAGTAATTTGGTGGATGAATAGTGATTTTGTAAGTTGGAAAACTTTTCACGCCACCCTATGTACGGGACGTGATATGGATGTTTCGAAGTCATATTAGTAATACGCGAAGGAAATAAGTGAATGCAGAGACGATCGGAATTCAGAAATTCCAAATTCTTTTTCGGTATAATATTTGACCAAACAGTGGATTAAATATTATTATAATCCAAGAATTGAGATATTAACTTTGAGGATTTGATATTTTGGGATGTTATTATATTTGATTTAAGAATGAAGGTAGGAAACCACTGAGGCAGTGAAACAAGCGTTCTAGAAACCGCTAAAACGTTATAACGTGATTAATCAATAAAGGGAACGGATCCTAGATTACGGATTAAGTTCGTATCGAGATTAAATATCCTACATGGTCATCACGAGGATTATATTAAGGATTGGGGAAGGTATTATGAATATCGAGAAATTTCCTGGTAAACCCTAGAGGTGAAACTACTTAGTTATTCTCCCGAACGATCAATCGAAACGAGCAATAACCGGACAAAAGAAACAAGCAGTGGAAGCAAGAGTCATGCATAAGCTACTAGATAAATATCTAGCAACCAAGTGGGCTAAGTAACTAGCATGTTAAGGATTGAACTAGTAGTTAGCCAAATCAAACTCTAGTTAGCCATAAATCAATCCAAGTGCTACACATGCTTTCAAATCTCACCATTCATTCCAAAAGCACTTTAATAAAGTAAAAAAGAGATGAGATATCATCCAAGGCTCATCACTTTATGAATTATTATCAAAACAACCAAGCAAACACAAAGAACTCTCCATTTTCCTTTCTTCCTTGAAAAATTCTGCCAAGGTGCTAGAAGTAAGGCTTCCAACCATCATTTGATCTTGAAATATTTATGGTGAGTACTTCATATCATAGCTTAGATCCCCTAGAAATTTCAGCTTCAAATTCATCTTTTTCCATTTTCAAATAAATCATCAAAGATGATGATGAATAGTGTTTTCAAGAACTAATCTTTGTTTTTATTGTTTTCATGGTTGATCCTAGCTAACTTAAGGCTATCCAAGGACCATACCAAGATTTGTGAGGCTAGTACATACTCCAAGGAAGGTATAATAATTGAAAACCCTAGATCTACTTTGAGTTTTAAGCATGTTCTTGATAAATCTAGCTTAGTTATGATTATGTTCATGTTATAAGCATGCTTAGTTAGTGATTTAGTGATTTGATTAACATGATGATTTTGATGCTTAGATCAGTAGCTTCTGGACTTGTTGAGATGCTTATTATGTGTATAAGTTGTTTAGATGCCCGGTGTGGCTTGGGTTGTTGATTACGATTTATGGAACGTCCGATTTATAGCCGTCGTAATGCCCGATTTTTGTTAACCTTAAGAAATCGTGTTTGACAGTAGCCATAAGTCACTGTCCAGTATCATGTTCTACCATGGCAAGATAGATCATGTTATAAGCTTCGTTTTGATATAAAGATCATGTGAAACGGACTTACGGTTTAGGAATTATGGCCGATTCACTAAAAGACGTTCGAAACCGTAAGTACGAGTTCGTTATTAAAATTGAACCCTCGTAAAATACGTAAGTCAGTGGCGAATCTTGGTAATTAAATACTAGAGGTAAAAAGGAAGGTGTGAGAGAAAACCTCATGTGAAACGGATCGTTTTCCGATTTTATAAAAATGTTCGAATCAAAGTTAATCGCAAACGAACCCCTAAAAACCCGCTTGATTATAATTTCGGTAAAACACTTAGAAAACGGGCGATAAAACTCGGAGCATAATATTGATTTGTAACGATCGACTTTAGAACTTGTATGACTTAAGTATGTCCCAAGTGTAAGTACAATGACATGTTGTATTAACGAACGAATGTCGGGTCGGATCGATGATAAAAGGAATCCACTAAAAGGGGTATAACGAGATAACTCGAGAACGTGTTTCGATTTAAGTATAACTTAACTTTTAAGATGTTAAGTGATTAATCCCGAATGCCTTGGCTATTTATAGATCACCAAACTGACCCGGGACCCGCTACCACTACCCCTTACCGTACTCGACTACCAGGCAAGTTTCAATTCCCTTCTTTTAGGCTGTTGTTGTGATTGAATAAATATATAAATATGTTTTCTGTTATACATATGCCATAGCATGCATGCCTACTTTCAAGTTATATCATTATGCTTGTTCCCTGATTGTTATTGGCTTATAAATTAGATAGCTATCGTATCAACTATAAGCCGGTTATTGTAAGACCCTCATAGAAGGGCGTATACATCTTATTCATCAAATATAGACCGGGAGTCAATATTTCTTGATATATCGAGATTACCTCGGAGGAAAATATTTAAGTAAATATTTTCCATTATTCGGGCGACGAATATTATTTGAATATTCGTTCGAGATTATTTATTTAACGATCCTTACTTCAAATAATTATTTGAACGTAACTATTTGACGAATAATATTTATTTTAATATTCATTCAGAGTCGAATTATTTATCGATTATTATTTCGAATATTCTTCTAAAGATGAGACTACTAAATGAATATTATTTGGATATTCATTTAGAATATTATTTTATTAAATAAATATTACTTTTGAATATTCATTTAGGATATTAATTACTTGATGAATATTATTTTAATATTCATCTGAAGCTTGATTTATTTATCGAATATTATCTAGAATATTCCTTTAAAGCTTGGATTACTAAATGAATATTACTTGATATTCATTTAGAATATTATTCATTAAATGAATATTACTTTTTGAATATTCATTTAAATTCCTAATTAATTATGAATATTGTCTTAAATATTCCTTTCAGGTCCTATTAATTAATGAATATTATTTTGAATATTCATTTAAATAGTTATTTATTCAATAAATATTCTCCTGATATTTCTTCAGGGATTATTTTGGAAAATACCCTGATTAAAGATATCCTTTAATATTCTTAAATATTCTTTGAATATTTTTAATTCAATAAATATTCTCTGAATATTTATTTCATACTTAGAATAACCTCAATAAGGTTTATCTTCTTCGATTATTACAGAAAATACCTCGGAGTCATATTATTATTAATCTTATATCAAGAAAGGTTCTCAGACATCATTCTTCTTTGAGTCTACCTCTCAAATAATAAGGGAACCTTACTTGGAAAATGTTATTTATCTTGTCGACTTCCCGGTCATAGAGTATTCTCTTCACTCGCAACTCGGGTGCTGTTGACTTATTAAGTCGTCGTTTACCTTCTCATCTTTCGAGGGGTAAGATTGTTGGAACAAGTTGATATTCGATACCAAGCCACAGCTTGGAAGTTATTGGTGAATTTTCCTTTCCAACTAGATACGACTACCTTGTAGAGTCTTATCAACAAGTATTATACTTGGGGAAAGGGGGACGAACGTTACATTCAGAATCATGAATTCTATTTGAACTAGGAGTCGTGTAAGAGGCCGAGTAGCGCCGGTCCATCCCCTTTGGCCCAACCGTTGGCCGGGGAGAGCTAGTAAGGCGGTAGACAAGTAAAGCCGTCAGTTCTTCCTTCTACCGGTAGTAAATCTAATTTGAGTTGTACGATCTCGACTGATCATCAAGATTGGAACAGCGGGCGCGGTGAATACTCCATCATTGGTTCATCATCCAAACTTATTTATTTCCTGCAACATGATTATTGTTGGCAGAGCTGGAAAAGTGTTCATAACTGGAATTGCAATCTTTTCATGCAAGTTCCTCTTTTTATAGACAATGAGAATATCTCGCTTACTTTTGATGTAGCAGATATTTCTTCAAACAAATACTTTGAGTTACCTGGTAACTTCATCCTTTATATTATACTGGCAATAACCTCATTAATGCATGGCATATGGTTTCAAAGGATATTTTGAACTGCTGTATATATGTATCACTGTTCAGTTATATTATTGTTGGTGGGCTTTCGCTCACCCTTGCTTTGTTCATATTATGTCACAACAACAGCTAGGACAGATGGCTCGCATCAGGCGCACTCGGCGCAAGCGGGTTACCCGACCCACCGGACTCCCCGCTGAGATGCTAGCCGCCATTGCTGAGGTAGCATAGTTAGACAGCTTTTGTTTCCTGTTTAACTATATGTATAATTAATGTAATCAACGGCAAAACTGTTAAACTTATGATGTTATCCTTTTGGGATTGTAATAACGTTTATTCGTAACCCTTTAATGTAAGACTTATTTCAATTTCATCTCTGGGACTATAACTGTTGTGCGTGTGAGTGGATATTATTGTGGGGTCACAGCATGTGATTTATTTATTGTGGACTCAAGTCAAGTATTATTAATGGATGTAAGACCGTAACCACCAGATCCCTGACCCCGGATCTGGGGGTGTTACACCTAGCATGAATAATATATATGCCAATTTTCCACAAATGCATGCATCAAATATTCATGCAAATAAGCATTTGTCAAACCCCATCAATCAGGCATCTACATCTAAGGTGAAGAATGCCAAGATTGTAAATTCAAAGGCTAACAAGAAAGGACCCAAGGAAGCTTGGGTACCAAAATCAACTTGATTTGCTTTTGGATATGTGCAGGGAAACAAGAGGAATCTATGGTACCTAGACAGTGGATGCTCTAGGCACATGACGGGAGATTCAACCATGCTCACAAAGTTCAAGGAAGGAGCTGGCCCTAGAATTACCTTTGGAGTTGACAACAAAGGATATACTAAGGGATATGGCCTGATCTCAAAAGACAATATCATCATTGAAGAAGTTGCCTTAGTTGAAGGTTTGAAGCACAATCTGCTGAGTATCAGTCAGATTTCTGACAAACACTATGAAGTAAGGTTCACAAAAGAAGCCTGTGTTGTTTCTGCCAAGGAAGACAACAATGTGGTATTGACAGGCTTTAGAAAAGGAAATGTTTACATAGCTGACTTCAATTCAGCATGCTCAGAATCCATTACTTGTCTCTTCAGCAAAGCAAGTAAGGATGAGAGTTGGCTATGGCATAAGAAACTGTCACATTTGAATTTTAAAGTTACGAACGACTTGGTAAGAAAGGATCTTGCTAGAGGAATCCCTCAATTGGAATTTATCAAAGATGGACTGTGTGATGCTTGCCAATTAGGGAAACAAAAGAAATCATCCTTCAAGAGCAAGACAGAGTCATCCATTGTTAAGCCACTTCAACTACTGCATATGGACTTGTTTGGTCCAGTTAATGTCATGTTTATTTCAAAGAAGAAATACTGTCTGGTGATTGTAGATAATTTTTCTAAGTTTACATGGACCTTCTTCCTGCACTCCAAGGATTGTGCAAGTGAAATCATCATCAATCACCTCTGAATACTAAATAATGGTTATGAAGACAAAGTACAAAGAATCAGGAGTGACAATGGTACTGAATTCAAGAATTCCACAATGAAGATTTTCTGTGAAGAAAATGGAATTGTCCATTATTTTTCTGCTGCCAGAACACCTCAACAAAATGGGGTTGTTGAAAGGAAAAACAGAACTCTCATTGAAGCAGCTAGAACAATGTTAAGTGAATCAAGATTACCAACATATTTCTAGGTTGAGGCTGTCAACACTGCATGCCTTACTTTGAATATTTCCTTGGTCAATCAAGCTAGAGGAATGACTCCTTATCAGTTGTTAACCAACAAGAAACCAACTTTAGCTTTCCTTCATGTCTTTGGATGTAAGTGTTTTGTACTAAGGAATCATGGAGATAACTTGGGAAAATTTGACAAAGGCAGATGAAGCTATCTTTGTTGGATATGCAGCAGGGAAAGCCTATAAAGTCTACAATCTAAGAACCAACATTGTTATGGAATCTGTACATGTTGTGTTTGATGATCAAAAGATTCTAGGTCTAAATGATGGAGGATCCCATGAAAAGTTGGAATTTGAGAATGAAGGTGAAGGAAGAATGTACTATGATGATGATGAGGAAGATGAAGATCATGACCACAGAGATCCACCAAGAGTTGTTGTACCAACTAGAAGTGATGCTCACACCGGAAATGAAGCATCCGTTGACAGTCATTCTGGAGCATCCGTTGACAATATTAGAGATGCATCCGTTGACAGAAATTCTTAAGCATCCGTCGACAGGCAAAATGATGCATCCGTTGACAGTCAACTTCATAATTCTGCAAGGACAACAGACTCAGGGGGTGTTTCTCAGGGTCAAAATTCAATGCTAAATCAACATGATCATGCTCATGAAAATGAAGCAACCTCATCAAGATCAAACCTTCCACCTGCAAGTAAATGGACTAGAGATCATCCATTTGAGTTAATCATTGGTGAATCAAATTTAAGAGTCCAAACTAGGAGGGCCACTCAAGCAGAATGCCTATACAGTAGCTTCCTGTCTCAAGAGGAACCTAAGAAAGTGGAAGATGCCCTTCTAGATCCAGATTGGGTCTTAGCAATGCAAGAAGAGCCAAACCAATTTGAAAGAAATAAAGTATGGAAGCTTGTGCCCAAACCTGATGATAGAAGTGTCATAGGTACTAAATGGGTTCTCAAGAAGAAGAAGACAGATGAAAATGGCATAATTGTGAGGAATAAAGCTAGATTAGTGGCAAAGGGTTATTCTCAAGAAGAAGGGATAGATTTTGATGAAACTTTTGCTCCAGTGGCAAGACTTGAGGTAATCAGAATCTTTCTAGCCTATGCAGCACATGCCAATTTCAAGGTCTATCAAATGGATGTCAAAAGTGCCTTTCTAAATGGGGAACTGGAAGAAGAGGTCTATGTCCATCAACCTCCTGGCTTTGAGGATCCAGAATTTCCAGAATATGTATATCTTCTCATGAAAGCACTTTATGGTTTGAAGCAAGCACCAAGAGCCTGGTATGACACTTTATCTCAATTTCTTTTGGAGAATCACTTCACTAGATGTACAGTAGATAAAACCTTATTTCATAGGAATATCAATGGCTCTTCAATACTTGTTCAAATCTATGTAGATGATATTATTTTTGGGTCTACAGATGAGAAGCTTTGCAAAAGGTTTGCCAAACGTATGCAAAGTAGGTATGAAATTAGCATGATGGGTGAATTAACTTACTTTCTTGGCCTACAAGTAAAGCAAGTTAATGAGGGCATTTTCATAAGTCAAACAAAATATATTTATGATCTTTTAAAGAAATTTGACTTAATGGATTGTACCTCTGCAAAAACACCTATGGCCACTGCAACTAAGCTTGAGTTGAATACTAAGGAAAAGTCTGTGGACATCTCAAGCTATAGTGGCATGATAGGTTCACTTCTATACCTAACAGCTAGTAGACCTGATATAATGTTTTCTACTTGTCTTTGTGCTAGATTTCAAGCTGACCCTAGAGAGTCTCACTTGATAGCTATTAAGAGAATTTTCAGGTATCTCAAGGGAACACCAAACCTTGGCATTTGGTATCCAAGAGAATCTGGTATTGATCTAACTGGCTACTCTTTTGCAGATTATGCAGGTTGCAGAATTGATAGGAAAAGTACTACAGGCTCCTGTCAATTTCTAGGAAATAGGCCTGTTCCATGGTTCAGTAAGAAACAGAACTCAGTCTCCACTTCTACAGCTGAAGCTGAGTACATTGCTGCTGGAAGTTGTTGTGCACAGATTCTATGGATGAAAAATCAACTTATTGACTATGGTCTAAAAGTTGAGAAGATTCCAATTTTCTGTGACAACACAAGTGCTATTGCCATCACAGGGAATCCAGTGTAATATTCGAGAACCAAGCATATTGACATCAAATACCACTTCATTAGAGAACATGTGATGAATGGTACAATAGAAATGTACTTTATGCCAAGTGAAATGCAGCTTGCAGATATCTTCACCAAGCCTCTTGATGAATCCACATTCACAAGATTGGTAGGTGAACTAGGTATGCTTAATTTGTCATAATTCCTGGTGATATTTGATGTTACTGCTTTGCAGCTAGAAATGTGTTTTGATTTACTTGAGAATTAAAAACTTTCAGAAAAATTTTCTGCAGAAATTTTGTCCAAGGCAAAATTATCTTATCAACGGATATCCTTTAATTCGTTGGTAGTATAAACACATTCCCAGATTTTCGTATATCAACGGATAACAGGTCATCCATATCATCGATGGATAAACTGTCTTTCAACCTGTTGTGGAATAAAAAGTAGGGTGTAATTAATTCATGTATTGATTGCAAGGGATTAAGAGCTTCGAGCTTTAATGGTGGCTGCTCTTGTTGTCGGGGACTAAATCGGTCCTAACAAGATGCCTACGTACCTTGATGAATATCAAGAATCAAGCCAAAACGTAGTTCTAGAGTTGCCTACGTGGCTTGATGCGCCCTCGCGGCGTAGTGACGTAGTGGCTTGTATGTCCTTATTCGAGAATTAAGCCTAAAACGTGGTGGGTGACGTATGGAGCTGTGCCCAAAAAATGTTCCGTAGAGAATGAGGGGCCAGACCCTTTATAGGCATTGGGTGCCTTGGAATTAGGGTAGGGTTTGGTGTCTTGGTGGACAAGTTACCCACTTTAGATAGAATTCTGGATCCTTCCACGAGGAAGGCTGATAAGTGGATTTTATATCCACTTGGATCGCTTCAATTCAGCTTAAATTGATTCTCTTGGACTCAAGTTTGTTGTTTTTTTGATGTGTTTTGTTTAATTGTGCAGGGTTGAAGAAATATCGATTAAGGGTGTAGTTTCCGTCATTTTTGGAGTTGATTTATGATATAGAATGAAGAATTGAGGCTAATGTAAGCTACCAAGAAGTATACAAGTCAATAGGGATTAAAGACGGAAGCTCATGCAAAAGGAACGGGAAGAAAAAACCGAAAAACGAAGAAAAAAAACAATTCCCGCAGATTGAGGCCGAGCAGGGTGCTCCATTTGAGCAGTCTGCGCCAAGATGCGCTGGAAATTTCAAGTTTTGCCATTTTTCGATCTGAAATTGTATTTTACGTAGTTTTTGACTCCTAAATAAAATTCTAATTGTAATAGAAGGTAATTTCTTGCTGGGCAAGAAATCTAGAGCCTATATAAACACATCTTAGCATTGCAATTAGACAATTAGATATCTTGTACATAATATAGCTTAGATCTACAAGGGAGAAAAGGGGAGCAAGATTCAACGCTCGTGACAAGCAACGGATCTAGATCTACTTCATCTTTTGTATCATAGATTTGTTTTCTCAACTCTTAGTTTTAATAATATTATTGCTTCTTTCTTTCATACTTTGTTTGTTATCATGGTTTCATCAGATCCCATGATGACGAGCGGTTCGATTACGAGCTAATCGTTGCCATGGGATTCTAACGGATTTATCTATGTAGCTTAGTAGTTTGATTGCTTTAAAGATTTATGTGTGGTGAATTCTTGATATCCTCGTATGGTTGTGTTTCATGTGTTTAGATGCGTCATGAACATCTAATTTGTTAATCTCTTGCGAAATGAGAGTGGATCTTGAGATTTAGAACTTTCCATGCTAGCATAGGATAGGTTGATGTTTTAACATCATGATTTGTAGCGTAAATAGAGATATTATGTTGCCCTATGTGATCAATATGGATAACTTGTTCTTCAACCGTTATGTTTTCAAATTCTATAGAGATATAGGGTCTAAGCATGATTGGTGTCTATTCATCTTCTATCTCTTTTGTAGATGTATGTTTAGTTTGGTATTCGTATACTGAGAAGTAGCGTATACTTGTTCCGTGTTGTCTGATCAGATATCAAAACCATCACATGCATTGATTAAAGGCATCAACTCTAAGTGAAGTAGATGATGAAGTTAGGATTCCATGTTTTCTCGCATATAAGTAATTCAATTTTAATTCTCATTAGTTAGTAATTTTAGTTTGTTAATCTGTATCTTAGTTAATTATAGTTAGTAAAAACTTAATCTTGTTATTTGTCTTAGCAGTGAATAATAATCATACATTGTTGCATAGGTGCATGAACTGAATTGAAACGTAACCAGATCTCTGTGGGAACGAACTTGACTTCTATCTATATTACTTATGACCACGTACGCTTGCGTGTTTTAGTGTAAACAAGTTTTTGGCGCCGCTGCCGGGGATCATCGGTGTTTTATTTTTAGTTTATGTGCTTGTCATCAGTGGTCGTTAGCGTTCACTGACTCAGATTTTTTGTACCTATCTTGTTTAGTTCGGTGTGTTCAGGTACTTGAGTGTTTGAAGATGGCATGCGAGGAGTTGCCATGGTGGGCATATTCGAGGATGCCTCAGCAATGTGAGCGGTGTTTGGGCGTTCATGATCCCTCACAAAATTGTTACTACGAAGGAGTTGATCCATATGTCACTTATGAGGAACAACCATATTTTCAATACCATCCTCAACAGTACCAGCAAGATGTTCCAGATATGTCATATTTCTTTGGAAGTGAAGAGTTTCAACATCATCAACCTACTCCTACTTTTCAGTCAGATGAGGTTGTTACAATGGAGGAGCTTAGGATGCTTGTAAAGAGCAGAGAGGAGCCTATCAATTCTTTGGAGACACTAGTTGCTCAAGCTGTGAGATCATTGGAACAAGAGAAACATCAATTCATACTAGATGCAATTCCAGAAAACGGTGACTTGGAGCAAGGTACTGCATGCTTAATTGAAGAAGACAAATTTCAAGGTGAGGTGAGTATTCACAATCCATGTGAGGAATTTGATCAAGCTAGTGAGGTGGATGATTTGGAAAGGGCACAATTCGGGACAGACACTGATGAGCTACACAAATTTCAAGAATTGGTATGTGCGTACCAAGAGGACACTGATGAGCTACACAAATTTCAAGAATTGGTATGTGCATTCCAAGAGGCTGATGATCATGGGACAGATGCAGGTCTTCTACTTGTCTCAAAGTGTGAAGATGGAGGTAGCGCATTAGAGCCAATGGAGGAAGTTCTCTTTGAGAAACCAAAGGCTTCATCAACTTACATTTACCCTCCTCCATTATATTCAAGCGAAGCCCGCAAGTGTGTTTTGTTCTACAAATTGACAGATTTTGGGTCAACATATGAAGGCATTGGAATAGGACATATTTGTTATACGAATAGGCCAAGCGAGAAGGGGTAGAAAGTGTGCCGCCGTGATGACGATGAAGTCTCGCGAAGAGAGGACCAGGCAAACTATTATCATCCTTAATGGAGGCTTGGAAGTAACGTCAAGCTATTGACGTTAAAGAAGCGCTTCTTGGGAGGCAACCCAAGCATTGTTGTATACTGATATGTTTTCTACTTTCCCTCGTATTTACTTCCATTCAATGAGGGCATTGAATATTTTAAGTTTGGGGGTGGTTTGATGGATAAGTAGTTTATGTAGTTGTGATTGTTAGTCATTGTGTTCATGTAGGATTTCATGCTTTGTGTTAAATATAATTGATATGGTTAATATCAGTATTTAAGTTTTGCAGGGAAAAACAGAGTTTAAACAGGAAGCAGTCAGAGTTTAGTTAAACTCTGACGGTTAGAAGCTGAACAGAGTTTGTTATACGCTGACATTGGAAGCTCGACAAAGTTTGTTAAACTCTGTCTGGAGGAAGCGTCTACTGGTCAACAGTGATTGAAGATTTATTATGGAAGCAATATCTTTGAAGATTGGATAGCTGTCAAAGAGATTGAGTTGACTAAGGAGACGTGTAGCAATCATAATTGATAACAATTGTATAGCTAATTTATAGGAGTATCAATTATCGATTGTATAGCAGCTGTATACTTTATAAATACAGTTAGGTTAACCCTAGAAGGGTATCGATCGTGTAATACAATATCTTTCATTGTAACCTAAGCAGCTCTCTGTGATAATTTACATCACTGAGAGAGAAGTTAATTTCAAACAGTTTTTAAAGCTTTTAAAGAACTTATTGTTATTCTCTCATACTTAGTTGATTATAAGTGTGTATTCGGCCTAACACTTTGCATATTCATAGTAAATTACGCATTTATGTTCGTGTTATCTACGTTTGTTTCATATAGGACATTCTGTTTTTATGTTTGTGTATCATGTGAGTTCATAATAGTTTGCATTTGCACCCATGCTTGATAGGAATTTTGTGTTGTTGACGCTTTTGATTGAGAAGTGATATGCTTTGTTCTTGTACACACACATACACTAGTAAGTTGAAGCTAGTAGACTTATTGAATGTTGTGAGTAATTAGAAGGACATGAATATGTGCAAGTTGATTTAGTTTGCATTCTTTGAATACAAGTAGGTGCATTAGAGAGATTTTTGCTTGGGATTGAGTATGTTTTTCCACCAAGTGAGCTTTTGAGCCTTATTGCATATTTGTTGCAATTTATTCGTTTGCTTGGGTGTCCACGGATTGTTTGCAATAATAATGCCTTTAAGAACAGGCCTAGGAGCTTTTTCTTGCTTCTTCAATTTTCCAGACTTCAAAACTTTCTGATGTTCTTCTTGTAGATTCTTTTCTTCAGCTTGAATGTCTTCAATGGTAACTCCTTCTTCATTTTTTTCCAGAAACAATCTAGCAGCCAATTCTTCATCAGTCTACGGATTTTCAGTGAATAACAAACTCCCGTTTTTTGAAGTACCCTGAGTATCAGTGTTTATTCCATCAGACTTTGATTTAAAAAACTTGCCAGATCTCAGATTTAGATTTTGATTAAGTCTTAATCTCTTGCCTTTGTCATTTACTCCTCCATCTTCAGTATCATCCTTCTTAGTCAGAGTTTGAGTTTGCCTGCATTTAGACTTAGCAACTCTCTCCCCCTTTTTGACATCATCAGGAATCAAAATTGATGTAATCAGCTCCAAAGAGGTAGCAATGGAATCAATCTTACTAGACAAGACATTCTGATTCTGTTCAACTTGACCTAGCCTTTGAAACAGAGTTTCTTGAGCTTTAGAAAAGGTCTGAAACTTCAGTTGATTATCTCTCTGTATAGTCATGTCTCTTGCAATAACTTCAGCTCTTAGATCAGTAATAGATTTTTGAGAATCATCAAACCTTTCATTCAGTGTCTTCACTTGAACACTAGTTGCTTGCAGATTTGAGAGAATATCAGGATTTGAAATCTTTTGGGCAGATTGATGTACAAATTTAGCTGCACTTCCAGTATTAAAAATGCAATCTGCTTTATACCAATCCTTTGAATACTTGACAAAGTGTTCTGCTTCAATATCATGTGCATGTGAAGGTTGAGAAAAAGGTGTGTGCTTTGCATCGGTTTGTACTGGTATACTCTGAGAAGAGTTAGACTCTGCACTTCCTTCATCTTCAGCATCAGAATCTGCATCTACAACTGGAACAATCTCATCAATATTCACTGCAGCTTCAACAGTTTCAGCAACAGTCTCTACAACATTCTCTGCAGTTTCATCAGCAACATTCTCTGCAAGTTGCTCTCTAGTTTCAACAGTCTTATCAACAGACTTTGCAACTTCAAGAACTGCATCCATAGGCTTAGAAAGTACAGCCTTGGTTGATTTCTCAACTTCTTCACCTTTTTCAGAAACCTGATGAGCATCAGAGAATAGCTCAGTGTGTGATGCTACTGTTTCATCAAGTACTACAGTAGGCTGATCAACTGCACCAGTTTCTCCAGAATTAGCAGCAATAAGTGAAGTAGGAATATCAATGTGATCAGAGAATGGTATATATGTTTCAACAAAATCATCCATAGCAGCAAAACCATCTCTGTTTGCCTCATCCATTTGTACATTTTCAGTTGCATGGACAGCTTCTTCTGCAGTATGTACCTCAACAGTAGGTATTTCCTTAGAAATTACCTCTGGAGCTTCAATGTTCATCTCCTCATCAGACTCATCAAATATCAACTTTCTCCTCTTAGCTTGAGGCACCTCAACTGCCTCTTCTTCTTCAGTAGAATCTTCTTCTATAATAGAAGGTGATGGAGGTCTGTTTGCTCTTTCCTTTCTAGCCCTTTTAGTCCTGACAGACTCCTTTTTAGATTTAGCAGATTCCTTTTTAGCTCTAGCAGATCTATGTTGTGTATTTTCTGCTGTGTGCTTTGTTTTACCTCCACGTTTTGATTTGGTCTTTGTAGGTGGTGGTTGTTGTTCAGGTTGAGGTTGGGGTTGAGTTTGAGTGTGAGTGTTTGTAGGTTGTTGTGGTGCAGTGTTTGGATTTTGTCTAGTGTTTATAGGTTGTTGAGGTTCAGTGTTTGTAGGTTGTTGTATGGGTTCAGTGTTTACAAGTTCATGCTGCTGTGGTTCAGGCTGTTGTGATTCTTGAGGTTGATGTATGAAATTTTGAAGAGCAAGAGGCAAAACCAAGTCAGGTAATTGCTCCTTGTTGGTATCCTTGTTAGTCAAATCAGAGAATATCCTCTTATTGACTTTAAAAGGCTGAATAACATCATCCTCAACAATTTCAATACCAGGCACACAAGCAGTAAACAATAATTGACAAAATCTAGCAAAGTAGACAGTAGTAGATTCTGACAACCTATCACCTATGTTCATTAAAACAAGTCTACCAAAATCGAAATTACTTCCATAGAGAAGAGAATACCCAATTTGTAGACTGTTAGTAGGATTAGCATCCCAGTTTGTGACTTTCTTTCCAAAGGCACTTGTTATACAATCGAAGAAGAAACTCCACTCCTTCCTCAGAAATGGCCTTTTCACTTGACCAAGTTTCTCTAATGGACCTGAATACCCAAGTTGCTGCAACATCTCTTTCAGGGTATTTTCAGAAGCAACACTATAGGAAGTGTGTGTATCAAAACCCATGGTTTCTCTGACTGTAGTTAGAGTAATCACATACTCTGTCTCGTCATTTGTAAAAATGATTGAAGGAGTCCCATTCTCTCCTCCATCATCATAAGTAGAGTTCTCCCAGAAAGTAGCAATCTGCGTGGTAGAAAGCGTTGATGGTTCGACTAGGGCTTGACTTATCTCTGAATCTCTCAAGAAATTTTGAATCAAATGAAACGCCTCTGGAACGTTTGCATTGTTCAATGGGGCTGCATAATTATTAGGAACAAACAATAACCCTTGAGCAGTAAAAGCTTTGGTGGCCATTAGAATCGATGTGAGAAGAAAATAGCAGTTAAAAGTGATATGTATGTGTTATTCCCAGATTACACACTTGTATAATTATAAAAGGGGGGTTGAATACTATTCTTGATATTTACAAATTTCTGATAAGAACTCCAGAAATCTATACTTAGATAATTGCTGTATAACGATTAATGCACAAACACATATAAAATCAGGTGGTTAAATGCACCACCCGAAGCTTTTATTTGAAGAAAACTCTGTGATACAAAAGTACACAGCTGCTGTTTTACAACTCTTTACTTTCTAACGATATTCAAGAAAACCCTAAGCAAATGTATCTGTTTTCTTAGCTTCTAAAGAGTTGCTACCCTTGGTTATATAAAACCCAAGTTTACAAGTACTACAGGAATAAGATAATACTAATCTAATTCAAGTTGACTTGCTACTTCACTCCAAATACACATGTAGCCGAAAGGTTGTCCTTGTGAACAGACATGTCCCCTGCACCTTTCTTGTATTCATAGTGTAAACGGAATGCTTCTTTCTTCTGTGTTTCCAAAGTATGGCTGCCATACTGCTTTTTGTATCTACTATCAACCCATGTGATCTGTCAGTCAAACCTGTCTTTATCAACTGCTAATCCCCAGCTTAGCATAGAAGTAAGTGTTAATGATTATCCGTTGACATTGTACACTATCATCCGTTGAGCTGTATCCGTTGATATTGTAGATTTGAGTTGTATCCGTTGATAGAGTTCTGTCTTCATCCGTTGATACACTTTCACTTAAACAGAATTACATAGCATAGTTTATTTACAATTGGCTACCATATTCTGCCTATCCATTGATGGTCAACATGACTGTGGATAAAAATACTATCAATTGATAATATAGAGATACTGCAGTATGCTATAAAACCTCATCCATTGATGAGCTACCTGTCAACGGATAGAGTTATAAATCCTCATCCGTTGACAACTACAATACTTATACAATTTGATTGATTGTGAAGTTATCATCAAGTACAACATATTCCTAACAATCTCCCCCAATTTATACTTGATGGCAATAAAGCATAAATTCTGGACCTTGATGATAACAAAACATTCCTAAAGATATATATATAGAACAATGCACAAATTGTATTAAGCTACTAAAATTAAAAACAGAAAGTTTGAGAAATCTACAGAGAAGTGTTCCTCTAGACTGAGCAGATTAATACTGTTTCTTCTCTCTGGTTGGCATCACCCTTGATTTTCCTTCTTTGGCAGAGTTGGACTCAATCTGCATTTGGAGTTGCCTATAGAAGGCATCTTCTTCAACAACTTTTGGATTTAGCTTTTGTTGTAACCATATCAGGTATTGAGAACTAGCCTTTGATAGTTGGTCTTCTAACCTGAAGAATCTCATGTTACCATCTTCATCCCTGAACTCCAACATCCAGAAGGGTTCAATGTGGATTTTCTGTCCATTGTATGGGATCTTCATCTTCTTTGGTAGACTTGATGGTGAGTTCCATTCTCTCCTTATCTGTTCTATTCTGTCCAGTATCTCCTCTTTTGCTATCTTGGAGAACCCTGTGTATCTCTTAATTGCAGAGAACACCTTGGTTAAGGTCGGATAATTTTCTCCAAGAACCCTCTGTAGTGGCCATGTCCTTTCCTTTCCTCCCTTGTATACAAAGACCAATCTCTCAGGCAAATGCTTGTATTTGTCAATTCCTCTTACTTCTGACAATTCATCCAGATACAGATTCATGCCAGAGTATTCTTCAATATCTGCCTGATAGATAAAATCATCCTTGTTTTCCAAGATTGGCTGCTTGACAATAGCAGGCACCCTAGCAACTTGAATTGGTTCCTTTGAAGGTTACTTCCATGGTATCCTTTTCTTCTGTTTAGGCTTCTGTTGAGGCTTCAGCAAGAATGAAGGAACCTCAATGGAGTCAAGATTCATTGGTTCCTCTTTAGGTATTATAGGGTCACCATGGAAATTCACAGCTGGGTTGAATACTTGTGCAGAAATAGATTTTGATGAGCCAATAGTTTCCTTACTTACATTTTCTAGAGAGACAGGCCTCTTTGCCTTTGTTTTCACTCTCCTTTTGGGTTTAGATTTGGGGACTTCCTCAGGTTCCCTCATTTCATCCTTACCTCATCCAATAACTCCTGAGCCAGCCTGACTTGCTTCTCATCTGAGTTTTCATATTGATTTTCTTCACTTGGATGAGCTTCCCTGAAAAGTCTGGAGGTCTCCTCTCTTTTGCTTCAACAAATCTAGGATGGCTGTTGGATATATTTAAGACCTTTCAATTCCTTATGATTACAGCCATCCATTCTCTTACACTCCTATTGGCATTTTCCTTGAACTCCTTAATTTGCTTTCCCATTAGCTTCCCTTCATCATCCTTGGGAAATAGAAAGTCCAATTGTAACTTGTTCTTCCCATTTGCTTTAGGTGGAGAGTAAGCTCTGGTTTTTATGCAGGGTTCAAACTCTTTGACAAAGTAAGGTTCAGCATCATAAAATGTAGGAGCCACAATCTCTGGAGTGAGCACCTTCAAAATTGTAGTTGATATTGTTGGAGCAGAAGACTGACTAGAGAACAGAGTTGATACAATTGATTCATTGATCATTCTCTCTGTCCTCATAATTCTTTCATTTGCCTCCTTATTGATCTTCTCTAATTCTTCAATTCTGGTTTGCCTCTCACCATCTGAGATTTCTGATAAGTCAGGAATCACAGGCAAAGCCTTTTGTTTCTTCACATAGGAAGCCTCTATAGAAAATTCTATTGGATTGACCACTATAGTTGGCTGTTGCTCCCTCTCAATTTGTGCTATCTTGCTATTGGAAGCTTGAAATTGACTAGAAGTAGCTGCAACCTCTTCTACCTTTTTCTCCCCCTTTTTGTTAGCATCAAGGGCTAGAGGAGAGGCTGCAAGTAGCCTTTCCAGTAGCTCAGTCTATTTTGCTTGGTTTGCAATGATTGTCTGGAGGAAAGATGCTAAATAGATTTGGCCATGCTATCTTCTTTTAAAAGTTTTCTAGTCATCACCTTCTGAGTGGTAGTAGGGGCTAGTGCCTGAATCCTGGCATCTAGTTCTACTTTCATTTCTCTGATTGCAGTTTGGACCTCCTCCTGTTGTGTTCTTTGAATAACCATTTGCATCTTGTGAAGTTTTAGGGAGGCCATTATTTGCTGAAGGACAGCCTTCCTCTGTGGATCTGCAGTCTGGTGCTCAGCCATAGCAGATTGATATTGCTTCATAATCTCCACATTGAAGTCACCAGCCATAGTGGCAGTAGAAAATACCCATTCTGGAGTATCCTCCATATTGAATTCTTCATCATCTTCTGTGCTATCACTGTCATCATTGCCAAACTCTTCACTTTCAGCTTCTGAAGGCAGAGCTGTTAAAGCTTTCTTTGCTCTTTGTAGAGATTGTGAGGTGTGCACTAGGTGCATTGCCTCCTCTGCCTCCACATTGCCCTGTTGTGCCATGACTTGATAGGTAGAAACAGGATGAGTAAAGGTTTCAGGATCCAAAGAGATGGAGTAAATGATTGACTGATATTCTTGTTGAAATTCCATCTCGTTAGAAGCTTCATTAACCTCCATTAACTCACTTGCAATGGCTGGATCTTCCTACCTTATTTCTCATGTAGTCCCTTCTCTCCTCTCATCTCTCTTTTCTTGCATCAGGGGCTCCCCCTGGCTCACACCTCTCACACCCTCACCTTCACCTACTAAGGTGGAACTCTCTTGCTCTCCTTTTGCCTGACCTGAAGAAATGGTCAGCCTCTCAGTATTTACCTCTCCTTTTTCCTGCTCACAAGGCAGCCTCTCACTCCCTTCCCTCAATCCTAAAAGTGATTCAACTACTGAGAATTCCTCCACACTTGACACAGGAATGTCAGATATAGCAGTGGTAGAGTGAGTTATCAACGGATAAGGGAAATCCGTTGATGGAGTAGTTATAGCTATCAACGGATGGCTAGACATAGGCGCATCCGTTGATGGAGAAACACTTGTCGATGGATGAAGGATATCCGTTGATGAAGGAAAGATAGTATCCGTTGAAGTGAAAACCAACACTGAATCTGTGGAGATTGATTTTAAAGATGAGGCCACAGATTTTGTTTTGAATTCAGAAATGGAAGATTGATGGCCCAACAAATCATCTAGAAGATGATGACCACCAATTGCAGAGTGGGGCTTCTCCAAGAATCTTAAAGATGGACAATCAGGAATTGATGTAGATATCATATCCACATCCAGAGATGGGGTTGGTGATGGTGGATTGTAATGTGTATCGATTTGAAGGTTAAGATCAAGGGGCTGTGACTCCACATTTATTGAAGTCACATCAAACTGAATTTGAGAAGGTACAGTTTACTGTACTGTGTGTGCACCCTGTGATTCCCCTATGGTTTTAGATTTTACTCTTATTTCATAGGTTTTTGAGAGAGGGCTAGTGTCCCTTACCATTTTGTGCAGAGTTTCTGTGGAACTAGTAGTCACACCCTGTTGAGAGGATGTAACTTGGGCTTGGCTATTTGGTGCACTCTCCTCACCTACCTTATTCTTAAGGCTTGCACCATGTCCCTCACCACTCACTACCTCCTTCACACTCCCCTCAAGAGTTGTGGTAGTTTTTGCAACAGGTGCTTTTTGAGAAGCACTTGAGGTTTGTCTTTTAGATTTTGGTTTGGAACTTTTGTTTTAGTCACTTGGGTAGGAGCCTATTTGGTCACTACTACAGACTCCATTGTGACAGTGGAAGGCAAAGAAATTTGGGGGTTAGAGATAGGAGTTTCAAGGTTAGAAGTAGTTACCTGAACAATTGGTAGATATACCAATTGTACTCCTGCATTGGAGTTCATTCGAATTAAATCACTTAGGACTCTCTTCTCCTGAACAAAACATGTGAACTTGCTATCCGGGTTAGCAATGGATAGCTTATTCTCAGATACATGCAGTGCTAAGAGCATCAAAAATCTAGCAAAATAGATATTCTTGCTCCTAGTTTGATTTTTACCTAATTTTGCTGCTATCTCATACATGACTAGTGTGCCAAAGTTATAGAATTTATCAGTCAAAAGCATATACATCATAACTAGCATGGAATGGGTAACAGCATCAAAATTACTAATTTTGTCTGAAAAAGTTTTAATGAAGGCATCACAAAAATAACTCCATTCTTTAACCATTCCTTTCCTAACAATTTTCCCTAAATTCTCAGTACTAAGGGCATAATTTATGGAATTAAGCATGGTAACAATTTCAGCATCACTGGGTAGGGGTGAGCAAAAAACCGAATTGAACCCGAAACCGAACCGAAACCGGTAAAAACCGAACCGAAAAAACCGAAACCGAAATCGAACCGGTGGTTGCGGTTTTTGATTTTTAAAAACCGAGACTTTCTGTTCCGGTTCCGGTTATAGGTTAAAACTGAACCGGTTAAAACCTAACCGAACCGATTATTTATATATATATAATTTATATAAAATTTTAATAACATATAAAGATGAATATTCTCTGGCTCATAATCTGAACAATGTTACATAGTAAACATAGGTTGCATTTGTTGTGGAGTCTTGTAAGGACGAGGCTGCCAATCCATGCACATAATTTGAGAGGCAACACAACGCGGAGATGTTTAGTACTAATAAGCAAGGGCTTCATATCTTGAACTTATACATATTGGAATGTGTCCTCTTGGAATTGCCTCATCAAGTACCTCACCATTCAAATCCTTACTTGGAATAGTATCAACTAGGAACTAAAAATTGTATCCATCCTTTTATTAGCTACTGCCATGCCATTTTTCTGAAGCTTCGCCTTTTTATTCCCCCCTGTTATAACTCCAAGTAGACATTGTCAAGTAAAAAATAAATATACTCACAGGTATGACTGGAGTTGCAGGCCTTCAGTTCATATGCAACCCAAAACAGTGCATTTTTTAAGTTGTGTTGTGTAAACTAATATATTGTTCTCATTTTTATTTTCATCCAGTTTTAAAACCGAAACCGAACCGTTTACAAACCGAACCGGGATTTTGAAACCGAACCCGAAACCGAACCCGAACCGGTGGTTACGGTTTTCAATTTTAGAAACCGGGGATATATGGTTCCGGTTCCGGTTTTACCCTAAAACCGGACCGGACCGGCCCATGCTCTACCCTATCACTGGGTACTTTCAGACAGTGATTCTCAGGCAATTTTAAACAAGCAGTTATCACATCAGAATTAACTACATAGTTTTTACCCTTTAAGGAAAAAGCAATTGTACCGTCTGTGCCGTTGTACTCAGCAGATGTCCACACCTCTTCAATTACCTCGTGGATTAGAGGAGTGGTGGCAGTCATAGCATACGATAGTTTACATGTCTTCACAAAATTCATCAAGGTGTGATAAGCTTCTGGGGCATTCACTGTATCAACATAGGCCGTGAAGTTGTTCTTCTCATAGGTGAACCCAGTGGAAGACATCATCTTAACAATAGGCGCCATTGAAGTGTTTGAACTTTTTTTGCAGAGAGTTTTAGTGAAGAAGATGCAGTTTACTTAAGAGAATCTTGAAAGACGATAAAAGTGAGAAGTGAGAGTACAAGACAGCCTTTTATATTTTTCAAGAGTTGAAAATGAAATAATTAAAAGTAATTATCCATTGGTCAAAAGTAAATGTCAGTTAATAAAAGAAAATAAATATATCCATGCCTATATATATACACGTTTCCCAACGGTTATATTTAAAAGAAAATATGTATATCAACGGATATGAAATGAACAGTTGTGATATGGGCTGAAAGTAAGCCCTAAAGACACATTTAATGATACATTAAATGAACCTAGGATGGTCCAAGGTCAAAGCCCAATTATGAGGCCCAAAACCCTAAATATAATAATAAATTCGTAATATATAAATCAGCCTATAAAAAGACTCCGTTATTGAGTCCAAAAGGGAACCAATCCTTTCAAAGAGTAGCCCCCAAGACATACGAGTCCAATAGGAATCAGCCTTCCTCGTGGGAGGATCCAGAATTCTATCTGAAGTGGGTAACTTGTCCACCAAGACACCAAACCCTACCCTAATTCCAAGGCACCCAATGCCTATATAAAGGGTCTGGCCCCTCATTCTCTACGGAACGTTTTAGGCTTAATTCTCGAATAAGGACATACAATCCACTACGTCACTACGCCGCGAGGGTGCATCAAGCCACGTAGGCAACTCTAGAACTATGTTTTGGCTTGATTCTTGATATTCATCAAGGTACGTAGGCATCTTCTTAGGACCGAGTTAGTCCCCGACAACAAGAGCAGCCACCATTAAAGCTCGAAGCTCTTAATCCCTTGCAATCAATACACGAATTAATTACACCCTACTTTTTATTCCACAGCATTTGGCGCCGTCTGTGGGACAAGACATCAACCATGGATTCCACACGAAGAACATCAAACGCCGAAACTACAGAAACGCCCATCGGCACTTCCGCCCCCTCAATGACGGAGTAAGTACCACCAGGAGCGGGCTCCCAACCCCAGATTACTCAGCCTCAAGGAACTGATCCCCCAAGGTCTGAAACTCAAACTTAAGAGTCGTTACCCCTAGTGACGAACCCCCTCAACCAAGGGACGAATCCCCTTCAGATGGTTGTCTCCCCTAGGAGGATGTTTACTTCACTTCCCTAGTGAACGAGTCTAAACTCTCTAGGGGCGGATCCCCCAATCCTAGGCATGGCTATGCCCATAATAGGCTAGCATGATTACAAATCTCTATCATGGTGCTTTCATCACTAACAACTCAAAACCCATGTTATGGGCTCCCACCCCAATGAGGTGGCGATTCACCCCATATTTGAGGCTTGGAACCCCTGCATATAGTAGGAGGGAGAAATCTTGATCATGCACTAATGATGATGAAAGAACAATCGGACTGATGATCCACTCCCCTCGATTTCCAATCAAGGAACGACTTCCCCAAAGACGCGTCTCCAAGGGGTGATCCCTAAGGGGCGATTCAAAATCCACTAACTCAAGGAGAGAATCCCCAATTGCAGATGGTGGTTTTACCTCTGTCTAATGGAGCATAAGGAGCACGGATCGCCACCACCGTCATGCCAATTCCAATAACTTGAAACCCCGTTTATGGGTTGTCACCATTCCCAACTACTAACGAAACCATCGATCCACTCATGAGAAGTATGTACCTTAATACATTGAAGCCTTTGTCCCCTTGTTGGAGGACACCAGAATCTCCTCGGACCATACACCGAAAATGACTCTCATTTGAAGAGGAGGAAGAGGACGTCTATTCTAGCAAGCGACGCCAAGGCAAGGAGCCCGCCAGAGGGGAAAGACGTTCTCAACCCCGAGTGAATCAAGGAACGGATCTTCAGGCCATAGAAGAAAGGATATGGGGGCTCAAATTACTCATCCACAACAGCCGACTATGGGTTCAATGAATTCAGGGATGAATCCCCTCCGGATAGTGGTGTCTTCACTCTAGCACACCGTTGGTACTATAGATGTCCAACTCCATCGTTACACAACGAAATTAAGTTCCCACCAATGGGATATCATAGAGAAAGACCAGGCAAGGAGCTCGAAGGAATGTTAGGGCCTTCTAAGTCCCAAGGATCCAAAGAATTGGCTCCCAATACTTTAGGAGGGTGGATACTCGCTCATGAAACGCATATCTGAAAATTAAAGAAAAACTTGGAAATACAATAGGTTAGGCAGCCCCCAAGGGCTAGGATCCCCAATGGTTTTAATTCAAGTGATACCCCCAGGAGGAGAAGGGTTGATACACAAAGGGCTGATCCCGATGACTCGATGCCCATAGGAGGTCATGATGATCTAATCCTGTCCTTCACCAATGAAATAATATATCAAGGGAATTCAAGATGCCCACCATCGAGGCATGTGATGGGGAAGGAGATCCCATTAATCATGTGAGGACATACTCCAATGCACTACTAATTTTAACCCATGATTGACGCAATCAAGTATAGGACGTTCCCCAAAACCTTGGGGGCCATGACAAAACGATGGTATAGTCGGTTGCCCCCAAACTCAATCGGCTCCTTTAAAGGACTAGGAAGGGCATTGTTCGCTCTGTATATTGATGAAAAGTTCAAGAGAAACGTTTTACATCCCCCTGAAGGTGGAACAAGGAAAGAATGAATCCTTGAGGGATTACATGGACTGAATCACCAAGGAAGCCTTGAAGGTCCCGAACTTGGATGATAAAGCAGCTATCAAGGTAGAGGAAAGTGTAAGGGAAGCCTCAACCCCTGCTGGAGGCAATGGAGGTAATAACGAGAAGCGAAGGTGGTCACGAGTGGGATGTTAAGGATAGGTATCCTCGAATAAGTAAAGGCTCTAACTCTACCTGGAAGAAGAGAAGCCAAGGACCAAGGTTCACCAGCTATGCACGTTTGAATACTCCCAACACCCAAGTCCTGATGGACATTGAGAAACAAGAATCTCTAATGGCCAAAGCCATTAAGGGCTGATCCAGGGTAGAGAAACAAGAATCAATACAGTCAGTTCCATAAGCCATTGGGGAATAACATTCACGCTTATAGACAGCTGAAACACAAGATCAAGTTTTTGATCCAAAGAGAAACGTTGAATAAGTTCATCTAGGATGGCCAACAGGGGAACCTAAAGAAGAGATTACGGAAGGAAGGATGCTGATCGAGATCCCAATCCATAGCCCCAGGGGGCCAATGATAAACGTGATTTTTGAAGGCCCGACGGCGGTCAGGAATACAAGGAGCTGTTGTAAAGCTTGTGCTCGAGAAGTTATTCACATCATAGGAGAAGCTCCATAGCGAGCAAATACCGAAATAACAATTGTCTTTGATGATTCTGACTTGAAAGGGGTGAAGTGCCTCCATGATGACCCGTTGGTCATAACACCTGTGATAGGCAACTCGCAAGTGAAAGGAGTCTCGATAGACAATGGAATATCAGTGGATATCTCGCGTTCTCGAAGATGGGATACAACGATTCTCAATTGACCCCCTCCAACATGCCCGTCTATGGGTTCAACGGAGTTGAGTCGAGAGTTGAAAGAACTATTCGGTTGTCCATGATAACAGGACGGAAGCCTAGGGAGGCCACTCAGATGTTGAACCTTTTGGTGGTTAAAGCAACTTCCGCTTACAATGTTATCCTTGGAAGGACAGGCTTGCATACCCTTAAGGCAGTTGCCTCAAGATAAGACCTGATGATCAAGAATCCTACAAGGAATGGAGTTGATGAAGAAAAGAGAGATCAGACAATAACAAAGAATTGATATCCAGCCGCCTTGAGGCCTGATGAAGTCGGGGGGCAGGTCTTCCCGATTGAAGACATGGATGTCCAAAAAGATGAGAAACAAGAGGAAAACCTACCTAGGACTTAGTCCCCACTCCCCTAGTTGCCGAAGAACCTGAAAATTTACCCACATAAAGCATTGATGAATAAGCCCTTGAAGGGCAAATTGGATGCGTTCCTACAAGAGAACATTATTGTATTTGCTTGGAGAGTAGCTGATATGCAAGGGGTCGATCCCCAATTAATTACGTAAACTAGACGTCCACCCAAATAGGGAGATGATGAAACAGAAGAAAAGAAACTTTGATTCCAAGAGGAAGGAAGGACAATGGAGAATGACGGATGTGCATGAACTTCATTGATATAAATGATGCATGTCTCAGTGACTACTTCCCCCTACCAAGGAACGATACATTGACCAATCAACAACTGGTTATGAAATATTAGGATTCGGTGGTTACAACCAAATCAAAGTGATATCCCAAATGGGCGACATATGGAAAATTGATGAATAAAATCTTTGAGCATCCTATTGGGAAGACCGTAGAAGTGTACGTAAATAATATGTTAATCAAGAGCCTCGATAAGGCACATCACATTGAGCATTTTCATGAGGCGTTTGAGGTGTTAAGGAACCACGAGATGATATTGAATCTGATTTAATGCGCCTTCAGCATAGGATCATGAATTTTTTTGGATTTGATGGTCTACAAGTATGGAAATTAAGGCCAGCCCCGATAAGCGTAGAACAATCCTTAAAATGGGACCTCCATATGTTGGCATAATTGAATACCGAAAAGTTACTATATCTATACTTGGATGTATTTGATACGACTTTGAACGTCATCCTCGCGAAAGAGAAAAACAAGGTTCAGAAACCCATCTATTACATGAGAAAGGTCTAGCATGGGACAGAATAACCACAATAAATCCCCAAACACTCACTCACTTCATGGTTGAATACACCATTGACAACCAAGAAGTCGGGGGGCAGGAGGTAGTACCCCAGGAGGGCAAGAAAATAGAGAAGGAAGATTGAAGAGCGATACTCAAGAGTATTGGATGCTCGATTTTGATGGAGAATCAAAAAAAATTAAGTCAGAAAATATCCTGATGGGCTCATGCTTGAGTATGCCCCGAAGTTGGATTTCCCAACGACAAACAACGAGGCTGAATGAAAAGCCTTGATAGCCGGACTTGGCTTGAGGCCCGAGGGTCAAAAACCTCAAAGTCTGTGGAGACTGAAGATCGGTAGTACCAAAAGTGAAAGGTGAGTTCGAGGCCAGGGTTGGAAACCGTGACAAAATACTGGAAACTTGACTCAATTCAATGAGTGTTATGAGGGAGGAAAGCGTAAAGGCCGATGTCCCATCCATGTTTGCCTCCTCAGAGATAGAGAAATATGTTGGACGTTCTTACTTCCAAGTCTTGGAGACCCGAAGCGTTGTTACAAAGTTGATAGCATCTATAGATGTGGAAAGCTATTGGATAGAACCTACAATGGCTCACCAGGAAATCGGTTGGTTACCCGACAATGCCTTGAAGGCATGGAAGTTGTCAGTAAGAGCACTAAGGCCTCAAAATGCAGAGTTAGACTTGAAAGAAACTCATGTGGAAATCTGGGGGCAGCACTTGGGGGGCAAAACCCTTGACCATAAGATGACCCGATTGGGATTCGACTAGCCTGAAATAATGGCTGATGCCAAGAGTTATATGCGATCAATATCCAAAAATACGCAACTGATGATCAATTCCTTGAAATACTAACAACCGTTACTTCCCCCAGTCCCAGTGGCAAGGTGGGGGATATGTAACACCCCCAGATCCGGGGTCCGGGATCCGGTCGTTACGGTTTTGAACTCTGTCCATAATACTTGAACTTACCTCAACGTAACATAATTTACATCTTTATGACCCAACACAACAATATAAAAGACACCTGTTATAGTCCTAGAGATGAAATCAGAGTAACAATCAAATTTTATTAATCACATTATGAGTTCTTACAATCCAAAAAAATTTCAATATAAATACATACTCTTCGCCATCCATTTACATAAGTCATACTAGTCCATATATTTGGTACCGAAAGAGTGAGTCTATCCTACCAATAGCTTTCTCTTCGGCTTTGGTAGTCTCATCGTCCTCGCCAGCATCGAGTGCGCCTTGTGCGAATCATCTGGTCTAGCTGTTGTTGTGATATAATAATAAAGCAAGGGTGAGCAATAGCCCACCAACAGTAATATTTAACTGAACGATAATATATAACAGTTCAAAAGTATCTTTCAAACCATATGCCATGCATTTACGGGAATGATGCCAGAATAACATGAACGATGAAGTTACGAGGTAACTCAAAATGCATATATAGGTGGGAATATCTGCTATGTCAAAGATAAGCCAGATATTATCATTTATCATATAAAGAGGAACTTGCAAGGAAAATATTGCAATCCCGGTTATTAACATTTTTCGAAGTCCTACAACCTGAAAGAAGTCTCTTCGATACGTGTTGCGGAAGACACCGTCAACCTGAAAGAAGTCTCTTCGATACGTGTTGCAGGGAATTCCCAATTTGGGAGATGAACCAATACTGGAGTTATCACGCGCCAGTTGTCCCTCTCCCTGATGATCAGTCGGGGATGGTACAGCCCAATATAGTTTACTACCGGTAGAAGGAAGAACTGACGGCTCCATTTGTCGATGGCCTTTAATAGTAACTCCCTGGCCAATGGTTAGGCCTTGTGATGGACCGCGCGACTCGGCCTCTTACACACAACTCCTAGTTCGAATAAATCCACAGCATTGAAACGTAGAGTTTGTCCTCCCTTCCCCAAGTGAAATACTTCTTGATAAGACTCCACAAAGTAGTCGTATCTAGTTGGAAAGGAAAATTCACCAACATTTCCCAAGCTTTTGCTTGTTAATGGATATCAACTTGTTCCAACAATCTTACCCCTCAAATGATGAGAAGGTACACACAGACTTAATGAGTCCATAGCAACAAAGTTGCGAGTGAAAAGGATAAATTTTGACCGGGAAGTCAACAAGATAAATAACCTTTCTCAAGTAATGTTCCCTTATAATTTAAGAGATAGATTCGAGTAAAGAATGGAATCTTGAGGACCTTTCTTAATATAATATTAATCGTAGGACTCCGAAATATTTTACATAATATTTGGAGGTGAAAGATAATCTCCAAATAATATAAATCATTTTAAAAAAAGAATTTAAAAGAATTAAATAAATATTCCAAGAATATTTATTAACTCAATAATAATTACGAAATATTATTAAATCATAATATTGCTCGTAAGTAATCCTCGAATGAATATATAGAATTATTTACTAAATAAATCACACCTTAAATGAATATTCAAAATAATATTCATTAATAATTAGACTCCAATAAGTATTTAAAATAATATTCAATAAATGAGTCAAACGTTAAATGAATATTTGAAAATAATATTCATTTAATAAATAATTTTCTAAATGAATATCCAAATAATATTCATTTAGTAATCAAAACTTTAAAGGAATATTCGAAATAATATCCCTTAAGTAATTAGAACTTCCAATGAATATTTTAAAATAATATTCATTAAATACATAAACCTTAAATGAATATTCGAAAGTAATATTCATTTAATAAATAACATTCTAATGAATATCAAAATAATATTCATTAAATAATCAACTCTAAATGAATATTCGAAACTAACATTCATTTAATATCTCTCGACCGAGATAATACTCGAATAACATTCCTCGAAAGATTTCCAAGTAATTGATACTTTATGGAAATATAAATAACGTTAATAATAACATTCCTCAGATAAATAATAATCTGTCGTTGGAATCCCTCCGGGTTTCCACGACTATCTATATCTCAAAATACCGACTCCCGGTCTATATTTAAGAATGAATATCATATGCCCTTCGCTAAGGGTCTTACCAAAACAATCCGGCTTATAACTGATAATTCGTATCTAGTCTATAAGCCAATATCAATTCAGGGAACAGGTATCATAATATAATTTGACAATAGGCGTGCATGCTATGGCATATGTATCAGAAACAACATATATACATATTATCACAACAACAGTTCCAAGGTATTGGAAACTTGCCTGGTAATCGGGCGTGGGTAGAGATAGCGTGTCCTGGGTCTGCTCGATGATCTATAAACAATCAGAACATTCAAGATTAACCACTTAACACCTTTTAAGAGTCTAAATATAACTTCACTTAAATCGAAACACGTTTTCGAATTATCCCGTTATACACCTTTTAGTGTAACTCTTTTTATTACTGATACGATCCGACATTTGTTCGTTATTACGACATGTCATCATACCCAAATTCGGTATATACTTAAGTCGTATAAGTTCTAAAGTTGATCGATTACGAATCGAGATTATACCTCGAGTTTCATCGTTCGTTTTCTAAGTGTTATACCAAAGTTATAACCAAAGTTATACTTTTAAGGGGTTCGTTCGCGTTTAACTTCAATTCAAACATTTTTATAAAATCGTAAAACGATCCGTTTGACATGTGGTTTTCTCTCATACCTTCCTTATGACCTCTAGTATTTATTTACCAAGATTTGCCACTAATTAACATGCTTTACGAGGGTTCAATTGAAGTTACAAACTTTTACTTACGGTTCCGAACCAATTTTTGTAATTTGACCATAAGTCCTAAACCGTAAGTCCGAATGTTTCGATTCTTGCGCCAAAACGATCTATGGCTCGAGATCTACAAGGACCAGTCATAATATTATCAAGGTCAGGAAATTACATTAACTGGCATGCTTGGTTTTTAAGTGTTAACAAAAATTCGGCATTACGACGGCTATAAATCGGACGTTCTAAAAATCGTAACAACACAACCAAGCCACACCGGGCATCAACACAATTTATAAACATGATTCTCATATCCACAAGTCCTAGAACCACTGATCTTAACCTCAAAATCATCAAGGACTTGAATCATGATTAAGTAACTACTAAGAACAACTACATGATCATGTAAACATGCTTATACTAACATCATCACCAAATCTCATCTAAAACTCCATTAAAACTCAAAAAAAAAAACTTGGGTTCTTGAAGTTTATACCTTCCTTGGAGTGTGTATGCACTTAGTAAGCCTTGTATAGTCCTTGTATATCCTTAACCAAGCTTAGATCATCCAAGAAATCAAGAAAAACAAAGTTAGTTTCTTGAAAGTTAGTATTCACCCTAAACTTATAAAAAACATAGAAAATCGAAAGATAAGAGTTTGGCTCTCAAATTTTTACCACATCTTGGCCTCTTCATAGGCTTTGTTTTGAGTCCTAGTTCATCAAATTTGAAGCTTCCTAGCTAGGGTTTTGAGCCCCCTTTTTCCGCTGGACAGAAACTGTCAAGAACAGGGCAGTTTGGTTTCTTTAACTTGGGGAGGAGATTTAACTAGGCTATACTCATTAGATTGCCATGAAACTTTTAGAGAATATTTCCCATGGAGTGGAGAGGTTATGGTTAAAATTTGGTGATTTTATCATGGATAGAAATGGAGATATGAATTTTCTTCTTTGAGGGTGTTCTGCTGGGCAATTTGAACAAAATGGAGAGAATGGAGTTTTTGATCTTTGATTGCTTGGTTCTCTTGCATAATACACCTCATCTTGATAATATCTAGCTAAATTAGCTTTATTAAAGTGATCATGTCATGCCTTGCATCATTTTATGGACAAGTGTTGGTGTTTCAGTAGTAAGATGATAAGATCAAGCTAACTAATTGGTTTGATTCTAATTGTTCTAGTTACCTTGGTAACTACTTGATTACTTGGCCTTATCCACTTGCACATGCTTGTATCTTGGCTCCCTACTTGTTTCTTTGTCCGGTTGTTGCTCAATTCATTGATCGTTCGAAGGAATAACTCATTCGTTTCTAATTAAGGTTTTACCGAAAACCGTCTTAATATTTATACTATCATCCTCCATTCTCTTTAATAATTCTTGAACCTATTTTCCTTAAATCCCTTCAATAAATCCTTAAGTCTTTCGGTGTCCAGGGAAATCTCAGAGAAAATAAAAGTACGGTTTTTCAGAATCAGATAGCTTTTACAAACACTTATTTTCCCCCTGGATCATTAATACGAACTCGGAAATCCGTTCCGAATACTTCTATATAGTGTCGTCTCATAATATTCTTACTTCCACCAAAAACACTATTCATTCTTTATTCTTCCTTTATTCCCTATATTTGTTACAATGTCCTTGTTCTTTCTCGGGCGTTCCTTAACCCTTTCCCGGAACCACTGTACTAATCGTTATCGATCCGGATGACATGAGAATAATCTTCTCCTTTAGAATTATCAAATCTCAATTCCCTAGGAGATAGATAATTCTTATCTAAAGTGTCAACCAATAGTATTCTTCATGGCATTTAAACATTTGAATCCAAATCTATTCCTTTCATTCATTATCTCAATCGTTACATCGTAGTCGTAATCACTATTCACCATTACCTCAGTACATAATAAAAAGTTTTAATTATATCCAAAATTTGGGTTCTTACAGGATAAGTGTTCTTGGTTCATTCCCAGTGGCAAGTGCCTAGAGGAAGTTCCTGATAGTTGCAATGAATTCCTTCATGAAGTAGACTAAGGCCAAGTCCCAAGCCAAGATAACCACCAACTAAATGACACAATTCCTGTAGGAAAGTGTGATACATAGATATGGACTTCCATCAATCCCGATGCTAGAAATGGATAACAATTCAAGAATGAGGTTCTTGAAGCTGGAAACGTTTGAAAAAAAAAATGGGATGTCTAGATTCGGCACACCCCAAACCTCAAGGTTTACCGTATCTGAAAATCCGGGTAGGACACACCACCTGATTACACTAAGTAGAGATAAGGTTGGATGAAACCATAAGCTTCTAGGTCCAAGAAACCAAAGGCTTGAAAAATTCCACGTTCCATTCAATTGAAGGCTCATGAAGGCCCCGTTCCATCCGACTAAAGGCTCGTAAAGGCCACGCTCCGCCCAAATGAAGGCTCATAAAGGTCATGTTTCGTCCAAATGAAGGCTCGATAAATGCGAGCAATAAGCAGCAAGCTATCGCAAAAAGATAGACCTCGGAATGGGATTCAATTCGATATATTACAAAATCAAATCGGAGCAACGAGTAAAAAATTATGAATATTTTTGCATTCTTGAACTAAGGGATCAAGGATCCTAATCTACGGGATCAGAAATCCTGGTCTAAATATCGATCAGGATCCCTGATCGAAAAGCCTTCGACCAGAGTGAAGAAGTGGCCTTAACTCGACCAGGATCCTGATCGTCTAAGGGGTCAGGATTCCTGATCGAAAAGCCTTCGACCAGAGTGAAGAAGTGGCCTTAATTCGACCAGGATCCTGATCTAAGGAGTCAGGATTCCTGATCGAAAAGCCATCAACCAGAACGAAGAAAATGACATTAATTCGTCCAGAATCCTAATCTATGAGGTCAGGATTCCTGGTATGAGGGATCAGAATTCCGACCTAAGGGGTCAGGATTCTTGATCTAGGGGGTCCGGATCCCTGATCTAGGGGGTCAGGATCCCTGATTTACGGGGTCAGGATCCCAAGTCTAAAATCCTGAACTAAGGGGTTAGGATCCCTGATCTAAAGGGTCAGAAATCCTGATTTACGAGGTCAGGATCTCAAGTCCAAAATCCTGAACTAAGGGGTTAGGATCCCTGATCTAAAGGGTCAGAAATCCTGATCTAAGGGGTCAGGATCTCAAATCAGAATTTCTAGTCTAAGGGGTCAGGAATCTTGGTCGAAATTCACAAGACCAGAAGGTTAAAATCGCCCATAATTCGACCAGGATCCTGATCGAAATTCGACCAGGATCATGGTTGAAATTCATAAGACCGGAGTGCAAAAACGGCCCTTAATTCGACCAAAATCCTGATCAAAATTCGACCAGGATCATGGTCGAAAAGCCATCGATCAGATCGCATTTGAAGCCAATAATTCGACCAGAATCCTGATCTGAGAGTTCAGGATTCCTGGTCTAAGGGGTAAGGATCCCCGATCGAAAATCCATTGATTAGGATGCGCAAAACACCCATAATTCGATTAGAATCCTGGTCTACGGGATCAGGATTCTTGGTCTAAAGGGTCAGGAAGCATTTTTGAAATAAATATATTTTGAAAAATTAGAATAATTTATAAAATTATTTCTATGCATGTTGCACAAAAAAAAGGGTATATAATGAAAATTTATACGTGCCTGGAGTCATGAATTACCTCAATTCAGGACGAATTTCGTAGCTTTGTAAGCCAATAATGCCAAAAATACGATCTTAAACTGCGAAAATATTAGGGCTGATGGCCCCTCCAAAATTGTGAAAAAATTATTATTATTATTATTTTAATAATAATGATAAAATCCGGGTCGAATATTATTCGAGTGAAATTTTATCCAAGTGGGACACCTCCGATTTAGGGACCAAAATTATCCAAAATTCGGACAAGACAAATATTATTATTATTGAATAATAATAATATTTAAAAAAATGAAGTGTAAAAAAAAAACATCGACCACAATCCTGCTCAAAAATTGGAGCAGGAATTCTACTCGAAATGCTGTCGACCAGACTGATTAAAAGCACCTAATTCGACCACAAGTCTGGTCGAAATGTCGACCACAAAATTGTTTTGGCAGAAGTTCTGTTTAGTACCTCAAGTTATGCTGAGTTAGCACAAAGCCCCCTGTACTTTACAACCTGACAGAAAGGTTCCTATAGTTTACAAAATGACAATAATATCCCCGTTGTTTGTAAAATTACAAACAAACTCCTAAGATTTAAGTATTGACAAATCAATCACTGCATAATTACAAAGTCAACCCTGGTGGGTAAAATTACAAAATGATCCCCGTCGTTGACGGGATTCGAACTTTGAATCTTTAGTAAAGTTATTTAATCATAAAGTCTATACTATTATATTAAAGCCGAAATATTGAAAGTTTGTCGGTTTCGTTTTCGGTTTGGTTATCCTAATTATTAAATTGGAAGCTTGAATCTTTAGTAAAGTAATTTAATCATAAAATATACCTTATAATTACATCTAACGTTCTTATTAATTACTAAAAATATAATAGTAATATGGTGTAATATTTTTGGATATACACCAAAAAGTAATGTAAACATTGATGATTGGAAGATATGGTATAATTAATGTTTTTAAGTGTTTCTAACAGGTAATATCAATTAAAAAGTAAACATGAAAAAGGTAATCGAGTAATTACCATTAATTATATTATTCTATTATTTATTTTAATAATTAGGATAGCCAAACCGAAAACCTTAATTTAATATAATTTAATAAATTTAATTAATGATATGCATGATTTAAAATTTATATTATAAAATTTTAAGTTAAATATGTCCTTGACGGAAGTTGAACCTTGAATCTTAAGTAAAGTAATTTAATCATAAAATATACCTTATAATTACATCTAACGTTCTTATTAGTTACTAAAGTATGGCGTAATATTTTTGGATATACATTAATGATTGCAAAATTATGTTTTAAATTAAAAGGTAATGTATTTAATTAGGAAAGGAACATTGATGATTGAATGATACGGTATAATTAATGTTTTTAGGTGTTTATTAAATGTAATATCAACTAAAGTAGACATGATCAAAAAGGTAATCGAGTAATTATCATTAATTATATTATTCTATTATTTATTTTTAATAATTAGGATAACCAAACCGAAAACCAAACCGACAAACTTTCAATCTTTCGGCTTTTATATAATAGTATAGATAGATTCTACTTCCAATAGAACTTATCTCATGTCTTCCTAATAAATTCGAACTCTTATTCTACTTCCAATAGAACTTCTCTCATGTCTTTCTAATAAATTCGAACTCTTCTCCTGTATAAATTCGAACACCTATTCTACTTCTAATATGTAAAATAATAGTTTATATTTAGTAACATTTAAAATAAATAAATCCTTTTTGTCTTCATATAAGCTTATATATACTCATCAAATCATTAAAATGGCATATACGTAACCTAGTATAAAACTTATCAATTCATGTAAATTATGTATTTTCTACGTAAATCGAAATTCTATTTATATATTCAAACGTATTTTCTAATTTAAATATGTTAAAAAATTAATTATTAATGGTAAAACTCTCACAGAATTAGAAAAATAGATTGAAGCGATCTGAGAGATACCACTTAACCTCCCATGCAAAGTTAAATATATTTCAATAGAGTTTTTAATTGAATAATTGGAAGTTTTTGTTCTGCAATAGAAAACTTTAATTTGAAATAAAAATCTAATTATAAAAAGTGTTTAGAGTTTTGAAATCACTTATAATGTAGATCAAAATTCATAGACATGTAAGAAGTAAAAATTTGGAAGAAGAAAAATTACCTTGATGATAAAATTAGCAAGCTGAGGGCCGAAGACTATTAACCTGAAAGTAGTATACAAATTTCACAAATGTATATAGGGATAGTTTCAAAACTATCCATGTCAAATTAGATTTTTAAATATATACTATCAACCTTTTTAAAATTCTAAAAATACCGATCTTGTTTTCAAAATTTCAAAAATACTACCTTCCTCAATTGCAACTGTTGCAACCTCATTTGCAACTTCGATGCTACAAATTTCTGATTGCAAGTTCCGGGTTTCAAATGTCATTTTCGACCACTTTTTCGGAATATAATATATATATATATATATATATATATATATATATATATATATATATATATATATATATATATATATATATATATATGATGAGCATCCTAATGATTTAGTTAAAAATGTCGAATTGGCGGAGTATCCAAAAAATTTGGATAAATTAAATAAATGGGTAATACCCTCTGTTCCCTTAGATCATATTTATAATATTGGTTTCTTTGATTTTAAATCAAGACAGGTTATAAAAACAATGGAACAAACTATTAGAGTCACTGACTCTAATCAAACAATTAGATTATTAAATAAAAAAGATTTATTTCCTTTCAAAAGCTATAATTTTATTCATATAGGGTTAATCCAAATAGCCTTTAAAACCTTTAACCTTATTAGGGTTAAATACCAGTATTATGGCTTCTATTAGAGATGGCCGATGTAGGGATTTTAAACAATCCCTAGCCGCGTTAATAGAAACCAGTTTATGCCATGGACCCGTCTATTTTGATGTGGCTCCAAATTTGACACTATCTTTAACTGATAGTCATTTGTTAGATGCTATGCAACTCACATTACACACCCATGGATATAATTTTAAACCAGGTAGTGAAATTATAACAATTTGCTATAGAATTTATTACAAAGTATTAAATACTTTGAACCCAAAGGCCAAACAAATATCTCCTTTAGGGACTACTACTATAGTCCAAACCAATTTGTTGACCTCTAATATAGCCACTAATAGAATGATTAAGTGGAAAGAAATAGACTTCCCAGAGACTTGGTCTCTTCCTCAAGAATTAGAGCCTGAGCCTCAGGTCAACAAAGAAGTTGATCAAATAATTCAAACAACAGAAGGAGATGTAGAAATTAAATTTACATCTCAAAGAACTATTAGGATGCCTAGGACTAAGTCCGCTAGATATTCCTCTACTAGTGATTATATCACTGCCCCGAGCGTGTCAGCTAGAGCTTCGACTTCTCAATTCAGAGAGGAATCTATTGTTCCTGAACATGTAGAAGAAATTAGAATTAGCCAAAATAAAATTCCAGAAGGAATTTATGAACAGAGTAGAGAATCTCCTACTCAATCAGAAATGAGTTTCCATATATAATGATAGATTTATCCCCCGGAAGTAAGATGAGAGAAATTCTTAATAAAGAATTTCAGCAAGAAAAACATGCCCAATTTAGGCAATGGTATTTTAAGAAATATTCTTCTGAAGATCTAAAAAGATTTAAAGATGAATATTATAGTTATTTAAGTAGTACGGAAGATTATATATCTTTTGTTCATTGGTTTGTAAAAACCTATATTAGTAAGACAAATAAACAAATTTTAGTCTTACAAAGACCCTGGAAAACCCCTAAGGGAGATACCATAACTTCTCCCTACCCTCCAGAACAAACAATTTGTTTGAGTAATACCACAGAAGCTACGGCTTATACAAGCCTGCAAAAACTCGAGACTACTCAAGCTACTGTGAAAGATTTAAATGCGATAATTAGATCGCAAAATTATACAAACACCTTTCTTACTTGTCTAGGTGACCATTTCTTAGCCCTAGAAAACGAGATAGTTTCTCTTAGGCAAGTGATAGAAAACGAGTTAATTTCTTTAATAAAATCTATGGAGAAGCAACCTTCTTCAACCCTTGTTCAAGAATCCGCTAAGAACCATGTTCCTATGATTCAACCTCCAATTCCCATAAAAGGATTTAAATTAGAATCTAGTGGGCAAGAATTTATAAAAATTCTTCAACAAAAATTCAACAATATGAATATATCAGTCTTATCTAAAGACGATGATTCTCAGCAATCTGATATTTCAGAACCTGCTGAAGATTTAGAAGATATTAATAATTTAGCTACTATGTTCGCTAAACAACAAATTAGTAATCCAGAGATAAACCCTATTTATACCCCAAAATCTTTAGAAAAATTCTATTACCAAAGACCTTCTCCTCAGGATCTTCTATTTGAAGAACCAGAATATATTCAAACCTCTTATTCAGGAAAAGCTATCTATGAACGGAATATTGATGGCTTTAATGAGAAACAAATATTCGATGTTATACACCGAATGATGATGCATTCTACTGTTTGTAAACAGAATGGTAGTACTGATAGTGCTATAGCCTCCTTCATTTCCACAGGATTTGTAGGACAGATCAGGGGATGGTGGGATCACTATTTTACCTTAGAACAAAGATTAGAAATTCTTAATCATAAAAAAATTATTAAAGTAGAAAATGGCATTGTTACTACTGGAGAAGAAGATGCTGTTTACACTTTGTGTCTTACAATTCTACAACATTTTATAGGAGGCAATATTCCTGTTGCAGAGAAGCTATGTACGCTCCTTCAAAATCTTAGATGTCCTTCCTTAACCCATTTTAGGTGGTATAAGGATACCTTTTTATCTAGAGTTTATCAATTAGGAGAACCAAATTCGGTTCACTGGAAGTCAAAATTTATAGACGGTTTACCCCATCTTTTTGCTGAAAGGGTTAGGCAATCCTTAAGAAATAGAAATGATGGAGTTAATATTAATTATGTTTCTCTAACATATGGAGAAATAGTTAGCCATTGTGTTAATGAAGGATTAGCTCTATGTAATGACATAAAGCTAAAGAATCAGTTAAAGCAACAAAAACTGTTAGAAAAACACCAATTAGGTGAATTCTGTGATCAGTTTGCCTTTGATATAGGAAAAACTCCTAAATATCAAGATAAGAAAAAGCAAAAGCTTGCTTATAAAAGAAGCAAGCCTTATAAGAATAATTCTTATAAATCAAAATATCCTTTTAAGACTTCTTATAAAAAGAATTATAAGAGAAAATCTTATAGTAAATCGGATAAAAAACCTTTTGTCCCCAATAAGGGAAAAAGAAAAGCCAAAAGGATTGATATAACCTGTCATAAATGCGGTAAAGTTGGTCATTATGCTAACCAATGTTGGACTAAAAAAGCCCTCAACAAGATAGAAGATGAGCAATTACGCTCTCAATTAGAAAAGGTCTTGCTACACAGTTCTGATGAAGAACGAGAATCTTCTGATAACGAAGAATTAGCCCTTATTTATAATAGCTCTAGTGACTCAGATTCTCAAAGTCCTGACAACAATGATTGTCAGTGTAATGAGCTAAACTATTATAAATCTATAGTAGACATGAATGGATTAAATGTCTTAACTGCTGATCAAGATAGAGTCTTGAAGATTATAGATTCCATTTCTGATTTTGAGCTTAAAAAGCAAATGCTTGAAACTCTTATTAAAAATAATAAAGAAAAAGAAGCTCCTTTAGTCATTGAAGCACCTTACCAATTAAGTGAGGTATTAGATAGATTTCAAAAATCTACCCTTAAAGAAACTCCTGTTTCTCTTAATGATTTGAAAAAAGAAGTTAATTTATTAAAATCTGAAATTACTCAGATTAAGCAGACTAATACTTTGTTATCCCAAAGAGTTACTTTACTAGAAAGTAAGCCTTTAATAACTAGTGATAGTAAGGATATTCCCTCTTCTAGTAATAATAATGAACCAGAGTATTTAAATCTGCTAGAGCAAGTAACCTCTCAACAATGGTATATCAAGATTACTCTTGTAGTAAGTCGAGAATTTATTCTCAAAGATGAAATAGCCCTTGTTGATAGTGGTGCTGATTTAAATTGTATCAAAGAAGGAATAATTCCTACCAAATATTTTGAAAAAACTACCCAATCTATCTCCCATGCAGCTGGAGAAAAACTTCAAGTTAGATACAAGCTTCCTAACACTTATATCTGTAATAAAGATATTTGTCTTCCTATCTCCTTTATTCTAATAAAGAATATGAATCATAGAATAATTTTAGGAAATCCTTTTCTTCATAATATTATGCCTCTCAACAATGTTGATAAAACTGGGATTTCTACAATAATAGAGGGTAAGAATATAAAATTTGATTTTATTACTGATCCTCAAACTCGTATAATAAACGAGGTTAGAGACCGTCTTCTTAGTAAAGAAAAACAATTATGTTTTCTCAAAGAAGAAATAAAAGTCTTAAGCATTAATGATCAGTTTAATCAACCAGCCACCAAAACCCAAATAAAAATCATTGAAAAACAGTTCAATGATGAGGTTTGTAATGACCTCCCTAATGCTTTTTGGAATAGGAAAAAACATGTTGTTTCCCTTCCTTACATAGATAGTTTTAATGAAAACCAAATTCCTACTAAGGCTAGACCAGCCCAGATGAATAAAGAATATTTAGAATTATGCAAAAAGGAGATTGATTCTCTTTTAGCAAAAGGCTTAATTAGAAAGTCTAAATCTCCCTGGAGTTGCACAGCATTCTATGTTAATAATGCTGCTGAGAAAGAAAGAGGCGTGCCTAGACTAGTCATTAATTATAAACCTCTCAATAAAGTTTTAAAATGGATTAGATATCCGATCCCTAACAAAAAAGATTTGTTAGATAGATTAAGCGATGCTTTAATCTTTTCTAAATTTGATATGAAATCAGGATACTGGCAAATCCAGATTAAAGAATCAGATAGGTATAAAACGGCCTTTACAGTTCCCTTTGGTCATTATGAATGGAATGTCTTACCTTTTGGCCAAAAGAATGCCCCTTCTGAATTTCAGAATATTATGAATGATATTTTTAATCCTTATACAGAATTTATTATTGTATATATAGATGATGTTTTAGTGTTTTCTAAAACAATAGATCAGCATATTAAACACTTAAAAATATTTAAGAATTTAATAAAGACTAATGGATTAGTTATATCTGCTCCAAAAATGAAATTGTTCCAAACTCAGGTTAGGTTTTTGGGACATATTATTAATCAGGGAAAAATAGTTCCCATAGATAGAAGTATAGAATTTGCATCAAAATTTCCTAATGAAATTCTTGATAAAAAACAATTACAAAGATTTTTGGGTAGTCTTAATTATATTTCAGACTATTATGCTAATTTAACACAAGATACCGCAATTCTGTATTCTAGGCTCAAAAAGAAACCTGAACCATGGACTGAGAAACATTCTCAGTCTGTTCAGAAAATCAAAGCAAAGGTAAAATGTTTACCTTGCTTATCTTTAGCCAATCCTAAATATTTTATGATCGTAGAAACAGATGCCTCTAATATAGGGTATGGAGGAATACTAAAACAAGTAATTCCTGAAACTTCAAAAGAAGTCCTTGTTAGATTCACTTCAGGAAAGTGGAATCCCACACAGTTAAAATATTCAACTGTAAAGAAAGAAATGCTTTCTATAACAAATGTATTTCTAAATTTCAAGGTGATTTATTAAATCAGAAATTTTTACTGCGAATTGATTGTAGTTCAGCAAAATCAATTATCGAAAAAGATGTTAAAAATCTTGTAGCAAAACAAATTTTTGCAGGATGGCAAGCTCAACTGGCAGCCTTTGAATTTGATATTCAGTTCATAAAAGGAGAAAATAATTCTCTTGCTGATTATTTAACCCGTGAATTTTTACAGGGTGAATGACGACCCCTAATAGGGGAAGAGGCCGCGGTTATGGCCGAGGTCGAGGTTACGGGAATAACAATATGTTATCTCAAGAAACTGTCCCACTAATAGGTGATTGGACTATATATCATCATAGACAAAGGATGCAGCAATTACCTGCACCTCCTAAAAAAGAAGATATTCCTTCTTCTAGTAAAGCAGCAACTTATAAAGATGTTGCTATTACTGAGGCCCAGCAGGATAAAGAATATTTCGAAAATCCTACCACCGAAACTATTTTGTTTCTGGAAGAAGAAGATCTTAAGCTCACTCCAAATGATGGATGGTCTTTAAGAACAAAATACCTTGAATCAAGAGGTTATGCTGGCCTGAATAATCAGGGAAGGCAGAATTTAGAAATTCTGCTAAAAATCACTGAATCGATAACGATTACTCATTATCATCAGAACAATAATCCTGAGAATTTTATAAATTTTAGTAAATGTCATATCCAGAAAATACTTCATCCAAGAGAATGGGGATTTAATCCCAATGCGGAAAAAGCTATAAAAATAGCAGAGGGGAAGTACATTTACTTCAACTACTGGGATTATGTAGAAGCTTTCACAAAGGCTTTTTACTATCAAAATCCGAAAAACAAACATTCTTGGTTTTTCAGTATTGACCCAGGGGTGCTTAATAAGCCAGTTCCTAATTGGTTCTACCAATGGTGGGCAAAATTTGGTCCCTCTTTAGAAATTCTTCCTAAGGAAATTAAGGATTTATATATCCCTTGGTGTGACAATAGTCCCCTTATTGCCAGAGTAACTGCTGAAAGAATGATTAAGGGACAATGTCCTTTCATATATTTTACTAAATTTCAAATACCATGGATTTGGAGATGGATAATATCAGTCTCCCAAGACAATCTTGATATTCCTATTTTACAAAGAAATTTCTTTTGTAAATGGTGGACTAATATGGATGTTAAAGATGTACAGGCTAAAATAGCTACCATCAAAGCAACAATCGTTGCTGAAAAAGGCCAAGGTTCTAAAGAAAAATCGTCTCATCAACCTTCAATTGCCAATATGAAAGAATATTTTCTAAAGAAATATCCTACAGATTCAGAGGAACAAATAATGGTCCGAGTTTTAGACTTTATGAAAGAACAATTCTTTAGTTCTTTTCCGTCTCATCCATCTCAGGAAGAGGATCAATCAATGAAAACTTCTTCATCTCAAGGATCAATGGATTCTAACCCCTATAATTGTCTAGCAGGCGAATCTCAAGCCGAAGAAGAGGAACATTTGTCTACAGAAGAATCTCAACCGGCTCAAGCCCGCGAGCCATCCCTAGGAGATTTCTGGGATGCTATGACTCAGACTTTAATTCAAAAGTCCAAAGATAAAGGAAAAGCTCCTCATAGCTGATCAATGCCGACCTTATTTAGAGCATTTAAAAGGTTAAAAGATGATGAAAAGGAATGCATCAATCTTACTCATCAGATTGATGATCTTGATTCTAAATACAAGAATGCATCTCTTCTAGAAAGGAAAAATCGGTCCACTTCAGAAATTATGAGAGATTTTCATGAGGTTAAGCGTCTCCGCAACCGAAGAGAAAACATAAAAATTCTCTATTCTATTCGGAGAAAATTGCTTCTCAAATATTCTAATCTGACAGGATAAATGCCTTTGCCGACATAGCAGCAATAATTCCAGATCAATTATTTGGAAATTCACTTTTGAAGGCAATAATACCTGCTTTTGATATTGGAATATTAGTGGGCAGAGCATAATCTTTGCTTTAGTAAAGTTTGTTGTTTGTTTTGTAAAAGTTGTTTGTATGTATTCATCATTGATTGCGTCGATGGGGCCCAATGAGCACCCGGCATCAATAATGTCTACTTTTTCTAAAGTTATTTGTCTGTTGTAATAATTCAGTTCTATCATGTGTAATAGTGTGTCTCTAACTCTCTATATAAAGAGAGCTTTGTATTGATATTCAGTACGCTTGAATAAAATTCCACTTTCCTTCTCCCTTGCTCATGTGCTGAGCCTTTTCTTACTATAATTATTTTTATACTATATCAATAGCTGCTTCCGCAATATATATATATATATATATATATATATATATTATATTCCGAAAAAGTGGTCAAAAATGCTAAAAAATGCATATTTTCGAAAACTGGAAAAATTGGAAACTGTAAGTTGCAACTTCCAGTTTTCAGTTGCAACCTTTGCAACCTCCTTTGCAACCTCTTTTGCAACCTCCTTTGCAACCTCCTTTGCAACCTCAGTTGAAAGGCACGCGGCTGGCGCCGCCCTAGGTTGCAAATGAGGTTGCAAATGAGGTCGCAAAGGTTGCAAAGGTTGCAACTGAAAACTGGAAGTTGCAACTTACAGTTTCAAATTTTTCCAGTTTTCGAAAATATGCAATTTTTTTTATCATTTTTGACCACTTTTTTGGAATCTAATATATATATATATATATATATATATATATATATATATATATAAGGTTGCATATGAGGTTATATTAGGAAAGGTAGTATTTTTGGAATATTGAAAACATAAAATTATAATGAGGTAGTATTTTTGAAAAAATGATTTTATAGAAGTGAAATGATAGTTGGGTGGTAGTAAAATTGGATAGAATTCTTAAAATCTATTGTATTTCTGTAAATATCCCATGTATATATTATCCAAGATGTTGTAACTTGTAAAGACGACGTCGGGGGTGTTTAGGAAATTTTTTTTCAGAATAAATCAACTTATTTTAAGACAAAGTTAGAGATTCCTAATTTTTTTCTGAAAAAAAGTTAACTTTTTTTATGCAACTTATAGAATCTCAAACATATATTAAATACCTGTATAAAAGAAAATTATCAAAATATGAAATTTTTACCCGAAAATAAGTCCAAGAACTTAAAAAAAAACTGTGCCAAACAGGATCGACGTATCTTGATAATTTGCCAATTATTTTGGATGGAATTGATCTAGGAATCATGTTGCACAACCTGTAAAATATAAAACAAAATGTTAAGTAGAATGTGAAATATAGAACAGGAATCCCACGCATGCACACATATTCAGGATTGATCAAAATATAAAATAATAATGAAATAAAATGCCAACACAACAGGAATAAAAAAGATACGAAGTGTTATGACTGAATTTCCACCGGGTCGGTCTTCGGGTTGATCCTGCAAAATGAGAAGAATGCGAGGGATTGTCCCCCCGATTCACCTCCGGTGTAAGAATGAATAAGTCGTGTTTTGTATAGAGTACTTTGAACGTAAAGAAAATGTGTGTAGTGAATTGTGAGCATATCCTCTCTTATGGATTAGAGTCTATATTTATACCTTAAGAATTATGTCCGTTACCTCAAGAGGGTCCCATAAGCATCATTATGTTTTCCACCACCGAAAGTGAATGAAGACCGTTTAAGAAAGAGGAGACCGTTTGGGCATTTGGGCTTTACTTCTTGGGCCTTCGGTCCGGCCCATCATAGATAAATGGCTTCCAACATGTCCCTAGGCTTCGTTCGGAGATGTTTTTAGGACGAAGACTAAAGAATCCATGTTTTCATTCGGCACGTTCTGTTCGGTCGCATTGTTGAATTGATCTGAGCATTCATTCGATTGTATGGCGATGGACAAGGTCGAGATGTCCCTTGGGGAACCGTGCTACTTTATGAGGGACAACTGTCTGTTTTCGAGATTCACGCCTCAATCTTGGTCGTTGAATTCGAAAGATCTTTTCATTCCAAGCGTCACATCCTTTTTCGTTTAAAAACCCATGTGACCCATATCCCTCTCTTTTTATGGATACGTTACTTCTCAAAAATTTCCAAACAAAGTCTGTTCTAAAGATAACCTCTATCGACGACTGGAACCGTCTTTTCTTTTCCGGAAAGCTTGAGTTCTCCGACTTCGTTGGAGGACCACGTACGAGAATTCTACCCTCAAGAGTACGATCTTCTCGAGAATCTTCGAACAAGTAAGCTTCTTTTTGTTCCTTTTTTATGAGATCCATTGTGTATATCTGTATGTATATGTATGTATATGCATGCTTTTTTCTGCGTTTTCTTGAGCAAAAGAGTGGCTTGATTTTCGTTTTCCTTGAATCTTTTAGTCTTCGAAAAGCTTTCCATAGGGTTTAGGAGATCGATCAGAATTCGATTTAGGGCTAAGATGTTTTAGGTTTTCGAGCAGTTCGTTTGAGTCGCTTTTACCTTTATTGATTTTTTAATTTTTAATCACGTTTCGGGATATGGGACACTTTTGACCGATCCTGGCCCACTGTACTCGGTTTTCTTTTTCTTGTTAAATTATTTTCTTAATTCTGCCCGAGTACATGGCTAATCTCTACATTTCCGAATGAAGGGATATGGATCGGTCGACCGAAGGCGCGGGTCCTTCGGAAGTGTCTCCTTTTTGCAATGCCGAAGAGTTTCCGGCGGCCAACTATCGGTCGATGCTAACCGAGAACGTGATCACCAAGTTTTCTTCGGAATACGTTGTGGAGAAGCATGTTTGGTATTTTTACACTCCAAGGAAGAACGACAGGGTTTGGCACAACCCCGAAGTCCCGGCGGCGTATGGAGGAGGTCGAGCCACGGGTATTTCTGAAGCTGCGTTCAAGTGCGGATTCCGTCTGCCGATGCTGTGCATTTTAAAGAGTATCCTCAAACAGACGGGGATTGTTATCGGTCAGTTGGACCCGAACAGCTTCATTCATATCAACGTCTTTCAAGCTCGGTGCTTGGTTGTGAAGATGATACCAAGGACCAATCTCTTCTGGCAGCACTTCGAGTTTCGACGGAATGCGAAGAGTAATGGCTTCTACACTATCGCCCGTCGGGTCGGTGGAGCGGATTGGGCGTTTACGAATTCTAGCAACAAAGAGACCCATATGAAGTGGGCTTTTGTCTCCGGCCCCAGGATGGAAAAGTTTGGTGTTTGGAAGGATATCGATCCTTCGAGACTGGAGTTTCGTACCACGCTTTCGGAGGCGGACAAGCATGATTATCGCATGCTCTGTCGTCTGGATATGGATAAAGTTCCATTTTCGGTCAGTCGGGAGAATGACTGGTTGATCGGTCTTTGGGGTAGTGGTAACATTCTCTTGTCTTTCTGTTTTTTCATATTGCGTACTTGTTTCTTGTGATAAGCATGTATCTGTATTTTGTCCAAATACCTCTGCTTGTAGTCGTTCGGTTATTTACGCCTTAACATTTTTCTTTGTTTTATGCAGTATCTTCCCACGATGAGATCATTGAAAGGAAGCGTAGAAAGGCGGCTGACCTTGCTGCGGCCGAAGGTAATAAGGAGACCGATGAGGCGGGGGATTCGGTGATTGATGAAGGGGGGAGAGCTTTAGTGAATGTTCCCCCGACCTCAACTTCTCTTCAAAGGTCAGAGCCATGGGATGCCGATCCTGTCACTCCGAACGAACCCAAGAAGAGGGTTCGATCGGGTGATTCAGGTTTAAAAGTGTATGCACCTCAATGGGGCGTTTTGGATACCAATAAGATTATTGTCCCAGCTCCACCGTCTTCGACCATCGTGGGCCCCGATCTATACAGAGGTCTTGTCCTTCCGGCCGACAGACCTACTTATGATCAGGCGACCGATCTTCAGGCTTGCACCGAGATGATGGCCCTCCTCTCCATGGTAAGTTATATTTTGTCCGTCATTTTCATTCGTCTGTCCTTCTTCGGCTTTTGATTTTTTTCCTTTATTTATTTCAAGGGTGCTTCTTGGTCTGCTGTGGTGACCGAGAGGGTCGAAGGGATGCAGGAAAAGCTGAAGAAGGTTGACCAGCTGGAAGCAAGAGCGGTCAAAGTTGAAGAGGACCTTCGAAATTCGTCGACCGAACTCGAGAGGGTTATGGGCCAGTCGGAGTCCTTGAAGGCAGAAAATGACTTGCTCAAGGAGAAGCTGGATGTTTTGCTGAAACGCTTGGAGTGGAGAAACAAGCAACTAAAGACCGTAAGAAAGGGCTCTAGGAAGTTGCTGAAGAAGCTCGAGCGTACCGAAGAGCGATGTTACCAGATGGGTTATGATGATGCCGTTATTAAGGCAAATGCCTTAGGCTTCGATCATACCCGGCTGATCGATACCGATCTAGGTATGTCCAATCCAGTTGGTAGGGAGAAATCCGATCAGCCGCTGGAGGTATCTTCGGGTGAAGATCAGGAGCTTTCCGACGAGTAGTATAATTTACTTTCGATAGCCTTTGTTGTAATATTTAACATTGCCTTCGGGCCTGATATTCGTGCCTTCGGGCTTTTTAAATCCGTCTTTGTAATTTGAATTTTTTATCGTATAACTGCTTTATACGTTTACGACTTGATTCTGTCTTGGCATAGTTTTTTATGCATCTCCGGCCTTTTGTTTTTGCCTTAGCATAATTTATATTTTCATGCGTCTTTGGCCTTTCGGCCTAGCATAAATCTTTCTTTTTATGCATCTTCGGCCTTCGGCCTTGGATAAATTTTTTATGCATCTTTGGCCTTTCGGCCTAGCATAATTTTTCCTTTTTTATGCATCTCCGGCCTTTCGGCCTGGCATAAATTTTTCATTTTTATTCATCTTTGGCCTTTCGGCCTAGCAATTTTTTTTTCATTTTTATGCATCTTCGGCCTTTCGGCCTAGCATAATTTTTCATTTTTATGCATCTTTGGCCTTTCGGCCTAGCATAAATTTTTCATTTTTATGCATCTTCGACCTTTCGGCCTAGAATAATTTTTCCTTTTCATGCGTCTTTGGCCTTTCGGCCTAGCATAGATTTTTCATTTTTATGCATCTTTGGCCTTTCGGCCTAGCATAAATTTTTCATTTTTATGCATCTTTGGCCTTTCGGCCTAGCATAAAATTTTCATTTTTATGCATCTTCGGCCTTTCGGCCTAGCATAATTTTTCCTTTTCATGCATATTTTGCCTTTCGGCCTAGCATATCCCCAGTATTTAAGGAATTTGTGAATAATTAAGGTTCTTTGTTTTGTTGGAAATGTATCCTCCCTCTTTAATTATGTCAAAGTAACTTAAATACTAAAACGTATGGACACATGTTTTATTTGATCGGCCCCAAACATGGGTCCTTAATTCCGTTTATTTATTCGGGGATGAAAATTATATTTCAGCTTGATAGTAGTAGTGGAATATACATTGGAAATAATAGATGAATACGTGAAAGCTTACTGATAGAAGCGACGAAGGCGTGATGCATGCCACGTGTTCTTGATGTGGCTTCCGTCCGAATGAGCTAGCTTGTATGTTCCTGGACGAACCACTTCAATCACCACGTAAGGACCTTCCCAATTTGGCATAAGTTTTCCTTGTTTGGTCGGCATTGAAGTTGCTAGCTCTCGAAGTACCAAGTCCCCCACACGGAAAGATCTTTTCTTTATTCCGGAATCGTAGTATTGGGCTGCCCGAAGCTGATATCTCGAATTTCTTTGGTGGGCAGCCTCTCTTTCCTCTTCAACTAGATCTATATTTGCCCGAAGCCCGTATTCGTTCGTTTCTACGTTGAACACCTGCGTTCTGTATGATTCTAGACCCACTTCGGTCGGCATAAGGGCATCAGTGCCGAAGGCAAGCTTGAAAGGAGTTTCACCGGTAGATGATCTCGGTGTTGTTCGGTAAGCCCAAAGGACGTATGGTAACTCTTCGGCCCAGAGACCCTTGGAATCTCCTAATCTCTTCTTAATTCCGTCGAATATGATTTTGTTGGCTGCTTTGATCGCCCCGTTCGCTTGTGGGTGGCCGACCGAGCTGAATTTTTGTTGGATCCTAAATTCGAATAAGAATTTCCGAAACTTGCTTCCAATAAATTGGGTTCCATTGTCTGACACACATATCATTGGGAAGGGAATGGGATTGAGTACCGATGTCATTTCTTCTGGGGTTTAGCCTGCTTAGTACTTGTGGGTAAGATGCCGACAATGTCTATCGCCAACATGGCGAAGGGAATGGGATTAAGTACCGATGTCATTTCTTCTGGGGGTTGCTTCGGAACATTGCTGAATAACTGGCATTGCCTATATTTTTTCGCGTAGTTCGAAGCATCCTCCCTCAAGGTTGGCCAGAAGAATCCTTGCCTGAGGATTTTGAAGGCAAGTGATCGTCCGGCCAAATGTTCCCCGCAAATACCTTCGTGAATGCTTTCCATCGCAATCAATTGTTCTTCAGGGTCCAAGCATCGGAGCATTGGTTGGGTGACCGACCTTCTAAATAGCCTTCCTCCCACAATCGAATAACTAGCGGATCGGTACTTCACATTTTGGGCTTGTTTCCTATCGAGTGGGAGGGCATCCTTCTCTAGAAAGGCTCTGATCGGCGTCATCCAATTAATTCCTTGGTGTATTTTTAGGCATTGTTTTCTATCTATCGAAGGCGATTTTACTTCGGTCAGGTAGATAGAACCTGTGAGATTTAGGGTTTCTGTCGAAGCCAGTCTTGATAGGGCGTCGGCTCGGCTTTAATCTTCCCTGGCCACTTGGCTTAACTCGAACGATTCAAACATCATGGAGTTTTCGTATACATTTGTGGCATAGGCCTTCGTCCGCGGATCCTTCTGTTCGTATTCTCCAGAGAACTGTTTGACGACCAACATTGAATCGCTAAAAGCTCTCAAGTGTTTCACTTCCAGATTTTTTGCCAAGTTTAGGCCTGCTAGTAGGGCTTCGTATTCGGCCTCGTTATTGGTTCAGGAGAAAGTGAATCTAATTGCCTGACATATCTCGAATCCTTCGGGGCTGGTTAAAATTAGGCCTGCTCCGCACTTGGATCCGGCCACAGAACCATCTACAAATAGTTTCCATTTACCCGGAGAACGGGTCAACTGTTCTTCTAAGATCAGATCCTTCGGACTGGAGAAAGAGCATTCCACCATGAAGTCGGCGAGAGCTTGTGCCTTGACTGCCGTTCTGGGAATGAACTCTAGATCGTATTATCTTAACTCGACCGACTAGGCAACTACCCTGCCCGAAGCCTCGGGCATGCGCATGATTTTATTCAGGGGTTGGTCGGTTACTATCTGAATCGTTCGGCCTTGGAAGTAGTGCCGTAATTTTCTCGATGCCATTACCAACCCATAGGTGAGTTTTTCCGCATTTGGATATCTGGTTTCGGCGTCCTTCAGTATGTGAGATACGTAAATACTGGATGTTCATTTCCTTCGTGCTGCTTGACCACTACTGCTCCAAGTGTTCGGTCGTTCACAGCCAAGTATAATTGTAAGGTTTCGTTCGGCCTTGGTCTCATCAAGAGTGGAGTGTTTACCAGGTATTCCTTTATTTCCTCGAATGCTTTTTGCAAATTTGGTCCCAAATCGAAATTCTTTTTTCCCCGAAGCACCTCGAAGAATGGTAGAGCTTTTTCGGCCGACCTGGAAATGAACCTTCAGAGAGCTGCCATTCGTCCAGTTAATTTCTGAATATCTCTTATCATCTTTGGTGCTTCCATATCCATGACGGCCTTGATTTTCTCTGGGTTCGCCTCAATTCCTCGGGCACTCACCATATATCCGAGGAATTTTCCGCTGTTAACTCCGAACGTGCACTTGTTCGGGTTAATTCTCATATTGTTCTTTCTTAACGTTTCGAAGCATTCCTTTAGGTCGTTCGCATGATCCTGGAAGAGTGACTTTACGATCATGTCGTCGACGTAACATTCCATGCTTCGTCCTATTTGCTTTTTGAAGAGCTTGTTCACCATTTTCTGGAAATTTGCCCCCGCGTTCTTCAGTTCGAAGGGCATTTTGATGTATGCATAAGTGCCGTTCGGAGTGATGAATGCTGTCTTCGGAATGTCCTCGGCATTCATGGCGATTTGGTGATAGCCTGAAAAAGCGTCCAAAAAATTGAGAATTTGATGCCCCGATGTGGCGTCTATTAGCTGATCGATGTTGGGTAGGGGATAGTGGTCTTTTGGACAGTGCTTATTTAGGTCAGTGTAATCGACGCACATTCTCCACTTGCCGTTTGATTTTTTGACGACAACTACGTTCGCCAACCATTCGGGATAATCAATTTCTTCGATAAATTTGGCCTCCAGTAGTTTTTCAACTTCGGTCTGGATAACCCTTTGTCTCTCCATGGCAAAATTTCTTTTCTTCTGTTTCACAGGTTGGGCGTCAGGCTCAACGTTTAGACAGTGTTTCGCCACTGAAGGGTCTAATCCAGGCATGTCTTCGGGGTTCCAAGAAAACACGTCGTGGAATTCCCTAATGACCGCGACAACCCTTTCCTTCGACCCTGGTTCCATTCCCTTGCCTATTTGGATCATCTTCCCGGAATGGCCCACGTATAATTCAACATCTTCGGTTTCGGCTGCGGGTTCGGCAATTGGGCAAGAGAGATCGGCCACGAATTTCTCGAGTTCTATATTCAGCATTTGGTGACTGCTTCCCGCGTCCTCATCTCTTTTCCTTTTTCCAGGTTCAACCATCTCGGCGTCTTTATCCTTGTCAAGATCTTCTAGCATGATGATTCTTGCTGCTTTTTGATCGCCCTTCATTTCTCCGATCCCCTGCTCGGTAGGGAATTTTACCTTCAAGTGCGGTATGGATGATACTGCTTGGAATAGGGATAAAACGGGCCTGCCTAGGATGCCGTTGTACGGGCTATCTACCCGAAAGACGTAAAATTTAGCTTCTTTCATCACGGTATATGGTGCTTTTCCCAGGAGCACATTCAGTCTGATGGTTCCTTTGATCGGCACCGGTTGATTACCGAAACCATATAAGGGTGCCTCGTGGCACGGTTCTAGATGTTCTCCTCCTAGATTCATTTTACAGTAGGTCCTGTGGTACAGGATATTGACCGAGCTCCCTTCATCGATCAACACATTCCAGATTTTGTTCTCTCCAATTACCGGATTTATTACCAAGGGATCTTCGTGTGGCCATATGACGTCTTCATAATCATCTTCTCTAAAGGTGATCGGGAGTGGTTGTTTGGCTGTTCTTGACTAGTAAAGGCTGTATATTTGTCTGGTGTACTTCTTTCGGGCTGTCTTACTGTCCCGATCGAGTATAGTGCCGCCAGAGATCGTTCGGACTTCGCCTCTATACTTCTCTGATCCTTCGGCTTCTCTAGGACCTTTCCCTTCCTTCGCATCGAGCTTTTCTCTAAAATCACCCACGAACTTGGCTAACTCTCCGTCCTTGATCATTTTTTCGATCAACTTCTTCAGGTGGTAGCATTCATCTGTGTTGTGGCCCTTGTCCCGATGATACTCGCAGTACTTATTCTCGTTTCTTCTGTATTCAGGGGTTTTTATTCGGGGTGGTCGAACGAACCCCGGTTTTCCCTTAATTTCATGGAGAATCTTGGAGATGGGTGTGTTGAGGCGCGTGAACACAGTACTATCTTTGTCTTGCCTTCGTCCTGTTATTCTAGGATCATTTTGATACTCCTATGGTTTTGATGATCACATTCAGCAAGCTATTTGATTGTAGTTTGATATAAAACATCGTGTTATGCTTGTATTGTACTAACGTGGTTTTGCAGGGTATATTAGCCTATTGATTGTTTACACAGAATATACAAACAGCAAGCCATTTGGTGTTACAACAGAGAGAGTCTGGCAAGCCAATTGCAAACTGACAGTTCACAAACAGCAAACCATTTCTGACAGTCAGTCGCAAACAGCAAGCCATTTGCAACTGCCAGAAATCCTGAAGATAAAGATCAAGACTGATTCGCATGGATTTTATTCAGGAAATATTTTGTAAGGAATCTTTATTATATAATACGTATATAATATATTCTAGAGCTCAAATCTTTTCAAATATCTTTCTTTAAAACAAAATCATAAAACTTATGGGAGTTTCCTTATTTAAAAGATTTCTTTCTTTCAAAATCTCCTATACGCGTTTTATATCTATACAAATCAGAAGGGTTTTGTTTTCTATGATTCATCTCTTTCAAACCTTCTGTCTAACGTTCACAAGAACGTTTGTAAAATCTCTAACCAACTGAACGTTAGTAATTGATTCTAAATCGTTCGAATAATTGGTGATTGATTTTCTGAACGTTGGTGTGATGCTTTATAAACTGATTCTTGTGTTCGTTCGCTTCTAAGAATTGAAAAAACACTTCAGAGAAAATATTCAAGCACACAAGAACTCAAACAACTCAGTTTTCATTGCTATATCCTTTGATTCTCTCGAGCTCTTAGTATATTCATACGTGCTATATCTTAAAGAGTTCATAGTTTGAGTTGTATCCATTATTGATTGTATTGTTCGATTTGTAAGGTTTAGTTGTTGGACAATTTGGCTTGGGAACTAGGGTTTGGTGATCGTTGCTAGAGAAGTATACTTGGGAAGTATAGCTTAGAGAGCAAGTTCAGAAACGGGAGTTCAGCACGCCATTTGTCAACAGCTGGGTATTGAGGGAGATATATTGTTGTATCTTGTAATTGGTTTATTTCAGTGATCAATAATATATTCTCTTACCAAGTTGGTAAGGGACCAGGACGTAGACCATAGGGGTTAGGGGTCGAACCTGGCTAAAAGTCTCTGTGTTCTTTATTTTCTGCTCTTTACTTACTGCTTGCATTTAGCTTACTGTTTATGCACTTTACTGTACTTGTTATCTTTACATTCAGCATACTGTTTACAATCAGCTTACCATTTGTCTCTGCATAAAACGAAATCAGTAAGCTGTTTCTGGTAATTTTTAAAATCGGACTTAGTTGAATATAGTTAGCCATTTACACCTATTCACCCCCCTCTAGGTGTGCATTTTCATTTGGTATCAGAGCTTTGGTATACTAACAATTCTGTAACAGGAAAGTATTCGATCATAATGGCTGAAAACTATCCCGAAGGAAAATCTAATTTTAGGCCTCCACTTCTTCATGGCACACACAACTACCACTGGTGGAAAAGCAGCATGGAAACTCACTTATCCAGAGATCCATTAGTTCTTAGAGTTGTGCAAAAAGGTCCATATGTCTTTCTTGATAAGGATGGCAAGCCAAAGGATGTTGATGATCTCACTCCGGATGAATTAATCAAACTTGGCTACAATGGAAAGGCAAGGAGTTCTCTAATGAATGGTTTAAACCAGGCTGAATATGATAAAGTATCTTCACTCAAATCAGCAAAAGAAATGTGGGATGCTTTGGAGACTTATCATGAAGGTTCGAAATCTCTAAAGAAGGTGAAGCTTAGCAAGCTAATGAATGACTTTGGGAATTTCAAGCTTAATGAAGGTGAAACTATCAAGGATAGTCAAGCACGGTTTCAAGTTACTATAAATTCACTAAAGAGGCTTGGAAAATCTATTCCACAAGATGAAATCAATATGAAGGTATTGAGTGCAGTACCATTCATCTACGAAGCTAAGGTTACTGCCTTGGAATCCTCACCACTTATTGATACTATGGATCACTTGGCCGTATTTGCTGAGCTAGAGCAATTTGAAAGCAAGATAAATGGAAATCAGGTGGGAAGTTCAAGTGTTAAAGCTCCAACAGAAAAGATGAAGAATATGGCTCTCCATTCTAAAAACAGCAAGCCAATTGACATTGATGATGAATCTGATTCTGATGAGGAACTTGCACTTATTTCAAAGAAGATCAAAAGGCTGATAGAAAAGAAGAATATGATGAAAAGGGAAAGAGGTGGCTTCTACAACAACAAAAAGAGTTCAAAGGACTCTAAGGAGGAAACTTGTTTCGAATGTGGCAAGCCAGGCCATTATAAAAGGAACTGCTACAAACTAAAGTTAAAACAGCCTACTGTTTTCAAGGACAAGAAGAAATCGAAGGCTCTACTGACTTGGAGTGATGATGATTCAGATTCCAGTGATGACTCAAGTGAAGAGATGGTGAACTTAGCACTTGTTGGAATTGAAGATGAATCTGTTCAAGGAAATTCAGAAGGAGTGTATGCTGAAACTGATTCTGAAGAGGATCCTAGTGAGGTAAACTCTTTTAATGATTATATCTCTTCAGATGATATATTGTTAGATTCACTAACCATGCAGGAACAAAATAGTGTTACAATTGAAGAACACATGGCACTAAAGGCTGAAATCAGCAAGCTGACTGATAAGAATGCCTATTTATCCAAAATGGTAAAAGATCTGTTGCCAAAAATGGAAGAATGGGATTCAACTTCATTTAGTAAAGCTACGGAGATCAAGGAACTAAATACTAAGAACAGACATTTAGAGGCTAATGTCAAGCTACTTGAAAAGAGAAACAAGACCTTGACTGAAGAAATCAAAGAGCTGAGGTCTGATGTTAAAACTAAAGCTAAAGCATTGGAATCATACAAGATGAAGGAATCTAGTCAAGCCGAATCCTCAAAAACTGCTGAAAAGAGAGTTCAGCAAGCTGAACTCATCAAACAGCAAGCTGAAGTGATCACCCTCCTAGAAACAGAAGTTAAAAATCTCAAGAAGGGCATGGAAACTTTTGTTCAAGGTGAAGACACTTTAAAAACAATGATGAAGAAGGCAAATGTACCTTTGGTCAGAGAAGGTGTTGGTTTAAACTTCAACAAGAAAGATAAGGTGCTCAAATATGATGGAAAGAATGGCATACCCTATGACTATGCTATGCCTTGGAAGACATGCAACAAATGTGGTGGAAAAGGACATCTGGAAAGACATTGTGTGGTTCAAGTAAATCATAAAGTGAAACAGCTTACCAAAATGAACCAGTCAGGCGACAAACAGCATACCAGAATGGACCAGTCAGACAACAGTCAGCGTACCAGAAAGCAAATGACAGAAGACAAACAGCTTACCACTATCAGTCTGGCAGAACACAAAGGACCATAAATCAAGCACAAAAAGTGATACAACAGTGGATTAAGAAATCTGATCTACATGATCTTTATGTTCTATCAACAAACCATGGTGGATCCAACAAAATTTGGGTACTCAAGTAGTAAGTATGTTATTTTTCCTCGTATATTTCTTTGAATATGAGTATATTATTATTGTGGTACTAACGACATTCCTCTAGTATATAGATGGGACAAATATATGTATTGTATTGTGCAGGAAACAAGAGAAAAAGGAGTACTATTGTGGTTAATTGATTGGTCAAATGGAATGAATTCACATTTATGATCATTTCAAATGTGTATGGTCTAATCAGTAAGCTATTCTCAAGTCCAGAAGAACAATTATTATGGATGAATAACCTGGAAATATGTTTTCAGCATGCTGGGGGAGAAGAACTTGAATACATGAGGATTGCATGAGGATTAAAAAGGGATATAATGTTATATGTTGGATTTATTAACTGATGTTTCATGCAGGGATGAGCCATGTTTATATTTTATTACATATGATGAATTATGCTAACCTGATTATATGATGAGATAATATGTTAATCAGGGGGAGCATTATTTTAGGGGGAGCAACATAGTCTCTCCGATGTATTCTAGAAGTATTGATCATCAATTAAGGGGGAGCTTTTAGCTCAATCACATATTGGTAACTTGGTTGATGATATGGAAATGGAAAAGTTTAAAGCCATTAGCTGAAGAAAGATTCTCATCCATACGAATGGAGCTTGGCATGTGTACTGTGTAGTCAGCAAGCTGACAAGCACAGAATGGGTAACGTTGGCTTACCATTTGTATCTGAACTGTTTATATGCCATTACCATGATTTGTTTGTTATTTTTTTCTCTATGCTTATTCCAGACCTGGACTAATATTCTTTTTGATGGATTTTTGATGGATTAAGGGGGAGAAATTTAGGAGAATTTATTTGCTTGTTTGGTCAAGATATTCGACTTGGATATGATTAATTATGCTTGTTTATCTTGAATCTGTTTTATATCAAAATGTACTAATATGCAGGGATTTAGGGGGAGTTCTTATTTCTCCTAAATATTGTGTAATCATCAAAAAGGGGGAGATTGATACTCCTATGGTTTTGATGATCACATTCAGCAAGCTATTTGATTGTAGTTTGATATAAAACATCGTGTTATGCTTGTATTGTACTAACGTGGTTTTGCAGGGTATATTAGCCTATTGATTGTTTACACAGAATATACAAACAGCAAGCCATTTGGTGTTACAACAGAGAGAGTCTGGCAAGCCAATTGCAAACTGACAGTTCACAAACAGCAAGCCATTTCTGACAGTCAGTCGCAAACAGCAAGCCATTTGCAACTGCCAGAAATCCTGAAGATAAAGATCAAGACTGATTCGCATGGATTTTATTCAGGAAATATTTTGTAAGGAATCTTTATTATATAATACGTATATAATATATTCTAGAGCTCAAATCTTTTCAAATATCTTTCTTTAAAACAAAATCATAAAACTTATGGGAGTTTCCTTATTTAAAAGATTTCTTTCTTTCAAAATCTCCTATACGCGTTTTATATCTATACAAATCAGAAGGGTTTTGTTTTCTATGATTCATCTCTTTCAAACCTTCTGTCTAACGTTCACAAGAACGTTTGTAAAATCTCTAACCAACTGAACGTTAGTAATTGATTCTAAATCGTTCGAATAATTGGTGATTGATTTTCTGAACGTTGGTGTGATGCTTTATAAACTGATTCTTGTGTTCATTCGCTTCTAAGAATTGAAAAAACACTTCAGAGAAAATATTCAAGCACACAAGAACTCAAACAACTCAGTTTTCATTGCTATATCCTTTGATTCTCTCGAGCTCTTAGTATATTCATACGTGCTATATCTTAAAGAGTTCATAGTTTGAGTTGTATCCATTATTGATTGTATTGTTCGATTTGTAAGGTTTAGTTGTTGGACAATTTGGCTTGGGAACTAGGGTTTGGTGATCGTTGCTAGAGAAGTATACTTGGGAAGTATAGCTTAGAGAGCAAGTTCAGAAACGGGAGTTCAGCACGCCATTTGTCAACAGCTGGGTATTGAGGGAGATATATTGTTGTATCTTGTAATTGGTTTATTTCAGTGATCAAGAATATATTCTCTTACCAAGTTGGTAAGGGACCAGGACGTAGACCATAGGGGTTAGGGGTCGAACCTGGCTAAAAGTCTCTGTGTTCTTTATTTTCTGCTCTTTACTTACTGCTTGCATATAGCTTACTGTTTATGCACTTTACTGTACTTGTTATCTTTACATTCAGCATACTGTTTACAATCAGCTTACCATTTGTCTCTGCATAAAACGAAATCAGTAAGCTGTTTCTGGTAATTTTTAAAATCGGACTTAGTTGAATATAGTTAGCCATTTACACCTATTCACCCCCCTCTAGGTGTGCATTTTCACATTTGTCCTGCCTCTCACATCGCCATGATTTCTTCGTTCGTCCCTTCGTTCGCTTCTCCTGTCATCTTTGTCATTCTTTCTGCTTTCTTTGTACCCTCCGATTGATTCCAACTTCCTTCGGATTGCTTCTCCTCGAACGTATATGTCGTTCAGAGATTTTGGAGGAACGTCATAGAGAGATGACCGGAGCTTCTTGCCTTTTATGGGGTCGAGTCCGGCCGAAAGGAATCCAGCAGCTTTGATCTTATCGAGGCTTGTGACCATTCCGGCTTCCTCCTTAAATCTTGCTATGTAGTCTCCTAGATCTTCATTCGGTCTTTGTCTGCAGTGAATTAGGGCTTCAGTGTCTTTCTCCCTTCGGCATAAATGGGAGTAATTCCTCAAGAATTTCCTTTTGATATGTCCATAAGAATCCACTACACCATATATGGTCTTTACCAACACCTAAAATCAGTGTTGGCATGTAAAATGTAGCCTTAGATGACTTAATTTTGATTTAAGCCAACATTGTATTTTGATGTTGCAATACATGTCAATGTGTGTTGCCTTAAATGTTTTTAATTAACAAAGCCAACACTTATAAAGGTGTTACCATAAACACTAACAAAAGTGTTAAAAATAAACCGGGGAAAAAATGAAATATTTTGGGGGGAAACGAAAATTTTGGGGGAAATTGGTCGGGGAAATAATTTGGGGAAAAACTCTCTAATCTCTTTGATACACTCTCGCTCTCTCATACAATCTCTTATCTCTCTCATACACTCTCGCTCTCTTTCTTTCTCTCTCAAACTAGGTAAAACTCTCTCTCTCACTCTCTCTCGTTCTCTCTCACTCTCCCTCGTTAACATCTATAATCTCGTCCTCCTTCTCTCTCATCTTGTTTACAAGTATCTATATCTCTAATTAAATTGGTACCTTTTGTCAATTAAACTCAATTCGACACATTTCAACTCAATACCTGTTCGATTTGTTCTCGTAATGATGTTTTATACATCATATATGAAAAGCCCCTTGGATTGGTTACAAATTTTCGAAACCCTAATTCTCACTTTCCTTTTAATTCATGAGTTTTAATGAACAAACTAATGAAATTAGTTATGAATTCAGGTATTTGGTGACTCAAGGAGATCATATCTGGTGGTTTTGTGCTTGACTCGATGATGACTCGCTCCTGACTCATTGAGTCCAGTGACTCGACCAGAAATTCTTCATCTCGTAAGCTTGTTCTAATTGTTTATTGCTCTATGTGATTGGTTTTATGGAATCTGCTATGTTTAAGTCTTTGAATGCTATGAATTGGATTTGGGTAGAATGTGATTAATGGTCACTTTGAGATGATTGGCTTAGTATTTTTAGTATTATTTTTACAGATATGGAAGAATATTTTTGCAGATATGCATATTTACTTATATTATTTGTCCTCCTTACAGGGGTATAGTAGAACTAGGGAGTTGGATAGTGAACAATTGTTGGAGCAGTTACCTGCTTTACAGCAATTGCTATATCGACTTATCGGATGTCGGGTACTTTCTTGGTTTCTTGTTTCCTGCAACTTCATTGCATATACTTTCTGTGTACCAGAGACCAGATTATACTCTATATGCTTATGTAGATCTCTGAATTGTTTTTTTAAAAAAAATTAATGAACTTTTGTTATATGTTGTCATTTTGCAGCCCGAAGGAGCAGCTGTCAACAATTACGTAATACAGTATGCACTGGCTCTGGTTCGTGAATAACATTAACTTTATGCAACATATCTTGAAGTTTTAAGTATGATTATCCATGTAATATGAGTTGTGTGTGAGTTTGGGATATCGTAAGATGTGATAGGTCTTCCGAATTCTGGTTCCATAACGAAAATTACACAAGGAGATAATTAAACTTGGAATTCTTGATACTGTGTGTTGAAAGGCCTAAACATAATTAACCCTGAAGCCAATGTATCTAAACCGTGTTGTGGTGATTTCAGGTACTCAAAGAGAGCTTTAAGATATATTGTTCTATAAATGTTGGAATAATAAATCTCATCGATAAGGTGAATTGATTTTGACTATTTTTAAAACATTATAATGCTCTGTTAATGACATGTTGGATCATGTTTTTTTTCTCTTTGCTATAAAATCCCAATTTTTTTTCAGTTTTTTGAGATGGCAAGACATGAAGCTATAAAGGCATTAGATATTTATAAGAGAGCTGGTCAGCAGGTAATATATTATATTGTAAAATTCACCGATCTCCTTCAATCTTATGATAACTTTTTACTGAATTAGATGGCAATTAAATTGACCTAAATGTGCGCAGGCATCTAATCTGTCTGAATTTTACGAAGTTTGTAAAGGTCTGGAGCTTGCTAGAAATTTCCAGTTTCCTGTATTGAGAGAGGTAAATACAACACTTTGTTAAACATATTACATGAGCTTTAGCAAAATCACATTTATCTGCCTAAAAGAAAAAAGATAATGCTTTATGGATTTCATTCAACGCTTTAGTTGGATTATACATGGTACTATTTTGACACTTAATTTTGCCTGTTTCATCTGTTGAAGAATCTTCCCCAACTACTGCACCCCCTCTTACAAATAACTTCGATTCTGAAGATCTACTGGTAAACATTTACCCTTATCCTGTGTTATCTATCGATGCTCATTAACGTATTCTCAGTGCAGCTTTTTGCCTTGTCTTAACTCAGTTCCTCTGCTTCTTTTTTCCCTTTGTGTTAGGGATTTAATGCTACAAACACCACGCCTGTTGCATCAGCTATAGAGGAAAGCAATGCATTGGCACTGGCTATTATTCCATCTGGTAACTCAATAATTTTTCGTCTGCTCCTTATTGTCTATTCTGGTTACCCTTTTCAGTTGTGAGGCCTTTTATTGTGAAACGTCTGACATTCGGTACACTCACACACAGGTACCACAACTGCTCCTCTGCAAGCTAGAGATTTTGATCCTATTGGATGGGAGCTTGCATTGGTTAACACCCCTGGAACCGACATTTCCTCAGTTCCGGACAGGCAACTGGTACATCCTATTCATTTTGTTTCCTTTACTCATTATTACATGATATGAATGGCAGTCAGTGTGTAATTGTGAGATTTAGTTCTTATAGTGTTGTTACTTTGTGTGTGATTATCAATGACTACGAAGAAACGTCCAGGTCAATTGTCAGTATTATTTTTTCCTAGTTACATTTTTTTAAAAGAAATGGTTTGATGGATTGCAATATGTCCTTACTGTGTTCACATCCATAATTTTTAGTCAATTGGTTTATTGAATTGTACCAGGCTGGTGGATTGGATTCTCTCACTCTGAATAGCTTGTATGACGAAGGAGCTTACAGGGCCTCTCAGCAACCAGTATATGGGTCGCTAGCCCCCAACCCATTTGAATCATCGGACCCGTTTGCAATATCAAACAATACAGTTACTGCTCCAGTTCAAATGTCAGCAGTTCCCCAGTATCAAGCCAATCCATTTGGCCCTTACCAACAACCTACTTATTCACAACCTCAACAGCAACCAGATTTGATGATGGGTCAGCAAAATCCTTTCCTCGATGCAGGGTTCGGAGCATTCCCAGTTAATAATGGTGCGAACGAGAGTACTTTGCTACAAGTCCTGACTACGGACAGTTGGCCAGTAAAATGGGTTCAGAATATCTGGCTAAAGTGCTAGACTTCTATCAATGGTTATTTATTTTACAAGTAAAATGGGACAAAGATTGTATCCGTTGTGCAGTTGCTAATGTTCTAGTTGCTAGGTATACTTTAGATTTATATTGTATTGTATGAATAAACGAGGAAGATTTGACTTATAAGTAGTGATCTTGCTACTTCATGTTTTTTTGTAAGTTATTGATATTTGGAATTTATTTCAATTTTAACGAAGTAATTTTAGTTTCTACTTTTTATTAGAATTTGGATTGGCATTGTCAATTTTATTGTATTGTATTCATCTAACAAAAAAAAATGGTGTTGCTAAAATATGAAAAGCGTTTAATAAGTATATGTTGCCAAAGAAATAATGATGTTGCTAAATACTGAACAAAGTGTTGCTAAAAAACAAAGTGTTTGATGAACCAATGTTGCAATAAGAAAAAATCGATGTTGCAATAGGTCTATTACAACATCCCATTTAGTGTTGTTATACACTCGAAAGTGTTGGCATAGATGACTAATGCAACATCTATAGCGATGTGGCCGTAGGGTGGCAAAAGTGTTGGCTTACCCGCCTAAGGCCACACGAGCAGATCCAACACCGCTGAAATTGGAAAAAGTGTAGCCTTAGACCAATTCTGGGCTTATGGCAACACTTTTTAGGCTTTTTTACACTATTTTTTAGGTGTTGCTAAAGAGCATATATGGTGTAGTGATCGATCGATCGTGGCCTTAGCGAACGATACCACATGGACGCCGGTCCTTTTAGGTAAGTTTTGAACATCTTGAACAACATGATATCGCAATGCCCCATACCAGTCATGAGTGATTCGTATTTCTCACAATGGTCTTCGGGATCGCCCTTCCCGTTGAACTCGTGCATCTTTCGGAATTGCCTTCCTGGTGGTGGTCGGTACTGTTCTATCTCTTCGGTCACGACAGGCTCGTGGTTAATCATCCTATCTCCTAACATAACTTTTTCTAGCCTTCGAATCCGATCGTCCGTGTGCGGACCTTCTTCTTCTGAATCTGAGGAATTGACAACCTTCGACTTGGTTTTCTTGGACTGCAACTCCGAGTTCCATTACTCGTCTTCATCGTCTCTGACTCTCTTATCCCTTTGGTCATCTTCGGGTTTCTAACCTTCGGCCTCTAGGGCTTCTCGTAATGTTTTCTCCTGTAGTTCGATTTCTTCTCTTTGGAGTTTTTGGGCTTGCAGCTTTAACTGGTCGGCCTCCCTTAGCTTGGCTTGCCTTTCTGCTTCGTTCTGGCCTTTTGCCTTTTCCGTTTCCTTTCCTTTGGCTTTCAATTCTCTCCATTTCACGAGCATTTCTTGTTGTTCTTCGGGAGAAGGCACATCCTCTTCTTCATTGAAAGCCAGCATTCTTTGGATGGCCGGAGTTGTCCTTTGTATGATAGGATTGTTTCCGGCCACGGTGCTTTCGTTAGTTCTGGGCGTTTCTTCGATTGTCATAGCTGCTGATAGATTTTAACACAAATTTTATCTCTACGTTCCCACAGACGGCGCCAAATGTTACGACTGAATTTCCACCGGGTCGGTCTTCGGGTTGATCCTGTAAAATGAGAAGAATGCGAGGACTGTCCCCCAGATTCACCTCCGGTGTAAGAATGAATAAGTCGTGTTTTGTATAGAGTACTTTGAACGTAAATAAAATGTGTGTAGTGAATTGTGAGCATATCCTCTCTTATGGATTAGAGTCTATATTTATACCTTAGAAATTATGTCCGTTACCTCAAAAGGGTCCCATAAGCATCATTATGTTTTCCACCACCGAAAGTGAATGAAGACCGTTTAAGAAAGAGGAGACCGTTTGGGCATTTGGGCTTTACTTATTGGGCCTTCGGTCCGGCCCATCATAGATAAATGGCTTCCAACACGAAGAAAACTGGATAGAGGACTCGGAAAGTTATCGATTTCTTTCTTTACCCATTAGATTTCCAATCTGACTCATGTTTGTAATTTGCAGATCCGCGATGAATACTACGTTTTTTCATGCTTTCTGTCTTTGTAATCAATGATTCTACTAAAATTCTAACTCCTCGAACACTTATTACTCTTCCAATCTCCGCTATAAATGCAAACTCTTTTTTTTAATTTTTTTTACAAATTTTCCTCTATAATATAAATTCCTTTTCTATCTAAAATATTTCTTCTACTTTAATTATGTTTAAAAAATTAAGTAAATTATTCATATTTAAAATTACAAAACATGTTAGAAAATTAGAAAATTTGATTAAAATATTTTCAATGAATTCCAACACATATGTTATTTTTAGAAAAACTTTTAACTATGTGACTTACCTATAAATTCGAACTATTCTCTTTTTTAAATACGAACTCCTATTTTACTTTTAGTGGAAGTTTACTTTACCAATTCGAACACATGTTCTAATTCTAATATGTAGAAAGAATATTTTTTATTTATTAATATTTAAATCCTAAAATTCTAAAAAATTAGAAAAATAGATTGAAACAATCTAAGAGTCGCCACCTAAGCTCCCGCGTATCCTCCTTTTATATATATACTAGTCGACTAAGCCGCGCTTTGCGGCGGCCTTATTATATATTTTCTAAAATTTTAGAAGATAAATTATTTAAGAAATAAATTTGAGAAACAAATATATATATATAATAATATTATATAATTAGTGAACATAATTTTTATTGTACAAATTAAATAAATGTAGAAAATTAAGAAAACAGCTTTTTTCATCATTATATCGATTTATGTATGTTTTTTTTGCCGACACCCGTTGTAACGAATCTTTAACAAAATATTTACATAGTTTTTTTTTTCATTTATACCGATTATATCACGTATTTTTGGGCCGACAACCATTGTAACAAATTTTAACGAATTTGAAATTAATATAGATTTTAAAATTAAAATTCACAATATTAAAATGTCATTTGATTGACCGATTTTATTCAATATGATAAACATGTGTATCGATATTTACTTACACATTTTATGTACTCATACTAGGAATATAAATAGATTAATATAGATTAATCAAACGTTGAAGTCAAAATCCCGTTAGAGAAAATAACATGCATGCATAGAAGTTTTGTGTCCTCTATTACAAACTTTAGATTGGTCCTTCTTTCCAACTTTGAAAGGCATATGACATAGCCTATTTTTATTTCGAGGATTCAACTCAACTTAAACAAGAATGTAATAGTAAATAGTATATGTACTGTCACAGGGATCTCAAATGTATAACTGTCAAGAGAAAGAAGACAAAGTCAATCTACCGTTTTGAGTTATACTACACTTGAAGAAGTTCATTCAGTTGATCAAGCGTCAGTGGAGTAATCAAGACAATGGGTTCTATTTATAGTGACAAGAGATTTCTACAGTGGCAGAATACAGATTAGAAAGGTTTGAAAAAGAGTGAAGAAAAGGAAGACAGGAACCACAGCTTTAAAGTCAATACATGAAGAACAGTCATTGCGGTTAGTCACTCATGAACCAGACAGTACATCGAGTGTCAACATTAAACAGTGGTTGTTCGTCATTAACTTCAGTGGTTCAAGCTATCAAGACTGGTATGAGGGAAAATCATTGTGCAAGCAGCAGAAGTGCTAAATTAATTAACCACAAGGATTTTACTCTCAAGTGGACTGACTACGAGGAAAAAGAATTATCACAAGGAAATGGAAAGTGATATATTCTTAAAGCTGGAACTCCGGTTGGAATTGATATATTGTTTGTGAAGCAAAAGGAGTCCAGTTCCAGACGCTCAGGTAACCGCAACTTAGGACTTAAGGATCTATTTATATTAATAAATATTTTATTTATTTGGAAAATTATATTTATAAATATCTAATAATATTAGATATTTATTTTTATAATTTCTGGATTAAAATAATTATTTATTAATTAAAGATTATAAGCGGTGTGGGTTAAAAAGCATTTCTATAGAGCTGTCTCTAATAAAACGAAATAGGAAAGAAGACAAATTAAGCCCCAGTTTTGTTAAATTCTTAGCCGGTCGTTTGATTATTTAAATAAGCAAAAGAATGAAACAACTTGGCTTATTAAACAAATCAAATGATTTGCAAAAGAATTAAAGGAATGCACAAGCCACGTGAAAGCTGTCGGGCAACATCTTGACTCTCCTGCAAGCGAGTGGCGTGCACTCTCCCGGCAAAACAAAGAGAAGCAACACGCGCGTGTCCATTAACTGGTCTTCGTGCGAGTGGGCTTCAGCTTGGCTTTGGAGTTCAATTTGTTTACAATTCAACAGTCAGTTTACTCAACATCAGGTTTATGTCATATCCGAGTTTATGTCATACCGATCGAGATTATATCTTGGAGCTGTTTATGTCATATCCATGTTTATGTCATTCCGACAGAAACAAATTTATGTCTTGTTGCAGTTTATGTCATAATGTTCAGCAAGGCTTATGTCTTGGTGCAATTTATGTCATACCGACCAGAAAATATCAAACAGACAGCAACTTTGTTTAAGTTGTTTATAAAAGAGAGAGACATACACGGACATATCATCTTCTTCGTAGACTCTCCTGGAAACACAAAGAGAGAGAGGGAGACCAAGAGAAAATGGTTCCTTGAGCTTAAATAAATTCTTGTAAATTATTTCTAGCTTGTATTGATAAATCTAAACCACTAGAAATTGTTTACTTGTACTTGTGGAACTATCGAGCGGATTAAGTTCCCTTGAACCTCTGGATATTTTTATTACAAATATAGAAAAGTTCATGTCGAATTTTCTATAGAATTTGTAATAACTAATTTCGATCTTTTTACTTACAAATATAGAAAAATTCATGTCGAATTTTCTATAGAATTTGTAATAATTAGTTTGGTCATCAAACCTTGTAATTTGTACCCGTGTATTTAGACACACCCCATCAAGTTAATATAAATTTTATATTTAACTTGAATATCGGTATTCGTTTATTCCGCATCAATTTGTTCTTGATTTAATAATTTAAGAAAAGAGCAAATTCGATTAAACAACATAGTTTGTATTCAACCCCCCTTCTACAAACTATTTTGGACCTAACAATTGGTATCAGAGCCTTTTGATTGACGTACAAATCAAGATCCTTATTTTTGTGGTCCTTCAATTGGATTTCGAGTTTGTTGACCCATGCAAAAATTAAATCCGGTATTAGACCAAAAAGTCAACTCCTCTATTTTCGATTTTTTAACCTTCAAAAAATTCAATACTTGAGATTTTTGAACTTTAAATAATTTGAACTTATTTTTGGATTCTTTAACTTTCAAAATTTTCAATTTTGAGATTTTTGAATTTTAAATAATCTAAATTTATTTTCGGATTCTTTAACCTTTAAAAATTCTCAATTTATGATATTTTTGATTTTTAAACAATATGAGTTTATTTTCAATTGTTAATTAAATTGAATTTATTCTCAAATTGTTTAATCTTCAAAAATTTTCATTTTATGATATTTTTTATTGTTAAGTAATCTTAACTTATATTCAAATTTTTTAATTCTTGAAATGATTAATTCTTGGAAATTTCGATTTTTAAACAACTTGAGTTTATTTTCAAATTGTTTAATTTTCAAAATTTTTTATTCTTGATAATTTCGAATTTTAATTAACTTGAATTTATTTTCGGATTCTTTAACTCTAAAAAATTATCGTTTCTTGAGATTTTTTGATTCTTAATTAATTTGACTTTAATTTCGAATTTTAATTAATTTGAACTTACTTTCAGATTTTTTATTCTCAAAAATTTTCAAGTCCTTGAAGTTTTTGAATTTTAAATATTTTGAATTTATTCTAAGCCAATAGTTCTAAGAAGGTTGTTAGTTGAAGATTCCTCCGAATTGTCAAAGATGATTTGAATCTTTTGAAGAAAATGCATTTTTCAATGAAATTAATTTCTACCTACTGAAGAAAAATTTGTGGAAGCTCCTCAAAATTATATCCATAGAATTCACTGGTTTTTCAGAAGCAGGAATGGAAGAGGTTTTAGTGGATAGAATTTTTCTCGAAGATTTGAATTAAGTCTATTGATTCTGTGATATACAAACACTAAGTGGATTGCTCCAATGTAACATCTACTACACTTAGTGGATTGTACCAAGAAATATCTTTCAAGGAATCAACAGAGATTTTAGAAAAGTGGAATCAAGGAGGTTTGAGAATGAACTAGACAGTTAGACATCTCAGTTAGGAATTAATGATGGAACCTCAGAACATACATGAAGAGTTACTAATTTAGAAAGAGTACAAATGTTTAATCCAGGAATTAGGCCTATCTATTCCGAAGCAGAAACTCTTCAGGATACAGTTCAAGAGGTGGCTACAAGACTGAGTTGGTGGAAAGAACAAAACATGATAATTGAAGTTATGAAAAGTTTTATGTGATAAGTAACTATCAAGGTGTGCAACATGGTACAGAATTCTGACAGACAAGGATGAATAGGGATTCATTAAATGAGATGAAACAGAAGCATCAGTGCAGAACTTATCTTGCTGAATGAAAGAGTTGGGATGGATCAGATGATGATGAGAAGAGCATAATTAATATCTTGCCTTCATAGCAATCTCTGAAGATGATTCACCTCATATGTCTCAGGTATCAATTCTTCGAACTAGTGTAATATGTAATTCTCAGAAATTCAAAGCATGTTAAGATCTTAGTTTTTAATTATTATATCTTTGGTTAGAAGATCTTATTATGTGTATGAATATTTGTTGAATTTAATTAATTACAGTAGTGAGTTAGAAGTGTTCCTTAGACAATATCTCTCAATTCTTAAATGATATATGTCAAGCATATATGACCTCTACTTAAGCTAGTTTCAGGATCCCCAGTAGAACAAGATTTGCTTATTCATTCTGAATTGTTTGTTAAGGTTTAAAAAGTTTAAAAGATGGAATAATTACCTAGGGTGTCAGTAGAACATCAAGTCATTTGTAAAACTGACTTAGGTGATAGAGAGTATATAATATAATATAACAATAGGAATGGATTGGACAGAATTAGTGATTAATTGTAAATTCTTCTATTCCATGCATGTTTAGAAAATTATTGAATATCTGTAAATCTACTTGCTACCTGTTACACAAGTGTACATAGGTTAAAGTAGATAGTACTGAATTTTCTAAAATGCATAACATGCCTAATTTGCATAATTCTTATCTGCAATGTTTTAATGCTGAATGTATGCAATGTATTCTTATTATCATGCCTGCTCATTTCAAATGTCATAAATGCATTTCCTAGTATTTGCATTGATTATAGAAAAAGCATGTTTAAGAATAACAATAAGGTACAGACTGCTAGTCCTCCTTATGTTAGGAAGGAACCATTATTCTCCTTGCTCAGTGAATATTTTGTCAATGACATTAAAAAGGAGAAATGGTCAGTCAAAGATAAGAATGAGCATGTTAAGGTTAAAACTGTTGTTAACTCTAATAAAAGAGAAATCTCTAATCCATCTGGACCCAATTAAACAATTTGGGTACCAAGAACTTTTTATCAATTTATGAATGTAGGGCTTAACAGGTTAATCAATTATGCATTATTATTGATTTATTCAAAGCATATCATCGAAGAAAGAACCCTGCTATCAAATATGAATGTGAAGACAGGCCAAGTGGTTTATTCCTTGGAGACAACAGCAAGGGTATGACCTAGGGTCAAGGCTATTCAATAGCTAAGGAATGTTGTCAGTAATAAAGCATCTTTTACAAGATGAAGAGCCTACTGTTCGAGGATTAAGGAAAGAGAACTTATCTGTAGCTGACATGGAATCTCAGTCAAAGGTGAAGTCAACAAGGTCAAATCTAAAGCTTCATCAGACAAGGGTTCAGCTATGACATAAGGAGCTCTCTCACCTGAATGTCATATCAAGAGATTCTTTCCTGGAAATCGAATCAGTAAAGGAGACTGCCTCATCTGAAATTAAAGTAAAATGAAATTACGAGGCATGTCATAAAGGGAAGTCAAAGAAGCATTACACAGAAGTTCTACATCAAAGTAAAATATATTTTAGTAGTGATGACTGATGACTTCTCTCAACAAACAAGTTGTTGTTCAGACAATCTGAAGACAAGACACCACTGATGGTGATTGATCACATATTAAGCTGTAAGAACCCTAATTTTTGCAATATTTTCTTTTATTTAATATCGTGTGACATTGTCAATTTGGAACCTTTCTAGTCATCCCTATTGTTTAATGGAATTGATTGTCTGAGAAACTATGTAAGATAAAAGAGAAGATTGTTGAGGGCAAGAGTCTTATTGTTAGTAAGAATTATAAAACTTGGGATTTGAGAATGATTAGAGTATTAAAAGATTTATTAAGGATTATGACGAGGAATTATGGATATTCGAGGAATTTACACAATTAAGTACTTAAGGGATTACGAGGGAAATCTCTACGCGACAAAATATTATTACGAGAGATTGATTAAGATACGATACGAATTAAAGATTAAATGACAAGCATTGGTGGAAGAATAATGATACAAGGAGTAGTATTGCATGCAAGTCCCATGCAACTAAGTAGTTAGGAAAAGCAAACTAGTTAAACCAAATGGATAAGAGGAATAGTAACTAGTTACTACTTTTTCCAAGGAGGGGACAAGAGTACAAGGAGGCCATACCTAGGCTTGTACCATGCATATACACACACTAATATGTTTCACCCAACCCCTTAATACAATTATTTCGACCACACAAAAATCAAAACTACAAACACACCCCCCTTGAACAACAAAGCTCTCGGCCAAGCTTCAAACAAGGAAGAAAATTTCTTCCTTCTTCCATTTCTCCTCACTCATAATTCAAGGCATAATTCCTAGGCTCTCTACATCATCTAAGAAAGGTATACTAAGATTTCCAAGCCCTTTCATCCATTAAATTTCAAGATATTAATTGTTAAAGTTATTGTGAATAGTAACAATGTTAAGTTTTTCTTATAGATCTTGGATTATAAGGATAGTAGGAGCTTATTCAAGGTGTTCTTCAGTTTTGTTAGGCTTACCCAAGGCTCCTAGATACTCAAGAAGGTATAAAAACCCTAACCCCTCTTGGCCATGTAGTGTTTATGATGTTTGGTGATAGATCCATGTGTAATGGTGTTAATCTTGGTTGTATAAGTGGTGGATGATATAGATCTTGAGTTTAAGTGTTGTGATTGTGATTTTTATGATTCTGGTTAGTATATGTATCTCCATGAATGTTATAAAGCATGAACTAGGTGAATTAGATGTTGGTTGTGTTGTGGAAGTAAGAATCTTGGTTGATTTAAGTGAAACAAACATGCTGAGTTTTTCCAGGAACTTGACCTGTCTTGTAACATGGTTTTGAACCCCCAAATATTGTCCCCTGAGGTCCTACCATATATTGTTGGAAGGTATTTGAATGTAGTTTCTGGAAATATAAGGTTCATGACTAGGTGATGTATAGATTTTAAGTTATGGCCGGAGAAGTAAAATGTGTTTCTGGATTCCGGACTGCATTAAGTGACCCCCTCGTGAACCTTGTTTAAACCCCTAAAAATTTATGTGGGATCATGGAAAATTTTGAGAAGCTAGGAAATGCTGTGGTGAAGGCTACCCAAAAAGAATTTGATTAAAATATGAATTTTTCAATTTTATAAAAATGCTAGAGTAAAATTCGCGCAAGGGAAAAAGTCGTTAAGTGGAGTAAAATTCTAGGGGTAATGAATATGGTTCAGATATGGTAACCAAATTAAGTCGAATAAGTGACGAGCGTAATCGAGTGATGACATGAACCTATAGTGGGGCTAGAGAGTCATAAGACGAAGTCATTAAGTTAACTTTGTACCCTCTAAAACCCCGTAATTAAAGAGACATTGTTAAGGTACTAACGAACGGTTATTGCTTATGTATAGATCGTTCCACTCCGCACGCTCGACCACCCCAACCAAACCAAGGCAAGTTTACTTTTCAAAACTTATACATATACAAGGACTTTCACTGTTGTGTTTGTAGTTTTCAATCATATAAAATGTTATGTTTATCGAAGTATTGATGCAATTGAGATGTATAAGTACATATATGTTTGTACCCCTTGAACTTAGATTGAAATGTTTTCTTCGGACAACGACTCTAGAAATAGAGGTCGTAGCGGTCCGTATATACTATTGACCGGGGAGCGGTATATTATTTTATCGTAATTAAATTGCGAAAACCCGAAGGGTCATTCGGGGAGTATCGTATACTCAAGTAATTATTTTTATATCTTCGTAAATACTCGAAACCCTATCTTGGATTAAAAGTTTATTTTATTAAATAATCATTTTATTAATTATTAATATTAAATCTTAAAATATCATTTATTAATTATTGTTCATTATTTTAAAGACAAAGTTAATCCAAGATACCTTTAATACTTTCAAACTCGAACTCTTTCGAACTCAAAACATTTTCGAAAACCCCCGGTCAAGTTCTGCTTCTTGTATGATTTCAAGAATCATCGGTCGACTGATGTCGGACCTCAATTACTCTATTTTCAATCAAAATCATGTTTTCAAAAGAAAAAGAAATAGGGACTCTGGCAGGTGTGGGAACCGTTGACGAACGATTCCCGGGATGTGTAAGCGGCCGTGAGCCAGGCGGTCCATCAATTATTATTCCGGCCCAGGTGTTGCCGAAGGATGATTACGGATGTAGTTTTCGTCGAGGGTGATTACGGATGTAGTTTTCACCCGGGGATAGTTACGGATGTAGCTTCTATCCTTCTACCGGTAGAGAAGACCCGCGGATTATTGGACTTGGATGTGGCGACTGATCATCGTCAATCCCTGTCAGGTTTTATGTTTTCTTTAAGTCCCATTCCACCATTTTGGAAAAATGCTCTGACACTGCTTCTTAGGCTTTTGTGCCAAGTTGCTGATAGTGTTCTATTTTGATGAGAAAGATGTTGACTCTATGCAGTATCTAGAACTGCAGGTTTATTTTGAAAACGAGGGCACATATCGTTGCACCTTCGGAATTTATCAACAATGACAAGTGATTTTATATCTGATTGATACAAACGAGTTTAATAACTGTTAATCATATGAAATGTTATATTGCTTACCCTATACATATATTTCTTGCTGAGCTATAGTTGCTCACTCTTGCTTGTTTTCAAATTTTACAAACACAACAGCTAAGCGAAATGGCAAGACCCAGACAAACTGCCCGAAAGCAGGTGACTAAACCCGAGCCAGCAGTTGAGATTCCACCGGTAGGCCCCATTAGCCGGATTGGTTGGCAACTTTTGTTAGTTCGTTTTATTTGTAAGTATGACCTGTGCAAGGCAGTGTACCGTAACAAACTTTCAAGCCGCCAACTTCGCTTCTTATCGAAGTGTTGCTGGTAGCATAAATACTATTTAATTCGGTCTGTAATAACTCTGAAACTTTTATTTCCGCTTAATCAATTGTGTGACGTTTCTGAGACTCTAACCTGTGTGTGTGTGTGTGTGCGGTGTGAGTTTATTGTGGGGTCGATGGCTGTTTTATATATTATGTGCAAGAACAGGTATGTTATTAATGGAAAATGGACCGTGAGCGCCTAGATCTCCGACCCCGGATCTGGGGGCGTCACAAAAATGGTATCAGAGCGAGGTTACAGTTCTCAGAAACGATAGTAATTTAAGAAAGCAACCCTAATAATAATAACAATAACGATAACCCAAATAACAACCCTAATAATACTTAGAACTCTCATCGAGTTTGTAGTCGGGTTATCGGATATAGCCCTGACTTTAAGGCCCGTGAGGGAACTACTCCTTAAACCTTTCTTTATGGTTAGTGACCCACCTTATTTCCCTTGTGTAGATGGAGGAGATACCAGGCCCTGAGGCTTTCGAGAGAGAGCATGATGAGGCACTGATGCGAGATACCGAGGATCCTGAGGAGGATATGGGTGCTGACTCTGAGCTTGGCCCCTGGATTACGCTGATAGGAGATACTGATGATGAGGATCCCGTTGAGGAGCCCTTTGAGCCTGAGCCTGAGCCAGAGCCTGTTACCCCATCTCCTGTAGCTATTGATGAGGAGAGTGTGAGATCTGGTGAGGGCCGTGTTGTGTCACCCCCACCTTCTCCGCAGTCATCGAGCCCTGTTTCATCGGACGGTGACTCCGAGGATGATACTTCTGGAGAGGAGGAGCTTGACCCTACCCCTGCTAGTGCTCCTGCTCCTGCTACTGCTACTGCTCCTGTTCCACCTCCACCGATGGACCTACCCCCAGTGTCGGGTACTGAGCACGCTTACGTGGTGCAGTTCCTGACCCGAGACTTACTTTCTGCGGAGGCCCGACTTAACGAGGCGAGGCGGGCACTAGTGGAGGAGCGCGAGGCGCGCTTGAGGATCCAGGCTGAGATGAGGACCGCTGTTGCTAGGAGGACTAGGGCTCGACTCCATAGGATTGAGAGGAGGAGTCGCGAGAGGATTCTTGGTTTAGGGATCTGCGGGGGCGGAGTGATCCAGGCTAGGGATGCTAGGCGTGTTGTGCGCCGTTCATTTTCCCGAGTGAGGACCTTGCTCCGTCGCGGTGCGGCCCCATGATGTGTTACGGATAGCTCAGTCCCCTAGGTTCTGATGACATTAGTGTGTCGATTTTGCGGGATAGTTGACTTGTGCAGTGGTATCCTTTCTGACCAGTGGATGAGTAGACTGACCTACAGATATGTAGATGTGACTTCGAGTAGTATGTACGGATGTAGCCCTACTTTTGTGTAGCCCTGACTATTCAGATGATGTACTTTTATTTGTTCCACTTTTGCTAGACTTTGACATCGGAACTATGTATTTGGCTCTAACATCCAAACTTTGTGATAACCCTTGTACCGTGCTTATTTAGTTTCAGTTTCCTTGATATTGTCTCAACTGCCTTACTTTCCGATGCCATGCTTTACTGTTTTGATATACAACTGTGATTATACAATTGCTACAAACCACGAATACAACCATGCTGTTTCAAATTTACGATATGCGATTTCAAATTGTTCTCTACAAATTTCCAAAATGTTCCTACAATTTTAAAATAAATTTTCTTCAAAAAAAAAATATTTTTTTGAGGTTTGAAATCTTGAAAACTCTTGCAAATGTTTTCGCATTCCATAGAGATTTTCCCAAAAATGTTTTGACGTTTTATCTCCAGCATCGGGTTATTAAAACTTTTGCAACTTCCACCCTTATGAGGAGGAACGATACGTTCCTGACCCGTGCAAACGTTGTCAGGTAATTGGAAAAACCTAACCCATTTCTTGTTTCATTATCAGAATCATGCCACCCAGAAGAATGAACACTCGAGCTCACCCGGTCAGTTCTGAAGGCTAGGGTAGCCACCATGGGACCGGAGGCCACCAGAACCATGAAGGGGAGAATGTCAACCTGAGTGAGAATGAGGGCAACGATCATAACTTGTTTGATGACTCTGAGTATGACGAAGAAGAAGCTGGTGATGACACCCGAGAGGTGGAACATCCAAGGGGAGGCCCTATGGAACAGTTCATGGAACTACTTAGGCAGAACTTGGACCGTCCCCCAGTTTAGCAACCACCCAGCAATGCCAATGCAAATGCTTTCCGGAACTTCAAATCCCTGAAACCCCCAGAATTTAAAGGAACTGCCGATCCGGTCGAGGCAAGAGCCTGGCTGAAGGAAATGGAAAAATCTTTCGAGATACTAGATGTCGCTGAGGAGCAGAAAACTGTTTTCGCCACTTACCTTCTGAAGGGTGAGGCAAACTATTGGTGGGAAGCTAAGAAGAATTTGGAAGGAAGAGGTGTGGTGACCTGGGAGAGGTTTAGCGAGCTGTTCTTGGAGAAGTACTTCCCTAGGTTCATGGAGACACAAATGGAACTGAAGTTTTTGGAACTAGAGCAAGGTAACATGACGGTGGCCGAGTATGAGGCCAAATTTACTGAGTTGTCGAGGTTTGTGCCAGAATATGTGAACTCTGAGGCAAAGAGGGCCCAAAGGTTTCAATTGGGGCTAAAGAAATGGATTCAGAATCGTGTGGCGGTTCTTGAGCTGACAGACTATGCCACCCTGGTACAGAAAGCATCAATTGTTGAGGCTGGGAGTGAACAGATGCAGAAGGAGAGGGAAGGAAAGAAGAGGAAGTTTGATAGTCGAAAGGGAAACTCTGCGGGAGGGAGCTTTCCGAGCAAATTTAAGCGAGGAACGATGTCCCAACCCAGCGGAAACTTTGGAACCAAGAGAGCTGAAAGTTAGAGTGTGGGCCAGAGCGGCCGACCACAGGGATCGTCTTACTCTGCCCCATCCCGAGCCCTACCCCCAGAATGTAATAAATGTGGAAGAAAACATGCGGGCGTGTGTAACCTACAGGATGTGAAGTGCTTCAAGTGTGGGCTGACAGGACATTATGCTAACGCCTGTCGAGGAACTAGTAACAACACCAGTGCCGGAGGCAATTGCTTCAAGTGTGGGAAACCAGGGCACCGAATGAGGGAATGTATGTCCTCTGGGCCAGCTGCATCAAGAGTGAGTGGAACTGCTTCTAACAAGGCCCCTACTGCAAGAACTTTTAACATGATGGTGCAGGATGCCGTGAGGAACACGGATGTGATTGCAGGTACTCTACTACTCAACTCAGTTAAGGCAAATGTTTTATTTGATTCGGGAGCTACCAAGTCTTTAATATCTCTAGATTTTGTATGTCAGTTAGGCCTTAAGACTGAACCATTGAAAGACAGATTGCAAATAGAGATAGCTAATCATGAAATTATCCCGGTTAGCCAAGTATGTCCAGGTTGTGACCTAGAAATAGAAGGGCGACACTTTCGGGTAGACTTAATACCTTTTAAACTAGGAGAGTTTGACGTAATAGTAGGTATGGATTGGTTAACAACCCACGGAGCCCAGATTGATTGTGTAAAGAAGAAAGTAAGTTTGAAACTGCCAGGGGACGAGGAAGTAGTGTTTAGTGGAAAACGGCAAAACCAAAAGTTCCTGACTATGATTCAAGCTAAGAAGCTGTTACGTAAAGGATGTGAAGCCTATTTAGCCTATGTGAAGAATACCAAGAAGGAGGCACCAAACCTACAGGAAATCCCTGTTGTTAATGAGTTCGCGGACGTATTTCCGGATGATCTTCCGGGACTACCACCTGATAGAGACATCGAGTTTGCTATAGATTTAGTTCCGGGTACGGCCCCATATCGGCTAGCCCCAGTGGAGATAAAAGAGCTAGCCACTCAGTTACAAGAGTTGTTGGATAAAGGGATGATAAGACCTAGTGTGTCATCGTGGGGAGCCCCGGTGTTATTCGTGAAAAAGAAGGATGGTAGTATGAGATTATGTATAGACTACAGGGAGTTGAACAAGGTGACTATCAAGAATAAATATCCCTTGCCCAGGATAGATGACCTGTTTGATCAATTAAAGGACGCAGTTTATTTTTCTAAAATTGATTTGAGGACCGGGTATCACCAGTTAAAGATTAAACCAGAAGATATACCAAAGACGGCCTTTCGCACCCGGTACGGACACTATGAGTTCCTAGTGATGTCATTTGGGTTAATGAATGCCCCTGCAGCTTTCATGGATTTAATGAATCGAGTCTTCAAGAAGTACTTGGACAAGTGTGTTATAGTCTTCATCGATGACATCTTGATTTATTCCAAGACGAAGGAGGAACATGCAGAGCACTTGAGGATTGTATTGGGAGCATTGAGAGAAGAAAAGTTGTACGCTAAGTTCTCGAAGTGTGAATTTTGGTTGAAGGAAGTTCAGTTTTTGGGGCATGTGATTAGCGAACAAGGCATCCTAGTGGACCCAGCCAAAATAGAGGCTGTATCAAATTGGGAGAGACCAACCACTCCGACAGAGGTGAGAAGTTTTATAGGATAGGCTGGCTACTATAGAAGATTTGTCCAAGACTTTGCCAAGATAGCAGCCCCTTTGACCCGACTAACTCGCAAGACCGAGAAGTTTGTGTGGACTGAAAAATGCGAAGAGAGCTTCCAAGAGTTGAAAAAGAGGTTGGTGACAGCACCAGTACTAGCCCTACCTGATGATAAGGGAGATTTTGTGATTTATAGCGACGCGTCCCATAAAGGTTTAGGGTGTGTGCTTATGCAGCACGGTAAAGTGATTGCTTATTCGTCCAGACAACTTAAGGAATACGAGATAAGATACCCCACCCATGATTTGGAATTAGCAGCGATAGTTTTCGCTTTGAAGATCTGGAGACATTACCTTTACGGAGAAAAGTGTGAAATCTACACGGATCACAAGAGCTTAAAGTACATATTCACTCAGAAAGAGTTAAACACGAGGCAGAGGAGATGGCTAGAGCTAATTAAAGATTATGATTGTGAGATTCATTATCACCCAGGGAAGGCCAACGTGGTGGCCGATGCAGTTAGCCGAAAGGAGAAACTCAAGATGATAACGTCTGTGGACGAATTGATCAAGGACCTCGAGAAACTGGAGATTGAAGTGAGGTTACCAGGAATTGGACAAGAGAGTCTAATGGAAATAAGAGTCCAACCCCCGCTATTGGAAAAGATTAAGTTATGTCAGGAAAAGAAGATAGAAGAAGAAAAGAATTCGATGGAGAAAATTTTGACTGGCGAGGAAATTAAGTGTGAAAAGGACGGGAATGGAATTATGAGGTACGCATCTAGGATATGGATCCCGAACGTTCAAGAATTAAAAGACGAGATTTTGCAAGAGGCTCATAGTTCAAGGTACTCAATTCACCCTGGAGGCACTAAGATGTATAGAGATCTGAGGGAATACTATTGGTGGCCAAATATGAAGAAGGACGTGGCAGAGTGGGTAAGTAAATGCTTGACATGTCAAAGAGTAAAGGCCGAACACTAGAGGCCCAGTGGATTTTTACAACCCTTAGAGATACCCGAGTGGAAGTGGGAGCATATTGCGATGGACTTTGTGGTCGGATTACCAAGGACCAAGACTAATCATGATGCCATTTGGGTAATTATCGATAGATTGACCAAGTCAGCACATTTTCTTCCAATCAACGAGAGATACACTGTCGACAAGCTGGCGGATATTTACTTAAAGGAGATTGTGGTTAGGCATGGGGTTCCTGTGAGCATTGTATCAGATAGAGACCCAAGATTCAACTCCAGGTTCTGGAGAAGTTTTCAGGATTGTGTGGGGACCAAGTTAAACATGAGTACTGCATACCATCCCCAAACAGACGGACAGAGTGAGAGAACCATCCAGACCATCGAGGACATGTTGAGAGTATGTGCCATAGATTTCAAGGGAAGTTGGGATGACCACTTGCCGTTGATCGAATTTTCCTACAACAACAGTTATCATGCGAGTATAGGCATGCCCCCATATGAAGCTTTATATGGACGAAGATGTCGGTCTCCCTTGTGTTGGGAAGAAGTTGGGGAGCAGAAGATTTTATGGCCTGAACTGGTCCAACAGACAAGAGAAACTATCGAACTCATAAGAGGACGGCTGGTAGCGGCCCAAGACAGACAGAAGAAGTATGCGGACCAGACCCGCAAGGACAAAGAATATGAGGTAGGAGAGTTTGTGATGTTAAAGGTATCACCGTGGAAAGGCAAACTAGTTAAACCAAATGGATAAGAGGAATAGTAACTAGTTACTACTTTTTCCAAGGAGGGGACAAGAGTACAAGGAGGCCATACCTAGGCTTGTACCATGCATATACACACACTAATATGTTTCACCCAACCCCTTAATACAATTATTTCAACCACACAAAAATCAAAACAACAAAACACACCCCCCCCCCTTGAACAACAAAGCTCTCGGCCAAGCTTCAAACAAGGAAGAAAATTTCTTCCTTCTTCCATTTCTCCTCACTCATAATTCAAGGCATAATTCCTAGGCTCTCTACATCATCTAAGAAAGGTATACTAAGATTTCCAAGCCCTTTCATCCATTAAATTTCAAGATATTAATTGTTAAAGTTATTGTGAATAGTAACAATGTTAAGTTTTTCTTATAGATCTTGGATTATAAGGATAGTAGGAGCTTATTCAAGGTGTTATTGAGTTTTGTAAGGCTTACCCAAGGCTCCTAGATACTCAAGAAGGTATAAAAACCCTAACCCCTCTTGGCCATGTAGTGTTTATGATGTTTGGTGATAGATCCATGTGTAATGGTGTTAATCTTGGTTGTATAAGTGGTGGATGATATAGATCTTGAGTTTAAGTGTTGTGATTGTGATTTTTATGATTGTGGTTAGTATATGTATCTCCATGAATGTTATAAAGCATGAACTAGGTGAATTAGATGTTGGTTGTGTTGTGGAAGTAAGAATCTTGGTTGATTTAAGTGAAAGAAACATGCTGAGTTTTTCCAGGAACTTGACCTGTCTTTTAACATGGTTTTGAACCCCCAAATATTGTCCCCTGAGGTCCTACCATATATTGTTGGAAAGGTATTTGAATGTAGTTTCTGGAAATATAAGGTTCATGACTAGGTGATGTATAGATTTTAAGTTATGGCCGGAGAAGTAAATTGTGTTTCTGGATTCTAGACTGCATTAAGTGACCCCTTTGTGAACCTTTTTTAAACCCCTAAACATTTATGTGGGATCATGGAAAAATTTGAGAAGCTAGGAAATGCAGTGGTGAAGGCTACCCAAAAAGAATTGGATTAAAATGTGAATTTTTCAATTTTATAAAAATGCTAGAGTAAAATTCGCGCAAGGGAAAAAGTCGTTAAGTGGAGTATAATTCTAGGGGTAATGAATATGGTTCAGATATGGTAACCAAATTAAGTCGAATAAGTGACGAGCGTAATCGAGTGATGACATGAACCTATAGTGGGGCTAGAGAGTCATGAGACGAAGTCATTAAGTTAACTTTGTACCCTGTAAAACCCCGTAATTAAAGAGACATTGTTAAGGTACTAACGAACGGTTATTGCTTATGTATAGATTGTTCCACTCCGCACGCTCAACCACCCCAACCAAACCAAGGCAAGTTTACTTTTCAAAACTTATACATATACAAGGACTTTCACTGTTGTGTTTGTAGTTTTCAATTATATCAAATGTTATGTTTATCGAAGTATTGAAGCAATTGAGATGTATAAGTACATATATGTTTGTACCCCTTGAACTTAGATTGAAATGTTTTCTTCGGACAACGACTCCAGCAATAGAGTTCGTAGCGATCCGTATATACTATTGACCGGGGAGCGGTATATTATTATATCGTAATTAAATTGCGAAAACCCGAAGGGTCATTCGGGGAGTATCGTATACTCAAGTAATTATTTTTATATCTTCGTAAATACTCGAAACCCTATCTTGGATTAAAAGTTTATTTTATTAAATAATCATTTTATTAATTATTAATATTAAATCTCAAAATATCATTTATTAATTATTGTTCATTATTTTAAAGACAAAGTTAATCCAAGATACCTTTAATACTTTCAAACTCGAACTCTTTCGAACTCAAAACATTTTCGAAAACCCCTGGTCAGGTTCTGCTTCTTGTATGATTTCAAGAATCATCGGTCGACTGATGTCGGACCTCAATTACTCTGTTTTCAATCAAAATCAAGTTTTCGAAAGAAAAAGGAAAAGGGACTCTGGCAGGTGTGGGAACCGTTGACGAACGATTCCCGGGATCTGTAAGCGACCGTGAGCCAGGCGGTCCATCAATTATTATTCCGGCCCAGGTGTTGCCGAAGGATGATTACGGATGTAGTTTTCGTCGAGGGTGATTACGGATGTAGTTTTCACCCGGGGATAGTTACGTATGTAGCTTCTATCCTTCTACCGATAGAGAAGGCCCGCGGATTATTGGACTTGGATGTGGCGACTGATCATCGTCAATCCCTGTCAGGTTTTATGTTTTCTTTAAGTCCCATTCCACCATTTTGGAAAAATGCTCTGACACTGCTTCTTAGGCTTTTGTGCCAAGTTGCTGATAGTATTCTATTTTGATGAGAAAGATGTTGACTCTATGCAGTATTTAGAACTGCAGGTTTATTTTGAAAACGAGGGCACATATCGTTGCACCTTCGGAATTTATCAACAATGACAAGTGATTTTATATCTGATTGATACAAACGAGTTTAATAACTGTTAATCATATGAAATGTTATATTGCTTACCCTATACATATATTTCTTGCTGAGCTATAGTTGCTCACTCTTGCTTGTTTTCAAATTTTACAAACACAACAGCTAAGCGAAATGGCAAGACCCAGACAGACTGCCCGAAAGCAGGTGACTAGACCCGAGCCAGCAGTTGAGATTCCACCGGTAGGCCCCATTAGCCGGATTGGTTGGCAACTTTTGTTAGTTCGTTTTGTTTATAAGTATGACCTGTGCAAGGCAGTGTACCGTAACAAACTTTCAAGCCGCCAACTTCGCTTCTTGTCGAAGTGTTGCTGGTAGCATAAATACTATTTAATTCGGTCTGTAATAACTCTGAAACTTTTATTTCTGCTTAATCAATTGTGTGACGTTTCTGAGACTCTAACCTCTGTGTGTGTGTGCGGTGTGAGTTTATTGTGGGGTCGATGGTTGTTTTATATATTATGTGTAAGAACAGGTATGTTATTAATGGAAATTGGACCGTGAGCGCCTAGATCTCCGACCCCGGATCTGGGGGCGTCACATAAACCCTGGTCCGTAAGAATTTTAGGAAGACCCCATAAGTATGAAGGAAATTGTTTTGCAATATTAAATCGAAAGTGAGAATCCTAGCAATCAGCTAATGCTCAAGAGGATAATTTCCTTTGTTACTCAATGGAGTCAACAGCCTACAGGTGATTGTTATTAATCAACAGAAGGTGATTGAAAGTCTTAGTGATGTTCAATAACCTCTAGCTCCCAGCTGTCAATGGTGATGGTGATTCAGATCCAAGCAATGTCAAACATGAAGAATCTTCATGTAAACCCAGCAGTAGCTTAAGGGGAGCAACTGAAGGATCAACTAGTCAACTCAACACCACATTGAAAGTCAAAGGACACTATGAGAACATGTCTGCCAAGACAAAGAATGTTGACTCAATTAATTCTTTGTCCTAGTTTTTAGTGTTTCTAATGGTGGAAGTAAAAGACTAGCAGAGCTTCAAGTACCAATGATTATTTCTTTAGTTTTCTTTTGGAAGAAACTAAGAAAGCTTCAAAAGCTATGGAAGATCCAGATTGAGTGATTGCAATGCAAGGTGATCTCAATCAGTATAAAAGGCAGATTGAAGGGAAGCTGGTATCCAGACCAAACAACAAGGTTGTATTTGGTATAAGGATAACCAGAAGTTTCACTGGATGTCAAGGCATTGTTATGAGGGACAAGGCCAAACTGGGTGCAAGGTTACAAGCTGATAAAACAGTATATTTGACAAGAAGCACCAGTGACAAGACTTGAGGATATCAGGCACCTGCTGTACATTCAAGATTATAATGGACATCTAGACCTACTGAATCTGGATGCTAGAGGAATGTGAACAAGTGCACTCCTAGTTGGTGAGATAATTGAAAATCTCTACAGGTTAGTATGAACTGGTATCATCACTCAAGCAAGCATGGAAGACATGGTATGACACCCTACCTATAATTTAATATTTGGTATCAATCTTTAACAGTTGGTATCTTTTAACAATTGGTGTCATATTTATAGAACTCTCTACATCTTTAGGCACAAACATATGTGCAATGATATCTTGATTGTATTATATGTTGGTTTATTAACTAAAAATTGGTATCAAGATATTTGCTGTTTTGATGTTGGTAAAGTTGCAATTCTTTTGAATTACTTCATGCAAGCCAATAGAAGAATCCTTTTAGGAGCTCAGGCAAGCCAAAAGAATAATTCTATTTGGAGCACAAGTAAGCCAAAAGAATGATGACAATAAAAGTAAGTCCAGGATCTTTTGTTTTTATTCAGAAGATTCTAGACCTGTCAAGACTACCTACCAACACATCACTATAGCTGGCTTTTGACCTATTAGCTTGGACCTAACAAGTTGGTAATCAAAAATCTTAAGATGGACCCGGATCTGCGGAAATGGTACCCTAGAGATATTTGACCCAACAAGTTCAGGATCTACTAATTAGGACCTAATCAGGCTATAGAGGAATCATCAGCTCATTATCTTATTCAATTGATAATAGATCACTTACACACATATTTTATTCTCAATATCCAAATTTGCAAGGCCCCAAGTGGAACCTAGAGAATCTATTCTTGTAGTTATTACACTTGATTTTCAGATGTCTTAAGTTGGACCCATCTCCGGAGATGGTACCCTAGAGACATCAGTTCTGACATGTTTTGCTGCATAGAGACAGATCAAATGAGTTGTACGAAAGCAGGAGAACAGAAGGAATCAAATTCATCTCCAACAACTCTGTGGAACACTCAAGGACTAAACATCTTGCATAAGGTATCAATTATTTTGAGAACATGTCTTTCATTAAAATTAACTTGCAGACATGTTTGCTAAAATCACTTCATGAAATTAATTTTTCAAGATTGGTTTGTAAACTTGGTATTTTATTAATGCTATATGATTTGTAAATCCCATCTGTTAAGTAATTCATTGTAAGAAATTCATAAATGAGTTCATAAGTATTCAGTTGTCCGTATTGAAAGGACTTGTGAACTTATTTACATCCAGACCTCACGCTAAGAATTATCGTTTGAATGATTGCCATGTGTATAATTGCAATATATTTTAGTGGTGATTATTTCAGGATAATAAAATACTTAAATGCTAAAATCTAACTCATAGAGATTTAGTATTTATTTATTTAATTATTTACTTTGATTCATATGAGTTATAGAACCTGAAGCAATTCAATTTAGTATTTGCTCTATACCTCATTTATCAAAATAAATATGAATCATAACTAATTTGGATCTATCTGTCTTGGTCTTCAATTAGTTGTGAGATGTTAATTCTAGTGAATTTATCAATGCTCCATTTTTAGAAATTCACTATAATTAATATCATGGTTCTAACAATTGGTTGTATTAAAGTTTTGACTTATATCAGTTAATGATATTTATTTAGAATTCTATTTACCAGCTAATTGTGAAATGTATTGGTATGTGTGAAATTACTTAGAACTCCTCTAAGTAATCATTGTTATATCTTTTACAATTCACTCATATTATTATACATGGTATGAAAAATATCTAAGTAGAACTATGGATATTGTAATATCTAAAGTGACCATTGTTCAGTTACTTGGAATAATTTTTGTGCTTATTTGCAAGCTTCTAATCACTTTGATAATAAATGTTATATACTATGGATCAAGATGTATAGGACTTAGAATATCATTTCTAAGATTGCAGACAAGACATCTTTGGTAATCTAGTCTTATTTATAGAACCAAGGTTGTCTACTAGTAAATAGTTGTTAGGAGTTAACAATTGTTATTATCGAGGAGTTGCCTTGAAGTCATAAGTTTGAAATGTTATTTCTTAAGAGCTTGTGTATTTCTTGTCAACTAGTTCCTCGTACTTATGTACTTATGAATATCAGTGAATGATGTTCTTAAGTAGTTAGATACTAATATTCATTCTGTCAATTGGTACTCAATGTAACAATTCAATCTTCACTAAATTGAATTTATCTTACAATAGATTGAATTTATCAAACAATTGATATCATTGAATATTTAGTATTTAGCAGTGATTATTTATATCCTAGTAAATTATGACGTGAAGCAATTCAATGGTTTATTTGCTCATAATTTAATTTTGGTAAAGTAATCATAAACACAATTACTTGCATTTTAAAGTATTTGATAAATAATAGCAGTTGGTATCAAATAGTAAAATATTTGTTTACTGACAATTTCTAGTTGTTCTGATACTTTATTGCAAACTAATTGTGATGTATATATTATCTCTGATGATATTACTTAGGATTTATTCTGAGTAAATGTGTATTATCTATAAATCATTAGGGTTAGTATAAATTAAGGTGTTCAACTTTCTAAGTAAGTGAGACTTAAAATTACATTCGGTCTCCTATCATATTTTGAAGTGGTGAAGATTTTTCAAAATTAAATTCTCTAATTCTGGTTATACACCACTTTATATACATGATAGTTCTTAGAATATTTTTACATCCATCAGTCAATTACTTAGTTTATGTTGTGCTAAGTAATGAAGTGCCAAAGGAGAGACATTGGTTATCTGTACTTATGTACTTGGTAATCTTTGTTACCTAAACGACATCAAGTGGTTGTATGAGTCTTTTCACTAACTTTTGTGTTAAAGTTCTCTCTACATAATAAGCACTTAAAGAAAATCTTTCTTTCTAAATTACTGCGAAGTCAAGAGTTTGTGTCTTTTAAAAATAAAATGATCTACTTTTCATTAAAAGACATTATAATACATTGTTTTATGCATAAAAACAAACTCTTGCACATTAACAGTTTTTAAAAGAAAACTCAAACTTTCTATGGTTGTGATTGCTTATATTGTAAAACTTTTTGAAGTCACAATTGTACATCATTTCTCTCACTGGATATAATGCATATGTTTTCACACAATGTTATGGTATGTTGTAAATGCATTCTATCTCTATTTTGCTCTATTGCTATGTGATGCGGGTTCAAATCCTAGTGGAAGTTTTCTCACATGAAAGTCATGAGGTTGTAAACCCAACAACTTCTATCCCGGACTATAAATCCAAATCTAAACACATCCTAACTTACCCCCTGAAGTGGAAGTAACCTATTAGACTAAAGGTCAATAAGGGAGTAAATGTACTTGTTACAGCAAATAAGGATGTGAGGGATAATAAGCCCACAACTCTACCTCTCAAGGAGAATAGATGTATATAACTTGAGGTATCTATAAGCTCGCCTGCATTCTCCCAAAAGGATGCAGAGCTGAAAATGGCATGAAAACAGTCTCTGGATTCATTCTCTCAACAAGATGAGTCTATTGAAATTTGCCTGTCAGCCAGGGCATCTGTTAGTAAGTCACTACCTCATACACAATACTAAAATACTTCATATGCATAAAGTGAGATTGCACACACTAAGGATGAATTGACGGAAACAACTAATACTTCGACCATTTTACGGTTAGGATTATAAGTTTAAGGTTCCTCAAAGAACCAAGAGTCTTCACAGACCTCGAGAGAAGGTATTGATCTCAATGCAAAATTCAACAAGATCATTATCTAACTCCCCAGAGGGAACATCTCTGGATCCTGTGGGTATCGGGTCCGACATAGGTGCGGATCGGCAACTTGTTAACTATGATTCAGATTTACCTGATGAGTTTAACAAGGTGATGTCTTCATAGACATTAGATGGAATTTTAATTCTAAGTGTTGATTTCATTGTTTACCTTCTCAGAATTCAAATCTGAAACCCATAAAAATGGAAAATTTTTATCAACTTGTAGATTATGGCTCAGATTCGTCTGACGAGTCTAACGAGGATCGGGGATTTGCAAAACCACCAGTGACCTATCTAGAAGGGGCTATGGTGAATTTTCCTTGCAGGTACACATGGATGTTGGAGATATCAGAGATAAGAGTGATACACTAGTGAGCATGAGTGTAAACACTTGAGAGTTGAGAGATGAGATCACTCATTTTAAGTGATATGAGTGGAGAGATGAGCTAAACACTTGTGAGGTACACGAAACAGAATCACACACTCACAGTGAGGAAGAAAGATAAACACCAAAACTCATTCCCTATTCCCAAAAAAAGTTTACTTACAAGATTTGGGAGATACAAGGAAATTGTCGGAAGATTTGGTTGTCAAGATGATCAATAGTGAGGCCATTCTATCATATCTAAAGGGCAAAGTTGATCAGTCTACATACTTCTATTCTGAAAGTCTTCATGAAAATCCTTCAACACAAGAAAAGCTTCTTTTCTTTATTGCAACAGACAATGTTATATGTATGAAGAATCTGCTGTATTAAAGGTAAGAAGTGAGTTATAATTGAAAAAATGGTATCATCTAATTTACATTTGGATGTTTGCTATAATTGAATGCTTGGAGGATTACTCAACTAAGGGGGAGAGATATAAGAGATATAATTGAAGAAGATATAGATATACTCAAAGATTACCTTAGATACTTAACTAAGGGGGAGAGTATCAGCTTATCTTAGTGAGGGGGAGATTTTCTATCTAAGGGGGAGAGATATGAAAAAGGATATACCTTAGAAAGGGGGAGTATTCAACTTGTCAGGGGGAGATAGAAATATTCGCCTTGTCAGGGGAGATGAGAAGTATTCACCGTTATAAGGAGGAGTCATATCACCTTAGGTAGGGAGACATAAGGAAGGAGAGAGGTATGAAACGACAAAGAAGAATTCTTCAGTATGTGGTTGAAAAGTCATACAAGTCATATTCTTTACCACTGTAGAATTCCCAGTATCTGCTGATAATGTTCAATTTAAGATATAAAGGGTTATCAGGCAGATATATCATCAAATGAAGATGAGTTACTTAATGAAGATTTGTTCAGTGCTAGAGGAGCAATCATCTATCAGTTCATCGATCAAGGATTCTAGAATTGTAATATCTAAACCAGAATTTTTTTTTTTATGTATTATTTACTATAGCTCTTTAAAGCTTTATCTTCTTCTTGTTTGTAGTTGAGTTATCCTCTAGGAATTTGTATGTTAATGTTTAACAAACAAAGAGGGGGAGATTGAAAGGCATATGACATAGCCTATTTGTATTTCGAGGATTCAACTCAACTTGAACAAGAATGTAATAGTAAATAGTATATGTACTGTCACAGGGATCTCAAATGTATAACTGTCAAGAGAAAGAAGACAAAGTCAATCTACCGTTTTGAGTTATACTACACTTGAAGAAGTTCATTCAGTTGATCAAGCGTCAGTGGAGTAATCATGACAATGGGTTCTATTTTTAGTGACAAGAGATTTCTACAGTGGCATAATACAGATTAGAAAGGTTTGAAAAAGAGTGAAGAAAAGGAAGACAGGAACCACAGCTTTAAAGTCAATACATGAAGAACAGGCATTGCGGTTAGTCACTCATGAACCAGACAGTACATCGAGTGTCAACATTAAACAGTGGTTGTTCGTCATTAACTTCAGTGGTTCAAGCTATCAAGACTGGTATGAGGGAAAATCATTGTGCAAGCAGCAGAAGTGCTAAATTAATTAACCACAAGGATTTTACTCTCAAGTGGACTGACTACGAGGAAAAAGAATTATCACAAGGAAATGGAAAGTGATATATTCTTAAAGCTGGAACTCCGGTTGGAATTGATATATTGTTTGTGAAGCAAAAGGAGTCCAGTTCCAGACGCTCAGGTAACCGCAGCTTAGGACTTAAGGATCTATTTATATTAATAAATATTTTATTTATTTGGAAAATTATATTTATAAATATCTAATAATATTAGATATTTATTTTTATAATTTCTGGATTAAAATAATTATTTATTAATTAAAGATTATTAGCGGTGCAGGTTAAAAAGCATTTCTACAGAGCTGTCTCTAATAAAACGAAATAGGAAAGAAGACAAATTAAGCCCCAGTTTTGTTAAATTCTTAGCCGGTCGTTTGATTATTTAAATAAGTAAAAGAATGAAACAACTTGGCTTATTAAACAAATCAAATGATTTGCAAAAGAATTAAAGGAATGCACAAGCCACGAGAAAGCTGTCGGGCAACATCTTGACTCTCTTGCAAGCGAGTGGCGTGCACTCTCCCGGCAAAGCAAAGAGAAGCAACACGCGCGTGCCCATTAACTTGTCTTCGTGCGAGTGGGCTTCAGCTTGGCTTTGGAGTTCAATTTGTTTACAATTCAACAGTCAGTTTACTCAACATCAGGTTTATGTCATATCCGAGTTTATGTCATACCGATCGAGATTATATCTTGGAGCTGTTTATGTCATATCCATGTTTATGTCATTCCGACAGAAACCAATTTATGTCTTGTTGCAGTTTATGTCATAATGATCAGCAAGGCTTATGTCTTGGTGCAATTTATGTCATACCGACCAGAAAATATCAAACAGACAGCAACTTTGTTTAAGTTGTTTATAAAAGAGGGAGACACACACGGACATATCATCTTCTTCGCAGACTCTCCTGGAAACACAGAGAGAGAGAGACCAAGAGAAAATGGTTCCTTGAGCTTAAATAAATTCTTGTAAATTATTTCTAGCTTGTATTGATAAATCTAAACCACTAGAAATTGTTTACTTGTACTTGTGGAACTATCTAGCGGATTAAGTTCCCTAGAACCTCTCGATATTTTTATTACAAATATAGAAAAGTTCATGTCGAATTTTCTATAGAATTTGTAATAATTAATTTCGATCTTTTTACTTACAAATATAGAAAAATTCATGTTGAATTTTCTATAGAATTTGTAATAATTAGTTTGGTCATCAAACCTTGTAATTTGTACCCGTGTATTTAGACACACCCCATCAAGTTAATATAAATTTTATATTTAACTTGAATATCGGTATTCGTTTATTCCGCATCAATTTGTTCTTGATTTAATAATTTAAGAAAAGAGCAAATTCGATTAAACGACATAGTTTGTATTCAACCCCCTTCTACAAACTATTTTGGACCTAACAAACTTTCTTCACAAAATTGTCAATTTGTCAAAAACATTTATAACTGCATAAAGATGCCAAAAAAAATAAGAAAAAAATATATTATTAAATATTTTTTAAAAAAATAGTTTTTAGGAGAGCTTATACAAAATTAACCACTTTGAGATTTTTTATTATGCCGATTCATGTAATTTTTTTGGACCAACACCCGTTGTAACGAATCTTTAACAAAATTACATATTTTTTTCATTTATACCGATTTTTGTCACGTTTTTTGGACCGACAACCATTGTAAAAAATTTTAATATTTTATATTTAATATAATTCGAAATTAAAATAATTTTTTAATTAAAATTAAAAAAAATTAAAATATCATTTGATTGATTGATTTTATATGCTAATACATACTAATATAAAGATACGATAAAGATGATGAAATCAAAAAACGATTTCGATTTTAAAAATCTTTTATCCAATTTAAAAAAGGTTATGAATTTTTTTAAAAAAATAGAACCTAAAAAAGGAAGTTATCTCATATCCAATTTAAAGAAGGTTTGATTTACTTTTCTAAAAAATAGGACCGAATGAAGGAAGTTTTAATTTTAATATTTAAAATAGAGGATAGAGGCGCTCTAAAAAAATAGATAAATTATAAAGATCTCGTATCCGATTTTAAAAAAGGATTCGATTTACTTTTCTAAAAATAGGACCTAAAAATAGAATCTAAAGAAGGAAGTTTTAATTTTAATATTTAAAATAGGGGAAATCTCGAAGAATAGATAAATATAATTCGAACTAAGCCACAATTAATATTTTAATAGTCGATTAAGCCGCGTTTCGCGGCGGGGTTATAATTTTTTAAAAAAAGATAAAATTCAAATGAAGATTATTTAATAAAGTGATCGATAAAAAATATCTATTATTTCATATAAATTAGTGAACACAATATTGTATAGATTAAATATGCATAAATTATAAACTAAAAATATTTCATATGATTTTGATATTGATTTTATATCATGGTTTTTTAGGCCGACACCCATTATAATATAAATATACTAAAAATACTAACACCGTTCCAAATTTCAGTCATTTACATTATTAGAAAAGCATTAATTTCTTGAATACCATTAGAATTAATATATAATAAAAAATTTAAATACATACATTTACATCATTGTTATCATAAAAGATTAGTCTTAAAAATTTTGTGAAATTGTAGTTATAATTTCGGAAACTTTTTCATTTCACTTCAAATATGTGGAAAAAAGTTTTAATTATATGTTCTTTTAAAAAAAAATTATATCACTTTTGTGTGTCACATTTTCTTAGACGGACACCCATTGTAATAAATAAATATAAATATAATATAATCGCAGTATGTAATAATAAAATTTCAAGTACTAACCACCTCCTAAAATTTCAACCATTTTTTTTACAAAAATTACAATTTTCCAAAGAATATCTTCAAAAATGATAATCACATAAATTAAATACGTATATGTACATCATAATAACATAAAAAATACATCTGGGTATATTGTGGAGTGATAGTTATAATTTTGGATATATTTTATTTTTCAAATATGGTAAAGCAATTTTTAATTATATGTATTTTTTTAATATTTTGAAATATCCTTTCACTAAAATTCGAATTCTATTCTATTGCAAATTGGTTTTAAAAAAATTAATTATATCCTTCATTATAAATACGGATTGCCCTTTATTATAAATTTGAATGACTTTCTTATTTCGAATTTATTAGTATGTTTTAGTTATTAATATTCCTTTTCTATTTTGAATATTAAAAGAAATATTTTAATTCAATGCTTTCAATATTAATTTGAATTTTCCTTGTTTAGGCATTCAAATGCTTTTTCTATTTTGAATTTATATTTTTATTTGAAGAGAAATTTTAGTAGAATATTAGAATGGTAGTTTGACCGTGTAGAATGTTTAGGAGAATATAAGACAATTACGATTTTTTAAATTTTTTTTTACTTAAAATTCTATAATTTTTAGAAATGTAATGATACATGTTTTCACTTTTTTCATGTACATGTAGAGTGATGACACTGGAAGAAAAAGGATCAAATATAGGCTGACTAACTTAAATAACTTAAATAGTTGTTATTTCTTACTTAAAGTTTATAGATGGAGATCGGTAGTCTATAACGTGAAAAGAAGAGATAAAAAAGTTAAGCATATTGAGTCATACAAACTAATTCTAACAAAAAAGATTGTCAAAAAACAAAATTAACGAAACAATTAACGTATACTAAACTTAATACATGGGCACAAAGTTAACTCGTCTTCTCATTTCTTGTTTCTTCTGCAAGAGTATTTACAAAATTCCTGAAAAATTGAAGAAAAGATCATTAGACTACGTAAACCATCAGATCTACGTGACCAAAGCTGCATTCAGGTATATATAATGAATTTTAAGAAACTGTATAAAAACGTATTAGAAATAAATTTAATTTAACAAAGAAATAATAAATAAATTAAATAAAAAATCTACTACATGTAAAATTCTAAAATATGCCAATTTTCGTAGCGAATCAGAAGATTCATACCACATCATGTTCTTCTAGATACGATGTTCTTCTTCCGATTCAAAAAATAACATTATTTACATGATATTTAATTTCTGCATGGTTCATAAATTGATTTATTGTTCCTGCAAAACTAAAAAAGAAAAGATTAAAATTATATTTAAAAAGCACATATACATGAATGTATAAAAACTTAGCTATACAATCCATCCAAGCAAAAAAAAAAAAAAACACTAAAACACGATAGAAGTCCATGTACTTAACACAGCGGCCATGTTTGTTTCAAGGGATTATAATCCCCAAATTATTACCTTATAAATCCCAAACGTAAGGGATTATAATCCCATGAATTCACATTTTGATCATTGTTTTAGTTCACTCCCATGGGATTATAATACCTTGTGAAAGAAGGTATTATAATCCCATAGAAATGAATCAAAAAGATGATAGCAATATACTTCCATGGGATTATAATCCTTTAAATTTAAGAAAGATAGTGATGTTTGTCACTGAAGAGATGCATGGATATTGTTTCTTTGTGTCGTGTGGTAACGAGCACACAAACATATTGCTAAATCATAAATTGCAAAAATTTCCACGTGATCATGTCCTCTAATAACTTTAAATAGAATCTAAATTTTTTTGATTTTAAATAGAAGAATTTTAGAAAAAAAGATAAATATAATTTAAATGATTTTAAAATGCATGAATTTACAAAATAATCAAAAATTAACTACATTTTTTTGTTTCAAAAAAAAAAATTAACTACATTCAAACATAGATTTCCTCAACAAAGAAAACATGTTGAAGAGATTGATCATGCATTATGCAACTTAGAAAAAGATAGAGAAAACATTGATACCTGATATGGAGGAAAAGTAAGAGAACGCTGATTTCTCATCACTGCAAAATAAAATAATAATAGATTATGTATCCATTAAAATAGAAGCATAAATATATAAACCAAACCAAACATACCCCGTATATCCCGCTCAGAGCAGCATAAATATAAACAAAACTAACATAAATATTAAAATAGAAGCATAAATATATATAATAACAAAACTCGGAAATCTAAACTAACATGCATCATCCATTAAAATAAAAGAATAAATATATACAATAACAAAACTCAGAAATCTAAACTAACATGCATCTACTATCACCCCATGAATAAAAATATATAAACGAATGATATACCGTTTTATATAGATTTTATAAAACTAATCCAGCTTAAATTTTGTTTTTATTATTTTGTTATTCAATTTAAAAAAGGTTTCGATTTCTTTTCTTAAAAATAGGAACTAAAAAAGTAAGTTATTGAATTTTAAAAAGGATTCGATTTCTTTTCTAAAAAATAGGAACTAAAAAAGAAGTTTTGATTTCAATTATTTAAAATAGAGGACCTCTAGAAAAATAGATAAATATGAATCGAGTAATTCTAGAGCTCCTGGGGGTTTTCCTTTATATATATAATAACTAGTCGACTAAACCGTGCTTCGCGGCGGTCATATAATTTTTTTTAAAAAAATTTTAAATAAAGATCATTTAAAAAATGACAAAATTATTTTTATAATATCGATGTAAATTGGAGAACACAGTATTGTATAAATTAAATATACATAGATAATAAGATAAATTATTCATATATTTTTCTATAACGATTTTGTCTTACGATTATTTAGGCCGATACCCGTTGTATATGTTATAAAAATACTAAGCGTACACAATAATAAAAATTTAAATACTAAAATGCTCTATGACTTTGATTTACTGATTTTGCCTCACAATTCTTTTTGAACTTTTAAATATATCTAAAATATCAATATAAATTGGTGAACACAATATTGTATAAATTAAATATACATAGATAATAAGATAAATTATTCATATCTTTTTCTATACCAATTTTTTCTCACAATTTTTTAGGCCGACACCCGTTTGTATATATTATAAAAATACTATGCATACACAATAATAAAAATTGAAATAATAAAATGCTCTTTGACTTTGATTTATCGATTTTGCCTCATAATTTTTAGGCCGACGCCCGTTGTATATATTTTAAAAATACTAAGTATATACAATAATAAAAATTTAAATATTAAAATCCTTTTTTACTTTAATTTTGGTTTAAAAAACATAAAAAAGCTATAAGAGAATAAGTGTAATTAGAATTTGAAAATGCAAAATCATAATAAAGTATGATGCTAACAGTGTTTAAAGAAAAATACACATAAAATAACAACTCTTTTGGTTGTATCACCAAAACTCTTTCCACAAACGCATATAAATCAAATTTATGATCAAAATAGACAAAGAAACGAAAAGTGGTTAAAAGTAAAGACAAAAAGTAAAGACAAAAAGCAAACATAAAATTTTACAGATATCAATTGATCACGATCTATCTTCTCTGTGAAAACTGTTTAGTTCAAATATAAAATTCTAATGAATAAATGAAATTATATAAGTAGTTTTTTTTATAAAAATTCAAACCAAAACTTTTGTCATAACAATATATAAAAAAAGATTGATGTCGTAAATTATTAACTTGTAGTGCATAGTAGGACTTGAGGAAACTCCTGAATCAGAATTGATACATCATCATCATGCATCCAGCTTCTTTCTTTGATAATACAAATATCATCAAATTACATCTATCTTCTTTGTAGTGCGACAAAACTTTAGCATCTATTCCTGCATCTTACGAAAAACATAACAGTCAAAATCAAGAATAATTGTTTATGTTCAAGAAGATAAATATACTCTAAAAGCAAACATAAATATAAAGAGAACTAATATTTTTGGACTACAGAAATTTGTTTATGAATCGAGTAAATATGATTACAAATACGGTGATAAAATTTGATTATTAGAACTAATAATTGTATATATATATAAGAATATAAAATTTCTTTTCTATTTCGAATATATAATATAAGAATATAAATTTTTTATTCTAATTCGAATATATAATTTTTTCTTCCCAACAAATTCGAAAACTTTTTGTATTTCGAATATATAATTTGAATTATTCTTCCCTACAAATTCGAGAACCTTTTCTATTTAAAAGATGTTTATGTTAACGTTTATATTAATGTTAAAAAAGGAAGTTTTGATTTCTTTTCTAAAAAATAAGGGTCTAATGAAGGAAATTTTAATTTTACTTATTTAAAATAGAGGAGCTCTGGAAAAATAGATAAATATGAATCAAGCGATTCTAGAGCTCCACCAAACTCCAGGAGAATTTCCTTTCCTCACAATTCTTTTTTAAAATTTAAATAAATCTAAAATATCAATATAAATTGGTGAACACAATATTGTATAAACTAAATATACATTGATAATAAGATAAATTATTCATATATTTTATTATACCGATTTTGTCTCACAATTTTTTAGGCCGACACCCGTTTCTATATATTATAAAAATACTAAGCATACACAAAAATAAAAATTTGAATACTAAAATACTCTTTGACTTTGATTTATCAATTTTGCCTCACAGTTTTTAGGCCGACGCCCGTTGCATATATTTTAAAAATACCAAGTGTTATGCCCAAAATTCGGTTCGGGTATTCTAAAATGGATCTGGGTCAGATACGGGTTCAATTTGGGGATTTTCATGATAAATTAGGGTTTTGGCACATATTGAAGAAACCAGGCCGCGCCATCACTTTCCTTATAGGGAGGGCGTGCCCTAATTGATACTTCCATATCAGAGATTTCTACTCAAGCTGGAATTCTACTCAAGATGGAATTCTACTCAAGTTTTTATAGTTTTTAATGAAGGATTCTACTTAAGCTTGGATTCCACTCAAGCTTGGATTCCACTCAAGCTTGAATTCCACTCAGGCTTGGATTCCAGGAGATATTGAAGAATTCCCTCCTGTCGTATCTCAGGAGGGGGATGTCCGTCGCAGAAGGCCTCCAGGGGTTTGCCTGGATATAAGGACCCTTCTTAGACACTAAGGGCGCGCCCTAAGGTGGAAAGATGGGGACTTTCTGGTGTGTGCTTTGGGAGCTCTGTTCCTGTAGCCAATGGGCGCGCTCTCATTGGGGAACTTTGGAGTAATCCTGCACTTTGCACCCAAAAGCTCTGGATCACCTGTCCTGCTATCTGGTGGGTGCTTCTCATTCGGGGGACAGGGATGCGTTCTGCACTTGGGGTAAACCACGGCTATACCTGCATCCTTGAAATCAAGAAATAGCTGGTAGCAGATAGGACTAGTCCTCGACGGGGGAAGTTTCCTTATCTGTGAAGTCTTGAGATCTTGGATGAGCCTTGGGCCTTTTGTGGTTAGGCCTCATAGTAGAACATTCCGTAAGCTAGACCGACAACCCAAGCCCAATTGGGTTTCTTGCTCTCTAAGAACTACGTGGGCTTGATCCTCTATAAATATAGAGGTACGTAGGCAAATTGGGGGGATGGAAGCGAAGAGCTACGAGCCACCACCAATAACCCTCTCAATCTCAGCCCCCAATTCATCACAACCACCACACTCCGACGAATTATCCGGCGAAGAACCACCATCATAGATCTTGATTCCGGCGACAGACCTCAAAATTTGTTGTTACAAAATTCCTCCGTCAACAAATTGGCGCTAGAAGGAGGGGTGCTGATTAAGATCATAATCCAAGGAGGATGGATTTCTCACCACGATGAAGGTTCTTAAGAAACGACAAGCAAGATCTAAGGAATAACCCTCGATAGGGTTGCAGATCTGCAGCAACGGAGAAGATCCAAGGATGGCGATTTCTGGCAGGGGGGTCGAACAAGATCTGAAGGTGAACTGATTTTTAGGCTGCTGCTGCAAAAAGATGGTTCCGGTTATCTCGAAGGCGGTGATTTCCGATCAGCAGCTTTGAAATAAGTTTTTCAAGGGGAGATTCCGAATATGATTCAAGGAAGGATGTTCCAAGAAAGAGACACAATTATCGAGATCTCGTCCTCATCACGGAGGGCGCGCCCTCACTATCAGGATGCATCCTCAAGAAATCTGAGGGCGCGCCGTAAGGGTGGTATCCGAGGTTCAGATGATTTCCAACAAGTTATGGGAGAATTCAATGACTAAACACGCTCTCATCTCCAGGATGCCTCCTCCAGGTTAAGATTCTCATCATGGTTTGAAGATATGGTCTCAAGTATGGCTTAATTGATGATGGGTCATCGATCTTGGAGTTAAAATATATGAAAATTCGTATGTATTGTGCTGCACGCGCTACCTACACTATTTGGGTCATATCTTGAGTTCTAGAAGTCTGATTTGGACGATTTTACAGCCCACGTGAAGCTTATTAAATTCTCGTTAACCCAAAGGTGTTACCATCAGAAGAATTTGGCTGGAATCAGTCCGAAACTGGAGAAGAAGGACAACTACGAATTTTTAATAAAGAATTCTACTTGGTTTAGGAAACCTATTGGTAATTGGTTTAGGAAACCTATTGGTAATTGGTTTAGGATGAAATCCACATCCTATTCTGAGAAGGTTATAGTGAAAGCTAGCACAGGAGAAAGTTGAGATGCAAACACATGAAGATGAAGACTTACGTATATGAGACACAATTATCAAGAGTTGCATCTTTATCTCAAGGGGCGCCTACCAGTATTCTACTTTCAAGTACAGAAACACATGAAGCTGCATATTCATCTTTCATCATCTCTGACAGAGCACGCTCACAGGAGGGAGGTCACGTCAATAGAAGCCTCAAAGATTTTCTAAAAAGGTGCAGAATCTCTTATCAAGGATGCACTGCCATGACGCGCCACAGGACGCACTCATGGAAGATGATATAGAAGAGATAGCTGCAAATGGTGGGTTTTGCTAATTCAAGTAGAGCATGCCTCAAAAGATTATTAAGAAGCGCGCCTTCCCCTGACTGGGCACGCCTCCAGGTAATATCCAACCTCTATATTATTTTGCTCTATATATTTATTGCATGTATAAAGTTACAGGGATTTGCCTGGTGAGAAGGCCTACATGGGTTTGCCTGGCCAGAAGAAAGGGGAACACTTGGAATCGAGGCCCCGTGATCCACAGCGCGTGCCCCCTGATTACAGGTCGAGGCCCCTTGGACATGAGCGAGCCCTTCCTCAAGGTCGTGGTCCACAGCGCGCGCCCCCTGATTACAGGTCGAGGCCCCTTGGACACGAGATAGCCCTGCTTTGAGATTTTGTTGGAAGAGAATGAAGCCGAAGATGTAGGAATGATGTTGACAAGCCTAATCACCAAAGTGAGGAATAGCCCTTGACATATTGCTAAGGGCGCGCCCTCATGAAAGGCCCTACATTTGTTCTCTTGGTTTCTTGTAGCGCAACTAGTGGAAGAGAGGGTGAGAATCCTCAACCTCAGGGAAATGCCCTACATCAAGACTTAGCTTCAAGAAAATGCTCCAACATAGGAAGCGCCCTCAAGGAATTCTCCCTCAGAGGATCTTTTGGGTTAGGCCGCGCCCTCAAAGAAAGATGAAAATTCTCAAGCGGACTCCAGTATATACGAGGATAATTTACTACTTGGACTCCAGAAGGAAAAAAGCTGTTGAGTTGCGGTCCCACGAACCATAGTGTGTGCCCCCTGATCATCAGGTTGAGGCCCCAAGGTCATGAGTGAGCCCCTCTACCCAAGAATGACATTCATCCGGACTAGAAGAGACTTTGTCATTGCCCTCATCCATATAGGGCGCGCCCTAAGCAACAGGGCGCGTCCTCAGCAACTCCGACGACTCTCTCTTAAGGAATGATATTCTGATGCTGGGGGTAGTATTGATGCACCTCCCTAGCCCTATGTATACATGTATTTCATGATAATTTGTGTGAACAGCGGAATACCCCCACGAGGATGCCTCCTAGTGAGATGCCTCTTCGAGAGATGTTATTCATAGGATGCCTCATTTTGAGATTCCCCTTCATGGGATGAGATTTGAAGTAGCCCGTGACTGGAGAATGCACTCTTTCTACCAGAAATTGATTGAAGTAGAACAATGCCAGAATAGTAGACTACAAGGTAAATTAATTACCTCCTAGTCTAGGGGGGTAGTCCATGTACACTTTCCCTAGACTTAGTTGAGTGAAATTTTAAACTTTTTCGAGAATACAAGATTATGCTTGCAGGGAGCGCCCCGAAGGGTGAGTTTGAATAGTTCTCGTCAATGGAGGATGCGCCCTTGAGTAGAAGATTCGATGCGGAACTTTTTCTTGTAAGCATGCAAGCTTTCCCTCTTTTGAGGACGCGACTTCTATCACCACATCCTTTTGAAGCTCTAGTGCAATTCTCTTAGATTTGATGGATGCAGCCTCCGAACTCTAAAGTCATCAATCCACTTGATAGTATCTTGATCAAATTTGGATATGTCTCACAATCAAGGTGGAGGTTCTCATGAAGAAAATGGTTATGATTTTGAAGATAGCTTGGGGGGTAATCAAGCTCGTCACGAAGCTTGTATTTCAGGAGAGATCCCTGATTCCCCACACTACCGTGAAAATCCGGCTACCGGCAGACAGCCGCCCGTTCTTATCAGCAACGTGGAGTTAATGGAGCAGTTATATCATATGGAACTGTCATAAATAACCTCGGGGCAAGATTGGATTCGGTGGAGCAAGAACAAGGAAGTAGGAGAAAATCTCGGAGTATTCCACGGAATCACCGTCGAACAGGGAAAGCTTTTCAAGTTGAGGAAAGCTCTCGAAGAGGTGAAGAAGTGCAGGAAAGGAGGTTTCAACTGGTGACTCCTCGAAGGAAAGGGCGCCCCCTCACCCACATCTCTCAGGGCGCGCCCCCAGAGAGACTCAACGTGATGAAGAAAGACTTTGCAAGCTTGAAGGAATGCTTAGTGAGGACGGTCTAAAGAAGGTACTCCTTGAGCATCAGAAGAAAGAAAAGCACTTGGAATCGAGGCCCCGTGATCCACAGCGCGCGCCCCTTGATCACAGGTCGAGGCCCCTTGGACATGAGCGAGTCCTTCCTCGAGATGGTGATCCACAGTGCGCCCCCCCTGATCACAGGTCGAGGCCCCTTGGATATTAACAAGCCTCCCCTCAAGGAGATGCTGGAAGAAAAAGTAGCCGAGACCATGGAGATTGAAGGATAGAGAGAGGCGCCTTCAGAACAAAGAGGGCTCGCCCTCAGGAGATAGATCTCCTCGTATCACTTAAATTCCTTCAAGTACTTGTGAAGTGAGGTCGAGGGCGCGCCCTCCCTCTAAAGGAAAGAATCAAGGAGGTTCTTAGGGGAATCCACGACCTCAGAGGAATCCACATATTGAAGAGAATCCACAAGCTCAAGGTCAAAAGGAACAAACTCAGACTCAAGAGAATTATATCACACAACTTCATGTCGGAGTTCCAGGGAATGCTCAGACGACAACTCAACCTTCACCCTTCGGGGGTACTCAAAACAACTGTACCACCAAATGTTCAAAATATTCCAGGTGTGGGCATTTTTAATGTCGTCGACTTGAAGAGGCTTCTTTCTCACTTGGATGGAGGAAGGATATCTGTTACGGCACAAACTCCTTCTCCACTTTCAACAGAGGTTAGAGAGGCACAGCTCCCTGCTGGGTATAGATCTATGACGAATGATTTGCGCTTTCATGGAAACGCAGACCCTGTGGAATTCCTCGGACGCTTTGACTTCGAGATGGATGTTTATCAGGTGACGGAATTGGCTAGATGTCGATTGTTGGCGGCAATTGTCAGGGAGAGTGCTCAGCAATGGTTTTAAAAACTTGGGCCAGGAGTAATTACATCTTGGCAGGTGATGAGGACTTTGTTTTTGACTAAGTTCCAAGCAGCAGTGAAATATGCCCCTCCTGTTACAACTTTGGCCAATATTAAGCAGAAGGAAGGAGAAGGTTTGCAATCCTTCAAGGACGAGATCCACCTACGCTAGATGATGTGTTTGCACAGGCTGAGTCTTTCAAGATCGTAGAGCAATCCTTGGCAGATAATCGAAAGTCAAATGTTCAGAGTGGCTCTAAGGGAAAGACTAATAAGAGGAAGGATAGGTCTCCTAGTCCTACACGTCGTACAGCGAATTGGTGCTAATCGGGTGAATTCAGCTGAAGCTGGAAGAAATTGAGGTCCTCCAGATACTTAAATCCACGATCAAAGACCGGGTAATTATATTCCTCTGGCAGCTTCCATTGAACACATCTTCGAAGTGAACAAAAACAAAAGATTTTTCAGGAAGCCAGAACCTTTATCTTCTTGGCAGAACAAAGACAAAAAGAGGTATTGTGAATTCCACGAGTCTTCAAGGCACAACACTCATGAGTGCCGTCAGTTGAAAGATGAAATCGAAGATTTAATCAAGGAAGGATACCCGATTGAGTGGATTCTTAGAAAAGTGAAGAAGTACAAGGAAAATCCTGATAGAAGGGACGGAGGGCGCGCCCTCCGTGGTGATGACAAGCCCGAAGAGAAGAAATTTGTCAAGAAAGGAAGTGTACACACTATCTTTGGAGGACATTACTTGGGGGGTGACAGTAACAATGCTTTGGAAAAATTCGCCAGAGAAGCAAGGCATATGCCCTTGACCAATGTGAACAGCTTGGATTTGAGACCGCCAAAGATGTTCAAAGGAGAATGCGTGGATATTACTTTCACTGAAGATGAGTCAAGATGGGTTCACCACCCTCATAATGATGCCTGGTTGGTGGCCATTCAGATTACTTCTAAGAGTGTGCATCGGGTGTTTGTTGACAACGGAAGCTCAGTCAATATTTCGTACTACAACATTTACAAAAAGCTGGGGCTTCCAGACAAAGACATGGTGTTAGAGAACGCATGGATTTATGGTTTCTCAAGAGAAGCTGTGAAGGTGATGAGCGCAACCAAGTTACCGTAACTCTTGGAAAAGGGCGTTCTTTGCTGAAAGAAACGAAGGTTGTGACCTCTATTTATCATCTCACAATGAAGTTTCCTACACTACATGAAGTGGGCACTGTTCGAGGATCCCAACATGATTCAGGAGAACGTTACCAGAAGGCAATCAAAGGTTGTAGGAGGCAAAGAGATGGAGGACGCGCCCTTAGAGGAAATAGTTCTAATGGAATCATGAATGCTACCCCGGAAGAGGCTCAAGCCCATTATTTTGTTAAAGGGCCAGAAGAGGATGTGCCCACTCTTAGGGCGCGCCCTCACGGACTGCGGGTAGAAGAAACATTTGTTTCTAATGATTTTCAAGAGAATAATTCTAGGGGAGATTGAAGAAGAAAAACTCTGATGATATTATATTGATCAACATTAAAGGTGAAGAGATCCGGGGAAGAAGAATGTTACTAGAAGGCATGGTGAATGCCCTTGTCGAGGAAGACTTCCCTCTCAAAGAGGATGTGCCCTCCAAGGATGGTGCCATGATTGAAGACCCTCAAAGTCTTGATTTTGATATTGATCGAAGAATGCCTCAACCGTGGAAAAGACAGATTCGATAGAAGATACAATCTCAATTTTGGTCGATGATAGAGATTTAAGTAAAATTTTGAAGATCGGTTCTTAGTTGAATTCTGAGTAGAGAGATATGCACACAAGCTTTCTTTTGCCAAATTGAGATGTTTTTGCTTGGAGTCATGCTAGTATGGTGGACATTGACCCAAAGGTCATGTGTCATCACTTGAGTATAAATCCTGACAGGAAGGGTATTAGGCAGAATCGATGTCCGGTAATTGAAGAAAGAGCTATTGCATTGAAGGAAGAAGTTGATAGATTGTTAAACGTTGGCTTGATTAAAGAGTTTTACTACCCGGAGTGGCTACCTAACCCGGTTCTCGTTATGAAGCCTAGTGGGAAATGGAGGACTTGTGTAGATTTCAGTGATATGAACAAAGGCTTGCCCAAATGATAGTTTTCCTCTTCCTCGGATTGGTCAGTTGGAAGATACAACAGCATGATAGAGGATTATACCGCTACATTGGAATGCCCTTTGGCTTGATTAATGCAGAAGGAACTTGAAAAGACCATGGGAGTGTATGTGGATAACAGCTGAAGGGGTCCGTACGCCTTAATATCATAAGGCTCGTCCTCTGTAAATATATGTAAATATTTAGCTTTAGTACGAGCCCTGTGAGAGGTTTATACTTGTGCATAATATCTCTTGTTTCTTACGCCGAGTTAGCTCATGTAAGCTTAGAGATGTGGTGCATTTGTGTTATTCCTCTACGAAAAAATTGAAACCAGAGTTGTCAGGGAGATAAGATTGAAGAATTGAAGGACGCGCCCTCTGCGTAGAATCTTGAAGATGAGAAGAATGAGGACGCGCCCTTGAGAAGAAAAGCTACAAAGAAATTTTGGTGTTGTTTAAGATTGAAATTCCATGCTTCATCTTTGATTTTACATGGAATTGGGGGGTAGTTGTTATGCCCAAAATTCGGTTCGGGTATTCTAAAATGGATCTGGGTCAGATACGGGTTCAATTTGGGGATTTTCATGATAAATTAGGGTTTTGGCACATATTGAAGAAACCAGGCCGCGCCATCACTTTCCTTATAGGGAGGGCGTGCCCTAATTGATACTTCCATATCAGAGATTTCTACTCAAGCTGGAATTCTACTCAAGATGGAATTCTACTCAAGTTTTTATAGTTTTTAATGAAGGATTCTACTTAAGCTTGGATTCCACTCAAGCTTGGATTCCACTCAAGCTTGAATTCCACTCAGGCTTGGATTCCAGGAGATATTGAAGAATTCCCTCCTGTCGTATCTCAGGAGGGGGATGTCCGTCGCAGAAGGCCTCCAGGGGTTTGCCTGGATATAAGGACCCTTCTTAGACACTAAGGGCGCGCCCTAAGGTGGAAAGATGGGGACTTTCTGGTGTGTGCTTTGGGAGCTCTGTTCCTGTAGCCAATGGGCGCGCTCTCATTGGGGAACTTTGGAGTAATCCTGCACTTTGCACCCAAAAGCTCTGGATCACCTGTCCTGCTATCTGGTGGGTGCTTCTCATTCGGGGGACAGGGATGCGTTCTGCACTTGGGGTAAACCACGGCTATACCTGCATCCTTGAAATCAAGAAATAGCTGGTAGCAGATAGGACTAGTCCTCGACGGGGGAAGTTTCCTTATCTGTGAAGTCTTGAGATCTTGGATGAGCCTTGGGCCTTTTGTGGTTAGGCCTCATAGTAGAACATTCCGTAAGCTAGACCGACAACCCAAGCCCAATAGGGTTTCTTGCTCTCTAAGAACTACGTGGGCTTGATCCTCTATAAATATAGAGGTACGTAGGCAAATTGGGGGGATGGAAGCGAAGAGCTACGAGCCACCACCAATAACCCTCTCAATCTCAGCACCCAATTCATCACAACCACCACACTCCGACGAATTATCCGGCGAAGAACCACCATCATAGATCTTGATTCCGGCGACAGACCTCAAAATTTGTTGTTACAAAATTCCTCCGTCAACAAATTGGCGCTAGAAGGAGGGGTGCTGATTAAGATCATAATCCAAGGAGGATGGATTTCTCACCACGATGAAGGTTCTTAAGAAACGACAAGCAAGATCTAAGGAATAACCCTCGATAGGGTTGCAGATCTGCAGCAACGGAGAAGATCCAAGGATGGCGATTTCTGGCAGGGGGGTCGAACAAGATCTGAAGGTGAACTGATTTTTAGGCTGCTGCTGCAAAAAGATGGTTCCGGTTATCTCGAAGGCGGTGATTTCCGATCAGCAGCTTTGAAATAAGTTTTTCAAGGGGAGATTCCGAATATGATTCAAGGAAGGATGTTCCAAGAAAGAGACACAATTATCGAGATCTCGTCCTCATCACGGAGGGCGCGCCCTCACTATCAGGATGCATCCTCAAGAAATCTGAGGGCGCGCCGTAAGGGTGGTATCCGAGGTTCAGATGATTTCCAACAAGTTATGGGAGAATTCAATGACTAAACACGCTCTCATCTCCAGGATGCCTCCTCCAGGTTAAGATTCTCATCATGGTTTGAAGATATGGTGTCAAGTATGGCTTAATTGATGATGGGTCATCGATCTTGGAGTTAAAATATATGAAAATTCGTATGTATTGTGCTGCACGCGCTACCTACACTATTTGGGTCATATCTTGAGTTCTAGAAGTCTGATTTGGACGATTTTACAGCCCACGTGAAGCTTATTAAATTCTCGTTAACCCAAAGGTGTTACCATCAGAAGAATTTGGCTGGAATCAGTCCAAAACTGGAGAAGAAGGACAACTACGAATTTTTAATAAAGAATTCTACTTGGTTTAGGAAACCTATTGGTAATTGGTTTAGGAAACCTATTGGTAATTGGTTTAGGATGAAATCCACATCCTATTCTGAGAAGGTTATAGTGAAAGCTAGCACAGGAGAAAGTTGAGATGCAAACACATGAAGATGAAGACTTACGTATATGAGACACAATTATCAAGAGTTGCATCTTTATCTCAAGGGGCGCCTACCAGTATTCTACTTTCAAGTGGAGAAACACATGAAGCTGCATATTCATCTTTCATCATCTCTGACAGAGCACGCTCACAGGAGGGAGGTCACGTCAATAGAAGCCTCAAAGATTTTCTAAAAAGGTGCAGAATCTCTTATCAAGGATGCACTGCCATGACGCGCCACAGGACGCACTCATGGAAGATGATATAGAAGAGATAGCTGCAAATGGTGGGTTTTGCTAATTCAAGTAGAGCATGCCTCAAAAGATTATTAAGAAGCGCGCCTTCCCCTGACTGGGCACGCCTCCAGGTAATATCCAACCTCTATATTATTTTGCTCTATATATTTATTGCATGTATAAAGTTACAGGGATTTGCCTGGTGAGAAGGCCTACAGGGGTTTGCCTGGTGAGAAGGCCTACATGGGTTTGCCTGGCCAGAAGAAAGGGGAACACTTGGAATCGAGGCCCCGTGATCCACAGCGCGTGCCCCCTGATTACAGGTCGAGGCCCCTTGGACATGAGCGAGCCCTTCCTCAAGGTCGTGGTCCACAGCGCGCGCCCCCTGATTACAGGTCGAGGCCCCTTGGACACGAGATAGCCCTGCTTTGAGATTTTGTTGGAAGAGAATGAAGCCGAAGATGTAGGAATGATGTTGACAAGCCTAATCACCAAAGTGAGGAATAGCCCTTGACATATTGCTGAGGGCGCGCCCTCATGAAAGGCCCTACATTTGTTCTCTTGGTTTCTTGTAGCGCAACTAGTGGAAGAGAGGGTGAGAATCCTCAACCTCAGGGAAATGCCCTACATCAAGACTTAGCTTCAAGAAAATGCTCCAACATAGGAAGCGCCCTCAAGGAATTCTCCCTCAGAGGATCTTTTGGGTTAGGCCGCGCCCTCAAAGAAAGATGAAAATTCTCAAGCGGACTCCAGTATATACGAGGATAATTTACTACTTGGACTCCAGAAGGAAAAAAGCTGTTGAGTTGCGGTCCCACGAACCATAGTGTGTGCCCCCTGATCATCAGGTTGAGGCCCCAAGGTCATGAGTGAGCCCCTCTACCCAAGAATGACATTCATCCGGACTAGAAGAGACTTTGTCATTGCCCTCATCCATATAGGGCGCGCCCTAAGCAACAGGGCGCGTCCTCAGCAACTCCGACGACTCTCTCTTAAGGAATGATATTCTGATGCTGGGGGTAGTATTGATGCACCTCCCTAGCCCTATGTATACATGTATTTCATGATAATTTGTGTGAACAGCGGAATACCCCCACGAGGATGCCTCCTAGTGAGATGCCTCTTCGAGAGATGTTATTCATAGGATGCCTCATTTTGAGATTCCCCTTCATGGGATGAGATTTGAAGTAGCCCGTGACTGGAGAATGCACTCTTTCTACCAGAAATTGATTGAAGTAGAACAATGCCAGAATAGTAGACTACAAGGTAAATTAATTACCTCCTAGTCTAGGGGGGTAGTCCATGTACACTTTCCCTAGACTTAGTTAAGTGAAATTTTAAACTTTTTCGAAGAACCACCATCATAGATCTTGATTCCGGCGACAGACCTCAAACTTTATTGTTACCAAATTCCTCCGTCAACACCAAGTATATACAATAATAAAAATTTAAATATTAAAATCCTTTTAAAAAATTCTAACAATGTTTAAAAATTTAAATATTAAAATCCTTTTAAATTTAAATATTTAAATTCTTTTATAGCTTTTTATGTTTTTTAAATTTAAATATTAAAAAACATAAAAATTTAAATATTGAAATCCTTTTAAATTCTAACAGTGTTTAAATATTTAAAAATTTAAATATTAAAATCCTTTTAAATTTAAATATTAAAATTCTCTTATAGTTTTTTATGTTTTTTAAATTTAAGTATCAAAAAACATAAAAATCTATAAGAGAATCAGTGTAATTAGAATTTGAAAATGCAAAATCATGATAAAGTATGATGCTAACCATGTTTAAAGAAAAATACACATATTTAAAACATGATAAAGTATAACAGTGTTTAAATATTTAGTGTAATTATAACAGTGTTTATAATGCATATAAAGTATGATTTTTTTTATATAATATTTTTGGACTATATAAAATTGTTTATAAATCGAGTAAATATGATTACAAACATGGTGATAAAATTTGATTATTAGAAATAATGATTGTATATATATAAGAATTTTAAATTTCTTTTCTATTTTGAATATATAATATAAAAAGATAATTTTTTTTCTATTTCGAATATATAATTTTTTCTTCATAACAAATTCGAAAACCTTTTCTATTTCGAATATGTAATTTGAATTCTTTTTCCCTACAAATTCAATAACCTTTTCTATTTCAAAGATGTTTATGTTAATGTTTATTTTAATGTTAAAAAAGGAAGTTTTGATTTCTTTTCTAAAAAATAGGATTTAAAGAAGGAAATTTTATTTTAGTTATTTAAAATAGACGAGCTCTAGAAAAATAGATAAATATGAATCGAGCGATTGTAGAGCTCCACCAAGTTCCCGGGGAATTTCCTTTATATATATAATAGATAGATAGATAGATAGACTAGTCGACTAAGCCGCGCTTCGCAACGGCCTTGTAATATTTTTTAAAAAGTTAAAAATATAAATTTAAGAAAAAAATCTAAAAGAAAATATATATAAATAAATTAATGAACGCAATATTGTACAAATTTTAAAATATATAGACAAAAAAAATAAACTATATACTTTTTTTATGTTGATTTCGTATCACGTTTCTTAGGCCGGCACCGTTGTAATAAATACATATAAGCCACCCTTGGTGGTGGCCATGTACTATTTTTTTTTTTTTTTTAATTTTTTCAAAGTATAGACTACTTAAGAAAGAAATCAAAAAGAAAATATCTATAAATAAACAATATACTTATTTTTTACGTTGATTTGTATCACGTTTTATTAGGCCGACACCAATTGTAATAAATATATATAGATAAAAAAGAAAATTTTGATAGAATAATTTAAAAGAAGCCGTTGGAATGTTATGATCAAGAACAATGAGATGATAATAACGGCAAATTAATAATTAATAATAAATAAATAAAGAGACAAAGGTAAAAGTGCCAACCTTTCGTGTCAAAGTTCTCCAATGCTTCAAATAAAATATATACTTATTTTTAATGTCGATTTTGTTTCACGTTTTCTTAGGCCTACACCCGTTGCAATAAACATTGCGGCCTTGGAATATTTTTTAAAAATTTTCAAAATATAGACTATTTAAGAAAGAATTAAAATATATATATATATAAATAAATTCGTGAACACAATATTATACAAATTTTATTATATATATATATATATGCAAAAAATAAACTATATACATTTTTTACGTCGATTTTGTTTCACGTTTTTTTTGGCCGACACCCGTTGTAATAACTACATATATAAAAAAAAATGTTGGTTTGATTGAATAAATTAAAAGAAGACGTTGAAATATTATGATGAAGAACAATGAGAAGATAATAACTATAAATAAACAATTAACAGTAAATAAATAAAAAGAGCATGGAAAGAGTTCAAACCTTTTGTGTCAAGCTTATCTTATACTTCTCAAACAGAGAAATATCTCCTAATTCGTTCACAATACCGTGATCACTAACAAAAAAAATAGAAAATTCAAAGTAAAGAACAATCAATGATTATTAATAATCTATAATTATAAATAAAATTATAACATATGATAAATTTGAAAATAAAATGAAAAAAACAAATATTAAATCAGTAAATTCAAATCTTAAAAATCAACCAAAAAAAATGCAACCTGAAAATAATTAAATAGAAGTCTTATACATTGAAAATTAAACAAAATAAAAATGAACAAAAAAAATTAAAAGAAAATAGACGAAGACAATCACCGACTCAAACTTCAGCTATTTACATTATCTCTCTAAATGTAATTTCTTGAATTTTTCATTCGTACTAATAAAAAAGAGGTTTCCATTTTTAAAGTTTCTTTTGTAGTTTTAAAAAAAGGATTCAATTTTCTTTATAAAAAATTGGATATAAAAGAAGAAGTTTTGATATTTCAATTATAAATATTTTTTTTATCAAATTTAGAAAATAGAATCTAAAAAGAAAGTTTTGATTTAAGCAATTTTAGAAAAATAGATAAATATGATTCAAACAAATTCAAAATATCCAAGAATTCTTCTATATATAATAGATATCGATTAATTCGCACTTCGCCACGGCCTTATAAATTATTTTTCTTAAAATCTCAAATGTAGATTATTTAAGTAAACAATTTATGAACAATCATCTTTAATGTTGGTATAAAAAATTTGCAAATAATTTATTTTATTTTATATGTATTCAATTTGTAAAATACATATTGTCTTTAATAATTTACATATTATTATAAATATTTGTTTCTCAAATTTATTTTATTGAATAGTTTATATTTTAAGATTTTAAAAAATATGTTTAGGATCACTACGAAGCGAGGCTTAAATTTTTTTTTAACTTATTACCACTTTCTGAAAATTTAGCCATTTGTATTCTCAAAGCACTTTCTCTTTGTAGCATACTCATACACAGTAATAAAAATTTTAATTTCGAAAAATTTTCTTACATGTATGAGGTGCATTTGGTAATCTTGTGAAGTGAAAGTACACTCTGTGGAATATAAACTCAAGTATATATGGATTGCATTATTTGGAAAAACAGTTAATTTGTTTAAATTTGAATTTTTGTCTTCTATAAATTCGAATGTCTTCTTTATTTCGAATATGTTAAAATAAGTTTAAATATTTATTTTATAATTACAAAATTCTGATGTTATATAATTAAATTCAAATGTTTTTAAAAGAAAAACATCACCACTCCCATCATTTCTTTCATAGTATAATATAAAAATATAAAAGCTATTAAGAAAAAAAATTATAATTAACATTTTTAAAAATTAAATGGCTTTTAAATATTAAGCTTTCTATAAGAAGATTTTTTTTTGAGGTTTTTTGATAAATATATATTAAAAAGTAAATTTTTTGCAATTTTACTTTTGTTAAGAAAAATTATAACGCCCTAGAAAATTTCGAATATATAATTATTTATTTAATATAAATTATAAATTATATTGTGTGAATATTGTTGGAAAGGTGGCATGTATGTGAAATTGTGTATATGTGATTGTATGATAATTTGGGTAAGCTGTGAAGGTTGGTGTATTTTATTTTTATTTGAGAGGATTTAAATATATTTAAATTATGCATTTTTGATCCTCTGTCAATTTTATAAAATTATCGGAGGGATTAAAAATCATGGAATCTCTTCAAAAAAATTCTTTATATATTTATTGAGTTTTTAAAATTGTTGGGTGGATTAATTTGGGTGTTTTAGTATTTTAAAATGAATTTAAGAGTTCTATTGTATTTAAAGGATCAAAACTTGAAAAATTCATGATAACATTAAATGAATCGCTTGAGGAGAGAGGAGAGAGGAGAGAGGGAGCCAAAATTCAAAATTCAAACAAGAATGTAGCTGGAGATGAGCTTCTCAACCAAGACGAACAGCATGGATTACAGGGACTAGAAGATTTTAACAAAGCAAGACAAAATAAGGAAAAGGAGTTAACAATGGACTTCATCTTTGCGCACGCAAAACTGGTAGACACATAGATTATGCAAGGAGTCATCTACAACATAGACAAAGACATATCGGCTCTAGCTGAAATTCATGACAGAAGCCTTACCACAACAATGGTGACTCCAAATGGGTCCTGCAGTGGAACCAACTAGTGGTTTCAGATGCAAAGATCTTCAAGGTTTGGGAAACTAAAAGCTAAGCCGATACAAAACCCATGGGATACAAACGTTGGAAGAGGAGCCTCATATGTAGAGATATTGAAGAATGATAACTATCAAAATCAATCTGGGAAAAGGAGGCCTGAGGCTAAAAACCCAAGGAAAGTATCAGTACTGATTCATAATATACCGGATCAAATGAAACCCAAAAAAATCTGGTCTCTATTCAATAAAGAGAAGGTGATCTCAAACATAATTCTTCCCAAGAAAAGAGATGTCAAACAACTTTCGAATATGATATATCTTGGTAGATGACACACTTCAAGCAAACAAACTGGTGGAGAAATTCAATGGATACCAAGTTGAAGGTCACATTCTAATGGTTAAGCTGTCCAAAAGAGAACAGGGTCCCCCCAACAAAAATAGACAGAGTGCAGATCAAAACACACACCGTTCCATGCCTTCAAAACTGATTGAAACAGTTAGCAATAATAAAGCAAAAGAGGCAGAATTGGTAACTCAACCATCGCATCGTACGTTGAAAGCGTGTATCAACATGGATCTAAAAGAGGAACTGGAAAGAAGCCTTATCGGAATCACGGAGGAAACAGAATGGGCCGATATGTTACAGGAAAGATTGAATGGTCTGGATTTCTATGGCATAAGAGTAAGGGGTCTCTCTCACAAAAGGTTCTTGCTAACCTTCACAGAAAAAGAGGACGCCCATGGAACATACAAAGAAGAGTTATTGAAAGTTTTTAAATCAGTCGAACAGGTAAAACTACTTGATCTAGTGGTCCCAAGAATAACATGGGTATGGTGTGATGGTCTTCCCATAACGGCCTTGAACAAAGTAACTTGGAGTAATATTGTTGGAGCCTGGGGTCAATTAATGACTGATAATGTGTATTTTATACACATTTTGTCCTTTATTCTCTTGCATTTTTGTTAGTTTCGAATGTTGTTTTATCGATATTAATTATGTTTTTCATCTTTCAGGCCTCATGCTTAATTGTTGAAAAGATGGATTATTTTGGGCTTCGAAGGCGAAGAAATTCAAGAGGATAGTTAGAAGATGCATGCTCGCAATGTCGGGAGGTGTTTAATGCATTATATTGAAGATTTTATCTCGTACGGGCAGCTGTACGGCCGTTCAACAGGCCGTTCAAAGGAGCAGAATTTTCGTACGGGCAGCTTTACGGCCGTACAGCAAGCCGTACGGAGCTGCTGAGTATTAAATGAGCATAACTTAACATAACTTAACCTACAACTTCATCTTCATCTAACCTAGCCTCTTCAAGGAAAAATTAGGGTTAGTAGAGTAGATAGAAAAACATCAATTACTCATAATCTAGCATTGATTATGAGTAACTAACTCCATATATTTGGCTCAAGGAGGAATTCTTGTATCAAAACCCACTTCAATTTAAGTAAGATCTATTTCACTCTATCTTGAATTCTTGAGTTGTATTGTTTATGATTTTGCTTGGAGAATTGTAAGTTGCTTCAATTTGCTCTTCTTGTAATATCAATTGTTAATTGTTTGTGCTAATCCGTAATTGTTAGTACATTCATTATAGTAGCACAAGTTTAGTGTACCTAAATTCTCAAAATTCAAGTGTAAATACCTAGGTTGAGCTCCTCATCCTTGGGTTTGTCCTAGCCTCTCTTTGATTGATTCCTTGATTTGGTTAAATTGGTAGTGCTTCACTATTGGTTGCTAGTATCAAGAGAACTAATTTATGTGCTTCACTAAATTAGTGTTTATAATAGAAGAGAAATAAGTGATTGTGTGCTTCACCAATTATCTTGGTTAGGTAGAGTTGGATATATTTGCTTGTTGTGGGGTTGAAGTGCTTGAATATCCATAATCCTTGGGTCAAATATCTCTTGTCTTGTTAATTTGCTCATTGTGTTGTTGTGTTGGTAAATTTGGATAGTTGCCATTAACTTAGTTGTATTTTTGTAGCAATTTAGTTATTGTATGCAAGGTGTTTGATAAAACACCTTAACCAAGCTCAAAACCCCCTCATTTACACACTTCTAGATTGTAAGAGATAATCTACTCGAAATCAATATTGAGAGTCCTTCCCTGTGAACGAACTTCGAAAAACACTACCTTCAAATTGGCGCCGCTGCCGGGGAAGGCAACAATATTAATTTTGAGTTAATTGTTTCTTATAGTTTAGATTTTATCTTTGTATATAATTTTTCTTTCTTTGTTTTTTTTTTTTTGGTGTGTCTTCATGTTTATTGGATATAGACATGAACTAACTCTTTCAGGAGACGGTGGATAACTATTTTGGTTGGAATAACGCTCAAGATTTCACCTATGATCAAGAACGATATCAAGATTTTAATTCTTTTTAGAATTTTAATGCGTATCAGGTGAATTCTTTATATTCTACAAACTCATGCCATGCTCCTTACCCTCATAGCATCGATTATTCATATGCTTGTGAAAATCAATGTTATGATCCGCAATATAATTCCCAAGACCATCAAGGGTCTTCTTCATCTTCCTTATCATCATTAGAGGAGATGATAAACCAAATGGCGGCAAACAACCTCCAACTTGCTTTTGAAAATCGATGCTATGATCCACAATATAATTCCCAAGACCATCAAGGGTCTTCTTCATCTACATTGTCATCACTTGAAGAAATGATGAAACAAATGGCGGTAAACAACCTCCAATTTCAAAACACCACTTTTCAAAGTATATCCAACTTGGAAAAGATAACTTCTCAAATGGAAAAGAACACTTCTCAAAGCATATCCAATTTGGAAGAGAAAATGAGTCAACTAGCCGAATCCGTGAGTCGATTAGAGGAGGTCAATTCTTCTACTAATCATGATTCTTGTTTTGTAATTGATGAAAATGTTGTGCATGATGAATTTGCTTGTTTAGTTGATGATTGCCCTAGGCTTAATGATGATGAATTGGATGTAGTTGAGGATCTACCAAATTTAGAAAATACTTTTGTGCTTAATGAATTGGTAGATGAGATAAAAATTGATGAATGTCCAATTGAAATTGAGAAGGAATTTGAGCTTAAGATTGATGAGGTTGAAATTTTTGCTTGGGTATATAAGGATCCAATTTGGGAGCAATTTTTGAGTCGTAGTTATAATGATTATTCTGACAATTTTTCTAACTATTTTTCTTTTTCAAAGTCTCTTGAAGATGTGAAGGTCCTAAAAATATTTTTATATTTTTATGGATCAAAGGTATATTTGCACACCTTATTCTTATTATTGATTCGTAGGTATGTGCATTTATTTGTTTTTTCACCTCATTAGTTATAATCCTTGTATAAATAAGTCGAGCCAACGACAATAAACAAAGCGCTTTTTGGGAGGCAACCCAAGGTACGTATGTATTTATATATTTTTTATGCGTGTTTTAGATTTCTTGCATTTATGTAGGGTGTTATTCATATTGTGGATTTGAGGATTGATCTAAATATTAGTGAGTGGGGATTCCATTTTTCATCTATTTTAATTCTAAGAAAATAACCACAAAAAAAAAATGTATTTTTGTGGTGTGATTAATGAATTTTATAATAGATTTTCAAAAAAAAAATTGTAATAATAACGTCCCGCTCAATAATATTTAGTATCGTTAATTATAGTTTTTATATTTTTTTTAGATTTGTTCCACTCGTGCCTTGATATTTTTGTTTCATGTTTTCAGGAATTAGTATTTTATTCAAGCATTCAAGGATTTGTGGGAATTTTCTGTAAAAAAAAAAAAAAAATAGTTTTTGTAAAATTTCAGGTCCGTACGGGCTGTTGTACGGGGTGCAGGCCGTGCAGCAGCCCGTGCAATTTTTTTCAGCTTCTGCCAGAGTTGTAGTGCAAAATGAGTGGAATTCTCAGCCCTCTACCCACTTCTCGTACTGCCAGTACAGCTCTTAAAAAAAAATTCAAAACAGAGCAAGCAAATCCAGTCTCCTTCAACAGCCCACCGCTGTTCACATCCCCACCATTGCAGTTCTGCCCTCTCCTTCACCGCCAATCACTCAGCCTGCAATTCACAAACCCAACTCTTCCACCACTTCCTTCAAATGCCCCTGCAACACCAACACCATCGTCGCTTTCACTGCCTCCACCGACGGCAACCACTCCTCCATCTCTTCTTATCACAGCCAATTCCTCCGCTTCCATTTTCCACAACACAACAACCACGTCGATCACTATCCCCCGTTAATTCCCTCTCCGTCCTGCAATTCCTTCGACCCCCACGATTCACAGCATCACATCTCCTTCTTTCACCATCTCCTCCTGCGAATCCTCTTTCTCCGTGTTCATCCTCCATTCAGCACCTACTCCGACCAACGTACCAGCCTCCATTCCGCCACTCTTCTCCAACTGCGCTTCTTCTCCCCTCATGTTCACTCCCCGACATCTCACCACTACCATTCAATTCCCCTCCCTCCACCTCTCCTTATTCAAAGCGCGACCCACCTCACCCCGTACACAGCCTCCACCCCTTTGTTTTTCACCATTCACCAACAGTCCCCCCCCTTTCCTAAACTATCACGACAACCACTAGTTTAGTTTAGTTTTTGTTTTGTATTTTTTTTTTGTTTTTTGTTTTTTAATTTTTTTTATTTTGTTTTATTTCTTTTTATTCATTTTTTTTAAATTTTGATTTTATTATTAATTAGTTAGTTCTTTTTATTTTATTTTATTTTATTTTGTTTTATTTACTTTTATTCACTACTTCTTTCATTTTAATTTTGTTTTTATTTTTTAAATTTTCTAAACTAATTTTTTTTATAAATTTAGAAATTAATTTAAATTTATTTTTTATTTTCTGATTTTTGATTTTATTTTTAATTAGTTAGTGATTTATTTATTTTTATTTTATTATTATTATTTTTTTTTTTTGTTTTTTTTAAAAAAAACCAAAATTTTATTCTTTTTAATTTTTTACTTTAGAATTTGATTTTTGATTTTATTTTTAATTTCTAAGTTATTTTATTTTATTTTATTTTAGTTTTAGTTTTAAATTTGATTTGTAATTTTTGATTTTATTAGTAATTTCTTAGTTATTTTATTTTATTTTATTTTAGTTTTAAAATTTGATTTTGATTTATTATTAATTTGTTAGTTTATTATTATTATTATTCTTATTATTCTTATTGTATTTTTTTTATTATTACTATTATTTTTTTAATTATTTTTTTTAATTTTATTTTATTTTATTTTTTTAAAAAAAAAATTCCAAAAAACAAAATTTAATTCTTTTTATTTTTTGAATTTCGTTTTTAATTTTCTAAAACTAAGTAATTATTTTGTTTTAGTTTTAGTTTTAAATTTTATTTTTGATTTTATTATTATTTTAGTTTAAAATTTGATTTATTTTATTTTATTATTAATTACTTAGTTATTTTATTTTATTTTAGTTTTAAATTTTATTTTTTTCTTTTATTATTATTTCAGTTTTAAATTTGATTTGATTTTTATTTGTTTTTTAGTTTTTTATTATTTTATTATTAATTGGTTAGTTACTTTATTTTATTTTATTTTATAAAAAAAACAAATATTTTTATTATTTCTATTCCATTAATTAATGTATTGCAGGGTTTTGAAGATTGTGGATTTTGGCTTGTTGGTTATTTTTGTTCGATTGCTTGTGGTGCGTGGCTTTGTTCAATTCGTGGCTAGCAATCTCGGAGTTGGATTTTGGCAAATATGATGGTGCTCCCGATCCTCGTTGTTTATTTTTAGGGAAGTTTTCTTTCACTTTGTTTCTCCCTCATTTTTATTTGTCATGCATGAGGACATGTCATGTTTTAAGTGGGGGAAGGATTGTTTATGTTGATCCTTGTATAATATGTGTAGCTAGTATTAGTAATCTTTTTTGTTTCATTTGATGTCCGTTTTGTTTGCATTTGTAAATAAGTTTAGTCATGAGTTCGTTTACTTGTTTGTAAAATTTAAGACATTGTGAGCTTGCAGCCTTGTTTTCTCCTATTTCGTGCCTAGCATTATCAATTTGATGTGAATCTATAAGTTTGATGCACCTTATTGCACACACAAACTTTAAATGGCATGAAAAGTCTAGATGTTTGTAATTAAATTGTGAACATGTCGATTATCTCTTAGAATGCATGGAATCAAATCGAGAAGATGTTATTAAAACTTAAACCTTGTGAGGTCTTGAACGATGATTTCTTTTGCTTGTGTGTTTCTCCGTCTTTATGTATGTTTGTTGCTCTAGGGCTTGCATTAAACCTTCATTCATGGATGCACCATAATAAAGAAATTCTATTTAGGATAACCTTTTTGACCTTTTCAGCTTGTGAACCATTAAAATAATCCCTAGTTACCCCTTTGAAGCTTATATCCATATTTTTCTTCGTCACTTTCCCCCTTTTATACACGAGCCATAGCCAAATACTTCACTCTTGACCTAGTTGATCTAGTTGAGTCTTGGAAAGAATTGATTGATGAGCATGTGAATTTGGAGGAATGGTGAAGAGGAAGAATTCTATTTATTGTAATTGGGAACTAGTTTGATGTGTATATCTAGATGTGGTTCAAAGTTCTTTGTAGTATTTATTTATGTTATGCATTCCCTTTGGTAAAAAAATTTAATAATAAAGGGGATGTAAAAAAAAAAGAAAAAAAAAGAAGAGAAATAGAAAAAAAAAACAATAAATCTTTGTACTTTATTTTTTTCCAATTTTCTTGGTAAATGTGGTTGTGTTTTGTAATTGTAAATGAGTGAAGACATTCTTTAGTTTGAGAATTTGGTGGATGAAGCGAGTAAGCGTCATTTTGACTCAACTAGCGAGACTTTTACACCTTCCTTGAACTTAAATTTTCATACCTTCACCCAAGCCTCATTACAACCCATTTCATGAATTCCTTGTTTTTGGTGCAATCCGGAATTTAGATGAACATGCAAGGTCAAGTAGAGCGCATGCATTTAGACTTGGAGTTGAGTGAAATCTCTAGCCCATACTTGTGTGATACATAATTGAGAGATGTGAGATTTTTCACCATACAATTTCATCTTCTTAATGCGAAGCCATGTATGCTTTGTGATAATCTTGTCTAGTGTTCACGATTGAAGTGCATTCATTCTAGCTTTAATGTCATGGTTACATTTTGCACAAGGTGTGTTATCTTGATTCTTGAATTGGTTGTTAGCTCGTTATAGTGGATGACAAGGTGAATAGCTCTATATGTTTGATTTTAGTTACAAGTAGACGACTCGGATATGTGAGTGTAATAGTTAGTTTAATTAGTAGGTATTGTTAGTTTTTTTTTTGTTGGTGATTTTTGTGATTTTGTGGGTACATCATCTATAAACCCTCACGAGACCTTACTCGTCCACTAGGGCTACCTAGGGGTTCCAAGGACTTGTTGCATATGCCAAATGCAACCGTGATCACCTACGGAAGTGGTACTAGTTAGGAATATATGGTTATGTTAATTTTAGTTTGCTCGGGACTAGCAAAGTTCAAGTGGGGGAAGATTTGATAATGTGTATTTTATACACATTTTGTCCTTTATTCTCTTGCATTTTTGTTAGTTTCGAATGTTGTTTTATCGATATTAATTATGTTTTTTCATCTTTCAGGCCTCATGCTTAATTGTTGAAAAGATGGATTATTTTGGGCTTGGAAGGCGAAGAAATTCAAGAGGATAGTTAGAAGATGCATGCTCGCAATGCCGGGAGGTGTTTAATGCATTATATTGAAGATTTTATCTCGTACGGGCAGCTGTACGGCCGTTCAACAGGCCGTTCAAAGGAGCAGAATTTTCGTACGGGCAGCTGTACGGCCGTACAGCAGGCCGTACGGAGCTGCTGAGTATTAAATGAGCATAACTTAACATAACTTAACCTACAACTTCATCTTCATCTAACCTAGCCTCTTCAAGGAAAAATTAGGGTTAGTAGAGTAGATTGAAAAACATCAATTACTCATAATCTAGCATTGATTATGAGTAACTAACTCCATATATTTGGCTCAAGGAGGAATTCTTGTATCAAAACCCACTTCAATTTAAGTAAGATCTATTTCACTCTATCTTGAATTCTTGAGTTGTATTGTTTATGATTTTGCTTGGAGAATTGTAAGTTGCTTCAATTTGCTCTTCTTGTAATATCAATTGTTAATTGTTTGTGCTAATCCGTAATTGTTAGTACATTCATTATAGTAGCACAAGTTTAGTGTACCTAAATTCTCAAAATTCAAGTGCAAATACCTAGGTTGAGCTCCTCATCCTTGGGTTTGTCCTAGCCTCTCTTTGATTGATTCCTTGATTTGGTTAAATTGGTAGTGCTTCACTATTGGTTGCTAGTATCAAGAGAACTAATTTATGTGCTTCACTAAATTAGTGTTTATAATAGAAGAGAAATAAGTGATTGTGTGCTTCACCAATTATCTTGGTTAGGTAGAGTTGGATATATTTGCTTGTTGTGGGGTTGAAGTGCTTGAATATCCATAATCCTTGGGTCAAATATCTCTTGTCTTGTTAATTTGCTCATTGTGTTGTTGTGTTGGTAAATTTGGATAGTTGCCATTAACTTAGTTGTATTTTTGTAGCAATTTAGTTATTGTATGCAAGGTGTTTGATAAAACACCTTAACCAAGCTCAAAACCCCCTCATTTACACACTTCTAGATTGTAAGAGATAATCTACTCGAAATCAATATTGAGAGTCCTTCCCTGTGAACGAACTTCGAAAAACACTACCTTCAATGACGGAACAGGTAAAGCCATTGAAAAATGGAATGTATCAGGGGCTAAAGCTTTGCGTATCCACAAGGAAAGTGGACACAATAGAGTAAACAATGAAAATACTAGTAGAAGGGCAAAGTTGTTGGATAAAAATAAATGAAATTGCACCAGGCTTGATCTATGAAGGAGGGCAAACAGAAACACCCAACAATACACACTCTCATGAACCCTCCCCAGATATATCAGATGAAGAGGATTCACAGTTGGATATTTCTCAAGACGAGTGCAGAAGCATACCTTTAATGGAAGATTTTAACATCATTGAGCATCACGACACCGCCCCAGAAAACACTCACATTGCAACTAAAGGACTGTAGCAAGATTCACCCGACAATCCCCAGATGGAAGATCCCCCTCTAGTCCTACCAGAAGAAGAGGAATCTCAACTGAATATTTCCCAAAACGAGGGTAGAAGCATTCATATAATGGAAGATTTAGTTGAAGAGAACCATGAAGACGCCCTAGAAACTACTCACAACACCATCAATAACCTGGAAAACGGGCAAAGTGAACATACTCAAGAGGCATGAAAAGTAAAAGACAAAAACTCTTCTTCATCCACAGATCTAAACTCATCATATGAGGACCAAGATTACGCCAAGGAAACACAGAACCCTGATCCAACAGATGATTCACGAGAGTCTTTCAATATGTCATCCAAGCTAGCTAAGATCAGTTTAGGCAAAAGGAAAGGGAGACCAAGGAAAAATCCAAAAAAATTCACCTTCCTCGACTTCAGAGGCAACAAAAAAAGGTCACAAAAAAAACCAATCCAAAACATCGGAAGGACTGGGTACACAACCACTTGAGAAGCAAGACTTAGCATCTGCGGTTTTAGAAACGGGGATGTTGATGGGATTAATTCCAATCAAAGGCAGAGAGGAAGCTTTAAAAGACATCACATATCGATTTTCAAAAGGTCAGTAAGGTCCTAACTCTTCACACAGAAATTTATTACTTATGGAATCGTTCACAATGCTAAGTTGGAACATAAGAGGTATCAACAACAGGACAACAATAAACAATCTTCAGAATTTTTTAAAATCTCATAATCCTATGTTATTACTACTGCAAGAGACAAAATGTGACTCACTAACAGATAATGTAAAAGAATCACTTTGGTCGTGACAAGATCAAAGCTGGGTGATCTCTCCTTCGAGGGGACAATCAGGTGGCCTGATATTTTCTTGGAACAATATCTATTTCATTTTGCACTCCTATGTGGCAAAGGAGTCCTGGATTTGGATTAGAGGTAGAGTGTTCAATTCAAAAAAGTTCATCAACTGTGTAAATATCTACAGCCCAAACGATCTACAGGAAAAAAGGATTCTATGGCAAGAATTGAGCAACATAATGAGTTGTTATGAAGGAGAACCCTTCTGTTTAATGGGAGACTTTAACTGTATCATGATAGATTCCGAAAGAGCGAATTGCTCCTGTACAAGGATAGATACGGTGAGCTTCAACACAAGGGAAGAGTAGTAGGCTTGATGAAGCCCTACTAAACTCAGAATGGATGGAATTACAAGACAGCAGGTGGCTGAAAGGATTGGGTCGCAAATCCTCGGATCACATCGCCATCCTGCTGAGATCGGGGGTCTAAAATTGGGGTCCGAGTCCATTTAAAGTATTCAACCACTGGCTAAGAGATGAACATTTTCTTCAAGCGATTTCTGATCACTGGAAATCTCAGAAATACAATGACATGACATTACATCAAAAACTCAAATCAGTCAGAATGTATAAAAGATTGGAATAGGAACAATATTGGGGATTGCTTCAAGAAGGTGGAAGCCCTAGAAAAGTGTCTTAAAAAATGCGATGCCTTAACTAAGGTAGATGTATTGGCAAAAAGAAAAGTTTAGTTAGATCTCCAGGCTGCTTATAAGGAAAAAGAAGATTTTTTAAAACAAAAATCAAGAATCCAGTGGAGCAAAGTGGGGGATTCTAACACACGTTTCTTTCATAGGGTGGGCAAACACAAACAAAAGCGAAATAACATTCTAGACATCAAGGTAGATGGAAATTGGATCTCAAATCCTCAAGAGGTTAAAAACATTTTCAAAGATCACTTTCAAAATTTCTTCAATGCACCCCAAGGAGAGGACATTTTCGATCTGCATAACTTGGTGCAAAAGAAACTGGGAAAAAGGGAAACAGATTTTTTAGGAAAGGATGTAGAATTACAGGAGATTCACTCAGTGTTGTGGTCAATGAATACAAACAAGGCCCCAGGCCCAGACGGGATAAATTTGGAGTACTACAAAAGGATGTGGCCAGTAATGCACGAAGATCTACTTGAGCTAAGCAGGAACTTTTTCTTTCACAACAGATTGCCTCTAGGAGTAAACTCATCGTTTATAGTACTCATTCCGAAGAAGGAAAGAACAGAAACAGTGACAGATTTCCGCCCCATTAGCTTAATAAACTGTTCTTTAAAAATCTTGCTCAAAATTCTAGCTAATAGGTTGAATACTGTCCTTCCTTTAATTATTTCGGAAGTCCAAACGGGATTTGTAAAAGGCAGACACATTGCAGAGAACGTGATCATTGTTAATGAAGCTGTCCATAGTATCAGAATGAGAAAATCTAAAGGCATGATTATCAAGCTAGATTTTGCCAAGGCGTTCGACTCTGTTAACTGGAGTTTTCTATTTAGAGTCTTGGATTGTTTGGGATTCACTAATAAATGGATTGAGTGGATCAAAACTATCCTGCACACGATCAAAATGTCAGTTTTGGTAAATGGAAGCCCTTCCCATGAATTTGGTGTTTCTCAAGGTTTGAGGCAAGGAGACCCGTTGTCCCCCATGCTATTCAATATAGTGGCTGAGGTATCACATCTACTCCTTGTTAAGGCTGAACGAATAGGCATCATTAAAGGAATAAAACTAGGGAACGACCCCTCCTTATCACACCAACAATTTGCAGACGATATAATCATCTTTGTGGAAAACTCGACGCACTCCTGCAGAGGCATCAAGTTAATTCTGAAAATTTTCGAAGTTATATCAGGCTTGTCCATCAACTACAAGAAAAGCTCCTTATATACTTCCAAAGATGATCAAGTCAATGCTAGAACTTGGGTAGAAATTCTAGGATGTGAGATAGGTTCCTGGCCCCTCCCCTACCTGGGCACTAACTTGGGATGTTCTGTAAAGAAAAAGAAGTTCTGGATTCCAGTGGTTAAAAAGGTCAGAACCCAGCTATCTAAGTGGAAATGTAACACCCTAAACAAGGCAGGGAGAATGACCCTAATATCATCAACACTCAATAATATCCCCTCTTACTGGTTTCAGCTTTTCAGAGCACCTAAGGCGGTGATTAACCAATTAGAAAGAACGAACGGAGAGTTCTTTTGGAATGAGATCAACGAAACGGCAATTCAGGAGAAAAAGCTTCATTGTGTGGGGTGGAACAAGATCACATTACCAAAAGACCTGGGAGGTTTAGGCATAGTAAAATTGAATCTAAAAAATATAGCTTTCCAGGATAAATGGAGGTGGAAAATTTGCCATGACAAGAACAGCCTTTGGAATAGAATAGTAAGGGGGAAATATGACAGAGAATTTAGAGAATGCGGGGATATTTGGGGAGACAGGAATACCAAGACAAAGAATCTCTCACAATTCATGCACAGCCTCATGAAAACATCACAAGAGAATCTTAACACCACCATCTTCAATAACAAGTTCCATTGGAAAGCAAAAGAAGGTTCGTCGATAAACTTTTGGAATGAAAAATGGCACGAGTCAAGCATTTTATCAGATCAATTCAGAAACCTATACAGTCTGGCAAAAAACAAAAACTGTTCCTTACAAGAGATGAAAAACAATTGGCCACTGGCTAGCATCAATAACCTCATAATCTGGAACAGGCAACTCAATGATCTAGAACAAGAGGAACAAACCAGACTAAATAGGATAGTGGAATTGACGACTCTAACCAAAGGAAAGGATGTACTCAACTGGGGTCATTTCAAATGTAAATTTGATTCACCATCTTGCTACAGAGAGCTTATAACCTCAGAAGGATTTCTGGGGCCATGGGGAATAATTTGGAAATTAAAAATACCAACCAAAACCAAGTTATTCCTATGGCAGTTAGAACATAGGTTCTTACCTACCCTATCCTTTCTATACAAAAGAAATATTGTAGTAAATCCTACATGCAAATGGTGTGAGGGAGAGGAAGAAGACATTCTCCACATCTTCTGGAATTGTCCACTAGCAAAAGTCGCTTGGGATGGCTTATCCAACTGGTTGAATATCACATTCAATGACAACATCAACTTGGAGGAATCCTTTAAAACAGTTCTCAGGAAAGAATTCAACCCAATGGGATGTATGTGTCTAGCAGCAATGTTCTGGACAATATGTAAAACCAGGAATGAATTGATTTTCAATAATGCCAAGCTTCCTGGAGGAATGGTTATTCATCTAATCAAGAGCAATGCATTCAGTTGGGGGATATCAAATCAACTTATCTCACTAGAGCAACAGAACACGTGGTTCCACAAACCAGTTTCAGTGCTGATGGCGAATGCCCGACTTACAAAATGTAAACTAATAACGTTTTGGCAACAGACCTCTGAAATATTGGGATTCATAGACGGGGCTTGGAAAAAGGACGTACTGGGGAGAATCAAGGCAAGCATAGGTGGATTTCTAATGAATACCAGTTACTCGGTCATTTTCGTCTTCTCAGGCCCGATCATTGCACCCTCGCCCTATGACTCAGAACTAGCAGCTCTGACGTTCTTAGTGGACCAATTGGAAACTAGCACAATCAAAGATCTCAACATAACGATCTTCTCAGACTCAAAAAAATTGTTGAGTAACGTGGACTCATTCAGAAACAGGGCTTCCCACACTTCCAACAACATGATACACAAGATAAATCTGGTACACATTGAGAGAAACCTTAACACGGAGGCTGATAGACTGGCTAAACAAGGCTTTTTAAGACATACTCTAATTTCGGGTTGGACCTAGCATGCAACTTACTACAGACCCCGGAAGACCCAGTCTCCTATATCAGCAGCCCAATGGGCTTACCCTACACCCAAATCCAAGTGGTAAAGCTTAAATAATCTCTAACAGTACCCAGATATTATCAAGAAAGCTTCTCTTGAAAGAAAGTAGGAAACTTTCAGTAAATGAAGCTCAGTCATTACGCATCAAATCAAGAGGATTCTCAACAGCCAAGTGAAGATTGCATTATAAATTATAGCCGTTCCCCGCCAACCCAGCTGAGAAGCAATTCAAAACATTGAATTAGGGTAGTACAACATAAAGGTCCCGCCTTCCTCTCCTCATTAACAGCCTTCTAGATAATCCCTTTTGCAGTACAGGTGTGACCTCCCCCATTGGTCTAAGTCCTCCACCAAATCCATATAATATCTGTAATCTGCACAATTATCCCCATCATTAACTCTCCCCACCTGATAGTGATTATGCAGCATTAATTACAGACGCCTCCCCTTAAGTGCATATTACAGAGTGGTTGTGTTAATATCACAACTATATATTCAAAACAAGCTCTTGTAGTATTCAGCAAAGAAGAATACAGAACCTCTCCCCAGCTCGACAAACACATGGCCTTCTATTGGATTCCCCCGCCCCCAGGAGCCCTGAAAATCAATGTTCATGGCTGCCACTCAACAAACCCACTACCTAATGGTAACAACACTGGAATATGAGCGATTTACAGAGATGCAAATGGTCAGTTCAAGCTCATGACGATCGGAGTCATCCCACGTCTCTCAAGGGTAGGAAACCAGCTTTGGGCGATATATTCTGCTATGAGAAGAGCTTTGAAAGAAGGGTATCCCAATGTCATCATCGAAATAGACAACCTAGATGCGTTCAGGGCAATCAAAAACTTTAATGTGGGAGCCCCAGCTCCTATCTACCACATTATTCACCAAATAGACCTTCTGTTCCGCAACAACTCCTGGATTTGCATGGTAGGGTTCATATTCGTAGTAAGAAACCCGTTACGCCACTAACCTAGCTATGGAGGTCTGTGAGAGGCTGTATACCCTAGATCACCCAGTAGGAGGGGTGGAGGAGTTGTTGGATTGGGACCTTGGACTAGGGGTGGACCACCCCGACTATGTGGATATCCTGATTCCACACCATGCTCCTCACCCAGTAGACTTCGACAGAGGGGTAGTACTGTCAGATCAAGTGGATGAGTTAGGTTTAGGGCAGGAGGATGCCCCTCTGGCAGTAGTAACTGAGATAGAGGAGGATGAAGTCCATCTGAAAGCAGAAGACCTACAGGAGGAGATGCATCACGCAGACCATGGCATCAACCTATTTGCAGGAGACCCCCCTCTGGGGGATGTAGACTAAGAGCTCAGTCTAAGGTTAGGCAGAAACTTCTCCTCAACTATCGTCACAATTTTCTCAACACAGTACTATTCCCAGGCTTCCAATGCCTTATGTATTAATAATCGATGTAGTGCTTATAGTCTCTTCTCAGATGTAGGCCTCAGTGATTAGTTCGTTTCTGTCAACCAAATGTAATCTCTGCTTAGTAGCAAACCTATGTATCTTTTGGTTATCAATGAATCTCTGCTTATCAAAAAAAAAACTTGAAAAATTCATATTTAATTCATTTCTTATCCGAAAAATATTTTAAAAATATGTGTGTGCTCGTAATTTTATATCCTTTATTTTAAAAATGAAAAGTTTAGTTTACACAATTTTTTTATTTAATTTCGAATTGTAAAAGATGTTTATTAGTTTTAAGAACGAATAAGGAGTGTTTTAATTGGGGCCCGAGAGGTATTGTTAGCAGTCAATAAAAAGGAATTGGGCCAAGCCCAATAAGAACCAAAACAAACACAGTCGAGGAGGAAGAAAGCGGGGAGAGAGAAAAGAAATTGGGGGAAAGAAAATTAGGGTTAGAAGAGAAAAGGGGGAAGAAGAAATTGAATTGGGGGCTTCTATTATAAATCAATTGGCTTAGTTTATGCATATATATATATATATATATATATATATATATATATATATATATATATATATATATATATATATATATAACCTTTCTCGCTCATTTTCATATCCCTAGAATGCCATTTCTACTATTTTCGTCAAATTAGTTTAAGAATTCCCCAAATAAAGGAAATCCAAGATTTTAAACTCTTATGAAAGCCTGCTGGCGAAACTCTTGATTCTAGCATATCTTCACCAATGTACCCCCATTTAGAAAAATGTTTTCTTTCCAATTGATCTGAACTGTTCCATATTGGAATCGTTTTTCAAACAAATGTTTAAGCCATTTTATTTGCTTAGGGAAACTCAAATTTTTCAGTGTGCCTAGTATTTGACCATATCTTCGCTTTAACTTTGAGTTTTGATGGTTGAAAATCTTATTGCAATGTATATCTTTTATGTGCTCAAGTGAAATTTCTCTTTAGATAAATTGCTGACGTTATAAATTCCAATTATTCATATTCATCTTGTTGGTATTTATTCGAATTGTCATTCTTTATATTTTCCACCCTGTGTGGTATCGAACTTGTCGATATCAGTTGAGAATCTTGGTTGTTCGTTTATCCCCTGTGTTGTATCGAACTTGTCGATACTAGATGATGATGTCGTTTCTTATTAACTCTTATTATGAGTTGTCCTGGAACGTGAGTTTTCCAGTTAGTTGGTTGACAAAGGATGTCGATTGTTCCGGCACTTAATGCGTTTAACTTAGAATTGGAAATGTTTTTAAAACGGATGTCCCTTCGGGGAGAACATATTATGGTCAATAGATGTCCCTTCGGGGAGACCGGATTAATGGTCAGAAGTTAAGGCCAATGTGTGCCCTCGATCCAATTAAGGACATTGATGTGTGCGTTTGTCCGAGGTTAGTGCGTGAGTGATCAGCAGCCTAACCTTGATTTTTTTTTTAAATAAATAAAAATTCCAATTCTAATCTATACTCTGAGCTTGAGATGTTTAGTTCTTGACTCCTTGGAAGTCTGTTTTAATAATATTTTGATATTGGAACTCTTATCAGTTCTAGTTTCTGATGCACCTCATTAATGATGAATTGTTGGCCTTCGTGGCAATCTAAAAGTTGATATAACTGATTCCTTCATAGAATGAAATGAAACCTCTTTTTTTATCAGATTTGTCATCATTATTAAAATTGTTATCACTATTGCACTTGCTGAGCTTTGTTGGCTCACTGTTGCTTGTTTGTTTTCTTCAGTTAGTGGAGAGGATTAGTGGACCTAGTAATGGTCAGTGGTGTTGCTTTCCAGCAGCGAGAGGAGACGATCGGGTTATAGAATCTCTTCGGATAGTGGTTGGGAATTGGTCAAGGTGGGACATTTTAATAGACAGAAATCTCATGTAGTTATAAAATTGTATACCAGTTGTATTCTGAGAGTGGTTGTAAATTTATAATTTGATAGTTTGTTTCATACCATAACCTGTATCCAATCTTGGTTAAGGGGTTTTTGGTGTTTTCTATTGTCATAAATGTTTATAATCAGAGTTGTAAGAAATTAATGGTGCTTAATGGCCCCAAATCTGTACCCCGGATTATGGGATGCTACAAAAGTTATTTGCAATTTTACTAAGCTAAATTTTAAAATTGCAAAAATACTACAAATTAGGGCAACCCTTCCCCCCTCCCCCTGCTGCCCAGCCTGCCCGCGCCTTCTTCTTTTCGACTTTTTTTCTTTTTTTTAGCTGGGGTGATTTTGGTGGATTTCGTTTGCAAGGCCCCGCAGAGACCATATTCAACTGAATGCAATCACATGCAATTCTTTTTTTTTATGGGGTGATACTCATTCTAGTGTTTTCGGGTTTGGGTTGCAAGGCTCCGGCTTAAAAAAAAAGGCACGGGTAGGCTGGGCAACAGGGGGAGGGGGGAAGGGTTGCCCTAATTTATAGTATTTTTGCAATTTTGATACTTAGTTTAGTAAAATTGCAATTAAGAAAGTATAAAATAGTAAATATGCAATTAATTAAAGAAGATGGTTCCTTCAAAAAAAAAGAAGATGGTATTTTTGCAAATAGAAACTTTAAACATAGTATTTTTGATAAAAAAAAATTTCTATATGAAGATTTTTCTATAAGAACATTTTTTTTAAAAATATTTTTTTAGTTTGTATTAGTTGAATAAAATAATAATAAATTTTATTATGAGGGGATGTTCAGGACAGATTAAAATTTATAATAAAAGAAGTAGTTTACGTACCCCACTTGTATCAAAATACCAAGCTTATGGTATAGACGGACATGTTACAGATGACAAAGAACGGACGCAACCTCAGAATACGACAATGTTTTCAATATGGTGAGTGTTTTTTTTTTTTGAAAGAATATATGGTGAGTGTTAATCCTATCAATAATTTTACTATAACAGAAAATATTATCATGTCAGAAAAGGATTGAGGATATGATACATACTATGCAAATTGATATAATTGAATTAGATTTTATTAGCTTTATACCCGCGTTTATTGTACAATTTTGATTATAATTTTCTTTCTTGTAAAATTAGTTTTATAGCATTTGAATAGTTTTTTATTTTTATTTTTAATGATAATAATACATATTTTTTTTGTCAAAGATAATAATACATATGTTAAATGGTTTGTAATTGTATACATATGGTTTGTGACTTTGTGGTATACATTTTTTTTTTCTTGTAAATGGTTTTCTATAATTTATATTTCAAAATTTAGGCTAACATATTTTTTAGTATTTCATAATTATTTTTGATTTTTTTTATATTATTATATTACATATGATATATTTGAAACATATAGGTACTATATTCGTGTAACAATTTATATATTTTTATCTTTTTGATTATTTAATTTAATGGATATCTTAAAAATTTTAGACATTTTGTTATAGTGTTTTTATAATTCTTAAAGGCATTTTTTTAATTTTTTTGAAAATATGTGTGGTATTAAATTTTTTTGTTTGTTTAAACATCGATCATTTTTTCATGTTAATTTTATATTTTTGTCATGTGTGGTTTTTATTATATTTTTATGTTGTATTATATTTAGTTATTAATATAAATTTATTTTGTAGATGTTTGAATTGCTTTCTAATTTAAAATATGTTCATTTATTGATTTGTGTTCACTTTTTTTAGTTTAAAGTTTTTCTTTGCAAAGTAAAAATTTGTTTATTTGTTGATTTGTGCTCATATTTTTTTACTTTAAATTTTAGAAACATATTTGTTGTCAAACCTAAAAATAGAATCTTCAATGAATTTTATTAAAATAATTCTTTCTTAGATATTTAAATTTAGATATTTTCTTATGAATTAGCGTCTGTTTTGTAAATTATATTTTGTTGAATTTGGTGTCATTTCCAATTATAACATGTTTTTTGATTACTTTTTTAATATCTTATTTTACCATATATTTTCTTTAAAAAAATTTGTTTTGTAATTAAATTTAAAATTTTGTTTTTTAAAAAATTATTTTTTGAATTGAAATTCTGATGGTATGCTTGTATACTTGCTTATTACATATAAAAAATGAATTTGTGATTTATTTTTCATTATGATTTTTTTATATTTTATCTTTATTTGTTAATTGTGTGTAAGTTTTGTGCTACTACAACTCTTTTTTCTATAATGATAATTTATTAAGTTGGTGATGAATATTTTATTAGTTTTATTAATTTACTTTAAATTTTATTGTGGATGAAATTTAATATTTTTGTAAATTCAAATTATTAAATTATTATAGAATTTTTGTGGTTATTATATTTAGATTCTCTATAAATTATTTTATTTTGAATTTTCGAATTATTTTTTAATTTATTTACAACTGTAGTACCGAATCTAGAATATTTGAAAAATAATAAAATGTTAGTTTATTGATTTTTGTTGACTTTTGTTAGTGTAAATTTTAAAAACATGTTTGTTGTAAAATCTAAAAGTAAATTTTTTTTTATGACTTTTTTTAAAAATTTGATTTTCTTGAAACTCTTTTTTGTGGTAAGTTTTTTTTTTAATTATATTTTAACTTTAATCTAAAATATCTTTATATTAATTTAGTTAATAATAATTTTGTCAACTTTAATTTTTTCTGTTTTATCATGTGTTATTTTAGTGCATTCTTTTTTGATTTGCTTGTTTGTTAAATTAAAAATACCATTAATTAGTTATTGTAGCATAGTTTTAGCTTTTAAACTAATATTCTGGTCCAACTCATTCTACGACTCATTTATAACTTCTAGGCCCATTTATAACTTCTAATGAAATTATCTATTAACCCCTGACAACCAGACGACCATCTAAACCTCCTTAGCCTAATTATATATGGGATATAATTACGATCTAAAGTGGGGCGTGTCGAGAGAGCTCAAAAATCTTGCATCCCAATCTACATAAAAGCCAAAAATTCTTAGTTTTATACCCTGATCAATACTAAACATGTTATAAATAATATATTTATGTGGATGTCTTTTAACTTTTCATTTCTAGATTTTTAACTTTTCAAATCTAGACCTTTAGCTTTCCAACTTCTTGTAACTCTTGTCATGTAAAGCCTATAAATAGGCATTGATCTTAAGGATGTATATATACACCAAAATATGAATAAAGATTGATCTCCTTTCTCTCTTTCTTTCTCTAATCCTCTTTATTTATATATATATTATAACACGTTATCAGCACGACTAGCTCTTTCGCTCCGTTAATATGATGGTGGATTATATTCAAGAGGTTCAAGGTGATCAATCTAAAATTTTAGAGAATTATTCATCACACTTTAAGATTATAAGGTACACATCTTTATCATCATCTTCATTTTCAAAGTATTGTTCTAAATCTATATGTTTTGAATTATGCTAGTCGATATTTCTTGTAAAAGTCATATAATATTCATTTAAAATCAAAATCAAATAATTTCAGATTTTCTAGAAAGATCTTCTAATTACCTACAACTTTTAACCTTAAATATGTTTCAAACTCCTCTCTTTAATATGTCAAATTTTTGCAATGTATAAATTATTGGTGTGACTTTGGTATTAGTACATCTATATTTTGAAAATTCATATTAAATTCATTTTTCATTGGAATCAATATGTTTTAGATATTTAAAAAATATTCTCTTCATTTTCTACAACTTTAATTGTTTAGCATTTTGAGATTCTACATGTAAATTTCTGAAATTCTGCCATATGTATAACTCAGTATGATTTCAGTAATATGATACTGCGACTTTATAAGATCTTATACAATTAAAATTACATCCGAAAATTATGTGCAATATCAATTTGGAAGGATCTTTTCAAGACCTTTAAATTTTGATCAAAATTTATCGCCCTTTAGCATGATTACTATCCCTAAAAGTTTAAATTGAAATCTGGTCATGGACTAATTTGTAATGTGTTGCTGCAGTCCGTGTTTTATTTAATTATGATATCGTTAAATCCTTGTTTTTCATATGCTTTAGCATCTTGGAAAGATTATTGAATTTTCTACAACTATCGTGTTTTGTATCTTTCTATATAAAGTCGTTTAGATATTGTAAATTGTCTATCCTTCGGACCTGTTAAATCTAATTTTGTTATTATGCATTGTGTTATTTTTGGAGTAAGATAATGTTTTGTGTTTTGACATTGTCAGTACATGCAGTTATGTTGATATGTTCGCAAGTGTTGAGATTTTTAAATCTATATGTATTTTTAACATGATTATTATATTATTTATATGTGTGCTTGTATTTGTGTGTATCATATCATATGTTTGTAGAACTCATATGAAATTATTGTTGCAATATGATTGCGATAAAAAATATATTAAGTGATGGTATGGTAGATTAATGCAAAATTTTATTAAGGCATCTTGTGATACAACTACACACAAAATATATTTATTATACCATGTCGGCATACCCACATATTATAATGTTTTACGTATTATGCATGATTCCAATAAATGATAGTTTTACATAAAAAAAATTACGAAGTTCTACTTATGATGTATGTGATACATGGTAGTTGTACAATATCATTTAGTGATTTATTAACTTAAAATTAATTGATATTATATGTTACTATTTATAATGGTGAGTTGGACCAAAGCTTGAGTTCAATACTTTTTATATCAAAAATTTTTTTTGAATAATGGCAACCAGAAGTTGTGCAAATATGCTGGCACGTTTTTTTATGTGTTTGGTCTCATAAAATCTCTGAAGGATGTATTCATACAAATGATAATAAAATTCTTAAATTTTTGAACTGTATCCTGAAGATACAATACCTTGGAAAAGGTTATGAATTAACAAAATTGTGAGTTGATATCTTGATCTTTATGGTTGCCAAATATATTAAATATTCGTAAAAATTTATGAACTTCCTCAAGTAGTATCCACCTCCATTCCTTGAAGTGAATGTGACAGTATAAAGAAATTAAATTTTATAAACCTTGTATGGTTATGATATTCTAATATGAACTCATTTAATTGTATCCTTAATATATACATAAGGAACATTTTATTGTTTAAAATAAGATGACTTGTGTCAATACTATACAACAAAACATGAGCCATCCAAAGGGGGAGTATTGTATATATTGGATGTCTCGTTACATATTCTATATTCAATACTCCAGAAGAGCATGTATATTAATATCATGGTATTGAATGGAAAAAAATCGAATATTATTGATGTCATTATACTCTCCAAAATGAAAGAGAATTGACTATGCGGTTACGATATTTCATATTACATAGGAAAACCGTTGAGATATATATTAAAGTAAACCAGAAGTTTATTGATAACTTTATAGTTGGTATGACTGACTTAGCTTAGACGATATTATGAAAGATGTGAATGTTAATGAAATTTTAAATGGACGTTCATCGAAGAACTAGTAGATTCTTCTCAAAATATATGTTATTGGTTTATAAGGCAAATTGATGCATGAACTATATGGTAATATGTCTGTTGTTATATACTCTCAACCCGAAGTTTGTGAGTTTGATTAATCAAATCAAGAATATGCATTCGGTGAGTTTACTACTCAAGTGCTCACTGAAATTTATTGTCCATTGAAAATTGTCAAATATATTGTGGCACATTTTGATTCACATCTAGCTATTTAATTAATCATAATTTCTCCCCATCTTGAACAAATTTTTGGTCAGCTCGGATTGTTCCACCACAACACTGAAATCGATGGTTAAATTGGATATACATTATACATGAGTGGTTATTAGTTTGGTACCGTCTTTGTGTATATGTTTATGACTTGGTCTAATGTGTTTGTTTTTCCAAAATCAGGGGGAGAAGCTAAATAGCTGGTAATATGTTAGTTATCATTGTCTCGTCTTGATCCTCATAGTAAAGAATATGAACCAGAAGTTCATTTATTTACATTTTTAATTGTTGCCAGACATATATATGCTGACATAAAAGAATGGCTATATTACATATACCAGCTACACATGCTCCAAATAAATATGTCCCAGAAGGACAACCTCAAGAAGCTAATTTCTCTAAAGAACACCTGAAGCGTGATAGACCAGAGGGTTCCATAACAAAACTATATATTTCCTTTTAAGTAAAACGGAGCAGTGATTGATGATGGCTAAATCGAATAATTGATAACTTTTAAATGATCTCCAGAAGAGATTTTAGACATGCAAAATATGATGAAGGTACCTGAAAAATTGTGAGATGTCAACAATGTGTCATTTCCAGAATAAAATGGAACCATTAATCAAATCGATGTCGACAATATGATTTTTAATACTTGAGGTTATGAATTATGACGAGGATCATAAAATAATCTCTTTTGAATCTAGACAAGATTGGCCAAAGATATAAAGAAAATGATTAAATCGAGGCAAAATCTCTTGCAAAGAAAAAATTTCTTGGACCAGAAGTTCGCACACCTGAAGTTGTGAATGTGGCACAGTATAAGAGATATTATCTCTTAAAAGTAGAGAAATATTTATGGAACTGCAGTTTACACACCTAAAGATGTCATGTCAGTGGGATATGAGTAAATATACGTGTGGAAACGAAAGAAATTATTTACAAAAGATAAACTCCCGTAGTTGTACAATGATCTTGTATTGATTACGAAGAGATATTATCTTGTGATGGATATAATTATATGATGTGTAAAAGTCTGGCAATATAAGATTGAGTATATGTACATTTTATAAGACCCACTTGACATAATCCTGGAAGGATATAAACTACTGGAAGCAGTGAATTAAATTCTCGAGAACTAATCCTATCAAATTGTAAATGGATATGGACCAGAAGTCCAACATTAAATTATTCCGGAATGAGATGTTTTATAAATTTTAAGAATATAGGTGACAACTCATAAAAATCTCTGGCCAGAGTGGATGAAAATTATAATGTGTTTCTAATTGACATTCGTATGAGTTTCACCTCGTAAACAAAATACATTGAGATTATTTGTTTGTTTTTTAAGCTGTGAAGTTTACCTGTTACTGTAGAATTTTTTTTGAATCAATATACATTTTGTGGGAGAAACATAACTTCTTCCACGAAGGAAGATTAGTCACCATTGTGAGGACTTGAAAAGAAAATTATTGGTCCTGAAGTACCACATAATGCAGTAAGATACTAATTTATCTTGCTAATTGTACATGTCCCAATATAATTAATTAGTAAATTTACTAGAAGACTTTGAAGCATGTCCTTGGACTGAGAATCTTAAAGGTACATAAAGAAAAATTTGATCTCCACTAATCTAAGAATTTAAATTGATTTTGCAGGAACAAAGTGTTTACTCTGATTCTCATAATTTTGATCTCATATTGAATATGTACTAACATATGGTCGAGATATTATTATTTTGCATGCTATGAAATTGACGATTGCAGGCACTTATTGAAATGATTGTAATTCTAGCAACTCATGAGGATGGTTGTATTGGAGATTCGATATAGCACAACAATTTTCGGTTTTTCACGATTGAAGCTCTACAAACTTTATAATGTGTTGGCTACACAACTCAACAAAGAATACACTAAAGATTTATTGGTCAAGACGTTGCGAATAACTACATTTGAGAAGTTTTTAACCTCATCAGATGTTATGAAATATTATCGTGAGGGGGAGACTACGCGCGCTGCACTCTTTTTTCCTTAACCATGGTTTTTCCCATTGGGTTTTCCTGGTAAGGTTTTTAATTAGGTAGCTTCACGTGCGCATTATGGAATAATGTTCTTGTTTCCTTCACTTGGTTTTTATCCCATAGGGTTTTTCAAGTTAAGGCTGCAACGAGATATTATTTCATATAACGGACATCCAAGGGGGAGTGTTATAAATAATATATTTATGTGGATGTCTTTTAACTTTTCATTTCTAGACTTTTAAATTTTCAAATCTAGACCTTTAGCTTTCCAACTTCTTGTAACTCTTGTCATGTAAAGCCTATAAATAGGCATTGATCTTAAGGATGTAAATATACACCAAAATATGAATAAAGATTGATCTCCTTTCTCTCTTTCTTTCTCTAATCCTCTTTATTTATATATATATTATAACAAAACAACATTAATATTAAAGGAGATCCCTTGGTATTTTGGAAGAAGTGAAATAGTGGGAGATCAAAACAAATGTGCACTGTCATTATTTACGTCAAAGTAAATACGAAGATGAGTTTTAAAAAGAAAAAGAATTAATACCAATTTATCAACCGTTCTACGAAATTTTCCCTATGAGACTCAACAAAGAAATATATTAGCCTTGAAGATACTCAGATGAAGATCTTAAAATACAGTTAAGGTGGAAGAAAATTAAACATATTACATAATTTTTTGGCACAAAATTATAAACATCATATCATGTTAGTATGGCATGTATACAGTATACAACTACATGCCAATCAATCCATGAGTATCTATTTGTTCAGACAATACCTTAATACTTCTGTTTAGTCTTTATTCTGATTCTTCTGGTGCATGAGCATGAGCATGAAAACAGTTGGAAGTTTAAGAAAAAATAAAGATCATTGTAGATGTAAAATATTAAAGATTGTAAAGATGATTATGAATATGTGAGAAACAAAATATATACAATCGAACAATACAATTACACCATCGATCACCATATTAAGATCACAAGAAACAATATTAGTATATTAGCAGCAATCTTCATAAAATAACGTTTTCATATATGAAATACATACCCTTCAACCTAAAAATCGAAAATTTAGCAGAAATCACATGGCTTACCGAGAACTGAGAGTATATTCGCAGAGTCTAAATTCCTGTAACCGAAGAGAGAAAAATTATTTATAGAGCTTTTGGGAATGAATTCTCTTTTATGATAATAATCAAATTAGAGATAAAATTGAATTCGTACCCATAAATAACTTGACACAGTTTTTTCTTTCCATAGCGGCCTCACTTTTCTCCTCTTTTTTCTTGCCTAATCGCCGGGGCTTTCATCGATTTTTCACTGGTGGAAAGCCCCAAATCTTTTAATTTCCTTTGTTTTTGTTCTTATTTTTCAATAATCTCCCTTCTTGGTGAGAGTTTTCCCAATTTATTTGGGTCTAGTTTATCTCTCCTTGTGAGAGTTTGGTGTGTTCTTTTTGTGTTTGATCTGTTTTAATATCCGGGATTTCAGATCTGCAAGATTTCTTTGGTTTTGATGGATCTTTATGGTTTTGATTTTATTATTTGTTTTCTAATTGTGAGCGGGGGTTTTGATTTAGTGATGAAGTGTTGTATGGGATTGCAGCTTTGGTCGATATATAGCTCAAACGATAGCTCCATCTAGGGTTGCTCATGGGTGGCCCAACCCGAAATACCCAACCCAACCCGACCCTGATTTGGGCCGAACTAACCGGACCGTCCAAAATCGAAGTCCGATTGGATTTATTTTCTGTTGGGCCGAATATAGTGGGTTGGGTTAGAGTTTACCTATTTAAAACCCTGAACCAACCCGACCCGGTTAAATAGTAATAGTCTAATATTATACACAGCCCAACCCATTTAGAATACAAGTCTAGCATCCCGCCCATTTAGAATACACCTTAAAATCTAAATCCCTAATTACACAAATACTTAACACATACTATCAGCCGCACTTAGTAGTCTTCGTGAGTTCATTCGTGGTCTTCAAGTTCTTGCCCTTTTCACTCAAAGATTCAATCTTTTCTTGATCTTTGCTCAATCTTTACCTGATTTGTAAGTTTATTCTTGTGTATTTACTATCTTGAATATGTATATACTATCTTCAACTGATATTTGCGCGATCTTTGCTCAATCTTCAACTGATTTGTAATCTTTAACTAGTATCATTTATCTTTAACTGATTGTGGCAGGCTTTTATTTTGTTTCAACCCAATCAACCCAACCCGGACCGACCCAACCCATCACACATTTAGTAGGGTTGGGTTGCATATTTTTTTTGAAATTAATGGGTTAATATTTTGTAACCTGAATTAATTTGGTTGGGTCACTAAAATGGGTGAAACCGGCCCAAACCGACCCATGAGCAGCCCTAGCTCCATCGGGGCATGATGAAGGGGGTACCAGTAATCCAACGAGGATGCACGAAGTGGGTACTTGCATTTGTATATACTTTATCTTCAAAATATCGATTAACTGTCTCTTCATGAGAACAGGTGATTGCAAATTACTGTTTGTTCGACTCGATCACTGGTGTAGATGCCGTATGACTTTTTATTATTGAATTAACACCATATTTCAAAAAGAGATAAAATTGAATTCGATCTTCTTCCATATATTCGAAAACCTTTTATATTTTGATTTCTTCTTTCCTACAAATTTGAATTTGAAAAAACCTTTTCTATTTCGATTCAAAGTTAATGTCAATGTTAAAAAATGAAGTTTTGATTTCTTTTCTAAAAAGTAGGACCTAAAGAAGGAAGTTTAATTTTAAGTATTTAAAATTGAGGAGCTCTAGAAAATTAGAAAAATATGAATCGAGCGATTCTAGAGCTCATGGGGGTTTTCCTTTATATATATAATAGATAGATAGATAGATAGATAGATAGATAGATAGATAGATAGATAGATAGATAGATAGATAGATATATAGATAGATAGATATATTGAAGATATTGATAATAATAATAATAATAATAATAATAATAATAATAATAATAATAATAATAATAATAATAATAATAATAATAATAATAATAATAATAATAGTAATAATAATAATAATATAATATAATATAATATAATAAAGATATATAATAAGCGTAAGAGATCTTATTCATAATTTGGTCTGTATCTCTAAAAACACTCATTAATTGAATCTAATAATTTTAAAATACACGATCAAGATTATATCATATTAAAAAAAGTATAATCTCAAAAGAATTTAATTAAAAAAGGTTGTTTTAGAATTAAATTTAAAAAAAAATTATAATCTAAAAAAGATATAATTTAAAAAGGTTGTACTAGAATTGAATTATATATATATATATAATTATTAATATTAAAAAGTTTATATTTACTATTTGGGTTTCATCTCGAGATATAAAAATCAGATTTGTATGATTTTACAACCTGAGTTAGTATAATGGGATGAAGGAAGTATTAGTCTAAGTTAGTATTAATGGAACTATTAATAGATATTAATGTTGTAGATAGATAAGTAAATATTTGTAGATATTAATTAGAGTATTAGTTAGATTGAATAAATTTTTTTTAATGATAATTAGATATGAATTAGATAAAATCAATATATTATGTAGGTATTAATGACAACTAAAAACTGGAACTAGAACTTCCAGTTTTCAGTGTTCGGTTGCATATAAGGTTGCATATGAGGTTGTTACGCAACCTCATATGCAACCTTATATGCTATATAGGGGAGCAGACGAATTTCCGATTGCAAGTTCCAGTTTTCAGTTGTCATTTTTGACCAGCTTTTGAAATCTATTATATATATATATATATAGGGGTGCCCATAAACCGATCAAACAGATTAAACCGTCCCAACCCGCCCCTACTTTAAACCGATCCAACCCGATATTATTTAAACCGAACATTGAATGGGTTAAATATTAAGAAAACCGAATTAAATGGGTTGGGTTATGTAACGCCCCCAAATCCACCCTGACCGGGGACTCGGGTCGTCACATTGTCTCAATATGATAACGCAATAACAATACCAAATTTTATTACAACGGAGCATAAATGTCCCACTCCGCAGGTCCAAGATCGTCTTCGCAAAATAGTACAATCCAACTTGTTACATCTCGAGATAAAATATTACAAAAGTTCACAAAAGTAGAAATATAAAGATTCCATCTGGATCTTCTAATTATTGTCACCATAGCCTTGCGCTTTCCCCTTGCCTCTGTATCCCTGGCTGGACGTCTCGCCTCTCTCCGTCTTGACAGCTGAACAAAATGTTGTAAAGCAAGAATGAGCAACTATAGTGCTCAGCAAGTTCTCTTCTTGCTCGGTATATAAATATAATAAGGTTTACCGAAAGAAATACATAAAATTTTAATATCGGATATCACAATATGATTTGGCTCAAATTCATCTTGAAAATATCATACTCGAAAGACTCAAAACTCATCTCAAAATAGAATACTCAAAAGACTCATTACTCATCTCGAAATAGAATACTCGAACAACTCATTTGATATAACTCTGATCACTCATGATTTAAGAATGAACTGGTCTTCCACCTCTCGGTATCTCGGTGGGGCGATCAACTAACCGACCAAGAATACCGGCCTCCAATGACACCGCACTTCGCCCGATTACGGCTACAATACGATATCAACAATATAATATATATGTATGAATACTAGCATCATAATGGTTATCAATTCAACCATGGCAACAAAGTGCCTAATTATTCTCGGGTCCGTAAAACGGTACACGAGTCTCTCTTTCTCTATAATGGGCCTCTTGCCCAAAATTGACCAGTAGAATACAGAATTCCCGAATATTTGGGGTACAGATAACTTGATATAATTCTTCCAAAAAATATTTACAAATCTGGCGGACTGCCAGTCTGACTCGATTTTACCACCAATCCGAACAATGGACTGATGTAAATTCTCAATAATAATAATTTATCGGTTGACACGAACAAAATGTCAAACCTTGACAATAAACTCAACTATCTCGAAATTATGAGAATAGTCTTAAAATGAAGTAATTGGGAGTCGTACTGAACAAATAGTACTTCTCAATATTTATAATACTCAACATTGATGAACGTTTAAATAGAATATTTTTTTCACTTGATCGACGAGTAAAAATCTCTAACAATTATAATTTTTAAACTCCTATCGGTTAATTCGAACGAGGAACTAACTAAAAGATAATCAATAAATAATGGTTGAATTTGTACAATAAATTCAATCGAAAAGAATGAATTTAACTATCTCAGACGAATGAGATTAGTTTCACTGAATCAAAATAATAGTCGTCTCGAATTAATGAGATCGACCCTGATAGCAACTAATTTATTTCTACGCTTATAGGGATTATAATTCTCAAATAAGCTAAATTAACAGTATAATAATATTTAACGAGGAATAATGCTCAAAAGAAATTATTGCATCATACGGAGCAGCTAATAAATCTCAATATTTAATATCTCGAAAATAATTAAGGAATTAAATAATACGAACAGAAATGCACAATTTCCAAAAGTTAGGGTAGGAATGAACTTGCCTCGATCTCGAAGTGCAAATGAATGCAGATAAAATTATACTCTACCCGTGAACTTGGCATCGATCTACGTCTCGAGAATTATTCTCTAAAAATGGCAACCAAAAATACGTGAGCCATTCTTCAGAATAAAATATTCCCGATCCGATAATATAATTACTAATAATATAATATCTCATAAAAATCTCCGGAATAAATAACGGAAATTAATTCCGGGATAAATAAATATTTCTTCGAACACAGGAATTAAATCTGGAGAATATATCCTATTTTAAATATCTGGAAATCTCAATTTATTTAACTGTAAAACAATTCTCATAAATAGTTCTTAAAAATTTTCTAAAATTCTAAAATTTAATAATAATCTCTATTTATTCTCAAAATAAAACAATTCAACAATCCATTTTTATTCAATAAATCGATAAATCTCTAAATTATGGTAAATAATCACAAATATTCTTATTTAATTACTAAATCAATTACCATTTTATTTAATTAATTAATTATTACAAACCAATTTAAATAATATTCCAGATTTTAACGAAACTGATTTAATCCTCTTTTATTCGTTTATAACAAAATCCCGATTATCAAATCTGAACATCAATTAAATGTAACTGTATTATTTTATTATTATCTTATTTAACAGAAAATTTAAGTGGGCCCCACCTCACCCCACTGTGGGTCCCACCCCCTCCCCTACGCCTCTCTCTTCCTCTCCGTTTTTCTCTTCCTCTGCCCCATCTCTCTCTCTCTCTCTCTCTCTCTCTCTCTCTCTCTCTCTCTCTCTCTCTCTCTCCGTTCACTCTCTCTTCCTCATCTCTCTCAACCTCCCATCTCTCTCGACCTCTCTCTCTACTCTGTCTTCTCTTCAATCTCTCGCCATCTCTGTCTCCCTCTCAAACCCATCAATCGAAGTCAAACCCACACAACTCTCACCTCACTCTCCCTCACATCTCCCCTCTCTGTACTCTCCTCTGACTCTCTCCTCGTCTCTCCCTCTATCCTCTCTCTCCCTCGTCCCTCCTTCATTTCTCGACACGCATAACACAAACCAACACCCACGGCAACAATCTCTCTCTCCGTCGCTCCTCAACTCTCTCCTTTCCGACCTCCCTCTCCGTTCTCTCCCGACTGTCTCTCTTTCTCTCATCACCAACATCTCTCCCTATTTATTCCGACAACAACAACAATTTCCCCCTCCCCTTTTACTCCGAATCAACAACGCAACAATCTCTCTAAATCTCTTCTCTATTCCCTCTCCCCGATTTCCGGCAACACCACAACAAACTCGAACAAAAATCAGTACAAGTAAACTAAAAGGAAAGAAAGAAAATAATAAGAAAATAAAACAACTACCTGGTGGTTTGCTCTGTTTTGATTATAATTAAATGGTCGAGTTTTGTAATTTAAGGGGAGTAGTCTATGACTTTGACAGAGATGAACAAAAGAAAAGTATATGTTTTGTATGTGTTTGTATGGTCTGAGAGTTTGTTCTCTGATTGAATAAATAAAAGACCCGGTTGTTTTAATCATTTCAATTAACACTTATGGGAGACAAAATAATTAAGGAAATATTTAGTGCTCATAATGCAAAATTACTTTATTGTAGGTGGATAATTATTTAAATAAAAAAAAAATATGGGGGACAATTTAAGTGCAGGAAATAATGGTCATGATTAGGGAAATATTTGGTGAAAAGGATTCGTTTTCCCCGACTGGCTAATTAAAACGATACTCTAAATTCGACTCAAAAATTAAAATATTATTATTCGTAATTTTAATAAATAAATAAATATAATTAAATCGATAAATTATAATTTTTCCTTACGAATATTTAAAATCTTAACATTTCACAAAAACGCTAATTAAATATACGAGTGTATCGCTTCCTAATTCAAATTTAATATCGAGTAGAAATTATTCGAAAATTCACGGTTATTACAGGTTAGAGTTTTGATAATTTTAACCCAATCCAACCCGACATATATTATGCACTAATGAGCCATACTACTAATTTACTACTTGACTTAATTTTAAGATTCTTTGGATATGTTATTACATGTTGTTGGATATATTCACTAATAAAGCGATACAGAGGCAGTTATATATCGTTTTTAACATGTCAAGGTCAAGTCCAGAAATGACGAAACAAAGCACGAAGGTAAAACACATGCAAATTAGTAACTGTAGAAACGATATAAGAAAAGAAGACATACCCGAACCCATTGTTATAGCAGTATATGAAAACAAGAATGTAAAGCAGCTGAGTCGTCAGAACTTCGATCAAGATCTGACTGCTCTTGAAGAGATAATCGCCCCCACTTACACTGTGTCAGGATGCTGGCGATCTTCTTCCAGGATAAAACAGCTCCGAGTTTAGATGATCACAGCAACCACAAAAAACTCTACTTCGACTGGCACCTCAGTCGCCGGAATAACACTAACACTACTACTGCAGAATACAGAGGGAAAAAGGAGAATGTAGAGTGAAGGAAGAATGTATGGTGTGAATAAACCAGCAACTTAGCTCTCTATTTATAGGAGAGGCTAAGTGTAACTGGTGCCACCAGCTTTAATGTAAGAAACGTAACTGCCCAATTAATAAAACGAAACGGCTGTAACGTCCGAATTAATTTAATAAAACGGCTGATATAACATTAATTCGACAGTTACGTTATACATATAATCCACACATATCAGTATCAGTTTTAATATATTAACAGAATATATTATCACGTCCAGGTTCATTCTATATATATATATATATATTTCGAATACATCAGTTACAAGGCCCAACTAGTCCATCCGATTTTTAGTCCAACAAATCTGGTCCAGCCCAGCTCAACTGATAAGACAACCCAGCCCAATTGATAAATATATTTTAATTAAAATATTAAATCAATCACGAATAAAATCCCTCGCCCAGGTCGCCTCGCGTACGCGAGACGCCGAGACATTCGCCCAAATCGCCCTTCGACCCGACCCGAGTCGAGTCGAGACGAGACGAGACGTGGCGTGACGTGGCGGGGCGGGCGGCGGCGGCGCGCGTGTGTGTGTGTGTGTGCGCGTGGAGCACACAGTAACACCATGCACTATCATACACCTTAGTAGTTGTACACTACCCATGTGTGTGATTCAATATAAAGCCAACATCCCCCTTTATTCATTTCAATGTGGGACAAAACACACTCTTATTTTCAAGCTCTTTCAAGCTACCAACTTCAACTTCATTTCTCTATGGATTTCACTAAGAAAATTACTTAGACCCATATATGAAAATTTAAGTCCTCATAGCAAGGAATAATTTCCAAACGTTAAAAACCGGAATTAACTTCAAGAACATAAAATAATTATGTTCCAAAAACCCCATTTTCTAACAATCCCCCACAAATCAATATAGAAATGCTTCAAGGTTTTTCATCATGACTTGTTTTTCAGAGTCGGTACCCTTCCGGGTTTGAACCCTCCTGAGTCCCCTACGTCGATGACTACCGGATTCAGATGGAATGTTTCACCTTGAATCTTAATCCGTTTGATGTAATCATGTTCCATAGACGACGACAAATCAAAGGCTATGGTGCCAATCTACGGCTTTGAGACGTTAATGGTCATGTCTCGATCCTGTTCGTCGAATGCTTCAAGGAATAACCCTTTCCTCTAATTGCGACCACACAATTACATTCGCTTAGCTGGGCATCTCCAGAGATGTACTGCTACCATCTCGTCAAAATGACTTGACCCCATTCAGAGATTTAACACTCTTGCTATCCAGCAGTGTCAGTACCTTCTAGGTTTACAGGGAATAGACTCAGATACTGAAGTATCATCTATGTAGCAAAAGTACTACCAATTCACCCTTACAGCTTTGTTATTACCACATTGAATACACTTCGAGGGATCTCCTCTCATGTGTATTGGGTTCCCACTGTTGATGAACTATTATGGGTTGACAGTCCCATCCCCAACCTTGACTTAAGGACCACTGCAGGTTCCAGTCCCTTAGTCAGAGGATCAGCTATATTATTCTGAGTTCCTATGAACTCTATAGCTATAATCCTATCAGACACCAAACCCCTTATAGACTTCAGTCTAACTTGGATGTGTCTCTTTGTTTTAGCATTATGCTTTTTGCTGCTAATCTTGTCGATAGTTGTTCTACTATCACAATGAATAGCAATAGCAGGAAGCGGTCTGCTTACTACAGGTATTGCGGACATTAGTCCGTGTAACCATTCAGCCTCCGACCCTGTTGCATCAAGTGCACACAACTCAGCCTCAAATGTAGACCGAGTCACAATAGTCTGTCTAGTCGACCTCCAGGATATCGCTCCACCACCCAGGGTGAACACGTATCCAGTCACTCCATTGGAACCAGACTTCTTAGCTATCCAACTTGCATCACTGTACCCTTCAAGTACACCAGGAAATCTCCTATAGTGTAAACTTAGGTACATTGTGCCTTTTAGATATCTAAGTACTCTATCAAGAGCATCCCAATGAGTTCTGTTTGGACAGCTTGTATATCTAGCCAACTTAGACACAGAATAGGAAATGTCTGGTCTAGTACAGTTAGCAAGATACTGCAAGCTCCCAATAATCTGAGAATACCTTAACTGAGACACTGGCACTCCAGAAGTATTCTTGACAAGGGCAACTTTAGGATCATAGGGTGTACTAGCGATTCTACACTGTGAATAACCATATTTCTCAAGTACAGATTTTTCTATATAATGAGATTGAGTCAAGGTTATTCCCTCAGCGGACTGAATCAGTTTGATTCCAAGAATCACACTAGCCTCACCCATATCCTTCATTTCAAAGTGCCTTTTCAAGAAAGCTTTTGTCTCGTTAATAATCTCAATATTGGTTCCAAACAGTAAGATGTCATCCACATACAGGCACATGATCACACACTCACTACCTTTAACTTTGGTGTAGACACATTTATCACTTTCATTAATATCATAACTGAATGGCAACACAGTTTCATCAAACTTCTTATGCCAATCCCTGGGAGCTTGTTTCAAGCCATAGATGGACTTGATCAACTTACATACTTTCCTTTCATTGCCAGATGCAACAAATCCCTCAGGCTGATCCATATAAATCTCTTCTTCAAGATCACCATGAAGAAAAGCTGTCTTTACATCCATCTGATGTATTATAAGACGATTTACAGAAGCCAATGCTACAAGCATTCGGATTGTTGTCATTCTTGCAACAGGAGAGTATGTGTCAAAGTAATCAATTCCTTCTCTTTGCCTAAAACCCTTAGCTACCAATCTAGCCTTATACTTATCTATCGATCCATCTGGGTTCAGCTTCCTTTTAAAGATCCACCTGCACCCGATAGTAGAACACCCAGGAGGGAGATCAACCAACTCCCATGTTCCATTAGAAACAATAGAGTCAATTTCACTCTTTACAGCGCCCTTCCAGTGCCTAGACTCTGAAGAATCCATAGCTTGTCGGAAAGTTAAAGGTTCGTCCTCGACATTGTAAGTGATAAAATCACTTCCAAAATCCTTGACTACCTTTGCACGCTTACTCCTTCGTGGTTCCTCTAACTCATTAGGAGTAGAGCTACTACTAGGTTCCGCCCCCACATTAGTCATCTTTTCCACATGATCAGGAATAGAACTTGATGTGTGAGTAGGATCTTCATTAGAAGTATCTTGAGGCATACCAGTCTTCATAGGGTAAACATCCTCAAAGAATGTAGCATCACGAAACTCAACTATCGTGTTTGCCACTATACCATCTATGTCAGATTTTAATACTAAAAATCTCATAGCTGTAGTGGTCTCAAGATAGCCTAGAAAGATACAGTCAACAGTCTTTGGACCTAGTTTCTTTCTCTTGTGTTCAGGGACAAGTACCTTAGCAAGGCACCCCCACACACGAAGATACTTAAGACTAGTCTTCTTGCCCTTCCATAACTCATAGGGTGTCTTATCCATGTGTTTCAAAGGGACTCTATTCAGAATATGGCAAGCCGTATTCAAAGCCTCTCCCCACATGTATTTAGGCAACCCAGAATTAATAAGCATACTATTAATCATATCTTTAAAGGTTCTATTCTTTCGCTCAGCAATCCCATTAGACTCAGGTGTGTATGGTGGGGTAACTTCATGAACTATACCATTGCTTGCACAAAATTCATTAAAAGCGTTACTCGTATACTCACCACCTCTATCAGATCTCAACCGTTTAAGTACCTTGCGACTTTGTTTTTCTACTTCAGTTTTATATATAATGAATTTACTAAGTGCTTCATCCTTATGTCTAAGTAAATAAACATAACAATACCTGCTACAATCATCTATAAAGGTAATGAAGTATCTAAACTGGTCCTTGGTTAACACACCACCAAATTCACAAATATCAGTGTGTACTAAATCTAACAAGTCTGAATCCCTAACAATGTGATGAAAAGGTTTCCTTATTTGTTTAGCAGACACACATACTTGACATTTAGAATTCTTTTCTATGGTATGTTTTGGAATCAACTCTAAGTTCATCATATTCTTAAGAGCACCAAAATTTAAGTGACCAAGTCTAGCATGCCATAAATTTGCGGATTCAACACAGTTAACAACAGAAATATTATTAACTAAAGATCCCAAAACGGGTTCAGCATTTATTACAAATAAACCATTCGACAAGTAACCCTTGCCAAAGAAAGTACCAGTGTGAATAAGAACTACTTTATTACACTTAAACGAAATTTCAAAACCATTAGAAACTAAACAGCTTCCACTTATTATATTTCTACGCATGTCGGGAACATGATGCACTCGAGTTAGAGATAGAACACGCCCCGAAGGGAACTTCAGGTCCACGTTTCCTACTCCATGCACTTGAGCAGCACTCGCATTCCCCATCGTCACTGTCAAGCTATGACTCTGTTGATAAGATACAAACAGACTAATGTCAGCACAAACATGCACATTAGCACCAGTATCGATCAACCATTCATTTGACAGATATGTAGAAAATATTACAGGGTTGTAGGATACATACCGGTCCATGTTGGTTTCAGAAGCCGTGACCTCACCAACAACCATGTTCACTACAGGCCCACTTGTGGTTCCAAGCACAGCATTCGCTTGTGCTACCACCTCGGTTTTCTTCGCTTTCTTTGTAGGGCAGTCCTTACTCCAGTGCCCAACCTGCCCACAAGACCAACATGGTTTGTTCGCCTTGGGTTTCTTGACCTTGTCCTTGTCGTTCTTAGGTTTATTACTATTAGGTTTCTTAGCAAAGTTCTTACGTTTCTGACCTACAGTTGCAACATTTACCTTCGAACTTCCATGCTCAGATGGCATCACATGTCCCTGTTTGGACTTGTGTTGTTCTTGCACCGAGATGTCCAGCATAAGGTTGGTCCATGTGATCTCTCCTTTCTGTCTTTTCAGGGAGAGAGAGAACTCTTCCCAAGACTTTGGAAGCTTTTCAATCACACTCATCACCTTAAACTTTTCAGGGAGGTCCATTCCAGACTCCTTCAAAGCATGCACTAACATCTCGAACTCATGCACTTGCTCCGTCATCGACTTGTTGTCCACCAGCTTGAACTCAAGGAACCTAGCCACCGAATACTTTTCCAGACCTTGTGAGTCAGTATTGTGGGTTTGGTCCAGCTTCTCCCATAAGAGTTTTGCGGTGTAGGCATCAGAAGAATACACATCAAACAATGTGTTGGTTAGAGCAGCCAAAATGGCCGCCCTTGCAACCCCATCCTTCTCAGCCCACTTCGCTAAAGCCTTAACCGTTTCAGCATTTCCTTGAATCACCACTGGCTTCTCATACTCCATGACGGGCCAAAGACCCTTTACAGTTAACCACAGCTTCATTCTCTTCTGCCAACGAGAGAAGCCAACGCCACCGTTGAACTTCTCGGGTAGACCAGTTAACTCAACTGGTTGTGGAAAACTATACGTGGTCCAATCAATGACCCCAACAGTTGCACTCGAACTACCATCAGCACCAGTGGCACCAGTAGCACCACTAGCAGGAATCTCACTCTCGTTAACCATTATGCTAAATACTATATAACAGATTATCTCTTCAAGAATGTTGGATATATTCACTAATAAAGCGATACAGAGGCAGTTATATATCGTTTTTAACATGTCAAGGTCAAGTCCAGAAATGACGAAACAAAGCACGAAGGTAAAACACATGCAAATTAGTAACTGTAGAAACGATATAAGAAAAGAAGACATACCCGAACCCATTGTTATAGCAGTATATGAAAACAAGAATGTAAAGCAGCTGAGTCGTCAGAACTTCGATCAAGATCTGACTGCTCTTGAAGAGATAATCGCCCCCACTTACACTGTGTCAGGATGCTGGCGATCTTCTTCCAGGATAAAACAGCTCCGAGTTTAGATGATCACAGCAACCACAAAAAACTCTACTTCGACTGGCACCTCAGTCGCCGGAATAACACTAACACTACTACTGCAGAATACAGAGGGAAAAAGGAGAATGTAGAGTGAAGGAAGAATGTATGGTGTGAATAAACCAGCAACTTAGCTCTCTATTTATAGGAGAGGCTAAGTGTAACTGGTGCCACCAGCTTTAATGTAAGAAACGTAACTGCCCAATTAATAAAACGAAACGGCTGTAACGTCCGAATTAATTTAATAAAACGGCTGATATAACATTAATTCGACAGTTACGTTATACATATAATCCACACATATCAGTATCAGTTTTAATATATTAACAGAATATATTATCACGTCCAGGTTCATTCTATATATATATATATATATTTCGAATACATCAGTTACAAGGCCCAACTAGTCCATCCGATTTTTAGTCCAACAAATCTGGTCCAGCCCAGCTCAACTGATAAGACAACCCAGCCCAATTGATAAATATATTTTAATTAAAATATTAAATCAATCACGAATAAAATCCCTCGCCCAGGTCGCCTCGCGTACGCGAGACGACGAGACATTCGCCCAAATCGCCCTTCGACCCGACCCGACCCGAGTCGAGTCGAGACGAGACGTGGCGTGACGTGGCGGGGCGGGCGGCGGCGGCGCGCGTGTGTGTGTGTGTGTGCGCGTGGAGCACACAGTAACACCATGCACTATCATACACCTTAGTAGTTGTACACTACCCATGTGTGTGATTCAATATAAAGCCAACATCCCCCTTTATTCATTTCAATGTGGGACAAAACACACTCTTATTTTCAAGCTCTTTCAAGCTACCAACTTCAACTTCATTTCTCTATGGATTTCACTAAGAAAATTACTTAGACCCATATATGAAAATTTAAGTCCTCATAGCAAGGAATAATTTCCAAACGTTAAAAACCGGAATTAACTTCAAGAACATAAAATAATTATGTTCCAAAAACCCCATTTTCTAACACATGTTTCACACTAAAATTATGAATTAAAGATATTTAATACAATGATGTTCTACTTATATGTAACTTAATTTAGTTTTGTAGATTATAGTGTATTGTAATTTGCACATGTGGTGATCAATTGTATAATTGCATACTAGATTAAGTTGTACATGACTTTAATTCTTGGACATCGAGTTGTTTTATCACTAACCAACAAATACAAATATGTGTTGCACTAACTTCTACTTTATATTTAACCCGGTCAACCCGAACCAACCCAACCCGATTTTAGTAAGATTTACGATGTTTTTGAATTTTATAAACCTGAATTAATTGGGTTTGGTTACTAAATTACTTGTAACCCGCCCAACCCGACCCGCGGGCACCACTATATATATATATAGAGGGCTTCTCCGTGAGGAACCACTTAAACTAGTAACCTAGTAACTCTTAAGAGAATAAATCCACGTGTCATCTAAAATGAAAAACTGAACAGACCCAGATTAAAACACATAGACGCGCACGTACACGATAATAGCAAACATGAAACAGTTAAAAAATGCAATTTCTAAGACATGTATAATAAAATTAGGGCATCATACATTTTTTTCATCCTTTTTTATATTATCTAAAAATAATTGTGTGTCCTGTAAACTTTGTGTGTCTCCTTCAAATCTTGTTTATGTTTTTTTATTGATTTTTAATTTCTTACTGTTCTCTATATTTGTTGTGTTCTTTACTTTTCTATCCTTTTTTATTTTCAATTCTAATTTTTTGTGTATTATTTTTGTTGTGTTCTATAGTTTGATTTTGTATTAATATGTTTTGTATTTTTATTTTGTATTTATATGTTCTGTATTTTTATTTTGTACTTAAATATTTTTTATTTATATGTTATGTATTCTTGTTTTGTATTATGTTCTGTATTTTAATTTTGTAATTATATGTTTGGTATTTTTATTTTGTATTTTAATATTTATATTTATATGTTATGTATTATTATTTTGTATTACGTTCTGTATTTTTTATTTTTTATTTAATATGTTTTGTATTTTTGTTTTGTTTTTATATGTTCTGTATTAACATGTTTTTGTATTTTTATTTTGTATTAATATGTTTGTATTTATATGTTATGTACTTTTATTTTGTATTAATGTGTTCTATATTTTTATTTTGTAATTATATGTGTAACATCCCGTATTTTTTTAGGAATTTATTCGATTAGTAATAATAATATTAATGAGTTATTAATATTATTTATGAGTAAGTATATATTTCTTTTATAATTAGAATATTGTTTTAGGATTAATAGTTAAAAAGAAAGGAAGTGAGGGTTTAAAAAAAACCGTTAAAGAAAAAATAGAGGGTTTGAGACTTACGTTACTTTTGGGTCAGAAGGAAGAAGGAAAAGAGAAAGAAGAAGAAAGAGAAGAAAGAGAAGAGGAGATTACTAACGTAATTACTAAGGTTCTTCGGATTAAGGTAAAAGATTAGAGACTCTTCGATTTATATATACATGTATAAGAGATTGAGTTTTATAATATCCATGACTTTGTTATACAAATTAGGGTTCTTGGATTGGCTTGGAAGGGCTGAATTTGTTGAGAATTAGTGATAACCATTAAGGTCTAAGGTACGGGTAATCTTGTCTCTCTTTGTATGTCTTGTTATCCCAATTTTGTACATCTGATTTCTTGTTAAATTCGTGTAAAATTCATTGTTCATCGGATTGTGTTGATTCCTGATCTCCTGAAAAGATAATTGAATTATCTACAACTTTTATTCTTTGTGTTTTGTGAAATTCTGCTTGTATGTTGGTCAAAATCTGCCGTTTGTATAATCTGGTGTGTTAATTTCTGTTGGTATATCATAACTTCGAAAATTCGTAGTAAATTGAGTTTTTATCCGATTATTATGAGCAATACCATTCTGGAAATCTCGTTTCGACCTCTGTGTTTTGTATTCATATTCCGCTGACCAATTATGTGATTTCAATGTCTTAAATTTCGAATTACTACTGTGATCAGTGCCTGATTCTGTTATTGCAGTCCGCATTTTCATTGTTTCTGAATTCGTTACTTCTCCGTTTTTAACGAGCCTTACCATTCTGGAAAGGTCTCGGAATCCTCTACGACTTTCGTGTTTTATATTTTTTCGTTTGAGCTCATCTTAGTGGAGTAAATATTTGATTTTATGGGCTGATCTATCCTACAAATTATTTGTGTAATATATAATATTTGATCTTTGAGTTTATTATCGAGTAAGTGATATGTGAGATATTTGTGAAGTTTGACTAATGTGTTTTCGGTTATATTTTATACAAATGATGTGGGAGATGTTAGATATTTGGGTAGCATTGTGCTTATTGCCGTGCAAGCCCCTGTAAGAATTTGGGTAGCGTTAAGCAAGCCCCTGTAAGAATTAGGGTAGCATTAAGCAAGCCCCTGTAAGATTTTGGGTAGCATTTGCTTTGTACTTTGCAAGCCCTTGTAAGATCGTCTCCCATATTAGTAAGTAAGTTACTTTGAATATTATTTGTAATTGTAAGAGTATGTGTTTCATTATATTTTATTAATTAAATTTTGGATTTAATAGCTGTGATTATTATGTGTAAGTTGTACGCATATTTGTAAGAGTAAAATTATGTTTTAATTTGAAATCATTTATATTTTTAAAAATTATGAGTTGAGTGTCCTTTTTCTAATTGTCTCATTCTATATGTACTTGTTCTTAATTCAGATATTCGATTTCTATTCGTCATTTCATCATCTTAGTCTTTGTGCAGCTTTGCTTTGTTCTTTATTTGGATATTAAATTTTGTTCGTAAACTCATTGTCTGTAACTTTGTTCAGTTATATTGTCTTCGTACGTAGTTTTCATCCAGCTTTTATTCATTATTTTGATACCCGTATATGAGCCTTTCGCTCACTGTCGGTCCTTTGTTTCTCTTATTTTTCCCGGTAGGTGATCTTATTTAGGTGGGCTACTTATTCGGAAGAGTGCGAGTTCCAATATTTGGAGAATCTAGTTGTCCTTTTAATTTATGAATTGTAAGATTTTGGGTTTTGAGAAGTTGTATCATTTCATTCGATTTTTAGTGGGTTTTATAATTAAGCGTATTTGTTAGGGATGTTAAAATATGTTCTGTATTTTGATTTTGTATTTTAATATTTTGTATTTATATGTTATGTATTTTTATTTTGTATTATGTTTTGTTTTTTTATTTTGTTTTAGTAAGTTTTGTATTTATATGTTCTATATATTTATTTTGTAATTATATGTTCTGTATTTATATTTTGTATTAATATGTTTTATATTTTTATTTTGTATTTATATGTTCTCTATTAATATGTTTTGTATTTTTATGTTCTGTATTAGTATGTTTTGTAAATCTATTTTGTATTATATGTTTTGTATTTTTATTTTATATTAAAATGTTTTTAGGTGACATTTGTGAAACATCTTTAACTTCTCAAAAAATAGATTACAAAAATCAAAAAACATAAGAAATAAAACAAAAGTATAGAACATAAAATTATTATGGAAAACAAATATGAAACGTTTAGGTGTGAATGTGATTAACATGGGCCACATGTATAAACATTTTAAATTTTGATCGTGTTATGATATGATACATACAGGTACACAGAACAAATTGTTATCGTACGGTTCAGGTTTGGTTACTAAGTTACCCAAAATAAAAAGTTCCTAAATGAACCATAGCCTATATATATACATATATATATATATATATATATATATAATAGCTTTCAAAAAACTGGTCGAAAATGACAACTGAAAATTGGAACTTGAACTTCCAGTTTTCGGTTGCATATAAGGTTGCAATCAGACAAATTTCTGATTGTAAGTTCCAGTTTTCAGTTGCAACTTTTGCAATCTCATTTGCAACTTTCAGTTTTCATTTTCAACCTCATTTGCAACTTTAAGTTTTCAGTTGCAACTTTTGCAACCTCATTTGCAACTTCCAGTTTCTGCAACCTCATTTGCAACTTCCAGTTTTCAGTTGTAACCTCATTTGCAACTTTCAGTTTTCAGTTGCAACCTCATTTGCAACTCACACGGCTGGCGCCGCCCTGAAGTTGCAAATGAGGTTACAAAGGTTGCAAAACATATTTTTACAATTAAGAAAAGTATGGATGGTAATTTTAGAATTTTAAAAAGTTGGGCTGTATATTTTTAAAAGCCCAATAGTGGACATGGGTTAATGTAACAACCCCGATTTTTCCAGACTTATTATTATTATTACTTAAATATTTTATTGATTTTCCGTAAAGGAATAATAAGATTGTGAATATTTAATTTTAATTAGAATGCAGTTATGTGTTTAATTGTTAATAGGTTATTCGGGTAGACTGTATTTGGTACTGTCTGTGTTAGTAAAAATGTTTATTTTATTAAAAATTTATATTTTTATCAAAAGTGATAAATTTAGTTTGTTTTAAAATTTTATGGATCGAGTTGGTATTTTATTGGTACAAAAATTATACCCGGTATTCTACCCGTGTACAAAAGTTTTATTTGTATAAATTATTAAAATGTTTAAAATTTAGGATTTTCACATTTTTGGTAACTTGAGATTATTTTAGAATTTTAAGGATCAAAATTATATTTTTCTCGTACTAAAATTTTACCCGATATCTTATCCGTGCCCCATTAATATTTGGGTGCATTATGAAAATATTTGAAAATTTTGTATTTGATATTTTCGATCAATCAGGGACAATTATGTGTAATTTATTATATCAAAATATATTTTAATTTAATTTACTGTGTGTTAGTTTATTTTTAATGCATTTAAACGCGTTAGGATTTTTATTAAATAGGAAAATTATCCCATACATGTTATTTGACTTTTGTGTATCATAGATTATTTTATTCTATTTTTCTGTAATTTTTATATTTTTAGAATACAGTTATTTCGCATTTTAATTTTCGGACCCAGTCCCTATATTGTGTTTGAGGCCTTGTTTTTGATAAAATTATTTTTATATTATCATGGGATATCTAAAAATGCATTATGTTGTAGTTTTTGTAATATTCGTAAATTTTGGAGAATTTTGACTGTTAAGTTATAATTGTTTAAAAATAAAAGTTTTACATTTTTATCCCATAAAAATTATTTTTAATGCTTAATGATTTTAATTAGGGGTTAAAAATATTTTTTGGGGTATTAATTTTCGACTAATATAAATACGAATCAGACTTTTTTTTTTTATTAATTATTCATAAAATCAGATTTTTTTTATATATAGATAAATATAAAAATATATTTTCTCTCTCATGTTCTTGAGGATCAAATCCAAATTTGAAGGTGTTATTGATATCGGATTTTGGTGTTCTTATGCTCAAATCGAAGCTCTTGACATCTAGTTTCATAATCTACAATCCGTTTTCGTGTTAGGTAACTTTCCGATTTTATATGAATTTTCTTTTGAATCTGCAAATTAGGGTTCTTCATAAAATTTGGGGCTTTTCGATTCTTTGATTTTCCAGTTGAATTGATTGTTTGTATAGCTTCATATTGATTCCAGGAGTTCAATTCCATGTTCAATTTCATCGTTATATTGCTAGTTTGGTCAATTCGAATTATAGGGTTCTTGAAACAAATTAGGGCTTTTTGATTGAGTAATTTTCCTATTGATTTGATTGTTTGTAAAGCTTCTAGAGGTCCTAAGGAGCATATCTATGTGTTTAATTTGATTGTTCTAATGCCGGATTGTGATATTCAAGTTTATTAGTTTTAACCGAAGCTTTGAATCAATTTTCCATATTATTTATTGATTGTTTGTAAGATTGGTTGTCATGGGTAGTTTGTAAATGTTCTAAGCTTCGTTTTGATACCAAAACCATGCCATTTGGTTCCCGATTTTGCGAAAACGAATTTTTGGCCGGATTTAGTTTGATTTTTGGCCGGATTTAGCTTGTGATGATTATTGGTTCGTGTTGTCGTGTTAATTGCATTGTGGAGTGAATTTGGTACATAAACCAGTAAAAACCCAAGCGTTTTGGTGTGTTTTTGAGGTTTGAATTTGTTAGGAATATGTTGTACTTGATGATAACTTCACAATCAATCAAATTGTTTAAGGTTTTGTAGCTGTCAACGGATGAGGATTTATAACTCTATCCGTTGACAGGTAGCTCATCAACGGATGAGGTTTTGTAGCACACTGCAGTATCTCTATGTTATCAGTTGATAGTGTTTTTATCCACAGTCATGTTGACTATCAACGGATAGGCAGAATAGGGTAGCCAATTGTAAATAAGCTATGCTATGTAATTCTGTCTAAGTGAAAGTGTATCAACGGATGAAGACTAAACTCTATCAACGGATACAACTCAAATTCACTCTATCAACGGATACAGCTCAAGTCCCAATATCAACGGATACTGCTCTATACATCATCAACGGATGTCAGTATACATCATCAACGGATAATCATTGACACTGATTTCTATGATTAGCTGGAGGTTAGCAGTTGATAAGGACATGTTTGACTGACAGATCACATGAGTTGAAAGTAGATACAAAAAGCAGTATGGCAGCCATACTTTGGAAACACAGAAGAAAGAAGCATTCCATTTACACTATGAATACAAGAAAGGTGCAGGAGACATGTCTGAACACAAGGACAACCTTTCGGCTACATATGTATTTGGAGTGTAGTAGCAAGTCAACTAGAATTAGATTAGTATTATCTTATTCCAGTAGTACTTGTAAAACTTGGGATATATAACCAAGTGTAGCAACTCTTTGTAGGCTAAGAAAACAGACATATTTGCTTAGGGTTTCTTGAATATCTTTAGAAGCAAAGAGTTGTAAAACTGCAGCTGTGTACATTTTGTATCACAGAGTTTTCTTCAAATAAAAGCTTCAGGTGGTGCATTTTAACCACCTGATTTTATATGTGTTTGTGTATAATTCTTACATTGCAATTATCTCTTCATAAGTTTCTGAAGTTCTTATCAGAAATTTATAAATATCAAGAATTGTATTCAACCCCCCCTTCTACAATTATACAAGTGTGTAATCTGGGAATAACAATTGGTATCAGAGCAAGCTTCTAACATATTTGAAGTTTAAAGATCAACACACTTCCAACATGTCTAAGAAGGATTATGGAGTGAAGATTCCAGTTCTTGATAGAGAAAATTACTTTCACTGGAAAGTAAAAATGCGTCTACATCTCTCGTCTATTGATGAGGGTTTTGTGGATTGCATTGACAAGGGTCCTCACGTTCCAATGAAGACAGCAACAAGAGTTGGCCTGGCTGATGATGTGCCTGACACTTTCATTCCCAAACCTGTTTCTGAGTGGAGTCTTGAAGATATTGCAGAAGTCCACAAAGACAAAAAGGCCATGAATATTCTGTTCAATGGTCTAGAAACAGACATGGTTGACAATGTTATTAACTGTACTACCGCCAAGGAAGTATGGGACATTGTTCAAACCCTGTGTGAAGGAACAGAACAGGTAAGGGAAAACAAGATGCAACTACTAATCCAACAGTATGAACACTTTCACTTTAAGAGTGGAGAAACATTGAATGATACATTTAGTAGATTTCAAAAGCTACTAAATGGTTTGAAACTGTATGGAAGAGTCTATCAGGTTAAAGACTCTAATCTCAAATTTCTGAGATCACTGCCCAAGGAATGGAAGCCAATGACTGTTTCTCTAAGAAACACTCAAGAGTACAAGACATTTACTCTTGAAAGGCTCTATGGAACTTTAAAGACCTATGAGCTGGAAATGGAGCAGGATGAAGAGATTGAGAAGTCTCAAAAGAAAAGTGGGTCAGTTGCACTCGTTGCCAATTTGGAGCAAAAGGAGGAAAGGACAGAAACTGCTAGTTCTACACCAAACAGGGAGGTTTGTAAAGGTAGAGCAGAATCAAGCGGGAGCAAGGTAAAGGTATCTGAGGAATTGAATGCCCTTCAGCAGGATGAATTGGATGAGATAGATGAGCACTTAGCTTTTCTATCTAGGAGATTCTCTAAGCTGAAATTCAAGAGAAACTCTGGGATGGCCAAGCCATTTAACAAGGATTTTTCCACAAACAACTATGTGGATAAATCCAAAATTAAATGCTACAATTGTGGGATTGCTGGTCATATGATAAGTGAATGCAGGAAACCTAGATCTGAGAACAAGGGAAAGCCAACTGAGGTTGTTGACTATAAGAAGAAATATTTTGATCTTCTCAGGCAGAAAGGAAAGGCATTCTTGACCCAAGAGTATGACTGGGCTGTTGATGACAATCATTCTGATGATGATGCTGAGTTAGTCAACCTTGCTTTAATGGCTGATTCTGGAGAGCAGGAAGCAAGTTCAGCTAGCAATCAGGTATTTTCCACTAATCTCTCTGAGCTCACAAAAGAGGAATGCAATAGTGTTATAGATGAAATGTCTACTGAACTATATCACTTAAGTGTTACTCTTAAATCACTTACTAAAGAGAACAATAGAATTAAAGAGTCTAATCTGTTTTTAAGTGATAGAAATGCTGCTCTAGAATCTCAATTTCTAGAATTTGAGAAAATGAGAGTTGATTGCAATAATGCTAAAAGTGAACTTGAAGCTGTGTTAAAAAGAGAACTGATTTTAAAAGACCAGCTTGAAAAAGAACAAGGGATAATTGCTAAATTTCAAAGTAGTAGGAATGTTTCTCAAAACATAATAGAAGTTCAGGGAATAGAATCTTTTGTAAAGGATACCTGGACTCAAAAGAAAAAGGAGCTAGAACCTGGCCTTGAGGATCTAGAGACTATTTGTGAATCAACGGATAGTGATCATCCGTTGACAGATGAACCGTCAACGGATGAGAGGTATCCGTCGACTAACAAAAAGTCTGTTGGTAAGAAGGAACTTAGGAAACTGGACATCAAGTATGGTCCAGTAAACAAGAATTTTGTTAGTGGTGAGTGCAGCAAAACCAAATCCAGTGGGAAGACTAAGACAGGTGATTTACACAACATAAAGGCTGTTGGTAAATCAGACAATGAAAAGGTAGAAATTGAGGGCAAAAAGAAAAAGAACAGAAATGGTAAGATAGGCATCAACAAGAAAAACAATTACTCTCCTGACAAGTTTGCTCCTAGGAAAACTTGTAGTAATTGTAATAGTGTCAATCATTTATCTTCTAATTGCAAGATTGTTAACAAGGCTCCTGTTCATATACCTCAACCAATGCCATGTATGCCTGCAATGCCTGGTTTGTATCAAAATGCTAGTTTTTCAAATCCATATGTGAACATGCCATATGTGTCTAATCCATACTTTCAATCTATGAATGTGCCACAAATGTCATGGAACCTACCTAACATGAATAATATGTATGCCAATTTTCCACACATGCATGCATCCAATATTCATGCAAATGAGCATTTGTCAAACCCCATTACTCAAGCATCTACACCTAAGATGAAGAATGCTAAGAGTGCAAAGTCAAAGGCTAACAAGAAAGGACCCAAGGAAGCTTGGGTACCAAAATCAACTTGATTTGTTTTTGAAATGTGTGCAGGGAAACAGAAGGAATCTATGGTACCTAGACAGTGGATGTTCTAGGCACATGACAGGAGATTCAACCCTGCTCACAGAGTTCAAGGAAGGAGCTGGCCCTAGAATTACCTTTGGAGATGACAGCAAAGGATATACTAAGGGATATGGCCTGATTTCAAAAGACAATGTCATCATTGAAGAAGTGGCTTTAGTTGAAGGTTTAAAGCACAATTTGCTGAGCATCAGTCAGATTTGTGACAAAGACTATGAAGTAAAGTTCACAAAAGAAGCCTGTGTTGTTTCTGCCAAGGAAGACAACAATGTGGTATTGACAGGCTTTAGAAAAGGAAATGTTTACATAGCTGACTTCAATTCAGCATGCTCAGAATCCATTACTTGTCTCTTCAGCAAAGCAAGTAAGGATGAGAGTTGGCTATGGCATAAGAAGCTGTCACATTTGAATTTTAAAGTTATGAATGATTTGGTAAGAAAGGATCTTGCTAGAGGAATCCCTCATTTGGAGTTTGTCAAAGATGGGCTATGTGATGCCTGCCAATTAGGGAAACAAAAGAAATCATCTTTCAAAAGCAAGACAGAGTCATCCATTGTTAAGCCTCTTCAATTGCTGCATATGGATTTATTTGGTCCAGTAAATGTCATGTCTATTTCAAAGAAGAAATACTGTCTGGTGATTGTAGATGATTTTTCTAAGTTCACATGGACTTTCTTCCTGCACTCCAAGGATTGTGCAAGTGAAATCATTATCAATCACCTCAGAATGCTAAACAATGGTTCTGAAGACAGAGTTCAAAGGATCAGAAGTGACAATGGTACTGAATTCAAAAATTCCACAATGAAGATTTTCTGTGAAGAGAATGGAATTGTCCATGAGTTTTCTGCTGCCAGAACACCTCAACAAAATGGGGTTGTTGAAAGGAAAAACAGAACTCTCATTGAAGCAGCTAGAACAATGTTAAGTGAATCAAGATTACCAACATATTTCTGGGCTGAAGCTGTCAACACTGCATGCTTTACTCAGAATATTTCCTTGGTCAATCAAGCTAGAGGAATGACTCCTTATCAGTTATTAACCAACAAGAAACCAACTTTAGCTTTTCTACATGTCTTTGGATGTAAGTGTTTTGTGCTAAGGAATCATGGAGATAATTTAGGCAAATTTGAAGCAAAGGCAGATGAAGCTATTTTCGTTGGATATGCAGCAGGGAAAGCCTACAAGGTCTACAATCTAAGAACCAACATTGTTATGGAGTCTGTACATGTTGTGTTTGATGATCAAAAGATTCTAGGCCTAAATGATGAAGGCTACCATGAAAAGTTGGAATTTGAGAATGAAGGTGAAGGAAGAATGTACTATGATGATGATGAGGAGAATGAAGATCATGACCACAGAGATCCACCTAGAGCTGTTACACCAACTAGAAGTGATGCTTACACTGTAAATGAAGCATCTGTTGATAGTCATTCTGGAGCATCCGTTGACAGTCATTCTGCAACATCCGTTGACACTATTAGAGATGCATCCGTTGATAGAAATTCTCAAGCATCCGTCGACAGGCAAAATGATGCATCCATTGACAGTCAACTTCATAACTCAGCAAGGACAACAAACTCAGGGGGAGTTTCTCATGGTCAAAGTTCAAAGCTAAATCAACATGATCATGGAAATGAAGCAACCTCATCAAGATCAAATCTTCCACCTGCAAGAAAATGGACTAGAAATCATCCATTTGAGTTAATCATTGGTGAATCAAATTCAAGAGTCCAAACTAGAAGGGCCACTCAAGCTGAATGTCTATACAGTAGCTTCCTATCTCAAGAGGAACCTAAGAAAGTGGAAGATGCCCTTCTAGATCCAGATTGGGTGTTAGCAATGCAAGAAGAGCTAAATCAATTTGAAAGGAATAAAGTATGGAAGCTTGTGCCCAAACCTGATGATAGAAGTGTCATAGGTACTAAATGGGTTCTCAAGAATAAGACAGATGAAAATGGCATAATTGTGAGGAATAAAGCTAGATTAGTGGCAAAGGGCTATTCTCAAGAAGAAGGAATAGATTTTGATGAAACTTTTGCTCCAGTAGCAAGACTTGAGGCAATAAGAATCTTTCTAGCCTATGCAGCACATGCCAATTTCAAAGTCTATCAGATGGATGTCAAAAGTGCCTTTCTAAATGGGGAACTGGAAGAAGAGGTCTATGTCCATCAACCTCCTGGTTTTGAGGATCCAGAATTTCCAGAATATGTATATCTTCTCATGAAAGCACTTTATGGTTTGAAGCAAGCACCAAGAGCCTGGTATGACACTTTATCTCAATTTCTTTTGGAGAACCACTTCACTAGAGGTACAGTAGATAAAACCTTATTTCATAGGGATATTAATGGCTCTTCAATACTTGTTCAAATCTATGTAGATGATATTATTTTTGGGTCTACAGATGAGAAGCTTTGCAAAAAGTTTGCCAAACTTATGCAAAGTAGGTATGAAATGAGTATGATGGGTGAATTAACTTACTTTCTTGGCCTACAAGTAAAGCAAGTTAATGAGGGCATTTTCATAAGTCAAACAAAATATATTTATGATCTCTTAAAGAAATTTGACTTAATGGATTGTACATCTGCTAAAACACCTATGGCCACTGCAACTAAGCTTGAGTTGAATACTAAGGAAAAGTCTGTGGACATCTCAAGTTATAGAGGCATGGTAGGTTCACTTTTATACCTAACAGCTAGTAGACCTGATATAATGTTTTCTACCTGTCTTTGTGCTAGATTTCAAGCTGATCCTAGAGAGTCTCACTTAATAGCTATTAAAAGAATTTTCAGGTATCTCAAGGGAACACCAAACCTTGGCATTTGGTACCCAAGAGAATCTGGTTTTGATCTAACTGGCTATTCAGATGCAGATTATGCAGGTTGCAGAGTTGATAGGAAAAGTACTACAGGTTCCTGTCAATTTCTAGGAAACAGGCTTGTGTCATGGTTCAGTAAGAAACAAAACTCAGTCTCCACTTCTACAGCTGAAGCTGAGTACATTGCGGCTGGAAGCTGTTGTGCACAGATTCTATGGATGAGAAACCAACTCATTGACTATGGTCTAAAAGTTGAGAAGATTCCAATTTTCTGTGACAACACAAGTGCTATTGCCATCACAGGGAATCCAGTGCAACATTCGAGAACCAAGCACATTGACATCAAATACCACTTCATTAGAGAACATGTGATGAATGGTACAGTAGAAATGCACTTTGTGCCAAGTGAAATGCAGCTTGCAGATATCTTCACCAAGCCTCTTGATGAATCCACATTCACAAGATTGGTAGGTGAGCTAGGTATGCTTAATTTGTCATAATTCCTAGTGATATTTGATTTCAATGATTTGAAGCTGGAAATGTGTTTTGATTTACTTGAAAGTGAAAACTTTCAGAAAAAATTTTCTGCAGAAAGTTTGCCTAAGGCAAAATTAGTTATCCGTTGATAGTATAAACACATTACTAGATTTTTGCATGTCAACGGGTAACAGGTTATCCACGTCATCAACGGATAAACTGTATCTCAACCGTTCATTCAATATCCGTTGATATACATTTTTTTTTCTTTTCCGTTGGTAACCGTGTATATCTAATCATGGCTGTACTTATTCTCTTTTTATTTACTATCTGACAGTTACTTTTGACCAATGGAGTAATTACTTTTAATTATTTCATTTTTAATTCTTGAAAAATATAAAAGGCGGACTTGTACTCTCACATCTCACTTTTATTCATTTTCAAGCATATCAAAAGTTAACTGCATCTTCTTCCCTAAAACTCTCTGTAACCAAAGTTCAATCACTTCAATGGCGCCTATTGTTAAGATGATGTCCTCCACTGGGTTTACCTATGAGAAGAACAATTTCGCGGCCTTTGTTGACACAGTGAATGCTCCAGAAGCTTACCACACTTTGATGAGTTTCGTGAAGAAATGCAAACTGTCATATGCTATGACGGCTACCACTCCCTTAATCCACGAGGTAATTGAAGAAATGTGGACATCTGCTGAGTACAATGGCACAGACGGTACAATTGCTTTTTCTTTAAAGGGTAAAAACTATGTGGTTAATTCTGATGTAATAACTGCTTGTTTAAAATTGCCTGAGAATAACTGTCTGAAAGTACCTACTGATGCTGAAATTGTTGCCATGCTTAATTCTATTAATTATGCCCTTAGTACTGAAAACTTAGGGAAAATTGCTAGAAAAGGAATGGTTAAAGAATGGAGCTACTTCTGTGATGCCTTCATTAAAACTTTTTCAGGAAAAATTAGCAATTTTGATGCTGTTACCCTGTCCATGCTAACAATGATGTGTATGCTTTTAAATGATAAATTCTATAATTTTGGCACATTAGTTTTGTATGAGATAGCTGCAAAGTTGGGTAAAAAGGAAACTAGGAGCAAGAATATCTACTTTGCTAGATTTTTAATGCTCTTAGCACTGCATGTGTCTGAGAATAAGCTATCCATTGCTAACCCGGATAGCAAGTTCCAATGTTTTGTTCAGGAGAAGAGAGTCTTAAGTGACCTGATTCGAATGAACCTCAATGCAGGAGTACAGTTGGTATATCTACCAATTGTTCAGGTAACTATCTCTAACTTTGAAACCTCTATCTCCAACCCTCAAATTTCTTTACCTTCTAGTGTCACAATGGAGTCTGTAGTTGTGACCAAACAGGCTCCTACCAAAGTGACCAAATCCAAAGTTCCAAAACCACATTCTAAAAGGCAAACCTCAAGTGTCTCTCAAAAGACACCTGTTGTAAAAACTACCAAACCTCTTGAGGGGAGTGTGAAGGTGGTAGTGAGTGGTGAGGGACAGGGTGAACATCAAAGAAGCCCTAAGGATAAGGAAGGAGAGATGAGTGCAACCACCATTTCAGTCTCTCAAAAGACTGCTAATGTAACTACAGGCCAAATTCTAGTCACACTCTCCCAAAAGAGTGTGACTACTGAATCAAGTTCCCCACAAGGAACACTGCACAAGAGGGTTAGGGACACATATAGCCCAATCTCAAAAACCTATGGAAGAAGAGTGAAATCTAAAACCACAGGGGAATCACAGGGCACACACACTGTACAGGAAACTGTACCTTCTCAAACTCAGTTTGATGTGACTTCAATAAATGTGGAGTCACAGCCCCTTGATCTTAATCTTCAAATCGATACACATTACAATCCACCATCACCAACTCCTTCTCTGGATGTGGATATGATATCTACATCAATTCCTGATTCTCCATCTTTAAGATTCTTGGAGAAGCCCCACTCTATAATTGGTGGTCATCATCTTTTAGATGATTTGTTGGACCATCAATCTTCCCTTCCAGAATTCTCAACACAGACTGTGGCCTCGAACTTAAAATCAATCTCCACAGATTCAGTGTTGGTTTTCTCTTCAACGGATATAATTATTCCTTCCTCAACGGATATCCTTCATCCGTTGACAAGTGTTTCTCCATCAACGGATGCGCCTCTATCTAGCCATCCGTTGACAGCTATAACTACTTCATCAACGGATATTCCTTATCCGTTGATAACTCACTCTACCACTGCTATATCTGACATTCCAGTGTCAAGTGTAGAGGAGTTCTCAGTAGTTGAAACACTTTTAGGTTTGAGGGAAGGGAGTGAGAGGCTGCCTTGTGAGCAGGCAAAAGGAGAGATAAATAATGAGAGGCTGGCCATTTCTTCCGGTCAGGCAAAAGGAGAGTTGGAGAGTACCACCTTAGTAGGTGAAGGTGAGGGTGTGAGAGGTGTGAGCCAAGGGGAGCCCTTGATGCAAGAAAAGAGAGATGAGGTGAGAGAAGGGACTACAGGAGAGATAAGGATGGAAGAAGCAGCCATTGCTAGTGAGTCAATGGGGGTTGAGGATGCATCCAAGGAAATGGAATTTCAAAGAGAATATCAGTCCATGATTGACTCCATTTCTCTGGATGCTGAAACCTTTACTCACCCTGTTCCTGCCTATCAAATTCTGGCACAACAGGGCAATGTGGAAGCAGAGGAGGCACTGCACCTAGTGCACACCTCACAATCTCTACTTAGAGCTAAGGAATCTATAGCAGCTCTGCCAACCACTGCTGAGAGTGATGAATTTGACAATTCTGAAGATGAAGACAGCCAGAGCTCTGAAGATGAAGGTGGTAGCAGTGTTCATGATTTTGCATTTGCTCAAAACTACACCTATCACCAACTTGATATGGAAATCATAAGGCAATATAAATCTGCCCTGGCTGAGCACCCAGAAGCAGATCCACAGAGAAAGGTTGTTCTTCAACAGGCAATTGACTCCCTAAAGTTACAAAAGATGCAAATGGTGATTCAGAGATCCAATTTAGAGGAGGTCAAACAAGAAATCAAGGATGTGAAAATCTCTGTGGATTCCAAGCTAGAGCAACTAGCTCCTACAGCCACTCAGAGGGTGTTGCAACAAAGGTTTCTCAAAGAAGACAACCTGGCTAAATCTGTGCAACTTCTCACTTCAAGAGTGGAAAAGATGGAATCCCAGATGGAGCAATTTCTTCAACATCAGAAACTGCAAACCCAACTGCTAGAAAGGTTAGTTGCAGCCCCAACTTCTAGTCAAACCCTTGATGCTAACAAAAAGGGGGAGAAAGTAAAAGAGGCTGTGGCAACTTCAAGTCAAATCTTAATTTCTGAAAGAAGGGAAGCAGCAAGTGAGGAGGAGCAGCAGCCTACCATAGTGGTCAATCCACAAGAATTCATTGTCACAGCTTCCCCCAGCAAATCCAAACCTCTATCTGAAGAGTTTGATTTCTCAAACATGACAGAAGAGGAAAAGCTAGCCAAAATTGAAGCTCTCCAAAAGATGAAAGAAGAAAACTATGAAAGGATAATGAGGACAGAAAGATTGATCAATCAATCTATTGCATCAAATCTGTTCTCTAGCCAAACCTCAGCTCCAACAATATCTACAACAATTCTGAAGGTGCTCACTCCAGCAATTGTGGCTCCTACATTCTATGATGCTGAGCCTTCTCATGTTAAGGAATTTGAACCCTACATCAAATCAAGACCCTTCTCACCACCAAAAGCAAATGGGAAGAACAAGTTACAACTGGACTTTCCATTTCCCAAGGATGATGAAGAGAAGTTGATGGGTAAGGCAATCAAGGAATTCAAGGAGAAGGCTAACAGTTGTGTAAGAGATTGGATGGCTGTAATCATAAGGAATGGAAAAGTTCTAAACATATCCAACAGCCATCCTAGATTTGTTGAAGCTAAGAGAGAAGAAACTTCAAGGCTGCTAAGAGAATCTCAACCAAGCACTGAATATCTATATGAAAACTCAGATGAGAAGCAAGCAAGGCTGGCTCAAGAGTTATTGGATGAGGTAGAGGATGAATTGAGGGAACCTGAGGAAGTCCCCAAATTCAAAAAGAAAGGGAAATCAGTCCCCAAATCCAAGAGATTAAAATCACATGCAAGGAGGCCTGTCTCTCCAGAAACTGAAAACAAAGAGACAGTTGGTTCATCACAACCTATTGATGTGAAAGTATTCAACCCAGATGTAAATTTCCATGGTGAGCCTATAGTACCTAAAGAGGAACCAATGAATCTTGACTCCATTGAGGTTCCTTCATTCTTGCTGAAGCCTCAACAGAAGCCTACACAGAAGAAAAGGAAACCAAGGAAGCAACCTTCAAAGGAACCAATTCAAGTTGCTAGGGTACCTGCAATTGTCAGGCAGCCAATCTTGGAAAACAAGGATGATTTTATCTATCAGGCAGATATTGAAGAATACTCTGACATGAATCTTTATCTGGATGAATTGTCAGAAGTAAGAGGAATTGACAAATATAAACATTTGCCTGAAAGATTGGTCTTTGTATACAAGGGAGGAACGGAAAGGACATGGCCACTACAAAGGGTTCTTGGAGAAAATTATCATACCTTAACCAAAGTGTTCTCTGCAATCAAGAGATACACAGGGTTCTCCAAGATAGCAAAAGGGGAGATACTGGACAAAATAGAACAAATAAGGAGGGATTGGAACTCACCATCAAGTCTACCAAGGAAAATGAAGATCCCATACAATGGACAGAAAATCCACCTCCAACCTTTCTGGATGATGGAGTTCAGGGATGAAGATGGTAACAGGAGATTCTTCAGGTTAGAAGACCAACTGCCAAAGGCTAGTTCTCAATACCTGAGATGGCTACAACAGAAGCTAAATCCAAAGGTAGATGAAGAAGATGCCTTCTATAGGCAACTCCAAATACAGATTGAGTCCAACTCTGCCAAGGAAGGAAAATCAAGGGTGATGCCAACAAGAGGAAAGAAACAGTCCTAATCTGCTCAGTCTAGAGGAGCACTTCTCTGTAAATTTCTCAAACTTTCAGTTTTTCAATTATTGTAGCTTAATACAATTTATGTATTGCTCTTTATATATCTTTAGGAATGTTTTGTTATCATCAAGGTCCTGAATTTATGCTTTATTGCCATCAAGTATAAATTGGGGGAGATTGTTAGGAATATGTTGTACTTGATGATAACTTCACAATCAATCAAATTGTTTAAGGTTTTGTAGCTGTCAACGGATGAGGATTTATAACTCTATCCGTTGACAGGTAGCTCATCAACGGATGAGGTTTTGTAGCACACTGCAGTATCTCTATGTTATCAGTTGATAGTGTTTTTATCCACAGTCATGTTGACTATCAACGGATAGGCAGAATAGGGTAGCCAATTGTAAATAAGCTATGCTATGTAATTCTGTCTAAGTGAAAGTGTATCAACGGATGAAGACTAAACTCTATCAACGGATACAACTCAAATTCACTCTATCAACGGATACAGCTCAAGTCCCAATATCAACGGATACTGCTCTATACATCATCAACGGATGTCAGTATACATCATCAACGGATAATCATTGACACTGATTTCTATGATTAGCTGGAGGTTAGCAGTTGATAAGGACATGTTTGACTGACAGATCACATGAGTTGAAAGTAGATACAAAAAGCAGTATGGCAGCCATACTTTGGAAACACAGAAGAAAGAAGCATTCCATTTACACTATGAATACAAGAAAGGTGCAGGAGACATGTCTGAACACAAGGACAACCTTTCGGCTACATATGTATTTGGAGTGTAGTAGCAAGTCAACTAGAATTAGATTAGTATTATCTTATTCCAGTAGTACTTGTAAAACTTGGGATATATAACCAAGTGTAGCAACTCTTTGTAGGCTAAGAAAACAGACATATTTGCTTAGGGTTTCTTGAATATCTTTAGAAGCAAAGAGTTGTAAAACTGCAGCTGTGTACATTTTGTATCACAGAGTTTTCTTCAAATAAAAGCTTCAGGTGGTGCATTTTAACCACCTGATTTTATATGTGTTTGTGTATAATTCTTACATTGCAATTATCTCTTCATAAGTTTCTGAAGTTCTTATCAGAAATTTATAAATATCAAGAATTGTATTCAACCCCCCCTTCTACAATTATACAAGTGTGTAATCTGGGAATAACAGAATTGTCTCACCGGAGTGTTTTTCGGTTGCTGGAAAATTCCGGATTCCGGCGAACCTCCATTAAAGGTGGTCAAGTGTTCTTGGTGTTCTCGGTGATGAATGTGTGGAGATGGTGATGAATAGTGCTGTTTGATCCATTTTTTTCAGCATAACTTTTCAGAAAAATGTTTTTGGGTCATATTTTTATAAAAAAAAAATTCTAAAATTCAGAATTCTTTTATGTATTATTATTTTAATTTCTAAAAATTAAATTTAATTAGTTAATTATTTTTAAATAATAATTTAATTGATTTAATTAATTGATTAATTCATTTTAATTGATTAATTATATTAATTAATTATTATTTAAATATGTAATTGACTTCATTGAATTTAAATCTTTTTATTCTAAAAGATTTATTATTTTTATGAGTTGATTAATAAATAATTAATTTGAATATTCAATTAATTTAATTATTAATTGAATTATTCTTATTAATTGCGTATTAATTAAACCGTTTGTCCGTTTTCAACGAGAAAAGTATTTCTGGAATTAGAAAAATGACCCAGTTCTTATAAAAATAGTTTTAAGTTAAAATTCAACTTTTAAATTTGGATCGACTTTTTACCAAACCTTTTTATTGAGTCGGTTGTATTCGATAATTAGGGTTTTGACCCGTTTTCTGTTTTAAAAATATTGGATAAAATCTTTTTATGATCTGATCAACGTGCTATGTGATTATGTGATCTATTTATTAGTCTCTTTACGTGCGATGTGAATTATCGAAGTGTTTACTTCGAGGGTTAAGCGTTGTAATTATATTTCTATTTCTTTATCGAGGATTAATTTGTAAGTATTGACTTAGATTTGTCAGCGGAGATATAATGAAGAGGGTTGGAGATAGATGTGGTATTCTTTGTGGGTTATGAAAATGGTGGAGATGGATACAATATTATTTGTGGATTGTTGGATTTATTGTGAGGTGTCTTCTTAACACCGGGAAAATGCCTATGTTCAAAGGGGATATTTCCAATTAATTTCTTCCGTCGTAGATATTGTAGACGCGCGGGCTCGATGTCAGCGGATCAGACTCGTGACAATCGCAAGAGCGTCAAACCAACGAATGATTGAAATAGAAGATTTTGATGCCGTAAAATAGAATAAGATAGGTGTATTACTTCGGTGCTACGTATTAGCTAAGGATCTGTGGCAAGTATTTTCTTGATCATCTTAAACACTTTTATTTTATGTTTCATTGATTCATATCATGACAAATAGTTATTGTTCAGAGCTATTTGTGATTTTTAAATATTTTTGTGCGAACAAAGTTACTTGATATTGGTACCCTTGATGTGGGGAATTATTTAAGATAAACTCTTCATATCCTTATTATCGTAGTAAATAATACGGATGTGAACTGTTTGTGAAACTAAGCATTTCCTGTTGAATTCGGAAATTGCTGTATTGGATTGGAAAATGGTAAAGCGTAGGAGGCCATGGTTGATGTCATGGTCCAGCAATATTTATTGGAAAATGATAAAGCGTAGGAGGCCATGGTTGCTGTCATGGTCCAGCAATATTTAAGGAAGATATGGTAACCATTCCATCTTCCTATAGGCTAACATTAATTGCCTATTTTGGGTACCCCAGAAATCCGGACTATACACACACGGAAAATAAGAGAATACTGGTGGAGTATAGAGGGTCCCGTTGCCTTAGAACCTGATCAGGGGGCAATGGTGTTTCACTTATTTATATCCAATCCATATCGCCCGAATGGCTATTATATATTGTGAGTTGGCAGATGATTCATTTTTATGACATGCCAAATGATTTCAGTTATGATTTGAATTATATCACAGTTGTTGATTCAGTTTCTTTATAAACTGTTTTACATTTCAGTTGATTTTTATGCCCCACTAATCCTGGTTTTATATCAAAAATTTTATACGCTTGCTGAGCATTTCTTTCGCTCATACTTGCTGTTGTAATTCTAACATTTCAGTAACGTAGGTTGGCGAGACTTATCCGCACAGTTCAGAAAGAGAAGAGGCGTGATGCTATTTCGAAGATGACTTGGCTCAGGATGTCTGCATTTAGTGTAAGATCTATTTTATATAATTGAGTTCTAATATTTATTATTATTATGTAATGGTCTAGTTAGCCTAGCGTACTTCTTATCGAAGTTACACCAATGGTTTAAGGTTTGATCAAAGAGAATGTTGTAAAGAAGGATTACTTTTCTATTTAATGGAATTTGGATTCTTGTTTCTAGCCCTATAACCTTAAAAGATCTTGGTATGTTGGGGTCACAGATGTTATATTTCCAGTGTTGGACAATCACAAGTGAATGATTATTATTAAGCAGATGTTTTATTTTGAGGATTTTTGCGTGACAACCAAATCTTCTGACCCCGGATTTGGGGGGTGTCACAGTTGGTATCAGAGCTGAGGTTATAGTAAACTAGAAACGAGGGTGTGTAGGAGTGTGTATAGCTAAGTAAGGAACGTCAGAGCTCATGTAGAGTTCGTGTTGGGCTATTGGATATAGTACCAATTAGTAAGTTAAGATATAAGTGTTAGCGGAAGATTACGTTGAATTAGATAGATTTTCTTGCGACTGTAGATGTCTACTACGGAATCTTCAGAGACTATTATGATTCGAAATGACGTGCTGATTTAAGATGATCATGCTAAACGGGTGAGAATTTTTTTATGGATGGAGATGACTGCTGTGGAATCTTCAGAGATTATTACGAGTTGACGATGACAAACTATATCGATATTGGTACAACGTGGAAAGGAAGACGATTAAAATCGAATGACAAGCTATCGAAAGAACCGACGAAGAAGGCATAAGAAGAGACCTTGGCAATACCTTCTCTTCTTACAAATTATTTTGATATCCCTCCTAGAAAGGCATTCGTTAAAAGATATATCTCCTCTTCTAAATAGTGACATTTTGAATTTTAACTTTTCATTTTCTCTAGTGGTTAATAACTTTATTTGAAATATAGTACCACTTGTTCGGTACTTTCTTTTTGGTTGTTCATCTTCTCAAAAATGACACATTTGGAATTCCTTTCATATTTCTCAACTCCTACTGAGACGAACAACCCTATTTATAGGGGACACCAGGTATATCTGTCTGTGTGATAGAAGTTGGATGGGACGCCATCACTGGTGTGTTGTGTATTACAAGAAGGCTGGTCACCTTATTTGTAAATGTCGGAGCTAAGACGCACAACGTCGGGTTCATATGATCATATTGATCTCTCAGTTATTCTTTCATTTCAAAGAATATTTGCTTTAAAATTCATAAATTGATAACCAAAAATGAGGGATATTTGCTACGATATGAAATCTCTTCTCTTCAAAATTTCATAATTTTTATCATCACAAAAAGTTTTGAAGGTATGCCAATCAATTGGGAATAAGTTAACCTTGACGGGATGAATTAAGACTTAGCGATGGGATTACAACGAGCAAAAGCAGATCAAGATACGATTAGAATACTAATGGCGGATAATGGAGTCAATTCGTTTTCTTTTTATCAATTAACGCTACGTTACTCCAAAGTTGGTTCGATTTTATATGGAAGAAAAGCAAGTGTGGATGATGAAGGAGTTAAGGAACCCTAGGGATTTCTTTTCCTCAGTGGATTCCGAGGACGGAATCCCTTTAAGGAGGGAAGATTGTAACAACCCCGATTTTTCCAGATTTATTATTATTATTATTACTTAAATATTTTATTGATTTTCCGCAAAGGAATAATAAGATTGTGATTATTTAATTTTAATTTGAATGCAGTTATGTGTTTAATTGTTAATAGGTTATTCGGGTAGACTGTATTTGGTACTGTCTGTGTTAGTAAAAATGTTTATTTTATTAAAAAATTTATATTTTTATCAAAAGTGATAAATTTAGTTTGTTTTAAAATTTTATGGATCGAGTTGGTATTTTATTGGTACAAAAATTATACCCGGTATTCTACCCGTGTACAAAAGTTTTATTTGTATAAATTATTAAAATGTTTAAAATTTAGGATTATCACATTTTTGGTAACTTGAGATTATTTTAGAATTTTAAGGATCAAAACTATATTTTTCTCGTACTAAAATTTTACCCGGTAACTTATCCGTGCCCCATTAATATTTGGGTGCATTATGAAAATATTTGAAAATTTTGTATTTGATATTTTTGATCAATCAGGGACAATTATGTGTAATTTATTATATTAAAATATATTTTTAGTTTAATTTACTGTGTGTTAGTTTATTTTTAATGCATTTAAATACGTTATGATTTTTATTAAATAGGAAAATTATCCCATACATGTTATGTGACTTTTGTGTATCATAGATTATTTTATTCTATTTTTCTGTAATTTTTATATTTTTAGAATACAGTTATTTCGCATTTTAATTTTCGGACCCAGTCCCTATATTGTGTTTGAGGCCTTGTTTTTGATAAAATTATTTTTATATAATCATGGGATATCTAAAAATGCATTATGTTGTAATTTTTTAATATTCGTAATTTTTGGAGAATTTTGACTGTTAAGTTATAATTGTTTAAAAATAAAAGTTTTACATTTTTATCCCATAAAAATTATTTTTAAGGCTTAATGATTTTATTTAGGGGTTAAAAATATTTTTTGGGGTATTAATTTTCGATTAATATAAATAGGAATCAGATTTTTTTTTATTTATTAATAATTCATAAAATCAGATTTTTTTTTATATGTAAATAAATATAAAAATATATTTTATCTCTCATGTTCTTGAGGATCAAATCCAAATTTGAAGGTGTTATTGATATCGGATTTTGGTGTTCTTATGCTCAAATCGAAGCTCTTGACATCTAGTTTCATAATCTACAATCCGTTTTCGTGTTAGGTAACTTTCCGATTTTATATGAATTTTCTTTTGAATCTGCAAATTAGGGTTCTTCATAAAATTTGGGGTTTTTCGATTCTTTGATTTTCCGGTTGAATTGATTGTTTGTATAGCTTCATATTGATTCCAGGAGTTCAATTCCATGTTCAATTTCATCGTTATATTGCTAGTTTGGTCAATTCGAATTCTAGGGTTCTTGAGTCAAATTTGGGTTTTTTGATTGAGTAATTTTCCGATTGATTTGATTGTTTGTAAAGCTTCTAGGGGTCCTAAGGAGCATATCTATGTGTTTAATTTGATTGTTCTAATGCCGGATTGTGATATTTGTTGAGTATTGAATACAGTAAAAGAATACAGAGGGGGGGGGGGTGAATGGATTCTTGAGTTTTTCTTCGGTTTTGAATCTTTGCAGCAAGATAAGTGATGAGTGTGTGAGATATGAAGATGCGGATAATTAAACACAAACACAACACAATATCACTTTAATCTAATATTTTATTAGATTAAGATGTTGCTACAATCTGTGAATACAAATGATAGTATTCTCAGCTTCGTTTTTCTCAGAGAGATATTTTCTGGATATATTTGAGAAACTTCAAAACCTTAACAGCTAAGGAAGTGAGGCTGTATCCTTATAGACATGGATACACCCCCTTGCTACAAATGAGGTAGGTAAAAAACAAAAGCACTTTCCAGTCTGTCTATCTCATTTTAGTAAGAGTCCAAACGGCTACAGATTTGACTTTGAAAAGCCTGTTTAGATCCACTTCTTCAGCTCCTTGTCCCTTGTCTTATCTCTCCAAGCTTCTTTGTAGGCTTTCCAGCATGCTTTATAGGACAGAGTCAAATAAAGTATCCTGGCTTGTTGCAGGTTTCTGACTTGTACAATTCTTCAGTATTTTGTCCTCAAGAATGTATTCGAGAAGTGACTAAGTAAGTGATTCGAGAACTGGAGTTGACTTGATCGATAACTCTGAGTTCTCGAATAGTGTTATCTTGACATATCGAATCACTTCTCGAATAGTTCTTTTCTCTGGGACTCCTTGAGATATCGAATAGAGCATTTTGACATATCGAATCCCTGAGATATCGAATAGCATATTGAGAGATATCGAATAGTGTCTTCTGAGATATCGAACTTCAGACTTCTCGAATGCTAGACTTCTCGAATAGACAAATGTACTTCTCGAATTGGTACTTAGGCAAATTCTTCATTTCTTCAAATCCCAACTGTGATTATTTGGCAGTCTTCATTCCCTTGCTTGAGGCATGAACCTTAGAACTTCTTTCAAGCTTTATTCTTGACTTAGTAGGTACAGTTACACAGATAGAATTTGATGCCTATTACAAGTACAGAACAAATAGAAACTCTACAACTAGAGGTTCCCTCAGTTAAGAGGTCATGTAGGTAATGCATAGCATTACACATACTTAGGCTTGTTATTAGATGTATTCAGGCATGCCTCTGTGACTAACAATCTCCCCCAAATTGTGAGTAAGACCCTTAGTCACAATTTCATGTCTGATAACAAGCCTATCATACATAAAGATAAAACTTGACAGTACAGGTATGAATTTCCATCAGCAATTTGGATAGAACTACAGAGTGAGTAATCTTACAGCCTATGATGAAGAACTAGCCATTGTCTTTTGATTCCCTTTCCATAGCTTTGGCTTGAAATTCATCATATTCTTTCTCTCTTCTTTCTTTCTCCTTCCTTGTATTCTCATCCATAGCTTTTATTATTTCTGCCATAGCATCCAATTCTTCAAGCAAAATTGAGTCTTTGAAATCTTCAAGTACTGGTTCCAGAATATTTGCAGGATAGTGGTTGAGTAGATTCATTCTGATGTTGACTTGATTTCCATTCCTCCTCCTATACTTTACCATGTAGGGGTTGAACTGAACTCTACACAAACCCTTTTTCCTCAGCTTTTCTGCTTCACTTTCCAGTCTCTCAATTTCTTTCTCCCTTGCCAGCCATTTCTCAAAACACTCTTTTCTGACTTTTTCTTCATGATCTCTCTTCATTTTCACAAAATCAATTAGCTCCAGTTTCCATACTCTCTCCACTTTATCTTCTGAGCTCAACAGTGCAATGATTCTCTCTATGTCATATAGCTTGCCCCAGTGTTGACATCCTCCTTGTTTGAATTTCTCCTCCCTTCCATCCGAATATTTAATCTCAAGGCAATTATCAACAATGGCAACATGATAGATTCTTTGAGCTTGCAAAAATTGCAGTTGGTCTACATCATAATCTTCATCTAGTGGTTGGAGTTTTAGGCCTGGATAGATTGTCAGGGTTTTTGATATGGTTGGCTTTGATTTCCTTGCAGCTTGCTTGAACTTGATTCTTTTTACATGATTACTTGGCAGCAGTATGTGACCTTTGTTTGTAGACCATTGTAGTATTCCATTAGCAGTTTGCTTTTTGAAACATACAGATGGTTTCTTGACTTGAATCTTCTTCTCTTCTTGAGGTGGCAAGACAGTTGCAGAAGCCATAGATGCAAATTTTGAAAGGTCACTACTGGCAGCATTCACCCTAGACTTAGAGTCTTGTGTTGTGGTGAGGTTACTGTCAGCAATGCCTGAGGCTTGCTGTCTTCCACTTTTCCTCTCAGAGCCTTTACCTTGATCATCATCATTCTTCCTCTTCTCATCATCCTTCTTCTTCTTCTTGTCTTCATCACCCTTATTACTCCTGTGATATCTTCTCCTTCCATCACTTTTATCTTCATCCTTGTCTTGATCTTTGCTTGGGTTGAACTTAGCAGTCTCAGATACAATGCCAGTTGCAATATATGACCTGAGATAAGATATAGCTTCTAATTCTTCTGCTGTTCTAGATCCCTTCTTCTTGATCAGTTTCTCAATGATGGCTATGATGAGATTTTTATTTTGAGGAGTTAGATGCTTAGGAATGACCAGCTGCTTGATATCTTCAATTCTTGTTCCAGCCTGGTAGATAATAGTTCTAGGATCTGTGAAAACTTCAGGTAGCCTTGAAGGTTGACCATTCCTCAATTCATCATGAAGACTCTTGTTGTTCTCATTTCCCTTCTCAATTAGTCCAAGGAGCACATTCACTTCTGAGTGCTTTAGACTCTGTAGAGTATTGATGGTTAAGTGCCATATCTTGTTCTTTCCTACCATCAATATCTCCTTGAGCCATAGATCATTAAGCCTCCTTGGTACTACAGTGAGACAGTCAATCTGACTCTTCAAACTCTTATGATATAGCAGAGCATCACCAGCCTGTTCTCTAGAGACTTTCAGAAGCTCCAAGAATGCATCATCATGATAGACATTTGAGTTTGCAATTTCTTGTAGCTTGGCCTCAGTGACCACCTTCACTTCTACTGGCTTGGCACTCTTAGATATTGAGATTTGAGGCTTGTCAGATGGCATACTCCCTGCAACCACTGTGGTTGTAATAGACTGCCTTTGACCATCAGGAGTAGTGATGTGCACAGTTGGTAGAGTGACAACTGGCAGAGAAGTGGGAGGCACATCAACTTTGTCCTTTCCTTTTCCAGGCACATGAGTAGTAGATTTCAAAGTTCTCTGATGGCCACCCTCAGTGATATTGATGCCCTTTTCTAGTGATCTCTCCCCCTTTGGATTTGAGTTCTTTGATATCCTCTTCTCCCCCTTAGGCTTGTTGACAGACACAGGGACTGTAGGATGCACCTTTGGAGTTGAAGATTCATCAGGTAGGGGAAGACCCATGTGCTTCATCATTGCAGACAACATTGATTGTTGATGCAGAAGGACATCAGCTGTGGTGGTGGCTTGAGTGTTCAACTGCTCAGTCAGAGTTGTCACAGTGTCTGTAAGATGAGCATTGGACTTGTGGAGAGAGACTACCTCCTTTTCAAGAGTATCCACTTTAGTGAAGAGTTCATTGGCCTTAAAACCAGATAGGGATTGATCCTTCAGTCTCTGCACTTCGAACCTTGACATCTCATGCACAGGAACCTCAGTGACCAGCTTGTCTCCATATTGATTTGCAAAGAGGGTCCTGAGCATGGCATTGGCATCAGTTGTCTGATCTGATAAGGATTGAAATTTGTGCCCCAGACCTGTGACAGCATCCTTGAGAATAGCTAAACCATTGTCCATCCTGGTGCAAGTAGCATTGCAGGTTCGAATGTCCTTGAGCACAGTCTCCAATTGAGGGAATTTAGCATCAAAAGTCCTCTTGATCTCATGCACCTCCTTGGTTGTAGCTGAACACACTTCATTAATTTCTGTCTTTAAGCCTTTACCAAGATAGTGTGCAGCCTTGAGAATGCCTTTATAGCTGTCATTCACTGCTTCAAACACATCAGTAGGGTTGAGAGATTTGGCATTGGACCCTAGTGAAGTGATGTACTCTTCTCTGAGATACTGGAGACCTTCTGAGAGAGGGATTGAATTGGTTCCTTGCAGCCAAGCATCGATATTCCCATCTCTCTCAGTTTCATCTATGATTTTCTCCTTCTGTAGCTCTACATCCTCTTTGTGACATAGGAGAATAGCTTCATAGTCTGGATTGGGCATGTTTGCAGTGAGAAGGTGCTGAGCAATTTTTGTGAACTCAGGGATCTGATCCACAACTAAGCTTTGAAGTGCTTCAACCGTCAATTGTGGTGGAACAGACCCTGATCCTGAAGCACTGTCATGTTGCACAGGCTTCAGCCATTGAGACAAAAAGTTAGAGCTAGAGCTAGGCTTGCTAGGCTCCTCAGTTACAGATGCAACTTCTGCAACCGGATGAACAGACTCTACTACTGTTGTCTCCACAGAAGTGGGATGAGTTACAACAGTAGTTGACACAGGCACAGAGTCTCTAGTAAGAACTAGTGAATCCTCTGTGTTTGTGATGGTGTCATTAGGATATGCCCCAGCATGCATTCCCTGACCATCCAAATGTGGTACCTGGGTGGTGAGCAAGGTGTCATGCACCAAGTCACTTGAATTCATTGGCTCATCAAAGGAAAAGAATTCTTGATGATCAATGCCTTGCTCCTCAATTGCTTGAGTTGCAGGCTTCAAAGAAATATGAGTGGTAGATTCTGAAAGAGAAGTGTGTTGTAGACAAGATTTTGGCAACTCCCCCTGAGAAATAGAGGGAGTTTCAGTTATGATGTGCTCTCCACTCAGTGTTGTGCCAGCCTTATCACTCCCTTGTGCTGACTCTTTACAGATAGGTGCATTGGGGAGGATGCTTGATTCTATAGATGCATCCTGTTGAGAGGATACATCTAGTGAGCTGTGTGCCCCTGATTTTACAACTTCAGCCATTTGAGTGACTGAAGAGGTGGTTTTAGACTTCTTCTTCTTCTTTAGGCTTATGATAGGTGACTCAGGTTTCTCACTTTCTAACCCTAGTTCTACAGCCAAGGCTGCTTCAGTTAAGATTTCTAAAGGTTCAGAAGCAACCTGTTTTCTCTTCTTTTTACTAACATCACCCTTTTGAGAGGATGATGCAGTTGGCTCTTTGCTGGATAGAGTGTTTGGCTGGGGGGGTTGGTTAGCAGGCCTTGGGTTAGCACTTTGTTCTCCTTGCTTAGGCTGTGCTAACTGAGATTTAGAATCAAATATTGGCATGTTGTGGGGGTAAGACCTAAACAAACCCTCCATGTGGGGAGTTATGCTAAGTCTTACATCCACATCATTCCTAGTCTCCAAATTACCAAAAATGAGTTTGGTCATGGACCTAGGATAGCCTATTTTACTCTTATCTACTCCAGGCAATTCAATCAAAGAAGCATTTTTAAAGTTAAGCACTGATTGAATAAAGCGAGGAAAGAAAATTTCATTACCTCTCTTGGCTGTGGTCTGACCAAGTCTCCCATAGAGTTCCTGTAGGATGAGAAGTCCAACATCTATCTTTCTCCCATGAGCCAAGGCATAGGCAAGCTGCTGCACGGGTGTACTAATCTGATCAAAGCTTGACTTCCGTGCAGTGAATACATGAAGGAGTGTAGCAAATACAAAGCTCCATTCTTTCCTTAAGAACTTCCTATTCAACTTTCCCAGCTTGATAGTATCAGAGTAGTTGATGAAGTCAAAGAATTCTTCCAACTCATCATTGGAGGCCAGAGCATCATACGTCTCTTGCTGCATATCCAAGGCTTGATTCATGTCTGCAGTGGTGATAGTGATATCCTCTCCTTGAATCTTGCAGTGAACAATATAAGAAGTGATAGCATTCTCAAGAGCGATGACCTCCACAGTAGCAGTCCTCCAGAATTGTTCCAATAGATCTATGTACAGAGTTGGGTTGGCTGAGAGCGCACTCTTGATGTATGATTCAGACAACCACCGAACAAAGCACTTGAAATTGGCATTCGGTGCTTCCACATCACTGGTGATTGCGATGAAATTAGTTTGGAATGATATGGTGAGTTTAGGGTTTGCCATTTGGGTAGAGAAGAAAAGAGAATTAGGATTGAAGAAGAAATTCGCAGTTAGGGTTTTTCAGAGGTTTCAGGAGTTGAGGTGCTTGAGAAATCGAACGAAAAGAATTGAATAGTTGTGAAGTTGAATGTATATGTATGAATGTCTTGAGTTGTCGATAGATAAGTGTTCTGTAGCGACAAGTCATTCGAGAAGTATGAAACAACTATTCGAGAAGTCAAGAAAGGCTTATTCGATATCTCAGACAGTTTTTAACTCACAGCTGGCAGTGATTTAACTCAGAAGAAAATTCAAAGTTAAGAATAATTTTTTTTTTTTTTTTTTTTTTTTTTTTTTTTTATGAGTGAAATGAAGTTTTGAATATAAATCCAAAAAGCGATTAAGTGTCAGCGAAAGATCAGCCTTTTCAAATGATTCGATAACTCAAATGCAGTATTCGAGAACTCTATCATTAGAGAACTAAAATACTCTATTCGAGAACTCAAAGTGTGCTATTCGATTTCTCTAAAAGACACTATTCGAGAACTCAAGAGGGTTCTAGATAGGCCTATTCGAGAACTCGAGCCAAGACATAACAATGAACCATTCGAGAAGTCTGACTTATCGAACTATACTTTTCACTCATAAAATTCAATTTTCACTATCTTTTAAAATTTACCAGAAATATTCACTGAAGAATATTCTACTAAATTAAATAGTGATTTTCTCAAAATTTCACAGAAATTTCAAGCTAAAGATGTATGATTTTCAACATGTGCAGCATTGGAATATTTATACATCATACTCCAGCCAATACTTACTTTTAAAAATATTGAGCATTTGATAAGGTAAGTATTTACTGCTGCAACAATCTAGTTGATATATTCACTTAGCCAGAATTCGAAGAATTCAGCATTCCAATCTCACTGACCAGCCTAGTGAAGGTGGCTTCATCTAATGGCTTAGTGAATATGTCAGCTAGTTGTTTTTCTGTGGGAACATAATGTAACTCAATGGTTCCATTAGTTGCATGCTCCCTTATGAAATGATATCTGATGTCAATGTGCTTTGTTCTAGAATGATTGACAGGATTGGCAACTATAGAGATTGCACTTGTGTTGTCACACATGATAGGAATTCTTTCCAACACAAGTCCATAATCTCTAAGTTGGTTTCTAATCCAAAGCACTTGAGCACAGCAACTTCCAGCAGCTATGTATTCAGCTTCAGCTGTGGAAGTTGACACAGATTGTTGTTTCTTGCTGTACCAAGAGACTAACCTTTGGCCAAGAAACTGGCAGCTACCTGATGTGCTTTTCCTATCCACTCTGCATCCAGCATAATCAGCATCAGAATAACCAACCAGATTGAACCCTGTGTCCTTAGGATACCATAACCCCAAGTTTGGTGTGCCTTTCAGATATTTGAAGATCCTTTTTATAGCTATCATGTGTGATTCCTTTGGGTTTGATTGAAACCTTGCACATAAGCATGTAGCAAACATGATATCTGGCCTACTAGCAGTGAGGTAGAGTAGAGAACCGACCATGCCTCTGTAGATTGAGATATCTACCTTTTTGCCCTTAGCATCATCATCTAACTTGGTGACAGTGGCCATGGGTGTCTTCGCAGGTGAGCATTCTTCCAAATCAAATTTCTTCAGTAAATCTTTAATGTATTTGGTTTGACTTATAAAAATGCCATCCTTCCTTTGACTCACTTGCAGTCCAAGAAAGAATGTTAATTCTCCCATCATACTCATCTCATATCTGCTTTGCATGAGCTTAGAGAATTTTTCACACAGCTTCTCATTTGTAGAGCCAAATATGATATCATCCACATAGATTTGAACTAGGATAATATCATCACCATGTTTCTTGTAGAACAGTGTCTTGTCCAGTGTGCCTCTAGTGAATTGATTCTCCAGTAGAAATTGTGATAGTGTGTCATACCATGCCCTAGGAGCTTGCTTGAGTCCATACAATGCTTTAAGTAATCTGTAGACAAAGTGGGGAAACTGTGGATCCTCAAAGCCAGGTGGTTGTTGCACATATACTTCTTCTTCCAACTCCCCATTCAGGAATGCACTCTTGACATCCATTTGATAGACCTTGAAATTAGAATGTGCAGCAAATGCCAAGAAAATTCTGATGGCTTCTAGTCTAGCAACAGGGGCAAAGGTCTCATCATAGTCAATACCTTCCTGTTGAGAGTATCCTTTTGCAACCAACCTTGCTTTGTTTCTTATGACTACACCATTTTCATCCATCTTATTCCTTAGAACCCATTTAGTTCCAACAACGGTTCTATCCTTTGGTGCAGGCACTAGTTCCCATACTTTGCTCCTTTCAAATTGATTTAGCTCCTCTTGCATAGCAATTATCCAGTCAGGATCCAACAATGCATCATCAAGTTTCTTAGGCTCAACTTGGGATAGAAAGCAGCCATAGAGACATTCATTTATAGTTGCTCTTCTTGTCCTTACTCCTGCATTTGGATTTCCAATTATTTGATCTGCAGTGTGTGATCTATCCCATTTCCTTGTATGTTCAGATTGATTTCTCATCCTTGATGTTGCTTCATCATTTAGATCATGATCATCTACATTTCCTCCCCCTGTGAAGTTGTCACTCCTCACAGGTGTATCTTGGATGCTTGTTTCTTCATTGTTGGTTGACACAGGTTCTTCATTCACTTGAGTTTGTTGGATTATGAGTTCAGATTCACTTTCAATCTCCTCATCAGAATCATCTAGATTGTCAAACTTCAAGGGATCTTTATCTTCATTGTTGGCTTCTTCTAATCCAGGTAGTTTGCTGTCATCAAATGTTACATCTGTGCTCTCCATTACTTTCTTTTGACAAATGACATAAACTTTGTATGCAATTCTTTCCATAGAATAGCCAAGAAAGATTCCTTCAAATGCCTTTGCATCAAACTTACCAACATATTCTGAATTATCTTTTAGCACAAAGCACTTGCTTCCAAAAGTATGAACATACTTTAGAGTAGGCTTCTTTCCAGTCATCAAGTTGTAAGGTGTCTTTCCAGTGTTTTTGTTGATGAGGGTTCTGTTTTGGATGTAGCATGCAGTGCTCACAGCCTCAGCCCAAAAACATGTAGGCATCTTTGCATCAAGTAGCATTGTTCTAGCAGCCTCTATCAGAGTCCTATTCTTTCTCTCAACAACTCCATTTTGTTGTGGAGTCCTTGGAGCTGAGAATTGTTGAGAAATACCATTTTCTTTGCAGAATGCTCCAAGCATGGCATTTCTGAATTCTGTCCCATTATCACTTCTTAATGCAATCACACTTGCATTTATGGCCTTTGCTTCTTTGTCAACTTTCTTTATGTGCTCAATGATTACTTGTGGAGCCTCATCCTTTGATGCCAGAAATTCTACCCATGTATACCTTGTAAAATCATCAACCATCACTAGAGCATACTTCTTCCTTCCTAGTGACATAATATTGACAGGCCCAAACAAATCCATATGAATCAGTTGCAGGGGCTTGGTTATAGATGTCACTGTTTTTGACTTGTGGCTTGATCTTTTCATTTTTCCCTTTTGACACGCCTCACACACTCCTTCTTGACAGAATTCAAGTGTGGGCATGCCTCTCACTAACTCCCTTTTGACTAGGGAATTAATGGCTTTGAAGTTCAGGTGTGATAGCTTCTTGTGCCACAGCCAACTGTCTTCATTTGATGCTTTTGAGTAGAAGCAACAAATTGTGTCCTTGCTTGCAGAGTCCAAATTGGCTACAAACAGGCTTCCCTTCCTTACTCCAGACAGAGCAAAATCACCAGTCTTCTTGTGGGTGATCAAACATTCATCTTTGTCAAAGTTCACTTTGAAGCCTCTGTCAGTGAATTGACCAACACTCAGTAGATTATGCTTGAGCCCCTTGACCAGTGCTACATTCTCAATGATGACATTTCCAATTTCCAACTTGCCATATCCCAGTGTGTTGCCGATGCTGTCATCTCCAAAAGCAACCATTGGGCCAGCCTTTTCCTCATACTGTGATAGCAGGGCCATATCACCAGTCATATGATTTGAGCATCCACTGTCCAAAATCCACATGACCTTCTTTTTACTTTCTTTGCCCTGCAAACACAAAAGTATTACTTCTCCTTTGGTACCCAAACGAGTTTGGGTCCATGTGACTTAGTGACAGTTTTATCAAAATCAGCATGCTTATCAGTTTTCTTGATGTTGGTCTTCTTGTCACTGTTGGGAGTCTTAGAATCAGGGTTCTTAGACTTAGGTGACAGAGGTACCTTCCTAACTTTAGGAGGACTTGAAGACTTTGTCCTTGTGTAGTGTGTGTGAACATTATGATTGATACAGCCCTCCATGAATTGTCTTCTCAAATTAAAACAACTAGTCATCACATTCATGTTACATGGCATACAATCAAGTTTATCACAGAAAGGAGAGTCTCTATGTCTTAAAGGCACAGAGCAATCATAGAATGGTTTAGCAACACTACCAGATGGTTTCTTGCAAGCATGAGTCAAATGATTAGAGCTAAAACAGTTTTGACAAACTTTCCTAGGGGCATTTGGCACATAAGCATAGTTGTTATCTTTGTTAATCCCTAATTTGCCATTCCTGTTTGGTCTCTTATTAGTCACTTTCTTCTTAGTCTCATAATTTCCAGCTGAAACAAACTTTACAGGTTTCTCAAGTCTAGGTCTACCTCCTACTGGCTCCTTGGCTTTGGTTTTGACATTCTTACTCTCAGAGGATGCTTGTTGTTCATTTGATTGTGCCTCATCTTCATCCTCCAACGTTTGCTTGATGAGTAAGGCATCCTCATCAATCTCAAGTGTTGGTGTTTTAAATATTGGATTCTCAGTCTTTTTCAAAACCTGAGGCACCTCCTCTTGAACAACAATGTCATCTTCAATGACTGCATAGCCTTTCCTCTGTTTAAGAGTGTCATAATCAAGTCCAATGGCAGCCTTAGGTCTAGCTAGATTTTTCTCATGATAAGACTGCAATAGACTAGAGGAATTCTTAAATGTTTTCAACTTAAATTCATTTTCAGCTAATTCATCCCTAAGAGCTTTCTCAACTTGACTAGCACATAGAACTTTGTTCTTTAGATACTCAATCTCTTGTTTAAGATTTTCTATTTGCACAGTAGTTAGCTCTAGTTCCTCATTTCTCTTATTTAACAGTTCATTCCTGGTAGACAGTTTAGCAATCTCTTCATTAGCAGCAGTCATACTAGTATGAATGTTAAACATCTCAACGGATAGTTGTTCAACCAAAGATTTATATTCAGAAACAGACATGTCTATGGTAGTGAGAGATGGTACCTGTGAGTCTGATGCAGATGGTTCTTCCTTGGAATTGGCCATCAAGGCATAGTTGCAGAATTCTTGTTCTTCCCCATCACTGTCAGAATCATCCCAACACTTCCCTTCAGCTATGTAAGCCTTACCTGGTGTCTGCTTCTTTAGAAGGGCCTCATACTTAGCTTCAAGCTCAAGAAACTCCTTATCCTTCTTTTTAGGCTTCTTGCATTCACTGGCAAAATGCCCTAGGTCATTGCATCTATAACATCTTACAGATGACCTATCCACATAGCTGGTTTTGAATCTGTTCTTGTTTGTTTTCATAGGTGCCTTGCCCTTGTTGAATGAATGATTTTGAGGTCTAGGCTTGAAGGGCTGATTCCTCTTGAATCTGATGTTTGGAAATTTTCTAGCCATAAAAGCATATGATGTATTTTCCATGCCATCCAGCTCTTCAAGAGTGTAGAACTCATCTTCTTCCTTGTCATCAGAAGGTTCAGTCACTACTTCCTCAGTTTCTCCATCATCTACTATCTCTTCTATTCTCAGCTGACTTGCAGATGCTTCCAGGTCTTGAATAGATTTGTTGACAATCAAGGCACAGGATGTGTTTATCATTCTGCCTTGGTTAGCTTGGATAGCCCTCTTTTGAAGCAACTCAAGCTCGTGTGTCTTTAAAACCCCATAGAGCACATCATACGTGACTTTGTTCAAATCTCTTTCTCTTAGAGATATGACCCTTTGCTCTAGATGGTTTGGTGACGATAGTAGAAACTTCATATTTAATTCCTTAGTGCTGTAAACCTTCCCATTCATTTGGAGCTCAGTCACCAGCTTGTGAAATCTTTCAAACACATCAGTGATACTTTCCTTGGGCTGTGCCATGAACGCCTCATACTGTGTGACCAGTATCTGTTTCTTATTTTCTCTTACCTCCTCTGTCCCTTCACATAACACCTCGATGTGATTCCACATGTCCTTGGCTGATCTGCATGATGCTACGTTGGCAAACATCGACATATCCAAGGAGTCTATGATTAACAACATGAGGTGGCTGTCTAGGGCAATCTTTTCCTTCTCTGAGTCCGTCCATTTGGATGGCTCTTTTGGAACATATGATCTAGGAATGACTACTGCGCCCACTGTGGATTCAGCAACTTCTTGTTGTGGTATGAATGGACCATTCTTGAGAATGTCAGGGTAGAGAGGATTGGCAGCTTTGATGAACAACAGCATTTTTATTTTCCAGAGGTTGTAATTTTCTTTGTCGAATTTAGGGACCTTTACCGTACCTGTAGTCTTTGGTGTATTCGAACTCATGATCGTTTTCTGTTTAGATTAAACAGCCTGCTCTGATACCACTTGTTGAGTATTGAATACAGTAAAAGAATACAGAGGGGGGGGGTGAATGGATTCTTGAGTTTTTCTTCGGTTTTGAATCTTTGCAGCAAGATAAGTGATGAGTGTGTGAGATATGAAGATGCGGATAATTAAACACAAACACAACACAATATCACTTTAATCTAATATTTTATTAGATTAAGATGTTGCTACAATCTGTGAATACAAATGATAGTATTCTCAGCTTCGTTTTTCTCAGAGAGATATTTTCTGGATATATTTGAGAAACTTCAAAACCTTAACAGCTAAGGAAGTGAGGCTGTATCCTTATAGACATGGATACACCCCCTTGCTACAAATGAGGTAGGTAAAAAACAAAAGCACTTTCCAGTCTGTCTATCTCATTTTAGTAAGAGTCCAAACGGCTACAGATTTGACTTTGAAAAGCCTGTTTAGATCCACTTCTTCAGCTCCTTGTCCCTTGTCTTATCTCTCCAAGCTTCTTTGTAGGCTTTCCAGCATGCTTTATAGGACAGAGTCAAATAAAGTATCCTGGCTTGTTGCAGGTTTCTGACTTGTACAATTCTTCAGTATTTTGTCCTCAAGAATGTATTCGAGAAGTGACTAAGTAAGTGATTCGAGAACTGGAGTTGACTTGATCGATAACTCTGAGTTCTCGAATAGTGTTATCTTGACATATCGAATCACTTCTCGAATAGCTCTTTTCTCTGGGACTCCTTGAGATATCGAATAGAGCATTTTGACATATCGAATCCCTGAGATATCGAATAGCATATTGAGAGATATCGAATAGTGTCTTCTGAGATATCGAACTTCAGACTTCTCGAATGCTAGACTTCTCGAATAGACAAATGTACTTCTCGAATTGGTACTTAGGCAAATTCTTCATTTCTTCAAATCCCAACTGTGATTATTTGGCAGTCTTCATTCCCTTGCTTGAGGCATGAACCTTAGAACTTCTTTCAAGCTTTATTCTTGACTTAGTAGGTACAGTTACACAGATAGAATTTGATGCCTATTACAAGTACAGAACAAATAGAAACTCTACAACTAGAGGTTCCCTCAGTTAAGAGGTCATGTAGGTAATGCATAGCATTACACATACTTAGGCTTGTTATTAGATGTATTCAGGCATGCCTCTGTGACTAACAATATTCAAGTTTATTAGTTTTAACCGAAGCTTTGAATCAATTTTCCATATTATTTATTGATTGTTTGTAAGATTGGTTGTCATGGGTAGTTTGTAAATGTTCTAAGCTTCGTTTTGATACCAAAACCACGCCATTTGGTTCCCGATTTTGCGAAAACGAATTTTTGGCCGGATTTAGTTTGATTTTTGGCCGGATTTAGCTTGTGATGATTATTGGTTCGTGTTGTCGTGTTAACTGGATTTTGGAGTGAATTAGGTACATAAACCAGTAAAAACCCATGCGTTTTGGGGTGTTTTTGAGCTTTGAATTGTCTCACCGGAGTGTTTTTCGGTTGCCGGAAAATTCTGGATTCCGGCGAACCTCCATTAAAGGTGGTCAAGCGTTCTTGGTGTTCTTGGTGATGAATGTGTGGAGATGGTGATGAATAGTGCTGTTTGATCCGTTTTTTTCAGCATAACTTTTCAGAAAAATGTTTTTGGGTCATATTTTTATAAAAAAATAAATTTCTAAAATTCAGAATTCTTTTATGTATTATTATTTTAATTTCTAAAAATTAAATTTAATTAGTTAATTATTTTTAAATAATAATTTAATTGATTTAATTAATTGATTAATTCATTTTAATTGATTAATTATATTAATTAATTATTATTTAAATATATAATTGACTTCATTGAATTTAAACTTTTTATTCTAAATGATTTATTATTTTTATGAGTCGATTAATAAATAATTAATTTGACTATTCAATTAATTTAATTATTAATTGAATTATTCTTATTAATTGCGTATTAATTAAACCGTTTGTCCGTTTTCAACGAGAAAAGTATTTCTGGAATTAGAAAAATGACCCAGTTCTTATAAAAATAGTTTTAAGTTAAAATTCCACTTTTAAATTTGGATCAACTTTTTACCAAACCTTTTTATTGAGTCGGTTATATCCGATAATTAGGGTTTTGACCCGTTTTCTGTTTTAAAAATATTGGATAAAATCTTTTTATGATCTGATCAACCTGCTATGTGATTATGTGATTTATTTATTAGTCTCTTTACCTGCGATGTGAATTATCGAAGTGTTTACTTCGAGGGTTAAGCGTTGTAATTATATTTCTATTTCTTTATCGAGGATTAATTGGTAAGTATTGACTTAGGTTTGTCAGCGGAGATATAATGAAGAGGGTTGGAGATAGATGTGGTATTCTTTGTGGGTTATGAAAATGGTGGAGATGGATACAGTATTATTTGTGGATTGTTGGATTTATTGTGAGGTGTCTTAACACCGGGAAAATGCCTATGTTCAAAGGGGATATTTCCAATTATTTTCTTCTATCTTAGATATTGTAGACGCGCGGGCTCGATGTCAGCGGATCAGACTCGTGACAATCGCAAAAGCGTCAAACCAACGAATGATTGAAATAGAAGATTTTGATGCCGTAAAATAGAAGAAGATAGTTGTATTACTTCGGTGCTACGTATTAGCTAAGGATCTGAGGCAAGTATTTTCTTGATCATCTTAAACACTTTTATTTTATGTTTCATTGATTCATATCATGACAAATAGTTATTGTTCAGAGCTATTTGTGATTCTTAAATATTTTTGTGCGAACAAAGTTACTTGATATTGGTACCCTTGATGTGGGGAATTATTTAAGATAAACTCTTCATATCCTTATTATCGTAGTAAATAATAGGGATGTGAACTGTTTGTGAAACTAAGCATTTCCTGTTGAATTCGGAAATTGCTCTATTGGATTGGAAAATGGTAAAGCGTAGGAGGCCATGGTTGATGATGTGCCAAAAACATGACAATTAAAATCGCAAGCGCACGATCATCGTTTTAGTATTTGAGATTCGATCCACAGGGAATTATTATTTTCACGATCCTTAATTTTTAATTTAATCAAATTAGAACAATTTGGGTTTTTTTTAGAAATTTGGATTTATGCTATTTAATTTCTTATGGAAAATTAAAAATTTAAATTAATCTAATTTTAATTTAACAACTTAAAATTTGAAAGAATAGAAAAATTAGCCACTCTTAATTTCTAATTAAATTGGACTATAACGATTTTGGAAAATTATGATTTAAAAAAAAAATACTTTTAAAGGAATTTAAATTTATTCTAATTTTAAACTATTCAAAACTGAATTTAATTTTTTTTTCTTTTTTACTTATTCGAATTAAAACGAAATTTTTATTCTAAGAAATTTTTTTACGGAAATTAAAAATTTGACAGGGCCTATTTGAAAATTAACTAGCCAATAATCCAAACCAAATTACACATTACATCAATTAAACTCTTGGTTAAACTCGGACAGAAAACAAATTAGAGCTCGGAAAATGAAACCAGAAATTATAAGAATCATGACTCAAGGACTCAGACTTGCGAACTCAGTGATTTAACTCGGAGACAAAACCAATTCGACAAAGGAATTAACAAACCTTAAACTAACCAAATTAAATGAACAAGATAACCAGGGAAACATTCAACTCTCACAATTCAGTAAACTCAGTACTACAAATATTGCGAACACACTAGAACTCGACCACCACCGAGTCGACTCAGCAAACTCAGCAAAACAACCAATCCGCAGCAATAAAAACAACGAATAATGGACTCATGATTCTTAGAAAATGCAGAAGACTCGGACATACAAGAAACCCAGAAAATCGGACTTGATTTACGGACATACTCAACACATCAAAATTTTGAGTCAACTCGGCAATACTACAACTCGACTTAATTAACGCAGAAACAAGAATCAACGAAATCGCAGTAACATCAAAACAAACAAAAAATGCAGCGATATTATTATTGTAGCACAACTGGGTCAATTCGGTACAAAGAAAACGCAATATTCGGACTAAATCGTCGATAAAACAAAGCAGAAAAACGTGACTTGATGTTTGGGCGGAAAAGAAAAAAGAAAAGAAGGGAAGGTCCGGTTGGGGTTGTGGGTGGTTTGTTCTGTTTTAATCGGGAAAAAAAAAACAATGAAAAGGGGAGATGGGTTTGTAAAATACGCAGGGGAAAAGAAAGGGGGGTAAGAGATCGAGAGGGGATAGGGAGAGACAGGAGAGGGAGGAACGAGAGATCAGGGGAGAGAGGGGAGATGATTGCTGAAAAGGGGAGGAGAGGTAGGCTGTGGTTTGTGAGAGTGAAAAAAGAAATATAGAAAGAATATGAGAGAGGCTGAGAGGGATAAGAACCGGGGCTGGAAAAAGAAAAGAAATTGGGAAACAGGGGAGGCAAATTCTTTTGCTTCGAATTAACAAACAAAGAGACAGGATAATAATATACTGGAAATTACTTAAGCTACTAAATTTTTTTTTTTTTAAAATTAAATATAAAAACAAGGAAATTAACTACAGAATTAAAATTATTTCACACTAAAATGAGAACTTGAATTTAAATACCCACAATAAAATGGAGATTTAAAGGGGTGTTAATTAATATTAAAACGAGAATTAAAATTACGAAAACAAATTCTTGACATCGATACTTTCAATCCCGTGTGGTTAGCGTTGCTACTTTATCCACCCGAGAATTTACGAAATTAACGAAATAAAGAACAAGGAAAATAAAATGAAAGAGGGATGCAAGAATTAAAATGAAACTTGAAATTGCATACAAATAAAAAGTGTTTACAAGGAAAACAAATTACAACTAAAATTTGGGAGTGAACTACTAAAACCTAATTCTAAGATGTAAGGTAATGGTCTATTACAAGTGAAGAAATGAAGGCTATTTATAGGAAAATTTTAGGGTTTTTGGTTGGTAAGGTTGAATCTTGACCATTGATTTAGTTTAGTGTTGGCTAAATCTTGGCCATCCATTTTGTTTGGTGAAAACATGCACCACCCCCCCTTGCTTTTCCTTTTCTTCTTGTTTTGGTCCTTCTTTTTCTTCTTTTGTCATTTATTTCTTTATTTTGCCATTTCTTCAGTTTTCTCGAATTTTCCTGAAATGCAACAAAACAATTTATTAAAATACGAACACAAGCAATAAATAGGCAATAAAAATATGCAAAATTATGCACTAATCAAATGCCCCCATACCTATCTTTTGCTCGTCCTCGAGTAAAACAAAAAGAAAATCTAGATAAAAAGTCCTATACTCCTTTTCGTAGGTGTGACGGGTAATTTTAGGTTTACCAACCCGTTAAACCTATAGACGATCTCTACAGGAGGAGTGTTGTCTCCTAAGGGTTTACAGAAGATATACCCATAAAATCTTTGAGATAATCAGCAAGTATCCAACTTTTCTCTTTTAATCTAGCTTTCATTGGTGTCAACAAAACAATTTTGTAGGAAAATATATGTCTTAAAGATCATTCTAATAATAGCCAAGTTATAGGTTCCCACAATCCACATGATTAGACTAAAAATTTGCACAAAATCCCAAGGTGTGTAGTGAATTTAAGGCCTTTGATGGATAAACTGCATACGAATATTTTCTCTTTTTCAACCAATATTGAACTGACCCAATCTCTATCAGAACAAGTATCTAGCAAAACTTCATGTTCTTAGTAGTTAGACCGACCGTGCAATGGTTGAGGTCCCAAAAGACTTTTGCATCAATACCCATTTAGCGAGTTTTAGGTCAACAATCCCAGATCACTAACGACCTTAGGTTGCTAGGCACAAAGTCCCCTCGGACTTACTTACTCGGGTTATCAATGATCCCAACCTAGCCGATTTTCCTACTAAGAATTTATTATTACAAAATTACACTAGCACTCAACAATTACAAACATTTATTGACTTTTTTTTGACACTATAGGAACCAAATTTCGCAAAGGTTTGATTCGACATTGTTCTAACATGTGGGTTCTCTTTCAGGTATCGAATAACATTCCTATACAATTCTTCCATCAGAGGTCTTGTGCAATTGTGCCGTCTTGGTCTTTTAAGCAAAAATTTGTTCGACACAAGTTTCATGTGGAAAACCTTACCTGACTACGTTCAAATTATCTAAAGGCATTATACATATAATTTTCGAAAAATAGTCAACACCAACTAGTTCTAGAATTTAAAGAGTGGGAAGGACAACTAAGCTAAAATATCTCTATTTTTGGATTTTTAAAATTTTTCAATTTTTTTGGATTTAAAATTTTTCAATTTTTTTGGATTTTTCAATTTTATGTATTTACACTAAAACCTTCCCCCATACCTAAATCATGCATTGTCCTCAATGTATGCAAATGCGAGAGAAATGAGGAGATAATACCTGACTAGGGATGATGGAGACTGAACGGATATTAAAAACAACTAACTTACGCACACATTTCCTCCCCAATACCTGGACTTTACGAGGGGAGGCAAAGTAACAAAACCGAATCAGCCGATGCCGGTAGGAAACTTTGGGTGAAGCTGTGAGAAAAGATCAAGACATATTTGAAAATTTTGATTAGAACAGCCTTTCTCAATTAGCGTGAGATCATGCAACCTATTAGAACAAAAATCACTAGTGTTCACCCTAAACCAACTTGAAGCTTCTTTATTTTGTTTATGCAGATTACGGACAATTAAAGCCTGGTTAGGGGTCGAATCACTAGGACTGACAAAAGATAAGGGTCCGGTTCCTCCTAAAGGTTGTTGATCAAACTCGGGATGATAAACAATCAAGTCAAATGCAGGTGGATGCGGTGCGACGGGATTCTCAACGACAGGCTCACTACTAACAATCTCGGGTGGGGTCTCCCACGGAGAACAAATCGCATCTAACTCTTTCAACATTTCTTCCGAAGTCGTATCCCTTAACGAATCAGCATACTCTCTATTAGACTCATGGTTGACTTTGAAATCCTCAACGAGAAGAGACTCAATTTCACTATCCTCGAAACTAGACCATGTGGCAAACTTGTTGACCACATTAACCCCTACTGATGGTTCATAAAGCTCATTGGGTTCTTTCCCTACATTGAAAATATTAAGGTCAATGGTCATGTTACCGAAAGTGAGTTTCATCGAACCGTTCCTACAATTGATCAAGGCATTGGATGTAGCAAGAAAAGGTCTTCCTAAGATGACAGGAATTTGGTTCTTGCAATTCATGACGGGTTGAGTCTCGAGGACAACAAAGTCAACCGGAAAGATAAAATCACCAATTTTAATCAAGACATCTTCAATTAATCCCTTGGGCATTTTTATAGAACGATCGGCAAGTTGAAGTGTCATATTGGTCTTTTTGAGCTCGCCTAAACCTAGGGCTTGATAGACCGAAAATGGGAGGAGATTCACACTAGCGCCTAAGTCAAGTAAAGCCTTGTCCACGAAAGTATTACCTATGACACATGAAATAGTTGGACAACCGGGGTCCTTGTATTTCACGGGAATTTGGTTAGAAAGAATTGAGCTCACTTGGGACGTCAGGAAGGCTTTCTTAGGTACTTGGGTGGTTCGTTTATGCGTACACAAATCTTTTAGACACTTGGCATATGAAGGAATTTGTTGAATGGCATCTAAATGAGGAATGTTTATCTCGACTTGCTTGAAAACTTCCAGAATTTTGTCTACTTGAGCTGATTTCTTGGGAAGGAGGAGTCTTTGAGGATACGGAGCTTTTGGCATAAAGACTCGCTCATTAGACACATCGGGAAGGGATTTTGGAAGTGGAGTATCAGATGAAGATTTGGTAGGTGATGAGGAAGGTTTATGAGAAGATTCTGTTGAATCAGGAGTTGAGTGATTAATGTTATGGTCAGATTCACCATTTGACTCTTCCTTTTTTTCTGGAGACTTGACACCTACTTGATTGTCAACTTGATTCCCCGACCTTAAAGAAATTATGGCATTAATACTTTCAGGAGGTCTTTGGTTAAGGGGGAATCTAGGGTTTACCTCAGGTTGACTTGGGAATTTATTCTTCTCACGCTCACTCATGGTGTTGGCTAACTGACTCACTTGAACTTCCAACTTAGATATGGCTTGAGTACTAGCGTTCAAAATTTGCCTATCTTGAGTCATGGTTTGCATGAAGGCTTGTTGAGATTGAGCCAAATTAGTTGTTGATTTTAAAAGCGCATCAAGGCTCTTTTTCAAGGAATTAAGTCTCTTATCTGACTCATGAAAGCCGGGAGGGTGGGCGGGTGTTTGAGTCGGAATAGGACCATGATTTTGAGTTGGGTTTGGAAAAGGGGGTGAGTAAGAATTCTGATTGGGCCTTTGAAAAGAAGGTTGAAAAGAAGGTGGCGGAGATTGAAAATTTTGGCCCTGGTTCCACGAGAAATTTGGGTGATTCTTCCAACCGGGATTGTATGTAGGAGCAAAAGGGTCATTCCTAGGGTTGGGTTGAAACACCGCATTGACTTGTTGAAAATCTGGGAAACTTTGCATCCCTTGATTTGGGTACGTAGACATGTGTGAGGGACCACTATGTGTTTCTAGGGCTTCAAGTCGTCTAGTAAGGGTGGCTAACTTGGCATCGGTTGCGATGTTACTTCCAATTGAATGCAAACCCCTAGAAGATGAACTAGACGATTCGGTAGACTTATTTGGTTCCCTAGTGGATTCCCACAACATTGTCTTTTCAGCTAATTCCTCGAAAAATTCCCACCCTTCGTCCTCCTCTTTCTCCATGAATTTCCCTTGGCACATAGATTCCAGCAATGCGGTTGTTGAACCATCTAAGACCTCGTATACAATCTTACAGAGCCTCCATTTTTCGATTCCGTGGTGGGGACATTGAGATAAAAGATTTTTAAAGCGGTCAAAACACGTCCAAAATGGTTCGTTGTGTTTTTGACGAAATTGATTAATCTCATTCGTGAATTTCGTAGTCTTGTGGCTTGGAAAGAATTTTTTAAGAAAGATGACTATGAAACCCTCCCACGTGGAAATTGAATTAACGGGAAGACTATACAACCATTTCTTAGCGTTTTCTTTCAAAGCGAAGTTGATAAGTCTAAGCCTAATGGAGTCCTCGGAAAGTTGTTGGAGTTTTTGCAATGCGCAAACCTCCTCGAATTCATGAAGGAAAAGATACGGATCCTCACCCTCACTCCCGGTAAATTTAGGTAACATGCTAATAAAGTGGGCTTTAATCTCTAAATTATTACCAGTAACCGGTGGAAGAGTGATACACGAGGGTTGAGCGGAGCGGGTGGGATAGCAACGGTCCTTAAGAGACATGGCCATGGTTACTACTGGTTCGGAATTATCTAAAGACTCGGAATCGGGTGATGAAGAAATCTCGAATGATCTCACTAGTCTAGAAGAATTATCCCTAATCCAAGTAGTTCGCATAAACCACGAAAGGAAAACACGTAGCAAATAATTTGCGAAAATTTAAGCACACAAAACAAAGGGTGAAAAATCAAAAGAAAGATCTAGCCTTAAGACACACTAAAAATTCCGTAAATTAAGAATTATTCAGACCGATTCGGCCAGATTAGAGCAGGCATTGCCAAGAGGCCAAACTCGTCACTTAGACACCGAATCCTAACAGCCAGGCGAACCTTAGACACTGAAGGTCGTGAATAAGTCTTAATTACGTTTATTTTTAGGCACCTTTCTAATTTAACGTGAAATCCTAGGGGCAAACGTCTAATTAATGCAACAAACAACGATATATATACAAAACTATAAACAATTGTGGATGCTTACACTACGTGTTTTAACTAAAAGAAAGAAGAAATTTAACGTACCTTTGGGTCCTCCAACAATCACCACAGTTCATAAGGTACGAAAAATTAAAAACAAGAAAATAAAAATCTAAATGATGTGCCCTAGGTGATTAAATGCATGATGCAACAATTATGTATTTACAAATAATTTTTTTTGAGTTTTGATTTATTTATTATTATTATTTTTTTTGTGATTTTCTAAAATAAAAAGATGAAAAGTGGGAGATACGGGTTACCGAAGCACGCTTCCAGAAATTCCAATTTTTCCACGCTCCGAGAGAAAAATTCCCGAAATTTCACACTTTTCTGAAAAAAACGAAATAAAAAATTATGGCAAGAAATAAAACTAATCCGAAAAATTAAATATTAAGGCGTGAAAAATAATTAAGTCCCCGGCAGCGGCGCCAAAAACTTGATGTGCCGAAAACATGACAATTAAAATCGCAAGCGCACGATCATCGTTTTAGTATTTGAGATTCGATCCACAGGAAATTATTATTTTCACGATCCTTAATTTTTAATTTAATCAAATTAGAACAATTTGGGTTTTTTTTAGAAATTTGGATTTATGCTATTTAATTTCTAATGGAAAATTAAAAATTTAAATTAATCTAATTTTAATTTAACAACTTAAAATTTGAAAGAATAGAAAAATTAGCCACTCTTAATTTCTAATTAAATTGGACTATAACGATTTTGGAAAATTATGATTTAAAAAAAAAATACTTTTAAAGGAATTTAAATTTAATCTAATTTTAAACTATTAAAAACTGAATTTAATTTTTTTTTCTTTTTTACTTATTCGAATTAAAACGAAATTTTTATTCTAAGAAATTTTTTACGGAAATTAAAAATTTGACAGGGCCTATTTGAAAATTCACTAGCCAATAATCCAAACCAAATTACACATTACATCAATTAAACTCTTGGTTAAACTCGGACAGAAAACAAATTAGAGCTCGGAAAATGAAACCAGAAATTATAAGAATCATGACTCAAGGACTCAGACTTGCGAACTCAGTGATTTAACTCGGAGACAAAACCAATTCGACAAAGGAATTAACAAACCTTAAACTAACCAAATTAAATGAACAAGATAACCAGGGAAACATTCAACTCTCACAATTAAGTAAACTCAGTACTACAAATATTGCGAACACACTAGAACTCGACCACCACCGAGTCGACTCAGCAAACTCAGCAAAACAACCAATCCGCAGCAATAAAAACAACGAATAATGGACTCATGATTCTTAGAAAATGCAGAAGACTCAGACATACAAGAAACCCAGAAAATCGGACTTGATTTACGGACATACTCAACACATCAAAATTTTGAGTCAACTCGGCAATACTACAACTCGACTTAATTAACGCAGAAACAAGAATCAACGAAATCGCAGTAACATCAAAACAAACAAAAAATGCAGCGATATTATTATTGTAGCACAACTGGGTCAATTCGGTACAAAGAAAACGCAATATTTGGACTAAATCGTCGATAAAACAAAGCAGAAAAACGTGACTTGATGTTTGGACGGAAAAGAAAAAAGAAAAGAAGGGAAGGTCCGGTTGGGGTTGTGGGTGGTTTGTTCTGTTTTAATCGGGAAAAAAAAACAATGAAAAGGGGAGATGGGTTTGTATAATACGCAGGGGAAAAGAAGGGGGGGTAAGAGATCGAGAGGGGATAGGGAGAGACAGGAGAGGGAGGAACGAGAGATCAGGGGAGAGAGGGGAGATGATTGCTGAAAAGGGGAGGAGAGGTAGGCTGTGGTTTGTGAGAGTGAAAAAAGAAATATAGAAAGAATATGAGAGAGGCTGAGAGAGATAAGAACCGGGGCTGGAAAAAGAAAAGAAATTGGGAAACAGGGGAGGCAAATTCTTTTGCTTCGAATTAACAAACAAAGAGACAGGATAATAATATACTGGAAATTACTTAAGCTACTAAATTTTTTATTTTTTTTTAAAAAAATAAATATAAAAACAAGGAAATTAACTACAGAATTAAAATTATTTCACACTAAAATGAGAACTTGAATTTAAATACCCACAATAAAATGGAGATTTAAAGGGGTGTTAATTAATATTAAAACGAGAATTAAAATTACGAAAACAAATTCTTGACATCGATACTTTCAATCCCGTGTGGTTAGCGTTGCTACTTTATCCACCCGAGAATTTACGAAAATAATGAAATAAAGAACAAGGAAAATAAAATGAAAGAGGGATGCAAGAATTAAAATGAAACTTGAAATTGCATACAAATAAAAAGTGTTTACAAGGAAAACAAATTACAACTAAAATTCTGGAGTGAACTACTAAAACCTAATTCTAAGATGTAAGGTAATGGTCTATTACAAGTGAAGAAATGAAGGCAATTTATAGGAAAATTTTAGGGTTTTTGGTTGGTAAGGTTGAATCTTGACCATTGATTTAGTTTAGTGTTGGCTAAATCTTGGCCATCCATTTTGTTTGGTGAAAACATGCACCACCCCCCCTTGCTTTTCCTTTTCTTCTTGTTTTGGTCCTTCTTTTTCTTCTTTTGTCATTTATTTCTTTATTTTGCCATATATTTATTGGAAAATGATAAAGCGTAGGAGGCCATGGTTGCTGTCATGGTCCAGCAATATTTAAGGAGGATATGGTAACCATTCCATCTTCCTATAGGCTAACATTAATTGCCTATTTTGGGTACCCCAGAAATCCGGGCTATACACACACGGAAAAAAAGAGAATACCGCGTTGCCTTAGAACCTGATCAGGGGGCAATGGTGTTTCACTTATTTATATCCAATCCATATCGCCCGAATGGCTATTATATATTGTGAGTTGGCAGATGATTCATTTTTATGACATGCCAAATAATTTCAGTTATGATTTGAATTATATCACGGTTGTTGATTCAGTTTCTTTATAAACTGTTTTACATTTCAGTTGATTTTTATGCCCCACTAATCCTGGTTTTATATCAAAAATTTTATACGCTTGCTGACCATTTCTTTCGCTCATACTTGCTGTTGTAATTCTAATATTTTAGTAAGGTAGTTTGGCGAGACTTATCCGCACAGTTCAGAAAGAGAAGAGGCGTGATGCTATTTCGAAGATGACTTGGCTCAGGATGTCTGCATTTAGTGTAAGATCTATTTTATATAATTGAGTTCTAATATTTATTATTATTATGTAATGGTCTAGTTAGCCTGGCGTACTTCTTATCGAAGTTACACCAGTGGTTTAAGGTTTGATCAAAGAGAATGTTGTAAAGAAGGAATACTTTCTATTTAATGGAATTTGGATTCTTGTTTCTAGCCCTATAACCTTAAAAGATCTTGGTATGTTGGGCTCACAGATGTTATATTTCCAGTGTTGGACAATCACAAGTGAATGATTATTATTAAGCAGATGTTTTATTTTGAGGATTTTTGCGTGACAACCAAATCTTCTGACCCCGGATTTGGGGGGTGTCACATGGGTAGTTTTGAACTTATCCCTATATAATAAGCGTAAGAGATCTTATTCATAATTTTGGTCTGTATCGCTAAAAACACTCAACAATTGAATCTAATAATTTTAAAATACACGATCAAGATTACATCATATTAAAAAAAGTATAATCTCAAAAGAATTTAATTAAAAAGGGTTGTTTTAAAATTAAATTTTTAAAAAAATTATAATCTAAAAAAGATATAATTTAAAAAGGTTGTATTAGAATTGAATTATATATATATATATATATATATATATATATATATATATATATATATATATATTTATTTATTTATTAATATTAAAAAGTTTATATTTACTATTTGAGTTTCATCTCGAGATATAAAAATCAGATTTGTATGATTTTACAACCTGAGTTAGTATAATGGGATGAAGGAAGTATTAGTCTAAGTTAGTATTAATGTAACTATTAATAGATATTAATGTTGTAGATAGATAAGTAAATATTTGTAGATATTAACTAGAGTATTAGTTAGATTGAATAATTTTTTTTTAATGATAATTAGATATGAATTACATAAAATCAATATAATATATAGGTATTAATGAAAATATTATATTAATTAGATATTAAATTTGCTAAATGTCATATATACTCCATAGATAACAAATTCCAAATAGGAAAGGATTACATAAAATAACTTCCCCTTGCTTTTGCTTTGAATAGAATCATATCCTAAATCAAATAAAATTACTTATATTTCCTTCCTATATATAGGAAAGGGTACATCTTCCAAAATACTTTGAAATCAGGATACTAGTTTTTACTCTGTGTCGGATACTAGTTTTTGTAATGACTACGACAGAGAAGGCTTTTCCCTGTCATGATCCCCTGGCAGATCCCAGGCTTCGTCGTCTGGCAGAGAGCAAGATGGATAATCCTGAAGAAATAAGAGCAGATCACAGGCGTATCCGAAAAGCTGAAAGTGAAGAGGGGAACACAACACAAGAACAGTTGGATTTAGAGGAGGAAGAGGATGCTTTAGTGGAAAAAAGGAAAAGAATTAGGGAGAAAGTGCTCCAGAGGCAACAAGAAGAAGATGCATCACTTCTGCCAGAAGAAGAAGAGGAAGAATCTGAATATGAGATTGATTTAGATGAACAACCAGGCATTGCAATGCTCATACCTGTCTTCGTTATCAAGTCTGAGAGGGATACCATAGTTGAACGCGAGATGCTGGAGGCACAACATCGTGTGCTTGAGGATTTAACCAAAGAGAGATTAAAAAAGAGAAAGATTGAGACCAAGCAGATAGTGGCTGAGGAGATACGCAAGGATGAACAAATTCAGAAGAATATCAAACTGGCGCCTGATATTGCAGATGTTGACATGAATGAGGCAGAGGAATATGAAACATGGAAGGTCCGTGAGATTGCAAGGATCAAGAGGGATAGAGATAACCGAGAAGCAATGTCCAAGGGCAAGGAAGAGATTGCGAGGATAAGAAATATGACAGAGGAAGAAACAAGGGAGTGGGAGAGGAAAAACCCAAAGCCTGCTGCCCCATCCAAGCCGAAATGGAGATATTTGCAAATGTACTACCATAAGGGTGCCTTTTACCAGACAGATTCTGATGATGGCTCATCAACTGCTGCCTCATGTAATTTGTCCAATCGTGATTTCTCTGCTCCTACCGGAGAGGATAAGATGAACAAGACGATGTTACCTAAAGTTATGCAGGTTAAGCATTTTGGCCGTAGTGGGAGAACGAAATGGACTCATCTTGTCAACGAGGACTCTACCGATTGGACTAATCCGTAAGTACATTAGTAAAATCTTATACTTCCATTTCAGCATTTAACATCTTTTGAAACAATGACCTTTTCACATTTTTGTTCAAAATTGGTTCAAGTCCTTTGTTGAATGTCTGATTATCACATTTCCCCCCGTTTTTCTGTGTTTTTAGTTCGTAAGTTTTGTTAGTTCAAATTTATACGTGGTTATATGTTTTGTTGTTGATTGTATATTTGCTACTGGTGCAAGAGTTGATAGACTAGTTGAGACCTTTGGTTGAAATCCAAATGCACTTCGAAATTATTCTTTTTTTTTTTTTTTACTTTCTGTTTCGTTGTCGATGGTTTTCTTACTTCCCCATTTCCACCTACATCAACATCTATATTTTACTATCTTGCAAAGACAAAACACAAGGGGTCAGCTACTTTCCTGTAGAAGTGGTAGATTATGTGAATCTTTTACTCGAATTAGATAGAAAGATCACAAGGTGTTCTTTGTTTAAAATGATCAGACTTCTGATTTCAGAAATCAAAACACAAAACACTCCTTTTCAATCCTTTGTAGATAATAGTTTCTTAAAGTTCTCCTAAAAAATACACAAAATTAAAAAACTCCTTTTCATGATAAATGTTGGTCTTGAGTAATATGCACGTTTGAACTTTTTTGACTATCTCGGTATCTCCTCTTATATCTTTAGATTTTTTAGCCTATTCATCTGATTGCTAACTATGGTAATACTGCAGGTGGACTTACAATGGTCCTCTTCGAGCCAAATATAATGCAAAGATGGCTGGAATGGATGCGCCAATTGAAAAACCCAAAGGAAACAAGAGGATAAGGGACTGGGAGTCTTGATGAGCTTTCTTCTCTCATCACACAAGAATGCAAATCGATCAACATAAGGAATGCTTTTATTTGCAATAGACGTACTAGTGATTTAGTGGAATTTCTCTACGTTAAAATTTGTGTTTGTACTGAAATCTATTACACTATTACTGCCATGATGCTAAACTTATGAAATTGGTAAAATATGACATACGAATTGCTAACATGTCATGTCTCAGTAGTCTATAAAAGGACTGAGTCAATGTATACTGGTTACTATTGTAAAGGAGGAGCTCAGGGTCTTAGGCTCTTAGCAGGCATATTGCTCTTACCAAGATGGTTGTTAAATTAGATTCAGAATCGAAATTTACCTAACACGTATTAAATAGGCTCCAGCCAACAGCTATAAAACTCCAATTAGAATCCCCTTCCCTGATTTGTTAACTGTGGAGTTGTTAATCTTTTTTTTTTTTTTTTGATAAATTTGGAGTTGTTGATCTTATTAACTATGAATTCTGAACTTCTTGATCTCTTAGGGGGGGCACAAAATTTCAAGTGAATATTAAATTTAGGTTTGTCATTTGAAAATTTCCTAACTTTTAACAGTGCACATTTCAAGCCTACCTGGACTTGCTTAAATGAAATTGTTGGTACAATATGGATCACATCTTTATGTTTTTGGGTATGATTAGAAACTGGCACCAGAAACATGAAGCTTTTTCCTATAATTCGTTAATATCAGAGACAAGTCGTTTGACTCAGTGTTAGCTAATTAACTGTTCTTTTAAGGCCTGTAATATGCATATTCAAGTAACAGTATGTATCATATAAGAAAAAAGATAAATGTATCTAGGCTGAATGCTGATTGATAGGATACTATTTTATCACAGACATGGCAGTTTAAAGAACAAGACTACTTACAAAATAAGCTACTGAGCTGTTACTATTCATTAAAGTTGCGCTCTTTTTTACTCAAATGGCTTCAAACCAGAAGGCCTACAATGAAGCAAGTATTGGATATGTTTTCAAAAGAGGTTAGCCTTTAACGAGAATAATTAACACAACCTGGTGTCTATAGGTGTAACTGCTCCCAACGATCAGGTGGAGGCAGCTCATCTTCCATAGCGATCAATCAAGGATGATCTCAACTTAATCATATTTGGCCAAATGTAATTGTGCCCGGCCTACACTATCCTAGAAGTCTCGACTCAAATTATGAATCACAGTTGTAATACTAAACACTTAAACAAAACACCATCATTGATATGTTGTATCACTCAAGTGTATGTGTTACACTTGCGTAGATACTCCGTGTACTGTTTTAAGCAAAATACAACCAATTATATAAACATTCTTTATTTCACAAAATCAAACAGACATAAGCAACACAAATTACCGGAAATAGTAACCTACAAGAGTAAACATATGTAACACAGTCGTACATATATATATAAAGATTAATGAATAAATCAAACCAAGTTCATAAACCAAGTTCAGAGAAGACTTGAACATGAGAAGACTTGAACCGAAGACAATTTTATACATAAAAGTTCAGAGACAAGTTAAATAAGACGGTTCTGTAAATAGAGATCGCACAACTAAGTCCAGAAGTTGTATTTGGACTAATCTTCTCACTTAATAGGACCTTAGTGCTTTCTGTAGGTACGGCTAATGTAGCATTGTAGGTTGCTTAAATTATTTACTTAATCAAAGAATGAAAAGAGTAACAACAAAGATACACACCTTGCAAATCAGAATTATGCAGAAGAAGATTTGTTCTCCCAAGGGCACAGTTGTAAAGAAGGAAATGACTAAGAGCCTAAAACAAAGGAACAAACAATGAAGCAAAACACAAAAATGCAGTAAATCAACAATAAGTTCGAAAACTAAGGATCATTGGAGCAATATGACCGTGTAGTCAAAAGAAGGCTATGGATCCCAAAATTGAAATCCCGAATGTAAGTTTCATCATAACACTTACGGAAAAGAAAACCAAAAGTAATAGAAGATCTACACCCATAGTCACATAAGACAGTTTACAATGTTGAAGTCAATATAAGACTTTCAGTAGACATAAGAATTTACGTTAGGCACATAAGAAGTCCATTTTCAGCGATCTTACAGCTCACGCGAAACTTGGGAGATTTTCTAAAACCTGGGATAGATAGCAGGTACAGGGAGCGTGTAGTTAAAATTCGCGCACATGTTCTTTGTGAAGCAAGGTTGGAAAATTACAATTTTTCCCTTTTCAAGTTCTAATTGTATTTTGGGCAGGTTTTAGTACCTTAATTGAATTCTAATTGTAATAGAAGGTAATTTCTTGCTGGGCAAGAAATCTAGAGCCTATTTAAACACAACTTAGCATTGTAATTAGGGGAGTTTTTTTTCATTGTATCATAGCTTAGATCTGCAAGGGAGAAAAGGAGAGAAGGATTCAACGCTCGTGACAAGCAACGGATCTAGATCTACTTCATCCTTTGTGTTATTCTGGATTCTAGATTTGTTTTCTTAACTCTTTATTTTATTAATATTATTACTTCTTTCTTTTATATCTTGTTTTATATCATGGTTTCATCAGATCCCATGATGACGAACGGTTCAATTATGAACTAATCGTTGTCATGGGATTCTAATGGATTTATCTATGTAGCTTAGTAGTTTGTATGCTTTAAAGATTTATGTGTGGTGAATTCTTGATATCCTCGTATGGTTGTGTTTCATGTATTTAGATGCGTCGCGAACATCTAATTTGTTAATCTATTGCGAAACGAGAGTGGATCTTGAGATTTAGAACTTGCCGTGCTAGCATAGGATAGGTTGATGTTTTAACATCATGATTTGTGGCATAAATAGAGATATTATGCTGCCCTATGTGATCTTAATAGACAACTTGTTCTTCAACCATTATGTTTTCAAATATTATAGAGATATAGGGTCTAAGCATAATTGGTGTCTATTCATCTTCTATCTCTTTTGTGGATGTATGTTTAGTTTGGTATTCGTATACTGAGAAGTAGCGTATACTTATTTCGTGTTGTCTGATCAGATATCAAAACCACTACATACATTGATTAAAGGCATTGACTCTAAGTGAAGTAGATAATGAAGTTAGGATCCCATGTTTTTATTCTTATAAGAAATTCAGATTTAATTCTCATTAGTTGATTAGTTTTTACTTTGCATCTTAGCTTAGTTTAGATAATTAAAACCCATATTTGTTAATTATCTTAGCAGTGAATTAAGATCATACATTGTTGAATAGGCACATTAGCTGAAAAGAACTTAACCAGATCTCAACGGAACGAACTTAATTGTATTACTTGTGACCACGTATACTTCCGTGATATTGTGTAAACAAGTTTTTGGCGCCGCTGCCGGGGATCATCGGTGTTTAATTTAGTTTATGTGCTTGTCATCAGTGGTCGTTAGCGTTCACTGACTCGGATTTCTTATTTAGTTTGTTTGTTTCATGGTGTTTTCAGGTACTTGAACGTCTATGCGAACACGTTTGCAAACGCGTAAATTGGAAGAAGAAGAACTTGCAGCAGTAAAAGAGATGGCAGACTTACCAGCAGCAGTAAAGGCTTTGAAGGACTAGTCGCAGCCAAAGATCAATGACATACAATCTAGTATTGTCAGGCCAGCTATTGCAGCGAACAACTTTGAGATCAAGCCGAGCACAATTCAGATGGTGCAGAATTCGGTTCAGTTTGGGGGTGCTTCGACAGAGGATCCTAACATGCACATCCGGGACTTTATCGAGATCTGCGACACTTTCAAATTTAATGGTTTGTCGGAGGATGCTATCAAGTTGAGGCTTTTCCCATTCTCTTTAAGGGATAAGGCTATGGGCTGGTTACACTCTTTACCAACCGGTTCCATTACTACATGGGAGGACCTTGCTCAGAAATTTCTTACTAAATTCTTCCCTATGGCGAAAACTGCAGCAATAAGGAACCAGCTAACTCAATTTCAGCAGCAATCTGGTGAATCTTTGTGTGAGGCTTGGGAACGTTATAAGGAGATGCTTCGTAGATGTCCTCATCATGGCATGCCTGATTGGATGGTTATCAACGGTTTTTATAAAGGGTTAGGAGCACAGTCTAGACCCTTGCTAGATGCAGCATCAGGTGGAGCTCTGTGGGCTAAGAGCTATGCGGAGGCTTATGATCTAATTGAGACGATGGCTGCTAATGAATATCAAAATCCAACACAGAGGCTTTCTCAAGGCAAGGTAGCAGGTGTTCTTGAAGTTGACACAGCTTTAGCTATTGCAACTCAGTTGACACAGCTTTAGCTTTAGCTAATTATGGAGTTCAGCAGGTTGCTAGTATTTGTGAGCTATGTGTGGGCGCAGATGAGACGAATCAGTGTGCTATCTCTTCTGAATCAGCACAATTTGTAAGTAATTTTCAGAGACCTGGTGCACCAGTTCCAACCACCTATCATCCAAACAACATGAATCATCCTAACTTCAGCTGGAGCAACAACCAAGGTGCTCAACAACCTCAGCAGCCCTATCAGCAGTTTCAGGGTCAGCAAGCAAGGCCATTCAATCAAGGTTATCAGCAGCAGTATGCTTCAAGGGCACCATATCAACCTCCTGGATTTCAGCAGCAACAGCCCCAGGCTCATGCGGGGCAATCATCTAATGAAAAATCAACTTGCACATATTCATGTCCTTCTAATTACTCACAACATTCAATAAGTCTACTAGCTTCAACTTACTAGTGTATGTGTGTGTACAAGAACAAAGCATATCACTTCTCAATCAAAAGCGTCAACAACACAAAATTCCTATCAAGCATGGGTGCAAATTCAAACTATTATGAACTCACATGATATACGGATATAAAAACAGAATGTCCTATATGAAACAAACGTAGATAACACGAACATAAATGCATAATTTACTACTACTAATATGCAAAGCATGAAATCCTACATGAACAAATAATACAACAATTACTAATCCCTCAAACCATCACCCCCAAACTTAAAATATTCAATGTCCGCATTGAATGGAAGTAAATATGAGGGAAAGTAGAAAACATACCTAACCAGCTGAGTCATCACCCTCCTCGGATGAATTTGGTAGAGGATAATGCGTACGAGCTCCATAGACTGGCCACTTCTCAAATAACAAGAATACTACAAAACCCCCAATTACAAGAACACAAATTCGTAATAAAAATAAGATTAGAGAAAAAGATTTACCCAATACGAATCGAAGAGGTGAACTTGCAATTAAACTTCCCCCAAACTTGAATCCTTCTTGAACTCGAATTTTTTAGAGATGTAGAGATGTAGAGGTTTAGAGAATGAATTGGGTTTGTATGAATAGGTGTATATATATAATGGAGGGATTGGATGAATAAAAATTGAACGTGTAAGGGAGAAATTTTGAGTGGGTATGAATTTGAGGTAAGATAGAAAAAGGATTTAATAATTTAGAGAAAAAGAATTTGAATTGATATAGGTTTAGAGATTTGAATAGGAGATGGGGGATTTTAGAATTGATTGTTGGGGAAATTAAGATTTAAGGATGAGGGAATAAGTGATAGAAAAGGAATTGGGGAAGAAAAAAAATATTTTTTTTTAATACAGAACAGCTGTGAGAAATCTGGAAGAAACAGCTGTCGCGCAGGCGCAACCTGCGTCACGCAGGCGCAACCTGCGCGAAGAGCAGACACGCAGGCGCAACCTGCGTGTCTACATTATTGTTGGTTTGTTGTTGCAACAAAAATCATATTGTTGCTTTAGCTCTCGAAAAAAAAAGAGAAAAAAAAAGTTATATTATAAGAGCATATTTATGTTATTGTGATCCTATTTTAGTCGACTAGTCGAGTGTTTGTTGGAAGAAAAATAGTAAAAGTATATGGGGGGAAAAATAGGTGTTTGTGTATGATTTATTATAAGTTCCTACTAGCTTTTGACATTTCACCTATTTTGGCTTATCTGACATACCTTGTCCCTAGCCCCGTTACAACCCAAATAAAGACCTTTTGATTATCGTCATTGATGTATGTTGTGTTAAGAGTTAGATTGATACCAAATGTCAAGCATGCTTATGATTTTGTTGGAATTGAGTGATACACTTACCCATGTTCTTGAGTGAATATTCTTTTGTGAGTGGATTGTGAGTGTTTACTTGTTTTTGCGTGTGAGATCCCGAGTTTTGTCTCAAAGATGTACTCTTGTAGGCTTAGCATGTTTACTAACTTATTCTTACACTTGACATGGACTTGTGAGAACTTATGCATGTTCATTGAGTAGACTATGTGAATACTTGCACTTTCGACACCAAGACATTGCGTATTTACTTTGATTCTTAAGTTGATATGGCATGAGAGGATTTGAAGGTATGGTAGGATATTAGTCTTAGATTAGTTGCATTTTCATATTAGTTGCATTCATGCATTGCATTGCATTGGATTTTGTGGGTACATTCGCTATAGGCCCTCACGAGACCTTACTCGTCCACTAGGGCTGCCTAGGGGTTCAAAGGGCTTGTTGCATATGCCAAATGCAACCGTGATCACCTACGGAAGTGGTACTAGTTAGTTAGTTAGTTGTAATTGTTTATGCTTGAGGACAAGCATCGGTTTAAGTTTGGGGGTGTGATAAGTGCCTTTTATATCCACTTGGATCGCTTCAATTCGGCTTAAATTGATTCACTTGGCCTCAAGTTTGTTGTAGTTTTGATGTGTTTTGCTTAGTTGTACAGATTTACAAGAATGTCGATTATGGGTGGATGCTTCTATTGTGTTTGGAGGATTAACTGATTAAAATTCGGATTTTCCGGGAAGGTTGCGCAGTCTACACTGTTTTGGCCATATCTGGAGTTCTAGAAGTCCATTTTCAGCGATCTTACAGCTCACGCGAAGCTTGGGAGATTTTCTACAACCTGGGATAGATATCAGGTGCAGGGAGCATGTAGTTAAAATTCACGCACGTGTTCTTTGTGAGGCAAGGCTGGAAAATTACAGTTTTGCCCTTTTCAAGTTCTAATTGTATTTTTGGCAGGTTTTAGTACCTTAATCGAATTCTAATTGTAATAGAAGGTAATTTCTTGCTGGGCAAGAAATCTAGAGCCTATTTAAACACAACTTAGCATTGTAATTAGGGGAGTTTTTTTTCATTGTATCATAGCTTAGATCTGCAAGGGAGAGAAGGAGAGAAGGATTCAACGCTCGTGACAAGCAACGGATCTAGATCTACTTCATCCTTTGTGTTATTCTGGATTCTAGATTTGTTTTCTTAACTCTTTATTTTATTAATATTATTACTTCTTTCTTTCATATCATGTTTTATATCATGGTTTCATCAGATCCCATGATGACGAACGGTTCAATTATGAACTAATCGTTGTCATGGGATTCTAATGGATTTATCTATGTAGCTTAGTAGTTTGTATGCTTTAAAGATTTATGTGTGGTGAATTCTTGATATCCTCGTATGGTTGTGTTTCATGTATTTAGATGCGTCGCGAACATCTAATTTGTTAATCTCTTGGGAAACGAGAGTGGATCTTGAGCTTTAGAACTTGCCATGCTAGCATAGGATAGGTTGATGTTTTAACATCATGATTTGTGGCGTAAATAGAGATATTATGCTGCCCTATGTGATCTTAATAGAAAACTTGTTCTTCAACCATTATGTTTTCAAATCTAATAGAGACATAGGGTCTAAGCATAATTGGTGTCTATTCATCTTCTATCTCTTTTGTGGATGTATGTTTAGTTTGGTATTCGTATACTGAGAAGTAGGGTATACTTATTTCGTGTTGTCTGATCAGATATCAAAACCATTACATACATTGATTAAAGGCATCGACTCTAAGTGAAGTAGATAATGAAGTTAGGATCCCATGTTTTTATTCTTATAAGAAATTCAGATTTAATTCTCATTAGTTAATTAGTTTTTACTTTGCATCTTAGCTTAATTTATATAATTAAAACCCATATTTGTTAATTATCTTAGCAGTGAATTAAGATCATACATTGTTGAATAGGCACATTAGCTGAAAAGAACTTAACCAGATCTCAGAGGAACGAACTTAATTGTATTACTTGTGACCACGTATACTTCCGTGATATTGTGTAAACAAGTTTTTGGCGCCGCTGCCGGGGATTATCGGTGTTTAATTTAGTTTATGTTCTTGTCATCAGTGGTCGTTAGCGTTCACTGACTCGGATTTCTTATTTAGTTTGTTTGTTTCGTGGTGTTTTCAGGTACTTGAACATGTATGCGAACACGTTTGCAAACGCGTAAACTGGCAGAAGAAGGACTTGCAGCAGTAAAAGAGATGGCAGACTTACCGGCAGTAGTCAAGGCTTTGAAGGACTATTTGCAGCCAAAGATCAATGACATTCAATCTAGTATTGTCAGGCCAGCTATTGCAGTGAACAACTTTGAGATCAAGCCGAGCACAATTCAGATGGTGTAGAATTCGGTTCAGTTTGGGGGTGCTTCGACAGAGGATCCTAACATGCACATCCGGGACTTTATCGAGATCTGCGACACTTTCAAATTTAATGGTGTGTCGGAGGATGCTATCAAGTTGAGGCTTTTCCCATTCTCTTTAAGGGATAAGGCTAAGGGCTGGTTACACTCTTTACCAGCCGGTTCCATTACTACATGGGAGGACCTTGCTCAGAAATTTTTACTAAATTCTTCCCTACGGCGAAAACTGCAGCAATAAGGAACCAGCTAACTCAATTTCAGCAGCAATCTGGTGAATCTTTGTGTGAGGCTTGGGAACGTTATAAGGAGATGCTTCGTAGATGTCCTCATCATGGCATGCCTGATTGGATGGTTATCAACGGTTTTTACAATGGGTTGGGAGCACAGTCTAGACCCTTGCTAGATGCAGCATAAGGTGGAGCTCTGTGGGCTAAGAGCTATGCGGAGGCTTATGATCTAATTGAGATGATGGCTGCTAATAAATATCAAAATCCAACATAGAGGCTTTCTCAAGGCAAGGTAACAGGTGTTCTTGAAGTTGACACAGCTTCAGCTATTGCAGCTCAGTTGAAGGCTCTTACGATGAAGGTGGATTCTCTTGCTAATTATGGAGTTCAGCAGGTTGCTAGTATTTGTGAGCTATGTGCGGGTGCACATGAGACAAATCAGTGTGTTATCTCTTCTGAATCAGCACAATTTGTAAGTAATTTTCAGAGACCTGCTGCACCAGTTCCAACCACCTATCATCCAAACAACAGGAATCATCCTAACTTCAGCTGGAGCAACAACCAAGGTGCTCAACAACCTCAGCAGCCCTATCAGCAGTTTCAGGGTCAGCAAGCAAGGCCATTCAATCAAGGTTATCAGCAGTAGTATGCTCCAAGGGCACCATATCAACCTCCTGGATTTCAGCAGCAACAGCCCCAGGCTCATGAGGGGCAATCATCTAATGAAAAATCAGAAATGGATGATTTGAGGATGATGATGAAGAACCTGCAAGCTTCTCAAAAGGTCTTGGAAAACCAGATGGGACAGATTGCTAGTGCTTTACTTAGTAGGCCACAAGGAACTCTGCCTAGTGATACGGAGGCTAATCCAGGCAGAAGGGAAAGCAAAGAACAGGTCAATGCAGTTACTTTGAGATCTGGAAAAGTCACGAGGGGTCCTAAATCAGCAGCTAAGGAAGATGAAGATGTTCAGAATCAGCAGGTTGAAAAATCTGTAGTGTCAGAAATTGAGAAATCCGATTTAGTTGCTGATCAGCTTGAGGGTGAGAAGAGCAAGAAACTTGTTGAAAAGTCTACGCTGGAGCAATATTCAAAGAATAATCAGATCTATCCTCCTCCTCCATATCCTGGATGCTTGCAGAAAAGTCAAGAGAAACAGTTTCAGAAGTTTATGGATGTCTTCAAGAAATTGTCCATTAACATCCCTTTTGTTGAAGCATTGGAGCAGATGCCAAGGTATGCAAAGTTCGTGAAGGATATTTTGTCACGAAAGAGAAGGTTGGAAGAATTTGAAACAGTGGCATTAACGGAGGAGTGTAGTGCAGTTCTGCAGCAGAAGTTGCCACCCAAACTTAAAGATCCGGGAAGTTTCACCATCCCTTGCACTATTGGCAACCTTTCTTTTAGCAAGTGCTTGTGTGACTTGGGAGCTAGCATCAATCTCATGCCTTTATCTGTGTTCAAGCAACTTGGTCTGCCGGAGCCAAAGCCAACCAATATCTCTTTGTAGTTGGCTGATCGATCTATCACATATCCAAGGGGCATAGTGGAGGACGTTTTGGTGAAAGTTGATAAGCTTATCTTCCTAGCTGATTTTGTTATCTTGGATTTTGAAGAAGACAAGAAGATTCCCATAATCTTTGGAAGGCCTTTTCTAGCTACAGACCGTACTTTGATTGATGTGCAAAAAGGAGAGCTTACAATGAGGGTGCAAGATCAGAATGTCACCTTTAATGTTTTCAAGGCCATGAAATTTCCGACAGAGGATGAAGAGTGTTGTAGTGTGGAAATAGTTGATACGGGTCAGAGAAAGAAGTTTGATTAGTTATTGGGCGAAAAGTCGGACATACACGTGCTAAAGCATCACATCAGTGATTTCATTGATAGTTCTTCAATTCGAGATCTTTCGAATGTAAAGCTTGGGAAACTTCCATCACATTTGAGGGATGTCCTTTTGAATAATGAGCTAGTGATTTTTGAAGAGGGGCATGATAACGTGTTGCAAAGGTGGAAAGCTGATGATAAGGAAGAAGAAAGTTTTGTTCAGTCGTTCGAGTCGGAGAAGCACATTAGAGGTGTGAAGAAGAAAAAGAAGAAGATTAAGCTGTTGGATAGTAAAATCAGGTTGAAGTCTGAGGGAAGAGATTTGTGGAAAGCCAGCAAACAAGATGTTAACATTCGTATGAATGGTCTTTCTGTGGAGGACGGTTCAGTTATTCTTTTGAAACCGCCATGAGTTGAGGAAGTAACGTCAAGCTATTGACGTTAAAGAAGCGCTTCGTGGGAGGCAACCCACGCATTAGTGTAGGAAAAAAAATGAGTGTTGTGAAAAAAAAAGTGTTGTGAAAAAAAAAAATTCGTAACAGTGATTTTCACGCAGGCTGCGCCTGTGTCGCGCAGGTTGCGCCTGCGTGTCTGCTCATCGCGCAGGTTGCACCTGCGTGATGCAGGCTGCGCCTGCGTTACTGGTTGTCGCGCAGGTTGCGCCTGTGTGACGCAGGTTGCGCCTGCGTGACAGCTGTTTCTGCCAGATTTCTCTCAGCTGTTCTGTATAAAAAAAATAATTTTTCTTCCCCAATTCCTTTTCTATCTCTTATTCCCTCATCCTTAAATCTTAATTTCCCCAACAATCAATTCTAAAACCCCCATCTCCTATTCAAATCTCTAAACCAATATCAATTCAAATCCTTTTTCTCTAAATTATTAAATCCTTTTTCTATCTTATCTTAAATTCATACCCACTCAAAATTTCTCCCTTACACGTTCAATTTTTATTCATCCAATCCCTCCATTATATATATACACCTATTCATACAAACCCAATTCATTCTCTAAACCTCTACATCTCTAAAAAATTCGAGTTCAAGAAGGATACAAGTTTGGGGGAAGTTTAATTGCAAGTTCACCTCTTCGATTCGTATTAGGTAAATCATTTTCTCTAATCTTATTTTTATTACGAATTTGTGTTCTTGTAATCGGGGGTTTTGTAGTATTCTTGTTATTTGGGAAGTGGCTAGTCTATGGAGCTCGTACGCATTATCCTCCACCAGATTCATCCGAGGAGGGTGATGACTCAGCTGGTTAGGTATGTTTTCTACTTTCCCTCATATTTACTTCCATTCAATGCGGACATTGAATATTTTAAGTTTGGGGGTGATGGTTTGAGGGATTAGTAGTTGTTGTATTATTTGTTCATGTAAGATTTCATGCTTTGCATATTAGTAGTAGTAAATTATGCATTTATGTTCGTGTTATCTACGTTTGTTTCATATAGGACATTCTGTTTTTATATTCGTATATCATGTGAGTTCATAATAGTTTGAATTTGCACCCATGCTTGATAGGAATTTTGTGTTGTTGACGCTTTTGATTGAGAAGTGATAAGCTTTGTTCTTGTACACACACATACACTAGTAAGTTGAAGCTAGTAGACTTATTGAATGTTGTGAGTAATTAGAAGGACATGAATATGTGCAAGTTGATTTAGTTTGCATTCTTTGAATACAAGTAGGTGCATTTGAGAGATTTTTGCTTGGGATTGAGTATGTTTTTCCCGCCAAGTGAGCTTTTGAGCCATATTGCATTTGTTGCAATTTTATTCGTTTGCTTGAGTGTCCACGGATTGTTTGCATTGCTAGCAGTTGTTTGAGGTCTTTCTTGAAACGCATGACATTATTTGACGATTAAAATGATAAAGGCATTTAGGAATAACCACATATTTTCCCACATTATCACACCATGTTTACATGATCAATTAGTTAACCTATTGAACTTAATCCTATTTTTTCGGTGACATACCACATTATTTGCCTAGACCTTTTTCTTGTATTGGCCTTACATTAATTTGAACCCACATTGTCAAAGGCTAGTACTTAAGGAAGTAATAAGGTGTGCAAGGAGGGGTTTATTGTTGGTCATAATTTTGGGGGAAATATTGAAATTTGGGTTTGGTTGTTGCTTGATAGTCGGCATGTGTAAAAAAATCGTGGGATCACGCGCGATGCTGACAAATTCCAATTTTGCCCTTTTTCGAATTCTAGTTGAATTTTAAGCAGTTTCTTGCACCTAAATCGAATTCTAATTGTATAATAAGGTATTTTCTTGCTGGGCAAGACTTCTAGAGCCTATTTAAACACATCATATCATTGTAATTTATATCAATAGCTTAGCATAAAATAGATTTGCAAGGGAGAATAGGAGAGAAGGATTCAATGCTCGTGACAAGAAACGGATCTAGATCTACTTCATCTTTTGTATTCTTTTCTTAGGCGCTATTCTGGAATCTAGATTTGTTTTCTCAACTCTTTGTTTTATTAGTATTACATCTTCTTTCTTTTATAGTTTGTTTTATATCATGTTTTCATCAATTCCCATGGTGACGAGAGGTTCAATTATGAACTAATCGTTGTCATGGGATTCTAATGGATTTATCTATGTAGCTTAGTAGTTTAATTGCTTTAAAGATTTATGTATGGTGAATTCTTGATATCCTCGTATGGTTATAAATCATGTATTTAGATGCGTAGCTAACATATAATTTGTTAATCTTTTGTGAAGTGAAAGTGGATCCTGAGATTTAGAACTTGCCATGCTAGCATAAGTTCATGATTGTTTATCAACATGATTCGTAGTATGAGATGAGAATACTTATTTTGCCCTATGTGATCTTTATGGATAACTTGCTCCTCAACCTTTATGCTTTCAAATTCTATAGACATATAGGGTCTAAGCATAATTGGTGTCTATTCATCTTCTATCTCTTTTGTGGATGTATGGGTAGTTTGGTATACGTATGCTGACAGGTAGCGTGTACTTGTTTGGTGTTATTCGATCAGATATCAAAACCATCACATGTATTGATTAAAGGCATCAACTCTAATTGAAGTAGATAATGAAGTTAGAGTCCCATTTTTTTCTCATATAAGTAATTCAGTTTAATTCTCGTTAGTTGTTCATTCTTAGTTGATAATTTGCATCTTAGTTACTTTAGTTAATTAAAACCCCAATTTGTTATTTGTCTTAGCAGTGAGTAATAACCATACATCGTTGCATAGGTGCAATAACTGAATTAAAACCATAACCAGATCTCTGTTGGAACGAACTCAACTTAATTCTATATTACTTGTGACCACGTACGCTTGCGTGATTTTGTGCAAACAAGTTTTTGGCATCACTTCCGTGGATCATCGGTGTTTTAATTTTAGCTTATGTGCTTGTCATCAATGGTCGTTAGATTTTACTGACTCAGATTTGTATTCTCATCTATCTTGTTTAGTTCGGTGTGTTTCAGGTACTTGAGTGTTTGAACATGGTAGACGAGGAGTTGCCATGGTGGGCATATTCGAGGACATCTATGCCTCAGCAATGTGGGCAATGTTTGGGCGTTCATGAGACCTCACAATATTGTTGCTACGAAGGAGTTGATCCATATATCACTTATGAGGAACAACCATATTTTCAATACCATCCTCAACAGTACCAGCAAGATGTTCCAAATATGTCATATTTCTTTGGTAGTGAGGAGTTTTAACATCAGCAACCTACCCCTACTTTTCAATCAGATGAGGTTGATGTTATGGAGGAGATTAGGATGCTTGCAAAGAGTAATGAGGAGTCTATCAAATCTTTGAAGACACTAGTTGCTCAAGTTTTGAGTGCCGTGGAACAAGAGAAACAACAATTCATACTAGAGGCAATTCCAGAAAATAATGGTGACTTAGAGCAAGGTACTGCATGGATAATTGAGGAAGACAAATTCCAAGGTGAGGTGAGCGTTCACAAGCCATGTGAGGAATTTGATCATGCTAGTATGGTGGATGATTTGGAAAGGGCACTATTTGGGACAGACACTGGTGAGCTACACAAATTTCAAGAATTGGTATGTGCGTACCAAGAGGCTGATGACCATGGGAAAGATGCAGGTCTTCTACTTGTCTCAGAGTATAAAGATGGAGGTAGCGCATTAGAGCCAATGGAGGAAGTTCTCTTTGAGGAACCAATGGCTTCAAAAACTTACATTTACCCTCCTCCATTATATTCAAGCAAAACCCGCGAATGTGTGTTGTTCTACAAATTGACAGATTTTGGGTCAACCGATGAAGGCATTGAAATAGGACATAGTTGTTATACGAATAGGCCAAGCGAGGAGAAGGGGCAGAAAGTGTGTCGCCGTGATGACGACGAAGTCTCATGAAGAGATGACCAGGCCAACTATTATCATCCTTAATGGAAGCTTGGACGTAGTCAAGCTAATTGACTCTAAACAAGCGCTTCGTGGGAGGCAACCCATTTGTTAGGTATGTAGTAGTATGTAGTAGTGTGTCATTTGTTCATGTAGGAAATCATATTTTTCATGTTAGTAGTAATTCATTCGTATTTTGTATGTATTGCATGTTTGTTTCATATAAGACATTTTGTTATTGTGTTTTTATACCATGTGAGTTCATTTTAGTTGCATTTGCATATCGTGCATATTTCATGATTCCGTAGAACGAGCTGATTCTGATTGGTAGGTAGATGTTTTATTGAGTGTGGTAATGATGAGTAGAGGGTTGATTTATAGTTCCTGGGAATTGACTTACATGCTTCAGAAACACAATTTTTACATAGTCTCATCGTTTGCTTTTGGGCTAGATTCAGGTCATGCTTGTTTGGTTGTTGAGGTTTAATCACTTGTTTATATTTAGAATTTTCGTTATTCCCTTGATGGCGTAGGAGCACTAAAGTCTAAGTTTGGGGGAAACCAGGGATTTCATGCTAATTGTTATTAATTGTCAAAAATGGTTAGGTGTCAAATGGCTAGTAGCCGGCTCATTTTTATGAGTAGTCTAGGGTTGGATGAGAATTCTCATTCTGGATTGCATATATAAAAGAAAGAAAAAAAGAAAAAAAAAGTTGTGTGAATTGTAAATGCAAAATTAACCAGGGTGAGCTCTTTAATACTTGAGCAATTAAGTTCTAGGGGACTTTGTGCCTAGTGACCTAAGGCTTTTACAGTCTGGGATCCACTAACATAATGCTCGCTACATGGGTATTATTGTATAAGCCTTTAGGGGTCTCATCCATTGCACGGTTAAATAAGCATGCGTTACTGTATATATTATTATGTGTCGTAGTTGTTAGTAATTAAGCATGGATTCTTGTCTACCTTAGATAAGGATGGAGGTGTTTCTAGGTTATGAAGTGTCTACAGTCTATTCTGTTTATAAACCTGTGATTTTCTTGGCGAAGAACATGTATGATTTTGATCTAGTTTTCGGAGTATTTCTGATGAGCATTGCACACACGCACGTTTCTGTTCATGTATTGTAAGTATACGGGGATTTAGTCGAGCTCTATTTGGAGTTATTCGCATTCTTTGAGATATTTTCTTGCTAGTTGGTTTTGGTTAGTTTGAAGGGGATCGTTGCATTTTCATACTAGTTGCATTCATGCATTGCATTGTTTTTGCATTGTTTAGTTAGATGGATTTTTGGGTACATTCGCTATAGGCCCTCACGAGACCTCACTCGTCCACTAGGGCTGCCTAGGGGTTTAAAGGGTTTGTTGCATATGCCAAATGCAACCGTGATCACCTACGGAAGTGGTACTAGTTAGTTGTATATAGTTATATTTGTTTATGCTTGAGGACAAGCATCGGTTTAAGTTTGGGGGTGTGATAAGTGGATTTTATATCCACTTGGAATGCTTCGTATCGGCTTAAATTGATTACTTGGTCTCAAGTATGTGGTGTGTTTAATGTGTTTTCATTGAGTTTTGCAGAACTAAGAGTTTGAGGTTAAATTGATTAAAATTCGGATTTTCCGGGTAGGTGGCGTAGTCTACACTGTTTGGTCATATCTAGAGTTCTAGAAGTCCGAATTCAGCGATCTTACAGCTCACGTGAAGACAACGAAATTTTCTACAACCTTGGACAGAAGGCTGCACGTAGGTTGCACCTGTGGCGCGCAAGCAGCGCGTGGAACAGACTGCTGGGTGCAGGCTGCTCCTGGGGCGCGCAGGCTGCGCACGATGCTGAAAAATTCCAGTTTTGCCCTTTTTCGAATTCTAGTTGAATTTTAAGCAGTTTCTTGCACATAAATCGAATTCTAATTGTATTATAAGGTATTTTCTTGCTGGGCAAGACTTCTAGAGCCTATTTAAACACATCTTATCATTGTAATTTATATCAATAGCTTAGCATAACATAGATTTGCAAGGGAGAATAGGAGAGAAGGATTCAACGCTCGTGACAAGCAACGGATCTAGATCTACTTCATCATTTGTATTCTTTTCTTAGGCGCTATTCTGGAATCCAGAATTTGTTTTCTCAACTCTTTGTTTTATTAATATTACATCTTCTTTCTTTCATACTTTGTTTTATTTCATGTTTTCATCAATTCCAATGGTAACGAGAGGTTCAATTATGAACTAATCGTTGTCATGGGATTCTAATGGATTTATCTATGTAGCTTAGTAGTTTGATTGCTTTAAAGATTTATGTATGGTGAATTCTTGATATCCTCGTATGGTTGTGAATCATGTATTTAGATGCGTAGCTAACATCTAATTTGTTAATCTCTTGTGAAGTGAAAGTGGATCTTGAGATTTAGAACTTGCCATGCTAGCATAGGTTCATGATTGTTTATCAACATGATTCGTAGTATGAGATGAGAATACTTATATTGCCCTGTGTGATTTTTATGGATAACTTACTCCTCAACTTTTATGCTTTCAAATTCTATAGACATATAGGGTCTAAGCATAATTGGTGTCTATTCATCTTCTATCTCTTTTGTGGATGTGTGGGAAGTTTGGTATACGTATGCTGACAGGTTGCGTGTACTTGTTTCGTGTTATTCGATCAGATATCAAAACCACCATGATAAATGGATTTCATATCCATTTAGAGCATTCCAAATCGGCTTAAATTGATTGCTTTGGCCTCAAGTTTGTCGTAGTTTTGATGTGTTTTGCTTAATTGTGCAGGGTTGAAGAAATGTCGATTAAGGGTATAGTTTCCGTCGTATTGGAGTTGATTTATGATAAGGAATGAAGAATGGAGGCTAATGTCAGCTACCAAGATGTATACAAGTCAAGAAGGATTAAAGACGGAAGCTCATGCAAAAGGAACGAGAAGAAAAGGCTGAAAAATGAAGAAATGAGGTTTCGAGCAAACTGCACAAGATTTCGAGCAAACTGCGCCAGGAATGAGGTTTTTATACAGATTGCGCCAGGAATGCGTCATGAACATCTAATTTGTTAATCTCTTGTGAAGTGAAATTGGATCTTGAGATTAGAACTTGCCATGCTAGCATAGGTTCATGATTGTTTATCAACATGATTCGTAGTATGAGATGAGAATACTTACATTGCCCTGTGTGATCTTTATGGATAACTTGCTCTTCAACCGTTATGTTTTCAAATTCTATAGACATATAGAGCCTAAGCATAATTGGTGTCTATTCATCTTCATCTCTTTTATGGATGTATGGGTAGTTTGGTATTCGTATACTGAGAAGTAGCATATACTTGTTTCGTGTTATCCAATCAGATATCATAACCATTGCATATAGTGATTAAAGGCGTTAGATCTAAGCGAAGTATTTAATGAAGTTAGGATCCCATGGTTTATCTTGCATAAGTAATTAGATTTTAATTCTCATTAGTTAAGTAATTTTTAGTTTAATAATTTGCATCTTAGTTTAATTTAGATAATCAAAACCCAAAATTGTTAGTTGTCTTAGCAGTGAATAATAATCATACATTGTTGCATAGGTACATCTACTGAATTAAAACCATAACCAGATCTCTGTGGGAACGAACTTGACTTCTATCTGTGTTACTTGTGACCACGTACGCTTGCGTGATTTAGTGCAAACAAGTTTTTGGCGCCGCTGCCGGGGATCATCGGTGTTTTATTTTTGGTTTATGTACTTGTCAATAGGGTCGTTAGAGTTTACTGACTCAGATTTTTTCTTACCTTTCTTGTTTAGTTCGGTGTGTTCAGGTACTTGAGTTTTTGAAGATGGCATGCGAGGAGTTGCCATGGTGGGCATATTCGAGGACATCCATTCCTCAGCAATGTGAGCGGTGTTTGGGCGTGCATGATCCCTCACAATATTGTTACTACGAAGGAGTTGATCCATATGTCACTTATGAGGAACAACCATATTTTCAATACCATCCTCAACAGTACCAGCAAGATGTTCCAGATATGTCATATTTCTTTGGAAGTGAAGAGTTTCAACATCAGCAACCTACTCCTACTTTTCAGTCAGATGAGGTTGATATGGAGGAGCTTAGGATGCTTGTAAAGAGTAATGAGGAGTCTCTCAAATCTTTGGAGATTCTAGTTGCTCGAGTTGTGAGTGCTGTGGAACAAGAGAAACAATAATTCATACTAGAGGCAATTCCAGAAAATAACTGTGACTTGGAGCAAGGTACTACATGCATTATTGAGGAAGACAAATTCCAAGGAGAGGTGAGCATTCACAACCCATGTGAGGAATTTGATCATGCTGGTGAGGTGGATGCTTTGAAAAGGGCACCATTTGAGACAGACACTAATGAGCTGCACAAATTTCAAGAATTGGTATGTGCGTACCAAAAGGCTGAAGAACATGGGAAAGATGCAGGTCTTCTACTTGTCTCAGAGTTTAAAGATGGAGGTAGCGCATTAGAGCCAATGGAGGAAGTTCTCTTTGAGGAACCAAAAGGCTTCAGCAACTTACATTTACCCTCCCCCATTATATTCAAGCGAAGCCCGCGAGTGTTTGTTGTTCTACAAATTGACAGATTTTGGGTCAATAGATGAAGGCATTGGAATTGGACATAGTTGTTATACGAATAGGCCAAGCGAGGAGAAGGAGCAGAAAGTGTGCCGCCGTGATGACGATGAAGTCTCACGAAGAGAGGACCAAGCAAACTATTATCATCCTTAATGGAGGCTTGGAAGTAACGTCAAGCTAATGACGTTAAAGAAGCGCTTCTTGGGAGGCAACCCAAGCATTGTTGTATACTGGTATGTTTTCTACTTTCCCTCGTATTTACTTCCATTCAATGAGGGCATTGAATATTATAAGTTTGGGGGTGGTTTGAGGGATAAGTAGTGTATGTAATTGTGATTGTTAGTCGTTGTGTTCATGTAGGATTTCATGCTTTGCATATTCATAGTTGTTCATGCATGTATGTCTGTGTTATCTACGTTTGTTCCATATAGGACATTCTGTTTTTTTTTATTTTCGTATACCATGTGAGTCCATTATAGTTGCATATTCATGGCATGCATTTTTTTTCATGATCCCTTAGAACGAGCTAATTATGATTGGTAGGTAGGTGTCTAATTGAGTGTGGTAATGATAAGTAGAGGGTTGACTTATAGTTTCTATGAAAATGACTTATGTGTTTCTGAAACAAAACTAATTACACAGTCTCATTGGGTGCTTTTGGGCTAGGTTAGGGTCATGCTTGTTTGGATGTTTTGAGATTTAATCACTTGGTTATATTTAGAATTTTCGTTATTCCCTTGATGGCCGAGAACACTTAAGTCTAAGTTTGGGGGAAAACAGAGATTTTATGCTTAATTGTAAATAATTGTCAATAATGGCTAGGCGTCAAATGGCTAGTAGCCGGCTCATATTTATATGAGTAGTCTAGGGTTGGAATTGAGAATTCTCATTCCAGATGGCATATATGAAAAAAAAAAAGAGTCAAAAGTCTCAATTGTTTATATGCAAAATTAACCAGGGTGAGCTATTTAATACTAGAGCTATTAAGTTCGTGGGGACTTTGTGCCTAGTGACCTAAGGATTTTATAGTCTGGGATCCACTAACCTAACGCTCGCTACATGGGTATTATTGTATAAGCCTTTCGGGGTCTCATCCATTGCACGGTTAAATAAGCATGCGTTGTTGTGTATATTATTATGTGTCGTAGTAATAAATCATGAATTCTTGTCTAACTTGAATGATGATGGAGGTGTTCTTAAGTTATGAAGTGTTTACAGTCTATTCTATTTATAAACCTGTGATTGTCTTGGCGAAGAATAGGTACGGTTTTGATCTAGTTTTGGGAGTATTTATGATGAGCATCGCACACACGCACGTTTCTGTCATGTATTGTTAGTATACGGGGACTTAGTCGAGTTGTATTTGGATTAAGTTGCATTCTTTGAGATATTTGCTTGCTAGTTGGTTTTGGTTAGTTTAAAGGGGATTATTGCATTTTCATATTAGTTGCATTCATGCATTGCATTGTTTAGTTAGATGGATTTTGTGGGTACATTCGCTATAGGCCCTCACGAGACCTTACTCGTCCACTAGGGCTGCCTAGGGGTTTAAAGGGCTTGTTGCATATGCCAAATGCAACCGTGATCACCTACGGAAGTGGTACTAGTTAGTTAGATAGTTTGTAATTGTTTATGCTTGAGGACAAACATCGGTTTAAGTTTGGGGGTGAGATAAATGGATTTCATATCCATTTAGAGCATTCCAAATCGGCTTAAATTGATTGCTTTGGCCTCAAGTTTGTCGTAGTTTTGATATGTTTTGCTTAATTGTGCAGGGTTGAAGAAATATCGATTAAGGGTGTAGTTTCCGTCATTTTGGAGTTGATTTATGATAAGGAATGAAGAATGGAGGCTAATGTCAGCTACCAAGATGTATACAAGTCAAGAAGGATTAAAGACGGAAGCTCATGCAAAAGGAACGAGAAAAAAGGCTGAAAAACGAAGAAATAATGCAGAAAAAATCCATCAGATTGCAGCCAGGCAGTCTGCACAAGATTTTGAGCAGACTGCGCCAGAAATGAGGTTTTTATACAGATTGCGCCCGTGCAGACTGCCCCAAATTCGCGCATGGTGCGCCAGAAGTCGCTAAAAAATTACAGTTTTGCCCTTTTTAGATTTTGGCCATATCTTGAGTTCTACAAGTCCGTTTTGGACGATCTTACAGTCCACGCGAAGCTAACGAGATTCTCTATCATTATAAAGTGATCCAGATGTCAAAACACAAATGGAACGGCCTAGGAATACTGAAGAAAAGGCAGCTACGAATTTTCCTTCAAAACAGAATCAGTATAGGAAACGTAATTCTATTATAATTCTATTTTGGTATTTCTTGTTGGACAAGACTTCTAGAGCCTATATAAACACATCCTACCCATGTAAATCAAGATATCTTGTACATAATATAGCTTAAAATTGCAAGGGAGAAAAGAAGAGCAAGATTCAACGCTCGTGACAAGCAACGGATCTAGATATACTTCATCTTTTGTATCATAGATTTGTTCTCTCAACTCTTTGTTTTATTAATATTATTACTTTCTTTCATATCTTGTCTTCTATCATGGTTTCATTAGATCCCATGATGACGAGCGGTTCGATTATGAACTAATCGTTGTCATGGGATTCTAACGGATTTATTTATCGAACTTAGTATCTTGATTGCTTAAAGATCTGTGTGTGATGTATATTTGATATCCTCGTATGGTTATGCTTAATTGATAGATGCATCATGAACATCTAATTTGTTAATCTCTTGTGAAGTGAAAGTGGATCTTGAGATTAGAACTTGCCATGCTAGCATAGGTTCATGATTGTTTATCAACATGATTCGTAGTATGAGATGAGAATACTTATATTGCCCTGTGTGATCTCTATGGATAACTTGCTCTTCAACCGTTATGTTTTCAAATTCTATAGACATATAGGGTCTAAGCATAATTGGTGTCTATTCATCTTCTATCTCTTTTGTGGATGTATGGGTAGTTTGGTATTCGTATACTGAGAAGTAGCGTATACTTGTTTCGTGTTATCCGATCAGATATCATAACCATTGCATATAGTGATTAAAGGCGTCAGATCTAAGCGAAGTATTTAATGAAGTTAGGATCCCATGGTTTATCTTGCATAAGTAATTAAATTTTAATTCTCATTAGTTAAGTAATATTTAGTTTAATAATTTGCATCTTAGTTTAATCTAGATAATCAAAACCCAAAATTGTTAGTTGTCTTAGCAGTGAATAATAATCATACATTGTTGCATAGGTACATCTACTGAATTAAAACCATAACCAGATCTTTGTGGGAACGAACTTGACTTCTTTCTGTGTTACTTGTGACCACGTACGCTTGCGTGATTTAGTGCAAACACATCACATGTATTTATTAAAGGCATCAACTCTAAGTGAAGTAGATAATGAAGTTAGAGTCCCATGTTTATTCTTATATAAGTAATTCAGTTTAATTCTCGTTAGTTGTTCATTCTTAGTTGATAATTTGCATCTTAGTTAATTTAGTTAATTAAAACCCCAATTTGTTATTTGTCTTAGCAGTGAGTAATAACCATACATTGTTGCATAGGTACAATAACTGAATTAAAACCATAACCAAATCTCTGTGGGAACGAACTCAACTTAATTCTATAGTACTTGTGACCACGTACGCTTGCGTGATTTTGTGCAAACAAGTTTTTGCCCTTGCAAATCTAAGCTATGATATATGCAATTGTAATCTAAGCTATGATATATATGATATATAAAGATTAATGAATAAATCAAACCAAGTTCATAGAAGACTTGAACATGAGAAGATTTGAACTGAAGACAATTTTATACATAAAAGTTCAGAGACAAGTTAAATAAGACAGTTCTGTAAATAGATATCGCATAACTAAGTCCAGAAGTTGTATTTGGACTAATCTTCTCACTTAATAGGTCATTAGTGCTTTCTGTAGGTACGGCTAATGTAGCATTGTTTCCCAAATTTTATCGCCACTCCTAATAAAAGTAGGATTTAATGACCTATGAAAAAAATTACTAGCATTTAATGTAAGCACCATGACTTGATGCAGCAATGAACATAATTATATCTTCAGATACCCTCATAAAATACTTACACGAGGTTGCTTAAATTATTTACTTTATCAAGGAATGAAAAGAGTAACAACAAAGATACACACCTTGCAAATCAGAATTATGCAAAAGAAGATTTGTTCTCCCAAGGGCATAGTTGTAAAGAAGGAAATGACTAAGAGCCTAAAACAAAGGAACAAACAATGAAGCAAAACACAATAATGCAGTAAATCAACAATAAGTTCGAAAACTAAGAATCATTGGAGAAATATGACCGAGTAGTCAAAAGAAGGCAATGGATCCCAAAATTGAAATCCTGAATGTAATTTTCATTATAACACTTACGGAAAAGCAAACCAAAAGTAATAGAAGATCTACACCCATAGCCACATACGACAGTTTACAAAGTTGAAGTCAATATCAGACTTTCAGTAGACATAAGAATTTACATTAGAGAGGAAATATGTAGCCAAATTTACGGGCAAGTTTAAAGATAGTAAGAATACTACAAGGTCAGCAACTATAGACACAAAAATATATACACAAATATATACCTATATAAAACATTACAACTTGCTTGTGCAAATTCTCAGATAACAGAACCTATAATTTGCTGGCTTTATAACCTCAACTAAGTGATCAAATCCATCAACGCATTTGTCACAACTTCTAAAAATTTTGGTGAAGTTGCACACTTGCAAAAAATAAAAAACAGTTACATAAGCAGGATTAGACTTACCATATCTAGATTCTGATAGTAAAGAATGAAAAAAAAGGTGAATAGTCAATATAGAAGGGCTATCTGATGCTAACTAGCATCTTCAGTTATCCAGTGAGGTATTCAAAACAACTCACAACTCCTTCTGGGGCCTGTATAAAGGCAACAAGTTACCTGTGACATCACAAAATATTGTTCAAGTAATAGTAGCTCTTCTCAATAGTTTTCTGTAGTTTTCACTACACATGGCAATAAAAAGCTGAATATTCCTTTTTTTAAACACGGAGGGGTTCCAAAGAATACGGAAAAAGAATGAAGATTCTAAATAAGGTAATCATAGCAGCGGCTTGTATATTGCAATCAGGTAATCGCTAGGTTTGTGAGGAACAGTGAAGCCTACATTGGTAGCAGCAGAGTAATCTTCACATAAATTGTATGCACTTGAGGCAGCAATGAACATAATTATATCTTCAGATACCCTCATAAAATACTTACACGAGGTTGCTTAAATTATTTACTTAATCAAAGAATGAAAAGAGTAACAACAAAGATACACACCTTGCAAATCAGAATTATGAAGAAGAAGATTTGTTCTCCCAAGGGCACAGTTGTAAAAAAGGAAACGACTAAGAGCCTAAAACAAAGGAACAAACAATGAAGCAAAACACAATAATGCAGTAAGGATTACATGGCAGCACTGATGGGACTCGAGAAAATCAACAATAAGTTCGAAAACTAAGGATCATTGGAGCAATATGACCGTGTAGTCAAAAGAAGGCTATGGATCCCAAAATTGAAATCCCGAATGTAATTTTCATTATAACACTTACGGAAAAGCAAACCAAAAGTAATAGAAGATCTACACCCATAGTCACATAAGACAGTTTACAGTGTTGAAGTCAATATCAGAATTTCAGTAGACATAAAATTTACGTTAGAGAGGAAATATGTAGCCAAATTTACGGGCAAGTTTAAAGATAGTAAGAATACTACAGGGTCAGCAACTATAGTAGCAAATGGTGGTCAGTCAATCCATCACCAAGGATAATGAGCCACATGCACTTCTATCAGCCCTTTTGCAGTCTCTACTATATGCTTTCTCTATTTTAGTTTATTTCAAGTGAACATTTTCATGTGTTATGTCTTGTAGTGCAAGTAGTTCTCAGAAGGGTGTTCTTGTCATTCTGATTAGGACCATCTTTCCGTTAGGTAGCAGCTGTCCAGTAGTACAGCCTTTTGGCCTATATGTATGCACAAGACAATATTGTATGCAGGGCTGTTTTTGTTCTAGTAAAGAGACTGTTGAGTTATCTTGTTTTCTCTACAATCCTAGTGCTCTTCACTTCATTTAGCTGTTTGATTGTTTTTAGTATCATGGTATCAGAGCAGCTAGTGAAGAAATGTTATAGAGTGGATTAGGTAGAGAATATAGTAGTGTTTCTTGTTGTCATAGTCTCGTAGTTTAAGCCCTGTAGATCTCAGTAAAGGTCTAGTCTAGTTTGTGTGAGCAGTGCTCTCTTCAGTGTAGTCATGGCCAGTGGCAGTAAATTTTCTTTCTCAGATATGCAGAATCCTCTGTTTCTTCATCCATCTGACAATCCACTTTCTATCAGTGTTCCAAAACTTCAAGATGCGAGTAACTATCGTACGTGGAAAAGGTCTATGGAGATACAACTTGCCTCCAAACGTAAACTGGGTTTTGTAGAAGGGATAGAGGTTCGAAGTACTACAGATGCAATCGAAGGCGTTCAATGGGACACCTGCAACAGCATGGTAATCTCTTGGATTCATAATAATGTATCTGAATCTATTAAACAATCTGTACTCTTTATTACATCTGCATCTGAAGTGTGGAAACAGCTTGAAAAGCGTTTTCAGTTAACACATGGGTCTAGAAAGTATAAACTTAGTAGATAATTGTTTAATCTGAAACAAAATGGTGCTAAAATTGTTGACTATTATACTTCGTTGAGTAGCCTGTGGGCTGAGTTAGACTCCATGAACCTTTTACCAACTATAACTACTGTTGGTGAAGATGTGACAGCCTTGTTAAGGGCTATTCAGACACAAAAGGAGGAGGCACGTCTCTTTCAATTTTTAAATGGTCTAGACGAGTCCTATGGTCCTCTTCGCAGCCAACTCTTGATGGTGACTCCACTGCCCAGTCTTGAAATGGCGTGTGCCTCTATTCAACAGGAAGAATCTCAACGAGATGTCCTCAAAACACCTCTCTCTCTTGAGTCAGACATGTCAGCCATGTTCAGTAAAACTACCTTGAGATCTGGAAAACCATTGCTTTGCAACACATGTGGTGGCAGAGGTCACACTAGTGACAGATGCTGGAACACTGTTGGATACCCCTCCTGGCATTATAAACACAAACCCCCTCCAACAAATCATTCACCTAGACCACATAATGCTCAAAATAACCGTTGGTCTAATACCAAAGCCTCATTTTCACCAAAACAACATTCTGCAGCACATGTGACTGCAGGCTCCTCAAACACAGACCAACCAGTTGTCTTGTCTTCACAACAACTTCAACAGTTACTTCAATATTTACCCTCACAGTCTATGTCAACAACACATGAGTCACTTGATGATATGATGGAAAGTCCATTCTCAGGCATGATTTCGTGTCACACTGTTCACAAAGATCCTCATACGTGGATTGTGGATACAGGGGCGACGGACCACATGACCTCAAACATTGGTATTCTCACCAATGTTAAACCCATCACTTCACCTATGAATGTCAATCTGCCCACTGGAGCAAGTGCTGCTGTGTCTCATGTTGGATATGCAAGTCTACAAAATGGACTGAAACTGGCAAACATACTATATGTGCCAGCCTTCACACATAACCTCCTCTCCATTCACAAGTTATCACAAGACAATAACTGCTTTGCAGTGTTTTCACCTAATGCGTGCTCTATCGTTGACTCTTTAACTTATGAAGAAAAAGGTAAAGGCAGTGTCAGCAATGGGTTGTATCACATGTCAAACTCTACAACAAAGAGAGGAGTTTCTCGACCACTATGCTTGACTGTGACAAATCAGTCACTTACGACTCAGTTCACTCTGTGGCATAATAGATTGGGGCATGCACCAGCCTCAAAATTGAAGTTCATTGACTGTGTCAAGCACTGCACCAATGTCGATGACAAAGTATGCTTGACATGCCCCATGGCTAAGTTCACGAAGCTACCTTTTCCCATAAGTGAGTCACGAGCATCCAAGGCTTTTGAACTGATTCATACGGACATATGGGGTCCTTACAAGGTAAGCACAAGGCAGAAGTACAAGCTGTTTCTCACCATTGTTGATGACTATACAAGAATGACATGGGTCTATCTCATACAACACAAGTCTGACTACTTGAAGTCACTGGAAGTTTTCTATAACTATGTCAAGAATCAATTTGGAGCTGGCATTCAAATTGTGAGGTCAGACAATGCCTTAGAGTTTAATGATGCTGGGTGCAGAATCTTCTTTCAGTCGCATGGCATAGTGCATCAGACATCGTGTCCGTATCGTCCTCAACAAAATGCCCGAGTCGAGCGTAAACATCGACATTTACTTGAAGTTGCTCGTGCACTCATGTTCCAGTCTGGATTGCAAGTTTCTTACTGGGGAGAAGCTGTTCTCACAGCTGCTTACTTAATTAACGGACTGCCTTCGTCTGTCTTGAACAACAAATGTCCTTATGAGTTGTTGTGTGATGCTCCTGTGGATTACTCGAATATGAAAGCATTTGGGTGTTTGGGATTTGCTGTCAACAGTGTTCATTCTACTGATAAACTAGCACCTAGAGGTGTGCCGTGTGCATTCATTGGATACCCACCTACTCAGAAGGGATATAGACTGCTTTATCTAACCTCCAAGAAGATTTTTACATCAAGAGATGTATCCTTCAATGAAAACATTTTTCCCTGTAATACATCTACACCTAAACCATATCTCTTACCTCTGCCTACTAAATGCCCACAGTGTCCACAAATACCTATGTGGATGATGAATTTCTGGTACCATTAAATCCAGCTGAACCAAGAGAGAACATAAACCACTCTACTGAGCAATCACATACCACCATTGAAATATCACAAACACCGTCGAACACAACTGATGATGCCAACTCTATCCTAGAAAATCAAACTCAAACTGTGACATCCCCACGAAGATCCTCAAGAACTCACAAAACACCCACGTGGATGGAGTCGTACGTTACAAAGCCTTTCCCTCAGCCATCTGAAAATTTGGTTACAGTGACTGCTCAAAGTGTTGAACCAAATTTTGGTTGCTTTCTCTCAGCTCTGTCAACAAATGTAGATCCTGTGAAGTTTAGTCAAGCTGTGACAGACATTAACTGGGTAAATGCGATGAATCTTGAGCTTGAGGCGCTGGAAAGTAATGATACGTGGGAGATAACAACTCTTCCACCCTCTAAGAAGGCTATTGGAAGCAGGTGGGTGTATAGAACTAAGTTTCGACCAGATGGGACAATTGAACGTCACAAGGCGAGACTTGTCATACTGGGTTACAGACAAACGTATGGTGTGGATTATGAACACACCTTTGCTCCGGTTGCAAAGATGACAACCGTAAGAGCACTACTGGCAGTTGCTGCTCTACAACAGTGGGAGGTAATGCAAATGGACGTGTCTAACGCATTTCTTCATGGAGACCTCTACGAAACAGTGTACATGAAGTTGCCTCCTGGGTACAGTCACTTTGGGAGCAGGATAGTACTCAATCAGAGGGAGATTGGTAGTGCAAAAACCAGTCTTGTATGCAGACTAAAAAAATCCTTATATGGGCTGCGTCAAGCCCCTCGGAATTGGTTTAGTAAAATGTCTACTACATTGAAAGAGCTCCAGTTTCAACAATCAAAGTCGGACTACAGTTTATTCACTCTCACCAGTTCTACAACTATAACTCTGGTTTTGGTCTATGTGGACGATCTATTGCTAGCTGGAAATGATCAAAAGGAGTTGACTCATCTGAAGCAAATGATATCGAACACCTTCAAAATGAAGGACTTGGGTAATGTGCACTACTTTCTGGGCCTGGAAATAAGTCGATCGCCAGCTGGGTTTTTTGTCTCACAGAAAAAATACACACTCGATCTTATTAATGAGTTTAAACTCTCAAATGTTGCTCCTCTCTCACTACCAATGGACGTGCACTTACGACTTGCTGCTGACTCTGGGGAGTTTCTCACAGACCCACATCCCTATCAACGCCTACTTGGCAAGTTAATTTATCTCACCATGACTCGTCCTGATATCACTTTCTCTGTTCACATTCTTACTCAGTTCATGCAACATCCTACAACAGAGCATATGGAGGCAGCAATCAAACTGTTAAGGTATTTGAAATCAAATCCCAGTCAAGGAATACTTCTGGCATCCTCGTCCACAGCTGAGCTCAAAGGTTTCTGTGACAGTGATTGGGCTACATGTCTAATGTCACGACGCTCTACAACTGGTTATTGTATGTTGCTAGGCACTTCTCCTATTTCATGGAAGACAAAGAAGCAAGCAGTGGTGGCACGGTCCACAGCAGAAGCAGAATATCGCTCAATGGCACTGGCTTCATGTGAGATTACTTGGCTAACCTCCCTTCTCAAAGACATGGGACTTCAAAATCTATCTCCAGCAATACTTCACTATGATAATCAGGCTGCACTTGCCTTAGCAGCTAATCCTATTCTTCACGAGCGCACCAAGCATGTAGAAGTGGATTGTCACTTCATTCGGGATAAAATCGCCTCTGGGTCCATTGTCACCAAACATATTCCTACTCACTCTCAGGTGGCAGACATCTTCACAAAGGCCCTCTCCACAAAGCAGCACTACTACTTGTTGGGCAAGCTTGGAGCTGTTGATGATAACCACACCAAGCTTGAGGGGGAGTAATGAGCCACATGCACTTCTATCAGCCCTTTTGCAGTCTCTACTATATGCTTTCTCTATTTTAGTTTATTTCAAGTGAACATTTTCATGTGTTATGTCTTGTAGTGCAAGTAGTTCTCAGAAGGGTGTTCTTGTCATTCTGATTAGGACCATCTTTCCGTTAGGTAGCAGCTGTCCAGTAGTACAGCCTTTTGGCCTATATGTATGCACAAGACAATATTGTATGCAGGGCTGTTTTTGTTCTAGTAAAGAGACTGTTGAGTTATCTTGTTTTCTCTACAATCCTAGTGCTCTTCACTTCATTTAGCTGTTTGATTGTTTTTAGTATCAAAGGATCTTTAAGGTCAAATGTTTCTTTGTTTTTCTCTTAGTCGTGCATCAAACAAGGTCAGCAATGCCAACTCCAAACTCAAAAATGAACTGAACACAGGTATGCAGTATACTGTTCTCAAGCTAGAATCATAATGCAAAATTGAGAAGAAACAAGAAAAGAAGGCTAAAGCCCTAACAGTAAATATCCAGTACTTGTACCCCTAAAATTTTCAAATTAACAAATAAAATAAAAAAGAGCTTAAGCAAAAGTCCTCCAATCTCTTTAATGGTTCAACTAATATAATCAACAAGACTTTCACTTTGATAATCGAAATGAGAACAAATGGAGGAACAAAATCTTGAGAAAGAATCACCACTGATTAAGAATGAAGCATTCTCTCTCAACTGAACAAGAAGACCTCTTGTACTCAAGTTACTAATCAATCTGACTTTCAGGAAAATACAAATAAGTAATCACATAAAACAATGGTCATTCATCTTATTTTTTCTAAACATTATATAAATTACCTCCAGCCAAACATTTCACCACAACACATGAACTTCAAGACAAGAACTGAATAACGGCAAAAGAAAATTATGTAATTGACTCATTGACCATTTTTGGAACTTCCTACACATTCGACACACAAAAGCACACAAAAATATATACAAAACTAAATTTGTAGCTTGAAATAAGCATATATACCTATATAAAACATGACAACTTGCTTCTGCAAATTCTCAGATAACAGAACCTATAATTTGCTGGCTTTATAACCTCAACTAAGTGATCAAATCCATTAACACATTTGTCACAACTTCTAAAAATTTTGGTGAAGTTGCTGTTAGAAAAGATGAGAAGCAAACCGAATAACTTGTAGATATGTAGAGTCGTGGCGTGAATAATCACTGCCCTAAAGTTGAATTTGCCCCGCTACGTACACACGGCCTTAGCAAATAATCTCCAGGGATACACGACTTCTATTTCTTTGGTGTAGTACAAAGAAATAGATTGAAGTCACTCTTGATCATTGCCCATAGAAATGTTTGTAAAAAATGTGAGAGATCAATTTTTTGTTGTGTAGAAATAAGGGTAGAGACTTCTCTTTTTATAGTAGTGAAAACTAGTAACTCCAAGGAAAGTAGAAAGTCATGTAACTCCAAGAAAAGTAGAAAGTCATGTAACTCCAAGAAAAATAAAAAGTCTCACCATGAAAAGTCTCAAAATGAAAAGTCTCAAACTTTCTAGAAAGTCTCACATTAAAAAATATATTATATTACTTTTGAATTAAAAATTATTGGAATATTATTTATATTAATTCCAACAATCCCCCACATAATTCAAAAGGAAAATAGTTTAAAAGTTTTATGGGCAATGGATAATCGGTTTCTTTAGCATCAATGTCTTGTGGACTTGAATTGATACCTAGTACAAGCAAGTATGACTCACAACCATGTTAAGTGAAAAAAAATTCTTGAACCTCTCATGACATTTAGTGAAAACATATTTGTGCACTTAAACCTTTCTCAAATCAAGAAATGATTTCGCAATTTATCTTATAGAAAATGCCCCCACATTGTACCTAGATTTTCGTGAATGCTGTGGAGGTCCTAAGCCTAAAGGACTCTCGTAGGGGGTTGGGCGTAGCCCCCACATTCACATAGGTAAGTTCATCAAGTTTGTATTGTCCCAAACCACCTTTTACGAGGCTATGAACTTATTAAGAACATTTGCTCATCCTAACACATTTGACAATAATAAAAATACTACATCACTTTATTGATAGGAATGATCGTAGTATTACATAAACATGAGTTCTTTTGTGATTTCGTTTGACCCATTGAACTTCGGCATTCCTAAGATGGGTATCCATCACAATTCACTCCACAATAGGCTTTAAACCCATTCCAAGTGCTGACTCCAACACTAATTTTCTACAAAGGCCTTTGGTGAGAGGATCTGCAATATTCCTCTCTGATTTTACATACTCAAGTGATATCACATTATTTCTGATCAGACTTCTAATTATAGCATGCCTCAAGCGAATGTGTCTTTTTTTCCCATTGTAGACTTGATTATTCGCTAATCCCATTGCAGCTTGTGAATCACAGTGCATTGAAATTGACGGAGTCGACTTCCTCCACAAAGGAATATCAGCAAGCAAACACCTTAGCCATTCGGCTTCTTGTCCAGCCAACTCTAATGCAATAAATTCAGATTCCTGTGTGGATTTAGCATGACAAGTTTGTTTCGAGGATTTCCAAGATATAGCGGCTCCAGCAAGAGTAAAAACGTAACCACTAGTAGACTGAATCTCATCATTGTCTGACACCCAATTCGCATCACAATATCCTTCCAAAACACATGGAGTTCTTTGATAATTCAAACCCCAATTGATGGTGCCTTTTAAATACTTCAAGAGTCTAATCAAAGCACCATAATGATCATGGTTAGGACTGTGAGTATATCTGCTTAGTCTACTAACAGCATATGCTATATCAGGTCTGGTATGGTTCATCAAGAACATCACACTCCCAATTCTCTTGGCGTATTCTTCTTGAGAAACATTGATTCCTTTATTCTTTTTCAAATGAATACTAGGATCATACGGAGTTTTCACAGGAGTACAATCAAATTGATTAAATTTCTTTAAAATTTTCTCAACATAATGAGACTGATTCAAAGATAAACCATATGAATGCCTAGTAATCTTTATGCCAAGAATCACATCCGCCTGCCCTAAATCCTTCATCTCAAAACAGGAACATAGAAAGGCCTTACTTGCATTTACTACCTCTATATTAGTACCAAAGATTAACATATCATCCACGTATAGACATATGATCACACAACCAAATTGATCAAATTAGAATAAACACAAGCATCAGAATCATTTACCTGAAAACCATTAGAAGTGACAGTTTGATGAAATTTTTCATACCAGTCCTTTGGTGCTTGTTTAAGACCATATAATGATCTTATGAGCCTGCATACCTTGTCTTCCTGGCCAGGAACAACACATCCCTCTGGCTGCTTCACGTATATCTCTTCATTTAAATCTCCATTCAAAAAAGCAGTCTTTACATCCATTTGATGCACCACAAGATTATGGATGGATGTAAGAGCTATTAAGGCTCTAATGGTAGCAACATTAGTCACAGGAGAATATGTATCAAAAAAATCGATACCTTTCTTTTGTCGATGTCCACCAACCACGAGCCTCGCTTTGTATTTTTCAATTGATCCATCAGATTTGTATTTCTTTTTAAAAATCCACTTGCTTCCCAGTGCTTTACAACCTCTAGGAAGATCACATAAAACCCAAGTGTTATTGTTCATAATGGACTCTATTTCACTATTAATGGCTTCTACCCAAAAATTAGAGTCGATTGATCTCATGGCCTCCTCATATGTTTTAGGGTCTTCTTCAAGAATGAAAGAATTTATCTCCTCCTCACCCAAGAATTATTTTTCCATTAAAAATGTTGTAACAAAATTAGGTCCAAAACTAGTCTCAACTCTAGCTCTTTTACTTCTTCTAAGCTCAGGAATCTCATCTAATGATGTACTGCTATGATGTGAAGAAGATGCAGGTGCTAAGCATGGTTGCACATGAATTTTCATAGGAAAAATATGTTCAAAAAACTCAATATCTCGTGACTCTTTAAATGGACCAAAACCAGATGCGTCCTTAAGAATGAGTCTATATGCACCACCATTAAAACCAACAAAAATACCATCTAAAGTTTTGGGCCCAATCTTACTTCTTTGAAAATCTGGGAGCCCTATTTTTGCTAAACACCCCCACACTTTGAGGTAACTCAAATTAGGCTTGAATTTCTTCCATAATTCATAAGGAGTTTTATCTGATTTTTTATGAGGTACACGATTAAGAACATAACATGCATAAAGAATAGCTTCACCCGACAAGTTAGTAGGAATACCTGAGCTGATAAGCATAGCATTCATCATATCTTTAAGAGTTCTATTTTTCCGTTCAGCTATTCAATTTTGTTCAGGCGTATATGGGGCTGTAATTTCATGAATAATACCATTAACTTCACAAAATTTCTTCAGGGTTGTCGTATCATATTCTCCACCCCTATCTGTTCTTAATCTTTTTATTTTTCCATTTAATTGATTCTCAACTTCAGCCTTATAAATAAGAAATTTTTCTTCGGCCTCATCTTTTGTACCGACAAATAGAGCTTGGTGTAACGAGAAAAATCATCTACAAAAGTTATGTAATAACGCTTGCCTCCTCTACTCACACAATTTTTAAAATCACCCAAGTCACTGTGAATTAATTCAAGCAACGTTGATGACCTATTCCCGAATTTATTAAAGGATTTCTTAGGGTGTTTTGCTTCTACACACACCTCACATTTATCAAAGGATGTATTGCTGAATTCAGGTATTAGACTAAGCAGTTTGAGCATTTTGACAGAAGCAACATTCACATGACCTAGTCTAGCATGCCATAATGAAACAGATTCAGCGCGCAATATAAACAGAAGCAGAAGAATTTTTATTATCAGTCACAATATCAAGTACAAACAAGCCTCCATTACAAAAACCTTTGCCCATAAATTCCCCATTTTTAGTGAGAACAAGCTTATCCGATTCAAAAGTTAATTTGATACCAGCTTTGTTCAATAAAGCTCCAGAAATTAGGTTTCTACGTATATCAGGAACATGTAAAACATTATGCAAAGCAATAATTTTTCCAGAAGTAAGTTTAAGAGAAACCTTTCCTTTTCCAAGTATACTTACAGTGCTAGAGTTGCCCATGAAGACACATTCTCCATCAGATGCTTTGTCATAGTCCTCGAATAACTCCTTATTTGAACATATATGACAAGTTGCACCAGTATCCACCACCCATTCAGAAATATTACTCACTAGATTTACTTCAGATACAACAGCAGCTATGATTTCTTCAGTGAGATTGTCTTGTGCTTGAGATTTGTCTTCCTTCACTTTTGAACCAGGTCCATGTCCTTGCCTACACTCCTTCGCAGCATGTCCAAATTTTCCACAAGTGAAGCAATTTCCTTTAAACTGCTTTTTTCCTTTATAATTCTTATTTTTCATTCTAGTGTCATGAAGCCGATTAGGACCCTTACCTTTTGGTCCTCTTTTATGACCTGCGTCTTTTGATTCAATAAGGTTAGCAGTAAAGGAAGAATGATCAAAAGACTTCTCATTTGTTTGAATTCGATTTTGTTCCTCAATCTTGATGTGGGAAACTAACTCCTGGAGAGTAAAATCCTTTGGTTTATGCTTCATAGCATGAACATATGTTTGCCAAGAAGGTGGTAATTTTTCAAGGAGACAATTTACTTGAAACATATCACAAATTTTCATTCCCTCAGCAATAATATCGGCACATAAATATTCATACTCATGAACTTGTTGAAGAAGGCTTATCATCAGACATACGAAAATTTAGCCAGCGACTACATGCATATTTATTAGTCCCAAAATCATCAGAACCATACTTAGACTTTAAAGCATCCCATATTTCTTTAGCCTTTAGAGATTTATTATAGATTAAATATAAAGCAGCAGTCATATAATGTAATAACATTCCAAGACAAGTCTTATTATCTTTCTCAAAATCTCTACTAGAATTTGCAGGGGCTGAATCAACACTAAGACAATAATCTACACCAATTTGACCCAAGAAAAACTCCATCTTATCAGACCACATTTTATAATTTTTCCATCAAAAGGGTCTAAGACATATCAGGAATAAAAGTGTTGGAAGCCATGGCGGTAGAAAAGATATATAATAATAAAATTCAACTTTAGAATGTTAGAAAAGATGAGAAGCAAACCGAATAACTTGTAGATATGTAGAGTCGTGGCGTGAATAATCACTGCCCTAAAGTTGAATTTGCCCCGCTACGTACACACGGCCTCTTAGCAAACAACCTCCAGGGATACACGACTTTTATTTCTTTGGTGTAGTACAAAGAAATAGATTGAAGTCACTCTTGATCATTGCCCATAGATATGTTTGTAAAAATTGTGAGAGATCAATTTTTTGTTGTGTAGAAATAAGGGTAGAGACTTCTCTTTTTATAGTAGTGAAAACTAGTAACTCCAAGGAAAGTAGAAAGTCATGTAACTCCAAGTAAAGTAGAAAGTCATGTAACTCCAAGAAAAGTAAAAAGTCTCACCATGAAAAGTCTCAAAATGAAAAGTCTCAAACTTTTTAGAAAGTCTCACATTAAAAAATATATTATATTACTTTTGAATTAAAAATTATTAGAATATTATTTATATTAATTCCAACAGTTGCCCACTTGCAAAAAATAAATAACAGTTACATAAGTACCTTTTTTTTTGCAGGATTAGACTTACCATATCTAGATTCTGATAGTAAAGAATGAAAAAAAAAAAAGCTGAATAGTCAATATAGAAGGGCTATCTGATGCTAACTAGCATCTTCAGTTATCCAGTGAGGTATTCAAAACAACTCACAGCTCCTTCTGGGGCCTGTATAAAGGCAACAAGTTACCAGTGACATCACAAAAAATTGTTCAAGTAATAGTAGCTCTTCTCAATAGTTTTCTGTAGTTTTCACTGCACATGACAATAAAAAGCTGAATATTTCTTAATTTTTTTTAAACACGGAGGGGTTCCAAAGAATACGGAAAAAGAATGAAGATTCTAAATAAGGTAATCATAGCAGCGGCTTGTATATTGCAATCAGGTAATCGCTAGGTTTGTGAGGAACAGTGAAGCCTACATTGGTAGCAGCAGAGTAATTTTCACATAAATTTTTTGCACTTGTAGTTCTCTTTGCGTGCCATCTCGTAATATGAGACGATAAAACAACATATCCAGATATAAGGTATATACTATAAGGTAAACAGCAAAATTTGCAACTTCCAACTCTTGTTCACATGAGAAGAAGTTTACACAAGATATAGGTATGTATCAACAGAGGGCACTATGTTGTAACAAGAACAAGTTGAGTACTAATCTTTGTACGTGTAACCAAAATTTTACATTTCACCAAGTGTATAGTGAATTTACACCTTACTAAACGTGGAGGTAAGCTGTTCCTGAGTAATTAAGTATAGATGATCTCGCAGGACTTCAAAAGATGGATAAGGTGGGACAGAAAGTTGATTGAAGCATGTGTGGGAAGAAAGAAATCGCTGCCAATCCTTGTCTTCCATGTCTATCTTGCAGATGGAAAGCGGAGGAGAAAGACCCCTAAAACCTTCTACAGGTAGATACCTCACTGAGGTCCAGAACAAGAGTAGAGCCTTTCTCTGCTTTGCCGACATTCCCCGAACAATCTGCGAAGTGGTACACTAGACTATTGTAATAAGCACAAGAAATATTTAAATTTTCTGAGATGCATGAATAATTTTTAACACATAAGGACGCTATGAATCTAGATCTAACATAGGAGAGACACATAGCTTCACACACCTTCCAAAACCAAACAATTTCAGGGTCAGTATCTTTATAGCCAGAGTAGTGAGTATGAGCTTCCCAATCTTCAACACATAGAGGTTTATCACTCCCACGAAGCATGCTTTCAAGATCCTCAAGTTCCAATGACCGAAAAAAAAGTTCCTGATTTTCTAAGCTAGTTATTATATCAGTAAAACCTTCAGTAAATCGAGCAACTGGTTCCGCAATAGATTTCATAAAATGATGATCAATGAGTAGATCAACATATTTCCTTATGTTTTTACTGTTCACAGAAATACTTTATCCATCCTGGACCAGCTCCATATCTTTAAATTTCTTTAGGATCCATGTCCAATATTTCCTTCCAACTTCGGTACAACACTGGCTCTGCATCCTTTATATCTTCAAGAAACAATGGCTTTCCAGCAAATTGCAGAAAAAACACGCGGTCAAGAGCAAAGCCAATCTGCACTTTGTGCAATAAAGCTACCGCAATTACTCGGCCAGCAAACCGGAAGTAGTCAAGAGGCAAATGATCAACTTTAGAGGCTGCAGAAAAAGGTGTAAATTTTCAATCGTTATATTCTAAATAAACTTCAAATGTTATATATTTATTTCAGAGTACTTTTCTTGCTTAACTGGTAATATTTATTCTCAAACGATGGCAATCCCTTCCCAATGTTTGTCCTGATTTTAGCACTACTGGTAATTTAAATATGGTATCTCATTCGCTAGTTGCTAATTCTTCCTCAATTCATGACAATCCCTACCTATTGTTTGTCCTGATCTTAGCAACTAAAATAATCAATGTAATTAAAATATGATAATTATTATGAATTTGGTTTTTAAGGCTTGCACAAACAATAGTGTAGGAAGTATTTAATACTCAGAATTACCTGGATTTGGCCAAAACCTCCTATAATCGCCTGGACAAGCTGCAAAGAAGGGCTTTTGACGATCAAATAATTCTTCACACACCAACACCAACCATTCCACTAGAACCCCTCGACCATAAGCTTCTTCATTGTTAAATTTCACAACCAGAAAATCTTGTAATGCATTTGCTTCTACACGAGCAATTTTCTCATAAGAATCTTCCAATATCAATGATCTTTTTATCGATATGACATGGGGTTCTGCATTTTGATTTACTTCGGGAAATAATAGCATGGACAAGTGTCTTCTACACTCAAATGTTGTTAAGTCTTTGTGGTTGCTATACTCAATCAACAAACTATCTTCCCTACTGCTATACTCAATCAACAAATGGCAGAAAGAAACTTTTCTCTTAGTTAACATACTCCAAAATTCTGATTTTATGTTTTGAAAAACATCAGGAACGCTAAATATTTTCCAACTTTCCCAAATAAAGACTCATGTGTGTTATCAACCTCATTAATGAAGATTGAATAGATGTGATAACACTTTTGTACATCTTGAAATCTGATCCCACAATCCTCTTAAAAGGAAGCAAAAAGAACCTCAAATCAACCACATCAGTCAACATCCCCGGGCAGAATCTTGTATATAATTGCTTACCATTTTTCAAATTATGGCATATTTTCGAGATGGTATCATCAACAATAATACCAATATCCGACAACAGGAGGAGATTATCATATACCATCATATGGCCAAGGGTAGCTCTCACCGCTCTAAGAAAATGATTGGCATGCCTTGAGGGCTTCAAACCAAAATAAAATTTCAGCAATGTAGGTGTCGTGAGAAGCCGAAATTCTACAGGCAAACGATTGATCCAATCAATTAAATCGGCAACCAGATGAACAACAAACTTCTCATGATCCTTATTCTTTGACAAACAGAGTTTAAGCAATCCCGACAAAGCACAAGATATGTCAAAAATCTTGATATAGTCTGGACAAACTTTGATATCATTTGGCAAGTTTTTCAAGAACTCCGAAAGAGAATGCCTAATCAATTTGGATGGTTCTTCAAAATCAACTTCTTGGATAATTAAATCCATCGAAAACACAAACTGATTGAGAAGTTCCCAAGCCTCTTTATGATTAGGGTTTTGAGTGATGTCATCAATCTCTCTAAGATTAAAGAATTTGAGTTCACCTCCACTGGCTTCAAATTTCATCCAATGTTGTTCTTAACCCTAGTTCTTTATTCTTATAACATAAGACTTGATCAGTGACATTAACATCTATTCTTTCCTTAATAGTTTCTCTCACGGGTAAAATGGTTTATTCATAATTGAACTCGTGGTAAACTTGCAAGTGGGTCATTAAACTGAAAAAACTTGCAATCAACTCATTAAACTGATTAAAACTTGCATTTAGGTAACTGCCGTTAACATGCCATTAATATGCACTAACGGAATCAATTATCCGGCGACTACAACTTTCCGAAGACTCTCTACTTGCCAAAAATTCACATTAAACGACATCTACGTGCTCAGGACAGTTGCAGCAACTCGTTTATAACCACAACAATCACGAACTCACACCGGAACTTCGAGTCCGGCGAAATTAACATCTTCTAGCAAGAATTTCGACTTAACCTATTTTCTAAACCAAATTGAGCGTTAAAGGTCCCAAAATGAAGCTAGAGGAACAAGTAAACTACCTATGACCACTCGTTTATGCCTTTATACAAACATAACATTCCAATTAATCACATAAACATGTTGCTTATGACCTCCTAAACCTATACAAAACATCCAATTAAGTGAACATTCAACATAAATAAAATCCCCAAATTATGAACTAAGAACCCTAATTATACGAATTACTCAAATCCGGAATAAAATGATGAAATTGATCTTGTAATTAGCCTTCTAACAATCATGGGAAGCTATACAACCCACCAATTTGACTGAACAATCATAATTAAGAAAAAAAATAAAAAACCCAACGGATTCCGTTAAAGTAAAAGCTGAGTTAACGTTTGTGCAAAAAATTTAATGTTCAATGACTAAATAGCAAGTTAAGTCTAGTTCAATGTAAGAACCCAGTTTTCGGTAGAATTAAAACTTTTCTTATTAAGAATAAGTATATACGTGAATAGTGTTTGTCATGCGTGAATAGTAATTTATGGATGAATAGTGATTTTGAGGACCAAGAAAATTTTCACGCCACCCTATGTACAAGACATGGTATGGATATTTCGAAGTCATATTAGTGATTCACGGAGCAAATAAGTGTATGTAAAGACGATCGGAATTCATAAATTCCAATTTGTATTCTGGTGTAATATTTGACCGGGCAGTGAATTATATATTATTATATTCAAGAAATGAGATATTAATTTTGAGGAATTAAGGATTAAGTGACAACCATTGGTGGAGAAATAAAAATACAAGGAAGGATATTACATGCAAGTATCATGTAACTAGATAATTAGGAGAGTAAACTAGAAAGCAAAAAGTAACTAGATGAATAGTGTAAAGAATGTGCACCATACTTTAGGGGACAAGGAGGTATGGCTTGAACCTAGGCTACTAGACTAGGGTGGAGACATGTGAATGATATACATATCAATACATATCAATAATACATCCCATAATTCAAACCACACATCAAACAAGAAACAAAACAATTAGCAAGCTTGTCCAATTCTCCTTGAACAAACCCCAAGGTGATAAGATCAGCCATACATATCTAATAATATCTAGATATCACATTATTTTGTCACACATTTCAAGTAACCAAGAAGCAAGCAAAACACTCCATTTCTCTCCATTCTTTCCAAGCTGCTAGCAGAAACACTCTCAAGAAGAAAATTCATATCTCCATTTATATCCATGATAAAATCACCATATTTTAACCACAGCTCCCTAATACTATGAAGAACATTCGCTCAAAATTTCATGTCAATATGATGAGTATAGCCTAGTGAAATCTCCTCCCAAAGTTGAAGAACCGAGCTGCCCAGAATCCTAGACAGCTTCTGTACTGATTTTCAAACGGTCATATACCCTTCATTACTCAATGAAATTTGGTGTTCTTTAGCTTGTTGGAAAGCTGTTAAGATGCTCTACAACTTTCCTTTAGAAGCCTCAATCAGAAAAGCTCGGTAAGGGCCTCGTTTTCCATGATCCTTCAGTCGGGTTCTAATAACTCCGAATTACTAACTTTGTTTTCTTCATTTCTTTTGATCATTCAAGCTTACCCAAGGCTATACAAGGATTATACAAGGTTTAGAAAGCTATTACACACATCGAGGAAGGTAAAAAACTCTAACCACTCTTAGTCATGGATTGTTTATGGTTTATAATGTTAGATCTAAGAGTTTTAGTGCATATCTTGGTTATAGGAGTTATGGATGATGAAAATCTTGAGATTATATGTTGTTGATGTGATTTTAAAGCTTGTACTTAGTGTATATAACCCCATGTATTCTATAGAGACAAATCTTGGTGGTTTTGATGGTAGATGTGATGTATAAAGTGGGTTCTTGAATGTTTAAGAAAAGATGTGTGCTGTGTTAAATCCTGGGAGTATGTACTGTCTTGTGAGAGGGTATTGAACCCCTAAATCTTGTCCCCCGAGGACCTAATTTATATGGTTGGAAAGATAATTGAATGTAGTTTCTAGAAATATAAGGTTCATACCCAGGAGATTTGTAGATCTTGAGTTATGGCCAGATTAGTGCAGTGTGGTTCTGGAATTCAGACTGCACTATGTTGTCCACTTGTGAACTAAGTTAGGACCCCTTAAAATTATGCTAGTGTTATGAAAATTTGAGGGTAGTTAGATTATACAGTTGTGAAGGCTGTCCGAAAGAATTGGAGTAAAATTTGTATTTTTCAATTTTATAAAAATGTTAAAGCTAAGTGCGCGCGAGTGAAAAATCACCTAGGAGGTTAGTTTAACGTAGTTTTAAGAGTACTCAGTTGTGTTTCAAGTTTGAGGAATGGATTCGAGTCGAATGGGTAACGAATGTGATAAAGTGATGACATGGTCATATGGGAGGGTTAGTTGTCACAAATTGGAGTCGTTAAGTTGGTCTAACATCCTTTAAAACCTTACGATTAAGTAGTGTTGTTAAGGTACTAACGTACGAATATTGATTATGTATAGATCTTCGTTCCACGTCGCAAGCTCGACCACCCCACCCTAACCAAGGCAAGTTTACTTTTCAACACTTATATATAAGGATTTTCACTGTTGTGTTTGTAGCTTCCAAACGTATAATATGCTTATGCTTAACGAGATTATGTTGAAGTTTTAGATTTATGCATACGTGTTTGTACACCCTTGAACTTAGAATGAAAGTGTTTCCTTCGGACAACGATTCTAGCAATAGAAGTCGTAGCGGTCCAAATATACTATTGACCGGGGAGCGGTATATTATTGTATCATGATTAAATTATGAAAACCTGAAGAGTCATTCGGGAAGTATCGTATACTTAAGTATTTATTATTTTACGTTGTTAAAAATACTCAAAAATATCTATCTTGGATTAAAAGCTTATTTTAATTAAATAATTATTTTATTAATTGTTTATATTAAATCTCAAAATATCATTTATTAATTATTGTTCATCATTTTAAAGACAAAACTAATCCAAGATACCTTTAGCGTTTTCAAACTCGAACTCTTTCGAACCCAAAACATTTTCGAAAACCCCCGATCAGGTTTTACTTCTTGTACGTATTTCAAGAATTATCGGTCTACTGAGGTCAAACTTCAACTACTCGAATTTTCTATCAAAATGATTTTTGAAAAGAAATGAAAAAAAAGGGACTCTGGTAGGTGTGGGAATCATTGACGAACGATTCCCGGGATGTGTAAGCGGCCGTGAGCCAGGCGGTCCATCAATTATTCCGGCCCAGGTGTTGCCGAAGGATGATTACGGATTTAGTTTTCATCGAGGGTGATTACGGATGTAGTTTTCACCCGAGGATAGTTAAGGATGTAGTTTCTATCCTTCTACCGGTAGAAAAGACCCGCGGATTATTGGACTTGGTTGTGGCGACTGATCATCGTCAATCCTTGTCAGGTTTTTATGTTTTCTTCCAGTCCCATCCTCCACTCTGGAAAAATACTCAAACACTGCTTCTTGGGCCTAAGTGCCAAGTTGCCGATAGTGTGGTTTTTTATAAGAAAAATATTGACATCGTGCAGTATCTAGAACTGCAAGATTTTCTATAAAGATTGGCACGTGTTATTGCACTCTTGCAATTATTTCAAAACTGAAATGTTTTTGAATGAGAAACCTTCTAAGCTAATGGAAGGAAAGAGGTTTGCAATGATGTATTCCCTGTACAGTATGTTAACCGTAGAGTGTTTTGCCGAAAATGATATACTCATATGTATATATATATTTTCAAACTTGAGATATACTGAAATGGGAACCTTATAAAGGGTTCATATGTTATTCTTAAAGCTCCTTAGTGAGTATAAATGTTTTATTCAAACTCGGACATATATATTGTCCAATTATGTTTTGAAATCTGAGATATATACCCATACAGTTGGGAATGTTTTCGAAATAAACCACATTATTTTTCAAAATGGTGAACTTGCGGAGCATTATGTAGCTCATTCTTGCTTTATAAAAACTTTTCAGAAAGAGAAGAATTTGGTCGGTTAACTCCGCACCAGCAGAAGAGGAGTAGAAGATTCACCCCGGAGATGATTTAGTTCCTGATAAATACTACAGAGTAAGTCTGATAGGTTTTCAACTGTAATAGTAAGACTTGTCTTCAAGTGTAGTTGTATAAGTGGAAGTGCGTAAGATTCTGGATTGTACAGATGAATTGTAATATTTAGTGTTACTTTTGATTATCGTTTCTGAGGCTCTAACTTTTTTGTGTGTAAGATTGAGGTCTGGATGGATGTATTATTGAGTTGTAAAGTTAATACAGGTATGATATGGTTGGATGGTGATGTGACGACCTGAATCTTTGACCTCAGATTTGGGGGCGCCACAGGAATGGTATCAGAGCGATAAGTTACAGTACTCAGAAACGAGAGTGTTGAGAGTTAAGTCTAAGTAGGAGAATGACATAAGAGATCGTAGTAAACTTATTATTGGACTTCCGGAAGAGGTACCGGTGAGTAGAATGGACTGGAGTGTTTACTGGAGGTATTATACTAGGGTCGATAGAATCCTTAGAGACCTTCAGAATGATGAATAGAGGTTTGAGAGTCGTACATGACCTATCATAGGTAATGATATGGGAAGCAGAGCGAAATCTCAAGAGCAGCTGAGGTAGAGGCGATATTGCCAATATGATCGGATGACTAGGCTGGCATAAATTTTGTGGCCCATAGTCCTCCACAGTTTAGGAGGCGGCATTTTAAGAATCAAGAAGTTTAGACTTCCCTACATAATTAAGGGTACTTAGTACTTGGAATAATGAAAGTCTTATACTTTGGCTATAAGATCCGATTTTCGATAAGTAACGGGTTTACCTGAAAGTTGGTCACTATGTCGTTGTGGATTTCATTACCCTTGATGGCGAATTTTACATGTGTTATACGAGAAGGTTATCATAAGACGAGCGTGCTAGATAATTCCACGCATGATTCGGACGCTAGAGCATGGTAGTTCAACTTAGAGAACAAACAAGTGGAATTAACAAAGGGACTCAAGAGAAGTTGAATATGGTTGCAACGAGCGGTACATTGATCTCAGAGTCTACTAAAAGAAAAGACCAGTGGGTCTAGAGTGGGATCCTTTGATAGAGATGTTATCAGGGACTACGTATATATGTATTGTAGACCTCAATATTTTTGGTATATGTCCATATACACGCACCCGCCACTGAACCTATGGACTGCACTGAGATCCCTGAGAGATCTCTTTGATCTGTTCCCAAGGGGAACTGCCCACTTGTGATTCATGTCGGAAGACATGAAGTAGGACCCTATGGACTTAGCAGGTGTCCCCGGAATGATGTGAAGCTTGGTCTTCAAGATAAAGCACAGAAATGACAGATATAACTGTGAAACCCCAACTCGATAAATGACTGTAAGATGATGATTGAGAGACACAGTAGTTGGTGTCTTGTATTACGAAGACGAAGAGATGGAGTTACCCTCATAATGGTGATAATGAGATGCACGAATGATCATTAACTTATTTTGGTAACTACCGGCAGGTGCACTACCTCATTTTAAACTGTTCACTAACCCTGTTACCTCGATTAGTTTATGTCAGGTAACCCTTCTAGCTTTCTACTTCAAACTTGTGGAATAACAACCAGTGAGATACTTTCCCTAAAGCAGGACTTATCCGAAGTAATTTTATTTGATCCATGAACATTCTATTCAAAAATTTATGATGATCTTGTTTGGCTCGGGCCTATTTACACTTTCTTTCAATTATCCAAGGAAGGTTCAACAAATATTTCCTTAATTAATCGATGAATATTACTTAACGAATATTGATATTTGATTGCTTCTTTCATACTTGCACTCTTCAGTTGAGCTCATAAATATTTAACAAATTACTGAGGACATGGATGATCTAATGTCCAGACATCCTTCATGAATTCTTTTCTTCTATTCAAGATGAGATTGTACATCGTACATTGAAATCATAGTAAGGATATCATTTTGATATTGGTATTCTGAATTTAATTCTATTGTAGGATCTGATAAAGCATGTGTACGGAGGCACCCTTGGGTGGACCGTTTCACTGGTAAGTAATATTTGATGAGAGGTTATCGATTGTTCCGATACCTAGAACATTCACTTTAGATTTTATAGTTTTCTTTTTCAAACTTAATAACTTCTTATTTCCATTCGTTGTCCGAGTAGCCTAAAGTTTCTTCAGTGGCTACGATGTTGAAATTCCGTTTTAGCCAATTGAAACTGGCTAGTCGATATGTCAATATGAATGACTAGTTGATTGTTCTAACTAGTCAAAATTGTAATGTTGTGAAGAACACCTAGCTAATTGTCCTAGCTAGTGGTGATGTCTCAAACAGGTGAACTAGCAAATTTTGTCTAGCTAGTTGCTATTGTTTCTTGAAAAGGACTAGTTATTGTTTCACTGGTCCAACTCCCAATTTAATTCATTCCGCAATGCATTTTGCATGTGGTAAAGTATGATGATGAAAGTTTTGACGAATAACTTGATTGAGACCTAGTGAGGTCGCCCACTCAACTTGAATTCTACCCATCTTCGTATCAGACTTTATGTCACTTGAATATTCTGTTCTTTCATTCATATAATGAAGATTCATTTGAAACCATAGATTACTTGAATGATAAACTGCTTCATTTTTTATTGTCATAGAGTAGAATTGCTTTCGATCGATTGACCTTTATCAATGGGACTTTAGATCCTCTATTTTTGAGGAAAAGTATTCACCAGATGTAAGAATGGTATAAAGATCGTCTTTATGACTTTTGTATCCAACAATCATTGCCCTCGTGCAACACTCTCTACGATATCACATTACAAAATTATCAGGACATGAAGGAATAAACCTTGTTGTATTCTTTTGGTCCATCCTTACCTCTCCAAAAAAATCGAGACTCCTAGTATTTGGAACCATCAACATTCTTGGAACATCCAATGTGGAATTCTTATTGAAATTATCTATTGGACCTGGTTATTTTGAAACCATTCCTTTCAAAAGTGATTACTCTAAGGTGAACAGGAGGTACAATTGTGAACCGTTCCACCAATATGAGATAAAAAAAACAACCAAATGTTGTTATTGTGCAGCCAGAGCGTTATGCCGAGTAATTATTTAAAGTAAGAATAACATGTCGGGGCATACCACAAGGACCTTTAATATTAGTGTGAGGAAGGTTATAAGAAATGATGAGGTGGTTTGGAGTACGCTCCTACCAACCGTTTTCAGGATGTTATATTAATGAATTCTGGAGTTACCAAGCCTTTTCCTGATCCAAGAAATTCAAATCGATTGCGATGTAAGACATATCCTTAGAGGAAACTAACATGGAAGTGAGATGGACAAGAAAGGAAGAAATATCGTGGCAAGAATGTGAAGCTTTACTTAGCTTAAAGGGATTGATGCACATAGAGAGACATAAAGTTTAAAAGGCCCCTAATAGCAAATGGATGCATGGATATATCCCAATGATCCTTCGAGATTACCACCTAATCAAGTTTATTGGGAATCGCAGCAGCATGCATGCCTCAGACTGATTGGCGCTAGTTGTGAAAGAGGACGAGCGTATGACATCTTACATATACCATCGAGAATCGATACCCCTAACTGGAGATGTAGGAATTGTTGACCAGTTAAAACGCGTAGTTGTTTTTCAAAGATAAGGTTGAAAAGTCGGTTTCACCAACTCAAGATCGACCTCTGTACTGTGCCAAAGTTGGCATTTCACACTAATATAAACGTTATAAAATTATGGTAGTACCAGTTGAGTGGACTAATGAGTCAGAAGCCTTTATGGATTAATGAACAAAGTTTTGGAATGAAATGAGATATTAGCAACAACCTCGTTGTTAGATATACTTGATGATAAAAAGAGGACTTTGAGAGTCACGATGATGAGTCTTTCAAGAGTTTAAGAGGTGTGCTGATGCAGTAGAAAGGGGATGATAGCCTATACTTCTAAACAACATAAAGGTTACGGGATAGGATATACTAACCGTGAGTCTGGGATTAGTCATGATGGCGTTCACGCATAAAACTGAGACGTTAACTTTATGAGAAAAGTGTGAAAGTTTTCCACAAGTGCCATAAGTATATCTTCATATTAGAACTAAACATAAGAAAGAGAAGGTGACGAAAGGGAGCAGGGAGTATAATGGAGAAATTTGTTATTTCCCAAGAAAGGTCAGTGTGGTGGTCGATACCTATAGAAGGGATTATTCGAAATTGGAATTCAGTCAGTATTGACCAAGAAAATAGAGTATATACAATAAAGAATAATGTTAGAGGAAAGTGACTAAATTATGGGGAAGGACAAAGATGTATAGAGAATTAAGAGAATGTTTGGCAAACGGATATGAAGAATGGTATTGGCAAACTATTAAGTACAAACGCGACATGTCAAAAGTAGAATGATAGAGATCTTGTGGATTAATTCCGCCTGTAGAAACTCTTGAACGTGGACAGAATTATAATGAATTTCATAAGCAGGTCGCTGAAGACCGAGCCAAGAGATGGCCCTAGTTGATTCATAATTGTTGAACCAAGTGATTTACCTGCGAGAGACTTTCCATTTAGAAGATTATCGATTTATATATGGAAGAGATGGTGGTGCAATATAAAACTTCTGCAGCGATTACGTCAGATAAAGACTTAAAGTTAAACTTTGAATATTGAATGTGCTTTCAAGTATATTTAACAAAGAGATTGAGCGTATGTACTAATTTGATATGTGGCTGACGGACAGGGGAGAAGAATTATCTAGACGATCGAATTTATATTTAGTGTCGTGCCTTAGATTTCACGGGCAGTCGAGAATAAAAACTTATCAATGAAATGAATGTTGTTATCACGATCGTCACCATGCGAACGTAAGGACGTCTCTTGTAAAGCGTACTGCGAAAGAAGAAGTTTCGCTTTTCTTGCGTTACGAAGAAGTCAATGAACGAGGGATATAATAGCTGAACTGGTTCGATGTATACCGAAGACTATACAGTATCCATAGCAAGTGGTAACGGTTGACGGGAAGCAACACATGTGTGCTAATCAAGCCAAGGAATATGACGAATACCATGCATATTGACGTTGTCTCAGATTATAAAACACGACCACAAAGTATTCACGGGCCAATGATACAAGGACTCAACACGGATACTATGAACAAGGTAGAAGAGGAACGTATAAGTAGTGGGATAGAAATTTTCATTCATAGAGCAACCGTTAAGGAATACAGGTCGAGGAGAGCATGCGTTGAGAAACAACATTAAAGCGTTGGTGAGACCAAGGTGAGAGAACAAAAGGGTTGAAGTGTCAACCTTAGAGTTGGAAAGGGTAAAGTTGGAATTTTATCCACAACTATTCTCCTTAGGTTCTTAAGACAGAATCCTTTTAAGGAGATGAGACTGTAATAGCCCTAATTTTCGTGAATATTCGAAACCTGGATGAATAGTAATTTTATGGGTGGATGAGAAAATTTTGCAATCACGATATGTACGAATTATTAAATGAAGATTTCGAATTTATATTACGTCTTTACGGTACAGACGAGTGTATGTAAAAGTCATTAGTTTTTTTTTACGCAACCCATTATTTCGAGTGGTCAAATTTTATGAGATATCAAAGGAGTATGAGGTGGGAGACTTCGTGATGCTAAAGGTATCCCCTGGAAAGGATTGATGCGGTTTGTTAAGAAAGAGAAGCTAAGTTTGAGGTTTATTGGACCTTTTGAGATTTTGAGGCGTATTGGGAAGTTAGCCTACGAGTTAGCCTTGCCCCAAACTTGCAGCAAATTCATAATGTGTTTTATACTTCTATGTTACGACCCTACCACACCGACTATCGGCATGTGATAGAGTACGACCAAGTGGACCTACAACCAGACTTGACCTATGTGGAGAAACTCGTGGAAATCATGGATAGAAAAGGACAAGTGCTGAGGAACAAGGTTTTCAAACTAATAAGGAATTGTGAGAAAATCAAGATGAGGAAGAATCCACCTGGAAGTTGAAAGAGTGAAACAAAGAAGGAGTAACCCCAGTGATTCCTAAACTGATTCCGGGACGGAATCCTTTTAAGGAGGGGAGACTGTAAGAACCCAGTTTTCGGTAGAATTAAAACTTTTCTTATTAAGAATAAGTATATACGTGAATAGTGTTTGTCATACGTGAATAGTAATTTATGGATGAATAGTGATTTTGAGGACCAAACAAATATCACGCCACCCTATGTACAAGACATGGTATGGATATTTCGAAGTCATATTAGTGATTCACGGAGCAAATAAGTGTATGTAAAGACGATCGGAATTCAGAAATTCCAATTTGTATTCTGGTGTACTATTTGACCGGACAGTGAATTATATATTATTATATTCAAGAAATGAGATATTAATTTTGAGGAATTAAGGATTAAGTGACAACCATTGGTGGAGAAATAAAAATACAAGGAAGGATATTACATGCAAGTATCATGTAACTAGATAATTAGGAGAGTAAACTAGAAAGCAAAAAGTAACTAGATGAATAGTTGACAAGGCCGTCGCGTGCCTATCAAATAATAATTCTAACAAATCCTTCTAACTATGTAGTAGGGTAAGTCAGAGTCGATCCCACAGAGACAAACGTATCAATCACTAGTTGTTTCTGATTTAATTCTGCTAAGCAAGTAACACAATAGATTTTGAGAGATTATTAAACTAATTTTATACTAAGAGAATTTCGCTGTATTAATCAAATATTAAAAACATCCAGAATTAAGTATCCCCACTAGCATGAATTGATGCAATTGTGAATTCCCTCCCCAATTAATCGTACGCTGCTCAACAGGAAAGATGCGCCCTAAGAATACCAATAACCTCTCTCAAGTATTAATGGCTTCTCTAAAATACAATCAAGCCTATTCTCATGGTATCATGCATATTAGAGACATTAAGCATAGCACCCTAATTTCCTAACAATTCATTCTACCTATTCTCATGGAGAATCTCATGTTCTTATTGGATAAATCACAACCATCTAAATCCAACTCTCGTTGATAATTAGATATTGGTTCAAACAAGACACATAATCACGTCTGATTTGTAATTGCTAATTAAAACAACTCAATAAGCAAAAGCAATTAAACAATCAAATTGGGGGAATTGGGAAAATCACACATCAATCATAACTAGGGTTCTACTTAACCCTAGATTAATTATCTACTCACTCATAATTGAATTAACAAAACAAGAATTATAAATTGAACAAATCATATTATAAAGAAAAGAGAAAGAGAAAAACCTTCAATCTTCAAAGAAAATAAAAGTTCTCCACAAATCTCCACCAAAGATGTTTACAAAGTTCTAATGTGTGTATCTATATTTTTCTTTTCACGCTCTCCTCCTCTTTTATAATAAAACTCCTTAATAAAATCTGATCTCTATCTCCTAATAAAAGTATTTTTAATATTCTAATCAATTTACAAAAAGATATCCATAATTGAATAGGATTTTCTTGTAAAATTCGTCACTTATTTTTCTCCTCTGTTTCTGGGCTCTTCCAGTTGGATTTTGCTTACTGGACCACCTCTGAATTAAAGATAATTCCCTAAGCTTCGCGTGGACAGTAAGATCGTTAAATTCTGACTTCTGGAACTCAAGATATGACCCAAACAGTGCAGGCAGCCTGTGCAGCCCAATAATACGAATTTTCTCCTATTTTATCTCCAAAATAGCTCTTTTTGCTCCAAATCCTTCCAAGTCATGAATTCTTTATTTCCTACAATAAAACAATAAAATCTATTAAATAAAAATCCAAATCAATGCAAAACACAATAAATATGAGAATAAAATCATCTAAAATATATATAAAAATATACTCTATCAAACATCCCCACACTAAGCATTTGCACGTCCTCGGGCAAATAAGTGAAATAAAAACTAAGTCCTAACATCACTTTCGTAGATGACACGATTGCATTGAGCATATGCAACAAGCCGTTAAACCCCTAGGCAGCCCTAGTAGGACGAGTGTTGTCTCGTGAGGGTTTATAGTGAATGTACCCACAAAATTCATCTAACCATGCAAAAGATCAATGCTAACACAACACCACACACACAAGTCCTCTCATGCCACATCAACTTAAGAATCAAAGCAAACATACGATGTCTTGGTGTCGAAAGTGCAAGTATTCACGTAGTCTACTCAACCAACATGCAGAAGATCATAAAAATTCATGTCAAGTGTAAAAATCGTTGGTAATCATGCTAAGCCCACAAGAAATACATCTTTAAGTCTAAACCTGGGATCTCCTATGCCAAAACAAGTAATAACTCACCTTTCACTCAAAAACGAATATTCACTCAAGAACAAGGTTAAGTGTATCACTCAATTCCAACAAAATCATAAACACAACTTGACACTCGCAATCAATCTCACTCTCAACACAACATACATCACCGATGACAATCAAAAGGTCTTTATTCAGGTTGTAGCGTGGGCTAGGGACCAGGTATGTCAAGTAAAGCTAAAACAGGTTAAATGTCAAAAGCTAGTACCCAACAATATAATTCATTCCATTCCCTTTCTATTAAAACCACAAAAATACTTCCCCACACTTGGATTTTTCAATAACCCTTACATAATAACTTGACTAGTCGAATGAAGAAGGATCATACAAACATAAGAATGCTCTCAGATTTATTTATTTTTTCTCTTTTTTTTTTTTCTTTTTTTTTCTATTTTTTTTCTTTTTTTTCTTTTTTTTTTTCTGAGAGCCAAGGAATAAGCACAATGATCCATAGATATTTTTATGAATTTCGACTAACAAGCATCAACCAAAATCAATATTCCCCAATGGTATGATCATCAATAACCCCCATTTTATGAACACCTTATTACTCCCTTAAGCACAATACTAGCCTTTGACAATTTAGGTTCAAATTCAATGTAAGGCCAACAGAATAAAAAGGATAATGGCAAGTAATGTGGTGTGTCACCGAAAGAATAGGATTAAGCTCAACGGGTTAACTAATTGATCATGTATAAAAGGTGTGGAATTATGGGAAATACGAGGTTAAACCTAAGTGCCTTTATCATCTCATCATCAAGTAATATCATGCATTTCAAGAAAGATCTCAAGTAAGTGCTAGCAATGTAAACAACATGTGGACACTCAAGCAAACGAAAAATCATGCAAAAGATATGCATATAGGCTCAAAACTCACTTGGTGTGACAAAACATAATCAATCCCAAGTAACAAGACTCTTTAACGCACCTACTTGTACTCAAAGCATGAAAACCAAGTCATCTTACACATATTCATGTCATTCTAATCACTTACTACATCCAATTAAGTCTACCAGCTTCAACTTGCTAGTGTAAGTTTGTGCACAAGAACAAAGCACGTCACTTCTCATACAAAAGAATCCACAAACACAAGAATTCTACGCATGCATGGGTGTATCAAGCAAAATACAACAACTAATCAAATTGCATGGCTAGAATTATTTTTGGTATTTTTAATTTTTTTTAAATTTTTTTTTGAATTTTATAATATATAATTTTTTTGTTTTTTTGTTTTAATCATCGAAAACTCATCCCCACACTTAAGTGGTTCATTGTCCCCAATGAACTAATGAACAAGATACAAAACTACAACTAAAAACAAAATAAAACTACACTAAAAAGAAAAGAAAGAAAACTCCCCTGGAATCAAGTTGTCGGATGTGAAAACCACCCCTCATTCGCTTAGAAGCCACCCACTCACCACTTCCGTAGGTGATCACGGTTGCATTTGGCATAAAACTCCCGAACCACTCACTAATCATATGAACCAAACCAACAAATTTTTCTCGCAAAAATCCCCTTTCCTTAGCAATTAGCCTCACAGCAACCGATTAAATTTAACCTCCACCGTCGAAAATAAAAAATTTCCCAACATTAGCACTATCTCTCCCATGTTTACGAGCCAAAAGAATCAATACCCAACTCACAAGAAGCTCCACCAAAAATTACCAAGTAATATCACACCAAAAATACCCCAATATATCAAGAATAATATAAATCCCAATTTACAAGAACACAAATTCGCAATCAAAATAAAATTGGAGAGAAGAAATAAACCCACTACGAATTGGAGAGGTGAACTTGCAATTAATTCCTCTTTAGAATTGAATTTTTGGAGATTTAAAGAAAATAGAAGAGGAATTGGATTTGTATGGAAAGGTGTGTATATATATAAGATGATGGATAGGTTGAATAAAAATTTCAATTGTGTAGGAGAGATTTGGAGAGGTTAGGATTTGATGTAGGATAGATATAGGAATTTAGAATTGAAGAAATATGAGTTAGGATTAAATTTGGGGGAATTTTGGGGGTTAAAACAACAATTTTCGGGGAAAAAAAAATCTGGAAGGGGTGTAACGCAGCCGCAGGCTGCGTTTTAGGTCTGCAGACTGCGCGGGGGGCAGTAACGCAGGCGCAGCCTGCGTTACAGGGGGGCAGACTGCGTAATAGTCAGTAACGCAGGCGCAGTCTGCGTTACAGGGTTGCTGCCTGCGAAAATCACCTTTTTTTTTTTTTCTTCTTTCTTTTTTTTTCTTTCTTTTCTTTTTTTTTTCTTTTTTTTTCTTTCAAAGAAAATAAATCACAAAAGCTTGGGTTGCCTCCCAAGTAGCGCGTTTGTTTAATGTCGTTAGCCCGACATTGTCACTTCAATCATTCTGAAAGAGGAGAAGACAACCGAATATCCACCTCCTCGTTAATTGGTTCACTAGCTCGATAGTGTTTCACTCGTTGACCATTCACCTTAAACGACTCTCCTTTGGAATTCAACAATTCGACAGAACCATACGGAAAAACTTTGCGTACCTTGAACGGACCCGACCACCTAGAACGGAGTTTTCCGGGAAAAAGTCTTAACCTCGAATTGAATAGAAGAACTAACTCCCCTTCCTTAAATTCTCTACGTAATATCCCCTTATCATGCCACTTCTTTGTTTTCTCCTTGTAAAGCTTAGAACTCTCATAAGCCTCAAAACGAAGCTCTTCAAGCTCATTAAGTTGTAGAAGTCTCTTCTCACCCGCTGCTAACATATCGAAATTCAAACCTTTGATAGCCCAAAATGCACGATGCTCCAACTCAACGGGAAGATGACATGCTTTTCCATAAACCAATCTATACGGAGTTGTCCCAATAGGTGTCTTAAACGCAGTTCTGTACGCCCAAAGTGCATCATCAAGTTTCATAGACCAATCTTTCCTTGATTTTGCTACTGTCTTTTCCAAGATAGTCTTTATTTCGCGATTAGAGATCTCCACCTGACCACTGGTTTGGGGATGATAAGAAAGTCCCACCTTATGATAAACTCCATATTTCTTCAACATAGCTTCAAAACGATTCTCGAGAAAATGCTTTCCTCCATCACTGATTAAAATCCTTGGCACTCCAAATCTAGGAAAAATCGTCTTCTTAAAGAATTTGCTCACAACGCGAGCATCATTAGTGGGAGATGCAACGGCTTCAACCCATTTCGAGACGTAATCCACAGCTACCAAGATATATCTATTCGTAAAAGATGGAGGGAAAGGTCCCATAAAATCTACTCCCCACACATCGAAAAGCTCTACTTCAAGAATGCTATTGAGAGGCATCTCATTGCGTCTTGAAATATTCCCCGTTCTCTGGCAACGATCACAAGAATGAACATATTGGTGGACATCTTTAAAAAGAGTTGGCCAATAAAAACCGCACTGAAGAACCTTTGCTGCAGTTTTCGTAGTACTTGCATGACCATCACTTGGCGAATCGTGACAATGTGAGATTATAGAAGCAATCTCATTATACGGAACACATCGTCTAATAACTCCATCAGCACAAGATTTATAGAGAAATGGATCATCCCAAAAATGCTTCCTCACATCATAGAAAAATTTCTTCTTTTGCTGTGACGAATAACCATGAGGAACAGTTCCACTAGCTAAGAAGTTTGCTATGTCAGCATACCAAGGAACCTCTAGACTTGCAAGAGAAAGTAGATGATCATCAGGAAAAGAATCAACAATCAGAGTAGATTCATCACCACCTATATTAAGAGTAAGGCATGAAAGATGATCCGCAACCACGTTCTCAGCCCCTTTCTTATCCTTAATCTCTAAGTCAAATTCTTGAAGAAGCAAAATCCACCGAATCAGACGAGGTTTAGCATCCTTCTTACTCATCAAGTATCTCAAAGCTGCATGATCCGTGTGAACAATAACTTTTGAACCAACGAGATAGGATCGAAATTTTTCCATAGAGTAGACCACTGCTAGCAATTCTTTCTCCGTGGTTGCATAATTAATGTGAGCCCCATCCAAGGTCTTGCTTATATAGTATATAGCATGTAGCTTTCCATCTTTCCTTTGGCCTAGGACTGCACCAACAGCTTGATCACTAGCATCACACATTATCTCAAATGGTAGACTCCAATCCGGTGGTTGTATAATTGGAGCAGAAACAAGTGCTTTCTTCAATGTTTCAAAAGCCTCAACACAAGCATCAGTGAACATAAAAGGTACCTCCTTACCCAAGAGCTCGGTAAGAGGTCGAGCAATCTTCGAAAAATCTTTTATGAAACGGCGATAGAATCCCGCATGACCAAGAAAACTTCTTATCCCCTTGACTGAAGTAGGGGTGGCAAGCGCTCAACAACCTCGACCTTGGCTTTATCAACTTCAAGGCCTCTCTTCGAAACAACATGACCCAGAACAACTCCCTCTTGTACCATAAAGTGGCACTTTTCCCAATTGAGAATGAGATTAACTTCTTGACATCTATGAAGCACCTTCTTCAAGTTATGTAAGCACATGTCAAAAGAAGTTCCACCAACTGAGAAGTCATCCATAAAAACCTCCATAATGTCTTCAATGAAATCTGAGAAAATTGCCATCATACATCGCTGAAAGGTGGGAGGAGCACAACATAGACCAAACGGCATTCTGCGGTAGGCAAATGTACCATAGGGACATGTAAAAGTTGTCTTTTCTTGATCATCTGGATGAATAGGAATCTGGAAAAAACCTGAATATCCATCTAAGAAGCAGAAGTAAGAATGTTTCGCCAACCTTTCAAGCATTTGATCAATAAAAGGGAGAGGAAAATGATCTTTCCTTGTGGCCTTATTCAATTTTCGATAATCAATGCACATGCGCCACCCTGTAACAGTTCTAGTAGAAATCATCTCACCCTTATCATTCTTCACCACGGTCATTCCTCCCTTCTTTGGAACAACATGTACCGGACTGACCCACTTGCTATCAGAGATAGGATAGATTATACCTGCATCAAGAAGTTTTAAAACCTCCTTTTTGACCACCTCCATCATATTAGGATTGAGTCTCCGTTGGTGCTCAATAGAAGAAGCTTGCTCATCTTCCAGAATAATCTTATGCATGCAGAATGATGGATTGATGCCCTTGATATCATCAATGGAATAGCCAATAACATTTTTATACTTTATCAAAACCGTGAGCAATTGCTCAATTTGAATGTCATCAAGCTCAGAATTGACAATGATAGGATATGATTCATTAGGGCCCGTAAACACATATTTCAAAGACGCAGGTAGGGGTTTCAGTTCTACCTTAGGAGGCGTGGAACTCTCCTTAACTTCCTCATGTTGTAGCACATTAGAATGTTCATGCTTATATGTAGGTGCTGCATCCAAAAGCTTCTCGTAACCCATACACTCTCCATCTTCTTCATTTACGTTACCCTCGAGAACGGCTTGAAGTGGATCCTCAGATAAAAGAATTTTTGTTTTCATGTCGATCACTTCCTCTAGTGCATCCACCCTATTAACAAACTCATCCGTAGAAGGATGTCCCATTGTACTTTGCAGCTTGAATTCCATCTTCTCGTCGCCTACTTCGAAAGAAATTCTTCCATTTTTCATGTCAATAATAGCTCCAGCTGTTGCTAAGAAAGGCCTCCCAAGAATGATAGGAATATTGGCATCTTCTTCCATTTCCATGACAACAAAATCGCATGGAATATAAAACCTTCCTACCTTAAGGGGCACATCTTCAAGAATTCCAAGTGGAAATTTCACACTTCTGTCGGCCAGTTGTAGAGAGATGCGTGTGGGTTTCAGTTCACCCATCTTAAGTTTTTCACAAATTGATAGTGGCATCAAACTGACACTTGCTCCAAGATCACATAAAGCCTTTTTTATTTCGACATCCCCAAGCTGAACAGGAATAGAGTAGCTACCTGGATCCGCTAACTTCTTTGGAAGATCATTTTGCAAGATGGCACTGCACTCTGCCGTTAATGAGATGGTAGAGCTTTCTTCAATCTTCCTTTTCCTTGACAAAATATCTTTTAAGAATTTTGCATAAGATGGCATCTCAGAGATAGCGTCCATGAATGAGATATTGATATATAGCTTCTGCAAAATTTCAAGGAACTTACCATACTTCTTCTCTAGCTTGGCTTGTGCCAACCTTTGTGGAAAAGGAACAGGTGGCACATATGGTTTAGGAAGAACAGCTTCTGATTCTTTCTTCTCTTCGTCCACGGCCTTTGGTTCTACCGGTTTCTCAGTTGTAATCGCCTCTTCACTTCCATTAGCATTCACAACATTTTTGCTCACGTTCAATTCCGGCTCCTTCAATTCTTTACCACTCCTTAACGTGACAGCATTGATATGACCCCTTGATGGTTGCTCAGTTTGACCAGGAAGTTGGCCTGAAGATTTATTTAGCTGGCTCAACTGTTGAGAAATCTGAGTGATAGTGTTCTCCATCATCTTGTTGTGAGCCTTTATCTCGTTAATGCTCGAATCAAAATGGTCATTCTTCTTTGATTGTGTAGCAATGAACCCTTCCATGAGATTCTCCAAGTTAGATTTCTGTGGCGGAGCTTGTTGAAAACCAGGAGGCTGAGAAAAATTGTTTTGTGAAGATTGAGTTTGACCCTGATTGTTCCTGTAGGAGAAATTTGGATGATCTCTCCACCCTGGATTGTATGTGTTGGAATAAGGATTATACTGCGGCCTTGGATTCTGATTGTAAAGAGCATTAGCCTGTTCAACTGCCATTCCAGAAGGATTGTATTGACAAGCAAGTTTGGTGTGTCCAACAACTCCACATACCTCACATGAAGCAACAGTAGATGAAGTACTCCTAGCATCCAATTGCTCAATCTTCTTAACCATTGCCTGCATAGTAGTATTCAACATGGTTAGAGCATCAACATCATACTTACCGCCCTTCTTAGGATGATTTCGATCATTGTATGGAAAATTGTCATTAGATGCCATCTCGTCTAACAAAGTTTTCGCATCTTCAGTACTTTTCTTCATAATAGAACCACCAGAAGAAGCATCAACAAAGTTTCGGAACTCTTGTGTCAACCCATTGTAGAATGTTTGGATCAACAACCAGTCAGGAATTCCATGGTGAGGGCATTGTCTCTGAAGTCGCTTAAATTTTCTCCAAGCATCATGAAGTGACTCGTCATCATCTTGACGAAAATTAGAGATCTCATTCCGTAGCTTAGAGGTCTTCTTCTGACTGAAGAATTTAAGTAGAAAAGCCTTCGCAAGACTATCCCAAGTAGTGAATGTATTTGGTCCTTCATCCTTCAACCAATCTTTTGCTGCATCCCGAAGAGAGAATGGAAATAATCGCAGCTTAACAGCTTCATCACTTACATTGGTCATCTTTATAGTATCACACTTCTCCAGAAAACTCTCAAGATGATCAACAGGATTTTCATTGGACAATCCTGCGAAAGAGTCATTAGAGATGAATTGGATGAACTGAGGCTTCAGTTCAAAGTGTGTAGCTGTGATTGCTGGTCTGACAATGCTTGAGAGTACGCCTGTAGCATCTGGCATACCATGCTCCCTGAGAGCTTTAGCTGGTGCATCACCCATAACTTCCTTGTTCTTGTTTTTCCTTCGCTTGCCTGCTTGCCTTCTTGTTGTAGCTTCAATTTCAGGATCAATAGTAATTAAATCTTCAGTACCTGAACTTCGAGTGTGCATGCAACAAGAGAACTAGAAACGATGATCAATTAACAAGGGAATAATAGCCGAAGCAACACAACTAAAATACTTAGCTAAATCAATTCAAAATTAACTAATCTAACACGGGTTCGATCCCCGGCAGCGGCGCCAAAAATTTGACAAGGCCGTCGCGTGCCTATCAAATAATAATTCTAACAAATCCTTCTAACTATGTAGTAGGGTAAGTCAGAGTCGATCCCACAGAGACAAACGTATCAATCACTAGTTGTTTCTGATTTAATTCTGCTAAGCAAGTAACACAATAGATTTTGAGAGATTATTAAACTAATTTTATACTAAGAGAATTTCGCTGTATTAATCAAATATTAAAAACATCCAGAATTAAGTATCCCCACTAGCATGAATTGATGCAATTGTGAATTCCCTCCCCAATTAATCGTACGCTGCTCAACAGGAAAGATGCGCCCTAAGAATACCAATAACCTCTCTCAAGTATTAATGGCTTCTCTAAAATACAATCAAGCCTATTCTCATGGTATCATGCATATTAGAGACATTAAGCATAGCACCCTAATTTCCTAACAATCCATTCTACCTATTCTCATGGAGAATCTCATGTTCTTATTGGATAAATCACAACCATCTAAATCCAACTCTCGTTGATAATTAGATATTGGTTCAAATAAGACACATAATCACGTCTGATTTGTAATTGCTAATTAAAACAACTCAATAAGCAAAAACAATTAAACAATCAAATTGGGGGAATTGGGAAAATCACACATCAATCATAACTAGGGTTCTACTTAACCCTAGATTAATTATCTACTCACTCATAATTGAATTAACAAAACAAGAATTATAAATTGAACAAATCATATTATAAAGAAAAGAGAAAGAGAAAAACCTTCAATCTTCAAAGAAAATAAAAGTTCTCCACAAATCTCCACCAAAGATGTTTACAAAGTTCTAATGTGTGTATCTATATTTTTCTTTTCACGCTCTCCTCCTCTTTTATAATAAAACTCCTTAATAAAATCTGATCTCTATCTCCTAATAAAAGTATTTTTAATATTCTAATCAATTTACAAAAAGATATCCATAATTGAATAGGATTTTCTTGTAAAATTCGTCACTTATTTTTCTCCTCTGTTTCTGGGCTCTTCCAGTTGGATTTTGCTTACTGGACCACCTCTGAATTAAAGATAATTCCCTAAGCTTCGCATGGACAGTAAGATCGTTAAATTCTGACTTCTGGAACTCAAGATATGGCCCAAACAGTTCAGGCAGCCTGTGCGGCCCAATAATACGAATTTTCTCCTATTTTATCTCCAAAATAGCTCTTTTTGCTCCAAATCCTTCCAAGTCATGAATTCTTTATTTCCTACAATAAAACAATAAAATCTATTAAATAAAAATCCAAATCAATGCAAAACACAATAAATATGAGAATAAAATCATCTAAAATATATATAAAAATATACTCTATCAATAGTGTAAAGAATGTGCACCATACTTTAGGGGAAAAGGAGGTATGGCTTGAACCTAGGCTACTAGACTAGGGTGGAGACATGTGAATGATATACATATCAATACATATCAATAATACATCCCATAATTCAAACCACACATCAAACAAGAAACAAAACAATTAGCAAGCTTGTCCAATACTCCTTGCACAAATCACCTAGGTGATAAGATCAGCCATACATCTCTAAAAATATCTAGATATCACATTATTTTGTCACTTGACCTTTCAAGTAACCAAGAAGCAAGCAAAACACTCTATTTCTCTCCATTCTTTCCAAGCTGCTAGCAGAAACACTCTCAAGAAGAAAATTCATATCTCCATTTATATCCATGATAAAATCACAATATTTTAAACACAACTCCCTCATACTATGAAGAACATTCGCTCAAAATTTCATGTCAAGATGATGAGTATATCCTAGTCAAATCTCCTCCCAAAGTTGAAGAACCGAGCTGCCCAGAATCCTAGACAGCTTCTATACTGATTTTCAAACGGTCATATCTCCTTCATTACTCAATGAAATTTGGTGTTCTTTAGCTTGTTGGAAAGCTGTTAAGATGCTCTACAACTTTCCTTTAGAAGTCTCAATCAGAAAAGCTCGGTAAGGGCCTCGTTTTCCATGATCTTTCAGTCGGGTTCTAATAATTCCGAATTACTAACTTTGTTTTCTTCATTTCTTTTGATCATTCAAGCTTACCCAAGGCTATACAAGAATTATACAAGGTTTAGAAAGCTATTACACACATCAAGGAAGGTATAAAACTCTAACAACTCTTCGTCATGGATTGTTTGTGGTTTATAATGTTAGATCTAAGAGTTTTAGTGCATATCTTGGTTATAGGAGTTATGGACTATGAAAATCTTGAGATTATATGTTGTTGATGTGATTTTAAAGCTTGTACTTAGTGTATATAACCCCATGTATGCTATAGAGACAAATCTTGGTGGTTTTGATGGTAGATGTGATGTATAAAGTGGGTTCTTGAATGTTTAAGAAAAGATGTGTGCTGTGTTAAATCCTGGGAGTATGTACTATCTTGTGAGAGGCTTTTGAACCCCTACATATTGTCACCTGAGGACCTAATTTATATGGTTGGAAAGATAATTGAATGTAGTTTCTAGAAATATAAGGTTCATACCCAGGAGATGTGTAGATCTTGAGTTATGGCCGGATTAGTGCAGTGTGGTTCTGGAATTCATATTGCACTGTGTTGTCCACTTGTGAACTGAGTTAGGACCCCTTAAAATTATGCTAGTGTTATGAAAATTTGAGGGTAGTTAGATTATACAGTTGTGAAGGCTTTCCGAAAGAATTGGAGTAAAAGTTGTATTTTTCAATTTTATAAAAATGTTAAAGCGAAGTGCGCGCGAGTGAAAAATCACCTAGGAGGTTAGTTTAACGTAGTTTTAAGAGTACTCACTTGTGTTTCAAGTTTGATGAATGGATTCGAGTCGATTGGGTAACGGATGTGATAAAGTGATGACATGGTCATATGGGAGGGTTAGTTGTCATAAATTGGAGTCGTTAAGTTGGTCTAACATCCATTAAAACCTTACTATTAAGTAGTGTTGTTAAGGTACTAACGTACGAATATTGATTATGTATAGATCTTCGTTCCACGTCGCAAGCTCGACCACCCCACCCTAACCAAGGCATGTTTACTTTTCAAAACTTATATATAAGGATTTTCACTGTTGTGTTTGTAGCTTCCAAACGTATTATATGCTTATGCTTTACGAGATTATGTTGAAGTTTGAGATTTATGCATATGTGTTTGTACACCCTTGAACTTAGAATGAAAGTGTTTCCTTCGGACAACGACTCTAGCAATAGAGGTCGTAGCGGTCCAAATATATATTGACCGGGGAGCGGTATATTATTGTATCATGATTAAATTACGAAAACCTGAAGAGTCATTCGGGAAGTATCGTATACTTAAGTATTTATTATTTTACGTTGTTAAAAATACTCAAAAATATCTATCTTGGATTAAAAGCTTATTTTAATTAAATAATTATTTTATTAATTGTTTATATTAAATCTCAAAATATCATTTATTAATTATTGTTCATCATTTTAAAGACAAAACTAATCCAAGATACCTTTAGCGTTTTCAAACTCGAACTCTTTCGAACCCAAAACATTTTCGAAAACCCCCGATCAGGTTTTACTTCTTGTACGTATTTCAAGAATTATCGGTCGACTGAGGTCAAACTTCAACTACTCGAATTTTCTATCGAAATGATTTTTGAAAAGAAATGAAAAAAAAGGGACTCTGGTAGGTGTGGGAATCATTGACGAACGATTCCTGGGATGTGTAAGCGGCCGTGAGCCAGGCGGTCCATCAATTATTCCGGCCCAGGTGTTGCCGAAGGATGATTACGGATGTAGTTTTCATCGAGGGTGATTACGGATGTAGTTTTCACCCGAGGATAGTTACGGATGTAGTTTCTATCCTTCTACCGGTAGAGAAGACCCGCGGATTGTAGGACTTGGTTGTGGCGACTGATCATCGTCAATCCTTGTCAGGTTTTTATGTTTTCTTCCAGTCCCATCCTCCACTCTGGAAAAATACTCAAACACTGCTTCTTGGGCCTAAGTGCCAAGTTGCCGATAGTGTGGTTTTTTATAAGAAAAATATTGACATCGTGCAGTATCTAGAACTGCAAGATTTTCTATAAAGATTGGCACGTGTTATTGCACTCTTGCAATTATTTCAAAACTGAAATGTTTTTGAATGAGAAACCTTCTAAGCTAATGGAAGGAAAGAGGTTTGCAATGATGTATTCCCTGTACAGTATGTTAACCGTAGAGTGTTTTGCCGAAAATGATATACTCATATGTATATATATATTTTCAAACTTGAGATATACTGAAATGGGAACCTTATAAAGGGTTCATATGTTATGTTAGATATAAATTGATGTAATATTTCAGTGTTTAAGTGTAACAGTGAAATATCAGGGTTTAACTGGAAAGAAGTCAGAGTTTAGTAAAGTCTGACTTACGGAAGCTGGACAGAGTTTAGTAAAGTCTGTCCGGTAGCAGCGCGTACAGAGTCAACAGAAGATATTAAAGATCAATTGAAGATTGATATGGAAGCGAGATCTTTGGAGATTGGATAGCTATCAAAGAGATCGAGTTGACTTAGAAGACGTGTGACAATCTGTAATTGATATCATTGTATAGCTGATTATTAGGAATATCAATTAGAGATTGTATCGAAGCTGTATATTTTATAAATACAGTTAGGTTAACTCTAGAAGGGTATCGTGCATTGAACCATCTTTATTGTAACCTAGCAGCTCTTTGTGATAGTTTACATCACGAAGAGGGTTCTTAATACCAGAAGTTTTAAGTGCATAATCATCTTACTTGTTAAACTCTCATACGAATTTGATTATTAATTGTGTATTCGGCCTAACAAGTGGTATCAGAGCCAATCTGTTACTTTATTACAGGTTAAGATCCAAACACAACAATAATCATGTCAGAAATTCCTCCACCAACAACTACTAGTTCTGAAAAGGCTCCTACTACTGTGAGTCGTTATGAACCAATCAGGGTTCCTATTCTCAGGCCATCAGAGTATGCCATGTGGAAGGTCAAGATGACTATGTTTCTGGAGGCTACAGATCCAGAATATCTTGACAGGATTTATGAAGGCCCTCATAATCCTACAAAGCTATCTGTTGCAACTGCTGGTGAAGAAGCTAAAATAGTTCCAAATGAAAAGAAGGACATGACTCCTGAAGATCTATCATCAATTGCTAAGGATGCAAAGGTTAGGCATTTACTGCATAGTGCTTTAGACAATGTTATGTCTAACAAAGTGATTAACTGCACCACTGCAAAAGAGATATGGGATGCTCTTGAAGTCAGATGTCAAGGAACTGCTGCTATTAAGAAGAATAGGAGAAACATACTCACACAAGAGTATGAGCATTTTGAGGCTAAACCTGAAGAGACCATGACAGAATCATTTGATAGATTCTGTAAATTGCTTAATGATCTGTCATTGGTCAACAAAGAGTATGATCTAGAAGACTCAAATCTCAAGTTTCTTCTTTCTCCACCTGAAAAGTGGGATGTGAAAACAACCACTATTAGAGACAACTATGATCTTGCTGAAACAGAGATTGATGAAATCTATGGGCTGCTCAAAACTCATGAATTGGAAATGGAGCAGAGAAACAGGAGATCAAGCAGGAAGGCAAAGTCTGTTGCTCTTAAGGTTGAAGAGAAGCCTCAGAAGAAAGAGGCATCAAGAAGGAAAATGAAGGGAAAAGCTGTGGTCATACACTCAGAAAGTGAATCATCAAACTCTGATTGTGATTCAAACTCTTCTGAATCATCTGACTCTGAGGATGATGAAGAAGAAATGAGGAAAATGGCAGTGTTGATGGTGAAGACCTTCAAGAAAATGGGTTTCAAGAATTTCAAGAAAGGGAAAAGGTTTTCTAGAGATTCAAATGAAGACAGGAAAAGCTTCAGGAAGTCTGATAAGAGAGATTCAAGGGGAAAGAAGGATAAGTCTGAATTTCAATGCTACAAGTGTAAGGAGATGGGTCACTATGCTCCTGAGTTCAAGAAGGGTAAAACTGGAAAGGTACTCTACACTAAAGGCAGAGATTGGGCAGACACTTCAGATTCTGATGAAGAAGTGAACTATGCTCTCATGGCTACTACTGAATCAGAAACTTCTGAAAATCAGGTACCTCTAACTACCTATGCTTATAATATTGATGACATTGCTCAATTAAGAATTTATCTTAAGTCATTGCATATAAGTTATAGGGATCAGACTTTAGAGAATGCGAGGATAAAAACTGAAAATTCTAAACTTAAGGTTAGAAATAAACTTGTTGAAGAAAAACTTGAAAACATGCAACAAGTTCAGAGTAGAGAGATGATGCTGTTTCTATAGAACAGGATTTGCTTCAGAAATATAAACAACTAGAATCTGAGTTTGAGGAAGCAAATAAGAAAATTAGGACTTGGACTAATTCTGAAAAGGACACTCAACAGATTTTTCAAACAGACACTGTTGGTCTAGGTTATAATGAGGGAGATGAACTTAGATTTCAAAATCAAGTTAAAATCAGACCTCATTTTGTACATGGAGCCAGTAAATTTTTGTCCGATAATGAAAAAGAAGCTGTTAAAAGTGAACCAGTAAACACTAGTGTTAAACAGGTTAATATTGGTTCAATGACAGATAAACAACTCAAACATAAACTGAAGGAGTTAAGATCTGTTAAGAAACAGGGAGTGTCAAATAAGAACAGAAATGGAAAAGTAGGCATCACTTCAGGAAATAAACCAATGCTTGCTAGTTATGCTCCAAGAAAGACATGTCATAATTGTGGTAATACTAAGCATCTTGCAAATTTCTGCAAGAAAAACAAAAATATAAATTCTTTACCTTCCAAGTCTAAGGTAAAGAAGGATTTTGCTAGAACTAAGCCACAGACTTTATGCACACACTGTGGAAGCACTTGGCATTCTATTTATACTTGCAGACATTATCATGCTATCTATCATAATTACTATGAACTTAAACCCAATCTGAAATGGGTTAAAGTTAATACTGCAAGTGTAAACTCTGATACTGTTAGCTCAAACTCTGATAATGTTAATTCCGCTGCTAAAGCTAACAAAGTTAAGAATGTCAAAGGATCAAAGCAAGTCTGGATCCTTAAATCTAATCCTCAGTAACTGCTTGTGATTGCAGGGCAACAGGGAGGCAACCCTAGTCGTGGACAGTGGATGTTCAGGACACATGACTGGAAATAAAGCCCTGCTATCAAACTATGAGGAGAAGGCTGGCCCAAAAGTTTCCTATGGTGATGGCAATGTAGGAAGAACATTGGGATATGGCAATATTAATCTTGGAAATGTCATCATCAACAATGTAGCTCATGTCCCAGGACTCAAGCATGACTTGTTATCTGTGACAAGGGATATCATGTAGATTTTCAACCTGAATATTGTGAAGTTATCAGCAAATCTACAGGAAAGGTTGTTCTAGTTGGTAATAGGCAAAACAACATTTATGAAATCAAGCTCTTAATAGACTCTGTTGGAAAAGCTGTTTGCCTGTCTACAAGAATGTCTAGTGAAGAGAGTTGGAAGTGGCACAAGAAACTCTCACATTTGAACTTGAACAACATCAATGAATTGATCAGAAAGGATCTTGTAAGAGGACTCCCAAAGGCTCTGTTAAATGTTGATGGCCTATGTGATTCATGTCAGAAGGCCAAACAAAGGAAGTCATCTTTCAAGAGCAAGACAGAATTTTCAATCACTGATCCTTATCATCTTCTGCATGTTGATCTCTTTGGTCTAGTAAATGTTATGTCTATAGCAAGAAAGAAATATGCTTTAGTCATTGTTGATGAATACACTAGATTCACTTGGGTGTATTTTCTAGCAAAGAAGGATGAAACTACATTAACTCTGATGGAGCATGTGAAGCTTCTGGACAAAGGATCAAGTAACAAAGTCAGAATCATCAGAAGTGATAATGGAACTGAGTTCAGAAATGCAACAATGGAAGAATTCTGCAAGGACAATGGAGTGAAGCAAGAATTTTCAGCACCTGGTACACCACAACAAAATGGTGTAGTTGAAAGGAAAAATAGAACCTTGGTTGAAGCTGCCAGAACTATGCTTGATGAAGCAAAATTGCCAACTTATTTCTGGGCAGAAGCTGTTCGAACTGCTTGTTTTACTCAAAATGCTACACTGATCAATAAGCATGGAAAGACACCATATGAGATGGTGAAGAAAAAGAAGCCTAACTTGAAATACTTTCATATTTTCAGGTGCAAATGCTTTGTTTTGAAGACTCATCCTGAACAGTTGACCAAGTTTGAGCTAAAGGCAGATGAAGGAATTTTTGTTGGCTATCCACTGTCAACAAAGGCATTCAGAGTTTACAATATGAGAACTAAAGTGATCATGGAATCTATACATGTGTCTTTTGATGACAAGAAGATAACTGGACTTGAAGACAAAGATGAATATGATCAACTGAACTTTGAAAATGAAGATTTAAACTCTGTTGAAGTAAACTCTGATCAAACTATTCTGACAGACTCTATTGAAACAAACTCTGAACCTCTACTGGTAAACACTGGAGAAACTTCTCAGCCACAACAAAGGGAGAACCAGTTGAGGGGGAGCATGATCAAGATGAAGACTCAAACACTGATACTGAGTCAATTGAAAAATCTGGATCAAACTTTGATGATTCAAACTCCAAAAATTCAAATTCTGACTCTGGGCAGTCAAGTTCAGGGGGAGTCTCAGAAAATGAAGAAAGCCCACAACAAAATCAGGAGAGCATGGATCAAGGGGGAGGATCACATGCTGACAGAAGTCATTTACCTTCTGCTAGGAAATGGACTAAATCACATACACCTGATTTGATAATTGGTGATCCAGATGCAAAAGTGAAAACAAGAAGTGCCACTGCAAGTGAATGTTTGTTTCATGCATTCTTGTCTAAGAATGAACCAAAGAAAGTGGAAGAAGCTCTTCAAGATGCTGACTGGATAACAGCAATGCAGGAAGAGTTGAATGAATTTGAAAGGAATGAAGTTTAGACCCTTGTACCAAGGCCAAAGAACAGATCTATTGTTGGTACTAAATGGGTTTTCAGAAACAAGACTGACAGTGAAGGTGTTATCACAAGGGACAAGGCTAGACTGGTAGGAAAAGGCTATTCACAGCAGGAAGGAATAGACTATGATGAAACATTTGCTCCAGTTGCAAGATTGGAGGCAATCAGAATTTTTCTAGCATATGCCTCTCACAAAAAATTCAAAGTGTTCCAGATGGATGTGAAAAGTGCTTTTCTGAATGGGAAGCTTGAAGAAGAAGTGTTTGTTGAACAACCACCAGGATTTGTGGACCCCAAATATCCAGATTATGTCTACAGGCTAGATAAGGCACTATATGGACTTAAGCAGGCACCAAGAGCATGGTATGAGACACTTTCTCAATTTCTTCTAGAAAGTGGATTCAACAGAGGTACAATTGACAAAACTCTATTTTATTTCAATCAAGGAAGTGACCTCCTTTTAGTTCAGATATATGTTGATGACATTATCTTTGGGTCTACTAATGATAAACTCTGTAAGAAGTTTGCCAAGCTCATGCAGTCCAGATATCAAATGAGCATGATGGGAAAGCTTAGTTATTTTCTAGGCCTACAGGTGAAACAAACAGATGATGGTATCTTCATTAATCAAGAAAAAATATACCAGAAATCTTCTCAAGAAATTTGGTATGCTTGATTGTTCATCTGCATCAACTCCCATGGCAACAACAACTAAATTGGACAAAGACATAGGAGTTTCAGTGGATATGACAAACTACAGAGGCATGATAGGATCTCTTCTTTACTTGACAGCTAGTAGGCCTGACATCATGTATGCAACCTGTTTTTGTGCAAGGTTTCAGGCAGATCCTAGAGAGCCACATCTGACAGCTGTGAAAAGAATCTTCAAGTATCTCAAGGGCACCATATCATTAGGTCTGTGGTACCCGAGAGAATCAGATTTCAAGCTACTTGGGTATTCTGATGTAGACTTTGCAGGCTGCAAGATAGACAGAAAGAGCACTAGTGGAAGTTGTCAATTTCTTGGTGACAGACTTGTCTCTTGGTACAGCAAGAAACAGAAATCAATTTCTACATCTACAGCTGAAGCAGAGTATATTGCAGCTGGTAGCTGTTGTGCACAGATCTTGTGGATGAAGAATCAATTGCTGGATTATGGATTGAGGTACAGTAAGATTCCTATTTACTGTGATAATCAAAGTGCTATTGGTATGACAGGTAATCCAGTACAGCATTCAATGACCAAGCACATCAGCACAAGGTACCACTTCATCAGAGAACATGTGGAAGAAGGGAATATTGAATTACATTTTGTGTCTACAGAACAACAGCTTGCAGATATTTTCACTAAACCATTGAGTGAAGCTACATTTACAAGACTGGTCAATGAACTAGGAATGGTCTCTGGTTCTAACACCCATTGAGTGAAGCTACATTTACAAGACTGGTCAATGAACTAGGAATGGTCTCTGGTTCTGACTAGGAATGTTGGTTAGATTCAAATTTTACTTATGTATTGTGTTGCTCATATTTCCTTGATTTGTTAAGTGCTAAGTGAACTCTGTTGATTAAACTCTGTTATGCATACTCTGTTAACATGTTTTTCTGTCAAACTCTGTTAAGTTCTGTCAGCATGCATGTATGTCATACACTGTTAATAAGTTTGATAAACTCTGTGAACTCTGAGTTGATTTTTGTTTGAATGAAAACACCAATGAAGAAATATGTATGAAGCATGATTCTCAGCAATTAATCATGAATCTTTCTGTGTTATTGTGATCTAATCTTAGATTGTAAATAAAGTTAACACAGCATGATACTGGTTCATATTTATAGCATCTCTTAGTTTATTGTGTCCTAAACTCTAAGTCTATAAATACTATGTGCATTGCCTTTCATGAATAACTACTGATGTTGATGAACTCTAAACTCTGTTAGTTATACACTGGTAGATTAAAATGCTTACTGCAATACCCCAAAGAAAATGTATATAGGTTGCTATACTCCTTTGAGATTATGTTGGAGACTAGGATGACCCAGGAACTTATTGGTATATAATATGTGCTAAAATTCTCTAATTTTTGGTGACTAGTCAAATACTAGGATGACCCAGGAACTTATCAAAATGATAAGGGCTAAAATTTTTGAATTTTTGGTGACTAGCTCCAACCTCTAATTACTGGAATGAATAGAATAAAAAAAAATTAGCAATAGAGGGGGTATAAAATAAATTAAATGTAACTATATATAGATTGATTACTACAGAGTTTAGCTTTCATCATACAGTCAGTGTTTACTATGAGAGTTTGTGCATCCAGTGTTTATTGATTTACTTTATGGATTTTATGAAAAATTAGATGCTCTAAAAATTGATTTGGTAAACTCTGCTTCACACACACATATTTTCACAACTGTGCAATTTTTGAAAGGGTTTCGGTGATAAAGTTGGAGAATTGATGAATGCTGTTGATTTGTGGTTAGTACTCTAAGGTAAATTTTCATTTGGACAATTTGAAAATTTTGGAGTAAATAGTGCTTTTGACAACTGTTAATAAGTGTATTGTGTTAAAGTGTCTTGGAAATAGGAAAGAGAATACAGCGGTGATACAAATAATCCCTAATTGTTCTGTTCCTGATTTAATTGTGGTTATTATTGATGAATTTGTTACTTACATGATTACTTTAATTAGTTTTCATATTCACTTCTTTGATTTAATTCTTTGAAGAACAGTTCATAAACATAAAAACTTGCAGAACACATTGAATAAGATTAGAGAAACAGGATCCTTCATTGATAATAAGAAAGAGATTACATGAAAATATTACATCTTTTTGTTCTCTCTATCTAATAATCTATTCAGCAGGAAAAATAAAAAGTGAAGTCCAAACCACTCCATTGTTAGCAGCCATCCCAGATCCCATCTTTGCCACTTTGTTTGGGTGGAAGTTGAAGGGATAAGGTTATTTTTGCTGACATATTCATTAACAATGGTTGGTGGTGTTGGATGAGGATGCCTTAGAGGAAATCCATGTTAATGTTGCTTGAAGAGCAGCATCGATGTCGATCACTCTTGCAGGCTTTTCTCTCTCGATTTCTTCAAGACCGGCATCCATCTGCAGCCACAAAGTTTCAAGCTGCCTTTCCCAGTCAAAAGCATCAAACTCTTCACGAGTATAACTGAAGATATCTCTGTTCTCCACGAGATGGAGATTCTTTTCCTTGATGGTAAGTTTTGACATTGTTTAACGATGTGTTGTGAAGGGTTTTTGATTTTCAGGAGAGAATGAAAGCTTAAAGGGATAGTGAACAAGTCTCTAGGCGTTAAATAGAGATGGGTAAGTAACGAAGTAATAAAACGCTTCGTATTCTGGTTTTTAATGGTTCCAGGTATTTTAAGAGAGTGTTATTTGATTTTTTTTAAAAATCAAATATTTTATTGTTATATTCACAAATACACTTCTTAAAATTACGAGCGCGTGTTTCCCACTCACCCATTATTGTGTCCCTGCTTGCAAACAACTTCAATTCTTTGAGAAGAAGGATGATGCTGCAGATGGAGGTGGATCTGACAGAACCAAAGGAACAATTACAAGGTCTAAGGTAAACTCTGCTAAAGCAAACACTGTAAACTCTGCTAAAGCAAACACTGCTGAAGGTCCACAGAATGATACAGAGTTAGCAACAAACATGTTTCTTGAAGAACATGGAAATGATGTCACTTTAGAAGATGTAAAGGCTGAAGAGCTAAGGCTTAAAGCTGAACATGAGAAAAAGCTTAAATCTGGAAAATTCAAGAAGAAAGATGAAAAGGCATCAAGACCTGTTGTTAAAGGCATTAAGATAAATGAAAATGTCAATGCTGATCAGAGATTGTCTCATTCAAGAAAGCCAACAGCAGATGAGGCTAGATTGAAGCTTAAAGAAAAAGTTGTTGAAGTTGATAAGAGTTCAAAGAAGTTAAAGCAAGTTACAACCTCTGTTTCTACACATGTTGTACAAACTACTCTTCCAATTCATGGCTTTGTGAGACCTACTATTCCTGAGAATGCTGAGAAAATTCAAGGAGGTGATATTTTTCAAAGCAGAGCAATGATTGCTAAGAAACCACATGATTTGGCTGGTTTAGGATCACATAGAGAAAGAACTTTGAATATTACTCCTAGAGATCATTCATCACTGGCTGCTCCAGGCAAGGGTGTCCTTCAAGTTAATTTGGACAAGCTGGAATCATTACAGTTGATTCATCAAAGAAGTCTAGATAAAGACTTTCTGATGTATTTCATGGAGGATGGGACTGTTTAAAAAGTTGGAGAGCATGATATTCATTTGAAAATGTATGAAGAACTGCAGTATGTTTTACATATTTTCAAAGTGAATAACAGTCGTACTTACCGAGCTGCAGAACTGCTTAGATACCAGATGGAAATATCAAAGATGATTGTGGAATTAAAGACAAGTCTGAATATGTACCAAAGTACTTAGATTACAAAGGAAGAATGGTTGAAATGAAGAGAAATAGTGCAAAGCTGAGAACTGATTTGGGTATCACTGTGCTTGAATTCAATTCAGAATCAGAAAAGTCATATTTTATCAGACTTGGAAATGAAATGAAGAGGAACAACATCTATGATTTGAGATCAGCTATTTATCAGACAGATGGTACAGATCCTAAGCTTCGAGAAATTAAGTTATAGATGGAAAGAGCGCTTGAAGTTGCAGAAGAGAGATTTCTAACAGAGTATTTGAGGACAGCATGGGATGTTGAAAGGATTAAGTAATTTATGCTCTATAAGTTTTTCATATTTTCTGTAATTTTGTTAAGTATCAGTTTAAACTCTGTTTAGTTGTTAAACACTGTATATGGTTATTTTTTTTTGACATCATCAATTATCTATTAACTTGTGCATTTTTGCTAATGAACAAGTTGGGGGAGATTGTTAGATATAATTGATGTAATATTTCAGTGTTTAAGTGTAACAGTGAAATATCAGAGTTTAACTGGAAGGAAGTCAGAGTTTAGTAAAGTCTAACTGACGGAAGCTGGACAGAGTTTAGTAAAGTCTGTCTGGTAGCAGCGCGTACAGAGTCAACAGAAGATATTAGAGATCAATTGAAGATTGATATGGAAGCGAGATCTTTGGAGATTGGATAGCTATCAAAGAGATCGAGTTGACTTAGGAGACGTGTGACAATCTGTAATTGAAATCATTGTATAGCTGATTATTAGGAATATCAATTAGAGATTGTATCGAAGCTGTATATTTTATAAATACAGTTAGGTTAACTCTAGAAGGGTATCGTGCATTGAACTATCTTTATTGTAACCTAGCAGCTCTTTGTGATAATTTACATCACGAAGAGGGTTCTTAATACCAGAAGTTTTAAAGTGCATAATCATCTTACTTGTTAAACTCTCATACGAATTTGATTATTAATTGTGTATTCGGCCTAACATGTTATTCTTAAAGCTCCTTAGTGAGTATAAATGTTTTATTCAAACTCGGACATATATATTGTCCAATTATGTTTTGAAATCTGAGATATATACCCATACAGTTGGGAATGTTTTCGAAATAAACCACATTATTTTTCAAAATGGTGAACTTGCGGAGCATTATGTAGCTCATTCTTGCTTTATATAAACTTTTCAGAAAGAGAAGAATTTGGTCGGTTAACTCCGCACCAGCAGAAGAGGAGTAGAAGATTCACCCCGGAGATGATTTAGTTCCTGATAAATACTACAGAGTAAGTCTGATAGGTTTTTAACTGTAATAGTAAGACCTGTCTTCAAGTGTAGTTGTATAAGTGGAAGTCCGTAAGATTCTGGATTGTATAGATGAATTGTAATATTTAGTGTTACTTTTGATTATCGTTTCTGAGGCTCTAACTTGTTTGTGCGTAAGATTGAGGTCTGGATGGATGTATTGTTGAGTTGTAAAGTTAATACAGGTATGATATGGTTGGATGGTGATGTGACGACCTGAATCTTTCACCTCAGATTTGGGGGCACCACATTCAATGATCCGTTAGCAAGCTTTTTCAGTTTAGTGACCCACTTGCAAGGTGACCACGAGTTCAATTATGATTAAGCCATTTTACCCTTTTTTTCACCGACTTTATTGTATCCTTGCAATTTGCTTCTATCAAGATCACATTCTCCCCACCGACAACAATAAATTCTATCGACATCACTACATATGCAAAAATTTGGCAAGATTGAGAAAAATTTGGCAAGAAATTGACAGAGATATGAATTAGTTGGTAAATTTGGCAAGAAAGTAAAGATTTTAGGAAATGAAAATAATATATGATTGTGATTTAGGGTATGTGGGTACAGAAAAAAGATTTACTAACCAATGATTGTGGGTCTGATAAAATCTTGATTGGCACTTGAAGGTTGTGATACAGAGAGAGAAGTTTGAAATTGAGACTTAAGAACTCAATTAGTTAACTAACCATAGAATGTGGGTCTGATAAAATCTTGATTTGGCGCTCGAATGTTATGATACAGACAGCAACAGAAAGAGAAGCTAGATTTAGGAGAGAGAGTAGAGAGGGAAAGTACAGAGATAGAAGTTTGAAATTGAGACTTGAGAGTCAATTAGAGAGTCAATTAGATTCTTTATCGACGTTAGAGTCAATTAGATTCTTTATCGACGTTACCATTTTTAATAATTCCGGTCTAAATCCAAAGTTTGCATACGTTTATTTTTTTTTAATTTTTTTGCTAGATGATAATTATTCTTTCAAAATATGGGTTCAAAGTAATTTATTTAAATTAATAATTTACTATTTTTATTGATATCAACTTTTTTGCTATTATATTATTAAAAAATCTATTTTTTTATCAATCATATTACATTTTTTAATATTTAACTCCTCAGTTGTTATCCACTGATATAGTGACATATGAAAACACTATATCTATTTATACGGGTGATATATGAAAACACTATATCTATCTATACGGGAGATCACAGATGATTTTAGAGTAAATACCAAACTAAAATTCTATATCTATACGGGAGATCACAGATGATTTTAGAGTAAATACCAAACTAAAATCTTATATCCTGGATTTTAATTGTAAATTGAAACCGCAACCTAATCCGATAATGTGACTTTGATTTCAAAACTTTCGGTTCGATTTCGCTTATAAAATCACATCACATAAAAATGACAAAATATACACATCTTTTTTTTTTTTGAGAAAGAAGATGCATTATTATTAATAACTTAAATCTGCTATCAAAATAACAGCTAGCTCAGTAGGGACAGACCCCCTACTTAATCTACGACCTGGATAAGAACAAGCTGATTTTGACAACCAAGTGGCAGCCTTGTTCGCAGACCGTTTAATAGAAAAAATAGTAACATTGTTTAGAGAAGCTAATATACGCTTACAATCCATGATAATCAACCCAAACGGGGAACTCATATGCACTGATTGACAAATAACACTGACAACTACTTGACAATCTGATTCAATAACAACTACAGTTGTGCTATTTTCATTAACCCAACTGAGTACTTCCTTTAATCCAACAGCTTCTGCCATGCTCGGATGAACACTCCCCATCATCACTCTAGAACCAGCCTCAACAACATTACCATCGTGATCTCGCGCAATCCAACCAATACCAAAGCTATTGTTCCCACTAACGATAGATGCATCCACTTTGACCTTCATCATATTAATCATTGGTAGCATCCACTGCTCTATAGAAGGAGAAGAACCTTCTGTCATTCTTTCATCAGACTGAGAACGTCTCCATTGATGTAGGTACGCAATAGCAGACATAACTATTCCATTAGCTACAGAACTTTTGTTTTGCCAAACTACTCCGTTCCGGGCATGCAAGAGAGACAAACATATCATGGCAATTTGACAAACTTTATCCTTTTTGAACCTATTCATTACAAACAAGAACCAACTGTAAAAATCTGAAACCTGACTCCCCATGACTGCAACATAAAATTTCTGCCAGCATAGAGTCGCAAAAGGACATTCCACCAGAATGTGAAGAATAGTCTCCTCGTTTCCCCTACAAATTTGATATTCTAAAAGAACATCCACATGTTTCTGTCTTAATTGAGACGAAGTAGGTAGAATATGTTAGATTATTTTATAATCTAATAATAATTTATGGGCTTACAAATTAAAGATAATTATATTTAATGTAATTCTATATTTGGACTAATTAAGTGGTCTTAAATAAAGAGTCCAATAACATCTTATTCGGTATGGGCTTTGTAATGTGTAACACCCAATAGTAATCTGATTAGAGTTAATGAGGTCTAATTAGAGTACTATATAAAGAACATAATAGGGTCTTGATCCCCAAGACTATTCACAACCTCTACTCCTCTATTCCCATCAGTTAGAGCGAGATACGGCTAGAGGCGAATCAAGTCCGTGGAAGATCAAGTCCCGAATCCGTATACATATTCTACCATCATGGAATCAGGTACGCTTCCGTACTACAGTTTTATAGTGTAACTTTGATAATATCGCATAAGATTATCCGTGGTTATTTATTTAGATCTAACAATTGGTATCAAAGCCTATCTTATGTCGAGTTATTAGGGTTGATCATATTTTATATGATTGTTTTTTGTATACGTACGTATTATTATTATTATTATTATTATTATTATTATTATTATTTGTCTTGTACTCGTTCTCCAAGTTGATTACTTGACTTATGCGATGATGCGTTTAGTGTGCTAGATAATCCATGAAATCATGTGCATGTTTTAGTAAACATGAGTTTCGTGGTAACGTTTTTTGGCTTGTCCATAATACATGGAATAAATTTTATCTTTTAATAACATGTAGTTGGTTCATAACCTGACCAGCATGTAAGAACCCTAATTTTTGCAACATTTTCTTTTATATAATATCATGTGGCATTGTCAATTTGGAACCTTTCTAGTCATCCCTGTTGTTTAATGGAATTGATTGTCTTAGAAACTATTGATAGAGTGTATATTTATATATATTTTATATGATTATATTCCTCATATTTATTATATTTTGCATTTAATTGGATTTTTATTTAATAGATTTTAATGTTTTATTGTAGGAAGCAAGGAAATTCTAAACTTGGAAGGATTTGAGAATAAAGAGCTTAATTGGAGATTTATTAGAAGGAAATTCGGATTTATCGGGCAGCACGCGCGCAATTCACTATTTGGATCATATCTCGAGTTCTAAAAGTCAGAATTGGGCGATTCAACAGCCCACGCGAAGATAATTAAATTATCTATCATTCTAAGATGGTACAGATGTCATATTACAACTGGAGCGGCCCAGAACTACAGGAGAAAAGTCAACCACGATTTTTTCTTGAAAATCTATTCAGTTTAGGAAACGTACTTGTAATTTCCTCAAGGATTAAAATACCTTTTTTTTATTAGAGACATATATAATATCAGAGATTAGGGGGGATAGATAGTTACGTATACATACATACGTACGTATAGACATATACAGAGAGAGATTGGAGATAGCTTTTCACTTTTCTTTGAAGATTGAAGGTTTTTCTCTATTCTTTATAATATTATGTGTTCATATTATATCTCTTGTTTTATTAGTTTAATTATGTATGAGTAGATAATTAATCTAGGGTTAAGTAGAACCCTAGTTATGATTGATGTGTGATTTTCCCAATTCCCCCAATTTGATTGTTTAATTGCTCTTGCTTATTGAGTTGTTTTAATTAGCAATTACAAATCAGACGTGATTATGTTTATTGTTTGAACCATTGTCTATTTATCAACGAGGGTTGGATTTAGATGGTTGTGATTTATCCAATGAGGACATGAACTTCTCCATGAGAATAGGTAGAACGGATTGTTAGGAAGTTAGGGTGCTGTGATTAATGTCTCTAAATTGCATGATACCATGAGAATAGGCTTGATTGTATTTTAGAGAAGCCATTAATACTCGAGAGAGGTTATTGGTAATTTATAGGGCGCACCTTTCCTGTTGAGTATTATACGATTGATTGGGGAGGGAATTCACGATTGCATTAATTCATGCTAGTGGGGATACTTAAATTTGAAAGTTTTAGTTAATTGATTAATTGCATTAGTATAAAATTAGTTTAATAATCTTTGATATTTTATTGTGTTACTTGCTTGGCTGAATTGAATCGAGAACAACTGGTGATTGACACGTTTGTCTCTGTGGGATCGACTCTGACTTACCCTACTACATAGTTAGAAGGATTTGTTAGATAATATTATTTGATAGGCACGCGACAGCCTTGTCAACTATGTTGTTACATTCACTATGTAATATAAAAGAGAAGATTGTTGAGGGCAAGAGTCTTATTGATAGTAAGATTTATAAAACTTGGGATTTGAGAATGATTAGAGTATTAAAAGATTTATTAAGGATTGTGACGAGGAATTATGGAGATTCGAGGAATTTACACAATTAAGTACTTAAGGAATTACTCGGGAAATCTCTACGCGACAAAATATTATTACGAGAGATTAATTAAGATACGATACGAATTAAAGTTTAAATGACAAGTATTGGTGGAAGAATAATGATACAAGGAGTAGTATTGCATGCAAGTCCCATGCAACCAAGTAGTTAGGAAAAAAGCAAACTAGTTAAACCAAATGGCAAGAGGAATAGTAACTAGTTGCATTTCTTTTTCCAATGAGGGGACAAGAGTACATGATAGCCATACCTAGACTTGTACCATGCTTATACATACACTAATATGTATCACCCAACCACTACTTTACAATTATTCAACCACACAAAAATCAAAACACAAAAACAAACCCCCCCCTTTGAACAAGCTCTCGGCCAAAAGCTAAACAAGGAAGAAAATTTCTTCCTTCTTCCATTTCCCCTCTCTCATAATTCAAGGCATAATTCCTAGGCTCTCTACATCATCTAAGAAAGGTATAATAAGATTTCCAAGCCCTTTCATCCATTAAATTTCAAGATATTAATTGTTAAAGTTATTGTGAATAGTAACCATGTTAAGTTTTTCTTTTAGATCTTGGATTATAAGGGTTGTAGGAGATCATTCAAGGTGTTCTTGAGATTTGTAAGGCTTACCCAAGGCTCCTAGGTACTCAAGCAGGTATAAAAACCCTAACCCCTCTTGGCCATGTAGTGTTTATGATGTTTGGTGATAGATCCATGTATATTTGTGTTAATCTTGGATGTTCAAGTGATGGATGATATGGATCTTGAGTTTTAGTGTTGTGATTGTGATTTTTATGATTGTGTATAGTATATGTACCTCCATGAATGTTATAAAGCATGAACTAGGTGAATTAGATGTTGGTTGTGTTGTGGAAGTAAGAATATTGGTTGATTTAAGTAAAACATGCATGCTGAGTTTTTCCAGAAATTTGACCTGTCTTGTAACATGGGTTTGAATCCCCAAATCTTGTCCCCTGAGGTCCTACCATATATTGTTGGAAAGGTATTTGAATGTAGTTTCTGGAAATGTAAGGTTCATGACTAGGTGATGTATAGATTTTAATTTATGGCCGGAGAAGTAAAATGTGTTTCTGGATTCCGGACTGCACTAAGTTACCCCCTTGTGAACCTTGTTTAAACCCCTAAAAATTTATGTGGGATCATGGAAAAATTTGAGAAGCTAGGAAATGCAGTGGTGAAGGCTACCCAAAAAGAATTGGATTAAAATATGAATTTTTCAATTTTATAAAAATGCTAGAGTAAAATTAGCGCAAGGGAAAAAGTCGTTAAGTGGAGTATAATTTTAGGGGTGATGAATATGATTCGTTATGGTAACAAAATTAAGTCGAATAAGTGACGAGCGTAATCGAGTGATGACATGAACCTATAGTGGGGCTAGAGAGTCATAAGACGAAGTCATTAAGTTAACTTTGTACCCTCTAAAACCCCGTAATTAAAGAGACATTGTTAAGGTACTAACGAACGGTTATTGCTTATGTATTGATTGTCGCTCCACCCCACGAGCCCAACCACACCAACCTTCCCAAGGCAAGTTTTCCAACCCTAAGCATTTATTTTCAAGATATTATGTTCTTGATTCTACCTATGCAAGTGTACTTTTCAAAACTTACATATACAAGGACTTTCACTGTTGTGTTTGTAGTTTTCAATCATCTCAAATGTTATGTTTATCGAAGTATTGATGCAATTGAGATTGTATAAGTACATATATGTTTGTACCCTTGAACTTAGATTGAAATGTTTTCCTCGGACAACGACTCTAGCAATAGAGGTCGTAGCGGTCCGTATATACTATTGACCGGGGAGCGGTATATTATTATATCGTAACTAGATTGCGAAAACCCGAAGGGTCATTCGGGGAGTATCGTATACTCAAGTAATTATTTTTATATCTTCGTAAATACTCGAAACCCCATCTTGGATTAAAAGTTTATTTTATTAAATAATTATTTTATTGGTTATTAATATTAAATCTTAAAATATCATTTATTAATTATCGTTCTCTATTTTAAAGATAAAGTTAATCCAAGATACCTTTAATACTTTCAAAACTCGAACTCTTTCGAACTCAAAACATTTTCGAAAACCCCCGGTCAGGTTTGCTTCTTGTGTGATTTCATGAATCATCGGTCGGCTGATGTCGGACCTCAATTACTCTGTTTTCAATCAAAATCAAGTTTTCAAAAGAAAAAGAAAAAGGGACTCTGGCAGGTGTGGGAATCGTTGATGAACGATTCTCGGGATGTGTAAGCGGCCGTGAGCCAGGCGGTCCATCAATTATTATTCCGGCCCAGGTGTTGCCGAAGGATGATTACGGATGTAGTTTTCATCGAGGGTGATTACGGATGTAGTTTTCACCCGAGGATAGTTACGGATGTAGTTTCTATCCTTCTACCGGTAGAGAAGACCCGCGGATTATTGGACTTGGATGTGGCGACTGATCATCGTCAATCCCTGTCAGGTTTTTATGTTTTCTTCCAGTCCCATCCTCCACTTTGGAAAAATACTCAAACACTGCTTCTTGGGCCTAAGTGCCAAGTTGCTGATAGTGTGGCTTTTGATGAGAAAATATTGACATCGTGCAGTATCTAGAACTACAAGATTTTCTATAAATATTGGCACGTGTTAGTGCACTCTTGCAATTGTTTCAAAGAATGAAATGTTTTTGTATGAGAAACCTTCTAAGCTAATGGAAGGAAAGAGGTTTGCAATGTTGTATTCCCTGTACAGTATGTTAATCGTAGAGTGTTTTGCCGAAAATGATATACTCATATGTATATATTTTCAAACTTGAGATATATTGAAATGGGAACCTTATAAAGGGTTCATATGTTATTCTTAAAGCTCCTTAGCGAGTATAGATGTTTTATTCAAACTCGGACATATACATTGTCCAATTATGTTTTGAAATCTGAGATATATACCCATATAGTTGGGAATGTTTTCGAAATAAACCACATTATTACTTTACAAAATGGTGAACTTGCTGAGCATTATGTAGCTCATTCTTGCTTTATAAAAACTTTTCAGCAAGAGAAGAATTTGGCCGATTAACTCCGCACCAGCAGAAGAGGAGTAGAAGAATTACCCCGGAGATGATTTAGTTCTTGATAAATACTACAGAGTAGGTCTGATAGGTTTTCAACTGTAATAGTAAGACTTGTCTTCAAGTGTAGTTGTATAAGTGGAATTGCGTAAGACTCTGATTTGTACAAATGAATTGTAATATTTAGTGGCACTTTTGATTATCGTTTCTGAGGCTCCAACTTGTTTGTGCGTAAGATTGAGGTCTGGACGTATGTATTGTTGAGTTGTAAAGTTAATACAGTTATGATATGGTTGGATGATGATGTGATGACCTGAATCTCTGACCTCAGATTTGGGTGCGTTACAGAAATGGTATTAGAGCGATAAGTTACAGTACTCAGAAACGAGAGTGTTGAGAGTTAAGTCTAAGTAGGAGAATGACATAAGAGATCGTAGTAAACTTATTATTGGACTACCGGAAGAGGTACCGGTGAGTAGAATGGACTGGAGTGTTGACTGGAGGTATTATACTAGGGTCAATAGAATCCTTTGAGACCTTCAGAATGATGAATAGAGGTTTGAGAGTCGTACATGACCTATCATAGGTAATGATATAGGAAGCAGAGCGAAACCTCAAGAGCAGCTGAGGTAGAGGCGATATTGCCAATATAATCGGATGACTAGGCTTGCATAAATTTTGTGGCCCATAGTCCTCCACAGTTTAGGAGGCGGCATTTTAAGAATCAAGAAGTTTAGACTTCCCTACATATTTAAGGGTACTTAGTCCTTGGAATAATGAAAGTCTTTTACTTTGGCTATAAGATCCGATTTTCGATAAGTAACGGGTTTACCTGAAAGTTGGTCACTATGTCGTTGTGGATTTCATTACCCTTGATGGCGAATTTTACATGTGTTATACGAGAATGTTATCATAAGACGAGCGTGCTAGATAATTCCACGCATGATTCGGACGCTAGAGCATGGTAGTTCAACTTAGAGAACAAACAAGTGGGATTGACAAAGGGACTCAAGAGAAGTTGAATATGGTTGCAACGAGCGATACAGTGATCTCAGAATCTACCAAAAGAAAAGACCAGCGGGTCTAGAGGGGGATCCTTTTATAGAGATGTTAGCAGGGACTATGTTTATATGTATTGTAGACCTCAATATTTTTGGTATATGTTCACATACACACACCCGCCACTGAACCTATGGACTGCACTGAGATCCCTGAGAGATCTCTTTGATCTGTTCCCAGGGGGAACTGGCCACTTGTGATTCATGTCGGAAGGCATGAAGTAGGACCCTATGGACTTAGCAGGTGTCCCCGGAATGATGTGAAGTTTGGTCTTCAAGATAAAACACGGAAATGACAGATATATTTGTGAAACCCTAACTCGATAAATGACTTTAAGATGATGATTGAGAGACGTACTAGTTGGTGTCTTGTATTACGAAGACGAAGAGATGGAGTTACCCTCATAATGGTGATAATGGAATGCACGAATGATTATTAACTTATTTTGGTAACTACCGGCTGGTGCACTACTTCATTTTAAACTGTTCACTAACCATGTTACCTCGATTAGTTTATATGAGGTAACCCTCCTAGCTTTCTACTTCAAACTTGTGGAATAACAACCAGTGATATACTTTCTCTAAACCGGGACTCATCCAAAGTATCTTAATTGATCCCCGAGCATTCCATTTGAAGTTTATAATTATTTCTGCTCAGGACTATTTACACTTTCTTTCAATTATCCAAGGAATGTTCAACAAATATTTCCTTAATTAATCGATGAATACTACTTAACGGATATCGATATTTGATTGCTTCTTTCATGCTTGCACTCTTCAGTTAAGCTCATAAATATTCAACAAACTACTGAGGACATGGATGATCTAATGTCCAGACGTCCCTCATGAATTATTTTCTTCTATTCAAGATGAGATTGTACATCGTACATTGAAATCATAGTAAGGATATCATTTTGGTATTGGTATTCCGAATTTAATTCTATTGTTGAATCTGATAAAGCATGTGTACGGAGGCACCCTTGGGTGGACCGTTTCACGGATAAGTAAGATTTGATGAGAGGTTATCGATTGTTCCGATACCTAGAACATTCTCTTCAGATTTTATAGTTTTCTTTTTCAAACCTGATAACTTCTTATTTTCATTCGTTGTCCGAGAAGCCTAAAGTTTCTTCAGTGGCTACGATGTTGAAATTCCGTTCTATCCAATTGAAACTGGCTAGTCGTTATGTCAACATGAATGACTATTTGATTCTTCTAACTACTCAAAATTGTAATTTTGTGAAGAACACCTAGCTAATTGTCCTAGCTGGCGGTGATGTCTCAAACAGGTGAACTAGCAAATTTTGTCTAGCTAGTTGCTAGTGTTTCTTGAAAAGGACTAGTTATTGTTTCACTGGTCCAACTCCCAATTTAATTCATTCTGCAATGCATTTTGCATGTGGTAATGTATGATGATGAAAGTTTTGACGAATAGCTTGATTGAGACCTAATGAGGTCGCCCACTCAACTCGAATTCTACCCATCTTCGTACCAGACTGTATATCACTTGGATATTTTATTCTTTCATTCACACAATGAGAATTCATTTGAAACCACTGATTACTTGAATGATAAACTACTTCATTCTTTAATTGTCATGGAGTAGAATTGCTTTCTATTGGCTGACCTTCATCAATGCGACTTTAGATTTCCTCTTATTATTCAGGAGGAAAAGTATCCACCCGATGTAAGAATTGTATAAAGACCGTCTTTATGACTTTTGTATCCAACAATCATTGCCCTTGTGCAACATTCTCTATAGTATCATATTACAGAATTATCAGGACGGGAAGGAATAAACCATGTTGTATTCTTTCTGTCCATCCTTACATCTCCAAAAATCGAGACTCCTAGTATTCGGAACCACCAACATTCTTGGAACATCTAATGTGGAATTCTTATTGAAATTATCTTTTGGACCTTGTTATTTTGAAACCATTCCTTTCTAAGTGTTTACTCTAAGGTGAACGGGAGGTACAATTATGAACCGTTACACCAATATGAGATCAAAAACCAAATGTTGTAATTGTGCAACCAGAGCGTTATGCCGAGTAATTATTAAAGTAGAAATAACATGTCGGGGCATACCATAAGACCTTTAATATTAGTGTGAGGAAAGTTATAAGAAATGATGAGGTGGTTGGGACTACGATCCTACCAACCGTTGTCAGGATGTTATATTAATGAATTCTGGAGTTACCAAGCCTTTCCCTGATCCAAGAAATGAAAATCGATTGCAATGTAAAGCATATCCTTAGAGGAAACTAACATGGAAGTGAGATGGACAAGAAAGGAAGAGATATCGTGACAAGAATGTGAAGCTTTACTTAGCTTAAAGGGATTGATGCACCTAGGGAGACATATAGTTTAACAGGCCCCTAATAGCGAATGGATGCATGGATATATGCCAGTGATCCTTCGAGATTACCACCTAATCAAGTTTATTGGGAATCGCAGCCGCATGCAAGCCTCAGGCTGATTGGCGCCAGTTGTGAAGGAGGACGAGCGTATGACATCTTACCTATACCATCGAGAACTGATACCCTTATCGGAAATGGGGGAATTGTTGATTAGTTAAAATGAGTAGTTGTTTTTTTCAAGGATAAGGTTGAAGAGAAGGTTTCACCAACTCAAAGATCGACCTCTGTACTGTGCCAAAGTTGGCATTTCACACTAATATAAACGTTATAAAATTTTGGTAGTATCGTTTGAATGGACAAATGAGTCAGAAGCCTTTATGGAGTAATGAACAAAGTTTTGGGATGAAATGAGATATTAGCAACAACCTCGTTGTTAGCTATATTTGATGATAAAAAGAGGACTTTGAGAGTCACAATGATGCGTCTTTCAGGAGTTTAAGAGCTGTGCTGATGCAGTAGAAAGGGGATGATAGCCTATACTCTAAACAACGTAAAGGTTACGAGATATGATATACTAACCGTGAGTCTGGGATTAGTCATGGTGGCGTTCACGCATAAAACTGAGATGTTAACCTTATGAGAAAAGTGTGGAAATTTCTCCACAAGTGCCATAAGTAAGGGAACAGGGAGTGTAATGGAGAAATTTGTTATTACCTAGGGAAGGCCAGTGTGGTGGCCGATACCTATAGATGGTATTATTCGAAATTGGAATTCAGTCAGTATTGACCAAGAAAATAGAGTATATACCATAAAGAATAATGTTAGAGGAAAATGACTAAATTATGGGGAAGTAAAAAGATGTATAGAGAATTAAGGGAATGTTTGGTGAACTGTAACACCCCCAGATCCGGGGTCCGGGATCCGGTCGTTACGGTTTCCAATTCTGTCCACAACACTTGAACTTTCCTTAACATAAAATAAATTACATCTCTATGACCCAACACAACAATGTAAAACACACCCGTTATAGTCCCAGAGATGAAATCAGAGTAACAATCAAATTTTTATTAATCACATTATGAGTTCTTACAATCCAAAAGAATTTCAATAAAAATACATACTCTTTGCCATCCATTTACATAAGTCATACTAGACCATATACTTGGTACTGAAAGAATAAATCTATCCTACCAATAGCTTCTTCTTCAGCTCTGGTAGTCTCATCGTCCTCGCCCGCGTCGAGTGCGCCTTGTGCGAGTCATCTGGTCTAGCTGTTGTTGTGATATAATAATAAAGCAAGGGTGAGCAATAGCCCACAACCAATAATATATAACTGAACGATAATATATAACAGTTCAAAAGTATCTTTCAAACCATATGCCATGAAGTTACAAAGTAACTTAAAGTATTTGTTTGTAGAAATATCTGCTACATCAAAAGTAAGCGAGATATTCTCATTGTCATTAAAAAGAGGAACTTGCATGAAAAGATTTCAATTCAAGTTATGAACACTTTTCCAGCTCTGCCAACAGTAATCATGTTGCAGGAAATAAATAAGTTTTTATGATGAACCAATGATGGAGTATTCACCGCGCCCGCTGTTCCAATCTTGATGATCAGTCGAGATCGTACAGCTCAAATTAGATTTACTACCGGTAGAAGGAAGAACTGACGGCTTTACTTGTCTACCGCCTTACTAGCTCTCCCCGGCCAATGGTTGGGCCAAAGGGGATGGACCGGCGCTACTCGGCCTCTTACATGACTCCTAGTTCAAATAGAATTCATTATTCTGAATGTAACGTTCGTCCCCCTTTCCCCAAGTATAATACTTGTTGATAAGACTCCACGAAGTAGTCGTATCTAGTTGGAAAGGAAAATTTCACCAATAACTTCCAAGCTATTGCTTGGTAACGAATATTAACTTTTTCCAACAATCTTACCCCTCGAAAGATGAGAAGGTACACAACGACTTAATAAGTCAATAGCACCCGAGTTGCGAGTGAAGAGAATACTTTATGACCGGGAAGTCGACAAGATAAATAACATTTTTCAAGTAAGGTTCCCTTATTATTAGGGAGATAGACTCAAAGAAGAATGATGTCTGAGAACCTTTCTTGATATAAGATTAATAATAATATGACTCCGAAATATTTTCCGTAATAATCGAAGAAGATAAACCTTATTGAGGTTATCCTAAGTATGGAATAAATATTCAGAGAATATTTATTGAATTAAAATATTTAGAGAATATTTAGGAATATGAAAGAATATAATTAATCAGAGTATTTCTCCAAATAATCCTTGAAGAAACATCAAGAGAATATTTATTGAATAAATAAATATTTAAATGAATATTCAAAATAATATTCATTAATTAATAAGGAATTTAAATGAATATTCAAATAGTAATATTCATTTAATGAATAATATTCTAAATGAATATCAAGTAATATTCATTTAGTAATCCAAGCTTTAAAGGAATATTCGAGATAATATTCGATAAATAAATCAAGCTTCAGATGAATATTAGAATAATATTCATCAAGTAATTAATATCTTAAATGACTATTCAAAAGTAATATTCATTTAATAAAATAATATTCTAAATGGATATTCAAATAATATTCATTTAGTAGTCCAATCTTTAGAAGAATATTCGGAATAATAATCGATAATCTATTCGACTTTGAATGAATATTGAAAAATATTATTCGTCGAATGGTTACGTTCAAATAATTATTTGAATTAAGGATCGTTAAATAAATAATCTCGAACGAATATTCAAATAATATTCGTCGCCCAAATAATGAAAAATATTTACTTAAATATTTTCCTCCGAGGTAATCTCGATATATCAAGAAATATTGACTCCCAGTCTATATTTGACGAATAAGATGTATACGCCCTTCTATGAGGGTCTTACAATAACCGGCTTATAATTGATACGTTAGTTATCTAATTTATAAGCCAATAAACAATCAGGGAACAAGCATAACGATATAACTTGAAAGTAGGCATGCATGTTATGGCATATGTATAACAGAAAACATATATATATATATATATATATATATTCAATCACAACAACAGCCTAAAAGAAGGGAACTGAAACTTGCCTGGTAGTCGAGTACGGTAAGGGGTAGTGGTAGCGGGTCCCGGGTCAGCTTGGTGATCTATAAATAGCCAAGGTATTCGGGATTAATCACTTAACATCTTAAAAGTTAAGTTATACTTAAATCAAAACACGTTCTCGAGTTATCTCGTTATACCCCTTTTTGTGGATTCCTTTTATCATTGATCCGACCCGACATTCGTTCGTTAATACGACATGTCACTGTACTTACACTTGGGACATACTTAAGTTATACAAGTTCTAAAGTCGATTGTTACGAACCAATAATATACTCCGAGTTTTATCGCCCGTTTTCTAAGTGTTTTACCGAAGTTATAATAGAGTCATCTTTTAGGGGTTCGTTCGCGTTTAACCTCGACTCGAATATTTTTAATAAATCGAAGAACGATCCTTTTGACATACGGTTTTCTTTCACACCTTCCTTTTTACCTCTAGTATTTATTTACCAAGATTCATCATGACTTTACATATTTTACGAGGGTTCAATTTCAGTTACGAACTTTCGTTTGCGGATTCGAACTACTTTTAGTAAATCGGTCATAAATCCTAAACCGTAAGTCTGTCTGATTCGATTCTTTTTCCAAAATGATCTACGACTCAAGATCTACAAGGGCATGTTAGATACTTGTCCAGTTTCGGCCATTAGACCTACTGTGATGCACGGTTTTCAATGATTAACGAAATTTCGGCATTATAACGGCTATAATACGAACGTTCCAAAAATCACAATCAAGAACCCAAGCCACACCGGGCATCAATACAACTTGTACACATAATAATAATCTCACAAGTCCAGAAGCTACTGATCTTAGCATCAAAATCATCATGCATCATAAATCATATAACTGATTACATAATCATGATTATAATTATCACTATAATCATACCAAGCTAAATCCATCAAAAACATTCATAAATCTCAAATCAAATGCTAGGGTTTCGGGAGATCTACCTTCCTTGGAGTATTATATAACCTTAATAAGCTTGGTATGGTCCTTGTATAGCTTAATCAAACCTTAGATCATCCAAAGAAATCATGAAAACAAAGTTAGTTTCTAAGATCCACTATTCATCGTCAATCTTGTAAAAATCATATAAAATCAAAAACTAAGAGTTTGGTTCTAAAAATTTTTACCACATCTTCTACTCTTCAAGGGCTTTCGTTTGAGATATAGAACACAAGAATCCAACCATGGGAGCTAGGGTTTTGAGCCCCATCTTTCTACTGATCAGAACCTGGACAGTTTTGGTCATCCAAATTTAAGCATGGATTTGACTAGGCTATACTACTTGGATTTCCATGAAATTTGGAACGAATCTTGCCCATGGAGTGGAGAAGCTATGGTTAAAATTTGGTGATTTTATCATGGATAGAAATGAAGATATGAATTCTTCTTTGAACCTTGCTCCTGCTGAGCAGTTTGGAGAGATATGGTGTTTCTTGCTTTCTCTTTTCTTCCTTTGACTAATTCAACTAGCTTTGATCTAATATCTTGATATTATCAGTTGGGTGGGCTGAGTTGGATGCATTGGGGCAAGAGCCAAGAGTCTTGGACAAGCTTGGTTAATTGTTTTGTTTTGGAAATGATTTAAGTGTTTTAATCACTTAAATCCTAATTACTCTTGATTTAATCTTTGATTAAATCATTCCATCCACTTAATATAATACTCTTGATGATCATATAAGATATTTAATCTTGATATGAATTCAATCCATAATCCATGATTCATTCGCATAATCGCTTAATCTCGTTATAACGTTTTAGCGGTTTCTAGAACGCTTGTTTCACTGCCTCAGTGGTTTCCTACCTTTATTCTTAAATCAAATATAATAACATCCCAAAATATCAAATCTTCAAAGTTAATATCTCAATTCTTGGATTATAATAATATATAATCCACCGTCCGGTCAAATATTATACGAAAAAGAATTTGGAATTTCTGAATTCCGATCGTCTCTGCATTCACTTATTTCCTCCGCGTATTACTAATATGACTTCGAAACATCCATATCACGTCCCATACATAAGGTGGCGTGAAAAGTTTTCCAACTTACAAAATCACTATTCATCCACAAAATTACTATGCACGTATAGAAAACACTATGCACGTACGGGAAATACTATGCACATACGGGAAACACTATGCACGTACGGGAAATACTATGCACGTATGGGAAACACTATGCACGTACTCATTTCCCTTCAAGGATCCATTAGCTCCTTCCTGGACGGTAGATTATTCTTATCTAGGTCCTCAACCATTGAATTACTCTATTCTGACAATATACCAATGCATCAGGATTATTGTCCAAAGCAATATCCATTCATTACAATCATTGTTCTTTGAAACCACCATTCATTAGTGCTCTTTAACCACAATAAGAAAAGTTTTAATTCTCCCCAAAATTCGGGTTATTACAGTCTCCCCTCCTTAAAAGGATTCCGTCCTCGGAATCAGTTTAGGAATAACTGGGGTTACTTCTATCCCATTGCACTTTCTATTTCTCAGGTGGATTCTTCCACTTCTTGATTTTCTTCAAATCTCTTACTAGCTTGACAACCTTATCTCTTAGCGCTTGCTCTTTTCTATTCATAATCTCCACAGGTTGTCCTTCGTAGTTCAGATTCGATTATGTATATCTATCTGCTCGTACTCTGTCATATGCCGGTCATCTATAGTATACTGATGAGGCACATACGCATGAACCATGTTATGACCATTTTACCGGTTTGGGTGAGGCTGGCTCATAGGCCACCTTTCTGACGCGTTTAAACTCTCAGATGGCCCAATGAATCTTGGGCTAAACTTCCTTTCATTCTAATCTTGTTAATTCCTTCCACGAGGATACCTTTTCTTATTACAAATCTCGAACCTCATATTCTCTATCTTGTTTGCACAGAAATACATCAACAAAAACTTGCTTGTCAGAATCCTCTATTAATTCTAGATATTTCCCAATTCCATTGTATAAAGGTCAACTCTATTGTCGACGGGGTACTCCGTATTGAAACTAGTTTGAGTATTCTAACAACCGATTCGAGTAACTCTTGATGTCTAGCAACGAGCTCGTCGGCCATCACTATTTTGGCCTCGCTATCTCATTGTTAACTACTATCACCCCCGGTATTCCAACCTCTTCTTTAATCATCTCATAGAATGCCAATCTACCTCCTGTGTTCATTCAGTCATTCTCTATTATCTCATCTCTTCTCCTTTCTGAAAGAAAGGCGAATCTCTTGGGGAATTTGTTTGCGGGGAATGTTGTCTGGTTCGAGGTCTCTTAATCCTTTTATCACAAATCATAATCTTCATATACAAACAAGCACACATATTTTCAGATCTGATAGGTCTGAAAGTCGATCATGTTTGATCTTTTTTGATTTCGCACCTTTCCTTCATATATACGATGTTTCGATATACTTAGGGCGAAAACTATCTCAGATAACTCACAGCCAATTCATTAAATTCCAAAAAGTTGTGGGTGCAATAGTCAACCCAAAATGACATCACTTACAATTTCATAGTGTCTATACCTAGTGCGATTCAATATCTTGGGTATATCCTCGATTTTTTTTTTAACTTCCAACCGGTGATGTCCCATTTCCTAATAAGTTTGGAAAATACATAGCGTCCTAGTGCTGCTCAGACAATCTTCTACAACAGTACCTATACTCAGTGTTGACTCATTCAACTCTCGAGGTTCGATGTACAATCTTGTGCTAACATATTTCTTTCTTACAACACACCGGTTCCTCACGGTGGCACACTGAGTCTCATCGCACTCTTAATCAACAATCCTCGCATCTGAGTTCATAATTCTTTTATTCCTACTTGGCTAATGGGAGATGCAGCACTAGGCTCTGAACACTCGATATTCATTATTATGTCATCCAAATCGATATCTGGTAGCTTATTAAAACCTTGTACAACCTCCCAAAATCATTATAATTATACTTGGTGTCTCTTTCCTCGGGGTAAACCATATGAGCTAATCAAGCCTCATATCTCTGGCATCATAATCTCTTAGTCTGAACTAGATTCCAAAATCTCTGACTCCGTCTTTATCCTTAAATTATTTCCCTCATAATAAATTTGGCTCCATTGGGTATCAACTAATCCATCATTATTATAATATCAATTTCTCCCTAATTCGAAAGGAATCAAATCTCTCGATCGAGTGGTACCCTGGGTAGGTTCTCTGGAAATAACCATTCCTTATCCATAAGGAACACTTCCTGAACTTGATGTAGATATTACATGAAGTAGATAAAATTACAGAAGAGTTTCAAGCATCGCAGCTATGTCAGGTTGATGAAACTATCACTCATGCAGCTTTTATAAAAGACTGGAAACTTAACGGTTTACTTCGTCAATTTTGTATCATGGTCCTGGTTTGCCTCAAAACGGGACCTTCTAAGGTACGTAATATGCTTAAGACTCCATCACGAATCGAATCTTTACTTAAACTATTATTACCTTCGATTCTTGCACAATCATCAAAAGGAATGTAACTTCCTCCACTCCGATATGACCTTCAAGGTCTTTCCAAATATCATTTTGTTTCTTCGGTATGAACATTTGTGATTATTCCTTTGTACTTAGACTGTCGGCCACCTCATTGGCCTTTCTTGATAATAATAATTTCTGGTAATCCTTGTTCTCTGGATATATTCCAATTCAAACTTTTCTACCTCATTCCCATTACTGTTGGGTGAAAACATTCTCCCTTAAGCTCTGCTGATGGAGAAAAATATATTTATCAGTCTTTTTCCATAAGTCATTGCTTCCACCTACCCGTGGGAACTTTATCACATTTATTCCCAATCCTACTTAGGATACTTCTTTTCTTAGTTCTTTCCTTATCTTAGGATAATCTCAGCCTTTATAGGTTCAATCCATACTTCCTCAGGGTTTCATACATGCCTCATCTGGCATTATTGTTACTATGTCATACATTCCTTACCAAACTTCCATTTTGAAGTTCGGAATATTACTTTTTTTTTCCTTGTAAGGTTTCATAGGTCATCCTCATCATTCCTCCTGTATTTTCTGGGTACAGGCTATATCAAAATGTCATTGATCAATACTCTAATAATTCTATCTATGTTCTTTCCAGAACTCTTTTTAATAATCCTTACCGGTCATTGTTGCCTTAGCAAGTCCAACTCATATCATCTGAAGTCATAATGTCGTTATTAGGGTTAATGCCATCCCTTGTGCATTCCCCAGGGTTTGTCTTAATTTATGGATATCCTATCCTTAATTCAACTGCCAAGGAATTCTTGCATCCTATACTTGGCAATCAAATCATGTATCCTTAATAAGGGTCTCTTTTCAATCATTCTCATTTGATAATCGATCGGTGGCTTAATGCTAACCTCTTCTTTCAGATAGTTGTCAGCCTATTTGACCTTCCAAAAGACAACGTATGTCTATCTGCTCTCTTACAGAACTTGGTAATGGTAGCAAGGATGTTCTGGAAGATATTGATCGAGTTCAACGTGAATCTCTTAGTACTTATCGTTTCTCTCAAAGGTACTTGCCTTAGACAAAATTTCTACAGCATACCGATCCATCTCTGACCATTTCTATACTCTCTTTATAAACCTTCATTGTTTACTTCCCTTGGTCATAATATATTCATGGTATTTATAATACCATAACATCATACATATCAAGTCATTATACTTCCATTTTTACTCGTAATCTTGGGCAATCATGAATCACTTTAGTACGGGTGACCCCATTCCAAAAAGTCTAGTAAATTCCCAATCCAAACATGGGTTGAAAAGGGTTCAGTAGAAGATTCCTACGATCTCATTAATATTTCCTTTATATCAAAAGCCCTTGCAGTCGGCGCTTACTTAGAAGTAACCCTGCTTTGTCCTTTTATTGCTGGTCTAGTCACTTGATAATCATTTGTGACTTGGCCTCAACTGACCACACTAAAATAAAAATATATGGTTTTAGGGGTTGGCTAATTAGCATTACTTTTCTAGCAATTGCTGGCATAGTGCCTTCTACTTTGATACCTTTCTACCTTTCCAAAACTTTACTCCATATAAGTCTTAATCGACTTCTCGGCACCGTCTCCGATCACCTTTCCTCCACTTTTATCTTTTCAACTATTCTTATCAATCCCACGTGCCACGCAAGCTTACCATTCATGGTATAACAACCTTTTCACTTAAGTCAATCCCGGAGTTTCTCAGTCCGGCTGGTTTCTTACTTACATTTCCTGTTTTCGTCCAATCTCACTTCATCATTGTATTTCTACAATCAATCGCGATAACCGGGTCTATCCACCAACCCATATAGCGGCTACTTTACCCAATTCACGGGGTTCGCCCCAGTTTCTACTCTCTTCCATGATGTTCTCTGATAATCAGAAGACAAGGTTTGCCAAAATTCGTTGAATTTCTTTCCAGAATCAAGGAAATTTTGGTCAATCTATCCAACCATCGGTAACACTATGAAGATCAATTTCGAAACCTAGAGAATAGTTCTATGAGCATCCAAGCAGGTAGAATCATAAGCAGTTGTAATAACGGAATTATTGACACAAAGTTGGAAGTTTAACCACTAGAAAGGAACCAAATATATATATCCCATAGAAGGGAAATCAAAAGTTTCAAACTAAAACATGCCACCTCTTCCTGATACGTATACATCTTAGTTGTCGATAATATCAAATGTCAGTCTTCCTAACCACAGGTTTCAGAAGGAACACTACCGTCGGAGTTAGTCGTTTCATAAAAATTGGCACTACTAGGGCCATCCTAGTCTGGTGTACCGTGCTGTTCGAATGCATCCGCAATTACTCTGCCGTGCTGCATAAGCACACCACCTAAACCTGTATGAGATGCATCATAGTGTATCATAAAGTCTTCCTTCTCCCGTTAGGCAACACCAACGCCGGGTCGTTACCAATTTCATCTTAAAACATTCTCTATTACCTCTTAACCACTAATCGCATTACTTGATCCATTTGCAATTCAGTGTCAGAATAAACTTAAGGTAACTACTATAATCTATTCGGGGAAAAGAAAGAATTTAATACTCTTCTGAATCACATGCATCTAACGTTCCTGATTCACCATTTTACTGAGTTAAAATAAACTTATATTTAGTACCTGATAGGTGTCATATTACGAGTTTATCATAGACCTACTGGTCTTTTCCTCTGGTAGTTTCTGAGATCATTGTCTCGCTCACTACTTTATATAACTTTATCCAATCAGGCCATCACTTTCCACTATCTTTACTTTCGAAGCTGGTTCATTCATAATATGGACATTTCGCTGAATAAAACCACCTCAACAATCTCAATTTGGTTTCATAAAATATAACCCATGAAATCCGCCATCTCATGGCGAATTACCATTGACAATATTCACACTAATCCATTTATCCGATAATATGGCACTTGTTGCCTCTATCTCAACTGCTCCTGGGTGCTCCCCGTCCTACATCAACGTCTTTGATAATCATGCATCATTCTAACTCCTTTCTCATTAATCTGAAAGTCTCTAAGGATCTTTATCTATCCCCATATAAGACCTCAAGTAATCCTTCCAATCTATCTTAATTGCAAGTACTACCTCTCGTAGTCCGGCTATAAATCCAACAAAAAATTTCAATTCTCTTAATAATATCTTAGTTCTTTGTGCTCACTTCTCTGAGCACTATAATCTTAACTTTCGCTATCCCTCTGGCTACAACCCTCATTTCCTTGGAGTAAACTCCTCATCCTCAATAGGATTCTCCTCTGCTGGAACCACTTTCGAGTCCTCAATAGGGTACTCTATCGAATTCACAATCCGATCGTCAACATATAATAAAACATCATCATGCTGCTGCTCGTACGCCTCAAGGTCTGTCGCCTTACTAGTCGATATGAGAACGAGCTAAGTTACTATCATGATACTTAAGAGTTCCCATAAGGGTTTTATATGTCAGTACTACTTGAAGTAGTCCGACTATGAACTTGGCAAGAGTTCTTATTATTTAGTGAGTTTATTGTTTTAACGTCGCATCATCTCTGGGGTTTATAACGTACGCTCTGATACCACTTCTGTAACACCCCCAGATCCGGGGTCCGGGATCCGGTCGTTACGGTTTCCAATTCTGTCCACAACACTTGAACTTTCCTTAACATAAAATAAATTACATCTCTATGACCCAACACAACAATGTAAAACACACCCGTTATAGTCCCAGAGATGAAATCAGAGTAACAGTCAAATTTTTATTAATCACATTATGAGTTCTTACAATCCAAAAGAATTTCAATAAAAATACATACTCTTTGCCATCCATTTACATAAGTCATACTAGACCATATACTTGGTACTGAAAGAATAAATCTATCCTACCAATAGCTTCTTCTTCAGCTCTGGTAGTCTCATCGTCCTCGCCCGCGTCGAGTGCGCCTTGTGCGAGTCATCTGGTCTAGCTGTTGTTGTGATATAATAATAAAGCAAGGGTGAGCAATAGCCCACCAACAATAATATATAACTGAACGATAATATATAACAGTTCAAAAGTATCTTTCAAACCATATGCCATGCATTTACGGAAATGATGCCAGTATAATATGAACGATGAAGTTACAAGGTAACTTAAAGTATTTGTTTGTAGAAATATCTGCTACATCAAAAGTAAGCGAGATATTCTCATTGTCATTAATTAGAGGAACTTGCATGAAAAGATTTCAATTCAAGTTATGAACACTTTTCCAGCTCTGCCAACAGTAATTATGTTGCAGGAAATAAATAAGTTTGGATGATGAACCAATGATGGAGTATTCACCGCGCCCGCTATTCCAATCTTGATGATCAGTCGAGATCGTACAGCTCAAATTAGATTTACTACCGGTAGAAGGAAGAACTGACAGCTTTACTTGTCTACCGCCTTACTAGCTCTCCCCGGCCAATGGTTGGGCCAAAGGGGATGGACCGGCGCAACTCGGCCTCTTACACGACTCCTAGTTCAAATAGAATTCATGATTATGATTGTAACGTTCGTCCCCCTTTCCCTAAGTATAATACTTGTTGATAAGACTCCACGAAGTAGTCGTATCTAGTTGGAAAGGAAAATTTCACCAATAACTTCCAAGCTATTGCTTGGTAACGAATATTAACTTGTTCCAAAAATCTTACCCCTCGAAAGATGAGAAGGTACACAACGACTTAATAAGTCAATAACACCCGAGTTGCGAGTGAAGAGAATACTTTATGACCGGGAAGTCGACAAGATAAATAACATTTTTCAAGTAAGGTTCCCTTATTATTAGGGAGATAGACTCAAAGAAGAATGATGTCTGAGAACCTTTCTTGATATAAGATTAATAATAATATGACTCCGAAATATTTTCCGTAATAATCGAAGAAGATAAACCTTATTGAGGTTATCCTAAGTATGGAATAAATATTCAGAGAATATTTATTGAATTAAAATATTTATAGAATATTTAGGAATATGAAAGAATATCATTAATCAGAGTATTTCTCCAAATAATCCTTGAAGAAACATTAAGAGAATATTTAAATGAATATTCAAAATAATATTCAGTAATTAATATGGAATTTAAATGAATATTCAAAAAGTAATATTCATTTAATGAATAATATTCTAAATGAATATCAAGTAATATTCATTTAGTAATCCAAGCTTTAAAGGAATATTCGAGATAATATTCGATAAATAAATCAAGCTTCAGATGAATATTAGAATAATATTCATCAAGTAATTAATATCTTAAATGAATATTCAAAAGTAATATTCATTTAATAAAATAATATTCTAAATGGATATTCAAATAATATTCATTTAGTAGTCCAATCTTTAGAAGAATATTCGGAATAATAATCGATAATCTATTCGACTTTGAATGAATATTGAAAAATATTATTCGTCGAATGGTTACTTCAAATAATTATTTGAATTAAGGATCGTTAAATAAATAATCTCGAACGAATATTCAAATAATATTCGTCGCCCAAATAATGAAAAATATTTACTTAAATATTTTCCTCCGAGGTAATCTCGATATATCAAGAAATATTGACTCCCGGTCTATATTTGAGGAATAAGATGTATACGCCCTTCTATGAGGGACTTACAATAACCGGCTTATAATTGATACGTTAGTTATCTAATTTATAAGCCAATAAACAATCAGGGAACAAGCATAACGATATAACTTGAAAGTAGGCATGCATGCTATGTCATATGTATAACAGAAAACATATATATATATATATATATATATATATATATATATATATATATATATATATATATTCAATCACAACAACAGCCTAAAAGAACGGAATTGAAACTTGCCTGGTTGTCGAGTACGGTAAGGGGTAGTGGTAGCGGGTCCCGGGTCAGCTTGGTGATCTATAAATAGCCAAGGTATTCGGGATTAATCACTTAACATCTTAAAAGTTAAGTTATACTTAAATCAAAACACGTTCTCGAGTTATCTCGTTATACCCCTTTTTGTGGATTCCTTTTATCATTGATCCGACCCGACATTCGTTCGTTAATACGACATGTCACTGTACTTACACTTGGGACATACTTAAGTCATACAAGTTCTAAAGTCGATCGTTACGAACCAATATTATACTCCGAGTTTTATCGCCCGTTTTCTAAGTGTTTTACCGAAGTTATAATAGAATCGTCTTTTAGGTGTTCGTTCACGTTTAACCTCGACTCGAATATTTTTAATAAATCGAAAAACGATCCTTTTGACATACGGTTTTCTTTCACACCTTCCTTTTTATCTCTAGTATTTATTTACCAAGATTCATCATGACTTTACATATTTTACGAGGGTTCAATTTCAGTTACGAACTTTCGTTTGCGGATTCGAACTACTTTTAGTAAATCGGTCATAAATCCTAAACCGTAAGTCTGTCTGATTCGATTCTTTTTCCAAAATGATCTACGACTCAAGATCTACAAGGGCATGTTAGATACTTGTCCAGTTTCGGCCATTAGACCTACTGTGATGCACGGTTTTCAATGATTAACGAAATTTCGGCATTATAACGGCTATAATACGAACGTTCCAAAAATCACAATCAACAACCCAAGCCACACCGGGCATTAATACAACTTGTACACATAATAATAATCTCACAAGTCTAGAAGCTACTGATCATAGCATCAAAATCATCATGCATCTTAAATCATATAACTGATTACATAATCATGCTTATAATTATCACTATAATCATACCAAGCTAAATCCATCAAAAACATTCATAAATCTCAAATCAAATGCTAGGGTTTCAAGATATCTACCTTCCTTGGAGTATTATATAACCTTAATAAGCTTGGTATGGTCCTTGTATAGCTTAATCAAACCTTAGATCATCCAAAGAAATCATGAAAACAAAGTTAGTTTCTAAGATCCACTATTCATCGTCAATCTTGTAAAAATCATATAAAATCAAAAACTAAGAGTTTGGTTCTAAATTTTTTTACCACACCTTCTACTCTTCAAGGGCTTTCTTTTGAGATATAGAACACAAGAATCCAACCATGGGAGCTAGGGTTTTGAGCCCCATCTTTCTACTGATCAGAACCTGGACAGTTTTGGTCCTCCAAATTTAAGTATGGATTTGACTAGGCTATACTACTTTGATTTCCATGAAATTTGGAACGAATCTTGCCCATGGAGTGGAGAAGCTATGGTTAAAATTTGGTGATTTTATCATGGATAGAAATGAAGATATGAATTTTTCTTTGAACCTTGCTCCCGCTGAGCAGTTTGGAGAGATATGGTGTTTCTTGCTTTCTCTTTTCTTCCTTTAACTAATTCAACTAGCTTTGATCTAATATCTTGATATTATCAGTTGGGTGGGCTGAGTTGGATGCATTGGGGCAAGAGCCAAGAGTCTTGGACAAGCTTGGTTAATTGTTTTGTTTTGGAAATGATTTAAGTGTTTTAATCAATTAAATCCTAATTACTCTTGATTTAATCTTTGATTAAATCATTCCATCCACTTGATATAATACTCTTGATGATCATATAAGATATTTAATCTTGAAATGAATTCAATCCATAATCCATGATTCATTCGCATAATCGCTTAATCTCGTTATAACGTTTTAGCGGTTTCTAGAACGCTTGTTTCACTGCCTCAGTGGTTTCCTACCTTTATTCTTAAATCAAATATAATAACATCCCAAAATATCAAATCCTCAAAGTTAATATCTCAATTTTTGGATTATAATAATATATAATCCACTGTCCGGTCAAATATTATACCGAAAAAGAATTTGGAATTTCTAAATTCCGATCGTCTCTGCATTCACTTATTTCCTCCAGGCTCTGGAGGAGTTTTCAGGATTGTGTGGGGACCAAGTTAAACATGAGTACTGCATACCACCCCCAATCAGACGGACAGAGCGAGAGAACCATCTAGACCATAGAGGACATGATGAGAGTATGTGCCATCGATTTTAAGGGAAGTTGGGATGACCACTTGCCGTTGATCGAATTTTCCTACAACAACAGTTACCATGCGAGTATAGGAATGCCCCATATGAAGCTTTATACGGACGAAGATGTCGGTCTCCCTTGTGTTGGGAAGAAGTTGGGGAGCGGAAGATTTTAGGGTCTGAGCTGGTCCAACAGACAAGAGAAACTATCGAACTCATAAGAGGACGGCTAGTAGCGGCCCAAGACAGACAGAAGAAGTATGCGGACCAGACCCGCAAGGACAAAGAATATGAGGTAGGAGAGTTTGTGATGTTGAAATTATCACCGTGGAAGGGATTGATGAGATTTGGTAAGAAGGGAAAGCTAAGCCCAAGATTTATTGGACCTTTTGAGATCTTGAGACGAGTTGGAAAGTTAGCCTATGAATTGGCTTTACCTCCGAGCTTGCAGCAAGTACATAATGTGTTCCATGTGTCCATGCTACGACCCTACCATACCGACTTTCGACACGTGATAGAACATGATCAAGTGGATCTGCAGCCAGACTTAACCTATGTGGAGCAACCCATAGAAATCATGGATAGAAAAGAACAGGTGCTGAGGAACAAGGTTATCAAACTAGTGAGAGTATTGTGGAGGAACCAGAATGTCGAAGAATCAACATGGGAACTAGAGAGCGTGATGCGTGAAAAGCACCCCCAACTGTTTTCAACCTGATTCCGGGACGGAATCCTTTTAAGGAGGGGAGGCTGTAAGAACCCTAATTTTTGCAACATTTTCTTTTATATAATATCATGTGGCATTGTTAATTTGGAACCTTTCTAGTCATCCCTGTTGTTTAATGGAATTGATTGTCTGAGAAACTATGTTGTTACATTCACTATGTAAGATAAAAGAGAAGATTGTTGAGGGCAAGAGTCTTATTGATAGTAAGATTTATAAAACTTGGGATTTGAGAATGATTAGAGTATTAAAAGATTTATTAAGGATTGTGACGAGGAATTATGGAGATTCGAGGAATTTACACAATTAAGTACTTAAGGAATTACTCGGGAAATCTCTACGCGACAAAATATTATTACGAGAGATTAATTAAGATACGATACGAATTAAAGTTTAAGTGACAAGCATTGGTGGAAGAATAATGATACAAGGAGTAGTATTGCATGCAAGTCCCATGCAACCAAGTAGTTAGGAAAAAGAAAACTAGTTAAACCAAATGGCAAGAGGAATAGTAACTAGTTGCATTTCTTTTTCCAAGGAGGGGACAAGAGTACATGATAGCCATACCTAGACTTGTACCATGCTTATACATACACTAATATGTATCACCCAACCACTACTTTACAATTATTCAACCACACAAAAATCAAAACACAAAAACAACCCTCCCCTTCGAACAAGCTCTCGGCCAAAAGCTAAACAAGGAAGAAAATTTCTTCCTTCTTCCATTTATCCTCATTCATAATTCAAGGCATAATTCCTAGGCTCTCTACATCATCTAAGAAAGGTATACTAAGATTTCCAAGCCCTTTCATCCATTAAATTTCAAGATATTAATTGTTAAAGTTATTGTGAATAGTAACCATGTTAAGTTTTTCTTTTAGATCTTGGATTATAAGGGTTGTAGGAGATCATTCAAGGTGTTCTTGAGATTTGTAAGGCTTACCCAAGGCTCCTAGGTACTCAAGAAGGTATAAAAACCCTAACCCCTCTTGGCCATGTAGTGTTTATGATGTTTGGTGATAGATCCATGTATATTTGTGTTAATCTTGGATGTTCAAGTGATGGATGATATGGATCTTGAGTTTAGTGTTGTGATTGTGATTTTTATGATTGTGGATAGTATATGTACCTCCATGAATGTTATAAAGCATGAACTAAGTGAATTAGATGTTGGTTGTGTTGTGGAAGTAAGAATATTGGTTGATTTAAGTGAAACATGCATGCTGAGTTTTTCCAGAAATTTGACTTGTCTTGTAACATGGGTTTGAATCCCCAAATATTGTCCCCTGAGGTCCTACCATATATTGTTGGAAAGGTATTTGAATGTAGTTTCTGGAAATGTAAGGTTCATGACTAGGTGATGTATAGATTTTAAGTTATGGCCGGAGAAGTAAAATGTGTTTCTGGATTCCGGACTGCACTAAGTGACCCCCTTGTGAACCTTGTTTAAACCCCTAAAAATTTATGTGGGATCATGGAAAAATTTGAGAAGCTAGGAAATGCAGTGGTGAAGGCTACCCAAAAAGAATTGGATTAAAATATGAATTTTCCAATTTTATAAAAATGCTAGAGTAAAATTCGCGCAAGGGAAAAAGTCGTTAAGTGGAGTATAATTTTAGGGGTGATGAATATGATTCGTTATGGTAACCAAATTAAGTCGAATAAGTGACGAGCGTAAAATTCACTGTTGTGTTTGTAGTTTTCAATCATCTCAAATGTTATGTTTATCGAAGTATTGATGCAATTGAGATTGTATAAGTACATATATGTTTGTACCCTTGAACTTAGATTGAAATGTTTTCCTCGGACAGCGACTCTAGCAATAGAGGTCGTAGCGGTCCGTATATACTATTGACCGGGGAGTGGTATATTACTATATCGTAACTAGATTGCGAAAACCCGAAGGGTCATTCGGGGAGTATCGTATACTCAAGTAATTATTTTTATATCTTCGTAAATACTCGAAACCCCATCTTGGATTAAAAGTTTATTTTATTAAAGATTTATTTTATTGATTATTAATATTAAATCTTAAAATATCATTTATTAATTATCGTTCTCTATTTTAAAGATAAAGCTAATCCAAGATACCTTTAATACTTTCAAAACTCGAACTCTTTCGAACTCAAAACATTTTCGAAAACCCCCGGTCAGGTTTGCTTCTTGTGTGATTTCAAGAATCATCGGTCGACTGATGTCGGACCTCAATTACTCTGTTTTCAATCAAAATCAAGTTTTCAAAAGAAAAAGAAAAAGGGACTCTGGCAGGTGTGGGAATCGTTGACGAACGATTCTCGGGATGCGTAAGCGGCCGTGAGCCAGGCGGTCCATCAATTATTATTCCGGCCTAGGTGTTGCCGAAGGATGATTACGGATGTAGTTTTCATCGAGGGTGATTACGGATGTAGTTTTCACCCGAGGATAGTTACGGATGTAGTTTCTATCCTTCTACCGGTAGAGAAGACCCGCGGATTATCGGACTTGGATGTGGCGACTGATCATCGTCAATCCCTGTCAGGTTTTTATGTTTTCTTCCAGTCCCATCCTCCACTTTGGAAAAATACTCAAACACTGCTTCTTGGGCCTAAGTGCCAAGTTGCTGATAGTGTGGCTTTTGATGAGAAAATATTGACATCGTGCAGTATCTAGAACTGCAAGATTTTCTATAAAGATTGGCACGTGTTAGTGCACTCTTGCAATTATTTCAAAGAATGAAATGTTTTTGTATGAGAAACCTTCTAAGCTAATGGAAGGAAAGAGGTTTGCAATGATGTATTCCCTGTACAGTATGTTAATCGTAGAGTGTTTTGCCGAAAATGATATACTCATATGTATATATTTTCAAACTTGAGATATATTGAAATGGGAACCTTATAAAGGGTTCATATGTTATTCTTAAAGCTCCTTAGCGAGTATAGATGTTTTATTCAAACTCGGACATATACATTGTCCAATTATGTTTTGAAATCTAATATATATACCCATATAGTTGGGAATGTTTTCGAAATAAACCACATTATTACTTTACAAAATGGTGAACATGCTGAGCATTATGTAGCTCATTCTTGCTTTATAAAAACTTTTCAGCAAGAGAAGAATTTGGCCGATTAACTCCGCACCAGCAGAAGAGGAGTAGAAGAATTACCCCGGAGATGATTTAGTTCCTGATAAATACTACAGAGTAGGTCTGATAGGTTTTCAACTGTAATAGTAAGACTTGTCTTCAAGTGTAGTTGTATAAGTGGAATTGCGTAAGACTCTGATTTGTACAAATGAATTGTAATATTTAGTGACACTTTTGATTATCGTTTCTGAGGCTCTAACTTGTTTGTGCGTAAGATTGAGGTCTGGACGTATGTATTGTTGAGTTGTAAAGTTAATACAGGTATGATATGGTTGGATGATGATGTGACGACCTGAATCTCTGACCTCAGATTTGGGGGCGTTACACAGCATGTGTATATGTGATTTTCCTATTTTTTTTTTATCATTTTGTGGATTATGTACCAAAACCATGTATTATACTTGAATGAAACCACATGTAATATGTTCTCAGAATCAGGTTGTGTTAAATTTTCTTTTATTAACATGATATCACTGGATGTTATAATGGAATTAGTCCTGTAGTCAGTTTTTCGTTTGTGGCTACATATACGAACTTGCTCAGTTAGATATTTTTTTTCTTTACTGCCATGAAAGTTTTTTTCCCACCTCTGTTCTGTATAGAACGCATGTTATTTTTCGTTGTTGGAAATAACATTAAAATATTTTGGTGATTCATTTTAATATTTTACAACGATACGGATTTGGCCACATATTTTTTGAAAAATAATGATTATTTATTTTCCGTCCTTTTATTTCGCGAATAAGTGAGTTGAAGCAAAATATTGTCAAAGTGATATTTATGTGTAAATTTATTTATTTTGAAATATTAGGATGTGTATGTTTATTATTTATGCATTAGAATAATCAGCCTAAAGGAAGATTATTTAATGGGCAAATAATGAATATACGTGCGGAAATAAATGTGTAATAATTATAAATTTTCATGTGAGTAATAAACCGGCCCAAAGGAAGGTTATTGCTTGACCGAATTTATTAATAATATTTGATTTCTGCGTGGAGAGTACCACTTGCAAGTTAATATTTCTGTCCAAAGACTAAACATTAATGTTGTGCTAGGTATCTTGTTTGAATGGGCCCACACACTATAGTATTTAAATTCATGTTTTTTCTTTGTGTGCTATTATGTATGCATATGACATGAATTTCTATTATGCGAGCTTATATTTTTTTCTGTTCTAAATTGCTAGTTAATACATCTGCTGCTAATATAACTACCAACATGAACTCCATTCATGTGCTTAACGTCAAAAACTTTAAGAGCTGGAAGGAGAACGTTCTGTTAGTTCTCGACTGCATGGATTTAGACTATGCTATAAGGAAAGAACAACCTTCTTCTCTTACGGATGAAAGTTCTAATACTGAGAAATTGAACTTTGAGAAGTGGGAGCGTTCGAATCGCTTAAGTCTAATGATGATTAAGCACAGCATTCCTGAAGCATTCAGGGGCGGTATGTCTAATGACTCCGATGAGGTATCTGTTAAGGATTTCCTTAATGAGCTTGAAAAGCGTTTTGCAAAAAATGAAAAGGCTGAGACAAGTAAGCTTTTGGCTGATCTTGTTCAGATGAGGTATAAAGCTAAAGGAAATATTAGTGAGTACATTATGGAGATGTCTAGCATCGCTTCAAAACTTAAGGCACTAAAGCTTGACTTGTCTGATGACTTGCTTGTGCATTTGGTACTCATCTCTCTTCCGACATAATACGGTCAATTTATAGTGAGTTATAATACTCAGAAGGATAAGTGGACTCTGAATGAGCTCATTTCACATTGTGTGCAAGAGGAAGATACATTGAAGCGTGAAAAGACTGAAAGTTCTCATGTTGCAACTGCCTCAAAGTTTAATCACCGAAAGAGGACTAAAGATAAAGAGACTGCAGTGGGAAAATCACAGCCTAAGAAACAAAAGACTCGGGATCAAGCTATTACTTGTTTCTTTTGTAAGAAATCTGGTCATGTGAAGAAGGATTGTCCCAAGTACGTCGCATGACGTATAAAGAAAGGTAGACTTTTCACCTTTGTCTGTTCTGAAGTTAATTTGACTTCTGTGCCTAGTAATACATGGTGGGTAGATTCTGGTGCTACTACTCACACAAGTATTTCTATGCAGGGTTGCATTTGGAGCTGAAAACCAAGTGATGCTGAAAGATTCATCTACGTGAGTGATGGCAATGCAGTTCTAGTTGAAGCTATTGGCACGTTTAGATTGTCTTTTGAGACTGGTCATTTTGTTGAATTAAGAGAGACTTATGTATTACCGTCATTTAGACAGAATTTGGTTTCTATTTCCGTTTTGGACAAATATGGTTACTCTTGTTCATTTGGAAATAATAAATTTAGTCTATTTCTTAATTCTTCTTTGGTTGCGACTGGTTCTTTGATTGATAATTTATACATGTTAAATACAATTGCTTCACATAATGAATCCTTGCAAACAACATCAAGAGGTAAAAAACGAAAATTATCAAGAGAGAATTCTGCTATGTTATGGCATAAGCGCTTAGGACATATCTCTAAAGGGAGACTAGAGAGACTTGTGTCACATGGAATACTTGAATCTCTTGATTATTCAGACCATAATGTATGCATTGAGTGTATTAAGGGTAAACAGACAAACATAAGGAAATTAAGTGCAAATAGGAGTAATGGTGTCTTACAGTTGATACATACTGATATATGTGATCCATTCCCTACAGCTTCTTGGAATGGTCAACAATATTTTATCACTTTCATAGACGACTATTCTCGATATGAATACTTATATTTAATTCATGAAAAGTCATAAGCTTTGGACATGTTTAAAGTCTTCAAAGCCGAAGTTGAAAATCAGCTTCGTGAGAAGATTAAAGCTGTCAGATCTGATCGTGGTGGTGAGTACTATGGTCGGTATGATGAATCTGATGAACAACGTCCTGGACCTTTTGCTAAATTCCTAGAGGAATGCGGAATAGTCCCACAATACACAATGCCTGGGCAACCACGCATGAATGGTGTTGCTGAGAGACGAAACGGAACGATTAAGGACATGGTAAGAAGTATGATTAATCACTCTTCTTTACCAGAAGCACTCTGGGGAGATGCACTTAAGACCACTCTGGGGAGATGCAGCCTACATACTAAATAGAGTACCTAGCAAAGCAATAGCAAAAACCCCTTATTAATTGTGGACTAAGAAACCACTTAGTCTCAGTCATTTACATGTGTGGGGTTGTCCAGCTGAGGCAAGGCCTTACAAGCCGCATGAAAATAAACTGGACTCAAGAAGTGTTAGTTGCTATTTTGTTAGGTATCATGAAAAAACAAAGGGTTTCAAGTTTTTTGATCCTTTGACAAAGTCCTTTTTCGAAACTGGAAATGCTAGATTTCTTGAGGATGTTGAGTTTGAGGGGGAAGATAAAGTCAGAGATGTTGTCTTTGAGGAAGAATCAGTTTCTTTGCCTCATGTAGTTCAAGACAACAATGTGGATATACCTGCACAGTTTCCTACTCAAAATCAAGATCATGCTCAAGAAGAACAAACTCAACAAACTCAAGATGAAGTGCCACTTAGACGATCCACTAGAGACAGAAGAAGTGCAATTTTGGATGATTATATTGTATTTCTTCAAGATCATGAGTTTGACATAGGGATTATGGAAGATAATCCTATCAACTTCCAACAAGCCAAACGAAGTGCTAATAGTCAAAAGTGGATTGAAGACATGAATGAAGAGATGAAATCCATGAAGGACAATGACTTTTAGGATCTTGTCAAGTTGCCTGAAGGTGTGAAAGCAATTGATTGTAAGTGGATATTTAAAACCAAAAGGGATTCAAATGGCAATATTGAAAGATATAAAGCGCGTCTAGTCGCGAAGGGTTTTACTCAAAGAGAAGGCATTAACTACAAAGAAACTTTCTCTCCAGTATCATCGAAAGATTCTTTTAGGACAATAATGGCACTTTTGGCTCATTTTGATTTAGAGCTACACCAGATGGATGTCAAAACAGCTTCTCTCAATGGTGACATTGACGAAACGATATACATGAAACAACCAGAAAACTTTGAAATTGGTGATCCAAAGTCTATGATTTGTAAACTCAAATGATCCATCTATGGTCCAAAGCAAGCTTTCTGGTATGTGGAATGGAAAATTTCATCAAACCATTGTCTCATACGATTTTAAGTCAAATGTTGTTGAAAAATGCATATATCAAAGTTCAGTTGGAGTAATTTTTTTTTGTGTGCTTTATGTTGATGATATATTATTGGCTTGCAACGATATAGGCTTATTGCACGAAACCAAAAGATTTATTACTTCTCGTTTTGAGATGAAGGATCTTGGTGACGCCTCTTTTGTATTAGGAATTAAGATACATCGAGATCGTTCTCGAGGTATCCTTGGGTTATCACAAAATAGCTATATCGATAAGGTGCTTGCTAAGTATGAAAGATTGTGCAAAAATAAGTACTCCTGTTGCTAAAGGAGATAAGTTTAGTCTCAAACAGTGCCCAAAGAATGATTATGAAGGAAAGTAGATGCAGAACATTCTATATGTTTTGGCTATTGGGAGTCTTATGTATGGTCAAGTTTGTACCCAGCCGGATTTGGCATTCATTGTGGGTATGTTAAGCAAATATTCAAGTAACCCTGAAATGGATCATTGGATTTCAATTAAACGGGTTATGAGGTACTTGCAAAGAACTAAAGATTACATGCTCGTTTATCAGAATTTGGAAAATTTGGGGATCATTGGGTATTCCAATTCTGATTTTGTTGGTTGTGTACATACAATAAAATCTACTTCTGGTTAAGTTTTTTTTGTTATGTCTAAACATATAGACATTAAATATCAAGTCATCATAGAGAGAATGCAATATCAATTAGTTTCTATTGAGTATATAAGAACAAATTTTGTGCTAGAAGACCCACTTACAAAAGTGTTGACACCATAAAGTATTCTTGGGCATACTGCTCATATGGGTGTTGTCTCATTGGAGGATATTCAGTTTGTTTTTGTTTTGTTTCTATATTCGGTACTCAGTTTTTATTGACGCTATGGTGATGTTTGTGTTTTTGAGTATTCTGCAGAATAAAGTTATTTTCTTTTATTTTATTCTCTCTATTGCTCTATATGAGCTATCTTTTTCAATTGTGGTTTTGACATAAAGTTTGAAAGAATAAAGATTGATCTCACTAAGGTATTAAGGACCAATTGGAAATAGGCATGATTGAGATCACATTGCATGTAATTTCCGATTACACATCCATACTTGATCTATGTCATTGAATATATGTACGTGGGGATCATTGAGGATCGAGTTACGACAATATGACGAAGGTCGCTTTGGTTCAATGTTTATATATGAGATGGACCAGACTGACTAAGGAAGATGTTTTGTAAAGAATAAACAATTTTGTGCGCACTTATGGTTATTGAATGTAATTGTTGTTTGGAACAATTTATAGCCCAAGTGGGAGATTGTTAGATTATTTTATAATCTAATAATAATTTATGGGCTTACAAATTAAAGACAATTATATTTAATGTTTATTCTATATTTGGACTAATTTAGTGGTCTTAAATAAAGAGTCCAATAACATCTTATTCGGTATGGGCTTTGTAATGTGTAACACCAAACAGTAATCTGATTAGAGTTAATGGGGTCTAATTAGAGTACTATATAAAGAACATAATAGGGTCTTGGTCCCCAAGACTATTCACAACCTCTACTCCTCTATTCCCATCAACCAGAGCGAGATACGGCTAGAGAGGAATCAAGTCTGTGGAAGATCAAATCCCGAATCCGTATACATATTCTACCGTCATGGAATCAGGTACGCTTCCGTACTACAGTTTTATAGTGTAACTTTAATTATATCGCATAAGATGATCCGTGGTTATTTATTTAGATCTAACAGAATACCCGTACACGCTCGCCATATTAAATGTTTTACAGTAGCAGGAATCTTAAGATTCCACAACGATTGCGAGAAGCCAAAATTATTTGGCTCATTCCACTTTCCAGTCAATCTTTGAAGATAATTGTAAGCACTTTTGACACTATACATGCCTGAAGCCTCCATATTCCAATACCAATTATCAGAACCTACTTCATCACTAAGAATAATATTCCAAATAAGCTGCCTGTCTCAATCATTTAACAAATCATCCAGAACCTCCCCATCCCACACTCTTTCCCCTGTACACATTAGCTGATTAACAGTAGCTCATGTTAGACCTGGATGTGTAGAAATAATGTATGGGTTTTCCACATTTGGAAGCCAAGGTTGATTTAAGACTTCAAAAGAAGAACCATCTACAATACTCCATCTGTAACCCTCTTTAATTAAAGACCTAGCCTCCGAAATAGACCTCCAAACAAAGCTAGGATTATTCCCTAAAGCTGCTGTAAGAAAAGACCCATTAGGATAATATTTTACTTTAAAACCTTGTTGACCAGATTAGAGTCATTAGCCATCAACCGCCAAGCTTGTTTGCCTAGCATAGCAATGTTAAAGTCCCTCAGACTTTGAAATCCCATACCCCCTTTATCTTTATGAATAATCAGTTTATCCCAGGCTAACTAATGAATACTCTTCCTTTGTGGTCCCGACGTTTGCCACCACTACTTGCACATAATTTGTTCCATGTCATGACAAAGTTTCAAAGGAAGGAGGAAGACATTCATTGCATAACAAGGTAAAGTCTGAGCTACAGACTTAATAAGAACTTCCTTCCCTGCTTTTGCCATCCATCTCCCACTCCAATTCTCCACCCTGCTTCTCATTTTGTCTTTTAAAAAGCCCAATAAAGCTGTTTTGTTAAGACCCATTGTGCTTGGAAAACCAAGATATTTGTTATGCTCATTAGCAGGTTGCATTCCCAGAATCTCCTCTACTATTTCCCTCTCAACCGCAACAGTATTTGTACTATAGAAAATCGAAGATTTACTGGCATTAACCTTTTGTCCCGAAGCTCTTTCAAAGACTGATAACAACTCCTTAATTTTCCTGGCTTCCACCTCATTAGCTCGACAATAGAGATAGGAATCGTCCGCAAACAACATATGAGAGATAATCGGAGCTCCTCTAGCAATTCTACACCCATGAATCCACCGTTTATCCACATACTTCTTGATTAGACAAGATAAACCCTCAGCACACATAATAAAAAGATAAGGGGACAAAGGATCCCCTTGTCTAATACCATGCGTGGGAGTGATAAGACCAAGACTATGACCACCATGATTGATTCTATATCGAATTGAAGTAAAACTACCCATCACCAGATCAATCCATCTACTCTAAAAACCCATTTTCACCATCACTGCTTCAAGAAAATCCCATTCAATTCGGTCATACGCCTTACTCATGTCTAACTTTAGAGCCATATAACCATCTCGCCCCCTTTTTCCTTTTTAGATAATGAAGCACTTCAAAAGATATCAAAATATTGTCTGTGATTAAACGTCCAGGAATAAAAGCACTTTGAGTTTCAGAAATAACCTTATCTAAAAAACCTTTCACACGATTAGCTAAAACCTTAGTTATGATCTTGCAAAGAACATTACAAAGAGCTATCGGTCTTAGGTCCCCCATATTTGTAAGATTTTTCTTTTTGGAATAAGCACAAGATTTGTATAATTCAAATTAACTGGCATAATACCCGATGAAAAGAATTCCCGAACTAGCTGAAGCACGTCTCTCCCTACAACATGCCAGTACTTTGGATAGAATATAGGCGTCATCCCATCAGGCCCCGATGATTTATCTGGGTTCATCTGAAAAAGCGCCTTCCTCACTTCCTCCACAGTAACTTCTTAGAAACTCTAAATTATTAGCTTCACTAATGGCTGGCTGAATACACTCTACGACTTCTTGCCACGTACTTCAGATGAAGAGAAAACTTCTGAAAAATAATCCATCATTACACCTTCAAGCCCCTGGTCCCAATCAACCCAATCTCCTCTATCATTCTTCAATTTATGAATCATATTATTCTTGTGTCGAGGGTTGGCACTGGCATGGAAGACCTCTGACGCCAATAAACCTCTCGTTGATCTAATATATCAGCTAGCCTTTGTTTCGCCTCCTTGAACCGGTAACACGCAACTTCATCTCTACAACCTTGAAGATGCTTAATTGTTTGTCTTGCCTGCGCTATTCTTTCTTTGAAGTTGCCTATGCTATTAATTAATCGAATCCTAAATTGTATATAATACTATATTCTTGACTTTTTATTTCGATTTTTAGTTAATACACTTTTAATATATGACATCATTATTAAATTAAATTAATATATAATATTAATATTTTAATTAATTAAATTTAATTTTTAGTGACATACGTGTATGAATGGTACCGTACCTTAAAAGGGGATGTGTGCTTGTAATTAAAAGATTATAAATTACTAATAAAATTTCAGTCTCCGACTATGAGCCAGTTTGCCTCGGACTTAAAGTAAGTTTTAATATTAAGTTGAAAAATATATGTTAGTGTAATAAGTGAAAAAATTACTTAAAGTTAAAAAAATAGTTTAATTCCAGAAGTCGGTAGGAGGTATTTTTTTGAACGATTTATTTTATTTTGATGATTTTATTTGATAAAAGTTAATAACATTATTCAAATTAATTATTTATCAAATTTATTTTTATTTTAAAAATTTTTAATAATTCATAAATTATCCATAATATAAAATTATCCAAACAAATATTGATTTAAAAGTTTTTCTTTTCACTTATCACTTGAAATAACTTTAAATCATTAATCATAAGAGTATCTCCAACCATATCAAACTCTTAGCTAAAAGTCTACTTCACTTTCCAAAAATAAAATTTATAATAATAGGTAAAAAATTAGCCACTCCAATGGGACAAAATCCTTGTATATAATTATAGATAATCTCTTGATGTTGGATATATTTGTCGAACCCGACCTGTAGTGAATTGGCACATCACTTATTTCTATATTAAAATAATATATTCCATTAATAACAACTTGAAATATTAATAACATACCATTTTTAAAATATAGCCAATCATTATAGCCAATACCATCAGAACACAATATCTTATAGGTTCGACAAATTTTTTACATAATCAATATTTTTATGTAATTTAGCCAATTATTTTTAGCCCTCTTAGTAATAATTTTAAGTTAACCACGTGCTCTATGTTGATTGATCGAAATTCAAAATGTTGAGCCCCACTCGTGACTCGTTTTCTTGAGCATTTCATTCGTTTTGTGCCCACCCACCCTGTTGCTTTATATCGTTGACAAGGTAATATTACCGATCTAACCATCTTTCACTTATTAATCATTTGGGTCAGTTGTTTAGAATATTTCTCAGTTGAAGCTCTTGAATCTGTTGTCTAAATTGGTAATGGCTTCTACAATTCATAATCAAATAACTTCACATCCTACTAAATGGGACGTTTTCTTTAGTTTCAGAGGTATTGATACACGAGATTCATTTACTGATTTTATATACCATTCTTTAGACCGCAAGGGTATCCGAACATTCAGGGATGATCCCGAGCTTCGCAGCGGAGAAGTTATCTCAGAAGCATTGCTCCAAGCTATTCATAATTCTAAGATTTACGTTGTTGTCTTTTCAAAAAATTATGCTTCTTCTGCATGGTGGAGCTCGTAGAGATCCTAAATTGTTACGTATCACTGGATAGAAGAATTATTCCTGTTCTTTACTGTATTGAACCATCGGTATACTTAACTAACATCTGATACTGCATTTAAATTAATAAACTGTGTTGCAGGTCTCAAGCTGATATTATCAACAATGTAGTTGATAGAGTCTTACAAGAAGTGAATCCTAAGACTTTGGATGACGCTAAGTGTATGTTTGGGATATTTTAAAATGAGTAACTTATAACTTATAAGCACTTATGTCATATAAGTGATAAGTAGATTAGAGATTAGAGTGTTTGGTAAATCAGAACTTATAATCGGTAGACTGTTTGGGTAAATCAGTACTTATAAGTTAACTTTTTTTATAATTTTCAAAATATTTGTTTTTTTTATATATAACAATGGATATCAATGAATAGATCTCGATAAATAGGGAAATTTGATATATACATATCAATTTTCTAATGAATGGATCGAGAGATATATGGTTTTGAAGATTTGAAGGATATTATATATTGCGTATATCGAGAATAAGTTATAAGTTATAAGTTGAAAGTTAAGGATTCTTAACATTCAACTTATGAACTTATAAGTTTAGCTAAAACTTATTTTGGCAAACACCCCCCATAAGGACTTATGGGCTTATAAGCCGTAAGTTCCTCCAAATAAGTTTAAACAAACAGCCCCTAAATATGCAGTTGGGTTAGATTCTCATGTTAAAGACATAGCAACATTGTTCGTCAATTGCACTGAAAGTGTCACTAGTATTGGTATATATGGTATGGGCGGAATTGGCAAAACGACTCTTCCCAAAGCCGTGTATAACGAAAACCATCATCGCTTTCAAGGTAGCTGCTTCTTAGAAAATGTCAGGGAAGCTTCAGAAACAAGAAAAAGCATAACATGTTTACAACAGAAACTTATCAATGATGTTCTCAGATGTAAGAACATTACTGTCGACAATGCAGACCAAGGAATTGAGTTGATAAGAGCTAGAATTTGTTCAACAAAAGTTCTGATTGTTATTCACTACAAGAATTTTTGAATCAGACGACACTCATCAGACGACACTTCGACGAAAAAGCGTTGGCTGAAAATTTCACACAACGGTTTTTTTTTCAAGCTTTTCGTTGTATTGTCTGATCATGAACTTAACAACAGTTTTAGAAACTGTTGTCTAGAAGTTCAAAATAGACATACATTTTACAACGGTTTTCTAAAGTGGTGTTGTCTAACAGATTGTCTTACAAGGGTTCTCAAAACCGTTGTAAAACTTAGACAACTGTTTTTATCTGATATTGCTTCAGATGCAGTCACACAACGGTGACTAAATACTATTGTCTGATTTTAACAACGGTTTTTAAAAGAATTGTCTGAAAAAACTTCAGACAATGCTTTGAACAATGCTTTCAAAAAACGTTGTTAAAATCAGACAAGTGTTTTAATAAACGTTGTATAAAATGTAATCAGATAATGGTTTGTGAATACTGTTGTCTGAATTGCATGCAACACACAATGGTTTTGTACATTAAATCGTTGTCTTCAACAATTTCAGACAAGCATTTAAAAATTTAAACTATTGTCGTAACCTTATTTATACAAGCGTTTTACAAATAAACCGTTGTCTGATGTGACAGCACGTGATTGGTGGAAAATCTTTCACCTGGATTGCTGAGGTGGCGAAATAAGAGCCCTTGATTGAAACGAGATTAGATATTAGCCGTTAGATTAAGAAAATATTAGATGTTATGAGACAACGGTTTATTTGTCCAAAATCGTTGTCTGGTATAACTCGAGACAACGGTATTTGACAAATAATCAATTCGTTTAGCAAGACCACTTCTTTTTTTAAATATTAAATTTTAGAAAACAAATTAATTTTTTTTTTTTGAAAATTTGTGAATATCATTATATTAAATATATCTTGACATCCTTAAGGTTGGATTGTCGAGAAATATTTTTAAAAAAATATAAACAACAATCCATGACAAAACACTAGTTACGGGTACTAGTCAATATACTAGTGATCTGCTAAGATCTCCAACAAAATCAATTTTTTATTTTTTAAAAATTTAGGAATATCAATATATTAGATATATCTTGATATTCGTACGTTTGGATCGTAGAGAAATGTGACTGAATATATCATTACAAATTTTCAAATTTATTATGTTAAAAAAAACATAACTTGTGTCAGACAATGGTATCTTTATAATGTATTGTCGTCTGAAGCTTCACATTACAACTGTATTTGTTAAACTAGTGTTGTCTGTTATCAGACAACGGTTTATTTGTCAAAAATTATTGTCTGGTATCACTCGAGACAACGGTATTTGACAAATAACCAATTCGTTTAGCAAGACCACTTCGTTTATTAAATATTAAATTTTCCAAACCAAATTAATTTTTTATTTTTTGAAAATTTGTGAATATCATTATATTAGATGTATCTTGACATCCTTAAGGTTGAAATATCGAGAAATATTTTTTTAAGAAATAGAAACAATAATCTGTGACAAAGCACTAGCTACATGTACTAGTCAATATACTAGTGATCTACTAAGATCTCCAACCAAATTAATTTTTTATTTTTGAAAAATTTTGGAATATAAATATATTAGATATATCTTAACATCCTTAAGGTTGGATCGTCGAGAAATATTTTTAAAAAAATAGAAACAATAATCCGTGACAAAACACTAGTTATGGGTACTAGTCAATATACTAGTGATCTACTAAGATCTCCAACCAAATCATTTTTTTATTTTTTAAAAATTTGGGAATATCAATATAGTAGATATATCTTGACATTCGTACGTTTGGATCGTCGAGAAATGTGACTGAATATATCATTAAAAATTTTCAAATTTATTATGTTAATTTATATTTATGTTAAAAAAAAACATAACTAGTGTCAGACAACGGTATCTTTATAATGTATCGTTGTCTGAAGCTTCACATTACAACTGTGTTTTTTAAAATAGCATTGTCTGTTATCAGACAATGGTTTATTTGTCCAAAATCGTTGTCTGGTACCACTCGAGACAACGATATTTGACAAATGACCACTTCGTTTAGTAAGACCACTTCGTTTAATAAATATTAAAATTTACAAACCATATAATTTTTTTTAAATTTGTGAATATCATTATATATGATATATATTGACATCCATACGATTGGATTGTTGAGAAATATTTTTAAAAAAATAGAAGCAACAATCTGTGACAAAGCACTAGTCATTAGTTACGGGTACTACTAAATATACTAGTGGTCTGCTAAGATCTCCAACTAAATAAATTTTTAATCTTTTGAAAATTTTGGAATATCAATATATTAGATATATCTTGACATCAGTACATTTGGATCGTCAAGAAATGTGACTGAATATATCATTAAAAATTATTTAGTGAATTTCGATTGTGCCCCATTACATCAAGCAACACTTTTACAACGTTTTTGTTAAAATCTTGTACAACCGAGCCTTTAAATTTTTTGATTATTTTTTCTCAACACTAAAATGAGTATTTATAAACATTCCTACGGTTCGATCATCGAATAAATCATTTAAAAAATTAGAAAATTTAATATTAATCTTTTATGATTTTTTAATATAAAACCTCTCAATAGTAATAGTCACTCTAAATAGTCTCGTCCCGATTATACATAATATTTTTTAAAATTAATTTTTTGACAATCCAACCTTAATATCTAATTATTTTAATAATGTGCACAAAAAATTAAAATTTTATTAAATTTATCTTATATGATTTAAAATGTAAATCTCTTAAAATACTACTCACTCTAACAAATTTCATTTTACCGCCTAACATATTTCATTTTAATTTCATTTCCGCTCTTTGTTCTCCCTCATTCCCCCCTTTTGCTAATAATTTGTCCCCCCCCCCCTTAAGAAATTTTTTACCCTATTCTCATTCCCCCACCCATTCACGCTCTCAGCAAAACACCCACCCACCCCTTCTCCCTCTCTCTGACTCTCTCATTACAAGCGGCACAATTAAGGTTCGGGTTCAAATGGGATCTGACGGAATTATGGTTTAATTGGGTTCTATTTGGAGTTTAATTGAGTGTTCCAATTTTGATTCAAGTATTTACTCTCTCTCTCTCTTTGTACTTGTATTTGTATATATATATCTCTATGTTCCTCGATTTGTAGTTACTGCATGTCTCTGCGCTCTCTTGATTTGTACTTGTATATATATATATATATATATCTATGTTCTTCAATTTGTATTTGTATACGTGCTCTTATGATCTATGTGGCCGAAGTTCTTAGAAGTGATGTGTCCTCTCTATCCCGTGACAATCAAATAGGGCTAGTTGCTTGTGGCAGACCAATTGAGGTAATTGTACAATGTTTTGGTAGTCGAGCGTAACATTAATTTACTTTGCTATGACCCCGTAAAGTTATTGAGGATTATACTATGTCTCGAAATATATTACAAGCAGTTTCAGGTGGAGGAACTTCTGGTATGCTAGTTGTAAAACGGTGTAGTGAACTACAAATGTGTCTCTTCATGTTGCAGTTTTAAAGAATGGGGAGAACTGGAGTATCGGACATAGGCAATTAGTATGCCTCGGACAGAGGCAAGAAAAGCAAGGTATTAATTCTTGATGAGGTTGCCCTCTAGAATGGTATTGAGACCTTGGTTTTCTAAAATCTTTTCTGGTATTGTATTGTTTGTTAATAAAGTAAATGAGCATAAACTTTTGAGATGCATTTAAAATTTAAATCTCTATTTTCACCGATCATTTGACAATACTGATGTCCGCTGGGCTCTCTCTTCATTGGTTCTTAGGTCAGTGTGGTAGGATTTCCTATTTCGATTCCTAATATCGGCTGTCACTTTGTTATAAATTATCAATGATACATGGACTGTATATCAGAATTATACTATAGAGCACTGACTCTTAAGTTGACACCAGTTTAAGTGTATCATATCTTGAGACATTGTATTGTGAATTTGTGATCGATTGTTAGCATTGATATATAAGTTTGATAGAATTACAATGTAGTGACATTTTTGCATTTTCTAGAATAAAGAGCAGCTAACAAACTAACATAAAATATAAATACATAAGCTTAGCTGATTAATAAGTATTTTATGATACTATTTAATTATAATATAGTACTGTTCGAATGGCATTTTATGATAACAGTTGGATCTGATGATAACTTGGATTAGGTGATATGAAACTTCATTGTTGTTGTCTAATAAATAATAGTTATCCTTTTCAGTAGATCTAATCTTAAGTGTGTCCATACTCTTCTTGACAATTGAGCCTGTGTTACTCTATTCAGTACCTAATAATTTGGATTCATTAACTTTTTTTTTCTGAACTCTTTAGCTGTTGAGGTTAAAGGTGGAGAACCTTTTAAGGTGGAACTTCATAAGAAAAGGGCTTTGCATCTATCACAGTATTATGGGATTCTAGAACCTTATGCTCTATGATTTGAATATATGAGTTTGATTATATCTGCAGGAATGATTCTTGGTTTTTTGCAGGCTTGTATTGGTTCTCAATTTTCATTTAATGAAATGAAGCTTAGTATTATTAGATTTAACTGAGCTAGTGTTATCTGGGAGCCCTGGATTTGATGTTCCTTACATGGAATGGCTAATCAGTGCGAGGGACTATCAAATGGGAAGCAGGAAAAGGTGTGCCTGTTTGGCAATACTTTTTTTATGGACTTATTGACTTATTTTCGGCTAAAAATTTTATATTTCGATAATTTTTTTTATACAAGTATTTAATGTATGTTTGAGATTCAATAAGTTGCAAAAATAAGTTGAAAAATAAGTTGGAAAGTTAGGAATCTTAACTTTCAACTTAAAATAAGTTGACTTATTCTGGAAAATAAGTTCCCCCAAACACCCCTGATGTCCCACTTGATAGACATCCAAAGAGAAGAGCAAAATATGCAAGCACTACTTCACAAAATGGGTATAAAGAAGATAAACCAGTTGCTTCATATTTCCAAAGTGACATGGGCTATCAAATGGTATCAAGTTTCCCTTTACCATACAATTTGCAGTCATTAGATCCAAGTTTCAGTGTATTTACTAATACATGAAGCCTTGGGAAAACATATAGCTTCCGCAAGTCGCATGTTAAAATTTGGTGTCAGTTTTTTACTTGAGTAGAATTCCCGGTCATTCAGGTCATTCAGGCTACCCACTTCAAGCCCATACGACAACTTGTGATGTCCCTTCAAACCCAAATGGTAAGAGCCATTCAGTTTGAGATATCCCTTGTGCCAGATATTGGTCATATGTAATAATTGTTTTGAACAAAACTTTGTAGGAGGACTGTTAAGCAAGAAGACATAAAGGTTAATGCTGGCAAGAATTCTGCCGCAGGGAAACAAAAGGTGACGACTGTAGAATCTAAAAAATATGCTAGTTCAGAGGATAGTGATGTCTCAAGTTATGATGATGCAACTTTAAGTGAGGATGACCTGAAGGTTAGTGCCAAGAAGGATGCTGCTACTGGGAAACAGAAGTCGAAGATTGCAGAACCTAAAAATGATGCGAGTTCTGAGGATGATGCTGACTCTAGCGGTGATGATGCAATGTCTGAAGATGGTTCAGAGGACAATGAGGCAAGTGAAGTCACTGTCCCACAACCAATTTATAGTGGTTAAAAGTAGAGGTAATTGGAGTTCTTTAGGGAATGAAAACTTATGGTTATATTGGCAATGAAAGAGGCAAACCAGTGTATGGAACTAGAATTAATTGATGATTCAGATTTCTCTTGTTGTTGTATTCTTATTTTGTATTTTTGTTTTGGTAAATCATTTTTTATGAATAAAAATGGGAAAATAGTTTATATTAAACCATAGTGTGAATCAAATAAAAATGATGCTTTGGATGATTAATACCATTGTGTGATAAGATCTATAACAATGGTTATCTTTCAAGAAATCGTTGTGAACATAACAAAGGGACAATGCTTTATTTTTCGGGAACCATTGTCTGTATATGGCACAAATAACAGTTCAAATTAAACAAACCATTGTCTGTAGATGGCAAAAATAACAGACAATAAACCAAATTTTAAAAAACGTTGTATGATTCAGGTAGTACACAATAGACATGTCTCAAGAAACTCTTGTTGAAATCATAATGAGACAATAGACCAAATTTAAATAACCATTGTATGATCTAGGTATTACACAATAGACATGTCTAAAAAAACCCTTGTTAAAAACATAATCAGACAATAGACCAAATTTAAAACACCGTTGTATGATCCAAGTATTACACAACATTTTTAAGAAACGCTATCGTTGTCTTTCTGCAACACAGACAACATTTCCAAAAACTTAATCGTTGTATGACCCAAGTTTCATACAATAGTTTTGAAACCACGTCTGTTAACACAGACAACGGCGGTTATGCTGGTGTTGTCTGATGTTGGTAACAGACGACATCGAGATAGACAACGGAAAACCAGGGCTTCAGACAACGGATAAAAACCGTTGTGTGGTCGATTTTTGCTTGTAGTGATTGATGATTTAGACAATGCATTGTCACTGGACTTTTTAGTAGGAACATTTGCTCTGGGGAGTACAATCATAATAACAACACGAGATGAAGGTCTGCTCGATTCAATTAATGTAAATGTCAAATACAAGGTAAATGAACTGGGTGATGCCGAGTCACGTCAACTCTTTTACCAACATGCCTTCGGAGGATATGATAGAATATCCAAAACTTTAAGTGAATTGTCCGAAGAAATTCTAAAACATGCTGGAGGTATCCCGTTGGCTCTTATGGAGTGAATTGAACCATCGGTTGTCAAGTACCAAACTGGAAGTTTTGGTGACGCTTTCCAGAAACACAAATATCGTTTCAATGGGAATAAATTGGATAAGTGGCGCGTTACACTAAAGGAGGTGGGGAAATTTTCAGGGTACCATGTCCGTGAAAATATGTAAGTATTTTCAATATCTTTAATTGTTTAAATCAGATTTGTTTGTAAAAGAAAAAGCAGTTAAGCCTTCGTTTGTTTGTCAAAAAATAACTTGAATTTGGAATTTTTTTTTGGAAGATGAACACAATAAACTTGGCAGCAGGGCTTTTTTTTTTTTTATGTAGTGAACTTGGCAGCATGGTTAGTTAGATCCGGTTAGAGCAAGCTCAATGTTAATGCTAAATTAAGGATTAGCAGTTGCCATTTGCTATATTTTAACCAATAATTTGCTTCATGTAACTAACTCATCTAAAACCTTGTGGTGTTAGAGAAAAGCCTTATGAAAGTTTTATGTTACTATTCTAGCAGATAGATTTTTCGTAAATCTTTTGAATAGCCTTGTTAAGAAAGATTCCTCAAGTCTACTGCTTTACCTTAAAATTTTAACTTTGCATTCATCTGGTATACTTGTATACTTAACGAACATCTGATACTGCATTTAAATTAATAAACTGTGTTGCAGGCCGTCTCAAGCTGATATTATCAACAATGTAGTTGATAGAGTCTTACACGAAGTGAATCCTAAGACTTTGGATGTCGCTAAACATGCAGTTGGGTTAGATTCTCATGTTAAAGACATAGCAACATTGTTCGTCAATTGCACTGATAGTGTCATTAGTATTGGTATATATGGTATATGGGCGGAATTGGTAAAACGACTCTTGCGAAAGCCGTGTATAATGAAAACCATCATCGCTTTCAAGGTAGCTGCTTCTTAGATAATGTCAGGGAAGCTTCAGAAACAAGAAAAGGCATAACATGTTTGCAACAGAAACTTATCAATGATGTTCTCAGATGTAAGAACATCACTGTCAACAATGCAGACCAAGGTATTGAGTTGATAAGAGCTAGAATTTGTTCAACAAAAGTTCTGATTGTTATTTATTGATGATTTAGACAACGCATCGTCACTGAACTTTTTTATTAGGGACATTTGCTCTGGGGAGTACAATCATAATAACAACACGAGATGAAGGTCTGTTGGAATCAATTAGAGTAGAAGCCAAATACAAGGTAAATGAACTGGGTGGGTGATGCTGAGTCACGTCAACTTTTTTGCCAACATGCATTCGGAGGAGATATTAGAATGTCCAACACATTCAGCAAATTGTCCGAAGAAATTCATTTACCATTGGCTCTCGAGGTTTGTGGCTCGGCCTTGCTTAACAAATCTGAAGAAGGATGGAGATGGTTTATCGACAAATTGAGACGAGATTCTATTGTTGATGTGCTTTGATGCGTTGAAATTGGTTGACCCTATGGTGCAAGATATTTTTCTAGATATTGCTTGTTTTTTTGTCGGGCATGACAAAGGAGAGCTTGTTAAAATAATGGAAACTTGTTATAAGTTCCTGAATAATAGTATTGATCGACATCTTAAAGAAAAGAAGTTTACTGACTATCGATAACAAAAATAGGTTGGGGATGCACGATCTGCTTCAGGATATGGGGATGCACGAGCATGGAAAACATAGTAGATTGTGGCGATCAAAAGATATATACAACGTGTTGAAGAAGCACAAGGTGATTTCAGTATTAATATATGATAATAATGGTTTAAATTCATATGATGGTTCCATATAAATATATAAATGAGATAATGGATTAGATCAGGTCATACTTGTTTGGTTGTTTAAGATTTAATCACATGTTTATATTTAGAATGTTCTTTATTCCCTTGATGGCGTAGGAGCACTAAAATATAAGTTTGGGGAAACCAGGGATTCATGCTAGTGTTAATAAAGGTTAGGCATCAAAAGGCTAGTAGCCGATCATATTTTATGAGTAGTCTAGGGTTGGATGAGACGGAGTGAAACGCACTCATTCCAAATTATTAGTTTGTGAAAAAAAAAAATAAGAAAAAAAGAAGAAAAAAAAAGGGAAAAATAAAAAAGAAAAAAAAAGAGTTATGTGAGTATGCAGAATTGACCATGGGTGAGCTCTTTAATAGTCGAGAAATTAAGTTCTAGGGGACTTTGTGCCTAGTGACCTAAGGCTTTTCCGGTCTGGGATCTGATGTGCAAAAAATATTACAATTAAAACCGCAAGCGCACGATCATCGTTTTAGTATTTATGATTCGATCCACAGGGAATGATATTTATTTCGCAATCCTTAACTATTAATTTAGGCGAATTAGAACAATTTGGGACAATTTTTTTTTATTATTATTTTTACAAATTAAAAATTCATTTATAGACAATTTAGAAAATAAAATTTGGACATGACATGCTCGTAAATTCGATAAGCCAAAAACGATCAAACCATCAATCCAAGCATCAATGTACCAACAACTCAAAACAACCCAATCAGTGATTTCACATAACTCAGCATAGCAAAAAAAAAACAGTTAACAAACTCGATCAAAATGACTCGAATAGCTGCAGAAAATGAAACTACAACTCTTTGCACAACAAAACTTCGTTCAATAACAAATCAAAACTCGACTCAGCTCTTTACTCATACAAAACAATTAAAACGAAAACGAAACAGCTTAGTACATAAGGCATATTCAGCAAAAACAGAAAACTTGGCCACAAATTCGAACTCAACACAGTCGAGTTAACTCGCTTCACACAGTAAAAACACACCCAGTCGACTCACAACTGACTCGGCTACAATTCGCAAACAGAATCAAAACTCGGGGAAACAAACTCAAGAACTTGGACAAAATCGCGAATTAACACAGCAGTCCAGCAAATCGGATTTGGACTCGATGACTTAAAAAAAACAACTCGCAGAAGATGGACTCAGCATAATTCGACTCAAACCAAATAAACAACTCAGTTGCTAACAAATAAACTTCAAACGGAAAACAACGAACAAGAACAGCAACACGATACGCAAACAATCCAGAATCCAATCATTCGAAAACTCGGCTGCAATCTAACAACTAGAAACCCACACAACGGAATCAGCTTTTTATAGAAGAAAAATGACCCAGTAATTAAACACAATCTTTGAACTGCAAATTTTTTTTTTAAAAAAAAGAAAGGGGTTTTGCGTTTGAGTGTGAATCGAGGGAGAAAAACAAGAATCAAAGGAGGCGCAACAAATTTAAGCAGGAGGGGCGTGGGTTTGAATCACGGCGAGCAAGAAGAAGAAGACTGGGGTTTTGATTCGAGTTTATGTGTGACGAGAACAGGGGAGGCTGCGATTAAACAAGAAAAAAAGGGAGAGATTGTTTAGGTTGAAATCAAAAACGGAGAAGACAAGAAAAAAAAAGGAGAGGCTGGGTTTGGTTTAGAATGACTCGAAGGGAAGGAAGAAAGGGGAGAAGGAAGAGCAGGGGGAGAGTTTGTTTGCAGTAATCAAAGAATAAAGGATGGACGAATTAAGTTAACGAAGACATAAAAAAAATGAAATTAAGTCTGTGAATAAAAACAGGGGAGAATAATCTGGGTTGCTTCGAATAAATACATTAAAAGCAGTTAAATTACGTACTGAAAATTAAAAGCTAATATTTTTATAATTTTTTTTTAAATTACACTAATATTTAAAGCATAAAAATATTAAATCTACAATTAACATAATATAAAACCTACAATAAAATGGAAATTTAAAGGGGCACAACTACAATTAAAATTAAGAACAAGAATTTAAAGATCGTTACTTTCAACCCCAAGTGGTTAGCTCTCGCTACTTTGTCCACTAATCGGATTTACGAAAATAACGAAAATGAAGCTTGTATTAAAATGAGAGAAGATGAAGAAAGTAAAAAGGGAATGATAATTTGCCTTAATAAAACGGAAGTGTTTACAAAATTTGAAGGCTAGTACAAAAATTAAAAATGGAGGCTACTACTAAATTTTTAGGGTAAAGAAAATGAAACTAAGATTAAGGATGATGGATACAAATGAAGGGGGGCTATTTATAGAAATTTTTTAGGGTTTTTGGTTGGTGTGGGTAAATCCTAGCCATTGATTTGGTTTTTGTGTTGGCTTAATCTTGGCCATCCATTTGGTTTGGTAAAAAAATGCACCACCACCCCTTGCTTTTTCTTTTCTTCTTGTTTTGGTCCTTCTTCTTCTTCTTTTGTCATTTATTTCTATATTTTGCCATTTCTTTAGTTATTCTTGAAATCCCTGAAATGCAACAAAATAATTTATTAAAATACGAATTTAAGCAATAAATAGGCAATAAAAATATGCAAAAATATGCACTTATCAAATGCCCCCATACCTATCTTTTATTCGTCCTCGAGTAAAACACAGAGAAAAATGCTGAATGAAAAACCTATACTCACTGTCGTATGAATCATGGGTAATTTTAGGTTTACCAACCCGTTAAACCTATAGACGATCTCTACAGGAGGAGTGTTGTCTCCTAAGGGTTTACAGAAGATATACCCATAAAATCTTTGAGATAAATCAGCAAGTATCCAACTTTTCTCTTTTACTCTAGCTTTCATTGGTGTCAACAAAACAATTTTGTAGGAAAATATATGCCTTAAAGATTATTCTAATAATAGCCAAGTTATAGGTTCCCACAATCCACATGATTAGACTATAAAAATTTACAAAAAATCCCAAGGTGTGTAGTGAATTTAAGGCCCTTGATGGATAAAGTGCATACGAACCTTTTCTCTTTTTCAACCAATATTGAACTGACCCAATCTCTATCAAAACAAGTATCTAGCCAAACTTCACATTCTTAGCAGTTAGACAGACTGTGCAATGGTTGAGGTCCCACAAGACTTTTGCATCAATACCCATTTAGCGAGTTTTAGGTCAACAATCCCAGATCACAAGGGACCTTAGGTTGCTAGGCACAAAGTCCCCTCGGACTTACTTACTCGGGTTATCAATGAGCCCAACCTAGCCGATTTCCTTACTAAGAATTTATTATTACAAATTTACACTAGCACTCAACAATTACAAACATTTATTGATTTTATATATATATATATATATATATATATATATATATATATATATATATGACACTATAGGAGCAAGATTTCGCAAAGGTTTGATTCGACATTGTTCTAACATGTGGGTTCTCTCTCAGGTATCGAATAACATTCCTATACAATTTTTCCATCAAAGGTCTTGTGCAAATGTGTCGTCTTGGTCTTTTAAGTAAAAATTTGTTCGACACAAGTTTCATGAGAAAAACCTTACCTGACTACGTTCAAATTATCTAAAGGCATTATACATATAATTTTCGAAAAATAGTCAACACCAACTAGTTCTAGAATTTAAAGAGTGGGAAGGACAACTAAGCTAAAATAACTCTATTTTTGAATTTTTCAAAATTTTCAATTTTTTTGGATTTTTCAATTTTATGTATTTACACTAAAACCCTCCCCCATACCTAAATCATGCATTGTCCTCAATGTATGCAAAATGCAAGATAAATGACAAGGGAAAATGGTGAGAAAATACCTGATAAGGATAAAAGAGAGTTTACAATTACCTACTGAAGAAACTTACTTGAATCGTGGATCGATGAGGTAGATAACCTCTTCCTCGGGATAATTGGCAGCTCTAAAAATAGTTTGAGTCTTTGTCCATTAAATTTAAATATATCACCATTTTTAGGATTTTCAATTTCAACAGCACCGTGAGGAAAAACGACCCTAACAACATAAGGGCCTTCCCATCGGGATCTCAATTTCCCGGGAAATAAATGAAGCCTAGAATTGTACAAAAGAACCTTTTGACCGGGAGAAAAAGATTTTCTCAAAATAGATTTATCATGAAAAAGCTTAGTTCTTTGTTTATAGATTTTAGCGTTCTCGTAGGCTTCATTTCTCAACTCCTCGAGTTCAGACATTTGCAACTTCCTATGACTACCGGCGGTTGGTAAGTCAAAATTCAACTCGCGAATGGCCCACATGGCCCTATGTTCGAGTTCAACGGGCAAGTGATAGGCCTTGCCAAGACAATCCGATAAGGGGACATGCCTAAAATGGTTTTAAAAGAGGTCCGATAGGCCCACAAGGCATCTATCAGCTTAGTTGACCAATCCTTCCTATTTGAGTTGACAGTCTTTTCTAAAATTTTCTTAATTTGACGATTCTAGACTTCAACTTGCCCACTAGTTTGAGGATGGTAAGGGGTGGCTAGCCGATGAGTTATTGAGTAATTTTTCAAAATAGACTCAAATTGACGATTCTTGAAGTGCTTGCCTTGGTCACTAGTGATAGCCTTAGGTGTACCGAAACGAGAAAATATATTCTCTTTGAGGAATTTAAGAACGACCTTGTTATCATTGGACTTAGTAGCAATGGCGTCCACCCACTTAGACACGTAATCGACCGCTAACAGAATGTAGAGGTTGCCAAAGGAACTAGGAAAGGGGCCAATTAAATCGATACCCCATATATCGAAAATCTTAATGATTAAGATGGGGTTCATTGGAATCATGTTTCTACTAGTGATCTTTCCTAAGTGTTGACACCTATTACACGCGGCACAGTATTCAGCAGCATCTTTGAATAAAGTGGGCCAATAAAAACCGCTTTGGAGGATTTTAGCGGCTATTTTCTTAGCACTGAAATGCCTTCCACAAGCTTGGTCATGACAGAAAGAAAGGATATTCTTGAATTCATGGTTTGGGACGCACTTCCGAATGATTTGGTCGGGACAATATTTAAAGAGATACGGGTCATCCCAAAAGAAGTGTTTGACTTGTGAAAAGAATTTGGATTTATCTTGAGAGGACCAATTAGAGGGAATGTCGCTGGTTGCAAGATAATTTATAATATCGGCGAACCAAGGGGGAGTGAAGATGGACAGAAGTTGCTCGTCCGGAAAAGATTCGTTTACAGGAGATTCGATGGTGGACTTCACTATCAAGCGAGAAAGATGATCGGCGACAACATTCTCAGAACCCTTCTTATCCCTAATTTCTAGGTCAAACTCTTGAAGCAAGAGAATCCACCTAATCATTTGGGCTTTAGAGTCTTTTTTTAGAGAATAGATAACGAAGAGCGGCATGATCGGTGTAGACAATGATTTTCGAACCTATAAGATAAGACCGAAACTTGTCGAGAGCAAAGACTACGGCTAGAAGTTCTTTTTCGGTGCTAGAATAATTAAGTTGGGAATCATTCAAAGTCTTGCTAGCGTAGTAAATGACATGGGACATCTTATCGATTCGTTGCCCTAAAACGGCTCCTATCGCATAATCAGAAGCGTCACACATCAACTCGAAGGGGATATTCCAATCGGGAGATTGAATGATTGGGGCAGAGGTCAATTCTTTCTTAAGATGCTCAAAAGATTGTAAACAATCGCAGTTGAAATCGAATTTGACATCCTAGCCTTCTTGCTAAAATCCTTAATGAAACGCCTATAAAAACCTGCATGGCCTAGGAAGGAACGAATGGCTTTGACCGACTTGGGTGGGGGTAGATTTGCAATGAGGTCAACTTTGGCTTTATCGACTTCTATCCCCTTCTCAGAAATTTTATGACCAAGAACGATCCCTTCCTTAACCATGAAATGACATTTCTCCCAGTTGAGAACGAGGTTAGTTTCTTTACACCTTTTTAAGACCAACTCAAGATGGTTTAAGCACTGGTGAAAAGACGAACCAAAGATGGAGAAGTCATCGATAAAGATCTCGATAAAATCCCCTGCCATGTCAGAAAAGATGCTCATCATGCACCTTTGGAAAGTGGCTGGAGCAGTGGTTAGACCAAAGGCTAAACGTCGATAGGCAAAAGTTCCAAAGGGACATGTGAAAGTGGTCTTTTCTTGGTCTTCGGGAGCAATGGGGATTTGAAAATACCCAGAATAACCATCTAGAAAACAATAGAACGAATGACCAGCTAACCTTTCTAACATTTGATCGATAAAAGGCAAAGGGAAGTGGTCTTTTCTAGTGGCAGAATTGAGTTTCCTATAGTCTATGCACCATCCGGATTGAACACGGGTGGGCACTTGCTCATCATTCTCGTTGGTGACAACGGTAATGCCCGACTTCTTAGGAACTACTTGAATGGGGCTGACCCAAGAGCTATCAGAAATGGGATAAATGATCCCATTATCAAGACACTTAAGAATTTCTTTTCGAATGACTTCCATCATGGTGGGGTTCAAACGCCGTTGAGGGTCTCGAACTGGTTTCGTATCACCAACTAAGTGAATTCGATGTTGAACAATGACCGGGCTAATTCCTTTGATATCAGAGATACTCCAACCTATGGCCTCCTTATGTTCTCTAAGTACCCTAACAAGCTCATCCTCTTGTGACTCAGTCAAATCAGAGGCGATAATAACGGAAAGAGACTCGTTAGGACCTAAAAAGGCGTACTTAAGAGTGTCGGGAAGAGGTTTGAGTTCTAAATCGGGTGGCGTTGACTCAACGGGTTCACTAGTTTCAAGAAAAGACAGGGGAGATGGTTCAACATCATGATTATTTGTAGGAATTGTGGATTCTAACGCTTGGTTGACCTCATTTGTATATTCGGAAACATCCCAATCATGGCCAAAGTGTTTTAAACAAAAGTCGAGGGCCTCGTTAGAAGTCATGAAATTTTGATCAATTATTTCATCAATTAAATTGACATCCATAGGTTGATCATGAAAATCATCGGGTTGTTTCCCAACATGAAAAATATTGAGGTCAATGGTCATGTTCCTGAACGTTAGTTTCATTAATCCATTTCTACAATTAATCAAAGCATTCGAAGTGGCTAGAAAAGGACGTCCTAAAATGATGGGAATTTGGTATGTCGGATTCCTAACCGGTTCGGTTTCTAGTACCAAAAAGTCAACAGGAAAGACGAAATCTCCAACTTTAATTAGAACGTCCTCGATGATCCCCTTAGGAATTTTGATTGATCTATCTACTAATTGAAGGGTAATATTCATCTTTTGAAGTTCTCCTAACCCTAGGGTTTGGTAGACAGAAAATGGAATCAAGTTCACACCAGCGCCTAAATCGAGTAACGCCTTGTCCACAAAAGAATTACCTATAACACATGAAATTGTGGGACAACCGGGGTCCTTATATTTCACGGGAATCTGGTTAGAAAGGATTGAGCTCACTTGAGAGGTCAAAAAGGCTTTCTTAGGGACTTGGGTGGTTCACTTATGAGTGCACAAATCTTTTAGACATTTCGCATAAGAGGGAATTTGTTGAATCGCGTCTAGAAGAGGAATGTTGACTTTAACTTGTTAAAAAACTCTAAGATCTTGTCTAATTAAGCAGTTTGCTTATTAGAGACGAGACGTTGTGGGTAAGGAGCCTTTGGTTTATAGACTTGTTCTTCGGGAACAGGCTCCGAGCTTGTTCCGCTCGAAAAAGATGGCTGACTAGAAAGAGGTGAAGAGACAGGAATCGGAGTTTGATCAGAAGGATCGAGAATAGGTGTCGGTGCAACGTTCGATTCTTCTTCTTCCTCTTCGGGGGACTTGACTCCTACTCGATTATCAACGTGCTTTCCAGATCTTAGGGAAATGACAGCATGCACATTGTCAGGAGGTCTTTGATTAATAGGAAACTTAGGGTTGACCTCGGGCTGACTTGGAAACTTATTCTTCTCACGCTCATGGATGGCATTAGCTAACTGGCTCACTTTAACCTATAACTTAGATATGGCTTGGGTGCTAGCATTTACGATCTGCCTATCCTATGTCATGGTTCGCATAAAAGTTTGTTGCGATTGAGCCAAATTAGTGGTGGATTTGAGAAGCACATCGAGACTTTTCTCCAACGATGTAAGTCGCTTATCCGACTCAGAAAAACCGGGAGGGTGGGAAGGAGCTTGAGTCGGATAAGGAGCATGATTTTGAGGGGAAAAAGAATTCGCGTGAGGTTTATGAAAAACCGGTGGCTGAGATTTGAAGTTTTGGAACGAAGGAGGTTGATTTTGGAATTGTGCGGGGTGAGATTGTTGACCTTGACCTTGATTCCAAGAAAAGTTCGGGTGATTTTTCCAACCGGGGTTATAAGTAGGAGCATAAGGATCATTTCGAGGACCCGATTGGAACATTGCATTGACTTGTTGAAAATCTTGAGGATTTTGTATCCCTTGATTGGTTGAGTTAAAATTTGAGCACATGGATACTTGGGAGGGGGACTCGTTGGTTTCTAAAGCTTCTAAACGTCGAGTAAGAGTGACTAATTTAGCCTCGGTCGCGATATAGTTACCAACTTGATGTAGCCCTCTTTGATGCATGGTAGCTATTGAATCGTTTGATTCCTCGGGTTCTAGAGTGGGCACCCTAGTTGATTCTCATAGCATAGTCTTTTCCGTGAACTCTTCGAAAAACTCCCATCCCTTGTCCTCGTCTTTCTCCATGAATTTCCCTTGGCACATAGATTCCAACAATGCGATTGTTGAACCATTTAAGGCCTCGTACACAATCTTACAGAGCCTCCATTTTTCGATTCCGTGGTGGGGACATTGGGATAAAAGATTTTTAAAGCGGTCAAAACACGTCCAAAATGGTTCGTTGAGTTTTTGACGAAATTGATTAATCTCATTAGTGAGTTTCGTAGTCTTATGGCTTGGAAAGAATTTTTTTTAGAAAAATGACTACGAAACCCTCCCACGTGGAAATCGAATTGACAGGTAGACTATACAACCATTTTTTTGCATTATCTTTTAAAGCGAAGTTGATTAGTCTAAGACGTATGGAGTCCTCGGAAAGTTGTTGGAGTTTTTGCAAAGCGCAAAGTTCCTCGAATTCATGTAGAAAAAGATAAGGATCCTCACCGTCACTCCCGCGAAAATTAGGTAACATGCTAATTTGATGACCTTTGATTTCGAAATTGTTAGCACTTACGGGAGGTAGGGTGATGCAAGAGGGTTGGGCTGATCTGGTGGGGTAACAACGATCTTTTAACGAAACTGCCATGGTTACTACGGGGTCAAGAATTTCTACGGGTTTGGATTCTGAAGAGGATGAACACTCATTTGGTCTCACTAACCTAGCAGAATTATCTCTAACCCAAGTAGTGCGCATGAACAGGAAGAAAACACTTTAGCAAATAATTTGCGAAATATTAAGCACACAAAATAAAGGGTGAAAAATCAAAAGAAAGATTTTGGACCTAGGTTTCTTAATAAAGTCAACTAGACCTTGCTCCTAACTGTAAGGACCACCAAAAACTCGGTAAATCAGAATTTATTCGGACCGATTTGGCCAGGTAGGTGCAAGCATTGCCAAGAGGCTAAACACCAGCCTAGACGCCAAATCCTAATTGGCCAGGTAAGCTTTCGCTTGCCTAGACACCAAAGAGTCGGAATAATTAATGATTACTTCGTTTCTTAGGTACCTTCCTAATTGAGCGCGAAATTCCTAGGGGCCAACGTCTAATTAATTTTATTAAAGGCTTGGTATGCAAAATGATGGATTAAATTGTTTTTGGGCCAAGGAAAGAGTGATGAAATCCCTCCCCTTATCTTGTGAGTGGTTTTGCCCTTAAGGTTTATTAAAATGATGCAACAAACAACGAAATATATACAGAACTATAAATAATTATGGATGCTTACACTACGTGTTTTAACTAAAAGAAAGAAGAAATTTAACGTACCTTTGGGTCCTCCAGCAATCACCACAATTTATAAGGTACGAAAAATTAAAAAAAAGAAAATAAAAATCTAAATGATGTGCCCTAAGTGATTAAATGCATGATGCAACAATTATGTATTTACTAGCTAATATTTTTTTTTTTTGGATTTTAATTTTTTTTTGATTTTTTTTTGTGATTTTCTAAAAATAAAAGGAGAAAGGAGAAAAATACGAGTTACCGAAGCACGCTTCCAAAAATTCCAATTTGTTCCAAGCTCCGTGAGAAAATTCCCAAACTTTCCTGTAAAAAACGAAACGAAAATAAGGCAAGTGAAAGAAAACTAATCCGAAAAATGAACAATTAAGGTGTGAAAAATATTTGTTCCCCGGCAGCGGCGCCAAAAACTTGATGTGCAAAAAATATTACAATTAAAATCGCAAGCGCACGATCATCGTTTTAGTATTTAAGATTCGATCCACAGGGAATGATATTTATTTCGCGATCCTTAACTATTAATTTAGGTGAATTAGAACAATTTGGGATTTTTATATTTTTATGCTATTTAATTCCTAAAGGAAAATTTAATTTATTACAAAAAGAGAATTTAATTTAATCTAATTTAATTTAACAAATTAAAATTCAAAATAATAGAAAAATTAGCCACTCTAAATTTCTAAATTACTATTAAACAAATTAATTACTCTATTTTTAAACAAATTAATCAAAATCAAACATTAAATTACTATTAAAATTCTGAATTCAAAATTTATTTATTTATTTAATTTTTTTTATTATAATTATTTTTATATTATTTTTTTTTACAAATTAAAAATTCATTTATAGAAAATTTAAAAAATAAAATTTAGACATGACATGCTCGTAAATTCGATAAGCCAAAAACGATCAAACCATCAATCCAAGCATCAATGTACCAACAACTCAAAACAACCCAATCAGTGATTTCACATAACTCAGCATAGCAAAAAAAAAAAACAGTTAACAAACTCGACCAAAATGACTCGAATAGCTGCAGAAAATGAAACTACAACTCTTTGCATAACAAAACTTAGTTCAATAACAAATCAAAACTCGACTCAGCTCTTTACTCATACAAAAAAATTAAAACGAAAACGAAACAGCTTAGTACATAAGGCATATTCAGCAAAAACAGAAAACTTGGCCACAAATTCGAACTCAACACAGTCGAGTTAACTCGCTTCACACAGTAAAAACACACCCAGTCGACTCACAACTGACTCGGCTACAATTCGCAAACAGAATCAAAACTCGGGGAAACAAACTCAAGAACTCGGACAAAATCGCGAATTAACACAACAGTGCAGCAAATCGAATTTGGACTCGATGACTTAAAAAAAACAACTCGCAGAAGATGGACTCAGCATAATTCGACTCAAACCAAATAAACAACTCAGTTGCTAACAAATAAACTTCAAACGGAAAACAACGAACAAGAACAGCAACACGATACGCAAACAATCCAGAATCCAATCATTCGAAAACTCGGCTGCAATCTAACAACTAGAAACCCACACAACGGAATCAGCTTTTTATAGAAGAAAAATGACCCAGTAATTAAACACAATCTTCGAACTGCAAACTTAAAAAAAAAAAAAAAGGGGTTTTGCGTTTGAGTGTGAATCGAAGGAGAAAAACAAGAATCAAAGGAGGCGCAGCAAATTTAAGCAGGAGGGGCGTGGGTTTGAATCACGACGAGCAAGAAGAAGAAGACTAGGGTTTTGATTCGAGTTTATGTGTGACGAGAACAGGGGAGGCTGCGATTAAACAAGAAAACAAGGGAGAGATTGTTTAGTTTGAAATCAAAAACGGAGAAGACAAGAAAAAAAAAAGGAGAGGCTGGGTTTGGTTTAGAATGACTCGAAGGGAAGGAAGAATGGGGAGAAGGAAGAGCAGGGGGAGAATTTGTTTGCAGTAATCAAAGAATAAAGGATGGACGAATTAATTTAACGAAGACATAAAAAAATGAAATTAAGTCTGTGAATAAAAACAGGGGAGAATGATCTGGGTTGCATCGAATAAATACATTAAAAGCAGTTAAATTACGTACTGAAAATTAAAAGCTAATATTTTTATAATTTTTTTTTAAATTACACTAATATTTAAAGCATAAAAATATTAAATCTACAATTAACATAATATAAAACCTACAATAAAATGGAAATTTAAAGGGGCACAACTACAATTAAAATTAAGAACAAGAATTTAAAGATCGTTACTTTCAACCCCAAGTGGTTACCTCTCGCTACTTTGTCCACTAATCAGATTTACGAAAATAACGAAAATGAAGCTTGTATTAAAATGAGAGAAGATGAAGAAAGTAAAAAGGGAATGATAATTTGTCTTAATAAAACGGAAGTGTTTACAAAATTTGAAGGCTAGTACAAAAATTAAAAATGGAGGCTACTACTAAATTTTTAGGGTAAAGAAAATGAAACTAAGATTAAGGATGATGGATACAAATGAAGGGGGGCTATTTATAGAAATTTTTTTTAGGGTTTTTGGTTGGTGTGGGTAAATCCTAGCCATTGATTTGGTTTTTGTGTTGGCTTAATCTTGGCCATCCATTTGGTTTGGTAAAAAAATGCACCACCACCCCTTGCTTTTCCTTTTCTTCTTGTTTTGGTCCTTCTTCTTCTTCTTTTGTCATTTATTTCTTTATTTTGCCATTTCTTTAGTTATTCTTGAAATCCCTGAAATGCAACAAAATAATTTATTAAAATACGAATTCAAGCAATAAATAGGCAATAAAAATATGCAAAAATATGCACTTATCAGGATCCACTAACCTAACGCTCGCTACATAGGTATTATTGCATAAGTCTTTAGGGGCCTCATCCATTGCACGGTCAAATAAGCATGTGTGTTGTGTTATGTGTCGTTGTTTGTTAGTAATTTAGCATGAATCTTTGTCTAACTCAAATGGTGATGGAGGTGTCTCTGAGTTAAGAAGTGTTTAGTGTTCATTCTATTTATAAACATGTGATTGTTTTGGCGAAGAATAGGCTATGACTTTGATCTATTGTTGGAAGTATATCTGATGAGCGTAGCACACACCCACGTTTCTGTTCATGTAATGTTAGTATACGGGGATTTAGTGAAGCTCTGTTTGGAGTTATTGCATTCTCTGAGATATTTGCTTGCTGTATTGGTTATGGTTAATCCGAGGGGATCTTTGCATTTCCATTCAGTTGCATTCATGCATTGCATTTGTATGTGTCGAGTCTTTTTATGCTTGAGGACAAGCATCGGTTTAAGTTTGGGGGTGTGATAAGTGGATTTTATATCCACTTAGAGTGCTTCGTATCGGCTTAAATTGATTACTTGACCTCAAGTATTTCGTGTTTTTAACGTGTTTTCATTGAGTTGTGCAACACTTCTAGTTGGACGCAGGTTGGTGTTTTTCGATGATTATGTGGTGGTTTTGAGCATAGGAAGTGAAGAACGGGATCGCGACAGAACCGGAGCGAAAAATCAGAAAAATCAGAAATATGTCCAGAAGTTTGAGCGCGGGCGCATGAGTGGTCGAATGTAGAGAGCACGGGCGCGCTTGGTGAGGCGCGGGGGCGCTGTGTTGCCTGCTAGAAATCCTGATTTAAGTCAGTTTTGGGAAATTTCTTGAAGGCCAAGGCACGAGGGGCTATAAAAGCACATGTTATCAACAGGAAAAGAGAGACAACTGAGAGACAAGAGATAGACGGATATACAAGACTTGGAGAAGGATTTACCGAAGAACGTGACAGCTAATGGAAATCTAGATCTACATCTTTTGTATTCTCCTAATTAGGCGATACTTTTGGATGCTCGTTTTGGATTTGTTTTCTAAACTTTAATACTCTAGTATTCCCGTTATTATTCAGATCTTGTTTACTATCATGTTTTCACTAGATCCCATGATGACGAGCCGTTCGATTATGAAATAATCGTTGTCATGGGATTCTAACGAATTTATTTACGGAATTTAGTAGTTTGATTGCTTTAAAGATTGGTGTGTGATGACTTATTGATTTCCTCGTATGGTTGTGCTAATTCTTCTTGGATGAGTAGCTAACATCTAAGTTGTTTTTGTTAATCTCTATTGAAAGTGAAAGTGGATATAGAGATTTAGAACTTGCCATGCTAGCATAAGTATATGGATGTTTTGACATGCATGATTCGTAGTGTAATTTAACCATTTTACGCTGCACTATGTGATCTCAATGGATAACTTGTACTTAAACCGTTATGTTTTCAAATCTTATAGACATATAAGGTCTAAACATAATTGGTGTCCACCCAGCTTCTATCTGTTTTGTGGATGTTGAGTGGTTTGGTAAACGTATGCCGAACGGTAGCGTGTACTAATTTCGTGCTATCCAATTAGTTATCATAACCATCACATACATTGATTAAAGGCATCAACTCTAAACGAAGTATTTAATGAAGCTAGGATCCCATGTTTTATATCTCATAAGTAATTCGGTTTTAATCTCATTAGTTAATTAATTCTTAGTATATTGTTAAATAGCTTGTTAGTTAAATTAGTTAATCAAAACACACCTTTGATAGTTGTCTTAGCAGTGAATAATAATCATACATTGTTGCATAAGTGCATAATCTGAATTACACCAGGTCTTCGTGGGAACGAACTCTACTTACTATGATATTACTTGTGACAGCGTACGCTTACGTGATTTAGTGCGAACAAAAATTTTGGTAGTTGGTATTTTGATCATTTGTACAACAAAGTAAATAAGAACTGTTAGATCTTAAAATAAATAGATGAAGAACGTTGCATCTAGCATAAAAAATATTTTGTATTTTAACATGTAAACTAAAAAGTGTATTTATATTAAAATACGAAAAAACGAATGTCAATGATTTAAATCATATATAATTTGGTTTCTTACATTGAATAGGATAAATACTGTATAAACTTTTTAAATTTTAATACAAACTTTTTAAATTATATCTTTTTTAGATTATAGTTTTATTTTAAAATTTAATTCTAATACAATTGTTTTAATTAAATCTTTTTTATATTATAATTTTTTTAATATGACATAATATTGATCTTGTATTTTTAAAAATATTAAATTCAATTGTTGAGATTATTTTGGCGGTAAAATGAGCAAAATTATGGATAAAATCACTTACGTCTATTATATATACTAGCTTATAGCCCGTGCGATGCACGGATTTCTTTTGATATGAAATAAATTTTATTTTATGTTACAATTATATTTTTACATAATCATTATTTTTATTAATTATATTAATTTAAATTTAAAAAATTTATATATATTTAATTAAAAATTAACATGTTTAAAACTTATATCATAAAATTTAAATTAAATATGTCGGAGATAAAATTCGAATCTTGAATGTTTTGTAAAGTAACTTAATCATATAAAAAATATTTAATTATTGGATCTAACGGTCGGATTTTTTGCTAAATTTCTAACAGTAGTTATTAGTTGTATACGAAAATCTATCATATATTTTTATTAATGATTGAAAGATATGGTATGATATTTTGGGTATATATTAATAATTTCAAAATTATGTTTTAAATTAAAAAGTAACATGTTTTAATTAGAAAAGAAATATTAATGATTGGAAGATTATGATTGTAAAATTATGTTTAAAATTAAATGTTAACGTGTTTTAATTAGGAAAGAAATATTAATAATTGGAAGTATTTTAAGTATTTATAAGGGGTGATATCTTCAATTAAAAGTAAACTTCTTTTAAATTTATTGAAAGATACGATATTTTAGGTGTTCATAAAATTCTGTTTGTTTAATTTAATATAATTATACTCTTGTTTACGGATTATACTAATGTTTCCTTACTACAAACAACGTATAGAGATTTTTAATATATTTTTTAATAATTAGAAAATATGGTGTGATATTTTCGAGTTTTTATTAAAGATTGGGATTTTTAATAATGGGAAAATATGGTATGATATTTTCGGGTATATATTAATGATTGTAAGATTAATTTCAAATAAAAAAGGTAAAGTATTTTAATTAAAAAGGAAATATTAATGATTTGAAGATATGATAGGATTGATGTTTTTAGGTGTTTATAAAAAATAATATATTCAACTAAAAGTAAATGTGAAAATGGGCAATGGCGAATTACCATTAATTATATTATGTCATTATTTATTTTAATAATTAGGATAACCAACCCGAAAACTAAACGGACAAACTTTCAGTATTTCGGCTTTAATATAATAGTATAGAAGGGAAATAATAGATAAGTTTAAATAAAACATAACTACAGGGCCGGCTCCAAACAAAAAAAGGCCCCATGCAAAAAATTTTAAATAGGCCCCCTCCTAAAAAAAATTTTTTGTCAAAAAAAAAAACTCGTCCTAAAATTTGAAACAACTATTAATTATTTGAGAAAACTGGGTTTAAGGTTGTCAAGAATCCTGAGGTTAAAAGATTGTGTTTCTATAAAACAAGTGGGACAATTTTGTAAATAAATTTTTTTTTAAAAATAATTTACATATATACCCTAAAATTTATATAGAAAATCTTTTAAGCTCAGAGGAGAATCCTGAGGACAACCTCAGGCACATCAAGCCCTTATTTATTTTAACGTTTGCCTTGTATACAAGATATATCATTAGAATATAAATATTGGTTTAGGAGGTCACAAAAAATTTTAAATAGGTCATGTCGTAAAATTTGAAACAACTATTATTTATTTTAACGTTTGCCTTGTATACAAAATATATGATTAGAATATAAATTTTTTCAGAAAAATACTAATGTATCTTAGGTTCCATAATCTCATTTACAATTATTTACCTCCCAGACTATATGGAATTTATAATTCAATAGAAAGGTTGTGCTATTTGGTTTTTGTGATTATAAAAAATAGACATGTTAGTGATATTTTCTAATAATAATTATTCAGTTTTTATAATATTTATTATATGTGGAAACTAATAAACATATATTATTTTTTTTTGCAAGATAATAAATATAATATAATATAACAAGTTTTTTTTTTTAAAAAAGGCCCCCTCCTCCGATGGACCCCATGCCATTGCATGTGTGGCTTGGGGTCAAAGCCGGGCCTGCATAACTATGTCAATTTTATTCATATTTATAAATTATTTTAATGGACTAATTTTATCAATAAACATTTAAAGATGATAAAATAAAATCTATATTTATATATATATATCTCTATATATAATAAGTAAATTTGAGATATTTTGTAGTTTGGTTAACAAACAGAATAGCAATAATAGTTAAATTTTTTTATTAAAATATTAAAAAACATACTATCGGATTCAATTAAATTTCGGAGCTATTCAATTCCAATTTTACTTTTTACCAAATTCAATTGGATTTTTAAAAATAAATGCAAATCGAAATCCGAAGTCGGGTTTAATCAGATCCAATCGGGTCAGAAACTCCTATAAGTAGTAGTCTAGTACTACCCTGTTATATACTCTTATCGATTTCTTTCTACTGAACCTAAATTATTCTCGCTCGCCGGTTGCATTATTTACATAGGCTTCTACTGCAGAGGGGGGAAGAAATAGAAGAGGGGGCACAAGAATCGCAACAAAATCAGAATATGAGGTTTCGTGATTCGGTAATGAAGAAGCGATTAAGTAGGATGAGGAAGTTGTTGATTGGTGATCATGATTATGAAACATCAGAGGAGGAGTTTAAGACAAGACTTTCCGCCTTTTGTCAAGCCTATCATCATCAACGAATGCCGGCAATTAAAGATTGACTGATGATATGGATTAAAGGAGACCACGGATGATGATAATTGCCGCCTTTTGCTTTTTAGCAACATATTTATGCAATGTTAAATTTGTACTTGACTTTCTGGTTTAGTCTTACTGTTGTGATTTCGTAACATCTTGCTAGCTCGTATCTAAGTTTGAGTTGAGAATTCTAATTTTACATTCAGATGTACATGAGTAATTTCAGATCATCCTTTCTAACAAAGGGTACATCCTATGATTGCATTGTGATGCTTACTGGGAACTGTATACTGCATGCCTGTGTTCAGCTCATTTTTTGAGTTTGGAGTTTGCATTGATGACCTTCTTTGATGCACAGTTAAGAGAAAAACAAAGAAACATATGACCTTAGAGAGCCTTGCATGGTGATGGATTGACCGACCACTATTTGCTACTATAGTTGCTGACCTTGTATTATTCTTACTATCTTTTACCTGCCCATACATCTGGCTACATATTTCCTCTCTAGCGTAAATTCTTATGTATACTGAACGTCTGATATTGACTTCAATGTTGTAAATGTTGGGCCGTGCAACACCCATTAACTCCACATTAATATTCCTACCAAGAATAAGAATTACCTCAATTATCACAAAATACATTTCTTCTCATAATAGGATTCTTAACCTAATTAGGAATTCGGGGCGGACCCCAACAAATCCTCCCTCGGCTCGAATTCCCTAATACCTCAACCGATTCCGAGAAACTTACCTTTTTCTCGGTCTTCATCGTCGTTGCTTCCCCATCTAAACAATAGATGTTCTTCTTATTCACCATCCCTTGTAGAATCAAGCTCTTTCCCTTATACACCTTGCAACTTCGCCCTCGTCCAACGAATCTGTACCCATGTGATGCCAACACACTCAAAGACAACACATTCTTTGACGCATCTGGTACGTATCCCACATTGAGAGCTTTCTTGATCGTACCATCATGGAGTTTAAGACGAACAGTTCCAACTCCTTGAACCTCATCTTCTCATCATTCCCCACAATGATATTACCAAGATTTTCATCAGTGCATAAAGTCTCAAACATCGCTCGATCTCTACATATATGCATGGAAGCAGCGGAATCCATCACCCATTCTGATTTATTCTTCACCAAACCAGGAACGGTATCATCACTCGCCATCAAAAACTCTCCATCCTCGATCACATGTGTAGAGTCTGCATCATCAACTTTGTTCTTTCCCTTCATCTACTTAAAGGACTTCAGATCTTCTTTAAAGCTTGGACAGAACATTTGTACATGACCTGTTTCACCACAATAATAGCACTCAACAGTGCTCTTATCCTTCTTACTCAGCCGAGATTTACTTCTTCCTTGTAGGTCATTGCGACTGCGACTCCTCCCTCTTTCAGCACTTTGGACAGCTAAAACTAACTCACCACTTTGAGAAACAACATCCTTTGTCATCCTCTAATTATCTCTTAACGCCTTTAACACATCATCAAGCGTAAGAGTTGTCCTCCCTACTAACAGCGCCTGCTTAAAATACTTGAAGGACTTCGGCAACGATGACAACAGCAACAGAGCTTGTTCCTCGTCTTTCATCAGCTCATCAGCATTAGCCAGATGACACACTAACTGATTAAAACAACTAATGTGATCATGGAGACTACCTTCTTCATCCAGTTTTAAAGAGTACAATTCCATCTTCAAATTAAGTCGGTTGGTCAACGACTTCAACGCATAAATGCTTGCTAACTTGTCCCATATCTTCTTCGGTGTCGACTCCTTCAACAAGTTATACCTCACCTCGGGTGCAAGTGCCAGCCTGATTGTACTCACCACTCTCTTCTGGATTTTTGTCCAATGTGCATCACTCATATCTTTTGGCTTCTTCTCCTCTAAGGCAACAACAAGTCCTTGTTGAATTAACACATCCTTGACGGTTAACTGCCACATAGTAAAATCCGTGTTCCCATCATATTTGGGTGCATCAATCCTTAGCGACTTTAGATCCTCCATCAAGCCAAGAAAATCAACTCAAGACCAACTAACAACGCGCAAATAGTCTACTTCGTGATTGTCTTCTCTTTAATGCCGAATCTACTTCTCGAACCCAAGCTTTGATACCAGTTTGTTAGGCCGCGCAACACCCATTAACTCCACATTAATATTCCTACCAAGAATAAGAATTACCTCAATTATCAAAAAATAGAATTCTTTTCATAATAGGATTCTTAACTTAATTAGGAATTCGGGACGGACCCCAACAGTAAAGTGTCTCATGTGGCTATCGTTGTTGATCTTACAAGACCATCTAAAAGTGTTACTTTTTGTTTGCTTTTCCGTAAGTGTTATAATGACAATTACATTAGGTATTCCAATTTTGGGATCCATATTAATTTTTTGACTATACGGTCTTATTGCTTCAATGATCCTTAGTCTTCGAACTTAATGTTGATTTTATCGAGGCTCATCGATGCTGCCAAGTGGTCCTTATTTCACTGCATTATTGTGTTTTGCTTCATTGTTTGTTCCTTTGTTTCAGGGTCTTAGTTTCTTCCTTTCTTACAACTGTGCCATTGGGAGAACAAATCTTCTTCCGCATAATTCTGATTTGCAAGGTGTGTATTTTTGTTGTTTTTCTTTTCATTTTTCAATAAGTAAATAATTTAAGCAACCCTGTGTAAGTATTTTATGAGGGTATCTGAACTTATAACTATGTTCGTTGCTGCCTAAAGCCAAGATGCTTACATCAAATGCAAGTGGTTTTTGTCATAGGTCATTAAATCCAACTTTTATTAAGAGTGGCAATAAATTTTGCAAACAAGTGCTACATTAGCCCTACCTACGGAAAGACGAATGTCATATCAAGTGACAAGATTAGTCCAAATACAGCTTCTGGACTTAGTCGTGCAATCTCTATTTACAGAACCATCTTATTTAACTTCTCTCTGAACTTGGTTTGTGTATAAAATTGTCTTCAGTTAAAATAATTCTCAGGTTTACATTGTAGCTATATATGCCTAAAAAACACGCGTGTTTGTTTCAACCATGTTTAAATTACAAGTTTTGTAGAAGATGCTTAAAATTAATAGACAGGACCATTTTGTTTTCTCCCTGATACCTAATTGCCGAACCAAGCAGAAGTTGACAGTTTTATAATGGCCTCGTACATAGGATACACATCAATGAGCTAAAGTTGTGTTGTATAAATAACTTAATGTGTCTAATGGTTATATTGTTTGATTGATTTCTTTTCAATTCTATAGCAAACTGGAATATCAAGTCCACTTACATGTGAAAAAAATAGCAAAAATACTTGTTGGGCACTTGTAGAAAATATTGTGCTCAAATGGTTGCTTGCAGTCAAATCACATTGATTTGTGTTGATGAACACACAGGTGTAAACAATGTGTATACTAAGAACCTTAGTGCTTATAGTTTTATAGGTGTCAATATATGTAGAGAGCGGTGCAATGCACGGGCTAATTTTACACTAGTTGCAACTAAAAGCAAGAAGTGTATTCACCTAGATAAGGTGAGCTAACTTTTTTCATTGATGTAGTATAAATTACTGTATTGTGCTGAAATTGTTACTGAAGACTATTCTAATCATGTTTCCCGGCCCGACGACATATTTTCAGTTTCAAGAAATTTTCATTGTCATTATGCATGAACTCGCTATAACTTGAGAGATCATTCTTTAAGGACAGTTTCATCAAACAAACATACATGTTTCATCAACAACGAGTGCCTCTTCATAGTCCTGAAAAAGGGTGATGTGATTATAAGAATTGACGGTGTACATATTAGTTCTGAAGGAACAATGTCTTTAAGACTGAAAGCATTACATTCCGCTACCTGATTAGTTAAGTAATTTGGTGGAGCTTGATATTATTTGAGCCTGATCTCTAATTAAAGTTGAAGTAGCTATAACTCCACATGCATTTGGTTCATGTCATGTTAAAGGAGGTTAGCCTTCCTATATAATAGTTGTTAGTTTGGTGTTTACAACACTATTAGAGTCCCTAATAGATAAGTAATGTGAAGACATCATGGGGTTTAAAGCTATTGGTCTTTGTCAGATTTTTGTGGTTGTGTAACCAACAGCTTGATAAACAGAATTAAACAACAGAATTTAACTAAAGGAAAGAACAATGCAAAAGGATAAAGGAATAATTCATTAACTTGCAAAGGAAGAAAATAAAGAGAAAGTAAAATAGCACACTCTTCACATGAGTTCCTCCCTCCTGCTATCAGTCTATTTATATTAAACCCCTCAGCACTTTACACGTGTAACCCACCCATTGGAGACTACAGGTAGCACGTGATCCCAAAAGATGCTCCACTCCCTTCAGCTAACGACATTGTAGGAGCATAAACGACTTCGTTTTATCCCTTGACTACAGCTTAACTTAATAAATTAATTATGTAACAAATTAACCCTGCAAGCCAATTTGTTACATCACCCTCTCCTTAATTCAATCCTAGTCCTCAGGATTGAACTCAGGGTATTGGTTCATGATTTGATCAGCATCCTCCCAGCTAGCATCCTCAATTATAGAATGGGACCATTGTATAAGCCACTGGATAACAGCCACATTTCCCCGTTTGATCATTCTTCTTTGTAGAAGCTTGACAGGATGGACTAGAAACTGCCCCTCAGCACCCACTCTGGGTAAAGTAGTATTCACAGTTTACTTAGACCCTACTTTCTTCTTGAGTAAACTGACATGGAAAACAGGATGAACCATGCTCCCAGGAGGTAGTTTTAACTTGTAATCCACCTTGCCTATCTTCTCCACAATTTCGAAAGGGCCAAAGTATTTATGTGCCAATTTAAGGTGGTTTCTCACTGCTACTGAAAGCTATCTGCTTATCAGCATACACCTTGAAAGTCAATTCCGAGTTCCATGACTCGTCTTCGTCGTCTCTGACCCTCTTATCCCTTTGGTCATCTTTGGGCTTCTGGCCTTCGGCCTCTAGGGCTTCGCGTAATATTTTCTCCTGTCGTCTGATTTCTTCTCTTTGGAGTTTCAAGGTTTGTAGTTTTAATCGGTCGGCCTCCCTTAGCTTGGCTTACCTTTCTGCTTCGTTCTGGCCTTTCGCCTTCTCCGTTTCCTTTCCTTTGGCTTTCTGTTCTCTCCATTTCGCGAGCATTTCTTATTGTTCTTCGGGAGAGGGCATATCCTCTTCATTGAAATCCAGCATTCTTTGGGCGGCCGGAGTTGTCCTTTGTGTGGTAGGACTGTTTTCGGCCACGGTGCTTTCATTATTTCTGGGCGTTTCCTCGATTGTCATAGCTGCTGATAGATTTTAACACAGACTGTTTCCAAGTCGAAGGTTGTAGTATTTACGAGTCATGCAATTCTGTCTGCTACTTGAGAAACACCACTTCCCTTACTTGAAAGTCAACTTCAGTTCTCTGCTTATCAGCATACACCTTGTATTTGTGTTGAGCTGCTAGAATTGCATCTTTAAGGAGCTGATTCATTGCCTCCCTTTTCACTTGGAAATCTTCAACTGTGAGTACAGCTGATCTATGAGAAGCTGGAATGCAAATTTGTCTAGGTTGTACCCCATAAACTGCCTCATATGGACTTCTTTGAATTGCACTATTGTATGTGGAGTTATACCACCATTCTGCCAGGGGCAGCCATTTTACCCACTGTTTTGGCCTGTGATTCACCATTGCCCTCAAGTATTGTTCTAAGCATCGATTCAACCTTTTAGTCTGCCCATCTGTTTGTGGGTGGTAGGAGGAACTCATGTGCAATTGAGTTCCCATAGAACTGAACAATTCCTTCCAGAAGTTACTAGTGAAGAGCTTATCCCTATCTGAAACCATGGTCTTAGGCATCCCATGTAATTTGTAGATATTATCAAGAAACAGTTGTGCAACACTAGTTGCAGAGAAAGGATGAGAGAGAGCTATGAAATGCCCCATTTTTGAAAACTTGTCAATTACAACCATAATGCAGTCCTTGTCACTTGACTTGGGCAGTCCCTCGATAAAATCCAATGATATGTCTTCCCAGATTTGCTCAGGCACTGGTGGTGGCTGTAGTAGCCCCAAGGGGTGATGGTTACCAGCTTTAATTCTCTGGCAGATATCACAGTTTTGCACATATTCAGTGACTTGTTTCTTCATGCCTGGCCAATAGAAGAATTGAGAAATTCTTCTGTAGGTAGCTTCCTGTCCGGAGTGCCCCCCTATAGGGCTGTCATGCAGTTCCCAGAGTACCTTTTCTTTCACTGCCCCCTTATCACCTATCAATACTTTATTGTTTACTGTTATAAGGCCTTGGGTGTACTTGCAGTGTTGAAAAGCTGCATCTCCAGTAGCAAGTCCATGTATAATACTCGATGCATGACTGTCTTGGTCATAACTGTCCTTCACTTCAGTTAACCATCCTGGTTCGACAGTGGTAATGGTTTGTAACTCTCCATCACTTACAGCTTCTGGCAACCTTGAGAGGGCATCTGCCACCCTATTATCCTTTCCCTTTTTGTAAACAATTTCGTAGTCCAATCCAAGCAACTTTGCTAACCACTTCTGCTGTAACAGTGTAGAAAGTCTTTGTTCCACTAAAAATTTCAGACTCTGGTGATCTGTCTTGATCACAAAATGGTTCCCTTGCAGGTAGCTATGCCATTTTTGAGTGGCAATTACAATTGCTAATAACTCTTTTTCGTAGGTTGAGAGGGATTGATGTTTTTTTGACAAACTTTTGCTCATGTAGGCCAGTGGTCTTCCTTGCTGCATCAGCACTGCACCTACTCCTCTCCCACTTGCATCAGTCTCCACTACAAATGGCAAGCTATAGTCTGGTAGAGCAAGTACTGGAGAAGTCACCATAGCTTGCCTGAGCTGTTGAAAAGCTTATTCTGCCTCCAAAGGCCACTGAAATGCACCTTGTTTGAGTAGGTTAGTTAAGGGTCTACTAATCAAGCCATAATTCCTAACAAACTTCCTGTAGTAACCAGTGAGGCCCAAAAAGCCTCTTAACTGCTTGATGTTTCTGGGAGATGGCCATTGCTGCATTGCCAATACTTTATTAGGGTCAGTTGCCACTCCATCCTGAGAAATTATGTGGCCCAAGTATTCCAATTGAGGTTGTCCAAATGAGCATTTGTTCTTCTTAACATATAGCTTGTGGTCTCTCATTTTCTGTAAAACTGATTGCAGGTGCACTAGATGCTCATCGAATGTATGGCTATACACCAAAATATCATCGAAGAATACCAACACATGCTTTCTCAGATGCTCTTGAAAGACCTCATTCATTAAGGCTTGAAATGAGGCTGGGGCATTAGTAAGCCCAAAGGGCATAACCCTAAACTCATACAAACCTTGATGAGTCCTAAATGCCGTCTTGGGAATATCAGCTTGAGAAACCCTTATTTGATGATATCCAGCACGTAAGTCCAGCTTGGTGAACCATTTAGCCCCCCTTAATTCGTCCAATAATTCATCAATGATAGGAATTGGATATTTATTTTTGACAGTGATGTTGTTTAATCTCCTATAATCCACGCACATTCGCCATGATCCATCCTTCTTCTTTACCAAAATGATTGGAGATGCAAAAGGACTGGTACTGCTTTGTATAAACCCTGACTTCAACAGCTCTTGGATTTGCTTCTCAATCTCATTCTTTTGTATATATGGTACCCTGTAACCTCTCTGGTTCACAGGTTGGCTGCCCTTTAGTAAGGGTATCTGATGATCGTGCTTCCTGATGGGAGGTAGCTCAGTTGGCTCCTTAAACACATCTTCAAATTGAGCCAATAACTGCTGCATTCTTTCATCTTCTTTACAGCTAGTAGAGGGAGAAGGTGGAGCAGTACTGGTGGTAATGTAACAGAGGTAGCCTTGAGGAGAGTTACTTGGGGATTTAAATAATTTCTGCAGCCTTTTTGAACTGATGGTCTGCAAGCTCCCAGTACTGTCAACTCCTTGCAATACCACACTTTGTCCTTCCTTGTTAACAGTGATGCTTACTGAATGGAAGTCAAAGGTAATTGGGTTGTGTTGCTGCAACCAATTAACTCCCAAAATCATATCAGCTCCTCCCAAGGGATACAGTCTGCAATCGGTCATAAATTTATGGCCCTGTATCAAGTACTGTAAGTTCTTGCAAGCCGTGTCTACGTGCTTATTGGTACCACCAGCTACCGTTACTGTTAAAGCAGGAACCACTTCAGCCAATAACCCCAATTGTTTGACTAATTTGGAGTCAATAAAACTGTGGGTTGATCCACTGTCCACTAATATACTCACCTTTTTATTCTTCACTTGCCCTTGCAGTCTTATTGTGCTGTAAGACTGGCTACCACTCAGGGCGTTCAGAGAGATTTCTACAGGAGGCCCTTCCTTTTCAAATACTTGATCCATTTCACAAAGCACCTTAGTAACTTCAGGGTCAGGTTGGACCTCTTCCTCCTCTCCCATCATAGCGTACAGTTTAATTTTACACTCTTGTCCAGGGTGATAATTCTCATCACAATGAAAGCATTGGCCTCTTTCTCTTCTCTGTAAAATCTCCTTACTGGACAGTGTAGATCGTTTAGTCTGGTGATCCTTCACAATGTAGGGCTTCAAGCTGGTATGAGTTGCAAATTGGGGAAACAGTTTAGCTTCTTTGGTCTGCGATACAGCCTTGGCATTTGCTGTCACATGAGCTCCCTTTTCCCCAACCTGGTGAGTAAGTTTGTCCATTTAACCTCTTCCTGCTTGGCTAGATAAACAGCATCACTGAGTGACTGAGGTCTGAACATCTTAACAGCACACTTGAGGTGATCTTTGAGTCCGCTAATGAAACTGGACACAAAGTATTCATCATTAAATCCCCTGTTCTTAGCCACCACCTGAGCTCTCAGTTCCTCAAATCGATCCTCATAATCCATCACTGTTCCTGTTTGTCGTAACTTATTAAACAAATCCTGCACATCCTGGTGCTCAGGATTCTCAAATCTATTCACCAAGTCAACCACAAAGGGTTTCCAAAGAATGGGTCCCCTTCCAGATTGATAAAAACGAAACCATATCATGGCTTTACCTTCAAAGTGTAACCCAGATAACTTAACTTTCTTAGATTCCTCAATGCAGATGAACTCAAAGTATTGCTCAGCCTTAATCACCCACCCTTTAGGGTTTTGCCCATTGAATTTTGGAAACTCTATTTTTGGGTGGGGGTTAAACACAAAGTCAGATCGGGGATGAGGACTATAAGGAGGTGGCACATGGCTGGGATGGGTGTACATCTGTGTATGAGGAGAGTAAGTGAATGAAGTGTTTGGTGGAATGATCAAGGGTTGGGTATGGCCTGGGCTATTCTGGTAAGGTGTGGGTATTGCAGTAGTAGTGGTGTAAAACGGAGGAGCATAAACAAAACTACCATTACTTGGTGACATATTAGTATGCATTTACAACTGAGGAGAAACAGGAATAGATAGAGGAGGTACACCAGTATGCAGAGGTAACAATGGATTTGGTACAGATATGGAGGTTTGAGGTTGTGGGTTACCTGTTAAAACCGAATGAGAGGCCTCCGTGGACGTTGTAGATCCAGGATCCATTTCAGGAATCAAAACAGGGTCCTCTGCTACACCCTTCTGAGTTTGAAGACTTTTGAGCAAGGATTTGATCTCGTCTAATCCCCCTTCGACTCTGGTTAATCGTGTGTTCATCTCTTCGCCTTGCCTGTTTGTCTCCACTTTGTTTTTCCCCAACTCCTCTGCTAATTCTGAGAACTTTCCTTCCCATTTTGTTATCTTCTCATCCAATAACTTGAATCGAGTCCCTTCCGCCATTAATTTCGAGCTGCCGAGGTTCGACCGCTCTGATACCACTTGTAACCAACAACTTGATAAACAGAATTAAACAACAGAATTTAACTAAAGGAAAGAACAATGCAAAAGGATAAAGGAATAATTCATTAACTTGCAAAGGAAGAAAATACAGAGAAAGTAAAATAGCACACTCTTCACATGAGTTCCTCTCTCCTGCTATCATTCTATTTATATTAAACCCCTCAGCACTTTACACGTGTAACCCACCCATTGGAGACTACAGGTAGCACGTGATCCCAAAAGATGCTCCACTCCCTTCAGCTAACGACATTGTAGGAGCATAAACGACTTCGTTTTATCCCTTGACTACAGCTTAACTTAATAAATTAATTATGTAACAAATTAACCCTGCAAGCCAATTTGTTACAGGTTGAGGTTTGTTGATCTTTCAGAGCCATGCATGGACATCAACGAAGAAAAATAAGAGACCGAGCCACAGAATCTTGGCAGCAGTCCAGTTACAAGTTTATAATTTGGCTTTCATGGGCTTATTTTGGAACAGATGATACTTGTTGGAACGCATTCTTAATTCTTTCTAGTTGATAATTTGGCTTTCATGGGCTTATTTTGGCACAATGATACTTCTTGGAACGCATTTTTAATTCTTTCTGACTTGGATTAAATAATAAAGGCGATTGGCAATTCTTCAAAAATCATTATCATCTTGGGTCATCCCCATGTTGAATTATGGAGGAAAAAAAATGCAGGTGGCCTTAAGTAGGTTGGCTCTGGTTCTTGTTGTATGTATTTGCTCAGAAATGAATAAAATGTTTTTCGTTGGTGAATCACATGCAATTCTGCAAAATTAGTATCATATTGTTCTTATATCGTTATGTATTCAAAGAAATAAGATTTGCTAAATTTAGGAACATGGGTACACTATATTTTCCCAGTAAGTTGGAGTGAACTAATTAAAAAAGTTATATTATTATACATAATCAAAAGATTGCAATTGTAATATTCATTTAAGTAACTTGTTATCATCTTTGTTAAATAAATAAATAATATAATATGTATCCGACTTTGAATTAATAGAAATAATCTAAAATAATATAAGTCTATAAATTCTTTGGAGATATGTATTGTGAAAGAATGAAATATATTCTAAGAGAGAAAAAGAGATAATGATAGGAAAATGAATGATAATTGACTTCTTCTTGCCTCCATAATCCCAAAAAGAAATTGGGTTGGTGATTTTGTGCAATTTGTTACCTTTTCTTATGAAAAATTTGAGAGCACAATTTTTGTAAGTACGTCTGATTTTCTCTCTATTTTAAAATTGGGCGACATAACCGCAAAAAATGTATTTAAATAAAATAAATAATAATATAATAGAGTAAAGTTCTATGGAATACTCATTTAATTGGAGTATTTGGAGTACATATACATTTTGCATTCAAAAGTTCGCAAACTTTATTATTTTGCAAAACTTATTACATGAATATCACTATTTCATTGAAATCTTGAAAATTTTGTATGTTTTGATAACAAAATATTGCAAAACGAATTGTTCTGCGAAACACATTTGGGTTGAAAAACATATATGTTCTGATTGCAAAACATAAAGGATTTTCAAGATGAACATATTGCAAAACATACATAATTTTCAAGATTATCAATGAAATTAAGATTGTTGTGAATCAAAGACTAGATTACGATTTGTAATTAATGCTAGGGTGGTTGAGCTTCGAGCTTTAATGGCTGTTTCTGCGTTCGAGACTTTAATCGGTCCTCACAGAGTGCCTACGTATCTCGTATTGAGAATCAAGCCAACGTAGTTCTGAGGGTGAAGGAGCAGGTCCTTATATAGGCTGAGAAGCCTTAGAATTATGGTAGGAATAGGAGACTTGGTGGACAAGTCTTTGGGGAAGGTTCTAGATCTATTCCTTATAGGAATCAGTTTCCATATTGAATTGGATGCCTTGGTGGCTAAGTCTGGTGGAAATAATATCCTTATCCAACTCTTATTGCTGAGCTGTTTATTTCCCCCAATATTAATTACGAAATTAATATTATAATCGGGGTTTTGGGCCCATCTGGAGGGCCCCACATTTGGACCATCCTTGGCCTAATTAATGCCACATTAAATGTGTCTTTAGGGCTTATTTTCAGCCCATATCATTTGCCCCCCAACTTCTAGGAAAATTGATCAGGTTTTCCTTGAAGTTTTACTTGTCTAACTCGAGACTCGGGTCAGGGTTTATCTTTGATATCGTTTTGATGTAAAGCGTGGAGCGACCGACGCGTTTACAACGATGTTAGATTATGCCAACAACATCGAACGGTGCTAGACGGCACTAAACGACACTAAACGGCGCTAAACAGCCTTAAACGACGTTTAAACGATGTTAAACGACGCTAAACGGCGATAAACGGTGCTAAACGGCACTAAACGACACTAAACAGTGCTAAACAGCCTTAAACGGCGTTTAAACGATGTTTAAACGACGCTAAACGGCGATAAACGGTGCTAAACGGCACTAAACGACACTAAACGGTGCTAAACAGCCTTAAACGACGTTTAAAAGACGCTAAACGGCGATAAACAGTGGTAAACGGCACTAAACGACACTAAACGGTGCTAAACAGCCTTAAACGACGTTTAAACGATGTTAAACATCGACAAACGGTGCTAAACGGCACTAAACGACACTAAACGGTGCTAAACAGCATTAAACGACGTTTAAACGATGTTAAACGACGCTAAACGGCGATAAACGGTGCTAAACGGCACTAAAGGACACTAAACGGTGCTAAACAGCCTTAAACGACGTTTAAACGATGTTTAAACGACGCTAAACGGCGATAAACGGTGCTAAACGGCACTAAACGACACTAAACGGTGCCAAACAGCCTTAAACGACGTTTAAACGATGTTAAACGACGCTAAACGGCGATAAACGGTGGTAAACGGCACTGAAGGACACTAAACGGTGCTAAACAGCCTTAAACGACGTTTAAACGATGTTAAACGACGCTAAACGGTGCTAAACGGCACTAAACGACACTAAACGGTGCTAAACAGCCTTAAACGACGTTTAAACGATGTTAAACGACGCTAAACGGTGATAAACGGTGCTAAACGGCACTAAACGACACTAAACGGTGCTAAACGGCGATAAACGGTGGAGATTCGGGACAATTGTAACCTCTTCCGGGCAGCAAATCAGCCGACAAGGGTCCTGGCCAGCTGCCAGGTGCTCCTGGTCGGCTGCCAGGAGATCCTGGTCGGCTGCCAGGAGATCCTGGTTGCCTGCCGGGTGCTTCTGGTTGCCTGTCAGGTGCTTCTTGATCGCCTGACATGTGCTTCTTGTCGCCCGATATGTGCTTCTTGATCGCCTGACATGTGCTTCTTGATCGCCTGACATGTGCTTCTTGATCGCCTGACATGTGCTTCTTGATCGCCTGACATGTGCTTCTTGATCCTGGTCGGCTGCCAGGAGATCCTGGTTGCCTGCCGGGTGCTTCTGGTTGCCTGTCAGGTGCTTCTTGATCGCCTGACATGTGCTTCTTGATCGCCGGCAGATTGACGGGAGATCCAGGTTGATTTTAATGATGTCACACAATGCTTAAACGACGTTTCAATGTTTATGTAAACGACGTTAAATGGCATAAAACGGCACTATATGGTGCTAATTTGAAAGTCGATGTTTGTCACGGAAAGTGAGAAACCCTCAACAGAACCATCAAACGATCCAATCAATCGATGGGGGGTGCCAAGATGGGTACCGGGAAGTCAGCTGGAGCCTCTCCGTGGCTCCTGGTCGGCTGCCAGGTGCTCCTGGTCGGCCGCCAGGAGATCCTGGTCGGCTGCCAGGAGATCCTGGTCGGCTGCCAGGAGATCCTGGTCGGCCAGACCCTCTCTGTGGCACCTGGTCCGCTGCCAGGAGATCCTGGTTGCCTGCCAGGTGCTCCTTGTTCGCTTGCCAAGTGCTCCAAGTTGCCTGGAAGTTTTTAAACGACGTTTCAATCTATGTTAAACGACGTTGAATGGCATTTGACGGCACTACACGGTGCTAATCGATGCTTGAACGACGTTTCAATTTATGTTAAACGACGTTGAATGGCATAAGACGGCACTACACGGTGCTAATCGATACTTAATCGGTGCTTATCGGCACTGACGGTGCTATCGGCACTAACGGTGCTAATCGGTGCTTATCGGCACTAACGGTGCTATCGGCACTAACGGTGCTAATCGGCACTTAATCGGTGCTTATCGGCACTAACGGTGCTATCGGCACTAACGGTGCTAATCGGTACTTAATCGGTGCTTATCGGCACTGACGGTGCTATCGGCACTAACGGTGCTAATCGGCACTTAATCGGTGCTTATCGGCACTCACTACTACAAAAAAGCCTAAAGAGACCACCTATAAACCATCTTGGAGACCACCTCAAGAGGGGGTCTCTAGGTCAGTGGTCTCTTAGGATAAGAGACCTCTTCTTTGAGGGGGTTTATTAAATAGAAATAAGAGACCAGCTATTTAGGAAAAGTGATCCCTTAGGTAGAAGGAAAAGAAACCACTTATTTAGATTAGATGGTCTCTCTAGTTCTAGTAAAGAAACCACATAGGCCAATAAGTGGTCTGTTTGATTTCACTAAAAAAACACTTGTCTCTAAAAGGTGGTCTCTTTGCTCTGAATATATAATTTTTTTATATTATTAATTGTCATTGAGATTATTATTATTAATTATTATAATAATATTCTTATATTTATAGAATATTATGAAATAATATTTACAGAATATTATGAAATTATAACATCAATCAAACAATCAATACAGCATAACAAGCAATAATATCTAAATATATAAATTTAAAAGAAAATTCGGTTGAACACGGTAGGACATTGAAAAATAACTTCAATTTGACTGCAAAGCCTCTTCCACATCCGTATTCCACATCCGTATTCCAAATAATCTCACTCTTCAGATTATTTTCCGCAGATTTGTTTCGGGGAAGATGCTCTAGGTCCGCATCAACGGCAAAACTGAAGAATATGTTGTTGTGAACGTACCTGAATAAAGATAGAACGGATGTTGCACCTATTAAAGAGAATCAACAAGTATATACTGACCACAAGCATCTAACTTACACAAGGAACCAATCTAAGTTTACGCAAAAGTAACTTATAAGCATCGAAAAATAACTGTGACGGATGAATCGCTTAGATAAAAATTATGGTACCGAAGGCATCAAAGGGAATTGTTAATCTGTATACAAAGGCAAGTAATTGAATCCAACCTTGCAGTTGTAATGAAAAAATCCAACAAACTGCAAATACATATCCCTCAGAAACTGAACAGCACAGGTACAACCATACAAGTATGTCAACAAAAACCAATGACCTCGAGGGTTGTCAAAGTTTCAGTACTGACAACCTCTTGGGTCTTGGGGTTGGTTAACAAAAAGATAAATAGGCAAGTACAAAGGACTAACATGTGAAAGCACTCCGGATCTGTAGGATTTATAGGTGGAATGCATCTGTTTTGACCCCAATAGCACCACTTGTAGCAGCATCAACAAAGTCTGAAGTCACTTTGTAGAGAGCCCTGTCCCTCAGAATCCTGTAAAATACTCTTTAACCATCATGAAGTGTCTACATCTAAGTCAAAGAATAAACATATAACTGCAGGAGGCATCTAAATTACCTCTCCTGAGGAAACTCAATCAATTCATTTCAACCATCCATCACAAACTTACCTTGCAATACTCATTAAAATAACACATATAATCAAAAAATTGAATTTTTTTTCCCACAAACCACCTATTACAAACAATAACTACAACAAAATTTCCGGCGAACAAAAAACTTTCCGGTGAAATCAAAACCAATTCAAAAATTTACGAATTTAACATATATCGCCTCAAAATTAAACGATCTATAACATATATACTATCAACAACAATTAATAATCAACCAAAATTCAATTTGAATTTAAGCCGAAAATCAAATTACCCAAAATCGAGGCTTGTTGGTACGGTTGAATAGAGCACAAAGAGAGGATCGATTCGGCTATTAGAACTCCTAATTTGGTGACCAATAACAACTTGATTTAGGGGTTTGGTTATTTAGAGGGTTGAAGAACATGGGAGGGGGGAAATGTGGCAGGCGAGAGAGAAGGAAAAAAAGGGTGGGGGTGTGTACGGGGTGGTGGTTAGGTAGAATTATGATTTTTAGTATAAGAAGAGAAGAGAGAACAGAGGTCGGATGGGAAATAAATATTATTAAAAAATGATAAGAAACCACTTTTTAAATAAGATGGTCTCTTTACTTATATTATAAGAGACCATTTTTTGAAAAAGTATGGTTTCTTTTATTAAAGAACCACTTATTTAAATAAGATGGTCTCTTTACTTATATTATAAGAGACCATTTTTTGAAAAAGTGTGGTTTTTTTTTAAGTAATCAATTATTTGAATAAGGTGGTCTCTTATTAGTGGTTCCTTTGCCTATATTTGTAGTAGTGACTAACGGTGCTATCGGCACTAACGATGCTAATCGGCACTTAATCGGTGCTTATCGGCACTGACGGTGCTATCAGCACTAACAGTGCTAATCGGTACTTAATCGGTGCTTATCGGCACTAAAGGTGCTATCGGCACTAACGGTGCTAATCGGCACTTAATCGGTGCTTATCGGCACAATACGGCGCTAAGTTGAAGGTCGATGTTTGTCCCGAAAAGTAAGAAACCTTCAATAGAACCATCAAACGATCCAACCAACCGAAGGGAGGTGCCAGGAGGTCGACTGAAGCCCCTCCGTGGCACCTGGTCGGCTGCTAGGAGATCTTGGTCGGCCAGACCTTCTCCATGGCACCTGGTCGGCTGCTAGGAGATCCTGGTCGGCCAGACCTTCTTCATGGCACCTGGTCGGCTGCCAGGAGATCCTGGTTGCCTTCCAGGTGCTCCAGGTTTGCTGACAGGTGCTCCATGGTCGCTTTGTCGTGCCTCTCGGAGCTTTTCACAATGCCTGGAGTCTCGTTCTTGAATCACGTCCTTGACATTTGTATGTTGTATACATCCTTTCAAGGCATAATTAATCTCTCTTTCTTGTTCTAAGATGTGGAGCTTGTGATGAAGCTTTTTAGTTCTTGCCCCCCTTGTTTCATATGGTGGAGGTCTTGCTTCTCGTTTGATCGTTCAAGAAGTTTCTTTTCCACTGAGCACTTGACTTCAAGTCTGGTTTGCATTGTTATCTGGTTGTCAACCCTTTATCTTGATTCTAGGTTTCCAACCTTCCTTTGGTTTGAATTCGATTGACGGCTCTTGATTCAAGTCTTTAAACTCAAACGACGAACTCGATTGGAGGCAGACAACCTTTTTGGCCATCTCGATTGGAGACAGACAGCCTTTTTGACCATCAAGGCTAAACATTTGTATCGGAATTTGAGATTCCAGATTAAGTAAGGAATGACAAAGGACCTCTTATCTCAACATTCTCACTAACAGTTTCTGTGCCTTCAAGGCATTATCAGGGAGCCAACCAGTCTCAGGGTGAGCTTTTATGAGGGTCTATCCTTCAGCTTACATCAATTGGTGCTATCAATTTGAAATAATAGACGGGGCCTTTAAGACCTGAAAGTAAACTCTTCCGGCGTAGTTCTCTATCTCAGAAGAAGTAAACTTAGATTGGGCATCAGCTTTAACGTTCTGTTCTCTCGAAATGTGTTTCGCATACCATTCACTCAAACTCAGTCATCACGGCCTTCATGACTCTCAAGTACTTTGCCGTAGTTTGAGATTCTTGACTCTCATTATTCTAGCCAAGCCTAAACCGGCTATCAAGGCTTCATACTCAGCTTCGTTGTTAGTTGTCGGAAAGTCCAATTTTAAATCATACTCGACTGTAAACCAATCGGGGCTTTGCAAGACTAAACCTGCACCACTAGATTATGTTTTTGATGCTCCATCAAAATAGAGCACCCAATGTTCATTCTGATCAGGTACAGGCTCTTCATCTTTTTCTTCATTTCCAGGGGTGGTTACTATATCCTGCCCCCCGACTTCTTGGTTGGCAATGGTACATTCAACCACGAAGTTAGCCAATGCCTGGGTCTTAATGGCTATTCGAGGCTCATACGTGATGTCAAATTCTCCAAGTTCAATCGACCACTTAATTAACCTTCCACCGGCTTTCGAGCTATGTAATATGCTTCTCAACTGCTGGTCCATCAGGACTTCAATGTTTGTCTTGGTCTTGGGTGTTGAACGTCGATGTTCGAAGGTTGAACGCCAATGTTTGAAATCAAGGGTTTTCAATCTCAAGGGTGTTTAAATCACCGAAATATCTATCAGAGCTGCTAGTCCAAGGCCAGGGGGTTTCCGGTTAGCCCAACGAGGTCTTAAAAGTCCATGACCCCCTCGAGCTTGGCCTTCATAACTAACCTTGGCCTTTATGGATGATCTTGGCCTTCATGGCTAACAACTTCTGTTCTTCAACCTAGGATTCGGGGTTGATTCCTCGATTTAGATTTCGATAAATGCAATCCCGTTGGTTTCTTGCCTTTTAAACTTCTGAGACGAGAGCTTGCTTGATCTTCTTAATCCTTGCTTAAGGTTATCTATTGACCTTCATCCTTGGATCCTTAACCCAGGTACTTAATAAGTATTGAAGAGTAGCTAGTCCTTCACATCCTCGGCCTTTCATGGCTTTGATTATTGCATGTGGCTTTTATCTTCTTGTCTTTTATCCAGGGTCCTTCACAGACTTAAACTCTTACTTGGTCGCGTTGTCCATTCGCGTATTTTTTTATTTTCGGTACTCGGTCATCCTTGACTTGCACTCATCGGGTTTTTGGCACATAAATAAAATCACACAGTCAATGAATGGAAATCAAACTTGCATTAATAACTTGAAATGGGTTCAACCCTTACATAGAGTACTACTATCCTACTCGGAGCAACATGCTCTGCAATGGTTTCAATGAACCTTATTTCTACTTCTACTAGATAAATATGAAGCTAGGTCCTACTAGGATAACTTGAGCCCATCGGGGCTTTGCAAGACTACGTCTGCACCAGATTTTGTTTTAGATGCTCCATCAAAATAGAGCAACCTCCACTCCTTTTGGTCTCCTCCTTATTATTCTGAAGTTCACTTCCTGCTTGGGGTATTGCCTCCTGCCCCCCAACTTCTTGGTATTCCTTACCTCTACGGACATCCATGTCTTCAATCGGAAGGACCTGTCCCCCGATTCCATCAGGCCTTCACGAGGCTACATAACAGCTTCGTGCCATCTTTTGATCGCCTTTATGTTCTCCAACACCATTCCGGGTTGGGAACTTGATCTTCATATGATAAGTTGAGGCAACAGCTTTAAATGCATGAAGTCTAGTCCTTCCGAGGATAGCGTTGTACGTTGAAACCGCCTTGATTACGAGGAAGTTCAACATCTCAGTGGCCTTCTTGGGCTCCTGTCCAATAGTCACGGGCAATTGAATAGTCCCTTCAACTTTAGATCCTACTCCATTAAATCCATATATAGGCATGTTATTGGGGGTCAACTGAGAATCATTGTAACCCATCTTCACAAATGCATCATGAAATAGAACGTCAACGGAAGCTCCATTATCTATCAAGACTCGCTTCACTTCTGAGTTTCCAATTACAGGAGTTATGACCAACGGGTCGTCATGGGGGAACTTCACCCCTTCAAGTTCATAATCGTCAAAACCAATTGCGATTTCAGTCCTAGCCTGCTTCGGGGCCTCTCCCACGATGTGTATCACTTCTCTGGCATAAGCCTTCCGAGAATTCCTTGTTGTACCGGCTGCAGTCGGGCCTCCTGAGATCATGTTGATTACTGGCCCTCGGGGTTGTGGGTTGCGATCGTGAACGTCATCCCTTCTATTATAATCTCTAATTTGATTAACACGATCTTCACCCTTAGTGAAGTGGCTCAATTTCACTCTACGAATTAAAAACTCGATCTCATCTTTGAGTTGCTTGCAATCATCAGTGTCATGCCCCACATCTCTGTGGAATCTGCAATACTGATTCTTGTTTCTCTTCGAGGGATCACCCCTGAGTGGCTTCGGCCATCGGAAATCCTTATCCTTTTCAATGTCAAACAAGATTCGACTTCTAGAAGTATTCAACCTTGCATACTCAGTGAACCTCCGTCCTTGGTTCTTCTTAGGGGCATAGTCGGAGTCCTCGCTAGTTCGGGGAAACTTGTCCCTAGCATCATTCTCGTGGTCATCATACTCATGGTCTTGATTTTGCTTCTTTGTATCATTGTTACCCTTGCCATTGTTTATCACGACATCCTTTTTGGTACTATCCTCGGCCTTGATATACTTATCAGCCCTCCGTTGGAGTTCAGCCATATTCTCAGGTGGATGCTTTGCCAATGACCTTTTAAAGTACAGGTCAGTAGTGCCATGTTCTAGGGCTACCATGGCCACCTTGTTCTCTAAGTCGGTGATGTTCAACGTCTCCTTGGTGAACCTCTTGAGATAATCTCTCAGATTCTCATTCTTCCCCTGTACCACATAAATGAGGGATGCAGAACTTTTCTCATGAACTCTTCCGCTGATGAATTGACTCACAAAGGCAGCGCTTAACTCCTTGAAAGAGCCAATCGAGTTTGCAGGTAAGCGGCTGTACCATCTTTGAGCCATACCCGACAGGGTTTGAGGGAATGCCCTACACTTCAAGGCGTCACTTGCAGGTTGCAACAGCAGTGCGTTTGAAAATGTCCTAACATGGTTTGCGGGATCGCCCGTTCCATCATAGGCCTTAATCGTCGGCATCTTGAACTTCCTTGAGATGCGAGCATTCATTACCTCTTTAGTGAACGGAGGTGTAGGATCATCAGGATCCCCAAGGGGCATCAGATCCCTAGGGTTACTTTTGGGGGTCTCCACCCTTGTCGATTTTTCAGTTGGGGCTTCGGCCCTTCGTTGTCTCCTTGAGGGCCTCTCAAGATTTATAATGGGAATCCTCCCTGTATCTGGTGGAGGTCGAATCAGACTTCGCCTTGCTTGCTCTCTAGCAGTATCATCCTTCAACATTTGGATCTCAGCTTCATGAGCCTTAATCCTTTCCTCAGCCGTTTGTGGAGGTCCATCATGGATTCTTTGGGACCTCCTTCGAGGTTCTTTATTAGCACGTCGCCTCCTCGGGGCTTCATCATGATCATCGTTGTCATCCTCAGACGTTGAATCATCAGTATAGGGACCAGAGTAATCATCGTACCCTCGATCTCGGATCTGTAAGGCATGACCGCTCGGTCCAGGTTCCCTGTGTTGAGGGGGATAGTTAGGCAGCCCATACATCGAGTTAGTATTCAAAGGGAGATCCGTGGTGTGGATCTGTACCCCCGGAGGCAGCGTACGACCAGCGCTATCAAGAGAAGAAACCACCATCTGAAGAGGGTTAGTTTCTTGGCTTTGAGGGATAGTCACGGGTAAAGTTCCCTCAACATGGGGAATCGTCCCTGAGGGTTGAGAGGTTAGAGGTTGAATGACCGTCCCTGTTGGTGGGAGTAATTGTCCTTCTTCAGCAGTGATGAGCGGATCAGAGATGGCAGGTGGAGCAGAGCTAAGGGGTATGGCCTCAGTCGATGTTGGTCTTCGTGTTTGAACCATGGTTGATGTTTTCTTCCCACAGACGGCGCCAAATGTTGTGGATCAAAAACTAGATTACGATTTGTAATTAATGCTAGGGTGGTTGAGTTTCGAGCTTTAATGGCTGTTTCTGCGTTCGAGACTTTAATCGATCCTTACAGAGTGCCTACGTATCTCGTATTGAGAATCAAGCCAACGTAGTTCTGAGGGTGAAGGAGCAGGTCCTTATATAGGCTGAGAAGCCTTAGAATTATGGTAGGAATAGGAGACTTGTTAGACAAGTCTTTGGGGAAGGTTCTAGATCTATTCCTTATAGGAATAGATTTCCATATTGAATTGGATGCCTTGGTGGCTAAGTCTGGTGGAAATAATATCCTTATCCAACTCTTATTGCTGAGCTGTTTATTTCCCCCAATATTAATTACGAAATTAATATTATAATCGGGGTTTTGGGCCCATCTGGAGGGCCCCACATTTGGACCATCCTTGGCCTAATTAATGTCACATTAAATGTGTCTTTAGGGCTTATTTTCAGCCCATATCAATGATATAACAAGGTTTGTAAAAAAAAAAAAAAAAAAAAATTTGCCCGCAAGGGTTGTCTCAGTTTGTTAAAGAAAGGTCATCTCACCTCATTCCCACGGGAGGCGGATTTGTGATTATGTTATCCTGGGGCAGAGCCTCAGTTTTGCGGTTTGCCTTGGATCACGTGGTTTGCAGGCTATTGCGTGAGCCCATGGGTTTACCCAGAGCTCACTAGAAGGGGTAGGGCTGCGAGTTCCCATGTTAAAAAAATAAAAAATAAGAAAAATAAAAAATAATAATAATAATAAATTTTAAAATATTTTGAATACAAAACGTATATATACTCCAAGTACTCCAATTAAATGAGTACTTCATAGAACTTTTCTATAATAAAAATATATTATAATAAAAATTGATTTCCTTATATATTTTTTTGTTTATACAAAACACCTGACTAAATTTTATGTTACAATTTCAAATTCTGAAAAGACATCATATTGTTCATACAATAAAAAAATTAAATTTGTTATTTTCTTAAAATACATGTAACTACTCAAGTTAATGTAAATAGTTAAAAAAATTAAGATATAGTTTAATGTAATATGCAATATGATTTATTTCACTATTATTAATATGAATAAGTGAGGCCTCAATCGACACCGAGAAGCCATAAGCTTATTTTCAATTATGATTGTAGATAATAACTTGTTTATTTTTTATTTATTTATTAGTCTTTACTTTTAAGTAATAGTTAAAAATTAGCATTACCAATATAAATTGATAATAGAGTGAAATAAGTTGCAATATTTTAATTAAATTAAATATCATAATTCCAAGATTTGTGAGACATAAGATTGGTTTATATAATAACAAAATTGTATTCACTTTACTTATTAAAATTCAATGTATATAATTATTTAAATCACTGTAATGCAAAAAACATTATTTAAATGTTTCAATAATAATATAACTTTTTTGATAAATATATATAAAAAAGTAAATTTTTGCAATTTTACTTTTGTTTGTATTCAGTTGCATATGCAACTTTTTTTTTTACTGATGCTGCTAGTTGCATGTGGTTGAAAATTAAAAGTAGGATAATATATAAAACAAGTGCTACTAGAGAGCCTTGGTGATGGATTGACCGACCACCATTTGCTACTATATTTGCTGACCTTGTATTTTTCTTATTATCTTTTACCTGCCCGTACATCTGGGTACATATATTTCCTCTCTAGCATAAATTCTTATGTCTACTGAACGTCTGATATTGACTTCAACGTTGTAAATTGTCTCATGTGACTATCGTTGTAGATCTTACAAGACCATCTAAAAGTCTTACTTTTTGGTTGCTTTTCCGTAAGTGTTATAATGACAATTACATTCGGTATTCCAATTTTGGGATCCATATTCATTTGTTGACTATATGGTCTTATTGTTTCAATGATCCTTAGTCTTCGAACTTAATGTTGATTTTCTCGAGGCTCATCGATGCTGCCAAGTGATCCTTACTTCACTGCATTATCGTGTTTTGCTTTATTGTTTGTTCCTTTGTTTCAGGGTCTGAGTTTCTTCCTTCTTTACAACAGTGCCATTGGGAGAACAGATCTTCTTCCGCATAATTCTGATTTGCAAGGTGTGTATTTTTGTTGTTTTTCGTTTCATTTTTCAATAAGTAAATAATTTAAGCAACATTGGGTAAGTATTTTATGAGGGTATCTGAACATATAATTATGTTCGTTGCTGCCTAAAGTCAAGATGCTTACATCAAATGCGAGTGCCTTTTGTCATAGGTCATTAAATCCTACTTTTATTAAGAGTGGCAATAAAATTTGGCAAACAATTGCTACATTAGCCCTACCTACGGAAAGACGAATGTCCTATCAAGTGACAAGATTAGTCCAAATACAGCTTCTGGACTTAGTTGCGCGATCTCTATTTACAGAACCATCATATTTAACTTCTCTCTGAACTTGGTTTGTGTATAAAATTGTCTTCAGTTAAAAGAATTCTCAGGTTTACATTGTAACTATATATGTTTAAAAAAAACGCGTGTTTGTTTCATCCATGTTTAAGTTACAAGTTTTGTAGAAGATGCTTAAAGTTAATAGACAAGACCATTTTGTTTTCTCCCTGATACCTAATTGCAGAACCAAGCAGAAGTTGACAGTTTTATAATGGCCTCATACATAGGATAAACATAAATGAGCTAAAGTTGTGTTGTATGAATACCTTAATGTGTCTAATGGTTATATTGTTTGATTGATTTCTTTTCAATTTTATAGCAAACTGGAATATCAAGTACACATACATGTGAAAAAAACAGCAAAGATACTTGTTGGGCACTTGTAGAAAATATAGTGCTCAAATGGTTGCTTGCAGTCAATTCACATTGATTTGTGTTGATGAACACACAGGTGTAAACAATGTGTATACTAAGAACCTTAGTGCTTATAGTTTTATAGGTGTCAATATATGTATAGACCGGTGCAATGCACGGGCTTTTACACTAGTTGCAACTAAAAGAAAGAAGTGTATTCATCTAGTTAAGGTGAGCTAACTTTTTTCATTGATGTAGTATAAATTACTGTATTGTGCTAAAATGGTTACTGAAGACTATTCTAGTCATGAGTCCGGCCAGGCGACGTATTTTCAGCTGCAAGAACTTTTCATTATCATTATGCATGAACTCGCTATAACTTGAGAGATCATTCTTTAAGAGCAGTTAAATGTACATCTAACCTCCAACCCAAGACGGCAAGACCTACTTATGAGTGAGAAATATCGAGCATACTGGGTTCAAGGGCGGAGGCAGGAATATAATCTACCCTGGGCTATAATAAACATATAACTGGTAATAAGAGCTTACTGAAATAAAGTAGCAGTCCCAAAGTAGCAGCAACAAACAGGTAATAGATGCTTTATACCTGTAAAACAAGAATGAAAATCAGCCCTCATTATCTCATAAACCTTTAATTTTATAATATAAAATTTACACATTAACTATTAAATTTGAGCAATTCTTACTTGTTATTTGAGTTGCAGCCTGCGATTCTTAATAGAATAAAATTCATCTATTATCGAATCTGAATCGATATCTTCAACAAGGTCTCGTTCAATGTAAAGCATCATAGAATCTGCTAAAAACTCCCCTTCCATTTTATTACGCAAAGCAGTTTTAACATGTTTCATTGCTGAAAAAGAGCGTTCGGTTGTTGTAAGAACCCCAAATTTTGGATATAATTAAAACTTTTTATTAAGTAATGATAAAATGAGGAACAATGATTCCGACAACAAGGTCACCAGCTCTAATGAATGGTGGTTTCAAAGAACAATAATTGTAATGAATGGATATTGCTTTGGACAATTATCCTGATGCATCGGTATATTGTCAGAATAGAGTAATTCGATGGTTGAGGACCTAGATAAGAATAATCTACCATCCAGGAAGGAGCTAATGGATCCTTGAAGGGAAATGAGTACGTGCATAGTATTTCCCCTACGTGCATAGTGTTTCCCGTACGTGCATAGTGTTTCCTGTACGTGCATAGTAATTTGGTGGATGAATAGTGATTTTGTAAGTTGGAAAACTTTTCACGCCACCCTATGTACGGGACGTGATATGGATGTTTCGAAGTCATATTAGTAATACGCGGAGGAAATAAGTGAATGCAGAGACGATCAGAATTCAGAAATTCCAAATTCTTTTTCGGTATAATATTTGACCGGACAGTGGATTAAATATTATTATAAATCCAAGAATTGAGATATTAACTTTGAGGATTTGATATTTTGGGATGTTATTATATTTGATTTAAGAATGAAGGTAGGAAACCACTGAGGCAGTGAAACAAGCGTTCTAGAAACCGCTAAAACGTTATAACAAGATTAATCAATAAAGCGAACGAATCCTAGATTACGGATTAAGTTCGTATCGAGATTAAATATCCTACATGGTCATCACGAGGATTATATTAAGGATTGGGGAAGGTATTATGAATATCGAGAAATTTCCCGGTAAACCCTAGAGGTGAAACTACTTAGTTATTCGTCCGAACGATCAATGAATTAAGCAATAACCGGACAAAAGAACAAGCAGAGGATCAAGATGCATGCATGTGCAAGAGGATAAGAGCAAGTAACCATGTAGCTACATGAGTAACTAGAACAATTAGAGATTAAACCAAGTACTTAGCATCCTTCCATCATCCAACCACAAAATCAAGCCACTTGTTCATCAAAACACCTCATGCATGACATCATACCTTTAATAAAGTAACTTTATGAGATAATATCTCAATAATGTGAGATGAGATCAAGAGAATAGCAAACAAAACACAAAACAAACACCTCATTTCTCCCCCTTGTGCTCTCGGCCTTCCCTCTTTTTCAAGGAGAGAAACCCAACTTCCATCCATGGTTAAATCTCAAGAAAATTAAGGTGAGTCCTATATTTCATAACTAAGATACCCTATGAATTTCATCTACAAATTCCATACCAATCTTGAGATATAAAATCAAGAAGATGATGATGAATAGTAACTTTTAAGTATTAACTTTGTGTTCTTGTTTTCTTTTGATTGATTCAAGTACACTAAGACTACTTAAGGATCATTCAAGGCTTAACAAGTGTTATTCACACTCCAAGGAAGGTATAAATCTCTTGAAACCCTAGGCCTTAGTTTGATATCATGCTTGTTCTTGATGATTTTTAGAGTAATATGTTCTTAATAATGATGTTATAAGCATGATTAGTTAAGTGGTTTAGTGAATCAAGAAGCATGATGATTTCCAATACCAAGATCAGTAGCTTCTGGACTCTTAGAGATGCTTATTAAGTGTATAAATTGTTTAGATGCCCGGTGTGGCTTGGTTGATGCGATATGATTTTTAGAATGCTCGATTCATAGCCGTCGTAATGGCGAAATTTCATTAACCCTTAAAAATGGAGCATGTTCGAACCAAAAAGTTTCTGACCAAGTTGAACACTTGACCAATTCTTGTCGGTCTTGAATCATAGATCGTTTTGGCGAAAGAATCGAAACATTCCGACTTACGGTTTAGGAGTTATGGTCAAATTACTAAAATCGGTTCGAAACCGTAAGTAAAAGTTCGTAACTTCAATTGAACCCCGATAAAATACGTAAGTCAGTGGCGAATCTTGGTAATTAAATACTAGAGGTAAAAAGGAAGGTGTGAGAGAAAACCTCATGTGAAACGGATCATTTTCCGATTTTATAAAAATGTTTGAATCGAAGTTAAACGCGAACGAACCCCTAAAAACCCGCTTGATTATAACTTCGGTAAAACACTTAGAAAACGGACGATAAAACTCGGAGTATAATATTGATTCTTAACGATCAACTTTAGAACTTGTATGACTTAAGTATGTCCCAAGTGTAAGTACAGTGACATGTCGTATTAACGAACGAATGTCGGGTCGGATCGATGATAAAAGGAATCCACTAAAAGGGGTATAACGAGATAACTCGAGAACATGTTTCGATTTAAGTATAACTTAACTTTTAAGATGTTAAGTGATTAATCCCGAATGCCTTGGCTATTTATAGATCACCAAGCTGACCCGGGACCCGCTACCACTACCCCTTACCGTACTCGACTACCAGGCAAGTTTCAATTCCCTTCTTTTAGGCTGTTGTTGTGATAATATATGTATATGATTTCTGTTTTACATATGCCATCGCATGCATGCCTGTTTCCAATTATATTGTGACTCTGGTTTTTGTGATACTTGTTCCCTGAATTGATATTGGCTTATAGACTAGATACGATTTATCAGTAATAAGCCGGATTGTTTTGGTAAGACCCTTAGCGAAGGGTGTAACACCCCCAGATCCGGGGTCCGGGATCCGGTGGTTACGGTTTCCAATTCTGTCCACAACAATTGAACTTTCCTTAACATAAAATAAATTACGTCTCTATGACCCAACACAACAATATAAAACACACCCGTTATAGTCCCAGAGATGAAATCAGAGTAACAATCAAATTTTTATTAATCACATTATGAGTTCTTACAATCCAAAAGAATTTCAATATAAATACATACTCTTTGCCATCCATTTACATAAGTCATACTAGACCATATTCTTGGTACTGAAAGAATAAATATATCCTACCAATAGCTTCTTCTTCAGCTCTGGTAGTCTCATCGTCCTCGCCCGCGTCGAGTGCGCCTTGTGCGAGTCATCTGGTCTAGCTGTTGTTGTGATATAATAATAAAGCAAGGGTGAGCAATAGCCCACCAACAATAATATAACTGAACGATAATATATAACAGTTCAAAAGTATCTTTCAAACCATATGCCATGCATTTACGGAAATGATGCCAGTATAATATGAACGATGAAGTTACAAGGTAACTTAAAGTATTTGTTTGTAGAAATATCTGCTACATCAAAAGTAAGCGAGATATTCTCATTGTTATTAAGAAGAGGAACTTGCATAAAATGGTTGCAATTCCAGTTACGAACACTTTTCCAGCTCTGCCAACAGTAATCATGTTGCAGGAAATAAATAAGTTTGGATGATGAACCAATGATGGAGTATTCACCGCGCCCGCTGTTCCAATCTTGATGATCAGTCGAGATCGTACAGCTCAAATTAGATTTACTACCGGTAGAAGGAAGAACTGACGGCTTTACTTGTATACCGCCTTACTAGCTCTCCCCGGCCAACGGTTGGGCCAAAGGGGATGGACCGGCGCTACTCGGCCTCTTACACGACTCCTAGTTCAAATAGAATTCATGATTCTGAATGTAACGTTCGTCCCCCTTTCCCCAAGTATAATACTTGTTGATAAGACTCCACTAGGTAGTCGTATCTAGTTGGAAAGGAAAATTTACCAATAACTCCCAAGCTATTACTTGGTAACGGATATCAACTTGTTCCAACAACTTACCCCTCGAAAGATGAGAAGGTAAACAATGACTTAATAAGTCAATAGCACCCGAGTTGCGAGTGAAGAGAATACTTTATGACCGGGAAGTCGACAAGATAAATAACATTTTCCAAGTAAGGTTCCCTTATTTTTAGGGAGATAGACTCAAGAAGAATGATGTCTGAGAACCTTTCTTGATATAAGATTAATAATAATATGTCTCCGAAATATTTTCCGTAATAATCGAAGAAGATAAACCTTATCGAGGTTATTCTAAGTATGGAATAAATATTCAGAGAATATTTATTGAATTAAAATATTTTACAGAATATTTAGGAATATGAAAGAATATCTTTAATCAGAGTATTTCTCAAATAATCCTTGAAGAAATATCGAGAGAATATTTATTGCATAATTAAATATTCAAATGAATATTCAAAATAATATCCATTAATTATTAAGACCTGAAAGGAATATTTAAAATAATATTCGATGATTAAATAGAACCCTGGATGAATATTCAAAATAATATTCATAATTAATTAGGAATTTAAATGAATATTGAAAAAGTAATATTCATTTAATGAATAATATTCTAAATGAATATCATGTAATATTCATTTAGTAATCCAAGCTTTAAAGGAATATTCGAGATAAGACTCGATAAATAAATCAAGCTTCAGATGAACATTAAAATAATATTCGTCAGGTAATTACTATCTTAAATGAATATTCAAAAGTAATATTCATTTAATGAATAATATTCTAAATGAATATCCAAATAATATTCATTTAGTAGTCCAACCTTTAGAAGAATATTCGAAATAATAATCGATAAATAATTCGACTCTGAATGAATATTAAAAATATTATTCGTCGAATAGTTACGTTCAAATAATTATTTGAAGTAAGGATCGTTGAATAAATAATCTCGAACGAATAGTCAAATAATATTCGTCGCCCGAGTAATGGAAAATATTTACTTAAATATTTTCCTCCGAGGTAATCTCGATATGTCAAGAAATATTGACTCCCGGTCTATATTTGATGAATAAGATGTATACACCCTTCTCTGAGGGTCTTACAATAACCAGCTTATAATTGATACGATAGCTATCTAATATATAAGCCAATAACAATCAGGGAACAAGCATAATGATATAACTTGAAAGTAGACATGCATGCTATGGCATATGTATAACAGAAAACATTTTTATATATATTCAATCACAACAACAGCCTAAAAGAAGGGAATTGAAACTTGCCTGGTAGTCGAGTACGGTAAGGGGTAGTGGTAGCGGGTCCCGGTTCAGCTTGGTGATCTATAAATAGCCAAGGCATTCGGGATTAATCACTTAACATCTTAAAAGTTAAGTTATACTTAAATCGAAACACGTTCTCGAGTTATCTCGTTATACCCCTTTTAGTGGATTCCTTTTATCATCGATCTGACCCGACATTCGTTCGTTAATACGACATGTCATTGTACTTACACTTGGGACATACTTAAGTCATAAAAGTTCTAAAGTCGATCGTTACAAATCAATATTATGCTCCGAGTTTTATCGCCCGTTTTCTAAGTGTTTTACCGAAGTTATAATAGAGTCGTCTTTTAGGGGTTCGTTCGCGTTTAACCTCGACTCGCATATTTTTAATAAATCGAAAAACGATCCTTTTGACATACGGTTTTCTTTCACACCTTCCTTTTTACCTCTAGTATTTATTTACCAAGATTCATCATGATTTTACATATTTTACGAGGGTTCAATTTCAGTTACGAATTCTCGGTTACGGTTTCGAAATACTTTTAGTAAACTGGCCGTAACTCCTAAACCGTAAGTCCGTTTCACGTGATCTTTATATCAAAACGAAGCTTATAACATAAGCTATCCTAACATGGCAGAAAAGTTTCTGGACAGTAGGGTCTTGATGTGACAAATGGCATACAAAACATGATATTGTAAAATCGGGCATTATAACGGCTATGTTTACGCGTTTTCCAAAGTTTTTACACTTTATCTCGATCTAACAAAGATCACTCCAACCAAACAAACGCATGATAATCATCATGACTAGTCTATCAACAACTCATCTCAACCATCTCATCAATCACAATCCAAACAACAACCATAATCAACTAAAATCATAGATCTAAGCATAACATAGCATACTAACACTAAATCATCCATAAAACTCATAAAATCTCAAAATGATACCAAGGGTTTTTGAGCTTTTTACCTTCCTTAGAGTGTGATATAGACTTAGTAAGCCTTGATCTATCCTTAGATGACCTTAAGCTAGCTAGATCAATCAAAAGAAACATAAAAATCAAAGGTTAGTTCATAAGAACACTATTCACCCTCCTCTTTGTTGATTTTTTTGAAAATGGAAACAAAGGAATTTGGGCTTGAAATTTCTAGGAGATTAGTTTCTTGAATTATAGGACTCACCTTAAAAATTACAAGATCAAATGATGGTGGGAGCTTGGACTTTGGATTTGGAATTTCCAAAGGGGCCGAATGGTTCTTTCAAGAGAGTGGTGATGTTTGGCTTGTTTTGTTGCTTGGGTTATTGTGTGGTATTGTATTATTGATGCATCTAGGATAATATCTAAGTCTTAAAGCTACTTTAATAAAGGTAAGATGTCATGCATGAGGTAATTTTCAAGGGACATGTGCTAGATTATGCATGGTTGCTTGCTAAGTACCTTGTTGGCTTGTAACTTGCTAGTTAGTTTGCAACTAAGTTGGTTACTAGATATTTCTATTAGCACATGTATGTATCTTGCTTTCTCTGCTTGATTCTGTGTCCGGTTATTGCTCGTTTCGATTGATCATTCGTAGGAATAACCAAGTAGTTTCACCTCTAGGGTTTATCGGGAAATTTCTCGATATTCATAATATCTTCCCCAATCCTTAATATAATCCTCATGATGACCATGTAGGATATTTAATCTCGATACGAACTTAATCCGTAATCTAGGATTCGTTCGCTTTATTGATTAATCACGTTATAACGTTTTAGCGGTTTCTAGAACGCTTGTTTCACTGCCTCAGTGGTTTCCTACCTTCATTCTTAAATCAAATATAATAACATCCCAAAATATCAAATCCTCAAAGTTAATATCTCAATTCTTGGATTATAATAATATTTAATCCACTATCCGGTCAAATATTATACCGAAAAAGAATTTGGAATTTCTGAATTCCGATCGTCTCTGCATTCACTTATTTCCTCCGCGTATTACTAATATGACTTCGAAACATCCATATCACGTCCCGTACATAGGGTGGCGTGAAAAGTTTTCCAACTTACAAAATCACTATTCATCCACCAAATTACTATGCACGTACAGGAAACACTATGCACGTACGGGAAACACTATGCACGTACGGGAAATACTATGCACGTATGGGAAACACTATGCACGTACGGGAAACACTATGCACGTACTCATTTCCCTTCAAGGATCCATTAGCTCCTTCCTGGATGGTAGATTATTCTTATCTAGGTCCTCAACCATCAAATTACTCTATTCTGACAATATACCAATGCATCAGGATCATTGTCCAAAGCAATATCCATTCATTACAATCATTGTTCTTTGAAACCACCATTCATTAGAGCTGGTGACCTTGTTGTCGGAATCATTGTTCCTCATTTTATCATTACTTAATAAAAAGTTTTAATTATATCCAAAATTTTGGGGTTCTTACAAAGGGCATATGATATTCATTCTAAATATAGACCGGGAGTCGGTATTTTGAGTTATAGATAGTCGTGGAAACCCGGAGGGATTCCAACGATAGATTATTATTTATTTGAGGAAGGTTATTGTTAAACGTTATTATATTCCATAAAGTATCAATTACTTGGAAATATTTCGAGGAATGTTATTCGAGTATTATCTTAGTCGAGAGATAATAAATGAATGTTAATTTTTTGAATATTCATTTAGAGTTGATATTTAATGAATATTATTTTGATATTCTTTAGAATGTTATTTATTAAATGAATATTACTTTCGAATATTCATTTAAGGTTTTATGTACTTAATGAATATTATCTTAAAATATTCATTGGAAGTTCTATTTACTTAAGGAATATTATTTCGATTATTCCTTTAAAGTTTTGATTAATAAATGAATATTATTTGGATATTCATTTAGAAGATTATTTATTGAATGAATGCGATTTGGATATTCATTTAAAAGATTAAATATTATATGAACATTATTTTCAAAAATTCATTTAAGGCTTGACTTATTTATTGAATAATATTTTAAATATTTATTGGAGTTTAATTATTTAATGAATATTATTTTCGAATATTCATTTAAGGAGGGATTTATTTAGTAAATAATTCCATATATTCATTCGAGGATTACTTACGAGCAATATTATGAGTTAATAATATTTCATAATTATTATTGAGTAAATAAATATTCTTGGAATATTTATTTAATTCTTAGTCGTTTGCCTGTCGTTCACTTTTTAGCTTCCCGGTCAATTCTTAGTCGTTCTACCCTTCCTCAGCACATCTTCTAGTGCTACAATCCATACTGTATCCTCTTTCCATCAACGTTGCTACTTTTCGTACAACTCACTATCCGGGTTATACTCTTACTCAGTCTTATCCTTATTGATACCTGCAGTAACATTGGTATCACTATCACCCTACGAATTCGGAGGTAACCTCGCTCGTACTGTGCATTTCCTGATCGCTTTAATCTTCGCAATCTCGATCAATATAGAGAAGTGGAAAGATTTATTGAGAGATCACTATGATCAATTGAACATTTGTTATATTGCATAGTTAGTACAGTAGGGCGCCAGCCTTTAGTACTTGACAAGCAATTAAACAAGTTATGGTATTCCACTTAGACTTCTATCACATAGACAGATAGTCACGTAGCAGTACCTCCCCTCCTAAAAGGGTTGTTCTTCTCAATTCATAAAGAAGATGAATAAGAGAGAAGATGAGAAAAGAGTTCTAAAGGATTATAGAAAGCTTTCATGATTGTAGAATATCATACTCAGAATTTACCTCTGAACTATAGAGGTTTATCAAAGAAGAAATTAATCATAATTATATCCAATACTATTTGATCGCAATCTCACGTGTCAACATATCTTGTTGCTTTGTCCATTATTCTATGGACAAATACTCTTGTTCAATCTTAGCGATACTTACATTCGGGAAATCCTTCAACCTTTCAGGTTAAATCTTAGATTTCTCACTTGACATCATTATTACTGACATCCCATATCATGTTACTAGCTTTTTCATAACTATAATATTGACACTATTTAGGTTGTCATCCTGAGAATTCATTAGAAAACCCATTCATAACATTCCTTGCTTCTCATTCCATAGTTGCTTACCCAGCCTTTTCTTTATCAATCACATCCTTCTTATTATCTGATTCTTACTCATTTCTATTATTTACTTTCACCTTCACCTCTTTATTGAGACACCTTTTTGCACTTGGTACCTCCTTATCAGTATTCCGTCACATTTATTCTATAATCATCACGTTATTCCAATTTAAACTTTCCGAAATGAATCTGGCCCGATCCCTTTAACTTAGATTCATATAATCTACTTCTGCCAACCTTGTTTCTCATTACTTGTTCTTTTCTATCCGTGGTTTTCCACAGGTTGTCTTTCGTAAGTCAGACCAGGTCGTATATCTACCGGCTCATGCTCTTATCATCTATCGAGCATCTGCATTTTACTGGCGTAGCCTGGCCACATGAAAACCTGTTATGACCGTGCTATAAGTTTTGGGGTTAAGGCTGGCTCGAATACCGCCGTCCGAACACTTTTAAACTCTCAGGTGGCCCAATAAGTCTCGGGCTCAACCGCCCTTCCCTCCAAGTCTCATTAATTCTTTCCATGGGAATATCTTTAACATCATGAATCATCAACCTCATATTCTCTATCTTGTTTGCGCAGAAGTACACTAACATAAACTTGTTTGTCATTCATCAACATGCCATTTAGTTAATCAATGGCAGCACTTTCTTTATCTTTACATTGTCATCTACTTTCTCAGAAGAATCACCATCGCTTGTTGTTTACGTAGTGCATTAATAGCTAATCCTACGGGTTTCAAATCCTTTAGGGGGACAAAGTAATCACTATTACTTATCCATAAGGAACACTTCCTGAACTTGATGTAGATATTACATGAAGTAGATACAATTGCAGAAGAATTTCAAGCATCGCAGCTATGTCAGGTTGATGAAACTATCACTCATGCAGCTTCCATAAAAGACTGGAAACTTAACGGTTTACTTCGTTAATTTTGTATCATGGTCCTGGTCTGCCTCAAAACGGGACCTTCTAAGGTACGTAATATGCTTAAGACTCCATCAGGAATCGAATCTTTACTTAAACTATTATTACCTTCGATTCTTGCACAATCATCAAAAGGAATGTAACTTCCTCCACTCCAATATGACCTTCATGGTCTTTCCAAATATCATTTTGTTTCTTCGGTATGAACATTTGTAATTATTCCTTTATACTTAGACTGTCGGCCACCTCATTGGCCTTTCCTGATAATAATAATTTCTTGTAATCCTTGTTCTCTGGATATATTCCGATTCAAACATTTCTACCTCATTCCCATCACTGTTGGGTGAAAGCATTCTCCCTTAAGCTCTGCTGAAGGAGAAAATATAACTATCAGTCTTTTTCCATAAGTCATTGCTTCCACCTTCCCGTGGGAACTTTATCACGTTTATTCCCAATTCTACTTAGGATACTTCTTTTCTTATTTCTTTCCTTATCTTAGGATAATCTCAACCTTTATAGGTTCAATCCATACTTCCTCAGGGTTTCATACATGCCTCATCTGGCATTATTGTTACTATGTCATACATTCCTTACCAAACTTCCATTTTGAAGTTCGGAATATTACCTTTTTCCTTGTAAGGTTTCTTAGGTTATCCTCATCATTCCTCCTGTATTTTCTAGGTACAGGGTATAACAAAACGTCACTGATCAATACTCTAATAATTCTGTCTATGTTCTTTCCAGAACTCTTTTTAATAATCCTTACAGGTCATTGTTGCCTTAGCAATCCAACTCATATCATTTGAATTCACAATGTCTTTATTAGGGTTAATGCCATCCCTTGTGCATTCCCCAGGGTTTGTCTTAATTTATGAATATCCTATCCTTAATTCAACTGCCAAGGAATTCTTGCATCTTATAATTGGCAATCAGATCATGTATCCTTAATAAGGGTCTTTTTTTTTTTCAATCATTCTCATTTGATAATCGATCGGTGGCTTAATGCCACCCTCATCTTTCAGATAGTTGTCAGCCTATTTGGCCTTCCAAAAGGCAACATATGCCTATCTGCTCTCTTACAGAACTTGGTAATGGTTGCAAGGATGTTTTGGAAGATATTGGTCGAGTTCAACGTGAATCTCTTAGTACTTATCGTTCGTCTCAAAGGTTCTTGCCTTAGACAAAATTTCTACAGCATATTGATCCATCTCTGACCATTTCTATACTCTCTTCATAAACCTTCATTGTTTACTTCCCTTAGTCATAATATATTCATGGTATTTATAATACTCTAACTTCATACATCTCAAGTCATTATACTTCCATTTTTACTCGTAATCTTGGGCAATCATATACACATGAATCACTTTAGTACGGGTGACCCCATTCCAAAAAGTCTAGTAAATTCCAAATCCAAACATGGGTTGCAAAGGGTTCAGTAGAAGATTCCTACGATCTCATTAATATTTCCTTTATATCAGAAGCCCTTGCAGTCGGTGCTTACTTAGAAGCAACCCGGCTTTGTTCTTTCATTGCTGGTCTAGTCACTTGATAATCCTTTGTGACTTGGCCTCAACTGGCCACAAAAAAAAAATATATTTGATTTTAGGGGTTGGCTAATAGCATTACTTTTCTAGCAATTACCGGCATAGTGCCTTCTTCTTTGATACCTTTCTACCTTTCCAAAACTTTACTTCCTATAAGTCTTAATCGGTTACTCAGCGCCGTCTCCAGTCGCCTTTCCTCTATTTTTATCTTTTCAACTATTCTTATCAATCCCGCGTGCCACGCAAGCTTACCATTCCTGGCATAACAGCCTTTTCACTTAAGTCAATCCCGGAGTTTCTCCGTCCGGCTAATTTCTTACTTACATTTCCTGTTTTCGTCCAATCTCACTTCATCATTTTATCACTACCATCGATTGTAATGCTCAGGGTCCGTTTACTAACCCATTTTACAGCATCCTTACCCAAATCACAGGGTTTGCTCCAGTTTCTACTCTTTTCCATGATATTCTCTGATAATCAGAAAGACAAGGTTTGCCAAAATTCACCGAATTCCTTTCCAGACTCAGGGAAATTCTGGTCAATCTAACCATCTACTGGTAACATTTAAGGAGACCAGTTTCGAAACCTGAAGAATAATCCTATGAATCACCAAGCAGGTAGAACCATAAGCAGTCATAATAACGGAATTATTGACATAAAGTTGGAAGTTTAACCACTAGAAAGGAACCAAATATATATATCCCATAGAAGGGAAATCAAAAGTTTCAAACTGAAACATGCCACCTCTTCCTGATACATATACATCTTAGTTGTCGATAATATCAAATGTCAGTCTTCCTAACCACAGGTTTCAGAAGGAACACTACCGTCGGAGTTAGTCGTTTCATAAAAATTGGCACTACTAAGGCCATCCTAGTCTGGTGTACCGTGTTGTTCGAATGCATCCGCAATTACTCTGCCGTGCTGCATAAGCACACCACCTAAACCTGTATGAGATGCATCATAGTGTATCATAAAGTCTTCCTTCTCCCGTTAGGCAACACCAACGCCGGGTCGTTACCAATTTCATCTTAAAACATTCTCTATTACCTCTTAACCACTAATCGCATTACTTGATCCATTTGCAATTCAGTGTCAGAATAAACTTAAGGTAACTACTATAATCTATTCGGGGAAAAGAAAAAATTTAATATTCTTCTGAATCACATGCATCTAACGTTCCTGATTCACCATTTTACTGAGTTAAAATAAACTTATACTTAGTACCTGACAGTAGTCATATTACGAGTTTATCATAGACCCTCTGGTCTTTTCCTCTTGTAGTTTCTGAGATCATCGTCTCGCTTACTACTTTATATAACTTTATCGAATCAGGCCATCACTTTCCACTATCTTTACTTTCGAAGCTGGTTCATTCATAATATGGACATTTCGCTGAATAAAACCACCTCAACAATCTCAATTTGGTTTCACAAAATATAACCCATGAAATCCGCCTTCTCATGGCGAATTACCATTGACAATATTCACACTAATCCATTTATCCGATAATATGACACTTGTTGCCTCTATCTCAACTGCTCCTGGGTGCTCCCCGTCCTACATCGACGTCTTTGATAATCATGCATCATTCTAACTCCTTCCTCATTAATCTGAAAGTCTCTAAGGATCTTTATCTATCCCCCATATAAGACCTCAAGTAATCCTTCCAATCTGTCTTAATTGCTGGTACTACCTCTGGTAGTCCGGCTATAAATCCAACATAAAATTTCAATTCTCTTAATAATATCTCAGTTCTTTGTGCTCACTTCTCTGAGCACTATAATCTTAACTCTCGCTATCCCTCTGGCTACAGCCCTCATTTCCTTGGAGTAATCTCCTCATCCTCAATAGAATTTTCCTCTGCTGGAACCTCTTTCGAGTCCTCAATAGGGTACTCTATCGAATTCACAATCCGATCATCAGCATATAATACAACATCAACATGCCGCTTCTCGTACGCCTCAAGGTCTGTTGCCTTACTAGTCGATACGAGAACGAGCTAAGTTACTATCACGATACTTAAGAGTTCCCATAAGGGTTTTATATGTCAGCACTACATTAAGTAGTCCGACTATGAACTTGGCAAGAGTTCTTATTATCTTAGTAAGTTTATGGTTTTAACGTCGCCTCATCTCTGGGATTTATAACGTAACGCTCTGATACCACTTCTGTAACACCCCCAGATCCGGGGTCCGGGATCCGGTGGTTACGGTTTCCAATTCTGTCCACAACAATTGAACTTTCCTTAACATAAAATAAATTACGTCTCTATGACCCAACACAACAATATAAAACACACCCGTTATAGTCCCAGAGATGAAATCAGAGTAACAATCAAATTTTTATTAATCACATTATGAGTTCTTACAATCCAAAAGAATTTCAATATAAATACATACTCTTTGCCATCCATTTACATAAGTCATACTAGACCATATTCTTGGTACTGAAAGAATAAATATATCCTACCAATAGCTTCTTCTTCAGCTCTGGTAGTCTCATCGTCCTCGCCCGCGTCGAGTGCGCCTTGTGCGAGTCATCTGGTCTAGCTGTTGTTGTGATATAATAATAAAGCAAGGGTGAGCAATAGCCCACCAACAATAATATAACTGAACGATAATATATAACAGTTCAAAAGTATCTTTCAAACCATATGCCATGCATTTACGGAAATGATGCCAGTATAATATGAACGATGAAGTTACAAGGTAACTTAAAGTATTTGTTTGTAGAAATATCTGCTACATCAAAAGTAAGCGAGATATTCTCATTGTTATTAAGAAGAGGAACTTGCATAAAAAGGTTGCAATTCCAGTTACGAACACTTTTCCAGCTCTGCCAACAGTAATCATGTTGCAGGAAATAAATAAGTTTGGATGATGAACCAATGATGGAGTATTCACCGCGCCCGCTGTTCCAATCTTGATGATCAGTCGAGATCGTACAGCTCAAATTAGATTTACTACCGGTAGAAGGAAGAACTGACGGCTTTACTTGTATACCGCCTTACTAGCTCTCCCCGGCCAACGGTTGGGCCAAAGGGGATGGACCGGCGCTACTCGGCCTCTTACACGACTCCTAGTTCAAATAGAATTCATGATTCTGAATGTAACGTTCGTCCCCCTTTCCCCAAGTATGATACTTGTTGATAAGACTCCACAAGGTAGTCGTATCTAGTTGGAAAGGAAAATTTACCAATAACTCCCAAGCTATTACTTGGTAACGGATATCAACTTGTTCCAACAACTTACCCCTCGAAAGATGAGAAGGTAAACAATGACTTAATAAGTCAATAGCACCCGAGTTGCGAGTGAAGAGAATACTTTATGACCGGGAAGTCGACAAGATAAATAACATTTTCCAAGTAAGGTTCCCTTATTTTTAGGGAGATAGACTCAAGAAGAATGATGTCTGAGAACCTTTCTTGATATAAGATTAATAATAATATGTCTCCGAAATATTTTCCGTAATAATCGAAGAAGATAAACCTTATCGAGGTTATTCTAAGTATGGAATAAATATTCAGAGAATATTTATTGAATTAAAATATTTTACAGAATATTTATGAATATGAAAGAATATCTTTAATCAGAGTATTTCTCAAATAATCCTTGAAGAAATATCGAGAGAATATTTATTGCATAATTAAATATTCAAATGAATATTCAAAATAATATCCATTAATTATTAAGACCTGAAAGGAATATTTAAAATATTTAAAATAATATTCGATGATTAAATAGAACCCTGGATGAATATTCAAAATAATATTCATAATTAATTAGGAATTTAAATGAATATTGAAAAAGTAATATTCATTTAATGAATAATATTCTAAATGAATATCATGTAATATTCATTTAGTAATCCAAGCTTTAAAGGAATATTCGAGATAAGACTCGATAAATAAATCAAGCTTCAGATGAACATTAAAATAATATTCGTCAGGTAATTACTATCTTAAATGAATATTCAAAAGTAATATTCATTTAATGAATAATATTCTAAATGAATATCCAAATAATATTCATTTAGTAGTCCAACCTTTAGAAGAATATTCGAAATAATAATCGATAAATAATTCGACTCTGAATGAATATTAAAAATATTATTCGTCGAATAGTTACGTTCAAATAATTAATTGAAGTAAGGATCGTTGAATAAATAATCTCGAACGAATAGTCAAATAATATTCGTCGCCCGAATAATGGAAAATATTTACTTAAATATTTTCCTCCGAGGTAATCTCGATATGTCAAGAAATATTGACTCCCGGTCTATATTTGATGAATAAGATGTATACACCCTTCTCTGAGGGTCTTACAATAACCAGCTTATAATTGATACGATAGCTATCTAATATATAAGCCAATAACAATCAGGGAACAAGCATAATGATATAACTTGAAAGTAGGCATGCATGCTATGGCATATGTATAACAGAAAACATTTTTATATATATTCAATCACAACAACAGCCTAAAAGAAGGGAATTGAAACTTGCCTGGTAGTCGAGTACGGTAAGGGGTAGTGGTAGCGGGTCCCGGTTCAGCTTGGTGATCTATAAATAGCCAAGGCATTCGGGATTAATCACTTAACATCTTAAAAGTTAAGTTATACTTAAATCGAAACACGTTCTCGAGTTATCTCGTTATACCCCTTTTAGTGGATTCCTTTTATCATCGATCCGACCCGACATTCGTTCGTTAATACGACATGTCATTGTACTTACACTTGGGACATACTTAAGTCATAAAAGTTCTAAAGTCGATCGTTACAAATCAATATTATGCTCCGAGTTTTATCGCCCGTTTTCTAAGTGTTTTACCGAAGTTATAATAGAGTCGTCTTTTAGGGGTTCGTTCGCGTTTAACCTCGACTCGCATATTTTTAATAAATCGAAAAACGATCCTTTTGACATACGGTTTTCTTTCACACCTTCCTTTTTACCTCTAGTATTTATTTACCAAGATTCATCATGATTTTACATATTTTACGAGGGTTCAATTTCAGTTACGAATTCTCGGTTACGGTTTCGAAATACTTTTAGTAAACTGGCCGTAACTCCTAAACCGTAAGTCCGTTTCACGTGATCTTTATATCAAAACGAAGCTTATAACATAAGCTATCCTAACATGGCAGAAAAGTTTCTGGACAGTAGGGTCTTGATGTGAAAAATGGCATACAAAACATGATATTGTAAAATCGGGCATTATAACGGCTATGTTTACGCGTTTTCCAAAGTTTTTACACTTTATCTCGATCTAACAAAGATCACTCCAACCAAACAAACGCATGATAATCATCATGACTAGTCTATCAACAACTCATCTCAACCATCTCATCAATCACAATCCAAACAACAACCATAATCAACTAAAATCATAGATCTAAGCATAACATAGCATACTAACACTAAATCATCCATAAAACTCATAAAATCTCAAAATGATACCAAGGGTTTTTGAGCTTTTTACCTTCCTTAGAGTGTGATATAGACTTAGTAAGCCTTGATCTATCCTTAGATGACCTTAAGCTAGCTAGATCAATCAAAAGAAACATAAAAATCAAAGGTTAGTTCATAAGAACACTATTCACCCTCCTCTTTGTTGATTTTTTTGAAAATGGAAACAAAGGAATTTGGGCTTGAAATTTCTAGGAGATTAGTTTCTTGAATTATAGGACTCACCTTAAAAATTACAAGATCAAATGATGGTGGGAGCTTGGACTTTGGATTTGGAATTTCCAAAGGGGCCGAATGGTTCTTTCAAGAGAGTGGTGATGTTTGGCTTGTTTTGTTGCTTGGGTTATTGTGTGGTATTGTATTATTGATGCATCTAGGATAATATCTAAGTCTTAAAGCTACTTTAATAAAGGTAAGATGTCATGCATGAGGTAATTTTCAAGGGACATGTGCTAGATTATGCATGGTTGCTTGCTAAGTACCTTGTTGGCTTGTAACTTGCTAGTTAGTTTGCAACTAAGTTGGTTACTAGATATTTCTATTAGCACATGTATGTATCTTGCTTTCTCTGCTTGATTCTGTGTCCGGTTATTGCTCGTTTCGATTGATCATTCGTAGGAATAACCAAGTAGTTTCACCTCTAGGGTTTATCGGGAAATTTCTCGATATTCATAATATCTTCCCCAATCCTTAATATAATCCTCGTGATGACCATGTAGGATATTTAATCTCGATACGAACTTAATCCGTAATCTAGGATTCGTTCGCTTTATTGATTAATCACGTTATAACGTTTTAGCGGTTTCTAGAACGCTTGTTTCACTGCCTCAATGGTTTCCTACCTTCATTCTTAAATCAAATATAATAACATCCCAAAATATCAAATCCTCAAAGTTAATATCTCAATTCTTGGATTATAATAATATTTAATCCACTATCCGGTCAAATATTATACCGAAAAAGAATTTGGAATTTCTAAATTCCGATCGTCTCTGCATTCACTTATTTCCTCCGCGTATTACTAATATGACTTCGAAACGTCCATATCACGTCCCGTACATAGGGTGGCGTGAAAAGTTTTCCAACTTACAAAATCACTATTCATCCACCAAATTACTATGCACGTACAGGAAACACTATGCACGTACGGGAAACACTATGCACGTACGGGAAATACTATGCACGTATGGGAAACACTATGCACGTACGGGAAACACTATGCACGTACTCATTTCCCTTCAAGGATCCATTAGCTCCTTCCTGGATGGTAGATTATTCTTATCTAGGTCCTCAACCATCAAATTACTCTATTCTGACAATATACCAATGCATCAGGATCATTGTCCAAAGCAATATCCATTCATTACAATCATTGTTCTTTGAAACCACCATTCATTAGAGCTGGTGACCTTGTTGTCGGAATCATTGTTCCTCATTTTATCATTACTTAATAAAAAGTTTTAATTATATCCAAAATTTTGGGGTTCTTACAAAGGGCATATGATATTCATTCTAAATATAGACCGGGAGTCGGTATTTTGAGTTATAGATAGTCGTGGAAACCCGGAGGGATTCCAACGATAGATTATTATTTATTTGAGGAAGGTTATTGTTAAACGTTATTATATTCCATAAAGTATCAATTACTTGGAAATATTTCGAGGAATGTTATTCGAGTATTATCTTAGTCGAGAGATAATAAATGAATGTTAATTTTTTGAATATTCATTTAGAGTTGATATTTAATGAATATTATTTTGATATTCTTTAGAATGTTATTTATTAAATGAATATTACTTTCGAATATTCATTTAAGGTTTTATGTACTTAATGAATATTATCTTAAAATATTCATTGGAAGTTCTATTTACTTAAGGAATATTATTTCGATTATTCCTTTAAAGTTTTGATTAATAAATGAATATTATTTGGATATTCATTTAGAAGATTATTTATTGAATGAATGCGATTTGGATATTCATTTAAAAGATTAAATATTATATGAACATTATTTTCAAATATTCATTTAAGGGTTGACTTATTTATTGAATAATATTTTAAATATTTATTGGAGTTTAATTATTTAATGAATATTATTTTCGAATATTCATTTAAGGAGGGATTTATTTAGTAAATAATTCCATATATTCATTCGAGGATTACTTACGAGCAATATTATGAGTTAATAATATTCCATAATTATTATTGAGTAAATAAATATTCTTGGAATATTTATTTAATTCTTTTAAAATTCTTTTTAAAATAATTTATATTATTCGGAGATTACCTTCCACCTCCAAATATTATGTAAAATATTTCGGAGTCTTTTTACGACTATTTTATCAAGGAAAGGTTCCCAACTCTTTCTTTTTCATTTAAATCTATCTTAAAAGGATTTAAATGCTCGCTCAAACTTCCATATTATAGGGGAACCTACTTGAGCAATGTTATTTATCTTGTTGAGTTCCCGGTCATAATTTATCCTTTTCACTCGCAACTTGGTTGCTATGGACTCATTAAGTCTGTGTTTACCTTCTCATCTTTCGAGGGGTAAGATTGTTGGAACAAGTTGATGTTCGTTACCAAGCAATAGCTTGGAAGTTATTGGTGAATTTTCCTTTCCAACTAGATACGACTACTTTGTAAAGTCTTATCAACAAGTATTATACTTGGGGAAAGGGGGACGAACGTTACATTCAGAATCATGAATTCTATTGGAACTAGGAGTCGTGTAAGAGGCCGAGTAGCGCCGGTCCATCCCCTTTGGCCCAACCGTTGGCCTGGGAGAGCTAGTAAGGCGGTAGACAAGTAAAGCCGTCAGTTCTTCCTTCTACCGGTAGTAAATCTAATTTGAGCTGTACGATCTTGACTGATCATCAAGATTGGAACAGCGGGCGCGGTGAATACTCCATCATTGGTTCATCATCCCAACTTATTTAATTCCTGCAACATGATTACTGTTGGCAGAGCTGGAAAAGTGTTCGTAACTGGAATTGCAATATTTTCCTTGCAAGTTCCTCTTTATAATATCTTGCTTATTTTCGACATAGCAGATATTCCCTCATATATTTACATTTTGAGTTACCTTGTAACTTCATCGTTCATATTATACTGGCATCATTTCCGTAAATGCATGGCATATGGTTTGAAAGATACTTTTGAACTGTTATATATTATCGTTCAGTTAAATATTATTGTTGGTGGGCTATTGCTCACCCTTGATTTATTATAATATCACAACAACAGCTAGACCAGATGACTCGCACAAGGCGCACTTGATGCTGGCGAGGACGATGAGACTACCAGAGCCGAAGAGAAAGCTATTGGTAGGATAGATTTATTCTTTCAGTACCAAGTATATGGTCTAGTATGACTCATGTAAATGGATGGCAAAGTGTATGTATTTATATTGAAATTCTTTTGGATTGTAAGAACTCATAATGTGATTAATAAAAATTTGATTGTTACTCTGATTTCATCTCTGGGACTATAACGGGTGTGTTTTACATTGTTGTGTTGGGTCATAGAGATTTAATTTATTTTATGTTAAGGAAAGTTCAAGTGTTGTGGACAGAATTGGAAACCGTAACGACCGGATCCCGGACCCCGGATCTGGGGGTGTTACAGAAGTGGTATCAGAGCGTACGTTATAAACCCCAGAGATGATGCGACGTTAAAACAATAAACTTACTAAGATAATAAGAACTCTTGCCAAGTTCATAGTCGGACTACTTCAAGTAGTACTGACGTATAAAACCCTTATGTGAACTCTTAAGTATCATGATAGTAACTTAGCTCGTTCTCGTATCGACTAGTAAGGCGACAGACCTTGAGGCGTACGAGCAGCAGCATGATGATGTTTTATTATATGTTGACGATCGGATTGTGAATTTGATAGAGTACCCTATTGAAGACTCGGAAGAGGTTCCAGCAGATAAGGAAAATCCTGTTAGGATAAGGAGCTAACCCTCGAGGAATGAGGGCCGCAGCCAAAAAGACTGTGATGATTAAGGTATGGTGCTCAGAAAAGTGAGCATAAAGAACTGAGCTATTAGCAAGAGAACTGAAGATTCATGTTGGATTCGTAGCCGGACTACTGGTTGTAGTACCAGCAAGTCAGACGGATTGGAAGAATTACTTGAGATCTTATACGGGAATAGATAAGAATCCTTAGAGACTTTCATATTAACAAAGAAAGAGCTAGAGGGATGTATGATTATCAAAGACATCAATATAGGACGAGGAGCAGAGTCCCTAGAAATAGTTGAGAGGAGGCAGTAAGTGCCATATCATTTGACAAATGAATTAGTATGAATATGGTCAGTAATAATTCGCCATGAGAAGGCAGATGTCATAGGTTATAATTTTTGGAACCAAATTGAGGTTAATGAGGTGGTTTTATTCAAGGAAATGTTCATTTTATGAATGAATCAGTTAGAAAGTAAAGACATCGGGAAGTGACAGCAGGATTGGAAAAAGTTATATAAGGAAGTGGTAAGCGAGACAATGATCTCAGAAGCTACCGAAAGATAAGACCAGTGAGTCAAAATGAACTCGTAATGAGACTACTGGCAGAGACTGAGAATAGAGTTATTGCAACACAGTTAAATGATGAACCAGAAATGTTAGATGCATGTGATTCAGAGGAATATTAAATTCTTTTCGTTGAATGGGTTATAGTAGTTACCTTAAGTTTATTCCGATGCGGAATTATAATAGATCAAGTAATACGATCAGCAGTTAAAGAGAAAAATGTGAGAAAATCTTCCTGGAGCTAAAAGGTGAAATTGGTAATGACCAAGAGCTGGCATTGCTTAATGGAAAAAGGAGACTTTTTGCTTCCAACGACGCTTCGCATAAAGGGTTAGGTAGACCGACATTTGGTAGTATTGAATATCAGGACGCATAGGTATCAGGACGTTATGACAGGTGTCAGTTTGAAACTATTGATTTCCTTCTAAGGGATGGATATAATTGATTCCTCTCCAGTGGGTAAACTTCCGATCTGATGATGATTATTTCGTTAACTATGACTGCTTATGATTCCACCTGCTTGGAGGTTCATAGAACTATTCTTCAGGTTTCGAAACTGGTCTCCTTAATGTTACCAGTAGGTGGGTAGATTGATCAAAATTCCCCTGAGTCTGGAAAGGAATTCGGTGAATTTTGGCAAACCTTGTCTTTCTGATTATCAAAGAATGTCATGGAAGAGAGTAGAAACTGGAGCAAACCCTGTGATTTGGGTAAGGATGCTGTAAAATGGGTTAGTAAACGGACCCTGAGCATTACAATCGACGGTAGTGATAAAATGATGAAGTGAGATTGGACGAAAACAGGAAATGTAAGTAAGAAATTAGCCGAACGGAGAAACTCCGGGATTGACTTAAGTGAAAGGCTGTTATGCCGGGAATGGTAAGCTTGCGTGGCACGCGGGATTGATAAGAATAGTTGAAAAGATAAAAATAGAGGAAAGGCGACCGGAGACGGCGCTGAGTAGCCGATTAAGACTTATATGAAGTAAAGTTTTGGAAATGTAGAAAGGTATCAAAGAAGAAGACACTATGCCGGCAATTGCTAGAAAAGTAATGCTAATTAGCCAACCCCAAAAATCGAATATTTTATTTTAGTGTGGCCAGTTAAGGCCAAGTCACCAAGGATTATCAAGTGACTAGACCAGCAATGAAAGGACAAAGCAGGGTTGCTTCTAAGTAAGCACCGACTGCAAGGGCTTCTGACATAAAAGAAACATTAATAAGATCGTAGGAATCTTCTACTAAACCCTTTGCAACCCATGATTTGATGGGGAATTTACTAGACCTTTTTTGGAATGGGGTCACCCGTACTAAAGTGATTCATGTGTATATGATTTCCCAAGTTACGTGTAAAAATGGAAGTATAATTACTTGAGATGTATGATGTTAGGGTATCATGAATACCATGATCATATTACGACTAAGGGAAGTAAACAATGAAGGTTTATGAAGAGAGTATAGAAATGGTCAGAGATTGATCAGTATGCTGTAGAAATTTTGCCTAAGGTAAGTACCTTTGAGAAGAACGATAAGCACTAAGAGATTCACGTTGAACTCGACCAATATCTTCCAAAACATCCTTGCTACCATTACCACGTTCTGTAAGAGAGCAGATAGGCATACGTTGCCTTTTGGAAGGCCAAATAGGCTGACAACTATCTGAAAGAAGAGGGTGGCATTAAGTTACCAATCGACTATCAAATAAGAACAGTTGAAAAGAGACCCTTATTAAGGATACATGATCTGATTGCCAATTATAGGATGCAAGAATTCCTTGGCAGTTGAATTAAGGATAGGATATCCATAAATTAAGACAAACCCTGGGGAATGCACAAGGGGTGGCATTAACCCTAATAACGACATTATGACTTCAGATGATATGAGCTGGACTTGCTAAGGCAACAATGACCGGTAAGGATTATTAAAAAGAGTTCTGGAAAGAACATAGATAGAATTATTAGAGTATTGATCAATGACATTTTGATATACCCGGTACCCAGAAAATACCGGAGGAATGATAAGGATGGCCTATGAAACCTTACAAGGAAAAAGGTAATATTCCGAACTTCAAAATGGAAGTTTGGTAAGGAATGTATGACATTGTAACAATAATGCCAGATGAGGCATGTATGAAACCCTGAGGAAGTATGGATTGAACCTATAAAGGTTGAGATTATCCTAAGATAAGGAAAGAACTAAGAAAAGAAGTATCCTAAGTAGGATTGGGAATAAACGTGATAAAGTTCCCACGGGTAGGTGGAAGCAATGACTTATGGAGAAAGACTGATAAATATATTTTTTTTCCATCAGCAGAGCTTAAGGGAGAATACTTTCACCCAACAATGATGGGAATGAGGTAGAAATGTTTGAATTGGAATATATCCAGAGAACAAGGAATACCAGAAATTATTATTATCAGGAAAGGCCAATGAGGTGGCCGACAGTCTACGTATAAAGGAATAATTACAAATGTTTATACCGAAGAAACAAAATGATATTTGGAAAGACCTTGAAGGTCATATTGGAGTGGAGGAAGTTACATTCCTTTTGATGATTGTGCAAGAATCGAAGGTAATAATAGTTTAAGTAAAGATTCGATTCCTGATGGAGTCTTAAGCATATTACGTACCTTAGAAGGTCCCATTTTGAGGCAGACCAGGACCATGATACAAAATTAACGAAGTAAACCGTTAAGTTTCCAGTCTTTTATGGAAGCTGCATGAGTGATAGTTTCATCAACCTGACATAGCTGCGATGCTTGAAACTCTTCTGCAATTATATCTACTTCATGTAATATCTACATCAAGTTCAGGAAGTGTTCCTTATGGATAAGGAATAGTGATTACTTTGTCTCCCTAAAGGATTGAAACCCATATGGTTAGCTATTAACGCACTACGTAAACAACAAGCGATGGTGATTCTTCTAAGAAAGTAGATGACAATGTAAAGATAAAGAAAGTGCTGCTATTGATAAGCTAAATGGCATGTTGATGAATGACAAACAAGGTTATGTTAGTGTACTTCTGCGCAAACAAGATAGAGAATATGAGGTTGATGATTCATGATGTTAAAGATATTCCCATGGAAAGAATTAATGAGACTTGGAGGGAAGGGCGGTTGAGCCCGAGACTTATTGGGCCACCTGAGGGTTTAAAAGTGTTCGGACGGCGGTATTCGAGCCAGCCTTACCCCCAAAACTTATACCACGGTCATAACGGGTTTTCATGCGGCAAGGCTACGCCAGTAAAATGCAGATACTCGATAGATGATAAGAGTACGAGCAAGTAGATATACGACCTGGTCTGACTTACGAAGAACAACCTGTGGAAAACCACGGGTAGAAAAGAACAAGTGATGAGAAACAAGGTTGGCAGAAGTAGATTATATTTAAGGGATCGGGCCAGATTCATTTCGGAAAGTTTAAATTGGAATAACGTGATGATTATAGAGTAAATGTGGCGGAATACCGATAAGGAGATACCAAGTGCAAAAGGTGTCTCAATAAAGAGATGAAGGTGAAAGTAACTAACAGAATCAGATAATAAGAAGGATGTGATTGATAAAGAAAAGACTGGGAAAGCAACTAGGGAATGTGAAGCAAGGAATGTTATGAATGGATTAATAAATGGGTTTTCTGATGAATTCTCGGGATGACAACCTGATAGTGTTAATATTATAGTTATGAAAAGGCTAGTAGCGTGACATGGAATGTCAGTAGCAATGGTGTCAAGCGAGGAACCTAAGATTTAACCTAAAAGGTTGAAGGATTTCCCGAATGTGAGTATCGCTAAGATTGAACAAGAGTATTTGTCCATAAAATAATGGACAAAGCAGCAAGATATGTTGACACATGAGATTGCGATCAAATAGTATTGGATATAATTATGATTAATTTCTTTTTTGATAAACCTCTATAGTTCAGAGGTAAATTCTGAGTATGATATTCTGCAATCATGAAAGCTTTCTATAATCCTTTAGAACTCTTTTCTCTTCTTCTCTCCTATTCATCTTCTTTATGAATTGAGAAGAACAACCCTTTTAGGAGGGGAGGTACTGCTACGTGACTATCTGTCTATGTGATAGAAGTCTAAGTGGAATACCATAACTTGTTTAATTGCTTGTCAAGTACTAAAGGCTGGCCCCCTTCTGTACTAACTGTGCAATATAACAAATGTTCAATTGATCATAGTGATCTCTCAATAAATCCTTCCACTTCTCTATACTGATCGAGATTGCGAAGATTAAAGCGATCAGGAAATGCACAGTACGAGCGAGGTTACCTCCGAATTCGTAGGGTGATAGTGATACCAATGTTACTGCAGGTATCAATAAGGATAAGACTGAGTAAGAGTATAACCCGGATAGTGTGTTGTACGAAAAATGACAAAGTTGATGGAAAAGGATAAAGTATGGACTGTAGCACCAGTAGATGTGCTGAGAAAGGGCAGAACGACTAAGAGTTGACCCGGAAGCTGAAACGACAGATAAACGACTCTTGTTTTCTACCTGATTCCGGGACGGAATCCTTTTAAGGAGGGGAGACTGTAAGAACCCCAAATTTTGGATATAATTAAAACTTTTTATTAAGTAATGATAAAATGAGGAACAATGATTCCGACAACAAGGTCACCAGCTCTAATGAATGGTGGTTTCAAAGAACAATAATTGTAATGAATGGATATTGCTTTGGACAATTATCCTGATGCATCGGTATATTGTCAGAATAGAGTAATTCGATGGTTGAGGACCTAGATAAGAATAATCTACCATCCAGGAAGGAGCTAATGGATCCTTGAAGGGAAATGAGTACGTGCATAGTATTTCCCCTACGTGCATAGTGTTTCCCGTACGTGCATAGTGTTTCCTGTACGTGCATAGTAATTTGGTGGATGAATAGTGATTTTGTAAGTTGGAAAACTTTTCACGCCACCCTATGTACGGGACGTGATATGGATGTTTCGAAGTCATATTAGTAATACGCGGAGGAAATAAGTGAATGCAGAGACGATCAGAATTCAGAAATTCCAAATTCTTTTTCGGTATAATATTTGACCGGACAGTGGATTAAATATTATTATAAATCCAAGAATTGAGATATTAACTTTGAGGATTTGATATTTTGGGATGTTATTATATTTGATTTAAGAATGAAGGTAGGAAACCACTGAGGCAGTGAAACAAGCGTTCTAGAAACCGCTAAAACGTTATAACAAGATTAATCAATAAAGCGAACGAATCCTAGATTACGGATTAAGTTCGTATCGAGATTAAATATCCTACATGGTCATCACGAGGATTATATTAAGGATTGGGGAAGGTATTATGAATATCGAGAAATTTCCCGGTAAACCCTAGAGGTGAAACTACTTAGTTATTCGTCCGAACGATCAATGAATTAAGCAATAACCGGACAAAAGAACAAGCAGAGGATCAAGCTGCATGCATGTGCAAGAGGATAAGAGCAAGTAACCATGTAGCTACATGAGTAACTAGAACAATTAGAGATTAAACCAAGTACTTAGCATCCTTCCATCATCCAACCACAAAATCAAGCCACTTGTTCATCAAAACACCTCATGCATGACATCATACCTTTAATAAAGTAACTTTATGAGATAATATCTCAATAATGTGAGATGAGATCAAGAGAATAGCAAACAAAACACAAAACAAACACCTCATTTCTCCCCCTTGTGCTCTCGGCCTGCCCTCTTTTTCAAGGAGAGAAACCCAACTTCCATCCATGGTTAAATCTCAAGAAAATTAAGGTGAGTCCTATATTTCATAACTAAGATACCCTATGAATTTCATCTTCAAATTCCATACCAATCTTGAGATATAAAATCAAGAAGATGATGATGAATAGTAACTTTTAAGTATTAACTTTGTGTTCTTGTTTTCTTTTGATTGATTCAAGTACACTAAGACTACTTAAGGATCATTCAAGGCTTAACAAGTGTTATTCACACTCCAAGGAAGGTATAAATCTCTTGAAACCCTAGGCCTTAGTTTGATATCATGCTTGTTCTTGATGATTTTTAGAGTAATATGTTCTTAATAATGATGTTATAAGCATGATTAGTTAAGTGGTTTAGTGAATCAAGAAGCATGATGATTTTCAATACCAAGATCAGTAGCTTCTGGACTCTTAGAGATGCTTATTAAGTGTATAAATTGTTTAGATGCCCGGTGTGGCTTGGTTGATGCGATATGATTTTTAGAATGCTCGATTCATAGCCGTCGTAATGGCGAAATTTCATTAACCCTTAAAAATGGAGCATGTTCGAACCAAAAAGTTTCTGACCAAGTTGAACACTCGACCCATTCTTGTAGGTCTTGAATCATAGATCGTTTTGGCGAAAGAATCGAAACATTCCGACTTACGGTTTAGGAGTTATGGTCAAATTACTAAAATCGGTTCGAAACCGTAAGTAAAAGTTCGTAACTTCAATTGAACCCCGATAAAATACGTAAGTCAGTGGCGAATCTTGGTAATTAAATACTAGAGGTAAAAAGGAAGGTGTGAGAGAAAACCTCATGTGAAACGGATCATTTTCCGATTTTATAAAAATGTTTGAATCGAAGTTAAACGCGAACGAACCCCTAAAAACCCGCTTGATTATAACTTCGGTAAAACACTTAGAAAACGGGCGATAAAACTCGGAGTATAATATTGATTCTTAACGATCAACTTTAGAACTTGTATGACTTAAGTATGTCCCAAGTGTAAGTACAGTGACATGTCGTATTAACGAACGAATGTCGGGTCGGATCGATGATAAAAGGAATCCACTAAAAGGGGTATAACGAGATAACTCGAGAACATGTTTCGATTTAAGTATAACTTAACTTTTAAGATGTTAAGTGATTAATCCTGAATGCCTTGGCTATTTATAGATCACCAAGCTGACCCGGGACCCGCTACCACTACCCCTTACCGTACTCGACTACCAGGCAAGTTTCAATTCCCTTCTTTTAGGCTGTTGTTGTGATAATATATGTATATGATTTCTGTTTTACATATGCCATCGCATGCATGCCTGTTTCCAATTATATTGTGACTCTGGTTTTTGTGATACTTGTTCCCTGAATTGATATTGGCTTATAGACTAGATACGATTTATCAGTAATAAGCCGGATTGTTTTGGTAAGACCCTTAGCGAAGGGCATATGATATTCATTCTAAGTATAGACCGGGAGTCGGTATTTTGAGTTATAGATAGTCGTGGAAACCCGGAGGGATTCCAACGATAGATTATTATTTATTTGAGGAAGGTTATTGTTAGGGCTGAGCAAAACCGATCCGAAACCGAAAAACCGAACCGAAATATGATATTTCGGTTCGGTTCGGTTCCAATTTTTTTGACATTTCGGTCATTTCGGTTTTTCGGTTTGGATCGAAATATATTTCGGTCCGGTTCGGTTTTTTCCAAAATATTTCGGTTATGGACCGTATAAACCGAAATATACAAACCATATTTTTGCATTATATATATATAATATATATTTTAATTGCCTGTTCAATTTTAATTGCCTGTCCTGCCTGTACTGTTCTGTCTGTTCGGCCGGCTCCCCTCCTCCACGGCTCCACTCCTTTGTCCCCAGTTTTTCGAACTGTGACTTCTACAATCCATCATTCAGTCTTTACTAATTCTTGTAAGTCTTCTTCTATGGAATCAAACTAGGCAGCAGTGGGTAGAAAACAAGAAGTCTTGAGAAAAATGTGGAGCAGAGTCGGGAGCCAAGATTAAGGTGAGTTGCTTGTTTACAAGTCATGAACTAAGAGCTAAGGAAAAGAGGAAAACCAATAATCCACCCGCATCTTCATATTTTTTATGTTCTAATGTAATGCTTCATGAATTCATGGATCTGGATTTTAATTTACAAGCATATATAGTTGTACAATGGTGTTAGATGCAGACTTGGGTTGTTCCATGAAACAAGCTGCAATAACAACACTTGGAGCTCTGGGAGTTTTTTTGGTCCATTTGGAAAATATTTAAAAATTTCGGTTTTAATGGATCGGACCGAACCGACCGAAATATTTCGGTTCGGTTCTTGTTCGGTTCAAATGTAATTTCGGTCCGGTTCGGTCCCAGAAAAATATAGCTATTCGGTTTTCGGTTATTTCGGTTCGGTTCGGTTTTGGACCGAACCGACCGAATGCTCAGCCCTAGTTATTGTTAAACGTTATTATATTCCATAAAGTATCAATTACTTGGAAATATTTCGAGGAATGTTATTCGAGTATTATCTTAGTCGAGAGATAATAAATGAATGTTAATTTTTTGAATATTCATTTAGAGTTGATATTTAATGAATATTATTTTGATATTCTTTAGAATGTTATTTATTAAATGAATATTACTTTCGAATATTCATTTAAGGTTTTATGTACTTAATGAATATTATCTTAAAATATTCATTGGAAGTTCTATTTACTTAAGGAATATTATTTCGATTATTCCTTTAAAGTTTTGATTAATAAATGAATATTATTTGGATATTCATTTAGAAGATTATTTATTGAATGAATGCGATTTGGATATTCATTTAAAAGATTAAATATTATATGAACATTATTTTCAAATATTCATTTAAGGCTTGACTTATTTATTGAATAATATTTTAAATATTTATTGGAGTTTAATTATTTAATGAATATTATTTTCGAATATTCATTTAAGGAGAGATTTATTTAGTAAATAATTCCATATATTCATTCGAGGATTACTTACGAGCAATATTATGAGTTAATAATATTCCATAATTATTATTGAGTAAATAAATATTCTTGGAATATTTATTTAATTCTTTTAAAATTCTTTTTAAAATAATTTATATTATTCGGAGATTACCTTCCACCTCCAGATATTATGTAAAATATTTCGGAGTCTTTTTACGACTATTTTATCAAGGAAAGGTTCCCAACTCTTTCTTTTTCATTTAAATCTATCTTAAAAGGATTTAAATGCTCGCTCAAACTTCCATATTATAGGGGAACCTACTTGAGCAATGTTATTTATCTTGTTGAGTTCCCGGTCATAATTTATCCTTTTCACTCGCAACTTGGTTGCTATGGACTCATTAAGTCTGTGTTTACCTTCTCATCTTTCGAGGGGTAAGATTGTTGGAACAAGTTGATATTCGTTACCAAGCAATAGCTTGGAAGTTATTGGTGAATTTTCCTTTCCAACTAGATACGACTACTTTGTAGAGTCTTATCAACAAGTATTATACTTGGGGAAAGGGGGACGAACGTTACATTCAGAATCATGAATTCTATTGGAACTAGGAGTCGTGTAAGAGGCCGAGTAGCGCCGGTCCATCCCCTTTGGCCCAACCGTTGGCCTGGGAGAGCTAGTAAGGCGGTAGACAAGTAAAGCCGTCAGTTCTTCCTTCTACCGGTAGTAAATCTAATTTGAGCTGTACGATCTTGACTGATCATCAAGATTGGAACAGCGGGCGCGGTGAATACTCCATCATTGGTTCATCATCCCAACTTATTTAATTCCTGCAACATGATTACTGTTGGCAGAGCTGGAAAAGTGTTCGTAACTGGAATTGCAATATTTTCCTTGCAAGTTCCTCTTTATAATATCTTGCTTATTTTCGACATAGCAGATATTCCCTCATATATTTACATTTTGAGTTACCTTGTAACTTCATCGTTCATATTATACTGGCATCATTACCGTAAATGCATGGCATATGGTTTGAAAGATACTTTTGAACTGTTATATATTATCGTTCAGTTAAATATTATTGTTGGTGGGCTATTGCTCACCCTTGCTTTATTATAATATCACAACAACAGCTAGACCAGATGACTCGCACAAGGCGCACTTGATGCTGGCGAGGACGATGAGACTACCAGAGCCGAAGAGAAAGCTATTGGTAGGATAGATTTATTCTTTCAGTACCAAGTATATGGTCTAGTATGACTCATGTAAATGGATGGCAAAGTGTATGTATTTATATTGAAATTCTTTTGGATTGTAAGAACTCATAATGTGATTAATAAAAATTTGATTGTTACTCTGATTTCATCTCTGGGACTATAACGGGTGTGTTTTACATTGTTGTGTTGGGTCATAGAGATGTAATTTATTTTATGTTAAGGAAAGTTCAAGTGTTGTGGACAGAATTGGAAACCGTAACGACCAGATCCCGGACCCCGGATCTGGGGGTGTTACAGTTGTGGCTGTAGAAACAGGTAAAGTCAAAACTAGACGAATCAGCCGGTCAATCAAATTGTAGTGGTGCAACTTGCTTGTTTCAACTAATCTACAACACAATTCATCTCGCTGATTAACAGGATATTGCCATATAGGATCTCGAATTCCAGGGTCACGTTTAAGAGTATTAAGATCAATTTCAATTCTTGGAGTCTTCAAAATTGGTTCATCACATTGATTTTCCAGAATATCAATACTAGATGGATTTTCTACAACATTAGCAATAGATGGAGATTGTACCTCAACAGTAGGTGTAGATGCACTTGGTTTAAAAAATGAAAACAATGTCTTCCCCCTCTTTTTTCCTAGATTTGCCATTATATATCCTGTAAAAATAGAGTAAAAGAGATTATAAGAATATAATCTATAAATACAGAAAAAAGATGAATTGATCTTGTTGTAATTAGTTGCTACCTGTAATTGTAAATCTCGTATCTCCTTTTTCTTGTATCTCCTTTTTCTTGCTTAGATGCTTGAAAACCTAGAATTGAATTTGTGCTTACAGCTTACTCTGTTTCTTCACGTATGAAAAGTGTTTTACATAAAAAAAAAAATTGGGCTGGACCAATTTTGTCCTGGGCTGGATCCAAAATATTTGGGCTGGATAATAGAAAATTTTTAGTTTTTTTTTTGTCCTGGGCTGCAGAGCCTTTGCTGTGGCTCTGCCCTTGACTGGGTTTGATTTATTCATAAATCTTTATATATATTTGTATGACTGTGTTACATATGTCATGAAGTTCATATTCAAACTGGGTATTATAATTCACGATTACAGGTCTTCTCATTTCGTTGAGCTTCTAAAGACCCAAGTTGCGGTGTGAAAAAGTTTTCAAATTTGTGTTCTATTCTCACTATACACGGATGAAAAATCGTAAACTTATTCATCATCTGCACATCAAGCAGGTTAGTAGTTTAATGTTTGTTATTCTAGGATATTATAATTTCTATTAAGAATGGAATTGAACACAATACTTCAAATTATCTGTTTCTGTTAGTATATACTCAAGGTCAAAGTCAGAATAAGTCAATCAAACTTTCAAATATCTCATATGGCGGCAAAGTTAGTTAGAATAGTCAAAGTTAGTCAACAATGTTGATAACAATCTAGAATTGTATATATATTCTTCATTTTCTGTATTGTGATGTAACTGATGATATACACAGCTTCTTGATCAAGTTAGTTAAGAAATGTAGATACAATATTTTGTCTTTATAGTTCATCTTTTGCATTTTCATTCTGAATCTAGATGTTAAATTGATCTCTGTGACCACAATTATCAGTTTCCTCTGCTTTCTACGATTTCTAGCACATGAGGCAATTTATTGAACCTATCGTTCTATATTGCGAGTTCATATTCTTGATGAGATTTCTATTTTTCTGGAAATTGTTTTTATTTCAATTTTGTTGATGGTCACTTCTCTCTATCTGTACATTGCCTCATGTTAAATGAAAAGAACACTAACAGAAAAATTGGATAGATTGAATACTTTGCTCCTTACTGGTGCGCTTGCATTGGAGAGGACTGAATATTATTTTGAACATCAAAATCCTACTATGCTAATTTAGAGGTAACATCTAGACTCAAATTTTGAATCCGACTACCGTCTACCGCGTCTAATCTTGCTAAATTCAAATTAGATAAATTTAATCAATTGCCCGACAATTCATTGTTGCAGCAATCAAATACCCCAGTCAATCTCTGTTCTAGAAGCTGATATTTTCCAACACCTTCTTGAGTTCGCTAATCCGAAGGTGATTTTTTTTTTTTTAGATTTAAGTGGCTAATTGATGTACTTTGCATAGATTAATAGTGTATAAATGTCAGTTTCAACAATCTTGCTATTTTCATATGAATATTACATATATAGGTTCATATATATTCAGAAAAGGGATGTGATTGGTTATTTTTTTTTCAAGCGATCAATAATCAAGTTTTGCTGTGCATGACCAGTCTAATTGCTGGATATGCAAATGTAAGCGTATATATGTGTTATTTAGAACTACTATGACGATGAGATTTTGAAAATTTCATTATTTTTAATGATTATGGATGTAAGGGCACAACCTCAAGGAGGGGTAATATTCTAATGTGTACATAACAATGGTATATGTAAATCGAGGGTACAACCTTGTTTTTAAAATTTCAAAATTAAGGATATTTCGGTATTTTGTAGATCAACCGAATTATGAAATTTATCCAATTACAACTATGCTAATGCACTTAGGATCTGTCTAATTCAATTGACAAATCTCTAATTTAGTTTCAATTATTATTGAGCTTGATCTAGTGTATCAGTGTATGCCTTCTTCATAGCTTTCAAGCAAGCCTGATTTTAGTACACTATAATTTTAATCTCTTTCAACTTTTTATCTTAGTCATGTCTAATTCAATTCATTTGTTACATATATACACAAAGTTGTATATTTTTTTTAATAAAAAAGATTACAAAGTTCTATATAATGATTTCAAGTTCTTTCTTGCTTATTTTAATAGTAACATTTTGACGTTTAGAAGGCATGGATTACCAATTCAGTTATTATTCTTATGCAGGATATGTAATTTTTTAACTGGTGACAATCCTAGCAGCTTCACAGGTGAAATTTTTAGATTGAATAATATTTTGGACCGTTTGATGGCCACAAGTGTTTCATCTAGCAATCCTTTATAAACTGTACCAAATCCTCCTTGACCAATGAAATTATCCTCATCGTAGTTATTTGTAGCCTTCTTTAGCTCATCCTCTGTATATATCTTGGCTTTTTCACCAGTGCTCTCTGTTCTGTATAGTAGTAGTTGTAGCATTATACCGCCATTTTGCTTGAAAGAATATTCTTTCATCAACTTCATGCTCTGTTTCTGTCGGTGTTGCCTTTGCCGATGTCGCACTCTGTAGTATGACACCGCTAGAACAAACATCAGAACTAAGCTAGATCCGATTCCTACAAACAAAATATATCTCATCAAGCATAATTTTGGGCTGTGGTCGCATTTTTAAGCTGTTACATGCTAAATTCCTATATTATGAATCTATAAATAATATTAAATTCGTTACCAGCACTTAAAACTGGAATGATTATTGATGACGTTTATCCAAAATGCAACCTTGACCATTTCTTTTGTCATCTCCATGGTAACCCTTGGGGCAAGAGCAAGTGTAGTTCCCAGCACTACTGCTACAAATATGTGTGCATACATTATTGTCACATTCTTTTTGAGGCATTGGCGAATTCCACTTGATATAGGTAATGGTAGAAGCAAACAATGATGTTCTTCCATATCTCAATGGAAACCTTTGTTTCATGCACTCTCCACTAAAACTAGCTGCTTCACAGCTACAATCCTCCAGACAAGCTGTTGCGCATTCGTCTTTAAGTTTCACCCTGAGAACAGAATAAGGGTCATATTGCCAAGAAGTATTTTTCAATTCTCTCATGATATATTTGTTCTTCTGCTCCTTGTTCTTGCAACTAATAGCTTATATATAATGATATATTTTCTTACAAGATATTACATAATGATATCCGGATGGACATTCACATTTGGGTTCATTATCATTTAGAGTGCAGTAGGCGTTCATAATGAAAATCATGCCGTAGATTTTGTTGTGAAAGTAGACCTGTTTACATTTTCTTACAAGATATTACATTAATCTGCCTTTAAAATCACCGCTAACTACTGTTGTTACATAGAAGGCTAAGAATTAAGAAAATCTTTCACAATGAGATAGCCAGCTAGCAGATAATCTGGTTGGCCGTTAACTCAAAACCTAACAATAAAAAACAGAGTAGCGTCAATTTTATGAAGTAATCAACATGATTTAATTCGACAGATATCGATCGCCAAAGATAATTCACTCTATGAGTCATATCTTGAGCCAATGCAATAGCAAGTCCCGTGTTTCCGTTAGTTGGTTCAACTAATATACTGTGTATAAAGACGGAATGTAAATGTGAATGACAGTTGAGTGTTGACACTTGAATAAGTTGCCTGTTTTACTTTCCTATCTGTCTAGAAAGATATATATACCACACTGTGACCATTGTCCTACCAACTAACTAGATAGTTGTCATAACTTCAAAACCAGATATTAGACTTTGCACTTATAATAATCTAAAGAACAAGTAACAACTAACAAGTAACTCTCATATTCTAAATGGATAACACTTATGATCATAAGGAAGATGCGGAATTGCGGATAACACTTATGCAATTACATGTTGTGGCCACCTTAACACTCCACAAAACAGAAAGCATGCCCAAAAAAAAATTTCACAAAAACAGAAAGCACGCCCAAAAAGTTATATTATGTATACGAGAGATGACGATAGTAATGATAATATATTAAGTTATATTAAAATTTTACAACGCTTAACCTCAAAAAAACAAACAAGCAAAGGTGCTTACCACTTCATCGGAGATTGGCAAGGCTTGGTTTAGTTGCGGAAACGCGCAGACCCCCACCCGATATAAAGGATGTATATGATCATCTACAGTTTGTCCCGACATGGACACCAACTTTTTGCAGTCATGCAAGTCGCTCAGTTTGTGTCTCTAAGGCCAGCTAGTATTTACGGCGATAGTCTGTGCGTTTCCCCAACTAAACAAAGCCAGCCAATTCATCAGTGGAACTGTGGAAGAGTCCATGCATTGAAAAGTTGTTTGTGTAAAACTCAAGAAGCGGAGAGACACAAACTGAGCGACTTGCAGGATTGCAAAAAGTTGGTGTTCATGTCTGGGTAAACTGTAGATGATCATATACATCCTTTATATCATCCTTTATATCAGGTGGTGGTGGAACAGAGGAGGAGTGTTGGAAGAGGAGGACAATCGTTAATGCTATCAACATTTTCATAATTAGTGATCGGTTATTGAAATTTGCAAAGACTGATTTACAAATGCAAATAACAGACTCCTTTATAGCAACTTCAACCCAACACTAAATCACAAATAGTGATGGATATAGTGACAAACCTACTCCAATGAAACACTATTTTAGTGACCCAACCAAATGAGTTTTAATTATTATAACTACAACAATATTTTAACTATAAATACAATATTTTAATTTCTTAAGCAAGCTATTAGTGGTGAAGTTGTTGGTCGAAAATAAATTCCTACAACAATATTTTAACTACAAATACAATATTTTAATTTCTTAAGCAAGCTATCAATTTAAACTATAAATACAATCTTTTAATTTCTTAAGCATTCTAATTTTATAATTAAAGCATAATACTGAGTAGGGTAGAGCGATTACGATTTCGGTTCGGTTTTTGGATAAAATCGCAACCGAAACCGCATGTTCTCAGTTTTAAAAATCGAAAACCTCAACCCCAACCGAACTATCGGTTTTGGTTTCGATTTTAAAAACCTCGGTTCGGTTTTTAACGGTTCAATTTCGGTTATAAAACCGGAAGAAAATTTTACTGTGGCTCAATTTATAAAAGTGATTTAAAATATAAAACATATGAAAGTTAGCTCGGTTAATATTTCATTTGATCGCTGCCTGGAATTTTTTGAAAGTACATAGTACAAGATCACACATCAACCAATAGTAAAATTTCTAAAATGACATGGAAACACCTTCATTTCATTGCTGTACAAGCTACAGGACCTGCCAAACAAAAAGAACAAGAAGCATTGCAGCTAGTACCGAGGACTATACTGTAAGACGAGAGGACTATAATACAGAGAAATGCAGCAAATAATTTAAGGTGGCTCAAGAAGAAACATAAAGTGTACATCTCTAAACGCTTGCAAGTATAAAAAATCAGTCAGTAGAGAAGTACTCTGATTGTTAGTTGGGCCTTTATGTTGAAATCAAACACCATACATTAGACATCTGGACTAAACATAACATATTAACTGTGTAAATTAAGTGGTCATATGTGGTTAAATTTATTAGATTTCAGGTCAATTTAATAAGATTTTTGATGTGGTCCAAATGCATAATCATGTATTAGCAAATGAAGACAATAATATAAAGTTCCCGAGATGAGGAAGAGAATTAAATTTATTTTAGTGTTTTGTAAGCTAACAGGTCATTTCTTGGTTGGTGTGGCTTTTGAGAGGAAATTCATGGATGCAGGGGAACCCTGTACCTCTCGCATGCAAAGCGAGCGCTCCTTAAACTTGTTCAAGATTATTATTGTGCTAAATTGGAACTTTCCTTACTCGTCCACCCTACATTATTATTGTGCAATTGTTGCTATATAATATATAACATTGTTATGCCAGAGTGAAGAGATTTTATTACAACATTAACATTTTAGTTCATGTCGTCTTCGATCAATATTTCAATGATAGTCTCACTTGTACAACGAAGAGATATACTACTACCAGACTATTCGTTGTCCGAAGTTACAAAATTTATAGCGTAAATGTCAGTGTCTAAAGCAGATTTTCAATCTACATTTCATATATATATATATATATATGTATCCTGCATTCTACTCTTCATTGCAGGCTTGAGGCTTGGTGAAGTGACCAAGTAGTCCAAGTGAGATCATGTCTTGGAAAATCCATCTTTTTTGATAAAAATTTCGAACACTCCTAGTTCTGTGTTATCCTATCTCAGCAACAAATCTGCCGATCAATCACAGTGCAGTTTCCGCAAAATAACATTAAGCAATAATAGTAGCTACCGAGTGGTAAGCATATCAATTAGCAAAAATTAAGCACTTCTCCCATAGACAAGTGACAGTTTGCTAAATCTTAGCATAATAATACTCATCAATTAAGAGCTGCCAAGTTGTCCAATAAATAACGTTGAGAGCACAACCGGTTCATAAATCACCCACTTCAAAGAAAAGCTTAAGCATAACAATTAGCACAAAAAACAATTAACTTTTCATTTGATCGCTGGTGAAAGCCTGGAATTTTCTGAAAGTACCTAGTACAAGGCCACACATCAACCAGTAATAAAATTTCTAAAATGACATGGAAACACCTAGCATACCATGAATATGTTTGATATTTTGTCTTTCAAGAATCATGGCCTTGGGATGAATTCTTAATGTAACATGTTGTATATGTTTAACAACAGGTCTAGTCAGACACCTGAAGAAGATAATCTCGAAATCTACACAAGATAATTCACTTCAATGTTAGCCCCTGTGGCAGTTGACACCGCGTGCATTTTGTTTGATTTCACAACTTTTCTTTGTTTGGATAAATTTAAAGATCAACCATTAGAGGTTTTTATAAGTACCAATGCTGCTGACAATGAAAGCCAAAACAGGAGATCTTTATATCCACATCATGCCACCCGATAGGTATAAAAAACCGTATATAATCATCATATAGTTTCTATGTCACAAATAGCCACACACTTCCTAATTCTTATCACTGTAACTCGCTAAGAATTGTTTGCATATCATCATGCCTCTCGTCAGGGTCGTCTCTTCCATTAGGCCAGTAAAGAATTGCTTTAGGCCTCCAAATTTTATTAGGCCTCCAAATTCTGTTTTTAAAATATTAGATATTAATTAACATCAATAAAATTATGGGAAATTGCATAAAATACTACATTTTTAATCTTTTTTCCGTTATAACTACCTACTTATTGTAATTTCAGTTTTATACTTCACAATGTTCAAAAATACCGTTCGTCATACAGAAATTGTTTACAATTTCTAAAAATACCACACGCTATACAACTTTATACTTTGGGGGTTGGGGGTTAGAAGTTCATTAATTTCAGTATAGCTTCCTTATTCTCTCCTATCCGTTGCTCGTCTCTCGGCTCTCTCTCGGTTGTTACATCTTCAATTCACATATGCAAAAGCTCCATCTTCCACCATTACTTTGCTCTTTTCAATTAGGTCTGTTTTTCGTAACTTTGAGTGTGTACGAGTGTTTTGTGACCCATAATTTGTATGTTTATGTGTATATGTATGTTAATTTCTTTGTGGATGTGTATGTATTTCTTGTTTAGGTTGTTAATTCGTATGTTTATGTGTATGTATCTATAGTTCATGTGTATGTATATGTATATGTTTAAACTTTGTAACTTAGATTAAGAAATTTTGTGCATGTATATGGGTATGTTATTGTTGTGTAATTAGAGTTTTTAGCTCTATTCATGATTATTTCGAGGTTATTGTTGTGTAATTTTCAGGTAAGGAATTGAAATAGGTAATGTATCTATGATTGGTTGTGTAGATCATATCCTACATTTTTTGATATGTTTTCTATTGTTAATATAGGTAAGGTTTGCAACAGTTGCAACTGTTTCTACTTAGCAAAGATTTCAAATGTTACAGCAAGTGTTGATCATGTTGCAGATGTTACAGTAGGGGTTCCGAAAGCTGCAGAACTTGAAACAGATGCCGATTTTTTAGATCGATTATCTGCAGAAGAACTACAGGAGTTAGAACAGGTTGTGATATCTACAATTAAGACAAAAAATTCAACAATGGTAAATCTTATTACATATTTCTTGTCATTACTATGATTTTATCTTTCATATTTCCTAATTTTCAAATAACTTATAGTTATTTACTTTGTTCTAGGGAGCTTCTAGTAAAACTGTTGATAGTCTTACTATTACACCTCGATGTGATTCCGTTATGCCTATCTTGGATAAAGTTACCCCTGCCATGCCAAAAAGGAGTGTTAAGCTTCCTTTATACTTGTAATCACCATTTTTGCAACATTTTGGTTCGACGGCAGGTCAAAGTAGCGAGTCATTGCATGTTGGTGAAGTTTTTAGGACTATTAAAAGGATTTCTACACTTGATGACAACATTGGACAATTGCCGAGTCTAGAGATAAGCACAGATTTCACAACATGGCTGGATCATGGGTTGATTAATAAGAAAAAGTATAACTTTCGTATATATGTATTATGTTTTTATATGTATTTAGTTTCTCTACAACTGTTTTTAATATTTTATCTTGTGTTCTTCCAGTACAACCAAATTCTATTCAAAAGAAGACAATGAGATCAGCCCAGTTCTTAATTTAGGGGTTGATTTGATATCACAGAAGACATGGTTTCACATTTTGGAGTACGGTAGCAAAAATATCACAAACTCTGTAAGTTCTAATACTATATAGATTAGGCCCCGCATGGGCACACATCAATTTAATACTATGTAGATTAGGCCCCGTAGGGGCACGCATCAGTTTTATACTATGTAGATTAGGCCTTGCAGGTGCACACATCAGTTTTATACTATGTAGCCATGGTTGCAACTAATAGAAATTTTAAAATCTGATTAGCAAATGTCATTTCAGTTCCATGCAATCCACAAAAAATTGTAAAATGACCAAAATAGTTGGTTGATTCTAAATTGTGGTATTTTTGAGAAAACTCCTATAAATTATGATTTATGGTATTCATTAGTTGAAATATCTTTTTGTGCAACATGTTGATGTATTTTTTACCATTTAAGAAAGAAGTTAAAGTACAACCCCAATTCTGACCTAAGAGTGACTTGTACAGATTCCAGCTTTCAAAGTAAAGTTGTTAGTATGTTTGACAATTGCGTCAAGAAAAATCATTTTTCAGTTAATAGCAAGCAAGAAATTGCGCGAATTATCACGGGTGAGCTCATTTCTTGCAATACTCCTTGGATGTTGGTTGATAATATCTTGTTTCCTGTTTGGCTTCGTGAGCAAAAACATTGGGTTCTTGGGAGATTAAGCTTTACGGATAGGGAATTCCATGTCTATAATACCTTAAAGTGTGATGGTGTAAAGGAGCTTCTGGTAAACACTTTCCGTCCATTTTGCAAGCTGTTGCCTTCTTACCTCGAGATTACTGGTTTTTATCATCGTAAGGACATTGATTTCTCATCCGGGTCTTATTCTAACAAGTCAAAGACTGATCCTTTTGGAGTTGTTCTGCATCATGATTATGCATTAATTTGTTTTGTTCATATTAATGCAGTGATAGTGGGATATATATGTTGTCGTTTGCTGAGTATTTTGCTACTACGAAGGAGGATGTTCCAAAAGTTGAACTTGATATTAATTCTCACAGAAGCAGACTTGCCTTCTTATTCTATTCATATGGAATGGCAAAGCAAATATATTACTACGAGAGTGAGTTAGAGGACACATCACATGCAGGGAATTTAGCAAATCAGGGAAAGACAACAAAGGCTCCAATACGAAATAGGAAGACCAGATCTATGAAATGATTTGTTGTGCTTTTGTTGTTTGACATTAAGTACTAGAGACAACTATCATTTTGGATTTTGAGTTGGTTATGTCTGACTATTAAGTTTACATTTGTTATGCTTTAAGAACTTTGCAAGTTAGTTGGTTAGTTGCCTTAAGACAATGTATTGGCTATTAAGATTGTTTTTGGTGATTTCGATGCAAATGTGAAATTTGTTTGTATATTTTAGGATATTCATGGGAAATACTATTTTTTAAGTTATAAAAAAACCCTAAATAATATTACACAATGATTTTAAATTGAAATTTAAAAGATGGATTTCTATTAGCTCTTGCCGACTAATCCTACTTTTTAAGGTATAAATTGAATTTGTTCTTTTGTTGATTTTATATGAAATAGGCACCGCAGGGGCACCCATTTTGCAAGTTAGATTTTAAAATTTCTTTTAGTTGCAACGGTTGCAACCATGTCTGCAACTGTTGCAACCATGGTTGTAAATGAGATTGTTTATGAACTAAAATTTAAAAATGTTGCATTTGGGGTTGCAAACAATGTTACAAATGTTGCAATCGTATTTTTGAAAAAAAATTGTACAACTTGGATTTTTTTGGAAAAAGCCCTTACAATAACATTTGTTCATTTACTCAACAAATATGAATGGAACTGATATAACATTTATGAATTTGTTCTTTTGTTAATTTTGCAAGTTAGATTTTAAAATTTCTATTAGTTGGAACTGTTGCAACCATGTCTGCAACTGTTGCAACCATGGTCTTAAATGAGATTGTTTATGAACTAAAAGTTAAAAATGTTGCATTTGGGATTGCAAACAATGTTACAAATGTTGCAATTGTATCTTTGAAATAAAATTGTACAACTTGGATTTTTTTGGAAAAAGCCCTTACAATAACATTTGTTCATTTACTCAACAAATATGAATGGAACTGATATAACATTTATGAATTTGTTCTTTTGTTAATTTTGCAAGTTAGATTTTAAAATTTCTATTAGTTGCAACTGTTGCAACCATGTTTGCAACTATTGCAACCGTGGTTGTAAATGAGATTGTTTATGAACTAAAAGTTAAATATGTTGCATTTGGGGTTGCAAACAATGTTACAAATGTTGCAATCGTATTTTTGAAAAAAAAATGTACAACTTGGATTTTTTTGGAAAAAGCCCTTACAATAACATTTGTTCATTTACTCAACAGATATGAATTGAACTAATATAACATTTATGAATTTATTCTTTTGTTGATTTTATATGAAACAGGCCTCGCAGGGGTACCCATTTTGCAAGCTAGATTTTAAAATTTCTATTAGTTGTAACTGCTGCAACCATGTTTGCAAATGTTGCAACCATGATTGTAAATGAGATTGTTTATGAACTAAAAGTTAAGTCATTAATACAAGTACATATTTTAACTTGAATAAAATTCTCAAATGTTAAAAACTCTTAATATCAAAATATATAAAACTATCAATGTCATTTTAACTTGGTCTTTGATAAGAAAGCAACAATGAGTTTAAACAGAATATATAAAAGCCTAAATAAACTAATTCATATGTTTCTTTTTGGAGGATTTCGACAAGTTCTTCTGTTGTGTCCAAACTGGTCGCATTTCCCACATTTGATTTGCTGAATCTCTTTTACATTTTTCTTTAAAGAAGCTTTACACCTTCTTTTCTTTGGTCTGCCTGCACTTATTCTTCCTTCTGGAGGATGCAATGTCATTGAGTTGATACTTTCAGGTATTTCCCAAGTGTCTTTGTGGCCAATTGGATATACTATCTGTTCATAAGCAGCAACCATCGTTTCTTTTTTGTAATATGGTGAACAATAATCATATGGGTCATGATTTACTTTCTGTAAAATAGCTATTGCATGGGCACATGGTAGTTGATCCATTTGAAACTTGTTTAAATCACAACATATCCACCGGTTTAACAAAATTAGTGTACAAGTACAGATGAATATGTTTTGCATATATAACACACAAACCTGTTGCAAGTGCAAGTTCTTAAACCAAGATCGACTATATCTTTTTTATCGCCATTCCGAACTTCAAACAAAATATTATTTGTTGGATGCACCTATATATATATAATAAGTAAGTAACTGGATGAAAGGAACCAAAATATAAAAAAGAGGTAGAATTCAGATTAATACCGTCAAATTAACTGAGTATAGGTAATTGTTTTTTAACATCTCCTCAAACTTTTTTGTCAATCTTGTCGAGGTTGCATTTGCTGTATTCCTGTTGCTCCAACTCCATTTTTGGATCAAGCACGAAAACTCTCGAGCATAGTACAGATTGGGAGTTCTCGTATTGTTGTAATTGCAGAATTCAAAAATTCTATAATATTAGATGTCAAGTTTGCGTATCTATTACTTGGTGAATGGACCCTTGCCCATTTGCTATACCCAACTTCTTCTAAAAATGTTTTTATTCTGTAGTCAATTTTGTCAAGTTCCCTCATGTGATACTCGGACATTTTTATTGTGTATGCATTTGTAGCTGAGAATAAAATCTCTTTTACCTTTTTTGGGTTCTTCTTGAACTTACTTTTAATGTTGCTCAGGAGATGAAAGATGCAAAATCCATGTGGTACCTCCGGATGAATTTTGTTGACTGCCTTTATGATACTTTCATGACGATCAGACACTATTGTCATGTCTCCTCTCACACCATAAGCTTTTCTGAATTTGTCAAAGAACCACTCCCATGAGTCATCGTTCTCTAAATAAACTACAGAGAATGCCAGTGGAAAGATCTTACCCCCTGCATCCTGAGTTGCTGCAATCAATAATGTACCTTTATGGCTTGATTTTAAAAAAGTACCATCAACAACTACTACTGGTATGCAATGAGGCCATCCTTTCATCGAAGCAATCAACGCAACAAATACATATAAGAAACACCCATCCTCGCTCGTTTTTAAAATAACAAATGATCCTGGATTAATATTTTGCAACATATGCAAATAAGAAATGAGTTGAGCATAAGAATCAGTTGCATTTCCTCTCATAATTTCCAGAGCTTTTTCTTTAGACCTCCAAGATTTTCCATACTTGACTTGCACTTTATAATCATTCTTCATGTCTCTCATTATATCTGCAACTGTGTAATTTGTTTTGATATTCGTGAACTTTATTTTAATCATATCAGCAATGATGGTTGCAGTTGCTTGACGTTGATCTTTGAATCTGACCTCCAGGTCACAAGTGTGATGTCAATCAACTTTCTTATTATAAACTGACTTGTTTGTCCATTCCTTGATGCTCGAAACATCCACTTGCAATTTTTGTCAACACAAACAACGGAATACTCTTTTTTACAAGACTTCTTCACATAGAACTGGAAATTTTTAATGATGGCATAACGATTCAAAACTATCTTCAGCGTTTCTTTATCTTTATATATCTGATCCGATCCTATCTGTTCATGTTGTTTGTTAGTAATAACAACCTCTTTCTCAACATGAATTCCTTCATCTTCATTTTCTATCCCGTTTGAAATATCAAAAATTTGACCAAAAATAAGATTTGCATAGTCAACAAAATCTACAACCATATCTGCAACTACTTCATCTTCTTGTTCATGAAAAGAATTTGATACCATACATTCTGATTGCACAACTTCGATACATATGTTATCATTTGTGGTGTCACTCCTAGTTGAGGCAGAAGCGTGCTGGCTATTATTGATCCCATTTGTCAAGCACAGTGGATATCTTGTGAAATCTGGTTCTTTTTTCTTCAACTCCAAATAAAACATAAGTTGTGAATCATCAACTATGTTGAAAGGAGGGTAACCGTCTCTAACTTGATACTCTATTTTTAATGTGGTTGAATCTGGATGCAACCTCAGTTCATTGTAAATCATTCCCACCAAGTTACTGTACGTGCAATTTCTTGGAATCAGTAATCCGTAAACCTTAAAGTTAAGATAGATTTGATTTCATTCTATTGGCCACCAAGTTGAACTACAACTACAACGTCTTCCATTTATCCTTCAGCAAATAATAGCAAAAATCAATACTCAAATCAAATAGTAAAACAAAAAGCAAAATAATCATGTTGCTTGGGTTGCAAAAGCGAAGCAAAATCGAACTGAACTAGTACAGAAGCTCGAATTTAAAAAAAATAATGCAAGCATGAACATGTTGATTAGGTTGCAAAATTAAAAAACTCAACAACAATTCTGATTTAGTCATAATAAACCATAATTGCAACCAAAACAACCAAAACCGAATTGAGCAAGTACAGAAGCTCGAATTTAAAAAACTAATCCAAGCATGAACATGTTGATTGGGTTGCAAAATCAAAAAACTCAACAACAATTCTGATTCAGTCATAATAAACCATAACTGCAACCAAAACAACCAAAACCGAATTGAGCAAGTACAGAAGCTCGAATTTAAAAAACTAATCCAGGCATGAACATGTTGATTGGGTTGCAAAATCAAAAAACTCAACAACAATTCTGATTCAGTCATAATAAACCATAACTGCAGCCAAAACAACCAAAACCGAATCGAGCAAGTACAGAAGCTCGAATTTAAAAAAACTAATCCAAGCATGAACATGTTGATTGGGTTGCAAAATAAAAAAACTCAATAACAATTCTGATTCAGTCATAATAAACCATAACTGCAACCAAAATAACCAAAATCGAATTGAGCAAGTAAGTACAGAAGCTCGAATTTGAAAAACTAATACAAGCATGAACATGTTGATTGAGTTGCAAAATCACAAAACTGAAAAATAATGGTGATTCAGTCATAACCAAACCAAACCAAACCAAACCAAACATACCCAGTATATCCCGCTCAGAGCAGGGTCTGGGGAGGGTAAGTTGTACGCAGACCATGCCCCCGCTTTTTAAGGCAGGGAGGCTGTTTCCGTAGAGACCCTCGGCTAGGTGCAAGACAGGTACGGTGGGTGCTATATACAGATGAATCCAAAAAGGTACGAAAATGATCAAAGCAATACCTGCGCCCATGGCGTTCTTCACATGGGACCTACCTGCCTGCTAGGAATTATGATTCGCATGACCTGGTGCGCTCTGCTTTACCAGCTTGTGATAATAGACTCCTGAGCAACTGCAAAACCAGAGAACAGAAGACACTAAAAATGAGAAGTGAGAATGCTAAAGCCGAACTACTAAAAAATCGCTAACCGAGACAATGCAACTCTGAGGTTCTCTACAATAGAGCCACTACCTAAAAGGGAATCCACCACTCTGATACGCCGCCTCCAAGAACACCTATCTGCGAGCATGGTCTCATTTAAGTCTAAGGCCTTCAAATCCATCTTGAGCTGCTATTCCCACGACCTCCTCGGCCTGCCTCTCCTCCTCGGCCCAACAACCGCCAAACTCTCGACCCTCCTAACTGGGGCTTCAGCCAGCCTCCTACGAACGTGGCCGAACCATCTCAACCTTCCTTCCCTAACTTTCGCAGACAGAGGTGCCACTTCAAGCTCGCTCCTAAACACCGAGTTCGGGATTCTGTCCAACATCGTGCGTCCACAAGACCACCGCAGCATCCTCATTTCCGCCCCTTCCAACTTGCTAACGAGAGCCTTCTTCTCCGCCCAACATTCAGAACCATATAACAACGCCGGACGGATAGCCGCTCTATAGAATTTCCCTTTCAGCCTTAAAGGGACTTTCTTATCGCACATAACCCCTGACGCTGCCCTCCACCTTAGCCACCCTGCCTTGATACGATGCGTTACATCTGCTACAATCTCACCTTCCTGCCGTGATTCAGTCATACTAAATCTTAATTGCAACTCATAATAACCAAAATTAAACTGAACAACTTAAATATAAACAAAAAGATTGAAAGTTGCAATTTATATCATACCTTCGCGAAAATTTGCAACCTCAGTTCAGAATTTAAGAGCAAAAATGTAGAATTTGATGAAGATTGATACCGAATTGGAAGAATAAGCGGTGTAAGCGTGTTTTGAAACCAAATCTCGTCGTCTGTTGAGAGGAACCGTATTTTTGAAAACAGAAAAGTAGTTGATAGTATATGTATAAAAAAAATTTTTAATCACCTTATTTTTAGAATAAGTTAGGTTTATATTTGTATTTTTAAAAATAGCCCTAAAATTATTCTCATTGCTATTCTATTAACAGAAAAAGACTTATTTATTAAAATATATTATAAAAATACAATTAAAAATTATACATATTTGCTTCAAAAAAATTATAAATATAAAATAAAAAATTAATTTGACATAAAAATTAATAATTCTTATTTTAGAAAAACAACAATTTTAATTTAATTTTTATAAAAAGGTCTCAAATTTTTATCTTGCTTCAGGCCTCTCTAAAGGTAGAACCCCTGCCCTAAGAATGAAAAATCCTATTGAATCATAGATTCTAGTACATAACAAATACCAACAGTCTTCTGTTTCTTGCTAATCCTGTAACCCGCTTGTCTTGTAAGTTGTATATATACAGAAGTACTCTGGTTGTCAAATCTCTATTACCTCGCTAGCCCTTACCGGTCAATATAGTACATCTAATGGGTGATGTCTCGGGGATGAATGTCTTACCACAAGAATTGATAGAAGAAATTGTCTCACGTACCAGCCCTGTGGATGTGTGTGGGACGTTATCAATTGTGTCCAGAAAGTTCCACTCATCCGCAAAAACTGACCATGTTTGGGAGAGATTTCTGCCAGCTGACCTCATCTCCCGTTGGGTAAAGCGAAGTCCATCACATTTTTCGATAGATGTTGAGGATCCCTGGGAAAAGATTGATTCAGATACTCTATAGGTTTTTCCTACCAAGAAGGATTTGTATATGTTTCTTTCAGAAAATCCTTTAATCTTTGATGACGGTGATATGTCATGACTAGCGGGAAATTAGTTAAATTAAGTTATGGTTATTACGATGTCGTTTAGTCTAAGGCATCGTAGGAGAATAATTCGGTTATAAGGTTACTATTAGTGGCGAATTATGTGAGGACACGTGGCTTAGCAGCTATTGTGGTCCTCGTTATTGTCTTTATATACCCACCTATGGGTGAACAGTACTATCATGGATTAAATGAAATTGTTTTTCTTGTCTTTTATGTTCATTTCCTTTTCTAGTACTTTTCTTAGTTTTTCAGTAATTCCTTAGTAATATTGTGACAAGTGGCATCAAAGCTCACGTTCCTTGGCTGGAATCAATGAGGGATAAGTCAGAAAAATCCACCGTACAGAAGCATGAACAGGCGATCTCAAATCTAGAGGCTGGTGTTGAGGGTTTAAAGAAGTCTTTAACAGAAAATGGGAACCAGATGACATCCATGGATACTGCCTTATCCAAGCTTACTGCAGCTAATGAAGAGCTTCAAAAAGGGTTTTCAGATCTTGTTAGTCTCTTGAAGAAAGACAACACAGATAAATCTCTGATCGTTCCTCCTATAGATGGTGAAGGAAGCTCCACTCATGTACCCCTGAGATCTACTTTACCAGGTAAACAAAATCTCAGCCCTCAAACTCCCACTCGTTTTGGCACTATTCATGATAATCTATGTGTTGATGAATCTGGAAGGCTTGTCTCTGTAACATACTCGTCTTCTGTTAATCAACAACACATACCGGAGCTTACCTTGCTTGATTTGCCTAACAAATACTCTCACCCTATATCTCACCATGATGTTTTGAGTGGCTTACCTTAATACCAGTATACCTTTCGACCAAATGCAACTACTAGACCCATGTATAATAGTAGCTTTAATCCTAGTGGCTTACAGTTTGTTCCAAACCCTTACATAACAACTAGCTCGGTTCCACCATATACTACACAAAAGCCCATCACCATGGTGAGCACTACACACCCTCAAACCTTCCATTCTTAACAGCAGTTATACACACCCTTACCTCCACCATTTATGACCCATACACAACCCTCTACTACAACCACCCCTGTACCCAAACAGACATGGTAAGCCTATGAAACTAATACAGGGAGAGCTAATTGTAATAACCCTGTGTATAAACCTCCTAAGGTGGACTTTCCTAAATTCGATGGAAAGGATCCTCGAGCTTGGGTTAGCAAATGTGAGAAGTATTTTCAGTTGAATCCATACTTGGATGCTAGAGCTAAGGTTATATGTGCTACACTGTATTTAGAAGGGGAGGCTGATGTGTGGTTTAGGTCCCTCGAGGAAGAAAAACCTCAGTTACTGTGGACTGAATTTACTAAGTTGATATGCCATAGGTTTTCGAAGGTGGGATATGAAAATCTTGTGGGACAGTTTAATAAGTTGGTGCAGAAGGGACGAGTAGAAGAATACATTACTCAGTTTGATGAATTAAGGGGTCATGTGATGTCTCAAGAGGGTCATAATAGGGAATCCTATTATATAGATACTTTTATCAGTGGCTTAAAGGAGGAATTGTCACAAGCTTTGTATAACAACAGACCCTCAACTCTACAAGAGGCAAGAAACATGGCTCGGGGCCAGGAGTATTTATTAGGAGTATTGGACAAGAGATATAAAAGCAACACAAGCAGCAATTATTACAGTAGTAACTCAGGCAACAAACCTAGGAGTGCATCCAACAAGGGTTTCAGCCAACAGATAGGAGGGAAACATGTGGAATCAAGAAGGTTGACATTAGAAGAACTGAATGACAAGAAGAAGAAGGGTTTATGTTATCACTGTGATGAAAAATTCACTCCAGGGCATGACTACAGAAAGAAGAAGTTGTATGTGATTTTGGGAGATACTCAGAGTGAAGAACATGAAGAGGAATGCATTGAGGAGCAGAATGAAGAACTGGAAGTAATTTGGGAAAATGATTGTGCTGAAGGAGAACAGAACCATGATGAAAATGCTGGAATTTCTTTACATGCTATGTCTGGTTCTAAAGGCAATAATACCATCAAAATACAGGGCAAAATTAAGAAGATGAATGTCAGTATCTTGGTGGACAGTGGATCGACTCATAATTTTATATCTCAAATCCTTGTAAAGAAATTGAAGACTCCAGCTATCAACTGCAAACCTTTTGTTGTAACAGTTGCCAATGGAGAGGAACTGACATGCAACACTAAGTGTGATACTATTAATTGGAGTATGGGTGGAAAATATTTCCGGACAGACATGAATGTCATTCCACTTGGTGGTTATGACATAATCCTGGGGGTCAAATAGATGTAGACTGTTAGTCCCATAACCTTTGATTTCTCTGCTGGTAACATTACCATTAATTGGCAAAATGAAAGGGTGATTCTCCAGCAAGATGACAGGGTCAACAACATTACCTTGGACCCTTTTCCACAGAGAAGTTTCAACAACACCATGATGAAGTTTATTTTCTGGTGTAAATAACTGCGGTGGAAGACAGAAAGGTGGTGAAGGAGAATACCAGTGGTGAGATTCAGAAGCTGATAGATGATTATGAAGACATATTCAGCACTCCTTCTAGCCTGCCCCCTAAGAGATCACAGGATCACTCCATTCCTATTAAGTCTGGTAGCCAATCTGTAAATTCAAATCCTTACAGGTGCCCCTATTTTCAGAAGGAGGAGATAGAAAAGATTCCCAAAGATATGCTTGACAGTGGAGTCATTAGAAACAGCACCTCACCATATGCTTCACCAGTATTACTGGTAAAGAAAAAAGATAGAAGTTGGAGAATGGTGGTTGACTATAGGGCCCTCAACTCTATTACCACAAAAAATAAGTACCCTATACCAGACATTGAAGAATTGTTGGCTGAGCTGCAAGGTAGTGCTTTGTTTACTAAATTAGATTTAAGAAGTGGCTACCATCAAATAAGAGTGAAAGAAGAAGATGTGTTTAAGACAACATTTAGGACATATCATGGTCACTATGAGTTCCTGGTAATGCCATTTGGCCTAACAAATGCCCCTGCATCATTCCAAGGGTAAATGAATGAGATTTTCAGTAAGTATCTTAGGAAATTTGTCCTAGTTTTCTTTGATGACATACTGATCTATAGCAAAACTGAGAAGGAGCATATGGAACATCTCAAGGCTGTTTTTGAAGTATTAAGAGCCCACCAGCTATATGTCAAAAGGAGTAAATGTGAATTTGGTAGCTCCCAAATTGAGTACTTATGGCACATTATCTCACAAAAGGGTGTAGCTGCAGATTTGTCTAAGATACAAGCAATGGTGGATTGGCCAGTTCCAAAAAATGTTAAGGCATTAAAGGGATTTCTGGGGTTAACTGGTTACTACAGAAGGTTTGTAAAGAACTATGGCATTATTTGTAAGCTCTTAACCCAATTATTGAAGAAAGGATCCTTTGGTTGGAATGAAAAGGCTGAAGATGCTTTCAATCAATTGAAGATTGCAATGACTGAGACCCTAGTTCTTGCTCCGCCAGAATTTGAGAAGCCCTTTGTTATTGAATCTGATGCCTGCAATTATGGAGTTGGGGCTGTGTTAATGCAAAATGGTAGGCCTCTTGCCTATATGAGCAAGGCACTAAGCTCTAAACACTTAGGCATGTCAACCTATGAGAAGGAGATGTTAGCAGTTATCATGGCAGTACAGAAATGAAGGGCATATCTTCTTGGACATCGGTTCATCATTAAGACTGATCATGAAGCATTAAAGTACATTATGGAGCAAAAGATCAGTACTGGATTGCAGCAGAAGTGGGTATCAAAACTGTTGGGATATGATTTTGTGGTTTCTTACAAGAAGGGAAAAGAGAATATTGTGGCTGATTCTCTATCAAGGGCTTGTGATTCTGACCAGTAATGCACAACAATAACAGTACTGAAACAAACTTGGAGGAAAGAGATTAATGAAAGTTATGAAAATGATCAAGAGGCACAGCAACTATTAACTGAGATCAGTATTAAGGGTGAACCAATTGACAATTTCAGTGTAGTTGAAGGGGACTTGAAGTGGAAAGGGAGATACTACATTGGTTCTGGTAATAATTTGAGGCACCAGATTTGTATCAACATCCACAGTAGCATTGAAGGAGGTCATTCTGGGATCTTGGCTACCATTAAGAAAGTTGAGCAGCTGTTCTTCTGGCCTGGGCTAAGAAATGATGTTACTAAGGTAGTTAGAGAATGTGAAGTGTGCCAAAGAAATAAGACAGAACATGTGCCCAGTGCTGGACTATTACAACCAATCCCCTTGCCAGAAAATGCTTAGGAAGTTATTTCAATGGATTTTGTAGAGGGTCTGCCCAATTCCAAAGGAAAAGATACAGTACTAGTAGTGGTTGATAGATTAACTAAGTACTGTCATCTAATACCCCTTACTCACCCTTTTAATGCTGTTAAGGTGGCACAAGAGGTGTTGCATCAGGTTGTTAAATTACATGGGACTCCTTCTGCAATCATCAGTGATAGGGATCCAATTTTTGTGAGTTCATTTTTGCAGCAATTATTCAAGGCTATGGGGACTACTATCAAATTAAGTACTACATATCACCCTCAAACTGATGGACAGACTGAGAGGGTGAATCAGTGTATTGAGATGTACCTAAGGTACTTGTGACTGGGCAGAAGCCATCAGACTGGTCCAGCTACATTCCAATGGCTGAATGGTGGTATAATACCACCTTTCACACTTCTACTGGAATGACCCCATATCAGGCCTTGTACTGCCAACCCCCTCCCTCTATTACCTATCAGGGTGCCAAATGCAGTGACCCTATAGTGAATCAATTTGTGAAGGACAGAGCAAATACTCAGAGGTTGCTTAAGGATAATTTGATCAAGTCACAGGAGAGGATGAAGTATTTTGCAAACTAAAAGAGGACTGACAGGGAGTTCCAGGTTGATGATGAAGTATATTTAAAGTTGCAACCTTACAGGCAAATGACAGTCAACATGAGGAAGAACCACAAATTGACAGCTAGGTAAGAATTGGGAAGGTGGCTTACAAGCTTGAATTACCAGCAAATGCAAATGTACATGATGTATTTCATGTGTCACAACTGAAGAAGAAAATTGGAAGCTCCAAGGTTGTGCAGGTGGACCTACCAGATGTCAATGAGGCAGGAGAATGGGAGCCAAAACCAGCTAAAATTCTGGAGAGAAAATTAATTAAGAAAGGCATGCATCCTGAGGTGTAGGTATTGGTGCAGTGGGAACATGGCAGCCCAGAGGAAGCTACTTTGGAAAGCTGGAACAAGTTGATCAAAAGGTTTCCGAATTTCAATCCTTGAGACAAGGATTGTTTGAGAATGACGGAGTAGTCATGACTAGCGGGAAATTAGTTAAATTAAGTTATGGTTATTACATGTCGTTTAGTCTAAGGCATCGTAGGAGAATAATTCGGTTATAAGGTTACTGTTAGTGGCGAATTATGTGAGGGCACGTGGCTTAGCAGCTGTTGTGGTCCTCGTTATTGTCTTTATATATCCACCTGTGGGCGAACAGTACTATCATGGATTAAAAGAAATTGTTTTTCTTGTCTTTTATGTTCATTTCCTTTTCCAGTACTTTTCTTAGTTTTTCAGTAATTCCTTAGTAATATTTTGACATGATATGGTAATTACTTCATCTTTTAACGTAAACTACTAGGAACTTTTGGCTTCTAATTCTTCTTGCTTTAATTGGTTGTAGGTCTATTGTGCAAATTAGTTACTCCCTCCGTCCCCCGTGGTTCTTTACATGAGGGATGGACACGGAGACCAAGAAAATATATAAAAAATGAGTAAAGTTAGATGAAAAGTGGGTAAAGTGGTGGGACCTATTAATATTTAATAATAGATTTGAGATAGTGGAGGAAAGTAGTGGGTGTAATAGTGTTTTTTATTATTAAATATATGAGATAGTGGGTGTTATAGTGAGAGAAACTTACTATTTTTGGAATGTAAAGAAATGAGAGGAACACCCCAAAATAGTAACTGTAAAGAATCTGGAGGGACAGAGGGAGTATATACTAACTTCGATTAATTCTAATTGTTGTCAATCAAGCAGTACTTTTGGTTAGACAGGCTCAGCGGGAACAAGTGTTTTTTTCTAGTACCCGGGAAGCTGTCGATACCTGAGCCAAATGGTTGGATTGGGCAATATTCTTATTACGAGTTAACTCTGCCTTTTAGGATTGAGGGAAAGATAAGCACTTCACTACTGTCCCCTAATACACTCTATACTGCCTACCTTTGTTTTGATTTCTCGACATCTGGTGATTTTAACGGATTTGGGGAAGAAGAACCATTACAAACTTGTATCGGGATTGATGGTGGGTGCAAAAGCGACAGAAGGATTGTTTACATACCATTCATGCCTTTTGAGTATTGTTACGACCAAACTCAACACGCAAGTGCACGTGATCTCAAGTAATATAGATAGCAAATAAGATTCGTTCCTACAGGGACTCGTTGTATTGTCTAGTTAATTCACTCACCGATGTATGTTTATTATTCGATGCTACGGCAAATTAACAATTGGATTTTTGTTTATCACTACAATTACTCTAAGATTTATAACTAATTATCAACTACTTGAACTAAGAATTATGTCGAATTACTTATGCGAATAAAACATGGGATTTTAACTTCATTAAACAATCCATCTATAGTCTCCACTTCTCTAGCCTTTTCATGTAATTTGTTAATACCTGATCGAATACACAAACTGATATAAGCCAACCTTCGTTGTACAAATACCATCCTAAATAACATCCACAATAAAGATAGAAATCACTTAGTCTCCCAATTAAGCCTAATCTCCATATGTCTATAAAGATTGAAACATATTGGTTGAAGTACAAGCATTCAGTTGATCACATAGTCATCATAAAATGGTTAGAGTTACGACACTAATTATGAATGATATCCTCACGCATAAACCTATGCTAGCATGGCAAGTTCTAAACTCCTATATCCACTTTCGCTTCAATAAGAATTAACACACATTTACAAGAGTTAGCTACTCTCCTATAACGAATTAAATCAACCATGATAGGATATCACATCAATCACACTATAGGCATCGAGAAGATTCAACAAATAAACTTCATGAATAAATCCGCTAAAACCCCATGACAACGAATTAGTTCATAATCAAACTAATCGTCACCATGGGTTCCAATGTAAACATGATAGGAAAAAAACAAATAAAACTGAGATAAATATTAAGGGTTCTAAAGAATACACCCAAACCAAGCATCCACAAACTAAAAAGAATACAAGAATAATTTGGAAAACTATCTTCTTCCTCGCTTCTTCGTGCTTCAAAAATCCGTAGGTAAAATACGTGGTCTCCCTCTCTATTCTAGGGTTTTTTCTTCCTTTATATAGGCCTCCAGGTGCAAGTAGTTCGAAAGGAATTTTATTTTTTACTTTATCTCGAAAAATCAGCAAATCAGGAATTTCCCGTCAGAACAACCGGCGATGCCGCGCCACTCCTGTGTATGAAACCAGCGCTGCCGCGCCAACTCGATGCTCCCAGTGCTGCCGCGCCATAATCAAGCTCAAACACGGCGCTGCCGCGCCGTGCCTTCTGTTCAGCAAACTGGATTTTTTCCCTTTTCTTCATTATAACTCCGTTTCGCGCTCCGATTGCTCCGCTTCATTCCTTTAACACCTGTGATTAATATTCCTGCACAATACCCTTAAAAGAGATAAAAAATACCACAACTCGAGTACAAACATTCGTTTTAAGCCAAATGGAAACGCTTTAAGTGAATAAAATATCCACTCATCACACCCCCAAACTTAAATCGATGCTTGTCCTCAAGCATAAACAGACAAATTATTTACAACTAACTAGTACCACTTCCGTAGGTGATCACGATTGCATTTGGCATATGCAACAAGCCCTTTAAACCCCTAGGCAGCCCTAGTGGACGAGTAAGGTCTCGTGAGGGCCTATAGCGAATGTACCCACAAAATCCGATATATAATGCAACTAACAATGCAATTAACTATATGTATGCAACTACATGAAAAATGCAAGGATCCCCTTTAAACTCACCAAAACCAACTAACAAGCAATTATCTCAAAGAATGCAATAAATCCAAATAGAGCTCGACTAAGTCCCCGTATACTAACAATACATGAACAGAAACGTGCGTATGTGCGATACTCATCAGATATACTCCCAAAACTAGGTCAAAAAATCATACATGCTTTCAGTCAGGACAATCACAGGTTTATAACTAGAATAGACTGTAGACACTTCATAGCCTAGGAACACCTCCACCCTTACCCAAGGTAGACAGAAACTCATGCTTTATTACTATGACACATAATACTATATACAATACGCATGCTTATTTCACCGTGCGATGAATGAGACCCCAAAAGGCTTATACAATAATACCCATGTAACGAGTGTTGGGTCAGTGGATCCCAGACTATAAAAGCCTTAGGTCACTGGGACTAAGTCCCCTAAGACTTAATTACTCGAGTATTAAAGAGCTCACTCTGGTTAATTTTTCATTTAACAATTAACACTTTTGACTTTTTTTTCTTTTTTTTCTGATTTTTTTTTCTTTTCTTTTTTTTTTCTTTTTCTTTTTACGATCTGGAATGAGCCTTTCTCATTTCCAACCCTAGACTACTCATATAAATATGAGCCGGCTATTAGCCATTTGACGCCTAGCCATTATTAACAAATATTTACAACTAGCATGAAATCCCTGTTTTTTCCCCAAACTTAGACTTTAGTGCTCCTACGCTATCAAGGGAATAACGAAAATTCTAAATATAATCAAGCGATTAAATCTCTAAACATCCAACAAGCATGACCCTAACCTAGCCCAAAAGCACCCAATGAGTCTGTGTAAAAGTTTTTTTTCTGAACACGCAAGTCAATTTCATAGGCACTATAATTCAACCCTCTACTCATCATCACCACGCTCAACTAGACACCTACCTACCAGTCATAATTAACAAGTTCTAAGGGATCATGAAAATGCATGCCATGCTCATGCAACTATATGAACATAAATATCACAATAACAGAATGTCCTATATGGCATACATAAACAAAAAAACAAAATGCTCTAACTAACATGAAAATATGCTAACATACAAATATGCTTCTAACATGCACACACCTATTATACAAATGCACCTTGTATCCCCACCCCCAACTTAAAAATTTTCAATGCCCCCATTGAAGGTAAGAATAACAAGTTTTCAAGGCATACCTACTCGTCGCCCGAACCACTCCCATCGGGAGTGTCCGGTGGCGGATAGACAGCGCCAGCTCCAAAGGACGGAAAAGTCACGTCCACTCCACTCGCACGAAAAGCCGTGCCCAAAGCCTGTGCAAACTGACTAAAATCTGCTGCAAAACCTGTCTGCATATCGTGCACCGCATCGATACGCCTCGTCAAACGCCTATACTGTCTTTGAGTAATAAAAGAACCTCCTCCCTGAGGCTCCTCCTGCTGCTGCTCCTGTTGCTGCTGTTGTTGCTGCTCTACTACATAACCCAGACCCCACCAATCCGGCTCACCACCACCCCACTCAGCCAGCCTCCGTATACTCTGATGATCCAGCGCTTCCTGTGGCTGCTGTACAACCTCCTCTGCTGATCAACGAGCACCACAATCCCTAGCCAACCTAGCAATGACCGAACTATAAGGCATCGCCGCAGTGGTACTACCTTGCATAAAACGCATAATTCCCTGATGGATCAAATTGCCCACATCCACAAACTCTCTGCTGCAGATAGCATACAACAGGATAGCCCTCTCAACTGTCACCTCATTCGAATGCCTAGTAGGAATAAGATTGGCACAAATGAACAAGTGCCAAGTACGCCCATATCTATTCAGAGCCGTCGACAAAAACGAAGTGGGCTCAGTAGTGCCTCTCCTCATACGCCACTCTGTACCTGGAACACACAACCGCTGAATAATCAACTGAAGATCCACAACATCGCGAGTCCTCCCCGACCAATCCTCTTGACCCCTCCTAGGAGCCGGAAGCCCAAGAACATGACGAATAGAAGGCGGCTGATAATCCACACGGAACCCACGAACCTGGCTAATCCCATTCCTCTCCACACTAGCGTTCGCATAGAACTCGCGAACCACAGACATCGGAATAGGTTCCGGAACCTCAAAAATTTGCTCCCAACTTCTCTCCAGAATATTCTCCAACATGTTCCCATCCGCTGCATTAGGCAAAAGACCCCTCTCACGAGCAATAGGACGCCCCAACAATCGATTATACTCATCACGAGCCCCATTATTAATAAATTGAGGTCCACCATTGCCTCCCTCAGAATCAGATGAAGATGAAGAACGAGGGTTCCGCCTACCAGTCCCACTACCACCAGCACCCTCACTACCACCACCAACAACCCTTTGTTGCTTGGATGCCATTGAATTGATTGGAAGAAGTGTTTAGAGTGTTTAAGAATTTTGAGATCTGTAAGTGGTGTATGTATAGGTAGGGTTGTGTAAGGGTAGGTATATATAGGAGAAATTAGGGTTAGTGGGTGTAAGTAGTGGGCTTGGGTCGTGGGTCACTACTAACACAACCTTTTTTTTTTGTTTTCCAAAATTTTCTGAAATTTTTTTTTCTCAGCAAACCGAGCGGTGCTGCCGCACCAGACATAACCTTGGAAACGGCGCTGCCGCGTCGTGGCTTCTGTTGCAACTTTTTTTTTTCATGAATAAACCAAGTGGGTTGCCTCCCACGAAGCGCTCTTTTCACGTCATTAGCTTGACGTAGCTCCATCTCCTTACGTTGCGCAAATTAGAACCGCGGTCTCAACTTCGCGATTCAACTTCTCTCCAAAATATGGCTTTAACCGCTGACCATTGACCTTGAACGACTGATCCGGTAACTTGTCAAAAATCTCCACTGCCCCATGCTGAAAAACTGTTTTGACTGTGAATGGACCTGACCAACGTGACTTCAACTTTCCAGGAAATAACCGAAGTCGAGAGTTGAACAACAACACCAATTGTCCGGGCTCAAACGTCTTAAGAACCAACCGACGATCATGCCACCTTTTCACTTTCTCTTTGTATAGCTTGTTGTTCTCATAAGCTTGCAATCGAAACTCGTCCATTTCATTCAACTGAACCATACGCTTTTCCCCTGCTGCTGTAATATCAAAATTCAGCTTCTTCAACGCCCAATAAGCCTTGTGTTCTAACTCAGCTGGAAGATGGCATGCTTTCCCATACACTAGCTGAAATGGTGACATTCCCAAAGGTGTTTTATAGGTTGTTCGATAAGCCCACACCGCTTCATAAAGCTTCAACACCCAATCCTTCCTAGAAGGACTAACTACCTTCTCAAGAATCCGTTTAATTTCACGATTAGACACTTCGGCTTGCCCATTGGTTTGAGGATGATAAGCTGTAGCAACTCGATGATTGATGTTGTAGCGTGCTATAAGAGATGTAAACTTTCGATTTCAAAAGTGCGTACCTTCTTCCCTGATGATCACCCGTGGAGTGCCAAACCGAGTAAAAATATTCTTGTGAAGAAAATTGAGTACCACCTTAGCATCATTCGTGGGAAGTGCTTTTACCTCCACCCACTTTGACACATAATCCACGGCTACAAGAATATACTGATTACCACATGACGGAATGAACGGTCCCATGAAGTCGATTCCCCACACGTCAAAGATCTCTACCTCCAACATAACATTCAGAGGCATCTCGTCCCTACGAGAAATATTACCAACTCGTTGACATCGATCACATCTCAACACAAACTGATGAGCATCCTTGAATAGAGTCGGCCAATAGAAACCTGCTTGAAGAATACGTGTGGCTGTCTTTTCACCCGCATAGTGGCCTCCATAAGCTGTAGCATGAAAATCACTAAGAATAGCCTCGGTCTCACTGTAAGGAACACAACGTCTAATAATCTGATCAGCTCCTTGCTTGAACAAAAACGGTTCATCCCAAATATACTGCTTGACATCGTGCAAGAATTTCTTCCTTTGAGCATAAGAGAGCTCAGGTGGAATGATGTTGCTTACTAGATAACTCACAATGTCGGCAAACCATGGTTCATCATCTTGCACTCTGAATAGTTGCTCATCAGGAAAAAACTCATTAATAACCGTGTTGTCCTTAGGTGACTTTCCATGATCTTCCAATCTAGAGAGATGGTCAGCTACCTGATTCTCCGTCCCCTTTCTATCCTTGATTTCCACATCAAATTCTTGCAACAGAAGAACCCAACGAATCAACCTTGGCTTAGCATCTTTCTTTGCAAGGAGGTAGCGAATAGCAGCATGATCCGCATAAACTGTCACCTTAGTACCAAGCAGATAAGAGCGAAACTTTTCAAACCCATAGACAATAGCAAGTAGTTCCTTCTCAGTTGTGGTGTAATTCAACTGAGCATCATTGAGAGTTTTGCTTGCATAGTAAATAACATGGAAGATTTTTTCCTTCCTTTGGCCTAGAACGGCCCCAAGTGCATAATCACTAGCATCGCACATCAAAGCAAATGGTTGGCTCCAATCAGGAGCTGTAATAACTGGAGCAAAAATTAGTTTCTTCTTCAAGATCTCAAACGCATGTAAACAAGCCTCATCAAAATTGAATGGCACATCTTTTTCCAAGAGATTGCAAAGTGGCTTAGAAATTTTTGAGAAATCCTTTATGAAGCGCCTGTAGAACCCTGCATGACCAAGAAAGCTACGAATACCCTTGACTGAGATAGGGGCAGGAAGATTCTCAATAGTTTCCACCTTTGCCTTGTCAACTTCCAAACCCTTACTCGAAACCTTGTGTCCCAGAATGACACCTTCTTGTACCATGAAGTGGCACTTTTCCCGATTAAGAACAAGATTTGTCTCCACACAACGTTTTAAAACCAAATTCAAGTTTTCCAAGCACTCAACAAAAGAATCCCCAAAGACTGAGAAATCGTCCATGAATACTTCCATATTAATTCCAATCATGTCAGAGAAGATGGCCATCATACACCTCTGAAAGGTAGCTGGTGCACCACACAACCCAAAAGAAACACGTCTGAATGCAAATGTACCAAATGGACAAGTGAATGTAGTCTTCTCCTGATCCTGTGGTGCTATGCAAATCTGATTGTAACCAGAATACCCATCAAGCAAACAATAGTACTGACGTCCAGCCAATCTGTCAAGCATCTGATCAATGAATGGGAGTGGAAAATGACCTTTCCGAGTGGCTTTGTTCAACTTTCGATAATCCATGCAAACTCTCCAACTAGCAATTGTTCGCGTAGGAATGAGCTCGTTCTTCTCATTAGTAACCACTGTCATGCCTCCTTTCTTATGCACACATTGCACCGGACTCACCCAAGAACTATCAGAAATCGGATAGATAATGCTCGCGTCAAGCCATTTAAGAATTTCCTTCTTCACAACTTCTTTCATAACAGGATTCAGTCTCCTTTGATTATCGACTGTAGGTTTAGCTCCCTCTTCCAAAGGAATTTTGTGCATGCAATAAGAAGGACTAATACCCTTGATGTCTGCTATAGTCCACCCAATGGCTGATTTGAATTCCCTTAAGATTCTCAATAGTTTTTCCTCTTCTATGCCTGAAAGCTTAGATGATATAATAACAGGTAAGGTAAAAGAATCACCAAGATAGGCATACCTTAGATGTTCAGGAAATGGCTTAAGTTCCAAGGTTGGTGCTTCCTCAATGGATGGTTTAAGTCTAACATGAGACTTCTTCAATTCTGACAACCCCAATGATTCAAATGGAATCCCAAACTTCTTCCATGGAGATGCATTAAGATATTGCAAACTGGATTTTTTCCCTTTTCTTCATTATAACTCAGTTTTGCGCTCCGATTGCTCCGCTTCATTCCTTTAACACATGTGATTAATATTCCTGCACAATACCCTTAAAAAAGATCAAAAATACCACAACTCGAGTACAAACATTCATTTTAAGCCAAATGGAAACGCTTTAAGTGAATAAAATATCCACTCATCAAGTATCAAGAACGTACGATGATTTTAAGATGTAAGCCACCATATATGCTTGTATTAAGTGGCCCTCAATATCCAAGAAAGATAAGTTATGTATGTTATGAACTTGAGTTGGGCGACTACTTCAACAAGGATAGTGGTGGTGATAATAGGGAACTGAATATGTGCTTGAGTGAAATCAAAACTGGGGAACCCAAAGGTGGCATCTATCTTCACGGAATGGAAATCAGACCAAAAAATTGTCAAAAAATATTTGCAATTTAAGATCCCCTAATAAATAGGAGTTACTATCTAGTAAAGGATATAATGTTACTCTTGCTCTTATTACTGCATATTTGATGCTTCCGGCGATAATGATGTCTTACTATGGAGATATCGAGGTTAGTACAATGTGATAACAAATGTTGATATCTTGAGAGTATGGGGAGGGTTCATAGTACTATAAAGTTGTGAAGAATGGATAATAAGCAAAAAGCTGATTTTATATGATTTGGATGCAATTACAATATTTCAGGCATAGTAGCTTCTCATGCTCAACACTTTGCCTATGCTTTTTTCTTACTGTCGCTTCATTGATTATGTCATTTCATGTACAGTGATAGTTTTTGCATGCAACTTATTATTGTTTACTCTTAGTTATTTGAAAGTCTTCTTCCATATCTTAATGCCAAATTTGTAGGTTAACTCACCGTACGTACATACATACATACACAGAGATATCATTCTACATATTGCCTAATACTTGGCTTCTCTGAAACATAATAGGGTTATGAAGAAGCTTAATTAATTGTCAAATTATCTTGGAGCTTATCTTTGGCTAAAGTTGTCATGTTGACATAATTAAATCAAATCCATCTTTACTTGTACGACTACCTTGCTGCATTTGTTTTTATCACAGAGGTGCAACCCAAGAAGGAATGGCCAACAAAGAAAGAAAGCTGAAACAACACTCGATTCCTTCATGGTTGAAAAGGCCTTGCTTACTACTGATGCCTTTACTTATTTTATTTTATTTTTATTGAATATTTTGTTGATATTTATCCTAGTATACCTACAAATATTCAGGGTACTAGTGTAAAATCAACAATTTCTGAAATTGCTATTATTCCCAAATCAATTCACCAAAACGACATCTTGTCAAGGTGACTGCAAATGGATTAATAAGGACGGAAATTAAAAGAAGCAATCTCAAGGATCTAAAATCATGTAAAAAGATTCCAGTGAATGGAGCCATCAAAATGAAAGTCAAGCATTCTGCTAGTTCCTCTCTAGTCAGATGCCCAAAGTGGAGAAAACAACTGGTTGTTCTTGACAAGGGTTTACCTATTCAGCCTATCCAAGAAGAAGCAGTAATTGATAAAGTAAAAATCAAGCAATGGAGGGCAAATAGGATATGCAAAGTTGAGCTAAGGGACAGGAAAATGTTCGTGACCAATGTTGATGGAGAAGAAAGGGAATTCTACCATAATAGCTCAAAATCAACCACTCATGACTCAAAAGGGTAATCAGCCTTTATGATAAGACAATTATGGTGAACAAATTACTAATGGTTGAGTTAGCTGAGTATTTGGCAAGATAATATCAGAAAAAGATTGACAAGGTGAAGAAGAAGGAGGAAATGGCAGAAAAGAAGATTAAAAAAAATGAAGAGATTGAAAGAATGTTTGAAGAGCTGAGGAGGTTGGGAAAATGCAGAGTCTTCAAAGACCCTAACAGGGTTGAGTTCAAAAAGGAAAATGGAGCAACCTCAAGAATCAGACTCAAGTTTATCAGAGGTTCTCTACAATCACTACAAGATGCAGTAGATGCTCTAGAAAATGTAATCCTGATTGAAGAAATAATGGTCAGACAAGAAATTCTTCAAGCCATTGAAGAGATCAAAATCAGATAAGAAATTATTATTGTATTCTTCTGTACACCTTGTTTTTTCTTCAAAAATTATTCCAGAAGCTTTTCTTCCTCTGAAATTATTACTTTTCCTACTCCTGTTTTCAGCTGCATGTTAAATGTATATCCCACAAGAATTTGGTAATAGTATACAAGGTTCTAAGAACAATCAAATTATGAACAACATCTGTGAAATCCTTCTTGAACATTATAGTCTTGGCTCCTTCTACAGGTTGAAATGTAATATACTCCCCTAAATGAATCATGCTTCTTTACTACATAAGTTAATTACTTCAAATCAAACATTGGAATCTCCTTTTTGCCAAACATGACTGCTAATGTCTTTAGTCTCTCCTCAATATTTTCTATCCTACTCCTTATAACTAGCTACATTTTTTGTTTCTACAATACTTGCAGTAGTTTGAACTAAAAGCTTCACATACTGTAATTCATCAAAAGTCAAAACTCTTGAAGTACAATAAGGAGTTAAAATCTATGCACTTTATGTCCCTAGTATCCAAAAAATAAAGAATTTTTTTTTGCAACTTCTCTACTACTGTATCTACCATGTGCATCTTACCCTAAACTACCACAGTCATATATGTAAGTTGAGCAGAAATCAAAGTGCTAAGATGCTTTTGAGTTACATTTTGAAATGGCTCAATTGATAATCTGTTAGGGCCTGATTTGACTTGGCTGTCTTGATAGATATCTCCTCCATTTTCTTGCTCCGTAGACCAGGAGTTTTCCACACCATGTGCCTTACCCCAAGTGTTCCCTAACACTTGTGCAGCGGATATAAGAGAAGTATAAGAGTAGAAGACAACCACACTTACTAACAAAGACCCTTTCTTTATTAGTAAATAATATTACATAAGTTGGATCTCCTTGACCCACACTAGCCCCTGCTAGTTACAAAACTTAGCACTCAACCCTCACAAGAGAAGCAAAGTAAGAGCATTCAAGTAAGAGAGCAAGTGAAATTTAAGTTATTATGTATCTTTATACATGTATTTACTTCATTTTAGTTGTTGATGTGAAATTTTTTTATGAGAGAATTTTTTTAAGACTTTCTGAATGTTACAATTTGATATATTACATGTTATTTAACGTAAGTATATTGATATAAATATTGAAAAAGAAGAAGAATATGCTTTTAAAATGAGAATGACTCCCTTTGGTATAAAATTTGGTGTAGATGGGTTGAAGATGATTTAAAATTTGGTGAAATTTTTAACGAGTTACACCAAATTGGTGTAATGGGTTGGAAATGCTCGGTTCATCCCGTCAAGCAAGCTTACCGTTGGTTTGATTAAGCAATACCCCAAGATTGATTCAAGTAAAGCATCTTCAACCATTCCTCTATATTTTGATTGGTTACGAGTACAATTTTCTAAATCCACATGATCATGAGTCTCATTTATAGGTGCCACTAATTTTTGTGATGCATATTTTGAATCCAGAACGTATATGTATTCCAAGTACTCCAATTAAATTAGTACTCTATAGAACTTTTCTCTCTATATAATATATATATATATATATATATATATATATATATATATATATATATATATATATATATATATATATATATATATATATTCTGATGATGGTAAAAATGAATCAACAATTAGATTCGTAGCACCAACATCTATTTAAATATGATAGTTTATAATTTTAATTTATAAAAATTTTGGTGATTTGATTCAAAAATTTGGTGATTTGTGTTGAAATTTTAGTGATTTAAAATAAAATTAAGTGATTCTTAAATTCGTGGTTTGTGATTCAATTTTTTTATAATTTTTAATGATTATTTATATATAGTATTAGGATGGTGATCGAGTCTTTAGTGGTGACACAATGGCAGTGTGTGGGCTGTCAAAAAAATTCGAAAAATCCGAAATCTGATCCGAATATTCGAGTTCGTATCCGGAAAAAACCGGATATTATCCGTATCCGAAGTCAACCAGATATTATCCGTATCCGTGTCCGAACATTTAGGATACGGATATAGATATAGGCGTATCCGTATCCGAAAATATCCGTATCCGAAATTAATTAATTAATTAATTAATTATTACTCATAATATATTTTATATTTTATGTATGTACTTATATAAATTGGAGATCCTAATAGATCACTACTATTTTCAATATGACTCTTAACTAGTGCTTTGTCACGGATTATTGTTTCTATTTTTTAAAAAATATTTTTGAACGATCCAACCGTACGAATGTCAATATATATCTAATATAATGATATTCTCAAATTTTCAAAAAATAAAAAATTAATTTGATTGGAGATCTTAGTAGATCACTACTATTTTCAATATGACTCGTAACTAGTGCTTTGTCACGGATTATTGTTTCTATTTTTTTAAAAATATTTTTGAACGATCCAACCGTACGGATGTCAATATATATCTAATATAATGATATTCCCAAAATTTTAGAAAATAAAAAATTAATTTGATTGGAGATCTTAGTAGATCACTACTATTTTCAATATGACTCGTAATTAGTGCTTTGTCATGGATTATTGTTTCTATTTTTTAAAAAATATTTTTGAACAATCCAACCGTACGGATATCAATATAAATCTTATATAATGATATTCCCAAAATTTCAGAAAATAAAAAATTAATTTGATTGGAGATCTTAGTAGATCATTACTATTTTCAATATGACTCGTAACTAGTGCTTTGTCACGGATTATTGTTTCTATTTTTTAAAAAATATTTTTGAACGATCCAACCGTACGGATGTAAATATCTATCTAATTTAATGATATTCCCAAATTTTCAGAAATTAAAAAATTAATTTGGTTGGAGATTTTAATAAATTACTAGCAAATTTAAAAATATGTTTAAACTCAACTTATCTTTAATTATTTCCCTTCTCAACACAAGAATCTTGTAGCTCAGTTGGTTGTGATGTTCCACAAGACTAAAGGGTACCCCAGGTTTGACTCCTTGCTCATGCAACATTTTGAAAAAAAAACATCAGCTTTCCGGATTTCGGATCCGGATATTATCCGGAATCCGGTTAACCTCCGTCGGATCCGGATATGGCAATATCCGTGTCCGTTTTATCCGGTTGACACCCCTATGTGTGTGTTGATGGTGAGTTGGTGATGATGTATCAACGAAAAAAAATGATAATAATTCGATTGTTCCAACTATTTGCATTCTTGGTGATTAAGATTAATTTTTTGTTCAAAATCAATCTTTTTCATATCAGAAAATTCTGTACCATAATTCGATTGTTCCAATTATTTTTACTTTTGGTGATTTATGTCAAGAAATGGATAAAACACCGAAAGTCAAAGTGTATTCATTATTAGATAGATTTTTACGTCATTCATTACAATATTCGAGAAAGATTTTTCGACTATGAAAATAGTGAAAACAAGTCTTCGTAGTTGAATGGTGATGAATTTTTGAGAAGTTACTTGTTAATGTAAATAGAAAAAGAGATTGCAGAATCAGTAAATTTCGATGAGATCATAGGAACATTTTATATGGTCAAGGAAAGACCAGCATATCTCAAATAAATCGGTATATTTTTTGAATTTTATTATTTTCTGGTCCCCTATACTAGCTCGGCGCCCCTGATATCAATACTCAATCTGTAAAATTTTCATAAGTATTTTGAAAAAAATTAAAATTGTATTCGATCATCCATCTATAATTTTATTATTGTATCTCTGTGAAACGTAGGTTCTTCAAATTTATCTACTCCGAAAGTCAGTCCAAAACTTAATTAATAGTGTTTGAATAGTATTTTAAATTTTTTATAGTGTCATTTTATATTAATAATTTGATCAAGAATTTGTGAGCGATTACATTTATGTCGTTTTTTTTATATATTTGATATATAGCCGTTTTGTAGAAAATGTGAATGATTTAAATTGTGGATGAAATTTAGAATGATTTTGGTTAATTTTGAATGATTTTAACATCTAAATTCATGATTATTTATCTAAATGACATGTTTAGAATTTGATAGCTAAAAAATGGGTGGAAATCAGAAAATGCAGTGATAGATTGTTCACAGATTTATTGTAATTTACGACAAAATTCTGAGAAATTTATGACAGAAAATATGGATAACTTAAAACTGAACTTTAATTATGAAGAAATATTATTTCTGACGAATTTAATTTACAACAAAATTTCTGAAGAAATAACTTCCGATAAATTGGCATTTCTGAAGAAACTAACCGAAGTTAAAACAAACGACTCCGGACTTTGGAGTCTTAACAATTTAACAATTTGATGAACTACATACAACTGAACCATGTGTAAATCTAAACATTAATATATACTAGCTTAAAATCCCTTCGATTGCACGGATTTTTTTAAATATTATATAATTTTTTTAATTATTTAAATAATTTTTTGATGATATGAATTTTGTAAGTTAAATTTAAATGATATAAGTTGATAATAATTATAAATATATAATTGGGTTTTTTCATAAATATATATAAAAAAATAAATTTTTGCAATTTTACTTTTGTTAAGAAAATTTTTACTAAACTAAGTTTCAAAATTGCAAAAATACTACAAATTAGGGCCACTCTTCCCCCCTCCTGCCCAGTATGCGCAGATTGCCCAGATTCGACTTCTTTTTTTTTTTTTTTAAGCTGGGCTGATTTTGGGTTCCAAGGCCCCGCAGGGGCATATTCAACTGAATGCAATCACTTGCAACTAAATTTCTGATTTCAAGTTCCATTTTTCAGTTGTCATTTTCGATCGCTTTTTTGGACTCTTTATATATATATATATATATATATATATATATATATATATATATATATGAGAAAAAGGACCCTGAGATATATCTCAGGGAACTTTTCCTGAGATACATAGAAAATAACGTTTAAATTTTGCTAGGCCCGCAGGGTTAATTAAAAATCTCTGAATTTTCTAAAACGCCCATCCCATTTTTATATATAAAAATTAGGTATCTCAGGGAACTTATCTGAGATATATCTCAGGCTCCCAACTCTCTCTCTCTCTCTCTGTATATATATATATATATATATATATATATATATATATATATATATATATATATTGGTCATTGCTCCATACAGAACACCCTTATATAACAAACAATAAAGAACACCTTAGATCTAAAAGATCCATTGGCCCCGCCAGGGGCACCCAATATAAAAAGTTGTTATTTTGTTACCTTCTATCCATCCAGAAAAAAATTACTGTTCATGATGACGTCATCATGAACAGTAATTTTTTTTTGCTGGATGGATAGAGGGTAAAAAAAATAACAACTTTTTGTATTGGGTGGCCCCGCCAGGGCCATTAGATCTATTAGATCTAAGATGTTCTTTATTGTTTGTTATATAAGGTGTTTGTTATGGAGTGCAACTATATATATATATATATATATGTAGTCCAAAAAAGAGGTCGAAAATGACAATTGAAAAATGGAACTTGAAATCAGCAACTGAATGCAAGCACATGCAACTAAATTTGCAACATGCAACTAAATTTCTAATTTCAAGTTCTATTTTTCAGTTATCATTTTCGACCTCTTTTTTGGACTATATATATATACAACATGCAACTAAATTTCTGATTTCAAGTTCCATTTTTCAGTTGTCAATTTCGACATCTTTTTTGGACTATATATATATAGTAACTGAATGCAACCACATGCAACTAAATTTGCAACTACATCCAACTGAATGTAATTTTCGTTTTTCAGTTGCATTCAGTTGAATATACCCCTGCGGGGCCTTGGAATCCAAAACCACCAAAATCACCCAACCATTTTTTTTAAAAAAAAGTTGAATGTGGTTGCATTCAGTTGAATGTGGTTGCATTCAGTTGAATGTTGCCCCTGGCGGGGCCAAGCAACCCAAATCCACCAAAATCTCCCCACCTTAAAAAAAAGTTGAATGTGGTTGAATGTAGTTGCATCCAGTTGCAACCAAAATATCACCCCAATGTTGCCCCTGGCGGGGCCTTGCAACCCAAATCAACCAAAATCTCTCCACCTTAAAAAAAAAGTTGAATGTGGTTGAATGTGGTTGCATTCAGTTGCAACCAAAATATCAACCGACCTTAAAAAAAATAAAAAGTGTTGAAGTCGGCTGGGCACGGGGGGATGGGGGAGGGGTTGTCCTAATTTGTAGTATTTTTGCAATTTTGAAACTTTGTTTAGTAAAAGTGTAATTAATTAAAGAAGATGATATTTTTGCAAATAGAAACTTCAAATCTAGAATTTTAGGTAAATTCCCTATATAATTATATATATATATATATATATATATATAATTATATATATATATATCGGTCATATTACTTTTTAAAAAGGAAAAATTATTTATAAGATATATATATATATATATAAGATGATACTTTTTATCTGAAAAAGGTAATCAATCAATTATTAATTATTATGATATTATTTTATTGAATACAATTATCTGTGATACTATTGGAAAAGAAGAGGTTTTAGAAAGAGAAAGTATTAAAGGTAATGTATTTTAGCTAAAATATAATTTGTTAGTTATTAATTATTAGTAATCATAATATTAATATTTTATTTTATTAAATATAGTTGCCCGTAGTATTTTTAGAATATAAAAATGAAATCAATTAGTTATTTAAAAATAAAAAATGTAACATATTTTTACCAATAATAAATATTTAAATATAGATAGTTAAGTAAAAAAAGAAAGTTTGAAAATAAGAAATTTTATTTAGAAAATATAGAAAAGATATTAAATTTTAGCTGAAAATAGTAAACAATTAGTTATTAGTAATTATAATTTTATGAGTTTATTTCATTAATAGAATGACCCGTGATATTTTTGGAAATGAGAGGTTCTAGTCACAAAAGAAAAAAAAATAATGTGTTTTAGGTTGAAAAAGTAATTGGTTAGTTATTAGAAACTGTAATACCATTATTTGATTTTATAAAATAAAAATACATGTTTCTACCAATAATAAATATTTAAGTAATGATAATTAAGTAAAAAAATCAAGTTTGAAAATGAGATATTTTTGTTAGAAAATATAAAAAAGATACTACCTTTTAGTTAGAAAAGTTAATCAATTAGTTATTAGTAATTATAATATTTCATTAATTAGAACGATCATATTTTTGGAAATAAGAGATTTTAGTAAGAAAAGTTGAAAAGATAATTAATTAGTTATTATTTAGGAGAAATTGAGATATTTATATAGAAAAGATAGAAAATATATTACCTTTTAGCTGGAAAAGATAATTACTTAGTTATTAGTAATTATATTATTATTAGTTTATTTCATTAATTAGAACGATTATTTAAGGTAATAGCGGTAATTGGTTAGATATTATTTAAGGTAAGACGGCAAGTGTTGGAAAGAGCTGAGTGTAATATATTGAGAAGAAGATTGTGTTTCTTGTTAAAAAAAGATTGTGTTTTGTTTTTTACAAATTAGGTTAAACAATTAAGGGTAATAAAGTAAAACAATTAAATAAGGTAAGTACTGTACCGTACCTTACCAAAACTTTCAATGTTTCGTCTTTTATAATATAGTATAGATACTAGCCGATAATCCGTGCTAAGCACATGAATTATCTTAGATTTCTAATTTTTAATTTTTTAAATAAATTTCTAATTTTTAATTATTTTATATAAAGTAAAATCTTGATTCACCAAATTGTATATAATACTATATTCTCGATTTTTATTTCAGTTGCTAGTTCATAGACTCCTAGTATATAACTTCACTATCAAATTAAATTAATATTTAATTAATTAAATTTACATAACTTCATTGTTAGGTCCAAAATAGTTTGTAGAAGGGGGGGTTGAATACAAACTATACCGTTTTATCGAATTTGCTCTTTTCTTAAAAATATTAAAATATTGAATCAAGAACAAATTGATGCGGAATAAAACGAATACCGATATTTCAAGTTGAATATAAAATTTATATCAACTTGATGGGGTGTGTTTCTAAATACACGGGTACAAATTACAAGGTTTGATGACCAAACTAATTATTACAAATTCTATAGAAAATTCGACATGAACTTTTCTATATTTGTAATAAAAAGATCGAAACTAATTATTACAAATTCTATAGAAAATTCGACATGAACTTTTGTATATTTGTAATAAAAAGATCGAGATAGGTTCTAGGGAACTTAATCCGCTAGATAGTTTCAATAATACAAGAATCAAACTCTAGTGGTAAGATATTACAATATGTTCTATAGATGAATTTACAAGTTATTCAAACTTCATTGATGATCAAGAGGGGAGGAGAAAATATAACTTTGGTGCTATCTTTTTCTCCCCTCAATTCTCTCTTGGTCTCTCTTTTTTTCTTCTGTGAAGTGTTTCAGGAAGAGGCTGTGTAGATGCTCTGTCCGTGTGTATGTCCGTTGCTTTTATAGCAAAGTATTGATATTTTGCTACCACCATGACATAAACTGCTCCATGACATAATCCCATAATCTCGGTATGACATAATCTGTGTCATGACATAATTCGTTAAGCTCGGTGTGACATAATCTGTGTCATGACATAAATCTATAAGCTCGGTATGACATAATCTGGACCATGACATAATTTCACCTGGTCGGTATGACATAAACTCGGATATGACTTAATTCTGGATATGACATAATATTGATGAAGACATAATTGGTTTCTGTCAGAATGACATAAACGTTGTCTTCTGTTCAATATGACATAATTCAGCTGTTCTCATTCAATATGACATAACTCAGCTGTTCTCTTTCAATATGACATAATTCAGCTGTTCTCTTTCAATATGACATAACTCAGCTGTTCTCTTTGTTGCATCATTCTTTTAAGTCATATAAACCATATAAACTATCTAGTGATTAATTAATTAATTCAGACTTAATTGATACAATAAGTAATTTAATAAATAAATTAATTCTTTTAGAATTAATTTATTAATTAAATAAACTATAATGATTTATATCAATTATAGGTGAATTAACTAACATCAATAAATAATCAATTTACCTCAATGAACCACTGTAAATGGTGAATAACTTCCACTGGACAATTGTTGACATTCGATGTACTGTCTGGTTCATGAACGACTAACTCCAATCTCTGTTCTTCACTTTGACCCTCAGTTGTGATCCACTTGATAGTAAATCCTTGTGGTTAATTAATTTAGCACTTCCGCTGCTTGCACAATGATTTTCCCTCATACCAGTCTTGATAGCTTGAACCACTGAAGTTAATGACTAACAACCACTGTTTAATGTTGACACTCGATGCACGGTCTGGTTCATGAGTGACTAACCGCAATGACTGTTCTTCATATATTGACTTTAAAGTTGTGGTTAATGTCTTCCTTTTCTTCACTCTTTATTCAAACCTTCCTAATCTGTATTCTGCCACTGTAGGAACCTCTTGTCACTATAAATTGAACCCACTGTTTTGATTACTCCACTGACGCTTGATCAACTGAATGAACTTCTTCAAATGTAGTATAACTCAAAACGGTAGATTGAATTTGTCTTCTTTCTCTTGACAGTTAAGCATTTGAGATCCCTGTGACAGTACATGTGTACTATTTACTATTACATTCTTGTTTGAGTTGAGTTAAATCCTCGATGTTTACAAATAGGGTAAACATATGACTTTCAATCTCCCCCTATTTGTTTGTTAAACATTAACATACAAATTCCTAGAGGCTAACTCAACTACAAACAAGAAGAAGATAAAACATTAAAGAACTATAATAAATAATACATAAAAAAATTTTCTGGTTTAGATATAACATTTCCAGAATCTCAGTAGATGAAATGATAGATGATTGTTCCTGTGACTCTGAACTGATCTTCAATAAGTAACTCATCTTCATTTCTTGACATATCTGCCTGATAACCCCTTACATTTAACATTGAACATTATCAGCAGATACTTGGAAATTCTTCAGTGGTAAAGAATATGACTTTTCAACCACATACTGAAGAATTATTCTTTGTCGTTTCATACTTCTCTCTTTCCTTATGTCTCCCTACCTAAGATGAGATGTCTCCTCCTTATTACGGTGAATACTTTTCATCTCCCCTGACAAGGCGAATATTCCTATCTCCCCCTGACAAGGTGAATACTCCCCCTTTCTAAGGTATATCCTTTTTTATTTCTCTCCCCCTTAGATAAAAAATCTCCCCCTCACTAAGGTAAGCTTATACTCTCCCCCTTAGTTGAATATCTCTTACTAAGGTAATATTTGAGTATATCTTCTTCAATATATCTCTCCCCCTTAGTAGAGTAATCCTCCAAGTATTCAAGTATAGCAAACATCCAAATGTAAATTAGATGATACCATATTTTCAATTATAACTCACCTCTTACCTTTAGTACAACAGATTCTTCATACATCTAACATTGTCTGCTGCAATAAAGTAAAGAAGCTTTGCTTGTGTTGAAGGATTTTTCACGAAGATTTCCAGAATAAAAGTATGTAGACTGATCAACTTTGCCCTTTAGATATGATAGAATGGCCTCACTATTGATCATCCTGACAACCAAATCTCTCGACAATTTCCTTATATCTCCCAACTCTTGTAAGTAAACTTTGTTTGGGAATAGGGAATGAGATTTGGTGTTTATCTTTCTTCCTCACTGTGAGTGTGTGATTCTGTTTCGTGTACCTCACAAGTGTTTAGCTCATCTCTCCACTCATATCACTTAAAATGAGTGATCTTTGATTTCTCGTCTCTCAAGTGTTTACACTCATGCTCACTAGTGCATCACTCTTATCTCTCATAGCTCCAATATCCACATGTAGTATCTGCAAGGAAAAATCACCTTAGCCCCTTCTAGAGAGGTCAGTGGTGGTGCAATGGGAGTTCGCAAATCCCAAATCCTCGTTGGACTCGTTAGACGAATCTGAGTCATAATCTACAAGTTGCTAGTTTTCCCTTTTTAGGGTTTTCAGATTTGAATTCTGAGAAGGTAAACAATGATCTATAAAATTTAGCATTGAGATCAAGGTTCCCTTAGAATGTCTGTGAAGACATCACCTTGTTAAACTCATCAGGTGAATCTGAATCATAGTTCACAAGTTTCCGATCCGCACCTATGTCGGACCCGATACCCGCAGGATCCAGAGATTGTTTTAGTGCCATTTTCAGCTCTGCATTCTTTTGGGAGAATGCAGGCGAGCTTACAGATACCTCAAGGTATATACATCTATTCTCCTTGAGAGGTAGAGCTGTGGGTTTACTATCCCTCACATCCTTATTTGCTGCATCAAGTGCAGTTACTCCCTTAATGACCTCTAGTCAAATAAGTTACTTCCACTTCAGGGGTAAGTTAGGATGTGTTTAGATTTGGATTTATAGTCCGGGATAGAATTTGTTGGGTTTACAACCTCATGACTTACAATGTGAGAAAACTTCCAGTAGGAGCTGAACCTGCATCACATAGCAATAGAGCAATATAGAGATAGAATGCATTTACATCATACCATAACATTGTGTGAAAACATATGCATTATATCCAATGAGAGAAATGATGTACAATTGTGACTTCAAAAAGTTTTACAATATAAGCAATCACAACTGTTGAAAAATTGAATTTTCTTTTAAAAACTATAAATGTGCAAGAGTCTGTATTTATGCATAAAACAATGTATAATCATGTCTTTTAAGGAAAACTAGGTCGTTTTATTTTTAAAAGACACAAACACTTGACTTCGTAGTAATTTAGAAAGAAAGATTTTCTTTAAGTGCTTATTATGTATAGAGAACTTTAACACAAAAGTTAGTGAAAAGACTCATACAAGCACTGAATGTAGTTTAGGTAACAAAGATTACCAAGTACATAAGTACAGATAACCAATGTCTCTCCTTTGGCGCTGCATTACTTAGCACAACATAAACTAAGTAATCGTCTGATGGATGTAAAAATATTCTAAGAACTATCATGTATATAAAGTGGTGTATAACCAGAATTAGAGAATTCAATTATGAAAATTTTCACCACTTCAAAATATGATAGGAGACCGAATGTAATTTTAAGTCTCACTTACGTAGAAAGTTGAACACCTTAATTTATACTAACACTAATGATTTGTAGATAAGACACATTTACTCAGAATAAATCCTAAGTAATATCATCAGAGATAATATATACATCACAATTAGTTTGCAATAAAGTATCAGAACAACTAGCAATTGTCAGTAAACAAATATTTTACTATTTGATACCAACTGCTAGTATTTATCAAATACTTTAAAATGCAAGTAATTGTGTTTATGATTACTTTACCAAATTAAATTATGAGCAAATAAACCATTGAATTGCTTCACGTCATAATTTAACTAGGATATAAATAATCACTACTAAATACTGAATATTCAATGATACCAATTGTATGATAAATTCAATCTAGTGAAGATTGAATTGTTACATTGAGTACCAATTGACAGAATGAATATTAGTATCTAACTACTTAAGAACATCATTCACTGATATTCATAAGTACGAGGAACTAGTTGACAAGAAATACACAAGCTCTTAAGATATAACATTTCAAACTTATGACTTCAAGGCAACTCCTCGATCATAACAATTGTTAACTCCTAACAACTGTTTACTGGTAGACAAACTTGGTTCTATAAATAAGACTCGATTACCAAAGCTGTCTTGTCTGCAATCTTAGAAATGATATTCTAATCCTATACACCTTGATCCATAGTATATAACATTTATTATCAAAGTGATTAGAAGCTTGCAAATAAGCACAAAAATTATTCTAAGTAACTGAACAATGGTCACTTTAGATATTACAATATCCATAGTTCTACTTAGAGAATTTTCATATCTTGTATAGTAGTATGAGTGAATTGTAAAAGATATAACAATGATTACTTAGAGGAGTTCTAAGTAATTTCACACATACCAATATATCTCACAATTAGTTAGTAAATAGAATTCTAACTAAATATCATTAACTGATATCAGTCAAAACTTCAATACAACCAATTGTTAGAACCATGATATTAATTATAGTGAATTTCTGAAAATGGGATATTAAAGTTCACTAGAATTAACATCTCATAACTGATTGAAGACCAATACAGATTAGGTCCAAATTAGTTATGTTGTTTATTTATTTTAATAAATATGAGATACAGAGCAAATACTAAATTGAATTGCTTCAGGTTCTATAGCTCATATTAATCAAAGTAAATATTTAAGTAAATAAATACTAAATCTCTATGAGTTAGATTTTAGCATTTAAGTATTTAAATTATCCTTCAATAATCACCACTGAAATATATTACAATTATACACATGGCAATCATTCAACAGTTAATTCTCAGCGTGAGGTCTGGATGTAAATAAGTTCACAAGTCCTTTCAATACAGACAATTGAATACTTGTGAGCTTACTTAAGAATTACTTAACAGATGGGATTTACACATCATATAGCATTAATAAAATCCCAAGTTTACAAACCAATCTTGAAAAATTAATTTCATCAAGTGATTTTAGCAAACATGTCTGCAAGTTAATCTTAAATTAAAGACATGCTCTCTTAAAAGAATTGATACCTTATGCAAGATGCTTAGTCCTTGAGTGTTCCACAGAGTTGTTGGAGATGAATTTGATTCCTTGTGTTTTCCTGCTTTCTTACAACTCATTTGATCTGTCTCTATGCAGCAAAACATGTCAGAACTGATGTCTCTAGGGTACCATCTCCGGAGATGGGTCCAACTTAAGACATCAGAAAATCAAGTGTAATAACTACAAGAATATATTCTCTAGGATCCACTTGGGGCCTTGCAAATTTGCATATTGAGAATAAAATATGTGTGTAAGTGATCTATTATCAATTGAATAAGATAATGAGCTGATGATTCCTCTATAGCCTGATTAGGTCATAATTAGTAGATCCTGAACTTGTTGGGTCAAATATCTCTAGGGTACCATTTCCGCAGATCCGGGTCCATCTTAAGATTTTTGATTACCAACTTGTTAGGTCCAAGCTAATAGGTCAAAAGCCAGCTATAGTGATGTGTTGGTATGTAGTCTTGACAGGTCTAGAATCTTCTGAATAGAAACAAAAGATCCTTGACTTACTTTTATTGTCATCATTCTTTTGGCTTACTTGTGCTCCAAATAGAATTATTCTTTTGGCTTGCCTGAGCTCCTAAAAGGATTCTTCTATTGGCTTGCATGAAGTAATTCAAAAGAATTGCAACTTTACCAACATCAAAACAGCAAATATCTTTGACAAGGCCGTCGCGTGCCTATCAAATAATAATTTCTAACAAATCCTTCTAACTATGTAGTAGGGTAAGTCAGAGTCGATCCCACAGAGACAAACGTATCAATCACCAGTTATTTCTGATTTAATTCGGCTAAGCAAGTAACACAATAAATTTTGAGAAATTATTAAACTAATTTATACTAAAGAGAATTGTGTTTATATTAATCAAGTATTAAAAACATCCAGAATTAAGTATCCCCACTAGCATGAATTAATGCAATCGTGAATTTCCTCCCCAATTAATCGTGCACTACTCAACAGGAAAGATGCGCCCTATAAATACCAATAACCCCTCTCGAGTATTAATGGCTTCTCTTAAAATACAATCAAACCTATTCTCATAGTATCATGCAATTTAGAGACATTAATTACAGCATCCTAATTTCCTAACAATCCATTCTACCTATTCTCATGGAGAATTTCATGTTCTTATTGGATAAATCACAACCATCTAAATCCAACTCTCGCTGATAATTAGATATTGGTTCAAACAATACACATAATCACGTCTGATTTGTAATTGTTAATTTAAACAACTCAATAAGCAAGAGCAATTAAACAATCAAATTGAGGGAATTGGGAAATTCATACATCAATCATAACTAGGGTTCTACTTAACCCTAGATTATTAATCTACTCACTCATAATTGAATTAACAAAACAAGAATTATAAGATGAACACATAATTATAAGAATAGAGAAAAACCTTCAATCTTCAATCTTTGCACAAGAAGAAAAAAATAAAAGTCTCGCCTCCTCTCTGTCTCTCTATCCGTATCTATCTATCTCTCCTTAATAATAATAATATCTGATATTATACATGTCTCTAATAAAAAAAAGTATTTTAATGCCTTGAGGAAATTACAAGTACGTTTCCTAAACTGAATAGATTTTTCAAGGAAAATTCGTGGTTGACTTTTCTCCTGTAGATCTGGGCTGCTCCAGTTATAATATGACATCTGGACCATCTTAGAATGATAGGAAATTTAATTATCTTCGTGTGGGCTGTTGAATCGCCCAATTCTGACTTGTAGAACTCGAGATATGGCCCAAACAGTGAATTGCGCGCATGCTGCCCGATAAATCCGAATTTCCTTCTAATAAATCTCCAATTAAGCTCTTTATTCTCCAATCCTTCCAAGTTTAGAATTTCCTTGCTTCCTACAATAAAACATTAAAATCTATTAAATAAAAATCCAATTAAATGCAAAATACAATAAATATGAGGAATATAATCAGATAAAATATATATAAATATACACTCTATCAAACATCCCCACACTTAGCATTTGCACGTCCTCGGGCAAATAAAGAAATAAAAATTATCCTAACTAACTAACATCACTTTCGTAGATGACACGAATGCATTGAGCATATGCAACAAGCCGTTAAACCCCTAGGCAGCCCTAGTAGGACGAGTTTTGTCCCGTGAAGGTTTATAGAAGATATACCCACAAAATCAAATATTTTCAATCACCAAGTCTTAAACATTCAACAATTCATAGTACTCCACATATGCAAACCTCAATCACACAACAATCTGAGAAGATCTGAAAGTACACCACTTGCACAAAACAATCCAAGTATGCACACGTTGTCTTGACAGACAAAAATATCATGAAATAAACATCAAAGTCTCCTTCAATAAGTAAGCATGCCGTGGATAGAAAATCTCACATTGCTCTCAATTCACACAAGTGTATAGGTGTTAGTGTTTCACTCAAGTTCAATCAAAATAGACATGTGCTACCATATGCTTGGTTATCCACCAAATCTCCACTACTTCGTATATGTGCATGCACAAATCAAAAGGTCTTCATTAAAGGTTGTAATGGGGCTTACGTATGGGGTGGGATATCAAAGAAATAGGCTCACAAGTGGCTAAGCTTGATAAACTAATAGAGCATAATGTTCACTTTTAATTAAAGCACCCAACATGAATAGTAGATCATGTAAAAGATAATTAAACTTTCACAAGCATTAAACCCATAAGTACATCATTATGTACTTTCCCACTTTCACATTGTACAAACCAATGAACACAAACTCTACTTCGATCTTCTTCAAATTTTTCTCTTTTTTTATTCCTTTTTTCTTTCTTTCCTTTTTTTTTAAGAATAAGCAACCACATTATATAATTCTCACCAAAATATCAAACCTTAACAAAGAAATCCCCACACTTGAACATTCACCCACCCTTAAGTTGAATCACAATGCTCTACTAGTAAATCAAGATAAGAATAAATAAGTAAGCTCAAAAATTATAGAGTGGTGATAATTGAAAGAAACAGATATAAGCTCAAGGGGGCTTCTAAGGATATAACTCATAAGGATAGTGTTTAGGTCAATGAGGTTAATCCTAGTGCCTTTATCACTTTCATGCACACACACAACATGTAGTCTCAACAAGGTATCAAAACAAGTTCTAGAGCAATGCTAATTGACGAACAACACACAACAAAGAAATTCGATTGATATAAAAAGTATCAATCATTAATTAGGCTCAAAATCTCACAAGGTGAAAGCATGCTCGACTCACTAAATTTGACTAAGAAGCATCTCAAGTTTTTAAATTTTCGAAAGCACACACAAGGAATTATCAAGCAACAAATGATTTTTATTCTATGATACAAGCTCAGAATTAATCATGCAAAATCAGCCTACAAAATGTGTACTTATCCTCGCTAACATGCTTTTGACATGACAATTATATACAAAAGTTTTCTAATTTTTTTCTAATTTTTTTAATTTTTTAATTTTTTAATTTTTTAATTTTTTAATTATTTTTTTTTTGATTTTTTTTTATCATTAAGAATATATCCCCACACTTAAATGGTTCATTGTCCTCAATGAATAATTTAATAAAAGAAAAAAAAATCTAACAATTCTAAGAATAAAATACAAAAAGAATAATAAAAAAAATTTTATACAACTAAAGGTTAGAAATACTCCCCTAGTAGCCAAGTGTCCTTGAAAATTGTATAAAATGTCCTTGCTCCTTGCAAAATTTCTGGTCTAGCCTTATGTTTATTAATTTGCAAATTAGAATTTAACCCATTGAGAGAGTTGGTGGAGTGGCTGGCCACCTGTTTTACACACAAGAGGTCAGGGGTTCAAAACCTCATGCCATCATATTTTTTAACTTAAAGTGCAGCATCATTTGTAAAGAGCAGTTGTGTGGTTGATGTTCTAACGAACTGGGCCTGCAGTTGGGCTTTGACTGTACAAGAAGATGGGCTGGACTGGACAACAGAAAATGGGCCGGAATTAATGGCAGATGGGCCACCACTCCACAAATATGGACGGGAATTGAAGTGGGAAGCATTGATTGAAATGCTATCAGGCTGGCGCGCGTGAGAATCAAGCGGGAGTTAGAAACAATAGCACCTTATTTGTTTTACAGACTCATTAGCACGGTCTTCACAAAATCAGTACGCCCGTCCCATAAATACATACAGGAACAGAGACATTTGCACGCCCAGCAATATTTGCGCATGCCCAACAAAAAATTTCTGTTCTTTTTCTTTCCCTTCCTGCAAATTCACATGCACGGCTGCTACATAACTTGTACCTTCAACATATAACTTCTGTTCGTTTTTTTTTTCAAAAACATTTTTTTCCAAAATTTAAATAAAACACTTAGTGTCTTAAATAAATTATCCTCGCTAATTTTAATTTTTAACCTGAAACACTTCACACAAAATCATCAAGGCACCTTGGGGGAGTAATAAAAAAAACAAAAATACTTTAAAGTCCTAAAAAAAATACAAAAATATTATAGAATAATATATTATACTTACATACAATATACCTTGGGTTGTCTCCCAAGTAGCGCATTTGTTTAATGTCGTTAGCTCGACACCGTCTCATCATTCATTCTGAAGAAGGGGAAGACAGCTGAATATCCACCTCCTCGTTAATTGGTTCACCAGCTCTATAATGTTTCACTCTTTGCCCATTCACCTTAAATGATTCTCCATGGGTATTCAATAATTCAACTGCGCCATATGGAAATACCTTGCGTACCTTGAACAGGCCAGACCACCTAGAGCGAAGTTTTCCGGGAAAAAGTCTCAACCTTGAATTAAACAGAAGAACTAGCTCCCCTTCTTTGAATTCTCTTCGTAATAACCCTTTTTCATACCACTTCTTTGTTTTCTCCTTGTAAAGCTTAGAACTTTTATAAGCCTCCAAACGAAGCTCATCTAGCTCATTAAGTTGTAGAAGTCTCTTCTCACCTGCTGCTAATATATCAAAATTCAGACCCTTGATAGCCCAAAATGCACGGTGCTCCAACTCAACGGGAAGATGACATGCTTTTCCATAAACCAATCTGTATGGAGTTGTCCCAATAGGTGTCTTAAATTCAGTTCTATATGCCCAAAGTGCATCATCAAGCTTCGTAGACCAATCTTTCCTTGATTTTGTGACTGTCTTCTCCAAGATAGTCTTTATTTCACGGTTAGAGATCTCCACCTGACCACTGGTTTGGGGATGATAAGAAAGTCCCACCTTATGATAAACTCCATATTTTTTCAACATAGCCTTAAAACGATTTTCGAGAAAATGCTTTCCTCCATCACTAATTAAAATCCTTGGCACTCCAAATCTAGGAAAAATCGTCTTCTTAAAGAACTTGCTCACAACGCGAGCATCATTAGTGGGTGATGCTATGGCTTCAACCCATTTTGAGACGTAATCCACAGCTACCAAGATATACCGGTTCTTAAAAGATGGAGGGAATGGTCCCATAAAATCTACTCCCCAAACATCGAAAAGCTCCACTTCAAGAATGCTATTGAGAGGCATCTCATTGCGTCTTGAAATATTTCCAGTTCGTTGACAACGATCACAAGAATGAACATATTGGTGGACATCTTTAAAAAGAGTTGGCCAATAAAAACCGCACTGAAGAATCTTTGCAGCAGTTTTCATAGTACTTGCATGACCACTACTTGGCAAATCGTGACAATGCGAGATTATAGAAGCAATCTCATTTTCCGGAACACATCTTCTAATAACTCCATCTGCACAAGATTTATAAAGAAAAGGATCATCCCAAAAGTGCTTCCTCACATCATAGAAAAACTTCTTCTTTTGTTGCGATGAGTAGCCATGAGGAACAGTACCACTAGCTAAGAAATTAGCTATATCAGCATACCAAGGAACCTCTATCCTTGCAAGAGAAAGTAGATGATCGTTAGAAAAAGAATCTTTAATCGGAATATTCTTACCATCATCATCATCTAAAGTAAGGCGTGAAAGATGATCAGCAACCACGTTCTCAGCCCCTTTCTTGTCTTTAATCTCTAAGTCAAATTCTTGAAGAAGTAGAATCCAACGAATCAAACGAGGTTTAGCATCCTTCTTACTCATCAAATATCTCAAAGCTGCATGATCCGTGTGAACAATAACCTTCGAACCAACGAGATAGGATCGAAATTTTTCCATAGAATACACCACTGCTAGCAATTCTTTCTCCGTTGTTGCATAATTAATCTGAGCTCCATCCAAGGTCTTGCTTGTTGACAAGGCTGTCGCGTGCCTATCAAATAATAAAAATCTAACAAATCCTTCTAACTATGCAGTAGGGTAAGTCAGAGTCGTTCCCACAGAGACAAAAGTGCCAATCACCAGTCTTTTTCTGATTTAATTTAGCTAAGCAAGTAACACAATAAATTTTGAGGATTTAATTAAACTAATTTATACTAAGAAGAATTGTGTTTATACTAATCAGATCTAAAAACATCCAGAATTAAGTATCCCCACTAGCATGGTCAATGCAATCGTGAATTTTCCTCCCCAATTAATCGTATAATACTCAACAGGAAAGATGCGCCCTATAAATACCAATAATCCCTCTCGGGTATTAATGGCTTCTCTAAAATACAATCAAGCCTATTCTCATGGTATCATGCAATTCAGAGACATTAATAACAGCACCCTAACTTCCTAACAATCCGTTCTACCTATTCTCATGGAGAAGTTCATGTTCTTATTGGATAAATCACAACCATCTAAATCCAACTCTCGTTGATAAATAGATAATGGTTCAAACAATACACATAATCACGTCTGATCTGCAATTGCTAATTAAAACAACTCAATAAGCAAGAGCAATTAAACAATCAAATTGGGGAATTCACACATCGACCATAACTAGGGTTCAACTCAACCCTAGATTAATAAACTACTCACACATGATTAAATTAACAAAACAAGAATGAATATAAGAACACATAATTATAAGAATAGAGAAAAAGTGTTTACAAAAGTATACGTACCAATGCTTTTGATCTCTAAGATTGGATGATAAAACAATACCCCTAGATGTGTTTATATAGGCACCAAGAGCCTAAAAATTAGCTAACCAAAACTAAGTAGGAAACAGCTAATAAAATATTACAATTGTAATAGAAGTAGGAATAAAAAAAAGAAATATCCTCCTTGAATTAGATAAGCCTCGTAGACTTCTGGTAATTTCCCTCTTTGTGTTGGATAAGAATTTGTTGTCCAAGATTTGCCGTAATTAGAATTGAAATAGGATTCCAGGAAGTGAAATTCGTCATCTGTCTTTCAGGCCTGTTTCTGGGCTTCTCCAGTTGGAATATTGATATTGGACCACCTTTGACTTGTAGAAAATTCTGTTATCTTCGCGTGGGCTGTAAGATCACCCAATTCTGATGTCTGAAACTCAAGTTATGGCCCAAACAGTGATGTACACGCAAGCTGCCCAATAGTTACGAATTTTCTAGTAATTTAAGTCCAAATAAACTCAATTCCTTCCAAGTTTGGGAATTATTTATTTCCTGCAATAAACTCCAATAAAACTTATTAAATCGACACGATTATTCGCAAAAGCTCATTAAATGTGGGAATAAAATCCTCTAAAATATATGTAAATTATATTCTATCAAATATCCCCACACTTAGCACTTTGCGCGTCCTCGTGCAAGCTAAAATAATAACTACACTAACTAATTAGTACCACTTCCGTAGGTGATCACGGTTGCATTTAACATATGCAACAAGTCCTTTAAACCCCTAGGCAGCCCTAGTGGACGAGTAAGGTCTCGTGAGGGCTTATAGTGAATATACCCACAAAATCCATCCAACTCATGCAAAAGATCACACATCAACACAACACCACACACACCCGTCCTCTCATGCCATATCAACTTAAGAATCAAAATGAAAATGCAATGTCTTGGTGTCTAAAGTGCAAGTATCCACATAGTTTACTCAAGAAAGATGCATAAAATTATAGAAATCCATGTCAACTGTAAGAATAGGTTGGTAAACATGCTAAGCACACAAGAGCACATCTTTGAGACAAAATCTGGGATCTCCTATGCCAAAAGCAAAAACTCACCTTCACTCACAAAGAATATTCACTCAAAACAAGGGTAAGTGTTTCACTCAACTCCAACAATATCATAAACATGCTTTGTCCTTGTTATCAATCTAACTCTTAACACAACATACATTATCGATGACAATCAAAAGGTCTTTGTTCAGGTTGTAATGGGGCTAGGGACAAGGTATGTCAAGAAAGCTAAAGAAGGTTAAGTCAAAAGCTAGTACCCAACAATGAAATTCAAACAACTCCCATACTTATGAAAACCAATGAATACTTCCCCACACTTGAACTTTTATCATAGTCCAAAAACTTTGTCTAGTCGAATCTGAGTAGGATCACAAAGGATAAGTATGCTCTCAAATTTATTTTTTCTGTTTTTTCTTTTTCTTCTTTTTTTTCTTTTTTTTTTCTTTTTTTTTCAAGACAAGTAATTCTCCAGTAACCACGGGTAGCGAAAAGTCACCAAAATACAATTGCTTAATACCAGCGCATGCACATGGATCGTCCCTTTCATATGTCATTGCACTTACCACCCAATGATCTCAAAGGAGTACTTGCTTCTTCCCTTTTTTTTTAGAGAGCTGAATAATAACCAGATGAACAATGATCCTTAAGATATGATTTCCAACTTCGACTAACAAGCTAACAATCAAACCCCAAATATTCCCCAAAAGTATGATCATCAATAAAACCCCCTTTTTATTACACACCTTATTACTCCCTTAAGCACAATACTAGCCTTTGACAATTGGGTTCAAATTTAATATAGGCCAATACAAGAAAAGGATATATGGCAAGTAACGTGGTGTGTCACCGAAAGAATAGGATTAAGCTCAAAGGGTTAACTAATTGATCATGTATAAATGGTTTGGAATTATAGGAAATATGAGGTTATACCTAATTGCCTTTATCATCTTATCATCAATAAATGTCATGCATCTCAAGAAAGACTTCAAGCAAGTGCTAGCAATGTAAACAACAAGTGGACACTCAAGCAAACAAATAGTTATGCAAAAGATATGCATATAGGCTCAAAACTCACTTGGTGTGTAAAAGCAGCACAATCAATCCCAAATAGAAGTCTCTCTAACGTACCTACTTGTACTCAAAGCATAAAGACCAAATTATCTTGCACATATTCATGTCATTCTAATCCCTTACCACATTCAATAAGTCTACCAGTTTCTACTTGCTAGTGTACGTGTGTGCACAAGAACATCACATATCATCTCTCAATCAAAAGCATCCATAAACACAAGATTTCTAAGCATGCATGAGTGCATTTACGTAAGTAACCTTCACATGGCTAGAATTATTTTTGGTATTTTTCAAAAAAAAATTTTTTCAATTTTTTTTTTTTTTTGAATTTTTTTTTTATAACAAAACACATATATATATTAAGCACATCCCCACACTTAAATGTGGCAATGTCCTCAATGGCACAATACTAAGAATATCAACTAATAATAAGAAGGAAAGAAATACTCCCCTATGCCAAAGCATGAAGTGCACCAGTCCTCCACAGTATACAGAATCCATGGGTTGCCTCCCAAGTAGCGCATTTGTTTAACGTCGTTAGCCCGACACCTGTTGACAATTATCCTGGCAAAAAAGCATATAGATGTACATATCTCCTAATTTGAATTAATCTAGTGATGTGAGCACCAATTAGATAACCAAGAAGATACATAAATTGGCACGTGAGACTCATGTGATGCTCACGAAATTTCGGGATGTGAAAATATTTAGCAAAATCCGCATCAAAACATTTATGACTACTTTTCACAAATCCCTCCCAAATCGGGTCTGCAACAGGCATATATACATTCTCAATCTTAGCATTCTTCAAGTCAAGCGTATCCAAATTCGGTTCTATCTCATCTACCACAATGGGAATCACAATATCCTTATTTAAATTTATATCTTCCACAAACATACTATCATCATCGTCAAATAGCATGCAAAGAGAGTCATCTAAGAAATCAACATCATTATTATCAAAAGAGTTTTCACACAAGTTAATTTCTTGAGAAGCGTATGGGTCAATAAGAGTAGGACTATCAAAATAACCATCTTCATCATCAAAATCATCAAAAATTAGCTTACTGTTACTAACCTCGTTTGGTGACTCTTTGAACTCCGTACCACTCCACAAAGTTGCATCATTGATATGACCCCTTTGTGGTTGCTCAGTTTGACCAGGAAGTTGGCCTGAAGATTTATTGAGCTGGCTCAACTGTTGAGAAATCTGAGTGATAGTATTCTCCATCAATTTGTTGTGAGCTTTTATCTCGTTGATGCTCGAATCAAAATGCTCATTCTTCTTTGACTGTGTAGCAATAAATCCTTCCATGAGATTCTCCAAGTTAGATTTCTGAGGTTGAGCTTGTTGAAAACCAGGTGGCTGAGGTGGATTGTCTTGGTAGGAAAAATTAGTGTAATCTTCCCAACCAGAAGTGTAAGTATCAGCATAAGGATTATATTGTGATGGCTGGTGAGGGTGGTCATGGGTATTGTAAAAATTATTACCATCCCAAAATTGTGTTTGAATTGGGTAGTAAGGGATATTAAATTGGCAATTATTTTGAGTATGGCCCTGTATACCGCAAACATCACAAGTGGCAAACAAAGAAGAATTTCTTGACTCAATATCATTGATCTTTTGAGAAAATGCCCGCATAGTCTCAACCAATGCCTCCATGCTTTCTTCTTGCTCCTCTCTTTACTCGCTTAATTTCTTGTCATAGGAATCTGAAAATCAATTTTACAAGAAACAAGAAAAACCACAAGCAAAGATCAAACAGAACAAGAATAATAGCCGAAGCAACACAACTAAAAAACTTAGCTAAACTAACTCAAAAATTAACCAATCTAACACTGCTTTGTCCCCGGCAGCGGCGCCAAAAATTTGACAAGGCTGTCGCGTGCCTATCAAATAATAAAAATCTAACAAATCCTTCTAACTATGCAGTAGGGTAAGTCAGAGTCGTTCCCACAGAGACAAAAGTGCCAATCACCAGTCTTTTTCTGATTTAATTTAGCTAAGCAAGTAACACAATAAATTTTGAGGATTTAATTAAACTAATTTATACTAAGAAGAATTGTGTTTATACTAATCAGATCTAAAAACATCCAGAATTAAGTATCCCCACTAGCATGGTCAATGCAATCGTGAATTTTCCTCCCCAATTAATCGTATAATACTCAACAGGAAAGATGCGCCCTATAAATACCAATAATCCCTCTCGGGTATTAATGGCTTCTCTAAAATACAATAAAGCCTATTCTCATGGTATCATGCAATTCAGAGACATTAATAACAGCACCCTAACTTCCTAACAATCCGTTCTACCTATTCTCATGGAGAAGTTCATGTTCTTATTGGATAAATCACAACCATCTAAATCCAACTCTCGTTGATAAATAGATAATGGTTCAAACAATACACATAATCACGTCTGATCTGCAATTGCTAATTAAAACAACTCAATAAGCAAGAGCAATTAAACAATCAAATTGGGGAATTCACACATCGACCATAACTAGGGTTCAACTCAACCCTAGATTAATAAACTACTCACACATGATTAAATTAACAAAACAAGAATGAATATAAGAACACATAATTATAAGAATAGAGAAAAAGTGTTTACAAAAGTATACGTACCAATGCTTTTGATCTCTAAGATTGGATGATAAAACAATACCCCTAGATGTGTTTATATAGGCACCAAGAGCCTAAAAATTAGCTAACCAAAACTAAGTAGGAAACAGCTAATAAAATATTACAATTGTAATAGAAGTAGGAATAAAAAAAAAGAAATATCCTCCTTGAATTAGATAAGCCTCGTAGACTTCTGGTAATTTCCCTCTTTGTGTTGGATAAGAATTTGTTGTCCAAGATTTGCCGTAATTAGAATTGAAATAGGATTCCAGGAAGTGAAATTCGTCATCTGTCTTTCAGGCCTGTTTCTGGGCTTCTCCAGTTGGAATATTGATATTGGACCACCTTTGACTTGTAGAAAATTCTGTTATCTTCGCGTGGGCTGTAAGATCACCCAATTCTGATGTCTGAAACTCAAGTTATGGCCCAAACAGTGATGTACACGCAAGCTGCCCAATAGTTACGAATTTTCTAGTAATTTAAGTCCAAATAAACTCAATTCCTTCCAAGTTTGGGAATTATTTATTTCCTGCAATAAACTCCAATAAAACTTATTAAATCGACACGATTATTCGCAAAAGCTCATTAAATGTGGGAATAAAATCCTCTAAAATATATGTAAATTATATTCTATCACTTGTATAGTAAATAGCATGAAGCTTTCCATCTTTCCTCTGACCTAAGACTGCCCCAATAGCTTGATCACTAGCATCACACATGATCTCAAATGGTAATTTCCAATCTGGTGGTTGTATGATTGGAGCAGAGACAAGAGCTTTCTTTAACGTTTCAAAAGCCTCAACACAAGCATCATTAAACACAAAAGGTACATCCTTACCTAAAAGCTCAGTTAGAGGTCGAGCAATCTTCGAAAAATCTTTAATGAAACGGCGATAGAATCCCGCATGACCAAGAAAACTTCTTATCCCCTTGACTGAAGTAGGGGGTGGTAAGCGCTCAACAACCTCGACCTTGGCTTTATCAACTTCAATGCCTCTTTTTGAAACAACATGACCCAAAACAACTCCCTCTTGTACCATAAAGTGACATTTTTCCCAATTGAGAATTAGATTAACTTCTCGACATCTATGAAGCACCTTCTCCAAGTTATGTAAGCATGCATCAAAAGAAATTCCACCAACTGAGAAATCATCCATAAAAACTTCCATAATGTCTTCAATGAAATCTGAGAAAATTGCCATCATACATCGCTGAAAGGTGGGAGGAGCACAACATAGACCAAACGGCATTCTGCGGTATGCAAATGTACCATAGGGACATGTAAAAGTTGTCTTTTCTTGATCATTCGGATGGATAGGAATCTGGAAAAAACCTGAATATCCATCTAAGAAGCAGAAGTAAGAATGTTTCGCCAACCGTTCAAGCATTTGATCAATAAAAGGGAGAGGAAAATGATCCTTCCTTGTGGCTTTATTTAATTTCCGGTAATCAATGCACATTCGCCATCCTATAACAGTTCTAGTAGAGATAGATTCACCCTTATCATTCTTCACCACGGTCATTCCTCCTTTCTTCGGCACTACATGTACCGGACTAACCCACTTGCTGTCAGAGATAGGGTAGATTATACCTGCATCAAGAAGTTTTAAAACCTCCTTTTTGACCACCTCCATCATATTAGGATTGAGTCTCCGTTGAGGCTCAATAGAAGACGCTTGCTCATCTTCTAGAATAATTTTATGCATGCAGAATGATGGATTAATGCCCTTAATATCATCAATGGAATACCCATTTTTATATTTTCTTAAGATCATGAGCAATTGCTCAATTTGAATGTCATCAAGCTCAGAACTAACGATGATAGGATATGTTTCATTAGGGCCCATAAACACGTATTTCAAAGATGCAGGTAGGGGTTTCAATTCTACCTTAGGAGGCGTGGAACTCTCCTTGACATCCTCATGATGTAGGACATTAGAATGTTCAAGTTTAATTGTAGGTGTTGCGTCCAAGAGCTTCTGGTAACCCTTACATTCTTCATTTTCTTCATCCATGTTACCATCAAGAACAGCTTGAAGTGGATCCTCATATGATAAAATTTTGGCTTTTATGTCGATCACTTCTTCTAGTGCATCCACCCTGTTTACAGTCTCATCCGTAGAAGGATGTCCCATTGTACTTGCAGCTTGAATTCCATCTTCTCCTCGCCTACTTCGAAAGAAATTCTTCCATTTTTCATGTCAATGATAGCTCCAGCTGTTGCTAAGAAAGGCCTCCCAAGAATGATAGGAATATTTGCATCTTCTTCCATTTCCATGACAACAAAATCACATGGAATATAAAACTTTCCTACCTTAAGGGGCACATCTTCAAGAATTCCAAGTGGAAATTTCACACTTCTGTCTGCCAGTTGTAGAGAGATACGTGTGGGTTTCAGTTCACCCATCTGAAGTTTTTCACAAATTGATAAAGGCATTAAACTGACACTTGCTCCAAGATCTCACAAAGCTCTTTTGATTTCGACATCCCCTAGCTTGACAGGAATAGAGTAGCTACCTGGATCCGCTAACTTTTTTGGAAGATCATTTTACAAGATGGCACTGCACTCTGCCGTTAATGAGATGGTAGAGCTTTCTTCAATTTTTCTCTTCCTTGACAAAATATCTTTAAGGAATTTCGCATAAGAGGGCATCTCAGTAATAGCATCCATGAATGGAATATTGATATGTAGCTTCTGCAAAATTTCAAGAAATTTACCATACTTCTTCTCTTGCTTGGCTTGTGCCAACCTTTGTGGAAAAGGAACAGGTGGCACGTATGGTTTAAGAGGAACAACTTCTGATTCTTTCTTTTCTTTTCCAAGATCTCTAGTTCTACCGGTTTCTCAGTTGCAATCTCCTCTTCACTTTCCTTAGCTTTCACAACATTTTTGCTCGCATTCAATTCCGGCTCTTTCAATTCTTTACCACTTCTCAAAGTTAAAGAATTGATATGACCCCTTGGTGGTTGCTCAGTTTGACCAGGAAGTTGTCCTGAAGGCTTATTAAGTTGGCTCAACTGTTGAGAAATTTGAGTGATCGTGTTTTCCATCAATTTGTTGTGAGCCTTTATCTCATTGATACTTGAATCAAAGTGCTCATTCTTCTTCGATTGCGTAGAGATAAATCCTTCCATAAGACTTTCCAAGTGGGATTTCTGCAGCTGAGCTTGTTGAAAACCAGGCGGCTGAGAAAAATTATTCTGTGAAGATTGAGCTTGACCCTGATTGTTCCTGTAGGATAAATTTGGATGATCTCTCTAACCTGGATTGTACGTGTTGGAGTAAGGATTATACTGCGGCCTCTGATTCTGATTGTAAAGAGCATTTGCCTGTTCAACTGCCATTCCAGAAGGATTGTATTGACAAGCATGTTTATTGTGTCCAACAACACCACATATCTCACATGAAGCAACAGTAGATGGAGAGCTTCTGGCATCCAATTGCTCAATCCTCTTAACCATTGCCTGCATAGTAGTATTCAACATGGTTAGAGCATCAACATCATACTTACCACCTTTCTTAGGATGATTTCGATCACTGTATGGATAATTATCATTAGATGCCATCTCGTCTAACAAAGCTTTAGCATCCTCAGTACTCTTCTGCATAATAGAACCACCAGAAGAAGCATCTACAAAGTTTCGAAACTCTTGTGTCAACCCATTGTAGAACGTTTGGATCAACAACCAGTCTGGATCAACAACCACCTTTCTTAGGATGATTTCGATCACTGTATGGATAATTATCATTAGATGCCATCTCGTCTAACAAAGCTTTAGCATCCTCAGTACTCTTCTGCATAATAGAACCACCAGAAGAAGCATCTACAACGTTTCGAAACTCTTGTGTCAACCCATTGTAGAACGTTTGGATCAACAACCAGTCAGGAATTCCATGGTGAGGGCATTGTATTTGAAGTCGCTTAAATTTTCTCCAAGCATCATGAAGTGACTCGTCATCATCTTGACGGAAATTAGATATCTCATTCCTGAGCTTAGAAGTCTTCTTCTGACTGAAGAATTTTAATAGAAAAGCCTTCGCAAGACTATCCCAAGTAGTGAATGTATTTGGTCCTTCATCCTTCAACCAATCTTTTGCTGCATCTCGGAGATAGAATGGAAATAAGCACAGCTTTATAGCATCATCACTAACATTGGTTAGTTTTATTGTATCACACTTTTCAAGAAAACTCTCAAGATGATCAACAGGATTTTCAGTGGACAATCCTGCGAAAGAATCATTGGAGATGAATTGGATGAACTCAGGCTTTAGTTCAAAGTGTGTAGCTGTGATTGTTGGTCTGACAATACTGTAGAGTACGCCTGTATCATCTGGAATACCATGCTCTCTGAGAGCTTTAGCTGGTGCATCACCCATAACTTCCTTGTTCTTGTTTTTCCTTCGCTTGCCTGCTTGCCTTCTTGCTGTAGCTTCAATTTCAGGATCAATAGAAATTAACTTTTCAGAACCTGAACTTCGAGTGTGCATGCAACAAGAGAACTAGAAACAAGGATCAAATAACAAGGGAATAATAACCGAAGCAACACAACTAAAATACTTAGCTAAATTAACTCAAAAATTAACTAATCTAACACTGCTTTGTCCCCGGCAACGGCGCCAAAAATTTGACAAGGCCGTCGCGTGCCTATCAAATAATAATTTCTAACAAATCCTTCTAACTATGTAGTAGGGTAAGTCAGAGTCGATCCCACAGAGACAAACGTATCAATCACCAGTTATTTCTGATTTAATTCGGCTAAGCAAGTAACACAATAAATTTTGAGAAATTATTAAACTAATTTATACTAAAGAGAATTGTGTTTATATTAATCAAGTATTAAAAACATCCAGAATTAAGTATCCCCACTAGCATGAATTAATGCAATCGTGAATTTCCTCCCCAATTAATCGTGCACTACTCAACAGGAAAGATGCGCCCTATAAATACCAATAACCCCTCTCGAGTATTAATGGCTTCTCTTAAAATACAATCAAACCTATTCTCATGGTATCATGCAATTTAGAGACATTAATCACAGCATCCTAATTTCCTAACAATCCATTCTACCTATTCTCATGGAGAATTTCATATTCTTATTGGATAAATCACAACCATCTAAATCCAACTCTCGCTGATAATTAGATATTGGTTCAAACAATACACATAATCACGTCTTATTTGTAATTGTTAATTTAAACAACTCAATAAGCAAGAGCAATTAAACAATCAAATTGGGGGAATTGGGAAATTCACACATCAATCATAACTAGGGTTCTACTTAACCCTAGATTAATAATCTACTCACTCATAATTGAATTAACAAAACAAGAATTATAAGATGAACACATAATTATAAGAATAGAGAAAAACCTTCAATCTTCAATCTTTGCAAAAGAAGAAAAAAATAAAAGTCTCGCCTCCTCTCTGTCTCTCTATCCGTATCTATCTATCTCTCCCTAATAATAATAATATCTGATATTATACATGTCTCTAATAAAAAAAAAGTATTTTAATGCCTTGAGGAAATTACAAGTAAGTTTCCTAAACTGAATAGATTTTTCAAGGAAAATTCGTGGTTGACTTTTCTCCTGTAGATCTGGGCTGCTCCAGTTATAATATGACATCTGGACCATCTTAGAATGATAGAAAATTTAATTATCTTCGCGTGGGCTGTTGAATCGCCCAATTCTGACTTGTAGAACTCGAGATATGGCCCAAACAGTGAATTGCGCGCATGCTGCCCGATAAATCCGAATTTCCTTCTAATAAATCTCCAATTAAGCTCTTTATTCTCCAATCCTTCCAAGTTTAGAATTTCCTTGCTTCCTACAATAAAACATTAAAATCTATTAAATAAAAATCCAATTAAATGCAAAATACAATAAATATGAGGAATATAATCATATAAAATATATATAAATATACACTCTATCAATCTTGATACCAATTTATGGATAGTAGATCAACATATAATATAATCAAGATATCATTGCACATATATATCATTTATGTTTGTGCCCAAAGATGTAGAGAGTTCTATAAATGTGACACCAATTGTTAAAAGATACCAACTGTTAAAGATTGATACCAAATATTAAATTATAGGTAGGGTGTCATACCATGTCTTTCATGCTTGCTTGAGTGATGATACAAGTTCATACTAACCTGTAGAGATCTTTCATTATCTCACCAACCAGGAGTGCACTTGTTCACATTCCTCTAGCATCCAGATTCAGTAGGTCCAGATGTCCATTATACTCTTGAATGTAAAATAGGTGCCTGATATCCTCAAGTCTTGTCACTGGTGCTTCTTGTCAGATATACCATTTAATCAAATTGTAACCTAGCATCCAGTTTGGCTTTGTCCCTCATAACAATGCCTTGACATCATCCAGTTAAACTTCTGGTTATCCTTGTACCAAATACATCCTTGTTGTTTGGTCTGGATACTAGCTTCCCTTCAATCTGCCTCTTATACTGATTGAGATCACCTTGCATTGCAATCACTCAATCTGGATCTTCCAGAGCTTTTGAAGCTTTCTTAGTTTCTTCTAAAAGAAAACTAAAGAAATAATCATTGGTACTTGAAGCTCTGCTAGTCTTTTACTTCCACCATTAGAAACACTAAGAACTAGGACAAAGAGTTAATTGAGTCAACATTCTTTGTCTTGGCAGCATGTTCTCATAGTTCCTTTGACTTTCAGTGTGGTGTTGAGTTGACTAGTTGATCCTTATGTTGCTCCCCCTAAGCTGCTGCTGGGTTTACATGAAGATTCTCAATGTTTGACATTACTTGGATCTGAATCACCATCACCATTGACAGCTAGGAGCTAGAAGTTATTGAATATCACTAAGACTTTCAATCACCTTCTATTGATTAATAACAATCACCCTGTAGGCCGTTGACTCCATTGAGTAACAAAGGAAATTATCCTCTTGAGCATTAGCTGATTGCTAGGATGCTCACTTTCGATTTAATATTGCAAAACAATTTCCTTCATACTTATGGGGTCTTCCTAAAATTCTTAAGGATCAGGGTTTAAGATGTGATCAATCACCATCAGTGGTGTCTTGTCTTCAGATTGTCTGAACAACAACTTGTTTCTTGAGAGAAGTCATCAGTCATCATCACTAAGGTATATTTTACTTTGATGTAGAACTTCTGTGTGATGCTTCTTTGACTTCCCTTTATGACATGCCTCGTAATTTCATTTTACTTTAATTTCAGATGAGGCAATCTCCTTTGCTGATTCGATTTTCAGGAAAGAATCTCTTGATTTGACATTCAGGTGAGATAGCTCCTTATGTCATAGCTGAACTCTTGTCTGATGAAGATTTAGATTTGACCTTGTTGACTTCACCTTTGACTGAGATTTCATGTCAGCTACATATAAGTTCTCTTTCCTTAATCCTCGAACAGTAGGCTCTTCATCTTGTAAAAGATGCTTTATTACTGACAACATTCCTTAGCTATTGAATAGCCTTGACCCTAGGTCATACCCTTGCTGTAGTCTCCAAGGGAAAACCACTTGGCCTGTCTTCACAATCACATTTGATAGCAGGGTTCTTTCTTCGATGATATGCTTTGAATAAATTAAATGACAATGCATAATCGATTAACCTGTTAATCCCTACATTCACAAATGGATAAAAAGTTCGCGGTACCCAAATTGTTTAATTGGGTCCAGATGGATTAGAGATTTCTCTTTTATCAGAGTTAACAGCAGCTTTAACCTTAACATGCTCATTCTTATCTTTGACTGACCATTTCTCCTTTTTAATGTCATTGACAAAATAGTCACTGAACAAGGAGAATAATGGTTCCTTCCTAATATAAGGAGGACAAGCAGTCTGTGCCTTATTTTAATTCTTAAACATGCTTTTTCTATAATCAATGCAAATACTAGGAGATGCATTTATGACATTTGAAAAAAGCAGGCATGATAATAAGAATACATGGCAAACATTCAGCATTAAAACACTGCAGATAAAAATTATGCAAATTAGGAATGTTATGCATTTTAGAAAATTCAGTACTATCTACTTTAACCTATAAACACAAGTATTACAGGTAGCAAGTAGAGTTACAGATATTCAATAATTTTCTAAAGCATATGGAATAAAAAGAATTAACAATTAACCACTAATTCTATTCAATCCAAACCTGTTGTTGTATGTCATGATATAGTCTTTATTACCTAAGTCAGTTTTACATATAACTTGATGTTCTATTGACACCCTAGGTAATTATTCCATCTTTTGAACCTTTTAAACCTTAACAAACAATTCAAAATGAATAAGCAAATCTTGTTCTACTGGGGATCCTGAAACTAGCTTAAGCAGAGGTCTTATATGCTTAACATGTAACAATTAAAAAATAAAAAATATTGTCTAAGGAACAACTCTAACTCACTACTGCAATTAATTAAATTCAGCAAATATTCATACACATATTAAGATCTTCTAACCAAAGATATAACAATTAAAAACTAAGATCTTAACATGCTTGAATTTCTGAGAATTACATATTACATTAGTTCGAAGAATTGATACCTAAGACATTTGAGGTGAATCATCTTCAGAAATTGCTATGAAGGCAAGATATACATTATGCTCTTCTCATCATCATCTGATCCATCCCAACTCTTTCCTTCAGCAAGAAAAGTTCTGCGCTGATGCTTCTGTTTCATCTCATTTAATGAATCCCTATTCATCCTTGTCTGTCAGAATTCTGTACCATGTTGCACACCTTGATAGTTACTTATCACATATAACTTTTCATAACTGCAACTATCATGTTTTGTTCTTTCCACCATCTCAGTCTTGTAACCACCTCTTGAGTTGAACTATATCTTGAAGAGTTTCTGCTTCGGAGTAGATAGGCCTGATCCCTGGATATAACTTTAGTGCTCTTTCTGAATTAGTAACTCTTCATATCTGTTCTGAGGTTCCATCATTAATTCCTGACTGAGATGTCTAACTGTCTGGTTCATTCTCAAACCTCCTTGATTCCACTTTTCTAAAATCTCTGTTGATTTCTTGAAAGATATTTCTTGGTACAATCCACTAAGTGTAGTAGATGTTACATTGGAGCAATCCACTTAGTGTTTGTATATCACAGAATCAATAGACTTAATTCAAATCTTCGAGAAAAATTCTATCCACTAAAACCTCTTCCATTCCTGGTTCTGAAAAACCAGTGAATTCTATGGATATAATTTTGAGGAGTTTCCACAAATTTTTCTTCAGTAGGTAGAAATTAATTTCATTGAAAAATGCATTTTCTTCAAAAGATTCAAATCATCTTTGACAATTCGGAGGAATCTTCAACTAACAACCTTCTTAGAACTATTGGCTTAAAATAAATTCAAAATATTTAAAATTCAAAAACTTCAAGGACTCGAAATTTTTTTGAGAAATAAAAAATCTGAAAGTAAGTTCAAATTAAATAAAATTCGAAACTTAGAGTCAAATTAATTAAGAATCAAAAAATCTCAAGAAATGAAATTTTTTAAAGTTAAACAATCCGAAAATAAATTCAAGTCAATTAAAATTCGAAATTATCAAGAATTAAAAATTTTGAAAATTAAACAATTTGAAAATAAACTCAAGTTGTTTAAAAATCAAAATTTCCAAGAATTAATCATTTCAAGAATTAAAAAATTCGAATATAAGTTAAGATTACTTAACAATCAAAAATATCATAAAATGAAAATTTTTGAAGATTAAACAATTTGAGAATAAATTCAATTTAATTAACAATTGAAAATAAACTCATATTGTTTAAAAAACAAAAAAAATCATAAATTGAGAATTTTTAAAGTTTAAAGAATCCGAAAATAAATTTAGATGATTTAAAATTCAAAAATCTCAAAATTGAAAATTTTGAAAGTTAAAGAATCCAAAAATAAGTTCAAATTATTTAAAGTTAAAAAATCTCAAGTATTGAATTTTTTGAAGATTAAAAAATCGAAAATAGAGGAGTTGACTTTTTGGTCTAATACCGGATTTAATTTTTGTATGGGTCAACAAATTCGAAATCCAATTGGAGGACCACAAAAATAAGGATCTTGATTTGTGCATCAATCAAAAGGCTCTGATACCAATTGTTAGGTCCAAAATAGTTTGTAGAAGGGGGGGTTGAATACAAACTATACCGTTTTATCGAATTTGCTCTTTTCTTAAAAATATTAAAATATTGAATCAAGAACAAATTGATGCGGAATAAAACGAATACCGATATTTCAAGTTGAATATAAAATTTATATTAACTTGATGGGGTGTGTCTAAATACACGGGTACAAATTACAAGGTTTGATGACCAAACTAATTATTACAAATTCTATAGAAAATTCGACATGAACTTTTCTATATTTGTAATAAAAAGATCAAAACTAATTATTTCAAATTCTATAGAAAATTCGACATGAACTTTTCTATATTTGTAATAAAAAGACCGAGATAGGTTCTAGGGAACTTAATCCACTAGATAGTTTCAATAATACAACAATCAAACTCTAGTGGTAAGATATTACAATATGTTCTAGAGATGAATTTACAAGTTATTAAAACTTCATTGATGATCAAGAGGGGAAGAGAAAATATAACTTTGGTGCCCCTTTTTTCTCCCCTCAATTCTCTCTTGGTCTCTCTTTTTTTCTTCTGTGAAGTGTTTCAGGAAGAGGCTGTGTAGATGCTCTGTCCGTGTGTATGTCTGTTGCTTTTATAGCAAAGTATTGATATTTTGCTACCACCATGACATAAACTGCTCCATGACATAATCCCATAATCTCGGTATGAAATAATCTGTGTCATGACATAATTCCTTAAGCTCGGTACGACATAATCTGTGTCATGACATAAATCTATAAGCTCGGTATGACATAATCTGGACCATGACATAATTTCACCTGGTCAGTATGACATAAACTCGGATATGACTTAATTCTGGATATGACATAATATTGATCAAGACATAATTGGTTTTTGTCAGAATGACATAAACGTTGCCTTCTGTTCAATATGACATAATTCAGCTGTTCTCATTCAATATGACATAACTCAGCTGTTCTCTTTCAATATGACATAATTCAGCTGTTCTCTTTCAATATGACATAATTCAGCTGTTCTCTTTCAATATGACATAACTCAGTTGTTCTCTTTGTTACATCATTCTTTTAAGTCATATAAACCATATAAACTATTTAGTGATTAATTAATTAATTCAGACTTAATTGATACAATAAGTAATTTAATAAATAAATTAATTCTTTTAGAATTAATTTATTAATTAAATAAACTATAATGATTTATGTCAATTAAAGGTGAATTAACTAACATCAATAAATAATCAATTTACCTCAATGAACCACTGTAAATGGTGAATAACTTCCACTGGACAATTGTTGACGTTCGATGTACTGTCTGGTTCATGAACGACTAACTCCAATCTCTGTTCTTCACTTTGACTTTCATCTGTGATCCACTTGATAGTAAAATCCTTGTGGTTAATTAATTTAGCACTTCTGCTGCTTGCACAATGATTTTCCCTCATACCAGTCTTGATAGCTTGAACCACTGAAGTTAATGACTAACAACCACTGTTTAATGTTGACACTCGATGCACGGTCTGGTTCATGAGTGACTAACCGCAATGACTGTTCTTCATATATTGACTTTAAAGTTGTGGTTCATGTCTTCCTTTTCTTCACTCTATTCAAACCTTCCTAATCTGTATTCTGCCACTGTAGGAACCTCTTGTCACTATAAATTGAACCCACTGTCTTGATTACTCCACTGACGCTTGATCAACTGAATGAACTTCTTCAAGTGTAGTATAACTCAAAACGGTAGATTGACTTTGTCTTCTTTCTCTTGACAGTTAAGCATTTGAGATCCATGTGACTGTACATGTGTACTGTTTACTATTACATTCTTGTTTTAGTTGAGTTAAATCCTCGATGTTTACAAATAGGGTAATCATATGACTTTCATTCATTCTGGTAATATAAGAGTAGTTATATTATTAATTGTATTTATTATTAATCTAATATAGATACTTTTTAAATATTAATTTAAGGAGTTCTAAGTTCTATGTAATACTATATTCCTGACTTTAATTTCAATATTTAGTTAATAGACTCATAGTATATAATTTCATTATTAAATTAAATTATTATATAATATTACAATTTTAATTAATTAAATTAACTAATATTTAGTGGCATACCGCGGTATATACTATAATTTCATTATTAAATTAAATTATTATATAATATTACAATTGTAATTAATTAAATTAATTAATATTTAGTGGCATGCCGCGGTATACATGACATTCGCGGTATCCATGACATACCATTAAAAGGGGTTTCTACTTTTAATAAAGAGAATAGATATATATGTAGAGTAAAGTTCTATGGAGTACTCATTTAATTTGAGTACTTGGTATACATATAAATTTTGCATTCAAAATTTTTTAAACTTTATTATTTTGCAAAGCTTATTACTTGAATATCACTATTTCATCGAAAATCTTGAAAATTTTGTATATTTTGCTAATAAAATATTGCAAAACGAATACATTTGGATTGCAAAACATATATGTTTTGATTGCAAAACATAACGGATTTTCAAGATAAACATATTACAAAACATACATGATTTTCAAGATTATCAATGAAATTATGATATCCATATAATGAAGTTTGTAAAATAATAAATTTTTAAAAATTTTAAATACATAACATATATTAATTAACTCCAATTAAATGAGTATTTCATATACTACTACAAGACTACGGAAGAGCGAATTGAACCTAGGGTTTTCTAGGTGGAAAAGTCAGAAAACAACCACTCAAGTAAGAAGATCATTGATAAAAGTATTGTTGTTTTTAATTTATAAAATATTTCTTTATCTAGAATTTTGGATAAATTAATAATGACATTATTAAGTATTAATCATTGAATTTTTCATTAAAAAAGTATTAATCATTGATAATCGATTATTATTAAAAAAAATTACATCATTCATGTATTTGTATTATAAAATTAGCATTCAATATTTTATATTTACTAACTTATAACCAGTGCAACGCACTGTTCTTTTTTTAAAATATTAATTTTTTTTTAATTTTATATGTTATTAATTTACATATCAAATTTTCGCTTAAAATTTGATATATATAAGATTTTACATATTCGATTTAATATTTATACTCTATCTTGAATTTTTAAAATTTGATTTGGACAATTTTACAATCCACGTAAAATTAACAAAATAATATTTAATTTTAAATGGTTTAATAATTACTTTCCAATTAAACCTACGCAGAAACAAAAGAGAGAAAAATTTGACAATTTTTTACGTTGAAAATTCTATTCAATTTATGAATTCTACTTATAATTCGTTTTGATTATCAAAATACCCTTATTGTTATTTGAAGATTGTTCTACTAACAACCAAATACAATTTTAATAATAAGTGTATGAGAAATTTTATCCAAAACTTTGATAATCGTTAGTCTGATCCTCCGTACAATAAAATAAATAATAACGATTAGATCTTAAAATAAATATATAAAAACTGTTGGTTCTAACATAAAAAAATTTAATATTTTAATATGTTATAAACTAAAAAGTGTATTTATATTGAAATACGAAAAATTGTATGTCAATGATTTAAATCATATATGATTAGATTTTTAATAATAAGTGTAAGAGATTTTATCCAAAAATTTGATAATCGTAGTTTGGTCCTCCGTATGACAAAATAAATAAAAACCGTTAGATCTTAAAATAAATAGATGAAAACTGTGGGATCGAACATTAGAAAAATTAATATTTTAATATGTTATAAACTAAAAAGTGTTTTTATATTGAAATATGAAAATATGTATGTCAATGATTTAAATCATATATTAATAGGTTTTATACATTGAATAGATCAAATGTACGTCTTCTACATTGAATAGGATTAATGCAAAATTTCGTAATTATATTTTCTCTTGAGATTCCGAGTGTTTCCATTTAAATAATAATTATTGAATCATTACTAAATTAATGATAATTTTATGAATTTCGCGTGGATTGTAAAATCATCCAAATCTTATTTGTAGAACTCAAGATAGAGCTTAAATAGTAAATATGAATTGTTTTTAATACTAATAAAAAAAAATTCAATTATAATACAACCTTTTTTAATTATATCCTTCTCAAATTATTATTTTCTTTTTAAAATTCAATTCTAATACAACTTTTTAAATTATTTCCTTTTTAGATTATAATTTTCTTTCTAAAATTCACTTCTAATGCAACCTTTTCTAATTATATCCTTTTTAGATTATAATTTTATATTTTAATATAATATAATCTTGATCATCTATTTTTAAAAGTATTAGATTCGAAAATTGAGATTATTTTGGTAGTACAGTGATGAAAATTATGAATAATATCTCTCTTATGCTTATTATATATAAGGATATAATTATATACCAAAAATACAGTTTTAATAATAAGTTTAAGAATTATTTAGTACAAAATTTTGGCAGTCAGTAGTGGTCCTTAATACGACATAAGAACCGTTCGATTTTAAGATAAATAGATGAAAAATGTTTGATCTAGCATAATTTTTTTTAATATAATTTTAAAACGTAAACGATAAAATGGTATTTATATTGGAATATGAAAAAGTGAATTCCATTATTTAAATCATATATAATTAGGTTTTCTACTAGGATTATCAATATAGGTCTTATACACTAAATAGGTTTAATGTTAAAATTCGTAATTATATTTTATCTTGAGATCTATAAAATCATCTAAATCTGATTTATCGATCTCAAGATATAGCCCGAATAGTAACTATGAACATTGTTTAATATTATTATAAAGATAAATAAAATTCAATTATAGTGCAACCTTTTTCAATTATATCCTTTTAAGATTATGATTATCTTTTTAAAATTCAATTTTAATACAACTTTTTTTAATTATATCCTTTTAAGATTAGAATTTTTTAATATGGTATATTATTGATCCTCTATTTTTAAAATTATTAAATTCAATGGTTGGGATTATTTTGAAATAACAAAAAGAAAGTATGCATTATGTAAAATAGAACCGCTTAAATATTATATTTGATATTAATATTATCATATTATTTTTGATCATATACTATTTTTGTGAATCAAGCTATATATTCAGATATTAGTTACGTGAATCATTAGGAACATTATATAGTAAATCGGTGATTATTTGTGATGATACAACATTATATGTATTAGTAGCTTATAAACTTTTCTAATATTTATAATTAAATTATTTTTTAATATTTATATGTTATTAATTTATATATCAATTTTTATTAAAAATTGAAATATATAAGCTTTTACACGTTTAATTTAATATTTTTACTCTATCTTGAATTCTTAAAATTTGATTTGGATGATTTTACAGTCCACATGAAATAAACAAAATAATCATTAATTTAGGATGATTTAATAATTTTTCTCCAATTAAAACTACCTAGAAACAAAAGAGAGATGAAATTGACGATTTTTTATATTGAAAATTCTATTCTATTTAGGAAATCTACTTATATTTCGTTTTGATTATCAAAATAACCTTTTTATTAATTGAAGATATTTGTACTAACAATCAAATACAGTTTTAACGATAAGTGTAAGATGGATTTTGTCCAAGTCTGGTCCTCAGTACGACAAAATAAGTAACAAACGTTAAATCTTAAAATATATAAATGAAAAACGTTGGATCTAGTATAAAAATATTTTATATTTTAACATGTAAACTAAAAATGTATTTATATTGAAATACGAAAAAGTGCATGTCAATGATTTAAATCATATATAATTAGGTTTTTTATATTGAATAAGATTATCAATATAGGTATTCTACACTAAATAGGATTAATGTAAAATTTCGTAATTAAATTTTTTTCTTGAGATTCCGAGTGTTTCCATGTGGATAACAATTGTTAAATCATCACTAAATTAAAGGTAATTTAATAAGTTTCGTGTGGGTTATAAAATTATCCAAATCTGATTTTTAGATCTCGAGATAGAGCTTAAATAGTAAATATGAACCATTTTTAGTATTAATAAATAAATATAATTCAGTTCTAATACTACCTTTTATATCCATTTCAGATTTCTTTTTAAAATTCAATTCTAATACAACCTTTTTAATTATATCCAATAATATTTAGTTTAGTAATTGTTTAACAATTATTTTTCAATTAAAACTACGCAAAAACAAAAGAGAGAAGAAATTGACGATATTTTATGTTGAAAATTCTATTTGATTTATTAAATCTATTTATATTTATATTGAAATACGAAATAGTGTATGTCAATGATTTAAATCACGTATAATTTGGTTTTCTACATTGAATAGGATTATCATGTAGGTCTTCTACACTAAATAGGAATAATGTAAAATTCGTAATTATATTTCTCCTGAAATTCTGAGTGTTTTCATTTCGATAATAATTGTTAAATCATCACTAAATTAAAGATAATTTTATGAGCTCTGCGTGGGCAGTAAAATCATCCAAATCTGCTTTCTAGATCTCGTGATAGAGCCCAAATAATAAATATGAACTTTTTTTAATATTAATAAAGAAAACCAATTGTATCATTTCTAATTATATCCTTTTCATATTATAATTTTCTTTTTAAAATTTTATTCTAATACAACTTTTTTTATTGTATCCTTTTTAGATTATAATTTTCTTTTTAATATGATATAATCTTGATCGTTTATTTTTAAAAATATTAGATTCGACGATTGAGATTATTTTGGTAGTACAACGATCAAACCAAAATTATGGATAAGATCTCTCTTACGCTTATTATATATAATTATAAGGATATAATATATAATACTAATAATAGTATATTTTAATTATCCTACTTTCGATCGGGTTTTTTTTGTGAGTGAGGATCCTCTGTCACTTTTTTTTTTAACATGGGAACACGCAGCCGCTACCCTTCGGGTGCGCTCTGGGTAAATCCATGGGCTCACGCAATAGCCTGCAAACCACAAGTGCGACAGGATCTGCCCCAGGATGGCATAATCACAAATCCTCTGTCACCTTCTTCATGCCCCCTTCTGTGTCCCCTGTACAAAAAGGATGTCCCTGGCGGGGCCCATTTTAAGAAAAATGGAAATAAAAATATTTTTTCTGAAAATGTGTCCCGTCAAGGGCACTTTTTAATATAGGGGACACAAAAGGGGACAGAGGATCCGGACTCTTTTTTTGTATGTGCCCAAATAAGGTTTAATTATATTAATTGAATCAAACCAGTGGCTACTTGAGAAGGAATACAAACTTAATTCTGCGTTAAAAAGGTAAAACTTGTACATATATAGTGCGAGATAATTAATGAGTTGCACATTATTTAAACTATATAAGTGTGCATACATTCAACACATTATGAACTCCTCCACACCATTCTGTAGCTGGAGTACGTACCGTAGAAATTGAAATGTATAATAAAATTTTTGAGATTAAAGAGAAGAAACTTGTTCTCAATAATCCACACAACTTATTTACACAAAAGAGATATAAGAAACTTACACTTGTATTTTACTCAAATGATTTGATTATTTTTTTGATATAATTACAAAGCTTGAAAGATTGTCCTATTTATAGGATTACATGGAACCTCCTAGAACACATCTAGTACATGCACTTCATTTAATATGTAACTCCCCAAGTACATGAACCATCTAGAAATGCTAAAGGTCTTGAACTCAAAAGTCTATTCCAAGTACATTCATGAACATTCTAGATAATAATAATAATAATAATAATAATAAACCAAAGTTTAGATTATAATATTTTAGCATCCCCCATTAAGCTAAACTTTGCACATGCCAAGTTTCTTCTTCAACTTCTTAAAAATGTCGGGCCTCAAAGGTTTCGTAAAAATATCACCAATTTGGTCTTGTGTCTTGCAATGTTCGACCACGACTTCTCCTTTCTTCACTAAATCTCGAATAAAATGGTATTTGATTCTTACATGCTTGCTCTTCCCATGAAACACCGGATTTTCCGTGAGTGCTATAGCGGACTTACTATCACAATATATAATTGGACTTTCTTTTGTGGCATGCTTTAGATCCTCTAGCGCCCATGTGATCCATAAAGCTTGACAACTAGCTAATGATAGAGATATATATTCCGCCTCCGCTGTTGATAGAGCCACAACTTGTTGTTTCTTTGACATCCATGTGATGGCACTAGAGCCAATGAAGAAAACATTTCCCGAAGTGCTTTTACTATCATCAATACTTCCGGCTCAATCACTATCGCAATATCCAAGTACCTTGGTGTAACACCCTAGTCCCACATCGAGTAGATTTGGGACATTAGTTCAGTATATAAGCAAAAGTACTACTACTAATTGCACCAACAAATCATGAGCTTTTGGGGGCTTGTGGTGGGCTTGTGGTTTACCCAAGTTGGCTGCAATTGGGCCAGTTTACTTTGGCTTATTTCGGATTCGGAATTGGGACTCGACCCAATTTTCGAAAAAGGCTTGGGATTTGATCCGGGTTGTCACATTTGGTATCAGAGCCGAATCTCGAAAGCTTGATTCGTCAAGTTGCCGGAGGTGGGGACACGAAGGCTGGTGGTATTATCCTACAATGGACAGAGGTCCGGAGGTGGGGACACGAAGCCAGCCGGTATTATCCCACAATGGCTAGAGAGGACGATCTTGGACCTATGGGATATCCGTTCGGCCTGACGAGGACGTCAGGAGTTTAAGTGGGGGAGTTTGTAACACCCTAGTCCCACATCGAGTAGATTTGGGACATTAGTTCAGTATATAAGCAAAAGTACTACTACTAATTGCACCAACAAATCATGATCTTTTGGGGGCTTGTGGTGGGCTTGTGGTTTACCCAAGTTGGCTGCAATTGGGCCAGTTTACTTTGGCTTATTTCGGATTCGGAATTGGGACTCGACCCAATTTTCGAAAAAGGCTCGGGATTTGATCCGGGTTGTCACATTTAAAAATTTGGACCATTTCTCGATTTGTGCGTGTCATCCTTGCGCAGGGGCCATGCTAATCTTCTCTGTATCGTTCCAATTCGAGGAGTTTAGGTTCAGAGTAGATTGTCATCGTTAGCTGCGCTTTTGTAATAAGTATCTTTGTAATGGATTTTTGGATTAATAAAATTTGTTTTATTTTAGTTTTTGATTTAGAATTAATAGTCCGAAAAGTCGGGCTGTTACACTTGGTATCATTTCCCTTTTGATAATAAATTCCATCTCCAAGTGTTCCACGAACATACCTCAAGATTCTTTTTCCGGCCTCCCAATGTGTCTTCTTTGGTTGCTCCATGAATCTACTAATCAAACTAACACCATATGTTATATCCGGTCGAGTGGCTGTCAAGTACATCAAACTTCCAACAAGACTTCTATATAATGTAGGATCAACAAACTTAGAATCATCATCCATGCTCAATTTCAAGCCAACTTCAACGGGGGTACTACTTGGTTTCGCATCTTCCATTCTAAACTTTTTCATCAAATCTTTTGCATACTTTTCTTGAGAGATAAAAATTCCATCCTCATCTTGCTTTACCTCAATACCAGGAAAGTAGTGAAGTAATCCCAAATCAGTCATCTCAAATTCTTGCTTCATATTATTCTTGAATTCTTCAATATCATCATTACTATTTCCTATAAAAATCAAATCATCCACATACAAGCCAATGATGAGAATTTTACCTTTTTCCTCCTTGATGTAAAGTGTATGCTCAAATGGACACCTCTTGAATCCAATCTTCACAAAATAATCATCTATGCGACTATACCATGCACGAGGGGCTTGCTTTAGGCCATATAAAGCCTTCTTCAATCGATAGACTTTATTTTCTTTATTCTTATTCACATAGCCCGGTGGTTGATCAATATACACCTCTTCTTGTAATTTTCCATTTAGAAAAGCGGATTTGATATCCATTTGGTGAACTTACCACTTATTTTGAGCGGCCAAAGAAAGTATCAAACGGATGGTTTCAAGGCGTGCCACGGGAGCAAATACTTCTTTATAATCAACACCATATTTTTGCTTGTAGCCTTTTACAACCAATCGCGCCTTGTACTTTTCAACTTCACCTTGTGCATTCAACTTTGTCTTGTAAACCCACTTTACTCCAATGGGCTTCTTTTCCTTAGGAGCTTCAACTAACTCCCATGTTTGATTTCTTTCAATTGCTTCAATTTCTTGATCCATAGCTTGCCTCCATTTATTTTCCTTAGCGACATCTTCAAAAGCAACCAGATCCGCATTTGCATATAAGGCAAAATCAACAAATTCATCTTCCAAAATTCTTCTTGTTGCTCCATAAAGGTCCGCCATTGATCTTGTCTTTCTAGTTGGTGATTCGGAAATTGAAGATGATGATGAGCTTGGAGGAGAATTGGATGGTGGAGTAGGTGGAGTGGAGCCTTCTTCTTCAATTGGATCAAATGCATCATCATCAAGAAAGATACTTGAACTTTCTTTCTCATTCTTCCATTCCATGAAGCCTCCTCATTGAAAATTACATCACGACTAATTATGACCTTCTTTGTAATGGGATTGTATAATTTGTATGCTTTGGAAGCTTCACTATAACCAACAAAGATGCATTTTTTGGATTTATCATCAAGTTTGCCTCTCTTTTCATCGGGCACATGAGAGTAACAAATGCTTCCAAAAATTCTAAAGTGAGAGACACATGGCTTCTTACGACTCCAAGCTTCTTGTGGAGTCTTCCCTTGTACACTTTTAGTTGGTGCACGATTTAGAACATAGCATGCACATGACACTGTTTCGGCCCCAAACATCTTAGGCAATCCTTTTGTTTTCAACATACTTCGAACAAGCTCCATGATTATCCGGTTCTTCCTCTCGGCCACCCCATTTTGTTGAGGGGTTGAACGAACCGTTAGTTGATGGCGAATGCCATGCTTCTTCAAAAAAATTCCAAATTCTTGGGACATATATTCACCACCACGATCGGATCGTAGCATGTTTAAAGAACGACTACTTTCTTTCCCCACAAATGCTTTAAAATCTTTAGAATTTTCAAATACTTGAGATTTTTCTTTGAGAAAATAAATCCACATCTTGCGACTATAATCATCAATAAAAGTGAGGAAATAACGACTACCTCCAATAGAGTTTGTGTGCATAGATTCACACAAATCGGAATGTACCAATTCCAATGGTTTTTTAGCTCGCCATGCCTCCTCTTTTGGAAATGGATCTCGATGATGCTTCCCAAAAATACAATCTTCACATACTTGATCTTGCTTTTGAATATTTGGAATGCCTCTCACCATATGACCTTTACAAATCTTTGATAGAGTGCTAAAACTCAAGTGATTATATCGAAGATGCCAAAGCCAAGACTTGTCATTCACAATATTAGCAAAACTCATGGAAGAGACTCACTTTGAATTTTCAATGGAAACATTTTAGTTGATGTCATCTTGACTCTTGCAACAAGAACACCATTTTTATCTTTGATCACACAAAAATCATCTTTAAAATTCACATGATGTCCCTTTCTTGTAAGTTGCCCAACAATTAAAAGATTATGTTTAAGATCGGGTACATAATAGACATTAGAGATGTAGTTTGTACCTTGCTTTGTTCGGATTGGAATATCCCCACAACCTTTGACAATGAGCCTTTTTTTATCACCCGTCTTGACTTCTCGTTGGACACTTTCATCAAAATTCACAAAGCAATTTTTATTTCCGGTCATGTGGTTACTACAACCACTATCGATATACCAAACATCTTCAAAAGATTCTTCTTGAACATTACTAACAAGAAGCATACTTTCATCTTTCTCCTCAACATTTTCATGTAGAAAATTTGATTCATCTTTTTAATCATTAATCCTTTTGTAACAATCTTTTTTCATATGCCTATTTTTATGACAATAATGGCATTGAAAATTAAAAGAATTACCTCTTCCTCTTCCATTGTAACCTCCACGAGCTCTTCCTCTTCCTCTTTGATATGTGCTAGAATTTTCATTTGGCACATTTCCTCTTCCTTGTCCTCGACCACGAAATGATCCTCTTCCACCTCTTCCTCTAAAACCACCACGATTAGTGTCTTGTACTTGAAAAGCTTGCTTGGAAGGGGATGAGTCAAATTGTTTGATGCGGAGTTCGTGAGATTGTAGTGAGCCCAACAATTCTTCAAGAGAGAAAGTATTCAAATCTTTTGATTCTTCAATAGCCACAGCAACATGCTCAAATTTTCGAGTCATGCTACGAAGAATTTTTTTCCAAGACTCTTTTATCCGAAATTTCTTCTCCATTGACACGTAGTTAATTAACAATTGAAATTGTTCGATTATAATATTCCTCCACCGTTTCACTTTCTTTCATCTTGAGTAAATCAAATTTACCTCTTAGAGCTTGAAGCCTTACCATTTTGACTTTTTCTTCACCTTTGTATGCCTTGTTGAGGATGTCTCATGCCTCCTTTGATGTTGACGCCGTTGAAATTATCTCAAAAATTACTTCATCCACCGCTTGATAAATAAAGTAGAGGGCCTTCTTGTCTTTCTTTCGATTCTCCTTCAAAGTGTTTAATTGTTGTGTTGAGAGATTTGTTTGATTCTCCGGTTCTTCATATCCATTCTCCACAATATCACAAAGATCTTGAGAGCCATATAAAACCTTCATTTGGATGCTCCATTGGTTGTAATTCTTTCCCGTCAATCGAGGAAGTTGAGGTTGTAACATTTTGTAGTTGGAAGCCATCTCTTAACCTTGCTCTTGATACCACTTTGTAGGAATTGAAGTGTATAATAAAATGTTGGAGATTAAAGAGAAGAAACTTGTTCTCAATAATCACACAACTTACTCACACAAAAGAGATATAAGAAACTCACACTTGTATTTCACTCAAATAATTTGATTATTGTTTTTAATATAATTACAAAGTTTGAAAGATTGTCCTATTTATAGGACTACATAGAATCTCCTAGAACACATCTAGTACATGCACTTCATTTAATATGTAACTCCCCAAGTACATGAACCATTTAGAAATGCTAAAGGTCTTGAACTCAAAAATCTATTTCAAGTACATTCATGAACATTCTAGATAATGATAATAATAATAATAATAAACCAAAGTTTAGATTATAATATTTTAACACGTACATATATAGCATTAAGTTCCATGGAAATTTATTGCACAGCGAGGTTGTTTATTGAGACCAAAGAGGCCAAAGTTCCTCTCATCCTCCGGTTTCTTATCCTCGTTGAACATTGCAAATAAGTAGTGTTGCAACCAATTTCCGTCGGTGTATCCGTTCGGTCGGACCTACAATTGAAGAAGAATGCGAGGGTGTGGCCCCCCGATTCACCTCCGGTGTGAGAATAAGTTAACTGGTTTTTATGAATAAAGGTAAACGCAGAGTGTTTGTGTTGTGTGTATGTGATTGAATGAATGATATCAGACCTCTGTTAACCTTCTTATTCTCTATTCTGGCAGTTATCGGGGAGTGGGACGAATGGAGAACGTGTCCCACGTTCCCACGTTCCCAGGGAACACAACTGAATGGACCGTTGCACATAACTGGGCCGAATGACATGGACCCTCGCCAGTCGGGAGCCTCTCCAAGCCAATTATCCTCATTGGGCTTTCGGTCCAGCCCGGTAAGAAGTTGGGCCTCTAACATGTCCCTAGGCTTCGTTCGGAACTATCCTCAGGACGAAGGCTAAAGCCCAAGCCCATCTTCGGAAATCTGTCTTCGTACGTGTCCTTCGGATAAGGATGGCGATGGACAAGGCCGAGACGTCTCCTGGGAAGTCGTGTCCCTTTATGGATGACAACTGTCTGTCCTCGAGATTTGCGCTTCAATCCCCGCCGTTGAATATGAAACGGCTCTGTCCAAACGTCATATCTTTTCTATTTAAACTCCACAGTTCCTTTCTTTCTTTCTTTTACGCACATATCATTTCTTTGACATTCAAAGGAAAAACTCCCTCCAGAGAAATCTCAAACAACAATTGGGAGCGTTGTTTCATCACCGGAGGCCTCCAAATCGCCGATTCCAGTCGACATTCACGTCCAAGAAGCCTACCCCCACGAACTTGATCTTATCAGAGATCTTAAACAAATCAGTAAGTTCTCATTATTCCCTTCTTTTTCCGATTCATCGCATACTTGAATTACTTTCTTTCCTGCTTTTGTGTTCCTATCTGCTTTCTGTACTCATACACACATGTATGTATCTATATGTACACATATGTAAGGTTACCCGTGCAGTTTATTCTCGTCGTTTTGAGTAGAACATGCGTGTCTTTTCCTTTAGTTTCCGTTGTGTTGCTCTGATATAACCCCTTACTTGAACTTTGAGATTCGCTTGGAAGTTGTTAGGGTTGAGATGTCCTTCGGGATTTCCAAACCCTGAGAACTCCCTTCGGTCGGTCCCGATCTTTATAACTTTTAGATGACCCGTAATTTGCCAAACCTTAGATTTTAGGATTCTCCGACCGATCCTGGCTCACTGTACTCGGCCTCTCCCCTTTTTGTTTTCGTCTTCTTTGTCCGAGTACAAAGCTAATGTCTCTTCATTTCCGAATGCAGGGACATGGATCGGTCAACCGAAGGTGCCGGTCCTTCGGAGGTATCTCCGTTCAGTGACGTCGGGGAGTATCCTGCGGCGAACTTTCGGTCGCGCCTGACTGAGGAGAAAATAGAAGAGTTCCATTCCAAATACCTAGTAGAGAGGAATGTCTGGTACTTCTTCACTCCCAGGAAGAAAGACCGTATTTGGCACAACCCTGAGGTTCCACCTCTCTTCGGCGGAAGTGTGGCCACCGGCATATCCGAAATGGCCTTCAAGTGTGGCTTTCGGCTGCCGATGCTGCCAATGCTGAAAAAATTGCTGAGGCAAGTTGGGATCGCCATAGGACAGCTGGATCCGAACAGCTTTTTTCACATAAATGCTTTCCAAGCCCGATGCTTAGCCAAAAAGATGACTCTGAGGACAACCCTGTTCTGGCATCATTATGAGCTTCGGAGGAATTCTAAAAGCAACGGTTTCTACACTATCGCTCGTCGGACCGGCAGGGCCGATTGGGCTCAGACAAACTCCAACAATAGGGGGGCCCATGAGCAGTGGGTTTTTATCTCGGGCCCGAAAATGGAGAAGTACGGCCGCTGGCAGGATCTGGACCCGTCGAGGTTGCAGTATCCCGAGCTGTTGGAGGCGGACAAACACGATTATCGTCTTCTTTGTGAACTCGATATGGGTAGGGTTCCCCTATCGGACAGCCGGGATAACGCCTGGTTGGTCTCCCTCTGGGGTAGTGGTAACATATATCCTTACTTTTTCCATCCGAGTGTTTCCTTTACTGCATTTTTATTTCTTGTTGCCAATGTTTAACACTCTTGTTTTTGTGCAGTGTCTTCTCTTGGTCACATTATTGAGCGCAAACGCAAGAAGGCAGCTCAACTCTCAATAGCTGCTACGGCCGAAGCCGATGCTGCCGATCAATCGGCCGGCAAGGAGCTGGAAGCCGTTCCCGGCACTGGTGGGGGAAGCGAAACTCCAGTGGCTTCTCCTCCGCGAGATCAGGGGGATGGTATCGTCCAGGCCCTCTCAACCGATTCCCGAAAGAGGGGTCGGTCGGGAGATGCCGGACTGAAAGTATACCATCCTCCCTGGGGAGTCCTTGAGACAGATCAAATCATTGTCCCTGCCCCCCAGCTGTCCACCATAGTAGGTCCCGATCTTTGCCGGGGTCTCATTCTGCCAGCCGATAGGCCCACGTTTGCTAAGGCAAACGACCTTGAGGCTTGTACTGAAATGCTGGCTCTGCTCTCCATGGTAAGCTTTGCTTTTTCTCGGTGTTATTTCTTTCACTTGTATTCAGTGTTTAATTCTTTTCCCTTGTGTGTTTCCAGGGGGTCTCTTGGTCGGCCGTAGTGACCGAACGGATGGAGGGTATCCAGAAAAAGCTGGAGGCGGCCAACCAGACTGAAGTTCGGGCAATCAAGGCTGAAGAGGGCCTCCGGAATGCAACTTCTGACTTGGAGAGGGTCACCGGCCAATCTAACTCCTTGAAGACCGAAAATGATGCCTTGAAGGCAAAGTTGCGGGAGATGGACACCTTGAGGGCTAGGGTCGAGTGGAGGAACAAGCAGCTCAAGCTCTCAAGGAAAAAGGTTCGGAAGCTGCAGAAGACCCTGGAGCTGACCGAAGAAAGATGCTACCAACTGGGGTATGACGGCGCTGTACTGAAAGCACATTCTTTGGGCTTCGATCATACTCAGCTGGTAGATCCTTCGCTCGGGATGACGGATCCGGTTGGTCGGGAGGAGTCTGATCAACCCTTAGAGGTTTCTTCGGGCGAAGATGAGTCTCTCTCCGACGAACCTCCAGCTGATGAAGCCTTGTAATTTTGTAGATTTTAATATTTCCGAACTTGTAATGTTTAACTTTGCCTTCGGGCTCTTTATTCGTGCCTTCGGGCTTGTAATATTTTACTTTGCCTTCGGGCTTGTTTTATTTAAGTTTGCCTTAGCATAATATTCTTCTTTTATGCGTCTTCGGCTTCGGCCTTAATTTGGCTTCTGCTTCTGTTCATGCGTCTTTGGCTATGTTTTGCCTTAGCATGATTTTTCTTTTTTATGCCTCTTCGGCTTCGTTTTGCCTTAGCATATTTATTTTATTTTTATGTTTATGCGTCTTCGGCATTATATTGCCTTGGCATAATTACTTATATTTTTATGCATCTTCGGCCATTTTCGCCTTAGCATAATTACTTGTATTTTTGTGCTTCTTCGGCCATTCTTGCCTTTTTGTGCATCTTTGGTCGTAACCTAGCTGGCCCCAAGTATTCAAGGGGTTTTGTAAATGATTAAGGTCTCATTCGGTCGGCTGAAAAATATTTTCTCCCGGCCTTAATTAATGTCAAAGCAACTTGAATACTAAGACAATTTTGTAAGAGGCCAAATTTTATTCGGTCGGCCCCAAATTTGGATTTGTCAAGTATTTGTAGCTTAAAACACAATGTACTTGAACACTACCGGTAAGTTAAAGGGCGCATGTTTTATACGGTCGGCCCCAAACATGGGTCTATTAAGCTTAATATTGCGTACTTAGCTTTTTGGCTATAAATGTACTTAGCTTAACAATAACGGATAAAAAATGGAGCAAAACAATCTTTTCATTAATCATGCAACTCTTACATAGATTTAATTACAGATTGATGCTAGCTTATGGAATTCAGAATAACGTTGCATAAGACAAAATACGGAAGTAAAAAAGCAATAAAAGTTGGACCAGTATGCTTACTGGTAGAAACGGCGAAGGCGAGCGGCGTGCCAGGTGTTTTTGACTGGGCTGCCGTCCGGATGAGCCAATTTGTAGGTGCCTGGTCGGACCACTTCAATCACCACATATGGACCTTCCCAGTTGGGCATAAGCTTGCCTTTTTTTGCTGGCATGGAGGTGGCTAACTCCCGAAGCACTAAGTCCCCGGCTCGAAAAGATCTCTTCTTTACCCCCGAATCATAGTACTGGGCTGCCTGCAGTTGGTACCTTAAGTTTCTTTGGTGGGCAGCCTCTCTTTCTTCTTCTAGTAAGTCCACATTTGCTCGAAGTCCGAACTCATTTGTCTCCACGTTAAACGTTTCTGTTCGGTACGACTCTAAACCAACTTCGACAGGTAGAAGGGCATCAGTTCCGAAGGCCAGTTTGAAAGGTGTTTCCCCGGTTGAAGATCTTGTAGTGGTTCGGTAAGCCCATAGGACCCATGGTAGTTCTTCAGCCCAAAGTCCCTTAGCTTCCCCCAGCCTTTTCTTGATTCCATCAAAAATGATTTTGTTGGCCGCCTCGATCGCCCCATTTCCCTGGGGATGCCCTACCGAACTGAACTTCTGTTTTATCCCGAATTGAGCCAGGAATTTTCTGAACTTGCTCCCAATGAATTGAGTACCGTTATCGGACACACAAACCATAGGTATGCCGAACCTCAAGATGATCTGTTCCAGCATGAATTTCTTCGCGGCCTCTTCGGTGATGGCCGAAAGGGGTTTTGCTTCTATCCACTTTGTCATATAGTCGATTGCCACAATACAGTATTTCGCTTGCTTAGTGCTGGTGGGTAGGATCCCCACAATATCGACCGCCCACATAGCAAATGGGATCGGGCTAAGGACTGAAGACATCTCTTCGGGAGGTTGCTTCGGGATTGTGCTGAATATCTGGCATTGCTTGCATTTCTTTGCATACTCTGTGGCGTCTTCTTTCATTTTTGGCCAGAAGAATCCCTGCCTAAGGATCTTGAAGGCTAAGGATCGTCCTGCCAAATGTTCTCCACAAATCCCTTCATGAACCGTCTCCAAAGCAAGCTGTTGTTCATCTTTGTCCAAACATCTGAGTAGCGGCTGGCTTACCGATCGTCTGAACAAACGGCCCCCGACCAGAGTGTAATTTCCCGACCGATACTTAACCTTCTGTGCTTCTCTTCGGTCAAGTGGTAGGATGCCTTTTTCCAAGAAGGCCCTGATGGGAGTCATCCAATTGACCCCTTGATGAATTTCCATGCACTGCTTCTTGTCTAACGAAGGTGTCTTTACTTCGGTCAGATAGATGGACCCACTTAGGTTTTGGGTTTCTGCCGAAGCTAACCTCGAGAGGGCGTCTGCCCGACTGTTGTTTTCTCTAGCTACTTGAGTTAATTCGAAAGTTTCAAACAGCAAAGATTGTTCACGTACCTTAAGGGCGTATGCCTTGGTTCGGGGATCTTTTTGCCCATACTCTCCCGAGAACTGTTTTACCACCAACATTGAATCACTGAACGCCCTTATGTGCTTAACTTCCAAATTTTTTGCCAAATCTAGCCCGGCCAAGAGTGCTTCATATTCGGCTTCGTTGTTCGTCAACGGGAAAGTGAACCTGATAGCTTGACAAATCTCGAATCCTTCTGGGCTTGTAAGAATTAGCCCTGCCCCGCACTTTTCCTTGGCGACCGAACCATCGACAAACAACTTCCACTTTCCCGGTGTCTGAATCATTTGTTCTTCAGGAGCTAAGTCATTCGGCCCCGTAAAAGAGCATTCTACTATGAAATCCGCCAATGCTTGGGCTTTGATCGAAGTCCTCGGTGTATACTCTAAATCATGCTCCCCCAATTCGATCGCCCAAGCAACCACTCTGCCCGATGCCTCTGGCCTTTGCAATATTTTCTTTAACGGCTGATCGGTTACAACTTTGATCGTCCTTCCCTGGAAATAGTGCCTTAGCTTTCTTGCGGCCACTACCAGTCCATAGGCAAACTTCTCTGCATTCGGATATCTTGTTTCTGCGTCCTTGAGAATATGAGAGACATAGAATACCGGATGCTGGTTTCCTTCATGTTCTTTGACCAACACGGCTCCAAGTGTTCGATCGTTCACAGCCAAGTACAGCTGCAATGTCTCCTTCGGGTCGGGTCTCATTAAGAGGGGGGCTTTCACTAAGTACTCTTTAACATCCTCGAATGCTTTCTGGCAATTTGGCCCCCACTCGAAATTCTTGGACCCCCGAAGCGCTTCAAAGAATGGTAAGGCCTTTTCGGCCGATCGGGAGATGAACCTCCTCAGGGCTGCTAGCCGTCCGGTCAGCTTTTGAATGTCCCTGATTGTCTTCGGTGCCTCCATATCAATGACTGCTTTAATCTTCTCCGGATTGGCTTCAATTCCTCTGGCGCTAACCATGTATCCCAGAAATTTCCCACTATTCACTCCAAACGTACATTTGTTCGGATTGATCCTCATGTTGTTTCTTCTGAGCATTTCAAAACATTCCCTCAGATCTTCGGCATGATCCCTGAAAAGGGACTTAACAATCATATCGTCCACGTAGCATTCCATGTTCCGGCCGATCTGGGCTTTGAACACTTTGTTGATCATCTTTTGGAATGTTGCCCCGGCATTCTTCAAGCCGAAGGGCATCTTGATGTAGGCATAAGTACCATTCGGTGTGATGAATGCTGTCTTGGGAACGTCCTCGGCATTCATGGCAATTTGGTGATATCCTGAGAATGCATCTAGGAAACTGAGTATTTGATGCCCCGAAGTAGCATCTATCAGTTGGTCAATGTTTGGCAAGGGATAATGGTCTTTCGGGCAATGCTTATTCAGGTCAGTGTAGTCGACACACATCCTCCACTTGCCATTAGATTTCTTCACCACCACTACGTTTGCCAACCAATCGGGATAGTCTATCTCTTCAATGAACTTTGCTTCCAGCAATTTTTCGACTTCAACTTGGATTACTTTCTGCCTTTCCATGGCGAAATTCCTCCTCTTTTGTCTTACGGGCTTGGCTTCGGGATCTACATTTAAACAGTGTTTGGCAACTGCAGGGTCCAAACCTGGCATATCTTCGGGATTCCATGCGAATACGTCGTGGAATTCCCTAATGACCTTGATGACTTTCTCTTTCAATTTCGGCTCCATGTTCTTTCCAATTTGGATCATCTTTCCCGACTGACCCACGTATAATTCTACCTCTTCGGTCTCCGCAGCCGGCTCAGCAATCGGGCTTGACAAGTCGGCCCCAAACTTTTCCAACTCAATGTTCAGCAGTTGGTGGCTGCCCCCAGCTTCGGTCTCATTTCTTTTCCTTTTTCCGGCTTCAGTCATCTCTATGTCTTTGTCTTTTTCCAAATCCTCCAACATGATTATTCTGGCGGCTTTCTGATCGCCTCTCATTTCTCCAACTCCATGTTCTGTTGGGAACTTCAACTTCAGATGAGGGACAGAGGACACGGCCTGGAACAAAGATAAGGCCGGCCTTCCCAAAATTCCGTTGTACGGACTATCGACCCGGACGACATAGAACTTTGCCTCCTTCACCGCAGTGTATGGCGCTTTTCCCATCATGACAGACAAAGTGATGGTCCCTTCTATCGGTACAGGCTGATTGCCGAAACCATACAAGGGCGCCTCGTGGCATGGCTCCAACTGTTCACCTCCTAAGTTCATCTTGCAATATGTCCGGTGATATAGAATGTTGACTGAGCTCCCTTCGTCCACCAGCACTCTCCATATCTTGTTTTCCCCGATTACTGGGTTTATAACAAGTGGGTCTTCGTGCGGCCATATCACGTCCTCGTAGTCATCTTCTGTGAAGGAGATAGGCAATGGTTGCTTAGCTGAACTTGATTGGTACAGGTTGTAGATTTGTCTGGCGTACTTTTTCCTCGCTGTCTTACTGTCCCGATCAAGCACTGTTCCTCCGGAAATTGTCCTGACTTCCCCTCTGTACTTCTCCGAACTCTCAGCTTCCTTCCTTTTCTCCTTGGACTCGAGTTTGTCCCTCAAGTCGCCCACAAATTGGGTCAGTTCCCCATCTTTGATCATTCTTTCGATTAACTTCTTCAGATGATAGCACTCCTCGGTGTTGTGACCTTTGTCCCGATGGTAGTCACAATACTTGCTGTCGCTTCTTCTGTTCTCAGGGGTCTTCAACTTGGGTGGTCTGACAAACCCAGGTTTACCCTTTATCTCATGGAGAATCTTCGAGATAGGTGTGTTTAACGGTGTGAACACAGTGCTATCTCTATCTCTTCTTCGTTCGGCCCCTTTGTCGGGCCTTGTATCATTCAACCTGCTCTTGATATCTCCTCGACCCCTTCGGTCGTCTCTTCTGTCATCCCTTCGGTCATCTCTCCTATCATACCTATCATTTTTCTTCTCCTTGTATCCCCCAATTGATTCCAATTTTCTTCTAATGGCCTCTCCTCTCACATATATATCATTTAAAGATTTGGGAGGCATATCATAAAGAGAGGACCGAAGCTTCTTACCTTTGACAGGGTCGAGGCCCGCTGCGAGGAATCCAGTCGCCTTGACTTTGTCCAAGTTGGTGACCATGCCAGCTTCTTCTTTGAACCTTGCTAAGTAATCACCCAAATCTTCGTTCGGCCCTTGCCTGCAGTGGATCAGTGCTTCAGTATCCTTCTCTCTTCGGTACAAATGTGAGTAGTGCCTTAAGAATTTTTTCTTCACTTGCTCATACGAGCCTATCGACCTAGGTCTCAGCGACCTGTACCACATGGATGCATTCCCTTTCAGGTAGGTCTTGAACATCTTACATAGCATCACATCGCAGTGCCCCATCCCAGTCATGAGCGATTCATATTTCTCACAATGATCTTCGGGGTCACCTTTTCCGTTAAATTCATTCATCTTCGGGAACTGCCTTCCGGGAGGCGGTCGAAAGTGTTCCACGTCTTCGGTCACCACTGGCTCGTGGCTAACCTTTCTCTCTCCAAACATGGCCTTCTCAATTCTCCGGATGCGATCGTCCATATGTGGACCCTCCTCTTCCGAATCGGAAGAATAAACCACCTTTGACCGGGTTCTCCTCGAGTTTGATTCAGAGTCCCCTGACTCATCTTCATCAATTCTGGTTCTTGGTCTTTTGTCTCTTCGGTCGTCCAACTCCGGGTCTTCGGCTTCTAGAGCCTCGCGGAGTACCTTTTCCTGTAACTCGATCTCCTCCCTTTGGATCTTTAGGGCTTCTAGCCTCAAACGGTCGGCCTCCCTTTTTTTGGCCAGACGTTCGGCCTCCCTGCTGCTTTTCTCTTTCTCTATCTCTTTCCGTTTCCCCTTGGCTTTTTGTTCTTCTCGCCACTTCATCAGAATTTCCCGTTGCTCTTCGGGAGACGGTATGTCCCCCTCTTCGTCGAAAATCAAATGTCTTGGGGTGATGGGAGGAGTGGTGCGAGTGTTTACAGCCATAGTGCCATCGTCAGCCGTTGGTATCTCGGTTTCGTTCGCCATTACTAACAATATAATCCAACACAAACGTAACTCTGTGTTCCCACAGACGGCGCCAAATGTTGCAACCAATTTCCGTCGGTGTATCCGTTCGGTCGGACCTACAATTGAAGAAGAATGCGAGGGTGTGGCCCCCCGATTCACCTCCGGTGTGAGAATAAGTTAACTGGTTTTTATGAATAAAGGTAAACGCAGAGTGTTTGTGTTGTGTGTATGTGATTGAATGAAGGCTTAATGGCCTTTTAGCCCTCCAAGTTTGCACCGAAATACCCATCAGCCCTTCTGTTTTCAAAACGTTCCTTCCAACCCTCGAAGTATCCGTAAAGGTCCAATTAGCCCTCAAACCGGGATAGGAAAAAAAACCGGTATAAATCGGTAGGGCAAAACAGACATTTCACTTTCCCCCAAAACGTTTACATACGCTTTGAGCCCTAAACTTTGCCCAAACTAAACACAGCAGCTTAGGATTCGATTGAAGTGTTGAGTGGCGATTGCGACCATCCGATTGGCGATCAAAGCATGGGGGATAGCAGTTGGAACTCTGATGGTATGTTTAGTAAGCCTTATCACTCATATTTTTGATTATGAATTCGTTTTGATTTGGTTTAAAGTGGGTATGCTCTGTGTATGCATGTATTAGTGAAAGTGTATGTATTGTTCAATGTTCTGTACTTACATGTTTGTTAGTTCGTGTTTTATTGAAATTTTGTGTGGGTGTGATGAACCCTAATTGTATGTTTGTGGTTTTAAATGCTTATATATAAACCACAAATATGTTTTGTGTCTTGAAGGTGAAGATGTTCTCACTATTAATTTGTTTCACGGTGGGAAGTTAGTTTTGATTCCAAGAGCTGAATACTTTGGGGGTAAAGTGAGTTTGTATCACTGTGGAGACCTTGATGAAATAGACATGGACAGTCTAAGAGTATGGACTAAAGCCTTGGGTTATGGGGGACTGACTTGTCTGTATTATAGGAAGCCTAATGTAGGACTAGATGAAGGTTTGATGTTATTGTTGACTGAGGCTGATGTAGAGGAAATGAAAAGGTATGCAATGGAAAATTCAAATACAATTGATGTTTATGTGTCACATTCCAATGAGGACGAGTTGGTATCATTCGAAGATGTAAACGTGTTTAGAAAAATTAATGAAGAATGTAATGAGGGAAATGCTAGCAATGATGTAGGGGACTGGAGTGATGAACTAGATGATTATGACTTTGCTGATTCAGATTACTCAGATGAGGATGATGACATGCTTTTTTCTAAGTATGTTGATGATGAGGGAGTTGACTGGGTGGGTAGGTTAAGAGAGGAACTTGGACTTGGTCCAGAAAAAAATATGGAGAAAGAAAGTGATAGTGATGATCTAGACAGTTTGGCAGAAGATGAAGATCCTGTCCAAGCTGAAAAGAAAAAGAAAGCTTTTCCAGTGTACAAAGACACAGATATTCCAAAATGGAGAGTGGGGATGGTTTTTACAGACCATCGTCAATTCAGAGAGGCTGTAATGAAGCATTCTTATCTGGAAGGAAGAATGGTGAAGTTCACTAAAAGTGACAGAACCAGGGTGAAGGCTGTGTGCAGACCCCCATGTCAATGGCATGTGTTTGCTTCTTTAAATTTTAACAAAACCATGCAAATAAAGATAGTGGGACCAGGTACATTCCTTAGACTTGGACTTTTTGGTATTTTTATTACTTTACTTTAGTTTATATTTAATTCCTCTTTATTGATTTGCAGACCACAGCTGTGTTAGAGAGCAAAAGGGGTTGCCCCTTATAAATTCTGGATACCTAGCTAAAAAATATCTTCCAGAATTCAGAATTAACCCATCTTGGCCAATCTCTGCATTTCACAAAACTGTCTTGAAGGACTTGCAAATTGATTTTCAACATCACATACTCAGAAAAACTAGAAGAAAGTGCATGAAGATTATTAATGGAACTCTTGAAGAGCAGTATGACAAGCTATGGGACTATAAAACAGAGCTATTGAGGCGAAATCCCAACTCCACAGTTGAGATTGAGATAGAACCAGGTATACATATGTGCTTTCTACAATAGATTCAATACAAACTTTGTGAATACATAATAAGGCTCCAGATCTAAATGTGCAGGTGCTGTAGGTGTGTTCAGAAGGATGTATATATGCTTAGGGGGTTTGAAGCATGGGTTTAAGCTTGGTTGCAGGAAGATGCTTGGCTTCGATGGCTGCCATTTGAAAAATGCTTTCAAAGGTCAGTTGTTATGTGCTATAGGAGTAGATGGTAATAATTGTATGTTTCCAATAGCTTATGCAGTAGTTGAAGCAGAAAGATTAGACAGTTGGAGGTGGTTTCTAGCTTTAGTAGGTCAAGATCTGGATATAGGTGTTGGGGATGGCTGGAGTTTCATTAGTGATAGACAGAAGGGGTTATTGAATGTAGTTGAAGAGATGTTCCCCATGGCTGAGCATAGGTACTGTGTTAGGCATATGCATAACAATTTTAAGCAGAGATATGGTGGAAGATCTCTAAAAGAAAAACTTTGGAGCTGTGCAAGGGCAGCAAACAAAGAGGCATTTGAGACTGCAATGAAAAGACTTAGAGAAGAGAATGAGGGTGCTTGGGAATGGCTGACTGCAGTGCCATTTCAGCATTGGAGCAGGGCACATTTCAAAACTGACTCCAAATGTGACATGTTACTGAATAACTGGTGTGAGAGCTTCAATAGGTGCATTTTATGGGCTAGGGAACAAGGCATACTAATCATGTTAGAAATGATTAGGGAGTACCTAATGAGGAGATTGCAGTGTAAGAGAGATGAAATGGTGGCTTGGGAAGATAAAAAATTGACTCCAAAGGTGTACAAGCTGCTTGACAAATACAAAAGGTGGAGTGGAGGATGTTATTCCACTTATGCAGGCTATGATGAGTTTGAGGTAACCACAGTGAATGGAACCAAGTATGCTGTTCATATAGGTAACAGAACATGTGGATGTAAAAGATGGGATCTAACTGGCATCCCCTGTCACCATGCTGTCAGCTGTTTGAATAGAATGGGATACAATGTTGAAGATTATGTGGATTCGGTGTATAGTGTAGCAAATTACAAGAAGGCCTACTCTGGGATAATCTTTCCAATGAATGGACATAATGCTTGGGATAGGAGTGGGTTGAGTTTGAAACCACCAACCATTGAAAAGCAACCTGGCAGGCCAAAAAAGAAAAGATATGAGCTCCCAGATGTGATTGAAAAAGAAGGGAATGGAGTGAAGTCCTTGACCAAGAAGACACAGTTAACTGTGAGGTAAATTTTATACTTGTAATTCCTACTTGCATTAATTGTAAATTATATAGCTAATGTTTCCAATGTCATGTACTAGGTGTGGTAGATGCAAGCAGGTAGGCCATAACAAAAGGACCTGTAATGGAGTTCTACCTGTAGAAGATGCTAATGATGACATAAGTGATCATGGATCACCTCCACCACATGCTTTAGTAAGTGATCAAGGAAAATCCACAGAGGTTCCACCTGCAGATAATGAGGAAGAAATGCAAGCCGACTACAATGAAATGCTTTTGGATTTTCCTGAGGAAGGACCACCCATTACTCAACCAAGCCAAGTAGAGAATGTTGAACACATGCCAGAGACTGTTCAACAAATGCCACAGACTGATGAACAAATGCCACAGACTGATGAACAAATGCCACAGACTGATGAACAAATGCCAGAGACTGTTGAACAAATTCCAGAGACTGATATTCCAATTGTGCAAGAAGAGGAAATAATGGGAGAGAGTGGTGAGGAGGCAACTCCTCTTGAAGTTGCAGCAAGAAAGATAAGGCAACTGAGGTATGCAAAACTGGGCTTGACAACTACCCTTGACTCCCCTATCATGGTTGCAGCTGAAAAAATTAAAAAACTTAAGGAGTCAAAGCAGCGGGAGAAAGCCAAAGAGAAGACAATCATTGAGGAGCCAGAGAAAGACAACCAAGTAGAGGATGAGAGAATGAAAGCAATTAAAAAAGAAATGAAGGAAAGAATTGAGAAAAACAAGAAAAGAAAGGGGACCCCAAGTGGTGAGCTTCAGCCACTGAGAAGGAGTTGGAGGCTTTCTCGTCTTTGCAAGCTAAATAAGTTCGAGAACACAAAAGATACTCCTGTTTGCATTGATGATGAAGCTGACACCATGATAGCAGCAATGGAGGGGCAATCAACTGAACAGAAAACTCAACTCAACTCATACACAGGCCCCATGAAGTTGGGCAAACAGATGCCACCACCAGTGAAACAATACAAGACTATAGTTGGCAAAACAGAGGTAAAATCTGCACCTTTCTTATCTCATGGGAAAAATGTGATCACAAGGAGTGCACTGGCAAAAGCAATACAGGAGACAGAAACAAACTTGAAGACCAAGTCGAAGGGCAAAGAGAAACAGGCTTGAAGACCTGGATTTTAACTTGTGCACATTTACGGATAATTTCATTTTGACTGTAAACCTGTGTGCTTTTGACAACCCCTGAACCTTTTGGTTTTGTGTTTGTAATGTTGGCTATTTACTAAGTTATGGATGTGAACCATTTGCTATTTACTAAGATTTGTGTTTGTGATTTTGCTCTTGACATCCCTAATATTTCATAAACAGGCTGTTTATTGGATTGAAAATACTACATAATATTGGATTGAAAAAACATTTCATTATAAATACCAAACTGCATTACATTTTCATACATCATAATTCTTTTTTCTACTACAAAGCTATAATTAGGGTAGTTCATATTGTCCCCTGCTCACTGTCTCCACCTCTTTGTTCATCAGTACAAAGCTCCACACGATGAATATGACAATCATAAACAACATAATATGCCTTTTCTTCTTCCCTTTGATTTCATCAGCAGCCTCAAACTTCTTCAAATCGTCTTCTAGCTTCTCAACTTTTCTCAACAGCCCTGGGATGATAACTCTTGCCCTTGGGCACATAGGGGGGTCGAACCATAAATGAAAGTTACAAGCATGGGCTCTGTCTTCCTGCAAAAAAAAACAAGTGTCACAAGCAGCTAGAACAATTAGTACAATAATACTTGATTTAACATGAATGTACCATAAAACGCAGGCATCCCCAAAACCTTCTTCCCGGATTTGCATCGGTCCATGAGGTTCTTAACACAGCTGCTCTTCCACACCAACAAGTAGGTTCCATTTTCTTAGCAATTTGTTTTTGTTTGGTAAAAGTCTGTACAAACATATATATAGATATATAGAACTACAAGGGTTATAAGGTCTGGCGGGAGTGATTCTCTGTTTTGGAGGGAAAGATAAAGTGAAATGTCTGTTTTGCCCTACCGATTTATACCGGTTTTTTTTCCTATCCCGGTTTGAGGGCTAATTGGACCTTTACGGATACTTCGAGGGTTGGAAGGAACGTTTTGAAAACAGAAGGGCTGATGGGTATTTCGGTGCAAACTTGGAGGGCTAAAAGGCCATTAAGCCTTGAATGAATGATATCAGACCTCTGTTAACCTTCTTATTCTCTATTCTGGCAGTTATCGGGGAGTGGGACGAATGGAGAACGTGTCCCACGTTCCCACGTTCCCAGGGAACACAACTGAATGGACCGTTGCACATAACTGGGCCGAATGACATGGACCCTCGCCAGTCGGGAGCCTCTCCAAGCCAATTATCCTCATTGGGCTTTCGGTCCAGCCCGGTAAGAAGTTGGGCCTCTTTGGAGTACCAACAGAAGTGACATGTTTTACCAGATTCTCATAATAGGTGCAAGCATCTTCAGAAGCCAAAAGTGCTCTTCTACCGTGTACACGTGGCGGCCCTCCCTTTTGCCTATAGCCGCTCTCGGTTATAACAGCTCTCAGATTATACCCTCTCCTTAGGGAGGAGGAGAAGCCAGTTCCATTCAACATGGCTGGACCGCTATTTTTTTCTAAAGCAGAGTAGATGCCGTCCAACATTGCATCAAAGAGGTTATAGTACGCAAGACCGTTATCCATGAATTCTGGGGATTGTTTTGTGAACAATACGTATGGCAACTTTATTTGATTAGGGTTATTGATGTAAGCATAGTATGGGTAGACAGTGAACATAATCGGTTGGTTGGTATCAGTTAAAAAGCCGATGATTGGATTCATAAACCACATCACATCTCCCCTGAAGTTACCTGCTGATGGTGGCCATGATGTTTTCTCATCGATGACACTCGTGTCAAGAGTCGTAGAAACTCTCACTTTCTGAAATAGGCCTGCATCTTTAACTGCATTGAAGATGTTGGTCATGGCAGGGACAACAAAGGTTGCATACCTTGATTGGGGATTCACAGGAGTGACTTCATTCCCTACTGATATGTACTTGATATTCACGTCGGGATAGTAGTTCAGAACATTTGTTCGAACCCATCTCTTGGCGGAGGGGATGTCTGAGGCCAGTTGCTGAAGATCTGTGTTTGGCACACCTAGTACCAGTTCAATGCCTGATCCCTTTAGCGCTTGCAGAACTTCTGGGTCTGGCCAGTAGATTCTCATAGCCCCTATGCCTTGTGACCTGTACAGATCTACCACTTCTCTAGGTGATGGCAAATTGTTTCCGTCCCTTCCATAATCCACTCCAACAGTTGCTGCACCTGCATGTCTCCAGTTGATGAAATTATTAGCAAACTAACTAAATATGTGCTTGTGCACGTGTGTGCTAGAGGATAGAAGAAATACCTGTTAAAGTTAGTTTTGCAATTAGCAACATGGTTAGAAATGCTAGAGTAACCAGTGAGAAAAAAGGAGATGAAAACATTGTATTGTAGTTCTCAGTCTCACATACAAAATTGCAGTAACAAGTAAGAGCTTAAATAAAGGAATGAGCTCTGTGAATCTTTCAAACAAACACTGCAAATAATACAGAGCTAGGGCCTACCACTGGAAATAATCCAAGTAAACCCACGTCAACCATCCGAGGTGCTGATATATATACATCCTTTGCACACCCTACTTTTCACTTAGATTAAAATAACCTTATTCTTCACTTTTGCTCAATATATTTGTTCACTCTTTTTAGGGATGGCAAAAAAATCCGACCCGACGGATACCCGACCCGATCCGATCCATTTGGATCTACCCGAACTCGATTTTTTGGATTTGGATCTGGATTTGGATCTTATTTTTGGACCCGAAAGAGTTTGGATCTGGATCTGGATCTTAGGTAATCCGATCCGAAACCCGATCCAAACCCGATTTGAACCCGATATATATATATATATATATATATATATAGTATATTTACGTACATTTAATATTAATTATTATTTATTATATCATTTTATATATTTGAGATATCTTAAATAACGTGATATTATTTTTATTTAATCACAATCTTATTTTTTTTATTAAAATTCTAATATATTTATATAAATATATATATTCTTTATTTTCCTTATAGTTTTTAAATTTTATTTATAATATTCTATATTTTTTATGCAACTAAAATATTTTTATATTTTAAATTTTAAATATATTTATACTTTTATGTTTTGCTTAATGTGATTATTTTAATTTTTGAATTTTGAATTAAAAACCCGATTTAAACTCGAATCCGATCCGAAACCCGATAAAACCCGAAGATTTGGATTTTGATTTTCAAACCCGGATCCAGACCCGATCTGATCCGAAAACTTTGGATTTGGATTTGGATTTGGCCAAACCCGATCCGATCCGACCCGTTGTCATTCCTAACTCTTTTCCTTCACTCACCCAGCCATAACCAAATGTTTTGAATTAGTAAATAAAAAGTTATATTAATTTCAAAAGTTAATTTTAATTTAAACATCCTTAGAATTTTGTAAAATTTATTATGTGAGATCTAACTATTAATTGAAAAAGTAATTAAAAAATACAAGACATTATTTATGATTAGCATATAATATGTTTTATAAAGATAAGGTGTGGACTAAAAAAATATAAATTGATATAAACCAATATCAAAGGTAAATATATTTTTAGGTATATTAATTTAAAATTAATAATTTAAATATTAAATTCTAGTCTTGTGTAACTAAATCCAATAGTGACTAAATAGTTTGAAGTGAGAGTTGAAATAATTTTTTTTATTTTTCTGAGTTTTTCATGTGTTATATATTTCTATTTATAAAAATAATAATAGTTATACTTGTTAAGGTTCTAATAAAACAAAATTCAAAAAAAAAATTCTAGAAGCGATTTGAATGAATAAAATAGGTAATATAAGATTTAATGAGAATAATTTAGTCAAATACAGTATAATAATAATTTTTGGGTGTGCATATATCACAACACACTACTAGAAAATCTGCTTATAGTGACGAATTTTTAAGCCTAAATTCGTCAGAAATAGTCGACTTGTGACGGATTTCGTCCGTCACTTATAATCCTATTTAAAGTTCACCATTTTGTCACAAGCCCAGCATTTTGTCACAAGTTCAACAATTTGTCACAAGTTTAAAGTGGGGTCCACAAGCCAGTTATTATATTACATATTCTAATTTGTGACGAAAGCTTCGTCGCAATGAAATTTATTATTATTTTATTCAACTAATAAAAATGAAATATAGTATACTTGTGACGAACACCCTCGTCATAACATTGTAAAGAAAAGAAAAAAGAAAAATAAAATAAAAAATAAGTTGTGACAAACAAGCTGTCACATAATAATAACAAAAAAGGTAAAATAAATTCAAAAATATGTAAAAGATACTTGTGACGAACTTTAGGTAAAATATGTAAAAGATTCTTGTAATCCTGTACAAGAATCTAAGTACATTTAGGTCCCAGATCAATAGTAAAACAGAAGCGAACATTCTTTCAACATAAATCCTATAAACTGCAAAGTTTACATAAACAAATATGAAGATACATCACTGCTGAATATATAATGAAGAGAATCCTCGTTGATTTCCGGTTAGCTCTAGTTCCTCCGCCGTTTTTCTAAATAAAGACGAATGTTTCTTAGGGTCTATACACATGTTACTTTTACAATGTTTCCGTTAAGATGCGGCACAACCAAGCCTTTTTAATTTTTGATTATATTTTCCCAACATAAGAATGAGTATCTATTAACATCCGTACGGTTCGATGGTCGAAGAAATCATTTAAAAAAATCATTCAGTGAATCTGGCAAGCGCCCCGTTACCGGAATATGTACCAGTAACAATACTTGTGACGAACATAATAAAATCCGTCATAAGTGTATTAAAATAATGTATTTTCCGTTGAACTTTTAAGCGGCATTTAATTTGTGGTAGTTGAACTTGTGACATTTTTGTCATCATAAGTTCATTATGTGACGAACATACTACTATACGTCACAAGTTTACTTTTTCATGTATTTAAATATATGAAAATATGTATGTTGTTCATTTTGTGACGAAACATCACAAGTTTGAAGATAGAAAATGGTTTCGTTTTGGCTATCGGGAGAATTTAACAAATTTATAAGTAAAGAGCGCCATAAAATAATAGTAAAATATTATTCTTGTTACGAAGGTACACGTTTGTCACAAGATACTTGTGACGGATGTTTGTAGTTGTCAAAACTTATACTGTACCCACAATCCGTCACAACGTATCGTCACAAATAAGCTTTCGTCACAAGATTGTCGTAACTATTAGCAAATTTTCTAGTAGTGACAACCCTTTGTTTTAATGGGTTAAATATCAAACCTACACCTACCTAGGGATATTGAAAATACACAACGTATATCAAAAATAGGTGTATTGCGGTTGAGAAGAGTTTGGTTGAAAATTTAAAAATTCGTTTTTGAAAAGAAAATAGGTGTACTGGGGTTGAGATGAGTTGGTTTGGAAATTTAAAAATTCGTTTTTGAAAAAATTTAAAAGTAAAAGGTTGGATTTTGGTAGTTTACAAAAAATTAAAATAATATTACATATTAAATCCAAAATCCAACACTTTACTTTATAATTTTCTCAAAAACGAATTTTTAAATTTGAATCCAACCCAACCCTTTGAACCCCCAATCCAAATAGGCCCTAAGTGGCCAATAGTATCAAAGTTAACGGAGGGGGTTAATTTTAAGGGTTGACTAACGGAAAAAAAATTGATTTTAATATGAAAAAATTTGAATTTTTTTTAAAAAATTGCAGATTAGAAAGAAAATTATATTCTTTTTTCCAAAAAAAGATTGAATTTTTATAAACAAAAAATCGATTTGTTTTATAAATTTGATTACTTTCAACAAAACATTCGTTTTTTGAAAAAACTAGTTGATAAAGCCGCGCTTCGCGGCGGCGTTACAATATTTTTAAAAAAATTCAATACATTTATGTTATATTATAATATTAATATTAAATTTTAATAATTAAATAATCTTCTCTAATGAATCAATTTCTTGTTAAATACGATTCTTTCGATTGAGCCGCTCTCTCGTTAAAACCGAAATCCAAACTTTTTAACATATATTATAAAGACTTATATAATATTTTTTATCTATAAAATCGAACCGTAAAAATAAAAAAAATTATGGCTTCAGTATCAAATTCTAATAGCTAATACAATCTTTTCTAGCGAGCCGTCTTCCCCTTAAATACGTTTCAAGCCGCTCTTATTTGAAACCGAAATTCTAACTTCATTATATAAAGAGAGTAAATTCCAATTTTTATATTCTTTAAACTTTCTAATATTTATGGAGTCTTAAAAGATGAAAATACATATTATATTTTCTGTATATTATAGATATTCTTTTATTTATTTACAGTTTCCGCATGGGAATGTCTTTCTGTTATGTTAACATATTAAAAAAAATTAAAATACAAAGACTTTTCGTTACGTGAATAATATTACATTTATGGATATATTTTTGTAATGCAAGTATAATTAACTTGTATAAAAAAGTTAAAATAAAGGATTTCTAGGAAAAAAGATGTATAGTTTTAAAAAATCGTATAAGACGTCTCCACCGTCCTCGTATTCTACTTCCAATAAAATATTTTATTTTATGTATTAATTATATATTTAAACATCTTTTATACGGTCTTATCTAATGAACCGCTTTCTTGTTAAACACAGTTATTACTATTGATTAGCTCTCTCGTTAAGACCAAAAACCTAACTTTTACATATATTACTTGTATGATAATGTTTATCCATAAAAATCAAATCCTAAAAATAAAATAAAATTTATAACATCATATGATATTTTAATAGCTAGTACAATCTTTTATAGTGAGTCGTCTTCCCGTTATACACATTTCAAGCCGCTCTCGTTTGGGATCGAAATTCTAACTTCATTACATATTATTGATGATACTTATCTTACACAACAATTTTTTTCCTTGAAATCAAAACCTAAAAAATAGAGTGAATTCCAATTTATACTTTCTAGATATTCTAAAAATTTTGGAGTTTTAGAAAATGAAAACACAGCTTATTTTCTCTTTATATTATAGATATTCCTGTATTTATTTAGGATTCCTGCATGAGATTGTTCTTTTACTCATTGTTCCTTTATTATGTTAACACATCAATTCTTTTCTTTTTAAATACGGTGACTTTTTTTATGACAATAATATTGGATTTATGAATAAATTTTCCTAATATAAGTATAAATAACGTATATAAAAAATATATAATTTAAGAAGATCGTACTTTCTATAAAATATTTAATTATATGTCTGCTCTATATATTCAAACACCTATTCTAGTTCTAGTAGAACTTTTATTTATATATTTTTTCTATAAATTCAAACTCTTGTTCTCTATAAATTCGAACTCCTATTCTACTTTCAATAGAACTTTTAATCGTATGCCTTATAAATACTTATTATACTTCCAATAAAACTTCTAATCATATGTCTTCCCTATAAATTCGAACTCTTATCCTTTATAAATTTGAACACCTATTCTATTTCTACTTCTAATATGCTAATTGATATTTTTATATTTATTATTGTTTAAAATTTTAGAAAATTAGAAAAATCGATTGAGACGATATTAGAGCGCCACCTAAACTCCCGTTCAAAAACCTAACTTTTACATATATTACTTGTATGATAATGTTTATCCATAAAAATCAAATCCTAAAAATAAAATAAAATTTATAACATCATATGATATTTTAATAGCTAGTACAATCTTTTATAGTGAGCCGTCTTCCCGTTATACACATTTCAAGCCGCTCTCGTTTGGGATCGAAATTCTAACTTCATTACATATTATTGATGATACTTATCTTACACAACAATTTTTTTCCTTGAAATCAAAACCTAAAAAATAGAGTGAATTCCAATTTATACTTTCTAGATATTCTAAAAATTTTGGAGTTTTAGAAAATGAAAACACATCTTATTTTCTCTTTATATTATAGATATTCCTGTATTTATTTAGGATTCCTGCATTAGATTGTTCTTTTACTCATTGTTCTTTTATTATGTTAACATATCAATTCTTTTCTTTTTAAATACGGTGACTTTTTTTATGACAATAGTATTGGATTTATGAATAAATTTTCCTAATATAAGTATAAATAACGTATATAAAAAATATATAATTTAAGAAGATCGTACTTTCTATAAAATATTTAATTATATGTCTGCTCTATATATTCAAACACCTATTCTAGTTCTAGTAGAACTTGTATTTATATATTTTTTCTATAAATTCAAACTCTTGTTCTCTATAAATTCGAACTCCTATTCTACTTTCAATAGAACTTTTAATCGTATGCCTTATAAATACTTATTATACTTCCAATAGAACTTCTAATCATATGTCTTCCCTATAAATTCGAACTCTTATCCTTTATAAATTTGAACACCTATTCTATTTCTACTTCTAATATGCTAATTGATATTTTTATATTTATTAGTGTTTAAAATTTTAGAAAATTAGAAAAATCGATTGAGACGATATTAGAGCGCCACCTAAACTCCCGTTATCCTCCTTTATATATATATATATATTATATTTTTATATTTATTAGTGTTTAAAATTTTAGAAAATTAGAAAAATCGATTGAGACGATATTAGAGCGCCACCTAAACTCCCGTTATCCTCCTTTATATATATATATTGATATTCGATTTTTTTCCCAAAAAATTCCAGATTGTAGAATCACTTAAAAACAAGTTCCAGAAAAAAACTCATCTCTATTTGATAAATTTCCGAATTTTGTTTTAATTTTTTATCTTGTATAATCAAATTTATATATAAAAACAATAAAAAATGAAAATTTATCAAATTGAGATGAATTTTTTTTGACTAACGGAATTAATTTTATTTATAATCTGGAATTTTTTCATATTAAAATCAATTTTTAAAAAAAAATATATAAATTTTCCGTTAATCAAACTGTTAATCAACCCTTAAAATTAACTGCCTTTAACTTTAATACCACTAGCCAATTAAGGTGTATTTTTGATATGCCGTTCAGTTGGGTTTATTTTTGATATCCCGGATTCAGTTTAAATATTCAGTTTAAATGTACGTATGATATTTAACCCATAACTTTTTTCTGATAAAATGCAAGTTCATTACTCAATTAAATTATTCGAGATACAATTCTTAAGTGATTGAAACAGACCTCCAATATTTAACCCCCAATATTTAACCCATATTCTAATTGGTCACGGGTAAAATTTTCTAAATCCACATAGCGACTTGGAAAAGTTAGGTACTCTACTAGGTCGTCGCATTTAAAATTTTAATATGATCGTGAGTCTTCACTAACATCATGTCAGTTATAGTTGCCACTAATTTTTGTGATGAATATTGATGGGCTATGACCTAACTATGGCCTGGAACTAATTTTTTTAAAATTCGTTTAAAAATATATTTTTTAAAACGTTTAAAATTAATTTTTTTTAAAAGATCGTTTAAAATTTTTATTTTTTTAAAATCGTTTTCAATTTTTTTTAAAGGCATTCAAAATTCATTTTTTCTAGAATCGTTTAGAAATAAAAAAATTTACAAAAATTATTTAAATTTATTGTCATCTTTTTCTTTCTTTAGATCCTCTAGTTCGTCCTCTTTTTGGCCTGATGACAAATTTTTCTTTTCCACCAATTCATAAGCACTAGTGATATGCAAAACTACAGCAAAAGTATTTAGAATTTCCCTTCTTGGTACCTCATCTCTGCAGTATCTCTTAGAAATTTAAACGATTTAAAAAAATTAATTTAAACATAATGAAATGAACCTTTTTAGTTTATCATTTTATCTACAGTTGTAGAACTTGTAGACAATTATGACTAATTTTTTTGGTAGGTTCTGTAGCTTGTACAACAGAATGAAATGAAGCTTTATAAGGTCACTGAATATTTTATCGCTAGGCCTTGGAGATGATTAACATGGTATTCTAGGTGTTTCCATATCATTTTAGAAATTTTATTATTGGTTGATGTGTGGCCTTGTACTAGGTACTTTCAGAAAATTCCCGGCTTTCACCAGCGATCAAATGAAAAGTTAATTGTTTTTTGTGCTAATTGTTATGCTTAAGCTTTTCTTTGAAGTGGGTGATTTATGAACCGGTTGTACTCTCAATGTTATTTATTGGACCACTTGGCAGCTCTTAATTGATGAGTATTATTATGCTAAGATTTAGCAAACTGTCACTTGTCTATGGGAGAAGTGCTTAATTTTTGCTAAATGATAAGCTTAAGCTTTTTCTGAAGTAGATGATTTATGACCGGATTGTAGTCTCAACGTTATTTTTCGGTCCACTCGGTAGCTACTATTATTGCTTAATGTTATTTTGCGGAAACTGCACTATGATTGATCGGCAGATTTGTTGCTGAGATGGGATAACACAGAACTAGGAGTGTTCGAAGTTTTTATCAAAAAAGATGGATTTTCCAAGACATGATCTCACTTGGACTTGGTCACTTCACCAAGCCTCAATCCTACAATGAAGAGTAGAATGCACGGTTCATATATATGAAATTTAGATTGAAAATCTGCTTTAGACACTGACATTTACGGTATAAATTATGTAATTTCGGACAACGAATAGTCTGGTAGTAGTATATCTCTTCGTTGTACAAGTGAGACTATCATTGAAATATTGATCGAAGACGACATGAACTGAAATGTTGTTGTAATAAAATCTCTTCACTCTGGCATAACAATGTTATTATATAGTTGTTATGCCCGAATCTCGGCATAGATCCTAAACAAGCTCAAACGACTATACAAGGGGCTCACCTCTCTTAATGGGCTCAAATATCTCTCAATGGGCCCGAATATTGAAGAAGGATAAACAAGGCATGAGGCCCGATCAGGGATCACCTCACCTCTATCTCTTAAATCTCTTGAAGACACTCACCCCAGGGGTCTCCTCACTACGACCTCCTGCTACTACTCAGGGAGTCCTCTCATGCCAATAACAAAGGAAAAGGCCTCTACGCCTCTCACGCTAGGCCTCTGCGCCTCTCATGCTAGCTCAGCCTCAGGGTCGCATCTACCGGGGATCGCTTCGTTTGGCTCCCGTCAAAGGATCGCTTCGCACATAACCTCCAATGCGGGGTCACTACAGCGAGATCACTATCTCCTCTTCTCTGGAAGGCTCATAGCCAGATCCCTCGAGGTCGCATGAGTAGCTGGACACTAGGGTTCGCTTCGCATGGCCTGACTCCTCGAGGTCGCATGCAAGGCCCTTGTTACTTCTCTACTAGCCAACTCTGTTCGTGCGAGACTATAGGCTTCCACATCTGGGCCATGGATCACGGATAGGGTTGATGACTCATTGCCACGTCAGCCCTAAACGAGTGGGCTTGGACTTTGGCTTATCTCTTAAAACCCTAGCCCGCCTAGGTAACTTGTTCTCCAAGAACTACGCCAGGCTTGATCCCTATAAATAGGGTACGTAGGCACCTTGATACGGGATGATTGACAGTTCATCACTGAAAACACCTATCAAGTGCAGCCACAAACAAACACCAATCTCCTCCCATGTTCTTCGTGTTCATAGCAAAATATCCGTATTTTGCTCCATAAATCCAGCAAACCTCCAAAATATTGTTATACAATATTCTCCCTATAACATTTGGCGCTAGAAGGAGGGGCAGTCATTAATTTGGGAGAACGATGACTAACTCGAACAAGAAGAACGGAGAGGCCGAGGAGCGAGACCCCTTGGAGCGACTCCATAGGAGCGAGGCCATGCTTGCACCTAGCGTAGCAAGGCCGGGTTCGAGAAGGATAAGCTACATCACTAGAAGCGAGACCAAGGCAAGGGTCAAGGTTCTAAGCGACCCACATCTCCTAGCAAGGCCCCAATATGGAGTAACTATCGAGATCTTGAGATGCCTCCTAGCGAGATGTCTTCTAGGGAGATGCCTATTAATGAGATACTTCTACATGAGATGCTTCTTCACTAGTGAAATACCTCTACGTCGAGGAGAGGGGGGACGCCCCTGATCCTTGTCGAGGAGAGGGGGACGCCCCTGATCCTCGCCGACAATGAGGAGGTCATCAACTATCTCAAGACATTTGGAAGAGCAAGCAACAAATAACGAGGCTGAACCCGAGGCTCTCATCATTGACCTCGAGCTCGCACTAGAGATGAACGGAGGGAAGCCAAAGTAGTTGAAGATCAAAATGAGCTCAAGACCTCAATATCTTATTACATGTGCTCTCGCTTAGCCTTGGGAGTGCCTCGGGATAGCGTGATGAGGCCAACTAGCGGGATAGCGTTGAAGAAGTCAGGTCTACTCATAACGAGATCACATCAAATTTTCTTCACTATAGATGGTGTCAACTCCAAATAATACAAGAAGGTCGCTGAAACACTTTGATTCCTCATCACATCTACAATGATAATAAGGACTCAGGGGGTAGTAGCATTACATAAACACCTCTTCTAGTCGGACATTTGAAATCTACGGGCTGAAAATGGTAAAACTATGCACATGCGAAGTGGATGGCTGGAGCAAAGTTGACTAGATCAACGGGGCCTGTACAAAATTGAAGCTTATGAAATTTGTGGGACATAGTTCAGAAATTGCTGCTCCAGAAAAGTTAATACAAGCTAGGCAAAGCTTATCAACATTAGGGCCTCGCCCCTACTTTATCAACGCTAGGGCCTCGCCCCTACTTGATCTACTACAGGGCCTCGCCCTTACTTTATCAACGCTAGGGCCTCGCCCCTACTTGATCTACTACAGGGCCTCGCCCCTACTTTATCAACGCTAGGGCCTCGCCCCTACTTTACTATAGGGCCTCGCCCCTACTTTGTCAACGCTAGGGCCTCGCCCCTACTTGATCTACTACAGGGCCTCGCCCCTACTTTGTCAACGCTAGGGCCTCGCCCCTACTTGATCTACTTTAGGGCCTCGCCCCTACTTTATCAACGCTAGGGCCTCGCCCCTACTTGATCTACTTAAGGGCCTCGCCCCTATGTATCAACTACAGGGCCTCACCCCTACGTTTTAACTTTAGGTCCTCGCCCCTACGTATCGACTACAGGGCCTCGCCCCTACGTATCAACTACAGGGCCTCGCCCCTACGTTTTAACTAAAGGGCCTCGCCCCTACATGTCAACTTTAGGGCCTCGTCCCTACTTGTTTTTAAGGTCCTAGCCATCTCAACGATGCGGGGATCGTACTTGAAACTATCTCAAAGTAGCAACACACATCCTAAGCTATCTACAACAATCAAAGGAATCTAAGCAAAGGAACACAAATCTGAAACTATTCAAGGCACTTCGCACCTGCGAGCACATACTGCATCTCAACGTCTAAAGGAAAAGCTAAAGTAAAAATGACATCAACCTGATGCTTAGCGACTGCGAAGCAAAATTACTCATGCAAGTATGTTATGTGCAAAAAAAGACAACACAGAATGAAGAGTCATAGCGATGCAAGTTCACAATCATAGGGTCGCCATGCGATCCCGATGCAGTTCGAAACTTCACCAAATGGCAAAATAAATTTAAGGAGCAGGTGGATCCTGGTTGACAGTAGAAGCTTCATTTACCAGCCTTGCCTCCTCTGCAAGTCTTGCTTCCTCTTCTAGCCTCGCTTCAGCAGCATCCTCTTCGGTGATCTCCTTCTCCCGTGTCTCTGCGAAGTCAGCATTACCAGGCCCGAGATGGTCCCAATCAAAATTAGGGATTGTTCTGATGAATCCCTTCATGAAGGTAACTTGGCCCTTGACCAGGAATGTGTCTTCAGCAATTGCAAATTCGGCCTTGACAGCATTCAGATCGACTGTTAGTCTTGCGATCCCATCAACACTTTTCTTCGAAGCTTCCTCGCTTGATTTCTGCAGTTCCATCAAGGACTTCTAAAACTCATTCCTCTCCCTTCAAGCAAGCCACAAATGATGCAAGGTAAAACAGGTCAAATGGAGTAAAGTCAACAGGCATTTAAAACATTTACAATGATAATGCAAGGTTGCTGAAAGACTTTGATTCCTCATCACATCTACAATGATAATGAGGACTCGGGGGTAGTGGCATTACATAAACACCACTTCTAGCAGGACATTTGAAAAATTGCAAGACAAGGCCAGCACATAGCGTTACGAGGCCAACACCTAGCATTGCGAGGCCATAGCTAGCGTTGCGAGGCCATACCTAGCGACGCGAGGCTGCAAACTCGACACCTTGTGATGCGAGGCCTCTCGGCCCCATAGGCGCAATCAGGATCATTTGAAGACCCCATCAGCTATTCTAAAACACTTGGGAAAAATTTAACAGATATGAAGAGGCGATATGGAGGAATCTATACATGCTAAAATCAAGCAACATGAGTCCCTTGTGCAAGCAGATACGAGGCTTATGGTACTTTGAAATATTATAAATATCAAATAAAGGAACATCAATAAAGCAAGTCAATTCAGGTTCAAGGAGCATCCAAATAAGTAAAAGGAATTAAGTCTACAAGCGCGAGGCAAATAAAGGGAGTGCCCACATCTCCACTGAGTCTAGCATATAAAGTTTAAAAGCAATAAAAGGAAGTCATGGGGATCCATTTGCCGCTTCCTCATTCATCTCCATCTTGAGGTTATCAGCAAACTTCCCAGTCTCTTCGCCCAACCGGTACCAATCAAAGTCGTCAACCTTCTCGAGGAACTTTTTCATGAAATCAACAGATCCTTGGGTCTCAGATTCCTCAATGATAGTAGGGAGAGCATCAGCAGCATTTTTAACTTCCTTCTCTAGCTCAGCGACGCGGTCTGTAAGCCCCTTGATCTGGGAGTCTGACTTCTCCTTCTCAACGTCATGATCCAGCTTAAGCTTCTTTCTAGCTGACTTCTCCTCGTGAAGCTCTCTCTTCAGCTTCTCAGTAGTGCCTTCAAATTCTTTCCTGCAATTATTCTTTGCGTTCTCAGCGTCAGCCTGAGCCTGTGCAAGTATCTGATAAGTGGATTTTATTTCCACTATTTGTCTTCCGTTCGGACTTAAAACGGTTGCAAGTTCTCGAGTTTCGTTGCCATTTGATGTGTTTTTGTGTTATTGGTGTAGGTTGTGTCGTTGAGGACGGGATGGGATAAAACAATGTTATGGTGGTGTGAATTTAATCCGGAGTTTGCACATGGAAATAAGAGCAAGGCAACAAGTCGAGTTGTAGAAGTTTTGTGGAAGTTTTGAAGCTTTTCCAGGGTCAAGAAGGCGCCCTAGCACTTGGTTAGGCGCTAGAGCGCGCCAGGAGGAAATTTTCCAGGGAGGAAGAGGCGCAGGGGCGCTTGCCAAGGCGCAGGGGCGCGCGAAGCTAGCAAATTTCAGGGATTAGCAAGCGCAGGGGCGCCCTAGAGAGCGCAGGGGCGCTTGTGCGGGTCTTGGCTGATTTTGTTGCTTGGTTCTTCCGGGTCATTTTTGGTTTTTGACCCATTTTTGTTGGGCTTATATAAATGCTTTGTAACCTAAAACCAGAGGGGGATATCTTTAGTAGTGGCAACCTTTAGTTTATTTTCTTATCAACATTTTCATCTTAATTTGCAAGAACAATTTCAAGGAATTTCTCAAAGCTAGTGACAAGCAAGGATTATTCTTGGAACATTTGTACTCTTCTATTTTGGGGATTTATTTCTAAACCTTATTCTTCTTTCTTTTAATTATTCTTTGTTTTAGAAATATGTTATCATTTGAACCCATGATGGCGATTAGGTCGATTATGGGCTAATTCGTTATCATGGGGTTTTAATGGATTTTTCTATGGATACTAGTAATTGAGTGTTCTTATGCCTTAGTGTGTGATGGATTAAATTGATTTCCTAGTATGATTATGCTTATTCGTTATGGGTGAGTCGCGAACACCCGTAATTGTGTGTTTGATCCTGGTGAATGCGAAAGTGGATCTAGGGTTTAGAACAATTCATGCTAGCATAGGTTTTTGCATGTGAAGAACATGTATTAATTTGTGGTGTAATTCTAACCATCTTGCATTGACTATGTGATTAAATGGATGCTTGATTTTTAACCGGTGTGTGTTCAATTGCTATAGACATATAGGGACTACACATACTTGGAGACTACTTGACTTCTTTCAATTGTGGATGATCAGTAGGATGGTATATGCACAACGAAAGTTGGTGTGTATCAGTTTAGTGCATCTAATCAGTCATCAACTCTGTCACATACTGGGTTAATGGGCATAAGATTCTAGTTGAAGTGGTGAATGAAATTGAAATCCCATGTTTGTTTATTAAAAAGTAAAAGTTGAGTTATTTCCTCGTAATTTCCATAGTTGGCAATTAATTATTAGTTAATTAAAACCAAATTTGTTATTGTCTTGGCAGTGAGTGTAAATCATAAGCTGGTGTATAAGTGAACGAAACGAACAATTTGAGTCTCTGTGGGAACGAATCCTATTTACTCTATATTACTTGTTGACCACGTTCTCTTGCGTGAATAAGTGCGAACAAGTTTTTGGCGCCGCTGCCGGGGACTCGGTTCATTGTTTGTTTAGTTTATGATCTTGTCATCAATTTGGATTAAATTCATTGACTCGGACGTTTTTCTCACTCATCTACTTTTGGGTTTCTCAGGTACTATCTTGAGCGTGTATGCGTACTCGATCTCAAGTTCGTAAAGAGAATCTGGAAGAAAAAGAGCAAGAAGAGGTATTAGTGGAAGAGGTTGAAGAGGAGTTGGAAGTTACTGGAAAAATGGCAGATAACAAGGCGCTGAAGGAATACTCTCAGCCAAAGATTGTTGATATTCAGTCGAGTATCGTGCGGCCGGCTATTGCTGCAAATAATTTTGAGATCAAGCCGAGCACGATTCAAATGGTCCAGAACTCAGTCCAGTTTGGGGGTTCACCTGTTGAGGACCCCAACATGCATATCAGAGATTTCATCGAGATTTGTGACACCTTCAAAACCAATGGAGTTTCTGAAGACGCTGTCAAACTAAGGTTGTTCCCATTCTCTTTGAGAGACAAAGCAAAAAGCTGGTTGCATTCACTTCCAGCAGGTTCAATCACTACATGGGAAGATCTGGCACAAAAGTTCTTGACTAAATTCTTTCCTATGGCAAAGACTGCTGCCATGAGGAATGCCCTTACACAATTTAGTCAGCATTCTGGTGAATCACTGTGTGAAGCTTGGGAGAGGTACAAGGAGATGCTTCGGAAATGTCCTCATCATGGGATGCCAAATTGGATGGTCATCAATAGCTTTTACAATGGGTTAAGTCATTCTCGAGCAATGCTTGATGCAGCATTTGGAGGAGCTCTGTGGGCCAAAAGCTATGAAGAGGCCTATGACTTGATTGAAATGATGGCTGCAAACGAGTATCAGAACCCGACACAGCGTATTCCACAAGGTAAGGTTGCAGGTATACTTGAAACGGATGCCACGACAGCTATAGCAGCTCAGCTACAGGCTCTATCCATGAAAGTGGATTCATTGGCTAAAGTGGGGGTTCAACAAATCGCCATGGTTTGTGAATTGTGTGCGGGAGCTCATGACACTAATCAATGTGCAATTTCTAGTGAGTCAGCACATTTTGTCAGCAATTATCAGAGGCCTTCACAACCTGCTCCTAATGCATATCATCCCAACAATAGGAATCATCCTAACTTCAGTTGGAGCAACAATCAGAATGCTATGCAACAACCATCTCAGGGTCAGCAGTATGGTTCAAAGCAGTTCAACAATTCGGGTTATCAACAACCCTATGCCCAAAGGCCACCATACAATCCACCTGGATTTCATCAACAACAACCAGGGAGTAATGTGCAATCTAATGAGAAGTCAGAAATGGAAGAATTGCGGATGATGTACAAGAGTCAAGCAGCATCTCTGAAAACTCTTGAAAACCAAATGGGCCAACTGGCCAATGCTCTTTTGAACAGACCTCCAGGGCAATTACCTAGTGACACAGAAGCAAATCCGGGTAAAAAGGAGGTCAAGGAACAGATTCATGCTGTTGCGTTACGTTCTGGAAAGGTTACAGGCGATCTGGAAGTCAAAAAGCAGTTTAACGAAGAACTTGAAAATGCTGTGAACAGTGATTTGGGCGCGGGCGCGCCTGAGGGGTCTATCCGTTTTTCGAATTCTGCTCTTCCGGACATTCAGAAGGCATCAGGTGAGGAAGAAAAGGAGAAGTCAGTTGGGAAAACAAGTTCAGAGATTACGGAAGCTAGCAAGGAAGTTTATCCACCTCCGCCATTCCCTAAAAGGCTTCAGAAACAGATGTTTGATAAGCAATTTGCAAAGTTCTTGGAAGTGTTCAAAAAGTTGCACATAAATCTACCATTTGCTGAAGCCCTGGAACAAATGCCAAGTTATGCCAAGTTCATGAAGGGCATACTTTCGAGGAAATTGAAACTCGAAGAGTTAGAGACTGTCGCTTTGACGGAGGAGTACAGCGCTGTCTTGCAACAAAAGTTGCCACCTAAGCTGAAGGATCCGGGGAGTTTTACCATACCGTGCATCATTGGCAATGTTTCTTTTGACAAGTGTTTGTGTGATTTAGGGGCAAGCATCAACCTCATGCCCTATTCAGTTTTCTTGCAACTTGGCCTCCCGGAGCCTAAGCCTACAAACATGTCACTCCAGTTAGCTGATCGCTCAATTACCTACCCTCGAGGAATTGTAGAAGATGTTCTAGTGAAGGTGGACAAACTCATCTTTCCAGCGGATTTCGTCATACTTGATTTTGAAGAAGATAAGAAAATCCCTATCATTCTGGGGAGACCATTCTTGGCTACAGGTCAGACCTTGATTGACGTGCAGAAGGGGGAACTCACCATGAGGGTGCATGATCAAAATGTCACCTTCAATGTTTTTAAGGCTATGAAGTTTCCAACGGAAGAAGAGCAGTGTTTGAAGATAGACATGGTTGAGTCGGCAGTGCAATCAAAAATTGAGCATCTACTCATGAATGACACATTAGAAAAAGCACTGATTGGGGATTTTCATTTGGAAGAAGATGAGGTAGATGAACAACTGCTATTTCTTGATGCTACTCCATGGCAAAGGAAATTTAAGAGACCAGTGGAACCTTTAGGTCTATCTGAATTGAAGGGGTCACATCAGCGGTTGAAACCTTCCATTGAAGAAGCTCCAACTCTAGAGCTCAAACCACTACCTGATCATTTAAGGTATGCCTCTCTTGGTGAATCATCTACTTTACCTGTGATTATTGCTGCTAACTTGTCAGATTCTGAGGAAGACAAGCTCTTGAGAGTTCTTAGAGAATTCAAATCAGCTATTGGATGGACCATAGCAGACATCAAGGGGATTAGTCCGGCTTATTGTCAACATAAAATTCCATTAGAAGAAGGGAGTAAACCAACAGTGGAACATCAGAGACGACTAAATCCGATCATGAAAGAAGTTGTGAAGAAAGAAATCATCAAGTGGTTGGATGCAGGGATTATCTATCCCATTTCTGATAGTTCATGGGTAAGTCCAGTTCAATGTGTGCCAAAGAAAGGTGGCATGACGGTAATCACCAATGAGAAGAATGAACTTATCTCCACTCGCACGGTCACTGGTTGGAGAATCTGTATGGACTACCGGAAATTGAACAAGGCCACAAGGAAAGATCATTTTCCTTTGCCCTTCATCGATCAGATGCTAGATAGACTTGCCGGTCATGAATACTATTGCTTACTGGATGGATATTCTGGGTACAACCAAATCTGCATTGCCCCTGAAGATCAGGAAAAGACAACGTTTACATGTCCATTCGGTACATTTGCTTTTCGGCGAGTTTCTTTTGGTTTGTGTGGTGCACCTGGCACTTTTCAAAGGTGTATGATGGCTATCTTTTCAGACATGATTGGTAAGACCGTAGAAGTCTTCATGGATGACTTTTCTGTAGTCGGTTTTTCTTTTGACGAATGTTTGCAAAATCTGGGTGCGGTTCTGAAAAGATGTGTGGAGACTAATCTAGTGCTTAACTGGGAGAAATGCCACTTCATAGTGCAGGAGGGAACTATCCTTGGGCACAAGGTGTCACGGAGAGGTTTAGAGGTGGACAAAGCAAAAATAGAAATAATTGAAAATCTTCCACCACCTATTTCAGTGAAAGGGATTCGCAGTTTCCTTGGGCACGCAGGCTTCTACAGGCGTTTCATCAAAGATTTTTCAAAAATCTCCAAACCATTGTGTAAGCTCTTGGAAAAGGGCATTCCTTTCAAATTTGACGAAGAATGTTTGACCGCTTTCGAGACTCTGAAAAAGAAATTGGTTTCAGCACCAGTGATCATTGCTCCTGATTGGAGTGAACCTTTCGCTATGATGTGTGACGCTAGCGAATATGCAGTGGGGTCCGTTCTTGGCCAAAAGAAAGAGAAAGTGTTTCATGTGATCTATTATGCAAGCAAGACTCTTAATGAGGCTCAGTTGAACTACACTACTACTGAGAAGGAGCTGTTGGCCATAGTCTATGGCTTTGAAAAATTTCGTTCTTACTTGCTCGGCACAAAGGTAATGGTTTTTACAGATCATGCGGCTATTAGATATCTGCTCTCTAAGAAGGACTCCAAACCTCGGTTGATTCGGTGGGTACTTTTGTTACAAGAATTTGATGTGGAGATTAAGGATAGAAAAGGGACAGAAAATCAAGTAGCTGACCATCTTTCTCGTCTGGAGGCCAAGGAATCACTATGCACCTTAGCTTGTACCTTTTCATATGATGATGGGGAGGCCAAGGAAGGATGAGCATTCTTTTTAGCATGAGCCCTCTGGAGCTGCTCTGGAGCCTTTTCTTTACTTAGAGGCTGTCTCTTTGATAAGGGAACGCGGGAGGAGCTACAACTAGGGAGAGTCATCTTCTTCAATCTCCAAGTGAATGGACGAGTCTCTTTATTAAAGCCTTTATTAGGACCTACAATGATTTTAGTCCTTTTATGCTGCATATGAGTCTGTTCGTTGTCACTTCTCTTCAAACACAAGATTGATACATGGGGGGTGGACAACTCAACTAAGCAAAAAGCATGAATGTATGTGTGAAGCATGTATGTGATAATTATTCAAGCATGAAGAGCATATGGCATGGACAATCATGGTGATCATACAAGCAAAGAGAAAAAACTGCAAAGAGGAGAAACAAAAGCAATTTAAAGGATTGAAGAATCAAACCTTATTCGGAAGATGTAAATCTGGATGAACGTGAAGAACTTGGATGCGTGCACTAAATAACTCGCTTAAACAAAGCACCGTAGATCTTGGAGCAAGCTTGGTGTTAAGTTATTTGTGTTCTTGAAGAGAGGTGAATAATGAATCCATGAAGGAGTATTTATAGACAAGGAACGAAGAGGCCCAAAATAATATTCAATTCGGGATTTAAAAATTCCACGAGCCTAAATATTTGATTTGGAGTTGGATTTGTAAAAGTGGATCTATGGGCTCACATTACAATACAAGTCAGATATATATTTAAAGTAACATTCGGAAAGGTAAAGGCGCGCGTGAAAAGAAAAAATCCTGGAAGGCACAAGTCTTTTTAGTTGGAGTCAGCAGGGTCCACACACAAAAGTTAGAGACACGTACATGAATTTTTATAAACGAATTCAAAAGCTGGTGGCCAATTTTATGAAAAAAAATGGAGCTCCCTCAAGACAATAGAAGATAGAGGATACGTGCACAGGAGGGGATAAAGTCAAGAAATAGAAGAACAAGTTGCATGTATAGACGAGGCAATTTCTGTGAAAAAAAAAATGGCAATCAACTTATAAAAGGCAGACAACATAAAATGGACGTCCAAATGAGGTACGCTGTACAAGAATTAGCAGAAGCAACTTAGAACGTCAGGATTGCTATTGGGATCCGCAAGAAAGAAAAACACGTGCAGCTTAGCACCACAACGATTAAAAAAAAGGAAATATAAAAAGAAAGCAATTGGAAGCAGAAGAATGAAAAAGAAAAAGACATAGGAAAAGTTCGTGGGACCGTGGCAAAACAAAAATAAATGGTGGAGGCAAGAATCCAATTGATTTACACGCATGTTACAAGTGGAAACAAAAAGAAGAACAACCTTGGCAGTTGTTGATTACACATATATTGGACCCGCGTAGTTTTTTTTTTAAAAAAAATTGAAATACACAATACACTCCACGTGAAGTACATTTCGTGGAATGGTACATCTTATATATCAGGTCCATGTTTGCAAGGCGAATTAAATTTACGAGGCGAGCAGGCAACTCAAAGAATTTTAGCGGAGCAGACAGCCTGCATAGCAGAAAAATATTACGAGGCGAGTAAAGAGTACCTTGCAACGCGAAGTAAAAAAAAAATATTATATGTGCGAGGAAGACTTCCCAAAAAATCAAATAATAATTTTGATTTAAATTTTTGGAGAAGTTCAAAATAATTTTGAAGAGATTTTGAAGATCAGAAAAAATAGTTCTCCACTACATTTGCCTGCACCGAAGAACTGGGGGGTAGTTGCTATACTTGAAAATTGATACAAACTCTAAGCAGACTCATTACAAGAATTAAGGAAGCCTCGCAATGTAAGAAGCTACGAGGAGGCCTCGCGACGTATGAGGCTGCGAGGCGACCTCGCAATGTAAGAAGCTACGAGGAGGCCTCGCGACGTATGAGGCTGCGAGGCGGCCTCGCAATGTAAGAGGCTGCGAGGAGGCCTCGCAATGATAAGGCTGCAAGGAGCCCTCGCAGCATATGAGACTGCAAGCAATCCTCTCAACTTATAAGGAGGCTTCTCATCATAATAACAAGGAGTAGTGGGGAGTCCTCTCATCATACTTTAAGAAGACCTGAAGATATATGTGAAAGCCCGAGCTCACATATCAGCTGGACAGAAGATACAATTATAACAATCTATGACTGCAAGGCCCTATGGGGTCACATATCAAAGTCCCTGCAGAACCACATGGCGCTTGGAAGTACCTTCGAGGTCACTATCACTCACTTATACATGCCTTCGCATTAATTGAAAGACACACAACACATGTCATCATCTTAGCAGCTGGGAGCAAATCTCAGAATACGACAGTTGTCTACAACCATTCAAATTCATAGGGGTCGCAATGCAATCCCAAGGCACTTGAGATAGCTATGCTTTCATCTACAGCAATCTATAGCGAGCACAGGCCTCGCATCGAAGTTTTGACTCCACATCGCATTTTCAATGGCAATATGGACTCGGGAGGTAGTTGTTATGCCCGAATCTCGGCATAGATCCTAAACAAGCTCAAACGACTATACAAGGGGCCCACCTCTCTTAATGGGCTCAAATATCTCTCAATGGGCCCGAATATTGAAGAAGGATAAACAAGGCATGAGGCCCGATCAGGGATCACCTCACCTTTATCTCTTAAATCTCTTGAAGACACTCACCCCAGGGGTCTCCTCACTACGACCTCCTGCTACTACTCAGGGCGTCCTCTCATGCCAATAACAAAGGAAAAGGCCTCTGCGCCTCTCATGCTAGCTCAGCCTCGGGGTCGAATCTACCGGGGTCGCAACCCGGGGATCGCTTCGTTTGGCTCCCGTCAAAGGATCGCTTCGTACATAACCTCCAATGCGGGGTCACTACAGCGAGATCACTATCTCCTCTTCTCTAGAAGGCTCATGGCCAGATCCCTCGAGGTCGCATGAGTAGCTGGACACTAGGGTTCGCTTCGCATGGCCTGACTCCTCGAGGTCGCATGCAAGGCCCTTGTTACTTCTCTACTAGCCAACTCTCTTCGTGCGAGACCATAGGCTTCCACATCTGGGCCATGGATCACGGATAGGGTTGATGACTCATTGCCACGTCAGCCCTAAACGAGTGGGCTTGGACTTTGGCTTATCTCTTAAAACCCTAGCCCGCCTAGGTAACTTGTTCTCCAAGAACTACGTCAGGCTTGATCCCTATAAATAGGGTACGTAGGCACCTTGATACGGGATGATTGACAGTTCATCACTGAAAACACCTATCAAGTGCAGCCACAAACAAACACCAATCGCCTCCCATGTTCTTTGTGTTAATAGCAAAATATCCGTATTTTGCTCCATAAATCCAGAAAACCTCATATTGTTATACAATATTCTCCCTATAACAATAGTTACTGTAAAATGGTTGTTATGACTTTTGTAGTTAATTTTTCTTAGAAAACTAATTGTTGGTGGTTCAAGTCAGGAATATCAGATAGTACAGTGCATATTCTAAACGTGGAAGGATAAATTTAAGTAAAAAAGGTGACTGCATGGTGATCACTGATCACTAAGAAGAAATGAAGTAACAACAATTGCACAATAATAATGTAGGGTGGACGAGTAAGGAAAGATCCAATTTAGCACCCAAGATATCTCTATCTTAAACAAGTTTAAGGAGCGCTCGCTTTGCATGCGAGAGGTACAGGGTTCCCCTACATCCATGAATTTCCTCTCAAAAGCCACACCAACCAAGAAATGACCTGTTAGCTTACAAAACACTAAAATAAATTTGCTAATACATGATTATGCATTCGGACCACATCAAAAATCTTTTTAAATTGACCTGAAATCTAATAAATTTAACCACATATGACCACTTAATTTACAGAGTTAATATGTTATGTGTAGTCCAGTTGTCTAATGTATGGTATTTGTGTTGGATATATTACAATTACAGCAACAATGAGGCAGTGATATATATTAAACAAGAAGAGGCAGATAATCAATTAACAAAACTAATCAAGAAGGCATAAACAAGAATATAATCAGAGACTGTAATTAACGAGAAAAGTAAGAAAACTTATCTCCCACAGAAGCTTTAGCAATAATTTATTAGAGAGAGAAGAACAACTGAGTCACCAAGCCCTTCGAGAAGACTTGGTTGTTCTTGAAGAGATTATTGCCCCACTTACGTTGTGATGGGTTTCAGCAATATCGCTTCCAGGATAAAACAGCAACAGATCAATGTGTTCACAAATATACCAGAGATCAACTGCGACCAGCACCTCAGTTCGCCTGAGAACTATGTACATAATACCAATTATGTTAACGTTTTATTCTGTATGTATATAATACCAAAAATAAAACGTAACTGATACTCCATAAAAGGAAATTAATTATTCTGATTTAATTGCATTAACTGTAGCATCAGGATTTATTTTTCAGTTACAGTAGCATCAGGACATCAGGATCAGGATTCAGTGCTCGTCAGGAACTGAAATCCATCAGGATTTAGCCCATCAGTACCTGATGTTTGACCAAGTCCATCAGGATTTACTTCAAGTACTGATCCAGTCCATCAGGATTTAATCCAAATACTGATCCAATCAATTCCAGTACTGCTGTAACAAATAAATATGTTAACCTATTAAAATAAATCAATAATCAATTCTCTAATCAGGTAATAAAAAGTCCACCTCGCCCATGTCACCTCGCGTACGCGAGACACCGAGACATTCACCCAAATCGCCATTCGACTCGTCCCGACCCAAGTCGTGTCATGGCATGGCGGGCGGCGGCACGAGCGTGTGTGTGTGTGTGCACGCGCGAGGCCCATACTACAACCATGCACACCCACCATGCACACCCACATGTCTTAGTAGATGTGCACTACACTTGCACATGGAGCTATATAAAGCCACCAACCTTTCATTACCAATTCAATATGGGTACAAGTTATTTCAACTAAACAACCCACATAACCCATTTCAAGCAAGCAACTTCAACTCAATTTATTTATGGATTACACTAAGAAAATGTATTAGATCCAAACATAAAAGTTTAAGCCCTCATTACAAGGAACGACCTCCACTTGTTAGATTCCGGAAATTACATCAAAAACATATTATAAATATGCCTCAAACTTTCCATTTTCTAACAATCCCCCACAAATCCATACAGAAATGCATATCGGTTCTCATTATGACTTGTTTTTCAGAGTAGGTACCCTTCTAGGTTTGAACCCTCCTAAGTTCCCTACTTCGATGGCTACCGGATACCAATGGAATGTTTCACCTTGAATCTTTATCCGTTTGGTGTAACCACACTCCATAGACGACGACAAGTCAAAGGCTATGGTGCTAATCTACGGCTTTGAGACGTTAATGGTCATGTCTCGATCCTGTTCCTCGAATGCTTCAAGGAATAACCCTTTTCTCTAATTGCGACCACACAATTACATTCGCTTAGCTGGGCATCTCCAGAGATGTACTGCTAGCATCTCGTCAAGTGACTTGACCCCATTCAGAGTTCAAATAACTCTTACTATTCTGGCAGTTACAGTACCTTAATAGGTTTACAGGGGATAGATTCCAGATACATGAGTATCAATCTATGTAGTTAAAGGTACAACCAATTCACCCTTACAACTTGTTATTACCACATTGAATACACTTTCGAGGGATCTCCTCTCATGAGTATTGGGTTCCCGCTGTAGATGAATCCTTATGGGCTATCAGTCCCATCCCCAACCTAGACTTAAAGACAACAGCATGCTCAAGTCCCTTAGTCAAAGGATGAGATAGGTTTTCTTGAGTTCCAATAAACAAAACAGCTATGATCCTGTTAGACATTAGACCCCTTATAGACTTTAGTCTAACTTGGATATGTCTCTTTATTTTCACATTATACTTCTTGCTGTTAATCTTGTCGATAGTTGTACGGCTATCACAATGAACATCAAAAGCAAAAAGTGGTCGACTTACTACAGGTAACACTAACATAAGTCCATGTAACCATTCAACCTCCATCCTCGTGGCATCTAATGCACACAACTTAGCCTCAAAAGTAGATCGAGTTATTACAGTCTGTCTAGAAGACTTCCAAGACACTGCTCCACCCGCAATGGTAAACAAGTATCTAATCACTCCATTGGAACCAGACTTCTTAGCTATCCAACTTGCATCACTATATCCTTCTAGCACTCCAGGAAACCTCCTGTAATGCAAACCAAGATATATGGTGCCTTTCAGATATCTAAGTACTCTATCAAGAGCATCCCAATGAGTCTTATTTGGACAGCTTGTATATCTTCCTAACTTAGACACTGAATATGAAATATCCAACCTAGTACCATTAGCAAGATACTGCAAACTCCCAATAATCTGAGAATACCTTAACTGAGACAAAGAAACTCCTGAACTATTCTTGACAAGGGCGATTTTAGGATCATACGGAGTACTTCACGATTCTACAATTTGAATAACCATACTTCTCAAGTATAGATTTCTCTATTTAATGAAATTGTGACAAGGTTATTCCATCAGTTGACTGAGTCAACTTGATTCCAAGAATCACACTAGCCTCTCCCATATCTTTCATTTCAAAATGCCTTTTCAAGAACCTTTTTGTCTCGTTAATAATCTCAATATTGGTTCCAAACAACAAAATGTCATCCACATATAGGCAAATAATAATACATTCACTTCCTTTAACCATGTAGTAGACAATTATCACTTTCATTACCTACAAATTCTGATTCAAAAATAGTTTCATCAAACTTTTTATGCCAGTCTCTTGGAGCTTGTTTTAAGCCATATATAGACTTGATTAACTTACATATTTTTCTTTCATTTCTAGAAGCAACAACAACAATGAGGCAGTGATATATATTAAACAAGAACAGGCAGATAATGAATTAACAAAACAAATCACGAAGGCATAAACAAGAATATAATCAGAGACTGTAATTAACGAGAAACGTAAGAAAACTTATCTCCCACGGAAGATTTAGCAACAACTGATTAGAGAGAGAAGAACAACTGAGTCACCAAGCCCTTCGAGAAGACTTGGCTATTCTTGAAGAGATATTGCCCCACTTACGTTGTGATGGGTTGCAGCAATATCGCTTCCAGGATAAAACAGCAACAGATCAATGTGTTCACAAATACACCAGAGATCAACAGCGACCAACACCTCGGTTCCACTGAGAACTATGTATATAGACTGTATGTCTTGAGGGAGAACAGAGAAGAAGAAGGTAGATAGGGTTTCTATCCTTAAGACGTATCTCTTATTATGTTAACGTTCTATTCTATATGTATATAATACCAAAAATAAAATGTAGCTGATACTCAATAAAAGGAAATTATTATTCGGATTTAATTGCATTAACTACAACATCAAGATTTATTTTTTAGTTACAGTAGCATCAGGACATCAGGATCAAGATTTAGTGCTCGTCAGGAACTAATATCCATCAGGATTTAGCCCATCAGTATTTGATGCCTGACCAAGTCCATCAGGATTTACTCCAAGTACTGATCCAGTCCATCAGGATTTAATCCAAATATTGATCCAATCAATTAACAAATAAATCTGTTAACCTGTTAAAATACATCAATAATCAATTCTCCAATCAGGTAATAAAAAATCCTCCTCGCCCAAGTCACCTCGCGTACGCGAGATGCCGAGACATTCGCCCAAATTTCCATTCGACCCGACCCGACTCGACCCAAGTCGTGTCGTATCGTGGCGTGGCGGACGGCGGTGCGTGTGTGTGTGCGCGCATGAGGCCCACACTAAAACCATGCACACCCATATGCCTTAGTAGTTGTGCACTACACTTACACATGGAGCTATATAAAGCCACCAACCTTTCATTACCAATTCAATGTGTGATACAAGTTATTTCAACTAAACAACCCAAATAACCCATTTCAAGCAATCAACTTCAACTCAATTTATTTATGGATTACACTAAGAAAATGTCTTTGATCCAAACATGAAAGTTTAATCCTTCATTACAAGGAACAACCTCCATTTGTTAGATTCCGGAAATTACATCAAGAACATATTATAAATATGCCTCAAACTTTCCATTTTCTAACAGTTTGATTTCGACATAAAGGCCCAACTAACAATCAGAGTACTTCTCTATTGGCTGATATTTTACTTGAAAGCGTTTAGAGATGTACACTTTATGTTCCTTCTTGAGCCACCTTGAACTATTTGCTGCATTTCTCTGTATTATAGTCCTCTCGTCTTACAGTATAGTCCTCGGTACTAGTTGCAATGCTTGTTGTTCTTTTTGTTTGGTAGGTACTATAGCTTGTATAGCAGAATGAAATGAAGCTTCATAAGGTCACTACAATTTATCGCTATAAATTAATGTTTGGCCTTGGAGATGATTAACATGGTATGCTAGGTGTTTCCATGTCATTTTAGAAATTTTATTATTGGTTGATTTGTGGTCTTGTACTAGGTAGTACTTTCAAAAAATTCCAGGCTTTTAGCAGTGATCAAATGAAATATTAACCGAGGTAACTTTCATATGTTTTAAATTTTTAAATCACTTTTATAAATTGAGCCATTGTAAAATTTTCTTCCGGTTTTATAACCGAAATCGAACCGTTGAAAATTGAACCGAGGTTTTTGAAAACCAAAACCGATGGTTAGGTTCCGATTGAGGTTTTCGATTTTTAAAATCGAGGACATGTAGTTTCGATTGCGGTTTTATCCAAAAACCGAAACGAAACCGCTCTACCCTACCCAATACTATGCTTTAATGATAAATTAGAATGCTTAGGAAATTAAAAGATTGTATTTATAGTTTAAATTTATAGCTTGCTTAAGAAATTAGAATATTGTATTTGTAGTTAAAATATTGTTGTAGGAATTAATTTTTGACCAACAACTTCAAAACTAATAGCTTGCTTAAGAAATTAAAATATTGTATTTATAGTTATAATAATTGTTGTAGTATTCGTTTTTGAACAACAACTTCAACATGCAAAAAATAAACTTAGCAATTAATTTTTGCTTAAGGAAAAAGATATTTACATATGTTTGTTTTTATTTATTTTTTGAAGTGTTCAGTAAATTTAAATTTCCAGAACTTGAATTCAATCCCTGTGGAGCACTAGTATCTTTCGTGGGGATAAAAAATTGTTATTTGTAGAGCAACTTATTAAGCTAATATTAATTGTTAAAGCGTTGATTTTGGCGCCTTATATAAAGGGACCTGTTATTTGCATTTATAAATCACAATCTTTGCAAATTTCAGTCATCGATCACTAATTATGAAAATATTGATAGCAATAAACGATTGCCCTCCTCTTCCAACACCCGATATAAAGGATGTATATGATCGGGGCCATCTCTAAGAATTAAGGGGTCCTGTGAAAAAATTATGCAAAATTGTGTAATAAACGTGCAAAAATTATATTATACAATATAATTATTATACAATTATTATATTTTTCATAATTTATTCATATATTATAATTTAAAACAGGCCCAAAAATTTTGGGGCCCTGTGCAGTCGCACCTCCCGCACATGCTCAGAGACGACCTTATATATGATCATCTACAGTTTGTTCAAGACATGGACACCAACTTTTTGCAGTCCTGCAAATCGTTCAATTTGTGTCTCTCCTCTTCCCGAGTTTTACACAAACAACTTTTCAATGCATGGCCTTTGGCCAGCTAATATTTACGGCGATAGTTTACGCATTAATTTCCCCAACTAAACCAAGCCAGCCAATCTTCGATGAAGTGGTAAGTACCTTGCTTGTTTTTTTTAGGTTAAGTGTTTTGAAATTTTAATATAACTTAATAAATTATAATTACTATCATCAGCTCTTATACTAAATATAACTTTGAATAAATGTAGTTTGAGAAATTGGAGCCAGAGTTGGACACCTATTGGGCTGTTATTGACTCGCAGTGACATCAAAAACAGGCGTTCTGGGATAATGAGTGGATCAAGCATGGTCAAATGGGGCTGTGGGGGGATGACAATGCTGCAGGTGAGGCGTATTTACTGGACGAGATTAAAGCTAGGCAGGGAATGAATCTATTGCAAATACTGGTGAATGGTGGATTAAAGCTAGGCAAGTTGTACAGCAAGCAGGACATATATAGTGAATGCGGTGCATTCTCAGCTCGGCATTGAGAATGTCTACATATCCTGCTAACAAGGCCATCTATTGTTTGAGATATTAATCTGCCTCGACAAAATAACTCACCAGCCAATCACATACCCTCCTAACGAAAGTCTTAGGGGTTTGCGTTGGTTCTCTATTGAGATCACCTGTGTTTCAAGCCTTATAATGTACTCCGCATAGATATGATATGAACTCTGTAATGGTTTACAGGGCCGTCTCTAAGGAGTCCTGTGCAAAAATTGTGCAAATTTGTGTAATAAACGTGCAAAAATTATATTATACAATATATTTATTATACATTTATTATATATTTTTTTAATTATTCATATATTATAATTTAAAACAAACAAATTTATCAAAATTAGGCCCAAAACTTTTGGGGCCTTGTGTAGTCGCACCTCCTGCACATGCTCAGAGACGGCCCTGGTAATGGATATGACTCTGTAATCGATATAGTATAATTATATGAATAAAATGACTTTAAAGTTTAATATTGTGTTTGGTTCTGCATGCTTTATATTTCATTGATATGTTAATTAATGAGTTTTAAATGATACTATTAATATAGCAACTGAGTTTCAATGATGATTATGAGTTTTATCTGACATTATTTTAAATGGACTTGTCAAAATAGAAAACAAATTACTGGGATGAATATTAGTCCAGGCATGAGAAAAATAGGCCCAAAGTTAACCCGGTCCAAAAAAAATATGAATAAAAAAAAGAGCAATGCAGTACCAATCTCCTTCGAAACTCAGTTTAGTTCCGAGTACTGCACAGCTTGTTGAGGCCTGAAATAGTTTTCAAGTAAAGGAGAGATGAGTTCTAAATGTGAGTACGTAGTACTGGCTTTTGCTGGAGTTCCGTAAACGTTATACACTTGCTTCGTGTAATTAAACTTGTTTATTGTCGTATGGCAGGCTTATTAATATTTCAGGGAGCCTAATGATCTCTTAATTAGATTGAAATAAGAGGGTAATGGTTGTTCTTGGGGCTTAGGTTTAGAATAATTTAACGTCTTTGCAGTCTAATTGTAAGTTTTTGATGTTTTTATTTTGTTTTAGTCCTCTGTATCTCTAATTTCACCATTAATATATTTCTTTCCCACTTAATTGTTCCTTAATGATCACCTTATTATGATCTATTGGTTTTTTTGGGTGTGCTTTCTATTTTGTGGAGTGTTATGGTGTCCACAACATGTAATTGCATAAGTGTTATCCGCATCTTCCTTATGATCATAAGTGTTATTTATCCATTTAGAATATGAGAGTTACTTGTTACATGTTCTTTAGAGTATAAGTGCAAAGTCTAATATCTGGTTTTGAAGTTACTCGTTCTTAATTATGACAACTATCTAGTTAGTTGGTAGGACAATGGAGCCCGGATCTTCTGTCCCCTTCTCCATGTCCCCTTTTGTGTCCCCTATATAAAATGGGTGCCCCTGGGGAGGCCCATTGTAAGGAAAATGGAAATAAAATATTTTTATTTCCATTTTCCTTACAATGGGCCCCGCCAGGGGCACCCATTTTGTATAGGGGACATGGAGAAGGGGACAGAGGATCCTCACCCAGGACAATGGTCACAGTGTGGTATATCTTTCTAGACAGATAGGAAAGTAATAAATAGGCAACTTATTGAAGTGTCAACAATCAACGATGTATGTCATTCACATTTGCATTCCATCTTTATACATAGTATATTAGTTGAACCAACAAGCGAAGACACGGGACTTGCTATTGTATTGGCTGAAGATATGACTCATAGTTCCTAAAATGGGAGGAGATATTACTTAAAATCCATAACCTGCACAGAGCACTAAAATAATCTCTAAATAAATGATTAAGTCTAAATAATGCTGGAAGTCCATAAGTCCTAATCAATGGAATAAGGGTAGCTCTCCATCACACAATCCTAGATCCCCCTAAGCACCTGCCAGAAAAAGAATACGGCATGAGCCAAACGCCCAGTACGGATTTGGAGTACAATTTATAAAACAAAAAAACAATTACGTATATTTGACAAATTTATGTAAAACATTTATTTCAAAAATAAACATGGCTGAAGCAACGAGGGGTTAGGATATTCATACCGAGATCAGAGCAGAACAGATACAAATACACACAACATATGATACCTAATATGTGCAACAAATCGGATAACGTGTATGGCATATACAACATCACCGCCAATTCAAATCATAAATCAAATCAAACTCTGGGTGCATCCACGTATCCTGAAACAAATATCAAAATGCGCAAAAGCTCGCCACCTGAGCTATCAGAAGGATACGCCATGACCAATCACACTGCGACGGAAGTGTCATGTCACTGGTGCCATAATGACATAGCTATAGTACCTTTATAGCTGGTTAACTCGGTATACCCTATATCACTAAGGGTTGAACTAAAATATTTTCGCAAAACTTTATAAATCACATAAAACAGATATTCCAAATATCCCAGGTCACTCGAAACGAGCCCCTCCTCCTCATAAGCGAGGATAGGCCTCTCAATCGGGTACCCCCGGCCACAATAGGAGACCCCATGACTGCTCTCCTAGCTAAGATCGAGCTGGAGCCATGGCCGGTCACCTGGGCCCATAATGCTAGCCCATTACCATGAGCTCACAGTAAAACAATGGCCAGGTATGGGCCTGGCTTGCTAAATTAAAGGTCTCCTCCTCCATTATTGCATATTTGCTGTAAACTAGACAAGTATAATAATAAATACTCTCTATTCTAGGGAGGAGGATCAGCTGCGGTCTACTTGACCGCGTCAACCACCACCGTGTCCTCGATAACACCAAATAACCTCAAAACACTTGTTGTACCAGTTTCTCCCAACAACACTCATCTCTGTATCCCTTCAGTTTTTTGGAAACTTGCATGCCTTGAATGCTTGGGGCATCTCTGTGTGCGAATGATATTGATACTGATACATTTTCATGTATGATTTTGAAAAAAAATATCAAAAAAAATTATGGACACTATGCCAAAAAGTATATGAAGGTGCCCATGGAAGTATGACATGTATGCATCATTTTACGTCAAACTTAGCAGCCTCTTTTCAAACGATAAATAAGACTAACTTGCTTTTTGGTACCCAACTATTTCATTTTTGTACTTTGGGATCGAAACTTTAATTTTGACCAAAAGCATACCTAAACTATTTTTTTCGTAATTAGCAAAAGAAAAAAAAACTATTTTTTTCGACATTTTGGGTACTTCCTTTAGTTTATGACTAACTCTGTTAATTGAGTAAAGGCAGAAGGGTAATTTCATATTTTTACACTGTAGCATCACTATATCGTTAAAATAATTTTTTTTAAAAATGTAAAAAATTCAATACAAATCGTAAAATATTCAATTTTTTTAAAAAATCATTTAATTTTTTTTAAAACGTTTCAAATTTATTGCGTTTAAAAAAATAATTTAAAATTATTTTTTTAAAATTATTTAAAGTTATTTTTTTAAAAAAATCATTAAAAGTTCAATTTTTTAAAAAGATCATTAAAAGTTCAATTTTTTTAAAAAAAATAGATTAATGATAATAATAATGATTAAAATATCCCGTATTTTTTTAGAATAATAAAATAGATTAATAATAATAATAATAAGGATTAAAATTTGGTAAAAATTAGGAATTAAAATTAGATTATAATAATGGGCTTTTAATATGGATCGGATTTGAATAACAGATCCTAGTAAGTTTTGGCTTAGGGTTTTAAATCCCTACATATATATTTAGATCTCATTATTCTTCAATATTATTTTGAGTCGCCTAATCTCTTTTTATCTCTCTCGATACACAAATCTTCATTCGTTTTGTTCTTCTTTGTTATTGAAATTCGCAAGATGTTTCTCATAATTCTGCAAGTTTGTAAAATTCGTAGAAAATTCAGTTTACCTCAAATTTCAATGATTCTGAATGATTCAAAAAGCTCTTTCAGTTCCCTACAACTTTCGTTTACATTATTTTCTCAGATTATGTTTCCAAATATACTCGAAATCACAAAACATATTCAGATCTCGTTTTTCAATTTAAATATCCATTCAGCAGATATTTTATTTGATTCCCGATTCGTTACGGGTCCGTTTTCAATGAATATACCTTGTTAGAAAGATATTTTCATTCTCTACGACTTTCGTGTTTTGAGGTTTTCCAAAAAAGATCGTTTGGAGGGTCAAAAAGGCGTAATACAGATCTGATCGGGATGAGAATTATGGAGATATTGTTCGAAGTTTAAGATTTGATTTTCATGATTGGGCATGTGTCCTAGTATGGTGTGAATTCTTGATTTGAAGGATGGATGTAAGTACCTTTTGACTTTTATTTTCGAAAAAGATTTTGATATTGTGAATTTCGATTTCGTATAAGATATAAGAATATTGTTTTCGAATTGTATAAGATATAAGATATGAGAATCTTTGAAACTCAGTCTCTATGTTTCGAACCCGTTCGTAATTTACGATATAGTTCTGGAACTAGCCTTAGATACCTGATAAGGGCGCGTGATTATTGAACTTTAGATCCCGGCCACTGGAAAAGTGTGGTGAAAAATAAGAATAAGAATAAGATGTCGGCCACTGGCAAAGTGTGACCGTAGAATAAGACTGTGGAATTTGATAAGATTATCGTACCTTGTTTTTAGTTTTTAAAATTATTAAATTGCGGGTTGAATAGTTTTTCTCAAATTGTCTTTTTTTAACCGATATTATTTTGAAGGAAAATTTATTTTAATAAAACGCCCACTGATTTTTCGAGAATGATTGTAATTCAATTGTTAATTGCTGGGTTGTGTAGCTCATTACTTACAAATTTCCAGGTTTGGCATAAGATCAAGTTGAGGTGCATTTAAGTTCGAGGATCTTAGATTTGGAATAGATTGGATGTTGACTCGTCATTATTACCCGCGCTTTTGTAATAGTTATGTTTGTAATAAAGTATATGATTAATAAAAAGAAAAAAGGGCGGGCTGTTACAATAGGTCTTTAAGGAATTCGGAGAATACGATGGGCGTTAGGTCATTGAACTTTACAATAAATGAATGCTTGATTATGTCGATAATTACTCCCTCCGTTTTTTATATAGGTTGTTTGAATTTTCTGCACACATTATTAGGTGCATTGACCACATAACTAAAATTTATTGTTTTTGAAATTTTCTTTTTTTGAATAAAATTGTGTAATCAAAATTTTAGTTCACAAAAAAAATTAATTGAAAATGTTAATTTTAACTATACAGTCAAAATACTTATAAATACGTGCAAAAAAGTCAAACGACTTATATAAAATAATATAAAAAACAGAGGAATACACAAATATAAACCATAGAAGCATTCTGGAATTCAGGAAAAGCACACAAACAAACAAAGAACCAGTATAAGAGAAACAAATACATACATATAATTGTGTACTTCTAAACTCAACATTCCACATCTCTCATTAACTCAGAGGGATGAAGTAAACTTACGACAATGAATTTTTCGAACCATGGAATCATGGATACTCGACTTCGACGGTATATTGAGCAAAGACAAATAGTATAAATGAACAAATGTGGAATCTCTCTACTGAATTTGGTAATCAACAACAGCATGGAAACATATCACACGACTTCTCTTTTAACGTTAACAACTTGAGCATAAAAACACTAGATAAATCTTTGTCCTCTTCTTCAGTGGCGAAAACAGAAATTTTTTTAGGGGGGGGCAGCTTATTAAACTAATACAAAAATAAATTCAGATTGTCACTATACCAGAAATCGAATCAGACAACACATGTTACACAATGGTCGCGAAAAATACCGTTGTCCCAAAAAATTTAACAACGGTGAACTGTTAGCTAGCAAAAAAGTGTTGTGTCTTTTAACTGCCGACAATGGTTATTCAACGTTTTTAAAAACGTTGTCTAACTGGTGCCCCTTTGGTCAGATGAGACAATGGTAGTTTACAGTGGTATTGTGTAACGTGTATTAACACAAGTGTGTTTCAATTCATAATAAACCGTTGTACATTATTTGGGAAAGATAATGGATTTTCATATATGTTGTGCAATTGAGATAACAGTTTTTAAGCACTAGTTGTGTTAATATTTCGAGACAATTGTGTTGAAAAACCAGTGTTAGAAAGTAACTATCTTTAGAAAACACGTGACAACAGTTTTTAGCAAAAACCGTTGTGTAATGTTCTGAGAGTTTTAAAAAAAATCCTTAAACAGAAAAGCAATCATTATACACAAAGCAAACCGAATCCTTTTGTCAAAGCAAATCATACAACAAAGTATCAAACTAAAAACCATATCCTTCAACAAATTATCAAAACGAACAACCTGATTACCACACATCCAGAGGACTGAAGCTTAAATCTAAACAAACCTAGAAAGTAAGAACAATTATGGGGAGAATTTGTAAACACAAAAACGAACTAAGGAGGTGAAGAAACCTCAAGGAAATTAAAGAAACATGAAGATATAACAAATAACTATAATGGGTAAGCAAAAAATCCAAAGAAAAACAGATAAATAAGAGCAAATATTGATTTTTCTAGGCTGATGAACAATGTTTTGGGAAATAGATTTTGGAACCCAAAAAGTCAAGCTAAAACTATGAAAATCGAAAAAGTGGTGGAAGAAACATGAAGTCGAAGCTTCAATCTTTAATGGGTAGCTAAGAGAAATCAAGAGCAAAGAGCAGATGCTGATTTTTCTAATTTGCAACTAGGATTTTTTGAAAAGAAGGGAGGAGAGAAAAGAGAGAAAAAGGGGTTTGATTTACTAAAACATAGTATTTGGATGACAAAATCAAGTAAAAATCGTGGTTTAATCACAAGAAATTGAAGAAGGTAAAGAGAGAGTACAGTGAGGATTGATTTTGAGATAATGAAGAAAAAGAATCGGAAAGAAACTATATCCAGGGGTGTATATAATGAAGAAAATATTCGGTCATTTCACAAGCTATTATTTATATATTAAAAACCTTTTAAAATTCAAATTTAAATGGAAAATAAGTGAAAATAAAACTTAATATTTTTAAAATAAAGAGCACAAAATTAGGAACACATGAATATTTTTAGGTTAAAAAACGAATTAACTACGAATTTTGCAAGTATAGATCCCTAAAATGCAATATAATCCATAAAATCATTTTAAAATCCTTAAATACAAAAAATAATTCACTCCACAATTTTAAAAACTAAATAAATATACAAAGATAATATTATAAAAAATTTCATGATTTTTAACAACTCCGATGATTTTATAAAATTAAAGAAACAGGATCGTGCCCCGTTATAGGAAGCACTTTTACTACGTTTTTGTTAAAATCTTGCACTACCCGACCTTTTTATTTTTCGATTATTTTTTCCCAACACTAAAATGAGTGTTTATTAACATTCGTACGGTTCGATCATCGAAGTAATCATTCAAAAAAAATTATTCAGTCAATCTGGATCGTGCCCCGTTATAGGAAGCATCACTTTTACTACATTTTTGTTAAAATCTTGTACAACCCGACCTTTTTACTTTTTGATTATTTTATTCTAACACTAAAATGAGTGTTTATTAACATTCGTACAGTTGGATCGTCGAAGTAATTATTCAAAAAAATTATTCAGTCAATCTGGATCGTGTCCCATTATAGGAAGCAACACTTTTACTATATTTTTGTTAAAATCTCGTACAACCCGACTTTTTTATTTTTTGATTATTTTTTCCCAACACTAAACTAAGTTTTTATTAACATCTTTACGGTTCTATCGTCGAAGAAATCATTTAAAAAAATGAATCAGTGAATCTGGATCATGCCCCGTTATAGGAAGCGTCACTTTTACTACGTTTTTGTTAAAATCTCGTACAACCCGACCTTTTTATTTTTCAATTATTTTTTCCCAACGGTAAAATGAGTGTTTGTTAACATTCGTACGGTTCGATCGTCAAATAAATCATTCAAAAAAATTATTCCGTCAATCTGGATCGTGCCCCATTATAGGAAGCAACACTTTTACTACGTTTTGTTAAAATCTTGTACAACCCAACCTTTTTATTTTTTGATTATTTTATTCCAACACTAAAATGAGTGTTTATTAACATTCGTATGGTTGGATCGTCGAAGAAATCATTCAATAAAATTATTCAATCAATCTGGATCGTGCCCCGTTATAGGAAGCAGCACTTTTACTACGTTTTTGTTAAAATCTCGTACAACCCGACCTTTTTATTTTTTGATTATTTTTTCCCAACACTAAAATAAGTGTTTATTAATATCCGTACGGTTCGATCGTCGAATAAATCATTTAAAAAAAATTATTCAGTGAATCTGGATCGTGCCCCGTTATTAGAAGCGTCACTTTTACTATATTTTTGTTAAAATCTTGTACAACCCGACCTTTTTATTTTTTGATTATTTTTTCCCAACACTGAAATAAGTGTTTATTAACATCCGTACGGTTCGATCGTCGAACAAATCATTCAAAAAAATTATTCAATCAATCTGGATCGTGCCCCGTTAAAATTTTATTACGTTTTTATTAAAATTTTGTACAAACTGACCTTTTTATTTTTTGATTATTTTTTGTCAACACTGAAATAAGTTTTTATCTTATATGATTTTATAATATAAATCTCCTAAAAATACTACTCGCTTTGACTATTCTATTTTCGATTATACATAATATATATTTTTTAAGTATTTTTTCGTCCCAAAAGTACTGTATTTCCTTTCCCGCTTAACAAATTTCATTTCCCACCGTGCCCAATTTTTCATGTCCCCCCTTATCAAATTTTTATTTCCCACCCCCTCAACCACAAATACATAGGGCTCAGCTGATGAACTCTCCCAATTTCATTTTTTTTTTCAATTTTTTTGAAGCTTCAATCTAAGACTTGCCTTCTCTCTCACATACCATTTCTCAATCTCGTCTCAATTACAGTTTCATTTCACCCCTCTTTCTCATGTAGCAGGACATAGCTACAACCTGTGCTCGTGCTACTGCTGGTTTTAATCATGACAGTGTGTCAGAACTGCGAACATTTTCAGACCACTTTGGTGCCTATCGCCTTAAGTAAGTTCCTGAAACTTCATCTTCATATGAGTAATCCAAGTATCCAATCCCCAAACATTTGTGGTTTGTTTTACTTGTTTTATTCACAGTGATGCTTAGTACCACAAAGATTTGTACGAGGAGAAGAATATGTATGTGAATTGTTTTTTATTATTTGTTCAGTGATGCTTACAACAAATTCTTATCTCTGTGTGAGAGACGGCCTGACTTGATGAACTCATGGAATTCTGGAGTTGATGACAGAACAGTACAATCTTCATATGGATCTCCTAAAACCTCGGAGGCGAACTCGAAAGCAAGGTATCTTTTTAGCACCTACAACTGAAATAAAGATATTTTTTAAAATTATGTCTTCAGGTGTTATTTATGCATATTGCTTTGATGCTACCTATCTCAGTTTTTGAATGAAAATACAAGATTTGCAGCTTCGGTGGTAGCTGAGTCTACCTCTGGCAGCTTAGTGGAGGAAGAGCCTTTGAAAAAGGTAACCAGGCAGAGGAGGACTAAAAAGAAGATCGAGGACCCGGTAGATCAAGTTAGTGAAACAGAACTTAGTGATGGTGAGGGGGAGAGTGAGGGGGAGACAGTCGATACAGATGTGGATGATGACATATCAAAGAATTCTAAGTGTCAAGGTGGTGATTGGCATGATCTTCCTGATGAAAAGGTATTAACATACCTTTTGTTGGTTAGAACGTAAGCTATAGCTGAAATTGAACTTTCTCTAAATGTGTACATATATCCTTTAATTTAGTACAGCAGTTGAGAATAAACTTTCTTATAAGTTTGTGTATTGACCTCTTGCTTACCTGAAAGTCATTTTATTTTTGCTCTATTGTGTTTGCTAGAGAGGGGTTTATTTGCTTTCTTGACATGGGCATCAAATTAGATCTAGTGTTATGATGAAGAGTAGATAAATTATGCATGACATACACACATCTGCTCTTTTGTCGGATTAGTCATAATAATATGTTGCAATCAACAAGATAAAATTTTGTGGAGCTGTTGGTCAGATTTAAGATTCTTTTGTGTTAAACTATACACCATATTTCTTCTTACAAGTCATAAACTGCATCCTCTTATACGGTTGTAATTATTCGAATGAACTGTTAAATATATATGAGTATAAGATCCTTGGAAGGGCCTTCCCCAACACCTTAAGGTTTTAGGTGAAACGATTTCTAACATGGTATCAGAGCTCTGGTATTTGTGGAGGTCTCGAGTTCGAACCCCACCGCCCCCAATATTCTCAATTTAATTTGGCACTAAAGAATTGCTCCAAAAATGTGCTCCTAGTGACCACTCTTATCCCGTAGTGGGCTTGCGAGTGAGGGGGAGTGTTAAATATATATTAGTATAAGATCCTTGGAAGGGCCTTCCCAACACCTTAAGGTTTTGGGTGAAACGGTTTCTAATATGAACAAACATATAGTGGCTCGTTTACAGGGATTGAAGGATGAAAACATTGGTTGTTACTGTCCGTTGCTTTTCTGCTGTCTAGAAAATGGTTCTGATAACTGCGACGAGCATGTTCCAGTCACGTAACTGCTTTAAAAATGCTCTTGGTGGAGGTAAACAAGATTTTTTTTCAACAACTCTGCTATCATTTACCTCTGGTGGGGATTGTGCATTGGCCCTGGCCTGCAAAATCTTAAGAGTAACAGTTTTTTTATACAAATGGTTATGTATGCAATTTTTACATTGATAATTTGTAGAACTCGTAGAGACATGATATTTTGCTATGTATGCAATTTTTACATAGAAATTGTAGATCAATTAGAAATTTTTGTATTGATAAATTTATTGATTCATTATTTAATTGGTTGGGGGCATTTTTAAAATCATTTTGTGTACATAAACCATTGTTAATTTGCTTTGGTATAACACCAATAAAATAACAAACCGTTGTTCAAACCCACTACAACAGAAGTAAGTCAGACATCACTTTTCAACCGTTGTCTATCGGCTGTTGTCTATTGAGCCGCCATCTTTGATAATATCACACACCAGTATCTTAACGTTGTATCGATACTACCAGTACAACGATTTATAAACAGTTGTGTAAAATTTTTTTTAACGGGAGAATTCCATTGTGTCAAGTATCTCATACAAAGGTTTTATTGCCTGTTGTACTGATGTCATCTATACAACGGTGGAATACTGGTGTGTAACAGTACCATAGACGGTGGCTCAATAGTTAACGGGAAACTTCTCTGACAGACAACGATTGAAAAGTGGTGTCTGAATCGATTTCTGTTGTACTGTGTAAAACAGCAGCAAAAGTAAATTTCAAATACTTGGTACTTACATAAAACAGAGGCGGTCTATAGATATCTTGCTTCCAAAAATTCATCTTTCGCATCAGATGGCACCTGAAGTTCATTAAAAAGATAAAAAAAAATATTACAATATGCCTAAATCATGTTGAAATGCAGAAAATGTCTAAGCATATATAATATTATTAGCCTAACTTATCATTATATATGCAAGATGATTAAAATCTCAATAAGAATATCACTTACCACTACTCTTAATCTTTGCATAAACGTGGTAAATCTGCCCTTCGAGATTTCATATTCTGAAAATGTTGGATGATTATCTCATTGTCTATACTTGTGAAAAGCTCTTTCTCGATATAACACACCAAGCAATCGGTTAGAAATTCATCCCCCATTTTATTACGCAAATTTGTCTTGATAATGTCATAGCTGAAAATGCGCATTCCACACTTGTTGTAGCAACTGGTAAAACTAAAATAAGCTCTAAGTGAAGATATACCAATGGAAAACTTTTATCAAAACCCACCGCAACCATCTTTTTAGCAAGATGCCCCATATTTTGCAATTGCGAAAATGCTGTATTTCTTTTCGTTTCAGACAGCCACATCTTCAGCTCTTCTTTAAGTTCCATACGATCAGACTGTGAGAATTCTTGTGGGTATAGTTATGCAAGTCGAAGTACCTTTGAAAGATCAAAGTTTGCGAATGTATTCTTCGGGTCAAGGCAGGCAACACACAATAACAGTTCTGTACTTGATTCCAAGAAACGATTCTCCATTTCTTGACTAATACGATCAACTTGGCAAAATATGACAACTCGAAAGTGATGAAAGTAAGTTGTACCTTATTTACCGCGAATCCGGCAGGAACATTCTCTTCCATTTTTGGAATGTCAATTTTATTTTCTGAACAGAAAGTAGAGACCTCCTCCAATAGCTCATCCCAACCATTCTCTCTCAAATTTTGTAATTTGCTTTTCACATCTGAAACCAAACTCATAGCTTGTATTATGTTTTGATCTTTTTGTTGCAATAATTGTGACAAAGAATTTGTCATTCCCAAAACTCGTACTTTTCCATTTTATCAATTAAGCCAATTACCTTGCGTTTACTCTTCCTTTCATTCCCATCCTCGTATATATTAGTCATAACCAGAATCACTGATGACCACACAGAGAGAAGACGAATGATTGTTTTGTAGTATGAACCCCAGCGTGTGTCACCTGGTCGAGTTAAATTGCTCTCTTGATTTAATCCTCTTCCACTAGAAATATCACCATGTTCTAAACGTGTAACCATGTCTTCATGTTGCTTTTGTCGAAGCTCATCATTTCTTTTGCAAGATGCACCAACCGCATTAGTAATCAAAGATAAATAATCGAAGAAGTCACTAACAAACTGATTTCCTTCTACAACAGCCGTAACTGCTAGCTGGAGTTGGTGCGCAAAGCAATGAACATATCTAGCATAAGGATTTTCATTTAAAATTAGAGTCTTTAAACCATTCAGCTCACCTCGCATGTTTGAAGCCCCATCGTCCCCTGACCTCTGATTTTTGATATTGACAAACCATGTTTAGCAAAAAAAATTGTCAATAACACCTTTTGAAGAAAATGCAGTGGTTCCTTTGACATGAACAACTCCAACAAACCGCTCCACGACCTCCCCAAGATTGTTTATATACAACTGAGATCGCTATCACAAAAATTAAAGAGATATAGGTAGGAATAGTTTCATCCTATCAAAAGAAACATAGTAATTTAAAAACAACCTTGTTCAAGCATGTAATGAAATGTTTGTGTATGAAGTTAACCTCATGCATTATTATCCATGCATATTTACCTTGACATTTGAAGACAAGTGTGATTTTCGTTTTTACCTTAACATTTAATGACATTTTGAATTTTTAAAATTTAACATTACAACTTTTTATCTACATGGAATAATTATTTTTTAACTATAGTTATTTGTTAAGAGTTTTCCAAATTATTACTTTTTATAAATATTTTCTAATTTTCTAAAATATTTTAGATTTTAGTTTCCGAAATTAATAAATTAATTAATCCCATCTTTACCCTCTAATTATTTAACGGTAACAGTTAAAATATTTTTATTACAATATCTTTCGCCTATAAATGACATACTATTTTTATTTCATTCCGACTGAATTTTAATTAAAGAATTAAGTGAATAAAAATATTCAATACATTCCTCCATTTCGTTGTTGAGTTCCATTTACATGAATGAATCTCTAGTCTATTGGAGGTGATTTGGGTGTAAATATATGTGTAAAGCACCGGGCCAAAATCCAATCACCTCATATCAACGGCCCAATAAAATTGTTCTTTTCTCTTTTTAATAAACTGGAATTTCGAACACAACTCAAATATAACACAATGCATTACGGCTTTGTCCAGTAAAGCAAAACTACTCCAACGACATGAGCTTCCTCACGAATAAACCCTTGATCATTCCACCATCCGAGGTAGACGATGACTTCAAATTGATTGTTGGTTCACAACAGGTGCTCTCTCCCCCCCTCCCCTCCCCCCCCCCCTCTCTCTCTCTCTCTCTCTCTCTCTCTCTCTCTCTCTCTCTCTCTCTCTCTCTCTCTCTCTCTCTCTCTCTCCCTCTCTCCCTCTCCCTCTCCCTCTCCCTCCCTCCCTCCCTCCCCCTCCCTCCCTCCCTCCCCCTCCCTCCCTCTAATTTCCCGTCATTATTATATATTTATATGTATATCTGAAATAATAAGTGAATATATAATCCTCTGTTTTCTTTCTCAAGCACTGCTTCATTTTCGACAAGCGTAAAGGCAATCGCAAGCTTTCTCCTCCGTTGTAAGTTCCAGTTTCAATTCCAATTTTTTATTTTTACTATTATACTTATTAAAAACTATACATATTTTGTCTGTCAGAGAATCATGGCCTGGGATGAATTCTTAATGTAACATGTTGTATATGTTTAACAACAGGTCTAGTCAGACACCTGAAGAAGATAATCTCGAAATCTACAACAAGATAATCACTTCAATGTTAGCCCCTGTGGCAGTTGACACCGCTTGCATTTTGTTTGATTTCACAACTTTTCTTTGCTTGGATAAATTTAAAGATCAACCATTAGAGGTTTTTATAAGTACTAATGCTGCTGACAATGAAAGCCAAAACAGGATTCTTTATATCCACATCATGCCTCCCGATAGGTATAAAAAATCGTATTTAATCATATAGTTTCTATGTCACAAATATCCACACTCTTCCTGATTCTTACCACTTTAACTTGCTTTCCTGGCCTATAACTATAAGCAGAAGTACTCTGGTTCTGAAATCACCATCACCTTTGGATGCATGTGGAAAGGTATCCATTAAATTCAACAATATTTGGGAGAGATTTCTGCCAGCTCAACTTATCTCCCATCAGCCTGTGTCAGATCAGTGGATGTTTTATGATTCCTGCAAAAGGATTAATTCAGACACACTACAGGCTTTTCCTACTAAGAAGATCATTGGTGATGGAGCTATGGTAACTCATTTGTGTTTCTGATAATTATTTGGAACTTAGTTATGATTTCTGAACTAATTTAAATGTTATAATTATATTTTGATCAACGACCCAAAGAAGAAGATGCTGTGTTGTGCAAATTATTTAGTGGTATACTGACCTCAGTTTATTTGTCTTACATTCAAGCAGTTTTTTTGGTTAGACAAGCTCAGTTTGAACAAGTGTTTCGGCATCCTTTCTTTTCCGTTGTAAGTTAATTGTTTTAGTTAATTTTTGGGTAAAATAGCTAACACATGTAGTCACCTAAAACTTGCAAGTAGGTCACCAAGTTAAAAAAACTTTCAGTCAACTAATGAAGTACTTAAAAACTTGCAGTTGCATCACTCCCGTCAGTACCGTTAAAAATCTAACGTTTTTGCTTAGGTGGATTGCTTACTTGGCACTATCTCCCCAATAGAAACCCAGCAACATGGACTGAAATACTTACATATAACCCGATTCATATAGCTCAAATATATATGTATGCACTTGTTCACTCTTAAAAGACAAACATCAATGAGACAAACAGGGGAACTCCTAATTCAATGAGATGGGTCGTTTGCAGCGGTGGGTTGTGTGGTGGTGAATGGAGTGTGAACGACGGTGAAGGTTATGGGTGATAAAGGGAGAAGAAGGGAGGGTAATTGCAGAATGGGGAGGTGATTGGAAATGGTGGTGTGGCTGAATGGCGTGGTGGATTAGTGGCGCGAGTTGGGTTGTTGGTCGTTGAAGAAGGAGAATGGCGCTGTGGGTGTGGTTGAAGAACAGAGGCGGGAGGACGATGGTGAACGGGGTGTGTTTGTGGCGAGAACGGAGGTTGAGTGATGGGGGAGTGTGAACGGAAGGGACGAGTAGGATGTTTAGGAGTAGACATCTGATGGGTTCCAGTAGGATGCCCAGTAACACCAGTAGTCGAATACGAATGCGCACCGGGTACGGTTCCGGTGGCAGCAGTGGCTTGTTTGTTGGCGTCATTAAGCTCCATAGCTTCCTGTTACTCCATGGCAGCAGTGACCTAATTTCTGTTGATTTAATCTGATTTGGGGTAATTGATTTTGGGGTAATTGATTTAATCTGATTTTGGGGTAATGATTTGTGCTGAGGTGGCGTGACATGGAGCTTACTTGGCGTGACATGGAGCTTACTTGGTGTGGTTGATGTCAGCAACGTTAGTTGCACCGTTAAAAGTCAAGGGATTTTAACGGACGCGCAAATTAGTTCTGACTTAATGATTCGGTTGATTAATATGTGTAACTTAGTTATGTGATTGAAAGTTTTTTTAACTTGGTGACCTACTTGCAAGTTGTAGGTGACTACAGTAATGTATTAGCTATTTTACCCGTTACTTTTTTTTTCCAAAGTACAATTGTTGTGGACGGTTTCCTTCTCATATTTGTGTCTGAATAAATTCTTTTTAAGGATTATGAATTATTTACATGCAGTAGAATATGTATGCTATATATAATATATGTAATAATGAGAATATACCTTCATATATGGATCTAGATTCCAGCCAAACACTTGAACTTTATGCTGTGGTTAAATCTTGAAATTTACAAAAAGATGAGCACTTCATGGTTGACTTCGTGTACATTCTGTTTAATTTCATAAGTTCTCTTTACTTAGATTAATATTATGATTAACCTTTAGAAACTTGTGTCAGGAGAGATGTCTATCAAAGCAAAACAGGATTGTTTGCATATCATGCCTCTTTCTGGCTAAGAATGAAAAATCCTATTGAATCATAGATTCTAGTACATAACAAATACCAACAGTCTTCTATTTCTTGCTAATCCTGTAACTCGCTTGTCTTGTATATATACAGAAGTACTCTGGTTGTCAAATCTCTACTACCTCGCTGGACCTTACCAGTGAATACAGTGCACACATATGTAGATCTAATGGGTGATGTCTCGGGGATGAATGTCTTACCACAAGAATTGATAGAAGAAATTGTCTCACGTACCAGCCCTGTGGATGTGTGTGGAACGCTATCAATTGTGTCCAGGAAGTTCCGCTCAGCCGCAAAAACTGACAATGTTTGGGAGAGATTTCTGCCGGCTGACCTCATCTCCCGGCGGGTAAAGCGAATTCCGTCACATTTTTGGCTAAATGTTGAGGATCCCTGGGAAAAGATTGATTCAGATACTCTACAGGCTTTTCCTACCAAGAAGGATTTGTATATGTTTCTTTCAGTCAATCCTTTAATCATTGATGACGGTGATATGGTAATTATTTCATCTTTTAACGTAAACTACTTGGAACTTTTAAAAAAGTCCCTTCTGATTCTTCTTGCTTTAATTGGCTGTAGGTCTATTGTGCAAATTAGTTATATACTAACTTCGATTCTAATTGTTGTCAATCAAGCAGTACTTTTGGTTAGACAGGCTCAGCGGGAACAAGTGTTTTTTCCTAGTACCCGGGAAGCTGTCGATACCTGAGCCAAATGGTTGGACTGGGCAATATTCTTATTATGAGTCAACTCTGCCTTTTAGGATTGAGGGAAAGATAAGCACTTCACTACTGTCCCCTAATACACTCTATACTGCCTACCTTTGTTTTGATTTCACGGCATCTGGTGATTTTAACGGATTTGGGGAAGAAGAACCATTACAAACTTGTGTCGGGATTGATGGTGGGTGCGAAAGCGACAGCAGGATTGTTTACATACCGTTCATGCCTTTTGAGTATCAAGGACGTACGACGATTTTAAGATGTAAGCCACCAGATATGCCTGTATTAAGTGGCCCTCAGTATCCAAGAAAGATAAATTATGTATGTTATGAACTTGAGTTGGGTGACTACTTCAACAAGGATGGTGGTGGTGACAACAGGGAACTGAAGATGTGCTTGAGTGAAATCAAAACTGGGGAACCCAAAGGTGGCATCTATCTTCACGGAATGGAAATCAGACCAAAAAATGGTCAAAATATATTTGTAATTTAAGATTCCCTAATATTTAGGAGTTACTATCTAGTAAAGGATATAATGTTACTCTTGCTCTTATTACTTACTGCATATTTGATGCTTCCAGCGATAATGATGTCTTACTATGGAGATATCGAGGTTAGTTCAATGTGATAACAAATGTTGATATCTTGAGAGCATGGGGAGGGTTCATAGTACTATAAAGTTGTGAAGAATGAATAATAAGCAAAAAGCTGATTTTGTATGATTTGGATGCAATTACAATATTTCAGGCAGAGTAGCTTCTCACGCTCAACACTTTGCCTATGCTTTTCTTACCGTCTATGCTTTTCTTACCGTCGCTTCATTGATTATGTCTTTTACTGTACAGTGATAGTTTTTGCATGCAGCTTATTATTGTTTTACTCTTAGTTATTTGAAAGTCTTCTTCCATATCGTAATGCCAGATTTGTAGGTTAACTCACCGTATATACATACATACATACACAGAGATATCATTCTACATATTACCTAATACTTAACTTGGCTTCTCTGAAACATAATATGGTTATGAAGAAGCTTAATTCTCAAATTATCTTGGAGCTTATCTTTGAATCACATGATTAGCAAAAGTTGTCATGTTGACATAATTAAATCAAATCCATCTTTACCTGTACGGCTACCCAGCTGCATTGGTCTTTATCACAGAGATGCAACCCAAGAAGGAATGGCCAACAAAGAAAGAAAGCTGAAATAACACTCGATTCCTTCATGGTTGAAAAGGCCTTGCTTACTAATGATGCCTTTACTTATTTTATTTTATTTTTATTGAATATTTTGTTGATATTTATCCTAGTATACCTACAAATATATATTCAGGGTACTAGTGTAAAATCAACAATTTTTGAAACTGCTATAATTCCCAAAATCAAGTCACCAAAACGACATCTTGTCAAGGTGACTGACTGCAAATGGAGTAATAAGGACGGAAATTAAAAGAAGCAATCTCAAGGATATAAAATCATGTAAAAAGATTCCAGTGAATGGAGCCATCAAAATGAAAGTCAAGCATTCTGCTAGTTCCTCTCTAGTCAGATGCCCAAAGTGGAGAAAACAACTGGTTGTTCTTGACAAGGGTTTGCCTATTCAGCCTATCCAAGAAGAAGTAGTAATTGATAAAGTAAAAATCAAGCAATGGAGGGAAAATAGGATATGCAAAGTTGAGCTAAGGGACAGGAAAATGTTCGTGACCAATGTTGATGAAGAAGAAAGGGAATTCTACCATGACAGCTCAAAATCAACCACTCATGACATCAGAAGGGTAATCAGCCTTTATGATAAGACAATTATGGTGAACAAATTACTAATGGTTGAGTTAGCTGAGTATTTGGCAAGAAAATATCACAAAAAGATTGACAAGTTGAAGAAGGAGGAAATGGCAGAAAAGAAGATTAAAAAAAATGAAGAGATTGAAAGAATGTCTGAAGAGCTGAGGAGGTTGGGAAAATGCAGAGTCTTCAAAGACTCTGACAGGGTTGAGTTCAAAAAGAAAAATGGAGCAACCTTAAGAATCAGACTCAAGTTTATCAAAGGTTATCCTTTACAATCACTGCAAGATGCAGTAGATGCTCTAGAAAATGCAATCCTGATTGAAGAAGTAATGGTCAGACAAGAAATTCTTCAAGCCATTGAAGAGATCAAAATCAGAGAAGAAATTATTATGGTATTCTACTGTACTCCTTGTTTTTTCTTCAAAAATTATTCCAGAAGCTTTTCTTCCTCTGAAATTATTACTTTTCCTACTCCTGTTTTCAGCTGCATGTTGAATGTATTTACCACAAAAATTTGGTAATAGTATACAAGGCTCTAAGAACAATCAAATTATTAACAACATCTGTGAGATCCTTCTTGAACAGTATAGTCTTGGCTCCTAATAACTAGCTACATTTTCTGTTTCTACAATACTAGCAGTAGTTTGAACTAAAAACTTCACATACTGTAATTCATCAAAACTCTTGAAGTACAATAAGGAGTTAAAGTGAGAGCATTCAAGTAAGAGCAAGTGAAATTTAAGTTATTATGTATCTTTATACATGTATTTTCTTTATTTTAGTTGTTGATGTGAAATTTTTTTAAGACTTTTTGAATGTTACAATTTGATATATTACATGTTGTTTAATGTAAGTATATTGATATAAATATTGAAAAAGATGAAGAATATGCTTTTAAAATGAGAATGATTCCCTTTGGTATAAAATTTGGTGTAGATGGGTTGGAGATGATTTAAAATTTGGTGAAATTTTTACACCAATTTGTTGTAAAAGTTACACCAAATTGGTGTAATGGATCAAATTGGTGTAATGGGTTGGAAATGCTCAGTTCATACGTCAAGCAAGCTTACGGTTGGTTTGATTAAGCAATATCCCAAGATTGATTCAAGTAAAGCCTCGTAAACCATTCCTCTATATTTTGACTGGTCACGAGTACAATTTTCTAAATCCACATGATCATGAGTGTCATTTATAGGTGCCACTAATTTTTGTGATGCATATTGATGGGCTATGACCTAACTATGGCCCCAGAATCAATATTGATTCAGTGGAAGACTTCAATCTTGGAGTCGTTAAGCATAATCCTCAACCCTCCTCGGCAGAAATGGAGTAATGATTCGCCCACCGGTCTGCTTGAGAAATATGATTACCTAGGAGTTTCTAGGAAGGATAACTAGTGCCCTTATCACACATTCCACTTCACCTAAATGACGTGTCTACGAAATTTAGTGCTTATAGTGTCTATATTATTTATATGTCGAGTGTCTACAAATTGTACCCAACAGAGTCTACTCTCCGAGTCTAATCTTGACGGGCTACTCGTAACGGTGTCCAAAAATGTCTAATCTTTTTTTACAACAATGATAACAATCGCTAAAACTAGTTATGAGTACAGTGATAACGGCTGCAAATTGCCAAATAACTGAAGGAATGCAAGTTGAAGGGATACAGTGATGAGTGCAGAAACAGGAATGACTGAAAGGGACGCAAGAATTGCCAAGTAATACAAACAAGGCCAATAGGCTACAGTACAATACCAAAAAGAAAAGTCATACTTGAGTTTCCTGTGTTACCTCTTGGCTACATCTTTAATGTTCAAAGTTGTAGTACGCATGAATGTTGTGGCCATACCTGGGACCATCCTGTCGTCAGCATCGTTTAACAGGTCCAATCTATCGTCATATCGTCATATGTTGAATTACTTCAGTTATAAAAGGAATATAATCAATATTATATTGCTTCACATACCAGACATGAATTCTAAAGTGTCGTCTTGGTTTACCTCTTTTTTCTTGCTCATCTTGCTATGCAAGTGCTCTACTTTGTCAGTAAATAAGAGAACTGATGTGCTCTCCCTGCTTGCACTTAAAGATCAGATTCAAGGCGGCTTGAGCTCGTGGAACCAATCTGTTCATTTCTGCCAGTGGCAGGGAATAACATGCAGCAAGCTTCATCATGACAGGATTATATCACTCAACCTCTCTAGCCAGGGTTTGGTAGGCTCCATATCACCTCATATCGGCAATCTTAGCTTTCTAAGGGTCCTCCACCTTGGACAAAACAAATTCCACGGCTCCATCCCCCCAGAAATAGGTCAGTTGTTCCGTCTCCGACATTTGAATATGAGAAATAATTCTTTTACTGGCAAAATCCCCATGAATCTTACACAATGCAAGGATCTTAATCTTATATATTTAGGAGAAAATAGTCTCACAGGGAGTATCCCTGTAGAGCTTGGTTCATTTCAAAAACTTAAAAATTTGTATCTTGGATCTAACACTCTTTCTGGAGAAATACCTGCATCTTTTGGTAACTTATCATCCCTAGAGTACTTCAACATTGGAAGTAATAATCTGGAGGGGAATATTCCAGAGACCCTTGGCAGGTTGTCAAAGTTAACATCATTTATTGTTGAATATAATACACTTTCTGGTCAGGTCCCTTCATTAATCTACAACATTTCTTCCATAACAGAGTTTTCTATTATTCAAAACAACCTATCTGGTAGTCTTCCACCAAACCTCGGCAATGCTCTTCCAAACCTGGTCGAGTTCATGGCAACTGGAAATAGCTTTTCGGGGCCTTTTCCAAGGTCACTAATAACGCTACCATGCTTCAGCTATTCGATGTTATGGACAACTTCCTCACAGGAAAGGTTCCCAGTGACTTGGGAGCCCTTCAGAATCTGGAATTGTTCATTATCTCAAATAACCTGCACCTGGGAACAGGAGAATCAGAAGATTTGAGTTTCATCACTTCTCTAACAAATGCCACAATCCTAAAGTCCTTGGTCATAAGCTATAACAACTTTGGTGGTGCTCTTCCTGTTTCTGTGTCAAACTTAACCAGCCTAGAGCAGTTATATGTTGGACATAATCCAATAGTTGGAACTATACCAGAAGCAATAGGAGAACTTCCCAACCTGATTGCACTAGGGCTCGAAACTGCTAAGTTTCAAGGTAGTATTCCATCATCTATTGGAAAAATGAAGTTACAAAGACTGATTCTATTTGAAAATAAGCTTACTGGGCCTATCCCAGCTTCTCTAGCAAACATTACTTCTCTTTATGAGTTATATCTAAATGATAACAGATTAGAAGGAAGCATCCCTCTAGAATTTGGCGGTTTTAAATTTCTAAACCTTCTAAACATTTCTTATAACAATTTAAATGGAACCATTCCCAGACAATTATTCGATATCTTCTCCCTAACAAGTCTTAGTTTATCAAGTAATTTTCTCACTGGTTCCTTACCTATTGAGGTGGGTAATCTTAAAAACGTCCAATTACTGGATGTATCTGGAAATAAGTTGTCGGGTGAAATACCCAGTACCCTTGGGAGTTGTATAAGTATAGAAGTGCTTTCTCTGGAGAACAATTCATTTGAAGGAAGGATTCCTCAATCCTTAACTTCTTTAAAGGTTGTACACGAGATTGATGCATCAAGCAACAATATCTCAGGGGAAATCCCAAAATATTTTGGTGACTTCCAATATCTCGAACGTTTGAATCTATCATTCAATGACCTGGAAGGTGACGTGCCAAAAAATGGAATCTTCCAAAATGCAAATGCTGTTTCAGTTGACGGAAACATCAAGCTTTGTGGGGGCAGCAAAGAACTGAACTTGGTGGCATGCCGACTCGATCATTCCACCAAAAAGAGGTCTCTTGGTTTCATACTAGCAATCTCGCTGGCGGTCTCTTTCTTTGTCCTCGGGCTCCTCATTTATTTTATAATTTATATGAAGAAAAAACCACAAAACATGTCTTCTTCAAACTCTTCGAGGAGTCCATATCTCAAAGTTTCTTATGGTGAACTTCTTCAAGCAACGGGTGGATTTTCCCCAGACAACTTGATTGGTGAGAGGGTAGTTTTGGACGAGTCTATAAAGGGATTCTAGACGAGGGCAGATTGATTGTTGCTGTGAAGGTCTTCAAGCTTCAACAGAGAGGATCTTTAAAAACATTCAATGCGGAGTGTGAATCATTGCGTAGTATTCGTCACCGTAATCTCGTTAAGATCATCACGTCTTGCTCTAGCACGGATTTTCAAGGTAACGACTTTAAAGCACTTGTTTTCGAGTTCATGCCTAATGGAAATGTAGAAACGTGGTTGCATCCAGTTGGCGATCGAGAAGAAAATCAACCAAGGAACTTGAACCTGCTTCAAAGACTGAATATTGTTATTGATGTTGCTTCTGCACTAAATTATCTTCATCACCAATGCCACATTTCAATCATTCATCGTGATCTAAAGCGAAGCAATGTTCTTCTTGACAATGATATGGTAGCTCATGTTAGTGACTTTGGTTTGGCAAAGCTTCTTCCAGGATCAGCGGAAAACTTGAACGGGAATCAAAGTACTTCTCTTGGGGTTAAGGGTTCTATTGGCTACGTTCCTCCTGGTAAATTTTTTATACATAAAATCTTTTATGATTACTGTAGCTGTAGATAATTGAGTGATGGTACTTCATAAAAACTTACATCATAAAAACTTACACATGCAGAATATGGTATGGGTGGTGCCACAACAACACAAGGGGATGTGTACAGCTATGGCATCTTACTGTTAGAATTGTTCACTGGGAGGAGACCAACTGATGAAATGTTTGCAGAAGGCTTGGACATACACAACTTTGTTCGAACGGCTTTACCAGACCAAGTACATGAGATTGTGGATCCAATATTAATATCTGAAGAACGAGAAGAAGAAGAAGAACATGCAATGCTAACATGTATTGCTTCAATACTAAGAATTGGCATTGCATGTTCCGCGCAAACTCCAGGGGAAAGGAAGGACATGGAAGAAGTTGATATGGAGTTGCACTCCATCAAAGAACAATACAATGCCTTTCTAAATAGGAAGTATAGCCTCTGACTATCTCCTACTCCTCTACCTCGCTAACTACAGAAGGCAGCACTCAACTGAAATTTATCTTGGCTCAACAAACCCAATTTATGTTTCCATATATATGTTTTTGTCTCATCTGAAGCTATTACCTCTTTTTAAATGGAATACAAATTTGTTTTAGATGCAACATCTATACTATATATATTATAATAAGCGAAAGGGGTATAAATTGTAGTTGGTTTTATCCCTTATTTTTTGTTATCCTCATTCATAACCGTTAGATCTTCAATTCAAATAGATCATGACAGTTAGATACAACAATACTAAAAGTTGAAGGTCTAAGGTTCGAATCCCGCCAACAACATTTTAATATAAAATTAATACTAGATTATATTATATAGAAAGGTTGAAGGTTCGATTCCCACCAACAGCATATTAATTTAGATTTAATACTAAACTAAAAATAATGTTTAAAATATTATATATACTAAACTATAAACAAATTTAAAAAAAATAAAAATAACTCATGCTTTGCACGGGCTATAAGCTAGTATACTTAATAATAATAGGGAAATGCTAACCATAGCACTAAGGACTATGGTTAAGCATTAAATATTTTCATATTTTCTCATAATAATATACTAGATAATATCCCGTGTGAAGCACGGGTCGAGATAGTTTATTTAAACTGATCATTTTTATTAAATTTTTATTAGAATTATTTTATTTGTTACAAAAGAATACTTTAAAAAATGATAAAAGTATAAAAGAAAACTACATTATTTATGCAACTCAATAGATTATAACAAAAGAATTGTAATTACATCAGAATTTCAATAATTTCAGAAGACATGCATCTAGAAGAAAGCATTAAAACGGAATTTCACTTATTAATAAGATATTAAATGATAACCCGTGTGAAGCACATACCCGAGAAAATTTAATTAAATTCCAAACAACTTTTTTAGAAAATTCCAAACAACTTTTTTAGAAAATAATATGAATTTTTGGGAAAGTAGGAATATTAAGTGAAACCAAAATAAGGGTGGAACCAAATTTGTTACAAAGTATCATTAAACATGATTTATTAATAAAGGTTATAGATTTGTTAGTGTTTTATAAAATGTTATACGATCAGGCTACGTGGTGTTTTACAAAAATTTATATCAAGTAACCTTATATTGTATTTTTTTATTCGTTGTTATTTTAACCTCTATTTATTGGTGGTTTTATCCGGGTCTTTTTCTAGTAAAAAAATTATCATAAGAATTCTATTTTTAATTCTTTTTAAAGAAACATAGTAGTATTTTAGGGAAAATAGGATTCTATTAAAAAATTACAAATAAAAGAATTATAATTATAATAGTATTTCTATTTTTATTCTAGTTTTTAAAAAACAACATAGAATTCGATGGAAAGTAGGATTTTAGGGGTGAAACCAAAATATAGTGCGAACCAAACAAGTGATACCGTCAAAAAGAGGGTTTCGCTTATTAATAAAGGTTATAGATTAACATATGCTACAGTTCTACGTCATTTGGTTATGTTTCCATTTTTGTTTTTCCAAAACTATAACTATATTTGTTTATCTATTCCTTTAGGTTTAATGACCTTTTAACCCTCAAAGTTTTCACTGATATACCCATCAGCCCTCAATATTTCAAAACGTTCCTTTTAACCCTCGAAGTATCCATAAAGGTCCTAATAACCCTTAAACCGGTACAAAAAATAAAAAATAAAAAAACGATATAACTCGGATGGGCAAAAGAGACATTTCACAAACCGATACTGAGGGTTAAAAGGTATACTTTAGATACTTTGGGGGTTAAAAGGTATACTTTAGATACTTTGGGGGCGAAAAGGTATACTTCAGAATATGTTTATACAAGTGTACAGTACATGAGGAAAATAAGTTATGTCATCAAATGTTTTCAAAGGAGAGTATGTGGTCATTATATTTAGATCTTCTATACTCTGATCTCAACAACTTTGTAGTATTGATTATCTACATGTTCGGTGTTTTCAAAAAAAAAAAAATTACTTTGTATTATTAATGGTCTATTTTTTTGAATTTTGATAAGTGGATTTTATATCCACTTGGAGCGTTCCATATCGGCTTAAATTGATTGTCTTGGACTCAAGTTTCTTGTAGTTTTGATGTGTTCTGCTTAGTTGTGCAGATTTACGAGAATGTTGATTATGGTGGATGCTTTTGTCATTTTTGGAGATTTAATTGATTAAAATTCGGATTTCTGAGAAGGGTTGCGCAGTCTACACTGTTTTGGCTATATCTAGAGTTCTAGAAGTCCGTTTTCAGCGATCTTACTGCCCACGCGAAGCCTGGGAGATTTTCTACAACCTTGGACAGGTCTTGCACGAGCAGGTTGCGCGTGGTTGGCGCAGGCTGCGCGACAAACAGACTGATGGGCGCAGGTTGCACGCCCGCGGTGCTGAAAAATTACAGTTTTTACTATTTTGGCCATATTTGGAGTTCTAGAAGTCCGTTTGAGGCCCGTAAGCAGTCCACGCGAAGATAACAAGATTCTCTATCATTCTAAGGTGGTCCAGAGGTCCAATTATGATTGGAACGTTCCAGAAATACTGAAGAAAAGTCAGCTACGAATTTTCCTTAAAAAACAGAATCAGTTTAGGAAACGTATTTTGCAGAAATTCTATTATAATTCTGTTTTGGTATTTTCTTGCTGGGCAAGATGTCTAGAGCCCTATATAAACACATCTAGGGTATTATTTTAGGAGGTAATTCATAACCTATTTTCAGTACTATTCATACTTTAGATCTAGAACTATTTTGAGATTGGAGAGAAAAGGGAGAGAATCAATTGGAGAAGAAGATTGAAGGAAGGAGCGAAGGGATTCGTCCGGAGTTCAAGACACTTCAAGATTTGTATTCTTTGTTCTTAAATTCTAAACTCATGATTTGTGGTTTTTATATATATACTTGTTTTGTTCAATTATGAGTAGTTAATTCCCTTTATCCAAGAGTTGGGTAGTATTCGTTGATTTGTCGAGTTTGTTTGATTTCTCTTGTTATTGTTAATCTGTCATTGAGGGCTTAATTCAATTAGAAGAGTAGCTAACTTTTGATTGAATCTGTAGGGATTATAACGAATCGGGAGAAGAGTTGTAATTCTAGTACATGACATGATAGACACAATTTAATTATTGAATCGGGAGATTAATAAAAGAATTGTGAAACTGTTAATCCTTGGTTTTAATAGTTTATGATTATACTTTGATTGACCATGGGAGTGGCGATTAGGGGATGATTGTAGGCATTATGAATTACCTTGGGAGAGGAATTTATAAACTTTAGAAGGATTGTTTTTAACGAACAAGAGACACAAATTAGACATTCTTGGTAGTCAATTGAAGAACCCCAAATCTTGGATTATTTTCTCTCATCGTTATTATATAGTTTTTATTTGTTTATTAGTTTAATTTAGTTAATAATCATAATCACCAATCTATTCTTCCACACTTCTGAACTGCTTGAGATAAAAGACTCAGAATTAGAATTGATATCAGTCCTTCCCTGAGAACGAACACACAAAAATACTACTAACAAATTGGCGCCGCTGCCGGGGATCGAACCCGGGTCACCCGAGGTAATTCATAACCTATTTTCAGTACTATTCATACTTTAGATCTAGAACTATTTTGAGATTGGAGAGAAAAGGGAGAGAATCAATTGGAGAAGAAGATTGAAGGAAGGAGCGAAGGGATTCGTCCGGAGTTCAAGACACTTCAAGATTTGTATTCTTTGTTCTTAAATTCTAAACTCATGATTTGTGGTTTTTATATATATACTTGTTTTGTTCAATTATGAGTAGTTAATTCCCTTTATCCAAGAGTTGGGTAGTATTCGTTGATTTGTCGAGTTTGTTTGATTTCTCTTGTTATTGTTAATCTGTCATTGAGGGCTTAATTCAATTAGAAGAGTAGCTAACTTTTGATTGAATCTGTAGGGATTATAACGAATCGGGAGAAGAGTTGTAATTCTAGTACATGACATGATAGACACAATTTAATTATTGAATCGGGAGATTAATAAAAGAATTGTGAAACTGTTAATCCTTGGTTTTAATAGTTTATGATTATACTTTGATTGACCATGGGAGTGGCGATTAGGGGATGATTGTAGGCATTATGAATTACCTTGGGAGAGGAATTTATAAACTTTAGAAGGATTGTTTTTAACGAACAAGAGACACAAATTAGACATTCTTGGTAGTCAATTGAAGAACCCCAAATCTTGGATTATTTTCTCTCATCGTTATTATATAGTTTTTATTTGTTTATTAGTTTAATTTAGTTAATAATCATAATCACCAATCTATTCTTCCACACTTCTGAACTGCTTGAGATAAAAGACTAAGAATTAGAATTGATATCAGTCCTTCCCTGAGAACGAACACACAAAAATACTACTAACAAATTGGCGCCGCTGCCGGGGATCGAACCCGGGTCACCCGAGGTATTCATAACCTATTTTCAGTACTATTCATACTTTAGATCTAGAACTATTTTGAGATTGGAGAGAAAAGGGAGAGAATCAATTGGAGAAGAAGATTGAAGGAAGGAGCGAAGGGATTCGTCCGGAGTTCAAGACACTTCAAGATTTGTATTCTTTGTTCTTAAATTCTAAACTCATGATTTGTGGTTTTTATATATATACTTGTTTTGTTCAATTATGAGTAGTTAATTCCCTTTATCCAAGAGTTGGGTAGTATTCGTTGATTTGTCGAGTTTGTTTGATTTCTCTTGTTATTGTTAATCTGTCATTGAGGGCTTAATTCAATTAGAAGAGTAGCTAACTTTTGATTGAATCTGTAGGGATTATAACGAATCGGGAGAAGAGTTGTAATTCTAGTACATGACATGATAGACACAATTTAATTATTGAATCGGGAGATTAATAAAAGAATTGTGAAACTGTTAATCCTTGGTTTTAATAGTTTATGATTATACTTTGATTGACCATGGGAGTGGCGATTAGGGGATGATTGTAGGCATTATGAATTACCTTGGGAGAGGAATTTATAAACTTTAGAAGGATTGTTTTTAACGAACAAGAGACACAAATTAGACATTCTTGGTAGTCAATTGAAGAACCCCAAATCTTGGATTATTTTCTCTCATCGTTATTATATAGTTTTTATTTGTTTATTAGTTTAATTTAGTTAATAATCATAATCACCAATCTATTCTTCCACACTTCTGAACTGCTTGAGATAAAAGACTCAGAATTAGAATTGATATCAGTCCTTCCCTGAGAACGAACACACAAAAATACTACTAACAAATTTTAATTGAAATTTACATATATCATATAATTAAAAATAAATACAAAATATATATTATTGGAAAATATATTTAATTTATTTTTAAAATTTATTTTCTGGATTTTCAAAGTTATAAATATATAAATTTTAATCTATTACTATATTATATCCTATATATAATTGGCGTAAGGGGTTTATATGGTATGTTTTGGTCATCAAGGCATATGTGTCGTTTCCAAAATATTTTTAGTATTTAAATTTTTAAATAATATTAGATAGAAATTAAAATTATTATGAAATTGTACACTTTATACCAAAACTTATAAACATGATTTATAGAAATTTTCGGGGGAACTTTGTTGTAAAGTTGTTGTATCTTAATTACATACTCCGTATCCCTGCTGTGTATATGATGTAGTTGTACACTTGTAATAATATTTGGTCACCATTTTACAATCCATCTCTTTTGTTTTTACATAAGATGTAGTTTTCATGTAATTTCGAAAGTCAGTTGTTCTATTTATTTCCTTAGTGTTGGTGGGTGTAATATGCCCGTTTGACACTATACCACAAATAATTTTGGTCGACTGTTAGCATGGTTCAGTTCCTTACATTAAATTTTTAGATAGTGGTCATTTCATTTTTTAAGTTTTTAGATAGGTCAGGTCGGTGCAAGAACTTTTTACTCCCGTATGCATGCAGTCACCATCTCACACTCACTTTCAAATGAATCTTAAATCATGTTCAAACCCGTAAACTAAGGACGAAAGGTAATCGCAAAGTTCATAATGAGTTATGGGCATGTTTATGCGTATAATGGGTTTACTGTTGGTGTGGCATATTTCAAACCTGCATGGACTCCAAGGACTGCAGTCCATGCATTCTGCATTGCTTAAACTGCTTGAATAGTCTGTATAATAAGGAGTGCCGAATTACTAATTAAATTTGCCTGATTTTGAGGGTTTTATAGCTATAATTACAGAATACTAGTGAGTGCAATTTTGACTTCTTAAACTCAAGAACAAATGAAGCACGATGCAGATGTAGTGAGTTCAGACCTGAGACCTTTCAATGCATGCACTGAAGATCGGTAGTGTCACATCATTTTCAAAATATTAATTAATATGACATAAATTAGTGTGATGACGCATTCCTCCCTCGACCTTATTTCATATGTATACCATCAACATTCTAAAGTTTTATCCTAAAAGACTAGATGCATACATTATGAATGGAAGGCTAGAATATGTGCATGCATTAGAATTACTGCATGCACGTCTAAATGTGAAAAATAACCTCAAAAGATAGAAGTCTCTAGTTTTACAACAAGGAAGACTGGAGGGAGTATTTTATGTTGGCAATTTGGTGTAATCACGGCGCCCTTAGAGTTCCCCCAAACACTTCAGTAGCTTTAATAATACTTAGAGCTCTAAAATAGATGAGTGAGACATCTCTAGAGCCCAAGCTAGCCAATGAAGTGGTCAAGGGAACTCCAAGGGGACAATGACATATTCAGAAGTTCTGAAATATCAGAACACAGCATTAGCCCTTCTTGCTCGTTTCATGACAAGATTGTTTGAAGGTAATTAAATCCGTGATCCAACAGATGGCAAGTAAGCACTTGAACATCACGTCTGCCACAATCTTCCTACACTAATTTATTAGCTTAGCCTAAATAACATATACATCATTCATTATGGCAACTAATGGTTTTTAGAAGTGATTAGAAGTAATGGTTTTGATGACATAACTTATTTTCCTCATGTACTGTACACTTGTATAAACATTTTCTGAAGTATACTTTTTCGCCCCCAAAGTATCTAAAGTATACCTTTTAACCCCCAAAGTATCTAAAGTATACCTTTTAACCCTCGGTATCGGTTTGTGAAATGTCTCTTTTGCCCATCCGAGTTATACCGTTTTTTTATTTTTTATTTTTTGTACCGGTTTAAGGATTATTAGGACCTTTATGGATATTTCGAGGGTTAAAAGGAACGTTTTGAAATATTGAGAGCTGATGGGTATATCACTGGAAACTTTGAGGGTTAAAAGGTCATTAAGCCATTCCTTTATATGTGTATTTGATTGTCGCTGGTTATTGTCACACATATCTAAATATGTATCAATACAAGCGTGGATAAAATTAGTCCAGAAACGAAAAAGGTAAGTTTCTTAACATGTATGCAAAATTTGAATTAAGTCGAATTGTCATGCTAAAATTGTACTCCGTATTAAATTTACTTTTGTTTTTTATTCTCGGTTTCATCCGTTTCTTACTTGGTCTTTTTCATATTATAACTGCATGAGGAACAGCATGGGATCAAGTTTGCTCCCATCCACTCAAAGTGACTCAATTAGCCTCATCGTATAGAAATTAAGTAGAAAACTGACAGACATTTATTTTTGATGAAACTATCAGAAAAGTTAAAAGAATCAGGATGGAAAAAGACGACCCACTTTAATTATTTAATTAATTAAGGCGGTAAAATAGTTCATGAGGAAACATTAACAACCTATGACACAAGTTTTACTTAACTGGTCACAGTGACACTGAGCAGGACAACCGAAACGGTGACATATAGCGAGACAAGTAGCATTGCCTTTGACTGTATTTCCTTCGCATGTACCAAAATTCATGATATGGTACGGAGCACCTGCTTCTGGCCCTTGTACCACCTTGTTTGACAACCGTGAACCACCTGCACATGAACCAGCATTATTAATTCCGCATATGTTTACGTACTAATAGCTACGAAAAAAGATATATCCAACTTACTTGAAACAAAAAATATCAAGGCAAAGGAGATGATAAGCATAATTGAGGCCTTCTCCATTTTTAGTAATGGAGTTACAAAATTATAATTTGTTTCTGTTGTGATGAGTGACAAAACTATTTCTGCTTGTTGATTTCTGAATAATGATCCACCAAGAATAGCTATTTATACACATGCATTACATATTAATGTACAATTAGAAGCTATTATTAATTTTTATAATAGAGGTTACGCTTACATATTAACATACAATTAGAAGTTACTATTAATTAATATAATAGAGGTTACAATTACATATTATATGTACAATTAAAAGTTATTATACATTATAATAGAGGTTACAGTGACATATATTTACACAACCTTAATTACGAAGTACCTATTGTTATAGGGAGAATATTGTATAACAATGTTTTGGAGGTTTGCTGGATTAACGGAGCAAAATACGGATATTTTGCTAATGAAAGAAGAACAGGGGATTAGGGTTTGTGTGTTTAGATGTGGTTGAGCTTGATAGGTGTTTTCAGTGGTGAACTGTTTCTCCTCCGTATCAAGGTGCCTACGTACCCTATTTATAGAGATCAAGCCGTACGTAGTTCTTGGGCAGCAAGTTACCTAGACGGGCTAGGGTTTTAGAAGATAAGTCATGGCCCAAGCCCACTCGTATAGGGCTGACGTGGCAATGAGTCCTCAATTCTATCCATGATCCATGGCTTATAGAAGGAAACTGATGGTCTCGCATGGTTAGAGAAGTGAAGCAGAACCTAGCATGCGACCTCGAGGGGCCTGGCCATGCGAAGCGGTCCCAAATGCCCAATTACTCATATGACCGCGAGGGGCCTAGCTACGAGCCTTCTAGTAGAGAATGAGATAACGATCTCGTTTAGCTTGTAGACGTGATTATAGCGCAAAACGATCCCTGAGAGGGGTATCAGCGAAGCGATCCCTTAGACCGGATCATGAGCGAGGTGGCCCTGTAGTTGTGCCGGGCTGATTCCAATAGTGGACTTTAGTGACCCAATTGTCATCTTCTAGGCCCATAGTCAATTATGAACAATTAATTTAGCTAATTAAATCATGATAATTATTATGCCAGATTTGGGCATAACAACTACCCCCCGAGTCCATGTTGTCATTGAAGATGCGATGTGGACTCAAAGAGAGGATGTATGAAATCGCAAGGCGAAGCCTTGGCCTTTTGTTGATATATATATGATCGTTGAAGACGTCGCGACCCCAAGAATGTGAAAGGGTTTGACAGCTGTTACGTTTCGAGATACGTGTTCAACAGTTGAGATCTTGACACGTGTCCTGTATCTTTCTCTCTCCTGATGACTATATATACTCCTGTCACCATCATTTCCTTTTTTCATTCTCACAAACACATTGTCGAAGTGCTGTCAGATTGCTCCCAGATCAAACAACGAAAATTTGAAGGCACCAGAATCCGCGACCCCAAAAGTTTTTCAGATTTCTTCAACGTTTTTCAAGAAAAAGTAAGTCTTCATTCTCCCCTTATAATCGAATTATTGTTCTTCATTGTAATTGCATGATTAAATAGCTTTAATTGTACGCGATGCGATCCCACACAGCTGCGATCCCTTACCTTCAATATTGTTTAACGATCCCGTCCTCGCTTAGATAAAATAGTGATCCCTTAATTTAGGTAGAATTATTATCCCTTATTCTGATTCATGAGCGAAGTGAGGACACGTAGAGTTTTTCTACTCATTTATTCTTTTCTTCTCTTTATCCCTTTTTGCTTTCTGTAAGGGCACACACTTAATTGTTCACATTCTCTTTCAGATGTCGAATGATGATAGCTCGAGGACTCCTTCTCCTCTTCCAAACGTTCGAATTAGCAACGAGGCTGCTGCCAACATCGCGAGGGCAACTAGTACGAGCGAAAGCTCCTTTAAATTATATTTCGACTCACAATGGTCACATGAGGATTACACCAGAGAGGTAGCCTTAGATAAGTGGCGATCCAAGCGCCCTGCGAGCTCACGTGATCAATCCTTAGATGTGCTTCCAGCTTATAACGAGCCCCGAATCGAAATGACAGATACCGAACGTGAGATTGAAAAGTTGAAGAAGAAATGAGAGGCATTTAGCTCTCAAGCAGCACAAATTCTTGCTAGAATACCCCCTCCTCAAGCCATGTTACCCATCCATATATGCGACTCTCCAATAGATTCATTAGGCGATGCCTATTACGATATTGAAGGAGGTGCCGATAACGAAGCCAACTCCGATGATGATGACTATGAAGAGCCATCTTCAGATGATGGAGGTCTTGACGAGGTGTCAAGGGTTGTAAATTTCAAGGACTATGATTATGTCTCGGAAGCTTCGCCTAATCCTTACATTCCAACCCCACAACCAGAGCTCGAGGGCGTCACATATGTGGGGGCCTCGCCCTGAAGAAATCCCACCTGGTTCCAAGGTGAAGCCCGGTGAGCCTCGCATACTCGCGTGTCGCGACATGTCCTCAACCTTGATTGTGAAAACCATTACAAAAGGGGTCGCTAGATTTAGGCCTGAAGGCAAAATCATCCTTCCCAAAAAAGACATGCGATGTTATCGCTTCAAACATAAAGAAAATGGAGGCAGGGTGCCTAGAATGGTCTTGACGGTTCCCTTAATGAAAATTGGCGTCTCTTCGCCTCTTCACCCCTTCATACGAGATGTCTGCAAGACATATTTTCTAGCCCCACATTCAGATTAGCACAAATGGTTATCGATCCATGATCGCCATGTACATACTCTATCACAAACTTGGGTACCCTCGCATGGACGCAAGGACGATGGGCTATTTTCTCCAACTCAAATGATGTGGGGCCAAAGACTTTGGCTATGTCTACTTCTCTGTATGGCCAGAATTCAACAGGAAAAACCTCCTTCCTGGTGGGATAAGCAACGCGGGCTCGTGGAAAGAGCCCATCTTCTATGTCCATGAGGTTCCCCGAGTTAAAACAAGTTTCAACTACCTTCCTGGTAAGCTATCGAGGCTGTAGCCCTTTGCCTTATTCTTTGTTCTTTGTTTATAAACTAACAACTCCTTTGGCATCGTAGTCGGTCCAGTTCGCACCGTCTTGAAAGGTGAAGAGAAAAAACGAGATGATGATGTGTTAGTAAAATCCACCAAGGAAGAGAGAAACATTAGGACTCTTCTTTCCTTAGATAATTTAATAGAATGCGGATTCCTCAAGGGGGAGTTGGTTTCTCTCCTGAAGCGGGGCCTTCGAACGCGAGGCGGGCCTCGAAGAAAAGAAAGTTAAGAGAAGAGGCCTCGTCTTCTCATGTTGAGATAACAGATGAAGAGGGTACTCTTATATAGCGATATGGTCCCTCACACTTTTTGCATATTGCATCGCATTTCTTTTTCTCTCTACATGCATAACTGTCATTTAATTTTGCATCTTGATTATCATTCTTTGTGCCAGATTTTTTGAACTATTTTGTAACTTGTCTTTTATTTTTCTTGTACAGGCATGTCGAACCGAACTGGTCAACTTCCTCCCTTTCTCCAACGAGGTGCCTCCAGAAGTTTAACTTCGAAGGCAGCCTCTGCGCTAAAAACACCAATTCCCCCAAAAACAACTTCTCAACAAAGAATTATCAACGATCCGCCTCCTCAAACCAGCCTCGCTGAAGATCAAGTCCTTGGCCTCGATGAACAGAGCCCTCTTAAGCGAGCCAAAAAGGACGGGCAACCACATTTGCTTTACCAATTGCCTTCGGGGGTCACAGCCGCTACCCCTTCTCAGAATCTTTTCGCTGCGTTGGGAAATAAGTACACAGAAGAAGCCGAGACTTCTAACTGGTGGAAAGCGACCCTAGAAGAAAATGCTAACGCTCTGACCCGATGCCTTGCTGAGGCCTTTATCCGCCAGGCTGTGCACACTAAACACTTTTTTCAGCTGGACAAAAAGAACAAGGTGCTTGAGTTCCAGAAGGTTGAGGACAAGCGATTCTTAGAGGAGACCTATAAAAAGAAACTCTCTCACGATACTGCCCAAATTTGTACAGATTTAAAAGCTGCTCGCAGGGAGAAGAACGAATTTGAGAAATCTCTCAAGGAGTTGCAGAAGTCCAGCGAGGAGGCTATGAAGAAAAAGGATGAGGAGATCACGAAGCTAAAAAGCGATCTGACTGCTGCACAGGCCTCGCTAGCATCTGCTGAAGAGAAATTCCTTGCCCAGGGCCAAGTCACTTTCATGAAGGGATTCATTCGTGCGATCCCCGACTTTGACTGGGACCAGCTTGGGCCTGGAAATGCTGACTATGCAGAAATTCTGAAGCTGGAGATCGCGGAGGAGGATGCCGAGGAAGCAAAGTTGGCAGAAGAAGCAAGAATAGCAAAGGAGACCGCCAACATCAATCAAGATCCGCCTGCCTCTTAAATTTATTCTGAAATTTGCTGAAACATTGAACTGGGGATGCGGGCACCCTTTGAATGCCTCGCAAGTGTAATATTATCAATATTTGTTTCTCTTAACTTTATTTGCTTCAAGAATTCTGGGATCGCGATGCGATCCGTTAATTTTTCTTTGTTAATGTCAAGAATCCCCTTTTTGCTTATCATTTTCTTCAAGTAATTTGACTTCGCAGTTGCTAGGCCTTACATTAATGTTGCTTTAGCTTTAGCTTTTTCCCTTTCTTTTTGAGATGTTGAGATATAACTTGTATTCGTAGATGCGGAGTGTCTTGTTTTCTTTTTAGATTTGCATTCCTTTGATTGTTGTAGATAGTTTAAAATGTGAGCAGCTACTTTGAGTTGTTTTCAAGTGCGATTCCAGCATCGTTGAGATGGTTTGGACCTTGAAATGTAAATGCTAATAGACAAGCAAGAAAATTTTGAATGTACAATAAAGAAATTCATAAAGCAAACGAACTCATGCATTGATAAGTGGGGCGAGGCCCAGTAGTTGATAAGTAGGGACGAGGCCCGAAACTCATTACATCATAAAGGGGAGGTGTCTATATGATCACTACCCTCAGTACTTTGTATGAATTATTCATGCTAAGTAGTAGTAGAGAGAGGCTACCAGGAGCGAGGCCTTTACTGATAGTATTTTCTCAAATGCTCCGCATTCCAAGCTCGCGGAATAACTTTGTCTTTCATATCAGTGAGATAGTAGGTCCCTTCTGAAAGAGTAGCATAGAACTTGTAAGGTCCTTCCCAATTAGCACCAAAAACTCTGTGACCTGGGACCTTAGTGTTAGGCATGAATCTTCTAAGTACTAGGTCACCTGTATGTAGAGATCGCGCTTTGACCTTCCAAATAAAGCCTATGATTGACCTCGTTTGCCTCGGGATCGTAATGTTCTCTTCTAAACGACCCTGAGCCCACTTCGACTGGCACCATGGCCTCGCATCCATAAGTAAGTGAAAACGGTGTTTCCCCTGTGTCGACCTTGGGGTCGTATTGTATGACCACAAAACCCTTGGTAACTCCTCAGGCCAATTACGTTTGCTTTCTTAGAGTTTGGCTTTCAAAGTGTGTTTTATGATTTTGTTTATGGCCTCAGTTTGACCATTCGTCTGAGGATGGCTCACAGCTAAGAAACTCTTTTTTATCCCCAGATTTTCACAGAATTCCTTCATTTCCTTGCTGTCAAATTGCTTCCCATTATCCGAAATGAGCTGATATGGGATCCCATAGCGACACATAATTGCTCTGTAAATTAAGTCCTTGAGCTTCTTTGCAGTGATAGTTGCAAGTGGCTCGGCCTCGGCCCACTTGGTGAAATAGTCAACAGCCACTACTGCATATTTAAGTTCTGCTTTACCCTTTGGGAGTTCTCTAATTAGATCAATACCCCACATAGCAAAGGGCCATGGGCTCGTTAGCGAGGTAAGCTGAGAGACAGGGACGTTGCTGAAGTTGGCGATCCTCTGACAGGCATCGCATTTTCTTGAAAACTCAAATGCATCCCTTTTTAGCGTAGGCCAATAATACCATTGGCGAAGAATTTTATGGGCTAGCGAGCTACCCCCCGTGTGATTGCCGCATATCCTTTCATGGACTTCTCTGAGGATGTAATTACACTCTTCCCCATCTACACACCTCAGGAGTGGGATGTTAAATCCTCTTCGATACAAGAATTCATCATAAATGACATAGCGAGCAGCCTGATATTTAATCTTCCTTGCTTCTTTCTTGTCTTGAGGCAAAACTCCGTTTTTCACATATTCCCATATTGGGGTCATCCAAGTCAACCCTGGGGTCGCTATCTCCATAATGAACTCCTCCGATACACTGGGCTTTGTCTGAATTTCCAGTGGGATAATTCCAAGTAATGTGGCCTCGCGGCGCGACCCCAATTTTGCCAGAGCATCTGCTCCTTGATTCTTTTCTCTTCTGATATGAACCACCTTGACATTGTTAAACTTTTCGATCAACCTTTGTGCACATCGCAGATATAGCTCAATCTGCTCACCTCTAGCTTGCCACCCACTCCAGAGTTGATATGTTACCAGCATAGAATCGCTGTAAGCTGTGAGGTTTTCCACCTTCATTTCCAATGCCAGTTTGAGACCAATAATGAGGGCTTCGTACTCTGCTGCATTATTGGTGGCTTCGAAGGCAAAGTGTACTGCACTTTGTATCTTACCACCCTCTGGAGTTACCAACTCGATGCCAGCCTCGGCTCCTTCCTTGTTAGATGCCCCATCTACGTATAGCTCCCACCACGAGGCTGAATTTTCTTTTTTGTCCTCGCTTAGCTATTATTTCTGGTGCTGCTATGATAGCCCAGTCATCTCCCTTAGATTGGGGAGGAAACTCCAAAATAAAATATGCAAGTTCCTGTCCTTTTATGGGGCCGCGAGGCTTGAACTCGATGTCGAACTGACTAAGCTCTACTGTCCATTTTAACAATCTCCTTGAAGACTCTGGCTTGTGCATTACTTGCCTCAGTGGGTAGGCGGTGCGAACCTCAATGCTGTGAGCCTGAAAGTATGGCCTTAACTTTCGCGAGGCCAGCACCAGGGCATAGGCTAGCTTTTCCATGTTTGTGTAGCGAGTCTCAGCGTCTAACATTCTTCTACTGACATAGTAGACGGGATATTGAACCTTTTCCTCTTTGCGAACCAATACTGCACTGATCGCATGCGTTGACACAGTGAGGTAGACAATGAGTGTCTCTCCCTCTTTGGGCTTAGAGAGCAAAGGTGGCGAACCTAGATGTTCCTTGATATTCTGAAAAGCCTCCTCGCATTGAGGGGTCCATTCAAAGTTCTTTCCCACCTTTTTGATAGCTTTAAAGAATTCATGACACTTGTCTGATGATTTCGAGACAAACCTGTTGAGAGCAGCTATCCTCCCTGTTAGGCTTTGAACCTCCTTCACACATCTTAGCGACCTCATCTCCATTAGAGCCTTTATTTTTGCGGGGTTAGCCTCTATACCCCGGTGGTTGACAATAAACCCAATGAATTTCCCAGACTCGACCCCAAATACACATTTTTGTGGGTTGAGCTTCATCCTATACTTTCTCAAGATATTGAACATTTCTGCCAGGTGAGCGATGTGGTCCCCAGCTTCCTTGGATTTTACCAGCATATCATCCACATACACCTCCATTGTCTTTCCAATTTGCTTTTCAAACATCATATTGACTACCTTTGATAAGTCGCCCCAGCATTAAGGAGGCTGAAGGGCATCCCTATGTAACAGTAGAGCCCTCTATCTGTGATGAACGAGGTGTGCTCCTGATCAGAGCCATACATGGGTATCTGATTGTACCTAAAGTAAGCATCCATAAAGCTAAGGAGAGCATGCCCCGCTGTTGCATCCACCAATTGATCTATCCTCGGTAATGGGAAACTATCTTTTGGGCAGTGTTTGTTGAGATCAGTGAAGTCTACACATGTCCTCCACTTTCCATTGGGTTTCTTCACGAGGACTGGGTTTGCGAGCCAGTTAGGGTAGAATGATTCCCTAACGAGCCCGACCTCGAGGAGTCTATCCACTTCTGCTTTGAGAGCCTCGGCTCGTTCTCCACTTATAGGTCGCCTTTTCTGTCTGACTCCTTTCTTACTGGGGTCGAGATTGAGCCTGTGACACATAACATTAGGATCAATCCCAACCATATCCTCGTGGGACCAGGCGAACATATCCAAGTTATCTCTCAAAAAAGCGACAAGCCTTTCCCTTAAACTAGGTTTGAGTTGCGACCCTATCTTCAACACCTTATAAGAGTCTTGTACATCAACAAGAATAGGAATAGTATCCTCCGCTGCTCCAGCTCGCTCTACATGTTCTGGGATGCGCAGATCAAGGTCTAGATCATACTCGCGAACCCAACTTGGCTCGGCCTCGTAGGTATTATTTTTTTCATGTTGGGGGGTCGCATCCTCCGGCATTGGGGTTACACCCACATGTCCATATTCAATCACAACAGTTGTTTCTTGTATGATTCCGCTTGGTAGCTCTGTTAGTGTGGAAGTTTCCTTGTGAACCCATTTGCCTTTTCGGGCTCGCACAGCTACCTGCTCTGGGCTCTCTCCTTCGTCACTAGCTTCTTCTACAATTCCTTCTTGGAGTACCATCATAGGTTGCGAGGCCTCCATCTGAGGGCTCCTGGGACCGGTTCTACCTGAATACCCAAGTTATCAAAGTAATCATCTGGAAGCTCCTCGATTGAGATCATGTTACAATTTGGTGAAGGCATGAGGGCTATCTTGCGAGGCCTGTCTTTCTCTTCGCATTTCATCTTATCAATCATAGAGTTACTCCCTTTTTCTGCTGACTTAAGGGCCTTGTTATAGCATTCACGAGATTCATGTTGTGCTCCCTTAACACATCCGACTCCATTTGGGGTAGGGAACTTCATAGAGAGATGGTAAATAGAAGTGACCATCCTCATTTCTTTTAGAATTGGCCTCCCCACAATAGCATTATAGGCCGAGGGCTGATCAACTACCATAAAATCAGCGATCTAGGTAGTTATACAGGGCTCGTCCCCTAAGGTAACGGGAAGCCTTACGAGGCCCTTGACATTAACTGAAGCTCCAGTAAAACCATAAAGATGTCCTACGGTAGGGATAAGGTCTCTGTCCACGAACCCCATTTTCTGATAGACCTCGTATGTTAGAATATTCACTGCACTTCCATTGTCCACAAGGACCCTGTAAACATTTTGCGATCCAATGCGAACTTGGACAACGAGGGCATCCGAGTGGGGGTGGTGGACCCACTTTGCATCTTCTTCAATGAACATGATATTTGATTCTTCCCCCTTGAAGAGCTTTGGGGGTCGTTCCTGCAGGTGATGAACGTTAGTGAGAGGTCGCTCTTTGGCTTCGCGAGCATATCTCTCTCTGGCCCTATTGCTGTCTCCCCCGATGTGGGGTCCTCCAATTATCACATGAATACTTCCACCTCGCATTTCCATTTCCTTAATGACTAGATTTTGTTCAGGTGGGGGAGCTTGATTATAACCAAGGCCAGACTTGGGATTATGTTTCTTCACTTCTCGAACCGCCCACTCAGTTAACTTTCCATCCCGAATTTCTTGATCCACTTGCTGTTTGAGCTCCCGGCAATTCGTTGTATCATGCCCTGTTTGTTCATGAAAGGCACAATATTTACCAGTATCGGCAGTTCCTTTAGGACCCATTTGTGCAGGTCTCCTGAATACCCCTTTGTGCGCATTGACTGCATAGATGTGATCAATTGGGGTGACCAGAGGGACATATTTATCTCCACTCCTTGCAGGGCGAGCTCGAGGCGGGGATCGTTTTGGTGGATCGCGCTCTCTTCTCTTTGGACTGGGGCTCCGACTCCGATCACGTCTTCGCCTCGAACTCCTGGAGTCCTTCCTTTTCACTCCCCTATTTCTACTCCAACTGCTACTCCTTTCATTATTCTTTTTTAGATCTACAAGTGACTTCTCAACGCGCTTGAAAGGCTCAATGGCCCTGTGTAACTCAGAAAGGGTGCTAGGGGTTTGCTCTTGTAATTTCTTCCAGAACTCAGTCCCTTCCCTTACTCCAGCGATAAGGAAATTCTTTACAGCTTCATCATTTGCCCCCCCCCCCGTACGCGAGGTACTTCAGCATTGAATCTCTTGAAATAGTCATGAAGAGTTTCTCATGGTATTGGGATCGTTCTCGGTCTCGATGAGATGGGGGTCTATCATCGTGTCGATGGGACCGCTCGCGCTCTCTACGAGGAGAGGGGGGTCTGTCATCGCGACGATATGATCGCTCGCGATCTCGATGAGGAGACAATGGTTGATGAGGGCCCTTACTTTTATTCTTAGATTCTTCATTCTGAGGTGCATTAATATTTTGTAATTTGAGACGGAAGTCGTGTTTAGTTAGCTTCTTTCCGAGACGGTCAAAAACACTAACCGATCTCCCCTCAGATGAGGCAACCTTGTCATGCGATCCTCCTTTCTTCTCGAGTGAATGCTCCTCCTCATTCCAGTCAGGGTTCGTTTGATCTGTTAGAACATCCCCAAAGTCATCAATAAGTTTCTTGGCAGGGACTTTGCTTCCTTCCCCTTGATATGTTCGACCACCTGTCCTTGCATTCCTCTTTGATCCTCTATAACTATAGCGCTTCTCCACTTTTGCGACCCTCTCATGTACAGCGATCACTTGATCGCCGAGGCCTTTTAGAAAAGACATTACCTCGCTGGTCAACACCACCCTCTGTACTGGGGGGGTTTGTGTTAGGTCCAAATGTGTTGTAGAGGGGGGGTGAATACAACTTTTCGAATATGAGAAGCAATAAATACGATGCAATAAATGAACACACAGATTCAAGGAATATATTTCTTATATATAACTTGAAATGGTTGCTACAACATTCATTACAAAGTATGACAGAAGTTCAGAGAGAAGTGAATGATACTAAGCTCTGTGAATGCACTCTCTCTCTTTTTCTTGTGTTTCTCTCAACTATTGCTCTCTTATTAAAACATTACACAAGTACTTCTATTTATACTACATGTAATCTATGTCCTGTAGTCTTCAAAGACTAAGATTTACGTGTCCCAATGATGTCCACATAAATCTTGCCTTATCTTGAAAGCTTGGAAATCTGCCAATCAGAAGATGCCATGTGTCATGTTGAAGCTGCACTCTAAGTAGAACTTCTACTTGAGAATTTCTACTTAGCCATCTCGAATATCTAAGTAGAACTTCTACTTAGAAACTTCTACTTGGTCATCTAGAATATTTAGTACTTAGAAAATATTCTGGTCTTCAACTTGAAACTTCAATGCACATCTTGAACTTGTGATATCTTCATGTCTTCTTTATTCTTCACCAAGCTCTTGAACATGGATCTTTATTACTGACATAAACTTGCTATCAATGTCCTGACACTTGATGCACTGGTCTAGTTCATAAGTGACTAGTCTTGATAGTGTTTTTGCTTCTTGAATAAATTACCATATCCAATTTGTAATGTGGCTTTCCAATATTTGCTTTCCTTCTTGTTCACTTGAAATCAATTGGTCTTATTGATACTGATAGTTATGATCTTGATTCTTGGCTTTTCAAATCACTGAGGCATGAACAACTTTGACTTGAACTTCTCTCAATGATTTCTTCTTGGCTTGATCATAGTTAACATGTTGAATTGTATCAATTACCTTGTCTTCATTTAGTGTTGATTTCTTTGTGACTTCTTGTTCTTGATTGTCTTCTGGTTAAGTATCTTTTCCTTTAGTTGAGTTACATTAGTTATAGTGTTACAAGTTTACACACTCTGCCTTTCAATCTCCCCCTATTTCACTGTCTAACAATGACATTCAAATTAATGAAGGATAACTCAACTAAACAATGAGACGAGAAAAGATAATTAACATTACAGTCTTGAATAATTTACAATTAAAATGTACTTGAAAACAATACAAAGAACTTAAACTAGAAACAGAATTCGAACTTCGAATTAAAGATCATTTGAGTGATTCCTATCACCTGGATTATTTCATACCTTTTAGTCAAACTTATATCACCTTATTGGATTCACTCTAAGGTGAATTTTCCTCAAGTGAGTTAAAGCAACCGAAAGACATGAAGTTTTTCCAACTTCAAGTTCACACCACTCTGACCTTTAACCCTAATTCCGTTTCCTCTTTCTAGATTTAGCAGCTTGGTCCTTCTCTTCTTTCTGCCTTCTGCGCTTCTCCTTCTGCTGCTGTTCTTTCTTGTACACTGGATCGTGAAGCTGCTTCCACCTAGCATTCAACAGACTTACAGCTTCCATTTCTAGAGGATTCTTGGGCTCTGGATGAGGATGTTTGAAAAGCCTTCTGAGTTTGTCCACCTCCTGAGTAGTCCTGATCTTTGGAATGTCCTCAAAGTTCTTCATTATGAGCTGAGGTTTCCAATGTGTTTTATCAGCTTTAAACTGACAATAGATCATCTTGGGGTAGCCCTTGACACGGTTAGTATTGTGGACACTAGCCGCATCTCGCTCCATCCGCTTCTTTTCCACCACTACCTCAGACAGGTAACTCATGAGTCTCTGCTTTTCGTCCACATACTTATCTTCCACTTCGCCCCATTTGAATACATGTAATACTCTCTCCAGAAATGCAGCATCTTGAGTCTGTAGCAGCCATTTTCTACTCATATGCAAGAGTGTTTGATTCTGGTCTGCATCTATGAATACTAAAGCATCAGTTGTATCTTCAACATAAGCGTGTATCCAGTATACACTATCACTTCCTGGAACACCAATTGCCTCCCTTATCTCTCCTTGTTCAAGTGCTCCAAAAGGAAGAGTCAGAGCTTCATCTACATTCTTCATTGCTTGAAGAATATTCCATTTCTTCTCCATCAACTCCGGCTCAATCTTCACGTTATCTAGAGGGTTTGGAGCAATGATATCACACTTCCACACCTCATTGCTCTTCTTGAATATGACTCTTTCAATGATCTTCACGGATTTTTCTTTAAGCTCAGAAGCGAATCCCTTACTCATCATTTGTCTACAGACAGCTTTGAGAGATTCCACTGAAAGCTCCATTAAATCATTTTCCTCCATGCTAACCCTCTTCATCTTCCCGTCAACTACCATCCGAACAAAATTTGGATATGCTGAGAATTCTGGACCCTTGTCCTCCGCTAGCTGCAGTAACTGATCCCTATACAGAATGCTTAGCTCCTCAGATTGAGAGTATTGAATTTTTGTTGCTAGCAAGAACAACTCTGACGCAGATCTTCTTGTTATGAATTGGTCATCCACATATAGGAAAGATGTTGGGACTCCTTCTACCAAAGACAAAATAACCTGCCACTCCTTAAGTGTTGCATTGTATCCAACCCTGACTTTAGAAATTAATCTCTTCAAAGCACTTATATAGTCCACAGTCATTGGATTCTGCAAATTCAGGTTGTAGAACAGGTCATCTGCCTCCTTGTTATGAACTCCTTTCGCACAGGGTCCCATCAATATCTTCCTTGCTTCATCCCATTTCTGTCCTATCCTTCTCTTGTCGAGATCAACTTGAGGATCAGCTAGCCTTGCAAGCTCATGATCATACTGCTTCCCTTGGAGCTCCACTTTCTTTTCTAGGAACGCAGCATGTTCTTGCATCATCTTCATTTTATGGAACTGAGCTTGTTCCAAGGCTAACTGTTGAGCTTTAAGGGTTTCCTCATCAACGGGAATTTCTTCAGGCATTCCGGAAGACATGCCAGCACCTCCACCTTGTTCCTTCAAAGATCTCTTTATAGCATGTGCCAAAGGTACGTCTTCCATATCAGAATCTGAGTCAAGTACCTCCTGTACTATTTCCTGATGACTCAGGTCAACGAATGGCTCATCAACCATCATTGCCTTACCCTTTCTCTTCCTCAGAGCCTCTTCATCAACAGACGGCTCAATTTCTATTTCCTTGGCAAGATCAGCATGTTCTTCAATTTCTTCAATATGAACTGCCTGCTGTCTCGTCTCCTTTCCACTCTCCCCCTTAGGTGAGTTATCCTGAACACCACCTTGGTCGTCAAATCCACCAGCAGCATAAGAACCTCCAAAACCAGAACCGGAGGCTCCCGCTCCACTAGCACCACCTGCACCAGCATCGGGGGGAGGTTGTTGCGACTCGAAACACTCCGGGGGCACAAAGCTCCTGACTGCGAACATCATTCTACTGATCTCCACAGCCATTGTATGCATTGTAGACTCCATTGCCCCCATCCTTTCATTCAGAGTGCTTCCCAAGATACCACCAGAATGGCCCAAGTCATTGACCTTGTTTGTCAAAGCATCAAAAGCTATAGCTTGACTTGCCATTCGTGCTGCGTAGTCATCAAGAGCCCTTTGATTGTTTCCAATGTTAATCCCGAACTGCCCCATCGTCTGCCCGAACTGCCTCATCTGATTTTCCATAGAAGTCATACGTGTATCAAGATTTTCAATATTAAGGGACGGTGTTTGGTTTAGGTGACCTCGCTCTAATACTCATTCTGTTAGTATTTGGCGCTCGTTTTCGGGCCTTAAAAATGAAGGTCCCTCTCTCCCTAACCTCTCACACACACTCCCTGTCTCACGCTCGTGTATGTCTTCAATGATTGATCCAAAGTATGAAGCAGTACCTGCAGAAATTGGATAAGCAATATAATTGGCAGTTATGGGATCTATGTCTGTTCTGTCCTGAGTTGGAATCTCAGGCTGAGGGGCTGCAAAGTGTTCTTGTACAACATCAGAACCGATCCGCTTTGCAGCATCAGTACGTACCGATGAAGGTACGGGTGAAGTTATTAAAACTTCATGTCCTTTTGAAGCAACAGTATCTTCAAAAGGTACATAATCCTCACCAAAATCCCTATGTGCGGATTGTTTAAGGGGAGAACCACTCTCGTGAGGTGGAGTGGTTGCGTGTGACACACTAGGGTTTGACTGGACTTTTGAAGTAGCAGCATGAAAAATTTTGGCTTTCTTTCGAATAAGATGCTGCACTTCGGGGTCACTCTCCTCATCATCTCCTACATATGCATGTGCTGGCTTTCTGACTTCCGTTAACAGGGGTGAAAGAGAATAAGAATGTGTGTCAGACTCAGAAATATAGCTCTCACCCTGGGATAGATTCTGCGGGTTAGCAGTCTCTTGGGTCTCGGAATCAGATACATAGGAGGAGGAATGAATAGTATGCAGGGAGAGATTACCTGATTCATTACCTTGTGCCTCATCGCTTTGCTCATCAGGAATCCCATCAAATGCCTCAGCATGAGCAGACGGATTCTGAGCATATGATGAAACTTGCGATGATTCCTCCAAATTGGTAACTCCTGCATCATATGTAAGCCACATTTGAATATTTTCAGGAATTGACATCGGTTTACCTTGATGTTTATCCTGATTAGTAATGGTTGAAAGTGACTTAGTGCCCATCCCTAGCGGTGCAGATGTTGGGCTTCTGGCAAATCCCTGTCTAACAGCAAGAGCATCCTTCGGTATTAAATCATTAATCAGCATTTGTAGGAACCGAGGAAACCAGCAGACAACATCAGTTGTAGTGAGGTCTCTGCTTGCAGGAGATCCCATTGTAGCCACTATCTCAGAGAGAACTATGCGTCCATAATTTATATCCAGTTCTCTTGCTAGGGCAACTGCAAAGGTTTGCATTGGAATTGGAATTTGATGAAAATCTTTTTCGCGTGCCCGAAAACATCTTGTGATGGCCTCGAAAAAGTAATTCCACTCCACATGGAAGAATTGTTTTTGGATGTTTCCAGTGATCCGGCCAGTCGGAGGATAACATCCTATTTCTTCAAAGAATGTGAGGCGTTGTTCCGCTGTAGGTTCTGTATCATAGGCATCTTTGATTGGGAATCCCTGAACCCTGTTGACAATTTCTTCAGTCACCTCATATTCCTGACCCGCTAAGGTAAACCTGAAACCGTAGGGGGTTGTTTTGCTCCCAAAAGTAACCGCACTAGTCCATAATTGCTGTAAAGCATCATGTACTAGTGTAGGTTTAGCAGTAAAAGCATGGCTAGCCTTGGAGTACAAATTAAGAAATCGTACCCAAAACTTAAACCGCGGGAGTTGATCACCAATTTCCGTAGAAATATTATAAAAATTGTTTTTAGCAAGTGAAAATTGGTGAGCCATTTTAATTAAATGTTTTTCTTTAAGAGATGTGAAATTTTTTAATTTGAAAAACAAGTAATTTACGAATTAACAGTTTTATCCCTTTTAATTTTTCGAGAATACCAAAAAGCAATCTGAAAAACTAAACTACGGGATATGAACAGTTTCCAATTACTAAATCTGGATATTCAAAGAAGATGAATATTCGTGTGTATACCGGTGAAATCGTGTGTGTATATGGATAGAGAATATGGAAATCGTGTTTTGAACCATTACACAAACACTTGATGTTCGTGTGTATGTATATGCGCGTGTATATGAGTGGTTACAAAACACACCAACACAAAGATTAATGATAACACAGACAATAGTAGTCAAAAAATTGGCAGTAATTCGTGATTAGTATGAGTTTAATCACAAAAACACGGATTAGTGGTATGTAATTTGTGAAATCGCCTTGTTTTTGTGAAGCGGCTGCTGTAAAAATGAAATTAGGTAAAGTGAATGATGCATCGAGTTAGAGATGTATATATAGATGATTGTGAAGTGACAAAAATGACCCTGTTAAAAAGAGTGAAAAATACCAAGTCAATACAGGGAACACCTAAGTCGAACTCTATCTCGAACATCAAGTCGAACTTCGAGATGAAGTTCGAGATAGAGGTTAACTCGAACAAATAAGCACTTGGACCAATTTACAGCAAAAACTATAGGGAAATCCTATCTCGAACTTTATTGGTTTGTAAACTTGGAAAATTCCCCTCCAGTAAAAGAAATACAGGGAAATTCGAGATACGTTTCGAGTTAGAAGTTTAACTCTATCTCGAACATCAAGTCGAAATTCGAGTTGAGTTTCGAGATAGAGACTAACTCGAAGTTATTCTCAATTCTTTCCAAAATATCTCTTGAATGGAAACCTAATCTCAACCTTCGAGATAAGTTTCGAGTTAGGAGTAACTCAAAAATTCCCTTTAAGCAACTGAGAACTCTATCTCGAACATCAAGTCGAAATTCGAGTTGAGTTTCGAGATAGAGACTAACTCGAAGTTATTCTCAATTCTTTTCAAAATATCCCCTTAAATGGAAACCTCATCTCAACCTTCGAGATAAAGTTCGAGATAGACCTTATCTCGAATATTTTGAAGATAGAACTAGGCACACTGGTAACTCGAACTCGAACTCAAAGTCGATTTTCGAGATGAATTTCGAGATAGACAACTCGAAATTCTTTCCAGACTTAGAATTTTCAAAACTTCACTCTGACAGCTTAAGTCGAAATTCAAGTCGAATTTCTAGATGAGTTTCGAGATAGAAACTAACTCGAAATTATGAAGATTTTTAATTCTAAGGCCTCTAATTACATGAAAATCATAGGTAAATTCATCTAAAAATCATGCAAAATTTAGAATACTATGAATTTAACTCCCCCTATGATCATGCAATCTAACAAGCATAAATTCAAAGATTTGTGCTATTAAAGACACTTAAAACACAATGAATTCATGCAAAATGACATTATATGCAACCTATAACAATCATTAATTAGGCATTTTAAAGTCTAAGCACATAATGATTGAGTAGCTTGCACAAACAAACATAAATCTGGATTTTACAGATAGAAGGCTTTACTAACTTGTGTTAAGCATTCCCAATTCACCAACCAATCTATTGAATGTTACTTCATCAAGAGGTTTGGTGAATATATCTGCAATTTGTTGCATTGTGGGCACAAAATGTAGCTCCACAGTCCCCTCCTCGACATGTTCTCTTATGAAGTGATACCTGATGTCGATGTGCTTGGTTCTTGAGTGATCTACAGGATTGTTGGTAATGGCAATGGAACTTGTGTTGTCACACATAATTGGAATTTTCTTGTGCTCCATGCCATAATCCTTCAATTGGTTCCTCATCCACAGTATTTGAGCTACACAGCTTCCAGCAGCAATGTACTCAGCTTCAGCAGTAGAAGTAGATACTGTATGTTGCTTTTTACTTTTCCAGGACACCAATCTTCTGCCAAGAAATTGACAAGCACTAGATGTGCTCTTCCTATCAATCCTGCAACCTGCATAGTCTGAATCCGAATAGCCAATTTGATTAAAACCTGTATCTCTTGGGTACCAAATCCCTAGAATTGGTGTGCCCTTGAGATACCTAAAAATTCTTTTGACGGCTACGAGATGTGATTCTCTAGGATCCGCTTGGAACCTTGCACATAAACAAGTTGCGAACATTATATCGAGTCTACTTGCAGTTAAATAGAGGAGTGAGCCAATCATACCTCGATAGCTTGTGATGTCAACTGGTTTACCTGATTTGTCTTCATCAAGCTTCGTGGCTGTTGCCATGGGAGTCTTAGCTGCTGATGCATCTTCTAGATTGTACTTCTTGAGTAAATCTCTTACGTACTTGGATTGACAGATAAAGATACCATCTTTTCTTTGACTGATCTGTAATCCAAGGAAGAAGGACAGCTCTCCCATCATGCTCATCTCATATTTTTCCTGCATTAGCTTAGCAAATTTCTCGCACAAGCGCTCATTAGATGACCCAAAGATAATATCGTCCACATAGACTTGAACAAGTATTAAGTCATTTCTTACATTTTTATAGAACAATGTTTTATCAATTACTCCCCTAGTAAAACCATTTTCAATTAAGAATAAGGATAGGGTTTCATACCATCGTCTTGGGGATTGCTTGAGGCCATAGACAGATTTGAAGAGAAGATACACAAAATCTACATGTTCTGGATCAATGAAGCCGGGCGGCTGTTCCAGATACACTTCTTCTTCTAACTCTCCGTTCAGGAAGGCACTTTTCACATCCATCTGGAAAACCTTGAAGTTCTTATGTGCTGCAAATGCCAAGAACATCCTGACTGCCTCAAGTCTTGCAACCGGTGCATAGGTTTCATCATAATCAATTCCTTCTCGCTGAGAATAACCTTTTGCAACCAAACGAGCCTTGTTTCGTGTTACAAGTCCGTTTTCATCCAGTTTATTTCTGAATACCCACCTAGCTCCAATTACTGATATGTTCTTTGGTCGGGGTACCAGTTTCCAAACTTTCTGCCTTTCAAACTGATTGAGTTCCTCTTGCATTGCAATCACCCAATCAGCATCACCAAGAGCTTCTTCTATTTCTTTAGGTTCAAGCTTGGATAGAACCCAGAATATAAGGAAATATTAGCCAGGTCAGCTCTTGCAGTTCTTCTAGTAATCACACCAGCATCTGGATCACCAATAATTAACTCAAACGGATGGTCTCTATTCCATACCCGTTCACCTGGAAATTGTCTTGATGATTCAGCTTGACTTTCTGAGTTGTGGTGCTGACTACTTTGATTATTCTCACTAACTCCCCCTGAGTTAGTGCCAGCTCCTACAGAACTACTGTCAACTCGTCTCGAGCCTTGAACAGTTGTCCTTGAGCTGCTATTTACTCCCCCTGAGTTGTTGTCGGTTCGTACTGAAGAAGTCTCTTCTGATCTTGTAGAATTAGATTGTTCACTAGACTCAGGTTCTTCACGTACACTTGGAACATTTAATGGAACAACCAACTCAGGTTAATCTTCAAGATCTTCTAAGTCCAGATTCTGAAATTTTAGGGACTCAGGTTCATTAGAATCTCTTGAAATTGATGAGAGTTTGGTATCGTCGAATCTGACGTTGTAACTTTCAGTCACTTTTCGATCATTCACTAAGAACACCCTATAAGCTGCCACCACATATGTGGAGTAACCAACAAAGATTCCTTCACGAGCTTTTGCTGCAAACTTGCCTAGATTTTCATCATCTATAAGTACATAGCATTTTGCTCCAAAGACATGAAAGTATTTGATTGTTGGTCTTCTGTTGTTCATTAATTCACATGGTGTCTTTTCTTTATCTTTTATGATCAAGGTTCTATTTTGAGTGTAACAAGCGGTACTCACTGCTTCGGCCCAGAAGTACAGAGGAAGTTTCGAATCATACAACAAAGTTCTTGTTGCTTCAACCAAAGTTCTATTCTTCCTTTCAACTACTCCATTTTGCTGTGGAGTTCTCGGGGCTGAATACTGACGACGTATTCCTTTAGATACACAGAAGTCATTTAGCACTGCGTTTTTGAATTCAGTGCCATTGTCTGATCTAATCGTCTTCACAGTAAGTGTTGAAATATTCTCAATTTGAGTGATGTGATCAATGATTAAGAAAGGTACTTCGTCTTTCGTCATTGCGAACAATACCCATGTATACTTGGAGAAGTCATCCACGATTACCAATGCATATCTTTTCCTAGACAAAGATAGGACATTCACTGGGCCAAACAAATCCATATGAAGAAGTTGTAGAGGCTCAGTAATACTAGAAATTTCTTTGCTTTTATGCGATGCTCGCTTCGACTTTCCCATTTCACAAGCTTCACAGAGTCCTTTCGGAGCGAACTCCATTTGAGGTAGATCTCTCACCAATTCTCGCCTCGCAAGAGCATTCATCGTTTTGAAGTTTAAGTGAGATAGCTTTTTGTGCCATAACCAGCTTTCATCATCCGAGGCTTTGCTGTAGAAACAGGTGACCTCATTCTGATTTGCTGAATCCATGTCTGCAACAAAAAGATCTGCCTTTCGAACTCCTCTCAAAGCTAATGAGCCTTCCTTGATGTGAGTGATTGATACACTTTTCTTGTTGAAGACAATTTCGTAACCTTTGTCACAGAATTGACTGATACTCAACAGATTGTGCTTCAGTCCCTCAACATAAGAAATATCTTCAATGATGACATTACCAGTCTTCAGTTTGCCATATCCCTTTGTCACACCTATGCTGTCATCTCCAAAGGTAACATAAGGGCCAGCCTTCATAACCAACTCTGTAAGCAGGGACTTGTTTCTAGTCATATGCCTCGATGCTCCACTGTCTAGCACCCATATAACTTTATTTCTATTCTGCTTAACACCCTGCAATGACAGATTGATTAGACATTCTTCGGAACCCAACTTTGATTGGGCCCGGCTTTTCGATAAGATCGAGAATCAACAGATTTATCCTGGCGATCTTCCATCTCAATCTCATATCTAGCTATTAATTCAGTCTCTTCTCTTGAATCATTGTCCCATGCTTGATCTTGAAGTGTTTCCAGCTCATAGGTCTTTAGTATTCCATAATACTCTTCCAGAGAAGTTGTATGCAAATCTCTGGTTTCTCTTATTGCGTAGACCCTATGTTCAATGCTCTTTGGCTGGTTCCTCAGATATCTCGTGTTGGTCTCAACCATGGGGAGAGTTACACCTCTCAGATTCAAATCCAATACTAACTGACTGAATCTTAGATAGACGTCTGTTATGCCTTCTCCTTTTCGTATTCTAAAGGTGTCATACTCCATCTTGAGTATGAGTGTCTTGTTGCTTCTAACCTCTGCAGATCCTTCCATGACAACTTCTATCTCTTCATAGTGATCTCGGTTGAACATTGGGATCTTGAATGCATTTTTAGGAGCCATTTCAATTCTGGTCACTAAAAGTTTCTAAGTACCCAAGACTAGGCTTTGTAGAATATATATGTAGAACTTCTGCCTAAGTCGAAATTTCTCTAAGTAGAAATTTTTGCTCAAGTCGAACTTCACCAAGTAGAAGTTATCCAAGTCGAAATTCTATGTAGAAAATCTCAAGTAGAAATTCTATGTAGAACTTTTGCCTAAGTCGAAATTTCTCTAAGTAGAAATTTTTGCTCAAGTCGAACTTCACCAAGTAGAAGTTATCCAAGTCGAAATTCTATGTAGAAATTCTATGTAGAACTTTTGTCCTTAGAATAATTTTGCTGCAGATCACTTTAATATTGAATAAACAATATTATCTCTTTAACACCTTTTTGACTTTTGATGCTTTACTCACCTAACCCACCTAACCCACGTGCTAGGTACTGAGTATGTTTTGATATACTTTCGGCCGTGAATAATGCAAATCAAAAATCCAAAAACACCTTTTTATTCTTTTACTATTTATCTGTTTGAAAAGGAGATCAAAAAGTTGTTGGGTCGTCTTCTTTGATAAGAACAAATGATGAACACTCAAGAACACCAAATATCAAAGTACCCAGATTAATTCACAAAAATTAATTAAAATACACCCAAGCTAAATAATCACACCTGGAGTATTTAAATAATTTTTCGGATGAGTTTTCACTACAAACGAATTAAAGCTCACTTTTCCAGAATTTTAGAAAAGTAGATCTAGAAAATGAAAACTCACGATTCTTCTACTAAACACAAGGATCTATGTTTTGTATGTTAAACATATAGCTCTGATACCAATTGTTAGGTCCAAATGTGTTGTAGAGGGGGGGTGAATACAACTTTTCGAATATGAGAAGCAATAAATACGATGCAATAAATGAACACACAGATTCAAGGAATATATTTCTTATATATAACTTGAAATGGTTGCTACAACATTCATTACAAAGTATGACAGAAGTTCAGAGAGAAGTGAATGATACTAAGCTCTGTGAATGCACTCTCTCTCTCTTTTTCTTGTGTTTCTCTCAACTATTGCTCTCTTATTAAAACATTACACAAGTATTTCTATTTATACTACATGTAATCTATGTCCTGTAGTCTTCAAAGACTAAGATTTACGTGGCCCAATGATGTCCACATAAATCTTGCCTTATCTTGAAAGCTTGGAAATCTGCCAATCAGAAGATGCCATGTGTCATGTTGAAGCTGCACTCTAAGTAGAACTTCTACTTGAGAATTTCTACTTAGCCATCTCGAATTTCTAAGTAGAACTTCTACTTAGAAACTTCTACTTGGTCATCTAGAATATTTAGTACTTAGAAAATATTCTGGTCTTCAACTTGAAACTTCAATGCACATCTTGAACTTGTGATATCTTCATGTCTTCTTTATTCTTCACCAAGCTCTTGAACATGGATCTTTATTACTGACATAAATTTGCTATCAATGTCCTAACACTTGATGCACTGGTCTGGTTCATAAGTGACTAGTCTTGATAGTGTTTTTGCTTCTTGAATAAATTACCATATCCAATTTATAATGTGGCTTTCCAATATTTGCTTTCCTTCTTGTTCACTTGAAATCAATTGGTCTTATTGATACTGATAGTTATGATCTTGATTCTTGGCTTTTCAAATCACTGAGGCATGAACAACTTTGACTTGAACTTCTCTCAATGATTTCTTCTTGGCTTGATCATAGTTAACATGTTGAATTGTATCAATTACCTTGTCTTCATTTAGTGTTGATTTCTTTGTGACTTCTTGTTCTTGATTGTCTTCTGGTTAAGTATCTTTTCCTTTAGTTGAGTTACATTAGTTATAGTGTTACAAGTTTACACACTCTGCCTTTCAGTGTGCTCCTCCTTGTACCCAGTCTTAGAGTTATCCTTGGACACCTCGTCCTCCGAGGGGTCCCTCGTCGAGGGATCATCCTTGTTAACCCTATGCGATCCCGGAGTCTCTCCATCATTCTTCTTTTTGTGTGATTTAGTCATCGCTTCTCCAAATTCAATGACTGCCCTCCTTCTAGCGCCAAATGTTATAGGGAGAATATTGTATAACAATGTTTTGGAGGTTTGTTGGATTAACGGAGCAAAATACGGATATTTTGCTAATGAAAGAAGAACAGGGGATTAGGGTTTGTGTGTTTAGATGTGGCTGAGCTTGATAGGTGTTTTCAGTGGTGAACTGTTTCTCCTCCGTATCAAGGTGCCTACGTACCCTATTTATAGGGATCAAGCCGTACGTAGTTCTTGGGCAGCAAGTTACCTAGACGGGCTAGGGTTTTAGAAGATAAGTCATGGCCCAAGCCCACTCGTATAGGGCTGACGTGGCAATGAGTCCTCAATTCTATCCATGATCCATGGCTTATAGAAGGAAACCGATGGTCTCGCATGGTTAGAGAAGTGAAGTGGAACCTAGCATGCGACCTCGAGGGGCCTGGCCATGCGAAGCGGTCCTAAATGCCCAATTACTCATATAACCGCGAGGGGCCTAGCTACGAGCCTTCCAGTAGAGAATGAGATAACGATCTCGTTTAGCTTGTAGACGTGATAATAGCGCGAAACGATCCCTGAGAGGGGTATCAGCGAAGCGATCCCTTAGACCGGATCATGAGCGAGGTGGCCCTGTAGTTGTGCCGGGCTGATTCCAATAGTGGACTTTAGTGACTCAATTGTCATCTTCTAGGCCCATAGTCAATTATGAACCGTTAATTTAGCTAATTAAATCATGATAATTATTATGCCTGATTTGGGCATAACACCTATATACCTTAATATAAGGGATCATTTAATTTATCTAGGGTTGTAATTTGAGTCAAATTAATTGAGCTTTTCACAGTTGAGCTCGAACTTTTTTATTGAGTCGATTCGAGCCTAAAAAGTGTGTTTGAGTTTGTCTCGTGAATTAATCGAGCCGAGTTCAATTTGAGTTCGAGTTTTAGAGCTTAATGAGTTTTTTGATGAGTTTTTAAACTTATCAAACTTATTGGGTTCGTATCGAACTTATCGAGGCTAGCGAGTCTATCGAATTTTAATTAAACTTGATTTTCAGAAAAATTGTCCAATTACTCCCTCCGTCCCACCGAATTCTTTACATGGGGGACGGGGGCCTGGCACGCATTTTAAGGCTCCTAAAAAGTATAGTTCCATAATTTAATTTTAATTTTTTTTCTTCTGAATAAAAATTTAATATTTAAATTTTCATTCAGAAAAAGAAAATTTTAAAAATAAGTTATGGAACTATACTTTATATACGCCGCCTTAAAATATATGTCCTAAAATATTGAAAACATGTAAAGAAATGGATGGGACGGAGGGAGTATTATATTTTACGTCTATTAAATATGACAAATAAGCTTCCGGTGAGATCCACATTTTCAAGGTAAAGAAATTTTAGTTTAGTCGTCCTCTTAAATGTTTCAGCAGCATGACTGCTACTCACGAGCCCAAAGTTAGATATGGTCTTCCTGTAGTAATTAAAGCCAAATGTCGCTGGGAATGATACCTAGAATTGCTTCTGTTCCCTGACACACACATATAAATTAATATTATTACACTTTATAAATTTGTAAATTAAGAAGTTTTTGTCTATGTGTACACAAATCTTGATTATGCTTTTAAAGTTCTGCAGGAGGCATGGTGGATTTCCAGTTAATGTAGGCGTGAAACAAATGATTAGCGTCTCTACCAAACAAAGAACTATCTTGTTCATCTATTTCATGAAATAGATAGCCAATTCTTGACACTTTCCAAATAGTCCAACTGTTCGAAACTTAAAGGAGAGCCAGTTCTTTGTCACTTTACAAATGTTTTAACCGTTTCGAAGAATGCCTTCTTTCTTCATATACATTGATGGTGGCACCCTCACACTCGTCAATTATTGTATCTCCGGTTTGTATAGTAGATGAATCCCAAGAATCTCTGCATTTTCTGGTTTTTCCAAGAATTGTGTATGTGCTGTGAATTCAATTCTATTGTCACTGTCTGTGACCGAGAATATTGTTCTTGGTACTATATTCATGCATGAGGAATCGGTCAGAATATCAACGCATTTTATTGAATGCATATCAGTGAATTCAAAAACATTTGTGTTACTCTTAACAGAATAATCGAATCTGTAACGAATCTCCCGGTGTTTAGAGCAGAGAATCATTGCCAAGAAATTGTGCGACACGTGTGGTGGCAAATCTGAAGACACTGTTGAAGCAAAATTACATGTTCGACTGATCCAATCCTGACAAGGCCAATCCGGGAACACTGATGACGGACCGAAAATTGTAATGCGATGGCTAAATCCAGAGTATATCTGTTACAAAAAATAACCCCAGAAAATGTTTACCAACAAATATCTACAGTTGTAGCCCAGTCCCTTTTTACTAATAAAGATCATAATGTTAAAGTGTAGATTGGAAATCTAAATTTAACTAACTGAAACTAGTTTTGCAATTAAGTAAAGAACAACATCTAATTTATGTTTATAGAAAGTTTGAATTAATCAAACCTGAAAGAAACGTTTAGTGAAAGTGGATTTCAGTAGAGACAATTTGCAACCTCCCAAATGGAGTCGTTCAATAGATGTAAGTTCCTCCAAGCCGTTAATCTCTGTCAGACGACAACAATCTGTAAGGTCTAATTCCTTGAATTGAATCATATTGGATAGATTTGGTAAGCTTTCCATTTTCGTACAATCATTAAGCTTTAAAAATTTCAAACTAGAAGGAAGTTCTGCAATAGAAAACAAGTTCAAACTGCCCAGCCTGAGATATGTCAGTGATCTCATTTGCCCAACTGAATCAGGTAACTTTGAAACAGTTAGTTCCCCAGCCTCGAGCTCTACCAGGAAATCAAGGTTCCCCAATCCTGTAGGAAGTGCTTTCAGATTTGTACGACGACAAATATTTAGAATTTCCAGTGATCTCAGATTGCAAATAGTGTCCGGAAGAGATCTAAGGTATCTGCAATAGACCAAGTTTAGCTTAACAAGCTTACTAAGACGACCAATCGAATGCAGTAATGTGCAAATTCTTAGATACTTCGCATTGAGCTCTGCCAAAGATTCAATGTTCCCAAAGTTCAAGGGAATCGCATTCAGAGTTTGGCAACCATCAATATTAAGGTTTCTCAGTGCTTTCAAGTTACAAATGCTGTCAGGAAGACATATTAGGCTGGCACAATACTGCAAATCTAAGGAAACAAGCCTCAACAAGCTTCCAGTTAATATATGGATCTCCTCCAACCTTTCACAGTCCTTGAAACTTAAAGTTTCAAGACACGGTAAATTAGTAAAGTCTGGAGTTGTAGTTAAATCAAGAGACCCCGACATATCTAGGGTCTTTAAATTTTCAAAAACCCGTGGAATCTGCAAAATTAAGTCATTAAAAGCAAATAGGGAGAAATTATATCATAAATTTATTACACGAAATATGATAGAGTTTATGCAAATAACATTCACGGTGCCTACCTTGTTAAGATCCCACATTGTTGTTATTTTGCTATTAGGCAATGCAAGGAAAACAAGTTTTTGCGGGTAAAATTCTGAAGGTAAACACTTTAAGGAGCAACCCTCCCAATGGAGCCACCTCAAATCTTTAAATGTGTTTTTAAAGCTTCCGGTGAGATTCACATTTTCAAGGTAAAGAAATCTAAGTTTACTCATCCTTTTAAATGTTTCAGCAGCAAAATGACTGCTACTCACGGGCCCAAAGATTGATATGGTCTTCCTGTAGTAAAAGCAACTGTCGCTGGGAATGATACCTAGAATTGCTTCTGTTCCCTGACACACATATAAATTAATATTATACTTTATAAATTTGTAAATTAAGAATTTTTGTATTTGAGATGTAAGAAATGTATAGTAAAATTTTATAGTTATCTATTTTTACACCAAACGAAAATTAAATCAACAGAAAGCACAAGACACATATTGAAATTACCGTATTCTCCTCTAACACCTCATATATATCTTGTGATGACCACAGTCTACTATGTTTTCCGGACTCTGGAGAAGCATTGTTACACGCAATTTTCCTTTCCATATCCAAAAGCAAATCATGCATCATAAAACCTTCACTGTTGGTAGTTAGCAAACATCGTTTCTTTAATATGTCAATATAATAATTGACGGATGTATAAGAAGTTTCCAATATTTTAACAACCTCTTCTTTCCTATACCCGACAAAAGAACATGCAATATCTAGGAAAATATCCTTCAACATAGGGTCAGCCAAAGCATAAAAGCTAATCAACAAGATTTCCTCAACATCGAAAATAGAAACTCGTCTCAGCTTCTCTATGAAACATCTCCATCCTTCCTCAGATTCCTTACACAAGGCAGAGCCACAAACCTTAAGAGCCAATGGAAGCCCACCAGCACGTTTTAAAATTTCTTTGGACATTTCGCTGAATGCGTCAGACATTCTATGATCTCCTCCAAATGCATGTTGGCAGAAAAGTTGATGCGACTCAAAATCACCCAGTTCATTCACCTTGTATTTGGCTTCTACTTCAATTGAATCTAGCAAATCTTCAGATCGCGTTGTTATTATGATTGTGCTCCCCAAAGCAAATGGTCCTTCTAAAAAGTCCAATGGCATTCTACTGTCTAAATCGTCAATAACAATTAGAATCTTTGTTGAACAGATTCTAGCTCTTATCAACTCAATTCCTTGGTCAGCATTGTCAATGAAAATGTTATTACATTTTAGAACATCTTTGACTAGTTTTTGTTGTAAACGAACTATGCCTTTTCTTGTTTGTGAAGCCTCCCTAACGTTTTTTAGGAAGCAACTGCCCTTAAAGCGGCGATAGTTTTGGTTGTACACAAGAGTTGTTTTACCAACTCCACCCATACCATATATACCAACCTTGATGACACCTGCTGCTGTGACATTGCTCAATAATGTTTCCAAGTCTTTAACACGAGAATCCAACCCAACCTGATATTTGGCGACATTCAAAGTCACTGGATTTACACTTCGTGTAAAACTCTCTCAACTATTTCTTTGATAACATCAGATTGAGACCTGCAACTCAATATATTAATTGATATATAGTGTCAGACCTTTATTAAGAACACCAGATGGATACAAAATCATAAATATACAGTAGAACAGGTGATGCTTAAGACTCAAATGACTGGGTAAGATGGAAAACATGCAAGTTCAACTTCTTTGAACAATATTGAAGTTTTTCCAGTAAAACTTTAGTACTCATAAACTCAAAGACTTTATCTAAATGTAATAGTTGTTAAACTTCAACTCGATTCTAATCAATTTGATTCATTAACGCGACTCGGAAAATTCGTGTTTAGGTTTGTAGATGTGTACCGATTCTCTGTTGATATTCCTAGACTTAAGGAAGCCCAACACAAAAAAAAAAAGGAATACAGAGAGAATGAGTTTGACTCGGACTGGGTCTGAATTGTTGTGTTAAATAAAACTTAGCACTCGAATTTCATAAGCCGGACTATCAATTCGTTCTGTTAAGGACCCTAAATTTGAATCAACATTGAGATCTTAAACTAAATCTTGTTTGAGCTTTTCAAAGTTCATATGGCCCGTGAAAGATGTTGTTCTAATGTAATTCTTGTTTCAAACCAATCTCATTGAACAATTAAAGCCAATTTAAATACTTTCACTTACATATTTTCACGGACATGGTATCCTGAAAATTCTCCCACCTTCTTCACTGTAACGCGCCACTTATCCAACCTATCCGTATCTAAACACTTTTCGTGTTTTAGGAAAGCTTCACCAAAACTTCCTGTCTGGTACTTGACAACCGATGGGTCAATGTAGTAAAAAACAGGCACAACCAATCTATCCATTGATTCATAACAACTGAGGATCTCTACGAGCTCGTCAAGACAGTAATGTGACGAAGCATAATAGATTCGTGAATTGCTTGGAGCAATAAAATTCTGACAACAAATCCTTTCATGTTTTGATTTCTGACATATTTTTATGTTATAAAATTCCACTAAATAAAAGTGGTTCCATTTGATTTCGGAAAAACAAATCATGTTTTGTGTTCCTTTTCCGAGTCTTCACCATAAATTATCTCTAGTATGATATTGCTTCTTTCGACAACATTTTTTTTTAAAATCACAAATTTCCCATTTCATGCGGTTCATATCCAGCATTTTACTGACAATTTTTTTTTCAAAAAAAATGTAACTCAATCTCTTCTGATGAAAATATCACAATCGTATTTAAAAAAATTTAGATGTTATCAAACAGGTAATCATTTCGAATTTTACAAGAAAACCAAGTAAATAATGCAAGAGAACACAAGACTTGCAAATGCCAAAAAAAATGATCAGAAATGAAAATTAACATGGAATAAACAGCTGTTAGAAAAAAATTCATTACCAAAACATAAATTCAATATAACATTCATATATTTAAACAATATTTTATTTAACAAAATAAATCAAATACAACACTCACCAGCTGAACTGATAAATTTTAATGCTTGGTCCACTGATCCGAACCTTGACAAATCCAATCCGGAAACATTGATGTCAGAGAGTAAATTTTAATGTGAATCCCAGATCCAGAGTATATCTGTTGCAAAATGTAACCCCTGAAAACAGTTAAATCAACAAATATCTACAGTGCTGACCAGTTCTTTTTCACTAAAAAGGGTCATTCTTTCATAATGTTTAAATATTCATTTAATGGATTAAAGTGGATATTGGAAATCTATTCTTTTTTTTTTTTTTGAAAAGCCAAATTCATTAATAAATCTCCTACAGTTGAAGTAGAAGGAGAGGGCAGCTTTCAAACAACTAGAGACTAACACCATCAACCCTAAGCATACGACATAAAAGAAAAAAAAAAGATGCCTGAGAAAACTACGACTTAAAAGTCCAAAGACAAGGAAATAAACCTACACAATAAAACTACCAGAACACTTGATACTGCTGCCCTCCAACCTTCTGAACTGAACACCACTGAACACCATCCAGCTCGTCTACGAAAGCCACGTCATGTAGATGCAACTTAACACCCTCATCTACACCATTGGAACCTTAAAGAAAAACTGGTGTCCATGGAAATCTGATTTTACAACTAACTAAAGTAATTTTATATACTGGAAATTTGAATTTACAACCATCTAATTTATATTCATGAAGAGTTTGAGAAACAAACCTGAAAGGAACATTTTCGAGAGTGGAGTTCAGTAGAGACGAGTTGCAACCTCTCAAACCAAGTGTTTGATTATAAGTAATTTTGAAGCACTTGGAAGTGTCTCTGCTTTGAGCTCTACCAAGGAGTCAAGGTTCCTCAGTTCTATAGGCAATACTTTCAGACGACTACACCAACTAATATATAGAATTTTCAGTGATCTTAGATTGCAAATACTGTCCGGAAGAGTTTTAAGGTTTGGACAAAAAGACAAGTTTAGCTTAATAAGCTTACTCAGACGTCCGATTGAATGCGGTAATTCACAAATAATTAGCCACTCCACATTGAGGTCTGCCAAAGATTCAATGTTCCCCAAGTTCACAGGAAGTGCTTCCAGATGACTACAATGCGCAATAGTAAGGGTTTTTAGTGCTCTCAAGTTGCATATGCTGTCCGGAAGAACTTTTAGGTGCTTCACACCCTGAATACTTAAATAACGCAGCCACTTCAAATTTCCAATTGACATGGGGATCTTTTTCAAGTTTTCTAAGCTTGTACGATTTAGAGTTTCAAGAAGAGTTAAGTCTGTAGTTGTAGTCAAATCTACACAATTGGACAAGTCTATTTTTTCCAAATCCAAATGTTCAAAACCCTGTAGAAAAAAGAGAAATTATATTAAAAAAAAATTAGACAAATTATCATATATGCGAATGATGTACTCGCTGTGCCTACCTTGTTGAGCATACCAGGCAACGCAAGGTGGTGGACAAGTTTTTGCTGGAGAAATCTAAAAGGTAACGACTTAGAATATCTAAATAAGCTTGCAGGGAGAGAGATATGGGTAATTTAATTTTTATACGAAACCAATACTTGTCCATCCTTTTCGAGTAGTTTTTTTTACTTGTACGCACATGTGAGATGTAAGAAATAGGAGTAATATTCAATATGAAGTATCTATTTCAATGTCAAAGAAAAATAAATCACATTTTGTATTTGTTTCGATATCATATCTTTCAAGTTAATATTTTCTTAAACTTTTAAATGTGTGTCAAAAGTTTAAAAATAAACAACTAAAAGGAAAAGGAAATAGAGAGTTCAAATATATATACTGACAATACCTTGTTCTCCTTGAACACCTCTTGTTCTTCTATATCTTTTGCAAAGCACAATCTAGTAACTTTCTCAAACACATTAGGGGAGCTGTTACATCCAATTTCTCCTCCCATATCTACCTTGTTCTCCTGCAACTCCTCTCGTACATCTTCTGATACCCACAATCTAGTATGTTTCTCAAACACATTATAGGAGTTGTTACATGCAATTTTTCTTCCCATATTCTTAAGCAGATCATGCATCATTAATCCTTTACAACTGATAGTTAATAAACATCGTTTCTTTAAAATGTCAATATAATAATGGACAAATGTATGACTAGTTTCCATTATTTTAATAACCTCTTTTTCATTGTTCCCGTTAAGAAAACAAGCAATGTCAAGGAATATATGCTGCAGAATTGGGTCAACCAATTTCAACGCATCAAAGCTAAGCAATAATATTTTCTCAACATCGACAATAGAATCTCGTCTCAATTTGGCAATGTACCATCTCCATCCTTCCTCAGGTTTGTTATGTAAGGTCGAGCCACAAACCATAAGAGCCAACGGGATCCCTCCAGCATGTTTTAGAATTTCTTCGGACAATTCACTTAAAGTTTTGGATATTCTATCATATCCTCCGAATGCATGTTGGTAAAAGAGTTGACGTGACTCGGCATCACCCAGTTCATTTACCTTGTATTTGGCATCTACATGAATTGAATCGAGCAGACCTTCATCTCGTGTTGTTATTATGATTGTACTCCCCAGAGCAAATGTTCCTACTAAAAAGTTCAGTGACGATGCATTGTCTAAATCATCAATAACAATCAGAACTTTTGTTGAACAAATTCTAGCTCTTATCAACTCAATTCCTTGGTCTGGATTGTCGACAGTAATGTTCTTACATCTGAGAACATCATTGATAAGTTTCTGTTGTAAACAAGTTATGCCTTTTCTTGTTTCTGAAGCTTCCCTGACATTTTCTAAGAAGCAGCTACCTTGAAAGCGATGATGGTTTTCGTTATACACGGCTTTGGCAAGAGTCGTTTTGCCAATTCCGCCCATACCATATATACCAATACTAGTGACACTTTCAGTGCAATTGACGAACAATGTTGCTATGTCTTTAACATGAGAATCTAACCCAACAGCATATTTAGCGACATCCAAAGTCTTAGGATTCACTTCTTGTAAGACTCTATCAACTACATTGTTGATAATATCAGCTTGAGACCTGCAACACAGTTTATTAATTTAAATGCAGTATCAGATGTTCGTTAAGTATACCAGATGGATGCAAAATTAAAAATTTTAAGGTAAAGCAGTACACTTGAGGAATCTTTCTTAACAAGGCTATTCAAAAGATTTGCGAAAAATCTATCTGCTAGAATGTAATATAAAATTTTCATAACAAGGCTTTTCTCTAACACCACAAGGTTTTAGATGAGTTAGTTACATGAAGCAAATTATTGGTTAAAATATAGCAAATGGCAACTGCTAATCCTTAATTTAGCATTAATATTGAGCTTGCTCTAACAAACAAATCTGATTTAAACAATTAAAGATATTGAAAATACTTACATATTTTCACGGACATGGTACCCTGAAAATTTCCCCACCTCCTTCAGTGTAACGCGCCACTTATCCAATCTCTTCCCATTGTAACGATATTTGTGTTTTCGGAAAGCTTCGTCAAAACTTCCAGTTTGGTACTTGACAACCGATGGTTCAATATAGTAAAAAACAGGAATAACTCTTCTATCCAGTGATACGTAACAATTGAGGATCTCTACGAGCTCGTCAAGACACCATGGAGATGCAGCATAGTTTTTTGACAAGACAACAACGTAAGTCTTAGAATTATGAATAGCTTCAATCAATGCATCTGAGATAACTTCTCCGCTGCGTAGCTCGGGATCATCCCTGAATGTTCGAATACCAGCGCGATTTAAAGAATGGTATAGAAAATCAGTGAACGAATCTCGTGTATCAATACCTCTGAAACTTAAGAAAACGTCCCATTTAGTAGGATGTGAAGTAATTTGATTATGACTTGTAGAAGCCATTACCAATTTAGACAACAGATTCCAGAACTTCAACTGAGATTTAAGTGAAAGATGGTTAATAGTCAACGCTATAAAGCAACAGAGTGGGTGGGTGGGCACAGAACGAGTGAAATGCCCAAGAAAACGAGTCACGAGTGGGTGGGGGGCTCAATATTTTAAATTTCGAGTCGAGACTGAAATTTTATTACTAATCTTATACACTACTCTTTATTATGCACATAACCCTTTTAAAGGTATAGTACGTCATGCAAATATTAAATTAATTTAATTAATTAAAATAATAAAATTACATATTAATTAAATTTAATAATAATATTATATATTAGGAGTTTATTAACTAAAAATTGAAATAAAAATTGAAAATATAGTATTATATACAAGTTAGGACTCCATTAATTAATATTTAAAAATATGTTAATGAGTATTGGTGAAGTACCATGTGATCGCCGCGGATGTAAATTGCCCGTCTTTTTTTTTTTTTTGAATAAAAAGTACTTGCATTAATCAACTATTATCAATCTCCAACTATTATCAATCTCCAGTACATGAGCAATGAAATTTGGTGGAATGGCATACCATTCACCTATATCTGACATAGAATAAGCGGCATTTGCTAGTTCATGCGCCACTATATTCGCAGATCGATAAACAAATTTAAGTAGCACGGGATTTATGTGCTTTAACGGATGAACACAATCTAACACAAGTGTCCCAAAGAATGCCTCTTCCGGAGACCCATTACACGCTATCACAAGGCTCTTCGAATCAGTTTCAAACACACACTGCTTATACTCTTTCGCAATAACCCATGACAAGGCTTCTTTCAAGCTAATAGCTCCCGCTTCTCTCAGACTCCAAGCTCCCTCAACACCTAGCTCCTATGAAACAGCCATGAGAGTCCCGAATATATAACACTACCAACTCCAATACTCCCATCCTGAAAAACAGCAGCATCCGTGTTTATTTTTAACCATCCTTCGACCGGTTTCTTCCAGATACGATTCCCTTGTTCTTCCTGTCCCCTTCGATCCCTTCTGAAAGGATATCTTCGATATATTATTTATTTTGGTATTTGTACGATTTAACATAAAATCCCGTGTTACATTCAATATCTAAGCATATAGATGTGAGACATCATTTCTTACGTGATCATGTCAATAAAGGCGATATAAAAATGACTAATATCGAAACTGAGTATAATCTTGCAGATATTTTCACGAAACCATTGAATTCCGAAAGATTTACTAAACTCCGTTTGGATTTAGGAATGTTGGAAATTCCCAAATAATGGTTTATATACTTATAAAAATATTATATGTATTTACATATTTTATGAGATTATTTGTCATAACTTATAGTCATCTCACGAAAAAGATATCTTTTCAGGATTTACGAATTTCTAAAACTCAGATTCATCGATAATGATAACATATGAAACTTTATCGATCGGGCTTTTGATTTTCGTTCGGAACGATAAAACTAGTCGAGCGAATATTATTCGGAATTTATTTTTGGAAATATTTTTGAGATACTAGAAATATGATATTTAATCTCAAATACAAAGAATCAAAATATTAGTATATTTTCTGATATTTATGATATATTTATTATTATATTTATAATAATATTTATTTTTACAAAATTATTTTTCAGAAATAAAAATTACTATTTTTATGATTATTTTAATCTATTTGACCCAGTCCAATTGGTCAAATCTGGCCCAATATTGAGCCCAACCCTAAGCTGAAACCCTAAATAATCTCATCCATTGGATCTAATTTAGGGATTTAATCCTGATCGTTCATTACAATAATTATATATACTAAATAATTTCCTTATACGAGTATTGTTCAGCTGCAACACTCTTTCAATCTCTCTCAAGTTCTCTCTGTTCTCTCTCTCGCCGATTCTATTTTTTTTCGATTCAAAACCCTAATCTCTCGATCATTTTTTTAGCGCTCTAAACACTAAATCGAGTCTTTCATCTATGTATTTGTTCGATTAATCCTAAGAATCGTTCAAACTCAGCTAGGTTGGTTAAATCGAAAAGCTTTTGATGAATTACTCGTTTTCGTCTCAATCGATCTCGAGTTACAAGTCAAAATCAACAAATATATATACATATTACATGCACACACACACACACACACAGTTTTCTTCAAATCTTAAGTTTGATTTTTCAAAACCCTAACTCGTTTATTAAGATTTGATTGCAGGTGATGTTTCTTTTTGATTTCCTCAGTCAAGATCGGAGAAAGTAGCTTGAAATCTATAGATTTAAAAACTTATCTCGGTCAATTCAGCACGTTACTCGGTGAGTCAACTCGGAACTCGTGCGAGTTCAAGAGTTTTTGGATCGGTAAGTCCCAAGAAGACGACAAGGCCTTGGGAACAAGTATAAATCTTTGCAAAATTCCATGATCCCAACTGTCCTCTGTGAAAAATTTGTGTGACTTTGAATTTTGTTCAAATTGTCAAGTTATTGGATTTACGAGTTCGTGATAAATTGCTTAACTCGAGTATAAAATGATGAATGCACCGTTATATGTTCAAATAGTTGTATACAATATATTCTTCATGTACTAATGTGAAAAGCATGGTTGAATTGAAAATTATATGTTTTTATAATATTCAATGTTCAAAGTATTCATGATTTTATATCTGAGTTAAATAGTACACTTGATCTTTAGTGTGTGGGCGTTCTATATAAAAGAAATTGATTAAATTGTAATTTTGTTATTTGGGAAAAGTCTACATTTATATGAATTTTAGTGTATGAGTTAATTGGGAAAGGTGCAAATTGGTAATCTATTGACTTAGTCAATTATGTGGTTTATGACAGTAGTTATAAAGGTTTTAGATGTTAACATTGAGGAGTTGTGAATTGTGTTTTTGAGAATTGACTTGGTCAACTGTATATCTTGGGAAGTTTATAATCTGTATGATAAATTCACTCTACTAAGGTCAATTGTGATTCGTAAATGTCTTGAGATATAACAAAGTGATCATTTGAATATTTATATATATATATATGAGTTGATTGAAATGTGTACAAATTAGAAACAGGATTACTAGTCAAACATATATTCCTGAAATGTTTAATTCTTGTAATTGAGTTTTATTTGCCTAAATTGATGTATATTGCTCGACTCAAATGATGATTGTGAATGAATGACATTTGCTATTATAATTTCTATATTGTGATGTCTTATCTGTGTATAACTTGGCTGCATATCTTGATCAGTATAAACTAATGAACACAATTAAATGAAATTGTTAATAATAAAATTAATACACAACGCACACTATGCCCTCACCCAAAGACTTGGCTAGGGATCCCTTTGAGAACCCTAGTATCTGGACCCTGGGGTGATAAACGGCCACATAGAAAATTAGGAGAACAAAAACTTACAATTGCTACATTTGATGAATGGTGGGATACTTTATATTTGAATGTTATCTACCTTATGTGTAACCTGTCCTCACAAGAGTCTGTGCATTATTTTTGTGTTATATGTCACATTTATTTGTCTGTGCACTACTTGCAATGTGTAATATGGGATATTTTTCTTAAGTGTGACTTGGGCAAACCTTTATCCATAAGCATGCATCTGTTTCTCTCTCAATGATTTTATAAAAATTAGTTGACTCTTGAGGCATGAGACAATTTGTGAAAATCTATCCTTATCACATCAATCATTTGACATATATTTAAAATGCACAAATTCACATAAGACCTGCATATGACTCTTTAACCTTTAGTGACTTCATAGTGGGCCATCATGTTCCCTCTTTTCCATCCAACAGCCTCCTTGTCAAAGATTCTTCTAATCATGCACTTACATTGAATGCAGTCACTTATCTATCTCTCTAAACACTTAGAACTACATATATATATATATATATATATATATATATATATATATATATATATATATTCAAGCATGATCTACCCGGATATCAAACAAACAGCTCATGTCCTTGCATTATGTTTTAAATTCAACAACTCTAAGCTATCTTATACTTAAAATGTGTGTTGCATTTATGAATTGTTTGCTCATACATGACATAGTATGTCCTTGCTTTGCAACCTGTGCACACACATACACACATCTATGCTGAGATAACATCAGAAATCCATGCCATGCTTAAAAGGAAATTATTTCTGAATAAAATATCATGAACTTGCTTGAGATTTTCAAATGTGTCTGCAATCTCATTAAATGTTTACACTGTTTAGACAGCCTCCATGCATCATCTAGCATCATTACACTTGAACTTGTTAAATGTTATTCCTTGAACTCTGCTATGTATGAATATATTCTGTGGTTATTGTTACGACCAAACTCAACACGCAAGTGCACGTGATCTCAAGTAATATAGATAGCAAATAAGATTCGTTCCTACAGGGACTCGTTGTATTGTCTAGTTAATTCACTCACCGATGTATGATTATTATTCGATGCTATGACAAATCAACAATTGGATTTTTGTTTATCACTACAATTACTCTAAGATTTATAACTAATTATCAACTACTTGACTAAGAATTATGTCGAATTACTTATGCGAAATAAACATGGGATTTTAACTTCATTAAACAATCCATCTATAGTCTCCACTTCTCTATCCTTTTCATGTGATTTGTTAATACCTGATCGAATACACAAAACTGATATAAGCCAACCTTCGTTGAACAAATACCATCCTAAATAACATCCACAATAAAGATAGAAATCACTTAGTCTCCTAATTATGCCTAATCTCCATATGTCTATAAAGATTGAAACATAATGGTTGAAGTACAAGCATTCAATTGATCACATAGTCGCCCTAAAACGGTTAGAGTTACGACACTAATTATGAATGATATTCTCACGCATAAACCTATGCTAGCATGGCAAGTTCTAAACTCTTATATCCACTTTCGCTTCAATAAAAATTAACACACAATTACAGGAGTTAGCTACTCTCCCATAACGAATTAAATCAACCATGATAGGATATAACATCAATCACACTATAGGCAACGAGAAGATTCAACAAATAAACTTCATGAATAAATCCGCTAAAACCCCATGACAACGAATTAGTTCATAATCAAACTAATCGTCACCATGGGTTCCAATGTAAACATGATAGAAGAAAACGAATAATGATTAAAATAAATATCAAAGGTTCTAAAGAATACACCCAAACCAAGCATCCACAACTAGGAAAAATACAAGAATAAATTGAAATCTATCTTCTTCCTCGCTTCTTCGTGCTTCAAAACTCCGTAAATACAATACGTGGTCAGACCTCCTTATTCTAGGGTTTTTCTTCCTTTATATAGGCCTCCAGGTGCAAGTAGTTCGAAAGGAATTTTATTTTTTTGACTTTATCTCGAAAAATCAGCAAATCAGGAATTTCCCGTCAGAACAACCGGCGCTGCCGCGCCATAGACTTCCCTCAGCGCTGCCGCGCCATCCATGAACTCCAACACGGCGCTGCCGCGCCGTACCTTCTGTCCAGAACATTGCAATTTTCCCTTTTTCTTCATTATAACTCCGATTTGCGCTCCGATTGTTCCGCTTCATTCCTTTAACACCTGTGATTGACATTCCTGCACAATACCCTTAAAGGAGATCAAAAATACCACAACTCGAGTACAAACATTCGTTTTAAACCAAATGGAAACGTTTAAAGTGAATAAAATACCCACTCATCACACCCCCAAACTTAAACCGATGCTTGTCCTCAAGCATAAACAGACAAATTATGTACAACTAACTAGTACCACTTCTGTAGGTGATCACGGTTGAATTTGGCATATGCAACAAACCCTTTAAACCCCTAGGCAGCCTTAGTGGACGAGTAAGGTCTCGTGAGGGCCTATAGCGAATGTACCCACAAAATTCGATCTATAATGCAACTAACAATGCAACTAACTATATGTATGCAACTGTTCGCTATTTTCTCTACGCAAGTATACGCAGTCCAAAAGCAATATAGGGAAATAAGGATCGTTCCCACGAAGACTTTGTGTATTTAAGTAAATATGTTTATTCAACAACGTTCGGTTAATTATAGAAGCCTGAACAACGAAATGGTTAGTTTGTTCAAATCACAATTAATTAATGAAATAACGACTAAAAATAATATGATAAAGATTTTATATATGAGATAAACATGGGATTCTAATTTCATTATTTATTTCATTTAGAATTGATGCCTTAATGTAAAGTGATTCTGATAATTATGAAAGCTAGCCGGGAACACGAAACTAATATAAGCGCCTTTCAGCTTTAACTCATATCAAACCATACAAACATCCACTTAAAAAGATAGAAGTTGTGTGGACACCATTTATGTCTAGACCCTATATGTCTATAAGATTTGAAAACATAACTGGTTTACGAATAAATTCCTTATTTTTGGCTACACAGGGCGATGTGATCCAAAACCCTACCACTAATCGTAATTATATATGAAAATTACGAACCTGTGCTAACATGGCAAATTCTAAATTCTCAAATCCACTTTCGCATTCATTAAGAATTAATAATTTAGATGATAGCTACCCATCTAATAAATTAAGCACAACCACGTTAGGCAATCGGAAATTTTTATCATAACACAATTTATTAAGGCATCGAATTACTAAATTACGTAAATAAATCCATTAGAATCCCATGACGGCGATTAGTTCATAATTAAACGAATCGTCATCATGGGATTAATTGAAATCATAATAATAATAATAATAACAATAATAATAATAATAATAATAATAATAATAATAATAATAATAATAATAATAACAATAATAATAATAATAATAATAATAATAATAACAACAATAATAAAACTAAAAAAATTACGATAAATTAACTATGAAAATTATAAGAGTTTAGAAACTAAAACCGAAATAATTTCCACTTGCAAGAAACGAGCACTCCGATAATTCCCTGTAAAATAAGAAATTAGAAAATAAAACCGAAATAGCTTCCACCGAAAGAGAAGAACACTCCAAATAAATTCCGTAAAATCTTCACCCAAATAACAATTATGCTAAAATTGCAGAAAATTTAATTGTATAAAACAAAACTGAAAATAAAAGAGAAGCAACTGAATTTTTAGGAACTACAAGAGAGAATTCAGCTCTCAAATTTTTGTGTAAAAACGAAGGAAACACTCCTATTTATAGGAGAAAACAGCAGGCCATGAGCAATAAAAAAAAACAACCGGCCATAGCACTACAGCCGAAAGCAAGATGCAGCAATAAACAAAACTGGAAAGCAGCCGCCTGTGACCTGCTAAAAATTTTATTTTCACAACAATGAAGCAGGAGAGTAAAGGCCAGATGCAGGACTAGCGCGTGCAAGCCACACGCGGCCTTTTTCGTTAACAAAACGGGTGCGTGATTGCCACGCAGAGACCTGGCGCGTGAACAGCTCAACAGAGTTCCTGGCCGACAGCTTTTGCAACATGGACAAAATCTCCTTCTTTTATTTCTTTAATGCCGACAGCAATACTTGCATTACTTTAGTGTAATCATCACATGCACTTTGCTTATCACCTGCACAAAATTCGTTTCACTTTTTTTTGTTTTTTTTGTTTTTTTTTTATTTTCTAACTTATAATTTTTAATTAACAAATATTTAATTTAATTCAGAAATTATAAAAATAAATATCTAATATTATTAGATATTTATAATTATAATTTTCTAATTAAATAAAATATTTATTAATATAAATGAATCATTAGGTTCTGAGCTGCGGTTAATTGAGGGCCTAAAGCCGGACTCCTTTCGCTTAACGAAAAATTATAACAATTCCAACCGGGGTTCCAGATTTAAGAATATATCACTCAGAATTTCTTTATGATAATTCTTTTTCCTCGTAGCCAGTCTACTTGATAAAATTGAGCCAGAAATCCACCGTTTTTAGCCTTTTATCGCCTAGATCCTAAAGTTCCGAGTTCTGCACAACAAATCCTGAAACACAACAAAAATGAATTAAAAGACACAACATACTTAAGGACAAACCACCAATCTAGGCCAAAATAGCGCATAATAAGTGGATACAAAATCCCCTTATCACACCCCCAAACTTAAACTGATGCTTGTCCTCAAGCGAAAACAGACTCGTCTACCTCTAAATGCATGAATGCAACTGACGCAAAGATCCCATAGGCAAAGCAATAACTAATTTAGCAGAGTGTCTCAGAGAATGTGAAAATTCCAAATAGAGATCGACTAAATATCAGCATATTAACATTTACAAGTACAGAAACGTGCGTGTGTGCAATACTCATCAGAATTACTCTTAGCACTAGATGAAAACCATACATATTCTTCGTCATAACAATCACAAGTTTATAAATAGAATGGACGCTAGACACTTCATAACCTAGAAACACCTCTATCATCATTTGAGTTAGACAGGAATTCATGCTTTATTAACAACTATGACGCATAATACTATACCCAACACACATGCTTATTTGATCGTGCAATGGATGAGACCCCAAAAGGCTTATACAATAATACCCATGTAGCGAGCGTTAGGTTAGTGGATCCCAGACCGGAAAAGTCTTAGGTCACTAGGCTTGAGTCCCCTAGAACTTAATTGCTCGAATATTAAAGAGCTCACCCTGATCAATTTTGCATACATACTCATAAACACTATTTTTTTTTTTTTAAAAATATATATGCAATCTGGACTGAGACTTTTCAATTCCAACCCTAGACTACTCATATAAATATGAGCTGGCTACTAGCCAATTGACTCCTATCCATTAACAAATACACACAAACTAGCATGAACCCTGGTTTCCCCCAAACTTATATTTTAGTGATTCCACGCTATCAAGGGAATAAAGAAAATTCCAAATATAATCAGGTGATTAAATTTCAACAACCAAACAAGCATGTCCTTAACCTAGCCCAAATGTAAATGATGAGTTGTGTAAGATTGTGTTTCTGCAACATGCACGTCAATTCTTAAGTATTTAAATCAGCCCTCTATCCATTATTATCACACTCAAATTCATCATGGACTACTAAACGGAACCGCCAAGCGCTACGGGATCAAGGAAAATATGATATGCAACTAATCATGAATATGCAATTTTTTTTATTATTTTTTTATATATATATATGAATTATATGAATTATACTAGCATGGTATATTATGAACTACATGAACTGTATGCATACTATGACTCAATTAATCAATTATCCTAAATCTCACCCCCAAACTTAAAATATTCAATGTCCTCATTGAAGGTATAGATAAAGGATAACAGAGAACTCCCCTAACTGTCGGCATCGTCACCCTCCTCGGGTGGTGAATCAAGTGGTGGAAATGAGCTCCAACCTGAGGCTAATCCTGCAACTCGCCAATGACCTGCACTCTCGACATAATACTATACAAAATCACACCAAATCAAACCACACATAAAAATACCAAACCTATGGGTTGCCTCCCATGAAGCGCTTGTTTATTGTCGCTAGCTTGACTTCACCTTCGCACTTCAATTGGTAGTACCAAGAATCGTGGTTTCCGCTTCGCGATTCACATGTTCACCAAAATATGGCTTCAACCTCTGTCCATTCACTTTGAATGATTGATCGGGTGATTTCTCAAAGATTTCCACCGCTCCGTGTGGAAACACTGTTTTAACCGTGAATGGTCCTGACCACCTTGACTTAAGTTTCCCTGGGAAAAGTTTGAGACGAGAGTTGAACAGCAAGACTAACTGTCCCGGTATAAAAGACTTTTGCACCAAACGTCTGTCATGCCATCTCTTGACCTTCTCCTTGTATAACTTGTGATTTTTATAAGCCTGTAGCCGAAACTCATCCAGTTCATTAATCTGAAGCATTCTTTTCTCACCTGCAGCTGATAAGTCAAAGTTCAACTTCTTCAGCGCCCAATAAGCTTTGTGCTCTAGTTCGGCAGGCAGATGACAAGCCTTCCCATAGACAAGCTGATATGGTGACATACCCAAGGGCGTTTTATATGCTGTACGATAAGCCCATGCGGCTTCATCGAGTTTTAAAGACCAATCCTTTCTCGAAGGACTCACCACTTTTTCCAGAATGCGCTTAATCTCGCGATTAGATACCTCGGCTTGGCCATTGGTTTGCGGGTGGTATGCCGTAGCTACCCGGTGGTTGATGTTGTACCTTGCCATAAGATTAGTGAATTTGCGATTGCAAAAGTGAGTACCTTCATCGCTTATGATTACTCGAGGAGTGCCGAATCTTGTGAAGATGTTCTTGTGAAGGAAATTGAGCACGACATTAGCATCATTGGTCGGAAGTGCCTTGACTTCAACCCATTTGGAAACATAATCAATGGCCAGCAAGATGTATTGGTTGCTACATGAGGAAATGAATGGTCCCATGAAATCGATGCCCCAAACATCGAAGATTTCCACTTCTAGCATTATATTGAGGGGCATCTCATCCCTCCTAGATATGTTACCAACATGCTGACAACGATCACACTTCAGCACAAACTGATGGGCATCCTTAAAAAGGGATGGCCAATAAAATCCCGCTTGAAGTATTCGAGTTGCGGTCTTTTCACTTCCATAATGGCCACCATATGTCGTGGCGTGATAATCCCTTAGAATAGCCTCTGTTTCACTGTATGGCACACATCTCCTAATCACCTGATCGACTCCTTGTTTAAACAGATATGGTTCGTCCCAACGATACCATTTGACTTCATGCAAGAATTTCTTTCTTTGTGCAAAAGAGAGCTCGGGAGGAATCACTCGACTCACCAGAAAATTCACAATGTCTGCAAACCAAGGCTCTTCTTCTTGTATCCCAAACAACTGTTCATCAGGAAAGGATTCATTAATGACGGTTTTGTCCTGGGATGACTTCCCAAGGTCTTCCAATCGTGAGAGATGGTCGGCTACTTGGTTTTCTGTCCCTTTTCTATCCTTGATCTCCACATCAAATTCTTGCAGCAGGAGAATCCATCGAATCAACCTAGGTTTGGAGTCCTTTTTAGAGATCAGATATCTGATAGCCGCGTGATCAGTGTACACAGTCACCTTCGTGCCAAGCAAGTATGAACGGAATTTTTCAAAACCATAAACTATGGCTAACAGCTCCTTCTCAGTGGTAGTGTAGTTTAATTGAGCATCGCTGAGGGTTTTGCTTGCATAATAGATGACATGAAACATTTTATTTTTCTTTTGGCCAAGAACGGCCCCAACTGCGTAATCGCTAGCATCACACATCATAGCGAAAGGCTCACTCCAATCTGGAGCAATGATCACGGGTGCTGAAATCAATTTCTTCTTCAGAGTCTCGAAAGCTGTGAGACATTCTTAGTTAAATTTGAAATGAATATCTTTTTCCAGCAGCTGACACAAAGGTTTGGAAATTTTTGCGAAGTCCTTGATGAAACGCCTGTAGAAACCTGCGTGCCCAAGGAAACTGCGAAGCCCTCGCACTGAATTAGGCGGAGGCAGCTTTTCAATAGCTTCTATCTTTGCTCTGTCCACTTCTAGACCCTTCCTTGACACCTTGTGCCCGAGAATAGTTCCTTCTTGTACCATGAAGTGGCACTTCTCCCAATTGAGCACTAGGTTAGTTTCCATGCATCTTTTCAACACCGAGCCAAGATTTTGCAAGCATTCATCAAAAGATAGACCGAATACCGAGAAGTCATCCATGAAGACTTCCACAGTCTTGCCAATCATGTCTGAGAAGATGGCCATCATGCACCTTTGAAAAGTACCAGGTGCTCCACACAAGCCAAAAGAAACCCGTCGAAAGGTGAAAGTGCCAAACAGGCATGTAAATGTTGTTTTCTCCTGATCCTCAGGAGCAATGCAAATTTGATTATATCGAGAATACCCATCCAGGAGGCAGTAATAATCATGGCCGGCTAGTCTATCTAGCATCTGATCAATGAAAGGAAGGGGAAAATGATCCTTCCTTGTGGCTTTATTCAACTTCCGGTAGTCCATGCAGATTCGCCAACCGGTGACTGTGCGAGTAGAGATGAGTTCATTCTTTTCATTGGTAATCACAGTCATGCCTCCTTTCTTCGGTACACATTGCACTGGACTCACCCATGCACTGTCAGAAATGGGATAGATAATCCCTGCATCCAGCCACTTGATGATTTCTTTCTTCACTACCTCTTTCATAAGAGGATTTAGCCGTCTTTGATGCTCCACTGTTGGTTTACTACCTTCTTCCAATGGAATTTTATGTTGACAATAAGCTGGGCTGATGCCTTTAATATCCGCTAGAGTCCAACCAATGGCTGTTTTGAATTCCCTCAGGACTCTTAAAAGCTTGTCTTCCTCAGAGTCTGAAAGGTTAGCAGATATAATCACAGGTAAGGTAGATGATTCACCAAGAGAAGCATACTTTAAGTGATTAGGAAGTGGTTTGAGCTCTAGAGTTGGAGCTTCCTCGATAGATGGTTTCATTTGCTGATGCGGCCCCTTTAGTTCTGGCAGATCCAATGATTCAACTGGTCTTTCAAATTTTCTTTGCCATGGCAAAGCATCCAGATATTGCAATTGTTCATCTATGTCATCTTCATCTAATGAATACCTTCCACTAAGGGCCTTTTCCAAAGTGTCATTTATGAACATGCGATCCAACTTTTCTTGTACCGTAGACTCAATCAAGTCTACCTTCAGACACTGTTCTTCTTCTGTTGGAAACTTCATGGCTTTAAAAACGTTGAAAGTGACATTTTGATCATGCACCCTCATTGTAAGTTCCCCCTTTTGGATGTCAATCAATGTTTGTCCTGTCGCCAAGAATGGTCTACCAAGAATGATCAGAATCTTCTTGTCCTCTTCGAAATCAAGTATGACAAAATCAGCTGGAAAGATAAGTTTGTCTACTTTCACTAGGACATCTTCAACAACTCCCCGAGGATAAGTGATAGAGCGATCAGCTAACTGTAGTGACATGTTCGTCGGGGTTGGCTCAGGAAGGCCAAGTTGTAAGAAAACTGAGTATGGCATGAGGTTGATGCTTGCTCCTAAATCACATAAACATTTGTCAAAAGACAATTTCCCAATGGTGCATGGTATGGTGAAACTTCCAGGATCTTTTAGCTTAGGCGGTAACTTTTGTTGCAATACCGCACTACACTCCTCTGTCAAAGCAACAGTTTCTAAGTCCTCAAGTTTTACTTTTCTCGATAGAATGCCCTTCATGAACTTGGCGTAACTCGGCATTTGTTCCAGGGCTTCAGCAAATGGAATGTTGATATGTAATTTCTTAAAGACTTCAAGAAATTTGCCAAACTGCTTGTCCAGTTTCTGTTTTTGCAAACGTCGAGGAAATGGCGGAGGTGGATAGACATGCTCTTCTGCTTCTTTCTGTGCAAGGACTGATTGTTTAGGAGGTGGTACACTTTCTTCTACCTCCGTGCTTGAAATTGGAGCCTTACTCTTGTCCTCGGTGTTTCCCAAGTTCACTGTTTCTTCATCGGGCAGAATTCTTTTGCGCTTTCCAATTCAGTGCCTTCTGTGACTTTTCCCGATCTTAAAGTGATGGCTTTAATGTGCTCTTGGTTGTTCTTTCTCCCCGGATTAGCTTCAGTATCACTTGGGAGTGTTCCTTGTGGTCGGCTCATCATGAAACTAGCGAGTTGTCCCAATTGAGTTTCCAGATTTTTAATAGAAGCCGCTTGGCTTTTTGACGCCAACCTCAATTCCTCCAATTCTGTCTTTTCACTAGAAGCTGATTGCCCAGAATTCCCATAGGATTGTTGTTGAAATCCTGGAGGATGAAATTGTCGTGGGGCATATTGTTGCTGATATTGGTGCCCTTGCTGTTGCTGGAATCCAGATGGATTATATGGCTTAGCTCCAACCTGCTGATTTTGAAATTGTTGGTAAGGCTGGTTTGATTGTTGCGCTCCTCCTTGATTATTGCTCCAACTGAAATTTGGATGATTTCGGTTGTTCGGATGGTAGGAATTTGGAGCTGGCTGTTGCTGTCTTTGGAAATTGCTTACGAATTGAACCGACTCGTTTGAGATGGCACATTGATTTGATTCATGTGCGCCTGCACACAACTCACAAACACTGGCAACTTGATAAAATCCTCGTGCTGTCAAAGAGTCTACTTTTAAGTTCAAAGCCTCTAGCTGAGCTGCTAATGAAGTGGCTGTGTCGACATTAAGAATTCCTGCTACCTTCTGTTGTGGCATTCTCTGAGTTGGGTTTTGATATTCATTAGCTGCCATCATCTCGATAAGATCGTAGGCCTCCTCATAACTTTTAGCCCATAATGCTCCCCCTGAAGCTGCATCTACCATTGGCCTTGATTGTATTCCTAGTCCATTATAGAAGCAATTTATGACCATCCAATTTGGCATGCCATGATGAGGGCATTGTCGAAGCATTTCCTTGTATCTTTCCCACGCTTCACATAAAGATTCACCAGACTGTTGAGAAAATTGCGTGATAGCATTCCTTATAGCTGCAGTCTTTGCCATGGGGAAGAATTTGCTAAGAAACTTTTGAGCTAGATCAGCCCAAGTGGTGATAGATCCCGGTGGCAGAGAGTGTAACCAACTTTTGGCCTTGTCTCTTAAGGAAAACGGGAAGAGTCTCAACTTCACAGCATCATCTGACACATTGTTGAATCTAAATGTGTCGCATATTTCTATGAAGTTCCTGATGTGTAAGTTAGGATCTTCCGTTGCAGTTCCTCCGTACTGTACTTGATTCTGCACCATCTGAATAGTGCTGGATTTAATTTCAAATGTAGGAGCCGCAATTGCTGGACGAATGATACTTGACTGAATGTCATCAATCTTCGGTTGTGAGTAGTCCATTAAAGCCCTTGCTGCTGCAGGTGCAACTACTTCGGCTTCTCCGTCCATCTTGTGAGTATTTGCTAGTTTAAGTACTTGCTTGGCTTTTAATGCTTTAGCACGTGTTAGCATAAAAATCCAAGTATCTGAACACAAATAATCACTTCAAAATATAAGATCAAATGTTCAAGTCAAACAAATTAACTTCTATTGTAGTAAAACACATAAACAAAATAACACCGAGTCCCCGGCAGCGGCGCCAAAAACTTGTTCGCTATTTTCTCTACGCAAGTATACGCAGTCCAAAAGAAATATAGGGAAATAAGGATCGTTCCCACGAAGACTTGGTGTATTTAAGTAAATATGTTTATTCAACAACGTTCGGTTAATTATAGAAGCCTGAACAACGAAATGGTTGGTTTGTTCAAATCACAATTAATTAATGAAATAACGACTAAAAATAATATGATAAAGATTTTATATATAAGATAAACATGGGATTCTAATTTCATTATTTATTTCATTTAGAATTGATGCCTTAATGTAAAGTGATTCTGATAATTATGAAAGCTAGCCGGGAACACGAAACTAATATAAGCGCCTTTCAGCCTTAACTCATATCAAACCATACAAACATCCACTTAAAAAGATAGAAGTTGTGTGGACACCATTTATGTCTAGACCCTATATGTCTATAAGATTTGAAAACATAACTGGTTTACGAATAAATTCCTTATTTTTGGCTACACAGGGCGATGTGATCCAAAACCCTACCACTAATCGTAATTATATATGAAAATTACGAACCTGTGCTAACATGGCAAATTCTAAATTCTCAAATCCACTTTCGCATTCATTAAGAATTAATAATTTAGATGATAGCTACGCATCTAATAAATTAAGCACAACCACGTTAGGCAATCGGAAATTTTTATCATAACACAATTTATTAAGGCATCGAATTACTAAATTACGTAAATAAATCCATTAGAATCCCATGACGGCGATTAGTTCATAATTAAACGAATCGTCATCATGGGATTAATTGAAATCATAATAATAATAATAATAATAATAATAATAATAATAATAATAACAACAACAACAACAACAATAATAATAATAATAATAATAATAATAATAATAATAATAATAATAATAATAATAATAATAATAACAACAATAATAAAACTAAAAAAATTACGATAAATTAACTATGAAAATTATAAGAGTTTAGAAACTAAAACCGAAATAATTTCCACTTGCAAGAAACGAGCACTCCGATAATTCCCTGTAAAATAAGAAATTAGAAAATAAAACCGAAATAGCTTCCACCGAAAAAGAAGAACACTCCAAATAAATTCCGTAAAATCTTCACCCAAATAACAATTATACTAAAATTGCAGAAAATTTAATTGTATAAAATAAAACTGAAAATAAAAGAGAAGCAACTGAATTTTTAGGAACTACAAGAGAGAATTCAGCTCTCAAATTGTTGTATAAAAATGAAGGAAACACTCCTCTTTATAGGAGAAAACAGCAGGCCATGAGCAATAAAAAAAAACAACCGGCCATAGCACTACAGCCGAAAGCAAGATGCAGCAATAAACAAAACTGGAAAGCAGCCGCCTGTCACCTGCTAAAAATTTTATTTTCACAACAATGAAGCAGGAGAGTAAAGGCCAGATGCAGGACTAGCGCGTGCAAGCCACGCGCGGCCTTTTTCTTTAACAAAACGGGCGCGTGATTGCCACGCAGAGACCTGGCGCGTGAACAGCTCAACAGAGTTCCTGGCCGACACCTTTTGCAACATGGACAAAATCTCCTTCTTTTATTTCTTTAATGCCGACAGCAATACTTGCATTACTTTAGTGTAATCATCACATGCACTTTGCTTATCACCTGCACAAAATTCGTTTCACTTTTTTTTGTTTTTTGTTTTTTTTTTATTTTCTAACTTATAATTTTTAATTAACAAATATTTAATTTAATTCAGAAATTATAAAAATAAATATCTAATATTATTAGATATTTATAATTATAATTATAATTTTCTAATTAAATAAAATATTTATTAATATAAATGAATCATTAGGTTCTGAGCTGCGGTTAATTGAGGGCCTAAAATCGGACTCCTTTCGCTTAACGAAAAATTATAACAATTCCAACCGTGGTTCTAGATTTAAGAATATATCACTCAGAATTTCTTTATGATAATTCTTTTTCCTCGTAGCCAGTCCACTTGAAAAAATTGAGCCAGAAATCCACCGTTTTTAGCCTTTTATCGCCTAGATCCTGAAGTTCCGAGTTCTGCACAACAAATCCTGAAACACAACAAAAATGAATTAAAAGACACAACATACTTAAGGACAAACCACCAATCTAGGCCAAAATAGCGCATAATAAGTGGATACAAAATCCACTTATCAGCAACTACATGAAAAATGCAAGGATCCCCTTTAAACTCACCAAAACCAACTAACAAGCAACTATCTCAAAGAATGCAACAAATCCAAATAGAGCTCGACTAAGTCCCCGTATACTAACAATGCATGAACAGAAACGTGCGTGTGTGCGATGCTCATCAGAAATACTCCCAAACTAGGTCAAAAATCATACATGCTTTCAGTCAGGACAATCACAGGTTTATAACTAGAATAGACTGTAGACACTTCATAGCCTAGGAACACCTCCACCCTTATCCAAGGTAGACAGAAACTCATGCTTTATTACTATGACACATAATACTATATACAATACTCAAGCTTATTTAACCGTGCAATGAATGAGACCCTGAAAGGCTTATACAATAATACCCATGTAACGAGTGTTGGGTCAGTGGATCCCAGACTATAAAAGCCTTAGGTCACTAGGACTAAGTCCCCTCAGACTTAATTACTCGAGTATTAAAGAGCTCACTTTGGTTAATTTTGCATTTCACAATTGACACTTTTGATTTTTTTCCTTTCTGTTTTTTTTTCTTTTTTTTTTAATTGCAATCTGGAATGAGCCTTTCTCATTTCCAACCCTAGACTACTCATATAAATATGAGCTGGCTACTAGCCATTTGACATCTAGCCATTATTAACAAATATTTACAACTAGCATGAAATCCCTGGTTTCCCCCAAACTTAGATTTTAGTGCTCCTACGCCATCAAGGGAGTAACGAAAATTCTAACTATAATCAAACGATTAAATCTTTGAGTAATAAAAGAACCTCCTCCCTGAGGCTCCTCCTGCTGCTGCTCCTGTTGCTGCTGCTGTTGCTGCTCTACTACATAACCAAGACCCCACCAATCCGGCTAACCTCCATCCCAGTCAGACAACCTCCGTATACTCTGATGATCCAGCGCCTCCTGTGGCTGCTGCACAACCTCCTCTGCTGACCAACGAGCACCACAATCCCTAGCCAATCTAGCAATGACCGAACCATAAGGCATCGCTATAGTGGTACTACCTTGCATAAAACGTATAATCCCCTGATGGATCAAATTGCCCACATCCATAAATTCTCTGCTGCAGATATCATACAACAGGATAGCCCTCTCAACTGTCACCTCATTCAAATTCCTAGTAGGAATAAGATTGGCACAAATGAACAACTGCCAAGTACGCCCATATCTATTCAGAGCCGTCGACAAGAATGAGATGGGCTCAGTAGTGCCCCTCCTCAAACGCCACTCTGTACCTGGAACACACAACCGCTGTATAACCATCTGAAGATCCACAACATCCCGAGTCTTCCCCGACCAATCCTCTTGACCCCTCCTAGGAGCCGGAAGCCCAAGAACACGACGAATAGCAGGCGGCTGATAATCCACACGAAACCCACAAACCTGGCTAATCCCATTCCTCTCCACACTAGCGTTCGCATAGAACTCGCGAACCATAGTCATCGGAACAGGTTCCGAAACCTCACAAATTTGCTCCCAACGTCTCTCTAGAATATTCTCCAACATGTTCCCATCCGCTGCATTAGGCAAAAGACCCCTCTCACGAGCAATAGGACGCCCCAACAATCGATTATACTCATCACGAGCCCCATTATTAATAAATTGAGGTCCACCATTGCCTCCCTCAGAATCAGATGAAGATGAAGAACGAGGGTTCCTCCTACCAGTCCCATTACCACCGGCACCCTCACTACCACCACCAACAACCCTTTGTCGCTTGGATGCCATTGAATTGATTGAAAGAAGTGTTTAGAGTGTTTAAGAATTTTGAAATCTGTAAGTGGTGTATGTATAGGTAGGGTTGTGTAATGGTATGTATATATAGGGGAAATTAGGGTTAGTGGGTGTAAGTTGTGGGCTTGGGTCGTGGGTCAATAATAACAACAACTATTTTTGTGTCTTCAAATTTCTGAATTTTTTTTCTTCAACAGACAGATCGCGCGGCGCTGCCGCGCCAGAAATACATGTGGAAACGGCGCTGCCGCGCCGTGGCTACTGTTGTTTTTTTTCAACAACAATCCACGTGGGTTGCCTCCCACGAAGCGCTCTTTTCACGTCATTAGCTTGACGTAGCTCTAATTCCTTACGTTGCGCAAATTAGAACCGAAGTCTCAACTTCGCGATTCAACTTCTCTCCAAAATATGGCTTTAACCGCTGACCATTGACCTTGAACGACTGATCCGGTAACTTGTCGAAAATCTCCCACTGCCCCATGCTAAAAAACTGTTTTGACTGTGAATGGACCTGACCAACGTGACTTCAACTTCCCAGGAAATAACCGAAGTCGAGAGTTGAACAACAACACCAATTGCCCTGGCTCAAACGTCTTAAGAACCAACCGACGATCATGCCACCTTTTTACTTTCTCTTTGTATAGCTTGTTGTTCTCATAAGCTTGCAATCGAAACTCGTCCATTTCATTCAACTGAACCATACGCTTTTCACCTGCTGCTGTAAGATCAAAATTCAGCTTCTTCAATGCCCAATAAGCCTTGTGTTCTAACTCAGCTGGAAGATGGCATGTTTTCCCATACACTAGCTGAAATGGTGACATTCCCAAAGGTGTTTTATAGGCTGTCCGATAAGCCCACACCGCTTCATCAAGCTTCAACGCCCAATCCTTCCTAGAAGGACTAACTACCTTCTCAAGAATCCGTTTAATTTCCCGATTAGACACTTCGGCTTGTCCATTAGTTTGAGGATGATAAGCTGTAGCAACTCGATGATTGATGTTGTAGCGTGCCATAAGAGATGTAAACTTTCGATTGCAAAAATGCGTACCTTCATCACTGATGATCACCCGTGGAGTGCCAAACCGAGTAAAAATATTCTTGTGGAGAAAATTGAGTACCACCTTAGCATCATTTGTTGGAAGTGCTTTTACCTCCACCCACTTAGACACATAATCCATGGCTACAAGAATATACTGATTACCACATGACGGAATGAACGGTCCCATGAAGTCGATTCCCCACACGTCAAAGATCTCTACCTCCAACATGACATTAAGAGGCATCTCGTCCCTACGAGAAATATTACCAACTCGTTGACATCGATCACATCTCAACACAAACTGATGAGCATCCTTGAATAGAGTCGGCCAATAGAAACCTGCTTGAAGAATTCGTGTGGCTGTCTTTTCACCCGCATAGTGGCCTCCATAAGCTGTAGCATGAAAATCACTAAGAATAACCTCGGTCTCACTGTAAGGAACACAACGTCTAATAATCTGATCAGCTCCTTGCTTGAACAAAAATGGTTCATCCCAAATATACTGCTTGACATCGTGCAAGAATTTCTTCCTTTGAGCATAAGAGAACTCAGGTGGAATGATGTTACTTACTAGATAATTCATAATGTCGGCAAACCATGCTTCATCATCTTGTACTCTGAATAGTTGCTCATCAGGAAAAAACTCATTAATAACCGTGTTGTCCTTAGGTGACTTTCCATGATCTTTCAATCTAGAGAGATGGTCAGCTACTTGATTCTCTGTCCCCTTTCTATCCTTGATTTCCACATCAAATTCTTGCAACAGAAGAACCCAACGAATCAACCTTGCCTTAGCATCTTTCTTTGCAAGGAGGTAGCGAATAGCAGCATGATCCATGTAAACTGTCACCTTAGTACCAAGCAGATAAGAGCGAAACTTTTCAAACCCATAGGACAATAGCAAGTAGTTCCTTCTCAGTGGTGGTGTAATTCAACTGAGCATCATTGAGAGTTTTGCTCGCATAGTAAATAACATGGAACATTTTTTCTTTCCTTTGGCCTAGAACGGCCCCAATTGCATAATCACTAGCATCGCACATCAAAGCAAATGGTTGGCTCCAATCCGGAGCTGTAATAACTGGAGCAGAAATTAGTTTCTTCTTCAAGATCTCGAACGCCTGTAAACAAGCCTCATCAAAATTGAATGGTACATCTTTTTCCAAGAGATTGCAAAGCGGCTTAGAAATTTTTGAGAAATCCTTTATGAAGCGCCTGTAGAACCCTGCATGACCAAGAAAGCTACGAATACCCTTGACTGAGATAGGGGCAGGAATATTCTCAATAGTTTCCACCTTTGCCTTGTCAACTTCCAAACCCTTACTCGAAACCTTGTGTCCCAGAATGACACCTTCTTGTACCATGAAGTGGCACTTTTCCCAATTAAGAACAAGATTTGTCTCCACACAACGTTTTAAAACCAAACTCAAGTTTTCCAAGCACTCAACAAAAGAATCCCCAAAGATTGAGAAATCGTCCATGAATACTTCAATATTAATTCCAATCATGTCAGAGAAAATGGCCATCATACACCTCTGAAAAGTAGCTGGTGCACCACACAACCCAAAAGAAACACGTCTGAATGCAAATGTACCAAATGGACAAGTGAATGTAGTCTTCTCCTGATCCTCGGGTGCTATGCAAATCTGATTGTACCCAGAATACCCATCAAGAAAACAATAGTACTGACATCCAGCCAATCTGTCAAGCATCTAATCAATGAACGGGAGTGGAAAATGATATTTCCGAGTGGCTTTGTTCAACTTTCGATAATCCATGCAAATTCTCCAACCAGCCACTGTTCGCGTAGGAATGAGCTCGTTCTTCTCATTAGTAACCACTGTCATGCCCCCTTTCTTAGGCACACATTGCACCGGACTCACCCAAGAGCTATCAGAAATCGGATAGATAATGCCCGCGTCAAGCCATTTAAGAATTTCCTTCTTCACAACTTCTTTCATAACAGGATTCAGTCTCCTTTGATTATCAACTGTGGGTTTAGCTCCCTCTTCCAAAGGAATTTTGTGCATGCAATACGAAGGACTAATACCCTTGATGTCTGCTATAGTCCACCCAATGGCTGATTTGAATTCCCTTAAGATTCTCAATAGTTTTTCCTCTTCGTTGCCTGAAAGCTTAGATGATATAATAACAGGTAAGGTAAAATAATCACCAAGATAGGCATACCTTAGATGTTCAGGCAATGGCTTAAGTTCCAAGGTAGGTGCTTCCTCAATGGATGGTTTAAGTCTAACATGAGACTTCTTCAATTCTGACAACCCCAATGATTCAAATGGAATTCCAAACTTCTTCCATGGAGATGCATTAAGATATTGCAAGTGTTCTTTATCCTCTTCGTTCTCAACCTCCGAGTCATTAGCAAGAACTCTTTCCAACACATCAGCTTTTATCAAGTGTTGAGCCGCGGAGTTAACCACCTTGTCGACCATATCAATTTTGAGACACTCTTCATCGTCAATTGGAAGCTTCATTGCGTTGAAAACATTAAAAGTGATATTTTGATTGTGCACCCTCATAGTGAGTTCTCCCTTTTGGACATCAATAAGAGTTCGGCCCGTAGCCAAGAATGGTCGTCCCAAGATAATAGGAATCTTCTTGTCTTCCTCGAAGTCAAGAATAACAAAGTCGGCTGGAAAGATAAGTTGTCGACCTTCACCAAAACATCCTCAACTATCCCTCGAGGATAAGTAACTGAACGGTCCGCAAGTTGTAGAGTCATGGTAGTTGGTTTTGGTTCTGGAAGACCAAGTTGCATGAAAACTGATAAGGGCATGAGATTAATACTTGCACCTAAATCACATAAGCATTTGCTGAATGAGAGATCTCCAATAGTACATGGAATGGTAAAGCTTCCAGGGTCCTTCAACTTAGGCGGCAACTTTTGTTGCAAGATGGCACTACATTCCTCCGTCAAGGCAACGGTCTCTAGCTCCTCAAGTTTCAATTTCTTCGAGAGTATGCCCTTCATAAACTTTGCATAGCTCGGCATTTGCTCAAGAGCCTCCGCAAATGGTATATTAATCTGAAGCTTCTTGAAGACATCCAAGAACTTAGCAAATTGCTTGTCAAACTTTTGCCTTTGAATTCGTTTTGGGTATGGAGGAGGTGGAAACACCTTATCTTCTACTTCTTTCTGAGCATTATCATTCTTACAAGTTATAGGAGTCGAGGGAGTAACATTAGGTAGCAATTTAGGACCAGACTCAACCCCAGCATCAAAATCATTTTTTTCTTCCAGAAGCTGCGGCGCTGCCGCGCCAGTATTATACTGGGAAACGGCGCTGCCGCGCCGTGCAGTCTGTTCAGATTTTTCATTTTTTTCCTCAGTTGATTTTTCATTGTTCTGACCTTGTAGAATTCTTCCTGATCGTAATGTTACTGCCTGGACCTGTTCCTTGTGATCCTTCTTGCCTGGATTCATCTCTGTGTCACTCGGAAGCGTTCCTGGTTGACGGTTCAACAATGCATTGGCCAGTTGACCAATTTGATTCTCTAACATTTTCAATGACACCGCCTGACTCTTGTACATCATTCGAAGCTCTTCCAATTCAGACTTCTCAGACTGATTCAATGAATTCCCTTGAGATGGTTGGAATCCCGATGGATTGAATGGTTGCCTTGGAGCATAAGGTGGTGGTTGATAGTTCTGATTATATGGCCTTGCATTGAACTGCTGATTTTGGGGTTGCTGAACACCACCCTGATTGTTGCTCCAACTGAAATTATGATGATTTCGATTGTTGGGATGATAAACATTAGGCACTGGTTGCTGAGCTCTTTGAAAATTACTGACAAATTGTGCGGATTCAAATGAGATAGCACACAAACTCGTGTCATTAGCCCCTGCACACAATTCACACACCATAGCAACCTGGTTAGTCCCATGATTAGAAAGGGAATCTACCTTCATTGTCAACGCCTTGAGTTGAGCAGCAATAGCAGTAGCTGCATCCAAGTCCAGAACTCCGGCCACTTTAGCAGGTGGCAAGCGTTGAGTAGGATTCTGAAACTCATTGGCCGCCATCATTTCAATAAGATTATAGGCATCCTCATAGCTTTTTGCCCATAGCGCACCTCCAGAAGCTGCATCTAACATAGGCCTGGACTGAGCTCCCAACCCGTTATAGAAATTGCTGATTATCATCCAATCCGGCATCCCATGATGAGGACAACATTCCAATATCTCCTTGTACCTTTCCCAAGCTTCCCCCAAAGATTCCTGAGGTTGCTGAGCAAACAGAGAAATAGAATTCCGATAAGCTGTTGTCTTCGCCATAGAGAAATACTTCGTCAAGAACTTTTGAGCACAGTCTGCCCATGTTTTAATAGAGCCTGATGGCATAGAATGTAACCAACTCTTGGCTTTATCCCTAAAAGAGAAGGGAAATAGTCTCAATCTGATTGCGTCATCTGTAACTCCGTTGAATTTGAAGGTGTCACAGATCTCAAGGAAGTCCCTAATATGAGCATTGGGATCTTCAGCAGAACTACCCCCAAACTGTACTGTATTCTGAATCATCTGAATGATGTTTGGCTTAAGCTCGAAATTATTAGCCCCAATAGCTGGGTGAACAATACTGGTATGAATATCCTCCACTTTTGGCTGAGAGAATTCACTCAAAGCCTTCGCTGGTTGTGCTTGATCTGCCATTTCTTCTATTGATTCAAGATCGTCTTCTAACCCGATGTTCTCAAAATCAAGTTTTCTTCTTGCTAGTTCTTCTCTACGTGTTTGAGCTCGTGTACGCATACACTCTCAAAAAGTACCTGAAATTCACCAACAAGAAATTTGGTGAGAACGTCCTAGTCACCGAACTTTAATGACCACAGATGGCAAATACTGAAACTAAACAAACAAAACCGCGTCCCCGGCAGCGGCGCCAAAAACTTGTTACAACCAAACTCAACATGCAAGTGCACGTGATCTCAAGTAATATAGATAGCAAATAAGATTCGTTCCTACAGGGACTCGTTGTATTGTCTAGTTAATTCACTCACCGAAGTATGATTATTATTCGATGCTACGACAAATCAACAATTGGATTTTTGTTTTTCACTACAATTACTCTAAAATTTATAACTAATTATCAACTACTTGACTAAGAATTATGTCGAATTACTTATGCGAAATAAACATGGGATTTTAACTTCATTAAACAATCCATCTATAGTCTCCACTTCTCTAGCCTTTTCATGTGATTTGTTAATACCTGATCGAATACACAAAACTGATATAAGCCAACCTTCGTTGCACAAATACCATCCTAAATAACATCCACAATAAAGATAGAAATCACTTAGTCTCCCAATTATGCCTAATCTCCATATGTCTATAAAGATTGAAACATAATGGTTGAAGTACAAGCATTCAATTGATCACATAGTCGCCCTAAAACGGTTAGAGTTACGACACTAATTATGAATGATATTCTCACGCATAAACCTATGCTAGCATGGCAAGTTCTAAACTCTTATATCCACTTTCGCTTCAATAAAAATTACTCCCTCCGTCCCAGTTTTATTGTCCACATTACTTTTTGCACGCATTTTAAGGTGCAAATTAAACATAGCTCCTTTAATTTTTTTTCAAATTTTCTTTTTCTGAATAAAAATTCAGTATCTAAACTTTTATTCAGAAAAAGAAATTTTTTAAAAAAATATATGGAATTATGTTTAATTTGCACCTTAAAATGCGTGCAAAAAGTAAAGTGGACAATAAAACTGGGACGGAGGGAGTAACACACAATTACAGGAGTTAGCTACTCTCCCATAACGAATTAAATCAACCATGATAGGATATAACACCAATCACACTATAGGCATCGAGAAGATTCAACAAATAAACTTCATGAATAAATCCGCTAAAACCCCATGACAACGAATTAGTTCATAATCAAACTAATCGTCACCATGGGTTCCAATGTAAACATGATAGAAGAAAACGAATAATGATTAGAATAAATATCAAAGGTTCTAAAGAATACACCCAAACCAAGCATCCACAACTAGGAAGAATACAAGAATAAATTGAAATCTATCTTCTTCCTCGCTTCTTCGTGCTTCAAAACTCCGTAAATACAATACGTGGTCAGACCTCCTTATTCTAGGGTATTTCTTCCTTTATATAGGCCTCCAGGTGCAAGTAGTTCGAAAGGAATTTTATTTTTTTGACTTTATCTCGAAAAATCAGCAAATCAGGAATTTCCCGTCAGAACAACCGGCGCTGCCGCGCCACTACTATGCAGGAACACGGCGCTGCCGCGCCATAGACTTCCCTCAACGCTGCCGCGCCATCCATGAACTCCAACACGGCGCTGCCGCGCCATACCTTCTGTCCAGAACATTGCAGTTTTCCCTTTTTCTTCATTATAACTCCGATTTGCGCTCTGATTGTTCCGCTTCATTCCTTTAACACCTGTGATTGACATTCCTGCACAATACCCTTAAAGGAGATCAAAAATACCACAACTCGAGTACAACCATTCGTTTTAAGCCAAATGGAAACGTTTAAAGTGAACAAAATACCCACTCATCAGTTATAAATATGTTCATTATCTGCATGCATGAGCATACACTGACACACTTAACCAACGGAGTTTAAAAAGCTACCCTCAAACCCTAAACACAATTCATGAAACCTTCACACTCTGCCTCTCCTCCAAGCCATGAACATGAAACAATATTCCTTGTTTGAACCCATTAAAAACCGCAAACAAAACAAGAAACATAAACATACTCACTCCCCTCAACAAACCTATCCTTACCAAACACAAGCCAAGAAACTGCATATTTACAGAAACCCTAATCCCTTGTTTTACCCACTAACAAACTACCAAAATGAACCTACTAGATCTGTCAACTCTAGAGCCATTGTTATCCCTCCATCTCCCACATTTGTTAAGCTCATTAACACTGGTAAGCTAATAGAATGTTAAGAAATAACCAACCTGGTATGATGGTCTTTCTTAGGCAAACTGAAGATGTTCACTGCATACTCATGGCTGCTAAATAGGATAATCATGTTCTCTATAGGGGTCAAAACTTTTACACACATCTAATTCCTGAGTTTTATGCTAATATGGAAATCAAACAAAGAGATGGTGTATTTTACTTTAGCTCCTTTATGAATGGGAAAAATGTGTATGTTGATCACTACATTCTGAATAATTCCCTTAGGCTAGGAAATAGGCCATCTGATCTGCCTTGCATCAACATTTATGAAAAGTTTGTGTTTAATCAACAAGAGTTTGAGTTATTTCTTGGTCTATTTTGTGATGAAGATGTCCCTTTAGGGTTATGTGCTAAAAATTGTGGAATAAGTTTTAGGCACTTTACCCCTAAGTACCAATAATTAGCTATCATACTTAGGGCCAACATTCTGCCTAAACCTAAGTATGATAGGTTCTTGATTTTGTGGATCTTAAAGTAATGTTTCAACTTGTGTCAAATTCTGTGGAGTTCAATATCAACTACCTTCTTGTGCTTAACATGATCTATGCTCATATTGTGGATTATATGCCCTATGGTCTTTTGCTTACCTCTATCTTTGAAACCTATTATGTCCAAATGTCTAGAGTCTATGCTAAAAAGATAGACTACTGCTCTGTTGAGGTTTTGGTTCAAGATAAGATTCCCCTAAGTCAGTGTAAGCCTAGTTCCATATTTCCTATATCTATTCCTCCTTTGTCCCCTAATATTGATAACTTTGAAGTTTTGAAAATTGAAGTTAGTAACCTTAATAGTGAAATAACTGGACTTAAAGACTTTAACACTAAGCTGCTAGCTAGGTTAGAACAGTTGAAGGGAAAGATAGAACAAAAAGAGGGTGATTTAATTAAGAAAATTGATGATGAGTCTGCTAAGAAAGAAGTCCAGTTGGTAAATGAGTTAGTTGCTGTTGTTGGTGATGATAATCAGACTGTATTTGCTGATTTGCCTGATCTTGATGAAAGTTTGGGTTTTGTTGTTGCTACTTCTATTAATGAGTGATCTGCTTTGGTTCTTGGATTCTGTGCTTGGTTGTTGTGATCCCTTGTGTTGGTATCTGATTCTCTAGTTATAATTTTTTTGTTGCTGTTTTTGTTGTGTTGTCTGAAGTTGGGAAGCTTGCATGCTTCATGGGTGTTTTTCTTGCAGATTATAGTTCTAACTAACTAGTGAACCACACTGATTATGTTGGACTCTTTTGAATGTACATAAATCTGCACTTTCTAAGTATTAACTTTTGTCTACTTGATATATTTACGCCAAAAAACAGCACACACTGCACAAGTATAGTTGGCTTATGCTTATTTCACATGATCTAAGACCATGACAGCTGCTATGATAAAAGTCAAGATACCTGTTTGATAGTTATTAAGATAAAGGCATATAAGTTATGTTAATAGCTTGCAGTCTACAAAAATTCTGGTAATTTCTCTTCATAGTACACTTGTCACACAGATACATCCATGATAATGTCACTTATTAAAAGTCAGTTGATATTGAATTATCTATGAAAGCATGTCAAGAAAATAGCTATGTGTATTGCACTGTGGTACTTATCTTTGATAACATATTGTGTACATCATGTATTCTAAGCATGACAGGAATTATATAAATGCCTTATCTCTATCAGCATGTATTAATTGAGTTAACAAATTGATTGTTCAGAATCAATATACACATAATGCTTTGTCTTGTTTCATCTAGATTACACGATTTTCAGATTGATATATTTAAGCTAAAAGTTGTGTAATTCTATTATCAACATTCTAGTTTAAGTAATATGGTGCATGTACAGTTATGTTTGTATGAAGAATTGACTATCAAAAGATCAGTCATGAGCAGAATGTTTCTGAAAATTATATATGTACCCAGAAAGATTATTCAGATTACAGTTGGAAGGCATCGAGTACTTGGAAATCTGAATAGCTAATTATATCTATTATGTTCTGAATGCTTGAGAAATCAAAAACTCTGTAATAGAACATTACTTAGTAAGATGATGTTTCTCTATTCGTTATTTACAATGTTGATTACCATACAGACTGCATGATTCTGTATAAAATCTGCTTGCATTTACAGTTTACTGGTTGCCTACGAACTTAGACATAACTCAAAAAGAGTTAAAAACAAAAATTCATATCATTTGGTAATACATCAAATAAAATGAGATAAAAATTCTTCCGGTATCACACCAAAGAGAAAAGAAAACAAAAACTTGCGATTCATTTACAAAAGTGGAAGCATTTATGCATCGAATGCAAGTGAGAAATTGAAAAAGGGAAAGAATTTCTTTCACCAAATGTAAATGAGAAAAGAAAATATTTTGTAAAACTTTGTAATCAAAGAATTACGAAAGAAAAACAAAAGTTCTTGTTAAAACAGAAAGGGGAAGACAAAAATTGGTAACATACCAATTAACAATATATTTTGAAAGAAATTTATCTTTCTAAGGGGAAGAAAAATTTGGTACTACATCAAATTTAGAAGTACTCTTCTAAAGAGGAAGTCATAAGGAAAAGAAGATATAAGGTGAGGCGGAAGTTTAAAATTTTTGGTAATATACCAAACAAAAAGGGGAAGACAAAATTAGGCCTCCCTAATTTAAAATTTTCAAAATTTGTGTTAAATATGAAATAAATTATGCCTAACAATATTTATCTTTTATCCATCTCATAAGTTGTTTTACAGGAAATCAATTAAATGGACAAATAAGGATTGTCGTTCGCTTCAAATAGAATCTGAAATATTTTTCAAAAATTCATGCATACACTAAGGGGAAGCACACACGGGTAAATTTTTTTAAATTTTATGTTTTGTTTGGCAAATACCAAAAAGGGGAAGATTGAAAGGATATCTTCGATATATTATTTATTTTGGTATTTGTACAATTTAACATAAAATTTAAATACACTTAGTTATCCTCTCCACTAGGTCATAAATTTAATTGATTCCGTCAAAAGTCAAAAGTCAATTCTATCAAAATTTATTTTTACTTATAAGAGATATTCCATTATTGCTAAAAATCCTATGCAATATATCTCTAAAGGCAATAAGATCGAAAAAGAAATATCGAGGTTTGATATTTTTTAGATCTCCGTTGCAAAATTGATAAGGCGACAAGTTCGAACAAAGAATATTCGAGATTTAATATTCTTTAGAGAACTCGTGCTACATTTAAAAACGATCAGTTTTTATTCAAAAAAAAACATTCTACCTTAAACACTCAAAATGGTTTTAACCTCAAAAATATTAATATTCAGTGGTGGAATATTAATACTCATTCATATCTCGTGCCAGAAATATTTAAAGTAATTTTTCTCCCTCGTCTCAAATTTATTCTAATTTCGGAGAAAATTATTTTAAATACTCAAAAATATTTCCTACACTCTCAAAATATTTTATATATTAGGAAATATATTCTAAGCATTTATTTTAGTCAAAACATTGGTCAAAAGATGTATCTATTTCAAAGAAAGGCCAATCGTATTTTATTCGGAACCGAAACCTGATTTAATCGTATTAAATCCAAATAAAATACTTCCACTTGCTAGAATGACTTGAAACTTGAGATGGGTCACTTAAATGCTATTTTCTACGCATGGTAAAAGTTTCGTAATTTTTTGATAATTTTGGTCCGGGCACGAAAATCGAGACAGTGGGTCCACAGTTGACCACGTTTGACCAAGTTAACCTTGACCAAAATTGACCAAACTTTCCAGAATATTATTTTATAATATTCCCAAATGCTCCATAATTTTAGAATTATTTATTAGGTAGTGTCGTATTTTTTGGGTATTTAATTAATGATACAAGTTACGTATTTAATCGTTAATTAATACGAGTACGATACAATGTAAAACACAGCTGGTTTCTAATACCAAAACCATCTCAAAGAACACACAAAACTACTCCCAACTAACACAAACCACTTTCCACCTCATCAATCCAAGTGCTTTCAATCCTAACCACTCATTTTTCCTTCAATCTCAACCACTCCTTTCACCTAACTCCTCCTATAAATAAACCCCTTCCCCCAACCATTTTTCACAAGCTAAAGAGCCAAAGAATTGCTGGGATTTTAGAAGTATAAGCTCTCTCCATCTATCCAAACACTCTAAACACATACTTCTTCTCAAAAACCTTATCTTTCTTATATATATTTACAATATATCCAAGGTTTTTGTTATACAAGCTTAGTTCAACCAACCAAGCTCTCTCCCACCAAGCAAGCTCCTCTACCACTACTATCCGGCCTCCCGAAGGGCTGCCCAAGTTCGACAAACAAGCCAAAATCCGGCCGAACCTCCGACGAATTTTTTCGGCGAACTTTCCGATCGTCTTCAAAAGTGGTAATATTTTACTTTCTTATCCGAGTCTTAATCGACCATATTTTATTTTGAATATAAGAGCTCCTAACCTTCATCTCTTCATCTTTATATGCTCTTATATCAAAAGTGTTTATTAATACTTTAACGCACTCATTTTAACGCATAATAGCGGCCCTCGTTTTATCCTATAGATAAGCGAGTTACTTTTCTGTCGTGTGAGTTATATTTGTGTGTGGTGTTTAAATTGGCCAAATTATATTATAGTGCAAAACGTTAAAGTTATATTGTTAAACTCTCGTTCAAATAAATATATACGATTAGTCCAAAATAAGACTACATCGAACGAGAAGTTATTTATCAAACATCCTTAAAGCTACAAAAGCTTAAATAAGGATTTGATATATACATTACTTCGAAAATATATATATTTTCAACAACAAAGTAATATTTTAAGTGTAAGATTATAAGCCTTATAAGCCTACAAGCTTAAAGGACTTAATCAACATTTACAAACTCCGAGATATATTCAAATCTCACTAAACGGAGTATTGTATTAAAAGTATTCTTCGATTTACAAGTCATATCGAATATAAGAATACACATAAAGTCTTAAGCAAATAAAGCTTGTAGAACTTAACTTAATATTCGTACAAGAATATTAAAGTCACTCTCGGACATACAAGTCCAAACTCTTTTTATACTAAGGTTTTGTTTCGTAGATATTGTATTCTAACTCTTGCAGTGAGGTGAAGTTAAATTGAGGTGATCTCGTTCTAAGACCCAAGTCCTAGGTGCTAACGGGGAGTTAGTAGCCTTTGCACCGTGAAGAAGAGGAAAGACCCAAGATCTTTCATCTAAGAACCAAGACCGGCAAAAGCTAAGGATTTATAGTCTACACAAAGGTTCTACATCAACTTTGAAGAAGTAGCGGGGAGTTGCTGTCTAAGATAAGTTGTGTAGGGTTACAACGACTTTGAGGGAGTAACAGGGAGTTACGGTCCAAGATAAGTCCTCTATTTATTTTTCATTTATTGTGAGGTGGTGTCGGGTAGATACGTACTAAGACCAATATTTGTAAGGGTGTAAGGGCTTCTCCGCCTACTAAAGGAGCGAGTTTATTTTTAAAGAAATCTCGATTCCGGAGAGGAGTTCGGGGACTGGAGTAGGGGTGAGCGAATCCATTAGGGGTTGCGCCATCGCGAACCAGGATAAAATCTCCTGTTTGGTATTTTCTTCCCTTGTCTTTTATTTCTGCACTTATACACTACATAACGACTTGGTAAAAGTTTTAAAAAAGGAAAAAAAATTTTAAAATGCCATAATAATTTTTAAATTGGATATTAAGCTATTCAACCCCCCTTCTAGCTTAAATTAGTCCTTTTACGGGACCTAACACCTTCCACTGTCTTGAGCTTCTCTCCAGTCTCGGATTAGAGTTGAAGCTGCAGCTTTCACACCATAGGCAGAACCATTAATTTTCTCCCAGACCCACTTGTCTCGTCTGTTCCATATACTCCAACTAATCACCCATATCTGAACGCATTGTTCCCTTGTACACATCTGAAAGGCTGCTAACAATACCATGAATGCAGTATCATGTTGAAGTGGTTGCATAAACTGTTGTAAGCCCACCATATACCAGACTGTTCGTGCGAAGTCACAAACAAATAGAATATGAGCATCAGTTTCAACTGCATTATGGCACCATGGACACTCATCACTTATATTAACACCTTTCCTTGCTAATGCAGAAACAGTAGGTAGACAACCTCGACTCACTCGCCATAAGAAATGTGTTACTTTACCTGGAAGCTGTAAGGACCACAGTTTACTCCAGAATAATCGATAAGTAGAATCACCTTCTCCCTGAATCCACCTATAACAACTCTTAACAGTAAACTCATCATTCTCATCAAATTGCCAAAACCATGAGTCTCTCTTATCAGTAATTGGAATTGGAATACGTTCTATCAGCTCCACATCCCAGCTATTACATATATCATTTATCACATCCATATCCTGGGTACAACTCACCCTCCCCAGACCCTGCTCTGAGTGGGATATACTGGGTATGTTTGGTTTGGTTTTACATCCATATCCCATCGATGCTCATCACTATGCATGAAACTATTTACTGTAATACCCCTGAGTTGAGCAGGCATGTTCGTAGTCAGAAAACCATTGTCCCTACTAGGTAGCCATGGGTCACTCCAAACATTTGTATGTAAGCCATTCCCAATTTTTCTTCTAGTACCTGCCTTCACTATCTCCATAGCAGTCATTATGCTTCTCCAAACATAACTTGGATTGTTTCCCACCTCTTCATCTAAAAAATTTGACCTAGGATAATACTTCGCTTTAATAATATCATATACTAATGGGTTAGTCTCATTAAGGAGTCTCCAACCTTGTTTAGCCAACATGGACAAATTGAAATTCCTTAAATCGTGCACCCTCAGACCTCCACAACTTTTCGGTAAACACAATCATTTCCAGGCAATCCATTTAACTCCTATTCTTGTTGGAGCCCGTCCCCACAAAAATGCATTCATATTTCGTTCCATTTCCTCACATAGAGTTGCTGGCACCAAAAACATGCTCATCCAAAAACTAGAAAGTGTTTGTGCTGATGATTTTAACAACCGGCCATAGGCCTTGGACACATCCACCTTAAAACCTGCTACTCCAGTCATACCTTGTGTTTTTCGATGAATGTAATGATTGGTTTCAAATGCTATCAAAGAATTGTCAGTCAGAAGTCTTCCTTCGATGAAAGCACTCTGATTTACAGAGATAATCGAATTCAGAATTGGCTTTATCCTATTTGCCATCACTTTAGAGAGAATTCGCATTAGTACATTACACAACGATATAGGACGTAAATCAGCTACCTTCTTTGGTTTTCTCACTTTAGGAATTAAGCAAACGAGCGTCCTATTAATATTTTCTGGCAACTCCCCAGTAGTAAAAAATTTCTGATAGAATGCACTTACATCCACACCCACTATATCCCAATATGATTGGAAAAATGCCGGATTTAGGCCATCAATCCCCGGAGATTTGTCGGGATGCATTTCAAAAATAGCAACTTTAACCTCATCGCTTGTGATTGGTAGCATCAAATTCTGACCATGTTCCCCCGTTATTTTCTGAAACTTTACTATCTCAGACATTACCTCATCCCCATTAGTACTGCGAAACAACTCTTCAAAGTACTGAATGATTACATGTTGAATATCTTCCTCTATTTCTTTCCAGTCACCATCTACATCTTTCAGCCTGTTAATTCGGTTATGTTCCTTTCTTGAAGACGCAAATTATGAAAGAATCGCGTATTTTTATCACCATCACGTAACCAAAACTGTTTAGCCCTTTGTCGCCAGAAAATCTCCTGCTTTTCAAGCAACTTTAAATAACTCCATCTTGCTTCGTCATACAAGCGAACACCATTAGAGTCCCTCCTCGACCTATACCTCTGCATTTCCTTTCGATAATTGGAGAGCTTTACTTTCATTTCTTTCAATAATCCTCCCCCCACTCTTCTAACTCAGCACAGCAGCGCACCATTTTATCCATCAAGTCAGTCCCATTTTCATCACTCCAGCACTTTTTTATAATATTCCTGCATTCATTTTCAGTTATCCACATATTTTCAAATCGAAACCTCCCTCTTTTTGGCACATATACTTGCTTATGAAGCTGTAAGTATAAGGGCTTATGATCGGAAGTCGAAACCTCAAGTACATTAACTTCTGCCTGTGGGAACATCTCAATCCAGTTCGTCATAGCTAGTCCTCTGTTCAACCTTTCTTGCACCAGCCAATTAGTGCCTCTTGATCTTTCCCAAGTATAAATGTCGCCTGTGAATCCTAAATCCACCAACCCACAATCCATTATAGCTTCAGAAAAACATTCAAGTAACACTCGAGGTTGTCTACTCCACCTTTCTTTTCTCCCATTGCCATCATATCGTTAAAATCCCCAATGAGACACCAAGGTAGATTCGAGGTACCAGCTAAACTACGCATCATGTTCCAAGAGTCTAAACGTTTTCCTCTTTCAAGGAACCCATAATATCCCGTGTATCTCCAACGCCCCAAATGATCATGAGTGACTTCGAAATCAATATAATTACTACAACTATTTACAATTTCAATACCCCCCTCATTCTTCCAAAATAATGCAAGTCCTCCTCCATGCCCTAGAGAATCAACAGCAAAACATCCACAGAAACCCAACTTCTAACTTACTTTCTCCACTTTATTTTTTGCAACTAATGTCTCGCTAAGAAATATTGCACTAGGCCTATAATGTTTATTGATTTCATTAAGAAATCGAACTGTCCGTGGATTGGCCAGTCACGACAGTTCCACACTATAAGACTCATAATACTTGGCGGGCCTGGATTCCAGAACCCGCCATTTGCAAGTTTTTTGACAAAATATTTTTTTGAGTTTCTATTTGTTGCACAGTATCCGCTCCATTATTTTCTCCCTGTGAATCCTCATCAATCCGCTTTCTTTTAGGATCAATTACTACATTCTTGGTTGTCATAGATAACTTACCAGCATGCTGATTTTCTTGTACTTGATTGACACTTGACATGATCACATCATCCACATTCTGACTTCTAAATTCACGTGATTTAATTCTAATCTCCTCATCATCTCCTTTTTTCTCGCGCATTACACCGTCAACTTCCATGAATCTCGCATTTCCTTGAGCACCACCGTGTACAACACTTGACCCTTCATGGTTACTCTGCTTTCCCCACAGACCATCTCCCTCCCTTGTATTACGAAGCCATCTGGACCCTGTATTATTCCTTGCATTCCTTGATGGTGCACGCATCCAAGTACCATACGCTTTCTCAATCACCTTTTCTGGATTAGCATACACTATGTTACAATCTCTCTCAAAATGGCCTATGACTCCACAGACGAAGCAAAATGTCCCAAGGCATTCATACTTAAAATTTAACCAACTCCAAGCATCACCTTCCCTTTTGATTTCCATTCTCCGCTTTAACAATTTCTCTACATTTATCGACACTCTAATTCGAACATATTGTTTCCATCCACCCTCAAATGTTGTTGGGTCCGATTGTACATACCTCCCCATGGCCGATCCCACACTTCGTAAAATACTTTCAGATAAGAACCCTTGTGGAATATCATATATCTGTACCCATATATCAATTTCATGAAGTTTGGCCATAAGTGGGTCTTCTCCAGGCGCTATTTGACGCAATACAAGCATTGCTTGTTCAAATGACCACAGTCCCCCATCAATGACTTTCTGCACATCCACCGGATGAAGGAACACAAAGGAAAATCTCAAGCCCCCATATCATGAACTTCCATTCCCTCCTTTGGTCTCCAGAGCGAAGCCATTACATTTTGCATAGCATTGACATTCACATTCTTTTCCGTTAAAAACTTACCCACCAACATATATGTTTGCTTCTGCACTATCACATCATTTCTTGCCACGACAATCCCCCCTTCCTCCTCATCATCAATAACTAGATTGGAATACATTTGTTCGAGCGATTCAACAGAACGAGCCATGTGTTTTGGTGTTTAGATTTTTATTTACTGATAATAACTAGTAATCAAGAAGAAAGAATACGGCCAAGACTACAAGAGAATTAACAGGGAAGAAAATGAAATAACTGTCATAGAGTCACTGGTTCGACTATGATAAGGCAGTGATAAATTGTTTCGACTCGGAAAAAGAGGTATTTCAGGTGATTCAAACACCACCGGCTTCAGATCATTACATGTCCAACATTGGATCACTAGATGGTTGTCTTACCCTCAGTTTGGAGACTATAAATAACTGTTGCGAGATATGGGTGGCATTCAAAATTCATGGACTAAAATGATTATTCTTAATGATTTGGAAATTTTCAAGCCTTTCGCATTATTAATAACTGTTCGACTATGATAAGGCAGTGATAAACTGTTTCGACTCGGAAAAAGAGGTATTTCATGATATGTTACAATCCGCGATCAGGGAAGCACAGATATTTCATGTTTGATCAAGTGCCACTATGGGAAAAGTATGCTTGATAGGATCAAATTTCTGAATGTATTTGAAGACCTTGTAATTTTTTTTCCTTATGTAGCTTAAACTCCTCATTGTTAGCTAATTCAGTTCCAAAAGAAGTAAACTAGTATATTATATTATAAATCTAATAATTAAGCAAAGGACATACGTGACTTGTGCTCATAAAGTGTTTGAGACTAAACAAACTCATAAAGTGTTTGAGATTAAACAAACCTGAAAAAAAACTTTTTGTGAAAGTGGATTGAATTAGAGACAAGTCGCAACTCCTAAATAAAGTGTTCTAATAGAAGTAAGTTCCTCCAAACCTTGAATATCCCTCAAACTAAAAGAAAGTTCTCCAATAGACAAGTTGAAAGACTTTTTAGGGTTTTCCCTAAATTTTGGGGGGAAGACCCTAAAAAGTCTTCCAGACAACATTTGTAACTTGCTACCACACTGTTCTCATTTCGCTACCAACGCAAGGAAAACAAGTTTTTGTGGCTTAAAGTCACAAGGCAAACAGTTCAGGGAACAACGCTCCCAACAGAGCCACCTCAAATCTTTAAATGTGTAATTACAGGTACTTATTACCCTTTTACTTTTATGGAGTATAAGTAAATTACATGATGACAATATTGATATTGATGGCAACCAGTCATAAAAGTAGTCGATGATTAAAAGCAAGCTCAAATGTTCAAAAAAACATTTCAAAATGTATCTGATAAGGATGTCGAGAATCAGGAGTTCGCACGCCACCATTGCATGTGCAATGGTATGTGGTCAGCAAAGATAGAGCCATATAGGCTTGTAGTGTTCTATCTTTCTAGTTATAACAGGAGAGAGTTCTAGTACTAACATGCTTACGGGTTTCGAACAGGGTGTAGTAGACAATGGGAATAATCCAAACCGTTAGACTGACTGAAGAGATTAAATTAACCTCTACATAAACTTAAGAGAAGCAGATGGGTTCAACTTTAGAGTTAGTAACAAATTTTATTATGTAAGGCAGAATTAAATGAACATATCTATAATTCAAAGGTACTGAATTAAAATGATATTTCTTGGATGCTTCATTATCGTAGTTATGTCTATCTTCTTTTCATAGATTGAATTTTATTGTACACGTGAACTTTTGCAACATAATTCATTTGGTGCATACATTAACCCATCTCATTTTAAAAACCCATTATGAGATATGACACTTTTATTTTAGTTACTCATGTATGGTTGAATTTGGACATGTCTAAATATGTTTTGTCTTGAAATTTGAGATATTACCTTGGGTTTTTGAAAGTTCACTTATGACAATGGATGGTACAATGTATTTGAAGAAAAGATTTTGTTATGGTCAATTAACTATTGATCCTAGAAAAGCACACATTAAATATTTATTTTGGATGTGCACAACTATTAGAATAAATTTGTTCTCTTTATTCTCTAAAATTGGTCGGAGAAAAAAATTCAAAATTGGAAATGTGCGCTGAGATTTTCCAAGCAAAACATATGATTCAATTATTTGTATTTTTTCGTCATATTACATTATTTCTTACAAAATTAGAAATAATATAAAATTTAATTCTTCCTCCGTCCCAAAATAAATAAGCCAGCTGTTTTTTCACGCATTTCAATACATCAAGATTATTTTGGTAATACTTGGCAGTTACAATTACCTCTTTCCTACTGCTTTCAGTCAGTCATTCTTCTCACACTGACCAAACACAACTAAAAATATAACTCTTACGGTTCAGAATTTGATAATATTTTGAAACTATAACATCTTAGATAGATCGAAATACGTGAAGTAGACTAACATGAGAAAATTATATGAATTATCATATGGTCCGTGCTTTGCACGGGCTATCATGCTAGTTGTTTAAATAAAGTATAAGCCATGCCAGTAACGTACCGTTTTGAGCTTCCACATTGTTCTCATTTCGCTACCAACGCAAGGAAAACAAGTTTTTGTGTCTTAGAGCAAGTCCAACAATGTCTTAAATATTGTCCTAAATTAATATTTAGGACATTTAGTCACTTTTTGTGCTCCAACAATGTTCTAGTGGTGCCTTAAAATACTAGGACATTCATCTCATGCCCTTTTTTTAAGGCACCTCTATACTTGTCCTAAATCATCTTTAACATTCAAAAATTAACTTCCCTCCTTTTCTACACTTCTCTCTCCTCTCTTTTTTCCCTTCCCTCTAATTCTAATTTAAATATATTATTATTTTAATTTATAAGACACAAGTATAAGTCATGTTGTTGGAATTGATATACAAAAATCATGACTTAAATCACTAGGACACTATATTTTATTATATTTATAGGGCATCAACTAGAACATTGTTGGACTTGCCTCTTAAAGTCACAAGGTAAACAATTCAGGGAACAGCACTCCTAACAGAGCATCTCAAATCTTTAAATGTATAAGTACAGGTACTTATTACCCTTTTATTTTTATGGAGTAAAAGCAAATTACATGATATGACGATATTGATGGCAACCAGTCATAAAAGTAGTCGATGATTTATGCAGGCTTAAATCTTCAAAAAAAAACATTTCATAATGTATCTGATAAGGATGTCGAGAATCAGGAGTTCGCACGCCACCATTACATGTGCAATGGTATGTGGTCAGCAAAGATAGAGCCATATAGGCCTGTAGTGTTCTATCTTTCTAGTTTTAACAGGAGAGAGTTCTAGAACTAAAATGCTTATGCGTTTCGTACAGGATGTAGTAGAACTAGTATACTCCGTTTAAAGCAGAGGTTAAACAATGGGAATAGTCCAAACCCATTAGACTGAATGAAGAGATTAAATTAACCTCTACATAAACTTAAGAGAAGCAGATGGGTTCAAATTAAGAGTTAGTAACAAATTTTATTATGTAAGGCAGAATTATATGAACATATCTTTAATTTAAAGGTACTGAAGGACAATCTTGTTTCTAGACTAAAACATAAACATTGTGAAGTCTTCGAACAGTAAATTAGCTGGAAACTGGTCATGAAAGTTCGGCACTACTACCTCGGTCCCTTCAATAAACATAAACCATCACAGCTAATTTATAAAATGTAATCAACAACAATTTCAGAAGGATTGTCTAGATTATCAATTGGTTCAAGTCCCCCAACTAAACATGTCCAAAATACTCTCTGACGGGCAACAATTGACTCCGAGTCTCAAGCCTATATCATGATAAGAACAATATCAGATTATAGGTGAATCGATATGTAGGTTAGAGATAAAACATGACCAAATTCTTATAAATTCAACAGTATTAACATGTCAGCTGTGTACAGATACATGAATATGTTGTGACAGTGAGAGAGACAAACTCTTATCTCTAGTCTTGAAAAATTAAACACCGTAACCCTTAGATATATACCCTTGTTGTCATCTCCAAAGTATTCAATTTTAAATATAATTAGATTGTAATCACTCGAAAAAAAATTTGAAATTTTTTAATTCGAAAAAATTTGAAATTTTGTAATTCGAAAAAATTTATACGCATTAAACTGAATGTATATGTTCATTTTTAAATTCGAACAAATTTCAAAATTCAAAAAAATTTCATTCAAATGAGTATGTTCATTTTTAAATTAAATTCTAATCATTCGAAAAAAATTTAAAAATTTACTTTTGATTGAAAAAACGTGATATCTTAAAATATTTGTTCGCATATAAATTGAATGCGTATGTTCATTTTTAAATTTAATTAAATTCTAATCATTCGAAAAAATTTAAAAATTCGAGACGATTACTCTAAATATTCATACTAGATTATAACCCGTGCGAAGCACGGGTTTCTTTTGATAGGTTATAAAATTTATTTAACATTATAATTATGTTTTTATATAATCCTTATTTTTAATAATTTTTTAATTTTAATTTAATATAAATTTATATAATGAAATGCATGGTTTAAATTTTATTTTGTAAAATTCTAAATTAAAAATGTCGTTGACCGGTTCGAACTTTGAATTTTTAGTAAATTAATTTAATCATATAATATATCTTATTATTAGATCTAACGATTGTTATTTATTAATAAAAATAATGATTTGTATATATGGTGAGATATTTTTGGGTGTATATTAGTGATCGCAAGATTAATTTTAAATTAAAAAGTACTCCATGTTTTAATTACAAAAATTACTACTCCCTCCGTCCCAATTTATCTGTCTTGGTTACTATATTAGTTTGTCCCAAAAACTTGTCTTCTTTCCTTTAATGTAGATTTAAGTTCCATATATACCCCTATTAATTATGCATTGGTAATCTATTATTTGTATTATTTAATGTAAGACCTCCTTCTTTCCACCTAATACATTAATGCAATTACAAGGGTATTATAGTTAAAGTAAAGATAAAATTTATTTTTCCTTAATATACGTGCAAAAGTCAAATAAGCCAATTAAAATGGGACGGAGGGAGTACTAAAAATAATTACGGAAAAATATGGTGTGATATTTTGGATATATATTAATTATTGTTGTAATATTAATTTTAAATTAAAAAGTACTCCATGTTTTAATTACAAAAATTACTACAAAAAATAATTACGGAAAGATATGGTGTGATATTTTGGATATATATATTAATTATTGTAATATTAGTTTTAAATTAAATGGTAAAGTGTTTTAATTAGAAGTAAAATATTTAGAAAAAATGAATAATTGAGTTGTTGGAGCAGAAAAAAGAGTCCAAGTAGAAGTGGATGAAGGAATTTTAATCAGAATATAATTACGTTAACATTAGTAATTAGTTTTTTGAGTTGTTTTTGTAATTTAATTATTTATTTTAATAATTAGGATAACCAAACCGAAAACCAAAACTTAGGATAACCAAACCGAAAACCAAAACTTTCAATGTTTCGGCTTTAATATAATAGTATAGATAGATAGATGCCCTAGGTACTAGTTTATTGATATTCAAAAATATCTATATGTTTACATTTAATATTTATGAACTCATAACAACTTATAAACTGATTACATTACCAGCTTATAAATAGCCGTATCCCTTAGATATATACCCTAACCGTATCGATTTATACGCATATACACCGAATGGGTATGTTCATAATTGAAAATTTTAAGAAATTAAAAAAAAAATTAAACATCATTGAAAATTTAAATATTCATTTAAAAATTTAAAAATTCAAAAAATATACGGATGACCTAATTGAAAACTGATATAAAGTTAAGTGATGGATTAGCAATACACGTCAGCATTCCGTCCATTTTTTTAATGGAAGTTAACGGCAGTAACCCAATTGAAATGTTTTGCTTGTACAAGTGTTTGACTGAAAACTTTTTTGAATTGGTGACCCAACTGAAAGTTTTCATATAATACAGTGATCAAATAGCTATTTAACCCATCTAATTTATGTTCATAGAGAGTTTGAGAAACAAACCTGAAAGAAACATTTTTGAGAGTGGAGTTCAGTAGAGACGAGTTGCAACCTCTCAAATCAAGTGTTTGATTATAAGTAATTTGGAAGCACTTGGAAGTGTCTCTGCTTTGAGCTCTACCAGGGTGTCAAAGTTCCTCAATTCTATAGGCAATACTTTCAGACCACTACACCAACTAATATATAGAATTTTCAGTGATCTTAGATTGCAAATACTCTCCGGAAGAGTTTTAAGGTTTGGACAAAAAGACAAGTTTAGCTTAATAAGCTTACTCAGACGTCCGACCGAATGCGGTAATTCACGAATAATTAGCCACTCCACATTGAGCTCTGCCAAAGATTCAATGTTCCCCAAGTTCACAGGAAGTGCTTCCAGATGACTACAATGCGCAATAGAAAGGCTTTTCAGTGCTCTCAAGTTGCATATGCTATCCGAAAGAACTTTTAGGTGCTTCACACCCTGAATACTTAAAGAACGCAGCCCCTCCAAATTTCCATTTGACATGCGGACCTCTTTCAAGATTCCACAGCTTGTACGATTTAGAGTTTCAAGAACCGATAACATAGTTAAGTCTGTAGTTGTAGTCAAATCTACACAATTGGACAAGTCTAGTTTTTCCATATGTTCAAAACCCTGTAGAATTAAGTGCCATTGGCAGAAAATATATTAGAAATTTTTTAGACAAATTATCATACATGCAAATGATGTACTCGCTGTGTCTACCTTGTTGAGCATACCAGGCAACGCAAGGTGGACAAGTTTTTTCTGGAGAAATCTAGAAGGTAACGACTTCAAATATATAAATATGTGTATAAAGCTTGCAGGGAGAATCGAAGTAATGATTGATTCTTGTTTCAAACTATCCATTAAGTAAATGACAAAGTCGCTAATACCTTCAGTTGCTTCTGTTCCCTGACACAAACACAGACATAAAAATCAAGAATAAAAGTTAAAACTCGAACATCGATAAATATAAAGAGATGGAGAGAGATATGGGTAATTAAATGTTTATACGAAACCAATACTTGTCCATCCTTTTCGAGAATACTTGTCCATCCTTTTCGAGTAGTTTTTTTTACTTGCACGCCGCACATGTGAGATGTAAGAAATAGGAGTAATATTCAATATGAAGCATCTATTTCAATGTCAAAGAAAAAATAAATCACATTTTGTATTTGGTTCGATATCATATCTTTCAAGTAAATATTTTCTTAAATTTTAAAATGTGTGTCAAAAGTTTTAAAAAAAACTACTGATAACTCCAGGGCCCGATCTAGTGCCTCATCCGTCGTTCCCACACCCGGTAATAGGTGAAGCTGGTGGTTGGGTGTCTGCAAAACAACACCGGAGGGGGGTTTGAGCCCCGCGGCGCCTCCGGCGTGAGAATAAGTGACGGCTTTGGAGAGTAAAAGATAAGGACTAGAGTATCTAATTATGGAGGGTGTGTGTTTATGAGTGTGTAGGTAAAAGAGAATGTAACCCCCCTCACCTTTTTCTCCTTATCTTATTTATAGGCCAAGGATTAGGGTTTAGGGGTTGGTACCTGCAATCATGAGCGTCGGATCCTAGGTAGGTGGGACACTTGTCCTTCTCTGATAATTCCCACCTGTCCAGGTAATATCTGTGGCGGCGTGTGCCCTGGGCGTGTCAGCACGTGGTCTGATGGGGACATGATTGTGCCAATACTAGGATTCTCTTATCTGTCGCTGTCATGTAGGACCCTAGTCATGACTCGTGTCTCCCGTGCTCTTACGCTCCCAGTGGCTGGGTTCCCCACTAGACCGGTTCGGGCCCAGTCCGGGCTTCCTATGGGCCGGACTCATGGTACCTTGGGCCGAGTCCAGTTGGGATTGGTTATGGCCTATCATTTGCCCCCCACTCCCTTATACGGATTTTCCGTATGGGGGAGTGAGAGTTCGGGAGTAGCAGTGGAGATGTTTTCTTTGTCGATCGTTTGTGATAGAATTTTTTTTTTTTTTTTTTGGTTGAATGTTGCCTCCTAATCCGAATTGTTTTTAGGTTGAGACAATTCGGATTGAAGTAGCTTGAAGAGAAAGTTTTTTGGTTGAATGTTGCCTCCTAATCCGAATTGTTTTTAGGTTGAGACAATTCGGATTGAAGTAGCTTGAAGAAAAAGTTTTTTGGTTGGATGTTGCCTCCTAATCCGAATTGTTTTATGTTGAGACAATTCGGATTGAAGTAGCTTGAAGAAAAAGTTTTTTGGTTGGATGTTGCCTCCTAATCCGAATTGTTTTATGTTGAGACAATTCGGATTGAAGTAGCTTGAAGAAAGAGTTTTTTGGTTGAATGTTGCCTCCTAATCCGAATTGTTTTTAGGTTGAGACAATTCGGATTGAAGTAGCTTGAAGAGAAAGTTTTTTGGTTGAATATTGCCTCCTAATCCGAATTGTTTTTAGGTTGAGACAATTCGGATTGAAGTAGCTTGAAGAAAAAGTTTTTTGGTTGGATGTTGCCTCCTAATCCGAATTGTTTCTAAGTTGAGACAATTCGGATTGAAGTAGCTTGAAGAAAAAGTTTTTTGGTTGGATGTTGCCTCCTAATCCGAATTGTTTTTAGGTTGAGACAATTCGGATTGAAGTAGCTTATATGAAGAGGCAGTTCGGATTGGAGTGTACCGCGGCAATTCAAGCGAATTTGGGGGTTTTTTGATTTATCCATTTTGAAATCACCTCACTCCATTTTTCCTAAAAAGGCGTGCGACAGCTGCGTGTCATTAAAGCGGTTGTCTTTTCACCCTTTTTAATTATTCCCCAGCCTATCAGAACGTGCCGCGTGGCCCATTCTGCCGTTTCCTTTCAGAAGTTATATATAACTCCTTTTGAGTTGCAATTGTACTTCCATTTTTATAAACCCAAAAAGGCGAAAAAACCCCCTTTCTTCTCTTTGCCAGACTTTGTGCTCTCTTCGCCGGAATCCATCACCCCTGGGCCTCGTTTTCTATTCTCTCTGAACTCCGTTTCGTCCTCTTGGGAAAGCTTTTATTTGTAAGTGTTCTTCTCTTTTCCTTTGTCTTTGTTATTTTCCTTTCTTTTGCATGTATTCGTGACCCGTCTCTTTTTCGCTTGCAACTGTTCATCTTCTTGATTTTGTGTTCTTCATGTACTCCTTGGCTTCTTGTTATTGAGTGCGAGTTCACAATGTCTTTTGATGTCGATTCGATTTTGCTTGCCCCCCTTTTCGTAATTGAGGTTTTTTGTGTTTCTGTTAGATCTGGGTTAAGGGGTTTTTTACTTGTTATTCTCTGCGTTCTTGGTTTTTGTACCTGTATGTGGGCGTGTATGTGTGTGTTTAGATCTTGGTAAGATGTGTTTGCCCTTTGTATCGCGTTTTTAGGTTTCATGTATGTGCCTAGTCCGGACTGGGCTTTCTGTTTGCTGCGGGACGGTTCACTAGATCCGGACTAGGAGTATAATGTGTTTTGGACTATATATAGTGAGAGAATCACGCTAACCCGGACTAGATTGACTTGTTAGAGTAAATCCTTGCCCGGATTAGGTGTAATAAAATATTGTAGAACGAAAATTTGTAGATAAATTTGTAATAGGGTTAAAAGAAAAAGACTTAACTTTGGTAATTTCCTCAGGTTTTATGGTTCGTTACAAAAGCCGGGCAAGGAAATCGAAGCCTCCTTCGGATATTTTGGTTATTAGCTCTGACAGTAGCACCGGTAGCACTAGTTCTGTAAATCAACCTTCTCCACTATTAGATTTAGAGTGGTGTCTGATGGCCAGGAAGAGGAAGAGTGGCAAACCAGTACTGTCCCAGCTCTGCATTAAGGATCGGGGTCCCGGGCAGGCTTGTATGACTCCCGATGGATTTTGGGTAGACAGTAAGTACTTCTTTGTTCGGAAGTATGAGGTGGAAGAGGCTCTCTTTTACAAAGACCTTAGCTTCCAATATAAACATCGGCAACCATGTGGGGTGCCCGGCCCCTACGACAAAGCCCTCTTAGACGCGACCTTTTCTGGGACTGTGGTAAGTGAGGCCCCTTATCCTCTATCTCCGATCTATGCTGAATACTCTAAGTCCGATATGGACGATGCAATCCGGTCCGTGTTCCATCTTGGGCCTAAAATTGAATGGAGGTGGCCCCGTCATGGCGAGAGGATTTACCACAGACCGGGGGATGGGTACGTAGGAGTCTGGCTAGAGCATCTCCGATCTGGTTGGAATCCGGAGTGCCATATCTTTATTAAACACCTCTGTAAATATGAATACGGGATACCACTGATGCAATTGACTCCCAACGCCGTGAAATGGATATCATGGTTTCTGGCTGCTTGTAATCAGAGTGGGTTCTTTCCTAGCTTCAAGATGTTCCACAACATTTTCACCCTTATCCATTCGAGTAAGAATCCCTTCTATGAGTTTAGGTTCCGGGGTGATGAGTGCGGCTATTCGTCCGGGTCCGCCAAACCGGTCATCCACCAATCTTCTCTGAAGGGTTGGAACCGGGAATGGATCTATTTAAAGGGTGTGGACCTTGAGTTTATGCCCCTCTTTGTTGAACGTGTAAAAACTATTCCCGCGAAAGAGACGTTCGAATTCGATGGAGCTGCTTTCGATAAAATGCACCGGTTTTGTGAGTGTGTCGGGTATCAAATGACCCGGGACACCTTCTGACCTTCATGGACCACGAGAAAATGTACCATCTTGGATGTAAGTTGTTCCCTTTCATTATTTCGTACTATTTTTGTGTTGTGTATTGACTCTATTTCCTTTTCTTCTTTCAGGTTTGCCTTTCTACGACCCCAGACTAGTCGAAAGAATGTCTAAGAACGATGCTACAAAAGCTCTTGCCTCTAAGCTGAAAAAGATAACTGGTATTCACCAAACCAAGGTCCCCAGCAATCGAGTTCCCGCCGATTCTGAAACCGGTACTGGTGGTGGTTCTAATATCCCCAAGGAAGTGGGTGGCGAGTCTCTGGTCCAGGGTACGGTGGGCGGTCAATCTCCACCCGACCAAGCCCAAACTCATTAACCTCCTGCCAAAAGAGCGAGGTTATTCCAAGCAGATGAGGATTTTGAGCCTGGATCTCTTCAAGGTGTGAATGTTGGGGCTGTTCCTTCTGCTGGCACGGATGCCACCCCCCAAGAAGAGGCTGGGACTAGTAAGAAAAAGGGGTTCAAAGTTGGTAACTTTAGCATAAGGCAGATAGCTGAAATGGCTGGTTCTATTGCTGAGGAAAAAGACTGGAGAGTCATGGAGCGGCTTTCCAAGACCGACATTTTGAAGAGGAACTTTGTTACTTGGGCTCAGGTAACTTGTTTTGCTCCTTGAACCATTTCCACTTCCTGCTGTAAATTTTTACTAACCTTTGATATGTTACTCAGTCCGGGATCATGCTTGCCGGAGCTGCGGCCAATGCCCACGTTGAGGAGGAAAAGATCCAAGAGTTGGTTGAGAAGCTGGATGCCGCAAAGAAAGAGTGCACCGAAAAGGATTCAAAGATTACTGATCTAGAACGGTCTTTGGCTGAAAGCTCCAAGAAAGATTTGAGGATCAGCGAGTTGGAGGGAAAGGTTTCTGATTTGGAGGCTGGGTTTAAGTCTGCTACAGATCGGGCTAGCAAAGCTGAGATTGACTCCGGGGAGTTGAGGAAGCGGGTAACCGAATTGGAGGCCGAACTGAGTGTTCGTAAGCCGGCGGAGGAAGTTATCACCGAGTACAAGAATTCCGAAAGCTATACTGAGGCGGTTGCTGAATCTTTCGCGGAGAAACTTTACCGGTGTTGGCTTGTTTCGGAGAGGCTAATAAAAACTGATCCCGAGTCTTCTTGGGATAAGTTTACTGATCTCTATGTCGCCGCCGAAGAAGCTCATGACCGGGACGGTTCAGAACCCGAACCTTATGCTGGTCCTAATCCGATCATCCCTGCCATCCCTCCTATGGATCCAACTCCTGCAAATCCTTCTCTTGCCCTCGAGAATCCGGATGGTCGCACTGCTTGAACTTTCAATCTTTTGAACTCTTGCTCTGTAATTTTATCATTTGCTATTCCGAACTTACGTGTTGTAACTTTGAATTTTGCGCCTTATGTGCGTTCTGAACCTGTCTACGTTCCTTTCTAATTGCTCTTGTTTGCATATTTCCCTTTGTGTGTTTGTTTGTTATTGTTGTTACCCCCAGTCCGGATCATTATGCCCATGCGATGATCCGGATTAGAGCAATTGCCATCGGCTAAGTCCAAAGATTGAGGCTTTGGGTTACTTAGGAAATTTTGTAATGCGTCCCTTAAGTTCAAGGCCGAACCTCTTGAACTACTTAGGGAAATTTGCATGTGGCTCTTCTGCAGTCCGGAGTACTTTGAAGTGAGTAGATCCGGATTGTGATGAAAATTTTAAAACTTCTCTCCAGTTCAAGGTGAGAGTCCCTGAGTTACTTAGAGAAGTTTGAATATAGTTGGGCCCTTAGTCCGGATCTCCTCCAATTGGTTGGATTCGAAGTGTGGTGCGACATTTGTACCTTCCTTAACTGATTCTTGACAGGATTTATTATAACGCTTCGTTGCGCGTATTTTCAACGGTCAAACGTCTTAATTCTCGCGTTGTCAACTGATATTAACTCCGTTCCAATTTCCAAGTATGACAGGGGATTTGAATCGCTTGGGCTCCCCTCATTCCCATCTCTATAAATACTGGCCCTTGTAGTTTCCTTTTTCCCCATTCTCCTCAGAAATACTTGAAATCTTCCTTTGTTCTTTCTTTCTGCGTAATGGATCCCAAAAACCTGGTCTACGACTACGAGAACAACAAAGTCATTGTGGATGGTATGGTCTTCGACGGGCCAACCACCATGGCTGAAATTGGGGTAGTGATGAAAAGGATCGAGGAGGCGCTCGCACTTCGGAAGATGGTCACCGATGAGGCTAAGGGGAAGGTTGGCAAGGGTGGGGAAGGTTCTGGCGGTCCTGGTCCTGCTTCTGGAGGGACGGCCGTTTAATTGTAACGATATTGTACCCCCCACCATTATAAATAAAAATGGCTTGAAAAACAGCCATAAATATTTTATCGTGATTCCATTGTCGTATTTTTTGCTGCTGTTCTTGTGTCGTTTCTCTTTTTCTGTTGCTTGTATTTCGATTGTTTTTCTTTCCAAAACTCCTAGATTTTGGGGGATTTACCATGTTTGCCCCCGGTCCGGACTCTTTTCGTAGGAAGTGGTCCGGACCAGAGTAATCGTTTTTAGCTAAGTTCCAGGTTTGAAAACTTTGGGTTACTTAGAAGAACTTTCCATGTTTGCCCCCAGTCCGGACGTTTTTCATAGAAAATGGGCCGGACTAGAGTGATTGTTTTTAGCTAAGTCCAAAGCTTGAAAACTTTGGGTTACTTAGAAAATTTTTCATGTTTGCCCCTAGTCCGGACTCTTTTCATAGAAAGTGGTCCGGACTAGAGTGATCGTTTTTAGCTAAGTCCAAAGCTTGAAAACTTTGGGTTACTTAGAAAATTTTTCATGTTTGCCCCCAGTCCGGACTCTTTTCATAGAAAATGGGCCGGACTAGAGTGATCGTTTTTAGCTAAGTCCAAAGCTTGAAAACTTTGGGTTACTTAGAAAATTTTTCATGTTTGCCCCCAATCCGGACTCTTTTCATAGAAAGTGGACCGGACTAGAGTGATCGTTTTTAGCTAAGTCCAAAGCTTGAAAACTTTGGGTTACTTAGAAAATTTTTCATGTTTGCCCCCAGTCCAGACTCTTTTCATAGAAAATGGCCCGGACTAGAGTGATCGTTTTTAGCTAAGTCCAAAGCTTGAAAACTTTGGGTTACTTAGAAAATTTTTCATGTTTGCCCCTAGTCCGGACTCTTTTCATAGAAAATGGGCCGGACTAGAGTGATCGTTTTTAGCTAAGTCCAAAGCTTGAAAACTTTGGGTTACTTAGAAAATTTTTCATGTTTGCCCCCAGTCCGGACTCTTTTCATAGAAAATGGCCCGGACTAGAGTGATCGTTTTTAGCTAAGTCCAAAGCTTGAAAACTTTGGGTTACTTAGAAAATTTTTCATGTTTGCCCCCAGTCCGGACTCTTTTCATAGAAAGTGGACCGGACTAGAGTGATCGTTTTTAGCTAAGTCCAAAGCTTGAAAACTTTGGGTTACTTAGAAAAATTTTCATGTTTGCCCCCAGTCCGGACTCTTTTCATAGAAAATGGCCCGGACTAGAGTGATTGCTTTTGCCCCGGCTCCGACCTTGCCTATGGCTCCCGGTCGGGGACTTGTGTGTGTTGGTGATATACTAATTTGATAGTAGCAGATGAAAATTGCGAGGCTAGGTCCGATTTCATTAGTCTTGATATTCAAATTACAAAGTATTTATTCTTGCTTCACTACAGAGACTAATCTATCTGTTGAAGACTTTTTGGGCTCAGAAGCAGCTCCTTGATTGGTTCTCCGGGCCTAGGCCTTTCGTTTACTGGTAGAACTTCCGGAGTCGGAGGCCGTGCCAGGTGTTGGGAACCTCCGAATCATCCATGTTGCATAGCTTATAAGTTCCAGGACGAAGAATTTCCTTGACCCTATAGGGTCCTTCCCATTTAGGCATTAGCTTTCCAGTGTTTGTCGGTTCGGAGGCTTCGGTGTCTCGATGGACTAGGTCTCCAACTTGAAAGTTTTTGACCCTAGCCTTCTTTCCAAAGTATTCTCTTGTCTTCTCTTTGTACTTTTCCATTCTTGCCACTGCTTCATCCCGAACCTCATCTACCAAATCCAAGTTTATTCGAAGCCCTTCTTCATTTGCAATTTCTTCAAAGTTAATGACCCTGTGAGAAGGTGATCCTACTTCAACTGGTAGCATTGCTTCAGACCCATAAGCTAGCTTGAAGGGTGTCTCTCCCGTGCTTGTCCGCGGGCTAGTCCGGTAAGCCCATAGCACGTTTGGTAGTTCTTCGGGCCATTTGTTTTTGCTTTCCTGAAGCCTTTTTTCTATTCCCCTCAGCAAGATTCGATTTGTTACCTCAACCTGACCATTACCTTGTGGGTATGCCACCGAGGATCTCTTGTGTTTGATGCCCCTCTCCTTCAAGTAATTTTCAAAGTCTGAACCAACAAATTGAGGTCCATTGTCCGAGACTAACACTTGGGGAATCCCGAATCTCATCAGTATGTTATTAATGAACCGGATACAATCCTGCTGATTTATTGTCCTCATAGCTTTGGCTTCTGCCCACTTTGTCATATAATCAATGGCCACCAACAAGTACCTCAAATCCCTTTTAGCCCGGGGAAAAGGACCTATGATGTCGATTCCCCAGACTGCGAACGGTATGGGAGAGAGGACCAAAGAGGGTAGAACCGGGCTCTGCCTTTGGACATTGCTGAATGTCTGACAATTCTTGCACTTTCTGACAAACTCTACCGCATCCTTGTGAATCGTTGGCCAATAGTATCCCTGCCTTATTATTTTGTATGCTAAAGCTTTTGCTGATAGGTGGTCCCCGCAAATCCCTTCATGAACTTCTTGCAAACAGTATGCCGCTTCGGCAGGTCCCACACATTTCAAGATCGGACTAGAGAATGTTCTACGATAAAGTTGTCCTTCTTCAACAAAGAATTTTGCAGCCTTGGCCTTGAGTCTCTGGGCTTTGTTTTTATCTTCTGGCAACTCTCCTTTTTCTAGATATGACATTATAGGGGTCATCCAGCTGGGCTGATTATCTATCTCCATTAATTCACTATTTTCAATGGTAGGCTTCTCTATTTCTTCAAAGTAGACCGAGCTGTCTAGTTCTGCATCATTCCGGACTAGTTTGGATAGTGAATCGGCCTCCGTGTTTTCTTCTCTATTAATCTGCATCATCTCGAAATTTGGAATTGTAGTTAAGTAACTTTTCACCAAAGCTTGGTATTGAGCCAGCCTTGGATCCTTAGCAATGTATTCCCCTTTCGTTTGCTTGACCACAATTTGAGAATCACTATAAACCTTCAAGTCTTGGACTTTCAATGATTTGGCCAATCGGAGTCCGGCCAAAAGTGCCTCATATTCTGCTTGGTTGTTAGTAGCCAAAAACTTGAAAGTTATCGCTTGTTGTATCTGGAAGCCGCGGGGGCTTTTCAGAACTAAGCCTGCTCCAGCCCTTTCACTTGTTGCAGATCCGTCGACATATAAATTCCAAACTTCAGGATTAGATTCACCTTCTATCCCCGTATCTAGGACCATGGGACCAGATCGGGGTTCGGGAAAAGAGCATTCCACGACAAAATCGGCCAACACCTGAGCCTTTATTGCTGTCCGGGGTATGAATGTGAGTTGGAACTGACTGAGCTCCACAGCCCAATTAACGAGTCTACCAGATACATCTGGCTTATGAATTATTCTTCTCAAGGGCTGGTCAGTAATAACCTTAATTTCTCTCCCTTGAAAGTAATGCCTTAGCTTTCTGGAGGCAGTTACCAGGGCAAAAGCAAATTTTTCCAAGTTGGGATATCTGGTTTCTGCATCTTTTAGAACCTGGCTGACATAGTAGACCGGCTTTTGCTGACCGTCATGTTCCCGGATCAGTGCCGCCCCCACAGCCGAAGGACTTGCGGCCAGATAAAGGGACAGTGCTTCTCCGGGTTCAGCTTTGGACAGGATTGGCGGGGACGATAGGTATGCCTTTATAGAGTCGAAAGACCTTTGACAATCTGGGCTCCAGTTTATCTCTTTTTTATTCTTCGCCCCTCTTAGCAGCTCGAAGAATGGTAAACATCGCTCGGCTAGCTTAGGAATAAATCTCCTCAGAGCTGCTAGCGAGCCAGCCAATTTTTGTATCTCCTTCTGAGTCCGGGGTGGTTCCATTTCTATTATCGCTTTGATCTTTTCAGGATTTGCTTCGATTCCTCTCTGACTAACCATGAATCCTAGAAATTTCCCTGCTTCCACCCCGAATGTGCACTTCTCCGGATTTAGCTTCATCTCGTGCTTCCTCAGATTGTCAAAACATTCTTGCAAATCCAGGATGTGCTCCTGCACTGTTTGTGATTTAGCTATCATATCATCTACGTAGGATTCCAGGTTCCGACCCAACTGATCTTTAAACACTTCGACCATTGCTCTTTGGTAGGTTGATCCGGCGTTCATCAATCCGAAAGGCATGTATTTGTATGCATAGACAGCTCTATGAGTTATGAAAGCAGTTTTTGCAATGTCCGCCGGATTCATTTTAATCTGGTTGTAGCCAGAGAATGCGTCTATGAAACTGAACATCTCGTGACCTGCCGTGGCATCAATGAGTTGATCGATGCTTGGGAGAGGATAGGGATCCTTAGGACATGCCGCGTTGAGGTCTGTGTAGTCCACACACATTCTCCACTTCCCATTAGGTTTCTTGACCAAGACGACATTGGCCAGCCATTATGGATACTTTATCTCACAAATTATTCTTGCTTTGAGAAGTTTTTCAACCTCCTCATCGATTGCTTTTTGTCTATCCGGAGCAAAATTCCTCCTTTTTTGTTTCACTGGTCTTCTGTCAAGATTAACATCAAGGCTATGCATGGCTACAGATTCTTTGAGTCCAGGCATGTCCTCCGGGCTCCACGCAAAAATGTCCGCATAATCTCTGAGCAGCTGTATAAGTTTCTGCCTGAATTCCGGATCTAGTTCGGATCCTATCTTTATTCTTCTGTCCGGGCTACCTTCCACTAGCTCGATCATCTCGGTTTCAACTGCGGGTTCTACCTTTCCAAGATCTTTCTTTGAAATGTACTGCTGAACTCGGGCTTGTGTATTGGACTCTAGATAACTTCGGGCTTTCGCAATTAGTTCTTCCTTGGTTTGAGCTTCGATACTTTCAATATTCTGAACTTCATGTCCGGGTTCCTTTTTGAAGTGGGCTCTATGCTTCTTGCGGCTCAAGTTCTTTAGGTACAAGGTTGCTTTTCTTTTATTTTCTGGGTCTGTTTCAGCCATGATCAAAGCTTGACCGTAGCAACGACCGGCAGTCTCCGAATCGCCCTTGACTTCCCCAATTCCAGATGGAGTGGGGAACTTAAACTTCAAATGCGGGGTAGAGGTTATTGCTCGGAGCTTGGTTAATGCTGGACGACCAAGTATCATGTTGTACGAGGATGGGGTGTTGATCACGTAAAATTTTACCATGTGAGTGACTTGCTTTGGGTAGGTTCCGAACTGAACAGGTAGATATAAAGTTCCTTGGATCGGTACTAAATTGTTTCCAAACCCGAAGAGTGGGTCCTCTCTGCATTCGTTCATTCTTATACTGCCCAGTTGCATTCTGTCGAATGTATGTTTGAAGATGATGTTGACTGAGGATCCGTTATTGACCAGAATTCTCTTGACCTCATTTTCAGCGACATCTAGGCTGACCACCAAAGCCTCATTATGGTTTGGATCAATTCCTTCGAAATCTGCGTTGCTGAAAGTTATTATTTGCTCGGGGAAAGATTGAATCATCATTAACTCATCACCTGAGTCCGGACTAGGGGGAGGAGAATTGGAACCTCCCATGACCACGTTGACAACATGCTTTTTTCCTGCTCCGGATGCCTCCCCTTTTTCCATGGTCTTCCGAGCTATATATTGCCCCATGTTTCCTTTTTTGATTTGTTCTTCAATAAAGTATTTGAGGGAGAGGCAGTTTTCTGTGGTATGACCGTGTGTGCCGTGGTAGTCACATTGTTTGTGAGTAGGTCGATTTTCCGGGGCAGTAATCATTGGTTTAGGTGGGTAGAAGTATGGCTTATCCCGAACCTCTTTCAGTATATCAGAGCGAGTTCGGCTGAGTGGAGTCCACTGAGGTTCAGGTTTTGGATCGGGTTTGGGCGGTTTTTGAGGCTTCGAGTTTGATTTGATCGTCACCGTTACCGGATCGGAAGCTCTTCCTGAGGTGGGTGGTTGGGAAGTTTGAATGTAATTAGCCTGTCTGTTCGGTTTGAACCTTTTTTCAGACGGGTACCCTCCCCGAGAGCGGTCATCTTGAGTAATCCGGGAAAAAACATTCCCTTGTCGAGTCATCCTCATGGCCTGGAGAACATCGCTTTCTTTGATGAATCGAGCAGCCATGGAGTATGCTGCAGCCAAACTTTCGGGCTCTTTGTTGATTAGCTCATAAACATATCTTTCATTTTGGTCGGGGTCTAGGTTTCTCCGAAAAATACTGAGAGCTTCGCGCTCATCCAATCGTGAGATTTTGTTGATTGCCTCCTGAAAGCGTTTCATGAAATCCGAAAGGGATTCATTATCATACTGTCGAATGGTTTCCAAATGACACATGTGTAACTCGTGTGTCCTGTTTGCTCTGAATCTTTTCAGGAAAGATTCTCGAAACTGCTTCCAGGAGTGAATGCTTCGGGAGGGGATGCGGCTGAACCATCTCTGTGCTCCTCCCTTCAGGGTTGATGCAAAGAATCTGCACTTGGTGATGTCATTATAGTAGTAGATCAGGGCAATCTGCTCGAAGTAATTGATGTGTTCTTCTGGGTCTCCCAGTCCGTCAAATGAATCAAAATTGTAGTGTTTCAAGTTCTTCTGCCTCAGAATAGCTTCCAAGGAACGGCTGAAGGGTGTCAAAGTGCCCTCAATTTCAAGTCCAGAGTCTTGGCCTACTTTTTTCTGTAACTCGTGAATCATTTCCATGAGATTGTCTTCAGGCTCTTCTTCATCTGAGATAAGTTCAGGACTGATTTCTCTCATAGCCCTCTTAGATCCGGACCGCCTCAATACTCGGTCCTCCTCCTCCTGGATCCTTTTCTGGATTTTGAGTTCGAGCTTTGCTTCTTCCTCTTGCCTGATCTTTTCTTTGAGTTCGGCCAGTTTTTTGAGTTTTTCTGCTTCATGATTTTTGCTTTGGGCTTTGTTGGCGGTTTTTTTTCCTTGGTTGCCGATTCGGTCGAAGACTGATCTTCTTGATCGGTGAGAGTGTTCAGAGCCTTGCGAATTTTCAGCTTGTTCTGGTTCGGGAGGAGATGCTATCCGGCTTGCTCGATATGCTCGGATTGCATCCGCCAATTCGTCCCGAGTAAGATCTTGCATGTGTGCCGCGGCTAGAGGTACATCTGTATATTTGTATTGGTTGAGCTCGATGTCAATTCGGGCATCTCCAGGACCAATCCCTACCCTTCCCAAAGCTGGAGCTATTTCCGCCGGAACCAAGGGCAGGTCCGGGACGGGATTCGGATCCTGGTCTCGATTATTGTTTCTTTGAGTAGATTTGCTCCCTCTCGGCATGATTTCAAGCTCACAAAATATTTCACAAAATATTGATTGTAACAGAATGGGGCTAAGTTTCGAGTAAAGCAGTGTGTGTATGAGCTAAATGTTCAGATATAAACACAGGTAAACAGGTATAGACAGACAAGTAGGTGACTAAGAGCACAGATCTGTATGTCAGCTATATTTATAGGCCAAAGATCACAACTTTTACAAATATCTAGGCTATCAAGGCTAAATAATGCTGAACACGCATACACACGGCAAAGAAATGTGCAAAGGTGACATCTTTGGTGAAGGTTTTAGGGTTGTATTAGATCTTACAGATTTTGACTAGGACTCTTTTTCAAGAGCTTGTTGATGGAGTCGAGTCCAGTGGCACCGAGACCAAAGGACAGAGCCACGCCCTCCTTCTAGCGCCAATGATAACTCCAGGGCCCGATCTAGTGCCTCATCCGCCGTTCCCACGCCCGGTAATAGGTGAAGCTGGTGGTTGGGTGTCTGCAAAATAACACCGGAGGGGGGTTTGAGCCTCGCGGCGCCTCCGGCGTGAGAATAAGTGACGGCTTTGGAGAGTAAAAGATAAGGACTAGAGTATCTAATTATGGAGGGTGTGTGTATATGAGTGTGTAGGTAAAAGAGAATGTAACCCCCTCACCTTTTTCTCCTTATCTTATTTATAGGCCAAGGATTAGGGTTTAGGGGTTGGTACCTGCAATCATGAGCGTCGGATCCTAGGTAGGTGGGACACTTGTCCTTCTCTGATAATTCCCACCTGTCCAGGTAATATCTGTGGCGGCGTGTGCCCTGGGCGTGTCAGCACGTAGTCTGATGGGGACATGATTGTGCCAATACTAGGATTCCCTTATCTGTCGCTGTCATGTAGGACCCTAGTCATGACTCGTGTCTCCCGTGCTCTTACGCTCCCAGTGGCTGGGTTCCCCACTAGACCGGTTTGGGCCCAGTCCGGGCTTCCTATGGGCCGTACTCATGGTACCTTGGGCCGAGTCCAATTGGGATTGGTTATGGCCTATCAACTACTACAAGGAAAAGGAAATAGAGAGTTCAAATATATATATACTGAGATTACCCTGTTCTCCTTAAACACCTCTTGTTCTTCTATATCTTCTGAAAAGCACAATCTAGTAACTTTCTCAAACACATTAGGGGAGTTGTTACATTCAATTTCTCTTCCCATATCTACCTTGTTCTCCTGCAACTCCTCTCGTATATCTTGTGATACCCACAATCTAGTATGTTTCTCAAACACATTATAGGAGTTGTTACATACAATTTTCCTTCCCATATCCAGAAGCAGATCATGCATCTGCAACTCATCTATAGCATCGATGGTTAGTAAACTTCTTTTCTTTAAGATGTTAATGTAATTATTGACGAACTTATAACAAGTTTCCAATATTTTAACAACCTCTTCCTTGTTGTGCCCGATAAAAAAACAAACAATGTCCAGAAAAATATGCTGCAACATAGGGTCAACCAATTCCAAAGAATCAAAGCTAATCAACAGTATTTTCTCAACATCGACAATAGAAACTCGTCTCAATTTGTCGATGTACCATCTCCAAGTTTCCTCAGGTTGGTTACACAAGTTGGAGCCACAAACCTTAAGTGCCAACGGAAGCCCTCCAGCACGTTTTAAAATTTCTTTGGACAATTTATTAAATGTGTCAGGCATTCTATTTTCTCCTCTGAATGCATGTTGGCAAAAAAGTTGACGTGACTCAACGTAACTCAGCTCATTTACCTTGTATTTGGCTTCTACTGGAATTGTATCCAGTAACTCCTCATCTCGTGTTGTTATTATGATTGTACTCCCCAAAGCAAATGTTCCTTCTAAAAATTCCAATGGCATTTTGCTGTTTAAATCGTCAATAACAATAAGAATTTTTGTTGAAAAAATTCTAGCTCTTATTAACTCAATTCCTTGGTCAACATTGTCAATAGTAATGTTCTTACATTTAAGAACATCATTGATAATTTTCTGTTGTAGACATACTAGGCCATTTCTTGTTTTTGAAGCCTCCCTAACGTTTGGTAGGAAGCAGCTGCCCTGGAAGCGATTATAGTTTTGATTATACACAACTTTGGCAAGAGTTGTTTTGCCAACTCCACCCATACCATATATACCAATCCTACTGACATGTGCTGTCACATTACTCAACAATGTTTCTACTTCCTTAACACGAGAATCCAACCCAACTGGATATTTGGGGACATCCAATGTCACAGGATTCACTTCGTGCAAAACTCTATCAACAATTTTGTTGATAACATCAGCTTGAGACCTGCAACAAATTTACGAATTAGATTCTGGTGTCAGGTCTTCACTTAGACATCGGGTGGATGCAATATTATGAATTTACAGTAAAGCAAACAATGTATCAGGTTCCTCTATTAGTAAAAGCTTATTTTAGTGGCATCACAATATTGACACCATCGTATTATTAGAAATTGAAGCTACTTTTAATCGTAGAATTTCAACAGACATATTTTTAGCATACATTTTGGTTCAAGTCTTGCTGAAAACTAATTTAAGTTACATGTACTTGTTAATTTTTTGAATTTTATCCTTGTGTATATATCAGTTGCTTCTGCTTATTTTTTAAGTTATTATTAGTAATTTTACATTCTTTTATTTTATTTTTCAGGTTAATTCCTTTTTCTAACACTCGAGGTTGCAGGAAGGCTGGTAACTTAACAATTTAATCCATCATAAACAATAATGAAATTTTGGATTGATTCCTATTCAGATATTTGCCCTCACCGAACTTACAGGTCACCATATGGAAAATCTTACAGCTCTGTAAAAATTTGAAAGTTAAGCGAGTACTATTTGTAAGAATTTGATGTGGAGCAAAATCTCCATATAAATAAATAATATGAAGTGTGTGATATTCAGGAATTAACTGCTGAATACGAAGATGTAGAGATACAAATACTCCTGCTGAATTATTTTTCCAAATTGCATTGAATTCGCTTATAATTATATTATTTACAAAATCCGTGAATTCATGATAAAAGATGCAAAGATTTTACAAACAGAAACCATGAAATTCTGATCAAAGATGCGATAATTTTTACGGAACAAGAATCACTTGGTATATTTGTTATGAAAGATGCATTCATTGAACATTTTTTTTCAAATGCATTTGTTCTCCGGTCATTCCAAAGAAAGCCCAACATTCGACATTGAAACCTTATCATAAACATCTTTGTTATAACGGAAGCAAGAAAGATGATAAACGTAAAGAGAAAATATATGCAGAAGAGAAATAGTTTATATTAATCTTGAGGATAAACAGATTACAGATTTTTCAGATGTTTAGATGCATCACAATCTTTACATGCATTTCTATTTATAGACACAATCTAAGGGGTTAGGTGTGGTAGGTGGCCGTCGACGGCTACATAAGTCAAGTCCGACGGCTACAGTCAAGTCTGACGGCGGCGGCTACAGATTCAAGGCACCTAACAAATCTCCACCTTGACTTGAATCCTCTCACAAAAACAGATAACAGATGTACCATATGCATCATAATAATGCCAGATGTACCAGATAAAAAATTCTTCACCTTGACTTGAATCCTCTCACAAATAACAGATAACAGATGTACCAGACGCATCATAATAATGTCAGATGTACCAGATAAAACTCTTCTGCCTCAGATTTTGCCCTCAAAATGGCAGTCAAAAACTCCGAACATTTAGCAAGTCCAAACAATGTTGAAACTTGCTATGTGGAACCGGCTTGGTAAGCATATCAGCTGGGTTATCAGCAGTACCCACTTTTCTCACCTTAATTCTCGTCTCACTTCTTAGAAAATGATATCTTACATCTATGTGCTTAGTCCGCTCATGATGGACTTGATCCTTGGCTAAACAGATTGCACTGAGACTATCACAAATACTGTAGCTTGATCATGATGTAGACCTAGATCACTGATCAATCCTTTCAACCAGATTCCTTCTTTTGCGGCTTCTGTCAATGCCATGTACTCTGCTTCTGTAGTAGACAAAGTCACTGTAGGTTGCAGAGTAGCTTTCCAACTGACAATCGAACCACCCAGAATGAAAGCATAACCAGTCATAAACCTTCTACTGTCAACATCTCCAGCATAATCAGAGTCTGAAAACCCTGTCACCAAACACTCAGTATCACCTCCATAAATGAGACCAACATCAGTTGTACCTTTTAAGTACCGAAAAACCCTCTTCACAGCTTGCCAATGCTCCTTACCTGGATCACCCATGAACCTACTAACAACACTGACAGACTGTGCAAGATCAGGTCTACTGCAGACCATTGCATACATCAAGCTTCCTACTGCACTAGCATAGGGAACTCGAGACATGTACTCCTTTTCCTCAGCAGACTTAGGTGCAAAAGCGACGGACAGATGTACATTTGCAGTACTAGGAGTATCTATGGACTTTGTTGTAGACATGCCAAACCTTGAAAAAATCTTCTGAATATATCCCTGCTCCACCTGTTTCTCAACACCACCACTTTCTGTATGAGGTCTACGATTAATCAAATAACACGCTGTACTAACCACCTCTGCCCAGAATCTTCTAGTTAGTCCAGCATTAGAAAGCATACACCTAGCTCTCTCCAGAAGTGTCTGATTCATATGTTCCGCTACACCATTTTTCTATGGTGTATCCCTGACTGTATGATGCCTAGAATTCCTCTCATTCTTGCAGAAATCTACAAACACAGACGAGCAAAATTCCAGGCCATTATCAGTTCGCAGCCTATTAATCTTCTTCGAGGACGCGACAGGAACAGAAACTGTTAACGTAGACCCTTGAAGAAGATACAAGGTACTACTTTTAACACCTTTCAAAATCACATTAGAACCCTTTCAGACATGTAGAACTCCATCTTCACCTTGAAAACTGAAACCCTTGTTGTCTAACATACTCAAAGATATCAGATTTTTTGTCATAAGTGGAACTAACATCATTCAATGTGCAGAATTTACCATCATCTGTCCGAATTTTAATCGAGCCTATTCCAACCGTCTCACCGTCTACTTGCTCATAGGTTGTAAACCACTCCCTGCACGGACATATATGGTAAGATGCTCCAGAGTCAAGAATCCACACATCAGAGTGATGCATGTGATCAGCAGCAACAAGAGCAATATCTTCTTCAGAAGTAGCATCAGCTACAGCAGCAGTATCTATCAGTTTATCCTGTTGCTTTTTTTTCTTGGGACAGTCAGATTTCCAGTGTCCCTTCTCTTTACTGTAATTATAGATTTCATTAGGTTTTGGACCCTTAGGAACTGGTTTCTTCCCCGACTTTCCATGTCCATTACTCCCACTGGCTACCAACCCAACAGCATGATTATCTGCACCTATACTAGCCGTCTTATGGCGCAACTCTCTAGAATGAAGAGAAGATCTAACCTCCTCTAGAGAAATAGTATCTTTACCAACAATAAACGATTGCACAAAGTTCTCATACGATAATGGTAAAGAAACTAACAGAATCAAAGCAACATCCTCATCTTCAACTTTAACATCAATATTACGCAATTCTAATAAAATTATGTTTCATTGATCTAAGTGATCTCGAAGAGGCATACCTTCCTGCATTTGCAGACTGAACAGACGTTGTTTCAGAAGCAACTTATTTGTTAAAGACTTTGTCATGTAGATACTTTCAAGCTTTAACCATAAACCAGACGCGGTATCCTCCGCAATTTCAGTAATAATATCATCTGCAAGGCACAACAGAATTGTTGAGTGTGCCTTTTCTTCGAGATTGGTCATCTCAGCGCTTCCAGAAGCAGCCGTTTTTGTGTTCAACGACGCCCAGAGCCCCTGTTGTTTTAACAAGATACGCATCTTGATTTGCCACAGACTGAAACTATTTCTCCCAGTAAATTTGTCGACCTTAACGTTAATACCACCTGACATCTTTCTCCCAGAATTGTATACGTGAACAGTACCGTATTTTGTGAACAGTACCGTATACGTGAACATTACCATATACGTGAACAGTGCTATACATGAATAGTGCCTTCTTCTCCGGTGATGAACATCGTCTTCTTCTCCGATGATGAACAGTAACTCGTCTGAACAGTGTCGCCTTCTCCGACGATGAACAGTAACTCCGCCTGAACAATTTCGTCTTCTCCGGCGAGCTTGAAAAAATTCCGGCGAAAATTTTTGAAAGGAACACAGCAGCTTCAACCAAGCTCTGATACCAGTTTGTTATAACGGAAGCAAGAAAGATGATAAACGTAAAGAGAAAATATATGCAGAAGAGAAATAGTTTATATTGATCATGAGGATAAACAGATTACAGATTTTTCAGATGTTCAAATGCATCACAATCTTTACATGCATTTTTATTTATAGACACAATCTAAGGGATTAGGTGTGGTAGGTGATGTGGTAGGTGTGGTAGGTGACCGGCGGCAGCTACATAAGTCAAGTCCGACGGCTACAGTCAAGTCCGGCGACGACGGCGACGACGGCGACAGATTTAAGGCACCTAACAATCTTAATGCTCTGATTGAATCCAAGTAACTATGCTACCAAGTTTTTTGGTTAAATTAAAGTTTATCTGCGGCCAATTGTTTTTCATATTTTTTGTTAATTTTGTACCCAAGCAAAATCACATTTGAACAATCAAAGACAATTTAAATACTTTTTTTTTTTTTTTGCTAAATAGACAATTTAAATACTTTTACTTACATATTTTCGCGGACATGGTATCCTGAAATTTTCCCCACCTTCTTTAGTGTAACACGCCACTTATCCAACCTATCCCCGTCAAAACGATTTTCGTGTTTTCGAAAAGCTTCATCAAAACTTCCAGTTTGGTACTTGGCGACCGATGGTTCAATGTAGTAAAAAACAGGAACAACCAATCTATCCATTGATTCATAACATCCAAGGATCTCTACGAGCTCGTCAAGACAGTATTGTGAAGAAGCATGATTTTCTGACAAGACAACAACGTAGATCTTAGATTCGTGAATAGCTTGGAGCAATGCTTCTGAGATAACTTCTCCGCTGCGAAGCTCGGGATCATCCCTGAATGTTCGAATACCTTTGCGGTCTAAAGAATGGTATAGAAAATTAGGGGTGAGCATGGTTTTCCAAAAACCGACCAACCCGACCAAACCAAACCGACCAAACCGAAAATTTAGGTTTTTTTTCGGTTTGGTTTGGTTATGGTTTTATATTTTTAAAAACCGAAAATTTTGGTTTGGGTTTGGTTTCACTAGTTTACCCATCCGATTAAAGCAACCCGACCATCAAGTCGTATAAAAATATTATATATATATATATATTGTATTTTTCGTGTGGTTATTTCTTCAACACACCTATCTTCAACACACTTATAGACTATAATATTATATGCCTTAACCATGCTTACGTGTGTGCACGTGTGTTTTGTATTTAGTTAGATTTATAGTGGTTAACTTGTTTTATTTCATGTCAAAAACCAGTTAAAAGAAGAAAGTACCAGAAAGTTATATATAACAAAATAAATAACATCAAGTATAAATATATATTTAATAACGGTTTTAAACCGAAACCGACCAAACCAAACCGTTATAATTTGGTTGGTTTTTTTAGAATGATATGGTTTTTGGTTTGGTTATGGTTTGAAAAATTAAAAACCCGAAATTTATGGTTTGGTTGGTTTGGCCGTCCCAAACCGCCCAAACCACCCGATGCACACCCCTATAGAAAATCAGTGAATGAATCTCGTGTATCTTTCCCTCGAAAGCTTAAGAAGACGTCCCATTTAGTAGTAGGATGTAAAGTTGAAGCAGAAGAGGATGGTGTCGAACTATGACTTGTAGAAGCAGCCATTAACATAGAGCAGAGTCAGGAGTTACGAGTATGATCAAGATCGGAAAAAAAGAAAACTGGTAAGACCACTAAGTCGAAAACTCGAAGGTAAAGCAGTCAATGCTATATAAGAAACGGGTTTGAATTTGAATGGCATAAAACTAGCGAAATGCGTAAGAAAATGAGTGAGCCTTAATTTTATACTAACAAATACTACTTTTATTTCAATTATTATTAACAAGACTTGGCAACGCGTCAGGGCCAACTTGTGAGTTGTGAATAATAACGCGTCAGGGCAAGCTGGTGCGAGTCAGGACTCCGTGTCCGTGTCCGTTTGGTTTGGTTTTTTTTATTACTATTTTATATTAAAAAACACTTACCGGTAAGTTCTCTGAGGTAATTTCAGGAACTTTGGTCTTATTTCTTAGACTTATTCTGGAAAAAAATATGTAAATATATACTTTTTTTTTAAATAAATAACTTATTTTTGTAAGATAACGAATATTAAACTCCACATACACATTTTTCTATAAAAAATTGTAAATACGAAATTTTTTCCAAAATAAGTAACTTAAATGTTTGAATTAAAATTTGACAAACGGAGTCTTTATTCTCTTATATAAATGACTTTATTTAAGTACGGGTTCTTTGTAGTTCTCATAATTCAAAATCTGACTTTGTTATCGAGAATCGCAGGTCACGGCCGTAAATGAGTCGATTTCACGTCATTTTAATCAAGAAACTGAATTGAAATCTTAACAACCGTAAATGAATATTTGACATAGCTCAAAATCCAAAGAATCAAAGCTAATCAACATTATTTAAATAAATAGTTAAATAACGAGAATACGACATGCCTAGAGACTGTAATTTTTCAAAATCTTGTAAAAGTAAGTGCAATTATTTCCGAAATCCATTATATCTATTATAGTGCAATATGAGTTTTGTCCCTATTTAGTAAATTATAAATTTGTCCTTAGATTATATTAATGTTCAAAAAAATTTAAGTTTGTTCCTATTATTTGATGTTGACATGTACAACCACTAAGACAAATCAGTTTTTGTGAAAAAACTTTAAACTCATTCACTACATACTCAAATAACCCACTTAGTAGAAATATTTGTTTTATAATTTATTCAGGATAAAAGTATTTACATAATTATATTAATTTTAATAATTTGAATTTTGATAATAATTAAACCTACAACATTCATTTACTCATAAATTTATATCCACATTTATTTTTATGATTTGTTAGGAATAAAATCAATAAAATATTTTTCTCATATAATAGTAGTCGGGGAGAGAAAATATAAATTGACAGATATAATGTCGTTGAAGTCAGAATTAAAAAAGGTATCGAAGTGGCCGAAAATCAGTCAAAAAAAAAAATCAAAGTGAGGAAGTAGGTGACGGAAAATTAGTAGAAGTCTATCTCAAGTAGTTAAACGGACAGAAATGAATATAGATCTATAAATTTTTTTTTACAATATTACTCTCTTTTAAATTATGTATATATATTAGTCAAATGGCCAGAATTTGTTTATTACTCCATTTGTCCCACTAGGTTCTTTACATTTGGGACAAAAGGTTTGGTACGAATTTTAAAACTCATATAAAGTATAGTTTCATAAATTATTTTAATTTTTTTTATGAATAAATAGAAAATTTATTTCATATAGTTTCATATAAAGTATAGTTTCATATAAAGTATAGTTTCATATAAAATAGAAAATTTTAAAAATAAGTTATGAAACTATACTTTACATACACCTTAAAATGCATGCCCATCAGTGAAAAAAATTGTACAAAAATGAGAAGGACGGAGGGAGTATTAAATTAATACAAAAAATGATAAATAAAGTGTATAACATATTTTTACTCGATATCAGTATAATATTCTGTTGTAAGTATTAAAAGTACCAAGGTTACCGAAAATTTGTTAAAAAAAAATCGAAGTGAGGAGGTAGGTGATGGTCCATTTGGGCTGGGCCGGGTCATATACTTATATTTACTTCATTACTTGGGTTGGGTCTAGAAAAGTAATTTGGTTTTTTTTAAAAAAAATCATAATTTTTACTTTTTTATTTTTTTATTCCCAACAAAATTAATTTTTATTTTTTGAAAATTTGGTAATATCATTAAATTAGATATATCTCGACATCCGTACGGTTAGATCGTCAAAAAATATTTTTAAGAAAATAGAAACAACAATTCGTGACAAAGCACTAGTTGCTAGTACTAGTTAGAATAGTAGTGATTTATTAAGATCTCGAATCAAATTAATTTTTTATTTTTTGAAAATTTGGGAATATCACTAAATTATATATATCTTGACATCCGTACGGTTGGAACGTCGAGAAATATTTTTTAAAAAATAAAAAACAACAATTCGTGACAAAGCACTAGTTGCTAGTACTAGTTAGAATAGTAGTGATTTATTAAGATCTCGAATCAAATTAATTTTTTATTTTATGAAAATTTGGAAATATCACTAAATTATATATATCTTGACATCCGTACGGTTGGAACGTCGAGAAATATTTTTTAAAAAATAAAAACAACAATTCGTGATAAAGCACTAGTTACTAGTATTAGTTAGAGTAGTAGTGATCTACTAAGATCTCTAAGCAAATTAAATTATTATTTTTTGAAAATTTGGTAATATCACTAAATTAGGTATATCTTGACATCTACGGTTGGATCGTCGAGAAATATTTTTTTAAAAATAGAAATAACAATCCGTGACAAAGCAATAGTTACTAGTACATCTCAGAATAGTAGTGATCTACTAAGATCTCCAACCAAATTAATTGTTCGTGAACAGCTCGAGCTCGGCTCGGCTCGTGGCTGTTCGTGAACAACTCGAGTTCGGCTCGGTTCGGCCAAAGCTCGGCTCGGTTCATTAAGAAATTAGCTCGGTTCGTTAAGATCAAAGCTCGACTCGGTTCGTTAAGATTAAAGCTCAGCTCGGTTCGGTCAAAGCTCGGCTCGGCTCGGTTCGTTTACAGCCCTAGTGATGGACGTAGAAGTCTATCTCAAGTAGGTAAAAGGGGGAAGTGAAAATAGATATATAAAAATTTATTACAATATTTTTCTCTTTTAACAATTATGTCTATATATTAGTCGAATGGCTAGAATATGTTTATTATTAAATTAATAAAAAAAAATGATAAATAAAGTGTATAACATATTTTTACTCGATATCAGTACAATATTCTATTTTATTTTAAGTATATTTGCATCATATCGGTTAATCCTATTAGCATAGGGTAATTTATAGATTGACTAATAAAAAGTTTAAAATATTGAAAATAAGAAATAATTTACATATGAGATTTGGATCTGGTAAAAAAAATATCAATATGATTTTGATATCTTTATTCTCTCGCACTATATTTTTGCAGCATCTTCGTAATATGCTAATGTTATTAATTTCATACAAAATGAGTTTTACAACTATATACTTAAATAGTAATTTATCAATTTCACTTGAGTTTTAAACTCCAATGCGAGTTTCAGCCCGTTGTGAGACTAATAAACTCAAATATCTCCGATATATATAATGTCTTATTATCACGGATGTGGTATGTGTATTTTTTTATTTCCCGGATATCATTTTGGTGTTACCTCAAATTAAAATGATATTTCTTGGATGCTTCATTATCGTAGTTATGTCCATCTTCTTTTCATAGATTGAATTTTATTGTACACGTGAACTTTTGCAACATAATTCATTTGGTGCATACATTAACCCATCTCATTTTAAAAACCCATTATGAGATATGACACTTTTATTTTAGTTACTCATGTATTTGGTTGAATTTGGACATGTCTAAATATGTTTTGTCTTGAAATTTGAGATATTACCTTGGGTTTTTGAAAGTTCACTTATGACAATGGATGGTACAATGTATTTGAAGAAAAGATTTTGTTATGGTCAATTTACTATTGATCCTAGAAAAGCACACATCAAATATTTATTTTGGATGTGCACAACTATTAGGATAAATTTGTTTTCTTTATTCTCTAAAATTGGTCGGAGAAAAAAATTCAAAATTGGAAATGTGCGCTGAGATTTTCCAAGCAAAACATATGATTCAATTATTTGTATTTTTTCGTCATATTACATTATTTCTTAAAAAATTAGAAATAATATAAAATTTAATTCTTCCTCCATCCCAAAATAAATAAGCCAGCTGTTTTTTCACGCATTTCAATACATCAAGATTATTTTGGTAATACTTGGCAGTTACAATTACCTCTTTCCTACTGCTTTCAGTCAGTCATTCTTCTCACACTGACCAAACACAACTAAAAATATAACTCTTACGGTTCAGAATTTGATAATATTTTTGTAACAGCCCGACTTTTCGGACTATTAATTCTAAATCGAAAACTAAAATAAAACAGATTTTATTAATCCAAAAATCCATTACAAAGGTACTTATTACAAAAGCGCAGCTAACGATGACAATCTACTCCGAACCTAAACTCCTCGAACTCCAATGCTATCCACTCGATCTTACATTGAACCTGAAAATTGTAAGTAATGAGCTATACAGCCCAGCAAGTAACCAATCGATCTAACCAGCCATACAAAGTAACATATAAACACATATAGAATAATACAATAATCGATACAATACAATACGATACATGAAACAATCACTTTCGATACACATATTCTTATTCTTATTCGATACGACACCACATAACAACAATAACTTGAAACCCATAATTCATACCATGACCACCACAACCCGGTGATAACGGTCCTAAATTTTCAGAAAACTATCACTACAACCCGGTGACTCGGTCCTTATTCTTATTTTCGCAAACCATGGCATAAATCAGAGTTCCAAGACTATTGCTTACACATAACAAATATGTAATAATACATATCAATTCAAAATAAATAATCATTTAGCCTAAGATTTAAAAACAAATACGTACACATAACACATAATTTTGAAAACACTACAAAGAACGATCAGAGACTTACCTCTAAACGGAAAAATAAGAATCAAAAACTTGTAGCCACTCCTGATCAGATCTGTATTTAGTCTTTTTGGCCCTCTAAACGACGTTTTCTTAAAAAACTCAAAGAACGAAAGTTGTAGACCATGAAAATATCTTTCCGAAATGTCCAGAATCAATGAATTCCGACATACGATGAATTTTCTACGAATTTTACAAAACTGCTGAATTATGTGTGAAGGAGACCTACGAATTTTGATAATAAATATGAATAAGGAGAATATGATGTATTTATAATGTCTTACAACCCTAATTCCAGACCTACTAATAATCTGCATACAAATCTGATCCATGTTTTAAGCCCATTATTCTAATCCAATTTTAAATCCTATTTAATATCTAATTTTAATCCTTTTTATTCTATTATTTTTTATTATTATTATTCTAAAAATTACGGAATATTACATACTACCCTCCTTAAAAAGAATTTGGTCCCCAAATTCTTCAACAATCCTAAACTCCAAAAAGTTTGTGACACATCTATTCTAAACGTCTACTCCCAAACGATAGTCTATAGGATCGCATCCTAGAGAATGTACTAGTCCCATACCTAATACACTCCGAAGGACAGTCTGCTCTTGATACCAACTGTAACAGCCCGACTTTTCGAACTATTAATTCTAAATCGAAAACTAAAACAAATTACAATTTTCAGGTTCGGTGTACGATCGAGTTTGGTAGCGTTGGAGTTCGAAGACCTTAGAATTGGGCTAGATTGACTTTTCGATAGATGTTAGCTGTGCTTTTGTAATAAGTACCTTTGTAATAGACTTTTTGATTAATAAATTGTAATTTGTTTTAGTTTTCGATTTAGAATTAATAGTTCGAAAAGTCGGGCTGTTACAATTTTGAAACTATAACATCTTAGATAGATCGAAATACGTGAAGTAGACTAACATGAGAAAATTATATGAATTATCATATGGTCCGTGCTTTGCACGGGCTATCATGCTAGTTGTTTAAATAAAGTATAAGCCATGCCAGTAACGTACCGTTTTGAGCTTCCACATTGTTCTCATTTTCTACCAACGCAAGGAAAACAAGTTTTTGTGTCTTAGAGCAAGTCCAACAATGTCTTAAATATTGTCCTAAATTAATATTTAGGACATTTAGTCACTTTTTGTGCTCAAACAATGTTCTAGTGGTGCTTTAAAATACTAGGACATTCATCTCATGCCCTTTTTTTAAGGCACCTCTATATTTGTCCTAAATCATCTTTAACATTCAAAAATTAACTTCCCTCCTTTTCTACACTTCTCTCTCCTCTCTTTTTTCCCTTCGCTCCAATTCTAATTCAAATATATTATTATTTTAATTTATAAGACACAAGTATAAGTCATGTTGTTGGAATTGATATACAAAAATCATGACTTAAATCATTAGAACACTGTATTTTATTATATTTATAAGATAGCAACTAGAACATTGTTGGACTTGCTCTTAAAGTCACAAGGTAAACAGTTCAAGGAACAACGCTCCCAACAGAGTAACCTCAAATCTTTAAATCTGTAAGTACAGGTACTTATTACCCTTTTATTTTTATGGAGTATAAGTAAATTACATGATGACGATATTGATATTGATGGCAACCAGTCATAAAAGTAGTCGATGATTTATGCAAGCTCAAATGTTCAAAAAAAACATTTCAAAATGTATCTGATAAGGATGTCGAGAATCAGGAGTTCGCACGCCACCATTACATGTGCAATGGTATGTGGTCAGCAAAGATAGAGCCATATAGGCCTGTAGTGTTCTATCTTTCTAGTTTTAACAGGAGAGAGTTTTAGTACTAAAATGCTTATGCGTTTCGAACAGGATGTAGTAGAACTTGTATACTCCGTATAAAGCAGAGGTTAAACAATGGGAATAGTCCAAACCCATTAGACTGAATGAAGAGATTAAATTAACCTCTACATAAACTTAAGAGAAGCAGATGGGTTCAACTTTAGAGTTGGTAACAAATTTCATTATGTAAGGCAGAATTATATGAACATATCTATAATTCAAAGGTACTGAAGGATAGTTTAAAGATATGCAATCAAATCTTTTTTTTCAACAATATACTTATAAAAGGCTAGCCTACAACATAAACTTTGTAATTTCTCTACACATAAATTAGCTGGAAACTGGTCATGAAAGTTCGGTACTACTACCTCGGCCCCTTCAATAAACATAAACCATCACAGCTAATTTATAAAACTAGATAACCGTGCGAACCACGGGCTTGGGGCTTGGGGATTTAGATTAATTAATTACTAATTTTTATTTAATTAAATATTTATAAAATTATATTATAAAATTATAAAAAAAAACTATGTTATTTGCATAAAAAATTTATGCTATTAACAGACTATAAACTCAGATTGTTTAATAGAAGTGCATGGAAATACGTTTCGGTTGTTTTCATTGAAAAATATTTAGGATAATTGATCATAATCTTTTTGTATTCGAAGTTATAATAAAAGATATTGCTAATACAATATAAGAATTATAATAATAATAATAAAATTTCAATTTTATTATGTTTTTTTTTTAAAAAATAACATATAACCGTAGGGTGAATGTTCTAAAGTAGTGTATAGAATCATGTTCTAGTTGTTCTCCTTGAAAAATCATTTGGAGAATTGATCGTATTATTTTTTGATTCTAAATTATGATTGAAAAAATTGTATTATAATTATAATAGGATTCAATTTTATTATTTTATTTAAAAAATAACATAGAATTATAAAGAATTGATCGTATTATATTTTTAATTCTAAACTAGTTGATAAAGCCGCGCTTCGCGGCGGCGTTAAAATATTTTTTAAAAAATTCAATACATTTATGTTATATTATAATATTAATATTAAATTTTAATAATTAAATAATCTTCTCTAATGAATCAATTTCTTGTTAAATACGATTCTTTCGATTGAGTCGCTCTCTCGTTAAAACCGAAATCTAAACTTTTTAACATATATTATAAAGACTTATATAATATTTTTTATCTATAAAATCGAACCGTAAAAATAAAAAAAAATTATGACTTCAGTATCAAATTCTAATAGCTAATACAATCTTTTCTAGCGAGCCGTCTTCCTGTTAAATACTTTTCTAGCCGCTCTTATTTGAAACCGAAATTCTAACTTCATTATATAAAGTGAGTAAATTCCAATTTTTATATTCTTTAAACTTTCTAATATTTATGGAGTCTTAAAAGATGAAAATACATCTTATATTTTCTGTATATTATAGATATTCTTGTATTTATTTACAGTTTCCGCATTGGAATGTCTTTCTGTTATGTTAACATATTAAAAAAATTTAAAATACGAAGACTTTTCGTTACGGGAATAATATTACATTTATGGATATATTTTTGTAATGCAAGTATAATTAACTTGTATAAAAAAGTTAAAATAAAGGATTTCTAGGAAAAAAGATGTATAGTTTTAAAAAATCGTATAAGACGTCTCCACCGTCCTCGTATTCTACTTCCAATAAAATATTTTATTTTATGTATTAATTATATATTTAAACATCTTTTATACGGTCTTATCTAATGAACCGCTTTCTTGTTAAACACAGTTATTACTATTGATTAGCTCTCTCGTTAAGACCAAAAACCTAAATTTTACATATATTACTTGTATGATAATGTTTATCCATAAAAATCAAATCCTAAAAATAAAATAAAATTTATAACATCATATGATATTTTAATAGCTAGTACAATCTTTTATAGTGAGCCGTCTTCCCGTTATACACATTTCGAGCCGCTCTCGTTTGGGATCGAAATTCTAACTTCATTACATATTATTGATGATACTTATCTTACACAACAATTTTTTTCCTTGAAATCAAAACCTAAAAAATAGAGTGAATTCCAATTTATACTTTCTAGATTTTCTAAAATTTTTGGAGTTTTAGAAAATGAAAACACATCTTATTTTCTCTTTATATTATAGATACTCCTGTATTTATTTAGGATTCCTGCATGGGATTGTTCTTTTACTCATTGTTCTTTTATTATGTTAACACATCAATTCTTTTCTTTTTAAATACGGTGACTTTTTTCATGACAATAGTATTGGATTTATGAATAAATTTTCCTAATATAAGTATAATTAACGTATATAAAAAATATATAATTTAAGAAGATCGTACTTTCTATAAAATATTTAATTATATGTCTGCTCTATATATTCAAACACCTATTCTAGTTCTAGTAGAACTTTTATTAATATATTTTTTCTATAAATTCAAACTCTTATTCTCTATAAATTCGAACTCCTATTCTACTTTCAATAGAACTTTTAATCGTATGCCTTATAAATACTTATTATACTTCCAATAGAACTTCTAATCATAAGTCTTCCCTATAAATTCGAACTCTTATCCTTTATAAATTTGAACACATATTCTATTTCTACTTCTAATATGCTAATTGATATTTTTATATTTATTAGTGTTTAAAATTCTAGAAAATTAGAAAAATCGATTGAGACGATATTAGAGCGCCACCTAAACTCCCGCTATTCATCTTTATAAAAGAATATATATATATATATATATATATATATATATATATATATATATATAATGATTGGAAAAATGTGATATCGTACATCTAATTATGATAACAGAATAATGCAAAATTTATATTGAGAGGAAGGCAAGGCTATTTGCAGAACTGCGACCATCTATGATTTTAATGGAGCTCTGGATAAAACCTAAAATTTAAATAAAATTGATGTTAAAAATATTTTTAATTAAACGCGATTATAAATAAGTCTGAATAGATAACAAAATTGTCGTTATGTAAGAAATTTAAAATATTTATTCATAAATGAATATTCAAAAGTACTACGTACAAACATCTTTACAAATAGTGCAAAACGTCCATTACTTAGAAATTCGAATGGTGTATAATGGAAAAATCAACGATTAACTTATTCGTCAATTTACCTCTGCTTCTAATATAATTTGCACATTGCCTTTGAAGATAATGTTTGCGGATGAAAATTATTTACCTGCAAAAAATTTAATAACACTGCATTAAAAAAATAAATTTAAATAAATACGTTAATGTTTAAAATTCATATATTTCGTTAACGAAATAAAAAAATCGAAAAAGAAGATTAACGCAATCCATAGATTTTGTTAATGAAATAAAAAAAATTGAAAAAGAGATTAACGCAAGGGATAAAAATGTAACAGAGAACTCGAAATAATAAGAATGAAATAATAAGAATGTTTCGCCCATCTGGAAAAGATGTTAATCAATTTTTATATAAGAATCTACAATTATATTAGATTACTAAGTAGGTGTTATATTTGAATACAACAATATGACAATTTGTCTCTGGCTTGCTTTCCGGTATGCACAGAAAATTAATATAAAACTCTCAGAAATAAGACTGTTTAAATTCGAACTCACATTCTCTTTAAATTCGAACTCATATTATACTTCCAATAAAACCTTTAAACACATATCTTATAAATACTTATTTTATTTCCAATAGAACTTTTAATTAAATGTCTTCTCTATAAATTCGAATTCTTCTTTTCTATAAATCCGAACACCTGTTCTACTTCTAATTATATGTTTAATGATTATATTTATTAATGTTTAAAATTTAAAAATTCTAGAAAATTAGAAAAATAGATTAACTCCTATTCTACTTCCAATAGAACTTTTAATCGTATGCCTTATAAATACTTATTATACTTACAATAGAACTTCTAATCATATGTCTTCCTTATAAATTCGAACTCTTCTCATTTATAAATTCGAACACCTATTCTACTTCTAATATGTTAATTGATATTTTTGTATTTATTAATGTTTAAAATTCTAAAATTCTAGAAAATTAGAAAAATAGATTGAGACGATCTTAGAGCGCCACCTAAACTCCCGCTATCCTCCTTTATATATATATATTGATTATGATTAAAAGAATTGTATTATAATTATAATAGGATTTCAATTTTATTATTTTATTTAAAAAATAACATAGAATTATAAGGGAAATATGATTCTAGGGGTGAAACTATTTTTTTTATTTAAAGTTGTAATTAAAAAATTATAATTGTAAAATGTTTTCTATTTTATTAAAAAAACAACATAGTATTATAGTAGAAATAGGATTACAGAGGTAAAATCAAAATACAGTGCAAACTAAAAGTGGTACCGTTAAAAAAGAGATGTTTCGCTTATTCGCTTATTAATAGACGTGCTTATTAATAGACGTAATTAACAACAATTTCAGAAGGATTGTCTAGATTATCAATTGGTTCAAGTCCCCCAACTAAACATGTCCAAAATTCTCTCTGACGGGCAACAATTGACTCCTAGTCTCCGACCTATATTATAATAAGAACAATATCAGATTATAGATGATTCGTTATGTAGGTAAGAGATAAAACATGACCAAGTTCTTGTCAATACTTTCGGAATAATCCAATTGCTTAGAACTTGAGAGAGATCCAGTTCTTGTCACTTCACAAATGTTTCAACCTTTTTGAAGAATGTCTCTCCAGTTTGTACAGTAGATGAATCCCAAGAATTTCTGAACTTTTTGAAGATTTTACATCGCCATCGTAAAATTCTAGACATGTATCGAATCCGCCATCGTAAAATTCTAGACGTGTATCGAATATAATATTATGATCGAGAATAATTTTCTAGGGACTATTTCCATGCATGAGAAATCTTTATTACCATCAAAAGGAGAGGTTTCAAATTCAAAGCTCCATGTAAATCTATTTGTGGCAGTCTCAACAGAACTAAGGGCTGTACCATACCTCGAGAATTTAGAGCAAAGGATCATTGCCAAGAAATTGTGCGACCGATTTAATGGTATATATAAAATCATTCTTGACCCTGCATTACTAGTCCAATGTGGAAATGTAGATCGACTAATCTTAGGAAACTCTGTTTTACCAATCCAATCTGGTGATTGATGACGGAGGAAAAACTGTAATTTGATGTCCAAATCGAGTGTATATCTGTTGCAAAATATAACCGCAGAAAAAGTTAAATGAACAAAAATTTAAAGTTGCAACCCAGTCCTTTTTTACTAATGCTCCCGCCAAAACAAAGTTCGGTGTTTCCAAAACTATCCATATAAACTCACCCAATTTTGGCCAAATTTTCAAATTCATAAATTAATACCAACTTTTATTTACGTCTTTTAAAAGAATGATTTCTGCTAATTTGTGAAAGTGAAAGGGTGTTATTTTTTAAAAAAGTGGAAACAAAATCTGACCATTCTTTTAAAAAAAATTAACGGGAGCTATTTTTTTAAGAGTAATGTTAGGGGTACAAAATTTTGTACCAAAAATAGTTACAAAATGATGTGGCATGAGTAATGACATTGTTTAGTTGGAACTGAACTAAACCCTATGAGGCAAAGGACAATATGTGACATATGTTCATAAAGAGTTTGAGATTAAACAAACCTGAAAGAAACGTTTAGTGAAAATGGATTTGAGTAGAGACAAGTTGCAACCTCCCAGATTAAGTATTCTAATTGAAGTAAGTTCCTCCAAACCTTGAATCTCCCTCAAACCACTACAATTTGTAAGATCAAATCGCTCCAACTGCTTCAAATTGGATAAATTTGGTAATCTTTCCATTGCCTTACACCCTTGAAGGCTTATTACTTTCAAACTGGAAGGAAGTCCATCAACAGACAACAAGTTGAAACAATTACTAAGCATGAGATTTTCTAACGATCCAATGCACCTGATTGATGCAGGTAATTCTGGAATATTAGAAAGTGCCCTTGCGTTGAGCGATACCAGGGATTCAAGGTTCCCCAACTCCGCAGGCAATGCTTCCAGACTACTACACCAATCAATATATAAAAATTTCAGCGATCTCAGATTGCAAATAGTGTCTGGAAGAGTTTTAAGCATGGGGCAACAATCGATGTTCAGCAGAACACGCTCACTAAGACTTCCGATCGAATTTGGTAATTCTGAAACAATTATTCCCTGCGCCTTGAGCTCTACAAGGGATTCAAGGTTTCCGAATTCTGTAGGCAACGCTTTGAGACTACTACACCAATCAATATCTAGAATTTTCAGTGATCTCAGATTACAAATAGAGTCTGGGAGAGTATTAAGGTTTTTGCAATGAGACAAGTTCAGCTCAATAAGCTTACTAAGATGACCAATCGAATGCGGTAATGTGCAAATATTTAGAAACTTCGCATTGAGCTCTGCTAAAGATTCAACGTTCCCAAAGTCCACAGGAATTGCTTTCAGATTTACACAACCATTGATATTAAGGCTTTTTAGTGCTTTCAAGTTACAAATGTTGTCCGGAAGACTTTTTAGGTTCCTACACCCCCCCCCCCCCCAAATTTAAGGAAACAAGCCTCAACAAGCTTCCGGTTAATACATGGACCTCCTCCAACCTTTCACAGTCCTTGAAACTTAAGGTTTCAAGACACGGTAATCTTGCAAAGCCTGGAGCTGTAGTTAAATAACGAGAATACGACATGTCTAGAGTCTTTAAGTTTTCAAAAACCTGTAAAATTAAGTGCAATTATTTCCGAAATTTATTAATAAAGCATATGCCAGTAACGTGCTCACAGTGCCTACCGTATTGAGCTTCCACATTGTTCTCAATTTGCTACCAGACAATGCAAGGAAAACAAGTTTTTTCCGGGCTAAAGTCTGAAGGTAAACACTCCTTTAAATGCGTGTTTAAAGCTTCCAGTGAGATTCACATTTCGAGAGGTAAAGAAATCTTAGTTTACTCATCCTTTTGAATGTTTCAGCTGCAAAATGCTTGCCTTCTGATTTCTGTACAAAGAAATACCTGGGAGAAGGGCGAAAGTGCCCAGGGAGGTCAAAGTTGCTAGGGATGATACCTTCAATTGCTCCTGTTCCCTGGCACACACGATAAAATAAAAATGAAAGTTGTAATACTAAAATTTATATTTCCTTAAATATCAAGTGTCTATTTCGTGTCAATCGAAAAATTAAATTTTATGTATTTATATAATTTCAAATTTTAATATTAACATTTTTCTAAAACTCTAACATGTGTGTAAAAGACAGGGAAATTTAGAGTATTAGATATTACCTTCTTTTCCACCAGCACCTTATGTATAATTTCTGGTACCCACAATCTGCTATGGTTTTCGGGCGCATCAGGGGAGTTGTTACATGCAATTTTCCTGCTCATATCCAGAAGCAAATCATGCATCATGAATCTTTTATCATTGATAGTTAGCAAACACCTTTTCTTTAATTTCTCAATATTATAATTGACGGATGTATAACAAGTTTCCATTATTTTAACAGCATCGTCTTGCTTGTATCCGATAAAGAAACATGCAATGTCTAGAAAAATATCCTTCAACATAGGGTCAACCAACGCATTAAAGCTAATGAATAGTATCTTCTCTACATCGGCAATAGAAACTCGTCTCAATTCGTCAATAAAAGATCTCCATCCTTCCTCAGATCTCTTGTGCAAGGCTGAGCCACAAACTTCAAGAGCCAACGGAAGCCCTCCAGCACGTTTTAGAATTTCTTCCGACAGATCGCTGAATGTGTCCGGAATTTTGTTATCTCCTCCAAATGCATGTTGGCAAAAAAGTAGACGTGACTCAACATCACCTAATTCATTTATCTTATATCTGGCTTCTACATCAATTGAATCCAGCAAATCTTCATGTCGTGTTGTTATTATAATCGTGCTCCCCAAAGCAAACGGTCCTTCTATATAGTCCAAAGTCATTCTGCTGTCTAAATCGTCAATAACAAGAAGAATTTTTGTTGAACAAATTCTAGCTCTTATCAACTCAATCCCGTGGTCAGCATTGTCAATGGTAATGTTCTTACATCTAAGAACATCATTGACAAGTTTTTGTTGTAAACATGTTATGCCTTTTCTTGTTTGTGAAGCCTCTCTAACGTTTTCTAAGAAGCAGCTGCCCTCAAAGTGACTATAGTTTTGGTTGTAAACAGCTTTGGCAAGAGTTGTTTTGCCAACACCACCCATACCATATATACCAATCCTAATGACACCTGTTGTGACATTGCTCAACAATGTTGCTATGTCTTTAACACCAGAATCTAACCCAACTTGATATTTGGCGACATTCAAAGTCATAGGATTTACTTCGCGTAAAACTCTATCAACAATCTCTTTAATGACATCGACTTGAGACCTGCAACACAATTTATTAAGTGAAAGTAGAATGAAGCCTAGACTCAGAGACTCGGAGGATGCAAAATTATATATACAGAGACTACAGTATAGTAGATGAGGCCTAGACACAGAGGAATCTATCTGAAGATGGTGATTCAATTTTTTTACATTAAGTGTATCTTAGCGTCATCACTTAGTTGCACACAATTTTAACAATAGTTTTTTTTTAAAATTTTTTGCATACATTTTGGTTCAAGTCTTGCTGAACACAAACTTAAGCTACATGTACTAGTTAATTTTGTGAACCTTATATTTTTGTGTATTTATCAGCTTATTTTGATCCTTTTTTCATTTATTTTTTACTAATTCAACATTCTTCCAGTTTCCAGTTATAGTGATATATATATACTCCACTATAATCATATGAACAAAATTGAATTTTTGTATAGTTTTTTACTCAGAAATTTTTCCCCTCGCTGAACAGACAGGGTCACCTCAATGATTGTGTTCATTTGGAGAAAATGGAGTGGGCAATAAATCTAATAAAAATTAGGAACCAAATTTATGATAAGAAAAAGGATGCATGGACAAATAATGAAGAAAAATGAGAAGAAAATGGGGAAGAAAGAGAACAGAGTATTCCTTCCCAAACATGGGTTAGACTTCCGGAGAAATGACTAAAACAATAAATATTTTAAACATTTCGTCTTCATTTTCCCATTTTAAAAAAATAAGAGTATAAATATCCTTACATCCTCTGAAAATAAACGTAGTCTTATAGTTTGCAAGGAAAACAAGTCCAATATGGAAGAAAGGTTTCTCCATCAAGTCTTAAGTCCATTAAAACGACTTGATTCTAATCAATTCGACTCACTTGTGTTAGGCCGATACTATCCATCTTCCCAGACTTAAGTAAACTTAAAGCTCGAAAAAAAAAATTACAAAGAGATCAAGACTTATTTGGTAAGAAAAACTTTGCACCCGATTTCTGTAAGACGGAATATTTTGAACTTTCTTTTTCTTAAACTTCTATTTAGAACCTTTTTTTTTGTCAGGACTTCTATTTAGAACTTTGAATATGAATCAACAGTGAATTTCGACATAAATCTTATACTGACTAAACCAAATTAAGTGAACATGCTGACAAGTTTGTTGTGCTAAAGAAAATTCAAATAATACTTACTCATTCTTGAGGACTTTAAATCCTGAACAGTGCGCCACTTTCGTCAGTGCATGGTGCCACTTATCCAACCTATCCCCGTCATAACGATTTTCGTGTTCTCGAAAAGCTTCACTAAATCTCCCAGATTGGCGCCGCACAACTTTTGGTTCAATGTAGTAAAAGACAGGAAGGATCAATCTCTCTATTGATTCAAAAAAACCAAGGCACCATGGGGAAAAAGCATAATTTTCAGAAAAGACAACAATATACATCTTAGATTCTTTTATAGCTTGGAGCAATGCATCCGAGATAACTTCTCCGCTGCGTAGCTCAGGATCATCCCTAAATGTTCGAACCACAGCGCTTCAAGGAGTCGTACAGATAATCAGTAAATGTACATCCGGTGTCTATTCCTCTTGAACTTATGAAAACGTCCCATTTAGTAGGAACTAAACTTGAAGCAGAAGAGGATGGACTTGGATTATGGCTTGTAGAAGCCATTAACATGAAGCAGATTAAGCAGATTCAAGAGCTTTGTAGGTAATTAGATCATCTGTAATACATCTTATAATGCAGTCAATTTAGATAAAAAGTTTGATTAAATGTGAGCATATCTCCTAATTCATTCTTAAAAATATTATAAATAATTGAGCTCTTATTACCTCTTGGTAAGTTATTACATTACTAGCTGATAATCATGTCAAGCACATGCATAGATTGAATACTAGTCGAAATTAAAATATTAATATTAATGCACTATGAATCGAACCCGAGATGAAACTAAAAAAATTAAAATAAATAAATCTTGTACATAATTATGTAGTTGTTAAGAATCAAATCTCGAATTTAGTGATAACCAAATTTGGTATCATTGTTTACCATTAAACATTTTCCACATTATTAATAAAGAGTAAAGATTTATCGTGTCAATTTCAACAATACTCTTTATACTTTCTTTTTATTTATATTGCATTCATATATCAATTACATTATGACAAAAATTTGAATTCAAGTATCGGAAGAATTGGATATAATGAATATTTTTTTAGTAAAAAATTAAGTTAAGAGCTACCTAGACGCCCTTAAAAATGAGGAGAGAGAACGAATTCTTGGAAATGCTCTAAAATGAGTAAAATTTGTCGGAAGATGAAGGAGTTTCAGTCGTAATAGATATCCGTTTGATACTTCTAATATTTTTCATTATGATATGAGTACTTTATTTCAGTAATTAGCAAGTGTTAAATAGAAAATGCCAGGTAAATGTTAATCAAGCCGAAGATAAATTATTAGCAAAGTGTTAAATAGAAACGCCAAAGGAATGTTAATCAACCGGAAGATAATAAAGACGTGCTACACACTTTATGCAGCAACTTGCACATATATACTTAATCCGATAGAATGATATTGGGCCATGTTGGGCTTTAGTTGTGAGTTAAAAGGGCTCAAACTATGCCACCAAGCCCACCATTTCTCAGCAATTAGTCATACCATTACTTATTTAAATATATATAATCTTTAAATTTTGGGAAATTAAAAAATATTCATATTTTTAAATTTTTTTACAAAAATGTGGTAAAATTTACAAATGTAATTGTGCAGGTTGTAAGTTGTATTTAGGTTGCAATAATTACATTTGAGGTTGCAAATGAGATTGCATTGTATTTTTTAAAAAATGTACGATCTGAATACTTTTTAAAAAAGCCCATAAATTTTAACTACATGAGAATAATACTACAATTAATCATACAATTGCTTATCTGCATCTTTAAATTTTAATTGCATGAAAATAATTGTTACTTCCGTTCCGAAAAATTATGAGCCTCTGATTTTTCATTCATTTTATTATAGTCAAAAAGGTATTTGTAAATAATATTTTTTAAATATTTTATTTTATATTATAACAAAAAAAATTTGGAAAATAATACTTATAAGTATTTCATATCTATTATATTATTAATAGCAGAACAAGGAGATTTGTGAGACAATTTATTCAACATGAAATTACTAATTTAACCTTTCTAATGATATAAATAATAAAAAAATAGTTTCCAACGAGGATTGAACCCTTGACCTCTCACTTGTAAGTGAGAATCCTTACCACCATGCTAGACATGACTTTTGAAAAAATTATAAAACTCATTATTATTATATCATAGGACACCCCTCATATATTATATTAGTGATAAAAAAATTGTTCCTAGAGAGAATTGAACCATTAACCTCTAACTTAAAAAAAAGAATCCTTACCACTATACTTGACATAAATTTTGGATATATTGTAAAACTCATTATTAATATATCGTGGGACAATTTAATTATCATGAAATTACTAAATTACCCCTCCTATATTATATTAATGATAAAAAAATTATTTCTAATAGAAATTTAACCCTGGACCTCTAACTTAGAAGTTAGATTCCTTATCACTATGCTAGATATTAGTTTTGATTATATTACAAAACTTTGAGAATATTTCGAACAATACATTGTTATGTAGCAATTTTTTTATTTAATAGTTGAAACAAGTTACTTAGATTTAGAAGATAGATACTATCTAATGAGAGTCGACCTACTTTTTTAAGTCATCGGTCGCCGGTCGCCGCCCCCCCCTTCATTTCTCTTCAAGCCTCTTCCCCCTTTCTTTTCTAATCAACCATCTCCCCTTCCCCGCCATCCCAACCACCATCTTCCTCCCTTCTCCCTGCCACCAATCCTTTCTCCGCCCTCCGACCTCTGTTTGTTTCTAATTCAATAAAATTGAGTGTTATTTAAACCTTGAAGATTCCAATCGAGTTTATTCTCGGATCTGTTTCGGATTTGAGCTTGAACTTGATTTGTGTTCTGAATAATTCAGATCTAGTACCCAATTGCTTGGGTTGTTATGCGTTGTTATTTTTGTGGTTGTTATGTTTTTGATGTTTTTGTGTTGGTATCAATGGAAATGATTCGGATGGAGTTTTGGGAGATCTGGATTTATCGCATCATTAATACTTTCGGCATGTCTATAGCTGGTTCCCGGCATGTAGATAGCTGGGGTATGCTTGGAACGGTGGAGATCGCATGTGCTCACTTTTCACAAATTATAGTTGTTCATTATTCGAGGATTTTTGTTACTCATTGCTTAGTTTTTGGAACTGAGTCGCCTGAACACCGCAACAGCAAGGGAACTATTGTGAAGGTCAATTGTGAAGCTACCTTTTTCGGGATTGATGTAGGCTGGATTACTCGAGAAGCCTTTGTATTCATTTTCACTTTCAAGAATCCTTGGATTCATTTTGTTAAGCAGTCTGGAAACAATGCGGCTATTTGTTTAGCTCGTTTATTTGTTTATCAACCTGATTGCATTGTCAGTTGGGGTTTTGTCCCGGCTAGACTTGTTTTAATTTAATGGAATGAATTTGCATTTTGTCAAAAAAAAAAAGATTTAGAAGATAGATATTATAATTTGTGTAATAATTTATATCTTATGAATATCTTTTTAATTCGGGTCAAATGCACAAATCGGTTGTGGATGATCAGGCAGTCACTACTAGTACAAATTCTATATGCTCATAACTCATTCATTTGAACGTTCGTTTAAAGAGATTAGCACATTGAAATTTATTTATTTTAGTTGTACATACATTAATCATCATGAATAAATAATTTCTTAGATATGTTTTGCATACTAAGCATTTACATGTTGCAAGCACAATTTAATTACAAAACAATATAAATACGTATTAACATGATTTACTAGCAAGGCTCGTGCGGTAAATTACATGCACATTAACCATCTATATATTAACATATTTAATTATAGTGGAACAGAAAATACATCGATCTATTATTTCTTATGACAATATGGGTTTGGGAAGTTCTTCTACTTGATCTCTCCATTTTCTAAATTCAGGTTCAGCCCATTCTGGTAATATCAGCTCAAAAAAACTGAAGCACTAATTTGGATCACACGGTTGATCTCCAAGAAATTTGGAGCCAATCTCTTGTATAAATTCTTTAGTCGTATCGATCTTTTGCTAATATGCAAGTTCATAACAGTCATTATTTATGTAAATATTTTTATACTCCTAATTCAGGCAAGTAGTAATCCTTGAAATAAGATTAGCACATTGCAAATTATACATATTTTTAGCTGTGTAGTTGATATACACCGTGAACACATAATTCCTCTTGATCTTATTTGCATTCGGAGTATCAACACATTGAAAATATCATTTGACTTTTTAAAATAGAGCAACACAATTACATATTAATATAACTTCACTAGCAAGCCCGTGCCTTGCACGGGCTACCAAGCTAGTTCATCTTAAAATGCATAAAAAATAATTTATTTAGTCAAACAAAAATGGAAGAGAAAGAGTGGGATAAATAGAGGAGGAAGGCCCAAAGAAGCATCATGAAAGAAGTTTGTAGAACTTTCCAGAGAACTCCTCCAAATCAAGAAATTGCTTCCCACTTGCCAACTTGCGCAGTCATATAGTGATATAGTGAGACACATCACATACTATAAGAATTGACAAATGTAAGTAATCAGACCAAAGTACAGAACACCTTGTCTCATCCTAGCTTGTAGCTTCTCTAGAACATTCCCGACCGCCTCTTACACACACTCCTCTACTTCATTTACTCACCACTCTCAACCTCAAACAAAAAAAAATATTAAAAACACCCCTCAAATGTCTTCAATTCCACTGAAAAAACCCAGATCACAAATTTAAAAATCTTGAAAAAAATGGATAGTTACAACCCAAAAATAGAAGAAATGAAGGTGGAAATAAAAGAAGAAGAAGCAGCTTGTGTAATGGTACATAATAATCAACAAGCTTCTGGTGCTGTTGCAGCTCCTTCATCTTCATCATCGTCTTCTTCACCACCACAACCAATGGAAGGTTTACATGAAGTGGGCCCACCTCCATTTTTAACCAAGATTTTTGATATGGTGGAAGACCCTAAAACTGATGCTGTGGTTTCTTGGAGTCAAGCAAGAAATAGCTTCATTGTTTGGGACTCTCATGCATTTTGTGTCTCCTTGCTTCCTAAATTCTTCAAGCATAATAATTTCTCTAGCTTTGTGCGCCAGCTCAATACTTATGTAAGTCTTCTTGATCATGATCTTTAAGAGTTTTAGCTTCTTTTTTGCATGATTTGTGCTTGTGTTGTGGTAATTTTATGTGGGGTGGTCTCAAATTCTCATCTTTTTTACATTATGTGCTAAAATTGTGATGTTATTTTGTGGATTTGTCCAAAAATCTCCTCTTTTTCACATTATGTGATTGAATTGTGTTATTTTTAGGTGGGTTGGTTGAAAATTTTCATCTTTTTTTATATATGTGCTTGAATTGTTAGAAAATCATGTGGGTGTTCTCCAATTTGTGTTTATGTAAGCTCTTTAAAGTGTAGTTCTTTGGTTTTGTGTGGTCACATTACAGTCCAGTAGTTACTTTGAGTATTAACGAAATTATCTGATTGTACCAAGATTGTTTAATATTGTTTGATCTTTTGTTTATGATACTCTAATTGCTGATCTTTGTCACCAACCTGGTTACATGTGTGTATACATATGCACTTAATAACTAGGCTCTGTTTAATCTTTGAAGAACTGTACAAAATTATATACTCCTACTTGAGAGTGTTTGTACTTTGGTTTCTAATATGTTCTTTTTTAGCATTGGAGATGTTGTGTTATGTTGTTTTTGTGTTAATGATTATGCTTTGTACTGCCCTTGTTTTGCAAAATACTTATATTTCTGACTCTGTTAATATGTTAATTGGTATAGGGTTTCAGAAAAGTGGATCCTGATCGATGGGAATTCGCACATGAAGGTTTCCTGGGAGGCCAGAAGCATCTCTTGAAGACTATAAAGAGGAGAAGGAATGTATCGCAGGGGATGCAACCAAGAGGAGGGGGACCTTGTGTTGAATTAGGCCATTATGGCATTGATGGGGAGTTTGAAAGATTGAGGAGGGACAAGAACATGTTAATGGCAGAAGTTGTCAAGCTCCGCCAACAACAGCAGGATTCCAAGAATCTTATTATTGCGATGGAGAATAGGATTCAGGCTACAGAGGCTAAGCAACAACACATGATGAATTTCCTTGCCAAGGCTGTTAGTAATCCTCTTTTCCTCCAGCAATATGTGGAGAAGCATGGAACACTAATGGATCCAAAAAAAATTGAAATTGGAAGGAAGAGAAGGCTGACTCTGAGCCCTAGTGTGGATAATTTCGAAGACCAGGTTTCGGATTATACAAGTCAGCATCAAGAAACGTGCGTAAATGCTGGAACTGAAATGGAATCATTCTTGTCAGCTGCAGCGGATAACGAGTCGAGTGATAATATTAGTGCTCCAAAGGTACCTACAAATGATGAATACTCGGATCCTTTCAATGAGAATATGTGGGAGGAATTACTTAGTGATGATCTTAGGATTGGGAACAAAGAGGAAGAAGCTTTAGTAGGTGATCAGCCTGAATTAGAAGTTGACAATCTGGTAAAATCATCGAGTTGGGATATAGATGGGCTACAGGACCTTGTTGATCAATTGGAATATCTCAGGTCCGATTCTTGAAAGCTAAATTTTTTAGAGATGAATGAGGTGGTATTTTGTGTTGTGCATTTTGGTACGTTGAATTGGTTGGTCTGTTCAACTTCATCCCTCTCCCTGTACCTTAATTTTGTGTATGAATCATCAATGCATACTTTTGGTTACTTATTTTAAACTTTAGTTATATGGCTAATTTTATAATTTGTGTCATATACAGCCAGGGAAGGGGATGGTGAAAGTTGCATGGAGGCTTATGTCACATGAATCCTTGAAGATATCGGATCATCTAAATAGTTTATGATCATTAATGATAATTTCTTTTCTCCATTTCAGTTTCAGTTTCCGTTTCTGTCAGATTTCCTTATTGCTCAAGTGGTTGTGGTTGTGCTTATGTTTCTTTGTTGCATTTTGCAGGAACCAAGAACGTACTGGCACTAAAGTCTGGAAGCCTTGATCTGCTGGGCTATGGTTGCTCTACATGATGGTTCTTGTTTATTGTTCAGAGTCTGTGTCCTATGAAGCTTACCTTCATGTTCGGACAACTATGGTTTCTGTATCTATCAGTATCAGTGTCTTTGGGTAATGTTGCAAGTATAGGAGTGTCTTAAAACATTAAGGGTGTGTTACATTAGTGTATTTTTTATTATGATGTTAGATTTTGAAACCATATGATTATCATTAAGAAATAAATTAGTCTTCGATCTGTAAATTTAAAGCTTAACTTGCAGAATCATTTTTGTTACTCGCAAAATTATCTCATACTTTAGAATTTTAATATCTTAAGTAGTAATATGTATATATTTGAATCTACAGAACCGCTAATCTCGAAAGATATTGTTAATAAAAAAGAATAGAACGAGTGTTAAAGTTGCAAGTAATCGTCATATTCATAAAGTACACCAGACATGATCCTTGAATTTTTGTTTCAAAAAAAGGATTAGAGCTGCATCCTTGACTTTTAAGCTTAATTTGGTGTTGTCACTGTCATTCTTCATCCACCAGACATGATCACAGTTTGATCAACGCAAGACCATGTCATGGGCTCGTCTTCATTTCTAGTATAGAAATGATTGAAGTTTTGATTTGTGGTATATAGTTGAATAGGAATTTTCATATAGGGTTAAATATCTTGTTGTTCATTGAAGTTTGCCTAATGTATCAAGTTGGTCACTGAACTCAAAATGGTATCAATCAGGTCATTAAGTCAGCCAGGATTATCAAGTTGATCATTTTTTTGACGGAAATTACTGTACGCAAAATTTTGTCCGAAAAATCTCCACCAAATTTTGTGAAATTAAAGTGCGTTAATCTAGATGCTATGGGTCTCATAAAACTTGTTTATATTTTCATTATGAGCTCTAGATTTATATGAATCGAAAAAGAAAATTCAAGAACTAGAATTGCTCTTCTTCAAAAACTGAAATAAAACTTATCAATATTGTATCTATTTTGAAGAGAATAATCTGGGTAACACAAATATGGTCTCGGATTTTTTAAATGTTAAGTGAATCTGCAGTTATAAGCGTTTATGTCAATCTGCAGTCTATTTCCGTCAAAAAAACAAAGACTTAGGCTGACTTGATACATTAGGCTGACTTCATTGACCTGTTTGAGTCGAATTTCAGTTCAGTGACCATCTTGATACATAGCAAACGCCACTGCAAGTGGTGAAAGCTATTTAGTTTTTTTTATACAACACTTAACTTATTTTAGAATCAATTTTATACTTTCTAAATAATCATTAAAATGGGCTTAGAAAATGTATTTGGGAATAAAAATATTTCATCTTTTTTGCTGTGTATTAAAGAATTTAAGTTCTACTTTGGTACAATCCAAAAATCTTTAAAAAATATTATATCTAACTATATTATTTTTTGGTCCGAATATGACAACTCAACATCAAATTCTTAAAAATTCATTATCTGAGGCATGTTGTGGGCTAAAAAAACATATATGTACATGTTTTTTTCCTTCTTTTTGTTCCATATTTAAATTAAGTAAATATATTAATACTTATATATAAGATCTTTATTTTTTTTAATAATTTGAATTTGCAGTTGAAGAGCATTATTTTATTTAATTTATAGTAGTCGTGGCTCAAGTAAATAATGAAATGTGGCCAAATGAGAATGTTGTTTAATTTTTTTAACTATAATATTTTTTAATTATCATATCTAATTTTAGAATATTGTTCAATTTTTTTAATAACTAATTATAAATTAGTCTTTGCATTTTTTTTTCTATTTCACAGTTGGCATATTTTTGCAACTAAAATTTATGTTTTATTTTTTAGTTTTTTATGTGTCTTTAGAGGCAAATAATATATTATCACATAATAATTTATAATTTTTTTTATTTTGTATTAAAATTGAATGTCCTATTTAGCATAAACAAAAATCTAGAAAAATTAATATGTAATTCTATGTTATTTTTAGGTTGAAAAATGACTAAAAAACACAAATTTTATGAAAACTTGTTTATGGAGGCATATTGAGGGGGCTAAAAAAGATATTTTCACTTATTTTTTAAAAAAATTTTTATTCCATATTAACAGTTTTACTTCCTACTTTGATACAAGCCAATAATTTTGAAAAAAAATTAACGTAGAACTATGTTATTTTTTGGTCAAAATACATATTTTACAAAAACTTATTTCTACAGGCATGTTAAGGGATCTAAAAACATTTTCTACACATTTTTTTTTCCCGTATCAAAATTTATAGGTCGAGCAAACCAAAAATATAGAAAAATTATTATGTGAAATTATGATATTTTATGATCCGAAAATTACTGAAAAACACAAAATTTAGATTAGCGGTGTATTTACTTATTATAGGCTAATGTTTAATGTTTAATATTTTTTAATTGATGGTACATTAATTAGTTTATCGCAAGGTATTTTTTTTTAACTACAGATACATTAACAACTTATAGATTATTAATTAATTCTTTTTAACTAGGGACGCATTAACTAATTAATTAATATACCACTAATCTTAAATTAGTTAATGTAAAACTAACTAAAACAAGTAAACACTAATTTATAATTAGTTAATGTATCATTAATTAAAAAAATTAAACAATATTCTAAAATTAGTTTTGATAATTAAAAAATTCTAATTAAAAATATTAAACAATGTTCTCATTTCTACCACATTTATTTACTTGTCCTCCACATTCGTTAAATATGATAAATTGATTATTATTTTTGTTGGTTTTTGAAAATAAGAATACACTTTTTGGTAACTATGATTTTATTAATAATGACTGATAGTTGATACAATTTTAGATTAGTGTTAAATTAATTAATTAATTAATATAATCCTAACTAAAAAGAATTAAATACTAATCTATAATATGTTAACATATCTTTAATTAAAACAAATAAATACTAACCTATAATTATTGTATCACAAATTAAAATATTAAACACTAATCCAAAATTAGTTAATACACCGCTAAATTAATTTTGTATTTTTTAGTCATTTTTTGACTGATACATTAACTAATTATAGATTAATATTATTTTTTTAATAAGGGGTATATTAACAACTTAAAGATTGATATTTAATTCTTTTTGACCAGGGATACATTAATTAATTAATGTAACACTAATCTAAAATTAGTTCATGTAACACTAATTAAAAAATAAGTAAACATTATTTTTAATTAGTTAATGTACCACTAATTAAAAAAAATTAATAATACTGAACATCTACATATAAATACTAACATATTTACTTAAATCTAACACACACAAACACGGGCTTCAGCCATCGCTAGTAGAAGTAGCGTTTCTTATTGCTTTTCAAAATAATAACTTCCGCTACTACAAGTGGCGATTTCTTGCACCATAAATGAAAAAGAATGTTCAAATGTATCACATATGAAATTTCTGTTAAAAAATGTACCAAAAATGAACTGAAGCCCCATGTCATGGGGGTTCACCCATCAGGTGCATGGATGATCATTCTCAGGCTGTTGGGCAAAAATAATCGCATACTTGTCCAAATTTTTGTATACATGATAACGCTAAATTAAATTATATCCAATGCTGATCAAGTCACACAAACAAAAAAATGGCCAAATCCTAACATTTCACATGCTTAGAACAAGCCGTTCGACAAGAAAAAACTTCGCCAAACCTTAAAATGGCCTGGATTGCACTTCAAATCTTCATCACCACATGCTGCTGGCTTTCCTCACAAACTTGAACTCATTTTCGAGCTGTGGCTGTGCTCTATGGGACATACCTTTTTTCTTAGCCTTGGATGCTTCAGTTAGGTTCATATAACTTGGCTTGCTGACACTTTTGTCATCTGTTCTATTCGAAGCCATATTTGTGTTTCCGGAAAGAGGAGTTGTCGATGTGCAGAATGAAGGTGATGCTGAGCTCTTGTCGTAGTGAAATTCAGAGCTAGGACTTGAAGATGAACGAGTGGTTTGCCCAATGAGAGAAGCTTTAGCTGAAATTCTGGTGGTTATGTTGTTTTTCCTGATTTTCACCAAATATGGTTCAAAAGACTTTGAAATGCATGATTTGACGTTGTCATCTACATGGGGTTTAGGAGGTGGAGTTATTTCTGAAGGATGAGAGTGGTCTTTTTCCATTAATCGATTTTCCCATGGTTTAGCCGCCATCCAGCGCTCTAACCAACTCCAGCCCAAACCATCTTTGCTAAACTCATTTTTGCGGGATGCCATCGAAATATTAGTCTGGGAGTAAGAGTTTTGAATAGATTTCAACTGCTGAAAGGAAGTAAAGAAGTGAAGATCTTGAGCATGTTTGGGAAGAGAACACTAAGTAAAAGAACATTTAGTGATCAAATTTGCAATTGATGTACCTTTTGAGCATGAGAATATGCAAGGGCTCTTTCTCTCTTAAATGCTCCCTCTTGCCTCATTTGTATCTTTGCTTTCACTTCTTGTATTGTGCCTCTGCTATCACACCATCCCTCCTGAATTTTAATAACATGAATTGTTACACAAAAGAAAGAGAAAAATCTAGGTGGAAACACATTTCGAAAGAAATGAAGAAACCTTCAAGCTTATAGGCAACTTGGAATGATTGAATCAAGAAAATTTATACCTCGGCCTCTTTTAGGAGTTCAGCTTTGCTGCGGCGTTCATTAAGCATATCCTGCACAGCCTGACCTTCCATGGACATACGCACACGATGGGCTCTGACTCTTGCTTGAACGCGAACAAGAGCCTGCATGCACCTAAGGGTCACAGCTGCTTGCTTTCTCACTTGTCTGCCTCGTACTAACGCTTGAATCCTAACTACTGCCTTCAAGGCCCTTACAGCCCTCCTTGCCTACATTTATCAAATTGGATTCACTTGAATGCTAAAAAAGCAAAATAAAACTATCTACCAGTAAAAGCACTTCACAACAAAGAATCCACAAGTAGCTAGTAAAAGAGTGCATAAGATAGCTCTATATATAACGCACTTCACAACAAAGAATCCACAAGTAGCTAGTAAAAGAGTGCGTAAGATAGCTCTATATATAACATATAACAGTGCAGCAAAAGTGGTGAAAATGTCAAAAGCAACATCTTAGCTATATCTATCAAGTATAAGATCATGTATCATAATGACACAATGTTAAGTAGCTTACATGGATAATTTAGTAATATCATCCGAAGTATTCTACTTAATAGCTAACGTATACCCATTTAAAGCGTCAACTTCAATCACTTCACTACTTAAAAGTTAAAATAGACACTCCAGAAATCTTAAAAAAGGTATTAGGAAAAGTTCAATTCAAATGCATAATGTAAAACTGAGTAGCTCCACATATATAATGTACCATTAATTTGAGTAAAATCTGTAGTTACTAGGTATGTCTCACTCAAAAAACTGATTCAACAAAATAGGTATGTCTCGCTTATCTTTTCATTCGATTTCCACAATATATTAACATTCACACAAGTAATCACATTTTATCAATAAAAGAAACAGGTTTACCAGAAATCCACGAAAAGCTGTTTGAATCCGAATAGCTGCCCATTCTTTCCTAACAACCTTGAAATCCCTAGGAGGAGCTCTAACTACAGTAGCAACAGCAGCTGTGAAAGCAGGATCACCACCATTAAGTGATGATATTTCAGAACCACCCGAATAAGTAATCGCTCTATGCTGTTGGTTCCCCGCAAATCCCTTCCAAGCTGATGACATTAAATCCCCAGATGAACTCTTCCACAGCTTCCATTTCTTTCCCTTTCCGCTACCTTTTTCCTACACAAAACACAGTTATACACACATTTTAGCTAACTATAAAACATAGCAAAGATGGCATTTTTATTCAAAACACACATTTACTCACACTACTTAGTCAGCTTATTAAACACATTCAAGATGAGATTTTATTCAAAACACAAACCTACACACACGCTTCTTAGCTATCATAAAAAAAGCAAAGTAAAAGTTAAATTTCTATTCAAAACACACACACATACTAAAGATGAGATTTTTATTCAAAACTCTCTCTCTCTCTCTCTCTCTCTCTCTCTCTCTCTCTCTCTCTCTCTCTCTCTCTCTCTCTCTCTCTCTCTCTCTCTCTCTCTCTCTCCCTCTCTCTCTCCATCTCTGTCAGCTATACACAATTGACACATTAAAGATGCAATTTTCATTCTCTCTCTCTCTCTCTCTCTCTCTCTCTCTCCCTCTCTCTCTCTCCGGCCCTTCTCTCTCTCTCTCTCTCTCTCTCAGCTACACTACTAACACAGCAAAGAAGCAATTTCTATGCAAATCACAATGTTACACACATAGACACACAAATTTTTTAGCTACCATATAAAAACATAGTAAAGATGAAATTTTTATTCAAGATTAGGCCATACCTGATCATCTTTTTCAGGCTTTTTGAGTCCAATTAAAGTCTTTACCCATTTTCCTGAAGCACCCATTTGGGTCAAGTTCTTGATTTGGTAAATTTTAGTTTAGGATACTACAAAATATCTATGATAAATATGGTTCTCGAAAAAAATGGATAGATTAATAAAGAAAAGTGTTAAATAAAACAGGGGTCAGAAGGGCTATGAAATTAAAATCAAGGGAGAGACTGGATGGGTTTATTGGGAGGTGGGTTCAAAAAGTAGTGGGCAGAGTGGTGTGCTAATGAACAACAACAGTTTCATTTTTGAAATTTAAACATTGAAAACAAGAGGCAAAGAGTGCAGAACAACACATGGAAAGTAGCAGGAGTATTTAAATTTAAATGTGCTGTAACAATTTCATAAGCTCATCTCTTATGTAGTATTTTTTTTTCGATGAAAGGTAATAATTCAATACATAAAAGTCATACGACATTTACAAGAATGATCAAATTTATCAAACATAGAACAGGATGACATGCCTATCTTCATAAAATTTCATAAAATGAGACAAATAAGTAATGTGAAAAAAAGTGATATATCTATAGATACTTGCTCTACGTTCTATATTTTTCTCCAAAGTCCGTTTGAGCTATCGACCACAAATGCAATTCGTAACAAGCTCTTATCTTTGAATCCGAACCAACTCTCACAAAAAGGAGAGAAATTCACCCTCTCACCAAGGAGAGAAATCCACACCCTCTCACCAAGGAGAGAAATAAAACTGAAATTACAACCTAAAAATCCAAACTACAATACCAAATAAAATAACCAAGCCGAAAAATACAAGCCAACAACCGAATAAAACAACTTGCAAATACAAAAAATTCAAAAAAAACTTAGATCTGACAAACGAAACCACAGATAGGCGGCTAACTCTCGAAATCCCCGCTTGAATCGAAGAAGAAAGACGGCCGGAAGCTCCGATAATGTAGTTCTAGAAAAACAATCCAACGCAAACCAAAAGGATAGAAATCCTTACCCAGAAAGGGAGATTATTGAAAAAGATAAAATAAACAAAATAAGAGAAGGAATTTGGGGCTTTCCACCGAAAAAACCGGTGGAAGCTCCGCCGGTTAAGGTGCAGGAGACGGGAGGGAGAGAGAAAAGGGAGAAAAGGGAGAGAAAATTAAAACAAGTGTCCGTACCATGGTAGAATTTTACCCCTTGACCATAAGTACAGGAATTTTACCTCCATGACCATGGTAGAATTTTACCCCTTGCAAGAATATATGGATGAGCTCCATAAATTTACCCCGTTCCAGTTTTACTTGATCTTGTTCACTTATTTTAATCATAAAGTACTTTCTGAAACAATTTTGTACTAATTTCAAGAAACTTTTAAAGTTGTATTCTTTCGTACTTCAATTCTGAAACTCATGGTTTGCATTATTAATTATATTTGTTTTATCTGATCATGAGTAACTAATCCCTTTATCCAAGAGTTTGTAATATTCGTTGGCTTATTGAGTTTGTTTCATTGTATTGTGATTTCTCATTGTTTGTTAATCTGTTATTGAACGCTTTATACAATTAGAAGAGTCGCGAACTTTTAATTGAATCTCTAGGAATTATAATAAATCGAGAGAGGAGTTGTAATTCTAGTACATGATATGATAGACACAATTTAAGTATTATATCGGGAGATTGATATGCGAATTGTTGAACGGATAATTCTTGGTTCATAATATTCTATAGTTATACTTTGATTGACCGAGTGGCGATTAAGGATCTTACTCATCCTACTAACTAATCAATTTTTTTTATATGTTAAACATATTATCTTTTCTATTTTTCAATAACTAAACAATTTCATTTTTCAGGTAAAATATAATATCTTATATATTTTATCTAACTAAAATTTCTCCTTTATTAATCAACTAGTTGATAAAGCCGCGCTTCGCGGCGGCGTTACAATATTTTTAAAAAAATTCAATACATTTACGTTATATTATAATATTAATATTAAATTTTTATAATTAAATAATCTTCTCTAATGAATCAATTTCTTGTTAAATACGATTCTTTCGATTGAGCCGCTCTCTCGTTAAAACGGAAATCCCAACTTTTTAACATATATTATAAAGACTTATATAATATTTTTTATCTATAAAATCAAACCGTAAAAATAAAAAAAAATTATGACTTCAGTATCAAATTCTTAAAGCTAATACAATCTTTTCTAGCGAGTCGTCTTCCCGTTAAATACGTTTCGAGCCGCTCTTATTTGAAACCGAAATTCTAACTTCATTATATAAAGAGAGTAAATTCCAATTTTTATATTCTTTAAACTTTCTAATATTTATGGAGTTTTAAAAGATGAAAATACATCTTATATTTTCTGTATATTATAGATATTCTTGTATTTATTTACAGTTTTCGCATGGGAATGTCTTTCTGTTATGTTATAATATCAAAAAAAAGTTAAAATACTAAAACTTTTCGTTACGGGAATAATATTACATTTATGGATATATTTTTGTAATGCAAGTATAATTAAATTGTATAAAAAAGTTAAAATAAAGGATTTCTAGGAAAAAAGATGTATAGTTTTAAAAAATCGTATAAGACGTCTCCACCGTCCTCGTATTCTACTTCCAATAAAACATTTTATTTTTTGTATTAATTATATATTTAAACATCTTTTATACGGTCTTATCTAATGAACCGTTTTCTTGTTAAACACAGTTATTACTATTGATTCGCTCTCTCGTTAAGACCAAAAACCTAACTTTTACACATATTACTTATATGATAATGTTTATCCATAAAAATCAAATCCTAAAAATAAAATATAATTTATAACATCATAAGATATTTTAATAGCTAATACAATTTTTTATAGTGAGCCGTCTTCCCGTTAAACACGTTTCGAGCCGCTCTCATTTGGGATCTAAATTCTAACTTCATTACATATTATTGATGATACTTATCTTACAAAACAATTTTTTTCCTTGAAATCAAAACCTAAAAAATATAGTGAATTCCAATTTATACTTTCTCTAGATTTTCTAAAATTTTTGGAGTTTTAGAAAATGAAAACACATTTTATTTTCTCTTTATTTTATAGATACTCCTGTATTTATTTAGGATTGCTGCATGAGATTGTTCTTTTACTCATTGTTCTTTTATTATGTTAACACATCAATTCTTTTTTTTTAAATACGGTGACTTTTTTCATGACAATAGTATTGGATTTATGAATAAATTTTCCTAATATAAATATAATTAACTTATATAAAAAATATATTTTAAGAAGATCGTACTTTCTATAAAATATTTAATTATATGTCTGCTCTATATATTCAAACACCTATTCTAGTTCTAGTAGAACTTTTATTTATATATTTTTTCTATAAATTCGAACTCTTATTCTCTATAAATTCGAACTCCTATTCTACTTCCAATAGAACTTTTAATCGTATGCCTTATAAATACTTATTATACTTCCAATAGAACTTCTAATCATATGTCTTTCCTATAAATTCGAACTCTTCTCCTTTATAAATTAGAACACCTATTAGTTCTAGTAGAACTTTTATTTATATATCTTTTCTATAAATTTGAACTCTTATTCTATATAAATTCGAACTCCTATTCTACTTCCAATAGAATTTTTAATCGTATGCCTTATAAATACTTATTATACTTCCAATAAAACTTCTAATCATATGTCTTCCCTATAAATTCGAACTCTTCTCCTTTATAAATTCGAACACCCATTCTACTTCTAATATGCTAATTGATATTTTTATATTTATTAATGTTTAAAATTCTAGAAAATTAAAAAAATCGATTGAGACGATATTAGAGCGCCACCTAAACTCCCGCTATCCTCCTTTATATATATATATATTGATACTTTTATTTATACATTCAAACTTTTATTCTCTATAAATTCGAACTCCTATTCTGCTTCTAATAGAACTTTTAATCGTATGCCTTAGAAATACTTATTATACTTCCAATAGAACTTCTAATCATATGTCTTCCCTATAAATTCGAACTCTTCTCCTTTATAAATTCGAACACCTATTCTATTTCTAATATGCTAATTGATATTTTCATATTTATTAGTGTTTAAAATTCTAGAAAATTAAAAAAATCGATTGAGACGATATTAGAATACTTATTATACATCCAATAAAACTTCTAATCATATGTCTTCCCTATAAATTCGAACTCTTCTCCTTTATAAATTCGAACACCTATTCTACTTCTAATATGCTAATTGATATTTTTATATTTATTAGTGTTTAAAATTCTAGAAAATTAAAAAAAATATATTGAGACGATATTAGAGCGCCACCTAAACTCCCGCTATCCTCCTTTATATAAACTTCTAATCATATGTCTTCCCTATAAATTCGAACTCTTCTCCTTTATAAATTCGAACACCTATTCTACTTCTAATATGCTAATTGATATTTTTATATTTATTAGTGTTTAAAATTCTAGAAAATTAAAAAAAATCGATTGAGACGATATTAGAGCGCCACCTAAAGTAGAACTTTTATTTATATATCTTTTCTATAAATTTGAACTCTTATTCTATATAAATTCGAACTCCTATTCTACTTCCAATAGAATTTTTAATCGTATGCCTTATAAATACTTATTATACTTCCAATAAAACTTCTAATCATATGTCTTCCCTATAAATTCGAACTCTTCTCCTTTATAAATTCTAACACCCATTCTACTTCTAATATGCTAATTGATATTTTTATATTTATTAGTGTTTAAAATTCTAGAAAATTAAAAAAATCGATTGAGACGATATTAGAGCGCCACCTAAACTCCCGCTATCCTCCTTTATATATATATATATATTGATACTTTTATTTATATATTTTTTCTAAATTCAAACTCTTATTCTCTATAAATTCGAACTCCTATTCTGCTTCTAATAGAACTTTTAATCGTATGCCTTATAAATACTTATTATACTTCCAATAGAACTTCTAATCATATGTCTTCCCTAGAAATTCGAACTCTTCTCCTTTATAAATTCGAACACCTATTCTATTTCTAATATGCTAATTGATATTTTCATATTTATTAGTGTTTAAAATTCTAGAAAATTAAAAAAATCGATTGAGACGATATTAGAATACTTATTATACATCCAATAAAACTTCTAATCATATGTCTTCCCTATAAATTCGAACTCTTCTCCTTTATAAATTCGAACACCTATTCTACTTCTAATATGCTAATTGATATTTTTATATTTATTAGTGTTTAAAATTCTAGAAAATTAAAAAAATCGATTGAGACGATATTAGAGCGCCACCTAAACTCCCGCTATCCTCCTTTATATAAACTTCTAATCATATGTCTTCCATATAAATTCGAACTCTTCTCCTTTATAAATTCGAACACCTATTCTACTTCTAATATGCTAATTGATATTTTTATATTTATTAGTGTTTAAAATTCTAGAAAATTAAAAAAATCGATTGAGACGATATTAGAGCGCCACCTAAACTCCCGCTATCCTCCTTTATATATATATTGATTTCATTTTTGAGGTTAAACATATTACCTTTCCTATTTTTCAAAAACAAAATAATTTTCTTTTTCAGGTGAAATATAATATCTTTTACATTCCTTTTATAAAAACATTACGAGCAATTTTGTTTAATCAAATAACGTAATTATATTATAATAACTATTAACTAATCAATTATCCTTTTCAGCCACATGCTTTCTCATATATATGTTGCAACAATCATCATTTTTTCCCCTAAATTTGCAACTCTCATCTTATTCTATACTAGCTTATAACCCGTGCAAAGCACGGGTTACTTTTTAATTTTTCACCTATTCTACTTCTAATATGCTAATTGATATTTTTATATTTATTAGTGTTTAAAATTCTAGAAAATTAAAAAAATCGATTGAGACGATATTAGAGCGCCACCTAAACTCCCGCTATCCTCCTTTATATATATATATATATATTGATTTCATTTTTGAGGTTAAACATATTACCTTTCCTATTTTTCAAAAACAAAATAATTTTCTTTTTCAGGTGAAATATAATATCTTTTACATTCCTTTTACAAAAACATTACGAGCAATTTTGTTTAATCAAATAACGTAATTATATTATAATAACTATTAACTAATCAATAATCCTTTTCAGCCACATGCTTTCTCATATATATGTTGCAACAATCATCATTTTTTTCCCTAAATTTGCAACTCTCATCTTATTCTATACTAGCTTATAACCCGTGCAAAGCACGGGTTACTTTTTAATTTTTCACCTATTCTACTTCTAATATGCTAATTGATATTTTTATATTTATTAGTGTTTAAAATTCTAGAAAATTAAAAAAATCGATTGAGACGATATTAGAGCGCCACCTAAACTCCCGCTATCCTCCTTTATATATATATATATATATATATTGATTTCATTTTTGAGGTTAAACATATTACCTTTCCTATTTTTCAAAAACAAAATAATTTTCTTTTTCAGGTGAAATATAATATCTTTTACATTCCTTTTATAAAAACATTACGAGCAATTTTGTTTAATCAAATAACGTAATTATATTATAATAACTATTAACTAATCAATTATCCTTTTCAGCCACATGCTTTCTCATATATATGTTGCAACAATCATCATTTTTTTCCCTAAATTTGCAACTCTCATCTTATTCTATACTAGCTTATAACCCGTGCAAAGCACGGGTTACTTTTTAATTTTTCATAATTTGCTTATGGTATAGTATAATATAATAAATATTAATTTTAATATATTATTGGAAAAATTCGAATCTTACATCTTTGTAAATAATAATTTTTAGTATTAAATATAAATTAATATGTTGTTGAAGGGAATCGAATCTTAGACCTCTGTATATAACAACTTTTAGTATTATTGTATCATCCAGAAGGAAGGTGAGATTGAAGCCGATGTCACGCATCGCATCAAGGCTGGGTGGCAAAGGTGGAGGGCAGCGTCAGGGGTTTTGTGCGATAAGAAAGTCCCGTTAAAGTTGAAAGGGAAATTCTATAGAGCGGCTATCCGTCCTGCGATGCTGTATGGTTCTGAATGTTGGGCGGAGAAGAAGGCTCTCATAAGCAAGTTGGAAGGGGCTGAGATGAGGATGTTGCGGTGGTCTTGTGGGCGCACGATGCTGGACAGAATCCCGAACTCGGTGTTTAGGAGCGAGCTTGAAGTGGCGCCTTTCTCGGCGAAAGTTAGGGAAGGAAGGTTGAGATGGTTCGGCCACGTTCGAAGGAGGCTGGCTGATGCCCCAGTTAGGAGGGTCGAAAGTCTGACGGTTGTTGGGGCGAGGAGGAGAGGCAGGCCAAGGAGGACGTGGGAAGAGCAGCTCCGGATGGATTTGAAGGCATTAGACTTAAATGAGACCATGCTCGCGGATAGGTGTTCATGGAGGCGGCGTATCAGAGTGGTGGATTCCCTTCTAGGTTGTGGCTCTGTTGTCGAGAGCCTCAGAGTTGCCCTGTCTCGATTAGCGATTTTTTAGAAGTTCGGTGTCATCGTGTTCACTTTTCGTTCCGAGTGTCTATTGTTTTTTCTTTTTTTGGTGTTGTAGTTGCAGGGAGCTTGGCTCGGTGGTGTCTCTGTGCGGGACTTGCCGTGTGGTTGGAGCGCATCAAACTAGGAGTATCATAATTCCTCGCAGGTAGGTATGCCCATGTGGAGAACGCCATGGGCCTCAGGTATATCATTGTCTATTTCCATATCATGTCCGTTGTATTTCCTACACTATAGGTATGTTGTGCACTCAGCCGAGGGTCTTCACGGAAACAGCCTCCCCGCTCTAAAAGTGGGGGTATGGTCTGCGTACATCCTACCCTCCCCAGACCCTGCTCTGAGCGGGATATACTGGGTATGTTTGGTTTGGTTTTTGGTATCTAACGGTCATGATCTATTTGAGTTGAAGATCTAACGGTTGTGAATGAGGGATAATAAAAAATGAGGGATAACCAAAAAAAGGGGTAACCAACTACAAATTATACCCCTTTTGCTTATTATAATATAGTATAGATTCGTTTTTTATTCTAACTTCTCAGTAAATAAAATGATGATTTATATTATATATATAACACCGTGTTCTGAGTTTTCGTTATGCACGAACATATAATGCAAAAACCACACTGCACATTGACAGTTTTGTATTTTGACTAGAAATCTTAGTTCATGTTTTTAGAAAAACGACGAGGCGAATGTAGTCTACCCTGGTGCAAGCCACACAGCCCATCAGGATACAAACACTCATCAAGTTTCATTAAAGGCCAGGCCAATGTAAACACACTTCCAGTTTCAGCAAAGAGTGGTCCTGACATACTAACTTATTCTAAGATGTAAACCATATGCAGTGACGGACGCAGGATGATATGACAAGGGGGGCCAAAGTTTTCCTTTTATTGCAAGCGAGACTCAAGTTAATTTCATGATAGTTAAATTATCTCCCGATATATTAATAAAAAGTTTTCTAATATATCCAAAATTAAAGTCTATTATTTTCTAAGTTAGAGGTCAAGGGTTCAATTCTCTTTACTACATTAGCGATTAGCGATATATTAGTAAAATGTTATTATTAATAGGGATATTATGAATGATACCATTTTGGTATTGGCTTTTACGAATGGTACCACTGCATATTTTTGACTTACGAGTGGTACCATCAAGGTTTTGACTTCTAAAAAAATGCTCCTCCGTCATTAAAACGTTAATGAAACGTTAGTTAAACAGTAATTTCAATTAATTAAAAATAAAATCTGCAATTAAAAAATAAAAAATTTTAAAAACTATATAAAGTCGTGGTAAACAGATCATTTTTTCATTTTATCGGGTTTATAGCTGAAGGGTTAGGGTTCTAAGGGAAATTGGGGAAATTGGGTCAGGGTTACAATTCGGGCAAATCAAGTGATTAATTAGGGCAAATCTAGTCATTCACCTCTTCATTGACTTCTCCCAACTACAGGTTTGTATTTCTTGTTCATATTTGTACGTATATATATATGTATTCATATGTATTTGTTGTTCATATTTGTCATATATATGTGTATTCATATGTATTTGTTGTAATATTTGTCATATATATGTGTATTCGTATGTATTCTTGTACGTATGTGTGTATTCGTATGTCTTAGTTAGTTTCAATTGAATTTGCAGAATGGATAGTAAGATTTTAAGATTCCATTGGATGGGTACAGAAGTTGATATTAGGGTGGATGTAGGGGTGAGCATTCGGTCCGGTTAACCGGAAACCGAACCGAATAACCGAAATAATTTCGGTTCGGTTAACTGAAATGTACATTTCGGTTTGGTTTTCGATTTTCCTTTTCAGAAATTTCGGTTTTTCGGTTTTTCGGTTTTTAACCGCGGTTAACCGATTAACCGGAATAAATAACCGAATTATTTTATATAATAATAAACTATTATTAATTAGTAATAAGTTAATAGCATTAGTTAGTAGAGTAGTAGTACTCATTTTCAATTTCACTTACCCTTTAGTCCTTTACTTGACGCGACCAGTTGTAAAAACCTAGACGCCGCATCAAATCTTCAATCGAAGAAATAGAATCAAATCTTCAATTAGCTCACAAGAATTCAAGATTCAAGCCTTCAAGAGTTCAAGGTACATAAATACGTAATCTATATTACTATGGGTATCTATTGATTTGTGATTTTGTATGTCTATATATATCTATATACATAACACAATCTTTAATTCTTTGAGACTTGAGTTAGTAATCTGAATCTGAATATTTGATTCTTTGAGTGAATAAAACGAGTGGGGCTCTGAGTAATCTTTAATTTCTTGGTTTAATTACTAATTAGGTTTAATCTAGTGAAAACAGTGAATCTTTATATTTCTTGTTATTTGAATTGTTTAAGTTAATTAGGCCTAATTTAAATTCGTTAAAGTTGTTTGCACTACAATGGCAGTGGCCACGGATCAGACAGTCAGTACTCAATACTCAGTCAGTGGGCTTAATTAGTTAATTTAATTATTTTGTTGGATTTTTTAGATGGAAGGCAGAGACAGTGATACTATCAATTTTGAAGCGGACTTAGAAGCTCACACTGAAACGGAAACTGTAGCTTCGAAACCAAGGAAGCGAAATCAAATGGAAACTAGAAGTAGTGTGTGGGAGCATTTCACCAAATACAAAAATGAGGAAGGCTTGATGAAAGCTAAGTGCAAACATTGTGGTAAGGATTTAAATGCGAATTCTTCAAATAATGGTACTAGTAGCTTGCATAATCATTTGAAATGTTGCAAGTCATATAATGTTGAAGATCGTCAATCTAAATTAGCTTTTTGTAAAGTATAATGTAATGTAATATGTAATAGAGGACATATATAACTCAACTAGGATAAAAGATAAATTATATTAACTCTATACAGGGATCGTGAAACTTGAAGAACAAGCACCGACAAGAATCAAGTCGCTAAAAGAAGTTCATTAACATGATCAAGCCTCAGTGACAGAATAAAGATGTACAGATGATTCAGTTGAAGGGTCAAAAGATTCCATGTAGTTATTATTTGAAGATATTGCTGCAGGCTAATCAATTGGAATGTAACGAAGGTGTGAAGATCAAGATCAGTGCTAGTCACTTGTGAACCAGACCAGTGCACTAAGTGTCAGCACATACGAGAAGGATCAACACATTAATTCACAGAAAGAATTGCCAAAGCCTATTGACGATCAAGGACAGATATAATATCTCAAGCAGAATAAATAAAAGAGAGAAGCCAAAAAAAAATGGTAATACTATTCACGGTTACTATTCACGGCTACTATGCAAATAGTGGTTACTCTGCAAATAGTGGTTACTCTGCAAATAGTGGTTACTGTGCAAATAGTGGTTACTATGAAATAGTGGTACTGTTCAAATAGTGGCTGGTGGGGCCCACGGGAGAAATTTTTTTTCCAACAGACACGTTTTGAGGTTGGTGGAATAGTGAGGTGGGGCCCACTGCATAGTGCATCATAGTACCGCATAGTAACTTTCTAAAATCTATAAATAGGCCTGTTGTATTTCATTTTAAAACACACCTCAACACACAACTCTCTCTTCTCTCTCATATATTTTCTGTGTAAGCTGCTAGACAGTCCATCTAGTAGGAAAGTCGGCTTAGCCCACTTTCAGGAAGTGTCGGGTAGAAGGTCCTCGTGCCTAAACTATCCTTAGGAGTGTTTGATTTTGTAGCTAATCCATAGGATTAAATTGTGTAGCAAACCTCCGGGTTTTATCTATTTAAAGATATTTCCTAAACAATTGTGTTATTTCGATTCAGTATTTTTGATTTCATATCCACATCAAAAATCGAAATATTTCTACATAACGTATTCAACCCCCCTTCTACGTTATTCCGGACCTAACAATTGGCATCAGAGCAGCTCTGTTATTATACAACAGTTAAGATCCAAAAAGCTATACAATCATGATAGAGAAAACACAAGCTCCAACAATAAATAGAAAATCTGAGGGAAAGGAAGGCAGGTTTGGGAAAGTGGACAAGCCCAAGATCAGATGCTATAATTGTGGTAAGAAAGGACATTTTGAACCTGAGTGCAACAAAGCCAAAGCTGATAAAGGTCAAGATTACATCACAAAGAAGAAGGATTGGGCTGACACTTCAGACTCTGAAGATGATGTGAACTATGCCTTGATGGCAAATGCTGATAGTATCTCTGAAGCTACTGAGACCAAGGTACCTCACTCTACTCTAGCTTTTGATACTACTGATATATCTGAGTTAAGGCTCTTTCTTAAAAACTTGCATGTTAGTTACAGAGATCAGACTTTAGAAAATGAAAGAATAAAATCTGAAAGTCTAGACCTTAGAAAGAGAAATGACTATCTAGAATTAGAATTAGTCCAGATGTTAAAAATTCAGAAAGAGAGAGATGATGCTATTATTGTTAAAAGTGAATTATTGAAAAAGCATGCTTATCTTGAATCTGAACTTGCTAAAGAAAGAAACATTATTAAAACTTGGACTAACTCTGGTAAAACTACTCAGATTATCATAGAGAATGATTGTTGGAAAGAAGGTCTAGGTTACACTGATAAAAAGAAAAATGCCATCTTAGAAGCTGAGACCTCTAAACCTGTATTTACTGAAAAGGCTGCAAAACCCAAACTTAATCACATAAGGTTTGTACCAAAATCAGACAAACCAAAACAGGATGAAGTCAAATCAATAAATATTAGTTTAATGTCTCTGAAACAGCTTAAACACAAGATCAAGGAGTTAAAAAGAGTGAACAAGGTAAAAGAACCTAGGAATAACAGAAATGGAAAGGTAGGCATCAGTAAAAGCAATAACTATATGCCTATTCCCAATGCTCCTAGGAAGAAATGTCACAACTGTGGAAATCCTAACCATCTTGCTACTTTTTGCAGGAAGAATAAAAATATAAACTCTATACCTCCTAAGTCAGGAGTTAAGAGTGGTTCGGTTAGGTTTAAGCCACAGAATCCTTATTTTCACTGTGACGGTATTAGGCATTCTATTTATACATGCAAAGAGTATCATAATTTGTATCATGATTATTATGAACTTAAACCCTCTTTGAAGAAATTCAAGATTGATTCTACATGTATAAATTCTGATAAAAAGAATGTTAGCACAAACTATGATAAGACTTTTGCTGCAAAAGCTAACAAACTTAATAAGGCCAAAGGATCCAAGCAAGTCTGGGTCCTTAAAACTAATCATTAGTGGTTTTTGTGATTGCAGGGTAACAGGAAAAATATCCTTGTTCTGGACAGTGGATGCTCAGGACACATGACTGGAAATAAAGCCCTGCTATCAGAATTTGTGGAGAAAGCTGGCCCAAGTGTTTCTTATGGAGATGGCAATATAGGAAGGACTCTGGGATATGGAAATATCAATCTTGGAAATGTCATCATTGAAACTGTAGCTCTAGTCTCAGGACTCAAACATAATCTACTAAGTGTGAGTCAAATCTGTGACAGAGGTTATCATGTGGATTTCTTTGAAGAACACGGTGAAGTTGTAAGCAAATCTACAGGAAAGGTTGTTCAAAAGGGATACAGGCATGGTAACATTTATGAAGCCAAGCTTTCAACAAACTCTGATGGCTCTGCAATCTGTCTACTGAGTAGAGCATCAATTGAAGAAAGCTGGGATTGGCACAAGAGACTTTCTCATCTGAATTTCAACAGCATTAATGAGCTAGTGAAGAAAGATCTTGTGAGAGGATTGCCCAAATCAGTTTTTACTCCAGATGGCCTATGTGACTCATGTCAAAAGGCAAAACAAAGGAAAACTTCATTCAAAAGTAAGACTGAATCCTCAATTCTTGAGCCATATCACTTATTGCATGTTGATTTATTTGGTCCAGTAAATATAATGTCTATTGGAAAGAAAAGATATGCTTTGGTTATTGTTGATGAATACACCAGATATACATGGGTATATTTCATGCACAAGAAAGAAGAAACTGCATCAATCTTAACAGAGCATGTCAGACAACTGGACAAAGGATCTAAGCATACAGTGAAAATCATAAGGAGTGATAATGGCACTGAGTTCAAGAATGCAGTCATGGAAGAGTTTTGTAAAGAAAATGGAATAAGAAAGAATTCTCTGCACCTGGAACTCCACAACAAAATGGAGTAGTAGAGAGAAAGAACAGGACTCTCATAGAAGCTGCAAGGACCATGCTTGATGAAGCAAAGCTGCCAACTTACTTCTGGGCTGAAGCTGTGCAAGCTGCTTGTTTCACACAGAATGCTACACTCATAAACAAGCATGGTAAAACACCATATGAGATGGTGAAAAATAAGAAGCCGAACCTGAAGTACTTTCATGTGTTTGGATGTAAGTGTTTTGTTCTTAAGACTCATCCAGAACAGCTTTCCAAATTTGATTTAAAAACTGATGAAGGAATCTTTGTTGGATACCCACTATCCACAAAAGCATTCAGAGTCTACAATCTGAGAACAAAAGTGGTCATGGAATCTATCCATGTGTCTTTTGATGATAAGAAGATAACAAGACTTGAAGATTTTAATGAACATGACCAGCTGAGATTTGAGAATGAAGAAATAAATGCTGATCTACAAAATTCTGATACTCTTTCTGACTCTATTGTTCAATCTATACCAGTAGATCAGACAGCAGCACATGTTGAGGGGGAGCAAGTAAACGATGAACCCCAATCAAGTGAAGAAACATCTGCTACTAATGATTCTTTAAACTCTGAAAGCAACAGCTCAGGGGGAGCAAATAATGATTTTGGATCTACTAGTCACCACACTCAGCACAACATGAACTTGGGGAATCATCAAGATCAAATCTGCCAAGACAAAGGATATGGAGTAGAGCGCATTTCTTTGAACAGATCATTGGTGAACCGGACACAGGTGTACAGACTAGAAGAGCAACACAGAATGAGTGCAATTTCACAGGATTTTTATCTCAAATTGAACCTAAAAAGATTGATGAAGCTCTTGATGATCCAGATTGGGTAACTGCAATGCAGGAAGAACTCAATCAGTTCTAAAGGCAGAAAGTATGGAAGCTGGTGCCAAGACCAAAAGATAAATCTGTAATTGGCACTAGATGGGTGTTTAGGAATAAACTAGATGAAAATGGTATTGTTACGAGGAACAAGGCTCGATTGGTAGCAAAGGGTTACTCTCAAGAAGAGGGAATTGATTATGATGAAACTTATACTCCAGTTGCAAGGCTTGAAGCAATCAGGATGTTCTTAGCATTTGCTGCACACTCCAATTTTAAGGTTTTTCAGATGGATGTGAAGAGTGCATTTTTGAACGGAGATCTAGAAGAAGAAGTCTATGTTGAACAACCCCCTGGGTTCGAAGACAAGGACTTTGAAGGTTTTGTGTACTTTCTCTTTAAAGCTCTCTATGGTCTCAATCAAGCCCCTCGAACATGGTATGATACTCTCTCCAAGTTCTTACTTGAAAATGGTTTTATAAGAGGTATCATCGACAAAACTCTCTTTCATAAAAAGCATAAAAATGATATAATTCTGGTGCAAGTATATGTGGATGATATAATATTTGGTTCTACTAATGATTTTCTATGCAAGAGATTTGCTAAATTAATGCAGAGTAAGTATGAGATGAGCATGATGGGTGAGTTGTCCTTCTTCCTTTGATTTCAAGTTGTTCAGAAGCCTGATGGTATTTTCATCTGCCAATCAAAATACATAAAGGACCTTCTGAAGAAGTATGGGATGGAAGAAGCAGCTACTGCCAAGACCCCGATGCCAACTGCTGTCAAGCTTGATCAAGACAAATCTGGTAAGTCAGTTGACATCACGAAGTATTGAGGTATGATCGGCTCTCTCTTATACTTAACTGCTAGTCGACCAGACATTATGTTCGTAACTTGTTTATGTGCTAGATTCCAGGCTGACCCTAAATAGTCACATCTTATAGCTGTTAAACGTATTTTCAGATACCTTAAGGGAACCCCCCAATCTTGGGATTTGGTACCCTAAAGGAACAGGTTTTGACCTAGTTGGCTATACAGATTCTGACTTCGCAGGCTGTAAGATTGATCGGAAAAGTACTTCTGGAAGCTGTCAGTTTCTAGGAAGAAGGTTGGTATCTTGGTACAGCAAGAAGCAACACTCAGTATCAACCTCGACAGTCGAAGCAGAATACATTGCGGCAGGTAGTTGTTGTGCTCAGATCCTGTGGATGAGGAATCAACTTCAGGATTATGGACTCATGTTGGACAAAATTCCAATTCTATGCGACAACACGAGTGCCATTGCCATTGCCAACAATCCAGTTCAACATACCAGGACTAAGCACATTGATATCAGGTATTATTTCTTACGAGAGCATGTCATGAATGGAATTGTGGTATTATATTTTGTTCCCACAGATCAACAAATTGCAGACATCTTTACTAAACCACTGGATGAATCCATATTCTCCAGGTTAGTTGGTGAACTTGGGATGTAAAATCTGTCTAATTAATTTTGGATAATCAATAACTGCAATTTGTTATAAATTCACAGGTATTTTAAATGTCCATATTTTTAGGACTTGTGAATTTACTTTGCATCCAGTCTTCATCTTACAGTTATCTCTATATTAATTGCCATGCTTATAAATGCTATCTTTTATGGTAATTAGCTAGTGAATAATTGTGTTAATTGTAGCATAATTAAATAAATATTTTATTGACATATATCAATTAATGATATTTTGTTAATTTTATGTCTATTTTATTGTGAGTTTATCTGATTATTGTGGATTAATTCTTGATTTACTGCGTGATTATTTTTAAATCCATAATAATTAGAAGTATTGTATGTGTGTGTGTATATAGGCTGATAGATTTCGGTGATAAGATGTTTTTCGGCTGACAGGTTTCGGTGATAAGATGTTTTTCGGCTAATTGATTGATTAGGTGAGAAATTATTGGTTGATTAGATATACAGAGCATATACACACAATTGCTGAATATTTCGAGCTTTAATCGGAAAGATCTCTCAATCTAGCTGGTGGTTTTTAGATCGGATTTTATATTCTTGCTTTATACATCATCCTTTATAAAAACTAATCCTTGTTTTTGAATTTCCTCAAAGTTTTGAAAATGGCATTGCAGGGAAGTTTTTTTTATTGCTAAAGCTAATCCTACTTCCATTCAGCAAATCGAAACCATCTATGATGAGCAATTTCGGGCTTGGGCACAATTTCTGAATGAACATTCATTAATTAGCTATGCTTTAGTTACACCAGTGCAGCTTAACCATGATGCATTACGTGAACTATATTGCAGTGCGGTTAACACTTCTGGACAGGACGGGTGTGCATTCACATATCGACTGTTTGGTAGGTCGATTAGGGTCACTGAATGAGATGTTAATCGAATTCTTCATTTTCCTATGGAAAATCTCGTTTATGATCCTACACCAGAACAGATTGAAATGTTCTTTCGTTTTATAAGGTACCAAGATGGCAATTTCAATACTGGTAATATCTCTAGAACATTTCCAACCCACTACTGGAATTTCTTCTTTCACACTCTTGGCCATGTTTTTTCCTCAGATAGAACGAATCTAGATCGGATACCTGAATTTATTCAAAAAATAGGGTATGCGGTCGCCAATAATTTGAGGATTAATTTTGGAAAAATAGTGCTTGGTCAAATCATTTTAAAGATGAAACACTTGGGAACAAGAGATGTTCAGACTCAAAACGTCAAATGTCTATATCCAAGGTTTCTACAGCTAATATTAAATGATTTTTTGAATGATGAAGACAGGGTACACTTAGAAAATGGTCGAAAGGTGGAATGTTCTTACATGAAGAAGAATGTAATTTATTACATAAGCAAAAAGAACTATACGGATGTGCCTACAGTCCTAACTGAATATCTAAAGACTGTCCCACTTCCGTTGTTACCAAGACCAGTGGGAGCAGGTATACGACAAGGTAATATTTCAATCCCTGCTATCCCAACCTTTGTATTCCCTATTGTATCACAAGAAATACAGTTTCTACAGCCCCCAGTGGCCATCTTACCCGACCAAGAGAAGGAAATCCCACCGACTCTAACACAGGTCGAAAAGCCCATTCTACAAATGCAAACACAGACACAACAAACTCCTACACCTCAATTGTCACTTAAACGACCAACCATCAACACTTTTGAGGGAGATAGTGCCTCGGCAGCACCACATAAGGAGTTAGTTACATCAGCAGCTCTACCTCATTCTAAAAGAAGTAAACCAAATGAACCTGAGGTAACTGTAACTGTTAGTGAAACAATTCTTCCTTTTCAAATGAGTGAAAATGTAAATGAGGTTGAATTGACGGGAGCAACTATCTTGAGTTCCATTTCACGGAACATAAGGGTGGTTGATGATCTTTCTAAAGATCAAATGCCTTCACAGGCATCCGAGGTGGAATTACCTACCTCAATAACTGCTGGTGAATCTTCCATTTTACGGAAAGATCCATCGGTAGGTGGTTCTTTTATGAACCAAGTGTCTTCACAGACATACGAGGGAAACTTGGGTTTTGTGCCATTTAATCAATTCAAGTTTAACCTCCCAGAGGAAAAATCTCTGGATCTCTTTCGAGATTTACCACTATTTACCAATGGTCGACAACTCGCTTCATGCGAGGATGGAATCTCACGAACTTTCATTGCACCATCCGTGACCTCTGAAAAAGGGGCTAGGATGATTTCATTTGCAGGTAAACATATCGGTAGAAGCTCTGGAGGAGAGTTGAGGGAAACACGAACTAAACACGTAAGTGTCACCAAAACCACTAAACCGAGTGAATATAGAGTGTTGAGTGAAACACCTACAGAACGTACGAGTGAGCAACCTACTCAACCACATGCACATGTAACCAGAAAGGAATACAATGGAATCCTTACACAGGTCCAAACAATGGAGAAAGAGTTGTCAAATATCTGTAAGTCCATTGCAGAAATCAAAAATTTGCAAATTATTCAACATGATGCATTCTAGGTTCAATTAAGTTCCATGACAGCCCAGTTTAGTCATGCAATCAACTCCTTGGTAAAGCCATCTTTGTCTAATTTACCAACTCCATATCCTACTACTCTGGAGGATAACCTAACTGAGGGGGAGAAGGTGGATGATCAAGAAAAATCTACTAGGCGTAAAGGCAAGGAAAAGGTTGTTGACACGGAATTAACTTTATTTTGGGAAAAGAAAAGCTAATGGGAGTATTAGTGCTATGTGGAAAGAAAGCAAGGCAAACTGGAAGATATGTTCAGTCTAGAGGAACAATTAACTTGCACTTGTTCAAATTTTAGAAAACTGGAAAATGTATATATGATCCAGAATACGCTTTAATATTATTTATCTTTATATTTTATTTGTATCAGTTGAGTTATCCTCTAGGAATTTGCTTGTCAAACCCTAACAATCAAATAGGGGGAGGTTGTAAAGTATAATTTAATGTAATATGTAATAGAGGACATATATAACTCAACTAGGATAAAAGATAAATTATATTAACTCTATACAGGGATCGTGAAACTTGAAGAACAGGCACCGATAAGAATCAAGTCGCTGGAAGAAGTTCATTAACATGATCAAGCCTCAGTGACAGAATAAAGATGTACAGATGATTCAGTTGAAGGGTCAAAAGATTCCATGTAGTTATTATTTGAAGATATTGCTACAGGCTAATCAATTTGAATGTAACGAATGTGTGAAGATCAAGAACAGTGCTCTGAACCAGACCAGTGCACTAAGTGTCAGCACATACGAGAAGGTTCAACACATTAATTCACAGAAAGAATTGCCAAAGCCTATTGACGATCAAGGACGGATATAATATCTCAAGCAGAATAAACAGAAGAGAGAAGCCAAAAAAAATGGTAATACTATTCACGAAGTTACTATTCATGACTACTATGCAAATAGTGGTTACTGTGCAAATAGTGGTTACTATGCAAATAGTGGTACTGTTCAAATAGTGGCTGGTGGGGCCCACGGGAGAATTTTTTTTCAGCGGACACGTTTTGAGATTGGTGGCACTTTCTATTCTCTCTCTTATATCTTCTCTGTGTAAGCTGCTAGACAGTCCATCTAGTAGGAAAGTCGGCTTAGCCCACTTTCAGGAAGTGTCGGGTAGAAGGTCCTCGTGCCTAAACTATCCTTAGGAGTGTTTGATTTTGTAGCTAATACATAGGATTAAATTATGTAGCAAACCTCCGGGTTTTATCTATTTAAAGATATTTCCTAAACAATTGTGTTATTTCGATTCAGTATTTTTGATTTCATATCCACATCAAAAATCGAAATATTTCTAAATAACGTATTCAACCCCCCTTCTACGTTATTCCGGACCTAACACTTTTCAAACTTCTAAAGAGAGTGGTCTCTCATCATTAACTAGTTGGACTTATAACAAAGAATTGGCTAGAGAGAAGTACACTAAGATGATTATTGTTGATGAGTTACCGTTCAAATTTGGGGAGGGGTCGGGCTTTATAGAATTTATGGCTACCGTGCAACCAATGTTTCAAATTCCATCTAGATGGACGGTTGCACGTGATTGTTATGGAATGTATTCTCTTCAAAGAAATGATTTAAAAGGGTCCTTGCTTGAACCAACACAACGTCTTTGCCTAACTACGGACACTTGGACTTCTAATCAAAACATTAACTATATGTGTTTGACGGCACACTTTATTGACAAAGATTGGAAGTTGCATAAAAGAATACTAAATTTTTGTCCAATTTTTAGTCATAAAGGTAAGGACATTGCAATGGCAATCGAGGAGTGTTTGGTGGAGTGGGGAATTCTTATGGTGTTATCTATCACGGTAGATAATGCCACCTCTAATGATGTTGCATTGCAAAAGTTAAAAGATAGAATTGGTAATTGGCGTACTAGTGTTTTAAATTGTGAGCATTTGCATTTAAGGTGTGTTGCTCATATTTTAAATTTGATTGTTAAGGATGGATTGGGTATATTTGATGAATCAATTAGTAGGGTGAGAAATGCCATGAAATATGTGAGACAATCACCCGCTAGAGAGGCAAAGTTTATGGAATGTGCAACATATGAAAAAATTGAGACTAAAAAATCTTTGATTCTTGATGTGGATACTAGATGGAATTCAACTTATGAAATGTTAGATGTTGCGGAAAAATATGAAAGAGCATTTGATAGGTATGATATGCAACATCCTAGGTATAAAAAACATCTCAAGGACAAGGTAAATAATGTTGATGGTAGGCCTACGGTTGATGATTGGGTTACCGTGAGAAGATTTGCTAAATTCTTGAAAATATTCTACGATCTTACTTTGAAGATTTCGGGAACATCATATGTTACTTCTAGTTGTTTTTTACATGAGATATATGCCATTCATTCCATCTTGAATGAATGGACATATGGTAGTAATGTTCAAATGTTTACCATTGGAAAGGAGATGTTGGTAAAGTTTAACAAGTATTGGGGAGATCCTACAAATATGAATAGTCTTTTGTTTATCGCGGTGGTACTTGATCCAAGGCATACGTTACAATTTGTGGTGTATATGCTAAAACATATGTATGGAGAAGATGTTGGGGGGTTGATGGGAAAGTCTTTAGAAGAAACATTATTTAAATTGTTCAATGAATACAAATCTAGAATTGCACCGAACAAACAAAGGGATAGTTCTAGAGAGCAAATAATTGAAGAAAATCTTGACCAAGTGCATCCATCTCAATTATTGTGGATGCAATTTGAGAAAGATAGTGGAATGGTTTCAAGTGATGGTAGTGCGTCATTGGATTTGGAAGAATATTTGGGTGAAAAAAGAACATTTAGGGGTTCCAATGGGTTTGATATATTATGGTGGTGGAAAAATAATTCAATAAGATTTCTCGTTTTGTCTCAAATGGCTCGGGATATTTTAGCTTTTCCAATATCCACGGTAGCTTCGGAATCGGCTTTTAGCACGGGTGGTAGAGTACTTAATGATTTTAGGAGTTCCTTAAGACCTAAAATGGTTGAAGCACTTATATGTGCTCAAGATTGGATGAGGCGAACCGCAAAATCTATTAATGTTGAAGAGGATCCCGAAGAAATGAGACAACTTGATGAAGGTATGCTATTTTCCTATTTAAATTATGTTGTATCTTGTCTAGTTTAGTCATTAAGAAATGTATTGTTCAGGTATTAATCTGATACTTATTGTTTACAATTTGTTTTTAGCACTTGAGAAAATGAATGTGGATGGAATATCAACTAGAGCATCAACCAGTGGATTTGATGGAATTGGACAACCATAATAGTAGGTATTTTCTGTTCACATCTTACTTTGTGTCAACAGTAGGTATTCTTACAGAGTTAAAGTCCTTTAAAGTTGATGTTTTGCTGTTTACAGTAGGTCTTTTTTTTATTATGTTAACTACTGTTAAGGGGTTGTTTCTGCAGTTTAAATGAACAAAAGGTCTGATATAGCAAGTAAGAAAGTATTAAGTATCAGTTTGTAGCATTGTTAGTGCTTCCTCTGGTTCCCAAAAGACCAGAAGAGATGTTTGCTGGCATCTGCCTAGCTACAAGTGATTTATGTACTGTGTGAGAGAGTAATTTTACGGGCTAGGCAGTGTTGGAAGAATGTGTTAGGTCCAAAATAGTTTGTAGAAGGGGGGTTGAATACAAACTATGTCGTTTAATAAAATTTTCTCTTTTCTTAAAATATTAAATCAAGAACAAATTGATGCGGAATAAAACGAATACTGATATTCAAGTTAAATATAAAATTTATATTAACTTGATGGGGTGTGTCTAAATACACGGGTACAAATTACAATGGTTTGATGACCAACTAATTATTACAAATTCTATAGAAAATTCGACATGAACTTTTCTATATTTGTAATAAAAAGATCGAATGCTAAAAGCAATTCGAGAGATAAGTTCTAGGAGTAAAAACTCGCTAGATAGTTCCAACGTTACAAGTAAACAATTTCTATCGGTTCAGATTTAACGATACAGCTCAGAAATAATTTACAGGAATTTATTTGAAGCTCAGGAACTATTTCTCTTGGTCTTTCTCTTGTTCAGCTCGGAGAGAATTTGAAGTTGTGTCTGCTGCGTTGTCTCTCTCTTCTGTCTGATTGCTTCTGCCTCTTTTTATAAGATATTAACATTTTGTATTTCCAAGACAATCAGAATCACCAAGACACTAAATTTGTACTGCCAAGACAATAGGCAATACAATCGGCAAGACAATCAACTTCCACCAAGACAATTGGCAAGACAATCAATTTCTGAGATATTTGTCTTGCTTTATCAATAATTATCAATCTGTCGGAACCTTTTCTTTTTGATCATTATCAAGACAATCTGATTTGAACTGTCAAGACAATAGTCAAGACAATCAAATTAGATTTTTATTCTCCTTTTTTAAAGCTGTCGGGTATAATCATCATCAAGACAATCGGCAAGACAATCAGGGATTGTCTTGCTTTACTGATTTCCTTCTTCAAGACAATCGGCAAGACAATCAGAGATTGTCTAGTTCATTTTTTCAGTTTTAAATTAAAATGATTAATAAATAATCATTTTAATTTAAACTTACTTAAATAATAATTATTCAGATTTAATTAATTTAAATAATTAATTTAATTAAAGAATTAATTCTTGATGAATTAATTTATTAATTAAATTGACTACTTGATTTAAATTAATTAAAGAAGAATAATTATATATCCTTGGATTGTCTTAATTCTTTTCTGAATCACTAAAAGTAATAAAGGAATACCACTGAATATTCTGTTGACGCTCCATGTACTGTCTGGTTCATGAACGACTAACTCCAATGGATGTTCTTCATTTAGACTATAAGATGTGATTCTTTTTCTCTTCTCATTTCTCTTGATTGTCCTTTGATAATTATATTAATTCCAACTTAATTACCCTTTTAATTAATTTACATAATAAATTAATTCTGATAGAATTAATTCATCAAATAAATCAACCAAATGATTTAATCAATTAAGAGAGAATTAATACACCTCCTTGACAGCATAACCCTTGTGGTCTTCCATGTCTTGATAAATCTGATCCTCCACAAAGATTATTCCTTAGCTAGTCTTGATAGCTTGAACCACTGAAGTTAATGACGAATAACCACTGTTTAATGTTGACACTCGATGCACGGTCTGGTTCATGAGTGACTAACCGCAATGACTGTTCTTCATATATTGACTTTAAAGTTGTGGTTCATGTCTTCCTTTTCTTCACTCTTTTTCAAACCTTTATAATCTGTATTCTGCCACTGTAGGAACCTCTTGTCACTATAAATAAAAACCACTGTCTTGATTACTCCACTGATGCTTGATCAACTGAATGAACTTTTTCAAGTGTAGTATAACTCAAAATGGTAGATTGACTTTGTCTTCTTTCTCTTGACAGTTATGCATTTGGGATCCCTGTGACAGTACATATACTATTTACTATTACATTCTTGTTTGAGTTGAGTTGTATCCTCGAAATACAAATAGGCTACATCATATTCCTTTCAATCTCCCCCTATTTGTTTGTTAGACAATAACAAGCAAATACCTAGAGGATAACTCAACTACAAACAAAGAAGATAAAACATTAAAGAACTATAGTAAATAATACAAAAAAAAATCTGGTTTAGATATAACATTTCCAGAATCTCAGTAGAAGAAATGATAGATGATTGTTCCTCTGGCAATGAACTGATCTTCATTAAGTAACTCATCTTCATTTCTTGACATATCTGCCTGATAACCCTTTACATCTAATATTGAACATTATCAGCAGATACTTGGGAATTCTTCAGTGGTAAAGAATATGACTTTTCAACCACATACTGAAGAATTCTTCTTTGTCGTTTCATACTTCTCTCCTTCCTTATATAGATAATCTCCCCCTCACTAAGGTAAGCTTATACTCTCCCCCTTAGTTAAGTATCTCTTACTAAGGCAATCTTTGAGTATATCTTCTTCAGTATATCTCTCCCCCTTAGTTGAGTAATCCTCCAAGCATTCAATTATAGCAAACATCCAAATGTAAACTAGATGATACCATATTTTCAATTATAACTCACCTCTTACTTTTAGTACAACAGATTCTTCATACATCTAACATTGTCTGTTGCAATAAAGAAAAGAAGCTTTTCTTATGTTGAAGGATTTTCATGAAGACTTCCAGAATAGAAGTATGTACGCTGATCAACTTTGCCCTTTAGATATTATAGAATGGCCTCACTATTGATCATCTTGACAACCAAATCTTCCGACAATTTCCTTGTATCTCCCAAATCTTGTAAGTAAACTTTGTTTGGGAATAGGGAATGAGATTTGGTGTTTATCTTTCTTCCTCACTGTGAGTGTGTGATTCTGTTTCGTGTACCTCACAAGTGTTTAACTCATCTCTCCACTCATATCACTTAAAATGAGTAATCTCATCTCTCAACTCTCAAGTGTTTACACTCATGCTCACTATTGTATCACTCTTATCTCTCATAGCTCCAACATCCATGTGTACCTACAAGGAAAATTCACCATAGCCCCTTCTAGAGAGGTCACTGGTGGTGCAATGGGGTTTCGCAAATCCCCGATCCTCGTTAGACTCATCAGACGAATCTGAGTCATAATCTACAAGTTGATAAAAATTTTCCCTTTTTATGGGTTTCAGATTTGAATTCTGAGAAGGTAAACAATGAAATCAAAACTTAGAATTAAAATCATGTTTCCATCTAATGTCTATGAAGACATCACCTTGTTAAACTCATCAGGTAAATCTGAATCATAGTTAACAAGTTGCCGATCCGCACCTATGTTGGATCCGATACCCGCAGGATCCAGAGATGTTCCCTCTGGGGAGTTAGATAATGATCTTGTTGAATTTTGCATTGAGATCAATACCTTCTCTCAAGGTCTGTGAAGACTTTTGGTTTTTTGAGGAACTTTCAACTTATAATCCTAACCATAAAATGGTCGGAGTATGAGTTGTTTCCGTCAATTCATCCTTAGTGTGTGCTATCTCACTTTGTGCATAGGAAGTATTTTAGTATTGTGTATGAGGTAGTGACTTAGCAACAGATGCCCTGGCTGACAGGCGAATTTCAATAAACTCATCATTTTAAGACAATGAATCCAGAGAATGTTTTAGTGCCATTTTCAGCTCTGCATCCTTTTGGGAGAATGCAGGCGAGCTTACAGATACCTCAAGTTATATAAGACTATTCTCCTTGAGAGGTAGAGCTGTGGGTTTACTATCCCTCACATCCTTATTTGCTGCATCAAGTGCAGTTACTCCCTTAATGACCTCTAGTCAAATAAGTTACTTCCACTTTAGGGGTAAGTTAGGATGTGTTTAGATTTGGATTTATAGTCCGGGATAGAAGTTGTGGGTTTACAACCTCATGACTTACAATGTGAGAAAACTTCCACTAGGAGCTGAACCTGCATCACATAGAAATAGAGCAATATAGAGATAGAATGAATTTACATCATACCATAACATTGTGTGAAAACATATGCATTATATCCAATGAGAGAATTGATGTACATTTATGATTTCAAAAAGTTTTATAATTATAAACAATCACAAATGTTGAATGATTTGAGTTTTCTTTTAAAAACTGTTAATGTGCAAGAGTCTTTATTTATGCATAAAATTATGTATTATAATGTCTTTTAATGAAAACTAGGTCGTTTTATTTTTAAAAGACACAAACTTTTGACTTCGCAGTAATTTAGAAAGAAAGATTTTCTTTAAGTGCTTATTATGTATATAGAACTTTAACACAAAAGTTAGTGAAAGGACTCATACTAGCACTGAATGTAGTTTAGGTAACAAAGATTACCAAGTACATAAGTACAGATAACCAATGTCTCTCCTTTGGCACTTCAGTACTTAGCACAACATAAACTAAGTAATTGACTGATGGATGTAAAATATTCTAGGAACTATCATATGTATAAAGTGGTGTATAACCATAATTAGAGAATTTAATTTTGAAAAATCTTCACCACTTCAAAATATGATAGGAGACCGAATGTAACTTTAAGTCTCACTTACTTAGAAAGTTGAACACCTTAATTTATACTAACACTAATGATTTATAGATAAGACACATTTACTCAGAATAAATCCTAAGTAATATCATCAGAGATAATATATACATCACAATTAGTTTGCAACAAAGTATCAGAACAACTAGCAATTGTCAGTAAACAAATATTTTACTATTTGATACCAACTGCTAGTATTTATCAAATACTTTAAAATGAAAGTAATTGTGTTTATGATTACTTTACCAAAATTAAATTATGAGCAAATAAACCATTGAATTGCTTCACGTCATAATTTAACTAGGATATAAATAATCACTGCTAAATACTAAATATTCAATGATACCAATTGTTTGATAAATTCAATCTATTGTAAGATAAATTCAATTTAGTGAAGATTGAATTGTTACATTGAGTACCAATTGACAGAATGAATATTAGTATCTAACTACTTAAGAACATCATTCACTAATATTCATAAGTACGAGGAACTAGTTGATAAGAAATACACAAGCTCTTAAGATATAACATTTCAAACTTATGACTTCAAGGCAACTCCTCGATAATAACAATTGTTAACTCCTAACAGTTGTTTTCTAGTAGACAACCTTAGTTCTATAAATAAGACTCGATTACCAAAGCTGTCTTGTCTGCAATCTTAGAAATGATATTCTAAGTCCAATACACCTTGATCCATAGTATATAACATTTATTATCAAAGTGATTAGAAGCTTGCAAATAAGCATAAAAATTATTCCAAGTAACTAAACAATGGTCACTTTAGATATTACAATATCCACAGTTCTACTTAGATTATTTTCATACCATGTATAATAATATGAGTGAATTGTAAAAGATATAACAATAATTACTTAGAGGAGTTCTAAGTAATTTCACACATACCAATACATCTCAAAATTAGTTAGTAGATAGAATTCTAACTAAATATCATTAACTGATATAAGTCAAAACTTCAATACAACCAATTGTTAGAGCCATGATATTAATTATAATGAATTTCTGAAAATGGAGCATTGATAAAATTCACTAGAATTAACATCTCACAACTAATTAAAGACCAAGACAGATAGGTCCAATTTAGTTATGATTCAAATTTATATTGATAAATGAGGTATAGAGCAAATACTAATTTGAATTGCTTTAGGTTCTATAACTCATCTTAATCAAAATAAATAATTAAATAAATAAATACTGAATCTCTATGAGTTAGATTTTAGCATTTAAGTATTTAAATTATCCTTAAATAATCACCACTGAAATATATTACAATTATACACATGGCAATCATTCAACGGATAATTCTCAGCGTGAGGTCTAGATGTAAATAAGTTCACAAGTCCTTTCGATACAGACAATTGAATACTTGTGAGCTTACTTAAGAATTACTTAACATATGGGATTTACAAATCATATAGCATTAATAAAATCCCAAGTTTACAAACCAAATTTGAAAAATTAATTTCATCAAGTGATTTAGCAAACATGTCTGCAAGTTAATCTTAAATAAAGACATGCTCTCGAAATAATTGATACCTTATGCAAGTTGCTTAGTCCTTGAGTGTTCCACAGAGTTGTTGGAGATGAATTTGATTCCTTGTGTTCTCCTGCTTTCGTACAACTCATTTGATCTGTCTCTATGCAGCAAAACATGTTAGAACTGATGTCTCTAGGGTACCATCTCTGCAGATTTGGGTCCAACTTAAGACATCTGAAAATCAATTGTAATAACTACAAGAATAGATTCTCAAGAATCCACTTGGAACTATGCATAATTGCATAATTGAGAATAAAATATGTGTGTAAGTGATCTAATAGCAATTGAATAAGATGATAAGCTGATGATTACTCTATAGCCAGATTAGGTCCTAATTAGTAGATCCTGAACTTATTGGGTCAAATATCTTTAGGGTACCATTTCCTCAGATCCGGGTCCATCTTAAAATTTTTGATTACCAACTTGTTAGGTCCAAACTAATAGGTCAAAAGCCAGCTATAGTGGTGTGTTGGCATGTAGTCTTGACAGGTCTAGAATCTTCTGAATAGAAACAAAAGATCCTGGACTTACTTTTATTGTCATCATTCTTTTGGCTTACTTGTGCTCCAAATAGAATTATTCTTTTGGCTTGCCTGAGCTCCTAAAAGGATTCTTCTATTGGCTTGCATGAAGTAATTCAAATGAATTGCAACTTTACCAACATCAAAACAGCAAATATCTTGATCCCAATTTATAGTTAGTAGACCAACATATAATATAATCAAGATATCATTGCACATATATATCATTTATGTTTGTGCCTAAAGATGTAGAGAGTTCTATAAATGTGACACCAATTGTTAAAAGATACCAACTGTTAAAGATTGATACCAAATATTAAATTATAGGTAGGGTGTCATACCATGTCTTCCATGCTTGCTTGAGTGATGATACCAGTTCATACTAACCTGTAGAGATTTTCAATTATCTCACCAACTAGGAGTGCACTTGTTCACATTCCTCTAGCATCCAGATTCAGTAGGTCCAGATGTCCATTATGATCATGAATGTACAACAGGTGCCTGATATCCTCAAGTCTTGTCATTGGTGCTTCTTGTTAGATATACTATCTTATCAGCTTGTAACCTTGCACCCAATTTGGCCTTGTCCCTCATAACAATGCCTTGACATCCAGTTAAACTTCTGATTATCCTTATACCAAATACAGCCTTGTTGTTTGGTCTGGATACCGGCTTCCCTTCAATCTGCCTTTTGTAGTGATTGAGATCATCTTGCATTGCAATCACTCAATCTGAATCTTTCAGAGCTTTTGTAGCTTTCTTAGTTTCTTCTAAAAGAAAACTAAAGAAATAATCATTAGTACTTGAAGCTCTGCTAGTCTTTTACTTCCACCATTAGAAACACTAAGAACTAGGACAAAGAATTAATTGACTCAACATTCTTTGTCTTGGCAGACATGTTTTATAGTATCCTTTAACTTTCAGTGTGGTGTTGAGTTGACTAGTTGATCCTTCTGTTGCTCCCCCTAAGCTGCTGCTGGGTTTACATGAAGATTCTCCATGTTTGACATTGCTTGGATCTGAATCACCATCACCATTGACAGCTGGGAGCTAGAGGTTATTGAACATCACTAAGACTTTTAATCACCTTCTGTTGATTAATAACAATCACCCTGTAAGCTGTTGACTCCATTGAGTAACCAAGGAAATTAACCTCTTGAGCATTAGCTGATTACTAGGATGCTCACTTTCATTTATCATTGCAAAACAATTTCCTACATACTTGTGGGGTCTTCCTATATTTCTTACTGATCAAGGTTCGATCATGTCAGTAGCAAACTATTGACTGCTTCAGCATTAATACTCTTGAAGGTGCAGAAATCATCCAGAACACTAATTGATAGGTCCTGTAATCTGGTCTCCAAGTTGTCATAGTCAGTTTTGCTTCCTGACACTCTTCTAGATGTGATCAATCACCATCAGTGGTGTCTTGTCTTCAGATTGTCTGAACAACAACTTGTTTCTTGAGAGAAGTCATCAGTCATCATCACTAAGGTATATTTTTCATTGATGTAGAACTTTTGTGTGATGCTTCTTTGACTTCTCTTTATGACATGCCTCATAATTTTAATTTACTTTAATTCTAGATGAGGTAGTCTCCTTTACTGATTCGATTTCCAGGAAAGAATCTCTTGATATGACATTCAGGTGAGAGAGCTCCTTATGTCATAGCTGAACTCTTGTCTGATGAAGCTTTAGATTTGACCTTGTTGACTTCACCTTTGACTGAGATTCCATGTCAGCTACAGATAAGTTCTCTTTCCTTAATCCTTGAACAGTAGGCTCTTCATCTTATAAAAGATGCTTTATTACTGACAACATTCCTTAGTTATTGAATAGCCTTGACCCTAGGTCATACCCTTCCTGTTGTCTCCAAGGGATAAACCACTTGGCCTGTCTTCACATTCACATTTGATAGCAGGGTTCTTTCTTCGATGATATGCTTTGAATAAATCAATAATAATGCATAATCGATTAACCTGTTAAGCCCTACATTCACAAATGGATAAAAAGTTCTTGGTACCCAAATTGTTTAATTGGGTCCAGATGGATTAGAGATTTCTCTTTTATTAGAGTTAACAACAATTTTAACCTTAACATGCTCATTCTTATCTTTGACTGACCATTTCTCCTTTTTAATGTCATTGACAACATATTCACTGAGCAAGGAGAATAATGGTTCCTTCCTAACATAAGGAGGACTAACAGTCTGTACCTTATTGTTATTCTTAAACATGCTTTTTCTATGATCAATGCAAATACTAGGAAATGCATTTATGACATTTGAAATAAGCAGGCATGATAATAAGAATACATTGCATACATTCAGCATTAAAACATTGCAGATAAGAATTATGCAAATTAGGCATGTTATGCATTTTAGAAAATTCAGTACTATCTACTTTAACCTATGTACACTTGTGTAACAGGTAGCAAGTAGATTTACAGATATTCAATAATTTTCTAAACATGCATGGAATAGAAGAATTAACAATTAATCACTAATTCTATCCAATCCATTCCTATTGTTATATTATATTATATAATCTATATTACCTAAGTCAGTTTTACAAATGACTTGATGTTCTACTGACACCCTAGGTCATTATTCCATCTTTTAAACTTTTTAAACCTTAACAAACAATTCAGAATGAATAAGCAAATCTTGTTCTACTGGGGATCCTGAAACTAGCTTAAGCAGAGGTCATATATGCTTGACATATATCATTTAAGAATTGAGAGATATTGTCTAAGGAACACTTCTAACTCGCTATTGAAATTAATTAAATTCAACAAATATTCATACACATAATAAGATCTTCTAACCAAAGATATAACAATTAAAAACTAAGATCTTAACATGCTTTAAATTTCTGAGAATTACATATTACACTAGTTCGAAGAATTGATACCTGAGACATGTGAGGTGAATCATCTTCAGAGATTGCTATGAAAGCAAGATATTAATTATGCTCTTCTCATCATCATCTGATCCATCCCAACTCTTTTCTTCAGCAAGATAAGTTCTGCACTGATGCTTCTGTTTCATCTCATTTAATGAATCCTTATTCATCCTTGTACCATGTTGCACACCTTGATAGTTACTTATCACATAAAACTTTTCATAACTGCAACTATCATGTTTTGTTCTTTCCACCAACTCAGTCTTGTAGCCACCTCTTGAACTGTATCCTGAAGAGTTTCTGCTTCGGAATAGATAGGCCTGATCCCTGGATTAAACATTTGTACTCTTTCTAAATTAGTAACTCTTCATGTATGTTCTGAGGTTCCATCATTAATTCCCAACTGAGATGTCTAACTGTCTAGTTCATTCTCAAACCTCCTTGATTCCACTTTTCTAAAATCTCTGTTGATTCCTTGAAAGATATTTCTTGTTACAATCCACTAAGTGTAGTAAATGTTATATTGGAGCAATCCACTTAGTGTTTGTATATCACAGAATCAATAGAGTTAATTCAAATATTCAAGAAAAATTCTATCCACTAAAACCTCTTCCATTCCTGCTTCTGAAAAACCAGTGAATTCTATGGATATAAATTTGAAGAGCCTCCACAAATTTTTCTTCAAAAATTCAGCAGGTAGAAATTAATTTCATTGAAAAATGCATTTTCTTCAAAAGATTCAAATCATCTTTGACAATTCGGAGGAATCTTCAACTAACAACCTTCTTAGAACTATTGGCTTAGAATAAATTCAAAATATTTAAAATTCAAAAACTTCAAGGACTCGAAAATTTTTGAGAAATAAAAAATCTGAAAGTAAGTTCAAATTAATTAAAATTCGAAATTAGAGTCAAATTAATTAAGAATCAAAAAATCTCAAGAAATGATAATTTTTAAGAGTTAAAGAATCCGAAAATAAATTCAAGTTAATTAAAATTCGAAATTATCAAGAATTAAAAAATTTGAAAATTAAACAATTTGAAAATAAACTCAAGTTGTTTAAAAATCAAAATTTCCAAGAATTAATCATTTCAAGAATTAAAAAATTCGAATATAAGTTAAGATTACTTAACAATCAAAAATATCATAAAATGAAAATTTTTGAAGGTTAAACAATTTGAGAATAAATTCAATTTAATTAACAATTGAAAATAAACTCATATTATTTAAAAATCAAAAATATCATAAATTGAGAATTTTTAAAGGTTAAAGAATTCGAAAATAAATTTAGAGTATTTAAAATTCAAAAATCTCAAAATTGAAAATTTTGAAAGTTAAAGAATCCAAAAATAAATTCAAATTATTTAAAGTTAAAAAATCTCAAGTATTGAATTTTTGAAGGTTAAAAAATTTGAAAATAAGAGGAGTTGACTTTTTGGTCTAATACCGGATTTAATTTTTGTATGGGTCAACAAACTCGAAAACCAATTAGAGGACCACAAAAATAAGGATCTTGATTTGTGCGTCAATCAAAAGGCTCTGATGCCAATTGTTAGGTCCAAAATAGTTTGTAGAAGGGGGGTTGAATACAAACTATGTCGTTTAATCGAATTTGCTCTTTTCTTAAAATATTAAATCAAGAACAAATTGATGCGGAATAAAACGAATACTGATATTCAAGTTAAATATAAAATTTATATTAACTTGATGGGGTGTGTCTAAATACACGGGTACAAATTTCAATGGTTTGATGACCAACTAATTATTACAAATTCTATAGAAAATTCGACATGAAATTTTCTATATTTGTAATAAAAAGATCGAATGCTAAAAGCAATTCGAGAGATAAGTTCTAGGAGTAAAAACTCGCTAGATAGTTCCAACATTACAAGTAAACAATTTCTATCGGTTCAGATTTAACGATACAGCTCAAAAATAATTTACAGGAATTTATTTGAAGCTCAGGAACTATTTCTCTTGGTCTTTCTCTTGTTCAGCTCGGAGAGAATTTGAAGTTGTTTCTGCTGCGTTGTCTCTCTCTTCTGTCTGATTGCTTCTGCCTCTTTTTATAAGATATTAACATTTTGTATTTCCAAGACAATCGATAAGACAATCAGAATCACCAAGACACTAAATTTGTACTGCCAAGACAATAGGCAATACAATCGGCAAGACAATCAACTTCCACCAAGACAATCAATTTCTGAGATATTTGTCTTGCTTTATCAATAATTATCAATCTGTCGGAAACTTTTCTTTTTGATCATTATCAAGACAATCTGATTTGAACTGTCAAGACAATAGTCAAGACAATCAAATTAGATTTTTATTCTCCTTTTTTAAAGCTGTCGGGTATAATCATCATCAAGACAATCGGCAAGACAATCAGGGATTGTCTTGCTAGTTCATTTTTTCAGTTTTAAATTAAACTGATTAATAAATAATCATTTCAATTTAAACTTACTTAAATAATAATTATTCAGATTTAATTAATTTAAATAATTAATTTAATTAACGAATTAATTCTTGATGAATTAATTCATTAATTAAATTGACTACTTGATTAAAGTTAATTAAAGAAGAATAATTATATATCCTTGGATTGTCTTAATTCTTTTCTGAATCACTGAAAGTAATAAAGGAATACCACTAAATATTTTGTTGACGCTCCATGTACTGTCTGGTTCATGAACGACTAACTCCAATGGATGTTCTTCATTTAGACTATAAGATGTGATTCTTTTTCTCTTCTCATTTCTCTTCATTGTCCTTTGATAATTATATTAATTCCAACTTAATTACCCTTTTAATTAATTTACATAATAAATTAATTCTGATAGAATTAATTCATCAAATAAATCAACCAAGTGATTTAATCAATTAAGAGAGAATTAATACACCTCCTTGACAGCATAACCCTTGTGGTCTTCCATGTCTTGATAAATCTGATCCTCCACAAAGATTATTCCTTAGCCAGTCTTGATAGCTTGAACCACTGAAGTTAATGATGAATAACCACTGTTTAATGTTGACACTCGATGCACGGTCTGGTTCATGAGTGACTAACCGCAATGACTGTTCTTCATATATTGAATTTAAAGTTTTGGTTCATGTCTTCCTGTTATTCCCAGATTACACACTTGTATAATTGTAGAAGGGGGGGTTGAATACAATTCTTGATATTTATAAATTTCTGATAAGAATTCCAGAAACTTATGCAGAGATAATTGCAATGTAAGATTTAAACACAAACACATATAAAATCAGGTGGTTAATATGCACCACCTGAAGCTTTTATTTGAAGAAAACTCTGTGATACAAAATGTACACAGCTGCTGTTTTAAAACTCTTTGCTTCTAAGGATATTCAAGAAACCCTAAGCAAATATGTCTGTTTTCTTAACCTACAAAGAGTTGCTACACTTGGTTATATATCCCAAGTTTTACAAGTACTACTGGAATAAGATAATACTAATCTAATTCTAGTTGACTTGCTACTACACTCCAAATACACATGTAGCCGAAAGGTTGTCCTTGTGTTCAGACATGTCTCCTACACCTTTCTTGTATTCATAGTGTAAATAGAATGCTTCTTTCTTATGTGTTTCCAAAGTATGGCTGCCATACTGCTTTTTGTATCTACTATCAACTCATGTGATCTGTCAGTCAAACATGTCCTTATCAACAGCTAATCCCCAGCTAATCATAGAAGACAGTGTCAATGATTATCCGTTGATGTTGTACTGAGCGGTATCCGTTGATATTGGGACTTGAGCTGTATCCGTTGATAGAGTGGATTTGAGTTGTATCCGTTGATAGAGTTTTGTCTTCATCCGTTGATACACTTTCACTTAGACAGAATTACATAGCATAGCTTATTTACAATTGGCTACCCTATTCTGCCTATCCGTTGATAGCCAACATGACTATGGATAAAAACACTATCAACTGATAACATAGAGATACTTGCAGTATGCTACAAAACCTCATCCGTTGATGAGCTACCTGTCAACGGATAGAATTATAAATCCTCATCCGTTGACAGCTACAAAACCTTATACAATTTGATTAATTGTGAGGTTATCATCAAGTACAACATATTCCTAACAATCTCCCCCAATTTATACTTGATGGCAATAAAGCATAAATTCAGGACCTTGATGATAACAAAACATTCCTAAAGATATATAAAGAACAATACATAAATTGTATTAAGCTACAAAAATTAAAACTGAAAGTTTGAGAAATTTACAGAGAAGTGCTCCTCTAGACTGAGCAGATTAAGACTGTTTCTTTCCTCTTGTTGGCATCACCCTTGATTTTCCTTCCTTGGCAGAGTTGGACTCAATCTGTATTTGGAGTTGCCTATAGAAGGCATCTTCTTCATCTACCTTTGGATTTAGCTTTTGTTGTAACCATCTCAGGTATTGAGAACTGGCCTTTGGTAGTTGGTCTTCTAACCTGAAGAATCTCCTGTTACCATCTTCATCCCTGAACTCCATCATCCAGAAAGGTTGGAGGTGGATTTTCTGTCCATTGTATGGGATCTTCATTTTCCTTGGTAGACTTGATGGTGAGTTCCATTCCCTCCTTATTTGTTCTATTCTGTCCAGTATCTCCCCTTTTGCTATCTTGGAGAACCCTGTGTATCTCTTGATTGCAGAGAACACTTTGGTTAAGGTATGATAATTTTCTCCAAGAACCCTTTGTAGTGGCCATGTCCTTTCCATTCCTCCCTTGTATACAAAGACCAATCTTTCAGGCAAATGTCTATATTTGTCAATTCCTCTTACTTCTGACAATTCATCCAGATAAAGATTCATGCCAGAGTATTCTTCAATATCTGCCTAATAGATAAAATCATCCTTGTTTTCCAAGATTGGCTGCCTGACAATAGCAGGTACCCTAGCAACTTGAATTGGTTCCTTTGAAGGTTGCTTCCTTGGTTTCCTTTTCTTCTGTATAGGCTTCTGTTGAGGCTTCAGCAAGAATGAAGGAACCTCAATGGAGTCAAGATTCATTGGTTCCTCTTTAGGTACTATAGGCTCACCACGGAAATTCACATCTGGTTTGAATACTTTTACATCAATAGGTTGTGATGAACCAACTGTCTCCTTGTTTTCAATTTCTGGAGAGACAGGCCTCCTTGCCTTTGATTTTAATCTCTTGGATTTGGGGACTGATTTCCCTTTCTTTTTGAATTTGGGGACTTCCTCAGGTTCCCTCAATTCATCCTCTACCTCATCCAATAACTCTTGAGCCAGCCTTGCTTGCTTCTCATCTGAGTTTTCATATTGATATTCAGTGCTTGGTTGAGATTCTCTTAGCAGCCTTGAAGTCTCTTCTCTCTTGGCTTCAACAAATCTAGGATGGCTGTTGGATATGTTTAGAACTTTTCCATTCCTTATGATTACAGCCATCCATTCTCTTACAAAACTGTTAGTCTTCTCCTTGAATTCCTTGATTGCCTTACCCATCAGCTTCTCTTCATCATCCTTGGGAAATGGAAAGTCCAGTTGTAACTTGTTCTTCCCATTTGCTTTTGGTGGTGAGAAGGGTCTTGTTTTGATGTAGGGTTCAAATTCCTTAACATGAGAAGGCTCAGCATCATAAAATGTAGGAGCCACAATTGCTGGAGTGAGCACCTTCAGAATTGTGGTAGATATTGTTGGAGCTGAGGTTTGGCTAGAGAACAGAGTTGATGCAATAGATTGATTGATCAATCTTTCTGTCCTCATTATCCTTTCATAGTTTTCCTCTTTCATCTTTTGTAGAGCTTCAATTTTGGCTAGCTTTTCCTCTCATTATTTACCTCTCCTTTTGCCTGCTCACAAGGCAGCCTCTCACTCCCTTCCCTCAATCCTAAAAGTGTTTCAACTACCGAGAACTCCTCCACACTTGACACTGGAATGTCAGATATAGCAGTGGTAGAGTGAGTTATCAACGGATAAGGAATATCCGTTGATGGAGTAGTTATTGCTGTCAACGGATGGCTAGATAGAGGCGCATCCGTTGATGGAGAAACACTTGTCAACGGATGAAGGATATCCGTTGAGGAAGGAATAATTTTATCTGTTGAAGAGAAAACCAACACTGAATCTGTGGAGATTGATTTTAAGTTCGAGGCCACAGTCTGTGTTGAGAATTCTGGAAGGGAAGATTGATGGTCCAACAAATCATCTAAAAGATGATGACCACCAATTTCAGAGTGGGGCTTCTCCAAGAATCTTAAAGATGGAGAATCAGGAATTGATGTAGATATCATATCCACATCCAGAGATGGAGTTGGTGATGGTGGATTGTAATGTGTATCGATTTGAAGATTAAGATCAAGGGGCTGTGACTCCACATTTATTGAAGCCACATCAGACTGAGTTTGAGAAGGTACAGTTTCCTGTACAGTGTGTGCACCCTGTGATTCCCCTGTGGTTTTAGATTTCACTCTTCTTCCATAGGTTTTTGAGATTGGGCTATATGTGTCTCTAACCCTCTTGTGCAGTGTTCCTTGTGGGGAACTTGATTCAGTGGTCACACTCTGTTGAGAGAGTGTAACTGGAATTTGGCTTGAAGTTACATAAGCAGTCTTTTGAGAGACTGAAATGGTGGTTGCACTCATCTCTCCTTCCTTATCCTTAGGGCTTCTTTGATGTTCACCCTGTCCCTCACCACTCACTATCACCTTCACACTCCCCTCAAGAGGTTTGGTAGTTTTTACAACAGGTGTCTTTTGAGAGACACTTGAGGTTTGCTTTTTAGAATGTGGTTTTGGAACTCTGGATTTGGTCACTTTGGTAGGAGCCTGTTTGGTCACAACTACAGACTCCATTGTGACACTAGAAGGCAAAGAAATTTGGGGGTTGGAGATAGGGGTTTCAGAGTTAGAGATAGTTACCTGAACAATTGGTAGATATACCAATTGTACTCCTGCATTGAGGTTCATTCGAATCAGGTCACTTAAGACTCTCTTCTCCTGAACAAAACATTGGAACTTGCTATCCGGGTTAGCAATGGATAGCTTATTCTCAGTTACATGCAGTGCTAAGAGCATTAAAAATCTAGCAAAGTAGATATTCTTGCTCCTAGTTTCCTTTTTACCCAACTTTGCAGCTATCTCATACATAACTAATGTGCCAAAATTATAGAATTTGTCATTTAAAAGCATACACATCATTGTTAGCATGGACTGGGTAACAGCATCAAAATTACTAATTTTTCCTGAAAAAGTTTTAATGAAGGCATCACAGAAATAGCTCCATTCTTTAACCATTCCTTTCCTAACAATTTTCCCTAAGTTTTCAGTACTAAGGGCATAATTAATAGAATTAAGCATGGCAACAATTTCAGCATCAGTAGGTACTTTCAGACAGTTATTCTCAGGCAATTTTAAACAAGCAGTTATTACATCAGAATTAACCACATAGTTTTTACCCTTTAAAGAAAAAGCAATTGTACCGTCTGTACCATTGTACTCAGCAGAAGTCCACATTTCTTCAATTACCTCGTGGATTAAGGGAGTGGTGGCCGTCATAGCATATGACAGTTTGCATTTCTTCACGAAACTCATCAAAGTGTGGTAGGCTTCTGGAGCATTCACTTTGTCAACAAAGGCCGCGAAATTGTTCTTCTCATAGGTAAACCCAGTGGAGGACATCATCTTAACAATAGGCGCCATTGAAGTGATTGAACTTTGGTTACAGAGAGTTTTAGGGAAGAAGATGCAGTTAACTTTTGATATGCTTGAAAATGAATAAAAGTGAGATGTGAGAGTACAAGTCCGCCTTTTATATTTTTCAAGAATTAAAAATGAAATAATTAAAAGTAATTACTCCATTGGTCAAAAGTAACTGTCAGATAATAAATAAAAAGAGAATAAGTACAGCCATGATTAGATATACGGTTACCAACGGTTAAAAAAAATGTACATCAACGGATATAGAATGAACGGTTGAGATACAGTTTATCCGTTGATGACGTGGATAGCCTGTTACCCGTTGACATGCAAAAATCTAGTAATGTGTTTATACTATCAACGGATAAAAGGATATCCGTTGATAAGCTAATTTTGCCTTAGGCAAAAATTCTGCAGAAAAATTTTTCTGAAAGTTTTAACTTTCAAGTAAATCAAAACACATTTCTAGCTTCAATTCATTGAAATCAGATATCACTAGGAATTATGACAAGTTAAGCATACCTAGCTCACCTACCAATCTTGTGAATGTGGATTCATCAAGAGGCTTGGTGAAGATATCTGCAAGCTGCATTTCACTTGGCACAAAGTGCATTTCTACTGTACCATTCATCACATGTTCTCTAATGAAGTGGTATTTGATGTCAATGTGCTTGGTTCTCGAATGTTGCACTGGATTCCCTGTGATGGCAATAGCACTTGTGTTGTCACAGAAAATTGGAATCTTCTCAACTTTTAGACCATAGTCAATGAGTTGGTTTCTCATCCATAGAATCTGTGCACAACAGCTTCCAGCAGCAATGTACTCAGCTTCAGCTGTAGAAGTGGAGACTGAGTTTTGTTTCTTACTGAACCATGAAACAAGCCTGTTTCCTAGAAATTGACAGGAACCTGTAGTACTTTTCCTATCAACTCTGCAACCTGCATAATCTGCATCTGAATAGCCAGTTAGATCAAAACCAGATTCTCTTGGGTACCAAATGCCAAGGTTTGGTGTTCCCTTGAGATACCTGAAAATTCTTTTAATAGCTATTAAGTGAGACTCTCTAGGGTCAGCTTGAAATCTAGCACAAAGACAAGTAGAAAACATTATATCAGGTCTACTAGCTGTTAGGTATAAAAGTGAACCTACCATGCCTCTATAGCTTGAGATGTCCACAGACTTTTCTTTAGTATTCAACTCAAGCTTAGTTGCAGTGGCCATAGGTGTTTTAGCAGATGTACAATCCATTAAGTCAAATTTCTTTAAAAGATCATAAATATATTTTGTTTGACTTATGAAAATGCCCCCATTAACTTGCTTTACTTGTAGGCCAAGAAAGTAAGTTAATTCACCCATCATGCTCATTTCATACCTACTTTGCATAAGTTTGGCAAACTTTTTGCAAAGTTTCTCATCTGTAGACCCAAAAATAATGTCATCTACATAGATTTGAACAAGTATTGAAGAGCCATTAATATCCCTATGAAATAAGGTTTTATCTACTGTACCTCTAGTGAAGTGGTTCTCCAAAAGAAATTGAGATAAAGTGTCATACCAGGCTCTTGGTGCTTGCTTCAAACCATAAAGTGCTTTCATGAGAAGATATACATATTCTGGAAATTCTGGATCCTCAAAACCAGGAGGTTGATGGACATAGACCTCTTCTTCCAGTTCCCCATTAAGAAAGGCACTTTTGACATCCATCTGATAGACTTTGAAATTGGCATGTGCTGCATAGGCTAGAAAGATTCTTATTGCCTCAAGTCTTGCTACTGGAGCAAAAGTTTCATCAAAATCTATTCCTTCTTCTTGAGAGTAGCCCTTTGCAACTAATCTAGCTTTATTCCTCACAATTATGCCATTTTCATCTGTCTTATTCTTGAGAACCCATTTAGTACCTATGACACTTCTATCATCAGGTTTGGGCACAAGTTTCCATACTTTATTTCTTTCAAATTGGTTTAGCTCTTCTTGCATTGCTAACACCCAATCTGGATCTAGAAGGGCATCTTCCACTTTCTTAGGTTCCTCTTGAGACATGAAGCTACTGTATAGACATTCTGCTTGAGTGGCCCTTCTAGTTTGGACTCTTGAATTTGATTCACCAATGATTAACTCAAATGGATGATTTCTAGTCCATTTTCTTGCAGGTGGAAGGTTTGATCTTGATGAGGTTGCTTCATTTCCATGATCATGTTGATTTAGCATTGAACTTTGACCTTGAGAAACTCCCCCTGAGTTTGTTGTCCTTGCTGAATTATGAAGTTGACTGTCAATGGATGCATCATTTTGCCTGTCGACGGATGCTTGAGAATATCTGTCAACGGATGCATCTCTAATAGTGTCAACGGATGTTGCAGAATGACTGTCAATGGATGCTTCATTTTCAGTGTAAGCATCACTTCTAGTTGGTATAACAGCTCTAGGTGGATCTCTGTGGTCATGATCTTCATTTTCCTCATCATCATCATAGTACATTCTTCCTTCACCTTCATTTTCAAATTCCAACTTTTCATGGTAACCTTCATCATTTAGGCCTAGAATCTTTTGATCATCAAATACAACATGTACAGATTCCATAACAATGTTGGTTCTTAGATTGTAGACCTTGTAGGCTTTCCCTGCTGCATATCCAACGAAAATAGCTTCATCTGCCTTTGCTTCAAATTTGCCCAAGTTATCTCCATGATTCCTTAGCACAAAACACTTACATCCAAAGACATGTAGAAAAGCTAAAGTTGGTTTCTTGTTGGTTAATAACTGATAAGGAGTCATTCCTCTAGCTTGATTGACCAAAGAAATATTCTGAGTAAAGCATGCAGTGTTGACAGCTTCAGCCCAGAAATATGTTGGTAACCTTGATTCACTTAACATTGTTCTAGCTGCTTCAATGAGAGTTCTGTTTTTCCTTTCAACAACTCCATTTTGTTGAGGTGTTCTGGCAGCAGAAAACTCATGGACAATTCCATTCTCTTCACAGAAAATCTTCATTGTGGAATTCTTGAATTCAATACCATTGTCACTCCTGATTCTTTGTACTCTGTCTTCAGAACCATTGTTTAGCATTCTGAGATGATTGATGATGATTTCACTTGCACAATCCTTGGAATGCAGGAAGAAGGTCCATGTGAACTTAGAAAAATCATCTACAATCACCAGACAGTATTTCTTCTTTGAAATAGACATGACATTTACTGGACCAAATAAATCCATATGCAGCAATTGAAGAGGCTTAACAATGGATGACTCTGTCTTGCTTTTGAAGGATGATTTCTTTTGTTTCCCTAATTGGCAGGCATCACACAGCCCATCTTTGACAAACTCCAATTGAGGGATTCCTCTAGCAAGATCCTTTCTTACCAAATCATTCATAACTTTAAAATTCAAATGTGACAGCTTCTTATGCCATAGCCAACTCTCATCCTTACTTGCTTTGCTGAAGAGACAAGTAATGGATTCTGAGCATGCTGAATTGAAGTCAGCTATGTAAACATTTCCTTTTCTAAAGCCTGTCAATACCACATTGTTGTCTTCCTTGGCAGAAACAACACAGGCTTCTTTTGTGAACTTTACTTCATAGTCTTTGTCACAAATCTGACTGATACTCAGTAAATTGTGCTTCAAACCTTCAACTAAAGCCACTTCTTCAATGATGACATTGTCTTTTGAAATCAGGCCATATCCCTTAGTATATCCTTTGCTGTCATCTCCAAAGGTAATTCTAGGGCCAGCTCCTTCCTTGAACTCTGTGAGCAGGGTTGAATCTCCTGTCATGTGCCTAGAGCATCCACTGTCTAGGTACCATAGATTCCTTCTGTTTCCCTGCACACATTTCAAAAACAAATCAAGTTGATTTTGGTACCCAAGCTTCCTTGGGTCCTTTCTTGTTAGCCTTTGACTTTGCACTCTTAGCATTCTTCAACTTAGGTGTAGATGCTTGAGTAATGGGGTTTGACAAATGCTCATTTGCATGAATATTGGATGCATGCATGTGTGGAAAATTGGCATACATATTATTCATGTTAGGTAGGTTCCATGACATTTGTGGCACATTCATAGATTGAAAGTATGGATTAGACATATATGGCATGTTCACATATGGATTTGAAAAACTAGCAATTTGATACAAACCAGGCATTGCAGGCATACATGGCATTGGTTGAGGTACATGAACAGGAGCCTTGTTGACAATCTTGCAATTAGAAGATAGATGGTTGACACTATTACAATTACTACAAGTTTTCCTAGGAGCAAACTTGTCAGGAGAGTAATTGTTTTTCTTGTTGATGCCTATCTTACCATTTCTGTTCTTTTTCTTTCTGCCCTCAATTTCTACCTTTTCATTGTCTGATTTACCAACATCCTTTTTGTTGTGTAAATCACCTGTCTTAGCCTTCCCACTGGATTTGGTTTTGCTGCACTCACCACTAACAAAATTCTTGTTTACAGGACCATACTTGATATCCAGTTTCCTAAGTTCCTTCTTACTAACAGACTTTTTGTTAGTCGACGGATACCTCTCATCCGTTGACGGTTCATCTGTCAACGGATGATCACTATCCGTTGATTCACAAATAGTCTCTAGATCCTCAAGACTAGGTTCTAGCTCCTTTTTCTTTTGAGTCCAGGTATCCTTCACAAATGATTCTATTCCCTGAACTTCTATTATGTTTTGAGAAACATTCCTACAACTTTGAAATTTAGCAATTATCCCTTGTTCTTTTTCAAGCTGGTCTTTTAAAATCAGTTCTCTTTTTAGCACAGCTTCAAGTTCACTTTTAGCATTATTGCAATCAACTCTCATTTTCTCAAATTCTAGAAATTGAGATTCTAGAGCAGCATTTCTATCACTTAAAAATAGATTAGACTCTTTAATTCTATTGTTCTCTTTAGTAAGTGATTTAAGAGTAACACTTAAGTGATATAGTTCAGTAGACATTTCATCTATAACACTATTGCATTCCTCTTTAGTGAGCTCAGAGAGATTAGTAGAAAATACCTGATTGCTAGCTGAACTTGCTTCCTGCTCTCCAGAATCAGCCATTAGAGCAAGGTTGACTAACTCAACATCATCATCAGAATGATTGTCATCAACAGCCCAGTCATACTCTTGGGTCAAGAATGCCTTTCCTTCTGCCTGAGAAGATCAAAATATTTCTTCTTATAGTCAACAGCCTCAGTTGGCTTTCCCTTGCTCTCAGATCTAGGTTTCCTGCATTCACTTATCATATGACCAGCAATTCCACAATTGTAGCATTTAATTTTGGATTTATCCACATAGTTGCTTGTGGAAAAATCCTTGTTAAATGGCTTGGCCATCCCAGAGTTTCTCTTGAATTTCAGCTTAGAGAATCTCCTAGAGAGAAAAGCTAAGTGCTCATCTATCTCATCCAATTCATCCTGCTGAAGAGCATTCAATTCCTCAGACACCTTTTCCTTGCTCCTGCTTGATTCTGCTCTACCTTTACAAACCTCCCTGTTTGGTGTAGAACTAGCAGTTTCTGTCCTTTCCTCCTTTTGCTCCAAGTTGGCAACAAGTGCAACTGACCCACTTTTCTTTTGAGACTTCTCAATCTCTTCATCCTGCTCCATTTCCAGCTCATAGGTCTTTAAAGTTCCATAGAGCCTTTCAAGAGTAAATGTCTTGTACTCTTGAGTGTTTCTTAGAGAAACGGTCATTGGCTTCCATTCCTTGGGCAGTGATCTCAGAAATTTGAGATTAGAATCTTTAACTTGATAGATTCTTCCATACAGTTTTAAACCATTTAGTAGCTTTTGAAATCTACTAAATGTATCATTCAATGTTTCTCCACTCTTAAAGTGAAAATGTTCATACTGTTGGATTAGTAGTTGCATCTTGTTTTCCCTTACCTGTTCTGTTCCTTCACACAGGGTTTGAACAATGTCCCATACTTCCTTGGCGGTAGTGCAGTTAATAACATTGTCAACCATGTCTGTTTCTAGACCATTGAACAGAATATTCATGGTCTTTTTGTCTTTGTGGACTTCTGCAATATCTTCAAGACTCCACTCAGAAACAGGTTTGGGAATGAAAGTGTCAGGCACATCATCAGCCAGGCCAACTCTTGTTGCTGTCTTTATTGGAACGTGAGGACCCTTGTCAATGCAATCCACAAAACCCTCATCAATAGACGAAAGATGTAGACGCATTTTTACTTTCCAGTGAAAGTAATTTCCCTATCAAGAACTGGAATCTTTACTCCATAATCCTTCTTCGACATGTTGGAAGTGTGTTGATCTTTAAACTTCAAATATGTTAGAAGTTTGCTCTGATACCAATTGTTATTCCCAGATTACACACTTGTATAATTGTAGAAGGGGGGGTTGAATACAATTCTTGATATTTATAAATTTCTGATAAGAATTCCAGAAACTTATGCAGAGATAATTGCAATGTAAGATTTAAACACAAACACATATAAAATCAGGTGGTTAATATGCACCACCTGAAGCTTTTATTTGAAGAAAACTCTGTGATACAAAATGTACACAGCTGCTGTTTTACAACTCTTTGCTTCTAAGGATATTCAAGAAACCCTAAGCAAATATGTCTGTTTTCTTAACCTACAAAGAGTTGCTACACTTGGTTATATATCCCAAGTTTTACAAGTACTACTGGAATAAGATAATACTAATCTAATTCTAGTTGACTTGCTACTACACTCCAAATACACATGTAGCCGAAAGGTTGTCCTTGTGTTCAGACATGTCTCCTGCACCTTTCTTGTATTCATAGTGTAAATAGAATGCTTCTTTCTTCTGTGTTTCCAAAGTATGGCTGCCATACTGCTTTTTGTATCTACTATCAACTCATGTGATCTGTCAGTCAAACATGTCCTTATCAACTGCTAATCCCCAGCTAATCATAGAAGACAGTGTCAATGATTATCCGTTGATGTTGTACTGAGCGGTATCCGTTGATATTGGGACTTGAGCTGTACCCGTTGATAGAGTGGATTTGAATTGTATCCGTTGATAGAGTTTTGTCTTCATCCGTTGATACACTTTCACTTAGACAGAATTACATAGCATAGCTTATTTACAATTGGCTACCCTATTCTGCCTATCCGTTGATAGTCAACATGACTATGGATAAAAACACTATCAACTGATAACATAGAGATACTTGCAGTATGCTACAAAACCTCATCCGTTGATGAGCTACCTGTCAACGGATAGAGTTATAAATCCTCATCCGTTGACAGCTACAAAACCTTATACAATTTGATTAATTGTGAGGTTATCATCAAGTACAACATATTCCTAACACTTCCTTTTCTTCACTCTTTTTCAAACCTTTATAATCTGTATTCTGCCACTGTAGGAACCTCTTGTCACTATAAATAGAAACCACTGTCTTGATTACTCCACTGATGCTTGATCAACTGAATGAACTTTTTCAAGTGTAGTATAACTCAAAACGGTAGATTGACTTTGTCTTCTTTCTCTTGACAGTTATGCATTTGAGATCCCTGTGACAGTACATGTACTATTTACTATTACATTCTTGTTTGAGTTGAGTTGTATCCTCGAAATACAAATAGGCTACATCATATGCCTTTCAATCTCCCCCTATTTGTTTGTTAGACAATAACAAGCAAATACCTAGAGGATAACTCAACTACAAACAAAGAAGATAAAACATTAAAGAACTATAGTAAATAATACAAAAAAAAATTCTGGTTTAGATATAACATTTCCAGAATCTCAGTAGATGAAATGATAGATGATTGTTCCTCTGGCAATGAACTGATCTTCATTAAGTAACTCATCTTCATTTCTTGACATATCTGCCTGATAACCCTTTACATCTAATATTGAACATTATCAGCAGATACTTGGGAATTCTTCAATCCTTTAGGGAGACAAAGTAATCACTATTCCTTATTCATAAGGAACACTTCCTGAACTTGATGTAGATATTACATGAAGTAGATAAAATTGCAGAAGAGCTTCAAGCATCGCAGCTAAGTCAGGTTGATGAAACTCTCACTCATGCATCTTTCATAAAAGACTGGAAACTTAATGGTTTACTTCGTCAATTTTGTATCATGGTCCTGGTTTGCCTCAAAACGGGACCTTCTAAGGTATGTAATATGCTTAAGACCCATCAGGAATCGAATCTTTACTTAAACTACTATTACCGTCGATTCTTGCACAATCATCAGAAGGAATGTAAATTCCTCCACTCTGATATGACCTTCAAGGTCCTTCCAAATATCATTTTTTTTCTTCGGTATGAACATTTGTATTTATTCCTCTATACTTAGACTGTCGGCCACCTCATTGGCCTTTCCTGATAATAATAAATTCTGGTAATCCTTGTTCTCTGGATACATTCCAATTCAAATTTTTCTACCTCATTCACATCACTGTTGGGTGAAAGCATTCTCCCTTAATGCTCTGCTAAGGGAGAAAAATATAACTATCAGTCTTTTTCCATAAGTCATTGCTTCCACCTTCCCGTGGGAATTTTATCAAAGTTACCCTCAATCATACCTAGGATATTTGTTTTCTTAGTTCTTTCTTGTTCTAGGATATTCTCAACCTTCTTTGGTTCCATCCATACCTCATCATGGTTTCATACATGTCTCATCTGGTATTATTGTTATTGTGTCTTACATTCTCTTCCAAACTTCTAGTTGGAAACTCAGAATATTAACTTTTCCTTGTAAGGTTTCTTAGGTCGTCCTCATCATTCCTCCTGTATTTTCTAGGTACAGGGTATATCAAAACGTCATTGATCAATACTCTAATAATTCTATCTATGTTCTTTCCAGAACTATTTTTAATAATCTTTACAAGACATTGTTGCCTTAGAAAATCCAACTCATATCATCTGAATTCACAATGTCTTTATTAGGGTTAGTGCCATCCCTTGTGCATTCCCCAGGGTTTGCCTTACTTTATGGATATCTTATCCTTAATTCAACTGCCAAGGAATTCCTGCATCCTATAATTGGCAATTAAATCATGTATCCTTAATAAAGGTCTCTTTTTAATCATTCTTATTTGATAATCGATCGGTAGCTTACTGCTAACCTCTTCTTTCAGATAGTTGTCAGCCCATTTGACCTTCCAAAAGACAACGTATGTCTATCTGCTTTCTTACAGAACTTGGTAATGGTAGCAAGGATGTTTTGGAAGATATTGGTCGAGTTCAACGTGAATCTCTTAGTACTTATCGTTCTTCGCGAAAGTACTTGCCTCAGACAAAATTTCTTCAGCGTACTGTTCAATTTCTGATCATTTCTATACTCTCTTCATAGACCTTCATTGTTTACTTTCCTCCGTCATAATATATTCATGGTATTCATAATACCCTAACATCATACATCTCAAGTCACTATACTTCAATTTTTTTTACTCGTAATCTTGGACAGCGTATACACATGAATCACTTTAGTACGGGTGACCCCATTTTAAAGAATCTAGTAAACTCATACATCTCAAGTCACTATACTTCAATTTTTTTTTACTCGTAATCTTGGACAGCGTATACACATGAATCACTTTAGTACGGGTGACCCCATTTTAAAGAATCTAGTAAACTCCCCATCAAAACATCGGTTGTTAAGGGTTCAGTAGAAGATTCCTACAATTTCATTAATGTTTCCTTTGTATCAGAAGCCCTTGCAGTCGGTGCTTTCTTAGAAGCAACCCTGCTTTATCCTTTCATTGCTGGTCTAGTCACTTGATAATCCTTTGTGACTTGGCCTCAACTGGCCACACTAATAAAAAAATATATGATTTTAGGGGTTGGATAATAGCATTACTTTTCTAGCAATTTCCGGCATAGTGCCTTCTACTTTGATACCTTTCTACCTTTCCAAAACTTTACTCCATATAAGTCTTAATCGACTGCTCGGCACCGTCTCTGGTCACCTTTCCTCTACTTTTATCATTTCAACTATTCTTATCAATCCTGCGTGCCACGCAAGCTTACCATTCCTGGCATAACAGCCTTTTCACTTAAGTCAATCCCGGAGTTTCTCAGTCCGGCTGGTTTCTTACTCACATTTCCTGTTTTCGTCCAATCTCACTTCATCATTGTATTTCTACAATCAATCGCGATAACCGGGGTCTGTCCACCAACCCATATAGCGGCTACTTTACCCAATTCATGGGGTTCACCCCAGTTTCTACTCTCTTCCATGATGTTCTTTGATAATCAGAAAGACAAGGTTTGCCAAAATTCGTTGAAGTTCTTCCCAGAATTAGGGAAATTTTGGTCAATCTATCCATCTACTGGTAACATTAAGGAGACCAGTTTCGAAACCTGAAGAATAGTTCTATAAACCTCCAAGCAGGTAGAACCATAAGCAGTCCTAATTTACGAAATAATAGTCATCAGATTGGAAGTTTAACCATTGGAGAGGAATCAATTATATACATTTCTTAGAAGGGAATCAACAGTTTCAAACTGAAACCTGTCACCACGTCCTGATACCTATACGTCCTGATATTCAATATTACCAAATGTCAGTCTACCTAACCACTAGTCTCAGAAGGAACATTACCGTCGGAGTTGGTTGTTCCACAAAATTGGCACTAATAAGGCCATCCGAACCTGGTGAATTGTGTTGTCCGAACACATCCGCAAGTACATTATCGTGCTGCACAAGCACACATCCTAATCCTTTATGCGAAGCATCATTGGAAGCACAAAGTCTCCTTTTTCCATTAAGCAATGCCAACTCTTGGTCATTACCAATTTCATCTTTTAGCTCCAGGAAGATTTTCTCACATTTTTTCTTTAACTGCTGATCGTATTACTTGATCCATTACAATTTCGTGTCGGAGTAAACTTAAGGTAACTACTATAATTCATTCAAAGAAAGAATTTAATATTCCTCTGAATCACATGCATCTAACATTTCTGGTTCATCATTTTACTGAGTTGAAATAACCCAATACTCAGTCTCTGGCAGTAGTCTCATTACGAGTTCATCTTGACTCACTGGTCTTATCTTCCGGTAGGTTCTAAGATCATTGTCTTGCTTACTACTTCCTTATATAACTTTATCCCATCATGCTGTCACTTCCCAATGTCTTTACTTTCTAACTGATTCATTCATAAAATGAACATTTCCCTGAATAAAACCACCTCATTAATCTCAACTTGGTTCCAAAAATTATAACCCATGACATCTGCCTTCTCATGGCGAATTATTACTGACAATATTCATACTAATTCATTTATCAAATGATGTGGCACTTACTGCCTCCTTCTCAACTATCCCTAGGGACTCTGCTCCTCGCCTTAAATCGATGTCTTTGATAATCATACATTCCTCTAGCTCTTTCTTTGTTAATATGAAAGTCTCTAAGGATTCTCATCTATTCCCGTATAAGATCTCAAGTGATCCTTTCAATCCGTCTTACTTGCCGGTACTACATCTAGTAGTCCGGCTACGAATCCAACATGAACCTTCAGTTCTCTTGCTAATAGCTCAGTTCTTTATGCTCACTTTTCTGAGCACCATACCTTAATCATCACAGTCTTTCCGGCTGCGGCCCTCATTCATCAAGGGTAAGCTCCTTATCTGCTGGAACCTCTTCCGGGTCTCCAGTAAGGTACTCCATCGAAATACCCGCTGATCTTCAGCGTATAAAGCATCATCGTGCTGCTCGTATGCCTCAAGGTCTGTCGCCTTACTCGTCGATACGATATCGAGCTAAGTTACTATCATGATACTTAAGAGTTCCCATAAGGGTTTTATATGTCATCACTACATTAAGTAGTCCGGCTATGAACTTGGCAAGAGTTCTTATTATCTTAGTGAATTTATTGTTTTAACGTCACCTCATCTCTGGGGTTTATAACGTACGCTCTGATACCACTTCTGTAACCCCCCCAGATCCGGGGTCCGGGATCCGGTCGTTAAGGTCTCCAATTCTGTCCACAATACTTGAACTTACCTCAACATAAAATAAATTACATCTTTATGACCCAACACAACAATATAAAACACACCCGTTATAGTCCCAGAGATGAAATCAGAGTAACAACCAAATTTTATTAAACACATTATGAGTTCTTACAACCCAAAAGAGTTACAATATGAATACATACTCTTTGCCATCCATTTACATAAGTCATACTAGTCCATATATTTGGTACTGAAAGAATGAATCTATCCTACCAATAGCTTTCTCTTCAGCTCTGGTAGTCTCATCGTCCTCACCAGCGTCGAGTGCACCTTGTGCGAGTCATCTGGTCTAGCTGTTGTTGTGATATAATAATAAAGCAAGGGTGAGCAATAGCCCACCAACAATAATATTTAACTGAACGATAATATATAACAGTTCAAAAGTATCTTTCAAACCATATGCCATGCATTTACGGAAATGATGCCAGTATAATATGAACGATGAAGTTACAGGGTAACTTAAAGTATTTATTTTGTGGAAATATCTGCTAAGTCAAAATAAGCAAGATATTATCATTTATCATATAAAGAGGAACTTGCAAGGAAAATATTGCAATTCCAGTTATTAACATTTTTCAAAGTCCTACAACCTGAAAGAAGTCTCTTCGATACGTGTTGCGGAAGACACCGTCAACTTGAAAGAAGTCTCTTCGATACGTGTTGCAGGAAATTCCCAATTTGGGAGATGAACCAATACTGGAGTTATCATGCGCCAGCTGTCCCACTCCCTGATGATCAGTCGGGGATGGTACAGCCCAATATAGTTTACTACCGGTAGAAGGAAGAACTGGCGGCTCCACTTGTCGATTGCCTTTAGTAGTAACTCCCTGGCCAATGGTTAGGCCTTGTGATGGACCGCGCGACTCGGCCTCTTACACACGACTCCTAGTTCGAATAAATCCACAGCATTGAAACGTAGAGTTTGTCCTCCCTTCCCCAAGTGAAATACTTGTTGATAAGACTCCACAAAGTAGTCGTATCTAGTTGGAAAGGAAAATTCACAAACGTTTCCCAAGCTTTTGCTTGTTAATGGATATAAACTTGTTCCAACAATCTTACCCCTCGAATGATGAGAAGGTACACACAGACTTAATAAGTCCATAGCAACCAAGTTGCGAGTGAAAAGGATAAATTATGACCGGGAAGTCAACAAGATAAATAACCTTTCTCAAGTAAGGTTCCCTTATAATTTGGAAGTTTGAGCGAGAATTTAAATCCTTTTAAGATAGATTTAAATGAAAAATAAAGAGTTGGGAACCTTTCCTTGATAAAATAGTCGTAAAAAGACTCCGAATTATTTTACATAATATTTGGAGGTGAAAGATAATCTCCAAATAATATAAATCATTTTAAAAAGAATTTAAAAGAATTAAATAAATATTCCAAGAATATTTATTAACTCAATAAAAATTAAGGAATATTATTAAATCATAATATTGCTCGTAAGTAATCCTCGAATGAATATATAGAATTATTTACTAAATAAATCACTCCTTGAATGAATAATCAAAATAATATTCATTAATAATTAGACTCCAATAAGTATTTAAAATAATATTCAATAAATGAGTCAAACTTTAAATGAATATTTGAAAATAATATTCATTTAATAAATAATCTTCTAAATGAATATCCAAATAATATTCATTTAGTAATCAAAACTTTAAAGGAATATTCGAAATAATATCCCTTAAGTAATTAGAACTTCCAATGAATATTTTAAAATAATAATCATTAAGTACATAAACCTTAAATGAATATTCGAAAGTAATATTCATTTAATAAATAACATTCTAATGAATATCAAAATAATATTCATTAAATAATCAACTCTAAATGAATATTCGAAACTAACATTCATTTAATATCTCTCGACTAAGATAATACTCGAATAACATTCCTCGAAAGATTTCCAAGTAATTGATACTTTATGGAAATATAAATAACTTATAATAATAACATTCCTCAGATAAATAATAATCTGTCGTTGAAATCCCTCCGGGTTTCCACGACTATCTATATCTCAAAATACCGACTCCCGATCTATATTTAGGAATGAATATCATTTGCCCTTCGCTAAGGGCCTTACCAAAATAATCCGGCTTATAACTGATAATTCGTATCTAGTCTATAAGCCAATGGCAATTCAGGGAACAGGTATCATAATATAATTTGACAATAGACAAGCATGCTATGGCATATGTAAGATGGCAATCACATATATATATTATCATAACAACAGGTTCAAAGTTTTCAACACTTGCCTGGTAATCGGGTGTGGGTAGAGATAGCGTGTCCTGGGTCTGCTCGATGATCTATAAACAATTAGAACATTCGAGATTAACCACTTAACACCTCTTAAATGTCTAAGTATAAACTTCACTTAAATCGAAATACGTTTTCGAATTATCTCGTTATACACCTTTTAGTGTACTCTTTTTATCACCGATACGATCCGACATTTGTTCGTTATTAAGACATGTCATCATACCTACATTTGGTATATACTTAAGTCATATAAGTTCTAAAGTCGATCGATTACGAACCGAGATTATACCTCGAGTTTTATCGTTCGTTTTCTAAGTTATAACCAAAGTTATACTTTTAAGGGGTTCGTTCGCGTTTAACTTTGATTCGAACATTTTTATAAAATCGGAAAATGATCCTTTTGACATGTGGTTTTCTTTCATACCTTCCTTATGACCTCTAGTATTTATTTACCAAGATTCGCCACTGATTAACATGCTTTACGAGGGTTCAATTGAAGTTACGAACTTTTACTTACGGTTCCGAACCAATTTTAGTAATTTGACCATAACTCCTAAACCGTAAGTCGGAATGTTTCGATTCTTGCGCCAACACGATCTATGTCTCGAGAGTTACAAGGACAAGTCATAATATTATCAAGGTCAGGAAATTATATTTACTCTCATGCTCGGTTTCTAAGTGTTAACAAAAATTCGGCATTACGACGACTATATATCGAACGTTCTAAAAATCATAACAATTCAACCAAGCCACACCGGGAAAACCAAACATCTTACATTCATGATCTACACCTCATAAGTCCAGGAACATCTCAACTCATCCTCTTAATCATTATATGGCTAAATGAACTAAATCAACTACATAATCATGCTTATATGCTTAAAACCACATCATCATCAAAACTAATCCAATAATCACAAAAACTCAAAATAAGTTCTAGGGTTTCTTAAGAGTTATACCTTCCCTGAAGTATCCTAATACATGAATAATCCTTGTTTTGTCCTTGTATAGCCTTAGGATTGCTTAGATCATCCAAACAAAACAAGAAATCAAAGTTAGTTCATGAAGGTTATTATTCATCAGTTCAAAGATCTGCAAAATCGAGGCCCTTACCATGCTTTTCTGGACAAGGCTTCTAAAGGAGAGTTGTAGAGAATCTAACCAGATTTCCAACAAGCTAAAGAACACCAAATTACATTGAGTAATGAAGGAGATATGGCTGCTTGAAAATCGTTACAGAAAACAGTCAAGAACAGGCAGTTTGGTTTCTTCAATTTGGGAAAGGTATTTGACTAGGCTACACTCATTATATTGCCATGAAATTTTGAACGAATGTTTCCCATGGAGTGGTGAAGCTATGGTTAAAATTTGGTGATTTTATCATGGATAGAAATGGAGATATGAATTTTCCTCTTGGAGGAGGTTCTGCTGGGCAGTTTGTTCAAAATGGAGAGAAATGGAGTTGCTTGGTCTTGCTTTCATCTAATATTGCATTATTTTATTTGTATGGATAATATCTAGCCTAAAGCCACTTTATTAAAGTGCTTTGGTCATGGATGAGCTAATCAAGTGGACAAGTGTTGCATTCTTGTGGTAAGGTGTGTGTTGTAAGCTAAGTGTTTGGTTAGTTTTGTAATGATGCTAGTTAACTTGTAACTAGCTTGGTTACTTGACTTTATTCACTTGAACATGACTATTTCTTGACTCTCTGCTTGTTTCTTTGTCCGTTTATTGCTCAATTCGTTTATCGTTCGGAGGAATATTTCACGGATTTCTAATTAGGGTTTACCGGGAATCTTCTTAATATTAATACTATCATTCTCCATCTTTCTTACTAACTTTCGAATTTATATTCCTTAAATCCCTTCGTTAAATTCGTAAGTCTATCAGTGTCCAGGGAACTCTCGGAGAAAATAAAAGTGCGGTTTTTCAGAATCCGACAGCTTTTACATACACTTATTTCCCTCCTGGATCACTATTACGAACTCGGAAATCCGTTCCGAATACTTCTATATAGTGTCGTCTCATAATATTCTCTTTTCCACCAAAAACACTATTCATTCTTTATTCTGTACTTATTCTCTTAGGGTTGTACAATTGTCCTTGTTCTCTTTCGATCGTTCCTTAACCCTTTTTACGGAACCACTGGATTAATCGTTATCGATCTGGATGACATGAGAATATTCTCCAGCTTGGAACTGCCATATCTTATTCCCCTAGGAGATAGATTATTCTTACCTAAGTTTTCAACCATTAGCATTCTTCAAGACATATAAATATTTGAATCCAAAGCTATTCCTTTCATTCATTATCTCAATTGTTACATCGTAGTCGTAATAACTATTCACCATTACCTCAGTACATAATAAAAAGTTTTAATTATATCCAAAATTTTCAGGACCATTGATGTACGTCTTGTTTTGGAGGGTATGCAATGAAACAAGCCAATTTACCTTTAGAAAGACCATGGAAAGACTGAAGAAAGAGGGAGGTGATAGAGTTATGAAATGGTTTTCAAATCTAGGAGATCCTTCAACTTGGAGTAAGCACAAATTTGATCCAAATGTGTGCAATGATACAAACACTTCAAATTTTGTAGAGAGTTTCAATTCCACCCTTGGAATTGACAGATGTAGGCCAATTTTAAGTTTGCTTGAAGGTACACTTCTGATTTAAGTTCATCTATTTTTTTTGTTTTACATGTTTCACTAAATTAACATCTTATATAATGCAACTTCTGATTACAGGTATAAGGAGGGTTTGCATGGTGAGGATGGCCACAAGGTATCAAGCTGCACTTAACTGGAAAGAAGATGGTCTTTGTCCCAAGATTGCCAAACTTGTCAAACTCATCAGTAAGGATATTATCAGTTGCAAAGCCTACCTGTCAAAGCCAGGTGAAAATGAGTTTCATGAAGGTAAATCTCATTTTCCTTTGTCATTGGATAACAAAATCTGTTCTTGTGGGGCATGGCAAATATCGGGAATCCCATGTAGGCATGTTATTAGAGCAATGATACATGCAAAAATAGACCCTGAGAAAGTTGTTAGTTCTTGGTATCATGTTAGAACCTATAGACAAACCTATGGCTTCAACATGGACCCTGTCCCTGATGATGATCAATGGCCAACATATGACAATCTTCCTGTACTTATGCCACCTACAATGAAGAGAGGGGTTGGAAGACCTAGCAGAAATAGGAGAAGGGAAGAGGGGGAAGAGCAGAAATCAAAAAGATCAAAGACTGGTAAGTGTACCAAGTGCAATTGTTTTGGACACAATGCAAGGACCTGCAAAGGTGGGTTAACTAAAAAACAAAAGAAGGAGATGCAGGCAAGTGGTAGGCCTTTGGTAATTAAATATCCTAGGGTAAGGGATCAATCTAATGCAGCTAAAGCAGCAAAAGCAGCAGTGGCAGCTGGAGGATCTCAAGCATCTGTCAACATTTCACAACCACCTGATTCTCAGTCTCAACAACAGATTTGATCCTCAGATTTGATCTTTTTTTGATATTAGCTTTTATGGGACTAATTATTATATTTTGGACTTCATATGTCTTATGATCTTATTGCTAGGATGTAATTTTTGGTGTTTTTAATGGTTCAATTCTCTTTATGAACAATTTTTTATCATTAATATAATATATGAGGGTTGTCTCACGATATATTAATAATGAGTTTTAGAATATATTCAAAACTCATATCTAGCATAGTGGTAAGGATTCTCACTTACAATGTATTTATGTTACTTTATAATTAAATGGTGCTAGAACATGTTAATGCTTAGTACGCAAAATATATCTAATACCACAAAAGGAAAATGGTTCTTGTACAAGTAAGCATTTGGTGAACCTATTTGTTTTTCTCAAGTAACATTAAGTCCAATCTTCTCCTTTTACTGCTTGGAACTAAAATTATATTATGTAATACTATCACTGAAGATGATCAGTAAACGTCTTTGTTCTGATCCTTAATTCAGAATTTTCAACTTGACAAGGGTCTTAAACAACGCACCTATCTTTTCCTGGACAGTCTTGTTGTCAAGGCTTTCTTTCATCTTCTTGTAGAAAGCACAAAAATTGTGTTCATTTCATTGTTGGCACCTCTTTAACCTGCTCAACCTCAAATATAACAATTCATTATAAGTCGGAGTAAGAAACTAACTTGGTCTATTTTAGTAATAAATGATTGTACCTTAAAAGCTCGGTGTTATTGAACTACGCTTTCAGCTTTTGTGACAACATCATTGCTTCAGAGTAGTTCGGAGACTGGCCAGGCAGCAGTACTGGCTGTAAAGATGATTACTTTGATGTATACACAATGTACTGCTCGAGGCAAACTCAGAATACATCATTCTAATACCTTCGGGCTTTGAATAACAAATAAAAGCAATTGAACAAAATAGAGCTTTAATGAGAAAAAATTTATAACATATTACGAAAAACTCTTGAATAGCCTACTACTACATGAATATGATAAACATGCCAGTATAGTTTAATTTCACATTAAAATTATTTGTTTTAATTAATTAAATTCTTTTAGCTTATTTTACGCTCATGTTTGTAAGCAACTTTAGAACGGAATTCATATGTCACCAGCTGGGGTTAGCTAGTAACGCAAAACAAAATAAAACATCAAAGCGTCAAGCCTATAAATATAAAATAATCTTTTTTTCCCCAAAAGCCATGAAGTAGTATATGTTAGTAAACATATAATAGATTGATTGTTGAAATCACGAATGATGTATGCAAGAAGTGGAGCATGAAGAGGAGTTGTCGGAGCAAAGTAGAAGATCAGAAGGCGATAATAGAGAATAGCGCAAGGGAGTCTTGTGCAATAATTAGTTCGAACTTTAAAGACCTTGGTTATAAAGTGTCTAGCTGGCTTGTGGTTGTGAATCATTAGATCGCCTAACATAGTTTTTACAACGTGTTTAAGTTGTGAGTGCCAGATGCCCATTCTTTAATGGTTTAGCCTTCAGAATCTAATTTGTCTGATATAAGAGTCATGCTCTATTGCATTTATGAGTGTGTAGCATTATACACAACTAAAAACTTCTGGTGACCTTTTTCTTGGTAGATAATTTCCAGAACTAAAACTGATTTTTAAATAAAAACAATACAGTTCTACAGCTTTGACAACAAAGGCAAGTAACATTTCATCTAAACATTGAAGTGCAAATTACAAAGTATACGAAACACCAACCTGGCCTAGTAACAGGAACCACACCGGGTTGTGCAGCAACCAAGTGGGAAGGGCCGGCTAATTCACTTTCTGCAAATGCAAAGATGTCTTTTAAATTGTAAGCCAGACCAAATAAATAATTGCAACTGCAAAGCCCAGAAGCACAGAACCATGAAATGGGAGCTAACATACAATTAGATCATCAATTTACCTCCTTTTTGTTGCCGGTTGCGACGTTGCTTAGACAATCGGCATGCCTCGATCAGCTCCTCTGTGACAGGAACCCTAGGCCTGCCTCTCTTTTGGCGTGAAATATCCATGAATTCGGCACCAACTACATCAACACACACAAACAAAAAGGCATCAAAACATGTAATCCAAGGGCAAAACTCTATTTGCATGCCGATTAAATTGCCTGCCTCACAAGATGAACAAGACGAAGCAAAAACAAAAAATCTATCTTTGCCCAACTATTCACTAACACACTTTATTTTCCCTGGAAATTATATTTATATTCCAACTCCAACCACAAAACCAAACCAATGTAAATTAACAAATGCCCAAAACCTAATAACCAAGGAAAAAGATAGATCCAGCTTTACCCAACTATTCACTAATATACTGTACTTAACTTGGAAATTATATTAAGATAATTGGAATACATACAATAGATATTTTGTTGTCGTAGACTGCCTTCGGAGTTGTGCTGTCGTTGATATCACTGAATACCTCGTCTGTCATCCAAGATGGCTACAAACCAATTTTAGCACCAGGCAAGGATTTTCCGCACTTTTTCCCAGTTCGTTCAAATATTAGATCAAACACCATGCTTGATATATGTAGCTAGAGTTGGGAGTGGAAACAGCCAATAATTCACAAAAACCAATTCTAATTAGGGCTATTCGATAATTTGCTCGGAATCCTCGATTAACACAGAAAACTCTAATCCAAAAATATAAAATTAAATCTACAACAGACCTGGAGAGGATTGGGGTTCAGGATGGGTAAACACATATATGGGAAGAAAGAGGGATAGTAGATGGAGAGATGTAGTGTGGGGAGAGAAGTTATGCGCAAATATTAACGGTGATAACTCCCACGGCTGACTATCGGCTCCGATCACTATTCCTGCGGTGCCTCCACCTAGGTTGGGCGCCTGCAAAACGATGCTTGGCCGGGGGTGGTGGCTGTCAAGCACCTCCGGTGTGAGAATAAGTAATCGGAATAATGATAATCAGGCAGGTGGTGGTTTATCGAGAGTGTTTGTGAGTGGTAATTTGTGCATTATTTTGTGTGTGTGGAAATATGACTAAAGAGCAGTATTTATAGGCCAACTTCCCTAACCCTGTAGAACACGTGGCGGCCACTGTGGCTACAGTGTAAGGGATGGACTTTACCTCAACAGTTGTCCCTTTATTCCTTTTGCAGGTCTACAGTTGAGCAGTTAGTACTTGTGATACAGTTGCTCGTCCTTGCAGCATGGTGTTAGGTGTACTTTGGCTGCCTTGCTTTGGCTTTGCTTCACCTGCTAATTAATAGTACAATCTCTTGTGCATGCGCATATATATGTATTGTGTCAGTAGAATATTAGGAGATAATTATATTTAAAACATGTATGCCCCCGGTACAAAGTATGGATAAAGCTAAGTGTTGCGACCCGTGCCCGAGGTGGCGGACACGAGGGCTTCGGACAGGATTGTGGCAGTGGCGGTGATACCGTATACTATCATTGCCCCCCACTTCTCCTATCCACATTAGTGGGTAGGAGGAGGAGAGAAAAAAAATACATGTCTCCCGCGTTCTGTTTGTTGATTGCTGCACAGGTGGTGGCGGCTAGAAGTTTATGGGCCGGAGCTGGGAGTTGTGAGTGGCAGCCTAAACTACTGGCGGCCAACACTTTTGAGTGTAAATTTGTTGCTGTTGATTGCGCTTGGTGCTTGACGACGGGTGGCGGTTTGCATTGAGTGTAAAAATACGAGTGTAAAAATTAAAAGAAATGGAAGATAAAAATAAAAAGTTGCAGAAATGTGGCCAAATAATAGAAATATTAACTCGTACAAATACCTATAGAGATATTGTTTTATTTATTTATTATTATATATATATTTTTTAATGTTTTCTGTTTTTCAAAGGTTTTTTGGAAAAAGAGAGGTAAAAGGTAGAAGAACAAGAATAATTTTTTGTGTTGTTACTAAATGTTACTATGAGTAACGAGGGTAATTAAAAGTTGACCTTTGAATTTGCCATGGGTGTTGAACGGGCGCCGGTTGAACGATTTGGGTGGTCTTGGGATTGAGCAGCATTTAATGGAGGCTCTCGGGTACTCTGGGCATTGTGGCTATAAAAGGCCCCGTTATTTGCGAGAATAATCACATCGTACTTGTCCTTTGCTTGAGGCTCTGCTTTTAAAGCTTCATAGTTTTACCGTTCAAGGTTAGTGATGGTATCATACTTTGATGACATTTTCTGAAGTCTTGTCTGTTTGTTTTTTTGGCGGGTTTTTGCCTTCTTTTTTTTCGTTTCAGATGTCGCTTGATAAGGTTAACTGCATCTTCGACGGAAAACCTGTCTGCGAACTGACCAAGGAGGACCTGGGGGAGATTCACGAGAATGATCCCAATCTTTTCGTTGAAATTTGCTTTTGCATCATGGATGTTGTGCTTTACGATGCCGGTGGTGGTTATCCCGGCGATGATGCAAGCGGTGGTGATGAAGGTGGATGGAGCCCTATGGAGTCGATTGGTTCCAACTATTTTTCTTGAAGGAATTTGTAATTGGCTGGTGAACTCAACCCTTTTTTAGGGTTTTAAAGTTAATGGAAATGGGATGGTATTCTATTAATATGTATCTTTGAACTGTGTTTTTGTTTGATCTTGTGCGGGTTGTATTTGCTGAATATATATGTGTTTGTATATGTGTGTGTATGTATAGGGGACTGTGTAATCTTTTAGCGGTTGTAGTTTACTGGCGATTTTGAACTGTGGATGTTGACTGTGTACCAGGTTGTTGGCGGGTTAGATTTTAAGTATCTGTAGTTTGAATTTTGGTTGCCCCCCAAGTGCTGGCGGCAGCACTTGGAGTTAGAAAAAATTCGAAAGAATTTTAGTTGCCCCCCAAGTGTTGGCGACAACACTTGGAGTTAAAAAAAATTCGAAAGAATTTTGGTTGCCCCCCAAGTGCTGGCGGCAGCACTTGGAGTTAGAAAAATTTTGAAAGAATTTTGGTTGCCCCAAAAGTACTGGCGGCAGCACTTGGAGTTAGAAAAAATTCGAAAGAATTTTGGTTGCCCCCCAAGTGTTGGCAGCAGCACTTGGAGTTAGAAAAAATTCGAAAGAATTTTGGTTGCCCCCCAAGTGCTTGCGGCGGCACTTGGAGTTAGGAAAAATTCGAAAGAATTTTGGTTGCCCCCCAAGTGTTGGCGGCAGCACTTGGAGCTAGAAAAATTTTAGGAGAAAATTAAATGCCCCCAAGTGCTAGCGGCTGCACTTGGGGTTAGAAAAAATTCGAAAGAATTTTGGTTGCCCCCTAAGTGCTGGCTGCAGCACTTGGAGTTAGAAAAAATTTGAAAAAATTTTGGTTGCCCCCCAAGTGCTGGCGACAGCACTTGGAGTTAGAAAAATTTTAGGAGAAAATTGGATGCCCCCCAAGTGCTAGCGGCTGCACTTGGGGTTAGAAAAAAATTAAGAGAAAATTGGATGCCCCCCAAGTGCTAGCGGCTGCACTTGGGGTTAGAAAAAATTTAAGAGAAAATTGGATGCCCCCCAAGTACTAGCGAAAGCACTTGGAGTTAGGAAAATTCGAGAGAGTTTTGGTTAAGGATTTTTGGTTGGTTCCAAGGTAGCTGTTACACTTGGTGATGTTTGTATGTTTGTGAATAAATGTGAAAAGGTATTTGAAAATAAATGAAGGAATTTGAATTAAATGTATAAACGGCAGGGAATAAAAAGGCATGAGTAAATGGAGGAATTTGGAATAAATTTGAAGGTATGGCATTTAATGTGTTGAGGAGAGATAAGCAGTTTGGCGTATAGGTTTTCATGGTTGAGACGTGTGATGTGAAAATATGCATGCCTTTTCGTAGCTTTTGAAATGATTTGAATTTTGAGGGTGGTGTAGTACAGCGTAGGGTGTATGCGTGCAGTTTACACTGTGATGGTTGGTATGCCCGGGCCAATGAGGGCGTGCCACGTAGACGGGGAGTTAATTCTCCTCAGTAACCGCACCCGGCTATAAAAGGAGAGAGAGGGCAGTTTCTTTTCTTTTTATTTTGTTTTTGCACTCTTTTCTCTTACTCTTTCCCCTTTTCTCTCTTCTTTGCATCGGAAAGTCACCGTTTCTTGTGCTCCTGCTATCTGAAATACTATGGGAAGCCTTATTTTTTTGTCGAATTGCTACTTCTCCTTTATATTGTAGATTGATGGCGGTAAGTACTTCTACCACCATGTTTGCATGCGTCTTTTGTGTTGTGGTTTTGGTATGCATTTTCTTGTCTTAGTTTTTGTCACCCGCAGTAAGGTTTTGTTTTTTTTGTTGTTGTTTTTTCTGATTATATTGTTTGAACACAAGTCATTTGTGGTTGTTTCGTGAGGTATGTCTTTGTGATTTGTGTTTTTTGGTTGTGTTATGTTTCGGAATTTGGGTTTTTTGGTGTGATTTCTGGGCAAGCTGGGTTTGGATGGAGGTGTGTTCTTGATGTTCATGAGTGTATATATATAACTGTATATGGTAAATGGGGTTTTGATTCTATGGTTTTTTGTGTTTCGTGTTTTTGGAATATGTATCGTTTGGTCAACGATATTTGATAAAGTCAGTACCCTATCCTTTATTTGTAGCGGTATTTGGCCGCTTGGGCGTGTTGTAACCTAACCTTGAATTTTTATCTTTCAGCGTAGTAAAGCAGTTCACCCACATACCAACGAGGCCGGGGAGAGCACTATGCTAGTAACGGACGAAGGGAGGTGGGTTGATTGGGCTCATCTTACTTTTCCCGTTGTTCCGGACAGGGAGAATCACAAATATTTCTGAACTTACGAAAGTCTATATAGGAGTTTGGATGTGCCGCTTCCTGAATTTGAAAAGACGGGTATGGATGCCAAGTTTGTTGGGTTAAGCACTTAAAGCAGGATAGTACCTTCAAAGAAGAAGAGTGGGGGGATTTTCTGATCCGAATGTTCCTTATTGAAGACGGTTATACCTGGCGGCGTGCCGTCTCTGGGGAGAGGCTATATAACCGCCCTGAGGATGATTAAACTTTCATTCCCGTTTCTCACCTGAAAGCCGGGCTCCGTTTCCCCGTCCATAAATTCTTGGCTGACTTGTTTCGCTACTATTTCTATTGTCCATTTTCTCAATTTTCTCCTAACTCAATCAGGAGCATTCTGTGGTTTATCGCTAGTTTCAATGCCCGGAAGAAATAGCCGACCTTCAAGGCATTCTTCTGTTTGTTCAATGTGAAAGCTAGCAGTGCGAGGCCCTTTTATGAGTTGGTATTCTGCACAAGTCAAAGCCGTGTTGGAAAATCTTTGGGAGACTATCGGCCTTTTGAGTTTCCTGATAGTATGCCTTCTTGGCAAGAGGAATTTATTGGAGTGAAGGGTGGTGACCTTGCGTACATTCCCAATTTCCAAGTGAAGGTTGAGTGCTCGTATAAGGTGGATCGCAGCTCGTTGAGCGAGAACGCCATTGAGGATTTGGTCGGGCTGGTGAAAGCCCTTGGAAAGAAATGGGATGAGACGAATTTCTTTGCTCCTGCTGATCTACAACGACATTGTTGTAAGTGTTTAATTTTTTGCACCTTAGCTTAATTTTTTCTTCTGTAAGTTTGTGGACGCTTCTTTATTGTGTTTGTGTTTGTACGCAGTGTTGGACCCGAAAAAAGAGAGCTATCGCTGCATTCTCAGTTAAAACTCAAGGAGCAGGAATTTTATTTGAATTTCTTCAGGTCCAAACCTAACCGCCCTGCGAGCGCACGTGTTGCCATTGCAGGGGGTGATAGGACAGCCTCGCGGAGCGGTGGTCGCGGAGGGCAAGGATCTAGGATCCGAAAAAAGAAGGTAGTTGAGACCACTGCTGAGACTGATGAGTTTGGTGAACTTGTGGAGGAGGCGAAAGAGTTGGAATCAGAACGAGGTGAAGATGTGGATCCCGGAATGGCCGAAGATGCTGCTGGGAATATTAGCTTAAGTGCTTCAGAGGAGGAAACGACCGAGGTGACCACGAGGGGAAGTGGTCTACTAGGGATCGGGTTTATGCCTGGTTCGGCTGCGGTACGTAGAGCTGTTGCACGGGCTGAAACTAGCTTAGGCAATATTGTGTCCGGTAGCTGGAACCAGGTGCTAGTGACAGATGATGAAGGTGACATTCGTACTCGTGAAGTGAGAGAACAAATTCGAAGGGTGGAGCGCGGGGAAGTTAGCCAAGCATCTAAGCAGGCTGCAGGAAAATCTCCTGTTATTGTAATTGACAGCCCGGAAAAGGTGGACGCCGGGCATGTGGATGTGGCGGGTGTTGAGGGGGAGAATGTTGATTCTGAGGCTGAGATATTGGTAAGGGTACAGGCAATCACCAGGATGGGGATGAATTTGGCTTTGAGGCCGTTGTTCCTCCCCCGGTTTCTCCTTTGAAGAGGTTGAAAATGAAGTTAAACTTTGGGGAGAGCTCTAGGAGGAAGCGGGCTAAGGTTGCCACGCCTGTTGTGAGGAAGTTAAAGGTTGCTGTCGTTGGTGAAGCGGGTAGCTCTAGGTTGGGGGAGAACATTTCTGGGCAACATGCTGACTCTTCGAAGTATAATACCGAAGAAGTTGTGGTTTTTTCTGATAGTGATGACATGGTGGAAGATGATGGTGTCGGCCGTAGGCCGGGGTATGGGTATTTGTTCAAATCCGCTCCCAATACCTTTACTGCGGAATCGATGACAGATGATGATTACGCCAAGCTAAACACCATGGACTTTGATAAGATGTGTCGTCTTGGCCAAAAATATGTGGCACGGGTAAGCTTAAACTTATCTTATTTATAGATTATGGCTTTATTGCAGGAGATAATTGTTGTTTCTTGTATTTGCAGAGTCAGGGTGTTTATACTGGGATCTTGGCCACGGGATATCATTTCCGCCAGCAAAATGACGGTTTGCGCGGTGATTTGGAACGCGTAAATGGTGAGCTGAAATATGAGAAGATCACGAAGGAGAATGCTGTTAAAGCCTTGCAGGCGGTGGAGCTGCAGAAATGTGAAGTTTCCAATGATTATGAGTCGTTGCGTGTCCGCTATGAGAGTGAATGTAGGATTGCTGCTGGGTTGGAAGAAGAGAAAGATGTGTTGCAAGGTGCTTTGAATGCGACCAATGAGGAGGTGGAGAGATTGAAAGTTCGCTTGAGGCATGAGACCGATCGTGGTGTGGATGCTGAGAGGCACTTATCTTCCCGGCCAACTGAGGAGGCGGCCATTAGTAAGTTTGTGAAGAGTGATGCCTACCAAGAGGCAGTGGATGCTGCGGTTATAGCCAAAATTGAAGAAACTGCCAAAGAACTGTCCAAAGCCAAATCCAAGGCAAAGCAAAGGAAAAAGAAGATCCGGTCTTTAAAGTCGGAGTTGAAGGGTGCTCCGAAAAGTCATCGCGAGGATGTGCCTGTGGAGGAGGTTGTGGGTCAGGACGGGGAAAAATCAGGGGAACCTATTGAAGTGCCCATTGCGGCCGTGCCGCTAACTGATGTTGTGTCAGCCGGTACTGAGATGGCTGGAAGTGTGTTGGTGGCACTTGGTGCTGCCCCTCCGATTGATGAAGTCCGCGAGGGGGAAAGAGCTAACATCGTTGTGGAAAGCTTCGGGGAACATGTCCAGGAGAGATTATATGCTCCTGTGCCCCAAGGCAATGAAGGTCCTGCCCTTGAAGCTGTTGCTGACCCGGTTGCTCCGGAAGATGAAATGGATGCGAGAGTTGCTGCAGTGTTCTACTTCTAGGCTTATTTTTGGGTCCTCAATCCGTGTGATGACCTGAAAACATGAATTTGTAATAGGTTTTTTGTAATTATTGTCACGAAATGTGCAAGGTGGATTGCATTATTTATTCAAGCTTTTGTAATGAACGCGGGTCGTATGAAATGGGGTTTTTGATGCCACGGGCATTTGGCTGATTATACTTCCTTCGTTTTTCATTTCTGCTTCATAATGCAAGTTTGCGTTTATTTTTCCTTGTAAAATTTCTTTGAGCTGGTTTCATTGTTTTCTTTTTGTCATTGTGTGGTTTGAACGTAGTTTTTTGTTTTCTGCCTTGGTTGCTTTATCTGACTCTTTGGTTACTCGACCATTTGGCCGTTTGGTCCATTGGTTGCTCGACCAAAGGGTAGTTTGTTTGTTTTTTTTGCTTTGTTGGTTGCTCGACCAAGCGGTCATATGTTTGCTTTTTTGCTTTGTTGGTTGCTCGACCAAGCGGTCGTATGTTTGCTTTTTTGCTTTGTTAGTTTCTTGACCAAGCGGTTGTATGTTTACTTTTTTGCTTTGTTTGCTTGGTTTATTTTTGAGGGGTTGTTCGTCCCCTTGTTAGACGTAAAATGCTACTTCATTTATCTTGTTGATGTATGAAGCTTCGTTACTCGGAAATAGAAAGGAACCATCACTTTTTCATTGAAATTTTATATTAATACAACAAAAGGGGTTTGGTGCCCAATTGGACTTAATACATGATTGCTGCTAGCGGTCTACTGGTAATACTTCCTTAGCTTTTCTGTGTGCCAAGTATTGTTAACTTCAGTACCGTCTAGCTTTGCAAGTTTGTAGGAGCCCGGCCGTATGACTTGGATGACCTTGTAAGGGCCTTCCCATTTGGGCATTAGTTTGCCGATGTGTCTAGGATCTGAGGCTTCTGTTGCCCGGTTAACTAGGTCGCCGACTTCAAAGTTTCTGATGCGTGTCCGCTTGCTGAAAAAATCCTTTGTTTTCTTTTTGTAAGTTTCCATGCGGTCGACTGCATCTTCCCGCACTTCATCAAGTAGATCAAGATTTGTCCTGAGGCCTTGGGTGTTGGCCTCTTCTTCGAAGTTTTCGGTCCGGTGTGATGGCAAACCAATTTCCACAGGTGCCAAGGCTTTTGTCCCATATACAAGTTTAAAGGGAGATTCACCCGTGCTTGTTCGTGCCGTCGTTCTATAGCTCCATAGGACGTTGGGAAGCTCTTGTGGCCATTTCTTCTTGGATGTAGTTAGTCATTTTTCTAGGCCTCTTACTATGATTCTGTTGGTAACCTCAACTTGTCCGTTGGTTTATGGGTGGCAAACGGACGCTTTCTTATGCTTAAACCCATGTTCGGAGAAGAACTTTTTGAACTTGGAGCTGACAAATTGTGTGTCGTTGTCTGATATTATCACTTTTGGGATACCGAAGCGGGTGATGACGTGTTCCCGGACAAAGCTAATGGCATCTTCTTGGGTAATATTTCTTAATGCTTTTGCTTATGCCCACTTTGTCATATAATTGCCACCATGACATACTACAATTCTCCCTTAGCTTTTGGGAAAGGACCCATGATGTTGATTCCCCAAATAGGAGGGCTGGCAACTTCCTGGCCATGTTACTAAACAGTTGATATTGATGGCATCTCTTTGCGAAGCTTTTACAGTCTTTGTGCATCTTTGGCCAGTAGTAGCCTTGTCGCAGAATTTTATGGGCCAAAGCCTTTCCGGCCATATGGTCGCCACAGATGCCTTCGTGGACTTCTCTCATGCAGTAGTTTGCTTCCTCTTCATCAACACACTTTAGGATTGGGGAGTCAAAACTCCGTTTGTACAGGATTCCATCCTTCATGAAATATTTGGTCGCTTGGGCTCTTATCTGTTTAGCCTTTATCTTATCCTCTGGGAGTGTGCCGTTTTCCAAGTAATGGACGTAAGCAGTCATCCATGTCTTGGTTGGCGGGTCGATTTCCATGACCACTTGTTCTTGGATACTCGGAGTCCTAAGCTCCTCGAAGTAAATAGTGTTCGGGATTGTTGCCTCGCCGTGCACCAGCTTTGATAGCATGTCCGCTGTGGAATTATCTGAGCGATTGATTTGTTCCAGCTTAAAATCTTCAAATTTTCTTAAAGCATCTTGAGCCCGGGCTTCATATTTGAGCAAAGTCTCATCTTTTGTTGTGTAGTCGCCCAAGGTTTGTCTAACGACCAGCTTAGAGTCAATATAGACGGATATCTTCTTGACTTGTAAATTTTTTGCCAACGCGAGCCCCGCTAGGAGTGCTTCATACTCTGCTTGATTGTTTGTGGCTTTGAAGTTGAGCTGAATCGCCTGTTTGACCTGAAAGCCGTCCGGGCTTTTGAGAATTAGCCCGGCCCCACACCGGCCATTTGTGGAAGAGCCGTCGACATATAGTTCCCAGTAGGCATCTTGTGGCTCTATGGCGATTGGCTATTTTTCAGGGTGAGGAGTTGCCTCAGAAAATGCACATTCTATGACAAAGTCCGCCAATGCTTGAGCCTTGATCGCGGTTCTTGGGACATAAGTCAAGTGATATTGACTGAGCTCCACGGACCAATTAATGAGCCGGCTAGATAGGTCGGGTTTGTGCAAAATCTTCCTTAATGGTTGGTTTGTGACCACCCGAATTTTTCTTCCCTGAAAGTAGTGCCGTTAATTTTCTGCTAGCCATGACCAGTGCTAAGGCAAACTTTTGTACATGCGGGTCGCGCATTTCTGCGTCCTTCAATGTTTGACTCACATAGTATACTAGCTTTTGCTGGTCCTTTTCTTCTTTGACAAGGACTGCTCCAACCGCCTTGTCTGTGGCAGACAAATATAATGATATTGGCTCCATTGGCGGAGCCACTGCTAGCAATGGCAGAGATGAGAGATAACGCTTCAAATCTTCAAATGCTTTCTGGCATTCCTCATTCCAGGTTATTATCTTAGACTTGGTTGCTCCTTTTAAAGTGTCAAAGAACGGTAGGCATTTGTATGCCAGCTTCGCTATGAATCGGCGTAGTGCGGCCAGACGGCCGGTTAACTTTTGTACATCTTTGATTGTCTTTGGTGGCCGCATGTCCATTATTGCCTTTATCTTCTCGGGGTTCGCTTCGATGCCCCTGTTTGATACAAGGAAACCAAGAAATTTGCCCGCATCTAGGGTGAAGGTGCATTTATCTGGATTGAGCTTCATATTGTATTTTCTTAACGTGGCGAAACATTCTTCTAGGTCTTTGAGATGAGATTCTCTGAGGAGAGATTTAACAATTAAATTGTCCACATATGCCTTCATATTTCTTCCCAGTTGCAATTTGAAAAATTTGTTCATGACCCGCTGAAAGGTTGCCCCGGCATTGATCAAGCCGAAGGGCATGACTTTGTAGCAATACACGCCACGATGAGTAACGAAAGCTGTTTTTTCTCTAACTTCAGGGGCCATTTTAATTTGATTGTAGCCCGAGAAGGCGTCCATAAATCTCAACATTAGGTGACCCGCTGTTGCATCTATGAGTTGGTCGATGGTGGGAAGTGGATAAGGATCTTTTGGACACGCGGCATTAAGATCTATGTAGTCTACGCACATTCACCACTTGCCGCTTGCTTTCTTTACCAACACCATGTTTGCGACCCATTTCGGGTAAGTTACTTCACAGATCAAGTCTGCATCCAGCAGTTTGTCAATTCCCACGTCTATCGCCTTTTGCCACTCCGGGGCGAAGTTCCTTCTTTTCTGAACTTTTGAATCTCTCTTTGGATCCACTTTGAGCTTGTGGATTGCCACAAGCACACAATTACTTATTTCTATTCTAAAAACACTAATTTAGTGCAGCACATAAATTAGCTCTCTTGACACTAGCAACCAATAATGAAGCACTATCAATTTAACCAAGTAAAGGAATTAAACAAAGAGAGGCTAGGACAAACCCAAGGATGAGAAGCTCAACCTAGGTATTTGCACTTGAATTTTGTGGATTTAGGTACACTAAATCTTGTGCTACTATAATGAATGAACTAACGATTACGTATTAGAACAAACAATTAGCAATTGAAGATACAAGAAGAGTAAGGTGAAGCAACTTACAAATCTTCAAGCAAAATCATAAGCAATACAACACAAATATTCAAGATAGAGTGAAATAGATCTTACTTAAAATGGAGTGGGTTTAGTACAAGAATTGCTTCCTTGAGCCAAATATATGAAGTTAGTTACTCATAATCAATGCTAGATTATGAATAATTAATGTTTCTCTCTACTCTACTAACCCTAGTTTTATGTTCCTGAAGAGGCAAAAATGAGAGGAAAATAAGATGTGAAGATTTAGATGTTATAATATGTAGGGTTTGGCTTCTTTTAATACACAGCAGGGGTTGCACGGCCTGCTACACGGCCGTGCAGTAGCCCATGAAAAAGACTGTCCAATCTACACTACTTAGAACACTCTGCACAGCCTGTTGCACGGCAGTGCAGTAGCCGGTACGAGACAAAATCTTCAAGATTATACAATAAAAACCTCCCGGAAACGCGAGCTTGCATCTTCTAACTTCTCTCTTGAATAACTTTGCTTTCATGCCCGAAATAAGCCATCTTTTCAACAATTAAGCATGAGGCACTGAAAGATGAAAAACATAATTAATAACGATAAAACAACATTCGGAACTAACAAAAATGCAAGAAAATAAATGACAAAACGTGTATAAAATACACGTTATCAGTTGCCTATGAATTCGAATTCTCCTTTTATGCAACTTCGATTCGAAGGACATTTCTACATGAAATAGGTTACCTATTGGCTATTGTACTTAAATAAAGGAAATTTTAATTATTTATGTTTAAAATTTATTTTAATTCAAGAGTTTTTATAATAAATTTTAGTTATATGTGTTGCCTATGAATTCGAATTCTCCTTTTATGCAACTTCGATTCGAAGGACATTTCTACATGAAATAGGTTACCTATTGGCTATTGTACTTAAATAAAGGAAATTTTAATTATTTATGTTTAAAATTGCAAATTTTACCAAAATAAGAAAAATAGGTTGGAGTGATCTTAGAGCGACATCTAAACTCCCGCGTATCCTCCTTTATATATATATATATATATATTGATGTAAAGGAAATTTTATCCAATTTTACGGTAGTATAATGGTATGATCATTAGACGATCAAAATAACTTAATAAGGAGATTAAATTAATTAATATGCAAGTTATATTCAATTTTTATTGTATATTAAAATAATAAAGACCGTTAAATTTTAAAATAGATAAACGTGGACCGTTAGATCTAATATTAAAATGTATATTTGATTTGGTTGTTAGTAGAACGATATTCAAATACTAAAAAGGATATTTTGATAATCTAAACCATATATAAGTAGATTTTTTAAATTGAAAAGAATTATTCGTGTAAAAATTCTTCACTTTCACTTTATTCTACCTTCAGTTTCTAGGTAGTCATAATTAAAAACCATTATTACATTAATTAATTTATGAGTTTCGCGTGAAACATAAAATTACCAAAATCTGGTTTTTAGGACTAAAGATAGTGCCCAGTAGTGAATTGAGCGTCTAAAATTTAATGAATATAATATTTTAACTACAATTTGATCCTGCTTTCTTTAATTTTTTTCAATTTATTTTTTTTATTTCTTCCAATAAAATATTTAAATTTATTTATTAAAAATTTAATTCAACACAAAATGTAATTAATATGATAATTAAATAAAAAAATCATATATATATATATACATATATTTAATTATTTATGAAAGAAAGTCAACAAAGTATTAATTATTATTAAATGATAAATTCTCTGTAATTAATTGATATTTATTAGATTTTGGACGCTCAAAATACTATTTGTGCTCTAGAATTCTAAAAATTATATTTGAACGATTTTATGGCCCACGAAACTCATATAGTAATCACTAATTTAGTAATAGTTTTAAAAAAATTCAACTAAAACTACCTATAAATTGAAGAGAAAAGAAAGTGACACATTTTAATGTTACGAATTATATTCAGTTTAGGAAATATATAATAGAATATTGAAATTTCTATATTTAAATGGATAAATTACTTTTTCATTAATTTAAAGTCAGAACCTAATTAAAAATAAGTATTTACTTTATTAACCTTTAAAATAGTAACAAAGTTTAAAACTTAATAACATGTAAATATTAAATTAATTAAAAATATTAAAAAGGAACAGCTTATAACCCGTGCAATATGCACAGTTCTTTTTTAATATTTATAATTATAAAAAATTTAAATTTTTAAATTTTTATATGTTATTAATTTACATGATTAATTTGTGTTTAAAATTTGATATTTATTATGTTTTACACGTTTATTTTACTATTTGTACTCTAATTTGAATTTTAAAAATTAAATTTGGATGATTCTACGTCCACATGAAACTCACAAAATAATCCTGAAATTAGTGATCGTTTAACAATTCCTTTTCAACTAAAACTATCCCATAATAATGGATTATATAATAACAATAAGAGGGATAACAAAAGTGTACTACAATAGATTAAGGGATCGATTCTTACTAATTACATAAATAATAAATAATAAAACTATGATAACATTAGCACCCATGTTTAGTATTAACCGATGCCCATTTCCGATAGGATATAATTAAGTGTAATACTTTTAATTTCATAAAACAAAATAATTTACTAATGCTTGATCTCAAATAAATTTTCAATAACTAATCTCAAAATTACAAGCACGCACTTAAAACATAAATTAGTTCTTAACCTCATACAATTCAAATATATCGCTTACAATAGAGTTGTAATTCGGGCCGAGCCGGGCGAGTTCGAGCCGGGTAATTATTCGAGCCGAGTTTTTTTTAACGAGCCGAGCCGGCTCGTTTAACTAAACGAGCTGAATTTTCTGTCCGAACTCGGCTCGTTTAACTAAACGAGCCGAGTCGAGCCGACTCGTTTATAAACGAGCCTATTTAAACTAATCGAGCAAGCCAAAATAACACTTAAACGAGCTTAATTTTCTACCCGAACTCGGCTCGTTTAATTTCACGAGCCGAGCCGAGCCAGCTCATTTAATTAATCGAGCCGGAACCTCTACCCGAACTCGGCTCGTTTAACTAAACGAGCCGAGTCGAGCCAGCTTAGACGAGTTCGAGCCGAGCGAGCTCGCGAGCCGCTCGGCTCGAATTACAGCTCTAGCTTACAATATCTAATTTGCATATTATGTACTGCTTTTCTTCATATATCGGAATTTTGAAACGGAGAACAATTTGATCATGTCCCTTATTATTTGATGAGTTGGGTAGCAAACAATGTCACATGTAAAAATAATAAGAGGTTCCAGTCCTGGTAATAATAATTTAAAAATAATACAAATACAAAGATGATATACATGTATTTAATAATTTAAATAAATAAAAATTGATAATACAAAGATAATTAATCAATTGAAACCTAATAATAATCAGAGAATACTTATCAACAAATCAAAACTTACTAGAAGTTCAATATACAAATTATATATTCTATCATATAATAAAAGTAAAAGAAATAATAAGAGAGCACTAACATAGATCAAGAGTACAATAAGACCTGGCAAATCGGATAACCGGATCAGTTTCAGATTGGATCCATTTCGGATTGGATCAATTTTCGGTTTTGATATATTTTGATATACTTCGGATCAGATTGGATCTAATTCGGTTCGGGTCTAGTATCGGTTTTACAAATTTTAATCGGTTTCGGTTCGGATCTAGTTTCGGATCGGGTCGATTTCAAATTAAAATTGGATAAATTCATATTAAGATCAGATAATATTCGGTTCGGATCTTTTCGCATTGAATTTTGTCGGATCGAAAAAATTTGGTTTCAATTATGTTGTATCAATTTTGAATTAACATTAAAACTAAATAAATGTAATTAGTAAGTTTGTAAAAGTATAGTTATACCGCGAAAATAAATATTCAATTGAGTAATATAAAACTTGATTGTTTATTGAGTATTTAGTATTTAATATAATTTATTCTAGTCTCTACTTGGATTAGTAATATAAAATAACATTTTTGGTAAATGTATAATATTATAATTTTAGCAAAATAATATTTACTATATTATACATTATCCATTTATTTTTAAAATATGAGTTATATTCACCTTTATTTTCACTTCTCACAAAATTAAAAGTAAATTTCATTTTTAAAATTTTATCATTATGGAATACACATGCAATATTGCTCGATATTTCTAGCAAAAGCCAAAAAATATATAATAATATTTATTTATTTTTAAAAAATTTTGATTTACATATCTTAATTCAACTTTCAAGCATATTCAATTATACGTGACAATTTTTTAATCTAAATCTTTTTTTGTGTTTTAAAGTTTTTAAAGTGGTTAGGATTTTTTTAGATGGTTGAAAATGAACATATTATTATAATTAATAAGTCTTATTTAATCATTTATATTACTTGATGGATTTTATTTCTTAATCATGTAAAAAAAGATTTTCAATTAGTTGAGAATCATGGATTGATGAGTCAGTTAATCTGAGCCCTTAAAAGAAGCCATTCATTTAAAAAAAACACATCTATATTCTTACTATATTATAGTAAGCGAAAGAGGTATAATTTGTAGTTTGATTAATCCTTTTATGCAAAATTGAAAATCTAGCTACTTTTTTGAAACTCGGTGGCAAACTTAGCCACCAAAATGCAACGAACTTTAATTGGAATTGTATTTCATAACCATTCATGTACGTTCCTTTAATCTCAAAGTCTAATTTTTTTTTATTTAGGGATATTCGCATTACGAAATGTATAATTTTTTATACATCAATCCATATACGTATATGTAACTTGGACAAATTTTCAAATCGGCATAAATTTTTAAACAACACAAATCACATTATAAAAATATCGTGTGATACGCTACGAGTTAGGCAATTTACATATTTAAAAACTAAAAAATTAAGGAAAATGTTAAATCCAGAGCAACATTTTTATTTCCAGAGCAAGTTTCCTTGAAAAGACCAAATTGTCCTTGTTTTTGTGAATGCAGGGGGCTAGACTTGGTTTAAAATAAGAGCAATTTTGCCATTTCACAGAAATTTGCTCTGGAAATAAATTTTTTGCTCTGGATTTAACATTTCCCAAAATTAAATAAGAAACTGTATCAAAATAATTGATAATGAGCCAATTTTCCAGTATTAACTTCGATAATTATATTTCAATAATAAGTATATAAATCAGACATACAGTATATCGGGCCTGTTTGTTTACACTTATTACTGTGAGCTTATGGCTTATAAGCCCATAAACACTTATGGGGGGTGTTTGCCAAAATAAGTTTTAGCTCAACTTATAACTTATAAACCCATAAGTTGAATGTTAAGAATCCTTAACATTCAACTTATAACTTATTCTCGAGATACGTAATATATAATATCCTTCAAATCTTCAAAACCATAGGTGAACATGTTATTAAATTAAATCTTTCAAAAAAACACGTGAACTAGATTTAATGTTAAATTGTTAATGAATTACGATAAGTGAACATGTTATTAAATTAAATCTTACCCCCCCCTCACTCCCCCCAGACGTTAAACCCCCCAACCCCCCACCCTCCACACGTTCCAAAGCTCACCCCACCAAGCAGCAATTCTATCTCTCTCACACATATACTAATATAGTGATATAAATAAAAATTTAATCTTCAAATATTTATATCTTTCAATCTACTCATCCAAAATTAGGGATTTACATATGTATGTGTTTTGAAAATCGAGCTCTATACATTGATATAAATATTTTCTTATTTTGAACAAATATTTTTCTGGGTAATATTTGTAGTTTAATTCGAATTTGAAGGTTTAATGGAGTTTTTGACGATTTTGAGCTTACAAGGTTGTACATCGATATTTGTTTATTCTTAGGTATTAATTTCATAATTTTTGGGTACTTTTTATTTCGTCGAAAAATTCTTGAGGTTTCCGGAATCGGTTATTATAGTTTCTTTTTAATTTTCTATTTTGACTATTGTATATATCGCCGCATGTTCCTGTGTGTGTATGTATATATATATATATATATGTATATATATATATATATACACACACACATATACATATATATATATATATAATTGAGATTTTTCAAATTTATTTTGACTCGTCGGAAAATGTTTGGTTGATCAGAATCTGGATTTTAGTAGTCGTATTTGATCGGTTTCGGATCATTATCGGATCAAGTATTTCGGATTATTATCGGTTAGATATTCGGTTCGGGTAATTTTTGGATCGGATGAGATCGGTTTTCGGACAATAATCGAATTTGACTATATCGGATCGGATTTCGGTTCAGATCGGATTGTTTCAGATTTGGTTAAATTTTGATTAATCTATTTCGGACATAAAATCGGATCTCGGTTCCATGAATTTCGGATCGGTTCTTCGGATACAGACCCAATTTGCCAGGTCCAGAACAACATATTAAATTAAAACTATAATTTCAACATATTAAAAATTTATATAAGAACATTTAAAACTATGAGAAAAGTTCTATGGAGTACTCATTTAATTGGAGTACTTGGAGTACATATACATTCTGCATTTGAAAATATTTTAAATTTATTATTTTGCAAACCTTGTTATATGAATATCATAATTTCATTGATAATCTTGAAAATCATGAATTTTTTGCAATATGTTCATCTTGAAAATCGGATCTCGGTTCCATGAATTTCGGATCGGTTCTTCGGATACAGACCCAATTTGCCAGGTCTAGAACAACATATTAAATTAAAACTATAATTTCAACATATTAAAAATTTATATAAGAACATTTAAAACTATGAGAAAAGTTCTATGGAGTACTCATTTAATTGGAGTACTTGGAGTACATATACATTCTGCATTTGAAAATATTTTAAATTTATTATTTTGCAAACCTTGTTATATGAATATCATAATTTCATTGATAATCTTGAAAATCATGAATTTTTTGCAATATGTTCATCTTGAAAATCCTTTATGTTTTGCATTCAGAACATATATGTTTTGCAACCCAAATGTGTTTCGTAGAATAATTCGTTTTGCAATATTTTTTTAGCAAACCATATAAAATTTTCAAGATTTTCGATGAAATAGTGATATTCATGTAATAAGCTTTGCAAAATAATAAAGTTTGCAAAATTTTGAATGCAGAAAGTATGTACTCCAAGTACTCCAATTAAATGAGTACTCTATAGAACTTTACTCTTAAAACTATATTATAAAACTAATAAATATATTTATAAAAAATTCACAATTCAAATCTCATCAGCCGTATATTAAATTTAATATTTGTACATAAAAAAAATGTTCGTAAAGTTGCATTCAAGAATTATGAGTATATAAGCATCCTTTATTTTTTCTAATGAAAATTATTCCCTCTGTCCCTAAATTGTTTACATTAGGGGACAGGGACGTGACATGCATTTTAAGGCTCCTAAAAAGTATAGTTCTATAATTTATTTTTAAATTTTTTTCTTCTGAATAAATATTTAATGTTTAAATTTTTTTTCAAAAAAAGAAAATTTTAAAAAAAAGTTATGGAACTATACTTTATATCCACCTTAAAATACGTGTCAAGCAGTGTTAAAAACATGTAAATAAATGAGTGGCACGGAGGGAGTACTAATTAACTTTCGATTGCCATCCCTTTGCATATGATTTATGTCAATTTATAACAAAAAAAACATCATATATAACGCAATAAAAAAGTCAATAAATTATTATTTTTTTAGATAAATATTTAACGTTTACAAAATAAAGTGTAATATATAAATACATGTTAGCCAATTATATATTATTTTATCAGTACTATATTTTAATATATAATAAGCGTAAAAAAAATCTTATCCAGTTTTTTGGTGATATGGTAGTGTGGTTCGTATGACCTTGATGACCAAAATAGCACGGACTTTTAAATTTTAAATAGATAAATGAGAAACGTTAGATCTAATTTAAAAAGTTTATTTAATTAATAATAGGATTATATTCAAATAAAAACCAAATTTTAATAATATAAATCAAATATAAAAAGGTTTTCAAAATTAAGTAAAATTCTCAATGTAAATATTCATAACTTTGTTTTCTCTTCAATTTATGGGTGGTTTCATTTAGATAATAATTGTTAAATCATCACTAAATTAAAGATGATTTTGAGTTTTGCATGTGCGGTAAATGTGTCTAAATTTGATTTTTAGAGTTTAAGTAGAGCAAATATAGTATTGATATGCCTTTTAGTATACTTGTTGTCTTAACTGGACTTATGACTTAACTTTGGTTTATGTATAGCTCAATTACATATCATCATTTTGATACATACATATGTATAGATACGCGTACTTGGGCATTACTTTTTGATATTTCAGCATGTTTAATTGTTTTTTATTATTATTTGTTGATCAGCTCCAGCTGCAGTGATTGGACATAATTGAATTTTCCTCTGTTCCTCCTGGTTTTGAATGAAGATGCAGTTGATGGCTGGTGTTGGTGAATGATGACTCCTGTTCTTATTCTGGTTTCTGTTGTGGTGTTGGTTGAACTTTTGGTGAATATGTGAACTTCTTTGCTACCCAAAGTTGGAGGGGGGATACTTATTACTGTAGGAATATTATTTTATGATATGAGAGAATGAACGTAAAGCTACCCAAAAATGATCCCCTTACACTTAAAGTACCATTAAGAGATTTAGCCAAAAGAAAAAGTACCACTGAGATATCTATCCAGCAGAATGTAGAATTATTGTAAGAATATTTTAGTCAAATTTCAGAGCATATATATTGCAAACAAATAAAATTTAATAGAAAAATATCAGTCATACAGTAAGAGTGTCCTCAAGTTTCCTTGTTTCAGCAATCAGTTTCTTCTCATCAATAAATGGCAATTTGGCAATACCCTAAATTCATAGGACATTTTCAAGTCCACTTCAATAGCACACAAACAAATAACTGCATAATGTTGTTCATGCATTCTGATTATAAAGTGGAAAAAACCTGCCAAGCGAACCGCTTCCCATTCATGTCAATTGCAAAATCTAATAAACAAGTAAAACAATCAAATTACATTTCAATTGCATATAAATATGTTGGCTAATAAAAAAAATCAAAAGTTTGGGAGGGAAATAAACATCAAGCATATGAGAAGAAGAAACTTAAACATTGTGAAAAACCTATTACCAGAAGGATTAAACTCATGAATCGGTGAGGATGGATCGATCATTAAATTCCTGAATTTTTCAGGTAGAGCACTGGAACTGCAGAATGTAAAGCTTGGTGGAATAAAGACACATCTATTTCTATATATAATACGCCAACATAAGAAAAAAATCTTGAGATTTTTTAATGCACATGAAAAGTCAAATTTACCCCTGCTCATTCTAATTTATTTGGTATGAACGGTTGCCTGTCCACCTCCTCAATTGACTGTTTTCTGCTCAAGGTTTTGAGAGATTACGATAGTTTGATTTCATTTTCGTCTTCTAGGATTGGGAATTGATCGTGGTACTGGGTGGCATAGGCTCAATTCTTCCCTTGTGTCAGGTAATTGTATTATCCTGTTCTCATTCTCCTTCTGCTTATGCACTATGATTTCAATTTGTAATTCTGGGTCCTTGGTTGTGTGTGTGTTTTTGGCCATTTAGGGCTTCATAAATTTGCTTGGACTCAAATAGAAGCAATGTATTGCCTTTTGTATCATGAATTAAATGATTCCCGGGAGGTTATGCCATGTAATTTATAAGCTATAGGATTCTATTCTCAAAGGCAATGAACGGGGCACAACACAATATGCTATTTCTTAGGTATAGTTGTTACTGTAGAAATTACATAGTACATACATATAGCTGACAGAATGGAATTTGTGACCTTTCAAGCCTTGTAAAAAGCATTTGCACAGAGATTTAAAGGCATTGTTTATGCTTTGCTTGTGAATCCATATTCTCTGTGCTTTAATTGTGAACCAAATATAAACACAACTTGTGATCACTATAATTGTAAACATCCTTATTTTTTAATAGCCAAGTCATAACTACATGTGTATTGGAGATGAAAATTGAAGTTAATGGCCTGATAGGTAAATGGAGACCATAATCGGATGTAGTTTTGTTAACTGAAGTGTAAAATTCTTATGATATGCTCTGGTGAGTGTTATCATTTCTGGGTATACTCACACCAAGAAATGATTGATTTGCTTTCTTATTATGAATTTGGTCCTGATAAAAGAACATCCAAAGACCAGATGAGATTCAAGTTCTACACTTGCTAAATTAACAAAAGACTGATACGTCTAAAAGATAGGGAGTAACTAGGGGCAAGTTTTGTGAAACGTTATCCTGTTGTGTAGCGAAGCCAAGCTCAAGTAGCAATGAACCCCGGACGAAGTTACTTGCTTAACCATTAATTTTATATCAAATATGTTCAGCTCTAGGCATAACATTGAAGTATGGTAGCTTTAATTTTTCAGATTTTCAGGCCTCTTTAATTTTAATGAATTTACTGATAGGTGATATATTATTTCCTGCTCAATGATAATTCTTGACAAAAAATGATCCCTAATCCTTTATATGTGTTGGAATATGTCCTTTATATGTGTTGGAATATTTGGTCGATGCTACATTTGTAACATCCTTTCTGTGGTTAATGCTTTATATCTAATAGAAGCTTATCAAGCATCTCTTGGCCTGAAAATTAGAAATTAGGTCTAGATACCCAACAACACAGTAGCAATTTGGTTAAATCTCAACAGATGAGTACCTTCTTCAATCATACTAAAAAATTGTCATTTTTTGGACAAGGTTCATATCCACTGAAAGCCCAAAAATTTATTACACAAATACATAATAATCAAGCAGAATCATTGAGATAGCCAATACCAGTGAAAACATATACACCCATCAAAAAAGATGATCATTGTTTATTTTAACTTGTGGGTGGCGGTGCTATTCAAAATGCATACAAATAAAATAAAATCGTTACAGATAATGCAAGAAAAAAGAAATAATAATAATAATAGTTAAAACCTTGAGATGATTTGAGTGGCCTGGTGGTGATTGATTTACATGCCACCAGAGCTACTAGGGTTTAGGTTGCATAATGTGGCTGCCATTGCCATGCTTATCCTCCCTTTACAATCTATACATACACATGTGAATCTATATGTTCTGTTCTGCTTCTGGTGCAAGGACAAGGTAGAGTAGAGTACCCATTTTCAACTACAAGAAAGTGTTTATGTGTTTTTTTTGGATACATTGATTTTGATGTGGGTATGGCCGAATGGCTCAATTCTTCCCTTGTGTCAGGTAATTGTATACCGATAAACTTTCAGTAATAGATTTTGCTTAACAGTTTTTCTTTAATTATTCACAGCAATTTTTGGAGCTCCAGGGACTTCACAATTCTCAGCTGCAACTTACAGCAGATTTAAGTGATAAGCTAGAGAAAACTGAGGTATTAACTTGTACAATAATTTATTTCCTCTTGTTTTTTTCCTAAAAATAATCATATTGTTGCATTTTTGTTTCACTTCAAAAAAAACTCCATGAAATAGAACATGCATTGGTTGATCCTGAAGAAAGATATAGACAAGCAAATGCAACCATTAAAGAGAAACAATATTTGATTTCCCATCTTATCAAGTCAGGTAAGTTGAATATTCTCTGTGTTACTTGGAAAATCTTAGCCAGAGGTACTCAGCAAAATTTAATTCTGCAGAAGAATGCTTTAAATTGTATTCATCTCTTGTCAAATTATGCCAACCATTAGTTCTTATTTGTTAGTGCTTCCCATCTTCAACTGAATTTAACCATATATTACTTTTAAGGGTGAATGGTATTCCACATAGTTTGTCATTTATGAAATTTTAACTGATATTTGACAATAGAACTCCACATAGTTCATCATTTATGAAATTCTGACAATGAAATTTGGTTGTTTGTTAATTGTCAGAGTGATCACTTATTGAGCGGGCATTCGAGCTACGAGAAGAGCTTGAGAGTGCTGCATTAGATGTGTCTAACCGGTTCACCAAGTATGGTATGTATGCAACATTAAGATATCAAAAATATTTTAGTGATTTATACTGCTGATTACTCAGAGCGCAAGGACAAGATAGAAAATGGAAATCAAATCCTTATTCAGAAATTCCAGGCTCAATTATCCCAGCAACTTGAAATCTTGCACAAGACTGTGGCAGCACACAACAAGAGCAGCAATTAAGAGGCATGGAGGAGATATGCAATCATTTGTATCCACAAAGGCAGAGGTACGACTTTGTAAGAGTTGGAATGCAAAAAATGTTTATTGTTTCTTTTTTTTTTAGTTTGTGATCTGAGATTTTCTTTCTCTTTTTGTGTATCCAGGCTACCGAAGAACTTATAGAAACGCTAATAAAGTTAAAAACCATGTATGGTTCTGGTATCGAAGCTTTGGATGACATAGTAATGGAGCTTGATGAAAATTCTAAATTAACAGTTGGACAATTAAACAATGAAGTCTCTAAGCATTCATCTGCTCTTGAGGATGTATGTATCTCTAAAAGATTGTTTCTGTAATTGAAAATATTTTTTTTTACCGTCTGTGTTGACTTTCTCTTGTAAAATGCCAGCATTTCAAAGCAATAGCCTCAGAGGCTGATACACTACTTAATGATCTTCAAAGAAGTCTCTTCAGTCAGGAGGATAAAATGACTTCTTATGCACAACAGCAGCGAGAAGTTATTAGTTCTTTTTACTTTTACAGTTATAAAGTGGGCATAACATCTCGAATACTATTTATACTAATTTTGACCAAATTTATGCAGGCACACTCCAGGGCTATGGAAACCACACGATCAATTTCTCAGATTACTGTAAACTTTTTCAATACATTAGACACACATGCATCCAATTTGAGCGAGATCGTAGAGGAAGCACAAACAGACAATGACCAGAAATTGTCTGAACTTGAAAAGAAGTTTGAGGTACTAAGGCTATTTTATTTAAGTCAGAGCAACATGCATATAGTGTTTCCATTTAATGTCTAAATGTCTCTGTTTGTTCCCAGGAATGTGCCGCCAATGAGGAAAGACAAATTTTAGAAAAGATTGCAGAACTACTTGCCAGCTCAAATTATAGGAAGAAGAAACTGGTATATAGTCCCGAATTTCCATTTTCATAAATCAATAGAATATTAACTGTGACTTCTGTTACAGCTTTACTTTATTTTGGGTTGCAGCATAATTCTTTATGGTGCATTAGATGCATCATAAACGAATAGTGAAGAAGTATAGGTTATATTTCTGTGTGGACAAGAGTCGTCTTGTTTAGCTGTACAGATAGCTATGCGAGTTGCGACAAGTTCTAAAAAATGAGTCTACCTGAGAATTATAAATTATAAATTATAAATCATTAGAATATTAACTGTGACTTCTGTTACAACTTAACTTTATTTGGGGTTGCAGCATAATTCTTTATGGTGCATTAGATGCATAATAAACGAACAGTGAAGAAGTATAGGTTATATTTCTGTGTGGACAAGAGTTGTCTTATTTAGATGTACAGATAACTATGCGGCAATTTCTAAAAAATGAGTCTACCTGAGAATTATAAATCTCATTGATGCTTTAATTGAATACATGTTCATTTTTACTATAAAATGTTTCAAGTAGCCTACTGGGGAAGTCTTGTGGATGAAATTTAACTGTAAGCATAGTAGCATACTAAATCACAGAAATTTTATCTTCTATCTGCAATTAGGTGAACAGTCAATTTCTTTCTCATATATATGAATGGCATTTCTTTGATCTGCAACTAATGTACATTTTTCTTTCTGGTATAAATTTAGTGAAGATATAGTTTGAAATTTTGTGCATCGACTCCCTTGCGTGCTTTAATTATGAGTTGATATTCTTGACTTGGTTTCATATCACTGATGTATTGGATCACCATTGCGCATTTACATTGAAGTTGTGTTCTTGATCATATGATTCTCTTCACATTATTCAGGTTACCACTGCAATCACTGGCCTTCGAGATAGTGCGGCCAGTATGACCAGTAAATTACAACAAGAGATGTCAACTATGAAAAATTCAACAGCTTCCGTTAAGGTCGAATGGTCTAGCTACATTGGCAAAGCTGAAACACATTATAGCGAGGATACTACTGCTGTGGAGAGTGGAAAGAAAGATATGGAGGAAGTTCTCCAGAAATGGTATCGGCCGCTTGTGATTATCAGATTAAAACTATAATCATGTTCTGGTGTTGAACTTATATTTTCCTGTTAAAAACGTTCAACTTAACATTCAATCATATGATATGGCAGTTTACAGAAGGCGAGAATGGGACAGCAGCAATGGAGCAGTGCTCAAGAATCCTTGCTTAGTCTAGAGAAAAACAATGTTGCTTCTGTTAATGACATAATAAGATTTGTGAAAAATCTTACAAATAGGTTTCTATGTTCCTAAGATGTATTAACGTTTCTTGCTTTTCATAATAGGGAAGGAGTGGATGCTAATCAAATGTTACGTTCTAATTTTTCTACTGTTGTGTCATCTGTCCTTGAAGATGGAAATGCAGCAAGCAAGAATTTCATTGCTTCCATAGACCGTGAGTATCTTGTTCGTTTATACTTGGTATTAAGTAATGAACATCATTACAAAAATTAATGAATTCTCTGTGCAACAAGTCTTGGCGCTTGGTTTTATACCAGGTGAATTTGCTTGGACTCAAATAGAAGCAATGTATTGCCTTTTGTATCATGAATTAAATGATTCCCGGGGTTTTGTGAATGTGCGCACATAAATATTTGTTTCAGTTGTGCATTAAGATTTTGCTTTGCTAAAGAGATGGTAATGGGAAGGCAAGATTACTTTAATATTATAGATATGTGAAATTTATTAGAAAAATCAATGCGAAAGACTCACTGGGACTGCACTTGCGCTTTACTAATTGTGAGCTTTTAGAGTTGAACTTTAAGTTCCTGAGATTTAGATAAGCTAACCATGTCAATATTGTGCGCAACATGGTCATAAATCTTTGTATGTTTGGTTATTCGTATATAACAATGGTTGTTTCCTGCCATGGTTATTTGAATATACCATCCACTATGAAATTTTTTTCCCCATAATTGTGATATATTCATGCGGCTATAAATCTAATAAAGATATTGGCCTGCAATCATATACACAGCCCTTGCTGCTGTAGATCGGGCAAATGGAGAGCTTATCTGTGGATGCCAATCCATTTCAATTTGCAAGGTTTGCAACATTGCATAATTACTAACCAAAGTCTTTTCAGTTTAGAAACGTAGCATAGCTGTGTTTTTAAGATTTTTAGGGAGTGCGAAACTAGCGCAAATATTATGATAAAATATTTTGTATCTCAAAACTATCATGTGCTGGCAAACTCAACTTTCGGAGATTTTACTAATGTACCTGCGCCCCCAACGTCAACGTCTAAAGATACTTCCGGTTCTGCTTATGTGGAATTCAGACAATTTAAATTGCTATGCTTATTTGGGGCACTTATCTTGGCCAGTAAGTTGATTTCATGAGCAGGGATCGGATATCTTCAGTAATATTCTTTTTTTGCTAAATTATCTTCAGTAATATTCAGTTCTGCCATTCGGAACTTAGAGCAAATGGCACTTGCAGATTTACAGTCATTATATGTTGCATCACAGCGCGATATGTAACACACAGTTCTTCATATGACCTGTCATGTAGCTTATGAAATTTTGTTAATAGCATTCCCTATGTGGTTAAATTTCCATGACTACTTGCAACCTCATTTTATACCCTTTTTAAAATTTTACAAATTGCAAATAGTGTTTAGCGTTCAAAGATGCAAGAGATATTCATCAAAATCCAGGTATAGGTGTTGACAAATATATAGGACTGAATGACTTTGCAACTCCTCGAAATTTTTTAACATATACTAGAAAGTGACCCGTGCCTTGCACGGGTCTTCATGCTAGTTGCTAAGAATATAACAAGAAAGCTACTTACAAATTATAACCCAAAGAGAAGGTAAAATGAAAATAATAATTATTTTTCAAGACACATACAGTCATACATACATATACATATCTTGTTCATAAAAAAAAATTAAAAATTTTAGAGTTACTTCTGTTTATAAAAGATCAACATATATTCATATTCACTATTTAGATACAAATTTACATTCTTATTCTGCACAACAAAATGTTTTCTTTAATATTGCATGACATATAAAAATTAAAACAATGATTTGCAAAAAAAAAAAGAAAGTAATTTACATGAAAAAAATTTGCACACTTAGTTCTACGGTTTGGTCAGTTCTAGTTCTAAGTAGAACGCGACTGATAGAGTATATATTTATAGGTGTTTTACATGATTTTATTCCTCGTATTAATTTTATTTCGTATTTAATTGGATTTTTATTAAATAAATTTTAATTTTTTATTGTAGGAAGCAATAAATCCTAAACTTGGATGGATTGGAGAATAAAGAGCTTAATTTGGAGATTTTTTTAGAGGAAATTCGGATTGTTGGGCTGTACGCGCAAACTTTATTGTTTGAGCCATATCTTGAGTTCTACAAGTCAGTTTTAGACGGTTTAACAGCCCAAGCGAAGATAACAGAATTCTCTTTAATTTTAAAGTGATTCAGATATCAAATTACAACTAAATCAGCCCAGAAGTACTGAAGAAAAGTCAGTTATGAATTTTCCTTGTAAAACAGAACCAGTTTAGGAAACGTATTTGTATTTTTTCCTAAAAGCATTAAAATACTTTTATTTTAGAGACAGATAGATACAACAGAGATTATTAGGTTTTACGTATTACGGACGTTGCTAGAGAAGAGAAAAGGAGGCTACTTGCAAGAGGGAAAAAGCTTGGGAAGAAGAGATTGCTGCGAATACAGATTTCATATATTCTCCTTACTTTTTCATCATGTTTACATACTCTTGTGTATTGGTTTCTTTTGATATGATGAACTAATTTTCTCTCTAGGCCTTTAATGTATTCTTTTGTTAATATATAAGTTGTATTCTATTCTCTGTTTTTGTGGTCGTATTAATTGTTTATATTGATTTGTGTTTAATGCTTCTCAAAGATTGATCACCCTTGAGATTGAATCAGTAATTTAGGTGGACTTGGAAGAGAAAACCTAAGTTAAGACCCAATCAACATAACCTAGGATTAATATTTATATTAATTGGTGGTTAGGATAGGAATTGTTTACATTAGGGGACGGGGACGTGACATGCATTTTAAGGCTCCTAAAAAGTATAGTTCTATAATTTATTTTTAATTTTTTTCTTCTGAATAAATATTTAATGTTTAAATTTTTTTTCAAAAAAAGAAAATTTAAAAAAAAAGTTATGGAACTATACTTTATATACACCTTAAAATACGTGTCTAGTAGTGTTAAAAACATGTAAAGAAATGAGTGGCACGGAGGGAGTACTAATTAACTTTCGATTGCTGTAACACCCCCTTCCTAAAATGGGAGGAGATATTACTAATAGTCCATAAACCTGCAAACAGAGCACTAAAATAATTCTCTAAATAACAATTAAACAGTCTAATAATCTCCACAATTTAAATAAACCTCCAAATTACAGTTCAAACCAATAAATACGAAAAACCACAATTCCCTAAATAAATAATCAAGTGTAAATAATTCTAGAAGTCCATAAATCCTAAGCAACGAAATAATGGGTAGCACTCCATCACACAGTCCCAGATCCCCCTAAGCACCTGCCAGAAAAAGAATACGGCATGAGCCAAACGCCCAGTACGGATTTGGAATACAATTTATAAAATGGAAAAATAGATATGAATATTTGACAGTTATAATAAAACATTTATTTTAAAAATATGCATGGCTGAAGCAACGAGGGGTTAAGATATTTCATACCGAGATCAGAACAGATACAGATACAGATACACACATCACAGGGTACCTAATGTGTGCAACAAATCGGATAACGTGTACGACATATACAACGTCACCGCCAGATCAAATCACAAATCAAATCAAAATCTGGGTGCACCCACGTATCCTGAAACAAATATCAAAATGCGCAAAAGCTCGCCACCTGAGCTATCAGAAGGATACGCCGTGACCAATCACACTGCCACGGAAGTGTCATGTCACTGGTGCCGCAATGACATGGCTGTAGTACCCCTACAGCTGGTTAACTCGGTATACCCTATATCGCTAAGGGTTCAAATAATGTACTTCGAAAAATCTTTAAATCAACAATAAACAAATATTTGAACATTTCCAACAAATATATAATTTACAAATTTTCAGAAAGTCGCAGAAACAGATATTTAAATATTTCCAAAATAGATATAAAGATCACTTTCCAAAATCAACGAGTCAAAACATTTTTATTAAATCCGAACAGTCAAAACAATTAAAATCAAGTGAATAGATAAGAGGACAATATTGATTTAAAATAATTAATTCTAAGATGAATAGCGCTGAATAAAAAGAAGAGAGAATCCGTACCTCGAGAATAACGATCTCAAACACTCACGATATCCACAAATGATCCGCTAATTCCCCCGCTCCCGATCTAATTACAAAATATAATTGATAACTATAAAATATTTTCTTTCACAATACAGAAGATAACTTATACAAAATTATGACTCGTTAGTTAATTATAAAATACAACTAACAAAACACGAGCTATCAATTAAATAATATTTTAACTAAAACATTTCGGGACTAAAGACAGTATTAATATTAATACATGTACAAACATGACTACCAAAACTAGACCAGAACAAAGTGCCTAGTTGCTGTACGAGTCTACGAGGTTAACAAATCAAATGAATATAATAATAATATTTATAGTGTCCTATGTATGTATATTATATTAACATTCAAATATGAAACCGGTTTTAAACTCCTGGAAGCTATCAAATATGTGTAAAAACAAGGTCATCATTAAACTTTTAAAATATCACATAAATTCGTAACCTCAAAATCTTAATATACTTAGCTATATAATAATAATCAAGTATGCAGATAATTAATAAGTTAATATAAAAATATGTTAAACAAAAGATTAGTTCTCAATAATACAATAATAATTATAAAATATCATCATCATGGAATCGAAAACTCGACTACAATATCACTTTTCATGATTTATGATATGTATAAATCAATTATTAAATCATAATCATGTATATGAAAATTAAATATTGCAAAAGGGAACATCACAACCGATTTATATACGCATTCTTTATTGCTATTTAAAACTTACAAATAGAAACAAGTAGACTATCCCCTGAATGATCAGTGTTGCAATAGAAAAAAAAATAACTAAATAGCTAATGTATGGTACCTCGCACAGCAGACCAAGCACTACCCCTCACTGTTGTCTCCACTCGGTTGCGGCTCACAGCTTCTTCGAAGGGTTTGTGTTTTGTGAAAATAAAAAGTGGGTCGTAGTATGTATTTATATAACCAGCCCATCAATCACCAATTGCGAATAGAATTCTATGACCTATTATTTTATTATTATTATTTTTTCCTAAATCTTTTCTAATTACAATTATTATTATTATTATTATTATTATTATTATTATTATTATTATTATTATTATTATTATTATTATTATTATCATCTAAAATTACGGATATTACAATTGCCATCCCTTTGCATATGATTTATGTCAATTTATAACAAAAAAAACATCATATATAACGCAATAAAAAAGTCAATAAATTATTATTTTTTTAGATAAATATATAACGTTTACAAAATAAAGTGTAATATATAAATACATGTTAGCCAATTATATATTATTTTATCAGTACTATATTTTAATATATAATAAGCGTAAAAAAAATCTTATCCAGTTTTTTGGTGATATGGTAGTATGGTTCGTATGACCTTGATGACTAAAATAGCACGGACTTTTAAATTTTAAATAGATAAATGAGAAACGTTAGATCTAATTTAAAAAGTTTATTTAATTAATAATAGGATTATATTCAAATAAAAACCAAATTTTAATAATATAAATCAAATATAAAAAGGTTTTCAAAATTAAGTAAAATTCTCAATGTAAATATTCATAACTTTGTTTTCTCTTCAATTTATGGGTGGTTTCATTTAGATAATAATTGTTAAATCATCACTAAATTAAAGATGATTTTGAGTTTTGCATGTGCGGTAAATGTGTCTAAATTTGATTTTTAGAATTTAAGTAGAGCAAATATAGTATTGATCGTGTGAAATCTAATAAATAATAATTGTTTATTTATTTATATTCAAATTTGATTAATTTTTCTCTAAAATATTCAAATTTAAGAATTCTTTATTTTCTTCGATAAAATATTAAAATTTATTTGATAAAAATCAAATTTAACACAAATAAATATTATTCCCTCCGTTCTTTTTTATTCTTAACATTTGGGATGGGCAAAGAGAGTAAAGAAAAGGGAAGGAAATGGATGTAAAGTGATAGGTCTACCAAAAATAGTAAATAAAAATTTACTATTTTGAAAAATGTTAAAAAATTAAGATGACTTTCCAAAAAGAAAAGTGTTAACAAATGAATGGGATAGAGAGTGTAATTAATATACATTTTGAAAATTCCTTAAATAATATTCCTTAAATAATTATAAATATTATAAAAAGAACCGTGCGTTGCACGGATTATAAGCTAGTCACTAACAAAATATAATAGAAATCTGTATACAACGAATAATGATCGTTAGATTTTTAGTAAAAAATCATAACCGTTAGATCTAATGATTAGATATATTATATTTTTAAATTAATTTACTAAAATTTCAAGGTTCGAATTCTGTTAATGACATATTTTTTTAAAATTTTATAATATAAGTTTTAAACCACATAATTTTGCAATCATTAATGTATACCCAAAAATATTACACCGTTTTGCTGTTAGATTTTTAGCAATTAATAAGAACCGTTGATGTAATTATAAGGTATATTTTATGATTAATCATTAAAGTACTTTACTAAAAATTCAAGTTTCGAATCCCGGCAATGACATATTTAACTTAAAATTCTATAATATAAATTTTAAATCATGCATATCGTTAACTAAATTTATAGTATTAAATTATATTAAAATAATATTAAAATAATTTTTACAAAATAATGATTATATAAAAACTTAATTATAGCATAAAATAACATTTATAACATTTTAAAAGAAACCCGTGCATCGCACGAGTGATAAGCTAGTACTATTATATTAAAGCCGAAACATTGAAAATTTTGGTTTTCGGTTTAGTTATCCTATTTATTAAAATAAATAATAACATAATATAATTAATGGTAATTAACTTATTGTCTTTTTCACATTTACTTTTAGTTGAATATATTGCCATTTATAAAAACCTAAAGTCAATCCTATAATATCTTTCAATCATTAATATTTTCTTTCTAATTAAAACATGTTATTAAGTTTGTCGGTTCGATTTTCAGCACGGTCATCCTAATTATTAAAATAAATAGTAAAATAATATAATTAGTGATAATTAGTTGATTGCCTTTATTTAATTAAAAGAGGTTTACTTTTAATTGATTGATGATATTACCTTTTTATAAACACCTAAAATATCGTATCTTCTGATCAATAATATTTCTTTCTAAATAAAACACGTTCACTTTATTTTAGAATATAATCTTACAATAATTAATATATACCCAAAAATATAACCCTATATCGTCTAATCACTAACAAAATATAATAAAAATCTGTATACAACGAATAATGATAGTGTCAAAAATCAGAACTGTTAGATCTAATGATTGGATATATTATATGTTTAAATTAATTTACTAAAATTTCAAGGTTCGAATTCTGTCAACGACATATTTTTTTTTTAAAATTTTATAATATAAGTTTTAAAACACATAATTTTACAATCATTAATGTATACCCAAAAATATTACATCATTTTGCTGTTAGATTTTTAGTAATTAATAAGAACCGTTAGATGTAATTATATTCAAGTACTTTACTAAAAATTCAAGTTTCGAATCCCGTCAACGACATATTTAACTTAAAATTCTATAATATAAATTTTAAATCATGCATATCATTAACTAAATTTTTATTAAATTATATTAAAATAATATTTAAATATTTTTTACAAAATAATGATTATAAAAAAATAAAATTATAGCATAAAATAAAATTTATAACATATTAAAAGAAACCCGTGCATCGCACGGATTATAAGCTAGTATATAATTAGAATTTGTTAACTACTTTAATTATGAGATTAAGGAGTATAAGGTATATATTAGGTAAGTTAGGTGAGATACATGGGATTTTATATAAAAACATGAGAGGGGTATTTTTGTAAAACAAGAATTCATTTAAAATTTATCAATATATTATTATTTTGTATTATAATCTTAGGAAATTACCTACGATACATTTTAGGTTCTTTTTTCTCTTTAATTATATATAATTAATTACCATGATCATGTATAGATATAAAATTTAAAGAAAATAAAAATATACAACTTTATTAAAACTCTTTAAAATTTAAAAAATTTAACATTTTTAAAATAAAATATTAATGTTCGTAGAAATCTAGCAGAAATAGAAAAGATAAATACAAGAGAGATTAGGGAGCCTGAAATTTATATCAGGTAAGTTGATACATGAGATTTATATATAAATATGTGATGGACATTTTTGTAAAATCAAAATTTTTTAATTAACCCTACGAGCCCAATCAAATTTAAAATCTATTTTTTAAGTATTTCATCAAAAGTTCTCTGAAATCAATCAAGGTGCTTTTTCTCAAAATAGAAATAGGGGAAACGCATCCTCATCCCATGGTTCTAAAAATCTCCGATTTAACCGATTAATCCCCGATTAATCCTTTATAACGTAGCCAACCGATTCAATTTCTGAAATCCGATTAATCCTATGAATTTATTTAAAATGATATATTCAATTGTATATTAGACTACTATATTAAATATTATTATAATATCCAATTAATACTCGTATTAATCCTTCTAATTAATCCCAATTATCCGATTAATCTTAAATCGATACCTCAACCGATTTATAGTTATAGCGATGAATGATTTTTATAACAATGCTCGTCCCTTATAAATTAAGAAGATTAAAAATAATAATAAATAAAGTAAAAAGACAAAACATCCGGGTCTTCTTTCCCCAAATCTAAAAACCCTAAATCGTTGTTCGTCGATCATGGAAATCGAATCAGCAGCTCCGATTATTAATAAAGAGAGAGAGAGGTCATGGGTCTGGGAATTACCTGGGAAAAAGCAAAAGACGGATGAGAAGGAGATCACGACTAACGTTAATAATGTTGACGAGGAGCAAATTTCGGACGAGGATGATGGTGATTGGGTAGATGAGGAGACAGTTCGAATAGCGATAGAGAAACTGAACGAGAAGTATGACGACTTCGGATTCATTGATGATGAAAAGCTCAGGGATGAAGCCCGCGCTTATCACCAGAGACGAATTGATAATGTCTATGTCTATGTCTATGCTTATATATATTATAACTTACTTGTTAATTGTTGTTTCAATTGATTGATTCTTTCTTTCTGTATTTATTTATTAATGTTTCAATGTTTCTTTCCAGCCATTCGATATCGATGATCTCCCTCCCCCACCTATCCCGAGTGAAAAAATTTGGCAACTAAAATCATCTTCATGGATGTGGGAAAGGGCCAAGGAACTCATGCGTTATGCTGTTGAAACTGAACAAGATAAAAAAGTGAGACAAATACCCCCTATTCTATTCACCTCCACACCTACTGTTTGTTAATTTCTTGATTAATTAATATCATCTTGCGTTTCTCTAATTATTAGGGATGGAATCTTAGTGATCTCAACTTGGTCAAGGCCAATAAATTACAACCTCATTATTTTATAACTTTTGAGGCCAAACATGACCAGGAGTACAGCACTTATCAGACTACTGTCTGTGACAACGTTATTCCTTGTGGCTACGGTTCCATCCATGTGGAAATTTTCAGGCGCAAAGGTGAAGAAGGTATTTCTAATGTTCTTGTTGCTTCACACACCAACTTCTTTCTTCTCTTATTCATTCTTTCAGATTCTTCCTGATGATTAGAATAATTGATTCAAAAAGTACATACATATATTTAATTTTTTCTTTCTGCACTTGTTTGTACATTCAATATTCCGTTCTTAATTTCTGCTGTTGTTTATACCTCTAATTAATACCCCTAAACTATATACTACCCTCATTAATTATGAACATTTCAAGTTGGACCAATTTCAGCCTTATGCATCCATAATGATATGCAAACTCTATCACGGAGACCAGCTGTAAAGTGGACTTAGGATACCCTTGTTTTAGGCTTCTTAACCTCGTCCCAGGAATATTACCTTGGTTGGATCATTTTTCTTCAGTATGCACAGCCATAGAGCAAGCTAATGCTGTGTGCCCACCCAAATCAAAGATCTCAAAATGACCCATTCTCAAATACATATAATCCTGGGTACCACAATCATTTTAATTTCTCATGGTCCCAAGGGGTCGGAAAACCAAACTCTTCCGCAACAATACCCGAAAGGAGTTTACCAAAGACCTCAAACCACTTAAAAACAAACAAATCACCCACCTCTCAATGATGAGAATGCTCTCCTTCGCTAGAGTTTAGAACTTCTTACAAAACCAGTAGGGCAGTTAATACAGCTCAAGTGAGTCAAATGGCCACTCAATTGAGTAGCCGTGAGGCTGGGACTTTTCCTAGTCAACCTGTGGTAAATCTCATCATGCCACGAATCCACCCAATGTCAGTCAAGTTCACAACGTTGATAAGAAATCGAATGAGCACGTGAATGCAGTTGTAACATATTAACGTGCTAAGAAATCTCATGACCCAACTATCTAACACAACCCAAATATTGATCCCAATCAAGCATCTTCATCAAAAACTAGCTCATCTGACGAGCCAAATGAGAAAGAGAGTGATGCCTATAACCTTTAAACATTAAACATGTATAGTTGTGGTTTACTTTTAAAAAAGTGTTCGTCAGCAAACCATTTAAATAATTATCTCTAGCTAATTAACCTTTCATCAGGTTCTGCAGAAGACCCAATGGCTTATGGCTTCAGAACTAATAGCTTCCTCATGCTCCAGTCCCCTTACGAAACATTCGTTATCAACTCCCTGCTAGTTTATTTGTTTCCCTGAAGTCTGAATCTTACCTCTCCTTCAATTCTTGGTCCTAGTCCTCGCCTCCAGGAGCTACAACTTTCTCAATTTCAGCCTGGTGATTGTTTTCTCCGGCGCATGGAATGATATTCCAATGATTATCTACCCTAAACCATCATCAATCCTACGAGGATGATGGATAAACATCTCAATTTGTTCCATCACTCAAATATTCGAAAATAATCGAAACCCTAATTCGATTCCGACATCATGTGTGGCGACTCCATGGCAAAACAATTAATTATATTTGTTAGCATTGAGTGTTACTTGGTAGACTGTGATACCTGTTGTGGATTGAGAATTTCTTATGTTTTGTGTTGATTTGTGATTAGTTGTGATACCTGTTATGTTACTGTTATGTATAGCTTGATCTATGGAACTTATATTGAAAATTATTGGGTTTTATTCTTTTGTAAAATTTTGATATATACTTTGAATAACAACTATTTTCAGCATGATTACTTCATTATTTCAGCTATATTAGGATGTGTTGTGATACTTGTTATCTACATATGATTTGCCTGCTATGATATGCCTTTTAGTATACTTGTTGTCTTAACTGGACTTATATGACTTAACTTTGGTTTATGTATAGCTCAATTACATATCATCATTTTGATACATACATATGTATAGATACGCTTACTTGGGCATTACTTTTTGATATTTCAGCATGTTTAATTGTTTTTATATTATTATTTGTTGATCAGCTCCAGCTGCAGTGATTGGACATAATTGAATTTTCCTCTGTTCCTCCTGGTTTTGAATGAAGATGCAGTTGATGGCTGGTGTTGGTGAATGATGACTCCTGTTCTTATTCTGGTTTCTGTTGTGGTGTTGGTTGAACTTTTGGTGAATATGTGAACTTCTTTGCTACCCAAAGTTGGAGGGGGGATACTTAATACTATAGGGATATTATTTTATGATATGAGAGAATGAACGTAAAGCTACCCAAAAATGATCCCCTTACACTTAAAGTACCATTAAGAGATTTAGCCAAAAGAAAAAGTACCACTGAGATATCTATCCAGCAGAATGTAGAATTATTGTAAGAATATTTTAGTCAAATTTCAGAGCATATATATTGCAAACAAATAAAATTTAATAGAAAAAGATCAGTCATACTGTAAGAGTGTCCTCAAGTTTCCTTGTTTCAGCAATCAGTTTCTCTCATCAATAAATGGCAATTTGGCAATACCCTAAATTCACAGGACATTTTCAAGTCCAGTTCAATAGCACAAACAAATAACTGCATAATGTTGTTCATGCATTCTGATTATAAAGTGGAAAAAACCTGCCAAGCGAACCGCTTCCCATTCATGTCAATTGCAAAATCTAATAAACAAGTAAAACAATCAAATTACATTTCAATTGCATATAAATATGTTGGCTAATAAAAAAAATCAAAAGTTTGGGAGGAAATAAACATCAAGCATATGAGAAGAAGAAACTTAAACATTGTGAAAAACCTATTACCAGAAGGATAAAACTCATGAATCGGTGAGGATGGATCGATCATTAAATTCCTGAATTTTTCAGGTAGAGCACTGGAACTGCAGAATGTAAAGCTTGGTGGGATAAAGACACATTGCTAAGAATATAACAAGAAAGCTACTTACAAATTATAACCCAAAGAGAAGGTAAAATGAAAATAATAATTATTTTTCACGAAACTATAATGGATCTTGCAGCTGGTAAAGTTCCCATGAGTTGATCAAAAGGTTTAAAAGGCTCTCCGGGAAAGAACAAAATTTCCAAATCAGCTAGATCTTTAAGATCGAAAGCAAACGGAGCATAATGATAGGGATAGAACCTGAAAAAACCAGCATAGAGATCTGAAATATTCTTATAATAGATATAAAATGTCATATGGAACATACATGAGTAATACAATTTTTCCTTCCCTTTTTCTTCCGATAACATATATGAAGCTTCAGGGTTGCATCAATATACCAACAGGAATTCTTGGTCAAATTAGAAGTTGGGTCAAAAATAGATCTTAGAACGGATACCAGTCCTTGAATGTTTATTTAATCGACATAACATCATATTACCAACAGGCATTCTCAATGAAATTAGAACTTGGGTCAAAAATAGATCTTAGAACTACTGTAATACCAATGCTTAGATGTCTGTTTAATAAACAACCCATATTTCAGAACATGCTTTGCTACAGAACACTACATTTTTCCTTCTCCGCGGCACAATATGCTCCTTCATTCCCAATTATTTCTTTACATGTTTTCAGCACTGTTTGACATGCATTTAAAGATGTATATAAAGATCATAACTTATTTTTAAAAACTTTTTTTATGAATAAAAATTTAAGTACTAAATTTCTATTAAAAAAAAATAAATTTATGGAACTATACTTTTTAGAAGCCTTAAAAACTTTTTTTATGAATAAAAATTTAAGTACTAAATTTCTATTCAAAAAAAATAAATTTATGGAACTATACTTTTTAGAAGCCTTAAAATGGGTGTCATGCCCCATGGACCCCGTCCCCCAATATAAACTATTGAGGGGGACAGAGGAAGTATATATATATAGGTTAGCGTTCAAATAGAAACTAACCTTAAAATAGAAACTAGAAACCTACACTAAATAAATTATATTTCATTTATTTTAATGGCCCCGCTAGGGGCACCTTCACAAAAAACGTTTAAAATTCTTGGCTCTATTCAACAAAAATATAAAAAAAATAAAAAAAATTTTTTAAAAAAAGTTACTGTTCACGTGCCACGTCATCACGTGAACAGTAACTTTTTTTTTAATTTTTTTATATTTTTTATATTTTGTTGAATAGAGACAATAATTTTAAACGTTTTTTGTATTGGAGTACCCATAATTTGGTCATTAGATTAGCTTGAAATATTTAATTTAGGTTTAGTTTCTAGTTTTTATTCTAAGTTAGTTTCTATTAGAACAAGACCCTATATATATATATATAGAGACATTAAGTCATACATAAATATACATATCTTGTTCATAAAAAAAAATTAAAAATTTTAGAGTTACTTCTGTTTATAAAAGATCATATTCATATTCACTATTTAGATACAAATTTACATTCTTATTCTGCACAACAAAATGTTTTCTTTAATATTACATGACATATTTAGAAGAACATAGTCTCATACTTGCTAAAAAATTAAAACAACGATTTGGAAAAAAAAAAGTAATTTACATGAAAAAAATTTGCACACTTAGTTTTACGGTTTGGTCAGTTCTAGTTCTAAGTAGAACGCGACTGATAGAGTATATATTTATATGTGTTTTACATGATTTTATTCCTCATATTAATTTTATTTAGCATTTAATTGGATTTTTATTAAATAAATTTTAATGTTTTATTGTAGGAAGCAATAAATTCTAAACTTGAATGGATTGGAAAATAAAGAGCTTAATTTGGAGATTTTTTTAGAGGAAATTCGGATTGTTGGGTTGTACGCGCAAACTTTTTTGTTTGGGCCATATCTTGAGTTTTACAAGTCAGTTTTGGACGATTTAACAGTCCACGCGAAGATAACAGAATTCTCTTTAATTCTAAAGTGGTTCAGATATCAAATTACAACTGGATCAGCCCAGAAGTACTGAAGAAAAGTCAGTTACGAATTTCCCTTGTAAAACAGAATCAGTTTAGGAAACGTATTTGTATTTTTTCCTAAAAGCATTAAAATACTTTTATTTTAGAGACAAATAGATACAACAGAGATTATTATTAGGTTTTACGTATTACGGACGTTGCTAGAGAAGAGAAAAGGAGGCTACTTGCAAGAGGGAAAAAGCTTGGGAAGAAGAGATTGCTGCGAATACAGATTTCATATCTTCTCCTTACTTTTCCATCATGTTTACATACTCTTGTGTATTGGTTTCTTTTGATATGATAAACTAATTTTCTCTCTAGGCCTTTAATGGATTCTTTTGTTAATATATAAGTTGTATTCTATTCTCTGTTTTTGTGGTCGTATTAATTGTTTATATTGATTTGTGTTTAATGCTTCTCAAAGATTGATCACCCTTGAGATTGAATCAGTAATTTAGGTGGACTTGGAAGAGAAAACCTAAGTTAAGACCCAATCAATATAACCTAGGATTAATATTTATATTAATTTGTGGTTAGGATAGGAATATACCTAAGCACCCTAGGTAGTCCAATTAAGGCGAAGCTTAATGCTGTTTATGGATTTAAATTCTACATAGGAATATGGGAGTTAATGCATAAATTAGAGTCACTTGAAATTCGGAAGGTCCTTGTGAATACTTGATAGCCTTAGACTAACAATTAGACCATGAGAAATAGAGGTTAAAGAAGAAACTTGTTGAAGAACATTAGAGGAAGTTAAAGGCCTAGTTTTCATTCTCTTGGAATTTATTATTCGATATTCTATTATTTAAATTGTTTTATTGATAATTTAGTAAAAACTCAACTATTTTTATTTATACTTGAATTGAAAGAAAGATAATAAGTGGTAATTGACAGATTATTAACAGTCCTCGTGGGAACGAACTTATTTACTACTTGTTGCGATACGTACTCTTGCGTTAAGGTTGTAAAACCGATAACAAGTTGTTGAGACATACATGTATATAGATGATGATAACAAATACCACAGGACAGAAAATGAATCAAGGAATCGAAGCTGAAAAACAAATCAGGAAGCTAACTGAAATGCAGATCAACTATTGCAATATCTTGAGAATGGAACTCTGCATGCAATTAGGAATTATTTCTGTAACAAGCCTGAAGATGCTAAATTCAGATATCAGTAATCAGAAGAGAGTTTGCTGTAACCATACAAGTAAGTTCGAGAAATCAAGAAAAGAAGAGTTCGAGAAGTCATTCGAGAACTTTACAAAAAGGGTTTGTTCGAGAAGTCCTAGTTCGAAAAGTCAGACTGTTCTATGTTCGAGAAGTCTGTAACATGCACTAATCGAGAAGTCTACTCAAAAGGTTATTCGAGAAGTCATTCGAGAACTCACATAGAGGAACTACTCGAGAAGTCAACATTCGAGAACTCAAGTCCCATCTGTTCGAGAACTCAACCTGGTTTCCTAATAATGCCAGAGTTCTCTAATGGAACATATCGAATGGAGATCAAAACCCAGAATTACTTTGCAACCCGTGACTTATAGGCAGTGATCAATTACACAGAGGATGTTACGAGTAGGGAGTCAAATTGTAAATATTTGAAGTCTCAAACTCTTCCAAGTGAAAGGTGAAATCAGTCACTGTTTATCTGATATCAAGGGCAATAATAAGAGTGGAAGCAACCTCCAATATGATTACATTACCACTGAAGAATTCGAAGGATATCTTGATGAATGCATAAGGATCAGCCGTTTTATCTGGGAAATTCAAGCACGGCTCAATAAGCAGAAAGGATTATTGACTTTCGAAAAGATTATCTTTTTGATTAAAGCTACTTTCCAGAGATGAAGTTTAAAAACAAAAAGATCTTTTGCATAAAGCATCACGTGGGCTTGGAATCTAAGTCATTTCAAGAACTTATTACCGTATGAAGAAAGAAATATACTCTGTCTTGAAGCATGCTGGGATTGTCCAAATCAAGGATAGAAGACTTTCAAGATAATTCCAGAAATGGCTTCCACTTCGAGCATGAGTGCACGACAAGAGATACCAAAAATGTACTCCTACATTTTACGTATTTCACATGTCTTCATATAGTTTTTAAATAAGCTGTATGAGTAGCATAGTTTTAGTAGAGAAGAAAACACTGAGCATAACGCTGATAGCATTAGGTTTTCTTGTAAACACTAAAACATTGTAACCCGCAGCTGTGTATTCTTACGCAGAGAATTATCTTCAAATACAACCATCAGGTGGACCAAGCAAACAAGCTAACCCACCTGAGATTTTTTATATCGTGTATTGTATGTGTCTTAGATAATTTGTTTATCTTGTTTTCTTTGTGTTCTTATAACAATCTGTTTAAGACCTCACCATTCTCGAAAGAATTTAGTTAAGATTGTATTCAACCCCCCCTTCTACAATCTCGTGGTGCATAACTGGGAAATAACAATTGGTATCAGAGCAAGATTCTAGCATACAAGAAGTCTAAAGATCACCACCATGGGATTGAAGGATACATGCGTGAAAATACCAGTCCTTGACAAAGATAATTACTTTCACTGGAAAGTAAAGATGCATTTACATCTCTTATCCATTGATGAAGGTTATGTAAACTGCATAGAAAAAGGTCCTCATATTCCTATGAAGGCCAACACTGCAGTTGGAGAAGCAGCTGGAACTGGAGTTGCTAGAAGGCCTATTCCCAAACTTCCAGTAGAATTCACAGATGGAGACAAAGAGGAAGTCCAGAAGGACAAAAAGACCATGAACATACTGTTCAATGGTATTGATCAAGACATGTTCGATAGTGTCATTAACTGCAGCACTTCCAAGAAAGTGTGGGACACTATACGAACACTCTGTGAAGGGACTGAGCAAGTCAGAGAGAATAAGAAACAACTCCTATACAACAATATGAACATTTTCACTTCATTTCAGGTGAAAGCTTAACTGATATATCTAGCAGGTTTCAGAAATTGTTAAATGGGTTAAAGTTGTATGAGAGAGTTTATGAAACCAAAGATTCCAACCTAAAATTTCTGAGGTCTTTACCTAAAGAATGGAAACCAATGACAGTCTCATTGAGGAACTCTCAAGACTACAAAGATTTCACACTTGAGAGACTGTATGAAATTTTAAAGACCTATGAGCTCGAGTTGCAACAAGATGAAGAAGTTGAGAAGAGCCAGAAGAAAGGTGGAAATGTAGCTTTGGTGGCCAATATTCCAACCAACCAAGATGGAGAAAAGATGAAGAATATCGAAGCCACACCAGGTCAAAGAACTTATGCAGGTGAGCTGGAACTAGCAAAGGCAAGAGCAAGATGATTGAAGAACTTGATGCACTGAGTGAGGATGAATCTGAAGATCTAGATGAATACTTGGCATTTCTGTCAAAGAGATTTTCAAAGCTAAGATTCAAGAAGAATCCAGCTGGAGCCGGGAAATTCAAGAAAAGCTCTCAACCAAACAAGAGTATGGTTGAAAGGTCAAAGATCAAATGTTATAGCTGTGGAATTGCTGGCCACTTTGCCAATGAATGCAGAAAATCCAAAGCTGAGAATGAAAAGAAACAGTTTGAGACTGCTGACTACAAAAAGAAATATTTTGATCTTCTCAAGCAAAAGGAAAGAGCATTTGTATCTAGAGATGATGATTGGCCAGCTGGAGGAGACTCAGATGCAAAGGAAGAGTTTGTCAACCTTGCACTCATGGCAAATGAAAATGATGAAGAGGCTAGTTCAGCAAGCAACCATGTATACTCTACAAACCTAACTGAGCTTTCCAAAGATGAATATGATAATGTTGTTAATGAAATGTCAAATGAATTGTATAACATGTATGTCACATTAAAATGACTTAACAGAGAAAACAACAAGATTAAAGATCTGGATGCTAGGTTAGGTGATAGGAATACTCTGTTAGAGACTCAATTAATTGATTTTGAAACGATGAGAAGAGATTACCAGGATGCAAAAGATAAATTACTTGAGGCTTTGGATAGAGAAGATTGTTTAAAAGAACAGTTGAAAAAGGAACATGATTTAATTGATAAGTGGAGAGGATCAAAGGCTAAGACTGAAGAAATTTGCAGTAAGCAAGGAATTGATTCTTTCTGAAAAATAGCATAAGCAAAGTTAGAAGTTGATGGGGAGGTTGCATCAGACAGTGACTCAATGGATGAGAAATGTTCATTGGAGTCCAAGCCTATCAGCAATGCAACCCTGATCAAATTGCATAAGAAGTATGGCCCTATCAACAAAAACTTCATATTGGGAGAGTGTAGCAAAACCAAGTCAGTTGAACAAGAAAACATAGGCCACTTGTCCATCAAGAAATTGAAGGATAAGTTAGAAAAGACTGAACCAAAGGCTAAGGCTAGAAGGAAGAATAGAAATGGCAAGGTAGGTATTAACAAACATAGTAATTACACACCTGATAAATATGCTCCTCGAAAGGAATGTGTGAACTGTGGTAGTGTTAATCATTTATCTACCAACTGTAAATCTGTTAAGAATGCTTATGTGCCTAGTATGCCTAAGTCAGTACGTATGCCTGCCATGAATGTTGTGCCTAATGTTCGCACTAATTCACGAAAGCGTACGCGGTCACAAGTAATATATAAGGTTAAGTCCAAATTCGTTCCCATAGAGACTGGTTTAGGTTTAATACAGATTTATGCACCTACGCTATAAACAGGCGCCCCTGCGTTGTGAGTTTTTGCCAAAATTCTGATTTTACTTTAGACTTCAAGAAAATTTCCCAAGATTCGCGTGGACTGTAAGATCGCTGAATTCGGACTTCTAGAACTCCAGATATGGGCAAAACAGTGCAGACTGCGCAACCTACCCGGAAATCCGAATTTTCCATAATTTGCTCATTTCTCCTCCGTTTTCTCTTCCGATTCTTTTACCACTTCCCGTTCTTCAATTCTTGAGCGTGAATCCACCATGAAACATGCAAATGTATCTCCCCACTTCAAGATAGTAACCCTGCACCATTCTTACTAAAAACGAATCAAAAACACGACATACTTGAGGCCATGTTAATCAATTTAAGCCGATCTAGGTGTGAGAATAATTAACACCACGAGAGTTCGTGGTGTGTGAAGAATCCCGCAAGAGTTTGTGGGTGAGAGAAATAACACTACGAGAGTTCGTGGTGTGAGGGTAAAAACTTGCGAGAGTTCATGGGTGAAAAAAAAATCAAAGAATATGACAGAAAACACAACAACGATGATGATACATTTTTGAAGAGACTGTTCCAAATCAACGACAAAAAGAGGAATTCTGAGGAAAATCATGAAGCGATGAAAGAGACGCGTTGGGAACAAAAATATGACGAGGACGAGGATAAAGAGATTGATCACGATAAGGAAGATGATTCAAGTGGGTCTACTAATTGGATCAAATTGGATATTTTTATTTTTATTTTGGCAAACTCACGATTCTGAGTATCATGAGTTTGAGGTGGATGTTAACGTATATTATTATTATTGTTAAATATATTATATATTCTAGGATATTGGGATATTGATGTTGCTTTATTTATTTTAATGAGAATAAGGAATTTCCTTATGAGTGGTTGGAGTTACTTGGTATGTCTTGTGCTCCAAGTCAGTCTTTATGTATTTAAGTATTGGTTTGGTGAATGAATAAAATATAATCTTGAGAGCATATTTTATCATAATTTCATTTGTTTGAACAAATAGTAGCAAAATGCCACAAATTTATATTTCCTCCAATATAAATTTTTTCGTATGATATATTTGTGGAAATCAAATTCAATATTCCTTTTTATTTATAATAAAAAGTCCATTGGTATAGAAACGGTATTGTTTAAAAAAGATCCATCAGAAGTCACTTCTTCCGGACAGAATTTTTTCATTATCCATCTGTGAGGTCTTGACCGGGTGTGTTGTTGATATAATATAAGAGCATCTCCAATGGTATTGTCTAAAATTGGTTGGCTAAATCGAATAAAATATTGATTATGTAAAATTTACTGAACCTGTAAGATGCTGTGCTTCAATGGTATATTGACTATAATGTTGATTATATTGTAAATATAGTATGTTATTATTATTTCAGATTGTTAAAAATGGAATATATTTTTATAAGGTAATAGATCATATAAAATATTTCTTACAGACCTCTAGAGGTTGGCCAAATATAGCCAACGAAAAGAGATTATCTATATTTTTTGCTAAGGGTAATGTTACATTGGAGTGAATATTTTTTTACAAAATCTCTATAAATTTTATTTATGGTATTATATTTATGATTTTAGCTAAGGGCTCTTCTACATTGGAGATGCTCTAAGTGTGTAACTCATTCTCTATTTTGTTATCTTCTTTTGTTCAATGAACTTGGAAATACAACGTAAATAATATGATTTTTTGAAAGCATCTTATCGATAATTTCTGCATTGACCATTCTTTGTTTTGTACTTATATTGATTATTAACCAAAATATATAAGAGATTGGGGAGCCTCAGATGTGTCTCAGGAAAATTCTCTGAGATACATGAGAATTATATGTAAATCATAATATTTATGGGATGGACATTTTCGTAAAATCAGAAATTTTTAATTTACCCTGCGGGCCCAATTAGATTTAAAGTATACTTTTTAAAGCATCTCAAGAAAAGTTCCCTGAGATCAATCTCAAAGTCCTTTTTCTCAACATATAAGGCAATTTAAATATAATAGGTCGATTCCAAAATTGCATCCAAGGATAGCAAAATCTATCTTAGGGCTGAGCAAAACCGAACCGAAACCGAAAAACCGAACCGAAATGTTGAATTTTGGTTCGGTTTGGATTGTATTTTTCTCAAAATTTCGGTTATTCGGTTTTTCGGTTTAAACCGAAATTTATTTCGGTTCGGTTCGGTTTTTTTTTAAAACTTCGGTTCAAACCGAAATAACCGAATTATATATATTTTTTATTTATATTATATATGTATATGTTTATATTATATATATATGCATGATTTAATTAATTCGAAATTAAGTTTAAATATTTAAATTGATATTTTGTGTTTTATTTTGTTTTAATTGTTACATATTTTAATATAGTTGTTATTAAAATTAATTTTAAAATTAAAAAAAATAATATTATATATAATTTTTTTTAAATCGGTTCGGTTCGGTTTTGGCAAAATATTTCGGTTCGGTTTTTCGGTTTTTCGGTTCGGTTTCTACGGATAAATCGGTTCGGTTCGGTTTGGTAAAAATCGGATTTCGGTTATTCGGTTTTTGTTATTCGGTTCGGTTTTTAACCGAACCGACCGAATGATCACCCCTAATCTATCTATACTATCTAAATAATACTCCTATGATTTTTTGAAAGCATCCTATCGATAATTTCTGCATTGACCATTCTTTGTTTTGTACTTATATTGATTATTAACCAAAATATATAAGGCAATTTAAATATAATAGGTCGATTCCAAAATTGCATCAAGGATAGCAAAATCTTTCTATACTATCTATCTATCTATACTATAATAAGCAAAATGGGTATAATTTATAGTTTGGTTACCCCTATTTTGGTTCCTCATTTTTAGTTATGCCTCATTCACAACGGTTATATCTTCAATTCAAATAGATCATGACTGTTAGATACAACAATATTAAAAGTTGATGGTCTAAGGTTCGAATCCCGCCTACAATATTTTAATATAAAATTAATTCTAGATTATGTTATATAGAAAAGTTGAAGGTTCGACTCCTACCAACAGCAAATTAATTTAGATTTAATACTAAAAATTATTCATATACAAATGTCTAAAATTTGAATTCTTCCAATATATTAAAAGTAATGTTTATAATATGATATATATATTAAACTATAAGTAAATTAAAAAAAATAATAAAAATAACCCATACGTTGCACGGGTTATAAACAAGTATCCCTCTCATATGTTACAAATATGAACAAAATCCTAAACAATTTCGAAAATTTGAAAGAAGCGGTACTCTTGGTATGGTGCACATAGATCGAGTACAAAGACATAAATTTTTATCAATAAAAATTTGACAATTAAATAAACACGAATTTTTACCATGTATCCTTGCCCACACAATAGAAAAACCGTTAAGATAAACATAAATTACCTTGCAAGAACAAGGTGCACGAGAGTACACGCAAGTTTAAGATAAACATAAGTTACAATGAATAAGAAATGTATCTTAAGAATTCTTTCCCATAATCTTCAGGTTCTCGTATAGTTGAGGGTGCAATATAGGGGGTGTTTGGGGATCTTTTTTTTTAGAATAAGTCAATTTATTTTAAAATAAGATTAAAGATTTCTAACCTTTTTTTGAAAAAATTAACTTTTTTTTTTTTGCAATTTATAGAATCTCAAACATATATTAAATATTTATATAAAAATGTTTATCAAATATGAAATTTTTACCTGAAAATAAGTTCATAAGGACTTATTTTAAGTATAGCCAAACAGGCCCATAATCTTTTACAAGACAGATTTTCGTCATATACAATAAATGATAATGGCCAAAAATGTCATTTTCTTAAAATTTTATTACACAAATACCAATTTTAAATTTTTTTGACCAAAAACACGAAGCTATTACGCATTTCCAAAATGGTTAATGCTATTACGCATTTATGGAATGGGTATATAACATATAAGAATTTTTTTAAAAAACGAAATAAAAAAAATAAAAAATATATATAATTGTGATACGCATTCTGCGAATGCGTAACACCTCAACTATGAAGGACACAATTAAATATATTTTTAAAATTTTTTTTTTACTTTATATGCATTACCCATTTGACAAATGCGTAATACTATTACCCATTTTTGAAATGCGTAATACACTGGTATTTTTGACCAAAAATTCAGAAGTGATATTCTCGTCAAATTTTTTTTAAAAAAATGATAAAAATGTCATTATTTAGGTAATGGCCAAAAATGTCATTTTTTTAAATTTTATTACACAAAAACCAATTTTAAATTTTTTGGCCAAAAATACCAACAAATTACGCATTTCCAAAATAGGTAATGCTATTACGCATTTGAGGAATGGATAACATGTAAGAATTTTTTTAAAAAAAGGAAAAAAATAAAAATAAAAATATATATATAATTGTGATACGCATTCTGGGAATGCGTAACACCTCAACTATGAAGGTGTTGCGCATTCCTGGAATGCATAACACAATTAAATAGTTTTTTTTTTAAAAATTTTTTTGCCTTTATATGCATTACCCATTTGACAAATGCGTAATACTATTACCCATTTTTAAAATGCGTAATACACTGATATTTTTGGCCAAAAAATTCAGAAGTGATATTCTTGTCAAAAAATTAAAAAAATGATAAAAATATCATTATTTCTACAATAAATTTAGTACTTGTCCTCGTAGGTCTTTTGGTTCCCACATCTACTAGATTGGGTGCTCAAAGACATCGATCTGTTACCAAAGTTATCCAAGAGAACAAAGAAATATTTACAACGGGTTAATTATCTGATTGGTCACTGAAGTCAGCCTGGATTATCAAGTTGGTCACTAAACTCGACACGGTCTCAATCAGGTCACTGAAGTCAGCCTGGATTATCAAGTTTATTTTTTTGACGGAAATTACTGTCCGCAAAATTTTGTCCGAAAAATCTCTACCAAATTTTGTGAAATTAAAGTGTGTTAATCTAGATGCTATGGGTCTCATAAAATTGATTTAGATTTTCATTATGAGCTCTAGATTTATATGAATCAAAAAAGAAAATTCAAGAACTAGAATTGTTCTTCTTCAAAAACTAAAATAAAACTTATTAATATTATACCTATTTTGAAGAGAATAATCTGGGTAACACAAATATGGTCTTGGATTTTTTAAATGTTAAGTGAATCTGCAGTTATAAGCGTTTATGTCAATCTGCAGTCTGTTTCCGTCAAAAAATGAAGATTATTTAACGGATCGTACATTTATGTCGAGTAAGTGATCTGATTGAGACCGTTTTGAGTTCAGTAACCAACTTGATAATCCAGGCTGACTTCAGTGACCAATCAGATAATTAACCCTATTTACAACGAAAGAGTAAAACAATTCTGTGATCATATAAAATAAACTGAACTTAGAAAAAAAAATATTTAAAGATTATGCATGCAAAAACAATTACATGCATGTAAGCTGTGATTGTGAAGCTAGCTTAGCAATACCCTAGTGTGATAACAATTCTTATTTATTTACTTTTTCTCCTCAATTAATGCATTTAAGGTAAAAAAAATTATTGTTGTTAGTTTAATCCGATCCATGCATCTTCATATGCCTAGCAGGCTAGCACATGATATATATCGGTGTAATTTAAATCTAATATTAGGATATAGTTTTAAGATAACAGAATTATAATGGTAAAAAAAACATATCTTTTTTCGGTTTACACCCATTATCTCAAGTTTTGGATCGAACTAATCCATTGACACAAATAGTTCATGGGAGAAAATTGAGTTATTTGGGTCCTGGAGGAATGACAGGGCGAACTGCTAGTTTTCGAATACGAGATATCCATTCTAGTCATTGTGGGCTTATTTGCCGAATTGACACGTCTGAAGGAATAAATGTCGGACTTATTGGATCTTTAGCAATTCATGCGAAGATTGGTCGTTGGGGATCTCTAGAGAGCCCATTTTATGAGATTTCTCATAGATCAAAAAAGGCAAGGATGCTTTATTTATCGCCAGCTTTGAATTTTAAAGAAAAGGTTCGAAAACATATTTATTCTGATTCAGAGGGAGAAATGTACTGGAATACCGATGTGTATCATGCACCTGAATTTACATATGAAAATGTTCACCTCTTACCAAAAACAAGTCATTTATGGGTATTATTAGGAGAGCCGCATAGATCTGATCTAGTCTCCCTTTCGATCCACAAGGATCAAGATCAAACGAACGCTCGTTCTTTTTCTGTCATAAATTTCCCGAATTGGTTTGCCATTTCCATAAAGGATATAGTTGACAACTCGAAATTGCACATTATCCATTTCCAGAAATAAATTCGGGGGAAAAGTTTTATTAAATTTATACCGTCTGTTATTTCATATGTGACTACAGGCCGAACCAAAACAAAATACTTTTTCTTGGTAGGTGTGATCCGTTGGACATAGATCCAGTTTTTACTTTTTTTGTATTCTTTCGAATTTATTTTTCCCGTTCCTGGTGGTATCAAGACACCACTATGTCGAGATATCTTATCTGTCTCTCCAGGAAAATGGATATCTCCAGAAAATATTTTTAGTTCAATTCTTTTTTTTTTATCTCCACTCGAACCAATCCGCCTACTCGGCTTCTTGTAGTTAAAGCTATTTGTGTATCTATCCCAATAATACTATTGTTCCGTACCATTATGGAAGAAGATCCATGTAAGATATGCACTTCCTCCGGAATGAAAAAGAACCGATCCACTTTTATTTGGTATTTTGGCCTAAATTCCTTGACCCCTCGATACTCAATCAAATCCTCTTTTTTGGCGATTGGATAGACTTCTATAGTGCTGTATTTAGTAATTCCCGAACTCTTTCTTCTGTATCGAGGATCATCGAAAAAAGCAAGAATACTATTTCTACGAAAAATACCATTTATGGGTATTTCGATCGAGATACCCGAAAGGGACATTAGTTCGCTCTCGCGTTCTTGAATTGATTGAAGTGGAATAATGAATCTTTTTCTTCGTCTCTTTGCCAATAAATCATAATCGGCATGTAGAATGGTCGGATATCTGAGATTACAACAAACAATTCGATTAAGTTCTGAATAATCGGGGAGTTTTTGTTCTTTTTTACCGAAAAAATCCGAACTAAAGAATTTGTGTCTCACTTGATCATTAGTTACTGAAAGGCTCAGTTCAGATACCTTTTTATTAAAATAACTTTTTAGCTTAGCAAACTACTCTCATCAATTCACCATTAGCTTGTGATATGGGCTAAAAGTAAGCCCTAAAGACACATTTAATGTGGCATTAATTAGGCCAACAATGGTCCAAATGTGGGGCCCACCAGATGGGCCCAAAACCCCAATTATAATATTAATTTCGTAATTAATATTGGGGGAAATAAACAGCTCAGCAATAAGAGTTGGATAAGGATATTATTTCCACCAGACTTAGCCACCAAGGCATCCAATTCAATATGGAAACTGATTCCTACAAGGAATAGATCTAGAACCTTCCTCAAAGACTTGTCTACCAAGTCTCTGACTCCTACCATAATTCTAAGGCTCCTGCAGCCTATTTAAAGGGTCTAACCCCTCATCTCAGAACTACGTTTTTGGGCAGAGCTCAATACGTCACTTACGTTTTGGACACAGCTCCATACGTTACCCACCACGTTTTGGCTTAATCCTCGAATAAGGATATACAAGCCACTGCGTCCTAGGTGAGCTCTCGCCGCCATAGCCTTGAGGGAACCATCACCTAGAACTACGTCTTGGCTTGATTCTCAATAACGAGATACGTAGGCACTCTGTGAGGACCGATTAAAGTCTCGAACGCAGAAACAGCCATTAAAGCTCGAAGCTCAACCACCCTAGCATTAATTACAAATCGTAACCTAGTTTTTATTCCACAACATTTGGCACCGTCTGTGGGAAGAAGACATCAACCATGGTTAGCACACGAAGAACTGCACCAGGCTCTACCGAAGCTTTACCAATCAACTCCGCTCCGCGTCTTACCTCTGGGACAACCACGTTTGAACAAGGGACGATCCCCCAAACTTAAGTTTCTCAGCCTCCAGGGACGAATCCCCCTGCTGGGAGTACGCTGCCTATAGTTGTCCATCCAGAACAGGGAACCAACTCTCTTCAGATGGTGATCTCTCCCCTGGTTGATCCTAACTACCCTCCATCTGGGGTACAGATCCATACTACGGATCTCCCCATAAATACAAACCCAATGTATGGGTTGCCCAACTACCCCCCTGTTCGAGAACCTGGACCGAGTGGTCATGCTTTGCAGATCCGAGATCGCGAGTACCTAGACTACTCCGGCCCCTATACTGATGATTCAACATCTGCGGATGACGATGATGATCGTGATGAAGCCCCGAGGAGGCGACGTTCTAGTAGAGAACCTCGAAGGAGGTCCCAAAGAATCCATGATGGACCCCCACAAACGGCTGAGGAAAGGATTAAGGCTCATGAGGCTGAGATCCAAAGGCTGAAGGATGATATTGCTAGAGAGCAATCAAGGCAGAATCAAAGTCTGCATCGACCTCCTCCAATCTCAAGAAGGGTTCCCGTCATAGATCTGGAGAGGTCGTCTAGGAGACGAAGAAGGGCCGATACCTCAACTGAAGGAGCAACGAGGGCGGAAACCCCCAGAAACAACCCCAAGGATCTGATGCCGCTAGATCTTGATAATCCAACACCTCCGTTCACTGAGGAGGTGATGAATGCCCGCATCTCAAAGAAATTCAAGATGCCAACGATCAAGGCCTATGATGGAACAGGCGATCCTGAAACTCATGTCAGGACGTTAACAGCTGCACTACTGCTGCAACCTGCTAGTGACGCCTTAAAGTATAGGGCGTTCCCTCAAACCCTGTCGGGTATGACTCAAAGGTGGTATAGCAGGCTACCTGCAAATTCGATTGGCTCTTTCAAGGGGTTGAAGAATGCCATTGTTAGCCAATTCATTAGTGGAAGAGTTCATGAAAAAAGTTCTGCATCCCTCATGTATGTGGTGCAGGGGAAGAACGAGAATCTAAGGGATTATCTCAAGTGAATCACCAAGGAGACATTGAATATTACAGATCTGGAGAATAAAGTGGCCATGGTAGCCTTGGAACACGGAACCACTGATCCTTTCTTCAAGAGGTCTTTGGCAAAGCATCCTCCTGAGAACATGGCCGAGCTCGAACGAAGGGCCGACAAGTATATCAAGGCAGAGGATAGCATGAAAAAAGAAGCTGCTAGAGGCAATGGCAAGGGCTCCAATGACTTTAAGAAACGGAAGAAAGAACAAGAGTATGATGCTAGGGACAAGTATCCCCGGACTAGCAAGGATTCTGAATCACCACCAAAGAAGAGTTTGGGACCAAGATTCAATGACTATGCAAGACTGAATGCTCCTAGGAGTCAGATCTTGTTAGATATTGAGAAAGACAAAGATTTTCGATGGCCGAAGCCACTTAGGGGTGATCCCGCAAAGAGAAACAAGGATCAGTACTGTAGATTCCACCATGATGTGGGGCATGATACAGATGATTGTAGGCAGTTGAAGGATGAGATTGAATTCTTGATCCGGAAAGGAAAGCTGAACAAGTTCACTAAGGGTGATGATCGTGGAACTCAAAGGAGGGATTATGATAGAAGTGACAATGATAGAAGGGATGATGATCGAGATCGAGATCGTAACCCACAGCCCCGAGGGCCAGTTATTAATATGATTTGGGGAGGCCCGACAGCGGCCGGTACAACCCGAAACTCTCGGAAGGCGTATGCCAGAGAAGTGATGCACATCGTGGGAGAAGCCCCGAAGCGTTCCAGGACTGAGATAGCTATTGGTTTTGATGACTAAGATCTCGAAGGGGTGAAGTTTCCCCATGACGACCCGTTGGTCATAGCCCCTATTATTGAAAATTCGGAGGTGAAGCGAGTCTTGATAGACAATGGAGCTTCTGTTGATATTTTGTTCCATGATGCATTCGTAAAGATGGGATACACTGAATCTTAGTTGACCCCAACCAACATGCCGATATATGGGTTTAATGGAGTCGAGTCAAAGGTTGAAGGGACTATTCAGTTACCCGTGACAATCGGGCAAGAACCTAAAGAAGGCACTCAGATGCTGAATTTTCTGGTGATTAAGGCTACCTCAACGTACAATGCAATCTTGGGGAAGACCTGACTTCATGCGTTCAAGGCTGTTGCCTCTACCTATCACATTAAGGTCGAATTTCCAACCAGGAGTGAATTTGGGGAACATAAAGGTGATCAAAAGATGGCACAAAGCTGTTATGTAGCCTCGTTAAGGCCTAATAGAGTCGGGGGCAGGAGGTAGTACCCCAAGCAGGAAGTGAACTTCAGAATAAGAATGATGATACCAGAAGGAATGGTGGACGCTCTATTTTGATGGAGCATCAAAAACAAAATCAAGTGATACAGGCCTAGTCTTGCAACGCCCCGATGGGCTCAAGTTATCCTAGTAGGACTTAGCTTCATCTAGTAGAAGCAGAAATAAGGTTCATGAAAACCATTGCAGAGCATGTTGCTTCGAGTAGGACAATAGTACTCTATCACCCGATGAGTGCAAGTCAAGGATGAACGAGTACCGAAAATAAAAGAATAACGAATGGAAAACAAACAAATGCATAGGTGAAGATCCTGAAGGGTCAAAGCCATGAAAGTCCAAGGATGTTAAGGACTAGCTACTCTTCAATACTTATTAAGGACCTGGATTAAGGATCCAAGGATGAAGGCCAATAGATAACCTTAAGCAAGGATTAAGAAGTTCAAGCAAGCTCTCGTCTCAGAAGTTTAAAAGGCAAGAAGCCAACGGGATTGAATTTATCGAAATCTATATCGATGAATCAACCCCGAATCCTAGGTTGAAGAACAGAAGCTGTTAGCCATGAAGGCCAAGGTTAGTTATGAAGGCCAAACTTTAGGGGGGGTCATGAACCTCCAATTAAGATCCAAAGGTTGAAACTTCATGTTGACTTGAAAACCAATATGTAATTTTGAAAACCTCCTAGAGAAGGTTCAAGACCTCGTGGGGCTAACCAGAAACCCCCTGGCCTTGGACCAGCAGCTCTGATAGATATTTCGGTGATTTAAAACACCATTGAGATTGAAAACCCTTGATTTCAAACTTTGGCGTTCAACCTTTGAACGTCGACGTTCAACACCCAAGACCAAGACAAACATTGAAGCCATGACAGCCAAGCGAGCTGAGAAGTTACTTATATGGGAGCATCTTTGAAAGAACCCCTGAAGGGCAAGTTGATAGCATTCTTGCAAGAAAATAGCGATGTGTTTGCTTGGACTGTAGCTAATATGCCAGGGATTGATCCCCAACTCATAACTGACAAGTTGAATGTTGATCCGGGGTGGAATATAATAAAACAGAAAAGAGAAATTTTGCTCCTGAAAGGCAGGAGGCCATTAAACAAGAAGTTGACAAGCTCTTAGAGGCTGGGTTTATTGAAAAAATTCAGTTTCCCGAATGGTTAGCAAATCCTGTGATGGTCAAGAAAGCGAATGGGAAGTGGAGGATGTGTATAGACTTCACTGATTTGAATGATGCATGTCTGAAGGATTGTTTTCCCCTTCCAAGGATTGATATGTTGAAAATGCCACAGCTGGACATGAGATGTTGAGCTTTATGGATGGGTTCAGCGGCTACAATCAGATTAAGATGCACAAGGATGACATCCCTAAGGTATCTTTTATAACTGACTTTGGTGTTTTCTGCTATCTTGTTATGGTTTTTGGTCTAAAGAATGCAGGAGCTACTTACCAACGACTGGTGAATAAGATATTCACCCATCTGATTGGATAAACCATGGAGGTCTATGTTGATGACATGTTAGTCAAGAGCCTACTCAAGGCAGATCACATTAAGCACCTCAGAGAGGCATTCGAAGTGCTGAGGCACCACAAGATGATGTTGAATCCAGCCAAGTGCGCTTTTGGCGTTGGATCTGAAATTTTTTTGGGATTGATGGTTTCAAAAAGAGGCATAGAGGCCAATCCCGACAAGATCAAAGTAATCTTAGACATGGAACCACCCCGTTTTGTGAGGGACGTACAGAAGTTAACCGGCAGAGGGGCCGCTCTAGGGAGATTCATCTCCAAGTCTGGTGATAAGTGCTTGCCTTTCTTTCAAGCATTGAAGAAGGTGAAAAATTTTGAATGGACTAATAAAAGCCAAGAGGCCTTATAACAGTTGAAGAAGTACATGGTCGAAGCCCCGTTGTTGGCCAAGCCAAGTCCCGGAGAGACACTTTATCTGTATCTAGTAGTGTCTGAACAAGCATTGAGTGCCATCCTCGTTAAGGAAGAGAACAAGGTTCAGAGGCCCATTTACTATGTAAGCAAGGTGCTCCACGGAGCCGAGTTAAATTACTCTCCCATTGAGAAGTTCGCCTTGGCATTGATAACAGCCTCGAGTAAGTTACGCCCGTACTGTTGGTGTATACTGAAAATATTTATTTGAAGTATTTACATTTATTTCTGGCCGGTTTAATTGAGAATCATTTAAATGTTTACATGTTGTCTAAATATTATATATTGTGAATAATCTAGTATCAAATGGGATACAGAATATTAGATTATTAAATACGGTTTATATAATATAATAAGGTTCACAGCACAGGTGGAGCTAGACAATCCACTGGAATGGCTGTAGTATTATTTAGATTAGTTTATATTGACTAATAAATAATACTAGTATACTTTGTGTATATTGAACAGGATCAAATTTAGAATTGTTCCCTTATACTGATTAAGAAGGTGAACTAAGATTCTATGTTATTATTAATGCTTAGGTTCTTAATCCGGAAATAATAATTGACACGTATATATTGTTTACATGCTTTGATTTATATATGAAATAATTCTTTTGATTTATTTCATTATATTTTGGGTGATGAAATAATATATATGGTGGGATATTATTTATTGAAGGAATCCATGTCCTGATAATATTCGGGTTAATGATGTCCCCTTGAAAGCTCAAAAAGATTTAATTATGTGAAACCCTGCAGGTGGATTTATTCCGGCATAATTAAATAAAGGTTGAGTGGATAATCAAGGATAAAAGATATTAATTAAATGAATTATCAGTAATTTATTTAATTAATGGACATGCGATATTTTAAACATGGGGAATTTAATAAGCAAATAATATTGGAACCGAATTAATTAATTAAATTACGGTATTAGGAAAGGTAGTGCAAATATTAATTCTTTAGTGGATTGAATTAATATTTAATTACATTGGGCTAGGCTCAAGATGTAATTAGAAGGCCCAACCTAATTATCCATGATCCCTATTGTAGCCTATATATATTCCTATTCTCTTCTTGCTGGGGGCTGGTCGAAAAATTGGTAGCCACCCAGGAGCAAGAAGAGAGGTTAACTTGAGAAGACGAAGGCCACACTTCGCTCAAGGGAATTTGGGAATACAATAGAAGAGCGTGGAATCAACCGTTAACAAGGTGACTTTTCTATTCGTACTCGTTAATTTATTGTATCGAAATTCGCAGTGCCAAGATCTGATTGTCCCAACAATTGGTATCAAGAGCCTGGTTCATTGGTTCTGCGAATTTTGATACGATGTCCATGTCGTAATTATATATGCATGTGTATAGTGGTGTGCTTGGATAATAATCTTTTGCAGGTTGTTTAGTATCCACTATTATGGCCATGTAATTTTAATTATGTGTTTGGATCCCACGTGGTTTAATCGTGGTTATTTTGTTTGGTTTCCACGTGGTTTATCGTGGTTGTAAAACACGAGGGTTGATCGTGTTAGAATAGATTTACAAAATTAGTTTTGTATTAGATCTATTTTTTTGTAATTGTTTGTTGGATTTTATTAAGATCCGGATATTTTGTAACAATTACGTGCGATCGGAAATCGAAACGGAGACAAAAAGTTGTCCGCTGCGTAGCTGTTGGTTCGTATTATTACTACAGAACAGTGGCTGTTGGAAAGTTGAAGAGAACTGAATTCGGAGAAGCAGAAAATTAACAGGGTACTGTAGCAGTACTGTAGCAAACCGGGTACTGTAGCAAACCGGGTACTGTAGCAAGCCGGTACTGTAGCAAACCGGATACTGTAGCAAACCGGGCACTGTAGCAACCCCGGTACTGTAGCAAGCCGGTACTGTAGCAAATCGGGCACTGTAGCAACCAGGGTACTGTAGCAAACCGGGTACTGTAGCAAACCGGGACTGTAGCAAACAGGGTACTGTAGCAACCGGGTACTGTAGCAGATCGGGTACTGTAGCAGTTTGGCGACTGGCGGCTGTTGCAGTTTGCAGATTTGCAGAAAATTTTCTAGGCCTGCTGAAATTGTTTAATGGGCCATAATAGTGGATTTAAATTATGTTTTTTAATTTTAATTCCGCTATTTAATTTTTTTAATTATTGCTTTAAATAATTATTATGTGTGTTGTTAATTATGTGTGTAATTTTAATTGCATGTTTAACATAATTAGGACGACATGGACATTAATTTTATTTATTGCTTTAATTTTATGATGCATGCTGCTATGTTATGTGTTCTTTGTATTGTTATTTTTATAACATGTAGACCTCGAAAAAATAACATAGGGCGATGCATCTAGATAAAATTCCTCAATTTTAAATAAAAATTCTAAGTGGGTGAGGGAATTAATTAGGAATTAAATCCCATGGTCTCCATTATTGTTTGTATGTAATTTAACACCGAGACGAATATAAATTATATACATGCTACCCATCGTGGCGTATGATTTATGGTGTCAGGTAGTGTTATGGATATTACTAGAACAAACTTCCTAAATAAATTATGAATATTGAAAGGTATATATGCCACCCAACGTGGCGTACCAAGTTTCATAGAATTCAATTAATTAGATGGGTGCCAATGATTGAATATAGATTTTCAATATAGAGAGAAAGGATGATTCTGTCTAGAAAGGGTTCTTAAGTGATGCCTCTTGACAATGCTCCCCCCGATCTGGGAATTATCCTATTATCGATTATTGATTTGAAATATTTAATGGTGGTATCCGGTCTTTTTAGTAATTTAAGATTAAATAATGGTATACACTTAGCTATGAAAAATAATATATAGTCCACCCTAACGTGGCGTATTATTTAGTAATAGGACCGAAGTAATATTTAAACGAATTTAAGTGGTATATATGTCACCCATCGTGGCGTACCAGATACTTATGGTGTTTAAATATTAGTGCATTAATTTTAATTAATTGTTAGAGGAAACCAATAGGATTTAAGATTTATGCAACTATCTGATTATGTGTTACATGTATGATTCTCAGGATTAGATCACTATGGGCTTTAATCCACTATTCACCATACTTAAGGATAACAAACTTACTGGACCGAACTATATTGAATGGAAACGTAATTTGGACATAGTGTTGACTGCTGAGGAGTACAAATTTTGTACTTATGAACCCAAGCCAGACCAGCCTGCTGAAGATGCTCCTGAAAGTGAGAAGGAGTATTATAAGCGGTGGATTAAGGCTGATGAGATGTCGCGATGTTACATTCTGGCAGCAATGTCAGGTGTTTTGCAGCATCAGCATCAGGCTATGCCCACTGCTTCAGATATGCTCTTTAATCTCAAGGAACTTTTTGGAGAACAGAATAGGGCTGCTAGGCAAGTAGCAATGAAGGCTTTAATGAACACTCAGATGGTTGAAGGAACACCTGTAAGGGATCATGTTCTCAGAATGATGTCTCATCTGAATGAGATGGAGATCCTTGGTGCTGATATTGATGGGGAAACCCAGATCGATATCATCCTTATGAGCTTGCCCAAAAGTTTTGAGCAGTTCCGCTTGAATTACACCATGAACAAAAGGATGTATAGTCTCGCGGAACTTCTGACAGAACTTCAGGCAGCTGAAGGACTCTTTAAGCAGAATGTTCAAGTGAATGTGGCCGAGAAAGCTTCTTTATCTAAGCCGAAAGGTAAGAAGAAGAAAAAGACTCAGACACAGAAAGCTGGAAAGATTGCTAATGCAGTGGGAGTTCAAGGTGGTGTGAAAAAGCCTAAGGGCAAGTGCTTCAGGTGCAAGCAGTCAGGTCACTGGAAACAGGATTGTCCTCTTCCTAAGAAGACAAACAATACTGGTATGTCTCTTTCTCTAGTTACAGAAACATATATAGCGGCTATATCTACGAGCACTTGGTGTGTAGATACAGGAGCCACTGACCATGTTTGTAACTCTATGCAGGGGTTCCAGCAATCCAGAATGCTTAGAGATGGCGAGATATATGTGTTCATGGGAGATGCTACGAAAGTAGCAGTAGTTGCAGTTGGAATAATTACATTATCTTTTGGCGATGATAGGATTTTGGTTTTGAACAATTGTCTTTATGTACCTTCGTTTAGAAGGAATTTAATTTCGGTTTCTAAACTTGCCATGGATGGTTATAATGTTTGTTTGGATCGTAATGTTTCTATTATGATGAATAAACGAGTTATATGTTCTGGTACATTGCAAGACAATTTATATATTATTAATCCTATCCAACCAATGCTGCAACATAAGGAAACTAATAACATTCTTTCTAGCTCAAATAAAAGAAAGAAACCTTCTGAATTGAACCAAACATATCTTTGGCACTTAAGATTAGGTCATATTAACTTGAGGAGGATTCAAAGACTGGTAGTAGATGGGCCATTAGGCTCGTTGGCAGTGGAGCCATTTCCAGTTTGTGAATCCTGCTTGGAAGGTAAGATGACTAATAGGCCTTTTAAAGCAAAGGGGAATAGAGCTAAAGAAGTGTTAGAATTAGTTCATACTGATTTATGTGGACCTATGAGTATCCAAGCAAGAGGAGGTTATGAGTATTTTGTCACTTTCATTGACGATTATTCTAGATATGGGTACATTTATTTGTTGCGCCGTAAGTCTGAGTGCTTTGAAAAATTCAAAGAGTACAAAGCAAGTGCGGAGAAGCGACATCTTGGAAAATGTATCAAGTCACTACGATCAGATCGTGGTGGCGAATACTTGCTTGGAGAATTTAGGGAATATTTATCAGAAAATGGGATTGCATCCCAGTTGTCTGCACCTGGCACACCTCAGCAGAATGGTGTAGCAGAGAGAAGGAATCGGACTCTTTTAGAGAGTGTTAGATCGATGATGAGTTATTCAGATTTACCCAAGTCGTTCTGGGGATATGCTATAGAAACAGCGGCTTACCTTCTAAACTTGGTACCTTCTAAGTCGGTTCCCAAGACTCCAATAGAATTGTGGACTGGTAGCAAACCAAGTCTAAGACATATTCGGATTTGGGGTTGTCCAGCACATGTGCTGAACAAGAACGCGACCAAGTTAGAATCTCGTACAGAAGTAAGGCTGTTTGTAGGCTATCCCATGGGAACGAAAGGTTATTCATTTTATAGTCCTAGGGATCGAGATATCATTGTTAGCACCAATGCTAGATTCTTAGAAGAAGACTATATAATGAAACACAAACCCATGAGTAGTATCGTTTTAGAGGAACTAGTGGGAGGGACAGATAATCCCCAAGTGCCAATAGTACAAGTAGATCAACCACAAGAAAATGCACAACCTGTCACTAATACCACACCGGTGCTTCGTCGTAGCGGGAGGGTTGTTCAACAACCTGAAAGATTCATGTTTTTGGGAGAGTCCTCGGACTTGGTCTCTGGTGAACATGATGAGGATCCCAGGACATACGAAGAAACAATTCTAGATAAAGATGCAGATCTTTGGCAAAAGGCAATGGAATCTGAGATGGAATCTATGTATTCTAATCAAGTTTGGGAGCTCGTGGAACCACCCAAAGGTGTAAAACCCATTGGATGTATGTGGATCTACAAGAAGAAAAGAGGATCTGACAAAAAGGTGAAAGCCTGGAAAGCACGACTTGTTGCGAAAGGGTATACTCAGAAAGAAGGGATCGATTATGAGGAAACTTTTTCGCCGGTTGTTATGCTTAAGTCGATCCGGATTCTTTTATCTATAGCAGCTCATCTCGATTATGAGATTTGGCAAATGGATGTCAAGACAGCTTTCCTTAATGGAAGTCTTGAGGAAACCATCTATATGCAACAACCAAAAGGATTCATTAAGGAAGGCCAAGAGCATCTTGTTTGTAAGCTTAAGAGGTCTATTTATGGACTAAAACAAGCTTCTAGGGACTGGAATATTCGTTTTGATCAGGCAGTCCAGTCATATGGATTTGATCAAAGTCCAAGCGAATCATGTGTGTATAAGAGAAGTGAGGGTAATGCAGTGGTTTTTCTAGTATTGTATGTAGATGACATTTTACTCATTGGAAACAATGTTAAGATGTTGTCATCAATAAAGGCATGGTTGTTCAAACAATTTGAAATGAAGGACTTAGGTGAAGCGGCATACATCCTTGGGATCAAAGTAATAAGGGATCGCAAGAAAAGGGTGTTGGCTTTATCTCAAGAGCCCTACATTGATGAAGTATTAGCTCGTTTTAACATGCAGAACTCTAAGAAAGGTTTTCTACCTTTTAAGCATGGAGTGGCTCTATCCAAGGAGCAGTGTCCTTCGACACCTAAGGATATAGAGAGCATGAAAGCAGTTCCTTATGCTTCGGCATGTGGAAGCTTAATGTATGCTATGTTATGTACGAGGCCTGACATCTGCTTTGCTGTAGGCATGGTTAGTAGATATCAGTCGAACCCAGGTCAGGAACATTGGAGTGCAGTAAAAACTATACTCAAGTACCTGAGAAGGACTAAGGAGTATTTGTTAATTTACAAGGCCTCAGATTTGTTTCCTATAGGGTATACCGATTCAGATTTCCAGAAAGATAGGAGTCAGATATTTGGTTATAAAGTAGTTTTGTGAGTAATAGTGGATTAAATAAACACTGATATACTCATAGAATATTTTGAGTATAAGTGGGAGATTGTTGGTGTATACTGAAAATATTTATTTGAAGTATTTACATTTATTTCTGGCCGGTTTAATTGAGAATCATTTAAATGTTTACATGTTGTCTAAATATTATATATTGTGAATAATCTAGTATCAAATGGGATACAGAATATTAGATTATTAAATACGGTTTATATAATATAATAAGGTTCACAGCACAGGTGGAGCTAGACAATCCACTGGAATGGCTGTAGTATTATTTAGATTAGTTTATATTGACTAATAAATAATACTAGTATACTTTGTGTATATTGAACAGGATCAAATTTAGAATTGTTCCCTTATACTGATTAAGAAGGTGAACTAAGATTCTATGTTATTATTAATGCTTAGGTTCTTAATCCGGAAATAATAATTGACACGTATATATTGTTTACATGCTTTGATTTATATATGAAATAATTCTTTTGATTTATTTCATTATATTTTGGGTGATGAAATAATATATATGGTGGGATATTATTTATTGAAGGAATCCATGTCCTGATAATATTCGGGTTAATGATGTCCCCTTGAAAGCTCAAAAAGATTTAATTATGTGAAACCCTGCAGGTGGATTTATTCCGGCATAATTAAATAAAGGTTGAGTGGATAATCAAGGATAAAAGATATTAATTAAATGAATTATCAGTAATTTATTTAATTAATGGACATGCGATATTTTAAACATGGGGAATTTAATAAGCAAATAATATTGGAACCGAATTAATTAATTAAATTACGGTATTAGGAAAGGTAGTGCAAATATTAATTCTTTAGTGGATTGAATTAATATTTAATTACATTGGGCTAGGCTCAAGATGTAATTAGAAGGCCCAACCTAATTATCCATGATCCCTATTGTAGCCTATATATATTCCTATTCTCTTCTTGCTGGGGGCTGGTCGAAAAATTGGTAGCCACCCAGGAGCAAGAAGAGAGGTTAACTTGAGAAGACGAAGGCCACACTTCGCTCAAGGGAATTTGGGAATACAATAGAAGAGCGTGGAATCAACCGTTAACAAGGTGACTTTTCTATTCGTACTCGTTAATTTATTGTATCGAAATTCGCAGTGCCAAGATCTGATTGTCCCAACACGTACTTCCAGGCACATAAGATTGAAGTCCTAACGGACCAACAGTTGAGAAACATATTGCATAGCCCGAAGGCTAGTGGAAGGCTAATCAAGTGGGCGATTGAACTTGGAGAATTTGACATCACGTATAAGCCTCGAACAGCCATAAAGGCTCAAGCATTGGCTGACTTCGTGGTTGAATGTACCATTCGCAACCAAGAAGTCGGGGGGCAGGAGATAGTAACCACCCCTGGAAGAGAGGATAAAGATGAGGAGCTTGTACCTGATCAGAAGAAATATTGGGTGCTCTGTTTTGATGGAGCATCAAAAACAAAATCTAGTGGTAAAGGTTTAGTTTTGCAAAGCCCCGATGGGTTCACAGCTGAGTATGCCTTGAAGTTGGATTTTTCGATAATCAACAACGGAGCTGAGTATAAAGCCTTGATAGCCGGATTGGGCTTGGCCAGAATCATGAGAGTCAAGAACCTCAAAGTTTGTGGATATTCAAGACTGGTAGTCTCACAAGTGAATGGTGAATTTGAAGCTAAGGATGAAACTATGGCCAAGGACTTGAGAGTCGTGAAGGCCGTTATGACTCAGTTTGATGAGTGTTGTGTAGAGCACATTCCTAGGGAAGAGAACGTTAAGGCCGATGCCCTCTCAAAGTTTGCTTCTTCTGAAATAGAGAATTATGTGAAGACTTTTTACCTCCAGGTCCTGAAGACCCCACCATCAATTCGAAATTGGTAGCACCAGTTGATGTAAGCTGAAGGATAGACCCTCTTAAAGCTCATCTTGAGACTGGTAGGCTCCCTGACAATGCCTTAAAGGCACAGGAGCTGTTAGTAAGAATAAAGGTCCTTTATCACTCCATACTCAAAATCTTGAATCTCAAATCCTGACACAAAATTTCAGCCTTGATGGCTAAAAAGGCTGTCTGCCCCCAATCGAGTTCGACATTTGAGTTTAAGGACTTGAATCAAGAGCCGTCAATCGAATTCAAACAAAAGCAAGGTCCTATAAGCATAAGAAGAAGGTTGGAAACCTAGAATCAAGATAAAAGGTTAACAACCAGCCAAAGCACACCAGACTTGAAGTCAAGTGCTGAGTGGCAAGAGAACTTCTTGAACGATCAACCGAGAAGCAAGACCTCCATCATATGTAGCAAGGGGGGCAAGAGCTAAGGGACTCCATCATTTTTACATGAGAGTTAAGGGTTGATGATAACCAATAACCATGAATGAATTCAAGGTTTAAAACCAAGGATTCAACAAGCGAGTTAAGACCCAGAAGGTCATGAAAGTTATGAAAGCCAATTTGAAGTGAAGGATGTATGTTTGGTCATCAACTTTAAATAACGACATGCGATGATCGGTCACTGACGTTGAGGTCCAAATATCGATTAATTGACGTTGAGGTCCAAATATTGGCGTTCATATACTGACGATGAGGTTCAAGGACCAAGCAATGGCCGACCGAGCTCTTGTTCCAGTCAATTGAAGTTGATGTTCGAAATGTGATGTTCAATGTGATGAACCGAGAGCCACAACTTTCAAAGTTGAGGCCACAACTTTCTAAGACCACGGATGGTTTTAGATCCTAGGCCCGAGGTCCATAACTTTCTAAGACCACAGATGGTTTTAGTTTCTAGACCCGAGCTCCAAGATACTAAATTAGAGATCAAGATCGAGCTTCTGAATCCTTAGGATCGAGATCGAGGTTCTGGATCCTTGAAAGTCACGGGTGACCAAGATACTAAATTAGAGATCAAGATCGAGCTTCTGAATCCTTAGGATTGAGATCGAGGTTCTGGATCCTTGAAAGTCACGGGAGACCAAGATACTAAATTAGAGATCAAGATCGAGCTTCTGGATCCCTAGGATCGAGATCGAGGTTCTTGATCCTCAAGTTCCATGAATAGGTTTTCAGGTCCGGGTTTCTTCACCAACCACGAAGTGGCCGACCACGAAACTCCAAGGAGCCGTAGCCGACCACGAAGCAGCCGACCATGACACCTGAAGGAGCTAATTACGTTTAAGGAAGATAAAACACTATCAATTAGTCTTTGCTAATAAAGAGACTGATTATGCTCTGAAAGGAGGTATACAACATCCAAATGTCAAGGACGTGATTCAAGAACGAGACTCCAGGCATTGCGAAAAGCTCCGAGAGGCACGACAAAGCAACCATGGAGCACCTGTCAAGCAACCAGGATCTCCTGGCAGCCGACCAGGTGCCATGAAGAAGCTCTGGCCGACCAGGATCTCCTGGCAGCCGACCAGGTGCCACAGAGAAGGTCCGGCCGACCAGGATCTCCTGGCAGCCGACCAGGATCTCCTGGCAGCCGACCAGGAGCACCTGGTAGCCGACCAGGAGCCACGGAGAGGCTCTATCTGACTTCCCGATACTCATCTTGGCACCCCCCATCGTTTAATTGAATCGTTTGATGGTTTTGTTGAAGGTTTCTCACTTTCCGTGACAAACATCGACCTTCGAATTAGCACCATTCAGTGCCATTTTATGCCATTTAACGTCGTTTACACAAACATTGAAACGTCGTTTAAGCATCGTGTGACATCATTAATGTCAACCTGGATCTCCCGTCAACATGTCAGACGATCGAGAAGCACATGTCAGACGATCGAGAAGCACATGTCAGACGATCGAGAAGCACATGTCAGACGATCGAGAAGCACACGTCAGGCGATCAAGAAGCACCTGACAGGCAACCAGAAGCACCCGGCAGGCAACCAGGATCTCCTGGCAGCCGACCAGGTGCCACAAAGGGGGTCTGGCCGACCAGGATCTCCTGGCAGCCGACCAGGATCTCCTGGAAGCACATGTCAGGCGATCAAGAAGCACATGTCAGGCGATCAAGAAGCACATGTCAGGCGATCAAGAAGCATATGTCAGGCGATCAAGAAGCACATGTCAGGCGATCAAGAAGCACATGTCAGGCGATCAAGAAGCACATGTCAGGTGATCAAGAAGCACCTGTCAGGCGATCAGGATCTCCTGGCAGGCAACCAGGATCTCCTGGCAGCCGACCAGGATCTCCTGGCAGCCGACCAGGAGCACCTGGCAGCTGGCCAGGACCCTTGTCGGCTGACTCGTTGCCCGGAAGAGGTTACAATTGTCCTGAATCTCTTCCGATTAGTGTCGTTTAGTGCCGTTTAGCACCGTTTATCGCCGTTTAGCGTCATTTAACATCGTTTAAACGTCGTTTAAGGCTGTTTAGCACCGATTAGTGTCGTTTAGTGCCGTTTAGCACCGTTTAGTGCCGTTTAGCACCGTTTATCGCCGTTTAGCGTCGTTTTACATCGTTTAAACGTCGTTTAAGGCTGTTTAGCACCGATTAGTGTCGTTTAGTGCCGTTTAGCACCGTTTAGTGCCGTTTAGCACCGTTTATCGTCGTTTAGCGTCGTTTAACATCGTTTAAACGTCGTTTAAGGCTGTTTAGCACCGATTAGTGTCGTTTGGTGCCGTTTAGCACCGTTTAGTGCCGTTTAGCACCGTTTATCGCCGTTTAGCGTCGTTTAACATCGTTTAAACGTCGTTTAAGGCTGTTTAGCACCGATTAGTGTCGTTTAGTGCCGTTTAGCACCGCTTAGTGCCGTTTAGCACCGTTTATCGCCGTTTAACATCGTTTAAAAGTCGTTTAAGGCTGTTTAGCACCGATTAGTGTCGTTTAGTGCCGTTTAGCACCGTTTATCGCTGTTTAGCGTTGTTTAACATTGTTTAAACAATATTTAAGGATGTTTAGCGCTGTCTAGTGCCGTTTAGCGCCGTTTAGTGCCGTTTTATGCCGTTTAACGTCGTTTAAACATTGTTTAAGCATCGTTAAGGCTGATTAGTGCCGATTAGCATCGAATTAACATTGTCGTGAACGCGTCGATCGCTCCACGCTTTACATAAAGACAATACTCGTGAAACACTAGTGTACAAAGATGAACCCTGACCCAAGTCTCGAAAAAGGCCGTTAAAACTTCAAGGAAAACCTGATTAGTTTTCCTAGAAGTTGGGGGGCAAATGATATGGGCTAAAAGTAAGCCCTAAAGACACATTTAATGTGGCATTAATTAGGTCAACAATGGTCCAAACGTGGGGCCCACCAGATGGGCCCAAAACCCCAATTATAATATTAATTTCGTAATTAATATTGGGGGAAATAAACAGCTCACCAATAAGAGTTGGATAAGGATATTATTTCCACCAGACTTAGCCACCAAGGCATCCAATTCAATATGGAAACTGATTCCTTCAAAGACTTGTCTACCAAGTCTCTGACTCCTACCATAATTCTAAGGCTCCTGCAGCCTATTTAAAGGGTCTAACCCCTCATCTCAGAACTACGTTTTTAGGCAGAGCTCAATACGTCACTTACGTTTTGGACACAGCTCCATACGTTACCCACCACGTTTTGGCTTAATCCTCGAATAAGGACATACAAGCCACTGCGTCCTAGGTGAGCTCTCGCCGCCATAGCCTTGAGGGAACCATCACCTAGAACTACGTCTTGGCTTGATTCTCAATAACGAGATACGTAGGCACTCTGTGAGGACCGATTAAAGTCTCGAACGCAGAAACAGCCATTAAAGCTCGAAGCTCAACCACCCTAGCATTAATTACAAATCGTAACCTAGTTTTTATTCCACAACAGCTTGCTTAATTATATTGTCATATATACCATCAATAAAATCCCAATTGCCTTATTAAATATTAAAATTTAAAAAATAAAAATTATGAAATTACTTGGAATATATATAATGAATCTTATTATATTAATTAAATTAACAACCAACTAATTTAATAAGAAAAATCCATATTTTATTAGAGCATTAAGTTAATTTTGGCTAAGTAACTATTGGTTAATTTCGTAAATAATGTCGCTTTACTATCCAACGAGATAATTTTATTTCAAAGGAATTACAAGTTTACGACTATTCAAAAAGTTCTTGATGAATAATCGATAAACAGATAATACCAATCAATAAAATAATGAGTACCTTTAAAAGTCACAAACAATCCTAAATATTTTAGATGAGAGTCTTCCTTCTTGCTTCTCAAAACTTCTCTTTTCAAACTCTCTCTTGCTTTATCGGTCATGGATTTGATTTTTCGAAAGAAAAATGCTAGAAGTACCAAATTGAATAACAAAAATTGTTATCAAATAACGTGGCATTGTTTTGATTGGTTATAATTGTAATGGGTCTGTCAGGGCCATCCAATTAAAATATACCAAAATGCCAAGTAATTAGTGCCATATCATTTGGTAACAAATTTGATATCCAATTTTGTACCTCTAGCACTACTCTTTTCGAAACACTCACCTTTTGAAGGATTTGGTTTCACCACTCTTTTTTTTTACTCCATGTAGCAAGTAGCAACCATATTTTCGAGGACCTGCTACGGGAACTCACTGCAATTCATGGATACCAACTCTAACTTCGATCAAGAGGATGATGTTGGGAGAAGGAAGATTACGATTATGGCATGCAATCTCCGGTTTGAGGAACATGAGGAACAACAAGATTTTGGGTGTTAGGCCGAATACACAATTATAATCAAGATCGTATGAGAGACTAACAATAAAATACGAGTTTAAACAATTAAAAATTGTTTGGAATAAATAACTCCTCTCTCAGTGATGTAAAATATCACAGAGAGCTGCTTAGATTACAATGAATAATGTTTCACAATGATCGATACCCTTCTAGGGTTAACCTAACTGTATTTATAAGATATACAGCTGCTATACAATAGATAATTGATGCTCCTATAAATTAGCTATACAATTGATATCAATTACGATTGCTACACGTCTCCTTAGTCAGTTCAATCTCTTTGACAGCTATCCAATCTTCAAAGATATTGCTTCCATAATAATTCTTCAAACACTGTTGATCAGTAGACGCTGCCTCCAGACAGAGTTTAACAAACTCTGTCGAGCTTCCATCTGTCAGCATTTAACTAAACTCTGACTGCTTCCAGCTAAACTCTGATTTATCACTGTAACACTTAAACACAGATTAATATACACATCAATTATTTCTAACAATCTCCCCCAACTTGTTCATTAGCAAAAATGCACAAGTTTAACAATAATTGATGATGTCAAAACAAATAAACAAATACAGTGTTTAATATACAAACAAAGTTTAACTTCTACTTAACAAAATCTACAGAAAACAAGAAAATTCTTACAGAGTTTTAATCCTTAATTTCCTCAACATCTGGTGTTGATCTGAGATAGTCTATAAGTAATCTTCGTTCTGCATTTTCAAGTTCTGTCTGCATGACTTCCTTAATCTCCTTCAATTTAGGATCATCTTCTCCAGTTTGGTAGATAGCAGACCTCAGATCACAGATTTTGTTTTTTCACATCTCATTCCCCAGTCTGATAAACTGTGCTTTTGCTGACTCTGAGTTAAAATCAAGAACTGTTATACCCAGGTCTGTCTTCAGTTTAGCACTGTCCTTCTTCATCTCAACAATATTCCCATGATAATCTCTGTACTTTAGGACATATTGACTGTTGTATCTCATACCTCTGACTGCCAAATTATGCAACATCTTCTTCTTTAGCACATTTGCAGCTTGTTGAGTCCTTTGATTTTTCACCTTGAAGAGATATAGAACATATTCTAATTCCTCCCATAGCTTCAAATCAAGATCATACTCACCAATTTTGTACACAGTACCATCTTCTATGAAATATAGTAGAAAATCTTTATCCAAACTTCTTTGACGAATCAACTGTACTGACTCCAGTCTGTCCAAACTCTCCTGAGTAACACCAAGACCTGGAACAGCCAGTGATGAAGGATCTCGAGGACCAGTATTCATTATGACTTCTTTATGAGAGCCCAATCCATATTTATCTCGACCTTGCTTACCAGTTAAAGCTCTACCATGTAGAAAATCAGTAGTAGTACCTCCAGTCATCAGAGTTGGATCATGAAGTGTTGGTTTTCCAAAAACCCTTTGCATCTGAGTAGATAAAGGTCTCTGTACAACTTGTGTAGCAACGAGGTTGTATTCTTCTTCTTTGAACCCTCTCCTTCTTCAACAATGCCTTTTAGCTTCAATCTAGCTTCAGCTTCTGTTGGTTTCTTAGATACTTGTGATCTTTGATCAGCACCAACATTTTCTTTAATCACAATGCCTTTAAGAACAGGCCTAGGAGCTTTTTCTTTCTTCTTAAATTTTCCAGGAGCTTTTTCTTTCTTCTTAAATTTTCCAGACTTTAAAGCTTTCTGATGTTCTTCTTGTAGATTCTTCTCTTCAGCTTTAATGTCTTCAATAGTAACTCCTTCTTGATTTTCTTCCAGAAATAACTTAGCAGCCAATTCTTCATCAGTCAGTGGATTTTCAGTGAATAATAAACTTCTGGTGTTTGAAGTACCCTGAGCATCAGTAATTATTCCAACAGAATTTGACTTAGAAGACTTGCTAGATCTCAGACTTTGATCAGCTCTTAATCTCTTCCCTTTGTAATTTGCTCCTGCTCCTCCATCTTCAGTATCATCCTCCTTAGTCAGAGTTTGAGATTGCCTGCACTTAGACTTAGCAACTCTCTCCTCCTTTTTGACATCATCAGGAATCAATATAGAAGTAATTAGTTCCAAGGAGTTAGCAATGGAATCAATCTTTCCAGACAAGATAGTATGATTCTGCTCAACTTGACTTAGCCTCTAAAACAGAGTTTCTTGAGCTTTGGAAATGGTCTTAAATTTTGTTTGATTATCCCTCTGCATAGTCATATCTCTAGCAACAACATCAGCTCTCAGTTCATTAATAGCTTTTTGAGACTCATCAAATCTTTCATTCAGAGTCTTTACTTGAACAATAGTTGCTTGCAGATTTGAGAGAATATCAGGATTTGAAATCTTGTTGGCAGATTGATGCACAAACTTAGCTGCTCTTTCAGTAGGAAAAATACAATCTGACTTGTACCAATCCCTTGAATTCTTGGCAAAGTGTTCAGCTTCAATGTCATGTTGATATGAAGGTTTAGAAAAAGGTGTGTGCTTAGCATCCGTTTGTACTGGTATACTCTGAGAAGAGTTTAACTCTGCACTTCCTTCATCTTCAACATCAGCAGCTGCATATTCAACTTGATCAGTATGCACTGCAACATTCTCTGCAACAATCTCTGCAGTTTCAGCAACATTCACTGCTATTTCAGCAACAATCTCTGCAGGTGTATCTCTAGCCTCAACAGACTTTGGAACTTCAACTTGTTCAACCTCTTCACCTTGTTCAGGAACCTGGTGAGCATCAGAGAATAGCTCAGTGTGTGATGCCACTGTTTCATCAAGTACTACAGTAAGCTGATCAGCTGCACCAGTTTCTTCAGAGTTTGCAATAACAGGTCAGAGAGGAACATTAATATGATCAGAGAATGGTATGAATGTTTCAACAAAATCATCCATAGCAGTAAAACCTTCTATGTTGTCCTCATCCATTTGTACATTGGCAGTTGTATTGGCAGCTTCTTCTGCAGTATATGTCTCAACAGTAGGTATGTCCTTGGAAATCACCTCTGGAGCTTCAAAGTTCATTTCCTCATCAGAATCATCAAGAATCAATCTTCTTCTTTTAACTTGAGGCAACTCTGTTGTCTCTTCTTCTTCAATAGAGTCATCTAGAACAGAAGGTGATGGAGGTCTGTTTGCTCTTTCATTTCTAGCCCTTTTAGGCCTGACAGACTCCTTATGAGTTTTAACAGTTTCCCTTCTAGCTCTAGCTAATCGATGCTATGTATTTGCTGCTGTGTGTTTTCTTCTACCTCCCTATTTTGGTTTGGGTTGGGTAAGAGGTGGTTGTTGTTCAGTTTGAGGTTGGGTTTGTGTTTCAGTGTTTAGAGTTGGAGGTTCAATGTTTGTAGGTGGTTGAATGGGTTCAGTGTTTATAGATTGTTGAGGTTCAGAGTTTGTAGGTTCAGACTCAGGCTGTGGAAGGTCTTGAGGTTGATGTAGAAAATTTTTAATTGCAAGAGGCAACACCAAATCAGGTAATTGCTCCTTGTTAGCATCTTTGTTGGTTAAATCAGCGAATATCCTCTTATTAACCTTAAAGGCTAGTATGGTGTCATCCTCAGAAATTTCAACCCCAGGAACACAAGCAGTGAATAACAATTGACAAAATCTAGCAAAATAGACAGTACTAGACTCTGACAATCTGTCACCTATATTCATTAAAACAAGTCTACCAAAATCGAAATTACTTCCATAGAGAAGAGAATACCCGATTTGAAGATTGCCAGTAGGAATGTCATCCCAGTTTGTGACTTTCTTGCCAAAAGCCCTTGTGATGCAATCAAAGAAGAAACTTCATTCCTTCCTGAGCTTTGGCCTTTTTACATTACCAAGCTTGTCTAAAGAACCAGAAAACCCAAGCTGCTGCAACATCTCTTTCAATTGATTCTCACCAGCAACACTATATGAAGTGTGTGTATCAAAACCCATAGTATCTCTGAATGTTGTAGGAAAATCACATACTATGTCTCCTCATAAGTGAAAACAATTGATGGATTCCCATTCTCTCCTCCATCATCATACATAGAGTTTTTCCAGAATGTAGCAATCTACGTGGTAGAAAGCGTTTGTGGTTCGACTAGAGCTGTACCAATCTCTGAATCTCCCAAAAAGTTTTGAATTAAATGAAACGCCTCTGGAACGTTTTCATTGTTCAATGGGGCTGCATAATTGTTAGGAACAAACAATAATCCTTGGGTAGTAAAAGCTTTAGTGGCCATTAGAATCGATTTGAGAAGAAAATATGAGTGAAAAAGATATGTAGCAAATGTGTTTGTGAAAATGTGCAAATGAGATAACAAGTGACTGTGAATGGGTTGTGTGTAGAGAAAATAACCGTGTAAGCAAAAATGATTAGAGTTGTAATGAAAAAGTAAAACTCAATCATTTTAACATTAATACACTCAACCAATTCCTTGTTTAATGTGTGAGTGGGACACGTGGCACACATGCAGTGAAAAGACTTTGCACGTTAAGTAATTGTAGCAATAATTACTGCTTCTTTCTCTCTCCCATTACTGATACACTTTAACACAAATACTCATTAACAGTTGTCAATAATTTATTTCATTTTTCAAAAACTCTTTTTACCCCAAGTATATAAATTATCTGAAAGAAAATATACCTCAGAGTATTAGACAAAATTCATCAGTGTTTATCAATTCTCCAACTTCATTTCCATAATCCTTTCAAAAACTGCACAGGTGTGAATATATGTGTGTATAGCAGAGTTTACCAATTCAAATTTTAGAGCATCTAATTTTTCATAAAATCTATAAAGTAAATCAATAAACACTTAATGCACAAACTCTCATAGTAAACACTGAATGTATGATGAATGCTAAACTCTGTAGTAAACAATTTATATAAAGTAATATTTAATTAGTTTATATTTTTTTTTCTCCAGTAATCAGAGGTCGGAACTAGTCACCAACAATCCTATAATTTTAGCCCTTATCATCTTTGATAAGTTCCCGGGTCTTCCTAGTCTTTGACTAGTCACCAAAAATTAAAGAATTTTAGCCCTTACTATATACCAGCAAGTTCCTGGGTCGACCTAGACACCAACATAATCTCAAAGGAGTTCTAACAGTCTATATAAATCTGATTTGGGGGTAGACAAATAACAGAATCTAATTTAACAGTGTATAATTAACAGATTTTAGAGCTCGTCAACATCAGAAATTATTCATGAGAGGCAATGCACACAGTATTTACAGACTCAGAGTTTAGGATAAATAAACTAAGAGATGCTATAAATATGAAACAGTATCATGATTAGATCACAAATAACTTAGAAGGATTCATGATTACTTACTGAGAATCATGCTTCATACAAATTTCTTCATTTGTGTTAACATTTAGACTAAAACATTATCAGAGTTTCTCAGAGTTTATCCAACATGTCAACAGTGTGTGACTTACAGAGCATGCTAACAGAGTTTAACAGTTAACGAACAGAGTTTGCATAGCAGAGTTTAACAACAGAGTTCACATAGCAGTTAACATATCACAGAATTATGAGCAACACATTACATAAGTAAAATTTTGAGTCAAACCAATATCTCTAGTCAAAACAAGAGACCATTCCTAGTTCATTTACCAGCCTTGTAAATACAGCTTCACTCAATGGCTTGGTGAAGATATCTGCAAGCTGTTGTTCTGTAGACACAAAATGAAGCTCAATATTCCCTTCCTCTACATGTTCTCTGATAAAGTGGTACCTTATGCTGATGTGCTTGGTCATTGAATGTTGTACTGGATTACCTGTCATAACAAAAGCACTTTGATTATCACAGTAAATAAGTATTTTACTGTACCTCAATCCATAATCCAGCAATTGATTCTTCATCCACAGAATCTGTACACAACAGCTACCAGTAGCAATATACTCTGCTTCAGCTGTGGATGTTGAAATTGATTTCTGTTTCTTGCTGTACCAAGAAACAAGTCTATCACCCAGAAATTGACAACTTCCACTGGTGCTTTTTCTGTCTATCTTACAGCCTGCAAAGTCTGCATTAGAGTAACCAAGTAGCTTGAAATCTGATTCTCTAGGATACCACAGACCTAAGGTTACGGTTCCCTTAAGATACTTAAAAATCCTCTTCACAGCTGTTAGATGTGGTTCTCTGGGGTCTGCCTGAAACCTTGTGCCTGCTAGCTGTTAGATAAAGAAGAGACCCTATCATGCCTCTCTAGCTTGTCATATCTACTGAAGCTCCTGTGTCTTTGTCCAACTTTGTTGCTGTTGCCATGGGAGTTGATCCAGATGAGCAGTCAAGCATACCAAATTTCTTGAGAAGATTTCTGGTATATTTTGCTTGATTTATGAAAATCCCATCTTCTGTTTGCTTCACCCGTAGGCCTAGAAAATAGCTAAGCTCTCCCATCATGCTCATTTGATACCTGGACTGCATGAAGTTGGCAAATTTTTACAGAGTTTATCATTAGTAGACCCAAAAATTATGTCATCAACATATATCTGAACTAAAAGCAAGTCATCACCATAGTTAAAATAGAACAGTGTTTTATCAATTGCACCTCTGTTGAACCCACTTTCTAAAAGAAATTGAGCCAGAGTTTCATACCATGCTCTTGGTGCCTGCTTAAATCCATAGAGTGCCTTATCCAGCCTGTAGACATAGTCTGGATATTTTGGGTCCACAAAACCTGGTGGTTGTTCAACAAACACTTCTTCTTCAAGCTTCCCATTCAGAAAGCACTTTTCACATCCATCTGAAATACCTTGAATTTCTTGTGAGAGGCATATGCTAGAAAAATTTTTATTGCCTCCAATCTTGCAACTGAAGCAAAAGTTTCATCATAATCTATTCCTTCCTACTGTGAATAGCATTTTGCCACAAGTCTAGCCTTGTTCCTTGTAACAACTCCCTCACTGTCAGTTTTGTTTCTGAAAACCCATCTAGTACCAACAACAGATCTATTCTTTGGTCTAGGTACAAGGGTCCATACTTCATTTCTTTCAAATTCATTTAACTCCTCATGCATTGCTGTTATCCACTCAGCATCTTGAAGAGCTTCTTCTACCTTCTTTGGTTCATTCTTAGACAAGAATGCATGAAACAGATATTCATTTGTTGTAGCACTTCTTGTCCTTACTTTTGCATCTGGATCTCCAATAATTAAATCAGGTGTATGATATTTTGTCCATTTCCTAGCTGAAGGTAAATGGCTTCTATCAGTATGTGATCCTCCCCCTTGATCTATGTTCTCCTGATTTTCTTGTTGTCTTTCTTCATTTTCTGAGGCTCCCCCTGAATTTGACTGCTCAGAGTTTGAACTGTCAGAGTTTGAGTCATCAGAGTTTGATCCAGATTTTTCAGTTGACTCACTATCAGAATTTTAGTCATCATTTTGATCATGCTCCCCCTCAACTGGTTCTCCCCTTTGTTCAGGCTGAGAAGTTTCTTCAGTGTTTACCAGTAGAGGTTCAGAGTATGCTTCAACAGAGTTTGTCAGATCAGTTTCATCAGAGTTTACTTCATCAGAGATTAAGTCTTCATTTTCAAAGTGCAGTTGATCATGTTCATTTACATCTTCAAGTCCAGTTATTTTCTTGTCATCAAATGACACATGAATTGACTCCATGATCACCTTGGTTCTCAGATTATAAACTCTGAATGCCTTAGTTGACAGCGGATAGCCAAGAAAAATTCCTTCATCAGCTTTTAACTCAAATTTAGTCAACTGTTCAGGATGAGTTTTCAACACAAAGCATTTGCACCCAAAAATATGAAAATATTTCAGGTTTGGCTTCTTTTCCCTCACCATCTCATATGGTGTTTTTCCATGCTTGTTGATCAGTGTGGCATTTTGAGTAAAATAGGCTGTTTGAACTGCTTCTGCCCAGAAATAGGTTGGCAATTTTGCTTCTTCAAGCATAGTTCTGGCAGCTTCTATCAAGGTTCTGTTCTTTCTCTCAACTACGCCATTTTGTTGTGGTGTACCAGGTGCAGAAAACTCTTGCTTTACACCTCTGTTCTTGCAGAATTCTTCCATTGTTGCATTCTTGAATTCAGTTCCATTATCACTCCTGATTATTTTGACTTTGTGTTTTGATCCTTTGTCCAGCAGCTTTACATGCTCCATCAGAGTTAATGCAGTTTCATCCTTCTTTGCTAGAAAATACACCCATGTGTATCTAGTGTGTTCATCAATAATGACTAGAGCATATTTCTTTCTTCCAATTGACAAGACATTCACTGGTCCAAAGAGATCAACATGTAGAAGATGATAAGGATCAACAATTGAAGATTCAGACTTGCTCTTGAAAGATGACTTCCTTTGTTTGGCCTTTTGACAGGAATCACACATGCCATCAACATTTAATAAAGACTTTGGAAGTCCTCTTACAAGATCCTTTCTTTCAGATGAGAGAGTTTCTTATGCCACTTCCAACTCTCTTCACTAGACATTCTTGTGGACAGGCACACAGCTTTTCCATCAGAGTTTGCCAATAACTTTGCTTCATAAATATGATTGTGCCTGTGTCCAATTAGAACAACTTTCCCTGTAGATTTACTGATGATTTCACAGTATTCAGGGTGAAAATCTACATGATATCCTCTGTCACAGATTTGACTCACAGATAGCAGATCATGCTTGAGTCCTGGAACCAGAGCTACATTTGTGATTATGACACTTCCAAGATTGATATTGCCATATCCCAGAGTACGTCCTATGTTGCCATCTCCATAGGAAACTTTTGGGTCAGCCTTCTCCACATACTCTGATAGCAGGGCTTTATTTCCAGTCATGTGTCCTAAACATCCACTGTCCACGACTAGGGTACTCTCCCTGATGCCCTGAAATCACAAACAATCACTGAATATTAGATTTAAGGATCCAGACTTGCTTGGATCCTTTGGCTTTCTTAATTTTGTTAGCTTTAGAAGCGGAATTTACATTATCAGAGTTTAAGCTAACTTTTTCAGAGTTTACACTTGTAGAATTAACCTTAACCCATTTCAAATTTGGCTTAAGTTCATAGTAGTTATGATAAATAGCATGATAATCCCTACAAGTATAAATAGAATGCCAAGTACTTCCACAATGTTTGTATAAAGTCTGTGGTCTAGTTCTAACATTATCTTTCTTTACTTCAGACTTGGAAGGTAATGAATTAATGTTTTTGTTCTTCCTGCAGAAACTAGCAAGATGGTTAGTGCTACCACATTTATGACATGTCTTTCTTGGAGCAAAAGTAGCAAGCATTGGATAATTACCTTGAGTAATGCCTACTATACCATTTCTATTCTTCCTAGACACTTTCTGTTTCTTGACAGATTTTAACTCCTTAAGCTTATGCTTGAGTTGTTTATCTGTCATTGAACCAATATTAACCTGTTTAACACTAATTTTTACTGGTTATTTCTTAACAGCTTCTTTTTTAGCTTCAGACTTAGGTTCATTTATTCCATGAACAAATTTTGTAGATGGAAGATGTGTTCTAATTTTGACTTTGTTTTGAAACCTAAGTTCATCTCCCTCACAGTAACCTAAACCAACTGTGTCTGACTGAAAAAATTCTTGAGTGCCTTTTCCAGAATGAGTCCAAGTTTTAATTATGTGATTTGCCTTCTCCAATTCAGATTCTAGTTGCTTATATTTTCCTAGCAAATCCTGTTCTAGATAAACAGCATCATCTCTTTCTTTCTGAACTTGTTGCATGTTTTCAAGTTTCTCTTCAACAATTTTATTTCTCACTTTAAGTTCAGAATTCTCAGATTTGATTCTCTCATTCTCTAAAGTCTGATCCCTATAACTGATATGCAAAGCCTTAAGATAGATTCTTAATTCAGTTATATCATCAGTATTATAAGCATAGGTAGTTAGAGGTACCTTGTTTTCAGAATCTTCAGATTCATTCTCAATAGAAGCCATGAGAGCATAGTTAACATCCTCATCCGAGTCTGAAGTGTCTGCCCAGTCTCTGCCTTTTGTGAAGAGTGCTTTTTCAGTTTTACCCTTCTTGTACTCAGGAGCATAGTGACCCATCTCCTTACACTTGTAGCATTGAATCTAAGACTTGTCCTTCTTCCCAGACTTGGTATCCTTTCTCTCAGACTTTCTGAAACTCTTTCTATCAGAATTTGAATCTTTCTTAGAAAACCTTTTGCCCTTCTTGAAGTTCTTGAAACCCATCTTCTTGAAGGTCTTCTCCATCAAAGCAACCATTTGCAACATTTCTTCTTCATCATCCTCAGAGTCAGATGATTCATCAGTGTTTGAATCAACATCAGAGTTTGATGACTCACTTTCAGAATGTATGACTAAAGCCTTTCCCTTAGCTTTCTTCCTTGATGCTTCCTTCTTCAAGGGTTTTTCTTCAACCTTAAGAGCAACATACTTTGTCTTCTTGCTTGATCTCCTGTTTCTCTGCTCCAATTCCAATTCATGAGTTTTGAGCAGCCCATAGATTTCATCAATCTCAGTATTAGCAAGATCATAATTATCTCTTATGGTGGTTGTCTTCACATCCCACTTTTCAGGTAAGGCAAGAAGAAATTTGAGATTTGAGTCTTCTAGATCATACTCTTTATTAACCAATGACAAATCATTGAGCAGTTTACAGAATCTGTCAAATGTTTCTGTCTTGGTTTCTTCAGATTTAGCCTCAAAGTGCTCATATTCCTGTGTGAGTATGTTCCTTCTATTTTTCTTGATAGCAGTAGTTCCTTGACACCTAACGTCAAGGGCATCCCAGATTTCTTTGGCAGTAGTGCAGTTAATCACTTTATTAGACATAACATTGTCTAAAGCACCATGAAGTAGATGCCAAACTTTTGCATCCTTTGCAATAGATGAAAGATCTTCAGGAGTCAGATCTTTCTTTTCCTTTGGAACTATTTTGGCTTCTTGACCAACAGTAGCAACAGATAGCTTTGTAGGTTTATGAGGACCTTCATAAATTCTGTCAAGATATTCTGGATCTGTAGCCTCCAGAAACATGGTCATCTTCACCTTCCAGATAGAATACACTGCTGGCCTAAGAATAGGAACCCTGATTGTCTCATAACGACTCACAGTTGTAGGTTGAGCCTTCTCAGAACTTGAACCTGTTGCAGGAGGTATCTCTACCATTGATTATAGCTGTGTGTGTGGATCTTAAACTGTATAGAGTAACAGATTGGCTCTGATACCAATTGTTAGGCCGAATACACAATTATAATCAAGATCGTATTAGAGATTAACAATAAAATACGCGTTTAAACAATTAAAAACTGTTTGGAATTAATACTCCTATTCAGTGATGTAAAATATCACAAAGAGCTGCTTAGATTACAATGAATAATGTTTCACAATGATCGATACCCTTCTAGGGTTAACCTAACTGTATTTATAAGATATACAGCTGCTATACAATAGATAATTGATACTCCTATAAATTAGCTATACAATTGATAACAATTACGATTGCTACACGTCTCCTTAGTCAACTCAATCTCTTTGATAGCTATCCAATATTCAAAGATATTGCTTCCATAATAATTCTTCAAACACTGTTGATCAGTAGACGCTGCCTCCAGACAGAGTTTAAAAAACTCTGTCGAGCTTCCATTTGTCAGCGTTTAACTAAACTCTGACTGCTTCCAGCTAAACTCTGATTTATCACTGTAACACTTAAACAATGATTAATATTCACATCAATTATTTCTAACATTGGGAACCAATCCCATCTTTACCCGAGTGTAAGTGAGAGCTCTAATGTTCATTCTGAAGAGAAGAATGTGTATTTTAAGGTACAAGTCCTTTCCAACTATAATCTGCATGTCTATTCTATCTCAACCTTTTGGTTTCGATAGCACGAGTTTTATTTTTGTTATATCACTCTTGCTTAGTTGTGGGTGTTGAATATAGACTAGCTATATACTGTTAAACAATTATGTGTTTAATTGAAACTGAGGAAAACAATGTAATACGCTAAGTGTTATCTTTTATTATGCCAAACTGATTACATATATAGAGAATACAGAGATAGGAAATAATAGCTAATTGCTGAAAACTAGGATCTTGACAATCGACTTCCTAATGCAACTCTTTCTTCAAACGTTTCCAGCCAATTCCCTAAAAGATCTCCTCGTCCTTATTGACTACTTCCAATAGCTGGACTCGACGCGTATAAAATAAAATCACAATCTTAGATTAATAGACCAAAAAGCTGTCCCTTAATCTAAGTTTGTCTGAACACCTGCCTCAACACCCAGCAACTTCCTCATTTTTTCAAACTTAACAGTAGTGAGAGCCTTTGTTATAGAATTTGCTCGCTGCTCATCCGTACGCACATGCTTAACAACGATCTCACCCTTCTCAACACATTCCCTTATGAAATGGTAACGTATATCTATGTGTTTGCTTCTATCGTGAAACACGGGGTTTTTTGCCAAGTCGATGGCAGACTTATTATCAATATAGATTGTCACAGGACCAATAGCTTTACCCGTTATCTGTTCAAGAAGTTTTCATAGCCAAATAGCTTGACAAGCAGCAGCGGTGGCTGCAATAAATTCAGCCTCACATGAAGAAAGAGCAACACATCTTTGCTTCTGAGATACCCAAGTTATCAATCTTTCGTTCAAGTAGAAAGCCATGCCTCATGTACTCTTCCTATCTTCAATATTACCAGCTAGATCACTATCCGAATAACCAGTTAGGATATTATTTTGACTGTTCTTTGTATAAATCAAACCAAAATCAATCGTGCCTTTCATATATCTGAGTATACGTTTAGCAACGTTCTGATGCAGTAGAGTAGGCCTCTCCATAAACCTACTAATTATTCCAACAGAGTATGCCAAGTCTGGCCTTGTATGCACGAGATATCGCAGACCTCCTATCAGACTTTTGAATTCTGTCACATCAGCTGGCACACCTTCCTCGTCTTTATGAATGACTTCCTTGGGATCCATAGGGTATTTTGTAGAATTGCACTCGAGCATACCAGATTTCTCAAGTATTTTCTTTGCATACCCAGATTGCTTCAACCGAATGTACCCATTTTCTTGTTCTACCTCAATACCCAAATAATATGACAACTTGCCCAAGTCACTCATGTCAAACTTACGCCTCATTTGCTCCTTAAAATCCTTGATAATAGTCTGACTCGATCCCGTGACTAGTGGATCGTCTACGTAAACAGCCACTATTAGTACATCATTTCCCATCTTCCTCGTGTAAACTGCTTGCTCAAACGGGCATCTAACAAAACCAATGTCCTCCAAACACTTATTTAACTTCGAGTACCACGCCCGTGATGCTTGTCTAAGCCCGTACAAAGCCTTCCACAATCTATACACTAGATGCTCTTTACCCCTTTTGACGAATCCCTCGGGCTGCATGACATAGACTTCTTCTTTAATTTCAATATGCAAAAAAGCAATTTTTACATCAAGATGATGTACCTCCCAACAGTTCTTTGCAGCAAGTGCTAGAAGTAGACTTATGGTTTCTAGATGGGTCACAGGTGCAAAAACTTCCTCAAAATCTACTCCTTGCTTTTGCACATATCTTTTAGCGACAATTCTAGCTTTGTACTTCGTAATTTGTCCATTTGCATCTCTTTTGATCTTGTAAATCCACTTTAACTCTGTTGGCTTTCGTCCAGGGGGTAACTAGGTTAGCTCCCAGGTGCCATTCTTTTCTACTGCATCTATTTTAACCTTCATGGCTCTCCTCCACTCTCCCTCCTTTGCAGCTTGACTATAGTTAATAGGTTCATCAACTCCCATTAACATCAGCTCCTCTTCTGCCAATTCAATAGGTACAGTAACATTGTGTATTTCGTTTAAAGATCTGTACCGTCTCGGCTGACTGTCCGTTTCAGAACTCGAAGCAGAGGAACCCATCAACGTGTCTAATTCTGAGATAACACTGGTACTTCTTGCACTTTGAGGAGTAGACATATTTTCATCGTCAAATCTGGTACTTCTTGTACTTTGAGGGGAAGACTTATTTTCATCGTCAAATAATTCATCCTGATCCACCACATTGCTACTGAACACCAAAAAATGGTTTGACTGAGTTGCTTGTGGCACGTTTTCTTGATTCCAATCCCACGACTTCTTTCTTCAAACACTACATCTCGACTAACACAAATCGACTTGGTTTCGGGGTCGTAAAGCCTGTGTGCCTTAGTTCCAGGCTCCTTCCTAAGATATATCACTGCCTTGCTTCTAGTATCCAGTTTCTCCAAGTTCACATTTGGTATCCTCATATACGCCAAGCATCCAAAGATACGTATGTGCTCTAGGTGTGGTTTAGTGCCAGACCAAGCTTCATAGGGGGTTACTCCTGTGATAGCACGAGTAGGAAGCCTATTCAACAGGTAGATTGAGTGCCGAATAGCCTCTCCCCAGAAGTAAACAGGTAGCTCCTTCTCTTTCAGTAGGCTACGAGCCATCTCAATCATTGTACGATTCCTTCGCTCGACGAAGCCGTTTTGCTGAGGTGAGTAGGGTGCTGTGAATTGGCGCTTAATTCCAGCCTCTTCACAGTACTGAGTGAATTCCTTTGAGGCAAACTCACCACCCCTATCCATTCTGAATGTTACAACCTTCTTTCCAGGACTATTCTCAACCAGTGCCCGAAATTTCTTAAAGGCATCAAATCCATCATTCTTGTTTTTCAATAAATAAGTCCACATAACTCGACTAAAATCATCAACAATAAGAAAAATGTACCTATTTCCTCCGGGCGTGCCTGGTGTTATTGGACCACAAAGGTCACCATGTATTAGTTCCAATGGCTTCTTTGCATGAAATTCAGCTTGTTGTGGAAACCCCTTTCTTGTTTGCTTAGACATTAAACACCCCGTGCAAACGTCCTTAGGTTGAACTATCTTAGGCAATCCGTGTACCATATCTGACATTAGCGAGAGTGCCTTAAAATTCACATGTCCTAGACGAACGTGCCATAGCCAGTTTTTATTTTCACACTTTGTCAACAAGCATTTTTGCTCACCAGTTCGATGTATCACCTTGTACAATCTGTTCTTGGATCGTTTCACCTTTATCGGAAGTTCCCCTTGCTCGTCACGAACCCAGAGACAATCTCCATTAAGTATGACTTTGTGTCCTTTTGAAAGCTGTCCCAGACTTATGATATTACTACACAGAGAGGGAGTATAGTATACCTCCTTAAGAGTTCTTATTTCGCCATTGTTGCACTGTAGAGTAATTGAGCCTTTTCCCTTGATATGCACCTCTGAGTTATCACCAAACTTCACTTTTCCAGTTATACGTTCGTCCAGTTCACTGAATTTTTCTCGATGCCCTGTCATGTGGTTGCTAGCACCGTTGTCCAGGTACCACAAGTTGGATTCCACCATCTTCTCATTATTTTCAGGACCTAACTTAGGGGTTACCTTTTCTTCATTAATCATCATCATATCTCCCTCTTTCTCCTCACACTTTGCTATAAGTAATGCTGGTTCATCGTCTGGGATTTGGGCGATAAGAGCCTCTTCCTTTACGTCCTTATCTCACCTTGGTTTCTTACACTCCGCAGCAAAATGACTGTAGGCACTACAGTTAAAGCATCGTACTTTGCTTTTGTCTTTCACCCATCTCATGTTGTCCTTGCCACGAGATTTCTGTCCAGGTGACCCATCTGTCCTATTTGAACTCTTCAGCCACTTCTCCCTGGTCAACAATAGTTTATGTTCTTCCCTTTCTCTTTTGTTCCATTCTTCTTCAGTGAGAAGTAATTGATGCCCACTGCTCTCAGTTCATCCCCGTAATCGCTCCTCATGAGCCTTCAAAGATCCAATAGTTTCCTCGACTGTCATCGTCTCAATGTTTCCAAATTGCTCAATTGTCGAAGCAATTTGCAGGAATTTCGAGGGTACAACGCGTAGTAATTTCTTTACTACATATGACTCATCTACAGTCTCCCCAAGTGCATGTATATTTGTTACCAATCCATTTAGTTTCAAGCAAAAATCGTCAAGTGAGTCAGTGTCCTTCTTATTCATCGACTCGAACTCAGCCTTGAGAGTTTGGACTCTTGCCTTCTTCACACGGTCTGCTCTCTGGCACAACGTTTTCACAACTTCACAAGCTTCCTTGGCAGTCTTCTTGTCTGCCAATGTTAACAGGATGTCTTCAGAAATGCCTTGGTAAATGGCTGCCAAAGCTACCTTATCAGTCCTATTTTCAACCACTGTCTTCGACCCCTCTGAGTCAATTGCCTCCCAAACACCATGGGCTTGCATATACACTCTCATCTTCATAGCCCATGCTGTGTAGTTTTCTCTTGTCAGCATGGGATAACACAGGCTTAGCGTTCCATCTTTCGTTTTTCCGGGTTCTGTCGTCGACATTCTAGGCATGTACTTGGGCATACACTACATCGCCAAAGCTCTGATACCAGATTGTTGAATATAGCCTAGCTATATACTGTTAAACAATTATGTGTTTAATTGAAACTGAGGAAAACAATGTAATACGCCAAGTGTTATCTTTTATTATGCCAACTGATTACATATATAGAGAATACAAAGATAGGAAATAATAGCTAATTGCTGAAAACTAGGATCTTGACGACCGACTTCCTAATGCAACTCTTTATTCAAACGTTGCCAGCCAATTCCCTAAAAGATCTCCTCGTCCTTATCTCGACGCGACGCGTATAAAATAAAATCATAATCTTAGATTAATAGACCAACAGTGGGTATGATTTTAGGCCTTTAGTTGTTGTGCCTTGGTTTGTTACATTACTTAATTGTTTTATCTTCTTCTCATCTATTGAGTTTATTGGGAGATGAATCTACTTTTTCCGATCTTGTTGATAGTACTAGTGTTGATCTCGAGTTCTTGATGGGGGATGTTTTTCCCTTATCGTTGTGTTCAAATTTGTGACATATATTGAATTGGGCTGGCTTGAGTTTAATTTGTCACCTCTTTGTTGCACTTATGATACACAATCGTGATCAAACCCGCTTTGTCTGTTGTGAGGAATCATTGATGTTGATGGTTGGAGAACACTACTGTGTCATTGTTGTTGTGAAACAAACAGGAATGTCTAAACAGGTGGATAAGGATGCTGGGATGCGACTGGATGTTGGAACATAGAAGAACATGAATGAATAGCAGGAACAAGAGTGTCGTGAAATCAAAAGTCACCATTGGCAACAGAAGCAGCAGTTGTTTGTAATGTCTTGTACATTTTATCATGAACTTGTTGTGTTATTGCTTTAGCACTTGAATCTTGTTACGGTATGGAGTTTATTCCCAACTTAACAACCCAGAACTTGTACTTTCGCTCCAAGGATTAACCCTTTATTCATGTGCCTCGGCTTGCCGAGGCGTTTTACTCCCTAATATCCAATTTCATGCTATTATGGCATGTTTATATAAAATGATGTGGTTAGCAAAAAAAAAAGTTCTTGATGGATGTAATTCAATTCAATAAAAAAAATTCTTTTTGTTGTGCATAGTGTTGGTAGTGGTATCAGGAAAATCTAATTATGGTTCCCAACAATCTTCTGACGTGATCAGATAAAATTAAGTGTTTTATATTGTTGATATGGATATGAGAAGCTTAGCAAAAAAGAAATGCATAATTTCAAAAAAAAAAAAAAAAAAAAAGAAATGCATAAAAATCATTTTTTACCGGTTAAAGCTTGCATATATATTTCAAAAACAAACACTCTTTAATGTTTATTTAAACAGAAATATCAAATATCCCGATTTAAAAAATGTTTTAAATTAGAACAAATATTTTTAAGTACAAGGCCTGATTAGCACAGCATTAGAAAAGATCATTTATACGAACATAATCTTTTGTTTTAATGTCAAAAAGTTATCCAACTTTTTCTTTTTTAGTTTGATCCTAATTTCATGACCCCAAAAATACATAATGAAGAAATTAAAGAATATAATCAAGTCATATGATAGTCGTGATGCTAGTAAAGTTCATGATAAATCATTACGAAGAATTGTTATACTTGAGCATGTTTTATAAGTTTGTGCAATCACCTAATCATAATCATTACATTAATGTGATTTTAGTTCTTATTACTTTTCTTGGATGCTCTATTAAGATCATTCACTAGTTAATAGTGAACCTAGTTTGGTACTCTCGTTAGTTTTATTTAAAGTTTTATGTTCGAGATATTGGTGGAAATTAATTCCAAATTAATTGTATATATCTGTGGACCCTACTTACTTTTGCTAATTGTCAACAAAAATTGATTCATATTAATTCCAAATTAATTGTATATTTCTGTGGTCCCTACTTACTTTTGCTAATTGTCAACAAAAATTGATTCATAGAAATACAAATAAAAAAATTTGTTTCATAAAAATGCAGACATGATAGATTAGTGTTCCCGGCCGGAACAACAGTTGCGTAGAGTTTCCGCCAGGATAGAAAATGAAAAAGCTGCAAAAAGCATTCCAAAACAATCCCCATGTAATGTTACAAATAATAATATAAACGAAATCGTAATTTAGCACGTTGTTCAAGTAATTTTAGTCAAGCCTTGCAACACAAGGTGCAAGAAACTTTATCGGAATTATCAAAAAAAAAAAAAGTGCAAGAAACTTAAGTTCGAGATGAGCACAAATTCGTACGAATCAGAAATGTATTCTAAGATTCTTGCACATAATCTTATGGTCTTCGTCTAGTTGAGCAAATCCAGTTGCATCATAATCTTTTTCGAGACAAAATTTCTGTCATATACAATTAATTTGGTAAAACTACTTAAAGAATAATAGAATAATTTAAAGATCGATAAAATATTTGCAAATATTCGTCTTATTCAATAATGAAGGAATAAGTCTTAACTCATTTACAATATAATAATCATTTATATAGCCAATACATAATCGTAATAAGACACTATCTCATTTTCCATAGTAAGAATAATAATTACAACAATTTTCCGTATTACATCAATATTAATATGTTAACGTCCTCTTAAATTCAAGATACTCAAAATATAATAAATATCAAGGATTTGCAAAATAATAAGAAATTAGATAAATAAATATTGAAAGTAGTCGTCGTGTTTTCAAGTAAGAAATAGTCGTCGTCGATCGTCGTCGTTTGTTGTAAATAATCATCATTTTCAATTGAAAAACGATCGTCTGATTTTGTTGTAAGTCATCGTATCGTCGTTGGATAGTCTCTCCCACAGATCCATAATCATCGTTGTTGTAGTTTCGCTTATCATCTTTTCTAATGAACTAGGCTCTTGATACCAGGATAAAATATTCGCAAATATTCGTCTTATTCAATGATGAAAACATAAGCCTTAATTCGTTTATGTTAACATATTATTATGATGTAATACGGGAAGTTACCGTAATTATTATTATTAGCAAAGAGGGATAGTTTTTTTTATTATATTAGTTACATTTATTATCGATTAGCTATTGACTATATAAACAACTGTAATAGTGTAACAAATTTGAGGCTTATGCCTGCAATATTGATAAGAATGAGGATGAAGAGGTGATCACATGAAATTGAAATCGATTCAGCGGGGTGATCTGTCTGGAAACTTGAAATTGAGCGGGTGATTCCGCTTTAAAGAGAATAAAGATTCTGCGAGAGTTCGTGAGTGAGGAAAAAAAATCCTGCAAAAGTTTGTGGGTGAAAAAAAAGATTTCGCGAGCGAGAGTTCATGGGTGAGAGAAAAAAAAATCCTGCAATAGTTTGTAGGTGAAAAAAAGAAGAAAACTATCCCTATTCGCTAATAATGATAATTACGTTAACTTCCTGTATTAATCCATAATAATATGTTAACAATTTATAGTATAATAATTGTTTATATATTCAATACCTAATCGTAATAAAGGAAACTATCCCATTTTTCCTAATAATAATTTCAGTCACTTGAAAAACGATCGTCTGATTTTGTTGTAAGCCGTCGCATCGTCGTTGGATTGGTATAGTATCTCCCACATATCCATAATCATCATTGTTGTTGTTTCGTCTTATCATCATCTTTGTTAATGAACTAGACTCTGATACCATGATAAAATATTGCAAATATTTGTTTTATTCAATGGTGAAGACATAAATTTTAAAAGAAAAGGCACTTTTAATCACATTTTGAAGTTAGAATGTCCAAAATATTAAAACTTAAAGATATCGTCCCACAACTTAAAGATATCGCCCTTAGCATCACAAAGCAACACAACCTTTATTCACGTTTATAAAAAATATCAGATCACTGTTTTTTCTTATTGGGCTAGGCTGGGCACAGGACCTCGGGAGTTGCTTGTCAAACTTTCCTTCTCTTAAGCAACGTAAGAAAAGATTGCATTTATAGTTATTTAATTTTTTTTAATGGAGTTAGTAACCCAATTTGAACATGCGTTTTAACTCCCGGAAAATACATGAAGAACGCATGTTGAACATGCGTGTTTTGAAACCCAACTCGCCAATGCGTTTTTATGACATAAAGGACCATTTTTTTTAGATGTGATATTTTGAACAATTTTAGTAAAAATTATGATACAAAGGACCATCACCCAAATTTAATTCATTTACAATATAATAATCGTTAATATAACCAATACATAAATAAAGAAAATTATCTCATTTTTCTCAATAATAATAATTACAACAACTTTCCTTATTACATTAATAATAATATGTTGACAAAGATCAATCTTTACTCTGAATTTAGATTAATGAAATTGCCCAAAAACTCACTTTTGCTTTCTGTTTTACTAGGTAATCAAGTAGCATAGTTTTGGATCTAAATAGCGTAATCTTAAGCAGATACATCTATCATGTTGTTAATAAAAGATCTATTATACGTCTGTCATGTTGTTAATAAGAGGTCGATTATCAAGACCAAGTAACGGGGGTGCTGTCGAAAAATATGTAAATCTATGAATTGAAAACGTACCAGCATTCGTCCGTTCAACTGTTCAAGTGCTGCTAACAATGACAAAACAATTGTGTTGACACCCATGATTTAAGGCTAGAAATTTTCGTAGTACTTGATAATCATTTAATCGAATAACAAAATAGCAAACAGAAAATGAAGGTGAAAAAACAAAAGAACGATTAAAGAATGTGAACAAAGATGAAAAAAAAAAACTACATATATTAGAACCATTCATAGAACCTATTCTTAAGCCAGCTGAAACTCTTTCTCAAAGACCCTTTAACTTTTCCTTCAACAGAGTAGACTTTATAGCTAGCAACTCTTTTCTTCCTCTGAAACTCTGGATCGCTGAATATCGATGATCTCGAAGATGTCCCGTTTACGCTGGTACCCTTCTTGAACTGCATTTCCTTGTTTTGGATAGGTGGAGCTGTACATGTTGATGTGTATGAAGAAGCACTGTAAGACCTGAAATCTCGAGGATTTGCTGCGGTGCTTCTGGCTCCATAGTATCTTTCCATCTGCAAATCTCCATTACCATATGACTTTGATCTGTAATCCCCCATTATAGGTCTCAAGACAAGAAGACTAATATGCCTTGAGCCTTGTTTTGGTTTTTAAAGGCTCTGTTTGTGAGCAGAGGAGAGGTAAAAATAAAGAACTGAACAGGGTGATGCCAATATATATAAGCCAGACTGGTATCAGTAGACAAGAAACATGTTTGACAATCTGGCTTCCACTTATATTCTCTTTTTCATGGATTTTACTGCTACAAAATATATCTCCTCGAAAGTAGGATTTAAGGAAAATTAGATGAACGATAACTTTTGCTTATTTGATTTTCAACGACAATAAATTTTAAAATATTTTACTGTACTTATGTAATTTTATTTATTTTGATAATTTAAATATACTCACCCACCCACCTTGCCTTGAATCCTCGAATTCTACAAAGAGAGCGAGGGAGATACCGTCAAACCAAGATATCATTAGTGTCCTCCGTCAAATGTTTAATCATTGTTTTTTGTGACCTCTGTCATTCTGATTTGCTTATACCCCTTAATCAAATACATTTGAAATGGATTGAACATAGACAGCGTGTTTGAAGGAAAATAATGTTCTAATGATAGTGTCCAAAAAATTGTAACCAACACTGGCCAATTAGATTATTGGACAAACTCGATTGATATAATTTGGAATTACATGCTCATTCTCAAATAAAATACAATAAAATGCTCCATAAAACACGGCATCTAATTGAATATTGATATGCTATGATACTACAAACAGGAGAATTATTCTTGCTTTTGTGTTTCCTAGCCAAATACAACAAATCTACTTCTATTTATTCATCAACAAGCAAGCAAATGATATAAGTTGATTAACTGCAGATGAAAACAGCAAGTTATCAGATAAAATAATGCACCGCCAGCCCCTTTCATCACAAACTTGCAAAATCTGGTTTACAAAAGTCCATTACTCACCAACTCTTCTTCACCCATACGCTTCCCATGCTAGTTCTATATGAAAAGGCCAGCAAAGCTACCTCACACTCTGTAAATGTATTATTCCTCGGAGAACTTTAATTTTAACATATTTCCTGATAAGTACGACTTGCAGAGGAAAATCATTAAAGTTCAGTTTTCCTTGATGTCAAAATAAAATAAAATTGCACACCTTAAAACTTGCCACGAATACTGATTATTTTAACTAGAAAACAGCACCACCCTTCCTTAAATATCACTACAAAACGTAACATTAACTTCCTTTTAACAGAGATAAGGTCTTTAACACTTGAGTTATCTTATCGAGCTCTTTACAAAGATTTGGATATAACGTCAAAGTAAAAATACATCCACCACTTGAAACTTCAAGAGGTAAAATGGAGCACTTATTTCAGCCGATGCATATCTATGGTTGGACACTCTCAGCCGAGTCCAGTTAGGACATGCTGATAGCAGAGATCGCGATAGATGAATAATAATTAAAGATATCACTGCATTGAATTTCCTTCACATGTAATGATTAGAAACTATTAACACAGACAGGTGCAAGATATCAAAACAAATTATTTTTAAATTCCAGATATATACAAGGGGTCAAGCAGAATAACTTATTTTCACACCTTCATACAAAATCAACTAATGTATGAATAAAGTTAAAAATAAAAATCAGCTATTGAGCTCAATGATGCTGGTTCAAAATCCCACACTGCCAGTTGAAGGAACATAGGATACATATAAATCCACCAAAATTTTAAATATCAAAATACAACAAAATGCGCAAGGGTTGTCACAATCGAAGTCCAAAATCCAATATATGTGTCTAGAAAACCCTGACTAGATAGAATAGCAAGTAACTTTTAGAAAACATTTACCTTGTCACATCAGTTCCACACTAAAGAAGATCGGCAACATTAGCCGGCAACTCCTCGACCACGACATTATAAAACTTCTGTATGTCAACCAACATCCGGTCATCATCCTTGGTGACAAAGTTGATAGCAACACCTTTCCTTCCAAAACGTCCACTACGTCCAATACGATGAAGGTAGTTCTCTGGCTGAGTTGGCAGATCATAGTTAATCACAAGGGACACTTGCTGGACATCTATACCACGTGCCAGGAGATCAGTTGTAATGAGGACACGAGAAGAACCAGAGCGAAATTCACGCATAATTATATCTCTAGTATTCTGATCCATGTCTCCATGAGTAGCGGATACTGTGTGATCACGGCTGCGCATTTTGTCAGTCAGCCAATCAACCTTGCGCCTGGTATTGACAAAAATCACACTCTGGGTAATGGCCAAAGTCTCGTACAGATCACATAGTGTTTCCAGTTTCCACTCCTCCTTGTCAACATTTACATAAAACTGTTTGATACCCTCAAGAGTAAGCTCATCTCTCTTTACGAGAATCCTAACAGGCTTGTTCATGAATTTCCTCGTAATTTCAAGAGCCTCAGGAGGCATGGTAGCAGAGAAAACTCCAACCTGAACTTTTGGTGGTAGCAACTGAAAAATATCATAAATCTGCAAGAATCAAGTAAATATTAGAAGAGATGGATTTGCCTTTAGCAGTATACAGTTTGAAGATAGGATTATTACATACAGCAACTTCCACAGTTATGAGAAAACATTTAAAAGACTACTCCTGAGACAAAATGTGTCGAGTGAAATGTGGTACAACAATAACATTTTAGTATCTCATTTTAGTATCTTAAATATAATGTGTTACAAGATATAAGCTTGTAGAGTTGCATCACATATTAAGTACAGCAACACCCACAAATTGATGACCATGTAGATCACATATCATTCGTAAGACAAATACCTGATCCTTGAAACCTCTTGAGAGCATTTCATCGGCTTCGTCCAGAACAAACATCTTGATGTAATCTGAACGAAGTGATTGTCTTCGCAGCATGTCAAATACACGGCCAGGAGTACCAACCACAACATGAACTCCACTTGAGAGAATTCGCTGATCTTCGCGGACACTAGTTCCGCCCACACAAGCATGAACCTTCACACCAAGATAGTCACCAAGTGCTCGCATAACCTTCTCAATTTGCTGTGCTAGTTCACGAGTGGGAGCAAGAACCAAAGCTTGACATTCAACAACACCATAATCAAGCTGTTGCAAAACTCCAGAGCAAAAAGTTGCTGTTTTCCCGGTACCAGATTGTGCCTGTTGAATAACATCTAGCCCCTTGCAGAATGGAACAATTCCACGCTGCTGGATTGCAGATGGCTTTTCAAAACCTTAAGAAAGATAGAAAAAAACACAAATTTGGATTATTCTATCAGTTTCTGCTTTATACAATGTTGTTCAATGAGAGTTGACTAAAGTTAGCTGGCACACAAAGAATTGGTGGCTACAGCCCCAACAGCAAAACAAGCCACAAAAAGTTCTGAAGGAGCTTTGAAAAACCCAAGCTAGAAACGGAGGAACATTGCATGAATATATCATATTATTAATTAAGTACACTGATGCAGGTTACTGTCCGAGGCATGATAACCCTTAAAGTAGTCACAAAAACTAGTGTAATTTTCATATATCTATTGATCTCCTCGTTATACAGTTTTATAATATATTATATAGCCACAAGCACCATATAGAAAAGAAATAAAGGACTCCTATACCGTAAGCATAGATGCCTCTCAAAAGATTTTCCTGCAGTCCCATAGCATCAAAACTGTCATAAACCTCATCATATGATGTGAAGAATTCTTCTCCCTCAGCACCAAGTCTGCTCCAATGAGTTCATCAAGTGAGAGAAAAATATTGTTGTTAGCATGTCCAATCATATACACCAATTTTTCAATATATATAAAAGAGAATGGATAAAAACAAACATAATATATGGATTGAGAACCTTAAGCATAGCTCACTTACATCTCGGTCATTTTTGCGTCAAATTGACGCGCATCGAATTGAGAACCTTCTGGTGCAGCTCCAGCCATGGTTACTGCAAGTATAAGAGATACATTTTTCTCATAAGAAAAGGTAAAAAGAATTAAACATTCACAATACACTCAAACCCCAGATGCACCCACACTACTAATGGAAATATATGGATTGAATGATGGTACAAGTAGTATTGTATCTCCAAAAGTGATATATTTTGAAAAGCTGAATGAGCTAAATAATCATACTCAAATACAACTGAGCCTAACTAACACAATAATAGTGCCTCGTTATAAGCTGATTATTATTTTAAAAAGAGAAGAAGCGAAATCAGAAATGTACAGGAAATAAAAATTTCACAAGGGAACGAAATAGAATATGAACCAAATTGTTGCTTCAGGACTTGTATGTCATGTAATGGTATATTCTTTGCCACATTCATATATGTAGAAAAATAAATAAAGTCCATCACTAATTGCTTTATTAAACAATATAAATTTTTTCATAGTTTTAAAAAAGAAACAAAAAGAAAACAAGGAAAAGGTCACTCCCATACAGCCCTACCCCGTGTTTCTGAGTTATCAGAAGGAAGAATGTTTTTACCTAAAAAGTCCAATAGCTTTTTTAGGATAATTTATAAAAATGTTTAAATACGGCACAGTAGTGCATACGTACACTCCTAGAAGAGGCCAAGCCAAATTTAGCATCTCAATAAAGAACTTGGTGAAATGGAAAACACCCAAGCAGCTTTGGCCATTTGTAACAGAAGAAAACATGCTAAATAGAAGGCTTATAGATACTGCATTGTATATTGATCATAAACATTTTACAACTAATCAAAATCGGCAGAGCTTCAAGGCTCCACTATTTTTAGCACTTCTAGAGTAGTGAAGTACAAAATATTTAGCAGGGCGAAAAGCATGATATACTTTTTTAAAAGGTACAACCTTCTACTTTACTAGCTGCATCCTCAGCTACAAAGTCTACAGCATAACTCGACTTCAACAAAAGAATCACACAAGTAGCCATAAACGATGTTAAGGCTTACTTCAACAAAAGAATCACAAAATGAAGTAGCCATGAAGTATGTATATTAAGACTTACTCATTTATTAATTTTAACCAAAAAAGACCCACAACACTGCAAGAAAACATTTCTACACACCGTAACCAGAGTAGGCATTCAGATAATCAGATTCCAAATCTAAAAACCCGTTCTTTCGACAGAAGTTTAATCGTGCACACATATACCAATTCTTATCTAGCGCAATTATTCTATTTGATCACAGGTCATTTCACACGATTTAATCGGTCCAAGGTAATCAATAAAACGCAAGAAAATGACAACTACACCCCAATCCAAACCTTTAGCAATCAGCTCCTAGTATAACCACAGTAATAAATGAAATTATAATCTATACAAATATTTCTCAAGTTTATATCCAATAAAAATGAGACATTTAAATAAAAAAACCTGTTTTATCAAACAAAATCACACACAAGAACATCAACCTAAATAAACCCACATAAAAAGTTATCAACTTTATCAAAATCAAGCAGAAATGAAGCAGAATCAATCAATAAGAAAACCCATTAAAGCGAAACTAAATAGAAGCAATCAAGAATACAAAAAAGCTAAAGAACCAAGAAGCTGCATCTGATACACATAACAAAATCAATATATATAGACATGTTTATTATAGAAATCTTGAAAAACTTACTGATTGCAGAGAGAGAGAGAGAGAGGAGAGATTTAGAAAGTAGGGTTAGGGTTTTCTCAAACTCCTAGGATGTACGCCGCAGGAGTTGAGAAATTTGCAAGAGATAGACTAGTATGTGTGTGTTTTGTCCTAAACTTTTTTGTTTTGAGTAGAGACAGCGTATGACTGTGTATTTACTTTTGTGTCTTTCTTTTCTTAAAAAAGAAAAAACAGAAGATTCTTTTATGGAATTTTTTAAAATTACTTTAGTTATATTTATCTAATATTTTATATATCTGAAAAAATAACTTGCAATAGTTATTCTATTGATTCATATGAAAGTTATTCAATTGAGTGTATGTTCTCTCATAAATTTTGGGATGAATGATAATTGAGATTCTAAAATGATAAAAGATAAATTTTTAACACCTGAGATATCTCATTACGAATTTAATTTATTGAATTACTTAAAATATAGTTTTTTAGTACTCTTTCACAATAAAAGACATTTACACATTCTTAAATCTTAAATAAAAAATATTTTACTTAAAATTTCTTTAAGATTTTTTTAATAAAAGTATTTTGAAAAAAAATATTCAAAAACAATCTTAAAAAAATATAAAGTAAAATATATTTTTATGATAAAGCTATATATTTGTCGTGCTTAAGGTATTGAATTTGGTTTTCACCTATATCATATTTATTAAATAAATATTAATGACTAATTTAGATGCCTGGATCTGTGTTGAATTTTATGGGCTATTAAATTTTTATATTTTTGTACTAAAAACTCAAGTCCAAAAGTCTGTCCACAAGGAGAAAAGTTCCTTTTCATCACAATTTTAAGCTATAATGCCCAAAATATCACTATTCAAAAAAATGGCCCTCACTATTATAAAGAACCGCAAGAAAATCATGCGTTTATACAAATTTTGAAAATTCAGTGGTTTGGTTGTTGGGCCTGCCAATTGAGCCTGATCAAAATTTAATGAAACGCATTTAGTTGTAGCGTTTTTGGAACAAAGACGCATGGAAAAGATGCGTTTATGTCATACACGCATCTTTGAGATGCGTTTTCATATTTTTTTTTTTTTTTAAGTTTGTTTCAAATTTTAAAATTAATAAAAACGTACATTAAAAATGCGTTTTTATAAAAACGCAAATAAAAGTTGCGTTTTTGAGTGATATAAAGGCCCATTTTTTAAAATTGTGATATTTTGGACAATTTTTAATCAAATTGTGATAAAAAGGGCCCACATCCGTCCAGAAGGCCCCCATTTAATTTTTGTTTTTTTTTTCCGCCAAATCCCCTCATTTACCTTTTGGTTTATGCATAAATAGTAGGCTTTATTATAAGTAATACATCTATTTGTTTATTATCGTCTTAAAACATGAATGAGCAAACAAAACATAATCTACCCTTCTCAGCTAAAGAGCGAGGTGTCCAAAAAATTACTGATTAATATGAATTAAGAAGCCTCTGCATATATTAGGTTTCTTCAGTATAATATTTTGACCTCTTATTCTATTTTGGTTAAAAAAAATATAGTACATTTTGATCCTTTTTATCTAAATTTTCTGTGTCCGCCATTGATCTTAGCCTTGATACAAGAAAACATTGCGTGTTGGTGCTAGGGGTGAGCAACGGTTCCGAACCGAACCGGAACCGGTGGAACCGGGAACCGAATTTCAGAAATTTTGAGAATCGAACCGGAACCATTTATGTAGTGGAACTGAACCGGGAACCGGATCATAAATTACGGTTCGGTTCGGGTCAGAACCGAAAGAACCATCCAAACAACAATTTCCATATTAAAATTTAAAATTTGAAATTTGAAAAGAAAATAAACATGCTATTTCATCCAAAGTCCAAACAACAAATGTCTACTATAGCTAAAAGGACCAAAAATAGCATAATTCCAGTTTATACAAAAACTAGCAGTCTACTACTAGAATTCCAAATCACTTGCAGACTTGCAGTTGCATCAAAAGAAGATCCATCACTTGGCATTCAAAAATAGCATAATTCCAGTTTATGCAATGGTAGTTGCTTCACTTGCTTGCTTGCTCACCATCTTGACTTCCGTTCTGCAACAAAAGAAGATCCAGAATGTAAACCTATTTGGCACTCAAAAGCTAATGTAAACCAAGTAATAAAAGGTCCATTTATTAATTCTTATGTATATGATCTTCTGTCTCCTCAACCCAAAATGTAATTTAAAATATGTGTAATTTCTATGGATGAATGAATAATGTTGTCGTAACTTTCCAACTATAGCTATGTATTGTTCTGTGAGATGGATGAATAAAGTGGTTACTATATGGCGTGATGAAGAAGACGCCGCCCATCATGATGTTGATAAGGTTTTTTATGAATGTCACGTGTGCAGTAAAGATCCACAGGTTGAAGAGCATTTTGTCTTGTGCAAATTATATAATCAAACATATATCTTCATGATTATAACAAGAAATTTTATGCCATCAAAGGCATCTGTCGATGTTGCTATCATAAATAATATCCATCAGTTCAATCATGAACTACCATCGAGTGCCAGAAGTTCATGATAGAATAAGTTAGAAGTAACATATTTGCTACCAGAAATTTTCATTGTTAACTCATAAAAATGTCGTAGGAATGTATGCAACTTACGAGCATTACACCAATCATTCATTTGCATCTGGCACCCCGTGTTCCTCATCAAGATCAATGGCAAAGACACGATCTTCTTTTTCATATCTTTTCCACACCTTTTCATGCTTCAAAGTAGCATCAAGCATTAGGTACGTTGAGTTCCACCTCGTGGGAACATCCAGTGTCAACTCAATCTTGCTATCATCATTTTCCATGGCCTTGCATTCTTCAAATCTTGTTAATCGAGCAGGTGAATTTTTCACATACCTCACAGCAGATCGAATTCTCTTTATGGAAATAGATAAATGTTTTAATTTTAACCCATCATTAACAACCAGATTCAATATATGTGCGACACACCTCACGTGCATATACCTGCAATTTAGAACACTACCTTCTTTTGAGGAATACTCATCTTTTAAACATCGAAAAGCCACATCGTTTGAACTTGCATTGTCAACCGTGATTGTGAAAACCTTCTCAATGCCCCAATCACGCAAACATTTCTCTATTGAAGAAGCAATATCTTTGCCTCGATGTGAACTAATAGGTTGAAAACTCAACAGCTTCTTGCAAAGTTTCCAGTCTTCGTCAATATAGTGAGCTGTTAAACACATAAAGTTTACCCTTTGTAGAGACGTCGAAGTATCTGTTGGAAGACATACTCTCTGTTTTGTCTTTATCAGAAGACGCTTTAGCTTTTTCTTCTCAACGCAGAATATACCAAAACAATCACGTTGGACGGTGAACCGTGAAGGGAGTTTAAAGATTGGAAAGGCAAGCGTCATTAATCGTTGAAAACCCAAGCCATCTACATGCTTGAATGGTAGCTCATCAAGTATGACCATTTCAGCAATAGCTTTTCTAACAGTTTTAGCATCACACTTTACATTTACAGTAGCAAGTGAGTTAAAACCAGTTTGAGTTTTCATAGAAGTGATCAGTTTTTGATTTGAATCATCCCTAGGCTTACCCTTGCATACTTTATCTATATGCTTGCGCATCGAAGATGTTCCATTTTGAGATGAATCTGCAGTAAAAATCGTGCCACAATGCTTGCATTTGCTCTTCCATTCACCTGTAACTTCTCTGTACCTTGTGAAATCTACCCAAATTTCCGACCTAAGTGCAACAGGCTTTCTTTTTGTTCGTGTTCTCACTTGAGTTTGAGCAGAAGATGCAGCTGGATCCGTGTTGTTAGTTTCCACACGATTGTGAACAATTACATAATAGAATACAGAGTATTATTGAATTGAATTCACTAGGAAATTTTGTCAAACACTTAAAGTGCAATACATGAACAATATAATACACTTAAAGTGCAATACTTACTGAATCTTTAGAAGTTAAAGTATCAATTGGAGGAGCCGACGGTATCCATTGGTTTGCTGGTGGATGAAGATGATGGAGAGGGGGAGAAGGACTTGGAGGCGGTGATATATCCATTTAACCTAATTCCTCAAAACGTATAAACGTATAAAAGGAATACTGGATTCTGTGTTAAAGTAAATATATTATATATAGTAGAATATATATATTTTTTATTTGTGTGTATATATAAACGGTTCGGTTCGGTTCTTATGTTTTTTCTTGAAAGAGAACAGGAACCGAACCGGGAACCGAAATTCTATAAAAATTAGAACCGAACCGGAACCAAATTAACTATTTATAGAACCAGAACCAGCTTTTCCCCCCGGTTCGGTTCGGTTTCCGGTTCCGAACCGGGAATTGCTCACTCCTAGTTGGTGCGATGCACAAACTTATATTACATGAATATTTTTGACAATGTTTATGATGTAATTTGCTTGTTAATGTTGTGGTGCATTTTTAGCTATTGCAATTTGTAGCTTATGTAGTCACCGAGGTGTGACGTCAATGACTTGCAATGACTGGACTGGACTGGATTCAAAAGTTATGAGCTTCGTTGAGACATATCTGCAGCTGAGTATCCATTTTACCAGGAATGTGTGTCCGGATTCAATGTACTTTTACACGACAAATATCTCTACTCTGCCTCTTAACAAAAAGGTTTTTTCTCGTAATACCCTCGTTGAAGTATCCAGCCTTTTTACAAACCCTTTTGTGAAGCCTTATTCATATCAGAGAAAGGCTTCCATTCTATCTGTCAAAAAAAAAAAAAAAAGAAGTTCCGCTCTACATAAATAATTCAACTCTTTAAACACACACGACCACACCATTTCAAGCGTTGGTTGCAATACCATAACCCTAATATTTTTCATTTATCGCTTACCCGATCTCTCCTCTACGTTCATCTTTCCCGACATTGCTAGCAGGCATCACCCAGATAGAACCAATTGGACGATCATTATTGCAAATGGCTCGGTATCAAGAAGCTTAGAGCATCACCCTCAGAATTGAAAGTCCCATAAGCAGAAGTGAGTAACATTTGAGTTTCCAGCCCACACCAGGAAATCATCAACATTGGAGACTTTAAATTTCCTGAGTAGTTTCTGCGGCGTTTACCATGATATCCATGTGGAAGACAGAATACATATGGCTAGTTGTGGAAATTTGTAGAGGATATGAAGTTATGTATTAGGTTGTTTTTCACTAGAATTCTATAGTTGGTTGGCCTGCACTGGTAGTGGATTTAAATCTATAATGGGTTTTTTGGACCGACTATATACATAACATCATAATCTTACGTCTATCTCTTGCTAAATGGCCGCCCAACAGCACTATAACCAATATATACACCAACAACTATTCCGTCTTCCATAAATCTCGGTCAATGACCCTTTAAACAATTAAAGACCGATTATACTGTAGTCAAAGTACATAATATTTGCGCCATACTGGGAATGCACTCATCTTGAGTATCTTCTTTGAACCAACTGCTAATTATGCTAAGAGAAGATGCAGTTGCAGACTCATCAGGCCACCTATCAACCAGCAGAAACCCAAATTTAGATGCAGCTGAAAGTATGACTCTGTGAAAAACACAGAACAAAGTAAGTGCTGGTTCCAATTCTTGATTGATGTTTTTGTTAGATGAACCCAATTCATTTGCAGTAGCAAATAAGGGCAAATTAGCTTGTAAAACATAAGACACTTCCATGCCTATAATGACATCGAACCCTCTGTCATTTTCGTCCTCCATTGCTTTTACTGTCTTTATTACCCCACTCTAGCCTCTTCGCAAATAGTTTGGCTAGTGAAGAGGTTTGGAGATTCGAACCAACATTTTCGGACATTAACTCAAGTGCCTTTTCATCTCCATCAATTCCCACAACAAGGTCAGCAAATTAGGTGGAAATCATTGAACAGATTCGGCAGCAGCCACAACCCAGCTCTAAAACCCTTTTCTCTGCGATAGATGTTAATTCATTGCAAAGTCATGAGCCATAAGATGAGCTGATTCCCATAGCATTAAACCAGTTGGTTTGCATGTGTGCTGGTTCTCTTTAGAAAGTACTTATATCTTGAAACTCCATTCTCTTGCATCTACCTCAATAATCTAGAAGGGAGCAGCTTAGAAGACGAGAATCAGTTTTATCCTGAGCTGATAAGTATTTGCAACCATTATAAGCTCTCCCCATCCCCAAACAAGAAAAAGGGGGGAAAAAAAGATCGTCATGTTTCCTTTTAATGCCCGCGCGATCAAGTTTCCCTTTAAGCAGGACATTTTAAATAAGTGAAATAGAGCTTTATTATACTTGAAAAAGGAAAATTCCAATGGACTAAAAAGGAAGAGAAAAAACTTGAAATGATTTTTTACCTCGTTACCGACTTGACATCCAAACATTTCAACAATTCCTTCAAACATATTAATTTCAGATTCAGTTGCTGGCCTTATCACTCTGTTATCAGACTTGAAACTCTCCTTCGAGAGGAGTTTGTAGCTTGATATCAGTTTCAGTGATGGATGAGTAGCTCAAACTGTTCAAGTGGCTTAAACACCCAATGCCTGTAATGAGAGGACCCTTACACTCGGATTACAGAAAACATGCACTTAAACTTGATCAAAACCGAAAATATAAGAGAGATATTTTTCAGGTATTAACTAATAATACGCCAAACTTTAGCAATGTTGTATATACCAGTAGGAGAAACAAGAAACAGGAATATTTATTAAATGTAAAAAGCTTCTACAGAAAATTGAAAAAAAAAAAAAAAGAAGCAGCACTAGAAGAAGTGCATTACTTGAGTCACAAATGGCCAAGCAGCAGAGACCAAAAAAGAAGTTAAAATAATTATTTCACCCAACAACTCAAAGGACTAGGGCTTTCTTGAAAAAACAATAGAAAATTACTTCCCATGCCTTGTCTTTTACATAAGTTAACATAAGGAACAAAACTCATGGAATTAATTAGAGAATCTTAGAATTGCAAAAAAATAATAAGGAAACCTGCCCTACTGACTACAGCAGTAACCCATATTAATAAAAACTAACGTAATCACAATCTAAAACAGAATCACATACTGGCTAACCTACTCATTACTATCTCTCATGAATGATATTTCACTTGCTTGCAGCATATGCTGTGCTCTTTAGTAACAAATCCATTTTCCTTGACCAAATTCCCGAGAACTCTTTGGATCTGGGATTATCTATACAGTTCGATATAATCGTGGCTAAAAAAAAAAAAAACCCCACACTCGTCACCAAATGTATTAAAAAAACATCATCCAACTCAGTTTAGTGTATGCACTGAACATGTCATCAAATTTTCTCAAGACGCTGTTAGCCACGGCAAGGTCCAACTTACCACAAAAGAACAGGGATCAAGAGGTAACCATCGTAATATGTCTATAACCAGCCAAAATTGAAATAAAACCGACCATTTGAAATTTTCTCAATACTGGTGTACGCACAGTATTCAGCGGAGTCCAGGTAACCCAGGCTAATACTAGAGGTGCCGATTCTTGGTCAATAAATAAAGATATCATTGTGTTGATTTTCTTTCACATGTAACTTCGTACGAAGTATAAACGCGACAGGAGCAAGATATCAAAACAAATTACTTCCAAATTCTATAATTATACAAGTTTCAAGCAGAAGTGCAGAACAACAAATTCTCACACCTTTACAGAAATCAACTTATACAAAACTAGAATTAAAAATAAAAATCAGCTATTGAGCTCATTGATTCTGGTTCAAACATCCCATACTGAAAATTGTAGGGGAAACATGGGATACCATATAAATCCACCAAAATTTGCAAACATCGAAATACAACAAAATGTGCAAGGGTTGTCACAAATTCACAATTGAAGTCCAAAATCCAATATATGTGTCTAGTAAACCCCGACTAGAAAGGATATCAAGTTACTTTTCGAAAACGTTTACCTCGTCACATCAGTTGCGACACTAAAGAAGATCGGCAACATTTGCTGGCAGCTCCTCGACTACCACATTATAAAACTTCTGTATGTCCATCAACATCCTGTCATCATCCTTGGTGACAAAGTTGATCGCGACACCCTTCCTTCCAAAACGTCCACTACGTCCAATCCGATGAAGGTAGTTCTCTGGCTGAGTCGGCAGATCATAGTTAATTACAAGGGACACTTGCTGGACATCTATACCACGTGCCAGGAGATCCGTTGTAATAAGCACACGAGAAGAACCAGAGCGAAATTCACGCATAATAATATCTCTTGTATTCTGATCCATGTCACCATGAGTGGCGGACACTGTGTGATCACGGCTGCGCATTTTGTCAGTCAGCCAATCAACCTTGCGCCTGGTATTGATAAAAATCACACTCTGGGTAATGGCCAAAGTCTCGTATAGATCACAGAGTGTTTCCAGTTTCCATTCCTCCTTGTCAACATTCACATAAAACTGTTTAATACCCTCAAGAGTAAGCTCATCTCTCTTTACAAGAATTCTCACGGGCTTATTCATAAATTTCCTAGTAATTTCAAGAGCCTCAGGAGGCATAGTGGCGGAGAAAACTCCAACCTGAACTTTCGGTGGTAGCAACTGAAAGATATCATAAATCTGGAAGAATAAAGCAAACATTTAAAGAGACGGACCAGCCTTTAGCAGTATGCAGTTATAAGATAGTATTATGAAATATATAGCAGCTTCAACATTTATGAGAAAGCATTCAAATGACAAATGACAATAGACCCCTAGGAGCAAATTGTGTCTAGCAAAATGTCACAACAGACATATAAGGGAAAAAACAAAAATCATGCATTTTGTACAAATATAATTTATAAGCAGTTATAAGCTGGTAGAGTTGCATCCCGTAGCCTATTAAAAACAGTAAACCCCACGAACTGATGACCATACAGGTCATAGGTAAGACATATACCTGATCCTTGAAACCTCTAGAGAGCATTTCATCTGCTTCGTCGAGAACAAACATCTTCATGTAATCTGAACGAAGTGATTGTCTTCGCAACATGTCGAATACGCGGCCAGGAGTACCAACCACAACATGAACTCCGCTTGAGAGAATTCGCAGATCTTCACGGACAACAGTTCCACCCACGCAGGTATGAACCTTCACACCAAGATAGTCACCAAGTGCTCGCATAACCTTCTCAATTTGTTGTGCTAATTCGCGAGTGGGAGCAAGAACCAATGCTTGACATTCAACAACACCATAATCAAGCTGCTGCAAAACTCCAGAGCAAAAAGTTGCTGTTTTTCCGGTACCGGATTGTGCCTGCTGAATAACATCTAGCCCCTTGCAGAATGGAACAATCCCCCGCTGCTGAATCGCAGATGGCTTCTCAAAACCTTAAAAAAGAAAAAAGAAAAATTTAAATTCTATCAGTTTCCGCTTATTAGAAAGTTGTTCACTGAGAGTTGATAATAAACTAAAGTAAGCTGGCACTCAAATAACTGGTGATTAAAGCCCCATCGCATAAGAAGCCACAGAAAGTCTTAAAGGAGCTTTGAAGAACTCAAGCTAGAACAAGGAGAATGTTCCATGGAAACATCATACTAAACTAAACATTAAGTAAACTGATGGGTAGGTAACTGCCAAGGCATATTTAAACCTTGAAGTAGACAAGAAAACTAATGTATTATTCATTTAATCTCAGGTTGTCCTTGTCATACAATTTTATAACATATAGCCACAAACACCATATATAAAAACAATTTAAATCTCCTCTACCATATGCATAGATGCCCCTCAAAAGGTTTTCATGCAACCCCATAGCATCGAAACTGTCATAAACTTCATCATATGATGTGAAGAATTCTTCTCCCTCCGCACCAAGTCTGCTCCAATAAATTCATCAAGCAAAAGAGGAATACTGTTGTTAGCATGTCCAATCAAACACACAAAGTTTTCATAAAATATGAAACAGAATGGAGAAAGACAGACATATCAGCATGTGACAAGAAAAACTTGTGAAGTAAAAACCATAAACTAAACCTAAAGCATAAATGACTTACATCTCAGACATTTTAGTGTCAAATTGACGTGCATCGAAATGAGAACCTTCAGGTTCAGCTCCAGCCATGATTACTGTAAATACAAGAAAAGCATTTTCGTAAGAAAAAAGGTAAAAACAAACATATAAAGTACATTCAATCCCCAGATGCACCCACATGACTAATGAAAATATATGACTGAGTGAAGGTTCAAGAAAATTTGTATCTCAAAACCATGACATATTTTGCAAAGTGGAAAAGTTATGTAATCATAATTCAATAGAGCGAGACAACTAGCACAATAATACGAAGTGCATCTTTATAAGCTGATTATTTTTTTTCTTTTAAATAGAGAAGTGCGAAAACTACAGTAAGTTAAAATTTCACAAAGAAAGGAAAAGAAAAAAGAAGTAAATTGTTCTGCATTTTTAATTGTTGAAAACTAAAATAAGGCATGTATACACAGAAAAATATTTGAAATATTTAGGATTTTCTATTTGAACTGTTATTTCAGAGGTTAAGAAAAGCAATTAAAAAGAAAACAATGAGGAAAAGGTCACTCATATACCATGTGTTAGTAAGTTTTAAAAAAAAAAAGATTGTGGAAAATATTTTTAAAAGGTGCATAATACTGCATACATACACTCCGAGAGTAAGCTAAACCATATTTAGTAACCAAATAAATAAATCGGTAAAATGGAAGTGGAAAACACTCGAGCAGCCGAGCAGCTTTGGCCACTTCCAAGAAAAGGAAATATGCTAAACAAAAGAGTGACTTATACTGCATAATAGGTTGATCCCAAAACAATTTACAACCAACCAAAATCAGTAGAGCTCTAGAACTCCACTGTTCATAACACTTCAAGAGTAGTGACGTCAAAAATATTTAATGAGGGCAAAAAGAATGCATATATTTTTTATATAAGTACCAACTACGACTCTACTAACTGCATCCTCAGTTACAAGTCTACAACATAACTCAACTTCAAAAATAGACTCGGACAATAATTTAGCCATAAACTATATGTATTTAAGTATTCACAATTTCACACATTTTTAGTTTTTCGAACAACATTAGTATACAACACTGTAGGAAAACCTCTGTATACGCCATTACCAGACAGTTGGATACTAAATTCAAAAACACAATCTTTCTACAAACATCAAATTGTGCGCACGAAAAAATCGCCGAAAAGGAAACACAAATCATATTCTACTTCATACACCAAATATTCTCCTTGATAACAGGTCACATCACAATTCACATGTTTAAAATCATTCCAATGTAAATGGAAGAAAAATGACAACCATACTCCAACTCCAAATTTTAAGCAATCATCTCCTACTATAACCACGGTTCTAAATAAAGCTACAACCTATACAAGTATTTTTCCAGTACACAATCCATGTAAAATTAAAAATTAAACAGTACATAAACAGTATATATCCATTGAAACATAACTTCATTAAATTTGATCAAATAAAATCATCAAATTAGTAACCAGAACTTCATTTCAAATGAACCCACATAAAAAGTTACCAACTTTATTATAATCAACAAAAATTACTTCACACCCAACAAAGAAAACCCCAATTAAAGTGAAAAAAAAAATAATTAGTCAAGTTCACTAAAACTCTATTATCAAAGAACCAATAAGCTACAACTGATTCAGATAAACACATCAAACTATGCATACATATAGATATATGTATGTATATATATTCTTGAATAACTTACTGATTGCAGGGAGATTTTGATAAAGAATAGATTGATTAAAGTTTTGAGAGAGTTGAAAATTTCGCAAAAGAAACTTGACTAGTGTTTAAAGTTTTCTACTACTATGCAGCATCTATCCCATCTATAGTATAAAAGCTGTTGGGTTTCTCCCATGTTAATTACTAATTTGTCCCGTATTATTTTTCGTATTTACTCTTTATGCTACTTGACAAGTGCTGACTTATACTCCCGGATGCTTACAACCAAATATTTCAAATCTTACAATCAAAAGGTGAGTTCTTGCATCTCTTTTCAAATTCAAATTATCAGTACTCTCTCTCCTTTCATTCTTCATTTTCATTCGATTCAATGTCTTAATTAACTCATTTATTTAATGTACTCTCCTCATTTACATTTGATTCATTTATTTATCAAATTTATCGCATTGGTTTTAAGTTAGTTACGAATTGGTTTCATGTGAATTTTGATTTACGAAGGGGTTGAGTTACGAATTGGTTTTATGTGAGTTTTGATTTCCTTATATCGCATGTTTTTTGTCTCTGCTTTCTTTGTTATTTTTGTCTTTGCTTTCTAAGTGTTTGATGAAAGTTCTTACACAAGTTTTTTGTTCTTTTTGCAGATTTCGTGTTGATTGTTATGAGCAAGAGGATTCCGGAGATTGTGCTAATGATTGTATTTTAAGAATATTACAGGTCCTGAGTTCTCAAGATTTTCTTTAAATGAGATTTAACTTTTAAGTTATCTATAGTATAAAAGCTGTTGTGTTTCTCCCATGTTAATTACTAATTTGTCCCGTATTATTTTTCGTATTTACTCTTTATGCTACTTGACAAGTGCTGACTTATACTCCTAGATGCTTACAACCAAACATTTCAAATCTTACAATCAAAAGGTGAGCTCTTGCATCTCTTTTCAAACTCAAATTATCAGTACTCTCTCTCTCCTTTCATTCTTCATTTTCATTCGATTCAATGTCTTAATTAACTCATTTATTTAATGTACTCTCCTCATTTACATTTGATTCATTTATTTATCAAATTTATCGCATTGGTTTTAAGTGAGTTACGAATTGGTTTCATGTGAATTTTGATTTACGAAGGGGTTGAGTTACGAATTGGTTTTATGTGAGTTTTGATTTCCTTATATCGCATGTTTTTTGTCTCTGCTTTCTTTGTTATTTTTGTCTTTGCTTTCTAAGTGTTTGATGAAAGTTCTTACACGGTTTTTTGTTCTTTTTGCAGATTTCGTGTTGATTGTTATGAGCAAGAGGATTCCGGAGATTGTGCTAATGATTGTATTTGAAGAATATTACAGGTCCTGAGTTCTCAAGATTTTCTTGAAATGAGATTTGATTTTTAAGTTATGCATGTGATTATGTGTTAATGAAATGAAGTTGAAAATTTGGTGTTTAAGTTTTGATGTACTAATTGATATATCCAAAGAGTTGAACAAGGGTGTAAAGGTTGAATATATGGATCAATCCTGTGATGGTGGAGGCCTTTCAGAAAAATATTGCTTTTTTTGCTTCACCAGTAAATATTTCAGTTATCGGTAGTCTTAAACTCCTACTCATGTTAAATTTTGATATACTGTTGTTTAAATGTTGGTCATATAATTGCTTTTGCAGTGATTCTACTACACAATGCAAATCCTCTACTACTTTCCAAGTAGTTTTTTATGCTTCTCACTCGGACTCATATCAATTGCCACTGGTAGCATCCGATCAGCTAGCATGGCCTTTGGTGCAGATCAATTATACATGAGATACAATAAGGAGAAGAGTTTGGCGGCCTTAATAACTTACTTTGGTTGGTATTATGCCGCTTCTTCACTTTCAATAATCATTTCTTTAACTTTTGTTGTCTATATTCAAGAACACTCAGGTTGGCAAGTTGGCTTTGTAATTCGTGTTGTGTTTATGTTCTTGGGGGCTTTGTCATTTTTTGCGGTTTCTTCAGTCTACAGTGTTTGATTGGATTTATGCATTCTTTTATTTTGTTTTTATTTCTTGCAGTTTCTTAAAATTTATTTCTTGCAGTTTCTTAAAATTTCTTGCAGCTTTTTAAAATTTATGAACATGTGATATTTAGCTGATCAAACCAGATTCATGTGATCTATGATTTGTACTCAGATTTGCATTCACTATTTATGATTTGTACTCATTTGATCATACTTATTCAATTGAAATAATTCCATGAACAAGTTTATTTTGAGGAGATTATTAAATACCGCCTTATTACTAGGTGTTGTGATCTCATAGATATAAATAATATGGTTATAATTTAGCCTATATGATGACATTGGAAATCAGAGTAAACAAGTTTACAGTCTGCTGATTACAATCCCGTGTGATAAGCATGACCATAGTCCATAGTGAAATATTTATCATGTGATTTGATCCAGTTCACAATGGTCATAATATGCAATCAATGATGTTGCTTGCAAGCATTTAGAATTACATATACTATGTCATGATCCTTGAAATAGTTAGTATTTGACTCTTTAATGAAACATCTCAGGAGGTTCATGGAAGACAAAATCGAAAACTTGCAGTGGCTTGCCACAAGAGGCTGTTAGGTTAGGGGCTACACAAATAACGAGATTCAAACAAACAAATAAAACAAAGTACACACACAAATATACTTGACGCGGAAAACCCACGTCCCAAACTTGTATTATTAATCTTAACAATATCAATAATACATTAAGACAATAACACCTTAACGGTGTCCCAACCCGATACTTGAGCCAACAATGCTCAAGCATCCCCAAACAATACTTAAGACTACATCTCTTAAGCTTTCACCTCCCCACAGACAAATACGATATGACTATGTATATATAGCCATCACAAACTTAGCCACCAAGATATCCTTTTCATACTTGGTTTCCAATTACAATCCTTATCATACTTGGTATCTAAATATACCATCTATAATAATTATCTAAACACATAATTATTACCCAATCCATATATGTTTTGGATCACCAAAACCCATACCATATTGGGTTGAAACCCAACAATCCTCCCCTTCAACCCAATACCCATATTGGATTGAACAGTACCCATAAAGCCATTGACATCCATTCGCCAATGCCTCCCCTCGAACAAGAATCTCCTCATCTTGCTCCTCCAATCTTGAGTGTCGCTAAAACCCGTATAGTGACCCTCCAAACCATCCAAACCATCGTTCTTCACCATAACGATGTATCCATCTACAAAATCACGTGCATCAACCACCACGAGTGCTCTTCCACATGTTGAGTCACCCGATCCTTGCTTTCACAATCCTTCGGTCTCCTGAAGAAAATCACTAGTATCATCCAAATAGTTCACCTGGTTGATCAAGCCATTGAAATAGTTGCGATGACCTCTTCCATCTTCTTCCATCTTGAGTCCGCACAGGATTGATCCACGGTGCAAGTCAACCGTCAAATCGCACGTAACTTTGTCTCTACCCGCTTTAGTAGCAATCTCCTTGTCAGCAAATCCTTCATCATGTTCTGCCATACCAATTGAACCTCGAACTTTCCCTCAACCTCATCCATCACGAACCCGAACCTTGGCTCTTGATACCACTTGTTAGGTTAGGGGCTACACAAATAACGAGATTCAAACAAACAAATAAAACAAAGTACACACACAAATATACTTGACGCGGAAAACCCACGTCCCAAACTTGTATTATTAATCTTAACAATATCAATAATACATTAAGACAATAACACCTTAACGGTGTCCCAACCCGATACTTGAGCCAACAATGCTCAAGCATCCCCAAACAATACTTAAGACTACATCTCTTAAGCTTTCACCTCCCCACAGACAAATACGATATGACTATGTATATATAGCCATCACAAACTTAGCCACCAAGATATCCTTTTCATACTTGGTTTCCAATTACAATCCTTATCATACTTGGTATCTAAATATACCATCTATAATAATTATCTAAACACATAATTATTACCCAATCCATATATGTTTTGGATCACCAAAACCCATACCATATTGGGTTGAAACCCAACAGAGGCATAATGGAAGATCTGAGTTTGTAGTTGCTCAATCAATAAATGGGATTTTAAGTCCTGGTGATGATAGTTTTGTGGGAACTATCACTTCCAACCTCATGGGTTCCAAGTACAATATATGGGATCAGGTTCAATGTCCTCGACAATTTAAAACTGTGTTGTTTAAGCACCCAATTTGCTTCAAAAAAAGTGGTTGTTAATTTGTTTCAAAATGTATCTTTGTATTGCAGGGGAGTGGTCCAAATTCCATGATTAAACAATCTAAACTTCCTGCTGCTGTAACGTAATCTCTTTTACCTTTTTATACTGTATATATTGAACACAAGCCTTTTAGAAATATGGATAAACTGTCTATGAACATATTTGTAATGCCCCGACTTCCCAATACTGAAAATATACTTTTTATAATGAAATAAACTTTGATACAGGGAAATTTTAGAAAATTTCGGCATGAAGTATTCGTAAAACGGACTATTTACCTGTAATTCAACCCAAACCAAATTCCAGTTTAACAAATACAATTAAAACTTAATACACTAACGATTCCTCACCGAGGATCGATTCCAGGTTACGGTATGAAACAAGAATCTAATTAATACAAATTATTTCCAACTTCTATCACTGCTCTGAATACAATTTACTATACCATCTAATCTGTAGCTCCATCCCAGTCTGTGCTTACCCGCTCTAGCTCCGAAATCTATCCTGTATAGAAAGCCTCATCACTCTAATTCACATGGATAAATGTAGTAGGTCATCCTTAAACCTAACTGCAAAGGGTTAGGTAAAAAAAAGCAAGAGTGAGCCAAAGAACGCTCAGCAAGTTAATAATATAGTGAAACAACGATATTACAATAATTCATTGATGAACAATATCAATGAATACTTTATCTCAAAATATCAATCAATTTCCATCATTGAATAAATATTTTCCATTTACTACAAACCATCACTGCCTCAGATAAAACTTTGAGAAAAAGAATATCAAGAATTCCCCCAATCATTCTTACTCCACTTTCAACGTACAATGTTACTCACGAAGGGAATGATTGGGAAACTTCTATCCATCCTTAATCTCATTGTTCTACTGAATATCAAATTTTTAATCAAGATATATAAAACAACTAACTCTAATATCCATAATTTTGAAACTAATGACCATTTACCTTGAAACATATATATTTTATCAAAACATTTCTTTCTTTAAAACCCTTTCATCTTTAAAACATACTTTTCATAAAACTTTTTTTTTAAACATTTAAGATAATTTTATTATTATTCTCCTGATTACGGACAATACGGGTGATCAGCCACGTAAAGTCCCCATTCCTTTGAAATTGGGTTCCCAATTAGGCAACACATTGGCCTTTAATGCTGGACTAGGACCACCCTAGCCTCTTACGCTAAATAAAAATGCTGGACTAGGACCACCCTAGCCTCTTACGCTTTTCCAATTTATAAACAAATTTATTATTAATAAATTAAAACATTTCACTTTGCAATCCTTAAACTCACTGATAACAAATCAGCCCAGTATAAGGAAATTTAAAACATCTTTAAATAATTAATCCATTTTTATTTGCAATTATAAAAGATTGAGGATCAGGGAAGCATTCGATATAAAGAATCATAAACGGCAAAGCAATAAGATTGAATTAACATAGCGTGGTGCAACAAAACAGAATCATATATAAACAAGGAGACATAAATCAATTAAAGAACGAAGCAACTGTTAAGATTCAAGAATTTAACAACCATTTATAGAATATACATGGAATAGAGAAATCTGAAGTTCAAGGAGAATTTAAATTACTGCATTGGTCATAAACAATTAAAGAATTGAAGAACAAAACAAGGGTTAGCGTTTTAGAATATAATTCAAGTGTCATAAATTTGGTTTCGCCGATATGGTTTAAAGGAATAAACATAAGGCAAAAGGCTAAGATAAAGCAAGACATAAATTGTAAGTCAAGGGTTATAGTTCGACGAAAAATAGGGTAAATAATAAGGTACATGTGTTTCAATAGTAATTTATAAGGAATAAACAATAAGGTATAAAAGATTCAAAATAATTAAAAAGGAATGACATTAAGGTATAAGAATTTAAACAACAATTCATAAGCAGTTCAAGGAATCTGAACTTAAATACAAGGTTCGAGTCACTGGCAACGAAAGAATGGGGTATAGATACAAGCAAAAGGAATTGAAAGACATATCAGATAAATAACATAAAAAAGTTTCACATCACTTGAACGATAAGTGAGGTTAGTACACTTGCCTCATTACATGCAGTTCCATTTCCATCACACTGACTCGTCATTCACTTTACATCCACTCTACTTTTATATACTTTGGCCTCTACTCGATAGTACATCCGTCTTCTTCTAAAACTTGTCAGCCGCTCCCCGAGTACCTTCGTCAATTTCAATAATTATTCCATTCTTCAGGATTCTATTTATGCTTGCACTGGCTCATAGCCGGCCTCCTATTCGTACCTATATACAGATAAAGAACTACTTCAGTATGCGTATTATTATAACCGTCTAACTCGTTCTACCCAAACGCGTCCTATCACCCTTTGTAATTTAACATATACAACATTTATTAATTACTTACTCAAAATAATACAGTATAGTCCTATAAACCACATAGGCCCTTAGCACATAATAATTTACAATTATGCTAGTTATCACATATATCATATCTATTTACAATAACTTGTTATCAATTTGCTATACAAATTACCAAATAATTATAAGAAAATTCGGACAGTACCTCCTTTAAAATATCGCCTAACCTGTCTGAAAACAACCGAACCAAATCAATGCATAACTTATAGCCATCATTTAAATACTAAATAATAACATAATTATAATTATTCGCTAAATATGAAAATACTATTTTTAGAAAGTTTATAATTATAGAAAATTTTGACAGCATCCCCTTTGTATCGGTAGCCTACTAGTCGGACACAGCCGACACAAAACCAACAACAATTACCACATATATTAACAATTACATTAGATCACAAATTTCACGTCTTAATACTCCGAATGAATTTCGCACATAAAATCAACACTAATAATTGTTGAGTTTGTTCAAATAAGAGTCTGTTCAAATAAGAGTCCTAGTTTTTAGGCTAGTAGACGTTAGTTGATTTAGTCATAGTTTGTTTCCTTTATTCTAGTTGTAGTTGCAGTAGTGTTTCCTTATTTCTAGCTATAGGTGGTTGTAGCTCTCCTATATATGTAATGTCTTGCAGGAGTAATAAATAAGTCTTTTGCTTTGCAATCTTATTGTAGTTTACATTTGGTATCAGAGCGAAAACTTGAGAGAGAGTCGAAAACAGTACTAAACACTTGAGGGAGCACGAGAGATGGGTTCAGAAGGAAATTTTACAGCAGCCTCCATTCCAAAGTTTGATGGTGACTACGATCATTGGAATATGATCATGAAGAATCTCCTTCGTTCTAAGGAGTACTGGGTTGCTGTTGAAAAAGGTTATGCTGAGCCAGAAAGTCGAGATAAGATGACACCAGCTGAAATAACAAGCCTGGAGGAGATGAAACTGAAGGATTTGAAGGCCAAGAATTACTTGTTTCAATCGATTGACAAGTCAATTCTCAAGACAATCACTCAGAAGGAGACATCTAAACAGCTTTGGGATTCCATGCAGGTTAAGTATCAAGGAAATGCTCGAGTGAAGAGAGCTCAACTCAATCGTTTACGTCGGGATTTTGAGGTTTTGGCAATGAAGCAAGGAGAATCAATCACTGATTACTTTGGAAGAGTAATGACAATTGCCAATGACATGAGGAATTATGGAGAAGACATGGCTGATGTCAAAATCGTTGAGAAGATTTTGAGAACTCTTACTGATAAATGGAACTATATTGTTTGTTCCATTGAGGAAGCCAAGGACATAGATCAACTATCTGTGGATGCCTTACAGAGCTCTCTGTTGGTTCATGAGCAAAAGTTCAAAGACGGTGGAGAAGAAGAGCAGGCCTTGAAGGTGACTCATGAGGACAACTATGGTGGAAGAGGACAACGACGATTTGGTGCTCGAGGAGGTCGAGGACAAGGAAGAGGCAGGGGTCGTCAACCATGGAGTAAGGCAACTGTTGAGTGCTACAAATGTCATAAGCTTGGGCACTTTCAGTATGAATGTCAAGCAAACTATGCAGGTGTGGAAGAATCTGAGGAGATGGTGCTGATGGCATATATTGAGAAGGTTGAAGGTAATAAAGATGTGGTGTGGTACATTGACTCTGGGTGCAGCAATCACATGTGTGGGGATTTATCTCTTTTCTGTGATGTAACAAAAGGGAATAGCAAGGTGGTCAGGTTGGGAAACTCTGCGAGCATGGAAGTGGCCGGAAAGGGAAGTGTTTGTCTAACTATCAAGGGGAGCAACTACGTTGTACGAGATGTATACTATGTGCCTGGATTGAAGACCAATCTCCTGAGTGTTGGACAACTACAAGAAAGGGGCTTGGCTGTGCTAATGAAGAGGAATGAGTGTCGTATTTATCATGACACTAAGGGCCTGGTATTTCAAACCAACATGACAGAAAATCGAATGTTTGTGCTGATATCAAAAGCCAAGCCAAGCAACAAAGATCACAAAGAAGAGGAATGTCTTCAAGTAGTCACTGAAGACATGGCTTATCTCTGGCACAAAAGGTTTGGGCACCTCAGCTATCAAGGACTGGAAACGCTGCAGAAGAAGGAAATGGTAACAGATTTGCCGTGTCTCTCAACTAGTGGAGTTGTGTGCACTGATTGTTTGAAAGGAAAGCAACATAGAGATGCCATTCCAAAGAGAAGCACATGGAGGGCATCAGAAATACTAGCACTGGTTCATGCTGACATTTGTGGTCCAATTTCCCCAATTTCAGAAGGCAAAAAGAGGTATTTTCTGTGTTTCATTGATGATTACAGTAGAAAGGCATGGGTTTACTTCCTCAGTCAAAAATCAGATGCATTCAGTTTCTTTAAAATATATAAGGCTCTTGTTGAAAAAGAAACGGAAAAGTCCATCAAATGTTTAAGGACAGATCGCGGGGGTGAATTCACATCTGGAGAGTTCAGAGAATTCTGTGAGAGGCACGGGATCAAGCGACAATTAACTGCTGCTTATACACCACAGCAGAACGGTGTTGCGGAGCGAAAGAATAGAACCATAATGAATATGGTGAGAAGTTTGTTGCTTGAAAAGAATGTTCCAAGGAAACTTTGGGCAGAGGCAGTAAACTGGGCAGTCTATTTGCTCAATCGATGTCCAACAGCAGCATTGAAAGAAACAACGCCAGAGGAAGCTTGGTGTAGGGAGAAGCCATCAGTTGGACACTTCAGAGTATTTGGATGTGTAGCACATGCTCATATACCTGATGTTAGACGCACAAAGCTTGAAGATAAAAGTACTCCCTGTGTCCTTGTTGGTGTGAGTGAGCCAACAAAGGCATACCGATTATTTGATCCAATCTCTAACAAGATTATCATTAGTAGGGACGTTGTCTTTGAAGAAGATAAACAATGGGATTGGGGACAAAACAATGCAGAAGACAATATTTTCGACGAGGAATGGGGAGATGAAACAAATGACGAAAGAAAGGAAGCTAGTGCTGACTTAAGTGATGAAACTGAAGAAGAAAATGCAGATTTAGAGGGTGGAAATAATGAAGAAAATGCAGAAAACAACTCTCCACCTATGTCACCTCGAAATCGAAGAGCACCAGGATGGATGGATGACTATGTCTCTGGGGAAGGTTTGTCAGAAGAGGAGGACGAAGAGATTCACTTAGTCTTATTTGCTAATACTGTCAATGCTGTCCACACGGATCCTACTACATTTGATAAGGCAGTTACTGACAAGAAGTGGAAGGAAGCCATGGATGTGGAGATGAGATCAATTGAGAAGAACAACACGTGGGATCTCATGGAGCTGCCTAAGGGAGCAAAAAAGATAGGAGTCAAATGGGTATATAAAACAAAGCTAAATGAGCATGGAGAAGTACAAAAATACAAGGCCCGTTTGGTTGCTAAGGGGTATGCTCAGGAATATGGAGTGGACTATAAAGAAGTGTATGCTCCTGTAGCTCGTATGGATACAGTTCGAATGATTCTAGCTCTTGCTGCACAAAGGGGTTGGTGTGTGTTTCAGCTTGACGTAAAATCAGCATTTCTTCATGGAAAAATAGCTGAGAATGTGTATTTGGAGCAGCCAAGGGGTTATGAAAGAAAGGGTGAGGAGTATAAGGTGTATAAGCTTAACAAAGCTTTGTACGGGCTCAAGCAGGCGCCACGCGCATGGTTCAGTAGGATTGAGGCATACTTTAAAAAGGAAGGTTTCAAGAAGGAGGATAGTGAGCAAACGTTGTTTACTAAAGTTGAACAAGGTAAATTCTTGATTATTAGTCTGTATGTTGATGATTTAATATTTACTGGAGATGATGAGCAAATGATGCATGAGTTTAAAGAGTCTATGATGAGAGAATTTGATATGTCTGACTTGGGCAAGATGAGGTTTTTTCTTGGCATCGAGGTCGTTCAGTTTAATGGTGGCATATTTATCAGTCAAACGAAGTATGTAATGGAGGTATTAAGGAGGTTTGGAATGGAGCATTGCAATTCTGTTGAAAATCCAATGGTGCCAGGGATCAAGATCTCTAAAGACGAAACTGGTGTAGAGATGGAAGGTTCATTCTACAAGCAGTTGATTGGGAGTTTAATGTATTTAACTGCAACAAGGCCAGACTTAATGTATGCAGTTAGTTTACTTAGCAGGTATATGTCAAGACCCACAGCAATTCACTATGATTCTGCAAAACGAATTCTTCGATACTTGCAAGGAACATCCAGGTTTGGTATTCTGTACAAAAGAGGAGGAAACCATGTCTTGATTGGCTTCACTGACAGTGACTATGCTGGTTCGATTGAGGATAGAAGAAGTACATCAGGTTATGTATTCATGTTGAGTGGGGCTGCAGTGGCTTGGTCATCTCGAAAGCAACCTATAGTAACTCTAAGCACAACAGAAGCTGAGTTTGTAGCAGCTGCAGGGAGTAGTTGTCAAGCTATTTGGATGCAAAGGGTGCTAAAGAAGATAGGCTACAAAGGCAGTGAAAGCACTCTGATTTTCTGTGACAATAGCTCGACAATTAAGTTATCCAAGAATCCAGTGATGCATGGCAGGAGCAAGCACATTGATGTGCGCTATCATTTCCTAAGAGAGCTCGTGAATGATGGAGTTGTTCAGCTTCAGTTTTGTGGAACGAGAAATCAGTTGGCGGACATCCTCACTAAACCACTGAAGTTGGAAACATTTCGAGAGCTGAGGAAGAAGCTTGGAGTTTGTGATATTTCAGAAGTTAACTAGCTGCAAATGCAGTCTAGTTCAAGGGAGGGATTGTTGAGTTTGTTCAAATAAGAGTCTGTTCAAATAAGAGTCCTAGTTTTTAGGCTAGTAGACGTTAGTTGATTTAGTCATAGTTTGTTTCCTTTATTCTAGTTGTAGTTGCAGTAGTGTTTCCTTATTTCTAGCTATAGGTGGTTGTAGCTCTCCTATATATGTAATGTCTTGCAGGAGTAATAAATAAGTCTTTTGCTTTGCAATCTTATTGTAGTTTACAATAATATGCACTTAAACCTTTCCGATATTTAATTAAAATAACATCCGAAAATAATTTGTTTCGTAATTTATTTTGGACTCAAATATTCATCATCGTACACCGTCGACTCGCCGAAGCTCATCGTCGACGGCGGCAAGGTCCGGAGGTACCCAAGATTCCGGTTTCCATCGACAGACCCCACCAATATTTTTTTCACAATAATTTGAACCAAAAATCATCAAAATTACCACAATCAGGCAGGACCCAAAATGAAACCCATTAAAATTTCTAATATTCATCACTCGGCTCTTAATCAGTCAACCCAATAAGAACAACAATTACTAGCAATACAGTACACACAACTCGAACAACACTCAACCACACAATTACACGCAAACAACTACACCCACATAGTGATGTACGGCTCAACAACACTACCACTGCAACACCAATCTCAGAATCGAAAAGGAAATTGACAGAGGCGTTTAATTAGAATCATTGCTTACACACACACACACACACACCTGCACCCAATTTGTACACACACACGCAAACAGTATATATACACACACGCGAGAGCACAGCAAGGGGAAGAAAAGAAAAAGGGTGTGAACAGTGGAGAGGGATGAGGGAATCATCTGATACATAATCAACCGTATATGAGGGCTATAGAAGTTGCCAGGGAGAGGAACAAACCGAACACTTGAATTTTGATGCCCAGAGAAATTGGGAGAGGGCAGGTCGAGAGGTAAAGGGGAGATATTGAGAGAGTTAAGAGAGAGATTTTTAAGTGAGATTGTGTGAAAGGGAAATGGACCGCTGCGAGACATGGAAGGAGAGAACAACGAGCTCGAGAATGTCACAGAGAGTTCCAGAGAATTCTACCGAACCCCAACACAGAAGAAAAGACTAAAAATTGGGTTATATTAAAAGAAGGCTGGGAGCAAAACTTGTAAATTCATAATGCTGGAAAAACAATTTAAGAAATCTTTCTAATTCATTTCTAAATTCGAGATTAAACAGAAAATAAGGGGAAAAATAAGTTTAAAATTTCTAAAATAAAAATCATAAAATTTCAAACACTCCCATATTTTTTGAAATATTTTTAAGGTCAAAAATGAATTAAATATGAATTTTACAAATAAAGATCCTTTAAATGCAATATAACTCGTAAAATCATTTTAAAATACTTAAACACCCAAAATAATTCTGCCAATAATTTTAAAAACTAAATAATATTATATAGAGGATAAAACAAAAGATTTCGAGATTTTTAAATACTCTGATGATTTTATAAAGATTTTCGAAGATCAATAACGCATGATTTAAATAAATATTAATCATAAAAATTCAAATAAAATAAATTACACGGACTAGCACGTCACACATACTTCACCATATAAACATGTAAACATGATGTCACATATATTTTATCTAAAAAACAATTCTCACCCTATAATTCACGTTTAACATTAAACAATTAAATAATAATAATAATAATAATAATAATAATAATAATAATAATAATAATAATAATAATAGTAACGATATTTTCTAGGGCGTTATAATATTCATCCCCACCATAGCTAGCTGGTCAGGAAATCACAGAAGTACGAAAGCATGGGTACCTAAACAGCAATCCATGCAGTCAAAAAATACAACTCAGGTGTGCTCAAAGGAAGACATAGAATTTACACTTTAATTGGATTAAGGTTTTTCTTTTTGGGTATTTAGGCTCTATCAGTATCCTTATTCACTTTACATTGTGTAGGTTCAACATATAAATGGACTGCCCAAGGATTGGGAAGAAAAAATTGACAAAGTTTACCAGTTATTTTCTAAGATTCCTCACTACAATCGTGTAAGTTTTTGTGTATTGTCATTAATTTAATATAAATATTAATTCCTGCGACTCATTGTTTTTTTTATCTATTGTGCTTAGAACTGATTTGATGCATTCCTTTTATCAGAAATATGGAAGGCAAGCAGTTCTGCAACTCGGAAGAGTGGGAAAGTCAACCTATGTGATGGATTACAGGTAAGTAGAACCGCAATAAATCTATGTATAATATAAAAACTGTTGTGTTTTTAGTAGTTCTGAAAATATACATGTCTAACTATCTCTTACGCTTTTGTTATCAATTTGTTCCGAGTTGAGGTCTTATGTATATGTAAAGAGCTGAGAATGTTTTTTCATTGTAAACAACGAGGTTATAATCCAGAATCTGAAAATTATTGCTCCTCTTGATTCACCAAACAATGAGAGGATTGATCGAGATTAGTTTTCTCGACTTGAACAAGGTTTGTCCATGTCATATATTTAATGCCTTTCGTGACCCGTGACTAATATTCTTTTTCGTAGCTTTATATGAGTATTTATTCCTTTTATAATTTCTGTGTAACCGATTATTTTTACCTAAAACACACCTAAAGTTGTTGTTATATATGAAGGAGATTAATGTGTGATCAAAGAAGAGTGGTTAAGCTTTTATGAAGTTATGGATCAACACATCTATAATAATGTTTCGAATCGGCTTCTAAACTCTAGGCAATTCTTGCTTGGGCTCAACCAACTCAGGTTGCCAGTCATGCTCAGAAATACAAGTCATGCTTGAAAATATTTTATGAGACAAGCACACAACTTTCTGGAGGAAAAGATAAGAGAAGATCAAGCATCCATGACATCACAATCGTCATTTTTGTAGAGGCGAAATCAACATCAACAGACAATGATTAGGAGAATTCAAATATGAATAGTAGGTATAAAGAACACTACGCATAGAACTTTTCGGACAAAGGGTCAGTGATGGAAAATAGAAAGCCCAATAGCAGCAAATTGATGACCCAAGCATCTGCAGAAATTGCAGAAAGACATTCTTCAGTGCCATCAATTTGGTAATTATGATTCATTTTCTCAGATGCAGCAATGCAACACATATAACCAATTAATCGAGTGGGAAGTTTGTTCTACAAAATATTACGGATTCAATGCTCTATCAAGATAATGTGTTCGATGGACTACTTTATTAGACATTAAACTGGCATGGTAACTAATATGATTATATCTTAAAAAATTTTGGGAGTGCTTGCTATGTATTTTGATTTCTTAGTATATTTGGAAGAAGCTTCTATTTTTGACAAAATATATGCAATATACATGCATATGTAGTTGTTAGCTATTATTTTGTACTGATATATTTATTTATGTTTATTATTTTGTTTGTGACAATCTAGCAGACCACATGGTAAGTTGAAAGATTTGATTTGAAATCTGTTGGGTGTGGGTGAAATTTTGCTATACTGAATTTTGTTTGAAAATTGTCTTAGGATATGAATAGTAAGTGTCTTTGAGTGTTGACTTGACTATCTAATATTTTCTAGTTCAGGATGACCATTTGTCTTGCTCTTTTCATAATAAGTTCGGTGATTGATGTGACGCTATAGAGCAGGAGGTGGTCGTAGAAGATTTTATCATGGGCAAAGGTTTCTCTATAGTGGTACCAGCTCACGAGGTGGTCGTAGAAGATTTTATCCTGGGCAAAGGTTTCTCTACCTAAATTCATCTGGAAGTCTCGATTGTCAGTTTATTATCGCAAGTAGTATGTGTAATAGGTTGATGTGTGTCGTGTTTAGATTGGGAGTAGTTCTCTACCTTATCACTAGCATGCAGTCGTTTAGTCTTTTGTACCCATACTATTTGAACCTTTCATATCAATTTGAACGTGTCAATATCAAGTTTAAATTATGTAGAAATAGAGGAAGGATTTTTCATACGTATTCATTTATTTATGAATTTACATGTGTTAATATATAGACCGTTATTTCAATTAACAATCCTAAAACACCGTTATCGACAGAAATTATCTATATATTGGTCTTGGGTTTATATATAACGAATAATTAATAAAAAAATTATTTCAACTTAGATTCAAAAATAAAATTAAAAAGATAGAATTTTACATGGTATAGCCCCGCGCAGCGGGCACACATACTAGTTAAAATATTGCTTTTAAAACAAACTCTAAACAATTAAATGCTAACTAATCGGTTTTTAAAAAAATGCTAAGCTAAAATAGAAATCAAGTTGAGATAAATATTGCTCCTAACACATTATTTTCATTCATTCAATCTTATTTACCTTATATTATATATATATATATATATATATATATCATTATTATTAAATTTTAATAATTAATATAATACTATTTAGAGTAAAGTGCACTTTGTGTACGTGCAGTTTACTTGTCAGACCACTTTGGATACTAGACTTTAGAAAGTACCATGGGCTATACTGCACTTCACTTTTTGTTACGAGTTGCCCCTTTCTGTTAAATGCTTCTAACGCCGTCTGCCAGGTTGGGGGTAAAAACGACATTTCAGTTCTGCAACGGCTCTTTACCGTATGTATAACCTACCTTCATCCCCAATTATACAATCAATCCCTAATTTCTTATCTCCTCTCCTTCTCCACTCCCTAAAGTTCTTCATCTCCTCTCCTTCTCCCAAAACACAGAATGGAGCACAAATATAGCGAGGCTGAAGTTGATGCTGTGTTCGAGCTCATGTGTCATTGCGATGAAATGAGCGTTGTGAAGACGCACTGGTATGGGGAAAATGCGGGTCGAAGATATAGGGTATGTTCTCAGTCGCTGTGTGCATACCATAGGTGGGTCGACCCACCTCTTGGACCTCGTGTTGTTGAGGCCATAGCAGAGTTGCAAGGACGGATAGTTGAGACGGATGGGAGGCACATGCGCAGGTTGGATCGAATGGCAGAGAAACATGAAGCTGAAATGAGGTCTCTGAAAACCAAGCAAGGATTTATGGTGGTGTCAATGTTTATGGTTTTTGCTGTGATGATGGGTAGGGCACTTAGTTCAGTTACTCCTGATGATGTTGAGCATGGCTATGATACTGATGATATTGTTTAAATTGTCTTAGTTACAAGTTGTGGTTTGGCATGTTTAAGCAAGTTTAGGTATGTTATTGTATCAGTGCAATTGTAATATCAATGAGAAACTTGTAACAAACTTGCCCTTAAACAAACTTGATTTCTGGGTCATTGTTGTTGTGCTGCTCTTCAACAATTCTAGGGTTCTAACATATAAAGCAATCAGTCACTGTGTTATTGTATCAGTGCAATTCTAATCAATGAGAACTTTTCTATTACTCTTTATCGGTGATTGCAAAGGACATGATATCAATGGCAACTAACGAACAGAAATAAGAAGCAAAGGCAAATAAGTACTTAAGATAACATTGTGTGGAATAGAGTTTTCATTAACCACAACATAACAAAAGTAGATAGAGTTTTCATTAACCACAACATAACAAAAGGACATAGAGTTTTCACAAACCAACAAACCTAATTGTCTTCATGACAACATAACAAAAGTAAATAGAGTACTAGTCCCACAGTGGACAATAATTCAGGTGGAATACATAAGCCAAAAGGCAAAAAACATGTTAACTTGTAAAGTTCTTAAATTTTCCAAACAGGATTTTTCTTCAGTTTAGCCTGCATTTCCCTCCTTTTTGCCTCAATGTTTTCCCTGCTAGTTTTAGAACCACTCCCCCCTTGCTGAGGTTGAATACCAAGTGGAGTGTTGTTAACCTTTACATGATCCGCTTTCTTCTTCAAAACCCCAGCATTTGTACCTTCATTTGGGTTAGAAGCTCTCTTAGCTGTACCACTTGGCTTCTCTACAGAAGGTATGGGATTGTGAACATCACCTCTGTCATTGTGTGCATCACTTGTAGCCTCAGACCCTGGATTGTCTCCTGCAGGATTGTTTGTGACAGGAGTTGCCTTGGGTTTTGGTTTAGGCCTGGTCTTCATTTGTCTCTCACACCCATTGGCTCTATCAGCAACCTGTTTCAAATTACCTAATTAGTACAACAAAATTAAAAAAACAAATATGACTAGGGTGAACACAAAAACATTACCCTTTCTGGACAAGTCCTCATATTATGGCTATACTCAGTGCAATATCTACATTTCACTTTTGTATTCTGTCTTTTCAATCTTGTTGGATCAGCATTAACAACATCATTAACCTTAATCTTGCTGGACATTTCACTTTTGTATTCTGTCTTTTCAATCTTGTCCGCACGATCTCGTACCACCCACACCATTGTTTAGTCCGATCGACTTCCTCAAATCGCACTTAGACTAAAACCTAATTGAACTGGGCTCTCGTTTGGGTAAAGTAGCGATACATATACTGCATAACCGATACATATAACTGAAATGTCATTTTTACCCCCAAGCTGACAGACGGCGTTAGAGGCATTTAACGGAAAGGGGCATCTCGTAACAAAAAGTGAAGTGCAGTATAGCCCGTGGTACTTTCTAAAGTCTAGTATCCAAAGTGGTCTGACAGGTAAACTGCACGTACACAAAGTGCACTTTACTCTACTATTTAAGGAGTCATTCTCTTATTAAACACGATTCTTCCAATAAAGTGATTCTTTTGTCGAAATCGAAAGCCAACTTTAACATATATGATATGGGCTGAAAATAAAGCCCTAAAGACACCTTTAATGATACATTAAATAAACCTAGGTTGGTCCAAAGACAAGGCCCAGTTATAAGGCCCAAAAACCCTAATTATGATAATAATTCGTAATTAGATAAATCAGCCAATATGAGATTCGGTTATCGAGTCCCAAAGGAAACCAAATCATCCCGGGAGTGGTCTCCAAGGAATACAGCTGTAGTGCTTATCCACGTTCTACCCGGAAGGATCCAGAATTCTACCTAAAATAGGTATCTCGTCCACCAAGATACCAAGCCCTACTTTCAAGGCCCCCAAGGCCTATATAAGGACCTGCTCCTTCACATCTAGAACTACGTTTTTTGGCTTGATTCTTGATATTTGCAAGATACGTAGGCATCTTGTGAGGACCCGAGTTAAGTCACGAAACACTTGATCAGCCATTAAAGCTCGAAGCTCTCATAAACCCTAGCATTCAATACGCAATAAATACACCCTATTTTTCATTCCACAACATTTGGCGCCGTTTGTGGGAAGAAGATATCAACCATGGTTACCACCCGGAGAACACCAACACTTTCTGAAACCATCACTAACACCACCGCACCCCCGATTGGGGAACAAGTGCCCCCAGGGGCGAATTCTCAACCGCTGGTCACTCGGCCACAAGGAACTGAAGCGCAACCTCATGAGTCGTTACCCCTGGTGACGAATCCCACCACCCAAGGGACGAATCCCCTTCAGATGGTGGTCGCCCCTCTCGGAGGGCAGTCCGCTCCACCCACCGCTCAGATCTCTACTACAGTGATCCCCGCAAGCACGAACCCGATATATGGATTGCCTAATTATCCCCCGTATCAGGCCGGACCAAGTGGTCACGCCCTCCAGATACACGAGCCGTACAATCCACCTTACATTAGGGGTTTAGGACCCAATCAAGGCCAGCAATACTACGACTACTCAGGCCCGTATTCTGATGATTCATCCTCGGAAGAAGATAGGGATGAAGCCCCGAGAAGACGTCGTCCAAGTAAGGAACCTGTTGGACGCCGAAGAACCCATGACCGACCTCCCTTAACGGCTGCTGAAAAAATCAAGGCTCACGAGGCCAAGATCCAAAAATTAAAGGAGGACATAGAAAGAGAACAACGAAGACAGAATCAGAATCGACCCCCACCAATGACGGGAGAAGACATTCCTTTTGTTGATTTGGAAAGCACCCCAAGGAGAGAGAGAAGGACCGAAGTCCCTAGAGGTAGAAGCACGAGGGTCGAAACCCCCAGAGGCAATCCTGAAGACTTGATGCAACTTGGAGATCCTGATGATCCAACCCCTCCATTCACTGAGGAGGTGATGAATGCGCATATATCACGAAAGTTCAAGATGCCTACCATAAAGGTTTACGATGGAACGGGAGATCCCGCTAATCATGTAAGGACGTTCTCTAACGCATTGCTGTTACAACCCGCCAGTGACGCCTTGAAGTGTAGGGCGTTTCCCCAAACATTAGCGGGCATGGCAAAACGTTGGTACAGCCGCCTACCACCAAACTCCACTGCCTCTTTCAAAGAACTAAGTAATGCTTTTGTCAGCCAGTTCATAGGAGGAAGAATTCATGAGAAAGATTCCGCATCCCTCATGACTGTGATACAAGGAAAGAATGAAAATCTCAGAGACTATCTCAAGCGATTCACAAAGGAAACGCTCAACATTACAAACCTGGAAAACAAGGTAGCCATGGTGGCATTGCAGAATGCAACTTCGAATGTTTATTTCAAAATGTCATTGGCTAAGCATCCCCCTGAAAATATGGTTGAGCTCCAACAAAGGGCGAGCAAGTACATCAAGGCGGAGGATAGTCTGAAGAAAGATCCAGGAACGGGGAACACCGGAAGCGGTGACAATTTTAAGAAGCGGAAGTCGGAACAGGAATATGATGCTAAAGATAAGTACCCGCGCACGGGCAGGGATCCTGATTCAGCCCCTAAAAAGGGGAGTCCCGGGAAAAGGTTTACGGAATACGCAAGGTTGAATACTCCAAGAAGTCAAATCCTGATGGAGATAGGAAAAGACAGGGATGTGAGATGGCCGAAGCCACTAAGGACTGATCCTGAGAAAAGAAACAAGAATCAGTACTGCCGGTTCCATAAAGATGTGGGACACGATACCGACGATTGTAGACAATTGAAGGATGAAATTGAGTTTTTGATCCGCAAGGGAAAATTGAATAAATACTGCAAAGATGGGGATCGGGGAAACCCAAGGCGAGATTATGATAGGAAAGATGAGGATCGTAACCACAATCAGCAGCCCCGGGGGCCAGTGATCAACATGATCTTCGGTGGCCCAACAGCGGCTGGGACAAGTAGAAATTCCAGAAAGGCGTATGCACGAGAAGTGATGCACATTGTAGGGGAAGCGCCAAAACGTGCAAAGACGGAGGTCACAATTGGATTCGATGATTCGGACCTTGAAGGGGTGAAGTTCCCCCATGATGACCCCCTGGTTATCTCACCTGTGATAGGCAACTCCCAAGTGAAGAGAGTCTTGATTGACAATGGAGCATCGGTGGACATCCTGTTTCATGATGCCTTCTTAAAAATGGGATACACTGAGTCTCAATTGACACCGTCAAACATGCCCATATATGGGTTCAACGGAGTGGAGTCGAAAGTCGAGGGAACAATTCAGCTACCCATGACTATAGGGCAGGAGCCACGGGAGGCAACTCAGATGTTAAATTTCTTGGTTATCAAAGCTACATCCACATACAATGCTATCCTAGGTAGGACGGGACTACATGCTTTCAAGGCGGTTGCCTCTACCTATCATTTAAAGGTTAAGTTCCCAACCAGAAATGGAGTAGGAGAAGAGAAAGGGGATCAAAAGATGGCAAGGAGTTGTTATGTGGCCGCACTGAGGCCGGATGGAACCGGGGGGCAGGTCCTCCCAATCGAGGATATCGATGTTCGGGAGAATGAAGAGCGGAGAGGAAAACCAGCAGAGGACTTGCTTCCCATACCTTTGGAGTTGGGAGATTCTGAGAAGGTTACTTACATCGGGGCATCTTTGAAAGACCCCTTGAAGAGCAAATTGATCTCCTTTTTGCAAGACAATAGTGACGTCTTCGCGTGGACAGCGGCTGACATGCCAGGGATAGATCCCCAATTGATAACACACAGCCTGAATGTGGATCCAAACCGGAAGACGGTAAAACAAAAGAAGAGAAATTTCGCACCTGAGAGGCAAGAAGCCATAAAACAGGAAGTTGACAAACTCCTAGAGGCAGGGTTCATTGAGGAAATCCAGTTCCCGGAATGGTTGGCCAATCCTGTGATGGTCAAGAAGGCTAATGGAAAGTGGAGGATGTGTATAGACTTCACTGATCTGAACGACGCATGCCCAAAGGACTATTTTCCCTTGCCAAGGATCGATACGTTGATAGATGCCACGGCTGGGCACGAGATGTTAAGCTTCATGGATGGCTTTAGTGGATATAATCAGATTAAGATGCATAAGGATGATATTCCTAAGGTATCGTTCATCACCGACTTCGGTGTGTATTGTTACCTAGTCATGGCTTTTGGACTGAAAAATGCAGGAGCTACATACCAGAGGTTGGTAAACAAGATTTTCGCTCATCTCATTGGAAAGACTATTGAAGTCTATGTGGATGATATGCTGGTGAAAAGCCTACACAGGGCAGATCACATTGAACACCAACGCGAGGCTTTCGAAGTGCTGAGGCACCATAAGATGATGTTGAATCCGGCCAAGTGTGCTTTTGGTGTTAGGTCTGGGAAATTTTTGGGTCTTATGGTCTCAAAACGGGGAATTGAGGCCAACCCCGACAAAATCAAGGCTATTTTAGACATGGAACCACCATGTTCTATAAGGGATGTACAGAAGTTAACCGGGAGGATTGCTGCGTTAGGGAGGTTCATCTCCAAATCCGGGGACAAGTGTTTGCCGTTCTTTAAAACCTTGAAGAAGGTAAAAAACTTTGAGTGGACTGAAGAAAGCCAAGAGGCCTTTGAGCAGGTGAAGAAGTATATGTCTGAGGCCCCGCTGTTGGCCAAGCCAAGTACGGGAGAAATCCTCTATCTTTACTTGGCAATTTCAGGTCAAGCTGTGAGTGCGGTGCTGGTAAAGGAGGAAAACAAGGTTCAGAAACCCGTATACTATGTGAGCAAAGTTTTACACGGAGCAGAGTTGAATGATAAGTGGATTTTATATCCATTTGGAATATTCCGTATCGGCTTAAATTGGTGTATTTGGCCTCAAGTTTGTCGTAGTTTTTATGTGTTTTATTTACTTGTGCAGGTTTGGAGAAATATCGTTTAAGGGAGAATTTTCCGTTGAATTTGGAGTTGATTACGCTAAGGAATGAAGAATGGTGACTTAATATCAACTACCAAGAGTGTTTAAGACATTGGCATGAAGACGGGAAGTGAATGCAAAAGGAATGGAAGAAAACGGACGAGAAACGAAGAAGAAAAAAACTGCAGAAAAACAGCCTGAACAGCCAAGGCAGCGCAGGCTGCGCTTGGAACTGCGCAGGCTGCGCTTGGTACAGGAGAAGCAGCGCAGGCTGCGCTGGAGCTGCGCAGGCAGCGCTTGTAAGAACCCCAAATTTTGGATGTAATTAAAACATTTTATTAAGTAATGATAAAATGAGGAACAATGATTCCGACAACAAGGTCACCAGCTCTAATGAATGGTGGTTTCAAAGAACAATGATTGTAATGAATGGATATTGCTTTGGACAATGATCCTGATGCATTGGTATATTGTCAGAATAGAGTAATTCGATGGTTGAGGACCTAGATAAGAATAATCTACCATCCAGGAAGGAGCTAATGGATCCTTGAAGGGAAATGAGTACGTGCATAGTGTTTCCCGTACGTGCATAGTAGTTCCCGTACGTGCATAGTGTTTCCCGTACGTGCATAGTGTTTCCTATACGTGCATAGTAATTTGGTGGATGAATAGTGATTTTGTAAGTTGGAAAACATTTCACGCCACCCTATGTACGGGATGTGATATGGATGTTTCGAAGTCATATTAGTAATACGCGGAGGAAATAAGTGAATGCAGAGACGATCGGAATTCAGAAATTCCAAATTCTTTTTGGGTATAATATTTGACCGGATAGTGGATTAAATATTATTATAATCCAAGAATTGAGATATTAACTTTGAGGATTTGATATTTTGGGATGTTATTATATTTGATTTAAGAATGAAGGTAGGAAACCACTGAGGCAGTGAAACAAGCGTTCTAGAAACCGCTAAAAACGTTATAACGAGATTAATCAATAAAGCGAATGAATCCTAGATTACGGATTAAGTTCGTATCGAGATTAAATATCCCAAATGGTCATCACGAGGATTATATTAAGGATTGGGGAAGGTATTATGAATATCGAGAAATTTCCCGGTAAACCCTAGAGGTGAAACAACTTAGTTATTCGTCCGAACGATCAATGAATTGAGCAATAAACGGACAAAGAAACAAGCAGAGGAAGCAAGATACATGCATGTGCAAGTGATAAATATCTAGTAACTAGCAAGGAACTAGATTAATTAGAATGCAACCAAGTACTTAGCACACAAACCACTTGGTTAGCCTTAAACCACCAAAATATCAACACTTGTCTTGCCAAATTACATCATTGCATGCATCATCACTTTATTAAAGCAACCAAGGATGAGATATTATGCTAAACATATCACTTTATGCATTATTTCCAAGAGCAAGTCAAGCAAAACCTCTTCCTCTCCCCCATCTAGCACCATTCGACTTCCTCCTTAATTCAAAAACAAAAATCATTCTTCCCACCATTGTTTGATCTCCTAAAATTTATCATAGATCCTATATTTCATAAAAATGATACCCTAGAAATCTTAGCCTCAAACACCACTCTTTCCATTTTCAATAAAATCAAGAAAGTGGAGGATGAATAGTAACCTCAAGAACAAAATTCTTGGTTTTCTTGATTTTTGGATGATCTAAGCTTGGTTAAGGATGTTCATGGACTATACAAGGCTTAGCAAGGTCTTTATCTACTCCAAGGAAGGTATAAACTTCAAGAACCCTAGTCTTTGATTTGAGTTTTAATGGAGTTTTGGATAAGTTTTGGTGATAATGTTGTTATAAGCATGTTTACAAGATTATGTAGTTAGTTTGTTTGATTTAAGAGATGTGATGAATATGATGATATAATATGATGTTCCTGGACTTATGAGATTAGTATTATGAATGTAAGATGATTGGTATGCCCGGTGTGGCTTGGGTTGTTGATTACGATTTATGGAACGTCCGATTTATAGCCGTCGTAATGCCCGATTTTTGGTAACCTTAAGAAATCATGTTTGACAGTAGCCATAAGTCAATGTTCAGTATCATGTTCTGCCATAGCAAGATAGATCATGTTATAAGCTTCGTTTTGATATAAAGATCATGTGAAACGGACTTACGGTTTAGGAATTATGGCCGATTCACTAAAAGACGTTCGGAACCGTAAGTACGAGTTCGTTATTAAAATTGAACCCTCGTAAAATACGTAAGTCAGTGGCAAATCTTGGTAATTAAATACTAGAGGTAAAAAGGAAGGTGTGAGAGAAAACCTCATGTGAAACGGATCGTTTTCCGATTTTATAAAAATGTTCGAATCAAAGTTAATCGCGAACGAACCCCTAAAAAAAACCCGCTTGATTATAACTTCGGTAAAACACTTAGAAAACGGGCAATAAAACTCGGAGCATAATATTGATTCGTAACGATCAACTTTAGAACTTGTATGACTTAAGTATGTCCCAAGTGTAAGTACAATGACATGTCGTATTAACGAACGAATGTCGGGTCGGATCGTTGATAAAAGGAATCCACTAAAAGGGGTATAACGAGATAACTCGAGAACGTGTTTCGATTTAAGTATAACTTAACTTTTAAGATGTTAAGTGATTAATCCCGAATGCCTTGGCTATTTATAGATCACCAAGCTGACCCGGGACCCGCTACCACTACCCCTTACCGTACTCGACTACCAGGCAAGTTTCAATTCCCTTCTTTTAGGCTGTTGTTGTGATTGAATATATATATATGTTTTCTGTTATACATATGCCATAGCATGCATGCCTACTTTCAAGTTATATCATTATGCTTGTTCCCTGATTGTTATTGGCTTATAAATTAGATAGCTATCGTATCAATTATAAGCCGGTTATTGTGAGACCCTCAGAGAAGGGTGTATACATCTTATTCATCAAATATAGACCGGGAGTCAATATTTTTTGACATATCGAGATTACCTCGAAAGAAAATATCTAAGTAAATATTTTCTATTATTTGGGTGACGAATATTATTTGAATATTGGTTCGACATTAATTATTTAACGATCCTTACTTCAAATAATTATTTGAACGTAACCATTCGACGAATAATATTCATTCAAAGTCGAATAGATTATCGATTATTATTCCGAATATTCTTCTAAAGATTGGACTACTAAATGAATATTATTTGAATATCCATTTAGAATATTACTTTATTAAATGAATATTAATTTTGAATATTCATTTAAGATATTACTTACTTGATGAATATTATTCTAATATTCATCTGAAGCTTGATTTATTTATCGAGTCTTATCTCGAATATTCCTTTAAAGCTTGGATTACTAAATGAATATTACTTGATATTCATTTAGAATATTATTCATTAAACGAACATTACTTTTTCAATAAACATTTAAATTCCTAATTAATTATGAATATTATTTTGAATATTCATCCAGGGTTCTATTTAATCATCGAATATTATTTTAAATATTTTAAATATTCCTTTCAGGTCTTATTAATTAATGAATATTATTCTGAATATTCATTTGAATATTTAATTATGCAATAAATATTCTCTAGATATTTCTTCAAGGATTATTTGAGAAATACTCTGATTAAAGATATTCTTTCACATTCCTAAATATTCTGTAAAATATTTTAATTCAATAAATATTCTCTGAATATTTATTCCATACTTAGAATAACTTCGATAAGGTTTATCTTCTTCGATTATTACAGTAAATATTTCGGAGTCATATTATTATTAATCTTATATCAAGAAAGGTTCTCAGACATCATTCTTCTTTGAGTCTACCTCTCTAATAATAAGGGAACCTTACTTGGAAGATGTTATTTATCTTGTCGACTTCCCGGTCATAAAGTATTCTCTTCACTCGCAACTCGGGTGCTGTTGACTTATTAAGTCGTTGTTTACCTTCTCATCTTTCGAGGGGTAAGATTGTTGGAACAAGTTGATATTCGATACCAAGCCACAACTTGGAAGTTATTGGTAAATTTTCATTTCCAACTAGATACGACTACCTTGTAGAGTCTTATCAACAAGTATTATACTTGGGGAAAAGGGGGACGAACGTTACATTAAGAATCATGAATTCTATTTGAACTAGGAGTCGTGTAAGAGGCCGAGTAGCGCCGGTCCATCCCCTTTGGCCCAACCGTTGGTCGGGGAGAGCTAGTAAGGCGGTAGACAAGTAAAGCCGTCAGTTCTTCCTTCTACCGGTAGTAAATCTAATTTGAGCTGTACGATCTCGACTGATCATCAAGATTGGAACAGCGGGCGCGGTGAATACTCCATCATTGGTTCATCATCCAAACTTATTTATTTCCTGCAACATGATTACTGTTGGCAGAGCTGGAAAAGTGTTCATAACTGGAATTGCAATCTTTTCATGCAAGTTCCTCTTTTTAATGACAATGAGAATATCACGCTTACTTTTGATGTAGCAGATATTTCTACAAACAAATACTTTAAGTTACCTTGTAACTTCATCGTTCATTTATACTGGCATCATTTCCGTAAATGCATGGCATATGGTTTGAAAGATACTTTTGAACTGTTATATATTATTGTTCAGTTATATATTATTGTTGGTGGGCTATTGCTCACCCTTGCTTTATTATTATATCACAACAACAGCTAGACCAGATGACTCGCTCAAGGTGCACTCGACGCGGGCGAGGACGATGAGACTACCAGAGCTGAAGAAGAAGCTATTGGTAGGATATATTTATTCTTTCAGTACCAAGAATATGGTCTAGTATGACTTATGTAAATGGATGGCAAAGAGTATGTAATTATATTGAAATTCTTTTGGATTGTAAGAACTCATAATGTGATTAATAGAAATTTGATTGTTACTCTGATTTCATCTCTGGGACTATAACGGGTGTGTTTTATACTGTTGTGTTGGGTCATAGAGACGTAATTTATTTTATGTTAAGGAAAGTTCAATTGTTGTGGACAGAATTGGAAACCGTAACCACCGGATCCCGGACCCCGGATCTGGGGGTGTTACAGAAGTGGTATCAGAGCGTTACGTTATAAATCCCAGAGATGAGGCGACGTTAAAACCATAAACTTACTAAGATAATAAGAACTCTTGCCAAGTTCATAGTCGGACTACTTAATGTAGTGCTGACATATAAAACCCTTATGGGAACTCTTAAGTATCATGATAGTAACTTAGCTCGTTCTCGTATCGACTAGTAAGGCGACAGACCTTGAGGCGTATGAGCAGCAGCATGATGATGTTGTATTATATGCTACCGATCGGATTGTGAATTCGATAGAGTACCCTATTGAGGACTCGAAAGAGGTTCCAGCAGAGGAAAATTCTATTGAGGATGAGGAGATTACTCCAAGGAAATGAGGGCTGTAGCCAGAGGGATAGCGAGAGTTAAGATTATAGTGCTCAGAGAAGTGAGCACAAAGAACTGAGATATTATTAAGAGAATTGAAATTTTATGTTGGATTTATAGCCGGACTACGAGAGGTAGTACCAGCAACTAAGACAGATTTGAAGGATTATTTGAGGTCTTATATGGGGATAGATAAAGATCATCAGAGACTTTCAGATTAATGAGAAAGGAGTTAGAATGATGCATGATTATCAAAGACGTCGATGTAGGACGGGGAGCACCCAGGAGCAGTTGAGATAGAGGCAACAAGTGCCATATTATCAGATAAATGGATTAGTGTGAATATTGTCAATGGTAATTCGCCATGAGAAGGCGGATTTCATGGGTTATATTTTATGAAACCAAATTGAGATTGTTGAGGTGGTTTTATTCAGCGAAATGTCCATATTATGAATGAACCAGCTTCGAAAGTAAAGATAGTGGAAAGTGATGGCCTGATTGGATAAAGTTATATAAAGTAGTACGCGAGACGATGATCTCAGAAACTACCAGAGGTAAAGACCAGTGGGTCTATAATGAACTCGTAATATGACTACTATCAGGTACTAAGTATAAGTTTATTTTAACTCAGTAAAATGGTGAATCGGGAACGTTAGATGCATGTGATTCAGAAGAATGTTAAATTCCTTCTTTTCCCCGAATAGATTATAGTAGTTACCTTAAGTTTATTCTGACACTGAATTGCAAATGGATCAAGTAATGCGATTAGTGGTTAAGAGGTAATAGAGAATGTTTTAAGATGAAATTGGTAACGACCCGGCGTTGGTGTTGCCTAACGGGAGAAGGAAGACTTTATGATACACTATGATGCATCTCATACAGGTTTAGGTGGTGTGCTTATGCAGCACGGCAGAGTAATTGCGGATGCATTCGAACAACACGGTACACCAGACTAGGATGACTTTAGTAGTGCCAATTTTTATGAAACGACTAACTCCGACGGTAGTGTTCCTTCTGAAACCTGTGGTTAGGAAGACTGACATTTGATATTATCGACAACTAAGATGTATATGTATCAAGAAGAGGGTGGCATTAAGCCACCGATCGATTATCAAATGAGAATGATTGAAAAAAAAGACCTTTATTAAGGATACATGATCTGATTGCCAATTATAAGATGCAAGAATTCCTTGGCAGTTGAATTAAGGATAGGATATCCATAAATTAAGACAAACCCTGGGGAATGCACAAGGGGTGGCATTAACCCTAATAACGACATTATGACTTCAGATGATATGAGTTGGACTTGCTAAGGCATCAATGACCGGTAAGGATTATTAAAAAGAGTTCTGGAAAGAACATAGATAGAATTATTAGAGTATTGATCAATGACATTTTGATATACCCTGTACCCAAAAAATACAGGAGGAAGGATGAGGATGACCTATGAAACCTTACAAGGAAAAAGGTAATATTCCGAACTTCAAAATGGAAGTTTGGTAAGGAATGTATGACATAGTAACAATAATGCCAGATGAGGCATGTATGAAACCCTGAGAAAGTTTGGATTGAACCTATAAAGGTTGAGATTATCCTAAGATAAGGAAAGAACTAAGAAAAGAAGTATCCTAAGTAGGATTGGGAATAAACGTGATAAAGTTCCCACGGGTAGGTGGAAGCAATGACTTATGGAGAAAGACTGATAAATATATTTTTTTCTCCATCAGCAGAGCTTAAGGGAGAATGCTTTCACCCAACAATGATGGGAATGAGGTAGAAATGTTTGAATTGGAATATATCCAGAGAACAAGGATTACCAGAAATTATTATTATCAGGAAAGGCCAATGAGGTGGCCGACAGTCTAAGTATAAAGGAATAATTACAAATGTTCATACCGAAGAAACAAAATGATATTTGGAAAGACCTTGAAGGTCATATTGGAGTGGAGGAAGTTACATTCCTTTTGATGATTGTGCAAGAATCGAAGGTAATAATAGTTTAAGTAAAGATACGATTCCTGATGGAGTCTTAAGCATATTACGTATCTTAGAAGTTCCCGTTTTGAGGCAGACCAGGACCATGATACAAAATTAACGAAGTAAACCGTTAAGTTTCCAGTCTTTTATGGAAGCTGAATGAGAGATAGTTTCATCAACCTGACATAGCTGCGATGCTTGAAACTCTTCTGCAATTGTATCTACTTCATGTAATATCTACATCAAGTTCAGGAAGTGTTCCTTATGGATAAGGAATAGTGGTTACTTTGTCTCCCTAAAGGATTTGAAACCCGTAGGATTAGCTATTAATGCACTACGTAAACAACAAGCGATGGTGATTCTTCTAAGAAAGTAGATGACAATGTAAAGATAAAGAAAGTGCTGCCATTGATTAACTAAATGGCATGTTGATGAATGACAAACAAGTTTATGTTAGTGTACTTCTGCGCAAACAAGATAGAGAATATGAGGTTGATGATTCATGATGTTAAAGATATTCCCATGGAAAGAATTAATGAGACTTGGAGGGAAGGGCGGTTGAGCCCGAGACTTATTGGGCCACCTGAGAGTTTAAAAGTGTTCGAACGGCGGTATTCGAGCCAGCCTTACCCCCAAAACTTATAGCACGGTCATAACGGGTTTTCATGTGGCCAGGCTACGCCAGTAAAATGCAGATGCTCGATAGATGATAAGAGCATGAGCCGGTAGATATACGACCTGGTCTGACTTACGAAAGACAACCTGTGGAAAACCACGGATAGAAAAGAACAAGTGATGAGAAACAAGGTTGGCAGAAGTAGATTATATGAATCTAAGTTAAAGGGATCGGGCCAGATTCATTTCGGAAAGTTTAAATTGGAATAACGTGATGATTATAGAATAAATGTGACGGAATACCGATAAGGAGGTACCAAGTGCAAAAAGGTGTCTCAATAAAGAGGTGAAGGTGAAAGAAAATAATAGAAATGAGTAAGAATCAGATAATAAGAAGGATGTGATTGATAAAGAAAAGGCTGGGAAAGCAACTATGGAATGATAAGCAAGGAATGTTATGAATGGGTTTTCTAATGAATTCTCAGGATGACAACCTGATAGTGTCAATATTATAGTTATGAAAAAGCTAGTAACATGATATGGGATGTCAGTAATAATGATGTCAAGTGAGAAAACTAAGATTTAACCTGAGAGGTTCAAAGATTTTCCAAAAGTAAGTGTTGCTAAGGTTGAACCAGAGTACAGGTCCAGAGAATAGTGGACAAAGCAGCAAGATATGTTGACACGTGAGGTTGCGATCAAATAGTATTGGATATAATTATGATTAATTTCTTCTTTGATAAACCTCTATAGTTCAGAGGTAAATTCTGAGTATGATATTCTACAATCATGAAAGCTTTCTATAATCCTTTAGAACTCTTTTCTCTTCTTCTCTCTTATTCATCTTCTTTATGAATTGAGAAGAACAACCCTTTTAGGAGGGGAGGTACTGCTACGTGACTATCTGTCTATGTGATAGAAGTCTAAGTGGAATACCATGACTTGTTTAATTGATTGTCAAGTACTAAAGGCTGGCCCCCTTCTGTACTAACTATGCAATATAACAAATGTTCAATTGATCATAGTGATCTCTCAATAAATCTTTCCACTTCTCTATATTGATCGAGATTGCGAAGATTAAAGCGATCAGGAAATGCACAGTACGAGCGAGGTTACCTCCGAATTCGTAGGGTGATAGTGATACCAATGTTACTGCAGGTATCAATAAGGATAAGACTGAGTAAGAGTATAACCCGGATAGTGAGTTGTACGAAAAGTAGCAACGTTGATGGAAAAAGGATACAGTATGGATTGTAGCACTAGAAGATGTGCTGAGGAAGGGTAGAACGACTAAGAATTGACCGGGAAGCTAAAAAGTGAACGACAGGCAAACGACTCTTTGCTTCCTACCTGATTCCGGGACGGAATCCTTTTAAGGAGGGGAGACTGTAAGAACCCCAAATTTTGGATGTAATTAAAACTTTTTATTAAGTAATGATAAAATGAGGAACAATGATTCCGACAACAAGGTCACCAGCTCTAATGAATGGTGGTTTCAAAGAACAATGATTGTAATGAATGGATATTGCTTTGGACAATGATCCTGATGCATTGGTATATTGTCATAATAGAGTAATTCGATGGTTGAGGACCTAGATAAGAATAATCTACCATCCAGGAAGGAGCTAATGGATCCTTGAAGGGAAATGAGTACGTGCATAGTGTTTCCCGTACGTGCATAGTATTTCCCGTACGTGCATAGTGTTTCCCGTACGTGCATAGTGTTTCCTGTACGTGCATAGTAATTTGGTGGATGAATAGTGATTTTGTAAGTTGGAAAACTTTTCACGCCACCCTATGTACGGGATGTGATATGGATGTTTCGAAGTCATATTAGTAATACGCGGAGGAAATAAGTGAATGCAGAGACGATCGGAATTCAGAAATTCCAAATTCTTTTTGGGTATAATATTTGACCGGATAGTGGATTAAATATTATTATAATCCAAGAATTGAGATATTAACTTTGAGGATTTGATATTTTGGGATGTTATTATATTTGATTTAAGAATGAAGGTAGGAAACCACTGAGGCAGTGAAACAAGCGTTCTAGAAACCGCTAAAAACGTTATAACGAGATTAATCAATAAAGCGAATGAATCCTAGATTACGGATTAAGTTCGTATCGAGATTAAATATCCTAAATGGTCATCACGAGGATTATATTAAGGATTGGGGAAGGTATTATGAATATCGAGAAATTTCCCGGTAAACCCTAGAGGTGAAACTACTTAGTTATTCGTCCGAACGATCAATGAATTAAGCAATAAACGGACAAAGAAACAAGCAGAGGAAGCAAGATACATGCATGTGAAAGTGATAAATATCTAGTAACTAGCAAGGAACTAGATTAATTAGAATGCAACCAAGTACTTAGCACACAAACCACTTGGTTAGCCTTAAACCACCAAAATATCAACACTTGTCTTGCCAAATTACATCATTGCATGCATCATCACTTTATTAAAGCAACCAAGGATGAGATATTATGCTAAACATATCACTTTATGCATTATTTCCAAGAGCAAGTCAAGCAAAACCTCTTCCTCTCCCCCATCTAGCACCATTCGACTTCCTCCTTAATTCAAAAACAAAAATCATTCTTCCCACCATTGTTTGATCTCCTAAAATTTATCATAGATCCTATATTTCATAAAAATGATACCCTAGAAATCTTAGCCTCAAACACCACTCTTTCCATTTTCAATAAAATCAAGAAAGTGGAGGATGAATAGTAACCTCAAGAACAAAATTCTTGGTTTTCTTGATTTTTGGATGATCTAAGCTTGGTTAAGGATGTTCATGGACTATACAAGGCTTAGCAAGGTCTTTATCTACTCCAAGGAAGGTATAAACTTCAAGAACCCTAGTCTTTGATTTGAGTTTTAATGGAGTTTTGGATAAGTTTTGGTGATAATGTTGTTATAAGCATGTTTACAAGATTATGTAGTTAGTTTGTTTGATTTAAGAGATGTGATGAATATGATGATATAATATGATGTTCCTGGACTTATGAGATTAGTATTATGAATGTAAGATGATTGGTATGCCCGGTGTGGCTTGGGTTGTTGATTACGATTTATGGAACGTCCGATTTATAGCCGTCGTAATGCCCGATTTTTGTTAACCTTAAGAAATCGTGTTTGACAGTAGCCATAAGTCACTGTTCAATATCATGTTCTGCCATGGCAAGATAGATCATGTTATAAGCTTCGTTTTGATATAAAGATCATGTGAAACGGACTTACGGTTTAGGAATTATGGCCGATTCACTAAAAGACGTTCGGAACCGTAAGTACGAGTTCGTTATTAAAATTGAACCCTCGTAAAATACGTAAGTCAGTGGCGAATCTTGGTAATTAAATACTAGAGGTAAAAAGGAAGGTGTGAGAGAAAACCTCATGTGAAACGGATCGTTTTCCGATTTTATAAAAATGTTCGAATCAAAGTTAATCGCGAACGAACCCCTAAAAAAAAACCCGCTTGATTATAACTTCGGTAAAACACTTAGAAAACGGGCAATAAAACTCGGAGCATAATATTGATTCGTAACGATCAACTTTAGAACTTGTATGACTTAAGTATGTCCCAAGTGTAAGTACAATGACATGTCGTATTAACGAACGAATGTCGGGTCGGATCGTTGATAAAAGGAATCCACTAAAAGGGGTATAACGAGATAACTCGAGAACGTGTTTCGATTTAAGTATAACTTAACTTTTAAGATGTTAAGTGATTAATCCCGAATGCCTTGGCTATTTATAGATCACCAAGCTGACCCGGGACCCGCTACCACTACCCCTTACCGTACTCGACTACCAGGCAAGTTTCAATTCCCTTCTTTTAGGCTGTTGTTGTGATTGAATATATAGATATATGTTTTCTGTTATACATATGCCATAGCATGCATGCCTACTTTCAAGTTATATCATTATGCTTGTTCCCTGATTGTTATTGGCTTATAAATTAGATAGCTATCGTATCAATTATAAGCCGGTTATTGTGAGACCCTCAGAGAAGGGTGTATACATCTTATTCATCAAATATAGACCGGGAGTCAATATTTCTTGACATATCGAGATTACCTCGAAAGAAAATATCTAAGTAAATATTTTCTATTATTTGGGTGACGAATATTATTTGAATATTCGTTCGAGATTAATTATTTAACGATCCTTACTTCAAATAATTATTTGAACGTAACCATTCGACGAATAATATTCATTCAAAGTCGAATAGATTATCGATTATTATTCCGAATATTCTTCTAAAGATTGGACTACTAAATGAATATTATTTGAATATCCATTTAGAATATTACTTTATTAAATGAATATTACTTTTGAATATTCATTTAAGATATTACTTACTTGATGAATATTATTCTAATATTCATCTGAAGCTTGATTTATTTATCGAGTCTTATCTCGAATATTCCTTTAAAGCTTGGATTACTAAATGAATATTACTTGATATTCATTTAGAATATTATTCATTAAACGAATATTACTTTTTCAATAAACATTTAAATTCCTAATTAATTATGAATATTATTTTGAATATTCATCCAGGGTTCTATTTAATCATCGAATATTATTTTAAATATTTTAAATATTCCTTTCAGGTCTTATTAATTAATGAATATTATTCTGAATATTCATTTGAATATTTAATTATGCAATAAATATTCTCTAGATATTTCTTCAAGGATTATTTGAGAAATACTCTGATTAAAGATATTCTTTCATATTCCTAAATATTCTGTAAAATATTTTAATTCAATAAATATTCTCTGAATATTTATTCCATACTTAGAATAACCTCGATATGGTTTATCTTCTTCGATTATTACAGAAAATATTTCGGAGTCATATTATTATTAATCTTATATCAAGAAAGGTTCTCAGACATCATTCTTCTTTGAGTCTACCTCTCTAATAATAAGGGAACCTTACTTGGAAGATGTTATTTATCTTGTCGACTTCCCGGTTATAAAGTATTCTCTTCACTCGCAACTCGGGTGCTGTTGACTTATTAAGTCGTTGTTTACCTTCTCATCTTTCGAGGGGTAAGATTGTTGGAACAAGTTGATATTCGATACCAAGCCACAGCTTGGAAGTTATTGGTGAATTTTCATTTCCAACTAGATACGACTACCTTGTAGAGTCTTATCAACAAGTATTATACTTGGGGAAAGGGGGACGAACGTTACATTCAGAATCATGAATTCTATTTGAACTAGGAGTCGTGTAAGAGGCCGAGTAGCGCCGGTCCATCCCCTTTGGCCCAACCGTTGGCCGGGGAGAGCTAGTAAGGCGGTAGACAAGTAAAGCCGTCAGTTCTTCCTTCTACCGGTAGTAAGTCTAATTTGAGCTGTATGATCTCGACTGATCATCAAGATTGGAACAGCGGGCGCGGTGAATACTCCATCATTGGTTCATCATCCAAACTTATTTATTTCCTGCAACATGATTACTGTTGGCAGAGCTGGAAAAGTGTTCATAACTGGAATTGCAATCTTTTCATGCAAGTTCCTCTTTTTAATGGCAATGAGAATATCACGCTTACTTTTGATGTAGCAGATATTTCTACAAACAAATACTTTAAGTTACCTTGTAACTTCATCGTTCATTTATACTGGCATCATTTCCGTGAATGCATGGCATATGGTTTGAAAGATACTTTTGAACTGTTATATATTATTGTTCAGTTATATATTATTGTTGGTGGGCTATTGCTCACCTTTGCTTTATTATTATATCACAACAACAGCTAGACCAGATGACTCGCACAAGGCGCACTCGACGCGGGCGAGGACGATGAGACTACCAGAGCTGAAGAAGAAGCTATTGGTAGGATATATTTATTCTTTCAGTACCAAGAATATGGTCTAGTATGACTTATGTAAATGGATGGCAAAGAGTATGTAATTATATTGAAATTCTTTTGGATTGTAAGAACTCATAATGTGATTAATAGAAATTTGATTGTTACTCTGATTTCATCTCTGGGACTATAACGGGTGTGTTTTATACTGTTGTGTTGGGTCATAGAGACGTAATTTATTTTATGTTAAGGAAAGTTCAATTGTTGTGGACAGAATTGGAAACCGTAACCACCGGATCCCGGACCCCGGATCTGGGGGTGTTACAGAAGTGGTATCAGAGCGTTACGTTATAAATCCCAGAGATAAGGCGACGTTAAAACCATAAACTTACTAAGATAGTAAGAACTCTTGCCAAGTTCATAGTCGGACTACTTAATGTAGTGCTGACATATAAAACCCTTATGGGAACTCTTAAGTATCATGATAGTAACTTAGCTCGTTCTCGTATCGACTAGTAAGGCGACAGACCTTGAGGCGTACGAGCAGCAGCATGATGATGTTGTATTATATGCTGCCGATCGGATTGTGAATTCGATAGAGTACCCTATTGAGGACTCGAAAGAGGTTCCAGTAGAGGAAAATTCTATTGAGGATGAGGAGATTACTCCAAGGAAATGAGGGCTGTAGCCAGAGGGATAACGAGAGTTAAGAATATAGTGCTCAGAGAAGTGAGCACAAAGAACTGAGATATTATTAAGAGAATTGAAATTTTATGTTGGATTTATAGCCGGACTACGAGAGGTAGTACCAGCAATTAAGACAGATTGGAAGGATTATTTGAGGTCTTATATGGGGATAGATAAAGATCATTAGAGACTTTCAGATTAATGAGAAAGGAGTTAGAATGATGCATGATTATCAAAGACGTCGATGTAGGACGGGGAGCATCCAGGAGCAGTTGAGATAGAGGCAACAAGTGCGCTTGCGTAGTTTGGCCTCAAGTTTGTCGTAGTTTTTATGTGTTTTATTTACTTGTGCAGGTTTGGAGAAATATCGTTTAAGGGTGAATTTTCCGTTGAATTTTGAGTTGATTACGCTAAGGAATGAAGAATGGTGACTTAATATCAACTACCAAGAGTGTTTAAGACATTGGCATGAAGACGGGAAGTGAATGCAAAAGGAATGGAAGAAAACGGACGAGAAACGAAGAAGAAAAAAACTGCAGAAAAACAGCCTGAACAGCCAAGGCAGCGCAGGCTGCGCTTGGAACTGCGCAGGCTGCGCTTGGTACAGGAGAAGCAGCGCAGGCTGCGCTGGAGCTGCGCAGGCAGCGCTCCTGCGGGAGAAAAATTGCTGAAAATTGCTGAAAATTGCTGTTTTGCTGAAAAATCTCCGTTTTGCCCTTATTCGAATTTTAATTGTATTTTAGGCATCCAAACCTATTTCTAATTGTATTCTAGGTTGTTTTTCTTGTTGGGCAAGATATGTAGGCTTATATAAACACCTCTAAGCCTTGTAATTCGAGGGGATGATTATTGTAAGTTAGTTTCACAAGAGAGAAAAGGAGAGAAGGATTCAAGCTCGGTGACAAGCACGGATCTAGATCTACTTCATCTTTTGTATACGTTGAATCATAGATTTGTTTTCTCAACTCTTTACGTTATTAATATTATTAATTCTTTCTTTTATATCTTGTTTAATATCATGTTTTCGTCAAATCCCATGGTGACGAAAAGTTCAATTATGAACTAATCGTTGTCGTGGGATCCTAGTGGATTTATCTACGTAGCTTAGTAGTTTGCATGCCTTAGAGGTTTATGTGTGGTGAATTCTTGATATCCTTGTATGGTTGTGCTTATGGTATTTAGGTGCGTCGCGAACATCTAATATGTTAATCTCCTGCTAAACGAGAGTGGATCTTGAGATTTAGAACTTGTCATGCTAGCATAGGATAGGTTGATGTTAAGCATCATGATTTGTGGCATGAATAGAGATATTATGCTACCCTATGTGATCTAAGTGGATAACTTGTGCTTCAACCTTTATGTTTTCAAATTCTATAGAGATATAGGGTCTAAACATAATAGGTGCCTATTCATCTTCTATCTCTTTTGTGGATGTATGCATAGATTGGTACTAGTATACCGAGAGGTAACTTTTACTCTTTTCGTGTTATTCGATCAGATATCAAAACCATCACATGTTTTAATTAAAGGCTGCAACTCTAAGTGAAGTAGATGATGAAACTAGGATTCCATGTTTATTCTCATATTAGTAATTCGATTTTAATTCTTGTCACTTAGTTAATTCTTAATTTTATAATTTGCATCTTAGTTTAATTTAGATAATCAAAACCAAATTTGTTAATTTTCTTAGCAGTGAATTAAAACCATACATTATTGCATAGGCATATTTTCTGAGTAAAACTTAACCAGATCTCTGTGGAACGAACTTTAATTGTATTACTTGTGACTACGTGCGCTTGCGTAATTATAGCATAACAAGTTTTTTGGCGCCGCTGCCGGGGATCATCGGTGTTTTATTTTGGTTTATGTGTTTGTCAATAGTGGTCGTTAGCGTTCACTGACTCGGATTTTCTAGTGTTTGTTTCGTGGTGTTTCAGGTACTTGAGCGTGTATGCGAACACGTTTGCAGGCTCGTAAGGAAGAACTGGCGGAAGACAAGCCTGTAATAGATAAAGGCGAAGTAGAATTTGAAACTACAGTAGAGATGGATGCACCAGCAGCAGTCAAGGCTTTGAAGGATTATTCTCAGCCAAAACTTAATGACATACAATCTAGTATTGTCAGGCCAGCTATTGCAGCGAACAACTTTGAGATCAAGCCGAGCATAATTCAGATGGTGGAGAATTCGGTTCAGTTTGGGGGAGCTCCTACGGAGGATCCTAACATGCATGTTCGGGACTTCATCGAAATCTGCGACACTTTCAAATGTAATAGTGTGACGGATGATGCTATCAGGTTGAGGCTTTTCCCATTCTCTCTGAGGGATAAGGCTAAGAGCTGGCTACACTCTTTACCACCTGGTTCCATTACTACATGGGAAGATCTTGCTCAGAAGTTCCTTACTAAATTCTTCCCTATGGCGAAACAGCAGCAATACGGAACCAGTTGACTCAGTTCCAACAACAATCTAGCGAGTCATTGTGCGAAGCTTGGGAACGATATAAAGAGATGCTACGTAAGTGTCCTCATCATGGTATGCCTGATTGGATGGTTATTAATGGTTTCTACAATGGGTTGGGAGCACAGTCTAGACCTTTGCTAGACGCAGCATCAGGTGGAGCCCTGTGGGCGAAGAGCTATGATGAAGCTTATGATCTTATTGAGATGATGGCTGCTAATGAATATCAGAATCCAACCCAGAGACTATCTCAAGGCAAGGTAGCAGGAATTTTGGAAGTAGACACAGCTTCAATGATTACGGCTCAGTTGAAAGCTCTTGCTATGAAGGTGGATTCTCTTGCTATTTATGGAGTTCAGCAGGTGGCTAGTGTTTGTGAGCTATGTGCGGGCGCACATGAGATGAATCAGTGTGCTATCTCTTCTGAATCAGCACAGTTCGTGAATAATTTCCAGAGACCTGCTGCACCAGTTCCAGCCACTTATCATCCTAATAATCGGAATCATCCCAATTTCAGCTGGAGCAACAATCAAAATACTCAACAATCTTATCAGCAAGCGAAGCCATTCAATCAAAGCTATCAACAGCCTTATGCTCCGAGGGCACCATATCAACCTCCTGGATTTCAGCAGCAGCAGCCCCAGGCTCATATGGGGCAAACATCTAATGAAAAATCAGATGATGTGTGGATAGCGGTAAAGAACCTACAAGCTGGCCAGAAAGTCTTGGAAACCCAGTTAGGACAGATTGCAAGTGCCTTACTTAGTAGGCAACCCGGAACTCTTCCTAGTGATACAGAGATTAATCCAGGCAGGAGAGAAGTTGTCCATGAACAGGTGAAAGCAGTCACTTTGCGATCGGGAAAGGTTACATCTGAGCCTAAATCAGCCGCTAAGGAGGATGAAGAAGTGCAGAATCAGCAAGCCGAAAAATCTAGAGTGCCTGAATTTGAGAAATCTGACTTGGTAGCTGATGATCTAGCGGGTGAAGTAGAGAAGAGCAAGGAACCTGTTAAAGCTTCTCCGGAGCAGTCTACAAAGGATACTCAGATATATCCTCCTCCTCCCTTTCCTCGACGCGTGTAGCAAAGTAAAGAAAAGCAACTTCAGAAATTTTTGGACGTCTTCAAGAAATTGTCCATTAATATTCCTTTTGTTGATGCATTAGAGCAGATGCCGAGCTATGTTAAGTTTATGAAGGATATCCTTTCGAAAAAGAGAAGGTTGGAAGAATTTGAAACAGTGGCATTGACAGAGGAGTGCAGTGCAGTGTTGCAACAGAAATTGCCTCCTAAACTTAAGGATCCAGGAAGCTTTACAATTCCATGCACCATTGGGAAGTTGTCTTTTGACAAATGTTTATGTGATTTGGGAGCTAGCATTAATCTCATGCCCTTGTCTGTTTTCAAGCAACTTGGCTTACCGGATCCAAAACCTACCAATATCTCTTTTGCAGTTGGCTGATCGGACTATCACGTATCCAAGGGGTATAGTGGAGGATGTCTTAGTGAAAGTTGATAAGCTCATCTTCCCAGCTGATTTTGTTATCTTGGATTTTGAGGAGGATAAGAAGATTCCCATAATCTTGGGAAGGCCTTTTCTAGCTACGGGTTGTACTTTGATTGATGTGCAGAAAGGAGAGCTTACAATGAGGGTGCGAGATCAGAATGTCACCTTTAATGTGTTCAAGGCCATGAAATTTCCGACAGGGGATGAGGAGTGTTTCAGAGTGGAGATGGTTGATACGAGATAGGCAGAAGAGTTTGATCAGTTTTTGAGCGAAAAGTCGGACGTGCACAAACTCGAGAATCATATCAGTGGTTCCATTGATAATTCTTCCATTCACGATCTCTCCAAGGTGAAGCTTGGGAAGCTGCCACCACACTTGAAGTATGTCCTTGTGGATGATGAACTTGTGATTTTTGAAGTATGCCAAGATAACGTGTTAAGAAGGTGGATGACCGATGATGAAGTAGAAGAGAGTGTTGTTCAGCCGTCCGAATCGAATAAGCACCTTAGAGGTGTGAAGAAGAAAAAGAAAAAACCGATTGGTGGAAAATTCAAGGTGAAGTTTGAGTTAGAAAAGATGTGGGAAGGAAGCAAGAAGGTTATCAAACAATGGGTGGATGGTCCTTCTGTTACGGATAAGTCAAATGCAATCTTCGAGCCACCATGATTTGATTCACATTTGTCCGGCTAAATGACATTAACGACAGCGCTTCGTGGGAGGCAACCCATGCATTTCAACGAGTAGGTATGTTTTCTGCTTTCCCTCGTATTTACTTCCATTCAATGCGGACATTGAATCTCTCAAGTTTGGGGGTGGTTTGGGGGATTAGTAGTTGTTTGTTGTATTATATGTTCATGTAGATTGCATATATTTTGTATGGTAGTGCTAGTTCATGCATATATGTTCGTATTATTTATGTTTGTTTCATGTAGGACATTCTGTTATTTTTGTTTGTTTTATCATGTGAGTTCATATTAGTTGCATTTTCATGGCATGCTTTTTCATGATCCCTTAAAATGAGCTGATTCTGATTGATAGGTAGATGTTGATTTGGGTGTGATGATGATGAGTAGAGGGCTGATTTATAGTTCCTAGGAAATTGACTTGCATGTACGGGAACAAAAAAATTAATTACACAGTCTCATTGGGGTGCTTTTTGGCTAGGTTAGGGGTCATGCCTGTTGGATGTTTTGAGATTTAATCACTTGTTTATTTTTAGAATTTTCGTTATTCCCTTTATATCATAGGAACACTAAAGTCTAAGTTTGGGGGGAAACAGGAATTTCATGCTAGTTGTAATAATTGTTAATAATGGCTAGTAGCCGGCTCATATTTATATGAGTAGTCTAGGGTTGGAAGTGAGAAAGGCTCATTCCAGATTGCGTATATATATATAAAAAAAAGAAAAAAAAAGAAGAAGAAAAAAAATCAGAAAAAAAAAAAGTTCAATTGTTAAATGCAAAATTAACCAGAGTGAGCTCTTTAATACTCGAGTAATTAAGTCTGAGGGGACTTAGTCCTAGTGACCTAAGGCTTTTATAGTCTGGGATCCACTGACCCAACACTCGCTACATGGGTATTATTGTATAAGCCTTTTGGGGTCTCATTCATTGCACGGTTAAATAAGCATGCGTATTGTTTATATATGTGTCATAATAATAAAGCATGAGTTTTTGTCTACCTTGGATAAGGGTGGAGGTGTTCCTAGGTTATGGAGTGTCTACAGTTTATTCTAGTTATAAACCTGTGATTGTCTTGACGGAAGGCATGTATGATTTTTGACCTATGTCTGGGGGTATTTCTGATGAGCATTGAACACACGCACGTTTCTGTCATGTACTGTTAGTATATGGGGACTTAGTCGAGCTCTGCTTGGAATTGTTGCATTTGTTGAGATATTTGCTTGTTAGTTGGTTTTGGTGAGTTTGAAGGGGATCTTGCATTTTTCATATTAGTTGCATTCATGCATTGCATTGCATTAGGTTAAATGGATTTTGTGGGTACATTCGCTATAGGCCCTCACGAGACCTTACTCGTCCACTAGGGCTGCCTAGGGGTTTAAAGGGCTTGTTGCATATGCCAAATGCAACCGTGATCACCTACGGAAGTGGTACTAATTAGTTAGTGTAATTGTTTAAGCTTGAGGACAAGCATCGGTTTAAGTTTGGGGGTGTGATAAGTGGATTTTATATCCATTTGGAATATTCCGTATCGGCTTAAATTGGTGTATTTGGCCTCAAGTTTGTCGTAGTTTTTATGTGTTTTATTTACTTGTGCAGGTTTGGAGAAATATCGTTTAAGGGTGAATTTTCCGTTGAATTTTGAGTTGATTACGCTAAGGAATTAAGAATGGTGACTTAATATCAACTACCAAGAGTGTTTAAGACATTGGCATGAAGACGGGAAGTGAATGCAAAAGGAATGGAAGAAAACGGACGAGAAACGAAGAAGAAAAAAACTGCAGAAAAACAGCCTGAACAGCTAAGGCAGCGCAGGCTGCGCTTGGAACTGCGCAGGCTGCGCTTGGTACAGGAGAAGCAGCGCAGGCTGCGCTGGAGCTGCGCAGGCAGCGCTCCTGCGGGAGAAAAATTGCTGAAAATTGCTGTTTTGCTGAAAAATCTCTGTTTTTCTCTTATTCGAATTTTAATTGTATTTTAGGCATCCAAACCTATTTCTAATTGTATTCTAGATTGTTTTTCTTGTTGGGCAAGATATGTAGGCTTATATAAACACCTCTAAGCCTTGTAATTCGAGGGGATGATTATTGTAAGTTAGTTTCACAAGAGAGAAAAGGAGAGAAGGATTCAAGCTCGGTGACAAGCACGGATCTAGATCTACTTCATCTTTTGTATACGTTGAATCATAGATTTGTTTTCTCAACTCTTTACGTTATTAATATTATTAATTCTTTCTTTTATATCTTGTTTAATATCATGTTTTCGTCAAATCCCATGGTGACGAAAAGTTCAATTATGAACTAATCGTTGTCGTGGGATCCTAGTGGATTTATCTACGTAGCTTAGTAGTTTGCATGCCTTAGAGGTTTATGTGTGGTGAATTCTTGATATCCTTGTATGGTTGTGCTTATGGTATTTAGGTGCGTCGCGAACATCTAATATGTTAATCTCTTGCTAAACGAGAGTGGATCTTGAGATTTAGAACTTGTCATGCTAGCATAGGATAGGTTGATGTTAAGCATCATGATTTGTGGCATGAATAGAGATATTATGCTACCCTATGTGATCTAAGTGGATAACTTGTGCTTCAACCTTTATGTTTTCAAATTCTATAGAGATATAGGGTCTAAACATAATAGGTGCCTATTCATCTTCTATCTCTTTTGTGGATGTATGCATAGATTGGTACTAGTATACCGAGAGGTAACTTTTACTCTTTTCGTGTTATTCGATCAGATATCAAAACCATCACATGTTTTAATTAAAGGCTGCAACTCTAAGTGAAGTAGATGATGAAACTAGGATTCCATGTTTATTCTCATATTAGTAATTCGATTTTAATTCTTGTCACTTAGTTAATTCTTAATTTTATAATTTGGATCTTAGTTTAATTTAGATAATCAAAACCATATTTGTTAATTTTCTTAGCAGTGAATTAAAACCATACATTATTGCATAGGCATATTTTCTGAGTAAAACTTAACCAGATCTCTGTGGAACGAACTTTAATTGTATTACTTGTGACTACGTGCGCTTGCGTAATTATAGCATAACAAGTTTTTTGGCGCCGCTGCCGGGGATCATCGGTGTTTTATTTTGGTTTATGTGTTTGTCAATAGTGGTCGTTAGCGTTCACTGACTCAGATTTTCTAGTGTTTGTTTCGTGGTGTTTCAGGTACTTGAGCGTGTATGCGAACACGTTTGCAGGCTCGTAAGGAAGAACTGGCGGAAGACAAGCCTGTAATAGATAAAGGCGAAGTAGAATTTGAAACTACAGTAGAGATGGATGCACCAGCAGCAGTCAAGGCTTTGAAGGATTATTCTCAGCCGAAACTTAATGACATACAATCTAGTATTGTCAGGCCAGCTATTGCAGCGAACAACTTTGAGATCAAGCCGAGCACAATTCAGATGGTGGAGAATTCGGTTCAGTTTGGGGGAGCTCCTACGGAGGATCCTAACATGCATGTTCAGGACTTCATAAAAATCTGCGACACTTTCAAATGTAATGGTGTGACGGATGATGCTATCAGGTTGAGGCTTTTCCCATTCTCTCTGAGGGATAAGGCTAAGAGCTGGCTACACTCTTTACCACCAGGTTCCATTACTACATGGGAAGATCTTGCTCAGAAGTTCCTTACTAAATTCTTCCCTATGGCGAAATAGCAGCAATACGGAACCAGTTGACTCAGTTCCAACAGCAATCTGGCGAGTCATTGTGCGAAGCTTGGGAACGATATAAAGAGATGCTACGTAAGTGTCCTCATCATGGTATGCCTGATTGGATGGTTATTAATGGTTTCTACAATGGGTTGGGAGCACAGTCTAGACCTTTGCTAGACGCAGCATCAGGTGGAGCCCTGTGGGCGAAGAGCTATGATGAAGCTTATGATCTTATTGAGATGATGGCTGCTAATGAATATCAGAATCCAACCCAGAGACCATCTCAAGGCAAGGTAGCAGGAATTTTGGAAGTAGACACAGCTTCAATGATTACGGCTCAGTTGAAAGCTCTTGCTATGAAGGTGGATTCTCTTGCTATTTATGGAGTTCAGCAGGTGGCTAGTGTTTGTGAGCTATGTGCGGGCGCACATGAGACGAATCAGTGTGCTATCTCTTCTGAATCAGCACAGTTCGTGAGTAATTTCCAGAGACCTGCTGCACCAGTTCCAGCCACTTATCATCCTAATAATCGGAATCATCCCAATTTCAGCTGGAGCAACAATCAAAATACTCAACAATCTTATCAGCAAGCGAAGCCATTCAATCAAGGCTATCAACAGCCTTATGCTCCGAGGGCACCATATCAACCTCCTGGATTTCAGCAGCAGCAGCCCCAGGCTCATATGGGGCAAACATCTAATTAAAAATCAGATGATGTGTGGATAGCGGTAAAGAACCTACAAGCTGGCCAGAAAGTCTTGGAAACCAAGTTAGGACAGATTGCAAGTGCCTTACTTAGTAGGCAACCCGGAACTCTTCCTAATTAATCCAGGCAGGAGAGAAGTTGTCCATGAACAGGTGAAAGCAGTCACTTTGCGATCGGAAAAGGTTACATCTGAGCCTAAATCAGCCGCTAAGGAGGATGAAGAAGTGCAGAATCAGCAAGCCGAAAAATCTAGAGTGCCTGAATTTGAGAAATCTGACTTGGTAGCTGATGATCTAGCGGGTGAAGTAGAGAAGAGCAAGGAACCTGTTAAAGCTTCTCCGGAGCAGTCTACAAAGGATACTCAGATATATCCTCCTCCTCCCTTTCCTCGACGCGTGTAGCAAAGTAAAGAAAAACAACTTCAGAAATTTTTGGACGTCTTCAAGAAATTGTCCATTAATATTCCTTTTGTTGATGCATTAGAGCAGATGCCGAGCTATGTTAAGTTTATGAAGGATATCCTTTCGAAAAAGAGAAGGTTGGAAGAATTTGAAACAGTGGCATTGATAGAGGAGTGCAGTGCAGTGTTGCAACAGAAATTGCCTCCTAAACTTAAGGATCCAGGAAGCTTTACAATTCCATGCACCATTGGGAAGTTGTCTTTTGACAAATGTTTATGTGATTTGGGAGCTAGCATTAATCTCATGCCCTTGTCTGTTTTCAAGCAACTTGGCTTACCGGATCCAAAACCTACCAATATCTCTTTGCAGTTGGCTGATCGGACTATCACGTATCCAAGGGGTATAGTGGAGGATGTCTTAGTGAAAGTTGATAAGCTCATCTTCCCAGCTGATTTTGTTATCTTGGATTTTGAGGAGGATAAGAAGATTCCCATAATCTTGGGAAGGCCTTTTCTAGCTACGGGTCGTACTTTGATTGATGTGCAGAAAGGAGAGCTTACAATGAGGGTGCAAGATCAGAATGTCACCTTTAATGTGTTCAAGGCCATGAAATTTCCGACAGGGGATGAGGAGTGTTTCAGTGTGGAGATGGTTGATACGAGACAGGCAGAAAAGTTTGATCAGTTGTTGAGCGAAAAGTCGGACGTGCACAAACTCGAGAATCATATCAGTGGTTCCATTGATAATTCTTCCATTCACGATCTCTCGAATGTGAAGCTTGGGAAGCTGCCACCACACTTGAAGTATGTCCTTGTGGATGATGAACTTGTGATTTTTGAAGTATGCCAAGATAACGTGTTAAGAAGGTGGATGACCGATGATGAAGTAGAAGAGAGTGTTGTTCAGCCGTCCGAATCGAATAAGCACCTTAGAGGTGTGAAGAAGAAAAAGAAAAAATCGATTGGTGGAAAATTCAAGGTGAAGTTTGAGTTAGAAAAGATGTGGGAAGGAAGCAAGAAGGTTATCAAACAATGGGTGGATGGTCCTTCTGTTACGGATAAGTCAAATGCAATCTTCGAGCCACCATGATTTGATTCACATTTGTCCGGCTAAATGACATTAACGACAGCGCTTCGTGGGAGGCAACCCAAGCGTTTCAACGAGTAGGTATGTTTTCTGCTTTCCCTCGTATTTACTTCCATTCAATGCGGACATTGAATCTTTCAAGTTTGGGGGTGGTTTGGGGGATTAGTAGTTGTTTGTTGTATTATATGTTCATGTAGATTGCATATATTTTGTATGGTAGTGCTAGTTCATGCATATATGTTCGTATTATTTATGTTTGTTTCATGTATGACATTCTGTTATTTTTGTTTGTTTTATCATGTGAGTTCATATTAGTTGCATTTTCATGGCATGCATTTTTCATGATCCCTTAAAATGAGCTGATTCTGATTGATAGGTAGATGTTGATTTGGGTGTGATGATGATGAGTAGAGGGCTGATTTATAGTTCCTAGGAAATTGACTTGCATGTACGGGAACAAAAAAATTAATTACACAGTCTCATTGGGGTGCTTTTTGGCTAGGTTAGGGGTCATGCCTGTTGGATGTTTTGAGATTTAATCACTTGTTTATTCTTAGAATTTTCGTTATTCCCTTTATAGCATAGGAACACTAAAGTCTAAGTTTGGGGGAAAACAGGAATTTCATGCTAGTTGTAATAATTGTTAATAATGGCTAGGCGTCAAATGGCTAGTAGCCGGCTCATATTTATATGAGTAGTCTTGGGTTGGAAGTGAGAAAGGCTCATTCCAGATTGCGTATATATATATAAAAAAAAAGAAAAAAAAATCATAAAAAAAAATCATAAAAAAAAAAGTTAAATTGTTAAATGCAAAATTAACCAGAGTGAGCTCTTTAATACTCGAGTAATTAAGTCTGAGGGGACTTAGTCCTAGTGACCTAAGGCTTTTATAGTCTGGGATCCACTGACCCAACACTCGCTACATGGGTATTATTGTATAAGCCTTTTGGGGTCTCATTCATTGCACGGTTAAATAAGCATGCGTATTGTTTATATATGTGTCATAATAATAAAGCATGAGTTTTTGTCTACCTTGGATAAGGGTGGAGGTGTTCCTAGGTTATGGAGTGTCTACAGTTTATTCTAGTTATAAACCTGTGATTGTCTTGACGGAAGGCATGTATGATTTTTGACCTATGTCTGGGCGTATTTCTGATGAGCATTGCACACACGCACGTTTCTGTCATGTACTGTTAGTATACGGGGACTTAGTCGAGCTCTGCTTGGAATTGTTGCATTTTTTGAGATATTTGCTTGTTAGTTGGTTTTGGTGAGTTTGAAGGGGATCTTGCATTTTTCATATTAGTTGCATTCATGCATTGCATTGCATTAGGTTAAATGGATTTTGTGGGTACATTCGCTATAGGCCCTCACGAGACCTTACTCGTCCACTTGGGCTGCCTAGGGGTTTAAAGGGCTTGTTGCATATGCCAAATGCAACCGTGATCACCTACGGAAGTGGTACTAATTAGTTAGTGTAATTGTTTAAGCTTGAGGACAAGCATCGGTTTAAGTTTGGGGGTGTGATAAGTGGATTTTATATCCATTTGGAATATTCCGTATCGGCTTAAATTGGTGTATTTGGCCTCAAGTTTGTCGTAGTTTTTATGTGTTTTATTTACTTGTGCAGGTTTGGAGAAATATCGTTTAAGGGTGAATTTTCCGTTGAATTTTGAGTTGATTACGCTAAGGAATGAAGAATGGTGACTTAATATCAACTACCAAGAGTGTTTAAGACATTGGCATGAAGACGGGAAGTGAATGCAAAAGGAATGGAAGAAAACGGACGAGAAACGAAGAAGAAAAAAACTGCAGAAAAATAGCCTGAACAGCCAAGGCAGCGCAGGCTGCGCTTGGAACTGCGCAGGCTGCGCTTGGTACAGGAGAAGCAGCGCAGGCTGCGCTGGAGCTGCGCAGGCAGCGCTCCTGCGGGAGAAAAATTGCTGAAAATTGCTGTTTTGCTGAAAAATCTCTGTTTTGCCCTTATTCGAATTTTAATTGTATTTTAGGCATCCAAACCTATTTCTAATTGTATTCTAGGTTGTTTTTCTTGTTGGGCAAGATATGTAGGCTTATATAAACACCTCTAAGCCTTGTAATTCGAGGGGATGATTATTGTAAGTTAGTTTCACAAGAGAGAAAAGGAGAGAAGGATTCAAGCTCGGTGACAAACACGGATCTAGATCTACTTCATCTTTTGTATACGTTGAATCATAGATTTGTTTTCTCAACTCTTTACGTTATTAATATTATTAATTCTTTCTTTTATATCTTGTTTAATATCATGTTTTCGTCAAATCCCATGGTGACGAAAAGTTCAATTATGAACTAATCGTTGTCGTGGGATCCTAGTGGATTTATCTACGTAGCTTAGTAGTTTGCATGCCTTAGAGGTTTATGTGTGGTGAATTCTTGATATCCTTGTATGGTTGTGCTTATGGTATTTAGGTGCGTCGCGAACATCTAATATGTTAATCTCCTGCTAAACGAGAGTGGATCTTGAGATTTAGAACTTTTCATGCTAGCATAGGATAGGTTGATGTTAAGCATCATGATTTGTGGCATGAATAGAGATATTATGCTACCCTATGTGATCTAAGTGGATAACTTGTGCTTCAACCTTTATGTTTTCAAATTCTATAGAGATATAGGGTCTAAACATAATAGGTGCCTATTCATCTTCTATCTCTTTTGTGGATGTATGCATAGATTGGTACTAGTATACCGAGAGGTAACTTTTACTCTTTTCGTGTTATTCGATCAGATATTAAAACCATCACATGTTTTAATTAAAGGCTGCAACTCTAAGTGAAGTAGATGATGAAACTAGGATTCCATGTTTATTCTCATATTAGTAATTCGATTTTAATTCTTGTCACTTAGTTAATTCTTAATTTTATAATTTGCATCTTAGTTTAATTTAGATAATCAAAACCATATTTGTTAATTTTCTTAGCAGTGAATTAAAACCATACATTATTGCATAGGCATATTTTCTGAGTAAAACTTAACCAGATCTCTGTGGAACGAACTTTAATTGTATTACTTGTGACTACGTGCGCTTGCGTAATTATAGCATAACAAGTTTTTTGGCGCCGCTGCCGGGGATCATCGGTGTTTTATTTTGGTTTATGTGTTTGTCAATAGTGGTCGTTAGCGTTCACTGACTCGGATTTTCTAGTGTTTGTTTCGTGGTGTTTCAGGTACTTGAGCGTGTATGCGAACACGTTTGCAGGCTCGTAAGGAAGAACTGGCGGAAGACAAGCCTGTAATAGATAAAGGCGAAGTAGAATTTGAAACTACAGTAGAGATGGATGCACCAGCAGCAGTCAAGGCTTTGAAGGATTATTCTCAGCCGAAACTTAATGACATACAATCTAGTATTGTCAGGCCAGCTATTGCAGCGAACAACTTTGAGATCAAGCCGAGCACAATTCAGATGGTGGAGAATTCGGTTCAGTTTGGGGGAGCTCCTACGGAGGATCCTAACATGCATGTTCGGGACTTCATCGAAATCTGCGACACTTTCAAATGTAATGGTGTGACGGATGATGCTATCAGGTTGAGGCTTTTCCCATTCTCTCTGAGGGATAAGGCTAAGAGCTGGCTACACTCTTTACCACCTGGTTCCATTACTACATGGGAAGATCTTGCTCAGAAGTTCCTTACTAAATTCTTCCCTATGGCGAAACAGCAGCAATACGGAACCAGTTGACTCAGTTCCAACAGCAATCTGGCGAGTCATTGTGCGAAGCTTGGGAACGATATAAAGAGATGCTACGTAAGTGTTCTCATCATGGTATGCCTGATTGGATGGTTATTAATGGTTTCTACAATGGGTTGGGAGCACAGTCTAGACCTTTGCTAGACGCAGCATCAGGTGGAGCCCTGTGGGCGAAGAGCTATGATGAAGCTTATGATCTTATTGAGATGATGGCTGCTAATGAATATCAGAATCCAACCCAGAGACTATCTCAAGGCAAGGTAGCAGGAATTTTGGAAGTAGACACAGCTTCAATGATTACGGCTCAGTTGAAAGCTCTTGCTATGAAGGTGGATTCTCTTGCTATTTATGGAGTTCAGCAGGTGGCTAGTGTTTGTGAGCTATGTGCGGGCGCACATGAGACGAATCAGTGTGCTATCTCTTCTGAATCAGCACAGTTCGTGAGTAATTTCCAGAGACCTGCTGCACCAGTTCCAGCCACTTATCATCCTAATAATCGGAATCATCCCAATTTCAGCTGGAGCAACAATCAAAATACTCAACAATCTTATCAGCAAGCGAAGCCATTCAATCAAGGCTATCAACAGCCTTATGCTCCGAGGGCACCATATCAACCTCCTGGATTTCAGCAGCAGCAGCCCCAGGCTCATATGGGGCAAACATCTAATGAAAAATCAGATGATGTGTGGATAGCGGTAAAGAACCTACAAGCTGGTCAGAAAGTCTTGGAAACCCAGTTAGGACAGATTGCAAGTGCCTTACTTAGTAGGCAACCCGGAACTCTTCCTAGTGATACAGAGATTAATCCAGGCAGGAGAGAAGTTGTCCATGAACAGGTGAAAGCAGTCACTTTGCGATCGGGAAAGGTTACATCTGAGCCTGTTGTGGAATAAAAAGTAAGGTTATCGAATGGCGGCTAGGGTTCGTGAGCTTCTTGCTTTAATGGCTGCGCTTGTGTTATCGTGACCTAATTCGGGTCCTCACAAGATGCCTACGTATCTCTGTATTAGAGAATCAAGCCAAAAACGTAGTTCTAGGATGAGGGGCCTGGCCCTTTATATAGGCTGTGGAAGCCTTAGAATTATAGTAGGTTTTGGAGACTTGGTGGATAAGTCACCGTAATTGAGGAAGGTTCTGACTCCTTCCTTTTAGGAATTAGTTTCCATGTCGAATTTGGTGCCTTGAAGGCTACACAATATCCTGGGGATATTCTAGGACGTTTTTGGTTTCTAGAACGTTCCTGGTTTGTGGATCAGACCCATGTTAGAGATAGGCTTTTACCGGGCGTCCCCAGTTTGGGCCGTTCTTTTGGGCCTGACCATTAATTACGAATTTAGTGCCCAACTAGGGTTTCGGGCCATATTTACGGGCCAATAAATGTCACATTAATTATGTCTTCAAGGGTTATTTTTTACCCATATCATTTGCCCCCCAACTTCTAGGAAAACTTGATTTCGTAGAAGTTTAAGGTCATATCAGCCCTGCAAGGGTATCGTCTTATAGTAAAGTGTGGAGCGACCTACACATTTACCACGACTAAAATCCTTTCCCAAGTTAATACTTAAGAAAGTTAAACGTTCCTTGGCCTCTCGAATCTTTCTCTCAAGATTTTCGAGCCTTTCGGGAATAGGATTAGTGCCGTTTTGAGCTCATAGACACTAATCCGAGTGCAATTCGTGCATAGGATCCTTTATCATCAATTCATTAATGATTCATTCCCCTCAACGTATCTAAGTTGGGGTTAATGCCGGGTGGTCGCTGCTCATAAGCCTTGATAAGGGCTAATTTTTGACCAGAAGACGCTATTTGGCCCTAATCGTGGCTAAACAACCCTAAACGGGGTTGTAAAGGTCTTGATTTAGGCCAACAAGTTCACACTTGATGTAGTCACTATTAGGATATCCACCTTTAACCTTTGGATAGGTTAATTCTTGAGTGGAAGTCCTTAAACGTTGATAATTGAGGCTAATCACCCCCTAATTGCGATTAGCGAAGTCCTAACCCCAAATTTTGGAGTCAAGTTAGTCAAGTAGAGCTTCTTATATCCTCCTGGTTTCAAAAAGAATCGTGTGAAAATTCTCATTTTTGAGTTGTCTAGGGCAGAAATACTATCCCCTAGAAGGTGTTTCAGGGTCTTTCAATATCCTTGGTTTTCTGAACACCCCTGGCATCTCCAAACCCAAACTTTGAAGTTGAGCTTATATGATGGGGATTCTTATAATCTCCTGGTATGAAGAAGAATCACATGAAAACATGCATTTTTGAACGTTCTGGAGGCGAAATACCCCATTTTCAGCTGATTTTCAGACCAGATCTCGCACATGATCATAACACCTTTCCAATTTCATGGAAACACTTGGCCACCTGCATAGGCTTGTAGAGGACCTCACAAGGTTCTTGAATCTCAAATTTGAGCTCAAACGGAGCGTTTTTGAGCGTTGTGGAGGGTCATGAAAACACCCTAAAAAACAGGTCTTCCGAAAGCCCTCCAAACACCCTACCAAGGTGGCCTGGTCGGCTCACCCTGGTCGGCCATTCGGCCTAGGGTGCCTGGTCGGCTAGGGCTGGTCGGCTGGGTCCCCCCCAATTTTTTTTTTTTTTTTTTGAATTTTGGCCATTTTTTGGCTAGTTGACTTTGACTTTTGACTTTGACTTTTGACTTTGACTTTGACCAAAATCAAAACTTGTCTTAAACTCCCTTCCTTGTTCCTAGAAAGGATTTAGTGATACCTTGGTTGGTTTGATGACCCTTGGCCTCAAACAACCTACTTCTTGGTTTTCAGGACCTTCCGGGTCTAAACCTTTCTTGAACTCTTGATATCAAATAACCTTTGGTTAAACTATTTCCCTTGGCTTCCAGGAATTCTCATGTACCTATAATAGAGTGTTTTAAACAACCTTAGCCTTGCCCCCCTTGTGTTGAGGGTCTTTACTTCTTTATTTAAAGATGTGGGGACTTCCCTTATTTTCACCACCTGACTTCGAGTCTAGGATATCGTAGTTAGTTTCTCATCCTAGGTTTTAAGCTTAGGGTCTTCACATCTCCTTCCTTGTTTGTAGGATCTTGTCCTATATTAAGCTAATCATCCTTAGGCTAGCCTCAGGCCTTAGGCTTAAGCAATCAACTTGATTCAGGACAATCAACCTCGTTGGCCATCTAGGCTTATATCTTGTGCTAGGATTCATAACCCACACTCCATATTCTAGAGTACGTCTTCTCATATCCTTAAAGATGTTAGCCTTTTAACTAATCATCCTGCTTAGTGGCTTTAATCGTGGTTTTTAGCTTAATCCCCTGTTTAGGCTTGATAAGCATATATTAATCAACCTGGGAGGTTGTTAATTATATTGTTGCTCTTGCCTGTATTTCCATTCGTTTCTTTCACATATTTTTACGAATTAGATCGTTTATCTGACCCAATTCCGAGTTCACAGAGCCCTTTTCCTGCTATCTTCGGCTATTTAACCTGTAAACGCGGGTCGTTGGAAAGACGACCTGCTATTGAGGGTCATCATTTTTCTTATAAAAGAGTGTGGATTGAAGTCATTCTTCACATTTCCTTCTTCTTTCAAAGAAAATTTCTCTCTGAGGAGCTCCCAAGTTTCAAGCACTTCTTTCAGTTTCAGACAAGGCTGTAATGGCAAGTGAGGGTGGTCAGAACGCCTTAGTCCCTTCCAAGGGCCTTCTTCAGGCGATTAACAGGAGAACCAAAGACAAGAACAGAAAAGGTAAGGTCTTTCCTCCTCGTTATCAATTATCTTTATCTGAGCTCTTAGATGAGCCCGGGGATGTGTTTCCGAACAACGTGGAATTCGACTCTTTTATGTTCCCTAGTACTTTGGATGCGGGAGATATCATAAACTTACTCAAATATGAATTCCCTGCTGAGATGAAGCTTAGAATTCCCACACCAGGGGACAGAACTTGTAACTGGCATCCTGAGAACTTGTTTGTGTACAAAGGTGCCATTGATGCTGGCCTTAGGTTTCCAGTTCACCCTTGGCTTGTTAGGTTATTAGCTGAGGTTAAAATCAACCCTTGTCAACTATATCCCAACTCCTGGAAATTCGTCTTCATTTTCATGGTTGAGTGCATCAGAGGAGGCATCCGCCTTAGCATCCCGTTGTTTAGGCATCTATTTGCTTTTAAGAATAGCCCTATCACTAGGAAAGGATGGGTGAGCATCCAACACCGCATAAAATCTAGGATGATTATTGATGCTTCTTCTATGCCTGATTCTTGCCACAATTGGAGGCACGAATTTTTCATCCTTAGATGGAAAGGAGGAGACTGGGGTAACTTTTTCAGGTCTAAATTCAATCACGTGACTGATGAGGGTGTTAGTGAGCTTCAACTCACAACTGAAGAAATATCCCAACGAGATTGACTTATTTCAGTCTTTCAGAAAACCCACTATCGTGAAGTTGTGACTGAACGTGCCTTGTTGGAGGCCAGGCTTAGTTATACCCCTCTCGAGGGTAATTCTTACTTTAACTTCTTTTCTTTCATCGTACTTGTTCTTATTCCAACATCGTTTCCTTTGCTTTGTTTGTAGTTGCTGAGGAAATTGACAACCATCCGAGCCGACTTCCCCATATCACCAAAAGGATGATTAAGAAAGCTGAGAAAGAAGCTAATCCTGAAGACGTACCGGCCCCTGAGTTCCTTCAGCATTGTTCGAAGGCGAGGAAAAGAATTAGGAGTTCGGATGGGAGCATGAAAACAGCATTCATGCCTGATTGGGGGATATGTGAGCAGGATGCTATCAAGGACAACCATCTCCTTGCTCGAGAGTGGTCTCGGAACGCCATAGCCCCGGCCGACAAGGTCCATTATGCAACAGCAACAGATTTAGAGGAAAATTAAAGCATGGGGGCATATCATGCCTATAACGTAAGTCGATCTCCTCTTCCTTTTCATTGTTATGGTTGTATATTGGCCATCGTGGCTTAACACATTTTCTTATGGCATTTTTGTTTTGGTAGCTAAATGCTCACTTCCAGAATGCTATCCAACTCGGGAGGTCCTACAAGGACAAGGAGAGAACTGCCCTCAAGGCTGTAGAGAAGCTTCAGAAGGAGTCTGAAGAATGGGAGGCTAAGTATTTCACCTCGGAGGACCAACTCTAATCCCTTAGGGGAAAGTATACGGCTCTGGAAAACAGGACCCAGAATAATGAGAATTCCATCTTTCAGAACTACTTAGGTTCAGACACTTTTCTTGCCTTCATTGATGAGCATGACAGGGAGGTCCAGCCGGACAGCATGACCATAGGTTGGGAGAAGGCTGTGAACAGGATTAGCCAAGATCATAAGGGAGTTGTCTTTCCTTCCTTTTATCCGAGTCCCTGGAAGGTGACAGAAGACGATGACCTTGTTGAAGGTGTTGGGACTTCCCCTGTGAGCAAACGTGCTTCTGGTTCTGGGACAAAGGGCATTCCTCAACAATCAGGGTCTAGTTCTGGGAAACGTCCCTCAAGATCCCATCAGAGCGGGAGTTCAGAATGCCCCTTAGCGGGACGAATCCGTGAACCCAAGTCGGTTAGTATCAGTAGCTCCTCAACCTCAACTTCCAGGAGCGAAGAAGAAGGTGAAGAAGAAGTCCCTGCTCAGACTGCTCCTCCAAAAACCAAGAAGCGGTTGGTGAAGACTGCTTCTATCAAGAAGTGATCGAGCCTTGCATGGCCTGTGTTAGCCTCGTGTGGCTTTAGTTCTTTTAATATCCCGTCTTTGATTATGGTCCTTCATGAACTTGTACTTTTATTCGTATGTGTGTAACTTAAACCTTGATTGTGCCCTCCTGGGCATTTTATCTACGTGCTTGTTTTCTATGTTTCATATGTTCTTTTATTTTCGGTACTTGGTCATCTTAGACTTACACACATCTGGTGCTCGGTACATGACAAGGATTTACAGAATCAAAGAACAGAAAACAAGCTTGTATTGATAACGCAAAATGGGCTCAGCCCTTACATAGAATATTATGTCCTACTAGGAGCAACATGCTCTGCAATGGTTTCATATGAACCTTATTTCTACTTCTATTAGATAGGCTAAAAGCTAAGTCCTTAATAGGAGAGCTTTAAACATAGTAAATCTTGAGATTCGAGGCGTGCCAGGAGCGGGGTACCTCGTTTCCATCCACGGTTTCCAGCTTATAAGAGCCTCTTCCCAACGTCTTTCTCACTCTATATGGTCCTTCCCAATTAGGGGCCAACTTTCCTGTCTGTCCAACTCCAGAGGCTTCAATTTTTCTCAAAACCAAGTCGCCTTGTTTGAAGAACCTTCCTTTAACCCTATGGTTGTAGTGAAAGGCTGCTCTTTTTTGGTGCTCAATATTACGGGCATTTGCTTCATCTCTGACCTCATCGATTAAATCAAGAGCAAGTCTCATGCCTTCCTCATTGGTTTCTTGCTCATATGCTTCCACCCTTGGAGACACGTGCGAAATTTCCAAAGGGACAACTGCTTCTGCCCCATAGGCTAGCAAAAATGGAGTAGCTTCTGTTGTTACCTTGCAGGTAGTACGATACGCCCACAGTATAGGCAGTAATTCATCAACCCACGTGTTTCGAGATCGTTCGACCCTCTTCTTAAGTCCATCAAGGATAATTCGATTTGCTACCTCAGCTTGGCCATTAGCCTGGGGGTGAGCTACTGAGGTAAAACGAAGTTCAATGGCGTTCTCCTCACAGTATTTCTTAAACTCCTCATTGTTGAATTGGCTTCCGTTGTCTGTCACTAGGATTCGTGGGATCCCATATCTACAAATTATGTTCTCCCAGAAGAACTGGGCAACTTGTTGGGTGGTTATTTTTGCTAGCGGCTTGGCTTCAATCCACTTGGTAAAATAATCGATAGCCACTATTAGGAACTTCCTTTGTGCTGAGGCCACGGGAAAAGGACCAAGTATGTCCATCCCCCACATGGCAAACGGAATGGGAGAGTTAATTGACGTTAACATCTCTGGTGGCTGCCTAACAATTGGAGCGTGTTGCTGGCATCTGTCACACTTTTTAACATAGCTTTTGGCGTCAGCCAACATTCCTGGCCAATAAAATCCCAGGCGGGTGATCTTATGAGCTAGGGCCCTGCCCCCCAAGTGCTGCACAGATCCCTTCATGAACTTCCCTTAATGCCTCTTCTGCCTCTTGAGGCCTCAAGCATTTCAAGTATGGGATAACAAAAGACCTCTTATAAAGGATGCCTTCAATCAAAGCATATCTCAATGCCCTCACCGATAGTTTTCGTGCCTCCGAGGCATCTTCGGGGAGCCAACCAGTTTCCAGATGAGCCTTGATAGGGTCAATCCAACAGCTTCCTACTTCAATAGGTGCCACCAATTTTGAGTTGATGGTAGGGGCCTTCAGGACCTGGTAATAGACGTTCCCTGCATAATTCTCTATTTCATAAGAGGCGAACTTTGATAAGGCATCGGCCTTGACATTCTCCTCCCTTGGGATATGCTCTATACAGCATTCATCAAACTGAGTCATAACAGCTTTCACAACCCTTAGGTATTTTGCCATAGTTTCATCCTTGGCTTCAAATTCACCATTCACTTGTGATACTACGAGTCTCGAATCCCCGCAGACTTTAAGGTTCTTGACTCTCAGTATTCTGGCCAAGCCTAATCCGGCTATCAAGGCTTCATATTCAGCTTCATTGTTGGTCGTCGGAAAATCCAACTTCAGAGCATATTCTACTAAGAACCCATCAGGGCTTTGCAAGACTAAGCCTGCACCACTAGACTTTGTTTTTGATGCTCCATCAAAATAGAGCACCCAATATTCCTTCTGATCAAGTTCAAGCTCCTTAGCTTTATCTTCATCTTCCTTGTTTAATATCACCTCTTGCCCCCCGACTTCTTGGTTGATGGTACATTCAACCACGAAGTCAGCTAAAACCTGAGCCTTAATGGCTGTCCTAGGCTTATACGTGATATCAAACTCCCCGAGTTCGATCGCCCACTTGATTAGCCTTCCACTGGCCTTCGGGCTATGCAATATACTTCGTAACTGTTGGTCCGTCAGGACTTCAATCTTGTGTGCCTGGAAATAAGGTCGTAGTTTCCTTGAGGCTGTCACTAGTGCGAGAGCAAATTTTTCAATGGTCGAGTAATTCAACTCAGCTCCATGCAGCACCTTGCTCACGTAGTAGATGGGTTTCTGAACCTTGTTCTCCTCTCGAATGAGGACGACACTCAGTGCTTGTTCAGATACCGCCAGATACAGGTATAGGGTCTCTCCGGAACTAGGTTTGGCCAACAACGGGGCCTTGGCCATGTATTTCTTCAATTGTTCAAAGGCCTCTTGGCTTTCTGATGTCCACTCAAAATTTTTTACTTTCTTCAAGGCCTGAAAGAAAGGTAAACATTTATCGCCAGACTTTGAGATGAATCTTCCCAAGGCAGCTATTCTACCAGTTAATTTCTGCACGTCTTTCACGGAACGTGGTGGTTCCATGTCGAGAATTGCTTTGATTTTATCTGGGTTGGCTTCAATGCCTCGTTTTGAGACCATCAGGCCCAAGAACTTCCCTGACCCAACGCCAAAAGCACATTTGGCTGGGTTCAGCATCATCTTATGGTGCCTCAGCACTTCAAACGCCTCCTTTAGGTGTTCAATATGGTCAGCTGCAAGCATGCTCTTGACCAACATATCATCAACATATACCTCCATGGTTTTCCCAATCAGGTGGGCAAATATCTTATTTACCAGTCGTTGATAAGTAGCTCCTGCATTCTTTAGTCCAAAAGTCATGACAAGGTAACAAAAAACACCAAAGTCAGTTATGAAAGATACCTTTGGGATGTCATCCTTGTGTATCTTAATCTGGTTGTAGCCACTGAAACCATCCATGAAGCTTAGCATCTCATGTCCTGCCGTAGCGTCTATTAGCGTGTCGATCCTTGGTAGAGGGAAGCAGTCCTTAGGGCACGCATCACTTAAATCAGTGAAGTCTATGCACATCCTCCACTTACCGTTGGCTTTCTTGACCATCACAAGGTTAGCCAACCATTCAGGAAACTGAATCTCCTCAACAAAACCAGCCTCCAAGAGTTTGTCCACCTCTTGTTTAATGGCCTCTTGCCTTTCTGGAGCAAAATTCCTCTTCTTTTGCTTAATGGTCTTCCGCTTAGGGTCGACATTCAACCTGTGAGTTATGAGTTGGGGATCAATCCCTGGCATATCAGCTGCTGTCCAAGCGAACACATCCTTATTTTCTTGTAGGAATTCAATTAACCTGCCCTTCATGGGCTCTTTCAGTGACGCTCCTATGTACGTGACCTTTTCAGGGTCCCTACTGTCCAGGGGTACAGGAACCAAATCCTCTGCTGGTTTCCCCCGGTATTCATCATCCCGAATATCCATGTCCTCAATCGGGAGGACCTGCCCCCCGACTCCATCAGCTCTTAACGCGGCCACATAACAACTTCGGGCCATCCTTTGATCACCCTTCTGTTCTCCAACACCATTCCTGGTTGGAAACTTGACTTTCATGTGATAACTAGAGGCAACAGCCTTAAACGCGTGGAGTCCGGTCCTTCCAAGGATCGCGTTATATGTGGAGGCCGCCTTAATTACCAAGAAGTTCAACATCTGTGTGGCCTCCTTGGGCTCCTCTCCAATATTAACCGGCAGTTGAATAGTCCCTTCAACGCTAGATTCGACTCCATTGAACCCATATATGGGCATGTTAGTTGGGGTCAGCTGGGAATCATTGTATCCCATCTTTACAAATGCATCATGAAACAGGATGTCAACAGAAGCACCATTGTCTATCAAGACTCGCTTCACCTCCGAATTTCCAATTACAGGAGTTATGACCAACGGGTCGTCATGGGGGAACTTTACCCCCTCTAAGTCCGAGTCATCAAATCCGATCACTACTTCAGACTTTGCCCTCTTCGGGGCTTCTCCCACGATATGCATCACCTCCCTGGCATATGCCTTTCGAGAATTCCTTGTTGTTCCGGCCGCAGTAGGACCTCCCCAAATCATGTTGATGACATGCCCTCGTGGCTGGGGGTTACGATCACGATCGTTATCCCTTCTATCATTATAATCTCTTCTTTGGTTTCCACGACCTTCACCCTTTGTGAATTTGCTCAGCTTTCCTTTTCGGATCAAGAATTCAATCTCGTCCTTGAGCTGTCTACAGTCATCAGTGTCATGTCCAACGTCCTTATGGAACCTGCAGTGTTGATCTTTGTTTCTCCTTGCGGGATCACCCCTAAGTGGCTTCGGCCATCGGAAATCCGCATCTTTTTCAATATCCATCAGGATTTGACTTCTAGGAGCATTCAACCTTGCATATTCAGAGAACCTTGGCCCCAAATTCTTCTTGGAAGCAGAATCGGAGTCCTTGCTTGTCCGGGGGTATTTGTCCCTTGTGTCATACTCCTGCTCTTGCCTTCGCTTCCGGGAGTTTCTGTTTCCTCCATTAGTGGTGGGAGCTTCCGTCTTCTTCATGCTTTCTTCTGCTTTTATGTATTTACTTGCCCTCCTTTGGAGCTCAGTCATGCTCTCAGGGGGATGTTTTGCTAACGACATCTGAAAGTAGGGGTTCGTCGTTCCATTCTCCAAGGCTATCATAGCTACTTTGTTCTCCAGATCCGGGACATTCAACGTCTCCTTAGTGAAACGCTTGAGGTAATCCCTCAGGTTCTCGTTCTTTCCTTGTTTTACTTGCATGAGAGAAGCAGAGCTTTTTTCGTGGACCTTTCCACTAACAAATTGATTGATAAAGGCAGTACTCAACTCCTTAAAAGAACCAATCGAGTTTGCGGGCAATCGGCTGTACCATCTTTGAGCCATGCCTGCCAAGGTTTGAGGAAACGCCCTACACTTAAGAGCGTCACTAGCGGGTTGTAACAACAGAGCGTTCGAGAATGTCCTGACGTGATTCGAAGGATCGCCCGTCCCATCATATGCTTTTATCGTGGGCATCTTGAATTTTCGGGAAACATGAGCGTTCATCACTTCGTCCGTGAATGGAGGTGTGGGGTCGTCAGGGTCCCCAAGCGGCATCAGGTCTTTGGGATCACTCCTAGGGGTTTCTACCCTCGTAATTCCTCCAGTTGGGGCATCAGCCCTTCTCAGTCTTCTTGAGGACCCTTCCAAATCAATGAAGGGGATCTCCCTTGGGATTGGAGGAGGCCTATTCAGATTTTGCCTTGCTTGTTCTCTGGTTATATCATCCTTCAGCTTTTGGATCTCAGCTTCAAAAGCCTTGATTCTCTCAGCAGCTGTTTGAACGGGTCTATCATTGATCCTTTGTGTCCTCCTCATGGGTTCTTTGCTTGTACGTCGCCTCCTCGGGGCTATATCACGTTCATCATCCTCGGATGATGAATCATCGGAGTAAGGTCCAGAGTAATCGTAATATCCTTGCTCAGGGGGGGCTAGACCCCTAATATAGGGTGGCTGATACGACTCGGGTATCCGTAAAGCGTGTCCACTTGGTCCAGGATCCCTTCGATTTGGGGGATAGTTTGGCAACCCGTATAACGGATCGGTATTCACGGGGAGTGTAGTGGTGGAGATCTGAACTCCTGAGAGCGGGGGACGGCTAGTCAATGGAGCAACCACCATCTGAAGTTGATTAGTCTCTTGTCCCGGGTGATCAATCACCGGTAAGGTTCTCTCAGCATGGGGATTCGTCCCTGTGGTCTGAGAAACTTGAGGTTGTGTAATAGTCTCAGTCGATGGGGGCACAAGCCCTTGCTCCGTAACAACGGGCGGTGTAGAGGAGACGATTGGTGGGTCAGATGTAACAGGAACGTTCTCGGTTGATGTTCTTCGTGTGTTAACCATGGTTGATATCCTATTCCCATAGACGGCGCCAAATGTTGTGGAATAAAAAGTAAGGTTATCGAATGGCGGCTAGGGTTCGTGAGCTTCTTGCTTTAATGGCTGCGCTTGTGTTATCGTGACCTAATTCGGGTCCTCACAAGATGCCTACGTATCTCTGTATTAGAGAATCAAGCCAAAAACGTAGTTCTAGGATGAGGGGTCTGGCCCTTTATATAGGCTGTGGAAGCCTTAGAATTATAGTAGGTTTTGGAGACTTGGTGGATAAGTCACCGTAATTGAGGAAGGTTCTGACTCCTTCCTTTTAGGAATTAGTTTCCATGTCGAATTTGGTGCCTTGAAGGCTACACAATATCCTGGGGATATTCTAGGACGTTTTTGGTTTCTAGAACGTTCCTGGTTTGTGGATCAGACCCATGTTAGAGATAGGCTTTTACCGGGCGTCCCCAGTTTGGGCCGTTCTTTTGGGCCTGACCATTAATTACGAATTTAGTGCCCAACTAGGGTTTCGGGCCATATTTACGGGCCAATAAATGTCACATTAATTATGTCTTTAAGGGTTATTTTTTACCCATATCAGAGCCTAAATCAGCCGCTAAGGAGGATGAAGAAGTGCAGAATCAGCAAGCCGAAAAATCTAGAGTGCCTGAATTTGAGAAATCTGAATTGGTAGCTGATGATCTAGCGGGTGAAGTAGAGAAGAGCAAGGAACCTGTTAAAGCTTCTCCGGAGCAGTCTACAAAGGATACTCAGATATATCCTCCTCTTCCCTTTCCTCGACGCGTGCAGCAAAGTAAAGAAAAGCAACTTCAGAAATTTTTGGACGTCTTCAAGAAATTGTCCATTAATATTCCTTTTGCTGACGCATTAGAGCAGATGCCGAGCTATGTTAAGTTTATGAAGGATATCCTTTCGAAAAAGAGAAGGTTGGAAGAATTTAAAACAGTGGCATTGACAGAGGAGTGCAGTGCAGTGTTGCAACAGAAATTGCCTCCTAAACTTAAGGATCCAGGAAGCTTTACAATTCCATGCACCATTGGGAAGTTGTCTTTTGACAAATGTTTATGTGATTTGGGAGCTAGCATTAATCTCATGCCCTTGTCTGTTTTCAAGCAACTTGGCTTACCGGATCCAAAACCTACCAATATCTCTTTGCAGTTGGCTGATCGGACTATCACGTATCCAAGGGGTATAGTGGAGGATGTCTTAGTGAAAGTTGATAAGCTCATCTTCCCAGCTGATTTTGTTATCTTGGATTTTGAGGAGGATAAGAAGATTCCCATAATCTTGGGAAGGCCTTTTCTAGCTACGGGTCGTACTTTGATCGATGTGCAGAAAGGAGAGCTTACAATGAGGGTGCAAGATCAGAATGTCACCTTTAATGTGTTCAAGGCCATGAAATTTCCGACAGGGGATGAGGAGTGTTTCAGTGTGGAGATGGTTGATACGAGACAGGCAGAAGAGTTTGATCAGTTGTTGAGCGAAAAGTCGGACGTGCACAAACTCGAGAATCATATCAGTGGTTCCATTGATAATTCTTCCATTCACGATCTCTCGAAGGTGAAGCTTGGGAAGCTGCCACCACACTTGAAGTATGTCCTTGTGGATGATGAACTTGTGATTTTTGAAGTATGCCAAGATAACGTGTTAAGAAGGTGGATGACCGATGATGAAGTAGAAGAGAGTGTTGTTCAGCCGTCCGAATCGAATAAGCACCTTAGAGGTGTGAAGAAGAAAAAGAAAAAATTGATTGGTGGAAAATTCAAGGTGAAGTTTGAGTTAGAAAAGATGTGGGAAGGAAGCAAGAAGGTTATCAAACAATGGGTGGATGGTCCTTCTGTTACGGATAAGTCAAATGCAATCTTCGAGCCACCATGATTTGATTCACATTTGTCCGGCTAAATGACATTAACGACAGCGCTTCGTGGGAGGCAACCCATGCATTTCAACGAGTAGGTATGTTTTTTGCTTTCCCTCGTATTTACTTCCATTCAATGCGGACATTGAATCTTTCAAGTTTGGGGGTGGTTTGGGGGATTAGTAGTTGTTTGTTGTATTATATGTTCATGTAGATTGCATATATTTTGTATGGTAGTGCTAGTTCATGCATATATGTTCGTATTATTTATGTTTGTTTCATGTAGGACATTCTGTTATTTTTGTTTGTTTTATCATGTGAGTTCATATTAGTTGCATTTTCATGGCATGCATTTTTCATGATCCTTTAAAATGAGCTGATTCTGATTGATAGGTAGATGTTGATTTGGGTGTGATGATGATGAGTAGAGGGCTGATTTATAGTTCCTAGGAAATTGACTTGCATGTACGGGAACAAAAAAATTAATTACACAGTCTCATTGGGGTGCTTTTTGGCTAGGTTAGGGGTCATGCCTGTTGGATGTTTTGAGATTTAATCACTTGTTTATTCTTAGAATTTTCGTTATTCCCTTTATAGCATAGGAACACTAAAGTCTAAGTTTGGGGGAAAACAGGAATTTCATGCTAGTTGTAATAATTGTTAATAATGGCTAGGCGTCAAATGGCTATTAGCCGGCTCATATTTATATGAGTAGTCTTGGGTTGGAAGTGAGAAAGGCTCATTCCAGATTGCGTATATATATATAAAAAAAAAAGAAAAAAAATCAGAAAAAAAAAAATCAGAAAAAAAAGTTAAATTGTTAAATGCAAAATTAACCAGAGTGAGCTCTTTAATACTCGAGTAATTAAGTCTGAGGGGACTTAGTCCTAGTGACCTAAGGCTTTTATAGTCTGGGATCCACTGACCCAACACTCGCTATATGGGTACTATTGTATAAGCCTTTTGGGGTCCCATTCATTGCACGGTTAAATAAGCATGCGTATTGTTTATATATGTGTCATAATAATAAAGCATGAGTTTTTGTCTACCTTGGATAAGGGTGGAGGTGTTCCTAGGTTATGGAGTGTCTACAGTTTATTCTAGTTATAAACCTGTGATTGTCTTGATGGAAGGCATGTATGATTTTTGACCTATGTCTGGGGGTATTTCTGATGAGCATTGCACACACGCACGTTTCTGTCATGTACTGCTAGTATACGGGGACTTAGTCGAGCTCTGCTTGGAATTGTTGCATTTGTTGAGATATTTGCTTGTTAGTTGGTTTTGGTGAGTTTGAAGGGGATCTTGCATTTTTCATATTAGTTGCATTCATGCATTGCATTGCATTAGGTTAAATGGATTTTGTGGGTACATTCGCTATAGGCCCTCACGAGACCTTACTCGTCCACTAAGGCTGCCTAGGGGTTTAAAGGGCTTGTTGCATATGCCAAATGCAACTGTGATCACCTACGGAAGTGGTACTAATTAGTTAGTGTAATTGTTTATGCTTGAGGACAAGCATCGGTTTAAGTTTGGGGGTGTGATAAGTGGATTTTATATCCATTTGGAATATTCCGTATCGGCTTAAATTGGTGTATTTGGCCTCAAGTTTGTCGTAGTTTTTATGTGTTTTATTTACTTGTGCAGGTTTGGAGAAATATTGTTTAAGGGTGAATTTTCCGTTGAATTTGGAGTTGATTACGCTATGGAATGAAGAATGGTGACTTAATATCAACTACCAAGAGTGTTTAAGACATTGGCATGAAGACGGGAAGTGAATGCAAAAGGAATGGAAGAAAACGGACGAGAAACGAAGAAGAAAAAAACTGCAGAAAAACAGTCTGAATAGCCAAGGCAGCGCAGGCTGCGCTTGGAACTGCGCAGGCTGCGCTTGGTACAGGAGAAGCAGCGCAGGCTGCGCTGGAGCTGCGCAGGCAGCGCTCCTGCGGGAGAAAAATTGCTGAAAATTGTTGTTTTGCTGAAAAATCTCTGTTTTGCCATTATTCGAATTTTAATTGTATTTTAGGCATCCAAACCTATTTCTAATTGTATTCTAGGTTGTTTTTCTTGTTGGGCAAGATATGTAGGCTTATATAAACACCTCTAAGCCTTGTAATTCGAGGGGATGATTATTGTAAGTTAGTTTCACAAGAGAGAAAAGGAGAGAAGGATTCGAGCTCGGTGACAAGCACGGATCTAGATCTACTTCATCTTTTGTATACGTTGAATCATAGATTTGTTTTCTCAACTCTTTACGTTATTAATATTATTAATTCTTTCTTTTATATCTTGTTTAATATCATGTTTTCGTCAAATCCCATGGTGACGAAAAGTTCAATTATGAACTAATCGTTGTCGTGGGATCCTAGTGGATTTATCTACGTAGCTTAGTAGTTTGCATGCCTTAGAGGTTTATGTGTGGTGAATTCTTGATATCCTTGTATGGTTGTGCTTATGGTATTTAGGTGCGTCGCGAACATCTAATATGTTAATCTCCTGCTAAACGAGAGTGGATCTTGAGATTTAGAACTTGTCATGCTAGCATAGGATAGGTTGATGTTAAGCATCATGATTTGTGGCATGAATAGAGATATTATGCTACCCTATGTGATCTAAGTGGATAACTTGTGCTTCAACCTTTATGTTTTCAAATTCTATAGAGATATAGGGTCTAAACATAATAGGTGCCTATTCATCTTCTATCTCTTTTGTGGATGTATGCATAGATTGGTACTAGTATACCGAGAGGTAACTTTTACTCTTTTCGTGTTATTCGATCAGATATCAAAACCATCACATGTTTTAATTAAAGGTTGCAACTCTAAGTGAAGTAGATGATGAAACTAGGATTCCATGTTTATTCTCATATTTGTAATTCAATTTTAATTCTTGTCACTTAGTTAATTCTTAATTTTATAATTTGCATCTTAGTTTAATTTAGATAATCAAAACCATATTTGTTAATTTTCTTAGCAGTGAATTAAAACCATACACTATTGCATAGACATATTTTCTGAGTAAAACTTAACCAGATCTCTGTGGAACGAACTTTAATTGTATTACTTGTGACTACGTGCGCTTGCGTAATTATAGCATAACATTGAACTACTCCACTATTGAGAAATTTGCCTTAGCATTGGTAACTGCCTCCAAGAAACTACGGCCCTATTTTCAAGCACATAAGATTGAGGTCCTTACAGGACAACCATTGAGAAATATTTTGCACAGCTCTAAAGCCAGTGGTAGGCTCATCAAGTGGGCAATTGAGTTGGGAGAATTCGATATTAAGTACAAGCCAAGGACGGCCATCAAAGCTCAGGCACTTGCTGACTTCGTGGTTGAATGTACCATTGACAACCAAGAAGTCGGGGGGCAGGAGATACCTCAGGAAGGCAATAAGGAAGACAAGGAACCCATAATAGAGGAGAAGGAATTCTGGATGCTCTATTTTGATGGGGCATCAAAAACGAAAACAAGTGGCGCAGGTCTTGTCTTACAAAGTCCCGATGGATTCATGATTGAATACGCCCTAAAGTTGGACTTTCCAACAACCAATAATGAAGCAGAATATGAAGCTCCGATAGCTGGACTTGGCTTGGCAGGGGCCCTAAGGGTCAAAAACCTTAAAGTTTGTGGAGATTCAAGGCTAGTTATGGCCCAAGTCAATGGAGAGTTTGAGGCAAGGGACGAAACCATGGCTAAATACTTAAGGCTTGTGAAGGCAATAATGACTAAATTTGATGAGTGCTACATTGAGCACATTCCAAGGGAGGAAAACACCAAGGCTGATGCCTTATCCCAGTTCGCCTCCTCTAAGATAGAAAATTACTCTGGAAGTGTCTACTTCCAAGTTCTGAGAACCCCTACCATCGATTCAAAGTTAGTCGCACCTATTGGGGTGAGGGAATGTTGGATAGATCCCATAAAAGCACACCTCGAGACTGTTGGCTCCCGACTGATGCCATGGAGGCACGAAAATTATCTGTGAGAGCGTTGAGGTATGCTCTGATTGAAGGGATACTCTACAAGAAATCTTTTGTGATTCTGTATCTAAAGTGTTTGAGGCCCGAAGAGGCCAAATCAGCTATTGAGGAGGTCCATGAAGGAATTTGCGAACAACACTTGGGGGGCAGGGCCCTAGCTCACAAGATAGTTAGGCTTGGATTCTATTGGCCTGAGATGATGGCTGATGCCAAAGAGTACGTGAAAAAGTGTGATCGGTGCCAGAAACATGCACCAGTGGTTAGACAACCACCAGAGATGTTGACATCCGTTAGCTCCCCCATCTCGTTTGCTATGTGGGGGATGGACATTCTTGGGCCCTTCCCTATGGCCACTGCTCAAAGGAAGTTTCTAGTTGTAGCTATTGACTACTTTACAAAGTGGATTGAGGCCAAACCTTTGGCTAAAATCACAACCAAGCAAATCATGCAATTCTTCAGGGAGAATGTCATGTGCAGATACGGAATACCACGAATCCTCGTTACGGACAATGGATTACAATTTAACAACAAAGAGTTCAAGGACTATTGTGAAGAGAATGGGATTGAGCTTCGATTCACCTCAGTTGCCCACCCTCAAGCTAATGGTCAAGCTGAGGTTGCCAACCGAATCATCCTCGATGGACTGAAGAAAAGAGTGGAACGCTCCAGAAATACTTGGGTGGATGAGTTACTACCCATACTCTGGGCATACCGAACCACATGCAAGGTGACTACTGGAGCAACTCCATTCATGTTAGCCTACGGGGCTGAAGCTGTAGTACCCGTGGAAATCATGCATGTATCTCCACGGGTGGAGGCCTTTGAACCAGACACCAATGAGGAAGGGATGAGACTAGCCCTCGATCTGATCGACGAAGTAAGGGATGAAGCCCATGCTAGGAATACAGAGCATCAGAAGAAAGCTTCCTTCTACTACAACCTAAGGGTGAAAGAAAGGTTCTTCCGTCAAGGAGACTTAGTGCTCAGAAAGATTGAAGCATCCGGAGTTGGCCAGAAAGGAAAGTTAGCCCCAAATTGGGAAGGGCCGTATAGAGTCAGGAAGACACTTGGACGAGGATCGTACAAGTTGGAAACCTTGGATGGGGTTGAGGTGCCCCGTACTTGGCATGCCTTGAACCTCAAAGTTTATTATGTTTGAGCTATCCTTGTAAGGATTCAGCTTTTTTATCTATTAATGAAGTAGAAATAAGGTCGACGAAACCATTTCAGAGTTTGCAAACTCCGAGTAGGAAGTAAAGTATTATGTAAGGGCTGGACCCATTTCAAGACTTATTTATTCAGTTTGGTTTTCAATATTCTACTTGTTCTCTTCTTTTATGTCTGGAATGTATCAATGCATAATTAAATTGCAAGCTAGTAAAGGCCAAATACAAGTGACAAAAAATTATCAAACATAAAGAGAATCCCAGAAAAGCATAAATAAGCCCGAAGGCTATAAGTTTAAGTTACAAAACATGAATGATGAAATCAAAAAGACGCCACGCAGGGCCATCAAAAGAAAAATACTAAGCCTCGGGAGCTCGAGATGAGGCAGAATCCTCCTCGTTTCCTTGGGCCTTCGAACCCTTGGCTGCGCGTGGAGAAGAGGTGTGAGTAGTATCGGAGTCTCTGCGAACCGGATTAACCTCGGGATCTAGAATCCTATTCCCTTCAGTGGCCTCATCCTCACTACCCATGACAGGAGTAGGAACATGAGGATGTGGGCTAGGGAAGTCAGCAGGAGAGAACAGCCCGGGATGTTTCTTCAACACGGCCTCTATGGCCTCATCCCAACCATCGGTGTACTGGGTTGGATAGAGCACCGCATCGTGCTTCTCCATCAAAGTTTGAAAGTCCTGGGAGTCCATGTACTCATCAATAAGGTCTTCTTTCTTGGCCCGCAAGTGCACCACCTCAGCCTGGGCTGCCTCCAACTCCTCTACTTTCCTTTTTAACTTATCTTCGACTTCTTCTACTTTGAGTTTCTCTTTTTGATACTTAGTCTCAAAAGACTTCGACTTGTTTTGCCAGGCTTTAGCCTGGTGAACCATGCCCTGAAAGTGAACGTTGGCCTGCAAGGGAGTTAGGTCAGTGGGGAGTATAACATCAAATAATGGTAAATCAAGGAAAAAGAAGAATTCAAAAGGAAAAACATACAGAAGCCAAAGCCTGGGCGCCCAGATACTCGTTTTCCAGCATGTTTCCGCCCGTCACGAAATCTTTGTAGTCGACAGGAGTAATTGAGTTCAATGACCAATCCATTGAATGCTTGGTGGAGCCAACTACAGAGTCCATCTTCCTAAAGCCCCATGGAGGCCTGTACACCGTCGATTGGACGTTCACCTGCACTGGTCTGTCTTCTTCTTCAACAGCAATCAAGTCTTGTTTCTGCACTTTGTGTGGACGCAGAAAAGATGGTTCACTAGACTTGCCCCTCGTGTCAAGGGCCCTCTTTGCTCTCTTCATACGAGCAATTTCCTCCTCGCCAGGGTCTGTCTCCCGCATGATTTTCATAGCAGCTGCACATAATAACAAATTAAAACGTGGGTATGAGCTTATCTAGAAATAAAATGAACTCACGAAAGAGTAGAAATTACCTAAGTCAGAAACGGCAGAAAGGCCTACAGCCCTAAGAGATTCCTCATTGATGAGGTCCCAACACAAAGTCTCACCATTGTCTTTGATTAGCTCGTCATAAGCCGCTTGCTCCTCAGTATTGAGAACTATCTTGTTAGGGTTGCCATCGGCCACCTTACCAAAGGAGCTTCGGAAAAGGGTGCCCCAATCATTCCCTTTCCAAACCAAGTACATAAACTCTTCCTTCCACTTAGGGTTGTTGTCAATAATCGAGTGACCATTGAAGATATGTGGGATTTTATGGCGCTGTCTAACGTAGACCCACCCCGGTTGGCTAGAGGAGCTATTATAGAACTGAAATATTTTTCTAAACAAAGGAACATAAAGGGGAAACTTGTTCCTAAGACACAACACCATAAAACATAAAATGGATCGCCATGCGTTTGATGGGAGTTGGCATGGGCTGATCTGAACGTCGGCCAAAAGTTTGGGAATAAACTCATGGAAAGGGAACCTAAGCCCAGCTATGAGGGCATCCCTAAAAACACATAACCCATTGGGCCTCCAATGACAAGGCCTGTCACAAGGCCCAGCCTTAACAAGTCTAAATGGAGAGTTAATTGCATAAGTTTTGTTGTAATTTTTAATTATGTCATCATCATGAAACTTGTTACAGCAATTATAAGCATCTAAATCAGCTAGAGAAGGGTGATCATCTCCACGCAAGTTGATCATTTCAGTTAAACTCATATAAGAAGAACGAATTTCGATATCGTTACCTCTTTTGGAAGCTGAATTCATCTTTAGAAGGCGTTATGCAGATTTGTCCGCCATTGATCTTCAAGGTATGAATGCTCAAGCCCAGAAATTCAGTTGAAGAAGATAAAGATGCAACAGAAAGCCCAGAAAATCTTCAAAAGAAACCCAGAAACCGGCAGAAACTCGCCTGATAACGGAAAAATCGCTGGGAAAAATCGCCGGGAATCGCCTTAACTTGAGAGAAATGACTAAGAAAATTTTTAGGGGAAAGTATAGTATGTTAGAGTGAAGTGAAAAATGAATCTTACTCCACCTTCTTATAGGAATTTTGCAACTGGCTAATAGCCGGTTAAAATTCCAAATAATTGGCAATAGCCGGTTAAGGCCCGTTGAGAGGCCCATAGGCCCAAAGAGCAGGAAGGATCTAGAAGAATTATAAATTTCCTAGTAAATAAAGGGGGGTTAAGGCCCAATAAGCCCAGTATAGCATTTATTCGACCAGGATCCTGATCGAAATGTCGACCAGGAATCTTGGTCGAAATGAGCTAGACCAGAGTGTCAAAATTGCATTTATTCGACTGGATCCTGATCGAAATGTCGACCAGGAATCTTGGTCGAAATGAGCTAGACCAGAGTGTCCAAATTGCATTTATTCGACCAGGATCCTGATCGAAATGTCGACCAGGAATCTTGGTCGAAATGAGCTAGACCAGAGTGTCCAAATTGCATTTATTCGACCAGGATCCTGATCGAAATGTCGACCAGGAATCTTGGTCGAAATGAGCTAGACCAGAGTGTCCAAATTGCATTTATTCGACCAGGATCCTGATCGAAATGTCGACCAGGAATCTTGGTCGAAATGAGCTAGACCAGAGTGTCCAAATTGCATTTATTCGACCAGGATCCTGATCGAAATGTCGACCAGGAATCTTGGTCGAAATGAGCTAGACCAGAATTACAGAATGGCATTTATTCGACCAGGATTCTGATCGAAATGTCGACCAGGAATCCTGATCGAAGTGCCATCGACCAGAGTGACAAAATGGCATTTCTTCGACCAGGATCCTGATCGAAATGTCGACCAGGAATCCTGATCGAAGTGCCATCGACCAGGATGATAGAATGGCATTTATTCGACCAGGATTCTGATCGAAATGTCGACCAGGAATCCTGATGGAAGTGCCATCGACCAGAGTGACAAAATGGCATTTCTTCGACCAGGATCCAGATCGAAATGTCGACCAGGAATCCTGATCGAAGTGCCATCGACCAGGATGACAGAATGGCCATATGTCGACCAGGATCCTGATCGAAAATTCGACCAGGAATCTTGGTCGAAATGCCTCAGACCAGGATGCCAAAATTGATTTTATTCGACCAGGATCCTGATCGAAAATTCGACCAGGAATCCTGATCGAAAATTGTGAAGACCTTTTTTCTGATTTTTCCTGCAAAAAGCGATTTCTTTGGAAAGAAATTTTAGAAATTATGGCATTGACGAAATGCTCGTGAGTATAAGAAAAAGTGCAAGGAAGTTATTAAATTTCTTTAAGGCATAAAAATTGTTGTTTACCCTCGAATAAGGCAAATCGTCGTAAATGTGTAGGTCGCTCCACACTTTACGTTTAAGACGATATCCGTGAAACACTAGTGTACTAAAAATCCCTGAATTAGGGTAGATTGTCCCAGGTAAGGGATGAATCAAACCCCAAGTCTCGATGAGAACCAATTATAACTTCAATGAAAACCTGATCAGTTTTCCTAGAAGTTGGGGGGCAAATGATATGGGCTGAAAATAAAGCCCTAAAGACACCTTTAATGATACATTAAATAAACCTAGGTTGGTCCAAAGACAAGGCCCAGTTATAAGGCCCAAAAACCCTAATTATGATAATAATTCGTAATTAGATAAATCAGCCAATATGAGATTCAGTTATCGAGTCCCAAAGGAAACCAAATCATCCCGGGAGTGGTCTCCAAGGAATACAGCTGTAGTGCTTATCCACGTTCTACCCGGAAGGATCCAGAATTCTACCTAAAATAGGTATCTCGTCCACCAAGATACCAAGCCCTACTTTCAAGGCCCCCAAGGCCTATATAAGGACCTGCTCCTTCACATCTAGAACTACGTTTTTTGGCTTGATTCTTGATATTTGCAAGATACGTAGGCATCTTGTGAGGACCCGAGTTAAGTCACGAAACACTTGATCAGCCATTAAAGCTCGAAGCTCTCATAAACCCTAGCATTCAATACGCAATAAATACACCCTATTTTTCGTTCCACAACAATATACTAACTTAAAAACCGTGCGATGCACGGATGGTTTTTAATATAATGTAAACTTTTTTTAATTTAAATAAAAAATTTAAAATATGAATTTGGTAAACTTAAAATTTTAAATGATATGATCTGATAATAATTATATATATGTTATCTGTAATATTTTAAAAAAAATAATGGTTTTAGCTGGAAAACGTAATCGGTTAGTTACTAATTATTATGATTTTATTTAAATAAAGTCACCCGAATAGGTTTTATTGGAAAAAAATAAAATCGAAAGGATAACGTATTTTAGTTGAAAAAAATAATTGATTAACTATTAGTAATTACAATTATAATATTTTGTTTATTAAATAGAATTGCTCATAGTATTTTTAGAAAAGAAAGAATTTTAGTTAGATAAAATATAAAAGATATGTAAAGTTATTTATATAGTAGAAATAATTTTTAATCTTATAATTAAAAAGAATATTCAAATCATGATATAAATTAACACTGCAATTTTAAATATGTATAAATCATTTTCATTATAATAGCCTCAATCAATTAAATTTAATATAATAATAATGTGTGGAAAAAGTTCAATGAAATTATAGTATAAATAAATATGGAAAAATAATGTAAATGACAAAAAAGTATATATATTTTATGAATGTAATATAAGCTCTTTTTTTTTGTTTTTTGAAATAAAGCAATTTCATTAAAATTTAAATTTGATTTAATATCTGCACCAACTTAATTATTACTCCCTCCGTCCCTAATTAATTGTCCAGTTTGACTTTTCAGTGGTCAAATTGACTAACTTTTGACTGAAGATTAAAATTAATCCGTTTATTATTTTAAAAAACTGAAAATCACATATTAAAATAGATTAGAAGTAGTTTATAATGGTATAGTTTTTTTAAATATTTTTCATTATGTAATATATATATAAATTTCAGTCAAATTTGAGTCAATTTGACCAACAAAAATAGAAACTGGATAACTAATTAGGGACCGAGGGAGTACAAACCAAATATAAACAAGATCTTACCGTCCTTGGGTCGAGGAGGGTTATGCGGAGGGTTGGATTCTAGTCATGCGCTGGTTCTTTTTTGTTCTCTTTTTTTCCAAATAATGTTGCCAGCTGTTGTACGGTTGTGCAGGTTTTTTTATTCATTTTTTAAAGTATTTTTTTTGTCAATTTGTAAAATAAAAAAGAGAGAAAATTTTGAAATTTCTTTTTTATAATTGTTCTAGTTTTCTATTTTGCCAAAATTTTAATAAATTTCCGAACAAATATTTTTTGAGAAAATTTTCGAACAAATATTTTACAAAAAATTTCCGAAAATAAATCTACAAAAAATTATTTTCCGGAAAAAAAATCCTGTAGTATTTTTCGAAAAAAATATTTTCTGAAAATTTTTCGAAAAAATATTTTTTGAAAAATGTATGAAAAATTTTCCGAAAATTATTTTCCAAAAATATATTTCTGAGAAATTTTTTTCCCGAAAAATTTCAGAAAAAGTAACTTCCGAGAAATTTTTAAAAAAGTATTTTCCGAGAAATTTCAGAAAAAGTATTTTCTGAGAAAATTTCAGAAAAAATATTTTTCGAGAAAAATATTTTCGTAAAAATTTTCGAGAAAAATATTTATTTTCTGGAAAAATATTTTCTAAAAAAATGTTTCCCGATAAATATTTTTCAATAAAATATTTTTCGGTAAAAACATTTCCTAAAAAAATATTTTCGAAAAATATATATCCCGAGAAAATATTCGTATTTCTTATTTTTCATGAAATATATTTTTTAATTAAGTTTTATACATTTAAAAAAATTATAATTATTTGTATCACAACCCTTCCCAACCTAATTCTCCATCCAAATAAAGTAAGGATTTAACCCTTCATTACTCAACCACTACATCCAAATAAGGTAAGGGTTAACCCAACCCATCCCTTCCCAACCTAACCCATCCCATTCTAACCCTATCCAACCCAACCCCTCCTAACTCCCTATCCAAATAGATCCTTAGAGTTACGGATTGCCTACCCTCATGACCTACATATTTAATTACTGCTCACAGTCTTAATTATTAAATAATTATGGTTCTCTTCAGTATCTCATACATTTAAAAAACAAAAGACAACACATTCTTTTACCAAAAATATTGGAGTAACAATAGAACGACACCTCTCTAATGAGAGTTAGTCGCCCCATCTCCCTCTAACCCTAATCGTCCACATCTCCTTTCTTCCCATCTTAACACACACTCTCTCTCTCTATCTCTCTCTCTCTCCCTCTCTCTACCTCCCTCCCTTATATCCATCTCAATTCGTAGCCGCACCATCTCCATCCACACATCACCTCTTCCCTTGTTTTTTAATTTTTTTTTTATCAATAAACATCCTCTTTTGTTTTGTTTTCTTCTTCAATAAAATTGAGTTTGGGCTTTTTCGTTTCTGCTATTTGAGTTATTATTTGTGTGTTTGAGTGTCTCGCTTTGTGCGATGTGTCTCGCTTTATGCGATGTGTTGGTTGTGTTGAAAATGAATTTTACGGTGTATTGGGAGATCTGGATATCCTGCATCAACAACACTTTCGACAGGTTTATAGCTGGTATCCGGGAGGTAGATAGCTAGGGTGTGTTTGAAATGGTATTGAAAATTGCATGTGCTTACCTCTCACAAAAAAAAAACTGTTCATAACATGAGGCCTCTAAACACAGTTTTTGCAACTGAGTCCTCTGAACATTGCATTATTCATGGAATTACTGTGAGGGTCAATTGTGAAGCTACTGTTTTCAGGGGAGATGCAGGCAGGATTGCTCGGGAAACCATTATCTTCATTTTTAATTTTCAGAATATTTGTATTCAGTTAGTTAAGCAATCCGGAAATAAGGCGGCTAATTATTTAGCTCGTTTATTTGTTTTTCAACCTGATTGCATGATCAGTTGGGGATTTGTCCCGATTGAGTCTCTTTCAAAGTATTAATGAAATCCATTTTAAATTTGGCAAAAAAAATGCTATGTTGCTTTTGAAAAATTAAGATGAAACTGCAAATGTACATTAACATCTGGTTCGGGGTGTATGACTACATTTTATATGCATATTCGGTAATAATGATATTTTCTAATTAAACTGATTTTTAGTCATACAAATCAGCATAGATCTTTTGAAGCATGAATAATACATTTATGGGGCACATTATTAAGAATTAGTTTATAATTTGTGTAAAGTATGGTTTTTTTATAATTTATTTATATTATAATATAATAAATATTAATTTTAATAAGTTTTTGGGAGAATTCGAACGTTACACCTTTATATATAACAATTTTTAATATTATATATAAATTAATATGTTGTTGGCGAAAATCCAACCTTAAACCTCTATAAATAACAACTTTTAGTATTGTTATATGTAACTGACATTATTTTATTTGACATCTAACAGTTGTAAGTAGAAGGAAAAAAAGCAATTGTAAATAGAAGGGATAACAAAAAATGAGGAAATAACAGCAAAAGATTAACCAAATTACAAAATATATCTATTTTATTGTGTGCAATTAAATTTGCCTCATTATAGGGCCTAGTTACTAGTATCGAGTTTATACTGGACTGGATGCAAAGCTTACTGGACTGGATGCAAAGCTTATGGGTTCCGCTGGATAGCCCATCAAAAGTAGAAGCAAACTCGGCACAGTATTGGACTATTGGGAAAAATTTAGAAGTTTAAATCGAACAAGGAACAATTAAATTTAGTATTGCACAGTATTCAAATCATGATATAAATTAACACTGCAATTTTAAATATGTATAAATCATTTTCAATATAATAGCCTCAATCAATTAAATTTAATATAATAATAATGTGTGGAAAAAGTTCAATGAAATTATAGTATAAATAAAAATGGAAAAATAATATAAATGACAAAAAAGTATATATATTTTATGAATGTAATATAAGCTTCTTTTTTTTTGAAATAAAGCAATTTCATTAAGATTTTAATTGGATTTAAGATCTGCAACAAATTAATTATTAAATATAAACAAGATCTTACCACCTGGTCTCATAAAATCAAAAACTACTTAGAGTTACGGATTGCCTACCCTCATGACCTACATATTTAATTACTGCTCACAACACCCCCAAATTAGACTAATAACTTAGACTAATAACTTAAAGTCTTAATTATTAAATAATTATGGTTCTCTTCAATATCTCATACATGTAAAAAATGCTATGTTGCTTTTGAAAAATTAAGATGAAACTGCAAATGTATATTAACATCTGGTTCGGGGTGTATGACTACATTTTATATGCATATTCGGTAATAACGATATTTTCTAATTAAACTGATTTTTAGTCATACAAATCAGCATAGATCTTTTGAAGCATGAATAATACATTTATGGGACACATCATTAAGAATTAGTTTATAGTTTGTGTCAAGTACGGATTTTTTTTTATAATTTATTTATAGTGTAGTATAATATAATAAATATTAATTTTAATAATTTTTTGGGAGGATTCGAACCAGTTGTCAATAGAAGGAAAAAAGCAATTGTAAATAGAAGGGATAACAAAAATATGAGGAAATAAAAATAAAAGATTAACCAAATTATAAAATAAATCTTTTTTTTTTTGACAAAATGCAAATTCATTCCATTAAATTGAAACAAGTCTAGTCGGGACAAACCCCCAACTGACAATGCAATCAGGTTGATAAACAATAAACGAGGTAAGCAAATAGCCGCATTGTTTTCAGACTGCTTAACACACTGAATCCATAGATTCTTGAAACTGAAAATGAATACAAAGGCTTCCCGAGTAATTCAGCCTACATCACTCCCGAAACTGGTAGCTTGACAATTGACCTTCACAATAGTTCCGTGGCTGTTGCGGTGTTCAGGCAACTCAGTTGCAAAAACTGAGTTATGAGGAACAAGAGTCCTCGAATAATGAACAACTATAATTTGTGAAAGGTAAGCACATGTGATCGCCACCGTTCCAAGCATACCCCAGCTATCTACATGCCGGGAACCAGCTATAAACATGCCGAAAGTAAGCATACCCCAGCTATTTACATGTTGGGAACTAGCTATAGACATGCTGAAAGTATTAATAATGCAGTAAATCAAAATCTCCCAAAATTCTATCCGAATCATTCTCATTGATAACACCACAAAAACATAACTACCTCAAATATAATAACGCATAACAACCCAAAAAATTGGCTACTAAAACACACGCCAAAAAGCGAGACTGAAGCAAAATTGAACCTTATTGAAACAAAGAAGAACAGATTCGAGGATTAAACTCGATTTTATTGAAGTAAAAAAGGGGGAGGTGGGTGGTGGGGGAGGTGGGAGGGACGGAGACAAGGTGGGGGGACGGCGGGTGGTAATTTATATATGTTGACAAGGTGGTAATTTATTGTGTACAATTAAATTTGCCTCATTTTAGGGCCTAGTTACTAGTAGCGAGTTTATACTGGACTGGATTCAAAGCTTATGGGCTACGTTGGATAGCCCATCAAAAGTAGAATTAAACTCGGCACAGTATTGGACTATTGGGAAAAATTTAGAAGTTTAAATCGAACAAGGAACTGTGGCATGCCGCTTTTATCAAAAAAAAAAAAGAAAAAAGAAGAATACGCACGTCCATGCCTCAGCTAAATGTTTTTATTTAATGTTAATGGATTGGGTACATATTGAATTATTGTAGATTTTTAACAGTATTGTCGTAAATTTAGTTCGGATTATCGAATTGAACTTCCAAATCATTTAAATTGAAAAAAGCATAAAATTAAAATCGCACATAATGGATAATATACTAAAAATGAGGAAAAAATCTTATATTATAGCTGAAAAAAATATTCCAAAAATAAAAAAATCTTGGAGTTTGATCATAAATTTAAAATTTAATGTGTGTATTTATGATTTGTATGTACATGTACATTATATTTTCATAAAGATATATTTATACAACGATTAGAGAAGAAATATGAAGAATCGTTCATCATTGTAGAATCAATTTTAAACTTTATAATGAATCATGATTAACACTCCGGTTTTGAATATGTCATGTGAATAATTTTCAATATAATAGACCTAATTGCATAAAATAATAACGTGTGGAGAACATAATAATAATATAAATTAAAATATGTCTTATACTTATGTCTTATGCTTGTGTCTTATAAATTAAAATAATAATATATTTGAATTAGAATTGGAGGAAAGGGAAAGAAGAGAGAGGAGAGAGAAGAGTAGAAAACGGGAAGTTAATTTTTGAATGTTAAAAATGATTTACGACAAGTATAGAGGTGCCTCATAAGGGCATAAAATGGATGTCCTAGTATTTTAAAACACCACTAGAACATTGTTAGAGTACAAAAAGTGATTAAATGTCCTAAACATTAATTTAGGTCATATTGGATTTGCTCTTAATTAAGTAAATATATAAATAAAGATGAAGGAAAGAAAGAGATGCATGTGGATGGGGAGCTATACACAGACACACCACAAAGGTTCAACCCCAAGAATCCATGTGGAAGATAGGGAGGTCCCCTCATGCATCCTAGCTCCCACCATATATATGCGTCTCATCGTGGCCGAAAGTATTCTAACGGATCAAATTTATACATATTGTTCTATGTTTGTGTGTGATGAATTATGAAGACATGCATGCAGTCAAACTGACTTTATGTATATCTTCCTCCATCGATCCCATTATGTAAGAATAAAAGGAGGTGCCAGAGAAGAAGATGCTGTTGCCATTATTTGCTTGCTGACAGATTGTGAATACCTAGCCACAGAATCAGAATTTCGAAATGATAATTGGACTAAAAAATCATGTTACCATTCTTTTTTAAATGTTCGTTAAAACTTTAAGTTTTAAATGGTTTATGCATAAGAATTAAGGAGAAAGTGAATGTTACCCTTCGAAAATGAAACATTTTCATAATATCGATCTAGTGAAAAGAAATATGCAGGAAAACAGAAACATCTCAGAACTACAAAAAGATATATGCAGGCATACATGCAGAAACACATCAGAGCTACGAATAGGTAGCCAACACTAGCACAATACCACTAATTAACCCACTATATGTTATCACTGCCAACACTTGCCTAAAAAAATGATAAATTTACTAAATTAACCCACAAGTTCACATTACACTAATCAATAAAATAATACTTAAATCGACCACCAATATTATCGATCATAATCGTGATAAAAAAAAATATGACATACAAATTTATTGCATGTCAATATTATTACTGATCACCTTTGATCAATTATATATTTTTAAACCGGCCAACAAAGATTGGTTGATTATGATATTGGTATATGTTGGCAACTTCCTCACATCCCACTCCAGAAAGGGGAAGGTACAATCTGCATCAAGATGCCTAAACATGGTTGAGATGATTGGCTCAATTAAATTATAAAAATTGAGTTCATGTCCAAATCAGCTTTAACGATCATTTAATTATCAATCAGTACTATTTTGAGTAAATTATTTGCGTTTTGATTAATTTGTAGTAATAAGATACCTAGTTAGCTCAACTAATTATACTCTTCAGTGGGAAGGGATGTCCTAACTAGGGGTGTAAATCTAACTAGGGGTGTAAATGAGTCAAACTGTTCGTGAGCTACTCGAGCTCGGCTCGTAAAATATTCGAATTCGGTCTCGATTCGTAAAATATTCGAATTCGGTTAGATAATAATCGGGCCGAGCTCGAGCTCGAGCTATTCGAATAGATGACTGAGCCGAGTTCGAGCTTCATATCACTCGATTCGTATGGCTCGCGAGCCTAATCGAGCTTATATATATTTTATTATTTATATATATATTTTTATTCATATATTATTTTTATGTTATTTATATATTGTTATATAAATATTTAATATTTTTATATATTAATCGAATCGAGCTCGAGCCGAACTTAAGGTATTCGAGCTTTTGTTGATCATAATTAGTGAAATTGATTCGAGTTTTCGAGCCGAGCTCGAACATATCACATATGTGTCGAGCCGAGCTTCGAGCTTGAATTTTATTGTTCGGTCGAGCTCGAACCCGAGCTCGAGCCGGGACTATTTAATCGAGCTCGAACCGAGCCTAGTCAATGTTCGACTCGACTCGGCTCGTTTACAGTCCTAGTCCTAACAAATGTCAAATGATTCTATATGCTTTACATACATATTTATATGTTTAATTTGATTTGTTAAGAAAAAGCATGCATACTTTAAAGTGCTTTGTTGAAATAGAAGATCTTCGCATGGCTCTTCACATTAATGTATTTTTCTCATCTTTAGTTAGTGTGGGTGTAACTAATTTCTGTTAATTTGTTAATCGTTTACTTTATCCTTTTTAACAGAGACAGCGGGGATGCCACTGCAACTCGTAGAAAATATCGTTTGTACTAATTGTTTTGTTAAACTTTGACTTTTCGAAATTTACAAATATTTACTCCGTTCGTCTCATTTAATGTGATCACATTTCTTATTTATTTGTCCCAAAATTAATTATTATCCATATTCAATTATTATGATAAATAAGTATTAATTATGTTTTATTTAAAAAGTAATATAATTTTTTAGTAATGTTTGTTTAATATGATTGAATAAAAGGTGGAAATATGTTTGGTAACAAAATGAGTGGAATGGAGGAATTATGGGCCTGTTTGGCTCTCCTTATTTTTCTAAATAAGGATTTATTTCGAGAAAAAATTTCACATTTACATACTAATTTTTAGAATTAAATATTTAGGAGGGGTTTAGTATTCTTTATTTGCAGAAAATAAGTAACTTTTTTCAGAAATAAAGTACAATTTGATGTACTTTTCTCAGAAATAATTTACTTATTTCTGAAAAATAAGATTTGTCAAACGGGCTCATTATATATCCGAGTATTGGTGATGAGTATTTTATTACATTTTGTTTGATTAATTTTTAATTTCCGTATATTCTTTCGAATTGATTGATTTTTACTGACTGTTGTGGAATAAAAACGAGGGTCTGTATGTATTTAATGCTAGGGTTCGTGAGCTTCGTGCTTTGATGGATGTTCTTGCATTCGAGACTAAACGGTCTTCACAAGATGCCTACGTATCTCTGTATTGCTAGAGAATCAAGTCAACGTAGTTTTGAGAATGAGGGATCGGACCCTTTATATAGGCTGCGGGAGCCTTAGAATTATGGTAAGATTCGGAGACTTGGTGGGCAAGTCACCTCCTTGAGGAAGGTTCTAAACTCCTTCCTTGTAGGAATCAGTTTCCATGTTGAATTGAATGCCTTGGAGGCTAAGTCTAGCAGGAGTAGTATCCTTATTTGACTCTTATTTGCTGAGCTGCTTATTACCCTTAATATTAATTATGAATTTAATATTGTAATTAGGGGTTTGGGCCCCACTAATGAGCCCCACGTTTGGACCATGCTGGGTCTAATTAATGCAACATTAAATATGTCTTTAAGGCTTTACTTTTAGCCCATATCATTTGCCCCCCAACTTCTAGGAAAACTGATCAGGTTTTCCAGTTTTCCTTGAAGTTTTAACTGTTTTTTTCGAGACTTGGGTCAGGGTTTATCATTTGTACACTAAGGTTTCACGAGTATCGTCTTTTGTGTGAAGCGTGGAGCGACCGACACGTTCATGACGATGTTCAACGACACTAAACGTCGTTTAAAAGATGCTACACGGCGCTAATCAGCCTTAAACGACGCTTCTAGTCTACCCTTGTCAGCTGTACCCCAACGCATTGAGGTTTGTCAATATCTTCATAATAAGATGCCGGGAGTTGGGCATCCCATTAGTACTACAGTGTTCCGAAGTATTTTCTTGATCAATAACTCTTCTGATTGCAAGAAAGGGCGGATTGGTCTTCATCATCGATCCAAGCTTCCACATATGGTGAACTCTTTTTCTTTTCCAGATTCTCACCACTTCTGGGAGAGGGAGTTTGTAAACCTTGAGTGCGAAGGTAGCGATTGGGGTAACTTCTTTGTGAAGAGGTTTGGATCTGTGGAAGATAGTTCGTACTTCGTGTGTGAACTTAGTGATTCAGAATTACTAAACCGAGATATGCTCCTCGTGGATGATGGTCGCACCCATTACAAGACTTTTCTAAACGAAAAGAAACTTATTGAAGCTGGCCTCAGCTTTCTTTCTTTTGAGGGTAATTTTCTTTATTTTTGAACTCTGTTTTGTTCTTATTCCGATATTTTTCCTCTTTGCAATTCAGCTGTTGAGGAATTGGACAACCATCCCGAGAATCATCTTACCGTGACTAAGAGAATGAAGAAGAATGCTGAGGCATTGCTGAATCCTACCAGACCTCGCGTTCCTCACTTCTTGGAGAGCTGCCTCATGGTGGGAAAAGGTCCCAAAATGCTAACTGGGATGTCAGGACCCCCTTCATTCCATCCTGGGGGATCTGCGAACAAGACTCAGTCATGGGAGATCCTCATCTAGCCTTGGATTGGTCCAAGCTTTTAATCACTCCTCCCGATCTTGTGAATTTGAATGCGGGCGACAAAATGGAAGAATCCGAGCTCATAGGGGCTCAAGCTATGTATCAGGTATGACACTCCCTCTTGTGGGTTCGGCGCTCTTACTAATCTTGACTTTATAAATGCCTTGTGTCTTATCAGCTTCCCCATTGTAGGCCAATGCTTATTTTCAGGCTATTTCTCATTAAGGTCGGGCCTTTAGAGATGAGAATGTAACTTTGAAGGGTGACCAGGCAAGGTTTAAGGAAGAAGCCCTAGACTTTGAATCCAGGGTTATTCGTGCTGAGGCGGACGCTTTATCCTATCAAAAGTAACTTGCTTATTTGGCCAGAAAGAAAGAATCTGATGCTGATAAGGTGATCGAGGCCTATCATAGGTCAGAAGATTTTCTCAAGTTCATGGATGACCATGACGACGAGGTACGGCCCTTTAATATGTCCGTTGGTTGGGACAAGGCTGTCAATGTTGTGAGCTATATGCATCCTTCTGTTGTTATCCCTACGAACTTTCCTTGCCCTGACTGGGCTGCTGGTGGTGGAAATCAGGTTGACCATGCTTCTGGTTCAGGAACCAAGGCCATTCCTCAGACATCGAGCTCTAGATCTCAAGAAGGCCCTCGACACTCCAAGAGAGCTGCTCAGGTTATTAGCCAGGATTCATCTTCCTCGAGCTCTCGCGGGAAGAAGCCCATGCCAGCGAGGAGGGATGGGATGATTCGTCAGCCAAACCCGGGCAGGAGGAGGCTTCGAAATGAAGCAAGCCCTTCTTCTAGCTCCTCCGAAGAAGAAGAAGAAGAAGAAGAAGAAGAAGGGGAAGAGGTCGAGAGGACTGGGGAACCGCCGACAGTAGTGGTAGTCGAAGATGATAGCGACTCTGATGATGATTCGGACGAGGAGGGTTCTACCGAGGAAGAGAGCTCTGAAGATGCTCCACAGGAGTAGGTGGCCTTGCATGGCCTTGTTCGCCACTTGTGGCTTTATCTTTCGTTAAGGTCCTTCGGGACTTATCTTTTATTTGGGTCTATAACTTAAACTTTAACCTTAGCCCTTCGGGGCACTTTTATTTATGCATTTGTTTCCCTTCATTCGTATGTTCTTTTGCTTTCGGTACTTGGTCATTCTAGACTTACACTCAACAGGTGCTTGGTACATAATTAAAATCACAGAATCATAGAATGGAAAACAAACTTGCATTAATAGTCGGGAACGGTTCAACCCTTACATAGATAACTACTGTCCTACTCGGGGTAATAAGCCCTGGAATGGTTTCATTGAACCTTATTTCTACTTCTCCTAATAAATAGATAAAAAGTTAAGTCCTTGCAAGGATAGCTTAAACGTAATAAATCTTTAGGTTCAAGGCATGCCAAGTGCGAGGCACCTCGTTCCCGTCCAATGTCTCTAACTTGTAGGATCCCTGTCCTAGTGTCTTCCTGATTCGATAAGGACCTTCCCAGTTGGTGGCTAGCTTCCCTTTCTGGCCAACTCCGGAGGCCTCTATCTTTCTTAAAACCAGGTTGCCTTATCGAAAGAACCTCTCCTTAACCCTTTGGTTGTAATGGAAAGACGCCCTCTTCTGATGCTCCGCATTCCTGGCATTTGCTTCATCCCTGACCTCATCAATTAGATCGAGGGCGAGCCTCATGCCTTCTTCATTAGTCTCTGGCTCATATGCCTCAACTCGCGGTGAAGCATGCATAATCTCCAAGGGCACAACTGCCTCGGCTCCGTAAGCCAGCAAGAACGGGGTTGCTCTAGTTGTCACCTTACAAGTGGTGCGATACGCTCAAAGTATAGGCAACAACTCATCCACCCAAGTGTTTCTTGAGCGTTCGACCCTCTTTTTCAGTCCATCAAGGATAATCCGATTTTATACCTCTGCCTATCCATTAGCTTGAGGGTGAGCCATTGAAGTAAACCGAAGCTCAATAGCATTCTCCTCACAGTACTTCTTGAACTCTTCATTGTTGAACTGTGTCCCATTGTCTGTCACAAGGATTCGCGGAATTCCGTATCTGTAAATTATGCTTTCCCAAAAGAACTGAGTGACTTGCTTGGTGGTTATCTTGGCTAGAGGTTTAGCCTCAATCCATTTAGTGAAGTAGTGAATAGCTACTACCAGAAACTTTCTTTGTGTTGAGGCTACGGGGAAAGGTCCGAGTATGTCCATTCCCCACATTGTGAACGGGATAGGAGAGTTAATCGAGGTTAACATCTCAGGCGGCTGTCTTACAATCGGAGCGTGCTTCTGGCATCTGTCACACCTCTTGACATAATTTTGTGCATCGACCAACATTTCAGGCCAATAGAATCCCAGACGAGTGATCTTATGAGCTAGGGCCCTGCCCCCCAAGTGTTGCCCACAGATCCCTTCATAAACTTCTTCTAATGCTTCCTTTGCCTCCTCGGGCCTCAAACATCTCAGATACGGGATGACGAAAGACCTCTTGTAAAGGATGCCCTCAATCAAGGCATACCTTAATGCTCTCACCGACAGCTTTCGTGCCTCCTGGGCATCGTCAAGGAGCCATCCAGTTTCCAGGTGAGTTTTGTTTGGATCTATTCAACAGCTCCCTACATCAATTGGTGCCACCAACTTCGAGTTGATGGACGGGGCCTTCAAGACCTGAAAGTAAACACTCCCTGCGTAATTCTCTATTTCTGAAGAAGAAAATTTGGACAGGGCATTAGCCTTAATGTTCTTTTCTCTCGGAATGTGCTCCACATAGCACTCGTCAAACCGAGTCATGATAGCTTTCACAACTCTCAAATATTTTGCCATAGTTTCATCCTTGGTTTCAAACTCACCATTCACTTGCGAGACTACCGGTCTTGAGTCTCCACAAATTTTAAGGTTCTTGACCCTCATGATTTTGGCCAAGCCCAATCCAGCTATCAAGGCTTCATACTCGACTTCGTTGTTGGTTGTTGGGAAGTCCAACTTCAAAGCATACTCAACTGTGAATCCATCGGGGCTTTGCAAAACCATTCCTGCACCACTAGATTTTGTTTTTGATGCCCCATCAAAATAGAGCATCCAATATTCCTTCTGATCAGGTAACAGCTCTTCATCTTTATCCTTACCTTCAGGGGTGGGTACTATCTCCTGCCCCCGACTTCTCGGTTGTCAATGGTACATTCAACCACGAAGTCAGCTAATGCCTGAGCCTTAATCGCAGTCCGAGGCTTGTATGTGATATCAAATTCTCCAAGTTCGATTGCCCACTTGATTAGCCTTCCACTGGCCTTCGGGCTATGCAGAATATTTCTCAATTATTGGTCCGTCAGGACTTCAATCTTGTGGGACTGGAAGTATGGTCGTAGCTTCCTCGAAGTTGTTATCAATGCTAAAGCAAACTTCCCAATAGGAGAGTAATTCAATTTGGCTCCGTGCAACACCTTGCTCATGTAGTAGATAGGTTTCTGGATCTTGTTCTCTTCTCGGATGAGTACAGCACTCAAGGCTTGTTCAGACACAGCCAGGTACAGATATAAGTCTCCCCGGGACTAGGTTTGGCCAACAACGGGGCTTCAGTCATATACTTCTTCAACTGTTCAAAGGCCTCTTGGCTTTCAGGAGTCCACTCGAAATTTTTCACCTTCTTCAATGCTTGAAAGAAAGGCAGGCACTTGTCACCAGACTTAGAGATAAATCTCCCTAGGGCTGCAACTCGGCCCGTTAGCTTCTTTACATCTCGTATAGAGCGGGGTGGTTCCATATCCAAAATCTCTTTGATCTTATTGGGATTGGCTTCTATTCCTCGCTTTGAAACCATCAAACCCAAAAATTTTCCTGATCCAACACCAAAGGCACACTTGGCTGGATTCAACATCATCTTATGGTGCCTCAGCACTTCAAATGCCTCTCTGAGGTGCTTAATATGGTCTGCCTTGATTAGGCTTTTGACCAACATGTGGTCAACATAGACTTCCATGGTTTTTCCAATCAGATGGGTGAATATCTTATTTACCAATCGCTGATAAGTGGCTCCTGCATTCTTTAGACCAAAAGCCATAGCAAGATAACAGAAAACACCAAAGTTAGTTATGAAAGATACCTTTGGGATGTCATCCTTATGCATCTTAATCTGATTGTAGCCGCTGAAACCATCCATGAAACTCAACATCTCATGCCCAGCAATGGCATCTATCAGTGTGTCGATCCTTGGTAGGGGGAAACAATCCTTAGGACATGCATCATTCAAATCAGTGAAGTCTATACACATCCTCCACTTCCCATTTGCCTTCTTGACCATCACAGGGTTAACCAACCATTCGGGAAACTGAATCTCTTCAATAAACCCAGCCTCTAAGAGCTTGTCAACTTCTTTCTTAATGGCATCTTGCCTTTCAGGATCAAAATTCCTCTTCTTCTATTTTATTGTCTTCCGTTCAGGATCAACATTCAACTTGTGAGTTATGAGTTGGGGATCAATCTCTGGCATATCAACTGCAATCCAAGCAAACACATCACTGTTCTCTTGTAAGAATGCTGTCAACTTGCCCTTCAAGGGTTCCTTCTGAGAAGCTCCTATATAAGTAACTTTCTCAGGGTCGCCCAACTCTAGAGGTATGGGGACTAAATCCTCTGATGGCTTCCCTCGGTGTTCATCATCTCCTCGGACATCCATGTGTTCAATCGGAAGGATCTGCCCCCCGACTCCGTCGGCTCATAAAGCAGCTACATAGAAACTTCTAGCCATTTTCTGATCTCCTCTCTGTTCTCCAACACCATTGCGAGTTGGAAACTTAATCTTCATGTATAAGTAGAGGCCACAGCCTTAAACGCATGAAACCCAGTCCTCCCTAAGATCGCATTATATGTCAAGGCTGCCTTGATTACTAAGAAATTCAGCATCTGAGTAGCCTCCTTAGGTTCCTGCCCAATAATTACAGGCAGCTGAATGGTTCCTTCAACTTTGGACTCAACTCCATTAAATCCGTAGATAGGCATGTTGGTCGGGGTCAACTGAGAATCAGTGTAACCCATATTGACGAACGCGTCATGAAATAGAATATCAACAGAAGCTCCATTGTCTATCAAGACTCGCTTCACCTCCGAGTTTCCAATCACAGGGGTTATGACCATCGGGTCGTCATGAGGGAACTTCACCCCTTCGAGGTCTGAGTCATCAAAACCAATCGCTATTGCAGTCCTAGCATATTTCGGGGCTTCTCCCACGATGTGCATCACTTCTCTGGCATATGCCTTTCGAGAGTTTCGGGTTATGTCGGCCGCTGTCGGGCCTCCCCAAATCATGTTGATAACTGAACCTCGGGGCTGTGGGTTACGATCACGATCATTGTCCCTTCTGTCATTGTCTCTCCTGTCATAATCCCTTCTCTGGACTCCACGATCTTCACCCTTCGTGAACTTGCTTAGCTTTCCTTTCCGGATCAAGAATTCAATCTCGTCCTTCAACTGCTTACAATCATCTGTATCATGTCCCACATCTCTGTGAAACCTAAAGTACTGATCCTTGTTTCTCTTTGCGGGGTCACCCCTGAGTGGCTTCGGCCATCGAAAGTCCTTATCCTTCTTGATATCTAATAAGATTTGGCTCATAGGAGCATTCAGTCTTGCATAATCAGAAAATCTTGGTCCCAAACTCTTCTTCGGTGGTGACTCAGAGTCCTTGCTAGTTCAGGGATACTTGTCCCTAGCATCGTACTCTTGCTCTTGCTTTCGCTTCTTTGAATCATTGTTACCTTTTCCATTACCTACTGTGGCCTCTTTCTTCATGCTATCCTTAGCTTTAATGTACTTATCAACCCTTTGTTGGAGCTCAGCCATATTTTCAAGGGGGTGTTTCACCAATGACCTTTTAAAGAAGAGATCTGTGGTTCCGTGTTCCAGGGCTACCATGGCCACCTTGTTCTCCAAACACTACAAGAAAAGGGTCAATAGACATCAGTTTATGGCTGATGTCTATGTTATTTTGCATGTGATGTCTAGGTCGGAGATGTCTATTCTAGACATCGGCCAGAAACTGATGTCTATGCTAACATAGACATCGGTATTTGCTTCAATACACATCAGTTGTTCTACAAAATAGGTTACATATAATTAATTTTATAAACAACTTGCATGCCTTATATTCTAGAAAACATATAATAAACTAAGTTATTTTTCACATACACATCACTTTCTTTTTTTGGAAAAGATGTCTATTTGGATATTAGACATCATAATTTTAGCAGATAAAGTGATGTCTATAGTTATCTTAGACATCATCCTAGACTGATGTCTAATGTTCTTATAAACATTATTTTCTTTAAAAAAAAGCGATGTGTATAGCTATCTTAGACATCATCCTATACTGATGTCTAATGTAGGTATAAACATCAGTTTTTTTGAAACTCATTTATATGTGTCTCTTAGACATCAGATTTTATAAATAAAAAGTGATTTCTATTTGTTTTTTAGACATCGGACATTGTAGAAAAAATGTGATGTATATCTTTGTTTTAGACATCATTATTTGGTAAAATCACTTTATTTGCTAATAATAGATGTGACAATTGTCATTATGTGGCTATTGACAAAATAAAAATCAATGTCATTAACATCCAAATTACATAAACTGCATATCCAATGTACCAAATCCAAAACAAGTAAACATGACTACATGTAAATTGCCAAGTAAACTACATAACTCAACCATTGTTTCCATAAGCATGATTTAAATTGCCCCAATGTTGGTTGGGAATACTCTGTATCGAAATAAAGGTCTCTCGCCCCTGAAGGTGGGATGCTCAACTCCTTCACTAAAGCCTGGTTCCTTCTGTTTATAAAAACAAGAATAAGTTCCACGGGATACACTAATTTAAAATTACACTAATTTAAAATTCCAGGGTGGACGGATAAGCCATCTTCTCCATTGACAATCAGATGCAGCAGAGGAATTGCTGATGATCTCCCTTCAGTGACCAGATTCAGGCATTACATCCACAAACTAATTATGACAAACAAATATATAAACTGTATCGAAGTCTGAGTATTGATTCAAACCTTTTGCACATAACCTCTAACATCCCTCGTCAACTTTCTGAACAACTGCATTACAATAATTAGCACAGGCTTAGGAAGTTACAAAAAACTTGGTAACATGATAACTATTTAACAGTTTACCTGCCATCAGAATGAAGTACAACAGATACTATAACAGCATTACAAAGCTTTCCCTGCTTCATGCTCATCCCTTCCATTGCAAGCTTTTCAGGGAACATGGGATAAGTAGCAGTTGGTAAAAATACCAAAGTTCCTCTTTTAAATGCCTCCCTGCAGATCACGGAACTTTAATCATCCAAATTTAAAAATCTCCTAAATAATATTTACGAGTTGTGTAGCAAGTCAACTTATTTGTCCAAAATGCTACATGGTTGAACTAAACTACTCGGGTCTGCAACATGTATCCAGACCTTAATCCGTCCATCCTGCAATCTTGTAGCACTTAATGTATCATCAAGCTGCACAAATTTTGGTGGGTACAGAACTTAGTATCTGGGAAAATGGGATTAAAGTTTCTATATGTATAATCACCAAAATTTTTAATGAATATATTGCAAAACTACCTTCAATTCTCGAATGATCACAATTTTCAATCTTTGACAATTCAACAAACAAGAGATCTTCATACTTGGTAAATTCTAACATGAGCACCAAAATTGTAAAAACAAAGTACTGCATGGGACAAAAACGCAAAAGTTTTCAAATGCGGCATAGCTCTGGAGCTCTCTGGTATGTGCTAATTTAAATGAGGTATCTAACACATTGAACATCAAAAGCTAAAATTAGTTTACATCCACCAGTTCAACATCAAAAACAAGCCATGCGTTTGGTGGTATGGATCCACCAGCACCTTTACTCCCGTAGCTGCATCAAGGAACACGAGTTAGGTGTATAATATAACAGAAGTACTTTACAAGCATGATTAGCATAAAACTTTACAACTGTTCATTTTTTTGGCCAAGTGTAAAACAACATTTGTTAAGTCTGACTAGTCCAGTGAAATAAATAGTTAATCTTTAATGAATGTGTCCAGAAACAATTTAATCTTGTCTTTTATGCATTATTTCTTGTTAATATACTGTGAATTAAAAAAAAGGGCCCTTTTTTAACTTGGTGATCATGATAGGACCAACATCTAATAAAACTCTATTGAAATCCAGAAATAAAGATTAGATGTCGGCATAACTAATGAAAAAAACTGGACATAAAATCTAACTCCATTTATATTAGCTATATACCCTAGGACACATCAACGAATAGAAATTAAAAAAAAAAGTAGGATTGAGGACTCTTTAATAATAAACATCAAACAATAAAATAATAGAACATCAAACAATAAAAAGCAATAACCAAGTGTTTATAGTGGTGGTAAAGAGATTACTAATAAATGCACGATGTTTTAAATATAGCGAACAAACCAACAATATAAATAAGTGATTACCTTTCACTCCAACATCCCATCCTTTAATCACTTGTCCTATACCTGTGAACAAGAGTAAACGATAGACACTAGTTTAAAAAACAGAAAGGACATTAAAGCTATCTTGTATTAGGCTTGAACATACCTAGGCGGAACTTGAATGGAGCTCTGCCAACATTAGAATCAAATATCTTGCCATTCTTCTTGAGCTTACCAGTGTAATGTACACTAACCTAACAAGGCGGGTCCATTTTAGAATCACCAATTATGCAGCACTAGCAATTACAGAAAGTTAAATTCACCTTTTTCTCCGGAGCTGCTTTCCTCCCATCTGGTTTACCCATTCCCAACTCCTGAATCACTAATCCATTAGGGAAGGTCCTTTCTTGTAGTGGCTTGACTTCCTTTTTTTCCTTAATGTTCGTATTAGACAGATTAGTTTCAGAAGGAGCCGGCAACACATTTGCCTCAGCTACACTTTCCTGCTTCTTGCTCTTTTTCTTTTTTTTCTTCTCCCTAAAACAATGTCAACACTTAGCACCACAGACAAGACATCGGAAAGCATGCTAAAACAATGTTACAGCCACAAATGTTAGTTGAAGTAAAAAGCTTTTGTTTCGTGTTCTATGACAAATTTATCCAAGATCCTCACAGTTCACCTTCTTATGAAACAATATATTAATAAAATATTCGAAACCTTTGTTCAGTTCTTAACATCTATAATCAACCTGATGACATATACTCCACACCACAAAACTAAACGGCATGGTCAAGCATTTAAGATAAAAACAAATAAGTGAAGTTGCTAGAAAAAAGTTGCAAAGTTTGTTTCGATTGCAAATGTACAATAAGTGGTTTCTTTGAAGACGTAGTGTAAAATTTTATAAAACAGAGGAAAACATACCTCCACTTTGAGGAACATGTGAAGGTGGGAACATATCCATATCGTGGTCAATGAAATCATCCATATATTCATCCGAATCATAGTCAGAAGACTCTTCATACTCACTGTCAGACGACCCAATATCCACCCCGTAACCATCGCTTTATATGAGAGTAAAGGAACCGGCAAACATTAAAATACAAGTTCGAGTAATTATAATCTAACACCCTAGTTAACCTACATAACAACATTATAATGCAAACAACAAAACATGCATCATAAAATAATTGTTAAAGGATACGCCCCATGGTCATGTCCACATGGATCCTCGTTTTGACCATAGAAATAGCCAGAGAGATGGACGCTATGAGGCCCGATAACAGACAAGGTTACTTCATCGTCCTCCTCAAATTCAATATTCAATGAGCAAGTCTCATTTTTCTCCGGCAACAAGGAGCACAAGTAAATCGGGGTCTTGTCACCTACATTGCATTGAAGTACTATCCTCTTTGATGATGAATAATCACCTAGAGTTGCCTGAATTGTAAATCAACAGACAATATTGAGCAACATTAAATCAAAGGACTATGATAATCATTTCACCATATAAAATCTGAAATAATTTAATCAAATATTAATCCCTTAAAATTATTTCTTACAGACAATTTTTTAATTAGTTTCTAGTTCATTTTGAAGGTCAATATAATCCCATAAAAATTAAACTAAAAAATAGAAGTAAGCTAATTGCCCCGGAATTATATCGGGGTAAACAGGCACATGAAGTTTTGAAAGCCAACAGAGACTAATTCACATTCAGAATTAGAGGGAGAGATATAGTAACAAAACAACAATAAAAACTTAAGATAAGCAAGCAATTATTAACTTAGAGCAACTGATATATGTGAAAGAGAGGGAGAGAGAGGGAGGGACAGGGAGTGGGAGAGAGAGAGAGAGAGAGAGAGAGAGAGAGAGAGATTGATTCCAATAGAAGATTTTCAGCAGCTGATAACATATCATCTGCATAATCTGTACGAATGTTTAGCTTTAACAAATCGAGATTGATTCACAAGGGTACAATTAATAAGAACTCCTGAGCCATACTAATAACAAACAAGTAAAAAAACACAATTCCAATCCCTTTATCAATTAAACTCACTGCCGAAACTAATTATAACAAAATAACCACAAGTTAATAGAAGAAAACAGCATACATATATATAAATTAGAAAAAATTAATCCACAGAACAGCATAAACAAGAAATTAAAAACAATTGTTGGACTCGACTATAATTATTGGAGCAAAAGTCAGTTGCAACACTTGTTGCTATAGTCAGGCACAACACACAGATATCACTACTAGTATATATAGAAATTACATATAAAATAATTATACACATACATATATACATAAATTACATATAAATTAAATTAACCCCAAATTAAAACTTAGGGTTTCAATTTTAAACCTCCAATTTGTAATAAAATCAAATTAATCAAACCTGTAAGTTTGAACATATCAAACTTATGCTTACCCACTGATAAATCAAACTAATTCGAACTTTAAACCTTCGAGCTTTGACCTTCGAACAAATCGATTTCGATTTGAATATGAGAAAGAGTGAGTTTCGGAGGTTCGACTATAAGAGAGAGCTCTTCGGGGTTCGGGTGTGAGAGAGATAGAGCGGATTTGAGTGGTGGTGGAGGTGAGTGGTGGTGAGAGACGCGAGAGAGATGAGAGTCGAGAGAGATGAGAGTGAGAGTCGAGAGAGTTTTTCTGTTTTTTGTTTTAGATTTTTAGTTTATTTAGTTTTGTTTGAAACGGGGGCAAAGAAGGGGGAGAATATTTGGTTAGGGGGAATTTTGATTTAGGGGGTGAAATTTTGGCTAAGGGGGAAAACAAATGTAAGGGCGCGTAATTTCATTTTTTAAAGCTTGACTTTAGACATCAGTTTTAAAAATAGTGATGTCTACAAAACACAAAGACATCAGTTTAATGCGGGATGATGTTATTACATTTTTTAACATCAGTGGCATTTACGACCGATGTCTAAAGTATGATGTCTATTGACTGTTTTCTTGTAGTGAAATCAGTGATATTCAATGTCTTCTTAGTGAATCTTTTGAGGTAATCCCTCAAATTTTCGTTATTTCCTTGTACCACATACATGAGAGATGCAGAACTTTTTTCATGAACTCTTCTGCTAATGAACTGGCTAACAAAAGAAGCACTCAACTCCTTAAAGGAGCCAATTGAATTCGCGAGCAAGCGGCTGTACCATCTTTGAGCCATGCCCGACTAGGTTTGAGGGAACACCCTACACTTTAAAGCATCACTTGCAGGCTGCAGCAGCAGTGCGTTTGAGAACGTCCTGACGTGATTTGCGGGATCTCCCGTTCCATCATAAGCCTTGATTGTTGGCATCTTGAACTTCTTTGAAATACGAGCATTCATCACCTCCTCAGTAAACAGGGGTGTGGGATCATCAAGATCTCCAAGTGGCATCAGATCTTTGGGGTTATCCCTGGGGATTTCCACCCTTGTTGTTCTTCTAGTTGGGGCATCAGCCCTTTTTCTTTCTCCTTGAAGACCTTTCCAAGTCGATAATGGGAATCCTCCCTGTGGTTGGAGGAGGCTGAGTTTGATTCAATCTAGCTTGTTCTCTCGTCATATCGTCCTTCAACTTTAAGATCTCGGCCTCATGAGCCTTTATCCTCTCAGCAGTTGTCAAGGGAGGTCCATCATGGATAGTTTGAGTCCTCCTTCGAGGTTCTCTGCTAGCACGTCGCCTCCTTGGGGGCTCATCACGATCGTCATCCTCAAATGATGATGAATCGTCAGTATACGGACCAGAGTAGTCATCATACTCTCGATCTCGGATCTGTAAGGCATGACCGCTTGGTCCAGGTTCCCTTTGTCGAGGGGGATAATTAGGCAGCCCATACATCGGGTTGGTATTTACGGGGAGATCCGTAGTGTGGATCTGTACTCCCGGTGGTAGCGGATAAGCAGGATTAACAAGAGGATAGACCACCATCTGAAAAGGGTTGGTTTCTTGACCTGGATGGGCGACCACATGTAACGTACTCGCAGCATGGGGAATCGTCCCTATAGCTTGAGAAACTTGAGATTGGGTGATCGCCCCTGTTGTTGGGGGCACTTGTTCAGTGACGGGCGGAGCAGAGCTGAGGGGTATGGCCTCGGTAGAGGTCGGTACTGTTCTTCGTGTTTGAATCATGGTTGATGTTTTCTTCCCACAGACGGCGCCAAATGTTGTGGAATAAAAATGAGGGTCTATATGTATTTAATGCTAGGGTTCGTGAGCTTCGTGCTTTAATGGTTGTTCTTGCGTTCGAGACTAAACGGTCTTCACAAGATGCCTACGTATCTCTGTATTGCTAGAGAATCAAGCCAACGTAGTTCTGAGAATGAGAGGTCAGACCCTTTATATAGGCTGTGGGAGCCTTAGAATTATGGTAGGATTCAGAGACTTGGTGGGCAAGTCAATTTCCATGTAGGAATCAGTTTCCATGTAGAATTAGATGCCTTGGAGGCTAAGTCTAGCAAGAGTAGTATCCTTATTTGACTGTTATTTGCTGAGCTGCTTATTACCCTTAATATTAATTACGAATTTAATATTGTAATTAGGGTTTGGGCCCCACTAATGGGCCTCACGTTTGGACCATGCTGGGTCTAATTAATGCAACATTAAATATGTCTTTAAGGCTTTACTTTTAGCCCATATCACTGACGTAATTTTCTTCAATAATTTATAACATACGAATAACAATATACACAGAGGCGAGGCTTCATAGGGGCCAGAGGGTTGTCATAATACTAGTGCTATATGTTAAAATTTTATATTTTTACTAATATGTCCATGTAAAAATAATTTTTGGCCCTTACTAAATAAAAATTTTGTTCCTTACAAAATAAAATTTTGTAAGAGAAATAGCCAAAACTTTTAATACTTATTCAATTCTAGATGGGTTTTGTGATTTGAAGGAATACAGAGCGTTACTATAAATATTTGCCTAGTACTTTTGTGTATTTGATTTTTTAGATATTTTAATGTGTTAGATTAAAAAAAATATTTAGCCCCCCAAATGAATGTTTATTGACTTCGCCCCTGAATAGACATGTATGTTAGTGTGTCTAGAATCCAGATAAAAGTTCACGGATTGTTCTATCCACATATCCTATGGAATGGATTCGGTTTTGTTTGTCATGTAATTAGAGATCAAAGAAGATTGGTTTATTTCTTTGAATGGTGCCACTGAAATGGGAAAGTGAAATTGTGCTCGAGATCACTAAGTAGTACTCGATTAAACAAGTATACATGAAGTTAAAAATCTATTGGTGTCAAAAAGGAATATATTCATATCAATATTTTAATTAGGCGTGTATGATTAAACAAGTACGGCCTTGTTTGTTCTTTCCCAATCTCTACGGCCTATTAGGGTTTATCTTTGTCTAAAGCGCATAATATCTGTTCCTTTGTCTGTACGTAGTGTGAATATTCATGAAATTTCAGTCATTCGTATTTGATTTTAACACAAAAAGTTATATTACAATTTTCTTTCTTTTTTATTCACATTAAACCGTAATATGGTGAGTTGTTACTTATTAAAAATTATTTTTTTTGAAGCCAAGATTAGCTTTAATCCATTACAAGAAACATGGCAAAACTATTAACCAGAAATCGGTTGTTTTTTAAAAATTAAAAACTATTAAAAATTATTAAACCCGTAATATGCATCGATCGAAAAATGGTCGCAAAACTGATCGATATTGTTGTGAGGGAAAATTGGTACAACACTTCAATAAGAGAATTACAAGAACAAACCAAGAAAATCCAAGAATATCGATCCAGCCAAAAAACCTAATTTCATAAACCCTAATCCGAGAGGAGGGTGAATGATTATATGGACTGAGTTTGCAAGTACTCCGAGCTATGGTGATCGAATAAAACTTATTCAATCGAGAGAGACCAGCTCAAAGCATGTGTTAGAGGTGTAGATGTGTGTCTAACCTCTTGCAAAGTGCCTACATACCCCTATATATATAAGAGATCAAGTCCTCATGTAGTTCTTCATAATTATCCTCCACCTTCTTCTGCCATATCCCCCGTAACAGACCTGCAGTGCTCGTTTATCCAACCTTCCATAATTATCCAGCCGTTATTATATGGTTAATCCATGTATTTTCGTGATTTATCCTCCTATACGTATATATATATATATATATATATATATATATATATATATATATATATATATATCCTATATATATATATATCCTATATATATCCTATATATATACGATGTTAATCCATAATATAGACTACTATCAGATCGTTCCTATTGTTTAGGAGTTATCCAGAAGGTTGTTATAACGCATATTACCCAATCTCCTATAATATATGTAACGCCCCGACTTCCCAATACTGAAAATATACTTTTTATAATAAAATAGACTTTGATACAGGGAAATTTTAGAAAATTTCGGCATGAAGTATTCGTAAATCGGACTATCCACCTGTGTTTCAACCCAAACCAAATTCCAATTAACAATTACAAAAAAAAAAAACTTAATACACCAACGATTCCTCACTGAGGATCGATTCCAGGTTATGGTATGAAACAAGAATCTACACTATACAAATTATTACAACTTCTATCTCTGCTATACATACAAATCACTATACCTTCTAATCTGTAACTTAATCCAAAATCGTGCTCGCCCACGTTAGCTCTGAAATCTATTCTGAATAGGATCATCCTCACTCTCATTCACATTTGAAAATATAAGTAGATCATCCTTAAACCTAACTGCAAAGGGTTAGGTAAAACAAAGCAAAAGTGAGCCAAAGAACGCTCAATAAGTTAATAATATAGTGAAACAACGATATTACGATAATTCATTGATGAACAATATCAATAAATACTTTATCTCAAGAGATCATTCAATTTCAATCATAGAGTAAAACTTTTCCATTTTCTTCAACTATACTGTCTCAGATAAAACTTTGAGAAAAAGAATATCAAGAAATTCCCCAATCATTCTTACTCCACTTTCAACGTACAATGTTACTCGCGAAGAGAATAACTGGGAAACTTCTATCCATCCTTAATCCCATTATTTTACTGAGTTCCAAATTTTATCATGTAGAAAACGACTAACTCTGATATCCACAATTTCGAAACTAGAAACCATTTACCTTGAAATATATATATATTCTATCAAAACATCCATTTCTTTAAAACCCTTTCATCATTGAAACATACTTTTCATAAACTTTTTTAAGAATATTTAAGTTGATTTTTATTATTCTCCTGATTACGAACAATACGGGTGATCAGCCACGTAAAGTCCCCATTCCTTTGAAATTGGGTTCCCAATTAGGCAACACATTGGCCTTTAATGCTGGACTAGGACCACCCTAGCCTCTTACGCTATATAAAAGTGCTGGACTAGGACCACCCTAGCCTCTTACGCTTTTCCAATTTATAAACAAATTTATTATTAATGATTTAAAACATTTCACTTTTCAGTCCTTAATCTCACTGATAACAGATCAGCCCAGTATAAGGAATTTTTTAAAAAAACATCTTTAAATAAATTAAGCCATTTTAACGAGTAACAATAAAAGATTAAGAGTTAGGGAAGTAAATAATATAAGGAATCATAAACAGTAAAGCAATAAGATTAAACTAAACATGGTACGGTTCAACAGAACAGAATCATATATCAACAAGGAAACATAAATCAATTAAGGGACGAAACAATTATTAAGATTCTAGAAATTGAACAGCAATTTATAAGAAAATTCATGGAATAAAGGAATCTGGAGTTAAATTGAGAGACTTGGATTACTGCATTGATCATAAACTAATGAAGAGTCATTACTTAATAAAGAACAAAACAAGGATTAAGGTTCTAGACTTTAATTCAAGGGTTATGAAATTTGGTTTCACTAGTAGGGTCTAAAAGAATAACCATAAGAAAAAGACTAAGATAAAGCAAGGCATCAATTATAAGTTAAATATTATGGTTCAACAGGAAACATGGTAATTAATAGGGTACATAAGTTTAAATAATGATTCGTAGGGATAAACAAGGTTCAGGTGTTTTAACAATAATTGATAAGAAATAAACAATAAGGTATGAAGGGTTGAACAATAATTAAAAAGAAATGATAGTAAGGTATAAGAATTTAAACAACAATTCATAAGCAGCTCAGGGAACCTGGACTTCAATACAAGGTTCGAGTCAATAGAAACAATGAAAGAGGTGTAGACCTTAGCCACATAAATTTGAAGAAAACCGTACAATTAGTAGAACATGTTCATATCATTCAAACCGAAAATGAAGGGTACGAATACTTGAAAGAAGGAATCTGAATGCAGATATGAATAATACAGGATATTTCACATCACTTGAACGATAAGTGAGGGATAGTATACTTGCCTCCGGTCCTTAGCTATTACGTAAAGCCGAAGTAATACAACTATCTTCTTTTTCTATTATATAGCCTCACTATCTTCTTTTTCAATCAATCTTCGGTATGACGTTCTTGCGGTTGCCACGAGTCTGATCCGTCGATATCAAACCCGCGCGTCTAATTCTATAGTCAAACATAAGATAATAATTCAGTCTTCAAATATCACTTCCTCCTTTCTATAAATGCTTACAACCTCGACTCGAACATATTAGCCATGCATGTATTTCATTTCAGGTTTTAATCCATCTAAATCCTCAATACTAACTCATATATAGATAACCATATCCTTTAGGCCATGCTAATCTATTTTACACTTAAACATTTCGTTTACTAGGCTTGTTAATTCTAAACATTTATGAAACTTAAACGAATGTATTTTCTACAGAAAATTGGGCATGACCTATTCGTAAAATGGACTTTGCCTGGTACAAAAACACCCCAATTACAATCCCAAAATATTCACAAAGAACCCACAATTCATCTTAGTATCCCATTCATCTCCAATCTCAATTAATCTATTATTTTCAACTATTCCACCTTTGAAATTATAAGTCAAAATATTAAACACCAATTCAATTCATACAGTACTTGACATACATCTAGACAAGACCAAAATTAACAACTCTCGTATTTTAATCATTTTCAAATAAGTCCTCTAACTCGCTCGAATTTACTACTAAAAGGCTTCCCTAAGATAGCCTTCTTAAGGACTATTTACTAACCTCTCATCTTTAAACATTTTCCATAAATTCATATTTCCTTCTTTTTATACCAAATCTTTTTCTTGGATAAACTAGATATTTAAGACTACAACATAACAAAATTTCATTGTATAATATGTAATACCCAATTTATGGTGAAATTTTAAAATCAACCCAATGGTCAGTTCAGAACTGTCGGGATCAGTCATGTTCAAACATCTATATCTCATTTTCTACACTTCTGATGGATACCATTTTTTTTTGCAGCCACTTAGACAAGATACAAAACTATAACTTTCATTCGTTGTCCATGATCAAATAAGGTTTCTAACCCTATCGAAACATCATCCCAAACCAGGACAGTGAATCTGTTAAATCCAACTCTACTGCGCACCCTTTACTCAAGTATTAATAAATTGAAAAATAATGATTTTACTACGAAATTTGATAGACATCTTCCTGGATAGCTAGTAAATCTCTCATAAAAATTGAATCTGAAAATCATTGTATTTAGGCCATAAACGAACTGAATCAACTCTCAAATCGGACACAGCAATTTCAACTTTACGCTACCTTTACTAAAAATCGCTTAACTTCTTACTCGTTAATCCAGTCGACACAAGGTTTTCGCCTACATAAACTAGAAAATATAAGGAACAATTATATTACATACCCACTGTCAAAAACAGAGCATAACACTTATGGACGAACTGACCAAAACAGAGCAGATTTCAAGACCAAAACTACATTCTAGTTCTTAAACAATAATTATCCTTTCATTAACATCCTTATTCCATTACTAACAATAATCAAGCAAGCAATAATACACTCCTCAAGAATGCAAAATATGCTAATTACAATTATATACAATCATGGTAATCTAACAAAATCAAAGCTTGTATTAAGAAGGTTATACCTTTCCAAGCTTCCTTTAAGCAAATAAACCTTCAATGCAAGCTAACCCATTCCTCCCCAAGCTTTGAAAGATGAAAACCGAATATATACATACATATTTATATATATAACTTCAAGAGCTTCACTCCAAATCACACTAACCCATTACTATAAAATATAATCAAGATAAAGGAGTGAATTATATGAAGTTTAGAGAGGTTTTGTTGCAAGAATTTCGCAGAGGAAGAGAATCGACCTAGAGAGAAAATTAAAGAGAGGGAGATGGGAGAAGGTTCGAGAGAGACCTGGAGAATGGGGGAGAAGACCAGTGAGTTTGGGATAAGAAAAGGGAGGACAAAACAATCATTTACATAGTTGAAAATCTAATTAAGAAAAATTAATAAGCCTTTTAAAAATCGAAATCAAATAGCAAATTGGTGGACAATTAAAATTTCCATTTTTAAAATAAAGAGTATAAAATTACAGACATGTACATATTTTTAGGATAAAAAATGAATTAAAAATGGATTTTACAAGTATTGATCCTTTAAATGCAATATAACTCATAAAATTATTTTAAAATACTTACACACACAAAATAATTCTTCCAATAATTTTAAAAACTAAATAATATAATAAAGATAATAACACAAAAGATTTCATGATTTTTATCAACTCCAATGATTTTATAAAAATCTCAGAAGATCAATAATACATATTTAAATAGATTTAATCACCAAAAATGAAATTAAAAATACACGGGCGCACCCTGGCTCTCCTAAATCATCATATAAACATATAAACATTATATCACATGTATTCAACCTTCTCAACAATATCCACCCCATAAGATCCACAATTACTATTAAATAAACTTAAAAAAATATGCGATATTGGGCAATTAGACACATAAATGCATCCAGTAGGAATAACATCAACACAATCTTATTCCTCCATTATTGGAAAACCCATAAAATATTTAAATGATAATAATAAATCCTGAAAAATCTGGATTATTACAATATAGGCGATTCTGAGCCCGCTGGTATATTTTCTGGAAACCTTCGGGGTTCATGCGCGTACCCCTGACCTGACAACCTGCTACCCAGTTGAACCCCCTTCTGGCCTCCACACAGCTTTACCCTTATCTGGGGTTCACATGCTCGCACCCCTATATGAACATACTTCTCATTTAACACCAGATCCTCGTCCCTCAACCCATCCTCGAAGCATACAAAGCCATCACATTCAACCTTGGACCCAGCTTATCATTTCATATTCAACTAATTCGAGTCTGTCCTCTTAATGGGCATTAAATCAAGCCCAGGGCGGATTTTGGGCACAACAACTACCCCCCGGTTCCTTGTAGCCATTTGAATGCAAAAGGAACCCAATATTACTCGTACCTCAATCACACTTTCATTCCATGCGAACCCCTAAGCCTACGTGAGCGTACTCGTTGTAGGAAACAAGGGACTCCACCATGAAATTGCGGTGCTAATGACTGTACCTTCATAACCTTCGAGTTTGAACCTCAGGGTTCCACCATCATCACACTGGGGTGCCATTAGCGAACCTCTCAAGTTACGTCCAATGTCCCGGATAATTATCAGAGAAGTATCTTAGACAAAACTCTTTCCAAGCGATAACCCTCCAAATAAATAAAGTCCTAGTTAAACTTTAACTCCATAAACTTCAAATCCTACAAAAACTCTAATTTTTCAAAATTCAAAATTTAACTTTCATATAACCATTCCACTTCCTCCGTAAAATCCCATGTATTGAGCCTTCCTCCCGTCCACGTTCAAAGCCCTTATATTCCCAAAACATCTATTCATAATTATCTTTACACATTAATCTTGCACGCGGGCCTGTGCTTCAACGAACACGTGTCACACCCGTTCATATCCCCATACACTTATATATACATATCCCTCTACACCTTCTTCTTTTTCACATTTTCTCAGTGAATCGACGCCAAACCCTTTCTCCTTTCCTCAATTCATTTCGTCTCGGTAGACCCAGTTCCAGCAAGAGCTCCTGTTTTCCGGTCATTTTCTTCAATCCACAGGTATTTCCCGTTCTTACTCTCCCACCATTTCTCGAATTACTTGATGGCCGTTGATTTATAGGTATACTAATGCACACATACCTACACCAGACCTTACTATTACACCGTTTTGTGTTTAATATTCCATCATGATTATCTCCTTGTGTTTTCCTTGTATTACATACTGCCTCTTAGATGATGTCTTGTATTATCCGCACATGCATGCCGTATTTGACCACTTAACTGAGTAGATCTGCTTACTTCTAATGATAGTTGTTGAAAGGCAGAGTGTATAAACTTGTAACACTATATCTAATGTAACTCAAACTAAAGGAAAAGATACTTAACCAGAAGACAATCAAGAACAGGAAGTCACAAGAAATCAACACTAAATGAAGACAAGGTAATTGATACAATTAAACATGCTAACTATGATCAAGCCAAGAAGAAATCATTGAGAGAAGTTCAAGTCAAAGTTGTTCATGCCTCAGTGATTTGATAAATCAAGAATCAAGATCATAACTATCAGTATCAACAAGACCAATTGATTTCAAGTGAAGAAGAAGGAAAGCAAATATTGGAAAGCCAAGTTATTCAGTGAATATGGTAATTTATTCAAGAAGCAGAAACACTATCAAGACTAGTCACTTATGAACCAGACCAGTGCATCAAGTGTCAGGACATTGATAGCAAGTTTATGTCAGTAATAAAGAACCATGTTCAAGAGCTTGTTGAAGAATAAAGAAGACATGAAGATATCACAAGTTCAAGATGTGCATTGAAGTTTCAAGTTGAAGACCAGAATATTTTCTAAGTACTAAATGTTCTGGATGGCTAAGTAGAAATTCTCAAGTAGAAGTTCTACTTAGGAATTTCGAGATAGCCAAGTAGAAGTTCCACTTAGGAATTTCGAGATAGCCAAGTAGAAATTCTCAAGTAGAAGTTCTACTTAGGTGCAGCTTCAACATGACACATGGCATCTTCTGATTGGCAGATTTCCAAGCTTTCAAGATAAGGCAAGAATTATGTGGACATCATTGGGCCACGTACATCTTAGTCTTTGAAGACTACAGGACATAGATTACATGTAGTATAAATAGAAGTACTTGTGTAATGTTTTAGTTAGAGAGCAATTCCAGAGAAAAACACAAGAGAAAAAGAGAGAGTGCATTCACAGAGCTTAGTATCATTCACTTCTCTCTCAACTTCTGTTATACTTTGTAATGAATGTTGTAGCAACCCTTTCAAGTTATATATAAAGAAATATATTCCTTGAATCTGTGTGTTCATTTATTGCATCGTTTTTATTGCCTCTCATATTCGAAAAGTTGTATTCACCCCCCCTCTACAACACATTTGGACCTAACAATTGGTATCAGAGCTATATGTTTAACATACAAAACATAGATCCTTGTGTTGAGTAGAAGAATCGTGAGTTTTCATTTTTCAGATCTACTTTTCATTTTCTCGAAAAGTGTGTTTTAATTCGTTGGTAGTGAAAACTCATCTGAAAAAATTATTTAAATACTCCAGGTGTGATTATTTAGCTTGGGTGTATTTTAATTAATTTTTGTGAATTTATCTGGGTTAGTTCATATTTGGTGTTCTTGAGTGTTCATCATCTGTTCTTATCAAAGAATACAACCCAACAACTTTTTGATCTCCTTTTCAATAGTAAAAGAATAAAAAGGTGGTTTTTGGATTCTTTGATTTACTTTATTCAGCCGAAAGTAAAAGACATACTCAGTACCTAGCATGTGGGTTAGGTGGGTTTGGTGAGTAAAGCATTCAAAGTCAAAAAGTGTTAAAGTGATAATATTGTTTATTCAATATTTAAAGAAATCTGCAGAAAAATTATTCTAAGGCAAAAATTTCTACATAGAAGTTCTACTTGAGAATTTCTACATAGAATTTCGACTTGGACAATTTCTACTTGGTGATTTCGACTTGAGCAAAATTTCTACTTAGAGAAATTTCGACTTAGGCAAAAGTTCTACATAAATATTCTACATAGCCTAGTCTTGGGTACTTAGAAATTTTTAGTGACCAGAATTGAGATGGCTCCTAAAAATGCATTCAAGATCCCAATGTTCAACAAAGATCACTATGAAGAATGGGTTTTCAGAATGAGACTATATCTAGAGACTATTAACCCTGAATATCTGGAAGTCCTTGACAAGGGTAAATTTGTCCCAATGGCAGTTATCCCTTCACATACGGAAGGAGGAGTGGTTATACCACCCCGGTCTGAGCCCAAAAAGGCAGCGGACTTTTCGGATGCTGATAAAGAGCAAATAGCTTTGGATACTGCCGTACGACAAACCTTGATGGAATCTCTTGATCATGAAATGTTCAACATAGTCAAAGGTTTGACTACAGCGAAGAAGATTTGGGACAAGATAGAAGTTGTCATGGAAGGATCTGCAGAGGTCAGAAGCAACAAAACACTCATACTCAAGATGGAGTATGACACCTTTAGAATAAGGAAAGGAGAAGGCATAACAGATGTCTACCTACGATTCAGTCAGTTGGTATTGGATTTGAATCTGAGAGGTGTGACTCTCCCCATGGTTGAAACAAATACGAGATATCTGAGGAACCAGCCAAAAAGCATTGAGCATAGGGTCTACGCAATCAGAGAAACCAGAGATTTGCATACAACTTCTCTGGAAGAGTATTATGGAATATTAAAGACCTATGAGCTGGAAACGCTTCAAGATCAAGCATGGGACAATGATTCAAAGTCAAAAGAAAGTGCATCAGGATTAGTTGCTGATGAGGAAGAGTCTAAGAAGGCAATGGTTGCAGCAAAGCCTAAATCATCACTTGCACCACATCAAGTTGATAATGATGACGAGTGCGCATCTGACAGTGATGATGACTACTACACCCAAGAAGAGCTGGACAACATGGACGATAGTGTCGTGGCATACATGGCAAGGAAGTTCAGCAACATGAGATTTAGAAAAAGCAACCGACAACAGAGAAAATCTTCATCTTATTATCGGGCTGCTAAGGGTGGTGGTAGTTCGTCAGGCTACAAAGGAAAAGGCAAGAATACCAGCTACAAATCTCCTTTGGATTTCAAAATGAAATTCAAATGCTACAATTGTGGTGAAGCTGGACACTTTGCCTCGGACTGCAAAAAGCCTAAACAGACTTATCCAAAAGAAACATTTGAAGCTCTCAAAAGCAACTATGAAGCACTGTTGAAGGAAAGACATGGAAAACGAGCTTTATTGGTGACAGAAGGAAGAGCTTGGGATGATTCAGATGAGGAAGACGTTACTCATGTAGCAAACTTTGCCCTCATGGCTGAGACATCAGAGGAACCAGAGGTACCAGTTCTGACTCTTAAAGTAGAAATGTCTATTGATGATTATAAAGAACAGAACGGGGCTCTTAGTGAAGAGATCTATATGTTGTGCAAAAGCCTAGACTCTTCTCAAAAGGAACAGAAAACACTTGTTGCCAAATGCAGAATGCTTGAGGCAAAAGTGGAAGAGCTAGAGGCTGCTTGCACTGTAGATACTTCTCTAAGAGACTTTATTAAATCTCTGGAACACAAGCTTGTCCTTAAGGAAGAAGTAGAAGCATGTCTTAGGAACAATCTAGCTGAGTTAGAAACTAAATGCGAAGCATACAAACTAGCTGCTAGTAAAGTGTATGTAGATAATGACACATTTAAGAAGATAACTGGAGTAGGTATAGGGCTTGATTATTCTGACCTTCCAAAGAAAGAAGGAAAGAGACCTATTGACCCTAGTTCCAGTGACCTTAAACAGGAAACACCTAGAATTCTTAAATCGGCTGTCAAACCTATCTACAAACATCTTGTTCCTAGAATAGAAGAAGAAGAGACTGAATTGATAGCTAGATATGAGATTGAGATGGAAGATCGCCAGAAAGAACAACCTGTAACTCCTATCAAACAAGTTAAAATCAATTTCCCTAGAGATGAATCTAGACTGGGATTAGGAGCTAAGGCTGTTAAACAACAAGGAAAGAAAGAAAAAGGCATAAAAGAGGTTAAGGCTGAACGAATAAAGAAAGCATGTTATCATTGTAAATCTACTGAACATCTTTCTTATGCATGCAAAGCTAACATGAATGTTCCTGCTGCACATGCCATGCCTACCACACATACAATGAATAATCTGCATCAGAATCATGCACAGTGTGGTCAACCTAACTGTATGCCATGCACTTTTAATATCATGCAAACTTTTGTGCATTTAATGAATGCATCTAGCCAGTCATGCTCAAATACTGTTGCTAGCTCAAATATCAAGAAAAAGTATGGTAGAGCCAAGACTGTCAGTCCTCCTAAAGTTAGGAGTGACAAACCTTCTCCTAAGACTGACAAATCTGTCAAGTCTGAGAAAGGAAAGGAGATAGTCGAAAGCTCTAGTAATATGAAGAAAAGTGCATCTCCTGTTGTTAAATCTGTTGATTCTCGATCTTATCGAAAAGCCGGGCCCAATCAAAGTTGGGTTCCGAAGAATGTCTAACCAATCTGTCATTGCAGGGCATTAAGCAGAATAGAAATAAAGTTATATGGGTGCTAGACAGTGGAGCATCTAGGCATATGACTGGAAACAAGTCCCTGCTTACAGAGTTGGTTATGAAGGCTGGCCCTTATGTTACCTTTGGAGATGACAGCATAGGTGTGACTAAGGGATATGGCAAACTGAAAACTGGCAATGTCATCATTGAAGATATTTCCTATGTTGAGGGACTAAAGCACAATCTGTTGAGTATAAGTCAATTCTGTGACAAAGGTTACGAAATTGTCTTCAACAAGAAAGGTGTCTCAATCACTCACATCAAGGAAGGTTCACTAGCTTTGAGAGGAGTTCGAAAGGCAGATCTTTTTGTTGCAGATATGGATTCAGCAAATCAGGATGAGGTTACCTGTTTCTACAGCAAAGCCTCGAATGATGAAAGCTGGTTATGGCACAAAAAGCTATCTCACTTAAACTTCAAAACGATGAATGCTCTCGCGAGGCGAGAATTGGTGAGAGATCTACCTCAAATGGAGTTTGCTCCGAAAGGACTCTGTGAAGCTTGTGAAATGGGAAAGTCGAAGCGAGCATCGCATAAAAGCAAAGAAATTTCTAGTATTACTGAGCCTCTACAACTTCTTCATATGGATTTGTTTGGCCCAGTGAATGTCCTATCTTTGTCTAGGAAAAGATATGCTTTGGTAATCGTGGATGACTTCTCCAAGTATACATGGGTATTGTTCGCAATGACGAAAGACGAAGTACCTTTCTTAATCATTGATCACATCACTCAAATTGAGAATGTTTCAACACTTACTGTGAAGACGATTAGATCAGACAATGGCACTGAATTCAAAAACGCAGTGCTAAATGACTTCTGTGTATCTAAGGGAATACGTCGTCAGTATTCAGCCCCGAGAACTCCACAGCAAAATGGAGTAGTTGAAAGGAAGAATAGAACTCTGGTTGAAGCAGCAAGAACTTTGTTGTATGATTCAAAACTTCCTTTGTATTTCTGGGCCGAAGCAGTGAGTACCGTTTGTTACACTCAAAATAGAACCTTGATCATAAAAGATAAAGAAAAGACACCATGTGAGCTAATGAACAACAGAAGACCAACAATCAAATACTTTCATGTCTTCGGAGCAAAATGCTATGTGCTTATAGATGATGAAAATCTAGGCAAGTTTGCAGCAAAAGCTCGTGAAGGAATCTTTGTTGGTTACTCTACAGACGTGGTGGCAGCTTATAGAGTGTTCTTGGTGAATGATCGAAAAGTGACTGAAAGTTACAACGTCAGATTCGACGATACCAAACTCTCATCAATTTCAAGAGATTCTAGTGAACCTGAGTCCCTAAAATTTCATAATCTGGACTTAGAAGATCTTGAAGATGAACCTGAGTTGGTTGTTCCATTAAATGTTCCAAGCGTACATGAAGAACCTGAGTCTAGTGAACAAGCTAATTCTACAAGATCAGGAGAGACTTCTTCAGTACCAACCGACAACAACTCAGGGGGAGTAAATAGCAGCTCAAGGACTACTGTTCAAGGCTCGAGTCGAGTTGACTCTAGTTCTGTAGGAGCTGGCACTAACTCAGGGGGAGTTAGTGAAAATAATCAAAGTAGTCAGCACCCCATCTCAGAAAGTCAAGCTGAATCATCTAGACAATTTCCAGGTGAACGGGTATGGAATAGAGACCATCCGTTTGAGTTAATTATTGGTGATCCAGATGCTGGTGTGACTACTAGAAGAACTGCAAGAGCTGACATGGCTAATATCTCCTTATATTCTGGGTTCTTATCCAAGCTTGAACCTAAAGAAATAGAAGAAGCTCTTGGCGATGCTGATTGGGTGATTGCAATGCAAGAGGAACTCAATCAGTTTGAAAGGCAGAAAGTTTGGAAACTGGTACCCCGACCAAAGAACAAATCCGTAATTGGAGCTAGGTGGGTATTCAGAAATAAACTGGATGAAAACGGACTTGTAACACGAAACAAGGCTCGTTTGGTTGCAAAAGGTTATTCTCAGCGAGAAGGAATTGATTATGATGAAACCTATGCACCAGTTGCAAGACTTGAGGCAGTCAGGATGTTCTTGGCATTTGCAGCACATAAGAACTTCAAGGTATTCCAGATGGACGTGAAAAGTGCCTTCCTGAACGGAGAGTTAGAAGAAGAAGTGTATCTGGAACAGCCGCCCGGCTTCGTTGATCCAGAACATGCAGATTTTGTGTATCTACTCTTCAAATCTGTCTATGGCCTCAGGCAATCCCCAAGGCGATGGTATGAAACCCTATCTCTATTCTTAATTGAAAATGGTTTTGTTAGGGGAGTAATTGATAAAACATTGTTCTATAAAGTTGTGAGAAATGACTTAATACTTGTTCAAGTATATGTGGACGATATTATTTTTGGGTCATCAAATGAGCGCTTGTGCGAGAAATTTGCCAAGCTAATGCAGGAAAAATATGAGATGAGCATGATGGGAGAGCTGTCCTTCTTCCTTGGATTACAGATCAGTCAGAGAAAAGATGGTATCTTTATCTGTCAATCCAAGTACGTAAGAGATTTACTCAAGAAGTATAATCTAGAAGATGCATCAGCAGCTAAGACTCCCATGGCAACAACCACGAAGCTTGATGAAGACAAATCAGGTAAATCAGTTGACATCACAAGCTATCGAGGTATGATTGGCTCACTCCTCTATTTAACTGCAAGTAGACCAGATATAATGTTCGCAACTTGTTTATGTGCAAGGTTCCAAGCGGATCCTAGAGAATCACATCTCGTAGCCGTCAAAAGAATTTTTAGGTATCTCAAGGGCACACCAAATCTAGGGATTTGGTACCCAAGAGATACAGGTTTTAATCTTATTGGCTATTCGGATTCAGACTATGCAGGTTGCAGGATTGATAGGAAAAGCACATCTGGTGCTTGCCAATTTCTTGGCAGAAGATTGGTGTCCTGGCAAAGTAAAAAGCAACATACAGTATCTACTTCTACTGCTGAAGCTGAGTACATTGCTGCTGGAAGCTGTGTAGCTCAAATACTGTGGATGAGGAACCAATTGAAGGATTATGGCATGGAGCACAAGAAAATTCCAATCATGTGTGACAACACAAGTGCCATTGCCATAACCAACAATCCTGTAGATCACTCAAGAACCAAGCATATTGACATCAGGTATCATTTCATAAGAGAACATGTCGAGGAGGGGACTGTGGAGCTACATTTTGTGCCCACAATGCAACAAATTGCAGATATATTCACCAAACCTCTTGATGAAGTAACATTCAATAGGTTGGTTGGTGAATTGGGAATGCTTAACACAAGTTAGTAAAGCCTTCTATCTGTAAAATCCATGTTTATGTTTGTATGTGCAAGCTAATCAATCATTATGTGCTTAGACTTTAATATGCCTAATTAATGATTGTTATAGGTTGCATATAGTGTGATTTTGCATGAATTCATTGTGTTTTAAGTGTCTTTTATAGCACAAATCTGTGAATTTATGCTTGTTAGATTGCATGATCATAGGGGGAGTTAAATTCATAATAGTCTAAATATTGCATGATTTTTAGATGAATTTACCTGTGTTTTTCATGTAATTAGAGGCCTTAGAATTATCAGGGAATGTTTTAATTATGTCATATATTAAAATCCTTGAATTGATATTTATATTAATTTGGCAAAATTAATTGTTGAGTTTTTCAAAGAAAAATTGTCAAATTATTCTAAGTATCTTCAAAATTTCGAGTTAGTCTCTATCTCGAAACTCATGTAGAAATTCGACTTGAATTTCGACTTGAGCTTCCAGGGTGAAGTTTTGAAAATTCTAAGTCTGGGAAGAATTTCGAGTTAGTACCTATCTCGAAATTCATCTCGAAATTCGACTTAGAGTTCGAGTTCGAGTTACCAGTGTGCCTAGTTCTATCTTCAAAATATTCGAGATAAAGTCTATCTCAAATTTTATCTCTAAGGTTGAGATGAAGTTTCCATTAAGGGAATATTTTGAAAAGAACTGAGAATTAACTTCGAGTTAGTCTATCTCGAACTTTATCTCGAAGTTCGACTTGATGTTCGAGATAGAGTTCTTAGTCTATCTCGAAACTCAACTCGAATTTCGACTTGGTGTTCGAGATAGAGTTCTCAGTTAAGCTAAAGGAAATTTTTCGAGTTACACTCCTAACTCGAAACATATCTTGAATTTCCCTGGACTTTTTAATTCAAGGAAGTATTTTGGAAAGAATTTGAGATTAACTTCGAGTTAACTTCTATCTCGAACTTTATCTCGAAGTTCGACTTGATGTTCGAGATAGAGTACTTAGTCTATCTCGAAACTCAACTCGAATTTCGACTTGATGTTCGAGATAGACTCTAACTCGAAAAGTATCTTGAATTTTCTGTTTTTCCAAGTTTACTACAAATCAATAATGTTCAAGATAGTATTTCCCTATAGTTTCTGCTGTAATTTTGGTTAAAGTGCTTCTTTGTGCATAATTGTTCGAGTTAACTTCTATCTCGAACTTTATCTCGAAGTTCGACTTGATGTTCGAGATGGAAAAGTTCGAGATAGAAAAGTTCGAGATAGAGTTCGACTTAGATGTCCCCTGTATGGACTTAGTACTTTTCACATTTTTTAACAGGGACATTTTTGTCATTTCTCATTCACCTATATATACATCTCTAACTCGATGCCCAATTCACTTTACCTAATTTCTTTTTCACAGCAGCCGTTTCACAAGAACAGTGCGATTTTACTAATTACATACCTTTGATCCTTGTTTTTGTGATTAAACTCGTACTAATCACGAATTACTGCCGATTTGTTGACTGCTATTATCTGTGTTAACCATAATCTTTGTGTTACTGTGTTTTGTGAACATTCATTCACACGCATATACATACACACGAACACATATTGTTTGTGTACTGTTCATAAACACGATTCCATTTTCTCCATCTTTAAACACACACGATTCCACTGGTATACACAAGAAATAGTAATTGGTTGTTGAATTGAATCCCGTAGTTTGATTTCTCAGATTCCATTTGGTGTTCTTGAAAAATTAAAAGGGTTACAATTCTCTTTTGTAATTCGGAAAATTAATTGTTTTTCAAAATTAAAATAAAAATTCACATCTTTTAAAAGAAAAACATTTAATCAAAATGGCTCACCAATTTTCCCTTGCTAAAAACAATTTTTACAATATTTCTACGGAAATTGGTGATCAACTCCCGCGGTTTAAGTTTTGGATACGATTTCTCAATTTGTATTCCAAAGCTAGCCAAGCTTTTACTGCTAAACCTACACTAGTACATGATGCTTTACAGCAATTATGGACTAGTGCGGTTACTTTTGGGAGTAAATCAACCCCCTACGGTTTCAGGTTTACCTTAGCGGGTCAGGAATATGAGGTGACAGAACAAATTGTCAACAGAGTTCTAGGATTCCCAATTAAAGATGCCTATGATCCAGAACCTACTGCTGCAGAACGCCTCAGATTCTTTGAAGAAATTGGATGTTATCCTACAAAAGGCCCAATCACGGGAAATATCCAAAAGCAATTCTTCCATGCGGAATGGAATTACTTTTTCGAGGCCATCACAAGATGTTTTCGGGCACGCGAAAAAGACTTTCATCAAATTCCGATTCCCATGCAAACCTTTGCAGTAGCCCTAGCAAGAGAACTGGATATAAACTATGGACGCATAGTTCTCTCTGAGATAGTGGCCTCAATGGGATCCCTTGCAAGCAGAGACCTCTCTACCACTGATGTCGTCTGCTGGATTCCTCGGTTTCTTCAAATGCTAATCAATGACTTAATACCGAAGGATGCCCTTGCTATTAGACAGGGATTTGCCAGAAGCCCCACATCTGAATCGCTGGGGATGGGCACTAAGTCACTTGCAACCATTGCAAATCAGGATAAACATCAAGGTAAGCCAATGTCTACTCCTGAAAATATTCAAATGTGGCTTAGATATGATGCAGGAGTTACCAATTTGGAGGCATCATCACAAGTCTCATCACATGCTCAAAATCCATCTGTTCATGCCGAGGCATTTGATGAGATTCCTGATGAGGAAAGCGATGATGCACAAGGTAATCAATCAGGTAATCTCTCTCTGCATACTATTCATTCCTCCTCCTATGTTTCTGATTCCGCGACCCGAGAGACTGCTAACCCGCAGGATCTATCCCAGGGTAAGAGCCATATTTCTGACTCTGAGTCTGATACACATTCCTATTCTTTATCACCCCTGTTAACGGAAGTCAGAAAACCAGCACGTATATTTATACAAGATGATGAGGAGAATGAACCCGAAGAGCAGCAACTTTTTCGCAAGAAAGCCAAACTTTTCCACGCTGCTACTTCACAACCACAGTCAAACCCTAGCGTGTCACACGCAACCACTCCACCTCACGCGAGTGGTTCACCCCTTGAACATTCTGCACATAGGGACTTTGATTTTGGTCAAGATGATGTGCCTCTTGATGATACTGTTGCTTCAAGAGGACATGAAGTATTAAGAACTTCAGCCGTACCTTCACCGGTACGTACTGATGCTGCAAAGAGGATCGGTTCTGATGTCGTACAAGGACACTTTGCAGCCTCTCAGACTGAGATTCCAACTCAGGAACAAACAGAATTTGATCCCATAACTGTCAACAACATTTCTTATCAAGCTTCTGCAGGTACTGCTTCACTTTTAGGATCAGTCATTGAAGACATACACGAGCGTGAGACAGGGAGTGTGTGTGAGAGGTTAGGGAGAGAGGGACCTTCATTTTTAAGGCCCGAAACCGAGCGCCAAATACCAACAGAACGCGTATTAGAGCGAGGTCACCTAAACCAAACACCGTCCCTTAATACTGAAAATTTTGATACTCGTATGACTTCAATGGAGAATAAAATGGAGCAGTTCGGGCAGTCGATGGGGCAGTTGGGGATTAATGTTGGAAACAATCAACGGGCTCTAGACGACTACGCAGCAAGAATGGCAAGTCAAGCTACAGCTTTTGATGATTTGACAAATAAGGTCAATGACTTGGGCCATGCTGGTGGTGTCTTGGGAAGCACTCTCAATGAGAGGATGGGGGCATTGGAGTCTACAATGCATACAATGATTGTGGAGATCAGTAGAATGATGTTCGCAGTCAGGAGTTTTGTGCCCCCGGAGTGCTTCGAGTCGGAACAACCTCCCCCCGATGCTGGAGCAGGTGGTGCAGGTGGTGCTAGTGGAGCGGGAGCCTCTGGTTCTGGTTTTGGAGGTTCCTATGCAGCTGGTGGATCTGAAGACCATGGTGGAGCTCAGGATAACTCACCTAAGGGGGAGAGTGGAAAGGAGACGAGACAGCAGGCAGTTCACATCGAAGAAATTGAAGAACCCGCTGATCTTGTTAAGGAACCAGAAATTGAGCCTGCTGTTGCTGAAGAGGCTCTGAGGAGGAGAAAGGGTAAGGCAATAATGGTTGAAGAAGATGAACCAGTTATTGACCTGAGTCATCAGGACACAATACAGGAGATACTAGACTCAGATTCTGATATGGAAGACGTACCTTTCGCACATGCTGTAAAGCGATCTTTGAAGGAACAAGGTGGAGGTGCTGGTATGTCTTTCGGAATGCCTGAAGAAGATCCTGTTGATGAAGAAACCCTGCAGTCTCAACAGTTAGCCTTGGAACAAGCTCAGTTCCATAAAATGAAGATGATGCAAGAACATGCTGCGTTCCTAGAACAGAAGGTGGAGCTACAAGGGAAGCAGTATGAGTATGAGCTTGCAAGGCTAGCCAATCCTCAAGTTGATCTGGACAAAAGAAGGATAGGGCAGAAATGGGATGAAGCAAGGAAGATAATGATGGGACCATGTGCAAAAGGAGTTCATAACAAGGATGCAGATGATCTGTTCTACAACTTGAATTTGCAGAATCCAATGACTGGGGACTATATAAATGCTTTGAAGAGATTAATTTCTAAAGTCAGGGTTGGATACAATGCAAATCTTAAGGAGTGGCAGGTTATCTTGTCTTTGGTAGAAGGAGTCCCAACATCTTTCCTATTTGTGGATGACCAATTTATAATGAGAAGATCTGCGTCAGAGTTGTTCTTGCTAGCAACTAAAATTCAGTACTCTCAATCTGAGGAGCTAAGCATTCTGTACAGGGATCAGTTAATGCAGCTAGCAGAGGACAAGGGTCCAGAATTCTCAGCTTATCCAAATTTTGTCCGGATGGTGGTTCAAGGAAAGATGAAGAGGGTGAGCATGGAGGAAAAGGACTTAATGGAACTTTCAGTGGAATCTCTTAAAGCTGTATGTAGACAAATGATGGGTAAGGGATTCGCCTCTGAGCTTAAAGATAAATCCGTGAGGATCATTGAAAGAGTCATATTCTTGAAGAGCAATGAGGTGTGGAAGTGTGATGTCATTGCTCCAAACCCTCTCGACAACGTGAAGATTGAGCCGGAGCTGATAGAACAGAAATGGAATATTCTTCAAGCAATGAAGAATGTAGATGAAGCTTTGACTCTTCCTTCTGGAGAACTGGAACAAGGAGAAATAAGGGAGGCAGTTGGCGTTCCAGGGAAAGATAGTGTATACTGGATACACTCTTATGCTGATGATACAGCTGATGCCTTAGCATACATAGATGCAGACCAGAAACAAACACTCTTGCATATGAGTAGACAATGGCTGCTACAGACTCAAGATGCTGCATTTCTAGAGAAAGTGTTATATGTGTTCAAATGGGGCGAAGTGGAAGACAAGTTTGTTGAAGAAAAGCAGAGACTCGTGAGTTACCTGTCTGAAGTAATTGTGGAGAAGAAGCAAATGGAGCGAGATGCGGCTAGTGTCCACAATACTAACCGTGTCAAGGGCTACCCCAAGATGATCTATTGTCAGTTTAAAGCTGATAAAACTCATTGGAAATCTCAGCTCATCATGAAGAACTTTGAGGATATTCCAAAGATCAGGACTACTCAGGAGGTGGACAAACTCAGAAGGCTTTTCAAACATCCTTATCCAGAGCCCAAGAACCCTCTAGAAATGGAAGCTGTAAGTCTGTTGAATGCTAGGTGGAAGCAGCTTAAAGATCCAGTATACAAGAAAGAAAAGCAGCAGAAGGAGAAGCTCAAAAGGCAGAAAGAAGAAAGAGACCAAGCTGCTGAAGCTAGAAAGAGGAAACGGAATTAGGGTTAAAGGTCAGAGTGGTGTGAACTTGAAGTTGGAAAAACTTCATGTCTTTCGGTTGCTTTAACTCACTTGAGGAAAATTCACCTTAGAGTGAATCCAATAAGGTGATACAAGCTTGACCAAAAGGTATGAAATAATCCAGGTGATGGGAATCACTCAAATGATCTTTAATTCGAGGTTCGAATTCTGTTTCTAGTTTTTATGTTCATTGTATTGTTTTCAAGTTCTTTTCAATTGTATATTATTCAAGAATGTAATGTTAATTATCTTTTCTCGTCTCATTGTTTAGTTGAGTTATCCTTCATTAATTTGAATGTCATTGTTAGACAATCAAATTGGGGGAGATTGAAAGGCAGAGTGTATAAACTTGTAACACTATATCTAATGTAACTCAAACTAAAGGAAAAGATACTTAACCAGAAGACAATCAAGAACAGGAAGTCACAAGAAATCAACACTAAATGAAGACAAGGTAATTGATACAATTAAACATGCTAACTATGATCAAGCCAAGAAGAAATCATTGAGAGAAGTTCAAGTCAAAGTTGTTCATGCCTCAGTGATTTGATAAATCAAGAATCAAGATCATAACTATCAGTATCAACAAGACCAATTGATTTCAAGTGAAGAAGAAGGAAAGCAAATATTGGAAAGCCAAGTTATTCAGTGAATATGGTAATTTATTCAAGAAGCAGAAACACTATCAAGACTAGTCACTTATGAACCAGACCAGTGCATCAAGTGTCAGGACATTGATAGCAAGTTTATGTCAGTAATAAAGAACCATGTTCAAGAGCTTGTTGAAGAATAAAGAAGACATGAAGATATCACAAGTTCAAGATGTGCATTGAAGTTTCAAGTTGAAGACCAGAATATTTTCTAAGTACTAAATGTTCTGGATGGCTAAGTAGAAATTCTCAAGTAGAAGTTCTACTTAGGAATTTCGAGATAGCCAAGTAGAAGTTCCACTTAGGAATTTCGAGATAGCCAAGTAGAAATTCTCAAGTAGAAGTTCTACTTAGGTGCAGCTTCAACATGACACATGGCATCTTCTGATTGGCAGATTTCCAAGCTTTCAAGATAAGGCAAGAATTATGTGGACATCATTGGGCCACGTACATCTTAGTCTTTGAAGACTACAGGACATAGATTACATGTAGTATAAATAGAAGTACTTGTGTAATGTTTTAGTTAGAGAGCAATTCCAGAGAAAAACACAAGAGAAAAAGAGAGAGTGCATTCACAGAGCTTAGTATCATTCACTTCTCTCTCAACTTCTGTTATACTTTGTAATGAATGTTGTAGCAACCCTTTCAAGTTATATATAAAGAAATATATTCCTTGAATCTGTGTGTTCATTTATTGCATCGTTTTTATTGCCTCTCATATTCGAAAAGTTGTATTCACCCCCCCCTCTACAACACATTTGGACCTAACAGTTGTTCATCTACTTGTTCATATTCACACACCTATACACTTACTCTCATACATATGCTCTTCAATTGTGCACGAATTTCAATTTCCTTTGCATTCATTCACACTCTAACAGTGATATTTTGTGAACCCATGAACCTATGATATCAACCGTCCTCCCCATGTATCTGACCTTGCTCCAGTCTCCTTATACCGGGGCTGTAATTCACCAAGCCCAGTCCTAGCTTTGTCAGCCCAGGGGTTTTACATGCGTAACCCCCTTCATTTTGCAGGAGCCTCCGATGGTGACTCATTTTCCTCACCCAATCCCATATCCAGACTTCCTCCCATGACTTCCACCGTGAGTGGCCGTACTCGCTCCAAGGTCAAAGTCCTTGACCCTACTGCTGCCCAAATCTCACTCAAATCTTACTCTTTAGACCCTTCTTCAATTGTACCAACCGCCGTTAGTTCTGATTCCCCTGTATCTGAGGAAGAGATTGACTCATTAGGGCACCTATCCCTAGCAGTTGAACCCTTCGATAATCAGCCTGAGAATAGCACAAGCCAAGACAAAGCTACCCCTATCCAATTCTATAATGTTGCCACCCCTCAGCTATCTTGTGCCAAAACACAGACTTCTATGACCGCCCAAAAACTAGGAAACCTCCTCGAAGCCTACAACCCTGGGTGTTCACTAGTCGTACCTCAGCCAGAAGAGAGATGTCATGATTTCTCTAACTTTGAAACAGACCAAGTCATTCCCTGTGCTGTGTTGTCTGCCCAATTTTTTAGACTAGGATTATCATTACCTCTTCACCCTTTTATTCTTGATATCTTAGACACCTATAAACTTGCTCTTTTGCAGTTAACTCCGAATTCATACCGTATGGCTATATGCATATATATCCTATATGACTCCATGTTCCAAGTTAAACTAACTGCTCGTGAGTTCGGTTTCTTTTACCAACTTAAAGAGACTGGAAAAACCTCTGGCTTCTTCTACCTTACCACCTGGAATGTTCATCAGGGGAAGTGCATAAAAGGCAATAAGAAAGGAATGTCAGGGTGGCACAAGCAATTCCTATATTGCTACGATTGCCCAGAGTACAGAAAGGAATTTAACCCATATCCAGATATGCCTGCTCAAACCGTTCTAGTGGGGGAAGAATCCAAGAGAGCCGAGAAGGTTTTGAAAAGAAGTGCAGGGCTAGGAGATGGTGCTAGCCTGCTTTCTAAGAAAAAATTACTTCGTTTGGATTTTTGCAAGAAACTCAGCTCCAAGTCTCCAGGGGACTCCCGTACCCCTGTTGAGGAAAATCCTGTTGACGTACCCTCCAAAGAGATAGGTTCATGCTTATATCCCTGCTCGTGGAGTACCCCTCCCCCTTTATTTGCTTTTCCCTTAGTGATTTATGCTTCACACACATTTTTTTTATTCATGCGATTTACTTGATATTTTACCGAAGAATATCTTTATTGTCGTTATGGCTTTGCTAACGATTCATGTGATAATGCAGGTATGTCTTTTTCAGTGCCTTCCTTCATCACCAAGCGTTCAGCACACAAGAATGTTCCCAGATCACTTGTACCCCCATCACCTGTCGAGAGAACCGCTGCTCCCTCTGCAAAAGTCAACCCAGCTTCCACAGAGAAGAATGTTTCCTCAAGGAAGAGGCCCACACAACATACTTCTGACATGTCTGGGGCATCTGGCTCTCGGGGAGGTAAGCGTTCCAAGCATGAGATTGAACTAAGTCCCTCTGGCACCATCTCTCCAGCTCCCCTCAATGCTTTTATTGATGCCATCAAAGATACAATCCATGTACGGTCTATCTCAGAGTGGGACAACCTGAGTTTTGAGGAAGCTGCAAACAGTGTACCCCTAGTGAATGCTGAAAGCCTCTTCCTATCCCTGAAGTATAGCAACCAGATTCTTGAGGCTTCCAAGGCTGTTGAAGAGCTTGACAGGGTACGTTCGGAGTTGAAGACCTTCCAGAATGATAAGAAGAAGCTGTTGGCCTCAAACAAGAAGCTTTATGAGAGTGAGGGTACGCTGATCCAGGAGAGAGATAAATTGTTGAGAGAAAGAGAGTCCATGGATGCCCTCATCCTCAAGATGGATAAAGACAAAGAAAGTGCTAATGTTGCCAGCAGGAAGAAGAAAGAGAAACTTGAGCTGAAGGTTCGAACACTCCAAGGTGCAATTGCCAAATACAAGACCACCATATCCAAACAAGATGATAAAGAGTACAATGCTGGTTACAAAGCCAGAATCAAAGACTACATGACTTCCACATATGAGGCTTTCCCAGACTTATAGTGGAGCCTCCTAGGCCAAGATGCGGTTGATGCAATAGACTTGATCAAAGCTGAGCAGGCTGCGAACCCCCCGGAGGTGCGCATGGATGAGGCTCCCCAAGATAAGGCTGAAGAAGTTCCTGCAAATGTTGTTGCTGAGGGTGGAGTTGAAGCTACAGAAGCCCAGCCAGAGGAAGCTAAGGATGGGGGTACAGCCGTGGAACCCCTGGTGGTAGCCACCCCATCTGATCCTGAAACTCCAAAGACCTCTCCAACCAACGAGAATCCTTCCACTTCTCCACTCAGGCCAAGCCAGTAATTTCATCATTAACTTTTTAAGCAAACTTTTATGAATCCTTTTGGCATTAATTTGCCTTGAACTTGGTATTTTGAGGGCGCGGGCTCCTCTGAAGGCCTCGCGTGATGTAATCTTTAACTTGATTCCCTGGATTTTTTTGCTATGGTTTATGCACTTCATTTACTTTTGCTTGATAAATGCTTGCAGTGTAGTTAAATTACATGTCTACACATGCGTACACCTCCCTTAAATTCAGTACTTAGCACTCCCTACTTCGCATGCCCTGCTTAGGGGTACTATCCATGCTATACTTTATTTAGTTAGGTATCCATGCCAGGCTTCAACCTAGGATAATTAAGCCTTTACTGACCTTGGGGTTCACCTGTTATACCCCTATTCATTGATAAATTGGCGTGTATCCCTTCCTTAGAAACAGTAGATGCTTAATCCGTCGTATTCATATCATGTGTTGATAAGTCATGTGTGACCTTATAAATTTTTAGATCTGTACACCAAGTGAATTTCCCATTAAGCCTGCCATTTCCATCCTGAATCCTTATCTTGTAGCTAACCCTTATCAACCATAAGACCTTAACTGAAGGTTGATTGGTAATCCACCAATCGTACCCCCGAATATGACACTTGTTGGTACATGTTGGGTTCCCACCATCCTTACTATACAATTTTCTTGTAAGACCAATTTCCTCAGTCATTCCTATTACTCAAAGATTAGACCTTACTCGCCCAAATTCCCTGGGGTCGTGGTGAGGTTATCTTGAGGTTGGTTATCCATCATACTGACTACACGGTAATTCAGGGTTCGAACGATTGAACCTTCTCACACGAGAACCTCGTGATCTTAGTTACCCTAGAACCTTCCTGCCATGAGGTCCATCCCTTTTCATGCATGAGCCATGCGTATTCCAACCCATGTGCACGTAATCCACGTACGTTTCCATCCATGTATCCATATAATTCATATTTATATAACCCGTGTAATCCATTAACATACATTCCATATGTTTTCCATCCATAATCATATAATCCATATGCTTCCATCCATCATATAATTTTTGCTTTAAAATTTTATCCATTTTTAAGTTAAACTATCCTTCCATTAATCGGTGTATACCTACTACCCCCCGAGTTCTTTAATATAATTAGACTTATAATGAAGAACTAGGTTAAACAGTCGTATCCTCCCTAAAGCATAAATAAAATATGTTACACATAACATGCATTCATCCACATAAATCCATACATTTTATGCATAAAACAGAGATAAAAGAAAAAACAAGTTGATTTCAATTCCATCACATCACATCATGATTGGTGTTCAATAGGTAGGCGTACATTCACAACCCCCCAAGCACTTTACTAATATAAAAAGGGAAATTCCTAGCCGACTGATCCTAATATCATGGTAGCTACAACTAATAAGCCATTTTTATTTTCCTACACCTGAAAGAGGTCTACAAGAAATGTTACCTGGGTTCAACTACTGGTAATATTTCTTAAGGTGTTCGGCGTTCCACGCCCTCGGGATTAGCTTCCCGTCCAAATCCTCCAAATGATAAGTTCCCTCCCATAAGACCGATTTGATCACATATGGGCCTTCCCAATTTGCCTCAAAGGCCCCATATCCTGGAGTCCTCATGTTAGGCATCATCTTCCTTAAAACCAGATCACCAACCTTTAAAGGTCGTGCTCGAACCTTGCCATCAAAGTACTTGCGAGTCCTTTGTTGATAAGCTGCAAGCTTTAGCTGAGAGGTTGTACGAACCTCTTCCACCAAATCCAAGTACAAACGATGATTAACTTCATTTTCCATGGGATCAAAGTTATCCCTCCTAAATGAACTAGCACCAATCTCCACAGGTACCATTGCTTCGCACCAATAAGTTAGTGTAAATGGGGATTCACCAGTTGTAGTCCTAGGTGTTGTGTTGTAAGACCATAACACCATGGGAAGTTCCTCTAGCTTCTTATCTTCCAACGTTGCCTTTAAAGTATGTTTAATGATTTTATTGATGGCTTCAGTCTGACCGTTGCTTTGGGGGTGGCAGACTGCAGAAAAGCCCTTAACAATTCCGAGGTCCTCACATAAACCTCTCATTTCCTTGCTATCAAATTGCTTGCCATTGTCAGATATCAATTTATAAGAAATCCCATATCGGCATATAATTGCTCGATATACGAACTCCTTTAACTTGGCTGTAGTGATCGTAGCCAGGGGTTCAGCTTCCGCCCACTTTGTAAAATAATCCACTGCTACAACAGCATACTTTACTCCTCCCTTCCCCTTAGGGGAGTTCTCCAATCAAATCAATTCCCCAAACAGCAAAAGGCCATGGGCTAGAGAGTGGCTTCAACGGTACATTAGGATTCTTATTTGAATTGGCACACTTTTGGCACCGATCGCACGCCTTTGAGAATTTATGTGCATCCTGTTGTAGAGTTGGCCAATAGTACCCTTGTCGAAGTATCTTATGGGCCAATGAGGTTCCTCCAGAGTGGTTTCCACATATGCCCTCATGCACCTCCCGCATAATATATTCGCATTCACTGCCTGATATACATCGTAGAAGTGGCTTGTTGAAACCCCTCTTGTATAACTTTCCATCATAAAGGGCATAACGCGTAGCCTTATACTTCATTCTCCGGGCTTCATCCTTTTCAACTGGCAGAACCCCTTTTGTTATGTATTCCAGATGGGAGTAATCCATGTGTTGCCCACTTGAACCTCAATATCCATATAGTCGACCCTTGGAATGCTAGGTTGCTGTTGTATCTCCAATGGTATCACCCCTAGCATAATCGCTTCCCTATTAGAACCCATTTTCGCTAAGGCATTCGTACTTGAGTTTTCTGTCCTTGGAATTTGCACAAGGTTTATCTCTCCAAACTTGCCATCAGCTCTTGGGCGTATCTCTTGTACAAATCAGTGCGTGGACCCCTAGCTTGAAAGTTGCTTTTTATATGTCCCACCACCAACATGGAGTCATTATATACAGTCATATTAACCACTTTCATTTCCAGTGCCAGCTTCAGACCCGCAATCAGGGCTTCGTATTCGGCATCATTGTTGGTAGCCTTGAATGTAAAATGAATTGAACTTTGCAGTTTGTGGCCTTCAGGGCTTATCAGGACTATGCCAACACCTACCCCATTTCCATTTACGGCTCCATCTACATATAGAGTCCACCATGGTGCACAATTTTCTGTTGGGGTTTCCTTCTCCGGGGGTTCGATCACCGTCTCCTTAGCTTGAACCTCAAAGGATGGTGGAAACTATAATAAGAAATCAGCAAGTGCTTGGCCTTTGATATCTGTTCTTGGCTTGTATTCAACATCAAATTGGCCAAACTCCACAGCCCATTTCATCAACCTTCCTGAGGCTTCAGGTTTGTGCAGGACCTGCCTTAGTGGAAATGAGGTTCGTATTTCTATCGTGTGCGCTTGGAAGTATGGCCTTAACTTTCTTAATGCCAGGATCAACGCGTAGGCTAGCTTCTCCATGTTTGTGTATCTGGTTTCAGCATCTAGAAGCCTCTTGCTCACATAATACACAGGGTACTGGGTTTGATCTTCCTCACGAACCAAAATGGAACTAATAGAGTGCTCAGAAACTGCCAAATACAAAATCAGGGTTTCACCCTCTATTGGCTTCGCTAGCAATGGGGGGCTTCCCAATTGTTCCTTCAATTTAGTAAAGGCAGCTTCACATTCAGGTGTCCACTCAAAGCCTTTTCTCTTCTTGATAGCTGCAAAGAATTCTCGACATTTGTCAGAGGACTTGGAGATAAACCTGTTCAGGGCTGCCACTCGTCCAGTAAGGCTTTGGACCTCTTTCATACTTCGGGGGGATCTCATTTCAACCAGTGCCTTTATTTTAGCAGGATTGGCTTCGATTCCTCGATGATTCACAATGAAGCCCAAGAATTTCCAGACTCCACCCCAAATACACATTTCTGGGGGTTCAACTTCATCCTATATTTCCTTAGGATACCAAACATTTCATTGAGGTGAGCAACATGGTCGCCTGCTACCTTGGATTTTACCAGCATATCGTCCACATATACTTTCATAGTTTTTCCAATCTGGTCCTTAAACATCTTGTTGACCAGCCTTTGATAGGTTGCTCCATCGTTCAGCAGCCCGAAAGGCATCCTGATGTAATAGTAGAGTCCTCTGTCTGTGATGAATGAAGTATGCTCATGATCGGGTTCATACATCGGAATTTGATTGTAACCTGAATATGCGTCCATGAAACTTAGTAAGGTATGACCGACCGTAGCATCAGTTGATCAATACGCGGGAGCGGAAAGCTATCCTTGGGGCATGCTTTATTCAAGTCAGTGAAGTCAACGCACGTACGCCATTTGCCATTGGGTTTCTTTACCAAGACAGGATTTGCCAACCACATGGGGTAGAATGATTCCTTTACTAGCTTGGCTTTCAACAATCTGTCTACCTCTTCTTTCAGGGCAACGGCTCTTTCCCCACTTATTGCTCTCCTTTTCTGTCTTACGGCCTTCATATCTGGATCAATGTTCAAATGATGACACATCACCTTTGGGTCTATTCCCACCATGTCCTCATGGCTCCATGCAAATACGTCTAAGTTGTTTCTTAGAAATGCAACCAATGCTTCCTTGACTTTAGGGTTCAACTATTTGCCAACCTTCAATTCCTTAGTAGGATCAGCTGCGTCCACCAGGATAGATAAAGTGTCTTCAGCCGCCCCAGTCTTTTCCTTTGTTTCGGGCATTCGTGGATCAAGATCAATTTCCACTGGGTTCACCTGTTTTACATCCTGATGGGGTTCCACCAACTGACCATCGGACTTCTTTGATTGCTTCAGATCGTTTTCATTATCCAAGCTTTCAAAATCACTGTCATGGACCTCTTCAACTATGCCTTCAATCAATGGCTCTTCAGCCTTGGAATTTTGAAATTTCGGGGCTTCCAGCATTAGTATCCCGTTAGGGGTACCTACCCCCCCCCCGAAAAGGTGTAACATCTGTATAAGGCTCCTCGCCTGGATGTTGTACAATAATGATAACATTACACATGTCTCTTTCTGGTCTTGTTTCCTTTTGACGTAAGGATTCATCTCCTTTCCCTACACCGGGGTCCAGGTAACGATAGCATTGCTCTGAGGTACCTCCGTCCACCAACAACAGGTGCTTACAAGCTTGTTCAGCTGTATGCAGGGCTTTGCTATAGCACTCCCTTGAATCTGATTGGCATCCTTGAGCACACCCAATTCCTCTGGGAGTTGGGAATTTCATTGACAAGTGGTAAATGGATGTCACCACCCGCATGTCTTTTAACAACGGCCTTCCAAGTATCCCATTACAAGAAATATCTTCATTTACCACCATGAACTCTATCACCTGAGTAGCAGACCGGGGTTCCTCTCCCAAAGTGATAGGGAGTTTTACTCGTCCCACAATTTGTATAGGGTTTCCAGTAAATCCGTACAATTCATTATAAGAATGAGCCATTTCCTTGTCAAGTAACCCCATTTTCTGGTAAGTGCTATACGCCAAGATATTTACCGAACTTCCTTTATCTACCAATACTCGGTGTACGCTCAAGCCTCCGATCGCAGACTTAATTACCAAGGCATCGTTATGTGGATGGTGCACGTGCCTGGCATCCTCCTCGGTGAACGTTATATCAACTGCCTCACCTTTAAAGAGCTTGGGTGGCCTTTCGGACAAGTTGTACACATTCGTGAGGGGTACGCCGCTTGCTTCCCGGGCATAATTTTTCTGGGCGTTCCTGCTCATACCCCCGATGTAAGGTCCACCAATTATAGTGCGGATAATGTTGGCTCTTGTAAGGCGTTCAGGATTCGCCCTTTCAGTCTCTTTGTTAATTCTGTCATTCTTGTCCCCTTTAGCTTCTGGAGCCACGAACTCAGTAAGGTAACCCCTTCTTATAAGATCTTCAATGTGGTCCTTCAGATGACGGCATTCCGCCGTTTCGTGCCCATTGGTATCATGAAAAGCACAATATCGTCCCTCATTTTTATTTCTCGGAGGCCCATTTCTTGTTGGTTTTCTAAACATTCCCGCCTTGTTCCCTACTTCGTACACCTGCTCAATGGAAGCCGTGAGCGGGATGTACTCAGCGTACCTGCCTGAACCCTGAGAATCCTTCCTTGTAGGATATTTATAGTTTACTGTCCTTCCTGTGTTGGTTGCATTCATAGTTATAGGGGCTGTCTTTTCATCACGATGGGTCCTTCTGGTAGAGGAACTTCCACCATAGGAGGTTAGTTTATGGTACCCCCTACCTTTCGGGCTGTATGACCTACGCCTCTTACTCCTGCTCCATTTCCTTGAACTTCGACTCTTCTCGAGTTTAGCCATTGATTCTTCGATCACCTTGTGAGTTTCTGCCTTGGCATAGAAATCTGCCAAAGTTTTGGGCTCCACCCCTTGTAGTTCTTTCCAAAAATCGGTGCCTGGGCGTACGCCCGCAATCATAAAATTCTTATAGGTTTCATCTGTGGTCTTCCTCACCTTAGGGACCTCTGCATTAAATCGTTTGAAATATTCAGTGAGGGTTTCATTCCTGTCCTGCTTGATGTTCGCCAGGGTGTTGGCTGGGGGTGCGAACGCAACCGAAGCCCGAAATTGGGTTACGAACATTTCACTCATTTGCCTCCAGGAGTGGATAGAGTTTGGACGTAGCCTCTTGAACCACTGATGAGCATTGTCCCTTAGTGTAGCAGCTAATAAGCGACACTTTGTTAGGTCTTTCACCTGGTATACTTCCATTTCCGTATCAGATCGACTGAGATATTCCATTGGATTGGTGGTTCCACTGAACTTTAAGTCTCCTACCCCCCGGTATTTTGATGGGAGGGGTGAATCTCTCACCTTTTTGGTAAAAGGTGAAGCCACTGTTAAGCCTTCCAACGACTGTTTCTCCAACCTTAGCTTTTTTAACGCTTCGCACAAGTCCTTTACCTTGTAGTGTTCGTTCTCACCATCTGTGAACTGGCTTCCGTCATCACTAGAGTCCTAATCTGAACCCTGATCATCACCATCGTACTCAGGGTTATGTCGAGAGCTGCAGCTTCGCTCATCTTCAGCCCCTTTAGAGAGCCTGCCAGATTTAGAGGCAGACTTGTCCTTTCTATAACTCTAAGATCCTTTTGACTGAGACTTTGCATCGTGAACCTTTTTGGTCTGCCTTTCCTTCTTTCCATCAAGCTTGTAACGCAAATCCTTAACATTTAGCTTGTTGCCCAGCCTGTCAAAGACACTCAGGTCGTGCACAGGTGAACCATGCGACCGGTGAACCTCTTCTTCTCCTTCTTTCCTGTCTGGGTTCGTCTGATCAGTCTCCACATCAGAAAACCCCTTCTCCGAAGCCTCCTTCTCCGATTCCACTTCATCACTGTCAAAATCCAATTGAACAGGTGTAACATTTTTCTTTTTCTCCTTTCGATCCATGGAACCATGCTTTAACTTCCATTTCTTCAACTTCTCGGATTTCCTTTCCAAAGAAACGATTTTCTTTTCCATCTTTTTAATCTTTTCTTTGAGCTCCTTGTTTGTGACTTCATCATCACGTCCCCCATCATCCTCACTGCGTTCATCCTCCGGCGTATGAATATCACCCGAATTCCGAGACATCTCTTCCCTCAAGAGACAATACCAGCTGCCCCTCCTTCTAGCGCCACAAATGTTGTGAGGGAAAATTGGTACAACACTTCAATAAGAGAATTACAAGAACAAACCAAGAAAATCCAAGAATATCGATTGAATAAACCAAATTACCAGCCAAAAAACCATAATTTCATAAACCCTAATCCGAGAGGAGGGTGAATGATTATATGGACTGAGTTTGCAAGTACTCCGAGCTATGGTGATCGAATAAAACCTATTCAATCGAGAGAGACCAGCTCAAAGCATGTGTTAGAGGTGTATATGTGTGTCTAACCTCTTGCAAAGTGCCTACATACCCTTATATATATAAGAGATCAAGTCCTCATGTAGTTCTTCATAATTATCCTCCACCTTCTTCTGCCATATCCCCCGTAACAGACCTGCAGTGCTCGTTTATCCAGCCTTCCATAATTATCCAGCCGTTATTATATGGTTAATCCATGTATTTTCGTGATTTATCCTCCTATACATGTATATATATATATATATATATATATATATATATATATCCTATATATATACGATGTTAATCCATAATATAGACTGCTATTAGATCGTTCCTATTGTTTAGGAGTCATCCAGAAGGTTGTTATAACGCATATTACCCAATCTCCTATAATATAGGTGATTCTGAGCCCGCTGGTATATTTTCTGAAAACCTTCGGGGTTCATGCACGTACCCCTGACCTGACAGCCTGCTACCCAGTTGAACCCCCTTCTGGCCTCCACACAGCTTTACCCTTATCCGGGGTTCACATGCTCGCACCCCTATATGAACATACTTCACATTTAACACCAGATCCTCATTCCTCAACCCATCCTCGAAGCATACAAAGCCATCATATTCAACCTTGGACCTAGCTTATCCTTTCATATTCAACTAATTCGAGTCTGTCCTCTTAATGGGCCTTAAATAAAGCCCAGGGTGGATTTTGGGCACAACAGATATTAACCAGAAATCGGTTGTTTTTTGTCTAAGAACGACTGTGTTTTACTTCAATCGGTGTTAGATCGTTCCAAAATACCTCTTTTTCTTGTAATGACTTAAAAAATTAGCCATAGCAAGAATTTTAATTTAAACCGTTATATTCTTAAATTAATTGCCTATGGTCCATACTAGTTCTCATAAAATAAAACTCATTTTCGATTGTGCCTTCTTATATGGACTTTGTACCTTTTAAGGGTGTGCCATATTGTTAGGCGTTTGGGACATTTATTGATTGTTGTATTCTGTCGTTAAGTTGACGAATCGTTGTGTCATTTTAGATGATTTTATAGTAGATTTTTTTATAAAAAATTGATTTTTATATGTCTAACCATAGGGATCCCCTTTGGTTAGATATATAAATCTGTTCAATTTTATTTTGTATACTGAGTATAATAATTTTAATGTATATTCCAATAATGGTTTTTTGACATAATTTCATTTGTTGTGTTGATATTTCAGTTTTTCGTGGGTGGAAAGTAGTGTAAAAAGAAGATGGATGACGACAGAATTTTGGGTTTTAGGGTGAGAAGATGGATTTCTACAGTGGATGAATCAAGCTGAAGAATCAAGAAGTCTCTAGTTTTTTGTTTTTTAGGTTGTAATGATGTACTTTTATTTAGGAGGGTGCTCTTTTTTTCCCGCTTGAGTTTTTTTCACATAGGGTTTTGCTCTTGTGGGATTTTTAACGAGGCCTTTTCGGTGGATATAAAGGTGTAATTATCTAAACTTCCGGGAGAATCTCTTTCTTATGGGTCGGTAGATCCATGGATTGGTTAAGCATACCTTTCGGTTAGATGATGTGACTTTATTATCCCTTCAGATGTATTTTCTTTCATGAATGGAATATATCATTTCATGTGCAAAAAAAATAAAATAAAACTCATTTTCATTTTTTATGCTAAAAACACTATTATTATTTTTTTTGCTATAAGCTACATATATATATATATACATATAAATAAATTCAAGAAAATACGTAGTGGTTGATCCCCTTGCCATAGACATGCCTATCTAACATCAATCTGAACAAAGGCTAGATTGAGAGGATATATAGAAAGCAAAAGTCGGGCAGAACAACCCAACAAGGGTAGGGCTTATTTTCATTTTTTATGTATAAATAATTGTATGTTCTTGTAAATTAGCAAAAAGAAAAATTGCATGCTCTTGTAACAAGAGTAGGGCTCGTGATATGAGCCATTAACTCAAAACTACAAGAAATTTGACTATGTGGAACATTTTGAATTTGGAAGATATGGTTAGAAGATGATAAATTAAGGCTAGCGTGATCGGCAATCTAAAGGCTGGGGTTTTAAGCATCTAGCCTTTTCAATTTGCAAGAATTACTCTTGTCCTGCAAAAAGGAACCCTAATTCCGGGACCATTTAATTTTGCACTAAAATTATTTCGAAAATAAAAATTTATATCTTTTACAATTTTTTTAAAAAATTGTTTTTAATTTATATATAAGACGTGGAGTTAGAATTGTAGCTACAGTATTAAAAAATGGAAAAGTGTAGCGGGATGACAAAATTGAAAAATATAGAGGTGCAGATATAAGTGGTTGGAAGCTGGTAATGGATGAGCGTACTGATCAGTAGAATTTATTGAATGTTTTGGAAAATTTAGAATTACAAGAAGCATAGGTAAGTGCAATGTAATAAATGAAACGCATATAGAGAAGGATTCAAAGGTATCAAAAATATTAAAATTCATTCCGAGGGTAACAATAATTATTAAATGAAACGCATATAGAGAAGAATTCAAAAGTAGATAAAAAAAAATTAGTAGAACTCACTCGAGGGGTAATATTTATCGGACATGATCCGAAAATCAACTCGAACCAAACCAAATGTAATTATTGAGACAAAAATCAAAATCTAACCTAAACACGACTCGAACAGCCCGAAATATGATTCATTATTAAAAATTTCATTAATTTACATTTACATATTCGCATTTCCATTGGGGCTGTCTAAAATGATAGAAAATACTGATTATGTAAAATTTACTGAATCTGTAAGGCGTTGTATTTTGATGGTTGATTGGCTATATTGATTGACTATATTTTAAAAATAGTATGTTATTATTATTTTAAGTTATTATAAATCGAATATATCATTTGAATATGGTAAGAGATAATGTAGAATCTTCTTACAGGTTTCTAGATGTTCAACAAATATAACTAACATCAGGAGATTGACTAAAAAGTATGTTTTAATTAATTTTAGTAAAGGATTCTGCATGGTTGGAGATGCTCTAATTTACGTTGAAATCCGAAACTGCTACTTTAATTTTGGATATGTATTACATAAGATAACAAATTAGTCTAGGATAAAAAAATGTGTTTTATCCTGCTCTGCATATATTATTGTTGGTACTAGCTAGTGATCTGTTGCAGAAGGATTAATGACCGAAATTGTTGTAAAGTACTCATTTATTCTATTCCATCTCCTCCATACGGACCATACTCAAAGGGAACCTTTCCTCTCCCATCACCTTTCCATCCTTATATATAGCACAGCACCCGTCACATTTCTTCTAACATCAAACGCAGCTCTATATTCAGCTGGTAGTACTAGTACTAATTCAATCAAATAAAACATCAAGTCTCTCTCTCTCTCTCTCTCAAATAAACACACACTGACTACTTTTGGTTAAGCAATCCGTACTAGGGTTTGTCGGCTGCAACAGCAATTACAAGTTCCATATATGTATGGGGGTTTTCAAGAGGGTAAGATTGGGAGGTGACAGAAGAGAGTGAGCACACATGAACTTTTTGCATGTTAATGCTTAATTTTATGCGTGCTCACCCTCTATCCGTCACCCCCACCATTTCATATCTCTCTCTCTCTCTCCCGCCGGGGGAAGGCAGGGAGATGACAGAAGAGAGTGAGCACACATAGTAATTTCTTGCATGGCGGATGCTAGAAGCTCTGCGTGCTCACCCTCTATCTGTCATCCCCATCCGCCTCCCTTAATCTGTATCATGATCTTCATGTACATGTCGTCATAAAATATCTGTAAACTATGCACCACTAAGTTGAATTGCTTTGAGATATCTCAGGTATGTCTTGATCCAGCTGATTTTTGTGGGTTCTGTCAAGTATCATGTATATAATTTAATTTTTATATAGAAAGGATATGGGTGTGTGCAGGGCTTATTTCCCTTGTTTTTATAGTCCGATTGAAGGCCCGCCTCTTTTGTGTCAGGCCTAATAGCAATTAATTGGCTTGATTAAAAAGTAATTTAAATTATAGCATATTTTTGGCTGGATTAAATGACTCCACTATTTCCTTTGTGACCTTGCAGGTGGTGGACTATGGGCCTGTTTGGCATCGATTTTAAATAAGTTTTTATGGACTTACTTTCGGATAAAAATTTTATATTTTGATAATTTTTTATACAAGTATTTAATGTATGTTTGAAATTCTATAAGTTACAAAAAAAAATTAATTTTTTCAAAAAAAATTAAAAATCTCAAACTTTATCTTAAAATAAGTTGACTTATTCTGAAAAATAAGTTCCCCAAACACCCCATATGTATACAGGTGGTGGTCGAATCGGATGTTTGTTCCTAGTGTTGTTGACTAGTGTGTGCTGTTAGCCAAAAAGTTCGTATTTTTTTATTGGCAACAAGAATTAAAAGAAAGAAAGAAAGAATTAAACTTGAATAGATTGATTGTGTTGGCTTTGGAATGAATAACGTATAAAAATGTAAAAGGAAGATGCAATCAAAGCACGACACTGAAAAGAAGGATGAGTAAAGAATGACATCAGAAAAGACTGTTATCGCTGATAAAATGGGTGGTCTGTCGAGATCTCGTTGGTTAATTATGACATAACAAGCCATTAAACATTTCAACCTACATCCACGAATATATTTGCACCATTTTACAATTTACTCTATATCATGACTTGATATGATTCAAGTTATATCGTAACTTGATATGATTCAAGTTTTATATACTTATTCTTTTTACTGATTATATGGTTGTAAATACTGTATATGTGTTCAAATATATATTTAATTAATCAGTTCGAACTGATGAAAAAAAAACAGTACATCTTTATGCAAATTCGTGTGTTCAATTTTTATTTTATTTTATTTATCTAAGACACATCCAGGCTCAACCTTTGCTCAAATTAGCAATTTAAATATGCATATTTATGAGGTATGATTTTTCTGGATCGAAAAGGAATCATGTTCTGAAACGAGCAAATTGATCGTATTCCATAAACTGACCCATACCAACCATGCAACACTGTTCGGGGGCATGTAGGGATGGCTTCACTCTCTTTACATATGTGCATAGACTTCATCATACATACATGCTAACATGCATGTATAGTATTTAGGAAGGTTGTGGAAAACGGAAATTGATTCAACTTAGTTTAGTTTCGATAAAATGAATACTCAAAAATTGCAAGACTTGGAAGGAGTAATTGAACATGTAATCAGATATTATAATCACAGTTTCTACTTAATATATCAAATTTAAGTGTCATAATTTAGTTAATCAATATTTGAAGTTATCTTTTCTTTTTGTTATTTACAAGTCATCTAATAAAATTACTAAAATTATATTTAGTAATATATTTGACAATGTACAAAACGGAACTTTATTCTCTTGCGATGATGACATAGGCAAAGAGTTGCTTTGTGGGTGGTGCACTGAGCAGAGGGTGGTCAAAGGGCTCTCGTTCATGAGCAAAGACGTTAAAAGGCTTATTAGGGATCTCCCCGAAAGGAATTTCTTTGATACCTCGTATCAGAGGTACAAAAGAGAACTAGGCGGGTTATAGATAATATTCTAGCCTGGAGGCCAAAGGCCTTTGAAAGAAGGAGAAATCCTACTTGCTAACAACCTAGCAAAAAATAATAATAATAATAATAATAATAATAATAATAATAATAATAATAATAATAATAATAATAATAATGTTCAAATAGTAAAATTATTTACTTAATAATTTTTATTAATACAAATAAAAAATAAGATGTGATGATCAAATACATATATTTTATGACAACACTAAAAATAATAGTAATAAATTAAAGAAAATCAAAATTGGGTTTAACTAAGTACTCGGAGTTTGATCAAATACTAACTGAATTATATAAAAATCGGATTTTGATCCGTCGGTACAGATCATACCCTATAATTAACAACAAGTACTCAGACCTAGTACTCGACCAGCTCAGTGATTTTTAGAATCCTCGTATTTAGTAATTTACAATGTGGCAGTGCTCGATATAACATGTAAGGTTTTGTTTCTTGCATGTATGCGATTTTGTAAATAATTAAGAAAAGAAAGAGCAGGATCCAATTGGCTGAATGTAGTATACACATTTTTTTTTTTGTCAAATTTTAATATCATTGATGTTCTATTCAATTAAAAAATGTTCTGGTAATGTCACTTCCATTAAGGTTATAAAAGTATATACTTACTCAAGGGTCCTGATCCCTGACAATCGATTGTCAGGGACCAGTTATTTAACAATCGGTGTCCCAGCAGTTGGATCGTTGTTGGATCGTTAATCCAACGACCGAGATTAAAAAAAAAATTCAGTGTCCGCTATAATTTTCCGCGGATAGGCTAATTGCATATCCGCTATAATTTTCCGCGGATGGACCAGTCCGGAAAATTATAGCGGACAGGCAAAAAAAATTTCTTTTAATCTCAGCGATCCAACGACCGGGACACTGATTGTTAAATAACTGGTCCTGACAATCGATTGTCCGGGACCAGGATCCTTTACTCAAAAGCATTACTCAAAAGCAGTATTACTTTCAAAAATACAAAGCCATGGCACATGCATAGAAAGGTTAAAAGCAACCTGGGCTCCCAAATACTACCGGGATAGAGGACAGTCACATTCCTATTAGTAGGGGGCGTGCCTAGGTGACCGGTACGAAAGCATAACGGCTTTGGGCAAGCAACTACTCTAAAGGCTACCATGACAACAGGGGCTTACATTAGAAGGTAACTAGGCAGAACTTGCTCTAATGATGCAGATGACAGGGAGATGCACGAGAAATGAAAGCACGAATACTCAATCAATATACGAAGCATAGATACATTCTTCTTCTGACTTTGTAAATTATCTTTACATATAAGTGGATGCTCTTGTAAAATGTCTGTTTATTATTTACCCTATTACCGAACTCATTCAGCCAACAGATACATAAAAATTGATGCATAAACTCTAAACTTTATAGATACAGTTTCACACACACACACACACTGGGGACGGAAAGCTTCAACAAGTTTTGCTCCACAAGACGAATTCCAACATGGTCATTACAATGCATGTTCAAAAACAGGAGTTCCAGCTTCAACTTCTTTAAGTTAAACAAGAATAGATCAAATTCCACATTTTTATAAGTTCTGCTGCTTCAGCAACATGTATGAGATGCAACAATAATATTCATGTAAGAAAACAACAGACGTCCAAAAAAGTAAAATACAACACTTTCACAGGCATGTAATACATCCCCAAAAATGGACTAACAACTATTCTGTGTTCCATGAATTCCGGTATATGACAATAAATCTCCAGCAAGTTTAGAGACTGATTATAGTATAGTGAAGTACATAATATTCAAAGCCGTGCTGGGAATGCACTCATCTCGAGTATCTTCTTTGAACCAACTGCTGATAATGCTATGAGAAGAGGCAGTTGCAGATTCATCAGGCCACCTATCAACGAGCTTAAAACCAAATTTAGATGCAGCTGAAAGTATAGAGGGTTCATCGACTCTGCGAAAAATATGGCATAAAATAAGAGCTGGTTTCAATTCTTTATCAACGTTTTTGTTAGATGAAACCAATTCTTTTGCAGTTGCAAACAAGGGTAAAATAGCTTCTGCAACATAAGTCACATCTGTGCCTATAATGACATCGAACCCTCCATCATTCAAATCCTTAATTGCTTCTATATGGTCTTTATTACCCCACTCAAGCCTCTTCACAATTAGTTTCACTAGTGAAGAGGACTGGAGATTCGAACCAACATTTTCGGACATCAATTCAAGTGCCTTTTCATCTCCATCAGTGGCCACAACAAGGTCAGCAGATTCAGTGGAAATCATTGAGCAGATTCCTCCGCAGCCACAACCCAGCTCTAACACCCTTTTCCCTGCAACAATATGTTGATTTGTTGCAAGGACATGAGCCATAAGATGAGCTGATTCCCATAGCATCAAACCAGTTGATTTGCATGTGTGTTGGTTCTCTTTAGGAAGTACTTTTATCTTGAAACTCCAGTCTCTTACATTAACCTCGTTAATCTAGCAGGGAACAGTTTCGAGGACAAGAATCAGTTATACCATGGGCTGATAAGTCTTTGCAACCATTATAAGCTCATCCCCCATCCCCAACCAAGGATAAAAAAAGGGAAAAAAATAGTCATGTTTCCCTTTAATCCTTGTCCTAGAAGTTTCCCTTAATCAGGACACATGTTCTAGAAATGAGACCTGGCTGTACCATATTTGGGAAAAGGAAAATGCCACTGACAACTAAGGATGAAGAAAAACTTAATATAAAATTTTACCTCGTTATTAGAATTTGACATGCCAAACATTTCCATAATTCCTTCAGACATATCAATCTCAGACTCAGTTGCTGGCTCTATCACTCTGTTATCACACTTGGAACTGTCCTTTGAAAGGAGTTGTAGCTTGATTTCAGACTGAGTGACAGACGCGTAGCTCAAACTACTTAGGTGGAAGACAGCTTGAACCCATTGCCTGTAGTCAGAAGACACCTAGACTCAGACTAGTACACTACAGTTAACATGCACCTATACTCACTTTCTCTATCACATATTTTAAATTAGAACTCAGGATACAAGAATAATGCAGATATTTTTCAGACAATAAATAATATCAGGCCGAATTTCAGCAATGTTGTAAATACCACAGATGTAACACAAGAATTGGGGCTGAATATATTAGTTTTCCTAAGGTCTATCAAGCTTCTACAACAGGCCAACAGCAGGAAAAAATAGAAACTTAAAGCATCATAGTTTTCTGTAGGAGCTATTATGTAACAGTAAGAAAAACAAGAAAGAAGAAAATAAATTAAATGAAGGAAGCTTCTACGGAAAAATGTTAAAAGAGGAAGTTAAAAAGGAAGCACTTAAAGAAGTGCATCATGAAAGTCATAAATGGCCACACAGCAGAGACTACGAGAGAAGTTAAAATAATTATATGACGCAACTCCTCAAAGGACTAGTGCCTCCTTGTAAAAAATAAATAATTACTTCCCATGCCCTCTTCTACATCAGTTAACATTAGTAATTACAAAAAAAAAACATGCAATTTATTAGAGGATATATTTAGAAACGCAAACAAATTAGCAGCTAAGCATAGTTCCATACCATTTTCTACATAAGGTAACATAAGGAAGTAACAACACTCATGCAATTTTTTAGACAATATATTTAGAAATGCATCAAATAAGGAGGAAGCCTAGTTTTGCCACTGACTACACCAGTAACCTATATTAATAAAACTAACGCAGTTGAAATCCAAAATAGGATCACATGCTAACTAACCGATTCATTACTATTTCTCGTGAACGATTTTCCACTTGCTTGCAGCATAAACTGTGCTCTTTCGTATCAAATCCATTTTCCTTGACCAAATTTCCCAAGAACTCCTCAGAAAAGTAGAACGCGCGCTGGGATTATACATACAGTTCAAGAAAAAATGTAGCTTACAAAGCAAAAAAAAGGTGGCTCAGGAGAGATTATTCACACTAGCATTAGAACTGTACATGCTAATCACAACTTACAGTGCCATCGCCTCTGACATAGAAGTTCTCACTGATCTTTTGATCCTTGGAAGCAAGTCTTTCCTGTCAATTAAACATACAGCTACTGAAAGGATGCAAGCAGAACATGTTTTTTAAAGGATATCTATGTAAATTTGAGAGAATTTAATTTTGGCTACTTTTTTAAGGTTTTATTTGTCAACAGTTCGATTACAAACGGGACACAAACACTTTGTATTAGTCACAAAAACAAAAAATCTCCTGAAATATGATCAAATTTCCCACACTAACTTGCTTATAAATTATTCTAACTCGGGGAGCATAACAAATTACAGTGTAAAAGTAGCTGTGTAAAATAAAACCCCGTAGCTGTTTTAGATAGAGTTTCACTAAATGAATGGCGTGAAAATCTGAAGCAATTGTTTCCAAATATAACTATAAAATAATACCAAGATGCTGCAAACTTGTATCTTTATAGTTCATAACAGAGATGTCTGGCACATTTTTGTTTATGACCTCTACGTACTTAACAAGTAACAGCAATATAAGCTACATTATACAACTTCTCTTCATGTTTTTCAGCATCCATATAATATACAGGTAAAGCTGTGTACATGTGCGTGTCCCAAAAATGGCCTATATACATATATTGTCTTTTCTGACTGTAAATTACAAAGCAAAACCAAAAACATTTTCTTCGCCTGAGAATGTTATTGCTAAATTAAAGTCACCATCAGAAGCTTCTATATGCATCATAACATTAGCAACAATCAAGAAATCTGGACATAAATGCAAGTATGCAACAAAATATTGTGGAATCAAGATCATTCAGTAGAAGTAAACCTGAGCAAGGTCCCCAGCAGCATAGTCACGGAATAAAACAAAACCATTAGGCTGGAAAGAGGGAAAAGTGAGCATATCAGATGAACGAAAAAGAAGTACAAAAAAAAAACCCAGAAGTAAGCTTAAACATTAGTCTTTTGCACATCAAATTCTACACATCTGTATATATATTGGTTTATGGTTCCCTAATTGATTGATATTCTTGACAAATATTAGATATTAGATGAAGAATCATTAGGTTTAATAAAAAACTGGATAATGGGTTGGGTTGAAAACTGTGATTTAAAAAAGATTAAAGAATATTCTTTTGTTCATTCTTAATTTTTTAGTCATCTAAACTTGTTCAAGTACCATCATAAATCTGCTCAGACAGAAGTTCATTTCCAATAAATTTATGTTGGGTCTTATATGTATCTTACCTTGAGAACCTTTTTTATATTTTGCAACACTTGAGACATCTTCTCAGGGGATACTGCAGATAAGACAAATATCTGCTTTACAAGTCAGCTTCAAGAACAAGGATATAATACTATATGTGTGATATACTACAAGCGAAAGACCAGAAAGAAAGTATGCACTTCAGCACGCTGCCATCCGGCTAAACTTTGATTTTTTTTTTTATATAGAGATTTGATAAATACCATGGTAACAATGTCAACTGAAGCTGGAGATATTTGCTTGCTCAGGTCCTCAGCTGTCAGATCACAAACAAATGCATTCACCCGGGTCTCTGTGAAGTCTTTATGCATCTGAAGGGAAAAGAATTAGGACCACAATTAAAAGCAAGTTCAATTATTTCCTGCCCCGCATCATTAATCAGAAGCATTATCTATGTATTGGGATACAACATGTTATCTAAGATTTACTAGAAATGCCTGCAAAGTGACATGTGGGATTTCTGGTATGCAGAAAAGATGAGACAACCCAACAAATCTGGGTCTATGTCACATACATTATTACTACAAGACCATTTTTTTGGTAGTTAACATAACTATTTTTTAGTGGGGAAGGGAATCGGGACTCGGGAGAGCTTTTGTGAATCGGCTATCCTGAAATCTTCAAGATCATCGATCTTAAATCATCTCTCCCACCAAGTCTAAATGCTCTGTTTGGTTGGAAGGAAGGCAATGAAAATTTATTAACAGAACTGAAGGTACAAGAGAAGGATGTAAGAGGAAAGAGGGGAAAACTAAACAGAGCAAAGCATTCTTCACAAATTGGTGGGTTTGAGTGTTAAAGGAAGGCCTTACCAAGATCTTATATTAATATTCTAACACTCCCCTACTCAAAAGCCCATTTTTGGGTCGAAGAGTGGATCACGGGCGCCCATCTTTGGAGCATAACCTGCCTTCGTGTCCATAATAAATGTGAGAATATTGGGGGTGTCATGGAGTCGAACTTGAGAACTCCGCCAGCCTAAGCTCTGATAGCATGTTCAAACCAAGACTTAGGCTGCAGAGGAAGGCTCAACTGGATCTTTATATTATATTCTAAAATTGAGCTCTAGCTTAAATTGGTGAGAATGGGGAGGGAATGTAAATTTTAAATATTCACCTACAACGCAGTACAATTTCTCTACATCCCCTTCCAAATTCATTCTTTAGAAGCAAATTGAGCATTACATTTTGGCCAGTTTTTACTCGCCCGAGTATTACTTGAGACGATATGTAGAAACAGTCATCCCACATCATATGACATTCAAGCCTTGCAGCATGCGTTGAAAGATAACTCGTGCATGTTAAAGATACCAGAATATACAAGTGCTCAATTTGAATTAATTAATAGTTTTGGATGAAATACTAGTGACTGGTAAAACTCTTTCTAGATAGAAAAACCAGAAATATAAGAATATTTTTTTTTATCTGCAACGTGAAAAAGAAGATTCCTGAACAAATTTGGATTCCGAGGCTCCGAGCTCTGTATGCACATAAACAAAATAAAAATATGTGGAAACTCCCTAAATAACAAGAACCGTAAACTCTTATCTACATTTTTGAGTGACAGACTCACAGACATAAGATTTTTAAATGCAGAAACACAGTATGTGAGAAACAAGGTCTACTTATTACTTAAGAAATAAAAAAAGAAGATAAACAAGCACATAAAAAACATTACAATTACTCGATCCTCTGTGTATATGGAATACATTAGAGTATTCATTCAGAGGTTTCAATTTTATACTTTAAAGCATACGCCCAAGTGAGCTAATTTCTCTAATGCACATGATAATTAGCATAATTGTAAGTAATCAAACCTTAACCAAATTCACAGCACGCGGTGAGAAATCACATGCATGAACAAAAATATCCGGATATGTAGCAACTAGAGGAAAGATTGTGTTTCCAGCTCCACAGCCAATCTGCCCGGCAACAAAAATACATGTGAAGTAACTGAGTAAAAAATTAAATCAGTGACAATAAGTGTCAATAGCAAAGAGATTCACAAATCCAATACAAGTATAGGTAAACAGATGCGTCATAAAACTGAGCAGCCTTTGAAGGTAAAGAACAGCTGGTCTTATATCTTAGTACTATCAAATTTATAGCTTTTTTTCTCTGCTGACTACTTCCAATTCAAAATTTAAAGCTGAAGATGTTAATTTGTGTTTCTCATCATCATGATAACATATCTGAATCCAGCTCTTCACTAGTTAAAATGCATATGGTAAAACATGTACACTTAAACGGAATACAATTGATACAACAATGAAATAGAGCTCGAGTGCTTCATGGAAGGCATAGTGAAAAGGTGAAACTTGCCTCCAATACAACTTTCTTTCCCGCCCCCTGAAACCCAAAAAAAAAAAAAAGTAAAAAATGTTAAATATAAACATACATGCATTACTAAAGCCAAAACCAAGAGTTATAACTTATAATCATAATTGTCATAATACTAACACAGAAGTACTGTCCCCATTCCTTGTCCAAGTAGTGCCGATCCTTGAAAAACTGATGAAAGAAAAACGTTAACTAATATCAGCCACGTAGCTGTCTATGAAACATTAAAGATAAAGAAGTTTTTATGAATTTATAATTAACTGCAGAATCCAGGTCGATAAACACTACCAATAATAGGATACAAAATAGGTACAAGTTTAAGAATAACAATAAAACACTAATTTTCTGAAACTATAAGGAGAATTCAAATCTGCATGTCGCATTACTAAATCAAAAATAAACATGATGATTCCAACCACTTTTCTCTTCGCTAAACACTGACAGGAGTGTGGATTAATATGTTGCTTTCAATTGGATGATAATGAGATAGCATAAAATAGTTTTCCATTTTTATTTTCATAATAAGTAGCTAAAAGTGGATGAGGTCTAACTCTGTCTTGATGGCGTTTGTAGAAATTATCCCAATACTTCTTAGCTTCTCTCTCATACTTCTCTGCCACATAGAAAGACATGTTTATAGCATATATAAGTGAATACAAGCTTTTGCACATCGATAAAAGCTATCAGGAACATGTTGGTGAAAAGCGAAAGAAAAGGATAGGGATAGAGACCTCTCCAGAATGGGGAAATTTCATTGCTTGGGGTGGAATATATCTGTATCCTCACTGGTGGTTGCTGCTTCAACTCCTTGGTACCTTGTGTATCAGATGCCATTCCGAAACTATTGGAAGCATAATAAAATATGATTCTATAAGAACATATACAGGAACTATTTTTAAAAATGATATGGCATCATCTACATTGCTCACATGTTCTACATCTAAATAAATCTGGCATAAGCCATGGTTAAATGCAGGACATGATAAGCAGATATATGATTTGTGCGGAAAAAGCAAATTTAGACTAATTTAGAAACATTACTCTAGTAAAAACAACTTTGTGACTCTCAGTTTTACGAGTTCCATAGCAAACCATAAACAATCTTGAGAAGGTGAAGTTTTACCCTAGTGCAAATACCAACTTTGTTACTATTTCAATATTACAAGTTGCATAGCACATTAGTAGACAACCTTGAGAATGGTATTAGGAACAGTTGTGAGAAAAGAGAAAAACAGGAGGAAACAATTAAAACTTTACGATTAAATTAAATATTTGATTCGAATTGGTCTTAAACGTAACTTTTTTCATCTTTCTAAAACAGATTTAGAAACATACATATTAACTGGAGCAGTATATCTTCCTTGTTACTCTATATCTCTGTCAATAGCTGCCAGGGCTTATGTTAAATTCTTTATTCTTATTCTTTTTCACGATCTGTAAGAAGAAAATGTTCCTAAGCAGGATTTAGGATTTCTAGCAGGAAACAATCAGACGAGAACACTTTTTCTCCTAAAAAGTGATAAATTTTATTAGTATCACTATTGACCAGAATGATGCTCAATTAGGCTCACTGACCATAATGAAAATTATTTAAAAAATAATAATTTTTACTATGCGGTCAAAGCACCTTAAAGTGTGTGCCAAAAAGTCAAGCGACAAATAAAATGAAATAGAGGGAGTACTAGCAGTGATGTAGCACAGAATTCAAGAATAAGGAAATATGGAAAAACTAGAAAATAACAATATTTGGTGGATTAACTGCAGAAAATCTACCACCCCAAGCATTTCACAGAACACAGTACTTATACCAAACTCTCTGATATTCAGGTCTGCAAACTCCTCTAATATGCCGCAGATAATATGACTTACATAAGATTTAAACTCTAATAATACACTATATAAGAATAACAAAATTGACCACGGTAGGCACACTTAAACTTATTCCACGTAATTTTCATTTGGTTAACCTTTACCAACAATATGTAGACCCAGCAATTTGATATACGACACGATAATACGACACAGAAATTTAGTGTTCGGATTTGATCTTTTGGTACACGAAATACGAAAGTACACGATAAGTTTTGTGTTGAATAGGGGTTTTCACTTTGGATACACGACACAAAACAAAGTACACGAAGTATATTTAGAGAAAATTACCAAAATATTCAATTTTGAGACAAAATGACCCAAAATACTGAAAAGCCAATTTATGGCCCATTTTACTGATCGAATACGGAGGATCGTCTTTCGTATCTCCCTTTTAAAATATTCCTTCATCAATTGATGTCTTTCCTTCACTTCCCCCTCTCTCTCTCTAATCCTCAATGTTAATCTCTCCCCCCTCTCTCTTTCTCTCTCTCTCTCTCCCTCCCTCTATTTAGATGTACGTATGCATTTATTTAATTAATTTGTTGATGCATAATGATCTGAATTGTATATAAATATGTATGTAAAATAGAGAAAGAGAAAGGAACGGGATGGACACAATTTTTACTTTTTGTTCCTGGAGTTATTACCTTTGGCCTCGGGACTTGGCAGATCTTTTGATGAAACGATAAGGTCATGTGAAGTGGAGAAGGAGAAATTGAAGTTAATAGATTAGAAAATTTAGGAGGTGTTGATATGAGAGAGAAATGGCGAATGTGTTAGAGATGAGGGTTGATTGTATATGAGTGTTATCAATTGTGATAATTGACACTTACAGGGGTGAGCATCTTCTCCATCTCTCAGATAACGCTGACGGCCCCGCAGGGGACTCAGATTCCATGAAGTATTAAAAGCTTAATACTTGTTGAGCCCTCAGTTATGCAATCGAGAGATGGACCTGAAATTGAGAGAGACCAGTATGCCTATTATGTTATTCCCTGTGATACGCTCTTTCTTGTTTCGTAATAGCTTTTATTGCTGAGCATGAGATAACGTATCGAGCTAATACTCAACACGAAACTCCGTGTCAAGCTAATACTCAACACGCAATAGCGTATCAAGTAGGTAAAAAGGATCACTATTCAGCTTTTCAGTATTTTGGGCCAACACTATTTATTTTTGATTATTTAGGGCCTTCACCCGTATATTTATTAATAAATAATTATAATTTTATTAAAAAAAATATACATTTATATATGAAAAGTATGCATATTTACAAATTTTTATAGTATTGTATGTAAATCTATATATTTAAAATGAGTAAGGTTCTAGAGAGAACTCTCTTAAAAAGAGAACCAGAGAACCCGAGATTCAAAAAATAGATTCTAAATATTTTTTTACTTATTTTTACGAAATACTCACATTTTTACATTTTAATTCTCATTATATAATTTTTAAAATCAAAATTTGAATATTGAAAAAGATTTATGCATATTTACCAAACCTTTTAACTGAGATTCAAAAATAGATTCATGAAATTTATGAGATTCAACAAATTCTTAAAATTTATGAGATTCAAAAATAGATTCTTAAATTTTTTCGTAATTTTTAAACAAATTGTTGTTTATAATTAACTTTTTGGAAGCACAATAAAGACAGAAAAATAAAATAATTTTTTTCAAATTTTAAATTAATTTTTTAAAGTGGTTCTCTCGTTCTCTTTTTAAGAGGGTTCTCTCTTGAACCCCGGCCAAAATATATGTTTCATAAAAAAATTTACATCAAAATATATTTTTTTATTTTAATACATAAATTATAATCAAATGATATTAATATTTTTGTACACAAATACAAATGAAAGTACACGACACGTTTTAATTTGGATATGTATGTAAATTAAGTACACGAATCCAAAGCAAGTCGAATATTGGTTTTACATTTAAGTACACGTAACACGAAAGTACACAGCATGAAAGTACACGACACCGTACGATTGCCAGGTCTAACGACATGGACTCCAATGCCCATTTTTAGGATTGTACAAGAATCCCAACAAGCCTAAAGAATTAATATAAGGAACACACACAAACACAAATATTACAGTTTATCTTGAAACAGAAATCAAGGGTAAGAATGTCGTGTTTTGCTCAAAGATAAACTGGTTAGAAAATACACGAATGTGGACTGGCAGTAAATTCAACATTTCATATATCCCACAATTACCAAACAAGGTAGCTAATTCTGTAAAATTCACACCTACTTTTATGTTATAAAAATCTATTCATATTACCACATTAAAAAAAAAAATCTAAAGACCCTCAAATAGCAGTACACTTCTAAATCCAATAAACTTTTCAGCAAAAAGAATCGCTAAACTGCATAAGTCAGGAATGTTCGAAAAGTAACAGTAATGCCTACATCAACCAATGCTACATACAATAAAATTTAACAACAATCCAACTAGTAATTGTAATCACAATACACAAACATAAAACAAGGTAGCTTATTCTGTAGATAGACAAAAAATTAACAGAAAAAAAATGATATAGTTAAATAAGCCAAATTTATGAACTAGCACATATACACACAAATATTACAGTTAATCTTGAAACAGAAATCAAGGGTAAGAATAATACTAACCTTATTTACTTAGATCTGTGTTCAATATGTGTGTGTGTGTTTGTCGGAAAGTGAAGCTAGTTCCAGTTTGATGAACTGCCGCCGGCAACTAAAGTCGTTCGAATCTGTTTGTCTCAAACCTGAAAAATAGAAAAACCCTGATTCAGGTTTAATCTTTCTATTTATTTTGATTTGATGATTTTGTTTTGTTTTGTATTTTATTTTTGGTTGTTTTTCTAATATGGAAAATAATTAGTTGCACCCTAACAATGAGATAATGTCCAAAATATCTAAACTTAGCTTACTCGGTTATAATACCACTCAAAGTGGTGTCTGAGGAGGGTAGCTGTACGTAGACCATGCCCCTATACAATAGGGAGACTGTTTCCGAAGGACCCCCGACCATTACAAATACAAAAATACAAATACGGAAAGGAAACCTAATTTACAAATACAGAAATACAAATACGGAAAGGAAACCTAATATAAACTAAGAAACTCACGCACACGCAGGAGTCGAACCCCTGACCTCCTTTAAAGGAGGCCAGTGACTCAACCACTGCACCAACATGTTGTTGGCAATGTCCAAAATATCTCATCTACAAAAAGCTGGCCCTCATCTACCCCATAATTGCGTGAGTGCGTGCAACGCGCTTTTGCGTGTTATGCGCAAACGTGATGTTAGGGCGTGCGTGGATTGCAAGGTGTTCCGGAGTGAGGCGTGTGCTTCCCAGCACCGTTTGTTGGCCATGGATCTATCCATAGGGGGTCGAGTTGTTCGCGGGACGAGAGAGTCTAGACCAAGAATCCTTTGGAAAGATTTGAAGGGCGAGAAGGCGGTCGCATTTCGGGAGTCTCTGCTCAACGAAGGTTGTTTTGCGCGTGGTGGAGATGCCAACTTTAGGTGGACCAACATGGCGAAGGCTATTCGGTGTGTGAGCGAGAAGGTGGTGGGGGTTTCCTCAGGTAAGTTCAGTGGTCCTAAGGAGTCGTGGTAGTGGAACGAGGAGGTGCAAAAGAAAGTTAAGGATAAACTTCCGCTCTTTAAAGAGCTTTTGTCGATTTGTGCAGGGGCGGAGAGGATTCTGAAGATGGAAGCGTACAAGGTGGCGAGATGGGAGGCAAAAAAGGTTGTGGCGAAAGCCAAAGGTGAAGCCTATGAGGGGCTGTACAAGCGCCTAGATACCAAGGAAGGAGCGAACGCTATCTTTAAACTAGCTAAAGCTAGGGAGAGAGGGCGGCGCAAACTGGGTTCTGTTAAGTTTGTTAAGGATGATTCAGGCCTAGTGTTAGTGAATGAAGATGCTATTAAGGAGAGGTGGAGTTCGTATTTTCATAATCTTTTCAATGAGGCTAGGAGGAGTGGTGTCGGTGTGGAGCTAGAGGTCTCCCTTTCGTCTGTGTGTTCTTTCGATCCCTGTGAGCATATCAGCAAGGATGAAGTCAAGGGTGCCCTTCAAAAGATGGCGAGAGGGAAGGCGGTTGGTCCGGATCAGATCCTAATCGAGGTGTGGCTTTGTCTTGGTGAGGTTGGCGTACAGTGGCTAACAGATCTGTTCAATGTTCTCCTCTTGGGTGCTAAGATGCCAGCTGAATGGAGGCGTAGTATTGTGGTTCCTTTTTTCAAGAACAAAGGCGATACTCAGAGTTGTATTAACTATCGGGGTATTAAATTACTCAGTCATACTATGAAATTTTGGGAGAGAGTGGTTGAATGTCGGATTAGAAGAGAAGTTGAAATCTCATAGAATCAATTTGGTTTTATGCCTGGGAGATCGACGACCGAGGCCATTCATCTCGTTAGACGCCTTATGGAGAAGTTCAGGGAACGTCGCAAAGACCTCCATATGGTGTTCATTGATCTTGAGAAGGCGTATGATAGCATCCCCCGTGAAGCTATTTGGAAGAGCCTTGAGGAGAGGAGAGGAGAGTGTCGTCGTCGTACGTTAGGGTGATTCAAGACATGTACTCCCAAACTAGTTCCTGCGTCCGGACCCCAGTTGGTGACTCCCGTTTTTTCCCTGTTGAGATTGGACTACACCAGGGATCGGCCCTTAGTCCTCTTCTTTTCGCCCTTATCCTATATGTCATGTCACGAGGGATTCAAGATGGCATCCCTTAGTGCATGCTTTTCGCTGATGATATCTTGTTAGTGGCGGAGTTGAGGGAAGAGGTGAACGAGAAATTGGAGTTATGGAGATCTACTTTGGAGCCCCAAGGCTTGCGTGTGAGCCGGTCTAAAACCGAGTATCTCTGGTGTAACTTCAGTGGTGAGGCCAACGAGGAAGGGGTGGAGGTTAGGATTGAAGATCAGATCGTCCCTCGTACGGATAAGTTCAAGTATTTGGGTTCGATCATCCAGAAGGAAGGTGAGATTAAAAACGATGTCATGCATCGTATCAAGGCTGGGTGGCTAAGGTGGAGGGCAGCGTCAGGGGTGATGTGCGACAAGAAAGTCCCGTTAAAGTTGAAAGGGAAATTCTATAGAGCGACAATCTGCCCTGCGATGTTATATGGTTCGGAGTGTTGGGCGGCAAAGAAGGTGCTAGAGTGCAAGTTGGAAGCGGTGGAAATGAGGATGTTGCGGTGGTCTTGTGGGCATACGATGTTGGATATAATCCCGAATGTGGTTTTTAGGAGCGAGCTTGAGGTGGCACCTTTTTCCGCGAAAGTTAGGGAAGGGAGGTTGAGATGGTTCGGCCACGTCCGTAGGAGGCTGGCTGAAGCCCCAGTGAGGAGGGTCGAGAGTCTTTCGGTTGTTGGGGTGAGGAGGAGAGGCAGCCCGAGGAGGTCGTGGGAAGAGCAGCTTAGGTTGGATTTAAAGGCCTTAAACTTAAATGAGACAATGACTTTGATAGGTGTTCTTGGAGGCGCCAGATCAGAGTGGTGGATTCTCTTTTAGGGAGCGGCTCTGTTGTTGAGAGCCTCAGAGTTGGGTTGTCTCGGTTAGCTTTATCTTAGAAGTTCGGCTGTTACGTCTCATTCCTCGTTTTTTATTGTCTTCTGTTTTCTAGTTTTGCATTTACAGGGAGCTTGGCCAGGTATCATCTTAGATCTGAGTGTTTTGCAGAGCGGAGTAGTCAATCCCATTGGTAGGTAAGCCCCATGTGTTCAAAGCCATGGGCTCAGGTATGATGATGAGCCTTTTTTAAATCTTAGACAAGCCTTGTGAATATCACACACTATTAGTTTAATGTGCACTTAGCCGGGGGTCTTCACGAAAATAGCCTCCCTACCGTCAAAAGTAGGGGCATGGTCTGCGTACATCTCACCCCCCCAGACCCTGCTCTAAGCGGGATATACTGGGTATGTTTGGTTTGGTTTGGTTACAACAGGCTTACACGGCAAATGGTGTGCCGAAACACATCTTAGTGCTTGTTTGGTGTACATGTATTTATGTAGGAATTTGAACTTCCAAGGAATTATTAACTTATATATCTATTTGATTGTCATAAATATAGGAATTATAAATTACCTAGTAAATTAGAATACCCACATAACATAGGAAGTGGCTGACCCACTCCCCACTTGGTCGGGTCATCCACACTTCCCGTATAAACATCACCCAAATTGACAATAATATCCCACAAAAACAGAAAAGGCGGGCAATTATAGCGGCATTTTTAGATAAAAAAATAGCTCTACACAGATATTATATATGTACACAGTACTCCCTCCGGTCCATTATATAAGGCATTTGACTTTTCTGCACGTAACTTTAGGTGCTTTGACTATATATTAAAAATTATTATTTTTCAATTTTTCATTTTTTGAATAAAAATATAATATTTTAATTTTTATTTAGAAAAAGAAATTATAAAAAATAATAATTTTAACTATGTAGTCAAAGCACTTAAAATTACGTGCACAAAAATCAAATACCTTATATAATGTACTGGAGGGAGTATATCCTAATCTTCATCGATCATCATCTTCTCTTATATATCTGCAACTACTTCGGGGATATCAGATATGTAATTTTTTTACTCTTCTTCTTCTTACATAGGATTTTTATTTATTTTTTCAAAATCACATTTTTTAATCACATAATTATAATTTTATTATATTGTTTTTTTTTTGCTAAATAATTTTATTATATTGTTATTATTTAGTTGTGAACGAGTAGGTAATATTTTTTAATAAAAGTTAAGGACATTGTAGTCATTAAAATATATTATATGGGAAGTTAAAAGTGAAACCAAATAATGTATGGGAAATTAATATCTAGGAAATAGAAATTCCATCATGTCAACCAAACAATATTATTGCACTTCCTAAGAATTTTTTAAAGATGGAAAATTGAACTTAATGTGGGAAGTTAATTCCTAAAGGATACCAAACAAGCACAAATACTGAGAATAAAATGCCGCATTACCTGCTAATACCCAACACGAAATAATGCATTACCTGCTGATACGATGCACGGAATGGCGTGACAAAGATTGCGGCAGACGGAACCCCGTATCCATGGGGTATTTAGGACCGAATTTCTAAAATAGGATCGAGAGAACCATGTAAATTAAAAATGGAATATTTTGGACCATCACCCACAAAGTATTTGGTTATATTTTTATATAATTGTTTATTCTGTTTTTAATAGTTTTATAAAAATATTAGTGGACAAAAAAAATATAAACTTGTCCAGCTAGATGAAATCAGAGAAACTTCAAATAAATTTATGTTCGAGTAAAAATAGAGGAAAATGCATTATATTGATTATTTATGTCCTGCTATTTTTTTTCAAGTTTAAATTCATACAATAAAAAAATGTCCTTTTATCAGATTTTTACTTTCAACTATAGATGTATTAGAGCAAGTCCAATCAAACCAAAACCAAACCAAACATACCCAGTATATCCCGCTCAGAGCAGGGTCTGGGGAGGGTGAGATGTACGCAGACCATGCCCCTACTTTTAATGGTAGGGAGGCTGTTTCCGTGTAGACCCCCGGCTAAGTGCACATTAAGCTAATAGTGTGTGACATTCACAAGGGTTATCTAAGATTTGAAAAAAGGACATCGTCATACCTGAGCCCATGGCTTAGTACACATGGGTCTTACCTACCAGGGGATTGACTACTCCGCTCTGCAAAGCACTCTGATCTAAGATGAAACCTGGCCAAGCGTCCTGAAACTGGAAAACAGAAGACAATAAAAGGAGAAATGTGAATGAAACAACCGAATTTCTAAGATAAAGCTAACCGAGACAACCCAACTCTGAGGCTCTCAACCACAGAGCCGCTCCCTAAAAGAGAATCCACCACTCTGATCTGGCGCCTCCAAGAACACCTATCAGCGGTCATGTTCTCATTTAAGTTTAAGGCCTTTAAATCCAACCTAAGCTGCTCTTCCCACGACCTCCTCGGTCTACCTATCCTCCCCACTCCAACAATCGAAAGACTCTCGACCCTCCTCACTGGGTCTTCGGCTAGCCTCCTACGGACGTGGCCGAACCATCTCAACCTCCATTCCCTAGCTTTCGCAGAAAAAGGCGCCACCTCAAGCTCGCTCCTAAAGACCACATTCGGGATTCTATCCAACATCGTGCGCCCACAAGACCACCGCAACATCCTCATTTCAGCCGCTTCCAACTAGAGCAAGTCCAATGCTAGATGCTAAATTGCTATTGCTATAATATAGAACCAAAAAGTGAATTTTGGTGCTAAAATAAAACTCACCCTCCAAAGTTAGTTCTATAACTAGTTTCAAATTTAACCAATTCTTTTAACTTTACCTAACTCTTTTAACTTCTATTGAATATTCTAAACAAATTTATTTCATTCTAGTTAAATGATGATGTGGCATGGATGCATAAATGCATCCCTGGTTTCAAATTTAGCACCAAGGATGCATAATATAGCAATAGCACCAAGGATGCATCCAACTATAGCATTCCTTTGGAGATGAATTTTTTAGCACTTGGTGCTATAATATAGCAATATTATCAAGGATAACATTGCATTGGACTTGCTCTTAGGTATTAGTGGTGGGATATGTTTTATGACCATAGAAATGTTTTAGTTTTTTCCTTTATTTTTTTGGAGGAAACATCAATAAACACTTGAAAACTTGCATGAGTTTGTGGCACATCTGCTAACACAGCGCAGGGCCCGTGTTAAATTTGCAAGTTAAGACTTAATTAGGTATGATTTATTCATTGCACATTATCACACATGCATGTATAAATTTTGTTAAAATATATTGTGAGCCCTGTATAACTTATTAGCTTACTAATGTCATATGATATTGTCATATAACATTACCACTAACATATGAACAGAGTGTATTCATTCAAAAACTCAGTTACTTTGTTTAAAAATCGAGAGCGTTGTAATTTATAAATTTAAAATCTTGTAATATATTTATGATTTTTTCGTTCGGTTTTATAACCGAAACCGAATCGTTAAAAACCGAACCGAGCTTTTTAAAACCGAAACCGAAACCGACGGTTCGGTTGCGGTTTTCAATTTTAAAAACTGAAGACATGCGGTTTCGGATTCGGTTTCGGGGCAAAACCGAACCGAACCGTGCTCTCCCCTAAGCGCAGCCAGAGCAAAAACACCACTTTAGCAGCAAGAACACTCTAGTTGTTTTGTGATAAACACCAATGGCTGCCATAACATTTCCTGAAGCATCTTTAACGACAGCTCCAATACCAACTCCAATTAACTCCATTACCTCTCTCTTTAACAGCAGCGTCAACGTTGATCTTCACGGAACTAGCATATGGAGGTTTCCATTTTTTTCCACCAGAATTACACCGACTGCAATGCCTATATTTGACAACTTTATTAATTTTAAAAATGAAATTTGTTTCTTCTTTTTTACTCGAAAATTATATGATGTTATCGCAAGCAAACTAATGGAGACTTCCACTTGGATTTTTTTTTTTTTGAACTACAATAATTAGGTTTAAAATTTTAATCTTACCGGCACAAATAAGATCGCACACATTCGTTATCACACTTGATAATTCATGATTAAGTCCAGGATATGTCATTTTAAACAAAAGCATCAGCTGATTTGCTGATTACAGAACCTCCAAGAGTGAGTCAGCATTGAGGGAATCTAGAAGAGTACCATGCTTGATTCAAAATTAGATTAAAAACACAGAAAAAGGTATCGAAGCATCTAATCTAATTACACTCAACGTTCAGATTAGTGTATTTTTTGTCCAAAATCTTGCAGAGTTGAAATTCGAACATCACAGGACACAGGTGGAAGTTCAGATACAAACTACAAAGTGCTGAGACGAGCTGCACTTCAGCTACACAAATCATGCACATTTTACTCTTGAAATTAATATACAGCCATTACCAAACCATAAATATTTTCTTAGTTCTAAACAGCCAGGAACATTGCTAGACAAACAATAACATGGATGAGAAATGCAAAGTGAAAAGAAATACAACCACCCTGGGAGATGTTGTAGTAATAGTAAGGAAAGGTGAAACTCCTTTGCTGCCCTGTTCCTGGCGGCCCCTGACCCGCAACATTATTTGGTGGAACCGGAGGTGAAACTGCATTCGGATTATCGCTCCATGAACCATATGATGGTGGTGGTGGTGGAAATGCTGGTAAATATGGTGCTGGTTGATCAAAATAGTAAGGTTCAGGTGGCGACAGATTGATTGGAGGCAGAGGTGGCGGTTGATCGTAAAAGTAAGGTTCTGGTGGCGAGAGATTGATACGAGGCAGAGGTGGTGGTTGATCGTATTGTGGTGGTGAGAGATTGATACGAGGCAGAGGTGGTGAGTGATCAAAGTAGTAAGGTTCTGGTGGCGAGAGACTGACAGGAGGCAAATGTCGCGGTGATGTGGAAGGCATTACTGGTGGAGCTGGAGGTGGTGAGCAGATGTAAGGGCAAGTTTCACAATTACTATAGCATAGTAAACTCGAACTTACTGGAGGTGCTTTGAAGATATGATCTTGTGATTTTGCAGTAGAAAATCTAACCATTTCAATGATCCCATGCATGAAGAGAAAAACCAAGTAATTTCTCTGCATTATTACCCTGCTCATGGAATCTTTCATTTGGTTGATTACTTACACTTAGTGTCAGTGTGTGTGAATTATGATGCTATGCCTGGCTGGGATCCACAACTAGTAAGTTTCTATAGTACCGTTACTCTTTCTTGTAAATCAAAAAATTATTCCGCTACTGTTTGTTTCACAATGTGTGTGTGCGTGTGCGTGTGCGCGTGCGCGCTAATAAGGTTTATAATTCTATTTACTGCTAGACTGTCTGAGTCTCTGAGTGAAAGATCGCTGGTCAGGAGATATGGTTTAGAGAATTAAGGATGGTTACTTTTGAGTTCAATAAGAGAACATGAATGGATTAAGGTCTTAAAAGTGACTCTGACTTTATGTAGCAAAATGACAAAGTGAAATAGACTTTACAAATTTTCAAATATTTGCTTTCGGTGGTGATTGAGATTGAGATTGAGGCACAGATGGATTCACTATATAGTAAAATATACTACAGAAAACTGGACTTTTAGTAAGGGGGGCAGGCAATATCATGATGTAGAATTTCTGTGACAAATTTAACGACAAGGACCAGCTTTTTCCTTCTTTTTGTAAGGTTTTCACTTTCCAGCTGAGTTTTAAAAAACCTAGTTTTGTAAGAATTATGCTTGATTTAAAATGCTGCTATATACTAGAAAAAATTAACCAGTTGATCAAAATTAAAAAAAATATATAAAGGCATTACGAGGTGCACAAGTTTTCTGCATTGAAGATCTCAATGTACCCGATGCACAAGTCTCCCACAAGAAGATTTCAATAGATGTACGCAGTCTTACTCTTGTTTTTTCACAAGTCTCCCACATTACTCAAAAGATCTCATTGTGCGCAATCCACAAGTCTCCCACCAAAAGCTCTCATACAGTCATACGCACGCATTCTTACCCATAATTTTTTCATAAAAATATTTTTTCCAAGTTCAAAAATTTAGCCTATTAGTCAGCAAGTATACATTTAATTATTGTGTCAAACAAAACCTGCCCCCCAGATACTATGCTGGACAGATTTAACAATGAAAACACTAGCAATTATTAAGACATGTTTAAGAATCAATCAAGAATGAGATATTGAAAAGTGAATTAAAGAACTCATATTCTAGTCTCTCTTTTTTTTTTTTGTAATATATGTGCTGGGAGATCGGCTGGGTTTATAATTCATCTTTTGTTCTTCTTTCTGTAATGTTTGATGAGTATGTCAAGAAACGAAAATTTTTCATTCAAGAAACTTTCTGATACAATGTACTTAATTTTTTTCACTATTAAAACTGTATGCCCAAAATTCCAAGAACGAAGACTCACATGTACATGAAAAAAGATCAACTTCCGAATCTTCAAGAACAAGAACTTGTCTTGTTACTGGCACTCCAGTTCTATCGTTTCATCAGCGTTAATGTCAAAGTGTGCTATCTTTCTTCAGGAGATGTATCAACATTTTCCCTGGTTTCCTGAACATTCATAAAAGCAGATAATTCAGGCTAGTATATTTGCTAGTTACCCTGAAATATGTCAAGATCGAGACTCTAGAACAGAAAAATTAGTCGTGGTTCTTTCTTCTGCTACAATTTCGATATTCTTATTTTTCTTTCAGTTAAAATCCCTCAAACGTATGCCTTAAAAGAAATTTTAGTACCTTTAATCTACTGGAAGATTCAGTGACAGTCCAATAGACAACTGGTACCAATACTGGTAAATACCATACATTCTGAGCAAACATCAGATGTATTTCACCTTAACAGGAATATTCAACAACTTTGTTTATTTTTACATATAATTTTAAGCGAACTTAAGAGTCACGGGACTTTAGCATGACGAATCCTCTCTAAAAAGTGAAGTATTAGAGCACCCGTTTTTTTTAATACATGTGGTGAAGGCAAACCACAAAATAAAAACCTGTTGAGCAGAACTTTCAAAGACTAGGCAATGAAAAAGCTTGTAACAATTTTAATCCCCCCCCCCCCCCCCCCCCCCACGTTTTTTTTTTGAATGGAACTGGTCAAATATTGATATATTAAACTGACTAACAGTGAACTAATCTAAAATTCAAGAATCAATAGCTTATACTTCACAAAATATAAAACAAATCGTTGCGTAGTCAGTACTTCACCTACCTGCAAGGCATTTACTGAACATTCATATGGACTTGAATTTGGAGAACTATGAGCAGGGCCATGACTTGATTTTCTTTTTCCGAATTCTCTTAAACGGTTAAGCTCAGGCAAAACAACTGAACCAAGATTCGGTCTGTCTTTCTTCTTTAGCTCAGCACATTTCAGTGCTATTTTCGCGAAGCTAAGAGCCTCTTCAACAGGCCAATCTGGCACGGAAGGATCTAGTATACTCTCAAATGCTCCCTCTGCAATGGCTTTCTCTACATGGTGAGTGAGACCCATTGGGGGCCTTGCAGTTATAATCTGGAGAAGCATTATCCCAAAAGAGTATATGTCTGATTTAACACCTAATCTACCCGTTTGTTGATATTCAGGATCAATGTAACAAAATGTTCCTGCTGCTGCAGTCATCCGATATTGTGAGACATTGTCAGCTACTGGAGCTGGGACTAATCGTGATAAACCAACATCACTAATTTTACATGTATAGTTTCGGTCCAAAAGGATGTTGGCTGGCTTGAGGTCACGGTGCACAAGGGGTTCTGGTTTTGCATTGTGCAGGAATAGGAGTCCAGTGGCAATTTCAGCTGCTATTTTGAATCGTACCCTCCAAGGGATCGAAGGGGTGTTACCTTTACGAAACAGTCGATCTTCCAAGCTTCCATAGTTCATGTATTCATATACTAAACATCCGAACTTGGGACAGGCACCTAAAAGAAGGACCATGTTGGGATGCCTCATGGAAGACAGGACCTCAATCTGGATATGACATTAACACTTTTTACATGACTTATGTAGAAGTAATATATTTTACTTAATAAGGAAAAGTTGCAACCTATCAAGTGTATGACCCTAAAAAATGTCCAGTACTTTGATAAATCTTATGCCACATTACCTCTTGTTGGAATTGCCTTTTTCCTTGGGCAGCAGCAGAACCTGATCTAAGAACTTTGATGGCAACTCCAGTGTGGCCAAGCTTGCCTTTATAAACTGGTCCATATCCACCTTCACCAATCATTAAGGACTCTGAGAACTTATCAGTAGCCGCCTCAATCTCTTCCAAGGTGTACTTTCTGTACCGAACATCATTTTTGGATAAAACATTCAAAGCCCGCTTCTTCGCTTCTGCGTCTTTTCTGACCTTTAACTCAGCATACAATCTTCGCTGTGCTTCCATGTCAGCTAGCCTTTTTGCCTTTTCAGCTGCTTCATTTGCAGCTCTGCATTTCACCTTTTCTACCTTGGCTAAAACAAGTGCTGCCTCATGAGCAAGACGTGCTTGCTCATATTTTGGAGCTTCTTTTTGCTTCCATTGCTGAATCTCTTTGACCTGAAATTGTGTAACAAATGTAACTGTCTGTCTGCAGCATATAAGATGAGAAAGGAATGATATTAAAATATAAAATATCACTTGACAAAATTTGAAGTAGGGAATTAAACAAACCCCCGAACTCCGACCAGATTATGTTCATGACCAAAGGCTGACTTTACAAGAGTATATGAAAGCCTCATTCCTCTGCGATTAGGGCCATACTGTAATAACTATTTTTCATACTTTTAACATCATTGTCGCTTACATAAATTATTATAACACTAAAACGTAAGAAAATGGAAGCATTCTTCAGGATTTTATCAAAGTTCTCTTAGAAAGTACGATACCATCTTTTTGGCTCTAGCAGCTTCTCTGCAAGCAGATTTATACATGCCTATGGTTTGCTTCAGCTCATGCTTCAGTCTTTTCAGTTCTGCATCCGGATCTTTCTGCCAACCCCATATATAATATTTTAGATAATATATTGGGCCTTTTTATATGAAAGCAATAAATCCAATCTCATGTCTTCTTGCACTTACAGGGGAGAATGGCCGAGTTTCGTCCTTATCAATTTCGGATAAAGTTTCGGAAGATACGTTTTGGGCAACAACAACAGATCCAGATGGCTCTTGGAAATCCTTATCATCATCAAGGGACTGACAGCTAACATCCCCATTGCACGTAGGAAAGATAAGTAGTTTATAGTCATTGCTCTAGTCTAAATAATTGTGCTTGCCAACAAACTTTCGAAAGAATATGAAAAATGGTACATAAATTCATAGAGCCAATGACTACCTCACACGCAAATTAAATATTTTGTTTTGTTATTTGCACTAAATCTACATTGGTTTATCTTTGTTAATTATCATGTACCTGACATAATTATCTTGTTTAGAGTTCTCGACTGAAACATCAGGCAGCATAGTCTCAGGATTGGAAAGATTTTCAGCATTCAGTGTAGCTGGTCGGACAGACTGTAACTTGTCATTTGCAACAACATACACCGAACAAAACTCCGGTGCAGATTCTTTCACCATACTTGCAACATCACTGCTCCAACATTGCATGTGTAATCGATTAACATTAATAAGAGAAGATTATACATGTGTCCTTGTGTGCAAGTGAGAAAGTTATGTTTGATAAGTACCCTGTTGATGCACCAAGAACAATATTGTTAATCCTTTTCTCATTTATATACTGAAGAAGTGATTTGGAAACATCATTATCTTCGAGGACAACTCCTTGCGGTTTAAACTGAAACAGAATTTACATGAGTAAAGATGTTAATACTACCGACTGTCAGTTAAAGTGTTGCAAATTCAAAATCATTGTGACAACATTTCGAACTCGTTAATCACCAGTATCACTGCACTTATCAAAATGTCACTACAACCTATATGATACATCAACCTGATGGAAGTTCATTGACTGACCATCATCAAAATGCCACATGTTCTTGTACATTTATGTATCACAACATTGACTTACCCCTTTCCGTGTGCAGTATGTACTAAAGGTTTTGATAAGCTTTGATGCTTCGTTCTCAAATGATGCACCATTCGCTTCCGAATTAGTACTATCAATATCAGCAGAATCTGCAATTCAATCAGTACATCAAAATCAATACAGAAATGAATCCTGGTCCTTGCAACGATTTTAATTTAAAAGAAACCCGCGAGCTTAATCCCGTTATTTTTATTAGAATAGCATGCATGCACAAACACACGGTTATATAATGGGGTTGATCATATAATCAAGAAACGTAAAAAATGGCACGTACCATTTTGTTTCTTGACATGAATTAGAAGAAGTGCAGGGGAATTGGCGTTGCGAATCAAAAGATTATTGATAGCCCACCTAGCAGCATTTTGGCTGCTTTTGTTTTTAGCAATCGCCACGGCCACCACGTTGTTGGCCAGAGTAGAAACACTTTCGTGTTCCGGTGGGAGAGGGTAGCCCATTTTCAAGGAGATGGATAAGCAACAATCAAATAAACAATCAAATTTTATTTAATTACAACAAAAACCAAATATTTATTTGATTATTTAATTTGATTTGTTGCTCCTGATCACCATCTCCTCCTCCTCTCCCACCGGAATTTTTATTTTGGTAGATTTGGTATCTTTAAACCGGCACAACCGATATAACTACCTCGTATCCTCATTTATATAGTAGTTGTGTTTATTTTTGCTTCTCATTTTAGCCTTTACTTTTTTAAAAAATTGTGTCCCTCTACTTTTGGTGTTACACAATGCGTGTAGGCTAAATATCCAACTCAATTTTTTAGAAAAATAAATTGAATCGACGAAGAACATCTGCTCAAATTGTCCAAAGTAGGATACTGAAGTCTATTACGTACTAACTTAATCCTATGAACCATTGAATCCTGTTATAAAATCGTGAAACATTTCTCTGACACCGATTTAAATGAATTTTACTTATTTGACATGGTATTAGAACCCGGTTTAGGAAGTGGTTTTGGTTAGAATCTCATTTATTTAATTTGAATATGTGTTTGTCTGTTTGTCTCTATTTCTGTTTGTGTATGTCTGATCAATCATGTGAAACGTATTGTACTATTGAAGAGAAAGACCCTTTCTAGTTCTATCTGGGTATTTCTAGTTAACCATCGTACAATTGAAGAGAGAGTGTTGAAGAGATTAATAGACGTATATATTTAGGCAGTATATTTGATGTATATATCTTAGCATATAATTAGGAAATCAGTATCATCTAGCAGATTATTAGGAAATCAGTATCATCTAGCAGATTTGTAGGCATTCAATTATATTGTATCCATAATGTGAAGATACTTGTAACTATTTATAGAGATGAATGAATGAGAAGAGGGAAAGAAGCCTACATATCACAACAGCCCCACTCCCCATTGTTCCGAACCAAACTACAAAAACAAACCCACCTCCACCACCCACTCGCACCATGCATACTCGATCCATGAGTGGAATTACCAAACCCAGAAACCACCTAACACTACAAGAATTGGCAGATTTGCCAACGGAAAATTCTGTTGCTAAATCCTAAAAACCGTTGTTAATTCTAAACCATGACCGAATTACCAACGGAAACAATCGTCACAAAAAACGTTGTTGGTAATGAGTTCCCAACGGTCTGTTGGTAATTCTACAACGGAATCAGCAACGGAAATTTAGCCATTTGACTTTTTTCAAAAACACTATTTTCCAACAGTTTTTCCGTTGGTAATGTCCCAACAGAATTCCTACAGTATGCTGTACCCTTTTTCCCAACGGATTTTCGTCGGTAATGTGCCAACGAAATGCCTACCACATGTTGTATTTGATAGCCCCGTTGGAAATTTTATGGATAATTTTTGAAATTAATATTTTTTATAAATTTAATTCTGTTGGTAAATTGTTAGTAATATTAGTAAAAACATTCTTGCTAGGTTTACTTTCATATCTTATACAAATTATTATTTATTACATTATATATTATATATTTAATAAACAATTAAAAAACATAAGATAAATGAAACACAATAGAAAAAAGAAAGTTTTATGAATAAACAGAACGATTGTATTGAGAATAGAAGGTCGGGCCTTAGGACATTACAACCATTGAAACAGAAAGTCCGACAACCAAACTAAAAAAACAAGACACCAACCGGAAACATGTACAGACATAGCTTAATTAAAAAAACTCAGACAAATTCAAAGCCACTGAGATACTAAGACCCTTGAGCCTTGCAAAATAAACACTTCTTCGATATCCAAACACACTAATAAAGACTTAATAAAGTCATACAGACTTAGTACATAATCAAAGCATAGCTCCTTACTAGTTCTGATTATTTAACACCATAGCAAGCTGGTTCTTCATCTCATTCATCTGGTTTCTCATCTCTTGCAGTTCATCATCTCTCGCGTGCTGCAATTCCTTTACCCGGTCCTTCATTTCCTGGAGTTCAACCTGCATATGATGATAATCATCATTGAAGTTGGAGTTGTAACGAGAACTTGCGGTGTTGCAACTACTTTGTGGCCCATATATAATACTTTGCAGGGAACCCATGCCATAAACCCTATTCATATTGTCTAGACCCCCAACAGCATCAAGAAATAATTGATCTTCATCAACAGGTTGAGGTTCTGATGAACCTTCAAGAGGCTGAGAACGCAGCTTACGGAGTTCCTCAATTCTTTTCTATAAATTAATGGCAACACATACAATACATTAGATAAACTTAAGTAGGAAAGAATGTGATTAAAAAAAAAATTACCGACTCCTTGTTCCAAAATAATACTCACATGTACTCGTTCCGCTTTTTTGTTAATCCAGGTCACTTTGTCGTTTTTCAGAGTATGTGTATGATCATAGACATCAGTTGGAGTTGGATCTTTATCATTAGTCTCAGCCTGCAATTAAACATGCACATGTATAATTCAATTTAATAAGACAGAAGAACAAGACAATGGTTCCATATCTGGGCATTAATTTTAAAGAACAAGAATTCAGTCTGCTCAATATCTGGGCATTTAAGGGCCTGATAATTATTACTAGATAGGATAACAGAGTCTGACAAGGAGAGAATGAAGCAGGCCACATCCAGGTCATATTCCAAAAATGTTGTTAGCTCTTTCCTCTCTATCTCCTTATTTTGTTCCTGTTTTTGGGCGTCATGATCTTTAAACTTGCAACTAAACAGAAAATAGAATAACACTTGTAGCTGTGCATGGTCTCTTATTTCACAACATACAAATGCTAATTTATATATTCTATGGCAAATTGGAGGTTCCATTTCTAAAAGTTCAATCTATAACAGTAAGCTGGCAGAGCAAGCTGAGCGAAAGAATTATATTTAACAGTGGCTTTATCTGGGAGAATTTTGAACAGAATCACAGATAGAGTCCAACCTCCATCATCTCCACTGTATACATCTTATGACTATCACCCATCTTCCTGCACTCTAACAAATGAAATTTTTTTCGATCATGATGCTAATACTTAAACCTTAATGTTACATTTATTTCACACTTTGTTAGCTGGACTAGGGTATCAGTGTCGAGAGTCCAACACATACACAAGGCAAATTGAAGAGAAAATATAAGATATTTAACCACAAATATTTTCTCATTCGCAATTTATACATAAAAAATAAATCTAGTTTGTATTGGTGTCGTTTTCACCTGATTTTAACCACAAATCTCCTGTCAGTATTGAGTATCCACAAGACCTGTGTCTTACTTTGTCATAGACCAAAATCAGCCATCCTTATCTTTTCTATCCCTTTATTCGCCTCATTTTACGGTAAAAAAACACTAGACTACTGACTTACTACACAACCTTGCGTATATAATAGAATTTATGAACCACATTAAGCACAATGAATCTTTCGACAAGAGAAACAATTTCACATGGCATTTTACAAGTAAAAGACATCTATTCCCACTACATAGCAAGCAGATTCGTTTATCAATCAAATGTTTTTATCAATCAGTTTAAAACAGAGTAAAAAATCTGAAATAAAACTTGAAAGCTTACCAGAATGGCCGCATGAGTTCTATGGGATGCAGAACCACCTGTGTGAGTGGCAGGGTAGTGGTCCTCCCCACCTTTGCGATTTCTCTTCTGCTTTGTAGATTTGGTCTGAAAGTCTGGGGTTTTCCAATACTCTACCCAACGCAACCATACAAGCGTGCCAATTCTATTATCTTGTTCGCCATTTTCCCATTTTTTCCGGGCATCACTACAGAAGTTTGAGTAACGCCTACTTGCTTTCCTTACCCATGCCCTATAGATTTGATTGTCTTCTTATCTCCAAACAAATGATTTCTGTATAAAAGATATAAGGTACACTACTAGATCAGTTAGCCAGTTAAAATCTATGAGTTATGCAACAAGAAAATATGCATTATGCATTATGCATATAATCTCTGCAGCTGCAACAAGATTTAGATTTCAGCACAAGGCAAGGCAAATTGACATGCCAAAAGAAAAGGTACAGCCAAGTTTCAAGCCATTCAGTGTGTAGTAGCAAAAGGATTCATTTTCTGGATTAACATATTTGATGGAGAAAATAAGTAACATTGTTGCCAACAGCCAACAAAAGACATTAGTTACTAAACACATCAATCATCCCAGATTTGTTGTGAACACAAACTCTAGTCAACAAACAGCTAGTTAACAGAACATCAGAATTTATATGACACGAGGTGACGAGGGATGACAATTACTACAAAAATAAACTTATATGCAGACTTACCTAGCTATTCCTTCTTAAAAATAGAAAAAGACAACATGACACTAGTCAGAATCTGATAATACCTTCAGGGCTTTGATGACTTCACTAGAACTCATAAATAACATTTATACATACATGTTACACATGCTTGCTTATAACATACATATATCTCACATTTGCTTATAACTTGCTGATAATACTTACATAAATGTAAGAATATACAATGTATCAGACTATCAGTCAACCCCTCCATATTAGTCGCATATGTTTCATTTCAAGTCTAAAAAAATAGTTTCTATAATTTCAGTCATTTCCTCATGTTCCTTCATTAGCAATTCATATTTTTCTCATGACTATGCAAGACTAAAATCTGTCTCATCGCTGCCTAGCAGCCTCGCACAACGTGTTACTTAACAAGTCATCATCAAGACATAAAAAAACTGTTGATTACTCATTATATTCCAAGACATGTTAAAAAGTTTGGGTAAAGACTAAGAGACCTCAGGGAGGTCAACTGGTGGAGACTTGAAATAGTCATCAAAATAGATGGTCCCGGTCCATAGGCAGGGCAATCAGAAAAACAATTACTTTGTAAACAAACAGAAATTTATGTAGATTCTTTCTTTCATTCACACTAACTCAATTAAAAACACTAGTGCCTATTCAACAATTACTAAATTTGATCTATAAAATTTACACTTACTAAACTTGTTGCAGTTTAAAACTATCAAGTAAATAACTGTTAACTTGACTGAAGCATAAAATTTAACAAAAAATAAGAAAAAATGAATTGCAGTTACAAAATTAGGTGCATTATCAGCATAAAACCAACACCCCACACACGGGTATCGCAAGTCTCAAGCAGAGAGAAGAAAATAAAAATTGCAATAACTAACAATCTAACAAGGATAACTAACAATCTAACAATTCAGGAGTAACAAGTGTACCTTGAATTCTTCAAAATAAAAAGTTTTAGTTTCCTTAGAAACTTCCTTCCAATTGAACCCAGTAGGTTCTACCCTCTCATATATGTTCTCAGTGATCACCCGCGAGCATTTTCCTGAAGGTTCAAGCCTAGAAATAACATTTAAATCATAAAAGAACTTACAAGAGCTATAAATTTATGTAAATTGTAGTATAAAATATTGAAAAAAACAATGCTTACAATCCACCAACGACTTCGATTCGTAGACGCCCATCATCATTCATGGAGCCAACCTTCCAAGATTCATTTGCAGCTGTTGAAGACGTATTTGGGGTGCTAGGCACTGATTGTGATTGTCCAGGTGTTTGTTCTTGCTCCGATTGTTGTTGTGACTGCATTGGAGTGTCGACGCTATTTGAGATTCGAAGTCTTCTGGAACTCATCTCTAATTGAGAGAAAGGGCTATTTGAGATCCGATTGTTGATTGAGAGAAAGGGCTTTCTGCGCCGCTTGAAAGAGAAAGTGAGGGAGAGGCTTGAGTAAAATAACCCGAGATTTAGGTCATGTAATCTTTTTGTCAGCCCGCCCAATTTTTGGTGAATTTTACAAATTGGCCGCCCAAATTTTGGTAATTTTTCAGACAGCCCGCTTAGATTTTGGTAACAATTTTTTTCTAATTATTTTGGTTACAATTTTTAACAAATAAATCAAATAAAAATTTAATTACTTAAAAGAAAATTCATATTAAATTAAAATGCTAACATAAATAAATTAGTTCAAAATTATCAATAATTATCACAATTAGTTCAAATACGTAATTTATTAATAATCAAGATCATCATCACAATTATCACTATTATCAGTTCGTGAAGAGCTTTCTTCTTCCGAATTCAACTCTATTTCTTCTTCCGGTGATTCTTCATCATCGTCCAAATCAATTGACATGCCTTCTTTGTCATTCAATTGTGTAGGAATATCTTCCGTACTGATAATATTTAAATGTTCTGGCATTTCATCTTGATATGGTTCTTGATGTGATTCAGTGGCTTGTGGCATTTCGACAAGTGCACGAGCTTTGACTTTGCATACAACTAACCAATCTACCTTGTCCCGTCTCAGGCTTGGATAATTGCAAAAATAGACTTGCATAGCTTGATTTGCCAAAATGAATGGCTCATATACACCCAATTTTTTTTTTCTGATTCACTTCAACTATGTTGTATCGTTGATGAACTCTTGTTCCAACATTTAGTGTAGGATCAAACCACTCGCACTTGAACAATGTTGTTTTCTTGATCGGCTGGCGAGGATACTCGAGAATCAAAATCTCATCAATTATTCCAAAATAATCATTGGATGTCTCGCTGTAGTTCGATCCCTTAATACATACTCCGCTGTTGAATGTTGACTTGCTTGCCCCATAGCTTCGCGTATGAAACTTGTACCCATTTACATAGTAAATTGGTACGGATCTAACCGACCTAAGGGGTCCTGAAGCAATATCTCTAATAACTTCATTCGGAACGAAGGATGGATTTTCTACCTAAAAATAGTTGACATTTAAAATAGTTTGGTGATCATTAGAAGATTTATACAGTTGACGTTTGTATATAACAGAAGATTTAAAATTAATTAACTCACTTACATATTGTTTAAACCATATAGCAAAATCACTCTCTAGACAATTATCAATCTGAGCATCAGTCATACTTTGGTTGTGCTCCCAATCTGAGCATCAGTCATACTTTGGTTGTGCTCCCGAAGCATATTTATAAAAATCCTGCTCACAAACATAAAACTAACTCAATGAAAGGAATAATGAAAAAGGAGATAAAATACATGAATTTTGGAAAAAAAGACACTTACTCTGTATATGGTGCAACCTCTGGACAATTTAATAACACATAGTTCTGGGCTGCCATGTACTCTCGATCATCAAGATAACGAGTCTTGGCACAACCAGATGCTCGTCCAGGATGAGAAAATATAGAAAAGTTTCCTTCAAAACTCCATTCCCCTCCACTAGAATCATTTCGGGGAACTTTTCTATGTCTTGCGTGAACATGTTGTTCAAAGTAATGTGAGCAGAATGTCGAGGCTTCTTCCACTAAAAAGGCATTGCATATGGATCCCTCCACCCGAGCTTTATTTTTCACATTATTCTTTAAGTGGCGCAAGAATCGTTCAAAAGGGTACATCCATCGATACTGCACGGGACCAGCTATACATGCCTCATATGGCAAATGCACCAAAAGATGTTCCATCGAGTCAAACAAAGCTGGTGGAAATATGCGCTCCAACTTGCAAAGTATTACCGGAATATGTTCTTCAAGTCTTCGCATATCACTAACTTTCAAAGTGGCTGAAGTCAGGTCTTTGAAAAAAAGGCTTAACTCAGTCACAGCCTCCCAAACATTATTCGGAAGAAATTCTCTAAAAGCAATTGGTAGAAGTCTTTGCATAAATACATGACAATCGTGACTTTTCATTCCAAATAACTTGTATTTTCTCATGTCAATGCAACGACCCATATTTGACACATATCCATCTGGAAATTTAAGATTTTGCAACCATTGACATACTACTTCTTTACCCTTCTTGTCTAAACTGTAACATGCTTTTGGATATTTTTGTGTTGACTCATCTTTTGCTAACTCTGGCCTTCGACAAAGGAGTGCAATATCTTCTCTTGCTTTCGAATTATCTTTGGTTTTACCTTCAATGGCCATAATAGTGTTAAAAATGTTCTCAAAAACATTTTTTTCAACATGCATAACATCAAGATTATGTCTAATTGATAATGTCCTCCAATATGGCAAATCCCAAAAGATGCTTCGTTTTTTCTATCCACATTTATAAGTCTTCATAACTTGAGCATTGTGTTCTTCACTTCCTAGTTCAGTGATTTTCATCAATCCAAGTGACTCAATTTCCTGTAACACATCTTCACCAGTCCGAATTGGCGGAGCAAATTCAGAGACTGTTTTTCCTTTGGTAAACCAATTTTTATTCTTTCGGAATGGGTGATTTGCAGGTAAGAACTTTCTATGATTATCAAACCAGGTTGGCTTCCCTCCATGCGAAAGATTATAAGCATCATGATCATGAGCACAATGAGGACAAGCTAAATGACCAGCAGTTTTCCATCCAGACAACATTGAATAAGCTGGAAAGTCACTTACAGTCCACATCAACGCGGCTCGCATTTGAAAATTTTGTTTCAAAGAAGTATCCCATGTTTCAACTCCAACTTCCCATAACATTTTCAACTCGGCTATCAACGGTTGAAGGAAAACATCTATCTTTTGCTTTGGATTTCTCGGACCAGGTACAAGTATGGACAAAAACATGTACTCTTTTTTCGAACACATCCACGGGGGCAAATTATATGGAGTCACTACAATTGGCCAAGAAGAATATTGCTTACCTGATTGGCCAAAAGGCTGAAATCCATCAGCAGAAAGTCCAAGCCTTACATTCCTTACCTCTGAGGAAAATAATGGGTATACTCTGTCAAATTGCTTCCACTCCTCTGAATCTGAACAATGACGCATCACACCGTCTTCTTTATAATGATCAGCATGCCATATCATATGGGTCGCAGTCGCTGATGATGCATACAACCTTTGCAATCTTGGGGCCAATGGAAAATATATCATTTTTTTAACTGTCACTTTCTTCCTCTCTCTTGTAGACCTGTTGACTCTGATTTTGTTTCTCGATTGAGAACAAAATTTGCATGACTCCATGTCCTTATCTTCTCCGCAATATATCATACAACCATTAACACAACAATCAATATGAACGGAGGGAAGACCCAATCCTTCCATATGTTTCTTTGTACTATAGAAACTATCAAGAAATGTATTATCCTTAGGTAGTATGCCTTTCACAAACTGTGATGTCTGATCATAACATGCCTCCGACCAATGATGATCAGACTTCATACTCAACATTTGAGCCATGGCAGCTAACTGAGAAGTTTCACAACCATCATATAACTCTCGCTCGGAAGACTTTAATATGTCATATATTTTTTGTGCATCTGGATTGGGCATCTCTTCTGAATGATGCGGATCGAAACTTGGGCCGACTGCATCAATCACCATATTGTACATTAGGTTGTTCCCACTTGTACCACTTGGAACATTTGAATGGTTTGTCGAAGATTGTCCTACATTTTCTCCAACAATGGATGGCTCTTCTTGTCGATTCCATCCATTATAATCTTTTACAAATCCTTTCTGGTAGAGATGTAATTTCACAGTTTCTGCATTCCAAAATTTATGATTCTTACACCTTGCACAAGGACATTGTACACTTGTTCCATCAAATGAGGATGGTAGAGATACTGCATATTCTATAAATTCTTTCACCCCGGCAATAAATTGAGTACTTAGCAATCCTCTACCATCTTTCCTCTTATACATCCAAGATCGATTATCATTCATTTTATTAAATCCACCTACAAAAAATATACATAAACAATACATCAACAATATATACATACATTATTTAACATATAATAATAAACACTTAAACAAACTAATATGTATAATTCTTAAAAATAGAAGAACTAATGTTGAAACTAGAACCATCCTTATTCATGCTTTTCAAAAAAAATCACACATAAACATAGCATGGTTAAAGCCAAATAATTACTTCAAATTATCACTCCTAACATAAATGATTAATATTAATGAATTAAAAGATAAATCAATGAATAATTAGCAAAACAATATAATACAATGAATATAAAAGTAACTAACCTTATTTGCAATTATATTTTGATATGCCTCTTTGAAAACCAGTAGTATGTCTGTATAAGGAATGCAATTTTAGTAACAAAGTTTGAAAGTTAAGAGATTAAATAAGAACAATTTGAACAACTCTGTGACGGATTTACCTACGGAATTATGGACGCATTACTAACGGAGTAATGACGGAAAATAAATGCACTTCAACAACTCTATGACGGATTTACCTACGAAATTATGGACGAATTACCAACGGATTAATGACGGAAAATAAATGCACTTCAACAACACTATGACGGATTTACCTACGGAAAATAATACAATGTATCTATCCATTTCCAAAGAGAAGTACCAACAGAAGTTTACCAACGGAAGTTTACCGTTGTCGCAATTCCGTTGGTAAGTAACATGTTGGTAATCCATAGGTAATTCCGTCGTGAAGGTTGGGCGGGACATTTAGGCGCCAGAAATTACCAACGGAAAATTTGGTTGGTACATATTTATAGGTAAACCGTTGGTAATCTATTACTAAAGGTTTGACTAAGTTAATAATTCAAAACAGTCAGAATTCCGTTGGTAAACTCCAACGAAATATAATCCGTTGGTAAGGTTTGATGGTGAATTAGCCAATTCTTGTAGTGTAAACCTCAACACATCTGCAAACACCGTTCCCATCATTCCCATTCCAAAAAACCCGATCCAGGCCCTGTCCATACCAGAATGGTACACCGCCATGACAAATGAGTATAATGCACTTATTAAAAACGGAACTTGGGTGTTAGTACCTGTTAGCACAAAATTACGCAAGCGCACGTAGTCACAAGTAATATAATTAAAGTTCGTTCCGCAGAGATCTGGTTAAGTTTCAATCAGTAAATATGCCTATGCAACAATGTTTAGTTTTAATCCACTGCTAAGACAAATAACAATTTTGGTTTTGATTATCTAAATTAAACTAGGATGCAAATTTTAAACTAAAAATTAAATTAACTAATGAGATTGAATTCGAATTACTAATATGAGAATAAACATGGGATCCCAACTTCATTAAATACTTCCCTTAGATCTGACGCCTTTAATCTCTATATGCAATGATTTTGATATCTGATCGGATAACACGAAACCAGTATACGCTACCTGTCAGCATACGCATACCAAACTAAACATACATCCACAGAAGAGATAGAAGATGAATAGACACCAATTATGCTTAGACCCTATATGTCTATAGAATTTGAAAACATAACGGTTGAAGAACAGGTTATCCATTAAGATCACATAGGGTAGTATAAGTATTTTCATCTCACACCACAAATCATATTGACAATCAATTATGAACCTATGCTAGCATGGCAAGTTCTAAATCTCAAGATCCACTTTCACTTCACAAGAGATTAACAATTCAATTTAGATGTTAGCTACGCATCTAAAAGCATTAAGATTAACCATACGAGGATATCAATTTCACATCACACACAGATCTTTACAGCATCAAGATACTAAGTTCCATAAATAACTCCGTTAGAATCCCATGACAACGTTTAGCCCATAATTGAACTATTCATCGTCATGGGATTTGATGAAAACATAATAATTAACAAGATATGAAAGAAAGAAACAATAATATTAATTAAAACAAGAGTTGAGAAACAAATCTATAATCCAAAGTATACAGAAGATGAAGTAGATCTAGATCTTTGCTTGTCACTGAGCTTGAATCCTTCTCCACTTTTCTCTCTTGCAGTTCTACGTTACAATAATAATAATCTGATACAAATTACAAGGTATGATGTGTTTATATAGGCACTACAAGTCTTGCCCAACAAGAAAATACAAAAACAGAATTATAATAGAATTTCTGCAAGATACGTTTCCTAATTTGATTCTGTTTTGTAAGGAAATTTCGTGGCTGACTTTTCTTCAGATTTTCTGGAACGCTCCCCACGTAATTGGGCTTCTGGACTATCTTAGAATGATAGAAAATCTCGTTATCTTCGCGTGGACTGCTTACGGGCCTAAAACGGACTTCTAGAACTCAAGATATGGCCAAAACAGTGTAAACTGTGCAACCCTTCTCGAAAATCCGAATTTTAATCAATTAATTCCCAAAAAATTATAAAAGCATCCACCTTAGTCAACATTCTCGTAATCCTGCACAACTAATCAAAACACATCAAATCTACAACAACTTGAGTCCAAGACAATCAATTTAAGCCGAAATTAAGCGATCCAAGTGGATATAAACTCCACTTATCACACCCCCAAACTTAAACCGATGCTTGCCCTCAAGCATAAACAATTACAACTAACTAACTAGCTAGTACCACTTCCGTAGGTGATCACGGTTGCATTTGGCATATGCAACAAGCCCTTTAAACCCCTAGGCAGCCCTAGTGGACGAGTAAGGTCTCGTGAGGGCCTATAGCGAATGTACCCACAAAATCCATTTAACCTAATGCAATGCAATGCATGAATGCAACTAGAATGAAAAATGCAACGATCCCCTTCAAACTAACCAAAACCAACGAGCAAGCAAATATCTTAGAAAATGCAACTAAATCCAAATAGAGCTCGACCAAGTTCCCGTATACTAACAATACATGAACAGAAACGTGCGTGTGTGCAATGCTCATCAGAAATACTCCCAAAACTAGGTCAAAAATCATACATGCTCTTCGTCAAGACAATCACAGGTTTATAAATAGAATAGACTGTAGACACTTCATAACCTAAGAACACCTCCATCCTTATCCAAGGTATACAGAAATTCATGCTTTTATTCCTAAACAACTACGACACATAATATACAAGCATGCTTATTTAACCGTGCAATGGATGAGACCCCGAAAGGCTTATACAATAATACCCATGTAGCGAGCGTTGGGTTAGTGGATCCCAGACTATAAAAGCCTTAGGTCACTAGGCACAAAGTCCCCGCGAACTTAATTGCTCGAGTATTAAAGAGCTCAACCTGGTTAATTTTGCATATAAACAATTGACACTTTTGATCTTTTTTTTTTCTTTTTTTTTCTGCTTTTTTTTTTCTTTTTTTCTATGCAATCTGGAATGAGAATTCTCAATTCCAACCCTAGACTACTCATATAAATATGAGCCGGCTACTAGCCATTTAACGCCTAGCCATTATTGACAATTATTTACAATTTAAGCATGAAATCCCTGTTCCCCCCAAACTTAGACTTAATTGTTCTAGGCCATCAAGGGAATAATGAAAATTCTAAATATAATCAAGTGATTAAATCTCAAACATCCAAACAAGCATGATCTCAACCTAGCCCAAAAGCACCCAATGAGACTGTGAAAAGATTTTGTTTCTGAAGCATGCAAGTCAATTTCATAGAAACTATAAGTCAACCCTCTACTCATCATTACCACACTCAATTAGACACCTACCTACCAATCAGAATTAGCTCGTTCTAAGGGATCATGAAACATGCATGCTATGAAAATGCAACTAGAATGAACTCACATGGTATACGAAACAAAAACAGAATGCCCTACATGAAACAAACATAATTAATACGAACATAACATGAATGAATTACTACTAAGCATGATATCCTACATGAACACATATAAACAACAACAACTACTAATCCCTCAAACCACCCCCAAACTTAAAATATTCGATGTCCGCATTGAATGGAAGTAAATACAAGGGATAGTAGAAACATACCTACTCGTCCTCGCTATCGTCACCCTCGTCATCCTCCTCAGATGAATCAGGCGGAGGGTACGGAATCCGAGCTCCAAATATAGGCCACTGAACAGGAGTACCTGGCGACTGAAAAGCTGCATCCAAAGCCACGGCCATGTCCTCGGAATACTGGCGACTGCTAACATGCATAGCATCCAACCGCCTAGTCATGCGACGAAAATAGGTATCAAAAACCGACATATCCACTGTACGCCGCGGAGGACCTGTCATAACAACTCCTGGTGCCCTAGAACCCTGTGGTGGAGCGCCCGCTCCCTGACCACCATTACCATCAACAACAAATCCTAAACCCCGAGGATGAGGAATGCCGCCCGGCCACTCCGTCAACCGGTCAATAGTAGCATCAGTAATGGAAGACATAGGTTTATGCACCGGCTCACCGTCATACCATTTTACTTTCGAAGCATCACACAAGTACGCTATGATAGAAGCATAGGGAATACTAGCCATCGAATTACTCCCCAAATAACGAAGAATATTTTGATTAATAAGGTAACCAAGGTCAACATACTTACCTTTGAGAATACCCCATAACAGAATAGCTCTATCAACAGTAACATCGGACACATGGCTTGACGGAATGATATTAGAACTTATGAACAAGAACCAAGCCCGTGCAAAACTAGACAATGATGCAGCTGGAAAAATCCTTTTCTCGGTGGTACCCGACCTACACTTCCACTCCGTACCCGGAACACACAGCTCACTAATGATAGCATCAAGATCAACATCATCCCTAGTCTTTTCCCCCCAATCCTTAGCACCTCTAGGTTTAGGCGGTTGCCTAATCAAAGTACGAATCGCACGAGGCGAATAATCCACCTTCTGGCCCCTAACAACCGTGGAGTTATTCCTTGCTATCGAAGCATTAGCATAAAACTCCCTAACCACATCCAATGGGGCATCATTAGCAAACTCACAAAATAAAGTCCATCCCCGCTCACTAATCATCGCCTCCATCTCCTCATACTTACGGGGCACAAGCCTTCTTTCCTGAATAACCCCCTTGACAACCAATCTACCATACTCCGCTTTGGCATCCTCATTCACAAATTTTTCCACTCCATCTCCCACAACATCATTCTCATCCAAAGATGGACGAGCACTACTACTACTACCTACTAATCGCTGTCGTTTAGGAGCCATGACAACAATTTATCAAGCAAAGAACCACAATCTCCAACAATTCACCAAACAAAAGAACCCCCAATTTACACACTCCAAGAACCCTAGCTTGCAAAATTCACAAATTCAAATAAAATATGAAATAGAATATTACCCAATTGAATCAAAGAGGTGAACTTGCTAGATTAATCCCCCAAAAATTCAAATTTGATTCTCCCTTGTACTTTGAATGGATGGAAGTTGAGAAATTTGGGTTTATATAGATGGGTGTGTGTATGTATAGGTAAGGTGGGTGTATGTATATAGATAATGGAGATGGAAAAGGAAAAGGAAAAGGAATTGGGAATTAAATTAGATGTAGGATATGCTTTAGAGATGTAGGATATGATTTTTGAGGATTTGGGGTTGAATTGAATTTGATTTAGGAAAAGAATTGTGTAAGTAATAGGATAGAAGATGAGAGAAAAGTAAATTTTTTTTTTTTCGTGTGAACAGTAACCTTCTGCGCTTCCAGCGCCAACAGCGCCTGTGGCGCACTCCGTCCCTGCGTTACACAGCGCTTCCAGCGCAAAACGCGCCTGTTGCGCCACTTGCTCATGCGTGACACGCCTCTAGCGCGAACAGCGCCTGTGGCGCGGCTTGGTCCTGCGTTACTCCTGCGCTTGAGGCGCGGCTGGCGCCTGTGGCGTGGCTGTCTCCTGCAGAAAAGTGTTGTTGTTGTATATTTTTTTTTTCTTTTCTTTTTTTTCACAACAACAATTTCTTTTTTTTTTCTTTTTTTTTTCCACACTCTTTTCTCTCTTTTTTTTTTCTTTCTTTTTTCTTTTTTTTTTCAAGAGAGAAACAATAATACAACAAAATACAAGAGCGTGGGTTGCCTCCCATGAAGCGCTCCTTTTACGTCATTAGCTTGACGTTCTTCTCCCAAATCAAGTAGACGCCAAAACGGCGGAAACCTTATCGCGTTGAAACGACCCGCCATAATAATGCTTCAACCGCTGTCCATTCACTTTAAAAGCATGATCCGGTGTTGTTTCATAAATTTCAATAGCTCCGTGTGGATACACCGTCTTAACAATAAATGGACCCGACCACCTCGACTTGAGTTTTCCCGGAAAAAGCTTGAGGCGAGAATTAAATAGCAACACCTGTTGACCTGGCAAAAATGCTTTTGGTACCAACCGTTTATCATGCCACCTCTTAACCTTCTCCTTATACATCTTGTTATTTTCGTAAGCTTGCTCACGAAATTCCTCAAGTTCATTCAACTGAAGCAACCGCTTTGCACCCGCAGCCATGATATCTAAATTCAATTTCTTCAACGCCCAATATGCTTTATGTTCCAACTCTGCAGGCAAATGACATGCTTTCCCATAAACTAACTGAAACGGAGACATACCTAGAGGAGTTTTGTAGGCAGTTCTGTACGCCCACACAGCTTCATCCAACTTCAATGACCAATCCTTACGAGACGGATTCACCACTTTCTCTAGAATTCTCTTGATTTCCCTGTTAGAAATTTCGGCTTGGCCATTCGTTTGAGGGTGATAAGCAGTGGCAACACGATGCGTCACATTATATTTCGCCATCAACGTAGTAAACTGGCGATTGCAAAAGTGAGTTCCCTCATCACTTATTATAGCACGTGGAGTTCCGAAACGCGTAAAAATTTGTTTATGCAAGAAATTCAATACCACCTTTGCATCATTGGTCGGCAACGCCTTAACCTCGACCCATTTAGACACGTAATCCACAGCTAGCAAGATGTACTGATTGTTGCATGAAGAGACAAAAGGTCCCATGAAGTCAATCCCCCAGACATCGAAGATCTCTACCTCAAGAAGCATGTTAAGAGGCATCTCGTTCCTTTTAGAAATATTGCCAACCCTTTGACAACGATCACATCTCAACACGAACTGATGAGCATCCTTAAACAAGGAAGGCCAATAGAAACCTGCTTGAAGCACACGAGCCGCTGTCTTTTCTCCACCATAATGACCACCATAAACAGTTGAGTGGCAATCTCGCAACACACCCTCCGTCTCACTATACGGAATACATCGTCTGATCATCTGATCTGCTCCTTGTCTAAAGAGAAACGGTTCATCCCAATGGTACCACTTCACATCATGTAGAAACTTCTTCCTTTGAGCACTCGAAAGATCTGGAGGAATAACATTGCTAACCAAATAGTTTACATAATCTGCAAACCATGGCTCTTCATCTTGCACTGCAAACAGCTGCTCATCTGGAAAAGATTCATTAATAAGAGATTTGTTATGCAATTCCTTACCGTGGTCCTCTAAGCGTGAGAGATGATCCGCTACTTGATTTTCCGTGCCTTTCCTATCCTTGATTTCCACATCAAATTCTTGCAAGAGAAGCACCCAACGAATCAATCTAGGCTTGGAATCCTTCTTCGACATAAGATATCGAATTGCAGCATGATCAGTATACACAATCACCTTCGTACCAAGCAGATAAGACCTGAATTTCTCGAAACCATAGACCACTGCTAGCAACTCCTTCTCCGTAGTAGTGTAGTTCAGCTGTGCATCATTGAGGGTTTTACTAGCATAGTAAACCACATGAAAAATTCTCTCCTTCCTTTGACCAAGCACAGCTCCAACAGCATAGTCACTGGCATCACACATAAGTTCAAACGGCTCCTCCCAATTAGGTGCGGTAATGACTGGTGTAGTAGTCAACTTCTTCTTCAAGAGCTCAAAAGCTGCAAGACACTCATCATCAAACTTGAAAGGAACATCCTTCTCCAAGAGATTGCACAAGGGTTTAGAAATTTTTGAGAAGTCTTTGATGAATCGCCGATAGAAACCCGCATGACCAAGAAAACTGCGAATTCCTTTTACAGAGATAGGTGGAGGAAGATTTTCGATTGTTTCCACCTTAGCCCTATCCACCTCAAGTCCTCTACCAGATACCTTGTGCCCAAGAATAATTCCCTCTTGCACCATGAAGTGACACTTCTCCCAATTAAGCACCAGGTTAGTCTCCACACAACGTTTCAAAACCAAGCCAAGATTATGCAAGCACTCGTCATATGAAGTACCAAAAACTGAGAAGTCATCCATGAAGACCTCCACATTTGAGCCAATCATGTCTGAGAAAATAGCCATCATGTACCTTTGAAAAGTGGCGGGAGCACCACAAAGTCCGAAAGAAACCCGTCGGAAAGCAAAGGTACCAAAAGGACATGTGAATGTGGTTTTCTCTTGATCTTCCGGAGCAATGCAAATCTGATTGTAGCCTGAATAACCATCAAGGAGGCAATAATACTCATGTCCCGCCAACCTATCTAGCATCTGATCAATGAATGGCAGAGGAAAGTGATCTTTTCTCGTGGCTTTGTTGAGCTTCCTATAGTCCATACAAACTCTCCACCCCGTGACTGTTCGAGTAGGGATGAGCTCATTCTTTTCATTAGCAACAATTGTCATGCCTCCTTTCTTTGGCACACATTGAACCGGGCTCACCCAAGAACTGTCTGAGATAGGATATATAATACCCGAATCCAGCCACTTTAGAATTTCCTTCTTCACCACCTCTTTCATAATCGGATTAAGTCTCCGCTGATGCTCAACAGTAGGCTTAGCTCCCTCCTCTAGCAGAATTTTATGCATGCAATAAGAAGGGCTGATTCCCTTGATATCTGCTATAGTCCAACCAATTGCTGACTTGAATTCCCTCAAAATTCGCAAAAGCTTTTCTTCCGCACTAGCTGACAAGTTAGAGGCAATAATAACAGGTAATGTAGATGCATCACCAAGAAAAACATACCGCAAGTGTTCCGGAAGTGGTTTGAGTTCAAGTGTGGGAGCTTCCTCAATAGATGGTTTCAGGCGCCCCTCTGAATTTTTCCGTTCTCCTAACCCAAGAGATTCAAAAGGCAAATCAAATCTCCTTTTCCAAGGGGCTGAATTTAGCTGCTGAAGTTGCTCGGCTAATTCCTCATCTTCAAAATCAGAGTCACCAACTAAAACTTTTTCCAAAGAGTCCGACTTAAGCAACTTCTCCACTTCCATAGTAACTGCAGAATCAACCCAATCCACCTTCAAACATTCTTCTTCATCTGAGGGAAGTTTCATTGCATTAAAAACATTGAAAGTGACATTCTGGTCTTGCACCCTCATGGTGAGCTCCCCTTTCTGCACATCAATCAAAGTCTTTCCCGTAGCCAAGAATGGTCTTCCCAAGATTATGGGAATCTTCTTATCTTCCTCGAAATCCAAGATAACAAAATCAGCAGGAAATATGAGTTTGTCAACTTTCACCAACACATCCTCCACTATGCCTCTAGGATATGTAACTGAACGATCAGCCAACTGCAAAGAGATGTTGGTAGGCTTTGGTTCCGGTAGACCAAGTTGCATATAGACTGACAAGGGCATGAGATTGATGCTAGCTCCCAAGTCACACAAGCACTTCGCAAAAGACAAATTACCAATAGTGCATGGAATAGTAAAGCTACCAGGATCCTTTAGTTTTGGAGGCAATTTCTGTTGCAGCACAGCACTGCACTCTTCCGTAAGAGCAACGGTCTCTAATTCCTCAAGCTTCAACTTACGAGAAAGAATCCCCTTCATGAACTTGGCATAGCTCGGCATCTGTTCAAGAGCTTCGGCAAAGGGGATGTTAATCTGCAACTTCTTGAACACCTCTAAGAACTTAGCAAATTTCTTGTCCAACTGCTGCTTCTGGAGTCTTCTAGGATAAGGAGGAGGAGGATAGATCCGAGTGTTCTTTGTAGACTGCTCCACAGAATTTTTAACAGGTTCCTTGCTCTTCTCTACTTCACCACCTTGCTGATCAGCCCCCAAATCAGATTGAGCAATTTCGGGCACTACAGATTTTTCAACCTGCTGATTCTGAACATCTTCATCATCTTCGACTGCTATTTTAGGGCCTGCTATAACTTTTCCCGATCTCAAAGTCACAGCCTTCACCTGTTCTTTGCTATCCCTCCTACCTGGATTTGCTTCCGTATCACTAGGAAGAGTTCCTTGAGGTCTACTAAGTAAGGCACTTGCAATCTGTCCTATCTGAGTTTCCAAGAGCTTCTGACCAGCTTGTAGGTTCTTTAACGCTATCCACACATCATCTGATTTTTCATTAGAAGATTGCCCCGCATGAGCCTGGGGTTGTTGCTGCTGAAATCCCGGAGGTTGATATGATTGCTTTGGAGCATACTGCTGCTGATAACCTTGATTGAATGGCCTTGCTTGCTGCCCCTGAAACTGCTGATAGGGTTGCTGAGGTTGTTGAGCACCTTGGTTGTTGCTCCAGCTGAAATTAGGATGATTCCTGTTGCTTGGATGATAGGTGGCTGGTACTGGTGCAGCAGGTCTCTGAAAATTACTTACGAACTGTGCTGATTCAGAAGAGATAGCACACTGATTCGTCTCATGTGCGCCTGCACATAACTCACAAACACTAGCAACCTGCTGAACTCCATAATTAGCAAGAGAATCCACCTTCATCGAAAGAGCCTTCAACTGAGCTGCAATAGCTGAAGCTGTGTCAACTTCAAGAACACCTGCTACCTTACCTTGAGAAAGCCTCTGTGTTGGATTTTGATATTCGTTAGCAGCCATCATCTCAATAAGATCATATGCTTCCTCATAGCTCTTCGCCCATAGAGCTCCACCAGATGCTGCATCTAGCAAAGGCCTAGACTGTGCTCCCAACCCATTGTAGAAACCATTAATAACCATCCAATCAGGCATGCCATGATGAGGGCACCTTCGTAGCATCTCCTTATAACGTTCCCAAGCTTCACACAAAGATTCGCCAGATTGCTGTTGAAATTGAGTTAACTGGTTCCTTATTGCTGCAGTTTTCGCCATAGGGAAGAATTTAGTAAGAAACTTCTGAGCAAGATCATCCCATGTAGTAATGGAACCAGCTGGTAGAGAGTGTAACCAGCCCTTAGCCTTATCCCTTAAGGAGAATGGGAAAAGCCTCAACTTGATAGCATCATCCGACACACCATTAAATTTGAAAGTGTCGCAAATCTCGATAAAGTCCCTGATGTGCATATTAGGATCCTCTGTCGAAGCACCCCCAAACTGAACCGAATTCTGCACCATCTGAATTGTGCTTGGCTTGATCTCAAAGTTATTCGCTGCAATAGCTGGCCTGACAATACTAGATTGTATGTCAGTAATCTTCGGCTGTGAATAGTCCTTCAAAGCCTTAACTGCTGCTGGTAAATCTGCCATCTCTATAGTAGTTTCAAGTTCCTCTTTCTGATTATCTACTACAAGATCGTCTCCTGCCAGTTTTTCCTTACGAGCCTGCAAACGTGTTCGCATACACGTTCAAGTACCTGAAAACACCACGAAACAAACAACTAAGTAAGAAATCCGAGTCAGTGAACGCTAACGACCACTGATGACAAGCACATAGACTAAACAAAACACCGATGATCCCCGGCAGCGGCGCCAAAAACTTGTTAGCACAAAATTACGCAAGCGCACGTAGTCACAAGTAATATAATTAAAGTTCGTTCCGCAGAGATCTGGTTAAGTTTCAATCAGTAAATATGCCTATGCAACAATGTTTAGTTTTAATCCACTGCTAAGACAAATAACAATTTTGGTTTTGATTAACTAAATTAAACTAGGATGCAAATTTTAAACTAAAAATTAAATTAACTAATGAGATTGAATTCGAATTACTAATATGAGAATAAACATGGGATCCCAACTTCATTAAATACTTCCCTTAGATCTGACGCCTTTAATCTCTATATGCAATGATTTTGATATCTGATCGGATAACACGAAACCAGTATACGCTACCTGTCAGCATACGCATACCAAACTAAACATACATCCACAGAAGAGATAGAAGATGAATAGACACCAATTATGCTTAGACCCTATATGTCTATAGAATTTGAAAACATAACGGTTGAAGAACAGGTTATCCATTAAGATCACATAGGGTAGTATAAGTATTTTCATCTCACACCACAAATCATATTGACAATCAATTATGAACCTATGCTAGCATGGCAAGTTCTAAATCTCAAGATCCACTTTCACTTCACAAGAGATTAACAATTCAATTTAGATGTTAGCTACGCATCTAAAAGCATTAAGATTAACCATACGAGGATATCAATTTCACATCACACACAGATCTTTACAGCATCAAGATACTAAGTTCCATAAATAACTCCGTTAGAATCCCATGACAACGTTTAGCCCATAATTGAACTATTCATCGTTATGGGATTTGATGAAAACATAATAATTAACAAGATATGAAAGAAAGAAACAATAATATTAATTAAAACAAGAGTTGAGAAACAAATCTATAATCCAAAGTATACAGAAGATGAAGTAGATCTAGATCTTTGCTTGTCACTGAGCTTGAATCCTTCTCCACTTTTCTCTCTTGCAGTTCTACGTTACAATAATAATAATCTGATACAAATTACAAGGTATGATGTGTTTATATAGGCACTACAAGTCTTGCCCAACAAGAAAATACAAAAACAGAATTATAATAGAATTTCTGCAAGATACGTTTCCTAATTTGATTCTGTTTTGTAAGGAAATTTCGTGGCTGACTTTTCTTCAGATTTTCTGGAACGCTCCCCACGTAATTGGGCTTCTGGACTATCTTAGAATGATAGAAAATCTCGTTATCTTCGCGTGGACTGCTTACGGGCCTAAAACGGACTTCTAGAACTCAAGATATGGCCAAAACAGTGTAAACTGTGCAACCCTTCTCGAAAATCCGAATTTTAATCAATTAATTCCCAAAAAATTATAAAAGCATCCACCTTAGTCAACATTCTCGTAATCCTGCACAACTAATCAAAACACATCAAATCTACAACAACTTGAGTCCAAGACAATCAATTTAAGCCGAAATTAAGCGATCCAAGTGGATATAAACTCCACTTATCAGTACCACGTACACCAAATATGAAAATCATACCTAGCATGTGGTTCTTCAAACATAAGTTTAAATCGGATGGTAGTCTGGAACAATATAAAGCTCATCTGGTTTGCGATGGTCGATCACAACAGGTTGGGGTGGACTGTGGGCAAGCTTTTAGTCCAGTGGTTAAACCAGCCACAATCCGGACAGTTTTATCTATTGCTCTGTCTAAGTCATGGCCCGTACACCAACTGGATGTCACTAATGCGTTCCTCCATGGAAATATATATGAGACAGTTTACATGCATCAACCCATGGGCTTTCGTAAGAAAAACTTTCCTGACCACGTCTGCCTGCTTATAAAGGCTCTTTATGGACTTAAACAGGCACCTCGGGCCTGGTACAAACGCTTCACCGACTTCGTATTAACTTTGGGTTTCCATCACAGCAAGTGTGATGCTTCTCTGTTTATTCTTCATCAAGGTCGGCACACAGCTTATCTACTACTGTATGTTGATGACATTCTTCTGGTCACCTCCTCTGCTGCTCTGAGACAACAACTCATGGCTAAGTTGGCAAGTGAATTTGCCATGAAAGACCTCGGCCCCCTCAGTTTCTTTTTGGGCATCTTTGTTCAGCGACAGAAAGATACAATGTTTCTGTCTCAACACTCTTATGCCACAGAAATCATTGCTCGGGCAGGAATGCAATCTTGCAATCCAGTATCCACTCCCGTTGATGCAAATGCCAAACTTAGTGCAGATTCGGGTGACCCATTTCGTGACCCCACCCTGTACCGCAGCCTAGCAGGGGCGCTTCAGTATCTGACTTTCACACGGCCCGATATTACCTATGCAGTTCAGCAAATCTGTATGCATATGCACGATCCCAGAACATCTCATTGGAATGCTTTGAAGAGGATTATTCGGTATATCAAAGGCACGCTATCTTTTGGCCTCACTCTCGGCCACCACAGAGATCCTTCCTTACTTGCATACACAGATGCCGACTGGGCAGGATGCACTGATACCCGGCGGTCCACTAGTGGGTACTGCATATATTATGGTGATAATCTCATCTCCTGGTCCTCTAAACGCCAAAGCACCGTTTCTCGCTCTAGTGCTGAAGCAGAATATCGTGGTGTTGCAAATGTCGTAGCCGAGATTTGCTGGTTACGTAATTTACTCCTGGAACTACATCATCCACACACTCGGGCCACGTTAGTCTATTGCGACAATGTCAGTGCGATATATCTCTCCGGCAATCCAGTTCAGCATCAACGGACGAAGCATATTGAAATCGACATTCACTTTGTTCGGGAACAAGTGCAGCGGGGTCAAGTCAGAGTTCTACACGTCCCATCTCGCTACCAAATTACGAACATCTTCACTAAAGGTCTTCCACGTGTCCTGTTCGAAGACTTCAGATCCAGTCTCAGCATCCGCTCTCCTCCCGCTTCGACTGCGGGGGTATAATAGACGTATATATTTAGGCAGTATATTTGATGTATATATCTTAGCATATAATTAGGAAATCAGTATCATCTAGCAGATTATTAGGAAATCAGTATCATCTAGCAGATTTGTAGGCATTCAATTATATTGTATCCATAATGTGAAGATGCTTGTAACTATTTATACAGATGAATGAATGAGAAGAGGGCAAGGAACCTATTACATCTTTTAGAGATCATGTACCTTTGTCTAACACCTCAAAATTTTAAACGGACTTAAGATGATATACATAATAACTCATTTTTAATTTACGAAATTTCTAGTTACATAACGCATTACATCGAAACGAACAACCTGCAGGGACCTAGCCTCTTCTTTTGACAACTACGGGCCATCTTTATGACTTCTGAGTTCTGACCATCAAGTTCCTTCCTTTTCTTTCTTTGAAGCACGAAAACAACAGTAAAATCAAAGTTCTTTGTCACAGAAATTGTGCCATGGTTATAAATATAAATAGGGTTTGTTTAGTGTGTGCCCAATGCACATGCTAAGAATTCGTGCTTGATGAGTTGTCAAATTTTGATTGGTGGATATTTATGTGAATGCAGGGGCTATCATTATTAATGAAATTCCCACCAATCAAAATTTGACAACTAAACTAGCACGGATTCTTAGCATGTGCCCTTGGGCAAACACTAGAAAAATCAATATAAAAAACGTAAAGCCATCTGAAACATGTCCCTTGACCATAATTCTAAAAACTTTGATAGACAATTTGTTGGTGGTTGTTTCTTGTCTGTAGGCCGTCGAAAAGTTACACAAGCTTACAAAGGTGATGAAAAAGGCTTTGTTTGTTACTTGGTACAATTCTTTTGAAAATTTGGCAATTTGGCATGTGTCATTGTGTCCTATGGGTGCCCTTGCACGTATACACACATAGCACATGGTGATTTATGAACACTTCACCTTTTAATCTATTTTATTTATTGATTTTCAATATAACTTAATTGTTAATTAAACTCACTTCTTTGATTCATTTTATCAGTTTCTTTTTTATAATTGATGTAAAAGACTTAATTATTATAAAAAAGACAATATTGTAATACAGAATTTAATTTAATCATCATTAAAAACCTAATTAACTACGATTTACAAAACTCAACATACAAATGACATAATTAATACTAAATACTTTAACATTATAAAAATAAAATAATATTTTCACATCTAACTAAGGGCATCGTTAAAGCATCTTCAATGAACCTATTTTAGTTCCCTAAAATATAATAAAATAATGATTACCTAAAATATAGGGTATCAAAAAGTTGTTCAACTCCAATGGTATTACCTATATGCTTATCTATAATTATAAAAGATAATATTCAAAGATAATATAGAGAATGAGTGAGAGTGTTGGAGTAGATATATTTATCTATACTATACTATTATAAGCGAAACGGGGTATAATTGGTTGGTTGGTCGATTAACACTATGAAAAATTTTGCTAACACCTTCTAAAAATGAAAAAATAAATTAAAATACATATAAAATGTTATTTTACAAAAAATAAACCACATACTTAACTTAATAACAAACTCTTTTAATTACATTCCAATTAATATTCAATTACATACTCTTTTTTTATTTGAGTTAAAAATTTTCATCCACACCCAACTTCTTTAGACTCTTTCTTGGAAACCAAATATTTTCAAATCAAGTTGAATAATTTTAATATCACATATTTATTAACAAATTTACAACAAATTATAAATCAAAAAGTGAAAACAAACTAAAATTATCTATACTATACTATTATAAGCGAAATAGGGTATAATTGGTTGGTTGGTCGGTCGGTTAACACCTTCCCAAAAATTTTGCTAACACCTTCCAAAAATGAAAAAATAAATTAAAATACATATAAAATGTTATTTTACAAAAAATAAACGACATATTTAACTTAATAACAAACTCTTTTAATTACATTCCAATTAATATTCAATTACATACTTTTTTTTTATTTGAGTTAAAATCTTCATCCACACCCAACTTCTTTAGACTCTTTCAATTACTTGGAAACCAAATATTTTCAAATCAAGTTAAATAATTTTAATATCACATATTTATTAACAAATTTACAACAAATTACAAATAAAAAAAGTGAAAACAAACTAAAATTATATAATAAACAATAAAATTTCACACAATTACAAATCGATTAACACTTTCTCAAAAAGTTTGTTAACACCTTCCAAAATGAAAAAATAAATTAAAATACATACAAAATTATATTTTACAAAAAATCTATACTATCTATACTATACTATTTTAAGCGAAATATATTATATGCGAAACAGGGTAAATTGGTTGGTTGGTCGGTCCGATAACATCTTCCCAAAAAGTTTGTTAACACCTTCCAAAATTAATTAAAATACATATAAAATTTTATTTTACACAAAAATTATAGTATCTATACAATACTATATAAGCGAAAAACATTATAAGAGAAACAGGGTATAATTGGTTGGTCGGTCGGTTAACCCATTTCCAAAGAGTTTGCTAACACCTTCTAAAAATGAAAAAATAAATTAAAATACATATAAAATTATATATTCTATAATCTATACTATACTATTATAAGCGAAACATGGTATAATTGGTTGGTCGGTCGTTCGGTTAACACCTTCCCATAAAGTTTGCTGACACTTTCTAAAAATGAAAAAATTAATTAAAATACATATTAAATTTTATTTTACAAAAAATAAACCATATATTTAACTTAATAACAAACTCATTTAATTACACTCCAATTAATATTCAATTACATACACTTTTAGTTATATTTGAATTAAATTCTTCACCTACACTCAACTTTTTTAGACTCTTTCAATTACTTGGAAACCAAATGTTTTCAAAATCAATTTAAATAATTTTAATATCACATATTTATTAACAATTTTACAACAAATTATAAATTTAAAAAGTGAAAACAAATTAACTAAAATTATACAATAAACAATAAAAATTTCACACAATTACAAATTAATATTTAATTCTATTTTAAACAAATATTACATTATGGATTATTATAGAATCATAATTTGAAGGTATAATTGGTTGGTTGGTTAACACCTTCCCAAAAAGTTTGCAAACACCTTCCAAAAATGAAAAAAATGAATTAAAATACATATAAAATTTTTATTTTACAAAAAATAGACCACATATTTAACTTAATAACAAATTCTTTTAATTACACTCCAATTAATATTCAATTACATACTCTTTTGGTTATATTTGAGTTAAAATTCTTCAGCTACTATACTATTATAAGCGAAACATGGTATAAATAGTTGGTCGGTCGGTCGGTCGGTTAACATCTTCCCAAAAAGTTTACTAACACCTCCCAAAAATGAAAAAATAAAGGGTTATTTACAAAAATATATATGTTTTTAACTTTTTTTTTTTTTTTTTTACGTTTTTACTATCATTAACTTCTTCTTTCAATTCTATAATCTAACTTTTACAAATATACTACTAACTTTGTTTTTAACTTTTTATTTTTTTAAAAATACGTTTTGCAACCTTTGCAATCTTTGTAAATTCAGAGCGGCGCCAGCCGTGTGAGTTGCAAATGAGGTTGCAACTGAAAACTGCAAGTTGCAAAAGTTGCAACTGAAAACTGGAAGTTGCAAAAGTTGCAATATATGGGAGCAGACGAATTTTCGATTGCAAGTTCCAGTTTTCAGTTGTCATTTTCCACCAGTTTTTGAAATATATATATATATATATATATATATATATATATATATATATATATATATTTCAAAAAACTGGTCGAAAATGATAATTGTAAGTTGCAACTTCCAGTTTTCAGTTTTCGGTTGCATATGAGGTTGCAACTTCGATGCTATATAGGGGAGTAGACGAATTTCCGATTGCAACTTCCAGTTTTCAGTTGCAACTTTTGCAACCTCATTTGTAACTTCAAGTTTTCAGTTGCAAATTTTGCAACCTCATTTGCAACTTCCAGTTTTCAGTTGCAACTTTTGCAACTCACACGGCAGACGCCGCCCTGAATTTACAAATGAGGTTGCAAAGGTTGCAAAACGTGTTTTAAAAAAAATAATTTTAAAGAAAGGTGTTTTTATAAATAGTTTTAAAAGTGGTTTTTAAAAAAATAATTTGAAGGACGGGTAGTTTTGAGATTATCCCAAAAATAAATTAAATACATATAAAATTTTATTTTACAAAAAATAAACCACATATTTAACTTAATAACAAACACTTTTAATTACACTCCAATTAATAATTATTAAGTTATCTTAAACTTGAACATAACCGTCAATTAAAAAAAGTTACAACAAAGTAAATTACAAAAAACAATGCTTAATACAGTAAAATTTTATTAATTTAACGAGATTATTAATTAATCAAGATAAAATTTACATTAAAGTTAATTATATCCATAAGAGCATCTCCAATAACGTTGGCTAAAAATGATTGGCTAAATTTCATAAAATATTGATTATGTAAAATTTGTCGAATCTCCGAGGGTATTGGCTATAACGATTGGATTGACTATATTTTAAAAATGGTGTATTATTAATATTTCAAGTTGTTATTAATGAAATATATTATTTTAATATAAAAATAAGCGATGTGGCAATTCACTACAGGTCTCTACAGGTTCGATAAATATAACTAACATCAAGAGATTATCTATAATTATAGACAAGGGTTTTGTCCCACTGAAGTGACTAATTTTTTACATATTATGTATAAATTTTAGTTTTGGAAAGCCACGTAGACTTTTAGCTAAGGGCATGATATGGTTGGAGATGCTCTAAGAAATTATTATACTCTATTTCGTTTAATCATGTAATCTATACTATCTATACTATACTATTATAAGCGAAACAGGGTATAATTGGTTGGTCGGTGGGTTCGTTAACACCTTCCCAAAAAGTTTGCTAGCACCTTCCAAAAATGAAAAAATAAATTAAAATACATATTAAATTTTGTTTTACAAAATATAAACCACATATTTAACTTAATAACAAACTCATTTAATTACATTCCAATCAATATTCAATTACATACTCTTTTAGTTATATTTGAGTTAAAATTCTTCACCTACACCAAACTTTTTAAGACTCTTTCAATTACTTGGAAACCAAATGTTTTCAAAATCAATTTAAATAATTTTAATATAACATATTTATTAACAATTTTACAAGAAATTATAAATTAAAAAACTGAAAACAAATTAATTAAAATTATACAATAAACAATAAAAATTTCACACAATTACAAATTAATATTGAATTCTATTTTAAACAAATATTACATTATGGATTATTGTGGAATCATAATTTGAAGGTATAATTGGTTGGCTGATTGGTCGGTTAAGACCTTCCCAAAAAGTTTGCTAACATCTTCCAAAAATGAAAAAAAATAAATTAAAATACATATAAAATTTTATTTTACAAAAAATAGACCACATATTTAACTTAATAACAAACTCTTTTAATTACACTCCAATTAAAATTCAATTACATACTCTTTTGGTTATATTTGAGTTAAAATTCTTCAGCTACTATACTATTATAAGCGAAACAGGGTATAAATGGTTGGTCGGTCGGTTAACACCTTCCCAAAAAGTTTGCTAACACCTCCCAAAAATGAAAAAATAAATTAAAATACATATAAAATTTTATTTTACAAAAAAAAAACCACATATCTAACTTAATAACAAACTCTTTTAATTACACTCCAATTAATATTCAATTACATACTCCTTTAGTCACATCTGAGTTAAAAATTTTCAACTACACCCAACTTTTTTAGACTCTTTCAAGTATTTGGAAACCAAATATTTTCAAAATCATTTTAAATAATTTTAATATCACATATTTGTTAACAAATTTACAACAAATTATAAATCAACAAAGTGAAAACAAACAAATATTATATAATAAACAATAAAAATTTCTATACTATACTATTATAAGCGAAACAGGGTATAAATGGTTGGTCGGTCGATCGGTCAATCGGTTAACACCTTCCTAAAAAGTTTGCTAACACCTCCCAAAAATGAAAAAATAAATTAAAATACATATAAAATTTTTATATTCTAAATTCACTACTCTTAACACAAAAACAATTGTGATCTTGACAATTAAATAAAAAATTATTTAATTTTAAGTAAGCCGTGCATCGCACGGGTTATAAGCTAGTACTATACTATTATAAGCAAAACATGTTATAATTGGTTGGTCGGTCGGTTAACAAACAAAATATAAAAAATAAATTAAAATGCATATAAAATTTCGTTTTGCAAATTTTTTTTGCATATTTTACTTAGTAATAAAATCTTTTAATTATACTCAAATTAATACTATTATAAGCGAAACAGGATATAATTGGTTATATTTGAATTAAAATCACATATCTATTAACAAATTTACAAAAAATTTTAAATCAACAAAGTGAAAACAAACTAAAACTATATAATAAACAATAAAATTTTAACACAGTTACAAATTAATATTAAATTCTATTTTAGACAAATATTACATTATAGAACATTATAGAATCATAATTTGAATATGATAATATCAATAAAAATTTGAATAAATAAAAGTATATACGATACTTCCATTTATCTATACTATAAATTATAATCAAAACAACATATATTTGGTTAGTTGGTTGGTCGATTAATGGCTTCCAGAAAAATTGTTAACACCTTCCTAAAAGTAAATAGTTAAAAAATTATATTAAATATATAATTAAAAGAGTATGTAGTTGAATTTAAGTTAAAGTATAACTGATATATTTATGTAAAATATGTGTTTTATTTTTTTAAGTAAATTACAATATATATATATATATATATATTTGTTTTTTTAGAAGGTCCGAATAAGTTTTTTAGAAAGGCTTTAACTAATCAACCAATTATACCGTATTTACTAGTTGGGTGTTGATGCAGAATTCTAATTGAAATATAATCGAAATAGTATTTGAAATATGTGATTTATTTTTTTAACTAAAATTAAATACATTTTGATTTGTTTTTTGTTTTTTGGAAGGTGTTAGCAAAGTTTTGAGGTAAGTGTTAACCAACTAACCAACGAACAAAGACACAAAAATATATTTTTAAAAAATTAAAAAATGGTTAAAATTCCAAATTCAGTTATTTTAATTTATTTTTTTAGAAGGTCCGATTAAGTTTTTTAGAATGACTTTAACTAACCAACCAATTATACTCTATTTTCCTTATAAAAATATAGTACCGATAGATAGTAGAGAAAATGACCAAAATACCTCAAAATGGGGTACCCAAGGCCTGAAATACAATTTTTCGGAATGTGCGGCCCAATCTACCCACGGGATGCGCCATTCGGTGTGGCGCATCCGAGAATACTGTTCATTGCCAGAAAACACATGAACTTGCCAGAAATTTGAGAGGTGTGCTGGCCGGCGACTTCAACGGAAAAAGGAGAGATCCACGTTTACCATCCTTTCATTGTCTACCATCCTCCAAATTATCCCACAGGACATACGAGTTGTCTACTACCTCATCCCCATATCTGTTTATCTCCTCCGGCCCCGCAGGGGCATGAACAAGCTTAAACGGAAAAATGAATCGGAAAGTAGGGTTGAATTAGGGATTTTAAATTCGGCGATTCAAACATAATAAAATTGGTATGGATGTGTAGAGAATCGAATTGCGATTCTATTGATATATAGAACGTGATGGGAAAGTTCGTGATGTGGATGAACGAAGAGAAACAAAATTCATGCCGGAATCGCCATTATCGCGAGGTCTGGAGACGATGAAGATGACGTAAGATACGCCGTTCCAACATGCGTATCTCCTGATACGCATGTTGCAAATGCGTATCTCTACTTACTATTCACTTCCCCCAACAGCGTGACAATGTTATACGCCTCCCCCAACAACGTGTCTGCACGACACTACAGTCCCAGTGGCGTGTCTGAAGATGCTCCACTACCAGTAGCGTGTCCCGTGGGTATTTAGGAACGCACTGACTGACGATGGGTATTTTGGTTATGTGTATTTAATTTGTGAGTATTCTGGGCAATCACCCTAGATAGTATACTTATTTTTCTTTTTATTTTTATTTTTTTTTAATTTGTTTACTTATTAATAATTTTTATATTAAAATTGTTTAAATTAATTTTAAAAGAATTGGTTTCTCGAAAGAGTTGTGGTTTATTTCTTTTAATTAAAATTAAATAAATTTTGATTTATTTTTTGGAAGGTGTTAACCAACTAACCAACGAACCAAGACACAAAAATATATTTTTAAAAATTTTAAAAAAATGTTAAAAATTCCAAATTCAGTTAAATTGTATATAATTTACAAAAAATAAAATACGACATGTTTTATAGAATTATAAACATTTTCAATTATATCTCAATTATAATCATCGTCTGCACATACTGAAACCCTATTGGTTTTGATGATGACACAATGCAGTAAGCTGATTGCTTGTTACTTAATATATATTAGCCTGCTATCAAACTTTATCTTGCAGGATGCTTTGGTTGAGGGGGAGTTTTATCTCAATCTCAAGTTGATATGTAATCATCAAAAAGGGGGAGATTGAAAGCATCTTAGTTTTGATGATAACATAGTTAGCAAGCTGGTACGCTTGTAATGATATATTATGGCAAGCTTATTGTGTATATTTCTAATTCTATTTTGCAAGATATATAAGTTATGCTATATACAAAGATGTTAACAAGCTGGATATGTGTACTGGACTAACATTGTTTTGCAGGATTATTACTTATATCATTTCATAAAAAAAACAGTGTGTCGTAGCTAGCTGGAAGTACAGAAACTCTTATAACACAGCTAGCTGACAGTACAACACAGCAAGCTGGCAGTCTGTCCAGAATATAAAAGGAGAGTACGTTTCATAGTAAATATTGTGAAAATCAGTTGTAAGATTGGTCTAATATATTAAAACATGATATTATATATATTAGAACACTACTCAAGTAGAAGTATCATGCTAGACAACTTCCACTCATTAAAGGAATCTTTTTATTACTTTAATGCTCCACTAAAAACATCCCATGTGACTACTTTTCTAGCATGCTAATGAGATTCTCTTTTGTTATAATTATTTACCTCAAAGCTGCTTGTGAACGTTAGAAGAACAATTAAACTAACAAATTGAACGTGAGAATTGATTCAAGACCGTTGCAATCTTGTTTAGTAATTTTAGTTCTTTTTGCTTCACTATATATTCTTGCGTGCTTGTCTTCTTGATGCAGAGATTCAGAACCTTCAAGAAATATTCGAGAACACACAAGAGAAACAACTCTGCACCTTCTTTCATATTCTAAAAACGGGCTCTAGTATTATATACTATATCGATATATTAGAGAGAGTTCATAGTTTTGAGTTGTAATTCTTTTTATCCATTGTATTGTTCAACTTGTAAAGTTGGTAGTTGCTGGATTGTCGTGCTTGTGGAACAAGGGTTCAAGGAGCAGTAGGCTAGAGAAGTTTATGTTTGGTTTAGTATAGAACTTAGAGAGCTGTGTTCAGGGAACAAAGGGTTCCAGCTAGCTGCAATCAGTAACTGGGTGATAAGGGAGATATATTATTGTATCGTGTATTTGGAATTCATTGTGATCAATAATATATTCTATTACCAAGTTGGTAAGGGACTAGGACGTAGACCATAGAAGATTAGGGGTCGAACCTAGCTAAAATTCGTGGTGTTCTTTACTCACTGCATTTTATCTTACTGCACTGCATAACTCAGCTAGCTGCTTATTTGTTAACCTGTTGCATCCAGCTAGCTGCCAGAATAATTTTTCAGGCAGAATTTTTATTTGATTATTGTTAGTCATAACACCTATTCACCCCTCCCCTCTAGGTGTGTATTTTCATTTTCTTGTTACTTAATATATATTAGCCTGCTATCAAACTTTATCTTGCAGGATGCTTTGGTTGAGGGGGAGTTTTATCTCAATCTCAAGTTGATATGTAATCATCAAAAAGGGGGAGATTGAAAGCATCTTAGTTTTGATGATAACATAGTTAGCAAGCTGGTACGCTTGTAATGATATATTATGACAAACTTATTGTGTATATTTCTTAATTCTATTTTGCAAGACATATAAGTTATGCTATATACAAAGATGTTAACAAGCTGGATATGTGTACTGGACTAACATTGTTTTGCAGGATTATTACTTATATCATTTCATAAAAAAAAACAGTGTGTCGTAGCTAGCTGGAAGTATAGAAACTCTTATAACACAGCTAGCTGACAGTACAACACAGCAAGCTGGCAGTCTGTCCAGAATATAAAAGGGGACTACGTTTTTATAGTAAATATTGTGAAAATCAGTTGTAAGATTGATCTAATATATTTAAACATGATATTATATATATTAGAACACTACTCAAGTAGAAGTATCATGCTAGACAACTTCCACTCATTAAAGGAATCTTTTTATTACTTTAATGCTCCACTAAAAACATCCCATGTGACTACTTTTCTAGCATGCTAATGAGACTCTCTATTGTTATAATTATTTACCTCAAAGCTGCTTGTGAACGTTAGAAGAACAATTAAACTAACAAATTGAACGTGAGAATTGATTCAAGACCGTTGCAATCTTGTTTAGTAATTTTAGTTCTTTTTGCTTCACTATATATTCTTGCGTGCTTGTCTTCTTGATGCAGAGATTCAGAACCTTCAAGAAATATTCGAGAACACACAAGAGAAACAACTCTGCACCTTCTTTCATATTCTAAAAACGGGCTCTAGTATTATATACTATATCGATATATTAGAGAGAGTTCATAGTTTTGAGTTGTAATTCTTTTTATCCATTGTATTGTTCAACTTGTAAAGTTGGTAGTTGTTGGATTGTCGTGCTTGTGGAACAAGGGTTCAAGGAGCAGTAGGCTAGAGAAGTTTATGCTTGGTTTAGTATAGAACTTAGAGAGCTGTGTTCAGGGAACAAAGGGTTCCAGCTAGCTGCAATCAGTAACTGGGTGATAAGGGAGATATATTATTGTATCGTGTATTTGGAATTCATTGTGATCAATAATATATTCTATTACCAAGTTGGTAAGGGACTAGGACGTAGACCATAGAAGATTAGGGGTCGAACCTAGCTAAAATTCGTGGTGTTCTTTACTCACTGCATTTTATCTTACTGCACTGCATAACTCAACTAGCTGCTTATTTGTTAATCTGTTGCATCCAGCTAGCTGCTAGAATAATTTTTCAGGCAGAATTTTTATTTGATCATTGTTAGTCATAACACCTATTCACCCTCCCCTCTAGGTGTGTATTTTCACATACTTCTTTCTATGATTTTTTCTTCTCCGATTTTAGGTTATACTAAACAATTTTTTTAAAAAATTTATTGAATCTGATAGAGTGTATTTTATATATACTTTATAGGATTTTGTTCCCACATTTACCGTGCTTTTGCGAATAATCATGTGAATTTAATGAGTTTTTTATGAGTTTGTTGCAGGGAATAAGCAATTGTCGAGTTGATATAAATCGAGCGTTATTCAATGATTTTATTGTATTTTTAACTCGAAGGAATGATTTTATGAAGTTGCAAGAGGAATTGTGGGATTTTGGATCGTTTCTAAGGATTTTGTATGCAAAAGAAGTGTTGGACAGATTGCACGAGGCGCAACAGCGCTCCAGAAGGCGCAACAGCGCGCGTGAACAGTAGCATCGAGGCGCAGCAGCGCTCAAACCGGCGCAGCAGCGCTCGGTCGCGGCCAGAAATTTCAGAATTGTTCCAGAAATTGTTTGGGTCATAACTTGAGTTCTAGACATCAGAATTGGGCGATCTTACAGCCCACGCGAAGACAACAGAATTATCTACAATTCAGAAGTGGTCCAATATCAGTATTCCAAAGGGATCAGCCCAGAAACAGGCCAGAAAATACAGCAGCTTCTAGAAATTTGATTTGAAGTGGGAAACTTCCATAATTCCAATCCTAATCATCATGGAAACACTAGGGGCGCTAGGAACATTCTAGAGGGCTGTGTTAAGCGTGGAAACTTGCAATTCTTACTTCTATTCAAGCTTGAAAACTTGCCATCTCATAATCCAAATATTTTATCCCTTTTCCTACTTGTAATGTAATTCCTATTATTTCCTGTTGGGCCTTTTTAATTAAGGCAAGTACTTAGACTTGTAACACTATAAAAACTCATCTAGGGTATTATTTTAGGGATCGAAAAAATTATTGTACATAACTTGTATATTCTAGTGTAGAGAGATTGGAGATAGCTTTTCACTTTTCTTTGGAGATTGAAGGTTTTTCTCTATTCTTTATAAGATTATGTGTTCATATTATATCTCTTGTTTTATTAGTTTAATTATGAGTGAGTAGATAATTAATCTGGGGTTAAGTAGAACCTTAGTTATGATTGATGTGTGATTTTCCCAATTCCCCCAATTTGATTGTTTAATTACTCTTGCTTATTGAGTTGTTTTAATTAGCAATTACAAATCAGACGTGATTATGTTTATTGTTTGAACCATTATCTATTTATCAACGAGAGTTGGATTTAGATGGTTGTGATTTATCCAATGAGGACATGAACTTCTCCATGAGAATAGGTAGAACGGATTGTTAGGAATTTAGGGTGTTGTGATTAATGTCTCTAAATTGCATGATACTATGAGAATAGGCTTGATTGTATTTTAGAGAAGCCATTTATACTCGAGAGAGGTTATTGGTAATTTATAGGGCGCACCTTTCCTGTTGAGTATTATACGATTGATTGGGGAGGGAATTCACGATTGCATTAATTCATGCTAGTGGGGATACTTAATTCTGGATGTTTTAGTTAATTGATTAATTGCATTAGTATAAAATTAGTTTAATAATCTTTGATATTTTATTGTGTTACTTGCTTGGCTGAATTGAATCGAGAACAACTGGTGATTGACACGTTTGTCTCTGTGGGATCGACTCTGACTTACCCTACTACATAGTTAGAAGGATTGGTTAGAAATTATTATTTGATAGGCACGCGACAGCCTTGTCAGAATCCTTAAGATATTTAACAATTAATTTAAAAATAACTTTAAATTAATAATATTTATTTATGTAATGAAATTAAGTATGGAACATATTTAAATTTAAAAATAATAATAAAATTTAATAAAATAAATTAAAATTTTATTTTAGATCAAATAATTAAAGTATTAATTCATAATAATAATATATGATAATCCGTGCTTTGCACGGGTTATAGGGTAGTATAGTATTATAGGGAAATAATTATGAGGTGGCATTATAGGAGTTTGCTTTTCTCTCCCCTAAGTATGAGGATGGGTTTTATATCCCTAAAAATTAAAGGGGATGGGGAGGATAGTTGGAATGTTGAATTTCAATCCCAACTCCTAAATTTTGTCCACCTGGATCAAATATAGGTAAGGAGTGTGTGCATTGGAGTTGCTCTTAACTACATTTTACATTACCTTCTTATCCATATCTTTCTACCTCGTTTTGATTGCGTCGACTTTCACATTTATGATAAGTTTGTTTTCTTCCTTTTCGTATTATTTTCATGAAGTAAGTGCTATTGAATTGTCCAAATGCTAAAAATTTATTTTCTTTATATTTTGTTTTCGACTTTCTTTCGTTTTTGAACTTTATTAGAAAAATGAATACTAATTACTAATAAAATATACTAACAAATAATCCAGAATGTCATATTTTTCTTAATTCTAACTAATAAAATGTCCAATACACTTGATATGGTATCAGATGGCTCAAATTACGCACTACATCTCATATATTGTTCTCAAACTATGCTGATATATGCACACCTCAAATTTATTTATGCACACTTTAATTTTTTCATGGACTAAAATATCCTTGTCTTAGTTTGTTATTAATGTTGACCATTTGTGTATAGATCGGCCATGTGATTTTACTTAGTTTCACACTGAACCATAAGATAAAGAATTGATAGATCTTGTTGAATTTTGTTGAGTTTGTTTTGGAAATCTGAAATGATAGCTTTTAGTTTTGATTTTTTATATTTTAGGATTTATGGAAGCTATCTACTTGTCCTTTTATCTTATAAAATTTGGATTGCTAAAATAAAAACTTGAAAGGGAGATGATAGCTGGGTGTTTTTTTTCATGCAATTTGATTTTCTTTTTTAGTTGGCGGATTCCTCGTATGATCAACTTGTTTGATTGTTTATCAGTTGGAAACTCTAACCCGAGTTTTGCATTTCAAGAATATCAGTTAAATTCATAAAATTTCACAAAGTACCAGTTCTCCAGAAGACAAGTAAAGGATAATTTAGTCCAAAATTTACACAAGGTGTGCATAAATCAGCACCCTACTTGTATTGTTTCTAATTTATATTCCAAATTAAATAATTAACGAGAGTGTGAAGATTGAGATCGGTCCATTTTTCAAAGAAATCTAATGTATGCCGATTTCTGCCTTTGCAACTCCCTCTTGATGTTTCTTTACTTCAAATATTTTCATATATTCAACTCCTTTTTGATGTTTTGTAATAGCTCTAACATTAAAGTGATATCCAATTAATACAATTATCACACATCCTTTAAATCATAATGCAGACGATGTATTTTGATTAACTTAATAATATTAAAATTGCAATATATTAAATTCAAAAATAATAGTATAATGAATTTGATTTGTAGAATAAGTTCATTTCGACTAAGAAAGAGATTGTTGTTTATACGAAAATGTAATGTATAAAATATATAAAAATATCAAATTCAATAGAGTAATTACCACTTTGCATTCCTTGTATTTGAGCGCTTTTACGATTTAGTCTCAAACTATATTTTTTAACATATTGTATCTCTAAGTTTCAAATTAGTTTCGGTTTGCATCATTTTGATTATATTTAGTCCAAATTGATTGTTATCGTTATTTTGAGCGGGGCGAAGTGATTTATTTAAATTTGAATTATGACAAAATGCATCCCATAATTTTAAATTTCAAAAAAGTGCACCTTAACTAATTTTTTTTCAAATAAATATTAATTTTTAAAAATATATTTTCGTCAGATATATTAATTAACAATTTTCTTCCTTCAAAAATGTAAAAAGATATAATTTTTCCAAATTTTTGAAAATAAAATCAGAAATCAATTTTAAAAATGATTGTTCTTTAATATGCATGTAAGATTATTTTTTATTTGATTCTGGACTTGTAGCCAAGTAAGACAACGATACCTATATGACAAAAAAAAATTATTGTGTAGATTAAACGCAACAACGTATTTTTGTATCAATAATTCTACTATCACTCTACTGTGAGTAGTAATAAAAATAACAGTTACAATCTACATGATTGAAAAATGCAGGTCCAAATGATAATTGATGTCGTGTTTCAACATGCTCCGCACTTAAGTCTATACAAGTGTTCTCGCTTATGTGATTGCACGAATGGAGCATTATAAGAACCACAACCTGTACTAAATAGATGTTTGTTATCAACAACAATAACTATACTACATCATGTTGGTCACATAACATTTTTACTCCAAGATTTTTCCTCTATTAATAACATCACAAGGATGGACCTCTTCATCAAATGTCAGGCTATTTGTGCTACTTCCACTCCATCTAAGTAAAAATCTCCTACTAGTAAATATAGATTATTAAAAAGTAAGAATTTAAAAAGCAATAGAAAACATATAGATAGTCAATTAGCAAAAAAACATATATAATAAATCATGCTTAATGAGTCTTTCATGTAATGTTGATCGAAGTTTTGACACTCCAATCGTAGAATTTCCAAAGGTGAATTGAACAAACATGCTAGTAAAAACAACAACCAAATGCATTATGACATTTTTTTTATTCATTTTTAATTATGCAATTCATATTTGATCACGGAATTTATTGGATTATTCACCATAATTTTTTTCCTTTCGTAAAATTTCGTTCGAACTCAAATTTCTTTGGTGTACAAATGATGATAAGCATATTTGGCGATGTTGCTTAAGGTCTAAAATTTTGACGAGTAAATATTAAAATGGCATAACAATCAAATTAAACAAAATATAACACACATATTAAATGTTGCTTAATATTAAAAAAAATGATTTATGATTTTACTTTTAAAATGAATATTTTTAAAACACCATTTTTAGCATATTTAAACTAAGAAAAATACTAGCTAAAATATTTTACTGTTAATTTTTAAAAATTTATTTAATTATATTTTTAAAAGTATTAAAATTTTATTTAAGATGCATTTTATCAGAATTTTGAAACTATGGGATGCATTATGTCATAATCCAAACTTAAATAAATCTTTTCAATTTTATCCTTGTTCAATCTCACGGTAACGATGGATGGAATTTTATCAAAACGGTGCAAATTGAAACGATTTTAAAATTTAGAGGTGCAATCTATCAAGAAACAGAGTAAATCGTAAAAACGTCCAAAGATAAGGATGTAAAATGGTAATTACTCAACTATATATTAAAATACATAGTGCAAAATAATGAATATAATATATATGTGATATTAGCGGTTTAACATTTTAAGTGGTTTATACTGAATGCAACTCACAAGAAGTTATATCTAACGATCTTAGTATCTAGTGTTAAAGTTAAATTTACCAAAAAATTAAATAAGAGAATAACATATGAACTGTTAGCAATATTTATCTACAACATTTAAAATCGAGAAATAAATTTAATTCACAACTATTCACAATAAATAAGAAGTATCGATGGTCGAATCGGTGTTATATTTAAAACCCATCATAAATTTAAGGTTGTGAAAAATTGATAAAATTGTTGACATTACATCTATATGTCAATATTTACTGTTAGAAAATAAATTAAACTCACAAGTATTTATAATAGTAAATAAGAATTAACATTGTGTGAATTCGACGACACCACCATCCTTCTCGCATTTTCGACCAACTTCATCCCCTTCTGATTATTAAGAGGCTCCATTGAGAATTCTGCTACCATATCCTTCAGAATGGACTCACATTCTCGGTATTGATCATTCCCATATGCCTCTTTAGAGGAGAACCACCAACCGGCCACTGGCTGATGGTTGTGCAAAAGCAAGAGACAAGACAATATAAATTTAAAATCAAGCCACCCCATTTCAGTTCCTCTCCTAGTTCTTATTCTTTTAGCCTGTAGATCAACAAAAACAAAATCCGATTAGCAAAAATGGTATATATAAATGTAGTTCAAAACCTGAGCATAAAAGTCTATTACTGCTTTGATGTAAATATATGAACTGATTTTCGAAACAAGTGTTGGTCTCAGATCAAGAACATCTGCAATATACGCTTAATACACACGCAGAGAGATATGTATTATAGACACAGGAAGAGAACTAACTAACGTTCTTATTATCCCTTCTCAGACTTTAAACTTGAAAGATACAAAACATATGATATATAGGAAATTCAAGTAACATAGGAAATTCAAGTAACAGCTAACCCCAAAAAAATAGCAACAAACTCCTAACAAACATCCACTACTGCCACTTCTATACTATTCATCCACTACTGCCACTCACTACTGCCACTTCTATACTATTATACTAGCCTATAAACCGTGCGATGCACGATTTTTTTAAATTTAATTACTATTTTATTTATATTTTAATAATTATATATTTCATATATATTACTTAATATAATATTGGCATAATATATATTATTAAATAATAATCATTTATTTATATGATATATTGTTCGAATTATGATTATATTTTATCATAATAATATAAATATAAATGGAAGTATCGTATATACTTACATTCAAATTTTTAGTGATGTGTAACTGCTAACGCACTTACTACATATAAACATATAATCTTCAATAAATATATGTACATTTATGATGTTTAAAAATCAACATCTAATAACATTGCATCCATCCATCATTACGGATGAAAAGTAGATCAGACTTATAATTGTTAGTAGTGTATTGAACTCATAACGGCTTGTAATAAATATCAAGTAACATTATGTAATCGTTACCGATACTCATTTAACGCATATTTGAACAGATATAATTAAATTTATTCTTATAATGTTTAAAGTAACACTACATCCATCTGCTATCATCTATTATCAGAAAATAAATTAAACTCACAATTGTTCGTAATAAACAAAACTCACAACTGCATATAATAAATAAGAAGTAACGTAATTTAACTACTACCTTAAATTTTTAGACACATATACACAATTTGCAAAAGATTTATGAAAGTTTACTTTTTTGATGTTTAAAATTAACATAAAATAACAATGCATTCATTTGCTAACATTTATGATTGGAAAATAAATTAAACTCACAACTTACAACTGTTTATAAAAAATGAGAAGTAAGATTGTGTAACTTTTATCCAATAGCTAGATACATAAATCCACAATAAATATTTAAATTTAAAAGTTAACATCAAGTAACACAATATTTTTCAAAAAAGATTAAATATATCCAACACAAAAAATTTATTAGCCTTACAAATGAAAATTATTATTATAATTATTGTATCTATCAACATTATAATTGAAACATTAATTAAATTAACAAGTGTTTGTGATAAATAAAAAGTTATATGTTAAAAAAATTAAATTCATAAGTACTTGCAATAAATCAAACTCACAAATTCACAACTACTTGCAATAAATCGTGTAACATAAACAATAGCCTATACTTGTAAATTTAGATTCATCTGCTAGTCGTTATAGTTGAAAAGGAGATAAAGAGTTCAAAGGCCGTAACATGCTTTTGCTGGATGATAAGGTGATTATACAAAAACTTGACAAGGTGATAGTATTGTTCTATTTTCTGATATTCCATTTGTTTACCTCTATGATAACAACATGTCAGAATGCATGCTTTCATATGGCCAAGCAATATTGATACGTTTGATAAAACCTTTGAAGAAGGCAAGATATATTCTATAAGGAACTTCTCAGTCAAAACATATCGCAAAGAAACTCTTCGATGCACAAGATATGACAAACAAATTTGGCTATCTAATTATACCAAAGTTATGGTATTTCAAGATTCCGAGATGATTGACAGGATGATACGTAAGATGGAATTTGATTTCTTTGACATCGGTGACATCCGCGATATGAGCAACCAATCTGACAATAATTATCTGATTGGTATGGTAGAATAAATATGGTTATAATTTTGCATTCTTCCTGTTTCTTTTAAGCATATAGCAACTTGGTAGTTTGATCATTTTTCGTAGATATCATTGGTGTGCTGAAAGATCAGGATATTCTTAGAAACAGAATATATCAAAAGGAGGTCGACCAGCATTGCATCAGGTTTACTCTTACTGATGGAAGGTATTATCTCTGATGCATATCACTGCCACGATTTTAATTACAACTGAATTGTTATGCGAGTAATTATTTATTTTGTTGCCTTTACATTTTATTTTATAGTGCATCTATCAAAGCATGTTTCTGGGACAAATTAGGAGAATCCTTCTTATCAGAAATACTGAAAATTACCGATATCCCAATAGTTGTTATTGTGGCTAGCTGCAGAGTTAATGAGTTCAAGGGTATTTCAATTAACTCTACTTCGTACTATGAATTGATGTTATAATTCTATCTTATTAACGTCTAATAATTCTGATAAAGTAGTATGCATTATTATTTGTGATTATTAAAATTAGACTCTAAGTTATTAATGTTTGTAGGAGAGCCGTACGTGTCCAATGTTGGAGCCACAAGGTTCTTCATAAACTACAATCATCGTAGTGTTTCAGAAATGAAAAGAAGGTATATTTATATGATTGTAGACAATAAAACATAGTACATTCAAAATAGATCAACTTTTAATAATAATTTCATTAAATGCTTAGGTCCATTCTACCAGAATTCAACTTGGATCAACCAAATGTTCTAGCAGAACCAGAAAAAGAAAGTATCTTCACCATTGCTGAACTGCGAACACTTGATGAGTCGTACATTCTGGTATTATTTGCGATCTCTTATGGTTGATTATGTGTGTCTCTTTTATGTGTCTCTCTATTATGCATTGGCTGAAATTTATTCTTTTATAACTGAATGTAGAATTTAGTTATGTGCCAAGTGACTGTTAGTTCAGTGAAAGAAACAAAAGAATGGAACTATGATGCTTGCAGCAGTTGTCAAAAGGAAATTTATATGATTGAAGGAAAATTTAGATGTGAGGAATGTAAGAGAAATATTCCATTCCCTGAAAAGAGGTAATCAAACAGGTCTCTGTTACACAAATGTAAGTTGTATTATTATTATTATTATGTAAGATTATTCATCCATATATATGTTTGGTTCTGTTAAAAAGGTTTAGGATATGTTTGATTGCTGGAGATTCTACTGGTGTAGCTGCATTTATCTTATATGATCGCGAGGTTGAAAATATAATTGGTAAAACTGTGTTTGATGTTCTGGCAGAGCAAGATAGGGTATGATCATTGCAAACACATTTTCATTTTGTCATTTAAATTTGCGTACACATTTTTAACTGTTTCACAAATAGTTTTATATATTTGAAATCCTGTTTTGATCTGCTGCACTAGGAAGGGAAAGATGCTGAGTTTCCAAGAAGCCTAAAGATTTTTGAGGCAATGAATATACATTAACAATTCGTATGAATGAGGAAAATATCAAGAAGAATTCTTACACGTACACAGTTGTTGATATCTACAAGGGTTTTGAAATCATTGAACACAATAAACCAGATGATAGTGATTTCAGTCTTGGTTGTAAGACTTCCCAGGTATATAAAAAAAACTTAAACATTCTTTTCAGATCATACTTTTTTGTCAATGTTGCAAGCATTGGATTTCATTTTTGTACTGACAAACATTTTGAATCACTTTGTACACAGTACTCATCAACATATTCCGTTCAGAATTCTGAATCCAAGACTCCAGATACTGAGAAATCTACATCAAATCGTCTCAAGAGATTGAATGACAACACTGTCATTTCTATACCAGACCTGGATGATGTCTCTGACAATGCGGTTGATAAAGAAAATAAACCAAAATCTATCCCGCTCAAGCAAATCAAAAAGGAAAAGGTAAGTCATGTGGTCAATCAGTTTTGCAACGTTCTTAAACATAAACATGTTATAAAGATACATGACTTAAATCATACATGTTTCCTGTAAATATACAGGTCTGAAAAGGATTGCAGTTTCAAGAGATGTCTTCTTCATGCAGCATAATTTTCAATTTCTACTTTCTCAATAAAATTGTTTGTTTCGAACTTTAGTTTATTTCGGGTGATGCAATACCCTGATTTCATTTACAACATTTTTTAAGAGATTTAAACTTCTTGCTTTGGTGATGTTCAGTATTTGAATCAATCAATAATAAATGTTCTTGCTTTAGACATGATCATTATTAGTGTCGCATATCATAATTAAATTAGTTATGTTTTCCAGTAATACATATGCTCAAAATGCAGAGTAACTCATATATTGCAACTGAAGAATTACTTGGGATATTGTGTATCATACCATAATGTCATATGCTTTTCAATTGTGAGGCAACATGTCTACTTATGTACTTCTTTAACCACATCTACGTTTATGTCATATAACATTGTCATGTTTACACCCATTGGTCCATTTGAGAAAAGCATTCAATACTGACATTACAAAATAGTTATGTTGTCCAACAACATTGCAAATGGACTAACATTTGCTATGTTGTTATTGGTGCTCAAAGTAATTGCAAATGTTGAGTTTCATAAACAACATCTTCCATTTAGTTGATTGTGCAGCTATGACTTTGAGTACATAAGTACAAAAGTAATGTAAAACAACAAAACTACACCTTGATTATACCAATGCAATTATGTCAAATAGGTATATTACTACCAATAATCATGAATTGCTATGTTTATAGGAAAAACAATTAATACAATTTTTTTTGAAAAACAATTGTGTGGTCGAACTGACATGTTGATTATGCTTTCTAATCAAGTACAAATTATGCTACAAGACATTAATGGAAACTTTAGATATAGGAAAAAAATCATCCAAAAACTTGATTATTTTGTATGGACTAAGCCATTACTTAGTAAACAATCCTTATTTAGTGTTGTTACGTCTTAACACACTTTTCTACTATATCAATCCTAAATCCTTAAATTATGCTCTCTCTTCCCTAATCCTGTCCAACTAAATTTTATTTTTACAATACAACTTTGTTAAATGAATATTCAAAAAACAAATTACTTAATTAAATGAGTAATTAATTTTTGTTTCCGACATAATAGAAACAGTCTATTTTTAATCTCAATAAATGAATACTCTTGATTAATGAATAAAATTTTCCAGTCCCGACCAAATTAATTTATTAAGGTATAACTGTATTTTCTCATAATACAGTTATACCTCAATAATACATGTGCTTAGTATGGAGAGTTTCTCATATATTGCAACTGATGAATTACGTTTTCATATCTTGCAACTGAAGAATTACGTTTTGTGAGGGAATATGTACACTTCTGCACTTCTTTTACCATATCTACATTTATTTCATATAACTTGGTCATGTTTACACTCATTTGTCCATCTGAATACACATTTAATAATGATTAATAAGTCATTACTTATTAATTAAACCTTATTTAGTGTTGTTAAATACGTTTCGTGTCTTAATACAATTTTCTACTATATTAGTCCTAAATCCCTAAATTCTGCTTTGTATTTCCTAATGCTGGCCAAGTGAATTTTATTGTTAAAGTAGAACCTTGATAAATGAATATTCAATAAACAAATGACCTCATTAAATGAATATTTTTTTCCGGTCTCAACATAATAGAGACAATCTATGTTTTACCTCGATTAATGCATACAATTTTCCAGTCCCGAGCATATTCATTTATTAAGGTTTAACTATATTTTTTAGTTCAACAATGGAGGTAAATCATTTGGAATTATCAATATTGTAAAGCTAATTATTTACAATATTAATGATATTATTTTATAAATTCTTATATAGTAAAGTTAATGCTATTATTTGTAATATATGTACACGTGCTAAGACCATCAATACGTTTATAATATATGTACAAGTTAAATAATGATTTTCGGCCACAACATCATTAATTGTAAATTATGATTTTATAAATTTCAACATTTTGTAAGAAAGCCCAATAAAATGCCTATTATTTTAAAACATATCTTTTTTTATTATTGAGTGCGAAATAAAATTTTATCTAAAAGTAGGGTGTGAACTTTAAAACTGTTTTTTTTAATAAAAAAGATATATATTTCAAAACATTTTAGTAAAGAATGCAAAATAAATATTTAATAATTATATATATCAATTGATAAATATTTTTTGCTTTTATAATTTTTATAATTTGTACATAATTAGGATTATGACATGTTATACATAGATTAGTGTGTAAATTATATTTAAAGAGCTTTATTTTATTACTTACAAAATATTTAATATTACAATTGATTGTATACATACATCCCAAAGTACCAAACTCTCTCTTGCATGCAACTGTGTTCCACTTCGCACGATTCAACATCGATCAAGCTTGGAGGGTGTAAAAGACTTCAATCTCGGATCAATATCTCTTTCAGAAATGGAGGTTTGTTCTAACACTGATCCACGGAGGACTTTTGATTCATCTAATATACATGTTCTGCATCTAACTTTCATGGTCTGTAATTGATTTATAAATTGTATTATAGATATGTATATGTTTATGATTGAATCCATGTTTAACTATGATGCACGTTTAATCAGAAATTTGGTTTATATCATCGATGTTGAAGATTAAACTGCTTAATTGATGATTAAGGTTAATTATATTTATAATCGAAAATTGAAGTTTGTGAATATGCTATCTGAATTATGATTTAGGATTCTAAGTAAACTATTGAGATAGTTCTAATCATCAAGAATTAGAAACATACAATTCTAATATCTGATTAAGTACTTTTTTATCAATGACGAATACGATATAGGCTTTTGCTTCATATTGTAAATGTTAGTCAAGAATAATATTAATTTAGTGTTGTTAATCGACCCTTATTTAGTGTTGTTAAAAACTAAACACGTCTTCATACAGGCCTGTATCCCTAAATCCTACTCTGTCTTCCCTAATCCTTGCCAAGTGAATGTTATTCTTATTCTTCTGTTTAACAATGGAGTAAATTGTACTGAACTATCAATATTGTTCTATTCTATTGTTACTATGTATGATTGTTATGCACATTGTTGATATAGAAGTTAATTTTGGTACCCAATTTTTTAGTATGTTGACAATAGACCATACCTACAATTTTGCTGCATTGTTGTTAATCGACCTTTATTTAGTGTTGTTAAAAACTAAACACGTCCTCATACAGGCCTATATCCCTAAATCCTGCTCTGTCTTCCCTAATCCTTGCCAAGTGAATGTTATTCTTATTCTTCTGTTCAACAATGGAGTAAATCATATTGAACTATCAATATTGTTCTATTCTATTTTTACTATGTATGATTGTTATGCACATTGTTGATATAGAAGTTAATGTTGGTACCGAATTTTTTAGTGTTTGATTGTCCTCGGTTTTGGAGTGTTAGTATGTCTTGGTATGTTTTGTTTTATAGTTTTGTTTCGTCGAAAAGTATTAAATTTTATCCGTAATATGAATGGCAGTGTTGATGGCAAATATCATACATGAGATGAATTTTAGTACCAGTTTATTGTGAATTATACTCTATATTGTGTTTTAACATCAGATTTTGTATTTGATGTATAAGATATTAATAACTGACTTTAATGTCTTGGTCATTATCATGCTTCCATATTTTTCAAGACCCTCATTTGTATAAGTCGTATTCTGAGGATTTTTTGGCATGAATCATTATCAGGAACACAAACACCCAGCATTTATGGTTTGCCTGTTTCCCAGAGATCTCGCAAAGACTTCGATGGTAATAACCTAAATGTTATTCATGATTTGTATATAAAACAAATGTATAGAATAATAAAATAGCGCGCAATTAATGTACATACCTTCTAATTGATATAACACTCTTTGGTTTATGTAGAAATTGCCTTCCAGCTTTGGTAGAAAATGTGCAGAACATGTGCCACATCATGTCACTCTGATCATTCATAGAAATGAATACCAATACAATGTTCTATTCCATAAGGATAGAAATAAGCTTAACAACTTGGCTATGTTTTATAATGATTTTCGAACTGATTCCGGTTTCCATGCATTGTTCTACTACAATGGTGCTGGGATATTTACTGTATTCATACTTGATGATACTGGTATGGAAATAGATTATCCAGCAGCCAACAGGTTTCGCCTAGCTCCTGTTTATGCGGAAGGTATGTAACACACCATAGCCAACTGTTCATATTACATTACCTTATATTTAGGAAAATAGAAAAATGGATAACTAATGTTAACATATATTTATGTTATCACAAACAATATTAATGGAATTGGGAAGAAATTTATTGTTCATACTGTCGAAAGGCATGGAGAATCAGCTGAGATCGTAAGTACTTAAGTTGCCAATGTAGAAGATTTATAATACTCCTACTCTTAATGGATTAGTCCGACATGATTGAAAAGTGAATTAGTAAATTATCCAGAGTAATGTATCTTATAAATTGTAACTTTCTTATGAATTGATTAGGATATTCCTCCAGTGTTTGTTGATCGGTTTCGACACATGCTGAAACGGAAAAATTATCTAACTTTGAAGAATGGAGATAAATTACAGATCACATTTTCAGCTACTAAGAAAAAGTTTGTTGGTATGCAAGTGATCCTCACAGCCAAGTACTGGAAAATCGGAGATACTCTTCTTTTTGAGCTCTTGGATAAGACAGAATTCTCTGTTACTATATTATCCAGGAAAGGAGTTAAAAAGACTCTTCCTCCTAGGGACTCCATTATAGGTATGTTTTGAACTGTAATGTTTGAAATTTGATATATGAATTTGAGCTAATTCATGTAAGTGTCATTCTGGTGCAGGCAATGTCCTACCAACAGAAGAAGCGGATGACTTCCAGACAAGTTTTGAAGCTATTTTGATTAGCTCAAATTTTGATATGAATACTCACGGAGTGGTACTTTCAATTTCTTTATATAGGCATGAATGTCAGCTGTTTACCAAATATAAATTACTCTTCTCTTCAATTTTTTCACAGTACATTCCACCTTGGATAACTCTTGAGAACCATGCATGGAAGTCAGTCAAGCATGTGTACCTGAAGATCAAACGAAGAAAGTGGAAGGTTGGAATCGTTTTTTCAGGTGGAAGACCAAGATTCTCAAAAGGTTGGGATAAGTTTGTAAAGGAGAACAAGTTTGTTATCAATGACAAACTACATTTTGTAATGCGGGAGGAGGACAATGTGCTTTCATTTGTTGTCCGTCGTTTATGATTTGAGCTATGTGTCGGATTTTTAAACAGAGTTTACTTCATATTTTGGCGATATTATTAGTAGTACGTGGATTTTTGCTTTTACTAATTTCTAAGATGCTTAAATGGACTCTCAGCAACATTTTTGTGTTGTTACTTATGATGTTTTTCTATATTATCCATAAATTATTTAGTCTTATGTGTTATATGCATTTTAAAAATGTTCAAGTCAACAAAGCCTTAAATCTCATATCAAGATACTTGATAATTTTACAACCTACTTGACCAATTTTGATGTTAGTAATTAGAATTTTATAGCTTTCATCAGCTTTCTAATTCCAAATTTGTCAATCCCTACTTTCGACCTGATTGATTTCCTCGGTTAATTACAAATTTAATATTTATATTATTCTATCATTAAAATTTTATAACAAACAGGATTAATCGACGCCCGCTCGCAAAACGCGGGCAAAAAAGACTAGTACTTGTAAATTTGGATTCATCTGCTAGTCGTTATAGTTGAAAATAAATTAAATTCATAATTACATGAAATAAAATCAAACTCACAAATATACAACTACTTGCAATAAATCGTATAACCGTCGTTGCACTAACAACACACAAATACGATCTACGATAAATTTAATTCAATTTTTATATTTATTCAAACTTAAAAAAATCATAATAAATAACAATATTCTTTAAAATTAAAATTAAATAATATCCCAACGATAACAAAAGTAGTATCAAACTTACAAAAAAGTCTACAACAATAGTTCTCTTCCTCAAGATTATTGAGAGCTTTTGATTGTAAATATATGCACAAGTCACACACTGTGCACTTTTTTCAACCTTTTTCAATAGGTATTTGACAAAATTGGTTTGATGTAATGATGTTACAATGACATGTTGTGTATGTAGTAGCTTCTTTCAATCACCTAAATTCCTAAAACGTGTAAAACCCACTCCCTCTAAATTAAAATACTACCATCCTCTCCTCCCAAAATACGCAAAACCAAACTGTCCAACCGCGTATTCTCTCATAAGTCTCCGTCTTTTACCTACACAAACTTCTGTGTGTATTTACACACACATATACATACAAACAACACCATTTTCTCATTTCCCTCGAACCTTCCTCCTATCTCAAGCACCTTGCTTTCACACTACTATATCCCTTCTTTTCAACTCCCCATTTCCCTATACATATACATACATACTTTTGTGTGTATAGGTTTGATAAACATAGCCGAAATATATACTTGTCTTATCATTCGTCAACATAAAAATATCTCGCGTTCACACTTTTTTTTCATTCAGACATTTGGTCGAACATTTCAACTGCATACACTTTTATTACCAATTTTATTGCTTTTTTCTATATGAAACTCCCAGCTTTCTTCTCGGAAGCTGATTCTTATATCTATAATTTGCTTAGAGACACATCATTGGGTGAAATGAATGAGAATAGTGGGGATAATAAAAGGCAAAGAAGAGTGACTAAGGGGAGAGATGGTGGTGGTGATGGAGGTGGTGGAGGTGATGATAACCGAATTGGAGGAGATGGGGTTGTTGGAGAGAGTGTAAAAACAAAAGGGTTGAAGGAAATTATCACAACTTTGTTGTTACTTGAGGATCAAGAAAAGGGTGATAATCAAGAAAGAGAGAAGATTATGGTTCAAGAAAAGGAGGTGTTTGAGGAGAATTATAGGAAGAGGAGTGAGGTTATGATGGAGTATTATGATAAGGTTCAAGGGTTTGATGGGAATTTGGAGAATTCTGATGGGGTTCGTAAAAGGAAGTCGAGAAATGTTGTTGCTGCTGCTGCTGTTGCGGTTGCTGGTGAGGTTGGTGGTTCGAGTGATGTTGCGGGTACTAGTGGTGGTGGGGTAGGAGGGGTTGCGGGTGGTGGTCCGCAGAGACGGTTGTGGGTGAAGAATAGGTCCAAAGCTTGGTGGGATCAATGTAACAGTGCTGAGTTTCCGGAGGAAGAATTTAAAAAGGCGTTTCGGATGGGGAAAGATACGTTTGAGATGATTTGTAATGAGTTAACTTCTGCTGTGGCTAAGGAGAATACCATGTTGAGAGATGCTGTTCCGGTTAGGCAACGCGTGGCGGTTTGTATTTGGAGGTTAGCAACCGGGGAGCCACTTAGGCTTGTATCGAAAAGATTTGGGTTGGGGATTTCGACTTGTCATAAGCTTGTTCTTGAGGTTTGTTTGGCTATTAGGACGGTTTTGATGCCTAAGTATCTTCAATGGCCTGATGAGGTGAATTTGAAAAAGATTAAGGATGAGTTTGAATTGGTTTCGGGGATACCTAATGTGGTTGGAGCAATGTATACTACACATATACCTATAATTGCTCCTAAGATTAGTGTGGCAGCTTACTTTAATAAGCGACATACGGAGAGAAATCAAAAGACTTCTTACTCAATTACGGTTCAAGGTGTTGTTGATCCAAATGGGGTGTTTACTGATGTTTGTATTGGTTGGCCTGGTTCTATGCCTGATGATCAGGTTTTGGAAAAGTCCGCTCTCCATCAGAGAGCTAATGGAGGGCTTTTGAAGAATATGTGGATTGTTGGTAGTTCTGGGTACCCTTTGATGGACTGGGTGCTGGTCCCTTATGCGCAGCAGCATTTGACTTGGACACAACATGCTTTCAATGAAAAAATCCGGGATATCCAGATGATCTCGAAAAATGCATTTGCGCGGTTGAAAGGAAGGTGGACTTGCTTGCAGAAACGAACAGAAGTGAAACTTCAAGACTTGCCTGTGGTGCTTGGTGCATGTTGTGTTTTGCACAATATCTGTGAGATGAGAAATGAGGAGATGGATCCGGAGTTGATATATGAGCTTGTTGATGACGAGATGGTTCCGGAGATTGGATTGAGATCGGGAAGTGCAATCAAGGCAAGGGATTCGATTGCTCATAATCTTTTGCACCATAACCATGCTGGCACTTCCTTTTTGTCTTGAGTACCTGTTGCTACATTGTGTACCCTAAAACTTATACTTTTAGTTTCTGTTGTTGCTGTGTTATATCATGTAGGACTGTATTTTGCACTAGAATGCATACACAGGTTTTACTTTAGTTCCTATACTTGAATTAACAACTGACTTGTGGAAATAGTATTAGGAATCATATGTATTATTATCATTTTAATGAACATCATTTTATTGATTTTAAAATTGTGTCATGAGTGTTATCAACTAATCATATTGCTTCTCAGAGTATTGATTAATGCCTTGTAAAAACCCCTTGTGCTTGTATGCAGAGAATGTTAGATCATGGACGAAACTGTGATAAACACTTTAGTACCGCTTAATTATCACTTAACAATATATAGATATACAGCTTGATCATTACTATTGCTTCAAATGATAGTTCTTGGTGATTGTAACTAGCTAGTTTTGTTCTCTAGTCTGCTATTACGCTAACTGTATATGGATACTTATATTTGTATTTCGGGTAACGTCATTTACCAAAAAATTTAAATATTCACGCATATATCTGTATTGATTATGCTTGAATTCTCGACCATTGGGTTATCAGCATTCAGCAGCCTTGCAGATTTTGATAAATTAGGAGCTGTTATATTTAGAGTTTTTTGTTGGGGTCACTAAGTTGATTTCTCTAGATCAAAGATTACTCAGTTTGTTTCTGTTGGATTCCAAGTTTTGTTTATCTTGTTGATTTATAGATACAAGTGATGTGTTTATGTTAATACTTAATAGAAGATCACTATCAGATTCAATTGCAGATAAACAATTTGCAAATTTGCGTAGTTCATGCCTGACATGCATCCGTTTCACACTAGACTAATAGCTGTTGAATTATTTCAGTAAATGAAGAGGGGAGTTTGTGTGGTGAGATAGGTAAAGAATAAAGATACCTTAACTCTGTTTAGGCTACACATTAAAAATTAAACCAGTTGAACAAGAAGTCCCTATTGTCTGATTCTCTTTTTAGGCTACTTGTTATTAACTTCTCAGAGATAATGACTTGATAACTTATAACTATGTACAACACATAAAATCTTAATATTTATTTGATAAAAGACTTGAAATATAAGAATTTAACAATAAAATTAGAAAAAAAAAATGCAATTTTGAAAGTAGTAGTAATAAACAACACAACTAAAAACCAAACCAAACCAAACCAAACATACCCAGTATATCCCGCTCAGGGCAGGGTCTGGGGAGGGTAGGATGTACGCAGACCATACCCCCACCTTTAGAATGGGGAGGCTGTTTCCGTGAAGACCCTCGGCTTTGTGCGAGAAAAAGAGAGAGTGTTTTGTTATGGAAAAGATCTGAATGATACCTGAGCCCATGGCGTCCTACACATGGGGTAAACATACCTGCGTGGGTTTGCTCTCCGTTGTGAGATGATACCTCCGCTCCAAAACAACCCTGCAAGACATAAAAACAACAATATTAAAACAACATTATAAGACCAGAAAATAGGGGAACGCTGAAAACAGCGACCGCGCGCGAGACGGCCGGACTCCTAAGCTAGAGATAACCGGGACAACCCAGCTCTGAGGCTCTCAACGACTGAGCCGCTATATATACAAAAAACAAAGGTCATGACTCGAGTCGACGAAAGTAAGATAAAGGATTATTGAGAGTTAAATTTCTAATAAACTTATGCGATCAAATTTCAATAAATCATAGAAAATAAAAAATTGACTTCTTTAGGAACAAAACCTGGAACTCAAAGTTATAACTTCCAAATGAAATCCAAGAATCTAAGTAATAGCTAATCAGTGACTTCACATTCACCCTCTTTCCCTTTCTGAAGTTTTCCTGTTGATTAGCATAAGCTCAGTTTCTCTATCTAAAGTTAAGAAGGATTGTTTTTCATGCCACTTTGTCAAAAATATTGAATGTGACATTTGACCTCCACAACCACCACATTTTTTTCCCTGTCTCTGATGGTTTAGAACATTCTCCTGATCCCCATCAGCACCCAATGCTATGTTTCTTATTGCTCTGCTCTCCCCAGGTGGTCATGGTCATTTTCGACATAATCTATCAAAAACTATAGGTGGTCATGGTCATTTTCGACAATTTATCAAGAACTATAACATTAAGAACTACAAGAAGTTGAGACTTAATTGTAAGGAAGCAGAGTTGAGAAGTACTGTTTACCGTTGGATAACACACCCTACTTGTTAGCAGCCTTCACTCTGAATACTACTATGAACCTGAGACTGTTCTTGCAAGTTTTCCAAGCTCTCTATAACCATGACTACACGATATCTAGTTCCATTCCCTGATATAATAAATGAAATTCAAAAAATACAGGTGGAGGCAATGTAATGTCCTCCAATATAAAGAATCTTGAACCCATAGTAATTTTGAAAAAAAGGCATATTAAAAATATCTACGATAGTGCTGGCAAAATCATATTACTTCACGAAAGTGAAGCTATTGGTGTTCATAGAAATCAGATCGGAGTACAAGAGACTGCTAACATAGGAGAACCATTTGTGCATATGTAAGTTGATCAAACAGCATTCATATAGTCATAATATATATTGCGGCCAGAGTTATATATAGTACTTTGCAGGCAACCAACCTTGGAAGTGTACACTTCTTTGTATTGCAATCACCAGGAACCTTCAGTATTACCGGAGATGGTAGCCAAAATGGAAAATGTGCAAAACTCTGAGTTCTTTTGGTATTAAAAAAAATGAAACTGTGTCGGGAAGTGTTAAACGAAGCTTTCATCCATTGAACAATGATGAAGAAGAAGAACACATTGTATAGAAAATGATAATCTGTTATTGTTTTACAGTAATGAGTTAAAGAAATGAGTAGTAAATGATTTACTTTTTTTTTTCCTGTCTCTAATGGATTAGAACATTCTCCTGATCCCCTTCAGCACACCATAATCTATCAAAAACTATAGGTGGTCATGGTCATTTTCGACAAAATGTGCAAAACTCTGAGTTCTTATTGGTATTAAACAAAATGAAACTGTGTCAGAAGCCTATATTAAATCACTTCAATACATTTCATAATTTGTTAAACCACTTGTGTCCATAATCAGTTGAAGAAATCTCAGTTCAATTTCTATGTATTATGGTCATCATCGATATCATCATTCATGTAGTAAAAATAAAATCGATTCACAAGATATTTATAATTCTTAATCATCTGCTAGTATCCGTTATCACCTAAAATCTTAAACAATCCCAAAGTATACTTGGCCAAAACACCATACTTAAAGTCTAGAAATTGAACTTAACTTTGTACAGCTACCAGAGAATCTAAAGATTTCTTGGCATGTGTAAACTCATCTGTGCACATCGCTAGCTGGTGAGAGAGTCCAAAATTATCAGAAAAAGGCTAAGCGCATCGGCAATGAGGCTACCCTGCCATTTTTGAAGTAGGGCTCGAGCAACATTAGCATACTAAAATTATGGAGACACAACCACATGACGTGTTTTAAGAATTTAAAGGATGTTCATTAGATAAAGGCTGTTCTTTTGGAACTGGCGTCTTAAATTACCAGAAAAGACAACCAATTCTTTTAGCTTAATTAAATTTAAACTTCCACTTGTTTTTTTAGCTATGTGGATTCTGGCTTGGTGGATTCTGACTTGTTTTTATAGCTGTAATTTATACCAAAATTTTACTTATAACAAAAAGAGTTTCCATGTTGAACAGAGAATTCTTCTTTTAAAATTAAATAATGTGCTTCACGGGATAATATCTATAACTTAATACAAAGTTCTTCATACAATCTTACAAGTCCTTACAGAATTTCTTGAAAAATGCAAAGCAGAGGTAAAAAACAAAGAGAAGGATGAAAGAAAAGATGATGCAAACACTAACACGAGACCAGATATGTGAGATACACTACATAGTGCCAGGAATCACACACTACACATTAGGAACTTCTTTACGCAGATGCCTGAAACATCTAAGGAAACATTGAAAGGTTATATAAAAGACAAGGAAAAGGAACAAAGAAGAGATGATAGAAACAATAAGGGTGAGACCAGATGAGTGAGATAGCACAGCAGAAGTCCCTGCAATGAAAGCCACCATCATTGCTGTAATCGAAATAACATTGGACACCGTTGCAGCGAGGAGTGAGTAAGTTATTACCGCTTCACGAACATTCAATTGTGTTATAAAACAAAGTAATAGTGAAGACATTGAAAATAGGAGGGCAACGGCATCGGCTACCATAAATGTCTTAAAGGAGGACTTTCTTAAAAGTACCGCAGAACCTTGTTTAGGTCCTTGGTTGCCGTCAAAACCACCTGGCATGGCAAATCCTGCTGTCAAGGCTACCGTAGTTATAAGTGCAGCCACAATCATATGAGAGTTTGCAATTTCTCTACCCCTTTGGATATTTTTTTCGTCATCTTCTTGTCCTTTATCTTTAATCCAACGGTTCCAGTGGCTTGTAATGTGAGTTCTATCCACTGTTACTCCAACCAGCGCCTGGACGATTGCACATTTTTATATAATTGAAACGAATGAGTACAGTTAATTGTACTGGCTTCGCCATGCACTATAAGAAACGGGGGGGTTTTCCGACCGCCACAGTAACGACCAAAATAGAACAGTGGACAATACCGACCGTAAAACAAGTTCGGTCGGAATTGCTAATAATACTAGCCAGTAATTGTGCGAAGCACGTACATGCACGAATGGAGCACGAGTTTAGATTAAAATATTAATATTGATAAATTACCAAGAATAAATATAATTAATAAATATTATTTAAATATGTATTTATAGATAATTGAATGATAAAAATATTTAATAAATAAACACTATTTAATTATGTAGTTATAGGGAATCGAACCCGAGGCGAAACTAAAAAAATTAAAGTAAGTAAATCCTGTGTAATTATGTAGTTATAAGGAATCAAACCCGAGTTTACTGAACACCAAATTTGGTATTTTGGTACTATTGCGCGCCGTCAAAACATGTTTTTACACATTAATAAAGAGTATAGATGCGAAGCACAAACACAACATAATTTATTAAAAGGATATCCTATTTGGTACCATCGTACTATTGACTTTTACCGTTGGTACCATCACCTTTTTGATTCCTACTTGTGGTATCCTTATACTTCTGGTTTTCGATCTATGCCCTTCCGTTAGTAAAACGTTAGAGAAACGTTAAAATGTACCAAAATTGCCATTATATCATATTTTAACTTAATTTTTCGGTCAATTTTTTTCCAATTCAACTATATAATTTCCCACAATATTTAAAATTGACAAACATTTATGAATAATTAACAAAAGACCATGCATAATGATGAGAGATCAATTATTGTTGCGAGTTATTTTTGTTTTTATAATATTGTTCCCAAGATAGATTGTAAGGGAATTGTAAAAATCGTATTATATTTTATTAACGTTTTAAAATGTAATTAAGTGGTGGACTGAACTTCCAAAATCTTCGGACCATTAAGTAATTTTTTTTGTGGCTAGAAAAAGAGATTGTATTGAACTTTTAAATCGTTCAAAAGTACATGAAAGATATCCGGGTGGACATTTTCCCCTCGATCAACTATGGAACAATTATATCTCGCTAGGAAGTGAGATACTTTTTTGTTAATTAAGTATTCGGAAACTTTGAATTGGTGATTAACACTTTAATTGAGAATTATTTATGTTAGCGAAGTAAATTAAAATAGTGTTCATTACATTTTGAAAGTTTAAGAAAATTGAAATATATATATATATATATATATATATATATATATATATATAGGCTCATGCTCAAAAGAGAACCCCCTTAAAAAGAGAACTTAGAGAACTCCCCATCTAACCTTTGATTTATGATCTAATGACCCCGTCAGGGTCCCCCTCATATAATACATAGACACTCACACATATTAACAAACCCAAAAAAAAAAAAACTATGGAAATTGTATAAAAAATATACAAAAAATGGTATATATAAAAAAATATATTTTTTGTATTAAAAAATAAAATTTGTGGACCCCAAAGACAAGTTAGATGAATTCTAAAATGAATTTGAGAATGAATTAATCAACCGTGCAGATGAAGTTCTCTAAGTTTCCTATATAAAAAGTTTTCCGTAGATCCCTATATATATCTTATTTTAGACAATTTTTTTTATTGTTTTCTATGATACCCTTGTACTATTGGTACCAGCTGTAGTCAATATTACAGTGGTACCATTGAGAATATCCTTTTATTAAATTAATTAATTAATAATATATTGAGAAAATTAGTGGTACCATTAAGAATATCCTTTTATTAAATTAATTAATTAATAATATATTGAGAAAATTAGCCCGAGGATAACTTCATGGGAGTTGCCTAAGGTTATATGTACAAATTCTGAATGGCATATTTGTAATTTTAAAATTTACTCTCTCCTTGTTTTACATAAATACCCTTGTGTTTATATTAGATTTCTTTTAATTTCACCGGGTAGTAGCGTGAGGACAACCTCAGTCACATCAGCTCTAATATATTCTTTTAATTGATATTAGTTTTTATATAATATTAAAAATTCTATTTTTTTATTATAGTTATATTACATTTCTTTTTTCAAATTTTTAATTGAGTAAAACATTATCACTGTCATCCAATGATATGAAAATACTATATTTTATTTATAACACAATGAAACAATTATATCGATAACGTTATCTAATATAAAAAATCAAGATAAAAGTTCAAATAAATATTTTATAAAATTATAATTATAAAATTATGTTATTTGTGCAACTGAATAAAGTTATAATAAAAAAATTATAATTGCAATACAATTCCAACAATTCCTTTTTTTTAAAAAAAAAAATTAATATTAAAATTGTAGGGAAGGTGAAACCAAAATAGGGACCAAACTTTATAAATAAAATAACTTTTTAAACTTTTTATAAAATAGTAGGGGCACTAAAATTTTAGGGGTGGAACATGAAATCAAATTTGGTACGAACTATAGAATAGGACTTTAGTACGTACTATTAAAGAAGTCTCGATTATTAGTAAAAGTTATAGAAGTGCAATTTCCTATAATCATAACACAGGAATTGAAATTATATAGTAGGATTACAATGATTATGTTATTTTTTTTAAAAGTTATTTATATATTTATATTTGTGGATGTTTTATATTTTTGAAGAAAAGTAAGAAAACATTATATACATGATAAATATGGGAACAGTAAGAAAGCATTACATACATAATTTTGACGATACAATATTTGTGCAACTAACTAAAAGATTTAATAGAGAAAAATTAACAAATGTAAATGATAAATATTCTGGAGAACTAATAGTGATCTTGCTTTTTTCTAATTTTTTTAATTCAGAATTTTGATTAAAAATTGTAAATAAAATAATTATAATTACAGAAATGAAATCGTAGAAACTTTGGATTCGAAGATCGTCCAACACTAATTGTTTAAAAGTAAATTAATTTAACTTTTTCTTTGTAATCAAATTTACTACATAATATTTGAATTTAAATTAACATAATCTATTAAAATAATCGAACTTATAGTAGATATAGGTGTGTGTAATAAGACTTACAGTAAATTCTTTCTATCATGATTATGTATATATAAATAAATAAATAAATAAATAAAATATAATGATAACCAAAATTTGGTACTATTGCGCTCCAACGAAAAGGCCGGGGATTTAAACGAAAAGGGATTTAGTTGTGTAAAACTTATAGTAGATATTTGTGTGTGTAATAAGACTTATAGTAGAAGTAAATGTGTTCCATTATGATTATGTATTTATATATAAATAAATTATTATATATAGTGATAATCAAAATTTGGTATTATTGCGCTCCAACGAAAAGAGGATTTAAACAAAAAGGGATTTGGTTGTATAAAACTTAAAATAGATATAGGTGTGTTTAATATGACTTATAGCTAGTAGAAGTAACTGTGTTCCATTATGATTATGTATTTATAATTTATAAATAAATAAATAAAATATAATGATAATCAAAATTTGGAAAGCATTTGAACGTAAAGGATTTCGCTAGTATTGATGCAGGGGATGTTTGATAATTGATACTATTTGTTAATTAATTGTTTAGGGAAATGACTGATATATAAGGCAAATTATGAGTTACTCGTACCTCATGGCTTTGGGTAGCGGTCTGTCTTTGATGAAAGACAATATCTCTAGGAGTGAAATTTGCGTTGTTTACTACATCCCAATCAGCATTCCAGCCATCTGTATATCGGAGATTATGAAAATAAAATCCAAACTTGGCAATCAGGTGAAGAGGCGTATTCCCTTCCTTGTCCCTTTGAATAAAAAGGGCATTCTTTTTGTCAAATTTGCCCTTTTTATCCAATTCTGACAAAATGAAATTGATCACGGATTCATGGTGTTGCGTAACGGCGATATGCAATATATTTTGATCATTTCCATCTACACTCTCCCAAATATCTGGCAAACAATTTAAAAATACCTTCAACACACTTTCGTGTCCTTCGTATGCTGCTACATGGATAGCTGTTCTCTTATATCTTTTATCTGCTCGATACGCCACAGATTTATCTTTATTCAATAGATATTCAGCCAAATCCTTAAGATTGTTATGTGCCACGTAGTGAAATGCCGTCCACCCATTATTATCTGCTACCGTAATAAGATCCTTTTTCTTTTCCAATAGAAGTTCCACGCATTCTGACATATCATGAAAAGATTCATAATTATTAAAACAAGAGGTACATATCTGCAAGCCAACCACATCCAGAAACTAAGACCAAAGAAATAAAATTCGTTTTTCAGAAGCCTATTAATTTTTCCAATTTGGCAAAAAGGAACTTAACTACTAATAAGCTTACAATTCGTGAATTGATTTGTAAGTCAGAAAGAAAATTTACCTAAATAAATTACTTTTAATTGGTTGAATAAATTTGAAGAACCCTACATTTTGTCAACCATATATTTCAGATTAATATCATTTACCTAAATAGATATAGAAGTAACAAATCCCCCATAGCAAAATTGATTTTTTAGCTATAACTGTAATAAAAGGTTAAACACAAAAAGAAACACAACACATATAAACCAGCATGAAACAGATTCAAATTGTGAGGAACTGTAATATCAGATCTTTGTTCGCTTCCAAATAGAAGTCCTACGCATTCTGACATATCATGAAGAAATTCAAAATTATTAACACAGAAGTATATCGAAAAGAAATAAAATTTGTATTTCAAAAGATTATTAGTTTTTTCAAGTGTATCGGAAAGAAACTTACAGTAATTAAGCTTGTAAAACGTAAACTGATTTGTAAGTTGGAAATACAACTGTAATAAATCACAGCGTGGAATAGAAAACAAGCCAGCAAGGAATAGTGAGATGGTGTGCATCAGTGTGTAAATATATTGTAGGTACCTTTTCCGTTTTTATTCATTAGCGCAGCATGCAAAGCGGTCCGTCCATGAGGACCACCATAAGTTGGCGATTCACAATTGTCAAGAATCACTTTCGTTACACCGTCATAACACCTAACCGCAGCCAAGTAAAGTGGAGTTTCGTCATACTTGTTCCAACGATATGAATAGCTTGGATCTTCTTTTACTAATAATTCAACCACTTTCACGTGATTGTATCGAACTGCCGCGTGCAAGGCAGTTTCAAATTCCACATTTCTTGCTCTAATCAGATTTTGCAGGACGGTAGATGATGTGTTTTCGAGATCACTATTAGGTTGTGGATCCGTAGACCTGCTGTCCTTCTCAATGAGGGCTTCAACCACACTATAGTGCCCCCCTCTTGCTGCTAGGTGAAGACCAGTCTCACCCCTTGAGTTGGTCTGTAATAGTAGTGATTTATCGGCCTTTCGTAAAATCTCTTCCAAGCATCTTATACTCCCGTATTGACATGCATGATGAAGTACAGTATTACATGCAGGTGACAGTTGATCACGGACTTGAAGCCAATCTTTCCCCTTTAGGACATCAACGTTATCTTTACTAATAGCTACATACAAGTCACCATCCATATGATTCATTTAAAAATTACAGTTCTGTAAATATGACCGCCAAAATTGCAAGGCAAGGCGAGGAAGAACGATTACATTTATAGACTGGGTTGATCTCTTCAATCTTCATACACACAGAAACGTGCAGTTATTTAAAGGACAGTGGTGGTTGTACCTAACAAAAAGTTATTTAGTTCCGAAAGATAAGACTTAAGAGTATCTTCGATAGACTCTCTATAGTACCTCTTAACTCAAAAAATGAGGAGATATAATAAAAATCAAGCTCCAAGAGATTTTTAGAGGCTCTTTAAAAAGTTAAGAGCTTCTTCTCTCTCCTCTATTTTAGGAGCAACTAGTAGCTCTTAACTTAATATTTTATTAGTAAAATAGTGGTTCTTCTCTCTCATCTATTGATTGTTTGTCCAAGTGGAATTGAAATGTGAATAAAATATAAAATAAAGAGCCATAATAGAGAGCATTGTTGGAGTTGACACACAAATCAATGTAATAATTTGCTAAGAGTTTAATTATTTATAATATATTTAGAAGTGAGCTAAGAGACTCTTGGAGATGCTCTAAGAGCAAGGCATGGGTCTAAAAAGTAAGAAAGGCTTTGTGTACGTATGGCTTTGAACCCAGACCTACATACTAAACCATCCCCTAATATTTTGCATGTTCCTCGCAATAATTAGTGAGTTGAGTTTTTCATATCATATTTATGAACTTTTCTACTTCTGTTTCGTTAAGCTTTATTTCTAGTAATAGATTATCTTTTTTCTTGTTTGTTTACTTCTCAAATCTCAAGAAACTATTTTTTCCGATCTTGAAATATTTCTTGCATTCTTGATTTTAGGAGAACACTTTACAGATATAGATGTGTTTGTGTAATTTTACAAAATAAATATTCCCTCCGTTTCAAAATAAGTTTCCTATTTTCTTCTGAAACGTTTGCCGATACACATTTTTAATCGTTAATATCTTGAATTTCGTATTAGTATTAAATATAAAAACTTCACTGTATTAAAGTACTCATAAATACGAATCCAACAAGATCACTCATGACTATATTTTGTCTTATAGATTAGACGTAAATTAGTAATTTGTCTAGTGTCATGAACAATCCTGACATCTCGAATGGAAAATTTATTTTGAAACGAAGGGAGCACTTGTTTAGGCCAGCAGGGGACAGGATGAAAATATTTTAGGAGAATGAATCACTTTTTCAATAAAAAATACTAGTGTACAAAAGACTTGTTGATGTAGGAACAATAGACTTGTTAATTTCAACTCCTTTTGTCAGGCTTGATTTCAACTCCTTGGTAATGTCGCGTGTAACAAAAGGACAAAAAGACATGTGATTCACGTTCTGTTCATTAAATTATCTTTTGTCTTAGAAAACTACCTTAATTAAACATCTGCAGGAAAAGCAATTTATTATGACGTTAAAGTTTGGTAGCCAACTAAATATTTAATGTTGCGAAGGTGTGAGTTTTATAGTCCCTCCCTCTCGAAATGTTCTTCTCATTTGGGGAAAAACACGGGTTTTAAGAAAAAATGGTTTTTTAAAGAATAGTGGAGGAATAATGGGTATTGAATATTGTTTTTAAGGGTTAGTGGGTGAAATAATGGGTATTTTATATTATTTAATGAGTAGTGGGTAGAGTAGTGGGTATATAATATAGTTATTTTTTGGCCTAAAATAGAAAGGGGAAGAGTATTTTGAATGTCCCGAAAAGGAAAGTGAGAAGAGTTTTATGAGACAGAGGGAGTAACAAACAAAAAATACAATTCTTTTATCCCATTTTACATGTTATTTTTGATTTTTTTAGTAATCAAATAAATCAATTTTAAATTAAATATTAAAAATTATTCAATTATTTTTTTTGAAAACTGAAAATTACATTATAACACAGATTGTATATATTTTTTAATGATATAATTTTTTTACTTTTTTTAATTATATAATACATATAAATTTAATTAAAATTTGATCAATCTAACCAATAAAAAATTAAAAGAAACATGTATTTTGGAACGCTAAAGGAGTAGTTGGTGCTATTATTGTCCTAAGAAATATTTAATGTAATAAAAGTAAAGTGGTTGAGTGTTAGAGAGTAACTTTAATATTTATTACAATAAAAAATTAATTTGAGTTAATAGGCCGTAGCAAAGATAACTTTAAATTTAAAATTAGAATTACTTTTGGTTACACATAAGACCTAATCGCAACCATAGAAAGTGGAGTTTCTTTACACTTGTGGAAGAAAACCCTAGGATTTGTGTGTTTTTTTATGTTAGGATTGTGAGATTCCAGTTTTAATATATCTAACATCATATAGTATCCATTATATGTGTTTACATGGATAACTATTCTCTTATATTTTATGGGTTTCAATTTAGTAGTTCATTTTAAATAAAAAAATTTGTTTTAAAATAGTTATTTTATTTTTATTTTCAAGTTAATTTTTACTTAAATTTCCCGTATTATCCTTTAATTTTAATTTCCAAGATTGACTTTATATATTTATTTTACTAACCATTGCAATAAATATCTGTTGTGAAATAAAAATGAGGGTCTGTATGTATTTAATGCTAGGGTTCGTGAGCTTCGTGCTTTAATGGTTGTTCTTGCGTTCGAGACTAATCGGTCCTCACAAGATACCTACGTATCTCTGTATTGCTAGAGAATCAAGCCAACGTAGTTCTGAGAATGAGGGGTCATGCCCTTATATAGGTTGCGGGAGCCATAGAATTATGGTAGGATTCAGAGACTTGGTGGGCAAGCCACCTCCTTGAGGAAGGTTCTAGACTCCTTCCTTGTAGGAATCAGTTTCCATGTTGAATTGGGTGCCTTGGAGGCTACTCCTAGCGATATTGTTTCCTTGTTTGACTCTTATTGCTGAGCTGTTTATCTCCTCCAATATTAATTACGAATTTAATATTGTAATTAGGGGTTGGGCCCCACTAATGGGCCTCACGTTTGGACCATGCTGGGTCTAATTAATGCAACATTAATTTTGTCTTTAGGGCTTTACTTTTAGCCCATATCATTTGCCCCCCAACTTCGAGGAAAAATGATCAGGTTTTCCTTGAAGTTTTAACTGTCTTTTTCGAGACTTGGGTCAGGCTTTATCATTTGTACACTAGTGTTTCACGAGTATCGTCTTTTGTGTAAAGCGTGGAGCGACCGACGCATTTACGACGATGTTAAACGACACTAAACGCTGTTAAAAGATTCTACACGGCACTAATCAGCCTTAAATGACGTTTAAACAGCGTTAAACGACGTTAAACGGCATAAAACGGCACTAAACAGTGCTAATCAGCATAAAAATGCGCTAATCGGTGATGATCGGCACTAAACGGCGCTAATCAGCATTAAAAGGCGCTAATCGGTGCTAATCGGCACTAAACGGCACTAATCGGTGCTAATCGGCATTAAACGGCGCTAGCCAGCCTTAAACGACGTTTTAAACGATGTTAAACGATGCTAAACGGCGCTGAACGGCACTAATCGGTGCTAATTGGCACTAAACGACGCTAGTCAGCCTTAAACGACGTTTAAACGATGTTAAACGATGCTAAACGGCATTAATCGGCACTAAACGGCACTAAACGGTGCTAAACATCGCTAAATGTCGCTAAACAGCGCTAAACGACGTTTAAACGATGTTAAACGACGCTAAACGGTGCTAAACGGTGCTGAACAGCCTGAAAAGACGATTAAACGATGTTAAACGACGCTAAACGGCGTCAAACGGTGCTAAACGGCACTAAACTTTAACTTTGTCTTCGTACTAATTTTCACGTTTAGTACGTCAAGATTGAAGTTAAATACCAACTTACAGACCCGGACTGAAAATCAACCTTGGTCAGCCAAAAAACTCGAGGACCAGGACCACATATCACCCGTGGTCGGCTGGAGCTCCAGGCGAGCCGTGGTCGGCATCGGAGGTCGGCCGAAGCCCCTTGGAATGCCGTGGTCGGCTGACGGTGGTCGGCCAAGGCTCCTTCGGTGCCGTGGTCGACTGCTGGTGGTCGGCTGCTGCTCCTTCGAGGGCGGTGGTCGGCCAATCGTGTTCGGCTGTGGCCCTCCGGGTGTCGTGGTCGGCCATTCATGGTTGGAGCTATGGAACCCGGATCCAAAACCAATCGTGGTCTTAGAAAGTTATGGACCTCGGACCTAAAATCAACCGTGGTCTTAGAAAGTTATGGATCTCGGACCTAAAATCAATCGTGGTCTTAGAAAGTTATGGATCTCGGACCTAAAATCAACCGTGGTCTCAGAAAAGGTATGGACCTCGGACATAAAATCAACCGTGGTCTTAGAAAGTTATGGATCTCGGACCTAAAATCAACCGTGGTCTCAGAAAAGCTATGGATCCCAGACCTAAAACCAATCGAGGTCGGCTGAAGCCTCCCCTAGACCATGGTCGGCCATTCGTGGTCGGTTGAGTCCTCCCCCGGACCATGGTCAGATAATGGTGGTTGGCTAACGATGGTTGGTCGTCCTTAGTTGACTCAGGATTGAAAATCAGTCTTGGTACGTTGATAATAAAACCTCAAGGCTGGCGTTCTAGATCGAGGATCTAACATTTCAGATTGGTTTTCAAGTTTTGACTTGAAGTTTCAACCTTTGGATCTTGATTGGAGGTTCATGATCCCCTCAAGTTTGGCCTTCCTAGCTAATCTTGGCCTTCATGGCTAATCTTGGCCTTCATGGCTAATATCTCGTGTTTCTCATCCTAAGATTCAAGGTTGATGTTCACATGCTCAACGTTAGTGTTCTGGATCAAAGACCCAGGATCCCAAGTTGATTTTTCAATTTCCAATTTGAGGTATCAACCTTTCTTATTAGTTTTTCTAATAAGTATTATTAATCAACTACCAAAACATCTATCAGGTTGGGGGTGTTCTGGACCACCAACACGAGGTTTCAGGTCAATAGGAGGTGTTTTCTATGCCTTGAATGGTTTCATGAACCTTGAATTCAAACGACTTGTTTCTTAGTCCTTGTGACCTTCCGTGCCTTAACTTGTTTGCTGAATCCTTGGTCTTAAGGTTATCATCAACCCTTGACTCTCATCCTTGTGATGAAGTTCTTTAGTTCTTGCCTCCTCCTTGTTTCTCATGGAGGAAGTCTTCCTTCTCGATTGATCGTTCAGGTAGTTCACTTGCGCTTGACCTCAGGCCTGGTGTGCCTTTGTTGGTTCAACCCTTTAGCTTGATTCTAGGTTTCCAACCTTCTTCTTATGCTCATATAACCTTGATTAGGTTTCAACTTAACTGACGACTCTTGATTCGAGTCCTTAAACTCAAACAACAAGCTCGATTGGAGGTAGACAGCCTTGTTAGCCATCAAGGCTTAAATTTTGTGTCGGGATTTGAGATTCAAGATTTTAAGTATGGAATGACAAAGGACCTCTTATTTCAACATTCTCACTAATAGTTTCTGTGCCTTCAAGGCATTATTAGGGAGCCAACCAGTCTCAAGATGAGCTTTGAGAGGGTCTATCCTTCAGCTTACATCAACTGGTTCTACCAATTTCGAATCGATAGTGGGGTCTTCAGGACCTGGAAGTAAAAACTCTCCACATAATTCTCTATCTCAGAAGAGGCGAACTTAAATAGGGCATTGGCCTTAATGTTCTCATTTCTTAGAATGTGCTCCACATAGCCCTCATCAAATTGAGCCACCACGGCCTTCACAATCTCAAGTACTTTTCCATAGCTTTCTCCTTGGATTCAAATAACCATTCACTTTGGGAGACTACCAATCTCCATAGACTTTGAGGTTCTTGACCCTCAAGGCTGACCAAGCCTAAACCGGCCATCCAGGCTTCAATCCTTAGTCTTGGAATATATTCTCCAAACTTTTTTTTGTTTCTATCATAAAGTATTAGCCTTTTTTGCTAATCTTCTTGATTTTGTTTTTGACGTTCCGTAAAAATAGAGTACCCAATATTCTTAATGATCGGGCATAGTTTTTGCCTTCATTCTTGTTTTCTAGTCTTTTATCCCCTTGGGTTAATACCTCTTGCCCCCCGACTTCTTGGTTGTTAATAGTACATTCAACCACGAAATCAGTTAACGCCTGAGCCTTGATGGCCGTCTGAAGCTTATATGTGATGTCAAAATCTCCTAACTCAATTGCCCACATGATTAGCCTTCCACTGGCCTTTGGGCTATGCAATATATTCCTCAACTGCTAGTCCATCATGACTTCAATCTTGTATGACTGAAAGTATGGTCGTAACTTCCCCGAAGCTGTAACCAATGCTAAGGCAAACTTCTCAATGGGAGAGTAATTTAACTCAGCCCCGTGCAACACCTTGCTCACGTAGTAGATGGATTTTTGAACCTTGTTCTCCTCCCGAATGAGGACGGTACTCAGTACTTGTTCGAATACCGCCAAATATAAGTAAAGAGTCTCCTTAGGGCTAGGTTTGGCCAACAACGGGGCTTCAGCCATGTATTTCTTCAATTGTTCAAAGGCCTCTTGGCTTTCGGGTGTCCACCCAAAGTTCTTCACCTTTTTAAATGCTTGAAAGAAAGGTAAGCATTTATCACCAGACTTGGAGATGAATCTTCCTAATTCTGCTACTCGACCCGTTAACTTCTGCACATCTCTTATCAAGCGTGGGGGCTCCATATCTAAAATTGCTTTGATCTTATCGAGATTGGCTTTTATTCCTTTCTTTGAAACCATTTGAGCCAAAAACGTTCCTGATCCAATGCCAAAAGCACACTTTGCTGGATTCAACATCATCTTATGGTGCCTCAGCACTTCGAATGCCTCTCTGAGGTGCTTAATGTGGTCTGCCGTGAATAGGCTCTTGACTAACTTGTCATCAACATAGACCTCCATGGTTTTTCCAATCAGATGGGCGAATATCTTATTCACCAATCGTTGGTAAGTAGCTCCTGCATTCTTTAGACCAAAAGCCATAACAAGATGACAGAAAACACCAAAGTCAGTTATGAAAGATACCTTTGGGATGTCATCCTTGTGCATCTTAATCTGATTGTAGCCACTGAACCCATCCATGAAGCTCATTATCTCATGTCCAGCTATAGCATCTATCAACGTATCAATCCTTGGCAGAGGAAAACAATCCTTCGGACATGCGTCATTTAAGTCAGTGAAGTCTATACACATCCTCCACTTCCCATTTGCCTTCTTGACCATCACAGGGTTAGCCAACCACTCGGGAAATTGAATCTCTTCAATAAACCCAGCTTTTAAGAGCTTGTCAACTTCTTGCTTAATGGCCTCTTGCCTTTTTGGAGCAAAATTCCTCTTCTTCTGCTTTATTGTCTTTCGTTTAGGATCGACATTCAATTTGTGAGTTATGAGTTGGGGATCAATCCCTAGCATATCAGCTGTTGTCCAAGCAAACACATCACTGTTCTCTTGTAAGAATGCTTTCAACTTGCCCTTCAAGGGTTCCTTCAATTGGCTTTCGGGCTATGCAATATGTTTCTTCAACGGGTGGTCCATCAGGACTTCAACGTTTATCTTGGTTCCATCTTTGTTTCTTGTTTTTCTTGATTCTAGGTCAAGGATTCAAGGTTGATTCCTCGATTTAGATTTCAAATAAGACAATCATGTGGGCTTCTTGCCTTTTAAACTCTTAAAACGAGAGTTTGCTTGAACTTTTTGATCCTTGTTTAAGGTTCTCTATTGGTCTTCTACCTTAGATTCTCCATCCAAGTCTTTTTTGAAAACATTGAAGAGTGGCTAGTCCTTAGCCTCCACAACCTTGCATGGCTTTGATTGCCACATGTGGCTTTATTAACTTGTCTTTTATCCCGGGTCCTTCAAGGACTTTAAACACTTATTTAGTTGTGTTGTAACCTAACTCTTGACCCTTCAGGGTTTCTATTTATGCATTTGTTTGTTTCCCTTCGCGTATTCTTTTATTTTCGGTACTTGGGTCATCTTTGACTTACACACATCAGGTGCTTGGTACATAAATAAAATCACATAATCAATTAATGGAAAACAAACTTGCACTAATAACTTGAAATGGGTTCAACCTTTACATAGAGTCCTACTGTCCTACTCGGAGCAACATGTTCTACGATGGTTTCATCGAACCTTATTTCTACTTCTACTAGATAAATATGAAGCTAAGTCCTACTAGGATAATTTGAGCCCATCGAGGCTTTGCAAGACTAGGCCTACACCACTTGATTTTGTTTTTGATGCTCCATCAAAATAGAGCACTCAACGCTCCTTCTAGTCTCCTCATTCTTATTCTGAAGTTCACTTCCTGCTTGGGGTATTATCTCCTGCCCCCCGACTTCTTGGTTGTCAATGGTACATAAAACCACGAAGTCAGTTGATGCCTTAGCCTTAATGGTTGTCCGAGGCTTCTGTGTGACGTCCTCTACTGGCCTTTCTTGGTGTTCCTTATCACTGCGGACATCCATGTCTTCAATTGGAAGGACCTGCCTCCCGACTCCATCATGCCTTAACGCAGCTACATAACAGATCCTAACCATTTTCTGGTCACCTTTTTGTTCTCCTACACCATTCCTGGTTGGAAACTTGATCTTCATGTGATAAGTTGAGACCACAGCCTTTAAAGCATGGAGTCCAGTCCTCCCGAGGATGGCATTGTAGGTGGAAGATGCTTTGATAATCAAAAAGTTGAGCATCTGAGTGGCCTCTTTCGGCTTCTGTCCGATGGTGACGGGCACTTGAATAGTTCCCTCAACTTTAGATTCTACTCCATTGAATCCGTATATAGGCGTGTTGGAGGCGGTCAACTGAGAGTCGTTATACCGCATATTCACAAAGGCCTCATAGAACAGAATGTCCACAGAAGCTCCATTGTCTATCAAGACTCGCTTCACCTCTGAATTTCCAATCACGTGAGTTATGACCAGCGTGTCGTCATGGAGGAACTTCACCCCTTCAAGGTATGAATCATCAAATCCGATTGTTACCTCAGTTTTTGCACGTTTTGGTGTTTCTCCAGCAATGTGCATTACTTTTCTGGCATAAGCCTTTAGAGAATTCTTTGTTGTCTCGGTCGTGGTCGGGCCTCCTGAGATCATGTTGATTACTGGCCCTCGGGGCTGTGGGTTGCGATCTCGATCATCGTCGCTCCTATCATACTCTCTTCTCTGATTTCCACGATTTTCACCCTTAGTGAAGTGGCTTAGTTTCCCTCTACGGATCAAGAACTCGATTTCATCTTTGAGTTGCTTGCAATCATTAGTGTCATGTCCCACATCCTTGTGGAACCTGTAGTATTTCTCTTTGTTTCTCTTTGAGGGGTCACCCCTGAGTGGCTTCGGCCATCAAAAGTCCTTATCCTTCTCAATCTCTAACAAGATCTGACTCCTAGGAGCATTCAATCTTGCATAATCAGAAAATCTCGGTCCCAGATTCTTCTCAGGTGGAGAGTCAAAGTCCTTGCTAGTTCGGGGATATTTGTCCCTAGCATCGTACTCTTGCTCTTGCTTTCACTTCTTTGAGTCATTGGTACCCTTGTCATTACCTAATGTGGCCTCTTTCTTCATGTTATCCTCAGCTTTAATATACTTATCAGCCCTTCGTTGGAGCTCCGCCATATTCTTAGGGGGATGTTTCACCAATGATCTTTTAAAGAAGAGATCAGTGGTTCTGTGTTCCAAGGCTACCATGGCTACTTTATTCTCCAAATCAGTGATATTCAATGTCTCCTTAGTGAATCGCTTGAGGTAATCCCTCAGATTTTCGTTCTTTCCTTGCACCACATACATAAGAGATACAGAGCTTTTTTTGTGAACTCTTCCGCTAATGAATTGGCTGACAAAAGCGACACTCAACTCCTTAAAAGAGCCAATCAAATTTGCAGGCAATCGGCTATACCATCTTTGAGCCATGCCCGACAGGGTTTGAGGGAACGCCCTACATTTTAAGGCATCACTTGCAGGCAGCAGCAGTAGTGCGTTTGAGAAAGTCCTGACATGATTTGCGGGATCACCCGTTCCATCATAAGACTTAATTGTCGGCATCTTGAACTTCTTAGAGATACGAGCATTCATCACCTCCTCAGTAAATGGGGTGTGGGATCATCAGGATCTCCAAGTGCCATCAGATCTTTGGGGTTACCCCTGGGGGTTTCCACCCTTGTTGTTCTTCCAGTGGGAGCATCAGCCCTTTTCTGTCTCCTTGAAGACCTCTTCAAGTTTATAGTGAGAATCCTCCCTGTGGTTGGAGGAGGTTGATTTTGATTCAATCTAGCTTGTTCCCTTGCCATATCGTCCTTCAACTTTAAGATCTCGGTCTCATGAGCTTTGATCCTCTCAGCAGTTGCCAAGGGAGGTCCATCATGGATATTTCGTGTCCTCCTTAGAGGTTCTCTGCTTGCACGTCGCCTTCTCGGGGCTTCGTCACGATCATCGTCCTCAAATGATGATGAATCATAAGTATAGGGACCAAAGTGGTCATCATACTCTCGATCTCGGATCTGTAAGGCATGACCGTTTGGTCCAGGTTCCCTTTGTCGAGGGGGATAATTAGGCAACCCATACATCGGGTTGGTATTCAAGGGGAGATCCGTAGTGTGGATCTGTACTCCCGGTGGTAGCGGATGAGTACGATCAGCAAGGGGAGAGACCACCATCTGAAGAGGGTTGGTTTCTTGACTTGGATGGACGACCACAGGTAACGTACTCTCAACATGGGGAATCGTCCCTATAGGCTAAGAAACTTGAAGTTGGGTGATCGTCCCTGTTGTTGGGGGCACTTGTTCAGTGGCGGGCGGAGCAGAGCTGAGGGGTATGGCCTCGGTAGAGGTCGGTGTTGTTCTTCGTGTTTGAACCATGGTTGATGTTGTCTTCCCACAGACGGCGCCAAATGTTGTGGAATAAAAACGAGGGGCTGTATGTATTTAATGCTAGGGTTCATGAGCTTCGTGCTTTAATGACTGTTCTTGCGTTCGAGACTAATTGGTCTTCACAAGATGCCTACGTACCTCTGTATTGCTAGAGAATCAAGCCAACGTAGTTCTAAGAATGAGGGGTCAGGCCCTTATATAGGCTGCGGGAGCCTTAGAATTATGGTAGGATTCGGAGACTTGGTGGGCAAGCCACCTCCTTGAGGAAGGTTCTAGACTCCTTCCTTGTAGGAATCAGTTTCCATGTTGAATTGGGTGCCTTGAGGCTACTCCTAGCGATATTGTTTCCTTGTTTGACTCTTATTGCTGAGCTGTTTATCTCCTCCAATAATATTTACGAATTTAATATTGCAATTAGGGGTTAGGCCCCACTAATGGGCCCCACGTTTGGACCATCCTGGGTCTAATTAATGGAACATTAAATATGTTTTTAGGGCTTTAGTTTTCGCCCATATCAATATCGATACATATGAAATTAAATTATCAATATTTAAATTTCTTAATATGCGTAATTTATTTGAAAATGGGCTATTAATTTAAAACGAAGGAAGTATATATATAGTAAATACGCCACCGATTTATCTACAATCAATAAAAGTTCAATCGTATAAAAAAATTGTTATGTGCACTACAAGAAAAACGGCTAAATATGACCAAAAAATTTCGGTCGAATTTAGCTAAATTCGACCGAATTTCTGTTGGTCATATTTAAGCTGGTCAAATTTTTGAAATTCGATCGAATTTAGGATAAATTCGATCGATTAATTCGGTCGAATTTATAAATTCGACCGAATTAATCGGTCGAATATAGTATATAATACGACTATATTCGGTCAAACTTAGTGTACTAAATTCGACCAAAATCGGTCGAATTATAAATTCGATCAAAAATTTCAAAATTTTGAAACTTTCAAATTTTGGTGAAAATTTCAAAATTTTAAATTTTGGCACCCGAAATGCATTAAATTCGACCAAATTTGGTCGAATTTGATAATGTGAAATTGGACTAAATTTGGTCGAAATTAGCATTTCAGGCTCCAAATTTTAAAAAATTTGAAATTTTCATGAAAAAATAAAATTTTCAAAATTTTGAGATTTGGCGTCTAAAATGTTAATTTCGACCAAATTTAGTCTAATTTAAAACTTCAGGCGCCAAATCTCAAAATTCTAAAATTTTTAATTTTTGGTGAAAAATCCAAATTTTATAAAATTTGGAGCTGAAATGCTAAATTTGACCAAATCTAGTCAAATTTAATGTTTTACATTAGACCGAATTCGATCAAATTTAAGGAACAATAGTTTAGAAAAAAAAAAAGCAACAGAATTTGGAAAATATAGAAGAAGATATCTAGGGTATGCGCCAACCAAACAGCTATTTGTACAGTACTCTTCAAACAGGGCACTGGATTTATGTGCATCTCAATTAATCAATGACCGTGATGAGTTTTAATATTTCATGCTTAATTTGAGCACACGCCCAAATGTACATATCAGTATCCAACTATCCATTACATATCTAAACCTGTCTACCAGTATATGCAAAGAATAAGACTCCTAAAAAACAGACAAGGATTAAGAATGTCACTACTATTTCACATGAATCTAATTTATATCCACATTGATTGTATATAAAGAGGCAAAACCAGTTGGTCACAAATACAATCTCCTGGCGGTCGACGTGGAATGAGGCCATCTCCATGAGTTTCTGCAGAACTTCCTTCCTTTCCCTCTGTTCTTCACCTCGCCTGCAAACAATCCGCCGCCCTCCCCTTCGCTTCTACTCCTATCTCTGGACTTCAACAATCAAAACCCACCCGATTTCTGGACTTCAACAACAACCGAACATATAACAATCAAAACCCCCAATTTTTGGCACAACAATTCGACTATACACACACACTCGACTGCACACATACACACACTATATACACACAAACATGCACATCACGGTTCATACACATATACATAGCTAATATAGGATAGAGGAAAAGAGGTGAGGGAGAGAGAGATTACGGGAGAGAGGGTGGAGAGAGAGATGGCGGTGGAGGGGTGTGGGGAGAGAGAGAGAGCAGAGTAAGGGCGAGGGGGGGGGGGTCTCGGGTGTTCTGAAAAGAACAGGGGAGGGGGTTGGTTTTTATAAACAAAATTTTTGTTTTGTTTTTTTTTTTTTTCAAAACTAAGGCTAAACAAATACTACAATTTCTACTGATACCTAAATCTTGAAAGTACTAAAAATGATTTTCATATTTTTAAAATAAAAATCATAAAAATATCTTTCCCCCCATATTTTTAAAATAGTTATAGGATTAAAAATAAATTTTATATAAATTTTAAAAGTTTAAATCTTAAAAATACAAAACAATTCATAAATATTTTTAAAATCCTTAAATACTGAGAATAATTCTCCCAACAAATTTAAAAACTAAATAAATATTTTTTTCACACACTAAATTTATATATACGATTAAAGTAATACTTGTATTTATATAAATATTTTTTCATGATGTGTATAAACATTTTAATATTTAATAATATTTTTTGAATTCCAAAAAATTTTATTCAAAAATAGACATTTTTTTATTTTAATTTAATTTTTAAATTTACTTTACATACTAGTTAAAAATGGGGAAAAATTAAAAAAAATAGAAAATCAATGAAAATAGGGTAAGATTCATCACACAAATAGCGAGTATGACTACCTTGGTGTGTATGAATTTTTAAGTAAATTTTAGATTTTTTCTATTTTTACTTAATTTTTTAATTTATTTTCCAAACAACTTAACCGTTAAATTACCAAACCAAATTAATTTTTTTTTTTTCTGAAATTTTGGCAATAACAAATGGATCTTGACCACCGTATGGTTGGGTCATCGAAAAATATTTTTAAAAAAATCGAAACACTAAACCCTAATGAAACCCTGTTTAGGGGTTCTAGTCAAAGTACCAGTTGACCGTTAAATTACCAAATCAAATTAATTTATTTTTTTCTGAACCTTTGGCAATAACAATAGAAATGATGGATCTTGACCACCGTATGGTTGGGTCGTCGAGAAATATTTTTAAAAAAATCGAAACACTAAACCCTGACGAAACCCTATTTAGGGGTTCTAGTCAAAGTACTAGTTGACCATTAAATTACCAAATTAAATTAATTTATTTTTTTCTAAAATATTGGAAATAACATTAGAAAGGATGGATCTTGACCACCGTACGGTTGGGTCGTCGAGATTTTTTTTTAAAAATCGAAACACTAAACCCTGGCGAAACCCTGTTTAAGGGTTCTAGTCAAAGTACTAGTTGACCGATAAATTACCAAATCAAATTAATTTATTTTTTTACGAAATTTTGGTAATAACATTAGAAAGGATGGATCTTGACCACCGTACAGTTGGGTCGTCGAGAAATATTTTTAAAAATATCGAAACACTAAATCTTGACGAAACCCTGTTTAGGGGTTCTATTCAAAGTACTAGCTGACCATTAAATTACCAAATCAAATTAATTTATTTTTTTCTGAAATTTTGGCAATAACATTTGAAAGGATGGATCTTGACCACCGTATGATTGGATCATCGAGAAATATTTTTAAAAAACTTGAAACACTAAACCTTGACTGTTGTGGAATAAAAACTAGATTACGATTTGTAATTAATGCTAGGGTGGTTGAGCTTCGAGCTTTAATGGCTGTTTCCGTGTTACGAGACTGATCGGTCCTCAGAGAGTGCCTACGTATCTCGTTATTGAGAATCAAGCCAAGACGTAGTTCTAGGTGATGGTGCCCTCGAGGCTATGGCGGCGAGAGCTCACCTAGGACGTAGTGGCTTGTATGTCCTTATTCGAGGATTAAGCCAAAACATAGTTCTGAGATGAGGGGTTAGACCCTTTATATAGGCTGAGAAGCCCTAGAATTATGGTAGGAGTCAGAGACTTGGTGGACAAGTCTTCCTTGAGGAAGGTTCTAGATCTATTCCTTATAGGAATCAGTTTCCATGTTGAAATATGTATCTTGGAGGCTAAGTCAGGCAAGAGTAATATCCTTGTTTGACTCTTATTTGCTGAGCTGTTTATTACCCATAATATTAATTATGAAATTAATATTATAAATAGGGTTTGGGCCCATCTGGTAGGCCCCACGTTTGGACCATTTCGGGTCTAATTAATGCCACATTAAATGTGTCTTTTAGGGCTTACTTTTAGCCCATATCATTTGCCCCCCAACTTCTAGGAAAACTGATCAGGTTTTCCTTGAAGTTATAACGGCCTTATTCGAGACTTGGGTCATGGTTTATTGCTCTTAGGTGAGTATTTTCAACAATATAATCTCAATGTAAAGCGTGGAGCGACAGACGCATTTACGACGATGTTGAACAACACTAAGCGGTGTTAAACGACACTACACAGCGCTAATCAGCCTTAAACAACGTTTAAACAGTGTTAAACAATGTTAAATGGCATAAAACGGCACTAACGGCACTAATCGGTGCTAAACGGTGCTAATCGGCACTAATCTGTGCTAACAGGCACTAAACAGTGCTTAAACGGCACCAAACTGTGCTAATCGGCACTAATCTGTGCTAACAGGCACTAAACAGTGCTTAAACGGCACTAAACTGTGCTAATCGGCACTAATCTGTGGTAATCGGCACTAAACGGTGCTTAATCGGCACTAAACGGTGCTTCTTCATCCGTGATCTTAAGGATCGAGAATCTTGATCTTGATCTTGAATCATGGATCTAGGATCTAAAATCATCCATGATCCTAGGGATCAAGAATCTTGATCTTGATCTCAAATCATCGAGAATCCGAGATTTCCCCATTTTTTGAATTCCAAAAATTTTTATTCAAAAATAGACATTTTTTATTTTAATTTAATTTTTAAATTTACTTTACATACTAGTTAAAAAGGGGGAAAAATTAAAAAAATAGAAAATCAATGAAAATAGGGTAAGATTCATCACACAAATAGCGAGTATGACTACCTTGGTGTGTATGAATTTTTAAGTAAATTTTGGCTTTTTTTTATTTTTACTTAATTTTTTAATTTATTTTCCAAACAAGTTAACCGTTAAATTACCAAACCAAATTAATTTATTTTTTTTTCTGAAATTTTGGCAATAACAAATGGATCTTGACCACCGTATGGTTGGGTCATCGAAAAATATTTTTAAAAAAATCGAAACACTAAACCCTGATAAAACCCTATTTAGGGGTTCTAGTCAAAGTACCAGTTGACCGTTAAATTACCAAATCAAATTAATTTATTTTTTTCTGAAATTTTGGCAATAACAATAGAAATGATGGATCTTGACCACCGTATGGTTGGGTCGTCGAGAAATATTTTTAAAAAAATCGAAACACTAAACCCTGACGAAACCCTATTTAGGGGTTCTAGTCAAAGTACTAGTTGACCATTAAATTACCAAATTAAATTAATTTATTTTTTTCAGAAATATTGGAAATAACATTAGAAAGGATGGATCTTGACCACCGTAAGGTTGGGTCGTCGAGATTTTTTTTTAAAAAATCGAAACACTAAACCCTGGCGAAACCCTGTTTAAGGGTTCTAGTCAAAGTACTAGTTGACCGATAAATTACCAAATCAAATTAATTTATTTTTTTACGAAATTTTGGTAATAACATTAGAAAGGATGGATCGTGACCACCGTAAAGTTGCGTCATCGAGAAATATTTTTAAAAATATCGAAACACTAAACCTTGACGAAACCCTGTTTAGGGGTTCTGTTCAAAGTACTAGCTGACCATTAAATTACCAAATCAAATTAATTTATTTTTTTCTGAAATTTTGGCAATAACATTAGAAAGGATGGATCTTGACCACCGTATGATTGGATCATCGAGAAATATTTTTAAAAAACTTGAAACACTAAACCCTGACTGTTGTGGAATAAAAACTAGGTTACGATTTGTAATTAATGCTAGGGTGGTTGAGCTTCGAGCTTTAATGGCTGTTTCCATGTTACGAGACTGATCGGTCCTCACAGAGTGCCTACGTATCTCGTTATTGAGAATCAAGCCAAGACGTAGTTTTAGGTGATGGTGCCCTCGAGGCTATGGCGGCGAGAGCTCACCTAGGACGCAGTGGCTTGTATGTCCTTATTCGAGGATTAAGCCAAAACATAGTTCTGAGATGTGGGGTTAGACCCTTTATATAGGCTGAGAAGCCCTAGAATTATGGTAGGAGTCAGAGACTTGGTGGACAAGTCTTCCTTGAGGAAGGTTCTAGATCTATTCCTTATATGAATCAGTTTCCATGTTGAAATATATATCTTGGAGGCTAAGTCAAGCAAGAGTAATATCCTTGTTTGACTCTTATTTGCTGAGCTGTTTATTACCCCTAATATTAATTATAAAATTAATATTATAAATAGGGTTTGGGCCCATCTGGTAGGCCCCACGTTTGGACCATTTCGGGTCTAATTAATGCCACATTAAATGTGTCTTTTAGGGCTTACTTTTAGCCCATATCATTTGCCCCCCAACTTCTAGGAAAACTGATCAGGTTTTCCTTGAAGTTATAACGGCCTTATTCGAGACTTGGGTCAGGGTTTTTGCTCTTAGGTGAGTATTTTCAACAATGCGACAGACGCATTTACGACGATGTTGAACGACACTAAGCGATGTTAAAGGACACTACACAGCGCTAATCAGCCTTAAACAACGTTTAAACAGTGTTAAACAATGTTAAATGGCATAAAACGGCACAAACGGCACTAATCGGTGCTAAACGGTGCTAATCGGCACTAATCTGTGCTAACAGGCACTAAACAGTGCTTAAACGGCACCAAACGGTGCTAATCGGCACTAATCTGTGCTAACAGGCACTAAACAATGCTTAAACGGCACTAAACTGTGCTAATCGGCACTAATCTGTGGTAATCGGCAATAAACGGTGCTTAATCGGCACTAAACGGTGCTTATTCATCCGTGATCTTAAGGATCGAGAATCTTGATCTTGAATCGTGGATCTAGGATCTAAAATCATCCATGATCCTAGGGATCAAGAATCTTGATCTTGATCTCAAATCATCGAGAATCCGAGATTTGCTGGAAAAGTCGAGTTCTAGGACCGCAAACTACCCGTGGTCGGCTGCACGGTGATCGGCCAGGGGCCTTCCGGACACGGTGGCCGGCCGGCTCGTGGTTTTCCAGCTCGTGGTCGGCCGGAGGCCTTCCAGACACGGTGGTCTTCCGACTCGTGGTCTTGAGGATCAAGAATCTTGATCTTGATCTCAAGTCACTATTTTGGTCATTCGTGACTTCGTTATCTTAAGGATCAATAACCTTGATCTTGATCTCAAGTCATCAGGGATCTAGGATCTAAAATCATCCGTGGTCCTAAGGATCAAGAATCTTGATCTTGATCTCGAATCAACCGTGATCTCGAAGAGAATCATGGATCTAGGATCTAAAATCATCCGTGATCTTAAGGATCAAGAATCTTGATCTTGATCTCAAACCATCGAAAATCATCCGAGATTCGTTGAAAAAAAATCGAGTTCTGGGACCACAAACTACCCGTGATTGGCCGGATCAATGGGTAGCTCGTGGTCGGCTAGCCCGTGGTCGACCGAAGGCCCTCAAATCATGGTGGTCGGCTAGCTGGTGGTTGGTGTGTTAATGTAGGTGCCCTAGAGGCAATACATTGGTTCTTTTAATAAACCTTTATGTCATTTGATTATTCAATAAACGTATTTATTATGACTTTAATTACTGCGATATATTTGTTAGCATAATAAATGTCCTTAGAATCATGATACACATTGTATAGTTTAAGTACATGACTTGAACTTGAGATTATATAATATATCATATTCTTAAAGGTCCCTAGTCGAGTATTATTATATTGGACAATAATAATACATAAATAGACTAGTATGTTGTTTGATAGATAACCACATCTCATTGGTTATCAGTATGGAGATACTAAAGTCAATACATAGGTACATGTAAGGGTACATGGTACTGGACAGACCAAAAGTGAGATTCTTCATGTTTAATAAAGTCATAAGAAAGACTCACAGTGATAATGGTGTAATGATCCTTTGACTCGAGATCATTATATTTCTATACGAGGATTAATGTACTTTGACCCCATTAAAAGTTACCTTTGATCGGGTGATGATAAAAGTGGACATCGGGTATATTATGAGTCGTATGAGAAATATGAATGATAGATAAAGGATTTAACCCTCCTAGAATTAGGAGAGATATTATTGGCCTCTTGATTGAGTGAGACTATAAAATGCATGGCCGTGCTCAAATATTGATTTGTTTTAATAGTCTACTCATGGATCAAGTAAACCTGGATTAAATGTTGAAGAGGATGACGAAATACATGCCTCGAGTTTAATCTATAATATTTGGTTAAAGGGATTATATTACATGGAAACATTTATCACGAAAGGTTTAATTGGATCACCAATTATTATTATTACTTGGGTAAAAAAGATGTATTACTAGATCCCACTCATTGTTTATAATTTTATTATTGGATATTAAAATTATTGCCAACGTAATAATAACCTAAAGGGTTACACAATAAGAACGTTTTAAAAGGAGTTTTAATTTAAATATCAGATTTAAATTAAATAATTAAAATTCGAAATTGATTATGGAATCAGATTTCGTTTTTAATTAAATGATTATAAATTCGAAATTGGATAAATAATTAATTGAGTTGGACTTAGTTAATTAAATGTTATTTCGCATTTAATTCATTAAAAACCCAAATCAGTTTGTTTTAATTGAAGCCCAAGCTGATTAGGGTTAGGCCCATCTTTCTCTCTATAAATACATAAAGATGTATTGGTTAGGGTAACACTTTTGCAAAATCGTTTTTCTTAAAAACCCTAGCTGCTCTATTCTTTGAGAGGCTAGAGAGAGAGAGAGGCTGATTTTGGCTAGTACCTGCTCCTTGGATCGTTGGACGATCGAACGTTCATGTGGACGATTTAGAGACGCGGATCTTGCATCAAGGGCTGCGTGGTGATCACAATCTAGGACCTCCATCTGTCAACCAAATTCGTAAAGCTTCGTAAAGGTACTGATTCTATTCACCATAATCAGCATGTCTTATACATGGATCCTATGATTAGGGTTTTGGATTTTTATTGTTTTACGACTGTTTTTGCTGCGTTTATGCCCCAAAACCCTTCAATGGGATCAGAGCTACGTGTATAAGGGGCTGATTTGGTTACGTGTTTACTGTATTTGATGCATGTATGCATGTTCTATGAATCTGCCATGAAATAGTTTCGATATACATTGATTATAAACTGTTATATCACATGTTTGATGAATCGTATGTATCTGATATAGTGATGTTAGCATGTTTGGAATCTTCCATGACTCATATGTATACGATCTGTTTGTATGATGATATAAACTGTCGGATGGATGCAAACGGATACGATCTATTTACTGGGATTAGGGTTACGTGTATACTGATACATGTTTCTGGTAACTGGAATTGAGATCGCATATATGTTGATATATGCTTCTGGACATGTATTCTGATACATGATTTGCATGTATTTTGATACGTGATTTTGCAAAATTTGGGCTTATGACATATGCTCTATTCATATGATATATTGTGATATATAATAATATGGTGATGATGTTCTTAAGTGTTAATTGAGCATGGTGATTGGTTATGGCCTTGAGACCCATAGGTTAGTGGTTTTTATTACTATGGTTTGGTTTTATAAATACGACTTGCATGTCGTTTTCTTGGTGCTTTGTAATTGTTCATCTCGAATGTAACTCGAGTTCTTATGTAATTTCATTAGTATAGTTATGTTTTATATTCAATGTAATAAGAAGATCATTTGAAGCATGCAATGAAGGATCAATGGAGATGAAGGCATTTGACACAAAGAAGACATGAAGACATGTATTTATGAAGACCAACTATGTAATAATTTAGTTTTATTAACCACCATAGATTGACCTAGATTTTTCCATTAGCTTGGAAAGATCATATAGGATTGGGCCATAACCAAGCACGATTTTATTTTCATGCACTTTACATATGATGATACGTATGCGTAGTGATAGAGATGCATGTTTAATTAGATTAATCATGTATGTATTAGATACGTCACCCATACCATGCTTGCCATGCTAAACAAGATAAAATCTGTAACGATTCGAGATTTTAAAATGAACAAACGATCATGAGATTTCCGTGCTTATGAAACACGGAATTAAAATACAAATTTTCAATTATTTAGATATGGGGAGATTTTGTCAAAAACGGGTTTTACCTGTAAGGAAGTTGGGTATTAAGTGAGGCCACTTGTGACTCCTCCAACAACCTGGAAATCAAACTATTGATGAATATTGATTTGAAGTATTTAATTCAAGGAAAAATTGGGAATCTCTTTATGATGTGATCATGGTCGTTTTAATTTTGAAACCCCTTAACAAAATATTAAGTTTTAATCGGATGCTTTCCAATGAATGAACACTCATTGAATCCTAGATCGATAAGGGGAATGACTGCCAGTGGCAGGGGACTCCTGTCTATCGTGGTGAGATGTGACGAATATAAGCGGTTATATTCGACCGTTGTATCATTGGGTTTAACTTAACTGAGTCGTCATAATAAGGTGAAAATAAACGGTTATATTCAATTATTATGAACTTAGAAGCATAGAGTTTGGTTCAAAATCTATTAGATAGACAAGAACAATTGTTGTTCACCAAACTATCCAAGAATTATATATGATATAATTGACAACTGTTGTCTACCTAAATAATCATGTTTTAAGGACTACCAGTGGTTGACTTAGGATATGATGAAATATGGATCTTGGCTCACTAGAAAGATTTATGGGATATTCTTTCCGATTTAATAGTAAGGGCTATTAATTTGATAAAAATAGTGGGAGATAAATATTATGAATATGTAATAATCACTTGAACATAATTATTGTAACAATCTAATTTATCTTATGCATTTTATCATTGTAGAAAACAAATGGCACAAAACACAAACAACAGTTTCTCTGTACGAACAGTCCTTGAGAAGGACAAGCTGACAGGATCAAACTTCCTTGACTGGTCTAGGAATTTGAGAATTGTTCTCATGCAGGAAAAGAAATCTTATGTGATTGATATTCCTCCACCGGCAGCCTCTACTAACAATGCCACTGCTGCTCAACGAAATGCTTATCAGAAGCATATTGATGATGCAACTGATGTGGCTTGTCTTATGCTTGCTACTATGGATGCTGAGCTTCAGAAGCAGCATTTTGATATGAATGCTTATACTATGTTTGAACATCTTTCGACGATGTTTCAGTCACAGGCTCGTGTGGAAAAGTTCAACACGAGCAAAGCACTCTTCTCGTGCAAGCAGGGCAACGGACCAGTTGGACCACATGTTCTAAAGATGATTGGGTATTGTGATTACCTTGCTCGTTTGGGTTTCCCGCTTCAGCGAGAGGCTCAAGTCGATATAATCTTGCAATCTTTGAACAGCGACTATACTCAGTTCATTATGACTTTTAATATGACTGAGCAAGATAAGACTCCTATGGAATTGTTGGCCATGCTGAGGACCACTGAAGCAAATATGGTCAAGGCACCTGAGAAAGTTCCCATAATGATGGTGGGCAAGAAAGGTGCTAAGGGAAAGGGGAAATGGAAGGGCAAGAAAAAGGTAGCATCAAAAGTTCTTGGTCCTTCTAAGCCCTCTTTCAAAAAGGCTAAAAAGCCGAAGGGAGATGTCGTAACGGCTGACAAAGGTGATTGTCACTATTGCCACAAGCCTGGTCATTGGAAGAGAAACTGTACTGCTTACTTGGATGATCTGAAGAAAATGAAGGGTGTTCAGATTTCTGGATCAGGTATTTATGTTATAGAAGTCAATCTGTCTATTTCTACGTCTTGGGTATTGGATACCGGATGTGCTTCTCACATTTGTATAAATGTGCAGGAACTGTAGAGAAGTAGGACTTTGGCTAAGGGAGAAGTGGACCTACGAGTAGGCAATGGAGCAAAAGTTGCTGCTTTAGCTGTAGGAACTTATTATTTATCTTTGCCCTCTGGGCTTGTTTTAGAACTTGAAGACTGTTTTTACGTGCCTGCGATTCGCAGAAACATTATTTCTGTTTCTTGTTTGGACAAGAAAGGTTTTTCATTTACAATAAAGAACAACAGTTGCTCTTTTGCTTTGAATGATTTAACCTATGGTGTTGCGCGTTTATTTAATGGTTTATATGTTCTTGATTTAGATAATCCTGTCTGTAACATAGAAAACAAACGACTTAAAGTAAATGACTCAAATCAAACATACCTCTGGCATTGTCGTCTAGGCCATATAAATGAGAAACGCATTTCCAAATTACATAAGGATGGATACTTGGATAAGTTTGATTTTGAATCATACGAAAATGCGAATCTTGTTTGCTTGGTAAGATGACTAAAGCCCCTTTTACTGGTAAGGGTCAAAGGGCCACTGAACGTTTGGAGCTAATACATAGTGATATATGTGGCCCAATGCGTGCGATGGCTAGAGGAGGCTACTACTACTTCATAACATTTACTGATAACTTCAGTAGATATGGATATGTATATCTTATGAAGAATAAATCCGATTCTTTTGAAAAATTCAAAGAATACAAGGTTGAAGTAGAGAAGCAAATAGGCGGAGGTGCAAGTATTAAAATCTTACGATCCGATCGTGGGGGTGAATACTTAAGCACCGAATTTAAAGAGTATTTAAAGGATTGTGGTATTGTATCACAACTCACTCCGCCAGGTACACCTCAATGGAATGGAGTTTCAGAGAGGAGAAATCGTACCCTGTTGGACATGGTACGATCGATGATGAGTCATGCAGATCTTCCAATAAGTTTCTGGGGATATGCTCTAGAAACAGCGGCTTTCACACTTAACCGTGTTCCAACCAAGAAGGTTCAAAAGACTCCATATGAGATATGGGAGGAGAAACGGTCAAGCATGAACTTTATGAAAGTTTGGGGATGGAAGACGTTTGTAAAACGTCAAGTATCTGACAAGCTTGGACCTAAATCCGAAGAGTGCAATTTTGTGGGATACCCTAAAGAAACAAAGGCGTATTATTTTTATAGTCCTTCTGAGCAGAAAGTGTTCATTGCTCGAGATGCTGTCTTCATGGAAAAGGATTTTGTTTCCAAAAGAAACATTGGGAGAACTATTGATCTCGATGAAGATCGAGAACCACAAAATAGCATTAAACCTGAAGTGGAACAAGAGCAGGATAATAATAATGCTCAAGAAACACAGGTTGTTCGTAGATCAAGTAGGATTCGCCATGAGCCAGAGAGATATTATGGATTTCTCCTGACCCAAGGTGGCGATGTGATGCTTGTAGATAATGATGAGCCTCTCACCTACAAGGATGCTATGAATAGTCCAGATTCTGAGAGATGGCTGGAAGCCATGAAATCTGAGATGGATTCCATGTATGAAAACAAAGTATGGACTTTGGTTGCACCACCTGATGGGGTGAAACCCATAGAGTGCAAGTGGGTTTTCAAGAAGAAAACTGACATGGATGGAAATTTACAGACCTAAAACACAAGACTGGTGGCGAAAGGTTTCAAGCAAATTCATGGTATTGACTATGATGAAACTTTCTCACCGCTAGCTATGGTCAAGTCCATCAGGATTTTGCTTGCGATAGGGGCTTATTATGACTATGAAATCTGGCAAATGGATGTCAAGACTGCTTTCTTAAATGGAAGCTTAGAAGAGGATGTGTACATGACACAACCTGAGGGTTTTGTCGATCCAAAGTTTGCTAGAATGGTTTGTAAGTTGCTATGATCTATTTATGGATTGAAGCAGGCCTCAAGGAGGTGGAACATCCGTTTTGATGAAACAGTCAAAGAGTTTGGCTTCAAACAAAATGAGGATGAGCCGTGTGTTTACAAGAAGGTTAGTGGGAGCCATGTGGCATTCCTAGTATTATATGTGGATGATATATTACTAATAGGGAATGACATTCCTTCTCTACAGGATGTGAAGACTTGGTTGGGAAAAAGTTTCTCGATGAAAGACTTAGGCGATGCTACCTATATCTTAAGGATCAGGATCTATAGAGATAGATCTAAAAGATTAATCAGCCTAAGTTAGAGTACATACATTGACAAAGTATTGCATCGTTTTGGAATGCAAGAGGCAAAGAGGGGCTTTATCCCGGTGTCTCATGGGATAGTGATCTCAAAGGAAAACTGTCCTAAATCATCAGATGATAAGGACCGTATGAGTAAAGTACCATATGCTTCGGCAATTGGTTCTATAATGTATGCAATGATATGTACTCGTCCTGATGTCTCGTATGCTTTAAGCATGATGAGCAGGTACCAGTCTAATCCAGGTGAGGGTCACTGGACAGCTGTCAAGAATATTCTTAAGTACCTTAAACGGACTAAGGATTCGTTCTTGATATACGGAGGAGATGAGAAGCTGGTCGTAAAAGGTTACACTGATGCTAGTTTCCAGACAGATAGGGACGATTCTGCGTCCCAGTCTGGATTCGTGTTTTGTCTAAATGGAGGTGCTGTAAGCTGGAAAAGTTCGAAGCAAGAGACAGTAGCTGATTCTACAATGGAAGCTGAGTATACTACCGCTAGTGAAGCAGCCAAAGAGGCTGTTTGGATTCGGAAATTCATTACCGAACTTGGTGTGGTTCCGTCGATCGCAGATCCAGTTGATCTGTATTGCGATAACAATGGAGCCATTGCGCAGGCTAAGGAACCAAGGTCCCATTCCAAGGCAAAGCATATACTTAGAAGATATCATCTTCTTCGAGAGATAAACGAGAGAGGAGATATACATATATGTAAAGTGCATACTAATGATAATGTTGCGGACCCACTGACCAAGGTTTTGTCGCAGCAGAAGCACGAAGGTCATACTAGTTCCATGGGTATTAGATACATGGGTGATTGGCTCTAGTGCAAGTGGGAGATTGTTAGTGTAGGTGCCCTAGAGGCAATACATTGGTTCTTTTAATAAACCTTTATGCCATTCGATTATTCAATAAACGTATTTATTATGACTTTAATTACTGCGATATATTTGTTAGCATAATAAATGTCCTTAGAATCATGATACACATTGTATAGTTTAAGTACATGACTTGAACTTGAGATTATATAATATATCATATTCTTAAAGGTCCCTAGTCGAGTATTATTATATAGGACAATAATAATACATAAATAGACTAGTATGTTGTTTGACAGATAACCACATCTCATTGGTTATCAGTATGGAGATACTAAAGTCAATACATAGGTACATGTAAGGGTACATGGTACTGGACAGACCAAAAGTGAGATTCTTCATGTTTAATAAAGTCATAAGAAAGACTCACAGTGATAATGGTGTAATGATCCTTTGACTCGAGATCATTATATTTCTATACGAGGATTAATGTACTTTGACCCCATTAAAAGTTACCTTTGATCGGGTGATGATAAAAGTGGACATCGGGTATATTATGAGTCGTATGAGAAATATGAATGATAAATAAAGGATTTAACCCTCCTAGAATTAGGAGAGATATTATTGGCCTCTTGATTGAGTGAGACTATAAAATGCATGGCCGTGCTCAAATATTGATTTGTTTTAATAGTCTACTCATGGATCAAGTAAACCTGGATTAAATGTTGAAGAGGATGACGAAATACATGCCTCGAGTTTAATCTATAATATTTGGTTAAAGGGATTATATTACATGGAAACATTTATCACGAAAGGTTTAATTGGATCACCAATTATTATTATTACTTGGGTAAAAAAGATGTATTACTAGATCCCACTCATTGTTTATAATTTTATTATTGGATATTAAAATTATTGCCAACGTAATAATAACCTAAAGGGTTACACAATAAGAACGTTTTAAAAGGAGTTTTAATTTAAATATCAGATTTAAATTAAATAATTAAAATTCGAAATTGATTATGGAATCAGATTTCGTTTTTAATTAAATGATTATAAATTCGAAATTGGATAAATAATTAATTGAGTTAGACTTAGTTAATTAAATGTTATTTCGCATTTAATTCATTAAAAACCCAAATCAGTTTGTTTTAATAAAAGCCCAAGCTGATTAGGGTTAGGCCCATCTTTCTCTCTATAAATACATAAAGATGTATTGGTTAGGGTAACACTTTTGCAAAATCGTTTTTCTTAAAAACCCTAGATGCTCTATTCTTTGAGAGGCTAGAGAGAGAGAGAGAGAGGCTGATTTTGGCTAGTACCTGCTCCTTGGATCGTTGGACGATCGAACGTTCGTGTGGACGATTTAGAGACGCGGATCTTGCATCAAGGGCTGCGTGGTGATCACAATCTAGGACCTCCATCTGTCAACCGAATTCGTAAAGCTTCGTAAAGGTAATGATTCTATTGACCATAATCAGCATGTCTTATACATGGATCCTATGATTAGGGTTTTGGATTTTTATTGTTTTACGACTGTTTTTGCTGCGTTTATGCCCCGAAACCCTTCATGGTGCTATGGAACCCGGATCTAAAATCATCCGTGGTCTTAGAGAGTTATGGATCCCGGACCTAAAATCATCCGTGCTCTTAGAATTTTGGATCTCGGACCTAAAATCAACTGTGGTCTTAGGATTTTGGATCTCGGACCTAAAATCAACTGTGGTCTTAGAAAGTCCCGTGGTCGGCCGAATCCCCTTTGAATGTCGTGGTCGGCCGCTTGGTGGTCGGCTATGGTTCTCCGGGTGTCGTGGTCGGCCACCTCATGGTTGGCTTAGAAACCTGGACCTGAAAACCATCCGTGGTCTTGAGGATCAAGAATCTTGATCTTGATCTCAAATCATCCGTGATCTCGAGAAGAATCATGGATCTAGGATCTAAAATTATCCGTGATCTTAAGGATCAAGTATCTAGATCTTGATCTCAAGTCACTATTTTGGTTATTCGTGACTTCTATTACTCATTAATTTACGATTAGCACTGCTAATCATGTGCTTAAGGCTAAACTCGTTACTTAACTTCTTAAGCGCAATCATCCTTTCGAAGGTCGTCCGTTTCGTGACTTCAGCAAATATATCAGCTGTTTCTTCTCCGGCTTGTATGAATTATAACGATTCTTTCTGTATAACGCGGATAATTTCTATCCTTTTTTCATCTATAAACGATGGATGGCCTCGTTCCCATCCAAGGTCTCCAACTTGTAGGATCTTCGTCTTAGCGTCTTCTTGACTCGATACGGCCCTTCCCAATTAGGGGCTAGATTTCCCTTCTGACCAACTCCAGAAGCTTCTATCTTCCTTAGAACCAGTTCTCCTTGCCGAAAGAACCTCTCCTTAACCCTTCGGTTGTAGTGGAAGGATGCTCTCTTCTGATGCTCTGCATTCTGGGCATTTGCTTCATCCCTAACCTAATCAATTAGGTCTAGGGCAAGCCTCATGCTCATATGCCTCAACTCGAGGTGATGCATGCATGATCTCTAGGGGCACAACTGCCTCGGCTCTATAAGCCAACAAAAAACGGGGTCGCTCCAGTTGTCACTTTGCAAGTGGTGCGATATGCCCAAAGTATAGGCAGTAACTCATCCACCCAAGTGTTTCTTGAGCGTTCGACCCTTTTCTCCAGTCCATCAAGGATTATCCGATTGGCTATCTCTGCCTGTCCATTAGCTTGCGGGTGTGCTATTGAAGTAAAACGAAGATCAATAGCATTTTCCTCACAGTACTTTTTAAATTCTTCATTGTTGAATTGCGTCCCATTATCCGTCACAAGGATTTGCGGGATTCCATATCTACAGATCACGTTCTCCCAAAAGAACTGGGCAACTTGATTGGTGGTTATCTTGGCTAGGGGTTTAGCCCCAATTCACCTAGTGAAGAAGTCGATGGGAACAAGTATATCCATTCCCCACATTGCAAACGGAATAGGGGAGCTGATCGAGGTCAACATCTCAGGCGGCTGCCTTACAATTGGAGCGTGCTTTTGGCACCTCTTACACCTCTTAACATAATCTTTTGCATCAGCCAACATCTCTGGCCAATAGAATCCTAGACGAGTGATCTTGTGAGCTAGGGCTCTGCCCCCCAAGTGTTGTCCACAGATCCCTCCATGAACTTCTTACAGCGCTTTTCTTGCCTCATGGGGCCTTAAACACTTCAGGTATGGGATGAAAAATGATCTCTTGTAGAGCATGTCTTCGATCAGGGCGTATCTCAATGCTCTTACTGACAACTTTCGTGCCTCCAAGGCATCATCAGGAAGCCATCCAGTTTCAAGGTGAGCTTTGATGGGATCCATCCAACAGCTTCCTAGATTAATTGGTGCTATCAACTTAGAGTTGATGGACGGGGCCTTCAAGACCTGGAAGTAAACACTCCCTGCATAATTCTCTATTTCAGAGGAAGCGAATTTGGATAAGGCATCAGCCTTAACGTTTTCCTCTCTTGGGATGTGCTCCACATAGCATTCCTCAAATTGGGTTATAACACCCTTCACGATCCTTAGATATTTTGCCATGGTTTCATCCTTGGCCTCAAACTTGCCATTCACTTGTGATACTACAAGCCTTGAGTCTCCACAGACCTTGAGATTCTTGACCCTCACGACTCTTGCCAAGCCTAAGTCAGCTATCAATGCCTCATATTCAGCTTCATTGTTGGTAGTAGGAAAGTCCAACTTCAAAGCATATTCAACTATGAACCCATCGGGGCTTTGCAACACTAAACCTGCGCCACCAGATTTTGTTTTTGATGCTCCATCAAAATAGAGCTCCCAATATTCCTTCTGATTCAAGTACGAGTTCTTCATCTTTATCTCCACTTTTAGGGGTAGTTACTATCTCCTGCCCCCCGACTTCTTGGTTGCTAATGGTACATTCAACCACAAAGTCAGCCAATGCCTGAGCCTTGATGGCCGTTCGAGGCTTATACGTGATGTCAAACTCTCCAAGTTCGATTGCCCACTTAATCAATCTTCCACTTGCTTTCGGGCTGTGCAATATATTCCTCAATTGCTGGTCCGTCAGGACTTCGAATTTATGTGACTGAAAGTACGGTCGTAGTTTCCTTGAAGCTGTTATCAATGCCAAAGCAAATTTCTCGATGGATGAGTAATTTAACTTGACTCCGTGGAGCACCTTGCTTACATAGTAGATAGGCCTCTGAACCTTGTTCTCTTCCTTAACGAGGACGTCACTCAATGCTTGTTCAGACACTGCTAGATACAGATAAAGAGTCTCTCCGAGACTTGGCTTGGCCAACAACGGGGCTTCAGCCATGTACTTCTTCAATTGTTCAAAGGCCTCTTGGCTTTTATCAGTCCATTCAAAAATTTTCACCTTCTTCAATGCTTGAAAGAAAGGGAAGCATTTGTCACCAGACTTGGAGATAAATCTCCCTAGAGCTGCCACTCTGCCAGTTAACTTCTGCACATCCCTTACAGAACGGGGTGGTTCCATGTCTAAAATTGCTTTGATTTTATCAGGATTGGCTTCTATGCTTCTCTTTGAAACCATCAATCCCAAAAATTTTCCAGATCCAACGCCAAAAGCGCACTTGGCTGGATTCAACATCATCTTTTGGTGCCTCAGCACTTCGAATGCCTCTCTGAGGTGCTTAATGTGATCTGCCTTGAGTAGGCTCTTGACTAACATGTCATCAACATAGACCTCCATGGTTTTTCCAATCAGATGGGCGAATATCTTATTCACCAGTCGTTAGTAAGTAGCTCCTGCATTCTTTAGACCAAAAGCCATAAGAAGATAGCAGAAAACACCAAAGTCAGTTATGAAAGATACCTTAGGGATGTCATCCTTGTGCATCTTAATCTGATTGTAGCCGCTGAACCCATCCATGAAGCTTAACATCTCATGTCCAGCTGTGGCATTTATCAACATATCAATTCTTGGAAGGGGAAAACAATCCTTCGGACATGCATCATTCAAATCAGTGAAGTCTATACACATCCTCCACTTCCCATTCGCTTTCTTGACCATCACAGGGTTTGCTAACCATTCGGGAAACTGAATTTCTTCAATAAACCCAACCTCTAAGAGCTTGTCAACTTCTTGTTTAATGGCCTCCTGCCTTTCAGGAGCAAAATTTCTCTTCTTCTGCTTTATTGTCTTCCGCCCAGGATCAACATTCAACTTTTGAGTTATAAGTTGGGGATCAATCCCTGGCATGTCAGCTGCAGTCCAGGCAAACGCATCACTATTTTCTTGCAAGAATGCTATCAACTTGCCCTTCAGGGGTTCTTTCAAAGATGCTCCCACATAAGTAACTTTTCAGCTCGCTTGGTCATCATGGCTTCAATGTTTGTCATGGTCTTGGGTGTTGAACGTCGATGTTCGAAGGTTGAACGCCAACGTTTGAAATCAAGGGTTTTCAATCTCAATGGTGTTTTAAATCACCGAAATATGTATCAGAGCTGCCGGTCAAAGGCCAGGGGGTTTCTGGTTAGCCCCACGAGGTCTTGAACCTTCCCTAGGAGGTTTTCAAAATTACATATTGGTTTTCAAGTCAACATGAAGTTTCAACCTTTGGATCTTAATTGGAGGTTCACGACCCCCTCAAGTTTGGCCTTCATAACTAACCTTGGCCTTCATGGCTAATCTTGGCCTTCATGGCTAACAGCTTCTGTTCTTCAACCTAGGATTCGGGGTTGATTCCTCGATTTAGATTTCGATAAATGCAATCCCATTGGCTTCTTGCGTTTTAAACTTCTGAGACGAGAGCTTTCTTGATCTTCTTAATCCTTGCTTAAGGTTATCTATTGGCCTTCATTCTTGGATCCTTAATCGAGGTACTTAATAAGTATTGAAGAGTAGCTAGCCCTTAACATCCTCGGCCTTTCATGGCTTTGACTGTTGCATGTGGCTTTTAGCTTCTTGTCTTTTATCCAGGGTCCTTTACAGACTTAAACTCTTACTTGGTTACGTGTAACCTAACTCTTGACCCTTCGGGATCTTCACTTGTGCATTTGTTTGTTTTCCATTCGTGTATTCTTTTATTTTCGGTACTCGGTCATCATTGACTTGCACTCATCGGGTGCTCGACACATAAATAAAATCACACAATCAATGAATGGAAATCAAACTTGCATTAATAACTTGAAATGGGTTCAACCCTTACATAGAGTACTACTGTCCTACTCGGAGCAACATGCTCTGCAATGGTTTCAATGAACCTTATTTCTGCTTCTACTAGATAAATATGAAGCTAAGTCCTACTAGGATAACTTGAGCCCATCGGGGGATTGCAAAATTAGGCCTGCATCACTTGATTGTTTTTGATGCTCCATCAAAATCGAGCGCCCACCATTCCTTCGGGTCTCCTCATTCTTATTCTGCATTTCCTGCTTGGGGTACTACCTCCTGCCCCCCGACTTCTTGGTTGCCAATGGTACATTCAACCACGAATTCAGTTAACGCCTTAGCCTCAATGGCTGTCCAAGGCTTCTATGTGATGTCCTCTGCTGGCCTTTCTTGGTGTTCCTTACCTCTGCGGACATCCATGTCTTCAATTGGAGGGACTTGCCCCCTGACTCCATCTGGCCTTAACGAGGCTACATAACAGCTTCGTGCCATCTTTTGATCACCTTTATGTTCTCCAATTCCATTCTGGGTTGGAAACTTAATCTTCATGTGATAAGTAGATGCAACAGCCTTGAACGCATGAAGTCCAGTCCTTCCCAGGATTACGTTATAAGTCGAGGATGCTTTGATCACCAGAAAATTCAGCATCTGAGTAGCCTCTTTAGGTTCTTGCCCAATTGTCATGGGTAACTGAATAGTCCCTTCAACTTTGGACTCAACTCCATTAAATCCGTAAATTGGCATGTTGGTTGGGGTCAACTGAGAGTCGGTGTACCCCATCTTTATAAATGCAACATGAAACAAAATATCAACAGAAGCTCCATTGTCTATCAAGACCCGCTTCACTTCCTAGTTCCCAATCACAGGGGTTATGACCAAGGGTCGTCATGGGGAAACTTCACCCCTTCGAGATCTGAGTCATCAAAACCAATAGCTATCTCAGTCCTGGCACGCTTCGGGGCTTCTCCCACGATGTGCATCACTTCCCTGGCATACGCCTTCCGAGAGTTTCGGGTTGTACCGGCTTCTGTCGGGCCTCCCCAAATCATGTTAATAACTGGCCCTCGGGGCTGTGGGTTACGATCTCGATCTCGATCACGATCATCATCCCTTCTATCATTGTCTCTTTTATCATAATCCCTCCTTTGAGTTCCACGATCATCACCCTTAGTGAACTTGTTCACTTTTCCTTTTCGGATCAAGAATTCAATCTCATCCTTCAACTGCCTATAATCATCTGTATCATGCCACACTTCACGGTGGAATCTACATTACTGATCGTTGTTTCTCTTTATGGGATCACCCCTAGGTGGCTTCGGCCATCGAAAATCTTTGTCTTTCTATATATGTAACAAGATCTGACTCCTAGGAGCATTCAGTCTCGCATAGTCGTTGAATCTTGGTCCTAAATTCTTCTTCGGGGGTGAATCAGAATCCTTGCTAGTCCGGGGATACTTGTCCCTAGCATCATACTCTTGTTCTTGCTTCCGTTTCTTAAAATCATTGGAGCCCTTGCTTGCCATTGCCTCCAGCAGCTTCTTTTTTCATGCTATCCTCTGCCTTGATTTACTTGTCGGCCCTTCGTTAGAGCTCGACCATGTTCTCAGGAGGATGCTTTGCCAAAGACCTTTTGAAGAAAGGATCAGTGGTTCCGTGTTCTAAGGCTACCATGGCCACTTTATTCTCCAGATCTGTAATATTCAATGTCTCCTTGGTGAATCGCTTGAGATAATCCCTTAGATTCTCGTTCTTCCCCTGCACCACATATATGAGGGATGCAAAACTTTTTTCATGAACTCTTCCACTAATGAATTGGCTAACAAAGGCATTTTTCAACTCCTTGAAAGAGCCAATCGAATTTGCAGGTAGCCTGCTATACCACCTTTGAGCCATACCCGACAGGGTTTGAGGGAACACCCTACACTTTAAGGCGTCACTAGCAGGTTGCAGTAGTAGTGCAGCTGTGAACGTCCTGACATGAGTTTCAGGATCGCCTGTTCCATCATAGGCCTTGATCGTCGGCATCTTGAATTTCTTTGAGATGCTGGCATTCATCACTTCCTCAATGAATGGAGGTGTTGGATCATCAAGATCTAGCTGCATCAGATCCTTGGGGTTGTTTCTGGGGGTTTCCGCCCTTGTTGCTCCTTCAGTTGAGGTATCGGCCCTTCTTCGTCTCCTAGACGGCCTCTCCAGATCTCTGACGGGAACCCTTCCTGAGGTTGGAGAAGGCCGATGAAGACTTTGATTCTGCCTTGCTTGCCCCCTGGCGGTGTCATCTTTCAGCCTCATGAGCCTTGATCCTTTCCTCAGTCGTTTGTGGAGGTCCATCATGGATTCTTCGGGCCCTCCTTCGGGGCTCTCTACTAGCACATCGCATCCTTGGGGCCTCGTCACGGTCATCATCGTCATCCTCAGATGTCAAATCAGTAGTATAGGGGCCGGAGTAGTCTAGGTACTCGCGATCTCGGATCTGCAAAGCATGACCACTCGGTCCAGGTTCTCGAACAGGGGGGGTAGTTGGGCAACCCATACATTGGGTTGGTATTCATGGGGAGATCCGTAGTATGGATCTATACCCCAGATGGAGGGTGGTTAGGATCAACCAGGGGAGAGATCACCATCTGAAGAGAGTTGGTTCCCTGTTCTGGATGGACAACCATAGGCAGCGTACTCCCAGAAGGGGGATTCGTCCCTGGAGGTTGAGAAACTTGAGTTTGGGGGATCGTCCCTTGTTCAAACGTGGTTGTCCCTGAGGTAAGAGGCGGAGCGGAGCTGATTGGTAAAGCTTCGGTAGAGCCTGGTGCAGTTCTTCGTGTGCTAACCATGGTTGATGTCTTCTTCCCACAGACGGCGCCAAATGTTGTGGAATAAAAACTAGGTTACGATTTGTAATTAATGCTAGGGTGGTAAAGCTTCGAGCTTTAATGGCTGTTTCCGTGTTACGAGACTGATCGGTCCTCACAGAGTGCCTACGTATCTCGTTATTGAGAATCAAGCCAACACGTAGTTCTAGGTGATGGTGCCCTCGAGGCTATGGCGGAGAGAGCTCACCTAGGACGCAGTGGCTTGTATGTCCTTATTCCAGGATTAAGCCAAAACATAGTTCTGAGATGAGGGGTTAGACCCTTTATATAGGCTGAGAAGCCCTAGAATTATGGTAGGAGTCAGAGACTTGGTGGACAAGTCTTCCTTGAGGAAGGTTCTAGATCTATTCCTTATAGGAATCAGTTTCCATGTTAAAATATGTATCTTGGAGGCTAAGTCAGGCAAGAGTAATATCCTTGTTTGACTCTTATTTGCTTAGCTGTTTATTACCCTTAATATTAATTATGAAATTATTATTATAAATAGGGTTTGGGCCCATCTAGTAGGCCCCACGTTTTGACCATTTCGGGTCTAATTAATGCCACATTAAATGTGTCTTTTAGGGCTTACTTTTAGCCCATATCACAGACGAAATCCTGTTTAAGGGTTTTAGTCAAAGTACTAGTTGACCGTTAAATTACCAAACCAAATTAATTTATTTTTTTCTAAAATTTTGGCAATAACATTGGAAAGGATGGATCTTGACCACCGTATGGTTGGGTCGTCGAGAAATATTTTTTAAAAAATTGAAACACTAAACCCGGATGAAACCCTGTTAAGGGGTTTTAGTAAAAGTACTAGTTGACTGTTAAATTACCAAACCAAATTAATTTATTTTTTTCTGAAATTTTGGCAATCACATTAGAAAGGATGGCTCTTGGCCTCCGTATGGTTGGGTCCTTGATAAATAATTTTAAAAAAATTGAAACACTAAACCCTGACGAAACCCTGTTTAGGGGTTCTAGTCAAAGTACTAGTTGACTGTTAAATTACCAAAACAAATTATTTTATTTTCTTATGAAATTTTGGAAATAACATTAAAAAAGATGGATCTTGACCACCGTACAGTTTGGTCGTCGAGAATATTTTTAAAAAAATTGAAACACTAAACCCTGACGGAACCCTATTTTGGGGTTTTAGTCAACGTACTAGTTGACCGTTAAATTACCAAACCAAATTAATTTACTTTTTTCTGAAATTTTGAAAATAACATTAGAAAGGAAGGATCTTGAACTCCCTACGGTTGGGTCGTCGAGAAATATTTTTAAAAAAGTTGAAACATTAAACCCTGATGAAACCGTCTTTAGGGGTTCTAGTCAACGTACAAGTTGACCTTTAAAATACCAAAATAAATTAATTTATTTTTTTTCTGAAATTTTGGTAATAACATTAGAAAGGATGGATCTTGGCCTCCGCCCGGTTGGGTCGTCGAGAATATTTTTAAATAAATCGAAAACACTAAACCCTGATGAAACCCTTTTACGGGTTCTAGTCAAACTACTAGTTGACAGTTAAATTTTTTTTCCCCTCATTATTATTTTCTAATTTTTTTATAGAATGTAATATGTTTTCTGGATACTCTCATATTTTTCTTATTTTTTACAACTAATTAAATATTTTTCAAAAATTTTTGAAAGTATTTAATGAGTAAAAATTCAACATTCTCTTATCATATGAATATTTTTTTTGTACAAACTAAATTTGTATTTGTGATTAATGTCATCCTACTATTTATAAATATTTTTTCATGATGTGTACAAACATTTAAATAATTTATAATATTTTTTCAAATTCTGAAAATAATAAATTCAACCAAATTTGGTCACATTTATTATATTCGACCAAATTTGGTCAAATTTGCTCATTATTTTTTGTTTTAAAAAAATTAGGTTATATACCATATGTATTTCCAATACCCTCATAATTTTTTTTTCTATTTTTTCAAACTAAGTAGATACTTATTTAATTTATTTAGACAATCTACTAAATTAAAATTCAACTTTCTCCTATCATATGGATATTTTTTACACACAACTTAATTTATACATATGAATAATATTATCCTTTTATTTATAAATATTTTTTAATGATGTGTACAAACATTTAAATATTTAATAATATTTTTTTAAACTAATTAGATACTTATTTTATTTGTTTAAACAATCTACTAAATAAAAATTTACCTTTCTCCAATTATATGAATATTTTTTACACACAAACTAAATTTATACATATGAATAATGCTATCCTTGTATTTATAAATAGTTCTTCATGATGTGTACAAATATTTAAATATTTAATAATATTTTTTCAATTTCTAAATATAATAAATTCAACCGAATTTGGTCACATTTATTAAATTCGATCAAATTTGGTCGAATTTAATGCGGGTAAATTGAACCAAATTTGGTCAAATTTAATATTTGACCGAATTCGGTCATATTTATAAATTCGACAAAATTTGGGCCACATTTGGGAAAAAAATTTGGCGGCAATTTTACCGCTCACCTACTAAATTCGATCACATTCGATCGAATTTACTAAATTCTACCGGGAAAAAATAACGATCGAATTTAGTAGCTACTAAATTCGACCGAAAGAAAATCGGTCGAATTTAGTAGCTACTAAATTCGACCGAAAAATATCGGTCGAATTTAGTACTAAATTCCACCGAATAAATTCGACCGCGGCTAAATTCGACCGAATTCGGTCATATTTATTCGGGTCAAAATTGGTCGACCGAATTCGGTCATATTTAACCGCGGTAGAATTTATTTGGTCACATTTAGCCTTGTTTTCTTGTAGTGGTGCTGCGTACCGTCCATCCGTTAATTATCTCCCACCTTTACGAGAGCTTTGTTCTTTTTCAATAGATGCATAACGCAATCTGAAATATCATGAAGAGATTCTTAATTATTCTCCTAAAATGTTAACTGATCTATAGTCAGAACTCAGAAACATCGTTCTGCTAAATAACTTACTTCCTGGTTGAATAAATTTGAGTATACTAAAGTCTTTCACCCCTTTGTCTAAATAAATTTACCGGTACACATCCGATAGCAACACAACATTAAAAAAAATAAAAAGGATCAACACAAAAGCAGAATTATAATTGTACGTACTGAACCAGCAAGAAATAGAAACAAGTTCCACTACAAGAAAAAAGGCCAAAATCGACCAAGCAAATCTTACCAAAAAAATTGGTCGGAAATGAGTGACCATTTCCGATCATTCACGAAATTGGTCGGAAATGATATATGCGGGGCCCAAATTATGTACGCGTAAGCATCAAATCCAACCAATTCTTGGTCGGAAAGCAAATCCTACCAACATTGGTCGGTTTTGATCCAACTTTGGTCGAGTTTGACTGCAAAATGGCCCCACCTTCCACATCATCATCTCTCACGTATATTAAATTAATAAAATATTTCTGAAAGTCAGGGTCATTTCCGACCAAGTTTGGTCGGAAACCAAAACCGACCAAAATTGGTAGGTTTTGGTTGCATTTTGACCATGAAAGGACCACACCTTCCACGTCATAATTCCATGTCATCAGTAAGTTTCCGACAAAAATTTCGTGAAAAAAGTTGAATTTCCTGCTCACATCAAAACCTATCAAAATTGGTAGGAATTGATCAGTAGGTTTCCGCCAAAAATTTCGTGAAAAATTTTAAATTCCCTCTCACATCAAAACCTACCAATATTGGTAGGTTTTTATTAAAAATAAAATAATAAAAAATGTTTACATATTTTGAAAAAAAATTAAAAAATTTGGTTTACTTTGCTTTTTGTTGATAAATTATCGCGTTTTTTGTTGATCAAACTCTACGTGCATAACAATCTATTCATATTAGAAGTGTAAAGGCAGAAATTAGTTGATTTAGGCTTACCTTAATTCATATGTTTTTATGTTATTTGGCAAAAATATAATTATAACAAAAAATAAATAAATAATATCAAGATATATGAATAAATTATAAGTTTTTTATGAAATATTTTTTTTGTGTGTGAGGAAGCACAGAAAAAAATTGGTTGAAAAATATTTTGTAAAAAATCAAATTTGTTTAGAAAACGAAAGAGTGTTAGTGATCGAAGTTTGAGTTAGGATTTTTACTTATGATTTAGGGATAGTTTAGGGTTATAAATTTTGAATTTAAAAAAATTTATTTTTAACAATCCAACCATACGGATGTCAAGATCCATAATTTCTAATGTTATTGGCAAAATTTCAAAAAAAATATTTTATTTGATAATTTAACGGTCAAATAGTAGTTTGACTCGAACCCCTATACATGATTTCGTCCGGGTTTCGTGTTTTGATTTTTTAAAAATTATTTCTCGACGACCTAATTATACGGAGGTCAAGATCCATCCTTTGTAATATTATTACCAAAATTTGAAAAAAAAAATTTGATTTGGCAAACGGTCAACTATTAGTTTGACTCGAACCCCTAAACAGGGTTTCGTCCAGGTTTCATATTTCGATTTTTTAAAAATTATTTCTCAATGACTCAACCCTACGGATGTCAAGATCCATCCCTTATATTGTTATTGCCAAATTTTTAAAAAATAAAAAATTATTTGATTTGGTAATTTAACGGTCAACTAGTAGTTTGACTCGAACCCCTAAAAAGGGTTTCGTCTGGGTTTCGTGTTTCGATTTTTTAAAAATTATTTCTCGATGACCCAGCCCTACGGAGGTCAAGATCCATCCTTTCTAATGTTATTGTTAAAATTTTAAAAAATAAAAAAATTATTTAATTTGTCAATTTAACGGTCAACTAGTAGTTTGACTCGAACCCCTAAACCTGGTTTCGTCCATATTTCATGTTTCGATTTTTTAAATATTATTTCTTGACGAACCAACTATACGGAGGTCAAGTTCCATCATTTCTAATGTTATTTCCAAAATTTCAAAAAATAAATAAATTATTTGATTTTGTAATTTAACGGTCAACTAGTAGTTTGACTCGAACCCCTAATCAGGGTTTCGTGTTTCAATTTTATAAAATTATTTCTCGACGACCCAACCCTATGGAGGTCAAGACCATTCTTTCTAATGTAATTACCAAAATTTCAACAAATAATAAAATTATTTGATTTGGTAATTTAACGGCACAAATGTTGCCTTAGGCCCAAAAAACCCCAAAGGCACATTTTGCTTGTGTTGCTATTTTGGCCGTTGCCTTTGGGGTCAAAGGCAACATTCTACTCCTCTAAGGCAACATCAGTTTTCTGTTAGCGTAGACTAGCTATGGCAACAATATATCAGTTTTTAGCAACATTATATTATGTTCCCTTTGGCTAAAATATTTTGCAAAAAAGTGGGGCCCCCTGCGGGGACTGCCCACTGTAGGGACCACTGTGGGGCTCACTTTTATGACAACGCAAATTTTGGCTATTGCAACATTTGCTAGCAACATTTCTTAACATTATTTTTACTTTTTGCCAACATTTTATAGCCTCAATGGCACTTTTCTATTTTAAACAAAAAATCAGTAATATGAAAATATTCATTCCCTTAATAACCAAATCAACACAACATACATTAATTACCATCATAACAATCCATACAGATTCAATACAATCTCAACCAACAACCAAAATTCAGAGCAAAAGGCATAAAAGCCAGTGCCACAAGTACATAAAACTACAATCTTAATTACTAAGTACATAAGTCTAACATAATAGCAAAAGATGTTGTATAACATAACATATGGCAAAACATCACCATCAAAGAGCTCTGGTTTCTTCTCTGAAGACAGTTGTACTTCAACTTCCTCAATAGCACCACCAGTATTATACATGTCCAGCAAACCTATAGCAGTTATAATATGTAAATCCATGTTTAGTAGTTTGAGGCACCGTCGTTTACCTGGATGTAGCTGGTTCGAAGCAAAGTACCATAAGTTTGCTTACGTGACACATACATATGATTTATGTTAGTCTAAATTATTGTTATCACTTTTATTTTTTAGGAAAAGGGTAGTTCTCATGATGATACTATAGACCTTTTATGTAAATTTTCAGGAGATTAAGTTCTGAAAACATGCTAAATTACCGTAAGAATCAAGATATTACAAGGTTTTCAGGACACTTGCTCGTTATTATTCAAAACAAGCGTATTGAAGGAATTTAAAGAAGACATACAAGTACGCATATATTACTTGATAAAGACTCAGAAATGAATGCTTACATGACTTGGTGGAATATGTTTTCCACTCAGAACTGTAAACTACACTTTCTTGTGTCACCCTTCCTGGAAAACACAAGTTGATAGGTTTGGGCATTTATCTTCGTAAAAAAAATGAGAAAAAAAAACTCTTGATCTCTTCGACCAGCAGAAAGTCACAGAACACATCTCATGCATCTTAACATTGCTTTGAAGTTTGAACTTCAGGATTAAATTACAAATAGTTTAACAGGATATACCTTATTCTTAAAAGCACTACCCACAAATACAGGAATAAATCTCTGTGCAATATAGTTGCTCTCCGGATTGCCTTCTGATAAAAGGTTAAGAAAAAAAAACAATCATTTAACAGGTAGCATTTACGGCTAGGTATTTGCACAACCTAGTTAAGAATGCATAAAGTATTACAGAAACATTCAGATTGTAGAAATCTGTGCAGAAAAAACATGATGACTAAATATTAGAAATTACGTATTATAACATAAAAAAGACATAATCTGCACCAGTTCTGGGGGTAATACAGGCTCATCACTTAGAAATGCTTCAGCAATCTTATACTCAAAAAGTAGAGTTCTTGTTTACTAGTATATTTCAACATTTAACTAGTACAAAAAGTGATATTTTTTTTCAGGATAACTTACCACAATACGAATGGTAAAAGAGATTGCATATATCTCGAGAAAATAACAATAAATGTCAAGAATTTGTTATTGACAGCTTCATAAAAAGTGCAGATTTTACTCCGTGCAGCATTCGTTGAATCTGCAGAAAAAGTTCCAGGATTAGTGATACTGATTATCTGGATAAACACATGTGATATCAGTAAGTTTTTTGCCTACCTAACGAAAATTTCAGCAAGAAAATTACGACTAAAATGACTCATGAGGACCTCCGACATAGCTGGAATATTATGTACCTGATCTTTAACATCAGGCAGATGGATGTCGAAAGGAGGCTGCAAAATCAAAATATAAAGTGTAAATCACTGCTTCAGAAAAAAAGATCACGTATTAGGAATAAAATAAGCATGTAGTTTCAGGGAGATAAATGTAATGCTGAATGTATTAGACCATAAACATATATGAATGCTGAATCTCTTTAACAATTCACACTCTTAATCTTAATCAGGTTTTTTGAGTTTAAAATATATGATCTAAACAAAAATCAATCACCTACAATTACAATAGGACGGAAGGGACCATTCAAGTGGAAAGTGACAAATATAGAGAGGATGTTTAATAAAGAATGGAGCAGGTTTGGTAGGGTGGAATAATTCTGAGATAAAATTATGAAAGCACAACCACCACTACACATAGTCACATACTAGTGATGTGAATCATGTGAGGCAGGAGCCATCGCCCCTGCTTTAGTTCTTGGCTCCATTTAAGTTTAAGCCATGCACATCAAAAAAGTAATTACAAGTCCCTACTCAACATGCCATTGTCACATAAGTTCTTTAGGAAAATAACTTACAAACATATAGATACAAACATAGATCCAACGAAAAACAAACAAAGAAAATGGGAGGTGAAGAAACAAACATACAAACACCTCAAGCTGGTTTAAGCTTCTTAAACACTTTAAACATTTATAAAGGGACCAGCACAAACTTAAATAAAATCCAGCAATGTCATTTCTATTACTCACTGCTGTTTCTTCTCTTGATCATGTTCTTAGAAACACTATACTAAACCTCTTAAATCCATAACAAAATGAACCAGCTGCCATCTTTCACGTTCAAGAAGATACACCGAAAGTGAAACAATCAACGGAGCAAAGTGCAAATATATGACAACAATAATCATGAACCTGACTGATCCGCCCAACAGAAGTTATACTGATCTAAATTATATACCACAATAAAACGTATAACAATATGAGATAGGCTTTGGATGTTAACAATTAACTTGCTCTTCTAATGGTTCTTTGATATCCTAAACAGGTCGAGTCATTGAGAGATTACTTGTTTCATGAAAATTCGGATTACATAAGAAGCTTAAGAGAAAGACAACAAGACATGCATCCACGAAATCCAAGCATAGGATTCACTTCTGATAATTTTTCAATCCTCAAGTAAACTTCATCTTCACTCATTCCAGTTTCGCTAGTAAGTTGCCAATGATCTGTTCCAGGTCTCCTTCTGGTAGAAATTCATGAAGTGGAGGGTCCAAAAGTCAGATGGCCACTGGAAGACCTGTAATGTGGATAATTTATTTTTAATTCATAAAACAAGTAAAACACAAAAATGATTCACCAGCTCATCATCAAGTACACAATAATATAATTACTTTAGACTGAATCATGATTTCTTGTAGCTTGTAACTATTTACAAGTAAACTACATGCTAACTCTAAACGCATAAGCAAAAATTAATGTTCATTTGCCAAAACCTTGAACCTGCAAAAATTTCCAATTAAAAACACGTTCGCTTTGCTGTAGTGATCGACACCCTAATTATTTTGGGCACTGTATTAGATATATATTACATATATATCGCCATCAATAATGACAGGTACCATCTATAGCACGGAAAATGCCCTCAAAAGTAGGATCTTTGATAAGGTAACAACAGGTCAAGCGCTGCCTTTCTCTGTTCATGTGTAACTGCCATTTCATTTTTGATGTGCTAAATTATTTAAAATTGATTGCAAATGCACAATCTCGTTTTAGTAATTTTAGATTCGTTCCACAGGGACTATTTTTATTCGCAAACCTTAATTTCTAATTTAATCGAATTAGAACAAGTATTTTTGGAAATTTGAATACTAACTAATCTAATTAATTCGTAAAAGAAAATTTAAACTAATTTTGAAAAAGGAAATTAAATAACCAAAAATTAACTAAATTATTTAAAAAAATCTAAATTATTCTAAAAGTCCTAATTTATTTTTTAAACTATTTAATTCTAAATTAAAACTAAATTATGTTTTAAAACATTTTCTAAATTATTCGGAAATTATTCTAAAAAAAATCTTAAATTCGAATTAACAAATAGAAAATTTGATTACAAATAAAAAGAAGACAGAAACTGATGGATTCATCTTACCTCATAAATGCAGTAAATTAGTGACAGAAGAAAATGAAACAGGGAATTAAACTTGCAGGGAAACAAAGCATTACAACCAATTAAGACTTAAATAGAATCAACGAAACAATCAAAACTCAACGGAAATCCCAACCGACTCAGCAAGAAAACTCGCAGAAAATGAACTCAACAACATTAAATCACTAACGAAAGTACATTACTTAGCAAATTTGACTCACAAACTCGAAGAAATCAAAAGCAACTTGGCGAATTTAGACTACAGTGATAAAAAGGTAAAAAAAAAAGCATAACTCAGTATAACCAAGACTCGAAATCATAATTCGAAAAAACCCAAAATTCAACGTTTCAAGTGAAACTCAGAACTCGGTAGGCTCGACAAAACAGACTTAGCAAAATCATAGCGGAACTCAGCGATTGAACAACACCTGACTCAACAACTCAGACTCGCAAAAATACAAATAACGCAGCACTTAGGACAGCAACTCGGGGCTCGATAACTCAGTGACTCAAGAAGACGACTCAGCACAGCAACGCAAATGTAAATACTAAACCCAGCAAATTGATGAGACGACTTGATAAACTCAGCTACTCGAATAAAACGGAAACAAGGAAAGGGGATGGAGTGCTTGTTCGACTAAGACAAGAGAGTAAGAGAGAGAGAGAGAGAGAGAGAGAGAGAGAGAGAGAGAGAGAGAGAGAGAGAGAGAGAAGAAGGAGGGTGAAAGAGACAAAGGGGAGAGGAGAAAGTGAAACTGGGTTTTAAGGAAAGGAAAGGAAAAAAAAAATTGGCTGGGTTTGGTCTGGAATAAGAAAGAGGAGAAGACGAGTTTTAGAAGAATAACAGGGGTGAAGGTTCGTGTAAATACAGGAAAAAAAAACATGGATTTAAAAATGAAATTTTACAAAACTAAAATAATTTCTTTTTGTTTTGTTTTTTTTTAAAAAATAAACTACGAAAATAAATACAGTAATTTACGATATTAAAATTTAATCTAAGGACATTAAAACAAGGATTTGGAATTAAAATGGCCCACAATAAAATTGAAATTTAAAGGGGCAAATTATGAATTAAAAGTTAAATTATAACTACGAACAAGAAAATAAAAATCGTTACTTTCAACCCATAGTGGTTAGCTTTTCGCTACTTTGTCCACTACTTGGATTTACGAAAATAACGAAACAAGGCAACACAATAACGAAAGAGCAAGACAAGAAGTAAAGAAAATAAAAATTGCATTAATTATAACAGGAGTGTTTGCAAGATTTGAAACTAAGAAAAGAAATACAAGAAATTAAAACTACCCTAAAATCTAAGTTACTAAATACAAGGGGGTGAGGGGGTATTTATAAGATAGGAATTAGGGTTAAGGGGGGTGTTGGGTAAATCCCCACCATACATTTGTGGTGTGTGGTGGTGAAATCCTAGCCATCTATTTGTTTCCTTCCCCCTTAAGCTTTGAAGAGTTGATCTTGGCCATACACTTCTCTAATGTGTTGGGATGATCTCCACCTTCCACTTGTCTTGAAATATTCCTTTTGCTCCAAGCTCCTAATTCTTTTCCTTCTTTCATTTTTGGTCCTTTTTCTTCCTCTTTTTCCCTTCCTTACTCTTTATTTCTTTATTTTGTCATTTCTTTATATATTTACGAATTTCCTGAAATGCAACAAAATAATTTATTAAAATATGAGTTCAAGCAATAAATAGGTAATAAAAATATGCAAAAATATGCACTTATCAAATGCCCCCATACCTATCTTTTGCTCGTCCTCGAGTAAAATAAAAAGAAAATCTAGATAAAAAGTCCTATACTCCTTTTCGTAGGTGTGACGGTTGCATTTGGCATATGCAACAAGCCCTTTAAACCCCTAGGCAGCCCTAGTGGACGAGTGAGGTCTCGTGAGGGCCTATAGTGAATGTACCCACAAAATCCATCTAGTTTGTATAAAAGATCACATGGCAATGCACACCACACTTACATGTCCTCTCATGACACATCAACTTAAGAATCATAATGAAGTTGCAAAGTCTTGGTGTGGAAAGTGCAAGGATTCACATAGTCTACTTAAAGAACCATGCAAGAGTGATTATAAGTTCATGTCAAGTGCAAAAATTATTGGTAACCATGCTAAGTCTACAAGGGCACACCTTAGAGTCAAAACTTGAGATCTTATATGCAAAACAAGCAATACCTCACATTTCACTCACAAAAGAATATTCACTAAAAAACAAGGGTAAGTGTATCACTCAATTCCAACAAAATCAAAAGCATGCTTGACACTTGGTATGATCCCAACTTAAATCACAACATACATTAATAATGACAATCAAAAGGTCTTTATTAGGGTTGTAATAGGGCTAGGAACAAGGTATGTCAAGAAAGTCCAAAATAAGATGAAGTGTCAAAGCTAGTAGTCACCATGAATATCATGCACAACACCAAACTTCCTCCCCACACAATTTATTTTTATTTTTTCAACAAAAAGACTTGAATAGTCGAATGAAGGAGGATTACAAAATCATAAGTATGCTCTCATATGTATATTTTTTTTCATTTTCATTTTTTTTTCATTTTTTATAAAGGAAAATGATAAATGTAACAATAATCCTCCTTTATATTTAATTTTGAAAATTGACTATCAAGGTAACAACAAATATTTCCTCAGAAGTTGTGAACAAAAGTAAACCCTATTTCACACACCTTATTGCTCCCTTAAGTTCCTACTAGCCTTTGACAAAATGGGATCAAGAATACGTAAGGCTAAACAAGAAAAAGGTCTTAGGTGAGTAATGTGGTGTGTCACCGAAAGAAAATGATTAGGCTCAAAGGGTTAACTAATTGATCATATAAGAATGGTGTGGATAATTTGGAAATATAGGTTATTCCTAAGTGCCTTTATCATTTTATCATCAATTAATGTCATGTATTTCAAGAAGGAACTCAAACAAGTGCTAGCGATGCAAATGACAAGTGGACACTCAAGCAAATGAATATAAATGCAAAAGATGTGTATATAGGCTCAAAACTCACTTGGTGTGGTAAAACATAATCAATCTCAAGTAAAGGTATCCTTAATGCACCTACTTGTACTCAAAGCATGAAGACCAAATCATCTTACACCTAATCATGTCCTTCTAATTTCATGCACAATTCAAATAAGTCTACTAGCTTCACCTTGCTAGTGTAAGTGTGTGAACAAGAACTTCAGCAAATCACTTCTCAAACAAAAGCTAATGGATCATAAGATTATCATAGCATGCAAGGGTGCATCAAGCAACTAGCAATCAATTAACAAGACTAGAATACGAAAAGAACTCTTTTTGTGATTTTTTCATTTTTTTAATTTTTTTGGATTTTTCAATTTTTACTATTTACACTAAAAACCCCCCATACCTAAATCATGGATTGTCCTCAATGTATGCAAATGCAAAAGAAAAGAGAATTGAGAAAGGATAAAGATATGCAAAAGAAATGAAAAAGGAGACAGTTGAGGAAATACCTGATAAGGGATGATGGAGACTGAAATATTTCTAAAAAACTATGAAAGAAAAACAACTCACACACGCACACACTCCTCTCCCATACCTATCTTACACGAGGGGAGGCAAAAGAATAAAACCGAATTAGCCGATGCCGGTAGGAAAATTAGGGTGCAACTTTGAGAAAATATCAAGGAATTTATGAAAATTCTTATGAGCAAAGATTTTCTCAATTAACATAGAATCATTCAACCCTAAAGAGCAATTGTCACTAATGTTCTCCCTAAACCAACTTAAGGCTTCTTTATTTTGTTTAAGCAAATTATAGATAATGAAAGTCTGGTTAGGTTTCGAATCACTAGGAATAACATGAGACAAGGTTTCCTCTTTCCCTAACGGCTGTTGATCAAATTCGAGATGATAAAGAGTTGAGGCAAATGCGGGTGGTGTACCCACGAGACTCTTAAGAACGGAAGTGTTAATAACGGGCTCACTACTAACAACCTCGGGTGGGGTCACCCACTTGGAACAATTGTCATTCAAATCTCCTAATGACTTATCAAATGTAGGTGGTTCACCAACGGGAGTTTTAGCAATAAGAATTGGTTTACAAGAGACCTCCACAGGTTTGGTTTCCCACTTAGAACAAATTTCGTTTAATTCCCTCATCATTTCTTCTGAGGTCATATCTCTTAACAAATCAACATACTCTCGGTTAGACTCATGGTTGACTTTGAAATCCTCATTGAGAAGAGACTCAATCTCACTATCCGCAAGGTTTGACCAATTAACAATGTCATCAACAAGATTAACCGTTATTGGTTGCTCGTAAAGCTCATTGGGTTCTTTTCCGACATTAAATATGTTAAGGTTAATTGTCATATTACCAAAAGTGAGTTTCATCGAACCATCCCTACAATTAATCAAGGCATTGGATGTAGCAAGAAAAGGTCATCCTAGAATAATCGGGATTTGGTTCTTAGGATTCGTGACGGGTTGGGTCTCGAGGACAACAAAGTCAACCGGAAAGATGAATTCACCAACCTTAATTTGCACATCCTCAATTATTCCCTTAGGCATTTTCACAGAACGATCGGTTAATTGAATTGTCATGTTCGTCTTTTGAAGTTCGCCTAAACCTAGGGCTTGATAGACCGAAAATGGAAGCAAGTTCATACTAGCGCCTAAGTCAAGTAATGCCTTGTCCACAAAAGTATTTGTTGGGTTCCGAGGCATAAAACGCAGCGGATAAACGTAAATAAAACAAAATTTTCGAAACCCAAACCAGGATCCATGTATAATTCCGGGCAGATTATGGAGATAACGAATCATACCTATTAAGATCTTGTTTCACGAACTCAACGGAGATCCTTGCTTGTAATCACCACACACAGTCCTTGCGTCAAGATCCGTGTCTCTAAGGTAATCCACACGAACGTCCGACCTTCCAACGATCCGAGGAGCCAGGTACTAGCCCGCGAAGAACAGTCTCTCTCTATCTCTAGCCTCTCGAAGATGGAGCTGCTAAGGTTTTGTCAAAAACGATTTAATGACTCTTAACCCTAAAGTAATACATCATTATGTATTTATACGAGAGAAATAATGGGCTAAAATCAAAAAACCGAATTGGGCTTCCTTAAACCCAATTCTATTTCTATTCTGATTTTATTATTGGACTTCCTGAAATCCAATTCCGTTCTTACTTTATTAAATTCGAATTTGCTTAGATAATTAATTAGGACCAGTCTAATTAATTAAATAGCCAATTCTCAATTTAATAATGATTTAATTTAAATTCTTAATTTAAACTAAAACTCCTTTTAAGACGTTCTAAGTGTGTGACCCTATAGGTTATTATTACGTTGGCAATAATTTTAATATCTAATAAAATTATAAACAATGAGCGGTATCTAGTAATACATCATTGCTACCCAAGTAATAATAATAATCGGTGATTCAATTTAAACCTTTTGTGATTAATGTTTCTGTGTAATATAATCCCTTTAACCAAATATTATAGATTAAACTCGAGGCATGTGTTTAGTCATCCTCTTCAACATTTAATCCGGGTTTACTTGATCCATGAGTAGACTATTAAAACAAATCATTATTTGAGCACGGCCATGCATTTTATAGTCTCACTCAATCAAGAGGCCAATAATATCTCTCCTAATTCTAGGAGGGTTAAATCCTTTATCTGTCATTCATATTTCTCATACTACTCATGATATACCCGATGTCCACTTTTATCATCACCCGGTCAAAGGTAACTTTTAATGTAGTCAAAGTATATTAATCCTCGTATACAAATATAATGACTCAAGTCAAAGGACCATTACACCATTATCACTGTGAGTCTTTCTGATGACTTTATTAAACATGAAGAATCTCACTGTGGGTCTGTCCAGTACCATGTACCCCTACATGTACCTATGTTTTTGACTTTAGTATCTCCATATTTATAACCAATGAGATGTGGTTATCGGTCAAACAACATACTAGTCTATTTACGTTTTATTATTGCCCTGTTGTAATAATACTCGACTAGGGACCTTTAAGAATATGATATATTATATAATCTCAAGTTCAAGTCATGTACTTAAACTATACAATATGTATCATGATTCTAAGGACATTTATTATGCTAACAAATATATCGCAGTAATTAAAGTCATAATAAATACGTTTAATGAATAATCAAATGACATAAGGGTTTATTAAAAGAAACAATGTATTGCCTCTAGGGCACCTACACTAACAATCTCCCACTTGCACTAGAGCCAATCACCCATGTATCTAATACCCATGGAACTAGTGTGACCATCGTGCTTCTGCTGCGACAAGCCTTTGGTCAGTAGGTCTGCAATGTTATCATTTGTGTGCACTTTACATATGTGTATGTTACCTCCGTTTAGACAAAACACAAAACCAGACTGTGATACAGTATCATCCCTGCCTGTTTGGAAACTTGCATCGGTGTAACCTTTTACAACCAGTTTCTCCTCTCCTCCATACACCAAGAATGAATCTTTAGTCCTGTTCAGGTACTTTAGAACATTCTTGATTGTCGTCCAGTGACCTTCACCTGGATTAGACTGGTATCTGCTCATCATGCTCAAAGCATACGAAACATCTGGGCGAGTACATACCATTGCATACATGATAGATCTAATTGCTGAGGCATATGGAACCTTACTCATGTGGTCCTTCTCATCCAATGATTTCGGACACTGGTCTTTAGAGATCGTTATCCCTTGAGACACGGGGTCATATCCCCTTTTTGCATTTTGCATACCAAAATGATGCAAAACCTTATCAATGTATGTGCTCTGACTTAGACCGATCATCCTTCTAGATCTATCTCTATAGATCCTCATTTCTAGAATGTAGGTTGCCTCTCCTAAGTCTTTCATGGAGAAGTTGCTCCCTAACCAAGTTTTAACAGCCTTTAGAGAAGGTATGTCATTCCTCATTAGTAGTATATCATCAACATATAGTACTATGAATGCCACATGGCTCCCACTAACCTTCTTGTAAACACACGGTTCATCTTCATTTTGAACAAAGCCATACTCTTTGACTATTTCATCAAAACGAATATACCATCTTCTAGTGGCTTGCTTCAATCCATAAATGGATCGACGTAATTTACATATCTTGCCAACATTCCTTGGATCGACAAAACCTTCAGGTTGTGTCATGTACACATCCTCTTCAAGGCTTCCATTAAGGAAGGCTGTTTTGACATCCATTTTCCAGATTTCATAATAATGGAATGCTGCAATGGTGAGAAAGTTTCATCATAGTCGATACCATGAATTTGTTTGAAACCTTTTGCAACCAGCCTTGCTTTATAGGTCTGAACATTTCCATCCATATCAGTTTTCTTCTTGAAAACCCATTTGCACCCTACGGGTTTTACCCCTTCAGGTGGATCAACCAAAGTCCATACTTGGTTTTCGTACATGGAATCCATCTCGGATTTCATGGCTTCAAGCCATCTCTTAGAGTCGGGACTGTTCGTAGCATCTTGGTATGTGAGAGGCTCATCTTCATCTATAAGCATCATATCACCACGTACATTGAGTTAAGAGAAATTCATATCTCTCTGGCTCATGGCGAATTCTACCAGTTCTATGAACAACCTGTGTTTGTTGAGCATTATCATTATCCTGCTCTTGTTCCACTTCAGGTTTAATACTATTTTGTGGTTCTCAATCTTCATCGAGATCTATAGTTCTCCCACTGTTTCTTTTAGAAACAAAATCTCTTTCCATGAAGACAGCATCTCGAGCAATAAACACTTTCTGCTCAAAAGGACTATAAAAATAATACGCCTTTGTTTCATTAGGGTATCCCACAAAATTGCACTCTTCGGATTTAGGTCCAAGCTTGTCAGATACTTGACATTTCACAAACGCCTTGCATCCCCAAACTTTCATAAAGTTCATGCCTGACCGTTTCTCATTCCATATTTCACATGGAGTCTTTTGAACCTTCTTAGTAGGAACACGGTTAAGTGTGAAAGCCGCTGTTTCTAGAGCATAACCCCAGAAACTTATTGGAAGATCTGCATGACTCATCATCGATCGCACCATGTCCAACAAGGTGCGATTTCTCCTCTCTGAAACTCCATTCCATTGTGGTGTACCTGGCGGAGTAAGTTGTGATACAATACCACACTCTTTTAAATACTCTTTAAAATCGGTGCTTAAGTATTCACCCCCACGATCGGATCGTAAGATCTTAATACTTACACCTCCGCCAATTTGCTTCTCTACTTCAGCCTTGTATTCTTTGAATTTTTCAAAAGAATCAGATTTATTCTTCATAAGATATACATATCCATATCTACTGAAATCATCAGTAAATGTTATGAAGTAGTAGTAGCCTCCTCTAGCCATCACACGCATTGGGCTACATACATCACTATGTATTAGCTCCAGACGTTCAGTGGCCCTTTGACCCTTACCAGTGAAAGGGGCTTTAGTCATCTTACCAAGCAAACAAGATTCGCATTCTTTGTATGATTCCAAATCAAACTTACCCAAGTATCCATCCTTATGTAATTTGGATATGCGTTTCTCATTTATATGGCCTAGACGACAATGCCAGAGGTATGTTTGATTTGAGTCATTAACTTTAAGTCGTTTGTTTTCTATATTATAGACAGGATTATCTAAATCAAGAACATATAAACCATTAAACAAACGTGCAACACCATAGGTTAAATCATTCAAAGCAAAAGAGCAACTGTTGTTCTTTATTGTAAACGAAAAACCTTTCTTGTCCAAACAAGAAACAGAAATAATGTTTCTGCGAATCGCAGGCACGTAAAAACAGTCTTCTAGTTCTAGAACAAGCCCAGAGGGTAAAGATAAATAATAAGTGCCTACAGCTAAAGCAGCAACTTTTGCTCCATTGCCAACTCGTAGGTCCACTTCTCCCTTAGCCAAAGTCCTACTTCTCTGCAGTTCCTCCACATTTATACAAAAGTGAGAAGCACATCCGGTATCCAATACCCAAGATGTAGAAATAGACAAATTGACTTCTATAACATAAATACCTGATCCAGAAATCTAAACACCCTTCATTTTCTTCAGATCCTCCAAATAAACAGGACAGTTTCTCTTCCAGTGACCAGTTTTCTTACAGTAGTGACATTCACCCTTAGCAACACCACCTTTAGGCTTTAAAGCCTGTTTGGGACCTGACTTTGGCTTGGGTGTAGAATTAGATCCAATCTTCTTCTTACCCTTCTACTTGCCTTTCCCCTTGGCCTTACCTTTATTGCCCACCATCAGTATGGGAGCAGGTTCAGCTGTCTTCATGTTGGTTTCATATGTCCTCAACATAGCCAACAATTTAGTAGGTGTTTTGTCAAATTCATTCATATTGTAGTTCACAACAAACTGAGTAAATTTGCTGTTCAAAGAATTCATGATTAGGTCAATACCAGTTTCCGGACCAATCGGGAAACCCAAAGTAGCAAGGTACTCAATGTAACCAATCATCTTCAAAACATGTGGGCCAACTGGTTCACTTGCCCCTTGTTTGCAATTAAAGAGTGACTTACTCGTGTTGAACCTTTCTTGACGAGTTTGGCTTGCAAACATGCTTTGCAAGTGCTCATTGATAGTATATGCATCCATATGCACATGCTGTCTTTGAAGCTCAGCACTCATAGTTGCCAACATGAGACATGCAACATCATTTACATCATTCTCATCCCTTGTGCGGGCCGGTCGTTCCTCAACAGTAGCGTTCTCAGGAAGGGGACCTGGCGGAGGGATATCAATGACATGAAGCTTGCGCTCCTGCCTGAGGACAATCCTCAAATTCCTCTGCCAGTCTAGGAAGTTGTTTCCTCCTGTCAGTTTGTCCTTTTCAAGGATTGATTGTACGGATAGTGTGTTTGTGTTGTTTGCCATTAGTATCTACAATGATAAATGCACAAAATAAACATTAGATTGTCTTGGTTATAAATTATGTTCAAATGATTATGATATATTCATAATATATCTCCCACTATTTTTATCAAATTAATAGCCCTTACTATTAATTCGAAAAGCATATCCCATAAATCTTTCTAGTGAGCCAAGATCCATATTTCGTCATGTCCTAAGTCAACCACTGGTAGTCCTTAAAACATGATTATTTAGGTAGACAACAATTGTCAATTATATCATATAAAATTCTTGGATAGTTTGGTGAACAACGATTGATCTTATCTATCTAATAGATTTTTAACCAAACTCTATGCTTCTAAGTTCATAATAGTTGAATATAACCGTTTATTTCCACCTCATTATGACGACTCAGTTAAGTTAGACCCAATGATACAACGGTCGAATATAACCGTTTATATTCGTCGCATCTCACCACGATAGACAGGAGTCCCCTGCCACTGACAGTCATTCCCCTTGTCGATCTAGGATTCGATGAGTGTTCATTCATTGGAAAGCATCTGATTAAAACTTAATATTTTGTTAAGGGGTTTAAAGAATTTATGACGATCATGATCACATCATAAAGAGATCCTAAAATTTTCCTTGAACCAAATACTTAAAATTGACATCTTAGATTTCTCATTTCCCAGGTAGATGGAGGATCCCAATGGTCACACTTAATACCCATTAACCTTACGAATACGCATATCCGCTTTTGACAGAAAATCCCAATTTTAGATATCAAAAATCCATATTTAATTCCGTGTTTTAAAATCCATATTTTGTAAACACAAGAATCTCATGATCGTTTGTTAATTTTAAAATCTTGAATCGTTATAGATTTTATCTTGTTTAAGCAGGCATGGCATCGGTGATGTATCTAATACATTCATTCATACATGATTAATCTAACTAAAGCATGCATCTCTATGTATCCTACACATACATTCATACATCATATGTAAAGTAAGTGCAGTATGTAAACGTGATTGGTTATGGACTTTATCCTATATGATCCTCTCAAGCTAATGAAAGGATCAAGGTCAATCTATGGTGGAATAAACATAAATACAAATTACATGTCTTCATTCTTCTTGTCTTCTTGGTTGCTCCTTCTCTTAGACCATCCTTCAATCTTCAATTACATTACATTGAATAATTGAATACAATCTACACTAAAGTACTTACATGATAAAACTCGAGTTACATTCGAGGTTCAAAAATTACAAGAATGAAGAAAACGACATGGAAGTCGTATTTATAAAACCAAACCATTAATCTAAGGGTCTTAAGGCCATAACCATCACCATGCTCAAGTAACAATTAAATAATATGTCATATTATATAATCATGTTATACCATATCATATTTCAGATGATCCAATCAAAGAAATCATATACCGCAAAAATTAGAAAATCAGAATCAAATTCTGAAAACAATAAATCGCCTTTTTCATGCAATAAACGGCGTCAAACACCTTACACACGAGTCGGTGATAGCTATGCTATCTGTTTTGTTCTGACGCTTGTTTCCAGTCAGAAAACACATATCGTTTGCGAAAATCGGACACTGGACAGATTTCACCAGATTTGCACAGCGTATACAGAAATCGTATCGTATACAATCTCCATATCAAGAACAAACATTAATCATATATATATCAGTATATATACAGATTATATAATCATATGATCATCTCAATCATCTTAAATTGTAACAGAACCATATATATGCATCATAAAATATTATAAATAGCATATATAAGAACATAAACATGGCAGATTCTCAAAACATGCATACTCGCATCATATACAATTAACACGTAACCAAATCAACCCCTTATACACGTAGCTCTGATACCATTGTTGGGTTCCGAGGCATAAAACGCAGCGGATAAACGTAAATAAAACAAAATTTTCGAAACCCAAACCAGGATCCATGTATAATTCTGGGCAGATTATAGAGATAACGAATCATACCTATTAAGATCTTGTTTCACGAACTCAACGGAGATCCTTGCTTGTAATCACCACACACAGTCCTTGCGTCAAGATCCGTGTCTCTAAGGTAATCCACACGAACGTCCGACCTTCCAACGATCCGAGGAGCCAGGTACTAGCCCGCGAAGAACAGTCTCTCTCTCTAGCCTCTCGAAGATGGAGCTGCTAAGGTTTTGTCAAAAACGATTTAATGACTCTTAACCCTAAAGTAATACATCATTATGTATTTATACGAGAGAAATAATGGGCTAAAATCAAAAAACCGAATTGGGCTTCCTTAAACCCAATTCTATTTCTATTCTGATTTTATTATTGGACTTCCTGAAATCCAATTCCGTTCTTACTTTATTAAATTCGAATTTGCTTAGATAATTAATTAGGACCAGTCTAATTAATTAAATAGCCAATTCTCAATTTAATAATGATTTAATTTAAATTCTTAATTTAAACTAAAACTCCTTTTAAGACGTTCTAAGTGTGTGACCCTATAGGTTATTATTACGTTGGCAATAATTTTAATATCTAATAAAATTATAAACAATGAGCGGTATCTAGTAATACATCATTGCTACCCAAGTAATAATAATAATCGGTGATTCAATTTAAACCTTTTGTGATTAATGTTTCTGTGTAATATAATCCCTTTAACCAAATATTATAGATTAAACTCGAGGCATGTGTTTAGTCATCCTCTTCAACATTTAATCCGGGTTTACTTGATCCATGAGTAGACTATTAAAACAAATCATTATTTGAGCACGGCCATGCATTTTATAGTCTCACTCAATCAAGAGGCCAATAATATCTCTCCTAATTCTAGAAGGGTTAAATCCTTTATCTATCATTCATATTTCTCATACTACTCATGATATACCCGATGTCCACTTTTATCATCACCCGGTCAAAGGTAACTTTTAATGTAGTCAAAGTATATTAATCCTCGTATACAAATATAATGACTCAAGTCAAAGGACCATTACACCATTATCACTGTGAGTCTTTCTTATGACTTTATTAAACATGAAGAATCTCACTGTGGGTCTGTCCAGTACCATGTACCCCTACATGTACCTATGTTTTTGACTTTAGTATCTCCATACTTATAACCAATGAGATGTGGTTATCTGTCAAACAACATACTAGTCTATTTACGTATTATTATTGCCCTGTTATAATAATACTCGACTAGGGACCTTTAAGAATATGATATATTATATAATCTCAAGTTCAAGTCATGTACTTAAACTATACAATGTGTATCATGATTCTAAGGACATTTATTATGCTAACAAATATATCGCAGTAATTAAAGTCATAATAAATACGTTTAATGAATAATCAAATGACATAAGGGTTTATTAAAAGAAACAATGTATTGCCTCTAGGGCACCTACACTAACAGTATTGCCTATGACACATGAAATTGTAGGACAACCGGGGTCCTTATATTTCACTGGAATTTGGTTCGAAAGAATTGAACTAACATGAGAAGTCAAAAAGGCTTTCTTAGGGACATGAGTGGAACGTTTATGAGTACACAAATCTTTTAGACACTTAGCATTAGAGGGAATTTGTTGAATGGCATCTAAAAGAGGAATGTTGATCTCGACTTGTTTGAAAACTTCCAAAATCTTTTCGATTTGAGGCGATTGTTTGTTTGAAAGGAGTCTTTGAGGATTAGGAGCTTTAGGCTTAAAGACTCGTTCGATAGACACATCGGGAATGGAATTGGAAAGTGGAACAACAATCGAAGATTTGTTAGGTGAAGGTGGTGTTTAAGTCGATGAAGGCTCGCTAGATGATGATGATTTATGAGAAGATTCTGATGACTCGGGAGTGGATTTTGAAGATGAGGGTTCAACATTTGATTCTTCTTCGTCATCGGGAGACTGGACTCCTACCTGATTATCAACTTGTTTTCCCGACCTTAAAGAAATGATAGCATTAACATTATCGGGAGGTCTTTGGTTGAGAGGAAATTTAGGGTTGACCTCAGTTTGACTCGGGAACTTGTTCTTCTCTCGCTCACACATGGCGTTGGATAATTGACTCACTTGAACCTCTAACTTAGATATGGCTTGAGTACTAGCATTCAAAAGTTGCCTATCTTGAGTCATGGTTTGCATGAAGGTTTGTTGAGATTGAGCCAAATTAGTCGTTGATTTCAAAAGTGCATCAAGAGTCTTTCCCAAAGAATTAATTCTCTTATCCGACTCGTGAAAGCCGGGAGGGTGGGCGGGTGCTTGATTTGGGACTTGAATCGAGTTTGGATAAGGAATTTGATTTTGAATCGAGTACGAGTTTTGATTGGGCTTTTGAAAACAAGGAGGTTGAAAAGAAGGTGGCGGAGATTGATAGTTTTGGCCTTGGTTCCACGAGAAATTAGGGTGATTCCTCCAACCGGGATTATAAGTAGGTGCAACCGGATCATTCCTAGGGGTTGGTTGAAACACCGCATTAATTTGATCATAGCCGGGAGAGTTCGGAAAATCTTGATTAAAATTAGAGCACATAGACATATTTGAGGGGGCGTTACTAGTTTCTAAGGCTTCGAGTCTTCTAGTAAGGGTGGCTAACTTGGCATCAGTAGCAATATTGTTTCCAATTGAATGCATACCCCTAGAAGAACTAGATGACTCGTTGGACTTGTGAGGTTCCCTAGTAGACTCCCACAACATAGTCTTCTCGGCTAATTCCTCGAAAAACTCCCACCCTTCGTCTTCATTTTTCTCCTTGAATTTTCCTTGGCACATAGACTCTAACAACGCGGTTGTTGGACTATCTAGGGCCTCGTAAACAATCTTGCAAAGTCTCCATTTTTCTATTCCGTGGTGGGGGCATTGTGATAAGAGATTTTTAAAACAATCAAAATATTTCCAAAAAGACTCATTTTCCTTTTGATGAAATTGATTTATTTCGTTTGTAATCCTTGTAGTCTTATGGTTTGGAAAATATTTTTTAAGAAAAATTATCACAAATCCCTCCCACGTGGAAGTCGAATTAACGGGTAGACTATACAACCATTTTTTTGGCATTTTCTTTTAAGGCGAAGTTGATAAGTCTAAGCCTAATGGAGTCTTCGGTCAATTGTTGGAGTTTTTGTAGAGCACAAACCTCCTCGAATTCATGAAGGAAAATATACGGATCCTCACCATCACTCCCGGTAAACTTAGGTAACATGCTAATATGGTGAGCTTCGATCTCGAAATTATTACCATTTACGGGAGGAAGAGTGATGCACGAAGGTTGAGCGGAATGGGTGGGGTAGCAACGGTCCTTAAGAGACATGGCCATGTTTACTATCGGTTCGGAATTATCTAAAGACTCGGAATCGGAAGAGGAAGAAATCTCAAACTATCTCACTAGTCTAGAAGAATTATCCCTAATCCAAATAGTTCGCATAAACCATGTAAGGAAACACGTAGCAAATAAGTGTGATAAAATAAACACACAAAAAGAAAGGGGTGTAAAATTAAAAGAAAAATTCTAAACCTAGGGTTCCCTAATAAAATAACTAGACCTTACTCCTAACTGTAAGGGCTACCAAAAACTAGGTAAATCAATAATTATTCAAACCGGCTTGGCCAGGTAGGTGCAAGCATTGCCAAGAGGCTAAACACCAGCCTAGACACCAAAACCTTAATTGGCCAGGTCAGCTTTCGCTTTCCTAGACACCAAAAAGTCGGAATAATTAAAGATTACTTCGTTTCTTAAGCACCTTCCTAATTGAGCGCGAAATTCCTAGGGGCAAACGTCTAATTAATTTTATTAAATGCTAGGTATGCAAAATGAGGGATTAAATTGTTTTTGGGCTAAGGAAAGAGTGATGAAATCCCTTCCCTTATCTTTTGAGAGGTTTTGCCCTTAAGATTTATTTACAAAATGATGCAACAAACAAAGAGGTATAAAAACTATAAACATTTATGGATGCTTTAAACTACGTGTTCTAACTAAAGAAAAGAAAGAATTTAACGTACCTTGGGGTCCTCCAGCGATCACCACAATTTATATGGTACGAAAAATTAAAAACAAGAAAATAAAAATCTAGATGATATGCCCTAAGTGATTAAATGCATGATGCAACAATTATGTATTTACAACCAATTTTTTTGGATTTTTACTTTTTAATTTTTTTGTGATTTTCTAAATATAAAAAAAACCCGAAAAGAGTGAGATACGGTTACCGAAGCAAGCTTTCCATAAATTCCAATTTTCCACGCTTCTTGAGAAGAGTTCAGAAATCTCACAATTTCCTAAAAAGAACGAAATAAAAATAAGACAAGAAATAAAACTAACTCGAAAAATTAAAAATTAAGGCGCGAAAAATAATTAGTCCCCGGCAGCGGGGCCAAAAACTTGATGTGCTAAAAAAAATTATTTAAAATTGATTGCAAGTGCACAATCTCGTTTTATTAATTTTAGATTCGTTCCACAGGGACTATTTTTATTCGCAAACCTTAATTTCTAATTTAATCGAATTAGAACAAGTATTTTTTGAAATTTGAATACTAACTAATCTAATTAATTCGTAAAAGAAAATTTAAACTAATTTTGAAAAAGGAAATTAAATAACCAAAAATTAACTAAATTATTTAAAAAAAATCTAAATTATTCTAAAAGTCCTAATTTATTTTTTAAACTATTTAATTCTAAATTAAAACTAAATTATGTTTTAAAACATTTTCTAAATTATTCGGAAATTATTCTAAAAAAAATCTTAAAATCAAATTAACAAATAGAAAATTTGATTACAAATAAAAAGAAGACAGAAACTGATGGATTCATCTTAACTCATAAATGCAGTAAATTAGTGACAGAAGAAAATGAAACAGGGAATTAAACTTGCGGGGAAACAAAGCATTACAAGCAATTAAGACTTAAATAAAATGAACTCAACAACATTAAATCATTAACGAAAGTACATTACTTAGCAAATTTGACTCACAAACTCGAAGAAATCAAAAGCAACTTGGCGAATTTAGACTACAGTGATACAAACGTAAAAAAAGCATAACTAAGTATAACCAAGACTCGAAATCATAATTCGACAAAACCCAAAATTCAACGTTTCAAGTGAAACTCAGAACTCGGTAGGCTCGACAAAACAGACTTAGCAAAATCATAGCGGAACTCAGCGATTGAACAACACCTGACTCAACAACTCAGACTCGCAAAAATACAAATAACGCAGCACTTAGGACAGCAACTCGGGGCTCGATAACTCAGTGACTCAAGAAGACGACTCAGCACAGCAAAGAAAATGTAAATACTAAACCCAGTAAATTGATGAGACGACTTGATAAACTCAGCTACTCGAATAAAACGGAAACAAGGAAAGGGGATGGAGTGCTTGTTCAACTAAGACAAAGAGAGTAAGAGAGAGAGAGAGAGAGAGAGAGAGAGAGAGAGAGAGGGGGGGGGGGGGGAGAGAGAGAGAAGAAGGAGGGTGAAGGAGACAAAGGGGAGAGGAGAAAGTGAAACTGGGTTTTAAGGAAAGGAAAGGAAAAAAAAATTGGCTGGGTTTGGTCTGGAATAAGAAAGAGGAGAAGACGAGTTTTAGAAGAATAACAGGGGTGAAGGTTCGTGTAAATACAGGAAAAAAAACTTAGATTTAAAAATGAAATTTTACAAAACTAAAATAATTTCTTTTTGTTTTGTTTTGTTTTTTTTTAAAAAATAAACTACGGAAATAAAGACAGTAATTTACGAAATTAAAATTTAATCTAAGGACATTAAAACAAGGATTTGGAATTAAAATGGCCAACAATAAAATTGAAATTAAAATGGGCAAATTACGAATTAAAAGTTAAATTATAACTACGAACAAGAAAATAAAAATCGTTACTTTCAACCCATAGTGGTTAGCTTTTCGCTTCTTTGTCCATTACTTGGATTTACGAAAATAAAGAAACAAGGCAACAATAACAAAAGAGCAAGACAAGAAGTAAAGAAAATAAAAATTGCATTAATTATAATAGGAGTGTGTACAAGATTTGAAACTAAGAAAAGAAATACAAGAAATTAAAACTGCCCTAAAATCTAAGTTACTAAATACAAGGGGGTGAGGGGGTATTTATAGGATAGGAATTAGGGTTAAGGGGGGTGTTGGGTAAATCCCCACCATACATTTGTGGTGTGTGGTGGTGAAATCCTAGTCATCTATTTGTTTCCTTCCCCCTTAAACTTTGAAGAGTTGATCTTGGCCATACACTTCTCTAATGTGTTGGGATGATCTCCACCTTCCACTTGTCTTGAAATATTCCTTTTGCTCCAAGCTCCTAATTCTTTTCCTTCTTTCATTTTTGGTCCTTTTTCTTCCTCTTTTTCCCTTCCTTGCTCTTTATTTCTTTATTTTGTCATTTCTTTATTTATTTACGAATTTCCTGAAATGCAACAAAATAATTGATTAAAATACGAGTTCAAGCAATAAATAAGTAATAAAAATATGCAAAAATATGCACTTATCAATTTTCCGTACAACCTTTATCTTCTCATCAGAAGCAAAGAACTGCAAAACCAGATAAACTCCATCAAATTTCCATCAAGTTATAGCAGGGATCATACACAAAAAAAATCAGATAAACTCAATTCTAGATTTCTATTAGATAAGTAATATTTTAGTAAATTACATATATTACAGAACTTAAAAAAACGCATAACGACTTGGTGTCTCCAGCATAACAAATGTTATAATTCATAACCAGAGATAAATGTTGTTACTGGGCCTGGAGATAAATGTTGCTTCCAAGGCTATTTCTGCCACCACTAGTTATAAATGATAAGTGGATTTTTATCCACTTGGATCGCTTCATTTTGGCTTAAATTTATCGCTTGTATCTCAAGTATTTGTGTGTTTTAATATGTTTTGTGTAGCTGTGCAGGTTAGCAAATTGCCAGCTATGATTGTTGATTTTCGTTGGTCTTGGAGTTTAAATTGAGCTTTGGAATGAAGGATGGTGAATTTCCCTAGGCTACCATGAGGATTCAAAATTCAAGAATTGAAGAACGGGAAGTGGCAAAAGAATCGGAAGAGAAAACGGAAGATAAATGAGCAAATTGTGGGAAATTCGGATTTGCCAGTAGGTTGCGCAGTCTACTTTGTTTTAGCCATATCTAGAGTTCTACAAGTCTGTTTGAGGCCCGTAAGCTGTCCACGCAAAGCTTGGGAAATTTTCTACAACTTGGACAGAAGGCACGGCGCGGCAGCGCCATGTTATAGCTTGTGGATTGCGCGGCAGCGCTGGTGTCATAGATGTGGCGCGGCAGCGCCGTGTTCCTGCATAGAAATGGCGCGGCAGCGCCGGCTGTTCTGACGGGAAAATCCTGAATTGCTGATTTTTCGAGATAAAGTCAAAAAATAAAATTCCTTTCGAATTTCTTGCACCTGGAGGCCTATATAAAGAAGGAAAAAAACCCTAGAATGGTAGAGGTCGGATCACGTATTGTATTTACGAAGTTTTAAAGCACGAAGAAGTGAGGAAGAAGATAGTTTTCAATTTATTCTTGTATTCTTCCTAGTTTGTGGATGCTCGATTTGGGTGTATTCTTTAGAACTCTTGATATTTATTTAAATCATTATTAGTTTTCTTCTATCATGTTTACATTGGAACCCATGGTGATGATTAGTTTGATTATGAACTAATTCGTTGTCATGGGGTTTTAGCGGATTTATTCATGAAGTTTATTTGTTGAATCTTCTCGATGCCTATAGTGTGATTGATGTGATATCCTATCATGGTTGATTTAATTCGTTATAGGAGAGTAGCTAAATCTTGTAATTGTGTGTCAATTCTTATTGAAGCGGAAGTGGATCTAAGAGTTTAGAACTTGCCATGCTAGCATAGGTTTATGCGTGAGAATATCATTCATAATTAGTGTCGTAACTCTAACCGTTTTATGACGACTATGTGATCAATTGAATGCTTGTACTTCAACCATTATGTTTCAATCTTTATAGACATATGGAGATTAGGCATAATTGGGAGACTAAGTGATTTCTATCTATTGTGGATATTATTTAGGATGGTATTTGTGCAACGAAAGTTGGCTTATATCAGTTTTATGTGTTCGATCAGGTATTAACAAATCACATGAAAAGGCTAGAGAAGTGGAGACTATAGATGGATTGTTTAATGAAGTTAAAATCCCATGTTTATTTTGCATAAGTAATTCGACATAATTCTTAGTTCAAGTAGTTGATCATTAGTTATAATTCTTAGAGTAATTGTAGTGATAAACAAAAATCCAATTATTAATTTGTCGTAGCATCGAATAATAATCATACATTGGTGAGTGAATTAACTAGACAATACAACGAGTCCCTGTAGGAACGAATCTTATTTGCTATCTATATTACTTGAAATCACGTGCACTTGCGTGTTGAGTTTGGTCGTAACAATAAACACACACAAAATTGATACATGTCACAATATACATACACACAAAATTAATCGGAGCTGCGAAACATGATTCAAAACATAAATAAAAAGGATAATACCTACAAATCGAAACCATTTTTTAATTCAAAAAATTCCCAAATCGAAGCCCAAATTCAAAGCAAATAAGCCTAATTTTGAACTCAAATCCCCGAAGTAAAGAGAAAAGAATAAAATTAAAAGCAATCAAACATGAGGTTTTAATTGAATATAAGAATTAAAACCATTTTGAACCGAAACCCAAAAAACCCTAATTCGAAAAATTCCCAAATTGAAGTGCAATCAAAGAAATTTAATGCCTTTAACTGAAGGAGGCTCCGATTAGTAGTATTTTCGGTCTATGGAAGTGAGATAGAGACTCTGATTAGTAGTATTTTGGGCCGACGAAAAGAGAGGTTGAGATAGGGTGAGGGAGAGGGAGAGTGTGAGAGCGAGAGACGGGGTGAATGTGATGCGAGGGAGAATGAAATCGAAAATATTTCAAAGGGCAGTGTTTTGTTGAAAGGTGAAAATTAGAAACGCGGTCTTTTTGCCGCTTTTTAATTTAGAATTTTTCATTTTTGTATGTTTGTAGATATTTAAATATTATTGATTTCAAAATAATGTTTTCATTTTTTAATTAATTAATTACTTCTTTTTGCATATTCTTAATTTTAAAAAAAATTAATTATTTTTACTAAAATTAATAAGTTTTCATGTCAAATAAAATAAAGTTTTTTGCTTTCAATAAAAAACAATAATATGTTATTATTAATATTAAAAGATTAATAACATAATGAATCATAAAATATAATTAATAATATATTAAAATAAATTTAATCGTATATGAAAATGTTTTCATATTGCATAGCATGTTTAAAAAAATTAGAGAAAAGTATTCAGTTTTCATAAATTTAGAGAAAATAATAAATGAACATAAAAATAAAATTATTCATCTTAAAATAAAATTATTCATCTTAATAATAAATGATAATAAAAATAAAATTATTTTGATGGAGCATCAAAAACAAAATCTAGTGGCGCAGCCGACCACCTCCCGGCCGCCCACGAAGATTTCGGGCCGACCGGCCGACCACCTTCCAGCCGACCATGGTGTGGCCGACCATGGTGGCTTGGAGCCCTCTGGCCGATCACCTTGTGGCCGATCACGAGCTACTCCGTGGTCCGGCCGATCGCGGGTTAGTTCGTGGTCCTGAATCTCGATTTTTTCAGCGAATCTCGGATAGTTTCTAGTCCTAGATCTCGACTTTTTCAGCGAGTCTCGAATGGTTTTCAGTACTAAAAAGAGGTCAAGATTAGCACCGTTTAATGCTGTTTAAGCACTATTTAGTGCCTGTTAGCACAGTTAAGTGCCGATTAGCACCGGTTATTGCCGCTAGTGCCGTTTTATGCCATTTAACATTGTTTAACACTGTTTAAACGTTGTTTAAGGCTGATTAGCACTGTCTAGTGCCATTTAACACCGTTTAGTGTTGTTGAACATCGTCGTAAATGCGTCGGTCGCTCCACGCTTTACGTTAAGATGATGTTGTTGAAAATACTCACGTAAGAGTAATGAACCCTGACCCAAGTCTCGAATATGGCCGTTATAACTTCAAGGAAAACCTGATCAGTTTTCCTAGAAGTTGGGGGGCAAATGATATGGGCTAAAAGTAAGCCCTAAAGACACATTTAATGTGGCATTAATTAGACCCAGAATGGTCCAAACGTGGGGCCCACCAGATGGGCCCAAACCCCAATTATAATAATAATTTTGTAATTAATATTGGGGAAATAAACAGCTCAGCAATAAGAGTCAGATAAGGATATTATCTCCACCAGACTTATCCTCCAAGGCATCCAATTCGATATGGAAACTGATTCCTACAAGGAATAGATCTGGAACCTTCCTCAAGGAAGACTTGTCCACCAAGTCTCTGACTCCTACCATAATTCTAAGGCTTCTCAGCCTATATAAAGGGCTTGACCCCTCATTCTCAGAACTACGTTTTTTGGCTTGATTCTCAATAACGAGATACGTAGGCACTCTGTGAGGACCGATTAGTCTCGAACACGGAAACAGCCATTAAAGCTCGAAGCTCAACCACCCTAGCATTAATTACAAATCGTAACCTAGTTTTTATTTCACAAAAAAGTACACTTTTCTGTTAATTAATTTTGTCCTAAATGATGATTCTATTTTTTTAAATTATCTACTATATATATAATAGGGCAACATGTCACATTTTATTCATGTGTGATTTACAATTATGCCCACAAGTTATTATAATTTTGCAATTATGCCCCCAAGTGTCAACATCAATAAAAATACAAAAATGTCTTCATGTTGTTGGGAATTGAACCCATGACATCTGAATCATAATTTTAATAAATTTAGTTCACCACTACAACCACTATACCATATGCCTATTTTGTTAAATATTAGAATCCATTAGTTTTATCTAGCGGTGCTTTTTTAAAAAAATCAAGAAAATATAATTGTTTCGCTCAAGTGCCCCATATTATTTACATATCATGTGTCATTTAATTTTTATATCATAATTTTAATAAATTTAGTTCACCACTACAACCGCTATACCAAATGCCTATTTCGTTAAATATTAGAATACATTAGTTTTATGCAGTAATGCTGTTTAAAAAATCAAGAAAAAATAATTGTTTCGCTCAAGTACCCCATATTATTCACATATCATGTGCCAAATAAATTTTATATAATTTCATATATCTCTATACACATACAAGAATCATATATTTATTCTATTAATAAAACTTGTATCATTTTGTTAATGTAAAAGTTAAAAATTGAATGTAAATATTTTATAGAATATTTAGAGGATCGTTTATTAGAAAAAAATTTCATTACTCTAATTATTTGCAAAAACACTTAGGCCCTATTTGGAAAATCTTATTTTTCAGAAATAATTTACTTACTCTGGAAAAAAGTACGTATATATGTACTTTTTTCTGAAATAAGTAACTTATTTTTGCAAGATAACAAATATTAAACTCCCCATACACATTTTTCTCTAAAAAAAGTATATAAATACGAATTTTTTTCCGAAATAAATAACTTATAAGTCGAGTTAAGATTTGTCAAACGGGGCCTTAGTATTGTGAAGTCTGTCTAATGCACGCATATGAATTTAAGTAAATTCTTTGTATCTTTCCTATTTCAAAATAAAAAATTGCACGAGTTGTTTTGGTATGGTGCTTCTTTGTATTTATATAGCAGGGATTATAGAGCATGAAACTAGCAAAATTTATCGAGTCTCTCATGTCACTCATACCTAAAATGTGGTCAAAATTATAACAAGTATTAAAATTGTACTTCAGGTCATACTCGCTTCTTACAATTATTTAGATGACATTGCCAACTTAGAGATGGAAGAAGATATAAACTATATAGATTTACTAACCGCAACACAATTTTCATTGATAAGATCATAATAAATTATGATGAAATAAAGTCGCAATAAATCGAATATTGTTCATCATCATAACAAATTTTTCTAACATGTAATGTAAAATGCGTCAAATATCGAACCATCAACACACAAATACAGCAAAAATTAAGTTAATTAAATTAGAGCATTCCTGTGCCTTGCACGGGTATTGAAGCTAGTTCTTTTTAATAATCCAACTATATGGATTTCAATATTTAAAAATTGATTATTTAATGCAACATTTGAATTATTTTTTTAAAATAAATATATAAGATGAAAAAATAAATTACTTTTTTTCTTGTAACACGCGAAAAGGAAAAAAAAGGTTGAAATTGATGAACGAGAAAAAGACCGCCGCCCAACCAAATCGTTTCACCGCTTTTGACTGCTAAAAACTACTCGTAAACCCCTCTCACTCTCACTCTCTCTCGGCTCTCCCTCTCTCTCACTCGTAAAACTCTCTTCCTCTCTCCCTCAATTTCTCTATAATTTTCTATAATTTCTCTATAATTTGGGTTCAATTTAGGGCTTCTCAGATGATTGGGGCTTCAATTTGAGGCTTAAATTTCTTCAAATTGGGGTTTTTTCAAATTAGAGTTTTTTTTCAAATTACATTTTGAGTCCAATCTAGGGCTGAGCAAAACCGAACCGAAACCGAAAAACCGAACCGAAATGTTGAATTTCGGTTCGGTTTGGATTGTATTTTTCTCAAAATTTCGGTTATTCGGTTTTTCGGTTTAAACCGAAATTTATTTCGGTTCGGTTTGGTTTTTTTTATAAAACTTCGGTTCAAACCGAATTATATATATTCTTTATTTATATTATATATGTATATGTTTATATTATATATATATGCATGATTTAATTAATTCAAAATTAAGTTTAAATATTTAAATTGATAGTTTGTGTCTTATTTTGTTTTAATTGTTACATATTTTAATATAGTTGTTATTAAAATTAATTTTAAAATTAAAAAAAATAATATTATATATAATTTTTTTAAAATCGGTTCGGTTCGGTTTTGGCGAAATATTTCGGTTCGGTTTTTCGGTTTTTCGGTTCGGTTTCTACGGATAAATCGGTTCGGTTCGGTTTGGTAAAAATCGGATTTCGGTTATTCGGTTTTTGTTATTCGGTTCGGTTAACCGAACCGACCGAATGATCACCCTAGTCCAATCAATTCGATTTCTTCACTAACTAGGCTTAAACTATGACTAACTGATCTCTTTTTTTGATTTCAGGAATTCTTCGGTTGGGCATCGATTTTGGGGCTTTGGTTTAGTGGATTCTCAAAATATTCACTATCTTCTACGGTGTTGTGAGGTCAAGTTTATTGCTTATCTCTCTTTATCCTATTCACGGGATGTCGGTCTGAATAAGAAACGTATAGCGTATTTCATGTTTCTAAAGGTACCTCCGTTATTGCTTTGGCTTATATATACATGTAGTGCCAGGGATTTTTTTTAATGCAGTGTCTCTTGATTTTTGTACTGAGCTTTTGTTGTTTCTTGATTATTTTCATGTAAAAGGGTAGTTTTAATTTATGTTCTTGATTCATTTGGTTGTGATTTTTTGGGTATTTTTATGTCAAAGTAGAAAAGGGTTTTTTTTGGTAGTGTTGTTACTGTTGCTTTTTCATTCCTTCCTTTCTTGCGGTTGTTCCTTTTTAGAGTTAAACTGAGTTGTAATATGTTGGTCAAAACGTGTTGTTCAGGACACGCTAGCCTGCCTGGATTATATACCAGGACCGGCCGACCAGCCCCATGGTCAACACCGGCATGTAAATCATGCTAACCGTGCGGTAAGACCCAGTGGCTGGGCTTCCCTGCGATATGCAAGATACACCGCGTCTTGTCTTGGTCAAAGTTTCCACTGTCTCTCCAACACGTCTACACGCAGGGGGCGGGTGAGGTTCGAACCCGTGAACCTTTGGATATATGTTAAACTAAGTTGTAATATGTTCCATATGTGTTGCCTGGTTATATGTGTTGCAGAGTTAAACTGCTTATTATGTTAATTCAGTTTTCTTAACATTTTGCAATATAACTCTATGGCAGGAGGTAGTACTAGTGTCTTGCCTGAATTTAATTATATCTATATATTGAGGTATAACAAATAGTTCTGATATGATGAAACCTAGCTAAGAAAACTATAACTTCCTTCTCACTCTGCTCTCCTGCAATATACCTTATCTCGAGTTACACAAGTATTAGAAACCATGGATTGTAAATATTTCAAGGCCTGGAGTATCAGCCGTTTGGTTAGGGGCTGGCTCAGACCAAAATATATGTGCCTCATATGTATGCTCACACTTTTTAGAACTGTATGCGATGTAGTGTATTTTATCAATCATATACGAATATCATATCAAGTTCAAATCTGATGGTACTTGTTACTCTATGCAAGTGTGGGACAAGAAGATGGTTCATACGCAGTTTTACTGGTGTTGGTATCACGTTCCTACTTCATCACTGGTATTTTTCTTAGCTTTATCAATTCTCTGAATGATAACTGTTAACATCTTTGGTGATGTTTGAACTGTTACATCAAGTGTTGGGAAACAATTAAGCCATTAATGTTTATTAATTATAGGTCCTTAACCTTTCTTCATCTGCATTAGCATTGAGGTAGGTTTCAAATTAGTGTAATGTGAAACTACATAGGATCTTATAATTAGTAGCTATTAATCTGTTCGTTAGCATACCAAGAGCAATGCAATCATTTACAAAATGAAACTCTATCCCAAGTGAGCAATTTTTTTACTTATTTATTTGGCTAAAATGACTTGAATGTCTGACCATATGCCAAATTAGTTCAACCTAAAATTTCCACTGAATCTTGTCACTAACCAACTTAAGTGTATCTACAATAAAATTATAAACATTCATAAAACTATCATGTTTTTGACAATCTGTGAGCTTGTCTCAGGAGCCAAACAGGCATGAGATTACACAGACAAAATCTATAACCAAGATTTACCATTTCTACTTAATAATTTGTAGCTTCTCAGCATAATATGTTACGTGGTTTGCACTATGCACTGTTGAAAATGGATATAGAAGCTGCTGATTAGGAGTTATGTGGTGCTGATATGGCCTCTAAATAAGCAGCTGAATTAGTCAATAAAGATCAGTAGAGATTTAATAACGATCCTTTCTGCATCTACATTAGCATTGAGGTAGCTTTCAAATTAGTGTAATGTGAAACTACTAAGTACTGATTGAAATCAAGTATTATATTATTTGCATTGCCAGTGAATGAGTTTACTTGATTTTTTGAAGATTGCTTATACAACTTCAATTGACATATGGACAGCTGGTTGTGTTTTGGCTGAGCTGCTCTTAGGCCAGGTAGACTTTTTTTTTGTTTTTTTAGTTATCTTCATTTTGCCGCCATCTAAATTTTTTGGTACTTATCGTATTATTATTTATTACTCTGTATCTTATTATTCTTATAATATTCAAACTTTAGCCATTGTTTCCTGGAGAGAATGCCATTTCTATAGCAAGTTTGTTTGTTTTTTGCAGATTTGTGTTTGGTGTTGGCATCACATAATAAACATGGCTGAGAAAGAAAACATAGATGGCATGGTCTGATCCCCTGTTGGCTTTAGTGGATGCTACAATGTTTCTTATCTATTTGCTTTTCAGGGAGGTGCAAAGAAGGTCATCATATCTGCCCCAAGCAAAGATGCTCCCATGTTTGTCGTTGTTGTCAACGAGAAGGAATACAAGTCTGACATCTACATTGTTTCCAATGCTACTTGCACCACAAATTGCCTTTTTATTTTTGAAGTTAGGATTCAATAATATGTAGTTTATTGTACTTTGGTCATATTTGGGGATGAGTTGTTGCAGGAAAGGTGATTAGAGTGAAATAATTTGTATTTTATTTTCTTGGTTGTTCTGGATGGAATTCATGTATGAACAAAATGGTGATTTCGAAATTTTTATATGAAGTGTTGCATTTGACTTTAGTTGATGTTGCATTTAAAAAGAATGGTGTTGCTTATAATTTTTTTTAGTGTTGCAGTAGACTCAATTAGTGTTGCATTAGATAGTGGTCCCCAGTGCTAACGTGGCACCTTGGTGGGCCCCACTATTGACGTGGCACCATGGTGGGCCCCATTGCTGACGTGGAACCATGGTGAGCTCCACTGTTGAAATGGTTAAAATCTTATGCAACACCATGTGGTATTGCCTTTATGTGCTTTTGGTGTTGCAATATAGACCTTATGCAATACTTTCTTGGCGTTGCAGAAGATTGCAAAAGTGTTGCATTAGGGGTCTTACGCAACGTCAATATTGGCAACGCTGCTGTGGTGTTGCCTATAACCTTAGGCAACGCTTTTCAGGTCTTTTTCAACTTTATTTGGGGGTTGCGTATGCTCACTTATGGCGTAGTGCATGTACTAATTATGAACTACATGTATTCATTGTTTATGTGTGTGTATAATTGATACTAATTAACTATTCACATTTTTATGTAGATTGTTATAACTCGAAGGTGAACATGGTGTCGAGGCCAAGAAAATGGTAAAAACGAAGATGAAGATAACAAAATTACAAAGAATGGAGGCCAACGATGAAAACTTTGAAGATGATGAGTTTAAACACTTCAAAAATTTCTAAATTTGTTCTCATTTTTTGTAATTCGAATAGTTCTTTGAAGATGTAATTATAATTTTTTAATTCAATGATTGTGATCATGTCAGCTTATGATTTATGATGAATGTATGAATTTTGGTTATGGGTTATGCCTATGATTTAGAGATTGATTTCATTGTGCAATTTGTTTACAATGAATATTAATGAATCACTATTTTTTTTAAAAAATTGGCCAAACAAATCCTACCAATCTGTGCTATAACCAACCACATTCAAGCCATTTCCTACCAAAGTTACAATGGTTGGAATTGATTGGTAGGAAATGCCAATTTACATGGCTTCTGTTATAAAACCGACCTAATTGACATACCTATTTCCTACCAATGTTGGTAGGTTTTGATAAGTAAGTTTCCGCCAAAAAATTCGTGAAAAAGTTGAATTTCCCGCGCACATCAAAACCTACCAATATTGGTCGATTTTGATCAGTAAGTTTTCGCCAAAAATTTCGTCAAAAAGTTGAATTTTCCGCGCACATCAAAACCTACTAACATTGGTAGGAAATAGGTCTTGACTAAAGTAAAAAATGACTTATTTCCTACCAATATTGGTAGGAAATAGGTCTTGACTAGAGTCGAAAATGACATGGCAAAAATGACGTGGATTGGTCCCACTTGATACGTGGATGACACGTCAACATTTGGGGTCCATTTTAACCTGACGAGTGACTTGGCACGTGACGTGTTTTGGTCCCATGTCATGTGACTGCCTATGTGGCTATCACATGGCATGTGGGGCCTTTTGGAAAAAAGGCACCAATTCCGTCCAAAAGGCATTTTCGACCTGAGTAATTCCAACCATTCGAATTGGTCAGTTTTCATGGCATTTCTATCACAACTATAAGATCAGAGATGAAGAAGATTATATTCCATTAATATGAACAAATCAAAGTCTACAATCAAGAAGATTATGATACATCTTCATATCCAATACTATGGTTACAAAGATAGAGTTTAGAGCTAGAGAGTAAAACAAGAGAAAATGAATCTAACTAACTAATCATTACTGACTATAGCTATTTATATCTATACAAGTTGTAACAAACTCATAACCGTCTTGCCACCTCAGCATACAGCTTTACACAGATGGATCACTCTGCCACTCAGCTTTGCCACTCATCTTGCCACACAGTTATGCTCGTTTTGTGTTGTATGTGTAACATCCCCCCTCAAGCTTGATGGGGCAAACAGATTAGCAACATGAAGCTTGGACTGTAACAATGCTAACAGATATGAAGGCAAAGCCTTTGTAAACATATCAGCAGGTTGAACCGAAGTACTAATATGTGCAGGAGCAATCAAACCAGACTGAAACTTATCATGAACAAGATGACAGTCTATATCAATATTGTAACACCCCCAGATATGGGGTCAGGGATCTGGTCGTTACGACCTCAATATCCACCCTCAAAACCAATATAAATGAAATTACAACCTTGTGACCTAAAACAACAACAACTCACCCGTTATAGTCCCAGAGATGAAATCAGAGTAACCATCAATATTATTAATCACAATTTGAGTTCTTACAACCCAAATAATTTTTATTAACTAAAACATGCTCTTTGCCATCCATTTATAAATGCCAAATAAATACATACATTAGCTACTCGAAAGCTAACATCTAACCTACCAATAGCTTCTTACTCAGCAGTGGCAGCTATGATCTCAACGGTTGATCCTCAGACTGCTATCACTTGCTTGTACCAATTGCGCCTTATGCGACCATCAGATCTAGCTGTTGTTGTGATATAATAGATAAAGCAAGGGTGAGGAATAGCCCACCAACAATAATATAACAGTTCAAAAGTATTTTGAAACCATATGCCATGCATTTAACGAACATAAGGCCAGTATAATATGAAAGATGAAGTTACAAGGTAACTCAAAAATATATATTCCATGGACATACTTGATACGCAAAAGATAAGTAAAATATCATCATTGATCAAAAAGAGGAACTTGCAAAAAATATTACAATTCCAATTATGAATTTAGAACAGGCATGCATGCAATGGCATATGTATAACAACAGTCATATATATATTATCACAACAACAGTTCCAAGTATTGGAAACTTGCCTGGTAGTCGGGTGGAGGTAGTGTGTCCTGGGTCAGCTCGGTGATCTATAAATAATCAGAATATTCGAGATTAATCACTTAACGTTGTTTAAAAAGCTAAGTATAAACTTAACTTAGGTTAAAACATGTTTTCGAATTATCTCGTTATGCACCCTTTTTGTGTACTCTTATTAACCTCGTTTCGACCCGACATTTGTTCGTTATTACGGCTCGTCATTACTCTTACACTTGGTATATACTTAAGTCATATAAGTTCTAGGGTCGATCGTTTATGAACCAAGATTTTATCTCGAGTTTTATCGTCCGTTTTCTAAGTGGTTTTCCAAAGTTAAACCAAGTATTCGTTTTAGGGGTTCGTTCGTATTTAACCTCGACTCGAACATTTTTATCAAATCGAAAAATGATCCAATTGACATGTGATTTTCTTTCACATCTTCCTCATGACCTCTAATATTTAATTACCATGATTCGTCACTAACTTACACATTTTACCGAGGTTCAATTTCACTTACGAACTTTCATTTACGGTTTCGAACCACTTTTACGAATTTAACCATAATTCCTAAACCGTAAGTCCATTTCACACGAGCCTTATATCAAAACGAAGCTTATAACATAATCTAGCTTGTCATGGCAGAATACGAAACTGGACAGTGAGTTATAGCTACTGTCAAACACGAATTCTTAAGGTTAACGAAATTTTGGCATTACGACGGCTATAAATCGAACGTTCCATAATTCGTAATATCAAAACCAAGCCACACCGGGCAAACCAAACATCTTACATACATGATATACACCTCATAAGTCCAGGAACATCTCAACTCATCCTATTAATCATTATATGGCTAAATCAACTAAATAATCATGCTTATATGTTTAAAACAACATCATCATCAAAACTAATCCAATAATCACAAAAACTCAAAATAAGTTCTAGGGTTTCTTAAGAGTTATACCTTTCTTGGAGTATTCTAATACATGAACAAACTTGGTTTGTCCTTGTATAGCCTTAGGATTGCTTTGATCATCCAAACAAAACAAGAAATCAAAGTTAGTTCATGAAGGTTACTATTCATCAGTTCAAAGATCTGCAAAAATGAGGCCCTTACCATGCTTTTCTGGACAAGGCTTCTAAAGGAGAGTTGTAGAGAATCTGACCAGCTTTACAACAAGCTAAAGAACACAAAATTACATTGAGTAATGAAGGAGATATGACTGTTTGAAAATCGTTACAGAAAACTGTCAAGAACAGGCAGTTTGGTTTCTTCAATTTGGGGAAGGTATTTGACTAGGCTACACTCATTAGATTACCATGAAATTTTGAACGAATGTTTCCCATGGAGTGGAGAAGCTATGGTTAAAATTTGGTGATTTTAGAAGCTCTAGATTGGGAGATATGAATTTTGCTTTGTGTAGTGTTTCTGCTGGACAGGTTTTGGAGAAATGGAGAGAATGGAGTTTCTTGCTTTTCTCTTGCTTGGTCTCATCTAATCTTGTATTATTGGTATGTAAGGATAATATCTAGCATAAAGTGACTTTATTAAAGTGCTTGGGTCATTGCATGCATCATCTTCCACTAGCAAGCTTGTTGTTTAAAGATGAAATTAGGCTAAGTACTTAGTTTGCTTTCTAATTGTTCTAGTTGCTCATGTAACTACTTAGTTGCTAGATATTTCCACTAGCTCATTTATGTACCTTGGTACCCTGCTTGTTTCTTTGTCCGGTTATTGCTCAATTTACTGATCGTTCGAAGGAATATCTCGAAGATTTCCAATTAGGGTTTTACCGGGAACCGTCTCAATAATTATGCTATCATTCTCAATTCTCTCTTTAATAATTCTTGATCCTACTTTCCATAAATCCTTTCAATAAATCCATAGGTCTTTCCGTGTTCGGGGATATCTCAGGGAAAATAAAAGTGCTATTTTTCAGAATTCGATAGCTTTTACATACACTGTTTTTCCCTTCGGGTCACTAATATGGACTTAGAAATCTATTCCGGGTACTTCTATATCGTGCCGTCTAATAATATTCTTATCATAACCAAAAACACTATTCATTTCTAATTCCGTATAATTAGGAAAATGTCCTCGTTCTCTTTCGAGCGTTCCGTATCTCTTTTACGGAATCACTGGACTTATACTAGGTATCGGTTTGGATGACATAAGAATATTTCTTTCCTTGGAACACCATAGCTTATTCTCTTGACGATAGATTATTCTTATTGTAACGATCGGGAATTTTGATGTGTAATATTTATGTAAATAATAAGAACTCTATAATATTTCAGGGGAGGTGTTGCTATCTTTAATTATATAAATATGTGTTCCGTGGAATTATTATATGATTTTGTGACCTTAGATGATTAATCGCAATTGAATAGATATTGTATATCATTTGTTGTACCTGCGGGTATTTAAATATTTTTACCAGGCGGATTATTTCTTGATATCATCTCTTTAAGACATTTCAAGATTTTGGAACCCCAAATTATGTTTCGTTTATGTCTAAAAATTTTATGTATTTTAATTAGTGATTTATAAATTTTATTTAATTTAATTATTGAGAATATTTCTAAAAAAATTATATGCTTTATTTTTATATTATTTTTAAATTATTTTAAGAATTATAAATAATTATTTAGATATTTAACAAATTAAGGATTTATAAAATTTTACTCGTTTAAGCATTTTGGGGTTTATAATTTATTTCGTTATTGTTGTAATTATCCTGACTTTTGTAACAATTATACAGTCGTTTTATTTTTTTTTCCTCGGACCCTTATCTCTCCACGTCTCTCTCTCCCTCATTCTTATCTCTACCATATCTCTCTCCCTCGATATTTTCTCTACCCCCTCCCATGTCCTCTCTTTCTTTCCCCTCTCCCCGTCGCCGTCCACCACCGTCCTGCCAGCCCCGTTCGGCGTCTCTCCTGAGTCGTGAACGTCGGAAAAGCTAAGCCCAGCCTTCCTCTTTCTTCGATAATCATCCACAACCCATAAAGGGTAACTTTTCAATTCGACTTGGAATTGAATCGTTTGTTTTCCTGTTAACTAATGTTAGTTATGCTTTGTTCTAGTTTTTTTGATAATAATTATGGGCTGTAGAATGAATGAATCAAATTGTTTGCTAAAGATTGTGTTGTTTGAGTGAAAAATCGATTTCGTCGGAAAATTCTTAGTTGCCGGAATTTGGGTATTTGAATTTGCTTGTAAGATTCGTTATTGTAGATGAATAAATCGTTAAGATTAGAAGCATATTCATATTGTTAATTGAATTTTCTATGTTGAATTGACTTCGCCGGAAAACGACGGGTTTACCGGACTTTGGTGTGTTTGGCGTGTTATTTGGTTGTTATAAGATTGTGTAGGAGTTATGGAACGAAGTTGGGAGTGACCAGCAGTAGAACGAGTGCATTTGGACTGTTTTGGACTAACCGGAAAAATTTTCCGGTGGCCAGAATCTGGGAATCCCAGAAATCCGGTGACCGTGTTCTTCTTTTCCGGTTAAGTTCATAAGAATTGGGATTTTGATCTGTTAAGCCCTAAACCTGACTTCTAGAAAATGTTTTTGAATAAAATGTGTATAAAAAAAAATCAATCAAAATTCTTTTTAAAAATTAAAAAAAAAATATTTATAAAATCAGAAAATTTTAATTTAATTAATTATAATTAATTTTAGTTAATAATTTTATTAATTTAATTAATCAATTAATTTAATTATTAATTGGTTAATTCTATTAATTAATTATTAATTATTAATTATTTTTAATTTTGATTATTTGGATTAAAATTATTATTTTAGATTTCAAAAATGTAATTAAATACAATTAACCTTAATCTATTTAGGTTGATGATATAATTAATTTAATTGATCAATTATCTATTAATTGGTTAATTTATTTAAATAATTGATAATTGAAATTGATTATTTTAATTGGATTTAAATATTCGATTTACTTCTAAAAATGATTTAAGTCATTTAAGCTGAACCAAAAATATTTCTAATAATAGAGCGAGCCGACTTTAGAATTTTCAACCTATATTGTCAATAGATGAAGAAATATTTTTCCAAAAGAATTTGAATTCATATCTTGGGCTGTGTTGGTCGAACGGATTGTTCGGTGATAGCGAAATACTGATGTGATATGTGATGTAAATTGTGAAGGGTAGTTAAATAGGTATTAGTTAATAATAAGAATATATGGTGATTTGTGTTCATAACCGAACGTCTTATTGTTCTTCGTGTTTAGAGGAATTAGACGGACCAAGTAGTAAGGTTGACCAGCAAGTATCGTAGACTTAGACGATTAGAAAAGCAACTGTTGTAATTAAAACTTCATACCAGGCAGGTGCTACTATCCCTCACTTATTGTTCAAGTGATATTTTCTGCAATTATTATGCAAGTGATCTATCTCAACTCGTAAATTCACGAGTAATTGATTTGATTAATATCTGTTGCCAAAATCAATACTGTTGATTATTATCGTGATATCCATTTGTATCGTTGAATCTCTTTGCTTATATTCATATTGATCCTGTTGAGACAGAGTTGATGAAATTATGTCTATAAATGCATGTTTAACAGCGAGATCTTCTATGATACACTTGATATTCCCCAAACCTTGGAAATGAGTTGTTGTTGAAAAATAAAGATGTTTTGGGATTTACACAAAAAAAAATGTTTTGACCTAGACGCATGTCCCTTTATTATTATTAGGCCAATGTCAATAAGTGCCTTGGATCCATAAAATTTGTAGGACTTTGCTTTGTGCTCTGTCCGGGACTATTTCGCGACTGATCATCGGCTATAGTCCGTAACATCATTTGAAATCCCATATTAAAAACTTTGAAATGCTGCAGAGATTAATACATATGTCTTGTGATGGAATGGAAGAAATTTGAAATTGTTTATTTCTGTTTTAAAATTGTTCTATCTGGTATGCACTTGCTGAGCATTCTTTGGCTAATCCTTGCTATTATTTTCTAACCTTCCAGTAAAAACTGAAGATGGCCCGAGTTCGTCACACCGCCCGTAAGAGGGTTGCTATACCTACCGCTCGTTTCCATTTTCAGATGCCAGTGCAGGTCAGAAGCCAGGATAGGCTAGTAATGAATAATCTTTTGGACTAGTTGTAATGAATATGGGTTGTAAAACTGAATGTAGTCTAAAACCTATGTAATATTTGGTTATTGGCATAACTTCTTATTGAAGTTATTCTGATAGCATCTGGGCTTGTAATAACTTGGATTTAATATGCTTGTTTTGGTACCATAACCTGTAAACGATCCTAATTTGTGAGAGTGCCTTTAATTATTCTGTTTATACTGTTTTTAGTGGCACCGGGTTTCTGGGCTGTCACAAGTTGGTATCAGAGCTACATGTTGTGGCCATGGAAACAAGAATAGGTGAATGGATTTAGGGTTAGACGTTAAGTAGGAGCACTCAGATAGGAAGGTCACTATAAACAAACTCATATAGAGTTTGAGGCAAGATTATCGGATATAATCTTGAACATTAATTTATTTCCTTTATCGTGTTAAGGTAGCGAGCCTGGCATCTGATAGTATGTGGTATTATTACTGCATTACCCTGACTCGAGCTCTGATGACTCTGATGTTGATGCTCCTCCGCCGCCATCCTTTGATACGGAGAGTGACTCGTCTGAGCACCCTGTTGAGCCGGTTACTGCGCCCGTAGTCACACCTTTGACCCTAGCTATTATCTCCGCTCCCGTCCCTGAGCCTATTCTACTTAGAGCTATGTCATGTTGTGGTTGTACATTATCGACTGTATCAGTTGTGTTGTCACTAACCCGTGACATCGTGGATATATATCAGTTTTGGCTTGTGACTACCTTTTGAGCACCTTTGTTCTTGCGCCTTCTTTTATCCTTTTATTCGTGGTACTTATTATCATTTAATACCTTTGGTGGGATGCCGGAAGATGATAATCAACTTATTTAATGATAACGAGCGATATTTTAAATTTTCAACAACATTGTTTTGTAAACAAGTACCGGTACACTAAAACATATTTCCATGATTTATGCATTAAATGTTTTAAAATATCAGTTCATTATCGCTGGTTTGCAAAATGTTTTAAAGTTATTAAATAAGTTGTTTGTCTTATCCTCAGGACTATGCCTCCAAGAAGAGCCCGTTATGCTCGTGTTAATAACCCACCTAATAACCCAGAAGATCAAGCCAACCCCACTACCGCCCAGCTCCTAGAACTTCTTATCCAGCAAAATGCTAATTTGGCCCAACAGCAACAACAACTTCAGCAGCAAGTCCTACAGCAACAACAAATCCTACAGCAACAACAGCAGCAGCAACAACAACAAGTTCTCCCAACGGTAACCTTTAAAACTTTTCAAGCTGTGAAACCCCCAGAATTTAAAGGATCCGCTGACCCAGTGGAAGCCAGAGCATGGCTAAAAGAAATCGAGAAGGCATTTGTTCTCGTAAAGGTAGGAGCGGATCAGAAAACCGAATTTGCTTGTTATTATCTGAAGAATAAGGCTAATTGTTGGTGGGAGTTAGCCAAAGCTCTTGAAGGAGAAGGTGTGATACCTTGGGAAAGATTCACGGAGTTGTTTTTGGAAAAATACTTTCCTAGGTATATGCAAAACCAAATGGAGTTAAAGTTCTTTGAGTTAAAACAGGATAACATGAGTGTGATCGAATATGAAGGAAAGTTTTCTGAATTAGCAAGGTTTGTACCAGAATATGTTAATACCGAGGAGAAAAGAGCTAAAAGATTTCAGCAAGGATTGAGGCCCTGGATCAGGAATAAAGTAGCGCTGTTTGAACTAAATACATATGCTGGAGTTGTACAAAAGGCACTGATAGCAGAAGGAGAAAGTGATCAAACGCAGAAAGAAAGAGAGGATAAGAAAAGGAAGTTTGAATCTCCAGGAAACAGTCAACCCCAAGGAAATTTTCAAAATCAACCCACTAAGAAACCTGGCTTCCAGCCAGAGAGAACCATGAACTTTAAGAAGCCCGAATTTGGACAGGGAAGTAAAGGAGTTCGTCCTCTAAATGTTAACCAACCAAAAACCCCGATCATAGAATGCAAGTTTTGTGGGAAGAAACATCTAGGGGTTTGCAGTAGAGCGAATTTGGTATGCTACAAGTGTCAACAAAGAGGACATTATGCAAATGAATGTCGCAATCCGAAGGTACCGTCAATAACATGTTTTAGGTGTGAAAAGACAGGGCATATTGGAAGAGAGTGTAAGGCCCCACTGCCAATGAATAATATGATGAGGATAGCAGGACCACCCCTTCCACCTGCTCTGACTTATCCCATGTATCAGCTGACAGCCAGAACCTTTCACATGTCAATGAATGATGCTGTTAAAAATTCAGATGTGGTGGCAGGTACAATTTCTGTAAACTCCGTACTTGCCAAAGTGTTAATTGATTCGGGAGCTATTAGATCTTTCATATCTAAAGAATTTGCTCATAAATTGAATTGTGAGACTCACTTGCTAGATGAAGCTTTAATTATAGAGATAGCTAATCAGGAACGTATACCAGTTAATCAGGTTTGTCCATGTTGTGAACTTGATATACTAGGGCATCATTTTTGTGCTACTATCCCTCACTTATTGTTCAAGTGATATTTTCTGCAATTATTATGCAAGTGATCTATCTCAACTCGTAAATTCACGAGTAATTGATTTGATTAATATCTGTTGCCAAAATCAATACTGTTGATTATTATCGTGATATCCATTTGTATCGTTGAATCTCTTTGCTTATATTCATATTGATCCTGTTAAGACAGAGTTGAAGAAATTATGTCTATAAATGCATGTTTAACAGCGAGATCTTCTATGATACACTTGATATTCCCTAAACCTTGGAAATGAGTTGTTGTTGAAAAATAAAGATGTTTTGGGATTTACACAAAAAAAAAATGTTTTGACCTAGACGCAGGTCCCCTTTATTATTATTAGGCCAATGTCAATAAGTGCCTTGGATCCATAAAATTTGTAGGACTTTGTTTTGTGCTCTGTCCGGGACTATTTCGCGACTGATCATCGACTATAGTCCTTAGCGTCATTTGAAATCCCATATTAAAAACTTTGAAATGCTGCAGAGATTAATACATATGTCTTGTGATGGAATGGAAGAAATTTGAAATTGTTTATTTCTGTTTTAAAATTGTTCTATCTGGTATGCACTTGCTGAGCATTCTTTGGCTCATCCTTGCTATTATTTTCTAACCTTCCAGTAAAAACTGAAGATGGCCCGAGTTCGTCACACCGCCCGTAAGAGGGTTGCTATACCTACCGCTCGTTTCCATTTTCAGATGCCAGTGCAGGTCAGAAGCCAGGATAGGCTAGTAATGAATAATCTTTTGGACTAGTTGTAATGAATATGGGTTGTAAAACTGAATGTAGTCTAAAACCTATGTAATATTTGGTTATTGGCATAACTTCTTATCGAAGTTATTCTGATAGCCTCTGGGCTTGTAATAACTTGGATTTAATATGCTTGTTTTGGTGCCATAACCTGTAAACGATCCTAATTTGTGAGAGTGCCTTTAATTATTCTGTTTATACTGTTTTTAGTGGCACCGGGTTTCCGGGCTGTCACACTTATCCAAGTTGTCAACCAATGACATTCTTCATGGCATATAACAATTGAATCCGAATCCATTCAAATAGTCGTTCGTTAAAACCACTGTTACATCGTAGTCGTAATCACTATTCATTTCTACATTGATACATAATAAAGGTTTTAATTCTACCAAAAATCTGGGTTCTTACAAATATGTTTGGTCCGTTCATGAAAAACTGGATTAGAAGCAATATGTAATGTAGAGTTATTGTCACAAAACAAGGGTATAGGAAAAATAGATTGTGACTGTAATGTCTTAAAAAGATTAACAAGCCATACAACCTTACAACAAGTATCTTCCATGGCACGATACTCAGATTCTACAGAAGACCTTGAGACTGTAGGTTGTTTTTTACATTTACAGGATATCAAAGAATTACCTAACATGACACAGTAGCCAGTAAGGGAACGTCGACTTTCAGTACACCCTCCCCAATCACAATCACTGTACGCAGTAAGTTGTAAAGGACATTGAGCAGAGAAAAATAATCCTTGACCTGGTGAACCTTTGATAAACTTGACCTTTCTATAAGCTGCAGACAAATTATCTTCCCTAGGACATGAGATGAATTGAGATAATACATGAACCCCATATGCTAAATCTAGACGAGTAATAGTTAAGTAAAGTAAACGTTCCACCAACCGTCGATAAACACCAATCTCAGTATCAGCCAACAAAGGAGAGGTATTGTCAATTAATTTGTGATTTTGCTCAATTGGAACAGAAGAAGGTTTGATAGCAGTCATACCTGTGTCATTGAGAATATCAAGTGCATATTTATGTTGATTAACAAATATGCCTACAGTAGATCGAGCAACTTTAAGGCCAAGAAAATACTTTAAAGGGCCTAAGTCCTTTATTTTGAACTGAGAATGTAGAAAATCCTTAACTTGAGTTAGTAACTCTGTGGAATTACCAGCAAGTAAAATATCATCCACATAAACGATAGCCACAACAAATCCAGATGAAGTCTTAAAGGTGAACAAACTATGATCACAAGCAGCCTGAGAAAAACCAAATTTTAACAGAGCAGCAACTAATTTTTGATTCCAAACACGAGGTGCCTGTTTCAACCCATAAATTGACTTTCGTAGCCTAAAGACAAGTTCAACACCAGCTAAGAAGGAAGTGGAAGTAGTAGATAATTGTTGAAAACCAGGGGCAATTTCATATAAATTTCTTCAGTTAACTCACCATGAAGAAAGGCATTATTTACATCCATTTGATGTATATGCCAGTTATATTTAGCTGCTAAAGCCAACACCACACGAACTGTAGTCATTTTAGCAACTGGTGCATAAGTTTCAAAATAGTCAACTCCTATAGTTTGTGTGAACCCCTTGGCTACAAGACGAGCCTTGTATTTATCAATAGTCCCTGCTGGTGTGTACTTAACCTTGAATAACCACTTACATTCAACTATATTCTTATCTAAAGGTTTAGGCACAATATCCCATGTGTGTTTATCCTATGGAGCTCCAATTTCTACCACCATTGCATCTTGCCAGTGAGCATGTACTACAGCTTGTTTATAAGTATAAGGAACTGGTTCTTTAGTAATGTTGGCTAAAAATTTATTATAGGTTGGTGAAAAAACACTGTAAGCTATGCACTTATGCAAAGGATAAGTACATAAGGCAGTGGACTTAGAACCAATGGTATTAGCATTTGGAGGCAAACTAGTATAATCTTTGTATTTTGTTGGTAAAGTCTTATGTCTCACAGGTCTGATAGACACAATTTGAGTAGGTAAATCTGATACAATCTTAGTAGTAGTAGAATTAGAATTAGGAGGACTGGGAATGGATTGAGATGTATCAGAAATTTCAGATGTGACTAGTGGAGACACAATGGAAACAAGTGTGTCATCAGTATGGGATAAGTTGAAGCAATAGCTTGAAACAAGGATGTATGGGACAGAAGAGAAGGAGTTTCCTTAAAAGGAAATATATTTTCAACAAAAACAACATCTCTTGAAACATAACATTTCCTAGTAGCAAGGTGCATAACCCTATAACCTTTCTTACCATAAGGGTAGCCCAGAAAAACACACTGAAGTCCTCTAGGATTGAACTTATCTGAAGGACTAGAAACATCAGCTATGTAACAGAAACAACCAAACACCTTTAACAAATCATAATTAGGTGGTTTATGAAGCAAAATCTCATAAGGAGATTTGAATTGCAATTGTTGAACAGGCAACAAATTGATTATATGAACTGCAGTAAGAATGCAGTCACCCCATAGAGACTTAGGTAAATTTGCTTGAAGCATTAATGATCTTGCAACATTTAAAATATGCTGATGTTTCCTTTCCACCACCCCATTTTGTTGGGGTGTGTAAGGACAGCTAGTCTGGTGAACAATACCAGAATCATTGAAAAATTTCTGAAGAATTTGATTAGTAAATTTAGTACCATTATCAGATCTAACAGTTTTGATGTTAGTCTGAAATTGATTTTTGATTAAACATATGAAATTCTGTAGAAGTAAAGATACTTGAGATTTTTCTGATAACAAATAAACCCAAGTACATTTGGAATGTTCTTCAACTATAGTAAGAAAGTATTTACAATGACCATGAGTGCTCTTGTTGTAAGGTCCCCATAGGTCACAATGAATCAACTCAAACGGATCATAGCTAGAGTTATCAGAAACAGGAAATGGCAACCTATGTTGCTTAGCTTGAAGATAAACATCACAAGTAGTAAATTGACTACTATTTACAGAAGAAGTAACATAAGCTTTATTCAGAATAAAAGCAACAGGATGACCAAGTCTTGCATGACAGAGTTGAGCTTCAACAGATGGTTCAACATGAATTCTTGAACACAGATGATTAATAGATGAACATGACTCAGAATGAGAAGAAGAAGACATGGTGAGATTGTATAGCCCAGCTTCAGCCTTACCAATCTCTACCATCATCTTCTGGGAAGGGACCTTCAAAGTACAATTATGATTGGAGAAAAGAACTGAAGCAGAAGTGTCTGAAGTTAATTTTGAGATGGAAATTAAGTTGCAGTGGAATGAAGGAACACACAGAACATCAGTCAACAAAACTGTAGGATTTAATTTAGCTTCCCCTACATGAGTAATTTGAACAGTAGTGTTGTTTGGTAAATGCAAGATAGATGAGATAGGTTTATAGTTGCTCAACATATTAACATTAGATACTATATGATCTGTCACTCCAGAATCTAAGATCCATGTAATGTTTGAAGAATTTTGCACACTATAAGCAGTATGAGACAATGAAACACTGTGAATTTTACATGAATAATGAGACACAGAACGAATAAATCCAGAGATAGACTTCATGCTTGTTTGTATCATTTTAGCAATTTGCTCACATTGAGCCTCTGAGAAAATGTCTTTGGAGTTTCCATTTCCTTTTTCCTCAGCATCTGCAGACTTAACAGTGACCTGAGCAGCTTTCTTAGGTCTGAGTTTAGGTTTTGGCTTACCATACACGTGATGCCAGTCAGGATATCCCTGAAGGAAGAAGCACTTATCCTGTGTGTGTCCAGGATTGTGATAATGACCATAGATTTCATTAGATCCATTAGAAGCATCACCAGAAGAACTTTTCTTGTAAGAATTTGCAGGATAAAGCTTAGATTTAGATCCATTGTATTTCACATTCATAGCGACGGTTTTAGCTATAACAGGAGAAGCACATTGACTTTCTTCTTGAAGCAACAGAGAATAAGCTTGACTTAGAGTTGGTAACAGTTTCATCATGAGCATTTGGCCACGAACACCAGTATACAAATCATTTAATCCCATCAGAAATTTACTTAGACTATTGATTTGTTCGTAACTTCTAGTTTAGCACTAACACCACAAGTACATGAATTCTGTGGACATGTACACTTAGGGATAAGAGATAAAGCATTCAACTCATATGTTAAAGTACGTATTCGAGTAAAATATGCAGTAATTGACATATTACCTTGATTCAAGCCTGTAAGATCTTTCTTGAGTTGAAAAATGCGAGGTACATTGCCTTGAGTAAATCGTATAGCTAGATCGTCCCAAATCTCTTTTTCAGTGCTAAAATAAATAACGCTATCTCAAATTTCAGCAAAAATTGAGTTTAACAACCAAGATAATACCATATCATTGCATCGATGCCAGAAAGCATAGAGAGGTAAAGTTTCAACAGGTTTAGATTGTGATCCATCAATCAATCCAACTTTATTTTTAGCTGTTAATGCTAATTTTACAGATCTACTCCATTGTTGATAATTTTGAGCAGTTTAAGGTTGAATAACAAGTGCGATACCTAAATTATCAGAACTCTGCAGGAAGTAAGGATGATAAGAGTCAATTATCATTGTAGTTTGAGTTTGATTACCACTTGAATTCGTATTATTGACCGGATTAGTCATCGGATTAGAAGATACAGCAGCGGAATATGTTTGTCTGCTCATGAAAATGATGAAAACAGAGACGAGCAAGAATGAACAACAATGAACAAGATGAACGATATGCAAAAATCAACGAAATCAACGATCATATTATGCTCTGATACCATATCACAACTATAAGATCAGAGATGAAGAAGCTTACATTCCATTAATATGAACAAATCAAAGTCTACAATCAAGAAGATGATGATACATCTTCATATCCAATACTATGGTTACAAAGATAGAGCATAGAGCTAGAGAGTAAAACAAGAGAAAATGAATCTAACTAACTAATCATTACTGACTATAGCTATTTATATCTATACAATTTGTAACAAACTCATAACCGTCTTGCCACCTCAGCGTACAACTGTACATAGACGACTCACTCAGCTTTTCCACACAGCTTGCCACACAGTTATGCTCATTTTCTATTGTATGTGTAACAATTTCTGACAAAAAAAGGGTCAGAACCGACCAATCGCGTGGTCGGTTTTGGCCTTTTTTCTTGTAATGTTATGAGCAATTGTGAGATGTAGGTGTACTATTGTAGCTTCATTCATTAGTGCAGCATGCAAAGCCGTTCGTCCATGAGGACCACCATAAGTTGGCGATTCACAGTTGTCAAGAATCGTTTTTGCTACACCAGCGTAACAATTGTTGTGAAAATAAATATTTGACCATATCAAGTAGTTGTCCAATTATTCCAATAAATATCACTACAAGAAAACAGTTTTAAACCGACCGTCATTAATGGTTGGTTATAAATGAAATCGGTCGGTTTAACAACTAAAACCAATCGAAAACGACCGTCGGTTTAAGCCTGGTCGGTTATGTCAATTGGTCGGGTTTAACAGCCATAATCGACCAATAAATCGGTCAGTTATGTGTGTTTACAAATTCAATAATGTGGGGTCAGACCCGGACACGTGTCACCACGTGGCGACAGGTGGCTGCAAACGTCAGCAACATATAACCGACCACGTTCGGTCGGTTATGACTAATAAAAAAAGAAACAAATAAAATTTGACTGGCATATATAACCGACCATAGTCAAAATTGAACAAACGGTCGGTTATGACTTATAAAAAAGAAAAAAATAAAATTTGGCTGGCGTATATAATCGACCATTGTCAAACATGCACAATCGGTCAGTTTAATACCAGAAACCTTGTTAATTTGTATAACCGACCGATCTTAACCGACCACCCAAATTATAACCGACCACCTAAAATCGACCATCCATGAAGAAGATGGTCGGTTTTCTGGGAATGGAATGGTAAAAAACGGTCGGCTATGTCCTGTTGTGGTCGGTTTTCTGGTAATTGAATGGTAAAAAGTGGTTGGTTATAAGTATGTCGGTCGGTTTTATGGGTTTTTTTAAAAGAAATTGCAGGTTTTGCCAGTACTGCAGCCTAACATTCTATTTCAACATTAACAAACTACAGATTCACCACACCATTCAACTTCATATATAATAACATAATTAAACATACAAACATAAAAACCAATTTCATAAGTTCGATCATTCCAACAAATATAAAAATCACGTTCATACAAACATTCCAAGTTTTCTGCTCATTCCAACTTACAAACATCTTAGATCAAAAACAAGTTCATAAAAACCGATGACACTTAAAAACCTAATGATCCGACAAAGAAACATCAGATGATTGATGACCATCTTCTTCACCCTCTTCCTCACCATCATCACCAGCGCCATCACCACCATCTTCACCGCCACCCATATCCTCATCCTCGGAGGTATAATCCTTTTCTTCTTCCAATGCAAGCTGATCCTTTGCCTATGCACACATATAACCAACCAATTAAAAAGTAAGAACATATAAATATCATTAATGGATACAAATAAAACCAAAAAGATAGACCATTACCGCTTGAACTTGAGCTTCAGTTTTTTGGACAATATCCTCAATTAAGGTCCCGACAATGTGTACAATCTCACCGCCAATGAGATTATTCCATTGCAACCTTTGACTTGGATCAGCAGATGGATCGGAGGCCTCGAGGGCGGTGCGTGCAAATGTGACAATCTCTTCATCGGATAGTTGACGAGCAAATTGATCAGGATTGGCACGGATCTCCGTAAGAACATTTCTCACGATCAAGAGATAAACATTGTCGGGGATGGAGCCACGTTGTGTCGAAGCGGATGAGGATGAGCCGGCTTCGTCTCGGGTGGAATCCCTATAGCGTGTAGCTAGGGTCTGCAGTCGATCACTAGCTCGAACATTGGGGAATCCAACAACATAATTTTTTTGGGTTTATCCCCTTCGGCGACCCCCGTTGCTTCCATCCACCAATCCCATGGCTCATCCCTCTCACCTGTTTGAGTCACCTCCGCCGGCATACACTCAAGAATAGAGGCATATCGTTCCTACACATTAATTCAAGTTTAATTAGAACATTAAACTTTTTAATGCTTATAATTAATACAAACATGCATTGTATGTGTAGACGGGGTAGTGTAGACAAAAATATGCTTTGTACAAAAAATAAGATTACCGCGATGCGCATGGTGGCCGGAGTAGTGTAGGCAGGGTTATTCTGATCAGAACTAACTTTCTGGTGGCATTTGTCCCATGCCTCAAGTTTAGTCGGAGGCTTTTTGTTTTTTCTCGTCATTTCCTTCCAAATAATAAAATATCTTATATTAGTATACATAGTTTGCTTGTAATATGAAATAACCTTATGTGTGTGTATGTGTTTGTGCATATTTAAATTTTATTATCGCTTTCACCGAGTTGAATGATCGAGCATCGGCGCTATGCAACCTTTCAACACGTTTGCGGTTGTCGGCTCCAATACGGGGGCTTTAAGGACAATTTAGAAATCCCATTTTCCCTTGCCATTGTCTCAACTCTCCTCTTAAGCTCATTCATAGTCCTTTTTATTGTTTTCTTGATGTGATCTTCAACAATCTTTCTCGATTGCCTACGACTTTGTCCCCTTTGATGCTTATAAAATTTCTACAAAATAGGAACAAATGATAAGGTGAGATTCATGATCAAATTAGCTTCATAATCAAATCATGAAACAAAACATAATAAAAAATTTAATATCATTTTACTTATATACAAAAAACTCATCAACCCTATCGTCCAACCACTTTGGATAAGCCGCATCAATGTCACTGAAGGTGTAATGACCCATGGGCCACCTCTCACAATCATCCCAAGCAAAGTCTTCTTTGCGGTATCATCTTCAATACTACATGTAGCATATTAAATAAGTAAGAATAAGTACTTGCGCATTTAGCATATATTGAGCATATATATATATATATTAAGATTAATTGCACTACAATGACAAAGTGAAAGAAACATAACACTGGATAATGAGGCTTACTATCCATCAGAGATATTGATACGTGTTGGTTCACGAGGCTGATTAGCTCCATAAACTCCACTTGAATGTGATCGAGCCCTCCTTCCTCGCCAAGAACGTGCCTCTGTAGCTGTCGTGTTTCCAATCATCGGGTCCGTTGCCCTTCCTTCATCGCCCGTATCCGTATCCGTTGGCTCATCTCTCAATGCCAACGTGCTGCTCTTCCCTTTACCTTTCACCTTGCCCTTGCCCTTTCCCCTACTTGCAACTTGTTTACCCTTGCCCTTGCCATTATCTTTTTCAACTTGCTTGCCCTTCCCTTTACGTGCCATCATACACACGATCATTGAAACCATTATGATCATCACTAGCCAACCGAGCACCTAAAATTAAAAAAAAACATAAGTACACAAACAAATCGAACATAAACGTGGAAAGAAAATCTAACATAAGTACGAAAACATAAATATCTTATTCATTTAACTATAAGTACGCAAACATAAGCAAATTGAACATATGAGTACACAATCCATATTTAACTCTAAATTCAAATACAATTTCGTATACAAAATCAAAGCAATTAAAAATACATGACCTTAAATTCAAATACAAGTCAATATCGTATACAATTAATTATAAGTACTTAGGGAAAACCGATATTGACCTTAAATTGAGAAAAATATAAGTTCATGTGATAACTGACCGATACGTGCATGCAAAAACAGGAAAATATCGCATATATAAACATATAAACCGAACCCATAAACCCATAAATCCAATTTCAAATAAACAAATATATAAACATGAAAATATAAACAAATGGGAGAAGATATATGCATGAATTTCAAATGGGAGCAAATTAAACATAAAAATATAAACAAACAAACAAAAAACACATAATTAAAAGCAAACAATACAAACAAAAGAATAAAACGGACTGATTAAAGGCACAAAATGGACGATAACAATACTTTGAAGAAGAGGAAGAGTTACAAGAAGCTTACATCAACACAAAATGGAGAAGAGGAAGTTTGGGATCGACTTGAACGGACCGATTTTAGTTGGGAGCGGACTGAGTTTGCACGGGTAAGCGCCATTTTCACTTGAACAGATTGAGTTTGAACGCTTTGAGAAGAAGAGATGAAGAGAGGAAGAGAGAGATATGAGAGATACTGATAGATAAAGTGAAGGGGGAGGTGTTTCTTTTTTATTTATACTCAGGCTATAACCGACCAACAGATCGGGCGGTTATGTCATTGGTTACTGTGAAACGAAAATTTGGACAAGGGCGGGTTTTTTTGACTTTTCGCGAAAATTTTCCGCCCAAAAATAATCGGTCGGTTATACACCAATTCGGTCAGTTTTACCGTGAAAAGAAAAAAAATATAATAAATATAGGAAAAAAAGAACAAAAATAGGAAAAAATCCTATATTTAATTTAAAATTTATACACTTCCAACTATGCGTGCTAATTATTTTTGTGATTAATATTACCTAATTTTCTAATAATTTGATTTTTCCCTCATTTTTAAGTAGTTCATAAAAAATAAAAAAATTGAAAAAATGTCAATCTTTGGATAAAAGATTAGCATACTCACTACGAACACTACAAAACAACTAAAAATAGTATTATTATTATTATTATTATTATTAGTAGTAGTAGTAGTAGTAGTAGTAGTAGTAGTAGTAGTAGTAGTAGTAGTAGTAGTTAAAAAATATTTTAAAAATATTTCTGGACCACCGCTTCTTACGGAAGTCAATATCCATCCTTTTTAATGTTATTGGCAAAATTTTAGTGAAAAAAAAAATTTATTTGGTTTGGCAATTTAACGATCAACTATTACGTTGACTAGAACCCCAGGGTTTCGTCACGGTTTAGGGTTTCATTTTTTTTTATAAATATTTCTGGACCACCGCTTCTTACGGAAGTCAATATCCATCCTTTTTAATGTTATTGGCAAAATTTTAGTGAAAAAAAAATTTATTTGGTTTGGCAATTTAACGATCAACTATTACGTTGACTAGAACCCCAGGGTTTCGTCACGGTTTAGGGTTTCATTTTTTTTTATAAATATTTCTCGACCACCGCTTCTTACGAAAGTCAATATCCATCCTTTTTAATGTTATTGGAAAAATTTTAGTGAAATTTTTTTAATTTGGTTTGGCAATTTAACGGTCAACTAGTACGTTAACTAGAACCCCTAAATAGGGGTTTCTTCAGGGTTTCGTGTTTCACTTTTTAAAAAAATATTTCTCGACCACCACTTCTTGCGGAAGTCAATATCCATCCTTTTTAATGTTATTGGCAAAATTTTAGTGAAATTTTTTTTATTTGGTTTGGCAATTTAACGATCAACTACTACGTTGACTAGAACCCCTAAACAGGGTTTCGTCAGGGTTTAGGGTTTCAATTTTTTTAAAAATATTTCTCGACCATCCAACCTTATAGAAGTCAATATCCATCCATTTTAATGTTATTTCTTTTTTATTTAATTTTTTAGCCTTTATTCATATTTTTATTTATTTAAAACCTACCATTTATAAGCCGGTCGGTTTTCAGGAAATAGAATGGTAAATAGCGGTCGGTTATATATCTTTTCGGTCGGTTTTCTGGGAATGGGATGGTAAAAAACGGTCGGTTATGTATTATTTCGGTCGATTTTCTGGGAATGGAATGGTAAAAAACGGTCGGTTATGTATTATTTCGGTCGGTTTTCTGGAAATGGAATAGTAAAAAACGGTCGGTTATGTATTATTTCGATATGTTTTATGGGTTTTTAAAAAAAATGCAGGTTATGCCATTCCATTTCATTACATTTCAATATTGCAATCACCACCAAGCCATTCAACATTAACAAACTACAGATTCACCACACCATTCAACTTCATAAAAACATAATTAAACATACAAACATAAATGCTACGAATTTAATATTTACAAACAACATTAATACTCAACTTCGTGAAAAGCATCAAAACTAAGTTTACAAACAACATTATTCAATTTTGTCAAAACCATCATCGTCTTCATCATCACAGTCGTCACCTCCGCTTTCTTCTTCATCTTCCTCCTCCTCATCCTCCTCCTTGTCCTCTACATCATTGTCGTCTTCTTGTTCTTGTTGTTCTTTATCTTCTTCTTCATGCCGAATGAATGGGATTCGTCCATATTGTGCGAAATCAACAAAGAGTGAAAAACTCCCGGCATTAGATCTATTTTTTGAATGGCATCCTCAATATCGTTTTGCACAATGATAGATTCATCAATTGGACGACTTTTAGATTTGACCACAGTATATATATATTGCTTCGTGGATTCAATACACTAGGATCGTAATATACTTGAGAGGCTTGACTAGCTAAAATAAAAATCTCATTAGACCGCAATCTTGAAGTTATATCAATCGTCACCACTCGATTTTTATCGATCCTCACACCGCCACCGATACTATCAAACCATATACACTTGAACAAATATACATGATTGCATCCACCATAAATAAGTCCCATAACTTCTTGTAATTGACCATAATAATCAAGAATATTTTCGTGTGAAGTGCCTTTAACAACAATACCGGAACCGGATGCGGATGTCGTCGAAAATTTATATCCATTAACTTGACAAGTTTCAAAAGTCATGACTCTTAGTGATGGTCCTTCAAGCAAATCCTTAAAACGAGGTCCCTCTACCTCATCCTTCTCAACATAGTTATAAAAAAAATTAGAAATGAAACATGTAATGATAAAATCAAAATTTAGATTTGAAGATTGCCAAATTTAACCAATACCTTTTTTGTAAACCAAGTTTTAAATTGAGTCTTGACAATACGATCTAAATCTTGAGGAGTTATCCCCGGACGTTGTCTCATGACATGATTTAGTACCTTCTAAAATATAGGAACAAAGAAATAATATAAACGTGTAAATAACATAAAATAATGCAAACATGACAATATCTCTAAATTAGGAGAAGATATTAGTACCTTAGGTAAGGCTGAACTTCAGGTGAGTTTAAAAGAACATATTCTTCAGCAAGCAATCGCTCATCATCATCCATATATCGCGTTCTTTCTTTTCCGGGACATTCAATTGGATATCTAAAAACTTCTAATTTATCGAAATTTTGTACATCACACAAAACTTCGTTTCGACGTACTTTATTATGAACCGAGTCGGAGGGAAAATAGAAAGAACAAAAATTAAGAGCCTCTTCTTCCATATTTCGTTCGACAATTGAACCCTCAAATCTTGCTTTAATACCGACTTTTGTTTTAATTTTCCAAAAAAACGCTCAATTGGATACATCCAATGCCAATAAACGGGCCCGGCTAGTCTAATTTCTTCCGCTAAATGTAAAACAAAGTGTTCCATCGAATCAAACCAAGTTTGAATAAAATTGTTTCCAACAAGCACAAAGCTCTAATAACCGATTTCGCCATTACTTCCAAATCGGTTCTTGTAACAACGGATGACCACAAATCTTGAAAACAATTTGAAATTGCCGTCAAGGCATCCACAATAGGTTCTGGTAGAAGCTCACGCATTGAAAGAGGTAACAATTTTTGAAGAAATATATGACAATCATGAGACTGGAGTCCAAAAAATTTACACTCCTCAACATTGCAACAATGAGATATATTTGAGGAATAACCGTCTGGAAGTTTCAATGAGCAAATCCAATGGCACAAAAGTTTAAGTTTTTTTCTATTTAGGGAATATGGTGCTTTTGGCGTTTTCCATTTTCATCAATCCACAAATGAGGCAACACACCAAAGTGTTTGCAATCCGCCCTTGCTTTCTTGTGATCCTTTGACTTTGCCCCATTTACAATAGTAAAAAATATGTCTTCAAACACATTTTTTTCCGTATGCATGATATCAATTGAATGTCGTAAAGTATGTGATGACCAATAAGGGAGTTCATAAAAAATTGGAACATGAGTCCAATGATGCTTTTCCCCATAACCGACAATTCATACATTGGCATTAGTCTTTCCAGGTGGTGGAAAAATTAAACCGTCAAGCAACTCCTTTACATCCTTCCCGGGCAAACGACCATGAAATAATCTTCTTTCAGCATTATCAAACAAATTACTTTTTTCGCGCAATGGATCATTTGGTTCAAGGAATATTCGGTTCGTGCCATAAAAACTACATTTTCCAGAATCTTTTAATTGGAACCCTTGCACAGTTCCACCACACACTTGACATCCCATTTTCCCTTTACCCGACCACCCACTTATCATACTCATAGCGGGAAAGTCATTAATAGTCCACATAAGAGCCGCTCGCATTGTAAAATTTTGCTTTATATATTGGTCAAATGTTTCCACTCCGGTATTCCACAATATCTTCAATTCATAAATGAGAGGCGTTAGACAAACGTTAATATCTTTGCCAATGCTATTCGGACCCGGAATTGTATCGGTCATAAACATATAAGGCTTTTTCGTAAACATTGATGGGGGAAGATTATAGACAACAGCCACCACGGGCCATGCACTATATGTTTTCTTTCCGGTAGGTACAAATGGATTGAAACCATCGGTCGCTAAGCCAAGCCTTATATTACGAATCTCTTTAGCAAATGATGGATAGCGATTGTCAAAATTTTTCCATTCGTCTCCGTTCGCGGGATGACTAATTTCCCCCTCTTTCACATCACGATTCTTGTAAAATCTCATATGATCGGATGTTTGCGCCGACATGTACAAACGTTGTAGTCGAGGAATCAAAGGGAAATGTCTTAAGATTTTTTTTGGTATTTTTTTACCATTTTTCCTCAAAACATCCCGATAACGATCTTTACCACACATATCACATACAATTTTATCCTTGTCATCTCCATAAAATAACATGCAATCATTCTCGCATAAATCAGTTTTTTCATATTCAACCCTCAAACCCTTCAAAATCTTTTTAATTTCATAATTAGTTCGGGGCAATGTGTATTTGTTTGGCAACACATCCGCAAGAAGTTCAAGCAAACTATCAAAAGCTTTATTACTACAATTTGAATAGTTTTTGAACTCTAACAATTTTGCGCTCAAGCTCATTCTTGTATATTTTGTATTACCCGAATAAATAGGGACTCCATTTTCAACAATCACCTCATATAATTTTTAGCACTATCATTTGGAGCTTCTTCTACATTACTAGTACCTATATCTGTGGTATCATAAAATTCATAATTTGCACCGGCAAAATCATTTAACATCGCATTCAAATCTACCGGTTGGTCTATCCTTGGAGGTTCCCGATGGCTACGATGATGTGATTTTCGACTCTTTTTTTTCCACAACTTCACCGTGCGATGGCCACACGGTATAACTCTCAAGCATCCCTTTAGAGAGCAAATGAAATCTAACATCATCCAATGGTAACCAATTTAAATTCTTACAACGCTTACAAGGACACTTCATCTTATCATCTTCCATTCCATTTTAACTTTCAAATTTAAAAAAATTTCCACACCATTTCTATATTCGGGAGTCAAAGAAATTTTATCCCTTTGTAATTAATTACTTATCCAACTTCGATCAATGTTTTCCATCTACATAAATATACAAATAAACAAACATATATAAAATTATGAACACACATAGAATTATGAACACATATATATGAATTATGAACACACATATATATGAATTATGAACACACATAAAATTATGAACACATATATATGAATTATGAACACACATATATAGAATGATGAACACACACACACACACACACACACACACACATATATATATATATATATATATATATATGAATATATGAATTATGAACACATATATATAATCATAAATGACAAAATAAATAAAATAACACTAACATTATATGTTATAGCTTTAAATTCTTCAACTTCAGTTGTCTACTTTTTTGTCCTTCTCTACTTCTCTAATTCAAATTATGAGAAATGAGAGTGTTAAAATGAAAAAGTAAAAAGTAACCATTAAAACCGACCGACACAGCGGTCGGTTATGAATAATACAGTAATACGATGTCGTCCCATCGTACGGAGGGAAAAAAAATTATTTTTTTATTATTTCATGGCCCACTCATAACCGACCGCCTGGTACTATTGCCGGTCGATTATGACATGACGTTAAAATAAAATTTCACTGACCCAGATAACCGACCATAGTCAAATGTGCACAATCGGTCGGTTTAACCCCAGTAGGTATGTTAATTTGCATAACCGACCACTTATAACCGACCAATGATAACGGACCAACGTTCAAGAAATCAGTCGGTTTTCTGGGAATAATATGGTAAATATCGGTCGGTTATGTGCCCTTTCGTTTGGTTTTCTGGGTTTTTAAAAAAAACAATTTGCAGGTTTTGCCCTGCCAAAACCTGTAAATCACCACTTTCATTATATTTTTTAAGATTGCAATCACCACAAGCCATTCAACATTGCAACCACCACCAAACCATTCAACATTGCAACACAATACCAAAACATAAATTAAACATACAAAATGGAACACTAATTCGATTAAAACATAAAATCCATAGTTATTAATTAAACATTCATAAATACAATAATTCATAATATCCAACATTCAAAAATCCATAAAAATCCATAAAATCCATAATATCCAACATTCATAATCCATAAAATCCCTCTAGGGATAATCATCATCTACACCAAACAGTTTCCTCAAATGATAATTGTCCATCTACGCCTCTTCAACGCTTCCTCAGCCTCCTCCAACTTCACCTCCAAATCAACTGTCTTCTCTTCCAGAAGCTTGATTTCAGTTTTTGCATCTTTCAAATTTTTTTCCAAACTTGCCTTTGTTTCCTTCTTAGCATCCATACCTGAAAAAAAACAACATTTAATTACAAGATGCATTCATATAAATACATTACAAACAAATGCATAATTACATATATAAATAAACAATACATAATTACCTCAAGCCAGGAGAGAATAAAATTTTAAGTAAAATAGAACTTATGAAATATACATTACACATATGCATGATATATATAGGCACAAATCATAAATTTCCCACTCACCCCTTCATTTCCCACTTACCCCTTCATTTCCCATAACCGCACAAATTACCAGGTACATTGAACATCCATTTTTCAAAGCCTAAAACCGACCGCTGTATATATGAAGCGGTCGGTTTTGACAGTCAATCAAACCTCTTAAATAACCACACACAGAAAACCATAAGTTGTTTTTTTGAATATTACGGTTAAAACCGACCGACAGCTATCGGTCGAGTTTGAAATATAAAACACGTCATCAAAACGACTGCATTTTCTTCGTTTGGTGAAAATGTAACCGACCGCAGTTGTATCGGTCGATTTTAGATGACGTGTCGCAAAGATCCCAACTGTGAATCAGCAAAATGGGCCCGGACCAGCACCGATCAGTTTTAGATGGTCGGTTTTATAATAAAACCGACTACTTACTTTAGCGGTCGGTTATAACCATTGGATTTGTGACAGTCGGTTTAAAGCTATTTTCTTGTAATACATATTGCTCTTAAATTATGTATTAGGAAATGGTTAGAAGTGAATGGGACACTACTGACTACTGGTGAATGGTGAATGTTGTATTATGTATTAGCTTTTTTGTACATATTTTAAAATATTTTATAAGTAAATTTCATTAATTTTTCAAAATTTAGGGTTTGAAGTAAAATTTAAATTTAATTGTACGATATTGATTACTAATTTGGGACAGAGGAAAAAAATTTGTACTTCTTCGTTTCTTAATCATAGTATTAACCGTGTGCACCGGTATTTGAGAATACTTTATATATTTTATTTATATTTATAAGATTATATAAAATGTTAGTGAAATATTTATATAAGTTAAAATTATAATTTAAGTTAAACTTTAAGGCAAATAAAAGAATTATAATCTTATTTATGTTTCATTTTTAAGTTACGTTGTGTTTCCGAATTTAGTGAAGAAATGAAAAGAATGAGAAATGATTCATTTTCTCTCCTCTTCAAAATTTTTCAAAAATGGGAAGAAAATTTTGGAAACAAATATAAAGAGAACTTCTTTCCTAAGATCTTTTGCTTTATTTTCCTTTCTTTCCAAAAAAAGTTATTCTGAAACAAATTATAAATAACATTTTTAAGTTAATGTTATAAATAATATTTTTTAAGTTAATCCAAACTGTTTTACAATTATCTCCACAAAAGAAAAAATAAAGGACATGACATGCGTCGATAAAACTAAAAATAATGGATTGTCAAAAGTTCACTTTCTTTCTGAACTAAAATATTCAATCTAATCAAATTCCAGTAAACTATAAAAATACACGTAAATTGGCTACTTTACTAACAGTAACCTGGAACCCAAAATTACAACCCCAGATGAAATCCTAGAGTTCCAAGTAATAGATAATTAATAGTTTGTCCAAAACCACCACATTGTTTTTCCCATCAGCACACAATGCACTGTTTCTTAATAGTTGGCCATGATCACTTTTGACATAAATCTATTTAAAAAAAAAAACTACGTATAACATTGAAAATAACAAGAAGTCAGGACTTAAAAGAATAACTGAAGCAGACTGTGTTGAAGTGCTGAGTTTAGTACCGTTAACTGTAGGATAAAACACCCTATTTGATGGGGAATAGAAACTAGGGTATAAATTTATTGCTAGGGTTTGAGAGTTTCGAGTTTTAATGGCTGCCCTCATGTTTCGTGACTTAATTCGAGTCCTCACAAGATGTCTACGTATATCAATAACTGCTGAGAATCAAGCCAAAAACGTAGTTCTGAGAATGAGGGGTCAGGCCCTTATATAGGCTGAGAATCTTTAGAATCGTAGTACAGTTAGGTAACTTGGTGGGCAAGTCACCGCTTTGAGGAAGGTTCTAGACTCCTACCTTGTAGGAATCTGTTTCCATATTTAAGTAGGTGTCTTTATGGCTACTCATAAAGATATTGTATCCTTATCTGACACTTATTGCAGAGCTGTTTATCACCTTTAATATTAATTACAAAATTAATATTTAATTAGGATTTTTGGGCCCCATTATTGGGCTTCGTATTTGTACCATTATAGGTTTAATTAATGTCACATTAAATGTGTCTTTAGGTCTTAGTCTTAGCCCATATAATTTGCCCCCCAACTTTTAGGAAAGCTGATCAAGCTTTCCTTGAAGTTATAACATCATTTTTCGAGACTAGGGGTTCATCTTTGTACACTATTGTTTCACGTGTATCGTCTTGATGTAAAGTGTGGAACGACCTACACTTTTACGACGATGTACCTTATTCAAGGCTAACCAATTATTTTCCAATAACTTTTGTTATTGAACTTTGCTCATTTATTTCAAGGAATTATTTATAAAATTCCTCACAATTTTTCGTATTTATCCTAATTTTTTAGGATTTTTCTAGTACCCACGGGTATTTTTCTTTATCTTTGACTTCTCAATCAAAAATATTAAATTGTGCTTCAAGCATAAGATAATTATTTTTCAACTTTTCTGGAATTTTTGGATTTTAATTTCCAAAATACAACCATTTTTAACAATTTTCCAAGATTTTTCTGCATTTTGGTTTCAGACCTTCGACCTGGATCGAGGTCGTGAAGGGGTGCCCAGGTCGTGAAGCCTTCGACCTCACCTTTCGACCTGGATCGAGGTCGTATACGGTCACCAAAACAGCCTGGTCGTGGGTATTTCGACCTCAATCTTCGATCAGGATTGAGGTCGTGTAGGGGCGACATACTAACCTCGTCATTTGGTTTACGACCTCATTCTTTGAGGTGGATTGAGGTCATCCATGGCCTTCATTATAGCTTGGTCGTGAAGTTCGTGGCCTCATCCCACGATTTAGAATGAGATCGTGTAATGTCTTCAAAATGACCTGGTCGTGAGCTCTTCGACCTTAATCCACGACTTGGATTGAGGTCGTGTATGGTCCTTAACTTGGCTTGATCGTGAGGTCTACGACCTCAATTCACGATCTGGATTGAGGTTGTTTATGGACCAAAATTCTAACTTCTCGCGTCTTCTACGACCTCAATCTACGACCTGGATTGAGGTCGTGCAAGGACTGTAAAATTATCTCGTCGTGCCTTTTTCCAACACGTCATATGACCTATATTGAGATCGAAGGCGTTTCTCGTTTCTTTTCTTCTGAAATCTTCTATAAGCTTCCATAAGCTTCTAGATCCTGGGCCTTGGTTTGGGCCAATGGGCCTTAACCAGTTATAACTGGTTGTCATAGCATTCTAACCAGCTAAATGACCGGCTGTAATTTGTGTAAAAGAGTGAGAAATGTACTCATTTCTCACCTCACTTAAATTTCTAACTAAACACTCTCTCTAGAGCTCGAAGCTAAGGCGATATCCGGCAAAGTTTCCCGACCAAGCTCCTCCCATTGCGGTGCTTTTATGGGTTTATCTTGAAGATCGTCTTTCAAAGCCTTCTTCCCAAGAATTTTAATGGCGGATGACAGAGAAGCTCATAGGTTAAGCAAGATGAGTTCTTCATCGCAAGGTACCTCTTTCCCTCCTATTCGTTCACAATACACATCTTTGATTGATATGATTAATCAACGGGGGGATGAATATCCCTCTGTTTCTACATTAGACTCGTATAATCGTCACTCAACGTTTTTTGATGCTGAAAAAATTAAAAAGATGAATAAACTTTTCAACGTTCCTCCCCCTTTTAAATTAATTCAAGCTGAGCCGGGTGATCGTTCCTGCCATTGGAAGCCCATTGCTCTTTGCATCTATAAGGATGCATTGATGGCTGGGCTTCGTTTTCCATTTCATGAATTTATCCCTACACTATTGGCAGATGTCCAATTGAACCCTTGTCAAATAGTTCCAAACGCTTGGAGGACAATTTTTTGTTTCATGGTCCTTTGTTTAAAAAATAAATTTCCCTTGTCTGTTGCACTTTTTAGGAAGATATTCCAATTTAAAAATAGCATAGACAATTATCCTGGTTGGGTTTATATTAGTCTTCGCTCTACGATCCCAAATATTTATGATCCCTCCTCAATTCCTGATAACAATCCTAAGTGGAAAGAGGAGTTCATGTACCTCGTATGGGAGGGGGGTGATTGGGGTTCCCTCTTTCGTAGTTCCTTTGGGAAGGTTATCGACGGGAATCCAGATGATATTAAGCTGGATGATGCAGAAAAAGCCGCATTTGCAACCCTTATTGCGGATAAAAGGGAAACTCACTTCTTCACTCTCCTTGAGGAATTTTCCCTCAAGTCAGTGGGTCTTTCTTCTATCTCGAAAAAGGGTAAACCTCACTTATCTCTCACCTAGTTCTTATTTATTTGCTAGTTATGCTTTATTCTTATCAATTTTGCCATTGATTTTTCAGCTGCTAAGGCCATCAACGCGCTTCAGCAGCACTTATCCGGCGAAACTTCTCGTATGAAAGACCCTAGGGGACAACCAACAGAGCCTGCTTTTTTGAGATCTCATAGGGCTGTTGATGTGGAAAAGGGAAGTGGGATTGTCTCCTCTGCCAAGACCTCCGTTTTTCGGCATGCTTGGGGCATCAGAAAGCAAGATTCGGTTGTACGAAACACCAAACATTCAAAGGATTGGTCATACCACTCAATCACCCTTGCTGATTGTTGTGACCTTGTTGTTTCTCGTGATTTGGAAGTGGTTGAGTTAATGGGTGCTCAAGCCCTTGCAACTGTAAGCACTCTCTTCTTCTCTTGATTTGAATCTTTACTTCTTGTTTATTAATTTTTGCATCATTCCTTTCAGGGTAATACATACTTCCAGGCTACCCTTCACCATGCCAAGTCTTGGCGGGCCTAGGCTGGGACTCATAAGAAAGATCTCGACCAGTCCAAGGCAACTACTGAGAGCCTGATGGAGAAACTGAAGGAAAAAGAAGAGGAGCTGGAGAAAGCTTATGGTAGTATTGCTGAGCTTCGATAGAACAGGGAAGACATTATTGATGAGTATATGGATTCTTCTGACTTTCAGAATCTGATGGTTAAGCATGATGACCTTACATATCCAGCCAACTATTTTAATGGCTGGAAGGAGGATCTAGATGCTGTTTTAGAGAAGCATCCAGGATTGTTCCGGATTGGAGATATTTCCTGCCCCGAGGCCCCTGCAGAGCTGGCTAAGTTATTGGAGTCTCAAAGAATTACTCCTATGGAGGAGGAGGAGGCTACTACTGATAGGATCTTGGATCCTGAGCACTCCCCACTCCATATAAAGTATGTTCACTTTGCTGCTGATGGATCCACTACGGAGACTAGCCCTGATGATGACCCTCCTACTAAGGAGGCCCCTAAGGCTTCTTGAGCTTATTTATTCATTTTTCACTTTTGTCTGTTTATCTTGAACTTTGTCGTTGTAACTTAACTTATAGCCTTCGGGCTTTTATTTATGTTATTTTCAGTTTTCTTTTATTTTGTTGTTTCTGTCTATTGTATTTGGCCTACCTAAGCTTGCAATTTAAATATGCATGGATACATTTCAGACATATATTGAAAACCAAGTTGCATAAATAGATCCTGAAATGGGTCCAACTCTTACATAATACTCTACTTCCTACCCGGAGTTTGAAAACTCTGAAATGGTTTCGTTGACCTTATTTCTACTTTTCCTATAAGCTATGTCCTGCACAGGATAATCAAACATAATAGACCTTGAGGTTCGATGCGTGCCAAGTGCGAGGAACCTCATTTCCTTCCAAAGTCTCCAACTTGTACGATCCTTCTATCCAACTCCGGATGCTTCAATCTTTCTGAGTACTAGGTCTCCTTGACGGAAAAACCTTTCTTTCACCCTTAGGTTATAGTAGAAGGAAGCTCTTTTTTTATGTTGCACATTCCTTGCATGAGCTTCATCCCTCACCTCATCTATCAGGTCGAGGGCCAGTTTCATTCCCTCTTTATTGGTGTCAGGTTTGAAGGCTTCCACCCGTGGAGATGCATGCATGATTTCCACGGGTACTACAGCTTCAGCTCCGTAAGCTAACATGAATGGAGTCGCCCCAGTAGTCACCTTACAGGTGGTGCGGTACGCCCAGAGTCTGGGTAGTAATTCATCCACCCAAGTATTCCTAGAGCGTTCTACCCTTTTCTTAAGTCCATCAAGGATGATTCGATTAGCAAGCTCAGCTTGCCCATTGGCTTGAGGGTGGGCAACCGAGGTAAACCAAAGCTCAATTCTATTCTCATCATAATACTTTCTAAATTCCTCATTATTAAACTGACGTCCATTGTTCGTAACTAGGATCCGTGGAATTCCATACTTACACATGACGTTCTCCCACAGGAACTGCGCAACCTGCTTGGTTTTGATTTTAGCCAAAGGTTTGGCCTCGATCCACTTTGTGAAGTAGTCAATAGCTACGATCAGAAACTTCCTTTGAGCTATGGCCATAGGAAAAGGCCCAAGTATATCCATCCCCCACATAGCAAAAGGAATGGGGGAACTGATGGATGTCAACATTTCTAGTGGTTGCCTAACCACTGGTGCGTGTTTCTGGCACCGATCACACTTTTTCACGTACTCCTTCGCATCAGCCATCATCTCAGGCCAATAGAACCCGAGTCTAACTATCTTGTGAGCTAGGGCCCTGCCCCCCAAGTGCTGTCCACAAATCCCTTCATGGACCTCCTCGACAGCTGAGTTGGCCTCCTTGAGTCTCAGACACTTTAGATATGGAATCACAAAAGACTTCTTGTAGAGTATCCCTTCAATCATGGCATACGTTAACGCCCTCACAGATAACTTTCGTGCCTCCATGGGATCAGTCGGGAGCCAACTGGTCTCAAGGTGTGCTTTTATCGGGTCTATTCAACATTCCCTGATTCCAATAGTTGCGACCAACTTCAAATTGATGGTAGGGACTCTCAGAATCTGAAAGTAGACAATTCCAGAATAATTATCTATCTCGGAGGAGGCGAACTTGGATAAGGCATCGGCCTTGACATTTTCCTCCCTCGGAATATGCTCTATGTAACACTCATCAAATTGAGTCATTACTGCCTTTACCAGCCTCAGGTACTTGGCCATTGTTTCATCCCTTGCCTCAAACTCTCCATTGACTTGGGCCACGACTAGCCTTGAATCTCCACAAACTTTAATATTCTTAACTCTTAATACTCCTGCCAGACCTAGTCCGGCTATTAAAGCTTCATATTCTGCCTCATTATTGGTTGTTGGGAAGTCCAGCTTCAGGGCGTATTCAGTCATGAATCTATCGGGACTTTGTAGAACAAGACTTGCACCACTTGTTTTCGTCTTTGATGCCTCGTCAAAATAGAGCGTCCAATATTCCTTCTCCTTGAGCACGGGTTCGATATCCTCCTTATGTGGTTCACTACCTTCCTATGGTACTATCTTTTGCCCCCCGACTTCTTGGTTGTCGATGGTACATTCAACCACGAAGTCAGCTAATTCCTGTGCCTTAATGGGCGTCCCCGACTTATACTTAACATCAAATTCTCCCAACTCAATTGCCCACTTGATGAGCCTGTCACTGGCTTTAGGGCTGTGCAAAATATTTCTCAATGGTTGTTCTATAAGGACCTCAATCTTGTGTGCTTGGAAATAGGGTCGTAATTTCCTACAGGCAGTCACCAATGCTAAGGCAAACTTCTCAATGGTGGAGTAATTCAACTGTGCTACGTGTAAAACCTTGCTCACATAGTATACAGGTTTCTGAACCTTGTCTTCCTCCTTTACAAGCACAACACTCACAACTTGATCCGAGATTTCCAGGTAGAGATAAAAGATTTCTCGCATATTTGGCTTGGCCAACAATGGGGCTTCAGCCATATACTTCTTCACCTGCTCAAAGGCCTCTTGGATTTCCTCTATCCACTCAAAGTTTTTTACCTTCTTCAAAGTTTTAAAGAATGGCAAACACTTGTCTCCGGATTTGGAGATGAATCTCCCCAATGCAGCGATTCTCCTAGTTAAATTCTGTACATCCCTTATGGATCGTGGTGGTTCCATGTCTAGGATAGCCTTGATCTTGTCGGGGTTAGCCTCGATTCCTCGTTTCGAGACCATGAGACCCAAAAACTTTCCCGATCCGACACCGAAAGCACACTTGGCAGGGTTCAAAATCATCTTATGGTGGCTCAGTACTTCAAATGCCTCATGTAGGTGTTCAGTGTGGTCTGCCTTATGTAGGCTTTTCACCAACATGTCATACACGTAGACTTCCATAGTTTTCCCAATGAGATGGGCAAAGATCTTTTTTACCAACCTTTGGTAGGTGGCTCCTGCATTCTTCAATCCGAAGGCCATAAATAGGTAACAATACACACCAAAATCGGTGATGAATGACACCTTAGGAATATCATCTTTATGCATCTTAATTTGGTTGTAACCACTGAAGCCATCCATGAAACTTAGCATCTCGTGCCCAGTCGTGGCATCTATCAACATAACGATCCTTGGCAAGGGGAAACAGTCCTTTGGGCATGCGTCGTTCAGATCATTAAAATCTATGCACATTCATTGGCCTTTTTGACCATTACAGGATTTGTCAACCATTCCGGGAACTGGATTTCCTCGATGAACCTCGCCTCTAGGAGTTTGTTAGATATTGATTCATGTGATGTCAGGATCTGGACTACTACTGATCAGGTACTGATGCTGACATCATCAGTAATGCAATGTCAGTATTAGGTTTCTATCAGGATTGGAAGCTGATCAGGATTACGTGCAGATTTACATCAATCCAGAGATCAAGGAAGATTGATATATCAGTTCCTAAATTATAAAAGGCAGCTATCATGCAAGATATGTATTAAAAGTCGTATGTAATTGATTTAGTATATCTTGTAATTGATAGTGCAACTATGTATGTTATATAAACACAGTTTATGTTTTACTTATTGTAACCACTTACACGAGATATCTTGTAACCTAGCAGCTCTCAAGATCATCAGAATTTCTTGAGAGAGTTTGTAACAGTTTTATATCAGAGTTAATAAAGCTGTTATTTATTCATACTTGTGTTATCATTTCTGTTTAAGTAAAAAATATTATACAATTGTATTTAATCCCCCTTCTACAATTGTTAATTACTTGGTAACAATTAGTATCAGAGCTAACTGATTAATTACAATCAGAAATGATCTTAAGATGTCGACAAGCAAGTATGAAAGTATTAAAATTCCCGTCTTCAAAAAAGCTGAATACCCTACATGGAGGGTAAAGATGTTGATGTATTTGGAGGCAACTGATCCTAACTATCTTGATTGGATATATGATGGTCCATATATCCCTAAGAGACTGGTTGCTAGAACAGATACTGTAACTGAGCAATATTTTCAGAAGACAAAGGCTGAATGGACTCATGAGGAAAAGGCTGAAGTACTCAGAGATGCAAAGGTGAAGAATATTCTTCATAATAGCCTTGATGCAGTCATGTCAAACAGAGTGATAGCATGTAAAACTACTAAAGAGATCTGGGAATCTTTGGAAACTCAATGCCAAGGCACTGAATCTATCAAAAGGAACAGAAGGACTCTGTTGATTCAAGAGTATGAACAGTTTGATGCAAAATCTGATGGATGCCTCACTAATCTGTATGATAGATTTCTGACACTATTGAATAATCTATCCCTGGTAGGTAAAGAGTATGAACCAGAGGACTCAAACACTAAGTTTCTTAGAGCATTGTCTGAGGAGTGGGATACTCAAACCTCTATCATTAGGCATCATTATGACCTTAATGCTATGTCTCTTGATGAAGTTTATGGGATGCTAAGAACCCATGATCTTGAGGTTCAACAAAAGAAGAATAAGAAAAGCAACAAAGAAAAGGCTGTTGCTTTAAATGTTGAATCAAAATCAAAAGGAAAAGCTGTGGAGGTTTCAAGGAGAAGAAGTAGAGTAGTTGAGTCCAATACTGATGACTCATCATCAAATCCTGATGCCAATCCTGATACTGATACTGATGATGACTCTAATGATTCTGACATGATGGAAATGGTTGCTATGATAGTCAAAGGCTTAAAAAAGATGAAGTTCAGAAAGGCTAGAAGACAAGGCAATTTTTAAAAGAAACCTTTCAATGCTGAAAAGAACGGGTACAAGAAGAATGAAGGCAGCAAGTTTGACAAGTCAAAGGTCAAATGCTACAACTATGACGGAATGGGTCACTTTGCAACTGAGTGCAAAAAGGTTAAGACTAAAGCTCTTATCTCAACAAGAAAGGATTGGATGGACTCTTTCTCAGAATCTGAAGAGGAAAAGGTGAACTATGCATTGATGGCAAATATTGATGAGATTGCTACTCCTGATAATAAGGTACCTGAAATTATTTTTGATTTTGATACTGATAATGTTTCTGAGTTAAGATCATTCTTAAAGTCTCTGCATATTAGCTTTAGAAGTCAATCTCTTGAAAATGCTAGAATTATATCTGAGATGTCAGAATTGTCTAAAAGAAATGATCATCTAGAAGCTGAGTTACTCTTTATGCAAGAAGTACAAAATGAATGTGATAAGGCTAGGCACATGAAATTAGAAATGGAATTTAAATGTATTGCTCTTGAAAAGGAACTTGAAGATGCTAATGAGAAACTCAGAACCTGGACTCACTCTGGAACAAAGACATATGAAATAATCACTGACAAAAATTGGAAAGAGTGTCTAGGTTATAAACCAGAAATCGATCAGAAAAAGAATAAAGGAAAAGTTGTTTTTAATTAGTCAACAAAACCAAAGATCTACACACATGTAATAGACAACACCAAATCTGATATTAAACTTATCAATTTTGTTTATAGTAAAGATTCCAATTCAGTTACTGAAAAGGGATCAACTTCTACTAAACAAAATACATAGAGTGTGTCTAAAAATGTTAAGTTGACAAAATTCAAAGAATATATGTCTTTTGTCTAAAAAACAACTGAGAGACAGAATTTGTGAAGTGATAGATAAAAAGAAAACAACTACTGCTAAGAGAAATAGAAATGGTAAAGTTGGAATAAATAAAGATAAAAATATAAGTATATTCCAAATGCACCAAGGAAATCATGCTTCAACTGTGGTAACTCTAATCATCTTGCTATTGATTGCAGGAGGAGTAAAAAGAAGGCTACTGTAGTTCTTAAATCTGACATTAGGAATAGATCAGTATTTTATAAACCACAGAATCCATGTTTTCATTGCGGTAGTAAATGGCATTCTATTTATACATGTGAAGAATACCACAATTTGTACTACAATTATTATGAGCCTTTGCCTAAATTCAATAAAAGTACAATTTCTGGTAAAGTTAAGAATGTCAATGAGAAGCATGCAACTACTAAATCTGATACTGACAAGGCAAATTCTATTAATGGAATCATTCCTAACAGGACTGCTTTTGTCAAAAAGACTTCTGCTGATAAAAATGTTAAAGTGCATGCAAACAGAACCCAACAAGTGTGGGTTCTTAAAAATTCTAACTGAGTTTTCTGTGTTTCTGATTGTAGGGTCAAAAGAAAAATGTGTTGGTCATGGATAGTCGATGTTCTGTTCACATGACTGGAAACAAAACCCTGCTATCAAAATTTGAGGAGAAAGATGGCCCAACAGTGTCTTATGGAGATGGCAACATTGGACAAACTTTGGGATATGGCAAGACAATCATTGGAAATGTCATCATTGATCAAGTAGCTCTGGTGAAAGGACTCAAACACAATCTGCTTAGTGTTAGTCAAATCACAGACAGAGGTTATCATGTCAACTTTAATGATACTCATTTTGAAGTAGTCAGTAAAGCATCTGGAAGGATTGTCTTAACTGGTCAAAGACATGGTAACATTTATGAAGCCAACATCTACACCAATACTGATGGTCCATCCACATGTCTCATCAGCAAAGCCTCAGTAGATGAAAGTTGGAATTGGCACAAGAAGCTTTCTCATCTCAACTTCAACAACATAAATGAGTTGGTTAAGAAAGATTTGGTGAGAGGATTACCAAAGGCATTGTATACTCCTGATGGACTCTGTGATGCTTGTCAGAAGGCAAAACAGAGAAGGACATCATTCCAGAGTAAAACAGAATCCTCGATTGATGAACCATATCACATGCTTCATCTTGACTTGTTTAGACCAATCAACATAATGTCCATCAGTAAGAAAAGGTATACTCTAGTCATTGTTGATGAATATACTAGATTTACATGGGTGTATTTTCTGCACAAAAAAGATGAAACTACTGAGATACTTTTGGATCATGTGAGACTCATTGAAACTGGTACAAAGCACAAAGTCAAGATTCTAAGAAGTGATAATGGAACTGAATTCAAGAATTCAGTAATGGAAGAGTTCTGAAAATACAAAGGAATAGTTCAACAATTCTCTGCTCCTGGCACACCCCAACAAAATGGAGTAGTTGGAAGAAAGAACAAAACTCTTATTGAAGCTGGCAGAACTATGTTGGAGGAAGCTAAACTACCTACATATTTCAAGGCAGAAGTAGTCAACACAACATGCTATACTCAGAACATTACTTTAATCAACAGGCATGGTGTAACTCCTTATCAAATGATTAAAGAAAAGAAGCCTAGTCTGAAGCATCTACACGTGTTTGGCTGCAAGTGCTTTGTTCTAAGACCTCATCCTGAACAATTAGGAAAATTTGAGACTAAGGCTGATGAGGGCATCTTTATTGGCTATCCAACTACAAGAGCCTTTAAAGTTTACAGTCTAAGAAAAAGACTGTCATGGAGTGTATCAATGTATCTTTTGATGATAAGAAGATAACATGAATTGATGAAGACTCACATGACAGTTTAATGCAAATGAAGCTACCAAGAATCCTGATAAAACCATGTCAGATACTAATACTCCATCAGATCCTGACGATCCTCTCACTCCTGATGAAACACAAATTATTGATGATAATGCAAATGTTGAAGGGGAGCAACAGCAAGAAACCATCAATACAAAAACAACTCAAACATCAGGAGGAGAATCATCAGAAATAGATTCAAGTGATAATTCTGAGAGTAGATCAGAAGGAGATAGCACTATCTCATGGGGAACTTCTAACAATTCTAGTTCTTTTGAAGACAACACCAATCCAGGAGGAGCATCAAATTGAAGAAATGATTTACCATCAGCAAGGAAATGGATTAAAAGTCATACTCCTGATTTAATTATTGGGAATCCTGATGTAGGTGTTAAAACCAGAAGTGCAACTCAAAATGAATGTCTTTATCATAACTTTCAATCAAAGGAGGAGCCTAAGAAAGTTGAAGATGCACTCAAGGATGCTGATTGGGTTACAGCTGTGCAAGAAGAACTAAATGAGTTTGAAAGAAATGAAGGCTGGAAACTTTTACCAAGACCAAAGGGTAGGTCAATTATGGGTACAAAGTGGGTGTTCAGAAACAAGACAGATTCAGATGGCACAATTGTAAGGAATAAAGAAAGACTAGTTGCAAAGGGGTATTCTCAACAGGAAGAAATAGATTATAATGAGACTTTTGTTCCTGTTGCAAGGGTATAAGCTATCAGAATTTTTCTGGCATATGCAGCTCACAAGAAATTCAAGGTTTTCCAGATGGATGTTAAGAGTGCTTTTCTGAATGGAGAATTGGAAGAGGAGGTATATGTTGAAAAACCTCCTGGATTCATTGATCCTAAATATCCAGATTATGTCTATAGACTGGATAAAGCACTTTATGGACTAAAGCAAGCTCCAAGAGCCTGGTATGAAACATTGGCTCAATTCTTACTGAAAAGTGGATTAAAAAGTGGTACAATTGATAAAACTTTGTTTTATTTGAATCATGGTAAGGATTTGCTGTTAGTTCAAATTTATGTTGATGATATCATTTTTGGGTCAACTAACTCCAAATTGTGTGAGAAGTTTTCAAAGCTAATGCAATCTAGATATCAAATTAGCATGATGGGAGAAATGAGCTTTTTCTTAGGTTTGCAAGTTAACCAGACTGATGATGGGATTTTTGTCAATCAGTCAAAGTACACAGGAATTTATTAAAGAAGTTTAACATGCAAGACAGTTCCACTACTTCAACTCCCATAGCTACAGCTACTAAACTTGATCCTGATCAAGGTATTGAGATAGATGTAACTAACTACAGAGGTATGATTGGCTCACTTTTGTATCTAACTGCTAGTAGACCAGATATCATGTATGCAACCTGTCTATGTGCAATATTTCATGCAAATCCTAGGGAACCACATCTTATTGCAGTTAAAAGGATTTTCAGATACTTGAAAGGCACTCCATCTCTTGGCCTTTGGAATGCTAGAGAATCTGATTTTAGTTTATGTGGATACTCAGATGCTGATTTTGGAGGATGCAAAATAGACAAGAAAATAACTTCAGGCAGTTGTCAATTTCTGGGAGGAAGACTAGTTTCTTGGTTTAGTAAAAAGCAAAAGTCTATCTCCACATCAACTGCTGAAGCTGAGTACATTGCTGTTGGAAGCTGTTGTGCTTAGATAATGTGGATGAGAAATCAGCTAATGGACTATGGTTTGTCATATTCAAAAATACCTATTTATTGTGATAACCAAAGTGCTATTGCTATGACAGGAAATCCAGTTTAGCATTCTCTTACTAAGAACATCAGTATCAGATATCATTTCATAAGAGAGCAAGTACTGGAAGGGACAATTGATCTACACTTTGTTCCCACTGATCAACAGCTAGTTGATATATTCACCAAGCCACTTCCTGAAGCTACTTTTACAAAATTGGTGAATGAATTAAGAATGGTGAATTATGAGAGTTTCTGAGAACAAGGGCAGATCAAATACTGATGATCATAAGATCCTGATGCATATCGAATCCTGAGGAAAAGTCAATCCTGACTTTAGTCAAACATCGAATCCTGATGCAATGGTTCATTTATTAGTATAATGATCAGGATCTAAGTGCTTCCTTTTTGTTCTGTTTTATTGATTTATTTGTGGCTATTGTTAATGAACTTGTGAATTATGTGATTACTTTAATTAGTTTTTCATGATTACTACTCTGATTTCTTACTTCACAGATCAGTTCAATAACATAAAAAGTGTAGAAAACAATGAATAAGATTAGAGAAACAAGGTTTTTCATTGATAATAAGAAAAAGATTACATGCATACATCAAATCTTTTTGTTTTCTCTATCTACTAATCTATTCAACAGCAAAAGAAAAAGGGAAGTCCAAATCACTCCATTGCTAGCAGCTATACCAGATCCCATCTTTTCCACTTTGTTTGGGTGGAAGTTAATAGGGATAAGGTTATTTTTGCTGACATATTCATTAACAATGGTTGGAGGTTTTGGATGAGGATGCCTTAGAGGAAAGTCATTCGAATGTTGCTTGGAAAGCAGCATCGATGTCGATCACTTTTGCAGGTTTTTCCTCCTCAATCTCTTCAAGACTGGCATCCATCTGCAACCACAAAGTCTCAAGTTGCCTTTCCCAGTCAAAGGCTTCAAACTGTTCACGAGTATAACTAAAGATATCTCTTTTCTCTGCGAGATGGAGATTCTTTTCTTTGATAAACATGTTTGACATCTTTTCACTAAGGTGTTCTCGTTGAAAGGGTTTTTAGATTTTTCTCAAGAGAGTATGAAGGGTTCAAGGTTAAAGGGATAATGGACAAGTCTCAGAGTGTTAAATAGAGGTGGGAGACTAACGAGGACATGAAACGCTTCGTATTCTGATTTTTACCGGTACTACTTTTTTTATTTTGATATTTGATTTCTCAAATTAAATATTTTATTGTCTTTATCACAATTGTATTTCTTGAATAAAGGTACGAGCACATGTGTTTCTCTCATAGATATATATAGATACACATTGTAAATCGTGTCACGTGTAGTTATCACCACTCTCTCACGTAAAACAGTCTACTACTTATGTTTGCACAAATCAGAGACTGACACCTATTTTTGAGAAATAATTTGTTTTGTCTAAAATAAATTTAGCTTTCTAAATTGTCCATTATTCTCAAACGATCAGTATTACGTCTTCTTTTTCTCTCTGTGCGAACATAAACCCTAATTTTTAAAATCTCAAATTCTCACACATTCTCAACAATAATGGATCCTTCATCATTCATAAATAGTAAGGTTGTTATTAATGGCATCACTTTTGCTCCTAACAACTATGTTGTTGTTCTTGAGCATCAGGAACTGTCGAATGATTTTCATATCATTCATTATTTCTTGGCCACAAGTCCAATCAATTATGCTTAACACAACCTTCCAAAGTTTCTATCAAGTGTGTTATGCAGGTTTAGAACACTACTGACTTTGGCCAATGTGCACTTTTAGGAAAGCCTAATCTGACCTTTGAATATAATGGTGTTACATATCTTGTGACTCCAGAAGTTGTCGTTAAAGCTTTACAATTACCATCTCTCAATGGTAAATCCCCAGCAAGTATTTCTGATGCTACTCTTCTGGAATTTGCTACAAGTCTGGGATACAATGGACAGCCAAAGAAGTTTAGAGATTTGTACAGAACAAAGCTCAGGAAAAAATGGAACTTCTTCTTTGATTCAATCATTAGATGCTTCCTGAACAAAGTTTCCGACTTTTATGCACTACCTTCTGCTTCTGTTCACATTGGGTATTCTCTAATCCATGAAACTTTATTTGATTATGGATCTTTCATTCTGAAAGCATTAAGTGCTAGAAAAGCATATAAATGTGGTTATGTCTGTTTTATTAGATTCTTTCAATTAATATTCTCTCACTTATGTCCCAATATTGAATTTGAAGATGATACAATTTTGCCTATTTTTAAAATTTCTCAAAATAATGTCAAAGCTCTGAATAAATGTGATAAGGTAAATGGATTTGAATGCAACGTTTTCATTCTTAATGAGGTCAGGCTTCTTTTGACAAAGAGAATGTCTACTTATTAAGGATATATTACTAATGGTCTTGTTTCTAACCAAAGCACACAACCCAAACACTCATCCAAACAGTCAACCACCTATGGTGTCTCTCAAAAGGCATCAGTTGAAAAATCAAAGAAATCAGCTAGATCTGATGTGTCTGGAAGGCAATCAGGATCAGAGGATTTCTCCACTCCAACCCTCACTCAAATGAAGTCACAAGGGGGTGAACAAGGGGTCCTGGTTTTGGAGAAACCTGTTATTAAGGTTGTTGAGTCTTTGATTGAATCTGGAGTGTTTAAAGAAACAGGGGAGAAGAGAAATTTTTTTCAACAAGTGAGTTCTGATTCTGATTCTAGTGATGATCAAGTGAAGAAAAAGGAAGTTGCTACTGTTGTTACTGAAGAAATGGCTTTTTCTGAAAAGCCAAAGAAAATAAGAAAGATAATCAACAAGAGCAAATTTTCATTCCTGTGGAGATACAGAATCTTAATGGTGATATAGAGAATATTCCTGATGTCTCTACCAATCCAGATGGATCATCAGTTCATGCTACAACTATCACTCCTAACATTTCTACTCCTGATACTTCACCTGTGAAGACTATTGAGATTTCTGATTCTCCAGTGTCCTTCTCCAAAACGAAGAATAGTTGAGATGTCAGTGGAGCAAATGAATGATATTTCTGCTCAGATTGGTTTAGAACCAACACCACTTCAAAAGAAACATGCTGAAGCAAGGGTTTTTCATAGAGAGAAGAAATAGAGGATCACTTCACCTCTGAAAGGATCCAGCCCACAAGAACCTGAACTTCAAAGGAGTTCAGCAGCTATTGCAGATCCAGTCACACAAGAACCACCCACTCAAAGTGTGGGTGCAGACATTTCTGACGGAATGGTCCCACAAGAACCACTTTCTCAAACGGAAGGTGAAGACCAGAACATTCCTTCCCCACAAGAACCATCTTCCCAAAGTGAAGATGTAGGAAAGATCACAGCAGTACAGGAGTTTCTTAACACTGCTCAAGGGATTCCTAAAATTGAATTTGACTTAGCTCAAAGTCTGACAGATAAAGCTGCTCATGATTTGCACATTGCTGAATGTGATGAGGTACTTAAAGACACTGCATTTGAGGGAAGCACACAAGAACCTTTGACTCAAAGTGTTGAAGCAGCTTCACAACCTCAGACTACACAAGAACCATTGGTAACAAATACTGATGCAAGTCATCCTCCAGTTGCAGATGTCAATCCTGATGACAGTATTTCTGATCCAAATATTCCAAAGAACTGGACAAAGAACATTAAGGACAATGGTGCATTCTCAAGTCTTGACAGAAGAACAATTTTAACATGGTCAAAATCAAACACTTCCAACAATTCCTGAAGAAGATGAAGATGTGTTTATTACTGAGATACAAGATGCTCCACATCTCTTCAAGAAAATTACTTCTAAGGTAGGTGAAAGTGAGATTGTGTATCACAATGATATTAAAGTTCAACAATATCATGCTAGGAAGGCACTTGCCTTGACTTCTGAAGAGAATCCTAACATGAGAACTAAAGAGATCTTAGAAGAACAAAAGAGGATTCTTGAGGAAATTGCCAAACAGAAAGAAACTTTTGCTGCAGGTAGAGGAAGAGGGAGAGGAGGTAGAGGCAGAGGCAGAGGAAGAAAGCCTGTTCAGATAAGTTCAAGACAGACAAGGTCTAGTGGAATCACAATAGAGGAGATAACTGAAGATCCTCAGAAAGCTAAAAAGAAGAAAACTCCACTATTTATTGAAATGACTCCAGACAACATATTCAATGTACCTAAAGAAATTGGAAATGTACCTGAAGAGATTGAAGAGGAAAATCCATTAACAGCAAGGAAGAGTAAAGTTCCTGTGAAGGTACAGAATGTTGCTGTTGAAATAGCTCAAACTGCTATTCTTGACAAAGTTCAAGTTGCTGTTTCTGATCCTGATGAAGCTGAAATCTTGAAAGAACTTGAAGTCATCATTCTTACTGTTGTGGTTGAATTTCATAATCTAGAAGTTGATGAAGAGACTTTAAGGATTGATCAAGAAAGATTCAGAAGATTTGAAAAAGAAAAAGAGATCAGAGAAAAACCAGAGATATTGAAATTATAGCAACTGAGAACTATGAAGAGGTTATAAAAGGGTCTAGCAGGATGCTGTAGTATGATCGAAATAGACCTGTTCCAGAACATCAACAGAATTATAAATTAGAGAAGAAGAAGAAGAAAGGTAAGAAATGGAAGAAGATGAATGATTGGAGTTAAAAAGGACCAGCTGTTTTTAAACCTGGTAGACTAACAACTGTACCTCCATTGATTGTTGAAGCTAAAAATTCTAAGTCTGATAAATCTCCACCTCTATGGACAAGAATTCAATCTGCTTTGAAGGGACTGGAACCTAACACAAGAGGAGGTATTGGGTCTCATGAAGCAGAGGTTGTTTTTACAACACAAACTGATCAACGTGCTCTAGTTGACAAGATTGGTGATGAGTTAACTGTTGATGATCTATGGAAGCTAGAAGCTGTTATAATTATTGCTGATTGTCATGATGGTTCCAAGAAAGTGGAAAGATTGTTGTACTTCATGAAAGATAAAAGTGTCAAAAAGCTAGTTATTCATGAGGTGTTATGCAAATCTACAAAGGAACTGAAATATGTCCTTTATCTGCTCAAGAGTAAAAGAATCAAAGTGAAAGAGATTGAAGTCTACAAGAACTGGTCTAGCATGATTCTCAGAACCATCAGACAGAGGTATTTAGATGGAGAATCAAGGTATGATGGCAACTACAATCCCATGTACTTAAATACAAAGGGGCAAGAAGTTGAAATTCAAAGGGGAACTGCTTTTAAAGAAATAATCCTTGGTGTGGAACAATTGTCTCTTAATCCTGATGGGGAGGAATTTGCATACATACAGTTAGGTGATTTAGAATTACCTAGAAACTCAATTCAGAACATCAGGGCTGCTATTTATCAGATCAATGAGGAAGATGAAGAGCTCAAGGGTCTGAAAAAAAAACTGATTCAAATTCTTGAAAGCAAAGAAGAAGAGTTACTATCAAACTTCTTGAAGATGAATCTTTTCTATCAAAGAATTTCTGAAACTAAACCTGATGATTTTTAGAACATTTTGTTTTGATTTTTTGACATCATTGAATCGAGGAATTTGTGATTTATTTCACAAAGTACAAACTGGGGGAGATTGTTAGATATTGATTCAAGTGATGTCAGGATCTGGACTACTACTGATCAGGTACTGATGCTGACATCATCAGTAATGCGATGTAAGTATTAGGTTACTGTCAGGATTGGAAGCTGATCAGGATTACGTGAAGATTTACATCAGTCCAGAGATCAAGGAAGATTGATATATCAGTTCCTAAATTACAAGAAGGCAGCTATCATGCAAGATATGTATTAAGAGTCGTATGTAATTGATTTAGTATATCTTATAATTGATAGTGCAGCTGTGTATGTTATATAAACATAGTTTAGGTTTCACTTATCGTAATCACTTACACGAGATATCTTGTAACCTAACAGCTCTCAAGAACATCAGAATTTCTTGAGAGAGTTTGTAACAGTTTTATATCAGAGTTAATAAAGCTGTTATTTATTCATACTTGTGTTATAATTTCTGTATAAGTCAAAAATCTTATACAATTGTATTAAACCCCCTTCTACAATTGTTAATTACTGGGTAACAGAGTTTGTCAACTTCCTGTTTTATGGCTTCTTGTCTTTCAGGTGCGAAATTTCTCTTCTTTTGTTTCACTGTCTTCCGGTTCAGATCCACATTCAACTTGTGTGTTATCAGTTGAGGATCTATCTCTGGCATGTCGGCTGCTATCCATACAAATACATCATTATTTTCTTGTAGGAAGGCAACCAGCTTGCTTTTCAAGGGGTCTTTCAGAGACGCCCCGATGTAAGTAACCTTCTCAGGATCTCCCAACTCTAAAGGTATGGGAACAAAGTCCTCTGCTGGCTTTCTTCTTCGCTCTTCATCCTCATGGACATCCATATCCTTGATCGGGAGGACCTGCCCCCCGGTTCCATCAGGCCTTAAAGCGGCCACATAACAACTCCTTGCCATTTCTGATCTCCTCTCTCTTCACCCACACCATTTCTGTTTGGGAACTTAATCTTAAAATGGTATGTAGAGGCAACCGCCTTAAATGCATGAAGTCCCATCCAACCTAAGATAGCATTGTAGGTGGAGGTGGCCTTGATGACCAAGAAATTTAACATCTGTGTGGCCTCCTTAGGCTCTTGCCCTATGGTCATTGGTATTTGAATTGTCCCTTTAACCTTAGATTCTACTTCGTTGAAACCATATATGGGCATGTTAGATGGTGTCAGCTGAGACTCAGTATATCCCATTGATATGGGCAAAAAGTAAGCCATAAAGACACATTTAATGTTGCATTAATTAGACCCAGCATGGTCCAAATGTGGGGCCCTTAGTGGGGCCCAAACCCATATTTTCAATATTAATTTCGTAATTGATATTAAGGGATATAAACAACTCAGCAATAAGAATCAGATAAGGATACTACTCCTACCAGACTTAGCCTCCAAGGCACCCAATCCGGTATGGAAACAAACTCCCACAAGGAAAGAGTCTAGAACCTTCCTTAAGGCGGTGGCTTGCCCACCAAGTATCCGAATCCTACCATAATTCTAAGGCTTCTCAGCCTATAAAAAGGGCCTGACCCCTCATTCTCAGAACTACGTTTTGGATTAATCCTCGAATAAGGACATACCAGCCACTACGTCCTTGGGGTTCCCTCGCCGCCATTGCCCCGAGGGCGAACACCAAGGAATACGTCTTGGCTTGATTCTCAATACGAGATACGTAGGCACTCTGTGAGGACCGATTAGTCTCGAACACGGAAACAACCATTAAAGCACGATGCTCCCGAACCCTAGCATTAAATACAGATTCGTAACCTAGTTTTTATTCCACAACATTTGGCGCCGTCTGTGGGAAGACAACATCAACCATGGTTCAAAGACGAAGAACAACATCAACCTCGACTGAGGCCATACCCCTTAGCTCTGCTCCACCCGCCATTTCTGATCCGTTTATCACTACCGAAGAAGGACAATTACCCCCATCAACAGGGGCGATCATTCAACCTCTAGTCTCTCAACCCCCAGGTACGATTCCCCATGTTGAGGGAACTCTACCCGTGGTCGTCCATCAAAATCAAGAAGCTAACCCTCTTTAGATGGGGGTTTCTCCTCTTGGTAACGTTGATCGTACACTACCCCCGGGGATACAGATCCACACTACGGATCTCCCCTTGAATACTAACTCGATGTATGGGCTGCATAATTATCCCCCTCGATAAAGGGAACCTGGACCAAGTGGTCATTGTTAGGTCCAATATGTTTGTAGAAGGGGGGTTGAATACAAACAGTACTGTTTAATCGAAATTTGTCCGGATAATTTAATTTATATTTTGACAAATTTAGCGGAATTAAATGAAACAAAATTCAAGTTGAATATAAAATTATATTAACTTGAGGTGTTTGTTACAAATACAGTACAGAAATTATATCTAGTTAATAAAAACAAATTAGAAAATTCGACATGAATTTTTCTAGATTTGTTAATAAAAATCGAGATATAGATTAGGAGTAAAAACTCGCTAATAGTATAAGAGTATCAAGTAAACAAGTTCTATCGGATCAGATATTAAAAATAAGATGAACTTGAATTTATACAAATTTATTTCTCTTGCTGTGTTGTTCTTCAATGAGAGAGAATGACTTTTTTTTTCTTGAAGATGATATGTTCTGTGTGTTGTAGTTATCTGGCCGCCTGTCTTGAATTATATATTCTTCTACCTCTTTTCTTTTTCATTTGTACTGCCAAGACAATCGGCAAGACAATCTGCTCTTCCAAGACAATCAGTTTTGTACTGCCAAGACAATCGGCAAGACAATCCAAAACCTCCAAAATAATCAATTTGTATTGCCAAGACAATAGGCAATACAATAGGCAAGACAATCAAGGCTTACCAATACAATCGGCAAGACAATTGAGATTGTCTTGTTAACATTAAATAATTCGGCTGTATGATTGATTTGAACAAAAGATTTGAACTGCTGTCAAACAAAACCAGTCGCAGGTAGGAGTAGTACACAACACGCGCGGCTGTTGTTGTTGTTTTCCAGGCGCGTGCGTCCCACGCGCTCCCAGGCGCGTCAACCAGAAGACAGGATATCACATGGTGTTTGTCTTGACAGGTTTTACTTTCCTTTCTTTATCTTGCATGCATGTATCATACTTTGCTGTCCTTTTTTCTTTTTGTCGACATGCAACCTGTTACTTCCTTTTTGTTTTTTTATTATTTTTTTTTTCTTCTGATTTTTCTTTTCATTTTAATTTAATTATGTAACTTAATCAAATAATCATTTAGAAAAGTAATGATTAATTAACTAAATTAATAATTAAATTAAATAAGATTAATTCATTAATTCAAAATTAATTAATATGATAATTAATTTAATAAATAAATATATTCAGAATGAATTAATTTATTAATTAAATTAATTACATAATTATATTAATTAAATGAGAATTAATATTAATCGTATGACAGCCCAATCTTTTTCCGAACCACTGAAAGTAATAAAGAATTACCACCGGATTTTCGTTGACGCTCGATGCACGGTCTGGTTCATGAGCGACTAACTGCAACGACTTTTCTTTATTTTTGACTCTATGGCTGTGGTTAATGTCTTCTCTTAATATACCTGTCTTGATAGCTTGAACCACTGAAGTTAATGATGAACAACCACTGTTTAATGTTGTCACTCGATGTACTGTCTGGTTCATGAGTGACTAACCGCAATGACTGTTCTTCATATATTGACTTTAAAATCTGGTTCCTTTTTCTTTTCTCCTCTCTCTATTAATTCTTCTGTATTGTCTCTGTCACTATCGAAATCTCTGTCACTTTAAATGAATCCACTTCTTTAACGAATACTTCACTGAGGCTTGATCAGATGTCTGAACTTCTTTCAATGTAGTAATTCTTCAAGTCTGTAGACTGACCTTGATCTTTTTCTTCTGACAGATAATACAATCTGAGATTCCTTGTGACAGTCTATATACTATTTACTATTACAATCTTGTTTAAGTTGAGTTGTATCCTCGAAATACAATAGGCTACATCATATGCCTTTTAATCTCCCCCTATTTGTTTGTTAGACAATAAAAAGCAAATACTTAGAGGATAACTCAACTACCTCACTTAAACAAGAAAAAGATAAAACTTTTAGGAATTAAGTAAATAATACAAAAAAAAATTTCTCTGGTTTAGATTTAACAATTCCAGAATCTTCAGTTGATGAAATGATAGATGATTGTTCCTCTAGCACTGAACTGATCTTCAATAGATATCTCATCTTCATTTCTGATTCTTCATATCTCTGCCTGATAATCCTTCACATCTTACATTGGTGATTATCAGCAGTTCTTGATTTACAATCACTTCCCATTTCTGACACAGCTTTTCTCACTAAAGAAAAACAGTTGTTCCTATTATATAGACAATGGTGAATCAATACCATTTCTATAACTTCTGGTGAATTTACTACTCTTCCACTTAGCCTTTATACATAGTACATTAAAAGACTAATAGAATAGTATTGTGATATAATTCTCCTTATATCTCCACTTTCATAACAAATGAAAGTTCTTTTGCTTCTTCATCTAAGGCTCCCCCTTAGATACTAGACTTGCTTACAACCACTTCCTAAGCACAGTCTTTACTGCTCCCCCTTTCTAACTGACTCTTCTTTTACTTGTACCCCAATACTTCTCCCCCTTAGTTGAGTTTATCCTACTAAGGTAAGCTTTAAGCTTGAATATATCTTTTTCAATATATCTCTCCCCCTTAGTTGAGGAATCCTCCATTCAAATAATTGACAAAGTAGTTGATACCAAATTGTTACCAATTTATACCAATCGTTAAAGTACATTGAAATCAATTGATAAATCTTTGTTAGAAAGGAAGTTTCATTTTCTTCCTCACTGTGAGTGTGTGATAGTGTTTAGTGTACCTCACAAGTGTTTCACTCTTCTCTCCACTCATTTGTGTTGAGTGTCTCACTTCTCTCTGTGTTTACACTCTTGCTCACTGGTGTTTCACTCATAACAATCATAACTCCAACATCCGTTAGTGTACCTGCAAGGAAAAATCACCATAGCCCCTTCTAGAGAGGTCACTGGTGGTGCAATGGGAGTTCGCAAATCCCAAATCCTCGTTGGACTCGTCAGACGAATCTGAGTCATAATCTACAAGTTACTAATTTCCCTTTTTAGGGTTTTCAGATTTGAATTCTGAGAAGGTAAACAATGATCTATAAATTTAGCATTGAGATCAAGGTTCCCTTCTAATGTCTGTGAAGACATCACCTTGTTAAACTCATCAGGTAAAATCTAAATCATAGTCTACAAGTTGTCGATCCGCACCTATGTCAGATCCGTTACCCGTAGGATCCAGATATGTTCCATCTGGGGAGTTAGATAATGATCTTGATGAATTTTGCATTTGAGATCAATACCTTCTCTCGAGGTCTGTGAAGACTCTTAGTTCATTAAAGAACCTTTAACTTATAATCCTAACCGTAAATTGGTTGGATTACAGGTTTCCGTCAATTCATCCTTAGTGTGTGCAATCTCACTTGTGCATATGAAATATTTTGGTTAGTGTATAAGGTAGTGACTCTCCAACTGAATATCCCACACATCCTTGTTTGCTGCATCAAGTGCAATTACTCCCTGGTGACCTCTAGTCTGATAGGTAACTTCCATTTAGGGTGTAAGATAGAATGTGTTTGAGTTTGACTGTAGTCTGGGATAAAAGTTGTTGGGTTTACAACCTTATGACTAAACATGTGAGAATACAAAATTCCATGTAGATGAACCTGTATCACAGAATATGAGCAATATAGAGATAGAATGCATTTTTAACATTGAAAAGTTTTCTGAGAAAATATTGCATTTATCTTAAGTGAAATGATGTACAGTTGTGATTTCAAAAGATTTACAATGTAAGCAATCACAGCTGTAGAAAGATATTTTGAATTCAGGAAGTTAAAGAGATCTTGAGCTGGTTTTACTAAACAAAAACAAGGACAAAAATTCAATTAATAAAAATTAATCGAATTAATGTAAGTTAATGTTTAAACCAATACAAACAAAACTATTTTATCATGCTTTAGGTCCTGTAAGATAGATACCAACTATTAGAAATTGTTAGCACTTGATAGGTCTTGTCTTCCAACTATTAGATCCTGAAAATCAAACATTAGTTCCTAACCAATTGTATAGACACATACCAATTCGATACCAACATTGGTCAATTTTTAAGTCCTTAACACGAAGATCTGTTAACAGCAATCACAAAACAAAGATTTATACTTAAACTGCATATTTTGTGTGTGTTAATAAGAAGAACAACAAAAGAACCAAGTACAGGGACCTGTTTGTAAGTTTTGAAAGTATAATAACTAAACTGTAAAAACTATACAAACTATTTATATACACATGAAAAAGAATATACAAAAATACGAAATAATATATATAATAATTATACAAAATAAAAACTACAAGAAAAGAAAAATTCGAATAAAATAAAATAAAAAATAAAACTATACATAAGTAATAATTTACATAGCTTAAACTATAAACGAACATACGACTAAAATAAAAAAACAAACACTACAAAACATGTTAAATAAGATTAACATTTAAAAAAAATTATAATACATGTACAAAAACAATAAGTATATACAAGAGTATTTATAATAGGTTAGCAAATCCATATATTTTCTGATAAAACAACTTTCTACTAGAAAATTATTTAGAGAGAAAATATGATTTAATAAACTATCATAAATATGGCAGCTATTTTAAAATAATAAAATTTTCAAAAAAAATAGCTTCCTCAAAAATCCTAACTAGAGAATTAGAGAAAAATATTTTTAGAGAAAATTATTATTCTAAAATAAAGAAACATGGATTAAAACATTAGAATGATTATGACAATTCTTTTTAGAAAGATGACAAGATAGAATTCGAAAAGAATGTCATACCAGTTACTTAGCGCTCAAACCTTGGCACCAACTTCCACGTTTCTTGTTGTTCCAGATTCACAATTGCTTTCTCAGATTCCTTAGATTCTATACCTTGATTCTGAGAGGCCCTTTTTGTTCTTACTCCAACATCTGAATCACCAATGATCAGCTCTATTCCAAACATACTGTTTGAGAAGGTTAGATCTTGATGAATCGCCTTGTTCTTCATTGTGATGTTGTGTTTGACTAGTGAATCCTTTGTTTACTTCCCTCGAGTTATTTCGAGAATGACTTGATGATTATTTTCCAGTGACATTGGTATTGCCAATAACAAAATTGTTTCTACCACTGTCACTTGGATAATTATCATCATTAACATTTTAAACTTATGACTTTAAGGCAACTCCTCGATAACAACAATTGTTAACTCCTAACAACTGTTTGTTTGTAGACAATCTTGGTTCTAAAAATAAAACTTGATTACCAGGACTGTCTTGTCTGCAATCTTAGAAATAATTTTCTAAGTCCAATACACCTTGATTCATAGTATAAAACATTTATTATCAAAGTGATTTGAAGTTTGCAAATAAGCATAAAAATTATTCAAAGTAATTGAACTATGGTAACTTTAGATATTTCAATATCCATAGTTCTACTTAGAGAATTTTTATGCCATGTATAATAATATGAGTGAATTGTAAAAGATATAACAATGATTACTTAGAGGAGTTCTAAGTAATTTCACACATACAAATATATCTCACAATTAGTTAGTAAATAGAATTCTAACTAAATATCATTAACTGATATAAGTTAAAACTTCAGTACAACCAATTGTTAGAACCATGATATTAATTATATTGAATTTCTGAAAATGGAGCATTGATAAAATTCACTAGAATTAACATCTCACAACTAATTGAAGACCAATACATATTAGGTCCAAATTAGTTATGTTGTTTATTTATTTTAATAAATATAAGGTACAGAGCAAATACTAAATTGAATTGCTTCAAGTCCGTAACCCATATAAATCAAAATAAATAACTAAATAATTAAATACTAAATCTCTATGAGTTAGATTTTAGCATTTAAGTATTTAAATTATCCTTAAATAATCACCACTAAAATATATTGCAATTATACACATGGCAATCATTCAACAGATAATTTTCAGTGTGAGGTCTGAATGTAAATAAGTTCACATGTCCTTTCAATATAGACAATTGAATACTTGTGAACTTATTCAAGAATTACTTAACAGATGGGATATACAAATCATATAGCATTAATAAAATCCCAAGTTTACAAGCCAATCTTGAAAAATTAATTTCATCAAGTGATTTAGCAAACGTGTCTGCAAGTTATTCTTAACTAAAGACATGTTCTCAAAAGAATTGATACCTTATGCAAGTTGCTTAGTCCTTGAGTGTTTCACAAAGTTGTTGGAGATGAAATTGATTCCTTGTGTTCTCCTGCTTTCGTACAACTCATTTGATCTGTCTCTATGCAGCAAAACATGTCAGAACTGATGTCTCTAGGGTACCATCTCCGTAGATTTGGGTCCAACTTAAGACATCTAAAAATCAAGTGTAATAACTACAAGAATAGATTCTCAAGAATCCACTTGTGGCCTTGCACATTTGCATGTTGAGAATAAAATATGTGTGTAAGTGATCTATTAGCAATTGAATAAGATAATGAGCTGATGATTCCTCTATAGCCTGATTAGGTCCTAATTAGTAGATCCTGAACTTGTTGGGTCAAATATCTCTAGAGTACCATTTCCTCATATCCGGGTCCATCTTAAGATTTTTGATAACCAACTTGTGTCAAAAGCCATCTATAGTGAGGTGTTGGCATGTAGTCTTGACAGGTCTAGAATCTTCTGAATAGAAACAAAAGATCCTTGACTTATTTTTATTGTCATCATTCTTTTGGCTTACTGAAGTAAATCAAAAGAATTGCAACTTTACCAACATCAAAACAGCAAATATCTTGATACCAATTTATAGCTAGTAGACCAATATATAATATAATCAAGATATCATTGCACATATATATCATTTATGTTTGTGCCTAAAGATGTAGAGAGTTCTATAAATATGACACCAATTGTTAAAAGATACCAACTGTTAAAGATTGATACCAAATATTAAATTATAGTTAGGGTGTCATACCATGTCATCCATGCTTGCTTGATTGATGATACCAGTTTATACTAACCTGTAGAGATATTCAATTATCTCACCAACCATGAGTGCACTTGTTCACATTCCTCTAGCATCCAAATTCAGTAGGTCTAGATGTCCATTATAATCTTGAATATGCAGTAGGTGCCTGATATCCTTAAGTGTTGTCACTGGTGCTTCTTGTCAAATATACTGTTTGATCAAATTGTAACCTAACATCCACTTTGGCTTTGTTCCTCATAACAATTCCTTGACATCATCCAGGTAGACTTCTGGTTATCCTTGTACCAAATACACCTTCCCTTCAATCTGCCTTTTGTACTGATTGAGATCATCTTGCATTGCAATCAATCAATCAGAATCTTTCAGAGCTTTTGTAGCTTTCTTAGTTTCTTCTAAAGAAAACTAAAGAAATAATCATTAGTACTTGAAGCTCTGCTAGTCTTTTACTTCCACCATTAGAAATACTAAGAACTAGAACAAAGAGTTACTTGAGTCAACACTCTTTGTCTTGGCAGACATGTTCTCATAGTGTCCTTTGACTTTCAGTGTGGTGTTGAGTTGACTAGTTGATCCTTCTGTTGCTCCCCCTAAGCTGCTGCTGGGTTTACATGAAGATTATCCATGTTTGACATTGCTTGGATCTGAATCACCATCACCATTGACAGCTAGGAGCTTGAGGTTATTGAACATCACAAAGACTTTCAATCACCTTCTGTTGATTAAAAACAATCACCCTGTAGGCTGTTGACTCCACTGAGTAACCAAGGAAATTAACCTCTTGAGCATTAGCTGATTACTAGGGTGCTCACTTTCATTTATCATTGCAAAACAATTTCCTTCATACTTGTGGGGTCTTCCTATATTCCTTACTGATCAGGGTTTAATCATGTCAGTAGCAAACTATTGACTGCTTCAGCATTAATACTCTTGAAGATGCAGAAATCATCCAGAACACTGATTGATAGGTCCTGTAATCTGATCTCCAAGTTGTCATAGTCAGTTTTACTTCCTGACACTCTTCTAGATGTGATCAATCACCATCAGTGGTGTCTTGTCTTCAGATTGTCTGAACAACAACTTGTTTGTTGAGAGAAGTCATCAGTCATCATTACTAAAATATATTTTACTTTGATGTAGAACTTCGGTGTGATGCTTCTTTGACTTCCCTTTTATGACATGCCTCGTAATTTCATTTTACTTTAATTTCAGCTGAGGCAGTCTCCTTTGCTGATTCGATTTTCAGGAAAGAATCTCTTGATTTGACATTCAGGTGAGAGAGCTCCTTATGTCATAGCTGAACTCCTGTCTGATGAAGCTTTAGATTTGACCTTGTTGACTTCACCTTTGACTGAGATTCCATGTCAGCTATAGATAAGTTCTCTTTCCATAATCCTCGAACAGTAGGCTCTTCATCTTGTAAAAGATGCTTTATTACTGACAACATTCCTTGGCTATTGAATAGCCTTGACCCTAGGTCATACCCTTGCTGTTGTCTCCAAGGAATAAACCACTTGGCCAGATACCGTCACCACTCTTGATAGCAAGGCTCTATCTTCGGTCATATGCCTTGAACATCCACTGTCCAGAATCCACATAACACGATGTACCTATTACACACCCTGCATTGCCAAAATAGTTAAACCCTTTTTGGGACCCAAATTTGATTGGGTCCGGAATACTTGAAGTATTGGCCTTTGTCAGGCAAAACAACATTCTTAATCTTCATAGCAACATTTTTCAAGGGAATGGACATTTAACCCTATAAATAGCTTTGACAATCTTTGATTTCATCTTTGGTATCCATGTTTGTTTAGTAACAATATCATTGACTGGACATTTGACTTTGTAAACAGCCTTCATAAAACTTTGTTTAGGCTTTGGTACAAATGTCTCTCTCCTAACATAAAGAGGACTAGCAGTCTTTGATCTAACATTATTCCTGTTCATATGTTGTCGAGGAGTAGTCTTATCAGCACATGCATGATTACCGTTGAAGTAAGCAGTCATAACATTAAAAGCACAAGACATACAATTGACAAGACCACATGCTTTATGAGAAGTATCAATAGTAGGCATGGTATGCATGTTAGACATGTTATTGTTCTGCTTCAACTTATTACCACCTAATCCAGTCTTAGAAGAACTAGTTGTTTCAACAACCTTGACTGGCACTTTAGGTACATCTTTCTTGGATGAAACATTTTCTGGATTAGTGTCCTCAACAGATTTAGCCTTAACAAAGACTGTGACATCTTTCTTAGATGAAACATTCTTTGGATTATCGTTCTTAAAAGATTTATCCTTAACACATTCATGCCTTACAGATCCAAGATCGAGAGTATGATGACTACTCCGATCCCTATACTGATGATTCATCATCATCTTAGGGTGATGATCGAGATGAAGCCCCGAGGAGGCGGCATGCTAGCAAAGAACCTCTAAGGAGGACACGAAGAATCCATGATGGACCCCCCTTGACAACTACTAAGAGGATCAAGGCTTATGAGGCTGAGATTTTAAAGTTGAAGGATGGCGAGTTAACAATCTAGATTGAATCAAACTCAGCCTCCTCCAACCATGGAGTATTCCCATTATAAATCTGGAGAGGCCTTCAAGGAGACAGAAAAGGGCCGATGCCCCAACTAAAAAATCGTCAAGGGTGGAGACCCCCAGAAGCAACCCCAAGGTTCTGATGCCACTTGGGGATCCTGATGATCCGACACCTCCATTTACTGAGGAGGTGATGAATGCCCGCATCTCAAAGAAGTTCAATATGCCGACAATTAAGGCTTATGATGGAACGAGCGACCCCGCAAACCATGTTAGGACATTCTCAAACGCACTGCTGCTGCAGCCAACGAGTGACGCCTTAAAGTGTAGGGCGTTCCCTCAAACCCTGTCGGGCATGGCTCAAAGGTGGTATAGTTGTCTACCTGCAAACTCGATTGGATCTTTTAAGGAATTGAGCGCTGCCTTTATCAGCCAGTTCATTAGTGGGAGAGTTCATGAAAAAAGTTCTGCATCCCTCATGTATGTGGTGCAGGGGAAGAATGAGAATTTGAGGGATTATCTCAAGCGATTCACCAAGGAGATGTTGAATATCACTGATCTGGAAAATAAGGTGGCCATGGTAGCCCTCGAACACGGAACCACTGATCTCTTCTTTAAAAGGTCTTTGGCAAAACATCCTCCTGAAAACATGGCCGAGCTCCAACGAAGGGCCGACAAGTACATCAGGGCTGAGGACAACATGAAGAAGGAAGCCGCAGGAGGCAATGGCAAGGGTTCTAACGACTCAAAGAAACGAAAGCAAGAGCAAGAGTACGATGCTAGGGACAAGTATCCCCGGACTAGCAAGGACTCTGAGTCACCGCCAATGAAAGGTTTGGGACCGAGATTTTCTGATTATGCAAGGCTGAACGCTCCTAGGAGTTAGATCTTATTAGATATTGAGAAGGATAAAAACTTTCGATGGCCGAAGCCACTCAGGGGTGATCCTGCAAAAAGAAACAAGGAGCAGTACTGTAGGTACCATCATGATGTGGGGCATGATACAGATGATTGTAGACAGTTGAAGGATGAGATTGAGTTCTTGATCCAAAACGGAAAGCTGAGCAAGTTCACGAAGGGTGATGATCATGGAACCCAAAGAAGGGACTATGATAGAAGAGACAATGACAGAAGAGATAATGATCGTGATCGTGATCGTAATCCACAGCCCCGAGGGCCAGTTATTAACATGATTTGGGGAGGCCCGACAGCGGCCGGTATGACTCGAAACTCTCGAAAGGCGTATGCCAGAGAAGTGATGCACATCGTGGGAGAAGCCCCGAAACGTGCTAGGACTGAAATAGCAATTGGATTTGATGATTCAGACCTCGAAGGGGTGAAGTTCCCCATGACGACCCGTTGGTCATAACCCCTGTGATTGGAAATTCGGAGATGAAGCGAGTCTTGATAGACAATGGAGCTTCTATTGATATTTTGTTTCATGACGCATTTGTGAAGATGGGGTACACTGACTCACAGTTGACCCAGAACAACATGCCAATCTATGGATTTAATGGAGTTGAGTCCAAGGTTGAAGGGACTATTCAGTTACCCATGACAATCGGACAAGAACCTAAGGAGGCTACTCAGATGCTGAATTTTCTTGTGATCAAGGCATCTTCAACTTATAACGCAATCCTTGGGAGGACTAGACTTCATGCATTCAAGGCTGTTGCCTTTACATATCACATAAAGATTTCCCGACCAGGAATGGTGTTGGAGATCAAAATGGTGATCAGAAGATGGCAAGAAGTTGTTATGTATCCGCATTAAGAGCTAATGGAGTCGGGGGCAGGTACTTCCGATTGAAGACATGGATATCCGTGGTGATGATGAACACCAAGGGAAGCCGGCAGAGGACTTAGTCCCTATCCCTCTAGAGTTGGGCGACCCTGAGAAAGTAACTTATGTAGGAGCTTCTTTGAAGGAACCCCTGAAGGGCAAGTTGATAGCATTCTTGTAAGGAATAGCGATGTGTTTGCTTGGACAGCAGCTGATATACCAAGGATTGATCCCCAACTCATAACTCACAAGTTTAATGTTGATCTTGAATGGAAGACAATAAAATAGAAGAAAAGGAATTTTGCTCCTGAAAGGCAAGAGGCCATTAAGCAAGAAGTTGACAAGCTCTTAGAGGCTAGGTTTATTGAAGAGATTCAGTTCCCTAAATGGTTGGCTAACCTTGTGATGGTCAAGAAGGCAAATGGGAAGTGGAGGATGTTTATAGACTTCACTAATTTTAATGATGCATGCCCGAAGGATTGTTTTCCCCTGCCAAGGATAGATATGTTGATAGATGCCACAGCTGGACATGAGATGTTGAGCTTTATGGACGGATTCAGCGGCTACAATCAGATTAAGATGCACAAGGATGACATCCCAAAGGTATCTTTCATAACTGACTTTGGTGTTTTCTGCTATCTTGTTATGGCTTTTGGTCTAAAGAATGCAGGCGCTACTTATCAACGATTATTGAATAAGATATTCGCTCATCTGATTGGAAAAGCCATGAAGGTCTATGTTGATGACATGTTAGTCAAGAGCCTATTCAAGGCGGACCATATTAAGCACCTCAGGGAGGTATTCGAAGTGCTGAGGCACCACAAAATGATGTTGAATCCAGCCAAGTGTGCTTTTGGTGTTGGATCTGGAAAATTTTTGGGTTTGATGGTTTCAAAGAGAGGTATAGAGGCCAACCCTGCTAAGATCAAGGTGATTTTAGATATGGAACCACCATGCTCTATAAGAGATGTACAGAAGTTGACGGGCCGAGTAGCAGCTCTAGGAAGATTCATCTCCAAGTTTGGTGATAAGTGCTTGCCTTTCTTTCAAGCATTAAAGAAAGTGAAAATTTTTGAGTGGACACCTGAAAGCCAAGAGGCCTTTGAACAATTGAAGAAATACATGGTAGAAGCCCTGTTGTTGGCCAAGCCTAGTCCTGGGGAGACTCTTTACTTATATTTAACGGTATCCAAACAAGCACTGAGTGCCGTCCTCATTCGCGAAGAAAATCACGTTCAAAAACCTGTCTATTATGTGAGCAAGGTGTTGCATGGGGCAGAGTTGAATTACTCTCCCATTGAGAAATTTGCTTTGGCTTTGATAACAGCCTCGAGGAAGCTATGACCATACTTCCAAGCACACAAGATTGAAGTCCTGACAGACCAGCAATTGAGGAACATACTGCATAGCCCGAAGGCCAGTGGAAGATTGCTTAAGTGGGCAATCGAACTTGGAGAATTTGACACCGCATATAAGCTTCGAACAGCCATCAAGGCTCAGGCATCGGCTGACTTCGTGGTTGAATGTACCATTGGTAACCAAGAAGTCGGGGGGCAAGAGATAGTGACCACCCTTGAAAGAGAGGATAAAGATGAAAAGCTTGTACCCGATCAGAGGGAATATTGGGTGCTCTATTTTGATGGAGCATCAAAAACAAAATCTAGTGGTGCAGGTTTAGTCTTGCAAAGCCCCGATGGGTTCACAGTTGAGTATGCTTTGAAATTGGACTTTCCAATAACCAACAACGAAGCTGAGTACGAAGCCTTGATAGCCGGGTTGGGCTTGGCCAGAATCATGAGGGTCAAGAATCTCAAAGTTTGTGGGGATTCAAGACTAGTGGTATTGCAAGTGAATGGTAAATTTGAAGCCAAGGATGAAACTATGGCGAAGTATTTGAGAATTGTGAAAGCTGTTATGACTCAGTTTGATGAGTGCCACGTGGAACACATTCTTAGAGAAGAGAACGTTAAGGCTGATGCCCTGTCTTAGTTTGCTTCTTCTGAGATCGAGAATTATGCAGGGAGTTTCTATTTCCAGGTCTTGAAGGCCCCAACCATCAACTCTAAGTTGGTGGCACCAATTGATATAGGAGGCTGCTGGATAGATCCTATCAAGGCTCACCTAGAAACCGGATGGCTCCCTGAAAATGCCTTGGAGGCACGGAAGCTGTCAGTAAGAGCATTGAGATATGCCTTAATCGAAGGCATCCTTTACAAAAGATCATTTGTCATCCCATACTTGAGGTGTTTGAGACCTCAAGAGGCAAGAGAAGCACTAGAGGAAGTTCATGAAGGGATCTGTGGGCAACACTTGGAGGGCAGAGCCCTAGCTCACAAGATCACTCGACTAGGATTCTACTGGCCAGATTTGTTGGCCGATGCACAGAATTATGTCAAGCGGTGCGATAGGTGTCAGAAGCATGCTCCGATTGTAAGACAGCCGCCTGAGATGTTAACCTCGATTAACTCTCCTATTCCGTTTGCAATGTGGGGAATGGATATACTTGGTCCCTTTCCCGTAGCATCTGCACAAAGAAAGTTTCTGATAGTGGCCATCGACTACTTCACCAAGTGGATTGAGGCTAAACCTCTATCCAAATAACCACCAAGAAAGTTACCTAGTTCTTTTGGGAGAACATCATTTGTAGATATGGAATCCTGCGAATTCTTGTGACGGATAACGGAACGCAGTTCAACAATCAAGAGTTTAAGAAGTACTATGAGGAAAACACAATTGAGCTTCGTTTCACTTCAGTAGCACATCCGCAAGCAAATGGGCAAGCAGAGGTTGCCAATCGAATTATCGTGGATGGATTGAAAAAGAGGGTTGAACGTTCAAGGAACACTTGGGTGGATGAGTTACTGCCCATACTCTGGGCATATCGCACCACATGTAAGGTGACAACTGGAGCAACCCCGTTTTTGCTGGATTACGGAGCCGAGGCAGTTGTGCCCTTGGAAATAATGCATGCATCACCTCGAGTTGAGGCATACGAACAAGAGACTAATGAAGAAGGCATGAGGCTTGCCCTAGACCTAATTGATGAGGTTAGGGACGAAGCAAATGCCCGGAATGCAGAGCATCAGAAGAGAGCATCCTTCCACTACAACCAAAGGGTTAAGGAGAGGTTCTTTCGATAGGGCGACCTGGTTCTAAGGAAGATAGAGGCTTCTGGAGTTGGTCAAAAGGGAAAACTAGCCCCTAACTGGGAAGGGCCGTATCGATTCAAGAGGAGAATAGGAAGAGGATCCTACAAGTTGGAAACCTTGGATGGAAGCGAGGTGCCCCGCACTTGGAACGCTGCGAACCTGAAGGTATATTATGTTTAAGCTATTCTTGTAAAGACTTAGCTTTTTATCTATTTATTAGGAAAAGTTGCTATCTATGTAAGGGTTGAATCCATTTTGAGTTATTAATGCAAGTTTGTTTTCCATTCTTTGATTCTGTGATTTTAATTACGTACCAAGCACCTGTCGAGTGCAAGTCTAGAATGACCAAGTACAGAAAATAAAGAACATATGAGTAAAGGAAAACAAATGCATAGATAATATGCCCTGAAGGGCCAAGGTTTAAGTTACAGACATATCAAATAAAAGTATAAGTCCATGAAGGACCCCGAATGAAAATAAAACACAACCACAAGCGGCTAACAAGGCCATGCAAAGCCACTTACTCCTGTGGAGCATCTTCAGAACTCTTTTCCTCGGTAGAACCCTCCTCACCCGAATCATCATCGGAGCCGCCATCATCTTCGGCTGCTATTGCAGTCGGGTGTGCCCCAGCCCTCTCGGCCTCTTCCCCTCCTTCTCCCTCTTCTTCCTCTTCGGAGGAGCTGGAAGAAGGGCTTGCTTCCTTTTGAAGCCTCATACTGCTTGGGATTGGTTGACGAATCTTCCCATCCCTCCTCGCTGTCATGGGCTTCTTTCCACGAGAGCCCGAAGAGCTTGAGTCTTGGTTAACAGCTTGGGCGCCCCCTCTTGAGCCAGAACCAGAACGACGACGGCTTCCCCTAGAGACAGAACCCGATGCTTGGGCCACTGTGTTGACTCCCGAGCCTGAGGTAACATGACCATAAGAGCTTGGAAAGTCCATTGGGTTAACTACGATTGGATGCCTCTTGCTCACAGCATTGACAGCCCTGTCCCAGCCGACAGACATGATACTCGGGCGTACTTCGTCATCATGCTTGTCTATAAGATGAAAAATGTCCTCAGACTCCTGGTAAGCCTTCACCACCAATTTGTAGTCAGCCGCCTTTTTCCTGTATAAGGAGTAATACTGCCTCTGGAAAGAACGTGCATCAGCTTCAGCATGGATGGCCCTGGACTCTAAGTCCTGACATTTCTCGTCAAATATTGCCTTTTCCTTTTTTTAAGGCCACGTTCTCATCTCGATATGCTCGGCCTTGACGAGTGCTGGCCTGGAAGTAGGCGTTAGCCTGGAACAAAGAGTTAGTAAGATATTGACAATGATAAGTGATATGAAGATATTACATCTAAGATGGAGAGTGTGAAACCTGATACAGGGCTTGGGCTCGTAGAGTCTCCGCCTCATCAATTTTATCCCCGGCAGTCACTGTCAAAAGATCGGGGGGAGTGATGCTAAACATAGACCAATCCAAGGCCGACTCCGGGCATCCCAAGACAAAGTCTTGTTCACAAATGCCCTAACCAGGGATGAAAGGGGATTTGACCTTCCCGTCAGCATTCCGGGATCTTTTCGAAGAACATCCCGACAGGAATTGTGGAATTTTCTGGCCAGGGGGTGTAGCAGCCGCCTCGGCTTTCTTGATCATCCTTCTAGTAACCTTCGGCTAGTTCTCAGGACGGCTATCTATTTCTTCAGCAGATGAAATTGCAACAGAAAAGATATTGGGATAAGAACAAACATAATTCATAATGTGCAATAAAAAATTACCTTCAATAGAAAGTAAGCTAAGGTCAGCTTCCACAAGCCTCTTCTCATTCAAGAAAACTTTGTAATGAGTTTGACCATCATCCGCAATTAGTCTATCTCGGTCAAGTGGCTCTTCTGGGCTGAGATCGCACACGAAGTGCAGAATGTCTTTCACTTCTCCGAACTTTGACACAAAGAAATGGCCCCAGTTGCCACCACTCCATTTCAGAATCACGAACTCATTTCCCCAAGAATGATGGGAATCTGGGAAGGAGAAGACATTCACAATATGAGGAATATTTGTTCTGTGTTGGATACTGATCCATCCCTTTTTAGAGTCAGAAGAATTCTTTATTGCAAATATGCTTCGGAAGCTGACCAGCTACCTGAGGAGGGGTCTGGCCGACCTCTTGGCAGCCTTAGCCGACCAGGAGCACCTGGCAAGCCGGTACCGGACCTTTAAACGTTGTTTGGGCCATATCTTGAGCTCCGGATATCATATTTGGATGATCTTACAGTCCACGTGAAGATCACGAAGTTTTTTACAACCTTAGAAGGTCCCAGCTGACCAGGAGCACCTGGTAGCCGACTAGGACCTGCTGGCAACCGAGCAGGTGCCATGGAAGGGGTCTGGCCGACCAGGAGCACCTGGCAGCCGACCAGGACCTCCTGGCAGCCGACCAGGTACCATGGAAGGGGTCTGGCCAACCTCCTGGCACCTCCCGTCAGTTGGCTGGCCCGGTTGATTGTTCTGGTGAAGGTTTTTACTTTCAAAACGAACGTCGACCTTCGAACATTCATGAAACTTAGCACCGTTTAGCGTTGATTAGCACCATGTTGTGCCATCTTATGCCATTTAACGTCGTTTAACACAGATTAAACGTCGTTTAAGCATCGATCATTACCATTTGCAGTCAACACAAAGCCCCTGTTAGCCGACCAGGATCACCTGACAGCCGACCAGGAGCACCTGGCAGTCGACCGGGACCTTCTGGCAGCCGACCAGGTGCCATGGAAGGGGTCTGGCCGACCAGGAGCTCCTGTCAGCCGACCAGGTGCACCTGTCAGCCGACCAGGATCACCTGGCAGCCAACCAGGACCTCCTGGCAGCCGACCAGCTGACTAGGGGGTGGCTGCAACGGTCCCGGGTCTCCTTTCGACCGATCAATTAAGCACCGATTAGTGCCGATTAGCATCGTTTAGTGTCGATTAGCACCGATTAGTGCCGATTAGCATCGTTTAGTATCTATTAGCACCGATTAATGTCGATTAGCATCGATTAGTGTCGATTAGCACCGATTAGTGCCGATTAGCACAGATTAGTGTCGATTAGCATCGTTTAGTGCCGATTAGCATCGATTAGTGTCGATTAGCACCGATTAGTGCCGATTAGCACCGGTTAGTGTTGATTAGCATCGATTAGTGTCGATTAGCATCGATTAGTGTCGATTAGCAGTGATTAGTGCCGATCAGCGCCGTTTAATGCCGTTTTATGTCGTTTAACGCCGTTTAACATCGTTTAATGCCGTTTAATATCGTTTAAATGTTGTTAAGGCTAGTTAGTGCCAAGTAGCATTTGCTTAACATTGTCGAAAATGCGTCAGTCGCTCCACGCTTTACATCAAGACAATACTCGTGAAACACTAGTGTATAAAGATGGACCCTGACCCGAGTCTCGAATAAGGCCGTTGTAACTTCAAGGAAAACTTGATTAGTTTTCCTGGAAGTTGGGGGGCAAATGATATGGGCAAAAAGTAAGCCATAAAGATACATTTAATGTTGCATTAATTAGACCCAGCATGGTCCAAACGTGGGGGCCCGTAGTGGGGCCCAAACCCATATTTTCAATATTAATTTCGTAATTGATATTTGGGGATATAAACAGCTCAGCAATAAGAATTAGATAAGGATACTACTCCTACCAGACTTAGCCTCCAAGGCACCCAATCGGGTATGGAAACAAACTCCTACGAGGAAGGAGTCTAGAACCTTCCTTAAGGCGGTGGCTTGCCCACTAAGTATCCAAATCCTACCATAATTCTAAGGCTTCTCAGCCTATATAAAGGGCCTGACCCCTCATTCTCAGAACTACGTTTTGGCTTAATCCTCGAATAAGGACATACAAGCCACTACGTCCTTGGTGTGCCCTCGCCGCCATAGCCCCGAGGGCGAACACCAAGGACTACGTCTTGGCTTGATTCTCAATACGAGATACATACGCACTCTATGAGGACCGATTAGTCTCGAACACGGAAACAGCCATTAAAGCACGAAGCTCTCGAACCCTAGCATTAAATACAGATTCGTAACGTAGTTTTTATTCCACAACACCCATCTTTAGGAAGGCAACATGGAAAAGAATATCCACTGAAACCCCATTGTCTATCAAGACTCTCTTCACTTGGGAGTTGCCTATCATGAAAGAGAAGTGTCCTAAATCCAATCATGGATGATGATTTAGGATAAACTTTCTTGTAATCTTAGTAGGTTTTATGATTATTAGTGAAAGACATATTTGTCTTTATACGGGCATTATCTATTTAAAGTGTATTAAATCAGATGTTCCATAGTTTAGTGTAAAGCTTCTAGAATTATAATGAGATTATAATAGTGAGATCTAGAAGATGATAACACTAGACTTAAAACTGTTCCTGATCATAGGATAACTAATTGGAAGTCAGTCAATCCATAAAGATCAGTACATACTATGCTAGCTTCCTAGGAAGGATGTCTGTTCTCATAGGCATTTGTGCGGTGACACTATAGCTAGTATGTAGGTGGTTATTAGGAAATAAGTTCACTGAACATGACTCGATTAGTGGAGCAACTAATGGAGTTTACTCACGTGTCGATAGTTGTTCACTAAGTGATAGTTGTACAAGTGTCCTTAGACTTGAGATCATTAGAGTAATCTTGTACGTAATGAACTATGCTTTGGTTTAGTCCTTAGTCTCAAGGACATTCATTAGGTCTATTCTGGGCATAGGGATTTGTGTATGAAGATAGTTAACGGTCAATAAAGGATCTACCCCTTCCAGTAGAGGAAGAGGTTATCCTATGATATTCTTATTATGCTAGTTCAGGAATCTCTGGCCAGAGTGAATGAAATTAGAAATGAGTTTCTAATTTGCATTAACATGAACTATGCATTATGAATAAGGAATCATATGATTAAATTTGATTGGCTTGACACGAGTTCTATGCCTTGTATTTAATCAGGATAATGTAGGGTAGAAGGAATTAAATTGTACGGTAACTATTCACTAACTAGGTTCTAGGTATTCTAAGCAGTGAATTCATATTATCCGGATAGTCGCGATATGCTGAGAAGTATCCCTCACGATGTTGAATAAATATGATTAATTATCTAATTAAGTATATTTAATGAATTAGAAGAATTAATATAAATAATAATAAAATAGTTTTATTATTATTTATTGCTACTACCGGCTTAATATTGAACCTACAGGGTCACACAATAAAAGAGACTGATTTATTGATGGAGGAATTAATTAATAATGGCTAGTAATTATTTATTTGTGAAATAAATAATTTATTAGAAATTTTATAATTGATTAAATAAGATTTAACTGATTATAAATTAATTAAGAAGAGTTCTTAATATTATTAATTATGGTTTAATTTAAGAAATTAAATCAAGTGAGAGAATTATTTTCTAAAGAGTTTAGAAAAAGAATTAATGATTAAATGAGTTTTTGATCATAATTAAATTGATTAATGGGATTAATTGATTTATTGGGTTAATAATTATATTATTTTTATAGGAAAATTTTAGTTGAAATTTTGCCTATAAATATAAACTTATAAACCCTCAAAAGCTCTAACCCCATTTTACAACACGTAAAAAGAAAAAGGAGGCAACCCTAATTCTCTCTCAGCCCTCTTCCTCCCTCCATTGAATCAAGACTCTTGGTGGATACCGGTAGAGTGCTTCACACTTATGGAGCAGCTGCTAGGAGCCTCTCTACGCCTCCTTAGATCGCTTTTAAAGGTTAGTAATCGATCACACATCTTTATCAATGAATTTTATGCGTTATATATACGATATATACGTTTAAAATTGGGTTTTACGCTTCCGTGTATGCATATAATTCTTTCAATGTTATTAGAGCTATAGGTTGTATGCATATAGAATTATCTGTAAATTTTCATAATTTAATCATGATGTATAAATTTATTACGGATTTTACAAGTTTATTTTGATTTAATTATGAATTAATTCGAAATAAATTTTTCTGTGATATTTGAATGCTGATCTGGGTTCTACAATTGTTGTAAATCATCTGGGTATTTTTTTCATAATTTTCTGATGTATAGATTAATTATTATGAATTTTTGAAAATTGTTTTCAATTAAATTCATAATATTATTACACATCTGATTTAAATTTGTGTGTATATATTTTATATGTATGCACGGAAAACAAGACTTGCTGATTGATTAAATACCCTGACTGAGTACTGACTATTGCGTTGCGTCAGAAATTGTTTGATGTGAATGAATTCTGAATTCTGTCGGCTTCTGTGTGTTGTCTGTTAGTGGGACCGCTAGAAAAGGGCTGTAACGCATATGTAGAAGGCGTTCAGTTCTTTAACGCATGTTGGACATGCGTTTCAGGCTATAACGCAGACTGTTCATACGTGACAGGCTGTAACGCAGCCAGTACAAGCGTGACCGTTTTGCTGTTTTCTTTTCCGGTCTTTTCCCGGAGCTTGGAGACTCCGTTTGGGGCGTGCAATATATCGTTGGATTCGTTTTTCCGAGACAGATCTATTAGTGTGGTCAAATATTTTATAAAAATAGTTTTGAAATATTTATTGCTTCAAAAGTGTTTAAAAACATTTTTTAGATGTTTAACTGCTTTTTAATTCAATTAGTAATACATAGGATTGTATATAATTGTGTTATATGTTATAACATGCCTACCTTTATGTTCCTTTATGTTTATATATATGATATATGCCTATGTTTACCATGCGATGATAGATTTAGGTGAACTTAAATCAACATAAAGCGTACTTTAGACGTTTTAGGATTTGTGATATTGTTTCACAAATTTAATATAATAAATATTATGTACACAATCATGAGATTCTTGTGTTTGTGAAACACGTAATTAAATATGAATTTTCAATATTGAGAGAAAGGATGATTCTATTAAAAACGGATTATGATCTGTAAGAAAGGGGTATTAAGTGACGCCTCTTGACAATGCTCCCCCCGATCTGGGAATCATCCAATTATCAATTATTGATTTGAAATATTTAATTTGAAAGGAAGAATTTCTTTATAATATGATTATGATTGTAACATAATATAATCCCTCTAATATTAAATAAATCAAGTTGTAATTGGCCAAAGACACAAAAGGGTTCGTGTCGGTTATGGTCTTACAACATGATAGAAAGTGTTTCTTGTTTTCGGTGCATTGTCATTTCGTGCCACAGCCGAGGGCTTTGTTACCGATCAACATGTAAGTACTTTTCTATTACATTAGATGTGTACAAAATTTAGATTTCAGTGGTCGTTACGTGCTACAACCGTGGGCTATTGGAATCTGATTTAATTGTACGAGATGTTGGTTCTGACCTGACTTGATAATATTGAGTTTTGTAGTGTTTTTATTATAGATTTAGATTATCTATTAAACTTAAAACACGTTAGTCTTATAGGTTCATACGAAAATGTTTCGTAACCTTAGTAAAATAAAAACCCTCTTTTATTAAATATCAAGTGATAAAATGGCCAAAGGCACAACGGGCTTGTGTCGATCATAGCCTTCCAACATGGTAGAAAGTGGTTCTTATTTTAAGGCATTGTCGTTTCGTGCCACAATCGAGGGATTTTTTTCTGAAATAGGGGTACTGGTCTATTACATTAGATGCGTGAATTAATTATAGTTCAATGGTCGTTACGTGCCACAGCCGTGGGCTTTTGAAATTTAATTTAATTTGAACGAGATGTTGGGTTTGACTTGACTTAGAATATTGAGTTTGTCGTGCCACAGCCGTGACTCAATGATTCAAGAGGCTAAAGTTTTATTAGGGAATAACATGAGATGTAATTGACAAGAGTTGTCTGCCTCTGGAACATCACATGGCATTTCGTGCCACAGCCGGGGTTGTGTGATGGAAAGTAGGATCCCTATTCTCACTAGCATTTTGAATGCTCAATTATAAAATAGTGGAAGCCACCAATGAATAAAGACCCGATTCATTCGGTGTTAAGATTATAAAATCGAATAATATACTTATGTTGTTAATTTTATATTAAGATTTTAAAATATAAATGTGATGTCTTCTGCACTGTAGAAATAGCATAATGGATGCTAGGTCAATGACTTGTTGACAAGGAAAGTGAGAATAGTTTTCACAAAGTAGAATAGATTATTTATCGTCTTGAACTCACCAATCTTCGCAAGTTGTGAGAGATGGATCTAACAATGAGTGAGATGTCTTATTTTTCTCATCTACAAGGGTTGTTAGATGAATAAATTAGGGACATGGATATAAGATATCGAAGTTGTTTATGGATAACAACGGTTTAGCAATATTTCTGTCAATGACCTTGTTTTTATATGATCAATTAGATTGTTCGTTTATATAATTGGTCTTTAGATAGATATATAGTTAATTCAAGATGTGATCTTCAAATCTCATTGTAAGAATAAAGTCAAGATGTGATCTTGAGGTCTTATTATAAGAATAGGAAGGTGAGTTGAAAAGACACAATCTTTGAAAAGAGTATTAGACTTCCACTGAATAAGGATTGGATATTGGAATTGGATTATGTAAGATAAGTCTTACAGAATCAAGGAAGTAAAAGGTTAGTGTAACCTCAACTTCATTATAAGTTTGTTAATAGTTGAAATGATTAAGTCTATAAGTCAATCATCTACTTGGGTATTAGACACTACTCAGGTTCAAGGATTACGAATCTTAACCAAAGGACAAGTAGATAGCTAGACATCGATGAAGTCCTATATAATTGAAATAGAACAACTGTTGTTGTTTCAATTATGAGAACTTGTTAATTAGCCATGCTGTTGGACTTATGGATTATATGTTCCATATTGAACAAACTAGATATAATGAGATAGATCAGGTTTGATACCTTGTCACATTCAATGACGATCATTGTAAATAAGGATATGTATATATGTTGAAATACAAAATCCAAGTTTTATTGATAGGTTCAATGAATGCTGAGGTATGACAATGAACTATTTAAGAGTATTGGAAACAATTAATGAGATTGAGGTTTGTCAATATTTAAATAGTCAGTTCCTAAATTATCTCACATATCATGATATTAGTTCATTGAAGACTCTTGTTAGAAAAGGTTCAGTTCATAGTGAATGATATCAATAATTCCGGTATCTATTAAGAAATTGACTTAGTAGAATAGTCAAACTACTCGACAAGGTATCCTCAACACACGTTAACTAAAGTGTCCATGAGATGTGGATTAAGGAAACACAACTCAATTGTCTTGAGATTTGGGGTTGTCTAACCTATGTCAAGAGTTGAATAATTTAGAGACTGAATCTGAATAGAGAAGGTTTATGGTTAGTCTTAAACAGAGTTTAGGACAAATATATGCAATCTTGCTGAGCAAGGAGTATTTATTTTATAGACACTAGGAGTGTTTTGTTTTGTAGATACTCCACCTTTTTGGAAAATTAGTTTACCCTTCAAGGGCTCAGTGGGAGCTATAGTGAACTTGATGAAGTTCAAGAACCACAAATCATCGCGGATTAAGTATGGAACCTATTTGAGTAGTTAAACTTTCTGTACAACAACATTGTTGTAATCTAGGAGGGTATCATGGTGTAATCATTTAGAATGGTGATGCGATATCCACTATAAATGATAACGACAACGTTTTGAGTTTTGATGACTCTGAGAAGTGACAGAGTGTCATGGATTCTATAATGGTTTTGTAAGAGAGTTTATGAATGGATAGCAAGGTAGAGACCTATAAATCCAGGCTAGTTGTAAAGGTTTAAGTGAAGGTAATGTGATCACCTTAAAGAAACCTTTATCGAATAGCCATGATCAAAACCATGAAGATTTCGCATGCATGCTTCTCGGCAATGGAACATTAATTTTGATGAGATAGTCAAAGAGTTTGACTTTATCAAAAAGGTGAATTATCCATTTAATGGTACAGGAGTTTAGTGGGAGTGATGTAATAAAGTAATATATGGGGATATATTAGTGAAAATATACTTTGATAATTTTAGTTTTCATTAGAATTAAGCATTCAAAGAATTTCTCCTTAGACTAGAGTTAGGCCTCGAATAAACTAAGGGTGATGATCTATGTTGATAGATTATGATTAGGATAAGAGGTTTGACACAAATAATGTACATTGATTGGATGCTGAAATGTTTAGCATGGTAACTCCAAATGATGTTTCATAATGATGAACATGGGAGAATAACTCTTTGAGAGAGATAACACGTGAATAGAATGTCTCAGAGAATCATTTTAATCCATTCTATGTTACATGATATGCACAAGTAATGATGTTTCTTGTTGTGACAAGCAAATATCAATCTACTCCTAGGAGAAAAGGATCAGATGACAATAAAATGTCGTAGTATACTTGAGAAGGCATGGCAATATATTTATTTTCTCTGATGGAGCTAAATTAAAACTAAAGGTCCTTTTAGACTCAAGTTTTAATCAAGACAAATTTGAAAGTAGATTCATTTCGGGGCACTGGATATTCCTGACTGGAAAGATAGTGAGTTGAAATAGTTTCAAGCAGTAGACACTCATTAATATTAGATTAGAAAGCATAGTGTGTTTTGTTGCAAGTGTGTTGCAACAATGGATTTGAAAACAAGTTTCTGTTGTTGGGTTAGTTCCTGGCAGATAATAAGCCATTGAGTTGAAATGTGACGACTCAAGGGCATCAGATTAGTGCATGCTAAGGAACCATGATCCCATCTAAGGTCTAAACACATAATTGCGGCTCTCTCATCCGATTAGGGAGATCGTTGAAAGAGAGGTTGTTATTTCCCAGTTATGCACCACGAGATTGTAGAAGGGGGGTTGAATACAATCTCAACTAAATTCTTTCGAACTGATGAGGTTTAAAACAAATTGTTATAAGAACAGAAAGAAAAACAAGATAAACAAATTATCTAACACACATACAACACGAGATATAAAAAATCTTAGGTGGGTTAGCTTGATTGCTTAGTCCACCTGATGGTTGTATTTGAAGATAATTCTCTGCGTACGAATACACAGCTGCATGTTACAATATTTTAGTGTTTACAAGAAAACCTAAGCTATCAGCCTTGTGATCAGTGCTTTCTTCTCTACTAAAAACTCTTGCTGCTCATACAGATTATTAAAACTATATGAAGACAAGTAAAAGTTACATGAAATGTGATGATACATTTCTGGTATAACTTGTCACACACACATACTCGAAGTGGTAGCCATTTCTGGAATTATCTTGAAAGTCTTCTTTTCTTGATTTGGACAATCCTAGCATGCTTCAAGTTAGTGTATGTTTCTTTCTTCAAAAGTTACTAAGTTCTTGAGATGACTTAGCTTCCAAGCCCACGTGATGCTTTATGCAAAAGATCTTTTTGATTTGGATATTTGTCTCTGAAAGTAGCTTTAATCAAAAAGATAATCTTTTTGAAAGTCAATAAGCTTTTCTGCTTATTGAGCTGTGCTTGAACTTCCCAGATATAACGGTTGATCCTTATGCATTTATCAAGATATCCTTTGAATCTTTCAGTAGAAGTGTAATCATGTTGGAGGTTGCTTCCACTCTTATTGTTGCCCTTGAAGTCAGATAAACAGTGACTGATTTCACCTTTCACTTGGAAGAGTTTGAGCCTTCAAATATCACAATTTGACTCCCTACTCGTAACATCCTCTGTGTAATTGGCCACTGTCTATAAGTCACGACTTGCAAAGTAATTCTGGGTCTAATCTCCATTCTATGTGTTCCTTTAAAAAAACTCTGGTATTATTATGAAAACAGGTTGAGTTCTCGAACAGATGAATCTTGAGTTCTCGAATGATGACTTCTCGAGCAGTTCCTTTAAGTGAGTTCTCGAATAACTTCTCGAATAGTTCCTTTAAGTGAGTTATCGAATGACTTCTCGAACAGTTCCTTAAATTGAGTTCTCGAATGACTTCTTAAATAGTCTTTTGAGAGGACTTCTCGATTAGTGCATGTTGCAGACTTCTCGAATAGAGCAATCTGACTTCTCGAACTAGGACTTCTCGAATAGACCTTTTTTGTAGAGTTCTCAAATGACTTTTCAAACTCTTCTTTTCTTGATTTCTCGAACTTACTTGCATGGTTACATCAAACTCTCTTTTGACTACTGATATATGAATTTAGCATCCCAAGGCTTGTTACAGAAATAATTCCTAACTACATGCAGAGTTCCAATCTCAAGATATTGCTTTAGTTGATCTGCATTTAAGTTAGCTTTCTGATTTATTTGTCAGCTTCGATTCCTTGATTCATTTTCTGCCTTGTGGTATTTTTTACCATCATCTAAAACATATATGACTCAACAATCTCCCCCTATTTATGTCTTTGAGAAAAGAACATAATTCCAGAGTGTGATGATAACAAAAACCACTCTTCAGATTTTTCTTTCATTAGAGCAGAAAATATTGATCAAGCTTCTTTGACACAGTTTCTGGATTGAACTACTTACTCCACTTGAGTACTTAGAACTACTCCCCCTATGTATAGCATTTATTCTGAGAGTCTTGTTCTATTTCTTCACTTGCTGGTTGTTCTGAAGGTAATTCTGACCCTTCTCCCCCATTATTGAAAGATAAAGAAAGAGACTGTTTGAGATTGAAGGAAAAGTCTGAAACTTCCCTTCATGCTTACTTCTCCCCCTTTTTTGTTATCAGCAAGATCAGAGTAGTAGTAATTAGATTGAGAACCAGAGGGATGACAAGCTTGAATTGGCATGAGAATTTTCTTTCTTAATCTCTCTGTTTTTGCATCAGGATCTCATCCTGGATCACTTCTCACAACTTACCTTCCCTTCCTAAAGGGGTACTCAACCTCTCCTTTTGCTCTCCTGGAAGAAATAGGAGACCACTCTTACACACACCTCACCTTTTGCCCCGGAGCAACCAGGCCTCTATTGTTTTCCACTCCCTTCCCTCAGTCCTAGAAACCATGAAATTTCACAAAGATTGAAGAGAAATTGTTGTTTTAAACAGAGATAAGTTTCAGTAAAATGCCTTTAGAGAAAGCTTAGTGAACTGAGTGTTGGCTTCTTCATGAATTAAAATGAAGAATCAAGAGTGTTTGGAGTTGTATAGAAGTGCATCAGTTTACAAAATAGGTATCCATGAATGGGGCTGAATCCTCTCATTTATAGAAGATTCATCAACCTAAATTTGAGAAATAGTTAAGAGTAACTTGTGTGTGCTCCCCCTGTGTCAATGCAACTTGTACTAACTTCTGCCTAGATGACAAGTGTTATAGGTTGCACAATTGTGTCCCTTACCCTCACCGATTGTGTTCCTGGTTGGGAACTTGATTCAATAGTTAAAGTCTGTTGAGAAACTAAAACTAGAAATGTGGATGTCCTTATTAATTAATGCCTTTTTGGGAAGACATAGGATGGCCAGGATGGTTTTACACACCCTTACCTTCCTTGTTCTTGTGGTTTCTTGATGTTCACCACCCTCACTTTCCTCCTGAACACTCCCCTCAAGTTAAGATTTGCAAGGATTGTCAACTACAGTTTGTTGAGAAACTGTAGAGGGGGTTTCAAAGGTCGAACATTGTGAATATATGGTATGCTGATTGGGTAGAGAATCTGGGGGACATTCCAGCACTTCTCATTTCAGCAAATTAAGGCAAAGATTTTAGGACAATAAAGAGAAATGCTGATTAAAAGGAACTCAATACCTTAGCTAAGTGTACTGCTGTAAGAGCCTTCTCCACATGAAGGTTTATTCTCTTAAAGAATGCAGAACACCACTTCCCTTGATTGATCGAATTGACATTGTGTCAGTAGTTGTACTTAGGAGAGAAACAAGTTGCAGAAATAGTTATGAATATTCATTTGAGTATCTGAAAGAGTGTTTACTTAATCCAAGTGCCATAGTTAGTCAATTTGAAGCATGAGTTCAATCAGCAAAAATAAATACTTATTCATGTGTTTAGAGTTAACTAATAGGTCCTGTTAAAACAGAGTACATACAAGTTATTTCTAATTAAACTCTAATTCTAAGTGTGTTATACATGGCACATGACAGAATTATAGAACCTGGTTGATGCAATGACCAAGTTTGCTGTGTGAACACCATTACTTTATCATCATCATCCTCTGTTGTCAGTTTGAGTCATTTAGAGTACTGCAAATTGGACACAAACCTTTGCAACTGTGTAGATTTTAAAGCTCACTTTTAGGGTTAGATGGTAACGTGAACTTAGAATTAAAACATCATAAATATTGTCTAAGTTACCATATCTATTCAGTTTGATTCAGAAGAATTCAAAACATCCTGATTAGATTAAAGATTACTGAATGAAATATGTGCTAGACCACAAAAAGATCAGAAATACGTGTAAGTTGAATTAAGAAAACTAATTCGCAGAGATTAGGTTATTAAGACAACTTAGGTTATTCAAGCACAGTCCAACTTAATCTTGTCTAAGCATTCTATGAAAGTCGAGACATAATCTAATCATCAACTCGTTCTAAAACGACATGCAAGTAGATCATAACCATAGAATCAACAAGATAAAGGTAGATGGAAACTTCATTTTATTAAAAAAAAGGTTACAAGAATGGTCAGAAGGACCATTGAAATAAAAACAAACTTAAACAAAAACTTAAACTAAGACCCCCCCACCTGCACCATCTAGGCGGCCTTGGCTGGGTCCTCAACGGAGTCCTCCCGGTTGCGTGCCCGGAGAACCTCCAACGCTGCACGCATGGTAGCGAGGTTCTTCTCCTCATCGGGCAGGAGTTTGTCTATCTTCTCCTGGAGCGCCAACACCTTCTCATAAAAGGGCATGGCCTCAAACTCTTCGACGGAAACCTTGAGAATGCTCTTAGTCATTTTGGTTAAAGAGAAGGAAGAAGAGGGTTTTGTTTTTGTTAAGAGTGAGTCTAAATGAAATCTACCCCTTCCTATTTATAAGCCTAGAAGTCCTAAAGACACGACTTAATATCTAGGAAATAAACGGGTGCAAGGTTAAGCAAAGGTCACACCTCTTTAATACAGACTAACGCATGCAAAAGAGATTACACGGTGTCCTAGACTAATCCTGACAGATCATTTAGAAATGATAAAAAGTAAAATATTATGTGTGGTATTTGTTCCAAAATCATTTAAGTCTGACAGCTTAAGTCTAATCAACTCGAGACGGATAATTTTAGAGAACAGAGCACACAAAGCATTCGAGTATTCTGGACACAGAATAAAGCATTTAAATAATATCAACAATTAATTAAACTATTTGACATCTCAAATATCGACCATTCGACTTGTTTGAACATTTACTTATTCGATATCTCTCATCATTTGACTAATCGATATCTCTAGTATAATATTCATTCGACAACTCAAAGAAGTACACATATTCATTCGATATCTCTAGGAAATTAAGTGTTCGATATCTTTGGAATAATCATGCAAATAGTCACATAAAACAAATAAAATCCAGAGAACAGAATTCACTGGTTGCAACAAATTGAACAGATGTTAAAGATTATGAAAAGTTCAACATACCAAGCTCACTTACCAACCTTGAGAAGATTGCTTCATCCAGAGCTTTAGTAAAGATATCTGCTAATTGTTTCTCACTTCGAACAAAATGAAGTTCCAGAGTACCTTCCATCACATGCTCTCTGATGAAATGGTATCTGATGTCTATGTGCTTGGTTCTTGATTACTGCACTGGATTCTTAGAAATTGCAATTGCACTAGTGTTGTCACATAAAATTGGAATCTTCTCAACCTTAACTCCATAGTCAAGTAGTTGATTTCTCATCCAAAGAATATGTGCACAACAACTTCCTACTGCAATATAATCAGCTTCTACTGTTGAAGTTGAAACTGAATTCTGCTTCTTATTGAACCAAGAGACCAGTTTGTTTCCTAGAAATTGACAGGTGCCTGTGGTACTCTTCCTATCCAACTTACATCCTGCATAGTCTGCATTTGAATAGCCTATTAGATTAAAACCAGAATCTCTAGGGTACCAAATGCCAAGGTTTGGTGTCCCCTTGAGATACCTGAAAATCCTTTTAATAGCTACTAAATGAGATTCTCTAGGATCAGCTTGGAATCTAGCACATAAACTTGTAGCAAACATAATATCAGTTCTACTAGCAAGTAAATATAAGAGAGATCCAACCATGCCTCTATAGCTTGAAATTTCCAACTTCTTTTCCTTAGTATTCAGTTCAAGCTTAGTGGCAGTGGCCATGGGTGTTTTTGCAGAAGAGCAGTCTGCTAAGTCAAACCTCTTTAATAGATCAAAAACATATTTTGTTTGACTTATAAAAATTCCCTCATTTACTTGTTTAACTTGAAAACCAAGAAAATAAGTTAATTCACCCATTATACTCATTTCATATTTACTTTGCATAAGTTTTGCAAACATTTTGCAAAGCTTCTCATCTGTAGACCCAAATATTATATCATCTACATAAATTTGGACAAGTATCATATAGCCATTGATAGATCTATAAAAGAGAGTCTTATCTACAGTACCTCTGGTGAAGTGATTCTCAATGAGGAACTGTGAAAGAGTGTCATACCAGGCTCTAGGTGCTTACTTCAGGCCATAGAGTGCTTTGAGCAAATAGTAAACATATTCTAGGAAGTCTGGATCTTCAAAACCAGGAGGTTGACTCACATACACATCCTCCTCCAGAATACCATTTAGAAATGCACTCTTGACATCCATTTGATAGACCTTGAAATTGGCATGAGCTGCAAAGGCTAGGAAGATTCTGATTTCTTCTAACCTTGCCACTGGTGCAAAGGTTTCTTCAAAGTCAATTCCTTCTTCTTGACAGTAGCCTTTGGCAACTAGTCTTGCTTTATTCCTTGTGACTATATCATTTTCATCCATCGTGTTCTTGAATACCCACTTAGTGTCGATCACTGATTTGTCCTTTGGCTTGGGTATAAGTTTCCATACTTTATTTCTTTCAAACTGGTTTAGCTCCTCTTGCATTGCTAAAACCCAGTCTGGATCTAGAAGAGCATTTTCGACCTTCTTAGGTTCATCTTTAAAAAGAAAGCTACTATACAAGCATTCTTCTCGAGTTGCTCTCCTAGTTTTGACTTTTGCATTGGAGTCACCAATTATCAGCTCAAACGGGTGATCCTTAGTCCATTTTCTTTGTGGTGGCAAGCTTGACCTTGATGAAGTTGCTTCATTCTCTTGATGTTGACCATTTTGATTCATTGTTGAGTGTTGACTGTGAGAAACTCCCCCTGAGTGTAAGGACCTCGTGTTGAGTGGAGTTCTAACAGAGTTGTCAACAGATATTTCTCTTTGATCCTCAACTGATGCTTCAGCATGATCTTCATCAGATGGTGTTAGTTGCTCTTCTACAGTTGGTCCATTCTGCACTTCACTTGATGGTCCATGTCTGTTCTCTACACCCATCATTATCATTTCTTCATCAGGATCTTCACTTGCTTCACTACATGTCTCATTCTCGAACGAGAGTGACTCATGAAAACCTTCATCTACAAGACCAGATATTTTCTTATCGTCGAAGACAACATGTATGGATTCCATAATAATGTTAAGTCTTAGGTTGTAGATTCTGTAAGATTTTCCAGCTGAGTATCCAACAAAAATAGATTTATCTGCCTTTGAGTCAAATTTCCTGTAAGAACCCCAAATTTTGGATGTAATTAAAACTTTTTATTAAGTAATGATAAAATGAGGAACAATGATTCCGACAACAAGGTCACCAGCTCTAATGAGTGGTGGTTTCAAAGAACAATGATTGTAATGAATGGATATTGCTTTGGACAATTATCCTGATGCATTGGTATATTGTCAGAATAGAGTAATTCGATGGTTGCGGACCTAGATAAGAATAATCTACCATCCAGGAAGGAGCTAATGGATCCTTGTAGGGAAATGAGTACGTGCATAGTGTTTCCCATACGTGCATAGTATTTCCCGTACGTGCATAGTGTTTCATGTACGTGCATAGTAATTTGGTGGATGAATAGTGATTTTGTAAGTTGGAAAACTTTTCACTCCACCCTATGTACGGGACGTGATATGGATGTTTCGAAGTCATATTAGTAATACGCGGAGGAAATAAGTGAATGCAGAGACGATCGGAATTCAGAAATTCCAAATTCTTTTCGGTATAATATTTGACCAGACAGTGGATTAAATATTATTATAATCCAAGAATTGAGATATTAACTTTGAGGATTTGATATTTTGGGATGTTATTATATTTGATTTAAGAATGAAGGTAGGAAACCACTGAGGAGTGGTTATGGCTACAATGTAATAATTGATATTTGGAAAGAATGAATGGAATTCGACTTTATTATTTCTATGTCTTGAAGAATGCTAAAGGGTAACAACATAGGTAAGAATAATCTATCTTCTAAGGGAATAAGATATGGCAATTTCAAGCAGGAGAATATTCTCATGTCATCCAGATCGGTAACGATTAATCCAGTAGTTCCGTAAAAAGGTTAAGGAACGATCGAAAGAAAATACGCACAATTGTACCACCCTAAGAGAACAAGTAAAGAATACAGAATGAATAGTGTTTTGGTGGGAGTATATAATAATATGAGACGACACTATATAGAAGCATTCGGAACGGATTTCCGAGTTCGTATTAGTGATCCAGGGGGAAAATAAGTGTATGTAAAAGCTGTCGGATTCTGAAAAACCGCACTTTTATTTTCTCCGAGAGTTCCCTGGACACTGATAGCCTTAAGTATTTAACGAATGGATTTAAGGAATATAAATTGGAAAGTTAGAATGAAAGATGGAGAATGAAAGTATTAATATTAAAAAGGATTCCCGGTAAACCCTAATTAGAAATCCGTGAAATATTCCTACGAACGATCAATCGAAACGGGCAATAAACGGACAAAGAATCAAGCAGAGAAAGCAAGATACATGCATGAGCTAGTGATAAATATCTATTGACTAGCAAGTAACTAGACCAATTAGAATGCAACTAGTACTTAGGAAACAAATCACTTAGTTAAGCCTTAAACCATCCAATCTTCAACACTTGTCCTCACAAATACCTCATTGCATGCATCATCACTTTATTAAAGCCACTTTAACCAAGATATTATCCAAGGCCTTCACTTTATGCAATTATTTTCCAAGAGCCAAGCAAAGAACACCAACACTCTCTCATTGTTCTTCATTCGGCTATTTACTTAATTCAAAGACCAAAATCCACCTTCCCACCATTGTTTGCTCTTGAAATAATTATGGTGAGTCTTATATTTCATAAAACTAATCTCCTCAAAATCTTAGCTCCAAATTCCTTTGTTTGCATTTTCAAAAAAATCAAGAAAGAGGAGCATGAATAGTGTTCTTATGAACTAACCTTTGATTTTTATGTTTCTTTTGATTGATCTAGCTAGCTTAAGGTCACATAAGGATAGATCAAGGCTTGATAAGGCCATATCACTCTCTAAGGAAGGTAACAAGCTCCAAAAACCCTTGGTACCATTTTGAGATTTTATGAGTTTTATGGACAATTAAGTGTTAGTATGCTATGTTATGCTTAGATCTATGTTATTAGTTGATTATGGTTGTTGTTTGGATTGTGATCCATGAGATTGTTAAGATGAGTTGTTGATAGACTAGTCATGATGATTATCATGTGTTTGTGTGGTTGGATTGATCTTTTTTAGATCGAGATAAGGTGTAAAAACTTTGGAAAACGCGTAAACATAGCCGTTATAATGTCCGATTTTACAATATCATGTTTTGTATGCCATTTTTCACATCAAGACCCTACTGTCCAGAAACTTTTCTGCCATGTTTGGATAGCTTATGTTATAAGCTTCGTTTTGATATAAAGATCACGTGAAACGGACTTACGGTTTAGGAGTTACGATCGGTTTACTAAAAGTAGTTCGAATCCGTAAACGAAAGTTCGTAACTGTAATTGAACCCTCGTAAACTATGTAACGTCATGGAGAATCTTGGTAAATAAATACTAGGGGTAAAAAGGAAGGTGTGAAAGAAAACCGTATGTCAAAAAGAGCATTTTTCGATTTATTAAAAATGTTCGAGTCGAGGTTAAACGCGAACGAACCCCTAAAAGACGACTCTTTTATAACTTCGGTAAAACACTTAGAAAACGGACGATAAAACTCGGAGTATAGTATTGGTTCGTAACGATCAACCTTAGAACTCATATGACTTAAGTATGTCCCAAGTATAAGTGCAGTGACATGTCGTATTAACGAACGAATGTCGGGTCGGATCAGTGATAATAAGTAATCCACTAAAAGGGGTATAACGAGATAACTCGAGAACGTGTTTCGATTTAAGTATAACTTAACTTTTAATATGTTAAGTGATTAATCCCGAATGCCTTGGCTATTTATAGATCACCAAGCTGAACCGGGACCCGCTACCACTACCCCTTACCGTACTCGACTACCAGGCAAGTTTCAATTCCCTTCTTTTAGGCTGTTGTTGTGATTGAATATATATATATATATATATATGATTGCTGATATACATATGCCATTGCATGCATGCCTACTTTCAAGTTGAATTGATATACTTGTTCCCTGAATGTTATTGTTGGCTTATAAGCTAGATAGTTATATATCAGTTATAAGCCGGTTATTGTAAGACCCTCATAGAAGGGCGTATACATCTTATTAATCAAATATAGACCGGGAGTCAATATTCCTTGATATATCGAGATTACCTCGGAGGAAAATATTTAAGTAAATATTTTCTATTATTTGGGTGACGGATATTATTTGAATATTCGTTCGAGACTAATTATTTTAACGATCCTTACTTCAAATAATTATTTGAACGTAACTATTCAACGAATAATATTTCTCAATATTCATTCAGAGTCGAATTGATTATCGACTATTATTTCGAATATTCCGCTAAAGATGAGACTACTAAATGAATATTATTTGGATATTCTTTTAGAATATTATTTTATTAAATAAATATTACTTTGGAATATTCATTTAAGATATTAAATACTTGACGAATATTATTTTAATATTCATCTGAAGCTTGATTTAATTATCGAATATTATCTCGAATATTCCTTAAGGCTTGAATTACTAAATGAATATTACTTGATATTCATTTAGGATATTATTCATTAAATGAATATTATTTTTGAATATTCATTTAAATTCCTAATTAATTATGAATATTACCTTAAATATTCTTTTCAGGTCTTATTAATTAATGAATATTGTTTTGGATATTCATTTAAATATTTATTTATTCAATAAATATTCTCCTGATATTTCTTCAGGGATTATTTTGAGAAATACTCTGATTTAAGATATTCTTTCTTATTCCTAAATGATCTGTAAAATATTTTAATTCAATAAATATTCTCTGAATATTTATTCCATACTTAGAATAACCTCGATAAGGTTTATCTTCTTCGATTATTACAGAAAATATTTCGGAGTCATATTTTTATTAATCTTATATCAAGAAAGGTTCTCAGACATCATTCTTCTTTGAGTCTATCTCCTTAATAATAAGGGAACCTTACTTGGAAAAATGTTATTTATCTTGTCGACTTCCCGGTCATAAAGTATTCCCTTCACTCGCAACTCGGGTGCTGTTGACTTATTAAGTCGTTGCTTACCTTCTCATCTTTCGAGGGGTAAGATTACTGGAACAAGTTAATATCCTTTACCAAGTAATAGCTTGGGAGTTATTGGTAAATTTTCCTTTCCAACTAGATACGACTACTTTGTGGAGTCTTATCAACAAGTATTATACTTGGGGAAAGGGGGACGAACGTTACATTCAGAATCATGAATTCTATTTGAACTAGGAGTCGTGTAAGAGGCCGAGTAGCGCCGGTCCATCCCCTTTGGCCCAACCGTTGGCCGGGGAGAGCTAGTAAGGCGGTATACAAGTAAAGCCGTCAGTTCTTCCTTCTACCGGTAGTAAATCTAAATTGAGCTGTACGATCTCGACTGATCATCAAGATTGGAACAGCGGGCGCGGTGAATACTCCATCATTGGTTCATCATCCAAATTTATTCATTTCCTGCAACATGATTACTGTTGGCAGAGTTGGAAAAGGGTCATAACTGGAATTGCAACCTTTTCTTGCAAGTTCCTCTTCTTAATAACAATAAGAATATCTCGCTTACTTTGATGTAGCAGATATTTCTACAAACAAATACTTTAAGTTACTTTGTAACTTCATCGTTCATATTATACTAGCATCATTTCCGTAAATGCAAGGCATATGGTTTGAAAGATACTTTGGAACTATTCTACATTATCGTTCAGTTATATATTATTGTTGGTGGGCTATTGCTCACCCTTGCTTTATTATTATATCACAACAACAGCTAGACCAGATGACTCGCACAAGGCGCACTCGACGCAGGCGAGGACGATGTGACTACCAGAGCTGAAGAAGAAGCTATTGGTAGGATATATTTATTCTTTCAGTACCAAGAAATTTGGTCTAGTATGACTTATGTAAATGGATGGCAAAGAGTATGTATTATATTGAAATTCTTTTGGATTGTAAGAACTCATAATGTGATTAATAAAAATTTGATTGTTACTCTGATTTCATCTCTGGGACTATAACGGGTGTGTTTTATATTGTTGTGTTGGGTCATAGAGACGTAATTTATTTTATGTTAAGGAAAGTTCAATTGTTGTGGACAGAATTGGTAACCGTAACCACCGGATCCCGGACCCCGGATCTGGGGGTGTTACAGAAGTGGTATCAGAGCGTACATTATAAACCCCAGAGATGAGGTGACGTTAAAACAATAAATTCAATAAGATAATAAGAACTCTTGCCAAGTTCATAGTCGGACTACTTAATGTAGTGATGACATATAAAACCCTTATGGGAACTCGTAAGTATAATGATAGTAACTTAGTTCGATATCGTATCGACGAGTAAGGCGACTGACCTTGAGGCATACGAGCAACAGCGCGATGATGCTTTATATGCTGAAGATCAGCGGGTAATTCGATGGAGTACCCTACTGGAGACCCGGAAGAGGTTCCAGCAGATAAGGAAAATCCTGTTAGGATAAGGAGCTTACCCATGGGTAATGAGGGTCGCAGCCAGAATGACTGTGATGATTAAGATATGGTGCTCAGAAAAGTGAGTATAAAGAACCGAGATATTATTAAGAGATCTAAAGATGCATGTTGAATTCATAGCCGGACTACCAGATGTAGTACCAGCAAGAAAGAAGGATTGGAAGAATTACTTGAGATCTTATACGGAAATAGATTAGAATCCTTAGAGATTTTCATCTTAACAAAGAAAGAGCTAGAGGGATGTATGATTATCAAAGACATCGATTTAGGGCGAGGAGCAGAGTCCCTAGGAATAGTTGAGAATGAGGCAGTAAGTGCCATATCATTTGAGAAATGAATCAGTATGAATATTGTCAGTAATAATTCGCCACGAGAAGGCAGGTGTCGTAGGTTGTAAATTATGGAACCAAATTGAGGTTAATAAGGTGGTTTTATTAAGGAAAATGTTCATTTTATGAATGAATCATTTAGAAAGTAAAGACAATGGGAAGTGATAGCATGATTGGGTAAAGTTATATAAGGAAATAGTAAGCAAGACAATGATCTCAGAACCTACCGGAAGATAAGACTAGTGAGTCAAGATGAACTCGTAATGAGACTACTGCCAGAGACTGAGTATAAAGTTAATTCAACTCAGTTAAATGATGAACCAGAAACGTTAGATGCATGTGATTCAGAGGAATATTAAATTCCTTCTTCTCTTTGAATGGATTATAGTAGCTACCTTAAGTTTACTCCGACACGGAATTATAATAGATCAAGTAATACGATCAGTAGTTAAAGAGAAAAATGTGAGAAAATCTTCCTGGAGCTAAAAGGTGAAATTGGTAATGACCAAGAGCTGGCATTGCTTAATGGAAAAAGGAGACTTTGTGCTTCCAATGACGCTTCGCATAAAGGGTTAGGTAGGCCGACATTCGGTAGTATTGAATATCAGCACGTTGTGACAGGTTTCAGTTTGAAACTATTAATTCCCTTCTAAGGGATTGATATAATTGATTCCTCTCCAGCGGGTAAACTTCCAATCCGATGATGATTATTTCATTAACTATGACTGCTTATGATTCCACCTGCTTGGAGGTTCATAGAACTATTCTTCAGGTTTCAAAACTGGTCTCCTTAGTGTTACTAGTAGGTGGGTAGATTGATCAAAATTTCCCTGAGTCTGGAAAGGAATTCGGTGAATTTTGGCAAACCTTGTCTTTCTGATTATCAGAGAATGTCACAGAAGAGAGTAAAAATTGGAGCAAACCCTGTGATTTGGGTAAGGATGCTGTAAAATGGGTTAGTAAACGGACCCTGAGCATTACAATCGACGGTAGTGATAAAATGATGAAGTGAGATTGGACGAAAATAGGAAATGTAAGTAAGAAACCAGCCGGACTGAGAAATTCCAGGATTGACTTAAATGAAAAGGCTGTTATGCCAGGAATGGTAAGCTTGTGTGGCACGCAGGATTGATAAGAATAGTGAAAAGATAAAAGTGGAGGAAAGGTGACCGGAGACGGTGTCGAGTAGTCGATTAAGACTAATATGGAGTAAAGTTTTGGAAAGGTAGAAAGGTATCAAAGAAGAAGGCACTATGCCGGCAATTGCTAGAAAAGTAATGCTATTAGCCAACCCCTAAAATCATATATTTTTATGTATGGCCAGTTGAGGCCAAGTCACAACGGACTATAAAGTGACTAGACCAGCAATGAAAAGACAGAGCAGGGTTGCTTCTAAGAAAGCACCGACTGCAAGGGCTTCTGATATAAAGGAAACATTAATGAGATCGTTTGAATCTTCTGCCGAACAACCCATGTTTTGATTGGGAATTCACTAGACCTTTTTGGGATGGGGTCACCCGTACTAAAGTGACTCATGTGTATATGGTTGTCCAAGATTTCGAGTAAAATGGAAGTATAGTGACTTGAGATGTATGATGTTAGGGTATCATGAATACCATGAATATATTATGACGGAGGAAAGTAAACAATGAAGGTATATGAAGAGGGTATAGAAAAGGTAAGAAATTGAACAGTATGCTGTAGGAATTTTGTCTGAGGCCAAATAGGCTGACAACTATCTGAAAGAAGAGGGTGGCATTAAACCACCGATCGATTATCAAATGAGAATGATTGAAAAGAGACCTTTATTAAGGATACATGATCTGATTGCCAATTATAAGATACAAGAATTCCTTGGCAGTTGAATTAAGGATAGGATATCCATAAATTAAGACAAACCCTAGGGAATGCACAAGGGGTGGCATTAACCCTAATAACGACATTATGACTTCAGATGATATGAGCTGGACTTGCTAAGGCAACAATGACCGGTAAGGATTATTAAAAAGGGTTCTGGAAAGAACATGGATAGAATTATTAGAGTATTGATCAATGACATTTTGATATACCCGGTACCTAGAAAATACCGGAGGAATGATAAGGATGGCCTATGAAACCTTACAAGGAAAAAGGTAATATTCCGAACTTCAAAAATGGAAGTTTGGTAAGGAATGTATGACATCGTAACAATAATGCCAGATGAGGCATGTATGGAACCCTGAGGAAGTATAGGTTGAACCTATGAAGGTTGAGATTATCCTAAGATAAAGAAAGAACTAAGAAAAGAAGTATCCTAAGTAGGATTGGGAATAAACGTGATAAAGTTCCCACGGGTAGGTGGAAGCAATGACTTATGGAAATGACTGATAGTTATATTTTCTCCTTCAGCAGAGCTTAAGGGAGAATGCTTTAACCCAACAATGATGGGAATGAGGTAGAAATGTTTGAATTGGAATATATCCAGAGAACAAGGATTACCAGAAATTATTATTATCAGGAAAGGCCAATGAGGTGGCCGACAGTCTAAGTATAAAGGAATAATTACAAATGTTCATACCGAAGAATAGGATGATATTTGGAAGGACCTTGAAGGTCATATCGGAATGGAGGAATTTACATTCCTTCTGATGACTGTGCAAGAATTGACAATAATAATAGTTTAAGTAAAGATTCGATTCCTGATGGAGTCTTAAGCATATTACGTACCTTAGAAGGTCCCGTTTTGAGGCAAACCAGGACCATGGTACAAAATTGATGAAGTAAACCGTTAAGTTTCCAGTCTTTTATGGAAGATGCATAAGTGATAGTTTCATCAACCGGACCTAGCTGCGATGCTTGAAACTCTTCTGCAATTCTATCTGCTTCATGTTATATCTACATCAAGTTCAGGAAGTGTTCCTTATGGATAAGGAATAATGATTACTTTGTCTCCCTAAGGGATTTGAAACCCGTAGGGTTAGCTATTAACGCACTACGTAAACAACAAGCGATGGTGATTCCTCTTAGGAAGGAGATGACAACGTAAAGATAAAGAAAGTGCTGCTATTGATAAGCTAAATGGCATGTTGATGAATGACAAGCAAGTTTGTGTTAGTGTACTTCTGCACAAACAAGATAGAGAATATGAGGTTGATAATTCGTGATGCTAAACGTATTCCCGTAGAAAGAATTAATGAGACTTGGAGGGAAGGGCGGTGGAGCCCAAAACTTATTGGGCCACTTGAGAGTTTAAAGTGTTCGGACGGCGGTATTCGAGCCAGCCTTACCCCCCAAAATTATAGCACGGTCATAACGGGTTTTCATGTGGCCAGGCTACGCCAGTAAAATGCAGAGGTTCAACAGATAATAGGAGTACGAGCATGTAGATATACGACCTGGTCTGACTTATGAAAGACAACCTGTGGAAGACCACGGATAGAAAAGAACAAGTAATGAGAAACAAGGTTGGCAGAAGTAGATTATATGAATCTAAGTTAAAGGAATCGGGCCAGATTCATTTCGGAAAGTTTAAATTGAAATAACGTGATGATTATAGAATAAATGAGACGGAATACCGATAAGGAGGTACCAAGTGCAAAAAGGTGTCTCAATAAAGAGGTGAAGGTGAAAGTAAATAATAGAAATGAGTAAGAATCAGCTAATAAGAAGGATGTGATTGATAAAGAAAAGGCTGGGAAAGCAACTATGGAATGAGAAGCAAGGAATGTTATGAATGGGTTTTCTAATGAATTCTCAGGATGACAACCTGATAGTGTCAATATTATAGTTATGAAAAAGCTAGTAACATGATATGGGATGTCAGTAATAATGATGTCAAGTGAGAAATCTAAGATTTAACCTGAAAGGTTGAAGGATTTCCCGAATGTGAGTATCGTTAAGATTGAACAAGAGTATTTGTCCATAGAATAATGGACAAAGCAGCAAGATATGTTGACACGTGAGATTGCGATCAAATAGTATTGGATATAATTATGATTAATTTCTTCTTTGATAAACCTCTATAGTTCAGAGGTAAATTCTGAGTATGATATTCTACAATCATGAAAGCTTTCTATAATCCTTTAGAACTCTTTTCTCTTCTTCTCTCTTATTCATCTTCTTTATGAATTGAGAAGAACAACCCTTTTAGGAGGGGAGGTACTGCTACGTGACTATCTGTCTATGTGATAGAAGTCTAAGTGGAATGCCATGACTTGTTTAATTGCTTGTCAAGTACTAAAGGCTGGCCCCCTTCTGTACTAACTATGCAATATAACAAATGTTCAATTGATCATAGTGATCTCTCAATAAATCTTTCCACTTCTCTATATTGATCGAGATTGCGAAGATTAAAGCGATCAGGAAATGCACAGTACGAGCGAGGTTACCTCCGAATCGTAGGGTGATAGTGATACCAATGTTAGTTACTGCAGGTATCAATAAGGATAAGACTGAGTAAGAGTATAACCCGGATAGTGAGTTGTACGAAAAGTAGCAACGTTGATGGAAAAAGGATAAAGTATGAATTGTAGCACTAGAAGATGTGCTGAGGAAGGGTAGAACGACTAAGAATTGACCGGGAAGCTAAAGAGTGAACGGCAGGCAAACGACTCTTTGCTTCCTACCTGATTCCGGGACGGAATCCTTTTAAGGAGGGGAGACTGTAAGAACACCAAATTTTGGATGTAATTAAAACTTTTTATTAAGTAATGATAAAATGAGGAACAATGATTCCGACAACAAGGTCACCAGCTCTAATGAGTGGTGGTTTCAAAGAACAATGATTGTAATGAATGGATATTGCTTTGGACAATTATCCTGATGCATTGGTATATTGTCAGAATAGAGTAATTCGATGGTTGCGGACCTAGATAAGAATAATCTACCATCCAGGAAGGAGCTAATGGATCCTTGTAGGGAAATGAGTACGTGCATAGTGTTTCCCATACGTGCATAGTATTTCCCGTACGTGCATAGTGTTTCATGTACGTGCATAGTAATTTGGTGGATGAATAGTGATTTTGTAAGTTGGAAAACTTTTCACTCCACCCTATGTACGGGACGTGATATGGATGTTTCGAAGTCATATTAGTAATACGCGGAGGAAATAAGTGAATGCAGAGACGATCGGAATTCAGAAATTCCAAATTCTTTTCGGTATAATATTTGACCAGACAGTGGATTAAATATTATTATAATCCAAGAATTGAGATATTAACTTTGAGGATTTGATATTTTGGGATGTTATTATATTTGATTTAAGAATGAAGGTAGGAAACCACTGAGGAGTGGTTATGGCTACAATGTAATAATTGATATTTGGAAAGAATGAATGGAATTCGACTTTATTATTTCTATGTCTTGAAGAATGCTAAAGGGTAACAACATAGGTAAGAATAATCTATCTTCTAAGGGAATAAGATATGGCAATTTCAAGCAGGAGAATATTCTCATGTCATCCAGATCGGTAACGATTAATCCAGTAGTTCCGTAAAAAGGTTAAGGAACGATCGAAAGAAAATACGGACAATTGTACCACCCTAAGAGAACAAGTAAAGAATACAGAATGAATAGTGTTTTGGTGGGAGTATATAATAATATGAGACGACACTATATAGAAGCATTCGGAACGGATTTCCGAGTTCGTATTAGTGATCCAGGGGGAAAATAAGTGTATGTAAAAGCTGTCGGATTCTGAAAAACCGCACTTTTATTTTCTCCGAGAGTTCCCTGGACACTGATAGCCTTAAGTATTTAACGAATGGATTTAAGGAATATAAATTGGAAAGTTAGAATGAAAGATGGAGAATGAAAGTATTAATATTAAAAAGGATTCCCGGTAAACCCTAATTAGAAATCCGTGAAATATTCCTACGAACGATCAATCGAAACGGGCAATAAACGGACAAAGAATCAAGCAGAGAAAGCAAGATACATGCATGAGCTAGTGATAAATATCTATTGACTAGCAAGTAACTAGACCAATTAGAATGCAACTAGTACTTAGGAAACAAATCACTTAGTTAAGCCTTAAACCATCCAATCTTCAACACTTGTCCTCACAAATACCTCATTGCATGCATCATCACTTTATTAAAGCCACTTTAACCAAGATATTATCCAAGGCCTTCACTTTATGCAATTATTTTCCAAGAGCCAAGCAAAGAACACCAACACTCTCTCATTGTTCTTCATTCGGCTATTTACTTAATTCAAAGACCAAAATCCACCTTCCCACCATTGTTTGCTCTTGAAATAGTTATGGTGAGTCTTATATTTCATAAAACTAATCTCCTCAAAATCTTAGCTCCAAATTCCTTTGTTTGCATTTTCAAAAAAATCAAGAAAGAGGAGCATGAATAGTGTTCTTATGAACTAACCTTTGATTTTTATGTTTCTTTTGATTGATCTAGCTAGCTTAAGGTCACATAAGGATAGATCAAGGCTTGATAAGGCCATATCACTCTCTAAGGAAGGTAACAAGCTCCAAAAACCCTTGGTACCATTTTGAGATTTTATGAGTTTTATGGACAATTAAGTGTTAGTATGCTATGTTATGCTTAGATCTATGTTATTAGTTGATTATGGTTGTTGTTTGGATTGTGATCCATGAGATTGTTAAGATGAGTTGTTGATAGACTAGTCATGATGATTATCATGTGTTTGTGTGGTTGGATTGATCTTTGTTAGATCGAGATAAGGTGTAAAAACTTTGGAAAACGCGTAAACATAGCCGTTATAATGTCCGATTTTACAATATCATGTTTTGTATGCCATTTTTCACATCAAGACCCTACTGTCCAGAAACTTTTCTGCCATGTTTGGATAGCTTATGTTATAAGCTTCGTTTTGATATAAAGATCACGTGAAACGGACTTACGGTTTAGGAGTTACGATCGGTTTACTAAAAGTAGTTCGAATCCGTAAACGAAAGTTCGTAACTGTAATTGAACCCTCGTAAACTATGTAACGTCATGGAGAATCTTGGTAAATAAATACTAGGGGTAAAAAGGAAGGTGTGAAAGAAAACCGTATGTCAAAAAGAGCATTTTTCGATTTATTAAAAATGTTCGAGTCGAGGTTAAACGCGAACGAACCCCTAAAAGACGACTCTTTTATAACTTCGGTAAAACACTTAGAAAACGGACGATAAAACTCGGAGTATAGTATTGGTTCGTAACGATCAACCTTAGAACTCATATGACTTAAGTATGTCCCAAGTATAAGTGCAGTGACATGTCGTATTAACGAACGAATGTCGGGTCGGATCAGTGATAATAAGTAATCCACTAAAAGGGGTATAACGAGATAACTCGAGAACGTGTTTCGATTTAAGTATAACTTAACTTTTAATATGTTAAGTGATTAATCCCGAATGCCTTGGCTATTTATAGATCACCAAGCTGAACCGGGACCCGCTACCACTACCCCTTACCGTACTCGACTACCAGGCAAGTTTCAATTCCCTTCTTTTAGGCTGTTGTTGTGATTGAATATATATATATATATATATATGATTGCTGATATACATATGCCATTGCATGCATGCCTACTTTCAAGTTGAATTGATATACTTGTTCCCTGAATGTTATTGTTGGCTTATAAGCTAGATAGTTATATATCAGTTATAAGCCGGTTATTGTAAGACCCTCATAGAAGGGCGTATACATCTTATTAATCAAATATAGACCGGGAGTCAATATTCCTTGATATATCGAGATTACCTCGGAGGAAAATATTTAAGTAAATATTTTCTATTATTTGGGTGACGGATATTATTTGAATATTCGTTCGAGACTAATTATTTTAACGATCCTTACTTCAAATAATTATTTGAACGTAACTATTCAACGAATAATATTTCTCAATATTCATTCAGAGTCGAATTGATTATCGACTATTATTTCGAATATTCTGCTAAAGATGAGACTACTAAATGAATATTATTTGGATATTCTTTTAGAATATTATTTTATTAAATAAATATTACTTTGGAATATTCATTTAAGATATTAAATACATGACGAATATTATTTTAATATTCATCTGAAGCTTGATTTAATTATCGAATATTATCTCGAATATTCCTTAAGGCTTGGATTACTAAATGAATATTACTTGATATTCATTTAGGATATTATTCATTAAATGAATATTATTTTTGAATATTCATTTAAATTCCTAATTAATTATGAATATTACCTTAAATATTCTTTTCAGGTCTTATTAATTAATAAATATTGTTTTGAATATTCATTTAAATATTTATTTATTCAATAAATATTCTCCTGATATTTCTTCAGGGATTATTTTGAGAAATACTCTGATATAAGATATTCTTTCTTATTCCTAAATGATCTGTAAAATATTTTAATTCAATAAATATTCTCTGAATATTTATTCCATACTTAGAATAACCTCGATAAGGTTTATCTTCTTCGATTATTACAGAAAATATTTCGGAGTCATATTTTTATTAATCTTATATCAAGAAAGGTTCTCAGACATCATTCTTCTTTGAGTCTATCTCCTTAATAATAAGGGAACCTTACTTGGAAAAATGTTATTTATCTTGTCGACTTCCCGGTCATAAAGTATTCCCTTCACTCGCAACTCGGGTGCTGTTGACTTATTAAGTCGTTGCTTACCTTCTCATCTTTCGAGGGGTAAGATTACTGGAACAAGTTAATATCCGTTACCAAGTAATAGCTTGGGAGTTATTGGTAAATTTTCCTTTCCAACTAGATACGACTACTTTGTGGAGTCTTATCAACAAGTATTATACTTGGGGAAAGGGGGACGAACGTTACATTCAGAATCATGAATTCTATTTGAACTAGGAGTCGTGTAAGAGGCCGAGTAGCGCCGGTCCATCCCCTTTGGCCCAACCGTTGGCCGGGGAGAGCTAGTAAGGCGGTATACAAGTAAAGCCGTCAGTTCTTCCTTCTACCGGTAGTAAATCTAAATTGAGCTGTACGATCTCGACTGATCATCAAGATTGGAACAGCGGGCACGGTGAATACTCCATCATTGGTTCATCATCCAAATTTATTCATTTCCTGCAACATGATTACTGTTGGCAGAGTTGGAAAAGGGTCATAACTGGAATTGCAACCTTTTCTTGCAAGTTCCTCTTCTTAATAACAATAAGAATATCTCGCTTACTTTGATGTAGCAGATATTTCTACAAACAAATACTTTAAGTTACTTTGTAACTTCATCGTTCATATTATACTGGCATCATTTCCGTAAATGCATGGCATATGGTTTGAAAGATACTTTGGAACTGTTCTACATTATCGTTCAGTTATATATTATTGTTGGTGGGCTATTGCTCACCCTTGCTTTATTATTATATCACAACAACAGCTAGACCAGATGACTCGCACAAGGCGCACTCGACGCAGGCGAGGACGATGTGACTACCAGAGCTGAAGAAGAAGCTATTGGTAGGATATATTTATTCTTTCAGTACCAAGAAATTGGTCTAGTATGACTTATGTAAATGGATGGCAAAGAGTATGTATTATATTGAAATTCTTTTGGATTGTAAGAACTCATAATGTGATTAATAAAAATTTGATTGTTACTCTGATTTCATCTCTAGGACTATAACGGGTGTGTTTTATATTGTTGTGTTGGGTCATAGAGATATAATTTATTTTATGTTAAGGAAAGTTCAATTGTTGTGGACAGAATTGGTAACCGTAACCACCGGATCCCGGACCCCGGATCTGGGGGTGTTACATTTCCCAAGGATCTCACCATAGTTCTTCAATACGAAACATTTGCATCCAAAGACATGCAGAAAGTTAATTGTTTGCTTCTTTCCTTTGAATAGTTGGTAAGGTGTCATGCCTTTTGCTTGGTTGATCAAGGATATGTTCTGAGTGTAGCATGCAGTATTAACAGCTTCAGCCTAGAAATATATTGGCAACTTTTATTTTTCAAGCATAGTCCTTGCAGCTTCAATAAGAGTTCTGTTCTTTCTCTCCACCACACCATTTTGTTGAGGTGTTCTTGATGCAGAGAATTCTTGAGTAATTACTTCTTCCTCATAGAACCTTAGCACAGAATTCTTGAACTCAGTTCCATTGTCGCTTTTAATCCTTCTTACTTTGAAGATTGGATTGTTGTTGATTGTCTTGACATGCTTGGTGATGATTTCACCTACCTCATCTTTCGAACGTAGAAAGAAGGTCCAAGTGTACTTGGAGAAATCATCAACAATTACAAGACGGTATTACTTGTTGGCTATCGACAATACATTGACTGTAAGAACCCTAATTTTTGGTAATATTTCCTTTTATTTAATAGCTTGTGACATTATTATTATGGAACCTTTCTAGTCATCCCTGTTGATTTATAGAATTGATTGTCTGAGAAACTGCGTTGTTGCATTTATGATGTAAGATATACAGAGAGAGTGTGAAAGCAAGAGTCCTGTTGTTAGTAATATCTATAAAACTTTGAATTTGAAGATGGTTAGAATATTAAAGGTAAGAATTATGACGAGGAATTTACACAATAAGTACTTAAGGAATTATAGGGGAAATCTCTACGCGACGAAATATTATTACAAGAGAATAATTAAGTTACGATACGAAGTAAGGATTAAATAACAAGCATTGGTGGGAGAATAATATTACAAGGAAAGAATTACATGCAAGTGCCATGTAACTAGATAGTTAGAAAAAGGAACTAGGAGACATAAAAGCAAATGTGAATAGTGACTAGCATGGTGGATGATGTACTAGGGTACACTAGGGCATGGAGGAAACCTAGGCTATGGCTTGGCACATGTGACTACTCATTGTTAACCACAATAATACAAGCATGCTAGCCTTCTTTTTATCATTTCAAACAAAACAAAACAAGAAAAACACTTCCCCCCCCTTAACATAGCTCTCGGCCGAACTGCTCTAGGAGAGAGGGAGAGGTTTTCTCTCCACCATTTCTTCATCCACAACCTTGAACAAGATTCCTAAGGCTTCCTTGGATCATATTAGAGGTATGGTATCAATTTCAAAGCCTTCCATCCATTAGTTTTTGAGTTATGAATTGTTGAAAGTTAGAAAAGTGTTAACTTAAGTTTTTATCTTTTAGATCTTGCATTGTGAGTGTTGTAGGAGGCCATCTAAGGTGTTTCTAAGTTGTGTAAAGTTTATACCAGGTCTCTAGGAGCTCAAGAAGGTATGAAATCTCAAACCACCCTTGGATAAGTGTTGTTCATATAATATGGTAGTAGATCCATGTATTTTAGGGCTTATCTTGAATGTATATGTGATGGATAGCATGGATCTTGAGTTTGATGTTGATATTGTGATTTTTATGATTATGGTTAATATATATATATCCATGAGTGTTATGAGTCATGATCTAAGTGTTTTAAGTGATGTTTATGTTATGGAAGCATGAATAATGGTTGATCTAAGTGAATTGAGCTTGCTGAGTTTATCCAGGAACTTTGATCTGTGTTGTAGCACGATTTTGAACACCCAAATGATGTCCCCTGATGTCCTACCTTATATTGTTGGAAAGATAATTGAATGTAGTTTCTGGATATGTAAGATTCATAGCTAGGTGATGTGTGGATTTTTAGTTATGGCCGGAGAAGTGAATTTTGTTTCTGGACTATGAACTGCATTAAGTGACCCCCTTGTGAACCTTGTTTAAACACCTTAAAATATGTTTGGGATCATGGAAAAATTTGAGAATGTAAGTAATGCAGTGGTGAAGACCACCCAAAAGGAATTGGATTAAAATATGAATTTTTGGATTTTATAAAAATACTAGAGTAAAATTCGCGCAATGGAAAAAAGTCGATTAGTGGAACATTATTCTAGGGTTAGTGGTTATGGTTCGAACGTGGTAACTAAATTAAGTCGAGTAAGTGACGAGCGTAAACGAGTGATGTCATGGACTTATAGTGGGACTAGGGAGTCATAAGACGAAGTCGTTAAGTTAATTTCGTACCCCCTTAAAACCCCGTAATTAGAGAGAAATTGTTAAGGTACTAACGAACGATTATTGTTTATGTATAGATCGTTCGAATTCGCACGCTCGACCACCCCAACCAAACCAAGGCAAGTTTACTTTTCGAAACTTATCCATATACAAGGATTTACACTGTTGTGTTTGTAGTTTTCAAATTATATCAAATGCTATGTTTATCAAAGTATTGATGCAATTGAGATTGAACAAGTACATGTATGCTTTTACCCCTTGAACTTAGATTGAAATGTTTTCTTCGGACAACGACTCTAGCAATAGAGGTCGTAGCGGTCCGTATATACTATTGACCGGGGAGCGGTATATTATTATATCGTATCTAGATTGCGAAAACCCGAAGGGTCATTCGGGTGGTATCGTATATTCAAATAATTATTATTATATCTTCGTAAATACTCGAAACCCTATCTTGGATTAAGAGTTTATTTTATCGAATAATTATTTTATTAATTATTAATATTAAATCTTAAAATATTATTTATTAATTACTGTTCATTATTTAAAGACAAGTTAATCCAAGATACTTTTTAAAACTTCAAACTCGAACTCATTTGAACTCAAAACACTTTCGAAAACCCCCGGTCAGATTCTGCTTCTTGTATGATTTCAAGAATCATCGGTCGACTGACGTCGGACCCCAACTACTCTATTTTCAATCAAAATCAAGTTTTAAAAGAAAAGAAAAAGGGACTCTGGCAGGTGTGGGAACCGTTGACGAACGATTCCCGGGATGTGTAAGCGGCCGTGAGCCAGGCGGTCCATCACTTATTATTCCGGCCCAGGTGTTGCCGAAGGATGATTACGGATGTAGTTTTCATCGAGGGTGATTACGGATGTAGTTTTCACCCGAGGGATAGTTACGGATGTAGTTTCTATCCTTCTACCGGTAGAGAAGACCCGCGGATTATTGGACTTGGATGTGGCGACTGATCATCGTCAATCCTTGTCAGGTTTTTATGTTTTCTTTAAGTCCCATTCCTCCATTTTGGAAAAATGCTTTGACACTGTTTCTTAGGCTTTTGTGCCAAGTTGCTGATAGTGTTCTATTTTGATGAGAAAGATGTTGATTCAATGCAGTATCTAGAACTGCAAGTTTATTTTGAAAACAAGGGCACATATTGTTGCACCTTCGAGATTTATCAATTATGACAAGTGATTTTATAACTGATTGATACAAACAAATATATTAATTGCCAATCATATGAGATGTATATTGCTTATCTTATATATATATTTCTTGCTGAGCTTTAGTTGCTCACTCTTGCTTGTTTTCAAACTTTATAAACACAACAGCTAAGCGAAATGGCAAGACCCAGGCAGACTGCTCGAAAGCAGGTGACTAGGCCCGAGCCTCCACTTGAGATTCCACCGGTAGGCCCCATTAGCCGGATTGGTTGGCAGCTTTTGTTAGTACGTTTTATTTATCAGCATGACCTGTGCAAGGCAGTGTATCGTAACAAACTTTCAAGCCTCCAGCTTCGCTTCATATCGGAGTGTTGCTGGTAGCATAAATACTATTTAATTCGGTCTGTAATAACTCTGATAACTTATTTACTGTTTAATCAATGTGTGACGTTTCTGAGGCTCTAACCTGTGTGTGTGAGTGTGGTGTGAGTTTATTGTGGGGTCGATGGCTGTGTTATTTATATTGTGTGCAAGAATAGGTATGTTATTAATGGAAAATGGACCGTGAGCGCCTAGATCTCCGGCCCCGGATCTGGGGGCGCCACAGAAATGGTATCAGAGCGAGGTTACAGTTCTCAGAAACGGTAGTAATTTAAGAAAGCAACCCTAATAATAATAACAATAACGATAACCTTAATAACAACTTTAATAATACTTAGAACTCTCATCGAGTTGTAGTCGGGTTATCGGATATAGCCCTGACTTTAAGGCCCGTGAGGGAACTACTCCTAAACCCTTCTTTTATGGTTAGTGACCCACTTTATTTCCCTTGTGTAGATGGATGAGATACCAGACCCTGAGGCTTTTGAGAGGGAGCATGATGAGGCCCTGATGCGAGAGACCGAGGACCCTGAGGAGGATATGGGTGCTGACTCCGAGCTTGGCCCCTGGATTACAGTGATAGATAGTACTGATGATGAGGATCCCGTTGAGGAGCCCTTTGAGCCTGAGCCCGAGCCAGAGCCTGTTACCCCGTCTCTTGTAGCTACTGATGAGGAGAGTGTGAGATCCGGCGAGGGTCATGTTGTGTCACCCCCACCTTCTCCACAGACATCTAGCCCTGTTTCATCGGACGGTGACTCTGAGGATGACACTTCTGGCGAGGAGGAGCTTGACCCTACCCCTACTCCTGCCCCTGCTGCTGCTGCTGCACCTACACCTGTTCCTGTCATACCACCTCCACCGGCGGACCTACCCCCAGTGTCCGGTACTGAGCATGCTTACGTGGTACAGTTCCTGACCCGAGACTTACTATCTGCAGAGGCCCGACTTAACGAGGCGAGGCGGGCACTAGTGGAGGAGCGCGAGGCGCGCTTGAGGATCTACGCTGAGATGAGGACCACTGTTGCTAGGAGGACTAGGGCTCGACTCCACAGGATCGAGATGAGGAGTCGCGATAGGATTCTTGGTTTAGGGATCCGCGGGGGCGGAGTGATCCAGGCTAGGGATGCTAGACGTGTTGTGCGTCGTGCATTTACCCGAGTGAGGACCTTGCTTCGTCGCGGCGTGGCCCCGTGATGTGTTACTGATAGCTCAGTCCCCTAGGTTCAGATGACATTAGTGTGTCGATTTTGCGGGATAGTTGACTTGTGCAGTGGTATCCTTTCTGACCAGTGGATGAGTAGACTGACCTACAGATATGTAGATGTGACTTCGGGTAGTATGTATGGATGTAGCCCTACTTTTGTGTAGCCTGACTATTCGGGTGACGTATTTGTATTTGTTCCACTTTTGCTAGACTTTGACATCGGAACTATGTATTTGGCTCTAACATCCAAACTTTGTGATAACCCTTGTACCGTACTTATTTAGTTTCAGTTTCCTTAATATTGCCTCAACTGCTTTACTTTTCGATGCCATGCTTTACTGTTTTGATATACAACTGTGATTATACAATTGCTACAAGCCACAAATACAACCATACTGTTTCAAATTTACGATATGCGATTTCAAATTGTTTTCTACAATTTCCAAAAATGTTCCTACAATCTTTAAAAATAAATTTTTCAAAAAAAAAAATATTTTGAGGTTTCGAAATTTTGAAAACTCCTGTAAATATTTTCGCATCCCAAAGGGATTTTCCCCAAAAATGTTTGACATTTTATCTCCAACAACGGATTATTAAAACTTTTACAACTTCCACCCTTATGAGGAGGAACGATACGCTCCTGACCCGTGCAAACGCTGTCAGGTAATTGGAAAACCCTAACCCCTTTCTTGTTTTATTATCAGAATCATGCCACCCAGAAGAATGAACACTCGAGCCCACCCGATTAGTTCTGAGGGCCAGGGTAGCCACCATGGAGTCGGAGGCCACCAGAACCGTGAAGGGGAGAATGTCAACCTGAGTGATAATGAGGGCAACGATCATAACCTGTTTGATGACTCTGAGTATGAAGAAGAAGAAGCTGGTGATGATACCCGAGAGGTAGAACATCCTAGGGGAGGCCCTATGGAACAGTTCATGGAATTACTGAGGCAGAACTTGGACCGTCCCCCAGTTCAGCAACCACCCCAGAATGCCAATGCTAATGCTTTCAGGAACTTCAAATCCTTGAAACCCCCAGAATTTAAGGGAACTGCCGACCCTGTCGAGGCAAGGGCCTGGCTGAAGGAAATGGAAAAATCTTTCGAGATACTAGGTGTCGCTGAAGAGCAGAAGACTGTTTTCGCCACTTATCTTCTGAAGGGTGAGGCGAACTATTGGTGGGAAGCTAAGAAGAATTTGGAAGGAAGAGGTGTGGTAACCTGGGAGAGATTTAGCGAGCTATTTTTGGAGAAGTACTTTCCTAGGTTCATGGAAACGCAAATGGAGCTAAAGTTTTTGGAGCTGAAACAAGGAAACATGACAGTGGCCGAGTATGAGGCCAAATTTACTGAGTTGTCAAGGTTTGTGCCGGAGTATGTGAACTCTGAGGCAAAGAGGGCCCGAAGATTTCAATTAGGGCTAAAACAATGGATTCAGAATCGTGTGGCGGTTCTTGAGCTGACAGACTATGCCACCCTGGTACAGAAAGCGTCAATTGTCGAAGCTGGAAGTGAACAGATGCAGAAGGAGAGAGAAGGAAAGAAGAGGAAGTTGGATAGCCGAAAGGGAAACTCTGCTGGTGGGAGCTTTCCGAGCAAATTTAAGCGGGGAACAATGTTCCAACCAAGCGGGAACTTTGGAACCAAGAGAGCTGAAAGTTGGAGTGTGGGCCAGAGCGGTCGACCACAGGGATCGTCCTAATCTACCCCATCCCGAGCCCAACCCCCAGAATGCAACAAATGTGGAAGGAAACATGCGGGCGTGTGCAACCTGCAAGATGTGAAATGCTTCAAGTGTGGGCTGACAGGGCATTATGCTAACACCTGTCGCGGAACTAGTAACAACCCGAGTGTCGGAGATAACTGCTTCAAGTGTGGGAAACCAGGGCACCGAATGAGGGAATGTATGTCCTCTGGGCCAGCTGTATCGAGAGTGAGTGGAACTGCTTCTAACAAGGCCCCTACTGCAAGAACTTTTAACATGACGGTGCAAGATGCCGTGAGGAACACGGATGTGATTGCAGGTACCATATTACTCAACTCAGTTAAAGCAAATGTTTTATTTGATTCGGGAGCTACCAAGTCTTTCATATCTCTAGATTTTGTATGTCGGTTAGGCCTTAAGACTGAACCCTTGAAAGACAGATTGCAAATAGAGATAGCTAATCATGAAATCATTCCCGTTAGCCGAGTATGTCCAGGTTGCGACCTAGAAATAGGAGGGCGACACTTTCGGGTAGACTTAATACCTTTTAAACTAGGGGAGTTTGATGTAATAGTAGGTCTGGATTGGTTAACAACCCACGGAGCCCAGATTGATTGTGTCAAGAAGAAAGTAAGTTTAAGACTGCCAGGGGACGAGGAAGTAGTATTTAGTGGGAAACGGCAAAGCCAAAAGTTCCTGACTATGATTCAAGCTAAGAAGCTGTTACGTAAAGGATGCGAAGCATATTTAGCCTATGTGAAGGATACCAAGAAGGAGGCACCAAACCTGCAGGAAATCCCTGTCGTCAATGAGTTCGCGGATGTATTTCCGGACGATCTTCCCGGACTACCACCCGATAGGGACATCGAGTTTGCTATAGACTTAGTTCCGGGTACGGCCCCAATTTCGAAAGCCCCATATCGGCTAGCCCCAGTGGAAATGAAAGAACTGGCCACTCAGTTACAAGAGTTGTTGGATAAAGGGATGATAAGACCTAGTGTGTCACCGTGGGGAGCCCCGGTGTTATTCGTGAAAAAGAAGGACGGCAGCATGAGATTATGTATAGATTACCGGGAGTTGAACAAGGTGACTATAAAGAATAAGTATCCCTTGCCCAGGATAGATGACCTGTTTGACCAATTGAAAGATGCAGTTTATTTCTCTAAGATTGATTTGCGGACCGGGTACCACCAGTTAAAGATTAAACCAGAAGATATACCAAAGACGGCCTTTCGCACCCGGTATGGACACTATGAGTTCCTAGTGATGTCATTTGGGTTAACGAATGCCCCTGCAGCTTTCATGGACTTGATGAATCGAGTCTTCAAGAAATACTTGGACAAGTGCGTTATAGTCTTCATCGATGATATCTTAATTTATTCCAAGACGAAGGAGGAACATGCAGAGCACTTAAGGATTGTATTGGGAGCATTGAGAGAAGAAAAGTTGTACGCTAAGTTCTCGAAGTGCGAATTTTGGTTGAAGGAAGTTCAGTTTTTAGGGCATGTGATTAGCGAACAAGGTATTCTAGTGGACCCATCCAAAATAGAGGCTGTATCAAATTGGGAGAGACCAACCACTCCGACAGAGGTGAGAAGTTTTATAGGGTTGGCTGGCTACTATAGGAGATTTGTCCAAGACTTTGCAAAGATAGCAGCCCCTTTGACCCGACTAACTCGCAAGACCGAGAAGTTTGTGTGGACTGAAAAATACGAAGAGAGCTTTCAAGAGTTGAAAAAAAGATTGGTGACAGCACCAGTACTAGCCCTACCTGACGATAAGGGAGATTTTGTGATTTATAGCGATGCATCCCATAAAGGTTTAGGGTGTGTGCTTATGCAGCACGGTAAGGTGATTGCGTATGCGTCCAGACAACTTAAGGAGTATGAGATAAGATACCCCACCCATGATTTGGAATTAGCAGCGATAGTTTTTGCTTTAAAGATCTGGAGACATTATCTTTACGGAGAAAAGTGTGAAATCTACACGGATCACAAGAGCTTAAAGTACATATTCACTCAGAAGGAGTTAAACATGAGGCAGAGGAGATGGCTAGAGCTAATCAAAGATTATGATTGTGAGATTCATTATCACCCAGGGAAGGCCAACGTGGTGGCCGATGCACTTAGCCGAAAGGAGAAGCTTAAGATGATAACGCCAGTGGACGAATTGATCAAGGACCTTGAGAAACTGGAGATTAAAGTGAGGCTACCAGGAATTGGACAAGAGAGTCTAATGGAAATAAAAGTCCAACCACCGTTATTGGAAAAGATTAAGTTGTGCCAGGAAAAGAAGATGGAAGAAGAAAAGAATTCGATTGAGAAAATCTTGACTGGTGAAGAAATTAAGTGTGAGAAGGACGGGAATGGAATTATGAGGTACGCATCTAGGATATGGATTCCGAACGTTCAAGAGTTAAAAGATGAGATTTTGCAAGAGGCTCATAGTTCGAGGTACTCAATTCACCCTGGAGGCACTAAGATGTATAGGGATCTGAGAGAATACTATTGGTGGCCTAATATGAAAAAGGACGTGGCAGAGTGGGTAAGTAAATGCTTGACATGTCAAAGAGTAAAGGCCGAACACCAGAGGCCCAGTGGATTGTTGCAACCCTTAGAGATACCCGAGTGGAAGTGGGAGCAGATTGCGATGGACTTTGTGGTCGGATTACCAAGGACCAAGACGAATCATGATGCCATTTGGGTAATTATCGATAGGTTGACCAAGTCAGCACATTTTCTTCCAATGCCGATATTTACTTAAAGGAGATTGTGGTTAGACATGGGGTTCCTGTGAGCATTGTATCAGATAGAGACCCGAGATTCAACTCCAGATTCTGGAGAAGTTTTCAGGATTGTGTGGGGACTAAGTTAAACATGAGTACTGCATACCATCCCCAAACAGACGGACAGAGTGAGAGGACCATCCAGACCATCGAGGACATGTTGAGGGTATGTGCCATTGATTTTAAGGGAAGTTGGGATGACCACTTGCCGTTGATCGAATTTTCCTACAACAACAGTTACCATGCGAGTATAGGCATGCCCCCATATGAAGCTTTATACGGACGAAGATGTCGGTCTCCTTTGTGTTGGGAAGAAGTTGGAGAGCGGAAGATTTTAGGGCCTGAACTGGTCCAACAGACAAGAGAAACTATCGAGCTCATAAGAGGACGGCTGGTAGCGGCCCAAGACAGACAGAAGAAGTATGCGGACCAGACCCGCAAGGACAAAGAATATGAGGTAGGAGAGTTTGTGATGTTGAAGGTATCGCCGTGGAAGGGATTGATGAGATTTGGTAAGAAGGGAAAACTAAGCCCGAGATTTATTGGACCTTTTGAGATCTTGAAACGAGTTGGGAAGTTAGCCTATGAATTGGCTTTACCCCCGAGCTTACAGCAAGTACATAACGTGTTCCATGTGTCCATGCTACGACCGTACCATACCGACTTCCGACATGTGATAGAACATGATCAAGTGGATCTGCAACCAGACTTGACATATGTGGAGCAACCCGTAGAAATCATGGATCGAAAAGAACAGGTGCTGAGGAACAAGGTTGTCAAACTAGTGAGAGTCTTGTGGAGGAATCAGAATGTCAAAGAATCAACATGGGAACTAGAGAGCGCAATGCGTGAAAAGCACCCCCAACTGTTTTCAACCTGATTCCGGGACGGAATCCTTTTAAGGAGGGGAGGCTGTAAGAACCCTAATTTTTGGTAATATTTCATTTTATTTAATAGCTTGTGACATTATTATTATGGAACCTTTCTAGTCATCCCTATTGATTTATAGAATTGATTGTCTGAGAAACTGCGTTGTTGCATTTATGATGTAAGATATACAGAGAGAGTGTGAAAGCAAGAGTCCTGTTGTTAGTAATATCTATAAAACTTGGAATTTGAAGATGGTTAGAATATTAAAGGATTTATTAAGAATTATGACGAGGAATTTACACAATAAGTACTTAAGGAATTATAGGGGAAATCTCAACGCGACGAAATATTATTACGAGAGAATAATTAAGTTACGATACGAAGTAAGGATTAAATAACAAGCATTGGTGGAAGAATAATATTACAAGGAAAGAATTACATGCAAGTGCCATGTAACTAGATAGTTAGAAAAAGGAACTAGGAGACATAAAAGCAAATGTGAATAGTGACTAGCATGGTGGATGATGTACTAGGGGACACTAGGGCATGGAGGAAACCTAGGCTATGGCTTGGCACATGTGACTACTCCTTGTTAACCACAATAATACAAGCATGCTAGCCTTCTTTTTATCATTTCAAACAAAACAAAACAAGAAAAACACTTCCCCCCCCCTTAAAAAAGCTCTCGGCCGAACTGCTCTAGGAGAGAGGGAGAGGTTTTCTCTCCACCATTTCTTCATCCACAACCTTGAACAAGATTCCTAAGGCTTCCTTGGATCATATTAGAGGTATGGTATCAATTTCAAAGCCTTCCATCCATTAGTTTTTGAGTTATGAATTGTTGAAAGTTAGAAAAGTGTTAACTTAAGTTTTTATCTTTTAGATCTTGCATTGTGAGTGTTGTAGGAGGCCATCTAAGGTGTTTCTAAGTTGTGTAAAGTTTATACCAGGTCTCTAGGAGCTCAAGAAGGTATGAAATCTCAAACCACCCTTGGATAAGTGTTGTTCATATAATATGGTAGTAGATCCATGTATTTTAGGGCTTATCTTGAATGTATATGTGATGGATAGCATGGATCTTGAGTTTGATGTTGAGATTGTGATTTTTATGATTATGGTTAATATATATATCTCCATGAGTGTTATGAGTCATGATCTAAGTGTTTTAAGTGGTGTTTATGTTATGGAAGCATGAATAATGGTTGATCTAAGTGAATTGAGCTTGCTGAGTTTATCCAGGAACTTTGATCTGTGTTGTAGCACGATTTTGAACACCCAAATGATGTCCCCTGATGTCCTACCTTATATTGTTGGAAAGATAATTGAATGTAGTTTCTGGATATGTAAGATTCATAGTTAGGTGATGTGTGGATTTTTAGTTATGGCCGGAGAAGTGAATTTTGTTTCTGGACTATGAACTGCATTAAGTGACCCCCTTGTGAACCTTGTTTAAACACCTTAAAATATGTTTGGGATCATGGAAAAATTTTAGAATGTAAATAATGCAGCGGTGAAGACCACCCAAAAGGAATTGGATTAAAATATGAATTTTTGGATTTTATAAAAATGCTAGAGTAAAATTCGCGCAATGGAAAAAAGTCGATTAGTGGAACATTATTCTAGGGTTAGTGGTTATGGTTCGAACGTGGTAACTAAATTAAGTCGAGTAAGTGACGAGCAAAAACGAGTGATGTCATGGACTTATAGTGGGACTAGGGAGTCATAAGACGAAGTCGTTAAGTTAATTTCGTACCCCCTTAAAACCCCGTAATTAGAGAGAAATTGTTAAGGTACTAACGAACGATTATTGTTTATGTATAGATCGTTCGAATTCGCACGCTCGACCACCCCAACCAAACCAAGGCAAGTTTACTTTTCGAAACTTATCCATATACAAGGATTTACAGTGTTGTGTTTGTTGTTTTCAAATTATATCAAATGCTATGTTTATCGAAGTATTGATGCAATTGAGATTGAACAAGTACATGTATGCTTTTACCCCTTGAACTTAGATTGAAATGTTTTCTTCGGACAACGACTCTAGCAATAGAGGTCGTAGCGGTCAGTATATACTATTGACCGGGGAGCGGTATATTATTATGTCGTATCTAGATTGCGAAAACCCGAAGGGTCATTCGGGTGGTATCGTATATTCAAATAATTATTATTATATCTTCGTAAATACTCGAAACCCTATCTTGGATTAAGAGTTTATTTTATCGAATAATTATTTTATTAATTATTAATATTAAATCTTAAAATATTATTTATTAATTACTGTTCATTATTTAAAGACAAGTTAATCCAAGATACTTTTTAAAACTTCAAACTCGAACTCATTTGAACTCAAAACACTTTCGAAAACCCCCGGTCAGATTCTGCTTCTTGTATGATTTCAAGAATCATCGGTCGACTGACGTCGGACCCCAACTACTCTGTTTTCAATCAAAATCAAGTTTTAAAAGAAAAGAAAAAGGGACTCTGGCAGGTGTGGGAACCGTTGACGAACGATTCCCGGGATGTGTAAGCGGCCGTGAGCCAGGCGGTCCATCACTTATTATTCCGGCCCAGGTGTTGCCGAAGGATGATTACGGATGTAGTTTTCATCGAGGGTGATTACGGATGTAGTTTTCACCCGAGGGATAGTTACGGATGTAGTTTCTATCCTTCTACCGGTAGAGAAGACCCGCGGATTATTGGACTTGGATGTGGCGACTGATCATCGTCAATCCTTGTCAGGTTTTTATGTTTTCTTTAAGTCCCATTCCTCCATTTTGGAAAAATGCTTTGACACTGCTTCTTAGGCTTTTGTGCCAAGTTGCTGATACTGTTCTATTTTGATGAGAAAGATGTTGATTCAATGCAGTATCTAGAACTGCAAGTTTATTTTGAAAATAAGGGCACATATTGTTACACCTTCGAGATTTATCAATTATGACAAGTGATTTTATAACTGATTGATACAAACAAATATATTAATTGCCAATCATATGAGATGTATATTGCTTATCTTATATATATATTTCTTGCTGAGCTTTAGTTGCTCACTCTTGCTTGTTTTCAAACTTTACAAACACAACAGCTAAGCGAAATGGCAAGACCCAGGCAGACTGCTCGAAAGCAGGTGACTAGGCCCGAGCCTCCACTTGAGATTCCACCGGTAGGCCCCATTAGCCGGATTGGTTGGCAGCTTTTGTTAGTACGTTTTATTTATCAGCATGACCTGTGCAAGGCAGTGTATCGTAACAAACTTTCAAGCCGCCAGCTTCGCTTCATATCGGAGTGTTGCTGGTAGCATAAATACTATTTAATTCGGTCTGTAATAACTCTGATAACTTATTTACTGTTTAATCAATGTGTGACGTTTCTGAGGCTCTAACCTGTGTGTGTGAGTGTGGTGTGAGTTTATTGTGGGCTCAATGGCTGTGTTATTTATATTGTGTGCAAGAACAGGTATGTTATTAATGGAAAATGGACCGTGAGCGCCTAGATCTCCGACCCCGGATCTGGGGGCGTCACATTGACTGGTCCAAATATATCCATGTACAAAAGTTGTAAGGGTTGATCGATTCAAGACATTGACATAGATTTGAAAGAGGTTCTCCTTTGCTTCCCTTTCTGGCAAGCATCGCATAATCCATCCTTGAAGAACTCCAATTTTGGAAGGCCTCTGACCAAATACTTCTTGAACAATTCATTCATGGCTCTAAAATTCAAGTGTGACAGTCTCTTGTGCCAAAGCCATCCTTCATCCATGCCTGCCTTGCTGAAGAGGCATGTAGCAGAGTTGGCACTTATTGAGTTGAAGTCAGCAATGTATACATTTCCCTTTCTATATCCTGTCATCACTACCTTGTTGTCGTTCTTCTTGAAAACAACACAAGCTTCAAATGTGAACCACACATTTTGATTTTTATCACATAGTTGAATGATACTCAACAAGTTGTGCTTGAGTCCATCAACCAGTGCTACTTCTTCAATGACAACATTTCCTTGTGAAATCAAGCCATATCCTCTAGTATATCCTTTGCTATTGTCTCCAAAGGTAATGCTAGGGCTAGCTCTCTCCTCAAACGTAGTGAGAAGGGTAAAATCTCCAATCATGTGCCTAAAATAACCACTATCCAGGTACCAAAGATTCTTTCTATCTCCCTGCACACAATAAAATCAAATCAAGTTGATTTTGGTACCCAAGTTTCCTTGGGTCCTGCCTTGTTAGCCTTTCTCCTATTTTTCAAACCCTTACCATCCAAGGGTTCTGATTGAGCTAAATCAATCTTAACTCTTGGTGTAGGTCTCTGAAAAACAGGTTGTCTCACATGCTCATATGCATTAAAACTAGATGTACAATTTGGCATAGTCTGTGCAAACATGTTATTCATCATCTATGGCAATTGAGGCAAATTAAAGACATTGTTATATGGATTATTCATGATTGCATGTTAGTATACTGACTAGATGCATGAGCAGGTTGAACACATATGTTAGGCACAACATTCATAGCAGGCATAGGTACCGATTTAGACATGCTAGGCACAGAAGCATTCTTAACATATTTACAGTTTGCAGACAAATGATTAACACTACCACAATTGTAAGAACCCAGATTTTGGATAGAATTAAAACTTTTTATTATGTATGGATGTAATAGTGAATAGTGGGTACGACTATGATCTAACGAACATTCTAATGAATGAATGAAATGGATTTGGATTCAAATACTTATATTTCATGAAGAATGCTATTGGTTGACAATCTAGATAAGAATTATCTATCTCCTAGGAAATTAAGATTTGATAATTCCAAGGGGGAAGGTTATTCTTATGTCATCCAAATCGATATCTGTTATCAGTCCAGTGGTTCCGAAAAAGGGTTAAGGAACGATCGAAAGAGAACCAGAACATCTATATAACCCTAAAATACTAAGTAAAGAATAAGTGGTGAATAGTGATTTTGGTGAATTTACGAATATTATTAGACGATGCTATATAGAAGTACCCGGAACGAAATTCTGAGTTCGTATTAGTGATCCAGGGGGAAAAAGAGTGTATGTAAAAGCTATCGGATTCTGAAAAATAGCACTTTTATTTTCCCCGAGATTTCCCTGGACACTGAAAGACTTAAAGAATTATTGAAGGGATTTAAGGAAAATAGGTTCAAGAATTACTAAAGAGAATGGAGGATGATATTATAAATATTAAGACGGATTTCGGTAAAACCCTAACTAGAAACGAATGAGTTATTCCTCCGAACGATCAATGAATTGAGCAATAACTGGACAAGGGAACGAGTAGTGGATCAAGATACATGCATGTACTAATGGATAAACATCAAGCAACCAACTAGTTACAAGAGTAACTAACAAGATTAGAAGATCAACCAAGTACTTAGTCCCATCTCATCTCATTACCACAAAAATGCAACACATGTCTCTTGATTGCCTCATCCATGACCTAGAACTTTAATAAAGTATCTTTATGGTAGATACTATCCAAATAATTCATTTAGCACAAGAATCAACCAAGCAACCAAGCAAAAACCTCTCCCTCTTATAGCCATTCAGCTTTTCCCTTTAATTCAAGGGACGAAATCATCCTTTCCACCATTGTTTGATCTACAAAATTTTATCATAGATCCTATATTTCATAAAAATGATACCCTAGAAATCTTAGCCTCAAACACCACATTTTCCATTTTCAATAAAATCATCAAAGTGGAGGATGAATAGTAACCTCAAGAACAAAATTCTTGGATCTTGATTTTGGTTGATGATCCAAGCTTCATGGAGGCTATACAAAGACTATAAAAGGCTTACTAAGTGTATACACACCCGAAAGAAGGTATAACACTCTTGAAACCCTAGGCCTTACTTTATGTTTATGCATGTTCTTGATGGATCTAAGTAGTTATGGTGTTAGCATGATTATAAGCTTGAATATGATTGGGTTTTGGTGAAGGATAAAATAGTTTAGATGAACGTAAAGGCATTGCTTGGCCTTAGTTCATGGTTAAATAACATGTATATGTTGTTTGGAGTGGAAACTATGATTATTGGGAAGTTTGGAATTTGGAAATATTCGATTTATAGACGTCGTAATGCCCGATTTTTTATAAAATTAAAGAATTCGTGCATCACAGTAGGGTTAATTGTCCTAACTGGTTATGAGCATGACATGTCCTTGTAGATCTCGAGTCATAGATCATTTTGGCGAAAGAATCGAAACATTCTGACTTACGGTTTAGGCAAATTACTAAAATTGGTTCGAAACCGTAAGTAAAATTTCGTAACTTCAATTGAACCCCCGTAAAGCACGTTAATCAGTGGCAAATCTTGGTAAATAAATACTAGAGGTCATAAGAAGGTATGAGAGAAAACCATATGTCAAACGGATCATTTTCCAATTTTATAAAAATGTTTGAATCAAGGTTAAACGCGAACGAACCCCTTAAAAGTATAACTTTGGTTATAACTTAGAAAACGAACGATAAAACTCGAGGTATAATCTCTGTTCGTAATCGATCGACTTTAGAACTTATACGACTTACGTATATACCAAGTGTGGGTATGATGACATGTCTTAATAACGAATGAATGTCAGATCCTATCGGTGATAAAAAGAGTTACACTAAAAGGTGTATAACGAGATAATTCGAAAACGTGTTTCGACTTAAGTGAAGTTTATACTTAGACTTTTAAAAGATGTAAAGTGGTTAATCTCGAATATTCTGATTGTTTATAGATCATCGAGCAGACCCAGGACACGCTATCCCTACCCACACCCGATTACCAGGAAAGTTTCTAATACCGTGGAACTATTGTTGTGATAATATGTATATCTGTTGTTTCTGATACATATGCCATAGCATGCATGCCTATTGTCAAATTATATTATGATACCTGTTCCCCGAATTGATATTGGCTTATAGACTAGATACGAATTATCAGTTATAAGCCGGATTGTTTTGGTAAAACCCTTAGCGAAGAGCATATGATATTAATTCTTAAATATAGACCGGGAGTCGGTATTTTGAGATACATAAATAGTCGTGGAAACCCAGACGGATTCCAACGGCAAATTATTATTTATTTTAAGGAATGTTATTATTAAACATTATTTATATTTCCATAAAGTATCAATTACTTTGAAATCTTTCGAGGAATATTATTCGAGTATTATCTCAGTCGAGAGATATTAAATGAATGTTAGTTTCGAATATTCATTTAGAGTTGATTATTTAATGAATATTATTTTGATATTCATTGGAAATTTATTTATTAAATGAATATTACTTTCGAATATTCATTTAAGGTTTTATGTACTTGATGAATATTATTTTAAAATATTCATTGAAAGTTCTATTTAATTAAAGGATATTATTTCGAATATTCCTTTAAAGTTTTGATTACTAAATGAATATTATTTGGATATTCATTTAGAAGATTATTTATTAAATGAATATTATTTTCAAATATTCATTTAAGGTTTGACTTATTTATTGAATATTATTTTAAATATTTATTGGAGTTTAATTATTTAATGACTATTATTTTGAATATTCATTTAAAGAGGGATTTATTTAGTAAATAATTCTATATATTCATTCGAGGATTACTTACGAGAAATATTATGATTTAATAATATTCCGTAATTATTATTGAGTTAATAAATATTCTTGGAATATTTATTTAATTCTTTTAAATTCTGCCCTGTCTGGACCCCCTCCGGGTCCTCCTCCCCCTCGGTCTCAACAACATCTGTATCAGCATCAACCTGGACCTCCTCAGGGTCCTCCTCCTCAGTCTCAATCACATCAGTATCAGCATCAACCTGGACCTCCTCAAGGTCCTCCTCATCAGGCTCAGTATCCTCATCAGGCAAGTGCTCATAGTACGAGTCCCTAGTCCGGATCATGTCCTCATCATGCTGTCTCGCAGCTGCCTCCTGGGCCGACATGTCGCTCGCCTACACAAGACGAACTATGTTACTATCATGATACTTAAAAAGTTCCTGTAAGGGTTTTAGGTGAACCTGGCAAGGGTTCTTATTATATTAGTGAATTTATTATTATATAACATCATATCATCTCTTGGGATATATAACTCTCGCTTTGATACCATCTTTGTAACACCCCCAGATCCGGGGTCAGGGATCGGGTCGTTACGGTATCATAACTAATACATAATACTTGACTTGAGTCCAAAATCAATAAGTAGTATGCTATGACCCCACAATAATATCCACTCACACACACAGTTATAGTCCCAAAGATGAAATTGAAATAAGTCTTACATAAAAGGGTTTGCGAATAAAAGTTATTACAATCCAAAAGGATAACATCATAAGTTTAAAAGTTTTGCCGTTGATTACATTAATTATACATATAGTTAAACAGGAAACAAAAGCTGTCTAACTATGCTACCTCAGCAATGGCGGCTAGCATCTCAGCGGGGAGTCCGGTGGGTAGGGTAACCCGCTTGCGCCGAGTGCGCCTGACGCGAGCCATCTGTCCTAGCTATTGTTGTGACATAATGAATAAGCAAGGGTGAGCAATAGCCCACCAACAATAATATAACAGGATAGTGATAGTATATAACAATTCGAAATATCATGATTTCCATATGCCATGCATTAACGAATATAGTGCCAGTATAATATAAAGGATGAAGTTACAAGGTAACTTAAAGTGTTTATTTTGTGGAAATATCTGCTAAGTCAAAATAAGAAATATATCATTATTTATTATATTAAGAGGAACTTGCAAGGAAAATATTGCAGTTCCGGTTATTAACATTTTTCGAAGTTCTACAACCTGAAAGAAGTCTCTTCGATACGTGTTGCGGAAGACACCGTCAACCTGAAAGAAGTATCTTCGATACGTGTTGCAGGGCATTCCCAATTTGGGAGATGAACCAATATTGGAGTTATCACGCGCCAGCTGTTCCACTCCCTGATGATCAGTCGGGGATGGTACAACCCAATATAGTTTACTACCGGTAGAAGGAAGAAGTGTCGGCTCCACTTGTCAATGGCCTTTAATAGTATCCCCCTGGCCAATGATTAGGCCTTGTGATGGACCGCGCGACTCGGCCTCTTACACACGACTCATAGTTCGAGTAAATCCACTGCATTGAAATGCATAGTTTATCCTCCCTTCCCCAAGTGAGATACTTGTTGACAAGACTCCACAAAGTAGTCATATCTAGTTGGAAAGGAAAATTCACTAACATTTCCCAAGCTCTTGCTTGTTAATGGATATCAACTTGTTCCAACGATCTTACCCCTCGAATGATGAGAAGGTACACACAGACTTTAATGAGTCCGTAGCAACCAAGTTGCGAGTGAAAAGGATAAACTATGACCGGGAAGTCAACAAGATAAAGAACCTTTCTCAAGTAAGGTTCCCTTATAATTTAAGAGATAGATTCGAGTGAAGAATGGAATCTAGATGACCTTTCTTAATATAACTTTAATCGTATGACTCCGAAGAATTTTCAGAATGATCGAAGGTCAAAAATAATATTTGAAGAAAAATAAACAACCTTGAAGTTGTTTCCAAGTATTGAATAAATATTTATAGAATATTTATTGAGTCAGAAGTATTTAATGATGAAAGAATATTTTTAAACACAGTATTACTCAAAATAATCCTTGAAGGAATATTAAGACAATATTTAATGAATAAATAATTACTTAAATGAATATTAAAATAATATTCATTTAATAAATAAGTCTGAAAGGAATATTTGGAATGATATTCGTTAAGTAAATAAGACTTCAAATTAATATTCAAAAATAGTATTCATATAATAATTAATAATTTAAATGAATATCCAAGTGATATTCATTTAATAAATTAAGCCTTAAAGGAATATTCGAGAATAATATTCCCTTAATACATGATGTTCTAAATGAATGTCCGAATGATATTTATTTAATAATCGAAGGTTTTATCTTTAAATGAATATTGAAAAATAATATTCATTGAATAGATAACGTTCAAATAAATATTTGAAGTAATGATCGTTAATTAAATAATCTCGGATGAATATTCAAATAATATTCGTCAACCAAATAATGGAAATTATTTACTTAAATATTTCCCTCGAAAATAATTACGATGTATCAAGAAGTACTGACTCCCGGTCTATATTCAACAAATAGGATTCATATGCCCTTCTCTGAGGGTCTTAACGACATCCGGCTTATAATCGATATATTATCTATCTACTTATAAGCCAAAGAACAATCAGGGAACAAGTATATCAATATGACTTGAAAGTAGGCATGCATGCTATGACATATTTATAACAGAAAGCATATATATTCACAACAACAGCCTAAAAAAGGAAAGTTGAAACTTGCATGGTAATTGAGCACGGGTAGGGGTAGTGGTAGGGTATCCCGGGTCAGCTCGGCGATCTATAAATAGTCAAGAGATTCGAGGTTAATCGCTTAACACTTTTTAAAAAGGTTACGTATTAACTTAAGTCGAAACATGTTTTCGAATTATCTCGTTATACCCCTTTTTAGTGTAACTCTTTTTATTACCGATACGATTCGACATTTGTTCGTCATTAAGACATGTCATCGATTACGAACCAAGATTATATCTCGAGTTTTATCGCTCGTTTTCTAAGTTATACCCAAAGTTATACTTTTAAGGGGTTCATTCGCGTTTAACCTAGATTCGAACATTTTTTATAAAATTGAAAAACGATCCGATTCACATGAGGTTTTCTCTCATACCTTCCTTTTTACCTCTATTATTTAATTACCAAGATTCGCCACTGACTTACATATTTTACACGGGTTCAATTTTAGTTACAAATTCTCGTTTACGGTTTCGAACTACTTTTAGTAAACCAGCCGTAACTCCTAAACCGTAAGTTCGTTTCACACGTTTTTTATATCAAAACGAAGCTTATAACATAACCTATCCTAAAATGGCAGAAAAGGTTTCTGGACAGTAGGGTCTTCACATGAAAAATGGTATACAAAACATGATATTGTAAAATCGGACATTATAACGGCTATGTTTACGCGTTTTTCAAAGTTTTTACACTTTATCACGATCTTACCAAGATCAAATCAACCACCCAAACATATGATAAACATCATGACTAGTCTAACAACAACTCATCTTTACCATTACATGGTTCATAAACCAAATCACAACCATAACAACTACTAACATGGATCTAAGCATAACATAACATACTAATCACTAAATCATCCATAAAACTCATAAGATCTTAAAATGACACCAAGGGTTTTCCAGTCTTATAACTTCCTTAGAGTGTTTACTAGCCTCACTAAGCTTTGTAGGATCCGTAGGAGTGTTTAAGCTTGCTATATCAACCATGAAACAAGAAAAAAAACAAGTTAGTTCTTGAATAACACTATTCATGCTCCTCTTTCTTGATTTTTTTAAAAATGCAAACAAAGGAATTTGGAGCTAAGATTTTGAGGAGATCATTTTTATGAAATGTAAGACTCACCCTAAAAGTTTCAAGAGCAAACAATGGTTGGAAGTTGGTTTTTGAATTTGGAATTAGGAAAGGGGCCGAATGGTGTGTTCTTGGAGGAGTATTTGATATTTTGTGTTGGTTGCTTGAATAATGCATAAAGTGATGAGCCTAGAATGATACCTCATCTCTTTTTACTTTATTAAAGTGCTTTTGGAATGATGGGTGAGATTTGAAAGCATGTGTAGCACTTGGATTGATTTATGGCTAACTAGAGTTTGATTTGGCTAACTACTAGTTCAATCCATAACATGCTAGTTACTTATCCCACTTGGTTGCTAGATATTTATCTAGTAGCTTATGCATGACTCTTGCTTTCTCTGCTTGATTCTGTGTTCGGTTATTGCTCGTTTCGATTGATCGCTCGTAGGAATATTCCACGGATTTCTAATTAGGGTTTACCGGGACTCTTCCTAATATTAATACTATCATTCTCCATCTTTCTTTCTAACTTTCCAATTTATATTCCTTAAATCCATTCATTAAATACTTAAGGCTATTAGTGTCCAGGGAACTCTCGGAGAAAATAAAAGTGCGATTTTTCAGAATCGGACTGCTTTTACATACACTTATTTTCCTCATGGATCACTAATACGAACTCGGAAATCCGTTCCGAATACTTCTATATAGCGTCGTCTAATAATATTCTCATTTCCACCAAATACACTATTCATTATTTATTCTCTCTTTATTCCTTATATTTATGAAAATGTCCTGGTTCTCTTTCGGGCGTTCCTTAACACTTTTACCGAACCACTGGACTAATCGTTATCGATCTGGATGACATGAAAATATTCTCCTGCTTAGAATTTCCATATCTTATTCCCAAAGGAGATAGATTATTCTTACCTAAGTTGTCAACCATTAACATTCTTCAAGAAATAGAAATAGTAAAATCGAATTCCATTCATTCTTTCAAAATATCATCTATTACATTGTAGCCGTAACCACTATTCATTATTACATCATTAAATAAATAAAAGTTTTAATTCTACCCAAAATATGGGTTCTTACATATGATGTTGAATTTTCCTTTCCAACTAGATACGACTACTTTTTGGAGTCTTATCAACAAGTATCATACTTGGGGAAAGGGGGACGAACTTTACGTTCAGAGTCGTGAACTTCTTTTTGAACTTGGAGTCCTGTAAGAGGCCGAGTAGCGCCGGTCCATCCCATTGGCCCAACCGTTGGCCAGGGAGATCTAACAGGGCGGTAGACAAGTAAATCCGTCAGTTCTTCCTTCTACCGGTAGTAAATCTAAATTGAGCTGTACAATCTACGACTGATCATCGTAAGGATTGGAACAACGGGCGCGGTGAATACTCCAGCATTAGTTCATCATTCAAATTCATGTATTTTCTACAACATTATCATTGTTGGCAGTATTGGAAAAGTGTTTATAATTTGAATTGCAATATTTTCCTGCAAGTTCCTCTTTTATGATAAAAGATAATATCTTGCTTATCTTTGACATAGCAGATATTTCCACCGATATATACATTTTGACTTACCTAGTAACTTTATCGTTTATGTGATACTAGCATCATTTCCGTAAATGCATGGGATATGGTTTGAAAGATACTTTTGAACTGTTATATATTATCGTTCATTTACACATTATTGTTGGTGGGCTATTGCTCACCCTTGCTTTATTATTATATCACAACAACAGTTAAACCAGATGACTCGCACGAGGCACACTCGACGCTGGCGAGGACGATGAGACTACCAGAGCTGAAGAGAAAACTATTGGTAGGATAGATTCATTCTTTCAGTACCAAGTATATGGGCTAGTATGACTTGTGCAAATGGATGGCAAAGAGTATGTATTTATATTGTAATTCTTTTGGGTTGTAAGAACTCCAAATGTGATTAATAAAATTTGATTGTTACTCTGATTTCATCTCTGGGACTATAACGGGTGTGTTTTATAATGTTGTGTTGGGTCATAAAGATGTAATTTATTTTATGTTGAAGTAAGTTCAAGTACTGTGGACAGAAATGGACACCGTAACGACCGGATCCCGGACCCCGGATCTGGGGGTGTTACAGAAGTGGTAGCAGAGCGTACGTTATAAACCCCAGAGATGAGGCGACGTTAAAACAATAAATTCACTAAGATAATAAGAACTCTTGCCAAGTTCATAGTTGGACTACATAATGTAGTGCTGACATATAAAATCCTTATGGGAACTCTTAAGTATCACGATAATAACTTAGCTCGATATCGTATCGACGAGTAAGGCGACAGACCTTGAGACATACGAGCAGCAGCGCGATGATGCTTTATATGCTGAAGATGAGCTGGTAAATTCGATAGAGTACCCTACTGGAGACCCGAAAGAGGTTCCAGCAGATAAGGAAAAATCCTGTTAGGATAAGGAGCTTACCCTTGAGGAATGAGGGCTGCAGCCAGAAAGACCGTGATGATTAAGATATGGTGCTCAGAAAAGTGAGCATAAAGAACTGAGCTATTAGCAAGAGAACTGAAGATTCATGTTGGATTCGTAGCCGGACTACTGGATGTAGTACCAGCAAGTAAGACGGATTGGAAGAATTACTTGAGATCTTATACGAGAATAGATGAGAACCCTTAGATACTTTCATATTAACGAAGAGAGTGCTAGAGGGATGTATGATTATCAAAGACATCGATATAAGACGAGGAACAGAGTCCCTAGGAATAGTTGAGAAAGAGGTGGTAAGTGCCATATCATTTGATAAATGAATTAGTATGAATATTGTTAGTAATAATTCGCCATGAGAAGGCAGATGTCATAGGTTATAATTTATGGAACCAAATTGAGGTTAATAAGGTGGTTTTATTAAGGGAAATGTTCATTTTACGAATGAATCAGTTAGAAAGTAAAGACATTGGGAAGTGACAGCATGATTGGATAAAGTTATATAAGGAAGTAGTAAGCAATACAATGATTTCAGAACCTACCGGAAGATAAGACTAGTGAGTCAAGATGAACTTGTAATGAGACTACTGTCAAAGACTGAGTATAGGGTTATTTCAACTTAGTGAAATGATGAACCAGAAATATTAGATGCATGTGATTCAAAGGAATATTAAATTCTTTCTTTGAATGAATTATAGTAGTTACCTTAAGTTTACTCTGACGCGAAATTATAATGGATCAAGTAATACGATCAGCAGTTAAAGAGAAAAATGTGAGAAAATCTTCTTGAAGCTAAAACATGAAATTGGTAATGACCAAGAGTTGGCATTGCTTAATGGAAAAAGGAGACTTTGTGCTTCCAGCGACGCTTCGCATAAAGATTAGGATGTGTGCTTGCGCAGCACGACAAAGTACTTGCGGATGCATTCAGACAGCACGGTTCACCAGGTTCGGATGGCCTTAGTAGTGCCAATTTTGTGGAACAACCAACTCCGATGGTAATGTTCCTTCTGAGACTAGTGGTTAGGTAGACTGACATTTGGTAATATTGGATATCAGGACGTATAGGTATCAGGACATTGTGGCAGGTTTCAGTTTGGAGCTGTTGATTCCCTTCTAAGGGATGTATATAATTGGTTCCTCTCCAACGGGTAAACTTCCAATCTGATGACGATTATTTTGTTAACTATGACTGCTTATGATTCTACCTGCTTGGAGGTTTATAGAATTATTCTTCAGGTTTCGAAACTGGTCTCCTTAATGTTACCAGTAGGTGGAGAGATTGACCAAAATTTCCATGATTCGGGAAAGGAATTCGGTGAATTTTAGCAAACCTTGTCTTTCTGATTATCAGAGAACATCATTGAAGAGAATGGAAACTGGAGCGAACCCTGTGAATTGGGTAAGGTTGCCGTCATATGGTTAGTAGACGGACCCTGAGTGTTACAATCGATGGTAAAGATAAAATGATGAAGTGAGATTGGACGGAAACAGAAAATGTAAGTAGGAAACCAGCCAGACTGAGAAATTCCGGGATTGACTTAAATGAAAAGGCTGTTATGCCAGGAATGGTAAGCTTGTGTGGCACGTGGGATTGATAAGAATAGTTGAAAAGATAAAAGTAGAGGATAGGTGACCGGAGACGGTGCCAAGTAGTCGATTAAGACTTATATGAAGTAAAGTTTTGGAAAGATAGAAAGGTATCAAAGAAGAAGGCACTATGCCGGAAATTGCTAGAAAAGTAATGCTAATTAGCCAACCCCTAAAATCATATATTTTTATTTTAGTATGGCCAGTTAAGGCCAAGTCACAAAGGATTATCAAGTGACTAGACTAGCAAAGAAAGGACAAAGCAGGGTTGCTTCTAAGTAAGCACCGACTACAAGGGCCTCTAATATAAAGAAAACATTAATGAGATCGTAGGAATCTTCTGCTGAACCCTTTACAACCCTTGTTTTGATTGGGAATTTACTAGTTTTTTTTTAAGTATGGGGTCACCCGTACTAAAGGGATTCATGTGTATATGATTGTCCAAGATTACGAGTAAAAATGGAAGTATAGTGACTTGAGATGTATGATGATAGGGTATCATGAATATATTATGACGGAGGAAAGTAAACAATGGAGGTTTATGAAGAGAGTATAGAAATGGTCAGAAATCGATCAGTATGCTGTAGAAATTTTGCCTAAGGTAAGTACCTTTGAGAAGAACGATAAGTACTAAGAGACATTACGCCAAAAACGCTCATATGCAACGCCATGTTTAATGTTGCTTTAGGCCAAAAAAGTGTTGCATTAGACCAAATGCAACACCAGGGGGCGTTGCATTCGAGACCGTCTCGTTAGACCCCATAATCCAACGCTTTTTGGCATCCAAAGTAATAGCAATAAGCGTTGCATCTGACATGTAATGCAATAGCACAGAAAGCAAATGCAACACCAAAGAGGCGTTGCAATTGACATTAGACATAGTTCCAATTCCACGTCACGAATGTGGGCCCCACAAGCATGCCACATCAGCAATGGGTCCAGCTAGCATGCCACGTCAGCAACAGTCCGGCTGGCATGCCACGTCAGCAACAGTACAGCTGGCATGCCATGTCAGCATGTGGGGCCCACGTGCCATGTCAGGGATGGGACCTGCCATGCCACGTCAGTAGTGGGTCCCACATGCCACGTAAGTATAGGGGTCCACGTGCCACATCAGCACAGGGTCCCACGTGCCACGTAAGCACAGGTCCCACATGCTACGTCAGCACTGGGCCCACACCTATGTAATGCAACGCTTTTATCTGCTTTTTAAAACACTAGAAGTATCTAATAAAACAGTAGAAATGCAACACAAGAAATATCAAATGCAACGCTTTAATGAAAATTTCTGGAATGTTTTGTTTCTTACACAAAGAAACCCTTCAAAATACAATCCAAGGCATTCAAAGCCATCCAAAACATTCAACAACCACCAAATAGTTACAATCATCCACACCAACATCATACTAATACCAAAAGAACAAGTTTGCTAAACCAACTTCTAAACCAACATAATTCTAAATCGAAAAGCACATACGATTAAGTCTAAATTCTAAAAGTACGAAACCATTACATATTGCTATTCGGTGGTGCCACCTTGAGTCGTAGTAGTACCAGTACCGTTGTCATCATAATTACTTGAAGCGGTGGCACACAACTCTTTCACACCGAATTTAAGACCTGGATTATCTTCACCAAGTTTGTTCAACATCCATGACATATTCTCTTTCACTTTTGTGTTCACCTTGGCCATAAAATCAGCCTCAAGATTTTACTTTATTTTCATGGTCAATTCCTGCACATAACTGTCTGAAGGAGCAGGAGGAGTTGTATTCTGTTCAGATTTTTTACCTCTCCTGCCCACTAACCAGTTCTGTCCATGAGTTCTCCCAACAGCGACAAGTGCATTGGCCTCGTCAATTTTTCCAGCATTTACCAATTCAAGAACTTTTATCTACAGGAAGTGGTTACATTAATATTAGAAACCATACATGAATTCAAACTACTTATGCATGATATATAGACAGCTAACTGGGAGAAGCTATTCAAAACAAATGGTAATATTAAATCATGGAGGTTTCTAAATACAAGACAAAAATACGTACTTGTACATTTCACAAAACAGCAAATGTGGGAAACTATCTATAGACAGTTACGTTGAGTACCACTGGCTTGAGTACGAATTTGTGATAAGTATGAACTATGAACTAAACTTCTTCTGTAAATAATATTATTTTGCCATCTCCATTTTACTTGAAAAATGCAACTTTTAGCATCAATATAAGAAACCTAAATCATCACATTCCTATCCACGTAGTACTTACATATTTGGTTCTCAGTTTTTCTGTATCTGCCTTGTAAGTTTTCCCTGGATCTCGTTTATAGGTTTCCAAATAGATCTCAGCATCAGATGGATTGGCAAGTTTCTTGTCCTTTCTCTGTCGAGTATCGACATTATCAATATTAAACATAATTTTTAACATTCAATATTAAGAGTTTAAAAATCTAACTGCCAATGGATAAGCAAATCTTACGTACATACAATCCATGGATATATATATATATATATATATATATATATATATATATATATATATATATCTAGAAAAGCTTTAATTGGAGAAAAAACATAAACTTAGAGGCAAGTATCAATTAGCACAGACTTGCAATTCCCACAGATTTAATTAGTAGCAACAAATTGAACCATAACTTTGGAATCATAGGGAGACTATATCCTACAAGCAGTTCATATAATTTGGAATCATAAAATTTATCCAAGTATTAATTTTTTTGCTTTCTACACATTACCTTCACAAGGACCAATTTAATTACAAGAACATAAATATAAACATAAAGATTTTAATTTTTAACTATAACCACTGCAGGGTCAAGAATTCAGATAAAAGTGAAAAAGAATCAGAATTAAATAAAGAGTTAAGTTCAATCTATTGTAACGTGGAGTTGAGAAAAAACACATACTAGCTTTTGTTTAGCTTGTGCATGAGTTATGGGACCCAAAGTATGTGTCTCACTTATTGTATTACGACGTGCTGCATTATCCTCGGCTAGGGCCTGAATATTAAAACAAAACAGAAAATCAAAAGAATTTTTTTTTTAATTAAAGGATTCTGACTAAACAAGATAAATTAAAATGTGAACTAATATATGAAAATTCTTGATAAATTAAAATGTGAACTAATATTATTTTTTTGTCACATTTAAGAAGTACCTGAACTGATTCATCCCCCCAGTACTTCAAGAGCATTTTAAAATCTTCAAGAGGAATTGCATTGGGCCTGTTCTCAATCCTTTGCTCATCAGTTGCATATTTTTTATAATGCGCTGCTTTCATCACAGACTTGTGCCGCCTCCAAGCTTCATTAAGTGTGTGCATGACCCACTTGTGTCCTCCTTCCGGAATATCATACCTAGCCTGCAATATATCAAACATAGAATTCATGAAATAAATTGGTTAATTAAAATCATAAATAAAGTAAGTCTGTTGAACTATATATGATTTAGGGTGATAGAGATTACCAGTGTATATTCCATCATTTCATTCTTTAATTGGACAGGAACAACATGCCAATTGATGTAAGTGAGTGACACATTATCCTTCACTAGTGTCCCTAGAAAATTACTTAACTTAGTAACTACTTTTTGGTTATCAGAAATTGGTTGACCATCTTCATTCACAGAGAGAACTACTTTATCATCAGGACCTCTTGCATGAACCTTACTCATTTTTTACCACCCTCTTGGTTTTCTTGGAGCTTGTACTTTACATACCAGGTTCAAAGAAAATGAATAAAAAAATCAATGTACAACCTCACAAAAACATATAATAGAAAACATAAAAATCATGCGAGAAATACGACATTGTACCTTCTTCAACTTCTTCATTTTCATTCCCTTCTTGGTCTAATTCATTGACATTTTCCATTACTGGAGCTGCAACATTCTGCTTTTGACGTTCCCGCATCGCTAAATAAGCAGCGACTGAACCAGCTTCTCCAGGATTGCTTGGTTGTTTAAACAATTTGCTACATGTTGGTTTCAAAACTGAAGGACGAGACGAGCTTGTAGCTCCCCTGGTAGCGCCAGCTTTCTTTGGTTGCTTCTCGGTCGCTTGCTGGTTCTTTCTCAATCTGAAGGGCTGCATTGGCTCGCGAACGAGTTCTTGGTCCAGTAGGTTTGCTTGACTGAACAACTTTTGTTCTCTACATTTCAGTAAAAGTTCAGGATTATTAGCTTGATAATTTTTATGTGCATAAAAACAAGACAGTAAGTGGTAAACAAATTATCTTTATGCACCTCTGATGAATCATCACTATCATCTTCACCCTCATTTTCAGGAATATATTCATCGCATGCCTCACGATCTTTACCTTTTCTTTTCATATTCTGTTCTGCAGAAGTTGTCATACCAGTAACAAATTTGTGCAACCCAATTGATTCAAAAACTACATCATTTTCTTTCATGCGTGCTAATCTCTCTAGCTCATAATTCGTCAATGGTGGTGGTGGTTGCAACAGTAAGCAGGTTAAGCAAAAAATGTGCTAGTTACATATTACTAATGTACAGGAAATTTGAACAGAAAATGATAAGTCAAAAGTACCTCAACATCATTCTCTCCGGTATCTGCATGGTCATCTGGTCCAATTTCTAAATTCAATTTCCTCCTCGTTCCATTTTCTTTCACACCCACATCTTGTTTACTAGTAGTCAAATCAGGCACGGGTTTGTCCCCCTTACTCAGCCGAGGTGACTTTCTTTTCGGCATTCTTTGTTGCTGCTGAAGTTGATGTGTGGTAGTGTACTTGCGCTTTGCCACTAGTTTCTTAGCAGAATCTATAACAACAGAAATAAAAACGGTGGACTTCATTATTCGTTACACACATATAACCATATATAACACGAGAATGACATCTAAATTACATATACGATATATACCTTAAATTATATTTTTCCTTGGCCGTATTATTACATGTGGCTGCATTTGACTAGTGGGCTCAATGTCTTTGTCCACAGTGTTGCCAATGTAAAAATCAATTTCTTCTTCATTATTGAAGCCTTTTACAAAGTTGGTCACATCCTTGTCATCCAACACAAGCTCCCAGCCACCCCTCTTTTCTTTTCTAATATAGACTCCTCCAATTTCTGTGAACTCGAGGTAATATTTCACAAACTCCATAAGCACAGTATATGAAAATCTCTCAGAATCCACGGGTGCTAGCAAAGATTTTCCACCCACATAACTTGTCTTGTGAAACTCTCCAGCGTAATGCAGTCTGACATGTAGAGTTGTATCCATCCTGTACAAAATAAATACATTAATGGCTGTATTTGTGCAACACAAAATTGAAAATATAAAGACAAACTATGAAAATTATTAAACAATAGCACATACAAAACTAAATATATAACACAATTCCTAAAAAGTACACTGATTTATGCCATAGTGTAAAGAAATGCAGAGTCTAAATTGAATTTTTAAAAAGTACTGCCACATACATTAATCAAAGGTTAAGAATTACAACCAAATAAAAAAGTGCTTAATACATCATAAAGTGCCAAATACATCATAAAGTAAACAGCCAGCAGTTTCTTTGATTTAAGGAGAGGGAACAAGAATTTGTGTTAAGGGAACATCATCCCTCATCCACCCCCCTTCAACAACTTCAGCTTCTATTTCAAGATCTATTCCAATATCATGTGAACACATGTCTACTTCCATTGCGATCTTATTTTCAGCATCAGACCAGTCCCTCGGCAACTTCTTAATAACATAGTGATAGTTCTTTTCAAATGGATCTTCCACATAAAAGACTTGTTGAACTTGTGAAGACAGGACATAAGGATCAGATTTATAGCATAACTTATTAAAATTAACTCGAGTAAGACCATACGGATCTTTTTCTTCTTGGTACCAGCAGCACTTAAAAAGGACCACTCTAAAATCTCCCCAATAGTCAAGTTCAATAATTTCTTCAATTGATCCGTAGTAATTGACAGCCCCAACTTTTGGGTTTTGGTTTTTCGAACTTGCAAAGCTAGTGGTTTCAGCAGTCAAAAATACCCCACTATTTTGTGTGGTACATCGAGCATCTCGAAATTTGGTGTGGAATCTATATCCATTTATTACAAAGCCCGTAAACTTCCTAGCTACTCGATTAGGACCCAAAGCAAACACCTCTAATTCCCTTGAAATATTTTCCTTTTTCAGAATCTCATCCTTTAACTATTTCGAAAACTCTTCGGTGTGTGCTCGTTCCCTTTTGTACCTTCTTTGACTTGCAAAACCATTTTGTAAAGCTCGATGCTCCCTGAATAATTATTAAGGTTAAATAATCTATAAAATGCAGACATTAATATTAAAGTGTTGAGTAAAATGAAAAAAGGACTTAAGAACTTACTCGATCAAACTCCCTATTTCCTTATTACCGGAATTGAACAGAACACAGCGATGTGTTGCCTTCCAGTGTGCATCTTTCAATTTGAATATCTTGCCATCTTTATTTTTTTTGTTCCAATATGATATTCCACATCAGTTGGACATCTTCCAAAATCAGTTGACTTATTTTTAATTCCTCCATCAACACTCAAAAACCTTGAACAAAATGTCAGACACTCTTCTGCCAAGTACCCTTCTGCAATGGAACCTTCTGGCCTACTTCTATTTCTGACATAAGATTTCAACTTTCTTAGATACCGCTCAATTGGAAACATGCATCTGAGGTGTTCAAGTCCACCGTATTCGACTTCTCTGCATAAATGAACAGGTAAGTGGACCGTTATATCGAAAAAAGGCTCTACAAAAATCGTTTCAAATTGGCAAAGTATCTCAACAATTTCTTTTTGCAGTCTCTTGATATCATCCAATTCAATGACCTTGCCCCATAGACCTCTAAGGAATGCACTAAGTCTGATCATCGGCAATGCAACCTCGGGTTTTAATGTATTTTTCACGGCAAATTGTAATAAATTGTGGTGTATGAAATGAGCATCATGGCTCTTATACCCCACCACCTTTCTCTCTTTTATGTGCACATATCGACTAACTTTCGAGGCACAACCATAGGGCAGTTTGGCATTCTTCAATACGGTGCAAAAGATTTCTTTCTCCTTATTTGTCATGTCAAATATCGCTGCCCTAATTTCAACATGCTTTCCATCACCACAATCAACAGGATGAAGGGCCTTTCTTATGCCCCGCTCCTATAAATCGTAACGAGCTTCTAAGTGATCCTTCGACTTGCCACTTATATTAAGCAAAGTGCCTAATATTTTGTCGCATATGTTCTTTTCTATGTGCATGGCATCCAGGTTATGTCGAAGTGGATTATGACACCAATATGGTAGATCAAAAAAAATTGACTTCTTTTTAAAAGGGCAATCACTTCTATGGTTCTGCTTGTTCATATTCCCAAACTGATTTTCATACCCCCATAATAACTCTTCAATTTCTGTTCCTGATAATATTTCTGGACTGGTCCCCATTTCAATTTCACCATTGAATCTCCTCTTATCTAGCCTCCACTTGTGTGTCGGTTCAAGAAACTTTCTATGGTTCATGTAGACCACTTTTTTCTATGTTTCAAATAAGTGGAAGAAGTCTCGTAATGGCATACTGGACACGCTAGCTTCCCCTTCGTGCTCCAACCTGACAACATAGCGTATCCTGGAAAATCGCTTATGGTCCACAATGCCATTGCACGTAAATTAAAATTTCCAGCAGTCGAGGCATCATAAGTTTCGACACCAACATTCCACAATGCTTTCAGCTCCGCAATTAAAGGTTGCATATACACGTCAATACTGTTCCTGGGAGAATCTGGACCAGATATTAATGTTGAAAGAATCAAATTCTCTTGTTTCATGCATAACCAAGGTGGAAGGTTGTAGTTTACCAACACGATTGGCCATGTACTATGAGTTGAACTCATCGAACGAAATGGGTTAAATCCATCAGATGCTACACCCAACCTAATGTTTAGATTTTCTGATGAAAAATTAGGATAAAGAGCATCCATCGTCTTCCAAGCCAAAGCATCAGCCGGATGTCTTAGTTTTCCATCTTCTGTTCGTCCCACTGCGTGCCATCTCATAAGTTTGGAAAATTCTTTACACATGAACATCCTTTGCAACCTTGGTATTAGCGGAAAGTACCTCATAACGTTTGCTGGCACTTTGTGAATCAACTTCGTTGGATCGTTATCATCAGCGTTGCGTTTCTTTTCTTGTACAACCCACCTCGAAACACCACAACTGTCACAAACATCTTTATCTTGATTTTCTTCCCAATACAACATGCAACTGTTTGGGCAGGCATGTATTTTCTGGTATTCAAGACCTAAATCCCTAATGACACTCTTTGCAGCATTGAAAGACAAAGGCAGATGGGCATCAGGAAAAGCTTCATTGATCAACATTAGCAATTCCCCAAACGCAGACTCACTAATTCCATGAACACACTTTAAATGATAAAGTCTGATCAGGAAACTTAATCGAGAAAATGTAGTACAACCAGGATATAATGGTTGTTTTCCTTTGTTAACATGCCGAGTAAATTTCTGAGCCTCTAGATTTGGTTCGCCTTCACAGAAACCGTGATTTTCAAAATTCTTACGCGCACAACTGAACATCGCATCTAAATTATCTTGAAAATCCATCTCCATTTCAGAATCTTTGATGTCATCAGTAGCTCCTAATTTTGTTTGTGAAACCTCACAAATCCATTCGGAGTGCAACGGAGAAGGGCCATTGACCACAAGATGATCGTATATGACATTTTGACAATACCAATTACGTTCCAAACATTTTTTGCAAGGGCACTTCATTTCATCGCCATTTTTATAGATGGGAAATGCATTTTTCAATACAGGAGGAATGATGAGGATGACCTAAGAAACCTTACAAGGAAAAAGTTAATATTCTGAGTTTCAAACTAGAAGTTTGGTAGAGAATGTACGACACAATAACAATAATGCCAGATGAGGCATGTATGAAACCATGATGAGGTATGGATGGAACCAAAGAAGGTTGAGATTAACCTAGAACAAGAAAGAACTAAGAGAACAAATATCCTAGGTATGATCGAGAGTAACTTTGATAAAGTTCCCACGGGAAGATGGAAGCAATGACTTATGGAAAAAGACTGAAAGTTATATTTTTCTCCTTAAGCAAAGCTTAAGAGAGAATGCTTTCACCAAACAGTGATGGGAATGAGGTAGAAAAATTTGAGTTGGAATGTATCCAGAGAACATTGATTACAAGAAATTATTATCAGGAAAGGCCAATGAGGTGGCCGACAGTCTAAGTATAAAGGAATAATTACAAATGTGCATACCGAAGGAACATAATGATATTTGAAAGGACCTTGATGGTCATATCGGAGTGGAGGAATTTACATTCCTTCTGATGATTGTGCAAGAATCGACGGTAATAATAGTTTAAGTAAAGATTCGATTCCTGATGGAGTCTTAAGCATATTACATACCTTAGAAGGTCCCGTTTTGAGGCAAACCAGGACCATGATACAAAATTGACGAAGTACACCATTAAGTTTCCAGTCTTTTATGGAAGATGCATGAGTGATAGTTTCATCAACTTGACTTAGCTGTGATGCTTGAAACTCTTGTGCAATTTTATTTACTCCATGTAATATCTACATCAAGTTCAGGAAGTGTTCCTTATGGATAAGGAATAGTGATTACTTTGTCTCCCTAAAGGATTTGAAACCCGTATGGTTAGATACTAACGCACTACGTAAACAGCAAATGTGGGTGATTCACCTAAGGGCTACATTAATGTGGTGGCGATTCTTCTAAGAAATTAGATGACGAAGCATAGATAAAAGATGGTGCTGCTATTGATAAGCTAAATGGCATGTTGATGAATGATAAGCAAGTTTATGTTAGTGTATTTCTACGCAAACAAGATAGAGAATAGGAGGTTGATGATTCATGATGCTAAAGGTATTTTCGTGGAAAGAATTAATGAGACTTGGAGAGAAGAAGGGCAGTTGAGCCCGAGAATTATTGGGCCATCTGAGAGTTTGAAAGTGTTCGAGAGATGGCATTCGAGCCAGCTCCACCCCCAAAACTCATAGTATGATCGTAACGTGTTTCATGTGGCAAGGCGACGCCAGTAAAATGTAGATGCCCGACAGATGATAAGAGTACGAGCAGGTACATATACGACCTGGTCTGACTTACGAAGAACAACCTGTGGAAAATCACGGATAGAAAAGAACAAGTGATGAGAAACAAGGTTGGCAGAAGTAGATTATATCGGATCTAAGTTAAAGGGATCGGCCAGATGCCTTTCGGAGAGTTTAAATTGGAGTAACGTAATGATTATAGAGTAAATGTGACGGGATACCAATAAAGAGGTACCAACTGCAAAAGGTGTCTCAATAAAGAGGTGAAGGTGGAAGTAAATAACTGAAGTAAATAAGAATCAGATAATAAAAAGGATGTGATTGATAAAGAAAAGACTGGGAAAGCTACTATGGAACGTGAAGCAAGGAATGTTATGAATGGATTAATAAATGGGTTTTCTGATGAATTCTCGGGATAACAACCTAACAGTGTTAGTATTGTGAATATGATAGATTTAGTAGCGTGGCATGGGATGTCAGTAAAAATGATGTCAAGCGAGAAACCTAAGATTTAACCTAAAAGGTTGAAGGAATTTTATGAAGTGAGTGTTGCTAAGATTAAACAAGAGTATAGGTCCATAGAATAATGGACAAAGCAGCAAGATATGTTGACACGTGAAATTGCGATCAAATAGTATTGGATATAATTATGTTTATTTTCTTCTTTGATGAACCTCTATAGTTCAGAGGTAAATTCTGAGTATGATATTTTACAATCATGAAAGCTTTCTATAATCCTTTAGAACTCTTTTCTTTTCTTCTCTCTTATTCATCTTCTTTATGAATTGAGAAGAACAACCTTTAAAGGAGGGGAGGTACCGCTACGTGACTATCTGTCTATGTGATAGAAGTCTAAGTGGAATACCATAACTTGTTTAATTGCTTGTCAAGTACTAAAGGCTGGCCCCCTTCTGTACTAAATATGCAATATAACAAATGTTCATTGATCATAGTGATCTCTCAATAAATCTTTCCACTTCTCTATATTGATCGAGATTGCGAAGATTAAAGCGATCAAGAAATGCACAGTGCGAGCGAGGTTACCTCCGAATTCGCAGTGTGATAGTGATACCAATGTTACTACAGGTATCAATAAGAATAAGACTGAGTAAGAGCATAACACGGATAGTGTGTTGTATGAAAAGTAGCAAAGTTGATGGAAAAAGGATAAAGTATGGATTGTAGCATTAGAAGATGTGTTGAGAAAGGGGTAGAACGACTAAGAATTGACCGGGAAGCTAAAAAGTGAACGACAGACAAACAATTCTTTGCTTCCTACCTGATTCCGGGATGGAATCCTTTTAAGGAGGGGAGACTGTAAGAACCCAGATTTTGGATAGAATTAAAACTTTTTATTATGTATGGATATAATAGTGAATAGTGGGTACGGCTATGATGTAACGAACGTTCTAATGAATAAATGGATTTGGATTCAAATACTTATATGTCATGAAGAATGCTATTGGTTGACAATCTAGATAAGAATTATCTATCTCCTAGGAAATTAAGATTTGATAATTCCAAGGGGGAAGGTTATTCTTATGTCATCCAAATCGATATCTGTTATCAGTCCAGTGGTTCCGAAAAAAGGGTTAAGGAACGATCGAAAGAGAACCAGAACATCTATATAACCCTAAAAGACTAAGTAAAGAATAAGTGGTGAATAGTGATTTTGGTGAATTTAGGAATATTATTAGACGACGCTATATAGAATTACCCAGAACGAAATTCTGAGTTCGTATTAGTGATCCAGGGGAAAAAGAGTGTACGCAAAAGCTGTCAAATTCTGAAAAATAGCACTTTTATTTTCCCCAAGATTTCCCTGGACACTGAAAGACTTAAAGAATTATTGAAGGGATTTAAGGAAAATAGGTTCAAGAATTACTAAAGAGAATGGAGGATGATAGTATAAATATTAAGACGGATTCCGGTAAAACCCTAACTAGAAACGAATGAGTTATTCCTCCGAACGATCAATGAATTGAGCAATAACCGGACAAAGGAACGAGCAGTGGATCAAGATACATGCATGTACTAATGGATAAACATCAAGCAACCAACTAGTTACAAGAGTAACTAACAAGATTAGAAGATCAACCAAGTACTTAGTCCCATCTCATCTCATTACCACAAAAATGCAACACATGTCTCTTGATTGCCTCATCCATGACCTAGCACTTTAATAAAGTAGCTTTATGGTAGATACTATCCAAATAATTCATTTAGCACAAGAATCAACCAAGCAACCAAGCAAAAACCTCTACCTCTTATAGCCATTTGGCTTTTCCCTTATATTGAAGGGAGGAAATCATCCTTCCCACCATTGTTTGATCTCCAAAATTTTATCATAGATCCTATATTTCATAAAAATGATACCCTAGAAATCTTAGCCTCAAACACCACTTTTTCCATTTTCAATAAAATCATCAAAGTGGAGGATGAATAGTAACCTCAAGAACAAAATTCTTGGATCTTGATTTTGGTTGATGATCCAAGCTTCATGGAGGCTATACAAGGACTATACTAGGCTTACTAAGTGCATACACACCCCAAGGAAGGTATAACACTCTTGAAACCCTAGGCCTTACTTTATGTTTATGCATGTTCTTGATGGATCTAAGTAGTTATGGTGTTAGCATGATTATAAGCTTGAATATGATTGGGTTTTGGTGAAGGATAAAATAGTTTAGATGAACGGAAAGGCATTGCTTGGCCTTAGTTCATGGTTAAATAACATGTATATGTTGCTTGGAGTGGAAACTATTATTACTGGAAAGTTTAGAATTTGGAAATATTCGATTTATAGCTGTCGTAATGCCTGATTTTCGATAACCTTAAAGAATTCGTGAATCAAAGTAGGGTTAATTGTCTTAACTGGTTATGAACATGACATGTCCTCGTAGATCTCGAGTCATAGATCGTTTCGGCGAAAGAATCGAAACATTCCGACTTACGGTTTAGGAGTTATAGTCAAATTACTAATATTGGTTCGAAATCGTAAGTAAAAGTTCGTAACTTCAATTGAACCCCCGTATAGCATGTTACTCAGTGGCGAATCTTGGTAAATAAATACTAAAGGTCATAAGGAAGGTATGAGAGAAAACCACATGTCCAACAGATCGTTTTCCGATTTTATAAAAATGTTTGAATCAAGGTTAAACGCGAACGAACCCCTTAAAAGTATAACTTTGGTTATAAATTAGAAAACGAACGATAAAACTTGAGGTATAATCTCGGTTCGTAATCGATACACTTTAGAACTTATACGACTTAAGTATATACCAAGTGTGGGTATGATGACTTGTCTTAATAATGAACGAATGTCGGATCGTATCGGTGATAAAAAGAGTTACACTACAAGGTGTATAACGAGATAATTCGAAAACGTGTTTCGACTTAAGTGAAATTTATACTTAGACTTTTAAAAGGTGTTAAGTGGTTAATCTCGAATGTTCTGATTGTTTATAGATCATCGAGCAGACCTAGGACACGCTATCCCTACCCACACCCGATTACCAAGCAAGTTTCCAATACCTTGGAACTATTGTTGTGATAATATTTATATCTGTTGTTTCTGATACATATTGCATAGCATGCATGCCTATTGTCAAATTATATTATGATACCTGTTCCCTGAATTGATATTGGCTTATAGACTAGATACGAATTATAAGTTATAATCCGGATGGTTTTGGTAAGACCCTTAGCGAAGGGCATATGATATTCATTCTTAAATATAGACCGAGAGTCGGTATTTTGAGATATATAAATAGTCGTGGAAATCCGGAGGGATTCCAACGACAGATTATTATTTATTTTAAGGAATGTTATTATTAAATATTATTTATATTTCCATAAAGTATCAATTACTTGGAAATCTTTCGAGGAATGTTATTCGAGTATTATCTCAGTCTAGAGATATTAAATGAATGTTAGTTTCGAATATTCATTTTGAGTTGATTATTTAATGAATATTATTTCGATATTCATTGAAATTTTATTTATTAAATGAATATTACTTTCGAATATTCATTTAAGGTTTTATGTACTTGATGAATATTATTTTAAAATATTCATTGGAAGTTCTATTTACTTAAGGGATATTATTTCGAATATTCCTTTAAAGTTTTGATTACTAAGTAAATATTATTTGGATATTCATTTAGAAGATTATTTATTAAATGAATATTATTTTCAAATATTCATTTAAGGTTTGACTTATTTATTGAATATTATTATAAATATTTATCGGAGTTTAATTATTTAATGAATATTATTTTGAATATTCATTTAAGGATGGATTTATTTAGTAAATAATTCTATATATTCATTCGAGGATTACTTACGAGCAATATTATGATTTAATAATATTCCGTAATTATTACTGAGTTAATAAATATTCATGGAATATTTATTTAATTCCTTTAAATTCTTTTTAAAATAATTTATATTATTCGAAGATTATCTTTCACCTCTAGATATTATGTAAAATATTTCGGAGTCTTTTCACGACTCTTTTAGCAAGGAAAAGTTCCCAACTCTTTATTTTTTTCCCTTTTTATTTTTCCATTTAAATCAATCTTAAAAGGATTTAAATGCTCGCTCAAACTTCCATATTATAGAGGAACCTACTTGAGCAATGTTATTTATCTTGTTGACTTCCCGGTCATAAATCTTGTAAAACTATTCTTTTTACTCGCAACTTGGTTGCTGTCTATCAATTGAATCATTGAGTAACCTTCTCATCATTCGAGGGGTAAGATTATTGGAACAAGATGGTATCCTCTAACAAGCAGCAGCTTGGGAAATATGATGTTGAATTTTCCTTTCTAACTAGATACGACTACTTTGTGGAGTCTTATCAACAAGTATCATACTTGGGGAAAGGGGGACGAACTTTACGTTCAGAGTCGTGAACTTCTATTTAAACTTGGAGTCGTGTAAGAGGCCGAGTAGCACCGGTCCATCCCATTGGCCCAACCGTTGGCCGGGGAGATCTAACAGGGCGGTAGACAAGTAAATCCGTCAGTTCTTCCTTCTACCGGTAGTAAATCTAAATTGAGCTGTACAATCTACGACTGATCATCGTAAGGATTGGAACAGCGGGCGCGGTGAATACTCCAGCATTAGTTCATTATTCAAATTCATGTATTTTCTGCAACATTATCATTGTTGGCAGTATTGGAAAAGTGTTTATAATTGGAATTACAATATTTTCCTGCAAGTTCCTCTTTTATGATAAAAGATAATATCTTGCTTATTTTTGACATAGCAGATATTTCCACCTATATATACATTTTGAGTTACCTTGTAACTTCATCGTTTATGTGATACTGGCATCATTTCCGTAAATGCATGGCATATGGTTTGAAAGATACTTTTGAAATGTTATATATTATCATTCAGTTATACATTATTGTTGGTGGGCTATTGGTCACCCTTGCTTTATTATTATATCACAACAACAGCTAGACCAGATGACTCACACGAGGCGCACTCGAAGCTGGCGAGGACGATGAGACTACCAGAGCCGAAGAGAAAGCTATTGGTAGGATAGATTCATTCTTTCAGTACCAAGTATATGGGCTATTATGACTTATGCAAATGGATGGCAAAGAGTATGTATTTATATTGTAATTCTTTTGGGTTGCATTAACTCCAAATGTGATTAATAAAATTTGATTGTTACTCTGATTTCATCTCTGGGACTATAACGGGTGTGTTTTATAATGTTGTGTTGGGTCATAAAGATGTAATTTATTTTATGTTAAAGTAAGTTCAAGTGTTAGGGACAGAAATGGAGACCGTAACGACCGGATCCCGGACCCCGGATCTGGGGGTGTTACAACAATACACACATTCCTTTCGAGGAGCATATTTATCAGGTGTGTGATTACTATGTTTGTTAATTCCTACCTTGCCATTCCTATTCTTCTTATTAGCCTTAGCCTTAGGTTCAGTATTTTCTAACTTATCCTTCAATTTCTTGATGGATGAGTGACCAATGTTTTCTTGTTCAACTGACTTGGTTTTGCTACACTCTCCCAGTACAAACTTTTTGCTGACAGGGCCATACTTCTTATGCAATTTCATCAAGGTTGCATTACTAACAGGTCTCAACTCCTTTGGACAATCATCATCCAATGAGTCACTGTCCGATGCAACCTCCCTATCAACTTCCAACTTTGCTTCTGCTATTTTGCAGAAAGAATGAATTCATTGCCTATTGCCAATTTCTTCAGTTTTAGCCTTTGACCTCTCCACTTAGCAATTAAATCCTATTCCTTTTTCAACTGTTCCTTTAAACAATCTTCTCTATCTAAGGCGTCAAGTAATTTATCTTTTGCATCCTGGTAATCTCTTCTCATTGTTTCAAAATCAATTAATTGAGTCTCTAACAGAGTATTCCTATCACCTAACCTAGCATTCAGATCCTTAATCTTGCTATTTTCTTTGTTAAGTGATTTCAATGTAACATGCATGTTGTACAATTCATTAGACATTTCATTAACAACATTAACACATTCATCTTTGGAAAGCTCAATTAGATTTGTAGAGTATACCTAGTTGCTTGCTGAACTAGCTTCTTTATCGTTCTCGTTTGCCATGAGTGCAAGGTTGACAAACTCTTCCTCTGCATCTGAGTTTCCTCCAGCTGCCCAATCATCATCTCTTGATACGAATGCTCTCTCCTTTTGCTTGAGAAGATCAAAATACTTCTTCTTGTAGTCAACAGTCTCAGACTGTTTCTTTTCATTCTCAGCTTTGGATTTTCTACATTCATTGGAAAAGTGGCCAGCAATTCCACAGCTATAGCACTTGATCTTTGACCTTTCAACCTTGCCCTTGTTATGTTGATAGCTTTTCTTGAATTTCCCGGCTCTTGCTGGATTCTTCTTGAATCTCAACTTTGAAAATCTCTTTGACAAAAATGCCAAATATTCATCTAGATCTTCTGATTCATCCTCACTCAGTGCATCAAGTTATTCCATCATCTTGCTTTTGCCTTTGCTAGTTCCAGCTCCATCTTCACAAGTTCTTTGACTTGGTGTGGTTTGCACATCCTTCATCTTCTCTCCATCTTGGTTGGTTGGAATATTGTCCACCAAAGCTACATTTCCACCTTTCTTCTAGCTCTTCTCAACTTCTTCATCTTGTTGTAACTCAAGCTCATAGGTCTTTATAATTCAATACAGTCCCTCAAGTGTATAGTCTTTGTAGTCTTGAGAATTCCTCAAAGAGACTGTCACTGGCTTCCATTCTTTAGGTAAAGACCTTAGAAATTTTAGGTTGGAGTCTTTAGTTTCATAAACTCTTCCATACAACTTTAACCCATTTAACAGTTTTTGAAACCTGCTAAATATATCAGTTAACTTTCACCTGTATTAAAGTGAAAATATTCATACTTTTGTTTGAGGAGTTTGTTTCTTATTCTCTTTGACTTACTCAGTCCCTTCACAGAGTGTTCGAATAGTGTCCCACACTTGCTTGACAGTGGTGCAGTTGATGACACTATCAAACATGTCTTGATCAATACCATTGAACAGTATATTCATGGTCTTCTTGTCCTTCTGGACCTCCGCTTTGTCTCCATCTGTGAATTCTGCTGGCAGTTTGGGAATAGGCCTTCCAGTAGCTCCAGTTCGAGCTGCTTCTCCAACTACAGTGTTAGCCTTCATAGGAATATGAGGACCTTTCTCTATGCAGTTTACATAACCTTCATCGATGGATAAGAGATGTAAATGCATATTTACTTTCCAGTGAAAGTAATTATCTTTGTCGAGGATTGGTATTTTCACGCCTGTATCCTTCAATCCCATGGTGGTGATCTTTAGACTTCTTATATGCTAGAAGCTTGCTTTGATACCAATTGTTATTTCCCAGTTATGCACCACGAGATTGTAGAAGGGGGTTGAATACAATCTCTACTAAATTCTTTCGAACTGATGAGGTTTAAAACAAATTGTTATGAATAGAAAGAAAAACAAGATAAACAAATTATCTAACACACATACAACACGAGATATAAAAAATCTCAGGTGGGTTAGCTTGATTGCTTAGTCCACCTGATGGTTGTATTTGAAGAAAAATCTCTGCGTACGAATACACAGCTGCGGGTTACAATGTTTTAGTGTTTACAAGAAAACCTAAGCTACCAGCCTTGTGATCAGTGTTTTCTTCTCTACTAAAAACTCTTGCTACTCATACAGCTTATTAAAACTATATGAAGACAAGTAAAAGTTACATGAAATGTGATGATACATTTCTGGTATAACTTGTCACACACACATACTCGAAGTGGTAGCCATTTCTAGAATTATCTTGAAAGTCTTCTTTTCTTGATTTGGACAATCCCAACATGCTTGTAACACCCCCAGATCCGGGGTCAGGGATCTGGTGGTTACGGTCTTACATCCATTCATAATACTTGACTTGAGTCCACAATAAATAAATCACATGCTGTGACCCCACAATAATATCCACTCACACACACAACAGTTATAGTCCCAGAGATGAAATTGAAATAAGTCCATAATATCAGAGTTTACGAATAAAAGTTATTACAAGCCAAATGATATGTTTAAAAGTTTTGCCGTTGATCATCGTTAATGTTACATATAAATAGACTGATAAACAAAAGCTGCCTATCTATGCTACCTCAGCAATGTCAGCAAGGACATCAGCGGGTAGTCCTCGAACGGCGGTAACCTGCTTGCGCCGAGTGCGCCTGACGCGGGCCATCTGTCCTAGCTGTTGTTGTGATAATATGAACAAAGCAAGGGTGAGCGAAAGCCCACCAACAATAATATAACTGAACAGTGATACATATATACAACAGTTCAAAATATCCTTTGAAATCATATGCCATGCATTGATGAAGTTATTGCCAGTATAATATAAAGGATGAAGTTACCAGGTAACTCAAAGTATTTGTTTGTAGAAATATCTGCTACATCAAAAGTAAGCGAGATATTCTCATTGTCCTTAAAAGAGGAACTTGCATGAAAAGATTGCAATTCCAGTTATGAACACTTTTCCAGCTCTGCCAACAGTAATCATGTTGCAGGAAATAAATAAGTTTGGATGATGAACCAATGATGGAGTATTCACCGCGCCCGCTGTTCCAATCTTGATGATCAGTCGAGATCGTACAGCTCAAATTAGATTTACTACCGGTAGAAGGAAGAACTGACGGCTTTACTTGTCTACCGCCTTACTAGCTCTCCCCGGCCAACGGTTGGGCCAAAGGGGATGGACCGGCGCTACTCGGCCTCTTACACGACTCCTAGTTCAAATAGAATTCATGATTCTGAATGTAACGTTTGTCCCCCTTTCCCCAAGTATAATACTTGTTGATAAGACTCTACAAGGTAGTCGTATCTAGTTGGAAAGGAAAATTCACCAATAACTTCCAAGCTATTGCTTGGTAACGAATATCAACTTGTTCCAACAATCTTACCCCTCGAAAGATGAGAAGGTAACCAACGACTTAATAAGTCAATAGCACCCGAATTGCGAGTGAAGAGAATACTTTATGACCGGGAAGTCGACAAGATAATTAACATTTTCCAAGTAAGGTTCCCTTATTATTAGGGAGATAGACTCAAAGAAGAATGATGTCTGAGAACCTTTCTTGATATAAGATTAATAATAATATGACTCCGAAATATTTTTCATAATAATCGAAGAAGATAAACCTTATTGAGGTTATTCTAAGTATGGAATAAATATTCAGAGAATATTTATTGAATTAAAAATATTTAAAGAATATTTAGGAATATGAAAGAATATCTTTAATCAGAGTATTTTTCAAAATAATCCCTGAAGAAATATCAGGAGAATATTTATTGAATAAATAAATATTTAAAATGAATATTCAAAATAATATTCATTAATTAATAAGACCTGAAAGGAATATTTAAGACAATATTCATAATTAATTAGGAATTTAAATGAATATTCAAAAAGTAATATTCATTTAATGAATAATATTCTAAATGAATATCAAGTAATATTCATTTAGTAATCCAAGCCTTAAAGGAATATTCGAGATAATATTCGATAAATAAATCAAGCTTCAGATGAATATTAAAATAATATTCATCAAGTAATTAATATCCTAAATGAATATTCAAAAGTAATATTTATTTAATAAAATAATATTCTAAATGAATATCCAAATAATATTCATTTAGTAGTCTCATCTTTAGAAGAATATTCGAAATAATAATCGATAAATAATTCGACTCTGAATGAATATTAAAAAATATTATTCGTCGAATAGTTACGTTCAAATAATTATTTGAAGTAAGGATCGTTAAATAAATAATCTCGAACGAATATTCAAATAATATTCGTCGCCCGAATAATGGAAAATATTTACTTAGATATTTTCTTTCGAGGTAATCTCGATATGTCAAGAAATATTGACTCCCAGTCTATATTTGATGAATAAGATGTATACACCCTTCTCTGAGGGTCTTACAATAACCGGCTTATAATTGATACGATAGCTATCTAATTTATAAGCCAATAACAATCAGGGAACAAGCATAATGATATAACTTGAAAGTGGGCATGCATGCTATGGCATATTATAACAGAAAACATACATATATATTCAATCACAACAACAGCCTAAAAGAAGGAGATTGAAACTTGCCTGGTAGTCGAGTACGGTAAGGGGTAGTGGTAGCGGGTCCCGGGTCAGCTTGGTGATCTATAAATAGCCAAGATATTCGGGATTAATCACTTAAAACTTTAAAGGTTAAGTTATACTTAAATCGAAACACGTTCTCGAGTTATCTCGTTATACCCCTTTTAGTGGATTTCTTTTATCATCGATCCGACCCGACATTCGTTCGTTAATACGACATGTCACTGTACTTATACTTGGCATATACTTAAGTCATATAAGTCCGAAAGTCGATCGTTACGAACCAATATTATACTCCGAGTTTTATCGCTCGTTTTCTAAGTGTTTTAACGAAGTTATAAACGAGTCGTCTTTTAGGGGTTCGTTCGCGTTTAATCTCGATTCGAATATTTTTAATAAATCGAAAAACGATCCTTTTGACATACGGTTTTCTCTCACTCCTTCCTTTTTGCCTCTAGTATTTATTTACCAAGATTCGTCATGACTTTACGTATTTTATCGGGGTTCAATTTTAAGTACGAATACTTGTTTACGGCTCCGAACCACTTTTATGAATTTTATCGTAACTCCTAAACCGTAAGTCCGTTTCACGTGATCTTTATATCAAAACGAAGCTTATAACATAAGCTATCCTAACATGGCAGAAAAGTTTCTGGACAGTAGGGTCTTGATGTGAAAAATGGCATATAAAACATGATATTGTAAAATCGGGCATTATAACGGCTACGTTTACGCGTTTTCCAAAGTTTTTACACTTTATCTCGATCTAACAAAGATCAATCCAACCACACAAACACATGATAATCATCATGACTAGTCTATCAACAACTCATCTTAACCATTACATGGTTCATAAACCAAATCATAATCATAACCACTACTAACATGGATCTAAACTTATAATAACATACTAATCACTAAATCATCCATAAATCTCATAAGATCTTAAAATAACACCAAGGGTTTTCAAGTATTATACCTTCCTTAGAGTGTGATATAGCCTTACTAAGCCTTGTATGGTCCTTAGGTGTGCTTAAGCTTGCTATATCATCCATGAAAACAAGAAAAAAAACAAGTTAGTTTCTAAGGTTACTATTCATCATCACTTTTGTAAAAATCATAGAAAATAGAAAAATAAGAGTTTGTCTCTCAAATTTTTACCACATCTTGGCCTCTTCATAAGCTTTGTTTTGAGTCCTAGATCATCAGATTTGAAGCTTCCTAGCTAGGGTTTTGAGCCCCCTTTCTCCTCTGGACAGAAACTGTCAAGCACAGATCAGTTTGGCTTCTTCAACTTTGAGCATGGATTTGACTAGGCTATACTACTTTGTTTGACATGAAATTTTGAGCGAATCTTACCCATGGAGTGGAGAGGCTATGGTTAAAATTTGGTGATTTTATCATGGATAGAAATGGAGATATGAATTTGTCTTTGGAGAGTGTTTCTGCTGGACAGTTTGAGAGAATGAGAGGAATTGAGTTTGTTTTGCTTGCTTTGATCTCATCCTTGTCCAAAATGCATTATTGATGATAATATCTAGCATAAAGCTACTTTATTAAAGTGCTTTGCTCATATATGATGCAATCCAAGGGACAAGTGTTGTGATTTTGTGGTGGAAAGGTGTCATGCAAGCTAACTAAGTGATTTGGTTTCTAAAGATGCTAGTTACTTTGTAACTACTTAGTTACTTGATCTTATCTATTTGCACATGCATGTATCTTGGCTCTCTGCTTGTCTCTTTGTCCGGTTATTACTTAATTTGATTGATCGTTCGGAGGAATAACTCATTCGTTTCTAGTTAGGGTTTTACCGGAAACCGTCTTAATATTTATACTATCATCCTCCATTCTCTTTAATAATTCTTGAACCTATTTTCCTTAAATCCCTTCAATAATTCCTTAAGTCTTTCAGTGTCCAGGGAAATCTCGGGGAAAATAAAAGTGCTATTTTTCAGAATTCGACAGCTTTTACATACACTCTTTTTCCCCCTAGATCACTAATACGAACTCAGAATTTCGTTCCGGGTACTTCTATATAGCGTCGTCTAATAATATTCCTACGTCCACCAAAATCACTATTCATCACTTATTCTTTACTTATTCTTTTAGGGTTATATAAATGTCCCGGTTCTCTTTCAATCATTCCTTAACCCTTTTACGGAACCACTGGACTGATAACATATCTCGATTTGGATGACATAAGAATAACCTTCCCCCTTGGAATGATCAAATCTTAATTTCCTAGGAGATAGATAATTCTTATCTAGATTGTCAACCAATAGCATTCTTCAAGACATATAAGCATTTGAATCCAAATCTACTCCTTTCATTCATTATCTCAATCGTTACATCGTAATCGTAATCACTATTCACCATTACCTCAGTACATAATAAAAAGTTTTTAATTATATCCAAAATTTGGGGTTCTTACAGTCTCCCCTCCTTAAAAGGATTCCGTCCCGGAATCAGGTAGGAAGCAAAGAGTCGTTTGTCTGTCGTTTACTTTTTAGCTTCCCGATCAATTCTTAGTCGTTCTACCCTTTCTCAGCACATCTTCTAGTGCTACAATCCATACTTTATCCTTTTTCCATCAACTTTGCTACTTTTCGTACGACACACTATCCGGGTTATGATCTTACTCAGTCTTATCCTTATTGATACCTGCAGTGACATTGGTATCACTATCCCACTGCGAATTTGGAGGTAACCTCGCTCGCACTGTGCATTTCCTGATCGCTTTAATCTTCGCAATCTCGATCAATATAGAGAAGTGGAAAGATTTATTGAGAGATCACTATGATCAATTGAACATTTGTTATATTGCATAGCTAGTACAGAAGGGGGCCAGCCTTTAGTACTTGACAAGCAATTAAACAAGTTATGGTATTCCACTTAGACTTCTATCACATAGACAGATAGTCACGTAGCAGTACCTCCCCTCCTTAAAGGGTTGTTCTTCTCAATTCATAAAGAAGATGAATAAGAGAGAAGAAAAGAAAAGAATTCTAAAGGATTATAGAAAGTTTTCATGATTGTAAAATATCATACTCAGAATTTACCTCTGAACTATAGAGGTTCATTAAGGAAGAAATTAATCATAATTATATCCAATACTATTTGATCGTAACCACACGTGTCAACATATTTTGCTGCTTTGTCCACTATTCTCTGGACCTGTACCCTGGTTCCACCTTAGCAACACTTACTTTTGGAAAATCTTTGAACCTTTCAGGTTAAATCTTAGTTTCTCGCTTGACACCATTGTTACTGACATTCCATGTCACGCTACTAGCTTTTTCATATCTATAATATTAACACTATCAGGTTGTCATCCCGAGAATTCATCGGAAAACCCATTTATTAATCCATTCCTAACATTCCTTGCTTCCTATTTCGTAGTTGCTTTCCCCGTCCTTTCTTTATCAATCACATCCTTCTTATTATCTGATTCTTATTTACTTCTGTTATTTACTTCCACCTTCATCTCTTTATTGAGACATCTTTTGCACTTGGCACCTCTTTATTGGTATCCCGTCACATTTACTCTATAATCATCACATTATTTCAAATTTAAAACCTCCGAAATGAATCTGGCCGATTTCTTTAGCTTAGATCCAATATAATCTACTTTTGTGAACTTGTTTCTCATCACTTATTCTTTTCTACCCGCGGTTTTTCATAGGTTGTCTTTCGTAAGTCAGACCAGGTCGCACACCTACCTGCTCGCACTCTTATCATCTGTTGAGCATCTGCATTTTACTGGTGTAGCTTTGCCACATGAAACACGTTACTACCATGCTATAAGCTTTGGGGGTAAAACTGGCTCGAATGCCACCTCCCGAACACTTTTAAACTCTCAGGTGGCCTAATAAGTCTCGGGCTCAACTGCCCTTCTCTCTAAGTCACATTAATTCTTTTCACGGGAATACATTTAGCATCATGAATCATCTACCTCATATTCTCTATCTTGTTTGCGCAGAAGTACACTAACACAAACTTGCTTGTCATTCATCAACATGCCACTTAGCTCATTAATAGCAGCACTTTCTTTATCTTTACGTTGTCATCTACTTTCTTAGAAGAATCACCATCGATTGTTATTTACGTAATGCGTTAATAGCTAACCTTACGGGTTACAAATCCTTTAGGGAGACAAAGTAATCACTATTCCTTATCCCTAAGGAACACTTCCTGAACTTAATGTAGATATTACATGAAGTAGATAAAATTGCAGAAGAGTTGCAAGCATCGCAGCTAGGTCCGGTTGATGAAACTATCACTCATGCAGCTTCCATAAAAGACTGGAAACTTAACGGTTTACTTCGTCAATTTTGTATCATGGTCCTGGTTTGCCTCAAAACGGGACCTTCTAAGGTACGTAATATGCTTAAGACTCCATCAGGAATCGAATCTTTACTTAAACTATTATTACCTTCGATTCTTGCACAATCATCAAAAGGAATGTAAATTCCTCCACTCCGATATGACCTTCAAGGTCTTTCCAAATATCATTTTGTTTCTTCGATATGAACATTTGTAATTATTCCTTTATACTTAGACTGTCGGCCACCTCATTGGCCTTTCCTGATAATAATAATTCCTTGTAATCCATGTTTTCTGGATACATTCCAACTCAAATTTTTCTACCTCATTCCCATCACTGTTGGGTGAAAGCATTCTCCCTTAAGCTCTGCTGAAGGAGAAAATATATCTATCAGTCTCTTTTTTTTTTCCATAAGTCATTGCTTCCATCTACCCGTGGGAACTTTATCACGTTTATTCCCACTCCTACTTAGGATACTTCTTTTCTTAGTTCTTTCCTTATCTTAGGATAATCTCAACCTTTATAGGTTCAATCCATACTCCCTCAGGGTTTCATACATGCATCATCTGGTATATTGTTATTGTGTCTTACATTCTCTTCCAAACTTCTAGTTGGAAACTCAGAATATTAACTTTTCCTTGTAAGGTTTCTTAGGTCGTCCTCATCATTCCTCCTGTATTTTCTAGGTACAGGGTATATCAAAACGTCATTGATCAATACTCTAATAATTCTATCTCTGTTCTTTCCAGAACTCTTTTTAATAATCTTTACAGGTCATTGTTGCCTTAGCAAATCCAACTCATATCATCTGAATTTACAATGTCTTTATTAGGGTTAGTGCCATCCCTTGTGCATTCCCCAGGGTTTGCCTTACTTTATGGATATCTTATCCTTAATTCAACTGCTAAGGAATTCCTGCATCCTATAATTGGCAATCAAATCATGTATCCTTAATAAGGGTCTCTTTTCAATCATTCTTATTTGATAATCGATCGGTAGCTTACTGCTAATTTCTTCTTTCAGATAGTTGTCAGCCTATTTGACCTTCCAAAAGACAACGTATGTCTATCTGCTCTCTTACAGAACTTGGTACTGGTAGCAAGGATGTTCTGGGAGATATTGGTCGAGTCGAGTTCAACGTGAATCTCTTAGTACTTATCGTTCTTCTCAAAGGTAATTGCCTTAGACGAAATTTCTACAGCATACTGATCCATCTCTGACCATTTCTATACTCTCTTCATAAACTTTCGTTGTTTACTTTCCTTAGTCATAATATATTCATGGTATTTATGATACCCTAACACCATACATCTCAAGTCATTATACTTCCATTTTTTTTTTCGTAATCTTGGACGATCACTTTAGTACGGGTGACCCCATTCCAAAAGTCTAGTAAATTCCCAATCCAAACATGGGTTGCAAAGGGTTCAGTAGAAGATTCCTACAATCTCATTAATATTTCCGTCATATCAGAAGCCCTTGTAGTCGGTGCTTACTTAGAAGCAACCCTGCTTTGTCCTTTCATTGCTGGTCTAGTCACTTGATAGTCCTTTGTGACTTGGCCTCAACTGGCCACACTAAAATAAAAATATATGATTTTAGGGGTTGGCTAATAGCATTACTTTTCTAGCAATTGCTGGCATAGTGCCTTCTTCTTTGATACCTTTCTACCTTTCCAAAACTTTACTTCATATAAGTCTTAATCGGCTACTCAGCGCCGTCTCCGGTAACCTTTCCTCTATTTTTATCTTTTCAACTATTCTTATCACTCCCACGTGCCACGCAAGCTTACCATTCCTGGCATAACAGCCTTTTCACTTAAGTCAATCCCGGAGTTTCTCAGTCCAGCTGGTTTCTTACTTACATTTCATGTTTTCGTCCAATCTCACTTCATCATTGTATTTCTACAATCAATCGCGATAACCAGGGTCTGTCCACCAACCCATATAGCGGTTACTTTACCCAATTCACGGGGTTCGCCCCAGTTTCTACTCTCTTCCATGATGTTCTGTGATAATCAGAAAGACAAGGTTTGCCAAAATTCGTTGAAATTCTTCCCAGAATTAGGGAAATTTTGGTCAATCTATCCATCTACTGGTAACATTAAGGAGACCAATTTCAAAACCTGAAGAATAGTTTAATGAACATACAAGCAGGTAGAATCGTAGGCAGTCATAATTAACGAAATAATTGTCATCAGGTTGAAAGTTTAACCCCTGGAGAGGAACCAATTATATATATCCCTTAGAAGGGAATCAACAGTTTTAAACTGAAACTTGTCGCAACGTCCTGATGCCTATACGTCCTGATACCCATACGTCCTGATATTCAATATTACCAAATGTCAGTCTACCTGACTACTAGTCTCAGAAGGAACATTACCGTCGGAGTTGGTTGTCCCACAAAATTGGCACTACTAAGGCCATCCGATCTCGTGGACCGTGCTGTTCGAATGCATGCGCAAGTACTTTGTCGTGCTGCGCAAGCATACATCATAATCCTTTATGCGAAGCGTCGTTGGAAGCACAAAGTCTCCTTTTTCCATTAAGCAAAGCCAACTCTTGGTCATTACAAATTTCATCTTTTAGCTCCAGGAAGATTTTCTCACATTTTTCTCTTTAACTACTGATCGTATTACTTGATCCATTATAATTCCGCGTCGGAGTAAACTTAAGGTAACTACTATAATCCATTCAACGAAAAGAAAGAATTTAATATTTCTCTGAATCACATGCATCTAACGTTTCTGGTTCATCATTTAACTGTGTTGCGATAACTCTATACTCAGTCTCTGACAATAGTCTCATTACGAGTTCATCTTGACTCACTGGTCTTATCTTCCGGTAGGTTCTGAGATCATTGTCTTGCTTACTACTTCCCTATATAACTTTATCCAATCATGCTGTCACTTCCCAATGTTTTCACTTTCTAACTGATTCATTCATAAAATGGACATTTTCCTGAATAAAACAACTTCGTCAACCTCAATTTGGTTCCATAAATTACAACCTATGACATCTGCCTTCTCATGGCGAATTATTACTTACAATATTCATACTTATTCATTTATCAAATGATATGGCACTTACTGCCTCTTCTCAACTATTCCTAGGGACTCTGCTCCTCGCCTTATATCGATGCCTTTGATAATCATACATCCTTCTAGCACTCTCTTCGTTAATATGAAAGTCTCTGAGGATTCTCGTCTATTCCCGTATAAGATCTCAAGTAATTCTTCCAATCCGTCTTACTTGCTGGTACTACCTCCAGTAGTCCAGCCACGAATCCAACATGAATCTTCAGTTCTCTTGCTAATAGCTTAGTTCTTTATGCCCACTTTTCTGAGCACTATACCTTAATCATCTCAGTCTTTCTGGCTACAGCCCTCATTCCTCGAGGGTAAGCTCCTTATCCTAACAAGATTTTCCTTATCTGCTGGAACCTCTTCCGGGTCTCCAGTAGGGTACTCTATTGAATTTACCCGCTAATCTTCAGCATATAATAAAGCATCATCGCGCTGCTGCTCGTATGCCTCAAGGTCTGTTGCCTTAATTGTCGATGCGATATCGAGCTAAGTTACTATCATGATACTTAATAGTTCCCATAAGGGTTTTATAAGTCATCACTACATTAAGTAGTCCGACTATGAACTTGGCAAGAGTTCTTATTATCTTAGTGAATTTATTGTTTTAACGTCGCCTCATCTCTAGGGTTTATAACATACGCTCTGATACCACTTCTGTAACACCCCCAGATCCGGGGTCAGGGATCTGGTGGTTACGGTCTTACATCCATTCATAATACTTGACTTGAGTCCACAATAAATAAATCACATGCTGTGACCCCACAATAATATCCACTCACACACACAACAGTTATAGTCCCAGAGATGAAATTGAAATAAGTCCATAATATCAGAGTTTACGAATAAAAGTTATTAAAAGCCAAATGATATGTTTAAAAGTTTTGCCGTTGATCATCGTTAATGTTACATATAAATAGACTGATAAACAAAAGCTGCCTATCTATGCTACCTCAGCAATGTCAGCAAGGACATCAGCGGGTAGTCCTCGAACGGCGGTAACCTGCTTGCGCCGAGTGCGCCTGACGCGGGCCATCTGTCCTAGCTGTTGTTGTGATAATATGAACAAAGCAAGGGTGAGCGAAAGCCCACCAACAATAATATAACTGAACAGTGATACATATATACAACAGTTCAAAATATCCTTTGAAATCATATGCCATGCATTGATGAAGTTATTGCCAGTATAATATAAAGGATGAAGTTACCAGGTAACTCAAAGTATTTGTTTGTAGAAATATCTGCTACATCAAAAGTAAGCGAGATATTCTCATTGTCCTTAAAAGAGGAACTTGCATGAAAAGATTGCAATTCCAGTTATGAACACTTTTCCAGCTCTGCCAACAGTAATCATGTTGCAGGAAATAAATAAGTTTGGATGATGAACCAATGATGGAGTATTCACCGCGCCCGCTGTTCCAATCTTGATGATCAGTCGAGATCGTACAGCTCAAATTAGATTTACTACCGGTAGAAGGAAGAACTGACGGCTTTACTTGTCTACCGCCTTACTAGCTCTCCCCGGCCAACGGTTGGGCCAAAGGGGATGGACCGGCGCTACTCGGCCTCTTACACGACTCCTAGTTCAAATAGAATTCATGATTCTGAATGTAACGTTTGTCCCCCTTTCCCCAAGTATAATACTTGTTGATAAGACTCTACAAGGTAGTCGTATCTAGTTGGAAAGGAAAATTCACCAATAACTTCCAAGCTATTGCTTGGTAACGAATATCAACTTGTTCCAACAATCTTACCCCTCGAAAGATGAGAAGGTAACCAACGACTTAATAAGTCAATAGCACCCGAATTGCGAGTGAAGAGAATACTTTATGACCGGGAAGTCGACAAGATAATTAACATTTTCCAAGTAAGGTTCCCTTATTATTAGGGAGATAGACTCAAAGAAGAATGATGTCTGAGAACCTTTCTTGATATAAGATTAATAATAATATGACTCCGAAATATTTTTCATAATAATCGAAGAAGATAAACCTTATTGAGGTTATTCTAAGTATGGAATAAATATTCAGAGAATATTTATTGAATTAAAAATATTTAAAGAATATTTAGGAATATGAAAGAATATCTTTAATCAGAGTATTTTTCAAAATAATCCCTGAAGAAATATCAGGAGAATATTTATTGAATAAATAAATATTTAAAATGAATATTCAAAATAATATTCATTAATTAATAAGACCTGAAAGGAATATTTAAGACAATATTCATAATTAATTAGGAATTTAAATGAATATTCAAAAAGTAATATTCATTTAATGAATAATATTCTAAATGAATATCAAGTAATATTCATTTAGTAATCCAAGCCTTAAAGGAATATTCGAGATAATATTCGATAAATAAATCAAGCTTCAGATGAATATTAAAATAATATTCATCAAGTAATTAATATCCTAAATGAATATTCAAAAGTAATATTTATTTAATAAAATAATATTCTAAATGAATATCCAAATAATATTCATTTAGTAGTCTCATCTTTAGAAGAATATTCGAAATAATAATCGATAAATAATTCGACTCTGAATGAATATTAAAAAATATTATTCGTCGAATAGTTACGTTCAAATAATTATTTGAAGTAAGGATCGTTAAATAAATAATCTCGAACGAATATTCAAATAATATTCGTCGCCCGAATAATGGAAAATATTTACTTAGATATTTTCTTTCGAGGTAATCTCGATATGTCAAGAAATATTGACTCCCAGTCTATATTTGATGAATAAGATGTATACACCCTTCTCTGAGGGTCTTACAATAACCGGCTTATAATTGATACGATAGCTATCTAATTTATAAGCCAATAACAATCAGGGAACAAGCATAATGATATAACTTGAAAGTGGGCATGCATGCTATGGCATATTATAACAGAAAACATACATATATATTCAATCACAACAACAGCCTAAAAGAAGGAGATTGAAACTTGCCTGGTAGTCGAGTACGGTAAGGGGTAGTGGTAGCGGGTCCCGGGTCAGCTTGGTGATCTATAAATAGCCAAGATATTCGGGATTAATCACTTAAAACTTTAAAGGTTAAGTTATACTTAAATCGAAACACGTTCTCGAGTTATCTCGTTATACCCCTTTTAGTGGATTTCTTTTATCATCGATCCGACCCGACATTCGTTCGTTAATACGACATGTCACTGTACTTATACTTGGCATATACTTAAGTCATATAAGTCCGAAAGTCGATCGTTACGAACCAATATTATACTCCGAGTTTTATCGCTCGTTTTCTAAGTGTTTTAACGAAGTTATAAACGAGTCGTCTTTTAGGGGTTCGTTCGCGTTTAATCTCGATTCGAATATTTTTAATAAATCGAAAAACGATCCTTTTGACATACGGTTTTCTCTCACTCCTTCCTTTTTGCCTCTAGTATTTATTTACCAAGATTCGTCATGACTTTACGTATTTTATCGGGGTTCAATTTTAAGTACGAATACTTGTTTACGGCTCCGAACCACTTTTATGAATTTTATCGTAACTCCTAAACCGTAAGTCCGTTTCACGTGATCTTTATATCAAAACGAAGCTTATAACATAAGCTATCCTAACATGGCAGAAAAGTTTCTGGACAGTAGGGTCTTGATGTGAAAAATGGCATATAAAACATGATATTGTAAAATCGGGCATTATAACGGCTACGTTTACGCGTTTTCCAAAGTTTTTACACTTTATCTCGATCTAACAAAGATCAATCCAACCACACAAACACATGATAATCATCATGACTAGTCTATCAACAACTCATCTTAACCATTACATGGTTCATAAACCAAATCATAATCATAACCACTACTAACATGGATCTAAACTTATAATAACATACTAATCACTAAATCATCCATAAATCTCATAAGATCTTAAAATAACACCAAGGGTTTTCAAGTATTATACCTTCCTTAGAGTGTGATATAGCCTTACTAAGCCTTGTATGGTCCTTAGGTGTGCTTAAGCTTGCTATATCATCCATGAAAACAAGAAAAAAAACAAGTTAGTTTCTAAGGTTACTATTCATCATCACTTTTGTAAAAATCATAGAAAATAGAAAAATAAGAGTTTGTCTCTCAAATTTTTACCACATCTTGGCCTCTTCATAAGCTTTGTTTTGAGTCCTAGATCATCAGATTTGAAGCTTCCTAGCTAGGGTTTTGAGCCCCCTTTCTCCTCTGGACAGAAACTGTCAAGCACAGATCAGTTTGGCTTCTTCAACTTTGAGCATGGATTTGACTAGGCTATACTACTTTGTTTGACATGAAATTTTGAGCGAATCTTACCCATGGAGTGGAGAGGCTATGGTTAAAATTTGGTGATTTTATCATGGATAGAAATGGAGATATGAATTTGTCTTTGGAGAGTGTTTCTGCTGGACAGTTTGAGAGAATGAGAGGAATTGAGTTTGTTTTGCTTGCTTTGATCTCATCCTTGTCCAAAATGCATTATCTATATATATTATAATGCCTGGAGATCGGAAATGCACCAGAACAGTTTAAGGTATTTTTCTTGAATTTTCGTTTTTTTGATTTTTTTTATTAAAATTCTTTTCTAACATTAAATAGCTATTAATGACAATTTAATTAGTCATTAATTACACCTATTAAACATATATTAAATTAACTCTATTTAATTTGTTTAAAAATTAACAAACTTTATTTGAATATTATAGTTATTATTTCAATATTAAATACTAATTATATATAGTTATGTTTATTTTTAGGTGAAATGACAAATAACAATTGTTTATATTGCGTTATTTTTTATTCCCTATTCAAGATCATTATAATTTCTTTTCTGATTATAGGGTAGACGACCTTAACTTCTCAAACAATTTTTATTATCAATAATTGTAAAAGTCGTAATAAATTATGGAAGTTCAAGATATTTACTTCATTTCTGGAATTGTATACAAAGACAGATTTTTAATTTTGCACATGAATAAATTATACATGAGCTATGATCAAATCGATTAAATTTAACAAATCCAACCATTTATCGGAAGATAAAATCGATAAACAAGCTATACAACCTTTGTTTCATTATATTTTGTCGAAATAAATTAATAATCTAATTAGAGATAGATGTGCCTGAGGATGACCTCAGGTAGCATTGTGAGATTCAAAGCTTTATAAACATGAATATAAAGGCATTTAAGTAAATTAAAGTGAAGAGAATTAATATTTACAACATTGTCACTCAGAATTTGTACTGCAAACACATATAACCTCAGGGAAAGCCCTAAGGCCATCATCAGGAGCAATTTTCTCTTCTAATTAAATAAATTTTTACATTATTATTGAATATGTATATTATGAGAGGGGTGTCGGCTTTAATAAACGTTGTTAACCTTAACTTTTCAAACAATCTTTATTATCAATGGTTGTGGAAGTCGTAATAAATTATGGAAGTACATAGATCTTATCTTAATATCTGAAATTTGTATACAAATAATACAGACAAATTTATACTTTTGCACATGAATAAATTACACATGGGTTATGACCAAACTAATTAAATTGAACAAACCCAACCATTTGATCGGAAGATTAAATTGATAAAAAATTTGTACACCCGTTATTTCATTATATTGTGTTAAAATAAATTAATATTCTAATTAAATAAATTTTTACACTATTACTGAACATGCATATTACGAGAGCATATTACGAGAGGGGTGTCAGCTTGAAAAAATGTTATTAAATTATATTCAATATTTGTAACTTTTGATCGTAAAGACTACGCTCATATTTTAATTTTATTTTATTATATGTTTATGATATTTTAAGATTATCAATACTTTAGATATATAATAAGAGTATTTTTTCCAACTAATAATTTATATATATTATTTTTAAATCAATTTTTTTCGGAAATTCATAAGAGACCAATCAATTTTTAAAAGTGATAGAAATAAATTTATCTATTTTCATTACTTTAAAATAAAAATTTATAAACCGCGCGAAGCGCGGATAAATTGACTAGTTGATGATAATATCTAGCATAAAGCTACTTTATTAAAGTGCTTTGCTCATATATGATGCAATCCAAGGGACAAGTGTTGTGATTTTGTGGTGGAAAGGTGTCATGCAAGCTAACTAAGTGATTTGGTTTCTAAAGATGCTAGTTACTTTGTAACTACTTAGTTACTTGATCTTATCTATTTGCACATGCATGTATCTTGGCTCTCTGCTTGTCTCTTTGTCCGGTTATTACTTAATTTGATTGATCGTTCGGAGGAATAACTCATTCGTTTCTAGTTAGGGTTTTACCGGAAACCGTCTTAATATTTATACTATCATCCTCCATTCTCTTTAATAATTCTTGAACCTATTTTCCTTAAATCCCTTCAATAATTCCTTAAGTCTTTCAGTGTCCAGGGAAATCTCGGGGAAAATAAAAGTGCTATTTTTCAGAATTCGACAGCTTTTACATACACTCTTTTTCCCCCTAGATCACTAATACGAACTCAGAATTTCGTTCCGGGTACTTCTATATAGCGTCGTCTAATAATATTCCTACGTCCACCAAAATCACTATTCATCACTTATTCTTTACTTATTCTTTTAGGGTTATATAAATGTCCCGGTTCTCTTTCAATCATTCCTTAACCCTTTTACGGAACCACTGGACTGATAACATATCTCGATTTGGATGACATAAGAATAACCTTCCCCCTTGGAATGATCAAATCTTAATTTCCTAGGAGATAGATAATTCTTATCTAGATTGTCAACCAATAGCATTCTTCAAGACATATAAGCATTTGAATCCAAATCTACTCCTTTCATTCATTATCTCAATCGTTACATCGTAATCGTAATCACTATTCACCATTACCTCAGTACATAATAAAAAGTTTTTAATTATATCCAAAATTTGGGGTTCTTACAATGCTTCAAGTCAGTGTATGTTTCTTTCTTTAAAATTTACTAAGTTCTTGAGATGACTTAGCTTCCAAGCCCACATGATGCTTTATGCAAAAGATCTTTTTGCTTTGGATCTTTGTCTCTAAAGGTAGCTTTAATCAAAAAGATAATCTTTTTGAAAGTCAATAAGATTTTCTGCTTATTGAGCTGTGCTTGAACTTCCCTGATATAACGGTTGATCCTTATGCATTTATCAAGATATCCTTTGAATCTTTCAGTAGAAGTGTAAGCATGTTTGAGGCTGCTTCCACTCTTATTGTTGCGACCAAACTCAACACGCAAGTGCACGTGATCTCAAGTAATATAGATAGCAAATAAGATTCGTTCCTACAGGGACTCGTTGTATTGTCTAATTAATTCACTCACAAATGTATGATTATTATTCGATGCTAAGACAAATTAACAATTGGATTTTTGTTTATCACTACACTTACTCTAAGATTTTTAACTAATTATCAAATACTTGAACTAAGAATGATGTCGAATTACTTATGCGAATAAAACATGGGATTTTAACTTCATTAAACGATCCATCTATAGTCTCCACTTCTCTAGCCTTTTCATGTGATTTGTTAATACCTGATCGAATACACAAAACCGATATAAGCCAACCTTCGTTGCACAAATACCATCCTAAATAATATCCACAATAGATAGAAATCACTTAGTCTCCCAATTATGCCTAATTTCCATATGTCTATAAAAATTGAAACATAATGGTTGAAGTACAAGCATTCAATTGATCACATAGTCGTCATAAAATGGTTAGAGTTACGACACTAATTATGAATGATATTCTCACGCATAAACCTATGCTAGCATGGCAAGTTCTAAACTCTTAGATCCACTTTCGCTTCAATAAGAATTAACACACAATTACGGGAGTTAGCTACTCTCCTATAACGAATTAAATCAACCATGGTAGGATATCACATCAATCACACTATAGGCATCGAGAAGATTCAACAAATAAACTTCATGAATAAATCCGCTAAAACCCCATGACAACGAATTAGTTCATAATCAAACTAATCGTCACCATGGGTTCCAATGTAAACATGATAGAAGAAAACGAATAATGATTTAAATAAATAACAAGGGTTCTAAAGAATACACCCAAACCAAGCATCCACAAACTAGGAAGAATACAAGAATAAATTGAAAACTCTTCTTCCTCGCTTCTTCGTGCTTCAAAACTCCGTAAAAATACAATATGTGGTCAGACTTCTCTATTCTAGGGTTTTTTCTTCCTTTATATAGGCCTCCAGGTGCAAGAAATTCGAAAGGAATTTAATTTTTGACTTTATCTCGAAAAATCAGCAAAACAGGAGTTTCCCATCAGAAGAGCCGGCGCTACCGCGCCATCCAAGAGCTCCAACACGGCGCTGCCGCGCCTCCTCGACAATCCCAGCGCTGCCGCGCCATAATCAAGCACAAACACGGCGCTGCCGCGCCGTGCCTTCTGTTCAGAAACTGGATTTTCTCCTCTTTTCTTCATTACAACTCCGATTTGCTCTCCGATTGCTCCGCTTCATTCCTTTAACACCTGTGATTGATATTCCTGCACAATACCCTTAAAAGAGATCAAAAATACCACAACTCGAGTACAAACATTCATTTTAAGCCAAATGGAAACGTTTTAAGTGAATAAAATACCCACTCTTCACACCCCCAAACTTAAATCGATGCTTGTCCTCAAGCATAAACATACAAATCATGTACAACTAACTAGTACCACTTCCGTAGGTGATCACGGTTGCATTTGGCATATGCAAAAAGCCCTTTAAACCCCTAGGCAGCCCTAGTGGACGAGTAAGGTCTCGTGAGGGCCTATAGCGAATGTACCCACAAAATCCGATCTATAATGTAACTAACAATGCAACTAACTATATGTATGCAACTACATGAAAAATGCAAGGATCCCCTTTAAACTCACCAAAACCAACTAACAAGCAACTATCTCAAAGAATGCAACAAATCCAAATAGAGCTCGACTAAGTCCCCGTATACTAACAATGCATGAACAGAAACGTGCGTGTGTGCGATGCTCATCAGAAATACTCCCAAAACTAGGTCAAAAATCATACATGCTTTCAGCCAGGACAATCACAAGTTTATAACTAGAATAGACTATAGACACTTCATAGCCTAGGAACACCTCCACCCTCATCCAAGGTAGACAGAAACTCATGCTTTATTACTATGACACATAATACTATACACAATACTCATGCTTATTTAACCGTGCAATGAATGAGACCCCTAAAGGCTTATACAATAATACTCATGTAGCGAGTGTTGGGTCAGTGGATCCCAGACTATAAAAGCCTTAGGTCACTAGGACTAAGTCCCCTCAGACTTAATTACTCGAGTATTAAAGAGCTCACTCTGGTTAATTTTGCATTTCACAATTGACACTTTTGATTTTTTTTTTCTATTTTTTTTTCTCTGTTTTTTTCTTTTTTTTCTTTTTTTTTTCTTTTTTTTACATGCAATCTGGAATGAGCCTTTCTCATTTCCAACCCTAGACTACTCATATAAATATGAGCCGACTACTAGCCATTTGACACCTAGCCATTATTAACAAATATTTACAACTAGCATGAAATTCCTAGTTTCCCCCAAACTTAGATTTTAGTGCTCCTACGCCATCAAGGGAATAACGAAAATTCTAACTATAATCAAGCGATTAAATCTCTAAACATCCAACAAGCATGACCCTAACCTAGTCAAAAGCACCCAATGAGTCTGTGTAAAAGTTTTGTTTCTGAACACGCAAGTCAATTTCATAGGCACTATAATTCATCCCTCTACTCATCATCATCACACTCAATTAGACACCTACCTACCAGTCAGAATTAGCAAGTTCTACGGGATCATGAAAATGCATGCCATGCTCATGCAACTATATGAACATGAATACCATAATAACAGAATGTCCTATATAGCATACATAAAAAAAAACAAAATTACGCTCTAACTAACATGCAAATATGCTAACATACAAACATGCTTCTAACATGCACACACCTATTATACAAATGCACCTTGTATCCCCACCCCCAACTTAAAAATTTTCAATGTCCCCATTGAAAGTAAGAATAACAAGTGTGCAAGGCATACCTACTCGTCGCCCGAACCATTCCCATCGGGAGTGTCCGGTGGCGGATAGACAGCGCCAGCTCCAAAGGACGGAAAAGTCACGTCCACTCCACTCGCACGAAAAGCCGTGCCCAATGCCTGTGCAAACTGACTAAAATCTACTGCAAAACCTGCCTGCATATCGTGCACCGCATCGATACGCCTCGTCAAACGCCTATACTGTCTCTGAGTAATAAAAGAACCTCCTCCCTGAGGCTCCTCCTGCTGCTGTTCCTGTTGCTGCTGCTGTTGCTGCTCTACTACATAACCAAGACCCCACCAATCCGGCTCACCACCATCCCACTCAGCCAGCCTCCGTATACTCTGATGATCCAGCGCCCCCTGTGGCTGCTGCACAACCTCCTCCGCTGACCAACGAGCACCACAATCTCTAGCCAACCTAGCAATGATCGAACCATAAGGCATCACTGCAGTGGTAATACCTTGCATAAAATGCATAATCCCCTGATGGATCAAATTGCCCACATCCACATATTCTCTGCTGCAGATAGCATACAATAGGATAGCCCTCTCAACTGTCACCTCATTCGAATGCCTAGTAGGGATGAGATTGGCACAAATGAACAAGTGCCAAGTACGCCCATATCTATTCAGAGCCGTCGACAAGAACGAGGTGGGCTCAGTAGCGCCTCTCCTCAAACGCCACTCTGTACCAGGCACACACAACCGCTGAATAACCATCTGAAGATCCACAACATCCCGAGTCTTCCCCGACCAATCCTCTTGACCCCTCCTAGGAGCCGGAAGCCCAAGAACACGCCGAATAGCAGGCGGCTGATAATCCACACGAAACCCACGAACCTGGCTAATCCCATTCCTCTCCACACTAGCGTTCGCAGAGAACTCGCGAACCACAATCATCGGAACAGGCTCCGGAACCTCACAGATCTGCTCCCAACGTCTCTCCAAAATATTTTCCAACATATTCCCATCCGCTACATTAGGCAAAAGACCCCTCTCACGAGCAATAGGACGCCCCGACAATCGATTATACTCATCACGAGCCCCATTATTAATAAACTGAGGTCCACCATTGCCTCCCTCAGAATCAGATGAAGATGAAGAACGAGGGTTCCTCCTACCAGTCCCACTACCACTGGCACCCTCACTACCACCACCAACAACCCTTTGTCGCTTGGATGCCATTGAATTGATTAAAAGAAGTGTTTAGAGAATTTTGAGATCTGTAAGTGTGTATGTATAGGTAGGGTTGTGTAATGGTGTGTATATATTGGAGAAATTAAGGTTAGTGGGTGTAAGTAGTGGGCTTGGGTCGTGGCTCACTAATAATAACAACCAACAACTATTTTTTTTTTCCAAAATTTGCTGAAATTTTTTTTTCTGAACTGCCCGTGCGGCGCTGCCGCGCCAGAAATACACTGTGGAACGGCGCTACCGCGCCGTAGCTACTGTTTCAACATTTTTTTTTCAACAATCAAAGTGCGTTGCCTCCCACGAAGCGCTCTTTTCACGTCATTAGCTTGACGTAGCTCCATCTCCTTACGTTGCGCAAATTAGAACCGCAGTCTCAACTTCGCGATTCAACTTCTCTCCAAAATATGGCTTTAACCGCTGACCATTGACCTTGAACGATTGCTCCGGTAACTTGTCAAAAATCTCCACTTCCCCATGCTGAAAAACTGTTTTGACTGTGAATGGACCTGACCAACGTGACTTCAAGTTCCCAGGAAATAACCAAAGTCGAGAGTTGAACAACAACACCAATTGCCCAGGCACAAACGTCTTAAGAACCAACCGACGATCATGCCACCTTTTTACTTTCTCTTTGTATAGCTTGTTGTTCTCATAAGCTTGCAATCGAAACTCGTCCATTTCGTTCAACTGAACCATCCGCTTTTCACCTGCTGTTGTAAGATCAAAATTCAGCTTCTTCAATGCCCAATAAGCCTTGTGTTCTAACTCAGCTGGAAGATGGCATGCTTTCCCATACACTAGCTGAAATGGTGACATTCCCAAAGGTGTTTGTCCGATAAGCCCACATCGCTTCATCAAGCTTCAATGCCCAATCCTTCCTAGAAGGACTAACTACCTTCTCAAGAATCCGTTTAATTTCCCGATTAGACACTTCGGCTTGCCCATTGGTTTGAGGATGATAAGCTGTAACAACTCGATGATTGATGTTGTAGCGTGCCATAAGAGATGTAAACTTTCGATTGCAAAAATGCGTACCTTCATCACTAATGATCTGTGACGCCCCGGGATCCGGGGTCAAGGATCCGGGCCGTCAAGGTCCAATTTCCGATCAATATCAATATCTCTATAGTTTTTTTTTTTTTTTTAAATAAATAAATAAATCAGCAGTTGACCCCACACTAATACACACACACACCAGTCATATGCTCATAGAACAACAACCACAATATTTAAAAGTTTTAAAGTTAACAGTTATTACAAGCCCAGAATTTACTAAGTACATTGTTGAACAAAGCTTCTACAGGAAGCACTTCAACAACTAAAGTTTATTACAACTTACACACTTAATTTACATAAGTATACTAAGCCCCTTCGCTTGTCACTACCTCGGGGATGGTCTCCAGCACTCGCTCAAAAGGTCGCCTTTCCCTTACCCTCTTGCGGGGTGTGGTACGTAGTATCGGCATGGGACCTAGCTGCTATATACATAAATAGCAAGAGTGAGCTATAATAGCTCAGCAAGATCATTCTGTAACTAAAATTTAGAATGTGAACAAGTATACATATATGTATAGGCATATGTAATAGCAGGAAACAATTAAAATCCTTAAGGAAGAGTAAAGCTCTTATTTAATAATACATCATCCACTCACTATTATAAGAAAGTAATCTATATTAATATAATATCAGTTTTTCTTCATCTGTATCCATAATACCATCATCTCATATCATTATTCTGTTTTCAGTATAGAAATCTAATATAATATAATATCAGTTTTTCTTCATCTGTAATCATCATTCCATCATCTCATATCATTATTCTGTTTTCAGTATAGAAATCTGAAAACCATTGTCTACACTTTCTTTTCAAAAACATTGGGGATATCTGCTGTCGCCTGATACGTTAGGACGATGATCAGTCGCCTAATCGTACCTGCTCTCTTTTTACTACCGGTAGAAGGAATGAAGATCATCCCTGGAGGAAGGCCACCTGCTAACATCCTCCCTTGGCATCTTCGTGCCGTAATAAAAATAATAAATGCTGGACTGTGTCGCACACAGCCCTGACACAGCCACTTACGCAAGTCTGTTGCAATCCCCCTTTTTATCACATCGTTATTCTCTTTTTAAAATATCATTCCACATTTCCATTTTCTCACTTTCGTTTTCACATATCATTCTCTCATATCATTTCCATTCTCACACATTACTTCTATAAAATATATATATATATCATAAGGCTTTGATTATGATTCAGACCTCTATTTCAAATTCAGAAATCAAATAATGTTTATTAAACCACTGGTATTCAATAAGAACATTTTTAATATAATATTATAACCATATAACCCTCGATAACAACTGATACCATTCTCTCTTATTCTCTTAATCATAAGGCATGTTCAATTCATGCATAATCATCTTTATACATATCCATCTCATACTCTCATTCATATTCATATACATCTTATACTCATATCCATATTCATATACATCTTCAGATATCTTTCTTTTCAATATTAATACTCAAGGGAGACAATTTCTTCACAATATAGTAATAATAGCATCACATATATATTTCACAAAATCAAGTTTCTTTGTGAAGATAAGTAGTTTTACAAATAGGGATAGAAGAAATCTTGCCTCGGTTTCGATATCCTGACGGTATGGCTCGTCCCTCTTCCGGAGTTTCTATAAACACAAAAGGACCATCGTTAGAACCACATCTCTTACTCACTACACTCTTGTATAACATTACCTTTTGAAACTTTAATATATGTTTAAAGTATTCTTATTACCCCAAAGGTTTCCAGAACTTAACCGTTATAACCTAAATCGAAGTTTCAGGGGTTTTCACCATTTTCCTTAACGACCACACTTAACTGTAAAAATTCTCAGAAAATATGGATTTCGAATTTTAATGTAAGGTCAACTGTCAAGGGTCCTCTGACCACCCTACTACACTATCCCAAAATTTCGTGACTTTGAACAATGTTAAAGTATGGTAATTGTAACCTCAAGTTTGATACATTTACGGTTTCTCGGTTTCTGAACCGCTTTCACTAAAACTGACTTTTCTCCTAAACCGTTCATCAGATTTTAACGCACCTTATATCAAAACGATCTATGAACTAAGCTCTATCATTTCATAGTTAAATAGGAACCTGGACAGTAGGGTACCGTACGGATGCAGGGGGTCCAAAACAGGGCAACTTACATCCTAACGAAAATCGGGCATTATAACGGCTATAATTTCGTACTTTCCATAAATCCAACTCCTCCAAATCAATTATCAAACACCATAATCATCACCTACACCATGTGGTATTCTTCACCAGCCATGGTTACAAGTCCACAACAAAATTTTCACATCAAAACAAACCACTTATACACATAATCATCATAAACATTACATTAACACCACTTAACTACCAACCACTTCAATATCTACCATAAATATAAAAGGCCAAGCATGTTTATACCTTCTTGAAGCTTTGACAACTCTTAAAAATCCTTGATAAACCTTGGGCACTCCTTAAACAACCTTAGATTAACTTGAATCAACTAAAGGAATCATAAAAACCAAGTTAGTTTCTTGAAACCACTATTCATCACTATTCATCAAGCAACTTTCATGAATTTATTACCTATGAAGATGATGATGGTTGGCCTTGAAACTTTGTGCTAGTCTTAATTTATCCTCCAAGAAGCTCCATGATTTTTCCCTTGATTTAATCTTGATGCTAGCTAGGGTTTGTGTTTTTATTTTTATTTTTTCTTCTTCCTTTTTCTTCTAGTTGGCCGAATGGGGTAATAGCAAGGGGAGAGAGATTTTTTTGCTTGGTTTGATCTTATCTAATCTTAATCTAACTTAATTTAGAGTGTGTTGGAAGCTTGGTAAAAAATCTAGGTGTTAAAAGACTAATCTACCCTTAATTTGGTTTAGTGGAAGATGACATCATTAACATGATTTCATAATTCTCTTTTTTCTTGATTTCTTTTCTAATTATAATGCTAGTACTCTTGGTAATTATAATGAGGTATGTATCCTTGTTATTTTATAAATCTTGGTTGCTTAATCTCCATATTCGTCTAATTGTGGTTCGTTTCGAATGTACCTCATTATCTCAGTGGTTTTAAAATCATTTAACAATCTAAATTCCATTGGTATTCTCTTAACTTAATAATCCCTTGGTTAAATCTAAATTCACTAATTCCTCAATATATAATTCTTATAATGTTTCCATGCTCCTTAATATCCAATAGAAGCTTATTCGAAATCAAAATCCTCAAAATCCATGCTTCAGGAATTTCTGAAATCTAACGTCATTTCGAGTCACTTATTTCCATTGTACAATACTAATATGGTTTCTGTTTATTCATTTTATGTTTCCATTATAGGGTACCTATATACCATTTCTCTAAATCCTCGAAATTTACTATTCATGTGACCACTGTAGCATCACTGAAGTTAGGGTTATTACATGATCACCCGTGGAGTGCCAAACCGAGTAAAAATATTCTTGTGAAGAAAATTGAGTACCACCTTAGCATCATTCGTGGGAAGTGCTTTTACCTCCACCCACTTAGACACATAGTCCACAGCTACAAGAATATACTGATTACCACATGATGGAATGAACGGTCCCATGAAGTCGATTCCCCACACGTCAAAGATCTCTACCTCCAACATGACATTCAGAGGCATCTCGTCCCTACGAGAAATATTACCAACTCGTTGACATCGATCACATCTCAACACAAACTGATGAGCATCCTTGAATAGAGTCGGCCAATAGAAACCTGCTTGAAGAATACGCGTGGCTGTCTTCTCACTCGCATAGTGGCCTCCATAAGCTGTAGCATAAAAATCACTAAGAATAGCCTCGGTCTTACTGTAAGGAACACAACGTCTAATAATCTGATCAGCTCCTTGCTTGAACAAAAACGGTTCATCCCAAATATACTGCTTGACATCGTGCAAGAATTTCTTCCTTTGAGCATAAGAGAGCTCAGGTGGAATGATGTTGCTTACTAGATAATTCACAATGTCGGCAAACCATGGTTCATCATCTTGCACTTTGAATAGTTGCTCATCAGGAAAAAACTCATTAATAACCGTGTTGTCCTTAGGTGACTTTCCATGATCTTCAAATCTAGAGAGATGGTCAGCTACCTGATTCTCCGTCCCCTTTCTATCCTTGATTTCCACATCAAATTCTTGCAACAGAAGAACCCAACGAATCAACCTTGGCTTAGCATCTTTCTTTGCAAGGAGGTAGCGAATAGCAGCATGATCCGTATAAACTGTCACCTTAGTACCAAGCAGATAAGAGCGAAACTTTTCAAACCCAAAGACAATAGCAAGTAGTTCCTTCTCAGTGGTGGTGTAATTCAACTGAGCTTCATTGAGAGTTTTGCTCGCATAGTAAATAACATGGAACATTTTTTCTTTCCTTTGGCCTAGAACGGCCCCAACTGCATAATCACTAGCATCGCACATCAAAGCAAATGGTTGGCTCCAATCCGGAGCTGTAATAACTGGAGCAGAAATTAGTTTCTTCTTCAAGATCTCGAACGCATGTAAACAGGCCTCATCAAAATTGAATGGTACATCTTTTTCCAGGAGATTGCAAAGCGGCTTAGAAATTTTTGAGAAATCATTTATGAAGTGCTTGTAGAACCCTGCATGACCAAGAAAGCTACGAATACCTTTGACTGAGATAGGGGCAGGAAGATTCTCAATAGTTTCCACCTTTGCCTTGTCAACTTCCAAACCCTTACTCGAAACCTTGTGTCCCAGAATGACACCTTCTTGTACCATGAAGTGGCACTTTTCCCAATTAAGAACAAGATTTGTCTCCACACAACGTTTTAAAACCAAACTCAAGTTTTCCAAGCACTCAACAAAAGAATCCCCAAAGACGGAGAAATCGTCCATGAATACTTCCATATTAATTCCAATCATGTCAGAGAAAATGGCCATCATACACCTCTGAAAAGTAGCTGGTGCACCACACAACCCAAAAGAAACACGTCTGAATGCAAATGTACCAAATGGACAAGTGAATGTAGTCTTCTCCTAATCCTCGGGTGCTATGCAAATCTGATTGTACCCAGAATATCCATCAAGCAAACAATAGTACTGACGTCCAGCCAATCTGTCAAGCATCTGATCAATGAACGGGAGTGGAAAATGATCTTTCCGAGTGGCTTTGTTCAACTTTTGATAATCCATGCAAATTCTCCAACCAGCAACTGTTCGCGTAGGAATGAGCTCGTTCTTCTCATTAGTAACCACTGTCATGCCCCCCTTCTTAGGCACACATTGCACCGAACTCACCCAAGAGCTATCAGAAATTGGATAGATAATGCCCGCGTCAAGCCATTTAAGAATTTCCTTCTTCATAACTTCTTTCATAACAGGATTTAGTCTCATTTGATTATCGACTGTAGGTTTAGCTCCCTCTTCCAAAGGAATTTTGTGCATGCAATACGAAGGACTAATACCCTTGATGTCTACTATAGTCCACCCAATGGCTGATTTGAATTCCCTTAAGATTCTCAATAGTTTTTCCTCTTCTATGCCTGAAAGCTTAGATGATATAATAACAGGTAAGGTAGAAGAATCACCAAGATAGGCATACCTTAGATGTTCAAGCAATGGCTTAAGTTCCAAGGTAGGTGCTTCCTCAATGGATGGTTTAAGTCTAACACGAGACTTCTTTAATTCTGACAAACCCAATGATTCAAATGTAATCCCAAACTTCTTCCATGGAGATGCATTAAGATATTGTAAGTGTTCTTTATCCTCTTCGTTCTCAACCTCCGAGTCATTAGCAAGAACTCTTTCCAACACATCAGCTTTTATCAAGTGTTGAGTCACGGAGTTAACCACCTTGTCGACCATATCAATTTTGAGACACTCTTCATAGTCAGTAGGAAGCTTCATTGCATTGAAAACATTAAAGGTGACGTTTTGATCGTGCACCCTCATAGTGGGTTCTCCCTTTTGGACATCAATAAGAGTTCGGCCCGTAGCCAAGAATGGTCGTCCCAAGATAATAGGAATCTTCTTGTCTTCCTCGAAGTAAAGAATAACAAAGTCGGCTGGAAAGATAAGCTTGTCGACCTTCACCAAAACATCCTCAACTATCCCTCGCGGAAAAGTAACTGAACGGTCCGCAAGTTGTAGAGTCATGGTAGTTGGCTTTGGTTCTGGAAGACCAAGTTGCATGAAAACTGATAATGGCATGAGATTAATATTTGCACCCAAATCACACAAGCATTTGTTGAATGAGAGATCTCCAATAGTACATGGAATGGTAAAGCTTCCAGGGTCCTTCAACTTAGGCGGCAACTTTTGTTGCAAGATGGCACTACATTCCTCCGTCAAGGCGACGGTCTCTAGCTCCTCAAGTTTCAATTTCTTCGAGAGTATGCCCTTCATAAACTTCGCATAGCTCGGCACTTGCTCAAGAGCCTCCGCAAATGGTATATTAATCTGAAGCTTCTTGAAGACATCCAAGAACTTAGCAAATTGCTTGTCGAACTTTTGCCTTTGAATTCGTTTTGGGTATGGAGGAGGTGGAAACACCTTATCTTCTACCTCTTTCTGAGCATTATCATTCTTACAAGTTATAGGAGTCGAGGGAGTAGCATTAGGTAGCAATTTAGGACCAGATTCGACCCCAACATCAAAATCAACTTTTTCTTCCAGAAGTTGCGGCGCTGCCGCGCCAGTGCTATACTGGGGAACGGCGCTGCCGCGCCGTGCAGTCTGCTCAGATTTTCCATTTTTTTCCTCGGTTGATTTTTCATTGTTCTGACCTTGTAGAATTCTTCCTGATCGTAATGTTACTGCCTAGACCTGTTCCTTGTGATCCTTCTGGCCTAGATTCATCTTTGTGTCACTCGGAAGCGTTCCTGGTTGACGGTTCAACAATGCATTGGCCAGTTGACCAATTTGATTCTCTAAAGTTTTCAGTGACACTGCTTGACTCTTGTACATCATTCGAAGCTCTTCCAATTCAGACTTCTCAGACTAATTCAATGAATTCCCTTGAGATTGTTGAAATCCCGGTGGATTGAATGGTTGCCTTGGAGCATAAGGTGGTGGTTGATAGTTCTGATTATATGGCCTTGCATTGAACTGCTGATTCTGGGGTTGCTGAACACCACCCTGATTGTTGCTCCAACTGAAATTAGGATGATTCCGATTGTTTGGATGATAAACATTAGGCACTGGTTGCTGAGCTCTTTGAAAATTACTAACAAATTGTGCGGATTCAGATGAGATAGCACACAGACTCGTGTCATGAGCCCCTCCACACAATTCACACACCATAGCAACCTGGTTAGTCCCATGATTAGAAAGGGAATCTACCTTCATTGTCAACGCCTTGAGTTGAGCAGCAATAGTAGTAGCTGCATCCAAGTCAAGAACTCCAGCCATTTTAGCAGGTGGCAAGAGTTGAGTAGGATTCTGAAACTCATTGGCCGCCATCATTTCAATAAGATTATAGGCATCCTCATAGCTTTTTGCCCATAGCGCACCTCCAGAAGCTGCATCCAACATAGGCCTGGACTGAGTTCCCAACCCGTTATAGAAATTGCTGATTATCATCCAATCCGGCATCCCATGAGGAGGACAACGTGCCAATATCTCCTTGTACCTTTCCCAAGCTTCCCCCAAAGATTCCTGAGGTTGCTGAGCAAACTGAGAAATAGAATTCCGATAAGCTGCTGTCTTCGCCATGGAGAAATACTTCGTCAAGAACTTTTGAGCACAGTCTGCCCATGTTTTAATAGAGCCTGATGGCATAGAATGTAACCAACTCTTGGCTTTATCCCTAAGAGAGAAGGGAAATAGTCTCAATCTGATTGCGTCATCTGTAACTCTGCTGAATTTGAAGGTGTCACAGATCTCAAGGAAGTCCCTAATATGAGCATTGGGATCTTCAGCAGGACTACCCCCAAACTGTACTGTATTCTGAATCATCTGAATGATGTTTGGCTTAAACTCGAAATTCTTAGCCCCAATAGCTGGGCGAACAATACTGGTATGAATATCCTCCACTTTTGGCTGAGAGAATTCACTCAAAGCCTTCGCTGGTTGTGCTTGATCTACCATTTCTTCTATTGATTCAAGATCGTCTTCTAACCCGATGTTCTCAAAATCAAGTTTTCTTCTTGCTAGTTCTTCTCTACGTGATTGAGCTCGTGTACGCATACACTCTCAAAAAGTACCTGAAATTCACCAACAAGAATTTTGGTGAGAACGTCCTAGTCACCGAACTTTAATGACCACTGATGGCAAATACTGAAACTAAACAAATAAAACCGCGTCCCCGGCAGCGGCGCCAAAAACTTGTTACGACCAAACTCAACACGCAAGTGCACGTGATCTCAAGTAATATAGATAGCAAATAAGATTCGTTCCTACAGGGACTCGTTGTATTGTCTAATTAATTCACTCAGCAATGTATGATTATTATTCGATGCTAAGACAAATTAACAATTGGATTTTTGTTTATCACTACACTTACTCTAAGATTTTTAACTAATTATCAAATACTTGAACTAAGAATTATGTCGAATTACTTATGCGAATAAAACATGGGATTTTAACTTCATTAAACGATCCATCTATAGTCTCCACTTCTCTAGCCTTTTCATGTGATTTGTTAATACCTGATCGAATACACAAAACCGATATAAGCCAACCTTCGTTGCACAAATACCGTCCTAAATAATATCCACAATAGATAGAAATCACTTAGTCTCCCAATTATGCCTAATTTCCATATGTCTATAAAAATTGAAACATAATGGTTGAAGTACAAGCATTCAATTGATCACATAGTCGTCATAAAACGGTTAGAGTTACGACACTAATTATGAATGATATTCTCACGCATAAACCTATGCTAGTATGGCAAGTTCTAAACTCTTAGATCCACTTTCGCTTCAATTAGAATTAACACATAATTACGGGAGTTAGCTACTCTCCTATAACGAATTAAATCAACCATGGTAGGATATCACATCAATTACACTATAGGCATCGAGAAGATTCAACAAATACACTTCATGAATAAATCCGCTAAAACCCCATGACAACGAATTAGTTCATAATCAAACTAATCGTCACCATGGGTTCCAATGTAAACATGATAGAAGAAAACGAATAATGATTTAAATAAATAACAAGGGTTCTAAAGAATACACCCAAACCAAGCATCCACAAACTAGGAAGAATACAAGAATAAATTGAAAACTCTTCTTCCTCGCTTCTTCGTGCTTCAAAACTCCGTAAAAATACAATATGTGGTCAGACTTCTCTATTCTAGGGTTTTTTCTTCCTTTATATCGGCCTCCAGGTGCAAGAAATTCGAAAGGAATTTAATTTTTGACTTTATCTCGAAAAATCAGCAAAACAGGAGTTTCCCATCAGAAGAGCCGGCGCTACCGCGCCATCCAAGAGCTCCAACACGGCGCTGCCGCGCCTCCTCGACAATCCCAGCGCTGCCACGCCATAATCAAGCACAAACACGGCTCTGCCGCGCCGTGCCTTCTGTTCAGCAACTGGATTTTCTCCCCTTTTCTTTATTACAACTCCGATTTGCTCTCTGATTGCTCCGCTTCATTCCTTTAACACCTGTGATTGATATTCCTGCACAATACCCTTAAAAGAGATAAAAAATACCACAACTCGAGTACAAACATTCGTTTTAATCCAAATGAAAACGTTTTAAGTGAATAAAATACCCACTCGTCACTTATAAACCCTCAAAAGCTCTAACCCTATTTTATAAAACGTAAAAAGAAAAAGGATGCAACCCTAATTCTCTCTCAGCCCTCTTCCTCCCTCCATTGAATCAAGACTCTTGGTGGATATCGGTAGAGTGCTTCACACTCATGGAGCAGCTGCTAGGAGCCTCTCTACGCCTCCTTGGATCGCTTTTAAAGGTTAGTAATTGATCCCACATCTTTATCAATGAATTTTATGCATTATATATGCGATATATACGTTTAAAATTGTGTTTTACGCTTCCATGTATGCATATAATTCTTTCATATCACTGGTGAGATAACCAGCGGGTCATCATGGGGAAACTTCACCCCTTCAAGGTCCGAATCATCGAATCTAATTGAGACTTCCGTCTTTGCACGCTTCGGTGCCTCCCCAACAATGTGCATCACCTCTCGTGCATACGCCTTTCTGGAATTTATGCTTGTCCTGGCTACTGTCGGGCCACCAAAAATCATATTTATCACTGGCCCTCGGGGCTGAGGGTTGCGATTACGATCATAATAGTTCCTATCATAATCCAGTCTTGGGTTTCCTTGATCCTCATCTTTGCAGAATTTATTCAACTTTCCTCTACGGATTAAGAACTCAATCTCATCCTTCAATTGTCTACAGTCGTCGGTATCGTGCCCGACATCTTTGTGGAATCGGCAGTATTGATTCTTGTTTCTTTTCTCAAGATCAGTCCTTAGTGGATTCGGCCATCGGATGTCCCTAACTTTCTCTATATCCATCAGGATCTGACTCCTCGGGGTGTTCAATCTTGTATACTCCGTAAACCTCTGCCCCGGACTCCCTTTTTTAGGTGCCGTGTCTGAGTCTTTGCCCGCACGCGAGTACTTATCTCTAGCATCATATTCTTGCTCCGCTTCTGCTTCTTAGAATTGTCACCGTTCCCGATGTTTCCCATTCTTGACTTTTTCTTTAGACTGTCCTCAACTTTAATATACTTATCAACCCTTCGTTGGAGCTCAACCATGTTCTCAGAAGGATGTTTTGCCAACGACCTCTTAAAGAAGAGGTCAGTGGTTCCGTGCTCCAGGGCTACCATGGCCACCTTATTATCAAAGTCAGTGATATTTAATGTCTCTTTGGTGAATCGCTTGAGGTAATCTCTCAGATTCTCATTCTTTCCTTGCACCACATACATAAGAGATGCAGAACTTTTCTCATGAACTCTTCCACTAATGAATTGGCTGACAAAAGCGGCATTCAGTTCTTTAAAAGAGCCAATTGAATTTGGGGGCAGACGGCTATACCAACATTGTGCCATGCCCGACAGGGTTTGAGGGAACGTCATACACTTGAGAGCGTCACTAGCCGGCTTCAACAACAGTGCGTTTGAGAATGTCCTAACGTGATTGGCGGGATCACCCATTCCATCATAAGCCTTAATAGTGGGCATCTTAAACTTCCTAGAGACATGAGCATTCATCACCTCCTCAGTGAATGGGGGTGTGGGATCGTCAGGATCTCCTAGTGCCATCAAATCCTTGGGGTTACTCCTAGGAGTTTCCACCCTTTTTGATCTTCCAGTTGGGGTATCTACCGTTATTTGTCTTCTTGAAGACCTCTCCAAATCGATTAGGGGAATCTCCCTTGAAGCTGGAGGGGGTCGATTCTGATTTTGATTGGCTTGCTATCTTGCCATGTCATCCTTCAGCCTTTGGAGCTTGGCCTCGTGTGCCTTGATTCTCTCAGCAGCTATTTGAGGGGGTCCATCATGGACTCTTCGGCGAGTTTGCCCTACAGGCTCCTTGCTCGGACATCGCCTTCTTAGGGCTTCATCCCTATCTTCCTCCAAGGATGAGTCATCAGAATAAGGGCCGGAGTAGTTGTGGTATTGCTGGCCTTGGTTGGGTCCTAAACCCCTAATGTAAGGCGGCTCATGTATCTGAAGGGCATGACCGCTTGGTCCAACCTGATACGGGGGATAGTTGGGCAACCCATACGCCGGGTTCGTGCTTGCGGGGATCAAGGTAGTAGAGATCTGGGCCCTAGGAGGGATGGATTGGCCCCCAAGAGGGGAAACTATCATCTGCAATGGATTCATCCCTTGGATGGAGGGGTTCGTCACTAAGGGTAACGATCCTTGAGTTTGCATTTCAGTCCCTCGGGGTTGAGTGACCTGTGGTTGGGAGCCCGCTCCTGGGGTACTTGTTCCCCAATCGGGGGTGCGGTGGTGCTGGTAGTGGTTTCCGAAAGCGTTGGTGTCCACCGGGTGGTAACCATGGTTGATATTCGTTTCCCACAGACTACGCCAAATGAAGTGGAATAAAAACTATGGTGTATTTGTTGCTAGGGTTTGAGAGTTTCGAGCTTTAATGGTTGTCCTCGTGTTTTGTGACTTAATTTGAGTCCTCACAAGATGCCTACGTATCTCAATGAATGCTGAGAATCAAGGAAAAAAAGTAGTTCTGAGAATGAGGGGTAAGGTCCTTATATAGGCTGAGAAGCCTTAGAACCGTAGTAGGGTTAGGTGACTTGGTGGGCAAGTCACTGCCTTGAGGAAGGTTCTAGACTCCTACCTTGTAGGAATCTGTTTCCATGTTGAAGTAGGTGCCTTGATGGCTACTCATAAAGATATTGTATCCTTATCTGACAATTATTGCTGAGCTGTTTATCACCCTTAATATTAATTACGAAGTTAATATTTAATTAGGGTTTTTGGGCCCCATTATTGGGCTTCGTATTTGGACCACTCTAGGTTTAATTAATGCAACATTAAATGTGTCTTTAGGTCTTACTCTTAGCCCATATCACTATTAAATAGCAGCCTTTACTCTGCATACTAGCATTATGAAGCCCAGCCTTCAAGTGCAAGTTTTCCAAGCTCTCTTACCATGACTGCTCCTCTTTTATTTTTATTTTTTTTGCTAAATCTCTTTTATTTTTATTTTTGAGTAAATAAAATATTCATTCATATTATTTCTTGAATATTGGATAAATTACAAAAAATATTCTAATCGATTGGATGTAAAGTTACGATTCTACCCCTGAACTTCTAATTATCATTTAGTAATTATGTAAAAAGTAGTGAAATTATGTTAGTATTGGGATTCGAACCACTGAACTTCTTCTATCAAACTCGTGCCATAACCAAGTGTGCTATATTTAATTTTGAGTTTTGTTTAAAAATCCTATAAGATAAACCACATCTTTTCTTCTTGTCTCTTCCTATTTTTTTTGAGTAAATAAAATATTGATTTATATAATTTCTAGAATATTGGATAGATAAAATAAAAAAAATATTCTATAATCGATTGAGTATGCTCTACAATTCTCTTTTGCCATTTTAGATAATTGATATCAAAACAAATTTTTAGAATGTATATTACGTAACCGATTACAAAGAAACTTATTTAAATGCGTCTCCATGTAGATATTATATTATTGAACTTTGTTTTTAAAAAATATGTAAATCTTAGTTATCAAATCATACATAATTAATAGTTGTATCACATCAGTTTTAGGTATATAAAAATTTAAAATATGTGAGTTCTATTAGGGGGTTTTGTTCGATCAACTATTTAGACTTTCAACGATTTAAATATACCATCGATCTAAAAACTTAAATACTTAAACATACATGAAAAATAATTGAAATTATGTTTAAAAGATGAGAAATCTAAAAATATGATCTATGTTATATATAAAAGATAACATAATTAACATTCAAATTAAATCAAAAAATTTTTAAATTTTTAAATCATAAATATTACAAAACTACAATAATTATTTATAACGATCAATTAGACTATAACTCGACCATAAAGTATGGTATATATGAATTTTAAATAATATGACAAATTGATGAATATAATATATGATTATAATATATAATGATTGACTTATAACATATACTTATATCAGTATACGATAAAATCAAAAAAAATTAATTTTAGATTTCATATACATATACGGGTCATTAAAGTCGTTTTATCATATTTAAAATCGACTAAAATATTTAGAAAAATTTAAACTTTTGTTAAAAAATAATTCAATTTTTTATGTAAAAATTTGGTTCGCAAAATTACAAAATAATTATAAAATATTAGATAAGTTGAAATCATATCGTTTATCATATTTTAATTATTAAATTATTTTAATATATATATATATATATATATATATAGTTTTGGACGAGAAATTAGTTCAGTGCCCGTGCCTTGCACGGGCTTTTACGCTAGTATAATAATTATAAATGAAACAATTGTACATATAATTCATTAGTACTTAATTATAAATGAAACAATTGTATATTTCTAATCAAAGGGGTCCCTTTGGTTAGTCTCCTACAACGCCAATAACAGAAGTCATCTAATTTACACAAATTCGTCAACTGACGATATATATAATTCGCCAACTAACGATAGATAACAGTCACCTATATATGGTCCAAAAATCGACCTAACAATTTAACTAAGACCGATTACAACACATAATTCATAGCAATTTCCATATCTATACTATTATCTTAAAGTCGAAAATTGAAATTTTATCAGTTTGGTTTTCGGTACATTTATCTTAATTAAGAAATAAAAAATATAATATAATTAATGGTAAGTAGCCAATTGTCTCCTCCAAATAAAATATGTATCTGTTTAACACTACGCCATATATGGGTTTTAACAACGCTTTGTTCAGTGTTACGAACAAAAGTGTAACCATATATGCCTTAAAATTGATCTACGCCTACACTTTTTTTTAATGTTAGCATTGCTGTAAATGAGTGTTACTATAGACTTCATACTGTATCTATGGTAACATGGAAGTCAGTGTAACCATTGATCTTTAAAAAAGTGTAACAGTTGCTCAATCTTTGTCTCAATATCCACTAATTAAATAGGCGGGCTTAATTGGGTGATACTAAATGCAGTAAAAAATTTCTTTATACAGTAAGCTGAAATTACTCCTGCACCCTTGTATGTAATAAATGCTGATAATTAAAATTTTAAAAACTAACAGTACTTATGTAATCTAATCTCGTGTTTGGTGCCATGACTCGTGTGCCACGAGGCACATCATGGTTTTACAGTATTCTCATTCACACGTAGTCTAATATTCACCATGTGTATGTGTGTCTAACATTCTTTTTCTTTTTTTTTTTTTTTAATTCCAATCCTTCTATCTTCTAACATACTACTAATTAATATCAAAATTCATATTAATGCTATCTTAGAAAAATATACTTTTATTATCGTCTTATTGGCTATTGCTATCTTAAAAAAAATCTAAAATATTTCCTTTGGATATGTATGTTTAGAAATCAAAAACAATTTGTCAAAAAAAAAAAGAAATCAAAAACAATTTTTTTTTATCTTTGTATTAATAAAAATTTTGTTTATAATTTTTATTTTGATAAAAATTTCAAAATTTTTTTTACATAAATTTCAATGTATGCTTGTATATAAATTTTTATTTTTATTAAATATAATAAGAATATTCAAATATTTTTAATATGCACTCATTTAAAATAAAAAATTAAAAAATTAAGTGTATATTAAAAAATTTAGCAATAATCTTGTAATAATACATACCATCTCTGGTTCCATTTTCAAATTTAATTTAATAATATTTACTAGTTATTTTATAAATTATATTCAACAACAACTAAATAATAAATTTAAACATGACAATAAATAAAATTAGGAATATGGTTGAATGAACAATAAAAAATGTCCTTAAAAAATATGATTAACTCAACACCAGATCTTATACAATTCAAAAATAGAATTTTAAATTAAAAATTAATAAAAATAAAATAAAATATAGAATATCTATAAAAAATATCACTTTTCTAAAAAAAATTGCGTTTACCATCTTCTCAAAATATTTGCAAAAATTCATTTTTAAAAGAAAAATATTTTACAAAAATACCAACTTATTTGCAAAAATACGATCGCATCTAGTTACATATATGGATGTGCAACAGTTGCATTGGGTTGATTTGATTGCAAATCATATTTTTGTAAATAAGTTGGTATTTTTAAATTTTTTTTTTAAAAAAGTGCTTTTACAAAAAAAAATCGGGTATTTATGAATAAAGTCCTAAAATATATTATTATTATTATTATTATTATTATTATTATTATTATTATTATTATTATTATTATTATTATTTTATACAACTAAAATAAAACTAAACTAGCACAAGAATGTAATGAGACAAAATATGTTTTTTGTAATATAAAATTTGCTATTAGCTATTCTTCAAATTTTTATAATATGAGGAGAAAGTAAAAAAAAATTCATAACAAAAAACAAAAATAAAAAGAATGCAAACAGAAAGTTTATATTGTTCAATCTACGAATTCATAATTTTGGAAAGTAAAAAATGAATCTATGATAAAATACAAAACAGGGGTCATTTAATAGCACTGATTTCGTAAAAAGTCATTCATGTATTCATATTTAATATCAGCCTCATGCTCAAGGATAATAGTGTAATTCCTGATTACTGTATGAAGTAACAGAAGTAATTTGTTACTGCATTTAGCGCTTAATTTTGTCCAAAATTTTCATTTCAGCGGGCTTTAATTTTGTTCCCTCTTATCTCAATTATTCACTCACACACACACACACACTCTCTCTCTCTCTCTCTCTCTCTCTCTCTCTCTCTCGCTATCTACTCTCTCTCAAAGTTCTTCACGCACAAGTTCGCTCTATCTCTACGGTTCTCTACAATTTGGGTTTGTAGACTGAGTTGGGTTCAATAAGGATTTCGATTATGGGTAAATTTATGGTTTTCTCTCAATTCAGGTTCACTCAATTCGGGTTCTAGGCGATGGGTTCAAAGGGAACCTCTAATAACCCTAGATTCGGTTATGGTGCTAGTCATGTCTCTCTCTCTCTCTCTCTCTCTCTCTCTCTCTCTCTCTCTCTCTCTCTCCCTTTCACTCTTTCCCACCTCTCCCTCACTCCCTCTCTCTCTCCCTTCCCCCCCCTCTCTCTCTCTCTCTCTCTCTCTCTCTGTCTCCCTCTCCACTCTCTCTCTCCCCCCTCTCTCTCTCCTATCTCACACTCACACACGATAATGTAGCAATTATATATAAATTGTTTGTTTTTATTCAAGATTTATATGTATAGAGATGCACTATAGTTGTTTATGTATGTAATTCAATTTTTTTGTTGAATCACAGAAAGATTTTCATTGGGGGTTTATCGAAAGAGACTACACTAGGTAAGCATTCTATTTGACTAGTTTAGATTGTTTTACGCAATGAAGTTTTCTTGTTGTTTTTTGTTTTGTATTGTTAGTCTAATTTGGTATGTGGTGATGGTATGTAGATACATTTGTCAAGTACTTTAGAAAGTATGGAGGTATTACGAACTCTGTTATTATGAAAGATCGAATGATAGGTCGCCGGTCGGCCTAGGAGTTTTGGGTTTATTACTTATTTGTATTTTCAAGTCTGCTACTTCTGAATGAGGCAAGTTCAGAATACACGAGTAGTTCCCAATGGTGAAGGTTTTGCACTTGACCAGTGCTTATTGCTTAAACCTACTAAATGTGACACCTTTTACTATATGATACCTTTAATTCAATTTATATAACCTGTAGGTTAATTTAGAAAATAATGCAGAATTTCTTTTTACTTATAATAATTATTTTTTCTTAAAGCCATACATAGGATGAGATATGTACTCAAGTTTGGATGATCTTCTGGCTGTGCTTTGTTTGGTTGCGAGAATGGGATGGAATGAAATATTTTGAACAGAATTATTATTAACTCCAACCAAACACAACATCAGAGTGATTCATTGTTGTCCTCCTTGTTCTTTGTGTGTAGAAGTCATCCTGTCAAAATGGGTCATATGCCTTCGATTTAGTTTCTCATGTTGTTTTCAGAAATTAAGTTAATATAGATGTGTTTGTGTTTAGATTGCAATTCTTATTGCATATACTTCATTGACATATTGAACTAATATGAAAGTGTTGGCAGGGGAAAGTAGAGAATGGTATTTGGTTGTAACTGTATAGCCTTTTCTTGCAGATCGGCGAGTGTGTAGCTACCTGGTGGAGGCCAAACTTTGAAACTATGATGTACCCATACCGCCCTCCACAAAATTCAAAGCCAAAGGTGAAGAGCTATATCATCTATAATATGCTCATTGGAATTCCATTATATTCCTCTATGTATATGTTTTCTTATTTTCTGAATGAAACCATTTATAGATTCACTGACCTGAAAATCTTTTCCATCCAGGAGTGAAAGAGGCTTTATATAGTCCACTTATCAGAAAGAGAGTACTTTATTGTGCTAAAAAATTTAAAACTCCTTGTGTTCCTCTATTCGAGTTGTATGATAATGTTCAGGTAAATTGAGGTTTCACGGTATTGGGACAAGTAGCAGTTATCACATATTAAATATTACCTTATTTTTGTAGATCTGTCTGACAGGGTAAAAAAGTAGCAGACTACTTAAATAAACAAGCTTAGGATAACTTTAAACTCATTGAACAAACTGCTATGACACAATATGTTCAAAATCTTAGTACTTGCTTGAATTAATGACATATTAAATTAGTGAGGATGTCTTTCGAAATATTATGGCCATCAAAACTGCCATTTCCATCTTTTATCCATTGCTACTTGGCTATTAAAATTATTTCTTGTTCATTTTAATTATATGTTATGGAAAAGATGAGCTTAAACCTACCTACCACATACTCAGAGTGAACAACGTCGTCTTAGGACTACTGGTTCATTGAACCGAAAACTACTTAGAGTGAAAGATATATGTTACATACTACAATGACTTATACACCAAATAACGTGATGCAAATGAGCAGGTTTGTAGCTCCATGCATTTATGTTCATCCAATAATCAAAGACCTAAACGTAAGTACCAGCTACTATGTACAATGTCATCGCAGAATGATGTATTTCGTTAAAGCATATGTCTACAGAATTTTCCTAGCTTATTAATTTGAAAATATGATTCTGTAATTATCCCAAAGGCAGTATCATATTCTATATGATACAGCACTGATCTCCAGTGGATTCTCTGTAAGAGCTCTAACAGTTACTCGTTTTCTACAATTTAACACAGATTTTCTAGCATGGGTGTGTGGTGTCTATTCTTATATTGTGGTGTCTTCTTATCTTGTGGTATCTATTCTTATCTTTCTCTGTTACTCATGTAGCCCGATAGTCCCGCTGAACTGGGAAACAAGATATATGAGATGATGGCCACAGCCCTTGGAGGAAGGTGGGGTAGATTGGAAGATGGTGAAACAGAAGCAGCGTCGAAAGGTAATTCTACGGGATCAAAAGATAGATCTATTGATACCGCTGATCATAATATGATAACAGTATATCAATCCCACCTTGGATACTAATTTGCTAATATGTGTATTAATTACAGGTGTTGAGGCATAAATTGTATCTCCCAGCAAAGCGGTCCCCTGATTCTAAGTAAGATTCTCCTTTTTGGCTTAAAGTTCTTTGATACTCCCTCCGTTCCTTTTTAATAGCCACTTTGACTTTTTGCACGTATTTTAAGGTGCAAAAAAATTGTATTTCTATATGTTATTTTTAAAATTTTCTTTTTGAATAAAAATTTAAATGTTAAACTTTTATTGAAAAAAAGAAATTTTCAAAAATAACATATAGAAGTATGATTTCTTTGCACCTTAAAATACGTACAAAAAGTCAAAGCGACTATTAAAAAGGAACGAAGGGAGTACTATGTATCTTAGGATATGCATGCAGGATCCTTGTGTTGGCTTAATTATGTATTATTACAAAAACGTATTTCTTACTCTATGCAGGATCCATGCCGTCCAAGTGTTAAGATTGCTGTTCAACTTTGCATTGATGCTGGGATCAAAGTATATTTCGTATTCTTATGTTTGACCCTTCTTTGTAGCTCCAGAATGTTTCAGTTTATGCTCTGACATTCTTTAATTGAATTGTATATGCTGATTAGATACTAAATTTGCAGTTGAGGGTATAGTATTAAAGTTATATACTCTCTCGTGACTACGTACGACAATACTACTCTATAACTTTATGTTTGGACATAATAAACTAGCTGTTAGGCATTCAATCATATCTGCGCGGGGGTTTATGTGTAATGGACTGGAAGGAACTACTTGCTTACCATATGCTTTACCTTTCTAATAGTAGATATCCGAAGTCTTCTATGTTGTAATGATAAGTAATTATGTTTCTTATCTCAACTACTGTATGTCTTTGGTTGTGGCTGCACAATTCACACAGGTAAGGATGGTTACTGGTGACAATCTTCAAACAGCAAAAGCAATTGCTTTAGAATGTGGAATACTACAATCAGGTGTAGATGCTACTTTATTGAATATCATTGAAGGGAAGACATTTCATGAATACTCTGAAGCAGAAAGACTGGTTGTCGCTGAGAAGATATCTGTATGAATTATGCATATTCTCTTTTAATCTATTCAAGACAATGTTAGATCATTTTACATTTTACGCTATGCTAAGTAACTTCAGCAATTTTTGTTATATGTAGTTATTTTGGATGGGATTTTATGTACTGGAATGGCTTTTGGACAGCCTTTATGTATTGGAATGTTGACAATATTTTGAATGATAACCTTTATTTTTAGTATCATATGTTGTCCTTTTTATTTAAAGTGTTGGCAAAAAGTATAAAAACGTTTAATAAACAAGTGTAGGCATAATGGTAACAATGTTGGTAAAAACACCAAAGTGTTTCACAATTTGATGTTACGGTAGGACTAAAGAGGTGTTGGCATAGGTCTACAGCAACGCTTTTAATAGTATTACTACAAAGATAATGGTGTAGCCATAGATCTATTGCAACATCTTATAAGGTGTAGGCAGTCTAAGGCTACACTTTTCATCCATGTTACCAAAAATAAAAAAAGTGTTAGCATAGATCCCTATGGTAGCGGCCAGTTTAGTAACACCCCCAAATTTGGTCAAAGTATAGCCATAGCTGGTTGCAGGCTCTTTTAACAACAGTTTTTGGCCTATAATCACACTTTTTTGGGTGTAACCGTAGCCCATATATGGGGCAGTGTAATTAAAAAATAGTATCTTTTATAAACACCTAAAAATATCAATTGTACTCTATCTTTCAATCATTAATATTTATTTTCTAACTAAGACAAGTTAAGTTTTAATGAAAAACAAAATTTTGTAATCATTAATATATACCCAAAAATATCATATCTTCCAATCATTAATAAAACATTTTAGAAACCTATATGCGTTTATAATAAGGAAACATTTATATTAAAACCAAAACATTGAAACATTTGTCTGTTTGGTTTTAGGTACGGTTATATATTCTAATTAATAAATAAGAAAATTATATAATTGATGGTAAGTAGCCGATTGTCTTCTCTAATTAAAATAAATTACTTTTAAATATTAAAAGATATTAACCCTTTTATACACCTAAAAATATCAATTTTACTATATCTTTTAAACATTAATATTTATTTTTTTAATTAAGACAAGTTATATTTTAATTTAAAATATTATCTTGCAATCATTAATATATACCCAAAAATATCATAGCATGTCTTCAAATCATTAATAAAATATATTAAAAGAATGTATATTTTTATGATAGGAAACATATGATAATTTTTTATATTGTAGTTCAACGATTCAACCATACTACGAATAATGACCATTAGAATTTTAGTAAATAAATAAGAAATGTTAGATCTAATGATAAGGTATTGAAAATACACACCTAGAGGGGAGGGGTGAATAGGTGTTATGACTAACAATGATCAAATAAAAATTCTGCCTGAAAAGGTATTCTGGCAGCTAACTGGATGCAACAGGTTAACAAATAAGCAGCTAGCTGAGTTATGCAGTGCAGTAAGATAAATTGCAGAAAGTAAAGAACACCACGAATTTTAGCTAGGTTCGACCCCTAATCTTCTATGGTCTACGTCCTAGTCCCTTACCAACTTGGTAAGTGAATATATTATTGATTACAATGAATTACAATTACACGATACAATACATCTCCCTTATTCTCCCAGTTACTGATTACAGCTAGCTGAAACACCTTGTTCCCTGAACACAGCTCTCTAAGTTCTATACTAAACCAAGTACAAACTCCTCTAGCCTAATTGTCCTTGAACCCTTGTTCCACAAGCTCGACAATCCAGCAACTACAAACTTTACAAGTTGAACAATACAAAGATAGAAAGGATTACAACTCAAAACTATGAACTATCTAATATATCAATATCGTATAATACTAGAGCTCGTTTGTAGGATATGAAAGAAGGTGCAAAGTTGTTTCTTGTGTGTTCTTGAATTTTTTCATGAAAGTTCTGCCTTTAAAAGAGAAGCAACAACACAAGTATATTAGTGAAACAAAGAATTCAAATTAACGAACCTAATTGCAACGGTCTTGAATCCAATTCTCACGTTCAATTATTTAGATTAATTAGATCTCTAACGCCCATATAACGTTCAAGAGCAAAAGCTTTGAGAGAAAAATATTTAGAGTAAATGATTCTCAATGGCATGCTTGAAAAGTAAGCACATGGGTTGTTATGGTGGAGCACCTTAGAAAGTGAAAGGCTCCTTTAAAGAAGTGTATGTTGTCTAGAAAGATTCCTTTGAGAGAGAAGAGCTCTAATATATAATACAGTATCTATATATATATATTAAACAATCTTTACAACTTATTTCCATAATTTCTTCCTGAAATTCGGACTCCCTGTGAATCTGGACTATGTCTGCCAGCTTGCTGCGTTATAGGAATTCTTGTACTGCCAGCTAGCTGAGATACCTTGTTTTGCTAAGAAATAATATAAGTAATAATCCTGCAAAACAATGTTAGACCAGTACATATATCCAGTTTGCTTACTATGTATGATCATCAAAATCATTAGAGTTTCAATCTCCCCCTTTTGATGATTATACACCAATTTTAGTAGAAATTCATAACTCCCCCTAAATCTAGCAATTCTGCTATAAATATGCACCATTAATCACATAATTATAAAAAAACTCAATTAACAAATATTAAGCAAACATCGCAAACAAATATTAAGAAAACAGACAGCTTGTTCAAAATACCACAAAACAACAAGTACCAAGTTTATAACACAACTCCAAACTGACTTAAACAAGTTCACCAAAATAAAAATAAAACATAACATTAAAACAAACCCAGACAAACCCCAAGTTCCTAAAAATTTTCTCCCCCTTAATCACTAAAAAGAAGAAAATTAGGACTCATTGTTGTCTTCATTCTCCTTAGCATCATCAGACCGTGCAGCAACTTGAAAATCTTCAGAAGCATCCACATCTACATCAACAACAATGTACTTGAGCACATCCCCAACAACCACTTTAGTACGATCATGAAGCTCTGTCCCAGTAGATATATTTGCAGATTGATGACCAGTATGAACAGAAGCAGGAGTACGTGGACCAACGATAATCTCTCTGAGAAATGTCATCTCATCATCCATATCAGTAACTTTATTAGTTAACACCATACCACTAAAAAACCCTTGTCAATAAACAACCATAAGGATGACTTGGCAAAGTGTGTGGCTCAAACACATCCATAATATTCATTAAGATAAGCCCAGCAAGATTAAATTCTCTCTAAGTCAACAACATAGAAACCACTGTGACATCTTGACTAGCAAAATTGGAACGACTACCGGTATGGGGATTCACATTATCTATGCAAATCTTAAACAAAACATAGGCAATAGGAGAAACAGTAGACGTAGTAGGAGGGGCATACACAAGTAAGGAAGGTATCTCTCGAAGTATCCTTAATTGATCCAATTCAGTAAAACCATCTAACTCAGTAGGACCCTTTTTCGTGACAATAGACACAGTAGAAGGTTTTTCAATGTTAAGAATTGAACTAAGCACAGGAACATTCAACGAAATCTTTTGACCACGAACATAAGACACGAATAGGCCAGGTTGAACGATAGCCAAATTCGCATAAAATTCATAAACACAAGAAGGATAACATTCTCGGGGTAAATCTTAGATAAATAAACCAAACCTTAGCTTAGCAAAATACCCAATAGCACCACATTTTTGATAGATATTACCTGCTAAGGGGCGACCAAACACAATACGGCGATTTCAATTGACTCTTCAACACTACGTTTAGAGATATTATAAACTCTATATGCACGACTTGTTAAAGAATATCCCAAAAATATTGCTTCATAAGATTTAGCATCAAATTTACCATCTCTATCAATAGTTTTGAGTACAAAGCACCTGGATCCAAAGACCTTGAAGTAGTCTATGTTTGGCTTCTTGTTCTTCAATAATTCATATGGAGACTTGTTGAGAATATGCCTGATAAGTACTCTGTTAAGAACATAGCTAGCTATGTTGACTGCTTCTGCCCAGAAACTTCTTGGCAGCTTGCTCTCTTGCAACAAAGTCCTCGTTGTTTCCTGTAAAGATCTGTTCTTTCTTTCCACAACTCCATTTTGCTGTGGGGTTCGTGGAGCAGAGAATTCATGAGAAATGCCTCTATCTTCACAATATGAGATAAAGCCCTTTTGGAATTCACCACCTCGATCACTCCTTATACCTATAAGTCTTATCTTAAGCTTGTTCTCAAGCATCTTAATTAGCTTCTCAAATTCACTGAAAGCACAATCTTTAGTACGAAGAAACAATACCCATGTATATCTAGAATAATCATCTACGATAACAAATGCATATTGTTTACCTCCAATGCTCTTATATGCTTCCGGACCAAATAAATCTAAATGAAGTAGCTCTAAAGGTTTAGAAGTTGATACCACATTCTTTGAATTATGTGGAGTCCTGATTTGTTTGCCTAATTGACAAGGCGAACAGGTTTACTTCTTGACATACTTCAATTTGGGCAATCCTCTAACTAGCTTCTTTACAGACAGCTTGCTGAGTAAGTCCATGTGAGCATGTCCCAGCCTTCTATGCCAAATTTCTAGATTTGTATGAACTGCAGCTAAACAACACGATGAATCCTCCATCTCAAAGTCCAAAATATATATATTTCCTTCCCTTCTAGCAACTAGGGGGACTTTGTTAGTGCCAACATTAATGGTACACTTCTCTTTACCAAAATGAACAGTATGACCATCATCATATAACTGAGTTACACTAAGCAAATTATACTTAAGACCTTGAACATATTGTACTTTATCAATAGAGATGACACTATTACCAATTTTTCCTTTGCCAAGAATTTGGAGTGTTTTACTATCACCAATTGTAACACTTCCGCCCTTTTTCTTCTTGAGAGTAAGGAACTGTGATTTATCACCACTCATATGTCTTGTGCATCCACTATCCAAAATCCATTGTTTTGATTTCACCTTGACAACAAGACATACCTAAAACAAATGGAAAACAACTCAACGTTTTGTTACCCATATTTGTTTGGGTCCAGCATGGTTAGTTGATAGAACATATAGAACATTCAAATCAGATTTCTTCATCCACATTTGGACAACTTTAGGAGCTTGATTTCTGGTTCCAGCTGTTCTGTCAGCTTGCTGCCTCTGAGCTGTCTTCCTTTTCCAGCTTGCTGGCTTAGCATTCAACACAGGGCAGTTGTTGGCAAAATGACCTTTAATTCCACATTTGTCACAAATTCTCCATGGCATAGCATAGTCATAAGGAATACCATGTTTGCCATCATACTTTAGACCTGATATTGAAGCCATTCCAACTCCTTCTCTTTTGATTGGAACCTTTGCATACCTCATCATTGTTTTGGGTGTATCTTCTCCTTGAACGAACTTTCCCATTCCTTTCTGGAGATTCTTGATTTCAGTTTCCAACTCTTGGATCCTTTAAGCTTGTTGAGATACTTCTGTTGAGCATGAATCCTTTGGACTAAAAGCTTCTAAACATGCATCTTGAGCATCTATCTCTGCTTTTAGCTCGCTGAGTTCCTTCATGAGAGCATCATTTCTTTTGATAAGCACTTTGTTGATCCCTTAAAGCTGGGATACCTTAGCCTTAATATCCGTAAGAATTTAAGCATGATTACTAGTAGGAGTCTTCTCATCCATTAATTCAGATATGATTTTCTAAGTTGAGTATTCTTCTTCTTAAGTTCATTATTCTCATTCTTTTACTCCATGAACTCCACAATGGATATATTACTATGATCCTGCATGGTTAGTTCATCTAATATGGAATTATGAGAGGGTACATAAGAACTAAAAGAATTTACCTTACTATTATTGTCATCCGAATCCGAGACATCGCTATTTACAAGGTCATCTTGATTGATTCCTTAAGCATCATTCTCATCATCAAGACCAACAAGAGCTAGATTCACCATCTCATCACTTGATTCATTATCAGAATCTGAATCTTCATCATCACTCCATGTCAAAAGTGCCTTAGCTTTCTTTTTGTCCTTTGAGGTAGCTAGCTGCTTCTACTTGTTTTTCAGCTTGTAGCAGTCCCTTTTGAAATGTCCTTTCTTGCCACATTCAAAACATGCTTCCTCTTTGACATCTTTCTTTGTTCAAGAAGTTCTACTTTTCTCCTTCTTAAGCTTATTTCTCATGTCCAGCATTTTCTTGATTTTTCTAGATAAAAGAGCCAACTCTTCATCAGAATCAGATTCTGACTCTGAATCCAGCTTACTGCTGCTGGAGTGTAAATCTAGATTCACTACGCCTTTGATGATCTATCACAATTGTATGATCATGGGTGTTGCAAAAATATGTTGCATTTGCTATGCTATTTTTCCTCTACGTTAACACAGTCATGTGATGTTACCTTAGCCATACCAATATGTTGCTATAGCCCCTCTGTGGTAACATAGTCATTGATGTTACCATAGCATACCAATATGTTGCTATAGGTGGTACACCTTGTAACATGTGTGAAGTTGTAGTAGACAAGTATTAAAAAATCTATTTTAATTAAAATAATTACATTAATTTTTTTTAATATTTTGAAAGTAATTAAATTAATTAATGTAATTAGATTAATTTTTTAAGACTGACCAGATTAATGAATAATTATATATATTTAAAATATTTAAGTAATTCTAAATATTTAATAAACTAACTTTAATTTTTTTTAAAAATGTTATAAATTTTAAATAATTTATCTGTAACACGGAATTAACTTTATTTTGGGAAAGGAAAAGCTAGAGGGAGTATTAGTGGAAAGAAAGCAAGGCAAAATTGAAGATATGTTCAGTCTAGAGGAACAATTTATCTTACACTTGTTCAAATTTTAGAAATCTGGAAAATGTAAATATGATCCAGAATGCGCTTTAATATTATTTATCTTTGTATTTCATTTTTTGTTGTATCAGTTGAGTTATCCTTTAGGAATTTGCTTGTCAAACCCTAACAATCAAATAGGGGGAGATTGTAAAGCATAATGTAATATAATATGTAATAGAGGACATATATAACTCAACTAGGATAAAAGATAAATAATATTAACTCTATACAGGGATCGTGAAATTTGAAGAACAGGCATCAATAAGGATCAAGTTGCTGAAAGAAGTTCATTAACATGATCAAGCCTCAGTGACAAAATAAGATGTACAGATGATTCAGTTGAAGGGCCAAAAGATTCCAGAGATAAAGTTTTTATGGTTGCACAATTCTTAGCAGTGTTCTTAAAGACATGATACGAAGACCAGGAGTGAATGTTAGTCGTCTGTGAACCAGACCAGTTGCACTAGGCGTCAACACTTCACAAAGGAATCGAAGTATCTAAACTCAGAAAAACTGTTAAGAGATGTGATTGAGTTTAGAGCAGTATTGATATCCTCCATTTTGGAAGCTGCATATTTAAGGATGTCAAATTAAGAGGAAAATAAATAGTATCCAAAATCACTATTCATATGAATAGTAACCGAAATCACTATCCACATGAATAGTAATCGAAATCACTATTCACATGAATAGTACTATTCATATGAATAGTAACCGAAATCACTTACCAACCTAAGACTAAACATTGTAATGGAGTCCATACATGTTGTCTTTGATGACAAGAAAATATCTGGTCTAGTAGATGAAGGTTTTCATGAGTCTCTCTCATTTGAGAATGAGAGAAGTGGTGAAGAAAGTGAAGATGATGATGAATAATGGAGATCAAATGGTGTGAAAAACAGGCAAGGATCATCAGTTGAAGTGCAGAATGAACCACCTGTTGAAGAGCAACTTATACCATCAGTTGGAAATCAAAGAGAAGCCTCTTTTGATGAATCTACAAGTACTCCATCAATCTCGAGGGCCATACACTCAGGGGGAGTTTCTCACAATGATCAACACAGAGAAAATGAAGCCACTTCATCAAGGTCAAACTTACCACCACAGAGAAAATGGACCAGGGATCATCCATTTGAGCTTATAATTGGAGATCCTAATGCAAAGGTCCAAACCAGAAGAGCAACTCAAAAAGAATGCTTATATAGCAGTTTACTATCCAAAGAGGAACCAAAGAGAGTTGAACATGCTCTTCTGGATCCAGATTGGGTTTTAGCAATACAAGAAGAGCTAAACCAGTTTGAAAGAAATGAAGTATGGAAACTTGTACCCAAACCTAAAGACAAATCAGTGATTGGCACTAAGTGGGTATTCAAGAACAAGATGGATGAGAATGGCATAGTCACAAGGAATAAAGCTAGATTAGTGTCTAAAGGCTACTGTCAAGAGGAAGGAATTGACTTTGAAGAAACCTTTGCACCAGTGGAAAGGTTAGAAGCAATAAGGATCTTCCTGGCTTATGCAGCGCATGCCAATTTCAAAGTCTATCAAATGGATGTCAATAGTGCATTTCTGAATGGAATTCTGGAGGAAGAGGTATATGTTAGTCAACCTCCTAGTTTTGAAGATCCAGACTTTCCAGAATATGTGTTCTTTCTACTCAAAGCACTCTATGGCCTGAAGCAAGCACCTAGAGCCTGGTATGACATACTCTCACAGTTCCTTATAGAGAATCACTTCATTCGATGTACTATTGATAAAACTCTCTTTTATAGAAATGTCAATGGCTCTATGATACATGTCCAAATTTATGTAGATGATATAATATTTGGGTCTACAGATGAGAAACTTTGCAAGAGGTTTGCCAAACTCATGCAAAGTAGATATGAAATGAGTATGATGGGTGAATTAACTTATTTTCTTGGTTTACAAGTTAAACAAGTGAATGAGAGAATTTTTATAAGTCAAACAAAATACATTTATGATCTTTTAAAAAGGTTTGATTTAGCAGATTGTTCTTCTGCAAAAACACCCATGGCCACTGCCACTAAGCTTGAGCTGAATACTAAGGAAAAGAAGGTGGACATGACAAGCTATAGGGGCATGGTTGGATCTCTTTTATACTTAACAGCTAGTAGACCTGATATTATGTTTGCTACATGTTTATGCGCTAGATTTCAAGCTGATCCTATGGAATCTCACTTGGTAGCTATTAAGAGGATTTTCAGATATCTCAAGAGAACACCAAACATTGGCATTTGGTACCCTAGAGATTCTGGTTTTGATCTAATTGGTTACTCAGATGCAGATTATGCAGGTTGCAAAATGGATAGAAAAAGTACCACAGGAACCTGTCAATTCTTGGGAAACAAGCTGGTCTCATGGTTCAGTAAGAAGCAGAACTCAGTATCTACCTCAACTGCAGAGGCTGAATACATAGCAGCTGGGAGTTGTTGTTCACAGATTCTATGGATGAGAAATCAACTACTTGACTATGGAGTTAAATTTAAAAAGATCCCAATATTCTGTGACAACACGAGAGCAATTGCAATATCACAAAATCCAGTGCAGCATTCTAGAGCCAAGCACATAGACATCAGATACCATTTCATCAGGGAGCATGTGATGGAAGGCACTGTGGAACTGCATTTTGTTCCTAGTGAAAAACAGTTGGCAGACATTTTTACTAAAGCTTTGGATGAAGCAACCTTTTCAAGGTTGGTAAGTGAGCTTGGTATATTAAATTTCACATGATCTTTTAAAATGTCTGTTCAATTTGTTGCAGCCAGTGAATTTCATTCTCTGGATTTTGTTTGTTTTATTTTATTATCTGCAGGATTATTCTGGAGATATCACTGTAGCATAATTAAATAAATATTTTATTGACATATATCAATTAATGATATTTTGTTAATTTTATGTCTATTTAATTGTAGGTTTATTATTGTGGATTAATTCTTAATTTACTGCGTGATTATATTTAAATCCATAATAATTATAAGTATTAAATATGTGTATATGTGTATAGGCTGATAGGTCGGCTGACAGGTTTCAGTGATAAGATGTTAGCCTCCATTGTTGAATTCATGAAATGTGGCTACCTAACATGGTGGCTACCTAACATGGTTGACAATTTACCACTTGTTGTAGAAAGTTTGAATTCTTTAAACAAAACCTGTCACTATTTCACCTAACCCACTGAACCTTGAAACCTTATAAATGATGAGTTTTTGTTTGTGTTTAACATCATCATTTTTCAGATATACAGAGCATATACACACAATTGCTGAATATTTCGAGCTTTGATCGGAAAGATCTCTCAATCTAGCTGGTGGTTTTTATATCAGATTTCATATTCTTGCTTTATACATCATCCTTTATAAAAACTAACCCTTGTTTTTGAATTTTCTCAAAGTTTTGAAAATGACATTGCAGGGAAGTTTTGTTATTGCTAAAGCTAATCCTACTTCCATTCAGCAAATCGAAACCATCTATGATGAGCAATTTCGGGCTTGGGCACAATTTCTGAATGAACATTCATTAATTCGCTATGCTTTAGTTACACCAGTGCAGCTTAACCATGATGCATTACGTGAACTATATTGCAGTGCGGTTAACACTTCTGGACAGGACGGGTGTGCATTCACATATCGATCGTTTGGTAGGTCGATTAGGGTCACTGAACGAGATGTTAATCGAATTCTTCATTTTCCTATGGAAAATCTCATTTCTGATCCTACACCTGAATAGATTGAAATGTTCTTTCGTTTTATAAGGTACCAAGATGGCAATTTCAATACTGGTAATATCTCTAGAACATTTCTAACTCAGTACTGGAATTTCTTCTTTCACATTCTTGGCCATGTTTTTTCCTCAGATAGAACGAATCTAGATCGGATACCTGAATTTATTCAAAAAATAGGGTATGCGGTTGCCAATAATTTGAGGATTAATTTTGGAAAAATAGTGCTTGATCAAATCATTTTAAAGATGAAACACTTGGGAACAAGAGACGTTCAGACTTAAAATGTCAAATGTCTATATCCAAGGTTTCTACAGCTAATATTAAATGATTTTTTGAATGATGAAGACAGGGTATACTCGGAAAATGGTCGAAAGGTGGAATGTTCTTATATGAAGACGAATGTAATTTATTACATAAGCAAAAAGAACTATACGGATGTGCCTACAGTCCTAACTGAATATCTAAAGACTGTCCCACTTCCTTTGTTATGAAGACCAGTGAGAGAAGGTATACAACAAGGTAATATTTCAATCCCTGCTATCTCAACCTCTGTATTCCCTATTGTATCACAGGAAATACAGTTCCTGCAGCCCCTAGTGGCCATCTTACCCGACCAAGAGCAGAAAATCCCACCGACTCTAACACAGGTCGAATAGCCCATTCTACAAATACAAACACAAACAGAACAAACTCCTACACCTCAATTGTCACTTAAACGACCAGTCATCCACATTATTGAGGGAGATAGTGTCTCAGCAGCACCACATAAGGAGTTAGTTACATCAGCTGCTCTACCTCATTCTAAACGGAGTAAACCCAATGAACCTGAGGTAACGGCAACTGTTAGTGAAACAATTCTTTCTTATCCAATGAGTGAAAATGTAAATAAGGCTGAATTGACGGGAGCAACTATCTTGAGTTCCATTTCACGGAACATAAGAGTGGTTGATGATCTTTCTAAAGATCAAATGCCTTCACAGGCATCCGGGGTGGAATTACCTACCTCAATAACTGCTGGTGAATCTTCCATTTTACGGAAAGATCCATCGGTAGGAGGTTCTTTTATGAACCAAGTGTCTTCACAGACGTGCGAGGGAAACTTGGGTTTGTGCCATTTAATCGATTCAAGTTTAACCTCCCAGAGGGAAAATCTTTGGATCTCTTTCGAGATTTACCACTCTTTACCAGTGGTCGGCAACTCGCTTCACGCGAGGATGGAAGCTCATGAACTTTCATTGTACCATCCGTGACCTCTGAAAAAGGGGCTAGGATGATTTCATTTGCAGGTACAAATATCGGTGGAAGCTCTGGAGGAGAGTGGAGAGAAACACGAACAGAACATGTAAGTGTAACCCAAACCACTAAACCGAGTGAATATAGAGTGTTGAGTGAAACACCTGCAGAACGTATGAGTGACCAACCTACTAAACCACATGCACTTGTAACCAGAAAGGAATACAACAGACTCCTTACACGGGTCCAAACAATGGAGAAAGAGTTGTCAAAAATCTGTAAGTCCATTGCAGAAATCAAAAATTTGCAACTTATTCAATATGATGCATTCCAGGTTCAGTTAAGTTCCATGGCATCCCAGTTTAGTCATGCAATTAATTCATTGGCAAAAACATCTTCGTCTAATTTACCAACTCCACATCCTACTACCTTGGAGGATAACCCAACTGAGGGGGAGAAGTTGGATGATCAAGAAAATCAACTAGGCGTAAGGGCAAGGAAAAGGTTGTTGACACGGAATTAACTTTATTTTGGGAAAGGAAAAGCTAGTGGGAGTATTAGTGGAAAGAAAGCAAGGCAAAATTGAAGATATGTTCAGTCTAGAGGAACAATTTATCTTGCACTTGTTCAAATTTTAGAAATCTGGAAAATGTATATATGATCCAGAATGCGCTTTAATATTATTTATCTTTGTATTTCATTTTTTATTGTATCAGTTGAGTTATCCTCTAGGAATTTGCTTGTCAAACCCTAACAATCAAATAGGGGGAGATTGTAAAGCATAATGTAATGTAATATGTAATAGAGGACATATATAACTCAACTAGGATAAAAGATAAATAATATTAACTCTATACAGGGATCGTAAAATTTGAAGAACATGCATCAACAAGGATCAAGTTACTGAAAGAAGTTCATTAACATGATCAAGCCTCAGTGACAAAATAAGATGTACAGATGATTCAGTTGAAGGGCCAAAAGATTCCAGAGATAAAGTTTTTATGGTTGCACAATTCTTAGCAGTGTTCTTAAAGACATGATACGAAGACCATGAGTGAATGTTAGTCGTCTGTGAACCAGACCAGTTGCACTAGGCGTCAACACTTCACAAAGGAATCGAAGTATCTAAACTCAGAAAAACTGTTAAGAGGTATGATTGAGTTTAGAGCAGTATTGATATCCTCCATTTTGGAAGCTGCATATTTAAGGATGTCAAATTAAGAGGAAAATAAATAGTATCCAAAATCACTATTTATATGAATAGTAACCGAAATCACTATTCACATGAATAGTACTATTCATATGAATAGTAACCGAAATCACTATTCACATGAATAGTACTATTCATATGAAGCTAATCCATTGGATTAGAAGTTGTAACACCCCTTCGGGTTTATTATCAATAAAGATATATTCCTGAAATTGTGTTTCGTTATTTTTGATTTCAAGATCCGAAAAATTGTTAGCCGCAAAAATCTTGAAAACTGAAATATTTTTGTAGTTTCGTATTCAACCCCCCTTCTACGATACTTCGGGACCTAACATTATCATATCATATATGATCATATTTTATTTGATAAAATTAATGTTGATAACTTTACAAATGTTTAAATTTTATGAAATAAGTGTCAATTTTATTTTTATAAATATGAAAACAATTTCAATAAATTTATAATAAATAATTATTAAAGAAAAAAAACTATTTTTTAAAACCTCTCACAGCAGACACAAAGCTCAGAACTAAGACGCTAAGCAGAACGAAAATAAAGGCGGGGTTAGAAAATTTCAACAAAAACACGAGCGGCAAAAATAGCGCCCACCTCTCTCTTTACACCCCCTCTTTACACTCTCTAACACTCTCTCTTTTCACTTTCACAACTCTCTTTTGACTCTCACACTCTCTCTTTTCCATCTCTCGCACTCTCGACGATAAACAATTGGCGTTTAATTAAGGTTTACAAATCAATTAGGGCTTCAACCAGCTGGAATAAAATTATGGTTTTCAATCGATTTGGGCTTCAATCGATTTGTGGTTTAAAATTAGGGGTTTTTTATTCATGGTGTTTTAATCAATTTAGTCTTCAATTGCTCTCTTTAATTTGGGTTTATCTTTGTTTCAGATTCAGATTTGAGCGCCGTGGTTCCAGTTGGTTTATTTAGTTCGAGTTGGTTATATCTTCGTTTAAGGTACTTCTTTTTCTACCTTTTCTATTCAATGTATAAATTTCTTTATGCATCTGTATGTGTGTTGATTTTGTAGATGCATGTGTATGTAAGGAGTGATAATTAGTTCTTATATTTTGGTTTGCTCCATATTCCATAAATAAATCGTTTTTTGTCGATACTTGAAGTACTATCTTTGACAATTGAATAACAATTCTCTATCTCAAGTTAATTAGACAGTAAAATTATACTGTATTATTCTTATTTCACAATAGAGTTGGAATTGTTTGTAATGTAACTAATGTAGCATCATTCTCATTGTTGCACTCGTACTCTTTCCATGACTTTGTCTTCGTTTTTGATCAACAGTCCGGCGTAGTCATTTCAGTTTCAAATTTTTATAATGATCATTTGTTAAATATTGTTGAAATCATGTACTTGGTCGTGACTCTTAATTTATCCACATAGATGATTGTTCAGATCAGTTTGAAATTTTAGGGTTCTTAAATCTTGATTTATGTTGAATATCTAAACTTAGTAAGAGTGTTTTTGTTTTTAAGCATGTATTGACAACTATATACAGTATGGAAATTTATATTCAAGCTCTAGCATCTTCACGGGAAAATAGAAGTGTAGAAAGGCTAGAGCAGTGCAATGTAGCATAATGCATATAACAAAAAAGCAATAGCTGGATTGTAAAAAATTAAAATCATTAACACTATATTATATTAGCTGGTATGTTTTGAATTTCTTTTGTCAGAAGAAGTGGACGCGCAAGTGAAAATGAAGGTCCAGGAGAACTTGACCTTGGTGCTTCAGAAACTAGCCAAAGCAAACCCAGGCATCATGTTTAATATCAAGGATTTCTGCGATGACTTTGAGTGATGATTAAAATGGCACACCAGTGACTGCTCGCACTAGCTTATAGTTTGACACTAGTATTTCTTTTGACTTTACTATCTTTTGTAATAGTATTAAGTGACTAGATAGTGGTGTTGGTTTTATTCTAGTACTTTATTGTATTGGGATGTTGGTTTATTTATCTTTGTTATAACTACGGGTTGCGATGTTGGTTTATTTTGGTATTGATGGTGAATTAGGATAACTGACGTGGATTGTGAAATGTTTTGGTAATGTGAATAAAAACAGGTTATTGGCATGTTCAATATACAGACAAAATTTGTCAAATTTTTTTTAACAAATATGTTGCAATAGCTACCTTAAATGTTGCAACTTACAATTAACCCAACATTGGGCCACGTAGTGGGTCCCACGTGGGTCCTAGGTGGGCCCCCGATGGGCCGAGGTGGGTCCCGTTGTGGGTCCCAGGTGTGCCCCGCGGTGGGTCCCACTTTTTTTAAGTAAATCTTAACATCTAAGGCAACATATATTTTATGTTTCTATAGGATGATTAGATGTTCCAGTAGCATGCTACTGTAACATATTTTTTGATGTTGCAGTATGGATACATTATGTTACCTTAGACCCCTAATGCAACATCAAAAAAAGCAACATGGATTTTATGTTGCATTTTCCATTTTTTGATCAATTGCAACATATTTTGAAGTTATTGCATTATTGTTTGTATGTTGCAGTTGGTTATTTATGGTGTAGTGATTCTTCATCTTTTCAACTGGAGCCTTGACTGATTCCACCTTGCTGTTATTGATCTTGTCCTCAAACTACTCTAACTCAGCAAACACAGTCAAATGATACATAGAATCAATGGAGGGACATGATTCCAATGCAGTGACTTTAGCTTTGAAGATGAATGGAACTGCACTTAGAACTTTCATGTTGATTTCGTCTTGAGGTATGGTCTTTCTAAGTCTCTTTAGAGTGATGATAGTGACTTGAAATCTTGCTTGGCTTTCCTTGATAGTTTCACCATTTTTGAGCTTGAAATTTCCGAAGTCATTCATTAACTTGCTAAGTTTCACCTTTCTTGAAGTTGTCGAACCTTCATGATAGGTTTCCAAAGCATCCCACATTTCTTTTGCTATCTTTAGAGAAGAAACTTTATCATACTCAGCTTGATCTAATGCATTCATTATAGAGTTTCTGGTTTCACCATTATAACCACATTTGATAATCTCCTCGGGAGTAAGATCATCAACATCTTTTGGATTGTTTTTATCATCTAGAAATTTGAAGTTTCCTTTCTGCACAACTCTTAGAACCAGAGGTTTCTTGGACAAATAAGTCTCCATTCTGCATTTCCACCAATTGTAGTTCTCCGAACCAGTGAGAAGAGGTGCCCTATAATCAGACTTAGCTTCGAGATAATTGTCAGCCATTTGATCGATACTTTTCCTATTACAGAAATATTAGTATACCAGTGCTCTGATACCAAATTAAAATACACACCTTGAGGGGATGGGTGAATAGGTGTTATGACTAACAATGATCAAATAAAAATTTTGCTTGAAAGGTATTCTGGCAGCTAATAGGATGCAACAGATTAACAAATACGCAACTAGCTGAGTTATGCAGTGCAGTAAGATAAATTGTAGAAAGTAAAGAACACCACAAATTTTAACTAGGTTTGTTAGGTCCGATAAGATTGTAGAAGGGGGGGTTGAATACAATCTATACCATTTTCTCAAAATTTATTCGTTAAATAATTTTCACTTAAACGAATATTTTTGTGCGGAATAATATAACACAAATTTCAAGTTGAATATAGCAATATATTAACTTGATGGGTGTTACAAAATCAGTCCAAATGATTATCAAGTGATTAATAACTAATTAGAAAATTCAACATGAACTTTGCTAATTTAGTTAATAAAATCAAGATATCAATTTGTGAACTAGGAAACTTAATTCGCTAGTAGTACAAGAATCACAAGTAAACAAGTTCCAATGGATAGGATATTACAATTGAGATGAACTTGAATTTACAGAATTAAATTTGAAGGTGTTCTTGAGCTTGAGAGAGAGAGAAAATAGCTGCTGTGTGTATTTTTCTTGTTTAGCTCGACTGGTTTTTTTGCTTCTGCATTCCTCTGCCTTATATACACAGCCATAGTCATATTACTTGATTTAAACTGATATGACAATCATTTTACATTAATATGACAATCGGTATGACTATCAAATCAATGTAATATGACTGTCCAGCTTAAATATGACTTTCGGTATAACTTATCAAGTCAATATAACATTCGGTATGACTTACCAAGTCAATATAACATTCGGTATAACTTACCATTTGAATGAAATATGACTATCTCCTTTGAACTGTATATGACTATCTCCTTTGAACTGAATATGACTATCTCCTTTATAAACTGAATATGACTATCTCCTTTATAAACTGATTATGACTATCGGTATAACTATCAGTTTGATAGTTATATCATCATATTTTTCAGTTTATAATTAATTAAATGACTTATTAAAAATAATTTAACTAATTAATCCTTTTTCATATTAATTCTTATTTAATTAATCTAATAACCACTTTAACAATATATTAATTTTGATAGAATTAATTTATTTATTAACTTAATTACTTGACTTAATCAATTAAAATAGAATTAATATAAATTCTTTAATAGTCAATATTCCGCTGAAAACCACGTAATTATAATAAGGAACATACACTGGCATGATGTTGACGTTCGATGTACTGTCTGGTTCATGAACGACTAACTCCAATCTCTGTTCTTCATCGTGACTTTTAACACTGTGGCCTTTTTATACTCTTCACTCTCATTAATCATTCGGTACTGAAATTGTTTCTTGTCAATAATAGAAATCTCTGTCTTCTTAAATGAATCCACTTGTTTCAATGCTACCTTGAGGCCTGATCAGATATCTGAATCTTCTTCCAGTGTAAAACATCAAAACTATAGATTGACTTGTTGATTTTTCTTCTGACGGTTATCATCTTTTGAGATTCCTGTGACAGTATTTACTTATTACAATCTAGTTTAATTGGATTAGGATCCTCGAACTACAAATAGGCTGAGTCATATGCCTTTCAATCTCCCCCTATTTGTTTGTTATACAATAACAAGCAAATACCTAGAGGATTCTTCAACTAATCCCAATTAAACAAGTAAAAGAAAACACTTTAAATGCTAAGTAAATAATGTAAAAGTTCTGGTTTATATTAACATTATCCAGATTCAAACAGAAAAGATAAATACAAGATAGATGATCCTCTAGACTGATCATATAAGACAATTATCCTATCTTGTTCTATCAAAGCTCTAATGATATAACTTGTAGAGCTAATCTTCATTTACCACTTTCTTTCTCATTGATTTCTCCTTCTTCTTGTTCATCCATATCCGGTAGATTCTTGATCATTTCTGAATCAACAAGTAATTCCCTTCTGGATGACACATCTGTAGGATAAACCAGTGGTATTCCAAGTTTCTTCCTTAACTCACCTTGATACTGCTTGTACTTCTTCATGTTGGTCTGAGCATAGGATCGAATATGATTTGCAGCTTCAATCTTTTCTTGTGATGCAAAACCATGATTTCGAAGAGCATATTCAACATATACCAAATGTCTGGCAAGGTGTGTATACAATTCGTCTGTCTGAAGATTAACAGTATGAATGACTTCTCCCTTGAGAATTTTAACTTGTGGAGGGTCATTTATAACTTCAGGACCAGCTCTTTCAGCAAACTCTTGAAACTTTTCATGAAGCAGTATGCCTAGTTCAGAAGATGTTCTTACTTTTGGTCTCAACACCCAAAGCTCTGACAGGGATCTATCATAGAAGAACTGAAGCGATACTTTGTGAGATCCGAGCTTATGACATTCAACAAAGATAAGTAGCTCACCATTCTTAGGATCAGATGCAGTGGTTATTCTCACAATTTCTGTCTTTAAAGCTTTCAAATACATATCATGTATAGGGTTCTTCTGTTTAAAGCTTTCAAAAATAGCAATCATCCGACGATCATCATAGTCAGAAGTTTGTGGTGAGTCAATTACCTTTTGAGCACGTTCCCACTTATCACCATTTTTGTACTTGATGTACATCTTCCTAGCTTCTAGCTTCTGAGCATGTTGCTTTTGAAGTGCTTCCTGTTCTGCCTTTTGAAGTCTTTCATTATGAGCTAATTGTTCGAGTGTCTTCTTGAGTCTTTCTTCTCTCATAGCCAGATTAACTTCATTCTGTTCGAGTTCTTTGTTTGCTTCAAAATTCATTTGTTGTGTTTCAACAGAATCAGGAATTATTTGCTCTTCATCATCCCAAAAACTGAGATCTGGTTCATCAAATTCTTCACCAACATCAGGAAACTGTAAGTCAGCAAACAGATCAATATCAGGTTCACCTGTATAGTAAAAACCTTCTACATCATCATCTTCCTCTTTTGCTGCTTGATGAGTTGTCTTCTTCCCTTCACTCCTATCTTCAATTTTTTCTTTACTTGCACTTCCTCCCCCTCTAGATTTCTCCCCCTTAGTTGAGGAATCCTCTACAGTCTTATGACTTGTACCAGCTCCAGGGTCACTTCCATCACTACTTCCAAAGAATTTCTTCTCTTCTGCTGTAAGTGAGTGAGTTCTGCTGATGATATTATATAAGTGTCTTAACCCCTTTGCTTGATGATCACTTTGCTTTTCAATCTGACTGAGACGATGTTCAGTGGTTAAGTGATTTTCATTTATGTTGTTCTGAAGATCTTCAATCTGATTAGCCATAGATGATATAATAAGATCTTGAGCCACTGTGACATCTCCAGAGTCTTCAACTGCTTGTTGTTGAGAGAGTTTAAGTGCATTGATTTTGTTGTTGAAGATAGTTCTCATGTTGTCCATATCAAACCTCAAGTTTTTGTTGTCCTCTTCAGCTTGAGCAAGACTTTCTTTCATTTGATTGAGTTGAGCAATGAGAGATAAAGTGTATGTGTCATTGTGTGCTCTCACCTCAATAGCTCTCTGAGTATCACTCACCTCACGTGCTAGTGTTTCACTCAGATTTGAAGTAATTCTCACATCACTCCTCTCATAATCCTGAGCTGCATCCATTGTACCTGCACTAGAGATCACCCTAGCCTCCTCTTGGAAGGTCAGTGGTGGTGCAATGGGATTTCGTAAATCCCGATCAACCTGTGAAGGTTTTTCTGCCGTAACAATGGCAGGCACTGTAACTTGCTCCACTTGCATAACAATGTTTTCAGCTTCATTTGCAAAAATATCTTCCCCCATTGTGAGTAACAGGGGTGAGCTTGAAGGAATGAATGGGTTTAAGATTGCCTTTGACATGGTTTTACTTTTCTTTTGTGATGGTAAATCTGTTTCACTCAAGATATCACTACTAGAAATAGCTCTTTTGAATGACAATTTCTTTCTACGATAGTGTTTGGAGAATTTAGGATCAGTGTTTGGTGCATTGACCTGGGATAAAGGTTGTGGATCTACAACCCCTTGGTCACTTCTCACAATCATTTGACTATCAGAAAGATATTGAGATTGTAAAGGAGTTGAGTCAAATACCTGATCATTGACATGTACATCATCTTCATTCTGAGTGTGTTGATCCACTGGAAGTTGATGTTCAAGAACATTCAAGGGTTCAGAATCAGGTTGAGGTACTGGAACTTGTTCTGCTTCAGGCTGTGGAGCTTGTTGAATTAAAGGAATCTCAGCATCTGGCTGTGGCATGACATTTGGCAAATTTATGTATGTAGACATATATGGTGTTATGACTACAGGAACATGCAACAAGACCTTAGAAGTATCCAGCCTGGTGTAGAACTTCTTGTTTGGTTTACCAGACCATTGAATTCGATCATTTGGAAATGGAGCAGGTTGATCCTTAGGCATTAGATGATTAAAAATTAGTGTCAAAAATCGAGGATAATGACACTTAACCAGTTTACCTTTTCCAAAGTTCTTTGTAGCTTTCTTCAATTGATTTAGCAGAATAGGCCATATCAAGCTGCCAAAATTGATTCTTCTATTGTGAGCAATCGAGAAACCAATTGACTGTAACATACCTGTGATAACAGTATTGTTACTCTTTGTAGAATTAGCAAACACCTTTGCTATGATCTCGAAGAAGATATTCCATTCTTGAACAAGATTGCTTTTGAGTGGTCGTTTCAGATTCAGTTGACCATGATAGTTGATATTTGTGAAAAATTGAGTCAACTCATCATTTGAAGGCAATTCAGCAAATCGTTCAGTAGGAAGCCCCAGAGCAGCATTGAAGACAGATTCATCCACTGTATATGTCTTGCCATTAAAATCGAATGAAAATGATCTTTCATCTGAGACAGCTGTAGTACACATTAATTTGAGTGGACCAAATTTCATTGGAACATTTGCAGTTATAGAGTGACTACAGAGATTTTGTTCGTTTAGGAATTTTATCCAGGACTTGAACCGATCCATTGGGCAATCCTCGGGATTAAAATATCCAATATAATTGTGATTCACAAGTTCAAAATTATTATAAGCACCAGCCATTGCAAATCAGGGATTAAAATTAGTAAATCTGCAAAATTCAACAATTTAACCCAATTAAATTACCAAATTCGAATTAATAAATAAATAAAAATTCGAAAAATCAAAATCTTTATCAAAAATTCTGAAAAATTTAGACAAAGATCTTGATTGCAATACAAACACACATGTATTTTTAGTTTTTACAAAATCATCACCATTTGTTCAGATTTTTAGATCAAAAATTCGAACTTTTCAAACTCAAAAACTCAAAACCTCGACCAAATCTTACATTTTAACCGTGATTTTGAAGATTATAGACTGGGTAATCAAGAATGGTCCTTAGAAACGTGTTTTGAGTATGATTCGAGACAGAAATTCGACAGCAATTCGATTGAATTCTGTGTGTATATGTGTATGTACCGTTCGACTGTATTGGATGACTTAACACGCCAATATAACAAAAATAAAGATATGACTGTCGAATATAACTTAGCTATTAAATATCAAATGACTGTGATATGACTATCGGGTGATAGTCATACCGATAGTTATATTACGTTTAAAACGTAATATGACTATCCTTGGCAGTAAGTTATATCACTCTTAATCTCTAATATAACTACCGAAAAACACATAATATAACAATAAAATCACAGTTATACCGATAGTTATATTACTATAAAAACACAATATAACTATAATCTAATTAACAGTTATATTTAAACAAAAACAAAATTACATCTAATTTATTACTAAGTTATATTACACCATTTATAACTAATATAACTAATCACAAGTTCGAATATAACAATCAAGTAGATTGTTATACCGATAGTTATATTCTAACAAAACAGTTAATATAACTAACTAAAAACAGAATTTTAACAAGAAAATCACATTAATAATTTACATAATCAAAAAATAGCAAATTAATTTATACTAAAATTATAAAACCTAATAAAAATTATAAAAACGATCATATGCAGTCCCTTTTACGAAATCAAACATTAATAACAGAAGGACAAACATTACAAATCAAATAAAATAAAATAAAACCAAATAATCATACTACATATTTACATAATTATTTCTGATGAGTTAATAAATCTATAAATTTTCTAATAAAACAATTTCCATACAGAAAATTATTCAAAAAGAAACCATGATTTATTTAAACAGCAAAAATAATCAAACCGAGTTAAAAACAATAACATTTTCAAGAAAAATAGATTTCTCATAAATTACAGCTTGTAAAATTCGAGAAAAATATTTTCAAAGAAAATGAATTAATCTAAAAATATAATAAGTAATTAAAAATATATACAGAAGATAATAACAATGATTTAAGATGAAATAAGCAAGGGTATAAGTTGATAAAATAATTATACAAGTGATTTAATAACAAATATTAACACATCAATCACTTGTAAATTATTAAAGATCAAACCTCAAATATTAACCAGTTTAATTACTAGGACTATTTAACATACCCAATTCACCAACAATTCTGGTAAATGTGGATTCGTCAAGAGACTTAGTAAAAATATCTGCTGTTTGTTCTTCCGTGGGTACAAAAAATAACTCCACGGTACCATTCATCACATGCTCTCGAATAAAATGATACCTGATGTCAATATGCTTTGTCCTTGTGTGCTGCACAGGATTGTTAGAGATTGCTATGGCACTTGTATTATCACATAAAATTGGAATTTTATCGAGCATAAAGCCATAGTCTCTCAGCTGATTCCTGATCCACAAAATCTGTGCGCAACAGCTTCCAGCAGCTATATATTCAGCTTCAGCCGTTGAGTTGGAAACTGTCTGTTGTTTCTTGCTGTACCAGGAAACTAGTCTACCACCTAGGAATTGACAACTCCCAGATGTGCTTTTTCTATCCACAACACTTCCTGCATAGTCAGAATCTGTATATCCAACAAGATTAAAACCAGAATCTTTAGGGTACCAGATGCCTAGGTTAGGCGTACCCTTAAGATATCTCAGAATTCTTTTAACAGCAATGAGATGAACATCTCTAGGATCCGATTGGAACCTTGCACACAAACACGTAGCATGCATAATATCAGGTCTACTCGCAGTAAGATAAAGTAATGAGCCTATCATACCTCTGTAGCTTGTGATATCTATCTTGGCAGAATTTTCACATGCTCCAAATTTGACAGCTGTGGATGATGGTGTCTTTGCTGAAGAAGAGTCCTCCATTTGTTACTTCTTGAGAAGCTCTTTGACATACTTGGATTGACAGATAAATATTCCATCTGTCCTTTGACTTATTTGCAATCCAAGAAAGAACTTCAGCTCACCCATCATGCTCATTTCAAATCTACCCTGCATTAACTTTGCAAATTTCTTGCACAAAAGATCATTAGTAGACCCGAATATTATATCGTCCACATAGACTTGGACTATAATTGTATCATTCTTATGTTTCTTTGTAAAGAGAGTTTTGTCTATGACACCTCTAACAAAATCATTTTCAAGTAAAAATTCAGAGAGAGTGTCATACCATTTCCTTGGTGCTTGCTTAAGACCATAGACAGCCTTGAAAAGGAAGTAGACATAGTCAATTAAATCTGGATCTTCAAAGCCAGGGGGCTGTTCTACATAAACCTCTTCATCTAGCTTGCCATTCAAGAAAGCACTCTTGACATCCATTTGATAAACTTTAAAGTTTGAAAATGTTACGAATGCCAAGAATATTCTTATGGCCTCAAGTCTAGCCACTGGAGCATAGGTCTCATCATAGTCAATGCCTTCAGATTGGGAGTAACCCTTTGCTACCAGTCTTGCTTTATTTCTCGTCACTGTTCCATCTTCATCAAGTTTGTTTCTGAATACCCACCTTGTGCCAACTACTGGTCTGTCTGTAGGTCTGGGTACCAGCTTCCAAACTTCTTGTTGTTTAAATTGATTGAGTTCATCTTGCATAGCAATCACCCAATCAGGATCAGAAAGAGCTTCTTCAGTTTTCTTAGGTTCCATTTCAGATAGAAACCCTGAATAATTGCATTGATTCTGAAAAGCTCTTCTAGTCTTTACACCAACAACTGGATCACCAATGATTAACTCAAAAGGATGAGCTCTATTCCAAACAGTCTGTCTGGGAAGATTAGATCTTGATGATTCACCTTGACCTTCATTGGGATGTTGAGTGTGACCAGTTGACCCTTCATTTTCTCCCCCTGAGTTGTTGCTAGGTTGACTAGATGATGATTGATTAGGAGAGTCAGAGGAATTTTGACTACTATCATTGATTTCATCATCATTACCCTGATCATCATTGTTGTCATTAGCATCAGTAAAAATCTCAGGTGCATTGTCATCATCTGAATCTGTATCTGTCATGTCATCGAAAGATAGCTTCTCAGATGGATTCTCAGTTTGGATACTAGGGAGTTTAGTGTCATCGAATGTTACATTGACACTTTCCATCATCTTCTGTTCATCAATCACATACACCCTGTATGCTCTCATTGAATAACCAATAAAAATTGCTTCAAATGCTTTGGTATCGAATTTACCACCTTGATCATCACCTTCTTTAAGTACAAAGCACTTTGCCCCAAATACATGAAAGTATTTGAGTGAAGGTTTCTTATCAGCCATAATTTCATAGGGTGTCTTCATTTGATCTTTATTGATTAGAGTTCGATTCTGGGTATAGCACGCAGTATTGATGGCTTCAGCCCAAAAGTACAATGGAAGCCTTGATTCACTTAGCATAGTACATGCATCTTCAATCAAGGTTCTATTCTTTCTTTCTACTACCCCATTTTGCTGAGGAGTTCTTGGAGCTGAATATTGTCTGGTTATACCCTTCTCAATGCAAAAGTCATTTAGAACTGCATTCTTGAATTCAGTTCCATTGTCTGATCTTATAGCTCTCACTGGATACGTAGAATCTCGCTCAATTAATTTAATGTGATCAATCACCAGTTGTGGAGTCTCATCTTTAGAATTCAAAAACAGAACCCATGTGTATTTTGAAAAATCATCAACAATCACTAGAGCATATCTCTTCCTTGACATAGACATCACATTAACTGGACCAAACAAATCCATATGAAGTAATTGTAATGGTTCAGTTATTGAAGATGTATCAGTGCTCCTGTGACTTGCCCTTTTTAGCTTGCCCTTTTGACATGCATCACACAGTCCTTCTTGAGTGAATTCCATTGAAGGCAAACCTCTCACCAATTCTCTTTTGACCAGAGAATTCATTGTCTTAAAATTAAGATGAGAAAGTTTCTTGTGCCATAGCCAACTCTCATCATTAGATGCTTTAGTGTAGAAGCAAGTGACTTCTTCAGTGCTTCCTGAGTTCATATTGGCTACATACAGATTGCCTTTTCTAACTCCTGTCAGTTGTGGCTTTTCATGTCTCTTGTGTGAAATTAGACAATTCTTCTTGTTGAAATGAACTTCATAACCTTTATCACAGAATTGACTGACACTGAGCAAATTGTGCTCAAGTCCTTTCACAAAAGAAACTTCATCAATGATAACATTTCAAGCTTCAAGTCTGCCATATCCATCAGTTCTACCTTTGCTGTTATCTCCAAAGGTAACTACTGGGCCGGCCTTCTCCACCACATTTGTCAGCAGGGTTCTATCTCCAGTCATATGCCTTGAACATCCACTGTCCAAGATCCAGGTTACTCGATCAACCTGTTCAATACCCTCCAATGACAAATGAGTTAAACCTTCTTCGGGATCCAAATTTGATTGGGTCCTGCGTATTTAAAGTATTGACCTTTGTCAGGCAAAACAACATTTTTAAGTTTAACCTCTTTAGTCAATAAACATTTAACCTTATAAACATATTTGAAAATCTTTTGTTTAATCTTGGGTATCCATGTTTCTCTCGCAGCAGTAACACTTGTGTCATTGACTGGACATTTGACCTGGTAGACATTCTTGGTAATCTTTTGTTTAGTCTTAGGTGCAAATGTCTCTCTCCTAACTTGAGGAGGAAAAGCAGTCTTAGATCGAACATTATTGTTCCTGTTCATGTGTTGTCGAGGAGCATTCTGTTTAACACATGCATAATTACCATTAAAATAAGCACACATATTGTTAAAAGCACAAGACATACAATTGATAATACCACATGCTTTATGATTAGAATCAATAGTAGACATGGTATTTTTCTGTTTTGACTTGTTACTACCTGATCCAGTCTTAGAAGAACTAGCTGATTCAACAACTTTGACTGGTACTTTAGGTACATCTTTCTTGGATGAAACATCTGTTGTGTTAACGTCCTCAACTGATTTAGCCTTAACAAAGACTGTGACATTTTTCTTGGATGACACATTCTTTGTATTATAGTTCTTAACAGTTTTATCCTTAACACATTTGTTCTTAACAAGAACTGTGCCATTTGCACTATCCTCATTTCTCATTTCTTCATGTATAACCATAGAACGAATATCTGGTGGACCAGCATCAGATTTTGTAAACATTGGTTTTTCAAGATTCTTGAGAATATGTGGTATACCTCTTTCTTTAGCTGGGATAGAATTAGGAGAATGATTACTCAAAGAACCAACAGCTTGACTGTAATCAAATCCTATTCCTACAGTTTGTTCTACTGCTTGTTTGTTGAAGAATTCTTTAGAAACTTTAACAGTATTATAACACGCTCTAACCTGTGTTTCAAGTTCTCTAATCTTGGTTTCTTGTTCAGCAATCCTATCAACTTGTTTTACCATGTATTCTCCTAGACCCTTTTCTCTGTAGTTAAGTCGAGCTATTTCTTCTATATTCTTATCTTGATTAACCTGCACCTTTTTTAAATCTACCATTTGATTTTCAATGTTAGTGTTAACAAGACTTATTCTCTCGTACCCTCTTTGTGCATTATTCAAGGAACTACGTAAACTATCAATTAACTGAGCATCAGTAAGAATTACCGGTGTGGTATAATAAGTTGAAGATTCAGCATTTGCCACCAACGCAAAGTTTCCATATTCTTCATCTTCGCTATCTGTATCATCCCAGCTTTTACCAGCAGCCACATAAGCTCTTCCACTTTTCTTCTTTTCAGAAGCATAATCTTTCTTCTGTGCTTGCTTGGGTTTCTGACACTCAGTAGCAAAATGTCCCAACTCATTACAATTGAAACAACGGATTTTGCTTCTGTCAACAGTTCCAGTTTTATAACCTCCCCTGTTACTAGAGGATGAAGAACCTCCTCTCTGAAATATGTTATTTGACTTAAACCTGAACTTTGGATTTCTTCTGAATCTGAAGTTACTAAATTGTCTCACCATCATTGCCATAGATTCATCTTCTAATTGATCCAGCTCTTCAAGTGAATAAAATTCTCCACCATCCTGAGTAGCTGGTGTTTGGCCAAGTTCTACTTCAGTTTGTTCCTTGTTGAAACTGTTAGGTTGAACAACTTTAGTTTCCACTTCCTTAGGAACCTCAACCACTAGAGCTGTAGAAGAATTTGCCATTCTGTCTTTGCCATAGAATTCCTTTTGCTGTACTTGTTCTAATTCATATGTTTTTAGAACACCAAACAGCCTTTCAAGAGTAACCTGAGTTAAGTCTCTAGATTCTCTGATGGCAGTGATTCTATGCTCCAAGTGAGTAGGCATAGTTAGTAAAAACTTCATGTTGATCTCCTTCTGAGTATATTGCTTGCCATGAACTTGCAAGTTGTTGATTATCTTGTTATACCTTTCGAACACTTCCTGAATGCCTTCATTAGGGCCAGCTCTAAAGTGTTCATATTCAGAAGTTAGAATTTGTAGTCTATTTTCCTTGACTTCATCAATCCCTTCATTAATGACCTCAATAGTTTCCCAGATGTGCTTAGCAGTTTTACAATTTCTCACATGGCTATACATTACAGCATCTAGGGAATCCAATAGAATGAGTCTCAAATTTTTATCCAATCCAGCTTCCTCCTTATCTTCAGAGGTATAGTTCTTAGGGTCCTTTGGATAGGATTTGGCAGGGACTGTTACAGTTCCATTTACAACTGTTTCAGTATAATGTTGCATGGGAGTTACTGGTCCATTTTCCAAAACCCACAAAAATCTTGGCTTTGCTACATCAAGAAATAACTCCATTTTGTTTTTCCACATATCATAATTATCTTTATTAAAGATAGGAATTTTAACATTGCCTTTGGCTGACATGATGAATTTTTAAGAGAGTTAAAAATTCGAGCTTAATTTTTTTTGATTGAGTAAAAATAGGATCTTGATTTGTGTATCAATCAATAGGCTTTGATACCAATTGTTAGGTCCGATAAGATTGTAGAAGGGGGGGTTGAATACAATCTATACCATTTTCTCAAAATTTATTCGTTAAATAATTTTCACTTAAATAAATATTTTTGTGCGGAATAATATAACACAAATTTCAAGTTGAATATAGCAATATATTAACTTGATGGGTGTTACAAAATCAGTCCAAATGATTATCAAGTGATTAATAACTAATTAGAAAATTCAACATGAACTTTGCTAATTTAGTTAATAAAATCAAGATATCAATTTGTGAACTAGGAAACTTAATTCGCTAGTAGCACAAGAATCACAAGTAAACAAGTTCCAATGGATAGGATATTACAATTGAGATGAACTTGAATTTACAGAATTAAATTTGACGGTGTTCTTGAGCTTGAGAGAGAGAGAAAATAGCTGCTGTGTGTATTTTTCTTGTTTAGCTCGACTGGTTTTTTTGCTTCTGCATTCCTCTGCCTTATATACACAGCCATAGTCATATTACTTGATTTAAACTGATATGACAATCATTTTACATTAATATGACAATCGGTATGACTATCAAATCAATGTAATATGACTGTCCAGCTTAAATATGACTTTCGGTATAACTTATCAAGTCAATATAGCATTCGGTATGACTTACCAAGTCAATATAACATTCGGTATAACTTACCATTTGAATGAAATATGACTATCTCCTTTGAACTGTATATGACTATCTCCTTTGAACTGAATATGACTATCTCCTTTATAAACTGAATATGACTATCTCCTTTATAAACTGAATATGACTATCGGTATAACTATCAGTTTGATAGTTATATCATCATATTTTTCAGTTTATAATTAATTAAATGACTTATTAAAAATCATTTAACTAATTAATCCTTTTTCATATTAATTCTTATTTAATTAATCTAATAATCACTTTAACAAATATATTAATTCTGATAGAATTAATTTATTTATTAACTTAATTACTTGACTTAATCAATTAAAATAGAATTAATATAAATTCTTTAATAGTCAATATTCCGCTGAAAACCACGTAATTATAATAAGGAACATACACTGGCATGATGTTGACGTTCGATGTACTGTCTGGTTCATGAACGACTAACTCCAATCTCTGTTCTTCATCGTGACTTTTAACACTGTGGCCTTTTTATACTCTTCACTCTCATCAATCATTCGGTACTGAAATTGTTTCTTGTCACTAATAGAAATCTCTGTCTTCTTAAATGAATCCACTTGTTTCAATGCTACCTTGAGGCCTGATCAGATATCTGAATCTTCTTCCAGTGTAAAACATCAAAACTATAGATTGACTTGTTGATTTTTCTTCTGATGGTTATCATCTTTTGAGATTCCTGTGACAGTTGATATTATTTACTTATTACAATCTAGTTTAATTGGATTAGGATCCTCGAACTACAAATAGGCTGAGTCATATGCCTTTCAAGGTTCGACCCCTAATCTTCTATGGTCTACGTCCTAGTCCCTTACCAACTTGGTAAGAGAATATATTATTGATCACAATGAATTACAATTACATGATACAATAATATATCTCCCTTATTCACCCAGTTACTGATTGCAGCTAGCTGAAACACCTTGTTCCCTGAACACAGCTCTCTAAGTTCTATACTAAACCAAGTACAAACTCCTCTAGCCTAATGCTCCTTGAACCCTTGTTACACAAACTCGACAATCTAGCAACTACCAACTTTACAAGATGAACAATACAAAGATAGAAAGGATTACAACTCAAAACTATAAATTCTCTAATATATCAATATCGTATAATACTAGAGCTCGTTTGTAGGATTTGAAAGAAGGTGCAAAGTTGTTTCTTGTGTGTTCTTGAATGTTTTGCTGAAAGTTCTGCCTTTAAAAGAAAAGCAAAAACACAAGTATATATAGTGAAACAAAGAATTCAAATTAACGAACATAATTGCAACGGTCTTGAATCCAATTCTCACTTTCAATTATTTAGATTAATTAGATCTCTAACGTTGACATAACGTTCAAGAGCAACAGCTTTGAGAGAAAAATATTTAGAGTAAATAATTCTCAATGGCATGCTTGAAAAGTAAGCACATGGGTTGTTTTGGTGGAGCACCTTAGAAAGTAAAAGGCTCCTTTAAAGAAGTGTATATGTTGTCGAGAAGATTCCTTTGAGAGAGAAGAGCTTTAATATATAATACAATATCTATCTATATATATATATATATATTAGACAATCCTTACAACTTATTTCCATAATTTCTTCCTGAAATTCGGACTCCCTATGAATCTGGACTGTGTCTGCCAGCTTGCTGCGTTATAGGAATTCTTGTACTGCCAGCTAGCTGAGATACCCTATTTTGCTAAGAAATAATATAAGTAATAATCCTGCAAAACAATGTTAGACCAGTACATATATCCAGCTTTCTTACTATGTATGATCATCAAAATCATTAGAGTTTCACGTATATTATACATTTAATTACTCTACTAAACATCCAAGATTCGAATTCTGTTAATATCATATTTAACTTAAAAATTTATAATATAAGTTATAAACGATGCATGCCATTAATTAAATATATATTAAATTATATTAAAATAAAATTAAAATATAACTATTAAAAATAATGATTATATAAAAACATAATTGTAACATAATATAAAATTTATAACATATCAAAAAAAATCTATGCATCGCACGGGTTAAGAAAAATCTGTGCATCGTATGGGTTATGTTATAACTATTAAAGCCGAAACACTGAAAATTTGTGGGTTAGGTTTTCGGTATAATTATCCTAAATATTAAAATAAATAAAAACATATAATCATTAATGTTAATTAGTCGATTGTCATTTCACGTGTAATTTTAGTTGAAAATATTAGCTGTTATAAACAACTAAAAACATCAATTGTATCATATCTTCCAATTATTAATATTTCTTTTCTACTTAAAACACTTTACCTTTTAATTTAAAACTTCTTACAATCAATAATATATATAACCAAAAATATCACATCATATTTTTCAATCATTAATAAAATACACTAAAAATCCGTATACTTTTAGTGAAATATTTAAAATTTATCATTTTGGTTTTCGGTACAGTTTTCTTAATTACTAAAATAACTAATAATAGAATATAATAAATGGTAATTAGCTGATTACCTTTATCATGTTTACTTTTACTTGAAGATATTATATTTTATAAACATCTAAAACATAATTTGTACCATACCTAATTTGGTGTCTAGGCAAGCATGCCTGGCCAATCAGGACGAATGCTTTTTGAATTGTGACTTTTAGTAGTATCTTATTGTTAGGAGCAACGTCTAGATTTTTTTTAGGATAATATAAATTTTTCTTTTTAATTTTCCATTTTTTTTAGGTGTTTACTTATAGCTCTTGTCTGCTACATGGTTATTTGATTACTTCTCTTGTATGAAAAGTGCTTGAGTTCTCTTCACCCACTAGAATTGAGTCAAAAGAATTAGAAGTTCCACCCGTAATCATGGCTATTTCACTCAAAGACCGTTGTTACCCCGCTCGTACCGCTCAACCCTCATGCATAGTCTTACCCGCAGTAACTGCGAATACCTTTGAAATCAAACATCACATCATTAGCATGTTACCTAGGTTTGCTGGGGTAGAGGGAGAGGATCCATATCTTTTCATTCGGGAGTTTGAGGAAGTGTGTGCTTTACAAAAACTTCAACAAGTAATTGAGGATTCCATTAGGCTCAGACTTATTAACTTTGCTTTAAAAGAAGATGCTAAACAGTGGTTGTATAGTCTACCCGTTAATTATATTTTCACATGGGAGGGATTTGTTGCTATATTTCTAAAAAAATATTTTCCAAACCATAAGGCAAACAGGCTTAGGAATGAAAACAACCAATTTCAACAAAATCGTAATGAGTCTTTTTGGAAATATTTTGATAGATTTAAAAAGTTGTTGTCTAAATGTCCTCAACATGGTATAGAAAAATGGAGACTTTGCAAAATTCTTTATGAAGCCTTAGATAGCCAAACCACTACTTTGTTAGAGTCTATGTGTAATGGTAAGTTTATGGATAAAGATGAAGATGAAGCTTGGCAATTTTTTGAGGAGTTAGCTGAAAGAACAATGTTGTGGGAGTCAACTAGTGAACCTAATCAGGAAGCTGAAAAATCTACCTCATCTAAGGGCTTACACGCAGTTGGTAATTCTATTGCAACCGAAGCTAAGTTAGCTACACTCACTAGACGTCTAGAAGCTTTAGAAACCAACAATGTGTCCTCTCAAATGTCTCTCTGTGCAAACTATAGTTCTCCTAATCATGTGGTAGAGAATTGCCCTGAAATTGAACAAGTCAATGCCATGTTTCAACCTAGAGTTAGGAATGATCCTTATGTACCCACATACAATCCTGGTTGGAAGAGTTGTAAAAACCCAAATTTTGGATATAATTAAAACTTTTTATTATGTACTGAGGCAATGGTGAATAGTGATTACGACTACGATGCAACGATTGAGATAATGAATGAAATGAATAGATTTGGATTCAAATGTTTATATGCCATAAAGAATACTATTGGTTGACACTTTAGATAAGAATTATCTACCTTCTAGGGAATTAAGATTTGATAATTCTGTCATATTTGCTATAGGGTTTGTGTATAAACGCTACTTTGAACTTGAAAACTTGATATTTTGTGTGTGATAAAGCCTTACTCGAGTGTTTTACAACTCTAAGGGATTCTACACCTTTCGCTTTGCAACTGAGGCTGAAAAGGATGCTATTCTTAAGCTAAACACGGTAGTTTTGGGTGGGAAAACTCTGTATTTAGCACCTTGGACGGATGGTTCTGATTTTAAGAAGAATGCAATTCAAAGGGTCCCGTGTTGGATAAGATTTGTGGACATTCCTGTTTCGTATTGGTCAAACGATGGTATCACCACACTTGCAAAAACAGTTGGGAGACCATTAAAATTTGACGAGGCCACAGCTAAATTTGAGCTTATCAAGTTTGCAGCTGTGCAAGTGGAGATTTCATACGATGGGCCCCGACCTCCTTTTGTTTGGGTAGACACGGTTACAACAAATGGAATTCGACAAAGAGAGAAGGTGGAAATTCAATATTCATAATTGCCTTACTCATGTAGTTTATGTAGGGCATTTGGTCATTCTCTGTCAAGATGCAAAGACAATCCGGAAGCTGTGAAACCACCGAAAAAGGCTCCTAATAGGGCTCCTAAAAATCAGCAAGGTCATAATACTACCTCACAACAAACACATGTGAATACTCATGAACGTGCACCGACTAGCCCTAGGGAAAATTATGTTGGTAACATGGATATGGTACCCTACACTGTGGGTAGGTTTGCGGGATGTCCAGTTGTTCTTGATGAGGACTACATTCTAGCTCAAGCTCAAGCACATGATGCTAATACAGACAACTTGGAAAAAGCGGAAAAAGAGGGAACTCGGGATGATTCTGAGTATATGCAAGAACATGCTATGGTTGCTGCCACCACTGAACATCAGAATGCCACAAATGACAATAGCGTGGGTTTGCCTATTGTGGTTGAAAATTCTTTTGAATATCTGAGTAATCTAGACGATGATGAACCTCTTCTTCCTCAAACATCCCCTCAGAAAAGAAAACGAAATAAAAGTAAATCTCCAATAAAAGATAACAGCCAAGTGGATTCTTCATCTCAATTGTCGAAACACGAGGTGGATATTGGTCTTTTTGCTGAACCTTTAGCTTCCCTTTCACCTTTACCTTAGAATAGACCTGTGGTTGGTGACTCAAACTCAGTGACACGAAAGAAAAGCCTACGGCTGCAGGCTCAAGCAGCTAAAAACCAATCATCTTGATGAATCTGGTTTCTTGGAATGTTCGAGGGCTTAATATCGAGTGCCACCAAATGGAAGTTTTGAACATTATTAGGATGCATCACATTACTCTTATGGGTCTTCTAGAAATTAAAGTTAAGGTTGGAAATAGCTTACCAGTCTCTACTAAAATTGCTCCTCAATGGCAGTGGATTTTTAACTACAATCACCATGAAAATGGACGAGTTTGGGTTGGATGGGATGAAAATATTTGGGAGGTTACAATGCTAGACATTTCGGCTCAGCACATTACGTGCAATGTCACATTTAAAGAGAAGAAAATAAAATTCTTGGCCACCTTTGTTTATGCTCACAATAGAGGATACGACAGAACTTCTCTATGGAATTATTTGTTGAATGTAAATACTTATCTGCCTTGGACTGCTGTTGGAGACTTTAATTGTGTCACGAGTCTCGAAGAAATTAAGGGGGGTCGTGAACACTGGACTCCGGATATGCAAGCTTTCAAGGATTGCCTAAGTAACTCTCAACTGTCTACTCTTCGAACTACAGGTAATCCGTTCACTTGGTCAAATAATCTTCTCTCTAATCCAATTTTTAGACGTTTGGACAGGTCTGTTTGCAATGCGACATGGCTTGCCTCTTTTGCAGATTCTGAAGCCCTTGTTCTGCCAAGGGGCATAATGGACCACTCTCCAATTCTAATAAAGGTCCCGATGGAAGTTCAACGATACTCCAAACCATTTCAATTTTTCAATTACATGCTCGATCTTGATGGTTTTTACGAGGTTGTTAGGGAAGCTTGGAATGTCCCTATTATTGCAAACCCTATGGTTGTTCTCTGCAGGAAGTTGAAGGTGGTAAAACAAGCTCTTGTGGACCTTTACAAGAATAGAGGACACCAGCCAGCCTCTATTGTCTCTCTACGATCGAATCTAATGGATTTACAGGAGGAGTTAGCCCAGGACCCTCTGAATAGAATGTTACTTGATCAGGAACATAATGCTATTCGGACTCTTTCAATTGCTTTCCAACAAGAAGAATCCATTTTAAAGCAAAAATCGAGAATCAAGTGGTTGGCTCTCGGAGATGGTAACACAAAATTTTTGTTCAATCAAGTGAAGCATAATTGGAACAGAAATAAAATTTTGTCTATTCAGAACAAACATGGTGTGCTTGTTCATGGTCATGCTGCTGTGGCTACAGTTGCTGTTGACTATTTCTCCGATTTCTTAGGGACTGCCCTTGCTTCTAGAGGTATAAATCTCACTGGAATTGACTGCTCTTTATTAAATTTGGATCAGAGTGAGGCCCTTGTGCGACCTTTCTCAGCTGATCAAATCTTGTATACCTTAAAGAAAATGAAAAAAGGTACGGCTCCTGGCCCTGACGGCTTCAATGTGGAGTTCTACTTGGCAACGTGGGACATTGTTGGTCAAGACTTTTGCAATGCTATTCTTCATTTCTTTCACGAGCCACGAATGCATCCAAGTCTAAACTCCACGAGTATAGCCCTTATTCCAAAAAGTGCAACACCATCGAAGATGGAGGAGTTTAGACCAATCTCTCTATGTTCTACAGCATACAATTGCCTATCCAAACTCCTAGCTGATCGTCTCAAGAGAATTCTGCCCAGTATCATTGACAAGGCCCAGTCTGCCTTCATCCCGGGGAGATTATTATCTGATAATGTCATTCTTGCTCAAGAAATGTTTAGAGGTTAAAATAGAGACTCTGGAGCTCCAAAATGTGCAATGAAGCTCGAGTTACATAAAGCCTTCGACTCTGTACAATGGGACTTTCTTCTAGCTGTCTTAGCCCATATGCGATTTCCGGAAATCTTCATCGACTGGATAAGGGCATGTGTTTACACTACTCGATTTTCTGTAAAGGTGAATGGAACCTTAAATGGTTATTTTCAAGGAAAACAAGGGCTCAGACAGGGTGACCCTTTGTCCCCGTATCTATTTACCATCGTCATGAATGTTTTCTCGGCCATTATAAACACAACCACTAGTGACTTCAAATACCATTGGAAGTGCAAGGAGCTCAAAATCACTCATCTGTTCTTCGTGGACGATGTCCTGCTTTTTTCAAGGGGTGACATGCCTTCAATTATGCACATTATGAATTCGGTCCAGAGGTTTACAAACTTAAGTGGGTTAACGCCTAGCTTTCTCAAAAGTTCTTGCTTTATGTCAAATTGTGGGGAGCAGGTTACTACATGGTTTGATGGTACTTATTCTATTCCTCACGGCATCCTCCCAAATAAGTTCCTTGGGGTCCCCTTAATTTCTTTGGAGCTAAGTGTAAATGATTTGACTCCCCTAATTCATAAAATAACTTCTCGAATGGACTGTTGGACTACCATGCTTCTGTCCTTTGCAGGTCGTGTCCAACTACTTAGAGCAATCTTGTTTGCAATACAAGCATTTTGGACAAACCACTTTGTGCTTCCAAAGACATTCCATAAACATTTGCGTTCTATCTTTACGCACTTTCTGTGGAAAGGTGATTATTCGAAAATTGGAGGTGCTAAAGTGGCATGGCCATCACTATGCCTTCCAAGGGAAGAGGGAGGTTTGCGCCTAATATGCCCCGTTGACTGGAACAAGGCTCAAATGTTCTTTCATTTATGGAGATTTCTTTCGAAAAAAGAGTCTATATGGGTCAAATGGGCTTCCTGCACTGCCTTAAAACGTAAGAGTTTCTGGCACCTAACCATTCCAACCGACTGCTCATAGTTTTGGAGAAATTTGCTAAAACTCCGAGATGATGTAAAAAACCATATTACCTATTCTATTGGGAATGGAATCAAAACTTTGTTTTGGTTGGACCCTTGGTGGCAGAAAGAACCTATTGCTAATGCTTACAATGACAGTTTAATTCATTGTTGCAACTCCCATCCTTTAGCAACGGTGGGGGACTTCTTACGAAATGACTTATGGGCCTTACCTCAACCTAATCCATCTCAACATCGTGCATCTTCTACTTTCAACAGATGGGTTGCAAATTTCTCGTTTCCAGCGACCAACATTTCGAAGCCTGATCACATTTTGTGGGATGACTCTCCTAAAGTCTCTACCAGATGGATATGGAACTCTATTAGAAACAGGGGCTTGGAAATTTCCTGGCATAGAGCTGTTTGATTTAAGGGGTGCATCTCCAGATATGCTCATCACAACTGGCTCTTATGTTGGGGACGACTGTACACCATGACTCGTCTGCAACGTTTTGGTCTTTCGGTCTTAAAAAACTATTTTCTTTGTGCAGGAGGGATAGAAACGGACTCACATCTGTTCATACATTGTCCATTCTCATCTTTCATTATTCAAAAACTGCTCTCCCCTTTAAGCATCTCACCTGCTCAAGACCAAATATGGAATGACCTGCTCCTCTCAATTCTGAATATTGAAGACTTTGTAATTCGATTTGCAGGTCTCATTGCCTTGCAAACATTTTCTTATTTTATATGGCGAGAGCGAAATGCAAGGATCCACAATGGAGGCATTTCCTCACCTCAAAATCTTCTTGTTGTCATTCGTGCGGACATAAAAGCAAAAATTGCTTCTCTAGAATGGTACAAAAACAAAATATATAATAGACATGATATTATTACTTGGCTAGCAGGCTAGCATATTTTCCACTCTAGTTTTTGTTGTATTTTTATATACTGTATTTCCTTGTATTCGCCTTTGATTGGTTCAGAGATGTAGTTTGGGTTCTTTTAGCTCGGCTTGTCGAGTCTAAGCTTCTTCCTTCTTGCAATCCTTGCTGTTAGATTGCTTCAAGGTAGTCGCTTCTTGTAAATCCTTTCTTTCTATAAATTTCTCCATTTAGCAAAAAAAAAAAGATTTGATAATTCTAAAGAAGAAGATTATTCTTATGTCATCCAAATTGATATCTGTTATTGGTCCAGTAGTTCCGTATAAAGGTTAAGGAACGATCGAAAGAGATCAGGGACAATTGTACAACCCTAAGAGAATAATAAAGAAAAAGGATGAATAGTGATTTTGGTGGACGTAAGAATATTATTAGACGAGCTATATAGAAGTACCCGGAATGAAATTATGAGTTCATATTATTGATCCAGGGGAAAAAAGTGTGTATGTAAAAGCTGTCGGATTCTGAAAAATAGCAGTTTTATTTTCCCCGAGATTTCTCTGGACACTGAAAGACTTAAGGAATTATTGAAGGGATTTAAGGAAAATAGGTTCTAGAATTATTAAAGATAATGGAGGATGATAGTATAAATATTAAGACGGTTTCCGGTAAAACCCTAACTAGAAATGAATGAGTTATTCCTCTGAACGATTAATGAATTGAGCAATAACCGGACAAAGAAACAAGTAGGGAGCCAATATAAAAGCATGTGCAAGTGGATAAGGCCAAGCAATCAATTAGTTACCAAGGTAACTAGAACAATTAGAATCAAACCAATTAGTTAGCTTGATCTTATCATCTTACTACTAAAACACCAACACTTGTCCATAAAATGATGCAAGGAATGACATGATCACTTTAATAAAGCTACTTTAGCTAGTTATTATCAAGATGAGGTGTATTATGCAAGAGAAACGAGCAATCAAAGATCAAAAACTCCATTCTCTCCATTTTGTTCAAGCTGCCCAGCAGAACACCCTCAAAGAAGAAAATTCATATCTCCAATTCTATCCATAATAAAATCACCAAATTTTTACCACAGCCTCTCCACTCCATAGGCAATATTCTCACAAGATTTCATGGCAATCTAATGAGTATAGCCTAGTCAAATCTCCTCCCCAAGTTGAAGAAACCAAACTACCCTGTTCTTGACAGTTTCTGTCCAGCGGAAAAAGGGGGCTCAAAACTCTAGCTAGGAAGCTTCAAATTTGATGAACTAGGACTCAAAACAAATCTTACGAAGAGGCCAAGAAGTGGTAAAAATTTGAGATCCAAACTCTTATTTTTCGATTTTCTATGATTTTTACAAGTTTAGGGTGAATAGTAACTTTCAAGAAACTAACTTTGTTTTTCTTGATTTCTTGGATGATCTAAGCTTGGTTAAGGATATACAAAGCTTACTAAGTGCATAAACACTCCAAGGAAGGTATAAGATTCAAGAACCCAAGTTTTTGTTTTGAGTTTTAATGGAGTTTTAGATGAGATTTGGTGATGATGTTAGTATAAGCATGTTTACATGATCATGTAGTTGTTCTTAGTAGTTATTTAATCATGATTCAAGTCCTTGATGATTTTGAGGTTAAGATCAGTGGTTCTAGGACTTGTGGATATGAAAATCATGTTTATAAATTGTGTTGATGCCCGGTATGGCTTGGTTGTGTTGTTACGATTTTTAGAACGTCCGATTTATAGCCTTCGTAATGCCGAATTTTTGTTAACACTTAAAAACCAAGCATGGCAGTTAATGTAGGTTCCTGACCTTGATAATATTATGACTGGTCCTTGTAGATCTCGAGCCATAGATCGTTTTGGTGCAAGAATCGAAACATTCCGACTTACGGTTTAGGAGTTATGGTCAAATTACTAAAATTGGTTCGGAACCGTAAGTAAAAGTTCGTAACTTCAATTGAACCCTCGTAAAACATGTTACTCAGTGGCGAATCTTGGTAAATAAAAACTAGGGGTCAAAAGGAAGGTATGAAAGAAAACCACATATCAAACGGATCGTTTTCCGATTTTATAAAAATGTTGGAATCGAAGTTAAACGCGAACGAACCCCTAAAAACCCGTTTGGTTATAACTTTGGTAAAACACTTAGAAAACGAACGATAAAACTCGAAGTATAATCTCGATTTGTAATCGATCAACTTTAGAACTTATACGACTTAAGTATATACCGAGTGTGGGTACGATGACATGTCGTAATAACGAACAAATGTCGGATCGTATCAGCAATAAAAAGAGTTACACTAAAAGGTGTATAACGAGATAATTCGAAAACGTGTTTCGATTTAAGTGAAGTTTATACTTAGACTTTTAAAAGGTGTTAAGTGGTTAATCTCGAATGTTCTGATTGTTTATAGATCATCAAGCAGACCTAGGACACGCTATCTCTACCTACGCCCGATTACCAGGCAAGTTTCCAATACCATGGAACTGTTGTTGTGATAATATGTATATATGTTGTTTATGATACATATGCCATAGCATGCATGCCTATTGTCAAATTATATTATGATCCCTGAATTGATATTGGCTTATAAACTAGATACAAATTATCAGTTATAAGCCGGATTATTTTGGTAAGACCCTTAGCGAAGGGCATATGATATTCATTCTTAGATATAGACCGGGAGTCGGTATTTTGAGATATGGATAGTCGTGGAAACCCGGTGGGATTCCAACGACAGATTATTATTTATCTGACGATTGTTATTATTAAACGTTATTTATATTTCCATAAATTATCAATTACTTGGAAATCTTTCGAGGAATTTTATTCGATTATTATCTCAGTCGAGAGATATTAAACGAATGTTAGTTTCGAATATTCATTTATAGTTGATTATTTAATGAATATTATTTTGATATTCATTAGAATGTTATTTATTAAATGAATATTACTTTCGAATATTCATTTAAGGTTTATGTACTTAATGAATATTATTTTAAAATATTCATTGGAAGTTCTAATTACTTAAGGAATATTATTTCGAATATTCCTTTAAAGTTTTGATTACTAAATGAATATTATTTGGATATTCATTTAGAAGATTATTTATTAAATGAATATTATTTTCAAATATTCATTTAAAGTTTGACTCATTTATTGAATATTATTTTAAATATTTATTGGAGTTTAATTATTAATGAATATTATTTTGAATATTCATTTAAGGAGTGATTTATTTAGTAAATAATTCTATATATATTCATTCGAGGACTACTTACGAGCAATATTATGAGCTAATAATATTCCGTAATTATTATTGAGTAAATAAATATTCTTGGAATATTTATTTAATTCTTTTAAATTCTTTTTAAAATGATTTATATTATTCGAAGATTATCTTTCACCTCCAGATATTATGTAAAATATTTCGGAGTCTTTTTACGACTATTTTATCATGGAAAGGTTCACAACTCTTTATTTTTCATTTAAATCTATCTGAAAAGGATTTAAATGCTCGCTCAAACTTCCATATTATAGGGGAACCTACTTGAGCAATGTTGTTTATCTTGTTGACTTCCCGGTCATAATTTATCCTTTTCACTCCCAACTTGGTTGCTACGGACTCATTAAGTCTGTGTGTACCCTCTCATCATTCGAGGGGTAAGATTGTTGGAACAAGTTGATATCCATTAACAAGCAAAAGCTTGGGAAATGTTGGTGAATTTTCCTTTCCAACTAGATACGACTACTTTGTGGAGTCTTATCAACAAGTATTTCACTTGGGGAAGGGAGGACAAACTCTACGTTTCAATGTTGTGGATTTATTCAAACTAGGAGTCGTGTGTAAGAGGCCGAGTCGCGCGGTCCATCAAAAGGCCTAACCATTGGCCAGGGAGTTACTATTAAAGGCAATCTACATGTGGAGCCGTCAGTTCTTCCTTCTACCGGTAGTAAACCATATTGGGCTGTACCATCCCCGACTGATCATCAGGGAGTGGGACGGCTGGCGCGTGATAACTCCAGTATTGGTTCATCTCCCAAATTGGGAATTCCCTGCAACACGTATCGGAGAGACTTCTTTCAGGTTGACGGTGTCTTCCGCAACACGTATCGAAGAGACTTCTTTCAGGTTGTAGGACTTCGAAAAATGTTAATAACTGGAATTGCAATATTTTCCGCAAGTTCCTCTTTATATGATAATATCTTGCTTATTTTGACTTAGCAGATATTTCCACAAAATAAATACTTTAAGTTACCTTGTAACTTTATCGTTCATATTATACTGGCATCATTTCCGTAAATGGATGGCATATGGTTTGAAAGATACTTTTGAACTGTTATATATTATCGTTCAGTTAAATATTATTGGTTGTGGGCTATTGCTCACCCATGCTTTATTATTATATCACAACAACAGCTAGACTAGATGATTCACAAAAAGGCGCACTCGATGCTGGCGAGGACGATGAGACTACCTGAGCCGAAGAGAAAGCTATTGGTAGGATAGATTCATTCTTTCAGTACCAAATATATGGACTAGTATGACTTATGTAAATGGATGGCAAAGAGTATGTATTCATATTGTAACTCTTTTGGGTTGGAAGAACTCATAATGTGTTTAATAAAATTTGATTGTTACTCTGATTTCATCTCTGGGACTATAACGGGTGTGTTTTATATTGTTATGTTGGGTCATAAAGATGTAAATTATTTTATTTTGAGGTAAGTTCAAGTATTGTGGACAGAATTGGAGACCGTAACGACCGGATCCCGGACCCCGGATCTAGGGGTGTTACAGAAATGGTATCAGAGCGTACGTTATAAACCCTAGAGATGAGGTGACGTTAAAACAATAAATTCACTAAGATATTAAGAACTCTTGCCAAGTTCATAGTCGGACTACTTAATGTAGTGATGACATATAAAACCTTTATGGGAACTCTTAAGTATCATGATAGTAACTTAGCTCGATATCGTATGGACGAGTAAGGCGACAGACCTTAAAGCATACGAGCAGCAGCGCGATGATGCTTTATATGCTGAAGATCACCGGGTAAATTCGATGAAGTACCCTACTGGAGACCCGGAAGAGGTTCCAGCAGATAAGGAAAATCCTGTTAGGATAAGGAGCTTACCCTTGAGGAATGAGGGCTGCAGCCAGAAAGACTGTGATGATTAAGGTATGGTGCTTAGAAAAGTGAGTATAAAGAACTGAGCTATTAGCAAGAGAACTGAAGATTCATGTTGGATTCGTAGCCGGACTACTGGATGTAGTACCAGCAAATAAGACGGATTGGAAGAATTACTTGAGATCTTATACGAGAATAGATGAGAATCCCTAGAGACTTTCATATTAACGAAGAAAGAGCTAGAGGGATGTATGATTATCAAAGACATCGATATAGGACGAGGAGCAGAGTCCCTAGGAATAGTTAAGAAGGAGGCAGTAAGTGCCATATCATTTGACAAATTAATTAGTATGCATATTGTCAGTAATAATTCGCCATGAGAAGGCAGATGTCATATGTTGTAACTTATGGAACCAAATTGAGGTTAATGAGGTGGTTTTATTCAAGGAAATGTTCATGTTATGAATGAATCAGTTAGAAAGTAAAGACATTGGGAAGTGACAGCATGATTGGATAAAGTTATATAAGGAAGTAGTAAGCAAGACAATGATCTCAGAATCTACCAGAAGATAAGACCAGTGAGCCAAGATAAACTTATAATGAGACTACTGTCAAAGACTGAGTATAGAGTTATTTCAACTCAGTGAAATGATGAACCAGAAATGTTAGTTGCATGTGATTCAGAGGAATATTAAATTCTTTCTTTGAATGAATTATAGTAGTTACCTTAAGTTTATTCCGACGCGGAATTATAACGGATCAAGTAATACGAATAGCAGTTAAAGATAAAAATATGAGAAAATCCTCCTGGAGTTAAAAGGTGGAATTGGTAATGACCAAGAGTTGGCATTACTTAATGGAAAAAGGAGACTTTGTGCTTCCAACGACGCTTCACATAAAGGATTAGGATGTGTGCTTGTGCAACACGACAAAGTACTTGCGGATGCATTCAGATAGCACGGTCCACTAGATCGGATGGCCTTAGTAGTGCCAATTCAGTGGAACAACCAACTTCGACGGCAATGTTCCTTCTGAGACTAGTGGTCAGGTAGATTGACATTTGGTAATATTGAATCTTAGGACGTATGGGTATCAGGACGTTGTGTCAGGTTTCAGTTTGTAACTGTTAATTCCCTTCTAAGGAATGTATATAATTGGTTCCTCTCCAGTGGTTAAACTTCCAATCTGATGACGATTATTTCGTTAATGATGACTGCTTATGGTTCTACCTGCTTGGTGGTTCATAGGATTATTCTTCAGGTTCTGAAACTGGTCTCCTTAAATGTTACCAGTAGATGGATAGATTGACCAGAATTTCCCAGAGTCTGGAAAGGAATTCGGTGAATTTTGGCAAACCTTGTCTTTCTGATTATCAGAGAACATCATTAAAGAGAATGGGAACTGGAACGAACCCTGTGGATTGGGTAAGGTTGCCGTCATATGGGTTAGTAGACGGACCCTGAGTATTACAATCGATGGTAGAGATAAAATGATGAAGTAAGATTGGACGGAAACAGGAAATGTAAGTAAGAAACTAGCCGGACTGAAAAACTCCGGGATTGACTTATGTGAAAAGGTTGTTATGCCAGGAATGGTAATCTTACGTGGCACGTAGGATTGATAAGAATAGTTAGAAAGATAAAAGTAGAGGAAAGGTGACCAGAGATGGTGCCGAATAGTCGATTAAGACTTATATGAAGTAAAGTTTTGGAAAGGTAGAAAGGTATCAAAGAAGGCACTATGCCGGCAATTGCTAGAAAAGTAATGCTATTAGCCAACCCCTAAAATCATATATATATATATATTTTTGTGTGGCCAGTTGAGGCCAAGTCACAAAGGATTATCAATTGACTAGACTAGCAATGAAAGGACAAAGCATGGTTGCTTCTAAGAAAGCACCGACTGTAAGGGCTTCTGATATAAAGGAAACATTAATGAGATCGTAGGAATCTTCTGCTGAACAACCCATGTTTTGATTGGGAATTCACTAGACCTTTTTGGGATGGGGTCACCCGTACTAAATTGACTCATGTGTATATGGTTGTCCAAGATTACGAGTAAAATGGAAGTATAGTGACTTGAGATGTATGATGTTAGGGTATCATGAATACCATGAATATATTATGACGGACGAAAGCAAACAACGATGGTTTATGAAGAGAGTATAGAAATGGTTAGAGATGATCAGTATGCTGTAGAAATTTTGTATGAGGCAAGTACCTTTCAGAAGAACGATAAGTACTAAGAGATTCACGTTGAACTCGACCAATATCTTCCAAAACATCCTTGCTACCATTACCAAGTTCTGTAAGAGAGCAGATAGGCATACGTTGCCTTTTGGAAGGCCAAATTGGTTGACAACTATCTGAAAGAAGAGGGTGGCATTAAGTTACCAATCGATTATCAAATGAGAACAGTTGAAAAGAGACCCTTATTAAGGATACATGATCCGATTGCCAATTATAGGATGCAAGAATTCCCTGGCAGTTGAATTAAGGATAGGAAATCCATAAATTAAAATAAACCCTGAGGAATGCACAAGGGATGGCATTAACCCTAATAAAGACATTGTGAATTCAGATGATATAAGTTGGACTTGCTAAGGCAACAATGACCGGTAAGGATTATTAAAAAGAGTTCTGGAAAGAACATAGATAGAATTATTAGAGTATTGATCAATGACGTTTTGATATACCCTGTACCCAAAAAATACAGGAGGAATGATGAGGATGACCTAAGAAACCTTACAAGGAAAAAGGTAATATTTCGAACTTCAAAATGGAAGTTTGGTAAGGAATGTATGACATAGTAACAATAATGCCAGATGAGGCATGTATGAAACCCTGAGGAATTATGGATTGAACCTATAAAGGTTGAGATTATCTTAGAACAAGAAAGAACTAAGAAAACAAATATCCTAGGTATGATTGAGGGTAACTTTGATAAAGTTCCCACGGGAAGGTGGAAGCAATGACTTATGGAAAAAGACTGATAGTTATATTTTTCTCCTTCAGCAGAGCTTAAGGGAGAATGCTTTCACCCAACAGTGATGAGAATAAGGTAGAAAAATTTGAATTGGAATGTATCCAGAGAACATGGATTACAAGAAATTATTATTATCAGGAAAGGCCAATGAGGTGGCCGACAGTCTAAGTATAGAGGAATAATTACAAATGTTCATACCAAAGAAACAGAATGATATTTGGAAGGACCTTGAAGGTCATATCGGAGTGGAGGAAATTACATTCCTTCTGATGATTGTGCAAGAATCGACGGTAATAATAGTTTAAGTAAAGATTTGATTCCCGATATCGTCTTAAGTGAACTACACACCTTAGAAGGTCCCGTTCTGAGGCAAACCAGGACCATGATACAAAATTGACGAAGTAAACCATTAAGTTTCCAGTCTTTTATGGAAGATGCATGAGTGATAGTTTCATCGACTGGACATAGCTGCGATGCTTGAAACTCTTCTGCAATTTTATCTACTTCATGTAATATCTACATCAAGTTCAGGAAGTGTTCCTTATGGGTAAGGAATAGTGATTACTTTGTCTCCCTAAAGGATTGAAACTCGTATGGTTAGCTATTAACGCACTACGTAAACAACAAGCGATGGCGATTCTTTTAAGAAAGTAGATGACAACGTAAAGATAAAGAAAGTGCTGCTATTGATAAGCTAAATGGCATGTTGATGAATGACAAGCAAGTTTGTGTTAGTGTACTTCTGCGCAAACAAGATAGAGAATATGATGTTGACGATTAATGATGCTAAATGTATTCCCGTAGAAAGAATTAAGGGCAGTTGAGGCAGAGATTTGTTGGGTCATCTGAGAGTTTAAAAGTGTTTGGAAGGTGGCATTCGAGCCAGCTCTACCCCCAAAACTTATAGCATGATCGTAACGTGTTTCATGTGGCAAGGCTACGCAGTAAAATGCAGATGCTCGATAGATGATAAGAGTACGAGCAGGTAGATATACGACCTGGTCTGACTTACAAAGAACAACCTGTAGAAAATCACGGATAGAAAAGAACAAGAGATGAGAAACAAGTTTGGCAGAAGAAGAATATATTGGATCTAAGTTAAAGAAATCGGCTAGATTCATTTCGGAGGTTTTAAATTGGAATAATGTGATGATTATAGAGTAAATGTGACGGGATACCAATAAGGAGGTGCCAAATGCAAAAAATGACTCAATAAAGAGATGACGGTGGAGGTAAATAATAGAAGTGAATAAGAATCAGATAATAAGAAGGATGTGATTGATAAAGAAAAGGCTGGGAAAACAACTATGGAATGTGAAGCAAGGAATGTTATCAATGGATTAATAAAAGGGTTTTCTGATGATTTCTCGGGATGACAACCTGATAGTGTTAATATTATAGATATGAAAAAGCTAGTAGCGTTACATGGAATGTCAGTAACAATGGTGTCAAGCGAGAAACTAAGATTTAACCTGAGAGGTTCAAAGATTTTCCAAAAGTAAGTGTTGCTAAGGTTGAACCAGAGTACAGGTCCAGAGAATAGTGGACAAAGCAACAAGATATGTTGACACGTGAGGTTACGATCAAATAGTATTGGATATAATTATGATTAATTTCTTCCTTAATGAACCTCTATAGTTCAGAGGTAAATTCTGAGTATGATTTTTTACAATCATTAAAACTTTCTATAATCCTTTAGAATTCTTTTCTTTTCTTATCTTTTATTCATCTTCTTTATGAATTGAGAAGAACAACCCTTTAAGGAGGGGAGGTACTGCTACGTGACTATCTGTCTATTTGATAAAAGTCTAAGTGGAATATCATAACTTGTTTAATTGCTTGTCAAGTACTAAAGGCTTGCCCCCTTCTGTACTAACTATGCAATATAACAAATGTTCAATTGATCATAGTGATCTCTCAATAAATCTTTCCACTTCTCTGTATTGATCGAGATTGCGAAGATTAAAGCGATCAGGAAATGCACAGCGCGAGCGAGGTTATCTCCGAATTCGCAGGGTGATAGTGATACCAATGTTACTCCAGGTATCAATAAGGATAAGACTGGGTAAGAACATAACTCGGATAATGTGTTGTACGAAAAGTAGCAAAGTTGATGAAAAAAGGATAAAGTACGTATTGTAGCACCACTAGATGTGCTGAGAAAGGGCAGAACGACTAAGAATTGACCCGGAAGCTGAAAGGGGAAACGACAGACAAACGACTCTTTGCTTCCTACCTGATTCCGGGACGGAATCCTTTTAAGGAGGGGAGACTGTAAGAACCCAAATATTGGATATAATTAAAACTTTTTATTATGTACTGAGGCAATGGTGAATAGTGATTACGACTACGATGTAACGATTGAGATAATGAATGAAAGGAATAGATTTGGATTCAAATGTTTATATGCCATGAAGAATACTATTGGTTGACACTTTAGATAAGAATTATCTATCTCCTAGGGAATTAAGATTTGATAATTCTAAAGAAGAAGATTATTCTTATGTCATCCAAATCGATATCTGTTATTGGTCCAGTAGTTCCGTAAAAAGGTTAAGGAACGATCGAAAGAGATCAGGGACAATTGTACAACCCTAAGAGAATAAGTAAAGAAAAAGGATGAATAGTGATTTTGGTGGACGTAGGAATATTATTAGACGACGCTATATAGAAGTACCCGGAATGAAATTCTGAGTTCATATTATTGATCCAGGGGGAAAAAGAGTGTATGTAAAAGCTATCGGATTCTGAAAAATAGCACTTTTATTTTCCCCGAGATTTCCCTGGACACTGAAAGAAGTAAGGAATTATTGAAGGGATTTAAGGAAAATAGGTTAAAGAATTATTAAAGAGAATGGAGGATGATAGTATAAATATTAAGACGATTTCCGGTAAAACCCTAACTAGAAACGAATGAGTTATTCCTCCGAATGATCAATGAATTGAGCAATAACCGGACAAAGAAACAAGTAGGGAGCCAAGATACAAGAATGTGCAAGTGGATAAGGCCAAGTAATCAAGTAGTTACCAAGGTAACTAGAACAATTAGAATCAAACCAATTAATTAGCTTGATCTTATCATCTTACTTCTAAAACACCAACACTTGTCCATAAAATGATGCAAGGCATGACATGATCACTTTAATAAAGAAACTTTAGCTAGATATTATCAAGATGAGGTGTATTATGCAAGAGAACCAAGCAATCAAAGATCAAAAACTGCATTCTCTCCATTTTGTTCAAACTGCCCAGCAGAACACCCTCAAAGAAGAAAATTCATATCTCCATTTCTATCCATGATAAAATCACTAAATTTTGACCACAGCCTCTCCACTCCATGGGCAATATTCGCTCAAAATTACATGGTAATCCAATGAGTACAGCCTAGTCAAATCTCCTCCCCAAGTTGAAGAAACCAAACTGCCCTGTTCTTGACAGTTTCTGTCCAGCGGAAAAAGGGGGCTCAAAACCATAGCTAGGAAGCTTCAAATTTGATGAACTAGGACTCAAAACAAAGCTTATGAAGAGGCCAAGATGTGGTAAAAATTTGAGAGCGAAACCCTTATTTTTCGATTTCCTATGATTTTTACAAGTTTAGGGTGAATAGTAACTTTCAAGAAACTAACTTTGTTTTTCTTGATTTCTTGGATGATGTAAGCTTGGTTAATGATATACAAGGACTATACAAGGCTTACTAAGTGCATACACACTCCAAGGAAGGTATAAACTTCAAGAACCCAAGTTTTTGTTTTGAGTTTTAATGGAGTTTTAGATGAGATTTGGTGATGATGTTAGTATAAGCATGTTTACAAGTTCATGTAGTTGTTCTTAGTAGTTATTTAATCATGATTGAAGCCGGATTATTTTGGTAAGACCCTTAGCGAAGGGCATATGATATTCATTCTTAGATATAGACCGGGAGTCGGTATTTCGAATATTCCTTTAAAGTTTTGATTACTAAATGAATATTATTTGGATATTCATTTAGAAGATTATTTATTAAATGAATATTATTTTCAAATATTCATTTAAAGTTTGACTCATTTATTGAATATTATTTTAAATATTTATTGGAGTTTAATTATTAATGAATATTATTTTGAATATTCATTTAATGAGTGATTTATTTAGTAAATAATTCTATATATATTCATTCGAGGATTACTTACGATCAATATTATGAGTTAATAATATTCCGTAATTATTATTGAGTTAATAAATATTCTTGGAATATTTATTTAATTCTTTTAAATTCTTTTTAAAATGATTTATATTATTCGGAGATTATCTTTCACCTCCAGATATTATGTAAAATATTTCGGAGTCTTTTTACAACTATTTTATCAAGGAAAGGTTCCCAACTCTTTATTTTTCATTTAAATCTTTCTTAAAAGGATTTAAATGCTCGCTTAAACTTCCATATTATAGGGGAACCTACTTGAGCAATGTTATTTATCTTGTTGACTTCCCGGTCATAATTTATCATTTTCACTCACAACTTGGTTTCTATGGACTCATTAAGTCTGTGTGTACCCTCTCATCATTCGAGGGGTATGATTGTTGGAACAAGTTGATATCCATTAACAAGCAAAAACTTGGGAAATGTTGGTGAATTTTCCTTTCCAACTAGATACGACTACTTTGTGAAGTCTTATCAACAAGTATTTCACTTGGGGAAGGGAGGACAAACTCTACGTGTCAATGCTATGGATTTATTCGAACTAGGAGTCGTGTATAAGAGGCCGAGTCGCGCGGTCCATCACAAGGCCTAACCATTGGCCAGGGAGTTACTATTAAAGGCAATCTACAAGTGGAGCCGTCAGTTCTTCCTTCTACCGGTAGTAAACCATATTGGGCTGTACCATCCCCGACTGATCATCAGGGAGTGGGACAGCTGGCGCGTGATAACTCCAGTATTGGTTCATCTCCTAAATTTGGAATTCCCTGGAACACGTATCGAAGAGACTTCTTTCAGGTTGTAGGACTTCGAAAAATGTTAATAACTGGAATTGCAATATTTTCCTTGCAAGTTCCTCTTTATATGATAATATCTTGCTTATTTTGACTTAGCATATATTTCCACAAAATAAATACTTTAAGTTACCTTGTAACTTTATCGTTCATATTATACTGGCATCATTTCCGTAAATGCATGACATATGGTTTGAAAGATACTTTTGAACTGTTATATATTATCGTTCAGTTAAATATTATTGTTGGTGGGCTATTGCTCAGCCTTTCTTTATTATTATATCACAACAACAGCTAGACCAGATGATTCGCAAAAAGGCGCACTCGATGATGGCGAGGACGATGAGACTACCTGAGCCGAAGAGAAAGCTATTGGTAGGATAGATAAATTCTTTCAGTACCAAATATATGGACTAGTATGACTTATGTAAATGGATGGCAAAGAGTATGTATTCATATTGTAACTCTTTTGGGTTGGAAGAACTCATAATGTGTTTAATAAAATTTGATTGTTACTCAGATTTCATCTCTGGGACTATAACGGGTGTGTTTTATATTGTTGTGTTGGGCCATAAAAATGTAAATTATTTTATGTTGAGGTAAGTTCAAGTATTGTGGACAGAATTGGAGACCGTAACGACCGGATCCCGGACCCCGGATCTGGGGGTGTTACAAGAGTCATCCAAATTTCTCATGGAATCAAGGTCAATACAATCAGTACAATCAAAATCCTCAACCTGCTTTTCAAAAGCCTAATCCTGGTTCATACCCAACTCAAAATCCTAATCCATATCCTCCTCAAAATCTTGGTCATTATCCAAACTCAATTCCCTTGAATCCTCCTGGTTTTGCCGAATCTGACAAGAGATTCAATTCTTTAAAAAAGAGTACTTAGGCGTTATTAAAATCTCAAGCTAATCTAACTCAATCTCAACAATCTTTCATGCAAACCATGACCCAAGATAGGCAGTTACTAAATTCTAACACTCAAGCCATATCTAAGCTAGAGGTCCAAGTCAGTCAATTGGCAAACACAATCAGTGAGAAAGAGAAAAAAATCAATTTCCTAGTCAACCCGAGACTAATCCTAAGTTTCATCCAAATCAAAAGTCTCATGAAAATGTGAATTCTGTTGTCTTTCTGAGATCTGGTAATCAATTCAATAATCATGTCGGTGTCAATACTCAAGAAGAAGATAAGCTAACATCTGAACCAAATCCTTTGCTCTTGAATCCTAGTCCTAAACAATCTTTAAATCCCGAGAGTTCTGAATTAGATAAAACTGATGAGTCATCACCATCCTATGAACCACCTTTGAAACCCCACCCTTATGTGTCTAATGAAAAAGTCTTTAAGCCGAAAACCCCGTTTCCCAAAGACTTACTTCAAACAAACAATCCACCTTTGAAACCCCACCCTTATGTGTCTAATGAAAAAGTCTTTAAGCCGAAAACCCCGTTTCCCAAAGACTTACTTCAAACAAACAATCTGCTCAATTAGACAAGATTTTGGAAGTCTTTAAGCAAGTCAAAATTAACATTCCTATTTTAGATGCGATTCAACAAGTTCCCTCTTATGCTAAGTGTCTAAAAGATTTGTGTACTCATAAAAGAACCACTCATGTTCCTAAGAAAGCTTTCATAACATCTCATGTTAGTTCTATTTTGTTAAATCAAATCCCTGTGAAGTATAAGGATCCTGGTTGTCCTACCATCTCTTGTGTCATAGGTGATACTTTCATTGATAAAGCTTTACTCGATCTAGGAGCTAGTGTGAACCTTCTTCCATTATCTGTCTATCAAGCCTTGGGTTTAGGTGAACTTAAGAAGACTAGTGTCACTCTTCAGTTAGCTGATCGTTCTATTAAAACTTCAACTGGTATAGTGGAAGATGTGTTGATTAAAGTTGGTGATTTTGTCATCCCCGTCGATTTTGTTGTTCTAGAAACCGAACCAGTCAAAAATCTCAAAAATCAAATTCCTGTTATTTTAGGAAGGCCTTTTCTTACTACCTCTAATGCTTTGATTAACTGTAGGAATGGTTCGATGAAAATCACTTTTGGAAACATGACAATAGATCTCAATGTCTTTAATGTAGGAAATCAACCTAATGAGCTTTTTGAGCAGCCTATAGGAGTTAATTTGATAGATGAGTTTGTTTCATGGTCAAATCTTGAGGATAGTGCAATTGAGTCTTTTCTTGAGGAAGATTTTTTGTTAGAGTATGAGAGTAATAAAGAACTTCATGAGCTTTATAGAAATTTCACTTCTGATGAGATGTTACATGAATTGAATGCCATTTGTTTTAAGCATGAAACCCAACTTGAGGATAGTTCTTTTGATCCTAAGTTCGTTGTTAAGAATTATGTTGGTGAGCCACCCACATTCATTCCTAATCCATCTATTTCCACTCTTGATCAGTCTTTGGTAGTTGATAATGAAACTTATCATGTTCTTTCTTGTGACTTAGATCATGACCAAGAATTTCAAGTGATTAATTTGCTTAAACAAAATAAAGAAGCGTCTAATTGGTCTATGAATGATGTTAGGTGTGTGAGTTTTATTCTGGTACATGATCAAATTTCTCCAGTGGATAATGAAGTCTCTGTGGGTGTGTTTCACATGTGTGTTGATTGTCTTACGTGTGTTGTTTTTCCTCGATCTGGTATTGGTTAGTAACTATTTTTTGTTTGTCGCCCATACAGTCAAGTGTAGGTATGAGGGAACAACTTTGTATGTGAGTGTTCTACGTAATAATGTTTTTCCGTCATGACTTTATCAGGTATTCTCGTCCTTTTACTTTGTCATTTTTCTCTCATTTGCATACATTGAGGACAATGCATGATTTAGGTATGGTGGAGGGATTTAGTAGTATTATTATTAAAAAAAATCCAAAAAAAATTGAAAAATACAAAAATCAAAAAAAATTGAAAAATCAAAAACAATTCTAGCCTTGTGAAATAATTACTTATTTTAAGTTGGCTTGATGCACCCTTACATGCTAGAGTACTCTTGTGTTTCTGATGCTTTTGATTGAGAAGTGATATGCTAAGTTCTTGTGCACACACATACACTAGCGAGTTGAAACTAGTAGACTTATTAAATTTTGTAAGTAATTAAAAGGACATGAATATGTTCAAGAAGATTTGGTTTGCATGCTTTGATTACAAGTAGGTGCATTAAAGAGATTTTTGCTTGGGAATGATTATTTTTACCACCAAGTGAGATTGTGAGCCTATATGCATATCTTTTGCATTTTTTATTCGTTTGCTTAAGTGTCCACATGTTATTTGCATTGCTAGCACTTGTTTGAGACCTTTCTTAAAATGCATGACATTATTTGATGATAAGATGATAAATGCATTTAGAAATAACCTATTATTATCCAAATTACCACACCCTTTACATGTGATCAATTAGTTACCCCTTTGAGCTTAATCTTATTTTTTCGGTGACATACCACATTACTTGCCTAGACCTTTTTCTTGTGTAGCCTTATGTATACTTGATCCCAATTGTCAAAGGCTAGTAGGGAGTTGAGGGAGTAATAAGGTGTGTGAGATGGGGTTTACTTTTGTTCATTAATTTTAGGGAAATATTGGATTTTGTTGCTTACTTGTCAGTCGTTGTTCAAGAAATTTTTGAAGAAGCATTGTGGTTGCGTATATACTTATCTTAGCTCTCTAAAAAGAAAAGAAAAAAAAACAAAAAAAAATCATATGAGAGCATACTTATGTTTCTGTGTTTTTGTGATCCTTCTTCATTCGACTAGTCAAGCATTTTATTGGAAGAAATAATAGAAATCCATGTGTGGGGAGGATGTAAGGTGTTGTGTATGATTTATTGTGGTTTCTACTAGCTTTTGACACTTCACCTTATTTGGCCTTACTTGACATACCTCGTCCCTAGCCCCATTACAACCTAAATAAAGACCTTTTGATTATCATCATTAATGTATGTTGTGTTAAAGTTAGATTGATATCAAATGTCAAGCATGCTTATGATTTTTTTGGAATTGAGTGATACACTTACCCTTGTTCTTGAGTGAATATTCTTTTGTGAGTGAAAGGTGAGTTGTTGCTTATTTTTTCATATGAGATCCCAAGTTTTGACTCTAAGATGTACTCTTGTGGGCTTAGCATGGTTACCAACTTATTTTTACACTTGACGTGGACTTCTAATGACCGCTGCATATTTCTTTGAGTAGACTATGTGAATACTTGCACCTTACACACCAAGACATTGCAAATTCACTTTGATTTCTTAAGTTGATGTAGCATGAGATGACTTGTATGTGTGGTATCGCATTGAGCAATAATTTACATGAGCTAGATGGATTTTGTGGGTACATTCACTATAGGCCCTCACGAGACCTCACTCGTCCACTAGGGTTGCCTAGGGGTTTAAAGGGCTTGTTGCATATGCCAAATGCAACCGTGATCACCTACGGAAGTGGTATTATCTATTGTATAGTAGTTTATATTATATTAGTTTGCACGAGGATGAGCAAAAGATAGGTATGGGGGCATTTCATAGGTCCATATTTCATCATATTTTTAATACATATTCTATGTCCACTTTCGTAATTTTATTAATTAATAAATTGTTTTATTTTGTTTTGTAGGAAAATAAATAAAAACAGAATCAGGAAAAGGTGAAAAAAGGCAAGGAGGTGGAAAATACCTGAAGCCAAGGAAATTGGAGGAAAAATCGATTACTTATCGGAGAAGAAAAGGAAATTGAAGAAATTATATTCAAGATCGGATTATAATCAAAGGACTCAAACCTATTATTTTTCCCTATATATATGGCCTTCTCTCTTGTAATTTAGACACCTTGACTTTTATTGTTAATACTTTTCTTATTGCCGATTTCTTTCTTCGTTAATATCAAGCTCCGTTTCGTTATCTTCCTTAAGTTTATTGTTTTTTTATTCGTTTAAATCTCATGTTTTTTTATTCGTTAATTGTCTAACCTACGTTGCTATGCTTATTAGCTTTCCTGCCATTCACGTATACTAAGGTTAGATCTTTTAAGTTGAATAGTTGTCCAGGTAATTGATATTAATAATACTAGTTTACATTACTTTATTTAATCATGGTTATTATATGTTTTGAATATAATTGTTTCCTTTATTCTATAATTATGTTTAGCTAAATTTTCTTGCCCTAGGATGAAGATGAAGTTAATTTAATTGCTCCTGATTTCTTCTCGTTCCTATTAATTGATTCTCATAATTTTTCTTGGTGCTTAATTGTTCGATTGACAAAGTGATTTTGATATATTATTGTTACCGGATTTATTTTTCATAGCCTATGCTTGCTCCTTGAAGTTTTGATAGGTTATTGTTAGATAACAAGTTTCAAAGGATATGTTTGTCTCGTTAATTGATATATCTTATTTGTGAAGAAAAGAGAATTGATTTTAGGGCGAGTTGATATTAATTGTGATTGATTAATGAATTCGGATTCCTAGGTTTTCCATATTATTTGATAATCTTTGCTAATTAGGTTAATTAGGTTAATTAAATCTCATCTCAAATCTTATTGTCTAGTTCGCCTGAGTTAATTATTAGGCTTTTGAAAATACATATTCTCTGAGGATCGATCTGTGATTGCTACAATTAAACACTGTGCGCTTGCAGTTATTTTACACATCAAATACCTGTTAACTTCATCGTTTATATTATACTGGCACTATGTTCGTTAATGCGTGGCATATGGTTTCAAAAATACTTTTGAACTGTTATATATATTATTGTTCAATATACATTATTGTTGGTGGGCTATTGCTCACCCTTGCTTTATTTATTACATCACAACAACAGCTAGATCTGATGGCCCGCACAAGGCGTACTCAGCGCAATCTGGTGACAACCGTCAGAGGGTTAACCGCTGATATCATAGCTACGATTGCTGAGAAGGAAGCTATTGGTAGGCTAATTGTTAGCTCTTGAGTATCCGATGTAATGACAAGTATGATTTATGTAAATGGATGGCAAAGAGTATGTAAGTTAAATTGTAATTCTTTTGGGTTGTAATAAATAAAACTCGTGATTAATAATATTTGATAGCTACTCTGATTTCATCTCTAGGACTATAACGGGTGTGTTTTATGTTGTTTTTTTGGGTCACAAGGTTGTAATTTAGTTTTTGTTGGTTTTGTGGATGGAAATTGAGTCCGTAACGACTGGATCCCCGACCTCGGATCTGGGGCTGTTACAAATAAGGAGCCCACCTTCCACATCATCATCCTTCACATTTTTCAAATTAATAAACAATTTCTTAAAAATAAAAATAAATGTCATTTTCCCAGGTTCTTTTCCCACCAATAATGGTTAGAAATAGCCTTATCATGAAAAATAATATATATTATGAGAATATACTTATATATAATTTTATGAATATAAAAGGATTGGATACCGTCTCAGTGGAAAGATGCTTGTACATTATGTAAGTGGTCGAAGGATCAAATCCTACCGAATAACTTTTTTTCCGCTGGGGCTATTTCCTACCAATATTAGTGGGAAATAGCCTCACACAAAAATTATAATTTTCAAATTAATTTGTTTATTTCTTGATCTAATATGAAGATTTTTCAATTTTTTAATTATATATTAAATACATACAGTTCATTTGTGTAAAATGATATTTTTTAATATATTTATAATTATTAGTATTAGATAGAAAAAATATAAAAGTTCTTATGATTACAAAAATAGAAGTTGTGTAAAATATATAAATGATTTGTAAGTTTAAACATCAAAAATATTTTGTAGGAATATACTTATACATAATTTGTATGCAAAGAACTGAATTGGATCCTAGCTCGGTGGTACGAAGCTAGTAATATTAGTTGGAAATAGCCTACAAAAATTTTCGCAAAAAATTTCACGAAAAAATTGAATTTACCGCCCACGTCAAAACCTACTAATATTAGTGGGAAATAACCTTATCACGAAAAACAATAATTTGCATCCTTATACTTGATTTGTAAACTTAAAACCAAAGTTTATCGTGGCTCAGTGGTAACATTCTAATATGTTGTGGGAAATGTAAAGGGCTCGATTCCCAGTGAATGACTATTTTTCTTTTCTTGGGATATTGCCTACCAATATTTGTAGGAAATGGGCTCAAAATGGTATAAGAAAAAAAAATCGCAATCACCAAAATTAATAATTTTCTTAAATTTTTTTGTGGTTGTTTATCATTTTTTTTATTGATCAAACTCTACGAATGTAAAGATCTATACAATTTAGTATTGTAGGATAAAAATTAGTTAATTTGGACTTGTATTGTTATGTTATTGTGATATTCGGTAAAAACCTAATTATAACGAAAAAAATTATTGAATATAAGGATATATCGATAAATTAAATTTTTTAATGTGAAATGTCATTTTATAGTGGGAGGAATCTATGAAAAAAATTGGAAAAAAAAAATTATAAAAGCTTAAAGTCGTTTAGAAAGCGAAAGACTATGAATGTTCGAAGTTTGGGTTATGATTTCTACTCATAATTTAGGGGTTGTTCAGGGATACACTTTTCAAATTTTTAAAAAAATTATTTTCAACGATCCAACTGTACGGTTGATTAATATGTTGATGTCAATGATATACGTAAGATATTGGATTTTTTTATTTTAAACTCCTATTTTTTATATTAAATCTATCGATCAAATTTTGTATTCCGACTAATATTGTGGGCATATACTTATACATAATTTGTACGCATATAATTGGATTGGATCTTAGCTCAGTGGTACGACGCTAGTACATTGTGGGGATGGTCGAAGGTTCGAATCTTCTCGAACAACTTTTTTTTCCTCTGGGGCTATTTCCTCCAAAACTGACCAATATTGGTAGGAAATAGGTAGAACTGCGTACTCCTACTTTTCTAGGGTTAAAACTGACCAATATTGGAAAGAAATGGTCCAAAATGGTAGAAAAAAGCCCAATCACCAAAATTAATAATTTTCTTAAATTTTTTGTGGTTGGTTATCATGTTTTTATTGGTCAAACTCTACGAACGTAAAGATCTATAAAATTTAGTATTGTAGGATAAAAATTAGCTCATTTGGACTTGCATTGTTATGTTATTGTGTTATTCGGTAAAAACCTAATTATAACGAAAAACATTAATAAATATAAGGATATATCGATAAATTAAATTTTTTAATGTGAAACGTCATTTTATAGTGGGAGGAATCTATGAAAAAATTGGACAAAAAAAAAATTAAAAAAGCTTAAAGTCCTTTAGAAAGCGAAAGAATGTAATTGTTCGAAGTTTGAGTTAGGGTTTCTACTCATAATTAGGGGTTGTTCAGGGTTACTATTAACACAATATCACGCAAGTATACGTGGTCACAAGTAATATAGATAAAATCGAGTTCGTTCCGCAGAGATCTGGTATAGGTTTTAATTCAGTAGATGTACTTATGCAACAATGTATGGTTTTAACTCACTGGTAAGACAATTAACTAATTGGGATTTTTGATTATCTAATTTAAACTAAGATGCAAATTATCAAACTAAAAATTCATTAACTAAAATGATTTAAACTGATTTATATATATGAGAATAAACATGGGATCCTAACTTCATTATCTACTTCACTTAGAGTCGACGCCTTTAATCAATGCATGTGATGGTTTTGATATCTGACCAGACAACACAAAACAAGTAAGAGTTTCCTCTCGGTATACTAATACCAAACTACGCATACATCCAAAAAAGATATAGAAGATGGGTAGACACCAATTATGTTTAGACCCTATATCTCTATAAGATTTGAAAACATAACAGTTTAAGAACAAGTTGTCTATTAAGATCATGGCAAGTTGCAAATCATGATGTTAAAATATCAACCTATCCTATGCTAGCATGGCAAGTTCTAAATCCCAAGATCCACTCTCGTTTCGCAAGAGATTAGCAATTCAATTTAGATGTTAGCTACGCATCTAAAAGCATTAAGATTAACCATACGAGGATATCAAGAATTCACCACACACATATCTTTAAAGCAATCAAACTACTAAGTTACGTAGATAAATCCATTAGAATTCCATGACAACGATTAGCTCATAATTGAACCGTTCATCGTCATGGTATTTGATGAAAACATGATAATAAACAAGATATGAAAGAAAGACGCAATAATATTAATGAAACAAAGAGTTGAGAAAACAAATCTATAATCCAAGGTCTACAAAAGATGAAGTAGATCTAGATCCGTGCTTGTCACGAGCGTTCAATCCTTCTCCACTTTTCTCCCTTGCAATTCTACATTACAATAATAAAACGATACGAATTACGATGCTAAGATGTGTTCAAATAGGCTCTAGATTTCTTGTCCAGCAAGAATTTACCTTTTATTACAATTAGAATTCGATGAAGGTACTAAAAACTGCCCAAAATACAATTAGAACTTAAAAAGGGCAAAACAGTAATTTCCTGCTCCCATCAGTCTGTTTGCCACGCTGCCTGCGCCCACCACGCACAGCCTCCATCTGGACGACCTGTCCAATGTTGTAGAAAATCTCCCAAGCTTCGTGTGGACAGTAAGATCGCTGAAAATGGACTTCTAGAACTCCAGATATGGCCAAAACAGTGTAGACTGCGCAACCTTCCCGGAAATCCGAATTTTAATCAATTTAACCTCCAAAAACGACAGAAGCATCAAGCATAATCGACATTCTTGCAACCCTGCACAACTACACAAAACACATCAAAATTACAACAAACTTGAGTCCAAGACAATCAATTTAAGCCGATATGGAATGCTCCAAGTGGATATAAAATCCACTTATCACACCCCCAAACTTAAACTGATGCTTGTCCTCAAGCATAAACAATTACAACTAACTAACTAACTAGTACCACTTCCGTAGGTGATCACAGTTGCATTTGGCATATGCAACAAGCCCTTTAAACCCCTAGGCAGCCCTAGTGGACGAGTAAGGTCTCGTGAGGGCCTATAGCGAATGTACCCACAAAATCCAATGCAATGCAATGCATGAATGCAACTATTATGAAAATACAAATAATCTAGTACTAATATCCTACCATACCATCAAATCCTCTCATGCCATATCAACTTAAGAATCAAAGTAATAACGCAATGTCTTGGTGTTGAAAGTGCAAGTATTCACATAGTCTACTCAATGAACATGCATAAGTTCTCAAAAGCCCATGTCAAATGTAAGAATAAGTTAGTAAACATGCTAAGCCTACAAGAGTACATCTTTGAGACAAAACTCGGGATCTCATAAGCAAAAACAAGTAAACACTCACAATCCACTCACAAAAGAATACTCTCTCAAGAACAAGGGTAAGTGTATCACTCAATTCCAAAAAAATCATAAACATGCTTGACATTTGGTATCAATCTAACTCTTAACACAACATACATCAATGACGATAATCAAAAGATCTTTATTTGGGTTGTAACGGGGCTAGGGACAAGGTATGTCAAATAAGCCAAATCAGGTGAAGTGTCAAAAGCTAGTAAGTACCATAATAAATCATACACAACACCCTATTTCCCCCACATAATCTATTATTTTTCTTCCAACAAAACACTCAATTAGTCGACTTAAGTAGGATCACCACAAACACAAATATGCTCTCATAATATATTTTTTTCTTTTTTTTTCTTTTTCTTTTTATTTTTTTATTTTTTTAGAGCTAAATATAACACAAACAATAATATAAACAATAACAATGATCCCACAATTTTATTACACATGCCAACTATCAAGTAAATAAATCCAATTTTCAATATTTCCCCCAAAAGTAAGACCAACAATAAACCCCTCCTTACACAACTTATTACTCCCTTAAACACTCTACTAGCCTTTGACAATATGAGTTCAAATTAATGAAAGGCCAATACAGAAAAAGTCTAGGCAAGTAATGTGGTATGTCACCGAAAAATAGGATTAAGCTCAACCATTTAACTAATTGATCATGTAAATATGGTGTGGTAATATAGGAAAATATGTGGTTATTACTAAATGCGTTTATCATTTTAATCGTCAAATAATGTCATGCGTTTCAAGAAAGACCTCAAACAACTGCTAGCAATGCAAATAATCCGTGGACACTCAAGCAACCGAATAAATTGCAACAAATATGCAATAAGGCTAAAAAACTCACTTGGTGGAAAAACGTACTCAATCCTAAGCAAAAATCTCTCTAATGCACCGACTTATATTCAAAGCATGCAAACTAAATCATCTTGCACATATTCATGTCCTTCTAATCACTTACAACATTCAATAAGTCTACTAGTTTCAACTTATTAGTGTATGTGTGTGCACAAGAACAAAGCATATCACAAGAACAACACAAAATTCCTATCAAGCTTGGGTGCAAATGCAAACTATTATGAACTCACATGAAATATGAACATTAAAACAGAATGTCCTCTATGAAACAAACGTAGATAACACGAAAATAAATGCATAATTTACTACTACTAATATGCAAAACATGAAATCCTACATGAATACACATATACAATACTTATCCCCCAAACCACCCCCAAACTTAAAATATTCAATGTCCGCATTGAATGGAAGTAAATACAATGGATAGTAGAAAACATACCTAACCATCTGAGTCATCACCCTCCTCGGGTAAATCTGATGGAGGATACTGCGTACGAGCTCCATAGACTAGCCACTCCCCAAATAACAAGAATAAATTAAACTCCCCCAAACTTGAACCTTGAAACTTTAAACTTGAATGAAATTGGAGAAGGTTAGATTTGGTTTTGTAATTGTGTGTTTGTAAGTATAGGTATATAAGGTCGAAGATATAGAAAAGGAGATGGAATTTGAATTAGAATAGATATAGGTTTAGGATGATGGGAGGGTTTTGGAATTGAAATAGAAGTAGAATTAAGATTTAAGGATGAGAGAATAAGAATTGGAATAGAATTTGGGGAATAGAATTTGGAATAGAATTGAAGTAGAATTTGGGGATTTTTATGTTGAAAAAACAACAATTTTCGGGCAAAATTTTGGCAGAAAGGGTGTAACACAGGCGCAGCCTGCGTGTCAGGGGCGCAGCCCGCACAAAGATCAGTAACGCAGGCACATCCTGCGTGTTAGAGGGGCAGCCAGCGCGGAAAGCAGTAACGCAGGCGCAGCCTGCGTGTCAGGGGTGCTGCCTACTTGAATTTTTTTTTGAAAGAACAATACATAGCTTGGGTTGCCTCCTAAGAAGCGCTGTCGTTAACGTCATTTAGCCGAACAAATATGATTCAAATCATGATGGCTCGAAGATCGCATTTGACTTGTCCTTAGCAGAAGGACCATTCTCCCATTGTTTGACAACTGTCTTGCTATCTTTCCACATCTTTTCCAAATCCAACTTCACTTTGACTCTTCCTCCAATCGATTTTTTCTTTTTCTTCTTCACACCACTCCTAAGGTGTTTATGCATCACAGTTGATTGATAAGAACCCTCTTCTACCTCATCATCCATGATCCACCTTCTTAACACATTATCTTGACACACTTTAGAAATCACCAACTCATCATTCAGAAGAACATACTTCAAATGGAATGGAAGTTTGCCAAGCTTTACATTCGAGAGATCTCGAATTGAAGAACTGTCAATGGAATCATTGATGTGATGCTTTAGCATGTGTGTGTCCAACTTTTCGCCCAACAACTAATCAAACTTCTTTCTCTAACCTGTATCAACCATGTCCGCAATAAAACACTCTTCATCCTCTGTCGGAAATTTCATGGCCTTGAACACATTAAAGGTAACATTCTGATCTTGCACCCTCATTGTAAGCTCTCCTTTTTGCATATCGATCAAAGTACGGCGCGTAGCTAGAAAAGGCCTTCCCAAGATTATGGGAATCCTCTTGTCTTCTTCGAAATCTAGAATCGCAAAATCGGCAGGAAATATGTGCTTATCAACCTTCACCAATGTAAGAACCCAGATTTTTGGTGGAATTAAAACTTTTATGTATTTAATGATGTAAGAATGAATAGTAGTTACGGCTACAATGTAATAGTTGATATTTGGATAGAATGAATGGAATTAGACTTTATTATTTCTATGTCTTGAAGAATGCTAAAGGGTGACAACATAGGTAAGAATAATCTATCTCCTAAGGGAATAAGATATGGAAATTCCAAGTAGGAGATTATTCTCATGTCATCCAGATCGATAACGATTAATCCAGTAGTTCCGAAAAAAGGTTAAGGAACGATCGAAAGAGAATACGGAAAATTGTACAACCCTAAGAGAATAAGTAAAGAATAAAGAATTAATAGTGTTTTGGTGGGAGTATAGAATAATATGAGACGACACTATATTGAAGTATTCGGAACGGATTTCCGAGTTAGTATTAGTGATCCAGGGGGAAAATAAGTTTATGTACAAGTTGTCGGATTCTGAAAAACCGCACTTTTATTTTCTCCGAGAGTTCCCTGGACACTGATAGCCTTAAGTATTTAACGAATGGATTTAAGGAATATAAATTAGAAAGTTAGAAAGAAAGATGGAGAATGATAGTATTAATATTAGAAAGATATTAGAAATCCGTGAAATATTCCTACGAACGATCAATTGAAACGGGCAATAACCGGACACAGAATCAAGCAGAGAAAGCAAGATACATGTATGTGCAAGTGGATGGAGTAGTAGAAACCAAAGAATGTCACATGTAAGTCAACTACAAGCTAAGTGGTGTAAATGCATTTTTGCAAAAGGGATGTGCATAATAAGGAGCCTACACTTGTCACAAGATAAAGCACCAAGATTAGGCTAGTGGAGTATGATGTAATCGCTTTAGAATAGATATTATCTTAAGGCAACATCCAATAATTCATTTCCACCAAGCAAAGAAAGAAACCAAAGCAAAAACTCTCCATTTTCTTCCTTAAACAATACTCTCGGCCAAGTAGCTAGAAAAGGGGGTTCCCACCATTATTTGATCTTCAAATTTTTAGGGTAAGTACTACATATCATAGCTTAGATCCCCTATAAATTTCAGCTTCAAATTCACTTTCATCCATTTTCAAATAAATCATCAAAGATGATGATGAATTGTGTTTTCAAGAACTAATCTTTCTTTTTCTTTTTTTCATGGTTGATCCTAGCTAAGTTAATGTTATCCAAGGACCATACCAAGCTTTGTGAGGCTAGTACATACTACAAGGAAGGTATAAGACTTGAAACCCTAGCTCTTGTTTTGAGATTAAGAATATTCTTGGATGATTTAGCTTAGTTATGATTATGTTCATTATTATAAGCATGCTTAGTTAATGATTTAGGGATTTTTCATGATGATTTTGATGCTAAGATCAGTAACTTCTGGACTTGTTGAGATGATTATTATGTGTATAAGTTGTTTATATGCCCGGGGTGGCTTGGATTGTTGATTGTGATTTTTGGAACGTTCGTATTATAGCCGTTATAATGCCGAAATTTCGTTAATCATTGAAAACTGTGCATCACAGTAGGTCTAATGGCCGAAACAGGACAAGTATCTAACATGCCCTTGTAGATCTTGAGTCGTAGATCATTTTGGAAAAATAATCAAATCAAACAGACTTACGGTTTAGGATTTATGACCGATATACTAAAAGTAGTTCGAATCCGTAAACGAAAGTTCGTAACTGAAATTGAACCCCGATAAAATATGTAAAGTCATGACGAATCTTGGTAAATAAATACTATAGGTAAAAAGGAAGGTGAGAAAGAAAACCGTATGTCAAAAGGATCGTTTTTCGATTTATTCAAAATATTCGAGTCGAGGTTAAACGCGAACGAACCCCTAAAAGACGACTCGATTATAACTTCGGTAAAACACTTAGAAAACGGGCGATAAAACTAGAAGTATAATATTGGTTCGTAACGATCGACTTTAGAACTTGTATGACTTAAGTATTTCCCAAGTGTAAGTACAGTGACATGTCGTATTAACGAACGAATGTCGGGTCGGATCGATGATAAAAGGAATCCACTAAAAGGGGTATAACGAGATAACTCGAGAACGTGTTTCGATTTAAATATAACTTAACTTTTAAGATGTTAAGTGATTAATCTCGAATGCCTTGGCTATTTATAGATCACCAAGCTGACCCGGGACCCGCTACCACTACCCCTTACAGTACTCGACTACCAGGCAAGTTTCAATTCCCTTCTTGTAGGCTGTTGTTGTGATTGAATATATATATATATATATATATATATATATATATATATATATATATATATATATATATATATATATATGTTTCTATGTTATACATAAGCCATAGCATGCATTCCTACTTTCAAGTTATATCGTTATGCTTGTTCCCTGATTGTTTATTGACTTATAAATTAGATAGCTAACGTATCAATTATAACCGGTTGTTGTAAGACCTTCCTAGAAGGGCGTATACATCTTATTCATCAAATATAGACCGGGAGTCAATATTTCTTGATATATCGAGATTACCTCGGAGGAAAATATTTAAATAAATATTTTCCATTATTTGGGCGACTAATATTATTTGAATATTCGTTCGAGATTATTTATTTAACGATCCGTACTTCAAATAATTATTTGAACGTAACCATTCGATGAATAATATTGTTCAATATTCATTCAGAGTCGAATTGTTTATTGATTATTCTTTCGAATATTCTTCTAAAGACGAGACTACTAAATGAATATTATTGGATATTCATTTAGAATATTATTTTATTAAATAAATATTACTTTTGAATATTTATTTAAGATATTAATTACTTGATGAATATTATTTTAATATTCATATGAAGCTTGATTTATTTATCGAATATTATCTCGAATATTCTTTTAAGGCTTGGATTACTAAATGAATATTACTTGATATTCATTTAGAATATTATTCAATAAATGAATATTACTTTTGGAATATTCATTTAAATTCCTAATTAATTATGAATATTATCTTAAATATTCCTTTCAGGTCTTATTAATTAATGAATATTATTTTGAATATTCATTTAAATATTTATTTATTCAATAAATATTCTCCTGATATTTCTTCAGGGATTATTTTGAAAAATACTCTGACTAAAGATATTCTTTCATATTCCTAAATATTCTTTAAATATTTTTAATTCAATAAATATTCTCTGAATATTTATTCCATACTTAGAATAACCTCAATAAGGTTTATCTTCTTCGATTATTACGAAAAATATTTCGGAGTCATATTATTATTAATCTTATATCAAGAAATGTTCTCAGACATCATTCTTCTTTGAGTCTATCTCCCTAATAATAAGGGAACCTTACTTGGAAAATGTTATTTATCTTGTCGACTTCCCGGTCATAAAGTATTCTCTTCACTCGCAACTCGGGTGCTATTGACTTATTAAGTCGTTGTTTACCTTCTCATCTTTCGAGGGATAAGATTGTTGGAACAAGTTGATATTCGTTACCAAGCAATAGCTTGGAAGTTATTGGTGAATTTTCCTTTCCAACTAGATACGACTACTTTGTAGAGTTTTATCAACAAGTAGTATACTTGGGGAAAGGGGGACGAACGTTACATTTAGAATCATGAATTCTACTTGAACTAGGAGTCGTGTAAGAGGCCGAATAGTGCCGGTCCATCCCCTTTGGCCCAACCGTTGGCCGGGGAGAGCTAGTAAGGCGGTAGACAAGTAAAGCCGTCAGTTCTTCCTTCTACCGGTAGTAAATCTAATTTGAGCTGTACGATATCGACTGATCATCAAGATTGGAACAGCGGGCGCGGTGAATACTCCATCATTGGTTCATCATCCAAACTTATTTATTTCCTGCAACATGATTACTGTTGGCAGAGCTGGAAAAGTGTTCATAACTGGAATTGTAATCTTTTCATACAAGTTCCTCTTTTTAATGACAATGAGAATATCTCACTTACTTTTGATATAGCAGATATTTCTACAAACAAATACTTTGAGTTACCTGGTAACTTCATCCTTTATATTATACTGGCAATAACTTCATTAATGCATGGCATATGATTTCAAAGGATATTTTGAACTGCTGTATATATGTATCACTGTTCGGTTATATTATTGTTGGTGGGATTTCGCTCACCCTTGTCTTGTTCATATTATGTCACAACAACATCTAGGACAGATGGCCTGTGTTAGGCGCACTCGGCGTAAGCGGGTTACCCGACCCACCGGACTCCCCGCTGAGATGCTAGCCGCCATTACTGAGGTAGCTTAGTTAGACAGCTTTTGTTTCCTGTTTAACTATATGTATAATTAATGTAATCAACGGCAAAACTGTTAAACTTATGATGTTATCCTTTTGGGATTGTTATAACTTTTATCCGTAAACCTTTTAATGTAAGACCTATTTCAATTTCATCTCTAGGACTATAATTGTGTGTGTGAGAGTGGTTTTTATTGTGGGGTCATAGCATGCTACTTATTGATTTTGGACTCAAGTCAAGTATTATGTATAAGTTATAAGACCGTAACGACCCAATCCCTGACCCCGGATCTGAGGGTGTTACAGAGATGGTATCAGAGCGAGAGTTATATATCCCAAGAGATGATACGACGTTATATAATAATAAATTCACTAATATAATAAGGACCGTTGCCAGGTTCACCTAAAACCCTTACGAGAACTTTTTAAGTATCATGATAGTAACATAGTTCGTCTTGTGTAGGCGAGCGACATGTCGGCCCAGGAGGCAGCTGCGAGACAGCATGATGAGGATATGTTCCGGACTAGGGACCCGTACTATGAGCACTTGCCTGAGGAGGAGGACGCTGAGGAGGCCCAGGTTGATGCTGACACAGATGTTGTTGAGACTCAGGGGGAGGAGGACCCGGAGGGGATCCAGACAGGACATGATGCTGAGTTAGTTGCTGAGGATGAGGATTATTGGGTTGTATCTGAGATTAGGACCATGGAGGAGGATACTAATATGATCACTGAGCAAGTTGATAAGTGCATAATTTTGTATATTTTTATTACCTATTTGTTGCTTGGAATCGTATTTTAATAAATTATTTTGTTGCATTTCAGGAAATTTCGAGAAAACTGAAGAAATGGCAAAATAAAGAAATAAATGACAAAAGAAGAAAAAGAAGGACCAAAACAAGAAGAAAAGGAAAAGCAAGGGGGGGTGGTGCATATTTTCACCAAACAAAATGGATGGCCAAGATTTAGCCAACACTAAACTAAATCAATTGCCAAGATTCACCCATACCTACCAAAAACCCTAATTATTTCCTATAAATAGGCCTCATCTTCACTTGTTAAAGACAACTACCTTACATACTAGAAGTATAGTAGTAGTAGTTCATCTCCCAAAATTTTATTTGTAATATTTTTCTTCTTGTAAACACTCTTAATTTTTATGCAAATTTCAAGTTTCATGTTAATTCTTGCATCCCTCCTTCATTTTATTTCCCTTGTTCTTTATTTCGTTATTTTCGTAAATTCTCGGGTGGATAAAGTAGCAACGCTAACCACACGGGATTGAAAGTATCGATTTAAAGAATTTGTTTCGTAGTTTTAATTTCCGTTTTAAATATTAATTTAGCCCTTTTAAATTTCAATTTTATTGTGGGATTTATTATTATTATTAATTGTAGATCTAAATGTTTAATTTTTATGTGTTGGTATAAATATAAAAAAAAGAATTAGTTATTAATTTCAGTTCGTATTTTCCTATGTTTTCATGTTAATTCGAAGCAGCTTCCCCTGTTTTCTCTTCTGAGTGTTCAAATCCACATAACAGAAAACCCTTCTCTCTCGTTTCCTCACATCCCTCTCCGGCCTCTCTCCCATCTCCCAAAATCTCTCTCCCTCGTCTTTACTTTCTCTGCGATTAGAAAAAAAACCCCCATCCGAATATCTCTCCTTCCCTGTTCTACGCTTAATCCTCTCCAACCCCAGTTCTATTCAACCATAACCGTTTCTCTCTCCCCTGGTTATCTCTCTTTCGCGTCTCTCTCTACAATCTCTCTCTCTCTCTCTCTCTCTCTCTCTCTCTCTCTCTCTCTCTCTCTCTCTCTCTCTCTCTCGTTCCTCTCTCCCTTTTCTTTCCATCCAATCGAGCCATCTCCCCTGTTCTTTGCAAGTCCATCGTTCACCCTCCCCCCCTTTTTACTTTTCTCTCGACACAAACCCATTTCCCTTGTTGCTAAGTTTTCGATTACATTTTTTTTATATTACTGTCTTGCTGTTAAGTTTTAGAGATTCCTGATTTGATGTTGCTTATGTTATTGATGTCGAATCATTGTTTGATTAGAGTTATCGGTTGAGGTTATTGGTCGAATGGTCGTGTTGCTGTTCGGTAATCTTCATTCTGCAGGATGTCAACTATTGTTGGTCTTTCTCTCTCCCCTGGTTATCTCTCTTTCGCGTCTCTCTCTACAATCTCTCTCTCTCTCTCTCTCTCGTTCCTCTCTCCCGTTTCTTTCTATCCAATAGAGCCATCTCCCCTGTTCTTTGCAAGTCCATCGTTCACCCTCCTCCCCTCTTTACTTTTCTCTCGACACAAACCCATTTCCCTTGTTGCTAAGTTTTCGATTACGTTTTTTTTATATCACTGTCTTGCTGTTAAGTTTTAGAGATTCCTGATTTGATGTTGCTTATGTTATTGATGTCGAATCATTGTTTGATTAGAGTTATCGGTTGAGGTTATTGGTCGAATGACCGTGTTGCTGTTCGGTAATCTTCATTCTGCAGGATGTCAACTATTGTTGGTCGAGTTTTACTAAGTTCACTGTTTTGATCTTCTTTGCTGCGATTTATTGTTTATGTTTGCTGAGTTACCGAGTTGGCTGATTGAGTCCCAGTCGTTCGAGTTTTTAAACGTTACTGAGTAGTTTTGATTTGTCTCGTTTGTTTTTCCGCAAGCTATTGTCTGAGTTTTTGTTTGTATCTATTCGATGTTGAATGGTTGTGAATGTTGTTGAGTTTGGGTTGATTCTCAGGATTGTAAAGTTGGTGAGTTTTGGTTTGTTCGAATGGTGTTAAGAAATTTGGCTAAGTCGTTTTGCTTTCTGAGTTGTAGTTGTTGTTGGATTGTAGAGTCTTTGTAAACATTCGATTGTAATGTTAATTGCTATTGTTAAATTGATGGTTTCCGAGTTATTGTCAATTGATTTATGTTTTGTCGAGTTAACCCATCTGTTTGCTGAAATCTTTGTTGCGTTTTTGTTTAGTTTTGGCTGTTAATGTAGTCGAGTTGTTTAGTTTTTGTGCAGAGTTTGGTGTATTTAATTTTTGTTGAGTTTGTTAATGCAGCTGAATTAGAATTGTAGTTGTATAATTTCGTTTGGTTTTTGTTATCCTGATTCCTGGCTGTTTCTCCTTATTAAGCAATCATGTTGAAACTTTTAAGTGTAATTCTGTAAATAAAATTTGGTTTAATTCGATTTTTGAAATTTTAAAATAAATTAGTTTTTGTTCTTTTAACTTTTAAATGGGTAGATTAAAATAGAATAATTTACATTATCTTTTAAATAGTTTTAGTAAGTAATAGTATTAAATTGCACTTTTTCAAAATCCAATTTAATTCAATTTTAGAATTTTTAGAGTGATTTATTTTTCTTCACTTTTAATTAAATCAATTTGGAAATAGAAAAATAGATTAATTTTCTTTTAAATAAAAATCAATTTAAATATTAAAATGCCAAATTCAGTTTTTAGTTTAGAAATAGAATAATTTAATTTTTAATAGATCTAGGAATTAAATAAAAAAAATAAAAAAATAAAATCCAAAATTTACAAAAATCCCAACTTGTTCTAATCCGCCTAAGTTAAAAATTAAGGATCGTGAAATAAAAATTATTCCCTGTGGATTGAATCTTAAATATTAAAACGATGATTGTGCGCTTGCGATATTTAACTGTCATGTTTTCGGCACATCAAGTTTTTGGCGCCGCTGCCGGGGACTTAATTATTTTTCACACCTTAATATTTTATTTTTCGGATTAGTTTTATTTCTTGCCTTAATTTTTTTATTTCGTTTTTTTAGGGAAGCGTGAAATTTCGGGACTCTTCTCTCGGAGAGCGGAAAAATTGGAATTTCTGGAAGTGTGCTTCGGTAACCCGTATCTCACTCTTTTCATCTTTTTATTTTTTTAGAAAATCACAAAAAAAAATTAAAAAAAAATAAAAAAAAAAATTCAAAACTTCACAAAAAAATTAGTTAGTAATTACATAATTATTTCATCATGCATTTAATCACTTAGGGCACATCATCTAGATTTTTATTTTCTTGTTTTTAATTTTTCGTACCTTATAAATTGTGGTGATTGTTGGAGGACCCAAAGGTACGTTAAATTTCTTCTTTCTTTTAGTTAAAACACGTAGTGTAAGCATCCATAATTGTTTATAGTTTTGTATATATATCGTTGTTTGTGGCATTAATTAGACGTTCGCCCCTAGGATTTCACGTTCAATTAGAAAGGTGCCTAAAAATAAACGTAATTAAGACTTATTCACGACCTTCAGTGTCTAAGGTTCGCCTGGCTGTTAAGATTTGGTGTCTAAGTGACGAGTTTGGCCTCTTGGCAATGCCTGCTCTAATATGGCCGAATCGGTCTGAATAATTCTTAATTTACGGATTTTTTAGTGTGTCTTAACGTTATTTAGGGAACCTAGGTTAGATCTTTCTTTTGATTTTTCACCCTTTATTTTGTGTGCTTAATTTTTCGCAAATTATTTGCTAAGTTTTTTCTTCCTGTTCATGCGCACTACTTGGGTTAGAGATAATTCTGCTAGGTTAGTGAGACCAATTGAGTGTTCAGCCTCTTCGGAATCCGAACCCGTAGAAATTCTTGACCTCGTAGTGACCATTGCCTTGTCTCTTAAGGACCGTTGCTATCCCACCCGCTCCGCTCAACCCTCATGTATCACTCTTCAACCGGTTACTGGTAATAATTTTGAGATTAAACCCCACTTTATTAGCATGTTACCTAAATTTACTGGGAGTGAGGGTGAGGATCCGTATCTTTTCCTTCATGAATTCGAGGAGGTTTGCGCATTTCAAAAACTCCAACAACTTTCCGAGGACTCCATTAGGTTTAGACTTATCAACTTCGCTTTGAAAGAAAACGCTAAGAAATGGTTGTATAGTCTTCCCGTTAATTCAATTTCCACGTGGGAGGATTTCGTAGTCATCTTTCTAAAAAAATTCTTTCCAAGCCATAAAACTACGAAACTCACTAATGAGATTAATCAATTTCGTCAAAAACACAACGAACCATTTTGGACGTGTTTTGACCGCTTTAAAAATCTTTTATCTCAGTGTCCCCACCACGGAATCGAAAAATGGAGCCTTTGTAAGATTGTGTACGAGGCCTTAGATGGTTCAACAACTGCGTTGTTGAAATCTATGTGCCAAGGGAAATTCATGGATAAGGACGAGGACGAAGGGTGGAAATTTTTTGAAGAGTTAGCCGAGAAGACTATGTTGTGGGTGTCCACTAGGGAACCAAATAAGTCTACCGAATCGTCTAGTTCATCTTCTTGGGGTTTGCATTCAATTGGAAGTAACATCGCAACCGATGCCAAGTTAGCCACCCTTACTAGACGACTTGAAGCCCTAGAAACACATAGTGGTCCCTCACACATGTCTACGTACCCAAATCAAGGGATGCAAAGTCCCCACGATTTTCAACAAGTCAATGCCATGTTTCAAAGGAATGATCCTTTTTCTCCGACTTACAATCCCGGGTGGAAGAATCACCCAAATTTCTCGTGGAACCAGGGCCAAAATTTTCAATCTCCGCCACCTTCTTTTCAACCTTCTGTTCAAAGGCCCAATCAGAATTCTTACTCACCTCCAAACCAAGGACCTTTTCCAAACCCAACTCAAAATCATGGTCCTATTCCGACTCAAACATCCGCCCATCCTCCCGGCTTTCATGAGTCAGATAAGAGAATTAATTCCTTGGAAAAGAACCTTAATGCGCTTTTAAAATCAACAACTAATTTGGCTCAATCTCAACAAGCCTTAATGCAAACCATGACTCAAGATAGGCAAATTTTGAATGCTAGTACTCAAGCCATATCTAAGTTGGAAGTTCAAGTGAGTCAGTTAGCCAACACCATGAGTGAGCTTGAGAAGAATAAATTCCCAAGTCAACCTGAGGTAAACCCTAGATTCCCCCTTAACCAAAGACCTCCTGAAAGTATTAATGCCATAATTTCTTTAAGGTCGGGGAATCAAGTTGACAATCAAGTAGGTGTCGAGTCTCCAGAAAAAGAGGAAGAGTCAAACGTTGAATCTGACCAAAGCATTAATCACTCAACTCCTGATTCAACAGAATCTTCTCATAAACCTTCCTCATCTTCCCAAATACCTTCTTCCTTTTCACCTACCAAATCTTCGTCTGATACTCCACTTCCAAAATCCCTTCCCGATGTGTCTAATGAGCGAGTCTTTAAGCCAAAAGTTCCGTATCCTCAAAGACTCCTCCTTCCCAAGCAATCGGCTCAAGTAGACAAAATTTTGGAAGTTTTCAAGCAAGTCGAGATAAACATTCCTCTTTTAGATGCCATTCAACAAATTCCTTCATATGCCAAGTGTCTAAAAGATTTGTGTACGCATAAGCGAACCACCCAAGTCCCTAAGAAAGCCTTCTTGACGTCCCAAGTGAGCTCAATTCTTTCTAACCAAATTCCCGTGAAGTACAAGGACCCCGGTTGTCCAACTATTTCATGTGTCATATGTAATACTTTCATGGACAAGGCTTTACTTGACTTAGGTGCTAGTGTGAACTTGCTTCCATTTTCTGTTTATCAAGCCCTAGGTTTAGGCGAGCTCAAAAAGACCAATATGACACTTCAACTTGCCGATCGTTCTATAAAAATGCCCAAGGGATTAATTGAAGATGTCTTGATTAAAATTGGTGATTTTATCTTCCCGGTTGACTTTGTTGTCCTCGAGACTCAACCCGTTTCGAATTCCAAGAACCAAATTCCTTTCATCTTAGGAAGACCTTTTCTTGCTACATCTAATGCCTTAATCAATTGTAGGAATGGTTCGATGAAACTCACTTTCGGTAACATGACCATTGACCTTAATATTTTCAATGTAGGGAAAGAACCCAATGAGCTTTATGAACCATCAATAGGGGTTAACGTGGTCAACAAGTTTGCCACATGGTCTAGTTTCGAGGATAGTGAAATTGAGTCTCTTCTCGTTGAGGATTTCATAGTCAACCCTGAGTCTAATCGAGAGTATGCTGATTCGTTAAGGGATACGACTTCAGAAGAGATGCTGAGAGAGTTAGATGCGATTTGTTCTCCGTGGGAGACCCCACATGAGATTGTGAGTAGTGAGCTTGTCATTGAGAGTCCCGTTTCATCACCGCCACCTGCATTTGACTTGTTTGTTTATCATCCCGAGTTTGATCAACAGCCTTTAGGAGAAAACGAACTCTCATTTTTGTCATTCCTAGTGATTCGACTCCTAACCAGACTTTCATTGTCCCTAATCTGCTTAAACAAAATAAAGAAGCCTCAAGTTGGTTTAGGGTGAACAGTAGTGATTCTTGTTCTAATAGGTTGCATGATCCCACACTGATTGAGAAAGACTGTTCTAATCAAAATGTTCAAATATGTCTTGATCTTTTCTCACAGCTTCACCCAAAATTTCCTACCGGCATCGTCTAAGTCGGTTTTTCTTCTTTTACCTCCCCTCGAGAAATTCAGGTATGGGGGAGGATTTGTGTGCGTGTGTGAGTTGTTTTCTTTCGTAGTTTTTCAACAGTTTGTCATTCTCCGTCATTCCTTATCAGGTATTTTCTTACCATTCTCCATTGTAATTTATCTTGCATTTTGCATACATTGAGGACAATGCATGATTTAGGTATGGGGGAGGGTTTTAGTGTAAATACATAAAAATTGAAAAATCCAAAAAAATTAAAAATTTTAAAAAAAATCCAAAAATAGAGATATTTTAGCTTAGTTGTCCTTCCCACTCTTTAAATTCTAGAACTAGTTGGTGTTGACTATTTTTCGAAAATTATATGTATAATTCCTTTAGATAATTTGAACATAGTCAATTAAAGTTTTCCTCATGAAACATGTGTCGAACAAATTTTTGCTTAAAAATCCAAGATGGCACATTTGCACAAGACCTCTGATGGAAGAATTGTATAGGAATGTTATTCGATACCTGAGAGAGAACCCACATGTTAGAACAATGTCGAATCAAACCTTTGCGAGATTTTGCTCCTATAGTGTCAAGAAAAAAAGAAAAAAAAGAGAGTCGATAAATATTTGTAGTTGTAAAGTGCTAGTGTGATTTTGTAACAATAAATTCTTAGTAAGGAAATCGTCTAGGTTGGGCTCATTGATAACCCGAGTAAGTAAGTCTGAGGGGACTTTGTGCCTAGCAACCTAAGGTCCTTTGCGAACTGGGATTGTTGACATAAAACTCGCTAAATGGGTATTGATGCAAAAGTCTTGTGGGACCTCAACCATTGCACGGTCGGTCTAACTACTAAGAACGTGAAGTTTGGCTAGATACTTGTTTTGATAGTGATTGGGTTAGTTCAATATTGGTTGAAAAAGAGAAAATGTTCGTATGCACTTTATCCATCATAGGCCTTAAATTCACTACACACCTTGGGATTTTTTGTAAATTTTTAGAGTCTAATCAAGTGGACTGTGGGAACCTATAACGTGGCTATTATTAGAATAATCTTTAAGGCATATATTTTCCTACAAAATTGTTTTGTTGACACCAATGAAAGCTAGAGTAAAAGAGGAAAATTGGATACTTGCTGATTTATCTCAAAGATTTTATGGGTATATCTTCTGTAAATCCTTAGGAGACAACACTCCTCCTGTAGAGATCGTCTATAGGTTTAACGGGTTGGTAAACCTAAAATTACCCGTCACACCTACGAAAAGGAGTATAGGATTTTTTATCTAGATTTTCTTTTTGTTTTACTCGAGGACGAGCAAAAGATAGGTATGGGGGCATTTGATAAGTGCATAATTTTGTATATTTTTATTACCTATTTATTGCTTGGAATCGTATTTTAATAAATTATTTTGTTGCATTTGAGGAAATTTCGAGAAAACTGAAGAAATGGCAAAATAAAGAAATAAATGACAAAAGAAGAAAAAGAAAGACCAAAACAAGAAGAAAAGGAAAAGCAAGGGGGGGTGGTGCATATTTTCACCAAACAAAATGGATGGCCAAGATTTAGCCAACACTAAACTAAATCAATGGCCAAGATTCACCCACACCTACCAAAAACCCTAATTATTTCTTATAAATAGGCCTCGTCTTCACTTGTTAAAGACAACTACCTTACATACTAGAATTATAGTAGTAGTAGTTCATCTCCCAAAATTTTAGTTGTAATATTTTTCTTCTTGTAAACACTCTTAATTTTTATGCAAATTTCAAGTTTCATTTTAATTCTTGCATCCCTCTTTCATTTTATTTCCCTTGTTCTTTATTTCGTTATTTTTGTAAATTCTCGGGTGGATAAAGTAGCAACGCTAACCACACGGGATTGAAAGTATCGATTTAAATAATTTGTTTCGTAGTTTTAATTTCCATTTTAAATATTAATTTAGCCCTTTTAAATTTCAATTTTATTGTGGGATTTATTATTATTATTATAAATTGTAGATCTAAATGTTTAATTTTTATGTGTTGGTATAAATATAGAAATAAAAAAAATAAAAATAAAAGAATTAGTTATTAATTTCAGTTCGTATTTTCCTATGTTTTGATGTTAATTCGAAGCAACTTCCCCTATTTTCTCTTCTGATTGTTTAAATCCACAAAACAGAAAAACTTTCTCTCTCGTTTCCTCACATCCCTCTCCGGCCTCTCTCCCATCTCCCAAAATCTCTCTCCCTCGTCTTTACTTTCTCTGTGATTAGAAAAAAAAACCCCCCATCCGAATATCTCTCCTTCACTGTTCTACGCTTAATCCTCTCCAACCCCAGTTCTATTCAACCATAACCGTTTCTCTCTCCCCTGGTTATCTTTCTTTCGCGTCTCTCTCTACAATCTCTCTCTCTCTCTCTCTCTCTCTCTCTCTCTCTCTCTCTCTCTCTCTCTCTCTCTCTCTCTCTCTCTCTCTCTCTCCCTCCCTCGTTCCTCTCTCCCATTTCTTTCCATCCAATCGAGCCATCTCCCCTGTTCTTTGCAAGTCCATCGTTCACCCTCTTCCCCTTTTTACTTTTCTCTCGACACAAACCCATTTCCCTTGTTGCTAAGTTTTCTATTACGTTTTTTTTATATCACTGTCTTGCTGTTAAGTTTTAGAGATTCCTGATTCGATGTTGCTTATGTTATTGATGTCGAATCATTGTTTGATTAGAGTTATCGGTTGAGGTTATTGGTCGAATGACCGTGTTGCTGTTCGGTAATCTTCATTCTGCATGATGTCAACTATTGTTGGTCTTTCTCTCTCCCCTGGTTATCTCACTTTCGCGTCTCTCTCTACAATCTCTCTCTCTCTCTCTCTCTCTCTCTCTCTCTCTCTCTCTCTCTCTCGTTCCTCTCTCCCGTTTCTTTCCATCCAATCGAGCCATCTCCCCTGTTCTTTGCAAGTCCATCATTCACCCTTCTCCCCTCTTTACTTTTCTCTCGACACAAACCCATTTCCATTGTTGCTAAGTTTTCGATTACGTTTTTTTATATCACTGTCTTGCTGTTAAGTTTTAGAGATTTCTAATTTGATGTTGCTTATGTTATTGATGTCGAATCATTGTTTGATTAGAGTTATCGGTTGAGGTTATTGGTCGAATGACCGTGTTGCTGTTCGGTAATCTTCATTCTGCAGGATGTCAACTATTGTTGGTCGAGTTTTTCTAAGTTCGTTGTTTTGATCTTCTTTGCTGCGATTTATTGTTTATGTTTGCTGAGTTACCGAGTTGGCTGATTGAGTCCCGGTCATTCGAGTTTTTAAACGTTACTGAGTAGTTTTGATTTGTCTCGTTTGTTTTTCCTCAAGCTGTTGTCTGAGTTTTTGTTTGTATCTATTCGATGTTGAATGGTTGTGAATGTTGTTGAGTTTGGGTTGATTCTCAGGATTGTGAAGTTGCTGAGTTTTGGTTTGTTCGAATGGTGTTAAGAAATTTGGCTAAGTCGTTTTGCTTTATGTTGTAGTTGTTGTTGGATTGTAGAGTCTTTGTAAACTGTCGATTGTAATGTTAATTGCTATTGTTAAATTACTGGTTTCCGAGTTATTGTCAATTGATTTATGTTTTGTCGAGTTAACCCATCTGTTTGCTGAAATCTTTAGTTTTTGTTTAGTTTTGGCTGGTAATGTAATCGAGTTGTTTAGTTTTTGTGCAGAGTTTGGTGTATTTAATTTTTGTTGAGTTTGTTAATGCAGCTGAATTAGAATTGTAGTTGTATAATTTCGTTTGGTTTTTATTATCCTGATTCCTGGCTGTTTCTCCTTATTAAGCAATCATGTTGAAACTTTTAAGTGTAATTCTGTAAATAAAATTTGGTTTAATTCGATTTTTGAAATTTTAAAATAAATTAGTTTTTGTTCTTTTAACTTTTAAATGGGTAGATTAAAATAGAATAATTTACATTATCTTTTAAATAGTTTTAGTAAGTAATAGTATTAAATTGTACTTTTTCAAAATCCAATTTAATTCAATTTTAGAATTTTTAGAGTGATTTATTTTTCTTCACTTTTAATTAAATCAATTTAGAAATAGAAAAATAGATTAATTTTCTTTTAAATAAAAATCAATTTAAATATTAAAATGCCAAATTCAGTTTTTAGTTTAGAAATAGAATAATTTAATTTTTAATAGATCCAGGAATTAAATAAAATAAAAAATAAAAAAATAAAATCCAAAATTTACAAAAATTTCAACTTGTTCTAATCCGCCTAAGTTAAAAATTAAGGATCGTGAAATAAAAATTATTCCCTGTGGATCGAATCTTAAATATTAAAACGATGATCGTGCGCTTGCGATATTTAACTATCATGTTTTCGGCACATCACAGGTCATGGCTGTTGTTGTTGGACAGGCTTTAGATGAGGTTGAGCCATGGAATGATGTAGTAGGGAGTTCTGGACTACGAGTGCCACCCCTCCCTGTGGAGAGAGCCCCTACCCCACCACAACTACATGTGAGCCCATTCCCCAATGAGTTTGAGGAGCTTACCCCAGAGCCCCAGCAGACAGAGACTGCAGCTCCAGCTGAGCCATCCACCCCACCTCATGTCCCGATAGGAGGAGTCCCGGTATGTGTTCACAACTTGATTGTGAACGGGCTTTATATAGAGTTGCCAGTGGCGGATGCCAGGTTGGCAGAGTCTAGGAGGGAGTTGGCAATAGAGAGAGCCGCCCGGATGAGGTTGCAGGGCCGGAGGACTCTCAGTGACAGGGTTGGGTACAGGACTATGACCCGCATCGAGCTTAGGGCTCAGATGAGGGTGCGACTGTTGCCTACTGATGGGCATGGTATGGTAGACAGAGCAGATGCCGAGGAGATTTTCCGCATCGCCATGAGGAGGCTCCGGATGATGTTTCATCGTGGCGGCTGATTTCAGACGTAGTGATGCAGTAGTCTAGTTGTCTAGTCATGTACGGACGTAGTAGTGCCGGCTTTTGTAGGGATGGTTTTATTGTACTTATTTTCCCTTTTTGAAGATTAGACAGATAGACAACGTATTTCACTTTTGACTTGTTGTTGTTGTTAGGATGGTTGTACTTTAAACAATCGTTGTAACTCGGATGTTGTACCTTTTCGGTACCTGGTATATATTTGTTTCCCTTTCAGTTATTTCAATTTTGTTGGGATGTGATCACGAGTTTATTAGCATATGTACTGTTTTCGATTAAGTTTCCATGAGATATAAAACTGTGGGATCCTAAATCCAATCATGTAACGAATTATGCAAGGCAAAATCCTTTAAAGCAGGTAAGTGAACCTAATGTAAAAATTTCCAAATTTTCAGTAAAATGCCTCCAAGACGAATGGGCACTAGGGCTAACCCCCGTGAATCTACTGACCAAGAGAGTCATAACCAACACGAGGAAAACCATGAAAGTAGTGAAGAACAAGATCAGGACTATAATGAGAAAGAAGATTCCCAGTATGAAGCAGAGGATGAACCCATGTACTCTGAAGAATTTGAGGGGGAAATAGAGGGTGGAGAAACTGAAGTAGAGCAGGAAGGGGAGAACCAGGGCGGAGACCCCATGGGCCAGTTTATGGATCTACTTAAGTAGAATTTAAACCAATAACCTCAACCACCACCAGGAAACAACACTTCAGTAGCAAATTCCTTTAGAGCCTTTAAGTCCCTTAAGCCCCCAGAGTTCCACGGATCGGCTGATCCCGTTGAGGCGAGGGCCTGGGTCAAGGAAATGGAAAAATCTTTCGAGATTCTGAGTATCAATGAGGCTCAGAAGACTGTTTTTGCTACTTACCTACTAAAGGGAGAGGCCAATTATTGGTGGGAAGCCAAGAAGAAATGGAGACTGATGCTGTCTTAGCCTAGGAAAGGTTCAAACAATTATTCCTGGAGAAGTACTTCCCGAAGTTTATGAAAACCCAGATGGAACTTAAGTTTTTGGAACTGAAACAGAACAATATGTCAGTGGCTGACTATGAGGCCAAATTTACTGAGCTGTCGAGATTTGTGCCAGAGTTTGTAGACAAAGAAGAAAAGAAAGCTAACAGGTTTCAACAAGGGCTGAAGCAGGTTTCAACAAAGAAGAAAAGAAAGCTAACAGGTTTCAACAGGTTTCAACAGATTATGCCACCTTGGTGTAGAAGGCAACCATTGTGGAGGCTGGTAGTGATCAGATGCAGAGAGAGAGAGAGAGAGAGAAAGGGGGGATAAAGAGAAAGCATGTTATTATGGGCGGAGGATTCGCTGGAGGAAAACCCCCAACCAAGTTTAATCGAGGAGCGGTTTCCCTACCTGTAAGGAACGTAGGGTTTAAACCATCTGCGAGTGTAAGTGTGAGCCAGGGCGGCCATCAATCAGGAATGTCCCGTTCCAACCCTTCTCGACCTCCATTACCATTATGTGCTACTTGTGGGAAGAGGCATTCCGGGGTGTGCAACCTGAAGCAGATAAACTGTTATAAGTGTGGGCGAGCTGGGCACTATGCTACCTCTTATACCACGGTCATCCCTAACAGCCGAACCTGTTTCCAGTGCGGACAACGAGGGCACCTGAGGAAGGATTGCCCAAGGAGCAACCCAGCAGCATCAGGGGCAAGCAAGGCTGCCTCAAATAGGCCACCAACTGCTAGGACTTTTAATATGTCAGTACAAGATGCCGTGAGGGACACGGATGTGATAGCAGGTACATTTTCTCTCAATTCAGTCAGTGCAAATGTCTTATTTGATTCAGGAGCAACTAAGTCTTTTATATCTAGAGATTTTGCACATAAATTGAAATTTAAAACCCAGCAACTAAGGGATTCCTTACAAGTAGAAATAGCTAATCAGGAAATCTTACCGGTTAATCAAATTCACCCCGATTGTAAGCTAGAAATAGGAGGACGATCCTTCTAGTCAATTTAATTCCTTTTAAGCTAGGGGAATTCAATGTCATTTTGGGTATGGATTCGTTGTCTCGAAATAATGCGCAAATAGATTGTAAAGGGAAAAAGGTTAAGTTGAAAACCCCAGGGAAGAAAGAAATAGTGTTTAAGGGGATGCGACAGACCCAGAAAATTCAGACCATGGTGCAAACCAAGAGATTGTTACGAAAAGGGAACAAGGCTTATTTAGCTTACGTTATAGACACTCAGAAGGAAGCGCCAAGATTGCAAGACATTCCGGTAGTTAATGAGTTCGAGGACGTGTTCCCACAAGATCTTCCCGGACTACCACCTGATAGGGTAATTGAGTTTGCCATCGAGTTAGCCCCGGGGACGATGCCGGTTTCGAAGGCCCCGTACCGGTTAGCCCCAGTAGAAATGAAGGAGCTAGCTAAACAGTTACAGGAATTGTTGGATAAGGGCATGATAAGGCCCAGTGTGTCGCCTTGGGGCGCACCAGTGTTGTTTGTTAAGAAAAAGGATGGGAGTATGAGGTTATGCATCGACTACAGAGAGTTGAACAAGCTAACCATAAAGAATAAGTATCCATTGCCCAGGATAGACGATTTGTTTGACCAGCTAAGAGGCGCTGAATACTTCTCTAAGATTGATCTGAGAACGGGATATCACCAACTGAAGATCAAACCTGAAGATATCCCGAAGACTGCATTCCGTACCAGATATGGACATTATGAGTTTTTGGTAATGTCATTTGGATTGACCAACGCCCCAGCAGCCTGCATGGACCTAATGAATAGAGTGTTCAAGGAATATTTGGACAAATTCGTGATAGTCTTCATTGATGATATTCTCATCTACTCAAAGATAGAGGCAGAACACGCTGAACATTTAAGGATAACCTTAGAAATACTCAGGAAGGAGCAGTTATATGCCAAGTACTCCAAGTGTGAGTTTTGGAAAAATGAAGTACAATTCTTAGGGCACGTGATCAATAGAGAGGGAGTGTTGGTTGACCCCTCCAAGATAGAAGCAGTTTCAAACTGGGAACGGCCAACTACTCCAACCGAGGTGAGGAGTTTCGTCGGACTGGCCGGATATTACAGGTGATTTATCCAAGACTTTGCGAAAATCGCAGCTCCATTAACTCGACTTACCCGTAAAACCGAGAAATTTGAATGGACTGAAAAATGCGAGAAGAGTTTCCAAGAGTTAAAGAAGAGGTTGGTGACAGCCCCAGTGCTGGCATTACGTGATGGAAAAGGAGATTTCGTGATTTACAGTGATGCTTCGCATAAAGGACTGGGATGCGTGCTTATGCAGCACGGCAAGGTAATAGCGTATGTATCTAGGCAATTGAAGGATTATGAGGTCAGATATCCCACGCATGATCTAGAACTAGCAGCCATAGTCTTCACTTTAAAGATTTGGAGACACTACTTGTATGGGGAAAAGTGCGAGATTTACACTGACCATAAGAGCCTCAAGTACATTTTCACTCAGAAAGAGCTTAACATGCGCCAGAGGAGATGGTTAGAGTTAATCAAGGATTATGATTGTGACATTCGTTACCACCCGGGTAAAGCCAATGTGGTGGTTGACGCCCTTAGTAGGAAAGAAAAGCTCAAGATGATTGCTTCCGAGAAAGAGTTGATTAGGGACCTCGAGAAATTGGAAATCGAGGTCAGAATACCAGGAGAGAGTCAAAAGAAATTGATGGAAATTAGAATTCAACCTCCATTGCTGGAAAAGATTAGATTATGTGAAGAGCAGATAATGGAGGAAGAAGCAAACTCAGCAGAAGAGGTAATGACTGGGGAAGAAATCAAGTGTGACAAGGATAAAGATGGAATCATGAGATATACATACCGAATTTGGGTTCCAAATGTGCAGGAACTAAAGGATGAGATTTTACACGAGGCCCATAGCTCGAGGTACTCAGTTCACCCCGATAGCACCAAAATGTATAGGGATTTGAAGGAGTATTACTGGTGGCCCAATATGAAGAAGGACGTAGTTGCGTGGGTAAGCAGATGCTTGACCTGCCAATGAGTGAAAGCGGAGCACCAGAAGCCCAGCGGACTTCTACATCCCTTAGAGATTCCAAAATGGAAATGGAACACCTAGCCATGGATTTCGTAGTAGGTCTACCAAGGACCAAGGCTAATCATGACGCCATATGGGTAATTGTAGATCGAATGACGAAGTCAGCTCACTTTCTCCCGATCAACGAAAGATACACGGTCGACAGACTATTGGATATCTATTTAAAAGAGATAGTGGCGCGACATGTAGTCCCAGTCGCAATAGTATCCGATCGAGATCCTAGATTTAACTCCAGCTTTCGGAGAAGTTTTCAAGAATGTGTGGGGACCCGGCTGAACATGAGCACAGCCTACCACCACCAGACAGATGGGCAAAGTGAAAGGACAATCCAAACGCTAGAGGATATGTTGAGAGTTTGCGCGATAGACTTTAAAGGAAATTGGGATGATCACTTGCCATTGATCGAGTGTTCCTACAATAACAGTCTCCATTCAAGTATAGGAATGCCACTTTATGAGGCCCTTTATCAGAGAAAATGTCGATCTCCCTTGTATTGGGATGAAGTTGGAGAGCGAAAGATGCTCGGGCCTGAAGTGGTCTAACAAACTGAAGATGCAGTAGATCTAATCAAAGGACGGTTGGTAGCAGCCCAGGATCAACAAAAGAAATATGCCGACTTATCTCGAAAAGGCAAAGAATACGAAGTAGGAGACGTAGTGTTCTTAAAAGTGTCACCTTGGAAAGGTTTAATGAGATTTGGAAAGAAAGGGAAGCTGAGTCCCAGATACATTGGACCATTCGAGATCTTGAGACGGATTGGGGAACAAGCTTATGAGCTGGCATTGCCCCCGAATCTACAGCAGGTGCACAATGTGTTCCATGTTTCGATGCTGAGGAAGTATAACCCCGATGCCAAGCACATTGTAGAGTATGAGCAAGTGGACATGCAACCAGACTTGACCTATATAGAGCAACCTATGGAAATCATAGACCGGAAAGAACAAGTGCTCCAAAACAAGGTCATTCAGCTAGTCAGTGTTTTATGGCAGAACCACAATGTAGAAGAATCAACCTGGGAACTTGAAAGCGCAATGCAAGAGAAGTACCCCCACTTGTTTTCAAACTGATTCCGGGACGGAATCCTTTGAAGGAGGGGAGACTGTAAGAACCTAGATTTTGGGTGGAATTAAAACTTTTATGTATTTAATTATGTAAGAACGAATAGTGGTTACGGCTACAATGTAATAGTTGATATTTGGAAAGAATGAATGGAATTCGACTTTATTATTTCTATGTCTTGAAGAATGCTAAAGGGTGACAACATAGGTAAGAATAATCTATCTCCTAAGGGAATAAGATATGGCAATTCCAAGTAGGAGAATATTTTCATGTCATCCAGATCGATAACGATTAATCCAGTAGTTCCGAAAAAAGGTGAAGGAACGATCGAAAGAGAATACGGACAATTGTACAATCCTAAGAGAATAAGTAAAGAATAAAGAATGAATAGTGTTTTGGTGGGAGTATAGAATAATATGAGACGACACTATATAGAAGTATTCGGAACGGATTTCTGAGTTCGTATTAGTGATCCAGGGGGAAAATAAGTGTATGTAAAAGCTGTCGGATTCTAAAAACCGCACTTTTATTTTCTCCGAGAGTTCCCTGGACACTGATAGCCTTAAGTATTTAACGAATGGATTTAAGGAATATAAATTGGAAAGTTAGAAAGAAAGATGGAGAATGATAGTATTAATATTAGAAAGATTCTCGGTAAACCATAATTAGAAATCCGTGAAATATTACTACGAACGATCAATCGAAACGGGCAATAACCGGACACAGAATCAAGCAGAGAAAGCAAAATACATGTATGTGCAAGTGGATGGAGTAATAGAAACCAAAGTATGTCACATGTAAGTTAACTACAAGCTAAGTGGTGTAAATGCATTTTTGCAAAAAGGATGTGCATAATAAGGAGCCTACACTTGTCACAAGATAAATCACCAAGATTAGGATAGTGGAGTATGATGTAATCACTTTAGAATAGATATTATCTTAAGGCAACATCCAATAATTCATTTCCACCAAGCAAAGAAAGAAACCAAAGCAAAAACTCTCCATTTTCTTCCTTAAACACTACTCTCGACCAAGGAGCTAGAAAAGGGGGTTCCCACCATTGTTTGATCTTCAAATTTTTTAGGGTAAGTACTACATATCATAGCTTATATCCCCTAGAAATTTTAGCTTCAAATTCACTTTCTTCCATTTTCAAATAAATCATCAAAGATGATGATGAATAGTGTTTTCAAGAACAAATCTTTGTTTTTCTTGTTTTCATGGTTGATCCTAGCTAAGTTAAGGCTATCCAAGAACCATACCAAGCTTTGTGAGGCTAGTACATACTACAAGGAAGGTATAAGACTTGAAACCCTAGCTCCTGTTTTGAGATTAAGAATATTCTTGGATGATTTAGCTTAGTTATGATTATGTTCATGATTATAAGCATGCTTAGTCAATGATTTAGGGATTTATGAAGCATGATGATTTTGATGCTAAGATCAGTAGCTTCTGGACTTGTTGAGATGATTATTATGTGTATAAGTTGTTTAGATGCCCGGTGTGGCTTGGGTTGTTGATTGTGATTTTTGGAACGTTCGTATTATAGCCGTTATAATGCCGAAATTTCATTAATCATTGAAAACTGTGCATCACAGTAGGTCTAATGGCCGAAATTGGATAAGTATCTAACATGTGCTTGTAGATCTTGAGTCGTAGATCATTTTGGAAAAATAATCAAATCAAACAGACTTACGGTTTAGGATTTATTACCAATTTACTTAAAGTAGTTCGAATCCGTAAAAGAAAGTTCGTAACTGAAATTGAACCCCGATAAAATATGCAAAGTCATGACGAATCTTGGTAAATAAATACTAGAGGTAAAAAGGAAGGTGAGAAAGAAAACCGTATGTCAAAAGGATCGTTTTTCGATTTATTAAAAATATTCGAGTCAACGTTAAACGCGAACGAACCCCTAAAAGACGACTCGATTATAACTTCGGTAAAACACTTAGAAAACGGGTGATAAAACTCGGAGTATCATATTGGTTCGTAACGAACGACTTTAGAACTTGTATGACTTAAGTATGTCCCAAGTGTAAGTACAGTGACATGTCGTATTAACGAACGAATGTCGGGTCGGATCGATGATAAAAGGAATCCACTAAAATGGGTATAACGAGATAACTCGAGAACGTGTTTCGATTTAAGTATAACTTAACTTTTAAGATGTTAATTGATTAATCCCGAATACCATGGATATTTATAGATCACCAAGCAAGTTTCAATTCCCTTCTTTTAGGCTGTTGTTGTGATTAAATATATATATATATATATATATATATATATATATATATATATATATATATATATATATATATATATATATGTTTTCAGTTATACATATGCCATAGCATGCATGCCTACTTTATAGTTATATCGTTATGCTTGTTCCCTGATTGTTTATTGGCTTATAAATTAGATAGCTAACGTATCAATTATAAGCCGGTTATTGTAAGACCTTCATAGAAGGGCGTATACATCTTATTCATCAAATATAGACCGGGAGTCAATATTTCTTGATATATCGAGATTACCTCGGAGGAAAATATTTAAGTAAATATTTTCCATTATTTGGGCGACGAATATTATTTGAATATTCGTTCGAGATTATTTATTTAACGATCCGTACTTTAAATAATTATTTGAACGTAACCATTCGACGAATAATATTTTTCAATATTCATTCAGTGTCGAATTGATTATCGATTATCCTTTCGAATATTCTTCTAAAGACGAGACTACTAAATGAATATTATTGGATATTCATTTAGAATATTATTTTATTAAATAAATATTACTTTTGAATATTCATTTAAGATATTAATTACTTGATGAATATTATTTTAATATTTATATGAAGCTTGATTTATTTATCGAATATTATCTCGAATATTCCTTTAAGGCATGGATTGCTAAATGAATATTACTTGATATTCATTTAGAATATTATTCATTAAATGAATATTACTTTTTGAATATTCATTTAAATTCCTAATTAATTGTGAATATTATCTTAAATATTCCTTTCAGGTCTTATTAATTAATGAATATTATTTTGAATATTCATTTAAATATTTATTTATTCAATAAATATTCTCCTGATATTTCTTCAGGGATTATTTTGAAAAATACTCTGATTAAAGATATTCTTTCATATTCCTAAATATTCTTTAAATATTTTTAATTCAATAAATATTATCTGAATATTTATTCCACACTTAGAATAACCTCAATAAGGTTTATCTTCTTCGATTATTACGAAAAATATTTCAGAGTCATATTATTATTAATCTTATATCAAGAAAGGTTCTTAGACATCATTCTTCTTTGAGTCTATCTCCCTAATAATAAGGGAACCTTACTTGGAAAATGTTATTTATTTTGTCGACTTCCCGGTCATAAAGTATTCTCTTCAATCGCAACTCGGGTGCTATTGACTTATTAAGTCATTGTTTACCTTCTCATCTTTTGAGGGGTAAGATTGTTGGAACAAGTTGATATTCGTTACCAAGCAATAGCTTGGAAGTTATTGGTGAATTTTCCTTTCCAACTAGATACGACTACTTTGTAGAGTCTTATCAACAAGTAGTATACTTGGGGAAAGGGGGACGAACGTTACATTCAGAATCATGAATTCTACTTGAACTAGAAGTCGTGTAAGAGGCCGAGTAGCGCCGGTCCATCCCCTTTGGCCCAACCGTTGGCCGGGGGGAGCTAGTAAGGTGGTAGACGAGTAAAGCCGTCAGTTCTTCCTTCTACCGGTAGTAAATCTAATTTGAGCTGTACGATCTCGACTGATCATAAAGATTGGAACAGCGGGCGTGGTGAATACTCCATCATTGGTTCATCATCCAAACTTATTTATTTCCTGCAACATGATTACTGTTGGCATAACTGGAAAAGTGTTCGTAACTGGAATTGCAATCTTTTCATGCAAGTTCCTCTTTTTAATGACAATGAGAATATCTCGCTTACTTTTGATGTAGCAGATATTTCTACAAACAAATACTTTGAGTTACTTGGTAACTTCATCCTTTATATTATACTGGCAATAACTTCATTAATGCATGGCATATGATTTTAAAGGATATTTTTAACTGCTGTATATATGTATCACTGTTCAGTTATATTATTGTTGGTGGGCTTTCGCTCACCCTTGTCTTGTTCATATTATGTCACAACAACAGCTAGGACAGATGGCTCGCGTTAGGCGCACTCGGCGCAAGTGGGTTACCCGACCCACCGGACTCCCTGCTGAGATGCTAACCGCCATTGCTGAGGTAGCTTAGTTAGACAGCTTTTGTTTCCTGTTTAACTATATGTATAATTAATGTAATCAACGGCAAAACTGTTAAACTTATGATGTTATCCTTTTGGGATTGTAATAACTTTTATTCGTAAACCCTTTAATGTAAGACTTATTTCAATTTCATCTCTGGGACTATAACTGTGTGTGTGTGTGAGTGGTTATTATTGTGGGGTCATAGTATGCTACTTATTGATTTTGGACTCAAGTCAGGTATTATGTATAAGTTATGAGACCGTAACGACCCAATCCCTGACCCCGAATCTGGGGGTGTTACAACCAATATATCCTCTACTATACCCCTCGGATAAGTGATCGTCCTATCAGCCAACTGCAAAGAGATGTTGGTTGGTTTCGGCTCCGGCAGACCAAGTTGCTTGAAAACTGACAAGGGCATGAGATTAATGCTAGCTCCAAAATCACATAAGAATTTGTCAAAAGACAACTTCCCAATGGTACATGGAATTGTAAAGCTTCCTGGATCCTTAAGTTTAGGAGGCAATTTCTGTTGCAACACCGCACTGCACTCCTCTGTCAATGCCACTGTTTCAAATTCTTCCAACCTTCTCTTTCGTGACAAAATATCCTTCATGAACTTTGCATATCTCGGCATCTGTTCTAATGCTTCGACAAAAGGAATGTTAATGGACAGTTTCTTGAAGACATCCATAAACTTCTGAAACTGTTTTTCTTGATCTTGTTTCTGCAAGCGTTAAGGATATGGAGGAGGAGGATAGATCTGATTCACCAACTTCTGCTACGGAGGAGAGTTTTTAGCAGAATTTTGCTGTTGAAGTCTTTTTGGGAATGGAGGAGGTGGATAGATCTAATTGCTCTCTGTAGACTGCTTTGGAGTAGATGTTTCAGCAAAGGTTTTGCCTTTTTCCACTTTGCCATCCAACTGATCAGCTGCCAATTCAGAATTTGCCTTTTCTTTTTCTGTAGAAGCCTCCACTTGCTATTTCTTGATTTCTTCATCTTCCTCAGCTGCTGATTTTTGATCCCTCAAGACTTTTCCAGATCTCAAAGTACCTGCATTGACCTGTTCCTTGACTTCCCTCTTACCTGGATTAGGCTCTGTATCACTTGTAAGAGTTCCTTGCTGCCTATACAGTAAAGCACTTACAAGTTACCCCATCTGGTTCTCCAAGGTCTTCAAAGATACCGCTTGGCTTTTAACCATCATCCTCAATTCATCCAATTCTGATTTTTCATTAGAATATTGCCCTATATTAGCCTGAGGCTCTTGCTGAAAACCTGGAGGTTGGAATGGTTGCCTTGGAGCATATTCCTGTTGATAGCCTTGATTGAATGGCCTTGCTTGCTGACCCTGAAACTGGTGATAAGGTTATTGAGGTTGTTGAGCACCTTGGTTGTTGCTCCAGCTGAAATTCGGATGATTTCGATTGTTCGGATGATAGGTGGCTGGAGCTGGTTGAGAAGGCCGCTGAAAGTTGCTCACAAACTGCGTTGATTCAGAAGAGATAGCACACTGAGTCGTATCATGAGCACCCGCACAAAGCTTGCAAACACTTGCAACATGCTGCACTCCATAATTGGTAAGAGAATCCACCTTAATGGTTAGAGCCTTCAGCTGAGCTGCAATAGTTATCGGTGCATCAACTTCAAAAATACCAGCCACCTTGCCTTGAGATAGTCTGTGGGTTGGATTCTCATATTCATTAGCAGCCATCGTCTCAATCAAATCATAAACTTCCTCGTAGCTCTTAGCCCATAGAGCTCCACCTGATGCTACATCTAGCAAAGGTCTTGACTGTGCTCCCAACCCATTGTAGAAACCATTAATAACCATCCAATCAGGCATACCATGATGAGGACACTTTCGAAGAATCTCCTTGTAGCGTTCCCAAGCTTCACACAATGACTCTCCAAATTGATGTGCAAATTGAGTGAGCGCATTCCTGATTGCTGCAGTTTTAGCCATGGGAAAGAATTTCGTAAGAAATTTCTGAGCTAGATCCTCCCATGTAGTAATAGATCCTGCTGGTAGAGAGTGCAACCAGCCCTTAGCTTTATCCCGTAGAGAGAATGGGAAAAGCCTCAATTTGATCGCATCATCCGGCACACCATTAAACTTGAAAGTGTCGCATATCTCAATGAAGTCCCTGATATGCTTGTTAGGATCCTCCGTAGGAGCACCCCCAAACTGAACTGAGTTCTGCACCATCTGAATTGTGCCCGGCTTGATTTCGAAAGTTTGCTGCAATAGCTGGTCTGACAATGCTAGACTGAATGTCATTGATCTTAGGCCGAGAATAATCCTTCAAAGCCTTTGCTGCTGCTGGTAAATCTTCCATCTCTTTTGCTGTTGCAAGTTCTTCTTCTGCCAGTTTACGAGTTTGCAAACATGTTGGCATACACGTTCAAGTACCTGAAACACCAAGAAACAACAAACTAAGTAAGAAAATCTGAATCAGTGAATGCTAACGACCACTGATGACAAGCACATAAACTAAAAGCAAAACACCGATGATCCCCGGCAGTGGCGCCAAAAACTTGTTAACATAATATCATGCAAGTATACGTGGTCACAAGTAATATAGATAAAATCGAGTTCGTTCCGCAGAGATCTGGTATAGGTTTTAATTCAGTAGATGTACTTATGCAACAATGTATGGTTTTAACTCACTGCTAAGACAATTAACTAATTGGGATTTTTGATTATCTAATTTAAACTAAGATGCAAATTATCAAACTAAAAATTCATGAACTAAAATGATTTAAACTGATTTATATATATGAGAATAAACATGGGATCCTAACTTCATTATCTACTTCCCTTAGAGTCGACGCCTTTAATCAATGCATGTGATGGTTTTGATATCTGACCAGACAACACAAAACAAGTAAGAGTTACCTCTCGGTATATTAATACCAAACTACGCATACATCCACAAAAGAGATAGAAGATGGGTAGACACCAATTATGTTTAGACGCTATATCTCTATAAGATTTGAAAACATAACAGTTTAAGAACAAGTTGTCTATTAAGATCACATAGGGCAGCATAATATCTCTATTTACACCACAAATCATGATGTTAAAACATCAACCTATCCTATGCTAGCATGGCAAGTTCTAAATCTCAAGATCCACTCTCGTTTCGCAAGAGACTAACAATTCAATTTAGATGTTAGCTACGCATTTCAAAGCATTAAGATTAACCATACGAGGATATCAAGAATTCACCTCACACATATCTTTAAAGCAATCAAACTACTAAGTTACGTAGATAAATCCATTAGAATCCCATGGTAACGATTAGCTCATAATTGAACCGTTCATCGTCATGGGATTTGATGAAAACAGGATAATAAAAAAGATATGAAAGAAAGATGCAATAATATTAATAAAACAAAGAGTTGAGAAAACAAATCTATAATCCAAGTTCTACAAAAGATGAAGTAGATCTAGATCCGTGCTTGTCACGAGCGTTGAATCCTTCTCCAGTTTTCTCCCTTGCAATTCTACGTTACAATAATAAAATGATACGAATTACAATGCTAAGATGTGTTCAAATAGGCTCTAGATTTCTTGCCCAGCAAGAATTTACCTTCTATTACAATTAGAATTCGATTAAGGTACTAAAAACTGCCCAAAATACAATTAGAACTTGAAAAGGGCAAAACAGTAATTTCCTACTCCCATCAATCTGTTTGCCACACTACCTGCGCCCAGCACGCGCAGCCAGCGCGTGGACGACCTGTCCAATGTTGTAGAAAATCTCCCAAGCTTCGCGTGGACAGTAAGATCGCTGAAAACGGATTTCTAGAACTCCAGATATGGCCAAAACAGTGTAGACTGCGCAACCTTCCCGGAAATCCGAATTTTAATCAATTTCACCTCCAAAAACGATAGAAGCATCAACCATAATCAACATTCTTGCAACCCTGCACAACTACACAAAACACATCAAAAATACAACAAACTTGAGTCCAAGCCAATCAATTTAAGCCGATATGGAATGCTCCAAGTGGATATAAAATCCACTTATCAGTTACACTTTTCAAAATTAAAAAAAAAAAAAAAATTTTAACGATCCAACCGTACGGATGATTAAATATGATGACGTCAAAGATACACGTAAAATATTGAATTTTTTTACTTTAAACTCCTATTGTTTTATAGTAAATCTATTGATTAAATTTTCTTTTCCAACTAATATTGTGGGTATATCCTTATATAAATTTTGTATGCATATCACCGTATTGAATCCCGGTTCAGTAGTAATATGTTAGTACTTTGCGGGAGTCGTCGAAGGTTCGAATCCAGCGTACAACTTTTTTTTTTACTCTGGCCTATTTCCTACTAATATTAGTGGGAAATAGACTTATAACGAAAATAATAATTTTCTTCATTTTCAAATTAATTTGTTTATTTCTTGATTTAAAATGAAAATTTTCTAATTTTTTCTTATATATTAAATACATACAGTTTATTGTTTTGTGTAAAAATATAAAAACATATAAAATATAAAATTCCATTGTTTTCTTAGGAAAAATATAAAATTCCTAATGATTATAAAAATAGAAGCGGTGTAGAATATATACGTGATTTGTAACTTTAATCCTCAAAATCGTGCCAATTCACTGGTAAGAGTCGAGTTCATTGTGGGAGAGGTCTAAGGCTCAAATCCATACAACCCCTCTTTTATGGTAATTTCCGCCAAAATTTTCATGAAAAAGTTTAATTTACCGCACACATCAAAACCTACCAATATTGGTAGGTTTTTGGTAGGTTTTGATCAATAAAAAAATAATAAAAACTAAATTAAAGTGTAATAGATCTCATTTACCCCTTTATTCACTTTATTCTCTCCAACTACACACTCTCTATTCTCTCTAAGCTGCCATCTCCTCCCATCATCACCGACCATCATCATCATCTCCTACCATCTCGATTACACTCTTCGATTTTCTTCTCTTTTTAGTAAGCCTTCTATTACACTCTTCCATTTTCATCTTTATTATGCATAAATATGTGTTTATAAGATCATTTTGATTTGTTTTTGTACAAATATGTGTTTATAAGATCGTATCTATGCTTATTATGTGTTTATCTAGCATCAATTAAATTAAAAGAATAATCAAGTTCCCAGTGCAACTGCTGTTGATTCATTCTCTCCTTTACATGAGATCTAATCCAAAAGGTTTCAATCATCTCTCTCTCCTATCCCCCCCCCCCCCTCTCTCTCTCTCTACCCTCTTATTTAAGTTATTTATTTATAATTTTAAACTGACTGAGCTGAAGATCTTTGTTGTTTATGTTCTTTTATGTATAATTGAGCAATGTTTATGTTTCATTTTAAGGGTTTGTTTTAATTTTTATTGATTGTAGATAGTGTTATGGTTGCGTTTATTTCATGTTTTTCGGGTTCGAATTGCTATTTTTAGCTTAATTATGGTAAGAATTTTGTAAGGGTTTTATGAATTTTAGCAAGAAAAATTAGGGTTTGAGGTAAATTTAGGGGAATAGTGATATACGCAATGCGGATAGTTAAGAAAAGATGTTTTCGAAAGGCGTTGGTTTAGTAAGTTTAAGGACTAATGTGACTGTAGCAGAAGCATTTTTGATGTTTATTTTGTTTCCAAGTAGATATTGGTTGTGTTTGATTTACATAGTTGTTGTAATGTGCTAATTGAAGTAGTCTGTTTTAGGAATTTGATCTGATTCGGATGCGGTAAGGATTTTTTCTGGGATTGGTTTATTTAGTTTGGTTTTTTGAGATTTTCGGAGTGGTGAAATTTGGTAAATGGAGAAGGATAGATCTTTAAACGTAATGAAAAAGAAGTGTCCTAAATCCAATCATGGATGATGAGTTAGAATAAACTTTCTTGTAATCTTAGTAGTTTTATGATTATTAGTGAAAGAAAATTTTTTCTTCATACATGCTTTATCTATTTAAAGTGTATTAAATCAGATGTTCCATAGGTTAGAGTAAAGCTTCTAGAATTATAATGAGATTATAATAGTGAGATCTAGAAGATGGTAACACTAGACTTAAAACTGTTCCTGATCATAGGATAACTGATTGGAAGTTAGTTAATCCGTAAAGATCAGTACATATTAAGCTAGCTTCCTAGGAAAGATGTCTGTTCTCATAGGCATTTGTGTGGTGACACTATAGCTAGTATGTAGGTGCTTATTAGGGAATAAGTTCAATTAACATGACTCGATCAGTGGAGCAACTAATGGTGTTTACACACGTGTCGATAGTTGTTCAGTAAGTGATAGTTGTACAAGTGTCCTTAGACTTGAGATCGTTAGAGTAATCTTGTATATAATGAACTATGCTTTGGTTTAGTCATTAGTCTGAAGGACACCCAGTAGGTCTATTCTGAGCATAGGGATTTGTGTATGGAGATAGCTAACGGTCAATAAAAGATCTACCCATTCCAGTAAAGGAAGAGAATATCCTGATACTAGTTCAGGAATCTCTGGCCAGAGTGAATGAAATTAGAAAGAAGTTTCTAATTTGAACTAATATGAACTACGCATTATGAATAAGGAATCATATGATTAAATTTGATAGGCTTGACACGAGTTCCATGCCTTGTATTTAATCGGGAGAATATATGGTAGAAGGAATTAAATTGTACGGTAACTATTCACTAACTAGGTTCTAAGTATTCTAAGCAGTGAATTCATATTATCGGGATAGTCGTGATATGCTGAGAAGTATCTCTCACGATGTAGAATAAATATGATTAATTATATTTAATAAATTAGAAGAATTCATATAAATAATAATAAAATAGTTTTATTATTATTTATTTCTACTACCGGCTTAATATTGAACCTACAGGGTCACACAATAAAAGAGACTGATTTATTGATGGAGGAATTAACTAATAATGGCTAGTAATTATTTATTTGTAAAATAAATAATTTATTAGCAATTTTATAACTGATTAAACAAGATTTAATTGATTATAAATTAATTAAGAAAAGTTCTTAATATTATTAATTAAGGATTTAATTTAAGAAATTAAATCAAGTGAGAGAATTATTTTCTTAAGAGTTTAGGAAAAGAATTAATTGATTTGTGGGGTTAATAATTATATTATTTTTGTTAGGTCCGGAATAACGTAGAAGGGGGGGTTGAATGCGTTATTCAAAAAATATTTTGATTTTTGATGTGGATATGAGATCAAAAAATACTGAATCGAAATAACACAACTGTTTGGGAAATATCTTTGAATAGATAAAACCCGGAGGTTTGCTACACAATCTAATCCTATGGATCACATACAAAATCAAACACTCCTAGGATAGTTTAGGCACGAGGACCTTCTACCCGACATTTCCTGAAAGCGGGCTAAGCCGGCTTCCCTACTAGATGGACTATCTAGCAGCTTACAAAGTGAAGATATAAGAGAGAGAAGAGAAAGTTATGTGTTGAGGTGTGTTTAGAAATGAAATACAACATGCCTATTTATAGGCTACAGAAAGTCACTATGCTGTACTATTCCAACAACCTCAAAATCGTGTCTGCTGAATTGATTTTGGATGTGGGCCCCACCTGCATAGTAACCACTATTTTCACAGTAACCACTATTTGCACAGTATCACTATTTACACAGTACCTGCATAGTAACCGCGCATAGTAACAGCGCATAGTAATCTTGCATAGTAACCGTGCATAGTAATCTTGCATAGTAACCGCGCATAGTATTACTATTTTTTATATCTCTTGGGTTTCACTTTTCTGTTTATTCTGCTGTTTTAATTTATCTCAGAAAATAATCCAAGTACTAGATTAATTTAATTATTTTGTTATAAATAATTAATTAATCTGTTAATTATTTAATTTTCAGAGTAAATTAATTTTTGACAATACCTCGAGATATTATGTTTGTCCTTGATCGTCAATAGGCTTTGGCAATTCTTTCTTTGAATTAATGTGTTGATCCTTCTCGTATGTGCTGACACTTAGTGCACTAGTGTGGTTCACAAGTGACTAGCACTGATCTTGATCTTCACACCTTCGTTACATTCCAATTGATTTGCCTATAGCAGTATCTTCAATTAATTTGAATACATGGAATCTTTTGGCCCTTCAACTGAATCATCTGTACATCTTATTCTATCACTGTGGCTTGATCATGTTAATGAACTTCTTTCAGCGACTTGATCCTTGTTGATGCATGTTCTTCAAATTTCACGATCCCTGTATAGAGTTAACATTATTTATCTCTTATCCTAGTTGAGTTATATATGTCCTCTATTACATATTACATTACATTATGCTTTACAATCTCCCCCTATTTGATTGTTAGGGTTTGCCAAGCAAATTCCTAGAGGATAACTCAACTGATACAACAACAAAAAAATAAAGTTCAAGGATAAATAATATTAAAGTGCATTCTGGATCATATATATACATTTTCCAGATTTTTAAAATTAACCAAGTGCAAGACAATTGTTCCTTTAGACTGAACATATCTTCAAGTGTGTCTTTGCTTTCTTTCAACAGAACACTAACACTCCCATTAGCTTTTCCTTTCTCAAAATAAAGTTAATTCCGTGTCAACAACCTTTTCCTTGCCCTTACGCCTAGTAGATTTTTCTTGGTCATCCACCTTCTCCCCCTCAGTTGGGTTATCCTCCAGAGTAGTAGGATGTGGAGTTGGTAAATTAGACGAAGATGGCTTTACCAAGGAGTTGATTGCATCATTAAACTGGGCTGCCATGGTATTCAATTGAACTTGGAATACATCATGTTGAATAAGTTGCAAATTTTTGATTTCTGCAATGGACTTACAGATATTTGGTAACTCTTTCTCCATTTTTTGGACCCGTGTAAGGAGTCTATTGTATTCCTTTCTGGTTACAAGTGCATGTGGTTGAGTAGGTTGCTCACTTGTATGTTCTGCAGGTGTTTCACTCAACACTCTATATTCACTCGGTTTAGTGGTTTGGGTTACACTTACATGTTTTGTTCGTGTTTCCCTCAACCCTCCTCTAGAGCTTCTACCGATATGTGTACCTCCAAATGAAATCATCCTAGTCCATTTGTCAGAGGTCACTGATGGTGCAATGAAATTTCGTGAGCTTCCGTCCTCACGTGAAGTGAGTTGTTGACCACTGGCACAGAGTGGTAAATCTCGAAAGAAATCCAGAGATTTTCCATCTGGGAGGTTAAACTTGAATCGATTAAATGGCAAAAAACCCAAGTTTCCCTCGTATGTCTGTCAAGAACCTTGGTTCATAAAAGAACCACCTACCGATGGATCTTTCCGTAAAATGGAAGATTAACCCGCAGTTATTGAGGTAGGTAATTCCACCTTAGACGCCTATGAAGGCATTTGATCTTTAGAAAGATCATCAACCACTCTTATGTTATGTGAAATGGAACTCAAGATAGTTGCTCCCGTCAATTCAACCTCATTTATATTTGCACTCATTGGATAAGAAAGAATTGTTTCACTAACAGTTGCCGTTACCTCAGGTTCATTGGGTTTACTCCGTTTAGAATGAGGTAGAGTGGCTGATGTAACTAACTCCTTATGTGGTGCTGCTGAGGCACTATCTCCCTCAAAAGTGTTGATGGCTGGTCGTTTAAGTGACAAATGAGGTGTATGAGTTTGTTGTGTTTGTGTTTGTGTTTGTAGAATGGGCTCCCGACCTGTGTTAGAGTTGGTGGGATTTCCTGCTCTCGGTCGGGTAAATGGCCACTAGGGGCTGTAGAAACTTTATTTCTTGTGACACAACAGGGAATACGGAGATTGGAATAGCAGGAATTGAAATATTAACTTTTCGTATACCTGCTCTCACTGGTCTTGGTAACAACGGAAGTGGGACAGTCTTTAAATATTCAGTTAGGACTGTAGGCATATCCATATAGTTCTTTTTGCTTATGTAATTAATTACATTCGTCTTCATGTAAGATCATTCCAGCTTTCGACCATTTTCCAAGCGTACCCTGTCTTCATCATTCAAAAAATCATCTAATATTAGCTGTAGAAACCTTGGATATAGACATTTGACATTTTGAGTTCGAACATCTCTTGTTCCAAAGTGTTTCATCTTTAAAATGATTTGACCAAGCACTATTTTTCCAAAATTAATCCTCAAATTATTGGCGACCGCATACCCTATTTTTTAAATAAATTCAGGTATTCGATCTTGATTTGTTCTATCTGAGGAAAAAACATGGTTAGGAATGTGAAAGAAGAAATTCTAGTACTGGGTTAGAAACGTTCTAGAAAGATTAGCAGTATTGAAATTGCCATCTTGGTACCTTATAAAACGAAAGAACATTTCAATCTGTTCAGGTGTAGGATCAGAAATGAGATTTTCCATAGGAAAATGAAGAATTCGATTAACATCTCGTTCATTGACCCTAATCGACCTACCAAATAGTCGATATGTGATTTCACACCCGTCTTGTCCAGAAGTGTTAACCGCACTGCAATATAGTTCACGCAATGCATCATGGTTAAGCTGCACTTGTGTAACTAAAGCATAGTGAATTAATGAATGTTCATTCAGAAATTGTGTCCAAGCCCGAAATTGCTCATCAAGATTGGTTTCGATTTGCTGAATGGAAATAGGATTAACTTTAGCAATTAAAAAGCTTCCATGCAATGCCATTTTCAAAACTTTGAGGAAATTCAACAACAAGGGTTACTTTTTATAAAGGATGATGCGTATAACACGAATATGAAATCCGCTCTAAAAACCACCAACTAGATTCTGAGATCTTTCCGGTCAAAGCTTGAAATTTTTAGCAATTGTGTGTATATGCTCTGTATATCTGAAAAATGATGATATTAAACATAAACAAAAACTCATCATTTATAAGGTTTCAAGGATTAGTGGGTTAGGTGTGATAGTGACAGGTTATGTTTGAAAAATTACACCGCTCAATAATTTCTCATCTGAAAACCTAATTAGCCAAAAAAACATCTTATCACCGAAACCTGTCGACCGAAAAACATCTTATCACCGAAACCTATCAGCCTATGTACACACACATACACACTTATTATTTCTAATTATTGTGGATTTAAAATAACCAATCAATAATTCAAGAATTATTCCACAATAATCAGACAAACTCATAATAAAATACACATAAAATTAACAAAGTATCATTAGTTGATATATGTCAATAAAATATTTATTTAATTATGCTAAAATTGACACAATTATTTACTAACTAATTACCATAAAATATAGCATTTATAAGCATGATAATTAATATAGAGATAACTGTAATATGAGGACTGAATGCAAATAAATTCACAAGTCCTAAACATATGGATATTTAAAATACATGTGAACTTATAACAAATTGTAGTTACTGATTATCCAAAATTAATTAGACAAATTTAACATCCCAAGTTCACCTACTAACCTGGAGAAAGTGGATTCATCCAGTGGTTTAGTAAAGATGTCTGCAATTTGTTGGTCTGTGGGAACAAAATATAATACCACAGTTGATAAGTGGATTTTATATCCACTTGGAGTGTTCTATATCGGCTTAAATTGATTGTCTTGGACTCAAGTTTGTTGTAGTTTTGATGTGTTTTTGTTTAGTTGTGCAGGTTCATGAAATATCGATTAGGGTTGATGTTTTCGTCAATTTTGGAGTTGAATTTGAGCATAGGAATAAGGAATGAAGTCTTTCCCTAGGCTACCGTGAAGGTTGCTAAAAATTGCTAAAAATTACTATTTTGCCCTAGTTTGAGTTGTAATCGTATTTTTAGGCATGTTCTTGCACCAGAATCGAATTCTAATTGTATTTTATTATATTTTCTTGCTGTGCAAGACTTCTAGGGCTACAAAAACACATCTTAGCATTGTAATTTGGATCGTTACATATCAATATAGCATAGAATTGCAAGGAAGAAAAGGGGAGAAAGATCAAACGCTCGTGACAAGCAACGGATCTCGATCTACTTCATCTTTTGTGTTCTTTTCTTAGGCGTTATTCTGGAATCTAGATTTGTTTTCTCAACTCTTTGTTTTAATAATATTCTTATTTCCATTCATATTTTATTTTATACCATGTTTTCATCAAATCCCATGGTGACGAACGGTTCAATTATGAACTAATCGTCGTCATGGGATTCTAACGGATTTATCTATGTAGCTTAGTAGTGTGAATGCTTTAAAGATCTGTGTGTGATGAATTCTTGATATCCTTGTATGGTCAATCTTAATGCTTTTAGCGTAGCTAACATCTAAATTGAATTGTTAATCTCTTGTGAAGTGAAAGTGGATCTTGAAATTTAGAACTTGCCATGCTAGCATAGGTTCATAATTGGTTATCAATATGATTCGTAGTATAAAATGAAAATACTTATATTGCCCTATGTGATCAGTATGAGTAACTTGTTCTTCAATCTTTATGTTTTCAAATTCTATAGACATATAGGGTCTAAGCATAATTGGTGTCTATTCATCTTCTATCTCTTTTGTGGATGTATGAGTAGTTTGGTATACGTATGGTGACAGGTAGCGTGTACTTGTTTCGTGTTATTCGACCAGTTATCAAAATCATCACATGCATTGATTAAAGGTGTCAACTCTAAGTGAAGTAGATAATGAAGTTAAAGTCCCATGTTTATTCTCATATAAGTAATTCAATTTTAAATCTTAGTCGTTAATTAATTCTTAGTTTGATAATTTGCATCTTAGTTTAATTTAGATAATTAAAACCCCAATTTTTGATTTGTCTTAGCAGTGAGTTATAACCATACATTGTTGAATAGGTGCATTAACTGAGTAGAAACTCAACCATATCTCTGTGGGAACGAACTTAACTTATCGAATATTACTTGTGACCGTGTACGGTTGCGCGTTATTAGCAAACAAGTTTTTAGCGCCGCTGCCGGGGATCATCGGTGTTTTGTTTTTAGTTTATGTGCTTGTCATCAGTGGTCGTTAACGTTCACTGACTCGGATTTTCTTACTTAGTTTGTTGTTTCTTGGTGTTTCAGGTACTTGAACGTGTATGCGAACACGTTTGTAAACTCGTAAACTAGCAGAAGAAGAACTTACAGCAGCAAAAGAGATGGTAGATTTACCAGCAGCAGCTAAGGCTTTGAAGGACTTTTCTCAGCCTAAGATCAATGATATCCAATCTAGCATTGTCAGTCCACCTATTGCAGCTAACAACTTCAAAATCAAGCCTGGCACGATTCAGATGGTGCAGAACTCAGTTCAGTTTGGGGGTGCTCCTACGGAGGATCCTAATATGCACATTAGAGATTTTATCGAGATTTGTGACACCTTCAAGTCTAATGGTGTTTCGGACGATACTGTGAAATTGAGGCTTTTTCCATTCTCTCTTAGGGATAAAGCTAAGGGCTGGTTGCACTCTTTACCAGCCGGTTCCATTACTATGTGGGAGGATCTTGCTCAGAAGTTTCTTACTTAATTCTTCCCTATGGAGAAAACTGCAGCATTAAGGAACGCGCTAACTCAATTTGCACAGCAATCTGGAGAATCTTTGTGTGAAGATTGGGAACGTTACAAGGAGATGCTACAAAAGTGTCCTCATCATGGGATGCCTGACTGGATGGTGATCAGTGGTTTCTATAATGGGCTGGGAGCACAATCTAGACCTTTGCTAGATGCAGCATCAGGTGGAGCTTTATTGGCAAAAAGCTACGAGGAAGCTTATGATCTTATTTAGATGATGGCAGCAAATGAATATCAGAATTCAACTCAGAGAATGCCACAGCAGAAGGTGGCGGGAATTCTTGATGTCAATGCGGTCTCAGCTTTAGCAGCTCATCTAGAGGCAATGAATAGGAAAATAGATTCTTTGGCTAATCATGGGATTCGACAGGTAGCTAGTGTTTGTGAGCTATGTGTAGGCGCACATAAGACGAATCAATGTGCCATCTCTACTGAATCAGTGCAGTTTGTAAGCAACTTTCAGAATCAGCAACAGCCAGCCCTGAATAATTATCATCTGAGCAACATAAATCATTTAAATTACAGCTGGAGCAACAATCAAGGTGCGCAACAAACTCAGCAGCCTTTTCAGCAATATGGAACTCAGCCATACAATTCTTCAGGTTTTCAACAGCAAGGGCAACAATATCAACAACAGTATGCTCCAAGGCAACCATTCCAACCTCCAGGTTTTCAGCAACAGCCTCAAGCTACTGCAGGGCAATCTTATAATGAAAAATCAGAAGTGGATGAGTTGAGGTTGATGGTTAAAAGCCAGGTAGTTTCTCTCAAGACCTTGGAGAACCAGATGGGGCAGCTTGCAAGTGCCTTACTTAATAGGCAACAAGGAACTCTCCCTAGCGATACGGAAGCTAATCCAGGAAGACGGGAAAGCAAGGAACAGGTGAATGCAGTAACTTTGAGATCGGGAAAGGTTACATCAGATCCGAAATCAGCAGCTAAGGATGATGAAGAAGTGCAGACTCAACAAGTTGAAAATTCTGCAGTGCCCGAAATTGAAAAATCTGACTTGGTAGCTGATCAGCTAGATAAATAAGTGGAAAAAAGCAAGGAACCTGTTGTAAAAGCTTCGCTGGAGCTTCCTACAGAGAGCAATCAGATCTACCCACCCCCTCCATTCCCAAAAAGACTTCAAAAGCAAAATTCTGCTGAAAACTCTCCTCCGAAGCAGAAGTTAGTGGATCAGATCTATCCTCCTCCTCCATATCCTCAACGCATGCAAAAACAAGATCAAGAAAAACTGTTTCAGAAGTTTATGAATGTCTTCAAGAAACTGTCCATTAACATTCCTTTTGTTGAAGCATTGGAGCAGATGCCGAGATATGCAAGTTTCATGAAGGATATTTTGTCACGAAAGAGAAGGTTGGAAGAATTTGAAACAGTGGCATTGACAGAGGAGTGCAGTGCGGTGTTGCAACAGAAATTGCCTCCTAAACTTAAGGATCCAGGAAGCTTTACAATTCCATGCACCATTGGGAAGTTGTCTTTTGACAAATGCTTATGTGATTTGGGAGCTAGCATTAATCTCATGCCCTTGTCGGTTTTCAAGCAACTTGGTCTGCCTGATCCGAAGCCAACCAACATCTCTTTGCAGTTGGCTGATAGGACGATCACTTATCCGAGGGGTATAGTAAAGGATGTCCTGGTGAAGGTTGATAAGCTCATATTTCCTGCCAATTTTGTGATTCTAGATTTCGAAGAAGACAAGAAGATTCCCATAATCTTGGGAAGGCCTTTTCTAGCTACGGGCCGTACTTTGATCAATGTGTAAAAAGGAGAGCTTACAATGAGGGTGCAAGATCACAATGTCACCTTTAATGTGTTCAAGGCCATGGATGAAAAGTGTTTGAGTGTGGAAATGGTTGATACGGGTCAGAGAAAGAAGTTTGATCAGTTGTTGAGCGAAAAGTCGGACACGCACATGTTAAAGCATCACATCAGTGATTCCATTGATAGTTCTTCAATTTGAGATCTCTCGAATGTCAAGCTCGGAAAACTTCCATCCCATTTGAAGTATGTCCTTCTAAATGATGAGTTGGTGATTTTTAAAGTGTGTCGAGATAATGTGTTTAGAAGGTGGATCATGGATGATGAGGTAGAAGAGTGTTCTTATCAATCAACTGTGAAACATAAACACCTTAGAGGTATGAAGAAGAAAAAGAAAAAATCGATTGGAGGAAGAGTCAAAGGAAAGTTTGAGTTAGAAAAGATGTGGGAAGATAGCAAGAAAGTTGTCAAACAATGGGTGAATGGTCCTTTTAATAAGGACAAGTCGAATGCGATCTTCGAGCCACCATGATTTGAATCATATTTGTCCAGCTAAATGACGTTAACGACAGCGCTTCGTGGGAGGCAACCCATGTGATTCCGATGAGTAGGTATGTTCTACTATTCCTCGTATTTACTTCCATTCAATGCGGACATTGAATCTTTCAAGTTTTGGGTGGGTTTGGGGGATAAGTAGTGTATTTGTAGTTATCTGTGATTATGTGTTATTGTGTTCATATTGATATCATATTTTGCATATTAGTAGTAATTCATGCATGTGTTGTTCGTATTATTATCATGTGAGTCCATAGTAGTTGCATTTACACCCATGCTTGATAAGAATTTTGTGTTATTGACGCTTTTGATGGAGAAGTGATATGCTTTGTTCTTATGCACGCACATACACTAGTAAGTTGAAGCTAGTAGACTTATTTAATGTTTTAAGTAATTAAAAGGACATGAATATGTGCAAGATGATTTAGTTTGCATGCTTTGAATACAAGTAGGTGCATTAGAGAGATTTTTGCTTGGGATTGAGTATGTTTTTCCACCAAGTGAGCATTTGAGCCTTGTTGCATATTTGTTTCAAATTATTCGGTTGCTTGAGTGTCCACGGATTTTTTGCATTGCTAGCAGTTGCTTGAGGTCTTTCTTGAATCGCATGACATTAATTGACGATTAAAATGATAAAGGCATTTAGGAATAACCGCATATTTTCCCATATTACCACACCATATTTACATGATCAATTAGTTAACCCGTTGAACTTAATCCTATTTTTCGGTGACATACGACATTACTTGCCTAGACCTTTTTCTTGTATTGGCCTTGCATTAATTTGAACCTACATTGTCAAAGGCTAGTAGAGTGCTTATGGGAGTAATAAGGTGTCCAAGGAGGGGTTATTGTTGGTCATACTTTTGGGGGAAATATTGAACATTGGGTTTGGTTATTTACTTGATAGTCGGCATGTGTAATAAAATCATGGGATCATTGTTATTGTGTATATTATTGTTCTTGTCATATTTAGCTCTCAAAAAAAGAAAAGAAAAAAAAAAGAAAGAAAAAAAAAATAGAAAAAAAAGAAAAGAAAAACAAATATATTATAAGAGCATAGTTGTGTTTGTTGTGATCCTTCTTTAGTCGACTAGTTGAGTGTTTTTGTTGGAAGAAAAATAGTAAAATTATGTGTGTGGGGGGGGATAGGGTGTTGTGTATCATTTATTATGGTGCCTACTAGCTTTTGACACTTCACCTGAATTGGCTTATTTGTCATACCTTGTCCCTAGCCCTGTTACAACCCAATTAAAGACCTTTTGATTATCGTCATTGATGTATGTTGTGTTAAGAGTTAGATTGATACCAAATGTCAAGCATGCGTATAATTTTGTTGGAATTCAGTTATACACTTACCCTCGTTTTTGAGTGAATATTCTTTTATGAGTGGATGGTGAGTGTTTACTTGTTTTTGCATATGAGATCCCGAGTTTTGTCTCAAAGATGTATTCTTATGGGCTTAGCATTGTTATTAACTTATTCTTACACTTGACATGGACTTTTGGGAACTTATGCATGTTCATTGAGTAGACTATATGAATACTTGCACTTTCGACACCAAGACATTGCATTATTATTTTGATTCTTAAGTTGATATGGCATTAGAGGATTTGAAGGTATGGTGGTGTATTAGTATTAAATCATTTGCATTTTCATATTAGTTGCATTCATGCATTGCATTGTTATTGCATTGTTTAGTTAGATGGATTTTGTGGGTACATTCACTATAGGCCCTCACGAGACCTTACTCGTCCACTAGGGCTGCCTAGGGGTTTAAAGGGCTTGTTGCATATGACAAATGCAACCGTGATCACCTACGAAAGTGGTACTAGTTAGTTAGTTAGCTTTTATTTATTTATGCTTGAGGACAAGCATCGGTTTAAGTTTGGGGGTGTGATAAGTGGATTTTATATCCACTTGGAGCGTTCCATATCGGCTTAAATTGATTGTCTTGGACTAAAGTTTGTTGTAGTTTTGATGTGTTTTTGTTTGGTTGTGCAGGTTCGTGAAATATCGATTAGGGTTGATGTTTTCGTCAATTTTGGAGTTGAATTCGAGCATAGGAATAAGGAATGAAGTCTTTCCCTAGGCTACCGTGAAGGTTAATGAGTCAAAGGAATGAAGAACGGGAAGTGGCAAAAGAATCGGAAGAGAAAACGGATGAGAAATAAACAAATTGTGGAAAATTCGGATTTCCGGGTAGGTTCCGCAGTCTCCACTGTTTTGGCCATATCTGGAGTTATATTAGTCCGTTTGAGGCCCGTAAGCAGTCCACGCGAAGCTTGGGAAATTTTCTAGAAGTCTGAAGCAAAATAAAAATCTGAGCAGAAAGTGAGTGCGCAGACTGAGCCCTAACAGCGCAGACTGTGCCCTAAATCACCAAAAAGTGGGCAGACTGCTCAGTAAGGGGGCAGACTGCGCCCTAGGGCAGGAGTGAAGTGCGCAGGGTGCGCCCTGGTCGGCCAAAAATTGCTAAAAATTACTATTTTCCCCTAATTAAGTTGTAATGGTATTTTTAGGCATGTTCTTGCACCGGAATCGAATTCTAATTGTATTTTAGGATATTTTCTTGTTGTGCAAGACTTCTAGGGCTATAAAAACACATATTAGCATTGTAATTTGGATCGTTACATATCAATATAGCATAGAATTGCAAGGGAGAAAAGGGGAGAAAGATCAAACGCTCGTGATAAGCAACGGATCTCGATCTACTTCATCTTTTGTGTTCTTTTCTTAGGCGTTATTCTGGAATCTAGATTTGTTTTCTCAACTCTTTGTTTTAATAATATTCTTATTTCCATTCATATTTTGTTTCATATCATGTTTTCATCAAATCCCATGGTGACGAACGGTTCAATTATGAACTAATCGTCGTCATGGGATTCTAACGGATTTATCTATGTAGCTTAGTAGTGTGAATGCTTTAAAGATCCGTGTGTGATGAATTCTTGATATCCTTGTATGGTCAATCTTAATGCTTTTAGATGCATAGCTAACATCTAAATTGAATTGTTAATCTCTTGTGAAGTGAAAGTGGATCTTGAGATTTAGAACTTGCCATGCTACCATAGGTTCATAATTGGTTATCAATATGATTCGTAGTATAAGATGAAAATACTTATATTTCCCTATGTGATCAATATGAGTAACTTGTTCTTCAACCTTTATGTTTTCAAATTCTGTAGACATATAGGGTCTAAGCATAATTGGTGTCTATTCATCTTCTATCTCTTTTATGGATGTGTGAATAGTTTGGTATACGTATGCTGACAGGTAGCGTGTACTTGTTTCGTGTTATTCAATCAGTTATCAAAATCATCATATGCATTGATTAAAGGCATCAACTCTAAGTGAAGTAGATAATGAAGTTAGAGTCCCATGTTTATTCTTATATAAGTAATTCAATTTTAAATCTCAGTCGTTAATTAATTCTTAGTTTGATAATTTGCATCTTAGTTTAATTCAGATAATTAAAGCCCCAATTTGTGATTTGTCTTAGCAGTGAGTTATAACCATACATTGTTGAATAGGTGTATCAACTGAGTAGAAACTCAACGAGATCTCTGTGGGAACGAACTTAACTTATCGAATATTACTTGTGATCGTGTACGCTTGCGCGTTATTAGCAAACAACAGTTTCATTCTTGACATGCTCTCGTAAGAAATGATACCTGATGTCAATGTGCTTAGTCCTGGTATGTTGAACTAGATTGTTGGCAATGGCAATGGTACTCGTGTTGTCGTATAGAATTGGAATTTTGTCCAACATGAGTCCATAGTCCTGAAGTTGATTCCTCATCCACAGGATCTGAGCACAACAACTACCTGCCGCAATGTATTTTGCTTCGGCTGTCGAGGTAGATACTGAGTGTTGCTTCTTGCTGTACCAAAATACCAACCTTCTTTCTAGAAACTGACAGCTTCTAGAAGTACTTTTTCGATCAATCTTACAACCTGCGAAGTCAGAATCTGTATATCCAACTAGGTCAAAACCTGTTCCTTTAGGGTACCAAATCCCAAGATTGGGGGTTCCCTTAAGGTATCTGAAGATACGTTTAACAGCTATAAGATGTGACTCTTTAGGGTTAGCCTGGAATCTTGCACATAAACAAGTTGTGAACATAATATCTTTTCTACTAGCAGTTAAGTACAAGAGAGAGCCGATCATACCTCGATACTTCGTGATGTCAACTGGCTTACCAGATTTGTTTTGATCAAGCTTGATAGTAGTTGGCATCGGGGTCTTGGCAGTAGCTGCTTCTTCCATCCTATACTTCTTCAGAAGATCCTTTATGTATTTTGACTGGCAGATGAAAATACCATCATGCTTCTGAACAACTTGAAGTCCAAGGAAGAAGGACAACTCACCCATCATGCTCATCTCGTACTTACTCTACATTAGCTTAGCAAATATCTTGCACAGAAAATCATTAGTAGAACGAAATATAATATCATCCACATATACTTGCACCAGAATTATATCATTTTTATTCTTTTTATGAAAGAGAGTTTTGTCGATGATACCTCTTGTAAAACCATTTTCAAGCAAGAACTTGGAGAGAGTATCATACCATGTTTGAGGGGCTTGCTTGAGACCATAGAGAGCTTTGAAGAGAAAGTACACAAAACCTTCAAATTCCTTGTCTTCAAACCCAGAGGGTTGTTCAACATAGACTTCTTCTTCTAGATTTCAGTTAAAAAATGCACTCTTCACATCCATCTTAAAAACCTTAAAGTTGGAGTGTGCAGCAAATGCTAAGAACATCCTGATTGCTTCAAGCCTTGCAACTGGAGCATAGGTTTCATCATAATCAATTCCCACTTCTTGAGAGTAACCTTTTGCTACCAGTCGAGCCTTGTTCCTCGTAACAATACCATTTTCATCCAGTTTATTCCTAAACACCCATCTAGTGCCAATTACAGATTTATCTTTTGATCTTGGCACCAGCTTCCATACTTTCTACCTTTCGAACTGATTGAGTTCTTCCTGCATTGTAGTTACCCAATCTGGATCATCAAGAGTTTCATCAACCTTTTTAGGTTCAATTTGAGATAAAAATCTTGCGAAATTGCATTCATTCTGTGTTGCTCTTCTAGTCTCTACACTAAAGTCTGGTTCACCAATGATCTGTTCAAAGGATGCGCTCTACTCCATACCCTTTGTCTCGGCAGATTTGATCTTGATGATTCCCCAAGTTCATAATTGTGTTGAGTGTGGTGACTAGTAGATCCAAAATCATTGTTTGGTCCCCCTGAGTTGTTGGTTTCATAGTTTGACGAATTAGAGTTTAATGAATCATTAGCAGTAGATGCATTCTGATGTTTCTTCACTTGATTGGGGTTCATTTTCATCGTTCACTTGCTCCCCCTCAGCATGTGCTGCAGCCTAATCAACTTTTATAGATTGAACAATATAGTGTGAAAGAGTATCAGAATTTTGCAGATCAACATTTATTTCTTCATTCTCAAATCTCAGCTGGTCATGTTCATCAAAATCATCAAGTCCTGTTATCTTCTAATCATCAAAAGACACATAGATAGATTCCATGACCACTTTTATTCTCAGATTGTAGACTCTGAATGCTTTTGTGGATAGTGGGTATCCAACAAAGATTCCTTCATCGGTTTTTAAATCAACTTTGGAAAGCTGTTATGGATGATTCTTAAGAACAAAACACTTACATCCAAACACATGAAAGTACTTCAGGTTCGGCTTCTTATTTTTCACCATCTCATATGGTGTTTTACCATGCTTGTTTATGAGTGTAGCATTCTGTGTGAAACAAGCAGCTTGCATAGCTTCAACTAAGAAGTAAGTTGGCAGCTTTGCTTCATAAAGAATGGTCCTTGCAGCTTCTATGAGAGTCCTGTTCCTTCTCTCTACTACTCCATTTTTTTGTGGAGTTCTTGGTGCAGAGAATTCTTGCTTTATTCCCTTTTCTTTACAGTATTCTTCCGTGGAGACATTTTTGAACTCAATGCCATTATCACTTCTTATGATTTTCACTGTATGCTTAGATCCTTTGTCCAGTTGTCTAACATGCTCTATTAAGATTGATGCAGTTTGTTCTTTCTTGTGCATGAAATACACCCATGTATATCTGGTGTATTCATCAATAATAACCAACGCGCATCTTTTCTTTCTAATAGAAATTATATTTACCGGACCAAATAAATCAACATGCAATAAGTGATATTGCTCAAGAATTGAGGATTTAGTCTTACTTTTGAATGAAGTTTTCCTTTGTTTTGCCTTCTAACATGAGTCATATAGGCCAACTGGAGTAAAAACTGATTTGGTCAATCCTCTCACAAGATCTTTCTTCACTAGCTCATTAATGCTGTTGAAATTCAGAAGAGAAAGCCTCTTGTGCCAGTTCCAGCTTTCTTCAATTGATGCTCTACTCAGTAGATAGATTGCGAAGCCTTCAAAGTTTGTTGGAAGCTTGGCTTCATAAATGTTACCATACCTGTATCCCTTCAAAACAACTTTGCCTATAGATTTGCTTATAACTTCAAAGTGTTCTTCAAAGAAATCCACATGATAACCTCCGTCACAGATTTGACTCAGACTTAGCAGATTATGTTTGAGTCCTGAGACTAGAGCTACAGTTTCAATGATGACATTCACAAGATTGATATTTGAAGGGTTTCGAGCATCAAAGGCAGCGGAAATCAAAATTTAAAAATAATAAAATCGAAACCTTACCGCAGGATCCATGCAAAAACATGATATTTAATTCGGAATTAGATGATTACCTTAAAGAAGCTTTACAAATTGATGACAGATGGAGGTCCAAAGCAATCACCACGCAGCCCTCTTCGAGATCTACGTTGCCAAAGTAGTCCACACGAACGCTTGATCGTCCAACGATCACCGGAGCCGGTACTAGCCGAAGAACATGCCTATCTCTCTCTCTAGCCTCTCATACGTTTTTCTCTAAAAACGAATTGCAAAAATGTAACCTTAAACAATGCATCATAATGTATTTATAGGGAAGAGAGATTGGGCTAAACCCTAAATCGAATTGGGCTTCTCCAAACCCATTCTTATTTGGCTTTAATATTAAATTCGAATTATATTTAATTATAATTAAGACTAGCTCAATTAATTAAATATCCAATTTCGAATTTAATAATTTAATTTAAATTCTTAATTTAAATTAAAACTCCTTTTAAATGTTCTTATTGTGTAACCCTTTAGGTTATTATTACGTTGGCAATAATTTTAATATCCAATAATAAAATTATAAACAATGAGCGGCATCTAGTAATACATCATTGCTACCCAAGTAATAATAATAATTGGTGATCCAATTAAACCTTTCGTGATTAATGCTTCCATGTAATATAATCCCTTTAACCATATATTATAGATTAAACTCGAGGGATGTCATTAGTCATCCTCTTCAACGTTTAATCCGGATTTCCTTGATCAATGAGTAGACTATTAAAACAAATCAATATTTGAGCATGGCCATGCATTTTCATAGTCTCACTCAATCAAGAGGCCAATAATATCTCTCCTAATAATACGAGGGTTAAATCCTATATCTATCATTCATATTTCTCATACGACTCATAATATACCCGATCTCCACTTTTATCATCACCCGGTCAAAGGTAACTTTTAATGTAGTCAAAGTATATTAATCCTCATATAGAAATATAATGATGTCAAGTCTAAGGATCATTACACCATTATCACTGTGAGTCTTTCTAATGACCTTATTAACATGTAGAATCTCACAACGGGTTAATCCAGTGCCATGTATAATATTACATGCACCTATGTTATTGAGTTTAGTATCACTATACCTATGACCAATTAGATGTGGTCATCTGTCAATAAACATACTAATCTTTATGCATTATAATTGTCCCTTAATAATAATGCTCGATTAGGGATATTTAGGAATATAAACACTATTCATATAATCTCATTTTTGAGTCACATACTTAAAGATATAGAATACATGTTCTATATTCTAAGGACATTTATTACTCTAAAATTTATATCGCAGTAAATTAAGACATAATAAATTAATGTAGAATAATCCATAGAACATAATCATCAAATAACAAAATAGACTTTCCTAGAAACACAACTACATTGTCTCTAGGGCACTAACACTATCAATCTCCCACTTGCACTAGAGCCAATCACCCATGTATCTAATACCCATGGAACTAGTGTGACCTTCGTGCTTCTGCTGCGACAAAGCCTTAGTCAGTGGGTCCGCAACGTTATCATTAGTATGCACTTTACATATATGCATATCTCCTCTCTCGTTTATCTCTCGAAGAAGGTGATATCTCCTAAGTATATGATTTTCCTTGGAATGAGACCTTGGTTCCTTAGCCTGCAGAATGGCTCCATTGTTATCGCAATACAGATCAACTGGATCTGCGATCGATGGAACCACACCAAGTCCTCTAATAAACTTCCAAATCCAAACAGCCTCTTTGGCTGCTTCACTGACAACAATATACTTAACTTCCATTGTAGAATCAGCTACTTCCTCTTGCTTTGAACTTTTCAAGCTTACAGCACCTCCATCTAGACAAAACACGAATCCAGACTGGGACACAGAATCGTCCCTATCTTTCTGGAAACTAGCATTATTGTAACCTCTTACAACCAGCTTCTCATCTCCTCCATATATCAAGAATGAATTTTTAGTCCGTTTAAGGTACTTAAGAATATTCTTGACAACTATCCAGTTACCCTCACCTGGATTAGACTGGTATCTGCTCGTCATGCTAAAAGCATACGAGACATCAGGACGAGTACATATCATTGCATACATTATAGAACCAATTGCCGAAGCATATGATACTTTACTCATACGGTCCTTATCATCTGATGATATAGGACAGTTTTTCCTTTGAGATCGCTATCCCATGAGACATTGGGACATAGCCCATCTTTGCCTCTTGCATCCCAAAACGATGCAATACTTTGTCAATGTATGTACTCTAACTTAAGCCGATTAATCTTTTAGATCTATCTCTATAGATCATGATCCCTACGATATAGGTAGCATCGCCTAAGTCTATTACCGAGAAACTTTTTCCCAACCAAGTCTTCACAGCCTGTAGAGAAGGAATATCATTCCTTATTAGTAATATGTCATCTATATATAATACTAGGAATGCCACATGGCTCCCACTAACCTTCTTGTAAACACACGGCTCATCCTCATTTTGTATGAAGCCAAATTCTTTGAATGTTTCTTCAAAATGGATGTTCCATCTCCTAGAGGCCTGCTTTAATCCATAAATGGATCGTCGCAACTTACAAACCATTCTAGCAAACCTTGAATCGACAAAACCCTCAGGTTGTGTCATGTATACATCCTTTTCTAAGTTCCCATTTAAGAAAGCGGTCTTGACATCCATTTGCCAGATCTCATAGTCATAATAAGTTGTTATCGCAAGCAAAATCCTGATGGATTTGACCATAGCTACTGGTGAGAAAGTTCCATCATAGTCAATACCATGAATTTGCTTGAAACCTTTCGTCACTAGTCTTGCTTTGTAGTCCTGTAAATTACCATCCATGTCAGTTTTCTTCCTGAAAACCCACTTTAAGTAGTTCAACCAAAATCCATACTTGGTTTTTTTATACATGGAATCCATCTTCGATTTCATGGCTTCCAGCCATCTCTCAGAATCTAGACTATTCATAGCATCTTTGTATGTGAGAGGTTCATCATCATCTATGATCATCACATCGCCACTTTGAGTTATAATAAATACATAATATCTATCTGGCTCATGGCGAATCCTACTAGATCTACGAATAACCTGTGTTTCTTGGACAGTATTGTTCTCAACATTTTGAGTTACATTCTACTCATATTCCAACTCTGGTTCAACGTTATCTTGTGGTTCTCGATCCTCATCGAGATCTATTATCCTCCCACTTTTTTCCCTAGAAAGCAGTTCTCTCTCTTGAAACACAGCAGTTCGAGCTACAAACACTTTGTTCTCTGATGGTTTATAGAAATAATACCCTTTTTGTTTCTATTGGGTATCCCACAAAATCTGATTTTGGTCTTAGCTTGTCTGAGATTAGACATTTCATAAACGCTTCATATCCCCAAATTTTCATAAATGACACGCTGTGATATTTCTCAATTCATATCTCATATATGGTGTCTTTTAAACCGATTTAGAAGGAACTCGTTTTAGTGTTTGTGCAGCCGTTTCTAGGGTATAACCCCAGAAAATAATTGGAAGATCCCCTTGACTCAACATCAATCGTACCATGTCCAACAAAGTACGATCTCTCCTCTCAGACACCCCATTCCACAGTAGTGTTCTATGAGGAATGGGTTGTGATACGATATCACACTCCTTTAAGAAATTCTTAAATTCCAGGCTAAAGTATTCTCCTTCACGATCAGATCGTTGAGTTTTATACTTTCGCCTGTTTGCTTCTCTACTTCAGCCTTATACTCCATGAATTTTCAAATGATTCAGATTTGTTCTTCAAAAGATACACATATCCGTATCTACTAAATCATCAGTAAAGGTTATGAAATAATAAAAGCCACCTCTTGCCATCGTACGCATTGGACCACATACATCACTATGTACCAGTTCCAATCGCTTGGTGGCCCTCTCACCTTGTCTGGTAAAAGGAGCTTTAGTCATTTTGCCCAATGAGACACGGTTCGCATTCTTCGTATGTTTCAAAATCAAACTTATCCAAGTATCCATCTTTATGTAACTTAGAAATGCGATTCTCACTTATATGGGCTAAACGACAGTGCCAGAGGTATGTATGATTTGAGTCATTTGTCTTAAGATGTTTATTATTTACATTATAGACAGGAGTATCAAGAATATATAAACCATTAAACAAACGTGCAACCTTATAGGTAACATTATTCAATGAAAAGGAACAACAATTGTTCTGAATCATAAAGAAAAAGTAATCTTGTCCAAACAAGAAACGGTAATAATGTTTCTGCAAATCGCAGACACGTAATAACAGTTCTCTAGTTCTGAAATAAGCCCTGAGGGCAATGATAAATAAGTCCCTACAGCTAAATCAGCAATCTTTGCTCCATTGCCAACATGTAGGTCGACTTCTCCTAACACCAAAGTTCTACTCCGTTGCTGTTTCTACACATTTATACAAATGTGAGAACCACATCCGGTATCTAATACCCATGATGTAGAAGTAGACAAATTGACTTCTATAACATAAATACCTGAATCAGAAATCTGAACAACATTCAGTTTCTTTAGATCCTCCAAATAATTTTGACAGTTTCCCTTCCTTTCACCCTGTTTACACGCATACAAGGCCTTGCTTGTATGATGTGTCAAATTATACCTAACCGCAAGCGCACGGTGTCTATTGCTAGTACAGATGGCAAGCGGGTCGAATCCACAAGGAGACAGATTCTACTAATTCCTTTTCAGTTATCGTTAATTGTTTCAAGGGGTCAGACGAATATTGGAGAATATTAATTAACTAATTAAATAAGATTAACACTAATTAAACAGATGATAAACAAATTATTTAAAACCTAGGGCAATCAGGTCCACCATGCTTACACAATTGGCTCTTAAGCTAAAGCAATCAATGTGATCCTATAACTAGAGTATGTTAATCTCTTTCAAGCATTAACACTCTCGAAACATTCAACACAATTAACCACTTTTTGTAATTCAATCAATCAGGTAATTAGAGTCAAGTTAATCTCTTCCAAGCATTAACGCTCTCAGAAATCCAATGATGCTTCCGCACTTAAATTCAATTCTGCTAATCGTGTGTGTGCCTCTAGTAAGTAAATCTCTCGATCCATACCCCAATTTGCATATAATTAATCCATGATATCGGCCGATTACAAAAAGTAATTATTAAAACATATCAATCAGAATTAACCATAACCAATCAAACCACTATGAAAATCATGCCAATATTAGTGCAAACATGGCTTCCCTTTAAGCCCTAGAAATAACTACTCGCTAATAATTAAATAAGTAAAACAACAAGTAAAAGAAGAAAACATAATTAAAATAATAAGAACAAAGAAAACATTAAGAAAACAAAACCTTCAAACTTCAATGTTGCCACCCAAAAGAAGAGTCATGGTGTTTCTCTACATCTCCAACTAATAATAATAATCTACTCTAAACTATATTATCTGATCTAATATTACATTCTTCATAATGTGTCCCAAGATGTGTTTATATAGGCTCTAGATCTCTTGCCCAACAAGAAAATACCAAAACAGAATTATAATAGAATTTCTGCAAGATACGTTTCCTAAACTGATTCTGTTTTTTTTAAGGAAAATTCGTGGATGACTTTTTTTTCAGATTTTATGGAACGTTCCAAACGTATTTAGACCTCAGGACCACCTTAAAATGATAGAGAATCTCGTTATCTTCGCGTGGACTGCTTACGGGCCTCAAACGGACTTCTAGAACTCAAGATATGACCAAAACAGTGTTAAACAGCCCGTGTAGCCCAATAATACGAATTTCCTTCAATTTTATCCCCAAAATAGCTCTTTTTGCTCCAAATCCTTCCAAGTCATGAATTCTTTATTTCCTACAATAAAACAATCAAATCTATTAAATAAAAATCCAAATCAATGCAAAACACAATAAATATGAGAATAAAATCATCTAAAATATATATAAAAATATATTCTATCAAACATCCCCACACTAAGCATTTGCACGTCCTCGGGAAAATAAGTGAAATAAAAACTAAGTCCTAACAAACATCACTTTCGTAGATGACACGATTGCATTGAGCATATGAAACAAGCCGTTAAACCCCTAGGCAGCCCTAGTAGGACGAGTGTTGTCTCGTGAGGGTTTATAGTGAATATACCCACAAAATTCATCTAACCATGCAAAAGATCAATGCTAACACAACACCACACACACAAGTCCTCTCATGCCACATCAACTTAAGAATCAAAGCAAACATACAATGTCTTGGTGTCAAAAGTGCAAGTATTCACGTAGTTTACTCAACCAACATGTAGAAGGTCATAAAAATTCATGTCAAGTGTAAAAATAGTTGGTAATCATGCTAAGCCCACAAGAAATACATCTTTAAGTCTAAACCTGGGATCTCCTATGCCAAAACAAGTAATAACTCACCTTTCACTCAAAAACGAATATTCACTCAAGAACAAGGTTAAGTGTATCACTCAATTCCAGCAAAATCATAAACACAACTTGACACTCGCAATCAATCTCACTCTCAACACAACATACATCACTGATGACAATCAAAAGGTCTTTATTCAGATTGTAACGTGGGCTAGGGACCAGGTATGTCAAGTAAAGCTAAAACAGGTTAAATGTCAAAAGCTAGTACCCAACAATAATCATTATTCAATTCCCTTTCTATTAAAACCACAAATACTTCCCCACACTTGGATTTTTCAATAACCCTTACATAATAACTTGACTAGTCGAATGAAGAAGGATCATACAAACATAAGAATGCTCTCAAATTTATTTATTTTTTTTCTCTTTTTTTTCTATTTTTTTTCTTTTTTCTATTTTTTTCTGAGAGCTAAGGAATAAGCACAATGATTCATAGATATTATTATGAATTTCGACTAACAAGCATCAACCAAAATCAATATTCCCCAATGGTATGATCATCAATAACCCCCCCATTTATGAACACCTTATTACTCCCTTAAGCACGATATTAACCTTTGACAATTTAGGTTCAAATTCAATGTAAGGCCAATAGAATAAAAATGATAATGGCAAGTAATGTGGTGTGTCACCAAAAGAATAGGATTAAGCTCAACGGGTTAACTAATTGATAATGTTTAAAAGGTGTGGAAATATGGTAAATACGAGGTTAAACCTAAGTGCCTTTATCATCTCATCATCAAGTAATGTCATGCATTTCAAGAAAGATCTCAAGTAAGTGCTAGCAATGCAAACAACATGTGGACACTCAAGCAAATGAAACATCATGCAAAATATATGCATTTAGGCTCAAAACTCGCTTGGTGTGGCAAAACATAATCAATCCCAAGTAACAAGACTCTCTAACGCACCTACTTGTACTCAAAGCACGGAAACCAAGTCATCTTGCACATATTCATGTCATTCTAATCACTTACTACATTCAATTAAGTATACCAGTTTCAACTTGCTAGTGAAAGTGTGTGCACAAGAACAAAGCACGTCACTTCTCATACAAAAGCGTCAAGGACACAAGAATTCTACGCATGCATGGGTGTATCAAGCAAAATACAACAACTAATCAAATTGCATGGCTAGAATTATTTTTGGTATTTTTCAATTTTTCAAATTTTTTTGAATTTTTATACTATATAATTTTTTTGGATTTTTTTAATCATCGAAAACTCATCCCCACACTTAAGTGGTTCATTGTCCTCAATGAACAAATATATAAAAGAAAAGAAAGAAAATAAAGAAAAGAAAAAATATATATACAAAAAGATTCGTAAATAAAATACAAAAATAATAATAAAAAAAATAATTACAACAAATATACAAAGAAAGGTGCAGAATACTCCCCTAGTGCATAAGCATGAAGTGGCCTTTGAAAATATTGAAGAAGTATGTGCTTGCTCAAATTTAATTTCTGCCCAAGGCGCGCCTTACATATCCTTCCCCATCGCAACTCAACATGCTTGTTAGGCAAAAATCCCCTTTCTGTAGCAATACCCAACTCACAAGAAGCTCCACTAATAATCTCCAAGCAATAACACACCAAAAATAGCCCAATTTCCTACAATAATACAAAATCCCAAATTTACAAGATCACAAATTCGTAATAAAAAAATAAGATTAGAGAAGAGATAAACCAAATACGAATCAAAGAGGTGAACTTGCAATTAATTCCTCTTTAGAATTGAATTTTTAGAGATTTAAATAAATAGAAGAGGAATTGGATTTGTATGTAGAGGTGGGTATATATATAAGATGATGGATAGATGAGATTTAAAAATTTAGAGTGTAGGAGAGATTTAGAGAGGTTAGGATTTGATCTAGAATAGATTTAGGAATTAGGGATTGAAGAAATTTGAGTTAGGATAAAATTTGGGGGAATTTTGGAGGCAAAAATAAGAATTTTCAGGAAAAAATCTGGTCAGGGAAGTGTGTCACGCAGCCGCAGGCTGCGTTTCTCCTGCGCAGACTGCGCTGAGAACAGTAACGCAGGCGCAGCCTGCGTTACAGGGGCGCAGCCTGCGTTACAGGGGCGCAGCCTGCGTCTAATATAGTAACGCAGGCGCAGCCTGCGTTTCTACCTTTTTTTTCTTTTTTCTTTTCACAATTTTTTTTTAACACTCAAATTTTTTTTTCCTACACTAATACGTGGGCTGCCTCCCACGAAGCGCTTCTTTAAAGTCAATAGCTTAACGTTACTCAAAAATACTCTGATGGAGGTGGAATATCCAATTTCTCGATCATAAACTCGCCTCCACAAAAAGTATCAAGAGTGTTAGTGGTTGTCTTTATCCTGCAGAAAGTCTCCAAACAAACATCAGTAAAATAAAATATGTCATTAATAAGCAATAGAGAGAGTGCTTGTGCAGTTTTGGAAAACTTTGTGATAAAACAACGATAAAATTCGACACCACGAAAATATTGAACTCCCTTGACATAAGGTGGAGGTTCTGGTGGTGGCTTTTCTTCACTCCTCACTTTCACTGGAGCCATTCGGACATCTTGGCTTATCACATCATTGGCTAATAAGACACTTCCTTCTTCTCCCCCTTCTCGAGCTTGAAACGTAGGAGCCACTTTGTATGGATCCTCAACCAGAATTTGAGAAATATCATCTTGGACAATATTTGTTATCACATCAACCTTGAAATAAGTGTTCTTGAGCAAAGAAGCCTTGTAAGTAGAGGCTAGATCGAGAGCAAATTTATCAATACATGGTAGCTTAGGCACAGATTGCGGAAGAGAAACAACAACCATCTCTGTATTGCTTTCCTTTGCAGCCTCATCATCAGTCACATTGTTCTCGGTAGCAGCAACTTCATTGATCTCGTCATCGGTGGCATGCTCATTCTCTTTATCAATGGCCTTATCATCAACATACATGGAGAAACTATCATATTCCTGATCGCTTGTGAGATTGATAGCAATCAGGTCCTCTTCGGATCGGATAGATGATGATGGTAAATAGTCGAGATGCCCTATAGTAGAAGAGTTAGCCAACTGTGCAATTTGAGATTCAATCGCCAAACTTTGAGTTTCTAATTCTTCAGAACGCTTTAGCAGTTTACTCAAGATATCCCACATCTCATTTGTCTGATCAGCTTGCACATCTACGTTGGATTGAGAAACATGTAGATCTTCTTGTAGAGGAGGATATTGATATTCTTGTTGTGGCGGCTGCTCATATGACTGATAATATTGTTGCTCAAACTGTTGTTGATTATGATATGAGAAATTTTGAGCACCATTTGTCCTGGTAGTAGAAATCTGGTTGATTCCACCCATTCTTGATCAAAAGTGTTTGAATACTGATTGTACCCATATCCTTCTTCAAAAGAATTCATTTGTCCCCACTGAGCACTCTGAGAATTATAGACATTGTAAGATTATTCAAAACCATAGTGACCCTGGACACCACAAATTGGACAAAAATTGTAAGTTTTAGGGGCCACTTGTGACATCTCATTGGTACTCATTGGACGTGTAGTGGGCTCTGTAGTCTTTAACATGGAAATCTCATGAGTATGTGCCTCTACTAGGGAAGATAAGAATGCAAAAGTATCAACTTCACCCATTGCAAACCTGTAGACACTCAACAAAGCCAAGAAAACGCAGTAAACTCTGCCTCAATTGGAAAAAAGGTTTCAACGAGACAATGGAAACAATCTAAACAACTAAATTAAAATTAACAGAAACTCGCTGTCTCCCCGGCAGCGGCGCCAAAAACTTGATGTGTCAAATTATACCTAACCGCAAGCGCACGGTGTCTATTGCTAGTAAAGATGGCAAGCGGGTCGAATCCACAAGGAGACAAGTTCTACTAATTCCTTTTCAGTTATCGTTAATTGTTTCAAGGGGTCAGACGAATATTGGAGAATATTAATTAACTAATTAAACAAGATTAACACTAATTAAACAGATGATAAACAAATTATTTAAAACCTAGGGCAATCAGGTCCACCATGCTTACACAATTGGCTCTTAAGCTAAAGCAATCAATGTGATCCTATAACTAGAGTATGTTAATCTCTTTCAAGCATTAACACTCTCGAAATATTCAACATAATTAACCACTTTTAGTAATTCAATCAATCAGGTAATTAGAGTCAAGTTAATCTCTTCCAAGCATTAACGCTCTCAGAAATCCAATGATGCTTCTGCACTCAAATTCAATTCTGCTAATCGTATGTGTGCCTCTAGTAAGTAAATCTCTCGATCCATACCCCTATTTGCATATCATTAATCCATGATATCGGCTGATTACAAAAATTAATGATTAAAACAAATCAATCAGAATTAACCATAACCGATCAAACCACTATGAAAATCATGCCAATATTAGTGCAAACATGGCTTCCCTTTAAGCCCTAGAAATAACTACTCGCTAATAATTAAATAAGTAAAACAACTAGGAAAACAAGAAAACATAATTAAACTAATAAGAACAAAGAAAAGATTAAGAAAACAAAACCTTCAAACTTCAATGTTGTTACCCAAAAGAAGAGTCATGATGTTTCTCTACATCTCCAACTAATAATAATAATCTACTCTAAACTATATTATCTGATCTAATATTACATTCTTCATAATGTGTCCCAAGATGTGTTTATATAGGCTCTAGATCTCTTGTCCAACAAGAAAATACCAAAACAGAATTATAATAGAATTTCTGCAAGATACGTTTCCTAAACTGATTCTGTTTTTTTTAAGGAAAATTCATGGATGACTTTTCTTCAGATTTTGTGGAACGTTCCAAACGTAATTGGACCTCAGGACCACCTTATAATGATAGAGAATCTCGTTATCTTCGCGTGGACTACTTACGGGCCTCAAACGGACTTTTAGAACTCAAGATATGGCCAAAACAGTGTCAAACAGCCCGTGTAGCCCAATAATACGAATTTCCATCAATTTTATCCCCAAAATAGCTCTTTTTGCTCCAAATCCTTCCAAGTCATGAATTCTTTATTTCCTACAATAAAACAATCAAATCTATTAAATAAAAATCAAAATCAATGCAAAACACAATAAATATGAGAATAAAATCATCTAAAATATATATAAAAATATATTCTATCATTGTACAAAATCTCCCTTGCTTGTACAAAATCTCTCTTGACGAGCTTGTCCTTCAAACATACGTTTAAGGTGCTCGATCATGATATAAGAATCAAAATTCTCATAACAGGTGACATCGGTGTCATCATCCAAATGCTTCTCATAAGCATTTCGTTGAGCCTCCGTTGCACCTTCAGAGAGAGGTCCAGAGCGTGGAATATATATGACATAGAGCTTTCGCTCTTGCCTGAGGACAATCCTCAAATTCCTTTGCTAGTCTAGGAAGTTAGTTCCTGTCAACTTGTCCTTCTCAAGGACTGATCTTACAGAGAAGTTTATTTGAGTTGTTTGTCATTTGAATATCCACAATGTTAAAATGCATAAAATAATTAGTCTGTGGTATTATTAAGTTATGTTCAAGTGATTATTCATATATATTCAAAATATATATCTCCCACTATTTTTATCAAATTAATAGCCCTTACTATTAATTCGGAATGTATATCCCATAAATCTTTCTAGTGAGTCAAGATCCATATTTCGTCATGTCCTAAGTCAACCACTGGTAGTCCTTAAAACATGATTATTTAGGTAGACAAAGTTTGTCAATTATATCATATATAACTCTTGGATAGTTTGGTAGAACAACATTTATTCACATAACAACATTTGTTCCTATTTATCCAATAAATCTTACCAAACTCTATGCTTCTAAGTTCATAATAGTTGAATATAACCGTTTATTTTCACCTTATTATGACGACTCAGTTAAGTTAGACCCAATGATACAACGGCCGAATATAACCGTTTATATTCGTCGCATCTCACCATGATAGATAGGAGTCCCCTGCCACTGACAACCTTTCCCCTTATCGATCTAGGATTCGATGAGTGTTCATTCATTGGAAAGCATCTGATTAAAACTTAATATTTTGTTAAGGGGTTTAGAAAATTTATAACGATCATGATCACATCATAAAGAGATTCTCAATTTTTCCTTGAATTAAATACATCAAATCAATATTCATCAATGGTTTGATTTCCAGGTAGTTGGAGGAGTCACAAACGGTCTCTCTTAATAACCAACTTCCTTACAGGTACATCCTGTTTTTGACAAACTCTCCCCATATCAAAATTATCGAAAATTTGTATTTAATTCCGTGTTTCATAAACACAAAAATCTCATAATCGTTATGTTTAAGTTAAAATCTCAAGTCGTTACAGGTTTTATCTTGTTTAAGCAGGCATGGCATGGGTGATGTATCTAATACATACATACATGATTAATCCAATTAAAGCATGCATCATCTATGTTATTCTGCACATACATCCATACATATTTGTAAAGTGCGATAAAATAAACGTGGTTGGTTATGGCCCAATCCTATGTGATCATTATCAAGCTCATGATAAAGATCAAGGTCAGTCTATGGTGGTAAAATAAATACAAACTATTACAAACGTTCTTCCTTGTGAATCGCCTCATGTATTGCTTCATTAGATCACCTCCATTACATAGCCTTCTTGAGTCTTCAAATACATTACATAATTGAAAATAAAAACTAATCTAAAGAACTTACAAGAGAACTCGAGTTACATTCGAGATAATAAATTACAAGGAATAACGACATGCAAGTCGTATTTAGAAACCAAACCACAATACAAAACCACTAACCTATGGGTCATTAAGGCCATAACCAATCACCATGCTCATATAACAATTAAGAACATCTCAGATTTCATAAACACATCATGCCATATCATACTTCTCATGATCTAATCATAGAAATCATATAACGCAAAAAGCAAAAAAATCATAATCAAATTCTGAAAAGAATAAATCGCCGTTTTTAGGCACTAAACGAAGTCAAACGCCTTACAGATGCATCGATGATAGCTATGCTATCAGTTTTGTTCATTGGCCTGATTCCAGTCAGAAAACACATATCGTTTGCAAAAATCAGACACTGGATATAGATTTCAGCAAATCTGCGACAACTGTTTCAGAATTCATATCGAATACGATTCTTGTAATAAGAACAAACATGTATCATATACATACAACAATATATACAATCATCTCATGATGATTATACAATCCACATGAATATCATATATTCATCATGATCAAATCATAGAACATATAAGGCATAATCAAAATTCAAAATTAAATCACAAACACTTAAATCGCTGTTGACAGGTAGTAAACGACCTTAAATGCCTTATAAATGCACGAGTGACAAAGTCAGTTTTGTTCAGACGCCCGTTTCCCTTTCCGAAAAGGTAACTTGGGCGAAAATCGGACACAGTATGCAGATTTCACCAAATCTGCACATCGTATACAGAAATCGTATCGTATACCATTCCCATATCAAGAACAAACATAAATCATATATATATATATATCAGTATATATAGAAATTATATAATCATCATATAATCATCCCAATCATCATTAACATACAGTTTATACATACATACATACATATATATATATATATATATATATATATATATATATATATATATATATATATCAAAATCAATGCATCATACATGACAATCATCAAACATGCTCGTATATACATCAAAACTGTAACATATAACCGAATTAAAACGTTTTTGCAAGTAGCTCTGATGCCATTGAAGGGTTTCGAGCATCAAACGCAGCGGAAAGCAATATTTAAAAACAATAAAATCGAAACCCTACCGCAGGATCCATGCAAAAACAAGATATTTAATTCGGAATTAGATGATTACCTTAAAGAAGCTTTACAAATTGATGACAGATGGAGGTCCAAAGCAATCACCACGCAGCCCTCTTCGAGATCTACGTTGCCAAAGTAGTCCACACGAACGCTTGATCGTCCAACGATCACCGGAGCCGGTACTAGCCGAAAAACATGCCTATCTCTCTCTCTCTCTCTAGCCTCTCATACGTTTTTCTCTAAAAACGAATTGCAAAAATGTAACCCTAAACAATGCATCATAATGTATTTATGGGGAAGAGAGATTGGGCTAAACCCTAAATCGAATTGGGATTTTCCAAACCCATTCTTATTTGGTTTTAATATTAAATTCGAATTATATTTAATTATAATTAAGACTAGCTCAATTAATTAAATATCCAATTTCGAATTTAATAATTTAATTTAAATTCTTAATTTAAATTAAAACTCCTTTTAAACGTTCTTATTGTGTAACCCTTTAGGTTATTATTACGTTGGCAATAATTTTAATATCCAATAATAAAATTATAAACAATGAGCGGCATCTAGTAATACATCATTGCTACCAAAGTAATAATATTAATTGGTGATCCAATTAAACCTTTCATGATTAATGTTTCCATGTAATATAATCCCTTTAACCATATATTATAGATTAAACTCGAGGCATGTCATTAGTCATCCTCTTCAACGTTTAATCCGGATTTCCTTGATCAATGAGTAGACTATTAAAACAAATCAATATTTGATCATGGCCATACATTTTCATAGTCTCACTCAATCAAGAGGCCAATAATATCTCTCCTAATAATAGGAGGGTTAAATCCTATATCTATCATTCATATTTCTCATACGACTCATAATATACCCGATCTCCACTTTTATCATCACCCGGTCAAAGGTAACTTTTAATGTAGTCAAAGTATATTAATCCTCATATAGAAATATAATGATGTCAAGTCTAAGGATCATTACACCATTATCACTGTGAGTCTTTCAAATGACCTTATTAACATGTAGAATGTTAGTGTAGGTGCCCTAGAGGCAATACATTGGTTCTTTTAATAAACCTTTATGTCATTTGATTATTCAATAAACGTATTTATTATGACTTTAATTACTGCGATATATTTGTTAGCATAATAAATGTCCTTAGAATCATGATACACATTGTATAGTTTAAGTACATGACTTGAACTTGAGATTATATAATATATCATATTCTTAAAGGTCCCTAGTCGAGTATTATTATATAGGACAATAATAATACATAAATAGACTAGTATGTTGTTTGACAGATAACCACATCTCATTGATTATCAGTATGGAGATACTAAAGTCAATACATAGTACATGTAAGAGTACATGGTACTGGACAGACCCAAAGTGAGATTCTTCATGTTTAATAAAGTAATAAGAAAGACTCACAGTGATAATGGTGTAATGATCCTTTAACTTGAGATCATTATATTTCTATACGAGGATTAATGTACTTTGACTACATTAAAAGTTACCTTTGATCGGGTGATGATAAAAGTGGACATCGGATATATTATGAGTCGTATGAGAAATATGAATGATAGACAAAGGATTTAACCCTCCTAGAATTAGGAGAGATATTATTGGCCTCTTGATTGAGTGAGACTATAAAATGCATGGCCGTGCTCAAATATTGATTTGTTTTAATAGTCTACTCATGGATCAAGTAAACCTGGATTAAATGTTGAAGAGGATTACGAAATACATGCCTCGAGTTTAATCTATAATATTTGGTTAAAGGGATTATATTACATGGAAACATTTATCACGGAAGGTTTAATTGGATCACCAATTATTATTATTACTTGGGTAGCAATGATGTATTACTAGATGCCACTCATTGTTTATAATTTTATTATTGGATATTAAAATCATTGCCAATGTAATAATAACCTAAAGGGTTATACAATAAGAACGTTTTAAAAGGAGTTTTAATTTAAATATCAGATTTAAATTAAATAATTAAAATTCAAAATTGATTATGGAATCAGATTTCGTTTTTAATTAAATGATTATAAATTCGAAATTGGATAAATAATTAATTGAGTTTGACTTAGTTAATTAAATGTTATTTCGAATTTAATTCATTAAAAACCCAAATCAGTTTGTTTTAATTGAAGCCCAAGATGATTAGGGTTAGGCCCATCTTTCTATCTATAAATACATAAAGATGTATTGGTTAGGGTAACACTTTTGCAAAATCGTTTTTCTTAAAAACCCTAGCTGCTCTATTCTTTGAGAGGCTAGAGAGAGAAAGAGAGAGAGCCTGATTTTGGCTAGTACCTGCTCTTTGGATCGTTGGACGATCGAACGTTCGTGTGGACGATTTAGAGACGCGGATCTTGCATCAAGGGCTGCGTGGTGATCACAATCTAGGACCTCCATCTATCAACCGAATTCGTAAAGCTTCGTAAAGGTACTGATTCTATTCACCATAATCAGCATGTCTTATACATGGATCCTATGATTAGGGTTTCGGATTTTTATTGTTTTACGACTGTTTTCGCTGCGTTTATGCTCCGAAACCCTTCAATGGTATCAGAACTACGTGTATAAGGGGCTGATTTGGTTACGTGTTTACTATATTTGATGCATGTATGCATGTTCTATGAATCTGCCATGAAATAGTTTCGATATACGTTGATTATAAACTGTTATATCACATGTTTGATGAATCGTATGTATCTGATATAGTGATGTTAGCATGTTTGGAATCTGCCATGGCTCATATGTATACGATCTGTTTGTGTGATGATATATACCGTCGGATGGATGCAAACGGATACGATCTATTTACTGGGATTAGGGTTACATGTATACTGATACATGTTTCTGGTAACTGGAATTGAGGTCGCATATATATTGATATATGCTTCTGGACATGTATTCTGATACATGATTTGCATGTATTTTGATACGTGATTTTACAAAATTTTCCGCCATCGGGGGGCGCACTGCCCCCCCGAACCCCCCCAAATTTCGGCTTATGACATATGCTCTATTCATATGATATATTGTGATATATAATAATATGATGATGATGTTCTTAAGTGTTAATTGAGCATGGTGATTGGTTATGGCCTTGAGACCCATAGGTTAGTCGTTTTTATTACTATGGTTTGGTTTTATAAATACGACTTGCATGTCATTTTCTTGGTGCTTTGTAATTGTTCATCTCGAATGTAACTCGAGTTCTTATGTAATTTCATTAGTATAGTTATGTTTTATATTCAATGTAATAAGAAGATCATTGGAAGCATGCAATGAAGGATCAATGGAGATGAAGGCATTTGACACAAAGAAGACATGAAGACATGTATTTATGAAGACCAACTATGTAATAATTTAGTTTTATTAACCACCATAGATTGACCTAGATTTTTCCATTAGCTTGGAAAGATCATATAGGATTGGGCCATAACCAAGCACGATTTTATTTTCATGCACTTTACATATGATGATATGTATGCGTAGTGATAGAGATGCATGTTTAATTAGATTAATCATGTATGTATTAGATACGTCACCCATACTATGCTTGCCATGCTAAACAAGATAAAATCTGTAACGATTCGAGATTTTAAAATGAACAAATGATCATGAGATTTCTGTGTTTATGAAACACGGAATTAAAATACGAATTTTCAATTATTTAGATATGGGGAGATTTTGTCAAAAACGGGTTTTACCTGTAAGGAAGTTGGGTATTAAGTGAGGCCACTTGTGACTCCTCCAACAACCTGGAAATCAAACTATTAATGAATATTGATTTGAAGTATTTAATTCAAGGAAAAATTGGGAATCTCTTTATGATGGGATCATGGTCGTTTTAATTTTGAAACCCCTTAACAAAATATTAAGTTTTAATCGGATGCTTTCCAATGAATGAACACTCATTGAATCCTAGATCGATAAGGGGAATGACTGCCAGTGGCAGGGGACTCCTGTCTATCGTGGTGAGATGTGACGAATATAAGCGGTTATATTCGACCGTTGTATCATTGGGTTTAACTAAACTGAGTCGTCATAATAAGGTGAAAATAAACGGTTATATTCAATTATTATGAACTTAGAAGCATAGAGTTTGGTTCAAAATCTATTAGATAGACAAGAACAATTGTTGTTCACCAAACTATCCAAGAATTATATATGATATAATTGACAACTGTTGTCTACCTAAATAATCATGTTTTAAGGACTACCAGTGGTTGACTTAGGATATAACGAAATATGGATCTTGGCTCACTAGGAAGATTTATGGGATATTCTTTCCGATTTAATAGTAAGGGCTATTAATTTGATAAAAATAGTGGGAGATAAATATTATGAATATGTAATAACCACTTGAACATAATTATTGTAACAATCTAATTTATCTTATGCATTTTATCATTGTAGAAAACAAATGGCACAAAACACAAATAATAGTTTCTCTGTACGATCAGTCCTTGAGAAGGACAAGCTGACAGGATCAAACTTCCTTGACTGGTCTAGGAATTTGAGAATTGTTCTCATGCAGGAAAAGAAATCTTATGTGATTTATATTCCTCCACCAGCAACCCTGCTAACAATGCCCTGCTGCTCAACGAAATGCTTATCAGAAGCATATTGATGATGCAACTGATGTGGCTTGTCTTATGCTTGCTACTATGGATGCTGAGCTTCAGAAGCAGCATTTTGATATGAATGCTTATACTATGTTTGAACTTCTTTCGACGATGTTTCAGTCACAGGCTCGTGTGGAAAAGTTCAACACGAGCAAAGCACTCTTCTCGTGCAAGCAGGGCAACGGACCAGTTGGACCACATGTTCTAAAGATGATTGGGTATTGTGATTACCTTGCTCGTTTGGGTTTCCTGCTTCAGCGAGAGGCTCAAGTCGATATAATCTTGCAATCTTTGAACAGCGACTATACTCAGTTCATTATGAGTTTTAATATGACTTAGCAAGATAAGACTCCTATGGAATTGTTGGCCATGCTGAGGACCACTGAAGCAAATATGGTCAAGGCACCTGAGAAAGCTCCCATAATGATGGTGGGCAAGAAAGTGCTAAGGGAAAAGGGAAATGGAAGGGCAAGAAAAAGGTAGCATCAAAAGTTCTTGGTCCTTCTAAGCCCTCTTTCAAAAAGGCTAAAAAGCCGAAGGGAGATGTCGCAACGGCTGACAAAGGTGATTGTCACTATTGCCACAAGCCTGGTCATTGGAAGAGAAACTGTACCGCTTACTTGGAAGATCTGAAGAAAATGAAGGGTGTTCAGATTTCTGGATCAGGTATTTATGTTATAGAAGTCAATCTGTCTATTTCTACGTCTTGGGTATTGGATACCAGATGTGCTTCTCTCATTTGTATAAATGTGCAGGAACTGCAGAGAAGTAGGACTTTGGCTAAGGGAGAAGTGGACCTACGAGTAGGCAATGGAGCAAAAGTTGCTGCTTTAGCTGTAGGAACTTATTATTTATCTTTGCCCTCTGGGCTTGTTTTAGAACTTGAAGACTGTTTTTACGTGCCTGCGATTCGCAGAAACATTATTTCTGTTTCTTGTTTGGACAAGAAAGGTTTTTCGTTTATAATAAAGAACAATAATTGCTCTTTTGCTTTGAATGATTTAACCTACGGTGTTGCGCGTTTATTTAATGGTTTATATGTTCTTGATTTAGATAATCCTGTCTGTAACATAGAAAACAAACGACTTAAAGTTAATGACTCAAATCAAACATACCTCTGGCATTGTCGTCTAGGCCATATAAATGAGAAACGCATATCCAAATTACATAAGGATGGATACTTGGATAAGTTTGATTTTGAATCATACGAAAAATGCGAATCTTGTTTGCTTGGTAAAATGACTAATGCCCCTTTTACTGGTAAGGGTCAAAGGGCCACTGAACGTTTGGAGCTAATACATAGTGATGTATGTGGCCCAATGCGTGTGATGGCTAGAGTAGGCTACTAATACTTCATAACATTTACTGATGACTTCAGTAGATATGGATATGTATATCTTATGAAGAACAAATCTGATTCTTTTGAAAAATTCAAAGAATACAAGGCTGAAGTAGAGAAGCAAATAGGCGGAGGTGCAAGTATTAAGATCTTACGATCCGATCGTGGGGGTGAATACTTAAGCACCGAATTTAAAGAGTATTTAAAAGAGTGTGGTATTGTATCACAACTCACTCCGCCAGGTACACCTCAATGGAATGGAGTTTCAGAGAGGAGAAATCGCACCTTGTTGGACATGGTACGATCGATGATGAGTCATGCAGATCTTCCAATAAGTTTCTGGGGTTATGCTCTAGAAACATCGGCTTTCACACTTAACCGTGTTCCAACCAAGAAGGTTCAAAAGACTCCATATGAGATATGGGAGGAGAAACGGTCAAGCATGAACTTTATGAAAGTTTGGGGATGCAAGGCGTTTGTAAAACGTCAAGTATCTGACAAGCTTGGACCTAAATCCGAAGAGTGCAATTTTTTGGGATACCCTAAAGAAACAAAGGCGTATTATTTTTATAGTCCTTCTGAGCAGAAAGTGTTCATTGCTCGAGATGCTGTCTTCATGGAAAGAGATTTTGTTTCCAAAAGAAACAGTGGGAGAACTATTGATCTCGATGAAGATCGAGAACCAAAAAATAGCATTGAACCTGAAGTGGAACAAGAGCAGGATAATAATAATGCTCAAGAAACACACGTTGTTCGTAGATCAAGTAGAATTCGCCATGAGCCAGAGAGATATTATGGATTTCTCCTGACCCAAGGTGGCGATGTGATGCTTGTAGATAATGATGAGCATCTCACCTACAAGGATGCTATGAATAGTCCAGATTCTGAGAGATGGCTGGAAGCCATGAAATCTGAGATGGATTCCATGTATGAAAACAAAGTATGGACTTTGGTTGCACCACCTGATGGGGTTAAACCCATAGAGTGCAAGTGGGTTTTCAAGAAGAAAACTGACATGGATGGAAATTTACAGACCTACAAAGCAAGACTGGTGGCGAAAGGTTTGAAGCAAATTCATGGTATTGACTATGATGAAACTTTCTCACCGGTAGCTATGGTTAAGTCCATCAGGATTTTGCTTGCGATAGCGGCATATTATGACTATGAAATCTGGCAAATGGATGTCAAGACTGCTTTCTTAAATGGAAGCTTAGAAGAGGATGTGTACATGACACAACCTGAGGGTTTTGTTGATCCAAAGTTTGCTAGAATGGTTTGTAAGTTGCTACGATCTATTTATGGATTGAAGCAGGCCTCAAGGAGGTGGAACATCCGTTTTGATGAAACAATCAAAGAGTTTGGCTTCAAACATAATGAGGATGAGCCATGTGTTTACAAGAAGGTTAGTGGGAGCCATGTGGCATTCCTAGTATTATATGTGGATGACATATTACTAATAGGGAATGACATTCCTTCTCTACAGGCTGTGAAGACTTGGTTGGGAAAAAGTTTCTCGATGAAAGACTTAGGCGATGCTACCTATATCTTAGGGATCAAGATCTATAGGGATAGATCTAAAAGATTAATCGGCCTAAGTCAGAGTACATACATTGACAAAGTATTGCATCGTTTTGGAATGCAAAAGGCAAAGAGGGGCTTTGTCCCGGTGTCTCATGGGATAGTGATCTCAAAGGAAAACTGTCCTAAATCATCAGATGATAAGGACCGTATGAGTAAAGTACCATATGTGATGCTTGTCCTCAAGCATAAACAATTACAACTAACTAACTAGTACCACTTCCGTAGGTGATCACGGTTGCATTTGGAATATGCAACAAGCCCTTTAAACCCCTAGGCAGCCCCAGTGGACGAGTAAGGTCTTGTGAGGGCCTATAGCGAATGTACCCACAAAATCCATTTAACCAAATGCAATGCAATGCATGAATGCAACTAGAATGAAAATGCAACGATCCCCTTCAAACTAACCAAAATCAACTAACAAGCAAATATCTCAAAGAATGCAACTAAATCCAAATAGAGCTCGACCAAATTCCCGTATACTAACATTACATGAACAGAAACGTGCGTGTGTGCAATGCTCATCAGAAATACTCCCAAAACTAGGTCAAAAATCATACATGTTCTTCGCCAAGACAATCACAAGTTTATAAATAGAATAGACTGTAGACACTTCATAACCTAAGAACACCTCCATCCTCATTCAAGTTAGCCAGGTATTCATGCTTTATTACTACGACACTATATATAATACGCATGCTTATTTAACCGTGCAATGAATGAGACCCCAAAAGGCTTATACAATAATACCCATGTAGCGATTGTTAGGTCAGTCGATCCTAGACTATAAAAGCCTTAGGTCACTAGGACTAAGTCCCCTCAGACTTAATTACTCGAGTATTAAAGAGCTCACTCTTGTTAATTTTGCATATAAACAATTTATTGACTTTTTTTTTCTTTTTTTTTTTCTTTTTTTTTTCCTTTTTTTTTCTTTTTTTTTCTGCGATCTGGAATGAGCCTTTCTCATTTCCAACCCTAGACTACTCATATAAATATGAGCCGGCTACTAGCAATTTGACACCTAGCGATTATTTAACAATTAATACAACTAGCATGAAATCCCTGGTTTCCCCCAAACTTAGACTTTAATGCTCCTACGCCATCAAGGGAATAACGAAAATTCTAAATATAATCAGGTGATTAAATCTCAAAGCATCCAAATAAACATGACCTTAACCTAGCCCAAAAGCACCCAATGAGTTTGTGTAAAAATTTTGTTCCTGAAACACATAAGTCAATTTCTTAGAAACTATAAATCAGCCTTCTATTCATCATTACCACACTCAATTAGACACCTACCTACCAATCAGAATTAGCTCGTTCTAAGGGATCATGAAATATGCATGCCATGAAAATGCAACTAGAATGAACTCACATGGTATACGAAACAAAAAATAGAATGTCCTATATGAAACAAACGTAGATAACACGAACATATATGCATAAATTACTAATGCTAATATGCAAAACATGAAATCCTACATGAACACATAATACAACAACAACTACTAATCCCTCAAACCACCCCCAAACTTAAAATATTCAATGTCCGCATTGAATGGAAGTAAATAGAAGGGATAGCAGAAACATACCTACTCGTCCTCATCCTCGGATGAATCAGTATCTGGCGGTGGATAATGCGTGCGAGCTCCATAGACTGGCCACTTCCCAAATAACAAGAATACTACAAAACCCACAATTACAAGAACACAAATTCGTAATAAAAATAATATTAGAGAAAAGACAAACCAATTACGAATCAAAGAGGTGAATTTGTAATTAATTCCTCTTTAGAATTGAATTTAAATAAATAGAAGAGGAATTGGATTTGTATGTATAGTTGTGTATATATAATGGAGGGATGGGGTGAATAAAATTTGAACGTGTATAGGAGAAATTTTTGAGTGGGTGTGAATTTGAGGTAAGATAGAAAAAGGATTTAATAATTTAGAGAAAAAAATTAGAATAGATATAGGATTAGAGATAGAAGATGGGGGATTATTATGAAATTAGGAATAGGTTAGGGATGAAAGAATAGGAGTAGAAAAGAATTGGGGTTGAAAGAAAGAAGAAAGAAAAAGAAAAGAATTTTTTTTTTGTTTTTTATAAACAACAACAGCAAACTGCGCTAAGGAGAGCAAACTGCGCCCATTCCAGTAACGCAGGCGCAGCCTGCGTCACATACAGAAACGCAGGCGCAGCCTGCGTTACGCAGGCGCAACCTGCGCGACCCCAATATTTTTTTTTTCACAACAGTTTTTTTTTTTTTTAATAACACTCAGATTTTTTTTTCAACACTCTCTTTTTTTTTTCTACACTAATGCATGGGTTGCTCCCCACGAGGCGCATTTGTTTAATGTCATTAGCCCGACTTATTCATACATAAAATCTTCAATGAGGAGAAAAAGCAAACAGATACACATATCTACGAATTCCTAATATAAGCATATTGTGCAAATAAACCTTAGCTTCATTGAAATGTACGAAAACTTTCAAGAACCTATCATGTTCAAGAGACTTGGAAACATCAAAATAGTTAGAAAAGTCGTCAGAATAATCATTATAAGTACGACTCATGTACTCCTCCCAAATCGGATCCTTATACTCTAAAGCAAGATTTTCAATTTCCTCAATCTTAACTTCCTTCTCTTTTATAATTGGACACTCATCAATTTTAATCTCGTCTACCAATGTATTAAGCTCAAAATTTTCTAGAATTGGTAGAATTTCAATTGCATCCAAATTATCATTAATGCGCATGGGACAATTATCAACTACACAAGTAGACTCATCAGACACAACATTATCATCAATTGCTAAACAAGAATCATGGCATAGAGGAAAATTGACACAAGGGGGAGTTCGATAACAGCCGTCATGCCACACTTTACGAACTTCCAAAATAAAATTATTTAGTTTAGCATTCTCCTCGTACCAAGCTATTGAATCACATGGAATATCATTATCACTAGCAATTTCTAAAGGTGGGTCCTCAAAGTGATTAAAAACTACCATCGAAAGTAAAGAAGGATCAGATTGAATTAAACTCGTATCAACATCATTGCACATATATGGATTAAGATCATCATGATATTGATTTTCTAAGGTAAATGAAAATTCATTGCTAGGGGGATATGGAGCATAAAATGAGTTCTTAGAATAGAACAAATTCACCTGATATGCATTACAATCCTCATAAGCATTGAATTGTGGGTAAGGATTGAAGTCTTGATATCGTTCTTGACAGTTGTAGAAATTCTGGGCGTTGTTCCAACCAAAGTTGTACTCCATCTAGTCTCTCTCCTCAAAACCTGTTTAGGTTGTCTACCTAAAAGAACCTGTAGACACACCAAAGAAATAAAAACAAAAAGAAAGAAAAGAAAAATATTTACAAAGTTAAAATCCAAACTACAAGAAACAATTAACTCAAAATCAATATTGCTGCCTTCCCCGGCAGCGGTGCCAATTTGTTAATAGTATTTTTGTTGTTCGTTCGCAGGGAAGGACTGAATGTAATATCAAGTTCAAGTATCTTATCTCTCACAATTTAGAAGTGTAAAAGAATGTTTGGTTTGTTTATAAACTAAATTGAACTAATTATCAATCGAGAATAAAATATATATGAGGAAAACAATTCAAGAACTGAGGTTCTTCACTTGGTTTCAATACACATTCAATATCTATGTGACATCTACGTTCTTACTCTGCTGAAAACAATTCTTTTAAGGTTATAATGTTCTCCTCCAAGATACAATATAGTGTCTACAACTACACCTTAATTGTCACTTCCGTGATACAATCAAAGTACAATCATAAACTATTACGCACCAAGAATTATAAGTCTCACAACTCTCCTATTAATCTTCCAATCAAATATTCGAGTTATGTCTGTTAAATCCTGTACTAAAATTGCAACTCCTCTTCCAAGTTGTTACAATCCTAAAATCCAATCAAAGGTTCATGACTCCCCTAATTGTGTTAAGCCCTCAATAACAGATCAGCAAAGCAAGAAAATCACAGATAATTAAATAGGCATGAATACCAAGGAATACTACCCAATTCTCAGATTAGAGAATTAGTTACACATGATTAAATTAACAAAACAAGAATTAATAGAAGAAATCATAATTAGAAGAATATAGAAAAGAAACCTTTTAACTTCAATCTTCAAAGAAAATAATGGTTCTCCAGAAAAAATCCTAAAAGCTGCGTACAAATTGTATCTCTCTAACAATGAACCCCCTTTTTCCCATCCCTAGATGTGTTTATATAGATACTCCTAATATTACCAAACAAGCAATTACCTTCTATTACAATTAGAATTTAAAGAAGGTACCAAAACTGCCCAGAATACAATTAGAATTAGAAAAAGGGCAAAACAGTAAATTCATGGCCTTCTTTTATAAGAAAACGTGCGCGACTTTAATCATCACATTCCTTGCACGTGCTTTCTATCCCAGGTTGTAGAAAATCTCTCAAGCTTCGCGTGGGCAGTAAGATCGCTGAAAACGGACTTCTAGAACTCCAGATATGGCCAAAACAGTATAAGCTGCGCAGCCTTCCCGGAAAATCCGAATTTTAATCAAATAAATCTCCAAAAACAATAGAAGCATCAACTTTAATCAACATTCTCGTAAATCTGCACAACTAAGCAAAACACATCAAAACTACAACATCTTGAGTCCAAAACAGTCAATTTAAGCCGAACTGAGGCATTCCAAGTGGATATAAAATCCACTTATCAATATGCTTCGGCAATTGGTTCTATAATGTATGCAATGATATGTACTCGTCCTAATGTCTCGTATTCTTTAAGCATGACGAGCAAGTACCAGTCTAATCCAGGTCAGGGTCATTGGACAGCTGTCAAGAATATTCTAAAGTACCTTAAACGGAATAAGGATTCGTTCTTGATATACGGAGGAGATGAGAAGCTTGTCGTAAAAGGTTACACTGATGCTAGTTTCCAGACAGATAGGGACGATTCTGTGTCTTAGTCTGGATTCGTGTTTTGTCTAAATGGAGGTGCTGTAAGCTGGAAAAGTTCGAAGCAAGAGACGATAGCTGATTCTACAATGGAAGCTGAGTATATTGCCGCCAGTGAAGCAGCCAAAGAGGCTGTTTGGATTCGGAAATTCATTACCGGACTTGGTGTGGTTCCGTCGATCGCAGATCCAGTTGATCTGTATTGCGATAACAATGGAGCCATTGCACAGGCTAAGGAACCAAGGTCCCATTCCAAGGCAAAGCATATACTTAGAAGATAACATCTTCTTCGAGAGATAAACGAGAGAGGAGATATACATATATGTAAAGTGCATACTAATGATAATGTTGCGGACCCACTGACCAAGGCTTTGTCGCAGCAGAAGCACGAAGGTCATACTAGTTCCATGGGTATTAGATACATGGGTGATTGGCTCTAGTGCAAGTGGGAGATTGTTAGTGTAGGTGCCCTAGAGGCAATACATTGGTTCTTTTAATAAACCTTTATGTCATTTGATTATTCAATAAACGTATTTATTATGACTTTAATTACTGCGATATATTTGTTAGCATAATAAATGTCCTTAGAATCATGATATACATTGTATAGTTTAAGTACATGACTTGAACTTGAGATTATATAATATATCATATTCTTAAAGGTCCCTAGTCGAGTATTATTATATAGGACAATAATAATACATAAATAGACTAGTATGTTGTTTGACAGATAACCACATCTCATTGGTTATTAGTATGGAGATACTAAAATCAATACATAGGTACATGTAAGGGTACATGGTACTGGACAGACCCAAAGTGAGATTCTTCATGTTTAATAAAGTCATAAGAAAGACTCACAGTGATAATGGTGTAATGATCCTTTGACTTGAGATCATTATATTTCTATACGAGGATTAATGTACTTTGACTACATTAAAAGTTACCTTTGATCGGGTGATGATAAAAGTGGACATCAGGTATATTATGAGTCGTATGAGAAATATGAATGATAGATAAAGGATTTAACCCTCGTAGAATTAGGAGAGATATTATTGGCCTCTTGATTGAGTGAGACTATAAAATGCATGGCGTGCTCAAATATTGATTTGTTTTAATAGTCTACCCATGGATCAAGTAAACCTGGATTAAATGTTGAAGAGGATGACGAAATACATGCCTCGAGTTTAATCTATAATATTTGGTTAAAGGGATTATATTACATGGAAACATTTATCATGAAAGGTTTAATTGGATCACCAATTATTATTATTACTTGGGTAGCAATGATGTATTACTAGATGCCACTCATTGTTTATAATTTTATTATTGGATATTAAAATCATTGCGAACGTAATAATAACCTAAAGGGTTACACAATAATAACGTTTTAAAAGGAGTTTTAATTTAAATATCAGATTTAAATTAAATAATTAAAATTCGAAATTGATTATGGAATCAGATTTCGTTTTTAATTAAATGATTATAAATTCGAAATTGGATAAATAATTAATTGAGTTGGACTTAGTTAATTAAATGTTATTTCGAATTTAATTCATTAAAAACCCAAATCAGTTTGTTTTAATTGAAGCCCAAGCTGATTAGGGTTAGGCCCATCTTTCTCTCTATAAATACATAAAGATGTATTGGTTAGGGTAACACTTTTTCAAAATTGTTTTTCTTAAAAACCCTAGCTGCTCTATTCTTTGAGAGGCTAGAGAGAGAGAGAGAGAGAGGCTGATTTTGGCTAGTACCTGCTCCTTGGATCGTTGGACGATCGAACGTTCGTGTGGACGATTTAGAGACGCGGATCTTGCATCAAGGGCTGCGTGGTGATCACAATCTAGGACCTCCATCTGTCAACCAAATTCGTAAAGCTTCGTAAAGGTACTGATTCTATTCACCATAATCAACATGTCTTATACATGCATCCTATGATTCGGGTTTCGGATTTTTATTGTTTTACGACTGTTTTCGCTGCGTTTATGCCCCGAAACCCATCATAGAATCTCACAACGGGTTAATCCAGTGCCATGTATAATATTACATGCACCTATGTTATTGACTTTAGTATCACTATACCTATGACCAATGAGATGCGGTCATCTGTCAATAAACATACTAATCTTTATGCATTATAATTGTCCCTTAATAATAATGCTCGAATAGGGATATTTAGGAATATAAACACTATTCATATAATCCCATTTTTAAGTCACATACTTAAAGATATAGAATACATGTTCTATATTCCAAGGACATTTATTACTCTAAAATTTATATCGCAGTAAATTAAGACATAATAAATTAATGTAGAATAATCCATAGAACATAATCATCAAATAACAAAATAGTCTTTCCTAGAAACACAACTACATTGTCTCTAGGGCACTAACACTATCAATATTGCCATATCCCAGAGTCCTTCCTATGTTGTCATCTCCATAAGAAACACTTGGGCCAGCTTTCTTCACAAATTCTGATAGCAGGGCTTTATTTCCAGTCATGTGTCCTAATCATCCACTGTCCAGAACAAGGATATTTTTCCTGTTACCCTACAATCACAAAAACCACTAATGATTAGTTTTAAGGACCTAGGGTTGCTTGGATCCTTTGGCCTTATTAAGTTTGTTAGCTTTTGCATCAGAAGTCTTATCAGAGTTTGTGCTAACACACTTTTTATCAGAATTTATATATGTAGAATCAATCTTGAATTTATTCAAAGAGGGTTTAAGTTCATAATAATCATAATACAAATTATGATACTCTTTGCATGTATAAATAGAATGCCAAATACTGCCACAGTGAAAACAAGGATTTTGTGGCTTAAACATAACTGAACCACTCTTAACTCCTGACTTAGGAGGTATAGAGTTTATATATTTATTCTTCCTGCAAAAAGTAGCAAGATGGTTAGGATTTCCATAGTTGTGATATTTCTTCTTAGGAGCATTGGGAATAGGCATATAGTTATTGCTTTTATTGATGCCTACCTTTCCATTTCTGCTTTTCCTAGGTTCTTTTACCTTGTTTACTCTTTTTATCTCCTTCATCTTTTGTTTAAGCTGAGACATTAAGCCAATATTTACTGATTTGACTTCATCCTGTTTTGGTTTGTCAGATTTTAAGTTTTTCTTAACTTCTAGTTTAGAGCCTTCCTCATTTTCAGATTTAGGCTTGACAGATTGTGGTACAAACCTCACAGGATTAATTTTGGGCTTTTCAGCCCTTTCAGTAAATACAGGTTTAGAGGTCTTAGCTTCTAGGTTGGCAGTTTTCTTTTTTTCAGTGTAACCTAGACCTTGTTTCCAACAACCATTCTCTAAGATATTCTGAGTAGTTTTATGAGAGTTAGTCCAAGTTTTAATAATGTTTCTTTCCTTAGCAAGTTCAGATTAAAGATAAGCGTGCTTTTTCAATAATTCAGTGTTAACAATAATAGCATCATATCTCTCTCTTTTTGAATTTTTAACATCTGGACTAATTCTAATTCTAGATAGTCATTCTCTTTCTAAGGTCTAGACTTTCAGATTTTATTCTTTTATTTTCTAAAGTCTTATCTTTGTAGCTAACATGCAAGTCTTTGAGAAAGAGTCTTAACTCAGATATATCAGTAGTATCAAAAGCTAGAGTAGAGTGAGGTACCTTGGTCTTAATAGCTTCAGAGATACTATCAGCATTTGCCATCAAGGCATAGTTCACCTCATCTTCAGAGTCTGAAGTGTCATCCAGTCCTTCTTCTTTGTGATGTAAGTTTGACCTTTATCAGCTTTGTCTTTCTTACACTCAGGTGCAAAATGTCCTTTCTCACCACAATTGCATTTGATCTTGGACTTGTCCACTTTCCCAGACCTACCTTCCTTTCCCTCAGTTTTTCTGAAATTCTTATTTTCGGAATTTGAATCTCTTCGTGTGAACTTCTTTCCCTTCCTGAAGTTCTTGTAAGCCATCTTCTTGAAGCTTTTTACCATCAAGGCTGTAAGTTGTATCATCTCAGCATCATTGCCAACATCATCAGAGTCTGTGAGATTGTCAGAGTTTGAGTCATCATCAGAGTTTGATGACTCAGTATCAGACTTTGTAAGAAGAGCCTTTCCATTGAATTGACTCTTTTTTACAGCAACTTCTTTAGAAGCTTTCTCCTTAGCTTTAAGAGCAATTGACTTGGACTTGCCTCCATGCCTCTTGCTTCTTTGTTCCATCTCAAGCTCATGAGTCTTGAGCATTCCATAGATTTCATCAAAAGATATGTCTTCCAGATCAAAATTGTCTCTGATGGTAGTGGCCTTTAAATCCCACTTCTCAAGAAGAGCCAACAAGAATTTCAGATTGGAGTCTTCAAGATCATACTCCTTATCTACCAGTGACAGATCATTCAGCAATTTTAGGAATCTGTCATATAGATCTGTTAATGACTCATCAGACTTCGAGTCAAAGTGCTCGTACTCCTGTGTGAGTATTGTTCTCCTATTCTTCTTGATGGCTTTGGTACTTTGACATCTGACTTCTAAAGCATCCCAAATCTCCTTAGAAGTTTTGCATCCAATGACTCTGTTAGACATAACATTGTCAAGAGAGCTATGTAATAAATGCCTTACCTTGGCATCCTTGCTAATAGATGAGATATCTTCAGGAGTGTAATCTTTCTTCTCCTTTGGAATCGTCTTCTTTTGCTCTCCAGCAACTGCAACATAATTTTTGGTAAGCTTATGTGGACTATCATGGATTTTGTCTAAGTACTCTGGATCTGTAGCCTCCAGAAACATTTCCATCTTCACCATTCATATGGGATATTCTGATGCCCTGAGTATTGGAACTCTGATTCATTCATATCTGCTTGTTGTTGGAGTTTGTGTTTTCTCTGTCATGATTGTATAGCTTTTTGGATCTTAACTGTTGTATAATAATAGAGTGGCTCTGATGCCAAGTGTTAGGTCCGGAATAACGTAGAAGGGGGGTTGAATGCGTTATTCAAAAAATATTTCGATTTTTGATGTGGATATGAGATAAAAAAATACTGAATCGAAATAACACAACTGTTTGGGAAATATCTTTGAATAGATAAAACCCGGAGGTTTGTTACACAGTCTAATCCTATGGATCAGCTACAAATCAAACACTACTAGGATAGTTTAGGGAAGAGGACCTTCTACCCGACACTTCCTGAAAGCGGGCTAAGCCGGCTTCCTTACTAGATGGACTATCTAGCAGCTTACAAAGAGAAGATATAAGAGAGAGAAGAGAGAGTTGTGTGTTGAGGTGTGGTTTGAAATGAAATACAACAGGCCTATTTATAGGCTACAGAAAGTCACTATGCTGTACTATGCTATACTATTCCAACAACCCCAAAGCCGTGTCTGCTGAATTGATTTTGGATGTGGGTCCCACCTGCATAGTAACCACTATTTGCACAATAACCACTATTTGCACAGTAACCACTATTTGCTCAGTATCACTATTTGCACAGTACCTGCATAGTAACCGCGCATAGTAATCTTGCATAGTAACCACGCATAGTAATCTTGCATAGTAATCACGCATAGTATTACTATTTTTTATATCTATTGGGTTTCTCTCTTCTGTTTATTCTGCTGTTTTAATTTATCTCAGAAAATAATCCAAGTTCCAGACTAATTTAATTATTTTGTTATAAATAAATAATTAATCTGTTACTTATTTAATTTTTAGAGTAAATTAATTTTTGACAATACCTTGAGATATTATGTTTGTCCATGATCGTCAATAGGCTTTGTGTAAGAACCCAGATTTTTGGTAAGAATTAAAACTTTTATTATGTAATGGAATATAAGTGTAACATTGGTTCCGATGAATGAATATTTAATGGATTTGGATTCAAAGGTTTATATGCCAAGAACAATGCAATTGGTTGAAAACTTATATAAGAATAATCTATCTCCTAGATAAGTAAGATATGGTAAATTCCAAAGAGAAAGGTTATTCTCATGTCATCCAAATCGGTATCTATTATAAGTCCATTGGTTCTGCAAAAAGGGTTAAGGAACGCTCGGGAAAACGCGAGAACATTTTTCTAATTATAAGAATTAAAGAGAGAATAAGTGATGAATAGTGTTTTTGGTGGAAATTGGAATATTATTAGACGACGCTATATAGGAGTATTCGGAACGGATTTCTGAGTTCGTATTAGTGATCGATTGGCAATATAAGTGTATGTAAACGATATCGGATTCAGAAAAATAGCACTTTTATTTTCTCCAAGATTTCGCTAGACACTGAATGAATTAAGGATTTAATATAAAGAATTATGGGATTTAAATTCAAGGTTTATAAAGGAGGATTGAGAATGGTAGTATAAATATCAAGAAGGTTTCCGGTAAAACCCTAGCAGTAATTACTTGAGATATTCCTCCGAACGATCAATGAAGTTGTGCCACAGTAAAGCAATGGAATGCAACATATAAGTCGTAACACATTGATTTTATTAATGAGACAAAATGGAAAGTAATTGGTGGAAGGAAAAGCAAAGCAAGTGATCTATATGCAAGTCAACTAAACAAAGAAGTGACCTTCTAGCATTTTACCAAAAAGGGAGTGATGTATTCTTAGCTTGACAAGTGTACCAATAGATGGGGACACCACAAAATCAAGAGATGCATCAATACTTAGCAATAATACAAGCATTAGCAAAAGTAAAAGAAATCAAAACAACACCACCACCAAGCTTCAAGGAGCTCTCGACCTAGCACAAAAAAGGAGGGCGAAATCAAGCTTGCCACCATTCAACAATTACAAGATTAAATATGTGAGTTCTATAATTCATAACTAAGATGTCCTATGAATCTTAACTTCAAAATCCATTCCATTCGAGAGTTATAAAATCAAGAAGTTGATGATGAATAGTAACTCATGATTTTCATGTTTTGTTTTCTTGATTTTATAGCTTCCAAAGGATGTTCTAAGCAAGGTTCAAGACTTTTGGGGCCTTAATATCATTCTTAAGCTTCAAATAAAGGTATAAACCTTGAACCCCCTTTGATGAATCATGGATTTTGGATGAGTTTTAGTGATGTTATGCATATTTAGAGTACTAGATCTATGTGTGGGTCTTATTAGATGATAAAATAGTTTATATGAACGTAAATACATTGCTTGGTCTTAGTTCAAGGATAAATAAAATGTATGTGTGATTTGGAGTGGATGGTATAATTATTGGAGAGTTATGATTTTGGAAATATCCGAGTTATAGCCGTCGTAATGCCGAAATTTCGTTAACCCTTAAAATTTGAGCATAACAGTAGCCATAATCTTGATGAATAGTTGACCCACATTTATAGATCTCGAGTCATAGATTGTTTTGGCGCAAGAATCGAAGCAAACGGACTTACGGTTTAGGAATTATGGCCGATTTACTAAAAGTAGTTCGAAACCGTAAATGCGAGTTCGTAACTGAAATTGAACCATTATAATATTATTAATTTTGTGGCGAATCATGATAATTAAATATTAGAGATCATAAGGAAGGTGTGGGAGAAAATTTCATGTCAAACAGATCGTTTTTCGATTTTATAAAAATGTTCGAATCACGGTTAAGTGCGAACGAACCCCTAAAAATGATACTTGGTTATAACTTTGTAAAATCACTTAGATAACGATCGATAAATCTGGAGGTATAATCTTTCGACCTTAGAACTTATATGGCTTAAGTACCTACTAAGTGTAAGTGTAATGACATGCCTTAATAGCAAACCAATGTCGGGTCATAACGGTGTTAATAAGAGTTACACTAGAGAGTGTATAACGAGATAACTTGAAAACGTGCCTTAACCTAAGTTAAGTATATACTTATCCTTTTTAAAAGCATTAAGTAATTAACCTCGAATGCTTTGATTGCTTATAGATCACCGAGCAGACCCAGGACACGCTACCCCTACTCGACTACCAGGCAAGTTTCCAATAATTTGGAACTGTTGTTGTGATAATATATATAACTGAATGTTGTTATACATATGCCATAGAATGCATGCCTACTTTCAAGTTATATTGTGATACTTGTTCCCTGACTTAATGTTGGCTTATAAGCTAGATAGATAATACATCAGTTATAAGTCGGATATTGCTAAGACCCTTAGTGAAGGGCGTATGAATCTCATTCTTTTAATAAAGAATGGGAGTCTATATTTTGTAATATAGAGATAGTCATGGAAACCCGGAGGGATTCCAGTGACAGATTATTTGAGGGATGTTATTTACGAACATTATTTATATTTCCATAAGTATTAAGTACTTGGAAATTATTCGAGGAATGTTATTTGAATACTCATTCGAGATTATTTATTTAATGAATATTATTTTGAATATTCATTTGAGGTTATTGATTTAAATGAATATTATTTTTGAATATTAATTCGAGTTTATTTATTTAAAGAATATTATTTTAATATTCATTTGAGCTTTATTTATTTAAATGAATATTATTTCGAATATTCATTTGAGTTTAATTGTTTATTTTATATTATTTTCGAATATTCATTTGAGCTTATTTACTTAATGAATATTATCTTGGATAGTCATTTAAGGTTTTAATTATTTTCTTGGATATTATTTTGAATATTTATTCGAGGAATTATTTATTTAATGAATATTTTATATTTACTTATTCGAGGGTTAATCATGAGCAATATTTATATTAAGAATATTCTTGAACTATTTGTAAGAACCCAGATTTTGGATAGAATTAAAACTTTTTATTATGTATGGATGTAATAGAGAATAGTGGGTACGGCTATGATGTAACGAATGTTCTAATGAATGAATGGAATAGATTTGGATTCAAATACTTATATGTCATGAAGAATGCTATTGGTTGACAATCTAGATAAGAATTATCTATCTCCTATGAAATTAAGATTTGATAAGTCCAAGGGGGAAGGTTATTCTTATGTCATCCAAATCGATATTTGTTATCAGTCCAGTGGTTCCGTAAAAGGGTTAAGGAACAATCGAAAGAGAACCGGGACATCTATATAACCCTAAAAAAATAAGTAAAGAATAAGTGGTGAATAGTGATTTTCGTGGATTTAGGAATATTATTAGACGACGCTATATAGAAGTACCCGGAACGAAATTCTAAGTTCGTATTAGTGATCCAGGGCAAAAAAGAGTGTATGTAAAAGCTGTCGGATTCTGAAAAATAGCACTTTTATTTTCCCCGAGATTTCCCTGGACGCTGAAAGACTTAAAGAATTATTGAAGGGATTTAAGGAAAATAGGTTCAAGAATTATTAAAGAGAATGGAGGATGATAGTATAAATATTAAGACGGATTCCGGTAAAATCCTAATTAGAAACAGTTGAGTTGTTCCTCCAAACGATCAATGAATTGAGCAATAAAAGGACAAAGAATCAAGCAGAGGAAGCAAGATGCATGCACTTTCCATATGAAAATATCTAGCAACCAATCTAGTTACATTACTAACTAGAAACAAGTGAAGCAACTAAGTACTTAGCCAATCCAACCTTAGTTAGCTTGTAAACCATCCAATGATCAACACATGTCCATGCCAAATACATCATCTAGTGCATCATCACTTTATTAAAGCAACCAAGGATGAGATATTATGTTAAACATATCACTTTATGCATTATTCAAGAGACTAACACAAAGAATATGAAGAACTCTCCCAAGTTCATTCCATTCGGCCCCTTTATAATTCCAAAATCAAAAACCTACTTCCAACCATTGTTTGATCTTGTAATTTTTAAGGTGAGTCCTATATTTCAAGAAAGTAATCTCCTCAAAATTTTAGCTTCAAACTCCTTTGTTTCCATTTTCAAAAAAATCAAGAAAGAGGAGGGGGGATAGTGTTCTTATGAACTAATCTTTGATTTTCTTGTTTCTTTGGTTGATCTAAGGTGTGTTAATGCCAGACCAGGACCATACCAAGCTTAATAAGGCTATTACATACTCCAAGGAAGGTAGACCTCTTGAAACCGTAGATCTTGTTTTGAGATTTATGCATGTTCTTGATGGATTTAAGCTTGGTGATGATGTTAGTATGATTATAAGCATGTTAGCATGGTTTGTAGTTGGTTTAATCATATGATGATTATGATGGTAAATTAGATGTTCTTGGACAGATTTGGGATGAGAAATATGTGTATAAATTGTGTTGATGCCCGGTGTGGCTTGGTTGTGTTGTTATGATTTTTAGAACGTTCGATTTATAGCCGTCGTAATGCTGAATTTTTGTTAACACTTAGAAACTGAGCTAAACAGTTAATATAATTTCCTGAACTTGGTAATATTATGACTGGTCCTTGTAGATCTCGAGCCATAGATCGTTTTGGCGTGAGAATCGAAACATTCCGACTTAGGGTTTAGGAGTTATGGTTAAATTACTAAAATTGGTTCGAAACCGTAAGTAAAAGTTCGTAACTTCAATTGAACCCTCGTAAAGCATGTTGCTCAGTGGCAAATATTGGTAAATAAATACTATGGGTCATAAGGAAGGTGCAAGAGAAAACCACATGTCAAACGGATCGTTTTTCGATTTTATTAAAATATTTGAATCGAAGTTAAACGCGAACGAACCCATAAAAACCCGCTTGGTTATAACTTTGGCAAAACACTTAGAAAATGGACGATAAAACTCGAGGTATAATCTTGATTCGTAAACGACCTACTTTAGCACATACATGGCTGAAGTATATACCAAGTGTGAGTACGATGACATGTCTTACTAACGAATAAATGTCGGATCGTATCGGTGATAAAAAGAGTTACACTAAAAGGTGTATAACGAGATAATTCGAAAATATGTTTCGACTTAAGTGAAGTTTATACTTAGACTTTTAAAAGGTGTTAAGTGGTTAATCTCAAATGTTCTGATTGTTTATAGATCATCGAGCAGACCCAGGACACGCTATCTCTACCCACACCCGATTACCAGGCAAGTTTCGATTACCATGTATATCTGTTGTTTCTGATACATATGCCATAGCATGCATGCCTATTGTCAAATTATATTATGATACCTGTTCCCTGAATTGATATTGGCTTATAGACTAGATACGAATTATCAGTTATAAGCCAGATTGTTTTTGTAAGACCCTTAGCGAAGGGCATATGATACTCATTCTTAAATATAGACCGGGAGTCGGTATTTTGAGATATATAAATAGTCATGGAAACCCGGAGGGATTCCAACGGCAGATTATTATTTATTTTAAGGAATGTTATTCGAGTATTATCTCAGTCGAGAGATATTAAATGAATGTAGTTTCGAATATTCATTTAGAGTTGGTTATTTAATGAATATTATTTTGATATTCATTGGAATTTCATTTAAGGTTTTATGTACTTGATGAATACTATTTTAAAATATTCATTGGAAGTTCTATTTACTTAAGGGATATTATTTCAAATATTCCTTTAAAGTTTTGATTATTAAATGAATATTATTTGGGTATTCATTTAGAAGATTATTTATTTAATGAATATTATATTCAAATAGTCATTTAAGGTTTGACTTATTTATTGAATATTATTTTAAATATTTATTGGAGTTTAATTCTTAATTGAATATTATTTTGAATATTCATTTAAGGAGAGATTTATTTAGTAAATAACTATATATATTAATTCGAGGATTACTTACGAGCAATATTATGATTTAATAATATTCCGTAATTATTATTGAGTTAATAAATATTCTCGAATAATTATTTAATTCTTTTAAATTCTTTTTAAAATGATTTATATTATTTGGAGATTATCTTTCACCTCTAGATATTATGTAAAATATTTCGGAGTCTTTTTACGACTATTTTATCAAGAAAAGGTTCCCAACTCTTTATTTTTCATTTAAATCTATCTTAAAAGGATTTAAATGCTCGCTCAAACTTCCATATTATAGGGGAACCTACTTGAGCAATGTTATTTATCTTGTTGACTTCCTGGTCATAAATATTGTAAAACTATTCTTTTCACTCGCAAATTGGTTGCTGTTTATCAATTGAATCTTTGAGTAACCTTCTCATCATTCTAGAAGTAAGATTATTGGAACAAGATGGTATCCTCTAACAAGCAGCAGCTTGGGAGATATGATGGAATTTTCCTTTCCAACTAGATACGACTACTTTGTGGAGTCTTATCAACAAGTATCATACTTTGGGAAAGGGGGACGAACTTTACGCTCAGAGTCGTGAACTTCTTTTCGAACTTGGAGTCGTGTAAGAGGCCGAGTAGCTCCGGTCCATCCCATTGGCCCAACCGTTGGCCGGGGAGATCTAACAGGGCGGTAGACAAGTAAATCCGTCAGTTCTTCCTTCTACCGGTAGTAAATCTAAATTGAGCTGTACAATCTGCGACTAATCATCGTAAGGATTGGAACAGCGGGCGCGGTGAATACTCCAGCATTAGTTCATCATTCAAATTCTTTTATTTTCTGTAACATTATCATTGTTGGCAGTATTGGAAAAGTATTCATAATTGGAATTGCAATATTTTCCTGCAAGTTCCTCTTTTATGATAAAGGATAATATCTTGCTTATCTTTGACATAGCAGATATTCCCACCTATATATGCATTTTGAGTTACCTTGTAACTTCATCGTTTATGTTATATTGGCATCATTTCCGTAAATGCATGGCATATGGTTTGAAAGATACTTTTGAACTGTTATATATAATCGTTCAGTTATAAATTATTGTTGGTGGGCTATTGCTCACCCTTGCTTTATTATTATATCACAACAACAGCTAGACCAGATGACTCGCACAAGGTGCACTCGACGCTTGCAAGGACGATGAGAGTACCAGAGCCGAAGAGAAAGCTATTGGTAGGATAGATTCATTCTTTCAGTACCAAGTATATGGGCTAGTATGACTTATGCAAATGGATGGCAAAGAGTATGTATTTATATTGTAATTCTTTTGGGTAGTAAGAACTCCAAATATGATTAATAAAATTTGATTGTTACTCTGATTTCATCTCTGGGACTATAACGGGTGTGTTTTATAATGTTGTGTTTGGTCATAAAGATGTAATTTATTTTATGTTGAAGTAAGTTCAAGTATTGTTGACAGAAATGGAGACCGTAACGACCGGATCCCGGACCCCGGATCTGGGGGTGTTACACTATTTCTGGTTTAATAAATATTATTTGAATATTTATTTAATTCTTTCAACTAGTTCTAAAGTGAGATATCTTATTCAAAAATTTCCTTGATATTCAAATACTATGTAAATTATCTCTGAGTCGTATCATTATTATTTTTATCAAGGAAGGTTCTCAAAACTCTATTCTTCATTCGAATCTATCTTCTAAAATATAAGGGAACCTTGCTTGAGAGATGTTATTTCTTTGACTGCCCGGTCACATACTTGTTAAACTACCTTTTCACTCACATCTTGATTCTTTTCAAACATCGATATGAGTCTTTTTGGTTACCTCCTCAACACTCGAGGGGTAAGATTGATGGAATAAGTTTATATCCATTAACAAGCATCAGCTTGGGAAATACGGGTGAATTTTCCTTTCCAATTAGATATGTGTAACATCCCAAAATCTGGGGTACAAATATGGGGCCACTAAATATAAACAATATTGTACTTCTTTGAATATAAACAACATAAACTAATAAAAACCCCTTAACCAAGATCGCATACAGGTTATGGTATGAAACAAACTATCAAATTATTTTATCACAATCCAACCTCAGAATAAAAATGTTATACAATTTTTACGAATAGAGAAATCACTGTCTAACTACATATCCAACCTTGACAATTCCCAATCCATTATTTGAAAAGTCCATAACTCGAACGTCTCCTCTCGCTGTCTATAGAGCAATACCAACTGGCCACTAGGTTCTCTGATTATCTCTAACCACTGGAGAAGTAAACAAAAGCAAGAGTGAGCCAACAATGCTCAGCAAGTGTAAATAGTGATAACAATTTCAATAACGATGACAATTCTGATAAACAAAAAGAGTTTCATCTCATTATATGAAGAATCAGTTATATCTACTTTTCGATTGCCACGAGGGCCAATAATTTTCCCTTCATAGGGTGCATCAAGAACTAGAACTGACAAGAGTTCTGATATCGAAATATTATTAAAACAGACTTCCAAGGAGTCAAGAACTAAACATCTCAATTTCAGAGTATAGATTAGAATTGGAATTTTATTTATTTAAAAAAAACATCAAGGTTAGGCTGCTGATCAGTCACGCACAAACCCCGAACAAACGCACACAACAATGTCCTTAATTGGATCCATGGCACACAATGGCCTTAACATCTGACCATGAATCTGGTCTTACCCCGAAGGGTTTAACGCCCCAAGGGCCACTTTTAAAAACATTTCCAATTCTAAATCATCCACACTAGGTGTCGGAACAATCGACAACCTTTGCCAACCAACAAATGGAAAACTCACGTTCCAGAATAACAATAACTCGTAATTATGATTCAATAAGGAAACCACAATATCTTCTAGCATCGACAAGTTCGATACAATATCGGGTGATAAATGAATAATAAAAATATTCAACGGATATCGACAAGTTCGATAATGAATGGAACAGGGAATATAAAGAACGATAATTCGAATAGGTATCGACAAGATAGATATGAGTATTGAGGAACATTGTCATTAACTTGATTAAAGAGTAAATCGACTTGGCAATGATAAGAGATATAAATTGCAACCAGACTATCAAGATATGAAATTCTACGCTAGAGCGAGAAAATAGGCAAGCACTACGCTTTTAATAAAATTTTCAACACATTGCAAGGCTTAACTGACATAAACGATTAAAGTAGTTTAAACGATTATTTGTAAAATAATTTCAGGATAGTTAGTCGCAAATCAGTTTGAAGGAAACATTTTCATAAAGGGGTCCACTAGAGTAATTATGTGAAAAATCAAGAATTTTATTAACAGGTATTCATGGAAATTTTAAACTTGGATTCTCTCTATTTAGAAGGTCTTTTAAACATTTTTGAAGAAAATAAAAGAAATAGTATTCAGTTGAGGAATACAATGCCATAGCTTGAGTAAATTATTTAAGCGGGAAAGATTATATTTAAGGTTCTTTTAAAAACATGGTATTCGAATTAGGAGGTAGGAAAATAAACATTTCCATGATAACTGGGAAGTATATCATTTCTAAACACATTTGACCAAACTACATTATACGACAAAAGGAATGAATTGCATCACTTGAAAGATAAGTGAAGAGCAAACACTTGCCTCGATTCACGGAGTTCTCGACCTTAACATCGATCTATAACTCAGTTTCACGACATTTCTTTACTTGCTAGCCTTTTATTTGGCCCTACTTCCATTTCTACTTCGTAACTCACTAACTTCCACGTCAATACATCCGTCGGCTTTGATACTTGTCCTTCTATTCGTCTTTCTTTTTACCCACACCGCTCTTGGCCATGTCTCCTATTCAAACCTTTACAAGGTTAGATACTATTTCAGTATTAACTCAAGCAAAACTTATCGTTTGCTCTATTCTACCCATGCGCGTCCTATAATGCTTACGTATACAATACATTTAGACATAATCATTCATATTCACATAATAGTCTCACTATAATCAACTAAGTCACATAAACATGTCACATAACCATTTCAAAACAACACAACCACTTAATATTTAAACTCACAATATATTCTTGAAATAATCCACTGATACATATACTTAAACCCTTAGTAATCATAACACACCTTCAAGCATTGAATTTAAATAAGTTAAATAGGTTTTAAATAGATTTGCAGGGGATTTTTATAAAATTTCGGCATGAAGTATTCGTTTATCGGACTATGGGCACAGCCCCTTAAATACAATTCAACCCTGTTTTTTGCAAAAATAAAGCTGCCTCAACTTGCAGCAACATAAAAGTAAACAAGTAAGAAAAGTACCCGCCCAAACATGCCGCACCTAGCACATAATAATTTATATTAACACTACTACTTACGCTACACCAATGATCGTATTTCTCACGCATTTTAATGATACGCGTGACAATCCATCATTGATGTTCGTAAGCCTTAGGACACAACCCCTAGCACTAACTATTACTTACGCTATATCAATGATCACATCACTCAAGTATATTTATTATACTCGTGATAGTTAATCATTGATATTCGTAAGCCCGAGGAACTAGTTGAAGAGAATTACACAAGTACTTAAATATTGACACTTAAGACTTGTGATCTCATTGCAACTCCTCGCAGATAAACACATAATAAAATGAATGTAATAATTAATCTTTGATAAATAATATATAACATTAACCACATAAACACTTAAGGAAAAGTAAACTAACAGTTTATCCTTGCTATAGACCACATTTGCAAACTATACATATAACTCACCACCATATACTTAACGACTACTAAACAACAGTCACTTATGGCACTTAGCACATATTGGTTATACTCGTAAAACAGTATACTACTACCAGGTAAACCACATAAATACATATATCAAATCAATTTGCAAATAATTCTTATTAAATCATTATAATGATTACAAAATAATTCTAGCAAAAATTCGGGCAGAGTCTCCTTTGTAAAATGGACTAGCCCGTCGGGGAAACATCCGACTCAAATCACAACTCAATCATTTTCAATGGATTTCTAATCCATATACAAGTTAAAACCATACTATTTATCACAATCCAAGATCATTTAGATTTGCTTATACATTAAAGATATCATATACAGTCTCGCAACACTAAATCACCAACTTAGTAACTCGTATAAACTCCACATATATATATATATATGACAATTAGTAATTAACGACTAACGACCACAAGCCCGACATATTATCGAATCCACAATTAATACCAAAATTACAATTAACAACCTCCAATCATTAAACCCAATATTAACGACCACAAAATAATTCCGACAATTACAATTCGAAAATAATAATTAACAATTAACCATCATCTAAACGTATAATTGAACCCACAATTAATCTCAGAATTAATTAACAATTATGCTCTTCGAACTAAATAACGGAAATTAAAACAATATCTCGCAATTTAAACAAATTAAATTACAACAATCGAATAGTTTTATCTAACACGAGAATTAAACAATTACATCGAAAATGAAAATAAATAAATAAATGAATAAAAATATTATACCTTTCCGATTTCAATCTCCCCCAAAATCTCTCTCTCTCTCTCTCTCTCTCTCTCTCTCTCTCTCTCTCTCTCTCTCTCTCTCTTTCTTTTCCTGCTACAAATCACCACCAGCACCATCGGTGGTCGTCTCACTGCTGCCAGCGCACAACCACGACCTTGCTCTGTCCCTTCGCCGGCGTCACGCTATCTCCGGCGCCACCGACCCACACCTCCGCCTTCCACTGCCGCGCTCAGCCCCTCCCCCTCACTAATCACAATATCCCCCCTTGCACAAACATATACATACACATATGTATGTATAATAGCTTTCACAATTAAACCCCCCAATTTCAATTCCCTAATTCTCAAACCCTAATTTCTTCCCCAAATCACTTTCTCCCTCCCCGATTACAATTTCTGCCGACTATCTGTTTTGGTTGTGTTAATGGGCTTGGCCCAATGCTAATATATTCTGCCCTATCTTCGTTCCGGCCCAATCTCAAACACTTATTCGCTTCTAATACCAATAAACATCTTTTATAAATCGAAATTAAATAAAATATTCAGAAACTTAAACTTTTTATTTTTAAAATAAAGAACATAAAATTACGAGCACACACATATTTTTAAAATATTTTTCGGATAAAAAATGAATTAAATATGGATTTTACAAGTTTTGGTACTTTAAATACAATAAAATTCTTAAAATCATTTTAAAATACCACAACACCCAAATTAATCCATCCAACAAATTTAAAAACTCAATAAATATATAAAGACAATATTACAAAACATTTCATGATTTTTAATAACTCCGATAATTTATAAAATTTTTAGAAGATCAATAATGCATGATTTAAATATTTTTAAATCCTCAAAATTAAAAATAAAAATACACCAATCTTCACAGCTTACCCAAATCATCAAATAATCACATAAACAGCATCTCACACACATTTCACCTTTACAACAATATTCACATAATATACTTTATAATTTATAATAAATAAATATTATTAAAAATCGAAATTTTCTAGGTCGTTATAATATGACTACTTTGTGGAGTCTTATCAACGACTATTACACTTGGGGAAAGGAGGATGAACTTTACGTTTCAGAGTCATGGATTTATTCGAACTAGGAGTCGTGTGTAAGAGGCCAAGTCGCACGGTTCATAATAAGGCCCAACCGTTGGCCAGGGAGTTACTAAAAAGGGCGGTAGACAAGTTCTTCCTTCTACCGGTAGTAAACTATATTGGGCTGTACAATCTCCGACTGATCATCGGGGAGTGGGATAGCTGGCGCGTGATAACTCCAGTATTAGTTCATCTCCCAAATTGGGAATTTCCAGCAACACGCATCGAAGAGACTTCTTTCAGGTTGACGGGCATCCCCCGCAACACGTATCGAAGAGACTTCTTTCAGGTTGGCAGGAGTTTGAAAAATGTTCAAAACTGGGATTGCCATATTTTCCAGCAATTCCCTTCTTTTATGACATATGATGATGTCTTGCTTTTACCTTGCATAACAGATATTTCTACAGAATATATGTTTTGAGTTACCTTGTAATCGTTTATTTATATGGGCACTATGTTCGTTAATGCATGGCACATGGCTTCAAAAATACTTTTGAAATGTATGTATATATATATATATATTATTGTTCAGTATAAATTATTGTTGGTGGGCTATTGCTCACCCTAGCTTTATTTATTATATCACAACAACAGCTAGAGCAGATGGCCCATCCAAGGCACACTTGGCGCAAGAGCGTGGGAGCCGTCAAAGAGTTACCCGCTGATGTAGCTACCATTGCTGAGGAGGAAGCTATTGGTAGGATAGTTTTCCACTTTTAAGCATCGGATATGTTTATCCATATAACATATGTTACAGAAATGGTATCAGAGCAAGAGTTATATATCCTAGAGATGAGGCGACGTTATATCAATAAATTCGATAAGATAATAAGAACTCTTGCCAAGTTCACCTAAAACCCTTATGAGAACTTTTAAGTATCATAATAGTAACTTAGCTCGATATTGTATCGACGAGCAAGGCGACAGACCTTGAGGCTTACGAGTAGCGGCATGATGATGCTTTATTATATGACCGACGATCGGCTAATATATTCAATAGAGTACCCTACTGAGAACCCGGAGGAGGTTCCAGCTAAGGAGGTGAATCCTGTTAAGGATAAGGAGCTTACCCTTAAGGAAATGAGGGCTGCTGCCATAACGACTATAAGGGCTAAGATTATAGTGCTCAGAGAAGTGAGCGTAAAGAACTGAGATATTGTTAAGAGAACTAAGGATGCATATTGGATTCATAGCCGGACTACTGGAGGTAGTACCAGCAAGTAAGACGGATTGGAAGAATTACTTGGGATCTTATATGGGGATAGATAAGAATCTTTAGAGACTTTCAGATTAATGATAAAAGAGTTAGAATAATGCGTGATTGTCAAAGACATCGATATAGGACGAGGAGCAGGGTCTCCAGGAGCAGTTGATAGAGAGGCAGCAAGTGCCATATCATTGGATAAATGAATTAGTGTGAAAATTGTCAAAATTAATCCGCCATGAGAAGGCAGATTCCATAGGTTATAAATGATGAAGTTAAATTGGGATAGAGGAGGTGATCTTATCCAGGAAATGTTCATATTTTGTTGAATGGATCAGCTTAGAAAGTAAAGACAGTGTGAAATAATGGCATGATTGGACAATGTGATAGAAGTAGTAAGCGAGACGATGATCTCAGAACCTAAAAGAGGAAAAGGCCAGTGAGTCTATTGTACACTCGTAATAAGACTACTGTCAGGGATTAAGTATAGGGTTATTTCAACTCAATGAAATGATGAACCAGAAACATTAGATGCATGTGATTCAGAGGAATATTAAATTCTTTCTTTTACATGAATGGATTATAGTAATTACATTAAGTTTACTCCGACGCTGAATCATAAATGGATCAAGTAATACGATCAGTGGTTAAGAGGTAATGGGGAATGTTTTAAATATGGAACCTAAAGGAGAAAGTGTCTACAAAATTCTCAAAGTATAAATTCTGGCAAAATAAAGTTCAGCTGTTAGGACATGCGATCGATAGTGAGTAGTGTTGGTTGACCCAGCCGAGTTAATGGCAGTTTCAATTGAGAAAGGCCAACCACACCGACTAAGGTGAGAAATTTCATAAGATTCACCAGGTATTACCAAAGAGTTGTTCAGGACTTTAAAAAGATTGCAGTCCCGCAACCCGACTTATTTGTAAGACTAAGGAGTTTGAATTAACAGAAAAATTTGAGAAAATCTTCCTGGAGCTAAAGATGAAATTGTGACGACCCAGCATTGGCGTTGCCTAATGGAAGAAAGAAGACTTTGTGATATATTATGATGCACCTCATATAGGTTTAGGTGGTGTGCTTATGCAGCACGACAGAGTAATTTTGGATGCATTCGGACAGCACGGTTCACCAGATTAGGATGGCCTTGATAGTACCAATTCTGTGGAACGACTAACTCCGTCGGTAGTGTTCCTTCGGAAACTAGTGGTTAGGTAGACTGACATTTTATAGTATCGACTATTAGGACGTATATGTATCGGGAGGGTGTGGCATGTTTCAGTTTGAAACTTTTGAATTCCCTTCTATATGCTGTATATATTTGGTTCCTTCTAGTGTTTAAACTTCCGACTTTATGTCAATCATTCTGTTATTATAACTGCTTACGATTCCACCTGCTTGGATGCTCATGGAACTTTTCTTTAGGTTTCAAAATGGTTTTTTTAGTATTACCAGTGGGTGGATAGGTTAACCAAGATTTTCCTGATTGTGGAAAGAAATCCAACAAATTTTGGCAAACCTTGTCTTTCTGATTATTAGAGAATGTCAATAAATAGAGTGAAAACTGGAGCGAACCCTGTGGATTGGGTAAGGTATCCGCTATATGGGTTGATGGATAGACCCTGATTATTACAACTGATTGAAGAGATAAAACGGTGAAGTTGAGATTGGACGATAAAAAGGGGAAATGTATTTAAGGACGAAAATGGACTGAGGAGTTCTGGGATTGACTTAAATGAAAAGGTTATTATACAAAAAGTGTAAGCTTGTGTAGCACGTGGGATTGATAAGAGAAATTGAAAAGATGAAAATAATAAAGGAGAGGTGACCGGAGACGATACCGAGAAGTCGATTAAGACTTATATGGAGTAAAATTTTGAAAAGATTAGAAGGTATCTAGGAAGAGGGATGAACGAAGAGTGGCAGTGCTCAAGTAGAGTGATTATGCTACTCTGGTACCTAAAATTGTTGTGTAAAGGAAAGCAGTGAACAGATACAAAAAAAAGAAGTTAAGAGTATGCCGGAAGAAGCATATTGATAAGCAAAACCGGTTCCAGATAAACTATCTTCGCTATGGACGAAGGAGGCACTACACCGGCAATTGCTAGAAAAGTAATGCTATTAGCTAACCCCTAAACTCACATATTTTAGTGTTGCCAGTTGGGGCCATGTCCCAAAGGATTATAAAGTGACTAGACCAGCAGTGTAAGGACAAAGCGGGGTGCTTCCACTACTACAGAATAGGCTTTTAGCGTCGGTCAAAATAGGCTTTAGGCGTCGGTTATTTGGCGTAGTATATGAAGGCGACGCTATAGGTATAGGTCTATAGCGTCGGTTAATTGGGCGACGCATATAATGTAATACTAGCGTCGGTTATTTAAACAACCGACGCTTAAAGTCTGTTCTTTGCGTCGGTCATTTAAACAACCGACACTTAAAGTCAGTTATAGGCGTCGGTCATCTAAACCACCGACGCTTAAAACCTAGTTATAGGCGTCAGTCATTTAAACAACCGACGCTTAAAGACTGCTTATAGGCATCGGTCATTTAAACAACCGACGCTTAAAGTCTGCTTATAGGCATCGGTCATTTAAACAACCGACGCTTAAAGTTATTTTTTTAAAAAAAATAATAAAAATTGCAATTCTGTTATGAAACAATACAATTTCAGAAACAATTTTGCCCATGCCATAACACCAAATTATATATAAAATCAATTTATACATGATACATAATAAAGAATGAGATCTAATTAATAGATGATGAGCAAATGATACAATGATACAATGATACAATGAGACGGTTCTGCCTCATCATCTTCACCAGCTTCTGCTTGATGATGAATGTCTTGTGTGACGGCTGAGTTCAATCAAATACGTAGTAAATTGTTAGCCAACACAACTGAAGATATGAGAGAGAGAGAGAGAGAGAGAGAGAGAGAGAGAGAGAGAGAGAGAGAGAGAGTAGCAGCAGTGTAGCAATTGACAAACCAGATAATTGAGCAACATCCTCCTCCTGGTGGTGAATCTGTAAGAAAACAAGCTAAGAATAATAGGATAATTGAATAATATCACAAATATACGTAGTTACACAATAAAAATTACCTTCATTGCTTATTGGCTTTCACCTATATTCTCATTAATTAATCTTCTTGTACTCCTTTTCATCTTCATCCATAGCTTGTTGGCATCCTTGCATTTGAACCATTTATACTTTACTTTCTTGGGATCCTTTAAACCATTTAATCCATCGTTGCCTCTTCTTGCCAACAGTTCTGGACTTGAATGGAAAAAACTAACTGAACATACAATTCGTCTAGACAACCATGACTATGAAGATGTAGCAAAACTGGAAAAATGCACAATCGAATTGACTGTCGAAACAGATTCTTCAAGAAATTATGTGCCAGCTTACCTCATAAAGGATCGGTATGCTAAAAACTTACAATATTCCTCAACGCTCCATACTGCTGAGTTGATGGAGGATTCTACAGGAAATATTCTGCACTTACAATATTATGCTTACAATATTGCACTTACAATATTTTGCTTAGCAAAACCAACAAGCCCAAGATGACAATGCCATAATGAGCACGAGTGCGCACGAGTCAAAGCAACATTCAGCCTTCGTTGATCATTAAGAAATCCAATACCCTGGACGAAAAAAGAAATCAGCATAGCACCATCTAATTCAAAACATACAGTTTCAACATGAACCATCCTAAAACAAACAAGGGTAAAATCATTTCTGATGTTTGTTTTACATGGGATTATAGCGATGGGATTATAATCATTTGATTCAGTTGTTATTTCTTTGGAAAATAGGGAAATGCTATATATGGATTGAAGTGTTTGTGTGCCTGTGGATACAATCATACATAAAGTAAAAGAAATAAATTAAATTCAAGTAAGAAGAATATATAGTACCGGATCTTTGACATCTCAATCAGCCATTTTCCTGGTTTTGTATTATATCTTCCACCCTGGCGGTATCTCTTCAGAAGAATTCTTCACGGCCCCACCCTGTATTTTTATTAAGAAAGAATCAGAACTATTTACAGAAACAACCACATGTTTAAATTATTTTAAGCATCTTTGATAAATTAATACATTGCTTGTTGACACCTTCACCGTAGTAGGGTCTCCAGATACAGTTAACGACTTACCAGAGCAAAACCACGCAAAAGTTCATCTGAAAAGTGACAACTTATAGGAGTGTTCTTAAAGTCAAGTCACTAATGTCTATTTTTATCGGTTTGCAGAACCTGATATCTCCAGTTTCCAGATAGCGCAGAGCATCCACTTTCGAACGAAACATGTATCCATTTACAGGATCAATGTAAAACTGAACAACAAATATAAATTAGGATAGTGTCTTCAATAGATCTGTCAACATAACAAAATGTCTAATGCAGCATATACAAGCGAATTTATATATATCAGTCTCATTCGTGCATATATCTTTTTCCTTTTTGGATGCAAGAAAGAGAGAAAACCAATAATTTTATGTGAAACACATAGACACTAACCTGGTCTTTATGTTTTTCACCAATTTTTCTCATTCTAATCTCTTTCGCCCACCCTAGGGGAAACTTTTCATCTGTGACCCTCTCGAAAGTACACTACACAAAAATTAAGATAAAGATTATCAGCCAAGGCAATATCCCTGAAGTATATCACAACTATCTAGAGGACGAACCATTGCAATTATAATCAAATGATTATAGTTGTTTTCGATCAACAGCTGAATCAAACGCGATCCCACCTAGAAATAATATATAAAAACAATAAGGGAAATGTTAATGACAAATAGAAAAATTATCAAACGTACAAACCATGACTTGAGCTTCCTGGCCCCACGGCTTTCTGTGGTCATGTTCTTTTACTATTGATCTTACTTAATGCAACTTTTGCTTTTTCATTAAGTTAGTAACCTTTTTTCTCAGTTTCTCTTCTTGTTCGATATGAGGATCGTATACCTTATCAAAATCCTTACCCGATGCAGGCTTCTTCTTGGTCTTGTCTAGAAAGTTCTGTACTCTGACCTGATTTCCAAGAAAAAAAATTAACAATTAAGCTTCTAACACTTCCAGAAGTCCATTTAATTGTACTTTTCCATCTAATGCAGATCAACTTATAAAGTAATGCAAAACTAACTCAATACATAGTTTTATATGAGATTTACATAGTTTTGATCTTTATCTTGCTGGGTAACATTATTAAGATGGGTTCCAGTATAGTTCGTATGAAGAATACAACAGGATTCTGGATTATAATATGAGTCACATTGCAATACCACATATTGTTTTGACAATACAGAAGTTGCTGTGGATCTGGAGTGAGCAAAGTTACCTCAACAGGGCTACAACAATGAAAACAAACTATAATACAATGGTTTATGATGTATTATTACTGTTCTGAGATTTAGGAAATAAAAGAATGCCAATAGCCAACGCTTCAATTTAAATAGTGAGGAATGAGACGGTTCTGCCTCATCTTCTTCACCAGCTTCTTCTTGATGATGAATGTCTTGTGTGACGGCTGAGTTCAAACAAATACATAGTAAATTGTTAGCCAACACAACTGAAGATATGAGAGAGAGAGAGAGAGAGAGAGAGAGAGAGAGAGAGAGAGAGAGAGAGAGAGAGAGAGAAGTAGCAGCAGTGTAGCAATTGACAAACCAGATAATTGAGCAACATCCTCCTCCTGGTGGTGAATCTGTAAGGAAACAAGCTAAGAATAATAGGATAATTGAATAATATCACAAATATACGTAGTTACACAATAAAAATTACCTTCATTGCTTATTGGCTTTCACCTATATTCTCATTAATCTTCTTGTACTCCTTTTCATCTTCATCCCTGCAGCATACAAAAAACATTTAAGTCAAAAGATAGGGATGACAAATGCAAATTAACCCCAAATTAATAAGAAGGTGAAATAAATTAAAAAATTAGGGTTTCGATTTAATTAACCCCAATTAAAAATTACATCAAAATAGAGTTAATGAAACTTATGGTTTCGATTTAAAACCCCCAATCTGTAATGAAATCGAAATAATAAAACTTGTATTACAAAATCAAGCTTACCCGTTACAAATCGAACTGATTCGATGGATTTGAGCAGTATGAGAGAGGGATTTCCAGTGTTCTTGAGTGAGAGAGAGCAGCTTCGAGTGTTCTTGAGTGTGGTGGTCGAGACTCGAGAGAGAGTGAGAGTTTTTATGGTTGTTGACGATGGTGGTGGAGAGTGGAGAGTGAAGAGAAAGGAGTTAAAATGTTTTTGTTTAATTTGTTTTAATTTTCAATTTTCAATTTTCATAATTTAATTTTTTACTTAAAAATAAATTATTCACCTTTTGTAAATTGCAAAAAAAATATATAAAGTTGAGCAAAACCTCAATATAATTTTTAAAACGTAGAGATTTAAATTAGTTGTTTCCCTATACTTTTAAAATAATTTTAGGATCAAAAATTAATTAAATATAATTTTACAAGTTTTGATCTTTTAAATGCAATATAATTCATAAAATTATTTTAAAATCCTTAAATAAAGAAAATAATTCTCCCTATAATTTTCAAAACTAAGTAAATATATAGAGGTAATATTACAAAATATTTCATAATTTTTAATAACTCTAATGATTTTATAAAATTTTATAAAAACATGGAAAATTAGTGAACTTAGGTAACATTCATCACACAAATACTACTTTGGTGTGTATTAATTTAGTTTCAAAAATTGGCATTTTTTCCTATTTTTGTTTAATTTTTTTATTTATGTTACAAACTAGTTAAAAATGGGGAAAAAATAAAAAAAAAGGGGAAATTAGTGAAAATAAGGTAACATTCATCACACAAATAGTGAGTATAACTACTTTTGGTGTATATGAATTTAGTTTCAAAAATTAGCATTTTTCCTATTTATTTTAATTTTTTTTATTTTATAAAATAGTTAAAAATGGGGAAATAAAATTAGTGAAAGTTGGGAAAATTTTTTTAATACAAATAATGAGTATGACTAATTTGATGTGTATGAATTTATTTTCAAAATTTGAAATTTTTCCTATTTTTAATATATGTTTTTACTTTTTTACTAATTAATATATTTTTATTTTAATATATGTTTTTACTTTTTTACTAATTAATATATTTTTACTTTTTTACTTTTTCTATAATTTTTATTTAAAACTTTTGGCGTCGGTATTACTAGGCCCGACGCTACAGGCCCAGCATAAATTATCTTTGGCGTCGGTTGAGTAATAACCGACGCTTATTTGTCAATTTTTGGCGTCGGTTGAGTAAACGCCGACGCTAAAGGGTTGGTTTTAAGCGTCAGTTGACTAACGGCCGACGCTAAAGGTTTGGATTTTAGGCGTCGGTTGTTTATGCGACGCTACAGGTTGGTTTTAGGCGTCGGTTAAGTAAAGATCGACGCTAATGGGTGAGTTTTAGGCGTCGGTTGTTTAATAACCGACGCAAAAGACCCAGCAAAAATGACTTTAAGCGTCAGTTAAGCTAGAAACCGACGCCTAAAGTATGTATAAGCCACGACTCTCTAGATAACCGACGCCTAAAGTGCGATGCTAAAGACCTATTCTGTACTAGTGTTCTGACCAAGCGCCAACCGCGAGAACTTTTGATATAAATGAAGTGATTCAGGAATATATGATTGACCAGCTTATGAACTAGAAGGAGAAGTAAAGTGAATTGGGATACATGATGATGGGATTTTATAAATACCATGGATGTCCTATGACTGAGGAAAGTGATCAATGAAGGTTTATGAAGATTGTTAGAGATGGTGCAGTACGATGCATAAATGTTATCTGAAACTTAGTATCCTCAAGAAGAGTAATAGGTACTAAGAGATTCATATTGAACACGACCAATATCTTCCAGAACATCCTTGCTATCATTACCAAGTTCTGTAAGAAGAGCAGATAGACATATGTTGTCTTTTGGGAGGTCATGTAGACTGACGTCAATATTGAAAGAAAAAGGTTGGTATTAGGCTACCTATAGATTATCAACATGAGAATGATTGAAAATAGACCCTTATTAAGGATATGTGATTTGATTGTCAATTACAGGATATAAGTATTTCTTGAAAATAGAATTGAGGATAGAATGTCCATAAATTAAAAGAAACCCTGGGGATGCACAAAGGATGGCATTACCCCTACTAAAGACATTGTGAATTCAGATAATATAAGTATGGATTGAACCAAATAAAGGTTGAGATTATCCTAAGACAATAAAGAACTAAGAGAAGAAATATCTTAGGTATGATTAGGAGTAACCGTGATAAAGTTCACACAGAAAGATGGAAACAATGACCTATGGAAAAAGACTGATAGATATATTTTTCTCCTTCAGCAGAGCTTAAGGGAGAATGCTTTCACCCAACAGTGATGGGAATGAGGTGGAAAAATTTGAGTTGGAATATATCCAGAGAACATTGATTAAAAGAAATTATTATTGTTAGGAAAGGCCAATGAGGTGGCCGACATTTTAAGTATAGAGGAGTAATCATAAATGCCCATACCAAAGCAACAGAATGATATTCGGGAGGACATTGAAAGTCATATTGGAGTGGAGAAGTTTACATCCCTCTGATGATTGTGCAAGAATCGACGGTAATAATAGTTTAAATAAAGATTCGATTCCTGATATCGTCTTAAGCAAATTACACACTTTAGGAGGTCCTATTTTGAGGAAAACCCAGACCATGATACAAAATTGACTAAGTAAACAGTTAAGCTTCCAGTCTTCTACTGAAGATATATGATTAATAATTTCATCAACCTGTCATAGCTGCGATGCTTGAAGCTCTTCTGTGATTTTATTTGCTTCATCAAATATCTACATCAAGTTCATGAAGTACTCCTTATGGATAAGGAATAGTGATTATTTTGTCTTGTTCCTAGAGGATTTTGATCTGACAATTATGGAACCTGTATGATTAGATATTGAAGCACTACGTAAACGACAACGATGGTGATTCAACAATGGACTACATTAATGTAGTGGTGATTCCTCTAAGAAATTAGGTGATAACGACTGTGGAGATGTCGGAACGAAAAACAGAAATAGATTGTATTGGATCTAAGTTAGAGAAATCGTCAAGGTGATTTTGGATGGTTTAATTTTTGAATGAGATGATGTTCGAAATAAACAATAATGCCATGATGATTCATAAAGAGATTATAGCCTAAATAGCAACAAGACGACTGATGTAAAGGAATAGAGTTGGGAATCAATAGGGGAGTTAGATATGTGGACTCCTGAGAAACCCCAGCAATGAAGATAGAAAAGTATGAAATTGACATGGTAAAGGTTGTTGGTCACAACGGAAAGCTGAAATTGAAAGAATAAATGACATACAGATTAACTACCTCTAAGTTGGGAGAACTCAAGGAAATTTGGAATAGAATGATTGAGTAATAAAGAGACTCGTGGATCGAGAAATTGAGAATTTAGATGGTTGAATGAAGGAAAGTTTGACTCCAAAGATGTGATGTTTATTGAATAAAAGGTGATGGGATACCAATAAGAAGGTGTCAAGTACAAAGGATGTCTCAATAATGAGATGACGGCGGAAATGAATAACAGAAGTGAATAAGAATCAGATAATAAGAAGGATGTGACTGATAAAGAAAAAAAACTGGGAAAGTAACTATGGAATGTGAAGCAAGGAATGTTATGAATGGATTAATGAATGGGTTTTCCAAATGAACTCTCGGGAGGACCACCTGATAATGTTAGTATTGTGAATATGAAAGAGCTAGTAGCGTGGCGTGGAATGATAGTAACAATGATGCCAAGCGAGCAAGCCAAGATTTAACCTGAGAGGTTGAAGGATTCTCCAAAAGTGAGTGTTGCTAAGATTAAACAAGAGTATAGGTCCATAGACGATGGGCAGAGCCGCGAGGATATGTTGACACGCGAGACTACGATAAAATAGTATTTGATACGATTACGATTATTTTTTTTCTAATAAACCTCTATAGTTCAGAGGTAAATTCTAAGTATGATATTTTGCAATCATGAAAACTTTCTATAATTCTTTGAAATTCTTTTATTTTCTTCTCTATTATTCATCTTCTTTTTGAATTGAGAAGAACAACCCTTTAAGGAGGGGAGGTACTGCTACGTGACTATCTATCTGTGTGATAGAAGTCTAAGTGGAATACCATAACTTGTTTTATTGCTTGTCAAGTACTAAAGGCTGACCACCTTCTGTACTAACTATGCAATATAACAAATGTTCATTGATCATAGTGATCTCTCAATAAATCTTTCAACTTCTCTATATTGATCGAGATTGCAAAGAGTAAAGCGATCAGGAAATGCATAGTGCGAGTAAGGTTATCTCTGAATTCGTAGCATGGTACTGATACCAAAGTCACTGTAGATACCAATAAAGATAATAGTATATGACTGAGTAAGAGCATAACCTGGATAGTGTGTTGTACGAAAGGTAGCAAAGTTGATGGAAAAAGGATAAAGTGTGTATTGTAGCACCAGTAGATGTGTTGAGAAAGGATTGAAAAGTTTAAGGATCAACCGGGGAACTGGAAAGCGAAATGACAAACAAGTACCCAACTCTTTCCTACCTGATTCCGGGACGGAATCCTTTTAAGGAGGGGAGACTGTAAGAACCCAGATTTTTGGTAAGAATTAAAACTTTTATTATGTAATGGAATATAAGTGTAACATTGGTTCTCATAAATGAATATTTAATGGATTTGGATTCAAAGGTTTATATGCTAGGAATAATGCAATTGGTTGACAACTTAGATAAGAATAATCTATCTCCTGGATAAGTAAGATATGGTAAATTCCAAAGAGGAAAGTTATCCTCATGTCATCAAAATCGGTATCTGTTATAAGTCCAGTGGTTCCGTAAAAATGGTTAAGGAACGCTCTAGAAAGCACGAGAACATTTTTCTAATTATAAGAATTAAAGAGAGAATAAGTGATGAATAATGTTTTTGGTGGAAATTGGAATATTATTAGACGACGCTATATAGGAGTATTCGGAACGGATTTCTGAGTTCGTATTAGTGACCGATAGGCCATATAAGTGTATTTAAATGATATCAGATTCAGAAACATAGCACTTTTATTTTCTCCAAGATTTCCCTAGACACTGAATGAATTAAGGATTTAATATAAAGAATTAAGGGATATAAATTCAAGGTTTATAAAGGAGGATTGAGAATGGTAGTATAAATATCAAGAAGGTTTCCGGTAAAACCCTAGCAATAATTACTTCAGATATTCCTCCAAATGATCAATGAAGTTGTGCCACACTAAAGCAATGTAATGCAACATATAAGTCGTAACGCATTGATTTTATTAATGAGACAAAAGGGAAAGTAATTGGTGGAAGGAAAAGGAAAGCAAGTGATCTATATGCAAGTCAACTAAACAAAGAAGTGACTTTATAGCATTTTACCAAAAAGGGAGTGATGTATTCTTAGTTTGACAAGTGTACCAATAGATGGGGACACCACAAAATCAAGAGATGCATCAATACTTAGCGATAATACAAGCATTAGCAAAAGCAAAAGAAATCAAAACAACACCACCACCAAGCTTCTAGGAGCTCTCCTCCTAGCACAAAAATGGAGGGGGGAATCAAGCTTGCCACCATTCAACAATTACACGATTAAATAGGTGAGTTCTATAATTCATAACTAAGATGTCCTATGAATCTTAGCTTCAAAATCCATTCCATTCAAGAATTATAAAATCATGAAGTTGATGATGAATAGTAACTCATGATTTTCATGTTTTGTTTTCTTGATTTTATGGTTTCCAAAGGATGTTCTAAGCAAGTTTCAAGACTTGTGAGGCCTTAATATCATTCTTAAGCTTCAAATAAAGGTATAATCCTTGAACCCCCTTTGATGAATCATGGATTTAGGATGAGTTTTAGTGATATTATGCATATTTAGAGTACTAGATCTATGTGTGGGTCTTATGAGATGATAAAATAGTTTATATGAACATAAATACAATGCTTGGTCTTAGTTCAAGTATAAATAACATGTATGTGTGATTTGGAATGGATGGTATAATTATTGGAGGGTTTTGATTTTGGAAATATCCGAGTTATAGTCGTCGTAATGCCGAAATTTCATTAATCCTTAAAATTCGTGCATAACAGTAGCCATAATTTTTTGACCTTGATGAATAGTTGACCCACCCTTATAGATCTCGAGTCATAGATCGTTTTGACGCAAGAATCGAAGCAAACGGACTTACGGTTTAGGAATTATGGCCGATTTACTAAAAGTATTTTGAAACCGTAAATGCGAGTTCATATCTGAAATTGAACCACCATAATATTATTAATTCTATGGCAAATGATGATAATTAAATATTAGAGATCATAAGGAAGGTGTAGGAGAAAACCTCATGTCAAACAGATCATTTTTCGATTTTATAAAAATGTTCGAATCACGGTTAAGTGCGAACGAACCCCTAAAAATGATACTTGGTTATAACTTTGTAAAATCACTTAGATAACGATCGATAAATCTCGAGGTATAATCTTTCGACCTTAGAACTTATATTGCTTTTTTTTTTTAATAAAACTTATATGGCTTAATTACCTACTAAGTGTAAGTGTAATGACATGCCTTAATAGCGAACCAATGTCGGGTCATAACGGTGTTAATAAGAGTTGCACTAGAGAGTGTATAACGAGATAACTTGAAAACGTGCCTTAACCGAAGTTAAGTATATACTTAGCCTTTTTTAAAGCCTTAATTAATTAACCTCGAATGCTTTGATTGTTTATAGATCACCGAGCAGATCCAGGACACGCTACCCCTACTCGACTACCAGGCAAGTTTCCAGTACTTTGGAACTGTTGTTGTGATAATATATATAACTGAATGTTGTTATACATATGCCATAGCATGCATGCCTACTTTCAAGTTATATTGTGATACTTGTTCCCCGACTTAATGTTGGCTTATAAGCTAGATAGATAATACATCAGTTATAAGCCGGATACTGCTAAGACCCTTAGTGAAGGGCGTATGAATCTCATTCTTTTAATAAAGAATGGAAGTCTATATTTTGTAATATAGAGATAGTCATGGAAACCCGGAGGGATTCCAGTGACAGATTATTTGAGGGATGTTATTTACGAACATTATTTATATTTCCATAAGTATTAAGTACTTGAAAATTATTCGAGGAATGTTATTTGAATACTCATTCAAGATTATTTATTTAATGAATATTATTTTGAATATTCATTTGAGGTTATTGATTTAGATGAATATTATTTTTGAATATTCATTCGAGTTTATTTATTTAATGGATATTATTTTAATATTCCTTTGAGCTTTATTTATTTAAATTAATATTATTTCGAATATTCATTTTAGTTTAATTGTTTATTTTATATTATTTTCGAATATTCATTTGAGCTTATTACTTAATAAATATTATCTTTGATATTCATTTAAGGTTTTAATTATTTTCTTGGATATTATTTTGAATATTTATTCGATGAATTATTTATTTAATGAATATTTTATATATACTTATTCGAGGATTAATCATGAGCAATATTTATATTAAGAATATTCTTGAACTATTTCTGGTTTAATAAATATTCTTTGAATATTTATTTAATTCTTTCAACTAGTTCTAAAATGAGATATTTTTTCAAAAATTTCCTTGATATTCAAATACTATGTAAATTATCTCTGAGTCGTATTATTATTATTTTTATCAAGGAAGGTTCTCAAAACTCTATTCTTCATTCGAACCTATCTTCTAAAATATAAGGGAACCTTGCTTGAGAGATGTTATTTCTTTGACTGCCCGGTCATATACTTGTTAAACTACCTTTTCACTCACATCTTGATTATTTTCAAACATCGGTATGAGTCTTTTTGGTTACATCCTCAACACTCGAGGGGTAAGATTGATGGAACAAGTTTATATCCATTAACAAGCATCAGCTTGGGAAATATTGGTGAATTTTCCTTTCCAATTAGAAACGACTACTTTTTGGAGTCTTATCAACGAGTATTACACTTGGGGAAAGGAGGACGAACTTTACGTTTCAGAGTCATGGATTTATTCGAGCTAGGAGTCGTGTGTAAGAGGCCGAGTCGCACGGTCCATCACAAGGCCCAACCGTTGGCTAGGGAGTTACTAAAAAGGGTGCTAAAGTTCTTCCTTCTACCGGTAGTAAACTATATTGGGCTGTACAATCTCCGACTGATCATCGGGGAGTGGGATAGTTGGCGCGTGATAACTCCAGTATTAGTTCATCTCCCAAATTGGGAATTTCCTGCAACACGTATCGAAGAGACTTCTTTCAGGTTGATGGGCATCCCCCACAACACGTATCGAAGAGACTTCTTTCAGGTTGGCAGGAGTTTGAAAAGTGTTCAAAAGTGGGATTGCCATATTTTCCTGCAATTCCCTTCTTTTATGACATATGATAATGTCTTGCTTTTACCTTGCACAACAGATATTTCTACAGAATATATGTTTTAAGTTACCATGTAACTTCATCGTTTATATTATATGGGCACTATGTTCGTTAATGCATGGCATATGGTTTCAAAAATACTTTTTAACTGTATATATATATTATTGTTCAGTATACATTATTGTTGGTGGGCTATTGCTCACCCTTGCTTTATTTATTATATCACAACAACATCTAGAGCAGATGGCCCATCCAAGGCACACTTGGCGCAAGAGCGTGGGAGCCGTCAGAGAGTTACCCGTTGATGTAGCTACCATTGTTGAGGAGGAAGCTTTTGGTAGGATAGTTTTCTGCTTTTAAGCATCAGATATGTTTATCCATATAACATATGTAAATGGATGGCAAAGAGTATGTAAGTTAAATTCTTTTGGGTTGTAATAACTCAAACTCGTGATTAATAATATTTAATAGTTACTCTGATTTCATTTCTGGGACTATAACTGGTGTGTTTTATGTTGTTGTTTTGGGTCACAACGTTGTAATTTAATTTATGTTGGTTTTGTGGATGGAAATTGAGGCCGTAACGACCGGATCCCCGACCCCAGATCTGAGGCTGTTACACTTTAGCACTTCTTTCTGTGAATTAATGTGATGATCCTTCTCGTATGTGCTGACACTTAGTGCACTGGTCTGGTTCACAAGTGACTAACACTGATCTTGATCTTAACACCTTCGTTACATTGCAATTGATTAGCCTGCAGCAGTATCTTCAATTAATTTGAATACATGGAATCTTTTGGTCCTTCAACTGAATCATCTGTACATCTTATTCTGTCACTGAGGCTTGATCATGTTAATGAACTTCTTTTAGCGACTTGATCCTTGTTGATGCCTGTTCTTCAAATTTCACGATCCCTGTATAAAGTTAACATTATTTATCTTTTATCCTAGTTGAGTTATATATGTCCTCTATTACATATTACATTACATTATGCTTTACAATTTTTATAGGAAAAATTCAGTTAAAATTTTGCCTATAAATATACACTTATAAACCCTCAAAAGCTCTAACCCTATTTTACAACACGTAAAAAGAAAAAGGAGGCAACCCTAATTCTCTCTCTGCCCTCTTTCTCTCTCAATTGAATAAAGTCTCTTGGTGGATACCGGTAAAGTGCTTCACACTTGAGGAGCAGCGGCTAGGCGCCTCTCTATGCCTCCTTGGATCGTCATTAAAGGTTAGTAATCGATCCCTCATATTTATTAATCAATTTTATGCGTTATATATTCGATATATATGTATGAAATTGTGATTCACGCTTCCGTATATACATATAATTCCTTCAATGGTATCAGAGCTGTAGGTTGTATGCATATAGAATTATCTATAAATTTTCATAATTTAATCATGATGTATGAATTTATTACGGATTTTACAAGTTTGTTTTGATTTAATTATGAATTAATTCAAAATAAATTTTTAGTGATATTTGGCCACAGATTTGGGTTCTACAATTGTTGTGAATCGTCTGAATATTTTTTTCATAATTTTCTGATGCATAGATTATTTATTATGAATTTTTGAAATTGTTTTAATTAAATTCGTAATAATAAAATTACATCTGATTATTACAAATATGATTTGTTTTTGATGATTGCACGGGATATGATGGCCTGACTAATTGATTGACTAGCGACAGACATAGTACTGTTCACGTCTAAAAGTACCGGCTGTTGGAAAGTTAGAATGTCTGACTGATAAATTAAAAAGGTTTTGTCGGCTGATGAAGCCTACAGGCGGTGGGACCCGCTGACAGAGGCAGTAACGCATGTACAGTATGCGTTACAGGCCTATGACGCCTTCTCAGCATGCGTTACACTGCAAATATAGTTTTTACCCTGTAACGAATAAGGTATGCGTGACAGTCTTGCTATTTTCTTCTTCTGGCCTTTTCCTGAAGCTTGGAGACTCCGTTTGAGACGTGCAATATATCGTTGAATTCGTTTTTCCGAGACGGATCAGATGGTGTGGTCAAATATATTTATAAAAATAGTTTAGAACTATTTATTGCTTAAAAAGTGTTTTATATCATGTTTTTAAATGTTTAATTGTTTATTAATGCAATTTATGATGCATAGAGATGTATATAATTGTGTTATATGATATAACATGCCTACCTTTATGTTCTTTTATGTTTATATATGTGATATACCTATGTCTACCGTGCGATGATAGATTTAGGTGAACATAATTGACATAAGGCGTAGTTTAGACGATTTAGGATTTGTGAAATTGTTTCACAAGTTTAATATTAATATTATGTACACAATCATGAGATTTTTGTGTTTGTGAAACACATAATTAAATATGAATTTTCAATATTGAGAGAAAGGATGATCCTGTCAAAAACGTATTATGATCTGTAAGAATGGGGTATTAAGTGACGCCTCTTGACAATGCTCCCCCCGATCTGGGAATCATCCAATTATCGATTATTGATTTGAAATATTTAATTTAAAAGGAAGAATCTCTTTATAATATGATTATGATTGTAACATAATATAATCCCTCTAATATTAAATAAGTCAAGTTATAATTGGCCAAAGACACAAAAGGGTTTGTGTCGTTTATGGTCTTCCAACATGATGGAAAATGTTTCTTGTTTTTGGCACATTGTCGTTTCGTGCTACAGCCGAAGCCTTTGTTACCGATCAACATGAAAGTATTTGTCTATTACATTAGATTTGTACAAAAATTAGATTTCAGTGGTCGTTACGTGCTACAGCCGTGGGCTATTGGAATCTAATTTAATTGTACGGGATGTTGGTTCTGACCTGACTTGATAATATTGAGTTTTGTAGTGTTTTTATTATAGATTTACATTATCTATTAAACTTAAAACACGTTAGACTTATAGGTTCATACAAAAATGTTTCGTAACCTTAGTAAAATAAAAACCCTTTTTTATTAAATATCAGGTGATAAAATGGCCAAAGGCACAACGGGCTTGTGACGATCATAGCCTTCCAACATGGTAGAAAGTGGTTCTTATTTTAGGGCATTGTCTTTTCGTGGCACAGCCGAGGGCTTTGTTTCTGAAAAAGGGGGTACTGGTCTATTACATTAGATGCGTGAATTAATTAGAGTTCAATGGTCGTTACATGCCACAGCCGTGGGCTATTGAAATCTGATTTAATTTGAACGAGATGTTGGGTTTGACTTGACTTAGAATATTGAGTTTGTCGTGCCACAGCCGTGACTCAATGATTCAAGAGGCTAAAGTTTTATTAGGGAGTAACATGAGATGTAATTGACGAGAGTTGTCTGCCTAATGAACATCACATGGCGTTTCGTGCCACAGCCGGGGTTGTGTGATGGAAAGTAGGATCCCTATTCACACTAGCATTGTGAGAACTTAGATAAAATAGTGGGAGCCGCCAATGAATAAAGAACCGATTCATTTGGTGTTAAGATTATAAAATCGAATAATCTACTTATGTTGTTAATTTTATTTAAAAATTTTGAAATATAAATGTGATGTCTTCTGCACTGTAGAAATAGCATAATGGATGCTAGGTCAATGACTTGTTGACAAGGAAAGTGAGAATAGTTTTCACAAGTAGAATAGATTATTTTTCGTCTTGAACTCACCAATCTTCGCAAGATGTGAGAGGTGTATCTAACGATGAGTGAGATGTCTCATTTTGTTTATCTACAAGGGTTGTTAGATGAATAAGTTAGGGACATAGATATAAGAAATCGATGTTATTTATCGATAACAATGGTTTAGCAATATTTCTGTCAACGACCTTGTTTTATATGATCAATTAGATTGTTCGTTTACATAACTGGTCTTTAGATAGATATATAGTTAATTCAAGATGTGATCTCACTACTAGAAAAATGCAATAGACATCACACTTTAGATATCGGTTAGAGAAGCCACTGATGTTAAAAGACTCTCTAACATCAGTAAAGACTAAACCGATGTCTAATAGTAGTAAATACATCACTTCTTCGTAAAAACGATGTCTGGAGTTTATTTTTAAAAAAATATAACCTCGCTTCCCCCTTTTCCTTTCCCCCCTTATGCAAAATATTTCCCCCTTAGCCAAAATTCAACTCCCGCTCAGGCTCTTTTATCATTAAAACTATAAAAACAAAAAACATATAATCTAAAAAACCCCATCTCCCCTAAAAAACAACAACTAAAACAAAAAACACGACCCCTGTAAGAACCCAAAATTTTGGATATAATTAAAACTTTTTATTATGTACTGAGGCAATGGTGAATACTGATTACGACTATGATGTAACGATTGAGATAATGAATGAAAGGAATAGATTTGGATTCAACTATTTATATGCCATGAAGAATACTATTGGTAGACACTTTAGATAAAAATTATCTATCTCCTAGGGAATTAAGATTTGATAATTATAAAGAAGAAGATTATTCTTATGTCATCCAAATCGATATCTATTATTGGTCCAGTGGTTCCGTAAAAAGGTTAAGGAACGATCGAAAAAGATCAGGGACAATTGTACAACCCTAAGAGAATAAGTAAAGAAAAATGATGAATAGTGTTTTTAGTGGAAATAGAATATTATTAGACGACGCTATGTAGAAGTATTCAGAACGGATTTTTGAGTTAGTATTAGTGATCCAGGGGGAAAATAATTGTATGTAAAAGCTGTCGGATTCTGAAAAACAGCACTTTCATTTCTCCGAGATTTCCCTGTACACTAAAGGATTTAAGGAATTATTTAAGAGATTTAAGGAATTTAAGTTCAAGGATATTAAACGAGGATTAAGGATATTAGTATATGTATTAAGAAGGTTTCCGGTAAAACCTTAACGAGAAATATTTGAGATGTTCCTCCGAACGATTATTGAAATTGAGTAATAAACGGACAAAAGAGCAAGCAGAGATATAGATCCATGCATGTGCAAGTAGGAGATATCTAGTAACCAATCTAGTTAAGGAAGTAACTAGCACACTTGGAAACAAACTAAGTTACTTAGTGCTAATGACATCACTTCACCACAAAACACAAACACTTGTCTCTTTGATGTCTCAAGCAAGATGAGATAATCACTTTAATAAGGAAAGTGGCTAGATATTATCTCAATACATTGCAATAATTCATTTGGATGAGACTAAAGTAAGAGAGCAAGCAAAACCACTCCATTTCTCTCCATTTTGTGAAACTGCCCAGCAGCACCAAGTTCAAGAAGAAAATTTATATCTTCATTTATATCCATGATAAAATCACCAAATTTTTACCACAGCCTCTCCACTCCATGGGCAATATTCCCTCCAAATTTCATAGCAATCCAAGTAGTATAGCCTAGTCAAATCACCTCCCTAAGTTGAAGAGGCAAACTGTCGTGATGCTTGACAGTTTCTGGACTGATTTTCAAACAGCCATATCTCCTTCGTTTCTCAATGAAATTTGGTATTCTTTAGCTTGTTGGAAGGCTGGTTAGATGCTCTACAACTCTCCTTTAGGAGCCTCGTCCAAGAAAGCATGGTAAGGGCCTCGTTTTTGCAGATCTTTGAACTGATGTATAGTAAATTTTTAGAACTAACTTTAGTTTTATTGTTTCTTTGGATGATCCAAGCTTGTTTAATGTGTTCTAAGGGCTATACAAGGTTTTATAAGGCTAGTTCATACTCCAAGGAAGGTATATCTCACCTAAACCCAAGATCTTACTTTGAGTTTTATGAAGTTTTGATGAGAATTTAAGTGGGTTGCATGATGAGTTCTTGATTGTTGTGTTAATAGTTGTTTAAGACTTGATTTGTTATGTTTACGTTGTGTGGTGGTCATGAGACCTTACCACTGGCCTTAGAGCCTCTTGACAGTAGTAAATGATGTTGCTAAGCCATGAGTTGCTTTGATGATGTGCTTGAGGCATGTACGAATTTGGATCGTTCGAGTTATAGCCGTCGTAATGTCGAATTTTTGTTAACACTTAGAAACCAAGCATGGAAGTTAATATAATTTCTTGACCTTGGTAATATTATGACTGGTCCTTGTAGATCTCGAGCCATAGATCGTTTTGGCGTGAGAATCGAAACATTCCGACTTACAGTTTAGGAGTTATGGTCAAATTACTAAAATTGGTTCGAAACCGTAAGTAAAAGTTTGTAACTTCAATTGAACCCTCGTAAACCATATTACTCAGTGGAGAGTCTTGGTAAATAAATACTAGGAGTCATAAGGAAGGTGTGAGAGAAAACCACATATTAAACGGATCGTTTTCCGATTTTATAAAAATGTTTGAATCGAAGTTAAACCCGAACGAACCCCTAAAAACCCGCTTGGTTATAACTTTGGTAAAACACTTAAAGAACGAACGATAAAACTCGAGGTATAATCTCGGTTCGTAATCGATCGACTGTAGAACTTATAAGACTTAAGTATATACCGAGTGTGGGTATGATGACATGTCGTAGTAACGAACAAATGTCGGATCGTATCGGTAATAAAAAGAGTTACACTAAAAGGTGTATAACGAGATAATTCGAAAACGTGTTTCGATTTAAGTGAAGTTTATACTTACACTTTTAAAAGGTGTTAAGTGGTTAATCTCGAATGTTCTAATTGTTTATAGATCATCGAACAGACCAGGACACGCTATCTCTACCCACACCCGATTACCAGGCAAGTGTTCAAAACTTTGAACCTGTTGTTGTGATAATATATATATATATATATGTTATTGTTGTTGTTGTTGTTGTTCAAAACTTTGTTGTTGTTGTTGTTTTGATAATATGCATGTCTATTGTCAAATTATATTATGATACCTGTTCCTTGAATTGATATTGGCTTATAGACTAGATACGAATTATCAGTTATAAGCCGGATTGTTTCGGTAAGACCCTTAGCGAAGGGCACATGATATTCATTCTTAAATATAGACCGGGAGTCAGTATTTTGAGATATAGATAGTCGTGGAAACCCGGAGGGATTCCAACGTCAAATTATTATTTATTTTGAGGAATTTTATTATTAAACGTTATTTATATTTTGCATAAAGTATCAATTACTTGGAAATCTTTCGAGGAATGTTATTCGAGTATTATCTCAGTCGACAGATATTAAATGAATGTTAATTTCGAATATTCATTAGAGTTGATTATTTAATGAATATTATTTTGATATTCATTAGAATTTTATTTATTAAATGAATATTACTTTCGAATATTCATTTAAGGTTTATATACTTGATGAATATTATTTTAAAATATTTATTGGAAGTTCTATTTACTTAAGGGATATTATTTCGAATATTTCTTTAAAGTTTTGATTACTAAATGAATATTAGTTGGATATTCATTTAGAAGATTATTTATTAAATGAATATTATTTTCAAATATTCATTTAAGGTTTGACTTAATTATTGAATATTATTTTAAATATTCATTGGAGTTTAATTATTTAATGAATATTATTTTGAATATTCATTTAAGGAGGGATTTATTTAGTAAATAATTCTATATATTCATTCGAGGATTACTTACGAGCAATATTATGATTTAATAATATTCCGTAATTATTATTGAGTTAATAAATATTCTTGGAATATTTATTTAATTCTTTTAAATTCTTTTTAAAATGATTTATATTATTCGAAGATTATCTTTCACCTCCAAATATTATGTAAAATATTTTGGAGTCTTTTTACGACTATTTTATCAAGGAAAGGTTCCCAGCTCTTTATTTTTCATTTAAATCTATCTTAAAAGGATTTAAATGCTCGCTCAAACTTCCATATTATAGGGGAACCTACTTGAGCAATGTTATTTATCTTGTTGACTTCCCGGTCATAAATCTTGTAAAACTATTCTTTTCACTCGCAACTCGGTTGCTGTTTATCAATTGAATCTTTGAGTAACCTTCTCATCATTCGAGGGGTGAAATTATTGGAACAAGATGGTATCCTCTAACAAGCAGCAGCTTGGGAGATATGATATGAATTTTCCATTCCAACTAGATACGACTACTTTGTGGAGTCTTATCAACAAGTATCGTACTTGGGGAAAGGGGGACGAATTTTACGTTCAGAGTCGTGAACTTCTTTCGAACTTGGAGTCGTGTAAGAGGCCGAGTAGAGCCGGTCCATCCCAATTGGCCCAACCGTTGGCCGGGGAGATCTAACAGCGCGGTAGACAAGTAAATCCGTCAGCTCTTCCTTCTACCGGTAGTAAATCTAAATTGAGCTGTACAATCTGCGACTGATCATCGTAAGGATTGGAACAGTGGGCGCGGTGAATACTCCAGCAAAAGTTCATCATTTAAATTCATTTATTTTCTGCAACATTATCATTGTTGGCAGTATTGGAAAGTATTCATAATTGGAATTGCAATATTTTTCCTGCAAGTTCCTCTTTTATGATAAATGATAATATTTGGCTTATCTTTGACACAGCAGATATTCCCACCTATATATGCATTTTGAGTTACCTTGTAACTTCATCGTTCTTGTTATACTGGCATCATATCCGTAAATGCATGGCATATGGTTTGAAAGATAATTTTGAACTGTTATATATTATCGTTTAGTTATATATTATTGTTGGTGGGCTATTGCTCACCCTTGTTTATTATTATATCACAACAATAGCTAGACCAGATGACTCACACAAGGCGCACTCGACGCTGGCGAGGACGATGAGACTACCAAAGCCGAAGAGAAAGTTATTGGTAGGATAGATTCATTCTTTCAGCACCAAGTATATGGGCTAGCATGACTTATGTAAATGGATGGCAAAGAGTATGTATTTATATGGTAATTCTTTTGGATTGTAAGAACTCAAAAATGTGTTTAATAAAGTTTGGTAGTTACTCTGATTTCATCTATGCGACTGTAACGGGTGTGTTTTATGTTGTTGTTTTGGGTCACAAGGTTGTAACTTAATATTTATGTTGATTTTGTGGATGGAAATTGAGACCGTAACGACCAGATCCCTGACACCGGATCTGGGGGTGTTACAGAAATGGTATCAGAGCGTACGTTATAAACCCCAGAGATGAGGCGACGTTAAAATAATAAATTCACTAAGATAATAAGAACTCTTGCCAAGTTCAGAGTCAGACTACTTAATGTAGTAATGACATATAAAACCCTTATGGGAACTCTTAAGTATCATGATAGTAGCTATTTCGTTTGAAATTTGGGACAGTCTTTCATGGTTGGGATCCATGGCTACTCACTTTCTTTCCGACTTCTACTAAGTGCCCTTTGTGCCAAATAGAGACTGAAAGAAGCTTCTATTTATAGGCGTTGGTGGGCCCATCGCTCCTATGTACCGTACTCTTTTTTTACCTCGAAAGGGAGGTCCTCCTTATGATGCTACGGACGACTGTCCGAATTGCATGCAAGGGTTAAACTCGGACTCGGATAGACTTAGCTCGATATCGTATCGACGAGTAAGGCGACAGACCTTGAGGCATACGAGCAGCAGCACGATGATGCTTTATTATATGCTGAAGATCAGCGGGTAAATTCGATAGAGTACCCTACTGGAGACCCGGAAGAGTTTCCAGCAGATAAGGAAAATCCTGTTAGGATAAGTAGCTTACCCTTGAGGAATGAGGGTTGCAGCCAAAAAGATTGTGATGATTAAGGTATAGTGCTCAGAAAAGGGAGCATAAAGAATTGAGTTATTAGCAAGAGAACTAAAGATTCATGTTGAATTCGTAGCCAGACTACTGGAGGTAGTACCAGCAAGTAAGACGGATTGGAAGAATTACTTGAGATCCTATACGGGAATAGATGAGAATCATTAGAGACTTTCATATTAAGGAAAGAGTGCTAGAGGGATGTATGATTATCAGAGGCATCGATATAAGACGAGGAGCAGAGTCCCTAGGAATGGTTGAGAAGAGGCAGTAAGTGCCATAACATTTGATAAATGAATTAGTATGAATATTGTCAGTAATGATTCGCCATGAGAAGGCAGATGTCATAGGTTATAATTTATGGAACCAAATTGAGGTTAATGAGGTGGTTTTATTCAGGGAAATGTTCATTTTATGAATGAATCAATTAGAAAGTAAAGAAATTGGGAAGTGACAGCATGATTGGATAAAGTTATATAAGGAAGTAGTAAGCAAGACAATGATCTCAGAACCTACAGGAAGATAAGACCAGTGAGCCAATATGAACTCGAAATGAGACTACTATAAGAGACTGAGAATAGAGTTATTTCAACTCAGTGAAATGATGAACCAGAAATGTTAGATGCATGTGATTCATAGGAATATTAAATTCTTTCTTTGAATGAATTATAATAGTTACCTTAAGTTTACTACGACATGGAATTATAATGGATCAAGTAATATGATCAGCAGTTAAAGAGAAAAATGTGAGAAAATCTTCCTGGAGCTAAATGGTGGAATTGGTAATGACCAAGAGTTGGCATTGCTTAATGGAAAAGGAGACTTTGTGCTACCAACGACGCTTCGCATAAAGGATTAGGATGTGTGCTTGCGCAGCATGACAAAGTACTTGCGGATGCATTCGGATAGCACGGTCTACCAGGTCGGATGGCCTTAGTAGTGCCAATTTTATGGAACAACCAACTCCGACGGTAATGTTCCTTCTGAGACTAGTTGTCAGGTAGACTGACATGTGGTAATATTGAATATCAGGACGTTTAAGTATCGGGACGTTGTGTCAGGTTTCAGTTTGAAACTGTTGATTTCCCTTCTAAGGGATGTATATAATTGGTTCCTCTCCAATGGGTAAACTTCCAATTTGATGATGATTATTTCATTAACTATGACTACTTATGATTCTACCTGTTTGGAGGTACATAGAACTATTCTTCAGGTTTCAAAACTGGTCTCCTTAATGTTACCAGTAGATGGATAGATTGACCAAAATTTCCCCTAATTCTGGAAAGAAATTCAATGAATTTTGGCAAACCTTGTCTTTCTGATTATCAGATAACATCATGGAAGAGAGTAGAAACTGGGTCGAACCCCATGAATTGGGTGAGTAGCCGCTATATGGGTTGGTGGACAGACCCCGATTATCGCGATTGATTGTAGAAATACAATGATGAAGTGAGATTGGACTTAAGTGAAAAGGCTGTTATGCCAGGAATGGTAAGCTTGCGTGATACGTGGGATTGATGAGAATAGTTGAAAAGATAAAAGTAGAGGAAAGGTAACCAGAGACGGTGCCGAGAAGTCGATTAAGACTTATATGGAGTAAAGTTTTGGAAAGGTAGAAAGGTATCAAAGAAGAAGGCACTATGCCGACAATTGCTAGAAAGGTAATGCTAATTAGCAAACCCCTAAAATCATATATTTTTATTTTAGTGTGGCTTGTTGAGGCCAAGTCACAAAGGATTATCAAGTGACTAGACCAGCGATGAAAGAATGAAGCAGGGTTGCTTCTAAGTAAGCACCGACTCCAAGGGCTTCTGATATAAAGGAAACATTAATGAGATCGTAGGAATCTTCTACTGAACCCTTTGCAACCCATGTTTTGATTAGGAATTTACTAGATTTTTTTTTAGTATGGGGTCACCCGTACTAAAGTGATTCATGTGTATATGATTGTCCAAGATTACGTGTAAAAATGGAAGTATAGTGACTCGAAATGTATGATGTTAGGGTATTAAGAATACCATGAATATATTATGACTAAGGAAAGTAAACAATGAAGGTTTATGAAGAGAGTATAGAAATGGCCAGAGATTGATCAGTATGCTGTAGAAATTTTGTCTGAGACAAGTACCTTTGCGAAGAACGATAACACTACGCCATAGATGGCTTTATACAACACTTAAGGGGGGGTGTTACCTTCTCGAGTGTTACCATAGCTATGAAATTTTGGACCTACCACAACGCTTTAGTTTTGGTGTTATCATATCTTTAAAGGTATATTACCATAGTCGTGGAAGGTGTTAAACTTAGTAACACCAAGGGCTGTGTTACCTTAGAGTATACTTAGCTTATTTTTGAATTTTATTTATAATTAACAATTTAATAATTATTAAATTTTAAAATTAAATAATTTTAATCAAGTCATTGAATTCATTATTATAAAAATAATATTCTATCAAATACTTGAATTATTTATATTTTACAATACCAATATACTTTTTAATAATTTTATTTAAAATATTTTAAAATAAAGTAATATTCTAAAAAAATTAAAATTTGATTACATTCATCAATAAAATTATTGGAAAAAATAACAGGGTATAATAAATTTAAATTATTATTCAATAATTAAAATGATAAAATTTATTTTCATACATTTTTTATAATAAAATTAATAAATTTTGTAATATTAAAAAATGAAAAAAAAACAACGAATGAAAAATTGAATGAGCTGGGGCGGCAAAAGAAAATCAAAGTGGGCAAATCAAAATTGGTCAAAATTGCTTAAGGTGGAGAAAGCGGGCAAAACAAAATTGGGGAAAACACAGTTAGGTCACTCACTATCTCTCAAACCTCACTCACCTCTCTCTCTCACCTCACTCACTCACCTCAACTGGTTGAGGCTTTGGTTTTCAGTCCACGCTTCTGCTCTTCAAATTAGGGCTCAAGTTCTTCACTTTGAGTTTAATTATTAAATATTTTCACTTGAATTTCATCTAATCGACCACTATTGTTGATTTCAGGTTTACTTCGATTGGGTTTTGCAATTGAAGGTCTCCCTCTCTCTCCCTCTCTCCCCCTCTCCTCTCTCTCTCTCTCTCTCTCTCTCTCTCTCTCTCTCCCTCTCTCTCTCCCCCCTCTCGTTTTGCTTTTATTTTCGATGTTCAGTGAATGCACATAGTATTTTTAATTTTTGGGCTTCATTTTTAGGGCTTATGATTTATTCTTTGCGTATTTAATTTTGCCTTTAATTTTTAATTTTTTGGTGAATTTATGATTCGGAGCTTTGGATGCGTGCTTTCTAACTATGATTCTGAATCGTACAAGGAGGTTGATTTAATTGATGGTATGATGAAAACGTATAATATATATTGTTTGATGGTGTATAATGATGTCCTTGCGTGTTTTCACCTCCCAAGGGCAGGTCATATATTCGCATATATTTCACAGAAAATGTTATCACCATCCTGTAGGCATATTGTTTTAATCATTTCATTCTTGTTCATATGAATTTTGCAGTGATCTAGACTATTAAGAAGTTGTTTACTCGCCGCCCCCCTTTGCTGAATTTATGTCATCTTTCTATATTCATTAATGAATTTAATCACTGATTATCAGCTTATATTGATTTGTTATTCAATTGTCTATTGGAATAGTATAAATAAATAGAGGTGGAAACCAACAGTTTGCAGAGATATATGTGAAGCAGGCTTAAACTTGTAATCATGTATAATTGCTAAATCTTATGGATAAGAATTATAAGTTTATAACTTATATAAGACCTCTATATGCTTTACGAAATCTTATTATGTGTAGTTTAGTGACTTTAGTCATTAATCAGAATTCGTAGAAAATTTATTGACACCAGTAATTGAATTAGATCATAGGGGATTAAATCGTACTATGAATTGGGATTTGAGGGTTCAATGTGTTTTTACAATGTGGACAAGAAAATTTTGAATTGAGATTTTAGAATTGTTCTATTCGTTTTACTTGTGTGACCAGACTTTTTGTACATAAAGAATATGCACGGCTGCAATTTGGATTGTTTTTGTTTTAATGAATCTTGTTTATGAATATGGTGACATTAGCCATATGCTTGTTTGGCTGGGGACAGCTCTGTATACCATAGGACATCTCTTTCTGGGGATGATGTCATAGTAGCGTAAGTTACTCTCCGTCAGTGTTGGTTCTGTCTTTAGCTAATTGATTATTGTATCTGAACTTGAGGGTTCTGTCAAAATATTTATGTGCATTATACACTCTACACTAGCATTACCACTCCTAACTAACATTTATGTGCATTATATTTTTGTAGGCTTTCATATAACTTGTTCTCCCCTCAAGTCTTGAATATATTCGAGCCAGAGTATATATAAACCACACAGACCTGTCTATGGTCTATTACTTCTACTAGTACTGTCACTGAGTTTGTTTATGCCTAATTAATATCGTCATATCTTATTTATTGATGTATGCAATTTTATTTTTGATTTTACAGCAAAGTCAGTTTGAGGACTTTCTCTGGTAAGTGTCTTTCACTCTCTCAACCTGATTTTTTCATATGCTCTGTGCACAGAATCTTCTTCTTGATCTGATTATATATATCAACTTGAGTTGGGAAGTTAATTTGTCAAGATTGACATGTCATAGGGCAAATTCCATTTTCTGGACTCATGCTTTAAATATTCCTCTTCCATGATCGTATGTGTTCCCAGAAAACCATGAACCACAAGATAGCACTCCTAACAATGGGTCATCTGGGAATCATACATAAACTGAGGAGCTGACTAGCAATAACGGGGGGAAGAGTGAGTTCTTTTTCCCATGTATTTCAATTCTTTGAGATGATTTTTTCTTTTTATGAATCGAATGAAGTCTCTCACCGTACCTCCCAGGCCCGGAGCTTAAAGGTGTCGAAAGCCAGGCTGCTGCAATCACTTCCTGTTCAGTACAAGATGAGACTGTTTGGGTTGAGGGCCTTGTCCTTGCTTTAGATTTTTGCAATCATGGTAATTGTAGAACTTCGATATAATTATTATTGCTCCTCTTTTGGTTTTCTTAATATAATCTTCTGCCTACTTATAAAGTTTCTGTAATATTCATTCCATGTTAATGCATGTGCACATGTATTTTTTAAATCTTGTTTGATTGTCTATTTCCCAGATCATTAGTAGCGCTCTGACTGATATTAAATTGATTTGATCGTATAGATGGAAGAAATCAGGTTTATGGTTGAGAGGGATGGTTCTGCAAAAGGAATCGTACAAGGAGGTTGTCGGATTAATTGCAGGTAACCATTAATTGCACATTCATATCTGCTTTGGATGTCTGATTTGCTTTGGTTTTCTCTTTATTGAATGGAGGAAATCTCAACTAGATACTATTTTTACTTAACAGCCTCTCTGTCCATTTCCTTGCAACTCTGAGTTTGGCACTGCCTTAAAATAAAATTTGCAGTTTATAATCTTGGTCTTCACTATCTCCTATTGCACCTTACAACGGAGTACTTCACAATGAATACTTCTGAAAGGCACTTCCCAAATCAAGAGAAACTAGAAGACCCCATGATATACCACTGTGCACTATTTTCAGACAATGTATTGGCAGCGGCAGTAGTTGTGAACTCAACTGTATCAAATGCCAAGGTAAATAATTATTAACCAGGAAATCTAGTTCAACAGTCCTGTTTCCCATGAAGCCAGCGAGTTTATATGATCATGTTAACTGTTAGTAATTTATTTTCTCGATTCTTTTTATCGTGTGAATAAATATTAATCTTGCTTTTGATATATGTTGAGTTAATTTGTTTGATGTTAATTCAGGATCCTTGCAATCATGTTTTCCATTTTTTCATGGATAGGCTTAATTATGCTGCAATAAGGATGTGATTTTTGGTAAACCCACCAGGGAAAGCTACAATACAGGAGAGAATAATAGTGGAAATAATAGTGTGGAAGCTGATGAAGCAGCTAAAAGAGAGTATTAGTAAAGGAGAGAGAAGGCTGACACCAAAAAAAGGAGATTTGGATCTCATTAACCTGGTGAAATTGTTAATATTTGTGGGGGATAGATTAGTTTTTGTTGGGATGTTTAAGTATATGTAATCGGTTGTACGATTTGTAATTTTTTCTTCAAATTAATGATATTTACAATTTGTAGTTATATTTTAGATTTGACATTTGTGTGTTTTTTTTTGTTGTATCTATGCATTTTTTTATGAATATTAGAGGAAGGAAATGGTAGAAAAATAATTAAATTTGAATCATTAATTTTAAAATAGATAATGTCTGTGGGGCCCACATATTGGGCCCACATAATTGATTAATAATTTTGCAAAATTATAACATCTAAGGTAACACAGATTTGGTATTGCTATAGAATGCTTAGTGTGTTGCTGTATAGGTCTATGGTAACGAATATTGCTATGTTAGCTTAGGTGTGTCGAAGTCTTACCTTAGACTCCAAAGGTTACATAGAACAAAACTATCCCAGCTAAGGTGTTACCTTAGCATTTTTTGGCCTTTAGTAACAGAATTTAGGGTCTAAGGTAACACAGTCGTGGTGTTACTGTATGTCATCTATGACGTAGTGTAAATACTAAGAGATTCACGTTGAACTCGACCAATATCTTCCAAAACATCCTTGCTACCATTACCAAGTTCTTTAAGAGAGCAGATAGACATACGTTGTCTTTTGGAAGGTCAATTAGGCTGACAGCTATCTGAAAGAAGAGGTTAACATTAAGCTACCGATCGATTATCACATGAGAATGATTGAAAAGAGACCCTTATTAAGGATACATGATCTGATTGCCAATTATAGGATGCAAGAAGTCCTTGGCAGGTGAATTAAGGATAGGATATCCATAAATTGAGACAAACCCTGGGGGAATACACAAGGGATGGCATTAACCTTAATAAAGACATTTTGAATTCAGATGCTATGAGTTGGATTTGCTAAGGCAACAATGACCTGTAAGGATTATTAAAAAGAGTTCTGGAAAGAACATAGATAGAATTATTAGAGTATTGATCAATGACGTTTTGATATACCCTGTACCTAGAAAATGCAGGAGGAATGGTGAGGACGACCTAAGCAACCTTACAAGGAAAAGTTTCAAACTAGAAGTTTGGCAGAGAATGTATGACACGATAATAATAATGCCAGATGAGGCATGTATAAAATCATGATGAGGTATGGATGGAACCAAAGAAGGTTGAGATTATCCTATAACAAGAAAGAACTAAGAGAACAAATATCCTAGGTATGATTGAGGGTAACTTTGATAAAATTCCCACGGGAAGGTGGAAGCAATGACTTATGGAAAAAGACTGATAGATATATTTTCTCCTTCAGCAGAGCTTAAGGGAGAATGCTTTCACCCAACAGTGATGGGAATGAGGTAGAAAAATTTGAGTTGGAATGTATCCAGAGAACATGGGTTACAAGAAATTATTATTATCAGGAAAGGCCAATGAGGTGGCCGACAGTCTAAGTATAGAGGAATAATTACAAATGTTCATACCGAGAAACAGAATGATATTTGGAAGGACCTTGAAGGTCATATCGGAGTGGAGGAATTTACATTCCTTCTGATGACTGTGCAAGAATTAACGGTAATAATAGATTAAGTAAAGATTTGATTCCCGATATCGTCTTAAGCAAACTACACACCTTAGAAGGTCCCGTTTTGAGGCAAACCAGGACCATGATACAAAATTGACGAAGTAAACCATTAAGTTCCAGTCTTTTATGGAAGAGGCATGAGTGATAGTTATATCAAACGGACATAGTTGCGATACTTGAAACTCTTCTGCAATTTTATCTACTTCATGTAATATCTACATCAAGTTCAGGAAGTGTTCCTTATGGATAAGGAATATTGATTACTTTGTCCCCCTAAAGGATTTGAAACCCGTATGGTTAGCTATTAACGCATTACATAAACAACAAGCGATGGTGATTCTTCTAAGAAAGTAGATGACAACGTAAAGATAACGAAAGTGCTGCTATTGATAAGCTAAATAGCATGTTGATGAATGACAAGAAAGTTTGTGTTAGTGTACTTCTGCGCAAACAAGATAGAGAATATGAGGTTGATGCCTCATGATGCTAAATGTATTTCCGTAGAAAGAATTAATGAGACTTGGAGAGAAGGGCAGTTGAGCCGAGACTTATTGGGCCACCTGAGAGTTTAAAAGTGTTCGGAAGGTGGCATTCGAGCCAGCTCTACCCCCAAAACTTATAGGATGATCGTAACGTGTTCATGTGGCAAGGCTATGCCAGTAAATACAGATTCTCGATAGATGATAAGAGTAGGAGCAAGTAGATATAGGACCTGGTCTGACTTACGAAAGACAACCTGTGGAAAACCATGGGTAGAAAAGAACAAGTGATGAGAAACAAGGTTGGCAGAAGTAGATTATATTGGAGCTAAGTAAAAGGGATCGGTCAGATTCATTTCGGAGGGTTTAAATTGTAATAATGTGGTGATTGTAGAGTAAATGTGACGGGATACCAATAAGGAGGTGCCAAGTGCAAAAGATGTCTCAATAAAGAGATGAAGGTGGAAGTAAGTTGTTACAAATTATTGATGTGAATATTAATTAGTGTTTAAGTGTTACAGTGATAAATCAGAGTTTAGCTGGAAGCAGTCAAGAGTTTAGTTAAACGCTGACAGTTGGAAGCTCGATAGAGTTTGTTAAACTCTGTCTGGAGGCAGCGTCTACTGGTCAACAGTGTTTGAAGATTATTTAAGGAAGCAATATCTTTAAAGATTGGATAGCAGTCAAAAAGATTGAGTTGACTAACGAGACGTGTATCAATCGTAATTGATATCAATTGTATAGCTAATTTATAGGAGTATCAATTATCGATTGTATAGCAACGATATATCTTATAAATACAGTTAGGTTAACCCTAGAAGAGTATCAATCATTGTGAAACATTATTCATTGTAAACTAAGCAGCTCTCTGTGATATTTTACATCACTGAGAGAGGAGTTATTAATTCCAAACATTTTTTGATTGTTTAAACGCGTATTTTAATTGTTAATCTCTCATACGATATTGATTATAAATGTGTATTCTGCCTAACAATTGGTATCAGAGCCAATCTGTTACTTTATACAATTTAAGATCCACACACACAGCTATAATCAATGGCAGAGATACCTCCTCCTACAGGTTCAAGTTCTGAGAAGGCTCAACCAACTACTGTGAGTTGTTATGAGACAATCAGAGTTCATATTCTCAGGCCAGCAGAGTATTCAATCTGGAAGGTGAAGATGATCATGTTTCTGGAGGCTACAGATCCAGAATATCTTAATAGATTTTATGAAGGTCCTCATAAACCTACAAAGCTATCTGTTGCTACTACTGGTCAAGAAGCTAAAACAATTCCAAAGGAAAAGAAAGCACTAACTCATGAAGATCTTTCATCTATTGCTAAGGATGCAAAAGTTAGGCATCTACTTCATAGTGCTTTAGACAATGTTATGTCTAATAAAGTGATTAACTGCACTACTTCCAAAGAAATTTGGGATGCTCTTGAGGTTAGATGTCAATGAACTACTGCTATCAAGAAGAATAGAAGGAACATACTCACACAGGAATATGAGCAGTTTGAGGCTAAATCTGAAGAAACCATGATAGAAACATTTGATAGATTCTTTAAACTGCTCAATGATTTGTCATTGGTTAATAAAGAGTATGATCTAGAAGACTCAAATCTCAAATTTCTTCTTGCTTTACCTGAAAAGTGGGATGTTGATGAGTGGGTATTTTATTCACTTAAAACGTTTCCATTTGGCTTAAAACGAATGTTTGTACTCAAGTTGTGGTATTTTTGATCTCTTTTAATGGTATTGTGCAGGAATATCAATCACAGGTGTTAAAGGAATGAAGCGGAGAAATCGGAGCACAAATCGGAGTTGTAATGAAGAAAAGGGAAAAAATCCAGTTGCTGAACAGAAGGCACGGCGCGGCAGCGCCGTGTTTGTGCTTGATTATGGCGCGGCAGCGCTGGGAGTACCGAGGAGGCGCGGTGGCGCCGTGTTGGAGGTCATGGATGGCGCGGCAGCGCCGGCTCTTCTGACGGGAAACTCCTGATTTGCTGAATTTTCGAGAAAAAGTCAAAAATAAAATTCCTTTCGAATTTCTTGCACCTGGAGGCCTATATAAAGGAAGAAAAAAAACCCTAGAATAAAGGAGGTCTGACCACATATTTTATTTATGAAGTTTTGAAGCACGAAGAAGCGAGAAAGAAGATAGTTTTCAATTTATTCTTGTATTCTTCCTAGTTTGTGGATGCTTGGTTTGGGTGTATTCTTTAGAACCCTTGTTATTTATTTAAATCATTATCCGTTTTCTTCTATCATGTTTACATTGGAACCCATGGTGACGATTAGTTTGATTATGAACTAATTTGTTGTCATGGGGTTTTAGCGGATTTATTCATGAAGTTTATTTGTTGAATCTTCTCGATGCCTATAGTGTGATTGATGTGATATCCTATCATGGTTGATTTAATTCGTTATAGGAGAGTAGCTAACTCCTGTAATTGTCTGTTAATTCTTATTGAAGCGAAAGTGGATCTAAGAGTTTAGAACTTGCCATGCTAGCATAGGTTTATGCGTGAGAATATCATTCATAATTAGTGTCGTAACTCTAACCGTTTTATGATGACTATGTGATCAATTGAATGCTTGTACTTCAACCATTATGCTTCAATCTTTATAGACATATGAAGATTAAGCATGATTGGGAGACTAAGTGATTTCTATCTTTATTGTGGATGTTATTTAGGATGGTATTTGTGCAACGAAAGTTGGCTTATATCAGTTTTGTGTATTCGATCAGGTATTAACAAATCATATGAAAAGGCTAGAGAAGTGGAGACTATAGATGGAATGTTTAATGAAGTTAAAATCTCATGTTTATTTTGCATATGTAATTCGACATAATTCTTAGTCAAGTAGATAATTAGTTATAATTCTAGAGTAATTGTAGTGATAAACAAGAATCCAATTGTTAATTTGTTTTAGCATCGAATAATAATCATACATTGGTGAGTGAATTAACTAGACAATACAACGAGTCCCTGTAGGAACGAATCTTATTTGCTATCTATATTACTTGAGATCACGTGCACTTGCGTGTTGAGTTTGGTCGTAACAAGTTTTTGGCGCCGCTGCCGGGGACGCGGTTTTATTTGTTTAGTTTCAGTATTTTCCATCAGTGGTCATTAAAGTTCGGTGACTAGGACGTTCTCACCAAATTTCTTGTTGGTGAATTTCAGGTACTTTTTGAGAGTGTATGCGTACACGAGCTCACTCACGTAGAGAAGAACTAGCAAGAAGAAAACTTGATTTTGAGAACATCGGGTTAGAAGACGATCTTGAATCAATAGAAGAAATGGCAGATCAGGCACAACCAGCGAAGGCTTTGAGTGAATTCTCTTAGCCAAAAGTGGAGGATATTCATACCAGTATTGTTCGCCCAGCTATTGGGGCTAATAATTTCGAGCTTAAGCCAAACATCATTCAGATGATTCAGAATACAGTACAGTTTGGGGGTAGTCCTGCTGAAGATCCCAATGCTCATATTAGGGACTTCCTTGAGATCTGTGACACCTTCAAATTCAACGGAGTTACAGATGACGCAATCAGATTGAGACTATTTCCCTTCTCTCTTAGGGATAAAGCCAAGAGTTGGTTACATTCTATGCCATCAGGCTCTATTAAAACATGGGCAGACTGTGCTCAAAAGTTCTTGACGAAGTATTTCTCCATGGCGAAGGCAGCAGCTTATCGGAATTCTATTTCTCAGTTTGCTCAGCAACCTCAGGAATCTTTGGGGGAAGCTTGGGAAAGGTACAAGGAGATATTGGCACGTTGTCCTCATCATGGGATGCCGGATTGGATGATAATTAGCAATTTCTATAACGGGTTGGGAACTCAGTCCAGGCCTATGTTAGATGCAGCTTTTGGAGATGCGCTATGGGCAAAAAGCTATGAGGATGCCTATAATCTAATTGAGATGTTGGTAGCCAATGAGTTTCAGAATCCTACTCAACGCTTGCCACCTGCTAAAGTGGCTGGAGTTCTTGACTTGGATGCAGCTACTGTTATTGCTGCTCAACTCAAGGCGTTGACAATGAAGGTAGATTTCCATTCTGATCATGGGACTAACCAGGTTGCTATGGTGTGTGAATTGTGTGCAGCGGCTCATGACACGAGTCTGTGTGCTATCTCATCTGAATCCGCACAATTTGTTAGTAATTTACAAAGAGCTCGGCAACCAGTGCCTAATGTTTATCATCCCAACAATCGGAATCATCCTAATTTCAGTTGGAGCAACAATCAGGGTGGTGTTCAGCAACCCCAAAATCAGCAGTTCAATGCAAGGCCATATAATCAGAACTATCAGCCACCACCTTATGCTCCAAGGCAACCATTCAATCCACCGGGATTTCAACCATCTCAAGGGAATTCATTGAATCAGTCTGAGAAGTCTGAATTGGAAGAGCTTCGAATGATGTACAAGAGTCAGGCGTTGTCATTGAAAACTTTACAGAATCAAATTGGTCAACTGGCCAATGCATTGTTGAACCGTCAACCAGGAACGCTTCCGAGTGACACAAAGATGAATCCAGGCAAGAAGGATCACAAGGAACAGGTCCAGGCAGTAACATTACGATCAGGAAGAATTCTACAAGGTCAGAACAATGAAAAATCAACCGAGGAAAAAAATGAAAAATCTGAACGGACAGCACGACGCGGCAGCGCCGTTTCCCAGTATAATACTGGCGCGGCAGCGCCGCAACTTCTGGAAGAAAAAGTTGATTTTGATGCTGGGGTCGAATCTGGTCCTAAATTGCTACCTAATGCTACTCCCTCGACTTCTATAACTTGTAAGAATGATAATGCTCAGAAAGAAGTAGAAGATAAGGTGTTTCCACCTCCTCCATACCCAAAACGAATTCAAAGGCAAAAGTTCGACAAGCAATTTGCTAAGTTCTTGGATGTCTTCAAGAAGCTTCAGATTAACATACCATTTGCGGAGGCTCTTGAGCAAATGCCGAGCTATGCGAAGTATATGAAGGGCATACTCTCAAAGAAATTGAAACTTGAGGAGCTAGAGACCGTTGCCTTGATGGAGAAATGTAGTGCCATCTTGCAACAAAAGTTGCCGCCTAAGTTGAAGGTCCCCGGAAGCTTTACCATTCCATGTACTATTAGAGATCTCTCATTCAGCAAATGCTTGTGTGATTTGGGTGCAAGTATTAATCTTATGCCCTTATCAGTTTTCATGCAACTTGGTCTTCCAGAACCAAAGCCAATTACCATGACTCTACAACTTGCGGACCGTTAAGTTACTTATCCTCGAGGAATAGTTGAGGACGTCTTGGTGAAGGTTTATAAGCTCATCTTTCCTGCCGATTTTGTGATTCTAGATTTTGAAGAAGATAAGAAGATTCCCATAATCTTGGGAAGGCCTTTTCTAGCTACGGGTCGTACTTTGATCGATGTGCAAAAAGGAGAGCTTACAATGAGGGTGCAAGATCAGAATGTCACCTTTAATGTGTTCAAGGCCATGAAATTTCCGATAGAGGATGAGGAGTGCTTCAGTGTGGAGATAGTTGATATGGGTCAGGCAGAAGAGTTTGATCATTTGTTGAGCAAAAAGTTAGATGTGCACAAGCTCGAGCATCACATCAGTGATTCCATTGATAATTCTTCCATTCAAGATCTCTCGAAGGTGAAGCTTGGGAAGCTGCCACCACACTTGAAGTATGTCCTTGTGGATGATGAACTTGTGATTTTTGAAGTATGCCAAGATAACGTGTTAAGAAGGTGGATGACCGATGATGAAGTAGAAGAGAGTGTTGTTCAGCCGTCCGAATCGAATAAGCACCTTAGAGGTGTGAGGAAGAAAAAGAAGGCGAAGAAGTCGACGGGTGGAAAAATCAAGTTGAAGAGTGAAAGAAAAGTTGTGTTGGGAGGAAACAAACATGTCAACGTGTGCATGAATGGTCTTTCGGTTGAGGACGGTTCGGTTATTCTTTTGAAACCGCCGTGAGTTGAGGAAGTGATGTCCGGCTAAATGACGTGAACGATAGCGCTTCGTGGGAGGCAACCCATGTGTTTCGTCGAGTAGGTATGCCTTGCACCCTTTTTATTCTTACCTTCAATGGGGGCATTGAAAATTTTTAAGTTGGGGGTGGGGATACAAGGTGCATTTGTATATTTGTATGTGTGCATGTTAGAAGCATATTTGTATGTTAGCATATTTGCATGTTAGTTAGAGCATTTTGTTTTTTTTATGTATGCCATATAGGACATTCTGTTATTGTGATATATATGTTCATTTAGTTGCATGAGCATGGCATGCATTTTCATGATCCCGTAGAACTTGCTAATTCTGACTGGTAGGTAGGTGTCTAATTGAGTGTGATGATGATGAGTAGAGGGTTGAATTATAGTGCCTATGAAATTGACTTGCGTGTTCAGAAACAAAACTTTTACACAGACTCATTGGGTGCTTTTGGGCTAGGTTAGGGTCATGCTTGTTGGATGTTTAGAGATTTAATCGCTTGATTATAATTAGAATTTTCGTTATTCCCTTGATGGCGTAGGAGCACTAAAATCTAAGTTTGGGGGAAACCAGGGATTTCATGCTAGTTGTAAATATTTGTTAATAATGGCTAGGTGTCAAATGGCTAGTAGCCGGCTCATTTTTATATGAGTAGTCTAGGGTTGGAAATGAGAAAGGCTCATTCCAGATTGCATGTTAAAAAACAAAAGAAAAAAAAAAGAGAAAAAAAAATCAAAAGTGTCAATTGTGAAATGCAAAATTAACCAGAGTGAGCTCTTTAATACTCGAGTAATTAAGTCTGAGGGGACTTAGTCCTAGTGACCTAAGGCTTTTATAGTCTGGGATCCATTGACCCAACACTCGCTACATGAGTATTATTGTATAAGCCTTTAGGGGTCTCATTCATTGCACGGTTAAATAAGCATGAGTATTGTATATAGTATATGTGTCATAGTAATAAAGCATGAGTTTCTGTCTACCTTGGATAAGGGTGGAGGTGTTCCTAGGCTATGAAGTGTCTACAGTCTATTCTAGTTATAAACCTGTGATTGTCCTGGCTGAAAGCATGTATGGTTTTTGACCTAGTTTGGGAGTATTTCTGATGAGTATCGCACACACGCACGTTTTTGTTCATGCATTGTTAGTATACGGGGACTTAGTCGAGCTCTATTTGGATTTGTTGCATTCTTTGAGATAGTTGCTTGTTAGTTGGTTTTGGTGAGTTTAAAGGGGATCCTTGCATTTTTCATGTAGTTGCATACATATAGTAGTTGCATTGTTAGTTGCATTATAGATCGGATTTTGTGGGTACATTCGCTATAGGCCCTCACGAGACCTTACTCGTCCACTAGGGCTGCCTAGGGGTTTAAAGGGCTTGTTGCATATGCCAAATGCAACTGTGATCACGTACGGAAGTGGTACTAGTTAGTTGTACATGATTTGTCTGTTTATGCTTGAGGACAAGCATCGGTTTAAGTTTGGGGGTGTGATGAGTGGGTATTTTATTCACTTAAAACGTTTCCATTTGGCTTAAAACGAATGTTTGTACTCGAGTTGTGGTATTTTTGATCTCTTTTAAGGGTATTGTGCTGGAATATCAATCACAGGTGTTAAAGGAATGAAGCGGAGCAATCGGAGCGCAAATCGGAGTTGTAATGAAGAAAAGGGAAAAAAATCCAGTTGCTGAACAGAAGGCACAGCGTGGCAGCGCCGTGTTTGTGCTTGATTATGGCGCGGCAGCGCTGGGAGTACCGAGGAGGCGTGGCAGCGCCGTGTTGGAGGTCATGGATGGCGGGGCAGCGCCGGCTCTTCTGACGGGAAACTCCTGATTTGCTGAATTTTCGAGAAAAAGTCAAAAATAAAATTCCTTTCGAATTTCTTGCACCTGGAGGCCTATATAAAGAAAGAAAAAAACCCTAGAATAAAGGAGGTCTGACCACATATTTTATTTTCGAAGTTTTGAAGCACGAAGAAGCGAGGGAGAAGATAGTTTTCAATTTATTCTTGTATTCTTCCTAGTTTGTGGATGCTTGGTTTGGGTGTATTCTTTAGAACCCTTGTTATTTATTTAAATCATTATTCGTTTTCTTCTATCATGTTTTCATTGGAACCCATGGTGACGATTAGTTTGATTATGAACTAATTCGTTGTCATGGGGTTTTAGCGGATTTATTCATGAAGTTTATTTGTTGAATCTTCTCGATGCCTATAGTGTGATGGATGTGATATCCTATCATTGTTGATTTAATTCGTTATAGGAGAGTAGCTAACTCCTGTAATTGTGTGTTAATTCTTATTGAAGCGAAAGTGGATCTAAGAGTTTAGAACTTGCCATGCTAGCATAGGTTTATGCGTGAGAATATCATTCATAATTAGTGTCGTAACTCTAACCGTTTTATGACGACTATGTGATCAATTGAATGCTTGTACTTTAACCATTATGCTTCAATCTTTATAGACATATGAAGATCAAGCATGATTGGGAGACTAAGTGATTTCTATCTTTATTGTGGATGTTATTTAGGATGGTATTTGTGCAACGAAAGTTGGCTTATATCAGTTTTGTGTATTCGATCAGGTATTAACAAATCACATGAAAAGGCTAGAGAAGTGGAGACTATAGATGGAATTTTTAATGAAGTTAAAATCTCATGTTTATTTTGCATAAGTAATTCGACATAATTCTTAGTCAAGTAGTTGATAATTAGTTATAATTCTAGAGTAATTGTAGTGATAAACAAGAATCCAATTGTTAATTTGTCTTAGCATCGAATAATAATCATACATTGTTGAGTGAATTAACTAGACAATACAACGAGTCCCTGAAGGAACGAATCTTATTTGCTATCTATATTACTTGAGATCACGTGCACTTGCGTGTTGAGTTTGGTCGTAACAGATGTGAAGACATCCACCATAAGAAATAAATATGATCTTGCTGATACTGAGATTGATGAAATCTATGGGCTGCTCAAAACTCATGAATTGGAATTGGAGCAGAGAAACAGGAGATCAGGCAAGAAGACAAAGTCTGTTGCTCTTAAGGTTGAAGAAAAACCCTTGAAGAAGGAAGCATCAAGGAAGAAAGCTAAGGGAAAGGCTTTAGTCATACATTCTGAAAGTGAGTCGTCAAACTCTGATGTTGATTCAAACACTGATGAATCATCTAACTCTGAGGATGATGAAGAAGAAATGTTGCAAATGGCTGCTTTGATGGTGAAGACCTTCAAGAAGATGGGTTTCAAGAACTTCAAGAAGGGCAAAAGGTTTTCTAAGAAAGATTCAAATTCTGACAGAAAAAGTTTCGGAAAGTCTGAGAGAAAGGATACCAAGTTTGGGAAGAAAGAGAAGTCTGAGATTCAATGCTACAAGTGTAAGGAGATGGGTCACTATGCTCCTGAGTGCAAGAAGGGTAAAACTGAAAAAGCACTCTTCACAAAAGGCAGAGACTGGGTAGACACTTCAGACTCAGATGAGGATGTTAACTATGCTCTCATGGCTTCTATTGAGAATGAATTTGAAGATTCTGAAAACAAGGTACCTTTAACTACCTGTGCTTATAATACTGATGATATAACTGAATTAAGAATTTATCTTAAGGCTTTGCATATCAGTTATAGGGATCAGACTTTAGAGAATGAGAGAATCAAATCTGAAAATTCTGAACTTAAAGTGAGAAATAAAATTGTTGAAGAAAAACTTGAAAACATGCAACAAGTTCAGAAAGAAAGAGATGATGTTGTTTATCTAGAACAGGATTTGCTAGGAAAATATAAGCAACTTGAATCTTAATTGGAGAAGGCAAATCACATAATTAAAACTTGGACTCATTCTGGAAATGACACTCAAGAGGTTTTTCAGTCAGACACAGTTGGTTTAGGTTACTATGAGGGAGATGAACATAGGTTTCAAAACAAAGTCAAAATTAGAACACATCTTCCATCTACAAAATTTGTTCATGGAATAAATGAACCTAAGTCTGAAGCTGAAAAAGAAGCTGTTAAGAAAGAACGAGTAAAAACTAGTTTTAAACAGGTTAATATTGGTTCAATGACAGATAAACAACTCAAGCATAAGCTTAAGGAGTTAAAATCTGTCAAGAAACATAAAGTGTCTAGGTAGAATAGAAATGGTAAAGTAGGCATTACTCAAGGTAATTATCCAATGCTTGCTACTTTTGCTCCAAGAAAGACATGTCATAAGTGTGGTAGCACTAACCATCTTGCTAGTTTTTGTAGGAAGAACAAAAACATTAATTCTTTACCTTCCAAGTCTGAAGTAAAGAAAGATAATGTTAGAACTAGACCACAGAATTTATGTAAACATAGTGGAAGTACTTGGCATTCTATTTATACTTGCAGGGATTATCATGCTATTTATCATAACTACTATGAGCTAAAGCCCAATTTGAAATGGGTTAAGGTTAATTCTGTAAGTGTAAACTCTGATAAAGTTAGCTTAAACTCTGATAATGTAAATTCCGCTGCTAAAGCTAACAAAATTAAGAAAACCAAAGGATCCAAGCAAGTCTGGATCATTAAATCTATTCTTCAGTAATTGTTTTTGATTGCAGGGCATCAGGGAAAGTATCCTAGTCGTGGACAGTGGATGTTCAGGACACATGACTGGAAATAAAGCCCTGCTATCAGAGTATGTGGAGAAGGCTGGCCCAAAAGTTTCCTATGGAGATGGAAACATAGGACGTACTCTGGGATATGGCAGTATCAATCTTGGAAGTGTCATCATCACAAATGTAGCTCTGGTTCCAGGACTCAAGCATGATCTGCTATCTGTGAGTCAAATCTGTACAGAGGATTTCATATAGATTTTCAGCCTGAATACTGTGAAATCATGAGTAAATCTACAGGGAAAGTTGTTCTATTTGGACTCAGGCACAATAATATCTATGAAGCAAAGTTATTGGCAAACTTTGATGGAAAAGCTGTGTGCCTGTCCACAAGAATGTCTAGTGAAGAGAGTTGGAAGTGGCATAAGAATCTCTCTCATCTTAATCTGAACAACATTAATAAGTTGATAAGAAATGATCTTGTAAGAGGACTTCCAAAGTCCTTATTAAATGTTGATGGCCTCTGTGATTCCTGTCAAAAGGCCAAACAAAGGAAGTCATCTTTTAAGAGCAAGTCTGAATCTTCAATTGTTGATCCTTATGATCTTCTACATGTTGATCTCTTTGGACCAGTGAATGTCTTGTCAATTGGAAGAAAGAAATATGATCTAGTCATTGTTGATGAACACACCAGATATACATGGGTGTATTTTCTAGCAAAGAAAAATGAAACTACATTAACTCTGATGGAACATGTAAAGCTGTTGGACAAAGGATTAAAACACAAAGTCAAAATAATCAGGAGTGATAATGGAACTGAATTCAGGAATGCAATAATGGAAGAATTCTACAAGAACAGAGGATTGAAGCAAGAGTTTTCTTCACCTGGTACACCACAGCAAAATGGTGTAGTGATGTGTAAAATTATGTCTAACCGCAAGCGCACGGTATCAGTTGTAGTAGATACTAGCAAATACGGGTCGAATCCTCAAGGAGACAGTTTCAATTTCAATTCAATGGTTATCAATTGTTTCTAGTCACAAACGATTATTTGGAAATTTTATTAACTACTAAAGCAAATTTAACAAAGGTTTTAAATCAATTAATTAAGGGATCTAGGGCAATTCAGGTTTCACCATGCTTACACCAAACAAGTCACAAAGGTATTGCTTTTTAATGGGGTTAAGTAATTAAAGCAATGGTTAATCTTTTTCAAGCATTAACACTCTCAAAATATCTAACGATGCTTTCACACTCACCTTCAATTCCGCTAATTGTATGTAAGCCTCTAGTAGTAAAATCTTTCGATCTATTACTCCTATTGAAATTAATTAATCCGTGATGTTGCGCAATTACACAAATTAAGAATTAAAACATATCAATCAGAATTACTCTCTACACATCAATTTACTAATCAAATTAAGCCCAAATCATGGTGCAAATATGGCTCCCCTTAATACCCTAGAATTAAACTACTCACTCATTCTAGGATTAAGAACAACAAAAATTATAAAGAAAGCCATATAAAACATATACTAATAAACAAGATGAGATTAAGAGTACCTTAAACTTTGTATTAACGAAGAACAATGAATCCAAGCTTAATTAACCAAGTGTTTACAAAGGAAGAGATGAAGAGAGAAAAAAAACCAAAAACCTGGCTCTTGTAAAAATACGTATGTATGTCTCTCTCTCCTTTCACGCTCTCCTCCTCTTTTATAATAAAACTCCTTAATCAAATCTGATCTCTTGTAAAATTCGTCACTTCTTTTTCTCCTCTGTTTCTGGGCTCTTCCAGTTGGATTATGCTTACTGGACCACCTCTGAATTAAAGATAATTCCCTAAGCTTCGCGTGGACAGTAAGATCGTTAAATTCTAACTTCTGGAACTCAAGATATGGCCCAAACAGTGCAGGCAGCCCTTGCAGCCCAATAATACGAATTTTCTCCTATTTTATCTCCAAAATAGCTCTTTTTGCTCCAAATCCTTCCAAGTCATGAATTCTTTATTTCCTACAATAAAACAATCAAATCTATTAAATAAAAATCCAAATCAATGAAAAACACAATAAATATGGGAATAAAAATCATCTAAAATATATATAAAAATATATTCTATCATGTAGTTGAGAGGAAGAACAGAACCTTGATAGAAGCTGCCAGAACTATGCTTGATGAAGCAAAATTGCCAACCTATTTCTGGGCAGAAGTAGTTCAAACAGCCTGTTTTACTCAAAATGCCACACTGATCAACAAGCATGGAAAAACACCATATGAGATGGTGAGGGAAAAGAAGCCAAACCTGAAATATTTTCATATTTTTGGGTGCAAATGCTTTGTTTTGAAAACTCACCCTGAACAGTTGACTAAATTTGAGTTAAAAGCTGATGAAGGAATTTTTTTGGCTATCCACTGTCAACTAATGCATTCAGAGTTTATAATCTGAGAACTAAGGTGATCATGGAGTCAATTCATGTGTCATTTGATGACAAGAAAATAACTAGACTTGAAGATGTAGATGAACATGATCAACTGCACTTTGAAAATGAAGATTTAATCTCTGATGAAGTAAACTCTGATGAAACTGATCTCACAAACTCTGTTGAAGCATTCTCTGAACCTCTACAGGTAAACATTGAAGAAACTTCTCAGCCAGAACAAAGGGGAGAACCAGTTGAGGGGGAGCATGATCAAAATGATGACTCAAATTCTGATAGTGAGTCAACTGATAAATCTGGATCAAACTCTGATGCCTCAAACTCTGAAAGTGCAAAATCTGACAGTTCAAACTCTGAGCAGTCAAATTTAGGGGGAGCCTCAGAAAATGAAGAAAGACAACAAGAAAATCAGGAGAACATGGATCAAGGGGGAGGATCAAATACTGATAGAAGCCATTTACCTTCTGCTAGGAAATGGACAAAATCTCATACACCTGATTTAATTATTGGAGATCCAGATGCAACAGTAAGGACAAGGAGTGCTACAACAAATGAATGTTTGTTTCATGCATTATTGTCTAAGAATGAACCAAAGAAGGAAGAAGAAGCTCTTCTAGATGCTGATTGGATAACAGCAATGTAGGAGGAGTTAAATGAATTTGAGAGGAATGAAGTATGGACCCTTGTACCTAGACCAAATAATAGATCTGTTGTTGGTACTAGATGGGTTTTCAGAAACAAAACTGACAGTGAGGGAGTTGTTACAAGGAACAAGGCAAGACTTGTGGCAAAAGGCTATTCACAGTAGGAAGGAATAGACTATGATGAAACTTTTGCTCCAGTTGCAAGATTGGAGGCAATAAGAATTTTTCTAGCATATGCCTCTCACAAGAAATTCAAGGTATTTCAGAAGGATGTGAAAAGTGCTTTTCTAAATGGGAAGCTTGAAGAAGAAGTGTTTGTTGAACAACCACCAGGTTTTGTGGACCCAAAATATCCAGACTATGTCTACAGACAGGATAAGGCACTCATAGACTTAAGCAGACACCAAGAGCATGGTATAAAACTCTTGCTCAATTTCTTTTAGAAAGTAGGTTCAACAGAGGTACAATTGATAAAACACTGTTCTATTTAAACTATGGTGATGACTTGCTTTTAGTTCAGATATATGTTGATGCCATAATTTTTGGGTCTACTAATGATAAACTCTGTAAAAAGTTTGCCAAGCTCATGCAGTCAAGGTAACAAATGAGCATGATGGGAGAGCTTAGTTATTTTCTAGGCCTACAGGTGAAGCAAACAGATGATGGAATTTTCATAAATCAAGCAAAATATACCAGAAATCTTCTCAAGAAATTTGGTATGCTTGACTGCTCATCTGCATCGACTCCCATGGCAACAGCAACAAAGTTGGACAAATTACAGAGGCATGATAGGGTCTCTTCTTTATCTAACAGCTAGCAGGCCTGATATCATGTATGCAACTTGTCTCTGTGCAAGGTTTCAGGCAGATCCCAGAGAACCACATCTAACAGCTGTGAAGAGGATTTTTAAGTATCTCAAGGGGACCATAACCTTAGGTCTGTGGTATCCTAGAGAATCAGATTTCAAGCTACTTGGTTACTCTGATGCAGATTTTGCAGGCTGCAAGATAGATAGAAAAAGCCCAAGTGGAAGTTGTCAATTTCTGGGTAATAGACTAGTTTCTTAGTACAGCAAGAAACAGAAATCAATTTCTACATCTACAGTTGAAGTAGAGTATATTGCTGCTGGTAGCTGTTGTGTACAGATTCTGTGGATGAAGAATCAATTGCTGGATTATGGATTGAGGTACAGTAAAATACCTATTTCTTGTGATAATCAAAGTGCTATTGCTATGACAGGTAATCCAGTACAACATTCAATGACCAAGCACATCAGCATAAGGTACCACTTTATCATAGAACACGTAGAGGAAGGGAATATTGAGCTTCATTTTGTGTCTACAGAACAACAGCTTGCTCACCAAGCCATTGAGTGAAGCTGTATTTACAAGGCTGGTAAATGAACTAGGAATGGTCTCTGGTTTTGACTAGAGATATTGATTAGACTCAAAATTTTACTTATGTAATGTATTGCTCATAATTCAATGGTACGTTAACTGCTATGTAAACTCTGTTGATAAACTCTGCTATGCAAACTCTGTTCGTTACCTGTTAAACTCTGTTAGCATGCTCTGTAAGTCATACACTATTGACATGTTGGATAAACTCTAAGAAACTCTGATAATGTTTTTGTCTGAATGTTAACACCAATGAAGAAATCTGTATGAAGCATGATTCTCAGTAATTAATCATGAATCCTGCTAAGTTATTTGTGATCTAATCTTAGATTGTGCAAAAAATAAACACAGCATGATACTGTTTCATATTTATAGCATCTCTTAGTTTATTTATCCTAAACTCTGAGTCTGTAAAAAATGTGTGCATTGCCTCTCATGCATAATCTCTGATGTTGATGAGCTCTAAACTCTGTTGGTTATACACTGTTAAGTTAGATTCTGTTATTATACTACCCCAAAGCTTATGTATATAGACTGTTAGAACTCCTTTGAGATCATGTTAGTGACTAGGACGACCCAGGAACTTACTGGTATATAGTAAGGGCTAAAATTCTCTAATTTTTGGTGACTAGTCGAAGACTAGGAAGATCCAAGAACTTATCAAAGATGATAATGGCTAAAATTATAGGATTTTTGGTGACTAGTTCCAACCTCTGATTACAGGAGAAACAAAACAAAAAAAGAAAAGAAAAAAAAATACGGGGTTATAAATTAATTAAATATTACTGTATATAATTCGTTTACTACAGAGTTTAGCATTCATCATACATTCAGTGTTTACTATGAGAGTTTGTGCATCCAGTGTTTACTGATTTACTTTATGGATTTTATAAAAAGTTAGATACTCTAAAATTTGAATTGGTAAACTCTGCTATACACACACATATATTCACACCTGTGTAGTTTTTGAAAGGATTATGGTAATGCAGTTGGAGAATTGACAAACGCTGACGAATTTTGTCTAATACTCTAAGGTAATTTATTTCAGACAATTTACATACTTGGGGTAAAAAGAATTTTTTGAAAAATGAAATAAATTGTTGCCAACTGTTAATGAGTGTTGGAGTGGTAAAGTGTGTTGGTGATGGGAGAGAAATTAGAAGTAATTATTGCTATAGTTACTGAACGTGCATATTTGTTCCATTATTTATGTGCCACGTGTCCCACTCACCCACTATTGTGTCCCACCTGCACATTAATTGAGTAATTGGTTGAGTGTATTAATGGTAAAACGATTGAGTTTTACTTTTTCATTACAACACTAATCATTTTTATTTACACGGTTATTCTCTCTGCACACACTCACAGTTACTTGCTATCTCATTTGCACATTTTCACAAACACCTTTGCTACATATCTTTTTCACTCATATTTTCTTCTCAAATCGATTCTAATGGCCACTAAAGCTTTTACTGCCCAAGGCAAAATGTTTGTTCCCAACAATTATGCAGCCTCATTGAACAATGAAAAAGTTCCAGAAGCGTTTCACTTGATACAAAACTTTTTGGGAGTTTCAGAGATTGGAACAGCTCTAGTCAAACCACAAATACTTTTTGCCACACAGATTGCTACCTTTTGGAATAACTCTGTGTATGATGATGGAGGAGAGAATGGGAATCCATCAATTGTTTTCAATTATGAGGAGACAGAGTATGTGATTACTCCTGCAACTGTTAGAGATACTATGGGTTTCGACACTCACACTTCATACACTGTTGCTGGTGAGAATCAATTGAAGGAGATGTTGCAGTAGTTGAGATTTTCTGGTTCTTTAGACAATCTTGGTAATGTAAAAAGGCCAGGGCTCAGGAAGGAATGGAGTTTCTTCTTTGATTGCATCACAAGAGCCTTTGGCAAGAAAGTCACCAACTGGGATGCCATTCCTACTAACAGTCTTCAAATCGGGTATTCTCTTCTCTATGGAAGTAATTTCGATTTTGGTAGACTTGTCTTAATGAATTCAGGTGATAGGTTGTCAGAGTCTAGTACTGTTTATTTTGCTAGATTTTGTCAATTATTATTCACTGCTTGTGTTTCTGGTGTTGAAATTTCTGAGGATGACACTATATTAGCCTTTAAGGTTAATAAGAGAATATTCTCTGATCTAACCAACAAAGATGCTAACAAGGAGCAATTACCTGATTTGGTGTTGCCACTTGCAATTCAAAACTTTCTACACCAACCTCAAGAACCTCCACAGTCTCCACAACCTCAAGAACCCCCACAGCCTATCCCTGAACCTACAAACTCTAAACCTCACCAAACTCTAAACACTGAATCCATACAACAACTCCAAACATTGAACCTCAAACTCAAACCACTGAACCACCTACACACACTGAACCTCCAACTCTAAACTCTGAAACACAAACTCAATCTCAACCTTCACCTCAACCTAAACAACAACCATCTATTACCCAACCCAAACCAAAACATGGAGGTAGAAGAAAACACATAGCAGCAAATACACAACATCGATTAGCTAAAACAAAAAGAGATTCTGCTAATGTTCAAAAGGAGTCTGTCAGACCTAAACGGGCTAGAAAGGAAAGGGCAAACAAACCTCCATCACCTTCTGTCTTAGATGATTCTACTGAAGAAGAGACAGTTGAAGTGCCTCTGGTTAAAAGAAGAAGATTGATTCTTGATGATTCTGATGAAGAAATGAACTTTGAAGCTCCAGTGGTGATTTCCAAGGAAATACCTACTGTTGAGACAAATACTGCAGAAGAAGCTGCCAATACAACTGCCAATGTACAAATGAATGAGGACAACAGAGAAGATTTTATTGCTATGGATGATTTTGATGAAACATTCATACCATTCTCTGATAACATTAATGTTCCTCTCTCACCTGTTATTAATGCAAACTCTAAAGAAACTGGTGTAGCTGATCAGCCAACTGTAGTACTTGATGAAACAGTGGCATCACACACTGAGCTATTCTCTGATGCTCACCAGGTTCCTGAATAAGGTGAAGAGGTTGAACAAGTTGAAGTTCCACAGTCTGTTGAGGCTAGAGACACAACTGCAGAGATTGTTGCTGAAATAGCAGTGAATGTTACTGAAACTGCAGCGATTGTTGAAGAGAATGTTATAGTGCATACTAATCAAGTTGAAGATGCAGCTGTTGATGTTGAAAATGAAGGTAGTGCAGCATCAAACTCTTCTCAGAGTATATCAGTTCAAACTGATGCTAAGCACAAACCTTTTTCTAAACCTTCAGAACAACATGACATTGAAGTTGAGCACTTTTGCAAAAATTCAAGGGATTGGTATAAGTCAGACTATATTTTTCCATTGAAAGAGCATCTAAATTTGTTCATCAATCTGCTACAAAGATCTTAAATCCTGATATTATCTCAAGTTTGCAAGTAACCATTGTTCAAGTCAAAACTCTGAATGAAAGATTTGATGAGTCTCAAAAATCAATTAATGAACTCAGAGCTGATGTTGTTGCTAGAGATATGACTATGCAGAAGGATAATCAAATAAAGTTCAAGACCATTTCTAAAAATCAAGAAACTATGTTTCGGAGACTAGGTCAAGTTGAACAGAATCAGACTATCTTGTCTGGAAAGATTGACTCCATTGATAACTCCTTGGAACTGATCACTTCTATCTTGATTCCTGATGATGTCAGAAAGGGGGAGAGAGTTGCTAAGTCTAAGTGCAGGCAATCTCAAACTCTGACTAAAGAGGATGAAGATACTGAAGATGGAGGAGCAGGAGCAAAGGACAAAGTCTGAAATTTAGCAAGTCTTCTAAGTCAAAGTCTGTTGGAATATACACTGATACTCAGGATACTTCAAACACCAAGAGTTTATTATTCACTGAAAATCCACTGACTGATGAGGAATTGGCTGCTAAGTTATTTCTTGAAGAAAATGAAGAAGAAGCTACTATTGAAGATATTAAGCTGAAGAAAAGAACTTACAAGAACAACATTAGAAAGCTTTAAAGTCTGGAAAGTTTAAAAAGAAAGAAAAAGCTCCTAGGCCTGTTCTTAAAGGCATTGTGATTAAAGAAAATGTTGGCGCTGATCAAAGATCACAATTATCTAAGAAACCAACAGAAGCTGAAGCTAGACTGAAGCTAAAAGGCATTGCTATAGAAGGAAAAGACTCAAAGAAGAAGAATACAACCTCTGTTTCTACACAAGTTGTAAAGAGACCTTTATCTACTCAGATGCAAATGGTTTTTGGGAAACCAACTCTTCATGATCCATCTCTGATGACTGGAGGTACTACTACTGAGTTTCTGCATGGTAGAGCTTTAACAGGAATACAAGGTCGTGATAAATCTGGATTGGGTTCTTATAAAGAAGTCAGAATGAACACTGGTCCTAGAGATCCTTCATCACTGGCTATTCCAGGTCTTGGTGTTACTCAGTAGAGTTTAGACAGACTGGAGTCAGTACAGTTGATTCATCATAGAAGCTTGGATAAAGATTTTCTACTGTATTTCATTGAAGATGGTACTGTATACAAAATTGGTGAGTATGATCTTGATTTGAAGCTATGGGAGGAATTAAAATATGTTCTATATGTTTTCAAGGTGAAAAATCGAAGGACTCAACAAGCTGCAAATGTGCTAAGAAATAAAATGCTACATAATTTGGCAGTCAGGGGGATGAAATAAAAAAGTCAATATGTTCCAAAATACAGAGATTATCATGGGAATATTGTTAAGATGAAGAAGGGTAGTGCTAAATTGAAGACAGACCTGGGTATAACAGTTCTTGATTTTAACTCAGAGTCAGCTAAAGCACAGTTCATCAGATTGGGGGATGAAATAAGGAGAAACAAAATCTATGATCTGAGGTCTGCTATTTATCAAACTGGTGAAGATGATCTTAAGCTAAAGGAGATCAAGGAGGTTATGCAGACAGAGCTTGAGAATGCTGAAAGAAGATTACTTATTGACTACCTTAGAACAACACCAAATGTTGAGGAGATTAAGGATTAAAACTCTGTAATAATTTTCTTGTTTTCTGTAGATTTTGTTAAGTAGAAGTTAAACTCTGTTTGTATATTAAACACTGTATTTATTTATTTGTTTTGACATCATCAATTATTGTTAAACTTGTGCATTTTTGCTAATGAACAAGTTGAGGGAGATTGTTACAATTAATTGATGTGAATATTAATTAGTATTTAAGTGTTACAGTGATAAATCTGATTTTAGATGGAAGCAGTCAAGAGTTTAGTTAAACGCTGACAGTTGGAAGCTCGACAGAGTTTGTTAAACTCTGTCTGGAGGCAGCGTCTACTGGTCAACAGTGTTTGAAGATTATTTAAAGAAGCAATATCTTTGAAGATTGGATAGCTGTCAAAGAGATTGAGTTGACTAAGGAGACGTGTAGCAATCGTAATTGACATCAATTGTATAGCTAATTTATAGGAGTATCCATTATCGATTGTATAGCAACTGTATATCTTATAAATACAGTTAGGTTAACCCTAGAAGGGTATCAATCATTGTGAAACATTATTCATTGTAACCTAAGCAGCTCTCTGTGATATTTTACATCACTGAGAGAGGAGTTATTAATTCCAAACATTTTTTGATTGTTTAAACGCGTATTTTAATTGTTAATCTCTCATACGATATTGATTATAATTGTGTATTCGGCCTAACATAAGTACCGAAGTAAATAAGAATCAGATAATAAGAAGGATGTGATTGATAAAGAAAAGACTGAGAAAGCAACTATAGAATGTGAAGCAAGGAATGTTATGAATGGATTAATAAATGGGTTTTCTGATAAATTCTCGGGATGACAACCTGATAGTGTTAATATTATAGATATGAAAAAGCTAGTAGCGTGACATGGAATGTCAGTAACAATGGTGTCAAGCAAGAACTAAGATTTAACCTGAGAGGTTCAAGGATTTTCCAAAAGTAAGTGTGCTAAGGTTGAACCAGAGTATAGGTCCATAGTATAGTGGACAAATCAGCAAGATATGTTGACACATGAGATTGCGATGAAATAGTATTGGATATAATCATGATTATTTTCTTCTTTAAAGAACCTCTATAGTTCAGAGGTAAATTCTGAGTATGATATTTTACAATCATGAAAACTTTCTATAATCCTTTAGAACTCTTTTCTTTTCTTTTCTCTTATTCATCTTCTTTATGGATTGAGAAGAACAACCCTTTAAGGAGGGGAGGTACTGCTACGTGACTATCTGTCTATGTGAAAGAAGTCTAAGTGGAATATTATAACTTGTTTAGCTGCTTGTCAAGTACTAAAGGCTGGCCCCCTTCTGTACTAGCTATGCAATATAACAAATGTTGAATTGATCATAGTGATCTTTCAATAAATCTATCCACTTCTCTATATTGATCGAGATTGCGAAGATTAAAGCGATCAGGAAATGCACAGTGCGAGCAAGGTTACCTCCGAATTAGCAGGGTAATAGTGATACCAATGTTATTGCAGGTATCAATAAGGATAAGACTGGGTAAGAACATAACCCGGATAATGTGTTGTACGAAAAGTAGCAAAGTTGATGGAAAAAGGATAAAGTACGTATTGTAGCACCAGTAGATGTGGTGAGAAAGGGCAGAACGACTAATAGTTGACCCTGAAGCTGAAAGGTGAAACGATAGACAAACGACTCTTTGCTTCCTACCTGATTCCGGGACGGAATCCTTTTAAGGAGGGGAGACTGTAAGAACCCCAAATTTTGGATATAATTAAAACTTTTTATTATGTACTGAGGCAATGGTGAATAGTGATTACGACTACGATGTAACGATTCAGAATTATCTATCTCATAGGGAATTAAGATTTGATAATTCTAAAGAATACTATTGGTAGACACTTTAGATAAGAATTATCTATCTCTTAGGGAATTAAGATTTGATAATTCTAAAGAAGAAGATTATTCTTATGTCATGCAAATCGATATCTGTTATTGGTCTAGTGGTTCCGTAAAAAGGTTAAAGAACGATCGAAAGAGATCAGAGACAATTGTACAACCCTAAGAGAATAAGTAAAGAAAAAGGATGAATAGTGTTTTTAGTGGAAATGAGAATATTATTAGACGACGCTATGTAGAAGTATTTAGAATGGATTTCTGAGTTCATATTAGTGATCCAGGGGGAAAATAATTGTATGTAAAAGCTGTCGGATTCTGAAAAACAGCACTTTTATTTCTCCGAGATTTTCCTGGACACTGAAGGATTTAAGGATTTATTTAATAGATTTAAGGAATTTAAGTTCAAGGATATTAAAGGAGGATTAAGGATATTAGTATATGTATTAAGAAGGTTTCCGGTAAAACCTTAACGAGAAATATTTGAGATGTTCCCCCGAACGATTATTGAAATTGAGTAATAAACGGACAAAAGAGCAAGCAGAGATCTATATGCATGCATGTGCAAGTAGGAGATATCTAGTAACCAATCTAGTTAAGGAAGTAACTAGCACACTTGGAAACAAACTAAGTTACTTAGTGCTAATGACATCACTTCACCACAAAACACCAACACTTGTCTCTTCGATGACTCAAGCAAGATGAGGTAATCACTTTAATAAAGCAAGTGGCTAGATATAATCTCAATACATTGCAATAATTCATTTGGATGAGACTAAAGTAAGAGAGCAAGTAAAACCACTCCATTTCTCTCCATTTTGTGAAACTGCCTAGCAGCACCAAGCTCAAGAAGAAAATTTATATCTCCATTTGTATCCATGATAAAATCACCAAATTTTTACCACATCCTCTCCACTCCATGGGAAATATTCGCTCCAAATTTCATAGCAATCCAAGTAGTATAGCCTAGTCAAATCACCTCCCCAAGTTGAAGAATCAAACTGTCCTGATGCTTGACAGTTTCTGGACTGATTTTGAAACGGCCATATCTCCTTCGTTCTCAATGAAATTTGGTGTTCGTTAGCTTGTTGGAAAGCTGGTTAGATTCTCTACAACTCTCCTTTAGGAGCCTCATCCAAGAAAGCATGGTAAGGGCCTCTTTTTTGCAGATCTTTGAACTGATGTATAGTAATTTTTAAGAACTAACTTTAGTTTTATTGTTTCTTTGGATGATCCAAGCTTGTTTAATGTGTTCTAAAGGCTATACAAGGTTTTATAAGGCTAGTACATACTCCAAGGAAGGTAAATCTCACCTAAACCCTAGATCTTACTTTGAGTTTTATTAAGTTTTGATGAGATCTTAAGTGGGTTGCAAGATGAGTTCTTGATTGTTGTGTTAATAGTTGTTTAAGACTTGATTTGTTATGTTTATGTTGTGTGGTGGTCATGAGACCTTACCACTGGCCTTAGAGCCTCTTGAAAGTAGTAAATGATGTTGTTAAGCCATGAGTTGCTTTGATGATGTGCTTGAGGCATGTACGAATTTGGATCGTTCGAGTTATAGCCGTCGTAATGCCGAATTTTAGTTAACACTTAGAAACCAAGCATGGCAGTTAATATAATTTCCTGACCTTGGTAATATTATGACTTGTCCTTGTAGATCTCGATCCGACTTATAGTTTAGGAGTTATGGTCAATTACTAAAATTGGTTCGAAACCGGAAGTAAAAGTTCGTAATTTCAATTGAACCCTAGTAAAGCATGTTACTCAGTGGTGAATCTTGGTAAATAAATACTAGGGGTCATAAGGAAGGTGTGAGAGAAAACCACATATCAAACGGATGAATCGAAGTTAAACGCGAACGAACCCCTAAAAACCCGCTTGGTTATAACTTTAGTAAAACACTTAAAGAACGAATGATAAAACTCGAGGTATAATCTCGGTTCGTAATCGATCGACTTTAGAACTTATACGACTTAAGTATATACCGAGTGTGGGTATGATGACATGTCGTAGTAACGAACAAATGTCGGATCATATCGGTAATAAAAAGAGTTAAACTAAAAGGTGTATAACGAGATAATTCGAAAACGTGTTTCGATTTAAGTGAAGTTTATACTTAAACTTTTAAAAGGTGTTAGTGGTTAATCTCGAATGTTCTGATTGTTTATAGATCATCCAGCAGACCCAGGACACGCTATCTCTACCCACACCCGATTACCAGGCAAGTGTTCAAAACTTTGAACCTGTTGTTGTGATAATATATATATGTGATTGCCGTTTTACATATGCCATAGCATGCATGCTTATTGTCAAATTATATTATGATACCTGTTCCCTGAATTGATATTGGCTTATAGACTAGATACGAATTATCAGTTATAAGCCGGATTGTTTCGGTAAGACCCTTAGCGAAGGACATATGATATTCATTCTTAAATATAGACCGAAAGTCGGTATTTTGAGATATAGATAGTCGTGGAAACCCGGAGGGATTCCAACGGCAGATTATTATTTATTTTGAGGAATGTTATTATTAAACGTTATTTATATTTCCATAAAGTATTAATTACTTGGAAATCTTTCAAGGAATGTTATTCGAGTATTATCTCAGTCGAGAGATATTAAATGAATGTTAGTTTCGAATATTCATTAGAGTTGATTATTTAATGAATATTATTTTGATATTCATTGGAATTTTATTTATTAAATGAATATTACTTTCGAATATTCGTTTAAGGTTTTTATACTTGATGAATATTATTTTAAAATATTTATTGGAAGTTCTATTTACTTAAGGGATATTATTTCGAATATTCCTTTAAAGTTTTGATTACTAAATGAATATTAGTTGGATATTCATTTAGAAGATTATTTATTTTCAAATATTCATTTAAGGTTTGACTTAATTATTGAATATTATTTTAAATATTCATTGGAGTTTAATTATTTAATGAATATTATTTTGAATATTCATTTAAGGAGGGATTTATTTAGTAAATAATTCTATATATTCATTCGAGGATTACTTACGAGCAATATTATTATTTAATAATATTCTGTAATTATTATTGAGTTAATAAATATTCTTGGAATATTTATTTAATTCTTTTAAATTCTTTTTAAAATGATTTATATAATTCAGAGATTATCTTTCACCTCCAGATATTATGTAAAAAATTTCAGAGTCTTTTACGACTATTTTATCAAGGAAAGGTTCTCAGCTCTTTATTTTTCATTTAAATCTATCTTAAAAGGATTTAAATGCTCGCTCAAACTTCCATATTATAGGGGAACCTACTTGACCAATGTTATTTATCTTGTTGACTTCCCGGTCATAAATCTTGTAAAACTATTCTTTTCACTCGCAACTTGGTTGATGTTTATCAATGGGTTAATAGGCAGTTACATCACTGAAGTGGTGGATAACTTTCAAGTGGCCTACCGAGTCAAAAAAACTTTCAGACGAATCACTAAGTTAATTAAAGATTACAATTTGATTATTGAACTAATTAAAATTTTCACGGCCGTTAAGTCTTATTGATTTTTAACGGAAAACGTTAGTCAACACACACGTAATTGCCAGCTAGGATACCACATAACCAACCCCATCAGTTGTTATCCTTCCATGTCTCTCTTATCTCTCTCGCTATCTCTTTTTTGACTCGGTAGGCCACTTGAAAGTTATCCACCACTTCAGTGATGCAACTGCCTATTAAACCGTTTATCAATTGAATCTTTGAGTAACCTTCTCATCATTCGAGGGGTGAGATTATTGGAACAAGATGGTATACTCTAACAAGCAGCAGCTTGGGAGATATGATGTGAATTTTCCTTTCCAACTAGATACGACTACTTTGGGGAGTCTTATCAACAAGTATCGTACTTGGGGAAAGGGGGACGAACTTTACGTTCAGAGTCGTGAACTTCTTTTCGAACTTGGAGTCGTGTAAGAGGCCGAGTAGCGCTGGTCCATCCCAATTGGCCTAACCGTTGGCCGGGGAGATCTAATAGGGCGGTAGACAAGTAAATCCGTCAGCTCTTCCTTCTACCGGTAGTAAATCTAAATTGAGCTGTACAATCTGCGACTGATCGTCGTAAGGATTGGAACAGTGGGCACGGTGAATACTCCAGCAAAAGTTCATCATTTAAATTCATTTATTTTCTGCAACATTATCATTGTTGGCAGTATTGGAAAGTATTCAAAATTGGAATTACAATATTTTTCCTGCAAGTTCCTCTTTTATGATAAATGATAATATCTGGCTTATTTTTGACACAGCAGATATTCCCACCTATATATGCATTTTGAGTTACCTTGTAACTTCATCGTTCATGTTATACTGGCATCATTTCCGTAAATGCATGGCATATGGTTTGAAAGATACTTTTGAACTGTTATATATTATCGTTCAGTTATATATTATTGTTGGTGGGCTATTGCTCACCCTTGCTTTATTATTATATCACAACAACAGCTAGACCAGATGACTCGCACAAGGCGCACTCGACGCTGGCGAGGACGATGAGACTACCAAAGCCGAAGAGAAAGTTATTGGTAGGATAGATTCATTCTTTCAGCACCAAGTATATGGGCAAGCATGACTTATAAAAATGGATGGCAAAGAGTATGTATTTATATGGTAATTCTTTTGGATTGTAAGAACTCAAAAATGTGTTTAATAAAATTTGGTAGTTACTCTGATTTCATCTCTGGGACTATAACGGGTGTGTTTTATGTTGTTGTTTTGGGTCACAAGGTTGTAATTTAATATTTATGTTGATTTTGTGGATGGAAATTGAGACCGTAACGACCAGATCCCTGACCACGGATCTGGGGGTGTTACAACCCCTTCCCATCTCTCGCGCTGAAGAACCCTAACCCCTTTTCTTCAATTAGCTCAAATTAACACACCCCCAGCTCAAATTAACACAACCCCAGCTCAAATTGCGCCAATAGTTGAACCCCCTTTCAATAATAGGTCGATTAATTCAATTTTTTCTATACTCCGTTGAACCCCCTTTCAATATTATGTCAATTAATCCTTTTTCGTTTGATTTGTTAACAGATCTTGGAGCTTCGAACTTGTTCAAGAAGTAGCTTGGAGCCTGTTCAAGAAGTAGCTTGGAGTAATCATTTTTTGCTCGATTTGGTACTTTATTTGAATCTTTTCTTTGTTTTTTATTGTATTTAGTTGTTTTGTAACTGCATATCAGGTTCTAAGGTTTGTTCGGCTCGGTTTATCCTTTCATATGTATGTATATATGTTATTGTTCGAGGATTTGTGTTTGTGATCAATTTTTACAATTTTGTTATATATACGAATGTATATATGTTATTGTTCAATTTGTACGATTTGTGTTTGTGTTCGAGCTTCAAGCTTCCTACCTTCAGTTTTTTTACCCATTAACTGTTTTTTAAAATTACTCAAACAAATTTTCAGTTTGGTGTGGCTACATTAAACACATTATGTGATTTTTTTATCTTTCAGTGGTGTTTTAATCAGTCCACGAGCAGTAGTAGTAGAGGCATGGGATTGGTATTTTACAAGTTGATGCAGAAAATGTGTATGCAGGAAGTGTTTTTCCAGTAGTAAAATGTAGATGGACATGTATTCGTAACAGTGATTCATTTTACACTGAACTAATTTATAGAACATTAAAACAAGAAAATGAATGGTGTAATCAGACATAATTATCGTGTGATAAAATTGCAATGTTCTCTTTTTATTAGATGATAGCTGATACATCGTACTTGTCTTCTGTTGTAATTAGAAGGGCTTAAGCCTCACTGGATGCACAGTTGACCATCTCTAGAAATTAAGGGAACAATATTGATAATGATGTTACATTGTGTTTCCCCACTCGATTGCCGGAACATTATTTATTTGAATGATAGATTTGATTCTCTGGATTGCTAAAGTTCTAAATCATTATTTTGTGCTTGTAAGTTGTAACTATTTAAGATCAATTAACTTTGTTGGTCATGCTCTAAATGTTTTAGTTAATTTGTCCATGGATCAATCAAAGTGTATTTTCATCTTAATGTATTTTTGAAGGATGGAGAACAAATGAGGCATTGATTATCCAGATTTTGGCTCACAGAAATGCTACATGGTGAAAACTTATTCAAGAAACTTATGCTGCAACATATGGAGAAGACTTGCTGAAAGCTCTGGATAAAGAACTTCCAAGTGATTTTGAGGTAAACTGAATAAGGGGGCTTGATCTTTCAGGTTTTCAGATACTGTCAAATAGGTTCTTTTAACCGGATCACTAAATATATGCTTTTCATCATTTTATATATTCAACAGAGGGCGGTGTTATTATGGACTCCTGTACCAGCTGAACGTGATGCATTCTTGCCAAATGAAGCCACAAAGAAGTTAACTGTAAACAAGTTAGTAATCATGGAAATTGCTTGCACTAGATCTTCCCATGATCTCTTCTTGGTAAGGCAAGCTTATCATGCTCGCTACAAGAAGTCACTGGAAGAAGACATCGCGCATCACACAAGTGTTGACTTCCGTAAGGTATAACGATAATCTCCAGTACTTAGACAACTACTACTTATATTATAGTACCTTGTGAATACTTTAAGCAAATCATAATGTATTATGACATTCTTATTAACTACAACTGGCGTTGATTATTGTATTCCCCCAAATTTGGGATGATTTACAGATTGTTGACATCACTTTATTATAGTTATCATATTTTTATGCTGATTTGTATCTTAAAATTTAATCAAAATGTATGTTCAACTTAAATATGTAGTTGGTCACGGTGTTAAACTTGATACCTAGCAACGGGCATATTAACATTGTGATGCTAGGTGTGATAACCCTGCAAAGTGACTTAGTTGTGTACTTGTGTTCACCGGAAACAATTTAGGGTTGTGACTGTTGTGACCAACAATCAATAAGTTGGTTCATCTGGTGGTGAGAAATTATCAAATATACCTCACTAACTCAGTATGTAGGAGTAACTTTATCTTCATAAGGCCATAAGCAAGAAGAAGTTATACCCGTACTTTGACTTTTATCTATTTTATAGCCACAAATAAGCTTTATGTAATATTAAAAAATCAACAAAATCCTTATAATCAGTTATTGCTGTGATTACCACTTTGTCCAGCATTTCTGAGTTTCTGGAAGCATGTGGCTACTGCTCATGCAGTCCAATGGCTTTTTAGTGTACAGGGGTTGAGTACATCTCTTATTTATACATCTCATTCGCAAGTGTTATTTCTCATTTCTCATCATTTGCATAACATTGTCGAACTAGTTATTAATTGTCAATTTTGTGGCACGATAGCCATTTTCTTAAATTTCATATTTGAGTCAATCTAATGCTTCTTTTTTGATTTTTGTTGATTTTTGCATGCAGGGGGAGAAGAAACAACATGGGGTGTTTTTGCATGCAAGAGTGCTTGTGAGGCGTTTGGGCTCAATACACTGGAGAGTTTGCAAATCCGACAACATGTTGTCCATCTTTTTATTCAAGCATTTTTAAGAGAACATGTCCGGCGTTCGAGTGCTTACAGCTATTCATTTAAGATTATATATCAATGTAGTTTCGATATTGGATGGTTTGGATTATGTAATTAGTTTTGATATTGAATTGGATAATGTACTTGACCGATTGAATGCATATTTGGTTTTGGTATATCGGTTTTTTGATTTTGGTATATTATTTATCTTGTTTTGGTATATTGGTTTTTGGTAATTAGGTCTGTCATATATATAGGGCATCCATGAATAAAAGAACAAAATAAATCAGAAAACCAAAAAATTGATGTCTAAGGAATAAAAAGACAATGATTATTACTAGAGAACTGATGTAAAATACAAAGAAAAACATCAGCCCTTACTAAAAAACTGATGTAAATTTGAAACATATACATCAGTTTACTATTAGGAAACCGATGTAAATTGACACATATACATCAGTTCACTATTAGGAAATCGATGTAAATTTGAAACATAGACATCAGTTCACTATTAGGAAACTAATGTAAATTTGACACATATACATCAGTTCACTATTAAGAAACCGATGTAAATTTGAAACATAGACATCACTATTAAGAAACTGATGTTAAACATAAACATTGACATCGGTTAAAAACCGATGTCTAAGACCCCTACCTTTCTCTACACATGCGAAGACATCGGTTCTGGTTTTATATAGACATCGGTTTTTAACCGATGTCTATTGACGTTTTTCTAGTAGTGTCTTGAAATCTCATTGTAAGAATAAAGTCAAGATGTGATCTTGAGGTCTTATTATAAGAATAAGAAGGTGAGTTGAAAAGACACAATCTTTAAGATAAGAGTTAGCCAAGAAAGCAAAGGTATTAGACTTCCACTGAAGAAGGATAAGATATTGGAATTGGATTATGTAACATAAGTCCTACAGAATCAAAGAAGTAAAAGGTTAGTGTAACCTCAACTTCAATATAAGTTTGTTATTAGTTGAAATGAATAAGTCTATAAGTCAATCATCTACTTGGGTATTCGACACCACTTAGGTTCAAGGATTACGATTCTTAACCAAAGGACAAGTAGATAGCTGGACGTCGATGAAATCCTACATAATTGAAATAGAACAACCGTTATTGTTTCAATTATGAGAACTTGTTGATTTGTCGTGCTGTTGGACTTATGGATTATATGTTTCATATTGAAAAAACTAGATATAACGAGATAGATCAGGTTTGATACCTTGTAACATTCAATGACGATAATTGTAAATAAGGATATGTGTATTTGTTGAAATACAAAATCCAAGTTTTATTGATAGGTTCAATGAATGCTGAGGTATGAAAACGAACTATTTAAGAGTATTGGAAACATTCAATGAGATTGAGGTTTGTCAATATTTAAATAGTCAGTTCCTGAATTATCTCACATATCATGATATTAGTTCACTGAAGACTCTTGTTAGACAAGGTTCAGTTCATAGTGAATGATATCAATAATTCCGGTATCTATTAAAAAAATGACTTAGTGGAGTACTCAAACTACTCGATAAGGTATCCTCAACACACGTTAACTAAAGTCTCCATGAGATGTGGATTAAGGAAACACAAGTCTCAATTATATTGAGATTTGGGGTTGTCTAACCTATGTCAAGAGTTGAATAAGTTAGAGACTGAATCTGAATAAAAAAGGTTTGTGGTTAGTCTTAAATAGGGTTTAGGACAACTATATGCAGTCTTGCTAAGCAAGGAGTATTTATTTTATAGACACTGGGAGTGTTTTGTTTTGTAGATACTCCACCTTTTTGGAAAATTAGTTTACCCTTCAAGGGCTCAGTGGGAGCTATAGTGAACTTAATGAAGTTCAAGAACCACAAATCATCGCGGATTAGTATGGAACCTGTTTGAGTAGTTGAACTTTTGGTACAATACCACTATTGTAATCTAGGAGGGTATCATGGTTTCATCATTTAGAATGGTGATGCGATATCCAATATAAATGATAACGATAATATTTTGAGTTTTAATGCGTCTGAGAAGTGATAGTGTGTCATAGAATAAATAATGGTTTTGTAAGAGAGTTTATGTATGGATTGCAAGGTAGAGACCTATAATGCCAGGCTAGTTGCAAAGGTTTAAGTGAAGGTAATGTGATCACCTTAAAGAAACCTTTATCGAAAAGCCATGATCAAAACCATGAAGATTTCGCATGCATGCTTCTCGATAATGGAACATTAATTTTGATGAGATAGTCAAATAGTTTGACTTTATCAAAAAGGTGAATGATCCATTTAATGGTACAGAAGTTTAGTGGGAGTAATATAACATAGTAATATATGGATATATTAGTAATAAAACACCATTGATATTTTTGGTTTTCATTAGAATTAAGCTATCAAAGAATTTCTCCTTGGACTAGAGTTAGGCCTCAAATAAACTAAGTGTGATGATCTATATTGATAGATCATGATTAGGATAAGAGGTCTGACGTAAATAATGTAAATTGATTGGATAATAAAGTGCTTATCATGGATCCAAGTGATGTTTCATAATGATGAGAACATGGGAGAATATCTCTTTGAAAGAGGGGATAAATGAATGAAATGTCTCTGAGAATCATTTTAATCCATTCCGTGTTACATGATATGTACAAATAATGATATTTCTTTTTGTGAAGCAAATATCAATCCACTCCTAAGAGAAAAGGATCAGATGACAATAAAATGTCGTAGTATACTTGAGAAGGCATGGCGATATAATTATTTTCTCTGATGGATCTAAATTAAAACTAAAGGTCCTTGTAGACTCAAGTTTTAATCAAGATCAGTTTGATAGTAGATTCATTTCGGGGCACTTGATAGTCCTGAGTTTAAATAGTTTCAAGCAGTAGACACTCATTAATATTAGATCAGAAAGCATAGTGTGTTTTGTTGCAAGTGTGTTGCAACAGTGGATAGGAAAACTAGTTTCTGTGTTGGGTTAGTTCCTGGCAGATAATAAGCCATTGAGTTGTAATGTGACAACTCAAGGGCATAAGATTAGTGCATGCTAAGGAACCGTGATCCCATCTAAGGTCTAAACACATAATTGCAGCTCTTTCATCCGATTATGGAGATCGTTGAAAGAGAGGTTGTCAACCTTGAGTAAGTTGACATACACAAACACACCCATTGTTAAAGCCGTTTCTTAGACTCACTTTGATCTTCACATAGTGAAGATGGGTATGGGATACCGAAGTTATTGGTTTTAGTACAAGTGGGAGTTTGAAAGAGAAGTGTCCTAAATCCAATCATGGATGATGAGTTAGGATAAACTTTCTTGTAATCGTAGTAGGTTTTATGATTATTAGTGAAAGACATATATGTCTTTATACGGGCTTTATCTATTTAAAGTGTATTAAATCATATGTTCCATAGTTTAGAGTAAAGCTTCTAGAATTATAATGAGATTATAATAGTGAGATCTAGAAGATGATAACACTAGACTTAAAACTGTTCCTGAGCATAGGATAACTGATTGGAAGTTAGTTAATCCGTAAATATCAGTACATACTAAGCTAGCTTCCTAGGAAGGATGTCTGTTCTCATAGGCATTTGTGTGGTGACACTATTGCTAGTATGTAAGTGCTTATTATGGAATAAGTTCACTGAACATGACTCGATCAGTGGGCCAACTAATGGAGTTTACTCAAGTGTCGATAGTTGTTCACTAAGTGATAGTTGTACAAGTGTTCTTAGACTTGAGATCGTTAGAGTAATCTTGTATATAATGAACTATGCTTTGGTTTAGTCCTTAGTCTCAAGGACACCCAGTAGGTCTATTCTGGGCATAGGGATTTGTGTATGGAGATAGTTAACGGTCAATAAAAGATCTACCCCTTCTAGTAAAGGAAGAGAATATCGTATGTTATTCTTATGATACTAGTTCAGGAGTCTCTGGCCAGAGTGAATGAAATTAGAAAGGAGTTTCTAATTTGAATTAATATGAACTACGCAATATGAATAAGGAATCATATGATTAAATTTGATAGGCTTGACACGAGTTCCATGCCTTGTATTTAATCGGGATAATGTAGGGTAGAAGGAATTAAATTGTACGGTAACTATTCACTGACTAGGTTCTAGGTATTCTAAGTAGTGAATTCATATTATCCGGAAGTATCCCTCACGATGTAGAATAAATATGATTAATTATATTTAATGAATTAGAAGAATTCATATAAATAATAATAAAATAGTTTTATTATTATTTACTTCTACTACCGACTTAATATTGAACCTACAAGGTCACATAATAAAAGAGACTGATTTATTGATGGAGGAATTAATTAATAATAGCAAGTAATTATTTATTTGTGAAATAAATAATTTATTAGCAATTTTATAATTGATTATAAATTAATTAAGAAGAGTTCTTAATATTATTAAATAAGGATTTAATTTAAGGAATTGAATCAAGTGAGAGAATTATTTTCTAAAGAGTTTAGAAAAAGAATTAATGATTAAGAGAGTTTTAATTATTAATTAATTGATTAATGAGATTAATTGATTTGTGGGGTTAATAATTATATTATTTTTATACGAAAAATTCATTTGAAATTTTGCCTATAAATATACACTTATAAACCCTCAAAAGCTCTAACCCTATTTTACAACACATAAAAAAAAAGGAGGCAACCCTGTCTCTTGGTGGATACCGGTAGAGTGCTTCACATTTGAGGAGCAGCTGCTAGGAGCCTCTCTATGCCTCCTTGGATCATCATTAAAGGTTAGTAATCGATCCCTCATATTTATCAATCAATTTTATGCATTATATATGCGATATATATGTATAAAATTGTGATTCCTGCTTCCGTATATGCATATAATTCCTTCACTTAGGTAGGGGATTACTGCCTCCTTCCGGTTGGTTTTTGCCTTTTCGACCTTCTAGTAGTGCTCTCAATGTGAAAACAGACCCATCGGGTTCAAATGTATCTCCTCCATTGCCACCTGATAGTCTTGCAGAAGCGGGTTGATTTGGTCATGGATTGTCGTCATACACTAATCACTTCAGCTATGATATAAGCCAAATGCCTGATAACCCACCTAAAAATCGGGGCCATAGACGAGCACACTCGGAAATTCTTACACTACCGGATGACCTTAACTTTGATAGTGATCTTGGTGTTGTGGGTACATTGGATGGCTTCATATTCGGATGATACTGAGAAAGATTTGTTTTCAATGTATCTTGACATGGATAAGTTTAATAGTTCGGAAACATCTTCCTTCCAAGTGGGTGAACAGTCATCTGCATCAGGACAACCATCCAATAATGCCCCAGCTTCAGGACCAGCTGCTCCTTCAACTGAAAATGTGGTATTTGCCTCTACTGACAGGCCAAGGCATAGCCAGTCTATGGATGGGTCAACTACAATCAAACAAGAAATGCTCATATCTGGAACAGAAGAAACATCTTCTATTGAAGCAAAGAAATCAATGTCTGCTGCTAAGCTTGCTGAGCTTGCTCTTGTTGACCCAAAGCGTGCTAAAAGGTATATTTCATACACTACAAGGAATATGGCCTGTTGCAACACCGAAAAAGTGTATTATTAGGCTCCAAAAGTGTTACAATACCTGTTTATGCAACACTTTTGCTAAAAGTCAGTGTTGCATTTGCCGGCGTGGCAACAGCCTTCTGTAGCAACGCTTTTTGTGTTTATTGCAACGCTTTTCAAAGTATTACAAAAAGAGTTTGGTGTAGTTTGTTGTAACACTTTTGCATGTTTTAGCAACATTTTAAATATGTTACAATAGACGAATGCAACATTTTTTTGCAATATTAATTGACTTAAAAATGTTACAAAGTGAGTTTATTGCAACATATTTTTGCAACATTATTATGCAATTTGCAATAGTTTTGGTTTTTTTTGCAACATTTTGGAACCTTTTGCAATACTTTTTGATATTTTTGCCATATTTCTCTGCTACATTTTAATTACTATTGTAATACTTTTAAATTTTATTGGCAACACTTTTTTGCAACATTTTTATTAGTTCACATTGCAATGTCCTGTTTGAAATTTCAATATCCATGCATGAAAGCATATACCAAACCAGAAATGACATTTTATTAATGTCCAACCAAACCAGAAATGACATTTCATTAATGTCCAACAAACACGTCAATAAAGAAGGCCAAACATTAAACGCATAGTCTAAAGTCGAAACACACACAAGTCGACTTACACGTACCAAAAGTACGTCACTCTGCGTAGTCTAAATAGTTAATGTTACTACATCAAAAGCACGCATATAGAAAGCAATACTTATGCACTGATCGTCAATCATCATTTTCATCGTCGGCCTCGTGAGCATTGTCATCAGCGCGATCATCCTGCTGCTCATGATCACTGCCTTCCTCACTTTCGTCACCAGATGCAAGACATAACTCTTCGACATCAAGGTACTTAAAATCTGGATTGATTTCTCCCAATTTTGCTACTACCTTTGACAGTTTCTCACACACCCTTTTATCTACCATCTCCTGCATTTCAGCCATGATTTCCTCCCTTAAAGACTTTTTCAGATCATCAATATCAGGAGTACTACTGGAAGTACAAAGTTTTGGCTGCTGAGCTGTCATCATTTTTCTGCATTTTCCAGATCTTCCTAAAATCCAATTTGGTCCATGTTTTGGTTTTTTGACTTGTTCGCCCCCACTGCCAGCTTCAACAGTTGTAGTCTACGAAAAAGCATGATTAAACAAAAATACAAGACATTAAAACTGAAAAGAAAGTCTACCTTTAAAGGAAAAAATTGAATAGATGAAAATGGAGAAGTATAGGACATGTCCCTTATATAACTAAAACCCCCCACCGAAGTAGTTATGCAGCATGCAATGTGAGAAGTGAGAACTACCTTTACGTTGCTCTCAGAAACCGAGATGTCCAAGTCCTTGACAGTTCTTATAACCACTGATCATGGAGGTCCGTGAAACAGTATCTGGGCAAGGCATCACACGTTAATTGATGACATAGTTAATTGATAATCCTATGTCATAACTGTCCAACTACTGAACTATAACTTCCTTTTAACCTCATTACCTTTTAAAAAAGACAATATATACACACTCATGACTCATCTGCGATTAAAGCAAATAGAGGAAATAGGTTGTTAAGCTATTCATTCCATTACCCATCCCTTATTTTTTTGATAATTGGCCGGATACGAATCTTCCCCATAATATAGTTTTTTATTTTGAGTTAGTACTTGATAAGTGCATATTTTTGCATATTTTTATTACCTATTTATTGTTTGAATTCGTATTTTAATAAATTATTTTGTTGTATTTCAGGAAATTCAAGAAAAATTGAAGAAATTACAAAATAAAGAAATAAAGGTCAAAGAAGAGAAAAAGAAGAAGAAGAAGGACCAAAATAGTCAAAGAAGAGAAAAAGAAGAAGAAGAAGGACCAAAATAGAAAAAAGGCAAAGAAGAGGGAGTTTGGTGCAAAAGCTGAATTTTTATTTAAAACTAAAAAGAAAAAAAAAGAATAAATAAAAATGGAGGGCTAGGATTTAATCCCACCAAACAAATGAATGGTGAGGATTAATCCACACCAACCAAATACCCCACTAATTTCCTATAAATAGCCTCATTTTCTCTCTTGTAAAGGAACCATTTTTTTTTAGTTTTAGTTTTAGTTTTAGGACACTCCTAAATTTAGTTGTAAATTTTCTTTGTAATTTTTGTAAGAATAATTATTTTCAGCATTTATTTCCTATTTTATTTGGTTAATTCGAAGTAATCTCCTCTGTTTTCATTTCTTATTTTTCTGCATTTTCTTGATTTAACTCGAAGCTTAGTAGCGTGTTCCGTTTTATTCATATACGCAGACCCCTGTTTCCCCTGTTTACTCTTATTTTCCAAAGAAACAACCACAAAACACACCCATATCTCCTTCTTTACTCTCAAATTACAACGCCCTCCACACGAGCAAGCCCATCTCTCCTCTCTCACGTTTTCTTTCTCTCTATCTCTCTCCATCTCTCTCTCTCTCTCCACAAAAACCACAACACACCCTGTTATTTCTTGATTCCTTGAGCTGATCACGCGAATCTCCCTCTCTCCGATACATACTCACAAACGCAACTCCCCCCCTTTTAATTCTCCCCTTATTCGCACAAAACCCAGCTGCGATTACCCCTATTCCCCTATTTTAGTTTTATTCCCATGTTTTTATGCAGTTTGTATGCGTGGTTTTGTTCACAGTTATGAGTACTGAATCTCAATTTGCTTGTTTGTTGTTGTTGGTTGTTTACGTCGCTGAGAGTTGTTGTTTTGACTGTCCGAGTTTTGTATTAAGTTTGTAGCTGAGTCTTGCTTTCAATTTGCTGAGTTTGCAACGCTGTTTGAATCAGTTTTTTTTTTTCGTTGTTTTGATGGTTTGAATGTCTGGTTTTCTCTGAATTCTTGCTGCTTGTTCTGTTTTATTTTTTTTGTAATTATTTCAGTTCGCGTGCTGAGTTTATGTTGCGTTGTGTGTACTGATTTGCTGTTTGCGAGTTCGAGTTTTTGCCTGAGTCGAGTTGTCGATGCCTATTGGTTTGTTTTCTAATTAAATGGTTTGTTTCGAATAAGCTTTTGGTTCGATTCTGGCTAGTTAAATTAACGAAGAGATCATGTCGAAATTTGTAAGAATAAATTCTGTAAATAAAATTTGGTTTTTACTCAAGTTTTAAAATTTCATTTCAATTCGAATTTAGGTTTTTTTTTAAAATATTTTTTTAGAATAATTTAGTTAAATTAATTTAGAATTAGAATAAATTTAATTAGTTTAAAATAGTTTAAATTTTCATTTAGTAAACTAATAGTAAAATCCTTATTCTCGAAAATCCTAAATTGTTCTAATTCGACTAAATTAAAAGTTAAGGAATGCGAAAATATTATTCCCTGTGGATCGAATCATAAATACTAAAACGAGATCGTACGCTTGCGATTTTAAATTGTCTATTTTCGGGACATCAAGTTTTTGGCGCCGCTGCCGGGGAACTAATTATTTTTCACGCCTTAATATTTAATTTTTCGGATTAGTTTTTGCCTTAATTTTTTTTTATTTCATTTTTTTTTCAGGAATTTGTGAAATTTCGGGACTCTTCTCTCGGAGCGTGGAAAAATTGGAATTTCTGGAAGCATGCTTGGGTAACCCGTATCTCTCTCTTTTCGCCTTTTTATTTTTATTTTTTAAAAAAATTAATAATAAAAAAATCACAAAAAAATAAAAAAATCGAAAATCACAAAAAAAAAATTGAAAATTGAAAAATCCAAAAAATTAGTTGTAAATACATATTTGTTGCATCATGCATTCATCACTTAGGGCACATCATCTAGATTTTTATTTTTTATTTTTAATTTTTCGTACCTAGTAAATTGTGGTGATCGCTGGCGGATCGAGGTACGTTAAATTCTTCTTTTCTTTAGTTTAGAACACGTAGTGTAGAGCATCCATAATTGTTTATTGTTTTTGTATATATCTCGTTGTTTGTTGCATCAAATAAACGTAATTAAGACTTATTCACGACCTTTAGTGTCTAAGTGACGAGTTTGGCCTCTTGGCAATGCCTGCTCTAATCTGGCCGAATCGGTCTGAATAATTCTTAATTTACGGAATTTTTTAGTGTGTCTTAACGTTATGACCAATGTCTAGTTATTTTATTTAGGGAACCTAGGTTAGATTTTTCTTTTAATTTTTCACCATTTATTTTCTGTGTTTTATTTTCGCACTTACTTGCTACGAGGTTTTACCCTTGATCAATCTTTACCATGTCCGTAGCATTTAGGGAGCGTACCAAGGTTGGGATTTTGACGAGGAGTTAGCAGATAATACGATGTGGTGTGAGTCAACTAGGGAACCTAGTGTGTATAACGAGTCGTACAGTACTTTTAGTGATTTGCATTATAGTGAACACGATATTGCAATCGACTCTGAATTAGATGCTCTTACTAGACGACTCGAAGCCTTAGAAACCCTTAGAGGCCCTTCACACACGTCTTGGCACCCAAATTTCAACTCTCCGAGTATCGATTTTCAACATGCCAATGCCATGTTGCAACCAACCTCTCGAAATGACCATTTTACATCGTCTTCTAATTCCGGTTGGAGAGATTATCCCGATCTCTCATGGAATCAAGGTCATAGCTATCAAACTCCGCCTCCAAATTTTCAAGAACCGAACTCTTATCCAATTCCGAGTCAAGTTCTTTATTCGAGTTCAATTCAAAACACCGCCCACCCACCCGGATTTCATGATTCGAGTACGAAACTTGACACCTTAGAAAAGAGTATCGAGGCTTTATTGATTTCTCAAGCAAACTTCATGCGAACCATAACTTCTGATAGGCAAATTTTGAACTCTAATGCTCAAGCCTTATCTAAGTTAGAATTTCAAGTGAATCAATTAGCCACCATTTGCGAGCGTGAGACGATAACCACCTCGAATCCACCCGTGGTCAACCCTGAATTTCTTATCACTCAAAGACCTATCGATACTTTCGATGATATCATTTCTCCTAGGTCTAATGTTCAAGTTGACACTCCTTTCGGTGGTGATTCACACGAAGAAGATTCTAATGCTGATATCATTCTTTCTCTAGGTCAAACGAAGAATCCCGATGATTCTGAGTTTGTGGCTTCACCTAGACAACCATCATCTTCTTCTAGTGAACTTTTCCTTTCATCTTCCAAACCTCTTCCCGAAAAACCCAAAGAACTTCATACTCAACCAATAGGAGCTAATCTAGTTAAGGAGATTGTTTCAAGGTCAAATTTGGACGATCATGAGATTGAGTCTCTTCTTAAACAAGATTTTGAATTGCATTACGAGACCAATCGAGAGCTTCACAAATCTTTTAAGGATTTGACCTCGGAAGAGATGTTTGGAGAGATGATGAATATTTGTTCCAAATTGGAAGCCCAACATAAGGATAGTTCTTGTGATCCTAATTCTGTTGGTAAAACATTTTTCGAAGAACCACCCCCACCCGTTTCTATTTCTTCATTTTCCACTCGTGCTCCATCTTTCATCGAAACTCATGATATTCATGACCAACATCTTATCGTAATTAATTTTCTTAAACAACAAAAAGAAGCATCTTCGTGGTCTATGGATGAAGTTAGGAATATGAGTTTTATTCTTGCGCCTAATCGGATCGTTCGAGTGGTCTATGCTATTTTCGTGGGTGAGTTTCTGAAATATGTTGGTTGCATAACAAAAATAGTTTTTCCGAGAGCAGGTATTGGTTAGTAAATATTTGTTTTGTACCTCCCATAGTAGAATGTAGGTATGGGGGAGTTACATTGTGTGCATGTGTGAGTTGTTTTCTTTCATTGTTTTCAGCAGTTTGTCATTCTCCGTCATCCCTTATCAGGTATTTCCTCCTCTCTATTTTATTCTCGTACATTTTACATACATTGAGGACAATGCATGATTTAGGTATGGGGGAGGGTTTTAGTGTCAATACATAAAATTTGGAAAATCCAAAAAAAAATTAAAAATTTGAAAAATCCAAAAATAGAGATATTTTAGCTTAGTTGACCTTCCCACTCTTTAAATTTTAGAACTAGTGGATGTTGACTATTTTTTGAAAATTATATGTATAATCCCTTTAGATAATTTGAACGTAGTCAGGTAAGGTTTTTCCTCATAAAACTTGTGTCGAACAAATTTTTGCTTAAAATACCAAGACGACACATTCGCACGAGACCTTTGATGGAAAAATTGTATAGGAATGTTATTCGATACCTGAGAGAGAACCCACATGTTAGAACAATGTCGAATCAAACCTTTGCGAGATTCTGCTCCTATTGTGTCTAAAAAAAAGAGTCAATAAATGTTTGTAATTGTAGAGTGCTAGTGTAAGTTTGTAATAATAAATTCTTAGTTGGGAAATCGGCTAGGTTGGGCTCATTGATAACCCGAGTAAGTAAGTCCGAGGGGACTTTGTGCCTAGCAACCTAAGGTCCTTTGTGGTCTGGGATTGTTGATCTAAAACTCGCTAAATGGGTATTGATGCAAAAGTCTTTTGGGACCTCAACCATTGCACGGTCGGTCTAACTACTAAGAACGTGAAGTTTGGCTAGAACCTTGTTTTGATAGAGATTGGGTCAGTTCAATATTTGTTGAAAAAGAGAAAATGTTCGTATGTAGTTAATCCATCAAAGTCCTTAAATTCACTACACACCTTGGAATTTTGTGCAAATTTTTAGTCTAATCATGTGGATTGTGGGAACCTATAACTTGGCTATTATTAGAATAATCTTTAAGGCATATATTTTCCTACAAAATTGTTTTGTTGACACCAATAAAAGCTAGAGTAAAAGAGGAAAGTTGGATGCTTGCTGATTTATCTCAAAGATTTTATGGGTATATCTTCTGTAAACCCTTAGGAGACAACACTCCTCTTGTAGAGATCGTCTATGAGTTTAACGGGTTGGTAAACCTAAAATTACCCGTGATTCCTACGACAGTGAGTATAGGTTTTTCATTATGCATTTTTCTTTTTGTTTTACTCGAGGACGAGCAAAAGATAGGTATGGGGGCATTTGATAAGTGCATATTTTTGCATATTTTTATTACCTATTTATTGTTTGAATTCGTATTTTAATAAATTATTTTGTTGTATTTCAGGAAATTCAAGAAAAATTGAAGAAATTTCAAAATAAAGAAATAAAGGTCAAAGAAGAGAATAAGAGAAGAAGAAGAAGGACCAAAATAGAAAAAAAGGAAAGAAGAGGGAGTTTGGTGCAAAAGTTGAATTTTTATTTAAAACTAAAAAGAAAAAAAATAAATAAAAATGGAGGGCTAGGATTTAATCCCACCAAACAAATGAATGGTGAGGATTAATCCACACCAACCAAAAACCCCACTAATTTCCTATAAATAGCCTCATTTTTCTCTCTTGTAAAGGGACCATTTTTTAGTTTTAGTTTTAGTTTTAGTTTTAGGACACTCCTAAATTTAGTTGTAAATTTTCTTTGTAATTTTTGTAAGCATAATTATTTTCAGCATTTATTTCCTATTTTATTTGGTTAATTCGAAGCAATCTCCTCTGTTTTCATTTCGTATTTTTCTGCATTTTCTTGATTTAATTCGAGCTTAGTAGCGTGTTCCGTTTTATTCATATACGCAGACCCCTGTTTATTTGTCTTGTTTTGTTCAAATAAGTCCCAAGCCCATCTCCTACTCCTTCCCTGTTACTCTTATTTTCCAAACAAACAACCACAAAACACACCCATATCTCCTTCTTTACTCTCAAATTACAACGCCCTCCACACGAGCAAGCCCATCTCTCCTCTCTCACGTTTTCTTTCTCTCTATCTCTCTCTCTCTCTCTCTCTCTCTCTCTCTCTCTCTCTCTCTCTCTCTCTCTCCACAAAAACCACAACACACCCTGTTATTTCTTGATTCCTTGAGCTGATCACGCGAATCTCCCTCTCTCCGATACATACTCACAAACGCAACTCCCCCCATTTTAATTCTCCCCTTATTCGCACAAAACCCAGCTGCGATTACCCCTATTCCCCTGTTTTAGTTTTATTCCCATGTTTTTATGCAGTTTGTATGCGTGGTTTTGTTCACAGTTATGAGTACTGAATCTCAATTTGCTTGTTTGTTGTTGTTGGTTGTTTACGTCGCTGAGAGTTGTTGTTTTGACTGTCCGAGTTTTGTATTAAGTTTGCAGCTGAGTCTTGCTTTCAATTTGCTGAGTTTGCAACGCTGTTTGATTCAGTTTTTTTTCGTTGTTTTGATGGTTTGAATGTCTGGTTTTCTCTGAATTCTTGCTGCTTGTTCTATTTTTTTTGTAATTATTTCAGTTCGCGTGTTGAGTTTATGATGCGTTGCGTGTACTGATTTGCTGTTTGCGAGTTCGAGTTTTTGTCTGAGTCGAGTTGTCGCTGCCTATTGGTTTGTTTTCTAATTAAATGGTTTGTTTCGAATAAGCTTTTGGTTCGATTCTGGCTAGTTAAATTAACGAAGAGATCATGTCGAAATTTTTAAGAATAAATTCTGTAAATAAAATTTGGTTTTTACTCAAGTTTTAAAATTTCATTTCGATTCGAATTTAGGTTTTTTTTTAAATATTTTTTTAGAATAATTTAGTTAAATTAATTTAGAATTAGAATAAATTTAATTAGTTTAAAATAGTTTAAATTTTCATTTAGTAAATTAATAGTAAAATCCTAATTCTCGAAAATCCCAAATTGTTCTAATTCGACTAAATTAAAAGTTAAGGAATGCGAAAATATTATTCCCTGTGGATCGAATCATAAATACTAAAATGAGATCATGCGCTTGCGATTTTAAATTGTCTATTTTCGGCACATCAGTACTTCTGTTTTCCTCTTGTATGCTTCTCCACCATCTACAAGTCCAATAGGGCCAAGTTCATATTTGGTTAATTGGATTTCTGATTATATTTCGCTTGCTAGGAGGACTTCCAGTCTATTCCTCTTTTCTAGCACGACCACCATTCCACCACTTTGCTCAAGAAAATTCATCTCCCTACATTTCTCCGAGCTCATACAGATCTCGCTCGACGTGTCTTCCAGAATAGGCCTTTCTTGTGAAAAAATGTGATGCTGTTGGAAAGAAAAAGAACTTGGAGATTACCAGTCGGTTTAATTTGGGATTAGATCTCAATTCATGCACATAAACAATACATGAGGGTGCAAAATGGAAATAAGCCAAAAACCATTTTATTTTGTAGCCAGAGAATTAGAGTGCATGATGGTCATAGTCAAGTCTTTAATCTAATCCAGCTCACGTTGCAAGTGATTAGCAACTGTCCAAAAGAGAGTGTAAAACCAAGATTATCTTGGCATATTTCTTGGCCTTCTTTTTTAAATATTTTTTCAGATTACTTATCTTAGGCCTGCTTTCTTTATTGGGTGGTTTGTTTTAGGCTAATGGCAAATCGTCTGATATTGTATTTAACGCAGCTCATAATTTTCATATATGCAGCTCATCTGATATTGTAGTCGAGGCCGGCAGAGGACAGAAAACCTCTGTATAAAAAGAGAGAATTACAATACCTGACGTGGCATTAAAAATATGGCGGAAGTGAAGCTTTTTAGGACATTTTCGAGCCCGTTTGCCTTGAGGATTGTTTGGGCATTGAAGCTTAAAAGCATAGAATTTCATACAGTAATGGAAGATACAACTTCCTACTTCCTTTTTCTTCAAATAAACATAGCACTAAGCTGCTAATGATATCTTGCATAAATTTAGTAGTTCAAAATGATGTGCACAGAATTAACAGCCATTCACCATTTATCAAGATACAAACTCAAATCACCAAATATGGTCCACAAGACTAGTGTAATTACCATTTTTAATTCCCTCAATAAGGTCCTCCCCACCAACAACATCAGCTCCTGCAGCCCTGGCTTCATCTGCAGCACCTCCTTCAGCAAAGACAGCAATCCGAACAGGCTGACATACATAGATATCAGTAATACATCAATTGGGCATATACCAATTCTTTTACCCTCAGCAAACACAGGATGTACCTTTCCAGTACCATGCGGCAGAGATGCAGTACCAATAAGTTTCTGCAGTCGGATAACAGAAAAACATAAGAAACACTGACCCTGCAAAAACGCCTATGACCCCCCCTTTTATCTATGCAAGCAATAAAACACATCAAAACACCAACATCCCTGCTGAAATATTCAAACTAAATATGTTCAAACAAGCAGAATATATGCTTGTGAAGCTTACTAAACATGTACAAGATACTTACTTCTACGCACAATATTGCTAGAAAGCCACACACAATAAGACAAACATGAGTAAACACTCTGTCTAGTAAAGATTATTTGCAAGCCATTAATCATATAGAGAAGATCAGAGTCAAAATTAAATGATATTTAACCAGAATACCAGATGAATGAGTCTTCTAGAGAAAGGTAGAAAATAATAAAACAGTTTACAGTAATAATATGTGTGTCAAACGAAATCATGGTAGAACTCTATAAATTTTAAGTGTATCAGTCATTGCATTAACAGGAAAAAAAGCCACGTTTTACTAACATCATGCTTAATACGCTAACTTTTTGAGATCAAGTAATTACCAGATTAGTTCGACGTAGGTCAGCGGTAATCTTTACATGTGCCTCCAGAGTTTCATCAAATTTACACTTGGTATTGGCCTGTAAAATCAATTGAAGGAATACAGGTTTGCAGTTACTAATCTAAAAAAAGTAGGAAGGATGTAAGTATATTTTCGAGCACACAAGACTAAATTACAGGTCATCCAGATTCCAGAAAGGCTTTGAGTAACTTTTTTGACTTGGACCACACTATAAAATGTCTGAAACTTAGGTAGCTAACAACCACGATTTATAGATACTAATACAGGATTATTATTGAAGGAGACTAGGAGAGCCACAAGAATAATGAAAAGCCAAATAGAGCTAAAAATCAAACCACGGGCTCTAGCATGATTTCTTATAATATGTTAAGTAGCCCCTTTAGGTAGTTGGATCATCGACCTCTCCTTTTGAATGTACCATCTAGGTTGAACCAAAGTAATTCAATCTCCATTTATCTAATCTCAACACTTGCTAACTAATGATTAACATGAACAAATTAAACTCATATAAATACTGTGCCATTCGAGCAGCAAAGAATGGTATTAAGTGCTAACATCTTCCCTAAGCTATTAAATTATATCAATTCTATACTACTTCTCAACTTAAATATATAATATGCAATATAATAATCTCTAGTTCATTACCATTTTACAAACCAATCCAAATTATCAAATCATATACAATACATTACAATTAAATCCAAAAATCCATCATACAGCATCATATATAATCATAATTGATTCCCCGATGTAGTCGGAATTAAACACAAACCTTCAAGAGATGAATAGCTTCTTTAAGATCATAAACAACCTTCTCCTTCGTCTTCTTCTCCCCATCCTGTTTAATCAAAGTCGGAAACGGAAGCTTCTCCTCTTCGTAAATCCTAAACACTCTCTTCCTAACTCCGTCCTCACTCTCCCTCTTCTGCATTTCCATACTCTGTCCTCACTCTCCCTCTTCTGTTTGAATTAGGAGCTTGAGATAGGTGTAAGAGATAAGTGAGAGAGATGAGTGAGAGATGAGAGAGGGAGAAAGAGGCTGGTGGTGGAGATCGAGTGAGGTCGAGAGAGATGAGTGAGGTCGAGAGAATGAAGGAGAGAGGAGTGAGATAGAGATGAGAGAGATGAGATCTGTTTGTTTTATGTAATAAAACATTAATTATGTGTAATATTAGTCTTTGGCACGAAATAAATTTGGCAAGCCCGGGAACCCAAAATTAGAATGTCCCGCTTATTGTGGCAAGCCCGCTAACAAAAAAGTAGAATTTTTCGGTGATGTATTGTAAAATTTCAAAATTATCATTTTGCTTGCAACACTTTTGGTATTTCTTGCAACACTATAAAAAATATTGCAATAGACTACCAAGTTTTGTGTCTATTGTAACACTTTGTGTAACACTTATACATGTCGGTGTTGCAACAGGCCATATACAGTGTAGTGATATTAATTGTGATATTATATACAAGTATAGTTTTTTTATAAAAGTTGATATGGTTGAACCCCTAATTCTTATACTTCTTGTGCCATTTAACAGCTTTTTGTACAAATATTCTGATGAGGACAATATGACAGACATATCCGATGATGAAGACGATGTTGAGGCTGATGGTGAAGGTAAAACTGCTGCTATAGAAAGTGAAGATGGTGAAAGTGATGCAGGTGAATCTGAAGGTGAAGGCGATGCTGGTCAACCTGATTATGTTGTTAGTTGTGAAAGCTCCGATGGTGAGGTCGATTAGACCTTGATTTCAACTTTAAATTTTAAGTATCTTAATTAGATGTATGGGAACTCCGTTTCTACCAATCAGCTTTATGTTAGCTATTTTTGTGAAATGCTTTTGAACTTGTCGTGAACTAAGTACTAGCTTCCGGAAACTGTCCGAAATTGATGTTTGTATTGGATTTGGTAACTGTTGGATGATGAATAGTAGAACTAGTCGGTTTATATTGCGTATATGATTGGTTTTTAATATTTTTGCATTTAAGTTAGTAGTCATGATTTGATAGTATATATCACAGGTTACAACTGAATTTGGTAAATTGTATATAAATTGTGGGTGTACAATTGTTTGTACTGGAAATGATAAAAACCAAAAAAAAAATATTTAAAAGAAGCCATCAATACCTTCCAACCAGGACATTTCCTACCACACTTACCATTCGAAAATAGAAATGTGGTAGGAAATACTTGGTAGGAAATAGCAGTTTTTACATGCTTCTGTTTTTAAACCTACCAAACTTGGTAGGAAATAGTTACTTGGTAGGAAATACTTGGTAGGAAATATGCCAGTCAAAACCTACCAATTTGGTGGGAAATAAGGGATTTTCTGGGATCAAATGTGACGTGGCAAAGTGATGTGGAGGTGGGCCTCACGACACGTGGACTGCCATGTCACCATCCGGGACCACATTTTAGGTGACGTGGCCGATGATGTTGCCAATGACATGTCCGAGTCAACCTCCATGTGGCATGCTATGTGGCGAGTCACATGGGTAGTCACATGGCATGTGGGACCTCTTTTGAAAAAAACCTCATTTCCTACCAACCTCCATTTCCGACCGGAACAATTCTCACCAACGCAGTTGGTAGGAATTGACCCCATTTCCTACCAATTTATGGGCATTTCCTACCAATTGCGTGGTAGGGAATGACCATTTTTGTTGTAGTGAACAATCAAGGTTTAAACTTGCTAGTTTAAAATTTATCATTGCTTTGTATATTAAGATAACATTTCAAAGCAAGATAACCTTGAATATATACAAAGCAATGAGAACATTGTATATCATTTTTTTCCCGAATGTCTTCTCTTTGTAGCTTGTGAAACTCAAATTCTATTGGGTGACTGAATAATAATGTACATCTTCCGGACTTTCCCAATGATGAAACTAACAGAGAAGAGCGAGAACAACTGTCTATCCTCCAAATTATTCAAGTGATAGAATTTATATGTCTCTTCGACAAATTCTAGCTATGACAGCTTCATTCTTTTGAATCTAGTATATTCAACATATGATACATAGTGCCTGTTTGGCTCACCTTTTTTTAAGGGCTTATGGACTTATTTACGGGTAAAAATTTTATATTTTGATAAATTTTTTTTTACAAGTATTTAATGTATGTTTGAGATTCAATAAGTTGCAAAAATAAGTTGAAAAATAAGTTGGAAAGTTAGGAATCTCTAACTTTGTCTTAAAATAAGTTGACTTATTCTGGAAAAAAGTTTCCCCAAACACCCCAATAAATACAAGGGAGTAGTTAGCTCAAGTGGTAGATGCTCATGGACTGGTTCGTTTAGCTATCAAGCGGAATAATCGAATGAAATTATAAGCTTCAAATATATTAAAATACTACTAGCCTCATGGACTGGTTCGTTTAGCTATCAAGCGGAATAATCGAATGAAATTATAAGCTTCAAATATATTAAAATACTACTAGCTTATAGCCTGTGCGATGCACAGATGATTTTTAATATTTTTTATTTTATTATTCATTTTTAATGTATATTTTTTAATTGGTTGAAAATAAATTATAGGAAATAATAATATATAATAATTTATATTTGACAATATTCTAAACGATAATGTTTTGGTTGTATCTTAATGATAGATAAAATAAATTTCTAGTCTAAGATGTTGTTTAAGGGAATTGAATTTCTAGTCTAAATGTTTGGTAATTAATATGGTAAAAGTTGATAATATAAAATTTTAACTATAATATATTGTTGACGGACATCGAACCTTGTACTTCTCGAAATAGTTCATAAGATAATATCAATGTTTAACAATAATATGTTGACGGAATTCGAACATTAGATCTATGAAAATGTTTTAAATTTTAAGAACAACCGGTTCTTATTTATCCGTTTTATAATCTAACGGCTGTTATTAAGTGTACTAAATTTAGTGTACCAAACCAACAACGAACCAAATATTTTATGTTTTGTTTATAATAATACAATATAGATAAATATTTTTTAATATATTTTTTATAAGATTTTAAATTTATTTAAAAAGAATTAACCTACTCAAATATACTCCTTCAGTCTTAATATTAAACTTTTATAATATTTTTATAGGAAATGCGTGAAACAAATTTCAAAAAAATAAGACGTACTTATTAAGAGTTTTGTTACTCCCTCCATCCCATAATAAACAATCTATTTTTTTCAAGTTTATTGCACACATTTTCATGCATATAAAAAAATTGCGTAATTAATATTTTTTTTATGAGTTTTTTGTTTTGTATTAAAGTTCAAACATCATATTTTTTTTTACAGAACAAACAAAAATTGAAAATAATGTCTTCAAATACATTTTTTATATATGTGAAACGAAATTCAAAAAAAGTTTGTTTATCACGGACGGAGGGAGTATTATGTATTAAATATAGGGCATGTTCGGCACAACTTAGGCTCGGTTTTCCAAATCTTAACATTAGACTTATTTCGGAAAAAATTTCATATGTAAATATTTTCTTTTAGCGAAAAATGTGTATGGGGAGTTTAATATTCGTTATCTTGCAAAAATAAGTTATTATTTCAGAAAAAAAACATATTTACGTACCATTTTCCCGAATAAGTAACAACTTATAACTTATATGTTAATAACTTGAATGTTAACAACGACGTACTTTTATGCCAACTTTTTTTTGTTTGATTTCTTTACTTGTTAAATAATTTATATTTTTATATTTGTGTTTTCAAATGTATTTTTAATTAAAATATTTGTATTGATATTATTTTCCTAAATAATATTTGTTTAAATTTAATTCAAAAAATACTTCACAAACTTAGAAGTAAATTTATCCAAACACCTATATAACTTTTAAGTATTCTCGCACTTATCACTTATATGACATTTATACTTTTAAGGTAAATTACTCATTTTAAGATACACCAAACACCCACATAATATAATATGACATTGACCAAAGTTGATTCCGTAAATTTATTTCTATTATATCTTCTCATCAAGACTATATATATTGGCTATGTTTGGGTCCCTTTATTTACGATTTATAAGTTACTTATTTCTTAAAAAAGTTCGTATTTACATATTTTTTTAGAAAAAAATGTGTATGAAGTATTTAACATTCATTTTCTTGCAGAAATAAGTTACTTATATATATATATATATATATATATATATATATATATATATATATATATATATATAAAAGTACTTATTTTCTAAAAATTTTTCCCAAAATACGTTACTTAAGTTATTTCTGAAAAATAACGTAAACCAAACCGGACCATTATCATATTAAAGTTGAAATATTGAAAAATTTAGTTTTTGATCTTTTATTCTAATTAATAGATAATATAATAATTGATAATTAATCATTTGGCTTTTTAATTAAAACATGTTTACCTTTAATTAAAGATATTATATTTTATAAACACCTAAAAATCGATTTAATTGAAGATATATTTATGGGATTTCAAGCATTCAATTTATTATTTATTCTCTCTATTTTGAGTTCTAGAAATCATATTTTGATGCTTTTACCATACACATGAAACTCACCAAATAATCTTTATTAATTAATGTTCTAACGATATTTGTCCAACTGAAATTTATCGGAAACTAAATTAAAAAAAGATAGTTACGAAGTTTACATTGAAAATTTTATTGATTTTGATATATTTACTTAAGTTTGTTTTAAATCATTTAAATATGCAACATTATTTTATATTAGATTCAACGGTTCTCATCTTATTATTTTAATATCTAACTATTCTTATTTATTTTATCGTGTTGTACTGTGACAGTTAAAATTTTGGATAAAATTACACTTACACTTTTCATATATAAGGATCTACGTATTACTAAGAAGTATCGAACAATTAACATTTAATAATATTATGATAATATTATTTTTACACTTATTACGTGATACAGAAAAAATTTGGTTCAAAACTTAACAATAAAAATTTGTTAAAGGAAAAATATATTAAAGATACATTAAAGCTATTATTATTTTACCTTTTATTATTCTTATCAAAATAAAAAAAAATTCCATCTCGACTACTTACTTTTTTTTGTTTTTTTAACAATTAAAATAATATTTTAATCCTAATAATATAGATTTTATTTTTAATATGTTGTTGACATGTTTTCAAATTTGAAGCAGTTACTCACCCATTAAAATATATAATATTTCTTTACATTAAAATAATGAAAATAAAATAAAAAAGTTAATATTTATTAAAACTAATATATTTTTTTTATTTTTGGCCTCGTCGATATATTATTAGATGTGAAAAATCTAACCATTCTTCCTTAATAATAACGTAAATACTTGATGAGACCTCCCCTATCGACCTCTCCCCTGCCAGGAAGTCCAAATTTCTGAATTCATTAAACTGTACTATTGGACCCTGTTAACCGAGGAATTTGGGAAAACGAATTCAGTGAGGATTGCTGGAATTGTGGTGGTGGTTCTTGGTGGTGATCGGCGTAGATCAATTAGGGTTAGGGTTTATGATTCGGGGGTGGCTGAGATTATATGCTGAGATGTGTAGCAATTAAGATTGAATATTGAATTCTCTTTTTTGCGCTAGGGTTTGAATCATACCATACAATGTGCCTACGTACCCTATAAATAGGGATCAAGCCAAACGTAGTTCTTGGGAATAAGTAATCGTAATGGGCTAGGTTTCCTTGCTTAGGAAGCCCATTGGATCGGAGCCACCGCCTTTGACAGTATCAGAATGGTTCCTAAAGCCCAACTACCTTCTCGGAGCGTAGTGGTTAAGCTATTAACCCGAAATCATCGGAGTCAACACCCACCTTAAGCCACGGAGATTGAATAGTTTTTAAGGCCGTCCTAAGAACTGAAAGAGGGCGACATCCTTCGTAATAGGGCGAGATCCTCCTTTAAGGGCGAGACCTAGCCCTTTCAATAATTATAATAGTTCAAGGACTCAATTCACAGTCCATATTCTTCAATATCCATAATTTAATCAACATGGGGCGAGTTATCAGAGTACCGGGCCTAGCTATCAAAAAGGGGCGAGAACTCTATAGTGAGCCCATGTGTGAGATCCTAAGGGCGAGATCCAAAAGTAGATAGAGGCTATTTTTGGGCATAACAACTACCCCAGTTTCTTGCAATGATTTATTTATAAAAGAATCTAATTTCCTTAAAAGTTTCCTCCTAAAAGGGCGAGCATCTTATGACAGAATCAACTTTTCCTAAGAATTCCCCAAAACTTTCCTGCCAAATGATCACGCCTTCATTGTTATTTCCAAAAAGTAGTAATAAATCTTTTCCCGCCAAATAATCACTCGTTCCACTTCTTTTCTCTCTCTTCAAGTACTATATAAACCCTCATAATTTTCCATTTTTACTATCCCTACGAAAAATTCTCACGAAGTGCTGTCAAATTGCTTTCAAAGAGTGGGCGAGTCACTTCATTCTTTTAGGCGAGTTCTTCACTTTTCTGGGCGATTTCTTTCTCCTGAAGGCGACTTCTCTTCAAAAAAGGTATTCTTTCTTCTTCCCGTCTTTATTGTTGATTTGTTATTTACTTCTCCAAATAAATAATTGTTAGAATGAGAACAACTCACCTAGGATAGAAATCGTTATTCTTTCTCACTAGTCTTTCGCTTAGGACCGTTTCCAACTAAGAGGGCGAGGACTTCCATTATGCACCTTTCTCTATTTATTTTTATCTTCAGAGAACAATTTTAAACATAGTCCTCGCCCTTTCCTACAGATGTCAAGAGAGGAACTTTCTTCTGACAATGGGTCAATGTCGCCCTCTACCTCAAATTCTCCTCATGAGGAAGAAGTCAGTAAATATCCGAATTCTGGATGGCTGAGAGCTCACAAGAGATCTTTGCATACCCTCAAAAATCCTGATAACCATGATGAAATTCTTTCTATTTTCGATAGTCTTCAAGTGGGTAATAACGCTGATGACTTTGCTAGCGTTTATCATGCCCAAGATTTAGGCATTTAGGCGATACGGGTGAGGAAGAAGATGATTTACATGATCTTTTTGTCGATCTAGACCCTCAAGAGCCCGGTCCCTCTAGATTAGGAAAAGGTCATGGCAAAGATCTAGCAAGATATAAGAAAATTCTTGATGAAGCATGGGATAAAGAAATCGTAGACGAGGACGAGAACTCAGAATAGGACGAGAGCTCCGAACAAGATGAAGAGAATATTGACTATGAGGATGCCGAGATTGGGAATGAAAATGATGTACTATCTATCTCGCCCGTTCGTTATGCAATGGAATTATCTTCCCCCCCAAATAACCCATATCAGCAACCCTTCTGTTCCCGTGATGTCGACCTTGATTTCGAAGATGACATCAGTGAACCTCTTAGAATGAAACACAGGTTCGATCAAGGCGTCATCTCCTGCGCAGGACTCGCCTTAACAATTTCTTTTGAAGAAATCATGTTCTTAATCGAGTATTACAATCTGGAAGGGAAATTGCTTTGACCTCGCTCTTTCATGAGAATGCATATCTTCGATATTGCCGGGTTACCAACACCGAGAATGGTTCTCACCAATAAATTAGTAGAGCTTGGTTTCGGATCACAAATGCACCCCTTCCTTCACCAAATCATCACCTACTTCAATATTTCCCCTGTTCAACTCTCGCCCAATAGCTATAGGGCGGCCATTGGTTTGTACATGATGTACAGGAACGAAGGATACGATGCTCCAACTATGGCCGAGTTAAGCTATTTCCTTTATTTAAGACGGTGCGGAAAAGACGTGGGATTCTACTATCTCGCTTATCGGTCGACCCACAACAAGAAGGGTTTTATTACTGGTAACCCAAGTAACATGAAGATATGGAAAGATGAGTTCCTTTACATGTTCGATTTTCCTAGGATTAGGACTCAATTCAATCTACATCCTTGTAAGTATCTCATCCTTTGGCTTTGCATCTCGCGCCCCTTTCCCCTTCATCATTTTTTTTACATTCTCCTTATTTATTTGTTCCTTAGACAAGCCCTCCCAGACAAAACTAGTGGGCGACACTGCAATTAGGGCTTTAGCTATCTCGAAGCTTCCTAGGCCGAAAAAAGATCTTGATATTTTAGTGACCCCTGAGAATCTTCGCACCCATGGTTTCTATAATGAGGGTTATGGCCAGATCCCATACATTAAATTCAAAAGAGGAAGTAAAAGAAGTACCTGTAAAAAACAAATCGAAGGGCGACTTACTGGTAAAGGTACCTCGCCTCCTGTATACACCTCGTCCTTTATTTTGTTTAGAACTCATTCATTATCCTTTTACTTGCATATTTGAAATTGTTTATTAATAACCCATTTTTCCTTCTATGATGTTTAGGTCAAATGGCGAGACTCCCTTTTGGAAACAATCTTTTTGCAGAGCCAACTCCCTCTATCATGGCTAACACATCTCGCCCTGCACCATCAATCGTGGTGAATCAATCTTGCCATATCGTTCCTCTTAATGTAGGCGAGAAGCAAGATAAAAGCAAAAAATGAGACTCGGTTGATGTTTCCAAAAATGCACAAGGTAAAAGACACAAGTCAACCCCTGCCGAGGAATCGCCCTCAGATTCTGTTGCTACCACCTTTGGTTCAGTTGTTGCGGAGAATTTTTTTGAGAATGATGCAAAGGTCCTAATGAACCACTCCGATGAAGAAGCTGAATTCAGTTTTAAGGTTGGATTAGGCGATGCCTTTTATCATGGGCTTAAGATTTTGCCCAAAAGAATGCCATAATCAAAGAACAGGAGAAAACACTCAAAAAGCTCAGGACTGAGTCCTCAACCTTTCACTCCAAACTAGGTGAGGTACAGAGAAAGCTAGATGCCGAAGTGAAGGCGAGAAAGGATAAAGTTGATAAGCTCCATTCCTCCTTTGACAAATTAAAGTTGGATTCTGAAAATACCATCAAGTTTCTGGACGACGAGAACGTGAAGCTAAAGGACGAGAACGAGGGACTTTCCGCTGGTATGAGGAAAGGTCAGAGTGAAGCTTACAGTGTATGATTTCCCAACTATCTCCGAAACTTTCTAGCAGCTGATCCTGACAATGACTGGTCCACGCACTTTGCCCATTCAACACCTGCCTATATACTGCAGTTTAAAGCTGATAATGTCGAGGCCATTGCAATGGCAAAGAAGATCTTCGCCAGAAATTGAATCCGAGCTCAAAGACTAAACAGAAGAAGAAGCGATGAAGAAAGAGAATCCTAGATGCGAGAATAGAGAGGTGGCAGCTTTGCCTTCCCAAAATGTTGCTTCCCGACTTCAAGACTTATTCATAATTGCAAACACTATTGGAGTGCGAGCCCTCCTATAATGGCTTCGCCAGTTGTAACTTTTCCTGAATTTTTTTTTACTTTTTGGGAGTGCGCGCCCTCCTGGTAATGGCGTTGCCCTTATCTTTAATTATTCTTCTGCATATTTATGTCTTCTTATACTTTTTCCTATTTCACATATCTCACCCCATTGTGGGAATCTCGCCTTTATTTAATATGATAAATATCTTCGAGTCGAATGAGGTCATAATTACCATGTCTTCTCGAGAGTATCCCCCTCCAAGGGGGTCAATTTCCTCAGAATCTTTATAAACTTAGGATACGCTCCTCAAAGGAGATCGTTCCGCATTCCAGAAATACCCTCCTCACAGAAGGTGGATTTTCCAAAGCTCGAACCTTGATGAGGCGCCAGAAGTACGGACATCCCCCCCGGAAGTACGGTTTTTCAAGGATTTAATAATTTGAGATACCCTCCTCAAAGAAGGTCGCTCCCTATTCCAGAAATACCCTCCTCACAGGAGGTGGATTTTCCGAAGCTCGAACCTTTATGAGGCACTAGAAGTATGGACATCCCCCCCGGAGGTACGGTTTTTCAAGGATTTAATAATTTGGGATACCTTCCTCAAAGGAGGGCGCTCCCCATTCCAGAAATACCCTCCTCACAGGAGGTGGATTTTTCAAAGCTCTCTTCATTTTCAATAAAACTCTCCTCACAGGAGATCGTCTTTTCATATTCCACAAAGATCCTCCTTAAAGGAGGTCATCTATCACAGAAATTTAACAAAAATTGAAGAAAAAACAAACATGTTTTATTCATAAATATAAAAATCCTAGCTAAGGAAGAGTACATGCACTACCCCCCAGACTTTCATAATAATTAAAGGAAAGTGTAACAAACGTAGAAAATACATTACTGATAGTATTTCTTCAAGTGTTCCATGTTCCGGGCACGTGGAATATGCTTCCCCTCCATATCAGCTAAATAATAAGTTCCTTCCCACAAAACTGCTCTAACCCTGTAGGGACCTTCCCAATTAGCGCCAAATACTCCATGATTCTGGATTTTTGTGTTAGGCATCACTCGTCGGAGAACATAATCGCCCACTTTAGAGGTCTCGCCTTCACCTTTGAGTTGTAAAATCTTGCCATTCTTTACTGATAAGACACCAGCCTTGTTTGAGAAGTTGTTCTGAATTCCTCCACCATATCCAAGTAAAGACGATGGTTGACCTCATTCACCTCCGGCTGATAGTTATTTCTTTTAAAGGATCCCGCCCCTAGCTCTACCGGGACCATGGCCTCACACCCATATGTTAGAGAAAAAGGAGTTTCTCCCGTAGTGGTCCTGCGTGTTGTGTTATAGCTCCATAGGACATTAGGCAACTCTTCCGGCAAGTTCCCTTTACTATCGTCTAATTTAGCCTTAAGCATATGCTTGATGATCTTATTGACTGCCTCAATTTGGCCATTGGTCTGAGGATGACTAACAGCAGAAAAACTCTTTTTAATACCCATGTTATTACACAACGCCCTCATCTCCTTACTGTCAAATTGCTTCCCGTTGTCTGATATCAGTTTGAATGGAATTCCAAAACGACAAATGGTAGATCGATGCACAAAGTCTACCAACTTCTTAGCAGTAATTGGAGCCAAAGGCTCTACCTCCGCCCACTTAGTAAAATAGTCCACTACCACAACAGCATATTTCACTCCTCCTTTTCCCTTAGGGAGTTCCCCTATCAAGTCAATCCCCCACATAGTAAAGGGCCAAGGACTAGTTAACGAAGTAAGAGGAGCTGCAGGACTGTTCACATAGTTTGCATACCTCTGACACTTATCGCAGGATCTAGCAAAAACCAGGGAATTAATCCTCCCGAAGAGTTGGCCAGTAATACCCTTGATGTAGTATTTTCTGCGCAAGTGACCCACCCCCCGAGTGATTTCCAAATCCCCTCATGAACTTCTCGCAAAACATAATTACATTCTTCTCCATCTATGCATTTTAACAATGGCTGATTAAAAACTCATCTATAAAGAGAGCCCCCAAAATCTACATATCGAGCTGCCTTATATCTTATCTTTCTATCCTTAACTCTATCATCTGGTAGAATTCCCTCGTTCAAATACCTCCAGATTGGGGTCATCCAAGTATCTTGCATAGGAACATCAACCTACATCAATTCTGCCTCTAGAACACTAGGTCGCTTCTAGACTTCCAATGGAATGACCCCTAGAAGAGTAGCTTCCTTCTGAGACCCCAACTTAGCCAAAGCGTCGACTTCCTCATTACTATTTCCTCCAACCTTGCCTCCCGAAACAAACCCATCAACCTCTGTGTACACTTCATGTATAACTTAGTTCAAGGTCCACGAGCCTGAAACCCGCCATTAACCTGATAGACAACCAGCATCGAATCACTCATGATGTTTATATTTTCCACTTTCATCTCGAGGGAAAGTTTCGAACCCGAAATCAAAGCCTCATACTCAACATCATTATTTGTAGCATGAAAAGAAAAGTGAATTGCACTTCTTAGACGATGTCCCTCTGGACTAACCAAGACAATCCCCGCACCAACACCTTCGTTATTTGATGCACCATCCACATATAAAGTCCACCAAGGCACCAGAGTAGAAAGTTCCTAAACTAACTCTGGCAGAGGACTAGGTATGACAGCTAAAGCGTCGCCCTCATGTTCCAAGGGTAATTCCAAGATGAAATCAGCAAGAGCCTGTCCCTTTATAGCACTTCTAGGTTTATTTCCAAGTAATTAACAATTGTAGAAGGGGGGTTGAATACAATTGTATAAGATTTTTGACTTAAACAGAAATAATAACTCAAGTATGAATGAATAACAGCTTTATTAATTATGATATAAATCTGTTACAAACTCTCTCAAGAAATTCTTATGTTTTGAGAGCTGCTAGGTTACAAGATAATTCGTGTAAGCGATTACATAATGTAAAACCTAAACTGTGTTTATATAGTGTACACAGCTGCACTATCAATTACAAGATATATCAAATCAATTACATACGTCTCTTAGTACATATCTTGAATGATAGCTGCATTCCTATAAATCAGGAACCGACATATCAATCTCCATTGATTCCTGGACTGATGTATTTCCTCATGTAATCCTGATCATCCTCTAATCCTGATGATAGCCTAATACTAACGGTGCATTACTGATGACGTCAGCATCAGTATCTGATCAGTAGTCCAGATCCTGATCATCACTTGAATCAATATCTAACAATCTCCCCCAATTTGTACTTTGTGAAATAAAGAACAAATTCCTTGATTCAGTGATGTCAAAAACTCAAAACAAAATACCTCCTAGAAATCGTCAAGAACAGTTTCAGAAATTCTTTGATAGAAAACATTTATCTTCAAGAAGTTAGTCAATAACTCTTCTTCCTTGCTCTCAAGAATTAGAATCAATTTCTTCTTTAGATTGTTGAGTTCTTTATAAGAACCCCAAATTTTGGATATAATTAAAACTTTTTATTATGTATTGAGGTAATGGTGAATAGTGATTACAACTATGATGTAACGATTGAGATAATGAATGAAAGGAATAGATTTGTATTCAAATGTTTTTATGCCATGAAGAATGCTAATGGTTGACAACTTAGGTAAGAATAATCTATCTCCTAGGGGAATAAGATATGGCAATACCAAGCAGGAGAATATTCTCATGTCATCCGGATCGATAACGATTAGTCCAGTAGTTCCGTGAAAGGGTTAAGGACCGCCCGAGAAAGAACAAGGACATTGTCATAAATATAGGTAATAAAGGAAGAATAAAGAATGAATATTTTTTTTGGTGGAAGTAAGAATATTATGAGACGACACTATATAGAAGTATTCGGAACGGTTCGTATTAGTGATCCAGGAGGAAAATAAGTGTATGTAAAAGCTGTCGGATTCTGAAAAACCGCACTTTTATTTTCTCCGAGAGTTCCCTGGACACTGAAAGACTTAAGAATTTAATGAAGGGATTTAAGGAATATAAATTCGAAAGTTAGTAAGAAAGATGGAGAATGATAGTACTAATAATATTACGATTTCAGGTAAAACCCTACTAGTAACAAATGAGTTATTTCTCCGAACGATCAATGAATTGAGCAATAAACGGACAAAGAAACAAGCAGAGGAAGCAAGATAAATGCATGTGCAAGTGATAAATATCTAGTAACCAATCTAGTTACATTACAAACTAGAACCATTAGAGATTAACTAGTACTTAGCATCCTTTTCTCATCCAACCACAAAAACAAGACACATGTCTCTCCAAATTCATCATCCATGACATCACCACTTTAATAAAGCTACTTTAAGCTTGATATTTTCTTAAGACACCACAATAATTCATTGGATGAGAGCAAAACAAAGCAACAAAGCAAAGAAACTCCATTTCTCAAAACTGCCCAGCAAGAACTTCCTTGAAATAAAAATTCATATATCCATTTCTATCCATGATAAAATCACCAACTTTTAAGCAAAGCCTCTCCACTCCATGGTCAATATTCGCTCCAAATTTCATAGCAATCCAAGGAGTATAGCCTAGTCAAATCACCTCCCCAAGTTGAAGAAGCAAACTGTCCAGATTTATGACAGTTTCTGTGACAATTTTCAAACGGTCATATCTCCTTCATTACTCAATGAAATTTGGTGTTCTTTAGCTTTTTGGAAATCTGGTTAGATGCTCTATAACTCTCCTTTAGAAGCCTCATCCATAAAACCTCGGTAAGGACCTCGTTTTTCATGATCTTTCCAATGCGTTATAGCAGATCCGAAAATCACTAATTATGTGCTTGATGATTCTTGTTAGTTAAGCTTGATTAAGGTGTTCTAAGGACTAGTAAAGGATTAGTAAGGTCTCTACATCCTCCAAGGAAGGTATATCTCATCAAAACCCTAGCTCTTACTTTAATTTTATGGATGATCTTGATGGTTGTTAGCATGGTTAGGATGTTAGTATGATTATAAGCATGATTATGTAGTGATTATTTGATTTAAGAGATATGATGATCATGTTGGTAAGGTAGATGATTTTGGACAGCTGAGGATGAATAAAATGTGTAAAAGTTGTATGGATTCCCGGTGTGGCTTGGTTTTGATGGTATGATTTTTGGAACGTTCGATATATAGCCATCGTAATGCCGAATTTTTGTTAACACTTAGAAACCGAGCATGACAGTAAATAAAAATTCCTGACCTTGATAATATTATGACTGGTCCTTGTAGATCTCGAGCCATAGATCGTTTTGGCGTGAGAATCGAAACATTCCAACTTACGGTTTAGGAGTTATGGTCAAATTACTAAAATTGGTTCGGAACCGTAAGTAAAAGTTCGTAACTTCAATTGAACCCTCGTAAAGCATGTTACTCAGTGGCGAATCTTGGTAAATAAATAGTAGAGGTCATAATTATGAAGGTATGAAAGAAAACCACATGTCAAACGGATCGTTTTACGATTTTATAAAAATGTTCGAATCGAAGTTAATCGCGAACGAACCCCTAAAAACCCGTTTGGTTATAACATTGGTAAAACACTTAGAAAACGAACGATAAAACTTGAGGTATAATCTCGGTTCGTAATCGATCGACTTTAGAACTTATACGACTGAAGTATATACCTAGTGTGGGTATGATGACATGTCGTAATAACGAACAAATGTCGGATCGTATCAGTAATAAAAAGAGTTACACTAAAAGGTGTATAACGAGATAATTCGAAAACGTGTTTCGATTTAAGTGAAGTTATACTTAGACTTTTAAAACGTGTTAAGTGGTTAATCTCGAATGTTCTGATTGTTTATAGATCATCGAGCAGACCCAGGACACGCTATCTCCACCCACACGCGATTACCAAGCAAGTGTTCAAAACTTTGAACCTGTTGTTATGATAATATATATATGTGATTGCCATTTTACATATGCCATATCAAGCATGCCTATTGTCAAATTATATTATGATACATGTTCCCTGAATTGATATTGGCTTATAGACTAGATACGAATTATCAGTTATAAGCCAGATTGTTTTTATAAGACCCTTAGCGAAGGGCATATGATATTCATTCTTAAATATAGACCGGGAGTCGGTATTTTGAGATATAGATTGTCGTGGAAACCCGGAGGGATTCCAATGACATATTATTATTTACATGAGGAATGTTATTATTAAACGTTATTTATATTTCCATAAAGTATCAATTACTTGGAAATCTTTCGAGGAATGTTATTCGAGTATTATCTCAGTTGAGAGATATTAAATGAATGTTAGTTTCGCATATTCATTTAGAGTTGATTATTTAAGGAATATTATTTTGATATTCATTACAATGTTATTTATTAAATGAATATTACTTTCAAATATTCATTTAAGGTTTATGTACTTAATGATTATTATTTTAAAATATTCATTGGAAGTTCTAATTACTTAAGGGATATTATTTCGAATAATCCTTTAAACTTCTGATTACTAAATGAATATTATTTGGATATTCATTTAGAAGATTATTTATTAAAGGAATATTTTTTTCAGATATTCATTTAAAGTTTGACTCATTTATTGAATATTATTTTAAATACTTATTGGAGTCTGAATATTAATGAATATTATTTTGAATATTCATTTAAGCAGTGATTTATTTAGAAATAATTCTATATATTCATTCGAGGATTACTTACAAGCAATATTATGATTTAATAATATTCCGTAATTATTATTGAGTTAATAAATATTTTTGAAATATTTGTTTAATTCTTTTAAATTCTTTTTAAAATGATTTATATTATTTGGAGATTATCTTTCACCTCAAAATATTATGTAAAATATTTCGGAGTCTTTTTGCGACTATTTTATCAAGGAAAGGTTCCCAACTCTTTATTTTTCATTTAAATCTATCTTAAAATGATTTAAATGCTCGCTCAAACTTCCATATTATAGGGGAACCTACTTGAGAAAGGTTATTTATCTTGTTGACTTCCCGGTCATAATTTATCCTTTTCACTCGCAACTTGGTTGCTATGGACTCATTAAGTCTGTGTGTACCTTCTCATCATTCGAGGGGTAAGATTGTTGGAACAAGTTGATATCCATTAACAAGCAAAAGCTTAGGAAATGTTGGTGAATTTTCCTTTCCAACTAGATACGACTACTTTGTGGAGTCTTATCAACAAGTATTTCACTTGGGGAAGGGAGGACAAATTCTACATTTCAATGCTGTGGATTTATTCGAACTAGAAGTCGTGTGTAAGAGGCCGAGTCGCGTGGTCCATCACAAGGCCTAACCATTGGCCAGGGAGTTACTATTAAAGGCAATCGACAAGTGGAGCCGTCCCTTCTTCCTTCTACCGGTAGTAAACTATATTGGGCTGTACCATCCCCGACTGATCATCAGGGAGTGGGACAGCTGGCGCGTGATAACTCCAGTATTGGTTCATCTCCCAAATTGGGAATTCCCTGCAACACGTATCGAAGAGACTTCTTTCAGGTTGACGGTGTCTTCCGCAACACGTATCGAAGAGACTTCTTTCAGGTTGTAGGACTTCGAAAAATGTTAAAAACTGGAATTGCAATATTTTCCTTGCAAGTTCCTCTTTATATGATAAATGATAATATCTGGCTTAACTTTGACATAGCAGATATTCCCACCTATATATGCATTTTGAGTTACCTCGTAACTTCATCGTTCATGTTATTCTGGCATCATTTTCGTAAATGCATGGCAAATGGTTTGAAAGATACTTTTGAACTGTTATATATTATCGTTCAGTTAAAGATTATTGCTGGTGGGCTATTGCTCACCCTTGCTTTATTATTATATCACAACAACAGCTAGACCAGATGATTCGCAAAAAGGCCCACTCGATGCTGGCGAGGACGATGAGACTACCAGAGCCGAAGATAAAGCTATTGGTAGGATAGATTCATTCTTTCAGTACCAAATATGGACTATTATGACTTATGTAAATGGATGGCAAAGAGTGTGTATTCATATTGTAACTCTTTTGGGTTGGAAGAACTTATAATGTGTTTAATAAAATTTGATTGTTACTCTGATTTCATCTCTGGGACTATAACGAGTGTGTTTTATATTGTTGTGTTGTGTCATAAAGATGTAAATTACTTTATGTTGAGGTAAGTTCAAGTATTGTGGACAGAATTGGAGACCGTAACGACCGGATCCCAGAAATGGTATCAGAGCGTACATTATAAACCCCAGAGATGAGGCGACGTTAAAACAATAAATATTCACTAAGATAATAAGAACTCTTACCAAGTTCATAGTCGGACTACTTAATGTAGTGATGACATATAAAACCCTTATGGGAACTCTTAAGTATCATGATAGTAACTTAGCTCGATATCGTATCGTCGAGTAAGGCGACAGACCTTGAGGCATACGAGCAGCGCGATGATGCTTTATATGCTGAAGATCAGTGGGTAAATTCGATGGAGTACCCTACTGGAGACCCGGAAGAGGTTCCAGCAGATAAGGACAGTCCTGCTAAGATAAGGAGCTTACCCCTGAGGAATGAGGGCTGCAGCCAGAAAGATTGTGATGATTAAGGTATAGTGCTCATAAAAGGGAGCATAAAGAACTGAGTTATTAGTAAGAGAACTGAAGATTCATGTTGGATTCGTAGCCGGACTACTAGAGGTAGTACCGGCAAGTAAGACGGATTGGAAGAATTACTTGAGATCCTATACGGGAATAGATGAGAATCATTAGAGACTTTTATATTAACGAAAAGAGTGCTAGAGGAATGTATGATTATCAAAGACATCGATATAAGACGAGGAGCAGAGTCCCTAGGAATAGTTGAGAAGGAGGTAGTAAGTGCCATATCATTTGATAAATTAATTAGTATGCATATTGTCAGTAATAATTTGCCATGAGAAGGCAGATGTCATAGGTTGTAACTTATGGAACCAAATTGAGGTTAATGAGGTGGTTTTATTCAAGGAAATGTTCATGATATGAATGAATCAGTTAGAAAGTGAAGACATTGGAAAGTGACAGCATGATTGGATAAAGTTATATATGGAAGTAGTAAGCAAGACAATGATCTCAGAACCTACCGGAAGATAAGACCAGTGAGCCAAGATAAACTCATAATGAGACTACTGTCAGAGACTGAGAATAGAGTTCTTTCAACTCAGTGAAATGATGAACCAGAAATGTTAGATGCATGTGATTCAGAGGAATATTAAATTCTTTCCTTGAATGAATTATAGTAGTTACCTTATGTTTATTCCGACGCGGAATTATAACGGATCAAGTAATACGGTCAGCAGTTAAAGAGAAAAATATGAGAAAATCTTCCTGGAGCTAAAAGGTGGAATTGGTAATGACCAAGAGTTGGAATTACTTAATGGAAAAAGGAGACTTTGTGCTTCCAACGATGCTTCGCATAAAGGATTAGGATGTGTGCTTGCGCAACATGACAAAGTACTTGCGGATGCATTCGGACAGCACGGTCCACCAGATCGGATGGCCTTAGTAGTGCTAATTCTGTGGAACAACCAACTCCGACGACAATGTTCCTTCTGAGACTAGTGGTCAGGTAGATTGACATTTGGTAATATTGAATCTCAGGACGTTTGGGTATCAGGACGTTGTGTCAGGTTTCAGTTTGAAACTGTTAATTCCCTTATAAGGAATGTATATAATTGGTTCCTCTCCAGTGGTTAAACTTCCAATCTGATGACGATTATTTTGTTAACGATGACTGCTTATGGTTCTACCTGCTTGGTGGTTCATAGGATTATTCTTCAGGTTCCGAAACTGGTCTCCTTAAATGTTACCAGTAGATGGATAGATTGACCAGAATTTCCCTGAGTTTGGAAAGGAATTCGGCGAATTTTGGCAAACCTTGTCTTTCTGATTATCAGAGAACATCATTAAAGAGAATGGAAACTGGAACGAACCCTGTGGATTGGGTAAGGTGGCCGTCATATGGGTTAGTAGACGGACCCTGAGTATTACAATCGATGGTAGAGATAAAATGATGAAGTAAGATTGGACGGAAATAGGAAATGTAAGTAAGAAACCAGCCAGACTGAGAAACTCCAGGATTGACTTTAGTGAAAAGGCTGTTATGCCAGGAATGGTAAGCTTGCGTGGCACGTAGGATTGATAAGAATAGTTGAAAAGATAAAAGTAGAGGAAAGTTGACCAGCGATGGTGCCGAATAGTCGATTAAGACTTATATGAAGTAAAGTTTTGGAAAGGTAGAAAGGTATCAAAGAAGGCACTATGCCGGCAATTGCTAGAAAAGTAATGCTATTAGCCAACCCCTAAAATCATATATATATATATTTTTTTGGCCAGTTGAGGCCAAGTCACAAAGGATTATCAAGTGACTAGACTAGCAATGAAAGGACAAAGCAGGGTTGCTTCTAAGAAAGCACCGACTGCAAGGGCTTCTGATATAAAGGAAACATTAATGAGATCGTAGGAATCTTCTGCTGAACAACCCATGTTTTGATTGGGAATTCACTAGACCTTTATGGGATGGGGTCACCCGTACTAAAGTGACTCATGTGTATATGGTTGTCCAAGATTACGAGTAAAATGGAAGTATAGTGACTTGAGATGTATGCCGTTAGGGTATCATGAATATCATGAATATATTATGACGGAGGAAAGTAAACAACGAAGGTTTATGAAGAGAGTATAGAAATGGTCAGATATTGATCAGTATGCTATAGAAATTTTGTATGAGACAAGTACCTTTGAGAAGAACAATAAGTACTAAGAGATTCACATTGAATTCGACCAATATCTTCCAAAACATCCTTGCTACCATTACCAAGTTTTGTAAAAGAGCAGATAGGCATACGTTGCCTTTTGGAAGGCCAAATAGGCTGACAACTATCTGAAAGAAGAGGGTGGCATTAAGTTACCAATCGATTATCAAATGAGAACAGTTGAAAAGAGACCCTTATTAAGGATACATGATCTGATTGCCAATTATAGGATGCAAGAATTCCCTGGCAGTTGAATTAAGGATAGGATATCCATAAATTAAAACAAACCCTGTGGAATGCACAAGGGATGGCATTAACCCTAATAAAGACATTGTGAATTCAAATGATATGAGTTGGACTTGCTAAGGCAACAATGACCGGTAAGGATTATTAAAAAGAGTTCTGGAAAGAACATAGATAGAATTATTAGAGTATTGATCAATGACATTTTGATATACCCTGTACCCAGAAAATACAGGAGGAATGATGAGGATGACCTAAGAAACCTTACAAGGAAAAAGGTAATATTTCGAACTTTAAAATGGAAGTTTGGTAAGGAATGTATGACATAGTAACAATAATGCCAGATGAGGCATGTATGAAACCCTGAGGAAGTATGGATTGAACCTATAAAGGTTGAGATTATCCTAGAACAAGAAAGAACTAAGAAAACAAATATCCTAGGTATGATTGAGGGTAAATTTGATAAAGTTCCCACGTGAAGGTGGAAGCAATGACTTATGGAAAAAGACTGATAGTTATATTTTTCCCCTTCAGCAAAGCTTAAGGGAGAATGCTTTCACCCAACAGTGATGAGAATAAGGTAGAAAAATTTGAATTGGAATGTATCCAGAGAACATGGATTACAAGAAATTATTATTATCAGGAAAGGCAAATGAGGTGGCCGACACTCTAAGTATAGAGGAATAATTACAAATGTTCATATCAAAGAAACAGAATGATATTTGGAAGGACTTTGAAGGTCATATCGGAGTGGAGGAAATTACATTACTTCTGATGACTGTGCAAGAATCGACGGTAATAATAGTTTAAGTAAAGATTCGATTCCCGATATCGTCTTAAGCGAACTACACACCTTAGAAGGTCCCGTTTTGAGGCAAACCAGGACCATGATACAAAATTGATGGAGTACACCGTTTAGTTTCCAGTCTTTTATGGAAGATGCATGAGTGATAGTTTCATCAACCGGACATAGCTGCGATGCTTGAAACTCTTCTGCAATTTTATCTACTTCATGTAATATCTATATCAAGTTTAGGAAGTGTTCCTTGTGGATAAGGAATAGGGATTACCTTGTCTCCCTAAAGGATTTGAAACCCGTATGGTTAGCTATTAACGCACTACGTAAACAATAAGCGATAGTGATTCTTCTAAGAAAGTAGATGACAACGTAAAGATAAAGAAAGTGCTGCTATTGATAAACTAAATGGCATGTTGATGAATGACAAGCAAGTTTGTGTTAGTGTATTTCTGCGCAAACAAGATAGAGAATAGGAGTTTGATGATTCATGATGCTAAAGGTATTCCCGTGGAAAAAATTAATGAGACTTGGAGAGAAGAAGGGCAGTTGAGCCCGAGAATTATTGGGCCATCTGAGAGTTTGGCAGAAGAAGATTATATTGGATCTAAGTTAAAGAAATCAGCCAAATTCATTTCGGAGGTTTTAAATTGAAATAATGTGATGATTATAGAGTAAATGTGACGGGATACCAATAAGGAGGTGCCCAGTGCAAAAGATGCCTCAAGAAAGAGATGACGGTGGAGGTAAATAATAGAAGTGAATAAGAATCAGATAATAAAAAGGATGTGATTGATAAAGAAAAGGCTGGGAAAGCAACTATGGAATGTGAATTAAGGAATGTTATGAATGGATTAATAAATGGGTTTTCTAACAAACCTTTGGGATGACCACCTGATAGTGTTAATATTATATATATGAAAAAGCTAGTAGCGTGACATGGAATGTCAGTAACAATGGTGTCAAGCAAGAACTAAGATTTAACCTGAGAGGTTCAAGGATTTTCCAAAAGTAAGTGTGCTAAGGTTGAACCAGAGTATAGGTCCATAGTATATTGGACAAATCAGCAAGATATGTTGACACATGAGATTGCGATGAAATAGTATTGGATATAATCATGAATATTTTCTTCTTTAATGAACCTCTATAGTTCAGAGGTAAATTCTGAGTATGATATTTTACAATCATGAAAACTTTCTATAATCCTTTAGAACTCTTTTCTTTTCTTCTCTCTTATTCATCTTCTTTATGGATTGAGAAGAACAACCCTTTAAGGAGGGGAGGTACTGCTACGTGACTATCTGTCTATGTGATAGCAGTCTAAGTGGAATATTATAACTTGTTTAGTTGCTTGTCAAGTACTAAAGGCTGGCCCCCTTCTGTACTAGCTATGCAATATAACAAATGTTCAATTGATCATAGTGATCTCTCAATAAATCTTTCCACTTCTCTATATTGATCGAGATTGCGAAGATTAAAGCGATCAGGAAATGCATAGTACGAGCGAGGTTACCTCCGAATTCGCAGGGTGACAGTGATACCAATGTTACTGCAGGTATCAATAAGGATAAGATTGAGTAAGAGTATAACCCGGATAGTGTGTTGTATGAAAAGTAGCAACGTTGATGGAAAAAGGATAAAGTATGGATTGTAGCACTAGAAGATGTGCTGAGAAAGGGTAGAACGACTAAGAATTGACCGAGAAGCTAAAAACTGAATGGCAGGCAAACGACTCTTTGCTTCCTACCTGATTCCGGGACGGAATCCTTTTAAGGAGGGGAGACTGTAAGAACCCCAAATTTTGGATATAATTAAAACTTTTTATTATTTATTGAGGTAATGGTGAATAGTGATTACAACTACGATGTAACGATTGGATAATGAATGATAGGAATAGATTTGGATTCAAATGTTTTTATGCCATGAAGAATGCTAATGGTTGACAACTTAGGTAAGAATAATCTATCTCCTAGGGAAATAAGATATGGCAATTCCAAGAAGGAGAATATTCTCATGTTATCCGGATCAATAACGATTAGTCCAGTAGTTCCGTGAAAGGGTTAAGGACCACCCGAGAAAGAACAAGGTGAAAGGCATATGACTCAGCTGTTTGTAGTTCGAGGATCCTAATCCAATTAAACTAGATTGTATTAAGTAAATAATATCAACTGTCACAAGAATCTCAAAAGATGATAACTGTCAGAAGAGAAATCAACAAGTCAATCTATAGTTTTGATGTTTTACACTGGAAGAAGATTCAGTTATCTGATCAAGCCTCAAGGTAGCATTGAAACACATTGATTCATTTAAAGGACAGAGATTTCTATAAGTGATAAGAAACAATATCAGTACAGAATGATTGAAGAGAGTGAAGAATAGAAAAAGACCACAGTTTAAAGTGAAGATGAAGAACAGAGATTGGAGTTAGTCGTTCATGAACCAGACAGTACATCGAGCGTCAACATCGATCCAGTGTATGTTCCTTATTATAATTACGTGGAACACAGTGAAGTATTGAATATTAAAGGATTTGTATTAATTCTACTTTAATTAATTAAATCAAATAATTAATTTAAATAAATTAATTAATTCTATTAGAATTAATATATTTGTTAAAGTAATTATTAGATTAATTAAATCAGAATTAATATGAAAAAGAAATAGTTATTTAAATGATTTTTATAAATCATTTGATTAATTATAAGCAGAAAAATATGATAGTATAACTATCAAAGGATAGTTATACAGATTGTCATATACAGTTCAAAGAGTATAGTCATATCAAGATGTTGGATTGGACAGTCATAGTATTTCAACTGGATAGTCATATCACATTCAAAGAGATAGTAATACCGAATGTTATATTCAAAGAGATAGTCATATCTAGTTCAACAGACTGTCGTATCAAGTATTAAGGATAGTCATACCGAAAGTTATATTTAAGAGACTGTCATATTACTTGCAGTGGATAGTCATACCGAATGTCATATTATTGTTAACTGATTTTTATATAAGTTGAAACAAAGCAATATGACTATGGATGTGTTATAAAAGGCAGCAGATTGCAAAAGAAGCAGAAGCATTCATACATAACATCAAATACATACACAGCAGCCTATCTCTCTCTCTCTCTCAAACTCAAGAACACATACAAATTAATTTCTGTAAATTCAAGTTCATCTCAGTTGTAATGTTCTATCCATTGGAACTTGTTTACTTGTGATTCTTGTACTACTAGCGAATTAAGTTTCCTAGTTCACAACTTGATATCCTGATTTTTATTAACTAAATTAGAAAAGTTCATGTTGAATTTTCTAATTAGTTATTAATTACTTGATAATCATTTGGACTGATTTTGTAACAACCATCAAGTTAATATATTGTTATATTCAACTTAAAATATGTGTTATATTATTCCGCACAAATTTGTTTAAGATAAATTTTATTTAAACAACAAATTTCGAGAAAATGATATAAATTGTATTCAACCCCCCCTTCTACAATCTTATCGGACCTAACAATTGGTATCAGAGCCTATTGATTGATACACAAATCAAGATCCTAATTTTATTCCGTCAAAAATCTATCTCGAATTTTTCACTTAAAAATTCATCATGTCGTCAAAAGGCATTGTTAAGATTCCCATGTTTAACAAGGACAATTATGTAATGTGGAAAAATAAAATGGAGTTGTTTCTTGATGTCGCAAATTCTAAATATTTGGGTTTTCTACAGAATGGACCTATAATTCCAAAAGAATATGTAACTGAATCTATCGTTGGAGGAATTGTTGTAACACCTGCATCATCTTTTCCAAAACCTGCTGCTTCCCTTACTCCTAATGAAAAGGAGGACGCAGGACTAGATAAGAATTTGAGACTTATTCTAATAGATTCCCTTGATGCTATGATGTACAGTCATGTGATGAATTGTAAAACTGCAAAGCACATGTGGGAAACTATTGAGACTATTAATGAAGGAACTGATGAAGTCAGGGAAAACAGACTTCAAATTTTAACCTCTGAGTATGAACACTTTAGAGCTGGCCCTAATGAAGGCATTCAGGAAGTGTTTGAAAGGTATAACAAGATAATCAACAACTTGCAAGTTCATGGCAAGCAATATACACAGAAGGAAATTAATATGAAGTTTTTGTTGACGATGCCCACTCATCTTGAACATAGGATAACTGCTATCAGAGAATCAAGAGATTTGAATAAGATTGCTCTTGAAAGGTTGTTTGGTGTCTGAAAACCTATGAACTGGAACAAGTACAGCAGAGGGAGGTCTCTGGTAAAGGAAGAGTGCCAATTTCATCTACAGCTCTAGTAGTTGAGGCACCTAAGGAAGTGGAAGCTAAGGTTGTTCTACCTTACAGCTCAGACAAGGAAAAGACTGAAGTAGAACTTGGTCAGACACCACCTACTTAGGATGGTGGAGACTTTTACTCATTGGAAGAGCTAGATCAACTGGAAGATGAATCCATGGCATTGATGGTAAGGCAATTTGGCAACTTTAGATTCAGAAGAAATCCGAAGTACAGGTTCAAGTCAAATAACATATTCCAGAGAGGAGGCTCTTCTTCCTCTAGTAACAGGGGAGGATACAAAACTGGATCTGTTGACAGAAGCAAGATTCGTTGCTTCAACTGTAATGAATTGGGGCACTTTGCCACTGAATGTCAGAAACCCAAGCAAACTCAAAGAAGAGACTTTGCTGCTGAGAAGAAGAAACCTGGAAAAGCCTATGTTGCGGCTGGTAAGAGTTGGGATGACACGGACAGCGAAGATGAAGAATATGGAAATCTTGCACTGATGGCAAATGATGAAGCAGCTGATCATCATAACAAAGCAGTAATTCTTACTGACACTGAGTTGATTCGTAGTCTATATAATTCTTTAGATAATGCACAAAATGGATATAATAGACAAGATCTGCTAAGCACTAAACTTGGCAATGAAGTGTCAGAATTGAAAAAGGTGCATGTTAATCAAGATCAACAAAGAGATGAAATAACAATGCTTTATAAAAAGGAGAAATATATTCCAGAAGTTGTAGGCAAACAAATGGCTATAATTAGTGAACTTGAAACACAGGTCAGGGCTTGTTATAATTCTGTTAAAGTTTCCAAAGAGTTTTTTAGCAAACAATCTGTAGAACGAACAGCAGGTATAGGGTATGGTTACAATGAAGCTGTTGGATCATTGGGCATAAATTCCCCTAACCTTGTTAGTGCTAAAGAAAGGGGAATACCACATGTGCTCAAGAATGTTAAAGAACCTCTATTTAAACAATATGATGCTGGACCACCAAATATTCTTTCTATGGTTATCCAGGAAGAAATGAGAAATGAGGACAGTGCAAATGGCACAGTCTTTGTTAAAGCTAAATCTGTTGAGGACACTAATCCAAAGAATGTTTCATCCAAGAAAGATGTACCTAAAGTGCCAGTCAAGGTTGTTGAAACAACTAGTTCTTCTAAGACTGGATTAGGTGGTAATAAGTTGAAGCAGAAAAATAACATGTCTAACATGAGTACCATGCCTATCATTGATTCTAATCAAAAAGCATGTGGTGTTGTCAATTGTATGTCTTGTGCTTTTAACAGTATGCGTGCTTATTTTAATGGTAGTTATGTATGTGATAACCAGACTGCTCCTCGACAGCATATGAACAGGAACAATAATGTTCGATCAAAGACTGCTTTTCCTCCTCAAGTTAGGAGAGAGACATTTGTACCTAAGATTAAACAAAGGGTTACCAAGAATGTTTACCAGGTCAATTGTCCAGTCAATGACACAAGTGTTATTGCTGCTAAAGAAACATGGATACCCAAGATAAAACAAAAGATTTTCAAATCTGTTTATAAGGTTAAATGTTTATTGATTAAAAATGTTGTTTTGCCTGATAAAGGCCAATACCTTAAATCTGCAGGACCCAATCAAATTTGGGCCCCGAAGAAGGTTTAATCCGTTTGTCATTGCAGGGTGTTGAACAGGTTGATCGAGTAACCTGGATCATGGACAGTGGATGTTCAAGGCATATGACTGGAGACAAAACCCTGCTGACAAATGTGGTGGAGAAGGTCGACCCAGTAGTTACCTTTTGAGGTAATAACAAAGGTAGAACTGATGGATATGGCAGACTTGAAGCTGGAAATGTTATCATAGAAGAAGTGTCCTTTGTAAGGACTTGAGCATAATTTGCTCAGCATCAATCAATTCTGTGACAAGGGATTTAAAGTCTACTTTAACAAAAAGAATTGTCTGATTTCACACAAAAGGAGTGAACAACCATCTCTGACGGGAGTCAGAAAAGGAAACTTGTATGTAGCCAACATGAACACTGGAAGCACTGAAGAAATCAATTGCTTCTATTCTAAAGCATCAACAGATGAAAGCTGGCTATGGCACAAGAAACTTTCTCATCTAAATTTCAAAATAATGAATTATTTGGTTAAGAGGGAAATGGTGAGAGGTTTACTCCCTATGGAATTCACACAAGAAGGACTATGTGATGCCTGTCAAAAAGGCAAACTAAAAAGGGCAACTCACAGAAGCACTGATATATCTTCAATAACTGATCCTTTACAGTTACTTCACATGGATCTATTTGGTCCAGTGAATGTGATGTCTATGTCAAAGAAAAGATATGCTCTTGTGATTGTTGATGATTTTTCAAAGTTCACATGGGTACTGTTCCTGAATTCTAAAGATGAGACTCCACAACTGGTGATTGATCACATCAAGTTAATTGAGTTGGATTCCAAGTATCCAGTGAGGGCTATAAGGTCAGACAATGGAACTGAATTCAAGAATGCAGTTATGAATGACTTTTTTACTAAAATGGGTATAACCAGACAATACTCAGCTCCAAGAACTCCTCAGCAAAATGGGGTAGTTGAAAGAAAGAATAGAACCTTGATTGAAGTTGCACGTACTATGTTAAGTGAATCAAGGCTTCCATTGTACTTTTGGGCTGAAGCTGTCAACACTGCTTGCTATACTCAGAATCGAACTCTTATCAACAAAGACTTGATGAAAACACCCTATGAAGACATGAATGGAAAGAAACCAACACTCAAATACTTTCATGTATTTGGAGCAAAATGATTTGTACTTAAAGAAGGAGACGATCAAGGTGGAAAATTTGAAGCCAAAGCACATGAAGCAATTTTTGTTGGTTATGAAAGAAGAGCTTATAAGGTGTATTTGATTGAACATCAGAAGATGATGGAAAGTGTCAATGTAACATTTGATGACACTAAACTCCCTAGTATCCAAACTGAAGATTCATCTGAAAAGCTATCTTTTGAAGATATGACAGATATAGATTCAGATGGTGATAGTCCACCTGATGTTTTTGCTGATGCTAATGACAACAATGTCAATGATGAGTCTAATCAGAATAACGGTGGTGAAAATAATGATAATATTGAAAACACCACTCATACTTATGAACACTCATCTAATCATCCTGGCAACAATTCAGGGGGAGTTAATGAAGGATCTACTAGTCATACTCAACATCACAATGAGGAACAAGGCGAATCATCAAGACTAAATCTTCCCAGACAGACTGTTTAGAATAGAGCTCATCTTTTTGAGCTAATCGTTGGTGATCCAGATGTTGGTGTAAAGACTAGAAGAGCTTTGCAAAATCAATGTAATTATTCAGGGTTTCTATCTGAAATGGAACCTAAGAAAATTGAAGAAGCTCTTTCAGATCTTGATTGGGTGATTGCTATGCAAGATGAACTCAATCAATTTAAACAACAAGAAGTATGGAAGCTAGTACCCAGACCTACAAATAGAACAGTGGTTGGTACTAGGTGGGTATTCAGAAACAAACTTGATGAAGATGGCACAGTAACAAGAAATAAAGCAAGACTGGTAGCAAAAGGTTACTCACAATCTGAAGGCATTGACTATGATGAGACCTATGCTCCAGTGGCTAGACTTGAGGCCATTAGGATATTCTTGGCATTCGCAGCCTTTTCTAACTTTCATGTTTATCAATTGGATGTCAAGAGTGCCTTTCTGAATGGTAAGCTGGATGAAGAGGTATATGTAGAACAGCCACCTGGTTTTGAAATCCAGATCTATTTGGTTATGTCTAATTTCTCTTCAAGGCTATTTATGGTCTTAAGCAAGCACCAAGGAAATGGTATGACACTCTCTCTGAATTTTTACTTGAAAATAAATTTAATAGAGGTGTCATAGACAAAACTCTCTTCACAAAGAAACATAAGAATGATACACTATTAGTCCAAATCTATGTGGACGATATAATATTCGGGTCTACTAATGATCTTCTTTGCAAGAAGTTTGCTAAGTTAATGTAGGGTAAGTTTGAAATAAGCATGATGGGTGAGCTGAAGTTCTTTCTTGGATTGCAAGTAAGTCAAAGGACCGATGGAATATTTATCTGTCAATCCAAGTATGTCAAAAAGCTTCTCAAGAAATATCAAATGGAGGACTCATTTTCAGCAAGAACACCATCATCCACAGCGGTCAAATTTGGAGCATGTGAAAATTCTGCCAAGGTTGATATCACAAGCTACAGAGGTATGATAGGCTCATTACTTTACCTTACTGCAAGTAGATCTGATATTATGCATGCTACGTGCTTGTGTGCAAGGTTCCAATCGGATCCTAGAGATGTTCATCTCATTGCTGTTAAACGAATCCTGAGATATCTTAAGGGTACGCCTAACTTAGGCATCTGGTACCCTAAAGATTCTAGTTTTAACCTTGTTGGATATACAGATTCAGATTATGCACGAAGTGTTGTAGAAAGAAAAAGCACATCTGGGATTTGTCAATTCCTAGGTGGAATACTTGTTTCCTGGTACAGTAAGAAATAACAGACAGTTTCCAACTCAACAGCCGAAGCTGAATACATCACTGCTGGAAGCTGCTGTGCTCAGATCTTATGGATTAGGAATCAACTTAGAGACTATGGCTTTGTATTAAACAATATTCCTATTTTGTGTGATAATACAAGTGCCATAGCAATCTCCAACAATCCTGTGCAGCATACGAGATCAAAGCACATTGACATCAGGTATCATTTTATTCGAGAGCATGTCATGAATGGTACCGTGGAGTTACTTTTTGTACCTACGGAAGAAAAAACAGGAGATATTTTTACCAAGTCTCTTGACGAATCCACATTCACCAGACTTGTTGGTGAATTGGGTATGTTAAATAGTCCTAGTAATTAAACTAGTTAATATCCGAGGTTTGATCTTTAATGATTTACAAGTGATTGATGTGTTAATATTTGTTATTGAAATCACTTGTATAATTATTTTATCAACTTATACTTTTGCTTGTTTCTTCTTAAATCATTGTCATTATCTTCTTTATATATTTCTAATCACTTCTTGTAATTTTAGAGTAATTCATTTTCCTTAAAAATATTTTTCTCGAATTTTACAAGCTGTAATTTATGAGAAACCTATTTTTCTTGAAAATGTCATTATTTTAAAAATCAGTTTCATTATTTTTGATGTTTAATAAATTATATTTTCATTTTGAATAATTTTCTATATGGAAATTATTTTATTAGAAAATTTATAGATTTATTAATTCACCATAAATAATTATGTAAATATTTAGTATTTTATTTTTATTTGATTTGCAGTGTTTGTCCTTTTGTTATTAATGTTTGATTCCGTAAAAAGGACTACCTATGATCGTTTTAATAATTTTTATTATGTCTGTTAATATTAAAGTGAATTAGGGTGTTATTTATAGTTTATTAATTAATAATTAAGTTGCTTTATTATTAGAATATGTTAACTGTAAATATCCTGTTAATATTAGAATGTTAGGATAGTTATATTAACTGTTTTGTTAAATATAACAATCGGTATAACAGTTAGTTTTATTGTTAATATACTGTCTATAGGTAGTCATATTATTAGTTTTCTCTTAATATAACTATAATTAATTAGATAGTCATATTCCTGCTTTCTCTCAATATAAATGTAGTTATTATTAGTTATATTAGTGTTGTTAGTGTTAGTGTAGGTGCCCTAGAGGCAATACATTGTTTCTTTGAATAAACCTTTATGTCATTTGATCATTCAATACACGTATTTATTATGACTTTAATTACTGCGATATATTTGTTAGCATAATAAATATCCTTAGAATCATGATACACATTATATAGTTTAAGTACATGACTTGAAATTGGGATTATATAATATATCATATTCTTAAAAGGTCCCTGGTCGAGTATTATTATTATAGGACAATAATAATACACAAATAGACTAGTATGTTGTTTGAAAGATAACCACATCTCATAGGTTATAAGTATGGAGATACTAAAGTCAATACATAGGTACATGTAGGAGTACATGGTACTGGACAGACCAACAGTGAGATTCTTCATGTTTAATAAAGTCATAAGAAAGACTCACAGTGATAATGGTGTAATGATCCTTTGACTTGAGATCATTATATTTCTATACGAGGATTAATATACTTTGACTACATTAAAAGTTACCTTTGACCGGGTGATGATAAAAGTGGACATCGGGTATATCATGAGTCGTATGAGAAATATGAATGATAGATAAAGGATTTAACCCTCCTAGAATTAGGAGAGATATTATTGGCCTCTTGAGTGAGTGAGACTATAAAATGCATGGTCGTGCTGAAATAATGATTTGTTTTTAATAGTCTACTCATGGATCAAGTAAACCCGGATTAAATGTTGAAGAGGATGACTAAACACATGCCTCGAGTTTAATCTATAATATTTGGTTAAAGGGATTATATTACACGGAAACATTAATCACGAAAAAGGTTTTATCGAATCACGATTTAATTATTGTTTAATTGGGTAGCAATGATGTATTACTATATACCGCTCATTGTTTATAGGTTTATTGGAGAATAAAATTATTGCCAATTAAATAATAGCCTATAGGGTCACACACATTGAGCACTTAAAGGAATAATTAATCTAAATTATGGATTTAAATTAATTGGTGATTATTTGAATTTTATTATGTTAATTAATTGAGATAATATATAAATTCGAATTAGAGGAGTATTTCTGCCCATAATAATTAAGTGTGACTTAGTTATTAATTAAATAATAGAATTTCGTTTTATTATTTAATCCTATACCTAAAAGGGTTGGGCTTTTGCTGTTGAGGGCCCATTAACCAATCATTATAAATAGATAATGATAGGTTAAGAGGGTTTTACGTTTTTGTGAAAAACCCTAGAGAAGGCAGCAAGAAAAGGCAGAAATCGAATCATCAATAAGGAGGCTAGTACATCAATTCCGCAGTCAAGTTCGTGAGTCGTTCTTGAAGGTGTTCGTGTGGATACCATAGAGGTGTTTTCCGAGAGGTAGACACAAGTCGTGAAAGCTAGGATCTCTCTTGAGTTAGTGAAAGTAAATCTTTTTAAAGGTATGATTCGTAATCTCCATAATCTGTCCATAATTATACATGGATCCTGGTTTGGGTTTCGATTTTTATTGTTTTATTTACGTTTATCCGCTGCGTTTTATGCCTCGAAACCCAACAATGGCATCAGAGCTATGTGTATAAGGGGCTGATTTGGTTACGTGTTTACAGTATTCGATGCATGTATGAACGTTATATGAATCTGCCATGAAACAATTATGAGATATGTCGATTATAATATGTTATGTCGTTCATATATGATTCTGTAATGTTGAATAGTACGATATAATGATACAAGCATGTTTACAATCTGTCATGACTGATATGTATACGATTTTTGTATGTTATGCATGTTGTCAGGTTTATATAGTGATATAAACTGTTGGACAGATTATGTATGGACACGATCTGTAAACTGGGATACGATTTGAATGTATATGATACATGCTTCCAGAACTGTATATGATGCAGTGGCGGCAGAGGCTAAAAGATTGATAAGTGGATTTTATATCCACTTATTATGCGCTAAATAAACCTAAATTGGTGGTGTATCCTTAAGTATGTTGTGTCTTTTAATTAGTTTTATGTTGTTTCAAGTCTTTGTAGTGCAGAACTCACAGCTTCAGGTATCCTGGCGATAAAAGGTTAAAAGACGGTGGATTTCTAGCTCAGATGGACTGGCTACGAGGAAAAGGAATTATCATAAAGATGTTCTGAGTGATATATTCTTAAAGCAGGAATCCCGGTTGGAATTGTTATATTTTTTTCTAAGCAAAAGGAGTCCGGTTTTAGAGCCTCAAGAGACCGTAACTTGCATCTGGACGAGCAATGAAGAAATAAGAATTATCACAAAAATATGGAAAGTGATATTTTCTTAAAGCTGGAACCCCGGTTGGAATTGATATATTTTCTGTTAAGCAAAAGGAGTCCGGTTCCAGACGACCAGAGACCGCAGCTTAGACAATAAAGAATTATTTATATTATTAAATAATTTTATTAATTTAGAAAATTATATTTATAAATATCTAATAATATTAGATATTTATTTTTATAAATTCTGGATTAAAATAATTATTTATTAATTAAAGATTATAAGCTGTGCGGGTTAAAAAACATTTCTACGGAGCTGATATTAAAAGTCAAGTACCACCAGTTGCGGAAGAGAATTCCAAATTGGCTTTGCAAATTTTCTTGGAGAGTTGTTAGAATTAGGCAGAAGACTTTTAAAACTGCTGACTTTGTATTACAATTTTTACTATAAATATGTGTGGTTTTCATAGTTTTAAGAACACCGGAGAACTGAATGTTCAGTATTTTTTTATCTCCATCTTTCATCACTTTCTCTTGTAATTTCAATTTTATTTTATACAGTTTGAATTTCTGCAAACAGTTTATTTTATATAAATTAAATTTTTGTAATGTTATTATAATTTAAACACTTTGAATTTCTGTAATTTAATTTTATTTTATATACTTAAAAATTTCTAAAAAATTATTATAAGATTTAATTTAAGAATTTAAGGGGATTATCAGGAGGGCTCTTCTATTTTATTCGGTCTGTACTGAAGCATATAACACAACCAGTCTGTCGGTGATTAATCAATTATTTCAATTCAACGCACCACAGCAACTGAGTGACCAACACGCGGGAATTGGCTGAGATTTCGAGCGCGTGCTTCCCACGCGCCTGTAAGCTCATGTAAAAAAAAAAGGTTCCTGCCGACAAGTTCTTTCCCAGGTAAGTTGCTTTTACTTTCATTTTGTCTTTTGTCTTTTGCTTTATATATATATATATATATAATACTTGTCCTTTTGTCTTTTGCTTTATATATATATATATATATATAATGCTTGTCCTTTAAATTGCATTTTATCCGTAGTTTTGTTTTAATCGGTTTCTCTTGCTTTTAATTAATTGTAAAAACTGAATTTTCGAAAGCTATTTTAATTCTAATTATTTTTATTTTTAATCTTGTAATTTTATATTTAATTTATGAAATTTTCTGCCATGATTTTAATTAATTCCATAAAGGTGCCTAGTTTAATTATGAAATAAACACTTTCAATGGGGTTCTAATGTAATGAATTGTTAATGCTCTTGTTAATTTGATAGATAATTTGTGTTTACAATTTCTATATAAGATTGCCTTGCATGGTTAATTTAATTAAATATAGGTGAATAGCTAACATCTATTGTGCCAATTTTCTAATGATTGCGAAAGTGGATTTAGAAATTTAGGGCTTGCCATGCTAGCATAGGTATGTCGGCTTCTCCGCATTTTGGAGTATAGATTCGAACGAACATTATTCCCCTATGTAGTTAATTGCGGATCTTGTGATTAAATCGATTGTATCACCCATTCACATAGACATATAGTGTTTTGGATATAATTGATGCCCTTATAACTTCTATCTCTTTTGTGGATGTTTATTTGGAATGGTGTGAGTTAATTGAAAGATGGCTCATATTAGTGTCGTGTTCCCACTAGCATTCTTAACAATTGTAACACATTAATTCTTGATAATTAATAAGAGTTAAAACATTCATGAAATTAGGACCCCATGCCTCTCTCATATTATTTTAAACAAATTAGCCGTTACTTCATTAGTTAATTGTTATCTGCAAATAAACCATTTTAGTTCGTTCATGCTTCTATAATTAACCAACATTGTTGAATAGACACATTTACTTAAATAACCGAGTCTTCGTGGGAACGATCCTTATTTCCCTATATTGCTTTTTGACTGCGTATACTTGCGTAGAGAAAATAGCGAACAAGTTTTTGGCGCCGCTGCCGGGGACCCGGTATTATTTTTGTTTATGTGTTTTACTACAAGAGAAGTTAATTTGTTTGACTTGAACATTTTATCTTATATTTTTGTGAAGTGATTATTTGTGATACAGATACTTGGATTTTTATGCTAACACGTTCTAAAGCATTAAAAGCCAAACAAGTACTTGAACTAGCAAAGACTCACAAGATGAACGGAGAAGGCGAAGTAGTTGCACCTACAGCAGCAAGGGCTTTAATGGACTACTCGCAACCAAAGATCGATGATATTCAGTCAAGTATCATTCGTCCAGCAATTGCAGCTCCTACATTCGAAATTAAATCCAGCACTATTCAGATGGTGCAGAATCAAGTACAGTACGGAGGAACTGCAACGGAAGATCCTAACTTACACATCAGGAACTTCATAGAAATATGCGACACATTCAGATTCAACAATGTGTCAGATGATGCTGTGAAGTTGAGACTCTTCCCGTTTTCCTTAAGAGACAAGGCTAAGGGTTGGTTACACTCTCTACCACCGGGATCTATCACCACTTGGGCTGATCTAGCTCAAAAGTTTCTTAGCAAATTCTTCCCCATGGCAAAGACTGCAGCTATAAGGAATGCTATCACGCAATTTTCTCAACAGTCTGGTGAATCCTTATGTGAAGCGTGGGAAAGATACAAGGAGATGCTTCGGCAATGCCCACATCATGGCATGCCAAATTGGATGATCATAAATTGTTTCTATAATGGGCTAGGAATGCAATCAAGGCCAATGGTAGATGCAGCTTCAGGGGGAGCATTATGGGCTAAAAGTTACGAGGAGGCCTACGATCTGATCGAGATGATGGCAGCTAATGAATATCAAAACCCAACTCAGAGAATGCCACAACAGAAGGTAGCAGGTATTTTTAATGTTGACAAAGCCACTTCCTTAGCAGCTCAGCTAGAGGCTTTGAACTTGAAGGTAGACTCTTTGACAGCGCAAGGATTTCGTCAAGTTGCTAGTGTGTGTGAGTTGTGTGCGGGCGCACATGAATCAAACCAATGTGCCATCTCAAACGAGTCGGTTCAGTTCGTAAGCAATTTCCAGAGACAGCAACAGCCAGCTCCAAATTCCTACCATCCGAACAACCGAAATCATCCAAATTTCAGTTGGAGCAATAATCAAGGAGGAGCACAACAATCACATCAGCCCTACCAACAATCTAATCATCAGCCATTTGGAACTAAGCAGTATAATCCATCTGGATTCCAGCAACAACAGGGGCAACATTTTCAACAACCATATGCTCCTAGACAATTTCAGCCCCCAGGATTTCAACAACAACAATTCTATGGAAATTCTGGACAATCTTCGAATGAAAAGACTGAATTAGAGGAGTTGAGGTTGGGCCAAAAAAGCCAAGCGGCTTCCATTAAAAATCTGGAAACTCAATTGAGTCAACTCGCTAGTTTCATGATGAGCCGACCACAAGGAACACTCCCCAGTGACACTGAACTTAATCCTGGGAAAAAGGATAATCACGAGCACATCAAAGCAATTACCCTCAGATCAGGGAGAATCACGGAGGATGCTGAGCTAAAAGATACAGAAAAAATTCTGCCAGACAACGGAACAGAAAAAGCAGATTTGGGAGACACAAAGGACATGGGCAATATATCAGAATCAAAGGAGGAGATTAAAGAAAATATGCCAACTCCTAAACAAGCTGTCCTCGAGCAAAAAGAGCAAGTCTACCCACCTCCACCATTTCCTCGACGAGTGCAAAAACAGAAATTAGACAAGCAGTTTGGCAAATTTCTTGAAGTCTTTAAAAAGTTACATATCAACATTCCATTTGCTGAAGCTCTCGAACAAATGCCAAGCTATGCCAAATTCATGAAAGGCATTCTCTCGAGGAAATTAAAACTTGAAGACTTAGAGACCGTTGCTTTGACGGAAGAATGTAGTGCGGTATTGCAGCAAAAGTTGCCGCCTAAGCTGAAAGATCCAGGGAGTTTTACAATACCATGCACCATTGGGAGATTATCTTTCGACAAATGTTTATGTGATCTGGGAGCAAGTATCAATCTTATGCCATACTCGGTTTTCTTGCAGCTTGGTCTTCCTGAACCAAAACCGACAAGTATGTCCCTTCAGTTGGCTGATCGATCTATCACCTATCCTAGGGGAGTTGTTGAAGATGTGTTGGTGAAAGTAGACAAACTCATCTTTCCTGCTGATTTTGTCATTCTTGATTTCGAAGAGGACAAGAAGATTCCTATCATTCTTGGTAGGCCATTTTTAGCAACAGGACAAACGTTGATTGATGTCCAAAAGGGGGAACTGACGATGAAGGTGCACGATCAAATTGTCACCTTCAATGTTTTCACAGCTATGAAATTTCCAACAGAAGAAGAGCAGTGTCTGAAGATAGACTTGATTGAGTCTACGGTGCAAGAAAAGTTAGGGCACACGCTCATGAATGATACTTTGGAAAAGGCCCTCAGTGGGGAGTATTCATTCGATGAAGATGACATTGATGAACAATTGCAATATCTGGATGCTTTGCCGTGGCAAAGAAAATTTGAAAGACCAGTTGAATCGTTGGGACTGCCAGAATTAAAAGGACCACATCAGCAATTAAAGCCGTCTATCGAAGAAGCTCCAACTCTAGAGCTCAAGCCACTACCGGATCACTTACGGTATGCTTCCCTTGGTGAAAAATCCACTTTACCTGTGATTATTGCCGCTAACCTTTCAGACTCCGAGGAAGACAAGCTCTTGAGAGTTCTTCGAGAATTCAAATCAGCCATTGGTTGGTCTGTTGCAGATCTAAAAGGAATCAGTCCCGCATATTGTCAACATAAAATTCCATTGGAAGAAGGGAGTAAACCAACAGTAGAACACCAAAGGCGGTTAAATCCTATCATGAAAGAAGTGGTAAAGAAAGAAATTCTCAAGTGGCTAGATGCTGGTATCATCTATCCCATTTCAGACAGTTCATGGGTGAGTCCAGTGCAATGTGTGCCTAAGAAAGGAGGCATGACAGTAGTTGCCAATGAAAAGAACGAGCTCATTCCGACTCGTACAGTTACAGGGTGGAGAATTTGCATGGACTACAGAAAGCTGAACAAAGCTACAAGGAAGGATCACTTTCCCCTTCCATTCATTGATCAAATGCTAGACAGGTTGGCTGGGCATGAATTCTATTGCTTGCTGGATGGTTATTCAGGATATAATCAGATTGGTATTACTCCAGAAGATCAGGAGAAGACCACTTTCACATGTCCTTTTGGCACTTTTGCGTTCCGACGCGTTCCTTTCGGACTCTGTGGTGCACCTGCTACTTTTCAGAGGTGTATGATGGCAATTTTTTCGGATATGATTGGAATCAATGTGGAAGTGTTCATGGATGATTTCTCAGTCTTCGGGAAATCATTTGATGAATGCCTAAAAAATCTAGGCATGGTGCTGAAACGATGTGTTGAGACTAATCTAGTACTCAACTGGGAAAAATGTCACTTCATGGTAAAGGAAGGCATCATTCTTGGGCACAAGGTATCTGGTAAAGGGCTGGAAGTGGATAAGGCTAAGTTGGAGACGATTGGAAATCTCCCTCCACCAATTTCAGTTAAAGGAATTCGTAGTTTTCTTGGTCATGCGGGTTTTTATCGGCGATTCATCCAAGATTTTTTGAAAATATCTAAACCTTTGTGCAGTCTGTTGGAAAAGGATATTCCTTTTAAATTTGGTGAAGATTGTTTGGAGGCATTCAAGCTTTTAAAGAAGAAATTGACAACTGCGCCCATTATCACTGCACCTGATTGGAGTGAACCGTTTGAATTAATGTGTGATGCAAGTGACTATGCAGTAGGAGCTGTTCTTGGTCAACGGAAGAATAAGGTGTTTCACGTGATTTACTATGCTAGCAGAACTCTCAATGATGCACAGCTGAATTACACTACTACAGAAAAGGAACTCTTAGCTATTGTATATAGCTTCGAGAAATTCAGATCGTATTTGCTCGGAACTAAGGTAGTGGTGTTTACAGATCATGCAGCCATTCGATACTTAATGTCGAAGAAAGATGCTAAGCCACGGTTGATTCGTTGGATTCTGTTGCTTCAAGAATTCGACTTGGAAATCAAGGATAGAAAGGGTACTGAGAACCAGGTGGCTGATCACTTGTCTCGGTTAGAGGAACACGGTAACTCAGCGGATAAAACTCTCATCAACGAATTTTTTCCTGACGAGCAACTTTTTGGGGTGCAAAATGAAGAACCATGGTTTGCAGACATTGTGAACTATCTTGTAAGCAATATCATCCCCTCGGAATTTTCTTATGCTCAAAGAAAGAAGTTTCTTCATGATGTAAAATGGTACCGATGGGATGAACCCTTCTTATTCAGACAGGGAGCTGATCAGGTGATTCGGAGGTGCATTCCGTTTAGTGAGGTTGAAGGTATTTTGCATGACTACCATTCTACCACTTACGGAGGTCATTATGCTGGAGAGAAGACAGCCACTCGAGTACTTCAGGCTGGGTTTTATTGGCCAACACTGTTTAAAGATGCGCATCAGTTTGTGTTGAGATGCGATAGATGTCAAAGAATTGGTAATATCTCTAGGAGGAATGAGATGCCTCTGAATATGCTGTTGGAAGTGGAGATTTTCGATGTGTGGGGGATCGATTTCATGGGTCCTTTTGTTTCTTCATGCAGCAATCAGTACATCTTGCTAGCGGTGGACTATGTTTCTAAATGGGTCGAGGTGAAGGCTTTACCGACCAATGACGCTAAAGTGGTGCTGAATTTTCTAAATAAGCAAGTTTTCACACGTTTCGGAACTCCAAGGGTAATTATCAGTGACGAAGGATCACACTTCTGCAACCGCAAGTTCACAGCATTGATGGCAAGGTACAACATAAATCATCGAATTGCTACGGCCTATCACCCTCAAACGAATGGCCAAGCAGAGGTTTCCAACAGAGAGATAAAACGGATCCTAGAGAAGGTCGTGAATCCTTCAAGGAAGGATTGGTCACTAAAACTTGATGAAGCTGTTTGGGCATATAGAACAGCTTACAAAACACCTTTGGGCACGTCACCTTTTCAGCTAGTATATGGCAAGGCTTGTCATCTGCCTGCCGAACTAGAACACAAAGCTTATTGGGCGCTGAAGAAGTTGAACTTTGACTTAACAGCAGCGGGTGAGAAAAGAATGCTTCAGATTAATGAACTGGATGAGTTTCGGCTACAGGCTTATGAAAATCACAAATTATACAAGGAGAAGGTCAAGAGATGGCATGACAGACGTTTGGTGCAAAAGTCTTTTGTACCAGGACAGCTAGTGTTGCTTTTCAACTCTCGTCTCAGACTTTTTCCAGGGAAACTTAAGTCAAGGTGGTCAGGACCATTCACGGTTAAAACGGTGTTTCCACATGGTGCAGTGGAAATTTTTGATAAAACACCGGAAGCGGCTTTCAAAGTAAATGGACAGAGGTTGAAGCCATATTTTGGTGAACAGGTGAATCGCGAGGCGGAAACCGCGGTTCTTAGCACTACCAATTGAAGTGCGAAGGTGGTCAAGTCTAGCTGAAGACGTTAAAGAAAGGCGCTTCGTGGGAGGCAACCCATGTGTTTCGGTGTTTTCAGGTATGTTCTCTACTATCCCTTGTATTTACTTCCATTCAATGCGGACATTGAATATTATAAGTTTGGGGGTGGTTTGGGGGATAAGTAATATGTAAAAGTGATAGTAGTTTTTGTGAGTCATTGTGTTCATGTAGGATATCATGTTTTGCAATTTAGTAGTAATTCATGCATATTTGTTCGTATTATCTATGTTGTTTCATTTAGGACATTCTGTTATTGTTTGTTTGTTTTAGCATGTGAGTCATATTAGTTGCATTTTCATGGCATGCATTCTTCATGATCCCTTAGGACGAGCTGATTCTGATTGATAGGTGGATGTTGATTTGGGTGTGATAATGATGAGTAGAGGGCTGATTTATAGTTCCTATGAAATTGACTTGCATGTTTCAGAAACACAACTTTTACACAGTCTCATTGGGTGCTTTTTGGGCTAGGTTAGGGTCATGCCTGTTGGATGTTTTGAGATTTAATCACTTGTTTATTCTTAGAATTTTCGTTATTCCCTTGATAGCGTAGGAACACTAAAATCTAAGTTTGGGGGAAAACAGGGATTTCATGCTAAGTGGTAATAATTGTCAATAAAGGCTAGGCGTGAAATGGCTAGTAGCCGGCTCATATTTATATGAGTAGTCTAGGGTTGGAAATGAGAAAGGCTCATTCCAGATAAAAAAAAAAAAAAAAAAAAAAAAGAAAAAAAAAAAAGAGTCAGAAGTCCAATTAATTATATGCAAAATTAACCAGAGTGAGCTCTTTAATACTCGAGTAATTAAGTCTGAGGGGACTTATTCCTAGTAACCTAAAGCCCTTGTGGTTTGGGATTGCTGACCTAACACTCGCTACATGGGTATTATTGTATAAGCCTTTTGGGGTCTCATTCATTGCACGGTTAAATAAGCAAGGGTATTGTATATGTAGTGTCGTAGTATAGTAATAAAGCATGAGTTTATGTCTACCTTGGATAAGGGTGGAGGTGTTCCTAGGTTATGAAGTGTCTACAGTTTATTCTAGTTATAAACCTGTGATTGTCTTGACGGAAAGCATGTATGGTTTTTGACCTAGTTTTGGGAGTATTTCTGATGAGCATTGCACACACGCACGTTTCTGTTCATGTATTTGTTAGTATACGGGGACTTAGTCGAGCTCTGCTTGGAATTGTTGCATTCTTTGGAGATATTTGCTTTTTAGTTGATTTTGGTGAGTTTGAAGGGGATCGTTGCATTTTTCATATTAGTTGCATTCATGCATTGTTAGTTGCATTTGATAAATGGATTTTGTGGGTACATTCGCTATAGGCCCTCACGAGACCTAACTCGTCCACTGGGGCTACCTAAGGGTTTAAAGGGCTTATTGCATATGCCAAATGCAATCGTGATCACCTACGGAAGTGGTACTAGTTAGTTGTATATAGTTATATTGTTTATGCTTGAGGACAAACATCAGTTTAAGTTTGGGGGTGTGATAAGTGGATTTTATATCCACTTATTATGCGCTAAATAAACCTAAATTGGTGGTGTATCCTTAAGTATGTTGTGTCTTTTAATTAGTTTTATGTTGTTTCAAGTCTTTGTAGTGCAGAACTCACAGCTTCAGGTATCCTGGCGATAAAAGGTTAAAAGACGGTGGATTTCTAGCTCAGATGGACTGGCTACGAGGAAAAGGAATTATCATAAAGATGTTCTGAGTGATATATTCTTAAAGCAGGAATCCCGGTTGGAATTGTTATATTTTTTTCTAAGCAAAAGGAGTCCGGTTTTAGAGCCTCAAGAGACCGTAACTTGCATCTGGACGAGCAATGAAGAAATAAGAATTATCACAAAAATATGGAAAGTGATATTTTCTTAAAGCTGGAACCCCGGTTGGAATTGATATATTTTCTGTTAAGCAAAAGGAGTCCGGTTCCAGACGACCAGAGACCGCAGCTTAGACAATAAAGAATTATTTATATTATTAAATAATTTTATTAATTTAGAAAATTATATTTATAAATATCTAATAATATTAGATATTTATTTTTATAAATTCTGGATTAAAATAATTATTTATTAATTAAAGATTATAAGCTGTGCGGGTTAAAAAACATTTCTACGGAGCTGATATTAAAAGTCAAGTACCACCAGTTGCGGAAGAGAATTCCAAATTGGCTTTGCAAATTTTCTTGGAGAGTTGTTAGAATTAGGCAGAAGACTTTTAAAACTGCTGACTTTGTATTACAATTTTTACTATAAATATGTGTGGTTTTCATAGTTTTAAGAACACCGGAGAACTGAATGTTCAGTATTTTTTTATCTCCATCTTTCATCACTTTCTCTTGTAATTTCAATTTTATTTTATACAGTTTGAATTTCTGCAAACAGTTTATTTTATATAAATTAAATTTTTGTAATGTTATTATAATTTAAACACTTTGAATTTCTGTAATTTAATTTTATTTTATATACTTAAAAATTTCTAAAAAATTATTATAAGATTTAATTTAAGAATTTAAGGGGATTATCAGGAGGGCTCTTCTATTTTATTCGGTCTGTACTGAAGCATATAACACAACCAGTCTGTCGGTGATTAATCAATTATTTCAATTCAACGCACCACAGCAACTGAGTGACCAACACGCGGGAATTGGCTGAGATTTCGAGCGCGTGCTTCCCACGCGCCTGTAAGCTCATGTAAAAAAAAAAGGTTCCTGCCGACAAGTTCTTTCCCAGGTAAGTTGCTTTTACTTTCATTTTGTCTTTTGTCTTTTGCTTTATATATATATATATATATAATACTTGTCCTTTTGTCTTTTGCTTTATATATATATATATATATATATAATGCTTGTCCTTTAAATTGCATTTTATCCGTAGTTTTGTTTTAATCGGTTTCTCTTGCTTTTAATTAATTGTAAAAACTGAATTTTCGAAAGCTATTTTAATTCTAATTATTTTTATTTTTAATCTTGTAATTTTATATTTAATTTATGAAATTTTCTGCCATGATTTTAATTAATTCCATAAAGGTGCCTAGTTTAATTATGAAATAAACACTTTCAATGGGGTTCTAATGTAATGAATTGTTAATGCTCTTGTTAATTTGATAGATAATTTGTGTTTACAATTTCTATATAAGATTGCCTTGCATGGTTAATTTAATTAAATATAGGTGAATAGCTAACATCTATTGTGCCAATTTTCTAATGATTGCGAAAGTGGATTTAGAAATTTAGGGCTTGCCATGCTAGCATAGGTATGTCGGCTTCTCCGCATTTTGGAGTATAGATTCGAACGAACATTATTCCCCTATGTAGTTAATTGCGGATCTTGTGATTAAATCGATTGTATCACCCATTCACATAGACATATAGTGTTTTGGATATAATTGATGCCCTTATAACTTCTATCTCTTTTGTGGATGTTTATTTGGAATGGTGTGAGTTAATTGAAAGATGGCTCATATTAGTGTCGTGTTCCCACTAGCATTCTTAACAATTGTAACACATTAATTCTTGATAATTAATAAGAGTTAAAACATTCATGAAATTAGGACCCCATGCCTCTCTCATATTATTTTAAACAAATTAGCCGTTACTTCATTAGTTAATTGTTATCTGCAAATAAACCATTTTAGTTCGTTCATGCTTCTATAATTAACCAACATTGTTGAATAGACACATTTACTTAAATAACCGAGTCTTCGTGGGAACGATCCTTATTTCCCTATATTGCTTTTTGACTGCGTATACTTGCGTAGAGAAAATAGCGAACAAAGATATGATCTTTTGTTAAGAAAATGATGATTTCTTAAGAGGACGAGTCTTCTGGAATTAAAAAAATCCCGAGTTCGACCACCGTCGGGGGTTCCGCCCCCGGACCCCGACCGGGGCTGCCGCCCCCGGACCCCCGCATTGTTTGTTTATATGTTCTTAATTGTTTATTTGAGCATGGTGCTGGTTATGGCCTTAAGACCCTTAGTTTAATGGTTTGTGGTTTTATAAATACGACTTGCATGTCGTTTTCTTCATTCTTGTAATTGTTTAACCTCGAATGTAACTCAAGTTTTATTATGTTAGTACATTAGTATAGGTTGTATTCAATTATTCAATGTAATGTACTTGAAGATTGAAGGACGATCAATGAGGAGAAGCAACCAAGGAGAAAGAGAAGAATGAAGACTTGTAATTGTATTTATATTTATCCACCATAGATTGACCTTGATTCTTTTCATTAGCTTGAAAAGGATCATTTAGGATAAAGGCCATAACCAAGCACGTTTACTTAGTGCACTTTACATATACATAATGTATGTGTAGAGATAAAGATGCATGTTTGATTAGATTAATCATGTATGTATTAGATACATCGCCCATGCCATGCCTGCTTAAATAAGTTAAAATCTGTAACGATTCGAGATTTTAAAATTTAACATAACGATCATGAGATTTCTGAGTTTATGAAACAAGGAATTAAATACAAATTTTCAATTTTTTCGATATGGGAAGATTTTGTCAAAAACGGTTTTTACCTGTAAGGAAGTTGGGTATTAAGCGAGGCCACTTGTGACTCCTCCAACAACCTGGAAATCAAACTATTGATGAATATTAATTTGAAGTATTTAATTCAAGGAAAATTGGGAATCTATTTATGATGGGATCATGGTCTTTTTTAATTCTAAACCCCTTAACAAAAATATTAAGTTTTAATCAGATGCTTTCCAATGAATTAACACTCATCGAATCCTAGATCGATAAGGGGAAGGGCTGTCAGTGGCAGGGGACTCCTGTCTATCGTGGTGAGATGTGACGAATATAAACGGTTATATTCGGCCGTTGTATCATTGGGTCTAACTTAACTGAGTCGATAATATGGTGGAAATAAAAGGTTATATTCAACTATTATGAACTTAGAAGCATAGAGTTTGGTTGAAAATCTATTTGATAGATAAGATCAATCGTTGATCACCAAACTATCCAAGAATTATATATGATATAATTGACAACTGTTGTCTACCTAAATAATCATGTTTCAAGGACTACTAGTGGTTGACTTAGGACATGACGAAATATGGATTTGGCTCACTAGAAAGATTTATGGGATATACTTTCCGAATTAATAGTAAGGGTTATTGATTTGATAAAAATAGTGGGAGATATATTATGAATATATATCATAATCATTTGGACATAATAATTTATAAATTCAGACAATCTAATGTTTATTATGTGCTTTTATCATTGTAGATACTAAATAATGGCAAACAACACAAACACACTTTCCGTACGATCAGTCCTTGAGAAGGACAAGCTGACATGAGGAAACAACTTCCTAGAATGGCAGAGGAATTTGAGGATTGTCCTCAAGCAGGAGCGTAAGCTTCAGTGCATTGATATCCCTCCGCCAGGTCCCCTTCCCGAGGGTGCTACTGCTGAGGAAGTAGCGGCCCATGCAAGGGATGAGAATGATGCAAATGATGTTGCATGTCTTATGTTGGCAACTATGAGTGCTGAGCTTCAAAGACAGCATGTGCATATGGATGCATATACTATCAATGAGCACTTACAAAGCATGTTTGCAAGCCAAACTCGTCAAGAAAGGTTCAACACGAGTAACTCACTCTTTAATTACAAACAAGGGGCAAGTGAACCAGTTGGCCCACATGTTCTGAAGATGATTGGTTACATTGAGTACCTTGCTACTTTGGGTTTCCCGATTGCTGCGGAAACTAGTATTGACCTAATCATGAATTCTTTGAATAACAAATTCACTCAGTTTGTTGTGAACTACAATCTGAATGAATTTGACAAAACACCTACTGAATTGTTGCATATGTTGAGAACATATGAGACCAACATGAAGACAGCTGAACCTGCTCCCATACTGATAGTGGGAAATAAAGGTAAGGCCAAGGGGAAAGGCAAGTGGAAGGGTAAGAAGAAGACTGGATCTGATTCTACACCCAAGCCAAAGTCAGGTCCCAAACAGGCTTTAAAGCCTAAAGGTGGGGTTGCTAAGGGTGAATGTCACTACTGTAAGAGAACTGGTCACTGGAAGAGAAACTGTCCTGTTTACTTGGAGGATCTGAAGAAAATGAAGGCTGTTCAGATTTCTGGATCAGGTATTTATGTTATAGAAGTCAATCTGTCTACTTCTACATCTTGGGTATTGGATACTGGATGTGCTTCTCACATTTGTATAAATGTGCAGGAACTGCAGAGAAGTAGGACTTTGGCTAAGGGAGAAGTGGACCTACGAGTAGGCAATGGAGCAAGAGTTGCTGCTTAGCTGTAGGAACTTATTATTTATCTTTGCCCTCTGGGCTTGTTTTAGAACTTGAAGACTGTTTTTACGTGCCTCTGATTCGCAGAAACATTATTTCTGTTTCTTGTTTGGACAAGAAAGGTTTTTCGTTAACAATAAAGAACAACAGTTGCTCTTTTGCTTTGAATGATTTAACCTATGGTGTTGCGCTTTTGTTTAATGGTTTATATGTTCTTGATTTAGATAATCCTGTCTGTAATATAGAAAACAAACGACTTAAAGTTAATGACTCAAATCAAACATACCTCTGGCATTGTCGTCTAGGCCATATAAATGAGAAACCCATATCCAAATTACATAAGGATGTATATTTGGATAAGTTTGATTTTGAATCATACCAAGAATGTGAATCTTGTTTGCTTGGTAAGATGACTAAAGCCCCTTTCACTCTGGTAAAGGTCAAAGGGCCACTCAACATCTCAAGCTAAAACATAGTGATGTATGTGGCCTAATGCGTGTGATGGCTAGAGGAGGATATTACTACTTCATAACATTTACTGATGATTTCAGTAGATATGGATATGGATATGTATATCTTATGAAGAACAAATCCGATTCTTTTGAAAAGTTCAAAGAATACAAGGCTGAAGTAGAGAAGCAAATTGGCGGTGGTGCAAGTATTAAGATCTTACGATCCGATCGTGGGGGTGAGTACTTAAGCACTGAATTTAAAGAGTATTTAAAGGAGTGTGGTATTGTATCACAACTCACTCCGCCAGGTACACCTCAATGGAATGGAGTTTCAGAGAGGAGAAATCGCATCTTATTGGACATGGTGCGATCGATGATGAGTCATGCAGATCTTCCAATAAGTTTCTGGGGTTATGCCCTAGAAATAGTGGCTTTCACACTTAACCGTGTTCCTACTAAGAAGGTTCAAAAGACTCCATATGAGATATGGGAGGAGAAACGGTCAGGCATGAGCTTTATGAAAGTTTGGGGATGCAAGGCGTTTGTGAAACGTCAAGTATCTGACAAGCTTGAACCTAAATCCGAAGAGTGCAATTTTGTGGGATACCCTAAAGAAACAAAGGCGTATTATTTTTATAGTCCTTCTGAGCAAAAAGTGTTTATTGCTCGATGGAAAGAGATTTTGTTTCCAAAAAAAACAGTGGGAGAACTATAGATCTCGATGAAGATCGAGAATCACAAAACAACATTGAACCTGAAGTAGAACAAGAGCAGGATGATAATAATGCTCAACAAATACAGGTTGTTCGTAGATCTAGTAGAATTCGCCATGAGCCAGAGAGATATGGATTTCTCTTGACTCAATGTGTTATTTGATGCTTATAGATGAAGATGAGCCTCTTACATACCAAGATGCTATGAACAGTCCAGACTCTAAGAGATGGATTGAAGCCATGAAATCCGAGATGGATTCCATGTACGAAAACCAAGTATGGACTTTGGTTGATCCACCTGAAGGGGTAAAACCCATAGGGTGCAAATGGGTTTTCAAGAAGAAAACTGACATGGATGGAAATGTTCAGACCTATAAAGCAAGGCTGGTAGCAAAAGGTTTCAAACAAATTCATGGTATTGACTATGATGAAACTTTCTCACCAGTGGCTATGGTCAAGTCAATAAGGATTTTGCTTACCATTGCAGCATTCCATGATTATGAAATCTGGCAAATGGATGTCAAAACAGCCTTCCTTAATGGAAGCCTTGAAGAGGATGTGTACATGACACAACCTGAAGGTTTTGTCGATCCAAGGAATGTTGGCAAGGTATGTAAATTACGTCGATCCATTTATGGATTGAAGCAAGCATCTAGGAGATGGAATATTCATTTTGATGAAACAGTCAAAGAGTATGGCTTTGTTCAAAACGAAGATTAACCTTGTGTTTACAGGAAGGTTAGTGGGAGCCATGTGTCATTCATAGTACTATATGTTGATGATATACTACTAATGGGGAATGACATACCTTCTCTAAAGGCTGTTAAGACTTGGTTAGGGAGCAACTTCTCTATGAAATACTTAGGAGAGGCAACCTACATTCTAGGAATGAGGATCTATAGAGATAGATCTAGAAGGATGAACAGTCTAAGTCAGAGCACATACATTGATAAGGTTTTGCATCGTTTTGGTATGTAAAATACAAAAAGGGGATATGTCCCCGTGTCTCAAGGGATAACGATCTCTAAAGACCAGTATCCGAAATCATTAGATGAGAAAGATCACATGAGAAAGGTTCCATATGCCTCAGAAATTGGATCTATCATGTATGCAATGGTATGTACTCGCCCAGATGTTTCGTATGCTTTGAGCATGACGAGCAGATACCAGTCTAATCCAGGTGAAGGTCACTGGACGGCAGTCAAGAATACTCTAAAGTACCTGAAAAGGACTAAAGATTCATTCTTGGTGTATGGAGGAGAGGAGAAACTGGTTGTAAAAGGTTACACCGATGCAAGTTTCCAAACAGATAGGGATGATACTATATCACAGTCTGGTTTTGTGTTTTGTCTAAACGGAGGTGCTGTAAGCTGGAAGAGTTAAAAGCAAGAAACATTAGCTGATTCTACAATGGAGGCTGAGTACATTGCAGCTTATGAAGCAGCTAAGGAGGCTGTTTGGATTTGAAAATTCATTACTGATTTGGGAGTGGTTCCATCGATCGCAGATCCCATTGATCTATACTGCAATAATAATGGAGCCATTGCACAGGCTAAGGAACCTAGATCACACTCCCGATCCAAACATATACTCAGGAGATTTCACCTTATTTGAGACATTAATGAAAGAGGTGACATACACATATGTAAAGTGCACACAAATGATAACATTGCAGACCCACTGACCAAAGGCTTGTCGCAGCAGAAGCACGATGGTCATACTAGTTCCATGGGTATTAGATACATGGGTGATTGGCTCTAGTGCAAGTGGGAGATTGTTAGTGTAGGTGCCCTAGAGGCAATACATTGTTTCTTTGAATAAACCTTTATGTCATTTGATCTTTCAATAAACGTATTTATTAGGACTTTAATTACTGCGATATATTTGTTAGCAAAATAAATGTCCTTAGAATCATGATACACATTATATAGTTTAAGTACATGACTTGAACTTGAGATTATATAATATATCATATTCTTAAAAGGTCCCTGGTCGTGTATTATTATTATAGGACAATAATAATACAAAAATAGACTAGTATGTTGTTTGATAGATAACCACATCTCATTGGTTATAAGTATGCAGATACTAAAGTCAATACATAGGTACATGTAGGAGTACATGGTACTGGACAGACCCACAGTGAGATTCTTCACGGTTAATAAAGTCATAAGAAAGACTCACAGTGATAATGGTGTAATGATCCTTTGACTTGAGATCATTATATTTCTATACGAGGATTAATATACTTTGACTACATTAAAAGTTACCTTTGACCGGGTGATGATAAAAGTGGACATCGGATATATTATGAGTCGTATGAGAAATATGAATGATAGATAAAGGATTTAACCCTTCTAGAATTAGGAGAGATATTATTGGCCTCTTGATTGAGTGAGACTATAAAATGCAAGGCCGTGCTCAAATAATGATTTGTTTTTAATAGTCTACTCATGGATCAAGTAAACCCAGATTAAATGTTGAATAGGATGACTAAACACATGCCTCGAGTTTAATCTATAATATTTGGTTAAAGGGATTATATTACACGGAAACATTAATCACGAAAAATGTTTTATCGAATCACGATTTAATTATTGTTTAATTGGGTAACAATGATGTATTACTAGATACCGCTCATTGTTTATAGTTTTATTGGAGAATAAAATTATTGCCAATTAAATAATAGCCTATAGGGTCACACACATTGAGCACTTAAAGGAATAATTAATTTAAATTATGGATTTAAATTAATTGGTGATTATTTGAATTTTATTATGGTAATTAAGTGAGACTTAATTAATTGAGATAATATATAAATTCGAATTAGAGGAGTATTTCTGCCCATAATAATTAAGTGTGACTTAGTTATTAATTAAATAGTAGAATTTCGTTTAATTATTTAATCCTATACCTAAAAGGGTTGGGCTTTTGCTGTTGAGGGCCCATTAACCAGTCATTATAAATAGATAATGATAGGTTAAAAGGGTTTTACGTTTTTATGAAAAACCCTAGAGAAGGCAGCAAGAAAAGGCAGAAATCGAATCATCAATAAGGAGGCTAGTACATCCATTCCGCAGTCAAGTTCGTGAGTCGTTCTTGAAGGTGTTCGTGTGGATACCATAGAGGTGTTTTCCTAGAGGTAGACACAAGTTGTGAAAGCTAGGATCTCCGTTGAGTTCATGAAAGTAAAGCTTTTTAAAGGTATGATTCGTAATCTCCATAATCTGTCCATAATTATACATGGATCCTGGTTTGGGTTTCGATTTTTATTGTTTTATTTACGTTTATCCGCTGCGTTTTATGCCTCGAAACCCAACAGTTAGTCTAAATATAACTATCAGTATAACAATCCCACCGATTTTCATATTCTGAGTTATTTGGTAGTTATATTATCAGTTTGTTTGCAATATGACTACTCAATTAGTTCAGTTATATTACGTTTACACGTAATATAACTATCAGTATGACTATCAACCGATAGTCATATTAGAATTGATTTTGTATTTATCCGATAGTTATATCTTTAAGTCATATCAGTTTTTATCCTCCAACTCGCGTATTAAGTCACCGAGTACTACGATTGATACATACATATACACACACCACTGAATCGAATTGCTGCCCGATTTTCTTCAAGAAACATGTTAATCTAAGAACACCAATCGATACCCATTCAATACTCTACAAAACGACAGTTTAAATGTGAGATTTAGTCGAGTTTTGTGATTTTGGGTTTAAAATATTCGAATTTTTGATTTAAAATTCAAGAGGATTGGTTGTGATTTTTCAAAAGCTAAAAATAGACTTGTGTTTGTGTTGTTATCAACATCATTGCCTCAAATTTTCAAAATTTTTGGTGAAGAATTCAATTTTTCGAATTTTTAATTATTTATTAATTCGAATTTTGTGAATTAATTAGTTTAATTGTTGAATTTTGCAGATTCCATAAATTTAATATTTGATTTGGAATGGCTGGTGCTTATAATAATTTTGAGATTGCTAATCACAATTTTATTGGATATTTTAATCCCGAGGATTGCTCGGTGGATCGGTTCAAGCCTTGGATAACTTTTCTGAACGAACAAAATATCTGTAGCCATGCTATAACTGCAAATATTCCCATGAAATTTGGTCCACTTAAACTAATGTGTACTACAGCTGTCTCAGATGGAAGATCGTTTTCTTTCAACTTTAATGATAAGACATATACAGTGGATGAATCTGTCTTCAATGCTGCTCTGAAACTTCCTACTGAACAGTTTACTGAAGCACCATCAACTGATGAGTTGACCCAATTCTTTACACATCTGAATTATCAAGGTCAACTGGATCTTAAACGTCCACTCAAAAGCAATCTTGTTCAAGAATGGAACATTTTCTTCGAGATCATCGCAAAGGTTTTTGCCAATTCTACCAAGAGTAACAATACCGTCATCACAGGTATGTTACAGTCAATTGGTTTCTCAATTGCTCATAATAGAAGGATCAACTATGGCCTATATTGTTAAATCGTGTGAAGAATTCTAGAAAGAACTTTGGGAAAGGTAAAATGGTTAAGTGTCATTACCCTCGATTTTTGACATTAATATTTAATCATCTTATGACTAAGGATCAGGCTACTCCATTTCCAAATGATCGAGTTCAATGGTCTGGTAAGCCAAACAAGAAGTTCTACACTAGGTTGGATACTTCTAAGGCTCTGTTGCATGTTCCAGTGGTCATAACACCATATATGTCTACATTCATAAATTTGCCAAATGTTATGCCTCAACCAGTTGCTCGGATACTTGCACTTGAACAAGCTCCAGAACATGAAGCACAACAAGCTCCTGAACATCAACCAGAACCAGAACCTCAACCTGATCCTGAACCCTTAATTGCTCCTGAACCTCAACTTCCAGTGGATCAACCCACTCAGAGTGAAGATGATGCAACTGTTAATGATCAGGTATTTGACTCAACTACTTCGCAATCTCATTCTGATAGTCATTTATTTGTGAGAAATGACCAAGGGACTGTAGCACCACAACCTTTAACCCAGGTCAATGCACCAAACACCAATTCTACATTCTCCAAATACTATCACAGAAAGAAATTGTCAATCAAAAGATCTAATCCGAGTAGTGATGTCTTGAGTGAAACAACAGCTTTGCCTTTACATAAGAAAAGTAAAACTATATCTGAGCCAACTGTAAACCCCTTCATTTCTTCAAGCACACCCCCGTTACTCACAATGGGGGAAGACATTTTCTTAAATGAAGCTGAAAACATTGTCATGCAAGGAGAGCAAGTTACAGTGCCTGTCATTCTTACTGCAGAAGAACCCTCACAGGTTGATAGGGATTTGCGAACTCCCATTGCACCACCACTGACCTTCCAAGAGGAGGCTAAGGTGATTTCTGATGCAGGTACAATGGATGCAGCTCAGGAATATGAGAGGAGTGATGTAAGGATTACCTCAAATCTGAGTGAAACACTAGCACGTGAGGTGAGTGATACTCATAGAGCTATTGAGGTGAGCGCACACAATAACACAAACACTCTATCTCTCATGGCACAACTTGATCAGATGAAAGAAAGTCTTGCTCAAGCTGAAGAGGATAATAAAAACCTAATGTTTGACATGGATAACATGAGAACTATCTTCAACAACAAGATCAATGCACTCAAACTCTCTCAACAACAAGCAATTGTAGACTCTGGAGATGTCACAGTGCCTCAAGGTCTCATTATAACTTCTATGTCGAATCAGATTGAAGATCTTCAGAATAACATAAATGAGAATCACTTATCCACTGAACATCGTCTCAGTCAAATTGAGAGGCAAAATGATCATCAAGCAAAGGGGTTGCGACACTTATATAATATCATTAGCAGAACTCACCCACTTACAGCAGAAGAGAAGAAATTCTTTGAAAGTAGTGATGAAGGTGGCCCTGAAGCTGGTACAAGCCATAAAACTGTAGAGGATTCCTCAACTAAGGGGGAGAAATCTAGAGGGGGAGGAAGTGTGAGTAAAGAAAAAGATGAAGATAGGAGTGATAAGGAGGGGAAGAAGAAGATAACTCAAGAAGCAGCAGCACAGGATGATGACACTGTAGAAGGTTATTACTATACAGGTGAACCTGATAACCTTGATCTTTTTGCTGACTTGCAATTTCCTGATGATGGTGAAGAATTTGGTGAATCGGATCTCAATTTTTGGGATGATGAAGAGCCAGTAGTTCCTGATTCTGTTGAAACACAAAGAATGAATTTTGAAGCTAATAAAGAACTTGAACAGAATGATGCTTATCTGTCTATGAGAGAAGAAAGACTCAAGAAGATACTAGAATAGATAGCTCATAATGAAAGGCTTCAAAAGGCTGAACAGGAAGCACTACAAAAGTAACTTGCTCAAAAGCTAGAAGAAAGGAAGATGTACATCAAGTACAAAAGTGGTGATAAATGGGAACGTGCTCAAAAAATAATAGACTCACCACAAACTTCTGACTATGATGATCGTCGGGTGATTGCTATTTTTGAAATCTTTAAAAAGAAGAACCCTGTACATGACATGTACCTAAAAGCTTTGAAGACAGAAATTGTAAGAATAACTATTGCAACTGATCCGAAGAATGGTGAGCTACTAATCTTTTTGGAATGTCATAAGCTTGTATCTCATAAAGTATCTCTTCAGTTCTTCTATGATATATCTCTGTCAGAGCTTTGGGTGCTGAGACCAAAAGTTAGAACATCTTCTGAGCTAGGTATACTACTTCATGAAAAATTTCAAGAATTTGCTGAAAGAGGTGGTCCTGAAGTAATAGATAACCCTCCACAAGTTAAAATTCTTAAGGGAGAAGTTATTCACACTCTTAATCTTCAGACAAAGGAATTATATACACATCTTGCCAGACATTTGGTGTATGTTGAATATGCTCTTCGAAATCATGGTTTTACAACTCAAGAAAAAATTGAAGCTGCAGATCATATAAGATCCTATGCTCAGACCAACATGAAGAAGTATAAGCAGTATCAAGGTGAGTTGAGAAAGAAACTTGGAATACCACTAGTTTATCCTACAGATGTATCATCCAGAAGAGAGTTACTTGTTGACTCTGAATTGATCAAGAATCTACCGGATCTGGATGAACAAGAGAAGGAGAAATCAACGAGGAAGAAAGTGATAAATGAAGATCAGCTCTGCAAGTGATATCTTTAGAGCTTAGATAGAACAAGATAGGATAATTGTCTTATATGATCAGTCTAGAGGATCATCTATCTTGTATTTATCTTTTCTGTTTGAATCTGGATAATGTTATATATGAACCAGAACTTTTCCATTATTTACTTAGCATTTAAAGTTTTATCTTTTACTTGTTTAATTGGGATTAGTTGAAGAATCCTCTAGGTATTTGCTTGTTATTATCTAACAAACAAATAGGGGGAGATTGAAAGGCATATGACTCAACCTATTTGTAGTTCGATGATGCTAATCCAATTAAACTAGATTGTAATAAGTAAATAATATCAACTGTCACAGGAATCTCAAAAGATGATAACTGTAAGAAGAAAAATCAACAAGTCAATCTATAGTTTTGATGTTTTACACCGGAAGAAGATTCAGCTATCTGATCAAGCCTCAAGGTAGAATTGAAACACATGGATTCATTTAAAGGACAGAGGTTTCTATAAGTGATAAGAAACAATATCAGTACAGAATGATTGAAGAGAGTGAAGAATAAAAAAAGACCATAGTTTAAAGTCAAGATGAAGAACAGAGATTGGAGTTAGTCGTTCATGAACCAGACAGTACATCGAGCGTCAACATCGATCCAGTGTATGTTCCTTATTATAATTACGTGGTACATAGTGAAGTATTGACTATTAAAGGATTTGTATTAATTCTACTTTAATTAATTAAATCAAATAATTAATTTAAATAAATTAATTAATTCTATCAGAATTAATATATTTGTTAAAGTAATTAATATATTTGTTAAAGTAATTATTAGATTAATTAAATCAGAATTAATATGAAAAAGAAATAGTTATTTAAATAATTTTTATAAATCATTTGATTAATTATAAGCAGAAAAATATGATAATATAACTATCAAAGGATAGTTATACCGATTGTCATATACAGTTCAAAGATTATAGTAATATCAAGATGTTGGATTGGACAGTCATATTATCTCAACTGGATAGTCATATCTCATTCAAAGAGATAGTAATACCGAATGTTATATTCAAAGAGATAGTCATATCTAGTTCAACAGACTGTCATATCAAGTATTAAGTATAGTCATACCGAAAGTTATATTCAAAGAAACTGTCATATTACTTGCAGTGGATAGTCACACCGAATGTCATATTATTGTTAACTGATTGTTATATCAGTTGAAATAAAGCAATATGCTTATGCCTGTGTTATAAAAGGCAGCAGATTGCAAAAGAAGCAGAACCATTCAAACATAACATCAAATACATACACAGCAGCCTATCTCTCTCTCTCTCAAGCTCAAGAACGCATACAAATTAATTTCTGTAAATTCAAGTTCATCTCAGTTGTAATATTCTATCCATTGGAACTTGTTTACTTGTGATTCTTGTACTACTAGCGAATTAAGTTTCCTAGTTCACAACTTGATATCTTGATTTTTTATTAACTAAATTAGAAAAGTTCATGTTGAATTTTCTAAATATTTATTAATTACTTGATAATCTTTTGGACTGATTTTGTAACACCCATCAAGTTAATATATTGTTATATTCAACTTGAAATCTGTGTTATATTATTCCGCACAAATTTGTTTAAGATAAATTTTATTAAAAGAACAAATTTCGAGAAAATGATATAGATTGTATTCAACCCCCCCTTCTACAATCTTATCGGACCTAACACAAGGACATTGTCATAAATATAGGGAATAAAGGAAGAGTAAAGAATGAATAGTGTTTTTGGTGGAAGTAAGAATATTATGAGACGACACTATATAGAAGTATTCAGAACGGATTTCCGAGTTCGTATTAGTGATCCAGGAGGAAAATAAGTGTATGTAATAGCTGTCGGATTCTGAAAAATCGCACTTTTATTTTCTCAGAGAGTTCCCTGGACACTGAAAGACTTAAGAATTTAACGAAGGGATTTAAGGAATATAAATTCGAAAGTTAGTAAGAAAGATGGAGAATGATAGTACTAATATTATTACGATTTCCGGTAAAACCCTAACTAGTAACAAATGAGTTATTCCTCCGAACGATCAATGAATTGAGCAATAAACGGAAAAAGAAACAAGCAGAGGAAGCAAGATACATGCATGTGCAAGTGATAAATATCTAGTAACCAATCTTGTTACATTACAAACTAGAACCATTAGAGATTAACTAGTACTTATCATCCTTTTCTCATCCAACCACAAAAACAAGACACATGTCTCTCCAAATTCATCATCCATGACATAACCACTTTAATAAAGCTACTTTAAGCTTCATATTTTCTTAAGACACCACAATAATTCATTGGATGAGAGCAAAACAAAGCAACGAAGCAAAGAAACTCCATTTCTCTCCATTTCTCAAAACTGCCCAGCAAGAACTACCTTGAAATAAAAATTCATATCTCCATTTCTATCCATGATAAAATCATCAAATTTTAAGCAAATACTTTCCACTCCATGGTCAATATTACCTCCAAGTTTCATAGCAATCCAAGGAGTATAGCCTAGTCAAATCACCTCCCCAAGTTGAAGAAGCAAACTGTCCAGATTCATGACAGTTTCTGTGACGATTTTCAAATGGTCATATCTCCTTCATTACTCAATGGAATTTGGTGTTCTTTAGCTTGTTGGAAAGCTGGTTAGATGCTCTACAACTCTCTTTAGAAGCATCATCCAGAAAACCTCGGTAAGGACCTCGTTTTTCATGATCTTTCCACTGCATTATAGCAGATCCGAAAATCACTAATTATGTGCTTGATGATTCTTGTTAAGCTTGATTAAGGTGTTCTAAGGATTAGTAAAGGATTAGTAAGGTCTCTACACCCTCCAAGGAAGGTATATCTCATCAAAACCCTAGCTCTTACTTTAAGTTAATGGATGATCTTGATGGTTGTTAGCATGGTTAGGATGTTAGTATGATTATAAGCATGATTATGTAGTTATTATTTGATTTAAGAGATATGATGCTCATGTTGGTAAGGTAGATGATTTTGGATAGCTGTGGATGAATAAAATGTGTAAAAGTTGTATGGATGCCCGGTGTGGCTTGGTTTTGATGGTATGATTTTTGGAACGTTCGATATATAGCCGTTGTAATGCCGAATTTTTGTTAACACTTAGAAACCGAGCATGACAGTAAATATAAATTCCTGACCTTGATAATATTATGACTGGTCCGCATAGATCTCGAGCCATAGATCGTTCTGGCACGAGAATCGAAACATTTCGACTTATGGTTTAGGAGTTATGGTCAAATTACTAAAAATGTAAGAAAACCACATGTCAACCGGATCGTTTTCCGATTTTATAAAAATGTTCGAATCAAAGTTAAACGCGAACGAACCCCTAAAAACCCGCTTGGTTATAACTTTGGTAAAACACTTAGAAAACGAACGATAAAACTCGAGGTATAATCTCGGTTCATAATCGATCGACTTTAGAACTTATACGACTTAAGTATATACCGAGTGTGGGTATGATGACATGTCCTAATAATGAACAAATGTCGGATCGTATCAGTAATAAAAAGAGTTACACTAAAAGGTGTATAACGAGATAATTCAAAAACGTGTTTCGATTTAAGTGAAGTTATACTTAGACTTTTAAAACGTGTTAAGTGGCTAATCTCGAATATTCTGATTGTTTATAGATATCGAGTAGACCCAGGACACGCTATCTCTACCCACACTCGATTACCATGCAAGTGTTCAAAACTTTGAACCTGTTGTTGTGATAATATATATATGTGATTGCCATTTTACATATGCCATAGCATGCATGCCTATTGTCAAATTATATTATGATACCTATTCCCTGAATTGATTTTGGCTTATAGACTAGATACGAATTATCAGTTATAAGTCGGATTGTTTTGATAAGACCCTTAGCGAAGGGCATATGATATTCATTCTTAAATATAGATCGGGAGTCGGTATTTTGAGATATAGATAGTCGTGGAAAACCCGGAGGGATTCCAACGACAAATTATTATTTATCTGAGGAATGTTATTTTTAAATGTTATTTATATTTTCATAAAGTATCAATTACTTGGAAATCTTTCAAGGAATGTTATTCGAGTATTATCTCAGTCGAGAGATATTAAATGAATGTTAGTTTCGAATATTCATTTAGAGTTGATTATTTAATGAATATTTTTTTGATATTCATTAGAATGTTATTTATTAAATGAATATTACTTTCGAATATTCATTTAAGGTTTATGTACTTAATGATTATTATTTTAAAATATTCATTGGAAGTTCTAATTACTTAAGGGATATTATTTCGAATATTCCTTTAAAGTTTTGATTACTAAATGAATATTATTTGGATATTCATTTAGAAGATTATTTATTAAAGGAATATTATTTTCAGATATTCATTTAAAGTTTGACTCATTTATTGAATATTATTTTAAATACTTATTGGAGTCTAAATATTAATGAATAGTATTTTGAATATTCATTTAAGGAGTGATTTATTTAGTAAATAATTCTATATATTCATTCGAGGATTACTTACAAGCAATATTATGATTTAATAATATTCCGTAATTATTATTGAGTTAATAAATATTCTTTGAATATTTATTTAATTCATTTTAAAATGATTTATATTATTTGGAGATTATCTTTCACCTCCAAATATTATGTAAAATATTTCGGAGTCTTTTTACGACTATTTTATCAAGGAAAGGTTCCCAACCCCTTATTTTTCATTTAAATCTATCTTAAAAGGATTTAAATGCTCGCTCAAACTTCCATATTATAGGGGAACCTACTTGAGAAAGGTTATTTATCTTGTTGACTTCCCGGTCATAATTTATCCTTTTCACTCGCAACTTGGTTGCTATGGACTCATTAAGTCTGTGTGTACCTTCTCATCATTCGAGGGGTAAGATTGTTGGAACAAGTTGATATCCATTAACAAGCAAAAGCTTGGGAAATGATGGTGAATTTTCCTTTCCAACTAGATACAACTACTTTGTGGAGTCTTATCAACAAGTATTTCACTTGGGGAAGGGAGGACAAACTCTACGTTTCAATGTTGTGGATTTATTCGAACTAGGAGTCGTGTGTAAGAGGCCGAGCCGCGCGGTCCATCACAAGGCCTAACCATTGCCCAGGGAGTTACTATTAAAGGCAATCGACAAGTGGAGCCGTCAGTTCTTCCTTCTACCGGTAGTAAACTATATTGGGCTGTACCATCCCCGACTGATCATTAGGGAGTGGAATAGCTGGCGCGTGATAACTCCAGTATTGGTTCATCTCCCAAATTGGGAATTCCCTGCAACACGTATCGAGGAGACTTCTTTCAGGTTGACGGTGTCTTCCGCAATACGTATCGAAGAGACTTCTTTCAAGTTGTAGGACTTCGAAAAATGATAATAACTGGAATTGCAATATTTTCTTTGCAAGTTCCTCTTTATATAATAAATGATAATATCTGGCTTATCTTTGACATAGCAGATATTCCCACCTATATATGCATTTTGAGTTACCTCGTAACTTCGTCGTTCATGTTATTCTGGCATCATTTTCGTAAATGCATGGCATATGGTTTGAAAGATACTTTTGAACTGTTATATATTATCGTTCAATTAAATATTATTGTTGGTGGGCTATTGCTCACCCTTGCTTTATTATTATATCACAACAACAGCGAGACCAGATGATTCGCAAAAAGGCGCACTCGATGCTGGCGAGGACGATGAGACTACCAGAGCCGAAGAGAAAGCTATTGGTAGGATATATTCATTCTTTCAGTACCAAATATATGGACTATTGTGACTTATGTAAATGGATGGCAAAGAGTATGTATTCATATTGTAACTCTTTTGGGTTGAAAGAACTCATAATGTGTTTAATAAAATTTGATTGTTACTCTGATTTCATCTCTGGGACTATAACGGGTGTGTTTTATATTGTTTTGTTGTGTCATAAAGATGTAAATTACTTTATGTTGAGGTAAGTTCAAGTATTGTGGACAGAATTGGAGACCGTAACGACCGGATCCCGGACCCCGGATCTGGGGGTGTTACATTCTTCATCTTCCTCATTAATCTGATAAATAGCTGTCCTGAGATTTTGAATTGAGCTTCTAGGAAGATATAAGTCGCCTAGCAGTATATAAGCAAAGTCCTCCCCATCTGGATTAAGAGATAATTGTTCCAAACCTAGATACTCTTCTTTAATAGCAGTACCTTTTACCATTTCAACTTCTTCACCTCTTGTATTTAAATACATGGGACTATATTTGCCATCATACTTTGTTCCTCCATCCAGAAATCTTCATCTGATAGTTGTGTGAATCATAGAAGACCAATTGTTGTAGGCTTCTCTTTCTTTAGCACTGACACTTTTATTCTTGAGCAAATAAAGAACATATTTCAATTCTTTTGCAGATTTGCACAGCAGCTCATGAATAGCCAACTTCTTGATAGTCTTGTCTTTCATGAAGTACAACAATGTCTCTATCTTCTTCGCACCAGCATGACAGTCAGCAATGATAGCAACAGCTTCAAGTTTCCAAAGATGAGAAACAGTTAACTCATCACCAATTTTGTCAACTAGAATATGTTGATCAGTTTGTGTTGTAAAAACAACCTCTGCATTATGAAATCCAATACCTCCTCTTGTTCCAGGTTCAAAATCCTTCAAACCAGATTGCATACTCGTCCACAGTGGTGGAGATTCAACAGACTCAATAGATTCAGCTTCAGCAATCAATGAAGATTCATCAGACTCAATCACTGAATGTCCAGTAATCAGTCCAATAGATTTGAAAACAACTGGTTCATTATAGTTGCACACTCTGTTCTTCCTTTTCTTGCTTTTCTTTCCTATTACTGGTGTATAATTCTGTTGATGTTCTGGAACAAGTCTATTTCTGTCATACCATATCAACTTATCAGATTCATAGACTCTCTTCATGTACTCTCTAGTTGCCTTCCTTTCAATATCTCTTGCTTTTATTCTGGCCTCCTTTTCTTGTTCATCAACTTCCAAATTGTGAATTTCAACCACAACAATAAGAATCATGACCTCAAGTTCTTTCAAGATTTCAGCTTCACCAGAATCAGGAATAGCAGGTTGAGTAGTTCCAGCTGCAATATTCTGTGCTTTCATAGAATTACCTCTTCTAGCTAACTGTGATGTTTCATCAGAAACTTCTTCAGGCAAATTGAATTCATTATCTGGAATCATTTCAAGAAGTAGTGGATATTTCTTCTTCGTTGCTTTCTGAGGATCTTCAGTTATCTCCTCAATTATGATTCCACTAGACCTTGTCTGTCTTTCATTTGTCTGAACAAGCTTTCTTCCTCTTCCTCTACCTTTATCTCCCCTGCCTCTTCCTTTACTTGCAGCAAGAGTATCTTTCTGTTTAGCAATTCCCTCAAGAATCTTCTTTTGTTCTTTTAAGATCTCTTGAGTACTCATGTAAGAATTTTCTGCAGAGATCAAAGCCAGTGCTTCCCTAGCATGATGTTGTTGAACTTTAATATCATTGTGAAATACAATTTCACTCTCACCTGACTTGGAAGTAATCTTCTTAAAGAGATGTGGTGCATCATCTATCTCACCAATAAACAAATCTTCATCTTCTTCAGGAATTGTTGGAAGTAATTGATTCTGACCAGATAGTTGAGATTGTTCCTCTGTCAGAATTTGAGACTGCACCATTATTCTTACTGTTCTCTTCCCAGATTTAGAAACATGAGTTGACTGCTTGGTTTGAGTTTGAGACACACTTCTCCTTGTTACCAAAGCAGCATCAGAGGTTCCTGGTTCATATGACTGAGCACCACCATCATTTCCAGAAGTATCATCATCCTTTCTTACAACTTAGAATAGGTGTGCATTTTGTTTTGACCACCTTCTCCCCCTTTTTGACATTAGTAGCATCATCGGTAGGATCAGTCAATAAAGATAAGATAAGTTGGAGAGAATCTTCAATATTAGTCATCCTTGAGGATAAAGTGACAACCTTATCTTCCAAGGTATCCATCCTTGTGGTGAAGGCAGTGCTTAAACGTTGAAGCTGTTTAGCAGTGGCAATCTCAGAATAAACCATAACCGAGCATGAAATTTTTCGTTATCACTCTTGACAGAATTAATTTAATCTTTCAACCCTTTTGCCAGAATAGTTGTAGTCTTCAGATGAGGTTTGAGATTAGGATCAGAAATCTTAGTAGCTATATGACTGGAGTGAAAAAGTGCATTATTGAAATTTATATCAGTAGAAGGCTGATTCCAATTAGTATACCATTCACATCTTCTTGCAGCTTGAATATGTTCCAGAAGAAGATTGCTGTAATCTCCTATGATCTTAATTTGAGCAGTTGTAGATTTACCCATAGACTCCATAAATTTACTGGATGATCCGTAAGTAGATCCTAGACTTGCTTTCATGACAGCATTAAGCTGAACCGCTTCAGGATCATTATCAGCATCATCATCATCATCGTCATCATATGAGCTATCGTTAGCCTCAGGAATTCTATCATCCACATTGTCTTTAGGATTCATAACTCCTTTCAATTTTAAATCAACAGCAGATGGTACTGTTGTATCCTGAAAACCTGTATTTAGATTAGAAACAAGTCCTATATCTCTCTGTTTTTCTAAATTGATCTCATCACTTCTCACAGCATTACCTAAGTTACTTTCAATAGTAATTGCTACTTTACTAGAAGTTTGAAACTTCTCACTCTGTTCTACCTCTCCTTTTGCCAGTTCAGGAGACTGCCTCTCTTCACTCTTCTTTTTCTCTAAGTGTTCACTCTCTTTCTCACAAGAAAAGTTCTGACTCAACAAATTCAAAGAAATAAGAGGTGGCTGAGAGGAGTGGACTGAAGTTATACAAATAGAGGTATCCCTTGTCTCAGGTCTATCTGTAATCATACTTTCAATAGTAAAAGAAGCAGAGATAGAAGTGTTACCTGATAAAGTTGCGATAGATTCCATTGGTCATGAAGAAAGTGGTTCAATGAGCAGTGGAATATTTGGATCAGAAATACTGTCATCAGGATTGACATCTGCAGCTGGAGAATGACTTGCATCAGTATTTGCTACCAATGGTTCTTGTGTAGTCTGAGGTTGTGAAGCTCCTTTAACACTTTGAGTCAAAGGTTCTTGTGTGATTCCCTCAAATGCAGTGTCTTTAAGTATCTCATGACATTCAGCAATGTGCAAATCATGAGCATCTTTATCTGTCAGACTTTGAGCTAAGTTAAATTCAATTTCTGGAATCCCTTGAGCAATGTTAGGAAATTCCTGTGCTGATGTGAGCTTGCCTGCATCTTCACTTTGAGAAGATGGTTCTTGTGGGGCAGGAATGTTCTTGTCTTCACCTTCCATTTGAGAAAGTGATTCTTGTGGGACCATTCCTTCAGAAATGTCTGCACCCACACTTTGAGTGAGTGGTTCTTGTGGGACCGGATCTTCAATAGCTGCTGAACTTGTAAGAACCCCAAATTTTGGATATAATTAAAACTTTTTATTATGTACTGAGGTAATGGTAAATAGTGATTACGACTACGATGTAACGATTGAGATAATGAATGAAAGGAATAGATTTGGATTCAAATGTTTTTATGCCATGAAGAATGCTAATGGTTGACAACTTAGGTAAGAATAATCTATCTCCTAGGGGAATAAGATATAGCAATTCCAAGCAGGAGAATATTCTCATGTCATCCGGATCGATAACGATTAGTCCAGTAGTTCCGTGATAGGGTTAAGGACCGCCCGAGAAAGAACAAGGACATTGTCATAAATATAGGGAATAAAGAAAGAATAAAGAATGAATAGTGTTTTTTGGTGGAAGTAAGAATATTATGAGACGACACTATATAAAAGTATTCGGAACGGATTTCCGATATTAGTGATCCAGGAGGAAAATAAGTGTATGTAAAAGCTGTCGGATTTTGAAAAACCGCACTTTTATTTTTTCCGAGAGTTCCCTGGACACTGAAAGACTTAAGAATTTAACGAAGGGATTTAAGGAATATAAATTTGAAAGTTAGTAAGAAAGATGGAGAATGATAGTACTAATATTATTAAGATTTCCAGTAAAACCCTAACTAGTAACAAATGAGTTATTCCTCCGAACGATCAATGAATTGAGCAATAAACGGATAAAGAAAAAAGCAGAGGAAGCAAGATACATGCATGTGCAAGTGATAAACTAGTAACCAATCTAGTTACATTACAAACTAGAACCATTAGAGATTAACTAGTACTTAGCATCCTTTTCTCATCCAACCAAAAAAACAAGACACATGTCTCTCCAAATTCATCATCCATGACATCACCAATTTAATAAAGCTACTTTAAGCTTGATATTTTCTTAAGACACCACAATAATTCATTGGATGAGAGCAAAACAAAGCAACAAAGCAAAGAAACTCCATTTCTCTCCATTTCTCAAAACTGCCTAGCAAGAACTACCTTGAAATAAAAATTCATATCTCCATTTCTATCCATGATAAAATCACCAAATTTTAAGCAAGCCTCTCCACTCCATGGGCAATTTTCGCTCAAAATTTCATAGCAATCCAATGAGTATATCCTTGTCAAAGCACCTCCCCAAGTTGAAGAAGCAAACTGTCCAGATTCATGATAGTTTCTGTGACGATTTTCAAACGGTCATATCTCCTTTATTACTCAATGGAATTTGGTGTTCTTTAGCTTGTTTGAAATCTGGTTAGATGCTCTACAACTCTCCTTTAGGAGCCTTGTCCAGAACACCTAGGTAAGGACCTCGTTTTTCATGATATCTTTCCACTGCGTTATAGCATATCCGAAAATCACTAATTATGTGCTTGATGATTCTTGTTAGTTAAGCTTGATTAAGGTGTTCTAAGGACAAGTAAAGGATTAGTAAGGTCTCTACATCCTCCAAGGAAGGTATATCTCATCAAAACCCTAGCTCTTACTTTAATTTTATGGATGATCTTGATGGTTGTTAGCATGATTAGGATGTTAGTATGATTATAAGCATGATTATGTAGTGATTATTTGATTTAAGAAATATGATGATCATGTTGGTAAAGTAGATGATTTTGGACAGTTGAGGATGAACAAAATGTGTAAAAGTTGTATGGATGCACGGTGTGGCTTGGTTTTGATGGTATGATTTTTGGAACGTTCGATATATAGCCGTCGTAATGCCGAATTTTTGTTAACACTTAGAAATCGAGCATGACAGTAAATATAATTTCCTGACCTTGATAATATTATGACTGGTCCTTGTAGACCTCTAGCCATAGATCGTTTTGGCGTGAGAATCGAAACATTCCGACTTACGGTTTAGGAGTTATGATCAAATTACTAAAATTGGTTCGTAACCGTAAGTAAAAGTTCGGAACTTCAATTGAACCATCGTAAAGCATGTTACTCATTGGCGAATCTTGGTAAATAAATACTAGAGGTCATAAGAAAGGTATGAAAGAAAACCACATGTCAAACGGATCGTTTTCCGATTTTATAAAAATGTTCGAATCAAAGTTAAACGCGAACGAACCCCTAAAAAGAAACCCGCTTGGTTATAACTTTGGTAAAACACTTAGAAAACGAATGATAAAACTCGAGGTATAATTTCGGTTTGTAATTGATCGATTTTATAACTTATACGACTTAATTATATACCGAGTGTGGGTATGATGACATGTCGTAATAACGAACAAATGTCGGATCGTATCAGTAATAAAAAAGAGTTACACTAAAAGGTGTATAACGAGATAATTCGAAAACGTGTTTCGATTTAAGTGAAGTTATACTTAGAATTTTAAAAAGTGTTAAGTGGTTAATCTCGAATATTCTGATTGTTTATAGATCATCGAGCAGACCCAGGACACGCTATCTCCACCCACACCCGATTACCAGGAAAGTGTTCAAAACTTTGAACCTGTTGTTGTGATAATATATATATATATATATATATATGTGATTACCATTTTACATATGCCATAGCATGCATGCCTATTGTCAAATTATATTATGATACCTGTTCTCTGAATTGATATTGGCTTATAGACTAGATACGAATTATCAGTTATAAGCCGGATTGTTTTAATAAGACCCTTAGCGAAGGGCATATGATATTCATTCTTAACTATAGACCGGGAGTCGGTATTTTGAGATATAGATAGTCGTGGAAAACCCGGAAGGATTCCAACGACAAATTATTATTTATCTGAGGAATGTTATTATTAAACGTTATTTATATTTCCATAAAGTATCAGTTACTTGGAAATCTTTCGAGGAATGTTATTCGAGTATTATCTCAGTTGAGAGATATTAAATGAATGTTAGTTTCGAATATTCATTTAGAGTTGATTATTTAATGAATATTATTTTGATATTCATTAGAATGTTATTTATTAAATGAATATTACTTTCGAATATTCATTTAAGGTTTATGTACTTAATGATTATTATTTTAAAATATTCATTGGAAATTCTAATTACTTAAGGGATATTATTTCGAATATTCCATTAAAGTTTTGATTACTAAACGAATATTATTTGGATATTCATTTAGAAGATTATTTATTAAAGGAATATTATTTTCAGATATTCATTTAAAGTTTGACTCATTTATTGAATATTATTTTAAATACTTATTGGAGTCTAAATATTAATGAATATTATTTTGAATATTTATTTAAGGAGTGATTTATTTAGTAAATAATTCTATATATTCATTCGAGGACTACTTACGAGCAATATTATGATTTAATAATATTCCGTAATTATTATTGAGTTAATAAATATTCTTGGAATATTTATTTAATTCTTTTAAATTCTTTTTAAAATGATTTATATTATTTGGAGATTATCTTTCACATCCAAATATTATGTAAAATATTTCGGAGTCATTTTACGACTATTTTATCAAGGAAAGGTTCCCAACTCTTTATTTTTCATTTAAATCTATTTTAAAAGGATTTAAATGCTCACTCAAACTTCCATATTATAGGGGAACCTACTTGAGAAAGGTTATTTATCTTGTTGACTTCACGGTCATAATTTATCCTTTTCACTCGTAACTTGGCTGCTATGGACTCATTAAGTCTGTGTGTACCTTCTCATCATTCGAGGGGTAAGATTGTTGGAACAAGTTGATATCCATTAACAAGCAAAAGCTTGGGAATTGTTGGTGAATTTTCCTTTCCAACTAGATACGACTACTTTGTGGAGTCTTATCAACAAGTATTTCACTTGGGGAAGGGAGGACAAACTCTACGTTTCAATGCTGTGGATTTATTCGAACTAGGAGTCGTGTGTATGAGGCCGAGTCGCGCGATCCATCACAAGGCCTAACCATTGGCTAGGGAGTTACTATTAAAGGCAATCGATAAGTGGAGCCGTCAATTCTTCCTTCTACCGGTAGTAAACTATATTGGGTTGTACCATCCCCGACTGATCATCAGGGAGTGGGACAGCTAGCGCGTGATAACTCCAGTATTGGTTAATCTCCCAAATTGGGAATTCCCTGCAACACGTATCGAATAGACTTCTTTCAGGTTGTAGGACTTCGAAAAATGTTAAAAACTGGAATTGCAATATTTTCCTTGCAAGTTCCTCTTTATATGATAAATGATAATATCTTGCTTATTTTCGACATAGCAGATATTCCCACATATATTTACATTTTGAGTTACCTCGTAACTTCATCGTTCATGTTATTCTGGCATCATTTCCCTAAATGTATGGCATATGGTTTGGCATATGGTTTGAAAGATACTTTTGAACTGTTATATATTATCGTTCAGTTAAATATTATTGTTGGTGGGCTATTGCTCACCCTTGCTTTATTATTATATCACAACAACAGCTTGACCAGATGATTCGCAAAAAGGCACACTCGATGTTGGCGAGGACGATGAGACTACTAGAGCCGAAGAGAAAGCTATTGGTAGGATAGATTCATTCTTTCAGTACCAAATATATGGACTATTATGACTTATGTAAATGGATGGCAAAGAGTATGTATTCATATTGTAACTCTTTTGGGTTGGAAGAACTCATAATGTGTTTAATAAAATTTGATTGTTACTCTGATTTCATCTCTGGGACTATAACGGGTGTGTTTTATATTGTTGTGTTGTGTCATAAAGATGTAAATTACCTTATGTTGAGGTAAGTTGAAGTATTGTGGACAGAATTGGAGACCGTAACGACCGGATCCCGGACCCCGGATCTGGGAGTGTTACAGAACTCCTTTGAAGTTCAGGTTCTTGTGGGCTTGATCCTTTTAGAGTTGAAGTGATCCTTTGTTTCTTCTATCTACGAAAAACCTTTGCTTCAGCTTGTCTCTTTATCTGAAGAGGTGTTGGTTTATGACCAAGCTGAGCAGCAATAGCATTTACTTCATCCACAGACATCTCATTTATTCTTCTCTTTGGAGATGTAGGTGCTGGAGAATAAGATATCTCAACAGTCTTTACAGGTGATGTATCAGGAGTAGAGATATCGGGAATGATAGATGTGTCAGGAACTGATGATTCATCAAGATCAATATCATCATTAAGATTCTACATATCTTCAGGAATATAATACTGACTCTTGTTGACTATCCTTCTTCTTTTCTTTGGCTTTACTGGCTTAACCAATTCAGCAGTAACAGGAGCAGCAACTTCCTTTTTCTTCATGATTATTGAGATGGTCTTGTCATCATCACTATCAGAATCAGAAACCTGTTGCAAAAACTTTCTCTTTTCACCTGTTTCTTTAGATGCTCCAGCCTTAATCAAAGACTCATCAATTAGAACCCCTTGTTCACCTCCTTGTGACTTCTTTTGAGTGATGGTTGTAGTGGACAAGTGCTTTGATCCTGATTATCTGCCAGACACATCAGATCTAGCTGACTTCTTTTCTTTTACAACTGATGTCTTTTGAGAGACACCTGAGGTGGTTGACTATTTTGGTAACTGTTTATGGTATGTGCTTATGTTAGGAACAGGATGTGTTTGGTCTTGTCCCATAGCACTTGTGGCTGGGCCATAAAGTGCAGGCAGTCTCTTTTTCAAGAAAAGCCAGACCCCATCAAGAATATAAGGACTTCCCTCAAAACCATTTGCCTTATTTGATTTAACCAAGGATTTGATGTTGTTTTCAAAAATCTTAAAGATAGGCAAAACTGTATCATTTTCAAATTCAACATTGGGACATAAATGAGAGAATATTAATTGAAAAAATCTAACAAAACAGACATAACCACATTTATCTGCTTTCCTAGCACTTAATGCTCTCAGAATAAAAGACCCATAATCAAACATAGTATCATGGATTAGAGAGTACCCAATGTGAACTAAAGCAGTTGGTAGTGCATCTAAGTTAGAGACTTTGTTCAGGAAGCACCTACTGATGGTATCAAAGAAGAAATTCCATTCCTTCTTAAGCTTGGTTCTGTATAACTCTCCAAACTTTCTTGGTTCTCCATTGTAACCCAGACTCGTAGTAAACTCCAGCAAAGAAGCATCAGTAATTGTTGCTGGAGTCTTACCATTGAGAGAAGGTAATTGTAGAGCTTCAACAACCACTTCTGGAGTGACATGATGTGTAACTCCATTGTATGTAAAGGACAAGTTAGGCCTTCCTGAAGGTTCACATACACTAAAGACAGCGGTCTTCCAAACCTACATTACACACTTGAAAGAAACTTTGGCGGGTGCCGTTAAAGCATACTTAATCAGACTAGACGCCAAGAAATCCTGAATGATGTGAAATTCATTCGATAGTTCCTGGTGGTCAAGAACAGCAACATAGTTGTTAGGAGCAAAAGTAACACCATTGATAACAATCTTATTGTTTACAAATGATGAATTCTCCATTTTTGGTGTGACAAAGAGAGATTGAAATTTTGAGCAATTAGGGTTTATGTTCGCACATTGATACAGAGAAAAAGGCAATACTGATAGTTTTGAGAATAATGAATCAGTTTAGAAAACTAAATTGATTTTAGACAACTAATAATTTCTCAAAGACAGGTTTCAGTAATCGATTTGTGCAAAATAAGTAATGGATTAAATTACGTGAAAGAGTGGTGATAACCGCACACAACATGACTTACGATGTTTATCTATATGTATCAATGAATAAAACACACGTGCTCGTATTTTCAAGAAATGCATTTGTGATAATGATTAATAATATGACAATAAAATATTTAATTAAAAATCAAATATCACTCTCTTAAAATACCTGGTACCATTAAAAACCAGAATACGAAGCGTTTCTTGACTTCGTTACTCTCCCATCTCTATTTAACACCTAGAGACTTATCCACTATCCCTTTAATCCTTCATTCTCTCTTGAAAATCACAAACCCTTCACACAACACACCTTTAAACAATGTCAATACTTACCATTAAGGAAAAGAATCTCCATCTCGTAGAGAACAGAGATATCTTCAGTTATACTCATGAAGAGTTTGATGCCTTTGACTGGGAAAGACAACTTGAAACTTTGTGGCTGCAGATGGATGCCAGTCTTGAAGAAATCGAGAGAGAAAGCCCTGTAAGAGTGATCGACATCCATGCTGCTCTTCAAGCAACATTAGCATGGCTTTCCTCTAAGGCATCCTCATCTAACACCACCAACCATTGTTAATGAATATGTCAGCAAAAATAACCTTATCCCTTCAACTTCCACCCAAACAAAGTGGCAAAGATGGGATCTGGGATGGCTGCTAACAATGGAGTGGTTTGGACTTCACTTTTTATTTTCCTGCTGAATAGATTAGTAGATAGAGAGAACAAAAAGATGTAATATTTGCGTGTAATCTCTTTCTTATTATCAATGAAGAATCCTGTTTCTCTAATCTTATTCAATGTGTTCTGCAATTTTTTATGTTTATGAACTGTTCTTCAAAGAATTAAATCAGAGGAGTGAATATGAAAACTAATTAAAGTAATCATGTAAGTAACAAATTCATTAACAATTACCACAATTAAATCAGGAACAGAACAATTAAGGAATACTTGAAATATACAAATTGTACTGATAATCAAACCGTTGCATCAGGATCTGATGTTTGACTAAAGTCCGGATTGACTTTTCGTCAGTATTCGACATGCATCAGGATCTGACACTTATCAGTTTTTTTTTGGTCTCCCCTTGTTCTCAGAAACTTTCATAGTTTACCATTCCCAATTCATTCACCAATTTTGTAAAAGTAGCTTCAGGTAGTGGGTTGGTGAATATATCAGCTAGCTGTTGATCAGTAGGAACAAAGTGAAGTTCGATTGTCCCTTCCAGTACTTGTTCTCTTATAAAATGATATCTGATACTGATATGCTTAGTAAGAGAATGATGCACTGGATTTCCTGTCATAGCAATAGCACTTTGGTTATCACAATAAATAGGTATTTTTGAATATGACAAACCATAGTCCATTAGCTGATTCCTCATCCACATGATCTGAGCAAAACAGCTTCCTGCAGCGATATACTCAGCTTCTGCAGTTGATGTGGAGATAGACTTTTGCTTTTTACTAAACCAAGAAACTAGTCTTCCTCCAAGAAATTGACAACTGCCTGAAGTACTTTTCCTGTCTATTTTGCAACCTGCAAAATCCGAATCTGAGTAACCACATAGATTAAAGTCAGACTCTCTAGCATACCAAAGGCCAAGTGATGGAGTGCCTTTCAAGTATCTGAAATTCTTTTAACTGCAATGAGATGTGGTTCTCTGGGGTTTGCCTGAAATCTTGCACAAAGACAAGTTGCATGCATGATATCCGGTCTGCTAGCTGTTAGATACAAAAGTGAGCCAATCATACCCCTGTAGTTAGTTACATCTACCTCAATACCTTGATCAGGATCAAGCTTGGTAGCTGTAGCTATGGGAGTTGTAGCAGTAACACTGTCTTGCATATTAAACTTCTTCAATAGATTCTTTGTGTACTTTGACTGATTGATAAAAATTCCATCATCAGTCTGTTTAACTTGTAGACCTAAGAAATAGCTCATTTCTCCCATCAAGCTCATTTGATATCTAGACTGCATTAGCTTTGAAAACTTCTCACATAATTTGGGGTTAGTTGACCCAAAAATGATATCATCAACATAAATCTGAACTAATAGCAAGTCCTTACCATGATTCAAGTAAAACAAGGTTTTATCAATTGTACCTCTTTTGAAACCACTTTCCAGTAAGAATTAAGCCAGAGATTCATACCAGGCTCTTGGAGCTTGCTTTAGTCCATAAAGTGCTTTATCCAATCTATAGACATGATCTGGATATCTAGGATCAATGAAGCCAGGAGGTTGTTCAACATATACCTCCTCTTCTAATTCTCCATTCAGAAATGCACTTTTAACATCCATCTGGAAAACCTTGAATTTCTTATGGGCTACATATGCCAGAAAAATTCTGATGGCTTCTAGCCTTGCGACAGGAGCAAAAGTCTCATCATAGTCTATTCCTTCCTGTTGAGAGTACCCCTTTGCAACTAGTCTTGCTTTATTCCTCACAATAGTGCCATTTGAATCTGTCTTGTTTCCGAACACCCACTTTGTACCAACAATTGATCTACCCTTTGGCCTTGGTACAAGTTTCCAGACTTCATTTCTTTCAAATTCATATAGTTCTTCTTGCATTGCTGTAACGCAATCAGCATCCTTGAGTGCATCTTCAACTTTCTTAGGCTCCTCCTTTGATAGAATGTTATTATAGAGGCATTCATTTTGTGTTGCACTTCTGGTTTTAACACCTGCATCAGGATTCCCAATAATTAAATCAGGAGTAAGGCTTTTGGTCCATTTCCTTGCTGATGGTAAATCATTTCTTGAGTTGGATGCTCCCCCTTGATTGGTGTTATCTTCAAAAGAACTAGAATTATAAGAAGCTCCCCCTGAGATAGTGCTATCTCCTCCTGAAGTGCTGTCATGATTATCACTTGAATTTGTTTCTGATGAATATCCTCCTGATGTTTGAGTTGTATCAGTATTGATGGTATTTTGCTGTTGCTCCCCCTCAACATTTGCATTATTTGAATCATCATCAGTAACTTGTGTTTCATCAGGCATTGGTCGATCGTCAGGATCTAACGGAGTATCAGTATCTGACATTACTTCATCAGAATTCTTGGTTGCTTCATTTGCAAAGATCAAACTATCATGTGAGTCTTCAGCAATTCCTGTTATCTTCTTATCATCAAAAGAAACATTGATAGACTCCATGACTGCCCTTGTTCTTAGGTTATAGACTTTAAAGGCTCTTGAAGTTGGATAACCAATAAAAATGCCCTCATCAACTTTAGTTTCAAATTTCCCTAGCTGTTCAGGATGAGGTCTAAGAACAAAGCACTTGCAGCCAAACACATGTAAATGTTTCAGACTTGGCTTTTTCTCTTTAATCATTTGATAAGGAGTGACACCATGTCTGTTGATTAGAGTAATATTCTGAGTATAGCATGCTGTGTTGACTGCTTCTGCCCAGAAATATGTAGGTAGTTTAGCTTCCTCCAACATTGTTCTGCCAGCTTCAATAAGAGTTCTGTTCTTCCTTTCAACTACTCCATTTTGCTGGGGTGTGCCAGGAGCAGAGAATTGTTGAACTATTCCTTTGTACTTGCAGAATTCTTCCATTACTGAATTCTTGAATTCAGTTCCATTATCACTTCTTAGAATCTTGAATTTGTACTTTTTGCCAGTTTCAATGAGTCTTACATGGTCCAAAAGTATCTCAGCAGTTTCATCTTTTCTGTGCATACACCCAGGTAAATCTAGTATATTCATCAACAATGACTAGAGTATACCTTTTCTTACTGATGAACATAATGTTGACTGGTCCAAACAAGTCAAGATGTAGCATGTGATATGGCTCATCAATTGAGGATTTATATTTACTCTTGAATGATGTCCTTCTCTGTTTATCCTTTGACAAGCATCACAGAGTCCATCTGGAGTATACAACGCCTTTGGTAATCCTCTCACCAAATCTTTCTTAACCAACTCATTGATGTTGTTGAAGTTGAGATGAGAAAACTTCTTGTGCCAATTCCAACTTTCATCTACTATTGCTTTACTGATGAGACATGTTGAGGGACCATCAGTATTGGTGTAGACATTGGCTTCATAAATGTTACCACGTCTTTGACCAGTCAAGACAATCCTTCCAGATGTTTTACTGATCACTTCAAAGTGAGTATCATTGAAGTTGACATGATAACCTCTGTCTGTGATTTGACTAACACTAAGCAGATTGTGTTTGAGTCCTTTCACCAGAGCTACTTTTTCAATGATGACATTTCCAATGATTATATTGCCATATCCCAAAGTTTGTCCAATGTTACCATCTCCATAAGACACTGTTGGGCCAGCTTTCTCCTCACATTCTGATAGCAAGGTTTTGTTTCCAGTCATGTGCACAGAGCATCCACTATCCATGACTAACACATTTTTCTTTTTACCCTGCAATGAGAAACACAAAAAGCTCAGTTAGAAGTTTTAAGAACCCACACTTGTTGGGTTCTTTTTGCATGCAATTTAACACTTTTAGCAGCAAAAGTCTTTTTAACAAAAGCAGTTCTGTCAGATTTAAATCCATCAGAATTTTCTTTGTCATTATCAGAATTAACAGATGCATGCTTAGTATTCAGACTCTTTGTTTTACCAGAATTTACACTTTTATTAAATTTTGGCAAGGGATCATAATAATTGTAGTACAAACTATGGTATTCTTCACATGTATAGATAGAATGCCATTTACTGCCACAGTGAAAACATGGATTTTGTGGTTTATAAAATACTGATCTATTCCAAATGTCAGACTTAGGAACTACAATAGCCTTCTTTTTACTCCTTCTGCAATCAATAGCAAGATGATTAGAGTTACCACAATTAAAGCATGTTTTCCTTGGTGCATTTGGAATATACTTATAATTATTTTCTTTGTTTATTCCAATTTTACCATTCCTGTTCCTCTTAGTAGTAGTGGTTTTCTTTCTATCTGTCACTTCATAGATTCTGTTTCTGAGTTATTTCTTAGACAAAAGACCTATATTTTTGACAGATTTAGACTCAGAATTTTGTGTAGAAGTAGATCCCTTTTCTAAAGTAGATTTGGGATTTTCTGGATACACATACTTAACAGGTTTTAATTTGTCTTTGTTCTGTCTGTAACATGTCTATAGGTTTTTGGATTTGTTGATTCATTCACAACAACTCTTCCTGGTTCTGTTGTTTCAGCAGTAACAACTTTACCCTTATTCTTTTTCTTGTCCTCTGGTTTATAACCTAGACACTTTTTCCGGTTCTTATCTGTGATAATATCATGTGTTTTCTTTCCAGAGTGTGTCCAGGTTCTGAGTTTCTCATTAGCATCATTAAGTTCCTTTTCAAGTGCAGTACATTTAAAGTCCATTTCTATCTTCATGTGCTTAGCCTTCTCACATTCATTTTGTACTTCTTGCATAAAGAGTAACTCAGCTTCTAGATGATCATTTCTTTTAGACAATTCTGACATCTCAAGATGATTATTCTAGCATTTTCAAGAGATTGACTTTTAAAGCTAATATGCAGAGACTCTAAGAAAGATCTTAACTCAGAAACATTATCAGTATCAAAATAAAAAACAACTTCAGGTACCTTATTTTCAGGAGCAGCACTCACATCCACATTTGCCATTAATGCATAGTGCACTTTTTCCTCTTCAGAGTCTGAGGAAGAGTCCATCCAATCCTTGCTTGATGAGATAAGAGCTTTGGTCTTGGCCTTTTTGCATTCAGTTGCAAAGTGACCCATTCTATCACAATTTTAGCATTTGACTTTTGACTTGTCAAACTTGCTGCTTTTGATTTCATTCTTCTTGTACCTTTTCTTGTCAGTATTGAAAGGTTTCTTCTGAGAGTTGCCTTGTCTTCTAGCCTTTCTGAACTTCATCTTCTTGAAGCCTTTGACTATCATAGCAACCATTTCCATCATATCAGAATGAGTAGAGTCATCATCAGTATCAGTATCAGGATTGGCATCAGGATCTGATGATGAGACGTCAGTATTGGACTCACCTACTCTACTTCTCCTTCTTGAAACCTCCACGGTTTTTCCTTTTGATTTTGATTCAGCATTCAAAGCAACAGCCTTTGCTTTGTTGGTCTTCTTATTCTTCCTTTGTTGAACCTCAAGATCATGGGTTCTTAGCATCCCATAGACTTCATCAAGAGACACAACATTTAGAACATACTGATGCCTAATGATAGAGGTTTGAATATCCCACTCCTCAGGAAAAGCTCTAAGAAACTTGGTGTTCGAGTCTTCTGGTTCATACTCTTTACCCACCAGAGATAGATTATTCAATAATGTCAAAAATCTATCATACAGATCAGTGAGGCTCTCATCAGATTTTGCATCAAACTGCTCGTACTCTTTAATCAACAGAGCCCTTCTGTTTCTTTTGATAGATTCAGTACCCTGGCATTGAGTTTCCAAAGTTTCCCAGATCTCCTTAGTAGTTTTACATGCTATCACTCTGTTTGACATGACAGCATTAAGGCTATTATGAAGAATATTCTTCACCTTTGCATCTCTGAGTACTTCAGCCTTTTCCTCATGAGTCCATTCAGCCTTGTCTTCTGAACATAGTGCTCAGGTATAGTATCTGTTCTAGCAACCAGTCTCTTAGGTATATATGGACCATCATATATTCGATCGAGATAATTAGGATAAGTTGCCTCCAGATACATCAACATCTTTACCCTCCATGTGGGGTATTCAACCTTTTTGAGAATAGGGATTTTAATACTTTCATACTTTCTTGTCGAAATCTTAAGATCGGTTCTGATTGTAATTAATCAGTTTGCTCTGATACCAATTGTTGCCCAGTAATTAACAATTGTAGAAGGGGGGTTGAATACAATTGTATAAGATTTTCGACTTAAACAGAAATAATAACTCAAGTATGAATGAATAACAGCTTTATTAATTCTAATATAAATTTGTTACAAACTCTCTCAAGAAATTCTTATGTTCTTGAGAGCTGCCAGGTTATAAGATAATTCGTGTAAGCGATTACATAATGAAAAACCTAAACTGTGTTTATATATTGTGCACAGCTGCACTATCAATTACAGGATATATCAAATCAATTACATACGTCTCTTAGTACATATCTTGAATGATAGCTGCGTTCCTATAAATCAGGAACAGACATATTAATCTCCCTTAATTCCTTGACTGATGTATATCCTCATGTAATCCTGATCATCCTCTAATCCTGATGATAGCCTAATACTGACGGTGCATTACTGATGACGTCAGCATCAGTATCTGATCAGTAGTCCAGATCCTGATCATCACTTGACTCAATATCTAACAAGGTTTAAACTCCACATCAAATTGTCTCAATTCTACTTCCCATTTCAACATTCGCCCAGATGTTTCTGGTTTATGCAATACCTGCCTTAAAGGATACGCTGTTCGGACCTCCACCCTATGTGATTGAAAGTAGGGTCGCAGCTTCCTAGAAGCCAAAATCAAAGCATATACTAACTTCTCCATATTTGAATACCTTGTCTCTGCATCCAACAACCTCTTGCTGACGTAATATATATGGTACTGGATGTCACCTTCTTCTCGCATAAGAACCCCACTAACAGAATACTCTAAAACAGCAAGGTACGGAATAAGAATCTCACCTTCATGTGGCTTAGATAGAAGTGGGGGAGACCCCAAATGATTCTTCAATGCCTGAAAAGCATCCTCGCACTCCGGTGTCCATTCAAACTTCTTCCCAACACCCTTGATAGCTTTAAAGAATTCCTTGCACTTATCTGATGACTAAGATACAAAGCGGTTCGAAGCGGCAACTCTCTCAGTCAGGCTCTGCACCTCCTTTACTGTCCGGGGAGATCTCATATCAAGAAGAGCCTGTATCTTTGCAGGATTCGCCTCTATCCCCCTGTTATTTACCAGGAAACCCAAGAATTTTCCAGACTCTACCCCGAATACACACTTTTGAGGATTAAGCTTCATACGAAACTTCTTGAGAATTTGAAACATCTCATCCAGATTTTAAACATGAATTCAGATTTTTTTTACACAGGTTTGATACTTTGTAATAATACCATTATTCTTTTTTTTTAAAGCAATAGTACTATTATTCTTAGTTATAACTTACGTTAGGTTATGATTCCGTTAACATGTTCAAATCTTTTGTAAACATTTTGTCTGCATATTTCCATGGTTTATTTATATGAGAAAAAAATATTGTGTTGTTAATATTTATTATATTATAACTTTATTATAATTGTACCTCTTATTTTTACTAAATTTATTTATGAGGTTAGTAAGAATCGAACCTTGACCTATGGTAGTACACCCATATTATCCCTCTTACTCTTATTATATAATAGGATGTAATTAAAAAGTAGCTTGTACTAATAAAAAGCAATTAAATATTCAATGAGTTCAAGTATGGATCAACCTCTAACAAACTAATTAACACACACATGCATACACATAGTCGGGGTTCGAGGATTCAAACTCCGAACTACTATTATGAACACTTGTATAGTAAAGAGCAATGAAATATTTAATGAGTTCAATTATAGATCAGCCTTTAATAAGACTAATTCACATACACGCGCACACACATATTAGGGGTCCTAGGATTAGAACTATGAACTACTGTCAAGAACGCGTGTGCGAATAAAGATCTATACACACACACATTAGGGGTCCTCAGATTCGAACTCCAAACTACTGCTAACAACTTGACACACGAAAGAAGTGAGCTGTATTGCACCATATATAGAGTTAGACACCACCTTATCATTAGTCAGCTTATCATTAGTCTACTTATCATATTAGTCAACATATATGTAGTCTCTCTTATCATAACCATTTTCGGTTACAATCAGCATTGAATATATGAATGTTTCATCATCTTGTAAAGAGTTAGTTCATCTTCTACATCTATGTAAAACATATACATTTTCTTCAATAACATATGTTGCTCCTGCTGAAACCTCTACTCTCTATGTTCATTGAAAACGCGTTAACGAAATGGTAATTACTTAGATACTAAACATTGTCTCTGATGAAATTAGCAATAGCATGAACTATATGGACAATGCTATTCTGTTCGGCATGAATTAAGTGAACATTTTTCAGCGATGAGTGGTCACAAGTTCTATGAAACTCAACGAGATTTGTTTTAAGCTGGAGAAAGGCACATATTCTATTGAATTTTACTTCCACAAATTGAAAGGTTTTTGGGACGAACTCAAGGCTTTAGAGCCTCCTATCAAATGCACTTGTACTACAACTAAGGACTGGGAACCCCAATTTGACAAAACCAGATTGATTCAATTCATTATGGGATTACATTCTAGTTACACTACTGCTAGGGGACAGTTGTTGATAACGTCTCCATGGCCTATAGTGAATCAGGCTTTTATGTTACTCAAGCAAGAGGAGAAATAGAGGCAAATTCATGGTCAAACTGTTAGTCCCATTGCTTTGATGGTTATATGCCTAAACCATCTACTTCAGCATCTTCTTATACATCAAATAGGTTCAGTGACAGACCTTCTCCTCCTGTTGTAGAGTGCTCTCACAGCCGTATTAAAGGTCACACCAAAGATCGTTGCTACAAGCTGACTGGATATCCCTTGGATCATCCATATCATCCCAATAATAAAGGGAAGAAAAAGGTATTTCCTAATAGAGCTACAAAATCTACTAATGATGTTCAAGTTGCTACTCCTAATATTTCTGATTCTTTGAATCTTTCTACTCGAATGGAAGAGTTGTAGACTTACCTTAAATTCTATCATGCAAAGTCTTAACAAGAGTTCTGCCTCAACTGGTTCATCTGGTAAATCCTCTGCATACTACAGCCTTGCTACTCACATAGCAGGTACTATCTATTCTGTGTCTTCACACATTTTACATGATGCTTGGATTATTGATACCGGTGCAACCAATCACATCCGCTGTGATATTTCTTGTTTGCAAGAAGTTAAAGTGTTATCTACTCCTTTAACTGTCAATTTTCCAAATGGTAAAAAAGCCAATATTACTCATGTTGGCTCTGTTTATCTTCGACCTTTGTTTATGTCTATAGGAAATACTGTTCAAGTGATGTCAGGATCTATCCTAAGGAGCTGATCATGATTGTATGATGTGACGTCATTAGTATTGGTGATCGTCAGGATTGGAAAACTACATCAGTATTACAAGACTGATCAGGATTTGAAAGATTGGAAGATATCTATTACTCCATAAGTTAAGGGCAGACTGATATGACGGTTTCTTATTTATAGGAACGCAGCTATCAATTAAGATATGTACTAACAGTCTTGTGTAATTGATTTGGTATATCTTGTAATTGATAGGGCAGCTGTGTACTGAATATAAACACAGTTTAGGTTTTACTTATAGTAATCACTTACACGAAATATCTTGTAACCTAGCATCTCTCAAGAACAACAGAATTTCTTGAGAGAGTTTGTAACAGTTTTATATCAGAATTAATAAAGTGGTTATTTGTTCATACTTGTGTTATAATTTTCTATTAAAGTCGAAAATCTTATACAATTGTATTCAACCCCTTTCTACAATTGTTAATTACCGGGCCACAATTGGTATCAGAGCAAACTGATTATCTAAATTAGAAACGATCTTAAGATGTCGACAATCAAGTATGAAAGCATTAAGATTCCTACTCTCAAGAAAACTGAGTATCCAACATGGAAGGTGAAAATGTTGATATATATGGAAGCAACTGATCCTGACTATCTTGATAGGATCAATGATGGTCCATATATACCAAAGAGATTGGTTAGTAGAACAGATACTGTTCCTGAACACTATGTCATTAAGACAAAGAGTGAATGGACTCCTAAAGAAAAGGTTCAAGTACTCAAAGATGCAAAGGTAAAGAATATTTTGCATAACAGTTTTGATGTTGTCATGTCAAACAGGGTGATAGCATGCAGAAGTGCTAAGGAAATTTGGGATACCTTGGAAACTCAATGCCAGGGAACTGAATCTATCAAAATAAACAGAAGGCCTCTGTTGATTCAAGAATATGAACAGCTCGATGCTAAATCTGATGAAAGCCTTACTGATCTGTATGATAGATTTCTGACATTGTTGAACAATCTATCTCTAGTAGGCAAAGAGTATGATCCAGAGGATTCAAACACCAAGTTTATAAGAGCCTTCCTAGAGGAGTGGGATACTCAAACCTCAATCATTAGGCATCATTATGATCTTAATACTATGTCTCTTGATGAAGTTTATGGGATGTTGAGAACCCATGATCTTGAGGTTCAATAAAGAATGAAAAAAAAACATCAAAACAAAGTCTGTTTCTTTGAATGTTGAATAAAAATCAAAAGGAAAAGCTATTGAAGTCTCTAGGAGAAGGAGTAGAGTTGTAGAGTCAAATCCTGAAGACTCATCATCAGATCCTGATGCTAATCCTGATACTGATACTGTTGATGACTCTACTGATTCTGATATGATGGAAATGGTTGTTATGATAATCAAGGGCTTCAACAAGATGAAGTTCAAGAAGGCTAGGAGACAAGGAAACTTTCAGAAGAAAAACTTCAATGACAGGTACAAAAAGGAAAGCAAGGGTAGCAAGTTTGACAAGTCAAAGGTCAAATGCTACAACTGTGATGGAATGGGTCACTTTGCTACTGAATCCAAGAAGGCCAAAGCCAAAGCCCTTATCTCATCAAGCAAGGATTGTATGGACTCTTCCTCAGAATCTGAAGAGGAAAAGGTGAACTATGCATTGATGGCCAATGTTGATGAGACTGCTGCTCCTGATAATAAGGTACCTAAAAGTGTTTTTGATTTTGATACTGATAATGTTTCTGAGTTAAGATCTTTTCTAACGTCTCTACATATTAGCTTTAGAAGTCAATCTCTTGAAAATGCTAGAATCATATCTGAAATGTCAGAAATGTCTAAGAGAAATGATCATCTAGAAGCAGAATTTCTTTTCATGCAAGAGGTACAAAAAGAATGTGATATTGCTAAACACATGAAATTAAGAACTTGAATATTCAAATGAAAAAATCAGAACTTGGACTGATTTTGGTAGGAAATTTCATGAGATAAACACCACTAAGAATTGGAAAGATTGTCTAGGTTACAAGTCAGATAATGACAAGAAACTGAAAGAGAAGGTTGTTATTGATGAAACGACATGTCCAAAGACCTATAGACATGTTATAGACAAAACCAAATCTGATATTGAACCTGTCAATTTTGTGTAAGGTAAGAATCCCAAATCAACTTTTGAAAAGGGATCTACTTCTACTGAAAAGACTGAGTCTAAACCTGTCAAAATTGTGAGTACTGAAAATGTAGGTCTTTTGTCTAAGAAACAACTAAGAGATAGAATCTGTGAAGTTACAGATAGAAAGAAAACATCTACTTCTAAGAGAACTAGGAATGGTCAAGTTGGATTATACAAAGAGAAAAATTATAAATATATTCCAAATGCACCTAGGAAGACATTCTTCAATTGTGGAAACTCTAATCATCTTGCTATTGATTGCAGGAGGAGTAAAAAGAAGGCTACTGTAGTTCCAAAGTCTGACATTAGAAATAGATCAGTATTTTATAAACCACAGAATTCTTGTTTTCACTGTGGTAGTAAATGGCATCCTATTTATACTTGTGAAGAATACCATAGTTTGTACTACAACTTTTATGATCCTTTACCTAAGTTTAATAAAAGTGCAAATTCTGGTAAAACAAAGAATGTGAATACTAAGCATGCATTTGTTAATTCTGACACAGACAAGGCAAATCCTGATGGATTCAATCCTGACAGAACTGCTTTTGTCAAAAATAATTCTGCTGCTAAAAATGTTAAACTGCATGCAAATAGAACCCAACAAGTGTGGGTTCTTAAAAATTCTAACTGAGCTCTTTGTGTCTCTGATTGCATGGTAAAAAGAAAAATGTGTTAGTCATGGATAGTGGATGCTCTGTGAACATGACTGGAAACAAAACCTTGCTATCAGAATTTAAGGAGAAGGCTGGCCCGACTGTGTCTTATTGAGATGGCAACATTGGACAAATTTTGGGATATGGTAATATTATCATTGAAAATGTCATCATTGAAAAAGTAGCTCTGGTGAAAGGATTTAAACACAATCTGCTTAGTGATAGTCAAATCACAGACAGAGGTTATCATGTCAAATTCTATGATACTCATTTTGAATTGATCAATAAGAAAACATGAAAAATTATTTTAACTGGTCAAAGGTATGGTAACATTTATGAAGCTAACATCTATTCTAATACTGATGGTCCCTCTACATGTCTCATAAGTAGCATCAATAGATGAAAGTTGGAACTGTCATAAAAAGCTTTCTCATCTCAATTTCAACAACATCAATGAGTTGGTTAAGAAAGATTTGGTGAAGGATTACCAAAAGCATTTTACACTCTTGATGGACTCTGTGATGCTTGTCAGAAGGCCAAACAGAGAAGGACATCATTCAGGAGTAAAGCTGAATCCTCAATTGATGAACCATATCACATGCTTCACCTTGACTTATTTGGACCAGTCAACATAATGTCCATCAGTAAGAAAAGGTACACTCTAGTCATTGTTGATGAATATACTAGATTCACTTGGGTGTATTTTCTTCACATAAAAGATGAAACTACTGGATCATGTAAGACTCATTGAAACTGGCATAAAGTATAAAGTCAAGATTCTGAGAAGTAATAATGGAACTGAATTTAAGAACTCAGTAATGGAAGAGTTCTGCAAATATAAAGGAATAGTTCAACAATTCTCTACTCTTCTCTGCTCCTGGCACACCCCAGCAAAATGGAGTAATTGAAAGAAAGAATAGAACTCTTATTGGAGATGGCAGAACTATGTTGGAAGAAGCTAAATTACCTACATATTTCTAGGCCGGTCAACACAGCATGCTATACTCAGAACATTACTTTAATTAACAAACATGGTGTAACTCCTTATCAAATGATTAAATAAAAGAATCCTAGTCTGAAGCATCTACATCTGTTTGGATGCAAGTGCTTTGTTCTGAGACCTCATCCTGAACAGCTAGGAAAATTTGAGACTAAAGCTGATGAGGGCAAATTTATTGGATATCCAACTACAAGAGCGTTTAAAGTTTACAATCTGAGAACAAAGACGGTCATGGAGTCTATCAATGTATCTTTTGATGATAAAAAGATAACAGGAATTGATGAAGACTCACATGACAGTTTGATCTTTACAAATGAAGCTACCAAGAATCCTGACGAATCTGTGTCAGATACTAATATCTCATCAGATCCTGAAGATCCATCTACTCCTGATGATTCACCAATTACTGATGGTGAGAACACTAATGCAAATGTTAAGGAGGAGCAACAACAAGATACCACCAACACTGAAACAACTCAAGCATCAGGAGGAGGTTCATCAGAAACAGATTCAAGTGATAATCTCGACAACACTTCAAGAGGAGATAGCACTATCTCAGGGAGAGCTTCTAATGATTCTAGTTCTTTTGAAGATTACACCAATCCAGGGGGAGCATCCAACTCTAGAAATGAGTTACCACCAGCAAGGAAATGGACTAAAAGTCATATTCCTGATTTAATTATTGGTAATCCTAGAAGTGCAACACATAATGAATGTCTTTATCATAACTTTCTGTCAAAGGAAGAACCTAAGAAAGTTGAAGATGCACTGAAAAATGCTGATTGGGTAACAGCAATGCAAGAAGAACTGAATGAATTTGAAAGAAATGAAGTCTAGAAACTTGTACCAAGGCCAAAGGATAGGTCAATTATGGGTACAAAGTGGATGTTCAGAAACAAGACAGATTCAGATGGTACAATTGTAAGGAATAAAGCCAGGCTAGTTGCAAAGGGGTATTCTCAATAAGAAGGTATAGATTATGATGAGACTTTTGCTCCTGTTGCAAGGCTAGAAGCCATCATGATTTTTCTGGCATATGCATCCCACAAAAAGTTCAAGGTTTTCTAGATGGATGTGGAAAGTACTTTTCTGAATGGAGAATTGGAAGATGAGGTATATGTTGAACAACCTCCTGGTTTCATTGATCCTAAATATCCAAATCATGTCTACAGATTGGATAAAGCATTTTATGGACTAAAGCAAGCTCCAAGTGCCTGGTATGAAACTTTGGCTCAATTCTTATTGGAAAGTGGATTCAAAAGAGGTACAATTGATAAAACTCTATTCTATTTGAATCAAGGTAAGGCTTTCCTATTAGTTCAAATTTATGTTGATGATATCATTTTTGGGTCAACTAACACAAAGCTTTGTGAGAAATTTTCAAAGCTAATGCAGTCTAGATATCAAATAAGCATGATGGGAGAAATGAGCTATTTCTTAGGTTTGCAAGTTAAAGAGATTAATGATGGAATTTTTATCAATCAGTCAAAGTACAGAAGAAATTTATTGAAAAAGTTTAACATGCAAGACAGTGCCACTTCTTCAACTCCCACAGCTACTAAACTTGATCCTGATCAAGGTACAGAAGTAGATGTAACTAACTACAGAGGTATGATTGGCTCACTCTTTTATCTAACTACTAGAAGACCAGATATCATGTATGCCACCTGTCTATGTGCAAGATTTCATGCAAATCCTAGGGAACCACATCTCATTGTAGTCAAAAGGATTTTCAGATACCTGAAAGGCACTTCATCTCTTGGCCTGTGGTATGCTAGAGAGTCTAATTTTGGTTTATGTGGTTACTTAAATGCTGATTTTGCATGGTGCAAAATAGACATGAAAAGTACTTCAGGCAGTTTTCAGTTTCTGGGAGCTAGACTAGTTTCTTGGTTCAGTAAAAAGCAAAAGTTTATCTCCACATCAACTGTAGAAGCTGAGTACATTACTGCAGGAAGCTGTTGTGCTCAGATAATGTGGATGTGAAATTAGCTAATGGACTATGGTTTGTCATATTCAAAAATACCTATTTATTGTGATAACCAAAGTGCTATTTCCATGACAGGAAATCCAGTTCAACATTCTCTTACAAAACATATCAGTATTAGATATCACTTCATTAGAGAAAAAGTACTGGAAGGGACATTTGATCTACATTTTGTTCCTACTAATCAACAACTAGTTGATATATTCATCAAGCCACTACCTGATGCTACGTTTACAAAGTTGGTGAATGAACTTGGAATGGTGAACTATGACAGTTTTTAAGAGAACAAAGAGAGATCAAATCCTGAAGATCATCAGATCCTGATGATTATCAAATCCCGATGACAAGTCAACCCATAACTTAGTTAAATATTTGACTGTTATTTAATTTTCATATTTAAATATTTTAACTGTTATTCTTTTTAATCAATATCACAAAAATATGTTAAGTATTTATTGGACAACAGTACGAGCACGTGTGTCTCACTCATCTATTGTTAGGAATATGTTGTACCTGATGATAACTTCACATTTTATGCACAAATTGTATAAGTCATGTTTTGTAACTATCAACGGATGAGGAATTATAACTATATCCATTGACAGGTAGCTCATCAACGGATGAGGTTTTGTAGCATACTGCAGTATCTCTATGTTATCAGTTGATAGTGTTTTTATCCACAGTCATGTTGACCATCAATGGATAGGCAGAATAGGGTAGCCAATTGTAAATAAGCTATGCTATGTAATTCTGTCTAAGTGAAAGTGTATCAACAGATGAAGACAGAACTCTATCAACGGATACAGCTCAAATCTACAATATCAACGGATACAGCTCAATCTATTATCAACGGATGACAGTGTACAATGTCAACGGATAATCATTAATACTTTCTTCTATGCTAGCTAGGGATTAGTAGTTGATAAAGACAGGTTTGACTGACAGATCACATGGGTTGATAGTAGGTACAAAAAGCAGTATGGCAGCCATACTTTGGAAACGCAGAAGAAAGAAGCATTCCATTTACACTATGAATACAAGAAAGGTGCAAGGGACAAGTCTGTTCACAAGGACAACCTTTCGGCTTCATGTGTATTTGGAGTGGAGTAGCAAGTCAACTTGAATTAGATTAGTATTATCTTATTCCTGTAGTACTTGTAAACTTGGGATATATAACCAAGTGTAGCAACTCTTTAGAAGCTAAGAAAACAGATACATTTGCTAAGGTTTTCTTGAATATCCTTAGAAAGCAAAGAGTTGTAAAATGGCAGCTGTGTACATTTGTATCACAGAGTTTTCTTCAAATAAAATCTTGAGGTGGTGCATTTAACTACCTGATTTTATATTTGTTTGTGCATTAATCTTTATACAACAATTATCTTCTTATAGATTTCTGGAGTTCTTATCAGAAATAAAAGCTTCATGTTTGTTAATTAAAGTAATGTTTCTTTAATCATTCTTTTCTTATCAGAAATTTATAAATATCAAGAATTGTATTCAACCCCTCTTCTACAATTATACAAGTGTGTAATCTAGGAATAACAATTGGTATGAGAGCAAGCTTCTAACATATTTGAAGTTTAAAGATCAACACACTTCCAACATGTCTAAGAAGGATTATGGAGTAAAGATACCAGTTCTTAATAGAGAGAATTACTTTCACTGGAAAGTAAAAATGCGTCTACATCTCTTGTCTATTGATTAGGGTTTTGTGGATTGCATTGACAAGGGTCCTCATGTTCCGATGAAGACTACAGCAAGAGTTGACCTTCTGAAGATGCGCCTGACACTCTTATTCCCAAACCTGTTTCTGAATGGAGTCTTGAAGATATGGCAGAAGTCCACAAAGACAAAAAGACCATGAATATACTGTTCAATGGTCTAGAAACAGACATGGTTGACAATGTTATCAGTTGTACTACCTCCAAGGAAGTATGGGACACTGTTCAAACCCTTTGTAAAGGAACAGAATAGCTGAGGGAAAACAGGATGCAACTACTAATCCAACAGTATTACCACTTCCATTTCAAGAGTGGAGAAACATTGAATGACACATTTAGTAGGTTTCAAAAGCTACTAAATGGCTTGAAACTGTATGGAAGAATCTACCTAGTGAAAGATTCTAATCTCAAATTTCAGAGATAACTGCCCAAAGAATGGAAGCCAATGACTGTTTCTCTTAGAAACACTCAAGAGTACAAGACATTTACTCTTGAAAGGCTCTATGGAACTTTAAAGACATATGAGCTGGAAATGGAGAAGGATGAAGAGATTGAGAAGTCCCAAAAGAAAAGTGGGTTAGTTGCACTTATTGCCAACTTGGAGCAGAAGGAGGAGAAAAGGACAGAAGCTGCTTGTTCTACACCAAACAGGGAGGTTTGTAAAGGTAGAGCAGAATCAAGCAGGAGCAAGGAAAAGGTGTCTGAAGAATTGAATGTCCTTCAGAAGGATGAATTGGATGATATAGATGAGCACTTAGCCTTTCTGTCTAGGAGATTCTCTAAGCTGAAATTCAAGAGAAACTCTGGGGTGGCCAAGCCATTTAACAAGGATTATTCCACAAGCAACTTTGTGGATAAATCCAAAATTAAATGCTACAATTGTAGAATTGCTGGTCACATGATAAGTGAATGCAGGAAGCCCAGATCTGAGAACAAGGGAAAGCCAACTGAAGCTGTTGACTACAAGAAGAAATATTTTGATGTTCTCAGGCAGAAAGGAAATGCATTCATCCCAATAGTATGACTGGGCTGCTGATGGAAATCATTCTGATGATGATGAGTATGTCAACCTTGCATTGATGGCTGATTCTGGAGAGCAGGAAGCAAGTTCATCTAGCAATCAAGTATTTTCTACTAATCTCTCTGAGCTCACCAAAGAGGAATGCAATAGTGTTATAGATGAAATGTCTACTGAACTATATCACTTGAGTGTTACTCTTAAATCACTTACTAAAGAGAACAATAGGATTAATTAAATAGACTAATATGTTTTTAAGTGATATGAATGCTGCTCCAGAAGTTCAATTTCTTGAATTTGAGAAAATGAGAGTTGATTGCAATAATGCTAAAACTGAACTTGAAGCTATGTTGAAAAGAGAACTGATTTTAAGAGACTGGCATGAAAAAGAACAAGGGATAATTGCTAAATTTCAAAGCTGTAGGAATATTTCATAAAACATAGTAAAAGTCCAGGGAATAGAATCGTTTGTGAAGGAGACCTGGACTCAAAAGAAAAAGGAGCTAGAACCTTGCCTTGAGTATCTAGAGACTATTTGTGAATCAACGGATAGTGATCATCCGTTAACAGATGAACCATCAACGGATGAGAGGTATCCGTCGACTAAAAAAACGTTTGTTAGTAAGAGGGAACTGAAGAAACTGGATATTAAGTATGGTTCAATCGCCAAGAACTTTGTTACTGGTGAGTGTTGCCAAACCAAATCTAGTGGGAAGGCTGAGGCAGGTGATTTACACAACAAAAAGGCTGTTGGTAAATCAGATAATGAAAAGGTAGAAACTGAGGGTAAAAAGAAAAAGAACAGAAATGGTAAGATAGGCATCAACAAGAAAAACAATTATTCTCCTGACAAGCTTGCCCCTAGGAAAACTTGTAGTAATTGTAATAGTGTCAATCACCTATCTTCTAATTGCAAGATTGTTAACAAGGCTCCTGCTCATGTACCTCAAACTATACCATGTATGCCTGCAATGCCTGTTATGTCTGGTTTGTATCAGAATACTCATTTTACAAATCCATATGTGAACATGCCATTTGTGTCTAATCCTTATTTTCAATCTGTGAATATGCCACAAATGACATGGAACAACCCAAGCATGAATAACATGTATGCTAATCTTTCACAAATGCATGCACCAAGTATTTATACAAATGAGCATCTATCTAACCCTATCACTCAAGCATCTACACCTAAGTTGAAGAATGCTAAGAGTGCAAAGTCAAAGGCTAACAAGAAAGGACCCAAGGAAGCTTGGGTACCAAAATCAACTTGATTCGTTTTTGGAATGTGTGCAGGGAAATAGAAGGAATCTATGGTACCTAGACAGTAGATGCTCTAGGCATATGACAGGAGATTCAACCCTGCTCACAGAGTTCAAGGAAGGAGCTGGCCCTAGAATTACTTTTGGAGATGATAGCAAAGGATATACTAAGGGATATGGCTTGATTTCAAAAGACAATGTCATCATTGAAGAAGTGGCCTTAGTTGAAGGTTTGAAGCATAATTTGCTGAGTATCAGTCAGATTTGTGACAAAGACTATGAAGTAAGGTTCACAAAAGAAGCCTGTGTTGTTTCTGCCAAGGAAGACAACAATGTGGTATTGACAGGCTTTAGGAAAGGAAATGTTTACATAGCTGACTTCAATTCAGCATGCTCAGAATCCATTACTTGTCACTTCAGCAAAGCAAGTAAGGATGAGAGTTGGCTATGGCATAAGAAGCTGTCAAATTTGAATTTTAAAGTTATGAATGACTTGGTAAGAAAGGATCTTGCTAGAGGAATCCCTCAATTGGAATTTATCAAAGATGGACTGTGTGATGCCTACCAATTAGGGAAACAAAAGAAATCATCCTTCAAGAGCAAGACAGAGTCATCAATTGTTAAGCCACTTCAATTGCTGCATATGGACTTATTTGGTCCAGTAAATGTCATGTCTATTTCAAAGAAGAAATACTGTCTGGTGATTGTAGATGATTTTTCTAAGTTTACATGGACCTTCTTTTTGCACTCCAAGGATTGTGCAAGTGAAATCAACATCAATCACCTCAGAATACTAAACAATGGTTCTGAAGACAAAGTAAAAAGAATCAGGAGTGACAATGGCACTAAATTCAAAAATTCCACAATGAAGATCTTCTGTGAAAAGAACGGAATTTTCCATGAGTTTTCTGCTACTAGAACACCACAAAAAAATGTGGTTGCTGAAAGGAAAAACAGAACTCTCATTGAAGCAGCTAGAACAATGCTTAGTGAATCAAGATTGCCAACATATTTCTGGGCTGAAGCTGTCAACACTGCCTGTTTCACTCAGAATATTTCCTTGGTCAATCAAGCTAGAGGAATGACTCCTTATCAGTTGTTAACCAACAAGAAACCAACTTTAACTTTCCTTCATGTCTTTGGATGTATTGTTTTGTACTAAAGAATCATGGAGATAACTTGGGCAAATTTGACGAAAAGGCAGATGAAGCTATTTTTGTTGGATATGCAGCAGGGAAAGCCTATAAAGTCTACAATCTAAGAATTAACATTGTTATGGAATCTGTATATGTTGTGTTTGATGATCAAAAGATTCTAGGTCTAAATGATGGAGGCTCCCATGAAAAGTTGAAATTTGAGAATGAGGTAGAAGGAAGAATATACAATGATGATGATGAGGAAAATGAAGATCATGACCATGAAAATTCACCAAGAATTGTTGGCCCAACTAGAAGTGATGCTCACACTGGAAATGAAGCATCCGTTGACAGTCATATTGGAGCATCCGATGCATCCGTTGACAGGCATTCTCACGTATTCGTCGACAGGCAAAATGGAGCATCCGTTGATAGACAAGGAGATGCATCCGTTGACAGTCAACTTCATAATTTCGTAGGGACAACAAACTCAGAGGGAGTTTCTCAAAGTCAAAACTCAATGACCAATCAACAAGATCATGCTCATACAGATGAAGCGGCCTCATCCAGATCAAATCTTCCACCTCCAAGAAAATAGACTAGAGATCATCCATTTGAGTTAATCATTGGTGAATCAAATTCAAGAGTCCAAACTAGGAGGGCCACTCAAGCAGAATGCCTATACAGTAGTTTCCTGTCTCAAGAGGAACCTAAGAAAGTGGAAGATGCCCTTCTAGATCCAGATTGGGTCTTAGCAATGCAAGAAGAGCTAAACCAATTTGAAAGAAATAAAGTTTGGAATCTTGTGCCCAAACCTGATGATAGAAGTGTCATAGTTACTAAATGGGTTCTCAAGAATAAGACAGATGAAAATGGCATAATTGTGAGGAATAAAGCTAGATTAGTGGCAAAGGGTTATTCTCAAGAAGAAGGGATAGATTTTGATGAAACTTTTGCTCCAGTGGCAAGACTTGAGGCAATTAGAATCTTCCTAGCCTATGAAGCACATGCCAATTTCACAGTCCATCAGATGGATGTCAAAAGTGCCTTTCTAAATGGGTAACTGGAAGAAGAGGTCTATGTCCATCAACCTCCTGGCTTTGAAGATCCAGAATTTCTAGAATATGTATATCTTCTCATGAAAGCACTTTATGGTTTGAAGCAAGCACCAAGAGCCTGGTATGACACTTTATCTCAATTTCTTTTGGAAAATCACTTCACTAGAGGTACAGTAGATAAAACCTTATTTCATAGGAATATCAATGATTCTTCAATACTTGTTCAAATCTATGAAGATGATATTATTTTTGGGTCTACAGATGAGAAGCTTTGCAAAAGGTTTGCCAAACTTATGCAAAGTAGGTATGAAATGAGCATGATGGGTGAATTAACTTACTTTCTTGGCTTACATGTAAATCAAGTTAATGAGGGCATTTTCATCAGTCAAACAAAATATATTTATGATCTTTTAAAGAAATTTGACTTAATGGATTGTACCTCTGTAAAAACACCTATGGCCACTGCAACTAAGCCTGAGTTGAATACTAAGGAAAAGTCTATGGACATCTCAAGCTATAGAGGCATGGTAGGTTCACTTCTATACCTAACAGCTAGTAGACCTGATATAATGTTTTCTACTTGTCTTTGTGCTAGATTTCAAGCTGACCCTAGAGAGTCTCACTTGATAGCTATTAAGAGAATTTTCAGGTATCTCAAGGGAACACCAAACCTTGGCATTTGGTACCCAAGAGATTCTGGTTTTGATCTGACTGGCTACTCAGATGCAGATTATGAAGGTTGCAGAATTGATAGGAAAAGTACTACAGGTTCCTGTCAATTTCTTGGAAACATTCTTGTTTCATGGTTCAGTAAGAAACAGAACTCAGTCTCCACTTCTACAGCTGAAGCTGAGTACATTGCTGCTGGAAGTTGTTGTGCACAGATTCTATAGATGAAAAATCAACTTATTGACTATGGTCTAAAAGTGGAGAAGATTCCAATTTTCAGTGACAACACAAGTGTTATTGCCATCACAGGGAATCCAGTGCAACATTCGAGAACCAAGCATATTGACATTAAATACCACTTCATTAGAGAACATGTGATGAATGGTACAGTAGAAATGCACTTTGTGCCAAGTGAAATGCAGCTTGCAGATATCTTCACCAAGCCTCTTGATGAATCCACATTCACAAGATTGGTAGGTGAACTGGGTATGCTTAATTTGTCATAATTCCTAGTGATATCTGATCTTACTGCTTTGCAGCTAGAAATGTGTTTTGATTTACTTGAGAATTAAAAACTCTCAGAAAAATTTTCTGCAGAAATTTTGTCTAAGGCAAAATTATCTTATCAACGGATATCCTTTTACTCGTTGGTAGTATAAACACATTACTAGATTTTTGTATATCAACGGATAACAGGTTGTCCACAACATAGACGGATAAACTGTTTCTCAACCGTTCATCTTATATCCGTTGATATACATATTTTCTTTTAAATATAACCATTGGTAAACGTGTATATATAGGCATGGCTGTATTTATTTTCTTTTATTAACTGATAGTTACTTTTGACCAATGGGTAATTACTTTTAATTATTTCATTTTCAACTCTTGAAAAATAAAAAAGGCTGTCTTGTGCTCTCACATCTCACTTTTATCCACTTTCAAGATTCTCATAAGTAAACTGGATCTTCTTCACTAAAACTCTCTGCAACAAAAGTTCAAACACTTCAATGGCGCCTATTGTTAAGATGATGTCTTCCACTAGGTTCACCTATGAGAAGAACAAATTCGCGGCCTTTGTTGATACAGTGAATGCCCCAAAAGCTTATCACACCTTGATGAATTTTGTGAAGAAATGTAAACTGTCATATGCTATGACTGCCACCACTCCTCTAATCCATGAGGTAGTTGAAGAGGTGTGGGCATCTGCTGAGTACAATGGCACGGACGGTACAATTCCTTTTTCCTTAAAGGGTAAAAAGTCTGTAGTTAATTCTGATGTGATAACTGCTTGTTTAAAATTGCCTGAGAATAACTGTTTGGAAGTACCCAATAATGCTGGAATTGTTGGCATGCTTAATTCCATAAATTATGCCCTTAGTACTGAGAATTTAGGGAAAATTGTTAGGAAAGGAATGGTTAAAGAATGGAGTTATTTTTGTGATGCCTTCATTAAAACCTTTTCAGGCAAAATTAGTAATTTTGATGTTGTTACCCATTCCATGCTAGTTATGATGTGTATGCTTCTGACTGATAAATTACATAACTTTGGCACACTAGTCATGTATGAGATAGCAGCAAAATTAGGTAAAAAGGAAACTAGGAGCAAGAATATCTTTTGCTAGATTTTTGATGCTCTTAGCACTGCATGTATCTGAGAATAAGCTATCCATTGCTAACCCGGATAGCAAGTTCCCATGTTTTGTTCAGAAGAAGAGAGTCTTAAGTGATTTAATTCGAATGAACTCAAATGCAGGAGTACAATTGGTATATCTACCAATTGTTCAGGTAACTATTTCTAACCTTGAAACTCCTATCTCTAACCCCCAAATTTCTTTGCCTTCTAGTGTCACAATGGAGTCTGTAGTTGTGACCAAACAGGCTCCTACCAAGGTGACCAAATCCAGAGTTCCAAAACCATAATCTAAAAAGCAAACCTCTAGTGTCTCTCAAAAGATACCTGTTGTAAAACCTACCAAAACCCTTGAGGGAAGTGTTAAGGTGGTAGTGAGTGGTGAGGGACAGGGTGAAAACCCTAAGGATAAGGAAAGTGAGGTAGATGCAACCAACATTCCAGTCTCTCAAAAGACTGTTAATGAACCTACAAGCCAAGTTCTAGTTACATCCTCTCAACAGGGTGTGACTACTGAATCAAGTTCCCCACAAGGAACACTGCACAAAAGGGTGAGAGACACAACTAGCCCTCTCTCAAAAACCTATGAAAGAAGAGTAAAATCTAAAACCATAGGGGAATCACAGGGTGCACACACAGTACAACAAACTATACCTTCTCAAACTCAGTTTGATGTGGCTTCAATAAATGTGGAGTCACAGCCCCTTGATCTTAACTTTCAAATTGAAACACATGATAATCCATCATCACCAAGTCTCTCTCTGGATGTTGACATGATTTCCACATCATTTCCTGATTCTCCATCCTTAAGACTCATGGAGAAGCCCCACTCATAAATTGATGGTCATCATCTTTTAGATGATTTGTTGGACCATCAATCTTCTTTTCCAGAATTCTCAACACAGACTGTGGCCTCAAACTTAAAATCAATCTCCATAGATTCAGTGTTGGTTTTCTCTTCAACGGATAAACCTTTTCCTTCTTCAACGGATATCCTTTATTCGTTGACAAGTGTTTCTCCATCAACGGATATGCCCCCATCAAGCCATCCATTGACAACCATAACTACCTCTTCAATGGATATTCCTTATCCGTTGCTAGCTCATTCTCCACCTAATACAACTAAATTATCTGACATTATAGTGTCAAGTGGAGTAGAGCTAGAGGTAGTTGAAGCACTTCTAGGAATGAGGGAAGGGAGTGAGAGGCTACCTTTAGAGCAGGCAAAAGGATAGCAGAATAATGAGAGGCTGACTATTTCTTCTGGTTAGGCAAAAGGAGAGAATGAGAGTTCGACCTTAGTAGGTGAAGGTGAGGGTGTGAGAGGTGTGAGCCAAGAGGAGCCCTTGATGCAAGAAAAGAGAGATGAGATGAGAGAAGGGACTACATGGGACATAAGGGTTGAAGGAGCAGCCATTGCTAGTGATTCAATGGAGGTTGATGATGCAACCAAGGAAATGGAATATCAAAAAGAATATCAGTCAATGATTGACTCCATTTCTCTGGATGCTGAAACCTTTACTCATCATGTTCCTGCCTATCAAATTCTGGCACAACAGGGCAACGTGGAAGTAGAGGAGGCAATGCACCTAGTGCACACCTCACAGTCACTGCAAAGAGTCAAGGACTCTTTAGAAGCTCTGCCATCCATTGTTGAAAGTGAAGAATTTGAAAGTGAAGACAGCCAGAGCAATTAGGATGAAGGTGCTAGTAGTATTCTTGATTGGAAATTTGGTACTAGCTATACCTATCCTGACCTTGATGTGGAGATCATAAGGCAATATAAATCTGCCCTGGCTGAGCACCAAAGAGCAGATCCACAAAGACAGGTTGCTCTTCAACAAGTAATTGACTCCCTCAAGCTGCAAATAATGCAAATGGTGATTCAAAGATCAAACTTAGAGGAGGTCAAGCAAGAAATCAAAGATGTGAAGATTTCTGTGGATTCCAAGTTAGAGCAGCTAGCTCCCACAGCTACTCAGAGGGTGTTGCAACAAAGATTCATCAAAGAAGACAGCTTGGCTAAGTCTGTGCAATAGCTCACCTCCAGAGTGGAAAAGATGGAATCCCAGATGGAGCAATTTCTTCAACATCAGAGACTGCAAACTCAACTTTTGGAGAAGTTAGTTGCAGCCCCAACTTCTATTCAAACCCTTGATGCTAACAAAAAGGGGGAGAAAGTGGAAGAGACAGTGGCAACTACAAGTCAAATCATAATTTCTGAAAGAAGAGAAGCAACAAGTGAGGGGGAGCAGCAGCCTTCCATAGTGGTCAATCCATAGGACTTTATTGTCAAGGCTTCCCCCAGCAAATCCAAACCCCTACCAGTAACTCTATCTGAGGAGTTTGATTTCTCAAACCTGTCAGAAGAGGAAAAGCTAGCCATAATTGAAGCTCTACAGAAGACAAAAGAGGAACACAATGAAAGGATAATGAGGACAGAAAGATTGATCAATGAATCTTTTGCATCAACTCTATTCTCTAGCCAATCCTCAGCTCCAACAATATCTACTACAATTATGAAGGTGCTCACTTCAGCAATTGTGGCTCGTACATTCTATGATGCTGAACCTTCATATGTCAAGGAATTTGAACCATACATAAAAACCAGAGCTTTCTCTCCACCAAAACAAATGGGAAGAACAAGTTACAACTGGACTATCCATTTCCCAAGGATGATGAAGTGAAGCTAATGGGAGATGGAATCAAGGAGTTCAAAGAAAAGACTAATAGAAGTGTAAGAGAATGGATGGCTGTAATCATAAGGAATGGAAAAGTTCTAAACATAACCAATAGCCATCCTAGATTTGTTGAAGCAAAGAGAGAAGATACTTCAAGGCTACTAAGAGAAGCTCATCCAGACACTGAATTTCCAAATGAAACTTCAGAAGAAAGGCAAAGCAGGCTTGCTGAAGAGTTAATGGATGAGATAGAAAGAGAAGAAAGGGAGCCTGAGGAACTCCCTAAACCAGTTAAGAGAAAAGGTGGAGGGACAAAGCAAAAATCCAAAAGACCTAAATCTCCACAGAAAGAAACTAGAGAAACAAGTGGCACACAATTACAAGTTCAAATGCCTCAAAATGTAATAAACCCATCTGTAAACTTCCATGGACAGCTAATAGAACCAAAGGAGGAACTAGTGGAGTTTGACAAAATTGAGGTTCCAAAATTTCTGTTGGAATCAACACAGAAGAAAAACGTTCCAAGGAAGCGGACTCCAAAAGGGCCTATCCTAGTATCTAAGGTTCCCTCCATTGTTAAACAATCAACTGTTGAGAACAAGGAAGACTACATCTATCAGGCAGAAATAGAAGAATATTCTGGCATCAATCTATACATGGATGAAGTGTCAGAAGTGAGAGGAATTGACAAATACAACCAACTGCCTGAGAGATTAGTGTTTGTTTACAAAGGAGGAAAAGAGAGGACATGGCCTTTACAGAAGGTACATGGAGAGAATTATCAAATCTTAACCAAAGTATTCTTTGCCATTCAGAGACATACAGGGTTCTCCATGATAGCCAGGCGTGAGATACTCAAGAGGATTGAACAGATTAGAGCAGAATGGAATTCTCCATCAACTTTGCCCAAGAAATTGAAGATTCCATACAATGGACAGAAAATTCACATTCAACCTTATTGGATGATGGAATTCAGGGATAAAGATGGATACGGGATATTCTTCAGGTTGGAGGACCAACTATCTAAGGCTAGCACCCAGTACCTTAGGTGGTTGCAATCAAAGCTGGATTCAAAGATTGCTGAAGAAGAAGCCTTCTACAGGCAACTCCAAGTGCAGATTGAATCAAATTCTGCTAAGGAAGGAAAATCAAGAGTGTTGCCAAATAGAGAGAGAAAACATCACTGATCTAATCAGTCTAGAGGAGCAACCTTTCTCTGTAAATTTCTCAAACTTTCTGTAATTAATTTTTGAAGCTTAATATAATTATGCATCTATCAGTATGTATTTCTAGGGAAATGTTTTGTTATCATTAAGGTCCTAAATTTTTGGCTTTATGTTCATCAAGCATAAATTGGGGGATATTGTTAGGAATATGTTGTACTTCATAATAATTTCACATTTTATGCACAAATTGTATAAGTCATGTTTTGTAACTGTCAACGGATGAGGAATTATAACTCTATCCGTTGATAGGTAGCTCATCAACGGATGAGGTTTTGTAGCATACTGCAGTATCTCTATATTATCAGTTGATAATGTTTTTATCCACAGTCATGGTGACCATCAATGGATAGGCAGAACAGGGTAACCAATTGTAAATAAGCTATGCTATGTAATTCTGTCTAAGTGAAAGTGTATCAAAAGATGAAGACATGACTCTATCAACGGATACAGTTCAAATCTACAATATCAACGGATACAGCTCAATCTATTATCAACGGATGACAGTGTACAATGTCAACGGATAATCATTAACACTTTCTTTTATGCTAGCTGGGGATTAGCAGTTGATAAAGACAGGTTTGACTGACAGATCACATGGGTTGATAGTAGGTACCAAAAGCAGTATGGTAGCCATACTTTGGAAATGCAGAAGAAAGAAGCATTCCGTTTACACTATGAATACAAGAAAGGTGCAAGGGACATGTATGTTCACAAGGACAACCTTTTGGCTTCATGTGTATTTGGAGTGGAGTATCAAGTCAACTTGAATTAGATTAGTATTATCTTATTCCTGTAGTACTTGTAAACTTGGGATATATAACCGAGTGTAGCAACTCTTTAGAAGCTAAGAAAACAGATACATTTGCTTAAGGTTTTCTTGAATATCCTTAGAAAGCAAAGAGTTGTAAAACGGCAGCTGTGTACATTTGTATCACAGATTTTTCTTCAAATAAAAGCTTCAGGTGGTGCATTTAACTACCTGATTTTATATGTGTTTGTGCATTAATCTTTATACAGCAATTATCTTATAGATTTCTGTAGTTCTTATCAGAAATTTATAAATATCAAGAATTGTATTCAACCCCCACTTCTACAATTATACAAGTGTGTAATCTGGGAATAACATTTATACATACATATAGATACACATAAAAAGTCGTGCGGTTATCACTACTTACCCACGTCCATTGTCCACTAATTTGTCGCACAAATCAGTTACGGATACCTGTAATTGAGATTAAAATTTTGTTTAATCACACAAAACACAATTGTTTCTCACAATTAAACATTAATCTCATTACATCAGTATTTTATCGTCTCTATCTCTCTCTGTGCACACAATCCCTAATTTTCAAAATATCAAAAATCTCTTATTCTCAATTACAATGGAATCTTCACCATTCATAAATAGTAAGGTTGTTATCAACGGAGTTACTTTTGCTACTAATAACTTCGCTGCTGTTCTCGATCATCAGGATTTACTTAATGAGTTTCACATCTTTCAGGATTTTCTGGCCACAAGCCCAATAAATTATGCTCTAACCCAACCTGCCAAAGTCTCTTTTAAGTGTGTTATGCAAGTTTGGAATACTGTGGTCTTTGCCCAAGGTGCATCAGGAAAGCCAATTATGACATTTGACTACAATGGTGTCACACATCATGTGACTCCTGAAATTGTGGTAGAAGCTCTTCAATTACCATTTCTAAATGGTAAAACTCCAGAAAATATTCCTGATGGGTTAAATATCAAATTGGTCACTGAAGCGGTGGCCATATATGTAACACCCCCAGATCCGGGGTCCGGGATCCGGTGGTTACGGTTTCCAATTCTGTCCACAACAATTGAACTTTCCTTAACATAAAATAAATTACGTCTCTATAACCCAACACAACAATATAAAACACACCCGTTATAGTCCCAGATATGAAATCAGAGTAACAATCAAAGTTTTATCAATCACATTATGAGTTCTTACAATCCAAAAGAATTTCAATATAAATACATACTCTTTGCCATCCATTTACATAAGTCATATTAGACCATATTCTTGGTACCGAAAGAATAAATATACCCTACCAATAGCTTCTTCTTCAGCTCTGGTAGTCTCATCGTCCTCGCCCGCGTCGAGTGCGCCTTGTGCGAGTCATCTGGTCTAGCTGTTGTTGTGATATAATAATAAAGCAAGGGTGAGCAATAGCCCACCAACAATAATATATAACTGAACGATAATATAGAACAGTTCAAAAGTATCTTTCAAACCATATGCCATGCATTTACGGAAATGATGCCAGTATAATATGAACGATGAAGTTACAAGGTAACTTAAAGTATTTGTTTGTAGAAATATCTGCTACATCAAAAGTAAGCGAGATATTCTCATTGTTATTAAGAAGAGGAACTTGCATGAAAAGGTTGCAATTCCAGTTATGAACATTTTTCCAGCTCTGCCAACAGTAATCATGTTGCAGGAAATAAATAAGTTTGGATGATGAACCAATGATGGAGTATTCACCGCGCCCGCTGTTCCAATCTTGATGATCAGTCGAGATCGTACAGCTCAATTTAGATTTACTACCGGTAGAAGGAAGAACTGACGGCTTTACTTGTATACCGCCTTACTAGCTCTCCCCGGCCAACGGTTGGGCCAAAGGGGATGGACCGGCGCTACTCGGCCTCTTACACGACTCCTAGTTCAAATAGAATTCCTGATTCTGAATGTAACGTTCGTCCCCCTTTCCCCAAGTATAATACTTGTTGATAAGACTCCACAAAGTAGTCGTATCTAGTTGGAAAGGAAAATTTACCAATAACTCCCAAGCTATTACTTGGTAACGGATATCAACTTGTTCCAGTAATCTTACCCCTCGAAAGATGAGAAGGTAAGCAACGACTTAATAAGTCAACAGCACCCGAGTTGCGAGTGAAGGGAATACTTTATGACCGGGAAGTCGACAAGATAAATAACATTTTCCAAGTAAGGTTCCCTTATTATTAAGGAGATAGACTCAAATAAGAATGATGTCTGAGAACCTTTCTTGATATAAGATTAATAATAATATGACTCCGATATATTTTCTGTAATAATCGAAGAAGATAAACCTTATCGAGGTTATTCTAAGCATGGAATAAATATTCAGAGAATATTTATTGAATTAAAATATTTTACAGATTATTTAGGAATATGAAAGAATATCTTTAATCAGAGTATTTCCCAAATAATTCATGAAGAAATATCGAGAGAATATTTATTGCACAATTAAATAATCAAATGAATATTCAAAATAATATTCATTACTTAATAAGTCCTGAAAGGAATATTTAAAATATTTAAAATAATATTCGATGATTAAATAGAACCCTGGATGAATATTCAAAATAATATTCATAATTAATTAGGAATTTAAATGAATATTGATAAAGTAATATTCATTTAATGAATAATATTCTAAATGAATATCCAGTAATATTCATTTAGTAATCCAAGCTTTAAAGGAATATTCGATATAATATTCGATAAATAAATCAAGCTTCAGATGAATATTGAAGATAATATTCATCAAGTACTTAATATCTTAAATGAATATTCAAAAGTAATATTTATTTAATAAAATAATATTCTAAAAGAATATCCAAATAATATTCATTTAGTAGTCTCATCTTTAGAAGAATATTCGAAATAATAATCGATAATCAATTCGACTCTGAATGAATATTGACAAATATTATTCGTCGAATGATTACGTTCAAATAATTATTTGAAGTAAGGATCATTAAATAAATAATCCCGAACGAATATTCAAATAATATTCGTTGCCTGAATAATGGAAAATATTTACTTAAATATTTTCCTTCGAGGTAATCTCGATATATCAAGAAATATTGACTCCCGATCTATAATGATGAATAAGATGTATACGCCCTTCTATGAGGGTCTTACAATAATCCGGCTTATAACTGATACGATAGCTATCTAATTTATAAGCCAATAACAATCAAGGAACAAGCATAGTGATATAACTTTGAAAGCAGGCATGCATGCTATGGCATATGTATATCAGAAAACATATATATATTTATTCAATCACAACAACAGCCTAAAGAAGGGAATTGAAACTTGCCTGGTAGTCGAGTACGGTAAGGGGTAGTGGTAGCGGGTCCCGGTTCAGCTTGGTGATCTATAAATAGCCAAGGCATTCGGGATTAATCACTTAACATATTAAAAGTTAAGTTATATTTAAATCGAAACACGTTCTCGAGTTATCTCGTTATACCCCTTTTAGTGGATTACTTATTATCACTGATCCGACCCGACATTCGTTCATTAATTCGACATGTCACTGCACTTATACTTGGGACATACTTAAGTCATATGAGTTCTAAGGTTGATCGTTACGAACCAATATTATACTCCGAGTTTTATCGCCCGTTTTCTAAGTGTTTTACCGAAGTTATAAAAGAGTCGTCTTTTAGGGGTTCGTTCGCGTTTAACCTTGACTCGAACATTTTTAATAAATCGAAAAATGCTCTTTTTGACATACGGTTTTCTTTCACACCTTCCTTCTTACCCCTAGTATTTATTTACCAAGATTCGCCATGACGTTACATAGCTTACGAGGGTTCAATTTCGGTTACGAACTTTCGTTTACGAATTCGAACTACTTTTAGTAATTTGGTCGTAAATCCTAAACCGTAAGTCCGTTTCACGTGATCTTTATATCAAAACGAAGCTTAGAACATTACCTATCCTATCATGGCAGATAAGGTCTCTGGACAGTAGGGGTTCGACATGGAAAATGGCATACAAAACATGGTATTGTAAAATCGGGCATTATAACGGCTGTAAATCGAATATCTACCAATTTCGAATCTTCCCATAAACATAGTATCCAACCCAAACAACATATACATGACTTCTATACATGAACTGAGGCCAAGCAATGCCTTTCCGTTCATCTAGCTATTTACATCATTAATCCAAAATCCATACATAATCATGCTTATAATCTTAACATAACCATAACTAAGTTATAACTATCATAAACATGCTTATATCTCAAACAAGGGTTAGGGTTTCAAGAGCTTTATACCTTCCTTAGATAGTGATATAGCCTTACTAAGCCTTGTATGGTCCTTAGGAGTGATTATGCTTGCTAGATCAACCATGAAAAATCAAGAAAACAAAGTTAGTACATGATGAACACTATTCACCCTCCTCTTGTTTGATTTTTTTGAAAATGGAAAAGGATGAGTTTGAAGCTAAGATTTTGAGGAGATAAGTTTTATGAAATATAAGTCTCACCTTAAAAATTTCAAGAACAAACAATGGTGGGAAGGTGGAGTTTGGATTTTGAATTTAAGGGTAAGGCCGAATGGTTTTGAAATGGGGGGGGGGAGAGAGTTGCTTGGTTCTTTTGATTTTTGTGTTTTAATCTCATCCACTCTCATCCACTTACAACATAATATCTTTCAAAAATCACTTTATTAAAGTGATGAGGTGTTGGATGATGAAATGGCAAGACATGTGTTGGTTTTATGGTGGTTAGAGCTTAACTAGGTAGTTACTTACTAAGTACTTAGTTCTTCCTCTAAGGTGCTAGTTCCTTGCCTCTAGTTTAGTTACTAGATATTTATAATAGTAGCTTGCACAAGACTCTTGCTTCCTCTGCTTGTTTCTGTGTCCGGTTATTACCCGTTTCGATTGATCGTTCGTGAGAATATTTCACGGATTTCTAATTAGGGTTTACCGGGAATCCTCTTTAATATTAATACTTTCATTCTCCATCTTTCATTCTAACTTTCCAATTTATATTCCTTGAATCCATCCGTTAAATACTTAAGGCTATCAGTGTCCAGGGAACTCTCGGAGAAAATAAAAGTGCGGTTTTTCAGAATCCGACAGCTTTTACATACACTTATTTTCCCCCTGGATCACTAATACGAACTCGGAAATCCGTTCCGAATACTTCTATATAGTGTCGTCTCATATTATTATATACTCCCACCAAAACACTATTCATTCTGTATTCTTTACTTGTTCTCTTAGGGTTGTATAATTGTCCGTATTCTCTTTCGATCGTTCCTTAACCTTTTTACGGAACTATTGGATTAATCGTTATCGATCTGGATGACATGAGAGTATTCTCTTGCTTGAAGTTGCCATATCTTAATCCCTTAGAAGATAGATTATTCTTACCTATGTTGTCACCCTTTAGCATTCTTCAAGACATAAACATAATAAGGTCGAATTCCATTCATTCTTTCCAAATATCAATAATTACATTGTAGCCATAACCACTCCTCAGTGGTTTCCTACCTTCATTCTTAAATCAAATATAATAACATCCCAAAATATCAAATCCTCAAAGTTAATATCTCAATTCTTGGATTATAATAATATTTAATCCACTGTCCGGTCAAATATTATACCGAAAAGAATTTGGAATTTCTGAATTCCGATCGTCTCTGCATTCACTTATTTCCTCCGCGTATTACTAATATGACTTCGAAACATCCATATCACGTCCCGTACATAGGGTGGAGTGAAAAGTTTTCCAACTTACAAAATCACTATTCATCCACCAAATTACTATGCACGTACAGGAAACACTATGCACGTACGGGAAATACTATGCACGTATGGGAAACACTATGCACGTACTCACTTCCCTTCAAGGATCCATTAGCTCCTTCCTGGATGGTAGATTATTCTTATCTAGGTCCTCAACCATCGAATTACTCTATTCTGACAATATACCAATGCATCAGGATCATTGTCCAAAGCAATATCCATTCATTACAATCATTGTTCTTTGAAACCACCATTCATTAGAGCTGGTGACCTTGTTGTCGGAATCATTGTTCCTCATTTTATCATTACTTAATAAAAAGTTTTAATTATATCCAAAATTTGGGGTTCTTACAATATATCACTTTACTCATTGATTTCAACAGGGTCTCATTTGAATCACTTAAGTCATAATAAATATCAAACAGATACCTATAAATATGTGATCGAGAATTAAAAATTTTTTTTGTTAAGTTCTATACATTTTTCTTCAATACCACCATAACCAAATGAAAAGTCATGGGTTCTAATATTTTAGATAATATATTTAAATTTTTTAAAAACTATTTACTATTTATTTCTAATTAAATCAAAGAAAATAACTAGAAAATTAAAAATAACTTGTAAATTAATTTTTAAATATATTATCTAAAATATTAGAACCTATGACTTTTGATTTGGTTATGGTGGCATTGAAGAAAAATGTATTGAACTTAACAAAAAATTATTTTAATTCTCGATCACATATTTAGATGTATCAGTTTGATATTTATTATGACTTAAGTGATTCAAATGAGACCCCGTTGAAATCAGTGAGTAAAGTGATATATTGTAACACCCCCAGATCCGGGGTCAGGGATTGGGTCGTTACGGTCTCATAACTCATACATAATACTTGACTTAAGTCCAAAATCAATAAGTAGCATGCTATGACCCCACAATAATATCCACTCACACACACACAGTTATAGTCCCAGAGATGAAATTGAAATAAGTCTTACATAAAAGGGTTTACAAAAAAAAAGTTATTACAATCCCAAAAGGATAACATCATAAGTTTAAAAGTTTAGCCGTTGATTACAATAATTATACATATAGTTAAACAGGAAACAAAAGCTGTCTAACTATGCTACCTCAGCAATGGTGGCTAGCATCTCAGCGGGGAGTCCGGTGGGTCGGGTTACTCGCTTGCGCTGAGTGCGCCTGACGCGAGCCATCTGTCCTAGCTGTTGTTGTGACATGATAAATAAGCAAGGGTGAGCAATAGCCCACCAATAATAATATAACAGGACAGTGATAGTATATAACAGTTCGAAGTATCATTATTTCCATATGCCATGCATTAACGAAGTTAGTGCCAGTATACTATAAAGGATGAAGTTACAAGGTAACTTAAAGTGTTTATTTTATGGAAATATCTGCTATGTCAAAATAAGCAAGATATCATTATTTATAATATTAAGAGGAACTTGCAAGGAAAATATTTCAGTTCCAGTTATTAACATTTTTCGAAGTTCTACAACCTGAAAGAAGTCTCTTCGATACGTGTTGCGGAAGACACCGCCAACCAATATTGGAGTTATCACGCGCCAGCTGTTCCACTCCCTGATGATCAGTCGAGGATGGTACAGCCCAATATAGTTTACTACCGGTAGAAGGAAGAACTGACGGCTCCACTTGTCAATGGCCTTTAATAGTAACTCCCTGGCCAATGATTAGGCCTTGTGATGGACCGCGCGACTCGGCCTCTTACACACGACTCCTAGTTCGAGTAAATCCACAGCATTGAAACGTATAGTTTATCCTCCCTTCCCCAAGTGAAATAATTGTTGACAAGACTCCACAAAGTAGTCGTATCTAGTTGGAAAGGAAAATTCACTAACATTTCCCAAGCTCTTGCTTGTTAATGGATATCAACCTATTCCAACGATCTTACCCCTCGAAATGATGAGAAGGTACACATAGACTTAATGAGTCCGTAGCAACCACGTTGTGAGTGAAAAGGATAAACTATGACCGGGGAGTCAACAAGATAAAGAACCTTTCTCAAGTAAGGTTCCCTTATAATTTAAGAGATAGATTCGAGTGAAGAATGGAATCTAGAGGACCTTTCTTAATATAATTTTAATCGTATGACTCCGAAGAATTTTCAGAATGATCGAAGGTCGAAAATAATATTTGAAGAAAAATAACAACCTTTAAGTTGTTTCCAAGTATTGAATAAATATTTATAGAATATTTATTGAGTCGGAAGTATTTAATGAATGAAAGAATATTTTTAATCAGAGTATTTCTCAAAATAATCCTTGAAGGAATATTAAGAAAATATTTATTGAATAAATAATTACTTAAATGAATATTAAAATAATATTTATTTATTAAATAATTTTGAAAGGAATGTTTGGAATAATATTTGTTAAGTAAATAAGACTTCAAATTAATATTCAAAAATAGTATTCATATAATAATTTAAATGAATATCCAAGTGACATTCATTTAATAAATTAAACCTTAAAGGAATATTCGAGAATAATATTCCCTTAATACATGATGTTCTAAATGAATGTCCGAATGATATTTATTTAATAATCGAAGGTTTTATAGAAATATTTGAAATAATATTCGATAAATGGTTCGTCTTTGAATGAATATTAAAAAATAATATTCATTGAACAGATAACTTTCAAATAAATATTTGGAGTAATGATCGTTAATTAAATAATCTCGAACGAATATTCAAATAATATTCGACAACCAAATAATGGGAATTATTTACTTAAATATTTCCCTCGAAAATAATTAAGATATATCAAGAAGTACTGACTCCCGGTCTATATTCAACAAATAGGATTCATATGCCCTTCTCTAAGGGTCTTAACAACATCCGGCTTATAATCGATATATTATCTACCTACTTATAAGCCAAAGAACAATCATAGAACAAGTATATCAATATGACTTGAAAGTAGGCATGCATGCTATGGCATATGTATAACAGAAAGCATATATTATCACAACAACAGCCTAAAAAGGGAAAGTTGAAACTTGCCTGGTAATTGAGCACGGGTAGGGGTAGTGGTAGGGTATCCTGGGTCAACTCGGCGATCTATAAATAGTCAAGAGATTCGAGGTTAATCGCTTAACACTTTTTTAAAAAGGTTAAGTATTAACTTAAGTCGAAACATGTTTTCGAATTATCTCGTTATACCCCTTTTTAGTGTAACTCTTTTTATTACCGATACGATTCGACATTTTTTCATCATTAAGACATGTCATCGTACTCACACTTAGTGTATAATTAAGTCGTATAAGTTCTAAATTCGATAGATTAAGAACCAAGATTATATCTCGAGTTTTATCGCTCGTTTTCTAACATTTAAGGGGTTCGTTCGCGTTTAACCTAGATTCGAACATTTTTATAAAATCGAAAAATGATCTGATTCACATGAGGTTTTCTCTCACACCTTCCTATTTACTACTAGTATTTAATTACCAAGATTCGCCACTGACTTACGTATTTTACGAGGGTTCAATTTCAGTTACGAACTTTCGTTTACGGATTCGAACTACTTTAAGTAAATCGGTCATAAATCCTAAACCGTAAGTCTTTTTGATTCGATTCTTTTTCAAAAATGATCTACGACTCAAGATATACAAGTCCATGTTAGATACTCATCCATTTTCAGCCATTAGACCTACTGTGATGCACGGTTTTCAATGATTAACGAAATTTCAGCATTATAACGGCTGTAATTAATACGAACGTTCCAAAAATCACAATCAACAACCCAAGCCACACCGGGCATCAATACAACTTATAGACAAGATTCTCATCTTACTAAGTCCAAGAACCATTGACTTTATCATCATAATCATCATGTTAATCAAATCACTAACTTAGCATGCTTATAATCATGAACATAATCATAACTAAGCTAAATCATCCAAGAATATTCTTAATCTTAAAACAAGAGCAAGGGTTTCAAGTGGTTACCTTCTTGAGGGTATGTACTAGCCTTACTAATCTTGGTATGGTCCTTGGATTGCTTTATGTTAGCTAAGATCAACCATGAAACCAAGAAAAACAAGGATTAGTATATGAAAACACTATTCATCATCACCTTTGATGATTTTATAACTCAAGAATGGAATGGAATTTGAAGGTGAAATTCATAGGATAGCTTAATTAGGAATTATAGAACTCACCTAAATTATCTTGAGATTTTTGAATGATGGAATCTTGCACTTCTTCCTCCCTTTTTTGGCTAGGCCGAGAGCAACAAGGAAAGAGATGTGGTGTTTGTTTGTGTTTTTGCTTTATTATATGATCTATACATGTATTATATGGATGCATCTATTCCTTTTGTGTTGTTGGCAATCCATTGGTCCATGTGTCACACTCTTACTTGGCCAAGTGTAAGGCTAGAAACATGCATCCCCCTTTTTGGCAAAGTGCAACTACACCACTTAGCTTATAGTTGACTTACATGTGACATACTTTGGTTTCTATTACTCCATCCACTTGCACATGCATGAATCTTGCTCTCTGCTTGCTCGTTTGTCCAGTTATTTCTCAATTTCACTGATCGTTCGAACGAATATCTCAATCGTTTCTAGTTATGGTTTTACCAGAAACCTTCTAAATATTTTTGCTCACATCTTTAATCCTCCTTTATATTTCTTGAATATAAATCCCTTAAATCTTTTTAATAATCTCTTGAGTCTTTCAGTGTCCAGGGAAATCTCGGGGAAAATAAAAGTGCTATTTTTCAGAATCCGATAACTTTTACATACACTCTTTTTCCCCTTGGATCATTAATACGAACTCAGAAATCCGTTCCGGGTACTTCTATATAGCATCGTCTAATAATATTCTCATTTCCACTAAAAACATTATTCATTATTTATTCTCTCTTTATTCTTTATATTTATGAAAATGTCCTTGTTCTCTTTCGGGCGTTCCTTAACCCTTTTACGGAACCACTGGACTAATCGTTATCGATCTGGATGACATGAGAGTATTAATCTGCTTGGAGTTGCCATATCTTATATCTCTAGGAGATAGATTATTCTTACCTAAGTGGTCAACCATTAGCATTCTTCAAGACATAGAAATAATAAAGTCGAATTCCATTCATTCTTTCAAAATATCAACTATTACATTGTAGCCGTAACCACTATTCGTTCTTACATCATTATATAAATAAAAGTTTTAATTCTACCCAAAATCTGGGTTCTTACAGTCTCCCCTCCTTAAAAGGATTCCGTCCCGGAATCAGTTTGAAAACAAGTGGGGGTACTTCTCTTGCATTGCGCTTTCAAGCTCCCAGGTTGATTCTTCTACATTGTGGTTCTGCCACAAAACTCTGACTAGCTGGATGACCTTGTTTCGGAGCACTTGTTCTTTCCGGTCTATGATTTCCACCGGTTGCTCTACATAGGTCAAGTCTGGTTGCATGTCCACTTGCTCATACTCTACAATGTGCTTGGCATCCGGGTTATACATCCTCAACATCGAAACATGGAACACATTGTGCACCTGCTGTAGATTTGGGGGCAATGCCAGTTCATAAGCTAGTTCCCCAATCCATCTTAAGATCTCAAATGGTCCAATGTATCTGGGACTTAGCTTTCCTTTCTTTCCAAATCTCATTAAACCTTTCCAAGGTGACACTTTTAAGAACACTAGGTCTCCTACTTTGTATTCTTTGCCTTTCCGAGCTAAGTCGGCATATTTCTTTTGTCGATCCTGGGCTGCTACCAACCGTCCTCTGATTAGATCTACTGCATCTTTAGTTCCTTGGACCACTTCGGGCCCGAGCATCTTTCTCTCTCCAACTTCATCCCAATACATGGGAGATCGACATTTTCTCCCATAAAGGGCCTCATAAGGTGGCATTCCTATACTTGAATGGAAACTGTTATCGTAGGAAAACTCGATCAATGGCAAGTGGTCATCCCATTTTCCTTTGAAGTCTATCACGCAGACTCTCAACATATCCTCTAGCGTTTGGATGGTCCTTTTACTTTGCCCATCTGTCTGGGGGTGGTAGGCTGTGCTCATGTTCAGCCGGGTCCCTACACATTCTTGAAAACTACACCAAAACCTGGAGTTAAATCTGGGATCTCGATCGGATACTATTGCGACTGGGACTCCATGTCGCGCCACTATCTCTTTTAAGTAGATGTCCAATAGTCTGTCGACCGTGTATCTTTCGTTGATCGGGAGAAAGTGAGCTGACTTCGTCAGTCGATCTACAATTACCCATATGGTGTCATGATTAGCCTTGGTCCTTGGTAAACCTACTATGAAATCCATGGCTATGTGTTCCCATTTCCATTCTGGAATCTCTAAGGGATGTAGAAGTCCGTTGGGCTTCTGGTGCTCTGCTTTCACTCGTTGGCAGGTCAAGCATCTGCTTACCCACTCTGCTACGTCCTTTTTCATGTTGGGCCACCAGTAATACTCCTTTAAATCCATATACATTTTGGTGCTACCAGGGTGCACTGAGTATCTTGAGTTGTGTGCCTCATTTAAAATCTCATCCTTGAGTTCCTGAACGTTTGGGATCCATATCCTGTACGTGTACCTCATTATCCCTTCCTTGTCTCTTTCACACTTAACTTCCTCCCCGGTCATTATCTCTTCCGTGGAGTTCTCTTCTTCCTCCATCATCCGTTCCTGGCACCGTCTAATCTTTTCTAACAATAGAGGTTGGATTCTCATTTCCATCAACTTTTCTTGGCCCTCTCCAGGTAACGTAATCTCAATTTCCAGCTTCTAAAAATCTTTCACTAGCTCTTCCTCTGAAGTTATCATCTTGAGCTTCTCTTTCCTACTAAGGGCGTCAGCCACCACATTGGCTTTGCCCGGGTGATAACGAATTTCACAGTCGTAATCCTTGATTAACTCTAACCATCTCCTCTGGCGCATGTTAAGCTCTTTCTGAGTGAAAATGTAGTGTCTCCAAATCTTTAAAGCGAAGACTATGGCTGCTAGTTCTAGATCATGCATGGGATATCTGACCTCATAATATTTCAGTTGTCTAGACACATATGCTATTACCTTGCCGTGCTGCATAAGCACGCATCCCAGTCCTTTATGCGAAGCATCACTGTAAATCACGAAATCTCCTTTTCCATCAGGTAATGCCAGCACTGGGCCTGTCACCAACCTCTTCTTTAACTCTTGGAAACTCCTCTCACATTTTTCAGTCCATTCAAATTTCTCAGTTTTGCGGGTAAGTCGAGTTAATGGAGCTGCGATTTTCGTAAAGTCTTGGACAAATCTTCTATAATATCCGGCCAGTCCAATGAAACTCCTCACCTCGGTTGGAGTAGTTGGTCGTTCCCAGTTTGAAACTGCTTCTATCTTGGAGGGGTCAACCAACACTCCTTCTCTATTGATCACGTGCCCTAAGAATTGTACTTCATTTTTCCAAAACTCACATCTGGAGAACTTGGCATATAACTGCTCCTTCCTGAGTATTTCTAAGGTTATCCTTAAATGTTCAGCGTGTTCTGCCTCTGTCTTTGAGTAGATGAGAATATCATCAATGAAGACTATCACGAATTTGTCCAAATATTCCTTGAACACTCTATTCATTAAGTCCATGAAGGCTGCTGGGGCATTGGTCAATCCAAATGACATTAACAAGAACTCATAATGTCCATATCTGGTACAGAATGCAGTCTTCGGAATATCTTCAGGTTTGATCTTCAGTTGGTGATATCCTATTCTCAGGTCAATCTTAGAGAAGTATTCAGCGCCTCTTAGCTGGTCAAACAAATCGTCTATCCTGGGTAATGGATACTTATTCTTTATGGTTAGCTTCTTCAACTCTCTGTAGTCGATGCATAACCTCATACTCCCATCCTTTTTCTAAACAAACAACACTGGTGCGCCCCAAGGTGACACACTGGGCCTTATCATGCCCTTATCCAACAATTCCTGTAACTGTTCAGCTAGCTCCTTCATTTCTACTAGGGCTAATCGGTACGGGGCCTTCGAAACCGGCGCCGTCCCCGGGGCTAACTCGATGGCAAACTCAATTACCCTATCAGGTGGTAGTCCGGGAAGATCTTGTGGGAACATGTCCTCGAACTCATTAACTACCGGAATGTCTTGCAATCTTGGCGCTTCTTTCTGAGTGTCTATAACGTAAGCTAAATAAGCCTCGTTCCCTTTTCGTAACAATCTCTTGGTTTGCGCCATGGTCAGAATTTTCTGAGTCTGTCGCATTCCCTTAAACACTATTTCTTTCTTCCCTGGGGTTTTCAACTTAACCTTTTTCCCTTTACAATCTATCTGCGCATTATTGCGAGATAACCAATCCATACCCAAAATGACATCGAATTCCCCTAGCTTAAAAGGAATTAAATTGACATAGAAGGACTGTCCTCCTATTTCTAGTTTACAATCGGGGTGAATTTGATTAACCGGTACGATTTCCTGATTAGCTATTTCTACTTGTAAGGAATCTCTTAGTTGCTGGGTTTTAAGTTTCAATTTATGCGCAAAATCTCTAGATATAAAAGACTTAGTTGCTCCTGAATCAAATAAGACATTTGTACTGACTTAATTAAGAGAAATGTACCTGCTATCACATCCGTGTCCCTCACGGCATCTTGCACTGACATATTAAAAGTCTTAGCAGTTGGTGGCCTATTTAAGGCAGCCCTGCTCGCCCCTGATGCTGCTGGTTTGTTCTTTGGGAAGTCCTTCCTCATGTGCCCTAGCTGTCCGCACTGGAAGCAAGTGTTGGTACTAGGGACAACCGCAGTGTAGGTGTTGGAGTAGTGGCCCACTCATCCACACTTATAACAGGTTGGCTGCTTCTGGTTGCACACTCTGGAATGTCTTTTCCCACACGTTGCACATGCTGGCAAGGAAGGTCTAGACTGATGGGAATGAGACACTCCTATATGCTGGCCGCCCTGGCTCACACTCATGCTCACAGGTGGTTTGAATCCCATACCCCTGTTAGGTAGAGAGACTGCTCCTCGATTAAACTTGTTCGGGGGCTTTCCTCCTGCGGACCCTCCGCCCATACTGACATGTTTTCTATTTAATCCCCCCCTTCTCTTTCTCTCTCTGCATCTGATCGCTTCCAGCTTCCACAATGGTGGCCTTTTGCACCAAGGTGGCATAATCCGTAATCTCTAAAACCGCCACTCTATTCTGGATCCACTGTTTCAGCCCTTGTTGAAACCTGTTAGCTTTCTTTTCTTCGGTATCCACAAATTCTGGCACAAATCTCGACAGCTCAGTAAATTTGGCCTTATAGTCAGCCACTGACATATTGTTCTGTTTCAGTTCCAAAAACTTAAGTTCCATCTGAGTTTTCATGAACTTCGGGAAGTACTTCTCCAGGAATAATTTTTTGAACCTTTCCCAGGCTACGACAACATCAGTCTCCATGTTCTTCTTGGCTTCCCACCAGTAATTGGCCACTCCCTTTAGTAGGTAAGTAGCAAAAACAGTCTTCTAAGCCTCATTGATACCATTTCCTTGATCCAGGCCCTCTCCTCAACGGGATCAGCCGATCCGTGGAACTCTGGGGCTTAAGGGACTTAAAGGCCCTAAAGGAATTTGCCACTGAAGTGTTGTTTCCTGGTGGTGGTTGAGGGTATTGGTTCAAATTCTACCTAAGTAGATCCATAAACTGGCCCATGGGGTCTCCACCCTGGTTCTCCCCTTCCTGCTCTACTTCAGTTTCTCCACCCTCTATTTCCACCTCAAAGTCTTCAGAGTACATGGGTTCATCCTCCGCTCCATACTGGGAATCTTCTTGCTCATTATGTGATATTGTTCTTCACTACTTTCATGGTTTTCCTCGTGTTGGTTGTGACTCTCTTGGTCAGTAGATTCACGGGGGTTAGCCCTAGTGCCCATTCGTCTTGGAGGCATTTTACTGAAAATTTGGAAAATTTTACATTAGGTTCACTTACCTATTTTAAAGGATTTTTCCTTGCATAAATCTTTACATGATTGGATTTAAGATCCCACAGTTTTATATCTCATGGAAACTTAATCGAAAAACAGTACATATGCTAGTAAACTCATGATCACATCCCAACAAAATTGAAATAACTGAAAGGGAAACAAATATATACCAGGTACCGAAAAGGTACAACATCCGAGTTACAACGATAGTTTAAAGTACGGTCATCCTAACAACAACAACAAGTCAAAATTGAAATACGTTGTCTATCTGTCTAGTCTGCAAAAGGGAAAATAAATACAATAAAACCATCCCTACAAAAGCCGGCACTACTACGTTCGTACATAACTAGACAACTAGACTACTGCATCACTACATCTGAAATCAGCCGCCACGATGAAACATCATCCGAACCCTCCCCATGGCGATGCGGAAAATCTCCTCGGCATCTGCTCTGTCTACCATACCATGCCCATCAGTAGGCAACTGTCGCACCCTCATCCGAGCCATCAGCTCGATACGGGTCACAACCCTATACCCAACCCTGTCACTGATAGTCCTCCGGCCATGCAACCTCATCCGGGCGGCTCTCTCTGCTGCCAGCTCCCTCCTAGACTCTGCCAACCTGGCATCCGCCACTGACAACTCTCTATAAAGCCCGTTCACAATCAAGTTGTGAACACATACTGGGACTCCTCCAATCGGGACATGAGGTGGGGTGGATGGCTCAGCTAGAGCTGCAGTCTCTGTCTGCTGGGGCTCTGGGGTAAGCTCCTCAAACTCATCGGGGGAATGGGCTCACAGGTAGTGGTGGTGGGGTAGGGGCTCTCTCCACCGGGAGGGGTGGCACTCGTAGTCCGGAACTCCATACTGCATCATCCACTGGCTCATCCTCACCTACAACCTGTCCAACAACAGCTGCCATGACCTGCTCAGTGGTCATATCAGTATCCTCCTCCATGGTCCTGATCTCAGATACAACGCAATAATCCTCATCCTCAGCAACTAATTCAGCGTCCTGCCCTGTCTGGACCCCCTCCGGGTCCTCCTCCCCCTTGGTCTCAACAACATCTGTATCAGCATCAACCTGGACCTCCTCAGGGTCCTCCTCCTCAGACTCAATCACATCAGTATCAGCATCAACCTGGACCTCCTCAGGGTCCTCCTCCTCAGGCTCAGTATCCTCCTCAGGCAAGTTCTCATACACAAGACGAACTATGTTACTATCATAATACTTAAAAAGTTCCCGTAAGGGTTTTAGGTGAACCTGTCAAGGGTTCTTATTATATTATTGAATTTATTATTATATAACGTCGTATCATCTATTGGGATATATAACTCTCGCTCTGATACCATCTCTGTAACACCCTCAGATCCGGGGTCAGGGATCGGGTCGTTACGGTCTCGTAACTCATACATAATACTTGAATTGAGTCCAAAATCAATAAGTAGCATGCTATGACCCCACAATAATATCCACTCACACACACAGTTATAGTCCCAGAGATGAAATTGAAATAAGTCTTACATAAAAGGGTTTACAAAAAAAAAGTTATTACAATCCCAAAAGGATAACATCATAAGTTTAAAAGCTTAGCCGTTGATTACATTAATTATACTTATAGTTAAACAAGAAACAAAAGCTGTCTAACTATGCTACCTCAGCAATGGCGGCTAGCATCTCAGCGGGGAGTCCGGCGGCTAGCCATCTATCCTAGCTGTTGTTGTGACATGATAAATAAGCAAGGGTGAGCAATAGCCCACCAATAATAATATAACAGCACATTGATAGTATATAACAGTTTGAAGTATCATTATTTCCATATGCCATGCATTAACGAAGTTAGTTCCAGTATACTATAAAGGATGAAGTTACAAGGTAACTTAAAGTGTTTATTTTGTGGAAATATCTGCTATGTCAAAATAAGCATGATATCATTATTTATAATATTAAGAGGAACTTGCAAGGAAAATATTTCAGTTCCAGTTATTAACATTTTCGAAGTTCTACAACCTGAAAGAAGTCTTTTCGATACGTGTTGCGGAAGACACCGTCAACTTGAAAGAAGTATCTTCGATACGTGTTGCAGGGAATTCCCAATTTGGGAGATGAACCAATATTGGAGTTATCACGCGCCAGCTGTTCCACTCCCTGATGATCAGTCGGGGATGGTACAACCCAATATAGTTTACTACCGGTAGAAGGAAGAACTGACGGCTCCACTTGTCAATGGCCTTTAATAATAACTCCCTGGCCAATGATTAGGCCAAGTGAAATACTTGTTGACAAGACTCCACAAAGTAGTCGTATCTAGTTGTAAAGGAAAATTCACTAACATTTCCCAAGCTCTTGCTCGTTAATGGATATCAACTTGTTCCAACGATCTTACCCCTCGAATGATGAGAAGGTACACACAGACTTAATGAGTCCGTAGCAACCAAGTTGCGAGTGAAAAGGATAAACTATGACCGGGGAGTCAACAAGAGATAAAGAACCTTTCTCAAGTAAGGTTCCCTTATAATTTAAGAGATAGATTCGAGTGAAAAATGGAATCTAGAGGACATTTCTTAATATAATTTTAACCGTATGACTCCGAAGAATTTTCAGAATGATCGAAGGTCGAAAATAATATTTGAAGAGAAATAACAACCTTGAAGTTCTTTCCAATTATTGAATAAATATTTATAGAATATTTATTGAGTCGGAAGTATTTAATGAATGAAAGAATATTTTTAATCAGAGTATTTCTCAAAATAATCCTTGACGGAATATTGAGAAAATATTTATTGAATAAATAATTACTTAAATGAATATTAAAATAATATTCATTTAATAAATAATTTTGAAAGGAATGTTTGGAATAATATTTGTTAAGTAAATAAGACTTCAAATTAATATTCAAAAATAGTATTCATATAATAATTTAAATGAATATCCAAGTGACATTCTTTTAATAAATTATACCTTAAAGGAATATTCGAGAATAATATTCCCTTAATACATGATGTTCTAAATGAATGTCCGAATGATATTTATTTAATAATCGAAGGTTTTATAGAAATATTTGAAATAATATTCGATAAATGGTTCGTCTTTGAATGAATATTAAAAAATAATATTCATTGAATAGATAACGTTCAAATAAATATTTGGAGTAATGATCATTAATTAACTAATCTCGGAGGAATATTCAAATAATATTCGTCAACTAAATAATGGGAATTATTTACTTAAATATTTCCCTCGAAAATAATTACGATATATCAAGAAGTACTGACTCCCGGTCTATATTCAACAAATAGGATTCATATGCCCTTCTCTAAAGGTCTTAACAACATTCGGCTTATAATTGATATATTATCTACGTACTTATAAGCCAAAGAACAATCAGGGAACAAGTATATCAATATGACTTGAAAGTAGGCATGCATGCTATGGCATATGTATAACAGAAAGCATATATTATCACAACAACAGCCTAAAAAGGGAAAGTTGAAACTTGCCTGGTAATTGAGCACGGTTAGGGGTAGTGGTAGGGTATCCCGGGTCAGCTCGGCGATCTATAAATAGTAAAGAGATTCGAGGTTAATCGCTTAACACTTTTTTAAAAAGGTTAAGTATTAACTTAAGTCGAAACATGTTTTCAAATTATATCGTTATACCTCTTTTTAGTGTAACTCTTTTTATTACCGATACGATTCGACATTTGTTCGTCATTAAGACATGTCATCATACTCACACTTAGTGTATACTTAAGTCGTATAAGTTCTAAATTCGATCGATTACGAACCAAGATTATATCTCGAGTTTTATCGCTCGTTTTCTAAGTTATAACCAAAGTTATACTTTTAAGGGGTTGGTTCGCGTTTAACCTAGATTCGAACATTTTTATAAAATCGAAAAATGATCTGATTCACATGAGGTTTTCTCTCACACCTTCCTTTTTACCTCTAGTATTTAATTACTAAGATTCGCCACTGACTTACGTATTTTACGAGGGTTCAATGTCAGTTACGAGTTTTCATTTACGGATTCGAATTACTTTTAGTAAATCGGTCATAAATCATAAACCGTAAGTCTGTTTGATTCGATTATTTTTCCAAAATGATCTACGACTCAAGATCTACAAGGGTATGTTAGATACTCATCCAGTTTCGGCCATTAGACCTATTGTGATGCACGGTTTTCAATGATTAACGAAATTTTGGCATTATAACGGCTATAATACGAACGTTCTAAACATCACAATTGTGACGCCCCTAGATCCGGGGTCGGAGATCTAGGCGTTCACGGTCCACTTTCCATTAATAACATACCTGTTCTTGCGCATAATATATATAAAACAGCCATCGACCCCACAATAACTCACACCGCACACACACACACACACAGGTTAGAGCCTCAGAAACGTCACATATTGATTAAACAGTAATAAAATTATCAGAGTTATTACAGACCGAATTAAATAGTATTTATGCTACCAGCAACACTTCGATATGAAGCGAAGTTGGCGGCTTGAAAGTTTGTTACGATACACTGCCTTGCACAGGTCATACTGATAAATAAAACGAACTAACAAAAGCTGCCAACCAATCTAGCTAATGGGGCCTACCGGTGGAATCTAAAGTGCTGGCTCGGGTCTAGTCACCTGCTTTCGAGCAGTCTGTCTGGGTCATGCCATTTCGCTTAGCTGTTGTGTTTGTAAAATTTGAAAACAAGCAAGAGTGAGCAACTATAGCTCAGCAAGAAATATATGTATAAGGTAAGCAATATAACATTTCTTATGATTGGCAGTTATTAAACTTGTTTGTATCAATCAGATATAAAATCACTTTCATAGTTGATAAATCTCGAAGGTGCAACAATATGTGCCCTTGTTTTCAAAATAAACTTGCAGTTCTAGATACTGCATTGAATAAACATCTTTCTCATCAAAATAGAACACTATCGGCTACTTGGCACAAAAGCCTAAGAAGCAGTGTCAAAGCATTTTTCCAAAATGGAGGAATGGGACTTAAAGAAAACATAAAAACCTGACAAGGATTGACGATGATCAGTCGCCACATCCAAGTCCAATAATCCGCGGGTCTTCTCTACCGGTAGAAGGATAGAAACTACATCCGTAACTATCCGTCGGGTGAAAACTACATCCGTAATCACCCTCGATGAAAATTACATCCGTAATCATCCTTCGGCAACACCTGGGCCGGAATAATAAGTGATGGACCGCCTGGCTCACGGCCGCTTACACATCTCGGGAATCGTTCGTCAACGGTTCCCACACCTGCCAGAGTCCCTTTTTCTTTTTCTTTTAAAACTTGATTTTGATTGAAAACAGAGTAATGGAGGTTCGACATCAGTCAACCGATGATTCCCGAAATCATACAAGAAGCAGAATCTGACCGGGGGTTTTCGAAAATGTTTTGAGTTCGAAAGAGTTCGAGTTTGAAAGAATTAAAAAGTATCTTGGATTAACTTAGTCTTTAAATAATGAACAATGATTAATAAATAATATTTTAAGATTTAATATTAATAATTAATAAAATAATTATTCAATAAAATAAACTTTTAATCCAAGATAGGGTTTCGAGTATTTACGAAGATATAACAATAGTTACTTGAGTATACGATACTACCCGAATGACCCTTCGGGTTTTCGCAATCTAGATACGATATAATAATATACCGCTCCTCGGTCAATAGTATATACGGACCGCTACGACCTCTATTGCTAGAGTCGTTGTCCGAAGAAAACATTTCAATCTAAGTTCAAGGGGTACAAGCATATATGTACTTATTCAATCTCAATTGCATCAATACTTCGATAAACATAGGATTTGATATAATTTGAAAACTACAAACACAATAGTAAAAGTCCTTGTATATGGATAAGTTTTGAAAAGTAAACTTGCCTTGGTTTGGTTGGGGTGGTCGAGCGTGCGGATTCGAACGATTTATACATAAGCAATAATCGTTCGTTAGTACCTTAACAATATCTCTTTAATTACGGGGTTTAGGGTGGTACGAAATTAACTTAACGACTTCGTCCTATGACTCTTTAGCCCCACTATAGGTTCATGTCATCACTCGATTACGCTCGTCACTTACTCGACTTAATTTAATTACCACTTTCGAATCATAACCACTAACCCTAGAATTTTGCTCCACTAATCGACTTTTTCCATTGCGCGAATTTTACTCTAGCATTTTTATAAAATCCAAAAATTCATATTTTAATCAAATTCCTTTTGGGTGGTCTTCACCACTGCATTCCCTACATTCTCAATTTTTTTCATGATCCCACATATATTTTTAGGGTTTTAAACAAGGTTCACAAGGGGGTCACTTAGTGCAGTCCATAGTCCAGAAACACAATTCACTCCTCCGGCCATAACTTAAAATCTATACATCACCTAGCCATTAACCTTACATTTCCAGAAACTACATTCAATTATCTTTCCAACAATATATGGTAGGACATCAGGGGACAACATTTGGGGGTTCAAAATCGTGCTACAATACAGGTCAATGTTCCTGGACAAAACTCAGCAAGCACAAACTACTTATATCAACCATTTTTCACACTTCCACAACATAATCAACATTTAATACACTTAGATCATGGTTCATAACACTCATGGAGATACATATATTATCCATAGTCATAAAAGTCACAATCTCAACATCAAAACTCAAGATCCATGCTATCCAATACATTTACAACCAAGATTAGTTCTCAAACACATGGATCTACTACCATACTTTATAAATAATACATAACCAAGGGGGTTTGAGATTTTTATACCTTCTTGAGCACCTAGGGGCCTTGGATAAGCTTTTCACAACTCAACAACACCTTAGATGGTCTCCTACAACACTCACAATGCAAGATCTAAAGGAAAAACAAACATGTTTATTATTCACCCAAGCTTTAACAATTTGTAACTTGAAATTGGGTGGATGAAATGGATTGAAATTGCTAACATACCTTGTCTAGATGATGTAGATGACCTAGGAATTATGTGGTGATTTATGAGTGATGGAAGAGGGGGGAGAAGAAATTTTCTTGTTCCTTTTTGTTTTGGCCGAGAGCAACTAGGCAAGGGGGAGGGGGGGAGAGTTTGATTTTTGTGTTTTGTGTTTTTGTGTGTTATGTTGGGTGAATAATTGAGGTTAGGTTATGTTGGGTGATACATATCATGTAAGTATAGGTAAGTACTAGCAAGCATGGCCTCATGTACTACTTGTCCCCTTTCTTGAAAAAGCAAGTAACTAGGTACTATTCATCTTCCAATGGCTAACTAGTTTGCTTGGTTTCTAACCACTTGGTTGCATGGGCTTGCATGCAATACTACTCCTTGTATTATTATTCTTCCACCAATACTTATTATTTAATCTTTAATTCGTACCGTATCTTAATTAATCTCTCGTAATAATATTTTGTCGCGTAGAGGTTTCCCCTATAATTCCTTAAGTACTTAATTATGTAAATTCCTCGAATGTCCATAATTCCTCGTCATAATTCTTAATAAATCCTTTAATACTCTAACCGTTCTCAAATCCCAAGTTTTATAAGTATTACTAACAATAAGACTCCTGCCTTCACAATCTTCCCTTATATCTTACATAATAAATGCAACAACGCAGTTTCTCAGACAATCAATTCTATTAATCAACAGGGATGACTAGAAAGGTTCCATAATGATAATGTCACAAGATATTAAATAAAAGAAAATATTACCAAAAATTAGGGTTCTTATAACAAACAACAACCCAAGCCACACCGGGCATCAATACAACTTATAGACAAGATTCTCATCTTATTAAGTCCAAGAACCACTGACTTTATCATCATAATCTTCATGTTAATCAAATCACTAAATCACTAACTAAGCATGCTTATAATCATGAACATAGTCATAACTAAGCTAAATCATCCAAGAATATTCTTAATCTCAAAACAAGAGCTAGGGTTTCAAGTGGTTACCTTCTTGAGGGTATGTACTAGTCTTACTAAGCTTGGTATGGTCCTTGGATTGCTTTAAGTTAGCTAAGATCAACCATGAAACCAAGAAAAACAAGGATTAGTATATGAAAACACTATTCATCATCACCTTTGATGATTTTATAACTCAAGAATGGAATGGAATTTGAAGGTGAAATTCATAGGATACCTTAATTAGGAATTATAGAACTCACCTAAATTATCTTGAGATTTTTGAATGATGGAATCTTGCACTTCTTCCTCCCTTTTTTGGCTAGGCCGAGAGCAACAAGGAGAGAGATGTGGTGTTTGTTTATGTTTTTGCTTTATTATGATCTATACATGTATTATATGGATGCATCTCTTCCTTTTGTGTTGTTGGCAATCCATTGGTCCATGTGTCACACTCTTACTTGGCCAAGTGTAAGGCTAGAAACATGCATCCCCCTTTTTGGCAAAGTACAACTACACCACTTAGCTTATAGTTGACTTACATGTGACATACTTTGGTTTCTATTACTCCATCCACTTTCACATGCATGAATCTTGCTCTCTGCTTGCTCATTTGTCCAGTTATTTCTCAATTTCACTGATCGTTCGAACGAATATCTCAATCGTTTCTAGTTAGGGTTTTACCAGAAACCTTCTAAATATTTTTGCTCACATCTTTAATCCTCCTTTGTAATTCTTGAATTTAAATCCCTTAAATCTTTTTAATAATCTCTTCAGTCTTTCAGTGTCCAGGGAAATCTCGGGGAAAATAAAAGTGCTATTTTTCAGAATCCGATAACTTTTACATACACTCTTTTTCCCCTTGGATCATTAATACGAACTCAGAAATCCGTTCCGGGTACTTCTATATAGCGTCGTCTAATAATATTCTCATTTCCACTAAAAACACTATTCATTATTTATTCTCTCTTTATTCCTTATATTTATGAAAATGCCCTTGTTCTCTTTCGGGAGTTCCTTAACCCTTTTACGGAACCACTGGACTAATCGTTATCGATCTGGATGACATGAGAGTATTCATCTGCTTGGAGTTGCCATATCATATTTCTCCAGGAGATAGATTATTCTTACCTAAGTTGTCAACCATTAGCATTCTTCAAGACAAAGAAATAATAAAGTCGAATTCCATTCATTCTTTCAAAATATCAACTATTACATCGTAGTCGTAACCACTATTCGTTCTTACATCATTAAATAAATAAAAGTTTTAATTCTACCCAAAATCTGGGTTCTTACATATATGGTCTCCACTTCAGTGACCAATTTGATATTTAACCCTATTCCTGATTCTACTCTTCTTGAGTTTGCTACAAGTCTGGGATACAACGGAGAGCCAAAGAAGTTTGCGAGTCTGTACAGAACCAAGCTCAAGAAAGAGTGGATTCTGATTCTAATGGTGATGATACTCTATCTATCTCAGCACTCATGAAGAAAAAGGAAGTTGTTGGTACTGTTACTAAATCTTTGGCTAGTTCTGAAAAGCCAAAAAAGAAAATAAAGATAATCAACAAGAGTAGATATCATATTCCTATGGAGATATAAAATCTTACTAAAGATACAGAGCATATTCCTGATGTCTCTATGAATCCTGATACTACATCGATTATTCCTAATGCTTCAGCAAATCCTGATGTCTCCACTCCTGATAACTCACCTGTCAAGATAGTTGAGATTACTGATTCTCCTGCTCATGTTTCTCGAAAAGGAAAAATCATTGAGGTGTCTGTAGAGAGAGTAAATGATATTGCTGCTCAGCTTGGTCTAGCACCAACACCACTTCTAGTGAAGAGACAAGCTGAAGCAAGGGTCTTTCAAAGATAGAAGAAGTAGAGGATTACATCACCTCTGAAAGGATCAAGCCCACAAGAACCTGAACTTCAAAGGAGTTCAGCAGCTACTGAAGGAATGGTCCCACAAGAACCATATTCTCAAAGGGAAGGTGAAGACATAAGCATTCCTGCCTCACAAGAACCATCTTCTTAAAGTGAAAATGCAGGCATTCTCACATCAGCAAAGGGATTTCCTGACATTGCTCAAGGGATTCTAGATTCTATAATGGTGGATGTAGCTCAGAGTATTGTTGATAGAGAAGCTCTTTAGAAGCATATTGCAGCTATGGATGCTATGCTTGAAGAAACTGTATTTGAGGGAAGTACAGAAGAACCTTCAACTTAAAGGATTGAAGCAGCTTTGAAACCTCAGGCTACACAAGAACCATTGGTAGAAAATACTGATGCAAGCCCAGTTCCCGATGAAAGTTCAATTCCTGATGATAGTGTTGCTGCAATTCCTAATACTGATCAACCAATTCTGGTGTAACCACTTTCATCAAGGCTAATGGAATCTATTTCTACTTCATCAGGTAACACTTCTACTTCTACTCTTTTTAATACTATAGTATGATTGTAGATAGCCCTATAAGGAATACCTATATCTATATGACTACAGTCCACTCTTCTCAGCCACCTACTATTTCTTTGAACTTGTTGAGCCAGAACCTTTCAAGTAAGAATGAGAGTAAACAATTAGAGAAAAAGAAGAGTGATGAGAAGTAGTCTCCTGTACTGGCAAAAGGAGAGGTAGAACAGAGTGAGAAGTTAAAGACTTCTAGTGAGGTAGCAGTTACTATTGAATGTAACTTAGGTACTGCAGTGAGAAGTGATGAGATCACTTTAAAAGAACAGAGAGATTTATGAAATGTTTTTGTTCTAAATGCATGTCATCACGATACACCAGCTACATCTAAGGCTGATTTGAAATTAAAGGGTATTTTGAATCCTGATGATAACATGGATGCTAATGTTTCTGATGCTAATGATGGTGATAGCTCAGATGATGATGATGATGCTGAGGATGATTCTGAATCAGCTCAACTTAAAGCAGCTCTACATGCTAGTCTAGGGTCTACTCATGGATCATCTAGTAAATTTATGGAGAAAGTGAGCAAGGGGTACAGATGGCAAAACTGAAAATAGGGGAGCTTATACCGGTGCAAAATGGACTACTGAATAGAATAAACCTGATGCAGTGATTAATTTTAATAATGTAAGAACCCCAAATTTTGGATATAATTAAAACTTTTTATTATGTACTAAGGTAATGGTGAATAGTGGTTACGGCTACGATGTAATAGTTGATCTTCTGAATGAATGAATGGAATTCGATTTAAATATTTGTATGTCTTGAAGAATGCTAACGGTTGACAACTTAGGTAATAATAATCTATCTCCTAGGGGAATAAGATATGGCAATTCCAAGAAGGAGAATATTCTCATGTCATCCAGATCGATAACGATTAGTCCAGTGGTTCCGTGAAAGGTTAAAGAACGCCTGAGAAAGAACAAGGACATTGTCAAAAATATAGGGAATAAAGGAAGAATAAAGAATGAATAGTGTTTTTGGTGGAAATGAGAATATTATGAGACGACACTATATAGAAGTATTCGAAACGGATTTCCGAGTTCGTATTAGTGATCCAGGGGGAAAATAAGTGTATGTAAAAGTTGTCGGATTCTGAAAAACTACACTTTTATTTTCTCCGAGAGTTCCCTGGACACTGATAAACTTAAAGATTGAACGAAGGGATTTAAGGAATTTAAATTCGAAAGTTAATAAAAAAGATGGAGAATGATAGCATTAATATTAAGAAGATTTCCGGTAAACCCTAATTAAAAATCCGTGAGATATTCCTCCGAACGATCAATGAAATTGAGTAATAACCGGACAAAGAAACAAGAAGAGGACCAAGACGCATGCATGTGCAAGAGGATAAGGTCAAGTAACCAAGCTAGTTACAATGCTAACAAGTGGTATTAGAAACAAACCAAGTACTTAGCATGTTTTCATCATCCAACCACAAAATCCTAACACTTGTCCACTTGATTGCATCATGGATGACCTAGGCACTTTAATAAAGCCACTTTATGCTAGATATTATCCATTTCCATCACAATAATTCACATTAGCCAAGGATTAGATCAAGAGCAAGCCAAACGACCCCATTTCTCTCATTTTCTCTAAACTGCCCAGCATAAACACCATTCAAAGAAAAATTCATATCTCCATTTCTATCCATGATCAAATCACCAAATTTTAACCATAGCTTCTTCAGTCCATGAGAAAGTTTGATCAAAATTTCATGGCAATCCAAGTAGTCTAGCCTAGTCAAATCCCTTCCCCAAGTTGAAGAAGGCAACCTGCCTATTCTTGGCAGTTTCTGTCCAGCGGGAAAAGTGGGATCAAAACCCTAGCTAGGAAGCTTCAAATCTGATGATCTAGGACTCAAAAAAAAGATTATGAAGAGGCCAAGATGTGGTAACAATTTTAGAGCCAAACTCTTATTTTTCAATTTGTTATGAATTTTACAGGATGATGATGAATAGTGATTTCTATAAACTAACTTTGATTTCTTTGATTCTTTGGTTGATCTAAAGTGTGTTAAGGCTAGACAAGGACCATAACAAGCTTTATAAGGCCATTTCATACTCCAAGGAAGGTAGACCTCTTGAAACCCTAGATCTTGTTTTGAGAATTATACATGTTCTTGATGGATTTAAGCTTGGTGATGATGTTAGTATGTTATAAGCATGATTAGTTAAGTGATTTAGTGATTTTGGTAACATGATGATTATAATGTTAAAGTATATGTTATTGGACAAATTTGGGATGAGAAATATGTGTATGAGTTGTATTGATGCCCGGTGTGGCTTGGTTGTGTTGCTATGATTTTTAGAACGTTCGATTTATAGCCGTCGTAATGCCGAATTTTTGTTAACACTTAGAAACCAAGCATGGCAGTTGATATAACTTCCTGACCTTGGTAATATTATGACTGGTCCTTGTAGATCTCAAGCCATAGATCGTTTTGGTGCAAGAATCGAAACATTCCGACTTACGGTTTAGGAGTTATGGTCAAATTACTAAAATTGGTTCGGAACCGTAAGTAAAAGTTCGTAACTTCAATTGAACCCTCGTAAAGCATGTTAATCAGTGGCGAATCTTGGTTAATAAATACTAGAGGTCATAAGGAAGGTATGAGAGAAAACCACATGTCAAACGGATCGTTTTCCGATTTTATAAAATGTTTGAATCGAAGTTAAACGCGAACGAACCCCTTAAAAGTATAACTTTGGTTATAACTTAGAAAACGAACAATAAAACTCGAGGTATAATCTCGGTTCGTAATCGACCGACTTTAGAACTTATACGACTTAAGTATATACCGAGTGTGGGTATGATGACATGTCGTAATAACGAACAAATGTTGGATCGTATCAGTAATAAAAAGAGTTACACTAAAAGGTGTATAACGAGATAATTCGAAAATGTGTTTCGATTTAAGTGAAGTTATACTTAGACTTTTAAAACGTGTTAAGTGGTTAATCTCGAATGTTCTGATTGTTTATAGATCATCGAGCAGACCCAGGACACGCTATCTCCACCCACACCCGATTACCAGGCAAGTGTTCAAAACTTTGATCCTGTTGTTGTCATAATATATATATATATATATATATATATATGTTATTGCCGTTTTACATATGTCATAGCATGCATGCCTATTGTCAAATTATATTTTGATACCTGTTCCCTGAATTGATATTGGCTTATAGACTAGATACGAATTATCAGTTATAAGCCGGATTGTTTTGATAAGACCATTAGTGAAGGGCATATGATATTCATTCTTAAATATAGACCGGGAGTCGGTATTTTGAGATATAGATAGTCGTGGAAACCCGGAGGGATTCCAACGGTAGATTATTATTTATCTTGAGGAATGTTGTTATTAAACATTATTTATATTTCCATAAAGAATCAATTACTTGGAAATATTTCGAGGAATGTTATTCGAGTATTATCTCAGTCGAGAAATATTAAATGAATGTTAGTTTCGAATATTCATTCAGAGTTGATTATTTAATGAATATTATTTTGATATTCATTAGAATGTTATTTATTAAATGAATATTATTTTCGAATATTCATTTAAGGTTTTATGTACTTGATGAATATTATTTTAAAATATTCATTGGAAGTTCTATTTACTTAAGGAATATTATTTCGATTATTCCTTTAAAGTTTTGATTACTAAATCAATATTATTTGGATATTCATTTAGAAGATTATTTATTAAATGAATATTATTTCCAAATATTCATTTAAGGTTTGACTTATTTATTGAACATTATTTTAAATATTTATTGGAGTTTAATTATTTAATGAATATTATTTCGAATATTCATTTAAGGAAGGATTTATTTAGTAAATAATTCCATATATTCATTCGAGGGTTACTTACGACCAAAATTATGAGTTAATAATATTCCGTAGTTATTATTGAGTTAATAAATATTCTTGGAATATTTATTTAATTCTCTTAAATTCTTTTTAAAATGATTTATATTATTCTTGAATATTAATTTGAAGTATTATTTACTTAACGAATATTATTCCAAACATTCCTTTCAAAATTATTTATTAAATGAATATTATTTTTAATATTCATTTAAGTAATTATTTATTCAATAAATATTTTCTTCATATTCCTTCAAGGATTATTTTGAGAAATACTCTGATTAAAAATATTCTTTCATTCATTAGAAGGGAACCTTACTTGAGAAAGGTTATTTATCTTGTTGACTTCCCGGTCATAATTTATCCTTTTCACTCGCAACTTGGTTGCTATGGACTCATTAAGTCTGTGTGTACCTTCTCATCATTCGAGGGGTAAGATTGTTGGAACAAGTTGATGAAGGGTTTCGAGCATCAAACGCAACGGAAAACAATGATTTAAACAATAAAATCGAAACCCAATCGCAGGATCCATGCAAAACAAGACGTTTAATTCGTAGTTATGAATGTTTACCTTAAAACGAAGCTTTAACAAATTGATGACAAATGGAGGTCCAATGCAATCACCACGCAACCCTCTTCGAGATCTACGTTGCCAAAGTAGTCCACACGAACGCTTGATCGTCTAACGATCACCGGAGTCGGTACTAGCCGTAGAACCTGCCTCTCTCTCTCTAGCCTCCCACACGTTTTTAATGAATTGCAAAAGTGTGTTTCTAAAAATGTATTTATAGGTAAGAGAGAATGGGCTAAAACCCTAAATCGAATTGGGCTTCTCCAAACCCATTCTAATTTGGTTTTATTATTAAATTCGAATTCCCTTTAATAATTAATTAAGATCAACTTAATTAATTAATAACCAATTTCGAATTTAATGATTTAATTTAAATTCATAATTAAAATTAAAACTCCTTTTAAAAGTTCTTATTGTGTAACCCTTTAGGTTATTATTACGTTGGCAATAATTTTAATATCCAATAATAAAATTATAAACAATGAGTGACATCTAGTAATACATCATTGCTACCCAAGTAATAATAATAATTGGTGATCCAATTAAACCTTTCGTGATTAATGTTTCCGTGTAATATAATCCCTTTAACCAAATATTATAGATTAAACTCGAGGCATGTTAATAGTCATCCTCTTCAACATTTAATCCGGGTTTCTTTGATCAATGAGTATACTATTAAAACAAATCAATAATTTAGCATGGCCATGCATTTTCATAGTCCCACTCAATCAAGAGGCCAATAATATCTCTCCTAATAATAGGAGGGTTAAATCCTTTATCTATCATTCATATTTCTCATACGACTCATAATATACCCGATGTACACTTTTATCATCACCCGGTCAAAGGTAACTTTTAATGTAGTCAAAGTATATTAATCCTCGTATAGAAATATAATGATCTGAAGTCTAAGGATCATTACACCATTATCACCGTGAGTCTTTCTAATGACATTATCAACATGTAGAATCTCACCGTGGGTTAATACTATGTTGTTGACTTTAGTATCACTATACCTATGACCAATGAGAAGTGGTCATCCGTCAACAAACATACTAATCTTTATGCATTATAACGTCCCATATTAATAATGCTCGATTTGGGATATTTAGGAATATAAACAATATTCATATAATCTCATTTTTAAGTCACATACTTAAAGATATAGAATACATGTTCTATATTCCAAGGATATTTATTACTTTTATATTTATATCGCAGTAAATTAAGACATAATAAATTAATGTAGAATAATCAGTAGAACATGATCATTAAGTAACAAAATAGTCTTTCCTAGAAGTACAACTACATTGTCTCTAGGGCAATAACACTATCAATCTCCCACTTGCACTAGAGCCTATCGCCCATGTATCTAATACCCATGGAACTAGTTTGACCTTCGTGCTTCTGCTGCGATAAAGCCTTAGTCAGTGGGTCCGTAACATTATCATTTGTATGCACTTTACATATATCTATATCTCCTCTCTCGTTTTGATTTGTAGGTCTGTAAATTTCCATCCATGTCAGTTTTCTTCTTGAAAACCCACTTGCACTCTATGGGTTTTACCCCATTAGGTGGTTCAACCAAAGTCCATACTTGGTTTTCATACATGGAATCCATCTCAGATTTCATGGCCTCCAGCCATCTCTCAGAATCTAGACTATTCATAGCATCCTTGTAGGTGAGAGGCTCATCATTATCTACAAGCATCACATCACCACTTTGAGTCAGGAGAAATCCATAATATCTCTCTGGCTCATGGCGAATCCTACTAGATCTACGAACGACCTGTGTTTCTTGAGCAGTATTGTTCTCAACATCATGAGTCTCATTCTGCTCATGTTCCAACTCTGGTTCAACATTATTTTGTAGTTCTCAATCCTCATCGAGATCTATTGTTCTCCCACTATTTTTCTTAGAAAGCAGTTCTTTCTCTAGAAACACAGCCGTTCGAGCAACAAACACTTTGTTCTCAGAAGGTTTATAGAAATAATACCCTTTAGTTTCTAATTGGTATCCTACAAAATTAAATTTATCTAATTTCGGTCCTAGCTTATCAGAGACCAAGCGTTTCACAAACGCTTCACATACCCAAAATTTCATGAATGACATGATATTACGTTTATCAGTCCATATCACATATGGTGTCTTTTGAACCAATTTTGAAGGAACTCGGTTTAGTGTTTGTGAAGCCGTCTCTAGGGCATAACCCCAGAAACTGATTAGAAGATCCGCATGACTCATCATCGACCGTACCATGTCCAACAAGGTACGATTTCTCCTTTCAGACACCCAATTCCATTGTGGTGTTCCAGGAGGATTGAGTTGTGATACGATACCACAATCCTTTAGGAAAATCTTGAATTCCAAGCTTAAGTATTCCCCCCCACAATCAGATCGTAGAGTTTTAATACTTTCGCCTAATTGCTTTTCAACTTCAACCTTATACTTTTTGAATTTTTCAAATGATTCGGATTTGTTCTTCAAAATATACACATATCCGTATATACTAAAATCATCAGTGAAGGTTATGAATAATACAAGCCACCTCTTGCCATCGTACGTATTGGACCATATACATCACTATGTATCAATTCCAATCGTTGGTGGCCCTCTCACCTTGATTGGTAAAAGAAGCTTTAATCATTTTGCCAATGAGTCATGGTTCGCATTCTTCGTATGATTCAAAATCAAACTTATCCAAGTATCCATCCCTATGTAATTTGGAAATGCGATTCTCATTTATAATGCCTAAACGACAGTGCCAGAGGTATGTGTGATTTGAGTCATTTGTCTTTAGATGTTTGTTATTTATATTATAGACAGGAGTATAAAGATCAAGAACATATAAACCATTAAATAAACGTGCAACCCCATAGGTAACATTATTGAATGAAAACGAATAACCATTGTTCTGAATCAAAAACGAAAAACTAATCTTTTCCAAACAAGAAATGGAAATAATGTTTTTGCAAATCACAGGCACGTAATAACCGTTCTCAAGTTCTAAAATAAACCCGATGGGCAATGATAAATAATAAGTCCCTACAGCTAAGGCAGCGACCTTTGCTCCATTGCCAACACGTAGGTTGACTTCTCTTTTCACCAAAATCCTACTCCTTCGAAGTTCTTGCACATTCATACAAATGTGGGCACCACATCCAGTATCCAATACCCATGATGTAGAAGGAGATAAATTGACTTATGTAACATAAATACCTGAATGCGAAATCTGAACAGCCTTCAGTTTCTTTAGATCTTAAAAATAATTTTAATAGTTTCTCTTCCAATGACCCGACTTCATGCAATAGTGACAATCACCTTTTGCAACACCTCCTGTAGGCATCAAAGCACTTTTAGGAGTTTGTCTTTGATTAGCATTAGATTTGGATCCAATCCTCTTCTTGCCTTTCCATTGCCAATCGTGGAAGTTTGTTCTTGTCATCTTGTCCTTCTCAAGGACTGATCGTACAGAGAAGTTTATTTGAGTTGTTTGTCATTTGAGTATCCACAATGTTAAAATGCATAAAATAATTAGTCTACGGTATTATTAATTTATGTTTAAGTGATTATTCATATATATTTAAAATATATATCTCCCACTATTTTTATCAAATTAATAGCCCTTACTATTAATTCGGAAAGAATATCCCATAAATCTTTCTAGTGAGCCAAGATCCATATTTCGTCATGTCCAAAGTCAACCACTGGTAGTCCTTAAAACATGATTATTTAGGTAGACAACAGTTGTTAATTATATCATATATAATTCTTGGATAGTTTGGTGAACAACGATTGATCTTATCTATCTAATAGATTTTTAACCAAACTCTATGCTTCTAAGTTCATAATAGTTGAATATAACCTTTTATTTTCACCTTATTATGACGACTCAGTTAAGTTAGGCCAAATGATACAACGGCCGAATATAACCGTTTATATTCGTCGCATCTCACCACGATAGATAGGAGTCCCCTGCCACTGACAGCCCTTCCTCATATCGATCTAGGATTCGATGAGTGTTCAATCATTGGAAAGCATCCGATTAAAACTTAATATTTTGTTAAGGGGTTTAGAAAATTTATAACGATCATTATCACATCATAAAGAGATCCTCAATTTTCCTTGAACCAAATATTTCAAATTGACATCTTAAATTTTTCATTTCCCAGGTAGATGGAGGATCCCAATGGTCACACTTAATATCCATTAACCTTACGAATACGCATATCCGTTTTTGTCAGAAAATACCAATTTTAGATATCAAATATGCATATTTAATTTCGTGTTTTAAAATCCATATTTCATAAACACAAGAATCTCATGATCGTTTGTTAATATTAAAATCTTGAATCGTTATAGATTTTATCTTGTTTAGTATGGCAAGCATGGCATGGGTGACGTATCTAATACATGCATAATTAATCTAATTAAACATGCATCTTTATTTCTACACATACATTGTATCGCATACATTCATATATATGTAAAGTGCATAAATTAAACGTGTTTGGTTATGGCCCATCCTATGTGATCTTTTCAAGCTAATAAAAAGATCAAGGTCAATGTGGTTAACAAAATACAATTTAAATACATGTCTTCTTATATGCCTCCTTAGATCGCCTCCTTGCTTGCTTGTCTTCATATACATTACATAAACAAAACAACTATACTAATGTACTTACAAGAAGAACTCGAGTTACATTCGAGATTTAATCATTACAAGGAATGACGACATGCAAGTCGTATTTAGAAACCAAACCATAAACAAAAACCTCTATCCTATTGGTCTTAGGGCCATAACCAATCACCATGCTCATATAACAATTAAGAACATGTAACCATATCATATTTCCGATGTTCCAATCAAAGAAATCATATAACGCAAAAAATCAGAAAATCAGAATCAAATTCTGATAATAATAAATCGCCGTTTTCAGGCACTAAACGGCGTCAAACGCCTTACAAACGAGTCAATGATAGCTTTGCTATCAGTTTTGTTCAGACGCTCGTTTCCAGTCAGAAAACACATATCGTTTGAAAACACATATCGGAAACTGGACACAGATTTCACCACATCTTAACAGCGTATACAGAAATCGTATCTTATATAATCCCCATATCAAGAACAAACATAAATTATATATATATCAATATATATACAGATTATATGATCATCATTAACACATCATAAGATATCATATCCAATATGATTTAATTTTCAGAAAATTCGAGATTAAATCACAAAACCATAAATCGCTATTTACGGGCAGTAAACTACGTCAAACGGCTTACAGATGCAAACCTGACTTTGTCAGTCTTGCTCAGTGGCCCGATTCCAGTCAAAAAACATATATCCTTTGTGAAAATCGGACACAGTATGCATATTTCACTAAATTTGCATAATTTTCCGGAAATCGTGTCGTATACAATCTCCAAAATAGGAACAAGGCTGTATCATATACACTCAGCAATTTATACAATCATCCCGTGATTATACAATCCACTAATATATCATATGTTCAAAACATATACATACACATCTCGTATAATCACAAAACCATGGCAAATCACATACAGGCTTACATACACCAAAACTATTAAACACATAACCGAATTAAAAGCGTCCTGCAAGTAGCTCTGATGCCATTGTAGGGTTTCGAGCACCAAACGCAGCGGAAAACAATGATTAAAACAATAAAATCGAAACCCAATCGCAGGATCCATGCAAAACAAGACGTTTAATTCGTAGTTATGAACGTTTACCTTAAAACGAAGCTTTAACAAATTGATGACAAATGGAGGTCCAATGCAATCACCACGCAACCCTCTTCGAGATCTACGTTGCCAAATTAGTCCACACGAACGCTTGATCGTCCAACGATCACCGGAGCCGGTACTAGTCGAAGAACCTGCCTCTCTCTCTAGCCTCTCACACGTTTTTAATGAATTGCAAAAGTGTGTTCCTAAAAAGGTATTTATAGGTAAGAGAGATTGGGCTAAAACCCTAAATCGAATTGGGCTTCTCCAAACCCATTCTGATTTGGTTTTATTATTAAATTCGAATTCTCTTTAATAATTAATTAAGACCAGCTTAATTAATTAATAACCAATTTCGAATTTAATGATTTAATTTAAATTCATAATTTAAATTAAAAATCCTTTTAAACGTTTTTATTGTGTAACCCTTTAGGCTATCATTACGTTGGCAATAATTTTAATATCCAATAATAAAATTATAAACAATGAGCGGGATCTAGTAATACATCATTGCTACCTAAGTAATAATAATAATTGGTGATCCAATTAAACCTTTCGTGATTAATGTTTCCGTGTAATATAATCCCTTTAACCAAATATTATAGATTAAACTCGAGGCATGTTAATAGTCATCCTCTTCAACATTTAATCCGGGTTTCCTTGATCAATGAGTAGACTATTAAAACAAATCAATATTTTAGCATGGCCATGCATTTTCATAGTCCCACTCAATCAAGAGGCCAATAATATCTCTCCTAATAATAGGAGGGTTAAATCCTTTATCTATCAATCATATTTCTCATACGACTCATAATATACCTGATGTACACTTTTATCATCACCCGGTCAAAGGTAACTTTTAATGTAGTCAAATTATATTAATCCTCGTATAGAAATATAATGATCTCAAGTCTAAGGATCATTACACCATTATCACTGTGAGTCTTTCTTATTACATTATCAACATCTAGAATCTCACCGTGGGTTAATCCAGTGCCATGTATAAAATTACATGCACCTATGTTCTTGACTTTAGTATCACTATGCCTATGACCAATGAGATGTGGTCATCCGTCAACAAACATACTAAACTTTATGCATTATAATGGCCCATATTAATAATGCTCGATTAGGGATATTTAGGAATATAAACACTGTTCATATAATCTCATTTTTAAGTCACATACTTAAAGATATAGAATACATGTTCTATATTCCAAGGACATTTATTACTTTTATATTTATATCGCAGTAAATTAAGACATAATAAATTAATGTAGAATAATCAGTAGAACATGATCATTAAGTAACAAAATAGTCTTTCCTAGATGTACAACTACATTGTCTCTAGGGCAGTAACACTATCAGTTGATATCCATTAACAAGCAAAAGCTTGGGAAATGTTGGTGAATTTTCCTTTCCAACTAGATACGACTACTTTGTGGAGTCTTATCAACAAGTATTTCACTTTGGGAAGGGAGGACAAACTCTACGTTTCAATGTTGTGGATTTTTTAGAACTAGGAGTCGTGTGTAAGAGGCCGAGTCGCGCGGTCCATCACAAGGCCTAACCATTGGCCAGGGAGTTACTATTAAAGGAAATCGACAAGTGGAGCCGTCAGTTCTTCCTTCTACCGGTACTAAACTATATTGGGCTGTACCATCCCCGACTGATCATCAGGGAGTGGGACAGCTGGCGCATGATAACTCCAGTATTGGTTCATCTCCCAAATTGGTAATTCCCTGCAACACGTATCGAAGAGACTTATTTCAGGTTGACGGTGTCTTTCGCAGCACGTATCGAAGAGACTTCTTTCAGGTTGTAGGACTTCGAAAAATGTTAATAACTGGAATCGCAATATTTTCCTTGCAAGTTCCTCTTTATATGATAAATGATAATATCTTGCTTATTTTGACTTAGAAGATATTTACACAAAATAAATACTTTGAGCTACCCTGTAACTTCATCGTTCATGTTATACTGGCATCATTTCCGTAAATGCATGGCATATGGTTTGAAAGTTACTTTTGAACTGTTATATATTATCGTTCAGTTATACATTATTGTTTGTGGGCTATTGCTCACCCTTGCTTTATTATTATATCACAACAACAGCTAGACCAGATGACTCGCACAAGGCGCACTCGACGCTGGCATGGACGATGAGACTACCAGGGCTGAAGAAGAAGCTATTGGTAGGATAGATTCATTCTTTCAGTACCAAGTATATGGTCTAGTATGACTTATGCAAATGGATGGCAAAGAGTATGTATTTATATGGTAATTCTTTTGGGTTGTAAGAACTCATAATGTGCTTAATAAAATTTGGTACTTACTCTGATTTCATCTCTGGGAATATAACGGGTGTGTTTTATATTTTTGTGTTGGGTCATAAAGATGTAATTTATTTTATGTTGAAGTAAGTTCAAGTATTGTGGACAGAAATGGAGACCATAACGACCGGATCCCGGACCCTGGATTTGGGGGTGTTACAAATAATGCTCATTTCCATGCCAAGCATATAGTTTCTACACAAATCTAGCTCTGATGTCAAGGATATATATTTGAAGGCTACAACTATTCTGGCTAAGGGTTTGAAGGATGAGGTTGATTTTATTAAAACTAACAATGCCACAGTTAGGGCTGATATTCAGTCTACTTTGGCTTTGGCTGCTACTGCTTCTCAAGTCTAAATTCTAGGAAATGATGTCAGAACTGCTCAGACTACTATCAACAAGAGGTTGGATACTCTAGAATCTAAAGTCAACAACCTTAAAGAATCTCTTCATTTGATCTTATCTTTATTGACTGATCCTGATGTCAAAAAGGGGGAGAAGTTAGTACCATAAACAAAATGCTCACCTGATCTAGTATTAATTAAGAAAGGATGATGATAGTTCTGGAAATAATGGTGGTGCTAAATCTCATGATGGAATCTATGAAACCTTTGATGCTGCAATAGTGAAAAGGACAAGTTAAACTCAAACTCAAACTAAGCAATCAACTCATGTTTCTAGATCTAAAAAGAAGACTATGAGGACAATGGTACAATCTTAGATCCTGATGGAAGAACAGTTTCTAACAGGTGATCAAGTTCTGATACCTGCTCAAGGTCAAACTTTGCCGACAATTCCTGAAGATGATGAAGGGTTGATAATCAGGGATGTTAAAGATGCTCCACATCTATTCAAGAACTTTACTACTAATGCAGGAGATCGTGTTACTTTATATCACAAGGATATTAAAGTTCAACAATATAATGCTAGGCAGGCACTTGCTTTGACAACTGAAGATTTTCCTGGCATGAGTACTGAAGAGATCATAAAGGAACATCAAAAGATTATGAAAGAAATCTCCAAGACAAAGACTCTTACTGCAGGTAGAGGAAGAGGTAGAGGAGGTAAAGGAAGAGAAAAGAAGCTTATTCAAACTGGTTCTAGACAGACAAGGTCTAGTGGAATCAAAATTAAAGAAGTAACTGAAGATTCTTCTACAAAGAGAAAAACTCCATTATCTCTTGAAATGATTCCAGCTAACAGACATGGTATAAGTGAAGAAACTGAAGAGGTGGGATAACTTGTGAAGAGAAGGAAAGTTAGTGAAGAAGAGGAGAAAAGGAGTTCACAGATCACTTATTCACTTCTTCTGATACAGCTTAAGTCAAATTTTCTGATAATACTCAAGCAACTAATCTTGATTCTGAAGAGGATGATCTTCTGATAGACTTAAGAATCAGTCTTTACACTGCTTATGTTGATTCTTATAATTCTGAGGTTGATGAAACTGATGTAGAGCAGGAGAACAATCTCAGAAAATCTAAACCACCATTGTGGACAAAGATGCAGACAGAAATTGAAGGAAGAGCTCCATATACTTATGCAGGTTTTGGACATAATGAAGTTGAATTTATGAATATCAGCAGTTCTGATCAACATCTCTTAGTTGATAGAATTGGTGATGTATTAACTGTTGATCATCTGTGGAAGCTTGAAGCTGTTGGAATCATTGCTGATTGTCATGCTGGTGCTAAGAAGATACGTAAATTGTTGTACTTCATGAAAGACAAAAGTGTTAAGAAGCTAGCTATCCATGAGTTGTTATACAAATCTACAAAGGAATTGAAATATGTTCTTTATTTTCTCAAGGATAAAAGTATTAATGATAAAGAGGGTGAAGTCTATAACAATTGGTCCAGTATAATTCTCAGAACTATCAGACAAAGATTTCTAGATGGAGGAACAGGGTATGATGGCAATTATACTCCCATGTACTTAAATACAAGAGGTCAAGAAGTTGAAATGCAAAGAGGCACTACTGCTAAAGAAGTGACTTTTTGTATGGATCAATTGTCTCTTAATCCTGATGGGGAGGAAATTACATATCTACTGTTAGATGATCTAAGTTTGCCAAAGAACTCAATTCGGAATTTCAGGGCAGCTATTTATCAGATTAATGAGGAAGATGAAGAACTCAAACGTTTGAATAAGAAACTGATTCAAATTCTTGAAATTAAGGAGGAGGAGTTACTATCAAACTTTTTGAAGATGAATCTTTTCTATCAAAGAATTTCTGAAACTATTTTTGATGACCTTTAGAAGATTTTGTTTTTGAGTTTTTGACATCATTGAATCAAGGAATTTGTGCTTTATTTTACAAAGTACAAATTGGGGGAGTTTTTTGGAAATACTGGTTCAAGTGATGTCAGGATCTATCCTAAGGAGCTGATCAAGATTGTATGATGTGACGTCATCAGTATTGGTGATCGTCAGGATTGGAAAACTACATCAGTATTACAAGACTGATCAGGATTTGAAAGATTGGAAGATATCTATTACTCCATAAGTTTAGGGTAGATTGATATGAAGGTTCCTTATTTATAGGAACACAGCTATCAATTAAGATATGTACTAAGAGTCGTGTGTAATTTATTTGGTATATCTTGTAATTGATAGGGCAGTTGTGTACTAAATATAAACACAGTTTAGGTTTTACTTATAGTAATCGATTACACGAAATATTTTGTAACCTAGCAGCTCTCAAGAACAACAAAATTTCTCAAGAGAGTTTGTAACCGTTTTATATCAGAATTAATAAAGCTATTATTTGTTCATACTTGTGTTATAATTTTCTATTAAAGTCAAAAATCTTATACAATTATATTCAACCCCCCTTCTACAATTTTTAATTACTGGGCAACAATGTTCCTCATAGATGTGTTTGACATACCTTCATTCACTTTTAATCTACTATCAGTTAGCAAAATTTCCTCTCAACTACATTCTTCTATTCATTTCACTACTACTGAATGTTATTTGAAGGACCAATACCAGACGAAGGGATTGGTTCTTGGTAATCTTGTGGATAGATTATATCAATTACTCAATATTTCTACTCCTCAACCCATTTTTTCTTCTCATGTTTCACATTCTCCTCCACATTATTCACTATGGCACCGGAGACTAGGGCATATTCTAACTAATTAAAGTCTTTTCTAAATTCAAGATCTTGGTTTTCATTCTTCAACTAGCAACTGTCACATGTCTTGTATACTTGTCCTTTAGCTAAAAATGAAAGCTTTCTTTTCCCTTAAGACAATCTCAGGCTAATGTTGCTTTTTATCTTGTACATTGTGACTTGTGGGGTCCCTATAAGACCACCACCTATAATGGTTGTAAAATACTTTTTAACCATTGTGGTTGATTGCACTAGAGGTCTATGGACCATTCTTTTACTAACTAAGCAGCATGTTACTCAAAGTTTAAATGATTTCTTTCACTATGTGCAAACACAATTCACCACTATTATCAAATGCATTCGAACTGATAATGTGGAGAGTTTCTTAATAATGATTTAATCTATTTTTTCCTTTCTCGGGGCATTTTACACCAAACTACATGCCTACATACCCCTCAACAAAATGGCCATGTTGAATGAAAACATAGAAACCTATTGGAAATGTCAAGAGCTCTTATGTTTCAAGCTCATCTCCCTTCCATGTTTTGGGGTGATTGTATCTCACCTATACTTACCTTATCAATCGAATTCCTACATCTGTGTTAGGTTTTATTTCTCCTTTTCAGAAGCTCTACAACAAACCTCCTTCTTACAATCACTTAAAAGTTTTTGGCCGTCAAGCTCGTATAACTGTCCATGTTTCTGATAAATTTGCACCATGAGCTATTAATATAGTTCTTCTAGGCTATTCTTTGTCACAAAAGGGATACAAACTTTTCGATCCTATTACAAATTAATTTTTTGTTTCTCGACGTGGTTTTCAATTAATCCATTTTTCCTAATGTTGATACTAGCTCACAGTCTTCTTCTCACTCCTTTACACCTCATGCTTTTACCTACTCTGGTGATAATGACATTACATGTTCACCTTTAGCTGATTTTTCTCTCTTGGATACACATGACACGAATTCTTTTTCTACACTATCACCTACATCCACATTACCTACTTTGCAACATAATTCTATTCCTACACCCACATCAGCTTCTCCTCTTGCTACTTTCACACATGACCCACCTACATCTGACACATCTATTTCCGATTATCCTACACAACATATTTCTCTTAGACACAAAGTCCAACATGTCTAGATGGAGGATTATATTACCTTTGATAAGCAATCTACCTGCTCCTCTAATATTGTCTTGTTAACTTGTCCCATAAATACTGAGAAATTTAATTTCTCTAATTACTCTCCACCATCCTCCATTTATGCTTTTGCAGTGAGTTTTCACATTGCAATTCCTGAATCTTTTACTTATGCCCAAGCTATTAAAGACCCTTGTTGGATTGATACAATGGACAAAGACCTTTCTACTCTGCAAAAAAATATTACTTGGTCTATTGTCCGTCTTTCTCCTGGTAAGATGGTAGTGGGATGTAAATGGGTATATAAGGTTAAATACTTAGCTGATGGTTCCCTTGATAAGTTCAAAGCTCTGTTAGTTGCAAAGGGGCATACACAAATTAAAGGCCAGGATTACCATAATACTTTTTCACCTATTGCCAAAATGGCTACAGTTGCACTCTTTTGGCTTTAGCTACTGTCAAACGGTGGGACAGTCATTAACTTGACATTAATAATGCTTCTCTTCACGGAGATTTATCTGAAGAAGTCTACATGGTCATCCCTCCAGGACATCCTCTACATGGCCCTGATTTTGTTTGTAAACTTATTAAATCCATCCACGATTTGAAACAGGCTTCCCGTGACTGGTTTTAGAAACTTGTTTCTATTCTTCTTGAACTTGGTTTTGTACAAAGTATTGCTGATTACTCTTTATTTATTTACAACAAAGATGGCATCTTTGTTATAGCATTAGTGTATGGCGATGAGATTTTGTTGACTGGTAATGACTTGCCTTTTATTACCCATATTAAAAGTGTTCTTCATTCCATTTTCACTATTAAAGACTTGGGTTTGGCAAAGTATTATCTTGGATTGGAAATTCATAGAACTGATTCTGGTTTATACCTTCACCAGCACAAATTTGTTCATGATCTTCTTTTAGAGGCAGGGCTGTAACATTCCAAGCCACTGTCTTTACCAATTAACACTAATGTCAAGCTTTCTCTAAATGATGGTTTGTTGCTTGATGATCCATCTATTTACCGAAAATATGTGGAAAATTGTTATACCTTACTGTTTCCAGGCCCGACATTGCTTATGTGGTGCATCACCTTAGCCAATTTCTTCAAGCTCCTCGGGTTCCCCATATGATGGCCTTGCAAAAGGTTCTTCGTTACCTCAAAGGTACAACTTTTCAGGGTTTGTTCTATTCTGCAGACTCTACTCTTCGATTAGAGGCTTTTTGTCATAATGATTGGGGGTCGAATTTTGACTCTTCTGGGATGCTTAAAAGTGTTACTAGCATGTGTTTAATGCTTGGCTCTTCTCTTATTATATGGAATTCCAGCAAATAAAAGGTAGTTTCTCGTTCAACTATTGAGTCTGAACTTCAAGCCATTACAGACACTGCTTGTGAATTATCTTGGATAAAAATGTTGCTTACTAAGTTGCAGATCCCACAAGCACTTCCTATTGTAATTCATACTGATAACCAGGCTGCCTTAGACATTGCTGTAGATCCCGTTTTCCACCCAAAACCAACCATTTTGCTTTGGATTGTCACTTTATTCATGAGAAAGTCCAGTCCAATTCGATCAAACCAAATTATCTTCCTAGTTCTCTCCAGCTTGCTGACATTTTTACTGAGGGTCTTGATCGAAAGTCTTACTGGCACCTTTTGTCCAGATTGAATGTTAAGCAACCACATTCAATCTGAGGGGGGACTATTGAGCCATACATAAATTTACACATCAGCTTATCATTAGTCTACTTATCATATTAGTCAATATATATGTAGTCTCTCTTAACATAACCGTTTTCGATTACAATCAGCATTGTATATATGAATGTTTCATCATTTTGTAAATAGTTAGTTCATCTTCTACATATCTATAAAACATATACATTTTCTTCAATAACAATTCGATCTTTCAATCATATAGATACGGTGATTTGTGTTTGTATACCATTTGATTCATCACGTTCAGTCGTTACACACGAATTTTACGAAGCTGCACAAACGCGTACAAGGCTTAGATGGGACTAAGACATTACTATTAAAGTGATGTTATTCTTGAATTACCGAGTGGAAGGCAATATTATTATGAGTTACACAATTCCAGAAGTACATCAAACATCAAAATGAAAATGAAAATAATTCATGATGCAGGACAGGAAATTAAAGTATAACCAAGTACCAATTTTAGACAAGTGATCCAGACATGACTAGATTAGATTAAATAAAAATAACACAACATGAGCAAAGGGTTAAATATCAAAGTGATCACTCAAGTGTGTTCATATATCACTTTACTCACTGATTTCATCGGGATATCATTTGAATTACTAAAGTCATGATAAATATCAAACAGATAACTCTAAATATGTATTCGGAAAATAAAAATAATTTTTTGTTGATTCTGCACATTTTTCTTGAATGTTACTACAACTAAATGAAAAATTGTTAAATTCTAGTATTTTAGATAATATATTTAGAATTTAAAATTTTATTTACTATTTCTTTTAATTAAAACAAATAAAATAACTATAAAATTAAAAATAAATAGTAAATGAATTTTAAAAATCTAAATATATTATCTAAAATATGTGAATTTAACAACTTTTAATTTCGTTGCAGTAGGATTGAAGAAAAATGTACCTTTTCTTTTTTCAATACAAATTTAAGGTAATTTTCCAAAACCATCACTATATTTATTGTATCTAGAAATTGATTTTTTAAACTTAATACTATTCTCATTTTTCAATGTATTAATTAAGGGTATTAGTTGGAAAATTTTATCCAACTAAACTTTATCTTAATATGTGTATGTTTTAGAAAAGGGGCATGTAAAATGGGAAAGAGGTAGTGTATAAGTTTTACCGCTATGATATTTATATTTAACCCGTGAGCAAATCACCGAGAAACATAGGAACATGAAACTCTTTTGGTTTAGACCCGAGGCCTAATAAAATCCAAAGTGGCGTGACCACTGTTGATATAAGTACAGCGGATCCCACGAAATTGAGTGCGGGATTCCTAACAAGGTGTGAGATTCAAACTCTCTAGAATGTCAAATAAATCATGCAGCAACTATGTTTGAATAAAGAAACATGTTATAAATAGTCAATTATGTAGGCTATTAATATATTAATATATATATATATATATATATATAAATATATATATGTTATGATGTAAGCAATGAGCTCAACTGATTTTTTTTCTAGCCTATAAATAGGACAGTCCAGCAAGCTTATAAACACACCAAGAAAAATACACTGAAGTGTAACAGAGAGAAAGAAAGAGCTGAAGCTCTTGTGTGAGAGAAAGAAAAGAAATTTTAATTTCTACTTATATATACATACACGTTTCCAACAAGTGGTATCAGTCACGTCGGAAAAGATGAAGTACTGTTCATACATGCGGCACTGTTCATACGAAGCACTGTTCATACGGAATGTTCATACATACGGTACTGTTCATACGAAGTACTGTTTATACGGAACTGTTCATACATACGGTACTGTTCACTTATACTGTGAAAGGATATTTTTTTGAAAAAAAATATTGAATATGGTGCAACAAAATATTCCAAAGTTGACGGCTACAAATTATGGAAACTGGAGTATCCAAATGAAGGTATTACTCGGTTCGTACGATAATTGAGATATCGTTGAAAGCGGCTATAGCGAGCCCGAAGATGCTACACTAGTACAAAAAGGACCTACGGCGTCAGTTTTTTGGGCCTATAGCGTCGGTTGTTTGGCGTAGTATATGCAGGGGACGCTATAGGTATAGGCCTATAGCGCTGGTTAAAATGGCGACGTTGAAGTCTACTTTAGGCGTTGGTCAATTAATGACCGACGCTATAGGTATAGCTTATAGCGTCGACCCTTAAAATGCCGACGCTATAGGTATATCTTATAGTGTCGCCCCTTTAAAATGCCGACGCTATAGGTATAGCTTATAGCGTCGCTCATTAAAATGCCGACGCTATTGATACAGCTTATAGCGTCGCCCTTTCAAATGACACGCTATAGGTTAATTTTTTTTAAAAAAAAGCCTATAGCGTCGCCCTTTCAAATGACCGACGCTATAGGTCATTTTTTTTTTAAAAAAAATAAAAATTGCAATTCTCATAACAATATTCATAAAGCCAATTTTTTTAAAAAATATATATAAAAATTGCAATTCTCAGAATAATATTCATCAGTGAGAAACAAGAGTTTGAACTCCATTTCCTGCCTTCCATATTTACACTTACAGAATGCAAAATTACAAGCTGCAGACATATTTACACTTACAGGTGTGACATGAAACCAAACAAGCCGGGTACACTGGTCTAAAATCTATTCTATAAAGTTTAAAAGCTGAAACAACAGAGTAGCTGCCAACGGTTCCTTTCTGACCATGCCTACGGCTAAATTTATCCCCGATTTGAGGTATCCTCACTGATCTTACCCTTACTTTCACAAATCTTAAACCATCAGCATTCGTTGCAAGTAGTACCTACAGAAGCATTATACAACAAAGATAACATTGACATTAAGGAATTAAAATAATCAACATTTTACAGGACCCGCTTCTAAATTTAATTGTTTTTGTATATACAAGTACTTTGAACTGCAAATGACATATTTTATAAATGCCTACCTGATCAACCATCCCTGTTTCACTGTGACGTAAACTTATACTATCGTTGCGACGAGTGTACCTCGATGCAACTTGCCCCTGACCAGGATCATCTTGAGGAATGGGAGTAGTCTTCCCTATAATAACATCCTCCCCAGAACATCTTGTTCCCTATAATATTAACAAACAACATTAAGCTTTTAATGTAGCTAATATCATTCTGATTCACCTAATTAAATATCATGTTTACATTTATTTATGTTATCATGTTTTGATGAAATTTATGTATTTTTTATTTACTTAAGCAATTAAAGATTCCTAAACCAATAAACGGATTGAAGAACAAATAAAAGTTGTCACTGCAATTGCTATAAGAGCTGTAACAACAATTATAGGAAAAGTAAGATGACCAACACTACTAATATCCACTGAAGCTACAGCTGACACATGATGACACAAGGCTGGAGCTTAATTATATTCAGAAATTCATTAAAATTATCGTAACTCATCCTTGTGAAATGTATATAACTCATCTGAAGCTACAACTGACACATGATGACACAAAATCGGACCTAAGTATAAATGTATATAACTCATCCTTGTGAAAAACAGTCTGACTAAAAAATGAAAATTATAGGTGGGTGAACACGCATATTACCTGGATTTTCCATGCAAACTTAACCTCATTGCTGATATCTAAGTAGATACTGAAGTCCAAGAGGTCCCTCACCCTTTCGTCATACCTACACATTTTAGCAACATGATTAGTAAACCAACAGAGCCGCATGTTCTGGAACCAAATACCAATACTGAACTCGACAAAACCAAATCTTCTGGAACCAATAAATTAAACAAAAATTCTTACAAATCGAAACAAACCAGAACTCAGGACAGCAAAAACCAAAACACAAAACATTAAACTCGACTCAGCTACTCGGATAAAACTCACTAAACTCGGTGACATCAAATTTAAATCGGAAATCAGCGAACTCACAAACTGAAATCAGTGTAAACAAAAAGGGTTTGTGGATGTGTGTATGAATTGAAAAGAAAACGGAGAGATAAAGGATGTTGAAGTACTGGTGTTGTGAGGAGAAGAGAGATAAACAGGGGAGGGGATTGGCGGAAAAAGGAGAGAGAAGAAGGAGAGAGGGAGAGAACAGGGGAGGGGGTTGGTGTGTGTTGAAGTACTAGTGGAAAAACCGACGTGGGGTGGTGATGCCGATGGTTGAGGGAGGCGGTGGTGAGGCGAGAGAGAGAAGAAGAGAGGTGAGGGAGAGGGAGGGGTTATTATGTGCGGTTAGGTTTTATGTTTCAGTGAATTATTGTCCCGCCCCCTATTAATTTTAGTAGTCGCGCTTGTTTTGTCCAATATTTTGAAAGCCCGCTTTATTTTTGGGAGCCCGCCAATAATTTGGCCCAATAATTATGTAAATTATTAATTTTAGTATTATTTGATTAACATTTAAATAAAAAATTGATAATATTATTTAATTTAATTTTTTTTTAATAGAATGGTATAATATTAAATAACGTATAATTTGTATATAATTTGGCTTTTTTTCGAATCATTATTAGTCGATTATTCGATTATTTATTCGATTTTTGCGTAATTGAGTCGATTATTCACACTAATTTTTGGATAGAGTATAATTATATGATATAAAATTTATAAAGCTTTTGTAAATTTTAAAATAAATATATAAAGCTGAGGAAAAATCTCGATATTAGTTTCAAAACGTAAAGATTTAAATTAGCTGTATGTTAAAATTAGTGAAAATAAGGTAATATTCATCATACAAATAGTTTGTATGACTACTTTGGTGTGTATGAATTTATTTCCAAAAATTGTCATTTTTCATATTTTCATTTATTTTTTTGATTTATTTTACAAACTAGTTAAAAATGGGGAAAAAATAAAAAAAATGGAAAATTAGTGAAAGTATGTTAAAATTCATCACAAAAATAGGGAGTATGACTACTTTGGTGTGTATGAATTTATTTTCAAAAATTGTCATTTTTCCTATTTTTATTTAATTTTTTGATTTCTTTTACAAACTAGTTAAAAATGGGGAAAAAATAAAAAAAATGGAAAATTAGTGAAAATAAGGTAACGTTCATCACACAAATAGTAAGTATGACTACTTTGGTGTGTATGAATTTATTTTCAAAAATTGTCTTTTTTCCTATTTTTATTTAATTTGTTGGCCTTTATTCTTATATTTTTTTATTTTTTAAAGTTTTACCTATAGCGTCGGCATTTTAAGAGGCGACGCTATAAGCTATACCTATAGCGGCGGTTAATTCAAACAACTGACTCTATAGGTGCGACGCTATATTGTTATTTTTGAGTTACACCTATAGCGTCGGAATTTCAAAGGCGTCGCCCTTTTAAGGGGCGACACTATAGGCTATACCTATAGCGTCGGCATTTTAGGGGGCGACGCTATAAGTATAGCCTATAGTGTCGGCATTTTAAGCGCGACACTATAGGTATACCTATAGCGTCGCCCCTCAAAAGGGCGACGCTATAGGCTCTACCTATAGCGTCGGTTGATGCAAACAACCGACGCTAAAGCTTCTAGCAATAGGCCTATAGCGTCAGTTAATGCAAACACCCAACGCAATAGGTAAAAGTGTGACGCAATAGGTCAATAACCGACGCTATAGGTGGCAACGCAATAGGTCCAGTTTGTACTAGTGCTACCGCTGAAGCAGCACTTTCTAATTCCGAGAAGACGGCGTTAAAAGAATTTCGAAAAAAAGACAACAAGGCATTATACACAATTTTTCAAGGTCTCGACGAATCCACCTTTGAAAAAATTTCAAATGCAAAGACAGCAAAAGAGGCGTGGGAGATTTTACAAAAATCATTCCAAGGTGTCGAGAAAGTGAAAAAGGTATGGCTCCAAGTTCTTCGTGGCGAATTTGAAAATATAAAAATGAAGACTTCAGAGAATATCGGTGAATATGTTACGCGTTTGAAAACGGTGTCAAACGAAATGAAAAGAAATGGCGAAAGTCTCGATGATGTTCGGGTCATGGAAAAGCTCCTCCGCTCGTTAACAAGAAAATTTGATTAAGTTGTTACTGCTATCGTGGAGTCGAAAGATTTGTCCACGATTTCTATTGATGAGCTAGTTGGTTCACTTCAAGCGCATGAGCAGCGGATGAACCAATATGATGATGCAAGCCATTTGGAAAAGGCGTTGAAAAGTAAAGTTTCCATCGGTGACAGTTCTGGCAGTAGCAGTTCTTCACATGGCAGAGGTGGCTATAGAGGTAGCTACCGAGGTGGATAAAGACGTGGAAGACAGACGTTCAGTAGAGGCTAGAATAATGAAGACTATCAACATCTGGTCGTGGTCAAAATTTTAGAGGCCGTGGAAGAGGCGGATTCCAACAACGAGGTGATAAGTCTCAATTACAATGTTATAATTGTAACAAATATGGTCACTTCAGTTATGAGTGTAGATCTCCAAAAGTGGAAGAAAGAAGTCATTTTGCCGCAGCAAAAGAAGACAAAGATGTGGGTTCTGCTATGTTTCTCATAAACAAAGAAGATGAAGAAGGCAAGAAAAATATTTGGTATCTTGATTCAGAAGCCAGCAATCAGTGTGGCCGTAAAGAATTATTTACGGAGATAAACGACACCATCAGCGGAGAAGTTACTTTTGGTGACTCGTCAAAAATTCCAGTCAAAGGGAAAGGTACTGTTACGATTGTGACAAAGAGAGGTGATAAAAAGTATATAAATGATGTTTATTATATACCTGCTTTGAAAAGTAATATCATCAGTCTTGGCCAACTTGTGGAGAAGGGATATAATATTCAAATGCAGGATAATTCTCTTATCATCAGAAATCAGGTTCGAGAATTAATTGCAAATGTGGAGATGTCAAAGAATCGTCTACTCACTCTGGATATGCAAACTAAGGTGCAGAAGTGTTTGAAGTCGGTCATTAAAAATGACTCGTGGTTATGGCACTTGAGATTTGGTCGTCTTGGATTTACTGGCTTGAAATTATTGTCAAGGACAAAGATGGTGGATGGTTTGCCAGAAATCAATGAACCAAATCAGTTGTGCGAAGCATGTGTTAAAGGGAAGCAACACCGACAAAGCTTTCCAGTTGGAAAATCATGGCGAGCTCGATGGCCATTGGAGATTGTTCACACTGATATTGCTGGTCCATTTGATATTGCATCACTTGGCGGAAATAGGTATTACCTAACTTTTATTGATGATTTTAGCAGGAAAAGTTGGGTATATATCCTCAAAGAAAAAGCGGAGGCTCTTGATAAATTCAAGGAGTTCAAAGCTCTGGCAGAAAAACAGAGTGGTCATTATTTGAAGGTACTTCGATCAGACAGAGGAGGCGAGTACACTTCAAACTTGTTCAGAAATTTTTGCAGAGCACATGGAATAAATCATCAGTTGACAACGGCATATACTCCACAACAAAATGGTGTTGCAGAGAGGAAGAATCGCACCATTCTAGACATGAAAAGGAGCACGGTGAAAGAAAAGCATATGCCAAGGACTTTCTGGGCTGAAGCCGTTCTATGTGCAGTTTATTTGTTGAATCGATGTCCAACAAAAAGTGTTAGAAAAAAACTATAAATGAAACATGGAGTGGTAGTAAACTATCAGTTGGGCATCTCAGAATTTTTGGGTGCATTGCATATGCACATATTATTGATCATAAAAGAAAGAAGCTGGATGATAAAGGCGAGAAGTTCATCTTTACCGGATATGATAAAAGGAGCAAGGCGTACAAACTCTATAATCCCCTCACGAAGAAATTAATCATTTCTCGAGATGTTGAGTTTGATGAATCTGATTACTGGAGATGGAGCGAGGAAGAAAGAAAAGTTGTAGGCTTGTTTTTTAATGATGATGATGATGATGGTGATGACTCCAACATAGAAGATGGTGGAGATGATGATCCAACTCCTCCACAAAGTCCAAATCAGCAAACTCCTGCCTCGACACCATCGAGTTCAGGTAGCAGCAGTAGTAGCAATAGTTCAGGGGGAGCACCGAGAAAAATACGGAATCTGGATGACATTTATGATGCAACAAGTCCGGTACAAACATCCTTTGATTATTCTTTATTTTGTTTGATGGCTGAATGTGATCCAGTTACATTTGAGGAAGCTTCTAAAGAAAGCAAATGGAACAAAGCCATGGATGAAGAAATTGGCGCAATTAAGAAGAATCATACTTGGGAGCTTACAAGTCTTCCAGAAGGACACAAAGCTATTGGTGTCAAATGGGTCTACAAGACAAAGACAAATCAGGATGGTGAAGTGGAAAAATATAAGGCGAGGCTAGTGGCTAAAGGCTACAAGCAGAGACATGGCATTGACTATGATGAGGTATTCATTCCAGTTGCAAGAGTTGATACCATCAGACTTCTAACAGCTATTGCAGCTCCGAACCAGTGGAAGATTTTTCAGAAGGATGTGAAGTCAGCATTCCTGAATGGGTATCTTGAAGAAGAGGTCTATATTGAGCAGCCTCCTGGATATGTTCAGAAAGGCAAGGAAGATAAAGTCTACCGGCTAAAGAAATCACTGTACGGGTTGAAACAAGCCCCGCGAGCATGGAACACAAGGGTTAATGAATATTTTCAGAAGAATGGGTTTGTGAAAAGTACATATGAGCATGCACTCTACACAAAGACAAATTCAGGGGGAGATATAATGATTGCGTGCTTGTACGTGGATGACATGATTTTCACTGGCAACAACCCTGGTATGTTCAGAGATTTTAAGAAAGTCATGACTAACGAATTTGAGATGACAGATATTGGTCAAATGTCATACTTTCTTGGAGTCGAGGTGAATCAAAGCAAAGATGGGATTTTTATGTCTCAGAAAAAATATGCCGAGCAGATTTTAAGCAAGTTCAGAATGGAAGAATGCAAGCCGGTGAGCACGCCCGCAGAAACGAGCATAAAGCTCAAAAATGATTCAACGAGAGAGTCGGTAAATCCGACATTGTTCAAAAGTTTGGTTGGAAGTCTGAGGTACCTAACTTTCACTCGTCCAGATATCATGTATGCAGTTGGACTGGTTAGTAGGTACATAGAGAAGCCGAAGCAAGATCACTTCATGGCAGCCAAAAGAATTTTTAGGTACATAAAAGGTACACTTAATCATGGTCTGTTCTACACGCATTCACAAAATTTAAAATTAGTTGGCTACTCAGATATTGATTATGGTGGAGATTTGGATGACGGGAAAAACACTTCAGGATATGCTTTTCATATCGGTTCAACGATATTTTCATGGTCATCAAAGAAGCAATAGAAAATTTTATTGAAGTCAAGACTCTACCTACTCCACCTACCATCATTTATTTGCATTTAAGGACCTCATTATTTGCATGTAAGGACCTCTAGCATTAGTATAAATAGGCATGTTTAGAGAATTGTAAGGCACCTAGAATTTGAGTAATAAAAGTGAGTTACTTAAAGAATTTTCTCTCTTGTTCCTGAGCCATATTTTGGTATCAGAGCAAGTTTTTAGATCCCGGAGTTGAGTGAAAAAAAACAGAAATTCCGATCACTATTTCTGTCAGAAGTACTATTCACTGTTCATCGTCGAAGACGAACCACTGTTCACGCCGGAGACGAAGGCACCGTTCACTAGTACTGTTCATATGGCACTGTTCATATAGTACTATTCACTGTTCACAAATACGGTTCTATTCACCAAAAAAAATTAAGTTGAAAACGTACACACTTTCAACTACTCTCTTCACGCCTAGTGTCAAGAGAGCCACCACTGTTACCTCACTGTGATTGAACCTCCACATCAGAAAATTTATTTTTCAACATGCCTCCACGAAGACAACCTCTGCGAGACGTTGAAATGGCAGACATGCGGAGACAAATTCAGGAACTTCAAGATGTTTTGCAAGCCCAACAAGTTTTGTTAAACGAACATCAACCAGAAGATGAAGAATATTCCAGTGATTCTTCAACACCTAGAAATCATCGCCCTCAAAGGCCACAAGTCAGACATGATGACATTAAAGTTGACATTCCTAACTTTGAAGGAAGACTTCAACCAGATGATTTCATCTATTGGCTTCAAACAGTCGAAAGGGTGTTTGAATATAAGGATATTCCCGAAGAAAGAAAGGTGAAGATTATTGCTGTGAAATTAAGGAAACATGCTTCCATTTGGTGGGAAAATCTTAAAAAAAAGGCAAGACCGAGAAGGAAAAAGCAAGATCAAAACATGGGAAAAAATGCGAAAGGAATTAACCCGAATGTTTCTTCGTCCTCACTACTACCAAGACAAGTTTATCCAACTGCAAAATCTTCGTCAGAAGAATTTGTCAGTCGAAGAATACACAAGAGAATTTGAGAAGTTGATGATGCAGTGTGATATACAAGAGAAAGAGGAGCAGACCATTGCCAGATACCTCGGAGGATTAAATACTTATACCTCGTGTTGAACTTCAACAATATTGGTCGTTAGAATATGTTATTCGTCTTGCTACGCGAGTAGAGAAGCAGCTACCCAAAAGATCTACCAATAGAAATTTATCTCCAGCAAACCAACCACCTTACAATCAAAAGCCACCTACCAACCAAGCCAGCTCTTCCACCCAACTCTCTTCTAAAACCATTTCTACAGAAAACAAACACAAGGCCATTAAATGCTTTAAATGCCAAGGTTTTGGTCACATTGCTTCAAACTGTACAAATCGGAGAACCATCACAATTATCAAAGGAGAAGCCTATGAAGTTTCTGAGGAAGAAAATACTCGAGAAGACACTGAAGGAGAATATTACGCAGATCCAATATATGATGAAGAAATTACTGCTACTGATCAGGGTGGGTCCTTAGTAATCTGGCGAAGCCTAAACACAATGGCTAATAAGGAAGAACCTTGGTTGAGATGCAATATTTTCCATACTCGTTGCACTTCTGCAGGAAAAATCTGGGAGTTGCGAAAATGTCGTGTCAAGTTACATGGTAGAAAAATTGGATCTACCAACCCAGATTCATCCACACCCCTACAGTTTGCATTGGCTCAATAAAGGAAGTACAGTCAAAGTTGACAAGCGTTGCCTTGTGACATTCTCTATTGGTCAGAAGTACCAGGATCAAGTATGGTGTGATGTTGTGCCTATGGATGCCTGTCATCTTCTCCTAGGTAGGCCATGGTAGTATGATCGTCAAGTACTTTATGACGATTATGCAAACACCTAATCTTTTGTCAAGGATGGAGTAAAAATCAAGCTAGCTACTCTGCCACCGAGTGAGTTTGATAAAAACAAGAAGGAAGCCAAACCATTAGTGTCCCTAGTCACGAAGAAACAACTGGAGGAAGCTATAGAGGAAGTTCAAACCATGAGTTTATTTCTATTATTCGAATCAAATAAGGAGACTCATGTTCTAGTCAAAATTAAACCACTACTTGAAGAGTTTCCCGATGTGGTTCCAGAAGACATTCCATCTGGACTACCCCCCATGCGAGACATCCAACACGCTATTGATTTCAATCCAGGAGCAACGATTCCAAACCGACCCGCATACAGAATGAGTCCTCAGGAGCATGCTGAAATTCAAAATCAAGTTGAAGGGTTATTAAAAAAAGGATTAATACAGGAAAGTGTTAGTCCTTGTACGGTTCCTGCCATTCTAGTCCCTAAGAAAGATGGAAGCTGGAGAATGTGTGTTGATAGTCGAGCTGTCAACAAAATTACCATCAAGTATACATTTCCAATTCCTAGACTTGATGATTTGCTAGATCAGATACATGGTTCCACTATCTTTTCAAAGATTGATCTTCGAAGCGGATACCATCAGATCAGAATTTGACCAGGAGATAAATGGAAGACTGCCTTTAAAACAAGAGATGGTCTTTATGAATGGACAGTTATGCCCTTTGGGTTGTCCAATGCGCCAAGTACATTCATGCGACTTATGAATCAAGTCCTTCGACCCTTTATTGGTAAATTTGTCGTCGTCTATTTTGAAGACATTCTGATCTTTAGTAAGGACAAGGAGGAACACTTGGAACATGTCCGACAAGTGTTACAGACTCTTCGTGAACAAAAACTCTATGCCAATTTGAAGAAATGTGTTACTTTTCTTGGATACATCATCACATCCGAAGGAATACGAGTTGATCCGGAAAAGATAGAAGCAATCAATAGCTGGCCAGTTCCGCAATCAATCCATGAGGTCAGAAGTTTTCATGGATTAGCCTTGTTTTACAGAAGATTCATCAAAAACTTCAGCACAGTTGCCGCTCCCCTCACAGATTGTATCAAAGGAGACAAGTTTCAATGGACCGAGGCTACACAGAAAAGTTTTGACAAGCTGAAGAAATGTTTAACTGAAGCACCAGTATTAGCCCTTCCCAATTTTGATCAAGTATTTGAAGTTAGCTGTGATGCTTCCCACACTGGAATTGGTGCTATTCTAAGTCAAGAAGGTCATCCTATAGCCTTCTTCAGTGAAAAGCTTAACAATGCTAAACTTCGGTATTCAACATACGACAAGGAGTTTTATGCAATTGTGCGAGCCTTGCATCATTGGAGCCATTACCTGTTAAATAAAGAATTCATTCTTTATTCTGATCATGAATCTTTAGAATATTTGAACTCTCAATAGAAGATTAGCCGTCGACATGCCTCTTGGAGTGAGTTTTTACAGTCTTATCCATTTCTAATCAAGCACAAGGCTGGAATTCAAAATGTTGTTGCATATGCTCTCAGTAGGCGCCATACTCTACTGTCTACACTCCAAACAAAAGTAGTTGGTTTTGAAATGATAAAGGAGTTGTACCCAGATGATCTAGACTTCCAGAAAATTTGGAATACTACTGAAGTGCAATCCTCCAAAGATTACTACAGGCATGAAGGATTTTTATTCAAAGAGAAGACTTTGTGTATTCCTCCATGTTCACTACGAGAAGCCATTATCTGGGAAGCCCATGATGGAGGATTAGCAGGTCACTTTGGCCGAGATAAAACTATAGCCCTGGTAAAGGAAAATTTTTATTGGCCAAGAATGGAAAGAGATATAAATCGGCATATTCAAAGATGCGAAATCTGTCATTTGGCTAAATCCAAACGTCAAAACACTAGTTTATATATGCCACTTCCCGTACTGGAATCACCATGGAAAGATGTTACTATGGATTTCATTTTTGGACTTCCACGAAGTCAACGTCAAAAAGATTCAATTATGGTCGTGGTGGATAGATTTTCAAAGATGGCCCACTTTATTCCTTGTCAAAAGACCAATGATGTTGTTCAAGTTGCTGATTTGTATTTCAAAGAAATAGTTCATCTTCATGGAATCCCAAAAACGATCACTTCTGATCGAGATGTGAAGTTGTTAAGCCATTTTTGGAGAACTTTATGGACGAAGATGGGAACTAAGCTGCAGTTCAGTAGTGCGAGCCATCCTCAAACTGATGGACAAACCGAAGCTGTCAACCGAATGTTGGGAAATCTACTTCGAATTTTTGTTGGTAAAAACTTGAAGTAGTGGGATTTATTCTGGCTCAAGTTGAATTTGCTTACAATAATTCAACTAATCAGTCCACGGGAAAGTGCCCTTTTGAAGTTGTATATGGAACCCGTCCACTTAGCCCACTTGATTTGACTCCGTCAACCAACAAACAACAATTCAGTTCTGATGCAGATAGTCGAGCGAAGGAAATCAAGAAACTGCATGAACAAGTTCGAGAGCAGATACGGAAACAAAATTCCAGATACAAAAGCCAGCGAGACAAACATCGGAAGCAACAGATTTTTAAAGTTGGCGATTTGGTCTGGATTCATCTACGAAAAGAGAGATTTCCTAATCAACCAAATGCCAACTTGTCACCTAGAGTAGATGGACCATTCAAAGTTGTGCAAAAAATCAATGACAATGCTTACAAAGTAGAACTGCCTCGAACATAGGTGTTTCTCCAACTTTTAATGTTGCTGACCTTTCACCTTATTTGGACAATGAAGAATACTAAAACTCGAGGTCAAGTTCTCTCCAACCAGGGGAGAACTGAAAAAAATTTAGTGGATATATTTACGAAGCCATTGAAGCCGGACGTGTTTCATAAAATGAAAGAAAAGATCGGAATGCAGAGTCCCGTTAGAGGGGGAGTGTTAGATTCAAACTCTATAGAATGTCAAATAAATCATGCAGCAACTATGTTTGAATAAAGAAACATGTTATAAATAGTCAATTATGTAGGCTATTAATATATTAATTTATATATATATATATATATATGTGTGTGTGTGTGTGTGTGTGTGTGTGTGTGTGTTATGATGTAAGCAGTGAGCTCAACTGATTTTTTTCTAGCCTATAAATAGGATAGTCCAGCAAGCTTATAAACACACCAAGAAAAATACACTGAAGTGTAAGAGAGAGAAAGAAAGAGCTGAAGCTCCTGCGTGAGAGAAAGAAAAGAAATTGTAATTTCTTCTTATATATACATACACGTTTCCAACACAAGGAACTAAAATATATATGTACATGCTCTTAGATTCCAAACATATCGTGTTTACAGACAAAAATAGTCAAACACAATTATACTCCTAATTTAATTACCTTATTCGCACGCCACAAAAACCACATATTTTTTATGCTTTTCTTTTCTTTGTCTCTCTCTCCCCAAAATTTAAGTTTATTCCGTAAAGTCTGTACCGGCCAAACGAAACAAGTCTGTTTCATTGAACTGGCAATCGACTCTCTTCTTCTTTGTCCATCCTTTAAACCAAGGTGGATCGTAGAAATGTTACTTAAATAATAGATTCGAAATAACATGAGTTTCTTGGCTTAAAAAAATAAAATTACACTCCCTCTAATCCACAATGTAAGACACTCATGCATACTTAGAGCAATTCCAAGAGTTGCACTATCTGTCATCTCAAATCAAATTATATTGAAACTCAAACAAAAAAACATTCCAATAGCCTCTTAATTTATCTCTAAATATTTTAGAGCTTCAAATCCTTCCTCAGTACTGAGGAGCAATGGATATCTCCTCAACTAATATTATCTTAATATATGTTAATTTTCCTCCAAAATGTATCCATCTTTTCCCTCATTTTGTTACAAATGATCCTTCCCTCCTTTTTTTTACAATTAATAAAATAAATTTAAAACAAGTAAAGATAAGATTGAGGAGGATTGTTGAAGTCAAAATTTACATTTGCTGGTAAATGATTTAAGAGTCCATATTTTAAAAATTTTATTGAGGAGTCTATCTTGCAACTCTTGGAGTTGCTCTTAGATCTTTAATAAAAAGAGATTATTAAAAATCTAGGTATGATGTGAATGGGGGGAATAATAATAATAATAACACGAGTTTCATGGGGTTTAGAGCAACTCCAATAGAGTACTAGTACATTCCCTAATAAAATTATTAAAATAATTGATTTTGTGATTTAAAACATTTTTAATGGATGCCAATTCCAACAACATTACCTATTATTATGCCCAAATCCTGTCATAAGCCCTAAGTAGGCCTAATGGGCTGAAATAGTGGTCCTCAACTCACAATGGGCCTAAAGATGAAGATTAGGTTGCTAAAGTCCACCATGAGAAGTTAGTCCAATATACTATCAGTACAATATGGAAGACAGTGACCCCTAGCTACGAGTCGAGTTCACCAGCAAAGTCCCTAGTATGGGATCACACCTACCTCATCTCTCAACAAGGTCCAGTGTGGCCTAGCGTATTCTTATTATGAAGGCTCATGATTAAGCCTAGTGAGGTCACTTGAGTAGATATGAAGGCTCATCGATAAGCCCAGTAAGGTCGCATGAGTAGATATGAAGGCTCATAGCTAAGCCCAGCGAGGTCATATGAGTAGATATAATTAAGCCCAGCGAGGTTGCATAAGTAATATTATCTCCATAGCATGGGACCACCTGCATGATTAAGCCCAGTGAGGTCGCATGCGAGGCCTCGTTAACTCTCCATTAGCCTCGCAAATGAGGCCTCGTGATTCTAGCATTATGTTAGCCACAGGTAACCTTTATTGGACCACGGGTCATGAACAGAAAATTGACTATTAGCATCAGCCCAAAAGTGAGTGGACTTGGGCCAGGATGGATCTCCAGAAACCCTAGCCCGTCTAGGTAACTTCTTCTTTAAGAACTACGTATGGCTTGATCAATATAAATAGGGTACGTAGGCACCTTGTTATGTTTGATTGACAGTTGATAGCAAGAGTGAATAATCAGTTTTTCTCTGACATTCAACGAATCAACAAGCAAGATCTGCCACAAAAATCATCAATCTCTTTCCGTGTTCTTAGCAAAATATCTGTATTTTGCTCCGTGATTCCAACAACCTCCACAAATATTGTTATACAATATTCTCCCTATAACATTCGATGCTAGAAGGAGGCCAATCATTAACTTGGGAGAAAGATGACTAACTCGAACAAGAAGATGAACGGAGGGCATAACAACTACCCCGTGGTCGCGCAAGATACCCAAAGGCGATCCCCCAAGGAGCGAGGATGGGCCCGAGAAGGTGTCAGCAGTGCAGGAAAGGATGACTAGAGGGAAGAAAAGCGGTATAGCTCAAGGGGCGCGAAGAAATGCCAGGAAGGGGCCCAAGTCCTATCAGGATGAGAGCAGTAAGGGGCCCAAGTCTTATCAGGATGAATTTGTAGAGGCCACTATGACAAAGGAGGGGTTATAGAATGAGCCGCCTCATCCAAGGGGAGGTCTTTTAGTGTCTTTGATCGTCTTGGAAAAAAGTTAGCTGAGCATGATCTCTGCCGCAAGCTCGAAAAACTTACAGCTGACAAGAAGGATAAGCAATCCTAGGTTTGGAGCCAAGGTTCAGAACGACCCCCCTCTCCTCATCGAGAGCGTGAGTGGTCCCATAAGTACAAACCTGACCCCCTGAATCGCAAAAAGAAGAATCGCAAGGAGGATCAAGAGGAGTCTAGTGCTCCCAAGAAGACCCAATCCCACTATGACAACACTGGAAAGGGAAAGAAAAAAGTTGAATATAAGAAGACCATGGTTGGAGACTACAAGCTAGAGGAGCTAAAGAAGGCCTTTGATAAGAGGAATGCAGATAAGGGGATCCTTAACCCCATGGATCCGGCCTCACCTTTCACTCAAGAGATCAGGACCACTCTGCTTCCCACTATTTTCCAAAGTAGTGACCCAGACATGACTTATAATGGGGACACTGACCCTACAGAGTTTATTATTCGATTCAACATTGATATGGATGTGTACCAAGTCTCGCTATTGGCTAGGTGCAGGTTGTTCGCGGCCTCATTGAGGGGTAATGCCCAGCAGTGGTTCTCTAAGCTAGGGCCTCACATCACTATAGACTCCTGGGAGCAGTTCGTGGGCATTTTTATTAAGCAATTTCAGTCCTCCATGCTCTATACACCTCCTGTATCCACCCTGGCGAACATAAATCCGAAGGAGGGTGAGACCCTACAGGACTAGTTCAAGAGGTTTAACGTCGAGGACCCTATGGTGCGAGGAGCAAATGACGAGGCCATTAAAAATTTTATTATTGCTGGGCTGAGAGAGGGCACCAAGTTCAAGAAGAAGTTGCAGGCACAGACACCTAGTACTCTCTTTGAGTTCTACAAGGAGGCAAAGCCTTACAAATGGATTGAAAATTCGATGAAGAACCTCAAGAAGAATAATGAGCCTAGCAACAGTGGAAGTAAGGGCAAAGGGGTAAAGAGGAAGGACTTTCGAAGCCCTAAGCGAAGACGGGATCGCAGTAAGAGCCCAAGGAGGAGGGGTTGTGATCTGTCAAGGAGGTCACCATCGCGAGATCAAAGTGAAAGGAATGAGGGTCAGTCCACGCAATTAGTGGCCTCCATTTATCACATCTATTCAATTAATGTTGACAAGGGGATGTTTTAGAAGCCCCCACCTATGAATAGCCGAGCAACCAAGGATACTCGTAAATATTATGCCTTTCATGAACAGATAAGGCATGATACTGCGGATTGTAGGCAACTCAAGGAGCAAATTGAGGAGATAATTCATAATGGGTAGCTAACTGAGTAGGTAGTTCGAGAGGTGAAGAAGCACAGTGCTGAGTCAGGCCTTGGATACAATGATGTGCCACCAGTTGGGTAAAAAGAAGAGCCTCACAAAGAAAGAGAAGAGCATGTTGGTAGTATCCACGTGATTATTGGAGGACCCCATATTTGGGGTGATAGCAACAAGGCTACGGAGAGTTATGCTCGTGAGGCCAAAGAGCGACCCCTCAGTAATGTTCATTATCTGCAAGAGAGACCCCCGAAGCTCTTCAAGTGGGAGGACACTATCATTATGTTTACTGAGGAGGATACGAAGTGGGTTCATCATCCCCACTCAGATGCCCTAGTGGTCTGAGTTCGCATTGGGTCCCAAAATATCTACAGGATCCCCGTGGATAATGATAGTGCAGTTAATGTCCTTACATATGAGGTTTACAAGAAAATGGGGTTTGTGGACAAAGATCTTATCCCTATAGTAGGGCATGTCTATGGGTTCACCGGAGCTTTAGTTAGTGTGATAGGACTAGTCAGGATCCCCATCACTCTAGGGGATGAGCCCGGCATCACAATACAGGTCACAGACTTCATGGTCATCGATTAGCCTTCGACCTATAACGCCATTGTAGGAAGTCCCATTTTCAAGGAAATGCGGGTAGTGACCTCCATCTACCACCTCTCTATTAAGTTTTCTACCTCATAAGGAGTTGGATGTTTTAGAGGGGGAACAAGCCCGTGCCTATGGAGATGGATTTGGAAGAAGAGGATAGAGTTCACAAAGGAGATACGAAGCCTTCAATATCTTGTAACATGATATCCATTGGGGAACTCCTAAAGGATTACTTTGATAACTTGGGTATTAAGGTGGAGCAGTCCCTGGGGCCCTTATGATGGGGACTTATCACCTCACAGGCATGGATGACAAGCCTATAACACGAGTTTGGAATGTAGAGCACTTGAGGGAGGCCTATCAGTAAAGGCATTGATACTGGTATCTTTATGTATCCATACACTAAGTACGAATAAATTCATCCTCAATCTAGGGGGTAGTGATATCATATTGACACCTCTCATACCTAATGTAATGACTTTGGGTTTTGCTTCTTCTTGGTAAAATACCTCTACGTCGAGGAGAGGGGGGACGCCCCCGACCCTTGCCAAGGAGAGGGGGGACGCCCCCGACCCTTTCCGGCAATGTGGAGGTCCTCGACTACCTCAAGACACTGGGAAGAGCAAGCAACAAATAAAGAGGCTGAGTACAAGGCTCTCATCATTAGCCTCAAGCTCGCACTAGAAATGAAGGGAGGGAAGCCAAAGTATTTGAAAATCAAAATGAGCTCAAGACCTCGATATCTACATTCTTGTTCAACATAGGGAAGCCTGTTATGACATTGAAGAAGCTAAGTGTTCTCACTTAGCGTTGGAGAGTCGAAATGCCTTGGTACAACAGTGAAGAGGTCGAGTGCCCCGAGATAACGTTGAAGAGGTCAATTCTGCTTATAGCGGGATCACATCAAATTCTCTTCATTACAAATGGTGTCATCCAAATAATACAAGGCCAGCACCTAGTGTTGCGAGGCCGTAAGCCCGATATCTTACTATACAAGACCACATAACCCAAATGGCGATGATGAGTCAGTCCGTAAGTCTATACAGTGTGGAGCTATCTCTAGGCATGTGCTAAAATCTGTCTATAAGCAAATTGGAGCATATGAAGACTCAATCAGGTATCCCAAAGCACTTGGAAAAATTCAAAATCATCAGTTTTCAAATATGCATGGCCCACCAGCTAGCATATGCGAGCCGGGGCTAGAGCCCAACAACATGATGGATGCAGTCTATCTACAATGTTGTAAAAGAAAGTGGAATACGAGGCCACAGAATCAAGAATCAAAAGGAAGTTAAAAAGCGGGGTAACATGATCAACTAAAATAAAAAAGACGAATAGGGGTTCGCGTGTGGACTAACAGGAGCACATGTGGCTTATTAAAAAAAACAAGGTGTCCTCGCATATACATGTATATAAGAGTCCTCTCATTATAGCAAAAAGAGGAGACCTCTCCACATATGAGGCCATGAGGAGTCCTCATATTCTATCAGCGAGGAGGCCTCTCCACATATGAGGCCACGGGGAGTCCTCTTATTCTATCAGTGAGGAGGCCTCTAAACATATGAGGCTGTAAGGAGGCCTCACAACATATGAGGCTGCAAGGAGGCCTCACAACATATGAAGTTGTAAGGAGTCCTCTCAACTTGTGAGGAGGCCTCTCATCATAATAACAAGGAACAAAGGAGAGTCCTCTGATCATACTTTAAGAAGACCTGAAGATATTGGTGAGAGCCCGAGCTCACATATCAGCTGGACTGATGATATAATTATAACAACTTATGACTACAAGGCCCTGTGGGGTCGCCACTGCAAGGTCCCTCCAGGATCACATTGTGCTTGGAAGGACCCTTTGAGGTCACCATTACTTACATATACTTGGTTTCGCATTAATTGAAAGACACACAACACGTGTCATCATCTAAGCGGCTGGGAGCAGATCTCGAAACACGACAACTGTCTTAAACCATTCAAATTCATAGGGGTCGTGATGCGATCCCAAAGCACTTGAGTTAGTTATGCTTTCATCTACAGCAATCTATAGTGAGCACAGGCCTCGCATCGAAGTTTTGACAAAGCAGTTTTTGACTCCACATCACATTTTCAATGGCAATATGGACTCGGGGGTAGTTGCACTACACCATAAAAGGCCTACGACCACATTTAGAGCCTGTGTTGCCATAGGATATGTTGCCTTTGCCATGCATGTTTTTTGGCTAAGACAACATTGTCATTTTTATGTTGTCTCAGATAGCAAAAATATGTTGCCATAGAATAAAAATGTTTGCATGTTGCTATAGGTATCAAATTGTGTTGCCATAACTTTGAAATGAACAGAATATTACATTTTCTACTAAAAATAAATTTTTAACCTTTTTCACATGAAAATTAAATTTTCTGGATAAAAATAATCAATTTTTTTATAAAAATCTTGAATATTCCATTAGAAGTGAATATTTCAATAAAAATGTTAAAATATTTTAAGATGTGTAATTTTGTTTTTATGATCATTAAATATTATTAAACAACATTTTTAAAATGTTTTTTTTTTCTAAATATATATTTTAGTATATAATGAAAATAAAAATATTTTCGTATATGATTAATTTTTTTTTTGAATATATCACTTCAAATTATGTAAAAAGAATTGAATGTTTAATTATTTTTTCAAATAAATAAAAAAATGAAAAACTAAATTATGATTTTTCTTGTAAGAGATAGAAAGATGAAAATTTGGGAGAAGTTAGATGAGCGGCAAAATTACCGCCTTATCCAAATTTTTTCAGACAATCTCTCTTTCTTTAAGCTTTTGCGCCTCTCTTCTCTTTCATTTCACTCTACTCCACTCTGGTAGTCTCCCCCGCCTCTCTCTCTTTCTCTCCCACTATCACAAACGCACACTCTGTAACTACTAATCTATACACACTTGTAATCTATACATACATATGCATACATACTCCCACTTTCAATTTCTTTAAAATTCAATTATACATATAATCTATACACATAACTATTTCAATTCAATTCGTATCAAAATTAAGGGTTGATTTCGATTTGTAATTTTGTTGTCTGAATTAGAAATTAGGACTTCAATCGGGTTTAATTTAAGGCTTCAACCGGGTCGGGATTAATTTGGGGCTTCAAAATTAGGGTTTCCATCTTGATGAATTGGGGCTTCGTGTTCAAGGTACTTTCTCTATTAATTTTATATTTTTGCTGAAGAAGAAGAGGATGAAGTTAATCCCTTTTCTGTAAGATTTCTTTGTCCTACTTGTTACTATCTTTGTATCTGCTTTTTTTGAGTTGTTATCCGATAATCATGCTTAGCTGATACTAGATAGCCTATATGTTTCAAAGTGGTACCTGTAGTTTGTCCTCTGTGTAATTCTTAGGCTTGACTCTGTAGTTTCTTGTTGTTAGAATTGTATACATATTAATTTTTTTTAAAGATTATGAAAAAGAAGGTGTGCGTGTGATAAACCTCTACCTCTATATTATTAATAATCTTTCAGAGTTATATCACCGTACTGCTTTTTGTCACGAGCTATTTTCTTTCAGTTCTCTTTTGAATGCAAACGGAGGATATTTTACTTGATCGTAGGTTGCAAAAATTGTTAAATTGTTCTGTCAAAAACTTCTTAAGTTTATGCTCTGAATTGGAAAAATTATGATCGCATTTTACAAAATATGTGATAATGAAGATGTTTTATTCTTTTCGACAGGATTGATGCCTTTGGAGGCCTAAGAAGCAAAGCAAGGTAACTTTTTATAATTTTGAATTTGTTCGAGAATTATTACTATTTGTTAATGGCCATTGTTCATGTAGCTTGTTTGTTTAACTGTATGCAGACCCTTTCTGGTCCGAATGATGATCCCACTAAGCTCCCAAACTAGAATTATGACAGATCCAGCACTGGACAAGCCCCGAGAAAGGATAGTGAAGTGATTAGCAGGGTACAAACATAAATGGTTTGAAAGAGAGTGTTGTCTTTGTCCTGTAAAAGGTGTGAAGACTTTAAATGCTTTCTCATTTTCTGTTAATTAACAAATTTTTCTGCAATTTTACACTGTTACATATTAGTTTGCATCTCTAATTTGTCAGTGTGTTGTATGACATAATTGATAAGGTAGTCCTGCCTCAACACACGATTTTAAGATATAAGTACAAAATAATGGACTGTGAAATGATTGATCAACTTGTATACATCATGCAGCTTAAATCTAAAAATATTTGAACTAACCTTCCTTTAAATAAATATCATGAGGTGCTTTAAAGCCTACTGATGTTAAACCTTTATGGGTTCATATCTCACATGTGCTTGGTTTCAACCTAAAGTCTCGTTTGCAAGTGATGAAAAGATGGAACCAGCACTTGGGATTTTGAGAATTCCTTCAAACTCGTTTGTGAAGGTACCTTAGTAGCTGATTTGTACTGCACAATGGATTTGTGTTTGTGAAAATGTGACCAAGTGCTATACTTAACAGGCACTACACCTGTAATAATCTAAACATGCACACTAATTTCATGACATCGTATAAGAGATTAAAAAGAATCAGGAAGTCTTTTATATGACGCATTTATAAATTAATTTTGAAGCGGTCAGCTATACTCCTTCAGTGTGCGATACAGAGTTTCCAGTTACCTGTAGATAGAATCATAGAACATCACTTAACAGACATAAAAAAAAGGGAATCATTGAACAAAAACTCGAAATAAAAGCACTTATGAGAGTGGAAGCCTTATATGTTTTTTTTGTCTCAGTTTTTTCCATGGAGATTGTATCTTAAATAATATTCTAATTATTTATTTCATATAATTTCCTTGACTATTTCTAGATTAAGGTCTCCAATTCTGCTCTTATTAGTGCCTTCACGACTATGGGTAGCCCGTTACATTCTAGAGGTATTCCTATGTTCTTTTCTATAAAAAATAATGTAAAGAGAAAATGGGGAATTTTCATATTCTGTTGAACACATCGAAAGAGGTTTCTGCTGAATTTAATAAATGTTTCCGGAAAGGATCACCGAGATTGCAGGGGTGGTTGTTTCACTTCATCCCAAGCCTATTCCAGTAAGTTATTATCATTTGTTACCTAAAATCACACAGTAGTTTTGACATTTTCTAGTTTTATTGCCAACTACCAAGAATAATAATGATATGAACTATGGCTCGTCAATGTGTTCTTCCTTCATGTTGTTTTAACTGACACTAGGAAATCCATTTAGTACTATTATTCAAAGTCAATTGAGCACATTCTTTTTTCAACAGGGGGGATTGGAACGGTGCAGGTGCTCACACAAACTACAGGTAAGATGGAGTAAATTTGGTTTCCTTAATGCCATCTCACTTCCACAACTACTTTTGCATGACATGTTGAATATTATTTCAGCACCAAATCTATGAGGAACAAAGGAGGGTTTGAGTTAATCAAAAAGGCCATCGGGAAACTTGAGACCAGGCACGCACAACACATTGCTGCCTATGGTGAAGGAAATGAACGTCGCCTCACCGGGAAACATGAGACAGCCAATATACACAAGTTTTCATGGGTAAATATACAATATACACAGTAGCAAACTTGTTCTGGGCTGATGCAGAATTCAACGGCGCCAATTACAACAGAGGTTGCAGACAAACTTTTAGTTTATGACATTATCAAAAGCTAGTATTAAAACTTTGCAAGTTAACTAGTTTGTCGAATATTGTGTTTGGTGGTACTTGCCTAGTTGGTTGATGATTCTAGCTAATTTGGGTTGCTTGTGATTGTATTAAGGATGGATTATTGTGATTGTATTAAGGATGGATTATGTAGCATGGATTATTATGATTGTACTTTCCTAGTTGGTTGTGGTTATTTAATTATCTAGGGAATGCATATTTTCATATTTATGTTTTTTTGTTGAAAATTGAAAAGTGTTGCCATTGATAATATAAAGTGTTGTTAAAAAGGAAAATTAATGTAAAGAAATGTTGCTAGAAAATGTTGCTATAGGCAAAATTTTGTGTTGGCATTAAAGTGGGCCCCACTGGTGGGACCCACTATTTTTAAACAAATGTTTAACACAAATGCAACATAATATTAGGTTGCTAAAGACTAATAATAATGTTGCTATAAAATGTCTATACCAACATTAAAACTGATGTTGCCATAGAGAGTAAGAATGTTGCCATTGACCCCAAAGGCAACGGTAAAAATAGCAACATCAGCAAAATGTTGCCTTTGGGGTTTTTTGGGCCTACAGCAACATATTTTGGGCCTACAGCAACACTTTTTGGGTGTTGTCGTAGGCCTTCTATGGTGTAGTGTTATGCCCAAATCTTGGCATAAGCCCTAAGCAGACCTAATGGGCTGAAATAGTGGTCCACAACTCACAATGGGCCTAAAGATGAAGATTAAGTTACTAAAGTCCACCACGAGGAGTTAGTCCAATATACTATCAGTACAATATGGAAGACAGTGACCCCTAGCTACGAGTCGAGTTCGCCAGCAAAGTCCCTAGTATGGGATCACACCTGCCTCATCTCTCTACAAGGTCCAGTGTGGCCTGGCGTATTCTTATTATGAAGGCTCATGATTAAGCCCAGCGAGGTCACAAGAGTAGATATGAAGGCTCATAGCTAAGCCCAGCGAGGTCGCATGAGTAGATATGAAGGTTCATAGCTAAACCCAGCGAAGTCGTACGAGTAGATACAATTAAGCCCAGCGAGGTCGCATGAGTAGTATTATCTCCATAGCGTGGGACCACCTCGCATGATTAATCCCAGTGAGGTCGCATGTGAGGCCTCGTAAGCTCTCCATTAGCCTCACAAATGAGGACTCGTGATTCTAGCATCATGTTAGCCATAGGTAACCTTTATTGGACCATGGGTCATGAGCAGAATTAATGGACTATTAGCATCAGCCCAAAAGTGAGTGGGCTTGGGCCAGTGCACTATTAGCATTAGCCCAAAAGTGAGTGGACTTGGGCCAAGATGGATCTCTAGAAACCCTAGCCCGTCCAGGTAACTTCTTCTCAAATAACTACGTATGGCTTGATCCCTATAAATAGGGTACGTAGGCACCTTGTTATGTTGAATTGACAGTTGCCAGCAAGAGAGAATAATCAGTTTTTCTCTAACATTCAACGAATCAACAAGCAAAGTCAGCCACAAAAATCATCAATCTCCTTCCGTGTTCTTCGTGTTCTTATCAAAATATCTGTATTTTCCTCCGTGATTCCAGCAACCTCCACAAATATTGTTATACAATATTCACCCTATAACACCTATATTTGTATCTTGTTAATATTATAATATTATTTTTAAACTCTATGCATGTATTTAAAGTGGGCAAGGAGAGAGAAATGAATATTTTACCCATGAAATTAAGATAAGAAATGACTTTTGATGCCTTATAAGGCATGGGAAGGGAATTCTAATTTTATAAGGAATGATTATGATATTGTTGCCTGTTGGAGTTGTTTTTGTCCAACATTCACTAAATTTTAGTTTATTATGTTAAGTTATTGGAGTTGCTCTTGTAACCACATTGTGGGTGATATATTCAAACTTCATGTACATTGAATATATCATCACAATGGGTGATGTATTCAAGCTTCATGTACATTGAATATATCATCACAATGTGGTTAAAAACCCAAAAAAATTTGTAAGAAGTTTTGTAAGGACGTTGGTGTTACTAAAGGGGGGCTTGAAGAGGTGCTGCACTTGGTGAAGAAAGTTGCAAGGTAATCGCTAACTTGAAAAAGAAGAAGACCGGTGATAAAAGGTCTACTCCTGATGATAGTGGTAAGGGGGATGTACGAAGTGAAGTGCCTCCACTAAAAAAAAGTTGAATGAATGTCCCATAATTTATCATAATTTGAATTGTATTTTTATATAATTTATACTTGTATGAACATAAATTTGAGATTAAATAGGTAGAGTACTATTTTTAGCATTTAAAAATCAAAAGTCTATAAAACAACTTAGCAGAAAAAGGGTCTATAAAGCATATATTAAAATTGATTGAAAAAATTGGAAATTTTGACTACCGATTCTATGACTCATGACATAACTCGCTTAAATATACATTGTTCCCACATTTTTTTTGGATCCATCTTTGGTAGTGATAAATATAATGTGCTAAATTAAGAACTTTCATGGATTCTTCATCTTAGTTCTTAGCTTCCTTGCTATTTGTGCTGCTCTAATGGCAGAATCACTTTGTTTCACTTCTACCTAGTTTACAACCCTGAGTAGAAGTGACAAAGGAATTTTTCGAGCATCAACTTCAACTTTTCCTTCCGATTTTTTTACACCCTTTTCCATTGTTCTGTCGAGGAATTCCATGAACTATTTTCCAGCTTCAGTTTCAGTATTCTTACATAATTAATTGTACTACTCAGACTGGCGCTACAAGCAGTTGGTTTCTAGTTTTCGTCGTTCTCTTTTGTCGAAATGGCCCCTCCATTTTTATCTGATCTCAAGTGCTTGCCTAGTGTACTGAGTTTTCCTGGTAAATTTATCAAGAAACTGCTGTCAATTGGTACTGAATCAACCCACTGAGACAGTGTTTGTGAAGTCAGTTTTGAGTTTGATTATTGCTGTGCATTGACAGCTAAGTGTTCTGTCACTACTGTTCTGGAACTGCGTAAACTGGGAATGCAAAGATATAATTCCGACAATCTGACAAGCCCAACACCTGAATTTAGATGCCATTGGGCCGTCTCATGGATCATAAGCCCAGAGGGATAAACCTTACCACATCAAAATGTCTTTTTCTTTTCTTTTCCAAATAAATTACATAGAGAGACTCACATTATCAGCAAAAAAAATAGGATTTTAAAAAAAAATGGCCAACGACCTTCAATAATTAAGCTACTTTACCATATCTAATGAGCTCTACTTCAAACATCAAACACGTCAAACTTTGTCAAACTTCATAATAATCTGCCTAGTTCTGGCATTCTCCACATTACAAAAACATAACCTAGATCTGACATTCTCCACATTACAAAACATAGAAAATCATGATCTATCCCGAACCAAAAATCAATGCACGTTTATGAACAAAACTACACACACAGAGATGAAATTTACACTTTGTTCATGACAAGCAGTAAAAAGAACAAATAAGGCACTCTACCTCGAAATCATTTTTTTTGCTATCAAGAACAATTGTCTATCCTCCGACTTCCTAGCGTCAACCTAAAACTATTCAGAGGATCAGGAACAGGGAATATCATCTTTATTCCGAATGTCTTTCTTTAAGCTTATGAAACTCAAACTATTGAGCAACAGAATACTAATGGATATTCCCGGGCTTTACCATTTATATTTTTGTCAAGGGTTGAAATAAAACTAACTGTAAATAGAGGGAATCAAATCCTCCAAATTATCATCTCAGCTTTAGCAACAAGTTGTTTTACAAAAGTAAAAGAACAGTGGCCCCCTAGTTGAATTCTCACTTTGGAAATTCTCTTGTGATAAATTTGTTAGGCATCGGCCTAATTTTTCCTTATTTTCAAACTCACCAACCTCACCACCTACCCCCATCTACTACCCCCTTTCTATAAATACCCCCCTCCCCCTTCATTCTAAAAACACACCAAAATCTCTCTTCCTCTCATACTTCTCAGTATATATAGCTGCTAGATAGTCCGTCTAGTAGGAAACTTACATTGTGGTAGTTTCAAGCAGGTCAGGATAGGCGGCCCATGTGCTACTCTATTCTTTCGTTTCGAGGGAGTTTGTGTGAGTGTCAGGTTGCAGCCATCGGAATCTGTCCCGCTGCAGCATTAGGACTTCGTCCAGCTGTTGTAGTTGCTATAAAGGGAGTTCGTCCAGGTTATTCGATCAAGTACCGAAGGAGTAAGGAATCGTTGTATTTCTATTCAGTTGTGCCTCAAGTGTTACTTCGTAAACTTGAGAGAGAATATTGTAACCATTGTTATCATTATAGTGGAAACATTCGGAGCTGGTCCCATGGTTTTTACCTCATTACTTTAAGGGGGTTTTCCACGTATAAATCTTGGTGTTCATCTGTCTTTATTATTGACTGTTATAATCTCCATATTTAATTTACGCAAAGATAGGAAACGGGAATTCCTAACAAGTGGTATCAAAGCTGGGGCCCACGTTGTTGGTGTCTAGGAAAGTGCTTTGTGTGCAGTGGTTACTTGATAAAGCGCCGTACTAATACGGAAGGCTCCCCAAACACATCCACTTTCCTGGCCAACTTGTGTGGTTCTAAGTGAGATTCCCATAGTCTTTGGTAAATTAAAATGGTTGATTCTTCCAGTGTAATGGTAAGCCTAACAGCTTCAAATTATCCGATGTGGAAAAGCAGAATAAATGATTTGCTTTATAGTAAGGACTTGTCTGATCCGGTGGAGCTGAAAGGAGTTAAACCTGCAGCAAAGTCTGATGCTGACTGGAAGAAGATGAACATGAAAACTATCAGTCTCATTCGTCGATGGATTGATAATTCGGAGTATCATCATGTCTCTGAAGAAGAAAATGCTTATACGCTTTGGACGACATTAGAGTCTACGTTCCAAGAGAAAAGTTCACAAAAATGTAACTTTTCTAGTTCGTCAGCTGGTGAACATGAGGTACTAGGATGGGAACAACATGTCGGAGCAAATGAGCGAATTCTAAGGGTTGTTAAATCAACTATCAAATATGAAGATGGAGTTTGAGCAGAAATTCCAAGCAATATTTCTTCTCAACACTTTACCATCCAGCTGGGATATGCTAGTGGTGACAGTAACTAATGTTGTACCAACTGAGCAACTAATGTTGCGATCAATTAAGCAGAGTATCCTTAGTGAATCCATGAGAAGAAAGGTACAAGGAGTCAACCATGATTCCCATGCTCTTGTTACTGAGAATAGGGGTAGAAGCAACTACAGGGAGACAAACCGAGGACGTAGTAAAATTAGGAATTTTGGTAATTCCGGTGGCAAATCAAATGCCAATGTTGAATGCTACTATTGTAAGAAGAAGGGTCATTACAAAAAGGATTGTAGGGCCTGGCTCAAGCAACAGAACAATGGTCAGCAAGGGAAACATGTCGAGAAAAGTACAACAGCTGCTATGACAGAAGATGTTGTGATCCTTTCTTTTGGGGAAGAAGAATGCTTAAATGTTGATGATCAAAAGGTCGAATGGATGATAGATACTGGAGCAACGTATAATGCAACACCCACTCAGGAATTCTTTACGACGTACAAGTCAAGGGACTTTGGTACTGTAAGAATGGGTAACTCAGATCAATCAAAGATCGCAGGCATTGGCAACATCTGTATTGAGACAAACACGGGTTGTTCAATGACTTTGAAAGATGTCAGGCATGTTCCGGACTTACGGCTCAACTTGATTTCCGGCATGGCGCTAGACAAGCAGGGGTACGTAAATACCTTCGGTGGTGGAAGGTGGAAGCCTACTACGGTTTCTTTGGTTGTCAAGAGGTTCCACTTGTGGCTCTTTGTACAAGACACAAGTGACGATGTGTTCAAATGAGTTAAATATAGTTGAAGATGAAGCTTCAACAAGTTTGTGGCACAAGAGGCTTGGTCACATGAGCGAGAAAGGGTTGCAGATTCTAGCAAAGAAATCCCTCATTCCATTTGCTAAAGGAACTGCATTGCAACCGTGCGAATATTGTTTATTCGGGAAACAACATAGAGTATCTTTTAGCAGTCCACGGAAGAAAAAGTCGAGGCTATTACAAAGAGTTTATTCTGATGTATGTGGTCCATTTGAGGTGGAGTCCTTAGGCATAAATAGGTACTTTGTTACCTTCATTGATGAAGCATCTCGAAACGTGTGGGTTGAGATACTCAAATCCAAAGATCAAGTGTTTGATTACTTCCAGAAGTTTCATGCCATGGTTGAAAGATCAACAGGGAAATAACTGAAGTGCCTTCGTAGTGACAACGGGGGGGAGTACACTTCAAAAGAGTTTCAAAATTACCTTACAAAGCATGGTATCCGGCATGAAAGAACAGTTCCTAGCACCCCACAACAGAATGGCATTGCGGAAAGAATGAACCGCACCATTGCTGAACGAGTCAGATGCATGTTGAAAATGTCTAAATTGCCGAAGTCATTTTGGGGAGAAGCTGTAAGAACAGCTTGCTACTTGATCAATCGATCTCCATCGGCACCTCTGAATTTTGAGATTCTAGAGAAGATCTGGTTAGGAAAGGATGTTTCCTATTCCTACTTGCGGGTGTTTGGATGCAAGGCTTTTGCACACATCCCAAAGGAGCATAGAACAAAGCTTGAAGATAAAACTACTCAGTGTATTCTCGTTGTCTACGGGGATCCAGAGTTCGGGTATCGGTTGTGGAATCCTGAATCGAAGAAGATATTCAGGAGCAGAGATGTGGTTTTCCATGAGTCTAAAAATTATGAGAATTTTGGGAGCACTCAACAACCAAGGCAAGCTAAAAATCCAGATACATTAGAAGATGATGGAGAGGATATGGCAGATGATGAGGCTGCTGAGCAGGGGGAGCTACCGCCTCAGCCTGAAGTTGAAGAAACTCAACCACGGCGTTCTACGAGAGAACGGAGACCATCGGGAAGATATCTTTCATCCGAGTATATCTTAATTGCTGATGAGGGGGAGCCTGAGACCTTTGAGGAAGTCAAGACTCATAAAGAAAGCAGTTGCTGGTTGAAAGCAATGCAAGAGGAGATGGATTCTTTAAACAAGAATGAAACTTATGAGTTGACTACACTTCCGAGAAGACGGAAGGCTTTGAGGAACAAATGGGTCTTCAAAGTAAAAAGGGATGATGAAAAGCTTGTAATGTAAGAACCCCAAATTTTGGATATAATTAAAACTTTTTATTAAGTAATGATAAAATGAAGAACAATGATTCCGACAACAAGGTCACCAGCTCTAATGAATGGTGGTTTCAAAGAACAATGATTGTAATGAATGAATATTGCTTTGGACAATGATCCTGATGCATTGGTATATTGTCAGAATAGAGTAATTCGATGGTTGAGGACCTAGATAAGAATAATCTACCATCCAGGAAGGAGCTAATGGATCCTTGAAGGGAAATGAGTACGTGCATAGTGTTTCCCATACGTGCATAGTATTTCCCGTACATGCATAGTGTTTCCCGTACGTGCATAGTGTTTCCTGTACGTGCATAGTAATTTGGTGGATGAATAGTGATTTTGTAAGTTGGAAAACTTTTCACGCCACCCTATGTACGGGACGTGATATGGATGTTTCGAAGTCATATTAATAATACGCGGAGGAAATAAGTGAATGCAGAGACGATCGGAATTCAGAAATTCCAAAATTCTTTTTCGGTATAATATTTGACCGGACAGTGGATTAAATATTATTATAATCCAAGAATTGAGATATTAACTTTGAGGATTTGATATTTTGGGATGTTATTATATTTGATTTAAGAATGAAGGTAGGAAACCACTGAGGCAGTGAAACAAGCGTTCTAGAAACCGATAAAACGTTATAACGAGATTAATCAATAAAGCGAACGAATCCTAGATTACGGATTAAGTTCGTATCGAGATTAAATATCCTACATGGTCATCACAAGGATTATATTAAGGATTGAGGAAGGTATTATGAATATCGAGAAATTTCCCGGTAAACCCTAGAAGTGAAACTACTTAGTTATTCGTCCGAACGATCAATCGAAACGGGCAATAACCGGACATAGAAACAAGCAGAGGAAGCAAGAGTCTTGTGTAAGCTACTAGAATAAATATCTAGCAACCAAGTGGCTTAAAGTAACTAGCATACTTGGAGATGGAAGTAGTACTTAGATATCAAACCAATACTTAGCATGAAAACCATTCAAAACTCAACACATGTCCATGCCAAATACATCATCTAGTACCTCATCACTTTATTAAAGCAACCAAGGATGAGATATTATGTAAAACACTTCACTTTGTGCATTATTTCAAAAGCAACCAACAAAAATATCAAACTCTCTCCAAATGTTCATCCATTCGGCCCATTTGGAAATTCCAAATCCAAAATCCAACTTCCAACCATTTGTTGATCTTGAAACTTTTATGGTGAGTTCTATATTTCAAGAAACTAATCTCCTAGAAATTTCAAGTCCTAACTCTTTTGTTTCCATTTTCAAAAAAATCATTAAAATGGAGGGTGAATAGTGTTTTCATGAAAACTAATCTTGATTTTTCTTGTTTCATGGTTGATATAGCAAGCTTAAGCACTCCTAAGGATCATGCAAAGCTTAGTGAGGCTAGTAAACACTCTAAGGAAGGTATAAAACTTAAAAACCCTTGGTGTCCTTTTAAGATCTTATGAGTTTTATGGATGATTTAGTGATTGGTATGTTATGTTATGCTTAGATCCATGATTAGTAGTTGTTATGGTTGTGATTTGATTTATGAACCATGTAATGGTTAAGATGAGTTGTTGTTAGACTAGTCATGATGTTTATCATGTGTTTGGGTGGTTGATTTGATCTTGGTAAGGTTGTGATAAAGTGTAAAAACTTTGGAAAACGCGTAAACATAGACGTTATAATGTCCGATTTTACAATATTATGTTTTGTATGCCATTTTCCATGTCAAGACCCTACTGTCCAGAAACCATTTCTGCCATGTTAGGATAGGTTATGTTATAAGCTTCGTTTTGATATAAAGAACGCGTGAAACGGACTTACGGTTTAGGAGTTACGGTCGGTTTACTAAAAGTAGTTCGAAACTGTAACCGAGAATTCGTAATTAAAATTGAACCCTCGTAAACTATGTAACGTCATGGCGAATCTTGGTAAACAAATACTAGAGGTAAAAAGGAAGGTGTGAAAGAAAACCGTATGTCAAAAGGATCATTTTTCGATTTATTAAAAATGTTCGAGTCGAGGTTAAACGCGAACGAACCTCTAAAAGACGACTCTTTTATAACTTCAGTAAAACATTAGAAAACGGGCGATAAAACTCGGAGTATAATATTGGTTCGTAACGATCGACCTTAGAACTCATATGACTTAAGTATATTCCAAGTATAAGTACAGTGACATGTCGTATTAACGAACGAATGTCGGGTCGGATCGATGATAAAAGAAATACACAAAAAGGGGTATAACGAGATAACTCGAGAACGTGTTTCGATTTAAGTATAACTTAACTCTTAAGATGTTAAGTGATTAATCCCGAATGTCTTGGCTATTTATAGATCACCAAGCTGACCCAGGACCCGCTACCACTACCCCTTACCATACTCGACTACCAGGCAAGTTTCAATTCCCTTCTTTTAGGCTGTTGTTGTGATTGAATATATATATATATATATATATATATATATATATATATATATATATATATATATATATATATATATATATATGTGTTTTCTGTTATACATATGCCATAGCATGCATGCCTACTTTCAAGTTATATCATTATGCTTGTTCCCTGATTGTTATTGGCTTATGAATTAGATAGCTATCGTAGCAACTATAAGCCGGTTATTGTAAGACCCTCATCGAAGGGCGTATACATCTTATTCATCAAATATAGACCGGGAGTCAATATTTCTTGATATATCGAGATTACCTCGGAGGAAAATATTTAAGTAAATATTTTCCATTATTCGGGCGACGAATATTATTTGAATATTCGTTCGAGATTATTTATTTTAACGATCTTTACTTCAAATAATTATTTGAACGTAACTATTTGACGAATAATATTTTTAATATTCATTCAGAGTCGAATTATTTATCGATTATTATTTCGAATACTCTTCTAAAGATGAGACTACTAAATGAATATTATGTGGACATTCATTTAGAATATTACTTTATTAAATAAATATTACTTTTGAAAATTCATTTAAGATATTAAGTACTTGATGAATATTATCTTCAATATTCATCTGAAGCTTGATTTATTTATCGAATATTATATCGAATATTCTTTTAAAGCCTGGATTACTAAATAAATATTACTTGATATTCATTTAGAATATTATTCATTAAATGAATATTACTTTATCAATATTCATTTAAATTCCTAATTAATTATGAATATTATTTTGAATATTCATCCAGGGTTCTATTTAATCATCGAATATTATTTTAAATATTTTAAATATTCCTTTCAGGACTTATTAAGTAATGAATATTATTTTGAATATTCATTTGATTATTTAATTATGCAATAAATATTCTCTCGATATTTCTTCAAGAATTATTTGGGAAATACTCTGACTAAAGATATTCTTTCATATTCCTAAATAATCTGTAAAATATTTTAATTCAATAAATATTCTCTGAATATTTATTCTATGCTTGGAATAACCTCGATAAGGTTTATCTTCTTCGATTATTACAGAAAATATCTCGGAGTCATATTATTATTAATCTTATATCAAGAAAGGTTCTCAGACATCATTCTTATTTGAGTCTATCTCCTTAATAATAAGGGAACCTTACTTGGAAAATGTTATTTATCTTGTCGACTTCCCGGTCATAAAGTATTCCCTTCACTCGCAACTCGGGTGCTGTTGACTTATTAAGTCGTTGCTTACCTTCTCATCTTTCGAGGGGTAAGATTACTGGAACAAGTTGATATCCATTACCAAGTAATAGCTTGGGAGTTATTGGTAAATTTTCCTTTCCAACTAGATACGACTACTTTGTGGAGTCTTATCAACAAGTATTATACTTGGGGAAAGGGGGACGAACGTTACATTCAGAATCATGAATTCTATTTGAACTAGGAGTCGTGTAAGAGGCCGAGTAGCGCCGGTCCATCCCCTTTGGCCCAACCGTTGGCCGGGGAGAGCTAGTAAGGCGGTATAGAAGTAAAGCCGTCGGTTCTTCCTTCTACCGGTAGTAAATCTAATTTGAGCTGTACGATCTCGACTGATCATCAAGATTGGAACAGCGGGCGCGGTGAATACTCCATCATTGGTTCATCATCCAAACTTATTTATTTCCTGCAACATGATTACTGTTGGCAGAGCTGGAAAAGTGTTCATAACTGGAATTGCAATCTTTTCATGCAAGTTCCTCTTTTAATGACAATGAGAATATCACGCTTACTTTTGATGTAGCAGATATTTCTACAACAAATACTTTAAGTTACCTTGTAACTTCATCGTTCTTATTATACTGGCATCATTTCCGTAAATGCATGGCATATGGTTTGAAAGACACTTTTGAACTGTTATACCTTATCGTTCAGTTATATATTATTGTTGGTGGGCTATTGCTCACCCTTGCTTTGTTATTATATCACAACAACAGCTAGACCAGATGACTCGCACAAGGCGCACTCGACGCGGGCGAGGACGATGAGACTACCAGAGCTGAAGAAGAAGCTATTGGTAGGATATATTTATTCTTTCAGTACCAAGAATATGGTCTAGTATGACTTATGTAAATGGATGGCAAAGAGTATGTATTTATACTGAAATTCTTTTGGATTGTAAGAACTCATAATGTGATTAATAAAAATTTGATTGTTACTCTGATTTCATCTCTGGGACTATAACGGGTGTGTTTTATATTGTTGTGTTGGGTCATAGAGACGTAATTTATTTTATGTTAAGGAAAGTTCAATTGTTGTGAACAGAATTGGAAACCGTAACCACCGGATCCCGGACCCCGTATCTGGGGGTGTTACAGAAGTGGTATCAGAGCGTACGTTATAAACCCCAGAGATGAGGTGACGTTAAAACAATAAATTCAATAAGATAATAAGAACTCTTTCCAAGTTCATAGTCGGACTACTTAATGTAGTGATGACATATAAAACCCTTATGGGAACTCGTAAGTATCATGATAGTAACCTAGCTCGATATCGTATCGACGAGTAAGGCGACAGACCTTGAGGCATACGAGCAGCAGCGCGATGATGCTTTATATGCTGAAGATCAGCGGGTAATTCGATGGAGTACCCTACTGGAGACCCGGAAGAGGTTCCAGCAGATAAGGAAAATCCTGTTAGGATAAGGAGCTTACCCATGGGTAATGAGGGTCGCAGCCAGAATGACTGTGATGATTAAGATATGGTGCTCAGAAAAGTGAGTATAAGAACCGAGATATTATTAAGAGATCTGAAGATGCAGGTTGAATTCATAGCCGGACTACCAGATGTAGTACCAGCAAGAAAGAAGGATTGGAAGAATTACTTGAGATCTTATAAGGAAATAGATGAGAATCCTTGGAGATTTTCATCTTAACAAAGAAAGAGCTAGAGGGATGTATGATTATCAAAGACAGCGATATAGGGCGAGGAGCAGAGTCCCTAGGAATAGTTGAAAATGAGGCAGTAAGTGCCATATCATTTGAGAAATGAATCAGTATGAATATTGTCAGTAATAATTCGCCACGAGAAGGCAGATGTCATAGGTTGTAATTTATGAAACCAAATTGAGGTTGATGAAGTTGTTTTATTCAGAAAAATGTCCATTTTATGAATGAATCAGTTAGAAAGTGAAAACATTTGGAAGTGACAGCATGATTGGGTAAAGTTATATAAGGAAGTAGTAAGCAAGACAATGATCCCAGAACCTACCGGGAGATAAGACCAGTAAGTCAAGATGAACTCGTAATGAGACTATTGTCAGAGACTAAGTATAAGGTTAATTTAACTCAGTGAAATGATGAACCAGAAACGTTAGATGCATGTGATTCAGAGGAATATTAAATTCTTTCTTTTCTTTGAATGGATTATAGTAGTTACCTTAAGTTTACTCCGACGCAGAATTATAACGGATCAAGTAATACGATCAGCAGTTAAAGAGAAAAATGTGAGAAAGTCTTCCTGGAGCTAAAAGATGAAATTTGTAATGACCAAGAGTTGACATTGTTTAATGGAAAAGGGAGACTTTGTGCTTCCAACAACGCTTCGCATAAAAGATTAGGATGTGTGCTTGCGCAGCACGACAAAGTACTTGCGGATGCATTCGGACAGCATGGTTCACCAGGTTCGGATGGCCTTAGTAGTGCCAATTTCTGTGGAACAACCAACTCCGACGGTAATGTTCCTTCTGAGACTGGTAGTCAGGTAGACTGACATTTGGTAATATTGAACATCAGGACGTATAGGTATCAGGACGTTGTGACAAGTTTCAGTAAAAAAAAAACTGTTGATTCCCTTCTAAGGGATGTATATAATTGGTTCCTCTCCAGGGGTTAGACTTCCAACCCGATGACAATTACTTCGTTAATTATGACTGCTTACGGTTTTACCTACTAGGAGGTTCATAGAACTATTCTTCAGTTTTCGAAACTGGTCTCCTTAGTGTTACCAGTCGATGGATAGATTGACCAAAATTTCCCTAATTCTGGGAAGAACTTCAACGAATTTTGGCAAACCTTGTCTTTCTGATTATCAGAGAACATCATGGAAGAGAGTAGAAACTGGAGCAAATCCCGTGAATTGGGTAAGGTAGCCGCTACATGGGTGGGTGGACAGACCCCGGTTATCGCGATTGATTGTAGAAATACAATGATGAAGTGAGATTATACGAAAACAGGAAATGTAAGTAAGAAACCAGTCGGACTGAGAACCTCCGGGATTGACTTAAGTGAAAAGACCGTTATGCCAGGAATGGTAAGCTTGCGTGGCACGTGGGATTGATAAGAATAGTTGCAAAGATAAAAGTAGAGGAAAGGTGACCAGAGACGGTGCCGAGAAGTCGATTAAGACTTATATGGAGTAAAGTTTTGGAAAGGTAGAAAGGTATCAAAGTAGAAGGCACTATGCCAGCAATTGCTAGAAAAGTAATGCTAAATTAGCCAACCCCTAAAATCATATATTTTTATTTTAGTGTGGTCAGTCGGGGCCAAGTCACAAAGGATTATCAAGTGACTAGACCAACAATGAAAGGACAAAGCAGGGTTGCTTCTAAGTAAGCACCGACTGCAAGGCCTTCTGATATAAAGGAAACATTAATGAGATCATAGGAATCTTCTGCTGAACAGCCCATGTTTTGATTGGGAATTCACTAGACCTTTTTGGGATGGGGTCACCCGTACTAAAGTGATCCATGTGTATATGATTGCCCAAGATTATGAGTAAAAATAGAAGTATAGTGACTTGAGATGTATGATGTTAGGGTATTATAAATACCATGAATATTATGACTAAGGAAAGTAAACAATGAAGGTATGGGAAGGGAGTATAGAAATGGTCAGAAATTGAACAGTATGCTGTAGGAATTTTGTCTGAGGCAAGTACCTTTGCGAAGAACGATAAGCACTAAGAAATTCACGTTGAACTCGACCAATATCTTTCAGAACATCCTTGCTACCATTAACAAGTTCTGTAAGAGAGCAGATAGACATACGTTGTCTTTTGGAAGGTCAAATAGGTTGACAATTATCTGAAAGAAGAAATTAGCAGTAAGCTACCGATCGATTATCAAATAAGAATGATTGAAAAGAGACCATTATTAAGGATACATGATTTGATTGCCAATTATAGGATGCAGGAATTCCTTGGCAGTTGAATTAAGGATAGGATATCCATAAATTAAGACAAACCCTGGGGAATGCACAAGGGATGGCATTAACCCAAATAAAGACATTATGAATTCAGATGATATGAGTTGGACTTGATAAGGCAACAATGACCGGTAAGGATTATTAAAAAGAGTTCTGGAAAGGACATAGATAGAATTATTAGAGTATTGATCAATGACGTTTTGATATACCCTGTACCTAGAAAATATAGGAGGAATGATGAGGACGACCTAAGAAACCGTACAAGGAAAAGTTAATATTCTGAGTTTCCAACTAGAAGTTTGGAAGAGAATATAAGACACAATAACAATAATGCCAGATGAGGCATGTATGAAACCATGATGAGGTATGGATGGAACCAAAGAAGGTTGAGATTATCCTAAGATAAGGAAAGAACGAAGAAAAGAAGTATCCTAAGTAGGATTGGGAATAAACGTGATAAAGTTCCCACGGGTAGGTGGAAACAATGACTTATGGAAAAAGACTGATAGATATATTTTTTTTCTCCTTCAGCAGAGCTTAAGGGAGAATGCTTTCACCCAACAGTGATGAGAATGAGGTAAATTGAAATGTATCCAGAGAACAAGGATTACCAGAAATTATTATCATCAGGAAAGGCCAATGAGGTGGCCGACAGTCTAAGTATAGAGGAATAATTACAAATGTTCATACCAAAGAAACGGAATGATATTTGGAAGGACCTTGAAGGTCATATCAGAGTGGAGGAATTTACATTCCTTCTGATGATTGTGTAAGAATCGACGGTAATAGTAGTTAAGTAAAGATTCGATTCCTGATGAGCCTTAAGCATATTACATATCTTAGAAGGTCCCATTTTGAGGCAAACCAGGACCATGATATAATATTGATGAAGTAAACTGTTAATTTTCCAGTCTTTTATGGAAGATGCATAAGTGATAGTTTCATCAACCGGACCTAGCTGCGATGCTTGAAACTCTTCTGCAATTCTATCTACTTCATGTTATATCTACATCAAGTTCAGGAAGTGTTCCTTATGGATAAGGAATAGTGATTACTTTGTCTCCCTAAGGGATTTGAAACCCGTAGGGTTAGCTATTAATGCACTACGTAAACAACAAGCGATGGTGATTCTTCTAAGAAAATAGATGACAATGTAAAGATAAAGAAAGTGCTGCCATTGATTAACTAAATGGCATGTTGATGAATGACAAACAAGTTTATGTTAGTGTACTTCTGCGCAAACAAAATAGAGAATATGAGGTTGATGATTCATGATGTTAAAGATATTCCCATGGAAAGAATTAATGAGACTTGGAGGGAAGGGCGGTTGAGCCCGAGACTTATTGGGCCACCTGAGAGTTTAAAGTGTTCGGACGGCGGTATTCGAGCCAGCCTTACCCCCAAAACTTATAGCACGGTCATAACGGGTTCTCATGTGGCCAGGCTACGCCAGTAAAATGAAGATGTTCGACAGATGATAGGAGTACGAGCATGTAGATATACGACCTGGTCTGACTTACGAAAGACAACCTGTGGAAAACCATGGATAGAAAAGAACAAGTGATGAGAAACAAGGTTGGCAGAAGTAGATTATATGAATCTAAGTTAAAGGGATCGGCCAGATTCATTTCGGAAAGTTTAAATTGGAATAACGTGATGATTATAGAATAAATGTGACGGAATACCGATAAGGAGGTACCAAGTGCAAAAAGGTGTCTCAATAAAGAGGTGAAGGTGAAAGTAAATAATAGAAATGAGTAAGAATCAGAAAATAAGAAGGATGTGATTGATAAAGAAAAGGCTGGGAAAGCAACTATGGAATGAGAAGCAAGGAATGTTATGAATGGGTTTTCTAATGAATTCTCAGGATGACAACCTGATAGTGTCAATATTATAGTTATGAAAAAGCTAGTAACATGATATGGGATGTCAGTAATAATGATGTCAAGTGAGAAATTTAAGATTTAACCTGAAAGGTTGAAGGATTTCCCGAATGTGAGTATCGCTAAGATTGAACAAGAGTATTTGTCCATAGAATAATGGACAAAGCAGCAAGATATGTTGACACGTGAGATTGCGATCAAATAGTATAGGATATAATTATGATTAATTTCTTCTTTAATAAACCTCTATAGTTCAGAGGTAAATTCTGAGTATGATATTCTACAATCATGAAAGCTTTCTATAATCCTTTAGAACTGTTTTCTCTTCTTCTCTCTTATTCATCTTTTTTATGAATTGAGAAGAACAACCCTTTTAGGAGGGGAGGTATTGCTACGTGACTATCTGTCTATGTGATAGAAGTCTAAGTGGAATGCCATGACTTGTTTAATTGCTTGTCAAGTGCTAAAGGCTGGCCCCCTTCTGTACTAACTATGCAATATAACAAATGTTCAATTGATCATAGTGATCTCTCAATCGATCTTTCCACTTCTCTATATTGATCGAGATTGCGAAGGTTAAAGCAATCAGGAAATGCACAGTACGAGCGAGGTTACCTCCGAATTCGTAGGGTGATAGTGATACCAATGTTACTGCAGGTATCAATAAGGATAAGACTGAGTAAGAGTATAACCCGGATAGTGAGTTGTACGAAAAGTAGCAACGTTGATGGAAAAAGGATACAGTATGGATTGTAGCACTAGAAGATGTGCTGAGGAAGGGTAGAACGACTAAGAATTGACCGGGAAGCTAAAAAGGGAACGACAGGCAAACGACTCTTTGCTTCCTACCTGATTCCGGGACGGAATCCTTTTAAGGAGGGGAGACTGTAAGAACCCCAAATTTTGGATATAATTAAAACTTTTTATTAAGTAATGATAAAATGAAGAACAATGATTCCGACAACAAGGTCACCAGCTCTAATGAATGGTGGTTTCAAAGAACAATGATGTAATGAATGGATATTGCTTTGGACAATGATCCTGATGCATTGGTATATTGTCAGAATAGAGTAATTCGATGGTTGAGGACCTAGATAAGAATAATCTACCATCCAGGAAGGAGCTAATGGATCCTTGAAGGGAAATGAGTACGTGCATAGTGTTTCCCATACGTGCATAGTATTTCCCGTACGTGCATAGTGTTTCCCGTACGTGCATAGTGTTTCCTGTACGTGCATAGTAATTTGGTGGATGAATAGTGATTTTGTAAGTTGGAAAACTTTTCACGCCACCCTATGTACGGGACGTGATATGGATGTTTCGAAGTCATATTAGTAATACGCGGAGGAAATAAGTGAATGCAGAGACGATTGGAATTCAGAAATTCCAAAATTCTTTTTCGGTATAATATTTGACCGGACAGTGGATTAAATATTATTATAATCCAAGAATTGAGATATTAACTTTGAGGATTTGATATTTTGGGATGTTATTATATTTGATTTAAGAATGAAGGTAGGAAACCACTGAGGCAGTGAAACAAGCGTTCTAGAAACCGATAAAACGTTATAACGAGATTAATCAATAAAGCGAACGAATCCTAGATTACGGATTAAGTTCGTATCGAGATTAAATATCCTACATGGTCATCACAAGGATTATATTAAGGATTGGGGAAGGTATTATGAATATCGAGAAATTTCCCGGTAAACCCTAGAAGTGAAACTACTTAGTTATTCGTCCGAACGATCAATCGAAACGGGCAATAACCGGACATAGAAACAAGCAGAGGAAGCAAGAGTTTTGTGTAAGCTACTAGAATAAATATCTAGCAACCAAGTGGCTTAAAGTAACTAGCATACTTGGAGATGGAAGTAGTACTTAGATATCAAACCAATACTTAGCATGAAAACCATTCAAAACTCAACACATGTCCATGCCAAATACATCATCTAGTACCTCATCACTTTATTAAAGCAACCAAGGATGAGATATTATGCAAAACACTTCACTTTGTGCATTATTTCAAAAGCAACCAACAAAAATATCAAACTCTCTCCAAATGTTCATCCATTCGGCCCATTTGGAAATTCCAAATCCAAAGTCCAACTTCCAACCATTTGTTGATCTTGAAACTTTTATGGTGAGTTCTATATTTCAAGAAACTAATCTCCTAGAAATTTCAAGTCCTAAATCTTTTGTTTCCATTTTCAAAAAAATCATTAAAATGGAGGGTGAATAGTGTTTTCATGAAAACTAATCTTGATTTTTCTTGTTTCATGGTTGATATAGCAAGCTTAAGCACTCCTAAGGATCATGCAAAGCTTAGTGAGGCTAGTAAACACTCTAAGGAAGGTATAAAACTTAAAAACCCTTGGTGTCCTTTTAAGATCTTATGAGTTTTATGGATGATTTAGTGATTGGTATGTTATGTTATGCTTAGATCCATGATTAGTAGTTGTTATGGTTGTGATTTGGTTTATGAACCATGTAATGGTTAAGATGAGTTGTTGTTAGACTAGTCATGATGTTTATCATGTGTTTGGGTGGTTGATTTGATCTTGGTAAGGTTGTGATAAAGTGTAAAAACTTTGGAAAACGTGTAAACATAGCCGTTATAATGTCCGATTTTACAATATTATGTTTTGTATGCCATTTTCCATGTCAAGACCCTACTGTCCAGAAACCTTTTCTGCCATGTTAGGATAGGTTATGTTATAAGCTTCGTTTTGATATAAAGAACGCGTGAAACGGACTTACGGTTTAGGAGTTACGGTCGATTTACTAAAAGTAGTTCGAAACCGTAACCGAGAATTCGTAATTAAAATTGAACCCTCGTAAACTATGTAACGTCATGGCGAATCTTGGTAAATAAATACTAGAGGTAAAAAGGAAGGTGTGAAAGAAAACCGTATGTCAAAAGGATCATTTTTCGATTTATTAAAAATGTTCGAGTCGAGGTTAAACGCGAACGAACCCCTAAAAGACGACTCTTTTATAACTTCAGTAAAACACTTAGAAAACGGGCGATAAAACTCGGAGTATAATATTGGTTCGTAACGATCGACCTTAGAACTCGTATGACTTAAGTATATTCCAAGTATAAGTACAGTGACATGTCGTATTAACGAACGAATGTCGAGTCGGATCGATGATAAAAGAAATACACAAAAAGGGGTATAACGAGATAACTCGAGAACGTGTTTCGATTTAAGTATAACTTAACTCTTAAGATGTTAAGTGATTAATCCCGAATGTCTTGGCTATTTATAGATCACCAAGCTGACCCGGGACCCGCTACCACTACCCCTTACCATACTCGACTACCAGGCAAGTTTCAATTCCCTTCTTTTAGGCTGTTGTTGTGATTGAATATATATATATATATATATATATATATATATATATATATATATATATATATATATATATATATATATATATATATATGTTTTCTGTTATACATATGCCATAGCATGCATGCCTACTTTCAAGTTATATCATTATGCTTGTTCCCTGATTGTTATTGGCTTATGAATTAGATAGCTATCGTAGCAACTATAAGCCGGTTATTGTAAGACCCTCATAGAAGGGCGTATACATCTTATTCATCAAATATAGACCGGGAGTCAATATTTCTTGATATATCGAGATTACCTCGGAGGAAAATATTTAAGTAAATATTTTCCATTATTCGGGCGACGAATATTATTTGAATATTCGTTCGAGATTATTTATTTTAACGATCTTTACTTCAAATAATTATTTGAACGTAACTATTCGACGAATAATATTTTTAATATTCATTCAGAGTCGAATTATTTATCGATTATTATTTCGAATACTCTTCTAAAGATGAGACTACTAAATGAATATTATGTGGACATTCATTTAGAATATTACTTTATTAAATAAATATTACTTTTGAAAATTCATTTAAGATATTAAGTACTTGATGAATATTATCTTCAATATTCATCTGAAGCTTGATTTATTTATCGAATATTATATCGAATATTCCTTTAAAGCTTGGATTACTAAATGAATATTACTTGATATTCATTTAGAATATTATTCATTAAATGAATATTACTTTATCAATATTCATTTAAATTCCTAATTAATTATGAATATTATTTTGAATATTCATCCAGGGTTCTATTTAATCATCGAATATTATTTTAAATATTTTAAATATTCCTTTCAGGACTTATTAAGTAATGAATATTATTTTGAATATTCATTTGATTATTTAATTATGCAATAAATATTCTCTCGATATTTCTTCAAGAATTATTTGGGAAATACTCTGATTAAAGATATTCTTTCATATTCCTAAATAATCTGTAAAATATTTTAATTCAATAAATATTCTCTGAATATTTATTCTATGCTTGGAATAACCTCGATAAGGTTTATCTTCTTCGATTATTACAGAAAATATCTCGGAGTCATATTATTATTAATCTTATATCAAGAAAGGTTCTCAGACATCATTCTTATTTGAGTCTATCTCCTTAATAATAAGGGAACCTTACTTGGAAAATGTTATTTATCTTATCGACTTCCCGGTCATAAAGTATTCCCTTCACTCGCAACTCGGGTGCTGTTGACTTATTAAGTCGTTGCTTACCTTCTCATCTTTCGAGGGGTAAGATTACTGGAACAAGTTGATATCCGTTACCAAGTAATAGCTTGGGAGTTATTGGTAAATTTTCCTTTCCAACTAGATACGACTACTTTGTGGAGTCTTATCAACAAGTATTATACTTGGGGAAAGGGGGACGAACGTTACATTCAGAATCATGAATTCTATTTGAACTAGGAGTCGTGTAAGAGGCCGAGTAGCGCCGGTCCATCCCCTTTGGCCCAACCGTTGGCCGGGGAGAGCTAGTAAGGCGGTATAGAAGTAAAGCCGTCAGTTCTTCCTTCTACCGGTAGTAAATCTAATTTGAGCTGTACGATCTCGACTGATCATCAAGATTGGAACAGCGGGCGCGGTGAATACTCCATCATTGGTTCATCATCCAAACTTATTTATTTCCTGCAACATGATTACTTTTGGCAGAGCTGGAAAAGTGTTCATAACTGGAATTGCAATCTTTTCATGCAAGTTCCTCTTTTAATGACAATGAGAATATCACGCTTACTTTTGATGTAGCAGATATTTCTACAACAAATACTTTAAGTTACCTTGTAACTTCATCGTTCTTATTATACTGGCATCATTTCCGTAAATGCATGGCATATGGTTTGAAAGACACTTTTGAACTGTTATACCTTATCGTTCAGTTATATATTATTGTTGGTGGGCTATTGCTCACCCTTGCTTTGTTATTATATCACAACAAGATAGACCTGATGACTCGCACAAGGCGCACTCGACGCGGGCGGGGACGATGAGACTACCAGAGCTGAAGAAGAAGCTATTGGTAGGATATATTTATTCTTTCAGTACCAAGAATATGGTCTAGTATGACTTATGTAAATGGATGGCAAAGAGTATGTATTTATATTGAAATTCTTTTGGATTGTAAGAACTCATAATGTGATTAATAAAAATTTGATTGTTACTCTGATTTCATCTCTGGGACTATAACGGGTGTGTTTTATATTGTTGTGTTGGGTCATAGAGACGTAATTTATTTTATGTTAAGGAAAGTTCAATTGTTGTGAATAGAATTGGAAACCGTAACCACCGGATCCCGGACCCCGGATCTGGGGGTGTTACATGTAAAGTATAAAGCACGCTTGGTGGTTAAAGGCTTTGCACAGAAGGAAGGCATTGATTTCGATGAAATATTTTCTCCGGTTGTAAAGATGACATCAATCCGAACAGTTCTCGGATTAGCGGCTAGCATAGATCTTGAGCTTGAGCAGTTAGATGTGAAAACTGCATTCCTTCATGGAGATTTGAAGGAAGAGATCTACATGCACCAGCCAGAAGGATTTGAAGTGAAAGGGAAGGAACATGGTTTGTAACCTCAAGAAGAGTTTATTGGGGCTTAAGCAAGCGCCAAGATAGTGGTACAAAAGTTTGATTCATTCATGAGGAATCATAAGTTCAAGAGAACTGCGTCCGATCACTGTGCTTATGTGCAAAGGTTTCCTAACGGTAACTTCATTATCTTGCTGCTTTATGTTGATGATATGTTAGTGGTTGGCCAAGATGCTAACATGATCCGTAAGCTGAAAGAAGATTTGTCCAAGTTCTTTGATATGAAAGACTTGGGTCCAGCAAAACAAATCCTAGGGATGAAGATTGTTCGTGACAGAACAACTCGGAGGTTGTGGCTTTCACAACAGGGATATATTGAATGGGTATTGAAAATGTTCAATATGGATGATGCTAAACGTGTTAGCAAACCATTGGCAGGACATTTTAAACTGGACAAGAAAATGTGTCCGTCAACAGACAGGAAAAGGAGGATATGGAGGAAGTTCCCTACTCATCCGCAGTGGGGAGTCTTATATATGCATTGGTTTGTACAAGACCAGATATTGCTCATGCTGTTGGAGTTGTGAGTAGATATCTGTCAAATCCAGGAAGAAAGCACTGGGAAGTAGTTAGATGGATTCTCAGATATCTCAAGGGCACTTCCGGGTTATGCTTGAAGTATGGACATGGTGAACCAGTCTTGGAAGGTTTTACAGATGCTGACATGGCAGGACATCCAGATGGGATGAAGTCCACGTCAGGGATGCTTTTCACTTTTGCGGGGGGAGCTGTAGCATGGCAGTCCAAGTTGTAAAAGTGTGTTGCGTTGTCAACAACCAAATCAGAGTATATTGCTGCTTGTGAAGCATGCAAGGAGCTGGTTTGGTTAAAGCGGTTTCTCCAAGAATTGGGTCAGAAGCATGACAACTTTGAGTTGTATTGTGATAGCCAGAGTGCTTTTGATTTGAGCAAGAATGCTACTTGTCACAGTCGTACTAAGCATATTAATGTACGTTAAAATTGGCTACGGGAACAGGTTGAAGATGGGGTGATACAGATAGAGAAGATACACACGGATAAGAATCTTGCTGATATGATGACGAAGGTCGTTCCATGGGAAATGTTGAAGCTGTGCAAGCGGGGTGCAGTTATGGAGTGCAAGTGATTAACTATGAGTTTGGAAAGAGGGGGAGATTGTTAGGCACCGACCTAATTTTTCCTTATTTTCAAACTCACCAACCTCACCACCTACCCCCCACCACCTACCCCCTTCCTATAAATACCCCCCTCCCCGTTCATTCTAAAAACACACCAAAATTTCTCTTCCTCTCATACTTCTCAGTATATATAGCTGCTAGATAGTCCGTCTAGTAAGAAACTTACCTTGTGGTAGTTTCAAGCAGGTCAGGATAGGGGGCCCTCGTGCTACTCTATTCTTTCGTTTTGAGGGAGTTTGTGTGAGTGTCAGGCAGCAACCATCGGAATCTGTTCCGCTGCAGCATTAGGAGTTCGTCCAACTGTTGTAGTTGCCACAAAGGGAGTTCGTCCAGGTTATCCGGTCAAGTACCGAAGGAGTAGGGAATCGTTGTATTTCTATTCAGTCGTGCCTCAAGTGTTACTTCGTAAACTTGAGAGAGAATATTGTAACCATTGTTATCATTATAGTGGAAACATTCGGAGCTGGTCCCGTGGTTTTTACCTCTTTACTTTAAGGGGGTTTTCCACGTATAAATCTTGGTGTTCATCTGTCTTTATTATTGACTGTTATAATCTCCGTATTTAATTTACGCAAAGACAGGAAACGAGAATTCCTAACAAAATTTGTTGAAATTCTCCTATGGTTGTCAGTTGTAATTACTAGTGCAGTCGTGCTAGAATAATTGCTTCCTCTATAATCTGTTTTTATAAAGCTCATTTACCACATTTCATGATCCCTACTTCAAACATCAAACACACCACACATCATAGTAATCTCAAATCTGCTAGTATACAAAAACAAAACCTAGATCTGGCTTTCTACTGAAAGATTTTATATAAACTGAAGAATATGAAGAATTATCCAAAACATTTTATTTTTGGTGTTTTTGTGTTATCTTACAAGACCCCAGCTCAAGCTATTTTGACTATCCTACAATGTTGAATATGATACATTCATAATACCCCCCATCAAGTTGGAGCATGAGGTTCAAAAATGCCCAACTTGGAAAGAAGAAAATCAAAACGAGACTTCCCAAGATCCTTAGTAAAAATATCCGCCAATTGTGAAGATGTTGAAACATGTGACGGAGATAGCAAACCATCATTAATCGCATCGCGGACGAAGTGACAATCAACCTCTACGTGCTTCGTGCGTTCGTGAAAAACAGAATTCTTTGCAATATGTAACGCAGACTCACTATCACAAAACAACTTGATCGATTTAGGGTGTTGGACTCCTAAGCTCGACAGCAAACCTTTAAGCCACTTCAACTCACACGTGATAGCAGACATAGATCTATATTCAGCCTCCATAGAGGACTGGGACACAGTATGTTGCTTCTTTGTTTTCCAAGAAATAGGAGAGTTACCAAGAAATACCAGCCAACCTGTCAATGAACGACGAGTAAGCGGACAAGCCGCTCAATCGAAATCACACAAACCCTGTAAGGTTAGCTCACTATCTGCACGCAGCAAAATTCCCAGACCTGGTATGCCTTTTAAATAACGAACTACACGCAAAGCCCCTTCCCAATGTTCACGGCGGGGCGCCTGCATAAACTGAGAAAAAATGTGGACCGAATAGGTTAAATCCGGCCTTGTGACCGCAAGATAGATCAAGCGACCTACCACCCGTCAGTAGGACTCGGGATCTGGAAGAAAGTCTCCTTTGGCAAGACCCAGTTTGTGATTTTGCTCAATGGGAAAACCACTCGGCTTTGCACCCAACAAACCTGATTTAGAGATAATATCCAAAGTATACTTTCGTTGACACAAAAACAAGCCTACTGAGATACAGGCAACCTCAATACCCAGAAAATACTTCAAAGAGCCAAGATCTTTCATTTTGAAACAATCACTGAAATACGCTTTGAAAACAATAAGTGCAGTGGAGTCATTCCCGGAAATAATAAGGTCGTCCACAGAGACTAAGAAATTTATTTGAACATTCCCATTAGTATATGTGAAAAGAGAATAATCGGAATAAGACTGAAGGAAACCGTACCCTTTCAAAGCAGCAACTAACTTTGCAAACCAACATCTGGGAGCTTGTTTCAGGCCATACAATGATTTTCTCAATCGGCACACCAAAGAAGAATCCGAACTAGAAATCCAGAAGGTAATTTTATGTATACCTCTTCATCAAGATCTCTGTATAAAGAAGCATTGTGAACATCCATCTGATGAAGTTCCCAGTTTTTGGATGCCGCAATAGCAAGAAAGACTCGTACTGTAGTCATTTTTGCAACCGGTGAAAAAATGACTAAATTTTAGTTCAGTATCTTAAGTTGTTGGAGTTGCTCTTATAACCACATTGTGGGTGATATATTCAAACCTCATGTACATTGAATATATTATCACAATGTGGTTAGAAATCCAAAAAACTTCGTAAGAAGTTTTGTAAGGACATTGGTTTTATTAAAGGGAAGCTTGAAGAGGTGCCGCATTTGGTGAAGAAAGTTACAAGGAAATCGCTAACTTGAAAAAGAAGAAGACCGGTGATAAAAGGTCTACTCCTGATGATAGTGGTAAGGGGGATATACGAAGTGAAGTGCCTCCCCTAAAAGAAAGTTGAATGTCCCATAATTTATCATAATTCGAATCGTATTTTTGTATAATTTATACTTGTACGAACATAAGTTTGAGATTAAATAGGTAGAGTACTATTTTTAGCATTTAAAAATCATAAGTTTGAGATTCTATGACTCATGACATAACTCGCTTAAATATACATTGTTCCCACATTTTTCTTTGGATCCATCTTTGGTAGTGATAAATATAATGTGCTAAATTAAGAACTTTCATGGATTCTTCATCTTAATTCTTAGCTTCCTTGCTATTTGTGCTGCTCTAGGATGCACTGGTCTTTTGGCAGAATCACTTTGTTCCACTTTTACCTAGTTTACAACCTTCAGTAGAAGTGACAAAGGAATTTTTCGAGCATCGACTTCAACTTTTCCTTTCGATTTTTTTACACCCTTTTCCATGAACTATTTTCCAGCTTCAGTTTCAGTCTGCTTCCATAATTAATTTTACTGCTCAGACTGGCACTACAAGCAGTTGGTTTCTAGTTTTCGTCGTTCTCATTTGTCGAAATGGCCCCTCCATTTTTGTCTGATCTCAAACCACTGAGCAACAGAATACTAATGGATATTCCCGGACTTTACCCATTTATATTTTTGTCAAGGGTTGAAATAAAACTAACAGTAAATAGAGGGAATAAAATCCTCCAAATTATCATCAGCATTAGCAACAAGTTGTTTTACAAAAGCAAAGGAACAGTGGCCCCTAGTTGAATTCTCACTTTGGAAATTCTCTTGTGATAAATTTGTTGAAATTCTCCTATGGTTTTCAGTTGTAATTACTAGTGCAGTCGTGCTAGAATAATTGCTTCCTCTATAATCTGTTTTTAGATTTTAACAATTTCGCCTGGCCAACAACCTTCAATAAAGCTCATTTACCACGTTTCATGATCCCTACTTCAAACATCAAACACACCACACATCATAGTAATCTCAAATCTGCTAGTATACAAAAACAAAACCTAGATCTGGCTTTCTACACATTACAAAACATAAAACCATAATCCATCCAGAACCAATAATCAACGCACATTTATAAACAAAACTACAGAGACGGAGATGATATGTACACTTTGTTCATGACGAGCAGTAAAAAGAACCAACAAGGCACTCGGACTCGAAATCAGGTTTTTTTTTTTTTTTTATCAAGAACAATTGTCAATCCTCCAACTTCCTAGCCTCAACTTAAAAAATATTCAGAGGATCACGAACAGGGAATATCATCTTTATTCCGAATGTCTTTCTTTTAGCTTCTGAAACTCAAAGTATTGAGCAACAGAATAGTAAAATGAGTGTGTGACTCGTACATATATCCTAATATGACCCTCGCTCGAAAGCCTAATCTCAGAGAGAGCCAAGAAACCCATATTGAGGTAATATTTAACCATTGTCTTAATGTAAATTGTGAAATATTAGGGGTCCCAGGATTTGAATTCCAGACTGCCAGTAACTTAACGTACACAAGACAATAACTGACCATCTTATGCAGAACTAAAACTTAGTTAAACATTTACACAAACAGAGAGAAAGCTAAACCTTTCACATAAGAAACAAAATGATACATACACCTCCGGTTACCAGCCCAACCAAAATCCTCTCCAGATAGTAACTATAAACATACAATAAATGCATAAAGATTTCGAAAAAAGCGTAGATTTGAGGAAACCACGGCTTTCATAGATGAAACAAAATATTGACAAACCTAAAGATTGAATAGCCTGCATGACAACTGTATGATTATCTTCTCCTGAGGTGTTGGTTAAGTTTGTATGAGTCTAAGAATTAAAATCATTTCCTCTCAAACAATCTAATTAGCTCTAGTGATTATTACATTTAACTAATAAGGCAAGTATACGCAAATACAATTATACGAAAAGTAGGTTAAGTATGATATGTTAGAGGGATTTCATAAAAATACGAAAATGAATGACATGCTTTCAGTAATTGTTTTTCTAAATACATAGTTCCCTGTATATCAACCTTAATAAAGTATTAATGCAAATTCTGAATCCTCCATACCTATCTGAATGAGGTCTTTTCCATATATTCTCCGATTAAAGCTATATCTAAAAGGACACTAGCATTCTAAATGCTATCTTCCAAACCAAAGAGAATGTAGGAAACTGTATTACCAAGAAATCAAACTCAAGGAAACCTCACTAAACCAAATCCAATAATATGCAAAGCAGCAAAGACAATAACACAGATCCTAAGCTAATATTAAAATGCTAGGACTTGTAAGGGATCTTCTTTTGGACAGAATATAAAACTCCCCCCTTGTTTTCTTTTAATATCCCAGAACAGATAAGATTTCAATTTAGAAATTTGATAACCAAAGGAGCAGAGTTTAAAGATTATGTAGAAGAACAAAAAAGGTAAAAGGAAAAGGAGAACAAAATATAGGAAAAAGGGACGTGTTTGCTATCTATCCAGCAACTTCAAGCCTCAACTATAATCTTAAAATGAGTTGGTCAAGCTTATATATATGCCAAGAATAAAAATCTTTCTTCCCAAATGATCTTACTCCAACACTTGCGTCTTCGGTCTGTAATCTTTCATTAGCTCCTATGAGGATTATATTTTAAAAGTATGAAAAGTATAAACGATATATAATTATAAAAGAGACAAGTAGGTCAAGTATTACAAGAGGAAGCACACAGAGCATGTTACGACATTTGCTTTCCAAAATACCATTCTCTAAGTTTTTTCCTAAAATACAGTGGACACTCAGTACCTACTTTTATAAATTATTTACGCAAGTTCTTAACCTGCATGAAGTATTCATCATATGTCCTCCAATTACTTAAAAGAAACAGCAACGCATATTTCCCAAAACCAAAAAACATGTGCAAAACTGTATTACCAAAATATCAAACCCAAGAAAACCTTCCAAACCTCAATTTGATAATATGCAAGAGAAATGACAAGACCGCTCAGCTAACAGTGTATGGCGAAGATGAATATGTCTATCCTCCAAACCATTTAAGGCACAGAATTTGTAACACTATAAATCACCTACATATATAACACCGGTACACCACAGAGACTAGACAAGGCAGAATTTACTATCTGTGTACTCTAAATTAACGAATTTTGCCACTTAAAACCCGAAACAGTGAGACTGTTGCTATACAACATCCGATGACGAACATTAGATCGACTACCTTATTCTTTTTAAAAATCTAGGTATAAGCCTGGTAGGACTGGAAATTGTATACATCGAATAGGCAGACCCATACACAGCACACAAACAATCAGCTCCACCACATATACATGGAAATAACAAACTATTAAACGCAAAGCAGGCCACATCAATAAAACTACTTGAAAACAAAGATAGAAGGTCACAACTTACAAGCAAAAAAAGAAAGTGTTAGTCTAATCATCCAAATTAAGAGCAATCATCTGACGTTATTTAAATAGGTATGACGTTAATAAAGAAACAAAAGAAAATTACAAGATAGAAAGTGAAAAAGATAAGCATTTCGACCAACACATAGATGTTTAGGGGTACATTCACCAACGAGTGAGGCATTCCAAGCCTCAAAGGGAAACTTTTAGGGTACATTAAAACACAACAAGAGCGAATTAAAACATATTTGGGGTACAAATTAAAAGAGTCTTCTTAGTCTGAATTTTTATATTTCCTAATTCCCGTCGCCGCGCATGCTGCAGCGATCATGACTGTCGCAGACATCTTGTGCTCTCTAAAAAACTAAATTAAGAAACCTATAAGAGATCGGTAATATATTTTTAACTGAAACACAACTATATATGACTATATCTTACATATACACACATGAATTACCTTAGTTGCAGTTTTCCGAATCATGCTTTATCTCCGCAACTCTTTGCCCTCTCTCTCTCTCTCTCTCTCGCTCTCTCTAAACATACGATGTTGAGTTACTTCCTGACTTCCAGTACATAGGATTTTATTTTTGATGCCCCGACAGCCCATGCCCAAGGGATTTCTTTTTAAGCCCATACAATTTTTTTTCTTAATCATTCATATTACCTACTTACATTAAAAAAAATTATTTTATTTAAAACACATTTAACCATTATATAAAAAAATGTTAACAAAAATAAAAAGTATTACTATATTTTAATTTCTTTAACATGTGTTATTTATAAATTACTCACTTATAATTCGTGTGATGCACAAATTTTCTTTAATATTAATAATTTCTTATTAATTTGTTATTGAAATTCATCAATCAAGATTTTAAATGCGAATTTTGAAAATTCAAATGTATTTAATTTCGATTCGAAAATCCCAACTACTATTAAGAACACATGTACTAGTAAAGAACAATGAAATATTTTACCTAGCAAAAAAAAACAATGAAATATTTAATGAGCACATGGTATAGATCAACCTCTAACAACGTCTTAGTTGGTTCCCTATAAATATTATAAAATAATGGTTCTTAGTGTTTTAACGACATTGTTTTGTATATGAACTCCAACAACAATCCCTATATTCATTATTTGTCATTATTACTCCCTCCGTCTCAATATGCTTCTCCCGTTTGATATGTCGGGACTGTTCATAACATGAGATAAATTACTAATTTACGTCTAATTTATAAGACCAAATATAGTCATGAGTGATATTGTTGGATTCGTATTTATGAGTACTTTAATACAGTGAAGTTTTTATATTTAAAACTAATATAAAATTAAAGATATTAACGACTAAAAGTGTGCGTTGGCAAACGTGTCCAAGGAAAATGGGAAAAGTTTTTAGAGACGGAGGGAGTATAATATTAAATTTGAAACTAACTAGAAATGAGGGAGTGAGAGGAGGTCCAACAATGTCCTAAATATTGTCCTAAATCATTATTTAGGACATCTAGTTACTTTTTGTACGGGTAAATAGGCAAATTCATAATTAAACTGAGGGGTAATTCAACTTAAAAATCTTGCATTTACATAACTCAAGTAATTAAAACTTGCAACTGGACCACTAAACAAAAGTAAACTTGCAACTTGCAACTGAATAAAAATAAACTTGCAACGGAGGCACTGAACAAAATTGAGACTAAGAATAAGTAAAATAAACTGATTGAGAGAGGAGAGAGACTGAAATTCAGTTCATTTTTTTATTTTAAGAAAATTCGAATTTTTTATAAATTAAAAAAAGATTAAGATTTAAAATATTTGTTTTATAGTTTTTATATATAAAAAATTAAGATTTTAAAATAAAAAACTGAATTTTTTGTTCAGGACCCAATTGTAAGTTTATTTTTGTTCAATGCTCCAGTTGTAAGTTTTTATTAATCTAGTAATGTAAATGCAAGCTACGGGATAAGTTCAGTTATGTAAGTTACAAGTTCAGTTTTTATTCTGTTAGATAGGTTAACAGCAGTTACCTAAATGCAAGTTTTAATTTATTGAGTTATGTAATTGCAAGATTTTTGAGTTCAATTATCCAGTTGCAAGTTGAGGGTCAGTTTGATTATGAATTTGCCTATTTACCTATAAATAGGCAAATTCATCTCAAGCCCTAAGACATTCATCCGAGTGGTGTCTCATGCCCTTTTTTTAAGCCACCTCTATACTTGTCCTAAATCATTTTTAACAATAAAAAATTAACTTCCCTCCTTTTCTACACTTCTCTCTCCTCTCTTTTTTCCCTTCGCTCCAATTCTAATTAAAATATATTATTATTTTAATTTATAAGGCACAAGTATAAGGCATGTTGTTGGAATTGATACAGAAAATCATGACTTAAATCACTAGGACACTATATTTTATTATATTTATAGGACGCTAACTAGGACATTGTTGGACTTACTCTAACAAGTAGGGAGAAATGAAGGTAAATGAATTTTTTTAGTAATAAAAAACAAGTTAGTGATGGTTAGTGGTTCCCTAACAATGGGGAATGGCTAAGGGTTCTAGTATTTTAGAGAACCACTAGTACACTACTGTTGGAATGTTATTTTGGACTAAATTCCCTAAATTTGAACTTAAGAAGCATTGTAGGAAATCTGTTGGACTTGCTCTAAATAAGAAAAAAGAGGAGCATCCTAAACTTTTAAAGGTCAACAAGAAGATTGTTGGAGTAAAATATTTTTCCAAAATCCTTATATTTTAAGGTAGGAAATCATTTAAGTAATCTTTTGAAGTTGCTCTTAATTAAACATCTGCAGGGAAAGCAATTTATTATGACGTTAAAAGTTGGCACCAAACGGCCAACTAAATATTAAATGTTGTGAAGGTGAGAGTTTTCTAACAAACACAAAATACTATTCTTTTGTTCCATTTTACATGTTATTTTTTATTTTTTAGTAATTAAATTAATCAATTTTGGATTAAATATTAAAAATTATGCAATTATTATTTTTGAAAACTGAAAGTTACATTATAATATAGATTGTATGTATTTTTTAATGATAATGTTTTTTTACTTTTTTTAATTATATTATACATATGAATTTTAGTCAAACTTTGATCCATTTGACCAATCAAAAATCAAAAGAGACTATGTAGTGATGCTATTATTGTCCTATGAAATTCAATGCAATAAAAGTAAAGTAGTTGAGTCTGTTAGAGAGTAACTTTAATATTTATTACAATAAAAAAATTAATTTGAGTTAATAGGCCGTAGCAAAGATAACTTTAAATTTAAAATTACAATTACTTTTGGTTACATAAGACCTAATCGCAACCATAGAAAGTGGAGTTTCTTTACACTTGTGGAAGAAAACCCGAGGATTTGTGTGTTTTTTATGTTAGGATTGTGAGGTTCCAGTTTTAATATATCTAACATCATATAGTATCCATTATATGTGGTTACATGGATAGCTATTCTCTAATATTTTATCGGTTTCAAATTAGTAGTTTATTTTTAATAAATAATTTGTTTCAAAATAGTTATTTTATTTTTATTTTCAAGTCAATTTTTACTTAAACTTTCCGCATTATCTTTTAGTTTTAATTTCCAAATTAGACTTTATATATTTATTTTTCTAACATTGCAATAAATAAAAGTATATATATATATATATATATATATATATATATATATATATATATATATATATATATATATATATATATATATAGGGGGCTACTCTAATACAAACCTCCTTAAAATACAAACCTACAAACCAAGCATAATCTAATATTTCAAGCTAATCTAATGACCAAACTAGGGGTACTCCAATACAAAAAATGCTTAAAATAATTGGCTCTATGCAACAAAAAAATATAAAAAATAAAAAAATAATAAAAAAAATTCACTGTTCACGTGATGACGTGGCAGTGGATTTCACTGGTTAACGGTGCTTCGCACCTTCTTGTACGGCGCTTCGCGCCTTTATCATTCTAAAGTTGTAAGAATGGCAATCAATGGTAAAGGCAATAGACGATTGACGGATGTGTCGAGGGCCTGCGGCCCTCATGACTACCTAACTCATCCGTTTACTGTCTTAAATGCTTCGCATTTCCACGGCAAGTTTTTTTTTTTTTTTTTATGGATAGAGACAATTATTTTAAGCATTTTTTGTGAAGGTACCCTTGGCGGGAACTTTAGAATAAATAAAATATAATTAATTTAGTGTTGGTTTGTAGGTTTGTATTTTAAAAGTGGTTTGTATTTGAGCACTTCCCTATATATATATATATATATATATATATATATATATATATATATATATATATATATATATATGAAATTAAATTATCAATTATAAGTTTCTTGATGCGTAATTTGTTAAAGGAAGCTAATGGATAAAACTAAAAAATGCAGGAACACTATACTTTTTTTGCGTGTAACAAAAGGACAAAAAGACATGTGATTCACGTTCTGTTTCATTAAATTATCTTTTGTCCTGGAAAAGTACCTTAATTAAACATCTGCAGGGAAAGCAATTTATTAGGACGTCAAATTTGGCACCAAACAGCCAACTACTCCCTCTGTCCCGGTCATTTGTTTACGTTGTTTGGAGAGTGTCTGGCACGCATTTTAAGGTGCATTTTAAGAATAGTTCCATAACTTATTTTTAAAATTTTATTTTTTTGTATAAAAATAGAATTGTTCTATTTTTATACAAAAAAAGAAAACTGTAAAAATAAATTATGGAACTATACTTTATATGCACCTTAAAATGCGTGCCAGACAGTCTTAAAACAATGTAAAGAATCTAATGGGACAGAGGGAGTAAACATTTACTCCCTCCCTCTCGTAATATACGGACTAGTTTGACTTTTACGGAGATTAAGAAAAAATAGTGAAATGGAGTAAAGTTAGTTGAAAAAAAGGTAAAGTCGTATAATAGTATTTATTTAATAAAAAAGTGGAGAAATAATGGGTATAATAGTGAATAGTAGTGTTCAAAAGTAGTAAATATATTATGTTCATTTTTTTTGGAACGGAAGGAAAGAAGTTCATATAAAATTGGAATGTTTCCAAGAGGAGAGTTTTCTCACACACACTAAATACAGTAGTAAAATTGAAAGTGCGAGGCAGTTGGTGCAATTATTGTCAACAAAATATTTTATGTAATAGAAGTATGGTAGTTGAGTCTGTTAGAGAGTAACATTAATATTTATTACAATAAAAAAATTAATTTGAGTTAATAGGCCTTGGTTCCATAATCCGTAGCAAAGACAACATTAAAGTTCAAATTAGAATTACTTTTGGTTACACGTATGACCTAATCGCACCCATAGAGGAGTTTCTTTACTATGGTGGAACAAAAACTAAGCAATTAGGGTTTGTGTGTCTTTAACACTAGGGTTGTGAGTTTTGAGTCACGTTTATATTTAGTGATTTAATTCTTATTCTCAAAAGATGTCTAAATATCTTAGAAGTTGAGAATTAATATGAGCGAATAGTTGGGAGCCTTAGATTTAGACTAAGGTTATGACACTTTTTCCTCTTAGGTCGGTGATTCTAGGTCCTTCCAATCAAAATTAAATTCTTTCTTTTTAGAAACGGGCTTTGTAAATACAGACTGCATTCTTGGTCCAAGTATTAATTATGAATTTAATACTCAATTAGAATTTTGGGCCTCTTTATCGAGCATCGTTATTGGACCAAATTAGGTTTAATGAAGGAAATATTAATTTTTTTTTAGAATTTATTTTTTACCCCTATCATTTACCTAATTAGATTTTGCAGAATGATAGGTGTTGTTTACGATATTATTAAATTGCAGGGAAGACGGTAGATGCCTTGTCTTGCCATAGTGTCCTTGAACTTGCCGCTTGGTGATCAAGAGCAGTTTCAGTTTTTGATCGATCATTTCAAATTTTAGGTCATATGTGGGGAAATTTTGTACAAAATGAAAGATTATTCAATTTGTTTGTATGTTGGACTCCCAAGTCTTGTTGTTCATTTATGGTTATAACTAGCATAAAAACCCGTGCGAGGCACGGGTCGCTAGCTTAAATTGTATTTTTTAATTAAACTATTCATGATCAGTATCGTTTGAAACATGTAATTGATTTTCATAGAGCTCATCTTGTTACTGGTCTATGTGGTTAATGTGTACTTACTTAAATATGTTCAAATTTGTACTTTGGAAACTAATATGAGTAGTATTGATAGCAATCATGTTACTTTTTAATTTTATTGTGGGTCGTAGAATATAATTTGAGTATTTTATTGGTGTTGTCTAATTATTAATTAAGACGATTTTTCAAAGCACCTACATTCCTAAACTTTTTTAAAAAATGATGCATCCATTCAGCTGGATCTCCAATAATTTTCAAGGTAGAAACTTAGTAGTCTTCAAGATGCTGCATTCTGAGAATGTAGGTTTCAGTCTTGATTCCAATCAAAAACCTTCGTAAATCTTCTAAAACTTCTCCGGTCTTGCGCTTTTACTTCTCAAAACTACATTTCTAACTTTTTTATTTGCTTTCTTCTAATTTCTTCATTTTAAGAATTCTTTGCCTTTATTTCTCTTCCGGTTTTTGTCTGACTTTCATTGAGTTACCTCCATAAACAATATATAATATATTATCCCTTTTTCCCACAAAATGCCATATTTTAAATTGAACATTAACTAATTTGTATATAAAAGGTAATGTGTTATTTTTAAAATTCGTCTTTTTAAATCCAAATATTTTTACGACCCGAATAGTTTGACTAATAATTTATTGTATCTTATTTAGTAATATACAAATTTCATTTTACGTTAACACCTCAATATTTTTTACTCTAATATATTGTTAGATAATATCCATCAAATTAATTATAATATCAATTTATAATCCAATTGTGTAACACCCCCCAAATCCGGGGTCAGAAGATTTGGTGGTCACGCGAAAATTCTCAAAATAAAACATCTGTTTAATAATAATCATTCACTTGCAATTGTCCAACACTGGGAATATACATCTATGACCCCAAACATACCAAGATCTTTTAAGGTTATAGGACTAGAAACAAGAATCCAAATTCCATTAAGTAAAAAGTATTCATTCTTTACAACATTCTCTTTGATCAAATCTTAAATCACTGGTGTAACTTCGATAAGAAGTACGCCAGGTCAACCAGGCTAGTACATAATAATAATAAATACTATAACTCAAATATATAAAATAGATCTTACACTAAATCCAGACATCCTGAGCCAAGTCATCTCCGAAATAGCATCACGCTCCTTCTCTTTCTGAGTTGTGCGGATACGTCTCGCCAAACTACCTTACTGAAATGTTAGAATTTACAACAGCAAGTATGAGCGAAAGAAATGCTCAGCAAGCGTATAAAAATTTTGATACAAAAACCAGGATAAGTGGGGCATAAAATCAACTGAAATGTAAAACAGTTTATAGAGAAAACTGAATCAACAACTGTGATATAATTCAACTGTAACTGAAATCATTTGGCATGTCATAAAAATGAATCATCTGCCAATTCACAATATATAATAGCCATTCGGGCGATATGGATTGGATACACTTTACTGAAACACCATTGCCCCCTGATCAGGTTCAAAAGCAATGAGACCCTTTATACTCCACCGGTACAGCTATACCCGTGTGTATAATCCGGATTTCATGAGGGTACCAAAATAGGCAAGTAATGTTAGCCTATAGGAAGATGGAATGGTTACCATATCCTCCTTAAATATTGCTGGACCATGACAGCAATCATGGCCTCCTACGCTTTACCATTTTCCAATCCAATAGAGCAATTTCCGAATTCAACAGGAAATGCTTAGTTTCACATACAGTTCACATCCCTATTATTTACTACGATAATAAGGATATGAAGAGTTTATCTTAAACAATTCCCCACATCAAGGGTACCAATATCAAGTAACTTTGTTCGCACAAAAATATTTAAGAATCACAAATAGCTCTGAACAATAACTATTTGTCATGATGTGAATCAATGAAACTTAAAATAAAAGTGTTTAAGATGATCAAGAAAATACTTGCCTCTGGTCCTTAGCTATTACGTAGCGCCAAAGTAATACAACTATCTTTTTCTTCTATCTCACGTCATCATGTCCTCTGTTTTAATCATTCGTTGGCTTGACGCTCTTGCGATTGCCACGAGTCTGATCTGTCGACATCGAGCCCACACGTCTACTTCTATAGTCAAACATAAGCTGGTACTTCAGTCTTCAAACGTCAATTTCTACTTTCTATAAACGTTTATAAACTCAACTCGAACATATTAACCATGCTTACCAATATCTCTGTCGGGAGAAAATAATTGGAAATATCCCCTTTGAACATAGACATTTTCCCGGTGTTAAAACACCTCACAAGTAACCCAGCAATTCCACCAACAATACTGCATTCACCTCCACCTTTTCATAACCCACAAAGAATACCACATCTATCTCCAACCCTCTTCATTATATCTCCGCTGACAAACCTAAGTCAATACTTACAAATTAATCCTCGATAAAGAAATAGAAATATAATTACAACGCTTAACCCTCGAAGTAAACACTTTGATAATTCACATCGCACGTAAAGAGACTAATAAGTAGATCACATAATCACATTGCACGTTGATCAGATCATAAAAAGATTTTATGCAATATTTTTAAAACAGAAAACGGGTCAAAACCCTAATTATCGGATATAACCGACCTAATAAAAGGTTTGGTAAAAAGTCGATCCAAATTTAAAAGTTGAATTTTAAATTAAAATCAATTTTATAATAATCGGGTCATTTTTCTGATTCCAAAAATATTTGTTTCGTTTAAAACGGACGAATGGTTGAATTAATACGCAATTAATAAGAATAATTCAATTAATAATTAAAGTAATTGAATATTCAAATTAATTATTTATTAATCAACTCATAAAAAAATAAATCTAAGAATTTTAAAAATATTTTTATCACTCCCGGATTATTTTTAGAATTTTAAAACAATTTTATTTCATTTTAAACAAATAAGGGAATAAATATTAAAGGTAAAATAATATTTATAAAATAAATAAATTATATTATTTTCCAAAATAATTAAATTTGAATATTTCTCATCATATTTAAATAATATTTAATTAATTAAATTAATTAATTATTATTAATTAATCAATCAATTTAAATTAATTAAGATATTAGTTAAATAGATTTAAAATAATCAAATAAAATAAATTTCGAATTAAAAATAATTTATTAAAATTTTAAAACTATTTTTCGAAATTAAAAATAATTTTTCGAAATTTAAAAATAATTTTTCGAATTTTTAAAAGTATTTTTCGAATTTCTAAAAATAAAATTCGAATTTATAAATAATTTTGAAAAATAATTTTCCAAAACCATTTTTCAGAATTGGATTTCAGATTTTAAGGATCAAACAGGTACTATTCATCACCCTCCTCACTTGAAGAACACCAACTCCATCAATGGAGGTTGCCCAGTTTCCGGTCACCGGAAAAAATTTCCGGCGAACTCCGGCGACCTCAAACACGTACCATTCGTTACGTTTTTAATACCAAACACACTCCAAATCAAGTTCTAAACACAACCGTAACATTCAATCAAACCCAGAATCAACCAGATCAAAAATCCGGCCAAAAATCAAACTAACTCCGGCAAAAAACTCGGAATCGGTCAAAACACAACCAAACTTAACGTTCTATACATCAAAACGAAGCTTAAGCTATAACAAATTTAATAGCAACAACCAATTACATGAATAATGACACATAAATACGGTACAATTGATTTTATAAACTAACAAAAACTCTTAACTCGGTTTGCACTAAATCGGATATAAACATAGTAATTAGATACTCAAATTGACTTTAAATCATCATAGAAAGCTAATGGAATCATCAAAATAACTGGAAAATCACTCAATCAAAAAGCCCCAAATTAGGCTCAAGAACCCTAATTTTCGAATTGATTAAACTAGCAATAGAACAATGAAACTGAACATATAATTGGACTCCTGGAATCAATATGAAGCTATACAAACAATCAATTCAAACGGAAAATCAAAGAATCGAAAAGCCCCAAATTTTATGAAGAACCCTAATTTGCAGATTCAAAAGAAAATTGATATAAAATCGAAAATTTACCCTCTGATGAAATTGATTGTAGATTATGAAACTAGAGATCAAGAGCTTCGATTTGAGCATAAGAACACCAAAATCCGATATCAATAACACCTTCAAATTTGGATTTGATCCTCAAGAACATGAGAGAGAAAATATATTTTTATATTTATTTATATAAAAAAAATCTGATTTTATGAATTATTAATAAATAAAAAAAATCTGATTCCTATTTATATTAATCGAAAATTAATACCCCAAAACTATTTTTAACCCCTAATTAAAATTATTATGCTTTAAAAATAATTTTTATGGGATAAAAATGTAAAATTTTTATTTTTAAACAAATGTAATATATATATATCAAAATTTCCCAAAAATTATGAATATTACAAAAATTACAAAATAATGCATTTTTATATATCCTATCATTGTATAAAAATAATTTTATCAATAACAAGGCCTCTAATTCAGAACAGGGGCTGGGTCCGGAAATTAAAATGCGAAATAACTGTATTCTAAAAATATAAAAATTATAGAAAAATAGAATAAAATAATCTATGCTACACAAAAGTCACATAACACGTATGGGATAATTTTCCTATTTAATAAAAATCATAATGCGTTTAAATGCTTTAAAAATAAATCAAAACACAATAAAATCAACTAAAAAATATATTTTAATATAATAAATTACACGAAATTTTCCCTGATTCATCAAAAATATAAAATACAAAATTTTCAAATATTTTAATAATGCACCCAAATATTAATGGGGCACGGATAAGATATCGGGTAAAATTTTAGCACGAGAAAAATATAGTTTTGATCCTTAAAATTCTAAAATAATCTCAAGTTACCAAAAATGTGAAAATCCTAAATTTTAAACTTTTTAATAATTTATACAAATAAAACTTTTGTACACGGGTAGAATATCGGGTATAATTTTTGTACCAATAAAATACCACTTGATCCATAAAATTTTAAAACAAACTCAATTAATCACTTTTGATAAAAATAATTTTTTTTTAATAAAATAAATTTTTACTAACACAGACATTACCAAATACAGTCTATCCGAATAACCTATTAACAATTAAACACGTAACTGCATTCAAATTAAAATTAAATATTCACAATCTTATTATTCCTTTATGGAAAACCAATAAAATATTTAAATAATAATAATAATAATTCCAGAAAAAATCGGGATTGTTACAAATTGTGTATTTTGTGTAATTCTTTTATCGATAAATGATAACCATTAAAGAGTCCAAAACTCATTTAAAATCCAATAATATTTAATTAATAATATTTAATCAATATCACACACATACATATTGTGTGTATGATTTAAAATATATGTGAATATGTGGTCTGATGGTATGAAATGCACAATTAAACTCGATGATCCACGTTCGATTACCATTAAAAATAATACTTTTATATATTAATAGGAACTTGGGAGTAAGTAGTGTATTCAAATCAGTAATAAAGTACTTTAATTATAGATTTGATCTTATATGTAATATTTTCCATAAAAAATACATTATGCATTTCATATTGTTTCTTTATATAAAATCAAATATTTCCCCACTTAAGCGGTATACACAGAGATGTCATGTGTATTATTGAAAATACGTATAGATTAGTACTTAGGTTGTTTAAGGGAATAGTTATTCAGTAATTTTTTTTTATTATTATGTTGATTATTATTGTTATTACAATTTTATAATATTATCAAACCATATATTATGTATCAATAATTGATATTTTAATTTAATATGTTATAGTTTAAATCAATAAATTTAAACGCAACATGACAAAAATTATTAATATGTCACAATATTAAAATATTAGAAAAAAATTCACTAAAATAACATACACATACATCTTTTATGTGTATGATTTAAAACACATGTGATTGAGTGGTGTAGTGATAAAAAGATTTGTTAATTAACTCGGAGACCCAAGTTCAATTTCCACCAACTATAACTTTTTCAAAAAATTAAGAATAGAGGGATAAATTAGTAATCATATTACATAAAAAGTCTCACAACACACACATACATCTATAAAGTGTATGATTTAAAACATATGTGATTGAGTGGTGTAGTGGTAGAAAGATTTGTTAAATAACTTGGAGACCCAAGTTCAATCCCCACCAGCTACAATTTTTTCAAAACTTTGAGAATAGAGGGTCAAATTAGTAATTACAATACATTAAAAAATCGAGAAAAAGGCAATTTGGCTGGCTATCTTTTTTGTTTTTGGCACTTGGATGGCTGACAATAATTTTTGACATTTTGTCTAGCTGCATTAAAATTTTTACGCATTTGAGGGGCTTCCGTCAAGCACCGTTAGAATTTAACCCCAAAACCTGAAATTGGCAGGGGTATTTCCGATAATATGTTCCCATGTATTTTGAACTCTTGTTGACTGATTATGTTGCTTTACATATCCATCTATAATCGTAGAAAATGTAAACTCATCAGGTAAATTATGCTCCCTTATCATTATGCATGATACTGCATCGTCCATCTTACTTTGACATTTCTGTTTTCATTATAACATTAAAACTTGACTACTGCTGATGGAAAATATGTACAGGGAATGATCATACTAGTGATATTCAAGAAACAACATGTTAATTTAACAATTACTGCAAATATACCAAGGAAAGCTTACATTCATTATTTACAATACTTTTAAGTGCTGCTGCTTATGAGTTGAACTAGTCTTTCTTGAGCCCTGTTATTCTCACTCAACACACATACATACTATGGCTCCAGTGAAATATGTATTTGTGACTCCAAAGGTGGAAATAACAGAATTGCTTGTCTCAACTTGGATGGTAATAACTGAACACGCCATAGATGGTCTGTGCGAAAGTAAGAATCAGCAGAATTACAGCTGCAATAAACGAGGTAATTGCCCAGGGATTGTTAAAATAGGTATGCCTTAAGCTTGCCTGCCAGGCGTTCCACCGGTGGTCATGATATTTGTTTATCTCTGCCGACAGGCGTGAGTGATAACTGTGATTGATATCAAAAACCACCTCTTGATAAAGCTTATTAAATAGCTCAGCAACTTCATAATCACTACCAAGCCAATGCTCAATGATATCAAAAACCACCTCTTGCCTGCGTTTGTCTGCAACTCGACAAACATGCGACCATTGCTTCTTCCAAACCCGTGGCTTAAGAGAAGGCCCTCTATGAAGCAAACTGTGCCTGAAAACGTCCAGGCAGTGAAGGCCTTGACCTGATAAAGGGTCAAAGGTTGTATATCCTTCTGATGATTCTAGTTTGTCCCTATTACTCCAACTGAAGGCCTAATAACCGATCAAGGACAAAAAGCGGGATTTGATTTTCAAGCATAATCATATCACGCTGAATTGAATGCATTGATCCACGCATGGAAAACACAGGATCATTTCGAGAGTAGCCAATCGGCTGGAATCCCTCTGCAGCGCCACAGAATAAGTCAAGAATGAAACATCCATCAAGCACCATCATTTTAACAAACTCATTGCTGCTAAGGTTGATGTTCCCTTCGTAACAAGCCCGAGTTCTTTCTTCAAGTTCTTTCATTGAATCAAGATAGATTCTGACGTCCTGATTGGCACGCCTCAAGATCTGGTACAAAGACCTCCACTTGTGGCGTTCCATATTCCTATGACGCTTCTTGCCATGGTGATATGGCCCCAGTGACACAATTTGTGGAATATAAGCTTTGTTATTACCTCCCTTCAAATACTGTGGGACTCTGTAGATGGACACCTGCCCCGAGGAACCATTCATATCTTCTTCCCGGGCTTGTTCAAGTTTTTCATTGATACTGATCACCCATTCAGTGACCGGTGGCACAGGGCCTGGTTAAAAAAGGTCAGCTTGACGTGTCGAGAAAGACTCCCCCCACGTCTCCACCATTCTCTTTCCACCACACCTGCACACACCACCACCGCATCTCCTCCCTCCTCTGTTCATCTCCACCTTAATTCCTCTCGGCCAACAACTAGCGCCACCCAACAGTCACCTTCCACCTATGTCTCCCTTCTCCCACCTCCTCCTCTCCCAGCACCCATGTCCCCTTCGAACTTCACCAACAACAACACCACACTGCCACACTCGCAACCTCCTCCGTTCACCAACCCAATTCGCGGCTCCGTTCATTCAAACCAACGCGCCTCTCCCACCTGCAACCACCCACCCCTCCCACCCTCCCCCTTCACACCAACAACCTCCACCATCGCCAATTGAAATTAGGGATTTAAGTATTTAGGGATTTTGGGGGGAAAATTAGGGATTAGCAGATATAGATTGAGAGGGTAATTATATAACGTGAATCACATGCTGAAAAGTCACATTTACCCCTGACATTTAGACGGCATTACTAGCATTTTGACGCAAGTCCCTCAAGTGCTTAAAAATTTTATTACAGTCAGACAAAATGTCAAAAATTATTGCTAGTCATCCAAGTGCCAAAAACAAAAAAGATAGCCAGCCAAATTGCCTTTTATCATATTTTTTATCATATTACATAAAAAGTCTCACAACACACACATACATCTTTGAAGTGTATGATTTAAAACATATGTGATTGAGTGGTGTAGTGGTAGAAAGATTTGTTAAATAACTTGGAGACCCAAGTTCAATCCCCACCAAGTACAATTTTTTTAAAACTTTGAGAATAGAGGGTCAAATTAGTAATTACAATACATTAAAAAATCTTACTATTTTTATCTTTTGTTGGCCTATTATGTATATAATAGATTTTTGTGTATCTGTTAGTAATAGAGTATCACTAGATAGAGCATCACTGTCGGATAATTAATTCGATAAACATTTTGCAAATTTGCATGTTTAGTTCATGCCTAACATACATGCATAATGTTTAATTTTTTGTGTAATTATTTTCTGAAAATCAGAAAAATTTGCAACTTTTTTAAATCGTAATAAACGGTACAATTATTTGGATAACAAATAATTAAAAAGGACATGACACAACTAGATAATACTAAAAGATACCGTCTCCATCACAAAAATATTGTCTTTTTTGGGCCGTCCCAAAACTAATGAACCTACTATAATTACTATTTGTGAACATTACTTTACACTACTACACCCACTAACTTTATTCCTTTTTTATTAAACAAATACTATAAACATTATTACACCTACTACTTTACTCCCACTATCTCAAATCTATTTTTAAATATTCATAGGTCCCATCACTTACCTACTTTTCATCTAACTTTACTCATTTTTTAACAAGTCAATTATAACTTTCTTAATCTCCGTGAAAGTCAAACTAGCTCAAACTTTATGACGGAGGGAGTAATGGATTTTTTGTTAAAGGAAGATAATAATGGATACTCCCTCCGTTTCAATTTGTGTGTCCTGTTTCTTCTGGACACGTTTGCCAACGCACACTTTTAATCGTTAATATCTTCAATTTCGTATTAGTATTAAATATAAAAACTTCACTGTATTAAAGTACTCATAAATACGAATCCAACAAGATCACTCATGACTATATTTGGTCTTATAGATTATGGGTAAATTAGTAGTCAATCATTTATAATAAACAGTGTCCAAAGTCAAAACAGGACACACAAATTGAAACGGAGGGAGTAAAACTAAAAAATGCAGGAACACTAGACCTTTTTTTGCGTGTAACAAAAGGACAAAAAAACATCTGATTCACGTTCTGTTTCATTAAATTATCTTTTGTCCTGGAAAAGTACCTTAATTACACATCTGCAGGGAAAGCAATTTATTACTCCCTCTGTCCCGGCGAGTTCTTTATGTTGGGACAACGGGCTTGGCACGCATTTTAATGTTCCTATAAAGTATAGTTTCATAATTTATTTTTAAATTTTTTTTTCTGAATAAAAGTTTAATGTGTAAATTTTTATTCAAAGAAGGAATTTTTTTTTTTTTTTGCCAAAAAAAATAAATTATTGAACTATACTTAATATAAACCTTAAAATATGTGTCAAACAGTATTGAAAACATGTAAAAACATGGATGGGATGGAGGGAGGAGAACGTTAAAGTCGGCACCAAACAGCCAACTAAACATTTAATGTTATGAAGGTGAGAGTTTTCTTACACACACAAAAATACAGTAGCAAAATTGAAAGTGCGAAGCAATTGGTGTGATTATTGTCCTGGCAAAATATTTAATGTAATAGACGTATGCTAGTTGAGTCTGTTAGAGAGTAACTTTAATGCTCCCTCGTTCGGACCACTACACCATAAAACACCTTTTGCAATCACTGAAATACGTTGCAATATGCCCTATATTCGTTACAATAGGGTCTATGGTAACGATTATTGAAAAATCAGGCGTAAGGTTTGCTCTTGTTGCCATAGGTACCTTATGGCAACGAATTTAGTACCATATAGCAACGTTGAATTATCGTTGTAATTACGGTATATGGCAACAATTTAAGGGCTATAGCAACAAGTTTAACACCATTGCAATAGCTTGGAGGAGCTATGGCTTACTTTTTGTAACAATTTTTTTTGTGTTAATTGTTGCAATACATGCCCAATTGCAACGTATTTTGAATCAAATGAAATGAAATATTTTAAAGAATATGACATATATGGCAACATTTATGTAACTATTGCAACGCTGGAAAAAAAATCTGGCATGACCTTTAGATTTTATAAATATCCACCAATTTTAATTGGTATTTCATAACCAACCAACCAAGCAGCAGGTAATACTGCAATTCCAACATCAATACATAAAATGATCAAGTTCAAGTGACACAATCTGACTTAGTAATACATAATTAATAGACCAATTTAGTGGCCGGTTAAACATTGCATAAATTGAGTCATCATGGTGCTAGCGCTTCCTCCTCTTCTTCTTCCTCTAGCGCTTTCTCCTCTTCTTCTTCCGCTTCCTCTTCTTCCTCTTCATGATGATCATCTGCATCAATCTCATCTCCATCGTCAACACTGAATTTGGAACAGGAATTATGAACTTTGCACTTAACCAACCACGTTCTTCCATCCGAAATTTGGAGGGTAATAGTGCAACTGTCCGAGTTATATATCTCTTTATAAAATTTTTCGGCAAACTCTGCAAGGAAAATAGCCAAGAATAACATGAATTTGTGAGACTTTGAATCAAAAACTCAGTCATGAGAGTCAACCTATAAGGTCAGCAATCAGTAAAAAATATATAATGAGACAAGGAATGATTCTTGATGTACACCAATAATATGTAAAAAACCATTTATAAAAAGAGCACACCTTACAGGTCACCCTGTAAAACGAGGCCTGAGCTCGACCCTTAATGGCCTTTCTAGATGTTGATGTTGGCTCTTTTAGTTTCTTACCAAGGGCCGCAAGTTTCGCCTGATTTTCTTGACCGCGAGCTTCCTTGGCAAGTCATTTCTACAAGACATAATAAAAGAAGCAAACAGGAATGAGATAGTAAAAGAATATAATCGACCAGGCAAGTTTTAAATTCTTCTATAAATTTGCTACTTCAAAGGAAAATCAGTGAACAATATTTAAAAATTGAAGTGCAGGGGTTAACCAGAGATATTTTCACCCTGTAATCCTGTACTAACTTCACGAGACTAGAGTACTTCCTAATTACTAACCAAAGCAGATGAATTAGGAACACAATGAGTGTCTACAAACCTCACGAGCCTTAGCAGTTTCGAAATCATCATAAAGTTCCTCATCAACCTGTTCACGGATAGCAAGACCAATCATGGAATTATACGTGCTTTTCCCAATCTCTTCAATTGTAAGTTCTGTCCATCTCTGGCATTTATCTCTCTAACTCTCTAACTCTCTATATATATTAATTTATCGGTTCCTATATATCTGTGTGTGTGTTTATAATATCATCCTCTGTGTCAAGTTATAGTGGCATGATGTTGCAGCTACTATATAATCTATATAATTCATGATGAAGCATTGTAATCATCTACACATACAGTAAGAATAATAACCTGTTTAATATCATCTTCATAGTCACCTGGAGTAAAATTAATATCAGCATCAGGCCCCTGAAACTTAATAGCAGCACGATTATAAGCCCTACATTATTAACAAAATTTCGGTACTCAAAACTACAGCAAGTGAAACGAAGTTAAGATCCAAAACTAGGTAATTAAATAAACCCAAACCTAAATAAACCCAAACCTAGCAGCAGCAAGTAGTGTAAAATCAGAACATTCCCTTAAAAACGCAGTTGTCAAATTAGTGTCAAAACGCGAACACCAAATAATATTACAGAATTTTGTAATATGATTACCATGAAAGTATAACATAATGTTAGATATTTGTCAATGTATAAGCTGTTGTGGACATGATTAGATGGGATGAATAAAGATCTCTCACCTGGATTAGCCAGAACTAATAAAAGATCAATGCCAGGACAACAGTAAGCAACAGCTAGGGCTAGGCAACCCCCAAAAGATTCTGCAACAAGATATATAGGCCGTTTCGGTGAATGGTAATGTTCTGATCTAATCGTCCCTACAACCAGCTTCACCAGTTCTGAACCAGAAGAACTTGATCAGAGATTGACAATATATTTAGTCACAAGATAACAGGGAGAAGACAACTTAAAGCTAATAAAAGTAATGAATTCCGAACTTGTTGAAAATGGTGAATATCCTGAAAGTTGTATTGGTTAAAGCACTTAAAAATGATAAACATAAATTAGGGCTGAGGAGGAGAGACCTGGAAATGGTGTGCGGTCATGAATAGGAATATGCAAGCACCAAATGTCGAATATCCTTGAGAAAAACATAAATTAGGCAAAATCATAAACACGGGGAAAGTAGATAAAGCTAAATAAGGAATGAGTGAGGAAGGTGAGTACAAACTTTCCAAGTGTTTTGAAATGCAGGGTAAGGATGAGTCCAAGACCATCAATTGCTGCAAAGTTAATGAGTTTAATGAGTAGTACAAACACATAATAAACATGAATGAATAAATTAACATAAAAGGATACAAAATAATCTAACTCTAGAGGATATCAATATCATACCTGGAAGAGAAAGAAGAAGAGGCAAGTTATCCAACTGAGAAGCGCACTCCAACGGGGAGAACCACCGCGGAGGTCCACCGTCTGATCGGAATAAATGCTCCGATTGTTTGTCCAAACCTAAAAGAGCAAACAAAACACCATCAACATTCCCTCCACAACAGAAACTAATTGCACTAAAAATTAATCACATTCTAAATCGAATTTCTTACCTAAATAAACTTGTCATCCACAATCCCTGTTAAACAAAAATCAGAACACACAACCGCAATTAATTCAACAATTAATATGCATAATCAAATTAAGGACCATACCTTGTTCGAGCTTGAGTGTTCGTCTGCTTGAATCTTCCAGTTTGAACCCTAATTTGAAGTTCGCCTCTTTCTCCTCTCTTGCCTCTTCAGTGTATTTGACTCTCATGACTGAGTTTTTGTATATGTGTTTTTATCTAAGTGTTTTTCTTTTTATTTTTCTTTTTTAGTAGTCCGGCTTGTTTTATGAGCCCGGGCAAAATATTTCACATATTCCGCCTTAGCCCGCCAATACTTTTGGCCCAAATTTATGGCTCTACAGCAATGGTTTCTAATATCGTTACGATTGATATCAAGTTTTGTCTAACGCAACAATTTCTTAATTCAATTGCAACGCGTTTAAAATCGTTACAATAGCTTTGAAATTTCAAAAATTTTTGAGGCAATAGCAACGATTTTTGAGTTTTTTTTTCAGAGTTGGTTGCAAAAGGTGTTTTATGGTGTAGTGTACATTTGCAAAAAAAAATTATCCATAAATTGTTATTATATTTCTTGTTTCAATACATATTTTTATCAATTTTTCCATATATACTTCTTTATTTCTAATATTAATATTTGAGTTCATTTAATATACACACTCATCACTCATCATTTAATGTAAAAATTAAGGGCAAACATGGAAAAAATTACATAATTAAATCTTTTTTAATATGTGTATTTTTTACAAATGTGTCAACTAAAAAGGGACAGAGGAAGTATTTATTACAATAAAAAAAATCAATTTGAGTTAATATGCATTGGTTCCATAATCCGTAGCAAAGAAAACATTAAAGTTCAAATTCGCTTAGCCCTACTTCAGTCCCCGAACTCCTTTCCGGACTCGAGATTTCCTTAAAAATAAAATCGCTCCTTTAGTAGGCGGAGAAGTCTTTATAACCTTACAAATATTTGTCTTGGTGCGTAACTACCCGTCACCACCTCAAAATAAATGAAATAAATAAAAGACTCGTCTTGGTGCGTAACTACCTGTTACCACCTCAAAGTCACTGTAAAACTTACACAACTTATCTTAGACAGCAACTCCCCGCTACTTCTTCAAAGTTGATGTAGAACCTTGGTGTAGACTATTGATCCTTGGCTTTTGTCGGTCTTGGGTCTTAGATGATAGGTCTTGGGTCTTTCCTCTTCTTCACGGTGCAAAGACTACTAACTCCCCGCTAGTACGTCTAGGACTTGGGTCTTAGAATGAGAATCACCTCACTTCAACTTCACCTCACTACAAAAGTTAGACAACAATATCTACGAAACAATATGATTAAAAATATATAAGTTGGACTAGTATGGTACGGTACTAAATTCAAAAGGTAAATTTAATATTCGTATAGGAATATTAAGTTATATTGTAAGTATACTTTCCTTGATATTAAATTACAATCAAAGTATACTTTTGATTAACCCCGATAGATATAAATACTATTGGAGTAATATTAGAAGCCCTTATTAAAAGCTATATTGCTTTAAGGCTTCGAGATGTATACCTTTGTTAGACTAATATAATGTCAAGGTATAATTATAACTTCTTGCACGATATAAACTTTTTAGCCACAATAAGCAAGTAAAGTAATTGCAAAAAAAAACAAGTGGCTAACTTGTGCTTTTAGAAGTAGTATTCTATCTTATGAGAGATCGTTTAAATCTAAGAATACATTTATCATAATACTCCGTTAAGATGAGATTAAACAAATATAACTCGGAGTATTTTTTATGTATGAAGTCCTTTAAGCTAATAGGCTTAAGCCTTTTAATATGTATACTTCCGTTTGACTAAATACAATGTTAAAGTATAATCTTCTTTTAACTTCTTGCACTAAATAAGTTTATGGCCACGACAAATAAAGTAAGTACGATAAATATTGCAACTGAGATCTAAAAAATATCAAGTCTTGATATTCCTTGAGCTTGTCGCCTTATTAATATTGCAACTCAGATCTAAAAAATATCAAGTCTCGATATTTTTTTTCCGATCTTATTACCTTGGTGTAAAGATATATTCCGTAAAATATATAATTTGATTTTTTAGCAAAAAGGAATATCTCTTTTATTTAAAATATAAATAGGATGACAAAATGCTAGAGTTGACCATTTGACTTTTGATCGAATTAATTAAATATATGACCTAGTGGAGAGGATCCTATGTGTTTTTAAATTTTATGTTAAATCATACAAATACCAAAATAAATATAATATCGAAGATATCCTTTCACAATTATTTTATATAATCGTCGGGAGCCTTAAATTTAGAGTAGGTTAGAAAATTTCTTCTCATAAATCGGTGATTCTAGGTCCTTCCAGTCAAAGATTCAATTCTTTGTTGATTTCTATCTTTCAAATCGTGAATTCTAAAAACGGGTTTTGTATCAGACGTCTCCGGTACAAACTGTGTTCTTGGTCCAAGTATTAATTACGAAATACTCAATTAGGGTTTCGGACCTCTTTATTGAATATCATTGTTGAATCAAGTTAGGTTTAATGAATAAAAAATTAATTAGGTATTTAGAATTTACTTTTTACCCATATCATTTACCTTATAATTAAATTTTGCAGAATGATAGGTGTTGTTTACCATACTATTAAATTGCAGGGAGGACGGTAGATGCCTTGTCTTGCCATAGTGTCCTTGATCTTGCCGCATGCTAATCAAGAGCCGTCTCAGTTTTTGATCGACCATTTCAAATTTTAGGTCATTTGTGGGAAAATTTTGTACAAAACGAAAGATTATTCAATTTGTTGTATGCTGGACTCCCAAGTCTTGTTGTTCATTTATGGTTATAGAGCCGGTTTGGCAACAAAGTTTAAGTCATGCATGTGCTTTAAGTAGTTTTTGACTTGTTTGGCAACCACTGCTTTAGGTCGACTTTAAGTTAAAAAACTGTTTTAAGTTCAATTTAGGTACTTTTGACTTATGACTTATGACTTATCAAGTTTTTTTTTTCACGATTCTTGTAAAGTTCAAATATTATGAATTTAAAATTTTTTAAGTCAAATTTCACTTTAAATCAAAATTATTAAACCCCATTTAATTTTAAGTAAAATTACCCAAACACTTTCATACTTAAAGTAAACAACTTTACTTTCTCCTTTAAGTTTAAAATACCACCATTAAATCAAAAGTAACAATCTCAAACGATCCAATAATGTTTGTGTATTTGTTAGTAGTAGAGCATCACTGTCGGATAATTAATTCGATAAACATTTTGCAAATTTGCATGTTTAGTTCATGCCCGACATACATGCATCATGTTTAATTTTTTTGTGCAATATCTGAAAATCAGAAAAATTTGCAACTTCTTAAAATCGTAATAAACGGTACAATTATTTGGATAACAAATAATTAAAAAGGACATGACATAATTAGATAAAACTAAAAGATAATGGTTTTTTTTACGGGAAGGTAATGGATATCGTTAATGAGAGTTCACTTTTTTTGAACTTATACATTCAATCTAAAAACTTATTTTAATTAAAATATGAAATTTTTATCTAAAAATAAATTTTTAAAAACTTATTTTAATTAAGATGAGCCAAACAACACCTAAATCAAAATTAAAAACTATACGAAATTCACTCCTTTGCCAAAACACCCTTGAATCCAAAATTAATTTCGCAGATGAAGTCCTAGAGTCTCGAGTAATAGCTAGTCAGCGACTTTGATATGGGCTAAAAATAAGCCCTAAAAACACATTTAATGTTGCATTAATTAGACCCGGTATGGTCCGAACGTGGGGTCAACCAACAGGGTCCAAAATCCTATTTTAAATATTAATTTCGTAATTAATATTGGAGGTGAAAAATAGCTCAGCAATAAGAGTCAAACAAGGATATTACTCCTGCCTAACTTAGCCTCCAAGGCACCCAATTCAACATGGAAACTGATTCCTACAAGGAAGGAGTCTAGAACCTTCCTCAAGGAGGTGGCTTGCCCACCTAGTCTCCGAATCCTACCATAATTCTAAGGCTCCCGCAGCCTATATAATGGGCCTGACCCCTCATTCTCAGAACTACGTTTTTGGCTTTATCTTTGATATTCATCGAAGTACATAGGCATCTTGTGAAGGCAGATTCAGCCACGAACACAAGAACAGCCATTAAAGCTCGAAGCTCCCACAAACCCTAGTAGTTAATACGCAATAAATATACCCTACTTTTTATTCCACAACATTTGGCGCCGTCTGTGGGACGACAACATCAACCATGGTTCAAACACGAAGAACAACACCAGTTGCAACTGAGGCCATACCTCTCAGATCTGTTCCGCCCATCACCGAACAGGTTCCCCCAGCATCAGGGGCGATTGCCCAACAAACTCCGCCAGCATCAGGGGCGATCACCCAATCTCAAGTTTCTCAACAATCAGGGGCGATCCCCCACGTTGATAGTACATTACCTCCGATTACCCATACAAGACGAGAAACCAATCCTCTTCAGATGGTGGTCTCTCCTCTGATTGATCCGAACAACCCATCGCAGGGGGTCCAGATCCACACTACAGATCTCCCCGTGAGTACTAACCCGACATACGGGCTGCCTAATTATCCTCCTATCCAAGGGACAGGCCCAAGAGCACACCAAGGTCCTTATACTGATGAAACCTCCTCCGACGATGAGGATGATGACCGTGATGAAGCCCCGAGGAGGCGACGTGCTAGTAGAGAACATCGAAGGAGGACTCAAGACATCCGTGATGGACAATCTTTGACAACTACTGAAAGGATCTAGGCTTATGAGGCCGAGATCTTAAAATTGAAGGAAGATATGGCAAGGGAACAGGCAAGACAGAGTCTAATTCGACCCCCTCCAATCTCAGGAAGGATTCCCGTTATAGATTTGGAGAGGTCCTCAAGAAGACAGAAGAGGGCTGATGTCCCAACAAGAGAAGCTATGAGGGTGGAAACCCCCAGGAGTAACCCCAAGGATCTCATGCCACTTGGAGATCCTGATGATCCCACACCCCCGTTTACTGAGGAGGTGATGAATGCTCATATTTCTAGGAAGTTTAAGATGCCGACAATTAAGGCCTATGATGGAACGGGCGATCCCGCAAATCATGTCAGAACATTCTCGAACACACTGCTGCTGCAGCCTGCTAGTGATGCCTTAAAGTGTAGGGCGTTCCCTCAAACTCTGTCAGGCATGGCTCAAAGATGGTATAGCCGTCTACCTGCAAACTCGATCGGCTCTTTTAAGGAATTGAGCGCTGCCTTTATCAGCCAATTCATCAGTGGGAAAATTCATGAGAAAAGTTCTGCATCCCTTATGTATGTGGTGCAGGGAAAGAATGAGAACTTAAGGGATTATCTCAAGCGATTCACCAAAGAGACGTTGAGTATCACCGATCTGGAAAATAAGGTGGCAATGGTAGCCCTGGAACACGGAACCACTGACCTCTTCTTCAAGAGATCATTGGCGAAGCATCCCCCTGAGAACATGGCTGAGCTCCAACGAAGGGCTGATAAGTATATTAAAGCTGAGGATAGCTTGAAGAAAGAAACCACCGTAGGTGGAGGAGGAGGTAACAATGACTCCAAGAAGCGAAAACAAGACCAGGACTATGATGATCAAGAGTATGATGCTAGGGACAAGTATCCCCGAACTAGCGAGGATTCCGACTCTGCCCCTAAGAAGAACCAAGGGTCAAGGTTCACTGAGTATGCAAGGTTGAATACTCCTAGGAGTCGAATCTTGTTGGACATTGAGAATGATAAGGATTTCAGATGGCCGAAGCCACTCAGGGGTGATCCCCCAAAGAGAAACCAGAATGAGTATTGCAGATTCCATAGAGACGTGGGGCATGACACTGACGATTGCAAGCAACTCAAAGATGAGATCGAGTTTTTGATCCGTAGAGGGAAGCTGAGGCACTTCACTAAGGGTGAAGACCGTGGTAACCAGAGAAGAGACTATAATAGAAGGGATGACAATCAAGATCGCAACCCACAGCCCCGAGGGCCAGTAATCAACATGATCTCAGGAGGCCCGACTGCGGCCGGGACAACTAGGAACTCTCGAAAGGCTTATGCTCGAGAGGTGTTGCACATCGTGGGAGAGGCCCCGAAGCGTGCAAAAACTGAGGTAGCGATTAGCTTTGATGACTCAGACTTGGAAGGGGTGAAGTTCCCCCATGATGACCCGTTGGTCATAACTCCTGTGATTGGAAACTCGGAGGTGAAGCGAGTCTTGATAGACAATGGAGCTTCCGTTGACATTCTGTTTCATGATGCGTTTGTGAAGATGGGATACACTGATTCTCAGTTGACCCCCAATAACATGCCTATATACGGATTTAATGGAATAAAATCCAAAGTTGAAGGGACTATTCAGCTGCCTGTAACTATTGGGCAAGAGCCCAAGGAGGCCACTCGGATGTTGAACTTCCTGGTAATCAAGGCGTCTTCAACGTACAACGCTATCCTTGGAAGGACTGGACTTCATGCATTCAAGGCTGTTGCCTCAACCTATCATGTGAAGATCAAGTTCCCTACCAGGAATGGTGTTGGAGAACATAAAGGTGATCAGAAGATGGCACGAAGCTGTTATGTAGCCTCGTTAAGGCCTGATGGAGTCGGGGGGCAGGTCCTTCCGATTGAAGACATGGAAGTCCACAGTGGTAAGGAACACAAAGAAAGGTTAGCAGAGGACATCACACAGAAGCCTCAGATAGCCATTAAGGCTAAGGCGTTAACTGACTTTGTGGTAGAGTGTACCATTGGCAACCAAGAAGTTGGGGGGCAGGAGGTAGTACCCCGAGCAGGAAGTGAACTGCAGAATAAGAATGAGGAGACCAGAAGGAGTGGCGGGTGCTCTATTTTGATGGAGCATCAAAAACAAAATCAAGTGGTGCAGGCCTAGTCTTGCAAAACCGCGATTGAGCTTAAGTTATCCTAGTAGGACTTAGCTTCATATTTATATAGTAGAAGTAGAAATAAGGTTCATTAAAACCATTGCAGAGCATGTTGCTCCGAGTAGGACAGTAGTACTCTATGTAAGGGTTGAACCCATTTCAAGTTATTAATGCAAGTTTGTTTTCCATTCATTGATTGTGATTTTATTTATGTGCCAAGCACCTGATGTGTGAGTCAAAGAAGACCAAGTACCGAAAATAAAAGAATACACGAATGAAAACAAACGAATGCATACCCCAAATGGTAGAGTTAGGTTACAGCAGATAAGAGTTTAAGTCCTTGAAGGACCCTGGATAAAGACAAACGTTGAAGCCCTAATGGAACACCCGCTGAAGAAACATATTTCATAGCCCGAAAGATAATGGAAGGCTCACCAAGTGGATTGAGGCTAAACCTTCAGCCAAGATAACCACCAAACAAGTAATGCACTTCTTGAAAAGTGTAATATGCAGATGTGAAATTCCACGAATCCTGGTTACGGACAATGGAACTCAGTTTAACAATGATGAGTTCAAGAAGTATTGTGAAGAGAATGATATCCAATCGCGTTTCACTTTTGTTACCCATCCTCAAGCAGATGGGCAAGCTGAATTATCTGAAATGGACTAAAGGGTTGAAACCCCATGAACCTAAGACATTCAGTCCAAACCCCATCATTCGATATGCTCAATGTAAGGCTTGAAGCCGAAATAAGATCCCAAGTCTCGAAAAAGACCAATATAATTTCTATGAAATCTTAGTGCATTATCATGGATGTTGGGAAGCATGATCAGCCATTTTAATCCCAGAAGTTCTTCAAGTCTTCAAGAAATCATCAAGGGATGAAGATCGAACCCAGAAAATCTTCAATAAATGAAGATTGGGCCCAGAAAACTCTAAGCTCAAAGCGAGGCAATGAATTTAGGCCAGGTTAGGCCTAGTTCAATCAAGGCCCATGCTGGCTAGGCCCAAACCCCAAACGGGTCATGTCCAACAGAATAAACTCCCGAAAGGAGCACTCAAAATTTCAAAGTCGAAGTAGTGCTAATTCCAAGTCGCAGAGGTAAAGTCGAAATTATACCACAAAAGAGGTTTGAATGCTTCGACCTCACGGCGAAATGAGATCGTGAAAGGCCTTGGAATGAGGTCGAAAAATAAAGGTTTGAGCTCGCAAGTTTGAGCTCGAAAATACATGCAAAGGTAAGGTAAAACACGACGATCTACATCCCTGTGCGGACGAAACCTTGAGGTCGTTAATAACCTACGGATGAGGTCGAAAAACAGTTGAAATGTGAGGCCCACGTCGAACAAAAGGCCGGAAATTAATTAGGTTTAGTCTTAAAGGCTAAACACCATGATGCAATCAAGGCCTAACATGGCCCAATCAAATTTCTGTAGAAATCCCAAAAGGCTGAAATGATTAAAAGTGGCCTAAAGGCTCTACAAAGCCCAAGTCAAGCAAATGACTCAAGAATGAAGGAACAAGTGATAGTAGGCTTAATAAATTATGTAGGCCCATCTTGGATCAAGCCCAAACTAAAGGCCTGATAAGGTCCAGACAAAAATGAATGGCGAAAGTTGATAACAAAGGCACGAAAGCCTAACAAACTTTTAGTTGGACTTGAGTAACAAGGCCTGTTAAGGCCCAAGTCAAAATCAATTAGGACTTCAAGATGAAGAGCCCAAATATACGATTGGGTTCACGAGGAAAGGCCCCAAACTCTGATGAGTCTAAGGCCCGAAACAGAGGAAAGGCCCAAAAAAAAAACCAAAGGTCCCAAACGAAGTTGTCTGAGGTCGAGACCAACGACCTCGTTTTGCAGCATGTTTTCGAACTCGTTCAAACGACCAAGAAGTCGATTAAAACCCCAATTTGAGGTCGTAAATGTGATAAGATAAGCTCGTGCGAATCTGCTCGAAAAAGAACTAGCAATCTCAAGTCATGTGAGCGACCTCACTCCCATTTGAGGTCGTAAACGACCTAAGAGATGAGGTCGTGGTTATATCGATTCCAAGTCGAAGCATCGAGCTCGTACTTGAACTAAAAGTGAATACGAAAATGTGCGACCTAGGTGTAAACTAAAGCCCAGAATGAAGTCGAGATAACCTTGGGTCGAAGTCGTGCAATCCTGGTCGAATATCGACAGTGAAATGAAGTCGTCGAGCACGACCAATGTCTCATTTGAGGTCGTTAGATCATGAAGTGAGGTCGTACGTTTGAAATCGTAGTTGAACTACGAATAGGGCTCGTAACGTGCGACCTGGACATAGAAAAAGCTTACGTTGAGCTCGTTGCATCCTAGTCGAAAATGAATTAGAAAAATGGAGAAAACCATGCGACCAGGACATGAAATGAGGTCGTGTGTACCCCAATTTGAGGTCGTTGAACCCAGGTCATTTTTGAACTAAAAACTGTGACCAAAAGCTGCGACCTGGCCCTTGTTTGAGCTCGAAAAATCAGACCTCATTTCGACCAGAATCCTGGTCGAAAAATGTGAAGTTTCCTGATCGAAATTTGTGATTAAAACTCAGAAATTTGAGTCGAAATGATAATTTCTGCCCCTTGGACCCTGCTAGGGGCTGCCGCCCCTTGGACCCCGCCCGGGGGCTGCTGCCCCCGGACCCCCGCTAGTGCCGTTTAGCACCGTTTAGCACCGTTTAGCGCCGTTTAGAATCGCTTAACATTGTTTAAGTGTCGTTCAAGGCCCGTCAGTGCCGATAGCACCGTTAGTGCCGATAAGCACCGATTAAGTACCGATTAGCACCGTTAGTGCCGATAATCACCGTTCAGTGTCGTTTAATGCCGGTTGGCGTCATTTAAACATTGTTTAAGTGTCGTTTAAGGCTAGTTAGTACCGTTTAGTGCCATTTTATGCCAATCAACGTCGTTTAAACATTGTTTAAATGTCGTTAAGGCTGATTAGTGCCGATTAGCATCGAGTTAACATTGTCGTAAACGCGTCGGTCGCTCCACGCTTTACATAAAGACAATACTCGTGAAACACTAGTGTATAAAGATGAACCCTGACCCGAGTCTTGGAAAGGACCGTTAAAACTTCAAGGAAAACCTGATCAGTTTTCCTAGAAGTTGGGGGGCAAATGATATGGGTTAAAAATAAGCCCTAAAGACACATTTAGTGTTGCATTAATTAGACCCGGTATGGTCCAAACGTGGGGCCCACCAACAGGGTCCAAAATCCTATTTTAAATATTAATTTCGTAATTAATATTGGAGGTGAAAAACAGCTCAGCAATAAGAGTCAAACAAGGATATTACTCCTGCCTAACTTAGCCTCCAAGGCACCCAATTCAACATGGAAACTGATTCCTACAAGGAAGGAGTCTAGAACCTTCCTCAAGGAGGTGGCTTGCCCACCTAGTCTCCGAATCCTACCATAATTCTAAGGCTCCCGCAGCCTATATAAATGGCCTGGCCCCTCATTCTCAGAACTACGTTTTTGGCTTGATCTTTGATATTCATCGAAGTACGTAGGCATCTTGTGAAGGTAGATTCAGCCACGAACACAAGAACAACCATTAAAGCTCGAAGCTCCCACAAACCCTAGTAGTTAATACGCAATAAATATACCCTACTTTTTATTCCACAACAGACTTTAACATTCATCCTTTTTCCCTTTGTGAAGTGTTGTTCTTTACATTCTTTTTTTAGTTTACTTTTTATCAGGATATCTATTTCGTAGATGAATTGCAACGAAGTACAATATTCGTAAGAAGATGTTTTTTCATTCAAAAAATTATCATCTAACCGAAAGGCACGCATGTTGCCTCCAAACGTTTAGATAATAGAACTTTAATGTCTTAAAAGATGCCACCCTATTAGAATATGTAAATATGTATCAGCATGATTCTCTCCTATTATTATGTAAATTAGCATCTGCATCTCCGTGTATGATTTTTTTTCACCATTCCGCTATCTATCTCCTTCTTCTTCTTCCTCCTCTCCTGCTCTATCTCCCTCCGCATCATGACCGGTGGCAAAACTTCTGACACACCCACATTCCTCCCAGCCTTCTCCGTTTCCAACATTAAAAACCACATACAAATCACTCTTGAAATGGAAAGTGTACACTACGCACCTTGGGCCAAGTTGTATGTTATTGCCGCCACCTCCTTCGAAGTTGCAGACTATATTATCCGCCCCAAAGATAGCGTTCCCACCAAAGACGCTACAATGGTTGCATCTTGATGCGATTGTTAAATAGTGGATCTATAGCACCATATCTCTCGATCTCCTTCACAAAATTCTCAAACACGGTGCCACCGCTCAACAGGCATGGGAACGGCTCAAAGACATCTTTAACGACAACAAAAACTATAGAGTTGTCTATATCTTGAGCACCAATTTTCGTCTATCTTGAGCAACAATTTTCTCAGATTCACATGGATAACTTCCCCAACGCGTCGTCCTATTGTCAATCTTTAAAGATGCTACCCGATCAATTAGCGAACGTCGAAGCACTAGTCTCCGACACTACGCCATAGATGGCTTTCAACAACCTTTTTTGTGTTGCCTTGAAAAGCGTTGTTGTAGCTCTAAACTTGATGCTTACAACAACATTGCTTTTTTGATGTTGCTATATACATAAACAAGGTGTTGCCGTAACTATAACAAACGTAACAAGTTGCAACTCTGGTAAAGTGTTGCCAATAATATGCTTTAAACACAACTTTACATTTTTAGCTAAAAATTGAAAAAAATAATTATTATGAATTAAAATTAATTAATTTGAAAAAACATATAATTAGATTTTCAAAGTTTGTTATTAGAGTCAATATTGATATTTTTATAAAATATGAAATTTTTCATAATTTGAAAATAGACCAAATTATTATAAAAAAACGTAATAAATAGATCAAATTTTTTTAATTTTTAAAAATTAAATTTTACAAATTTTACACAAAATGAATAAATTTTGACAATAAATATTAAGTTTGATGTTAAAAAAATCTATATTCATTATGAAGTGAAATATGACATTTTTATAAAAATGACACATTTTCTTATAAAATTTTAATTGATGAAATTTTTAAATTAAATTTTTTAAATTAATGAAAAAATAATGCAGCTGTGTCTCTAAGTATGACGCGGTCCGAATTATTACAATGTGTTAGAAGCGACAATTATGCCACCTTGTCAAAACACTAGTAATAGAAAAAAAAAGTTAAGAAAAAACGCACTCACTCACTCTAGTAATCTACCACCGCTCTCTACCACCCACTCAAAACTCATTCAAAAATTAGGGTTTACCGCTCATTCACTCTGTAATCTTCAAGGTTTGGGGTTGCTTCAAGCTTGCACGGTATCAATTTGGGGCTTCAATTATGATTTCGATTGGGCTCCGTTTGAATTGGGGATTTAGAGGTCGAATTGAATTAGGGATTTTGAGGTCGAATTGAATTGGGGATTTTGAATTGCTTCGTTGATCTAATTAACAATTTTGGTATCTTATTTCGTATCTAGTTCTATCAAGTTCTATATTCTTCTTCTTTATAATCTTAACTTGTTTGTCCAATATAGATCGGCTTCTCCAAGGATTCTTCTATACCAGAATCTGTCCTTTCTCTTGGGCTCTGTCTCTCTCAATTCCTCTCGAACTCTCCTCTCTCTCTCTCTCTCTCAATCGACTCTCTCCCTTTCCTCTAACCTATATAGTACATCACATATTACTTTCTTTAACAAAGTCACCGGTCCCAATTTTCACAGACCTTCGACCTTTTCATCACCTTAATTCAATCGACCTATTCCTTAATTCTCTTCGTGTTCTTCCAAATAGCCCTAATTATACTTCGTGTTCTTTTGCAAAGAAGCTGAGTTAATCTGAGAAGTCGTAATAGAAGCTACGAGCCCTAATCTCCATCTTAATTCTTCATTCTGAGTTTATCTTAGTACTCTCTCTCTCTCTCTAGACACCTTATTTGTTTGTGTATATATTTCTATCTAGTTTGTCTGTGAATATATGTATTTGTGCTCATTTCTGCTATATGTGTTTTGTGTGGAGTTGATTCCCGCTATAAATTTTGATTTCTATTGTAGTTTGTGTTCGTGTTATATTAGTTTGTGATATATGTGTTGGTGTGAGTTGCCTTCATCCTTCTCTGCTCTTTGCTAGCGAGCAAAGTGTAAAGAGATATCATCTTGTGCTCGCTACAGCTAGTTGGACGTGTTAATAAACTCGTAGTAAATAAATGGCAAAGCTGACATAAATATAATCAGTAAAGACACAAGACTACCCAAACTCGATTGTTAAATTTATTGCTCTGCATAGGAAATATATATACTCCATTGTTAATTTACTTGCTGTATTGAAACCAAATAGGCCTTGTGGGAGCACTGCCGGTAATTAAACCAAATAGGCCTTGTGGTGTGCTATATGTAGCTATATAATGAGCCAAAGACTATAGGTTTTCTTTGTGCTGTAAGGGTGCCCTTTTTGTGTATAGGATAAGTTACATGATTTGTGTATTGGAAATCCGTCTTCCACAATCATCTCTATCAAAATCTGGGATCAACAGGGTACACCTAAAAACATAAAAATATTACGCATGAATTTCTGAATTGCATAAATCATCAATCCCAGATTTCGAATATGGAGCTTATGAAAATTCCCTAGAAAATTAGATTGAGCAGCTTTTGAAAATTATATTCGACTAGAGCATTTGTTTAGGTAATAGATTACTTGACACCCATATTCTAATGGGTGTAATCAGTAGTGCATAAAAAAAGGCTTTGTGATTCACTAGATTTAAATTCTCAGTATTAGTCATTAAGGTTGCATGTATGTATATATATGTTCCTCAAATAGTGTCATTAAGGTTTCAAATGTTTTTAAATAGTGTCAAAAATTATCTAGTATTAATTATATGTAGTGCCATATGTTTAAAGTATAGTTCTCAGGTATTATGTGTGAATTGTGTAATGCAATTGTTTGTAAATTGAGTTTTGGTCATTAAAACATTTGGTCGATGTGCTCTGTTTGGATTTTGGTAGTACATCCAGACACTAAGTGTTGTATTTGATGAATTGAATCCCTATTGTCCTGGCAAGATTCCGGATATCACGGTTAGCGTTACAACATTGAACTATTAGTTCCTTCGGTTTAATTTTTATTTTGTAGTTAACATTTGTATTTTGACATTTTTGTTTGAATTAGATTGTCAAATCTGTACTAGTGTCAACTTTTGTTACAAAAAGAGTAAATGTGTCAGTTAGGCTACAATATTACACCTTGTCTTTGGTATATTCTTATCCTGCAGCTGAACTATATACTCGGGGAGATAATGGTGGAAGACCTGAAATTTTCACCTAGCAAACTATAAGGTAGCTGCTCACATAGAAGCACATCATCTTCTGTTGAATGCTTTGGGAGTTGGCAGCTTTGTGTATACCATGGAATGAGAATATTTTTATTTGTTTTCTTGTAGTATTGGATTCTGATTTATATCACAGGGTTGAGGGTTATAAAGCCCTGTACTTGTATTGGTAAATTTTGTATTGATGTAATGATACATGTTTTAAATTTTGGGAATTGCAAATATATAAAATAGTTTCTATTAAATTTTTATTTGGAACATGCTGTGGTAGGTTTAATATAATGTTGCCACTAATTGGTAAATATGTTTATCCTTGGTGCATTTAAAAGAGGGCCACAGAAGAGCCCATGTGTGGGACCCATAAGTTTACAAAACGTTAACATCTACTGCAACACTTGTTTAGTGTTGGTGTATACCATGTTTAATGATGCCACAGAATATTCTGGTAACAAAAGTAGTGATGTTGATGTAGTGAACAAAAGCATTGCAGTAAACACCTATGGCAGCGGTGAAAAATGCAACACTGAAAAAGGTGTTGCCGCTTCCATTTTTGCGCTACAGCAATGTTTTTTTGGCTTGATACAACATTTTTAAAAAGTTGCTGATGGCCATCTATGGCGTAGTGCGAGGACCGCCTTGTTCTTCGCCTCGTAACAGGCCTCTCCAGTGGCTATGACAGCCTCGCCACAATTATTCAAGAACTCGACCCTCTCCCACCATTCTACAAGGCCAGGTCTATGATCACTCTTGAAGAAACTCATCGCAACAAATCTTCAACAACTGATTCTGCAGTGTTTAGTGCGAACACCGATGTTCACGAGCCGTCTCAGACTCGACCCTACAATCATGCTTCAAACCGCTCCAATGGCAGAGGTAGTGGTGGTAATAATAATAAAGGCAAGAATTTCCGTGGTAAAGGTAATAACAACAAAAATTCATATCATAATCGTTCCTTTGATGTCACGAAATCTCCCTCTGTTTCGCAGCACAAATAGGTCTCTTCCCCCATATCTAGGCCGTGGGTTCCAGCATCTCCTTGGCAGCAGTAACCACCATGGCAGCCTCCCCCTATCCCTACCTGACAACTGGTTGGGCACCTCAACCCCCTGGTCCTGGTCCAGCCATACTAGGCCCTCACCCTCAAGCTTTCAGGGCTCAAACTCCCACTAACATAGCTGCTACAATGCCAACAATGACGCTTCAACAACATGATGAGAATTGGTGTATGGAAACTGGAGCATCCTCCCAGATGACGTCAAATTCTGGTAACCTATCCTCTTATTTTAATTTGAGTAATCATGGAAAAATTATTGTCGGAATGGTTCTGAAATCCCCATTATTGGTCTAGGAACAAAGCGTTTAACCCCACCCTTACCACCACTTCTTCTTAAAAATGTCTTTAAGCCCCACACTTAATTAAAAATCTTATATATGTTCGTAAATTCACCATCGATAACAATATCTCTGTTGAATTTGACCATTTTAGTTTTAGTGTGAAGGATATGCAGACGGGAATGCCACTTATGAGCTGCACTAGTTCGGGTGACCTCTACCCCTTACTCCCCTCAATCAACACCGACTCTTCCATAACAAAAGCTCTCACCACTATCTCTGCTTCAACATGGCATAATCGCTTGGGTTACCCTGGACCGGCCGTGATTAGTCTTCTCCGCAATAATAATTTTATTTCTTGTAATTCTGTTTCTAAACAATTATGTCATTCATGTCAATTAGGTAAACACAATAAGTTGCCTTTCTCATTATCAAATGATAATAGCATTTATCCTTTTGATATCATGCATAGCGATTTGTGGACATCACCAATTGTCAGTTCTATGGTTACCGGTTTTATGTGTTATTTCTTGATGATTTTTCAAATTTTTTGTGTGTTTAATACATTCATTAATTTTCACACCTTTCTTCAAACATAATTTCATAGACCCATTAAAAATCTTCAATGCGATAATGGTCGCGAATATGATAACCCCCAATTCCACAATTATTTCAAACATAATGGCATGAGTTTTCGCTTCTCCTGTCCTTACACATCTCCCCAAAAAGGAAAAAGCCGAGCGTAAAATACAGAATATAAATAACATGGTCCACACATTGCTCCTTCACGCCCATCTACCCCCCTCCATGTGGCATTATGCTCTATCTATGCCACATACTTACACAACCTCCTTCCTTGCAAATCAAATAGATTTGTCTTCCTTACATCCTAACTTTACCTCCATTATCCCGACTACACTTCTCTCAAAACTTTCGGGTGTTTATGTTACCCTCATCTCGCCCCTTCCACCATTCAAAAATTAGACGCTCGCTCCACTCCTTGTGTGTTTCTGGGCTATCCAGCCAATCATCGTGGGTTTCTATGTCTCGACATGTCCTCTCGTAAAATCATCATGCCTCGTCATGTTACTTTTAATGAAACCATTTTTCCCTTTGCCAGTAAGACTCCGTCACCGGAGTCCTCATACTCATTTCTCGACAGTGATCCATCCCCCTATATGACCCACGTCATACATAATCAAACCACCACCACTGCCATTCCTCCACCACCTCCCCACTCTCCTTCTACTACCCGCTCGGCATCTCCAACACAAAACGCTCCTCCCTCCCCGCCAACAACCACCACGACAACACCAATCCATACACCACCATCTCTCCCATCCACCGTAAACACACCACCTGCTCCCCCTCACCAAAAATGACCACTCGTGCAAGATACTTTATATTTAAACCAAAAACTATTTTCAACCTCCCAATCACCACTCATATTTCTGCTCTACCTAAAAACCCAATTGTTGCTCTCCAAGAACAAAACTAGAAACATGCCATGACCGATGAATTTAATGCTCTTATTAATAATAAGACATGGGTCCTAGTTCCTCGGCCCCCAAATACTAATATAACACGGTGTATATTTGGTTGTTCAAACATAAGTTTAAATCTAACGGTGATTTAGAGCGACACAAAGCTCGTCTTGTTGTCGATGGTAGGTCTCAACTGGTGGGCATCGACTATGGTGAAACCTTCAGTCCGTAGTTAAAAATGCTTATCACCAAGAACTGGGTCATTCACCAACTTGATGTTAAAAATGCTTTTCTTTCTGGGAACCTCTCTGAAACCGTATATATGTAGCAGCCTCCCGGGTTCTGAGATCGACAGCACCCTGACTATGTCTGTCTTCTCATAAAATCTATCTATGGCTTAAGACAATCCCCGTGGGATTGGTATAAACGGTTTGATAAGTTCATCTCCACCATCGGGGTTATCCATAGTACATGCGATAATTCTCTCTTCATATGCACAAATGGTGTCGACACTGCTTACATTTTACTCTACATCGATGACATTATTCTCACTGCGTCATCTCCTGCCCTACATGACACCATCATAGCTTCTCTTCAGTCTGAATTCCCAATGACAGATCTCTGGCCCCTGAACTACTTCCTCGGTGTCTTTTCAATTCGTCATTCAAATGGGTTGTTTCTCCATCAATACAAGTATGCCTCTGACATCGTTGTTCGAGCCAAAATGACTAATTACAAACCGGCTAACACATTAGTTGATACTAATTCTAAATAAGTGCTAACTTTGGTGAAAAATTGGACGATCCCACTCTGATACTAAATCTAAATTAAGTGCTAACTCCGGTGAAAAATTGGACGATCCCACTCTGTATCTTATGCAGTTCAGCAAGTGTGTCTCTATATGCATGACCCTCGCACCTCCCACTATGCTGCTCCGAAAAGGATCATCCGTTACATCCAAGGGACGAAAGATCTTGGCCTCCATCTCTCTTCTGTTGGGCCGTGAGCAAGCCCTTAACTCCACATTAGTATGATATTGTATGCTCTGGGTCGTGGCCAAGCCCGCACAGATTTGTTTTTGGGCTCCTCCCAAAAGTCCTCATACTAATGGAGTTAACTGGATGCTTATTATCTAGTTATCTGCCCCTCCCACAGCCGATGTGGGACAACTCCCAACAATCTCCCCCTCCACACATCGCGCTCGACACCAGTCGAATTTGCCTCCTTCTGTGTGATTTGGCTCCCCCTTGACCCATACTAGAAATCCATATGGCTTTCTGCCTCTCCCACAACCGATGTGGGAGAACTCTCAATATCTTCATCGTCTATCACCAGCCTTCTTGCTTACAGTGACGCTGATTGGGGTGGTTGCCCCGAAACACGACGATCAACGTCTGGATATTGTGTCTATCTAGGTGACAATCATATATCATGGTCTGCTAAATGACAAGCTACTTTATCATGTTCAAGCGCAGAGGCCGAGTACCGTGGTGTAGCAAATGTCGTGGTCGAGTCCTGTTGGCTTAGGAACTTACCCCATCAAGAGAGCCACAGTTGTATATTGTGACAACGTGAGTGCTATATACCTCTAGGGAAATCCTGTCAATCACCAACAAACCAAGCACATTGAGATGGATATTCACTTTGTTCGTGAAAAGGTTGCTCTCGGCCAAGTTCGAGTTCTTCACGTGCTGTCACGATATAAGTATGCCGATATCTTTACTAAAAGCCAACTGAAACCTTTATTTGACGACTTCTGTTCCAGTCTCAGCATTCGTTCTCCTCCCACTTCAACTGAGGGGGTGTATTAGAATATGTTAATATTTATTAGCATGATTCTCTCTTATTATTATGTAAATTACCATCTGTATCTCCGTGTATATATAGCTGGAGAATGGTAATATGTTAGAGCTATTCTAGGTAACTATAGCTTGTAAGATTTATATATATACCAGTGGAAAAGCAATGCAAAAAGTCAGGGAAAATATTTCCATTACACCCGAATGGAAAGTACATAACAAAAAACTAGAAAGAAAAATGAAGCAAAACTACAAGACCAAACTTTAAAAATATATCATGGCCGATCTTCAAATATCTCAATACCCAACTCCACTAAGACTCTGATTTCCATAATTTGTCACCAGCCAACTATAAAATTGCATTTCTGCTCATCAACCCGAACAGTAGGGATACAAAGGGAATAAAGAAGGGCCTCGCTAAAAACCCACAAGAGCAAAACCCTTTGGGAAAAAAACTCAAGTGGGAAAAGAGTGCCCTCCATGATACCCCAGATATTAGAAACCCAGGATGCTCTTAAGACAAAGATTAAAACATTCTGTATAGTTTTGCACCTTCCTCCATCCATCTTCTCCTCTCATGTAAACTGCCAATATATATTTATCTATGCCAAATGTTGTGCCCAAAAATTACTATGGGCTGAATTTAGGCCAATTAAGCCATAGGGTCCAATTTACACAAGCTAGAAGATGGATCCAGTGCAAGCCATGAAGATTAGATATAGAGTAATGAGCATCAAAAAGATAGATGATCAAGAGTTGACAAGCATCAGGAGGTTCCTGAAGAACTGGAAGCTAAACATATTGCAAACGGACGAGGTTCCTCCTCGTAGAGGAGTTTGAGTCAGCCTAGCAACAACCATAGAGACAGCCAGAAACATGTGAAGACACCAAAGAAGTTTTCCATCCTAATAAGTTTGTTATTTGTGCAGGTACAGATGCCTATGGAAAGGTTCCTGAGTAGCAGGTCCCGAAACAAGGAGGTTCCTGTGAAACAGGCTCCTGAGATATAGGTTCCTGAGCACCAGGTTCCTAAGATTTGTTGACAGAAAGATCTAGAAGCCATCTAGAAAGATATAAATTTATTATTGGAGTGTATTTCTAGGACGTAGTTGATCCTAGATTACCTCTAATATATACCAGATTCATAGTGGAGTACGAACTCGAGTTCTACTCTACTTAGCCAACCAATTCGTGGTAAGCTCTAAAGGAACTTGAGCCCAACACGAATTAGACTTCCTCGTAAAAGCTGTTCAAGCAGAATATGCTTAGCATTAGAACTACGTGAGCTTGCCTCCTATATAAAGGATACGTAGGTACCTTGAAAGGGGACGGATTCTAGCTCTCTAATTCTCTGTAAAGGAACCTGAGATTATTGGAGGCACTCTCAAGCTCAGCTCACCCCCACAAACACAACCCAAATCTTCCATAGAACAGTTGATCGTTAGCCTTTACAACTCACTGAAAACCTCACAAAAGTTGTTACAAAATCCACTCATCAACAATTAGCGCTAGAAGGAGGGGAGTTAACATCTTAAGAGTGAAAAGATGGCAGGCGACTCAGATAGCGAAGCAACCCGTTCTGTGGAGAAAACACCCAACGAAGATGAACATACTCATCGGGTAAAGAAGGTCACCCCAGCCGTGTTAGGAGTTGTCCAAAAACAAATCTGTGCGGGCTCGGCCCAAAGCGGACAATATCATACTAATGTGGAGTTAAAGCCTGCTGAGCAAGCCGAATAAGTGGTATCAAAGCTATGGTTATAGCGGTCCATAACAATCTCAATGTCTCCAGAATGGATCTAGGAAGAGGCAGATGGACTACTTCAGAATGGGCTTAAGGAGGAGCAGGTGGGCCTTCCAGTATAGACCTAGGGAGGAGCAAGATAGCCAGGAGCTTTTAGTATGGTTCAAAGGGAGCCAGATCACATAGAAGGAGGCAGATTCGATAGGTGTTGAGCTCGATGTGTGAAGGGGGAGATTGTTAGAAGTTGTCCCACATCGTTTGTGGAAGAGGCAGATAGGTAGTTTATAAGCAGCCAGTTAACTCCATTTGAGGCCTTTTGGGATGTGCCCCAAAACAAATCCGTGCGGGCTCGGCCCAAAGCGGACAATATCATACTAATGCGGAGTTAAGGCCTGCTGAGCAAGCCCAACAAGCAGATGTGCTTGAAGCCCTAAAATCTTTTGGGGAAAGATTGTCAACCAAGTAAGAAGAACAAGAAATCAAAGAAGGGTAAGAAATCGAAGGTTACCCCGAAGTAGTTGAACTTTGAAGAGAAAGAACAAGGACTCGATGAGGAGGTCGAAGAGGAGGAGGAAGAACCAAAACAAGATTGTGATAATGAAGAACAAGGGAATTCTGAGAAAAATAAAACTCCTACCAAGAACTGACAGTCCCAGGTTCATACGGAGTACAAGGGAAAGAAGAAGGTTAAAGTAGGAGGTTCCTCGTAGAAAAAGAAAAAAGACAAGGAACCATTTGTTGAGATAATTGAGGATGATGAAACAGATTCAAAGGAAACTACTGATGAATCTAGCACTGCAGAGTCACAGGAAGATGGAAGAACGAGTAAAAAGGCGAAGACAGAAGCTACTGGAGAGGTAACCGTTGAAGATGTTAAGAAGATACTGCCTGAACTCAAGGACGAGAAGTATCTTATAGCTAAACCTATTGCTTCTTCTTCTTTTACTAAGAAGGTTAGAAAGTCAGCATTACCTAGATCCTATTGACCTTCAAACTAGTTGAAGTTCGATGGAACCAGTAATCCAATCGAATACTTGAGTCGCTTCGATACAGAAATGGATGTTTAGTAGGTTGAGGAATCCACTAGATGTAGGTTGTTGGCAACAACTTTGCAGGGTGGTGCTCATCAATGGTTTAAGAGGTTACCTGCTGATTCTATTGGTTCTTGGGAAAGTATGGGAAAGCTTTTTGTCACCCAGTTTAGGGCATCTGTTGTGTTTGCACCTCCTACCAATACTTTAACCAACATCAAGCAGAGACCTACTGAGACACTGACAGAATATTTAAAGAGGTTTAATGCAAAGGTTCCGAAGGTTAGGAAAGCATCTGAGGAGACCCTGAAGAATTTCTTAATTGCTGGAGTCAGGAGAGGTTCAGATTTATGGAAAGAGTTGCAAGGGAAGGAACCTGAAATGTTGGCAGACTTTTATTCTGAGGCAGAATCTTTTCATCTTGTGGAGGAATCTCTAGCTGATTTGAAGAAAGATCCAGAGTTTGAGAAGCAAGGTGGATGGTCAGGAAACAAGAGGACAAGGCCTAGAAGCCCTAATAACCGTGGTAATAGGGAGGTTGTTAGTCGTACAGCTCAGGTAAAGCCGGAAGCTGAAGCTGTAAATCTTACTAGACCTGCTATGAATTAGGTTCCACCACCAGATCCCTATAATCGATGAGAGATGCCCATCTATGAATCTTTCACCCCTCTAGCAGCTCCGATAGATCACATATATGCAGTGAATGAGAAGTCTCCATGGTTCAAGAAACCTTTAAAACTGTCCTCCAGGAAACAAGAATGAGCGTCCATACTGTGATTTTCATGATGCAAATTGGCATAATACTATATACTGTCGCCATCTAAGGGATTTAATTGAAAATCTAATCAGGCAAGGGGAGTTAACTGAATGGGTAGCTCAAGAAGGAAAGAAGTACAAAGAAGAGAAGACTCAAAAAACACCAGAACTTGTTTTGATGGAGGGACCACCTAAAGTTGGGTGTATACGCACCATTATGGGAGGTCCACACATTGGATGAAATAGAAGAAATGCCATGGAAAGGTATACTCGTGAAGCTAAAGAGCGTCCTTTGACTAACATTTGTAATCTGTCACAGAGGTCACCAAAGTTGTTCGTAGGGGAAGATGCAGATATCACCTTCACAGAAGAGGATGCTTCTTGGGTACACCATCCACATACTGATGCTTTGGTAATTAAGGCACGAATTGGGTCTTATGAAGTTCATAGAGTGCTAGTGGATAATAGAAGTTCTGTGAATCTACTGTCCTACTCAGGTTTTAAGAAGATGCATTTTCTAGATAAGGACCTGACTCCAACGAAGGACACCTTGTATGGCTTCACAAACAACCAGGTTCCCATCAAAGACCAATCTTAAAGGAGATAAGGGTAGTTACCTCGATTTATCATCTGACTATGAAGTTTCCAACACCAAGTGGTATTGGTATAGTTCGAGGATGCCAGTATGAGTCCGGAGAATGCTATACTAAAGCTTTGCAACATGCTGCTAAAGTTGCTAAGCTCCCTGAACCAATGGATGAAATTCTTGATGACTTTCTAGGGAAAAATCCAGATGATATAATAGTTGATTTACGTGGTCAGCCACCAGAGAGTTTCGTACCAGCTTCTTGCAGAGCAGTAAGAATTGGGGAAATTATAGAAGAGGAACCTCATCCTGAGATTCCAGTTTTTCAGGGACCGGATACCCCTTACCTGTTGTTGGAAAGTGCACCCCCTATAGATAAGGATGGAGATGTGTGTATGGCAGAAGAATTGGATGATGAGAAATCTCAAAAAATGAAACACAGTGGAAGCAGCGAGGATAGTCAGCCAGCAGCTAAAGGAAGGAATGTCATACATGAAGAGTATGTACCACCTGTTGTTCAGGAACCTCAAGAAGAGCTAGCAAGTGAGATGGATATAGACTTAGATCCTTGAATACTAGAAACAGTGGTCAAGGCTGGACCAGCTGGTGAGACATTAGATGTAAAGATAAATGACAAGGATGTTACAAAAGTTTTGAATATTGGAGCTCAACTTGAACCAGCTTTGAAGAAATCTCTTATTTACTTTTTGAGCAAGAATCTAGATGTATTTGCATGGTGCCATGCAAATATGGAAGGAATAGATCCTAAGGTTATGTGCCACAAGTTAAATATTGATCTAGAGAAGAAAGGTATAAGATAGAAACGAAGATCAGTTAGTGGAGAGAGAGCACATACATTGAAGAAAGAAGTTTATAGGTTGTTGGAGGCAGGTTTGGTCAAAGAATCCATCTATCCTGTATGGCTGGCAAACCCTGTGTTGGTGAAGAAACCTAATGGAAAATGGAGAACCTGTGTGGACTTCACAGATCTCAACAAGGCATGCCCTAAGGACAGCTTCCCACTGCCGCGAATTGACCAGCTAGTAGACGCAACAGCTGGACACGCTCTGCTCAGCTTCATGGATGCATATTCAGGTTACAATCAAATCCTTATGTATGAACCTGATCAGGAACATACTTCTTTCATTACAGATAGAGGTCTTTATTGTTATAAATGTATGCCATTTGGATTGATTAATGCTGGAGCCACATACCAAAGATTAGTAAACATGATGTTTAAAGATCAAATTGGTATTACCATGGAGGTATATGTGGATGATATGTTAGTTAAGTCTAAGGAAGCTACTGATCATGTACAACACTTAGAAGAGATGTTTGGAATCTTACGAAAGTATAGAATGAAGTTGAACCCCTAGAAGTGTGTGTTTGGGGTTGAATCAGGGAAGTTTTTAGGTTTCATGGTGAATCATCGAGGTATAGAGGCTAATCCAGCCAAGATTAAAGCACTAATTGAGATGAAGTCACCAAGGAATGTGAGAGAGGTTCAGTCCCTTACTGGAAGAGTTGCAACTTTGAACAGGTTCATCTCAAGGTCTACAGATAAGTGTCAAGAGTTCTTTAAAGCCATTAAGAAGGGAAGTAAGTTTGGATGGACAGAAGAATGTGAGATAGCTTTTGGAAAGCTAAAAGAACATTTCGGAAGCCCTACACTGTTAGCTAAGCCAGTAGACGGATAGACATTGATACTTTACCTAGCTATATCAAAATATTCTATCAGTGCAGTCTTAGTTCGAGAAGAATATGGATGGCAAAGCCCAATCTACTATGTCAGTAAGAGATTGCTTGATGTAGAAACAAGATACACAAGAACAGAGAAACTGGTTTATGCTTTGATTCTAGCATCCAGGAAGCTACGACCTTATTTTTAGGCTCACAAGATAGAAGTGAGGACCTCATATCCACTTAGACAGGTGATACACAGGCCAAAAACTTCACGCAGAATGTTAAAATGGGCTCTGGAGTTGGGACAGTTTGATATAGAGTACAAGCCAAAGACAACAATCAAGGCTCAAGCTTAAGCAGACTTTTTAATTGAGTTTCCACCTCATGTGGAGGTTACTAGTCAGGAGGAACCAAGAGAATCAATGAAAGAGCAGCTAAAAGATGATAATTGTACTCCTTGCTGGACAATATATGTGGATGGAGCTGGAGCAGGCATAGAGCTAGTTAGCCCAGAAGGACATAGACTTCATAGTTCAATTCATTTTGATTTTAGAGCCACTAACAATGATGCAGAGTATGAAGCACTGATTCCAGGTCTCAAGCTAGCTTTGGAGATGAAAGTGGAGAATATCAGAGTATTCAGTGACTCGATGTTAGTAGTTTGGCAGATTCGTGGTGGATTCCAGGCAAGAGGTCCACGTACAGACTTATATTTGAGGTACTCCCAAGAGTTGCTTGCAAAGTTTAGAGGCGTGAAGCTAGATCAGATACCATGAGGAAAGAACACCGATGCAGATGCATTAGCTAAATTGGGCTCACAAAGAGAGTCAACACTATTGGGCATAATTCCACTCCTGATTCAGGACCAGCCCAGTGTTTTTAAAGAATAGGTCATGGACATTGAATTTCCAGTTGAATATTCATGGATAACTCCAATCTATATTTACTTGGATAAGGGAGAAGTGCCTCCTAATCAGGATGAATCTAGGAAGCTGAAGTATCATGCTGCTAAGTATGTGATTTAAGATGGAATCCTATACAAACGAGGGTTTAATCATCCTTTGCTCAAGTGTGTAGCTGGAGAACAGTGTAGATATATCCTCGAAGAGATACATGAAGGAGTGTGTGGAAATCACTCGGGGGTAGTTCTTTAGCCATGAAGGTCCTTCGACAAGGGTATTATTGGCCAACCCTCAAAGCAGATGTTCATAAGTTTGTTCAAGCATGTAGTAATTGCCAGAAGTTTGTAAATTTTGATAGCAGGCCTGTAGCACCTATCAAGCAATTTGTCAGCCCTTGGCCATTTGCCATTTGGGGAATAGACCTTATCGGAGAGCTCCCAACAGGAAAGGGAGGAGTAAAATATGCAGTAGTTGCAGTTGATTACTTCATAAAGTGGGCAGAAGCAGAACCACTTGTTAAGATCACAGCCTCTAAACTAACTGAGTTTCTTTTTCGAGCTATTGTTTGCAGGTTTGGCATTCTCTACTGACGAACCATTTCAATAGTACGAGCGCTACAATTGGTAGGTCACAGGGTTATTAAAGCGGCACACTATAAATTTGTTGAAGTTTTTCTACGTAGGTTCAAATCCTCATCACTTAAATTCAAATGCAGCCCGAAATCCTAGGAGCTAATCCAAAATCACCTTGTACATTTTATATTTTCTATTCACTCATGATTTGGCCTGGTCGACCCAATCATGATATTGAAGGATGGACCTTTTCTCGGGAGCCAATAGACAATACAAACTACGTATCCAAGCCTTAGTAAGACTTCCCCCCCGGATTTGTTGCAGGAAATGGCCCAGAAGCTGATTTCTGATAATGGGAAGCAGTTTGATAGCAAAGAGCTTAAAGGATTATATGAACAGTTTGGAATTCAGAAAGCATTCTCAGCAATGTATTATCCACAGAGCAATGGACAGACTGAAGTTGTAAACAATATTATTAAGCATACATTGAAGACAAGGCTTGAAGAGAAAAAAGGAAGCTGGCCAGAGGAGCTTCCTGGAGTTTTGTGGTCGTATAACACCACCCCTAGAACTACAACTGGTGAGTCTCCTTTTACCCTCACTTATGGTTGTGAAACTATGGTACCTGTAGAAGTTGGGACAAGTTCTTCGAGAAGAAAGCATTATGACCCTGAGAACAATGAGGTCAATCACAGCCTCTGCCTGGATATGGTTGAAGAGTTGAGAGCGGATTCTCAAGGGGCCCGCAACCTCAAAATTATCAAATAATTCAAACATATGAAAAAGTTCAGGTAGAAATCTTCTTATCAGATTCTTCAAGAGTGATCGAGGCATGAGGAACAGGTTGAAGGAGCTCTAAAGCAGGAACTTCACTGCCGGGTGGAGGAACAGTGTATGCAGCCTCAGGGTTGGAACCTGTAGGCCTCTTAACTATAGTAATGGTAGGTACAGAGCCCTGCTGGACCATAGCTTCCTTTTCAAAATCTTTGATCATTGCAACAGTATCCTCGCCGAGTAAGGACTAGTTCAACTCACGCATTTTCTCCCACATGGACCTCATGTAGTCCCGAATACCTTCATCATAGCCTTCTTCATACCTGGCCTTTTCTTTTACGAGCATAGATGATTTGATAGAAGCTGCTGCAGCATTCAATGCATCCACCCGAATCTTCAACCCGTTGATCATCTCCAGCGACAGCAATTTCTCATCCATCAAACCTTTATTTTTCTCCTGATGCTCCTCCTTATCAATTTTTAAAGAGGTCTCGACAGTTTTTGCCCTTCTAACAGCAGCAGTAGCCATATTCACCCTTTCTTCCTTAGCAGCCAGCTCCTCCTTGAGCTTTGAAACCTCTCCTTGCAATCGGAGATCATACTGTGTCTTTTCAGCAATATCGTCGCAGAACCTGAGAGTGAAGAAAGCATTTTGAGCTGCCGAGAACCTCATGGCTTGAATAGCTTCAACTGAATCCATCTTTGCCCAACCAGCAATAATCTCAACTGGAACATGGGTGTCAATCATATCCTTGAACTGGTTCTGAATAACAATAGGATCAATTGTCACGACCTTACCCTTCCTTAAAGATATGGATTGAGAGCCTCCAAATAGATCAATGGTACTTTGGGTTAACTTATGTTTTGAGGAGTTGGATGGTTGATTCTGAGTAGATGCAGGAGTGGGAACTTGATTGATAGGAGTTGCAGCCACCGGAACCTCCTTACTTTCATCGTCAATCTTAAATACCTCGTCCACATTCTTGGACCTTTTCACAAAAGATGGAATCTTTGGAGCCATGTCTACACAAAATCACAGGTCAAGGTTAGGAAAAATATACATAAAGAAAGTAAATACAGCTATAAAGAAGAAGCTAAAGATAAAGTACAAGGATAACCGTGTAGCTATACCAGAATCAGATTGGAGAAAACCTAATGGGACCAGATTTTCTGGAGTCATAAGAATCATGCAATCCCTGATAGAAGAAGATAAGTTCAAAACCTCTTTTGATCCTTCAAACAAACTCCAGTCAATATGGTTTGCTTGGGAATATGTGGTCGATAATTAAACTGATATCTAATGTCAAGGCAACCATAACAATATAAGGATTGCTCCGGCCATTGTTCGAAGTTCTGTTTCACATTCTTTATACATTGACCCTGATGACAAGGCCAGGCAGAAAGATATAAGCAGCCAGAGCTTCTTCCCGTATCCTTGAGCCTGAAGAAGTAACCAAGCTCTGGGGCGCTCAGAGGGGTAGAAAATTTACTAGCATACAGAATGTAAGTACTGATTGCTAAGCGATAGGAGTTGGGAGTTAATTGCATGGGTGCCAGCTCGTAAAATTCTAATAACTCTCTGAGAAATGGATGAATGGGTAAGAGGAAACTTACTCTCAAGAAAGCAGTAGAGATAACAGCATTAGGGATACCTTTTTTTGGGGTTCTCACATCAAACCTGTGAGCTCTCTCACCAGGTTCTGGGATCACTATAGTACAGGACGGACGAGGACATTCCTCAAAAAGCTTTTCTAGTTTCACTAAGGAAATAAATGAATCAGTCTTCTCACAAAAAGGCATAATATCTTGCCTATATAACTCTCTCTCTAGCAAGGTCAGGTTCAGAGCAAAGGTCAGGAACTTTAGGTTTAGACACCTCTTCGTCATCAGAGGGCCAATCATCTCCTAAATCAATCAAATTTAGAAAGTTTAAGGCTTTGTTATGATTAATCGGAAGTTTAATGAGAATGTTTTGAGGCTCACCTAAGTTAGGGATAGAAACCTTGGACCTAGTCCTCTCACTAACAAATCTGGACAATTTAAGGTTTATAGAGGATTGAAGGTCTAAGTGGGTAGATTCGGAAGACATCTGGAAAGACATACGAAGAAAGGTCAAGTTTAAGGGCATCTAAGAGAGAAATTAGGGTCCTAGGATACTTAGATTGCCATGGTTATATAATATAAGGGACCTCATAAAGACTATGCATCAACAATATATAGTACGAATTAAAAACATACGAGTGTAGAAGACGAACAGACAATCGAAGGTTATGACAAAATCATGATGATATGACCGTAAACAGACTAATAGACAACTAAGGAGCAAGGTACAGTGATAGCTTGTGTGTGCAACATAAAATGTGAAGAACAAACACATGTATAGATATTGAAAACAAATGATGACGGCAAAAAAGGTGACATGCAAGATTAAAATAAGCATAAAGTTGAAAATAAAGTCAAAATTATGAAAGAACAGAGAGAAATGGGTCAGAATCATACCTTGGATTGAAGAAAACGATGACGAGGAAGCTATATGGAATGGATGATCGTCGGACTCCTCCTTCTCTCTCTTCAAGGGGTTTGTAACACCCCCAGATCCAGGGTCAGGGATCTGGTCATTACGGTCTCAATATCCATCCATAAAACCAACATAATTTAAATTACAACCTTGTGACCCAAAACAACAACATAAAACACACCCGTTATAGTCCCAGAGATGAAATCAGAGTAACCCTCAATATTATTAATCATAAGTTTGAATTCTTACAACCCAAAGAATTAAAATTTTACCATTACATACTCTTTGCCATCCATTGGTATATGCCATATAATAAATACATTTGATGTTCAAATGCTAACAGCTAGCCTACCGGAAGCTGCATCTTCGGCAATGGTAGCTATGACCTTAGCGGTTAATCCTCTGACGGCTGACACCTGTCTATGCTAAGTACGCCTTGCGCGGCCATCTGATCTAGCTGTTGTTGTGATATAAATAAATAAAGCAAGGGTGAGCAATAGCCCACCAAAAATATAATTGAACAGTGATAATATATAACAGTCCAAAATATCTTAGAAACCATATGCCATGCATTAACGGACGTAGTACCAATATATGGTCTGAGATGAAGTTACAAGGTAACTCAAAATATATTTGTTCTGAAGAAATATCTACTATGTCAAAGATAAGCAAGATATTATCAAATTTTCATAATAGAGGAACTTGCGGAAGAATATTGCAATTCCAGTTCAAACACTATTCAAACCTGCCAACAATGATAATGTTGCAGGAAATTTTCCAACATTGAAAGATGAACTAATACTGGAGTTTGACGCGCCAGGAGACATAGCATTTACACGATGATCAGTCGCATGTTATGCTCCCCACCTCTTGTTCTCTACATGTAGAAGGAAGCACCGACGGATTTACTTGTCTACCGCCCTCTGGAACCCCCTCGGCCAACGGTTGGGCCATTTGCTGGACCGGCGCCACTGGGTCACTTACGCATCTCCTAGTTCATTTCACATCCATAACTTTGAAACGTAAAGTTCCTCCCCCTTTCCCCAAGTATAATACTTGTTGATAGGACTCCACATAGTAGTCGTATCTAGTTGGAAAGGAAAATTCACCAATATTTCCCAAGCTGATGCTTGTTAATGGATAAAAACTTGTTCCATCAATTATTACCCCTCGAGCGTTGAGGAGGTAACCAAACAGATTCATATCGATGTTTGAAAGAATCAAGATGTGAGTGACAAGATAGTTTAGCAAGTATAGGACCGGGCAGTCCAATAAATAACATCTCTCAAGTGAGGTCCCCTTATATATGTATTTTGAAGTTTGAGCGAGTATTTAAATCTTCTTATAAGACAGATTTAAATGAAGATAGAGTTTTGGGAACCTCACCTTGATAAAATAGTCATAAAAGACTCCGATATATTTTACATAATATTCGAAGGTGAAAGATAATCTTTGAATAATATAAATCATTATAAAAGAATTTAAAAGAATTTAAATAAATATTCTAAGAATATTTATTAAATCAATAATAATTAAGGAATATTATTAAATCATAATGTTGCTCGTAAGTAATCCTCGAATAAATATATAGAATCATTTACTAAATAACTCTCTTCTTTAAATGAATATTCAATATAATATTCATTAATTAAATAAACTCAAATAAATATTTCAAATAATATTCACTAAATAAATCAAACCTTAAATGAATATTTGAAAATAATATTAATTTAAAAATAATATTCTAAATGAATAGCCAAATAATATTCTTTTCGTAATCAAAACGTTAAAGGAATATTCGAAGCAATATTCCTTAAGTAAATAGAACTTCCAATGGATATTTTAAAATAATATTCATCAAGTACATAAAATCCTAAATGAATATTCAAAATAATATTCATTTAATAAATCAATTCCAAATGAATATTCAATTGATATTCATTAAACAAATAATATTCTAAATGAATATCCAAATAATATTCTAAATAAATATCCAAATGATATTCATTTAGTAATCAAAACCTTAATATTCGAAATAATATTCCTTGAGTAATTAGAACTTCCATAGAATACTTTTGAAATACTATTTATCAATTACATAAAACTTAAATGAATATACGAAAGTGATATTCACTTAATGAATAAAATTCCAATGAATATCAAAGTAATTATTCATTAATAATAAAACTCTAATGAATATTCAAAAATAATATTCATTAATATTTCTCGACTAAAATAATACTCAAATAACATTTCTCGAAAGATTTCCAAGTATTTGATACTTTTATGGAAATATAAATAATTTTTAATAATAACATTCCTCAAAATGAATACTACTCTGTCGCTGGAATCCCTCCGGGTTTCCACGACTATCTATATAACACAAAGTACCGACTCCCGGTCTCATATTTAAAGAATAAATATCATACGCCCTTCACTAAGGGTCCTAGCAAAACAATCCTGCTTATAACTGAAAATCCATATCTAGTCTATAAGCCAATATCAATTCAGGGAACAAGTATTCCAATATATATATAATTTGAAAACAACATGCATGCTATGACATATGTATAACAACAATCATATATATTATCACAACAACAGTTCCAAGGTATTGGAAACTTGCCTGGCAATCCTGAAGGGGTAGGGTGCCTCGTGTCAATCCGGTGATCTATAAATAGTCACAATAACCGAGGTCAATCACTTAACACTTTTTAAAAGTCTAAGTATAACTTATTTAAGTCGAAACACGTTTTCGAGTTATCTCGCTAAGCACCCTTTAGTGAAATTCTCTTTATTCTCACTATGACCCGTCATTCGTTCGCTACTAAGACACGTCGTCATACTTACACTTTGTATATACTTAAGTCGTATAAATTCTAAGGTTGGTCGTTTACGAATCAAGATTATACCTCGAGATTTATCGCCCGTTTTCTAAGTCATTTACCAAAGTCATAACCAAGTATGCTTCTAGGGGTTCGTTCGCGTTTAACCTTGATTCGAACATTTTATAAAATCGGAAAATGATCTATTCGACATGTGGTCTTCTCCCACACCTTCCTTTTTACCTCTATTATTTAATTATACAGATTCGCCACTGATTTCATAGTATTAAAGGAATCCAATTTCAGTTACGAACTTTCGATTACGGTTTCGAACCACTTTTACGAATTTAATAATAATTCCTAAGCCGTAAGTCTGTTTGTTTCGATTCTTGCACCAAAACGATCTATGACTCGAGATCTACAAGCTCATGTCAGGTCCTCAACCTTGTAAGAAACTTATAGTTTCGGACATGCTCTGTTTTTAACACCTATGTAAATTTCGACATTACGACGGCTTAAAAACGAATAATCCAATTTTCAAACAACCCAAATAATCATTCAACCAACAACCAACACTCATGGACACTATTTATCATCTTCCTCACTGTCTCAACAGGTCTTGGAGCCACAAAGTATATTTTAACATTTTTATAACACCCACATAACATACACGCTCTAAATCATGCATACAAGCCATAAACACCATCAAATTTCATATAAAAATCAAAGGTGGGTTAAGGGTTTACCTTCTTGGAAGCTCTAGGAACACTATCAAGTGTTTATAAACACTTAACAAGCCTTAGATAGTCTTTATATAGCTTAATCCTTAAGGACAAAACAAGAAAACTGGTTAATCACTTCGGAGTTACTATTCATCAGTCCAAAGAAATGCAAAAACGAGGTCCTTACCTTGATTTTCTGGATGAGGGTCCTAAAGAAGAATTGTAGAGCATCTAACCAGCTTTCCAAAAAGCTAAAGAACACCAAATTTCATTGAGTAATGAAGGAGATATGGCCATTAGAAAATCTGTCCAGAAACTGTCAAGCATCAGGACAGTTTGCTTCTTCAACTTGGAGAGGTGATTTGTCTAGGCTATACTACTTGGATTGCCACGAAACTTTGAGCGAATATTGCCCATGGAGTGGAGAGGATTGGGTTAAAGTTTGGTGATTTTATCATGGATAGAAATGGAGATATGATGTTTCTTCTATAGAGTGCTCTTGCTGGGCAATTTTTTAAGAAAATGGAGAGAATGGAGTTTGCTTGCTATAATGATATAATGTATGCATGTATGGCTTATATCTTGGATTCATCTTGTTTTTATGCTTTGTCAACAATCTATTGGTGCCACTTGTTGATCCCTCATTTGTCCAAGTGTTGGCACTACATTATGCAACTCCATTTTTGGCAAAATGCAACTACATCACTCACTTGTTTGTTGACTTTCAAGTAGGTCACTTGGATATTTTCTTTTCCCACCAATTGATTCTTCTTGTATCTTTGCTCTCTGCTTGTTTTTTTTGTCCGGTTATTACTCCATTTCAATAATCGTTCGGAGGAATATTTCAAATATTTATCGCTAGGGTTTTACCGGAAACCTTATTAATATTCTTGCTAATATATTTAATTCTCCTTTATAAATCTTGTATTTAAATTTCTCAAATCTTTTAAATAAATCCTTAAATCCTTCAGTGTCCAGGGAAATCTCGGAGAAAATAAAAGTGCTAATTTTCTGAATCAGATACCGTTTACATACACTTATCTCGCCCCTGTATCATGAATACGAACTCCGAATCCCGTTCTGAATACTTCTATATAGCGTCGTCTTAATCATATTCTCATTTCCACCAAAAACACTATTCACTACTTATTCTCTTTTATTCCTTATATATATATAAATGTCCTTGTTCTCTTTCAGGCATTCCTTAACCCTTTTACGGAACCACTGGACTAACAACAGATATTGATTTGGATGACACAAGAATATCTCCATCCTCTTTGGAGTGTCATAACTTATTCCTTAGGAGATAGATTATTCTAATCTAGGTTGTCAACCCATTCCATTCTTCATGACATATAATCTTTTAAATCTATACCCATTCACATTCATTGTTAATACCTTGTAGTCGGAGTCACTGTTCATTCTTTCATCAATATATAAAAAATGTTTTAATTCTACCGAAAATTCGGGTTCTTACAGTCTCCCCTCCTTAAAAGGATTCCGTCCCGGAATCAGGTAGAAGACAAATGGGGTAATTGTTGGTCATTTCACTTTCCAGTTCCCCGGTCAATCCTTAATCATTCCAGTATTCTTACAGCACACCTCACTAGTGCTATAATATATCCTTTATCCTTTTTCATCAACTTTGCTACTTTTCGAATAACATACTATCCGGGTTATGCTCTTACTCAGTCATATACTACTTGCCTTATTGGTATCGGTAGTGACTTTGGTATCACTATCGCGCTGCGAATTTCGGAGATAACCTCAATCGTAATTACGCATTTCCTAATCGCTTTAATCTTCGCAATCTCGATCAATATATAGAATTAGAGGAATTTGTTGAGAGATCACTATGATCAATGAACATTTGTCCTATTGCATAGTTAGTACAGAAGGTGGCCAGCCTTTAGTACTTGACAAGCAATTTAGACAAGCTATGGTATTCCACTTAGACTCCTATCACATAGACAGGTAGTCACGTAGCTGTACCTCCCCTCCTTAAAGGGTTGTTCATCTCAATTTAGAAGAAGATAAATAAGTAAGAAGAAAAGAAAAGAATTTCAAAGAATTATATAAGATCTTCATGATTGTCAAAAATATTATACTTAGAATTTACCTCTGAACTATAGAGGTTTATTATAGAAGAAAATAATCGTATTCGTATCAAATACTACTTTATCATAATCTCACATAACATATGTCCTTGCTGCTCCATCCATTATTCTATGGATATATATTCTTGTTTGATATTATAGTATCACTACTTTTGGGAATCCTTCAACCTCTTCGGTTAAATTTGGATTTCTCGCTTGACATTATTACTACTGACATCCCACGCCACGACACTGGCTCCTTCATATTCATAATTCTAACACCATCAGGTTGTCATTCCGAGAGCTCGTTAGGAAAACCCATTCATCAATCCATTCATAACATTCCTTGCTTCACATTCCATAATTAATTCCAAATCTTTTCTTTATCAATCACATCCTTCGTATTATCTAATTCTTATTTACTTCTGTTGTTTACCTCCACCGTCATCTTAGGGTTGAGACACTCGTCACCTTTACTCAATACGTGTTACACGTTTGGGTCAAATTTTCCCTTGTTCAACCATTTAGATTTCACCTTCTCATTCCATGAGTCTCTTTATTACTCAATGAGTCCATTCCATATTTCTTCGAATTTTCCAAACTTAAAAGGAGTCAATTTGTATGTCATTTATGCTTCTAATTCCAACTTCTCGTTATAGGCAACAGCTTTGCCATGACAATTCCATACTTTTCTTGCTTCATTACTAGGGCTTCTCAGGAGTCCGCAGATCTACTCCCTTATTGATCCTCAACTCTATATTCGACTCTATAAGTCACTTGTTTCCATTTCTACTATAATCCCTCTATGAACCATCATAGACTAATCATTTATTTCAAATATCTCGTCATTCCAAAATTAAACCATCCGAAATAAACCTGGTTGATTTCTCTAACTTAGACTCAATTCGACGTTTCCAGAGTCGCTATCACCTAATTTTTCAGAAGGATCACCATCGTTTATCGTTACGCAGTGCTTTAATAGCTAAACATACGGATTTCTCTAGGACATGCTCTGTTTTTAACACCTATGTAAATTTCGACATTACGACGGCTTAAAAACGAATAATCCAATTTTCAAACAACCCAAATAATCATTCAACCAACAACCAACACTCATGGACACTATTTATCATCTTCCTCACTGTCTCAACAGGTCTTGGAGCCACAAAGTATATTTTAACATTTTTATAACACCCACATAACATACACGCTCTAAATCATGCATACAAGCCATAAACACCATCAAATTTCATATAAAAATCAAAGGTGGGTTAAGGGTTTACCTTCTTGGAAGCTCTAGGAACACTATCAAGTGTTTATAAACACTTAACAAGCCTTAGATAGTCTTTATATAGCTTAATCCTTAAGGACAAAACAAGAAAACTGGTTAATCACTTCGGAGTTACTATTCATCAGTCCAAAGAAATGCAAAAACGAGGTCCTTACCTTGATTTTCTGGATGAGGGTCCTAAAGAAGAATTGTAGAGCATCTAACCAGCTTTCCAAAAAGCTAAAGAACACCAAATTTCATTGAGTAATGAAGGAGATATGGCCATTAGAAAATCTGTCCAGAAACTGTCAAGCATCAGGACAGTTTGCTTCTTCAACTTGGAGAGGTGATTTGTCTAGGCTATACTACTTGGATTGCCATGAAACTTTGAGCGAATATTGCCCATGGAGTGGAGAGGCTTGGGTTAAAGTTTGGTGATTTTATCATGGATAGAAATAGAGATATGATGTTTCTTCTATAGAGTGCTCTTGCTGGGCAATTTTTTAAGAAAATGGAGAGAATGGAGTTTGCTTGCTATAATGATATAATGTATGCATGTATGGCTTATATCTTGGATTCATCTTGTTTTTATGCTTTGTCAACAATCTATTGGTGCCACTTGTTGATCCCTCATTTGTCCAAGTGTTGGCACTACATTATGCAACTCCATTTTTGGCAAAATGCAACTACATCACTCACTTGTTTGTTGACTTTCAAGTAGGTCACTTGGATATTTTCTTTTCCCACCAATTGATTCTTCTTGTATCTTTGCTCTCTGCTTGTTTTTTTTGTCCGGTTATTACTCCATTTCAATAATCGTTCGGAGGAATATTTCAAATATTTATCGCTAAGGTTTTACCGGAAACCTTATTAATATTCTTGCTAATATATTTAATTCTCCTTTATAAATCTTGTATTTAAATTTCTCAAATCTTTTAAATAAATCCTTAAATCCTTCAGTGTCCAGGGAAATCTCGGAGAAAATAAAAGTGCTAATTTTCTGAATCAGATACCGTTTACATACACTTATCTCGCCCCTGTATCATGAATACGAACTCCGAATCCCGTTCTGAATACTTCTATATAGCGTCGTCTTAATCATATTCTCATTTCCACCAAAAACACTATTCACTACTTATTCTCTTTTATTCCTTATATATATATAAATGTCCTTGTTCTCTTTCAGGCATTCCTTAACCCTTTTACGGAACCACTGGACTAACAACAGATATTGATTTGGATGACACAAGAATATCTCCATCCTCTTTGGAGTGTCATAACTTATTCCTTAGGAGATAGATTATTCTAATCTAGGTTGTCAACCCATTGCATTCTTCATGACATATAATCTTTTAAATCTATACCCATTCACATTCATTGTTAATACCTTGTAGTCGGAGTCACTGTTCATTCTTTCATCAATATATAAAAAATGTTTTAATTCTACCGAAAATTCGGGTTCTTACAGTCTCCCCTCCTTAAAAGGATTCCGTCCCGGAATCAGGTAGAAGACAAATGGGGTAATTGTTGGTCATTTCACTTTCCAGTTCCCCGGTCAATCCTTAATCATTCCAGTATTCTTACAGCACACCTCACTAGTGCTATAATATATCCTTTATCCTTTTTCATCAACTTTGCTACTTTTCGAATAACATACTATCCGGGTTATGCTCTTACTCAGTCATATACTACTTGCCTTATTGGTATCGGTAGTGACTTTGGTATCACTATCGCGCTGCGAATTTCGGAGATAACCTCAATCGTAATTACGCATTTCCTAATCGCTTTAATCTTCGCAATCTCGATCAATATATAGAATTAGAGGAATTTGTTGAGAGATCACTATGATCAATGAACATTTGTCCTATTGCATAGTTAGTACAGAAGGTGGCCAGCCTTTAGTACTTGACAAGCAATTTAGACAAGCTATGGTATTCCACTTAGACTCCTATCACATAGACAGGTAGTCACGTAGCTGTACCTCCCCTCCTTAAAGGGTTGTTCATCTCAATTTAGAAGAAGATAAATAAGTAAGAAGAAAAGAAAAGAATTTCAAAGAATTATATAAGATCTTCATGATTGTCAAAAATATTATACTTAGAATTTACCTCTGAACTATAGAGGTTTATTATAGAAGAAAATAATCGTATTCGTATCAAATACTACTTTATCATAATCTCACATAACATATGTCCTTGCTGCTCCATCCATTATTCTATGGATATATATTCTTGTTTGATATTATAGTATCACTACTTTTGGGAATCCTTCAACCTCTTCGGTTAAATTTGGATTTCTCGCTTGACATTATTACTACTGACATCCCACGCCACGACACTGGCTCCTTCATATTCATAATTCTAACACCATCAGGTTGTCATTCCGAGAGCTCGTTAGGAAAACCCATTCATCAATCCATTCATAACATTCCTTGCTTCACATTCCATAATTAATTCCAAATCTTTTCTTTATCAATCACATCCTTCGTATTATCTAATTCTTATTTACTTCTGTTGTTTACCTCCACCGTCATCTTAGGGTTGAGACACTCGTCACCTTTACTCAATACGTGTTACACGTTTGGGTCAAATTTTCCCTTGTTCAACCATTTAGATTTCACCTTCTCATTCCATGAGTCTCTTTATTACTCAATGAGTCCATTCCATATTTCTTCGAATTTTCCAAACTTAAAAGGAGTCAATTTGTATGTCATTTATGCTTCTAATTCCAACTTCTCGTTATAGGCAACAGCTTTGCCATGACAATTCCATACTTTTCTTGCTTCATTACTAGGGCTTCTCAGGAGTCCGCAGATCTACTCCCTTATTGATCCTCAACTCTATATTCGACTCTATAAGTCACTTGTTTCCATTTCTACTATAATCCCTCTATGAACCATCATAGACTAATCATTTATTTCAAATATCTCGTCATTCCAAAATTAAACCATCCGAAATAAACCTGGTTGATTTCTCTAACTTAGACTCAATTCGACGTTTCCAGAGTCGCTATCACCTAATTTTTCAGAAGGATCACCATCGTTTATCGTTACGCAGTGCTTTAATAGCTAAACATACGGATTTCATAGTTGTCAATTTAATATCCTCTAGGAAAACAAAATAATCACTATTCCCTTTCCATAAGGAATGCTTCTTGAACTTGACGTAGGTATTACATGAAGCAGATAAAACTGCAGGAGAGCTTCCAGCATCACAGCTGGAACAGACTGGTGAGATTATTAATCATATGTCTCCAGTACAAGATTGGAAGATTAACAGTTTACTTAATCACTTTCCGAATCCTTGTTAAATATTTTCACAAGGATACTTTTCAGCATCACGACTCTCCAACCTCATATTCTCTATCTTGTTTGCACAGAAATACACCACAATACTTTCTTGTCATTCATCATCATGCCAATTAGCTTATCAATATCAGTGCCAATCTACCTTCTGTATTCAGTCATCCCTAAAATAAGGAAGAGTCTCTTGGGGAATTTGGTCTGGCCTGTCGCAGAGCCTTCTATTATTGGTAACGTGCTTTAGACAATATTATGAATCGAATGTTTACTTAAACTATCCTTATAGTTGATTCTCGCACAATCATCAGAAGGAATGTCAAACCCTCCATCACATTCTGACCTTCAAGGTCCCTTTTTCATTCTTATTCTGTTCTCTTTTGCATGAGCATTTATGGTACTTCTCAATACTTACAGTGTCGGCCACCTCATTGGCCTTTCTAGATAGCAATAATTTCTTGTAGTTAGTGTTTTCTGGATCTATTCCAACTTAAACTTCTCTAACTCGTTCCCCTCACTGTGGGGTGAATGTATTCTTTCTTAGATTCTGACTCAGGAGAAAAATATACATCAATCTTTTTCTATAAGTCATTGCTTCCACCTTTTGGTGTGAACTTATCACAGGTACTCCCAATCATACCTAGGATATTTCCTTACATAACTCCCTTCTTGTTTTAGGATAATCTCAACCTTATTGGTTCAATCCATACTTCCTCATGGTTTCACACATGCGTCATCTGGCCTTATTGTTACTATGTCATACATTCCTTACCAAACTTCCATTTTGAAGTTCAGAACATTACCTCTTCCCTTATAGGGTTTCTTAGGTCATCCTCATCATTCCTCCTATATCTTCTGGGTACAGGGTATATCAAACATCATTAATCAATTCTATAACAATTCTTTCTATGTACTTTTCGAGACTCCTTTCCACAAATCCTTACTGGTTATTGATACCTTGGTCGATTCAACTTATATCGTCTAATTTTACCATGTCTTTATTAGGGGTGATGCTATCCTTTGTGCATCCCCTAGGGTTCATTTTAATATTTGGACATTCTATCCTCAATTTTGTTTTCAAGGAATACTTACATCCTGTACTTGGCAATTCAATTATATATCCTTAATAAGGGTCTCTTTTCAATCATTCTCATCTTGATAATCTATAGGTAGCCTAATGCTAACCTCTTCTTTCAAACGAATGCCAGTCTATATGACCTTCCAAAAGACAACATATGTCTATCTGTCTTTCTTACAGAACTTGGTAATGGTAGCAAGGATGTTCTGGAAGATATTGGTCGAGTTCAACGTGAATCTCTTAGTGCCTAATGCTCTTCTTAAGGACACTAAGTTTCAGATAACATTTTTGCATCATACTACGCCATCTTTGACAATCTTCGTAACTCTTTATTGGTCACTATCCTCAATCCTAATACGTCCATGGTATATATAAAATCCATCATCATGTGTCTCAATTCATTTTATATCAAAAGTCCTCACGGTTGGCACTTGGTTAGAAGCACCCCGCTTTGTCCTTACCTTGCTGGTTCAGTCACTTGATAATCTTTAGTGACTTGGCCCAAACTGGCCATGCTAAAATATGTGAGTTTAGGGGTCGGCTAATAGCATTACTTTTCTAGCAATTGCTGGCATAGTGCCTTCTACTTTGATACCTTTTGATCTTGTCAAAACTTTACTCCATATAAGTCTTAATCGACTTCTCGGTACCGTCTCTGGCCACCTTCCTTTACTTTTATATTTTCAACTATTCATATTAATTCCATGTGCCACAAAGGTTTACACTCTTGGCATAACAACCTTTCCATTTAAGTCAATCCCGGAATTTCTCAATCTGGCTTGTTCTTAATTATATTTAACTTTTTCCGTCAAATCTCAACTTCATAATTTTACCCCTACATTCAACTGTAATAATCGGGGTCTGTCTACAAACCTGTATAACGGCTACTTTACCCAATTCACGGGGTTCGCTCCAATTTCCACTCTTCGGTGACGTATTCAGATAATCAGAAAGACAAGGTTTGCCAAATTGTTGAAGTCCTTTTCCAGAATCAGAGAAATTTCAGTCAATCTACCCACTTACTGGTAACACTAAGAAGATCCATTTTGATACCTGAACAATATTTCTAGGAACATCCAAGCGGGTGGAACCATAAACAGTTATAATAACGAAATGATTGACATAAAGTTGGGAGTTTAACCATTGGAAAGAAACCAAATATATATACCTCCCCTCGAAGGGAAATCAAAGTTCCCAAACTGAAATAGGCCACATTTTCCCGGTACATATTCGTCCTAATAGTCGATGCTTCTAAATGCCAGTCTATCTAACAACTAGTCTCAGAAGAAACACTACCGTCGAAATTAGTCATTACACAAAATTGGCACTATCAAGGCTATCCGAATCTGGTGAACCGTGCAGTCCGTATACATCCGCAATCACCCTACCGTGTTGCACAAGCACAGCACCTAAACCTGCACGAGGTGCATCCTAATAAATTTCCAAAATTTTTCCTTCCCCCATTAGATAACGCCAATGCTAGGTCGTCACCAATTTCATCTTTAGCTCCATGGAGATTTCTCCCCATTTATCTTGTACATTCAGACTTCTAGTCTTACAATTAAGTCGGGTTATGGGACTACACTCTTTGTAAAGTCCTGAGCAAATCTTGGGTGATACCTCGTGAATCTTATTAAATTTCTCACCTTTGCCGGTGTGGTTGGCCAATCTCCATTTGAAACTGTCTTTAACTTGGTGGGGTCGATCAATCACTACTTCCTATTGCTCATATGTCCTATTATCTGGACTTCATTTTGCCAAACTCTTACTTCGAGAACTTGGTCTACACCTGTTCCTTCAAGTTTTATCTAAAAGCATTCTCAATTACATCTCAACCACTGCTCGCCTTACCTAATCCATTTAAGATTCAGTGTCAGAATAAACTTAAGGTAACTACCATAACCCATTCAAGGAAAAGAAGGAATTTAATATTCCTTTGAATCACATGCATCTAATGTTTCTGGTTCATCATTCCACTGAATTGAACTAGACTTATACTTGGTTCCTGACGATAGCCTTATTACTAGTTTATCACAGACTCACTGGTCTTCTCCTCTTGTAGGTTCTGAGATCATTGTCTCGCTTAGTACTTCCTCATATTCTTTATCCAATCATGCCATCACCTTCCAATGTCTTTATTTTCTAAGTTGATCCATTCAAAAAATGGACATTTCCTTGAGCCAAACCACCTCATTAATCTCAGTCTGACTTTATAAATTATAACTTATGAAATCTGCCTTCTCATGGTGAATTACCATTAACAATATTCACATTAATCCATTTATCACATGATATGACACTTGCTGCCTCTATCTCAACTGCTCCTGGAGACTCTGCTCCTTGTCCTCTATTGTTGTCTTTGATATTCATGTACCACTCTAACTCTTTTCTCATTAATCTAAAGGTCTCTAAGGATTTTTATCTCTCCCCATATAAGATCTCAAGTAATTCCTCAAATCCATCTTACCTGCTGGTACTTCATCTAGCAGTCCAGCTATGAATCCAATACGCATCTTTAGTTCTCTTAATAATATCTCAGTTCTTTACGCTCACTTTTCTGAGTACTGCACCTTAACTCTTACAGTCTCTCTGGCTGTAGCCCTCATTCCTTAAGGGTAAACTCCTTATCCTTATCAGGATTCTCCTCCTTTGCTGGAACCTCTTCCGGGTCCTCATTAGGGTACTCTATCGAATCCATCATCCGATTTTCAGCATCAGAACAAGCATCATTGTGTTACTGCTCGTAATCCCCAAGGTCTGTCACCTTACTAGTCGATACAAGAACGAGCTAAGTTACTATCATGATACTTTAGGGTTCCCATAAGGGTTTTATATGTCTGTACTACATTATGTAGTCCGACTATGAACTTGGCAAGAGTTCTTATTATCTTAATGAATTTATTGTTTTAACGTCACGTCATCTCTGGGATTTATAACGCTCGCTCTGATACCATTTCTGTAACACCCCCAGATCCAGGGTCAGGGATCTGGTCGTTACGGTCTCAATATCCATCCATAAAACCAACATAATTTAAATTACAACCTTGCGACCCAAAGCAACAACATAAAACACACCCGTTATAGTCCCAGAGATGAAATCAGAGTAACCCTCAATATTATTAATCATAAGTTTGAGTTCTTACAACCCAAAGAATTAAAATTTTACCATTACATACTCTTTGCCATCCATTGGTATATGCCATATAATAAATACATTTGATGTTTAAATGCTAACAGCTAGCCTACCGGAAGCTGCATCTTCGGCAATGGTGGCTATTACCTCAACGGTTAATCCTCTGACAACTGACACCTGTCTATGCTAAGTACGCCTTGCGTGGCCATCTGATCTAGCTGTTGTTGTGATATAAATAAATAAAGCAAGGGTGAGCAATAGCCCACCAAAAATATAATTGAACAGTGATAATATATAACAGTCCAAAATATCTTAGAAACCATATGCCATGTATTAACGGACGTAGTACCAATATATGGTATGAGATGAAGTTACAAGGTAACTCAAAATATATTTGTTCTGAAGAAATATCTACTTTGTCAAAGATATGCAAGATATTATCAAATTTTCATAATAGAGGAACTTGCGGAAGAATATTGCAATTCCAGTTCAAACACTATTCAAACCTGCCACCAATGATAATGTTGCAGGAAATTTTCCAACATTGAAAGATGAAATAATACTGGAGTTTGACGCGCCAGGAGACATAGCATTTACACGACGATCAGTCGCATGTTATGCTCCCCACCTCATGTTCTCTACATGTAGAAGGAAGCACCGACGGATTTACTTGTCTACCACCCTTTGGAACCCCCTCGGCCAACGGTTGGGCCATTTGCTGGACCAGCGCCACTGGGTCACTTACGCATCTCCTAGTTCATTTCACATCCATAACTTTGAAACGTAAAGTTCCTCCCCCTTTCCCCAAGTATAATATTTGTTGATAGGACTCCACAAAGTAGTCGTATCTAGTTGGAAAGGAAAATTCACCAATATTTCCCAAGCTGATGCTTGTTAATGGATAAAAACTTGTTCCATCAATTATTACCCCTCGAGCATTGAGGAGGTAACCAAACAGATTCATATCGATGTTTGAAAAAATCAAGATGTGAGTGACAAGATAGTTTAGCAAGTATAGGACCGGGCAGTCCAATAAATAACATCTCTCAAGTGAGGTCCCCTTATATTTGTATTTTGAAGTTTGAGCGAGTATTTAAATCTTCTTATAAGACAAATTTAAATGAAGATAGAGTTTTGGGAACCTCCCCTTGATAAAATAGTCATAAAGACTCCGATATATTTTACATAATATTCGAAGGTGAAAGATAATCTTTGAATAATATAAATCATTATAAAAGAATTTTAAAGAATTTAAATAAATATTCTAAGAATATTTATTAAATCAATAATAATTAAGGAATATTATTAAATCATAATGTTGCTCGTAAGTAATCCTCGAATAAATATATAGAATCATTTACTAAATAACTCTCTTCTTTAAATGAATATTCAATATAATATTCATTAATTAAATAAACTCAAATAAATATTTCAAATAATATTCACTAAATAAATCAAACCTTAAATGAATATTTGAAAATAATATTAATTTAAAAATAATATTCTAAATGAATAGCCAAATAATATTCTTTTCGTAATCAAAACGTTAAAGGAATATTCGAAGCAATATTCCTTAAGTAAATAGAACTTCCAATGGATATTTTAAAATAATATTCATCAAGTACATAAAATCCTAAATGAATATTCAAAATAAAATTCATTTAATAAATCAATTCCAAATGAATATTCAATTGATATTCATTAAACAAATAATATTCTAAATGAATATCCAAATAATATTCTAAATAAATATCCAAATGATATTCATTTAGTAATCAAAACCTTAATATTCGAAATAATATTCCTTGAGTAATTAGAACTTACATAGAATACTTTTGAAATACTATTTATCAATTACATAAAACTTAAATGAATATACGAAAGTGATATTCATTTAATGAATAAAATTCCAATGAATATCAAAGTAATTATTCATTAATAATAAAACTCTAATGAATATTCAAAAATAATATTCATTAATATTTCTCGACTAAAATAATACTCAAATAACATTTCTCGAAAGATTTCCAAGTATTTGATACTTTTATGGAAATATAAATAATTTTTAATAATAACATTCTTCAAAATGAATACTACTCTGTCGCTGGAATCCCTCCGGGTTTCCACGACTATCTATATAACATAAAGTACCGACTCCCGGTCTCATATTTAAAGAATAAATATCATACGCCCTTCACTAAGGGTCCTAGCAAAACAATCCTGCTTATAACTGATAATCCATATCTAGTCTATAAGCCAATATCAATTCAGGGAACAAGTATTCCAATATATATATACTTTGAAAACAACATGCATGCTATGACATATGTATAACAACAATCATATATATTATCACAACAATAGTTCCAATCAATTAACACTTTTTAAAAGGCTAAGTATAACTTATTTAAGTCGAAACACGTTTTCGAGTTATCTCGCTAAGCACCCTTTAGTGAAATTCTCTTTATTCTCACTATGACCCGTCATTCGTTCGCTACTAAGACACGTCGTCATACTTACACTTTGTATATACTTAAGTCGTATAGATTCTAAGGTTGGTCGTTTACGAATCAAGATTATACCTCGAGATTTATCGCCCGTTTTCTAAGTCATTTACCAAAGTCATAACCAAGTATGCTTCTAGGGGTTCGTTCGCGTTTAACCTTGATTCGAACATTTTATAAAATCGGAAAATGATCCATTCGACATGTGGTCTTCTCCCACACCTTCCTTTTTACCTCTATTATTTAATTATACAGATTCGCCACTGATTTCATAGTATTAAAGGAATCCAATTTCAGTTACGAACTTTCGATTACGGTTTCGAACCACTTTTACGAATTTAATCATAATTCCTAAACCGTAAGTCTGTTTGTTTCGATTCTTGCGCCAAAACGATCTATGACTCGAGATCTACAAGCTCATGTCTGGTCCTCAACCTTGTAAGAAACTTACAGTTTCGGACATGTTCTGTTTTTAACACCTATGTAAATTTCGACATTACGACGGCTTAAAAACGAATAATTCAATTTTCAAACAACCCAAATAATCATTCAACCAACAACCAACACTCATGGACACTATTTATCATCTTCCTCACTGTCTCAACAGGTCTTGGAGCCACAAAGTATATTTTAACATTTTTATAACACCCACATAACATACACACTCTAAATCATGCATACAAGCCATAAACACCATCAAATCTCATATAAAACTCAAAGGTGGGTTAAGGGTTTACCTTCTTGGAAGCTCTAGGAACACTATCAAGTGTTTATAAACAATTAACAAGCCTTAGATAGTTTTTATATAGCTTAATCCTTAAGGACAAAACAAGAAAACTGGTTAATCACTTCGGAGTTACTATTCATCAGTCCAAAGAAATGCAAAAACGAGGTCCTTACCTTGCTTTTCTGGATGAGGGTCCTAAAGAAGAATTGTAGAGCATCTAACCAGCTTTCCAAAAAGCTAAAGAACACCAAATTTCATTGAGTAATGAAGGAGATATGGCCATTAGAAAATCTGTCCAGAAACTGTCAAGCATCAGGACAGTTTGCTTCTTCAACTTGGGGAGGTGATTTGTCTAGGCTATACTACTTGGATTGCCACGAGTGGAGAGGCTTGGGTTAAATTTTGGTGATTTTATCATGGATAGAAATGGAGATATGATTTTTCTTCTATAGAGTGCTCTTGCTGGGCAGTTTTTTAAGAAAATGGAGAGAATGAAGTTTGCTTGCTATAATGATATAATGTATGCATGTATGGCTTATATCTTGGATTCATCTTGTTTTTATGCTTTGTCAACAATCTATTGGTGCCACTTGTTGATCCCTCATTTGTCCAAGTGTTGGCACTACATTATGCAACTCCATTTTTGGCAAAATGCAACTACATCACTCACTTGTTTGTTGACTTTCAAGTAGGTCACTTGGATATTTTCTTTTCCCACCAATTGATTCTTCTTGTATCTTTGCTCTCTGCTTGTTTTTTTTTTGTCCGGTTATTACTCCATTTCAATAATCGTTCGGAGGAATATTTCAAATATTTATCGCTAAGGTTTTACCGAAAACCTTATTAATATTCTTGCTAATATATTTAATTCTCCTTTATAAATCTTGTATTTAAATTTCTCAAATCTTTTAAATAAATCCTTAAATCCTTCAGTGTCCAGGGAAATCTCGGAGAAAATAAAAGTGCTAATTTTCTGAATCCGATACCGTTTACATACACTTATCTCGCCCCTGTATCATGAATACGAACTCCGAATCCCGTTCTGAATACTTCTATATAGCGTCGTCTTAATCATATTCTCATTTCCACCAAAAACACTATTCACTACTTATTCTCTTTTATTCCTTATATGTATATAAATGTCCTTGTTCTCTTTCGGGCATTCCTTAACCCTTTTACGGAACCACTGGACTAACAACAGATATTGATTTACATGACACAAGAATATCTCCTTCCTCTTTGGAGTGTCATAACTTATTCCTTAGGAGATAGATTATTCTAATCTAGGTTGTCAACCCATTGCATTCTTCATGACATATAATCTTTTAAATCTATACCCATTCACATTCATTGTTAATACCTTGTAGTCGGAGTCACTGTTCATTCTTTCATCAATATATAAAAAAAGTTTTAATTCTACCGAAAATTCGGGTTCTTACAGGGTTTTTGTAAGAATTGGTAAAGGTAAAAAACTGAACCTAGAGTTAGAGATGTGATTAAATTGCCGAGGTAAATAGGGGACAGTCGCGTACATGTGGCAACAAGCGACTAGAACAGAAGCTGAAATGATACACGCGCAGGAGGCATGTGAACTTTGGAAGAAGACCACATTAACTACAGCTTCGGTAATTGATAAGGTTATTTCAAATTTTGAGTTATCCCTCTAAAATATCTACTGCCAACCATTATCCTCTCCCATATTTTAAATTATGAAAATTTAAAGAGACGTGCCAAGGTGTTTAGAAATAACCACAGGAAGCTGAGTGAAGACATAAAGTTGATTTCGAAAGCTACAACTTGAAAAAAATTAGTTCAAAGAAAATTCAGAAAAGAATAACAGAAGAACAGGTTCCTTATTGGAAAGAAAGCTAACCAAGACTATACTAGCTGAAAATATTTTATGTCCTGTTTCTTACGTAGAGTTAGCTCATGTAGGCTTGGATATATGATATTGAAGTGAAGTATTTTAAAAATAATAATTCAAAATTGGACCCCAGATCAGAAAGCAAAATAGGTTCCTTTCACATTACATGATTTCGAGGAACCGGGGGGTAGTTGTTGTGCCCAAAATTACCATTGGCTGAATTTAGGCCCATTAAGCCATAGGGTCCAATTTACACAAGCTAGAAGATGGATCTAGCGCAAGCCATGAAGATTAGATAAAAAGAAATGAGTATCAGACAGAGAGATGATCAAGAGTTGATAAGCATCAGGAGGTTCCTGAAGAACTGGAAGTTAAACATATTGCAAATGGACCAGGTTCCTCCTTGTAGAGGTTTTCGACTCAGCCTAGCAACAGCCATAGAGACAACCAGAAGCATGTGAAGACACCAAAGAAGCTTTCCAGCCTAATAAGAGTGTTGTTTGTGCAGGTACAGATGCCTATGGAGAGGTTCCTGAGCAGTAGGTCCCGAAATAAGGAGGTTCTTGAGAAACAGGCTCCTGAGATATAGGTTCCTGAGCACCAGATTCCTAAGCTTAGCTGACAAAAAGATCTAGAAGCCATCTAGAAAGATATAGATTTATAATTGGAGTGTATTTCTAGGATGTAGTTGATCCTAGATTACTTTCAATAGATTCCAGATTCATAGTAGAGTACGAACTCCAGTTCTACTCTACTTAGCCAACCAATTTGTGGTAAGCTCTAAAGGAACTTGAGCCCAACACGAATAAGACTTCCTCATAATAGCTGTTCAAGCATAATCAACTTAGCATTAGAACTACGTGAGTTTGATTCCTATATAAAGGATACGTAGGCATCTTGAGAGGGGACGAATTTCAGCTCTCTAATTCTCTGTAAAGGAATCTGAGATTATTGGACTCCCCAAAAACACAACCCAAATCTTCCATAGAACAATTGATCGTCAGCCTTTACAACTCACCGAAAACCACACAAAATTTGTTACGAAATCCACTCATCAACACCAAACATTAAAGGTCAATAAACATGTTGACAATTCCTGCAAAATTAAACCAACAAGAGCAACATTACTCTAGCCAAAAGAGAACACCTTTGGCTAGATACCTTAGTCAACTGTCATGACACACCATCTTCCATAAGATGAAAAATGGATTGGAATAAGGATTGAGAAAGAAAAAATCAAAATCTGTCCAAAACAACTTTAATTAGATCTCCAAATATAACTCAACACTATACTAAAGTCCCAACCAAAGGGAATACCTTTGGTTAGACATAAAACTAAAACCGAGTTCCTCTTAAAAATATATCGGTTCTTTAACTATAAAACATAATACGGGTTTATAAATTCTGATTCCTTCCAAACCACCACAGATTATACAGATGCAATCTGCAATCCAACAACACTCATATAAACTTTAGACTGATATTGCTATATAAAACGTAACTGATAACTCCCATAACAATCCTTGAAATAATTCCAATTAACTTGAAAATTACTAACCCTTAGGTGCAATTTTCTCACTATTTAAATCTTTTTAGGAGTAGAAAATGAATTTCAGATAAATGAAACTTTTTTAACAATGAAACCTTTTTTCATTCAATAAAATTTGTAAGAGTAAGTTAGAAGTATAATTATTCGGAAATATTTTTTAGAAAAATGCCCCTAAATATGTATAAATAACTAGTTCTTTCTTTCTCTTTTACTTTCAACACCTTTTTTCTCTCATTTCCCATGAGCAGAGAAATTAGAAACAAAAACATTTCCAAATAGATGTTACTATGTTAGAATAGTATTTGTTCAATTAATATTAAGTACGGATTGGATCCTAAACAATCATAAAATTAAGGGCAAGTCTCTAACTCCTGATAATGTATGCTTAAAAACTTTTTCCAAATAATTCACCAATATTAAAGCAAACTGTAATTTAATAATTAACTCCTAAAAATGATTTAACAAGTTCAATGGTTCAGAATACAGATAGGAATGAAGCCCTTGGTCCAATTTTGAGAACTCTTAAAGATGCACATAACATGATGTTTGCTCAAAGTATTATTCAGGGCCTGATTTCTACAGACAATGGAACAGGAAAATGAAACAAAGCATTCATATCCATTTACTCAGATCATTGAAAAACATCATATTCTATTACTCAGTAAGGAACTTTCAATCTTTGCGGTTCAGGACCTGCTACCATATCTTTCCCACAGTATGTTCAAGAGCACCATTGTCAATTCTCCGACAATTCCTGCACATGCAATATTATATATAAGCCTTCCACTACACCACCTAGTTGAAGACATTAGGAAATAAACTTGAATAATAGAATCATGCATAATCTCCAACAGATAACATTAAAAATAACCGATTAATAAGAGATAGGTCCATCTAACCCCCTCCAAAACTCGGTTCATTTATATAGCATCATAATGACGAAATAGATAGGTCCATCTAAGAAGAGGGAATAAGAAAGATATTTGAACCGCTACAAATCGCACATAAGGAATCTTAGATGAGCTGCTCAGCAACTACCATTTAAGACAAAAATTGCTAAGAATGATAATTAAATTTTCCGAATACTACCTATATAATCTTATAAAAAACTTTAGCCTATTCATCCCAAGCAAATACACAATAAGAATTTAGAAAGATTAGCATCCAAACTCATAAACTATATTATTGTGACCTATACATCAATTCTCATTCAAAATTATCCATATGCAACTAGTCTGGCCTAACAAATCTAACCACTCGACCTATATCCATTTAATATTTGAGGATTAACTACATTAGACCTATACTTAGCCGTAAAAAAAATCTTCGAGCGCCAATCAAGAAGGCAGGAATATAAGCAAAGGCCTACACAAGTACTTCTGAGGATATATTAAAATTATATTTATCATACTTAACTAATAATATATATATATACTAATCAAACACTTCAACCAACTGTCATGAGTCTCAACTTATTTAGTTAGGGATTTGCTAGAAATCGTGTTAGATCTTCTAATTGTAACAGTGATAGTTCTGGTAAAAAATAAAACCCCACAAAGCATTGATAATCTTTGTATATTAAAAATGTAAATACTTCAAACACTAAAGGTGCTTCTAACAAAGAACCTCACAGTATCTAATATCTGCCGCACACAAATTATGGCATGTATAGCAGCACGATTTATCATAAAAATAACATCTTATGACCCTGCAGAACAGTTCTGTGAATGCAGTACATATTTTAGCCACAACAATTAATAACATCGATGAACGTCTACTACACATAGCAAGGGTATAATGCAATGGAAGTGATACTTAAGAAAACACAGAGCCAGCCCAATCAACTATCATTCACTTGTTAGGTTAGGGGACTTACACATAATCCGAGATTCACAAACACTAATATAGAGAACATACACAACCAATTGATTAGTTGACAATATCTACCAAAGCGTGGTAACTGAAGAGAATAAACACTTATATAAACTATTTACGCACACACAGAATGACCTAATACTCAAAGTCTATAAGTATTGGAATGCTTTTTATTATTCTCTCTATTAAACTGAACTGAGTACATACATATATGATGTGTGAAATTACGTCTAACCGCAAATGCACGGTATCAATTGTAGTTGATACTAGCAAATACGGGTCGATTCCTCAAGAAGACAATTTCAATTCAATTATTATCAATCGTTTCTAGTCACAAACGATTAGTTGAGAATTTTATTAACCACTAAAACAAATTTAACAAAGGTTTTAAATCAATTAATTAAGGGATCTAGGGCAATTCAGGTTCACCATGCTTACACCAAAAAAATCACAAAGGTATAGCTTTTTAATGGGGTTAAGTAATTAAAGCAATGGTTAATCTTTTTCAAGCATTAACATTATCAGAATATCTAATGATGCTTTCACAATCACCTTCAATTCCGCTAATTGTATGTAAGCCTCTAGTAGTAAAATCTTTCGATCTATTACTCATATTGCAATCAATTAATCCATGGTATTGCGCAATTACACAAATTAAGAATTAGAACATATCAATCAGAATTACTCTTTACCCATCAATCTACTAATCAAATTAAACCCAAATCATGGTGCAAACATGGCTCCCCTTGATACCCGAGAATTAAATTACTCAGTCATTCCAGGATTAAAACTAACAATGATAATCAAGAAAGCCATAATAAACATGTAATTAATAAGGAGAAGATAAGAAATACCTTAAACCTTTGAATAATGAAGAACAATTAAATCTAAGAATTGAATTGAGCTTGCAAAGATGAAGAAGAAAATAAAACCCTAGCTTTATCAAATATGAAGAACGTATGTAAAAAGATAGATAAAAGATGTCTTTACAATGTACCCCTAAAAGTCTTTTTATAGAGGTGTTTGGAAATTCCTAAATAACTAAGGTTATTGCCCAAATTAAAAACCCAGCTGATAATTAATTTGAATTAAATTCTAAATAGGAAATAGAATTAATTATATGTTTTTTCTGAAATTTCCCGCACAAGTACAGGAGGTCCAAGGCACGGTAGCCCTTATTCTTGCGCTGTAGCACTAAAACAGGCGCAGTAGCCCTCAAAACAGGCGTTGTAGCCCTCAAAACAGGCGCTGTAGCGCTGCTCAGCCCCAGGAAATCTACTGTTGTGCCAAGTCAAGTAGCGCTGTAGCGCCTCGATAGCGCTCTTGCGCCTCGAAGCCCCTGGACATCCTTTATTCTGTTCCAAAATTTCTAAGCAACGAGCCGGAATTCCACCATTTCTTCTCGTAAATTCACCAAATAAATTTCTCGAGCTAGAAATCACATAAAAACATTAAATAATGCTCGATTCCTTCCGACTTGACAATTATTTATTTCCTGCAACAAACTCAAATAAAACTAATTAAATCGACACGATTATTCGCAAAAGCACCGTAAATGTGGGAATAAAATCCTATAAAATATATATAAAATATACTCTATCAAATATCCCCATAATTTGCACTTTCCGCGTCCTCGTGCAAACTAACATAAAAACTATACTAACTAATTAGTACCACTTCCGTAGGTGATCACGGTTGCATTTGGCATATGCAACAAGACCTTTAAACCCCTAGGTAGCCCTAGTGGACGAGTAAGGTCTCGTGAGGGTTTATAGTGAATATACCCACAAAATTCATCCAACCATGCAAAAGATTAATGCCAACACAACACCACACACACCCGTCCTCTCATGCCACTTCAACTTAAGAATCAAAATGAACATGCAATGCCTTGGTGTCTAAAGTTCAAGTATCCACATAGTTTACTCAAAGAAGATGCATAAGATCATAGAAATTCATGTCAAATGTAAGAATAGGTTGGTAAACATGCTAAGCATACAAGAGCACATCTTTGAGACACAACCTGGGATATCCTATGCAAAAGCAACAACTCACCATTCACTCACAAAAATATTCACTCAAAACAATTGGTAAGTGTTTCACTCAACTCCAACAATATCATAAACATGCATCGTCCTTGTTATCAATCTAACCTTTATCGCAACATACATCATCAATGACAATCAAAAGGTCTTTGTTAAGGTTGTAACGGGGCTAAGGATAAGGTATGTCAAGAAAGCCAAAGAAGGTTAAATCAAATGCTAGTACCTGACAATAAAATTCAAACAACTCCCATACTTTCATCCCCACACTTGAACTTTTACTTATAAACAACTTGACTAGTCGAATCAAAGTAGGATCACAAAAGATAAGAATGCCATCATATTTATATTTTTTTTCCCTTTTTTTTTTTCTTTTTTTTTCTTTTCTTTTTTTCTGTTTTTTTTTTCAAGAGAGCTAAGTAATAGCAAGAACAACGATCCCATAACTATGATTTCAAACTTCGACTATCAAGCTATGAACCAAACCCCAAATATTCCCCCAAAGTTATGATCATCAATAAAACCTCCCTTTTATGCACACCTTATCACTCCCTTACAAATAATACTAGCCTTTGACAATTTGGTTCAAATTAATGCAAGGCCAATAGAATAAAAAGGATAATGGCAAGTAGCTTGGTATGTCACCGAAAGAATAAGATTAGGCTCAAAGGATTAACTAATGGATCATGTATAAATGGTTTGGATATATAGGAAATATGAGGTTATACCTAATTGCCTTTATCATGTTATCATCAATTAATGTCATGCATCTTAAGAAAGACCTCAAGCAAGTGCTACCAATGCAAACGACAAGTGGACACTCAAGCAAACGAATAATCATGCAAAAGATATGCATATAGGCTCAAAACTCACTTGGTGTGACAAAGCATAATCAATCCCAAATAACAGTCTCTCTAACGTACCTACTTGTATTCAAAGCATATAGACCAAATTACCTTGCACATATTCATGGCATTCTAATCATTTAGCACATTCAATAAGTCTACTAGTTTCTACTTGCTAGTGTACGTGTGTGCACAAGAACATCACATATCATTTCTCATACAAAAGCATCCATAAACACAAGATTCCTACGCATGCATGTGTGTATCAAGCAAAATACAACAACTAATCAAATTGCATGGCTAGAATTATTTTTGGTATTTTCGATTTTTTTTTTAATTTTTTTTATATACACTACGCTGAGAACACTAAGAACACCTCCCCACACTTAAGCGAGTCAATGTCCTCAATGACTCATTAACTAAACAAAGAAATCTACAATATATAAAACAGAAGGAAAGAAGAACTCCCCTTTGCAGAAGCATGATCCATGGGTTGCCTCCCAAGAAGCGCTTTTGTTTAACGTCGTTGGCTCGACTCAGCTGGTTCAGATCTCCGTGGAGGGGTTGTCAAGATAAATCACTTCCATCTTCCCTACGAATGCACCATCCACATATAATTTAAGGCGTTGACCGTTGACCTTAAATTTTGTTCCATCTCATCCCATAACTTCAATAGCACCATAAAATTTGACATCGGTGACAGTAAAAGGTCCGGACCATCTTGATTTGAGCTTCCCCGGAAAAAGTCGAAGTCTGGAATTGAACAACAACACCTTGTCACCAACCTGAAAATCTCTTCTCTGAATCATCTTATCATGCATCTTCTTCGTTCTCTCCTTGTAAAGCCGAGAGTTTTCATAAGCATCAAAACGAAGCTCATCTAACTCATTAAGTTGAAGAAGTCTCGCTTGCCCCGCAGCCTTCAAATCCATGTTGAGTTCTTTTATAGCCCAAAAAGCGCGATGTTCCAATTCCACTGGCAAGTGACATGCTTTACCATAGACCAGCCGATAAGGAGTGGTTCCTATAGGTGTTTTGTATGCCGTCCGATAAGCCCACAAAGCATCATCTAACTTCAAGTACCAATCTTTCCTTGACTTTGCAACCATTTTCTCCAAAATGCTTTTGATTTGGCGGTTAAAAACCTCCACTTGGCCACTTGTTTGAGGGTGATATGCAAGAGCAACCTTGTGAGTAACGCCATATTTCTTCAACAAAGTTTCAAACTGTCGATGGCGAAAATGAGAACCACCATCACTTATCACTGTTCTAGGAACTCCAAAACGAGGGAAGATAATATTCTTGAAAAGTTTCATAACTACCTTGGAATCATTGGTTACCGATCCAACTGCTTCAACCCACTTGGACACATAATCGACAGCAACTAAGATGTATCTCATCCCACAAGAACATGGGAAGGGTCCCATAAAATCAACACCCCACACGTCAAATATCTCGACCTCAAGAATACCGATTTGAGGCATCTCATGGCGTTTAGAAATATTACCCGTCCTTTGACATGCATCACACGTCAAACAGAAAGCACGAGCATCCTTAAATAGAGAGGACCAAAAGAACCCGGATTGAAGTACCTTAGCAGCAGTTTTGGAAGGACCATGGTGGCCTCCACAAGCAAGAGAATGACAATGCTTGAGAATGTCATGTACTTCGAACTCAGGGACACATCTACGAAAGTTTCCATCAGCACATTTTCGATACAAGAAGGGGTCATCCCAAAAATATTGTTTATCATCGTGATAAAACCTCTTTCTTTGCTGATAAGTCAATTCTGGAGGGTGAGATCCACTAACACAGAAATTTGCAAAATTTGCATACCATGGAGTTTGAGTAGCAACCGAAAACAGGTGATCATCTGGAAAAGAATCGTCAATAGGAGTACTTGACGCAATATCAGATTTGAAACGCAACCGTGAGAGATGATCCGAAACTACATTCTCAGCACCCTTCTTGTCTTTGATTTCAAAGTCAAATTCTTGGAGTAACAGAATCCAACGAATAAGCCTTGGCTTTGCTTCTTTCTTCGCCAACAGATACTTAAGTGCCGAATGATCAGTGTGAACAATGACCTTGGAGCCAATGAGATAGGCTCAGAATTTGTCAAGAGCGTAGACCACAGCTAGAAGTTCTTTCTCAGTAGTAGCATAATTGACTTGAGCTTCATCCAAGGTTTTACTTGCATAGTAGATGGCGGGCAATACCTTGTCTTTCCTTTGACCGAGAACTGCTCCAACTGCATAATCACTTGCATCACACATGATTTCAAATGGAAGATTCTAATCTGGAGATTGAATGATTGGTGCATGTAACACCCCCAGATCCGGGGTCCGGGATCTGGTCGTTACGGTTTCCAATTCTATCCACAACACTTGAACTTTCCTTAACATAAAATAAATTACATCTCTATGACCTAACACAACAATGTAAAACACACCCGTTATAGTCCCAGAGATGAAATCAGAGTAACAATCAAATTTTATTAATCACATTATGAGTTCTTACAATCCAAAAGAATTTCAATATAAATACATACTCTTTGCCATCCATTTACATAAGTTATACTAGACCATATACTTGGTACTGAAAGAATAAATATATCCTACCAATAGCTTCTTCTTCAGCTCTGGCAGTCTCAACGTCCTCGCCCGCGTCGAGTGCGCCTTGTGCGAGTCATCTGGTCTAGCTGTTGTTGTGATATAATAATAAAGCAAGGGTGAGCAATAGCCCACCAACAATAATATATAACTGAACGATAATATATAACAGTTCAAAAGTATCTTTCACACCATATGCCATGCATTTACGGAAATGATGCCAGTATAATATGAACGATGAAGTTACAAGGTAACTTAAAGTATTTGTTTGTAGAAATATTTGCTACATCAAAAGTAAGCGTGATATTCTCATTGTCATTAAAAGGAGGAACTTGCATGAAAAGATTGCAATTCCAGTTATGAACACTTTTCCAGCTCTGCCAACAGTAATCATGTTGTAGGAAATAATTAAGTTTGGATGATGAACCAATGATGGAGTATTCACCGCGCCCGCTGTTCCAATCTTGATGATCATTCGAGATCGTACAGCTCAAATTAGATTTACTAACGGTAGAAGGAAGAACTGACGGCTTTACTTGTATACCGCCTTACTAGCTCTCCCCGGCCAACGGTTGGGCCAAAGGGGATGGACCGGCGCTACTCGGCCTCTTACACGACTCCTAGTTCAAATAGAATTCATGATTCTGAATGTAACGTTCGCCCCCCTTTCCCCAAGTATAATACTTGTTGATAAGACTCCACAAAGTAGTCGTATCTAGTTGGAAAGGAAAATTCACCAATAACTTCCAAGCTATTGCTTGGTAACGAATATCAACTTGTTCCAACCATCTTACCCCTCGAAAGATGAGAAGGTAAACAACGACTTGATAAGTCAATAGCACCCGAGTTGCGAGTGAAGAGAATACTTTATGACCGGGAAGTCGACAAGATAAATATCATTTTCCAAGTAAGGTTCCCTTATTATTAAGGAAGATAGACGCAAAGAAGAATGATGTCTGAGAACCTTTCTTGATATAAGATTAATAATAATATGACTCCGAAATATTTTCCGTAATAATCGAAGAAGATAAACCTTATTGAGGTTATTCTAAGTAGGGAATAAATATTCAGAGAATATTTATTGAATTAAAAATATTTAAAGGATATTTAGGAATATGAAAGAATATCTTTAATCAGAGTATTTCTCAAAATAATCCTTGAAGAAATATCAGAAGAATATTTATTGAATAAATAAATATTTACACGAATATTCAAAATAATATTCATTAATTAATAAGGAATTTAAATGAATATTCAAAAAGTAATATTCATTTAATGAATAATATTCAAAATGAATATCAAGTAATATTCATTTAGTAATCCGAGCTTTAAATGAATATTCGAGATAATATTCGATAAATAAATCAAGCTTCAGATGAATATTAGAATAATATTCATCAAGTAAGTAATATCTTAAATGAATATTCAAAAGTAATATTCATTTAATAAAATAATATTCTAAATGGATATTCAAATAATATTCATTTAGTAGTCCAATCTTTAGAAGAATATTCGGAATAATAATCGATAATCTATTCGACTTTGAATGAATATTGAAAAATATTATTCGTCGAATGGTTACGTTCAAATAATTATTTGAAGTAAGGGTCGTTAAATAAATAATCTCGAACGAATATTCAAATAATATTCGTCGCCCAAATAATGGAAAATATTTACTTAAATATTTTCCTCCGAGGTAATCTCGATATATCAAGAAATATTGACTCCCGGTCTATATTTGACGAATAAGATGTATACGCCCTTCTATGAGGGTCTTACAATAACCGGCTTATAATTGATACGTTAGTTATCTAATTTATAAGCCAATAAACAATCAGGGAACAAGCATAACGATATAACTTGAAAGTAGGCATGCATGCTATGGCATATGTATAACAGAAAACATATATATATATATATATATATATATATATATATATATATATATATATTCAATCACAACAACAGCCTAAAAGAAGGGAATTGAAACTTGCCTGGTAGTCGAGTACGGTAAGGGGTGGTGGTAGCGGGTCCCGGCTCAGCTTGGTGATCTATAAATAGCCAAGGCATTCGGGATTAATCACTTAACATCTTAAAAGTTAAGTTATACTTAAATCAAAACACGTTCTCGAGTTATCTCGTTATACCCCTTTTTGTGGATTCCTTTTATCATTGATCCGACCCGACATTCGTTCGTTAATACGACATGTCACTGTACTTACACTTGGGACATACTTAAGTCATACAAGTTCTAAAGTCGATCGTTACGAACCAATATTATACTCCGAGTTTTATCACCCGTTTTCTAAGTGTTTTACCGAAGTTATAATAGAGTCGTCTTTTAGGGGTTCGTTCGCGTTTAACCTCGACTCGAATATTTTTAATAAATCGAAAAACGGTCCTTTTGACATACGGTTTTCTTTCACACCTTTCTTTTTACCTCTAGTATTTATTTACCAAGGTTCGTCATGACTTTACATATTTTACGAGGGTTCAATTTCAGTTACGAACTTTCGTTTACTGATTCGAACTACTTTTACTAAATCGGTCATAAATCCTAAACCATAAGTCTGTTTGATTCGATTCTTTTTCCAAAATGATCTACGACTCAAGATCTACAAGGGAATGTTAGATACTTGTCCAGTTTCAGCCATTAGACCTACTGTGATGCACGGTTTTCAATGATTAACGAAATTTTGGCATTATAACGGCTATAATACGAACGTTCCAAAAATCGCAATCAACAACCCAAGCCACACCGGGCATCAACACAACTTATACACATAATAATCATCTCACAAGTCCAGAAGCTACTGATCTTAGCATCAAAATCATCATGCATCTTAAATCATATAACTAATTACATAATCATGCTTATAATTATCACTATAATCATACCAAGCTAAATCCATCAAAAACATTCATAAATCTCAAATAAAATGCTAGGGTTTCAAGAGATCTACCTTCCTTGGAGTATGATATAACCTTAATAAGCTTGGTATGGTCCTTGTCTAGCTTAATCAAACCTTAGATCATCCAAAAAAATCATGAAAACAAAGTTAGTTTCTAAGATCCACTATTCATCGTTAATCTTGTAAAAATCATATAAAATCAAAAACTAAGAGTTTGGTTCTAAAATTTTTAGCACACCTTCTACTCTTCAAGGGCTTTCTTTTGAGCTATAGAAAACAAGAATCCAACCATGGGAGCTAGAGTTTTGAGCCCCATCTTTCTTCTGATCAGAACCTGGACAGTTTTTGTCCTCCAACTTTAAGCATGGATTTGACTAGGCTATAATACTTGGATTTCCATGAAATTAGGAACGAACCTTGCCCATGGAGTAGAGAAGCTATGGTTAAAATTTGGTGATTTTATCATGGATAGAAATGGAGATATGAATTTTTCTTTGTGTTATGTTTCTGCTGGACAGTTTGTATGTTCTATGTTTTCTTTTGCTTTTCTCTCTTTTCTCCCACTTGATCATCTACTTTTTGCTCATATAACTAGATATTATCAGCTGGTAGGATGAGATTGATAGCATTGGGGTAAGAGCCAAGAGTATTGGATAAGTTTTGATAGATATTTGTTTTGTTTCTTGTTTGATTTAAGTGATTTAAATCACTTAACTCCTAAATTGTTTTGATTTAATCCTTGATTAAATAATTTAATCCACTTGATATAATTCTCTTGATGATCATATAGGATATTTAATCTCGATACGAACTTAATCCGTAATCTAGGATTCGTTCGCTTTATTGATTAATCTCGTTATAACGTTTTACCGGTTTCTAGAACGCTTGTTTCACTGCCTCAGTGGTTTCCTACCTTCATTCTTAAATCAAATATAATAACATCCCAAAATATCAAATCCTCAAAGTTAATATCTCAATTCTTGGATTATAATAATATTTAATCCGCTGTCCGGACAAATATTATACCGAAAAAGAATTTGGAATTTCTGAATTCCGATCGTCTCTGCATTCACTTATTTCCTCCGCGTATTACTAATATGACTTCGAAACATCCATATCACGTCCCGTACATAGGGTGGCGTGAAAAGTTTTCCAACTTACAAAATCACTATTCATCCACCAAATTACTATGCACGTACATGAAACACTATGCACGTACGGGAAACACTATGCACGTACGGGAAATACTATGCACGTATGGGAAACACTATGCACGTACGGAAAACACTATGCACGTATGGGAAACACTATGCACGTACTCATTTCCCTTCAAGGATCCATTAGCTCCTTCCTGGATGGTAGATTATTCTTATCTAGGTCCTCAACCATCGAATTACTCTATTCTGACAATATACCAATGCATCAAGATCATTGTCCAAAGCAATATCCATTCATTACAATCATTGTTCTTTGAAACCACCATTCATTAGTGCTCTTTAACCACAATAAGAAAAGTTTTAATTCTACCCAAAATTCGGGTTATTACAGTCTCCCCTCCTTAAAAGGATTCCGTCCTCGGAATCAGTTTAGGAATAACTGGGGTTACTTCTATCCCATTGCACTTTCTATTTCTCAGGTGGATTCTTCCACTTCTTGATTTTCTTCAAATCTCTCACTAGCTTGACAACCTTATCTCTTAGCGCTTGCTCTTTTCTATTCATAATTTCCACAGGTTGTCCTTCGTAGTTCAGATTCGATTATGTATATCTATCTGCTCGTACTCTGTCATATGCCGGCATCTATAGTATACTGATGAGGCACATACGCATGAACCATGTTATGACCATTTTACCGGTTTGGGTGAGGCTGGCTCATAGGCCACCTTCTGACGCGTTTAAACTCTCAGATGGCCCAATGAATCTTGGGCTAAACTTCCTTTCATTCTAATCTTGTTAATTCCTTCCACGAGGATACCTTTTCTTATTACAAATCTCGAACCTTATATTCTCTATCTTGTTTGCACAGAAATACATCAACAAAAACTTGCTTGTCAGAATCCTCTATTAATTCTAGATATTTCCCCATTCCATTGTATAAATGTCAATTCTATTGTCGACGGGGTACTCTGTATTGAAACTAGTTCGAGTATTCTAACAACCGATTCGAGTAACTCTTAATGTCTAGCAACGAGCTCGTCGGCCATCACTGTTTTGGCCTCGCTATCTCATTGTTAACTACTATCACCCCCGGTGTTCCAACCTCTTCTTTAATCATCTCACAGAATGCCCATCTACCTCCTGTGTTCATTCAGTCATTCTCTATTATCTCATCTCTTCTCCTTTCTGAAAGAAAGGCGAATCTCTTGGGGGGATTTGTTTGCGGGGAATGTTGTCTGGTTCGAGGACTCTTAATCCTTTTATCACAAATCATAATCTTCATATACACACAAGCACACATATTTTCAGATCTAATAGGTCTGAAAGTCGATCATGTTTGATCCTTTTTGATTTCGCACCTTTCCTTCATATATACAATGTTTCGATATACTTAGGGCGAAAACTATCTCAGATAACTCACAGCCAATTCATTAAATTCCAAAAAGTTGTGGGTGCAATAGTCAACCCAAAATGACATCACTTACAATTTCATAGTGTCTATACCTAGTGCGATTCACAATCTTGGGTATATCCTCGATTTTTTTTTTAACTTCCAACCGGTGATGTCCCATTTCCTAATAAGTTTGGAAAATACATAGCGTCCCTGTGCTGCTCAGACAATCTTCTACAACAGTACCTATACTCAATGTTGACTCATTCAACTCTCGAGGTTCGATGCACAATCTTGTGCTAACATATTTCTTTCTTACAACACACCGGTTCCTCACGGTGGCACACTGAGTCTCATCGCACTCTTATTCAACAATCCTCGCATCTGAGTTGATAATTCTTTTATTCCTACTGGGCTAACGGGAGATGCAGCACTAGGCTCTGAACACTAGATATTCATTATTATGTCATCCAAATCATTATCTGGTAGCTTATTAAAACCTTGTACAACCTCCCAAAATCATTATAGTTATACTTGGTGTCTCTTTCCTCGGGGTCAACCATATGAGCTAATCAAGCCTCATATCTCTGGCGTCATAATCTCTTAGTCTGAACTAGATTCCAAAATCTCTGACTCCGTCTTTATCCTTGAATTATTTCCCTCATAATCAATTTGGCTCTATTGGGTATCAACTAATCCATCATTATTATAATATCAATTTCTCCCTAATTCGAAAAGAATCAAATCTCTCGATCGAGTGGTACTCTGGGTAGGTTCTCTGGAAATCACTATTCCTTATCCATAAGGAACACTTCCTGAACTTGATGTAGATATTACATGAAGTAGATAAAATTGCAGAAGAGTTTCAAGCATCGCAGCTATGTCAGGTTGATGAAACTATCATTCATGCAGCTTCCATAAAAGACTGGAAACTTAACGGTTTACTTCGTCAATTTTGTATCATGGTCCTGGTTTGCCTCAAAAGGGGACCTTCTAAGGTACGTAATATGCTTAAGACTCCATTACAAATCGAATCTTTACATAAACTATTATTACCTTCGTTTCTTGCACAATCATCAAAAGGAATGTAACTTCCTCCACTCCGATATGACCTTCAAGGTCTTTCCAAATATCATTTTGTTTCTTCGGTATGAACATTTGTAATTATTCCTTTATACTTAGACTGTCGGCCACCTCATTGGCCTTTCTTGATAATAATAATTTCTGGTAATCCTTGTTCTCTGGATATATTCCAATTCAAACTTTTCTACCTCATTCCCATCACTGTTGGGTGAAAGCATTCTCCCTTAAGCTCTGCTGATGGAGAAAAATATATTTATCAGTCTTTTTCCATAAGTCATTGCTTCCACCTACCCGTGGGAACTTTATCACGTTTATTCCCAATCCTACTTAGGATACTTCTTTTCTTAGTTCTTTCCTTATCTTAGGATAATCTCAATCTTTATAGGTTCAATCCATACTTCCTCAGGGTTTCATACATGCCTCATCTGGCATTATTGTTACTATGTCATACATTCCTTACCAAACTTCCATTTTGAAGTTCGGAATATTACTTTTTTTTTCCTTGTAAGGTTTCATAGGTCATCCTCATCATTCCTCCTGTATTTTCTGGGTACAGGGTATATCAAAATGTCATTGATCAATACTCTAATAATTCTATCTATGTTCTTTCCAGAACTCTTTTTAATAATCCTTACCGGTCATTGTTGCCTTAGCAAGTCCAACTCATATCATCTGAGTTCATAATGTCGTTATTAGGGTTAATGCCATCCTTTGTGCATTCCCCAGGGTTTGTCTTAATTTATTGATATCCTATCCTTAATTCAACTGCCAAGGAATTCTTGCATCCTATACTTGGCAATCAAATCATGTATCCTTAATAAGGGTCTCTTTTCAATCATTCTCATTTGATAATCGATCGGTGGCTTAATGCTAACCTCTTCTTTCAGATAGTTGTCAGCCTATTTGACCTTCCAAAAGACAACGTATGTCTATCTGCTCTCTTACAGAACTTGGTAATGGTAGCAAGGATGTTCTGGAAGATATTGATCGAGTTCAACGTGAATCTCTTAGTACTTATCGTTTTTCTCAAAGGTACTTGCCTTAGACAAAATTTCTACAGCATACTGATCCATCTCTGACCATTTCTATACTCTCTTCACAAACCTTCATTGTTTACTTCCTTGGTCATAATATATTCATGGTATTTATAATACCCTAACATCATACATCTCAAGTCATTATACTTCCATTTTTACTCGTAATCTTGGGCAATCATATACACATGAATCACTTTAGTACGGGTGACCCCATTCCAAAAAGTCTAGTAAATTCCCAATCCAAACATGGGTTGCAAAGGGTTCAGTAGAAGATTCCTACGATCTCATTAATATTTCATTTATATCAAAATCCCTTGCAGTCGGCGCTTACTTAGAAGCAACCCTGCTTTGTCCTTTCATTGCTGGTCTAGTCACTTGATAATCCTTTGTGACTTGGCCTCAACTAACCACACTAAAATAAAAATATATGGTTTTAGGGGTTGGCTAATTAGCATTACCTTTCTAGCAATTGCTGGCATAGTGCCTTCTACTTTGATACCTTTCTACCTTTCCAAAACTTTACTCCATATAGGTCTTAATCGACTTCTCGGCACCGTCTCCGATTACCTTTCCTCCACTTTTATCTTTTCAACTATTCTTATCAATCCCACGTGCCACGCAAGCTTACCATTCATGGTATAACAGCCTTTTCACTTAAGTCAATCCCGGAGTTTCTCAGTCCGACTGGTTTCTTACTTACATTTCCTGTTTTCGTCCAATCTCACTTCATCATTGTATTTCTACAATCAATCGCGATAACCGGGGTCTATCCACCAACCCATATAGCGACTACTTTACCCAATTCACGGGGTTCGCCCCAGTTTCTACTCTCTTCCATGATGTTCTCTGATAATCAGAAAGACAAGGTTTGCCAAAATTCGTTGAATTTCTTTCCAGAATCAAGGAAATTTTGGTCAATCTATCCAACCACCGGTAACACTATGAAGATCAATTTCGAAACCTAGAGAATAGTTCTATGAGCATCCAAGCAGGTAGAATCATAAGCAGTTATAATAACGGAATTATTGACATAAAGTTGGAAGTTTAACCACTAGAAAGGAACCATATATATATATATATATATATATATATATATATATATCCCATAGAAGGGAAATCAAAAGTTTCAAACTGAAACATGCCACCTCTTCCTGATACATATACATCTTAATTGTCGATAATATCAAATGTCAGTCTTCCTAACCACAAGTTTCAGAAGGAACACTACCGTCGGAGTTAGTCGTTTCATAAAAATTGGCACTACTAGGGCCATCCTAGTCTGGTGTACCGTGTTGTTCGAATGCATCCGCAATTACTCTGCCGTGCTGCATAAGCACACCACCTAAACCTGTATGAGATGCATCATAGTGTATCATAAAGTCTTCCTTCTCCCGTTAGGCAACACCAACGCCGGGTCGTTACCAATTTCATCTTAAAACATTCTATATTACCTCTTAACCACTAATCACATTACTTGATCCATTTGCAATTCAGTGTCAGAATAAACTTAAGGTAACTACTATAATCTATTCGGGGAAAAGAAAGAATTTAATATTCTTCTGAATCACATGCATCTAACGTTCCTGATTCACCATTTTACTGAGTTAAAAAAATAAACTTATACTTAGTACCTGATAGTAGTCATATTACGAGTTTATCATAGACCCACTGGTCTTTTCCTCTGGTAGTTTCTGAGATCATCGTCTCGCTTACTACTTTATATAACTTTATCCAATCAGGCCATCACTTTCCACTATCTTTACTTTCGAAGCTGGTTCATTCATAATATGGACATTTCGCTGAATAAAACCACCTCAACAATCTCAATTTTCATAAAATATAACCCATGAAATCCACCTTCTCATGGCGAATTACCATTGACAATATTCACACTAATCTATTTATCCGATAATATGGCACTTGTTGCCTCTATCTCAACTGCTCCTGGGTGCTCCCCGTCCTACATCAACGTCTTTGATAATCATGCATCATTCTAACTCCTTTCTCATTAATCTGAAAGTCTCTAAGGATCTTTATCTATCCCCATATAAGACCTCAAGTAATCCTTCTAATCTATCTTAATTGCTGGTACTACCTCTCGTAGTCCGGCTATAAATCCAACATAAATTTCAATTCTCTTAATAATATCTCAGTTCTTTGTGCTCACTTCTCTGAGCACTATAATCTTAACTCTCGCTATCCCTCTGGCTACAGCCCTCATTTTCTTGGAGTAAACTCCTCATCCTCAATAGGATTCTCCTCTGCTGGAACCTTTTTCGAGTCCTCAATAGGGTACTCTATGGAATTCACAATCCGATCGTCAGCATATAATAAAACATCATCATGCTGCTGCTCGTACGCCTCAAGGTCTGTCGCCTTACTAGTCGATACGAGAACGAGCTAAGTTACTATCATGATACTTAAGAGTTCCCATAAGGGTTTTATATGTCAATACTACTTGAAGTAGTCAGACTATGAACCTGGCAAGAGTTCTATTATCTTATTGAGTTTATTGTTTTAACGTCGCATTATCTCTGGGGTTTATAACGTACGCTCTGATACCACTTCTGTAATACCCCCAAATCCGGGGTCCGGGATCCGGTCGTTACGGTTTCCAATTCTATCCACAACACTTGAACTTTCCTTAACATAAAATAAATTACATCTCTATGACCCAACACAACAATGTAAAACACACCCGTTATAGTCCCAGAGATGAAATCAGAGTAACAATCAAATTTTATTAATCACATTATGAGTTCTTACAATCCAAAAGAATTTCAATATAAATACATACTCTTTGCCATCCATTTACATAAGTTATACTAGACCATATATAACAGTTCAAAAGTATCTTTCAAACCATATGCCATGCATGTACGGAAATGATGCCAGTATAATATGAACGATGAAGTTACAAGGTAACTTAAAGTATTTGTCTGTAGAAATATCTGCTACATCAAAAGTAAGCGTGATATTCTCATTGTCATTAAAAGGAGGAACTTGCATGAAAAGATTGCAATTCCAGTTATGAACACTTTTCCAGCTCTGCCAACAGTAATCATGTTGTAGGAAATAATTAAGTTTGGATGATGAACCAATGATGGAGTATTCACCGCGCCCGCTATTCCAATCTTGATGATCAGTCGAGATCGTACAGCTCAAATTAGATTTACTACCGGTAGAAGAAAGAACTGACGGCTTTACTTGTATACCGCCTTACTAGCTCTCCCCGGCCAACGGTTGGGCCAAAGGGGATGGACCGGCGCTACTCGGCCTCTTACACGACTCCTAGTTCAAATAGAATTCATGATTCTGAATGTAACGTTCGTCCCCCTTTCCCCAAGTATAATACTTGTTGATAAGACTCCACAAAGTAGTCGTATCTAGTTAAAAAGGAAAATTCACCAATAACTTCCAAGCTATTGCTTGGTAACGAATATCAACTTGTTCCAACCATCTTACCCCTCGAAAGATGAGAAGGTAAACAACGACTTGATAAGTCAATAGCACCCGAGTTGCGAGTGAAGAGAATACTTTATGACCGGGAAGTCGACAAGATAAATATCATTTTCCAAGTAAGGTTCCCTTATTATTAAGGAAGATAGATGCAAAGAAGAATGATGTCTGAGAACCTTTCTTGATATAAGATTAATAATAATATGACTCCGAAATATTTTCCGTAATAATCGAAGAAGATAAACCTTATTGAGGTTATTCTAAGTAGGGAATAAATATTCAGAGAATATTTATTGAATTAAAAATATTTAAAGGATATTTAGGAATATGAAAGAATATCTTTAATCAGAGTATTTCTCAAAATAATCCTTGAAGAAATATCAGAAGAATATTTATTGAATAAATAAATATTTACACGAATATTCAAAATAATATTCATTAATTAATAAGGAATTTAAATGAATATTCAAAAAGTAATATTCATTTAATGAATAATATTCAAAATGAATATAAAGTAATATTCATTTAGTAATCCGAGCTTTAAATGAATATTCGAGATAATATTCGATAAATAAATCAAGCTTCAGATGAATATTAGAATAATATTCATCAAGTAAGTAATATCTTAAATGAATATTCCAAATTAATATTCATTTAATAAAATAATATTCTAAATGGATATTCAAATAATATTCATTTAGTAGTCCAATCTTTAGAAGAATATTCGGAATAATAATCGATAATCTATTCGACTTTGAATGAATATTGAAAAATATTATTCGTCGAATGGTTACGTTCAAATAATTATTTGAAGTAAAGGTCGTTAAATAAATAATCTCGAACGAATATTCAAATAATATTCGTCGCCCAAATAATGGAAAATATTTACTTAAATATTTTCCTCCGAGGTAATCTCGATATATCAAGAAATATTGACTCCCGGTCTTACAATAACCGGCTTATAATTGATACGTTAGTTATCTAATTTATAAGCCAATAAACAATCAGGGAACAAGCATAACGATATAACTTGAAAGTAGGCATGCATGCTATGGCATATGTATAACAGAAAACATATATATATATATATATTCAATCACAACAACAGCCTAAAAGAAGGGAATTGAAACTTGCCTGGTAGTCGAGTACGGTAAGGGGTGGTGGTAGCGGGTCCCGGGTCAGCTTGGCGATCTATAAATAGCCAAGGCATTCGGGATTAATCACTTAACATCTTAAAAGTTAAGTTATACTTAAATCAAAACACGTTCTCGAGTTATCTCGTTATACACTACTAGAAAAACTGGAATAGACATCACACATTAGACATCGGTTAGAAAAGCCACTTATGTTAAAAGTCTCTACAACATCAGTAAAAACTAAACCGATGTCTAATATTAGTAAATACATCACTTCATCGTAAAAACGATGTCTGAAGAAGCTTTTTAAAAAAATCAACCTACGCTCCTCCTTTTCCTTTTCCCCTTAACAAAATATTTCCCTCTAACCAAAAATTCACCTCCCGCTTTTTATACTAAAAAAATATGAAATAATAAACCAAAATATATTAACCCTCTTCTGTTATGTTTATCAAAATCAAAAACATAAAAACAAAACACCCCCCGCCGCTATGTCCCTCTTTTCTTCAAGAACCCTAACCCGCTCTTCTCAACTAAAAGCTTCGATTAGCTCATCAAATTGTTCGATTCTATCATTCTCCTTTCAATTTATTCCATATTCGTTCAACCTCTTTCAATATTTGTTCAATTATCTCTATTTATTCGATTTGAATTAAAGTAATTGTTCAATTTGTTTAACAGATCTGGAGCATATCTTGGAGCTTGTTCAAGTACTAACTTGGAGCTCGGATATTAGTCCGTAGCTTGCTGGATTTGGTACTTTGCTCGAATCTTTTCTTTCTTTTTTATGGTATTTGATTGTATTTACTTTTTTTTTATTATATTTGCTCGATTATAGCTCACTTCTTTCTGTCATTGTTATGAGAGGAGGTATTTCCGGTGGACACATTCATACTGACTACTCATTTGGCTGCCCAGTTGATATGGGCACATCATCGTAAATCATAATTCTCTTATCTTCTTCAGTTCTTCTCCTTTAAGAATAAGTAAATTAAGATTAGTTGGTGATGTTATTTGACATGCATAATGTGCTATTTAATAAACCTGTTAGCCATCCTATGATCTTTAAGGGTTGTAGATTCTCTTTTAAATATATTGATAAGTATCTAGAAGTCAATATTGATTTTTTATCTCTATTTTTGCTCCACTCAAGTTGGTTATGCTTGAGAGTTGCAATTCTATGTGTTGGTTGAATTATCCGGCATGTATTGTTGCTTACTCAAGCTAAAAAAAATTATAACAAAAACCCAAAGAGGTATAAGGCTATAAGCAAAATTCAACAATTTCATTTTCTTGTTATTATCTTATTAGGTTTAGAGACTAATTCAGAACGAGATGCATGACTGCATGAAACAATGTAGAAGGCTTTGGAAGTCAGTATCAGGATTATTTTAATTAGTTAGATGATTAGGACATAATCTGGAGGATTCATAGTTATGTTTAGAATGTAAATTTGATTGGGAAATCAATGTAGCTTTGTTATAATTTGGGATTTAAGCTTTGTAATATATTTGTATTGTTTTTGAGGTTAACACTGTTGTCTAGAATTTTAATTGTCGTCTTTATTGAAGTAGTAGTTGTAGAGATGTTGCTCCAACAGTCTAAGTCCAACCTACATTTTGTATTGTTGTTGTAAGATGATAGTACATACTTCTAACTGGTACAACATTATTTTAGTTTTTAGTAAATCTATGTCCTGATTAAAATATTCTCCTTGTATCTTATAGGATCTGAAAGCAATTTTAGATGGTGGACATGATCTTCCATTCCCTGATAGACTTCTAATTAATGGTCGGGGATCAAATGGATTCATATTTATATTTGATCAAGGTAAGTAATGTCATGTAGGAAGTTTCATAACTTGGGTCAACAGAAACTTATTGACCATTTTTATATTTTCTTTACTAATGGTATGTTTTTTTTGGCCAGGAAAGACTTACAGATTCAGGATATCAAATGTTGGGCTTACCACTTCAATCAATTTCAGAATTCAGGGACACAAGATGCTATTGGTTGAAGCAGAAGGGACTCATACTCTCCAAAATACCTACTCTTCACTTGACATTCATCTAGGGCAATCCTATTCTGTATTAGTTACAGCTAATCAGCCGGGGCAGGATTATTATATTGTTGTTTCAACGCGTTTCACGTCTCAAGTTCTCACAACAACATCCATTCTTCATTACAGTAACTCAGCTGGAAGTGTATCTGGTCCTCCACCAGGTGGCCCGACAATTCAGATTGATTGGTCCCTTAACCAGGCTGTCAGGCAAAATTTGACAGCAATCCTCAGGGCTCTTATCACTATGGGTTGGTTAACACTACGCGTACTATAAGACTAGCAAATTTTGCCCCAATAATTAATGGTAAATAGAGATATGCTGTAAATAGCGTCTCATTTATACCTGCAGATACACCACTTAAACATATGCTATAATTATGGTTTGGAGTCGAGAGAAATGAAGTACACATCTTTCTTCCACAATATAAATGCCAATGCGCTTCGTACAATGAAGGTGAGCCATTTCCAAAACTGATCAGCAAACAACTTTCACAACTCATAATAAATGCTTACCAAGGAGAATTTGGTTATACTTTTGTCTTTGAACTATACTCTTTATGGTTCAGGTTATGTGTCCAGAGAGTTCCTTTGACGAGTTTATAAACCTAGTTGAGAGGAATGACCATTCGTGTGTGATCTTGACGTTCATGGCTATGGAAAGTTGAACGAAAAGCATCATATTCTCTTAACTCGGCCCCATGTTTTCACAACAGGTGATTGCATTCTTTTTGGGAGATAATTAGATCAGTGAAAGTATATGCAAGATCCATAATAATACTTGTTTATCATTTTTCAGTTTTGGGGTGGCAGAATACATGCGAAAGTGTTGATGACATAAGAACATTGGGAGCATTAGCTACTGATATTGATATTGGTGTTCTTTATCGCGGTCTTGATCCATAGAACAGACATCGCTTGATTTCAGTGGTATACTTTCTTGTTTAGTACTTTTTTTGCTTTCTGGTTTTTGATGTTTTTGTTCTTTAATAAACAATGCATATGTTGAGAGTTTGGCTCCTTTTTCTGTTGCTGTTAAAAACTTAAAAACTGCGCTTGGACTGGGAAAAACCGAAAAAGTATTGCCTGAAAAGCACTGTCGAGAAAATTAATAAATCTACTATAGAAGAAAAAGGAAATAATAAATGTTTGGTAATAATAATATTTCTGGAATTGTTGTTTAGGATTGTAATGATGTAATAATACTATATTTCTTCAAAAAAGATCCTGTTTTTGGTGTTGATTTAGAATCTGCTATCAACAATGTGGTTTTCCCATGTTTACAGGTAGTTAGGCTCTGTACCAGCTCTATTACCATGAATGTGATTACTTAATTATATTGTTCCAGTTAATCACTTGGTCCATGTGAATCTTCGGCCATTTGTAAGTTTCTTCTGAAGTATTGAGAATATTTTGTTATTAACAAGGAAAACCACTGTTTGTAGACTGAAGGGGCTATTTTCTTTTAAATAACCACCATGGTTGTGTTGTAAGTGTTTAGCCTTTCTTGGCATTTGTACATGATGGTCTGTTCCTAATATTTGTTTTTGACCAATTCTGTTCTGGTTGTTTTTCTTTTGTGGCATATTACTGGGTGACAACTCAACAAGTAATCAAGAGGTCTCTAACTTTTGTCTTTTAAATCTTGTAGGCGAGATTGTTCTAGACACACAATTAACAGTAACAAATGATAAAAACTGTAAAATCTCGAGCATCAGGCCAATAGCAGTTTTTGTCTCTAAGAATGCCAAGTTTTTGGTTAAAGGTTTCAACATGTCTCGGTCTACAAGGTATAGTTATTGTATTCGTATGACACACCACCCTACTTGGGCCAATAGGAATTTTGTTTTTCTTTGTAAATTTATATATTGTTGGAGATAATTGACATAAAAACTGTGTAATTGATATCAAGTGTTACTCTGCTTCCTTTGACTTCTCTCGTATAATTCCGCTTGCACATTTTGTAACAACTACGAAAGCTCTACATTTTGTATACTTCACTATATACTTAGTTCTTGATGTTTATGTAGTTAAGTGTAAATACCCATTTCTGTTATTTAAACCATGTTGGTACTTTAGGTGTTTCTAAACAGACAACATTGAAACAGTAAGAACAGTGGTGCCGAAATTAGATCTTACCGTGTTCAACTTGCATTTTTAGTGAACTTGTTCATCGAAGGATAAGGAATTTATTTTTCTGAAAAAGGTATACTTTGCTGATTTATTTTGCTATGAAATTATCTTGACAAGATTAAGATTTCTAATCTCTGGATCATGGTATAAACTTGTTTTATGCAGCTTTCTAAGTGGGTGAACACCAACAATTAGTGCAGAGAATCTTCTGGAAATCTTGTTGTGCAATCGGATCAGATTCGTGCGGTTCGACTTGATGCCACCAATAATTATTTCAGCAACTTAACTGGAAGTTGTAGTTAGTTTGGTTAGGCGTAGTTGCTTAGTTTGTTTGGAGTTGTAGCTGGAGATTTTATGTTATAAGTTGGTGTACGATTTGCGGATAATGTTGTGGTTGATCTCTAGTAATTGGTAATGATAACTTGTTTAATGATTAATTTAGTTTTTGTGATGTTTACTTTTAGTGTTTGGTTTTGTTTTAATTTTAGTATTTGGGTTTTTAGTTTTGGTATTGGTTGATGAAATACAGGGAAAAATGACTATAAATAAACTACATAAACATCACTTTGAACAGGAAATCGATGTAAAAAACTAGAAATAACATCACATTATTAGTACAAAACAATGGTCAAGAAAAATAACCGATGTTTAAATAAGCTAAGTACAACGGTTGGCTACACAAAACTGATGTATACATGTACAATAGACATCTGTTGTTAACAAAAAAGATGATGTATATTAGAATTTAGACATCGGTTAACTATTAAGAAACCGGTGTAAAATTATAACATATACATCGGTTAACTATTAAGGAACGATGTCTAAGATGCCTACAGACATCGGTTAAAAACCGATGTCTAAAACCCATACCTTTCTCTACACATGCGAAGACATCGGTTCTGGTTTTACATAGACATCAGTTTTTAACCGATGTCTATTGACGTTTTTCTAGTACCCCTTTTTGTGGATTCCTTTTATCATTGATCCGACCCGACATTCGTTCGTTAATACGACATGTCACTGTACTTACACTTGGGACATACTTAAGTCATACAAGTTCTAAAGTCGATCGTTACGAACCAATATTATAATCCGAGTTTTATCGCCCGTTTTCTAAGTGTTTTACCGAAGTTATAATAGAGTCGTCTTTTAGGGGTTCGTTCGCGTTTAACCTCGACTCGAATATTTTTAATAAATCGAAAAACGGTCCTTTTGACATACGGTTTTCTTTCACACCTTTCTTTTTAGCTCTAGTATTTATTTACCAAGGTTCGTCATGACTTTACATATTTTACGAGGGTTCAATTTGAGTTACGAACTTTCGTTTATGTATTCGAACTACTTTTAGTAAATCGGTCATAAATCCTAAACCGTAAGTCTGTTTGATTCGATTCTTTTTCCAAAATGATCTACAACTCAAGATCTACAAGGGCATGTTAGGTACTTGTCCAGTTTCAGCCATTAGACCTACTGTGATGCATGGTTTTCAATGATTAACGAAATTTCGGCATTATAACGGCTATAATACGAACGTTCCAAAAATCGCAATCAACAACCCAAGCCACACCGGGCATCAATACAACTTATACACATAATAATCATCTCACAAGTCCAGAAGCTACTGATCTTAGTATCAAAATCATCATGAATCTTAAATCATATAACTAATTACATAATCATGCTTATAATTATCACTATAATCATACCAAGCTAAATCCATAAAAAACATTCATAAATCTCAAATAAAATGCTAGGGTTTCAAGAGATCTACCTTCCTTGGAGTATGATATAACCTTAATAAGCTTGGTATGGTCCTTGTCTAGCTTAATCAAACCTTAGATCATCCAAAAAAATCATGAAAACAAAGTTAGTTTCTAAGATCCACTATTCATCGTCAATCTTGTAAAAATCATATAAAATCAAAAACTAAGAGTTTGGTTCTAAAATTTTTACCACACCTTCTACTCTTCAAGGGCTTTCTTTTGAGCTATAGAAAACAAGAATCCAACCATGGGAGCTAGGGTTTTGAGCCCCATCTTTCTTCTGATCAGAACCTGGACAGTTTTTGTCCTCCAAATTTAAGCATGGATTTGACTAGGCTATAGTACTTGGATTTCCATGAAATTAGGAACGAACCTTGCCCATGGAGTAGAGAAGCTATGGTTAAAATTTGGTGATTTTATCATGGATAGAAATGGAGATATGAATTTTTCTTTGTGTTATGTTTCTGCTGGACAGTTTGTATGTTCTATGTTTTCTTTTGCTTTTCTCTCTTTTCTCCCACTTGATCATCTACTTTTTGCTCATATAACTAGATATTATCAGCTGGTAGGATGAGATTGATAGCATTGGGGTAAGAGCCAAGAGTCTTGGATAAGTTTTGATAGATATTTGTTTTGTTTCTTGTTTGATTTAAGTGATTTAAATCACTTAACTCCTAAATTGTTTTGATTTAATCCTTGATTAAATAATTTAATCCACTTGATATAATTCTCTTGATGATCATATAGGATATTTAATCTCAATACGAACTTAATCCATAATCTAGGATTCGTTCGCTTTATTGATTAATCTCGTTATAACGTTTTAGCGGTTTCTAGAACGCTTGTTTCACTGCCTCAGTGGTTTCCTACCTTCATTCTTAAATCAAATATAATAACATCCCAAAATATCAAATCCTCAAAGTTAATATCTCAATTCTTGGATTATAATAATATTTAATCCACTGTCCGGTCAAATATTATACCGAAAAAGAATTTGGAATTTCTGAATTCCGATCGTCTCTGCATTCATTTATTTCCTCCGCGTATTACTAATATGACTTCGAAACATCCATATCACGTCCCGTACATAGGGTGGCGTGAAAAGTTTTCCAACTTACAAAATCACTATTCATCCACCAAATTACTATGCACGTACAGGAAACACTATGCACGTACGGGAAACACTATGCACGTACGGGAAATACTATGCACGTATGGGAAACACTATGCACGTACGGAAAACACTATGCACGTATGGGAAACACTATGCACATACTTATTTCCCTTCAAGGATCCATTAGCTCCTTCCTGGATGGTAGATTATTCTTATCTAGGTCCTCAACCATCGAATTACTCTATTCTGACAATATACCAATGCATCAAGATCATTGTCCAAAACAATATCCATTCATTACAATCATTGTTCTTTGAAACCACCATTCATTAGTGCTCTTTAACCACAATAAGAAAAGTTTTAATTCTACCCAAAATTCGGGTTATTACAGTGCACTTATCAAAGCTTCCTTAATCCTGTTAAAAGACTCCAAACAAGCGTCAGTAAACACAAAGGTGGTATCCTTAAGCAACAATTGAGTGAGGGGTTTTGCAATTTTTGAAAACTCTTTTATAAAACGACGATAAAAACCCGCATGACCAAGGAAACTCCTCACTCCCTTGACATTAACAGGAGGAGGAAGCTTCTCAATCACCTCAATTTTTGCTTTGTCAACCTGGATGCCACGTTCAGAAATCAAGTGACGAAGTACCACTCCTTCATTGACCATGAAGTGGCACTTTTCCCAATTTAAAACCAAATTCACCTCTTCACAACGTTTAAGCACTTTAGAAAGATTATGCAGACATACATCAAAATCAGACCCATAAACACTGAAATCATCCATAAATACTTCCATGATAGACTCTATGAAATCAGAAAATATGGCAGTCATGCAACGCTGAAAAGTAGGAGGGACATTGCACAATCCAAAAGGCACTCTACGATATGCAAAAGTACCATATGGGCAAGTAAATGTAGTCTTTTCTTGGTCATCATGATGTATAGGGATCTGAAAGAACCCTGAATATCCATCTAAATAGCAAAAGTACTTATGCTTAGCAAGTCTTTCTAACATCTGATCAATGAAAGGGAGAGGGTAATGGTCTTTTCTAGTGGAAGTGTTTAAATTACGGTAATCAATGCACATTCGCCAACCGGTGACAATTCGAGTGGGAATTAATTCATCTTTATCATTCTTAGTTACCGTTGTTCCTCCTTTCTTAGGGACTACTTGAACTGGGCTTACCCATTTAGAATCAGAAATCGGGTGAATGATGCCCGCATCTAACAATTTCAAAACTTCTTTTTTAACAACCTCTTGCATGTTAGGGTTCAAGCGACGTTGTCCCTGTATGCAAGGCTTATGGTCATCATCTAAGTGAATTCTATCACTACTAGAAAATGTAAATTAGACATCACCCCTTTAACATCGGTTGGTAAAACCACCGATGTTAAAGGATATTTTAACATCACTAATTTTAAAAACGATGTCAAATGTAACTTTAGACATGGAATGCTAAAATAACCGATGTCTAGACACTTTTTTAAAAAACAAAAAAAACACGCGCTAATGTAAATATATTTCCCGCTTTAATGAAAACAATTCCCTCCTTTAAAAATTTTCATTGGCCCGCGCTTCCCCCAAATATCATTCCCCCCTCCCCAAATTAAACTCACACAAATCTCAGACTCTTCTCCTCTCTCTCTCACTCGTACAAATCTATCCCACACTTTTATGGTAACCCAAGAACCCTAACTTCCCTCTCTCTCTCTCTCTCTCTCTCTCTCTCTCTCTCTCTCTCTCTCTCTCTCTCTCTCTCCCTCCCTCTCTCTCTCTCTCTCTCTCTCTCTCTCTCTCTCTCTCTCTCTCTCTCTCTCTCTCTCTCTCTCGATCTGCAGTACCATTTTCCCCAAACCCAAGAACCCTAACTTCTCTCTCTCTCTCTATCTATCTCTCTCATTCTCGATCTGCAATCTCGTTTTACCCAAACCCAAATGTAAGAACCCTAACTTCCAATTACCTCGCAAGTCAGCTACATCTAGGTGCAAAGAGGGTTAATTCAATTGAAGGTTAACAATTAATAGCTCAAGTGAAGGTCAAAATTGAATTGCAAGCTCTGGTTGTTGTATGGAGACAACACAGTTGGCTCGATTATTGCGTTCGATTAATCCTTTCTGTGTTTGATGAAGGCTTCAGTTATCCTCTCTCACTCTCTCTCTCTCAACAATTGAATCGTTTAAGGTAAACTCCTCTCTCTCCATAGTTGAATCGCTCTTTGTCCCAAAAAAGAGTCTCATTTGAAAAATTGTTTAAATTCTATTAAATTTTTGAATTGTTTATGTTTATGTGCTTGTACTGAGAAAGCTTCAGACTTGGCATTTTGGTTTTGTTATGTTAAGAATCAGATCTGATGCAATTTTATGCATCTTTATGCTACTTTTAATTTCGGTTTGCTTTTTCTCGATTATGCTAAGCCTTTTAATGTCTTCTCGTTTTGGAGATGATCAGTATAATTGCAGATGAAAAAGCAAATACTAGAGAGGAAATTAAAGTACTAAGAATGTCGTGGTTGAATTAAATTTGGAAACATATGTGATGATACACTATTGTTATTTCTGCAGTGCTGTTTCTTGGGATGAATTCAACCCCTGTCATAGCAGAAGATGTTTCAGTTGGCCTAAAATATTAATCTTGGACCTTTTGGCCATGAAGAATTCATTCCAATTGTTGTTTGCCTCACATCTAGTTGCATTCATTTTAATTTTCAAGCTAAGTTTTGTTTGCTTGTGCTAGATGTGGTGATGACCATTATCTTATGTTAAATTTGGCGTGCAGGGTGGTTTAAATGCTGCATTAGGAAATATGAGTGAGGATGACTGGAGGTGGCACATGTATGACACTGTCAATGGAAGTGATTGGCTAGGTAGTATGATTTTAACACATGGACACTCATTAACTATCAAATATTTGTAGTTTAAATTAAAACAAATTTATAATTTCTCTTGTTTTGTTTGTATTCTATAGCTTAAGCTTTATTCACTCAACAGATTATTTTGGATCTCTTGAACTTTTGCAGGTGATCAGGACGCCATTCAATATATGTGCCGAGAAGCTCCAAAAGCTATTATCGAGCTTGAAACTATGGTCTGCCATTTTCTAGAATGGAAGAAGGAAAAATATATCAAAGGGCCTTTGGTGGTCAAAGTTTAGACTTTGGCAAAGGTACAAAGCAGCCTTTATTTTTTGAAGTCTCTCTATCTGATTTCGAAGGAGAACTATATAGCTCTATTTTTATGTGGTATCCCTAGGTGGGCAAGCCTACTGTCGTGCATGTGCTGCTGATCGAACTGGACATGCTTTGTTGCACACATTATATGGGTAGGCCATGAAGCACAACACACAATATATTTTAGTCAACAAGGTTGATGCTGAACAGCTGTATCAAAACCATTATATATCCACTAAGTCTCTGGTTGGATAAGACCTTATGCAGTGTCTTCCTGTATGTGCAAATGTATTTGGATTATCAGTCTTCTCTAGTAGTGTGTGTATGAAAAATTCCACCGAATCGAAAGTGTATACTATACAGTTCTGGCCTGCTTAACTGTAGTTGTGAGTTAATTTGTTAGATTTTGTTTTATGTAATATGTCATGTCTTTACATGGAATTCTTGTTGCTATCTTCTTATAAAAGTTATCAAGGTTACTTGGTATTGTCTGATAGCATTTGTTATCTTCTGCTGCAGGCTGAGCTGTACAGAGTTCAAAAGGTATTCGATAAAGCGGAACCCCTGTATTTAGAAGCTGTAAAAGTACTTGAAGAATCATTGGGACTCGATGACATACGGTACTTTTTTGTGTAGTCGTCTACGCTAAGATATAAATCTTGAAGGCATTACATATATTTATAGAACTGAGCGGAAGAAATCTGGATAAACCTCTAATAACTGTGATTGCTAATTTATGTATTATCTAATTTTGATGTTATTTGATTAATTTATGTATTATCGGCTATCACCTTGGTTTTGTTTATGTGTTTGTATTGAGATCTTATTTGATTAATTTACTTCAGGTTCCGGCAAAACCACCACATGTACAAAATATTGTTTTTATCATCAGAAGAAGGGCTGGAAACCAGCTTCAGATCGGTTGAAGCAGAATGCGACGAAAGCTAAATTCCTTTTTATACTAGTCTAGATAACTTTAGGTAAAATTCTTGCATAATCATCTGCATGTATGAACCTAAGTCCTGATTATTGGTCTGTTTATCGAAGTACATGTAATTGGTTCTAGTAATTAAGGTAGTTGATAGTTGGTCATGTACTTTGGTTATGCTTGTCGAAGTACGTACAAGTACTTTGGTTATGCATTTGTCGAAGTACGTACATGTACTTTGGTTATGCTTTTGGTGGACAAGTAGAATTTTGGTACTAATTATGGCTATTGTTAACATTGGGATGTTTGGTAAATGGCAAGTACTTCATTTTTGTATTAAATCTGTTTTGGTTTGATTTCAATTTTGGGCTGCATATAAAACGATCAGTACATGCTAAAACCTCAACAAGATACATTAGGTATTAAAACAAAACTGATGTGTTTAACTATAATTCACATCACTTTTTCTAAAATAATCGATGTACAAAAAGGTCTATTGCATCAAATTTTTTAAAAGAACTGATGTCTACTGTTAAAACATACATCGGTGTTATCATATAAAACTGATGTCTTTAACAATAATTCACATCACTTGTTATTAGTAAAAACGATGTTTGTCAGGACATATAACATCGGTTTTGTTATTGAACTCGATGTCTAAACCGATAATAGACATCGGCTAAAAACCGATGTCTAAAGTTTGGACCTTTCTCTACACACGCATAGACATCGCCCAGAATTTTTTTTTACAACGGTTAAAAACTGATGTATATTGACATATTTCTAGTAGTGTATGCATGCAAAAGTCTGGGCTAATCCCTGTAAGATCATCAATACTATACCCAATAGCTTTTCTATGTGCACGCAAAATAGTAAGAAGCTTAAAAACTTGGTTATCATCAAGACTAGAGCTAACAATCACAGGACAAGTCTTTTCATCATCAAGAAACACATATTTCAGATTAGATGGCAAAGACTTTAGCTCTAACTTATTTACCTGAGGTTCACCACAAGAAGTGACACTGTTGGTTACCTCACAATTCAGATCAGCTGCACCATCCAACTCAAGAATCAATGAATCGACTTCAGCATGTCCTTCTCCTTCTGAAGCTTCAAGCATGAGCACTGCTTCCAATGCATCATTCAATAGAATCTGAGGCGTCTCATCTCGGACAATTCCATCTATAACATCAATCCTGCAGCAAGTATTCTCAAGCAAAGGGGATTTAAGAGCAGAGGTTAGAGTAAAAGTAATTTTATCATCACCAACGCTCAATGTGAGAGTCCCACTTTTAACATCAATAACAGCACCTGCAGTACAGAGAAATGGTCTACCCAAAATAATAGGTATTTGGCTGTCCTCTTCCATATCTAGAACTACAAAGTCTACAGGAATATAGAATTTTCCAACCCTAACAGGCACATCCTCTAAAATTCCAAGGGGATATTTTATCGATCGGTCGGCCATTTGCAAAGTCATCTGTGTACATTTTAATTCTCCCATATTTAGTTTTTGAAAAACTGAGAGAGGCATGACTGAGACGCTAGCGCCTAAATCACATAAAGCTTTATCAATGAACAATGCACCTAAATGACACGGGATTGAAAAACTACCAGGATCTTTAAGCTTAGGAGGAGACTTATTTTGTAAAACAGCACTACATTCCTCAGTAAAAGCTACTGTCGCCACCTCACCAAATGACCTTTTCTTGGTGAGAATATCCTTAAGAAACTTTGCATATGATGGAACTTGAGAAATTAAATCAGTGAAAGGAACTGTTACCTCAAGATTCTTGACAAGTGTCATGAACTTACCAAACTGCTGGTCCACCTTAGTTCTGTTCATCCTGCTAGGGAATGGGAGCTTTGGCATAAATGGTGGAGAAGTAACTGCAGTCTTCTCTTTGTCCTTTTTCTTGCTTTCCTCAGTTTCACCTTCGTTTGGATCTTCAACAACTTTCTCTATCTTGTCTTCCTCAGAATTTTCTTTTTCTTTCTCAGTAGGAACATCGTCAGTAGGCATTGGAGGAGCATCATATGAACGACCACTCCTAAGAGCAATGGCATTCACATTTTCCTTTGGCTGAGTTGGTTGTGCTGGTAAAGAGCCTTGTTGCCTTGTAGACGAAGAACTAGCCATTTGAGCAATCTGAGTTTCCAGCATCTTATTATGAATCTCCATCTGGTTCATCTTCCTATTGGTATCCTCCATATTCTTTTGCATTTGTAACAATATCTTCATCATGTCACCTTGATTATCAGCATGTGTAGCTTGATTTGCTTGAGGAGCATAATTCTGAGGAGGCCTCTGGAATCCAGGGGGATTCATAGGTCCTTGAGGAGGCCTATACTGCTGCTGTGGAGGAGGCTAATACGACTGCTGATATTGCTGCTGCTGATTAGGAACATTTAAATTTTGAGCGTTGTTGTTCCTATATGAGAAGTTCGGATGATCTTTCCAACCAGGATTGTAAGTGTTGGAGTACGGATTGTACTGCTGCCTCTGTTGGAAAACATTTGCTTGCTCCATCTGAAAATTTTGTGAATTTTGAGTATTGTATTGGCAATCATTACCATAGTGGCCTCGGATGCCACAGACTTCACAAACAGGATTATTCATAGGAGCCATAGATGACAATGCATTGATACTCATAGGTGGAGTAGAGGACTGAGACGTCTTCAATGAGTGGATCTCCTGAGTTAATGCAGCGAGTTGAGATGATAATAGAGAGTAAGTATCCACTTCAAGTTTACCCCCTTTCTTGGCTGCTCTCGGATTACTGAAGTGATTGGCAGCTAAATTGGAAAGAAAAACATGTGCATCATCAACTCCTTTGTCTAAAAACACGCCACCTGCAGCGTTATCAACCATCCCTTTTGTTTCAGGATAAAGACCATTGTAGAAGCGTTTAAGTAGAAACCACTTCTGAAGACCATGGTGAGGGCATGCACGTTGATAATCCTTGAATCTATCCCAAGCATCCCGTAGAGATTCACCATAATCTTGCTTAAAACCCATCATCTTGTCGATCAAGTCGTCGGTTCTGTTAGGAGGGAAGAACTCAGTTAAGAAGGCTTGAGCAATCTCATCCCACTCGGTCAAGTCAATATCATTCAACCATATTTGAGCTTTATCACGAAGAGAGAAACCGAACAACATGACTTTCAACTGGTCTGGAGTGACTCCCTGATGTTTAATTGTAGAACAGAGCTGTTGAAAACGTTGCAGATGATTTGTAGGGTCTTCAGAGGCAAGCCCAGCAAATTGATTCTGTTGGATCATAGTGAGCAAAGCAGGCTTGATCTCTAAATTTGCTGCTTTAATTGCTGGCATAGCAAGGCTAGTAGGTACCCCACTCGGAGAGGAATGTGAGTAGTTCTTCAAAGATTTGGGAGGGTCCGCCATCTCAATCTTTGGTTCAGGTATCTCTTGCTGCTTCTCTTTCCTTTGTAGATCTATGTATTGCTGACAAGAAAGTTCAGAATCTGGACTAAGAGGAGTTGTGTCCTCTTTCGCTAGATCTTCTTTCGTTTGAGACCTATAATTTCGTGTGAAATTACGTCTAACCGCAAGAGCACGGTATCAATTGTAGTAGATACTAGCAAATACGGGTCGATTCCTCAAGGAGACAGTTTCAGTTTCAATTCAATTATTATCAATTGTTTCTAGTCACAAACGATTAGTTGAGAATTTTATTAACCAATAAAACAAATTTAACAAAGGTTTTAAATCAATTAATTAACGGATCTAGGGCAATCCAGGTTCACCATGCTTACACCAAACAAATCACAAAGGTATAGCTTTTTAATGGGGTTAAGTACTTAAAGCAATGGTTAATCTTTTTCAAGCATTAACATTCTCAGAATATCTAATGATGCTTTCACAATCACCTTCAATTCCGCTAATTGTATGTAAGCCTCTAGTAGTAAAATCTTTCGATCTATTACTCCTATTACAATCAATTAATCCATGGTATTGCGCAATTACAAAATTAAGAATTAGAACATATCAATCAGAATTACTCTTTACCCATCAATCTACTAATCAAATTAAACCCAAATCATGGTGCAAACATGGCTCCCCTTGATACCCTAGAATTAAATTACTCACTCATTCTAGGATTAAAACTAACAATGATAATCAAGAAAACCATAATAAACATGTAATTAATAAGGAGAAGATAAGAAATACCTTAAACCTTTGAATAATGAAGAACAATTAAATCTAAGAATTGAATTGAGCTTGCAAAGATGAAGAAGAAAATAAAACCCTAGCTTTATCAAATATGAAGAACGTATGTAAAAAGATAGATAAAAGATGTCTTTACAATGTACCCCTGAAAGTCTTTTTATAGAGGTGTTTGCAAATTCCTAAATAACTAAGGTTATTGCCCAAATTAAAAACCCAGCTGATAATTAATTAGAATTAAATTCTAAATAGGAAATAGAATTATTATATGTTTTTTCTGAAATTTCCCGCACAAGTACAGGAGGTCCAAGGCGCTGTAGCCCTTATTCTTGCGCTGTAGCCCTCAAAACAGGCGCTGTAGCGCTGCTCAGCCCCTGGAAATCTACTGCTGTGCCAAGTCAAGTATCGCTGTAGCGCCTCGATAGCGCTCTTGCGCCTCGAAGCCCCTGGACATCCTTTATTCTGTTCCAAAATTTCTAAGCAACGAGCCGGAATTCCACCATTTCTCCTCGTAAATTCACCAAATAAATTTCTCGAGCTAGAAATCACATAAAAACATTAAATAATGCTCGATTCCTTCCGACTTGACAATTATTTATTTCCTGCAACAAACTCAAATAAAACTAATTAAATCGACACGATTATTCGCAAAAGCACCGTAAATGTGGGAATAAAATCCTATAAAATATACTCTATCATATATAAAGAAATAATCTAACTAAGGTGGCTATAACCATGCAACTATCTCCTGGAAAGTCTCTAACACCCCTATCATCCCATGACTCCCCTAAAAACACTAGAAGACTTAGTCTAAAGCTAATAGCACAGCTTAACAACAACCATTATTCAAAAACATAAAACATAAATAAATAAATAAAACAACTAAAATAAATATAACAAGTTAGATTAATTTCCAATCCCTTAATCTAATCTTGTTTCTACGGATTCTTAACATAGCCCGTATGGCATTCAACTTAGCCCGTATGGCTATCAACTAAACCCGTTTGGCTTGCAACTTCTTTGCCCGTCTAGCACTTCTTATTTGCCCATCTGGCACGTTCTTCATCTGCCCGTTTGGCTCGTTGAGTTCTACAACACCAGCCCGTTTGGCATTCTTCCTATTGCACTCAATCAAGGTTTACACAATCATTAGCCTGTATGGCTCTTCTCCCTTCCACTCTTCCTGGAGTAGACAACCGTTTGCACATTTGCTTTCAAAAACACCTATGTTGCTTTCTTCTTTGCACCTTTGCAATCAGCAATATCATGTTGTTTTCAACGTATACACTTCTTGCACACATACCAGCCCTGTATCTCTCTTACCCTGTATCTCTCTTCTCGCTGCTGTCCGCTGCAACTCCACCCCATAGCGTCACCATCGCCCACACAAAAACTGACCCTCTTGAACAGAACCACCAAGATTCGAATAATAGCAAACATCGCTAGAGTCTCCTCCTCCATCCGTAATGCAGGTACATCTCTGACAAGACCAGCCTACTCTTTTTCTCTGATCAACAACCCTGTACACAACTAACCACAACACCGTGAATAATGCACCTGCGCGGCCTGATTCCAATACCCTTGAACGAGCATCCGGCTTCCGTCATCAGCGCCCAGCATCCATGACGCCAATGCTCAGCGACAACCCAGGGATCGGAGGGAAGGCTGTTAAGCCTTGATACTTCCCCCAAGCTCTGATACCAAATGAAGAGAATAAACACTTATATAAAATATTTACGCACTGTTAATACTAAAACACGCAAGCGTACTTGGTCACAAGTAATATAGATTGAAGTCAAGTTCGTTCCCACAGAGATCTGGTTATGGTTTTAATTCAGTAGATGTACCTATGCAACAATGTATGGTTATTACCCACTGCAAAGACAATTAACAAATTTGGGTTTAATTAACTAAATTAACTAAGAAGTAAATTAACAAACTAAGAATTAATTAACTAACGAGAATTGAAATCGAATTACGTCTACAAGAGTAACATGGGATCCCAACTTCATTAAATACTTCGCTTAGATCTGATACCTTTAATCACTATATGCAATGGTTATGATATCTGATCGGATAACACGAAACAAGTACACGCTACCTGTCAGCATACGTATACCAAACTACCCATACATCCACAAGAGAGATAGAAGATGAATAGACACCAATTATGTTTAGATCCTATATGTCTATAGAATTTTAAAACATAACGGTTGAAGAACAAGTTATCCATAAAGGTCACACAGGGCAATATAAGTATTTTCATCCCATACTACGAATCAAGTTGATAAACAATCATGAACCTATGCTAGCATGGCAAGTTCTAAATCTCAAGATCCACTTTCACTTCACAAGAGATTAACAAATTAGATGTTAGCTACGCATCTAGCAATTAAGCACAACCATACGAGGATATCAGATATACATCACACACAGATCTTTAAACACAAACATGCTCTCATAATATTTTTCTTTTTTTTTCTCTTTTTTGTTCTTTTTTTCTTTTCATTCATTTTTTTCCCGAGAGCTAGATAAAACAATAATATAAACAATAACATATGCCGACTATCAAGTAAACAACCAAACCCAATTTCAATATTTCCCCCAAAAGTATGACCAACAATAAACCCCTTCTTGCACACCTTATTACTCCCTTAAGCACTCTACTAGCCTTTGACAATATAGGTTCAAAATAATGTAGGCCAATACAAGAAAAAGGTCTAGGGAAGTAATGTGGTGTGTCACCGAAAAAGGAGGATTAATCTCAACGGGTTAACTAATTGATCATGTAAATATGGTGTGGTAATATGGGAAAATATGTGGTTATTCCTAAATGCCTTTATCATTTTAATCATCAAATAATGTCATGCGTTTCAAGAAAGACCTCAAACAACTGCTAGCAATGCAAACAATTCGTGGACACTCAAGAAAATGAATAAATTGCAACAAATATGCAATAAGGCTCAAAAACTCACTTGGTGGAAAAACATACTCAATCCCAAGCAAAATTCTCTCTAATGCACCGACTTGTATTCAAAGAATGCAAACTAAATAAACTTGCACATATTCATGTCCTTCTAATTACTCACAACATTCAATAAGTCTACTAGCTTCAACTTACTAGTGTATGTGTGTGCACAAGAACAAAGCATATCACTTCTCAATCAAAAGCGTCAACAACACAAAATTCCTATCAAGCATGGGTGCAAATGCAAACTATTTTGAACTCACATGATATACGAATATAAAAACAGAATGTCCTATATGAAACAAACGTAGATAACACAGACATACATGCATGAACTACTATGAATATGCAAAGCATGCAATCCTACATGAACACAATGACTAACAATCACAACTACATACACTACTTATCCCTCAAACCACCCCAAAACTTAAAATATTCAATGCCCTCATTGAATGGAAGTAAATACGAGTGTAAGTAGAAAACATTCCAGTATACAACAATGCTTGGGTTGCCTCCCAAGAAGCGCTTCTTTAACGTCATTAGCTTGACGTTACTTCCAAGCCTCCATTAAGGATGATAATAGTTTGCTTAGTCCTCTCTTCGTGAGACTTCATCGTCATCACGGCGGCACACTTTCTGCTCCTTCTCCTCGCTTGGCCTATTCGTATAACAACTATGTCCGATTCCAATGCCTTCATCTGTTGACCCAAAATCTGTCAATTTGTAGAACAACACGCACTCGCGGGCTTCGCTTGAATATAATGGGGGAGGGTAAATGTAAGTTACTGAAGCCTTTGGTTCCTCAAAGAGAACTTCCTTCATTGGCTGTAATGCACTACCTCCATCTTTATACTCTGAGACAAGTAGAAGACCTGCATCTTTCCCATGGTCATCAGCCTCTTGGTACGCACATACCAATTCTTGAAATTTGTGTATCTCACCAGCGTCTGTCCCAAATGGTGCCTTTTCCAAATCATCCACCATCCTAGCATGATCAAATTCCTCACATGGCTTGCGAACGCTCACCTCACCTTGGAATTTGTCTTCCTCAATTATGCAAGCAGTACCTTGCTCCAAGTCACCGTTATTTTCTGGAATTGTCTCTGGTATGAATTGATGTTTCTCTTGTTCCAATGATCTCACAGCTTGAGCAACTAGTGTCTCCAAAGAATTGATAGACTCCTCGTTACTCTTTACAAGCCTCCAAAGCTCCTCCATAGTATCAACCTCATCTGTTTGAAAAGTAGGAGTAGGTTGCTGATGTTGAAACTCTTCATTACCAAAAAAATTTGACGTATTTGGAACATCTTGCTGGTATTTTTGAGGATGGTATTGAAAATATTGTTGTTCCTCATAACTCAGAGGTTCAGATTGCCATGGGTCATACTGCTGCAGAAAATTCTGCCCTAGCTACTACTGAAAATCCTGGTTCTGTTGCTGCAGAAAATTCTGAGAATAGTAAGACTGTGCTCCATATTGTTGACCTTGATACTGCTGATAAGGCTGCTGAGGTTGTTGAATACCACCTTGGTTGCTTCAGCACTGATTCATCTCATGTGCGCCCGCACATAGCTCACAAACACTAACCACCTGCTGAACTCCATAGTAATTTAGAAAATCCATCTTCAAAGTCAACGCTCTCTGACAAGTACCTGAAACACTAACGAACTACACAAGAATAGATAAGTAACTAATCCGAGTCAGTGAACTCTAACGACCACTATTGACAAGCACATAAACCAAAAATAAAACACCGATGATCCCCGGCAGCGGCGCCAAAAACTTGTTTTTACAAAATTACGCAAGCGTACGTGGTCACAAGTAATATAGATTGAAGTCAAGTTCGTTCCCACAGAGATCTGGTCATGGTTTTAATTCAATAGATGTACATATGCAACAATGTATGGTTATTACCCACTGCAAAGACAATTAACAAATTTGGGTTTAATTAACTAAATTAACTAAGAAGTAAATTAACAAGCTAAGAATTAATTAACTAATGAGAATTGAAATCGAATTACGTCTACAAGAGTAACATAGGATCTTAACTTCATTAAATACTTCGCTTAGATCTGACGCAACAAGTACACGCTACCTGTCAGCATACGTATACCAAACTACCCATACATCCACAAGAGAGATAGAAGATGAATAGACACCAATTATGTTTAGACCTTATACGTCTATAGAATTTGAAAACATAACGGTTAAAGAACAAGTTATCCATAAAGATCACACAGGGAAATATAAGTATTTTCATCTCATACTACGAATCATGTTGATAAACAATCATGAACCTATGCTAGCATGGCAAGTTCTAAATCTCAAGATCCACTTTCACTTCACAAGAGATTAACAAATTAGATGTTAGCTACGCATCTAGCAATTAAGCACAACCATAGGAGGATATCAGATATACATCACACACAGATCTTTAAAGCAATCAAGATACTAAGTTCCATAAATAAATTTGTTAGAATCCCATGACAACGATTATTTCATAATCGAACCGCTCGTCATCATGGGATCTAATGAAACCATGATAGAATACAAGATATGAAAGAAAGTAATAATATTAATAAATCAAAGAGTTGAGAAAACAAATCTATGATACAAAATATGAAGAAGATCTAGATCCGTTGCTTGTCACGAGCGTTGAATGTTGCTCCCCTTTTCTCCCTTGCAATTCTAAGCGATATTATGTACAAGATATATTGATTTACATGGGTAGGATGTGTTTATATAGGCTCTAGAAGTCTTGTCCATCAAGAAAACCAAAACAGAATTATAATAGAATTACGTTTCCTAAACTGATTCTGTTTTGAAGGAAAATTCGTAGCTGCCTTTTCTTCAGTATTTCTGGGCCACTCCATTCGTGTTTTGACATCTGGACAACTTTAGAATGATAGAGAATCTCGTTAGCTTCGCGTGGACTGTAAGATCGTCCAAAACGGACTTGTAGAACTCAAGATATGGCCAAAATCGTAAAAAGGGCAAAACTGTAATTTTTCAGCGACTTCTGGCGCACCCTGCGCGAATTTGGGGCAGTCTGCACGAGCACAATCTGTATAAAAACCTCATTTCTAGAGCAGTCTCCTCGAAATCTTGTGCAGACTGCCTGGGTGCAACCTGATGGATTTTTTTTTGCATTATTTCTTCGTTTTTCAGCCTTTTCTTCTCGTTCCTTTTGCATGAGCTTCCGTCTTTAATCCTTCTTGACTTGTATACATCTTGGTAGCTGACATTAGCCTCCATTCTTCATTCCATATAATAAATCAACTCCAAAACGATGGAAACTACACCATTAATCGACATTTCTTCAACCCTGCACAATTAAGCAAAACACATAAAACTACGACAAACTTGAGGCCAAAGCAATCAATTTAAGCCGATTTAGAATACTCTAAATGGATATAAAATCCATTTATCACGCATACACAGAATGAACTAATACTCAAAGTTTGTAAGTATTGGAATGCTTTTTTTTTATTCTCTCTATTAAACTGTACTGAGTACATACATATATATAAAGAAATAATCTAGCTAAGGTGGCTATAACCATGCAACTATCTCTTGGAAAGTCTCTAACACCCCTATCATCCCATGACTCTCCTAAAAACACTGGAAGACTTAGTCTAATGCTAATAGCACGGCTTAACAACAACCATTATTCAAAAACACAAAACATAAATAAATAAATATAACAAGTTAGATTAATATTCCAACCACAAGTTTTAGATTAAAATTCCAACAATCACCCCCTTAATCTAAAACTTGTGCTCTACCTCGTGCTCAGTCTATTGCTCTTCTCTGTCTCCGGACAATACACATGCTGGAGACAGCAATCATATGTTGTTCTCTTACTGCCATCATCTCTCTACTGCATGTCAGCCTGTCACCACCGCCACATAGTAGTAGCCCTCAAACATACGCGCACACAGCGGACCGAATAGCAGCAACGAAACACGGCAGCAGTTCACCATGCACATATTCCAGTAGACACCAACTACATACACATCTTTTAATCTACACATCAATACCCACACAATCTGCACACCATCTGCTGCAACAAAAAACCACTTCCTCTTCTTCAATAACAAAATCTTTCTTCTTCCTGCTCCGCTTGCGGAGGAATCCGCCTCTGGCCTTCTCAACTCCTGGAGCTTCTTGTTTGAAATCATTTGCTCCTGTCATCTTGCTGGGTTTGTGTAGTCGCAAGTTTCATCTACCCGATGGGACTCCTGGACAGCAGTGAATTCCTTGGATAGTTCACTAGCTCCCTGCCAAAATACCACTCCCCCAATCTGTTCTTCTTTGCCGGCAATCAAACCAAACCATCTAACAATCATCATCACACTGATGTTGTTGCTGCTAGCATATGCACCACACAAATGCATCACTCAATCTCCGAAAGCTCATGCACACACATGCATAACACGTAGGCACCAATCCATGCTTCAATACAATTTGAAAAGCACATGTTTAGATTATAATTCCAACAGTCACATGTTATTCAAGTATTACTTCTACTTCTATCAATAATAAGTAAAATCAAAACAAGAACAAACACAATATTTGATGTGAAAACACCCACGCCCTAATTCGTATTATTAATACAACCAATTATCAATAATACATCAAAAAAATAACACCATTGCTCAATGGTGTCCCAACCCCGATACTTATTCAACAATGATCAAGCATCTCCCAAACAATACCTAAGACTACAACTCTTAAGTACTCACACATCAAACAAATAAAATATGACTATGTATATATAGTCATCCAAAACTTAGCCACCAAGACTTACCATACTTATTCTACAAGTCTTACCGTACTTGTTATACAAGCCTTCAAATTTTTGGCACCTAATTACCCAACTTAATGATCAAGACATACCATATTTAATAATTGCCTACACATACAACTATTATGTTACCCATATATATCTTGAATCACCCAAGCCCATAATATTATATTTGGTTGCAACCAAACAATCCTCCCCTTCAACCCAATACCAATATTGGATTGAATAGTAACCATCAAACCATCGACGTCCATTCGCCTATGCCTTCTCTCGAACAAGAACCTCCCCTTTCTATTCCAGACATTGAGTGTCGCTAAAACCCATTTACTAAACTCCAAACCAACATTTTTCACCATAACAATGTATCCATCTATAAAATCACGTGCATCAATCACCACGAGTGCTCTTCCACATGTTGAGTCACCCGATCCTTGATTTCATAATCCTTCGGTTTCTTGAAAAAAATCACTAGTATCACCAAAATAGTTCACCTGGTTGATCAGGTCATTGAAACAATTACGATGACCTCTTCCATTTTCTTTCATCTCAAGTCTGAACACAGGATTGATCCATGGTGCAAGCCAACCGCCAAAACCGCACGTAACTTTGTCTCTTCCTGCTTTAACAGCTTCCTTGTCAGCAAATCCTTCATTGTACTCTACAATATCAATTGAACCTCGAACTTTCCCTCAACTTCATCCATCTCAAACCCAAACGTTGGCTCTCGATACCACTTGTTAGCCATCCAAACTTAGCCACCAACACTTACCATACTTCTTCTACTAGTCTTACCATTCTTGTTATACAAGTCTTCCAATTTTTGGCACCTAATTACCCAACTTAATGATCAAGACATACCATATATAATAATTGTCTATGCATATAATTATTATCTTACCCATATATATCTTGGATCACCCAAGCCCATAACATCATATTGGGTTAAAACCCAACACCACTCAGGTCTATTGATAAACTATCATCCAGACCTAACCAACATAGATAATAAGATTACAATGACAAAACACCAGCACTTTTACAAGAATCTATCAAAGGCCTATGTATATCTGTCAACCTACAAAATTCACGAACAGATTCATTATATCAGAATTAGTTAATACTAAACATTTACTTACCCCAAGAATTAGTTGTTTTTTCCTAAATAGCTTATAGTTTTTGGTGAACCCCTATTTTCACTTACCTAGCTACTATCTTAGATGTGTATTGCGATGAATAGTATATCGTACAAGAGGTTTGACAAACTGGAAATACCTGATAAATTGGTAGCCTCATTCATTTATGTTGCTTCTAAACATAAGAATTAGCCTAAGAAGAAATTCCTCCCAACCAAGTAGATTTATCTTCTAGTTGAAGTGCCTGTTTAGCCAAATTATGGGCCATAGTATTAAAATTACGTCTAACATGATGCAATATTATTGCCTCCGGGAAGTTTCCTAGTAATATCTGTATGTCTGTCAGCAGGATGCCTACTTCATTCTGGTAAACAGTTGCATTTTTCAAAGCTTGGACCAGAGACAAAGAGTCACTTGAAATTATTTTAATAGGGAAGCCTACATTTTGTGCCAACCTTAAACCCACCAACAATGCTAGAGCCTCTGCATGAAAAACTGATAGAGTGCCTTCTAATGGCTTAGACAGAGTCGCCTGTATCCTCTTATTCGCTGTAACAATAGTGGCACCTAAACCTACCTTCCGTAAAGTGATAGAAACTGATGAGTCTACAAAAAGTGAAAGATCATGAATTTTGACTACCTCTGGTTCTGTATTAGCTGAAGCCTCTCCATAACTCACTCCCCCAACTTGGGCATGTGCAATATTACTTCCTCATAATATGTAAATAACCATATCTTTAATTGTTGTGGAGCTCTTTGCAGTTGCCCTTGTGTTCTCTTATTCCTTTCAGTCCATATTCCCCAAGCCATAACCAACATCAAAACACAGTTGAAAGATATCTCTTCTTTATGGCCTATTAGAAAAAGATACTCTAATTGTACCCAGACTTCTTGTGAGAAGGGGCACCAGAATATTTCATATGCATTTGAAACAACACCAAAACCACACAAAGGACAACTACTATACGTGGACACATTCCTGGTGTATAACCTTTTGTTGTTGGCAAAATCTCATGATACCCTCTCCACCCAAAAAATAAAATTTTACCTGGAATTTCTAAAGCCCAATATGCTTTCCACCATGTTGATAGTACTTCAGAGGAAGAAGATGGTCTAGAAATACCATTGTCTACCGCTTCTAACCGAATAACTTCCATTCCTATAACCACTTCTAACCGAATAACTTCCATTCCTGTTATAGTGCCAAAGGCACGAGTCATTATGATTGAAAGAGAAAAGAGGTTGTGCTAAAATTAGCTCAGAATCTGAAATCAGAAAACTTTGTTGGATTAGATTAATATTCCACTTTCCAGGGGACTCGATTAGATCAAAAACCAAAGTATTTTCATTTAAACATGGAGATAATGGTAGAAAATATGGTGGTCTGGAAATCCATGGATCTTTAAAAGCCTTAGTACTTAGACCATTCCCTATCCGCTTTCTTAAACCCTTAATTAGTAAACTTTTTCCCCAAAAAATTACTCCTCCAAGTCAGTGATGGACAATTTCCTTCCTTAGCTTCCAAAAAGTTTGAGTTTGTGAAATATCTGGCTTGTAACACTTGAGTTACAAGAGATGTAGGATTTTTTAAAATTCACCATGCCTGGTTCACCAATAATGCCTGGTTATGTTTAACAAAATTTCTGAACCCGAGACCCCCTTACTTTTCAGCACACTTGTCTTCTTCCACTTTCTCCAATGTATTTTCCTTTTTGATTGGAAAGACCCCCACCAATAGTATGCCATTAATTTCTCAATTTCTTGGCATTGACCTTCTGGGATCCTAAACAGGACATAAAATAGGTAGGCATAGCTTGGATGACAGCTTTTAGAAGGATCTCCTTCCCTGCTTGTGAAAAAGATTTGGTTTCCACGAGTTTAACATTACCCATATTCTATCCTTTATTGATCTGAATAAAACTTTCTTATTTTTTCCCCCAACATTGGAAGTCCTAGAAAAGTTTCAATAGCCTCAGTGATTTGCATATCCAGGACATTTTTAAACTCAATTCGTATGTCTTTAGTAGTATTTGGGGAGAAGAACAATAAGGATTTGTTGAAATTGATCATCTGTAATAAAATAAATTAGTTACCACCAACATTAATGCTATAAAAATCCCATAAAAACTAGTTACCTTTAATTTTGTTCTTCTTATCTACATATCAAAAACTAGGTACATATATAAAGAAACATTTATTATTTTCATATAACTTATTTACCTAGCCGGAACCTTCTGAATATAGAGAAAATATATTCTGAATAGCTTGCAGCGATCTTGTTGACGCTTTGAGAAATAGTAGGCTATCATCTACGAAAAATAGATGACTGATAGAAGGTGTATTTCTTGCTATTTTTAACCCCAGAACTTCATTTCTATTTTCTGCTTATCGTATCAATGCTGAAAAACCTTCTGCACATATAAGGAATAAGTATGGTGAGAGGGGATCTCCTTGACGCAACCCTCTTAATGGAACAACTTCCCCATAGATCATGCCATTAATCTGAAAAGAATACCGCACTGAGGTAACACATCTCATAATTTTGTTCACCCACCCTTGCGAAAAGCCCATCTTAAGTAGCCTTTTTTTTTATGTAGAGCCACTCCACCCTATCTTAGGCTTTACTCATGTCCAATTTCATTGTAGCAAAACTTCTTTTTCAATCCTTCATTAATCTTAAGTGATGTAAACACTCAACCAATGCATTGTCTGTTATAACTTATAAGCCTTCCTGGCACAAAAGCACTCTGTGTACCATTTATATTTAATGGTAAAATAGGATTAAGTCTATTAATTAGCACTTTCTATATTATTTTATACAACACACTACACAAACTTATTGGACGAAAATCCCCAACCAATCTGTGCTCCTTCACCTTAGGAATAAGTGTTACTAAAGTGGAATTAATTAACTCCAAATCTACCATTCCATTTAAACAATTCAAAATTGCTTTTGAGAAAAGAGACCCTACAACGTCCCAATGTTGTTGGTAAAACATATCATTCATTCCATCTAGCCCCGGACTTTTATCAGTAGATATAGAGAACACTGAATTTTTAATTTCTTTTAAAGTGAAAGCTTTTTAACCCGACTGCTCATCTCGTCTGTAACTAGTGCATGAACTTCCGTCAACAATTCATCAATCTTCTCAATATATGGCATTGATGTTGTAAATAGTTTCTCATAAAACCTTTGAATTATTACACCACAATCCTCTTAATTTGAACACCACTCGTTCTCCTCATTTAATAATCCTGCAATTAAATTGTAAAGGTTAAATTTTTACATACATAAAATCATACAAGACAATACACAATCGCATATAAAAAAATTGTTAAGTGCTCCTTAGTGAAATACCGTCCACCCGTTATTATCTCCAACCTTTATGAGATCTTTGTTCTTTTTAAATAGATGCATAATGCAATCTGACATATCATGAAGAGATCCTTAATTATTCTCCTAAAGAAACATCATTCTCCTAAATAAACTACTTTCTGGTTGAATAAATTTGAGTATACTACAGTCTTTCACCCCTTTATCTAAATAAAATTACCAGTACAAATCCGATAGCAACACAACATTAAACAAAATTAAAAGGATCAACACAAAAGTGGAATTATAATCGTACGTACTAAACCAGCAAAAAATCGAAACAAGTTCTGAGCAATTGTGAGATGTAGGTAGGGGTCAGGTTCGTCTCAGATAAGATTGTAATTGATTGTTTTGGGTTTTTTTTTCTTAACCCTAACCCGTACCTACCGGTTCATGTTGGGTTTCGACAGGGCCGTGCTAGAGGGGAGGGCATCCAGGTCACCTACCCTGGACCCAAAAAGTTTGGGGGCCCAAAAATTTTAAAAACCCTGTAGTAGTGTTAGTATACATCTAAGGCCTTTACATTAGTTTTAGTATATACATCAGTTTTATATTAGTTTTAGTATACATAAGTTTTACTTGCTTCCTTCCAGTTTTACGTGTTTTACTTGTTTTAGAATACACGCGAGAGAGACATTGACCACCACTTGTGTCTTCTTCTTTAAGTTTAGAGGTAAACGCCCTCATCCCTAATTCCCTATTATTATAATACTATTATATATATATATATATATATATATATATATCATATATGTAATATGTAATATGTAATCTTGTTCAATTTTAGGCTTTTCTTGTCTTAATTTGCTTCCTTATTTAATTTTCTTGTCTTTGTGTAATACTCGTTGGGAAAGTCATATAAAAAGTGTGAAGGCAATTAGATTTCAAGCTCCTCAAATTAGGTTGTCTTTGTTGGAATTAAAAGAATCTTCTAATGATCCAAAGTCAGCTGAAAGTTTGATTGGGCTACTTGAGAGCTTTGAGTTCGTACTTGGTATGGTTATATGGTATGACATTTTATTTTCCATTAACATGGTGAGTAAAAAGTTACAATCTAAATCAATGTGCATTGGTGCTACCATGAAACAAATAGAAAGTGTGATGACATTCTTTGAAAAGTATAGAGAAGAAGGGTTTGTCTCTAGCATGAATGTTGCCAAAGAAATTGCATTTGATATGGATATTGAGCCTACTTTTCCTATAAAGCGTCGTGTCATTAGAAAAAAACAATTTGATAAAAATGATGCCAATGAAGAAGTAAGATCAGTTGAAGAGTCTTTTAGAATTGATTTTTTTGTGCGATTGGTGGATATTGCAATTAATTCACTAAGGAGCCGCTTTGAATAATTACAAACATTTGAAGGTATTTTTGGGTTTTTATTTGATCCACCAACTTTAAGGTCTTTGGAGCATGATCAAGTCAAACAATGTTGTAGTAATCTCGTAACTACTTTTTCTCATAACGGGTTGTCAGATTTTGAGCTAGATGTCTTGGTACAAGAAGTAGAGGTATTGCAAGTTTACATTCCGGATAATCTGACATCCGCTCTTGAGATTCTTGAATTTGTCAAATCTCTTGATTGTCTTCCGAATGTTTCTATTGCTTATCGAATCTTATTATCTATACCCGTGAGTGTAGCATCAGCCGAAAGAAGTTTTTCCAAGTTGAAATTGTTGAAAAACTATTTGCGTTCATCGATGTCACAAGAAAGATTAAATTGTCTCGCAATTATATGCATGGAGAGAGATATGTTGGAGAATATTGATGGTGATGCCATAATCAATGATTTTGCATCAAGAAGTGCTCGACGAAGTTGTTTTTCATGATTCATCACTTGTGTATGGCATGTTGGTATTGAAACTATTGTTAGTACTTTGATGTTTAAATGGTATGGTTTATATTTAAAATTTACTTGAATCATAATTTTTATTAGTATGTTTGTTTTCGGGAAGGAAAAAAATAAGGGCCCATTTTTTTGATTTCGCCCTAGGCCTCCGTTTATTATGGAACGGCCCTGGGTTTCGAGTCATTTCGGTTTCACCACCTCAACTCTTTTTTAGAATGATTGAAAATATATTATTATATTATAACTATCTCAATCCCGATTTATATGGACTAATTATTTTTGCAGAAATTTTAAGAAAAAACAGTTCATTTCTCTTTAATTGCACGTGAAATTTACAATATTCAAATGTGTAATATGTACTATATCCACTTTGTGAGTTGTAAAAAAAGGCATGACATATAGAAAATATGTTATTACTATTAAATAATTATAAACCAACTAGTGAGTCTCTATCATTGCAATTGAGTAACTTTATTATATTTAAATTTAGTTATTTTAAATATAAAATATTTCAAAACATGGTTATAAATAAAGGATTCATTAATTTTTGGATCATTTTCAGATTTCGGGTTCGTGTTTGATTGTACCAGGTCATTTCGGGTTGAATATATATTGAAACAAATTCATATTTTCTCAGGTTTGGTTCGTGTCGCGTTTCGGAATATTGGGTCCAACAGATATTTTCGTTGGTAAATATCCGTTAGTAATCCGTTACGAGTCGGTTAGTATGTTATTGGTTTTTCAAACTTACTAGATCCATTAGCAATTCGTTGTTAATTACCAAGAGAATAAGTTTCGTTGCTAAATTCCATCGGTATAATGACTTATTCTTGTAGTGAAAATTAACACCCCTAGATGTAGGTGTGTTGTTTGAGCATGCAAAGACCACCATAAGTTGGCGATTCACAATTGTCACAACTCACAAGAATCGTTTTTTGCTACACCAGCGTAACAACTGTTAGCTAGGAAAATAAATATTTGACCTTATCAAGTAATTGCCCAATTATTCCATTAATAAATATGTAGCTAGCTCTTAAATTATGTATTAGGATTTAGGAAACGGTTAGAAGTGAATGGGACACTACCGGTAATATGTACGGAAACGTAGTAGAATCTGGTACTTCAAAGATTTTGGCAATATCCCGCAAAGCGATGACGGATTAAGAAAAAACATTCTTTACTTTATTCAGACAACAAAGTAAATAGAGATTTTTGTTCGCATCTGATTTTAAAATCAAAAAATAATTTAAAAAATTACTTTTTATTCAATTTTAATGCAAAATTTATGTTGTACCCTTAGCTTTTTTTTACATATTTTAAAAGTAAATTTCATTAATTTTTCAAAATTTAGGGTTCGAAGTAAAATTTAAAATTATTATATGATATCTATACTATTATACTATCTATTTGGTTTTTGGTTTTTAAAAATAATTCTACTGACAACAAATACATTATATTCTTATATATATATATATAATAATAATAAGGGTAGGAGGGATTCATTTCTGTCACTTGGTCGGAATCGAGAAAGAGGATAGGGAGACAGAGAAAGAGAGAAGCGAAAAGAGAGATGGGATTTTTGAGTCGTGCGAGCGAGGTAATTAATTAACTAGTTGTTTGTGTGTGTAAAACACAGCGTGTTTTGAATCTAACGAGCATGTGCATATTTTAGTTCTTTGCTAGGAATCCGGCAGTCGAGGTCGTGGTATCTGCTGTACTTTTATCAGCAGTGGTCACGCCACTTTGGATTTTTTCTGGCCCAAAGTCTAAATCCAAAGACTCTCCCGTTTCAGATTCCGATGTTTCTCGGTGATGTTTATCTTTTTATGTAATCTAATCTAGTTATGTCTAAATCGCTTGCTTCAGAAAAATTTCCTATCATGAATTATTATTCCATTGTTTGGCTTGATAGTTAATTCGTTAAGTAGCGAAATTTGGCAAGAAGTATCCGAGAGCCATTTTAAGTGGTGGCTATTATGCAGCAATCATGGCGACGGCATATAGGCAGCATAAAAATTCTTAGTACTACTGTGTTAGTATTTATGTACCAAAAGTCCAAGACTAAGAAGACTCTTTTAATTTGTACCCTAAATATGTTTTAATTCCTCTTGTTATGTTTTAATGTATCCTAAAAGTTTCCCTTTGAGGCTTGGAATGCCTCACTCGTTGGTGAATGTACCCCTAAACATCTATGTGTTTGTCGAAATGCTTATCTTTTTCACTTTCTATCTTGTAATTTTCTTTTGTTTCTTTAATAACGTCATACCTATTTAAATAACGTCAGATGATTGCTCTTAATTTGGATGATTAGACTAACATTTTCTTTTTTTGCTTGTAAGTTGTGACCTTCTATCTTTGTTTTCAAGTAGTTTCATTGATGTGGCCTGCTTTGCGTTTAATAGTGTGTTATTTCCATGTATATGTGGTGGAGCTGATTGTTTTTGTGTTGTGTATGGGTCTGCCTATTCGATGTATACAATTTCCAGTCCTACCAGGCTTATACCTAGATTTTTAAAAAGAATAAGGCAGTCGATCTAATGTTCGTCATCGGATGTTGTATAGCAATAGTCTCACTGTTTCGGGTTTTAAGTGGCAAAATTCGTTAATTTAGAGTACACAGATAGTAAATTCTGTCTTGTCTAGTCTCTGTGGTGTACCGGTGTTATATATGTAGGTGATTTATAGTGTTACAAATTTTGTGCCTTAAATGGTTTGGAGGATAGACAATATTCATCATCGCCATACACTGTTAGTTGAGCGGTCTTGTCATTTCTCTTGCATATTATGAAATTGAGGTTTGGAAGGTTTTCTTGGGTTTGATATTTTGGTATTACAATTTTGCACATGTTTTTTGGTTTTGGGAAATATGCGCTGCTGTTTCTTTTAAGTAATCGGAGGACATATGATGAATACTTCTTGCAGGTTAAGAACTTGCGTAAATAATTTATAAAAGTAGGTACTGAGTGTCCACTGTATTTTAGGAAAAAACTTAGAGAATGGTATATTGGAAAGCAAATGTCCTAACATGCTCTGTGTGCTTCCTCTTGTATTACTTGACCTACTTGTCTCTTTTATAATTATATATCGTTTGTACTTTTCATACTTTTAAAATATAATCATCATAGGAGCTAATGAAAGATTACAGACCGAAGACGCAAGTGTTGGAGTAAGATCATTTGGGAAGAAAGATTTTTATTCTTGGCATATATAAGCTTGACCAACTCATTTTGAGATTATAGTTGAGGCTAGGGCTGTCAAAAAAATCCGAAAAATCCGATATCCGACCGAAAAATCCGATACCGAATCCGAAAAAAACGGATAATTTCCGTATTCGAAAGAAAACGGATATTATTCGTATCCGAATTCGTATCCGAAATTAGCGGATACGGATATAGGTACATCCGTATTCGAAATATCCAATATCCGAAAATAAATAAATAAATAAATAAATAAATATTTATTTTTATAATATATAATATATAATATATAATATATGAATATATGATTTATGATTAATAATTTAAAATTTAACTATACAGATAAGTACATGTAAGTCATGCGGTTTCAAAAAAAAAAAGCCATTCTCTCACCTTTAACTTAACATTAACGTACCCTCTCACTTCTAAACCCTTAATTCACTTCACCGCCTCCATCGACGCCGCCTCCCTCCTTCACTTCATCGACGCCGCCTCCCTCCTTCACTTCACCTTCTTCTAACGATTCACGTTGTCAGTTATCCAGATCCAGTTCACCATCTCTCTGGTACGATTTCTTAAATTAAGAAATAGATTAATCCTTAATAGTTTAATTTATAATTCTTAATTAGTTTACACTGTATTTTTGGTGGTTTTTCAAAAACGGATCCGGATATTATCCGTATCCGGATAATATCCGACGGATACCGAATTCGGATATTTTTCCTCTCAAATTCCCGGATCCGGATACGAATTCGGATATGATTTTATGTTCCCGGATACGGATTCGGATATGGCCATATCCGGCTCCGTATTATCCGTTTGACACCCCTAGTTGAGGCTTGAAGTTGCTGGATAGATAGCAGACACGTCCCTTTTTCCTATATTTTGTTCTCTTTTTCCTTTTGCCTTTTTTGTTCTTCTACATAATCTTTAAACTCTGCTCCTTTGGTTATCAAATTTCTAAATTGAAATCTTATCCACTAGAAGAAAGCAGCTAAATTCAACCAAATTAATTCGACCGCGGTTAAATTCGATTGTAATCGGTCGAATTTAGCACCCGCGACTAAATTTAACTAATTTCAGTTGACCGGTCGAATTTAGTACGGCTAAATTCAACTGCTTCCGGTCGAATTTAGCGCCGGTCGAATTTAGTACTTTACCGAATTCGGTCGAATTTAGCACTTTAACCGAATTTGGTCGAATTTAGTAACCGGGCAAAAAATGAGGGAAATGTCCCGCCAATTTTTCTACCCCACACGGCTAAATTCAACCGAAATCGGTTGAATTTAGAGCCAGTCAAATTTAGCACTTTAACCGAATTTGGTCGAATTTAGCACTTTAACCGAATTCGGTCTAATTTAGTAGCCAGCAAAAAAATGAGGGAAAGTCCCGCCAATTTCTTTACCCCACACGGCTAAATTCGACCGAAATCGGTCGAATTTAGTAGCTGGCAAAAAAAAGGAAAATATCCCGCCAATTTCTCATGTTAAATTTATTATTTTTAGAAATTGAAAAAATGTTATTAAATATTAAAATGTTTGTACACATCATGAAAAAATATTTATAAATAGAAGGATGACATTTATCACATGTACAAATTTAGTTTGTACAAAAAAATATTCATATGATAAGAGAATGTTGAATTTTTACTCATTAGATACTTTCAAATTTTTTTAAAACATATCAAATTAGTTGTAAAAAATATAAAAAAATATGAGAGTATCCGGAAGACATCCTTTTTATTGTTGTTGCCAAAATTTCAAAAAAAAATTATTTGGTTTGGCAATTTAACGGTCAACTAGTACACTAGTACTTTGACTATAACCCCTAAATAGGGTTTCGTCAGGATTTCATGTTTCGATTTTTTAAAAAATATTTCTCGACGTCCCAACCATATGGAGGTCAAGATCCATCCCTTTTAATGTTATTGCCAAAATTTCAGAAAAAATAAACTAATTTGGTTTGGTAATTTAACGGTCAACTAGTACTTTGACTATAACCCCTAAACTAGGTTTCGTCAAGGTTTCGTGTTTCGATTTATTAAATAATATTTCTCGATGATCCAACCATATGGAGGTCAAGATCCATCCTTTTTAATGTTATTGCAAAAATTTCAAAAAAAAATAAATTTATTTTGTTTAGTAATTTAACGGTAAACTAGTACTTTGACTATAACCCCTAAACAGGGTTTCGTCAGGGTTTCGTATTTCAATTTTTTAAAAATTATTTCTCGATGACCCAACCATACGGAGGTCAAGATCCATCCTTTTTAATGTTATTGCCAAAATTTCAGAAAAAAAAAAATTAATTTGGTTCGGTAATTTAACGGTCAACTAGTACTTTGACTATAACCCCTAAACACGGTTTCGTGTTTCGATTTATTAAAAAATATTTCTCGATGACCCAACCATACGGAGGTCAAGATCCATCATTTTTAATATTATTTTCAAAATTTCAGAAAAAAATAAATTAATTTGGTTGGGTAATTTAACGGCCAACTAGAACTTTGACTATAACCCCTAAACTGGGTTTCGTCAGGGCTTCGTGTTTCCATTTTTTTAAAAATATTTCTCGATTATCCAAACATACGGAGCACAAGATCCATCATTTTTAATGTTATTGTCAAAATTTCAGAAAAAAATAAATTAATTTGGTTTGGTAATTTAACGGTCATCTAGTTTGGAAAATAAATTAAAAAATTAAATAAAAATAGAATAAAAACCAAAATTTAATTTAAAATTCATACACACCAAAGTAGTCATACTCACTATTTGTGTGATAAATTTTACGCTACTTTCACTAATTTTCCAATTTTATTAATTTTATCCCCATTTTTAACTAGTTTGTAAAATAAATTAAATAAATAAATAAAAATTGGAAAAATGCCTATTTTTAACATAAAATTTTGTGGTATGACTACGTGGGTGATTATAAATTCTGAATAAAAAATTTGATTTTTTTTACTTTTGTTTTATTTTTTTGGCCTTCATTCATATTTTTAAAATAATAAACTCAACCAAATTTCGACCAAATATTAAATTCGACCGAATTCGGTCGAATTTAGCCGAGCTCCTAATTTCGACCATATGTGGCCGAATTTAGCATGCTAAATTCGACCATATTCAGTCGAATTTAGCCGTGCTATCATTATAATAGAATTTCTTAGTCAGCGTCTACGTGGCTGTCTCTCATTAGTCCATTTAATATCACATGGATTGATGAGTCAGTTAATCTGAGCCCTTAAAAAAAATTAAATCCTAGCCATTCATTTAAAATACATAAATATATAATATCTACAAATATAATTTATATATATATACATAACCCCCTCCTCCCCACCCCCCTCCTCACGACCTCTCCCCCCCCCCAACACCCACGACCTCTCATTGGTCCATTTAATATCACATGGATTGATGAGTCAGTTAATCTGAGCCCTTAAAAAAATTAAATCCTAGCCATTCATTTAAAATACATAAATATATAATATCTACAAATATAATTTTTATATATATATACATAACCCCCCTCCCCCCACCCCCCTCCTCACGACCTCTCCCCCCCCCCCAACACCCCCTTCCTCCCCCCTCCCCCCATCTCCCCCTCCCTCCCCACTATCGCCCCCTTCCCCCCTCACTTATCTCTCTCTCTTAATTCTCTCACACACTCTCTCTCTTGTACACACATATATACATTTAATATTCAAAAAATCATATCTTACAATCCGTTCATCCAAAATTATTGATTTATATATATATATATATATGTTCTACAAATCGAGCTCTATCCATTGATATATATATCTTCAAATTTCGACCAAATAAATTTCTTGGTGAGTTTTTGATTTTAATTTAGTTTCGAAGATTTATAGAGTTTTTGATGATTTTGTTCTTGTAGGGTTGTAGCTTAGAGTCGATTACAACATATATATTAATTTCATAATTTTTTGGGCGAATTTTAGTTTGGCAAAAAATTCATGGATTGGCCGGAATTGGAGTTGTAAAATGTTCTTCGAAATTTTGTTTTAGCTATAATATAGTTCGTTGCTTGGTGATACTTGTATAATTATTTGGATTTTTTCATATTTCATTTTATGTCGTCGAAAATGTTTGGTTGACCGGAATCTGGGATTTTTTTTAAACTGTCGTTCATTAAATTCGACCGAATTCGGTCGAATTTAGCATATTAAATTCAACTGAATTTGGTCGAATTTAGTGGATTCAGTCGAATTTAGCATTTTAATTTACACCACATTTGGTCGAATTTAGAATATTAAATTCGACCATATTTGGTTGAATTTAGGATTTTAGGCGCCAAATTTAAAAAAAAAATTGAAATTTTCACAAAAAATTTGAAATTTTCAAAATTTTGAGATTTGGCGCCTGAAGTACTAATTTTGACCAATTTCAGTCGAACTTAACTTTCGACCAATTTCAGTCGAATTTAGCATTCGACCAAAGTTGGTCGAATTTAGCATACTAAATTCGATCGATTACTATTTTCGACTCCCCTAAAAATGACCAAACAAAAATTCGGTCGAATTTAGTTAAATTCGACTGAAATCGGTCGAATTTAGCTAAATTCAACCGATTTTTTTGGGTCGAATTTAGCCGTTTTTGTTGTAGTTGTTCTGGGATATTAAAAGAAAATAAGGGGGAGATTTATATTCTGTCCAAAAGAAGATCCCTTACAAGTCCTAGCATTTTAATATTAGCTTAGGATCTGTGTTATTCTCTTTGCTGCTTTGTATATTATTGGATTTGGTTTAGTGAGGTTTCCTTGAGTTTGATTTCTTAGTAATACAGTTTCCTACATTCTCTTTGGTTTGGAAGATAGCATTTAGAATGCTAGTGTCCTTTTAGATAAAGATTTATTCAGAGAATATATGGAAAAGACCTCATTCAGATAGGTATGGAGGATTCAAAATTTGCATTAATACTTTATTAAGGTTGATATATAGGGAACTATGTATTTAGAAAAATAATTACTGAAAACATGTCATTCATTTTCGTATTTTTATGAAATCCCTCTAACATGTCATGCTTAACCTTCTTTTCGTATAGTTGTATTTGCGTATACTTGCCTTATTAGTTAAATGTAATATTTTGAGAGGAAATGATTTTAATTGTTAGACTCATACAAACTTAACCAACACCTCAGGAGAAGATAATCATACAGTTGTCATGCAGGCTATTCAATCTTTTGGTTTGTCAATATTTTGTTTCATCTATGAAAGCCGTGGTTTCCTCAACTCTTCGCTTTTTTCGAAATCTGTATGCATTTATTGAATGTTTATAGTTACTATCTGGGGAGGATTTTGGTTGGGCTGGTAACCGGAGGTGTATGTGTCATTTTGTTTCTTATGTGAAAGGTTTAGCTTTCTCTCTGTTTGTGAAAATGTTTAACTACGTTTTAGTTCTACATAAGATGGTCAGTTATTGTCTTGTGTATGTTAAGTTACTGGCAGTCTGGAGTTCAGATCCTGGGACCCCTAGTATTTCACAATTTACATTAAGACAATGGTTAAATATTACCTCAATATGGGTTTCTTGGCTCTCTTTGAGATTAGGCTTTCGAGCGAGGGTCATATTAGGATATATGTACAAGTCACACTCTCATTTTACTATTCTGTTGTTCAATACTTTGAGTTTCTGAAGCTAAAAGAAAGACATTCTGAATAAAGATGATATTCCCTGTTCGTGATCCTCTGAATATTTTTTAAGTTGAGGCTAGGAAGTTGGAGGATAGACAATTGTTCTTGATAAAAAAAACTGATTTCGAGTCCGAGTGCCTTGTTGGTTCTTTTTACTGCTCGTCATAAACAAAGTGTACATATCATCTCCATCTGTGTAGTTTTGTTTATAAATGTGCGTTGATTTTTGTTCCTGGATGGATCATGGTTTTATGTTTTGTAATGTGTAGATATTATGAATGTATCATATTCAACATTGTAGGATAGTCAAAATTGTAGTCTAGCTAGATGATGTAAGGCATGATGCATATCTTAGTAGGTGATGTAAGGCATGATGCATATCTTAGTTTTAAAGCCCTATAAATAGCTTGAGCTGGGGTCTTGTAAGATAACACAAAAACACCAAAAATAAAATGTTTTGGATAATTCTTCATATTCTTCAGTTTATATAAAATCTTTCATGGTATCAGAGCCTCTGATCTTTGAGGCCTTCTTCTGCATTTTTATCTCTATTTTCTGCAAATTTTTCCGGGAAGTTATTATTCCGGGGAGTTACTGTTCCGGTGATTGTTGAAGATGATGAACAGTGCAAAATGTTGAAGACGATGAACAGTTCCCAATAGTACTGTTCACTGTTCACTGTTCACTATTCAATATTCACTGTTCATTATTCACTATTCACTGTTCACTGTTCACTATATCTTCTTTAAACCATTTTTTTCTGTATCTTAAACCATGGTGGACGGCGGAGAAACACCACCACCTACAAAAATCGAATCTAATTCTCCTTTTTACCTTGGACCGCAAGATCGACCAGGGGATTTTATCACCTCCCAAAGGCTCAAACTTGACAATTTCAATGATTGGTCTCATGCGATTTTCATAGCTCTGTCCTCTAGGAGGAAATTCAGATTTCTAGATGGTACAATCAAAAGTTTTGCTCCTCTATGTACGAAGGATGATTGGGTAACAATTCACTGTATGCTTGTCTCTTAACTTATGAACACCATCGACCCGGAGGTAAAGTCTATGCTCACTAATTATGTTGATGCTAAAAAATTGTGGGATGATTTAAACGAAAGATTTTGCCTTGTTAATGGACCTCGTATTCAACAAATTAAATCTGACATTAATCGATGTGATCAGTCCAAAACCATGCCGGTTGCAGTTTATTTCAGCAAACTCTCTGTTTTATGGGATGAATGAGCATTTAATTGATTGTGAGTGTGGAAAGTGTACCTGTAATATAGGCAAGAAGCATGCTGATAGGCGTGAAAGGGATCGTCTACAACAATTTTTGCTTGGCCTAAACTCTGATTATTATGCTCCTCTCCGATCCACGCTGCTATCTCAGGATCCTTTGCCTTCGTTAAACAGGACATTTCAAACAATTGCTCGAGAAGAACGTGTTCGAGGATTGTTCACATCAAAGAGGAGACACCCCCGGCCCTCGGATTTCCTGTTCATGCTGGTGCAGGGAGGGGTCGTGGCGGGCCTGAAAGGCTGGTTTGTGATAAGTGTAAGAAACAGGGCCACGAGACCTCTCGTTGTTGGTCTGATAAAAACTATACCTATTGTAAAAAAAAGGGTCATGATGAGAGCCGCTGTTATCAGATTCACTGTTTTTCAGAAGTGTGGACAGATGGCAGTAACAGGGGGAAACCTTCGGTTGGGCGTGGTTGAGGTTTTGTAAGGGCTAATGCAGCTTCAGGTAAGAACTTTGGTTCGAGTTCGAATGATGCAATTACTCCTTCTCTTGGTCAATTATTCACAAGTTTGATGGGTAATGTCCAGGTTACCGAAAACTGCTAGAATGGTAAGTTTGACGTTACCTCTGGGATTGTTGACACTGGAGCCACACATCATGTTACAGGAGTAAAATATTGGTTATTTGACACAAAGAGTTTTATATGTCCCGTAGGATTGCCAAACGGTGAAACTGTGTTGGCTTCTTTAGTGGCATCTGTTCGTTTATCGGACAAGATCACTTTAACTGGGGTCCTTTATGTTCCTAATTTGAGTTGTAATTTACTTTCTGTTTCAAAGCTTAATGATGAACTTAATTGTGTTGTCAAATTTACTTCTTATATGTGTGTTATTCAGGACCACATGAAGGAGCTGATATGAACGGGAACTAGGAGCGACGGATTGTACTATTTTAGAAAACCGGATTCAGTGCACCATGCGGGAGCCATTGGAGCAATGTCTGACTTGGAGTTATGGCACCGTCGTATGGGGCATCCTTCCGAGAAAGCAGTTAAGTTGCTTCCTCATGTTAGTAATAAAGACAGTGTGGATATGGTGTGTGAAGTATGTATGCGTGCTAAACATCCTAGAAATTGATTTCCCTTGAGTAATAATAAAGCTTCTAGAATTTATGAAAAAGTACATTGTGATTTGTGGGGTCCGTATCTGCATGTTTCGTCATGTGGAGCCCGTTATTTTTTGACAATTGTTGATTACTATTCTAGAACAGTTTGGATTTATTTGTTGGTTGATAAAACTGAAGTATTTCGTGTATTCTTGGCCTTTGTTGCTATGGTTGATAGACAATTTTCACAAACAATTCAAGTTGTGCAAAATGACAATGGTAGAGAGTTTCAATGTTTGCTTGACTATTTTGCCACAACTGGGATTGTTTTTCAAACCTCTTGTGTAGGAACACCGCAACAAAATGGGAGGGTTGAGAGAAAACACAAACACATATTAACAGTTGGGAGAGCTTTGCGATTTCAAGCAAAATTGCCAATTTATTTTTGGGGGGAGTGTGTTCTTGCTGCAACCCATTTAATTAATCGTACGCCAACTCCTTTGCTTCAAAATAAAACTCCATTTGAAATTCTTTTTAAAAAACCACCTATCTTTGATGCAATTCGCACGTTTTGGTGTTTGTGCTTTGCTCATAATCAAAAAACAGATGGAGACAAATTTGCTAGTAGAAGTCGAAAATGTGTTTTTGTGGGCTATTCGTTTGGAAATAAAGGGTGGAGATTGTATGACCTCGATTCAAAAGTTTTCTTTGTTTCTCGGGATGTTAAATTTGTTGAGAATGTGTTTCCTTTTAGTTGTCCAGAAGACGAGAATATTATGTCAGATGCTTATGACACGAGTGGTGACATTCATGATGATTTTGATGCATCCGAGTTATGGGATGAAAATAGTGAAGTTTTTGATGATAATGGTGGGGAAAATGTTCAGGAGCAGACAGACAACCCCCCACGTATTGAACAAGCAGGCACTGGCGAGGCTAGTCATACAGCAGCCGCAGAATAGCAACAACCCACGGAGTCTGTGGGTCGTGGATTTCGGGAAAAATATCCATCGATCTTGCTTCGCGGTTTTGTGACTCATTCAGTGTTTGCTAATAGTACATCCTCCTCCATTCCATCTTCTGATCCTCCTTCAGGTACTCCTTATCCTTTAGCACATTATATAAATTGTGAGAATTATTCTGTGAATTATCGAAAGTTTATAGCAGCAACTGTGAATACAAAAGATCTAAGATCATTTAAGGAGGCCATGACACATGAGGGTTGATGTCATTCCATGAAAGAAGAAATAAAATCCTTGGAAGACAATGGGACGTGGACTTTGGAGCATCTCCCTCCTGGAAAACATGGTCTTGGTTGTCAATGGATATACAAAACAAAATTTCAGTCCAATGGAGAAGTTGAGCGTTTAAAATCACGTTTGGTTGTGTTAGGTAATCATCAACAGTCAGGAATAGATTACAACGAGACTTTTGCCCCGGTTGCAAAAATGACTACAGTATGAGTCTTTCTTGCTATTGCGGCATCCAAAAACTGGGAACTTCATCAGATGGATGTTCACAATGCTTTTTTACACAGAGATCTTGATGAAGAGGTATACATGAAATTACCTTCTGGATTTTCTAATTCGGATTCTTTTTTGGTGTGCCGATTGAGAAAATGATTGTATGGCCAGAAACAAGCTCCCAGATGTTGGTTTGCAAAGTTAGTTGCTGCTTTGAAATGGTACGGTTTCCTTCAGTCTTATTCCGATTATTCTCTTTTCACATATACTAATGGGAATGTTCAAATAAATGTCTTAATCTATGTGGCCGACCTTATTATTTCTGGGAATGACTCCACTGCACTTATTGTTTTCAAAGCATATCTCAGTGATTGTTTCAAAATGAAAGATCTTGGCTCTTTGAAGTATTTTCTGGGTATTGAGGTTGCCCGTATCTCAGCAGGCTTGTTTTTGTGTCAACGAAAGTATACTTTGGATATTATCTCTGAATCAGGTTTGTTGGGTGGAAAGCCGAGTGGTTTTCCCATTGAGCAAAATCACAAACTGGGTCTTGCTAAAGGAGACTTTCTTCTAGATCCCGAGTCCTACCGATGGCTGGTCGGTCGCTTGATCTATATTGCGGTCACAAGGCCGGATTTAACCTATTCGGTCCACATTCTTTCTCAGTTTATGCAGGCGCCCCACTGTGAACATTGGGAAGGGGCTTTGCGTGTAGTTCATTATTTAAAAGGCACTCCAGGTCTGGGAATTTTGCTGCGTGCAGATAGTGAGCTAACCTTACAGGGTTGGTGTGATTTCGATTGGGCGGCTTGTACGCTTACTCATCGTTCATTGACCGGTTGGCTGGTATTTCTTGGTAACTCTCCTATTTCTTGGAAAATAAATAAGCAACACTGTGTCCCGGTCCTCTGTGGAGGCTGAATTAGGGGTGAGTAAAAAAAACCGAAAAACAGAAATCGAGGCGAAAAATCGAAAAACCAAACCGAAAAAAATCGAAACCGATTAAAATCGGAAAAAACCGTAACCGAACCGAACCGACAAAATGGTTAGGTAACGGTTTCGGTTTTACCCTTACAACCGAACCGATCGAAAAACTGAACCGTCCATATAATATAATTTATAAAATTATATATAATAAATTATGAGAAAATTATTACTTTGAAGTCTAATCAGAGCCAACATGAGAATGTGCTATCTTCTGGTCACTCCTTATTGGCACTCCATGAATTCTTATCACTAGCAGTCCTGCTTTAGTTACAATGTAGTGTGTTCACCGAAATCTCATTCTGAGTCCTCACAGTTCATCACCTCATTGTCTCGTAATTTAATTTAATTTCAGTTTAATTTATAAACTATCATTATAAATTTATAATAGTAGAAATTATGTAAATTAATATTTAGTTTAATATATTATAATATTTTCAAGATTATTATTAAAATTATATATTAATTAGGTAAAAACCGAAAAAAACCGAAACCGACAAACGGTTAACCGAACCAAAAAAAACCGTTTCAAACGGTTCGGTTACGGTTAATAAGTAGAAACCGAACCGAACCGACATGTACGGTTTGGTAACGATTTCCGGTAAAAACCGAACCGACCCGTGCACACTCCTAGGCTGAATATAGATCTATGTCTGCTATCACGTGAGAGTTGAAGTGGCTTAAAGGTTTGTTGTCGAGCTTAGGAGTCCAACACCCTAAATCGATCAAGTTGTTTTGTGATAGTGAGTCTGCGTTACATATTGCAAAGAATCCTATTTTTCACGAACGCACGAAGCACATAGAGGTTGATTGTCACTCCGTCCGCGATGCGATTAATGATGGTTTGCTATCTCCATCACATGTTTCAACATCTTCACAATTGGCGGATATTTTTACTAAGGCTCTTGGGAAGTCTCGTTTTGATTTTCTTCTTTCCAAGTTGGGCATTTTTGAACCTCATGCTCCACTTGAGGGGGGTATTATGAATGTATCATATTCAACATTGTAGGATAGTCAAAATTGTAGGTTAGCTAGGTGATGTAAGGCATGATGCATATCTTAGTAGGTGATGTAAGGCATGATGCATGCATATCTTAGTTTTAAAGCCCTATAAATATCTTGAATTGGGGTCTTGTAAGATAACACAAAAACACCAAAAATAAAATGTTTTGGATAATTCTTCGTATTCTTCGGTTTATATAAAATTTTTCAGTGGAAAGCCAGATCTAGGTTTTGTTTTTGTATACTAGCAGATTTGAGATTACTATGATGTGTGGTGCAGGGGCAGACGGAGGATCAGACCGAGGATCCTCAGATGACCTGGGCTAGAAAATAATATTCATGTTGCAAAAAATAAACCTCATTGGCTCCTAGAGAAACATTAGCAGATTAAAATTATGTGATAGTGGGAAGTGATGATTTATTAGTTATTACCATTGTTAATTGTTACTTGTCCATGTATTAGCCAAAGATAGGCAACAAAATCTGTTTTTTCAGAAAAAAAATATAAGAAATTAAAAAAATTACCATTTATTATTTAAATATAGAAAAATGAAAACTTGTTGGATTTTTTTTATTATACAAAACATCCTTCCCATTATGTTAGATTAAATTTTCATATTTATGTTTTTTTTCTTTCTTGTGAAACAATTAAAATGTTAAACTATTCGAAATAATTTGCAATTTAATTAAAACTTATACAAAATAGAGAATTAATTAAGTTCTTTAAAGAAGCATTTGTATATAATCACAAGCTACAAAAAAAAAACTACACCTAAATTATTTTATATTTGAAATCACTGTCATAAATTTGCTAATGATAAATTAAATAGATTTTACAAATTTTAATAGTGAACACTATTAATTGTTAATGATAATGTAAATTTAAAACTTATTATTATTATTATTATTATTATTATTATTATTATTATTATTATTATTATTATTATTATTTTCTACACTGTATAAAGTAGTGGTTAAATTATTAAAATTTGAAGACATGTAAATAATAAAATATAATGTAATTTTGCAATCTAAGTTGAACATTTATGATTATTATATATCATAGTTATTAACTATATTTGCTGTTTCTTATAAACACTGTAATTAGTTGTGCTTTCTGTCTGATTCCCTAATTAAACAATGATAAAAACATAACAATAAAGGCTGATCAAATTTTTTAACCTAGGCTGATTGTGATATAAGGATCAGTAATAATGGTAAAATTTTGAAAAGTGGGAAAATGACCCGGGCTTCAACCCACCCTAGCCCATGCATAGTTCATAGGTCCGCCCATGGTGTGGTGTGTTTGATGTTTGAAGTAGGGATCATGAAATGTGGTAAATGAGCTTTATAAAAACAGATTATAGAGGAAGCAATTATTCTAGCACGACTGCACTAGTAATTACAACTGAAAACCATAGGAGAATTTCAACAAATTTATCACAAGAGAATTTCCAAAGTGAGGATTCAACTAGGGGGCCACTGTTCTTTTGCTTTTGTAAAACAACTTGTTGCTAAAGCTGACATGGTAATTTGGAGGATTTTATTCCCTCTATTTACTGTTAGTTTTATTTCAACCCTTGACAAAAATATAAATGGTAAAGTCCGGGAATATCCATTAGTATTCTGTTGCTCAATAGTTTGAGTTTCATAAGCTAAAAGAAAGACATTCGGAATAAAGATGATATTCCCTGTTCATGATCCTCTGAATATTTTTAGGTTGACGCTAGGAAGTCGGAGGATAGACAATTGTTCTTGATAGCAAAAAAAATTGATTTCGAGGCAGAGTGCCTTATTGGTTCTTTTTACTGCTTGTCATGAACAAAGTGTAAATTTCATCTCTGTGTGTGTAGTTTTGTTCATAAACGTGCATTGATTTTTGGTTCTGGATTGATCATGATTTTTTATGTTTTGTAATGTGGAGAATGTCAGATCTAGGTTATGTTTTTGTAATGTGGAGAATGCCAGAACTAGGCAGATTACTATGAAGTTTGACATAGTTTGACGTGTTTGATGTTTGAAGTAGAGCTCATTAGATATGGTAAAGTAGCTTAATTATTGAAGGTCGTTGGCCATTTGTTTTTTAAAATCCTGTTTTTTTTGTTGATAATGTGAGTCTCTCTATGTAATTTATTTGGAAAAGAAAAGAAAAAGACATTTTGATGTGGTAAGTTTTATCCCTCTGGGCTTATGATCCATGAGACGGCCCAATGGCATCTAAATTTAGGTGCTGGGCCTGTCAGATTGTCGGAATTATATCTTTGCATTCCCAGTTTACGCAGTTCCAGAACAGTAGTGACAGAAAACTTAGCTGTCAATGCACAGCAACAATCAAACTCAAAACTAACTTCACAAACACTGTCTCAGTGTGTTGATTCAGTACCAAATGACAGCAGTTTCTCGATAAATTTACCAGGAAAACTCCGTACACTAGGCAAGCACTTGAGATCAGACAAAAATGGAGGGGCCATTTCGACAAAAGAGAACGACGAAAACTAGAAACCAACTGCTTGTAGCGCCAGTCTGAGCAGTACAATTAATTATGTAAGAATACTGGAACTGAAGCTGGAAAATAGTTCATGGAATTCCTCTGACAGAGCAATGGAAAAGGGTGTAAAAAAATCGAAAGGAAAAGTTGAAGTCGATGCTCGAAAGATTCCTTCGTCACTTCTACTCAAGGTTGTAAACTAGGTAGAAGTGGAACAAAGTGATTCTGCCATCCTAGAGCATCACAAATAGCAAGGAAGCTAAGAATTAAGATGAAGAATCCATGAAAGTTCTTAATTTAGCACATTATATTTATCACTACCAAAGATGGATCCAAAGAAAAATGTAGGAACAAGTATATTTAAGCGAGTTATGTCATGAGTCATAGAATCGGTAGTCAAAATTTCCAATTTTTTCAATCAATTTTAATATATGCTTTATAGACCCTTTTTTCTGCTAAGTTGTTTTATAGACTTTTGATTTTTAAATGCTAAAAATAGTACCCTACCTATTTAATCTCAAATTTATGTTCATACAAGTATAAATTATATAAAAATACAATTCAAATTATGAGAAATTATGGGACATTCATTCAACTTTCTTTTAGTGGAGGCACTTCACTTCGTCCATCCCCCTTACCACTATCATCAGGAGTAGATCTTTTATCACCGGTCTTCTTCTTTTTCAAGTTAGCAATTTCCTTGCAACTTTCTTCACCACCAAGTGCAGCACCTCTTCAAGCCCCCCTTTAATACACTACACCGTATATGGCCTGTTGCAACACGACATGTATAAGTGTTACACAAAGTGTTACAATGGACACAAAACTTGGTAGTCTATTGCAATATTTTTTATAGTGTTGCAAGAAATACCAAAAGTGTTGCATGCAAAATGATAATTTTGAAATTTTATAACAATTGCAACACTTTTCGCACTTTACAAAAAGTGTTACAATACACCACCGAAAAATTCTAATTTTTTGTTAGCGGGCTTGCCACAATAAACGGGACATTCTAATTTTGGGTTCCCGGGCTTGCCAAATTTATTTCGTGCCAAAGACTAATATTACACATAATTAATGTTTTATTACATAAAACAAACAGATCTCATCTCTCTCATCTCTCTCTCTCTCACTCCTCTCTCCTTCACTCTCTCGACCTCACTCTCGACCTCACTCGATCTCGACCACCAGCATCTTTCTCCCTCTCTCATCTCTCTCACTTATCTCAAGCTCCTAATTCAAACCGCAAAACCCCAAATCGATTACATCAGTGGACTGTGGAGATTCAATTAGAACTTTAATTCAAGGTAAATTACCCATATTTTTTCAATTCTGAAAGTTCGATGTTATTTGCCTATGGTGGATAATTCATTATCAGTTGAAATTAATATGGCTCTGGGTGGTGTATAAATGAAACTGTGTTAGGGTCAGAGGTTTTGGAATGTGAAGTAGTTTGAAGGTCTATAGTCTATACTAAGTGGCGGTACTAGCATTACTGAGTAAAAATAATTTAATCAAACTATAAGTTGATTTTCCTGGAAAAGTTTTTGGATAGGTCTTACTAATTTTCCAAAATGAAGTAGGAGAAGTGAGTATGGGCTATTAGTGTATGTGCAAGCACTAACATTTAGTACACCAATATATGTATGTACATAAATGCTTTTGAATTTAAACACGCTCAACCAACAATTGAAATTCATATGATGCTGTTGCTTAGGGAAAACTAATTTGGAGTTTTAATGGGTGAAGCATGTGCAGGTGGTTTGGCTTAAGGTTTAATTATGCAAGTTGCTTGAGGAGAAATGTTCTGCTATACTCAGGTTATCATATATACTTTGATATGTTTTGCAAATTTATAATAATCAATAATACATAGAATCAACTTTATTTGCAAGTTTGTTAGATTGCAGCCATGGATTTTTACTGAAATCAAGGAACAGAGGCATTGGGATATTAGTTCTGCAGAGAGACTCGACATATTAAAAGATTATGTGCATTTTGGCCTTTAACATTGGGGTTCTGATACAAAAGGTATGTTCTGTGCATTGATATTTTCATTTGATTATTTTCGACATTGATTAATAAATAAAGCTTAGTGCTTAATAGATAAACTACGTTTGGCCCTAGGGTTACAGAACTTTAAATATTGAACTGTTTGGAAGAAGTTGCTGTTGGTGGTAGTTGTAACTGCATCTGTTTTTTTGTTGCTGTATCCGTCCTATATTTACCAAAGTAAGCAACATTATCATACTTGTTACTACAGCTAATGCAAAGCTATTTTGCCTGGAGTGGTACATTAGTTAATCATACATCTCTAGATTTCATAGGGCTCATGAGTAATGACCAAGGATGATAGAACTGCTTGATTCCTTGATATTTTCGACAGTTGTATCAAGGGTAACGTGTTTTTAGGTCGACAAGGATGATAAAATAAAATATTTAGAATACATATCTGTCGAATGTCACTGGTATATTCTATATAAATTAACTGTTAAGAGTGTACTATTTGATTCATGCAAACCTGTTTAACTTATGGATTGCTACCACAAGACTGAGATTCCTAATATTTGATTAATGTTGGTACAGGTGTAGAGACAACCAGACATCAATTATATATAGGATTTAATTCTTTTAAAAAAAAATATATTGATAATATTTTTTTGTAAGGGTTTGATAATATTTTTAATTATAAAACCGTAAAAATCAAGCCATAATATAACTGATGTACAAATTATATGTATAATAGCTAATCATGAAATATATTTAAAATAAATACAAAAAAGAAAAAAAAACACTCCGCTTAACATTTATGAATGCCAATTTCTTAAACAAAATTAATGGAAGACAAGTAAAATGTGAAGAAAAAACCTGAATAACTTGAAAGAGGAACCTGATGATAATATTGGCTCTAGTCTTCTCGACCATGCGCTTTAAGACTGTGATTTCCAGGCTTCCAGCATCATCTTTTAGGTCCTTGGCATTTTCTTTAACTATAAACTTTAGCTTAACAAATTAGCATAGTGCTCAGAAAGTACTTGTTTGGCTCTTCCATGGAAAAATTCCTTGTGGAAATTTATTGTTGCTAGTTGCTATTGTCTTTAATATCTCCCGAGTTCAATATTTATGTTTTGTTTGGTTGGGATGAATGGAATGGAAAGGAATGGAATGAAATTTGAACTATGAAATAGGTTAATGTCTAAAATATTTATTCATTCATCCATTCCATTCTTAATCATTTGAACTAGAACTCAAACCCACCTATTTAAGATGCTTTCATTTTCTAATGTGTTTATTACCACTTCTATACTTGCTTTAATTTTCTAATTATGTCACTCTGCATAATTTTGGCAGAAAGCAGAAAAGAAGATAGATCCTAAAATGCTAGCTCCGAAAGACGATATTTATGACAAAACTCGTAAACGGAAGCCAGGACGCGTATATAAGGTAAGATGCAAGTATTTCATTTTTTTAGTCCTTTTCATCTATTCAATTTTTTCCTTTAAAGGTAGACTTTCTTTTCAGTTTTAATGTCTTGTATTTTTGTTTAATCATGCTTTTTCGTAGACTGCAACTGTTGAAGCTGGCAGTGGGGGCGAACAAGTCAAAAAACCAAAACATGGACCAAATTGGTTTTTAGGAAGATCTGGAAAATGCAGAAAAATGATGACAGCTCAGCAGCCAAAACTTTGTACTTCCAGTAGTACTCCTGATATTAATGATCTAAAAAAGTCTTTAAGGGAGGAAATCATGGCTGAAATGCAGGAGATGGTAGATAAAAGGGTGTGTGAGAAAATGTCAAAGGTAGTAGCAAAATTGGGAGAAATCAATCCAGATTTTAAGTACCTTGATGTTGAAGAGTTATGTCTTGCATCTGGTGACGAAAATGAGGAAGGCAGTGATCATGAGCAGCAGGATGATCGCGCTGATGACAATGCTCACGAGGCCGACGACGAAAATGATGATTGACGATCAGTGCATAAGTATTGCTTTCTATATGCGTGCTTTTGGTGTACTAACATTAACTATTTAGACTACGCAGAGTGACGTACTTTTGGTACGTGTAAGTCGACTTGTGTGTGTTTCGACTTTAGACTATGCATTTAATGTTTGGCCTTCTTTATTGACGTGTTTGTTGGACATTAATGAAATGTCATTTCTGGTTTAGTTGGACATTAATGAAATGTCATTTCTGGTTTGGTATATGCTTTCATGCATGGATATTGAACTTTCAAACAGGACATTGCAATGTGAACTAATAAAAATGTTGCAAAAAAGTGTTGCCAATAAAATTTAAAAGTATTACAATAGTAATTAAAATGTTGCAAAAATATCAAAAAGTATTGCAAAAGGTTCCAAAATGTTGCATATAAATGTTGCAAAAAAAACCAAAATATTGCAAAATGCATAATAATGTTGCAAAAATATGTTGTAATAAACTCACTTTGTAACATTTTTAAGTCAATTAATGTTGCAAAAAAGTGTTGCATTCGTCTGTTGTAACATATTTAAAATGTTGCTAAAACATGCAAAAGTGTTACAACAAACTACACCAAACTCTTTTTGTAATACTTTGAAAAGCGTTGCAATAAACACAAAAGCGTTGCTACAGATAGCTGTTGCCACGCCGGCAAATGCAACACTGACTTTTAGCAAAAGTGTTGCATAAACAGGTATTGTAACACTTTTGGAGCCTAATGATACACTTTTTCGGTGTTGCAACAGGCCATATTCCTTGTAGTGATAACACCAACGTCCTTATAAAACTTCCTACAAATTTTTTATAAATGTGCGTTGATAATTGGTTCTGGATGGATTATGGTTTTATGTTTTGTAATGTGTAGAACACTACGCCATAAGTGGGCTAACGTCATGCTTTTTGAAAGCGTTACATGAAATAGTGTTACGATATGTAGTAAATTTTGACCTGTTGTAACACCTCTCAACTAGTGTTACATTAGTCCAGAATTAGTGTTACAGTAAGGGTGACGGTGTTGCATACATGTAACACCACAATAAAGTGTTACATTAGTTAATTATTTTATTTTTTTCATTTATCAACTTATTGTGGGCTCCACCCGTAGTACCAACAGCTGGACCCCACAAAAAATGTTACATTTGGTAATGGTAGTGTTACAGAACATCTGTACTGTTACATTTAAGATTTTTTTTACTAAATCTTTTTTTTTGCTTGATAATTTTTTTTACTAATCTTTTAATTATTATTAAATAACATTTTTATAAGTATTAAAGTGTATATATTATTAAAAAAATAGTAAAATATATTTTAAAATAATTTTTTCATTAAATGATAAAATATAATATATTACTAATTTTAAATTATTATTTATATTTAGATATGTAATTTTTAAATTTTTCATTATTTTAAAATTTTATTTTAATATATATTCTTCATATACAGATTTATTCAGACCCAAAAGTTCTTTTCATCTTCAACACTACATAGTCGAACGCTTCATCTTCTCCAAAACTCTCTTCCTTCCCACACGCGTCCCGATGGATAATTGGCTTTATATTCTACCTTTTCCCACACAGAAAAACCCTTACTCCATTTTCTACCTTTTTTCATAGAAAAACTCAACCTCCCATCTCGGTTTCGAACAAAACTCAACCTCTAATCTCTGAAATCATGATATCTCATAAAAACAACTCTAGAAGCTAGATTCTTAGTTGCGGAATCGGAAGCCGAAGTCGAACCGGTGCTTAATCGTGGGGTAGCGGAGGCGGAAGCAGAGCTTAATCGTGAATGGCTTGATGGTGAACAGCTTCATGGTCAACGGATTAATTGGCAAAAGGTTTCTTCTAATCTTATTAATATGTTAGATATTTCTTGTGAGGAGGATGCTATTAGAAAGATTGATGGGGTAACATGTGTGGAACCAAGTGTGGGTTTTTTGCATGATTCGGCTATGAATTGGGTGAATTGTTGTTATGCTATTACAGATTCTGTTGTCTGCTTTAAGTTTGATGTGATTAAAGAACATGCTTTGTCTAAGTTTAGTTTTATAGGGCTGATTAATGTGTTTAGTCATTTTGGGGGTTTCTTAGTTTTTCGATTTAGGGATTCAAATTGTGTTAATCAATTTTTGCGAAATAGTCCTGTGACTATAGAAAATTGTGTTTTTAATGTCAAACCTTGGCATGAGTACTTTCCAGTTATTAGTGTTAATGAGAAGATGAGGGTTTGGGTTCGATTCTCTCGTGTGCCTTTCCTCTACTGGACAGTTAAAGGCCTGTGTCTATTGGGTTTAGTTGTTGGTAAGCTTGTTGGTATGGATAGGGCTACACACAAGACTGCAGTTAGAAATGAGCCAATTCTAGAGGGTAGGATGCTTATTTAAGTGGGAGTTTTGGATCCTCCGCAAACGCACATTCTGGTTGATGCATATGATGTCGATAGAAAGACCAAGGTTTTAGTAATGTATGAGAGAGCTTCTATTTGTGGATACTGCTGTGCAGAATTTGAGCTTGATTCTGCTTATGACTCTGAGGATTGGTTCAATAATGGAAACGGATGATAGTTTTGAGGTTGCTAACGAGGATGTTAATTCTGATTTTGATAGTATTGATAGTGTATTTAATTCTGGATAATATTATTGATCATGCTCTGATGTCATTGCAAGTTGCGAACGAGGGACATCACAAGAGAAAACGTGATCAGGGAAATTCTGGACTGGTGGCTGGAACTGGTGCAAGGGCAGAGGCTGGGGCTGATGCAGGGGTTTCTCCTTCTGCTAAATAGAATGACTCTTAGTACTTTTATTCCATGGTTTTTTGAAGCAAATGTAATGTAACTTAATGGTTTTCTGAATTGTTGGTTATCGTTGGTGAATTGTTGTATTAGCTAGTTAATGGTTTTCTTAATGATTATCGTTGGTGAATTGTTATTGTTTGTTGGTATTAGTTAATGGTTTTCTTAATGATTACCGTTGGTGAATTATGTGTTGAAATAGATCTGGCCGGAATCCGGACAGACCTTGCCGGATTCTAGGTTTGATTATCTGATTTTTCTGTTTGTTTGAAGTGTTTGGTTTATTAACAGTTAGTATGTGAATTTTTAAGTGTTTGCCATGACTGTGAAGTAGAATTGCTGACTTTCACTCTTTTTACTTCTAAAGTTATATAACTGTCTTTACTCATTTTGGCAATACAGATTATATAAAGGAATGGGATCTCTCTAAAAAATGTATTATATAAAGGAATTAAAATGTTTTCATGGTTGAAAATGAACCATGAAAAACCCAGTATGTAGTATGTATGTACTGAAGCAAACATGGACCTGTGCATTTTGGGTTCATAGAAAACATAGGCACATCAAAAATTACAGATGTGCTTCATAATTATTGCAAAATAAAAAGTTCCATTGCCGGGAATCGAACCCGGGTCTCCTGGGTGAAAGCCAGATCTCCTAACCGCTGGACGATAGTGGATGATGAGTTCATTTGCTTAATCTGTTAATTAAACCTTACAAAACAATTCGGATGTGTTAAAATGAAGCTGTCGGCATTTTTTCTCACTCTCCACTACACGCGTGAGACATACGCGCCCTTGTTAGACCTGTCATGTGACAGGCGAGTGTCCTCCACTTCCTGCCCCTGCGAGTGGTCTTCAACAGCAACACCAATCAGTTTGTGAAATTATTGCAAACAAAAAAAAATGATGTGCTTAATAATAAAAAGTTCCATTCCCTGGAATCGAACACGGGTCTTGTCGAGTATTGAATGTAGTAAAAGAATACAGAGGGGGGTGAATGGATTCTTGAACTTTTCTTTGTTCTTGAATCTTTGCAGCAAGATATGTGTTGAGTGTGTGAGATATGTAAGTGCGGATAACAAAGACAAACACAACACAATATCACTTTAATCTAATATTTTATTGGATAAAGATTTTTCTACAATTTGTGAATACAAATGATAGTATTCTCAGCTTCGTTTTTCTCAGAGAGATATTTCTTGTGATGTATATGAAAAACTTATCTCTTATTACTTCTCTGCTAAGGAAGTGAGGCTGTATCCTTATAGACATGGATATACGTAGTTACTACAAATAAGGTAGGTAAACAAACTACTTTCCAGTCTGCCTATCTCATTTGAGTAAGAGTCCAAACGGCTACAGATTTGACTTTGCAAAGCCTGTTCAGATCCACTTCTTTAGCTCCTTGTCCCTTTGTCTTATCTCTCCAAGCTTCTTTGTAGGCTTTCCAATGTGCTTTATAGTACATAGTCAAATAAAGCGTCTTGGCTTGTTGCAGGTTTCTGACTTGTACAATTCTTCAGTATTTTGTCTCCAAGAATGTATTCGAGAAGTGGCTAAGTGATTGATTCGAGAACTCGAATTGACTTAATCGATAACTGAGTTCTCGAATAGTGTTATATTGACATATCGAATCACTTCTCGAATAGCTCTTTTCTCTGGGACTCCTTGAGATATCGAATAGAGCATTTGAAAGGCAGAGTGTGTAAACTTGTAACACTATAACTAATGTAACTCAACTAAAGAAAAAGATACTTAACCAGAAGACAATCAAGAACAAGAAGTCACAAAGAAATCAACACTAAATGAAGACAAGGTAATTGATACAATTCAACATATTAACTATGATCAAGCCAAGAAGAAATCATTGAGAGAAGTTCAAGTCAAAGTTGTTCATGCCTCAGTGATTTGAAAAGCCAAGAATCAAGATCATAACTATCAGTATCAATAAGACTAATTGATTTAAAGTGAACAAGAAGGAAAGCAAATATTGGAAAGCCACATTTCTAATTGGATATGGTAATTTATTCAAGAAGCAAAAACACTATCAAGACTATCACTTATGAACCAGACCAGTGCATCAAGTGTCAGGACATTGATAGCAAGTTTATGTCAGTAATAAAGATCCATGTTCAAGAGCTTGGTGAAGAATAAAGAAGACATGAAGATATCACAAGTTCAAGATGTGCATTGAAGTTTCAAGTTGAAGACCAGAATATTTTCTAAGTACTAAATATTCTAGATGACCAAGTAGAAGTTTCTAAGTAGAAGTTCTACTTAGAAATTCGAGATGGCTAAGTAGAAATTCTCAAGTAGAAGTTCTACTTAGAGTGCAGCTTCAACATGACACATGGCATCTTCTGATTAGCAGATTTCCAAGCTTTCAAGATAAGGCAAGATTTATGTGGACATCATTGGGCCACGTATATCCTGGTCTTTGAAGACTACAGGACATAGATTACATGTAGTATAAATAGAAGTACTTGTGTAATGTTTTCAGTTAGTGAGCAATTCTTGAGAGAAACACTTGTAAAAGAGAGAGAGTGCATTCATAGAGCTTAGTATCATTCACTTCTCTCTGAACTTCTGTTATACTTTGTAATGAATGTTGTAGCAACCACTTCAAGTTATATATAAGACATATATTCCTTGAATCTGTGTGTTCGTTTATTGCATCGTATTTATTGCTTCTCATATTTGAAAAGTTGTATTCACCCCCCCCCCCTCTACAACACATTTGGACCTAACAATTGGTATCAGAGCTATATGTTTAACATACAAAACATAGATCCTTGTGTTTAGTGGAAGAATCGTGAGTTTTTCATTTTCTAGATCTACTTTTCATTTTCTCGAAAAGTGTGCTTTAATTCGTTGGCAGTGAAAACTCATCCGAAAAATTATTTAAATACTCCAGGTGTGATTATTTAGCTTGGGTGTATTTTAATTAATTTTTGTGAATTAATCTGGGTACTTTCATATTTGGTGTTCTTGAGTGTTCATCATCTGTTCTTATCAAAGAAGACAACCCAACAACTTTTTGATCTCCTTTTCAAATAGATAAATAGTAAAAGAATAAAAAGGTGTTTTTGGACTTTTTGATTTGCATTATTCACGGCCGAAAGTGAAACAAGACATACTCAGTACCTAGCACGTGGGTTAGGTGGGTTAGGTGAGTAAAGCATCAAAAGTCAAAAGGTGTTAAAGAGATAATATTGTTTATTTAAAATTAAAGTAATCTGCAGAAAAATTATTCTAAGGACAAAAGTTCTACATAGAATTTCTACTTGAGATTTTCTACATAGAATTTCGACTTGGACAATTTCTACTTAGTGAAGTTCGACTTGAGCAAAATTTCTACTTAGAGAAATTTTGACTTAGGCAAAAGTTCTACATATAAATTCTACATAGCCTAGTCTTGGGTACTTAGAAACTTTTAGTGACCAGAATTGAAATGGCTCCTAAAAATGCATTCAAGATCCCAATGTTCAACCGAGATCACTATGAAGAATGGGTTTTCAGAATGAGACTCTATCTAGAGACTGTTAACCCTGAATATCTGGAAGTCCTTGATAAAGGTAAATTTGTTCCAATGGTGGTTATTCCTGCACATACGGAAGGAGGGGTGGTTATAGCACCTCGGTCTGAGCCCAAAAAAGCAGCGGACTTTTCGGATGCTGACAAGGAACAAATAGCTTGTGATACTGCCGTACGACAAACCTTGATGGAATCTCTTGATCATGAAATGTTCAACATAGTCAAAGGTTTGACTACAGCAAAGAAGATTTGGGACAAGATAGAAGTTGTCATGGAAGGATCTGCAGAGGTTAGAAGTAACAAGACACCCATGCTCAAGATGGAGTATGACACCTTCAGAATACGAAAAGGAGAAGGCACAACAGATGTCTATCTACGATTCGGTCAGTTGGTATTGGATTTGAATCTGAGAGGTGTAACTCTCCCCATGGTTGAGACTAATACGAGATATCTGAGGAACCAGCCAAAGAGCATTGAACATAGGGTCTACGCAATAAGAGAAACCAGAGATTTGCATACAACTTCTCTGGAAGAGTATTATGGAATATTAAAGACCTATGAGCTGGAAACACTTCAAGATCAAGCATGGGACAATGATTCAAAAGGAAAAGAAACTGCATCAGGATTAGTTGCTGATGAGGAAGAGTCTAAGAAGGCAATGGTTGCAGCAAAGCCTAAATCATCACTTGCACCACATCAAGTTGATAATGATGACGAGTGCACATCTAACAGTGATGATGACTACTACACCCAAGAAGAGCTGGACAACATGGACGATAGTGTCTTGGCATACATGGCAAGGAAGTTCAGCAACATGAGATTCAGAAAGATCAACCGACCACAGAGAAATTCTTCATCTTTCTATCGGGCTGCTAAGGGTGGTGGTAGTTCGTCAGGCTACCAAGGTAAAGGCAAGAATACCAGCTAAAAATCTCCTTTGGATTTCAAAATGAAGTTCAAATGCTATAATTGTGGTGAAGCTGGACATTTTGCCTCGGACTGCAAAAAGCCTAAACAGACTTATCCAAAAGAGACATATGAAGCCCTCAAAAGCAAGTATGAATCGCTGGTGAAGGAAAGACATGGAAAACGAGCTTTATTGGTGACAGAAGGAAGAGCTTGGGATGATTCAGATGAGGAAGATGTTACTCATGTAGCAAACTTTGCCCTCATGGCTGAGACATCAGAGGAACCAGGGGTACCAATTCTGACTCTTAAAGTAGAAATGTCTATTGATGATTATAAGGAACAGAACGGGGCTCTTAGTGAAGAGATCTATATGTTGTGCAAAAGCCTAGACTCTTCTCAAAAGGAACAGAAAACACTTGTTGCCAAATGTAGAATGCTTGAGGCAAAAGTGGAAGAGTTAGAGGCTGCTTGCACTGTAGATACTTCCCTAAGAGACTTTATTAAATCTCTAGAACACAAGCTCGTCCTTAAGGAAGAAGTAGAAGCATGTCTTAGGAACAATATAGCTGAGTTAGAAACTAAATGCGAAGCTTACAAACTAGCTGCTAGTAAAGTGTATGTAGATAATGACACATTTAAGAAGATAACTGGAGTAGGTATAGGACTTGATTATTCTGACCTTCCTAAGAAAGAAGGAAAGAGACCTATTGACCCTAGTTCCAGTGACCTTAAAAAGGAAACACCTAGAATTCTTAAATCAGCTGTCAAACCTATCTACAAACACCTTGTTCCTAGAATATAAGAAGAAGAGACTGAATTGATAGCTAGATATGAGATTGAGATGGAAGATCGCCAGAAAGCACAACCTATAACTCCTATCAAACAAGTTAAAATCAATTTCCCTAGAGATGAATCTAGACTAGGATTAGGAGCTAAGGCTGTTAAACAACAAGGAAAGAAAGAAAAAGGCATAAAAGAGGTTAAGGCTGAACGAATAAAGAAAGCATGTTATCACTGTAAATCTACTGAACATCTTTCTTATGCATGTAAAGCTAACATAAATGTTCCTGCTGCACATGCCATGCCTACCACACATACAATGAATAATCTGCATCAGAATCATGCACAGTGTGGTCAACCTAATTGTATGCCATGCACTTTTAACGTCATGCAAACTTTTGTGAATTTAATGAATGCATCTAGCCAGTCATGCTTAAATACTGCTGCTAGTTCAAACATCAAGAAAAAGCATGTGAGAGCCAAGACTGTCAGTCCTCCTAAAGTTAGGAGTGACAAACCTTCTCCTAAGACTGACAAATCTGTCAAGTTTGAGAAAGGAAAGGAGATAGTCGAAAGCTCTAGTAATGTTAAGAAAAGTGCATCTCCTGTTGTTAAATCTGTTGATTCTCGATCTTATCGAAAAGCCGGGCCCAATCAAAGTTGGGTTCCGAAGAATGTCTAACCAATTTGTCATTGCAGGGCGTTAAGCAGAATAGAAATAAAGTTATATGGGTGCTAGACAGTGGAGCATCGAGGCATATGACTGGAAACAAGTCCCTGCTTACAGAGTTGGTTATGAAGGCTGGCCCTTATGTTACCTTTGGAGATGACAGCATAGGTGTGACTAAGGAATATGGCAAACTGAAGACTGGTAATGTCATCATTGAAGATATTTCCTATGTTGAGGGACTGAAGCACAATCTGTTGAGTATCAGTCAATTTTGTGACAAAGGTTACGAAATTGTCTTCAACAAGAAAGGTGTATCAATCACTCACATCAAGGAAGGCTCATTGGCTTTGAGAGGAGTTCGAAAGGCAGATCTTTTTGTTGCAGACATGGATTCAGCAAATCAGAATGAGGTCACCTGTTTCTACAGCAAAGCCTCGGATGATGAAAGCTGGTTATGGCACAAAAAACTATCTCACTTAAATTTCAAAACGATGAATGCTCTCGCGAGGCGAGAATTGGTGAGAGATCTACCTCAAATGGAGTTCGCTCCGAAAGGACTCTGTGAAGCTTGTGAAATGGGAAAGTCGAAGCGAGCATCGCATAAAAGCAAAGAAATTTCTAGTATTACTGAGCCTCTGCAACTTCTTCATATGGATTTGTTTGGCCCAGTGAATGTCCTATCTTTGTCTAGGAAAAGATATGCATTGGTAATCGTGGATGACTTCTCCAAGTATACATGGGTATTGTTCGCAATGACGAAAGACGAAGTACCTTTCTTAATCATTGATCACATCACTCAAATTGAGAATGTTTCAACACTTACTGTGAAGACGATTAGATCAGACAATGGCACTGAATTCAAAAATGCAGTGCTGAATGACTTCTGTGTATCTAAAGGAATACGTCGTCAGTATTCAGCCCCGAGAACTCCACAGCAAAATGGAGTAGTTGAAAGGAAGAATAGAACTTTGGTTGAAGCAGCAAGAACTTTGTTGTATGATTCAAAACTTCCTTTGTACTTCTGGGCCGAAGCAGTGAGTACCGCTTGTTACACTCAAAATAGAACCTTGATTATAAAAGATAAAGAAAAGACACCATGTGAATTAATGAACAACAGAATACCAACAATCAAATACTTTCATGTCTTCGGAGCAAAATGCTATGTGCTTATAGATGATGAAAATCTAGGCAAGTTTGTAGCAAAAGCTCGTGAAGGAATCTTTGTTGGTTACTCTACAGATGTGGTGGCAGCTTATAGAGTGTTCTTAGTGAATGATCGAAAAGTGACTGAAAGCTACAACGTCAGATTCGACGATACCAAACTCCCATCAATTTCTATAGATTCTAGTGAACCTGAGTCCCTAAAATTTCAAAATCTGGACTTAGATGAACTTGAAGATGAACCTGAGTTAGTTGTCCCATTAAATGTTCCAAGTGTACGTGAAGAACCTGAGTCTAGTAAACAAGCTAATTCTACAAGATCAGAAGAGACTTCTTCAGTACGAACCGGCAATAACTCAGGGGGAGTAAATAGCAGCTCAAGGACAACTGTTCAAGGCTCGAGACGAGTTGACAGTAGTTCTGTAGGAGCTGGCACTAACTCAGGGGAAGTTAGTGAGAATAATCATAGTAGTCAGCACCCTAACTCAGAAAGTCAAGCTGAATCATCAAGACAATTTCCAGGAGAACGGGTATGGAATAGAGATCCGTTTGAATTAATTATTGGTGATCCAGATGCTGGTGTGACTACTAGAAGAACTGCAAGAGCTGACCTGGCTAATATTTCCTTATATTCTGGGTTCTTATCCAAGCTTGAACCTAAAGAAATAGAAGAAGCTCCTGGTGATGCTGATTGGGTGATTGCAATGCAAGAGGAACTCAATCAGTTTGAAAGGCAAAAAGTTTGGAAACTGGTACCCCGACCAAAGAACATATCAGTAATTGGAGCTATGTGGGTATTCAGAAATAAACTGGATGAAAACGGACTTGTAACACGAAACAAGGCTCGTTTGGTTGCAAAAGGTTATTCTCAGCGAGAAGGAATTGATTATGATGAAACCTATGCACCAGTTGCAAAACTTGAGGCAGTCAGGATGTTCTTGGCATTTGCATCACATAAGAACTTCAAGGTTTTCCAGATGGATGTGAAAAGTGCCTTCCTGAATGGAGAGTTAGAAGAAGAAGTGTATCTGGAACAGCCGCCTGGCTTCGTTGATCCAGAACATGTAGATTTTGTGTATCTTCTCTTCAAATCTGTCTATGGCCTCAAGCAATCCCCAAGGTGATGGTATGAAACCCTATCCTTATTCTTAATTGAAAATGGTTTTACTAGGGGAGTAATTGACAAAACATTGTTCTATAAAAATGTAAGAAATGACTTAATACTTGTTCAAGTCTATGTGGACGATATTATTTTTGGGTCATCAAATGAGCGCTTGTGCGAGAAATTTGCCAAGCTAATGCAGGAAAAATATGAGATGAGCATGATGGGAGAGCTGTCCTTCTTCCTTGGATTACAGATCAGTCAGAGAAAAGATGGTATCTTTATTTGTCAATCCAAGTACGTCAGAGATTTACTCAAGAAGTATAATCTAGAAGATGCATCAGCAGCTAAGACTCCCATGGCAACAGCCACGAAGCTTGATGAAGACAAATCAGGTAAACCAGTTGACATCACAAGCTATCGAGGTATGATTGGCTCACTCCTCTATTTAACTGCAAGTAGACCCGATATAATGTTCGCAACTTGTTTATGTGCAAGGTTCCAAGCGGATCCTAGAGAATCACATCTCGTAGTCGTCAAGAGAATTTTTAGGTATCTCAAGGGCAGACCAAATCTAGGGATTTGGTACCCAAGAGATACAGGTTTTAATCTAATTGGCTATTCGGATTCAGACTATGCAGGTTGCAGGATTGATAGGAAGAGCACATCTGGTGCTTCTCAATTTCTTGGCAGAAGATTGGTGTCCTGGCAAAGTAAAAAGCAACATAGAGTATCTACTTCTACTGCTGAAGCTGAGTACATTGCTGCTGGAAGCTGTGTAGCTCAAATACTGTGGATGAGGAACCAATTGAAGGATTATGGCATGGAGCACAAGAAAATTCCAATTATGTGTGACAACACAAGTGCCATTGCCATAACCAACAATCCTGTAGATCACTCAAGAACCAAGCACATCGACATCAGGTATCATTTCATAAGAGAACATGTCGAGGAAGGGACTGTGGAGCTACATTTTGTGCCCACAATGCAACAAATTGCAGATATTTTCACCAAACCTCTTGATGAAGTAACATTCAATAGATTGGTTGGTGAATTGGGAATGCTTAACACAAGTTAGTAAAGCCTTCTATCTGTAAAATCCAGGTTTGTGTTTGTATGTGCAAGCTACTCAATCATTATGTGCTTAGACTTTAAAATGCCTAATTAATGATTGTTATAGTTTGCATATAGTTTGTATAAATTCATTATGTTTTAAGTGTCTTTTATAGCACAAATCTGTGAATTTATGCTTGTTAGATTGCATGATCATAGGGGGAGTTAAATTCATAATATTCTAAATTTTACATGATTTTTAGATGAATTTACCTATGATTTTCATGTAATTAGAGGTCTTAGAATTGAATTTCTTCAAAATTTCGAGTTAGTGTCTATCTCGAAACTTATCTAGAAATTCGACTTGAATTTCGACTTAAGCTGTCAGAGTGAAGTTTTTGAAAATTCTAAGTCTGGGAAGAATTTCGAGTTGTCTATCTCGAAATTCATCTCGAAATTCGACTTTGAGTTCGAGTTCGAGTTACCAGTGTGCCTAGTTCTATCTTCAAAATATTCGAGATAAAGTCTATCTCGAATTTTATCTCAAATGTTGAGATGAGGTTTCCATTAAGGGAATATTTTGAAAAGAACTGAGAATAACTTCGAGTTAGTCTATCTCGAAACTCAACTCGAATTTCGACTTGATGTTCGAGATAGAGTTCTCAGTTGCTTAAGGGAATTTTTTTTGAGTTACTCCTAACTCGAATCTTATCTCGAAGGTTGAGATTAGGTTTCCATTCAAGATATTTTGGAAAGAATTGAGATTAACTTCGAGTTAGTCTCTATCTCGAAACTCAACTCGAATTTCGACTTGATGTTCGAGATAGAGTTAAACTTCTAACTCGAAATGTATCTCGAATTTTCCTTTATTTCTTTTACTGGAGGGGAATTTTTCCAAGTCTACAAATCAATCCAGTTCGAGATAAGATTTCCCTGTAGTCTTTGCTGTAAAATTGGTTAAAGTGCTTATTTGTGCTTATTTGTTCGAGTTAACCTCTATCTCGAACTTCATCTCGAAGTTCGACTTGATGTTCGAGATAGAGATGTTCGAGATAGAGTTCGACTTAAGTGTTCCCTGTATGGACTTAGTACTTTTCACTCTTTTTAACAGGGACATTTTTGTCATTTCACAATCATCTATATATACATCTCTAACTCGATGCATCATTCACTTTACCTAATTTCATTTTCACAGCAGCCGCTTCACAAAAACAGGGCGATTTCACAAATTACATACCTTTAATCCATGTTTTTGTGATTAAACTCATACTAATCACGAATTACTGCCAATTTGTTGACTGCTATTCACTGTGTTATCCTTAATCGTTGTGGTGGTGTGTTTAGTGACCGTTCATACACGCGCATATACATACACACGAACATAAATTGTTTGTGTAACTGTTCATAAAACACGATTTCATATTCTCTATCTAAACACACACGATTTCACTGGTATACACACGAATATTCATCTTCATTGAATATTCAGATTTAGTATTGGCTATTGATTGAATCCCGTAGTTTAATTTCTCAAAGGGACTTTTGTTGTTCTTGTTAAATTAAAAGGGATACAATCTTTAATTCGTAAATTACTTGTTTTTTTTTTCAAAATTAAAAAAAAAAATTCACATCTTTTAAAGAAAAACATTTAATTAAAATGGCTCACCAATTTTCACTTGCTAAAAACAATTTTTATAATATTTCTACGGAAATTGGTGATCAACTCCTACGGTTTAAGTTTTGGGTACGATTTCTCAATTTGTACTCCAAAGCTAGCCATGCTTTTACTGCTAAACCTACACTGGTACATGATGCTTTACAGCAATTATGGACTAGTGCGGTTACTTTTGGGAGCAAAACAACCCCCTATGGTTTCAGGTTTACCTTAGCGGGTCAGGAATATGAGGTGACTGAAGAAATTGTCAACAGGGTTCTGGGATTCCCAATCAAAGATGTTTATGATGCAGAACCTACAGCGGAACAACGCCTCACATTCTTTGAAGAAATAGGATGTTATCCTCCGACTGACCGGATCACTGGAAACATCCAAAAACAATTCTTCCATGTGGAATGGAATTACTTTTTCGAGGCCATCACAAGATGTTTTCGGGCACGCGAAAAAGATTTTCATCAAATTCCAATTCCAATGCAAACCTTTGCAGTTGCCCTAGCAAGAGAACTGGATATAAATTATGGACGCATAGTTCTCTCTGAGATAGTAGCCTCAATGGGATCTCCTACAAGCAGAGACCTCACTACAACTGATGTTGTCTGCTGGTTTCCTTGGTTCCTACAAATGCTGATTAATGATTTAATACCGAAGGATGCTCTTGCTGTTAGACAGGGATTTGCCAGAAGCCCAACATCTGCACCGCTAGGGATGGGCACTAAGTCACTTTCAACTATTGCTAATCAGGATAAACATCAAGGTAAACATATGTCAATTCCTGAAAATATTCAAATGTGGCTTACATATGATGCAGGAGTTACCAATTTGGAGGTATCATCGCAAGTTTCATCACATGCTCAGAATCCGTCTGTTCGTGCTGAGGCATTTGATGAGATTCCTGATGAGCAAAGCGATGAGTCACAAGGTAATGAACAAGGTAATCTCTCCCTGCATACTATTCATTCTTCCTCCTATGTATCTGATTCCGAGACCCAAGAGACTGCTAACCCGCAGGATCTATCCCAGGGTGAGAGCTATATTTCTGAGCCTGATACACATTCTTATTCTCTTTCACCCCTGTTAACGGAAGTCAGAAAGCCAGCACATGTATATGTAGGAGATGATGAGGAGAGTGAACCCGAAGAGCAGCAACTTATTCGAAAGAAAGCCAAACTTTTTCATGCTGCTACTTCAAACGTCCAGTCAAACCCTAATGTGTCACACGCAACCATTCCACCTCACGAGAGTGGTTCTCCCCTTAAACAATTTGCACATAGGGATTTTGGTCAGGATTATGTACCTTTTGAAGATCCTGTTGCTTCAAAAGGACATGAAGGTTTAACAACTTCAGCCATACCTTCACCGGTACGTACTGATGCTGCAAAGAGGATCGGTTCTGATGTCGTACTAGAACACTTTGCAGCCACTCAGCCTGAGATTCCAACTCAGGACATAACAGAAATAGATCCCATAACTGCCAATTATATTGCTTATCCAATTTCTGCAGGTACTGCTTCATACTTTGGATCAATCATTGAAGACATACACGAGCGTGAGACAGGGAGTGTGTGTGAGAGGTTAGGGAGAGAGGGACCTTCATTTTTAAGGCCCGAAACCGAGCGCCAAATACCAACAGAACGAGTATTAGAGCAAGGTCACCTAAACCAAACACCGTCCCTTAATATTGAAAATCTTGATACACATATGACTTCTATGGAAAATCAGATGAGGCGGTTCGGGCAGACGATGGGGCAGTTCGGGATTAACATTGGAAACAATCAAAGGGCTCTTGATGACTACGCAGCAAGAATGGCAAGTCAAGCTACGGCTTTTGATGCTTTGACAAACAAGGTCAATGACTTGGGCCATGCTGGTGGTGTCTTGGGAAGCACTCTTAATGAAAGGATGGGGGCAATGGAGTCTACAATGCATACAATGGCAGTGGAGATCAGTAGAATGATGTTCGCAGTCAGGAGTTTTGTGCCCCCGGAGTGTTTCGAGTCGCAACAACCTCCCCCCCGATGCTGGTGCAGGTGGTGCAGGTGGTACTAGTGGAGCGGGAGCCTCTGGTTCTGGTTTTGGAGGTTCTTATGCAGCTGGTGGATCTGAAGACCAAGGTGGAGCTCAGGATAACTCACCTAAGGGTGAGAGTGGAAAGGAGACGAGATAGCAGGCAGTTCACATCGAAGAAATTGAAGAACCCGCTGATCTTGTCAAGGAAAAAGAAATTGAGCCTGCTATTGATGAAGAGGCTCTGAGGAGGAAAAAGGGTAAGGCAATGATGGTTTATGAACCATTCGTTGACCTGAGTCATCAGGAAACAGTACAGGAGGTACTTGACTCAGATTCTGATATGGAAGACATACCTTTGGCACATGCTATAAAGAGATCTTTGAAGGAACAAGGTGGAGGTGCTGGGATGTCTTCCGGAATGCCTGAAGAAATTCCTGTTGATGAGGAAACCCTTAAAGCTCAACAGTTAGCCTTGGAACAAGCTCAGTTCCATAAAATGAAGATGATGCAAGAACGTGCTGCCTTCCTAGAAAAGAAAGTGGAGCTCAAAGGGAAGCAGTATGATCATGAGCTTGCAAGGCTAGCTGATCCCCAAGTTGATCTCGACAAGAGGAGGATAGGACAGAAGTGGGATGAAGCAAGGAAGATAATGATGGGACCCTGTGCGAAAGGAGTTCATAACAAGGATGCAGATGATCTGTTCTACAACTTGAATTTGCAGAATCCAATGACTGGGGACTATATAAGTGCATTGAAGAGATTAATTTCTAAAGTCAGGGTTGGATACAATGCAACACTTAAGGAGTGGCAGGTTATTTTGTCCTTGGTAGAAGGAGTCCCAACATCTTTCCTATATGTGGATGACCAATTCATAACGAGAAGATCTGCGTCAGAGTTGTTCTTGCTAGCGACAAAAATTCAATACTTTAAATCTGAGGAGCAAGCATTCTGTATAGGGATCAGTTAATGCAGCTAGCAGAGGACAAGGGTCCAGAATTCTCAGCATATCCAAATTTTGTCCGGATGGTAGTTGACGGAAAGATGAAGAGGGTTAGCATGGAGGAAAATGATCTAATGGAGCTTTCAGTGGAATCTCTCAAAGCTGTCTGTAGACAAATGATGAGTAAGGGATTCGCTTCTGAGCTTAAAGAAAAATCCGTGAAGATCATTGAAAGAGTCATATTCAAGAAGAGCAATGAGGTGTGGAAGTGTGATATCATTGCTCCAAACCCTCTTGATAACGTGAAGATTGAGCCGGAACTGATGGAGAAGAAATGGAATATTCTTCAAGCAATGAAGAATGTAGATGAAGCTCTGACTCTTCCTTCTGGAGCACTAGAACAAGGAGAGATAAGGGAGGCAATTGGTGTTCCAGGAAGTGATAGTGTATACTGGATACACGCTTATGCTGAAGATATAGCTGATGCCTTAGTATTCATAGATGCAGACCAGAATCAAACATTCTTGCATATGAGTAGAAAATGGCTGCTACAGACTCACGATGCTGCATTTCTGGAGAGAGTATTACATATATTCAAATGGGGCGAAGTGGAAGATATGTATGTGGAAGAAAAGCAGAGACTCATGAGTTACCTATCTGAGATAGTGGTGGAAAAGAAGCGGATGGAGCGAGATGCGGCCAGTGTCCACAATACTGACCGTGTCAAGGGCTACCCTAAGATGATTTATTGTCAGTTTAAAGCTGATAAATCTCATTGGAAACCTCAGCTCATAATGAAGAACTTTGAGGACATTCCAAAGATCAGGACTACTCAGGAGGTGGACAAACTTAGAAGGCTTTTCAAACATCCTTATCCAGAGCCCAAGAATCCTCTAGAAATGGAAGCTGTAAGTCTGTTGAATGCTAGGTGGAAGCAGCTTCGAGATCCAGTGTACAAGAAAGAACAGCAGCAGAAGGAGAAGCGCAGAAAGCAGAAAGAAGAGAAAGACCAAGCTGCTGAAGCTAGAAAGAGGAAACGGAATTAGGGTTAAAGGTCAGAGTGGTGTGAACTTGAAGTTGGAAAAACTTCATGTCTTTCGGTTGCTTTAACTCACTTGAGGAAAATTCACCTTAGAGTGAATCCAATAAGGTGATATAAGTATGACTAAAAGGTATGAAATAATCCAGGTGATAGGAATCACTCAAATGATCTTTAATTCGAAGTTCGAATTCTGTTTCTAGTTTAAGTTCTTTGTATTGTTTTCAAGTAAATTTCAATTGTAAATTATTCAAGACTGTAATGTTAATTATCTTTTCTCGTCTCATTGTTTAGTTGAGTTATCCTTCATTAATTTGAATGTCATTGTTAGACAATCAAATTGGGGGAGATTGAAAGGCAGAGTGTGTAAACTTGTAACACTATAACTAATGTAACTCAACTAAAGAAAAAGATACTTAACTAGAAGACAATCAAGAACAAGAAGTCACAAAGAAATCAACACTAAATGAAGACAATGTAATTGATACAATTCAACATGTTAACTATGATCAAGCCAAGAAGAAATCATTGAGAGAAGTTCAAGTCAAAGTTGTTCATGCCTCAGTGATTTGAAAAGCCAAGAATCAAGATCAATACTATCAGTATCAATAAGACTAATTGATTTCAAGTGAACAAGAAGGAAAGCAAATATTGGAAAGCCACATTTCTAATTAGATATGGTAATTTATTCAAGAAGCAAAAACACTATCAAGACTAGTCACTTATGAACCAGACCAGTGCATCAAGTGTCAGGACATTGATAGCAAGTTTATGTCAGTAATAAAGATCCATGTTCAAGAGCTTGGTGAAGAATAAAGAAGACATGAAGATATCACAAGTTCAAGATGTGCATTGAAGTTTCAAGTTGAAGACCAGAATATTTTCTAAGTACTAAATATTCTAGATGACCAAGTAGAAGTTTCTAAGTAGAAGTTCTACTTAGAAATTCGAGATGGCTAAGTAGAAATTCTCAAGTAGAAGTTCTACTTAGAGTGCAGCTTCAACATGACACATGGCATCTTCTGATTGGCAGATTTCAAAGCTTTCAAGATAAGGCAAGATTTATGTGGACATCATTGGGCCACATATATCCTGGTCTTTAAAGACTACAGGACATAGATTACATGTAGTATAAATAGAAGTACTTGTGTAATGTTTTCAGTTAGTGAGCAATTCTTGAGAGAAACACTTGTAAAAGAGAGAGAGTGCATTCACAGAGCTTAGTATCATTCACTTCTCTCTGAACTTCTGTTATACTTTGTAATGAATGTTGTAGCAACCACTTCAAGTTATATATAAGACATATATTCCTTGAATCTGTGTGTTCGTTTATTGCATCGTATTTATTGCTTCTCATATTTGAAAAGTTGTATTCACCCCCCCCCCTCTACAACACATTTGGACCTAACAGCATTTTGACATATTGAATCCCTGAGATGTCGAATAGCTTCTTTAGTCCTTGAGATATCGAATAGAGCATTTTGACATATCGAATCCCTGAGATGTCGAATAGCTTCTTTAGTCCTTCAGATATCGAATAGAGCATTGACTTGTTGACTCTTAGAGAACTCGAATGATGCTTTGACTTGTTGACTCCACGAGTTCTCGAATAGAGTAATAGACATATCGAATCTTTGAGATATCGAATGAGATATCGAACAGTGTATTCAGAGATATCGAATCTCTAACTTCTCGAATGCTAGACTTCTCGAATAGATAAATGTACTTCTCGAATTGGTACTTAGGCAAATTCTTCATTTCTTCAAATCCCAACTGTGATTATTTGGCAGTCTTTATCTCCTTGCTTGAGGCATGAACCTTGGAACTTCTTTCAAGCATTATTCTTGACTTTATAAGTACAGTTACACAACTAGGATTTGATGCCTATTACAAGTATAGAACAAATAGAAACTCTACAACTAGAGGTTCCCTCAGTTAAGAGGTCATGTAGGTAATGCATAGCATTACACATACTTAGGCTTGTTATTAAATGTATTCAGGCATGCCACTGTGACTAACAATCTCCCCCAAATTGTGAGTAAGACCCTTAGTTACAATTTCATGTCTGATAACAAGCCTAACATACTTAAAGATAAAACTTGACAGTACATGTATGAATTTTGATTAGCAATGTGGATAGAACTATAGGGTGAGTAATCTTACAGCCTATGATGAAGTACTAGCCATTATCATTTGTTTCCCTTTCCATAGCTTTGGCTTGCAAATCATCATATGCTTTCTGTCTTCTTTCTTTATCCTTCCTTGTATTCTCATCCATAGCTTTTATTATTTCTGCCATAGCATCCAATTCTTCAAGCAAAATTGAGTCTTTGAAATCTTCAATTACTGGTTTCAGAATGTTTGCAGGATAGTGGTTGAGTAGATTCATTCTGATGTGGACCTGATCCCCATTTCTCCTCCTATACTTCACCACATAGGGGTTAAACTGAACTCTACACAATCCCTTTGCCCTTAGCTTTTCTACTTCAATCTCCAGTCTCTCAATTTCTTTCTCCCTTGCTAGCCATTTTTCAAGACACTCTTTTCTGATTCTCTCCTCATGATCTCTCTTCATCTTCACAAAATCAATTAGCTCCAGCTTCCATACTCTTTCCACTTTATCTTCTGAGCTCAACAATGCAATGATTCTTTCTATGTCATGTAGCTTACCCCAGTGTTGACATCCTCCTTGTTTGAATTTCTTCTCCCTTCCATCAGTATATTTGTTCTCAAGGCAGTTATCAACAATGGCAACATGGTAGATTCTTTGAGTTTGTAAGAATTGCAGTTGGTCTTCATCAAAATCTTCATCTAATGGTTGGAGTTTTAAGCCTGGATAGATTGTCAGAGTCCTTGATTTGGATAGCTTTGGTTTCCTTGCGGCTTGTTTGACTTTGATCCTTTTTACATGGTTGCCTGGCAGTAGCATGTGACCTTTGTTTGTAGACCATTGTAGTATTCCATTAGCAGTTTGCTTTTTTAAATATACAGTTGGTTTCTTGACTTGAATCTTCTTCTATTCTTGAGGTGATAAAACAGTTGCAAAAGCCAAGAGATTAGATTTTGGTAGGTCATTACTAACAGGATTCACCCTAGACTTAGAGTCTTGTGTTGTGGTGAGATTACTGCTAGCAATGGCTAAGGCTTGCTGTTTTCCATTCTTCCTCTCATAGACTTTACCTTGGTCATCATCCTTTATATCCTTGTTGTCTTTCTTCTTCTTCTAATCCTCATCCCCCTTATCACTCCTGTGATGACTTCTCCTCCCATCACTCTTGTCTTCATCTTCATCATCCTTATTCCTCCTTGGCTTGGCCATTTCTGGAATTACACCAGTTGCAATGTATGATCTGAGAATGTGCAGTGCCTCTATCTCTTCAACAGTACTTGTCCCCTTCTTCTTTTGCAGTAGATCAATGATGGCAATAATGAGTCTGTGATTTCGAGAAGTGAGATCATTGGGAATGACCAATTGTTTAATCTCTTCAATTCTGGTGCCAGACTGATAGATGATTGTCCATGGCTTCTTAATCACTTCTGGCAGCCTTGAAGGTTGGCCATTCCTCAACTCATCATACAGACTCTTATTGTTTTCATTTACATTCCTCTTCTCTATGAGCTCAATCAGTGCATCTATCCCTGAATGTTTTAAGGCTTGTAGAGTTTTGTAGGTTAGATGCCAGATTCTGGATTTTGCTACCATCATTACTTCCTTGAGCCATGAGCTATCAACTTTTCTAGGTATCACAGTGAAGTAATCGATCTAATCCTTCAAGCTCCTTAGATACAATTGAGTGTCACCAGCCTGTTCTCTTGAGACTTTCAGAAACTCCAAGAATGCATCATCATGATAGACATTTGAGTTTGCAATTTCTTGTAGCTTGGCCTCAGTGACCACCTTTACTTCTACAGGCTTGGAACTCTTAGATATGGAGAGTGAAGGTTTGTCAGATGGCATACTCCCTGCAACCATTGTGGTTGTGATAGATTGCTTTTGACCACCAGGAGTAGTGACATGCACAGTTGGTAGAGTGACAACTGGCAGAGAAGTAGGAGGCTCATCAACTTTGTCTTTTCCTTTGCCAGGCACATGAGTTAAAGATTTTGAAGTTCTTTGATGACCACCTTCAATGATTTTGATGCCCTTTACTGGTGGTTTCTCCACCTTTGTATTTGAGTTCCTTGATGTCCTCTTCTTCCCCTTAGGCTTGTTGTCAGGCACAGAGGCTGTAGGATTGACCTTTGGGGTTGAAGATTCTTCAGGTAGAGGGAGACCCATGTGCTTCATCATTGCAGACAACATTGATTGTTGATGCAGAAGAACATCAGCTGTGGTGGTGGCTTGAGTGTTCAACTGCTCAGTCAGAGATTGTACCTTGTCTGTAAGATGAGCATTAGATTGAGTGAGAGTAGCTACCTCCTTTTCAAGTGCATCTACCTTGCTGAACAATGCAGTAGATTTGAAGCCAGATAGGGATTGTTCTTTAAGTCTCTACACTTCAAACCTAGACATCTCATGCACAGGGACCTCAGTGACCACCTTGTCTCCATATTGATTTGGAGTGTCCTAAGCATGGCATTGGCCTCAGTTGTCTGATCAGTGAGATTTTGGAATTTGTGCCCCAGGCCTATGACAGCATCCTTGAGAATAGCCAAACCATTGTCCATCTTGGTGCAGGTAGACTTACAGGCTAGAATGTCCTTGACTACAGTCTCCAATTGAGGGAATTTGGAATCAAAAGTCCTCTTTATCTCTCCCACAGACTTGTCTGTTGCATCACTTACCTTGTTGATTTCTGATTTGACACCTTTACCCAGGTACTGTGCAGCCTTGAGAAATCCCTTGTATGAGTCATTGATGGCTTCATACACTTCACCAGGAGTTAAGGATTTAGCATTGGAGCCTAGTGAAGTGATGTACTCCTCCCTCAGATACTGTAAGGCTTCATTGAGAGTGATATCATAAGTTCCTTGCATCCAGGCATCTACATTGCCATCTCTCTCAGCCTCATCAAGTATCTTTGTTTTCTGCATTTCCACATCATCTCTATGGCAGAGCAATATTGCTTCATAATCTGTCATGTTGCGCAGGCTTCAGCCATTGTGACAGAAAGTCAGAGCTAGAGCTAGGCAAGATAGACTCCTCAGTTACAGATGCAACTTCTATAACCAGATGGAAAGACTATACTACTGTTGTCTCCACATGAGTGGGATGAGCTACAACAATAGGTGACACAGGCACAGAGTCTCTAGTTAAAACTAGTGAATCCTCTGTGTTTGTGATGGTGTCATTAGGAGATGCCCCAGCATGCATTCCCTGACCGTCTAAATGTGGTACCTGGGTGGTGAGCAAGGTGTCATGCACCAAGTCACTTGAATCCATTGGCTCATCAAGAGAAAAGAATTCTTGATGATCAATGCCTTGCTCCTCAATTGCTTGAGTTGCAGGCTCCAAAGAAATATGAGTGGTAGATTCTGGAAGAGAAGTGTGTTGTAGATTAGATTTTGGCAACTCCTCCTGAGAGATAGAGGGAGTTTCAATTGTGATGTGCTCTCCACTCAGTGTTGTGCCAGCATTATCACTCCCATGTGCTGACTCTATACAAATAGGTGCATTGGGGAGGATGCTTGATTCTATAGATGCACCCTGTTGAGAGGATACATCTAGTGAGCTGTTTGCCCCTGATTTTACAACTTCAGCCATTTGGGTGACTGAAGAGGTGGTTTTAGACTTCTTCTTCTTCTTTGGCCTTAGTAAGGGTGACTCAGGTTCCTCACTTTCTATGCCTAATTCTACAGCCAAGGCTGCTTCAATTAAGATTTTTAGAGGTTCAGAAGCGACCTGTTTTCTCTTCTTTTTACTAACATCACCCTTTTGAGAGGATGATGCAGTTGGCTCTGTGTTTGGTAAAGTGTTTGGCTGAGAGGGTTGGTTAGCAGGCCCTTGGTTAGCATTTTGCTCTACTTGTTTGGGCCTAGCTAACTCAGATTTTGAGGCACATATTGGCATGTTCTGGGGGTAAGTCCTAAATAAACTCTCCATAAGGGGAGTTATTTTGAGTCTTACATCCACATCATTCCTAGTCTCCAAGCTACCAAAAATGAGTTTGGTCATGGATTTCGGATAGCCTATTCTATTTTTGTCTAACCGAGGCAATTCAATCAATTTAGCATCTATGAAATTAAGTACAGATTGAATAAAGCGAGGGAAGAAAATTTCATTACCTCTCTTGGCTGAGTTCTTACCAAGTCTCCCATACAATTCTTGCATTATGATCAAACCAACATCAATCTTTCTCCCATATGCTAGAGCATATCCTATTTGTTGAACAGGTGTGCTGATTTGATTAAAGCTGGACTTCCTTGCTGTGAAGACTTGAAGAAGAGTGGCAAAGACATAGCTCCATTCTTTCCTCAAGTACTTCCTATTCAAATTTCCAAGCTTGATTCTATCTGAGTAGTTGATAAAATCAAAGAAGTCTTCCAATTACTGATCAGTAGCTTGACTGTCATACACTCCTTGTTGTAACCCCGGTGCTTGATTCATGTCTTCAGTAGTGATGGTGATTTCTTTGTCCTGAATCTTGCAATAGATTACGTATGAAGTTATTGCATTCTCTAGGGCCACGACCTCCACAGTAGCAGTTCTCCAAAACTGTTCTAGTAAGTCTAGATACAGAGTTGGGTTGGCTAAGAGTGCATCCTTGATGTATGATTCAGCCATCCATCGAATGAAGCACTTAAAGTTTGCATTGGGTGCTTCAACATCGTTGGTTATTGCTATGAAATTTGTGTGGGTAGGAATTGTGAGTTGGGTATTTGCCATTGTTACACAGAGAGATGAGAAGAGAATGAAGGTTGAAGAAGAAATTTAGCTTTTGACGTTAGGGTTTACAGAGGTTTTTGGATCTTTAGCTGCCTGAGAAATCGAATGAAATGATTTGAACAGTTGTGGAATTGTATATATGTGAGTGACTGGAGTTGTCGATTAGATATAAGTTTTGTATCGACAAGTCAGTCATTCGAGAAGTATAAAATAACTATTCGATAAGTCAAGAAAGGCTTATTCGATATCTCAAGCAGTTTGTAACTCACAGCTGGCAGTTATTTAACTCAAAAAATAATTCTAAGCTAAATAAAATATGTTTTTATGAGCGAAATGAAATTTTGAATATAAATCCAAAAAGCGATTAAGTGTCAGCGAAAAATCAGCCTTTTCAAATGATTCGATAACTCAAATACAGTATTCGAGAACTCCATCACTAGAGAACTAAAATACTCTATTCGAGAACTCAGAGTGTGCTATTCGATTTCTCCAAAAGACACTATTCGAGAACTCAAGAGGGTTCTAGATAGGCCTATTCGAGAACTCGAGCCATGACAAAACAATGAACCATTCGAGAAGTCTGACTTATCGAACTATACTTTTCACTCATAAAATTCAATTTTCACTATCTTTTAAAATTTACCAGAAATATTCACTGAAGAATATTCTACCAAATTAAATAGTGATTCTCTCAAAATTTCACAGAAATTTCAAGCTAAAGATGTATGATTTTCAACATATGTAGCATTGTGGAATATTTATAAATCATACTCCAACCAATACTTACTTCAAAAATATTGAGCATTTGATAAAGTAAGTATTTACTGCTGCAACAATCTAGTTGATATATTCACTTAGCCAGAATTCGAAGAATTCAGCATTCCAATCTCACTAACCAACCTTGTGAAGGTGGCTTTATCCAATGGCTTAGTGAATATGTCAGCTAGTTGTTTCTCTGTGGGAACATAATGTAACTCAATGGTTCCATTAGTTGCATGCTCCCTTATGAAGTGATATCTGATGTCAATGTGCTTTGTCCTAGAATGATTGACAGGATTGGAAACTATAGAGATTGCACTTGTGTTGTCACACATGATTGGAATTCTTTCCAACACAAGTCCATAATCTCTAAGTTGGTTTCTGATCCAAAGCACTTGAGCACAGCAACTTCCAGCAGCTATGTACTCAGCTTCAGCTGTGGAAGTTGACATAGATTGTTGTTTCTTGCTGTACCAAGAGACTAACCTTTGTCCAAGAAACTGGCAGCTACCTGAGGTGCTTTTCCTATCCACTCTGCATCCAGCATAATCAGCATCAGAATAACCAACCAGATTGAACCCTGTGTCCTTGGGATACCATAACCCCAAGTTTGGTGTGCCCTTCAGATATTTGAAAATCCTCTTTATTGCTATAATATGTGATTCCTTTGGATTTGATTGAAACCTTGCACACAAGCATGTTGCACACATGATGTCTGGCCTACTAGTAGTGAGGTAGAGTAGAGAACCAACCATGCCTCTGTAGATTGAGATATCTACCTTCTTGCCCTTAACATCTTCATCTAACTTGGTGGCAGTGGCCGTGGGTGTCTTTGCATGTGAGCATTCTTCTAAGTCAAATTTCTTCAATAGATCCTTGATGTATTTGGTTTGACTTATAAAAATGCCATCCTTCACTACAAGAAAAATGCCTATCAGCGACCAAATATTTCAGCGACCGCAAATGCCGTCGCAAAAAATAGTTATCAGCGACGGCTATCAGCGACAGATTACATATTGGTCGCTAAAGAATGTTTGCGACCGAACACGGTAGCTGATCCGTCGCTAACTTTGTGTTTCCCGCCCACACACCTGCCGCCAAAAAATTGCGCTCACTTTTAGCTACCAAATATTATTTGCGACGGGATTCCGTCGCAGATAGTGACACGTAAGCAAAACATTAGCTACCGAATTCGGTAGCTAATCTGTAGCGGTTAAAAAATTTCGCTCCAAATTTTTTGGCGCAAAATTTTTTTTTTAATTTTATCGAGAAAGTCTTATCAGCGACCAAATGCGGTAGCAAAAAATGCCACGTCATCTTTTGCTACCAATTCTGTCGCAAAATTCGGTCGCTGTTTATATAATTTTTTTTAAAAATTTCAATGGTTTTTTAAATTATTAATTATATTTTTACTAAAAAAATAATTAAAGTTGCTTTTTAGATTTTTAGTTATATTAAAAATAATAATTTCGAGGAGCTTTATTGTTATAAAAATAGGAAAAATACATGTGGTTACAATAAAAGTCCTAAAATATTATGAATAAATAAGAAAAATATCGATGGGTACAAGAAATTTTTTAAAATATTAGGAATAAATAATAAAAATATCTGTTGGTACAAGAAAATTCCTAAAACATTTGGAATAAATAGAAAAATACCCATGGGTACAAGAAAATTCGTAAAATATTAGGAATAAATAAGAAAAATACCTTTTGAGTACAAGAAAATTCCTAAAATATTTGGAATAAATAAGAAAAATCACTACAAGTATACAAATTAACACGCCAACTCAAACAATTTCATAAAAAATAGCTTATTCAATATGTTAGTCAAAACAGCTAACTCAATCCGTTATTCAAAATAACTAACTTAATTCGCTAACCGCTAACAGCTTTCGAAGGAGTGTATAAATCTTTGTTAGTATATGTATACATGTTACATTTGGTTACAAACCGTAATTTTGCAAATATTTTGAGAGGATAGTAGAATCCAAAATATTTTTAAATAAAACGAATTGGGAGATTATGAATGGTACCCCTAAAATATTTGTTTTTGACTTTTATGAATGATACTTTTTTTATAAATGGTGCCCCTAAATCTCTTGACTTATTATATTGGAAATTATGAATGGTACCACTTTACTGTTCATTTAGGGGTACCATTCCTAACAACCCAAACGAGAGGGGTACCATTCATAATTTCCCAAAAGAATTTCTTCTTGTAATATTCATTTTTCGGGTGAGTACCAAAAACGAAAAAAATGATTTTCACCATAACTGAATAAAAAAAAGAGTTTTTAATTCCCCAAATTTTATATTTAAAAGTACCAAATAAAAAGTTGTTCTAAAAATTCTTCGATTTTTCGAAAATCACTGATATATTAAAAAAAATCTTAGGGGTACCGAAATAGGTAACAAAATAGTTCCAAATGATACATGACACGTTCTTATTAGTGTTATTCATATTAACACACGCGAGATCCATTATATTTATATAAATATATATAACCAATCAAAATATGACAACTCATTTTTTCAGAATTTTTTTAGGACCTCTAAAATTACACATATATTAAATCCCTGATTAATTCTTATAAAATAATTGATCAATTTAATTTTAAATGAGTTATTATAAATTATTATATATATATATATATATATATATATATATATTTTTAATATTCAGCTTATATGCTTTTCTAATTATTATGCTTGGTACGTGTATAATTAGGAAAAAAAACTTACAATTTCTGATTACCCCAATTACCCGATCTCCACGAAGAAGCAGCAGTCCACGAACTCACGAAGAAGAAGCAGGGCAGTTCAATCGGTTCAATAGTCTCTACGTACAAAGCAGGGGTCGATTGCAAAACTAGGTAATCATCTCTTTAATCAGCATCATCATATACGATTTTACAGTATCCTCTTTGTATATATGTGTGTAATCATCTCTTTAATAGTGTCTTTAACATAGGTAATCCAAATCTTTGTGTGAATTACATATGTAATATGTTGTGTATTTGTGTTTAATTTGACTATTGGATTGTGTCTATTTCTGGATGATGTTGTTAATGATGGTCCAGTGTATAATGGTTCAACCGTTACAAATGGAGAAAGGTGTATTAACGAAAGTTATGAATTTGATATTGTTAAAGTGGTTAAGGAATACAGTAAGGCTGGTTCCCACATTTGATATCAATGATTACGTTGTCACTCCTAAGTTTGTTAAAATGCCTGCAATACAACTACCTAAAGCTTACAATTTTTCATATGTAAGTCCCGGTTATGTTTGGGAAGTTCTGAGGAATGCGGTTCTGATTGTTATCAGATGTTTGCTTGAGCTAACACTTAAATGTGATGTGAATATTGGGAGTGTCGGGTTTGGAAACACCTTCACAACTGCATAATCTCAATGACATAATGCTTATGTTAATCCAAGACTATTTGGAATCATAAACTGAAAGACTGTAAAGAAGGTTTGCCGACCAGTTCAAATAAAGGATTGTTAGTTTAAGACGGACTTAGGCAAGAGTAGTTTGCCGGGGACAATCTTTCCAAATGCCTACCTTGCTTGCCGGCATTTTCGACTTCAAAATCTATTTTGAATGCTTTGAAACATCATCATTCTGATGTGTAAAGGACTGAACTTTATATAGCCATGCGAATTAAACCTTAAAGAATACTCTGGATACATTAAAGCTACAAGTTAATTAAACCATAAAGAATATTCTGGATACATTAAAGCTACAAGTTTCGGTTTGAGATCTTATCCGAATCCATAGAAAGTCGTAGGCTGACCAATCTTGAATTAGAGTGTTCTCTCATATTACTTAATCGTTACTTTTCCATTTTGAGGCAATTGTCATCCCAGTGTTAATTATGCACATGTTTAAAACTGTTTAGGCTTAACAAATCTTTAGATTAAGGAGAAAAATTGATAGAGTTAAACTATACAGATTTAATACTAACAAAGTTAAAAGAGGAAGCTCTGGAGAGTTATTTTTTTGTCGATAGAGCACTTCATCACCCTCCCTCACGCCAAAGAACTAGGCTATACCCTGCTTTAATAAAAGAATTGCGAGTATTTTTTTTTTTTAAAAAAAAGGAATGAAGAATAAAAAGCAACAGATATATAATTTTAATTATTAACAAGTAATTGTGTAGCTATGAATTCTTTCCAAAATTAAGTTTATAATTTTAATTATTGACTAAACAGAACATAATTAAGAAAGACAAAAGTCGTAGCCTTTCATAGTCTCCTATAACAATGTTTTGGCATGGTTTATAAAATAATACAATAATTAGGGTTGACGTCCTTGTTGTTGCACAGATATAATCACATTGCTTGCTTCTATGGTTTGTAAGTACTATCAAATCAAAAACGTAAAAGCACAAACATTTTGCTTCTATGGTTTTACAATTGAATAAGCATTGTAGGTCGATGATTTTTGAGATAAAGATCGAGTGGACCGAATACTTATCTAGTTTTCATTAGTTAGTAGTGTTAAATTTGCATTGAAGCACGAGAGAACAAGTTGGTGGTTTTCTTAATCTTGTGAGTTTGAATCGAGCTGCCAGACTGGATCAATACCTTTTGTTCATATTCAGCTGCTTAGCTATTACTGTATGTTCTACGTATGTACATGTCCAGATTTAAGCTCCTATTAAAGAAAAATATATATTTACTTGACTTCTCAATATAGAACATGTAATAATCTGTTATCCTGCAAGAGTTGGACCCATAATAGACTATATTGCTGAATCTTTTATTGAAAGAATTTGAGAAGTTACGGGTAAAGTACTTGTATTGGGAGTTGAGGTTGTTTTGGAGAATAGAAGAGCAGAACACAGAAATGATCTGAGGATTATACCCCACTGGCTTTCTTTTACATTCATATACCAGAACTGAAATCAATATCCTTTAGAGACTGTTTTACATAAACCAAGTAAATCTAGTTATCAGATTCTAAAGTTATTTTTGTGGATTCGAGGTTAATGGATTTCAATAATGGTCGTGCCAGGCCTCGTGTAATTTTTAGCACATAATTTTTTATTGTCAAATTCATATTAGATATTTATTATTCTATCATCGGTTTACTTAACTATTTGCTCCAGTATTATCAAAGACAATAGTTGATAAAGTAAAAGCTGAGCTAGAGTCATGTGGATTCCAATGTTTAACTGCCGCAATCGGAGGAAATGGTCTTGAGATTTGCTTTGGTGGTTCGTCCTAATTTTCATATATACAGAAGCTCAATAAAACATTGTAAGATGCTCTTCACCAATCAGATATAATGAAACATTGTAAAACAATTGTTAAAGATCTGAAACATTTTAAGATTAGTAGATAATGAAACAATGCTTATTCAAGATTAGGGGGAGAGTGTCACCTGAAAAAATTACAAGAAGGTTGCTCGTAAAATGTGAAACTTAAACTTTCGTGGAAGATTAATATTTTAATTTCAAGTGTTTGACTAAACAATGCCTATTTATTATTAATTCTAATGCAATGCTATCCCGGTTCTAGTGTTGTTATATTAGAGCATCTCCAACCATATCAATATTTTATGTAATTTAGCCAATCATTTTTAGTCAACGCCGTTGGAGATGCATTTATAGCTTAAATATTTTATCCCGGTTCTTAGAATCTTATTTGTGAAATTAGGTACCGCGGTAACATGAATTTCTTAGTGGACCGTAGTTGGATGGTACGACGAAAGTCAAGTACTGAGATAGGTGCTACTGCTGAATTTAGAGATGGTTGTAAAGCGTTCTTGGATTATGCGTATAGCCACCCGGAATGTGTGAGATGTGTGAATGGTAAGAACCAGATACGGTGTCCATGTTGGAAGTGTAAAAATGTAAATTATCTGGAGAGAGACGTGGTAAACTACCATTTACTTGTTAACGGTTTCATGAGGAATTATGAAGAATATTGGTGGGCACATGGGCAAAAAAGAGGTGGTGACACCACAGTAAACAATCCGGGCAGTGGTACTTATCGTATGAATGAGATGGTTCGTGATTTTGCAGGGCCAGATTTTGATTGGGACCAAGCCAGGGAGCAACCCATGAATGCTGATGCCAAAGAATTTTCTAAATTATTAGACGAAGGTAGCGAGCCATTATGGGATGGTTGCACCAAACAAAGTAAATTATCTGCAGTGGCGACATTACTTAACATCAAGGCTGATCACAACATGAGCCATGAGTGTTTTGAGTCTCTCTTGAAGGCCATTAAGAGTATGTTGCCCGACAGTGAAAAATTACCTGATAATTATTACCATTGCAAGAAAATGGTGAAGAAATTGGGTCTTGGATACCAAAAGATCGATGCATGTCCCAATGATTGCATGTTATTTTATAAGGAGAATGAAAAAAAACAAAGTGCACAGTTTGCGGTCATGATCGGTTTAGACCTAATAAAGACGGGTTGATTAAAAAAAAAACTATACCGTTCAAGATTCTGAGGTATTTTCCATTAATAGATCGGCTTAAGAGATTGTACATGTCCTCAAGAACAGCCGGACATATGACTTGGCATGCGAAATCATCGGCTAAAGATGGAGAATTAAATCATCCTGCAGATGGGAAGGCTTGGAAAGATTTCAACTTAGCACATCCTGGGTTTGCATCGGAACCTAGAAATGTGAGGCTTGGACTGTCCACTGATGGTTTTAACCCTTTTGGCCACTCCGCTGTTCCGTACTCATGTTGGCCTGTGATTGTTACTCCGTATAACTTGCCTCCTTGGATGTGTATGAAACAGCCATACTTGTTTCTTTCACTGATGATTCCTTGTCCTAAGAGTCCTGGAAAGAACTTAGATGTTTACTTGAGACCTCTTGTAGATGAGTTGAAGGTACTGTGGGAAGTCGGAGTACAAACTTGGGATGTTGCGACGAAAACAAATTTTAACCTTAGGGCAGCGCTTATGTGGACTATTAGCGATTTCCCAGCTTACGGTATGTTATCTGGATGGAGTACACATGGTAAGTTGGCTTGTCCTTATTGTATGGAACGTATAAAGTCTTTCACTCTGCCAAAAGGTCGAAAGCCTTGTTGGTTTGACTGTCATAGACGGTTCTTGCCCGTGGATCACCCATTTCGAAGAAACAGAGAAAACTTCAGGAAAGGGAAAGTGGAAAATGAAATGCCTGCACCAAGATTGTCGGGAATGGAGATGCGATCTCGTGTGATGAGATTGCCAGCAGTCCCATTTGGTAGTAATGACCAAAAAATCAACGGGTTTGGCGAAACTCATAATTGGGTTCGAAAAAGCATCTTCTGGGAATTGCCTTATTGGTCTACAAATTTAATTCGTCATAATCTAGATGTGATGCATGTTGAGAAGAATGTGTTTGATAATTTATTTAATACCGTGATGAATGTTGCCGGGAAGACAAAAGATAATGATAATGCACGACTGGACATGAAAGATATTTGTAAGCGTCCTAATTTAGAAATTTATGATTCTTCTAATGGCAAGAAAGTCAAACCACAAGCAAGATACACATTATCCAAAAAGCAGGTTGAAGAAGTGTGTACATGGATTAGGTCTTTGAAACTACCAGATGGATATGCATCAAACATTGCAAGGTGTGTTTCAGATAAGAAACCGAATGAAAAATTGAAAGGGATGAAAAGTCACGATTGTCATGTGTTCTTGGAAAGACTCCTGCCTATAGCATTTCGGGACCTGCTTTATAAACCAATATGGGATGCTGTGACAGAACTTAGTCATTTCTTTAATGACTTATGTTCAAAAACCTTGAATGAGAAGGACATGTCTATACTTGAGAAGAACATCATAGAGATCACATGCAAACTGGAAAAAATCTTCCCACCAGGTTTTTTCGATTCTATGGAGCATTTGACAATACATCTTCCTTATGAAGCTCGTGTTGGGGGTCCAGTTCAATATAGATGGATGTACCCTTTCGAGAGGCTGATGGGAATGCTTAAGAGGGCAGTGAAGAACAGAGCCTGTGTCGAGGGGTCGATTTGTGAAGCCTATAGTTTCAATGAGATATCTACTTTTGTCTCAGACTATTTTCCGGATGAAGTCTTGACAAAGGCCAATCGAGTCTCGAGGAATGATGATGGGGGAAATGTTGAATTAAATGGCCGCCTTTCTGTATTTGGTCTACCGGGTCGCGCTTATGGAAAAGGGAAGCGAATATTTCTTTCCGAGAAGGAATTGCATGCTGCACATACTTATATTCTTCTCAATTGTGATGATATTGACAAATATGTCAGGTACATATATGTTATAATTAACTTAGATTAGAGTTAAACTATAATATATAATTGACTGCATATTGTAATTAATAATATATATAATATGACAATATGTTTTGTAGATTGTATGATGATGAGTTAAAAGTGAAGCATCCCGGTATAGCTGACAAAGATATTGAAATTATTCGTAATAAAGAATTTGCACTTTGGATAAAGGAAAAAGTAAGTTTAATTTATAAGCAGAATATACACATATGCACTTTATATTAACCACTGATTTATATTCATGTACTGAGATGGAATTTTTGTAGGCTTTAACTGTAGAAACAACGATTCCAGCGAACGTTATCCCCCTAGCTATGGGACCAGACAGGGACCAAGTCAGCCGTAATGGTTACAAAGTAAATGGTTATGATTTTCATACCAAGGCATATGGTCTTACTAAAAGAACAACGAACTCAGGTGTGTGCATCCTAGGAGACTGTTGCAATGAGCTTAATCGTGCCTTTTATGGCGAGTTGGAGGAAATCATAGAGTTGTCGTACAAGGGAACTTATGGGGGTCATATTAACCTGTTTAAGTGTCGTTGGTTCGATTCAGAAAGAGGGATCCGTGTTGATAAACATAAAATTATCGATATTGACCTTCACAGGTCTACGTACTCTGACGAACCATTTGTTTTACCTACTCAAACAACACAAGTATATTAAACTCCGAGTCCTGGTAGAAAAAGGGATAGGCCACCTGCTGATTGGCAAGTTGTAATTCATACTCCCGCACGTAGACGTGAAGAAGTAGTTGATGGGGAAATTTACCAAGAGCAGATGCTTCATAGTCCAACTGTAATAAATGTTGATGACGGTGAAATAATCCAGTTAGACGGTGGAGATGATCCACAAGAAATAGATCCTGAGTTATTACTTGTGTTGGACAATGATGAGGAGGAAGAGTTTTTGACCGACACTGATACCGAGTCAGAAAAAGAGGAAGACGATGGTTATGAATCTGCAAGAGAAGATGATTCTGACTCGGACAGCAACACTTAAACATTCTGACTTGTTTATATGTTAGGGGTTATTTATATGTCTGCAATACATTAATAGTTTATGAGTCAGAGATTTGAAAGCATTGTTGATTTATTAAATAAAACTATCTGTCCATTCATTAGTGTAACATTTTCTGTTTCAATATAATTTTTGCAATATCATTTGTAGTAGGATATCATTTTCTGTTTCAATATCATTTGTCCTAACTCCTCATTTATATATATGTATAGATGGCTTCTGAAGCAAGAGAATCGAGAAAGCGGGGCCTGGGTAGGGGGCCCAATAACATCACAAGGCCTCCTACTAACCCAGATGAGCGGACCCTTATTCAGATTCGTCATGGGCCTAATACTACGTACGTTTCTATTCTTGCAAGCATTTTGGATTCTGTTTCAAAAATTATAGATTACCTACATCTTTAATGTGCATATGTTGTATATTGCAGTGATTTTACAGATCCTAAAATAGTAAAATGCATCTCTCAGTTGTGCCTTCAAAATTGGCCAACTCCTGCGATTACGTGGGTTAGCACTCCTGCTGCCCACAAGGATGCTGTATGGGCTGAATTTACGGTATTTTTTTTAAGTTCAGAATATTTACACTCTTGGTTTTGGTTTATGTGCTTCAAGATTAGCTATCACTACAAACTTTCCTTATCCTGCTAGCTTCTACTATAAATGTATTTGTTTGAGAAGAATGATTAAAGAAATATGGTAATAGGCTAGAAGAATAATTTTTACTTGATCACAATTCCTAAATTACATGTCACTCTTCCTTTCAAAGAAAATTTACCCATTACTCTTGTTTGGAGTAAAAAATTAGTATTCAGAAGACTCTAATGATGAATTAAATTGGAAAGCTAGATATATTTTAACATTACTTCAAGTTTATTTGGTTCAGAGAGGACTCAGCCAAGTCAGCTGGCTATGCAAAGTTACTGAAATTCCATTTCCAAGTAAAATATAATCTTGTACTTGCACTGCCTCACATACTTTTTTCCGAACTTTATGTATTATATTTAAACAGCATAAAGTTTCCCATATTACTACTACTTCCTATAGGTTTGCTGTTTGCATGTACGTTGACCAATACAGATTTTCTATATTAGGAAGTATATTTCAAGATACTTTGAGATCATTTGAGGTGTATAGCTGTCATGAGCTCCCCATTTGCTGAAATCTCTGATGATTGTTAAATTACCAATTATCATTTGGTTTGGACCATAAAGATATAGATTTAGGCAATCTGGTAAAATACTGAATGTCAAAAGATTGAACTTGTAAATGCTGGATTATAAGTTGCAGTTCTACATTTTCCCTTGCTAGCTTGCAATTGAATGTTACCTTTATATGAACAGTTTTACTAGCATGTAAAAGTTTGACCTTGTTTGTAGTATCATCTGATTCTCAAAAAGTTCAAGTGCCTAGATCAAATGTGTTTATAGCGTCCATTTACGTACCTCTTAACTTTTTTTATTCTGGTTTGTTACCTGTTATAATCTGTTATTATTGGGTTATGAGATTAGTTTTCTAACATTGAGGTTTTTTTCTGTGCATTGGACCGTATACTTATTAAATCAATGTGTTTATGACTTGTACTTTTCAAATTCTTTGGCTTTGACTTAGCATTATGGAATAAAAACAAATCTGTGATTATAAAGATAAAACACAAATTTACACAAATTAAAGGGAATAAAAAGAAAAAAGGTAACCTAAAAAAGTTGGAAAAGGACTACTAAGAACCTTTAGCACATTGTTTTTGCACAAATATAAGATTTTTTTTAACATTTAACTGACTCCATAATAAACTTTCTTTCCCATGTTTGATACAGTGAATGTCACTGATATGCTCGAACTGACGAACACTGTCACCGCTTAATCATCAAATCTTATAAAAGGCTAAATCTACAATTAAGAAAAGAACGAATAATACCGAAAATCTGGGACTGCAACGAATCTCCAGAAAGAGTTCTGGAACTAAAAACTACACCAGATAAAACTTCAGATGGTTGAAATTATAAAGTACCCTTCTGTGATAAAAGAAAAGAAACATATATTTGACAGACCAGGATGGCTGTTTAACAAAAAGTAGTTGTGCAATTGAAAATGCTTGTAATTCAATGTAGCAGTAGCCAAGTGCTTTTTCTACCATCTCCGTTATTTCTTGTAGGCGCTTTCCAACTTGTGGTGTCATTACTTTGATTGATAGAGCATTATAAGTAAGATCTATTATATCTGCAACGGGCTCTGTTGCAATAACAGCTTTTAGATGATTAGGTACCGCCTCGTACTTCTCACTCCGCACAATAGCTTGTAAAATATTCACAACAGCTTGTAAAATATTCCAGATAAATATATAGTACGTTAGAAATACAATTCATCAGACATTAACGTACTGCAATTCAGGAGCAGCAGCAGGCTCTGGTTTGAATCTTGGGTACCCTATTGTCCTACTATTTCAGTTTTTGGATTCACTTGTAATGCATGATTTTTATATAATCAGTTTTTTAATTGTTTATTTATGCAGAAACGTTATAGGTGGGCGGACGAGGATGGTCCAGCGATATCTACTCTTTTCTGGCAGAAGTGTGCTGATCGCACAAAAGATAATCTTGCAAGAGAACGCCAGAAAGCCATTGACAATGCTGGCATCGACCATCATCCAGCTAGTGGAGTGTTGTACATGCACGAGTATAACCCTTGGTGGTGCAGCGCCGATGTATGGGGTCAGATGTGTGACCAGTGGAGAGAAGAAAAGTGGGTGAAGAAGCGCGCTATAGCCGCCGGTAACCGATCCGCTGGAGCACCTGATGGGAAGGCCAAAGGTACCTACAAGGGTGGCAGTATATCTCAATTGCAGCATATCACTAATAAGGTACATATGAATAATTTTGATAATTACATCATCACCCACATTGCCTCCACATTCATGAAAGCACATTACAACCTGAGCAAGGTTCCAGCTTTTGACGCTATTAATTTCGTATAAATGCCAAATAGGAACCTTAGCCATATCACCATGTTCGTTACATATATATAGAGGTACAATTTCTTGATAGAAAAGAATAATAATATACTCGATATTATGCCTAATCAAATAGAGGGAGTATAATTTAGGGATGAAAACGATATAGCTAAAAAATGTATAATATAATAAGTTATTGTGCCAAAAGGGTTGAACCTAAATTGATAAGCTTGCTTGTTGTGCATAACTAATTAGTTGTCTGTGTTAAAATTCTGATCATCCGTGTGACTCATAGTTTCATATTATACCCAATGGACATATATTGATTTCGCATGCAGCTGCAGTTATTACAGTAATTATATATATTAATAGTGTACCATATGGACGATGATTGCTTTAATCTTCCCAGTCTAAATTAAAGGCAGACTCTCTATTCAGTAGATTTGCAACCCAGACACACGTGTGTGTTCTATATATGTCCTCAAAGGAAGGGCGGGTTCCTCTGTGTGTAATATACATATAGAACATAAAATATAAATTTATTTCAGTTGTATATATCAAATAGCAATTCTCGGAGACTTCAATTAACAAAAAGAGACTTCAATTACCTGGAACTAATGATGTAATGTTTTTTTTATAGGAGTCTGAGTCTGAGGGCACTCCTGTCGATTGGTTGGAGGTGTATGTGTCCACTCGTGATGGTATCCCCGAAGCGCAGAAAATAGCGGTATGACCCTGACATTGTTTTATTAAGTTCAACATCATTCTCTAGGATATTACTGAATTATACTTTAAGCAAGAATACATAGTTTCAAAAAATAACTTTTTGATCCATGTGACTTTATTTTTAACTATATAATTATTGTGATAGGATGATTACCGACGTTTACTTGATGAGCGCTATCCTGAGGGCACCGAGCGTCCACACATTGACCAGGAGTTGTGGGAGAGAGCTTCTGTTGTGAAAAAGAATTATGTAAAATCTCAGGGGCAACGACGGCGACCATCGTTCAGTGGGTCATTTAGTGGCTCAGGCAACTCTCAGTCGTCACAGTCGTCAAGTCAACCACCTACTCATAGTCCGGCTGACTATGTAAGAGCTATATGTCAAGATCGTGAGCTTCTTCGTACACTTGCTGGGCATCTTGTGGCTTTGGGTCCTGACGAGTTAGCTCGTGCAGTGGCAGAGGCAGCATCTTCGCAGCGAGGTGATGGCAGCCAGGTAGATTGTTTAGCTATCTATTGTCAATATAAGAGATCGTGTTACCTGCTGTTCATGTGTTTAGTACGTGTCAGACTAGTATATTAATCATAAGGCACAATCCACAAGCTTATTGGGTTATAATTTTTAATACTATATGTATATTCTGCCTTTTCAAATTGTGGTTTTTAGTGTTTACTTAGTGAGAGCAACTATAGTGCATTTTAAGCATTTTAAGTTAAGATGCAGCATTCTTTTCTTGAATTTGCTTATTTAGCTTATTTAGTTTGTTGTTAATGTATACCATGTATAAGTAACATGATTTATTGTCTTGTTAATTATAGGGATCACATCATTCATATCATGACGGGGATGGCGTGAATGGAGGACCTTAGTTTATTTTGGTAGCACTTGTGTTTTTATTGTAATGTCGTACTTTAACGATACTCGAACATATGGTTGTGGTTGTTAAGGATTAAATGTTGGATATTTTGGATGATGTGAACTTTTTAATTTATTCGATTTGAGTACTTGGATTTTGTTGGTTAGCCAAATATTTATATTTATTACGTTTGTGTGTTGTGAATGTGCTATGACGAATTAGGTGTAGTTTTTTTTTGGAAATTGACAAAAACAGGTTAAATATTGTATACTATAAATAATGTATCTGCGACTAAATAGCCAAAAAAAAAATGTATCTGCGACCGCAAGCGGTAGCTGATGTTCTGCAAATGCTGGCTACGGAAGGCCGTAGCTGAATTTGGTGGCTGAAATTAGCGACGGATTTCGGTAGCTGATGTTGGTCGCTAAAAATAGCGACAGAATTCTGTAGCTAAAAGTGGTCGCTAACAATAGCGACAGAAGTTGGTAGCAGAAAGTGGTCGCTACTAATAGCGACAAAAATCGGTAGCTAAATCTGGTCGCTAATATTAGCGACCGAATACCGTAGCAGGTTTCGTCGCTGACACGTGTAACGGTGGCATATCAAAGCTGACTAGGATTAGCGACCAACTCGTCGCTAATAGCGGTCGCTAAATCGGCGGTCGCTATTATGCGTCGCAAAACTGACCATCAGCTACCAGTTTTTAAGCGACTAAGATTAGCTACTGCTTTCGGTCGCTGATGGTCAGTAGCTACGGCATTCGGTCGCTGAAATGCGGTCGTAGATAGGCGTTTTTCTTGTAGTGCTTCCTTTGACTCACTTGCAACCCAAGAAAGAATGTTAATTCTCCCATCATACTCATCTCATATCTGCTCTGCATGAGCTTAGAGAATTTCTCACACAGCTTCTTATTTGTAGAACCAAATATGATATCATCCACATAGATTTGAACTAAGATAATATCATCACCATGGTTCTTGTAAAACAGTGTCTTGTCCAGTGTGCCTCTAGTGAATTGACTCTCCAGTAGAAATTGTGATAATGTGTCATACCATGCCCTAGGAGCTTGCTTAAGTCCATACAATGCTTTAACAATCTGTAGACAAAGTGAGGGAATTAATTAAGGATCCTCAAAGCAAGGTGGCTGTTGCACATATACTTCTTCTCCAACTCCCCATTCAGAAATGCACTCTTGACATCCATTTGATAAACCTTGAAATTAGAATGTGCAGTAAATGCCAAGAAAATTCTGATGGCCTCTAGTCTAGCAACAGGGGCAAAAGTCTCATCATAGTCAATGCCTTCCTGTTGAGAGTATCCTTTTGCAACCAACCTTGTTTTGTTTCTTATGACTACACCATTTTCATCCATCTTATTCCTTAGAACCCATTTTTTTCCAACAATGGTTCTATCCTTTGGTGCAGGCACAAGTTCCCATACTTTGCTTCTTTCAAATTGATTTAGCTCCTCTTGCATAGCAATTATCCAATCAGGATCCAACAATGCATCATCAAGTTTCTTAGGCTCAACTTGGGATAGAAAGAAACCATAGAGACATTCATTTAGAGTTGCTCTCCTTGTACTCACTCCTGTATTTGGATCTCCAATTATCTGATCTGCAGTATGTGATCTATCCCATTTCCTTGTATGTTCAGATTGATTTCTCAGCATTGATGTTGCTTCATCATCCAGATCATTATCATTTACATTTCCTCCCCTTGTGAAGTTGCCATTAATCACAGGTGTGTCTTGGATGCTTGTTTCTTCATTGTTGTTTGACACAGGTTCTTCATTCACTTGAGTTTGTTGGATTGTGGGCTCAAATTCAGTTTCAATGTCCTCATCAGAATCATCTAGATTGTCAAACTTCAAAGGATCTTTATCTTCATCATTGGCTTCTTCTAATCCAGGTAGTTTGATGTCATCAAATGTCACATCTGTGCTTTCCATAACTTTCTTTTGACTGATGACATAAACTTTGTGTGCAATTCTTTCCATTGAGTAGCCAAGAAAAATTCCCTCAAATGCTTTTGCATCAAACTTTCCAACATATTCTGAATTGTCTTTTAACACAAAGCATTTGCTTCCAAAAGTATGAACATACTTTAGAGTGGGCTTCTTTCCAGTCATCAAGTTGTAAGGTGTCTTTCCAGTGTTTTTGTTGATGAGGGTTCTGTTTTGGATATAGCATGCAGTGCTCACAGCCTCAGCCCAAAAACATGTAGGCATCTTTGCATCAAGTAGCATTCTTCTAGCAGCCTCAATCAGAGTTCTATTCTTTCTCTCAACAACTCCATTTTGTTGTGGAGTCCTTGGAGCTGAGAATTGTTGAGAAATAACATCCTCTTTGCAGAATGCTTCAAGCATGGCATTTCTGAACACTGTTCCATTATCACTTCTTAATGCAATCACACTTGCATTGTTTGCCTTTGCTTCCTTGTCAATTTTCTTTATATGCTCAATGATTACTTGTGGAGCCTCATCCTTTGATGCCAGAAATTCTACCCATGTATACCTTGTGAAATCATCAACCATCACCAGAGCATACTTTTTCCTTCCTAGTGACATAATATTGACAGGCCCAAACAAGTCCATATGAATTAGTTATAGGGGCTTGGTTATTGATGTCACTGTCTTTGACTTGTGGCTTGATCTTTTCATTTTTCCCTTTTGACAAGCCACACACACTCCTTCTTGACAGAATTCAAGTGTGGGAATGCCTCTCACTAACTCCCTTTTGACTAGAGAATTAATGCCTTTGAAGTTCAAGTGTGATAGCTTCTTGTGCCACAACCAACTATCTTCATTTGATGCTTTTGAGTAAAAGAAACAAATTTTGTCCTTGTTTGCAGAGTTCATATTGGCTACAAACAGGCTTCCGTTCCTTACTCCAGCTAGAGCAAAGTCACCAGTCTTCTTGTGGGTGATCAAACATTCATCTTTGTCAAAATTCACTTTGAAGCCTCTGTCAATAAATTGACCAACACTCAATAGATTGTGCTTGAGCCCCTTGACCAGTGCTACATTTTCAATGATGACATTTCCAATTTCCAACTTTCCATATCCCAGTGTGTTGCCAATGCTCTCATCTCCAAAAGCAACCATTGGGCCAGCCTTCTCCTCATACTGTGATAGCAGGGCCATATCACCAGTCATATGGTTTAAGCATCCACTGTCCAAAATCCACATGACCTTCCTTTCACTTTCTTTGCCCTGCAAACACAAAGGTATTACTTCTCCTTTGGTACCCAAACAAGTTTGGGTCCATGTGGCTTAGCAACAGTTTTATCATAAACAGCATGCTTATCAATTTTCTTGATGTTAGTCTTCTTGTCACTGTTAGAAGTCTTAGAATCAGGGTTCTTAGACTTAGGTGACATAGGTACCTTCCTAACTTTAGGAGGACTTGAAGACTTTGTTCTTGTGTAGTGTGTGTGAACATTGTGACTGATGCACCCTTCCATGAATTGTCTTTTCAAATTAAAACAACTAGTCATTACATTCATGTTACATGGCATACAATCAAATTTATCACAGAAAGGAGAGTTTCTGTGTCTTAAAGGCACAGAGCAAGCATAGAATGGTTTAGCAACACTACCAGATGGTTTCTTGCATGCATGAGTTAAATGATTAGTGCTAAAATAATTTTGACAAACTTTCCTAGGGGCATTTGGCACATAAGCATAATTGTTGTCCTAGTTAATCCCTAATTTGCCATTCCTGTTTTGTTTCTTTTTAGCCACTTTCTTCTCAAACTCATTATTCCCAGCTGAAATAAACTTCACAAATTTCTCAAGTCTAGGTCTACCTCCTACTGGCTCCTTGGCTTTGGTTTTGACATTCTCACTCTTAGAGGATGCTTGTTGTTCATTTGATTGTGCCTTATCTTCATCATCCAAAATTTGCTTAATGAGTAAGGCATCCTCATCAATCTCAAGTTTTGGTGTTTTAAATATTGGGGTCTCAACCTTTTTCAAAACCTGAGGCACTCCCTCTTGAACAACAATGTCATCTTCAATGACAGCATACCCTTTCCTCTGTTTGAGAGTGTCATAATCAATTCCAATGGCAGCCTTAGGTCTAGCTAGATTTTTCTCATGGTAGGACTGCAATAGACTAGAGGAATTCTTAAATGTTTTCAATTTAAATTCATTTTCAGCTAGTTCATCCCTAAGAGCTTTCTCAACTTGACTAGCACATAGAACCTTATTCTTTAGATACTCGATTTCTTGTTTAAGGTTTTCTACTTGCATAGCAGTTAGTTCTAGTTCCTCATTTCATTTGTTCAGCAGTTCATTCTTAGTAGACAGTTTAGTAATTTCTTCATCAACAGCAGTCATACTAGTATGAATATTAAACATCTCAACAGATAGTTGTTCAACCATAGATTTGTATTTAGAAACAGACATGTCTATAGTAGTGAGGGATGGTACCTGAGAGTCTGATTTAGATGGTTTTTCCTTGGAGTTGGCCATCAAGGCATAGTTGCAGAATTATTGTTCTTCTCCATCACTATAAGAATCATCCCACTTCCCTTCAGCTATGTAGGCCTTACCTGGTGTATGCTTCTTTAATAGAGCCTCATACTTAGCTTCAAGCTCAAGAAACTCCTTATCCTTCTTTTTAGGCTTCTTGCATTCACTGGCAAAATGCCCTAGGTCATTGCATCTATAACATCTCACAGATGACCTATCCACATAGCTGGTTTTGAATTTGTTTTTGTTTGCTTTCACAGGTGCCTTGCTCTGGTTGAATGAATGATTTTGAGATCTAGACTTGAAGGGCTGATTCCTCTTAAATCTGATGTTTGGGAATTTTCTAGCCATAAAAGCATATGAAGTGTTTTCCATGGCATCCAACTCTTCAAGAGTGTAGAACTCATCTTCTTCCTTTTCATCAACAGGTTCAGTCACTTCTTCTTCAGTTTCTTCATCATCTACTATCTCTTCTATTCTCAGTTGACTTGTAGATGCATCCAGGTTTTGAACGGATTTGTTGACAATCAAAGCACAGGATGTGTTTATCATTCTGCCTTGGTTGGCTTGGATAGCCCTCTTCTGAAGCAACTAAAGCTCATGAGTCTTTAAAACCCCATAGAGCACATCATATGTGACTTTGTTCAAATCTCTTTCTCTTAGAGATATGACCCTTTGCTCTAGATGGTTTGGTGTAGATAGTAGAAACTTCAAGTTTAATTCCTTAGTGCTGTAAACTTCCCATTCATTTGAAGCTCAGTCACCAGCTTGTGAAATCTCTCAAACATATTAGTAATACTTTCTTTGGACTGTGCCATGAAAGCCTCATACTGTGTGACCAGTATCTATTTCCTATTCTCTCTTACCTCCTCTGTCCCTTCACATAACACCTCGATGTGGTTCCACATGTCCTTGGCTGATGTGCATGAAGCTATGTTGGCAAACATCAACATATCCATGGAGTCTATGATCAGCAACATGAGATGACTGTCTAGGGCCTTTTCCTTCTCTGAGTCCATCCATTTGGATGGCTCTTTTGCAACATATGATCTAGGAATGACTATTGTGCCCACTGTAGATTCAGCAATTTCTTGTTGTGGTACAAATGGACCATTCTTGAGGATGTCATGGTAGAGAGGATTGGCAGCTTTGATGAACAACAACATTTTTATTTTCCAGAGGTTGTAATTCTCTTTGTAATTGTTTAGATTAAACAGCCTGCTCTGATACCACTTGTTGAGTATTGAATGCAGTAAAAGAATACAGAGGGGGGTGAATGGATTCTTGAACTTTTCTTTGTTCTTGAATCTTTGCAGCAAGATATGTGTTGAGTGTGTGAGATATGTAAGTGCGGATAACAAAGACAAACACAACACAATATCACTTTAATCTAATATTTTATTAGATAAAGATTTTGCTACAATCTGTGAATACAAATGATAGTATTCTCAGCTTCGTTTTTCTCAGAGAGATATTTCTTGTGATGTATATGAAAAACTTATCTCTTATTACTTCTCTGCTAAGGAAGTGAGGCTGTATCCTTATAGACATGGATACACCTACTTACTACAAATAAGGTAGGTAAACAAACTACTTTCCAGTCTGTCTATCTCATTTGAGTAAGAGTCCAAATGGCTACAGATTTGACTTTGCAAAGCCTATTCAGATCCACTTCTTTAGCTCCTTGTCCCTTTGTCTTATCTCTCCAAGCTTCTTTGTAGGCTTTCCAATGTGCTTTATAGTACATAGTCAAATAAAGCATCTTGGCTTGTTGCAGGGTTCTGACTTGTAAAATTCTTCAGTATTTTGTCTCCAAGAATGTATTCGAGAAGTGGCTAAGTGATTGATTCGAGAACTCGAATTGACTTAATCGATAACTGAGTTCTCGAATAGTGTTATATTGACATATCGAATCACTTCTCGAGTAGCTCTTTTCTCTAGGACTCCTTGAGATGTAGAATAGAGCATTTTGACATATTGAATCCCTGAGATGTCGAATAGCTTCTTTAGTCCTTGAGATATCGAATAGAGCATTTTGACATATCGAATCCCTGAGATGTCGAATAGCTTCTTTAGTCCTTGAGATATCGAATAGAGCATTTTGACATATCGAATCCCTGAGATGTCGAATAGCTTTTTTAGTCCTTCAGATATCGAATAGAGCATTGACTTGTTGAATCTTAGAGAACTCGAATGATGCTTTGACTTGTTGACTCCATGAGTTCTCGAATAGAGTAATAGACATATCGAATCTCTGAGATATCGAATGAGATATCGAACAGTGCATTCAGAGATATCGAATCTCTGACTTCTCAAATGCTAGACTTCTCGAATAGACAAATGTACTTCTCGAATTGGTACTTAGGCAAATTCTTCATTTCTTCAAATTCCAACTTTGATTATTTGGCAGTCTTTATCTCCTTGCTTGAGGCATGAACCTTGGAACTTCTTTCAAGCATTATTCTTGACTTTATAAGTACAGTTACACAACTAGGATTTGATGCCTATTACAAGTACAGAACAAATAGAAACTCTACAACTAGAGGTTCCCTCAGTTAAGAGGTCATGTAGGTAATGCATAGCATTACACATACTTAGGCTTGTTATTAGATGTATTCAGGCATGCCTCTGTGACTAACAGGTCTCCTGGGTGAAAAGCAGATATCCTTACCACTAGAAGACAATGGATGATGAGTTGAACTGCTTAATGTTTTAATTAAACCTCTCGAAGTCAATTTATAGTTTAATATCAAGGCCGGGCTGCTATGGTCTCATAAACAAGAAAAATCTCATATCACTATCTCTTCGTTTTAACTCTTGGTGTGTCTGTCCGAGCACAAATCACGATTGGGCTGTTATGAATTATTTTTAAAATCCGATTTATTGTTAGTCTGATGCTAACAATCATGAATTGCTGGAAGTTTTAATCACAAATCACGCGACTCATTATTCGTCGGAAAATTTCATGAATTGCCAGAAGTTTTAATCGTGAGCTTGTTTCGTAATTTCAAATGTATGGTTAGATAGATCGGATAAGGTTTTACAACATATGATTTTATCAAATTTTTCCGGAGTGATTCGTGAGTCACCGGAGTTTGGTTGAACTTGTGAGATTTTGTTGATTTGGCTTGGTATTGAGTTGGTTTTTACTAGTTTGATGATTAATGATTGTTAAAAACGTAGAAATAGTGCTTGAAACCGTACGTTTTGGTGTGTTTTTGGATGAGGACCAAGAATTCCGGTGGTCGGAACGCCGAACGACATCGGGGAAGCCCAGTTTCCGGCAGGTCGTTCTTGGCGACCCGGAATATTCTTAATAACCCGTTTGTAACCAAATACTGACCCGGCTTTGATTTTCTAAAGCAAGCATTTTGGGAAATTGATAAGATAAAACAAATCAAACAAATATAATTAAAAACTGATTTGGAAAATGTAGGGTAAAAAATAAAAAATTACTTGGTCAAAGTAGTAGTTGACCGTCAAATTACTTGGTCAAACAAATTTGTTTTTTCCCGAAATTTTGGCAATTACGTTAAAAAGGATGGATCTTGACCCCCGTATGGCTGGGTCATCCCGAAACATTTTTCAAAGTATCGAAACATCAAACCCTGATCAAACCCCGTTTAGGGGTTACGGTCAAAGCAGTAGTTGACCGTCAAATTACTTGGTCAAACAAATTTATTTTTTCCCGAAATTTTGGCAATTACGTTAAAAAGGATGGATCTTGACCCCCGTATGGCTGGGTCATCCCGAAACGTTTTTCAAAGTATCGAAACATCAAACCCTGATCAAACCCCGTTTAGGGGTTACTGTCAAAGCAGTAGTTGACCGTCAAATTGCTTGGTCAAACAAATTTATTTTTTCCCGAAATTTTGGCAATTAGGTTAAAAAGGATGGATCTCTACCCCCGTATGGCTGGGTCATCCCGAAACATTTTTCAAAGTATCGAAACATCAAACCCTGATCAAACCCAGTTTAGGGGTTACGGTCACAACAGTAGTTGACCGTCAAATTACTTGGTCAAACAAATTTATTATTTTCCGAAATTTTGGCAATTACGTTAAAAAGGATGGATCTTGACCCCCGTATGGCTGGGTCATCCCGAAACATTTTTCAAAGTATCGAAACATCAAATCCAGATCAAACCCCGAATTAGGGGTTACGGTCAAAGCAGTAGTTGACCGTCAAATTACTTGGTCAAACAAATTTATTTTTTCCCAAAATTTTGGCAATTATGTTAAAAAGGATGGATCTTGACCCCCATATGGCTGGGTCATCCCGAAACATTTTTTAAAGTATCGAAACATCAAACCCTAATCAAACCCCATTTAGGGGTCACGGTCAAAGCAGTAGTTGACCGTCAAATTACTTGGTCAAACAAATTTATTTTTTCCCAAAATTTTGGCAATTACGTTAAAAAGGATGGATCTTGACCCCCATATGGCTGGGTCATCCCGAAACATTTTTCAAAGTATCGAAACATCAAACCTAATCAAACCGCATTTAGGGGTCACGGTCAAAGCAGTAGTTGACCGTCAAATTACTTGGTCAAACAAATTTATTTTTTTCCGAAATTTTGGCAATTACGTTAAAAAGGATGGATCTTGACCCCCGTATGGCTGGGTCATCCCGAAACATTTTTCAAAGTATCGAAACATCAAACCCTAATCAAACCCCATTTAGGGGTCACGGTCAAAGCAGTAGTTGACCGTCAAATTACTTGGTCAAACAAATTTATTTTTTTTCGAAATTTTGGCAATTACGTTAAAAAGGATGGATCTTGACCCCCGTATGGCTGGGTCATCCCGAAACATTTTTCAAAGTATCGAAACATCAAACCCTGATCAAACCCCGTTTAGGGGTTATGGATAAAGCAGTAGTTGACCGTCAAATTACTTGGTCAAACAAATTTATTTTTTCCTGAAATTTTGGCAATTACGTTAAAAAGGATGGATCTTGACCCCCGTATGGCTGGGTCATCCCGAATCATTTTTCAAAATATCGAAACGTCAAACCTTGATCAAACCCCATTTAGGGGTTACGGTCAAAGTAGTAGTTGACCATCAAATTACTTGGTCAAACAAATTTACTTTTTCCCTAAATTTTGGCAATTACGTTAAAAAGGATGGATCTTGACCCCCGTATGGCTGGGTCATCCCGAAATATTTTTCAAAGTATCGAAACATTAAACCCTAAACGAATTAACATTTAAAAATCGAAATATTTTAAAATTACTAATAATTTTTTTATGTGATTGACCTTCAATCTTTATTTAGTGGTGTTGACATTCTAAAAAATTACAAATTAGAATAATTCCAAATTATTAAAAAAAAATTACTATCTAAATTATATAAATAGTTTTTTTACTGATTACTATGTAAATTATGTAAAAGTTACTATCTATATGGGCGGAAACTTTTTCCCCAATTCCCAAAACCTACATTATTGCAAGCCCACTACTACTCATCTAAACATTACGCTAAGTCCACAAGCTCCACACACACAGAGATCTATTTCACAAATCGAAACACAAGCTCTCTTCTCAAATCGAAACAGATCGAAACACAGGCTCAAATCGTAGAACACAAATCGAAGAGCACAAGCTCCTCTTCTCTTCTCTTCTAAACTCAGGTCAATTACGTTCTGTTTTGCATCATCTAGGGTTCATTAAAATAGGGTTTTTGTGTTATAATTTGGGGCTTTTATTTTATTAAATTAGGGCTTCATCTAGGGTTCATTGTATGTTTGTTTGTGTCTATTATATACGTTTTTTGGGCTTCATCTATGATTTGTTGCTTCTTTTGGTGACTGTTTGTTTATTACTTTTGTATAAATGTTTTTTTGCTTCCTCCGGTTTCATTTATAATTTGTATAAATGTTTTGCATCATTTAAGGTCGGCATTAAATTAGGGTTTTTGTGTTATAATTTGGGGCTTTTGTTTTATTAAATTAGGGCTTCATCTAGGGTTCATTGTACGTTTGTTTGTGTGTATTATATACGTTTTTGGGCTTCATCTATGTTTTGTTGCTTCTTTTGGTGACTGTTTTTTTATTACTTTTGTATAAATGTTTTGTTGCTTCCTCTGGTTTCATTTATAATTTGTATAAATGTTTTGCATCATCTAGGGTTCATTAAATTAAGGTTTTTGTGTTATAATTTGGGGCTTTTGTTTTATTAAATTAGGGCTTCATCTAGGGTTCATTGTATGTTTGTTTGATTTACAAGCGACGTTTTATTGTACGGGTAAAAGGTGGGAGAATGTAAACGATGAACCAGATGCGGAAGCTAAAAGGTTTCTGCACCATGTCAAAGAGGGAAAACAACCGCTATATCCAGGATGCACGAAATTTTCTCGGTTAAGTTTTTTTATTAGACTTTATCAATTAAAGTGTATTCAGGGAATTACCAATTTTGCCTTCGGGGATTTATTAGTGTTGTTAAAAGAAGCCTTTCCAAAAGCCCAGTTGTCTTTGTCCTTTAATGCCGCGAAGAACATAATCAAGGACTTAGGCCTTCATTATCAGAAAATACATGCATGCCCAAATAGTTACATGTTGTATTGGGCTGAAAATGAAAAAAAAAAAGAGAAACCTGTGATAATTGTGGGGTTTCAAGGTGGGTTGTAGCAGAAAAGAAAGGATCCGCTGCTGACAACGATACAGAGATGTTGATTAGCAAAGTGCCAACAAATGTTATGCGATATTTTCCATTAAAACTGAGGTTGCAAAGAATGTTTATGTGCAAAGAATTTTCCAAACTCATGACATGGCATGCAGCGGGACGGGCAAAGGATGGGAAACTAAGGCATCCGGCTGATGCTGAAGCTTGGATGACAATGGATGCCATGTATCCTGATTTTTCTTCGGAAATTCGAAATGTTAGACTAGGTGTAGCTTCTGATGGATTTAATCCATATCGTGCCGTGAATTTAAGTCATAGTACATGGCCGATTTTACTAGTAAACTACAACCTCCCACCCTGGCTTTGCATGAAGCAAGAAAATTTAATTCTTTCAACTTTAATATAGGGGCCAGATTCTCCAAATAATAGTATCGTGTATATGCAGCCTTTAATTGCCGAATTGAAAGAATTATGGGATGTTGGCATCAAAACCTATGATGCCTTGACTGGTCATAATTTTAACTTACGAGCACAGGTGCTTTGGACAATTAGTGATTTTCCAGGATACACTATGTTGTCAGGTTGGAGCACAAAGGGTAGACTACCATGTCCAGTGTGTCACTACGATACTTGCTCAGATTATTTAAAACATAGCAGAAAAATGTGCTATCTGAATCATAGAAAGTATCTTGAACCTTCACACAAATGGAGGTTTGACAAGAGAAGATTCAATGGGAAAACTGAAATGAGGCAGATTCCGGTACCATTAACGGGAATGGAGATTGAACATTTGTTGGTTGGGTTTGAAAACCAATTTGGTAAAAAAGTGAAACACAAGAGAAAGAGAAAGCGTAAGAGTGACTCCCCTTTTAAAAAGAAGTCAATTTTTTTTGATTTGCCGTATTGGAAGCATAATCCAATTCGACATAACCTTGACGCTATGCACATAGAAAAGAACCTATGCGACAATATATTAGGTACTTTACTTAATATTGGTGGCATGTCAAAAGATCACTTAGGTGCTCGTTTCGATTTACAAGAAATGGGTATACGGCAATCCCTTCACCCGGTCAAATGCGCTGATGGAAAGAATTATGAAATTATGGCAGCAATCTTTGACATGACAAACAAGGAGAAAGAAGTCTTTTTAAAGGTTATGAATAATGTGAAACTGCCTATGGATGTGCTTCTAATATTAGTCGTTATGTAAACACAAGCGAGAGAAAAATAGTGGGGTATAAAAGCCATGACGCGCATTTTATCCTCCACTACTTGTTACAATTTGCTGTGAAGAAATCGTTAAAACCTGAGGTGGCAAAATCGTTGATTAGATTAAGTGCATTTCAGAGAGGTCTATGGAGTAAGGTTATTCATTTAGATGATATCAAGAGGTTGCAAGAAGAAATCGTTGATATACTTTGTGAATTTGAGATTATATTCCCCCTGCCTTCTTTGACATCATGGTGCACCTGCCTGTCCATTTATGTAAGGAAGTTGAATACGGCGGACCAGAGCACCTCCGATGTATGTATCCTATTGAGCGATATCTTGGCAAGCTGAAATCATATGTTCGTAATAGGAGCAGACCAGAAGGTTCAATTGCAGAAGCCTACCTAGCAGACGATTGTGTCACCTTCTGTTAAAGATTTTTGGGTGGTGAAGAAGCAAAGTTAAGTACTGATTTTGAAAGAAGTGGCTAAAATGTACGGTGTCATATTGGAACAAGAAGGAATAAAGATGGAAAAGTTTTTCAATTAACATAATCAGATTGGAAAGCATGTCATACCTACACTTTGTTCAACAGTGGTAATAAGGAAATTCAGACTTTAATCGAGTAAGTTCTTTAGTCCTTAATTTATTTATTAAATAATATAAATTTGGAAAATGCCTTACTTCTTACACTGTTTGAACTTAATTTTTTCATAGGGATCACCGAACTTTAGTGGAAGGTGATGCAACTTCAAAGAGATACAAAAGGGAACGGGCACACCATGAAGACGTCTGGAAATGGTTACAAGAACAGATTTCCAAAAGGGACACAATTTCGAGTGAGTTACAGGTGCTTGCATTGGGTCCGAATCGAACAGCTAGGAGGTATAGTGGGTATGTGATAAATGGTTATCGTTTCCACACAAAGAACAGAGATTCTCGATGCACAACTCAAAATAGTGGCATTTTTTTTACTGCTAAAACCACTAGTTTTGCAAGTTCTAAGGACCAAAACCCAATTATCTGGGATGTCAGCTACTATGGATCAATTGAAGATATTATTGAAATTGATTATTTGGGGAGTTCTTAACGTGGTTCTTTTCAAGTGTTGTTGGTACCAAGAAGAAAGAGATCCCTTTGGTATGACTAGGGTGAATTTTAAAAAGTTAAGCCACAAATCTGATCCTTATGTCATTGCTTCACAAGTGCAGCAAGTATTCTATGTGGAAGATCCGGTTGAAAAAGCTGTCCACTATGCTATTAAAAATTTACCGAGGGACTGCTGTGACACTGAAGACAACGATTTTTCTGAAGAAGAATACAACCACAACACTCCTGATAAACCTCATATTAATCTTGGTTGTGAAATAGAAAATCAAGTTGGTGAATTTAGTTGGTTTAGGGATGATGTCCCTAAAAGACAAATTCCAAGTCACCAACTAAAGTAAAAAAACTTCTGTTTAGTATGAATTATGGTTAATTGTCTAAGTTTGTAATGACCTATTCAAGGCTCCTGTTTAGTTGCTATGTGATAAATGTTTTTTCCCTGTTTATTGCATTAATTTTACTAGGTAAATAAATTATTTTCTGTTGATTGCATTAATTTTTTCTGTTGTAATGATTTATTGCATTAATTTTGTTTTGTTTATTTGTTAATCAAACTCCTGTTGTTAACTTTACTGTCTTATGTAATTTTTATTGCATTTGGGTAAATTTACGTAATTGTCTTTTGTTATTTTATTGCATCATACCTCATTTTATAGTCATTTTTGTACTCCTTGTATTAATTATTTTCTATTCATTTTTGTAGGATGCCAGATAAATTTGTCAGTATAAGATTTTTCTACGAAGGGGTGTTCAGGAAGACTTTATATTCTGGTGGAAAGACCTTACTTGTTCACAAAAAGGATGTCGATACAGTTTCATATACGGTGCTTATGGAATATGTCAGGGATCACCTCAATTACGAAGAAATTGGAGAAGTATATGTCTAGAACGAAGAAAACAAAGATTTGAAGCTTGTGAAAGTTGACACAGACTTTATGGAACTTGTAAATGGCTGAAAAAAATGGGGCAGAAATAGCTTTCTATGTTGACAACTTTGTTGACAAAAAAATTGAGCCATTGCTTCAATTCCAGCCAAGCATAGTCGTACGACCGAGGAAGAATATAGTTCAAGGTATTTATGTTATATATATATATATATATATATATATATATATGTGTGTGTGTGTGTGTGTGTGTGTACACTCCTTGTTGCTTGACTAAGTGTTACATTTATGTTACAGTTGTCGCCCATGAACAAGTGAAGCGTACATTTGTTACTGCACACCAACTCCAACAGCAAAAACAAGGTAAGAAGGTTCCGAGGTCACCTCAGTTGCAAGAGGTACGTGAACAGCAAACACAAGGTAAGAAGGTTCCGAGGTCACCTCAGTTGCAAGAGGTACGACAAGTACCTGCGATTACAAGAGGAACAGCGAAAAGGAAATTGGAGTTACAGAATAGTACTAAGGCAGGCAAAATAACTAAAGAGAATCAAATTGTTGTTGAGGTACTAATATTCTCCCCTTACCCCTCTTTTTCTATTAATTATTGTTGACTTCTGATATAACAAGTGCAATTTTTCGGATTTGATGTCTTGCAGTTGCCACCAGTGAATTCGTATGAGCGAGGTAGAATTAAGCGTGTGCAAGAAAACAAAGAAATTTTTTTTGAACTTGGGTTAGGAAAATATGGTGGTAATCCAAATCCACCTAGAGTCGAGGAAAGTAAAATAAAAAAGAAAGATGGGGAGGAATCTGATGAATATATTGTGGAAAATGAGATTGAAGATGATACTAATGATTCGTCGGAGGTGATATTTATTTTAATGAAAATATTTGTATTGTTTAAAATCTGTAATTAAACATAAAAAGACATTAACTAATTCATAAAATAGTATTTTTAATTAATTTAAAGTAGTACATTAACTGCTTACTACGCTCATATAACATGTTAATTTATATAATAGAGACTTTTTTAATTAATTTCATTTCTTGGCTCTTGATTTAGTATATGAAATTTTATTTTGTGTGAAGCTAATGTTATCTTCATATACACTATAGATTATTAAACCTGTCAAGGAAAGGAAGACTTAACCTGGTCCTAGAACTCGTTTGCAAGCAAAGTGTACGGATTCAGATGGTAAGGATCCGGTGCATGGTATAGAGGAAATGGAAAAGAAAGTTGCCACTGCTACTAAGAAGGAAGTTCCCACTTCTAGAATCCATGCAAAACTTTTAAAACCGACATGTAGTAAACTGTTAAAACAGGGAGACAATTTTTTACCAAGTGGATATAAGCAATGCGGGAACGTGAGAAGCAGAATCTTGAACTTGGTCCAAGGATAGAGGAGGATATTGTTGAATCAAGTTTACCAAATGCAGATGAAGAAGTTAAAGCAGGTAATATGCATTTGTACGCCTTGAATCTACATTAGGTGGATTATTAGCAATAATATATTAATGCAGTTCATTACATCTTCTTGTAATTTTTGTATACCTGTACAGCTCCTAAAAAACATAGAGGACGGACAAAAATGTTAAAAGTTCATGGCAGGAGTCCTGGTGAAAAGCCAGTCATTCATCTTAATAAACGTGGTAAACCAATTGGAGATAAGAAGTTTACATCTGAGCTAAGTAATTTCTTGGGGACACTAGTTAAGGATCACGTGTCGCTTACTTATGTTAATTGGCATGTTGTGCCTGAAGAATTGAAGAATAAAATGCTGGAGTATACTAGAGTGACCTCTATTTCCTAAAATAAAATTTCCCATTCTTTTTTCACATGTATGCATGAACTGATGCAATTTATGTTTGATACATTATAGGATAGGTATGTTATTCTGGAAGAAGGAAACTATGGGTAAACAAGACACTTGATTCATTATGGAGAACACACAAGTCCCGTGTCAAAGGCCGTCATTACAAGAAATATGACAATGATGAGGAAAGAATCCAAAACAGGCCTGACCAAATTCCTCTTGAGGATTTTAAAATTTTATTGAAGTATTGGTCAGATGAAGCAGTTCAGGTACTTTTACTAGCTGACATACATGATATATAAAGTAATAAAAAAAGTTGACCTGTGTATTTTGATTCATTGATTTGGTACAAATGATATTATTTGATACTACACACATTTTTATCGTAACAGTCATTGGCAGATGATAATATAGCCCGTCATAATTCCAATGCCGAGACACACACTCTCGGTCGGAAGAGTCTTGCTCAAGTTAAAAACAAGCTGGTATGATGATTATCGTTGGTGAATTGTTGGTGTAGTTATCTGTGATTAGTATGTTTAATGCATGTTTTGTGATTAGTATGTTCTTGAGCTAATTGCAGTTTGATCTTCTTTCTCTAATACCACTTATCAAAACATGTTTTTTGAAAATTATTTTCTTTATAAAATCTGGAATAATTATTTTACAAACTGGTTAAAAAAGGTGAAAAATTAAATCAATTACCTCATGTAAAAAGGTAATTTAGTAATTCTTAATTTTAATGAACATTTTTTAAAATTAATTATGATTTATAAATTTATATTTCATATTTTAAATCAATTACCTAATGTACAAAGGTAATTTAGTAAAATTAAAATAAAGTACCTTTTTAGAGTAAATTTTATTTAATTTAACTGCTTACTCATTTAGCTCAGTTGCAATTTTCGACAAGTGTATGTTGTGTTCTCTTCATACGGTAATCCATGTGATATCATTTTTGTTGTTGCTACCTGCTGCGTCTTCTTAGTGTTTAATGCTTATCACCTTATCCATGCTATTTCCGGTACATGCCAGAAAAACAAAGACCCAAATCATGCCTCCTCATCAAATGTTAAAGTGTATTTCAAAAGTCGTAAGCGCAAGGAAGGGCGCAAGTACAAGTCAACTACGGATGTAGTTAAGAAACAAATTGTAAGTATATCATATCATTAAGTTTAAATTTGAACTCATTTTACCTCTCAAAAATTTATGAAATTGTCTCTTGTAGGATGCCATCAAAGACATGTTGAAAAACGGGGAAGATGCAGATGAGTTGCTTCCCAGAAAAAAGAATAGACCAGATTGGTTGGTGGGAAGGCAAGGTAAAGCAGTTGCTTCAACGACAGAAACTACTCTTGCTAATCCAATTTCAGAACCTTGTGTTGAGGAGTTGACTGCAAAGATCACTCAAAATCTGGAAGCTGAAATGGATGCCAAGGTTAATAGAAAAGTTCAGGAGAACATGGCTAGGTTCTTCAAAATGCTCGGAGAGGCAAATCCTAATATGACGTTTAATGTTCCAAACATTTGTGCTACCTTTTCTACTGATCAGGAGGATGACAGTGGCAGTCCTTTCACTCCTTTCACTACGGGCGGCACTACTTCTTGAATATGATCTGTTTTAATCGTACTTTAGTAACTGTCGAACTTTACTATTTATTTAGAACTTTTTTGTTATTGTAGTTTGTTTTGTGAAGTTGTTTGGAGTGGTCGAAGGAAGTAGAAGTGGTATATTTTGGCTTGAATGTGGTTGAAGTAGTTCGGTGGTCGAAGGAGGCATTTAATGGTAGAATTGGGTTGAATGTTGGTTTAGACATGTTGGTTTTTGAATGTTGGTTGGACATGCAATGGTCATGTAATCATTATTAATGGGAATGTTGCAGATATAAAGCAGCTATTTCAATTTTTTTCATTTTAGCATTACATTTGCCTATTGTAGTGTTTCACTTTCATGTCCATCTGGTGTTACACTTGTCTATTGTAATGTTACATTTTAATCTTATTTAGTGTTACAGTAGAAATGTTACAGTGTTACAATAGAGAATGGGTCCCACATGCCACGTGTCAGTGGGTCCCACCTATGCCACGTGTCAGGTGGGCCCCATAAGTGCCACGTGTCAGTGGGTCCACATGCCACGTGTCAGTGGGTCCACATGCCACGTGTCAGTGGGTCCCACAAGTGCCACATGTCAGTGGGTCCCACAATGCCACGTGTCAGGTGGACCCAGATTGCCACGTGTCAGGTGGGCCCCACGTGTGTCGCGTGTCAATACCACGTGTCAGGTGGTCCTCAGAACTGCCACGTGTCAGTGGTCCCACTTTTTGTCCCTCAAAGTAAGTTCAAATGTAACATTACAAATCCGTTACAGTAGGTGATTATAGTGTTACATTGGCGACATAATGTATCGCTTTATTAGTGCTACAGTAGATGGGCAAAAGCGTTACAATAGGCGCCTATTGTAACGCCCGTAAATGTAACGCCCCTTAGTGTTACAATAGACCTATTGTAACGGATTTAGGGCCTATTGTAACATCGCGTGGGAGTTACAATAGGCCACTTATGGTGTAGTGGAAAGCTAGATCTAGGTTTTGTTTTTGTATACTAGCAGATTTGTGATTACTATGATGTATGGGGTGTTTGATGTTTGAAGTAGGGATCATGAAATGTGGTAAATGAGCTTTATTAAAACAGATTATAGAGGAAGCAATTATTCTAGCACGACTGCACTAGTAATTACAACTGAAAACCATAGGAGAATTTCAACAAATTTATCACAAGAGAATTTCCAAAGTGAGAATTCAACTAGGGGGCCACTGTTCTTTTGCTTTTGTAAAACAACTTGTTACTAAAGCTGATGATAATTTGGAGGATTTTATTCCCTCTATTTACTGTTAGTTTTATTTCAACCCTTGACAAACATATAAATGGGTAAAGTCCAGGAATATCCATTAGTATTTTGTTGCTCAATAGTTTGAGATCAGACAAAAATGGAGGGGCCTTTTCGACAAATGAGAACGACGAAAACTAGAAGCCAACTGCTTGTAGTTCCAGTCTGAGCAGTAAAATTAATTATGGAAGCAGATTGAAACTGAAGCTGGAAAATAGTTCATGGAAAAGGGTGTAAAAAAATCGAAAGGAAAAGTTGAAGTCGATGCTCGAAAAATTACTTTGCTACTTCTACTCAAGGATGTAAACTAGGTAAAAGTGGAACAAAATGATTCTGCCAAAAGACCAGTGCATCCTAGAGCAGCACAAATAGCAAGGAAGCTAAGAATTAAGATGAAGAATCCATGAAAGTTCTTAATTTAGCACATTATATTTATCACTACCAAAGATGGATCCAAAAAAAAATGTGGGAACAATGTATATTTAAGCGAGTTATGTCATGAGTCATAGAATCTCAAACTTATGATTTTTAAATGCTAAAAATAGTACTCTACCTATTTAATCTAAAACTTATGTTCATACAAGTATAAATTATACAAAAATACAATTCAAATTATGATAAATTATGGGACATTCAACTCTTTTTTAGTGGAGGCACTTCACTTCGTACACCACCCTTACCACTATCATCAGGAGTAGACCTTTTATCACCGGTCTTCTTCTTTTTCAAGTTAGCGATTTCCTTGCAACTTTCTTCACCAAGTGCAGCACCTCTTCAAGCTTCCCTTTAATAAAACCAATGTCCTTACAAAACTTCTTACGAAGTTTTTTGGGTTTTTAACCACATTGTGATAGTATATTCAATGTACATGAAGTTTGAATATATCACCCACAATGTGGTTATAAGAGCAACTCCAACAACTTAAGATAATGAACTAAAATTTAGTGAATGGCGGACAGAAACAACTCCAACAGGCAATAATATCATAATCATTCCTTATAAAATTAGAATTCCCTTCCCATGCCTTATAAGGCATCAAAAGTCATTTCTTATCTTAATTTCATAGGTAAAATATTTATTTCTCTCTCCTTGCCCACTTTAAACACATGCATAGAGTTTAAAAATAATATTATAATATTAACAAGATACAAATGTAGGTAATGTTGTTGGAATTAGCATCCATTAAAATGTTCTAAATCACTAAAATCAATTATTTTAATAATATTATTAGGGAATGTACTAGTACTCTATTGGAGTTGCTCTAAACCCCAAGAAACTCGTGTTATTATTATTCCCCCTCATTAACATCATACCTAGATTTTTAATAATCTCTTTTTATTAAAGATCTAAGAGCAACTCCAAGAGTTGTAAGACAGGCTTCTCAATAAAATTATTAAATATATGGACTCTTAAGTCATTTAACAGCAAATGTAAATTTTGACTTCAACAATCCTCCTCAACCCTATTGTTATAGGGAGAAATTGGTATAACAGTATTTATGGAGGTTGCTGGAATCATGGAGCAAAATACGGATATTTTGCTAAGAACACGAAGAACACGGAAGGAGATTGGTGATTGTTTTGGATGATCTTGTTTGTTGATTCGTTGAATTCCAGAGAAAAACTGTTTATTCTCTCTTGCTTCCAACTGTCAATCAATCCTAAAAAGAGGCTACATACCCTTTTATAGGGAGTCAAGCCACACGTAGTTCTTGGAGAAGAATTTACCTAGATGGGCTAGGGTTTCTGGAGATCCACATTGGCCCAAGTCTACTAGACATTTATGGGATGATGCTAATAGTCCATTAATTCTGCTCATGACCCATGACCCAATAAAGGTTACCTATGGCTAACATGATGCTAGAATCACGAGGCTGATGGTTTCGATCATCAATACGCAGCGAAAAACAGTAAATAAAATCGAAACCAAGCCCCGAATCCATGTATAATATATGGATAATATGGTAGATAGAACATTTACCTTATCGAAGCTTTACGTTTGTATGATTATAATGATGAAAAAGATCCCACGATCACTGAGCGTTCCTCTTCGAAACCTCCTCTACGGTATCCACACGAACACCTTCAAGAGCGTCCCACGATCATGTCCGGAAGAGAGGTACTAGCCTCTAATGAAAGTATAATTATTAGGGTTTTTGGTTTTGGACTGCGGCTCTGCTGATTTTCTCACACCTTAAAACCATCACACAATATCATTATATATGTGATTGTGTAAAGCCAAAAGCCCTTGTCAAAAACCTAACCCAAATCTGATTTATTAAATAATAGAATAAAATCCTATTATTTAATTAAATAATAATTAAGTCATACTCAATTATTAAAATCATAAAAACATATCTCATATGTCTTTGCATTTTATTATAGCTTAATTAAGTCCCACTTAATTAATATAATAAAATCCATCTTTATCATTAATTAATTTAAATTAATTCTTCCTTTAAATGTTCTATGTGTGTGACCCTATAGGTTATTATTTAATTGGTAATAATTTTATTCTCCAATAAAATTATAAACAATGAGCGGCATCTAGTAATACATCATTGCTACCCAATTAAATAATAATTAAATCGTGATTCGATAAAACCGTTCGTGATTAATGTTCCCGTGTAATATAATCCCTTTAACCAAATATTATAGATTAAACTCGAGGCATGTTTATTGTCATCCTCTTCATAATTTAATCCGGGTTTACTTGATACATGAGTAGACTATTAAGACAAATCATTATTTGAGCACGGCCATGCATTTTATAGTCTCACTCAATCAAGAGACCAATAATATCTCTCCTAATTATAGGAGGGTTAAATCCTTTATCTATCATTCATATTTTCATACGACTCATAATATACCCGATGTCCACTTTTATCATCACCCGGTCGAAGGTAACTTTTAATGTAGTCAAAGTATATTAATCCTCGTATAGAAATATAATGATCTCAAGTCAAAGGATCATTACACCATTACCACTGTGAGTTATTCTTATGACTTTATTAATCATGAAGAATCTCACTGTGGGTCTGTCCAGTACCATGTACTCCTACATGTACCTATGTATTGACTTTAGTATCTCCATACTTATAACCAATGAGATGTGGTTATCTGTCAAACAACATACTAGTCTATATATATTATTATTGTCCTGATATAATAATAATCAACTAGAGACCTTAAGAATATGATACATTATATAATCTCAAGTTCAAGTCATGTACTTAAACTATACAATATGTATCATGATTCTAAGGACATTTATTATGCTAACAAATATATCGCAGTGATTAAAATCATAATAAATACATTTATTTAATAATCAAATGACATAAGGTTTATTTAAGAAACAATGTATTGCCTCTAGGGCACCTACACTAACAATCTCCCACTTGCACTAGAGCCAATCACCCATGTATCTAATACCCATGGAACTAGTGTGACCGTCGTGCTTCTGCTGCGACAGGCCTTTGGTCAATGGATCTGCAATGTTATCATTTGTATGCACTTTACATATGTGTATTTCACCTCTTTCATTAATCTCTGATATGAGGTGATATCTTCTGAGTATATGTTTGGATCGGGAGTGCGATCTAGGCTCTCTAGCCTGTGCGATGGCCCCATTATTATCGCAGTATAGATCAATGGGATCTGCAATCAATGGAACCACTTCCAAATCAGAAATGAATTTTCGAATCCAAACAGCCTCCTTAGCTGCTTCACAAGCTGCAATGTACTCAGCCTCCATTGTAGAATCAGCTACTGTTCCTTGCTTTGAACTCTTCTAGCTTACAGCACCTCCATTTAGACAAAACACAAAACCAGACTGTGATACAATATCATCCCTGTCTGTTTGGAAACTTGCATCGGTGTAACCTTTTACAACCAGTTTCTCCTCTCCTCCATACACCAAGAATGAATCTTTAGTCCTTTTCGGGTACTTTAGAATATTCTTGACTGCCTTCCAGTGACCTTCACCTGGATTAGACTGGTATCTGCTCGTCATGCTCAAAGCATACGAAACATCTGGGCGAGTACATACCATTGCATACATGATAGATCCAATTGCTGATGCATATGGAACTTTATTCATGTGGTCCTTCTCATCTAATGATTTCGGACACTGGTCTTTAGAGATCGTTATCCCTTGAGACACAGGGACATATCCCCTTTTAGCATTTTGCATACCAAAACAATGCAAAACCTTATCAATGTATGTACTCTGACTTAGACCGATCATCCTTTTAGATCTATCTCTATAGATCCTCATTCCTAGAATGTAGGTTGCCTCTCCTAAGTCTTTCATAGAGAAATTGCTCCCTGACCAAGTCTTAACAGCCTTTAGAGAAGGTATATCATTCCCCATTAGTAGTATTTCATCAACATACAGTACTATGAATGCCACATGGCTCCCACTAACCTTCTAGTAAACACAAGGTTCATCCTCGTTTTCAATAAAGCCATACTCCTTGACTGTTTCATCAAAACAAATATTCCATCTCCTAGAGGCTTGCTTCAATCCGTAAATGGATCGACATAATTTACATACCTTGCCAACATTCCTTGGATCGACAAAACCTTCAGGTTGTGTCATGTACACATCCTCTTCAAGGATCCCATTAAGGAAAGCTGTTTTGACATCCATTTGCCAGATTTCGTAATCATGGAATGCTGTAATTGCAAGCAAAATCCGTATGGACTTGACCATTGCAACTGGTGAGAAAGTTTCATCATAGTCAATACCATGAATTTGTTTGAACCCTTTCGCAACCAGTCTTGCTTTATAGGTCTGAACATTTCCTTCCATGTCAGTTTTCTTCTTGAAAACCCATTTGCACCCTACAGGTTTTACCCCTTCAGGTGGGTCAACCAAATCCCAAACTTGGTTTTCGTACATGGAATCCATCTCGGATTTCATGGCTTCAAGCCATCTCTTCGAGTCTGGACTGTTCATAGCATCTTGATATGTGAGAGGCTCATCTTCATCTATGAGCATCAAATTCCCACATTGAGTCAAAAGAAATCCATATCTCTCTGGCTCATGGCGAATTCTACCAGATCTACGAACAACCTGTGTTTCTTGAGCATTATCGTTATTCTGCTCTTGTTCCACCTCAGGTTCAATGCTATTTTGTGGTTCTCGATCTTCATCGAGATCTATAGTCCTCCTACTATTTCTTTTGGAAACAAAATCTCTTTCCATGAAGATAACATCTCGAGCAATGAACACTTTCTGCTCAGAAGGACTATAAAAATAATACGCCTTTGTTTCTTTAGGGTATCCCACAAAATTGCACTCTTCGGATTTAGGTCCAAGCTTGTCAGATACTTGACGTTTTACAAACGCCTTGCATCCCCAAACTTTCATAAAGTTCATGCTTGACCGTTTCTCCTCCCATATCTCATATGGAGTCTTTTGAACCTTCTTAGTTGGAACACGGTTAAGTGTGAAAGCCGTTGTTTCTAGAGCGTAACCCCAGAAACTAATTGGAAGATCTGCATGACTCATCATCGATCGTACCATGTCCAATAGGGTACGATTTCTCCTCTCTGAAACTCCATTCCATTGAGGTGTACCTGGCGGAGTGATTTGTGATACAATACCACACTCCTTTAAATACTCTTTAAATTCGGTGCTTAAGTATTCACCCCCAGGATCGGATCGTAAGATTTTAATACTTGCACCTCCGCTTATTTGCTTCTCTACTTCAGCCTTGTATTCTTTGAATTTTTTCATAAGAATCGGATTTATTCTTCATAAGATACACATATCCATATCTACTGAAGTCATCAGTAAATGTTATGAAGTAGTAGTAGCCTCCTCTAGCCATCACACGCATTGGGCCACATACATCACTATGTATTAGCTCCAAACGTTCAGTGGCCCTTTGACCCTTACCAGTAAAAGGGACTTTAGTCATCTTACCAAGCAAACAAGATTCGCATTTTTCGTATGATTCAAAATCAAACTTATCCAAGTATCCATCCTTATTTAATTTGGATATGCGTTTCTCATTTATATGGCCTAGACGACAATGCCAGAGGTATGTTTGATTTGAGTCATTAACTTTAAGTCGTTTGTTTTCTATGTTACAGATAAGATTATCTAAATCAAGAACATATAAACCATTAAATAAATGCGCAACACCATAGGTTAAATCATTCAAAGCAAAAGAGCAACTATTGTTCTTTATTATAAACGAAAAACCTTTCTTGTCCAAACAAGAAACAGAAATAATGTTTCTGCGAATCGCATGCACGTAAAAACAGTCTTCAAGTTCTAAAACAAGCCCAGAGGGCAAAGATAAATAATAAGTTCCTACGGCTAAAGCAGCAACTCTTGCTCCATTGCCTACTCGTAGGTCCACTTCTCCCTTAGCCAAAGTCCTACTTCTCTGCAGTTCCTGCACATTTATACAAATGTGAGAAGCACATCCAGTATCCAATACCCAAGATGTAGAAATAGACAAATTGACTTCTATAACATAAATACCTGATCCAGAAATCTGAACACCCTTCAATTTCTTCAGATCCTCCAAGTAAGCATGACAGTTTCTCTTCCAGTGACCAGGCTTGTGACAATAGTGACAATCACCTTTGTCAGCCTTTGCGACATCTCCTTTCGGCTTTTTATCCTTTTTGAAAGAGGGCTTAAAAGGACCAAGATCTTACGCTGTAACCTTTTTCTTGCCCTTCCATTTCCCCTTTCCCTTAGCACCTTTCTTGCCCACCATCATTATGGGAGCTTTCTCAGGTGCCTTGACCATATTTGCTTCAGTGGTCCTCAGCATGGCCAACAATTCCATAGGAGTCTTATCTTGCTCAGTCATATTAAAAGTCATTATGAACTGAGCATAGTCGTTGTTCAAAGATTGCAAGATTATATCGACTTGAGCCTCTCGCTGAAGCGGGAAACCCAAACGAGCAAGGTAATCACAATACCCAATCATCTTTAGAACATGTGGTCCGACTGGTCCATTGCCCTGCTTGCAAGAGAAAAGTGCTTTGCTTGTGTTGAACTTTTCAACACGAGCCTGTGATTGAAACATCGTTGAAAGATGTTCAAACATAGTATAAGCATTCATATCAAAATGCTGCTTCTGAAGCTCAGCATCCATAGTAGGAAGCATAAGACAAGCCACATCAGTTACATCATCAATATGCTTCTGATAAGCATTTCGTTGAGCAGCAGTGGCATTGTTAGCAGGGGCTGCCGGTGGAGGAATATCAATCACATAAGATTTCTTTTCCTGCATGAGAACAATTCTCAAATTCCTAGACCAGTCAAGGAAGTTCGATCCTGTCAGCTTGTCCTTCTCAAGGACTGATCGCACAGAGAAAGTGTTGTTTGTATTTTGTGCCATTTGTTTTTCTACAATGATAAAATGCATAAGATAAGTCAGATTGTTACATTAATTATGTTCAAGTGATTATGACATATTCATAATATATCTCCCACTATTTTTATCAAATTAATAACCCTTACTATTAAATCGGAAAGAATATCCCATAAATCTTTCTAGTGAACCAAGATCCATATTTCGTCATATCCTAAGTCAACCACTGGTAGTCCTTAAAACATGATTATTTAGGTAGACAACAGTTGTCAATTATATCATATATAATTCTTGGATAGTTTGGTGAACAACAATTGTTCTTGTCTATCTAATAGATTTTGAACCAAACTCTATGCTTCTAAGTTCATAATAATTGAATATAACCGTTTATTTTCACCTTATTATGACGACTCAGTTAAGTTAAACCCAATGATACAACGGTCGAATATAACCGCTTATATTCGTCACATCTCACCACGATAGATAGGAGTCCCCTGCCACTGGCAGTCATTCCCCTTATCGATCTAGGATTCAATGAGTGTTCATTCATTGGAAAGCATCTGATTAAAACTTAATATTTTTTGTTAAGGGGTTTCAAAATTAAAATGACCATGATCCCATCATAAAGAGATTCCCAATTTTTCCTTGAATTAAATACTTCAAATCAATATTCATCAATAGTTTGATTTCCAGGTTGTTGGAGGAGTCACAAGTGGCCTCACTTAATACCCAACTTCCTTACAGGTAAAACCCGTTTTTGACAAAATCTCCCCATATCTAAATAATTGAAAATTCATATTTAATTCCGTGTTTCATAAACACAGAAATCTCATGATCGTTTGTTCATTTTAAAATCTCGAATCGTTACAGATTTTATCTTGTTTAGCATGGCAAGCATGGTATGGGTGACGTATCTAATACATGCATACATCATTAATCTAATTAAAACATGCATACATTTTTCTACTCTACACATACATCAAATGTAAAGTGCATCACATAAATTAATATGCTATGGTTATGGCCCAATCCTATGCAATTTTTCCAAGCTAATGGAAAAATCAAGGTCAATCTATGGTGGTAATAACTAATAATTACATAATCTCTTGCTTCGCTTCCAAAACTGCCTTGATTGCCTCCAAGCTCCTCTTGAAACATTTTACAAAAGAACTCGAGTTGCATTCGAGATAAAATAATTACAAAAAAGAAAAAAAAATGACATGCAAGTCGTATTTAATTATTACAAACCATAAATTAAAATTAATAAAATAAATTGAAAACTAGGTCTTGGGGCCATAACCATGCATCATGCTCACATAGCAATTAATAGCATCACATAATGTAAAATCACAATTTTATACAACATTAAATATGATCAAATCATAAATAATAAAATTAACGCACTTTAATTAAATATTAATCTAGTAATCAAAATTACTAATTAATAAAATTTTGCATACTCCAAGTTAAGGATTATCATTTGTAATTTAATCTAGCATGCAAAACCTAGTTGAAAAAAAAATTATTAAAAAATAGCAGATACGCATTAACAGTATGCGCAAATGACCTAATCTGTTAATTCTACCAGACACGCATTCTACGTATGCGTGTATGACTGAAACCCTAGCAGATACGCATACTCAGTATGCGCATCACCTGTAAGTTCATATTTTCTACGAATTTCTAGAAGACCCAGTTTGATCGTATTCATCATTATGATCGCGATTTTGCTTCTACAGACCTACGATTACTCTTATAGTAACAACACAAACATATAACATCAATCTTGAACGACCAATAATGATGTTTTTTCAGATTTTCATGAACTCGTATGTATATATATATATATATATACTTACGTAATACACATGCATGAACTGTTCTTATGCCTCATATTATCATGCTATTCGACTGGTTTCCAGAAGTTTAAGTCACGTTTTAATCTCATTAACACACAGCAGGTTGCAACAGATCGCAGACACAAGCAAAACCAGACTAACAGAAGTATGCAATTCGTTTCATGCATTAGGGTTCTTCGGGGAAAAAAATTCAGAACTTTTAATTCATAAAATAGATCGTGTACTGCATATTTAACCAGATTATCATATTATACAAGTACCTCTGCTACCATTGATGGTTTCGATCATCAATACGCAGCGAAAAACAGTAAATAAAATCGAAACCAAGCCCCGGATCCATGTATAATATATCGATAATATGGTAGATAGAACGTTTACCTTATCCAAGCTTTACGTTTGTATGATTATAATGATGAAAAAGATCCCACGATCAGTGAGCGTTCCTCTTCGAAACCTCCTCTACGGTATCCACACGAACACCTTCAAGAGCGTCCCACGATCTTGTCCAGAAGAGAGGTACTAGCCTCTAATGAAAGTATAATTATTAGGGTTTTTGGTTTTGGACTGCGGCTCTGCTGATTTTCTCACAACTTAAAACCATCACTCAATATCATTATATATGTGATTGTGTAAAGCCAAAAGCCCTTGTCAAAAACCTAACCCAAATCTGATTTATTAAATAATAGAATAAAATCCTATTATTTAAATAAATAATAATTAAGTCATACTCAATTATTAAAATCATAAAAACATATCTCATATGTCTTTGCATTTTATTATAGCTTAATTAAGTCCCACTTAATTAATATAATAAAATCCATCTTTATCATTAATTAATTTAAATTCATAATTTAAATTAATTCTTCCTTTAAATGTTCTATGTGTGTGACCCTATAGGTTATTATTTAATTGGTAATAATTTTATTCTCCAATAAAATTATAAACAATGAGCGGCATCTAGTAATACATCATTGCTACCCAATTAAATAATAATTAAATCGTGATTCGATAAAACCTTTCGTGATTAATGTTTCCGTGTAATATAATCCCTTTAACCAAATATTATAGATTAAACTCGAGGCATGTTTATTGTCATCCTCTTCATAATTTAATCCGGGTTTACTTGATACATGAGTAGACTATTAAGACAAATCATTATTTGAGCACGGCCATGCATTTTATAGTCTCACTCAATCAAGAGGCCAATAATATCTCTCCTAATTTAGGAGGGTTAAATCCTTTATCTATCATTCATATTTCTCATACGACTCATAATATACCCGATGTCCACTTTTATCATCACCCGATCAAAGGTAACTTTTAATGTAGTCAAAGTATATTAATCCTCGTATAGAAATATAATGATCTCAAGTCAAAGGATCATTACACCATTACCACTGTGAGTTATTCTTATGACTTTATTAAACATGAAGAATCTCACTGTGGGTCTGTCCAGTACCGTGTACTCCTACATGTACCTATGTATTGACTTTAGTATCTCCATACTTATAACCAATGAGATGTGGTTATCTGTCAAACAACAAACTAGTCTATATATATTATTATTTTCCTGATATAATAATAATCAACTAGGGACCTTTAAGAATATGATATATTATATAATCTCAAGTTCAAGTCATGTACTTAAACTATACAATATGTATCATGATTCTAAGGACATTTATTATGCTAACAAATATATCGCAGTAATTAAAGTCATAATAAATACATTTATTTAATAATCAAATGATATAAGGTTTATTTAAGAAACAATGTATTGCCTCTAGGGTACCTACACTAACAGAGGCCTCACTTGTGAGGCTAGTGGAGAATCTTGTGAGGGCCTCGCATGCGACCCTGTGGGTATAGGCATGTGACTTCCTGGGTGTAGGCATGCGACCCTATTGGTACAGGCATGCGACCTCTTGTGGGTGCAGGCATGCGACCTCGTGGGTGCTGATAAGCTTACAACTAATCCTAATATTATCCCTATATTTAAGTTATTTTGCATTGATTTGGATTTTTATTTATTAAATTCTAATATTTTATTGTAGGTATCAAGGAGTTATAATAAAGGAGCGCTTGGAGATTAAATAAAAGGAGTTGGATATTAATTTGATTAAAAATTGGATTTTATAGGTCGCTTGCGCAGTCTACACTATTTGGGCCATATCTGGACTTTCAGAAGTCCGTTTTAGACGATTCAACAGCCCACGAAAAGCTTATGAGAAGGGCTTTAATTTGTAAGTGGTCTTGTATTCAGAATCCAAAAACATCAGCCCAGAAATAGAGCCCAAAAGTCAGTTACAAATTTTCACTCCTAGAATTCAATTTCGATTGGGAAATCTCCTTATAATTGTATTAAATAATTAAAAAATACTTTTATTAGAAATATTATTAGATATATCAGAACTAATAGAGAGAGAGAGAGAGAGAGAGAGAGAGAGAGAGAGAGAGAGAGAGAGAGAGAGAGAGAGAGAGAGAGAGAGAAAGAGAGGCAAGAGACAAGAAGGAGCCGCACGGTAGGAGAAGAAGAAACCATTAACGAGGAGTTCAGCCATTGAAGACATTCGATTGGCTTTGTTTTCTCTAATCTTTTTATATCTCTTCTTATGATTATGTGTTGCTTAACTTGGGATTATTTTGATACATTTATTATGAACTAAACTTGTATGAGTTAGGATTTTTATGGGATTGTTGGTGTTTTAAAGAAGTACTATATGCAGTTTGTAGTTTATTCGTTCAAGTGGATTTCATGTTATACATTTGCTATTATTTGGCCAACACTAATATATGATTGAGTTAATTGTAATACTAAGTGGGTTATGATTAACTGACACAATACTTGAATGATGCATGATTATATTTCTTGATATTAATTTTGTAATGGTATAGACATATATTGTTACCTTGCATAATCGAGTGAGATTGGTGCTTAATTGTATTCTGGAAGTTGAATTAGGCATAGACATATGTTAATCTAATTACAGAATTTATACCATAGTGATTTCGAGAGAAACCTATGACCGTTGAATTTCTGGTTAGTAGACTGTGACTTGCTTTGGTATTACACTGCTTTATTACCGACATGAACAAATTAGGGGAAAGTAATTATCTTGACTTAACTTCTCGTATCTAAAACTATCGTAACTCTCTTTGCTAGTATAATTTTAGTTAGTTAATTTAGTTGGTTAATTAGATAAATCAAAACTCCATTCTTGTGTTTTATAACTGAATTGTTCGATATTAGTTGTGATTACACAAATAGACAGTCCTTGAGGAATGATATATGGTATTTACTACTATATTACTTGTTTGCGATTGTGTACACTTGCACATCTGTATTTTACACAACAAGTTTTTGGCACCGCTGTCGGGGACTGTTTTAGTGTTTATTGCAAATTTAATTATCTTGCAGTTTGATTCGATTTTGTGTGCTCACGTTGATAATTCTTGTTGTTTTTCAGGTTAACAACATAGAGTTATGTATTCTCCATATGCGATGGATATGGTCTATGATGAAGAGTGTGTTGCACGAGATCAAGAACTTCTTTCGTTGCAGAGTAGATTATTCTATGTGGCAGAGACGATTAAGAATATGGGCCTAGGAATGAATCAACCTATGTGGCAACCAATGAGTCTACCATGAAGCCAAGCTAACAATGTTTCGTGTGTTTATTGTTGTGGTGCCCATACTTATGACTATTGTCCTTCTAATCCGGATTCTATTTGCTTTGCGGGTAATCAAAATTGGAGTAGCTCATATTCTGATTCTTGCAATCAATCATGGATGCAGCCTTCTGATAATTCCTGGAGTAATGAAGGAGCTTATCTTGGAACTTCATCGATGAATTCTAGCTATTCATGTTTTCAGCAACCACAACAATAAGAGCCTGAAGAAGAAGATGAATATAGTTCTCTAAAAACTTTGTTGATGCAAGCTATAGAGAATCAATCAAATTTGTTGAGGAACCTAGGGAATCAAGGTGAGGAGCTAGTTGATGAGATAAATAATCAAACACCTGGTTATCTACCATGTGATATTGATTATCATGAAGTTATTGGGATGGAGTATTCAGAGCCCGTGGTTGTAGAAAGCAAAGAAGAGGTAGAGGCCTCTCAAATTACATCTGTTCATGAATGATATGTAGAGGAATCTTCAATAATATCAATAGGAGATGTTCTAGTTTCTGATAAATTAGAGCAGAATTCTGATGAAGATCCATTGGAACAGCCCAAGATTCTAGATTCTGGACATGAGATTAATGAAGAGGAGCATCTAACTTTGTTGGAGGTTAATTCACAAGATCCAGAAATAGTATATTATTTTGGGTCAATAAAAGTGCTATCTACAAAAGTCAAACCTCCAAAAGCCTCTATCAAAGAACCACCTGATTTGGAACTGAAATTGATGTCCTCTCATTCTCAAGAGGTATATTCGAGCTTATTTTCAACATCTTCAATCATCATCTCAGCAGAATTACCTCCGGACAAGAAAGTCGGAAGGGATATTTCAAATTTTAGTATGTGCTCTGTAGGTATGCAAAGTTTGTTAGTGGACACAACAATTGGTTCTTTTGAGAAGTGGAGAAGGCTGACATCTCCGACTTTGTCCATCATTATCTCTGCGGATATATGTACCACCTGATAAGGAAGAATGGTTGTTGGAGATTTTGCAAATGTATAGGCTAGGTTCTTTTGAGAAGCATAGAAGGTTGAAACTTGTCATAAAAGACATTGCTCCGAAAAAGATAATTAAATGGCCATATAAAGATGCGTTACGGAATTTTTACACTACGGTGTGAAATTATCAAGTAAAAGTCCATTGCCATGCCTAGCTAAAGACGAAAAAGAAAGGCGCTTCTTGGGAGGCAACCCATGATTTGTGTAAGGTTAATCTATTTTTTTTATTTTTTTATTTTATATTTTTTTAGTTAGATATGTATATTTTATCTCCCATAAGATGCCTTGAAGTGTTTGATTTGAAGTGTTACAGAAAAATTTTAGTGAACCGGTTGGCATGAAATTTCAGCATGGTGTTAAAAAAAATAAAAAAATTGATGAATGGAATATTTTTTCGTACCTATGGTGCAATACGACTTCCCATGGTGTGGGAACTTCTCTTGAGACAGCAATTTTCGCGCCTCGGTGTAGCAAATTAAACTCGTGGTTCGCGTTTCTCTAATCTGTCTCCCCGCGGTGAACTATTTATTTCCCACAGTGCTACAACCCTGGTCACGCGCGCCCCAGTGCAACATGTATACTCCCGGTGCAAAAATAATGTGGAAATATTGAAGGTCAAGGGAATTGAACCCCTGACCTCCAGGGTAACAAAGGAGCAAGCCATCCAGTGTACCACTTCGCTTTTGTTGGATATAATTGCAAGCTGAAGTTTATAAACTGAATTCAATCCCAGCATTTGGCTAGTTGACCGCTTCACAATTCTTGTTCCAAGGACACACCTATTATCGGGGAGTATTTCTAACCTTTGAAAATTATTTTCAATTTTTTTCATTTTTGTATTTTATTTTAGAAACCTTTTAGTTATTTATATATTTATTATTATTCATTAGGGACAATAACTCGCTTAAGTGTGGGGAGGTGTTTTCAATTTAAAAAAATAGGATCATTAAAAATTTTAATTTAGGATTTTTTTTTCTTTTCTTATTTTTTTTAGGACTTTGGATTTTTTAATGTGAAATTTATGAGTGTACATTTGTATATGGGATGCTATCTCAAGGTTAGTTTCATGTTGAGTGCTTCAAGTATATACGAACATTATGCTCTATAAGTTGTCAAGTTTAGCCACTTGTTAGCCTATTTCTTTGATTTCCTACCACCGGACCTAAGCCTCGTTACAACCCTTGACAAAGACCTTTTGATTTATATGATCACGAAGTCTAGAGATTTTGGTGGACAAGCAAGCTTATGGTAGCACATGTGCATTTGAGTGAACTTGAGTGATACAGTTACACCTAAACACTTGTGTGATTTGAGTGTTTATGAGATTATTTTCCATCCAAAGTATGCTATTTTCTTGTTGATTGAGACTTTGATGTTATTCATGATATTTTAGTCTTTCGAGACTATGTGTGCCTTGAATAGTTGTGTTGGTGTGTAAAGTTGAGGAATTGCATTATATGACATCTAAGAGCTATTACATGATTAAGTTTGCATGTGTGGAGTGCTATGATATATTTCATGTTTGAGACTTGGCAGTCAGAATAAAAGTTAGGAATTTTGTGGGTACATTCACTACAAACCCTAACGAGACCTTACTCGTCCACTAGGGCTACCTAGGGGTTTAAAGGGCTTGTTGCATATGCCAAATGCAACCGTGATCACCTACGGAAGTGGTATTATTTAGTTAGGATTTAGTTTTTTCTTTCTTCTTTTCCCGAGGACGTGCAAGATGCTAAGTGTGGGGATGTGATAAGCTTGCAATTAATCCTAATATTGTCCCTATATTTAAGTTATTTGCACTGATTTGGATTTTTATTTAATAAATTCTAATTTTTTATTGTAGGTATCAAGGAGTTATAATAAAGGAGGGCTTGGAGCTTAAATAAAAGGAGTTGGATATTAATTTGATTAAAAATCGGATTTTATAGGTCGCTTGCGCAGTCTGCACTGTTTGGGCCATATCTGGAGTTCCAGAAGTCCGTTTTAGACGATTCAACAGCCGACGGAAAGCTTATGAGAAGGGCTTTAATTTGAAAGTGGTCTTATATTCAGAATCCAATCACATCAGCCCAGAAACAGAGCCCAAAATTCAGTTACGAATTTTCACTCGTAGAATTCAATTTTGATTTGGAAATCTCCTTATAATTGTATTAAATAATTAAAAATACTTTTATTAGAGATATTATTAGATAGATCAGACCTAATAGAGAGAGAGGCAAGAGACAAGAAGGAGCCGCATGGTAGGAGGAGAAGAAGCCATTAACGAGGAGTTCAGCCATTGAAGACATTCGATTGGCTTTGTTTTCTCTTATCTTTTTATATATCTTCTTATGATTATGTGTTGCTTAACTTGGGATTATTTTGATAAGTTTATTATGAAATAATCTTGTATGAGTTAGGATTTTTATGGAATCCTAGTATGGGATTGTTGGTGTTTTGATAAGAAGTACTATATGCAGTTTACAGTTTATTCGTTCAAGTGGATTTCATGTTATACATTTGCTATTGTTTGGCCAACACTAATAGATGATTGAGTTAATTGTAATACCAAGAGGGTTATGATTAACTGACATAATATTTGAATGGTGCATGATTATATCTGTTGATATTAATTTTGTGACGGTATAGACATATATTGTTACCTTGCATAATCGAGTGAAATTGGTGCTTAATTGTATTCTGGAAGTTGAATTAGGCATAGACATATGTTAATCTAATTACAGAATTTATACCATAGTGATTTCGAGAGAAACCTATGACCGTTGAATTTCTGGTTAGCAGACTGTGACTTGATTTGGTATTACACTGCTTTATTGCCGACATGAACATATTAGGGGGGAAGTAATTATCTTGACTTAACTTCTCGTATCTAAAACTATCGTAACTCTCTTTGCTAGTATAATATTAGTTAGTTAATTTAGTTGGTTAATTAGATAAATCAAAACTCCATTCTTGTGTTCTATAACTGAATTGTTCGATATTAATTATGATTACACAAATAGACAGTCCTTGAGGAACGATATCTGGTATTTACTACTATATTACTTGTTTGCGATTGTGTACACTTACACATCTGTATTTTACACAATAGGTGCAGGGGTACAGGCATGCGACCTCGTGGGTGCAGGCATAACTACACCAAATATGGCCTATTGCAACACCAAAAAAGTGTATTAATAGGCCCCAAAAGTGTTACAATAGAAGTTTATGTAACGCTTTTGCTAAAACTCGGTGTTGCATTTGCGGCGTTGCCTATGCCTTCTGTAGCAACACTTTTTGAACTTATTGCAACACTTTTGGAAGTATTACAACAAGAGTTTGTTTTAGTTTTTTGTAACACTTTTGCATGTTTTAGCAATATTTTTAAAATGTTACAATAGACTAATGCAACACCTTTTTGCAACATTAATTGACTTAAAATGTTACAAAGTGAGTTTATTGCAACATTTTGATGCATTTTGCAATACTTTAGGTTTTTTTTTGCAACATTTTTGTACCTTTTGCAATACTTTTTGATATTTTTGCAACAATTTTCTGCAACATTTTCATACCTTTTGCAATACTTTTAGATTTTTTAGCAACATTTATATGCAACATTTTTACGACTATTGTAATACTTTCAAATTTTATTGGCAACACTTATTTGCAACACTTTTTTTTTGTTCACATTGCAATTTCCTGTTTGAAATTTCAATATTCCATGCATCAAAGCATATACCGAACCAGAAATGACATTTCATTAATGTCCAACAAAACACATGTCAATGAAGGCCAAACATAGTCAGCTTTTAGGACAATATCTGCTTAAGTCTAAAGTCGAAACACAAGTCGACTTACACCAAAAGTCTACATTAAACATTAACGCGTAGTCTAAATAGTTAAGGTACCAATTAACATACTACCAAAAGAACGCATATAGAAAACAATACTTAAGTAGTGATCATCAAACATCATTTTCGTCGTCGGCCTCGTGAGCAATGTCATCATTGCGATCATTGTCCTCCTGCTCCTGCTCCTGCTCCTCACTTTCTTCATCAGATGCAAGACATAACTCTTCGACATCAAGGTACTTGAAATCTGAATTGATTTCTCCCAATTTTGCTACTACCTTTGACATTTTCTCACACACCTTTCTATCCACCATCTCCTACATTTCAACCATGATTTCCTCCCTTAAAGACCTTTTCAGATCATCAATATCAGCACTACTGGAAGTACAAAGTTTTGGCTGCTGAGCTATCATCATTTTTCTGCATTTTCACTACGCCATGGATGGCTTTATACAACACTTAGGGGGGTGTTACCTTCTCGAGTGTTACCATAGCTATGAAATTTTGAACCTACCACAACGCTCTAGTTTTGTTGTTACCATATCCTTAAAGGTATGTTACCATAGCTGTGGAAGGTGTTAAACTTAGTAACACCAAGGGCTGTGTTACCTTAGAGTATAATTAACATATTTTTGAATTTTATTTATAATTAACGATTTAATAATTATTAAATTTTAAAATTAAATAATTTTAATCATGTCATTGAATTTATTATTATAAAAATAATATTCTTTCAAATACTTGAATTATTTATATTTTTACAATATCAATATATTTTTTAATAATTTTATTTAAAATATCTTAAAATAAATTAATATTCAAAAAATTTTAAAATTTGATTAAATTCATCAATAAAATTATTTGAAAAAATAACAGGGCATGATAAATTTAAATTATTATTCAATGTGAAAGCAATTAAAAATAAATTATATGACTATTTTAAAAATATACCTTAAAATGTGTGTCGAACAACCAAAATTTTACGTTAATAATTGAAAACGACAAAGGGAGTAGATGAATTATTTGAGCGGCAAAACAATCGCATTTTTTTCACTTAAATAATTCATTCTGCCGCCTTGGACCTCAGTCTTATCTCTCTCGCCTCACTCTTATCTCTCTCTAAATCTAATTAGGGTTTGGACGGATTACGAACAAGAGTACAATTTGGGGTCCAATTAAAATTCTTTCTTTAAAATTTGAGATGGGTTCAATTAAGGCAATCTGGGTTTAATCTTTGCTTCGGGTTGCAACATATTCGGTTCAAGTTCCATTTATATTCAATAATTTCGGTTGATTCATTTGGCTTTAATCTCAATTACGATTTTAAGGTATAACCCTCTCTAACATCACTTTAGGTTTTTAATTTAAGGTATACACCTGCAATTTTTGTATTATCTTCGTGCTTAGGTAGGTGGTCTCTACCCCTCTCTCTGCCTCCCTCGTGTATGTATTAGTACTGGGTTATGTGCATCTTTCATCTGGTCTTGTTGGCTTTTCTCCTGGTATGGCTATCGGGATTATTAGTGATGTCGGTGTTAGTTATTCTTTTTGTTCTTCTCCTTTTCGTGTTGTTTGCCTCCCTCGTGTATGTATTAGTACTGGGTTATGTGCATCTTTCATCTGGTCTTGTTGGCTTTTCTCCTGGTATGGCTATCGGGATTATTAGTGATGTCGGTGTTAGTTATTCTTTTTGTTCTTCTCCTTTTCGTGTTGTTTTATCGATCTGGAATTGTGTAACATTGTATGATAATTATTGTATGTGGATATTATAATTATTGTATGTTCCTTCCCTTTACCATTCTTGAGTTTTCAAATGAATTGAAAACTTTTAGTAGTCATCTGACTTGTGCTGTCTTTGCCTTTGTCCTTTGTTTGTTCCATGTTTTTTTGTTGTTAAGAAATGAGCTGCATTGAAATGATATTATCAGTCTCTGCAATTGGAATCGAGTTTCATTACAGGGAATCGAGTTCTCCCCTGTAGAGAATGCAATTGGAATGATTGAAACTCGCACGGCTGCATTAAGAAATGAGCTTGAAGAGCCTCGCAGTTCTGATGGTGATCAACTCCCACATCTGCAGAGTCTACATAGAATACTTCAAGGCTCAGTTGCAGTTCAGGTAAAGCTTCAAAGCAAATCTTTTCAGTTAATGTTATGATATTATCAGTCTCTCCTTTCTAATTCACATATCTATCTGCGATTGAACTATTGAGTCCGTCTTCATATCCCTCAATCATAATATTTATTTTAGTCATAACTCCTGAGCTGCATTGATTCTCTAAAGGGCTGCATTGAAACTGCTGATTATCACTTGGCTGAAGCAGACATCAAGAAGGCCTTGGAGGCTGATCCAGGGAATAGGTACGTATGTTAGTGAATGTGAATGGTATATAAACTTAATGAGAAGTTAAGAAGACTCTTGGAGTCCTGGTGCTATGCTCTTTTATAGGTTAGCGTATTTGTAGTTTTATTGATAAGTGCATAATTTTGCATATTTTTATTACCTATTTATTGTTTGAATTCGTATTTTAATAAATAATTTTGCTGCATTGCAGGAAATTCGAGAAAAATGAAGAAATGGCAAAATGAAGAAATAAAGTTCAAAAGACCGCATCTTAGGGCTTAAGAATTTATTTTTATTAATAAATATTTTATTTGATTAGAAAATTATATTTATAAATATCTAATAATATTAGATATTTATTTTTATAATTTTCGGATTAAATAAATTATTTATTATTTAAAGATTATAAGTCGTGCGGGATAAAAAGCATTTCTACGAAGCCCATCTATACACAATAAAAGTGGCCAGCCGATGTTGATTTTTCCATGTGAAGGAATCTTGCAAAGTGGGTGTGTTAAGCTTTCATGGTTGTAAAGTTTTGTAATAATTTAATTTAATTATGAAATTGGTGTGCTAATCCTTCCTATAAATAGGAAGTAATAAACATCTTTGAAAACAACTTAGAATTAGGAGTAGTAGTAGAACACCTTCTAAATTTATAGTTGTAATTTTTCTGCAGTTGTTGTAAACATTTTTTTTTAGTTCATAATTGTTTTTCCCTGTATTTATTTTTCTATCTCGTTTAATTAGTTAATTCAAGCCCGGTTGTTTCTATTCCCCTGTGTTTCTTCATTTAACCAAACTAAGCCCATCTCCTCATCCTTGCAAAAAAAACCGACACATACACATCACCCCTATCTCTTCTTCTTCAAACAAGCGCACCCCCTTTTCCTTTTGTTCTTTCGAATCATTGATCCCACCTTCCCTTCCTAGTCGATTTTAATTTCTGTACCGAGTTGTTAGCTTTAGTTTTGATTTCGTAGTTTGCATAATTAAGCTCTGCTGTTTGTATTTCCGGTTGATTTTTGTTTTGTCGAAGTGTCGATGTGATGTTCTGGTGTTCGTTTCGTTGCTGTTGTTCGAGTTGGCTGAGTCAATTTATGTTTCTTTTCTCAGTTTTAATATAAACACTTAGTTCATTGGTTCAATTCCTAAAATTCTGACTTTGTTCTACCGAGTTTTGTTACTGAATTGTTAGTTTTGATGTGTGTCTACATTTCGAGTTTACACCCAAGTCTTTGTTTGTCCGTCTAGTGTTGTTGAATTGTTAAGTCGAAGTTGTGTAGTTTTATTATCTTGAATTTACTGTTGGTGGCTTATTGTAGAGTCGACTTTTGTATTATGTTTTGCGAGTTGATTTTTCCGAGTCGCAGTTTCCGAGTTTGTAGTGTTTATGGGTCAAATGCTAGTTGGTATCGGTTCTGAGTTCGATTTGAGTGTATTCGTGAAATGAGAGATTTCTGCGTTTTGTGTCCAGATTGTTTGTGATCGATTGTGTATTAGTTTGTTTGTAAATTTCGATTAATGTTGTTCCAATGGTTTGAGTTGCTGAGAATGCAGCCGAGTTTTGTGTCGCTGTTGGTGCGATGGGTTTGTTTAATTCGACTTTAATTTCGTTTGTTTAGTTTCTCTTGTTGCATTTCTGGTTATTTGAGTTTTGTTCTGCGTTTATTTCTTAGAGTCGCGAGTTAGTGTCATGATCTTTTTAGGAGTTTTCTGTATTCGTTTTTGTTGGCATTTGAAAGAAATTTCCTGTGTTTTGTTTTAGGAGTTTTTGTTTTTGTTTTTGTAAATAAATTTTAATTAAAAAAAAACTGTTTTTGAAATAAAATCTAGTTTGAATCTAGAATTGTTCAGAATAATTTTAGCTTTAAAATAATTTAGGACTTTTAGAATAATTATAATTTTTAGAGTAATTTAATTAGACTAAAATTTAATGTCGATTTTAATTAGTTTTAGGTAGTTTAATTTTCTTTCAGGTTTTAATTATTAGTAAAATACCAAATTCTCAAAAATCCAAATTGTCCTAATTCGCCTAAATTAGAAAGTAAGGTTTTGCGAAAATATTATTCCCTGTGGATCGAATCATAAATACTAAAACGATGATCGTGCGCTTGCGATTTTAATTGTATCATTTCCGCCACATCATTTATTATGTATATTATATAAAGAGATATTACCATCTTTTTCTAGAGAGGTGAAGGAGGCTCAGCATAAACTGAAACAACTTCAAGCTGAGAGCAACAAGAGAGATGCAAAGCCACTATACCCTTTAAATCTGCCGTTGTCATCTTGTAGTGGGTCATCATTTAATGCCTGAAAAGTGTAATCGCAATATATTTCTCATTTGCATTGTTTTTAGTTAATCAATCAGAGAGCAAATTTCTCATTTGCATTGTTTTCAGGTGGCTTGTCAAATGTAAGCTTTTGATATACGATTCTGTAGCTTGACTTGGTATGATTTGTATCATGTTCCATTATGTACCTCTTTATGTATGTACTGCATTAGGGGATCTAGGTCCATTTCAGCTTCTCTATTATCACTAATATCAGTCATTGTTAATGACAACATTACGTCGACTAATTACATTGTTCACTTGCAGCCAAAAGTGGTGGCTGTTTCAGGTTCCATAAAATTTGTTAACCCAAAAGCTCCTGTCTACCCTTGTCTTGCTCAAGGAAAATCCTGGAATGAGTTAAGTTCATATCATTCACCAGTTTTAGCATATATGTTTCAGTTTACGTAAATCAAGATAGCGTAAATAAAAATTAGTGAATTTGACAACCTGGATATTTTTCAAAATGATTAAAAAATGATTATTATTCTAACAGTTTTGATAATTGTTCTGTTTGATGTGATTATTCTAACAATTTACGTACATAATTATTACTTGCAAATTATATTGTTTTTGTTTGTAAATTTTAGATGTATGTTATTCTAAATAGTATGTGTCTGATGGCTCCGTTTTGAATATCTTCTTGTCTTATAGGTTCCATCATTTGCATGTATTCGATGAAGAATGCCATTCTCCTAGGGTTCAACGTGCAAATAATACCTATCTTGGTCATGCTATTCCATCCGGAGGATCTTTTGTTGGAGTTTCTTCAGACTCCAGCCGTGCTCTCTCTCTCTGATCAAAAAAATTCATGTGGCTCAACATATCGATCTTTGAGTTTTTGACGGATACTGGTTATCTTTTAAAAATAACCATGTAATTTATTTTAGTACTTGTATGTTTTACGTTATATTCAGTAGTTAGTATTGATGAATATTTATAGATGATATGGTTGGTTTATTAGTAGATGATGGTATTGGAATGATGTTGGATGACATTTTTGGTGAATGAAAACATGAATTGAATTGAATTTTTAATTTTTTTTCCCAGAAAAATGCAATATTTAAATGTTATATTTTTATTGTCAATAAAATTTAAAATATGTAATACATGTGGGACCCACAGGTGAGATCCCACCAATGCGGGACCCACAAGTGGGGCCCACTTTGGTGGGGCCCACATGTGGGACCCACATAATTGATTAATAATTTTGCAAAATTATAACATCTATTGTAACATAGATTTGGTGTTGCTATAGAGTGCTTAGTGTGTTGCTGTATAGGTCTAAGGTAACGAATATGGCTATGTTAGCTGAGGCATGTCGAAGTGTTGCCTTAGACTCCAAAGGCTACATAGAACAAAACTATCCCAGCTAAGGTGTTACCTTAGCCTTTTTTGGGCCTTTGGCAACAGAATATAGGGTCTAAGGTAACACAGTCGTGGTGTTACTGTATGTCATCTGTGGCGTAGTGTTTCCAGATCTTCCTAAAAGCCAATTTGGTCTATGTTTTGGTTTTTTGGCTTGTTCCCCCCACTGCTAGCTTCAACAACAGTTGCAGTCTATGAAAAAGCATGATTAAACAAAAATACAAAGACATTAAAACTGAAAAGAAAGACTACCTTTATAGGAAAAAATTGAACAGATGAAAATGAATAAAAAATGAAATACTTGCATCTTACCTTGTATTCGCGTCCTGGCTTCCGTTTACGAGTTTTGTCATAAATATCGTCTTTCGGAGCTAGCTTTTCAGGTTCGATATTCTTTTCTGCTTTCTGCTAAAATTATGTAGAGAATGACATAATTAGGAAATTAAAGCAAGTATAGAAGTGGTAATTTCAAAAACACATTAAAAAATGAAAGCATCTTTTAAATAAAAGCTGGACAACTTACGATCGTCTCTCCAATCTGCGCAAAACTTTTACGACCAGCAGTGTGCGTTTCTACAATCAACTTACGATTGTCTGCATTTTTCTTAGCTAGATCCTGACCATTAAATAAAGTGCACATAATATAAAATAACTTGCAACAATTTTGAAAATAAAATTGTGAAAAAGTACTGGCTAACGGATTGATATACCTTAACGTCTTCATCCGCCCAATACTTGAGAATTGCCTTGAATTCTTCGTTCGAAATGATAGAGGGCCTATTTTTTAGCCTGTCTTCATCATTATCATATGTGAGATAATGGTCTTTCTTAATCCGGCTCTTGTGCAGCCTCCACAAAGCACCAATAGTGCGCAAAGTATAGGTTCTTCCTTCCTCGGGAATATCATATTTTGTCTAATAAAATTAGTTAAAATTATTAGTGACATACTACTGATCTATTAATTACTCTTACTATATATATATATATATATATATATATATATATATATATAAAATCCTACAGACAATAAAAAGACTAGAGATCATAAAAAAGGTCTACAGTATTTTGAGGTTACCTTAACAAAATTACATAGCTCCTCCTTCTGTTGTTTTGGAAATTTGTGCCAATTGACGAGATCAAGTGGGACAGACTGCCTAGCCAATGTCCCCAAAAAGTTTTTAAATTCAGTCAAGTCTTTGTCAGTGTCCAGGAACGTACTCTCTATCAGCTTCTGGCTCATCGTCCGCTTGAACCTTTTCCTCATCATTTTTCACATTTAAACAGGAAGCAAGATGTTTTAATCCCAACTCATCAACTTTTCTTTTATTTTCTGCAACCTTCAACATCCTATTCTTTTCATAATCCGTTACCTAAAATTTGTAAAGAATATATACAAAAATATCAAATTTGACCCAAGGCATATTTAATTGAGCAACTAAACAGTAGATATTATTTAACCTTTGGAAGAACTTGTCCAGCCTCAGTTTCAGGTTCATCAGTAGCTGCCTTTCCACGAGTAGATCGGCGAATGCCCCTCTGCTTCTTTAGCCCATCGATTGTCACAAATTTCTTTTTTACTTGTAAAGCTGTTGGTGAAATTGGATGTAAAACATATTAACATCACTACCTATATGTTAAGTAATAACAGAAAATAATGGATGTTATGTTACCTTCAAAATATTTTGTTCTTGGCCGCACAATTACATGTGGCTGCATTTGTGACTTTGGCTCAACCATATTGTCAATTATATGATCAACATAAAAGTCCAACCTCTCTCCTTCAACTGTGTTTACAAAATCCTATAAATCATGATCATTGTCAATAATCTTCCAGCCACTCTCCACGTTCTTCACATAAACACCGCCAATTTCCGTGTAATTCAGATCATCTTTCACGTACTCCATCACAACCGTGTATGAGAATTTGTCAGACTCTACATACTCCGGTATCTCATCACATCGGCCGCCTAGATATTCAGTTTTTGAGAAATGTCCCTTGTGAAAGAACCTCAGAATGTAATCTTTACTTGCCATCCTGAAAACAAGCAAATAAGATAAATAATTAGCAATGGAAATATTCATGTATAGTTCTAAAATGTCAATATGCAATTAGGTGAACGGATAAAAAAAGCATTAATAATAAAGCAAATATGCAGTTAAAGCATAATGAACTAATTCAAGAAATATGCAATTAAGTACTGAACAGAAATAGAAACTAATTGAATTTCAATACCAATTACATAAAAGTTAATGAACCACAGTTAACGAATACAACAGAAATAGAAACTAGCACAACTAAGGAAAACAAATAAGATGGCTATTCTTCAGGTGTCATGCTGTTCTTCAGGTGTAATAGGGATTTGTTTCATCGGAACGTCATCTCGACACCAATTGATGATATCATCATGTATTGGTGCAGGATACACATGACCTGCATCACTAACATCTTCAACTGCATTCATCTCGTCTTCTACTTCAGAATATTGATCCTTCGGAGATTTCTTGATAACAAATCAAATTTTTCTCAACAGGATCTTGAATATAAAAGACCTGTTGTACTTGTGTATCGAGAACGAAGGGATCCTCCTTTTGACATAGCCTGTTGAAGTTCACTCTTGTTAGCCCATAGCAATCCTTATCTTTTTGATACCAACAACATTTAATTATAACAACAGTCAATGCTCCCCAGTAGTCGACTTCAATGATATCCTCAATTGCACCATAGTAACCTACATCTCCAACTATTGGATTTTTGTCTTTTGCACTCGCGAAACTGGTGGTTAATGCAGTAAGAAAGACACCACTATTTTGTGTCGTACACCTACTATCTCTATGCTTGGTGTGAAATCTATATCCATTCACAACATAACCAGAGAATCGCTTTGCTGCACGATGAGGCCCCTTTGCCAAGCTGGACAATTCATCTGAAACATCATCTCTGTGTTGAACTACCTCTTTCAGCCACTTGTGAAATTCAATCATATGTGTTCTTTCCCTTTTAAACTTCTTTGACTTTGTATCTTTTTCAACCAAGGTACGGTGTTCACTGTATTTATAATATATATGCATAAATTAGCTTACTTAAAATGCTTCATAAACTTCTAAAATTTGAATCAAAAATTTTCGCATATAAAAAAACTTACTCTTTTAAATTCTCAATTTCTAGGTTGTCGCAATTGAATAATATGTAACGATGAGCCTTGGTCCATGTTTTTTCGTCCAGATGTGTAGACTTCCCTTCTCTGTTTTTACGAGACCAAATAGGATGTCCAGCATTTTTATCACAGTCCTTTGGATCACTTCTGTTTTCACATTGCTCATTGAGCAATCTGGAACAAAATGTTAAACATTCTTCAACCAAGTAGCCTTCTGCTATGCACCCTTCTGGCTTACTTCGATTTCGAACATATGATTTCAGTTTGCACAAATACCTTTCAACTCCAAACATCCACCTTAAGTGCACCGGTCCACCAAATTCAATTTTCTTGCACAAGTGAATTGGTAAGTGAACCATGATGTTGAAAAATGCAGGTGGAAAGATCATTTCAAGTTCACAAAGTATCTCGGTAATTTCATTTTGTAACTTCTCAACGTCTTCTATTTCAATGACTTTGCCACATATACCCCGGAAGAATGCCCCTAACCTCATCAAAGGTATTGCTACCTCGGGTTTCAGAGTTTTAACCACAGCAAATTGTAACAGAATTTGAAGAACAAAATGCGCGTCATGACTCTTATAACCCGATAGCTATCGCTCCTTCATTTGAATGCACTGGCTGATATTTGAAGCAGTTCCGTATGGTAACTTAGCATTCATCAGAACTGAGAGAAACATTTCTTTCTCTTCTTTCGTCATATCAAAACTAGCTGCTCTAATTTCAACATGCTTGTTATCAGCACATTTGACAGGATGAAGACTTTTTCTAATCCCCATTTCTTCCAAATCGTGACGAGCATTAAGATGATCTTTTGTCTTGCCCCCGATATTTAACAAAGTCCCCAATATTTCATCGAAAATGTTCTTCTCAATATGCATAACATCAAGGTTATGCCTAACCATATTACTACTCCAATATGGTAGTTCGAAAAAGATGGACTTCTTCTTCCAAGGGCAATCTGATGAAGAACACCTCTGCTTCGTCTGTTGTTTCCTGAAGTCGTTCTCATAGCCACGTAACAGTTCCTCAACCTCCTCTCCGGTTAACATATCAGGAGCTCCTAGCATTTCCACATCTCCATTAAATTTCCGCGTATCAAACCTCCACTTATGGTCAGGAGGAAGAAATTTTCTGTGGTTTAAATATACTTCTGCCAAGTATATTGTGCATATGGATGCCTCCACTCATGCGACCTCTTGGGGCTTAGTCTTGAGCCTTCATAACAAGACTATCCTAGGCCACACTGGACCCCTTTTATAGAGAGATAAATCAAGTACGATCCCATACTGGGGATCATATGCTAGTACGATCCCTGATGGCTTAGTATGAGACTTTTGGAGGCCCAGCACGAGACCCTTTGAGGCCTAGCATGAGACCCCAAGCATGAGATTCCTTTTCCTCTATCATTGGCATGAGAGCACGTCTTGAGTATTAGCAGGAGGTCATAGTGAGGCGACCCTTGGGATGGGTTAGTGTCTTCAAGAGATTTATCTTCAAAACATTTTATGAGATAGAGGTGAGGCGATCTCTAATCAGGCCTCATGCGTTGTTGACCCATCTTCAATATTTGATCCCATTAAAAGAGGTGGGCCCCTTGTATAGTTATTTGAGCCTGTTTAGGATCTATGTCGAGATTCGGGCATAAAAACTACCCCCCGATTCCATGTTACCATTATGAATGTGATGTGGAATCAAGTAAAGTGGTGTCTTGCAATTGATGTGAAGCCAAGAATTTGTAAGTAATGGTGACCTCGAAGGATTCTTCTGAGCGTATTACTTTCCCGCAGGGACCTTGAGAGGTGACCCCATAGGGCCTTGCAATCATAAGTTGTTATAATTATATCTTCTGTCCAGCTGACATGTGCGTTCAGACTCTCACTTATCTCTTCAGGTCTTCTTTAAAGTATGATGAGAGGACTTTCATCTACTCCTTTGTTATTATGATGAGAGGACTCTTCATAAGTTGATAGGCCTCCTTTTATATTGAGAGGACTCCTCACAGCCTCATATGTTGAGGGGACTCCTCATAGCCTTATATGTTGAGAGGACTCTTCATAGTGGTACATGGTCCTGGTCAATATATCGGTATGAGATCTGTACTATATTTTCTGATCCGTTAGCCCAATAATATCATCAATTATCGTAATGGGTCTGTTTAGAGCCCGTATCAATTTTCGAGCATAACAACTACCCCCGGTTCTTCAGTGTAGGTAGCTATAGCGGAGAACTATTTTTTCTGGTCTTCAAAATTTCTTCATTATTTATAGCTCCATTGATTATAAAGAGATCCCACCATGGGGTCACATCATGCCTTCTATTGTTCCCAAAATTACCATGGGCTGAATTTAGGCCCATTAAGTTATAGGGTCCAGTCCACACAAGCGAGAAGATAGATCCAGTACAAGATATGAAGACCATACATGAAGAAATGAGCACTATCTAAGAAGACAAAGAAATTATCAAGAATCGACAAGTATCAGGAGTTTCCTAGAGAACCAGAAGCTGAGTAGATCGTCAACGGACTAGGTTCCTCCCTGAAAGAGAGTTCGGCGCATCGCTCTTTCCTTTGTATTTCCCCCCGATTTTTGCCCTATCACTAGTGGTTACTCCCGATCCGAAGCACCTCTTTTCCATTCATAGAGAGATCCAATCGTCAAAATCAATAAAAAGGCCATCATGGACCAAGATCCAAACAGATCAATCTTGTTGAGAAATCCAAGAAGAAAGATTATTATTATATACAAAGTAAGTAGATTAAAATAAGTGAGAAGGATATAAATTTTTTAGGTAAACGTAGTCCTTCAGATGATTACTTTGGTCCCATAAAATGTGTCTTTCCTCACTTTGCTATTCCTCTAATAAAAGTGATGTTTCCTATTCTCTTTCTAGCAGTTTGAACATATAAAGCTTCGTCCATCAACTTCATTTTCAGAGCTTTTACAAGTAAAGATATACACAAGGATGTACTTAAGATTAAAGGGAACCCCTACCAACATCTACAATAGTGTAGTACACGTTTGCAATACGTAAACTCTCTAATAGATCCTTCCAATATTGATAGGGATCATTAGTAGTGTGTATCCTGTTTGGGTTTTATCTTGACTTATACAGTTGAGATAATTATTATTAGTAGTGTAATTTCAATTGTGTACTTGACTTTGTACTATCTAGGTTTTAGTAGCTGCAGCTAGCTATATTTACTATTTAGTTGGGAGCTGAACTATTATTTTACCCAGCTGTTTGGGTCTGTAAACAGCCTATTTATATCCTTGTACTAGCTAATCAGATATCATATGCAATGTCAAGGTCTATAACCTGTAATTATATAATATATTCAATTATTTCTGAATATATAATATAATATATTGTAACTTGATTGTAATAAAAAATCAAATTATAAATAATCATAGATATTTAATTTATACGAAATTATATTTTCAAGATATTACTTCAAAAAATGCTACTGTTACAAATATTATAACTTATGATCGAAGGTATAAAGAAGTCGTTCTTAATAATGTCTTTACATATTATATACTTTATAGTGAAAATATAAAATACTAATTGTTAAAGAAAAAAAGTGATGTTGTTAATTTTCTGTCTCCGTTTTTATGTGAAACAATTTTTGTATATATTATAATTATTATTTTAACATACTTCTTTCTTTTATTCGTAACTACCATATATGGGGCACTACTAAAAAATCTGCTTACAGTGACGGAATTTTAAGCCTAAATCCGTCACAAATAGTATACTTGTAACGCATTTCGTTCATCACTTGTAATCCTGTCTAAAGTTCAAGATTTTGTCACAAGCCGCCTTTTTTGTCACAAGTTTAAAGTGGGATCCACAAGCCCATTATTATATTACATAATCTAACTTTTGACGAACAATCCGTCGCAAAATAATATAATATTATTTTATTCAACTAATAAAAATGAATAATATAATACTTGTGACTAACGCCCTCATCATAACATTGTGAAGAAAAGAAAAAGGAAAATAAAATAAAAATTTAGTTGTGACAAACAAGCTATCACATAATAATAAATAAAAAAAGGTAATATAAATTGAAAAAGTACTTGTAACGGAATATACGTCACTAAATTTATGAATAAATAAAATGCAAAAAAACGTAAAAGGTACTTGTGACGAACTTGTTGTCAAACATTTTTGTGACAAACTTACTTATGACGCCTTCTAATGCACCTTTTCTTCAGTACTTGTGACAGCTCCCGTCACAACTACTGGCATTCTAAATATTTTCCCTGCCCGTATTGTGTAAGAACCAGCCAATATATGGCTTTTCAATTTTCAAAACCAGCAACCAACATGGCTTTTCAATTGTCAAAACCAGCAACCAATATGGCTATTCAATAGTCAAAACCACCAACATCACATTTTAATCATAAACGGTAATAACAAATCCTATCTAAAAATAACAATAATACCAAACGACAATTAATCCAACATTATGGATAGGATAGTTGGCATACATATAATTATTCATACAATATACCATCCAAATACATCCGATTTAGCAAAATAAGGCGGATCATCCAACATAACATATTGTATCTTAAGAAAGTACCCAACAGTTAACAAAATATGAAAATACCCTAAGTCCTTATGATCGGACCACCTTATGCATATGAAAACACACTAAGTGTTTATGACCGGACCACCTTGTGCAGCTCGAGGAGTTGGTGGCCTGGCATCGCTGCCATCAGCATCATCATGCATTACCGTCATCATCACGATGGTCATCATCATCATCCCTCGCTTCCTCGATCGTCTTGCCCTATCATAATAAAGTTTATTTTATAGACTTTTTATACATCACAATTTATATTGATTAGTTACCATACACATGACAATTCCATAACCTGTTGGAGTTATAACAGTTTTCAGTTTTTATAAGCTACAACACTAATAATTAGAGTAGCACATAAACTCTTGATATAAGGAAATCCAATATTTTCATTTATTAAATGCTTAATGATAACGTTAATGTCATATGCACACAAGTAGCTTAATTAATATATGAGTAGATAAATCATCATAAATGACAATAAGCATTAAGCAAGAATTTAGCATATACTAAATTGAATACAAATATTACTTACATAAACTGATAATTAATTGTACTCATGTTTATATATTCATGTGTACACCAGTGTTTACATATTTGTGCATGATACGAAATGGGGAAAAAAATATTACCTGGCCAAAACAGAAAGCATAACATAATTAAACCCATTATCAAGGCACTAATCACCCTAATATAATGAATTTATCAGTTGAATGAGTTGTATATACGAGTGCCTATACATTGATTTTCATGATAATGTGTGTATAATTATAAAAAGTTGAAAGTATAGCCCAAAATAGAGAGCATTCATCTAATTCAATCCATTTCCCAGTCCTTAGCATTATATAGCATAATATAATTTTTTTAACAGATTAAAAACATCAAAACTAATCTAAGAACATGTGACTAGGTTATAAATACCTTATTGCCTGGTCCATTTCTCTTGTACAAGTCATTGAGCACTTCAATAATCACACGAATCAGCTCGCGCTCAGTCTGCTCTTTGAGAGGGTGGTTAGGTGGTAACTCCATGTCACCATCTAAAAGCTCATGTGCAAGCAAGCGTACGTCATCAGGACTAAGTGAGAACTCTTCTGGATGTCCATTAAAAACATCCATCAACATTTCGTCTTGATCGAATACATCGTCATGATCAATGTTCATTCGTTCATTTTGTGAGCCTGAGCCACTAGCTTCACCATGAATATACCACACAGTATAACTCTCCAAAAATCCAATGGCCAACAAGTGATACTCAACTTCCTATGGACTCTGAATCAAAAAATTCTTACATGTATTGCATGGACATCTAAGATCACCATTTGATCGAGTGCCTTTATTGTCTCTTGAAAATTTTAAAAATAATTTAATCCCTTCACAATATTCATTCGTAAAACCATATCCTTCTGGATCTGTGGATCCAACTACGACCATGATTCATCTAAAAAAATGCATAAATGGCATGAATAAGAACAAAATGCATAAATGAATTATCAAAAATTAATAGCACAAATAATTTTTTAGAACCATAAATTTCCACACAATTAGTAACATCTAAATGCATTGCAAACAAGAATAATCAGGTAGTACTACGATTAATCAGATGTGCACATATAAGGATAATATTTGCATTGCATAACCACCTAATATTCAAGAATTATAAACATCTAATTTCAAAATATAATTTCATGTTTGTAAGGAAAACACTAGTAATAGTAGAAGTGATACTCACATTGATGTAAGATATGATGTTGATCAATTTTGGAGGAAAAAATTCGTGAATCACAAACAGGACATGGAAGTTAGAAAAAGGACAGAAGAAAGAATGAAGGGAAGAAAGCAGGGGAATATATTAATAGTACTTGTGACGAACATATTAAAATCCGTCACAAGTTAATTAAAATAATGTATTTTCCCGTTGAAGTTTTAAGTTTCGTTAGATGCATTTAATTTGTGGTAGTTGAACTTGTGACAATTATGTCGTCATAAGGTCATTATGTGACGAACATACAACTGTACGTCACAAGTTTACTTTTTCATGTATTTAAACATAAGAAAACATGTAAGTTGTTTAACTTGTGACGAATCATCACAAATTTGTAATAAAAAATGGTGTCGTTTCGGCTGGCGGGAAAATTTAAAAAATTTATAAGTAAAGGACGCCATAAAATAATTATAAAATATTATTCTTGTGATGAAGATACACATTCGTCACAAGGTACTTGTGATGGATGTTTGTAGTTGTCAAAACTTATGATGCACCCCCAATCCGTCACAACGTATCGTCACAAATAAGCTGTTATCACAAGATTGTCGTCACAATAGGCAGATTTTCTTGTAGTGGGCATAGGTTGAAATTGTATTATTCTTACGAAATTGTGTGAAGTGTTTCTTTTTATTGAGATCTGTTGAAAGGACCTTGAACTTGTATAGCTAAACGAAAGATTAGCCATGCCTGCAAAGAAACAATAGTGATGAACTACACATAGACCCCAAACACTAGCACATGATAAAACATACACCTTCAAAACCCAGCCACAAGGAGTAAAAGGTTATAAGAACTTCAACATACATATTGTTCATCTAGGGAGTAGTGGTGAAATTAAAGGTGGCACAAGTTACACGTCTGAACAACAAGGAATTGCTAAACCCAAGCTTGGACTTTGGAAGATCAAACTGAAGAAGATTATCTTCCAATTGGAGTGAACCAATCACAATTGGAACTCTAGGTCGTAACCCTCCATCCACAAACCCCAAGCAAAGTACATCTAGTCTTGCCTGCACCAATGAGTTTGTTCCAGCTATTTTCCAAGTAACATTTCCACTTTGTTGAACAAGGTCCTATACTTGGAACTGTAGGCCCAACTCTAGTTCCTGATATCTTACTCGAGTTGAAACACACACCAAAAGGAGACACTGGTGGTTGAATTTGAGGTGCCCAAGTTAGCTGATCAGCGAAGAACTTAGTTGTAGCCATGAAAATGGATTGCTTAAGAGTGGTGTAAGGGGTTGTTGTATTAAGCAAAGCATTGGGGAAGGACCCTTGTTTGTTTCTTGAAAGCCTAGGCATGTCAAATGGGAGAGCTTTGTTGTTAATGTTTATTGAAATCACTTGTATGTAGAACTCTCCTCTAGGCCCCACGGTGATTGGAGTAAACCCTACCGGATCTAAAATATCTATTCTAGGATTCAGCTTATAAGGCCCCTGTTGGGATTAATTTTAATCTAAACATATTCTATTTATTTTCTTTGTTTTCATTTTGAAAATAAGCCAACGAGTTAGATGTGTACATTGTGCTGCACATCTTGTCGATTGAATAATTGCTTATGTTTAGGGAATTAGTTGAATAAATGAGAGGCAAACTAGGATATGTATCCCTGGTTTGTAGGAGTTCTGTTAGCAGTAGTCTATATGTAATCCTTTCTCCTCTGTTTTTCTAGTAACAAGATTGTACGTTTTCCATATTTGTAAATCAAACAGTTTTATTTTCCTTTATAGTCAAGGTTAATACCTTTCACCTGGTATCAGAGCCAACATCAATGGAGGCAAGCAAGTGTAAAGAAGGCTCGTTTGGTCTGAGTTACCCCATGCTTACAAGGACGAACTACACCACCTGGGCCATGAAGATGAAAGTATTTATACAGGCTCACGGTGTGTGGGATGTAGTGGAGCCTAAAGATCCTAAGACTGTAGTTGAGGAGAAGATGGATAAGCATGCCTTGGAAATTATTTACCAAAGTATTCTTGATGACATGTTATTGACGATTGCAGATTGAGATATGTCTAAGGAGGCTTGGGGAGCTATTAAGACATTGAGTCCCGGTGCAGATAAGGTTAAAAAGGCCAAGGCTCAAACATTTAATCTGAGTTCGAGTCATTGAAAATGAAGGATACAGAACCACTAGATGATTTCTGTATGAGACTAAACGGCTTGGTCACAAAGATCAGGATGCTGGGGGAAATAATCAGAGAGGAGTACGTTGTCAAGAAGTGATAAGTGGATTTTATATCCACTTGGAGCATTCCATATCGGCTTAAATTGATTCACTTGGCCTCAAGTTTGTTGTAGTTTTGATGTGTTTTGTTAAGTGTGTAGGGTTGCAAGAATGTTGAATAAGGTTGCGATTCCTGTAAATTCTGGAGATGAATTCGAGCTTAAGAATGAACAATGGAGTCTTGTTGTGAGCCACCATGAAGGTTCCAAGGCAAGGAATTGAAGTATGGAAGCTTTGAGAAAAAGAACGAAAGGAAACGGAGGCAAAACGAAGAAAAAACGAAGGAAATAGCATGCTGAAAAATTTCCAACAGATTTGGAGCTAGGCCGCAGCCTAGCATGGCCGCTGTCCATGACGAAAATTTCACTAAAAACCCTTCATAACTTTCCTGTTTTGACTCTATTTGGTATTTTTGGTATTTCCTTGTTGGATAAAACTTCTAGGGCCTTTAAAAACATATTGTATCATTGTAAAATCATCATCACATAGATATACATATCATATCATTGTAACACGGTAGAGAGGTCAACAACAAGAGGGGAAACAACTTCCAAGGTGACGGCAAGGAAGAATCACACTCAAGTTCAAGATTTAGGGTTTTCTATATTGTTTATTTTCTAAATCTTCAACTTAATACTTTATTATCTATTGGATTTTTATCAAGTATTCTATTCTCAATCATTAATTGTTTTCAGTTCTTTGTTTTAATTATGTTATCAATTGAACCCATGATGGTGCTAAGTTCAATTATGAACTAAACACTTTCATGGGGTTCTAATGGAGTGTTTTGTGGATTCTAGTAGTTGATAGTTTTGACAACATATGCTTGTGATTGAAAATAAGGTTGCCTGACGTGGTTGTGTTAATTTATATAGATGCGTAGCTAACATCTATTTTGTCAATCTCTAATGAATGCGAAAGTGGATTTAGAGATTAGGGCTTACCATGTTAGCATAGGCTTATGACGGTTTCTCCGCATAACGGTAGTATAGATTCGAAAGAACGTTACTCCCCTATGTAGTTGATAGTGGAACTTATGATTAAATTGATTATGTCACCCAATCTCATAGACATCAAGTGATTTGGACGTAATTGACGCCCGTAAAACTTCTATCTTAATTGTGGATGAATTTATAGATTGGTGTGAGTTTATTGAAAGATAGCTTGTACTTCCTTCGTGTTCCCACTAGCTACCTTAATAATCACAGTGCATTGAGTCTTGACAGTTAATCTAGATGAAACAACTCATGAAGTTGGAACCCTATGTTTCTCTCATATAAGTAAAATCTCCTTAGTAAGTTTTTAGTAGTATAATCTAGTTAAAACAACACAAAAATTGTTACTACACCAAGCAATTGTAATTTAGCTATACATTGTTGAATAGGCACATTTACATAATTCACCGAGTCTTTATGGGAACGATCCCTATTTATCCGTATTACTTTTGACTGCGTATACTTGCGTAGAAAATTGTGAACAAGTTTTTGGCGCCGCTGCCGGGGACTTCGGTGTTATTTTTGTTTATGTGTTTTACTACAGTGGTAGTTGAATTTAATTGACTTGGATTTTCTTTTTGTTTTTCTCATCTGTTCTTGTGTAGTTCGTTGGTTTTTCGCTGTTTCAGGTACTTGTTGCATGTAAACTCGTTCCAAGACGTTGAAAGCTAAGCAAGCAAGAACACCAGCAAAAACTAAAAGCATGGTAGGAGCAGGAGAAGGCCCTGCAGCAGTAGTACAAAGAGCATTGATGGACTATTCAAAGCCAAAAATTGATGACATTCAGTCGAGCATCATTCGGCCTGCAATTACAGTAGCTACTTTTGAGATTAAGCTTGGCACTATTCAGATGGTGCAGAATCAGGTACAGTTTGGGGGAGCTGTAACGGAGGATCCTAACTTGCACATCCGGAACTTCATCGAGATATGCGACACATTCAGGTTCAATAATGTGTCGGAGGATGCTGTTAAGTTGAGGCTTTTCCCGTTTTCTCTCAGGGACAAAGCTAAGGGTTGGCTACACTCTCTGCCAGCAGGCTCTATCACTACTTGGGCTGATCTAGCTCAAAAGTTCCTTACTAAGTTCTTCCCCATGGCAAAGACTGCAGCTATAAGGAATGCTCTTACTCAATTCTCACAGCAGTCTGGAGAAATATTATGTGAAGCTTGGGAGAGGTATAAGGAGATGCTACGAAAGTGTCCTCATCATGGCATGCCTAACTGGATGGTCATCAACTATTTTTACAATAGGCTTGGATGGCAATCGAGACCCATGGTGGATGCAGCTTCAGGGGGAGCATTATGGGCTAAGAGATATGAGGCAGCCTATGATCTTATCGAGATGATGGAAGCTAACGAATATCAGAATCCAACTCAGAGAATGCCACAGCAAAAGGTGGCGGGAATTCTTGATGTTAGTACAGCCACAGCTTTAACAGCTCAACTAGAGGCATTGAATATGAAAATAGATTCTTTGGTAAATTGCGGAGTGCAGCAGGTTGCTAGTGTTTGTGAGCTATGTGCGGGCGCACATGAGACGAGGCAATGTGCTATTTCTCCTGAATCGGTGCAGTTTGTGAGTAATTTTTAGAGGCAACAACAACCAGCTCCAAACAATTATCATCCTAACTTCAGCTGGAGCAACAATCAAGGTGGTGTGTAACAACCTCAACAGCCGTATCAGCAATTTCAGGGTCAGCAATATGGAGCTCAGCCATATTATTCTTCAGGTGTTCAGCAGCAGCAGGGGCAGCAGTTTCAGCAGCCTTATGCTCAAAGGCAATTTCAACCTCTCGGTTTTCGGCAATAACAGTATCAAGCTAATTCTGGGCAATCATCGGCTGAAATATCAGAATTGAAAGAATTGAGATTGATGTGCAAAACTCAAGCGGTCTCGCTCAAGACCTTGGAAAATTAGATGGGGCAACTTGCAAATGCATTGTTACACATGCCACAAAGAGTGCTACCTAGTGACACGGAAACTAATCCTGGGAAAAAGGCTAGCCATGAGCAAGTAAAGGCTATCACATTGAGGTCCGAAAAAGTCACAGAAAGCGCTGAACTTGAGAAGGAAGAGACAATTCTGCCAGAGGAGGAGGCGGAGAAAGTGGATTTGGGAAGTTCAGATGACAAGGGCAAAAGTTCAGAATAAAGTAAAGGAGTAGAGGAGAGTGTACTAACTCCTAAAAAATCAGCCCTTGAGAAAGAGGAAGTGAACGAATGTGTCTATCCTCCACCACCATATCCGCAGCGACTGCAGAAACAGAAGCTTGACAAGCAATTCGGTAAATTTCTTGAAGTGTTTAAGAAATTGCATATTAACATTCCTTTTGCAGAAGCACTAGAGCAGATGCCGAGTTACGCAAAGTTCATGAAGGGGATTCTATCAAGGAAGCTGAAACCGTTGCTTTGACAAAGGAATGCAGTGCTATTCTGCAACAAAAATTACCTCCGAAACTCAATGATCCTGGAAGCTTCACTATACCATGTACTATTGGTAATTTTTCGTTCAATAAATGCTTGTGTGACTTGGGTGCCAGCATAAATTTGATGCCTCTATCGGTCTTTTTGCAACTTGGGCTACCAGATCCAAAGCCAACTAACATCTCTTTACAGTTGGCAGATCGTTCGATCACCTATCCTAGAGGCATAGTTGAAGATGTCTTAGTAAAGGTGGACAAGTTTATATTCCCAGCTGATTATGTCATCTTGGACTTCGAGGAAGATAAGAATATTCCCATAATCTTGGGAAGACCATTTCTAGCCACAGGTCGAACATTGATCGATGTTCAGAAAGGAGAGCTCACTATGCGAGTGCATGAAGACAATGTCTCCTTCAACGTGTTCAAAGCCATGAAACTGCCGACAGAGGATGAAGAGTGTTTCAGCATAGAGATGGCTGATAAAGGTCAGTGCGAGGAGTCGGGTCAGTTGTTTAAGGCCGATATGCACATGCTTGAGCATTACACCAGTGATCCAGTTGACAATTCGTTCACTCAGGATCTCACGAATGTTAATGTCGGAAAACTTCCACCACACTTGAGGCATGTGCTTTTGAATGATGAGCTGGTAATTTTTGAAGAGTGTCAGGATAATGTGTTAAGAAGGTGGAACACCGATGACGAGATCGAAGAGTGTTCTGATCAATCAACTAGGAGGAGTAAACACCTTCGAGGTGTGAGGAAGAAAAAGAAAACGTCGATGGATGGAAGAGTCAAGGTGCAGATGCATAAGAAAAAGATGTGGGAAGATAGCAAGAAGGTTGTCACACATTGGGTGAATGTCCTTCTGCTAAGGACAAGTCGAATGCGATCTTCGAGCCACCATAATTTGAATCATATTTTGTCCGGCTAAATGACGTTAACGACAGTGCTTCATGGGAGGCAACCCATGTGTTAGGTATGTTTTCTGCTATCCCTTGTATTTACTTCCATTCAATGATGGCATTGAATATTTTAAGTTTGGGGGTGATTTGGGGGATTAGTAGTTGTATTTGTTGTTATATTATGTGTGCATATAGGATATTATGCTTTGCATATTAGTAGTAGTTCATGCATGTATGTTCGTATTAATTATGTTTGTTTCATATAGGACATTCTTTTTTTATTTTTCGTAAACCATGTGAGTTCATTTTAGTTGCATTTTCATGGCATGCATATTTCATGATCCCTTAGGGTGAGCCGATTCTGATTGATAGGTAGATGTTTAATTGAGTGTGGTGATGATGAGTAGAGGGCTGATTTATAGTTCTTAGGAATTGACTTGCATGTTACGGGGACAAAATTTTTACACAAACTCGTTGGGTGCTTTTGGGCTAGGTTAGGGTCATGCTTGTTTGGATGTTTTGAGATTTAATCACTTGTTTATATTTAGAATTTTCGTTATTCCCTTGATAGCGTAGGAGCACTTAAGTCTAAGTTTGGGGGAAAACAGAGATTTCATGCTTAATTGTAAATAATTATCAATAATTCCTAGATGTCAAATGGCTAGTAGCCGACTCATATTTATATGAGTAGTCTAGGGTTGGAATTGAGAATTCTCATTCCAGATGGCATATATGAAAAAAAACAGAAAAAAATAGAAAAAAAGAAAAGTCAAAAGTGTCAATTGTTTATATGCAAAATTAACCAGAGTGAGCTCTTTAATACTCGAGTAATTAAGTCCGAGGGGACTTAGTCCTAGTAACCTAAAGCCCTTGTGATTTGGGATTGCTGACCTAACACTCGATACATGGGTATTATTGTATAGGCCTTTAGGGGTCTCATTCATTGCACGGTTAAATAAGCATGCTTGTATATATGTGTCGTAGTAGTTAGTAATAAAGCATGAATTCCTGGCTAACTTGAATAAGGATGGAGGTGTTCCTAGGTTATGAAGTGTCTACAGTCTATTCTATTTATAAACCCGTGATTGTCTTGGCGAAGGATATGTATGATTTTTGACCTAGTTTTTGAAGTATTTCTGATGAGTATAGCACACACGCACGTTTCTGTCATGTACTGTTAGTTTACGGGGACTTAGTCGAGTTCTGCTTGGATTTATTCGCATTCTTTGAGATATGTGCTTGTTTGTTGGTTTTGGTGAGTTTGAAGGTGATCTTTGCATTTTTCATATTAGTTGCATTCATACATTGCATTGTTATTGCATTAAGTTAGATGGATTTTGTGGGTACATTCGCTATAGGCCCTCACGAGACCTTACTCGTCCATTAGGGCTGCCTAGGGGTTTAAAGGGCTTGTTGCATATGCCAAATGCAACCGTGATCACCTACGGAAGTGGTACTAGTTAGTGTACATAATTATATTTGTTTATGCTTGAGGACAAGCATCAGTTTAAGTTTGGGGGTGTGATAAGTGGATTTTATATCCACTTGGAGCATTCCATATCGGCTTAAATTGATTCACTTGGCCTCAAGTTTGTTGTAGTTTTGATGTATTTTGTTAAGTGTGCAGGGTTGCAAGAATGTTGAATAAGGTTGCGATTCCTGTCAATTCTGGAGATGAATTCGAGCTTAAGAATGAATAATGGAGTCTTGTTGTGAGCCACCATGAAGGTTCCAAGGCAAGGAATTGAAGTATGGAAGCTTTGAGAAAAAGAACGAAAGGAAACGGAGGCAAAACGAAGAAAAAATGAAGGAAATAGCATGCTGAAAAATTTCCAACAGATTTGGAGCTAGGCCGCAGCCTAGCTACCTAGGCCGCAGCCTAGCATGGCCGCTGTCCATGACGAAAATTTCACTAAAAACCCTCCATAACTTTCCTGTTTTGACTCTATTTGGTATTTTTGGTATTTCCTTGTTGGATAAAACTTCTAGGGCCTTTAAAAACATATTGTATCTTTGTAAAATCATCATCACATAGATATACATATCATATCATTGTAACACGGTAGAGAGGTCAACAACAAGAGGGGAAACAACTTCCAAGGTGACGGCAAGGAAGAATCACACTCAAGTTCAAGATTTAGGGTTTTCTATATTGTTTATTTTCTAAATCTTCAACTTAATACTTTATTATCTATTGGATTTTTATCAAGTATTCTATTCTCAATCATTAATTGTTTTCAGTTCTTTGTTTTAATTATGTTATCAATTGAACCCATGATGGTGCTAAGTTCAATTATGAACTAAATACTTTCATGGGGTTCTAATGGAGTGTTTTGTGGATTCTAGTAGTTGATAGTTTTGACAACATATGCTTGTGATTGAAAATAAGGTTGCCTGACGTGGTTGTGTTAATTTATATAGATGCGTAGCTAACATCTATTTTGTCAATCTCTAATGAATGCGAAAGTGAATTTAGAGATTAGGGCTTACCATGTTAGCATAGGCTTATGACGGTTTCTCCGCATAACGGTAGTATGGATTCGAAAGAACGTTACTCCCCTATGTAATTCACCGAGTCTTTGTGGGAACGATCCCTATTTATCCGTATTACTTTTGACTGCGTATACTTGCGTAGAAAATTGTGAACAAGAAGCTACTAAGGGCTATACCGACCAAGTTTCTGCAGATTGCTTCAGCAATTGAGCAATTCGGCAATTTAGAAACTATGTCAATGGAGGAAGTAATAGGCTCTCTGAAAGCCCATGAAGAACGATTACATGGATAGACGAAGAGCAGTGAGGGGCAACAACTCCTGTTGATAGAAGAAGAGTGGCGTAAAAGGGAGAATAACGATGGAAAGCTACTTCTCACGAGATAAGAATGGATGAGTAGATCTGGAAAAGGAAACACATCTGGTGGAAGTGAATATCGTGTGAAGGATAGTCACTTTGTGCATGACAGAAGCCAAGTAAAATGCTTTAATTGCAATGGGTATGGGCATTTCGCAGCAGAGTGTCGGAAGCCAAGGAAATTTAAAGCAAAAGGAGAAGCAAATTTAACACAGTTGAATGATGATGAGCCTGCACTATTAATGGTCATTAGTGAGAGTAGTGCAGATGACATGATTATCGTGACAGAAGGAAAAGACTCGAGTGTTAACAACGGGACTGAAGACAATACTTGGTACCTTGATAATGGTGCTAGTAATCACATGACAGGGCGTCGAGATAAGTTTGAAAAATTGGATAGAATAGTCAAAGAAGAAGTAAAATTTGGGGATGGCTCATTGGTCAAAATAGAAGGGAAGGGTTCGATCAGGATCATTTATAAAAATGGAGAAACAAGAGTACTAAACGATGTGTATTTCATTCCTACATTGTGAAGCAACATCATAAGTCTGGGCCAGATATTAGAGGAGGGGAACAGAGTAGTGATAAACGGTGAAAATCTATGGGTTTATGATCGCTATGGGAGATTGCTTATCCAGGTCAATAGGTCAGTCAATCGACTCTACAAAATTCGTATTGAAGATACTTAGGAACGCTGTTTGTTAATCAAAAGAGAGGAAGAGGCATGGTTATGGCACCAGCGCCTTGGGCATGTCAATTCCAAAACAATGAATCTGATGTCAAAGAATCATATGGCACATGGAATTCCTCCCATAAGTCAGCCCAAAGAAAGTTGTAGTGGATGTCTTATGTCAAAACAAACGTGTAAGCCTTTTCCATCTCACACAAATTTTACTGCTAAGATTGCTTTAGAATTGATACATCTAGATCTCTGTGGCCCTATATCTCCTCCCACTCCAGCTGGGAATCGTTATTGCATGTTGTTAGTTGATGATTACAGTCACATGATGTGGGTGTATATTCTGAAAACTAAAGATGAAGCTCTAAGTCATTTCAAAAAATTTAAATTGTTGGTCGAGAATGTAGCACAAAAATATTCAGGTGTTGAGGACGGATCGTGGTGGCCAATTCTGCTCCAAAGACTTTGAATTATTTTGTGAAGAGCATGGTATTGTTAGACATTATACAGCGCCCTACACACCTCAGCAAAATGGTGTGGTAGAGCGCCGTAAACGCACGGTTGTTGCTATGGCCAGAAGCTTATTAAAGGAGAAGAAAGTGCCGTAATAATACTGGGGAGAGGCTGTTCGACATACAGTTTATGTTCTAAACAAATTGCCCACTCGAGCATTATCCACTGTTACTCCTCATGAAGCATGGTATGGCAAGAAACCCAGTGTTGCACATCTGAAATTTTTTGGCTGCACAGCCTACATGAAACACTACGCCATAGATGACCTATTGCAACCTTTTGGCATGAGTGTTACCATTTTGGATGTTACCATAGGTATGAAATTTTTGAGCTATCAGAACCTTATGATTTTGGTGTTACCAAATCCATAGAAGTATGTTACTATAGTTATAAAAGGTGTTACAGTGGGTAACACCATGAGATGTGTTACCATAGAGTATTTATGAACAAAATTTTTATTTTATTTAAAATTAATGATTTAATAATTATTTAACTTTAAAAATAATTAATTTTAACAAAATCGTTGAAGTAATCATTTTAAAACGTAATAGTCCATCAAATAAATCGATTATTATTTTTTTAAAATTAAAATATTTTCAACAAATTCAAATTAATAGGTTTTAAAATAAAGTAACATAAAAAAAATAATAAATTTTGATTAAAATCATTAAAAATTTTATTATAGGAAATAACAGCTTGCAATAATTATAGAGTATTGTAATTTAACTAAAATAATTAATCTTTTGTTATAACTTAACATCAACAAATTAAAAGGAATTGTAATGTTAAGGATTAAAAGGAATTAAAAGACACATTTTAAAAGGTGAAACCCAAACCAAAAATTAACTCAGCATTTTTCCCCTCTTCTCGCATAACTCACTCCGCCTTATTTCCCCCATTTCACAAACATACACTCATCTATGCAAAACCCTAATTTTCCGATTACAAATCCACACCCACACCCCTCTTCCCACAAATCCCTCTTCACGACCCACTGCATCTCAGTCTCTGCCCACCCCAACTCCCTCTGTTCAAACACTTAAATTCGTTTATCTCTATCTACGGAGTTTCACTCGCTCAATCTACATCGTTGTGCTATATGAGAGAGAGAGAAAGAGAGACTGAGAGAGATGAATTAAATTGTCCTATTCTTTCAAAAAAAAAAACTTAAAATTGTGCTAATTGAACGTGGTAATTAGGTTTTGTTAAGATGAAGTTTTTATATGAGTATGATGGAGGTGAGGACTTGCATCTTTTATACTACTATGATGGAGGTGAGGACTTGCATCTTTTATACTACTATGTTTTGTGTTTTGCAGTTTGTTTTTAGTTTGACTTTGATTTTAAATTACACTTATTTATTTTGGGTGAAATCTGTTAAAGCTTTTAACAAAAAATTGAGGGGGATGCATAGTAATCAGCTGAGCCCCTGCAGTTTTGCTAGTTCTTTAATACTGTACGTCAGTTGTCTTGCATCATTAAGTATGTTATAAATGTTAACTTTGCTGAGTTTCACAATTTGTTTTTTTACGCAGGTTGCAAAGTCTGGAAAGAATCCTAGTAAGTATTTTTGACTGTATGGAAATTTTTGAAGGATGATTGTTGATATTTTGTATAAATAATAAGTGTCTTAATACAAAATTAATGACAAAATGGTTGGTAACTTTATCTTTGAAACCCACTAATTACATTATGATCTTATTGTCATCAGGACCTGAAATGCCGGAGGGAAGCTGGAAGTGTGAGAAATGCAACAACATTAACTATCCTTTTAGAACTAAATGTAACAGACAGAACTGTGGGGCTGATAAGCCATTTGAGAACAAGAAGTCCCCTTCCGAATCTGCAGGGGGTAATGATCAGGTCTGTTGTATGGCCTTTTACACTTGTTTGTCCATTTTATGCTTGAGTAAATTAACAATGTATGTACATGTTCAAACCTTAAAAAGCTGTAGTGTATTCTTAGAGTGTGATCTGTTACCCAATATTTTGTCCACCAGTTGCTCAGTAATCTAGCTACATATTTGCATTTAAATAAGTAGTTCATAACTTTATATGTTAAGTCTGATCTTTTACGAAGTTCCTCTATGTTTTTGTTATCTTATATCTTCATAGTTTTCTAATTGAAGTTAATGTCCTAAACTTCATTTTAAGTTGTATGGTTCTTCAAGATTCTCACATATTAATTCAGAGTTGTCCACTGTTCCAGTGAGTACTAGGTATGTCTGAGGGTTGAGAAGGTCCAGAGTTGTCGGTTCAGCATTGCTCAGTATGGGTGTCTGAAAGTCTGTTTGTCGTCTTCCTGTTGCAGCAATTGTCAAGTTACTGTGCCTTCATATTATTTGCGTCTAGTTTCTTGTTTCAAATGGAATTGCGGTCTCTGTGGATCTATTATTCTACTATATTATTATTTGACAGCTTGTTGTGGCAGGAATGTTTAGCTTACATTATCATTTTAAAATAGGATTCTTTAAGTTGGCATATTGTCTATTATGGTCAGTATATTAAAACTGCATGTGTAAGTTCTACTTGGTAGTAATATCTATTGCAGCATGGACTATTCCATGTCTAGATCATTTCGGAATGTGTTTATCCGCTCTGGAGTTTCGAAATGTTTTTGTTCTAGGTATTAGTTAGGGTATCCAGATGTGACGAAGTGTTTGTTGTTGGTACCTTACATGCAGAATGGGAAAAAAATTGTTTTTAAGGGGAATGTAGAGAAATGTTAGTTTAAAAGTATGGATAACAAGAACCATGTTACGTCAAGGACTGTCCTCTACTAACAACAAGTCCTGTTTGGGACAAGTCCAAGACCTGTTTGGGAGTTCAAGTCTTCAAATTTACTACATGGAAAAACGTGAGAAGTCAGTGAGTATTTTAGGGAAATTGTATGCTAAAATGGTGTTCAAATTCACTCATTCAGTTAATACAAGTGCAGTTAATTGCAGGCTGCTGCTTTGGCACTTCAACCTCAGTGCAACAGTTCATGCACCAATGATTATATTCGCCAGTAAGCATGCAACAGTGAATAAAGCATTTTGGTGGGAATATAGCAGGCTGATCATTTTTTTTGTTGCAAATGTACAGGTACCATAATGTGAACATTAATGTTGCTGTGCAAACAGATAATGGATTGCTTGTCCCCGTCATTAGAGTAAGCCGATTTTTTGATCAGATGCCCTTGATGAGGCACTTCTGCAGACTGACATCTAAAATATACACATGCAGCAAGCAGGGAGTATATATTGTATGTGACTTAAGGTATTTCCATGTTAAATATTATAGTGAAACTCCCTGGTTCACAAGATAATGAAATGATCATTATTTGATCTTACAAGTTTGCTCCACATTGTGTGTAATTTCTTGAATTTCGCAATTAATTATGTTTTAAATCAAAAGTTATTTCCCTTTTTTGCAGGCAAATAGTAGGCCAAATGCCAATGGGTGTCAGGTATATTCTTAAATGTCATAACTGGGAACATGGTATAAATATGGGAAATGTAGCAAAATGGCTTTTTATAACTGTTCAATCTATACCATACTGATTTGTGATAATAATATTGGATAATTTGAATCATTTTACACAATAATGTTTATTGATTTGAAGTACTTTCTTGATGATTTGATAGTACTCCACAACTTTCCACAACTTTACCTGGGAGTTTATGGACTTGGATAATTGTTTCCAGTATGGCCAGAATCTTATACGTAGTATTAATTCATATGTACATCAAATGACTGTGTTATCGTAGAGGGGCTATAGCAACATATTGGTATACTATGGTAACATCAAATGACCGTGTTATCGTAGAGGGGCTATAGCAACATAGGGAAAACTATTTCTAAAGTCCCTGAACTATTACCGTTTTTTTTTCTAAGTCCCTGAACTAACAAAGTGAATTTCTAGGTAATCAAACTTTTGAATTTTTCCAATCGCAGTCCTTCCGTTAGATTTTGACTAACGCCGTTAGTCAATGATTTATTACTATTAGGCATTTCTTATGTAAGTCCCTAAACTATTAGGCATTTCTTATGTAAGTCCCTGAATTAAAAATTTATTTACTTTCATTCTTTTTAGCTTAGAATTTAATTTATTTTCTTTTTTAACTTTGCATTTATTTGTGTTCTGAAAAACATTAAAAACTTAATATATATGTACAATGTTTTCATTTTAACTTTGTTTATATTTATATTTTTAGTAATTTTTATAAAGTCGGTGCATATAATATAAAAAATTGTTTAATTTATTCCTGATATGTAAATTTTAGATGTATATCACACTTTGGCGAATGATTTTATTTATATATTTTCAATAAATTAGAATATATAATATTATAATTTTTTTTATAATAAATAAATAAAATATTAAAATTTTTAATATATGCATGTTTTACCTGAAAAGGGAAATTTATTAGTTAGTAGTAATAATAAGTAATTATGTAATAATATATGCAAAGTTAAAAAAGAAAATTAGTAAAATTCTAAACTAACAAGGATGAAAGTAAATAAAAAATAAAAGTGTAATAAATGTGATTTTTAATATAAAATTGAGATTTAAATTTAAATTTTCAGTTCAGGGACTTAAATAAGAAATGCCTAATAGTTTAGGGACTTACATAAGAAATGTCTAATAGTAATAAATCGTTGACTAACGGCGTTAGTCAAAATCTAACGGAAGGACTGCGATGGGAAAAATTCAAAAGTTTGATTACCTAGAAATTCACTTTGTTAGTTCAGGGACTTAGAAAAAAAAACGGTAATAGTTCAGGGACTTTAGAAATAGTTTTCCCTAGCAACATATTGGTATAGCTATGGTAACACATGACTGTGTTACCGTAGAGGAAAAATAACATAGCAAATGCAACATATTTTTGCGACACCCATGATCATACAATTGCGATAGACCATCTATGGCGTAGTGTGTCTGTGATTATAATATGTATTATATATCAAATGATGCGATGTTATATACCGTTCTGATGGGATGAAACATCCAGGTAAGAATATGTTACCGTCTAGTGACTCTGCTGATTCATCAGCGGTCGCCCAAACGATTTAAACAGCATTTCAGTTTTTTTGGAATAAAGATTTAAACAGCATGAAGTCCTAGATCAAAAATAAAGGAAGATAATATTCAGAATAAGCGTAGGAACCTGACCAAAAAAAAAAGAATAAGCGTAACAAATATTCCATTGATCAAAATTGTTTATCTATTAAATATATGCTGCTTATACTGTTTTAAGTGTATATTTTCAAGAACATTTACTCCTATAATTTTTTCCAATTAATTAACTCCCTGTTTACAGTGACTTAGACCACAAAACTTTCCTCATTCTTGACAGGTCTATCTTTTTATACATCTGAAAAAACTTTGCGTGCAGCATTGAAGGGTTTGGTGAGCGTGTTGAAGGTACTTTTGCTCTTCTCCCCCATCTGAATTTAAAATTTCTGTTTGTAGTTTTTGTCTCTAGCAGGAATTCTGCATTGGGGGAACATTGAAATGCTAAGTTAATGTACTGTTATTATCATTTTTAGTAAAAATTATAATGGACAAGATTTCCAAGAGGTGTAGAGGATATGCATTCATAGAGTATACTACTGAGGCAGCAGTGAGCGCAGCCCTAAAAGAAATGAATGGCAAGGTATTTGCATTAGGACAACCCTTATGTTTTCCCCTGAATGACTTTAGTCAGATAAGTAAATTACAGAATTTCAAAACATTATTGTGATTCTCTTTTGGTGCCTACAGATCATTAATGGTTGGATGATTGTAGACTCTACCTATGATAACCTAGTAAAAATATGAACCTGCAAGTGGTCTGTACAGTCTACAGTGCTTGCTGAACACAAACTCTATTTTTGCATATATCTGTTTAGTACAGATATGATGTTATATGATTCTTAGGCGCTAATATTTTCCTTAAATTTGGACAGGTATGCCCTATTTGCCGAAGAAGCTCGATGACAGGAGCCAGTGTTGTTAAATGCGCGCATATGCGCGCGCATATGCGAGAAGCGACGCGATGCGCACCTGAAGCGCTTCGCTTTGGAGATGCGATGCCCCTTCAGTTATGCGCTCGCTTTTGTGCGCTTCTCTTGATTATGCGCAGTGCGAAATGCGCAAAAAATCGCGCTTCTTTGAAGATGTTGACTGGGCTCGTTGACCGGGTCATGTTTATAAAAAAAAAAAAATATAACAAACGGGTCAAAAAACCCTAAATAGACAGCAGCCGTCAAAGAAATACACATACCAAGCAGCAACAAAGGGAGAGACGCACAGAAGCAGAGAGATACACAAAGAAATCTTCGTGGTAATTATTTCTCATCTTTTTATCTTCACACCCACATACACACACAGAGATACACACAAATACACACACATACACACATATATACATACATATACACACAGCTTTCCTCACTTTGTCATAGAGATTCGCCACAGCTTTCCTCACTTTGTCAAGGATTCGTAACCAAAAGGTTAATCTCCGAAGCATGTTTATTTCAAAAAAATGGACAACTAGCAAATACTACAAGGATCCAAATGGAAGAAGGATTGCTAGTTATGTGCTGATGCCTAGCTTTTGGAACAATGTTATTTGTTCCCTAAGAGTGGCAGGCCCTCTTGTGCATGTTCTTCGATTGGTTGATGGAGAAAAAAAGCCACCTATGGGTTACATTTATGAGGCTATGGATAGAGCCAAAGAAGCTATTGCAAAATCTTTCAAACAAAATGGTGAAAGATATCAACAATTCTTTGATATCATTGACAACAGATGGGATGTTCAACTCCATCAACCATTGCACGCCGCTGCATTTTATCTCAATCCGGGTTTTATTACAAAAATCCCGACATTGAGTCGGATAAAGAGGTGAGCCTTGGATTGTACAAGTGCATCGAGAGGATGGTGAAAAATGAGCAGGAGCAAGATAAGATAGGAGACCAATTAGAATCATATAGGAGTGCAGAGGGCTTCTTTGGATTGCCTATGGCTATTAGGCAAAGATCAAGCAAATCTCCAGGTAAATATGAAATTCTGCCCTGTTTTCAATATGAAATCCTGCCCTGTTTTCAATCTGAAATCCTGCCCTGTTTTCAAACTGAAATTTTGCCCGAATTTGTAACTTATAGCTGCGTGGTGGGGTGCTTATGGAAAACACACTCCCGAGCTACAAGCCTTCGCGATTCGGATCCTTAGTCTCACATGTAGCTCATCCGGATGTGAGAGAAATTGGAGTGTATTTGAGCACGTGAGTTACTTAAAACAACCTCTTTAATAAGCCTTTTTAATAACTCTTTTTAGTGAATAATTGATCTTATTTTTGTACTTTTTCTATGTAGCTTCATAGCAAGAAAAGAAATCGACTTGAACAAAAAAAGTTGAATGACTTGGTGTTTGTAAAGTACAATAGAGCTTTGAGGCGTAGATATGAGCTTCGTGATAAAATTGATCCCATCTTGTTGAATGATATTGATGAGAGCAATGAGTGGTTGGTTGGAAGCTTTGACGGATAAGGAGATGACAATGAAAATGATTATGTTTTCTCCGAAGCGGATGGATTAACTTATAAGGATGTTGCTAATGCTTCTGGGGCCGAAGAGCCTTATTACTCTACTAGGAGGTCATCACGTGCTTCGGAGGGATCCTCAAAAGTCCAAGGGAAACATGCTTCTTCTGGATCATCATCTAAAAAACGTTTGATTGATGAAGTAATTTATGAGGATGATGATGATGACGAAGAAGAAGAAGTTGACTTTGTTGAGGATCCAAATCATATTAGTGAAGAAGATAATTTTGCAGATCTTGATGATGAAGAAGAAGAATAGTGGATTAACTTTGCATCTTTGTTACTTTGACTTTGAATCTATGTGATGATGAATTTGGTTGCTTTTTATGAGTTTATGAGATTTAGTTTTGCTTTTAAATGCCTTATTCTGCATTATATACCATATATATATATATATATATATATATATATATATATATATATATATATATATATTTAGTTGTCTTCGATGAATCCGCGCGTTGCGCTTATGCCCGAGGAGGCTTTTGCGCTTCTGTGCGCATATCGCGTTTAACAACACTGACAGGAGCAAATTAGTCATATATTTTGGGAGAGAACCAGGGACTAAGGCGTATAGATTATACGACCCAATTTCTGGAAACATACATATCAGCCGAGATTTGACCTTCAATGAAGCCAAGGAGTGGGATTGGTTGACAGAGAATAACTCAGATGAAAACATGGATGGACACTTCTATGTGAACAATTTTCCCTCAGATGCACGAGTTGATTATGATTCAGACACATCTGTATCATCATTCCAGAACAATTCTGAAGACATGTCACCATCGCCTTCACCTGTTTCGTCCACTCCTCAGTCAGTCCAGTCCAGTAGAATTCAGTCTGAAAGTGCAGGTACTGTAATCTCCAGTGCAGCAAGTAGTAGCAGTGAACCCAAAAAATTCAGGTCTTTGGAAGACATATATGATAACACCATAGCAATTGAGCTAGCAGACGAATTGTTGCTAATGGGAATTGATGAACCAGTTTGTTTTGAGCAAGCAGTGAAGAAGATGTGTGGAAAGAAGCCATGGACAATGAAATCGATTCAATCGAGAAAAATCACACATGGACATTGGTAGATTTACCCAAGGGGCACAAAGCCATCGATCTCAAGTGGATATTTAAATTGAAAAAGGATCAAAATGGTTAAGTAACCAAACATAAAGCCCGTCTCGTAGCAAAAGGATATGTGCAGCGTTATAGTGTGGATTATGAGGAAGTGTTCGCCCCTGTAACACGACTAGAGACTGTGTGCTTACTATTGGCTTTAGCAGCTAAAAATGATTGGGAGATACATCACCTCGACGTTAAATCTGCATTCCTCAATGGTGTAATTCAGGAGGAGGTTTATGTTTAACCAAAGGGCTATGTGAAAAGGGGGAATGAGCGTAAAGTCTACAAGTTACTCAAAGCTTTGTATGGTCTACGCCAAGCTCCTAGGGCTTGTTACTCTCGTTTAAATCAGTACTTAGTAAAAATTGGATTTGTTAAGTGTCCGTTCGAGCACGCGATTTATACCAAGAGGGAAGGAAATGAATCTCTTGTCATCGGTGTGTATGTCGATGATTTACTCGTCAGTGGTACTAGCTTGTCAGCCATTGTCAAATTCAAGAGGGAGATGAGTTGTGAATTTGATATGTCTGACATGGGAAAACTAACTTACTATCTGGGCTTGGAAGTCTACCAAAGTGAGGGATGTATCGAGCTATGTCAGTCATCCTATGTGAAGAAAGTACTTGAAAAAGCAGGATTGACAGACTGCAATTCGGTTAAATATCCTACGAAGTACAAGCTGCAACTTCATGCTGATAAGCTAGGGAAATCTGTAGATGCCACACAATACAAGAGCATGGTTGGTAGTCTACGTTATTTGGTACACACACGACCTGACATTGCTTATGCAGTAGGCATTGTTAGTCGATACATGGAGAGACCTACAGAGTTTCATCTAAGTGCTATAAAGAGGATATGTTGCTATGTAAAGGGAACACTACATTATGGATTAATTTATAAAAAGGGGCGTGGAAACTACATTTTATCTGGCTTCTCGGATAATGACTTGGCTGGTAGTGTAGATGATACGAAAAGCACAGGAGGGATGGCTTTTTATCTCGATGAAAATTTGATTACTTGGCTGGTGTGTAGCTTTATCATCATGTAAGGCGGAGTTTATGGCAGGCACAGCTGCGGCTTGTCTAGCTATTTGGCTTCAGAGAGTTATAAGTTATGTTACTGATGTTAAGGCAGGACCTGTTACTTTGTATATTGACAATATATCAGTAGTTGACGTAGCTCGCAATCCTGTATTCCATGGAAGAAGTAAGCACATTAATTTGATGTATCATTTCATTCGTGACTGTGTTGAACATGGTTTAATCATTATCAAGCATGTTTGTACAAGTGAATAGAGGGCTGATATTTTGACTAAGGCATTGGCAGCAGCGAAGTTTGAGAAGATGAGGAATTTACTTGGAGTCAAGAACCTTGAAGATGTTTAGATTAAGGGGGAGTATGTTGGGATTAATTTTAATCTAAACATATTCTATTTATTTGCTCTGTTCTTATTTCGAAAATAAGCCAACGAGTTAGATGTGTACGTTGTGCTGCAGGAGTTCTGTTAGCAGTAGTCTATATGTAATCCTTTCTCCTCTGTTTTCCTAGTAACAAGATTGTACGTTTTCCATATTAGTAAATCAAACAGTTCCGTTTTCCTTTATAGTCAAGGTTAATACCTTTCAGCCCCTTGCCGAAAAATATTACACCATTAGCTTTTTCCGATGAAGTGAGGCACAAGACAAATTTTGGTTGAAATCCGTAATGTGAAGCTAGTTGGTATGGTATAGAACCCGGATTGTGCCGTAATCCAGCTACTCCTAGTACATTTTTGGGAATGGACCCACGGTTAATAGTTTAGGAGGTGCACATGAAAAAGTGAACCGAGTTACATTAACAAATGGGCCAGAATTCGCCCCATGGGCCGATTGAACTGAGACAATGTCATGGCCGAGCTCGCCTAAGATGGTTAACTGGGTCAGAAGATTTGTTGTCATGACACTACATGTATTGTTATGACAACCTGGTCTGGCAGGAGCTAAGCACTTGTGGCAATAATGGTTACCGACTCGTGAGCATTGAGTTGAGTGACAAAATGGAAACCGATAATTAGTGGACGAATAGTTTCTTTCATAATCCCTCCATAAAAACTTGTTTAGATCAACAAGTGGAGTTGCTACGAAAGGAGTTCCTTTTCGAATATTTGTTACATGGAGACTCGTCGCGCTATCTTTGCTCACTGGTAGCACAAGCGTGTCAGGCTTAAAGGGGAGTTGAGATTTGGGCAGTACAAGTGGTGGTAGGATAGAGATGATAAGTAGTATAAGTTTAAGGATTGAAGTAGCAATTGGCGATGCTTATAGCCTTGCAGGAATGTAATGTCCGTTACTAGTAACAATGGTTATTTTGGGGTATATTTATAATGATATTTTTGCAAATTTGAATATAATATGTAATTTTCAATTTGTAAATGTGGCAAGCTTTTCTTGCTTGTGAGGGTTACCTGGCATGCATATATGGAAGGCGGTGACAAAAGTTTCGGCTTTCTTAGAGAAAATGTTAGGTCCAAATGTGTTGTAGAGGGGGGGGTGAATACAACTTTTCGAATATGAGAAGCAATAAATACGATGCAATAAATGAACACACGGATTCAAGGAATATATGTCTTATATATAACTTGAAAGGGTTGCTACAACATTCATTACAAAGTATAACAGAAGTTCAGAGAGAAGTGAATGATACTAAGCTCTGTGAATGCACTCTCTCTCTTTCTCTTGTGTTTTTCTCAAGAATTGCTCACTAACTAAAACATTACACAAGTACTTCTATTTATACTACATGTAATCTATGTCCTGTAGTCTTCAAAGACTAAGATGTACGTGGCCCAATGATGTCCACATAAATCTTGCCTTATCTTGAAAGCTTGGAAATCTGCCAATCAGAAGATGCCATGTGTCATGTTGAAGCTGCACTCTAAGTAGAACTTCTACTTGAGAATTTCTACTTAGCCATCTTGAATTTCTAAGTAGAACTTCTACTTGAGAATTTCTACTTAGCCATCTCGAATTTCTACTTGAGAATTTCTACTTAGCCATCTCGAATTTCTAAGTAGAAATTCTACTTGCCATCTCGAATTTCTAAGTAGAACTTCTACTTGAGAATTTCTACTTAGCCATCTCGAATTTCTACTTGAGAATTTCTACTTAGCCATCTCGAATTTCTAAGTAGAACTTCTACTTGAGAATTTCTACTTAGCCATCTCGAATTTCTAAGTAGAACTTCTACTTAGAAATATTCTACTTGGTCATCTAGAATATTTAGTACTTGGAAAATATTTTGGTCTTCAACTTGAAACTTCAATGCACATCTTGAACTTGTGATATCTTCATGTCTTCTTTATTCTTCACCAAGCTCTTGAACATGGATCTTTATTACTGACATAAACTTGCTATCAATGTCCTGACACTTGATGCAACGGTCTGGTTCATAAGTGACTAGTCTTGATAGTGTTTTTGCTTCTTGAATAAATTACCATACCCAATTAGTAATGTGGCTTTCCAATATTTGCTTTCCTTCTTGTTCACTTGAAATCAATTGGTCTTATTGATACTGATAGTTATGATCTTGATTCTTGGCTTTTCAAATCACTGAGGCATGAACAACTTTGACTTGAACTTCTCTCAATGATTTCTTCTTGGCTTGATCATAGTTAACATGTTGAATTGTATTAATTACCTTGTCTTCATTTAGTGTTGATTTCTTGTGACTTCTTGTTCTTGATTGTCTTCTGGTTAAGTATCTTTTCCTTTAGTTGGGTTACATTAGTTATAGTGTTACAAGTTTACACACTTTGCCTTTCAATCTCCCCCAATTTGATTGTCTACAATGACATTCAAATTAATGAAGGATAACTCAACTAAACAATGAGACGAGAAAAGATAATTAACATTACAGTCTTGAATAATATACAATTGAAAAGTACTTGAAAACAATGCAAAGAACTTAAACTAGAAACAGAATTCGAACTTCGAATTAAAGATCATTTGAGTGATTCCTATCACCTGGATTATTTCATACCTTTTAGTCAAACTTGTATCACCTTATTGGATTCACTCTAAGGTGAATTTTCCTCAAGTGAGTTAAAGCAACCGAAAGACATGAAGTTTTTCCAACTTCAAGTTCACACCACTCTGACCTTTAACCCTAATTCCGTTTCCCCTTTCTAGCTTCAGCAGCTTGGTCTCTCTCTTCTTTCTGCCTTTTGCCCTTCTCCTTCTGCTGCTGTTCTTTCTTGTACACTGGATCTTTAAGCTGCTTCCACCTAGCATTCAACAGACTTACAGCTTCCATTTCTAGAGGATTCTTGGGCTCTGGATATGGATGTTTGAAAAGCCTTCTGAGTTTGTCCACCTCCTGAGTAGTTCTGATCTTTGGAATATCCTCAAAGTTCTTCATTATGAGCTGAGATTTCCAATGTGTTTTATCAGCTTTAAACTGACAATAGATCATCTTGGGGTAGCCCTTGACACGGTTAGTATTGTGGACACTAGCCGCATCTCACTCCATTCGCTTCTTTTCCACTACTACTTCAGATAGGTAACTCATGAGTCTCTGCTTTTCTTCCACAAACTTATCTTCCACTTCGCCCCATTTGAATACATATAATACTCTCTCCAGAAATGCAGCATCTTGAGTCCGTAGCAGCCATTGTCTACTCATATGCAAGATTGTTTGATTCTGGTCTGCATCTATGAATACTAAGGCATCGGCTGTATCTTCAACATAAGCATGTATCCAGTATACACTATCACTTCCTGGAACACCAATTGCCTCCCTTATCTCTCCTTGTTCCAGTGCTCCAGAAGGAAGAGTCAGAGCTTCATCTACATTCTTCATGGCTTAAAGAATATTCCATTTCTTTTCTATCAGCTCCGGCTCAATCTTCACGTCATCAAGAGGGTTTGGAGCAATGACATCACACTTCCACACCTCATTGCTCTTCTTGAATATAACTCTTTCAATGATCTTCACGGATTTATCTTTAAGCTCAGAAGCGAATCCCTTACTCATCATTTGTCTACAGACAGCTTTGAGAGATTCTACTGAAAGCTCCATTAGATCATTTTCCTCCATGCTAACCCTCTTCATCTTTCCGTCAACTACCATCCGGACAAAATTTGGATATGCTGAGAATTCTGGACCCTTGTCCTCTGCTAGCTGCATTAACTGATCCCTGTACAGAATGCTTAGCTCATCAGATTGAGAGTATTGAATTTTAGTCGCTAGCAAGAACAACTCTGACGCAGATCTTCTCATTATGAATTGGTCATCCACATATAGGAAAGATGTTGGGACTCCTTCTACCAAAGACAAGATAACCTGCCACTCCTTAAGATTTGCATTGTATCCAACCCTGACTTTAGAAATTAATCTCTTCAAAGCATTTATATAGTCCCCAGTCATTGGATTCTGCAAATTCAAGTTGTAGAACAGATAATCTGCATCCTTGTTATGAACTCCTTTCGCACAGGGTCCCATCATTATCTTGTTTCATCCCATTTCTGCCCTATCCTTCGTTTGTCCAGATCAACTTGAGGATTAGCTAGCCTTGCAAGCTCATGATCATACTGCTTCCCTTGTAGCTCCGCTTTCTTTTCTAGGAAGGCAGCACGTTCTTGCATCATCTTCATTTTATGGAACTGAGCTTGGTCCAAAGCTAACTGTTGAGCTTTAAGGGTTTCCTCATCAACAGGAATTTCTTCAGGCATTCCGGAAGAAATCCAATGCCATTGTATGCATTGTAGACTCCAATGCCCCCATCCTCTCATTGAGAGTGATTCCCAAGACACCACCAGCATGGCCCAAGTCATTGACCTTATTTGTCAAATCATCAAAAGCTGTAGCTTGACTTGCCATTCTTGCTGCGTAGTCCTCTAGAGCCCTTTGGTTGTTTCCAATGTTCATCCCGAATTGCCCCATCGTCTGTCCGAACTGCTTCATCTGAATTTCCATAGAAGTCATACGCGTATCAAGATTTTCAATGTTAAGGGACGGTGTTTGGTTTAGGTGACCTCGCTCTAATACTCGTTCTGTTGGTATTTGGCGCTCGGTTTCGGGCCTTGAAAATGAAGGTCCCTCTCTCCCTAACCTCTCACACACACTCCCTGTCTCACGCTCGTGTATGTCTTCAATGATTGATCCAAATAATGAAGCAGTACCTGCAGAAAATTGATAAGAAATGTTGTTGACAGTTATGGGATCAAATTCTGTTTGTTCCTGAGTTGGAATCTCAGGCTGAGAGGCTGCAAAGTGTTCTTGTACAACATCAGAACCGATCCTCTTTGCAGCATTAGTACGTACCGGTGAAGGTACGGCTGAAGTTCTTAAGACTTCATGTCCTCTTGAAGCAACAGTATCTTCAAGAGGTACATCATCCTCACCAAAATCAAAATTCCTATGCGCAGATTGTTTAAAGGGAGAACCACTCTCGTGAGGTGGAGTGGTTGCGTGTGACATACTAGGGTTTGACTGTGGTTGTGAAGTAGCAGCGTGGAAAAGTTTGGCTTTCTTTCGAATAAGTTGCTGCTCTTCGGGTTCATTCTCCTCATCATTTTCTACATATACACGTGCTGGCTTTCTGACTTCCGTTAACAAGGGTGAAAGAGAATAAGAATGTGTATTGGACTCAGAAATGTAGCTCTCACCCTGGGATAGATCCTGCGGGTTAGCAGTCTCTTGGGTCGCGGAATCAGATACATAGGAGGAATGAATAGTATGCAGGGAGAGATTACCTGATTGATTACCTTGTGCATCATCGCTTTCCTCATCAGGAATCTCATCAAATGCCTCAGCATGAACAGATGGATTTTGAGCATGTGATGAAACTTGTGATGATGCCTCCAAATTGGTAACTCCTGCATCATATCTAAGCCACATTTGTATATTTTCAGGAATTGACATCGGTTTACCTTGATGTTTATCCTGATTAGCAATGGTTGAAAGTGACTTAGTGCCCATCCCTAGCGATGCAGATGTTGGGCTTCCGGCAAATCTCTGTCTAACAGCAAGAGCATCCTTCGGTATTAGGTCATTAATGAGAATTTGAAGGAACCGAGGAAACCAGCAGACAACATCAGCTGTAGTGAGGTCTCTGCTTGCAAGAGATCCCATTGAGGCCACTATCTCAGAGAGAACGATGCGTCCATAATTTATATCCAGTTCTCTTGCTAAGGCAACTGCAAAGGTTTGCATTAGAATTGGAATTTGATGAAAGTCTTTTTCGCGTGCCCGAAAACATCTTGTGATGGCCTCGAAAAAATAATTCCATTCCACATGGAAGAATTGCTTTTGGATATTTCCTGTGATTGGGCCTTTCGGAGGATAACATCCAATTTCTTCAAAGAATCTGAGGCGTTCTGTAGCTGTAGGTTCTGGATCATAAGCATCTTTAATTGGGAATCCCAGAACTCTGTTGACAATCTCTTCAGTCACCTCATATTCCTGACCCGCTAAGGTAAACCTGAAACCTAAGGGGGTTGATTTGCTCCCAAAAGTAACCGCACTAGTCCATAATTGCTGTAAAGCATCATGTACTAGTGTAGGTTTAGCAGTAAAAGCATGGCTAGCTACGGAGTACAAATTGAGAAATCGTATCCAAAACTTAAACCGCGGGAGTTGATCACCAATTTCCGTAGAAATATTATAAAAATTGTTTTTAGCAAGTGAAAATTGGTGAGCCATTTTAATTAAATGTTTTTCTTTGAAAGATGTGAATTTTTTATTTAATTTTGAAAAAACAAATAATTTACGAATTACTCAGTTTTATTCCTTTTAATTTTTCGAGAATATCAAAAGATAGTCTGAAAATTTAAACTACGGAATATGAACAGCCAATTACTAGATCTGAATATTCAACAAAGATGAATATTCGTGTGTTTATCAGTGAAATCGTGTGTATATGTGGAGAATATGAATTCGTGTTTTGAACAGATACACAAAACTTGATGTTTGTGTGTATGTATATGCGCGTGTATATGCGGTTACAAAACACAGTATCACAATGATTAATGATAACACAGTGATTAACAGTCAAAAATTTGGCAGTAATTCGTGATTAGTATGAGTTTAATCACAAAAACACGGGTTAATTGTATGAAGTCTGTGAAATCGCACTGTTTTTGTGAAACGGCTGCTGTGAAAATGAAATTAGGTAAAGTGAATTAGGCATCGAGTTAGAGATGTATATATAGATGAATGTGAAATGACAAAAATGTCCCTGTTAAAAAGAGTGAAAATTACCAAGTCCATACAGGGAACATCTAAGTCGAACTCTATCTCGAACATTTCTATCCCGAACATCAAGTCGAACTTCGAGATAAAGTTCGAGATAGAAGTTAACTCGAACAATTAAGCACAAATGAACACTTTAACCAATTTTTCAGCAGAAACTATAGGGAAATCCTATCTCGAACATTTATGAAATGTAGTAAACTTGGAAAAATCCCTTCTAAGAAAGACAAGGAAATTCAAGATACTTTTCGAGTTAGAAGTCTATCTCGAACATCAAGTCGAAATTCGAGTTGAGTTTCGAGATAGACTAAGAGCTCTATATCGAACATCAAGTCGAAATTCGAGTTGAGTTTCGAGATAGACTAACTCGAAGTTAATCTCAAATTCTTTCCAAAATACCCCCTTGAACCAAAAAGTACAGGGTAATTCAAGATATGTTTCGAGTTAGGAGTGTAACTCGAAAAATTCCCTTTAGCTTAACTGAGAACTCTATCTCGAACACCAAGTCGAAATTCGAGTTGAGTTTCGAGATAGACTAAGAACTCTATCTCGAACATCAAGTCGAAATTCGAGTTAAGTTTCGAGATATACTAACTCGAAGTTAATTCTCAGTTCTTTTCAAAATATTCCCTTAATGGAAACCTCATCTCAACCTTTGAGATAAAATTCGAGATAGACTTTATCTCGAATATTTTGAAGATAGAATTAGAATTTTTTCAAAAACTTCACTCTGACAGATTAAGTCGAAATTCAAGTCGAATTTCTAGATGAGTTTCGAGATAGAACCTAACTCGAAATTATGAAGTTTTTTAATTCTAAGGTCTCTAATTACATGAAACTCAAAGGTAAATTCATCTAAAAATCATGCAATATTTAGAATATTATGAATTTAACTCCCCCTATGATCATGCAATCTAACAAGCATAAATTCACAGATTTGTGCTATAAAAGACACTTAAAACACAAGGAATTTATGCAAAATCACACTATATGCAAACTATAACAATCATTAATTAGGCATTTTAAAGTCTAAGCACATAATGATTGATTAGCTTGCACATACAAACATAAACATGGATTTTACAGATAGAAGGCTTTACTAACTTGTGTTAAGCATTCCCAATTCACCAACCAACCTATTGAATGTTACTTCATCAAGAGGTTTGGTGAATATATCTGCAATTTGTTGCATTGTGGGCACAAAATGTAGCTCCACAGTCTCCTCCTCGACATGTTCTCTTATGAAATGATACCTGATGTCAATATGCTTGGTTCTTGAGTGATCTACAGGATTGTTGGTTATGGCAATGACACTTGTGTTGTCACACATGATTGGAATTTTGTTGTGCTCCATGCCATAATCCTTCAATTGGTTCCTCATCCACAATATTTGAGCTACACAGCTTCCAGCAGCAATGTACTCAGCTTCAGCAGTAGAAGTAGATACTGTATGTTGTTTTTTACTTTGCCAGGACACCAATCTTCTGCCAAGGAATTGGCAAGCACCAGATGTGCTTTTCCTATCAATCCTGCAACCTGCATAGTCTGAATCCGAATAGCCAATAAGATTAAAACCTGTATCTCTTGGGTACCAAATCCCTAGATTTGGTGTGCCCTTGAGATACCTAAAAATTCTTTTGACGGCTACGAGATGTGATTCTCTAGGATCCGCTTGGAACCTTGCACATAAACAAGTTGCGAACATTATATCGGGTCTACTTGCAGTTAAATAGAGGAGTGAGCCAATCATACCTCGATAACTTGTGATGTCAACTGATTTACCTGATTTGTCTTCATCAAGCTTCGTGGCTGTTGCCATGAGAGTCTTAGCTGCTGATGCATCTTCTAGATTATACTTCTTGAGTAAATCTCTGACGTACTTGGATTGACAGATAAAGATACCATCTTTTCTCTGACTGATCTGTAATCCAAGGAAGAAGGACAGCTCTCCCATCATGCTCATCTCATATTTTTCCTGCATTAGTTTGACAAATTTCTCGCACAAGCGCTCATTTGATGACCCAAAAATAATATCGTCCACATATACTTGAACAAGTATTAAGTCATTTCTCACAACTTTATAGAACAATGTTTTATCAATTACTCCCCTAACAAAACCATTTTCAATTAAGAATAGGGATAGGGTTTCATACCATCGTCTTGGGGATTGCTTGAGGCCATAGACAGATTTGAAGAGTAGATACACAAAATCTGCATGTTCTGGATCAACGAAGCCAGGCGGCTGTTCCAGATACACTTCTTCTTCTATCTCTCCGTTCAGGAAGGCACTTTTCACGTCCATCTGGAAAACTTTGAAGTTCTTATGTGCTGCAAATGCCAAGAACATCCTGACTGCCTCAAGTCTTGCAACTGGTGCATAGGTTTCATCATAATCAATTCCTTCTCGCTGAGAATAACCTTTTGCAACCAAACGAGCCTTGTTTCGTGTTACAAGTCCGTTTTCATCCAGTTTATTTCTGAATACCCACCTAGCTCCAATTACGGATATGTTCTTTGGTCGGGGTATCAGTTTCCAAACTTTCTTCCTTTCAAACTGATTGAGTTCCTCTTGCATTGCAATCACCCAATCAGCATCGCCAAGAGCTTCTTCTATTTCTTTAGGTTCAAGCTTGGATAAGAACCCAGAATATAAGGAGATATTTGCCATGTCAGCTCTTGCAGTTCTTATAGTAGTCACACCAGCATCTGGATCACCAATAATTAACTCAAACGGATGGTCTCTATTCCATACTCGTTCACCTGGAAATTGTCTTGATGATTCAGCTTGACTTTCTGAGTTGGGGTGCTGACTACTTTGATTATTTTCACTAACTCCCCCTGAGTTAGTGCCAGCTCCTACAGAACTAGAGTCAACTCGACTCGAGCCTTGAACAGTAGTCCTTGAGCTGCTATTTACTCCCCCTGAGTTGTTGCCGGTTCGTACTGAAGAAGTCTCTCCTGATCTTGTAGAATTAGCTTGTTCACTAGACTCAGGTTCTTCATGTACACTTGGAACATTTAATGGAACAACCAACTCAGGTTCATCTTCAAGATCTTCTAAGTCCAGATTCTGAAATTTTAGGGACTCAGGTTCACTAGAATCTCTTGAAATTGATGAGAGTTTGGTATCATCGAATCTGACGTTGTAACTTTTAGTCACTGATAATGTGTATTTTATACACGTTTTGTCTTTTATTCTTCTGCATTTTTGTTAGTTTCGAATGTTGTTTTATTAATATTTGTTATGTTTTTCATCTTTCAGTGCCTCATGCTTAATTGTTGAAAAGATGACTTATTTTGGGCTTGGAAGGCGAAGAAATTCAAGAGGATAGTTAGAAGATGCATGCTCGCAATGCCGGGAGGTGTTTAATGCATTATATTGAAGATTTTATTTCGTACGGGCAGCTGTACGGCCGTTCAACAGGCCGTTCAAAGGAGCAGAATTTTCGTACGGGCAGCTGTACGGCCGTACAGCAGGCCGTACGGAGCTGCTGTGTATTAAAAGAACAAAACATAACTTAACCTACATCTTGTTTATCTTCATCTAACTTAGCCTCTTCAAGGAAAAAAATTAGGGTTAGTAGAGTAGATAGAAAAACATCAATTACTCATAATCTAGCATTGATTATGAGTAACTAACTCCATATATTTGGCTCAAGGAGGAATTCTTGTACTAAACCCACTTCAATTTAAGTAAGATCTATTTCACTCTATCTTGAATTCTTGAGTTGTATTGTTTATGATTTTGCTTGGAGAATTGTAAGTTGCTTCAATTTGCTCTTCTTGTAATATCAATTGCTAATTGTTTGTGCTAATCCGTAATTGTTAGTACATTCATTATAGTAGCACAAGTTTAGTGTACCTAAATTCTCAAAATTCAAGTGCAAATACCTAGGTTGAGCTCCTCATCCTTGGGTTTGTCCTAGCCTCTCTTTGATTGATTCCTTGATTTGGTTAAATTGGTAGTGCTTCACTATTGGTTGCTAGTATCAAGAGAACTAATTTATGTGCTTCACTAAATTAGTGTTTATATAGAAGAGAAATAAGTGATTGTGTGCTTCACCAATTATCTTGGTTAGGTAGAGTTGGATATATTTGCTTGTTGTTGGGTTGAAGTGCTTGAATATCCATAATCCTTGGGTCAAATATCCCTTGTCTTGTTAATTTGCTCATTGTGTTGTTGTGTTGGCAAATTTGGATATTAGCCATTAACTTAGTTGTGTTTTTGTAGCAATTTATTTATCGTAGGCAAGGTGTTTGTTAAAATACCTTAACCAAACTCAAAACCCCCCCATTTACACACTTCTAGATTGTAAGAGATAATCTACTCGAAATCAATATTGGTAGTCCTTCCCTGTGAACGAACTTCGAAAAACACTACCTTCAAATTGGAAGATTTGATAATGTGTATTTTATACACGTTTTGTCTTTTATTCTTCTGCATTTTTGTTAGTTTCGAATGTTGTTTTATTAATATTTGTTATGTTTTTCATCTTTCAGTGCCTCATGCTTAATTGTTGAAAAGATGACTTATTTTGGGCTTGGAAGGCGAAGAAATTCAAGAGGATAGTTAGAAGATGCATGCTCGCAATGCCGGGAGGTGTTTAATGCATTATATTGAAGATTTTATTTCGTACGGGCAGCTGTACGGCCGTTCAACAGGCCGTTCAAAGGAGCAGAATTTTCGTACGGGCAGCTGTACGGCCGTACAGCAGGCCGTACGGAGCTGCTGAGTATTAAATGAGCATATCATATCTTAACCTATATCACATCTAACTTCTAACATCTAACTTCTTTATCTTCTTCTTTGCCTCTTCAAGAACACAATTAGGGTTAGTAGGAATTAGAGAGGAGACATTAATTACTTGTAATCTAGCATTGATTATGAGTAACTAACTCCATTTATTTGGCTCAAGGAGGATTTCTTGTACAAAACCCATTTCATTTAAGTAAGGTTTATTTTCACTCTATCTTGAATGCTTGTGATGTATTGCTTATGATGTTGCTTGGAGATTGTAAGTTGCTTCACCTTACTCTTCTCGTATCTTCAATTGCTAATTGATTGTTCTAATACGTAATCGTTAGTTCATTCATTATAGTAGCACAAGGTTTAGTGTACCTAAATCCACAAGATTCAAGTGCAAATACCGTGGTTGAGCTTCTCATCCTTGGGTTTGTCCTAGCCTCTCTTTGTTTAATTCCTTGATTTGGTTATACTAGTAGTGCTTCATTATTGGTAGCTATTATCAAGAGAGCTAATTTATGTGCTTCACTAAATTAGTGTTTTTAGAAGAGAAATAAGTGATTGTGTGCTTCACCAATTATCTTGGTTAGGTAGAGTTAGATATATCTTGCTTGTTGGGTTGAAGTGCTTGATTTGCTATATCCTTGGGTCGTATATCTCTTATCTTGCTTATTTATTCATTGTGTTGTTGTGTTGGTAATTTGGATAGTTGCCATTGATTTAGTTGTATTTTTGTAGTAATATAGTTATTGTATGCAAGGTGTTTGATAAAACACCTCAACCAAATCAAAACCCCCCCTTGTTCACACTTCTAGATTGTAAGAGATAATCTACTCGAAATCGATATTGATAGTCCTTCCCTGTGAACGAACTTCGAAAAACACTACCTTCAAATTGGCGCCGCTGCCGGGGAAGGCAACAATATTAATTTTGAGTTAATTGTTTCTTATGTTTTAGATTTTATCTTTGTATATAATTTTTCTTTCTTTGTTTGTTTTTTTTTATTGGTGTGTCTTCATGTTTATTGGAGATAGACAACTAACCCTTTCAGGAGACAATGGAGAATTATTTTGGTTGGAATAATGCTCAAGATTTCACCCACGATCAAGAACGATATCAAGATTTTAATTCTTTTCAGAATTTAAATGCATATCAGGTGAATTCTTTCTATTCTACAAACTCATGCTATGCCCCTTACCCTCCTACCATCGATTATTCATATGCTTTTGAAAATCAATGTTATGATCCACAATATAATTCCCATGGCCATCAAGGGTCTTCTTCATCTACATTGTCATCACTTGAAGAAATGATGAAGCAAATGGCGGCAAATAACCTCCAATTTCAAAACATCACTTTTCAAAGGATATCCAACTTGGAAAAGAACACTTCTCAAATCATATCCAACTTGGAGAAGCAAATGAGTCAACTAGCCGAAACCGTGAGTCAATTATCGGAGGTCAATTCTCCTACTAATCACGATTCTTGTTTTGTAATTGATGAAAATGTTATGCATGACGAATTTGCTTGTTTAGTTGACGAGTGCCCTAAGCTTGACAATGATGAATTGGATGTAGTTGAGGATCTACCAAATTTAGAAAATATCTTTGAGCTTAATGAATTGGTAGATGAGATAAAAATTGATGAATGTCCAATTAAAATTGAGAAGGAATTTGAGCTTAAGATTGATGAGGTTGAAATTTTTGCTTGGGTATATAAGGATCCAATTTGGGAGCAATTTTTGAGTCGTAGTTATAATGATTATTCTGACAATTTTTCTAACTACTTTTCTTTTTCAAAGTCTCTTGAAGATGTGAAGGTCCTAAAAATATTTTTATATTTTTATGGATCAAAGGTATATTTGCACACCTTATTCTTATTATTGATTCGTAGGTATGTGCATTTATTTGCTTTTTTACCTCATTAGTTATAATACTTGTATAAATAAGTCGAGCCAACGACAATAAACAAAGCGCTTTTTGGGAGGCAACCCAAGGTACGTATGTATTTATATATTTTTTATGCGTGTGTTAGATTTCTTGCATTGATGTAGGGTGTTATTCATATTGTGAATTTGAGGATTGATCTAAATATTAGTGAGTGGGGATTCCATTTTTCATCTATTTTAATTCTAAGAAAATAACCAAAAAAAAAATATGTATTTTTGTGGTGTGATTAATGAATTTTATAATAGATTTTCAAAAAAAAAAAGTAATAATAACGCCCCGCTCAATAATATTTAGTATCGTTAATTATAGTTTTTATATTTTGTAGATTTGTTCCACTCGTGCCTTGATGTGTTTGTTTCATGTTTTCAGGAATTAGTATTTTATTAAAGCATTCAAGGATTTGTGGGAATTTTCTGGAAAAAAAAAATAATTTTTGTAAAATTTTGGGGCTGCACGGGCTGTCGTACAGGATGCAAACCGTACAGCAAGCCGTGCAGCAGCCCTTACAATTTTGTTCAGCTTCTGCTAGAGTTGTAGTGTAAAATAAGGGGCTCCTAAAAAACACACCCACTTGATGCACTGGCTGTACAACTCTTTCAAAAACAGAACAAAACAATCCAACTTATTTCTTGCCACGACACCACCATTCCATTTACCCGTCCCCACTTCTTTTCCCTTCTCACACCCCGTTTCCCCCTGTGTTTCCAAAACACGCGACCCCCTCCCCCCTTTTTTGTTTATTTTTTGTTTTGTTTTTTTTTTGTTTTCTTTGTTGAGTTTTTGTTTTCTTTTTTATGTTTTGTTTTTATTTTGTTTTCTTTTATTCAATTTTTAAATTTTGATTTTAGTTTTTATTTTAATTTTATATAAATTTAAGAATTAATTTGATATTTACTTTAAATTTTATTTTTGATTTTATTATTAATTGTTCTTTTTGTTTTATTTTATTTTATTTTGTTTTATATACTTTTATTCACTAATTCTTTCATTTTAATTTTGATTTAATTTTTTAATTTTCTAAACTAATTTTTTTTATAAATTCAGAAATGAATTTAAATTTAATTTACTTTGATTTTTGATTTTATTTTTAATTGGTTAGTGATTTATTTTATTTTATTTTATCTTTTCTTTTTAAAAAAAAATTCAAAAAAAATTAAAAACCAAAATTTAATTCTTTTTAATTTTGATTTTAGTTTTTAATTTTCTAAACTAAACATATTTTATAAATTCAGAAATCAATTTAAAGTCACTTTAAATTTGGTTTTTGATTTTATTAGTAATTTCCTAGTTATTTTATTTTATTTTAGTTTTAAAATTTGATTTTGATTTATTATTAATTTGTTAGTTTATTATTATTATTATTATTATTATTATTGTATTTTTTTTTAATTTTTTTTATTTCATTTCATTTCATTTTATTTATTTATTTTAAAAAAAAAAACCAAAACACAAAATTTAATTCTTTTTATTTTTGAATTTAGTTTTTAATTTTCTTAAACTAAGTAATTATTTTATTTTAGTTTTAGTTTTAAATTTGATTTTTGATTTTATTATTATTTTAGTTTTAAAATTTGATTTTTTTTATTTTTTTTATTTTTTTTATTAATTACTTAGTTATTTTATTTTAGTTTTAGTTTTTAAAATTTGATTTTTGCTTTTATTATTATTTTAGTTTTAACTAAGATTTGATATTTATTTTTATTTAATTTATTTTATTATTAATTGGTTAGTTATTTTATTTTAGTTTATATATTTTTTTTAAAAAAAAAAAACAAAAACAAATATTTTTATTATTTCTATATCCTTAATTAGTGTTTTGAAGTGGCTTTGTAGGTGTGGATTTCGCTTGTGGGTTATTTTTGTGGGTTGATTTTTCGTGGCATTAATTCAATTCTTGGCGTGCAATTTCGAAGTTGGATTCTGACAAGTATGAGTGGCTTTGCTCCCGGTTCTTGTTATTTATTTTCAGGGGAGTTCTCTTTCACTCATATCTCTACTTCATTTTTATTGTCATGCATGAGGACATGCCATGTTTTAAGTGGGGGAAGGATTGTTTATTTTGGATTGTTTATTTTGATGTCCGTTTCGTTTGCATTTGTTTGTAAAATTTAAGACATTGTGAGCTTGTAGCCTTGTTTTCTCCTATTTTGTGTCTAGCATTACCAATTTGATGCGAATCTATAAGTTTGATGCACCTTATTGCACACACACACTTAAAATGGCATGAAAAGTCTAGATTGTTGTAATTAAATTGTAAACATGACGATTATCTCTTAGAATGCATGGAATCAAATCGAGAAGATGTTATTAAAACGTAAACCTTGTGAGGCCTTGAACGATGATTCTTTTGCTTGTGTGTTGCTCCCTCTTTATGTGTGTTTGTTGCTCTAGGGCTTGCATTAAACCTTCATTCATGGATGCACCATAATAAGGAAATTCTATTTAGGATAACCTTTTTGGCCTTTTTAGCTTATGACCCATGAAATAATCCCTAGTTACCCCCTTTGAAGCTTATATCCATATTTTTCTTCGTCACTCTCCCCTTTTATACATGAGTCATAGCCAAATACTTCACTCTCGACCTAGTTGAGCTAGTTGAGTCTTGGAAAGAATTGATTGATGAGCATGTGAATTTGGAAAAGTTGTGAAGAGGAAGAATGCTATTTATCGTAAGTGGGAACTAGTTTGATGTATATATTTAGATGTGGTTCAAAGTTCTTTGTAGTATTTATTTTATGTAATGCATCCCCTTTGCTAAAAATAAAAAAATAAGTAAAGGGGTATGTAAAAAAAAAAGAAAAAGAAAAAAAGAAAAATAGAAAAAAAAAACAATAAATCTTTGTACTTTATTTTGTTTCAACTTTCTTGGTAAATGTGGTTGTGTTTTGTAATTGTAAATGAGTGAAGACATCCTTTAGTTTGAGAATTTGGTGGATGAAGCGAGCAAGCGTCATTTTGACTCAACTAGCGAGACTTTTACACCTTCCTTGAACTTAAATTTTCTCACCTTCACCCTAGCCTCATTACAACCCATTTTTTTGAATTCCTTGTTTTTGGTGCAATCCGGAATTTAGGTGAACATGCAAGGTCAAGTAGAGCGCATGCATTTAGACTTGGAGTTGAGTGAAATCTCTAGCCCATAATTGTGTGATGCATAATTGAGAGATGTGAGGTTTTTCACCATACAATTTCATCTTCTTAATGCGAGGCCATGTATGCTTTGTGATCATCTTGTCTAGTGTTCACGATTGAAGTGCATTCATTCTATCTTTAATGTCATGGTTACATTTTGCACAAGGTGTGTTATCTTGATTCTTGAATTGGTTGTTAGCTCGTTATAGTGGATGACAAGGTGAATAGCTCTATATGTTTGATTTTAGTTACAAGTAGACGACTCGGATATGTGAGTGTAGTAGTTAGTTTAATTAGTAGGTATTGTTAGTTTTTTGTTTATTGGTGATTTTTGTGATTTTGTGGGTACATCATCTATAAACCCTCACGAGACCTCACTCGTCCACTAGGGCTACCTAGGGGTTCCAAGGGCTTGTTGCATATGCCAAATGCAACCGTGATCACCTACGGAAGTGGTACTAGTTAGGAGTATATAGTTATGTTAATTTTAGTTTGCTCGGGACTAACAAAGTTTAAGTGGGGGAAGATTTGATAATGTGTATTTTATACACGTTTTGTCTTTTATTCTTCTGCATTTTTGTTAGTTTCGAATGTTGTTTTATTAATATTTGTTATGTTTTTCATCTTTCAGTGCCTCATGCTTAATTGTTGAAAAGATGACTTATTTTGGGCTTGGAAGGCGAAGAAATTCAAGAGGATAGTTAGAAGATGCATGCTCGCAATGCCGGGAGGTGTTTAATGCATTATATTGAAGATTTATTTCGTACGGGCAGCTGTACGGCCGTTCAACAGGCCGTTCAAAGGAGCAGAATTTTCGTACGGGCAGCTGTACGGCCGTACAGCAGGCCGTACGGAGCTGCTGAGTATTAAATGAGCATATCATATCTTAACCTATATCACATCTAACTTCTAACATCTAACTTCTTTATCTTCTTCTTTGCCTCTTCAAGAACACAATTAGGGTTAGTAGGAATTAGAGAGGAGACATTAATTACTTGTAATCTAGCATTGATTATGAGTAACTAACTCCATTTATTTGGCTCAAGGAGGATTTCTTGTACAAAACCCATTTCATTTAAGTAAGGTTTATTTTCACTCTATCTTGAATGCTTGTGATGTATTGCTTATGATGTTGCTTGGAGATTGTAAGTTGCTTCACCTTACTCTTCTCGTATCTTCAATTGCTAATTGATTGTTCTAATACGTAATCGTTAGTTCATTCATTATAGTAGCACAAGGTTTAGTGTACCTAAATCCACAAGATTCAAGTGCAAATACCTTGGTTGAGCTTCTCATCCTTGGGTTTGTCCTAGCCTCTCTTTGTTTAATTCCTTGATTTGGTTATACTAGTAGTGCTTCATTATTGGTAGCTATTATCAAGAGAGCTAATTTATGTGCTTCACTAAATTAGTGTTTTTAGAAGAGAAATAAGTGATTGTGTGCTTCACCAATTATCTTGGTTAGGTAGAGTTAGATATATCTTGCTTGTTGGGTTGAAGTGCTTGATTTGCTATATCCTTGGGTCGTATATCTCTTATCTTGCTTATTTATTCATTGTGTTGTTGTGTTGGTAATTTGGATAGTTGCCATTGATTTAGTTGTATTTTTGTAGCAATATAGTTATTGTATGCAAGGTGTTTGATAAAACACCTCAACCAAATCAAAACCCCCCCTTGTTCACACTTCTAGATTGTAAGAGATAATCTACTCGAAATCGATATTGATAGTCCTTCCCTGTGAACGAACTTCGAAAAACACTACCTTCAGTCACTTTTCGATCATTCACCAAGAACACTCTATAAGCTGCCACCACATCTGTAGAATAACCAACAAAGATTCCTTCACGAGCTTTTGCTGTAAACTTGCCTAGATTTTCATCATCTATAAGCACATAGCATTTTGCTCCGAAGACATGAAAGTATTTGATTGTTGGTCTTCTGTTGTTCATTAATTCACATGGTGTCTTTTCTTTATTTTTTATAATCAAGGTTCTATTTTGAGTGTAACAAGCGGTACTCACTGCTTCGGCCCAGAAATACAAAGGAAGTTTTGAATCATACAACAAAGTTCTTGCTGCTTCAACCAAAGTTCTATTCTTCCTTTCAACTACTCCATTTTGATGTGGAGTTCTCGGGGCTGAATACTGACGACGTATTCCCTTAGATACACAGAAGTCATTTAGCACTGCGTTTTTGAATTCAGTGCCATTGTCTGATCTAATCGTCTTCACAGTAAGTGTTGAAACATTCTCAATTTGAGTGATGTGATCAATGATTAAGAAAGGTACTTCGTCTTTCGTCATTGCGAACAATACCCATGTATACTTGGAGAAGTCATCCACGATTACCAAAGCATATCTTTTCCTAGACAAAGATAGGACATTCACTGGGCCAAACAAATCCATATGAAGAAGTTGCAGAGGCTCAGTAATACTAGAGATTTCTTTGCTTTTATGCGATGCTCGCTTCGACTTTCCCATTTCACAAGCTTCACAGAGTCCTTTCGGAGCGAACTCCATTTGAGGTAGATCTCTCACCAATTCTCGCCTCGCGAGAGCATTCATCGTTTTGAAGTTTAAGTGAGATAACTTTTTGTGCCATAACCAGCTTTCATCATCTGAGGCTTTGCTGTAGAAACAGGTGACCTCATTCTGATTTGCTGAATCCATATCTGCAACAAAAAGATCTGCCTTTCGAACTCCTCTCAAAGCTAGTGAGCCTTCCTTGATGTGAGTGATTGATACACCTTTCTTGTTGAAGACAATTTCGTAACATTTGTCACAGAATTGACTGATACTCCTCTCAAAGTTGTATGCAAATCTCTGGTTTCTCTTATTGCGTAGACCCTATGTTCAATGCTCTTTGGCTGGTTCCTCAGATATCTCGTATTAGTCTCAACCATGGGGGGAGTTACACCTCTCAGATTCAAATCCAATACCAACTGACTGAATCGTAGATAGACGTCTGTTATGCCTTCTCCTTTTCGTATTCTGAAGGTGTCATACTCCATCTTGAGTATGGGTGTCTTGTTACTTCTAACCTCTGCAGATCCTTCCATGACAACTTCTATCTTGTCCCAAATCTTCTTTGCTGTAGTCAGACCTTTGACTATGTTGAACATTTCGTGATCAAGAGATTCCATCAAGGTTTGTCGTACGGCAGTATCATAAGCTATTTGCTCCTTGTCAGCATCCGAAAAGTCCGCTGCCTTTTTGGGCTCAGACCGAGGTGATATAACCACCCCTCCTTCCGTATGCGCAGGAATAACCACCATTGGAACAAATTTACCCTTGTCAAGGACTTCCAGATATTCAGGGTTAACAGTCTCTAAATAGAGTCTCATTCTGAAAACCCATTCTTCATAGTGATCTCGGTTGAACATTGTGATCTTGAATGCATTTTTAGGAGCCATTTCAATTCTGGTCACTAAAAGTTTCTAAGTACCCAAGACTAGGCTATGTAGAATATTTATGTAGAACTTTTGCCTAAGTCGAAATTTCTCTAAGTAGAAATTTTGCTCAAGTCGAACTTCACCAAGTAGAAATTGTCCAAGTCGAAATTCTATGTAGAAAATCTCAAGTAGAAATTCTATGTAGAACTTTTGCCTAAGTCGAAATTTCTCTAAGTAGAAATTTTTGCTCAAGTCGAACTTCACCAAGTAGAAGTTATCCAAGTCGAAATTCTATGTAGAAAATCTCAAGTAGAAATTCTATGTAGAACTTTTGCCTTAGAATAATTTTTCTGCAGATTACTTTAATATTGAATAAACAATATTATCTCTTTAACACCTTTTGACTTTGAATGTTTTACTCACCTAACCCACCTAACCCACGTGCTAGGTAATGAATATGTCTTGTTCACTTTCGGCCGTGAATAATGCAAATCACAAAGTCCAAAAACACCTTTTTATTCTTTTACTATTTTTCTGTTTGAAAAGGAGATCAAAAAGTTGTTGGGTTGTATTCTTTGATAAGAACAGATGATGAACACTCAAGAACACCAAATATGAAAGTACCCAGATTAATTCACAAAAATTAATTAAAATACATCCAAGCTAAATAATCACACCTGGAGTATTTAAATAATTTTTCAGATGAGTTTTTCACCACAAACGATTTAAACCACACTTTTCAAGAAAATGAAAAGTAGATCTAGAAAATGAAAACTCACGATTCTTCTACTCAACACAAGGATCTATGTTTTGTATGTTAAACATAAAGCTCTGATACCAATTGTTAGGTCCAAATGTGTTGCAGAGGGGGGGGTGAATACAACTTTTCGAATATGAGAAGCAATAAATACGATGCAATAAATGAACACACGGATTCAAGGAATATATGTCTTATATATAACTTGAAAGGGTTGCTACAACATTCATTACAAAGTATAACAGAAGTTCAGAGAGAAGTGAATGATACTAAGCTCTGTGAATGCACTCTCTCTCTTTCTCTTGTGTTTTTCTCAAGAATTGCTCACTAACTAAAACATTACACAAGTACTTCTATTTATACTACATGTAATCTATGTCCTGTAGTCTTCAAAGACTAAGATGTACGTGGCCCAATGATGTCCACATAAATCTTGCCTTATCTTGAAAGCTTGGAAATCTGCCAATCAGAAGATGCCATGTGTCATGTTGAAGCTGCACTCTAAGTAGAACTTCTACTTGAGAATTTCTACTTAGCCATCTCGAATTTCTAAGTAGAACTTCTACTTGAGAATTTCTACTTAGCCATCTCGAATTTCTACTTGAGAATTTCTACTTAGCCATCTCGAATTTCTAAGTAGAACTTCTACTTGAGAATTTCTACTTAGCCATCTCGAATTTCTAAGTAGAACTTCTACTTGAGAATTTCTACTTAGCCATCTCGAATTTCTACTTGAGAATTTTTACTTAGCCATCTCAAATTTCTAAGTAGAAATTCTACTTGAGAATTTCTACTTAACCATCTCGAATTTCTAAGTAGAACTTCTACTTGAGAATTTCTACTTAGCCATCTCGAATTTCTACTTGAGAATTTCTACTTAGCCATCTCGAATTTCTAAGTAGAACTTCTACTTGAGAATTTCTACTTAGCCATCTCGAATTTCTAAGTAGAACTTCTACTTAGAAATATTCTACTTGGTCATCTAGAATATTTAGTACTTAGAAAATATTCTGGTCTTCAACTTGAAACTTCAATGCACATCTTGAACTTGTGATATCTTCATGTCTTCTTTATTCTTCACCAAGCTCTTGAACATGGATCTTTATTACTGACATAAACTTGCTATCAATGTCCTGACACTTGATGCAACGGTCTGGTTCATAAGTGACTAGTCTTGATAGTGTTTTTGCTTCTTGAATAAATTACCATACCCAATTAGTAATGTGGCTTTCCAATATTTGCTTTCCTTCTTGTTCACTTGAAATCAATTGGTCTTATTGATACTGATAGTTATGATCTTGATTCTTGGCTTTTCAAATCACTGAGGCATGAACAACTTTGACTTGAACTTCTCTCAATGATTTCTTCTTGGCTTGATCATAGTTAACATGTTGAATTGTATCAATTACCTTGTCTTCATTTAGTGTTGATTTCTTGTGACTTCTTGTTCTTGATTGTCTTCTGGTTAAGTATCTTTTCCTTTAGTTGGGTTACATTAGTTATAGTGTTACAAGTTTACACACTCTATCTTTCAGAAAACTTTGGTGCTTCTAATATAGGTGTCACATTACATGTGAAGGTTTGCAATTTGCATGCCCGTTTTAACATGTAGTGATGTAGAGAATGATGATTATCTTTAACTCTCTTTTTCTTCTCCTTTTTTGTTCGCCAAGTGATGTTTATCTAATTACATGCATGTACACAGAAGGATGAAGATAAAGCTTCGTCATGAGTTCTCTTTATGTATGTCACTTTGAGTTTTAGATAAACTTGACTAGCTGTAAGCTGATCCTAACTTCTTATAATATCATACACCGACATACGATTTTATACTATTATTGTTTAAAAAAAATAAATTGTTCATTTATTTTTATTCAAGACTGACATTGCTTCGTTTTGCATTTTGTAAGTTATTTTTATGGATTGTTAAGGTAGTAAAAGGAGGGAAAAGGAGTAGTATAACAGAATGGTACTGTTGAATATATTATATGATCCTGTTCGCTTCCCTAACATTTTGAGGTTTTAGGAGAACTGGTAACATGGTATCAGAGCTCTGGATGTGGGAGGTCTCAGGTTCGAGTCCCTCCTACCCCAATATTCTCATTTATTGAAATTGTGTGCTATGGTACCTAGTAAAAAGGCACGAACAACCTAGTGATCCACTATTTGACCAAAATAATGGGCCTTCGAATGAGGGGGATGTTGAATATATTATATGATCATGGTTATCCACCTAGTAAAAAGGCACGAACAACCTAGTGATCCACTTTTTGATCCAAATAATGGGCCTTCAAGTGAGTGGGATGTTGAATATATTATATGATCCTTGTGATCCATGAGTGAGGGGTGATAGAAAGCAAGAACATTTCCATTTCATTTCATTAAAACACAGTGCCCCCTCTTTGATCCAAATAATGGGCCTTCGAGTGAGGGGGATGTTGAATATATTATATGATCCTTGTGATCCACGAGTGAGGGGAGATAGAAAGCAAGAACATTTTCATTTCATTTCATTAAAACACAACACCCCCTTCCATTGAGCAGAAACAATGAGGAAGAACCCTAAATCCCAAAAATTGTGTTCACCTTCAGCAGAATTAATCGAGGGCAATGATGACTTACTGGGTCTGCTCTTACCCTATCTTTCAGTTAAGTCACTGACCCGATTCAAATCGGTATCGTCCAATCCCCAATTCCGCTACCACACTGTTGAAAACCCTAGCTCCCGCATCCCCTCGGGACTCTACTTATACAACCCTACCAATTTTAAGGACCAAACCGTTTATTCCATATCTCGCTTTACGTCTCAAGGTAAAATTATTCCTCTTGATTTACCCAATAATATTCCAAAAAAGTTGAGGGAGTTACTCCCAGCAAAAGATAATATGCGTGTGGTATAATCTTGTATTGGGTTGAATTTATTTAAATTCAACATTATTTATAATCAGATGAAGGCCTATTGTGTTCGTAATTTAGTTACGAATCAACTAAATTTATTACCTGTACCCAACTTAGATCCTAAAGAGCGGACTGTTACTTTTGAAATATTGAAATTGTGTGCTATGGTGGGTGCAAAAAGGGACGAGATCCTCACCTAGTAAAAAGGCACGAACATACTAGTGATTCACTCTTTGACCCAAATAATGGACATTCGAGTGAGGGGGATGTTGAATATATTATATGATCCTGGTGATCCACCTAGTAAAAATGCACGAACAACCTAGTGATTCACTCTTTGACCCAAATAATTTACCTTCGAGTGAGGGGGATGTTGAATATATTATATGATCCTGGTGATCCACGAGTGAGGGGGAATGTTGAATATATTATATGATCATGGTAACCCCGCTTCCCTAACACCTTGAGGTTTTAGGAGAATTGATAACTTAACGGTTATTTACAGTTTGATCAAAAATAGGAGAACTGGTAACTTAAGGACTACTTACATTTTGATCAAAAATGGAAACAGAATCAAACTAAGGTGTTAGGTCCACTATGTTTGTAGAAGGGGGGGTTGAATACAAACAGTACTGTTTTATCGAAATTTGTCCGGATAAATTTAATTTATATTTTGACAAATTTGAGCGGAATTAAATGAAACAAAATTCAAGTTGAATATAAAATTATATTAACTTGAGGGGTTTGTTACAAATACAGTACAGAAATTATATCTAGTTAATAAAAACAAATTAGAAAATTCGACATGAATTTTTCTAGATTTGTTAATAAAAATCGAGATATAGATTAGGAGTAAAAACTCGCTAATATTACAAGAGTATCAAATAAACAAGTTCTATCGGATCAGATATTAAAAATAAGATGAACTTGATTTTCTATGAATTTTTCTCTTGCTGTGTTGTTCTTCAAAAATGAGAGAGAATGGAGCTGTTCTTGTTTTTTTCTTTGAATGTTATGTTCTGTGTTCTTCTTTCTGGCTGCTGTCTTGATTTATTTAGCCTCCTGCATCTTTTCTTTTTCTTTTGTACTGCCAAGACAATCGGCAAGACAATCTGTTCTTACAAGACAATCAATTTTGTACTGCCAAGACAATCGTCAAGACAATCCAAAATCTCCAAGACAATCAATTTATATTGCCAAGACAATAGGCAATACAATTAACAAGACAATCAAGATTAACAAGACAATCGTCAAGACAATTGAGATTGTCTTGTTAATATTAATAATAAAAGAAACCGACTGTAAAGATTGAATTGAAAACAAACTTTGAACTGGTGTAAGCTGAAACCATTCTCAGGAGACCTGTGTGAAAGACACACGCGCACATTCTGGTTTCTTTAGAGCGCGTGTGTACCACGCGCGCCTCAGGCGCGTTACATGTTGTCCGACAGAAATTCCTGCGCATGTGACTTCTGTTTCTCTTTTGATTTTTTTTCTCCTCATGTTGCTTTCTTCTTTTTTCTTTCCCATGCATGGCTGTTTCTTTTTAGTGTCCAGTGTCTTTCTTTATTTCATTAGTCGACCATAACATCTTCCTTTTCTTTTTTTTTTTTTTTATTTATCTTTTGTTTCTTTTCTTTTCTTTATCTATTATATTTAATTTAATTAACTATTAATCAATTAATCATTTAAATGAATAATGATTAATTAATTAATAAACTAATTAATTAAATCTAATAGATTAATATATTAATTCAAAATTAATTAACATGATAATTAATTTAATAAATAAATTAATTCAGAATGAATTAATTTATTAAATTAAATCAATTACATAATTATATTAATTAAAAGAGAATTAATATAAATCTTTTGACAGCTCAAATCTTTTTCTTGAACCACTGAAAGTAATAAAGAATTACCACCGAATTTTCGTTGACGCTCGATGCACGGTCTGGTTCATGAGCGACTAACTCCAACGGCTTTTCTTTATTTTTGACTTTATAGCTGTGGTTAATGTCTTCTCTTAATATACCCGTCTTGATAGCTTGAACCACTGAAGTTAATGATAAACAACCACTGTTTAATGTTGACACTCGATGTACTGTCTGGTTCATGAGTGACTAACCGCAATGAATGTTCTTCACATATTGACTTTAAAATCTGGTTCCTTTTCTTGTCTTTTTCTTCTCTCTCTATTAATTCTTCTGTACTGTCTCTGTCACTGTTGAAATCTCTGTCACTTTAAATGAATCCACTTCTTTAACGAATACTTCACTGAAGTTTGATCAGATGTCTGAACTTCTTTCAATGTAGTAATTCCTCAAGTCTGTAGATTGACCTTGATCTTTTTCTTCTGATAGATAATACAATCTGAGATTCCTTGTGACAGTCTATATACTATTTACTATTACAATCTTGTTCAAGTTGAGTTGTATCCTCGAAATACAAATAGGCTACATCATATGCCTTTCATAAGGTTTTATTCTTTCAATATTTATCAAGTAGACATAGATTTTATTATATTAAAGTATCGTAGTCGTCTTACAATATGTACTATATTAAAGTCTAGAAATTGAACTGAACTTTGAACAACTACCGGAGAATTTAAAGATTTCTTGGCATGTGTAAACTCATATGTGCACATCCGCTAGGTGCGAGAGTCCAAAATTATCAGCAAAGGGCTAAGCGCTCAGCAATGAGGCTACCCTGCCATTTTTATAACTTGTTACATTACTATAAAATTCGGCTAATTTCGACCGACTCATAATCACTTTGTTAGTGATTATAATGACTCCAAATCCAATTAATATTTATTTGGCGAAAGACTCGAACAATAAATTTAATAATAAAATCCAAAAAAGTTGCAATGTGATACCAGGAGAAATTAAACGACATGACATGAGTCCACAAAAAAGAAAATGGATTGTTTTTTGAACTTTAATATTCAATCTGATCAAATTTCAGTAAACTATAAAATGATTCGAAATTGACTCCTTTTTTTACTAACAATAACCTGAAATCCTAGAGTCTCAAGTGATAGCTAGTCAGTGACTTCGCATTCACCTTCTTTCCATTTCTAGAGTTGTTTTCCTGTTAGCATAAGCTCAATTGTTTTGGTCCTACATCTCTATCTAAAGTCAAGAGGGATTGTTTTTCCCGTCTCTGATTGATTAGAACATTCTCCTGATCCCCATCAGCACACAGTGCTATGTTTCTTATTGCTCTGGTCTCCCCACGTGGTCATGGTCATTTCCGACATAATCTATCAAAAACTATAACATTATGAACTACAAGAAGTTCAGACTTATAAGGAAATTGAAGCAGAGTTGAGACTTATAAGAGTCTCAACTTCTTATAAGTTGAGACTTATAAGAAGTTGGATTATACACCCTACTAATTAGCAGCCTTCACTCTGAATACTATACTATGAACCTGAGACTGAACGTGCAAGTTTTCCCAGCTATATAACCATGACTACCAATTATTACAGTTTAGAAAGATTCCAAGTCTATGTAAACAGATGTTTAGTTCCATTCTCTGATAAATGAAATCCAAGGAATGCAGGTGGAAGCAAAGTCATGTAATCGAATATAAAAAATCTTGAACCCATAGTAATTCTGAAAATGGCATATTCCATATATCTACGATTGTGCTGGCCAAATCATATTACTTATGAAACTGTGTCTAGGAAGGCTCTATTAAATCACTTCAATTCATTTCATAATTTGTTAAACCACTTGTGTTCATAATCAGTAGAAGAAAGCTTAGTTCAATTTCTATGTATTATGGTCATCATTGATATCATCATTCATTTAGTAAAAATAAAATCATTCACAAGATACTTATAATTCTTAATCATCTACACTAGCATCCGTTATCACCAAAAATCTTAAACAATCCCAGAGTATACTTATCCAAAACACTATATTAAAGTCTAGAAATTGAACTTAACTTTGTACAGCTACCGGAGAATTTAAAGATTTCTTGGCATGTGTATACTCATCTGTGCACATCCGCTAGGTGCGAGAGTCCAAAATTTTCAGCAAAAGGCTAAGCGCTTCAGCAATGAGGCTACCCTGCCATTTTTGAAGTAGGACTCGAGCAACAGTAGCATACTAAAATTGTGGAGACAACCACATGACATGGATTAAGAATTTAAAGGATGTTCATTAGATAAAGGCTGTTCTTTGGAACGAGCGTCTTAAATTACCAGAAAAGGCAACCAATTCTTTTAGCTTAATTAAATTTAACCTTCTACTTGTTTTTTTAGCTATGTAGATTGTGATTTGTGGTGCTTTATAGCTGTAATTAATATATACCAAAATTTTACTTATAACAAAAAGAGTTTCCCTGTTGAACTGAGAAATCTTCTTGTAAAATTAAATAATGTGTTTCACGGGATAATATCTATAACTGAATACAAAGTTCTTCATACAATCTTACAAGTCCTTACAGGATTTCTTGAAAAATGCAAAGCAAGGAGAAGGATGAAAGAAAAGATGATGCAAACACTAATGCAAGACCAGATATGTGAGATACACTACATAGCCGGGAATCACACACTACTCATTACAAAGTTCTTAAGACAGATACCTGCTTAATTTAAAGATCATACAAAAGATAAATAAAAGGAAAAAAGAACAGATGATAGTAACACTAAGGGTGAGAGCAGGTGAGTAAGATAGCTGAGCAGAAGTCCCTGCAATGAAAGCCACTATCATTGCTATAATAGAAATAACATTGGACACTGTTGCAGCGATGAGCGAGGAAAGTATTACCGCTTTCGTAACATTGAATTGTGTCATTGAATAAAGAACTAGTGAAGATATTGAAAATAGGAGGGCAACGGCATCGGCTACCATAAATGTTTTAAAGGAGGACTTGTATACAAGTACTGCGGTACCTTGTTTAGGTCCATAGCTGTCGCTGTCAAAACCACCGGGCACGGCAAATCCTGCTGTCAAGGCTACCGTAGTTATAAGTGCAGCCACTACCATATGAGTATGCGCAATTTTTCTATACCTTTGGATAATTGGTTGGTCATCTTCTTGTGTGGGATCTTCTTTTCCTCGTTCTTTATCTTCAATCCAACGGTTCCAACGGTTTCTAACACGAGTTCTATCCACTGTTACGCCAACCAGCGCCTGGACGATTGCACATTTTTATATAATTGAAACGAATGACTACAGTGAATTGTACTGGTTGATAATCAGTGCAAAGCACGGATTGAACACAAGCTGAAATTAAAATATTAATATTAATATTTTATTTTAAATTTAATTATGTAGTTCTAATGAATCGAACCCATGATGAAGCTAAAGAAATTAAAGTAAACAAATCTTGTATAATTACGTAGTTGTAAGAAATCGAACCCAATTGTGAAGCTAAAGATATTAAAGTAAACAAATCTTGTATAATTATTTAGTAGCAAGGAATCGAATCCTGTATTTAATGATAACCAAATTTGATATTTTGGTACTTTGGTACTATTGTACACCATTAATAGAGTATAAATGCAGGGGATATTATAATTAATTGTTTAGGGATATGACTGATATATAAGGCAAATAATGAGTTACTCGTAGACGATGTACCTCATGGCTTTGGGTAGCGGTCTGTCTTTGATGAAAGACATCTCTAGGAGTGAAATTTGCGTTGTTTACTACATCCCAGTCAGCTTTCCAGTCATATGTATTGTGGAGTTGAGGAAAATAAAATCCATACTGGGCAATCAGGTGAAGAGGTGTATTCCCTTCCTTGTCTCTTTGAATAAAAAGGGCATTCTGTTTATCAAATTCTAGTACTCCTGACAAAATGAAATTGATCACGGATTTATGGTCTTGCGTAACGGCGATATGCAATATATTTTGATCATTTCCATCTACACTCTCCCAAACATCTGGCAAACAGTTTAAAAATGTAACCACACGAACTAATAAATGGAAAATACGTAAAGTAAAGGACAGAAAACTCAAAGGAAAGGCATTAAAATAACTCAAACCGTAGTGCAAGTACTGGAATATGAAGAACAACAGGAAGGAAAATTACAGAATAAAACAGAAAAGTAAAACACGCTCAGTACTGGTCTGCCCTCACTCTCTCATGTTTACAATAAGTACTCACTACTCCTCCACGTGTCAGAATCGTGTTGGTTGTTGACATATACCGTTATTGGCACATGATCCAAGAAAGATGCGATATAAGAGAGTAACAACACCGTTCCCTAGTGATTTCACCATAATAAATTAATTAGCAATTATAACTATTTTAACAGTCAGTAAAACAGTTAAAATAGTTACAATGCCTCCCTCTTAAGAATCCTTGTCCTCAAGGATTAAATTCCGGAAATTGCTCCATAATTGACTGTGCATCTTCCCAAGTGGCATCCTCAGGAATTGAGTGTGACCAATGAACTAACCACTGCACTACAGCCCTGTTGTTCTTCTTCACTGACCTCCTCTGTAAGATTTTATAAGGGTACACCAGGAACTGACCTTCAGGTCCCAACTTAGGTAGTTCAGTAGCTACAACATACTTTGATCCCACTTTTTTCTTAAGCAAGCTAATATGGAATACTGGGTGAACCATACTACCTTGGGGAAGTTGTAGCTTGTAAGCAACTGGTCCTATCTTTTCAATGATTTGATAGGGCCCAAAAAACTTGTGAACTAGCTTGAGGTGCCTCCTAATAGCCACAGAAATTTGTCTATAAGGCTGCAGCTTAAGGAATACCCAGTCCCCTACTTGTAACTGCAACTCCCTTCTTTTCTTGTCAGCATACACCTTATATTTATGTTGGGCCAGTTTCACAGCTTCTTGTAACAATTTATTCATAGCCTCCCTTTTAACTTGGAAATCCTCCACAGAAGCATTCAAGGACCTGTGATCAGTAGGCCAACAAAACTGCCTAGGCTTAACTCCATAAAGAGCTTCAAAAGGGCTCATCTTGATAGCTGAGTTGTATGAAGAATTGTACCACCACTCTGCTAATGGTAACCATTTATTCCATTGTTTAGGCCTGCAACTGGCCATTGCCCTGAGGTATTGTTCCACACACCTATTGAGCCTCTCAGTCTGTCCATCTGATTGTGGATGATAGGCTGTGCTCATTTGCAACTTAGTACCAGCCAGTGAGAATAGTTCCTTCCAAAAAGAACTTGTGAAAGTTTTATCTCTGTCAGAAACAATGCTTTTAGGCATTCCATGAAGCCTGTAGATAGTATCCAAGAAGGTTTGAGCAACCTGAGTAGCAGTATAAGGATGAGATAGTGGAATAAAGTGGCCCATCTTAGACAACCTATCAATCACCACCAAAATACAATCCTTGTCTCCAGCTTTGGGTAAACCTTCAATAAAATCAAGGGATATATCCTCCCAAATCTGTTGTGGTATAGGAAGGGGTTGTAGTAGTCCCCCTGGAAATTGGGTGCCACTTTTTATCCTTTGACATATATCACAACTAGCAACATAGTCTGCAATCTCCTTTCTTAGACCAGGCCATGTAAAAAACTGTGAAACCTTCCTGAATGTGACCTCTTGACCTGAGTGACCACCATATGAACTATCATGACACTCCCAGATAATCTTGGTTCTGATTTCCCCCTTATTACCCACATATACTTTCTCATTCATCTTCAATATGCCCTTACTGAACTGATACTGTTTGTACTTGTCTTCACCAGCAATCACTCCTTCAATAATAGCTTGGGCTTCCAAGTCATCCTCATAACTACCACATACCTCATTTAACCATACTGGTTGAAGAGTGGTGATCACATTTAGAGAACCAATTTTATGGCCTTCAGGTATCCTGGAAAGTGCATCTGCTACAAGATTTTCCTTGCCCTTCTTGTAACAAATCCCATAGTCCAATCCCATCAGCTTGGCAAGCCACTTCTGTTGCAATAGGGTAGATAGTCTTTGCTCAAGTAAGTACTTTAGACTCTGATGATCAGTTCTGATGATGAAATGGTGTCCTTGTAGGTAACTGTGCCATTTCTGTGTAGCCATTACAATAGCTAAAAGCTCTTTCTCATAAGTTGATAAAGCTTGTTGTCTGCTGGAAAGTCCTTTACTTAGGAAAGCCAGTGGTCTGCCATTTTGCATTAGCACAGCTCCAAGCCCTAATCCACTAGCATCTGTTTCTATTACAAAAGGCTGAGTGTAATCAGGCAAAGCCAAGACTGGGGCTGATGTCATAGCAGCTTTGAGCTCCTCAAATGCTGACTGTGCCTCAATGGACCAGTTAAATCCTCCCTTCTGTAATAGCTGTGTCAAGGGTCTACAGATGTTACCATACCCCTTAATAAATCTCCTGTAGTACCCTGTAAGCCCTAAAAATCCTCTGAGCTGCTTGATTGTTACTGGAACTGGCCATTCTTGCACAGCCCTGATTTTCTCAGGATTAGTGGATACCCCCTCACCGCTGATGATATGACCCAAGTACTCTATCTGTGGTTGACCAAATATACACTTGCTGGTTTTTGCAAATAGCTGGTGCATTCTCATCAACTGTAAGACTTCTTGTAATTGCACTAGGTGTTCAGCTAGGTTCTGGCTATAAACCAAGATGTCATCAAAAAATACCAGTACACTTCTTCTTAATTGCTTCTGAAACACCTCATTCATCAAAGCCTGGAAGGAGGCAGGTGCATTGGTAAGCCCAAAAGGCATGACCCTAAACTCATATAATCCATTATGAGTTCTAAAGGCTGTCTTGTGCACATCAGCCTCAGCAACCCTAATTTGATGATAACCAGACCTTAGATCCAACTTGGTAAACCAAGTAGCCCCTTTCAACTCATCAAGTAACTCATCTATGATAGGGATGGGGTATTTATTTTTCACAGTAATGTCATTTAATTTTCTGTAGTCAACACACATCCTCCAAGAATTATCCTTCTTCTTCACAAGGATTACAGGTGAAGCAAAAGGGCTTGTGCTAACCTGTATGATTCCCTGTTCTAGCATTTCTTTCACTTGTTTCTCAATCTCCATCTTCTGTATGTGTGGGACTCTATAGCCTCTTTGGTTAACAGGTTGGCTGCCTGGAATGAGAGGAATGTGATGATCTTGGTTTCTACTTGGTGGGAGTCCCACAGGTTCTGCAAACACATCTTTGTATTCTTCCACTAATTCATGTATTTGAGGATGGAGTACTGGTTTTGACAAGGCTTGGCTGTCTTCAGACTTGGCATTAATTAAGCACAAATAACCTTGAGCAATTGCAGTGTTTCCCTTGATTAATTTACTGAGCTTCTTGCAACTAATGGTTTGCAATTTTCCTATAGCAGGAGCCCCTTGTAGAACCACCTTCTTCTCTCCATACTGAATGGTGATATTAACTTTCTGAAAATCAAAGGTTACAGGGTTATGTTGTCTGAGCCAATCCACCCCCAACACCATCTCAGACCCACCAAGGGAGAACAACCTCAAATCAGTACTGAATGAGTGACCTTGAATACTATATTGTAGGCCCTTGCAAGCAGTGTCTACCAACACTTGAGTTCCATCAGCCACAGTGACCAATAAGGGTGGAATAATTTCTGCATCTAGCTTCAATTTCTTAACTAACCCAGTGTCAATAAAACTGTGAGTGGATCCACTGTCCACCAGAATACTCACTCCCTGCTTCTTGATCAGTCCTTGCAACCTCACTGTGCTTGGGGTTAGATTCCCTGCCATGGCATTCAGTGATATCTCTCCAGGGACCTCCTCAGTTTGCAGAACAGATTCCATCTCCTGCATTATTTCTGATAAATCTTCCTCTTCTTTGGTGTTATCCTCTTCCCCAATGATTGAGTAAAGTCTGACTTTGCACTCCCTTCCTGGATGATAAGCTTCATCACAGTGGAAACATAATCCTTTCTCCCTCCTTTCCATAATTTCCTTACTGGAAAGTGTGGACCTAGCCTTCAGGTTTTCTTTCATAGGACTCTTGGGAGTAGTAAAAGTGCTAGGAGCTTTGTAGCTGGGTTTAGACTCAACAGCAGTCGTTTGGCCACTCTTATTGTAAGACTTAGGGTAGTTGGCTGCAGGTTTGTTGTGTTTGGATTCTTCTTGCTTGGCTAGAAACACAGCATCCGCCAATGTTTGTGGCCTGAACATCTTAACAGCCCCTTTTATGTGCTCCTTTAAACCACTAAGAAAGCTGGAAATGAAGTACTCCTCACTGAGATGCTTATTTTTGACGACCACCATTGCTCTCAACTCTTCATATTTGTCCTCATAGTCACTTACTGAACCAGTTTGATTGATTTTGTTGAACAGATCTTGTACATCTCTATTATCCGGATTCTCAAATCTATTAATAACATCCATTACAAACAACTTCCAAGGTATATTCACCCTCCCACTTTGATAGAACCTGAACCATATCCTAGCTCTCCCTTCAAAATGTAAGCCAGACAACTTCACCTTCCTAAAATCATCTATTGGAATAAAATCGAAATATTGCTCAGCCCTTACAACCCACCCTTTGGGGTCAATCCCATCAAACCTGGGAAACTCAAGTTTGGGCATAGGGTTAAAGTGCACATGAGGGCTAGGAGGTGGATTGTGGCTTGGGTGGTTAAACGGTTGCATATAGTTTTGGTACGAGTACTGGTTAGGAGAAGGCACATACAAGGGTGGTAAAGTGTGAGGAGAAACAGTACTACCAATCATATTAGTACTAATAACAGGAGTGGTTGTTGAGTGTGATGGAGTCATCGTATAAACAACGGTGTGTGGTGGAGTGAGTGGAGAGATGGTATGAGTAGATAATTGGCTCATAGGGGAGTTGTTCATATTCATAGTATAAGAGTTGTTAACAGGAGGACTAATTGAAATAGGAGGGTTGGTGAATTCACCTGTGCTCGGGTTGATGACCGCCTCTCTATGGTTAGATCCATTAGTCGAATCCTTGAAGGTCACTTCTCCTTGTGGTGGTTTGTCTCGAGATTCATCCATTCTCCTCTGCATATTTATCATAAACAACTTAATCTCTTCAAAGTTCATTTCCATCCTACCCACTTGTGACCCCAATCCTTCCAACTGTTTGTTCATCTCTCCCAACTGCTGACCTCTTTCTCCCCTCTCCTTGCTAATCTCCTTAGAGATTTCAGTGATTCTTCCTTCCATCACCCCCATCCTTTCGTCCAATTTTGTAAGTCTAGTACCCTCCGCCATGACTCGATCTTAGTCAAGGATCGAGCTGCTCTGATACCAATTTGTAACCACACGAACTAATAAATGGAAAATACGTAAAGTAAAGGACAGAAAACTCAAAGGAAAGGCATTAAAATAACTCAAACTGTAGTGCAAGTACTGGAATATGAAGAACAACAGGAAGGAAAATTACATAATAAAACAGAAAAGTAAAACACGCTCAGTACTGGTCTGCCCTCACTCTCTCATGTTTACAATAAGTACCCACTACTCCTCCACGTGTCAGAATCGTGTTGGTTGTTGACATATACCGTTATTGGCACATGATCCAAGAAAGATGCGATATAAGAGAGTAACAACACCGTTCCCAAGTGATTTCACCATAATAAATTAATTAGCAATTATAACTATTTTAACAGTCAGTAAAACAGTTAAAATAGTTACAAAAAATTTCTTCAATACACTTTTGTGTCCTTCGAATGCTGCTACATGGATGGCTGTTCTCTTATATCTTTTATCTGCTAGATACGCCACAGATTTATCTACATTCAATAGATATTCAACCAAATCCTCAAGATTGTTATGTGCCACGTAGTGAAACGCCGTCCACCCATTGTTATCTGCTACCTTAATGAGATCCATATTCTTTCCCAGTAGAAGTCTCGTGCATTCTGACATATTATGAAGAGATTCATTATTATTAAAACAAGAGGTTCGTAATTAAGCCAGCCATAGCCGGAAACCTATGAAATTAAATTCATGTTTCAAAAGCTTATTAGTTTTTCCAATCCTGGCAAAAAGAAATTACTTAATGGACTAATAAACTTGTAAAATGTAAACTGATCGGTAAATTAGAAACATCATTTACCTAAATTAATTGCTTTTGGTTGAATGAATTTTAGTTACCCTACATTCTGTCACCCATTTCTAATTAATAGTATCAATTATCTACATGAGTACAACATCGTATCAACACAACGTTAGTATTCGATCTAAATATAGATATAGAGTGTTTGATATAACAAGAAACTGCAAAACAAGCTTTGCCAAGAACTCGACTTTTATTGATAATGCTACGATACATTATATAGACTACAATACAGAAATGAAAGGTTAGAAATAGGATCACAACCAACTCAGTTCCTAAAGCAACTGCACTACTTCCTTATCCAATCTATTACCTAGAAACTTTCCAGACTCCAACTGAACGACCGAGTCCTACACGACCAAGTCATATTATTACTAAAACAAGAAAATAAACAAAACAAATCAAACATTACTTAACATAAAATAAGATGTGTTTGAGATTATCCAACATTGCCCCCCTTAATCTCAAACCTGCCCACTCAGTTCCTTGACACCAAGAAGCTCACGCATCCTTTCAAACTTGACTGTAGTTAGAGCCTTCGTCAAACTGTCTGCTCGTTGCTTGTCACTGCTAACGTGTTTCACAACAATTTCGCCACGCTCAACACATTCCCTTATAAAATGGTAGCGTATATCTATGTGCTTACTTCGTCCATTAAACATCGGATTCTTTGCCAAATCTATGGCCGACTTATTGTCGATGAACAACACAACCGGACCAACATACTCAGTAGTTATCTGGCTCAAAACATTGCGTAACCATATCCCCTGGCAAGCTGCAGAAGTTGCTGCCATTAGCTCAGCCTCACAAGTCGACAATGCAACACATCTCTGCTTCTGAGAGACCCACGAAATCAAGCTTTCATTCAGATAAAAAACCATTCCCCCGGTACTCTTCCTATCGTCCACTGTACCTCCCATGTCGCTATCAGAATACCCAGTAATGATGTTATTCCCACCATTTTTCGTATACACCAGCCCATACTGAACCGTGCCTTGCACATATCGTAAAATCCTCTTTACAGCACTTAGATGCAGTGTCGTAGGTTGTTCCATGTACCTGCTTACAATCCCGACTTCAAAAGCAATGTCTGGACGAGTATTGACTAAGTATCGAAGGCCTCCAACCATACTTTTGTACATCGTGGAATCAACTCTTTTGCCTCCTTCATCCTTAGTGATTTGTTCCTTGGGATCCATTGGGAACTTTGTAGGATTACACCCTTTCATTCCAGCTTTCTCAATAATTTTCTTGGCATAACTCGACTGTTTTAGCTCAATGTATTCACCCCTTTGATCCACCTCGATTCCTAGATAGTAGCAGAGTTTTTCCAGGTCTGTCATCTCGAACTTGAGTCCCATCTGTAACTTAAAATCTTCGATAATCCCAGCATCAACTCCAGTCACTAAGATATCGTCCACATACACGACGATTATCAAACTGTTGTTTCCTTCTCCTCGAGTGTACACAGCATTCTCATATGGACACCTTTTAAAACCTAGACCTTCAAGACATTGATTTAATTTTGCATACCAAGCCCGAGGGGCCTGGCGTAGACCATATAAAGCTTTACACAATTTAAACACCAAATTCTCACTTCCTTGTACTTCAAAACCTGGGGGCTGAGCAACGTACACATCCTCCTTTATATCTCCATTGAGAAATGCCGTTTTAACGTCCAAGTGATGCACATGCCAACCCTTCTTTTCTGACAAAGCCAACAGTAAGCGAACAGTTTCAAGTCGAGTAACAGGCGCATAAACTTCTTCAAAGTCTATTCCATGCTCCTGGGCATAACCTTTTGCGACGAGTCGTGCCTTGTGTTTCACTACCCTTCCAGCTGCATCTTTCTTGAGTTTGAAGATCCATTTAAGACCAATTACCTTTTGTTCTGGTGGCAATTCAGTGAGCTCCCATGTGCCATTCCTTTCAATTGACTCTAACTCCAACTCCATAACCCTTTTCCAGTCCCTATTCTTTACGGCTTCATTGTAGTTTGCAGGCTCCTCAATTCCCATTAAGTACAACTCCTCTTCCAACGTCATTTCTTCAGTATCATCATACACATCTGCTAGTAATCTAGTCTTCTTTGGTGTGACACTGTCGTCGTAGTTCTCAGAGTTTAAGCGTGTTGAAGATTGTTGTGACGACGGACTGTTAAGCTGAATTGAAGACTGTTGTGACAACGGACTATTAGGCTGCATTGAAGACTGTTGTGACAACGGACTATTAGGCTGCATTTCCTCCATTTCTGTTTGATGCCTGTTTGCAGTGTCATTACCACCCATTCGTGTGTCTTCAACATGAAAATACTCGAAATCTCCTGTCTCATTCCCTTCCAAATTTCCAAGGTTCTCCCACTGCCATGTCTTCTCCTCTTCGAACACAACATCCTTGCTTATGCAAATTCGTCCCTTCTTTGGATTATAGAGCCTATACGCCTTTGTGCCAGGTTCCCTTCCCAGATTGATCACGCAAATACTACGATCATCCAGTTTGGTTGTATTTACGCTGGGAACTTTCATATGACTGACACACCCAAACACGTGGATATGACTGATGTCCGGCTTCTTCTCAGACCCCATGCTTCGTATGGAGTCAACCCTGTTAACGCTATAGTTGGAAGTCGATTTAGAACATAGACAGCATGTCTCACTGCCTCTCCCCACAACATAGCTGGCAACTTCATCTCTTTTAACATACTTCTCGCCATCTCCATTACTGTCCTATTTCTACGTTCCACAACGCCATTTTGTTGTGGCGTATATGGAGCTGTGTAATGCCTTTCTATTCTAGCCCTTTCACAATAAGCCTTGAACTCATTCGACCCAAACTCTCCCCCTCTATCTGTTCTAAAAGTTTTTATCTTTCGTTCCACTCCGTTTTCAACAAGTGCTCTAAACTTCTTAAATGCATCAAAAGCTTCACTTTTCTCCTTAAGTAAATACACCCACATAATACGACTAAAATCATCAACAAGTAAAAACACATACCGATTTCCAGCTGCAGTTCCTGGTGTGATTGGGCCACACAGATCACCATGAATTAGCTCCAACACCTTTTTCGCAGTGAAATTTGACTTTGTTGGCATTTGGTTTCTTGTTTGCTTAGACATCAGACATCCAGTACACACATTCTTCAACTGTACAACCTTAGGCAAACCCCTAACCATCCTTTCCTTGAACATCATAGTCATGGCTTGATAGTTTACGTGTCCCAACCGAGCATGCCACATTTTCGAAGTTTCCTCAATCTTGGAAAGCAAGCACTCTGGTTTCGCAGTCTCGATTATCAATTTATACAGTCTTTTTGATGACCTTTTAACCTTCATGAGTAACTTTTCTCCTTTGTCGAACACCCACATATATTCTCCTCTCATCATAATTCTGTTTCCCTCTTCCGATAATTGTCCAAGACTAATGATGTTACTTCGAAGACTTGGAATATAATACACTTCACTTAGAACTCGTTCTCCCCCATTCTTGCATTTAAAAATTATCGACCCCTTTCCCTTGATCTCCACAGTCGAGCCATCCCCGAATTTGACCTGTCCCATGATTCCTTCGTCAAGGACATTAAATTTGGATTTTTGTCCGGTCATATGGTTGCTAGCGCCATTATCAAGATACCAAAGGTTTGAGTCCAGCTGCATGCTTTCGTGACCCACGTTTAAAGATGGCTTCACATTGCTTTCATCCAGAATCATTAGTTTAGTCTCATCCTTCTCAAACTTTGCCAACAGCAGAGCAGGTTCTTCATCGTCCATCTTAATTAGATTTGCCTCTTGCCTTTGTTCCTTAAATCTCCTTGGCTTACGACACTCCGAGGCAATGTGCCCAAGAAGATTACAATTATAACACCTGATTCTGCTTTTGTCCTGCATTCCTCTTCCCTTGAATCCAGAACTTTGGCCATCTGTTCCTCCTTTATTGCTTCGTTTCAGCCACTCTTCTCGCGTGAATAATAGCTTACCCTCTTCACTTTCTCTTTCCTCCATTCTTCTTCTGTAAGCATAAGTTTGCTTTCATTTGTCTCGTTCCTTCCCTTCATTCTCTCATCGTGAGCCTTTAAAGAGCCCATTGCTTCCTCCACGGTCATGCTCTCAAGATCACTGAACTGTTCCATCGTGGAGGTGATCTGCAAGAACCTCCCAGGGACTGCTCGAAGCAGCTTCTTTACCACATAAGCTTCATTCATCTCCTCACCTAACGCTCGTATATTCGTCACAAGCCCATTAAGCTTCATGTAAAAATCATCAAGCACGTCTGTGTCTTTCATGCTTAACGATTCGAACTCAGCCTTCAGCGTTTGAACTCTTGCTTTCCTCACCTTGTCTGCACCCTGACACAAGGTTTTGATTGCCTCCCAGGTGTCCTTTGCTATTTTCTTTTCGGCAACTGATAATAGTACATCCTCAGAAATACCTTGGTAGATCATGGCCAAAGCAATTTTGTCCGTTTTCTCTTCCACGGTCTCCTTTGGATCAGTTGATTCAATAGCACTCCAAACTCCCTGAGCTTGCATAAACACCTTCATCTTTACCGACCATGCCGTGTAGTTGCTTCTAGCTAGCATAGGGTAACTCAGTCCAAACGATCCTCCTTTCCCTTTGTTCATCTCCGAGGTTGACATTCTCAGCACTCGCCAGTCTGCTCTGATACCAAATATTCGATCTAAATATAGATATAGAGTGTTTGATATAACAAGAAACTGCAAAACAAGCTTTGCCAAGAACTCGACTTTTATTGATAATGCTACGATACATTATATAGACTACAATACAGAAATGAAAGGCTAGAAAATAGGATCACAACCAACTCAATTCCTAAAGCAACTGCACTACTTCCTTATCCAATCTATTACCTAGAAACTCTCCAGACTCCAACTGAACGACTGAGTCCTACACGACCAAGTCATATTATTACTAAAACAAGAAAATAAACAAAACAAATCAAACATTACTTAACATAAAATAAGATGTGTTTGAGATTATCCAACAGTTAGACACAAACAAAAAGAAAAATTATAACTGTACAAGAATTTTGAGATGGTAACGTACCTGATCCCTCTACATTCATTAGTGCGGCATGCAAAGCCGTTCGTCCATCAGGACCGCCATAAGTTGGCGATTCACAATGGCCAAGAATTAAACCGGTTACACGGTCGTAACACCTAATCACAGCCAGGTAAAGCGGAGTTTCGTCATACTTGTTCCGAGGATATGAATAACTTGGATCTTCTTTCACTAATAGTTCAACCACTTTCTCATGATTGTATCGAACTGCTGCGTGCAAAGCAGTTTCAAATTCCAAATTGACTGCTCTAATCAAATTTTGCAGAAGCGTAGCTGATGTGTTCTCGAGATTATTTGGTTCTTCATTCGAAGACTTGGCCTTCGTAATGAGTGATTCAACAACATTATGGTACCCTTGCCTTGCTGCTAGGTGGAGTGCTGTCTCACCTCTTAAGTTGGTTTGAAATAGTAGTGATTCATGGGTAGTCAGAATCTCGTTCACGCATCCTATACTCCCGTGTTGGCATGCAAGATGAAGCACAGTATTATTCGCAGGTGTCCGTTGATCTCGGACGTCTTCAAAGTACCGGCCCCTTCCCTTGAGGACATCGGTGTCATCCTCAACGAGAGCTAAATACAACTCACTATCCATGTGATTTATTGAGTATATAAATTGTGTTTATAACGATCTCCAAAATTGCAAATCCAGGCAACTGGCAAGGAAGAACGTTTACATTTATGGACTGGGATGGTATCTTCATATATACACATATATAGGCAAGGTGCAAATATGTAAAGTCACTTGTTCATAAACAATTAATCTGCCAACTAATTAAATGTTTATGAATTAAATAATAACTAGTCGATAAAGCCGCGCTTCGAGACGGCGTTACAAAATTTTTAAAAAAATTCAATACATTTACGTTATATTATAATATTAATATTAAATTTTAATAAATAAATAATCTTCTCTAATAAATCGATTTCTTGTTAAACATGATTCTTTTAATTGAGCCGCTCTCTCGTTAAAACCGAAATCCCAACTTTAACATATATTATAAAGACTTATATAATAATTTTATCCTTAAAATCGAATCGTAAAAATAAAAAAAAAATTTTGTAATCAGTATCAAATTCTAATAGCTAATATAATCTTTTCTAGTGAGCCTTCATCCCGTTAAATACGTTTCGAGCCACTCTTATTTGGAATCGAAATTCTAAGTTCATTATATAAAAAGAGTAAATCCCAATTTTTATATTCTTTAAACTTATAGCTTCCGCATGGGAATGTCTATCTGTTATGTTAACATATAAAAAAAAAATTAAATACGAAGATTTTTTGTTACGGGAATAATATTAAATTTATTGATATATTTTTCTAATGCAAGTACAACTAAGTTGTGTAAAAAAATTAAAATAAAGGATTTTCTAAGAACAAAAATATACAGTTTTAAAAAATTGTATAAGATGTCTCCACCGTACCCGTATTCTATTTCAAATAAAACATTTTATTATATGTATTCCTTATATATTCAAACATTTTTTTTACGGTCTTCTCTAATGAAAAGCTTTCTCGTTAAACACGGTTGTTACTATTGATCCGCTCTCTCGTTAAAATAAAAAACGTAAGTTTTACATATATCACTTGTATGATAATGTTTATCCATAAAAATCAAATTCTAAAATAAAATTTATAACACCAATATGATATTTTAATAGCAAATACAATATTTTATAGTGAGTCGTCTTCCCGTTAAACACATTTCGAGCGCTCTCATTTGGGATCGAAATTCCAACTTCATTACATATTATTGATGATACTTATGTTACATAACAACTTACTCCTTAAAATCAAAACCTAAAAAATATAACGAATTCCAGTTTATACTTATTCTAGACTTTTTAAAAATTATGGAGTTTTAGATAATGAAAACACATCTTATTTTCTCTTTATATTATAGATACTCCTGTATTTATTTAGGATTCCTACATGACAATGTTCTTTTATTATGTTAATACATCAATTATTTTCTTTTTAAAAAATGATGACTTTTTATGACAATAGTATTGGATTTATGAATAAATTTTCCTAATAAAAGTATAATTAACTTATATAAAAAAGTATAATTTAAGAAGATCATACTTTCTATAAAATATTTAATTATATGTCTGCTCTATATATTCAAACACTTATTCTACTTCTAATAGAACTTTTATTTATATGTTTTTTCTATAAATTCGAACTCTTATTCTCTATAAATTCAAACTCCTATTCTACTTCCAATAGAACTTTTAATCATATGCGTTACAAATACTTATTCTACTTCCAATAGAACTTCTAATCATATGTCATTCCCTATAAATTCGAACTCTTCTCTATAAATACGAACACCTATTCTACTTCTAATATGTTAAAAACACCTATTTTACTTCTAATAGAACTTTTTTTATATGTTTTTTTCTATAAATTCGAATTCTTATTCTCTATAAACTCGAACTCCCATTCTACTTCCAATAGATATTTTAATCATATGCGTTATAAATATTTATTCTACTTCCAATCGAACTTTTAATCATATGTCTTCCCTATAAATTCGAACTCTTCTCCTCTATAAATTCGAACACCTATTCTACTTCTAATATGTTAAATGATATTTTTCTAATTCTAATAGAACTTATTTATATGTTTTTCTATAAATTCGAACTCTTATTCTCTATAAATTCGAACTCCTATTATACTTCTAATAGAACTTTTAATCATAAGCATTATAAATACTTATTCTACTTGCAATAGAACTTCTAATCATAAGTCTTACTTATAAATTCGAACTCTTCTCCTCTATAAATTTGAACACCTATTCTACCTCTAATATGTTAAATGATATTTTACATTTATTAGTGTTTATAATTCTAAAATTCTATAAAATTAGAAAAATAGATTGATACGATCTTAGAGCGCCACCTAAGCTCCCGCGTATCCTCCTTTATATATATTGATATATTGATTGGTAACATTATATTTTTATATGCATGCACATGGATACATTATTGATTGATTTCAACTCTTTCACACGATCAGTGTGAAGTCATGTTTCATAAGATATAAATAAATATAAATATAGATCCAATAAGTTTATCAAAACAAATACTCAATCCTAGCTCTAAACAGTTCTGTAGAGAACAATATTCACTACGAGAACTAAACAGTTAACAACAACTAAATTATGGTCCCGTTTATCAAATCTTAACATAAATTTATAAATTACTTATTTCGAAAAAATATTCGCATTTACTGTTAGGTTAGGGGACTTACACAATTCGAGATTCACAAACTCCAATGCAAAACACACACATAACCAATCGATTAGTTGACAAAATTCACCAAAGCGCGAAACAAAAAACACAAAAATACTTGACGGAAAAACACCCACGTCCCAAACTTGTATTATTAATCTAATGAATAATCAATAATACATCAAAACAATAACACATTAACGGTGTCCAACCCCGATACTTGAGCTAACAATGCTCAAGTATCTCCAAAAACAATACTTAAGATTCATCTCTTAAACTTTCACACATCAAACAAATACAATATGACTATGTATATATAGCCATCACAAACTTAGCCACCAAGTTACCATACAAGCATAATCATATTTGGTTTCCAATTACCTACCAAATTATAATCATACTTGGTATCTAATTACCTACCCAAACCCATAACATTATATTGGGTTGAAACCCAACAATCCTCCCCTTCAACCCAATACCCATATCGAATTGAACAGTACCCATCAAGCCATTGACGTCCATTCGCCAACGCCTCCCCTCGAACAAGAATATACTCATCTTGCCCTTCCGATCATTGAGTGTCGCTAAAACCCGTTTAGTGACCCACCAAACCCATCGTTCTTCACCATAACGATGTTTCCATCTACAAAATCACGTGCATCAACCAACGCGAGAGCTCTTCCACATGTTGAGTCACCCGATCCTTGCTTTCACAATCCTTTGGCCTCCTGAAGAAAATCATTAATATCATCAAAATAGTTTACCTGGTTGATTAAGCCATTGAAACAATTTCGATGACCTCTTCCATCTTCTTCAATCTAGAGTCCGAACACAGGATTGATCCACGGTGCAAGCCAACTGTCAAACCGCACGTAACTTTGTCTCTTCCTGCCTTAGCAGCAATCTCCTTATCAACAAATCCTTCATTGTACTTTGTCAGATCAATTGAACCTCGAACTTTTCCTTAACCTCATTCATCACGAACCCGAACCTTGGCTCTTTGATACCACTTGTTAGGTTAGGGGACTTACACAATCCGAGATTCACAAACTCCAATGCAAAACACACACATAACCAATCGATTAGTTGACAAAATTCACCAAAGCGCGAAACAAAAAACACACAAATACTTGACGGGAAAACACCCACGTCCCAAACTTGTATTATTAATCCAATCAATAATCAATAATACATCAAAACAATAACACCTTAACGATGTCCCAGCCCCGATACTTGAGCCAACAATGCTTAAACATCTCCCAAACAATACTTAAGACTACATCTCTTAAGCTTTCACACAACAAACAAATACAATATAACTATGTATATATAGCCATCACAAACTTAGCCACCAAGTTACCATACAAGCATAATCATATTTGGTTTCCAATTACCTACCAAATTCTAATCATACTTGGTATCTAATTACCTACCCAAACCCATAACATCATATTGGGTTGAAACCCAACATTTACATAGTTCTTTTTAGAGAAAAATGTGTATGGAAAGTTTAATATTCATTATCTTGCAAAAATAAGTTACTTATTTCAGAAAAAAGTATATATTTACGTATTTTTACAGAATAAGTATCTTATTTCTCGAAAATAAGATTTCCCAAAAGGAGCCATATATATTAGTGGAAAAAATATTAGCATGTTTCCTGTTAACAGCTAATAAACTTAAAACAATTACTAGTTGAGACAAACGAGCTCCTAGTCTAACAGCTCTTCGCAGACAATACATAGTGCCAGTTTGGGAAAACTTTTTTTAATGACTTATTGACTTATTTTCGGGTAAAAATTTTATATTTTGATAATTTTTTTTATACAAGTATTTAAAGTATGTTTGAGATTCAATAAGTTGCAAAAATAAGTTGAAAAATAAGTTAGAAAATTAGGAATCTCTAACTTTGTCTTAAAATAAATTGACTTATTCTGGAAAAAAAGTTCCCCCAAACACCCCATAGTAAATTTGTAATGACATAAATAAGCTGACAAGGTGCAAATACGTAAATAATAATGCACGTGACAGCGTAGAGGATGTTTATGTTATGAAATGAGCTTTTATCCTATAAATATGGTTGGTACTCAAGAAATGACTTTCCCATATATATTTGATATATCTCCTGGCAATGATGTAAACACCAGAAGAATGAAAACAACATCAGAAAAACTAAATCTAAAATTACAACAAAAAGGTGACAGAGCCAAATATTGTCAGCGTACTATTTTACTACTTTAATGAAAGCAATGAACGGCTAGTGATTAACCAAAAATGACATTCCTATAAATATATGGGAGCCACCAGAGAACTAATGGTTCCTTTTCACTACTGCAGCTATTTCAATATCGAATTTCACAAATCCAACTTCCCATAGGCCGTAGTCGTGTAGATTTCGGAAATCGAAACAAATTGATTTAAATATTTAATAAAAATTTATTTATAAATTGAAATTTATCGAAATATGGGTCCAGGTTCGCACGCCGGGTGTTTGACAAAAGGCAATTGAAAAAGTTTTTGAAAAAATAGTGTAATTTTAATGCAGATTATGCCTTCTGACGTGGTGCGTTTTCATTGTCCGTTTGTGGGTCTTAATGGGTGTCAAGATGGCGGGGGGAATGGGCTTACTAAGAGCTCTTTGATTTCTCATCTTCGCGATCGTCATTGTAGTGCTGAAGCTTAAGTAGTTACTCGATACTCTCTAACCACTGATTTGGCTATTTTTACTGAGGCTGAGTTGACCTTCCGTCGTATGGGGATTTGGCTTTGTGGGGTTTGTTTTAAGACGCATTCTCTTCATTCTAAATGTCGTCATGGTCAATGTTGTGGAATAAAAACTAGTTTACGATTTGTAATTAATGCTAGGGTGGTTGAGCTTCGAGCTTTAATGGCTGCTTCTGCGTTCGAGACTAAACGGTCCTCACAAAATGCCTACGTATCTCTGTATTAGAGAATCAAGCCAAGAAAACGTAGTTCTGAGGTGAGGGGTCAGGCCCTTTATATAGGCTGAGAAGCCTTAGAATTATGGTAGGATTTGGAGACTTGGTGGACAAGTCTTTGAGGAATGTTCTAGATCTATTCCTTATAGGAATCAGTTTCCATATTGAATTGGATGCCTTATTGGATAAGTCTGAAGGGGATATTATCCTTATCCAACTCTTATTTGCTGAGCTGTTTATTACCCTTAATATTAATTACGAAATTAATATTATAATTGGGGTTTTGGGCCCAGCTGGTGGGCCCCACGTTTGGACCATTCTTGGCCTAATTAATGCCACATTAAATGTGTCTTTAGGGCTTATTTTCAGCCCATATCATTTGCCCCCCAACTTCTTAGGAAAACTGATCAGGTTTTTGTAGAAGTTATATTTGCCTTAATCGAGACTCGGGGTCGTTTTTATCCCTTACCTGGGACTTCTTAATTTTCCTACCCTTATATGGGAATTTTGGTTTACACTATTGTTTCACGAGTATCGTCTTGATTGTAAAGTGTGGAGCGACCTACACATTTACGACGATTTGCCTTATTCGAGGCTTTAACTTGTGCTTGCTTTTAGCAATTTCGGCACTTTTATAGAGCTTTTATGCATTATTAGCATAAATGACTGCTCAATTTGTCAAGAAAATATTTCTATAATTTTCCTCGTATTTTTCTGTACTTTTCCTAATATTTTAGGAATTTTATGTACTCACAGGTATTTTTCGTAATTATTCCTAATAATTCAGGAATTTTTATGTACCCACAAGTATTTTAATTATTTTTGGAAATTATTTTTCAATTTCCCATTATTATTTTCAGAATTTTTAAAGGATTAACTTTAAAAAGCCATCCTGCCAAAATGCTTCCTGGGCGTGGGTACCCCCGCCAAGGAGACATTTTCCTTAGGCACGCCTAGGAAATTTGGTCTCCTGGGCGTGGGTGTACCTTCGTCCTATAAAAGTCATCCTGGGCGTGGGTACCCCCGCCAAGGAGACACCCTCCTTGGGCACGCCTAGGGGGTTTGGTCTCCTGGGCGTGGGTATGCCCTTCTCTAAGAAAAGTCGAGTTGGGCGTGGGTACCCCCGCCAAAGAATGGGTACCCCCGCCAAGGAGACACCCTCCTTGGGCACGCCTAGGGGGTTTGGTCTCCTGGGCGTGGGTATGCCCTTCTCTAAGAAAAGTCGAGTTGGGCGTGGGTACCCCCGCCAAAGAGACACCTTCCTTGGGCACGCCTAGGAGGTTTGGTCTCCTGGGCGTGGGTATGCCCTTCTCTAAGAAAAGTCGAGTTGGGCGTGGGTACCCCCTCCAAGGAGACACCTTCCTTGGGCACGCCTAGGAGGTTTGGTCTCCTGGGCGTGGGTATGCCCTTCTCTAAGAAAAGTCGAGTTGGGCGTGGGTACCCCCGCCAAGGAGACACTTTCCTTAGGCACGCCTAGGAAGTTTGGTCTCCTGGGCGTGGGTATACTTTAAGAAAAGTCGAGTTGGGCGTGGGTACCCCCGCCAAGGAGACACTTTCCTTAGGCACGCCTAGGAATTTTGGTCTCCTAGGCGTGGGTATGCCCTTTTAATTGGGCCTCCTGCCTTTAAATTCTGATGGGCTTTCGTTCTATTTTCTAAAAATGTCATAGAACATTCTAGAATTAATTCAAAATTTGAATTTCATGGGCTTCCCGCCTATTCAAAGGCCCAGTCACCTGTTGACAGCCCATTTACTTGCTATAACCGGTTGAGTGACCAACCATGGACTCTATAAAAGAGTAGTGTGCGTCTCTCATTTCTCATCTCACTATTCAGCAAAAATTATCTCTCCTTTCTCACAAATACTTTCTAAAAGCTCTGCTAGGGTTCTATCGCGAGGCGATTCCCGGCGTCTTTCCTCCGCCCTATTCTCCAGTTTTCGTTTGAAGATCGTTGAATCTTCATCTTCTCCACCTTCTTTTTTCAACATTTCTGGGTTTCAAACCTTCAAGGGAAGCATTTCAATGGAGGATTCTAGCTCTTCAGGCCAGTCTCAACTCGCCAACACTTCTACTACCGCTCCACGGCTTTCAAGGGGTAAGAACCCTAAAACATCTCTTGTCCATGCTAGTGTTTTTTCCCTTAGAGATCTTTTAAATGAGTTTGGTCAAGCTTTTCCCAATATGCTCCATTTAGATGCTTATGAGTATAAATCAAAATACAAACAGCATAGGTTAGATATTTTAGCCCAACTTTTTCATATTAATGGGCCTTATAGGGCCGTTGTTCCGGCCTCAAATGAAAGGGCTTGTCACCCAAAGCCTGGGGCCATTAGGGTTTATAAAGAGACTTTTTATGCCGGTTTCCGCCTTCCACCTCCTCCTTTTGTTTGTCGTCTTTTGGCTGAAGCCAGGGTTTGTCCAACCCAACTTATGCCAAATGCATGGCGTTTTATCTATTGCTTCATGGTCCAATGTAAGAAACATGGGCTTGAGCCCAGTATTTCTGTTTTTCGATATTTATTCAAATTTGTCAATTCTTCTGAAAATTCGGGCTGGGTCAAAATCAAACATCGTTCTTTAGCCCGTTCTTGTTTTGTTTCTGATTCCGCTCCTGATTCCCTTCCTAATTGGAAGAGGGAATGGTTTTATATCTTTTTGGATGGGGATGATTGGGACAACTATTTTCGGCCCAATTTCTGCAGAGCCGTTGATGGGCCTGTCAGGAGTATAAAATTGGGCGTGGAAGAAGAGGCTGCCATAACTTTGTTAACGTCTGATAATTTGCATCAATGTGCAAATTTGATTTCTGAAGATTCGTTGCAGGCCCATGGGCTAAGCGATTTGGGCCCTGAGGGTAATTAACTTGAAATTCTCACCTCTGGCTTTATTAACATTTTATGCTAGATATAACTTTCTAACATTTTTGTAATCATTTTGCAGCCAAAGCTGCTCTGGGAGCAATTTTTAAGCAGAGGGAGGCTGCTGCTACTGCTAGGGTGGTAAAAGAGAACCCTAGGGCCAAAAGGGCCAGGACAGATGAAGCTTCTCCCGCAGTGGAGCGTGTTCCTGCTTTTCTTCAAGAAAAGCCAGTTCCTATTGAGGAAGACCTCACTCCCTTTACAGTGAGATGGGGTTTATGCAATAGGGACACAGCTGTGGGTGACTCTAGGGCCGCAGCTGAGTGGTCCAGGAGCGTGGTTACTCCACGAGACAGGGTCCACATTGTGGATTCCTCTGATGACTTGCAGATTGAGCTTCTTGGGGCCCAAGCTGTTGCTTCGGTAATTTCTTATTCAACTTCTTTAATTTAATTGCATTTTCGTTTCCCTTATTCACTTGTTTTCTTTGCAGATGAACGCCTACCTTCAGGCCGCTGTTCATAACCTGAAGGAGGTACGTGATGATAAGACTATAGCTGAGAGGGACAGAGACAGATACTTTGACTCCTCTGAGGCAAACTTTGCTCGTTTTAGGGAGGTGGAGAAGGAGCTGGCTGCTGAGAAGGAGAAGAACAGGAAGCTACAGCTGGAGGTGCAGCAGAACAGGGAACACATCATTGCTGATTACAAGGCTTCTAAGGACTTTCAAGATGTCTTGAATGCCGAGTATGATGCAAGCTTTCCTGGTACCTTCAAGGAGTGTTGGGAGGAGATCATCGAGGAACTGAGTGGGAAGATTGAGGGGGTGTCCCTGGAGAGGTTCCCGGTTCCTGCTATCCCTGGAGTGACAGCTGCTATGGAGGTTGCTACAGAGACAGCTGTGGATGGGGACTCTCAGCCCACTCAGGATCCACCTTCTTCTCCTTTGATAGAGGCAGCAGATCCTTCTTCTACCCAGGGAGATGTCGTAGTTGATGATCTAGATGCATAGATGGCCCTGCGTGGCTTATTTCTGTTTTTTATCTTTTTTTATTCTGAACTTTTGCCCTTCGGGGTTTATAACTTAACTTATCTATGTAGTTAGTTTCTTTTGTTTCCATATTCTCATTTTTTTTTTGCTTATAGTTCGTTAAACTTTAGAATTTTTCGAGTACTTGGCCCCCTGGCTGGTACTAAACTCACAAGCTAATTCAACGTTTTCCTTTCGTGTTTATTTTAACAAGGAGAAATAACTCATAGAGAAAACAGAATAAATTCCATTATGCTGTCAATGAATATCAATAGAATGGGTTCAACCCTTACATAAATACTCTATCTTCTACTGGGAGCAACATGCTCTATAATGGTTTCATTCGAACCTTATTCCTAATAAATAGATAAAAGTCCAAACCTTTGTCAAAAGAACTTAAACATAATAAACTCTGAGGTTCACAGCATGCCAAGTTCGGGGCACCTCAACCCCGTCCAAGGTTTCTAACTTGTAGGATCCTCGTCCTAACACCTTTCTGACTAGATATGGTCCTTCCCAATTTGGTGCTAACTTTCCTTTCTGGCCAACTCCTGAGGCTTCAATCTTCCTTAAAACCATGTCGCCTTGTCGAAAGAACCTTTCCTTAACTCTCTGGTTGTAGTGAAAAGAGGCTCTCTTCTGATATTCAGCATTCTTTGCATTAGCTTCATCTCTAACTTCATCAATTAAGTCAAGGGCGAGTCTCATTCCTTCGTCATTAGTTTCTGGCTCATATGCCTCAACTCGAGGTGATGCTTGCATGATTTCTAAAGGTACGACTGCCTCAGCTCCATAAGCCAGCAAAAATGGGGTTGCTCCAGTTGTTACCTTACAAGTGGTACGATATGCCCAAAGTATGGGCAGCAATTCATCTACCCAAGTGTTCCTAGAGCGTTCGACCCTCTTTTTCAGTCCATCAAGGATAATTCGATTAGCTACCTCAGCTTGCCATTTGGCTTGTGGGTGTGCCACTGAGGTAAAACGGAGCTCAATCGCATTCTCTTCACAATACTTCTTGAACTCTTCATTATTGAACTGTGTCCCATTGTCTGTTACAAGGATTCGTGGGATTCCGTATCTGCAAATTATGTTCTCCCAAAAGAACTGGGAAACTTGCTTGGTGGTTATCTTGGCTAGAGGTTTAGCCTCAATCCACTTAGTGAAGTAATCAATGGCCACTATTAGGAATTTCCTTTGCGCTGAAGCCATGGGAAAAGGCCCAAGTATATCCATCCCCCACATTGCAAATGGAATGGGAGAGTGAATTGAAGTTAAGATCTCAGGCGGTTGCCTCACAATTGGGGCATGCTTCTGGCATCTCTCACATCTCTTGACATAGTTTTGTGCATCAGCCAACATCTCCGGCCAATAGAACCCTAAACGAATTATCTTGTGGGCTAGGGCTCTGCCCCCCAAGTGTTGCCCAAAGATCCCTTCATGAACTTCTTCCAATGCTTCTCTTGCCTCTTGAGGCCTTAAACATTTCAAGTATGGGATGACAAATGACCTCTTGTACAAAATGCCTTCAATCAAAGTGTATCTCAATGCTCTTACTGAAAGTTTTCGTGCCTCCAAGGCATTGTCTGGGAGCCATCCGGCCTCAAGGTGTGCCTTGATAGGGTCTATCCAAGAGCATCCTACATCAATTGGTGCCAATAACTTTGAGTTAACGGTCGGGGCCTTCAAGACCTGAAAATAGACACTCCCGGCATAATTTTCTATCTCGGAAGAAGCAAATTTAGACAGGGCATCGGCCTTAATGCTTTCCTCTCTTGGAATGTGCTCAACATAGCACTCCTCAAACTGGGACATAACAGCCTTTACCACTCTCAAGTATTTTGCCATAGTCTCGTCCTTAGCCTCGAATTCACCATTTACTTGTGATACCACAAGCCTTGAATCTCCACAAACTTTGAGATTTTTGACCCTCATGATTCTGGCCAAACCCAAACCAGCTATTAATGCCTCATACTCCGCCTCATTGTTGGTAGTAGGGAAATCCAACTTTAAAGCGTACTCAACTGTGAACCCATCGGGGCTTTGCAAAACCAAACCTGCACCACTAGATTTTGTTTTTGATGCTCCATCAAAATAGAGCACCCAATATTCCTTCAGATCAGGTGTAAGTTCTTCTTCTTTTTTCTCTTGCCCAGGGGTAGTCATTATCTCTTGCCCCCCGACTTCTTGGTTGTTAATAGTGCATTCAACCACGAAGTCAGCTAATGCCTGAGCCTTTATAGCTGTCCGAGGCTTGTATGTGATATCAAACTCTCCTAACTCAATCGCCCATTTAATTAGCCTTCCACTGGCCTTAGGGCTATGCAATATGTTCCTCAACTGCTGGTTTGTGAGAACTTGAATCTTATGAGCCTGAAAGTAAGGCCGCAACTTCCTTGAGGCAGTTACTAATGCCAAAGCAAACTTTTCTATGGGTGAGTAATTCAAATCAGCCCCATGCAACACTTTGCTCACATAGTAGATAGGTTTCTGGAGTTTCTCCTCTTCCCGAATAAGGACAGCACTCAGGGCTTGTTCGGATACCGCCAAGTATAGATAAAGAATCTCCTCAGGACTTGGTTTGGTCAACAACGGGGCTTCAACCATGTACTTCTTCAGTTGCTCAAAGGCCTCTTGGCTCTCAGGTGTCCACTCAATATTCTTCACCTTCTTTAACGCTTGGAAGAATGGCAAGCATTTGTCTCCTGACTTGGAGATGAATCTTCCTAAAGCTGCAACTCGGCCTGTCAACTTCTGCACATCTCTTATAGAGCGTGGTGGCTCCATGTCTAAGATCGCCTTGATCTTGTTAGGATTGGCCTCAATGCCTCTTTTTGAAACCATCAGTCCTAAAAATTTTCCAGATCCAACGCCAAAAGCACACTTGGCGGGATTCAACATCATCTTATGGTGCCTCAGCACTTCAAATGCCTCTCCGAGGTGCTTGATATGATCATCCTTGAATAGGCTCTTGACCAACATGTCATCAACATATACCTCCATGGTTTTTCCAATCAGATGGGCGAATATCTTATTCACCAATCGTTGGTAAGTAGCTCCTGCATTCTTTAGACCAAAAGCCATAACAAGATAACAGAAGACACCAAAGTCAGTTATGAAAGATACATTAGGGATGTCATCCTTGTGCATCTTAATCTGATTATAGCCGCTGAACCCATCCATGAAGCTTAACATCTCATGTCCAGCTGTGGCATCTATCAACATATCAATCCTCGGCAGGGGAAAACAATCTTTTGGGCATGCATCATTCAGGTCAGTGAAGTCTATACACATCCTCCACTTCCCATTTGCTTTCTTGACCATGACAGGGTTCGCTAACCATTCGGGAAACTGAATCTCTTCAATAAAACCAGCTTCCAAGAGCTTATCCACTTCTTGCCTAATGGCCTCTTGCCTTTCCGGAGCAAAGTTTCTCTTCTTCTGCTTTATTGTCTTCCTTTTGGGATCAACATTTAACTTGTGAGTTATGAGTTTGGGGTCAATCCCTGGCATATCAGCTGCTGTCCAAGCGAACACGTCGCTATTCTTCTGTAAGAATTCTATTAACTTGCCCTTCAGGGGTTCTTTCAAAGATGCTCAAACATAAGTAACTTTTTCAGGATCATTAGGCTCTAGAGGTATGGGAATCAAATCCTCTGCTGGCTTCCCTCTATGCTCTTCATCATCGCGGACATCCATGTCTTCAATCGGAAGGACCTGCCCCCCGACTCCATCGGCCCTCAGCGCGGCTACATAGCAACTTCTTGCCATCTTCTGATCACCCTTTTGTTCTCCGACACCATTCCGTGTCGGAAACTTAATCTTCATATGATAGGAAGAGGCCACAGCCTTAAACGCATGAAGTCCAGTCCTTCCAAGGATTGCATTGTTAGTTGAGGCTGCCTTGATCACCAAGAAGTTCAGCATCTGAGTCGCCTCTTTAGGCTCCTGCCCAATAGTCACGGGTAGCTGAATAGTCCCTTCAACGTTGGACTCTACTCCGTTAAACCCGTATATAGGCATGTTTGTAGGGGTCAATTGAGAGTCGTTGTATCCCATCTTCACGAATGCATCATGAAATAAAATATCCACAGAAGCCCCATTGTCTATCAAGACTCGTTTTACTTCTGAGTTTCCAATCACGGGAGTTATGACCAGCGAGTCGTCATGGGGGAATTTCACCCCTTCCAAGTCTGAATCATCGAAACCAATTACCATCTCGGTTTTAGCACGCTTCGGGGCTTCTCCCACAATGTGCATTACTTCTCTAGCATAAGCCTTTCGAGAATTCTTAGTCGTGCCAGCTGCTGTCGGGCCTCCCCAGATCATGTTGATAACTGCCCTTCGGGGCTGTGGATTGCGATCATGGTTGTCATCCCTCCTGTTATTATCTCTCCTTTCATTGTCCCTTCTCTGGTTCCCACGGTCATCACCCTTGGTGAACTGACTTAGTTTTCCTCTTCCTATCAAGAACTCAATCTCATCCTTGAGTTGCCTACAATCGTCGGTGTCATGTCCCACATCTTTGTGGAACCTGCAGTATTGCTCCTTATTCCGCTTAGCTGGGTCTCCTCTAAGTGGCTTCGGCCATCGGAAGTCCTTTTCCTTTTCAATGTCCAACAGGATCTGGCTTCTTGGAGCATTAAGCCTGGCATATTCGGAAAACCTTGGACCCGAGTTCTTTTTTGGAGCAGATTCAGAGTCTCTGCTAGTTCGGGGATACTTTTCCCTAGCATCGTACTCTTGTTCTTGCTTCCGCTTGTTGTTCCCTCCATTGCCCAATGCGGCTTCCTTCTTGATGCTGTCCTCAGCTTTTATATACTTGTCCGCCCTTCGTTGAAGTTCATCCATGCTTTCAGGGGGTGTTTTGCCAACGACCTCTTAAAAAAGAGATCCGTGGTTCCATGCTACAAGGCTACCATGGCCACCTTATTTTCCAAATCAGTGATATTCAGGGTTTCCTTAGTGAATCGCTTGATATAATCTCTTAAGTTCTCATTCTTTCCCTGTGTTACATACATAAGGGATGCGGAGCTTTTCTCATGAATTCTTCCGGTAATGAATTGACTGACAAAAGCGGTACTCAACTCCTTGAAAGAGCTAATCGAGTTTGGAGGTAAACGACTATACCAGCGTTGTGCCATGCCCGACAGGGTTTGGGGGAACGCCCTACACTTAAGGGAATCGTTAGCAGGCTGCAGTAACAATGCGCTTGTAAATGTTCTCACATGAGTTGCGGGATCCCCCGTTCCATCGTAAGCTTTGATTGTGGGCATCTTAAACTTTCGGGAAATATGTGCGTTCATCACCTCCTCAGTGAATGGAGGGGTTGGATCATCAAGATCTCCTTGTAGCATCAGATCTTTGGGGTTACTCTTGGGGAGTTCCATCCTTGTAATTCCTCTGGTTGGGGCTTCAGCCCTTCGGTGTCTCCTCGAAGACCTCTCCAAATCTATGAAGGGAATCCCTCCTGAAGTCGGAGGAGGTCGAGTCTGATTAGGGTTCTGTCTCTCTTGCTCCCTTGCTTGGTCGTCCTTCAGCTTCTGAATCTCGGCTTCATAAGCCTTAATTTTCTCTGCAATTGTTAAAGGACCATCACGGTTTGATGGATTCCTCCTCAGAGGTTCCTTACTAGCACGTCGCCTCCTTGGGGCTTCGTCTTGATCATCGTCTTCAGACGACGAGTCTCCAGTATAAGGACCAGAGTAATCATAGTATCCTGGTTCAGGAGGGGCCGGGCCTCTAAGATAAGGGGGTTGTTGTTGCCCATGGATCAGCCGAGCATGACCGCTTGGTCCTGGATCCCTTGGATCTTGGGGGTAGTTAGGCAGCCCATACAGTGGGTTGGTGTTGACAGGGAGCGAAGAAGTGGAGAGACTATGAAACGGCGGGCGGCTACTCAGAGGGAGAGGAGAGACTATCATTTGGAGCGGGTTAGTCTCTTGTCCTAGAGGGACGATTACTGGCTGAGGTTCTTCAACAAGGGCATTCGTCCCTTGTGGTTGAGAGATCTGAGTATGAGGGTTTGTTTCCGTCAATGGGGGTACAGACCCTTGCTCTGTACCAACAGGAGGAGCAGTGATTGGTGGAACGACGGTTCCAGAGGTAGCCTCGGTTGAGACCGGTGTTGTTCTTCGAGTGGTAACCATGGTTGATGTCTTCTTCCCACAGACGGCGCCAAATGTTGTGGAATAAAAACTAGTTTACGATTTGTAATTAATGCTTGGGTGGTTGAGCTTCGAGCTTTAATTGCTGCTTCTGCGTTCGAGACTAAACGGTCCTCACAGAATGCCTACGTATCTCTGTATTAGAGAATCAAGCCAAGAAAACGTAGTTCTGAGGTGAGGGGTCAGGCCCTTTATATAGGCTGAGAAGCCTTATAATTATGGTAGGATTTGGAGACTTGGTGGACAAGTCTTTGAGGAATGTTCTAGATCTATTCCTTATAGGAATCAGTTTCCATATTGAATTGGATGCCTTATTGGATAAGTCTGAAGGGGATATTATCCTTATCCAACTCTTATTTGCTGAGCTGTTTATTACCCTTAATATTAATTACGAAATTAATATTATAATTGGGGTTTTGGGCCCAGCTGGTGGGCCCCACGTTTGGACCATTCTTGGCCTAATTAATGCCATATTAAATGTGTCTTAGGGCTTATTTTCAGCCCATATCAGTCAAGGTTCTGATTTTGTGGCCCCACCTAATGTTGGAAAAAATGTTGTTCGGTTTGTGCTTTATGGTCTTTCTAAACCGCAACCAAATGCTAATGTACCCAGTCATGTGGAATCTGCGTTGCAAGAACAGGATTGTGGTTTTTCTGTCATTCTCCTTGACAGATTGCTTTCTAAAGGACTTCGCACTGTGAAATCTATCCCTCTTAAATGTCGTTTGGGTTTTTCCCGGGTTTTGGAAGGTGCGCTTGATAAGGTGATTAGCAAGCTTGAAGACATCTCTTGCTAGGTTCATCTTCTTGTGTTTCCTCTTTGTATCCTTAAAACCTTTAGTCCGAGGAGTAATCGCGAGTGTTATTCTACTATTAAACTGCAACGACAAGAAGAGAGCATTACTAATGCTATTCGTACTTTGAGTGAACCGGGTGGTAATATGTTGCTTTTGCGGGAAACTTTAGCAGCTGGATCTCCTGCTTTAATGGATGTTGGTGAAGACCTTGATTTGGAAGAGCGTAATATCAAGCAGTGTCGTAGGAAGATTTGTGATGGCCATTACACCGCCGCAGTCTAGGTTCTTTCTTCTTCTGGTGTTGCTCCTTATAATGAGGCCACTCTTGCGGATTTACAGCCCTTCTTCTCCAGCTCCTTCCTCGCCTAATTTACCTGTTGATCACCACATCTCATCGCTACTTCTGGTGTTGTTTTAGACCGAATTAAGAGTTTTCCATGCGAAACACCTTATGGTCGTCTCAAGGGGTGCAACAGGGTGATCCTCTTGGTCCTCTTCTTTTTGCTTTGGTTTTACAAACCCTGGTATCTAAAATTAGAGACATTTTTTATGTATGTATTTAGGCTTGGTATTTGGATGATGGTACTATTGTTGGTGACACCTTGGTGGTTGGGAAGGTTTTGCAGTTGATTATGGATGAAGGGCCTCGTTTCGGGTTACATCTCAACGTTGAAAAAACTGAAATTTTCTGGCCTATAGGAGACCCTCGAAGCAGGCTTGTGGGTGTCTTTCCCCCTAATATTGCTCGACCTTTGCATGGTGTTAAGTTGCTGGGCGATCCTTCTAGTTCCAATTCCATTTTCAGTGGTGAGCTTGTGATGCAGAGGGTGACCAAGACCATTGAGATTATGGATAAGGTTGCTAAGCTTGATGATCCTCAGTGTGAGTTGTTCTTACTTAGGGCATGTACCGGAATTTTTAAACTATATTTTACTCTGCGTACTTGTCCTCCCTGTATTTTTGAGGCGGCTCAGCGCACATTCGATGGGGCTCTTCGATCTTCCTTGGAGCGTATTGTTACTGCTTCGGGACCTGGGTTTGGTGATTGCCAGTGGCAGCTTGCCACCTTACCTTTTTCATTTGGAGGGCTTGGTGTTTATTCTGCAGGTGATGTTCGTCATTATGATTTTCTTGCTTCTCGATTGCAGTCTGTTGGTTTGCAGACAAAGCTTTTACGGCATGCTGGTATTATTGGTCTTGGTCGTGCTTTTGAGGATGCGTTGAGTCTTTTTAATAGAACTGTGGAGTCTGACATTTTGAGTAATCCTAGTGAGGTCGCTGCCCCTAAACTCATGAAGAAATTGGCAGATATATATTTCACAAAGGTACTGCATCTGTAGAATCCACCTTCTCTTTATCTCCTCGACAATTGGCATTGTGGAACTCGCAGCAGGGAGATCATACCTCTGCATTGCTTCGGGCGGTCCTCATATCGGGTCTGGGATAGACGATGAATGCTAAGACTTACCGTTGTATGTTATGTTATCGGTTAGGTGTTCTTTTGTTCTCTATTTCGACACCAAGTTCTGCTTGCTCCAGGATTTTTGCGGGGGATATCTTCGGTAATCATGTGGTGTCTTGTGCTGGTATCGTGGGTATTAAATATCGACATAATGTTGTTCGTGACACCCTTGTTGATGTTTGTTATGGGTCTGGGATTTCGGCAAGGAAAGAGGTTGATATTGGACTGTTTGGAGGGAACGACGGAGCTTTCCGACTTGCAGACGTGTTACTCTATTCTTGGGACGTGATGTGTGTGTGTTGACTTGATAGGGTCTTCTCCTTTGACACGGATTGGATTGTCTGGATTTGTTCCGGGACGGGTTGTAACTGATGCGGCTAATCGAAAGCGGGTCAAGTACGAGGCACGTTGTCGAGAAATTGGTTATGGTTTTCTTCCTTTCTCCTTTTATTCTCTGGGGAGCTGGATAAGGATGTTGTTGCGCTGCTGAAGCGGGTTCAGAAGTTTTCTACTACTCCAGATATTGGGGCTCGTGCTGCTGCTCATATCTTTACCAGGATGAGTTTTGCTATAGCTAGAAAAGTGGGGACCCAGATTGTATCTCGACTTTCCACTAATTTTTTGTAAATTGATTGTTAATAATTCATTCCACAAGAATAATGTGCAAAATGTAATGTTTTTATAATTGTTAAATATGGGCTATTAAAGTTGGTTTTGATACTAATAATGTAGTATAATTCCTTTTCGGAAAATGAGTACCAGCAAGCATAATTTTTTTATGAGTAAATTATTAAAATAATTCTCTAAAATAATTTCCATTTATTTTCTTACTAATATATAATATTAGTAATGTAATATATAATATTAGTAATGTGAAATAAATAATAGCTAGTATGCAGATGCATATTAATTTATTTTTATTTCAGGAAGGGGACTTCTGGGTACGTTCTAAGATAACATAACTTATAAATGATGTCTCCAAATATTTAATTTTACCAAATCAATTGGTTTCAAGTTTTACACTTTTAGCTAAGAGGATTCGTTCTTCATAATATGTAAAGTCACTCAGAGGTTTAAAAATTTTAAGTCAATATATGTTTTGGATATTTTATATTATGAGTAATTTATAAATTATTAAAAGTGTTAAAATAAAAGTAAATTTGATAAATAATAAATTTGAATGATGTTATTAACTTTTATCAGATTAAATCATCAAAATAAAATAAATCATTCTAAAAAGTATCTCCTATCAAATTCTGACTTTAAGCTATTTTTTTGACTTTAAATCATTTTTTGAATTATTACACAAACAGATATTTTACAATTTTAAGTCAAAAATTACTTTAAGCCCGAATTTTAAGTCCGAGCCAAACGAATTCTTAATTGATTTGTTGTCTTAGTGATTATGATCATAAATTTGACCAAGCTGACCTGTTGGAGTAACATGATCAAATTAGTCAACACAACCTATAGTCAGTAGTCAACGAAGTCAAACTATTAGTTAGTTTTTGTAACAAACTTTTCCAGCATTTTGTAACTTATAAATAGCTAGCTTTGTACAGATAGAAAGATTAGCTTGTATATTTGTAACAAACATCTTTGAGCTTCTCTGTTGAGTTTTAATGGAAGATTCATTTTCTTCTTCTTCTCTATTCAGTTTTACATAAATATCAGATTATAACATGACCAGATTTTAACCAATTAATGATTGCCGTCAATTATACCTGTAAAATTGACCGATTACACTTATAATCGATCCATTTATATATGTGGTCGATTATGTTCTGTTCTTTGTAGTGATTTATAGGTTGGGTTGATTTAAAACTGATCGATTGCACTTAAAACTGATCCATTCGAGTGATCGTTTATGTTTTGTTTCCTTGTACGTAATGATTTATAGGTTGGGTTGGTCTCTTCATACACATAGGTAGGCTAGGTGCAAAATACTACTCCCTCCATCTTGCTATATGTTTCCTATTTTGATTTTGGACACTGTTCATTATAAGCGATTGATCGTTAATTAATGCATAATTTATTAAATAAAATATAGTCATGAGTGATCTTTTTGGATTCGTATTTATGAGTACTTTAATACAGTGAAATTTTTATATGTAGTACTAATACAAAATTCAAGATATTTACAATTAAAAATGTGCGTTGACAAACGTGTTTTTAAAAACAGGAAACATATTATGAGACGGAAGGAATATGTAAATGCCAGTGGTGTCTCGTGTGTGTACCTAGTACCTACCAATAATTATTCAACTGCTCCTAATAAAACAATAAATAGTCAACCGAGCCCTCCAGTTAATTAACATTAATTAGTTGGTCTCTTCATACACATAGGTAGGCTAGGTGCAAAATACTATGTAAATGCCAGTGGTGTGTCGTGGGTGTACCTAGTACCTACCAATAATTATTCAACTGCTCCTAAAACAATAAATAGTCAACCGAGCCCTCCAGTTAATTAACATTAATTAGTTGGTGAAAAGAGTTAACTATCTTGTACTCCCCCACTCTTCCAAAAAATTCTTTCCATTTTTCTTAGACATGTTTACTAACGCACATTTTTAATTGTTAATATCTTTAATTTCGTATTAGTTTTAAACATAAAAACTTCATTGTATTAAAGTACTCATAAATACGAATCCAACAAGATCACTCATGACTATATTTGGTCTTATAAATTAAACGTAAATTAGCAATTTGTCTCATATTACGAACAGTACCGATAAAAGAAATAATAAGAAGAATTTTTAGGCACAGAGGGAGTACTAAAAAGATAATATAATGTCTACATAATATTTAAAAAAATTAACAATTTCGATACTTGACAACTACATTTTTTTGAAATAAATTTTAAAAAACTACAACATATCATAATTTATTTAAAAAAGTGTACACTACACAGCCATAGAAGCCACCATTTTTTAAAGTTAAGTTAACGATCATCCTCTTAAATTTTTTGTTAGAATTTTTAAATATAAATTAATAAACACATCTTTCTATATATAATAGGATACCAGGTACTTGTCAAACTTGCATCCTGAGTAAATAAATTAGTTTTTGAATCTAACTTCGAACCTAACTCAATTATAATATTTAAAAAATATTGTTGTTCCAAAGAGTTGATCAACCCATGACCTCTCATAATGAAACTAAACTCACCAACCAATTTGGCTAGATGACATTTATGCTTATAATGGAATTCATTAACTATATACATAAATACTTTTTGAGTTATATTATGTTTAATATATATTAAACTATTCATTTAAGATAAAATTACTTATATTATAACTTGTGCGCATTACTTTTTTATAATTATTTATAGACCTACCCAGCTAAATAAATTTTTTAGAGAATTTTCTTATATTTTTTAAATGGAGAAAATAATTATTATTTTGAGATAAATTGTTTTGTTCATAATCTCATATATGAAATGCAAAGATAAAATAATTATTCTTTCAGATCAACTATTTTGTTAACAATATCACATATGAAGTGCTCGTGGTTAATTTTGTTGTGAAATTTAATAAAAAAAATGCACTAAATTAAAATTGGTTGGTCAAATTAGAATTAATTAAACTATAGGCATACTAAAATATGAATTTTAAGAAAATTTATAAAAAATACAAATGCTATTTGGATTACATATCGATAATTGGTTAATAATTACATATAATATATAGTTTATTTATAAGATAGTATGATAAATATTATACAAAATATAATAAATTAATTAACAAAATAAGAAAGATATGAAATTTTGAAAGGAATATCTAGAACATATCCGTGCTCCGTACCTTGTATGGAGCTACGAAGGTAATTTTAATAATATACAGCATGAACTAATCATAACGATATATTATGAGCTAACGAATGCCCTCTTAACTTCTTTCACGTTTTAAGTGCAAGGTGACTTATCTATCCTATATTATAAAATAGAAGGGTATAAGTAATTTTTAGTTTGGTTAACACTTTTTGGTTGTTTCCTATTTTTTGTTATTCCTAATTCATAATTGTTTGATCTTCAATTCAAATAGATAATGATCATTAGATACAATAATATTAAAAGTTGGTATATACAAAAATACAAGGTTCGATTCTCACCAATAACATATTAATTTATATTTAATATTAAAAATTATTATATACAAGGATGTAAGGTTCGAATTCTTCCAATAACATATTAAAATTAAATTTATAATAGTATCTATACTATCTACACTATATTATAATAAGCGAAATAGGGTATAATTTGTACTTCGATTAACCCCTTTTTGGTTATCCCCTATTTTTGGTCATCCCTCATTCACAACCGTTAGATTTTCAACTCAAATAGATCATGATCGTTAAATATAACAATACTAAAAGTTGTTATATACAATGGTTTAAGGTTCGATTCCCACCAACAACATATTAATTTATATTTAATATTAAAATTTATTATATACAAAGATGTAAGTTTCGAATTTTACAATAATATATTAAAATTAAATTTATAATAGTATACTACATTATAAATAAATTATAAAAAAATTAAAAGTGACTCATGCTTTACACAAACTATTAGCTAGTCAATATATATATATAAAGAAGGATAGCTGGAGTTTAGGTGGCGCTCTAAAATTTTCTCAATCTATTTTTCTAATTTTCTAGAATTTTAGAATTTTTAACACTAATAAATACAAAAATATCAATTAACATATTAGAAGTAGAACAATAGGTGTTCGAATTTATAAATGAGAAGAGTTCGAATTTATAGGGAAGACATATGATTAGAAGTTCTATTGTAAGTATAATAAGTATTTATAAGGCATACAATTAAAAGTACTATTGGAAGTAGAATAGGAGTTCGGATTTATAAAGAATAAGAGTTCGAATTTATCGGAAAATATATAAATAAACGTTCTACTAGAAGTAGAATAGGTGTTTGAATATATAGAGCAGAAATATAATTAAATATTTTATAGAAAGTACGATCTTCTTAAATTATATATTTTTTATATAAGTTAATTATACTTATATTAGGATAATTTATTCATAAATTCAATACTATTGTCATAAAAAAAGTCACCGTATTTTTTAAAAAAAAAGAATTGATGTGTTAACATAATTCACCGTATTTAAAAAGAAAAGAATTGATGTGTTAACATAATAAACGAACAATCTCATGCAAGAATCCTAAATAAATACAGGAATATCTATAATATAAAGAGAAAATAAGATGTGTTTTCATTTTCTAAAACTCCAAAAATTTTAGAAAGTGTAGAGAAAGTATAAATTGGAATTCATTCTATTTTTTCGGTTTTTATTTTAAGGAAAAAAATTGTTGTGTAAGATAAGTATCATCAATAATATGTAATGAAGTTGGAATTTCGATCCCAAACGAGAGCTGCTCGAAACATGTTTAACGGGAAGACGACTCACTATAAAAGATTGTACTAGCTATTAAAATACCATATTGATGTTATAAATTTTATTTTATTTTTAGGATTTGATTTTTATGGATAAACATTATCATACAAGTAATATATGTAAAAGTTAGGTTTTTGGTCTTAACGAGAGAGCGGATCAATAGTAATAACCGTGTTTAACAAGAAAGCGGTTAATTAAATAAGACCGTATAAAAAGTGTTTAATTATATATAATACATAAAATAAAATGTTTTATTGGAAGTAGAATACGAGGACGGTGGAGACGTTATATACGATTTTTTTAAAACTATACATCTTTTTTCCTAAAAATCCTTTATTTTAACTTTTTTATACAAGTTTATCTATAATATACAGAAAATATAAGATGTATTTTCATCTTTTAATACTCTATAAATATTAGAAAGTTTAAAGAATATAAAAATTGGAATTTACTCTCTTTATATAGTGAAGTTAGAATTTCGGTTTCAAATAAGAGCGGCTCGAAACGTATTTAACGGGAAGAGGGCTCGCTAGAAAAGATTGTATTAGCTATTAGAATTTAATACTGTAGTCATAATTTTTTTATTTTTACGGTTCGATTTTATGGATAAAAAAAATATTATATAAGTCTTCATAATATATGTTAAAAAGTTGGGATTTCGGTTTTAACGATAGAGCGGCTCAATCGACAGAATCGTATTTAACAAGAAATTGGTTCATTAGAAAAGATTATTTAATTATTAAAATTTAATATTAATATTATAATATAACGTAAATGTATTGAATTTTTTTAAAAATAAAATTGTAATGCCGCCGCGAAGCGCGGCTTTATCAACTAGTATATAATAAAAGGGGAGCTTGCATGTCTGTCAGTAGGGCGGCTGATATCTCTTTTATAATAGAGTCAAGGTGAGAAATTGTTAATGTTAATTACAATGGCGTGTGCAGTGTACCTGATACTAATTAGTGAATTAATTAAATACTCCTAACAACTTCCACCACAATGACAACTTCTACCACAAGGAACAGGGTAGTTGCGACGTAATAAATATAAAGAATTTGTCACAACTATCCCACCTTGTGACCGAAAAAATCTATTGCAATTATTTGCATTTGTAAGTTTTTATGCAGTCACAAATTTCTTATTCTATCACAAATTATAAATGGATCCCATTCTAAACATAAGCAATTACAAAAAAGGAAAACAACAAATTATGACAGATCATTTGTCGTAAATATGTCCAGAATTGTGATAGAATTCGTCATAAATATATCCAGAATTACGACAGAATGTGTCGTAAATATACCCATAATTATGACATAATCTGTCCTAAAAAACACCAAAATATATCGGATTATTTATTGTAAATATGCACATAATTGCGACATAATTCGTCATAAATATGCCCAAAAATTATGACAGAATTCGTCGTAAATATAACCAGAAGCGTGACAGAATCTGTGCTAAATTGCCCAGACTTGCGACCGAATCTGTCACAATTTATGGACCCCGAGTGTAATTTTGCATGTTTTAATCGCTTCTAACCTATTAAAAGTCAGATTCATCCATACATTCCACAGCATACATACAAACTAATGGCACGTAACAAATACTACAACACACACTGAAAAATGAATCACATAGTCAAATCCACATAAAATTTGAGCAAAACAATCTCAATCATAAGTTACGATAAGGATCCATGCCAAAGTTACAATAACAAAATAAAACAAATCCAACCTAAATATCCATGGTCATTGGCCAGATAATATCCGAAGATAGACATAAATCAGCCACCTAGCTGAAATATGCAAAAGTTAGCCCCTAAGCTAATAGTGATAAGTGGATTTTATATCCACTTAGAATGCTTCGTATCGGCTTAAATTGATTACTTGACCTCAAGTATGTCGTGTTTTTAATGTGTTTTTATTGAGTTTGTGCAGGACTACAAGATGGAGGCAGAAAGTTACTTTTCTGTGATTATTTGGTGGTTTTGAACTCAGGACTTGAAGGATGGAAACTTGCGAGAGATCCTGTTTTAAGTCAGTTTTGGAATTTCTTATTGGACAAGGCATGGGGGCAATATTAACACATGTTATCAACAGAAGAGGTAAGTTTTTCAGAAGAGAGCCAGGAGAGACAAGAGAAACAAGACTTCGAGAAGGATTTACCGAAGAACATGACAGTTAACGGAGATCTAAGTCTACATCTTTTGTATTCTTCTAATTAGGCGATACTTTTGGATGCTCGTTTCGGATTTGTTTTCTAAACTTTATTACTCTAGTACTCTCGTTATTATTCAGATCTTGTTTAATATCATGTTTACACTAGATCCCATGATGATGAACCGTTCGATTATGAACTAATCGTTGTCATGGAATTCTAACGGATTTATTTACGGAATTTAGTAGTTTGATTGCTTTAAAGATTTGTGTGTGATGAATTATTGATTTTCTAGTATGGTTGTGCTAATTCTTCCTGGATGAGTAGCTAACATCTATGTTGTACTGTTAATCTCTATTGAATGTGAAAGTGGATATAGAGATTTAGAACTTGCCATGTTAGCATAGGTTTATGGATGTTTTGACATGCATGATTCGTAGTGTAATTTTAACTATCTTATGCTACCCTATGTGATCTCAATGGATAACTTGTACTTAAACCGTTATGTTTTCAAATCTTATAGACATATAGGGTCTAAACATAATTGATGTCCACCCAGCTTCTATCTGTTTTGTGGATGTTGAGTGGTTTGGTAAACGTATGCCGAACGGTAGCGTGTACTAATTTCGTGTTGTCCGATTAGTTGTCATAACCATCACATACATTGATTAAAAGCATCAGTTTGGGGGTGCTCCAACGGAAGATCCCAATATGCACATTCAGAACTTTATCGAGATCTGTGACACTTTCAGATTCAACGGTGTGTCGGAAGATGCTGTGAAATTGAGACTTTTCCCATTTTCTCTGAGGAATAAAGTTAAGGGCTGGTTACACTCTCTACCAGCAGGTTCTATTGTAACATGAGAGGATCTTTCTCAGAAATTCCTCACTAAATTCTTTCCCATGGCTAAAATTGCAGCAATCAGGAACACTCTTACTCAATTTGCACAGCAGTCGGGAGAATCTTTATGTGAAGCTTGGGAGCGCTATAAGGAGATGCTTAGGAAGTGTCCTCATCATGGAATGCCCGACTGGATGGTAATCAATTATATCTATAATGGGCTGGGGGCACAATCAAGACCAATGCTAGATGCAGCATCAGGTGGAGTTTTATGGGCTAAGAGCTACGAGGAAGCTTACGAGCTAATTGAGATGATGGCTGCTAATGAATACCAGAATCCAACTCAGAGACTGCCACAAGACAAAGTAGCAGGAATTCTGGAAGTTGATGCAGCTACAGCTATAGCAACTCAGTTAAAGGCTTTGACTATGAAGGTGGATTCATTGACTAACTATGGAGTTCAACAGGTGGCAAGTGTTTGTGAGCTTTGTGCGGGTGCACATGAGATGAATCAATGTGCCATATCTAGTGAATCAGCGCAGTTTGTGAGCAATTTTCAGAGAACACAGCAACCAGCTCCAGCCACCTATCATCCTAATAACAGAAATCATCATAATTCTAATAATAGAAATCATCCTAATTTCAGCTAAAGCAACAATCACGGTGGTATTCAACAACCACAACAGCCTTATCAGCAGTTTCAGGGTCAGCAATACGGATCTAAGCCATTCAATCTTTCTTGTTTTCAGCAGCAGTATGCTTCAAAGCAACAAGTTCAACCTCCGGGGTTTCAATAACAATCTCATGCAAGTGCTGGGTAGTCTTCTACTGAAAAATCTGAATTAGAAGAATTGAGGTTGATGTGTAAAATCCAAACGGTTTTGATCAAAACCTTGGAGAATTAGATTGGTCAAATTGCTGACGCTCTGCTGAATAGGCCACAAGGAACTCTTCCTAGTGATACAGAGGCTAATCCAGGCAAGAGGGAAGTCAAAGAACAGGTGAAAGCAGTTACAATGAGATCTGGAAAAGTCACAAACGATCATAAATCGGCAGCCGAGGAAGACATAGAATTTTAGAACAGCAGCTGGAGCGCGCCTGCGCCTCATGGAGCTCGCTCGCACCCTCTTCTGAAACAGAAAAATTAATTCCTGATTTGGTAGCTGATCAGTTGGATGGCGAAGTGGAAAAGAGCAAAAATTCTGCTAAAAAATCTACTCCGGAGCAGACTATAGAGAGCAATCAGATCTATCCTCCTCCTCCATATCCAAAAAGACTCCAGAAGCAGAAGTTAGACAAGCAGTTTGCCAAGTTTCTTGAGGTTTTCAAGAAGTTGCATATCAATATACCTTTTGCGGAAGCTCTAGAATAGATGCCGAGCTATGCTAGGTTTATGAAGGGTATTCTATCACGGAAATTGAAACTCGAGGAATTGGAAATCGTTGCTTTGATAAAGGGATACAGTGCGGTTCTACAACAGAAACTGCCTCCGAAACTTAAGGATCTTAGAAGTTTCACAATACCGTGCACCATCGGTAACTTATCTTTCGACAAGTGTTTAAATGACTTGGGAGCTGGCATTAATCTGATGCCATTTTCTATCTTTAAGCAACTTGGGTTGCCTGATCCGAAACCGGTTAATATGACCTTGCAGTTAGCAGATCGGTCGATCACGTATCCGAGGGGTATAGTGGAGGATGTATTAGTGAAGGTGGATAAGCTGATTTTTCCAGTTGATTTTGTTATACTGGACTTTGAGGAGGATAAGAGGATTCCCATCATCTTGGGAAGGCCATTTCTAGCTACGGGTCGAACTCTGATCGATGTACAAAAAGGAGAGCTTACCATGAGAGTGCATGATCATAAAGTCACTTTCAATGTGTTCAAGGCAACAAAATATTCATCAAATTCAGCGAAGTGTTTCAAGGTGGACGTTGTTGATAAGATTGTGAAGAAGGAGATGGAATAGCTAAAAAAATCAGATTCCGTAGAAAAAGCTTCGAGTGGGATTTTTGGCATTGAGAATGAAGAAAGAAAGGGGCTATTTCAGTTGTTGGATGCAATTCCATGGGAAAGAAGAGTTGACATTCTGAATAAGTGTCGTGGGCTAGCTGATTCTAATAATTTTCAGGTGCTACGTAAGTTATCAAGTGAGGAAGCTTTTGCACTTGAACTTAAGCCACTACCACCCGAGGAGCAACCACCTGATTCGCCACCCGAGGAGGGTGATCCTACTGACAGTTAGGTAAGTTCTCTACTATCCTTTTTATTGCCTTCAATGGGGACATTTAATATTTCAAGTTTGGGGGTGATTTGGGGATAAGTAGTTAGTAGAGTCTTTGTTCATGTAAAACTCATATTGCATGTGTAGTAGTAGTTTCATTCATATTATTGCATTACTGTTTCATATAGAGCATATTTGTTTGCATATTGTTTATATATTCCATGTGAGTCCATGATAGTTGCATTGCATAGCATATTTCATGATCCAGTAGGACTTGGCTATTTCCGTTTGGTAGGTCGATGTTGATTTGAGTGTGGTAATGATGAATAGAGGGTTGACTTAAGTTCTTATGAATTGACTTGCATGTTTCAGAAACAAAATCTTTACACAGTCTCATCATTTACTTTTGGGCTAGTTGAGGTCATACTTTGTTTGTTTGTTGAGATTAATCACTTCTTTATATTTAGAATGTTCTTTATTCCCTTGATGGCGTAGGAGCACTAAAATATAAGTTTAGGGGAAAACATGGATTTCATGCTAGTGTTAATAAAGGTTAGGCGTCAAAAGGCTAGTGGCCGCTCATATTTTATGAGTAGTCTAGGGTTGGATGAAATGGAGCGAAACACACTCATTCCAAATTATTAGTGTGTGAAAAAAAAATTAGAAAAAAAAGAAAAAAAAGCGAAAAAAAGAAAATAAAAAGAAGAGTTATGTGAGTATGCAGTATTGACCACGGGTGAGCTGTTTAATACTCGAGCAATTAAGTTCTAGGGGACTTTATGCCTAGTGACCTAAGGCTTTTCCGGTGTGGGATCCACTAACCTAATGCTCGCTACATGGGTATTTGTTATTCCCAGATTACACACTTGTATAATTGTAGAAGGGGGGGGGGGTTGAATACAATTCTTGATATTTATAAATTTCTGATAAGAACTCCAGAAATCTATACTTAGATAATTGCTTGTAAAAGATAAATGCACAAACACATAAAAATCAGGTGGTTAAATGCACCACCTGAAGCTTTTATTCGAAGAAAACTCTGTGATACAAATGTACACAGCTTTTGTTTTACAACTCTTTGCTTTCTAAGAATATTCAATAAAACCCTAAGCAAAATGTATATGTTTTTCTTCACATACAAAGAGTTGCTACACTTGGTTATATATCCCAAGTTTTACAAGTACTACTGGAATAAGATAATACTAATCTAATTCTAATTGACTTGCTACTACACTCCAAATACACATGTAGCCGAAAGGTTGTCCTTGTGTTCAGACATGTCTCCTGCACCTTTCTTGTATTCATAGTGTAAATAGAATGCTTCTTTCTTCTATGTTTCCAAAGTATGGCTGCCATACTGCTTTTTGTATCTACTATCAACCCATGTGATCTGCCAGTCAAACATGTCCTTATCAACTGCTAATCCCCAGCTAATCATAGAAGACAGTGTCAATGATTATTCGTTGATATTGTACACTGACATCCGTTGATGATGTATTGAGCGGTATCCGTTGATATTGAGACTTGAGCTGTATCCGTTGATAGAGTGGATTTGAGTTGTATCCGTTGATAGAGTTTTGTCTTCATCTGTTGATACACTTTCACTTAGACAGAATTACATAGCATAGCTTATTTACAATTGGCTACCCTATTCTGCCTATCCGTTGATAGTCAACATGACTGTGGATAAAAACACTATCAACTGATAACATAGAGATACTGCAGTATGCTACAAAACCTCATCCGTTGATGAGCTACCTGTCAACGGATAGAGTTATAAATCCTCATCCGTTGACAGCTACAAAACCTTAAACAATTTGATTGATTGTGAAGTTATCATCAAGTACAACATATTCCTAACAATCTCCCCCAATTTATACTTGATGGCAATAAAGCATAAATTCAGGACCTTGATGATAACAAAACATTCCTACAGATATATAAAGAACAATGCATAAATTGTATTAAGCTACAAAACTTAAAAACTGAAAGTTTGAGAAATTTACAGAGAAGTGCTCCTCTAGGCTGAGCAGATTAATACTGTTTCTTTTCTCTTGTTGGCATCACCCTTGATTTTCCTTCTTTGGCAGAGTTGGACTCAATCTGTATTTGGAGTTGCCTATAGAAGGCATCTTCTTCATCTACCTTTGGATTTAGCTTTTGTTGTAACCATCTCAGGTATTGAGAACTAGCCTTTGGTAGTTGGTCTTCTAACCTGAAGAATCTCCTGTTACCATCTTCATCCCTGAACTCCATCATCCAGAAGGGTTGAAGGTGGATTTTCTGTCCATTGTATGGGATCTTCATTTTCCTTGGTAGACTTGATGGTGAGTTCCATTCCTTCCTTATTTGTTCTATTCTGTCCAGTATCTCCCCTTTTGCTATCTTGGAGAACCCTGTGTATCTCTTGATTGCAGAGAACACTTTGGTTAAGGTATGATAATTTTCTCCAAGAACCCTTTGAAGTGGCCATGTCCTTTCCTTTCCTCCCTTGTATACAAAGACCAATCTTTTAGGCAAATGTTTATATTTGTCAATCCCTCTTACTTCTGACAATTCATCCAGATAAAGATTCATGCCAGAGTATTCTTCAATATCTGCCTGATAGATAAAATCATCCTTGTTTTCCAAGATTGGCTACCTGACAATAGCAGGTACCCTAGTAACTTGTATTGGTTCCTTTGAAGGTTGCTTCCTTGGTTTCCTTTTCTTCTGTATGGGCTTCTGTTGAGGCTTCAGCAAGAATGAAGGAACCTCAATGGAGTCAAGATTCATTGGTTCCTCTTTAGGTACTATAGGCTCACCATGGAAATTCACAGCTGGGTTGAATACTTTTACATCAATAGGTTGTGATGAACCAACTGTCTCCTTGTTTTCAGTTTCTGGAGAGACAGGCCTCCTTGCCTTTGATTTTATTCTCTTATATTTGGATTTGGGGACTGATTTCCCTTTCTTTTTGAATTTGGGGACTTCCTCAGGTTCCCTCAATTCATCCTCTACCTCATCCATTAACTCTTGAGCCAGCCTTGCTTGCTTCTCATATGAGTTTTCATATTGATATTCAGTGCTTGGTTGAGATTCTCTTAGCAGCCTTGAAGTCTCTTCTCTCTTGGCTTCAACAAATCTAGGATGGCTGTTGGATATGTTTAGAACTTTTCCATTCCTTATGATTACAGCCATCCATTCTCTTACACAACTGTTAGTCTTCTCCTTGAATTCCCTAATTTGCTTACCCATCAGCTTCTCTTCATCATCCTTGGGAAATGGAAAGTCCAGTTGTAACTTGTTCTTCCCATTTGCTTTTGGTGGTGAGTAGTGTCTTGTTTTGATGTAGGGTTCAAATTCTTTAACATGAGAAGGCTCAGCATCATAGAATGTAGGAGCCACAATTGCTGGAGTGAGCACCTTCAGAATTGTGGTAGATATTGTTGGAGTTGAGGTTTGGCTAGAGAACAGAGTTGATGCAATAGATTGATTGATCAATCTTTCTGTCCTCATTATCCTTTCATAGTTTTCCTCTTTCATCTTTTGTAGAGCTTCAATTTTGGCTAGCTTTTCCTCTTCTGTCAAGTTTGAAAAATCAAACTCTTCAGATAGAGCTACTTGTTCAGGTTTGGATTTGCTGGGGGAAGCTGTGACAATGAAGTCCTGTGGATTGACCACTATGGTAGGCTGCTGCTCCCCCTCACTTGCTGCTTCCCTTCTTTCAGAAATTAAGATTTGACTTGTAGTTGCCACAGCCTCTTCCACTTTCTCCCCCTTTTTGTTAGCATCAAGGGTTTGACTAGAAGTTGGGGCTGCAACTAACTTTTCTAGCAGTTGGGTTTGCAGTTTTTGATGTTGAAGAAATTGCTCCATCTGGGATTCCATCTTTTCCACTCTTGAGTTGAGTAGTTGCACAGACTTAGCCAGGTTGTCTTCTTTGATGAACCTTTGTTGCAACACCCTCTGAGTGGCTGTAGGAGCTAGTTGCTCTAGCTTGGAATCCACAGAGATCTTCACATCCTTGATTTCTTGTTTGACCTCCTCTAAGTTGGATCTCTGAATCACCATTTGCATCTTTTGTAACTTAAGGGAGTCAATTGCCTGTTGAAGAACAACCTTTCTCTGTGGATCTGCTTCTGGGTGCTCAGCCAGGGCAGATTTATATTGCCTTATGATTTCCATATCAAGTTGATGATAGGTGTAGTTGTGAGCAAATGTAAAATCATGAATACTGCTACCACCTTCATCTTCAGGGCTCTGGCTGTCTTCATCTTCAGAATCTTCAAATTCTTCACTCTCAGCAGTGGTTGGCAGAGCTTCTATAGATTCCTTAGCTCTAAGTAAAGACTGTGAGGTGTGCACTAGGTGCATTGCCTCCTCTGCTTCCACATTGCCCTGTTGTGCCAGAATTTGATAGGCAGGAACAGGGTGAGTAAAGGTTTCAGCATCCAAAGAAATGGAGTCAATCATGGACTGATATTCTCTTTGATATTCCATTTCCTTGGCTGCATCCTCAACCTCCATTGACCCACTAGCAATGGCTGCTTCTTCCATCCTTATTTCTCCTGTAGTCCTTTCTCTCCGCTCATCTCTCTTTTCTTGCATCAAGGGCTCCCCTTGGCTCACACCTCTCACACCCTCACCTTCACCTACTAAGGTGGAACTCTCAATCTCTCCTTTTGCCTGACCGGAAGAAATGGCCAGCCTCTCATTATTTAGCTCTCCTTTTGCCTGCTCACTAGGCAGCCTCTCACTCCCTTCCCTCAATCCTAAAAGTTTTTCAACTACTGAGAACTCCTCCACACTTGACATAGGAATGTCAGATATAGCAGTGGTAGAGTGAGTTATCAACGAATAAGAAATATCCGTTGATGGAGTAGTTATAGCTGTCAACGGATGGCTAGATAGAGGCGCATCCGTTGATGGAGAAACACTTGTCAACGGATGAAGGATATCCGTTGAGGAAGGAATAATTTTATCCGTTGAAGAGAAAACCAACACTGAATCTGTGGAGATTGATTTTAAGTTTGAGGCCACAGTCTGTGTTGAGAATTCTGGAAGGGAAGATTGATGGTCCAATAAATCATCTAAAAGATGATGACCACCAATTGTAGAGTGGGGCTTCTCCAAGAATCTTAAAGATGGAGAATCAGGAATTGATGTAGATATCATATCCACATCCAGAGATGGAGTTGGTGATGGTGGATTGTAATGTGTATCGATTTGAAGATTGAGATCAAGGGGCTGTGACTCCACATTTATTGAAGCCACATCAAACTGAGTTTGAGAAGGTACATTTTCCTGTACTGTGTGTGCACCCTGTGATTCCCCTGTGGTTTTAGATTTCACTCTTCTTCCATAGGTTTTTGAGATTGGGCTATATGTGTCTCTAACCCTCTTGTGCAGTGTTCCTTGTAGGGAACTTGATTCAGTAGTCACACTCTATTGAGAGAGTGTAACTGGAATTTGGCTTGTAGTTACATTAGCAGTCTTTTGAGAGACTGAAATGGTGGTTGCACTCATCTCTCCTTCCTTATCCTTAGGGCTTCTTTGATGTTCACCCTGTCCCTCACCACTCACTACCACCTTCACACTCCCCTCAAGAGTTTTGGTAGATTTTACAACAGGTGTCTTTTGAGAGACACTTGAGGTTTGCTTTTTAGAATGTGGTTTTGGAACTCTGGATTTGGTCACTTTGGTAGGAGCCTGTTTGGTCACAACTACAGACTCCATTGTGACACTAGAAGGCAAAGAAATTTGGGGGTTGGAGATAGGAGTTTCAGAGTTAGAGATAGTTACCTGAGCAATTGGTAGATATACCAATTGTACTCCTGCATTGAGGTTCATTCGAATTAGGTCACTTAAGACTCTCTTCTCCTGAACAAAACATTGGAACTTGCTATCCGGGTTAGCAATGGATAGCTTATTCTCAGATACATGTAGGGCTAAAAGCATTAAAAATCTAGCAAAGTAGATATTCTTGCTCCTAGTTTCCTTTTTACCCAACTTTGCCGCTATCTCATACATAACTAATGTGCCAAAATTATAGAATTTATCATTTAAGAGCATACACATCATAGTTAGCATGGACTGGGTAACAGCATCAAAATTACTAATTTTGCCTGAAAAAGTTTTAATGAAGGCATCACAGAAATAGCTCCATTCTTTAACCATTCCTTTCCTAACAATTTTCCCTAAGTTTTCAGTACTAAGGACATAATTAATAAAATTAAGCATGGCAACAATTTCAGCATCAGTGGGTACTTTCAGACAGTTATTCTCAGGCAATTTTAAACAAGCAGTTATTACATCAGAATTAACCACATAGTTTTTACCCTTTAAAGAAAAAGCAATTATACCGTCTGTGCCATTGTACTCAGCAGATGTCCACATTTCTTCAATTACCTCGTGGATTAAGGGAGTGGTGGCAGTCATAGCATATGACAGTTTTCATTTCTTCACGAAACTCATCAAAGTGTGGTAAGCTTCTGGAGCATTCACTGTGTCAACAAAGGCCGCGAAATTGTTCTTCTCATAGGTAAACCCAGTGGAGGACATCATCTTAACAATGGGCGCCATTGAAGTGTTTGAACTTTGGTTACAGAGAGTTTTAGAGAAGAAGATGCAGTTAACTTTTGATATGCTTGAAAATGAATAAAAGTGAGATGTGAGAGTACAAGTCAGCCTTTTATATTTTTCAAGAATTAAAAATGAAATAATTAAAAGTAATTACTCCATTGGTCAAAAGTAACTATCAGATAATAAATAAAAAGAGAATAAGTACAGCCATGATTAGATATACACGGTTACCAACGGTTATAAAAAAAAATTGTATATCAACGGATATAGAATGAACGGTTGAGATACAGTTTATCCGTTGATGACGTGGATAGCCTGTTACCCGTTGACATGCGAAAATCTAGTAATGTGTTTATACTATCAACGGATAAAAGGATATCCGTTGATAAGCTAATTTTGCCTTAGACAAAATTTCTGCATAAAATTTTTCTGAAAGTTTTAACTTTCAAGTAAATCAAAACACATTTCTAGCTTCAAAGCAGTGAAATCAAATATCACTAGGAATTATGACAAGTTAAGCATACCTAGCTCACCTACCAATCTTGTGAATGTGGATTCATCAAGAGGCTTGGTGAAGATATCTGCAAGCTGCATTTCACTTGGCACAAAGTGCATTTCTACTGTACCATTCATCACATGTTCTCTAATGAAGTGGTATTTGATGTCTATGTGCTTGGTTCTCGAATGTTGCACTGGATTCCCTGTGATGGCAATAGCACTTGTGTTGTCACAGAAAATTGGAATCTTCTCAACTTTTAGACCATAGTCAATGAGTTGATTTCTCATCCATAGAATCTGTGCACAACAGCTTCCAGCAGCAATGTACTCAGCTTCAGCTGTAGAAGTGGAGACTGAGTTTTGTTTCTTACTGAACCATGAAACAAGCCTGTTTCCTAGAAATTGACAGGAACCTGTAGTACTTTTCCTATCAACTCTGCAACCTGCATAATCTGCATCTGAATAGCCAGTTAGATCAAAACCAGATTCTCTTGGGTACCAAATGCCAAGGTTTGGTGTTCCCTTGAGATACCTGAAAATTCTTTTAATAGATATTAAGTGAGACTCTCTAGGGTCAGCTTGAAATCTAGCACAAAGACAAGTAGAAAACATTATATCAGGTCTACTAGCTGTTAGGTATAGAAGTGAACCTACCATGCCTCTATAGCTTGAGATGTCCACATACTTTTCCTTAGTATTCAACTCAAGCTTAGTTGCAGTGGCCATAGGTGTTTTAGCAGATGTACAATCCATTAAGTCAAATTTCTTTAAGAGATCATAAATATATTTTGTTTGACTTATGAAAATGCCCTCATTAACTTGCTTTACTTGTAGGCCAAGAAAGTAAGTTAATTCACCCATCATGCTCATTTCATACCTACTTTGCATAAGTTTGGCAAACTTTTTGCAAAGCTTCTCATCTGTAGACCCAAAAATAATATCATCTACATAGATTTGAACAAGTATTGAAGAGCCATTAATATCTTTATGAAATAAGGTTTTATCTACTGTACCTCTAGTGAAGTGGTTCTCCAAAAGAAATTGAGATAAAGTGTCATACCAGGCTCTTGGTGCTTGCTTCAAACCATAAAGTGCTTTCATGAGAAGATATACATATTCTGGAAATTCTGGATCCTCAAAACCAGGAGGTTGATGGACATAGACCTCTTCTTCCAGTTCCCCATTTAGAAAGGCACTTTTGACATCCATCTGATAGACTTTGAAATTGGCATGTGCTGCATAGGCTAGAAAGATTCTTATTGCCTCAAGTCTTGCCACTGGAGCAAAAGTTTCATCAAAATCTATTCCTTCTTCTTGAGAGTAGCCCTTTGCCACTAATCTAGCTTTATTCCTCACAATTATGCCATTTTCATCTGTCTTATTCTTGAGAACCCATTTAGTACCTATGACACTTCTATCATCAGGTTTGGGCACAAGTTTCCATACTTTATTTCTTTCAAATTGGTTTAGCTCTTCTTGCATTGCTAACACCCAATCTGGATCTAGAAGGGCATCTTCCACTTTCTTAGGTTCCTCTTGAGACAGGAAGCTACTGTATAGACATTCTGCTTGAGTGGCCCTTCTAGTTTGGATTCTTGAATTTGATTCACCAATGATTAACTCCAATGGATGATTTCTAGTCCATTTTCTTGCAGGTGGAAGGTTTGATCTTGATGAGGTTGCTTCATTTTCATGATCATGTTGATTTAGCATTGAATTTTGACCTTGAGAAACTCCCCCTGAGTTTGTTGTCCTTGCTGAATTATGAGGTTGACTGTCAATGGATGCATCATTTTGCCTGTCGACGGATGCTTGAGAATATCTGTCAACGGATGCATCTCTAATAGTGTCAATGGATGTTGCAGAATGACTGTCAACGGATGCTTCATTTTCAGTGTAAGCATCACTTCTAGTTGGTATAATAGCTCTAGGTGGATCTCTGTGGTCATGATCTTCATTTTCCTCATCATCATCATAGTACATTCTTCCTTCACCTTCATTCTCAAATTCCAACTTTTCATGGTAACCTTCATCATTTAGGCCTAGAATCTTTTGATCATCAAACACAACATGTACAGATTCCATAACAATGTTGGTTCTTAGATTGTTGACCTTGTAGGCTTTCCCTGCTGCATATCCAACGAAAATAGCTTCATCTGCCTTTGCTTCAAATTTGCCCAAGTTATCTCCATGATTCCTTAGCACAAAACACTTACATCCAAAGACATGTAGGAAAGCTAAAGTTGGTTTCTTGTTGGTTAATAACTGATAAAGAGTCATTCCTCTAGCTTGATTGACCAAGGAAATATTCTGAGTAAAGCATGCAGTGTTGACAGCTTCAGCCCAGAAATATGTTGGTAACCTTGATTCACTTAACATTGTTCTAGCTGTTTCAATTAGAGTTCTGTTTTTCCTTTCAACAACCCCATTTTGTTGAGGTGTTCTGGCAGCAGAAAACTCATGGACAATTCCATTCTCTTCACAGAAAATCTTCATTGTGGAATTCTTGAATTCAGTACCATTGTCACTGCTGATTCTTTGTACTCTGTCTTCAGAACCATTGTTTAGTATTCTGAGATGATTGATGTTGATTTCACTTGCACAATCCTTGGAGTGCAGGAAGAAGGTCCATGTGAACTTAGAAAAATCATCTACAATCACCAAACAGTATTTCTTCTTTGAAATAGACATGACATTTACTGGACCAAATAAGTCCATATGCAGCAATTGAAGAGGCTTAACAATGGATGACTCTGTCTTGCTTTTGATGGATGATTTCTTTTGTTTCCCTAATTGGCAGGCATCACACAGCCCATCTCTGACAAACTCCAATTGAGGGATTCCTCTAGCAAGATCCTTTCTTACCAAATCATTCATAACTTTAAAATTCAAATGTGACAACTTCTTATGCCATAGCCAACTCTCATCCTTACTTGCTTTGCTGAATAGACAAGTAATGGATTCTGAGCATGCTGAATTGAAGTCAGCTATGTAAACATTTCCTTTTCTAAAGCCTGTCAATACCACATTGTTGTCTTCCTTGGCAGAAACAACACAGGCTTCTTTTGTGAACTTTACTTCATAGTCTTTGTCACAAATCTGACTGATACTCAGCAAATTGTGCTTCAAACCTTCAACTAAAGCCACTTCTTCAATGATGACATTGTCTTTTGAAATCAGGCCATATCTCTTAGTATATCATTTGCTGTCATCTCCAAAGGTAATTCTACGGCCAGTTCCTTCCTTGAACTCTGTGAGCAGGGTTGAATCTCCTGTCATGTGCCTAGAGCATCCACTGTCTAGGTACCATAGATTCCTTCTGTTTCCCTGCACACATTTCAAAAACAAATCAAGTTGATTTTGGTACCCAAGCTTTCTTGGGTCCTTTCTTGTTAGCCTTTGACTTTGCACTCTTAGCATTCTTCAACTTAGGTGTAGATGCTTGAGTGATGGGGTTTGACAAATGCTCATTTGCATGAATATTGGATGCATGCATGTGTGGAAAATTGGCATACATATTATTCATGTTAGGTATGTTCCATGACATTTGTGGCACATTCATAGATTGAAAGTAAGGATTAGACACATATGGCATGTTCACATATGGATTTGAAAAACTAGCATTTTGATACAAACCAGGCATAACAGGCATTGCAGGCATACATGGCATTGGTTGAGGTACATGAACAGGAGCCTTGTTGACAATCTTGCAATTAGAAGAGAGATGATTGACACTATTACAATTACTACAAGTTTTCCTAGGAGCAAACTTGTCAGGAGAGTAATTGTTTTTCTTGTTGATGCCTATCTTACCATTTCTGTTCTTTTTCTTTTTGCCCTCAATTTCTACCTTTTCATTGTCTGATTTACCAACAGCCTTTTTGTTGTGTAAATCACCTGTCTTAGCCTTCCCACTGGATTTGGTTTTGCTGCACTCACCACTAACAAAATTCTTGTTGACTGGACCATACTTGATATCCAGTTTCCTAATTTCCTTCTTACTAACAGACCTTTTGTTAGTCGACGGATACCTCTCATCCGTTGACGGTTCATCTGTCAACGGATGATCACTATCCGTTGATTCACAAATAGTCTCTAGATCCTCAAGGCCAGGTTCTAGCTCCTTTTTCTTTTGAGTCCAGGTATCCTTCACAAATGATTCTATTCCCTGAACATCTATTATGTTTTGAGAAATATTCCTACAACTTTGAAATTTAGCAATTATCCCTTGTTCCTTTTCAAGCTGGTCTTTTAAAATCAGTTCTCTTTTTAACACAGCTTCAAGTTCACTTTTAGAATTATTGCAATCAACTCTCATTTTCTCAAATTCTAGAAGTTGAGTTTCTAGAGCAGCATTTCTATCACTTAAAAACAAATTAGACTCTTTAATCCTATTGTTCTCTTTAGTAAGTGATTTAAGAGTAACACTTAAGTGATATAGTTCAGTAGACATTTCATCTATAACACTATTGCATTCCTCTTTGGTGAGCTCAGAGAGATTAGTAGAAAATACCTAATTGCTAGCTGAACTTGCTTCCTGCTCTCCAGAATCAGCCATTAAAGCAAGGTTGACTAACTCAACATCATCATCAGAATGATTGTCATCAACAACCCAGTCATACTCTTGGGTCAAGAATGCCTTTCCTTTCTGCCTGAGAAGATCAAAATATTTCTTCTTATAGTCAACATCCTCAGTTGACTTTCCCTTGTTCTCAGATCTAGGTTTCCTGCATTCACTTATCATGTGACCAGCAATTCCACAATTGTAGCATTTAATTTTGGATTTATCCACATAGTTGCTTGTGGAAAAATCCTTGTTAAATGGCTTGGCCACCCCAGAGTTTCTTTTGAATTTCAGCTTAGAGAATCTCCTAGATAGAAAAGCTAAGTGCTCATCTATCTCATCCAATTCATCCTGCTGAAGAGCATTCAATTCCTCAGACACCTTTTCCTTGCTCCTGCTTGATTCTGCTCTACCTTTAAAAACCTCCCTGTTTGGTGTAGAACTAGCAGTTTCTGTCCTTTCCTCCTTTTGCTCCAAGTTGGCAACAAGTGCAACTGACCCACTTTTCTTTTGAGACTTCTCAATCTCTTCATCCTGCTCCATTTCCAGCTCATAGGTCTTTAAAGTTCCATAGAGCCTTTCAAGAGTAAATGTCTTGTACTCTTGAGTGTTTCTTAGAGAAACAGTCATTGGCTTCCATTCCTTGGGCAGTGATCTCAGAAATTTGAGATTAGAATCTTTAACTTGATAGATTCTTCCATACAGTTTCAAACCATTTAGTAGCTTTTGAAATCTACTAAATGTATCATTCAATGTTTCTCCACTCTTAAAGTGAAAATGTTCATACTGTTGGATTAGTAGTTGCATCTTGTTTTCCCTTACCTGTTCTGTTCCTTCACACAGGGTTTGAACAGTGTCCTATACTTCCTTGGCGGTAGTACAGTTAATAACATTGTCAACCATGTCTGTTTCTAGACCATTGAACAGAATATTCATGGTCTTTTTGTCTTTGTGGACTTCTGCAATATCTTCAAGACTCCACTCAGAAACAGGTTTGGGAATGAGAGTCTCAGGCACATCATCAGCCAGGCCAACTCTTGTTGCTGTCTTCATTGGAACGTGAGGACCCTTGTCAATGCAATCCACAAAGCCCTCATCAATAGACGAGAGATGTAGACGCATTTTTATTTTCCAGTGAAAGTAATTTTCTCTATCAAGAACTGGAATCTTTACTCCATAATCCTTCTTAGACATGCTGGAAGTGTGTTGATCTTTAAACTTCAAATATGTTAGAAGCTCGCTCTGATACCAATTGTTATTCCCAGATTACACACTTGTATAATTGTAGAAGGGGGGTTGAATACAATTCTTGATATTTATAAATTTCTGATAAGAACTCCAGAAATCTATACTTAGATAATTGCTTGTAAAAGATAAATGCAAAAACACATAAAAATCAGGTGGTTAAATGCACCACCTGAAGCTTTTATTCGAAGAAAACTCTGTGATACAAATGTACACAGCTTCTGTTTTACAACTTTTTGCTTTCTAAGAATATTCAATAAAACCCTAAGCAAAATGTATCTGTTTTTCTTCACATACAAAGAGTTGCTACACTTGGTTATATATCCCAAGTTTTACAAGTACTACTGGAATAAGATAATACTAATCTAATTCTAGTTGACTTGCTACTACACTCCAAATACACATGTAGCCGAAAGGTTGTCCTTGTGTTCAGACATGTCTCCTGCAGCTTTCTTGTATTCATAGTGTAAATAGAATGCTTCTTTCTTATGTGTTTCCAAAGTATGGCTGCCATACTGCTTTTTGTATCTACTATCAACCCATGTGATCTGTCAATCAAACATGTCCTTATCAACTGCTAATCCCCAGCTAATCATAGAAGACAGTGTCAATGATTATCCGTTGATATTGTACACTGACATCCGTTGATGATGTATTGAGCGGTATCCGTTGATATTGAGACTTGAGCTGTATCCGTTGATAGAGTGGATTTGAGTTGTATCCGTTGATAGAGTTTTGTCTTCATCTGTCGATACACTTTCACTTAGACAGAATTACATAGCATAGCTTATTTACAATTGGCTACCCTATTCTGCCTATCCGTTGATAGTCAACATGACTGTGGATAAAAACACTATCAACTGATAACATAGAGATACTGCAGTATGCTACAAAACCTCATCCGTTGATGAGCTACCTGTCAACGGATAGAGTTATAAATCCTCATCCGTTGACAGCTACAAAACCTTAAACAATTTGATTGATTGTGAAGTTATCATCAAGTACAACATATTCCTAACAGTATTATTGCATAAATCTTTAGGGGCCTCATCCATTGCATGGTCAAATAAGCATGTGTGTTATGATATGTGTCATTATTTGTTTGGTAATAAAGCATGAATCCTTGTCTAACTCAAATGATGATGGAGGTGTCTCCGAGTTATGAAGTGTTTAGTGTTCATTCTATTTATAAACTTGTGATTGTTTTGGCGAAGAATACGCTATGTATTTGATCTAGTGTTGGGAGTATATCTGATGAGCGTAGAACACACCCACGTTTCTGTTCATGTAATGTTAGTATACGGGGATTTAGTCGAGCTCTTTTTGGATTTATTGCATTCTCTAAGATATTTGCTTGCTGAATTGGTTACAGTTAATCCGAGGGGATCTTTGCATTTTCATTCAATTGCATTCATGCATTGCACTTGTATGTGTCGTGTCTGTTTATGCTTGAGGACAAGCATCGGTTTAAGTTTGGGGGTGTGATAAGTGGATTTTATATCCACTTAGAATGCTTCGTATCGGCTTAAATTGATTACTTGATGATAAGTGGATTTTATATCTACTTGGAACATTATAAATCGGCTTAAATTGATTGCTTTGGCCTCAAGTTTGTGGTAGTTTTGATGTGTTTTGGTTAATTGTGCAGGGTTGAAGAAATGTCGATTAAAGGTGTAGTTTCCGTCGTTATTTGGAGTTGATTTATGATATGGAATGAAGAATGGAGGCTAATGTCAAGTCCCAAGAAGTATACAAGTCATTAAGGATGAAAGACGGAAGCTCATGCAAAAGGAACAGAAGAAAAAGCTTAAAAATCGAAGAAAAATCAATTTTCGCAGATCGGGACCAAGCCGGGAGCCTAATTGGCGCCCCAGAGCTGTTTATGCAGATTGAGCTGGCGCCTCAGGTGCCCAACCGGCGCTTCAGGCGCTGCGGCGTGCTAGGGAAAATCAGCCAGAATTTCTGATTCTTGTTTTGGCCATATCTTGAGTTCTAGAAGTCCGTTTTGGACAATCTTACAGCTCACGCGAAGACAACGGAATTATCTACAATTCAGAAGTGGTCCAATATCAGTATTCCAACGGGATCAGCCCAGAAACAGGCCAGAAAATCTAGCAGCTTCTAGAAATTTGATTTGAAATGGGAAACTTCCATAAATCCAATCCTAATCAACATGGAAACACTAGGGGCGCTAGGAACATTCTAGAGGGCTGTGTTAAGCGTGGAAACTTGCAATTCTTACTTCTATTCAAGCTTGGAAACTTGCCATCTCCTAATCCAACTCTATTTGTGGCAACTTCCTTGGAATGCAATTCTATTATGGAAAGGACTTGGAGGCTAATACATCTAGTGGCTATATAAACACATCTTGGGACACATTATTAAGAATGTAATATTAGATCAGATAATATAGTTTAGAGTAGATTATTATTATTAGTTGGAGATGTAGAGAAACACCATGACTCTTCTTTTGGGTGACAACATTGAAGTTTGAAGGTTTTATTCTCTTAATCTTTTCTTTGTTCTTATTAGTTTAATTATGTTTTCTTGTTTTACTAGTTGTTTTACTTATTTAATTATTAACGAGTAGTTATTTCTAGGGCTTAAAGGGAAGCCATGTTTGCACTAATATTGGCATGATTTTCATAATGGTGTAATATCCCAACTTAGTTTTATTCGAATGATAAAAATCATTAAAATTTTATGTTTACTTTCAAAATTATTATAATTTTATTCGAATTATATGCACATTTTGTTTAACAAAAATTCGTAACTAAAAATATGTTACTTTCATTGGTCTGCTCAACAAGTCGAGCTCCCATAAGATTGGACTAGGTTGGTTTGCTCAACAAGTCGAAGTCGAGCTCCCATAAGATTGGACTAGGTTGGTCTGCTCAACAAGTCAAGCTCCCATAAAATTTGACTAACGGAGATTGGCCGAGCAAATGCTTCAAGGCCCAAATAAAAATTTTGAACTGATTATGCGAGCCATTGTGAACTACAGCCCAAATAGATAGAGATGTAACATTACTAAGACCTCAATATATAGTTGAGGAAGGGATCTTGCACTAGTATCCTATCGATGTGGGACAAGTGAAACATTTCCCTTTGAAAATAAACTAGTCTCTTAAGCCATTTATATAGGGAAGAATAGAGGACCAGTTGTTACATTTTCGATGTGAGACAAAGGGAACTCAGGTTTTAATACTCTTGCCATTCTTAGTTTTCACAATTCAAGTTCAAGAAACACGAGGCTAGGCTAGGTTCTAATTCTATATTTTTGCTGGGATTGAAGCCAAAGATGTGCTTGAACAAGATAAACTTTAGGAACAAAAACCAATTTCTAGTTGGGTAAAACAAGGCAAACAAATAGCTTGTTATTGTTGTCTTAATATGGGATCAGGTGTAAATAACCCTTAAAAATATACTTATTTTATTTTAGCCCTCAAGAAAAACAAAGGTGGAAGTAGGCACCTTGCCTTTAAAAGTAAGAGCCTTAATGGAATTATATAGAATGGGAGAAGGATTCACTCCTAAAACATATCGATGTGGGACGAGGACAAATAGCCAACCTAGCCAACCCCTATAAGGCCAGTTCGTTTACAAGTATTGGTGTATTCAAAGTTCCTAAATAATTATAGTGAAGAGATGTCCAACACCAATTGCCTATTCGATGTGGGATGAAGTTAGATTAATCCAAACATAGTAACTTTGCATTTAAATTTTGATAACTTTTTACGTTTGTACGTTTCCGTTTTATGTTATCTCGGCTCAAGTGGGAGCCAAGGTGATAGTTATGAACTTGTAGTGCCTAAGGGAACAACTTTGCTTAGCCTTTATAGACCATGAGAAGGGGCTACTCTAGAAATCTTGTCAATGTGGGATAAATGGTCATAAGTAATAAAAGAGAAACACAAACTCCCACATTGATAAATAAAGCGAAGACTTGGGAGTATATATGGAGCAACTTGATGATATTCATACAAGTGGAAATGAGAGTGATGAGTCGGTGAAGTAGTGTTATTCCTAGCCAGTCATGTGGATTGTTTGAGTTGTATTTGAGTAGCATTTTATTATTTTTACAAATCTTCTTTTGTACCACACCGATAACAGAAAGAGAGGTAAGGGTGTATATATTGCAGAGCTTCACTCCTGTTTAAGAAAACCAATTCGTTGTGGACATGTTTGATCGGTGATTTAGTATGGTTGTAGTGTGGTTTTGAGCATCGCTGAGTTACTTATTTATTTTCAAACCTCCTGGGAATTGTACCACATCGCGTAGAAAGGAAAGTGAGTTTCCCCTTTCCATATATAAATATGTTGGAGTATACTAAATAGGAAAGTAGGAGTAAAAGCCTACACTTGGTAAGTTTTCATACTTTACTCTCTAATTATTTTATTTTGATTTAATTTATTTTAATATTTGTTTAATTTAGAAGTTTAGTAATTAATAATATTAGAGATAATGTGTTAATAATGATAGTGTAAATTTGGATAGTTTTGGAAGACGAATTAATAATATTGGAAATTTCGAAAAGAGAAAGGAGCAATGAGTAGAAGCGGTTTACTGTAAGTATATACTGTACTGATTTACTGTTGTGAATGATTAAACCGATTTTTGAAATATCGATGATTTGTTGATGAAAATTGAGTATTCTTACATTGATATTGTGAATTGATGATGATGCTTCCAAATCGGAAGTAAAGCTAAACCAATTGTTTAGCAGGCCGGGATCCCAGCAGTAGAACTTGTGAATCTATCATGTATTAATACTCATTTTCAAATTATGTGAAAAATTATTTGTTGTGATGAACTCAGTTACTTGTTTTGTAAAATCTCAGTTAAATAGTATGATATATGCTTGCTGGGCTCTATGAGCTCACCCTTATGTCACTAACTTCCGCAGGGAATAAAGTTGGAGGAGGTTCGGGAAGGGATAAGATGTTATAATCTGAACTACTGAAGTTGGATAAGAAGTGTGTAGAATTCTAAGAAGAATACTTTTGTAGTAGGCCTATGTTGAAGTTGTTTAGAAGCGTGTAAATTGTTGTAACCTTTTATCGTAAGACTAGACTTTTTGTATCACCTTTTGGGTTATTAATTAAGCGAAAGTTTGTGTAAGCATATATATTATGATATTTGGTTTGTTTGGTGTGCCCCGGGTCGGGTTCTGAGGTTATCCCGGGACCGGGGGCGTCACAGGTGGTATCAGAGCTAAGGTTAGGAATAGGAGAGAACGTAGAAATTAGGATCCCGAAATAGAAACCTAGGGGTCCGAGAACATCTAAGATGCGTAAACATATTTTTGAACGTGAAGAGAATAGGATGTATTACGTGTGTAGCGTTTTATAATTGTTGTTGTGACAAATATTCGTGATGTGAATATAGAATGATGTGGGATTAATAGTATATGTTGAATTGTAGGTAAAGATGGTTGACGAGAATTCTGGTGGAAATGTATCTGGCATACAGATTAGTCCTGAGATGTTATTGGTTTTAGCAGAAATGAAAAACATGTTGAAGAGTTTAGTTGAAGTGCGAACACCTGTGAATGCTCCTGAGGTGAATGCTGAACGTGTAGATGGTCTGGAGCATGTGGAAAATCAAGAACGGGAAGGTGAGAATAAGCGTAGGTGTACATATAAAACTTTTAAGGATGCAGATCCCCCGATATTTAAAGGAGATTTAGATCCACATGCTGCGAATACGTGGATTAAAGAAATGGAGAAGGTGATAGAGATTTCTGAATGTTTAGATGAACAAAAGGTAAAATTCGCAACACACTCATTAAGAGGGAAGCTGTATTTTGGTGGGATACGGTTAAACAAACTGAGGATTGTTCTACAATGACTTGGCCAAGGTTTAAGGAGTTGTTCTTTGATAAATATTTTCCTACGTGTATGAAGAATGAGATGGAGATGAAGTTTCTAGGACTTAAGCAAGAAGGGATGTCTGTATCAGAGTACCTTTCAAAATTCTTGGAACTTTCTAGGTTTGCTCCTCATCAGGTTAATACTGAAGCTAGGAAATGTCAGAGATTTCAAGAGGGATTGAAGCCTCCAATTAGGGAAAAAGTATCTTTGTTGGAGTTGGAGCAATTTGACAAGTTGGTTGGAAAAGCTAGGATTGCGGAGAGAGAATATGAAGCTCGCACTCAGTTCTTTAACAGTAAGAAGAGAGGAAGGGAGACGGATTCGAGTACTAAATTAGGATACAAGAAAGATAATAAGAGATTCCAGGTGAGAAAGAAAGAGGATTTTCGGGAAAATGAGAGGAGGATGGCACCACCTGAGTGTAAGAAATGTGGGAAAAAGCATGGTGGTGATGTTTGTTATCGAGCTGATGGATTGTGTTATAACTGTGGAGAAAAGGGGCATATAGCGACTCAATGCCAAAAGCCTAAAGTAACCTTTTGTTTTAATTGCGGAAGACAAGGTCATTTAGCGAGGGATTGCACTCAAAAGAAAGTCAAGATTGAAGCTGAAACTAAAGGGGACAAGACTGTTACAATGGGAGCACCCCAACAACCAGCACCCAGGGCAGTAGCTAGAACTTATGCAATGACAACCCAGGATGCTGAAAATTCACATGATGTGGTGTCAGGTACGCTCCAACTTTGTGCTCAAGATGTTCATGCTTTGTTTGATTCGGGATCAACCCATTCATTTGTGGATTTGAAATATTTGAATAAGTTAGCCATGCCTGTGCAAAGTTTGGAAAATGGATTGTTAGTGAAACTCCCAAATGGTAGCAATTTATTCGTAGATAAAATTTACAAAGATTGTCCCTTAGTGATTAGTGGTCAAACCTTTTTGGTGGATTTACTACCTTTAGAATTACGAGACTTTGGGATGATTTTGGGAATGGATTGGTTAACAAGATATAAGGCTAATTTAGATTGTAGTAAGAATCGAATAAACTTAATTGGACCAAACAAGAAGAAAGTGTACCTTAAAGGAGATAGGTCAGAAGAGCCAAATGTAATGATATCGGTCTTGAAGGCTTGTAAGATGTTAAGAAAAGGATGTGAGGGTTTTCTTGCGTACGTGATTGGGAACGAAGAAGTTAGAGCTAAAGCCGAGGATATACCTGTAGTTAGAGAATTTTTAGATGTCTTTCCCGAGGAGCTACCAGGGTTACCACCCGAAAGAGAAGTTGAGTTTGGTATTGAATTGATTCCAGAAGCCCAACCAGTATCAAGAGCACCTTATAGGATGGCGCCAACGGAATTAGCCGAACTTAAGATCCAATTACAAGAATTGTTGGATAAGAAGTTTATTAGGCCGAGTGTTTCTTCTTGGGGAGCACCAGTGTTGTTTGTGAAAAAGAAGGATGGTTCCTTAAGGTTATGCATTGATTACAGAGAGTTAAACAAGTTGACGGTAAAGAATAAATATCCATTACCTCGAATAGATGATCTTTTTGATCAATTGCAAGGAGCTACCTACTTTTCGAAGATTGATTTGCGCTCAGGTTATCACCAGTTAAAAGTAAAGAAAGAGAGTATTCCATTGACAGCATTTAGGACTCAATATGGTCATTATGAGTTTGTAGTGATGCCATTTGGAGTAACGAACGCACCAGCAGTATTTATGGATTTGATGAATTGAGTGTTTAAGAATTATTTGGATAAATTTGTTATCATATTCATTGATGATATTCTTATATACTCGAGCAGCGAAAAAGAACATGAGGAACATTTGAGGATAGTACTACAGACCTTGAGGGAGGAAAAGTTGTATGCCAAGTTTTCGAAATGTGAATTTTGGTTAAGGAGAGTAAGTTTTCTTGGACATGTAGTTTCGGAGGAAGGAATTACAGTGGATCCTGCTAAGATTGAGGTGATTATGAATTGGGAAAGGCCAAAGACCGTGACGGAAATCCGAAGTTTCTTAGGTCTAGCTGGATATTATAGGAAGTTTGTACAAGATTTCTCTAAGATAGCAGGGCCATTGACGAACCTTACAAGGAAAGACGTTAAGTTTGTTTGGACGGATGAGTGTGAACAAAGCTTTATTGAATTGAAGAAGAGATTAACGTCTGCTCCAGTACTTGGATTACCAGATGGAACCAAAGATTTTGTGATTTATAGTGATGCATCAAAGAAGGGTTTAGGGTGTGTTCTAATGCAACGAGGGAAGGTAATTGCTTATGCATCTCGCCAGTTGAGGAATCATGAGAAGAACTACCCCACCCACGATTTAGAATTAGCAGCGGTAGTTTTTGCTCTTAAGATTTGGAGGCATTATTTGTACGGAGAAAAGTGTAAGATTTATACTGACCATCAAAGCTTGAAGTATATTTTCTCACAGAAGGATTTAAATATGAGACAGAGAAGGTGGTTGGAATTATTGAAGGATTATGATTGTGAGATTTTATATCATCCGGGTAAGGCAAATGTGGTGGCTGATGCACTAAGTAGGAAGGAGGTTGGGACTTGTTCGAGTGTTATTGTAGAATCGACCAATCTTAAGGAGTTAGAGAGACTTGGTATTGAATTTGTTAAGCAGGGAAGGAATGAGGGCTTGCTAAATCAAATCGAGGTCAGACCGAATTTGTTAGAAAAAATAAAGGTAAGTCAGAGACAAGATGAATGCTTGAAGGAAATTTGGAATAGTTCTAATTCAGAACTAGGAAAGAAAGATTTTAGGAAAGGAAATGATGACATAGTGAGGTTTCGTGACAGGATATTTGTACCATCTGATATGGAGATTAAGAAAGAAATTTTGTCTGACGCTCATTCGTCACCTTTTTCGGTACATCCTGGATCTACGAAGATGTATAAAGACTTGAGGCAACATTACTGGTGGCCTAAGATGAAAAGAGAGATTGCTGAATGGGTAGGAAGATGTTTAGTTTGTCAGCAAGTGAAAGCAGAACATCAAAGGCATGGAGGATTGTTACAACCCCTACCTGTTCCCGAATGGAAATGGGAACATATCACAATGGATTTTGTACTAGGCTTGCCAAGAACGCAGAGAGGGAACGATGTTATCTGGGTTATTGTAGATAGACTAACAAAAAGTGCACATTTTCTAGCTATATCTGAAGCGTCACCATTGGAGAAGTTAGCGAAGTTATACATCCAAGAAATTGTTAGATTGCATGGAGTGCCTGTTTCGATTGTATCAGATAGAGATCCGAGATTTACATCAAGATTTTGGAATAGTTTTCAACAAGAGATGGGCACTAAGTTAAGTATGAGCACGGCATTTTACCCTCAAACAGATGGACAGTCAGAACGTACAATTCAGATTTTAGAAGACATGTTACGAGCTTGTGCACTAGATTTTAAAGGAAGTTGGGAGGAACATCTACCCTTAGTGGAATTTGCATATAATAACAGCCATCAAGCGACAATCGGAATGACCCCATATGAAGCTTTATACGGGCGTCGATGTAGAACACCATTATGTTGGGATGAAGTTAGTGAAAGAAGATTATTAGGGCCAGAATTGATTCGTGTAACCACGGAAAAAGTTAAAGTGATACAGAGGAGAATTTTAGCGGCTCAAAGTAGGCAAAAGAGTTACGCAGATACGGATCGTCGTGATGTGACATTTAAGGAGGGTGATTTTGTGTTTCTTAAGATTTCACCATGGAAGGGTGTTATGAGATTCGGGAAAAAAGGAAAGTTGAGTCCCCGTTATATTGGACCATTTGAGATTCTTCGACGAGTTGGAGAGGTAGCGTATGAATTAGCATTGCCACCAAATTTGAGTCGTATTCATAACGTTTTTCATGTGTCATACCTACGGAAGTATGTTACTGATCCATCCCATATTATAGAATATGAACCAATAGAACTCCAAGAAAATATGCAGTATGAAGAGCTTCCTGTTGAAATAGTAGATCGTCGTGAGCAAGTTTTAAGAAATAAGGTGATACCTCTTGTGAAAGTAATTTGGCGAGATCATGCAATAGAAGAAGCAACTTGGGAACCTGAGGAAATGATGAGATCAAAATATCCTCAGTTATTTGCTGAGACAGGTGCGAGTTAATTTCTGAATTTCGAGGACGAAATTTCTTTGAGGGGGGAAGGATGTAATATCCCAACTTAGTTTTATTCGAATGATAAAAATCATTAAAATTTTATGTTTACTTTCAAAATTATTATAATTTTATTCGAATTATATGCACATTTTGTTTAACAAAAATTCGTAACTAAAAATATGTTACTTTCATTGGTCTGCTCAACAAGTCGAGCTCCCATAAGATTGGACTAGGTTGGTTTGCTCAACAAGTCGAAGTCGAGCTCCCATAAGATTGGACTAGGTTGGTCTGCTCAACAAGTCAAGCTCCCATAAAATTTGACTAACGGAGATGGGCCGAGCAAATGCTTCAAGGCCCAAATAAAAATTTTGAACTGATTATGCGAGCCATTGTGAACTACAGCCCAAATAGATAGAGATGTAACATTACTAAGACCTCAATATATAGTTGAGGAAGGGATCTTGCACTAGTATCCTTTCGATGTGGGACAAGTGAAACATTTCCCTTTGAAAATAAACTAGTCTCTTAAGCCATTTATATAGGGAAGAATAGGGGACCAGTTGTTACATTTTCGATGTGGGACAAAGGGAACTCAGGTTTTAATACTCTTGCCATTCTTAGTTTTCACAATTCAAGTTCAAGAAACACGAGGCTAGGCTAGGTTCTAATTCTATATTTTTGCTGGGATTGAAGCCAAAGATGTGCTTGAACAAGATAAACTTTAGGAACAAAAACCAATTTCTAGTTGGGTAAAACAAGGCAAACAAATAGCTTGTTATTGTTGTCTTGATATGGGATCAGGTGTAAATAACCCTTAAAAATATACTTATTTTATTTTAGCCCTCAAGAAAAACAAAGGTGGAAGTAGGCACCTTGCCTTTAAAAGTAAGAGCCTTAATGGAATTATATAGAATGGGAGAAGGATTCACTCCTAAAACATATCGATGTGGGACGAGGACAAATAGCCAACCTAGCCAACCCCTATAAGGCCAGTTCGTTTACAAGTATTGGTGTATTCAAAGTTCCTAAATAATTATAGTGAAGAGATGTCCAACACCAATTGCCTATTCGATGTGGGATGAAGTTAGATTAATCCAAACATAGTAACTTTGCATTTAAATTTTGATAACTTTTTACGTTTGTACGTTTCCGTTTTATGTTATCTCGGCTCAAGTGGGAGCCAAGGTGATAGTTATGAACTTGTAGTGCCTAAGGGAACAACTTTGCTTAGCCTTTATAGACCATGAGAAGGGGCTACTCTAGAAATCTTGTCGATGTGGGATAAATGGTCATAAGTAATAAAAGAGAAACACAAACTCCCACATTGATAAATAAAGCAAAGACTTGGGAGTATATATGGAGCAACTTGATGATATTCATACAAGTGGAAATGAGAGTGATGAGTCGGTGAAGTAGTGTTATTCCTAGCCAGTCATGTGGATTGTTTGAGTTGTATTTGAGTAGCATTTTATTATTTTTACAAATCTTCTTTTGTACCACACCGATAACAGAAAGAGAGGTAAGGGAGTATATATTGCAGAGCTTCACTCCTGTTTAATAAAACCAATTCGTTGTGGACATGTTTGATCGGTGATTTAGTATGGTTGTAGTGTGGTTTTGAGCATCGCTGAGTTACTTATTTATTTTCAAACCTCCTGGGAATTGTACCACATCGCGTAGAAAGGAAAGTGTGTTTCCCCTTTCCATATATAAATATGTTGGAGTATACTAAATAGGAAAGTAGGAGTAAAAGCCTACACTTGGTAAGTTTTCATACTTTACTCTCTAATTATTTTATTTTGATTTAATTTATTTTAATATTTGTTTAATTTAGAAGTTTAGTAATTAATAATATTAGAGATAATGTGTTAATAATGATAGTGTAAATTTGGATAGTTTTGGAAGACGAATTAATAATATTGGAAATTTCGAAAAGAGAAAGGAGCAAAGAGTAGAAGCGGTTTACTGTAAGTATATACTGTACTGATTTACTGTTGGGAATGATTAAACCGATTTTTGAAATATCGATGATTTGTTGATGAAAATTGAGTATTCTTACATTGATATTGTGAATTGATGATGATGCTTCCAAATCGGAAGTAAAGCTAAACCAATTGTTTAGCAGGCCGGGATCCCCACCAGTAGAACTTGTGAATCTATCATGTATTAATACTCATTTTCAAATTATGTGAAAAATTATTTGTTGTGATGAACTCAGTTACTTGTTTTGTAAAATCTCAGTTAAATAGTATGATATATGCTTGCTGGGCTCTATGAGCTCACCCTTATGTCACTAACTTCCGCAGGGAATAAAGTTGGAGGAGGTTCGGGAAGGGATAAGATGTTATAATCTGAACTACTGAAGTTGGATAAGAAGTGTGTAGAATTCTAAGAAGAATACTTTTGTAGTAGGCCTATGTTGAAGTTGTTTAGAAGCGTGTAAATTGTTGTAACCTTTTATCGTAAGACTAGACTTTTTGTATCACCTTTTGGGTTATTAATTAAGCGAAAGTTTGTGTAAGCAAATATATTATGACGTTTGGTTTGTTTGGCGTGCCCCGGGTCGGGTTCTGAGGTTATCCTGGGACCGGGGGCGTCACAATGGTTTGATTGGTTATGGTTAATTCTGATTGATATGTTTTAATCATTAATTTGTGTAATCGGCCGATATCATGGATTAATTATATGCAAATAGGGGTATGGATCGAGAGATTTACTTACTAGAGGTACACATACGATTAGCAGAATTGAATTTGAGTGCGGAAGCATCATTGGATTTCTGAGAGCGTTAATGCTTGGAAGAGATTAACTTGACTCTAATTACCTGATTAATTGAATTACTAAAAGTGGTTAATTGTGTTGAATGTTTCGAGAGTGTTAATGCTTGAAAGAGATTAACATACTCTAGTTATAGGATCACATTGATTGCTTTAGCTTAAGAGCCAATTCTGTAAGCATGGTGGACCTGATTGCCCTAGGTTTTAAATAATTTGTTTATCATCTGTTAATTAGTGTTAATCTTGTTTAATTAGTTAATTAATATTCTCCAATATTCGTCTGACCCTTGAAACAATTAACGATAACTAAAAAGGAATTAGTAGAACCTGTCTCCTTGTGGATTCGACCCGCTTGCCATCTGTACTAGCAATAGACACCGTGCGTTGCGGTTAGGTATAATTTGACACATCACTTGACCTCAAGTATGTCATGTTTTTAACGTGTTTTTAGTGAGTTTGTGCAGGACTACAAGCTGGAGGCAGGAAGTTACTTTTCTATGATTATTTGGTGGTTTTGAACTCAAGACTTGAAGGACGGGAACTTGCGAGAGAATCGGAGCGAAAAGAAGAAAAATCAGAAATCTTTCCAAAAGCTAGGGCACGGGCGCGCATGGTGAGAGCGCGGGCGCGCGTGTTGGACAACTCAGAGAGCGCGGGCGCGCTCTTTAGGGCGCGGGGGCTCTGTGCCGTCTACAAGAAATCCTGTTTTAAGTCAGTTTTAGAATTTCTTGTTGGACAAGGCATGAGGGGCTATATTAACACATGTTATTAACATAAGAGGCACGTTTTTCAGAACAGAGCCAGGAGAGACAAGAGAAACAAGACTTGGAGAAGGATTTACCGAAAAACGTGACAGTTAACGGAGATCTAGATCTACATCTTTTGTATTCTTCTAATTAGGCAATACTTTTGGATGCTCATTTCGGATTTTTTTTCTAAACTTTATTACTCTAGTATTCTCGTTATTATTAAGATCTTGTTTAATATCATGTTTACACTAGATCTCATGATGACGAACCGTTCGATTATGAACTAATCGTTGTCATGGGATTCTAACGGATTTATTTACGGAATTTAGTAGTTTGATTGCTTTAAAGATTTGTGTGTGATGAATTATTGATTTCCTAGTATGGTTGTGCTAATTCTTCCTGGATGAGTAGCTAACATCTATGTTGTACTGTTAATCTCTTTTGAATGCGAAAGTGGATATAGAGATTTAGAACTTGCCATGCTAGCATAGGTTTATGGATGTTTTGACATGCATGATTCGTAGTGTAATTTTAACCATCTTACGCTGCCCTATGTGATCTCAATGGATAACTTGTACTTAGACCATTATGTTTTCAAATCTTATAGACATATAGGGTCTAAACATAATTGGTGTCCACCCAGCTTCAATCTGTTTTGTGGATGTTGAGTGGTTTGGTAAACGTATGCCGAACGGTATCGTGTACTAATTTCGTGTTGTACGATTAGTTGTCATAACCACCACATACATTGATTAAAGGCATCAACTCTAAACGAAGTATTTAATGAAGTAAGGAACCCATGTTTTATATCTCATAAGTAATTCGGTTTTAATCTCATTAGTTAATTAATTCTTAGTATTGTTAAATAGCTTGTTAGTTAAATTAGTTAATCAAAACACACCTTAGATATTTGTCTTACCAGTGAATAATAATCATACATTATTGCATAAGTGCATAATCTGAATTACACCAGGTCTTCGTGGGAACGAACTCTACTTACTGTGATATTACTTGTGACCGTGTACGCTTGCGTGATTTACTGCGAACAAATATCGTAAAAAATTAGCCACTAAGCTAATATATCCAAATGTACGCATAAACCAACCTTATAACTACAACCTAGCTGGTACATCCAACTGCCCTAATATCCCCTAGTCCAAAAGATGCCATTTCGTTTACATTTCGAGTTCGACCTGAAGGAGGTGACTGACCCCATCATCATTGTCATCAGAACAATGCTCATCCTCACGAACTTTTTACTTACCCTGCAATATTAAAAAATATTTTGCATATCGTCATTATCTTAAACCAGAGAATATTAAATCAATCAATCGTGAACTTAAATAATAGTGAAATGTCTTATTTATTTGCTGAAATTCAGTTCATAAATTAAAATATAATTAAATTCTCATATTTATGCTTAGATACATTAGTTAAGCAAATCCTTGATATATCTCACATGCTTTTTGATGTTGTTGGATCGGGTCATCTAGATGTACAGTGAAAAAGAGATTGCAGCAAACAAAAGGCCTTCACATATATGGATCCTTAATTGTCAGAATAAAGTTTGATCTTTTCCCTAACTATTTATGTTGAAAGAATTCCACACAAAGGAAAATAGACTTTTGATCCTAAGGATGACCGAAATGAGTGAAAATATAATATTAAAATTTGACTAAAGTAAATTAACTTTAGCAACCATTATCAAAATAATATCATGACCCATAGATATCCTGCCAAGCATTGTATTTAAGTCTTGTGCAAAAATAATATCATGACCCATAATTTTGATTCAAATCATTGTATTTATGTTGAAATAATATAAAAAATAAAGTCTCGTGCAATCCACTGATTTAAACTAAAATATCCTGCCAAGCATTGTATTTTAATTAATCACACCATGATTATACAATATATAATAATGTAAAATATATAGAAGGTTGAGGTTGGTGCACTTTTTTCATGTTATTAAGAACCAGGGGCGTGATAGTGTAAATGAACTAATGGTTATTCTTCTGCTGAATACCAACCAAGCAACACTTCAGCTGAAGTAGGTTCCCATGATTTTGGTTGTGGTGCATACTTAGTTCTCTCTTCTAACCGACTCTGGTGCTCATAAGGTTCCTCAAAAAAATGCTAAAACATGCACATCTACAATCCCTTTATATGGTGATATGGATGTATAATTTCGAAATTACTTCAAAGTTTCTGCTAAGAAAATAGTCAAATTCTACCTACTTACATATTGCATCCCATTTAGGTATTAAAACCTTCAACCTCAAATCCAATTTTGCAGTGAAACTAATCTAATTAAATTGCAAAGAAAACTCACAGATTTGACTTTCAACGTCGGCCAAATAGATTTAAGGCGTCGGTTTTTTGGCATAGTATATGTAGGGGGTGCTATAGGTATAGGCTTATAGCGTCGATTAAATTGGTGACGCATAAAGTTGCTAACAGCGTCGGTTGCTTAAAATGCCAACGCTAAAAGTCTACTATTGGCGTCGGTGATCGACGCTAAGTCTGCTATAGGCATCGGTCATTTAAATGACCAACGTTGAAATCTGTTATAGGCGTCGATCATTTAAATGACCGATGCTGAAAGTCTGGTATAAACGTCGATCATTTAAACAACTGACGCTGAAAGTCATGTTAAAGGTGTCGGTCATTTAAACAACCGACGCATAAAGTTAATTTTTTAAAAAATAAAAATTGCATATACAGAAATAACACATATTATAGGCTAGAAGCCCATAAAGTCATAGCAACAAAAAAACAAAACTTTGTCACTATTGAGTAGTGTTGATGTTTTATTTAATTTTTGAGCAAATAACACTGTTACAAACAGCTATAAGCCTCTTAATGTACTACTACATGTATTCCCAAAAGGAAAGTGACCTCTAGCATATTCTAATTCTTCATCTAGAGCTTGTTTCCTCTGTCTAGTATGCAGCTTCAGATATGACTGCAAAATTCAAAGATAAAAAAGATTGTTTTATAAACAGATATGACTGCAGATTAGTTGAATAGCACAGGTACAAGGAAATGAAACATCTTTATTATCTTTGGAATTAATGTACCATCTAATTAAGGTGAATCTAACTATTAGCGTGCCATTTTTATCAACTTTTAATTGGTAATCACAAAGAAATTAGAATTATAATGGATTTAGCTCAAATTAAATGGTGAAACATCACAAGCAAATAAAGTCCAACTTGTCTCGTACCCCTAATTTTTTTTTAAATGTAGCAATGTTCATAAATCATAACACACTTACATTTCTCATAGCTCATCTTTTGTAGACTCTGATTTAGTAGCTGACTCTTCTTTTGGTGCAAAAAAGAAGATGAGTGTCACGAGGCTTATGTTAAATAACCAAATTCAACTACTCACTTCCAGACTAAACAGTCGATAGATGCATTGTATTTAGCTCGATCTGACGTCACTTGGAAACTTGTTTTTGCTGTTTGTTTTGGTACTGGAAACTTGATGACCACACCAAGTGCAAACATTTTTGCACCAAAAACACTCTTTATCTGAAAATCAACTTTATTAAGAAGACATGAATGTCTCTAAGAGTTTCCATGCATTAAAATAATTCTGAAAACAGACTTGACATTTACTTCCATCTAGGTCCGACCAATTCCTTAATAGTGGGCAATACTCTAAAGGGAAGATTTACGCCCTCTGTAACACCCCCAGATCCGGGGTCCGGGATCCGGTGGTTACAGTTTCCAATTCTGTCCACAACAATTGAACTTTCCTTAATCATAAAATAAATTACGTCTCTATAACCCAACACAACAATATAAAACACACCCGTTATAGTCCCAGAGATGAAATCAGAGTAACAATCAAATTTTTATTAATCACATTATGAGTTCTTACAATCCAAAAGAATTTCAATATAATACATACTCTTTGTCATCCATTTACATAAGTCATACTAGACCATATTCTTGGTACTGAAAGAATAAATATACCCTACCAATAGCTTCTTCTTCAGCTCTGGTAGTCTCATCGTCCTCGCCCGCGTCGAGTGCGCCTTGTGCGAGTCATCTGGTCTAGCTGTTGTTGTGATATAATAATAAAGCAAGGGTGAGCAATAGCCCACCAACAATAATATATAACTGAACAATAATGTATAACAGTTCAAAAGTATCTTTCAAACCATATGCCATGCATTTACGGAAATGATGCCAGTATAATATGAACGATGAAGTTACAAGGTAACTTAAAGCATTTGTTTGTAGAAATATCTACTACATCAAAGTAAGCGAGATATTCTTATTGTTATTAAGAAGAGGAACTTGCAAGAAAAGGTTGCAATTCCAGTTATGACCCTTTTTCCAACTCTGCCAACAGTAATCATGTTGCAGGAAATAAATAAATTTGGATGATGAACCAATGATGGAGTATTCACCGCGCCCGCTGTTCCAATCTTGATGATCAGTCGAGATCGTACAGCTCAATTTAGATTTACTACCGGTAGAAGGAAGAACTGACGGCTTTACTTGTATACCGCCTTACTAGCTCTCCCCGGCCAACGGTTGGGCCAAAGGGGATGGACCGGCGCTACTCGGCCTCTTACACGACTCCTAGTTCAAATAGAATTCATGATTCTGAATGTAACGTTCGTCCCCCTTTCCCCAAGTATAATACTTGTTGATAAGACTCCACAAAGTAGTCGTATCTAGTTGGAAAGGAAAATTTACCAATAACTCCCAAGCAATTACTTGGTAACGGATATCAGCTTGTTCAAGTAATCTTACCCCTCGAAAGATGAGAAGGTATGCAACGACTTAATAAGTCAACAGCACCCGAGTTGCGGGTGAAGGGAATACTTTATGACCGGAAAGTCGACAAGATAAATAACATTTTCCAAGTAAGGTTCCCTTATTATTAAGGAGATAGACTCAAAGAAGAATGATGTCTGAGAACCTTTCTTGATATAGGATTAATAATAATATGACTCCGAAATATTTTTCGTAATAATCGAAGAAGATAAACCTTATCGAGATTATTCTAAGTATGGAATAAATATTCAGAGAATATTTATTGAGTTAAAATATTTAAAGAATATTTGGGAATATGAAAGAATATCTTTAATCAGAGTATTTCTCAAAATAATCCCTGAAGAAATATCAGGAAAATATTTATTGAATAAATAAATATTTAAATGAATATTCAAAACAATATTCATTAATTAATAAGACCTGAAAAGAATATTTAAGGTAATATTCATAATTAATTAGGAATTTAAATGAATATTCAAAAGTAATATTTATTTAATGAATAATATCCTAAATGAATATCAAGTAATATTCATTTAGTAATCCAAGCCTTAAGGAGTATTCGATAATTAAATCAAGCTTCAGATGAATATTAAAATAATATTCATCAAGTATTCAATATCTTAAATGAATATTCAAAAGTAATATTTATTTAATAAAATAATATTCTAAAAGAATATCCAAATAATATTCATTTAGTAGTCCCATCTTTAGAAGAATATTCGAAATAATAATCGATAATTAATTCGACTCTGAATGAATATTGAGAAATATTATTCGTTGAATAGTTACGTTCAAATAATTATTTGAAGTAAGGATCGTTAAAATAATTAGTCTCGAACGAATATTCAAATAATATTCGTCGCCCAAATAATAGAAAATATTTACTTAAATATTTTCCTCCGAGGTAATCTCGATATATCAAGGAATATTGACTCCCGGTCTATTTTTGATTAATAAGATGTATACGCCCTTCTATGAGGGTCTTACAATAACCGGCTTATAACTGATATATAACTATCTAGCTTATAAGCCAACAATAACATTCAGGGAACAAGTATATCAATTCAACTTGAAAGTAGGCATGCATGCAATGGCATATGTATATCAGCAATCATATATATATATTTATTCAATCACAACAACAGCCTAAAAGAAGGGAATTGAAACTTGCCTGGTAGTCGAGTACGGTAAGGGGTAGTGGTAGCGGGTCCCGGTTCAGCTTGGTGATCTATAAATAGCCAAGGCATTCGGGATTAATCACTTAACATATTAAAAGTTAAGTTATACTTAATTCGAAACACGTTCTCGAGTTATCTCGTTATACCCCTTTTAGTGGATTACTTTTATCACTGATCCGACCCGACATTCGTTCGTTAATACGACATGTCATTGTACTTATACTTGGGACATACTTAAGTCATATGAGTTCTAAGGTCGATCGTTACGAACCAATACTATACTCCGAGTTTTATCGCCCGTTTTCTAAGTGTTTTACCGAAGTTATAAAAGAGTCGTCTTTTAGGGGTTCGTTCGCGTTTAACCTCGACTCGAACATTTTTAATAAATCGAAAAATGATCCTTTTGACATACGGTTTTCTTTCACACCTTCCTTTCTACCTCTAGTATTTATTTACCAAGATTCGCCATGACGTTACATAGTTTACGAGGGTCCAATTACAGTTACGAACTTTCATTTACGGATTCGAACTACTTTTAGTAATTTGGTCATAAATCGTAAACCGTAAGTCCGTTTCACGTGATCTTTATATCAAAATGAAGCTTAGAACATTACCTATCCTATCATGGCAGATAAGGCCTCTGGACAGTAGGGGTTCGACATGGAAAATGGCATACAAAACATGGTATTGTGAAATCGGGCATTATAACGGCTGTAAATCGAATATCTACCAATTTCGAATCTTCCCATAAACATAGTATCCAATCCAAACAACATATACATGACTTATATACATGAACTGAGGCCAAGCAATGCCTTTCCGTTCATCTAGCTATTTACATCATTAATCCAAAATCCATACATAATCATGCTTATAATCTTAACATAACCATAACTAAGTTATAACTATCATAAACATGCTTAAACCTCAAACAAGGGTTAGGGTTTCAAGAGCTTTATACCTTCCTTGGAGTGTGTAAAGACCTTGCTAAGCTTTGCATAGTCCTTGTATACCCATAACCAAGCTTAGATCATCCTAGAAATCAAGAAAATCAAGAGTTGTTCTTGAAAATCACTATTCACCCTAGTCTTTGATGATTTCTTTGAAAATGGAAACAAGAGAGTTTGGCTTTGAAATTTTTAGGGGATCACTTTTAGGAAATTTAAGACTCACCATAATTTTTACAAGATCAAGAGATGGTGGGAAGAGGGGTTTTGATTTTGGAATTAAGAGCATAAGCCGAATGGTATTTTTCAAGAGAATGGTGGAGTTGTTTTGTGTTTTTGCTTGGCTAACCTCTTGCTCCCATCTTGAATTATTGAGATATTATCTCATAAAGTAGCTTTATTAAAGCTAGTATGTCATGCATGAGGTAATTTCAAGAGACAAGTGTTGGTTTTTAGTGGATGGATGATGGAATGAACTAAGTACTTGGTTTTGATTCTAAGTGTGCTAGTTGCTTAAGTAACTACTTGGTTGCTAGATATTTTCTACTAGCACATGCATGCATCTTGATTCCCGGCTTGTTTCTGTGTCCGGTTATTGCCCGTTTTGATTGATCGTTCGTGAGAATATTTCACGGATTTCTAATTAGGGTTTACCGGGAATCCTCTTTAATAATAATACTTTCATTCTCCATCTTTCATTCTAACTTTCCAATTTATATTCCTTAAATCCATTCGTTAAATACTTAAGGCTATCAGAATAAAAGTGCGGTTTTTCAGAATCCGACAGCTTTTACATACACTTATTTTCCCCCTGGATCACTAATACGAACTCGGAAATCCGTTCCGAATACTTCTATATAGTGTCGTCTCATACTATTATATACTCCCACCACAACACTATTCATTCTGTATTCTTTACTTGTTCTTTTAGGGTTGTATAATTGTCCGTATTCTCTTTCGATCGTTCCTTAACCTTTTTACGGAACTACTGGATTAATCGTTACCAATCTGGATGACATAAGAATATTCTCCTGCTTGAAATTGCCATATCTTATTCCCTTAGAAGATAGATTATTCTTACCTATGTTGTTACCCTTTAGCATTCTTCAAGACATAGAAATAATAAAGTCGAATTTCATTCATTCTTTCCAAATATCAATTATTACATTGTAGCCATAACCACTCCTCAGTGGTTTCCTACCTTCATTCTTAAATCAATATAATAACATCCCAAAATATCAAATCCTCAAAGTTAATATCTCAATTCTTGGATTATAATAATATTTAATCCACTGTCCGGTCAAATATTATACCGAAAAGAATTTGGAATTTCTGAATTCCGATCGTCTCTGCATTCACTTATTTCCTCCGCGTATTACTAATATGACTTCGAAACATCCATATCACGTCCCGTACATAGGGTGGAGTGAAAAGTTTTCCAACTTACAAAATCACTATTCATCCACCAAATTACTATGCACGTACAGGAAACACTATGCACGTACGGGAAATACTATGCACGTACGGGAAATACTATGCATGTATGGGGAACACTATGCACGTACTTATTTCCCTTCAAGGATCCATTAGCTCCTTCCTGGATGGTAGATTATTCTTATCTAGGTCCTCAACCATCGAATTACTCTATTCTGACAATATACCAATGGATCAGGATCATTGTCCAAAGCAATATCCATTCATTACAATCATTGTTCTTTGAAACCACCATTCATTAGAGCTGGTGACCTTGTTGTCGGAATCATTGTTTCTCATTTTATCATTACTTAATAAAAAGTTTTAATTATATCCAAAATTTGGGGTTCTTACACCCTCAGTTATGCAATACCTGTTAAGGAGACAAAAAAGATAATCAAAATAAAATATGTGTGCAGACAGTTATACAAACACAGAGAGAGCAAACCCAAAAATAGATGGTATGACATAAAATATCAAATGATTACAGGCTAATATGAAATGAAACATGTTGGCGAGAAACAAGTTACATACTGTTTAGCAAAAAAAAAAACAAGTTACATACTACTCATTGAAGAACATATCAGAATGGTCTATAACAAAGTACACAGGGGATTTGGTTTGTGTACAATAAAGGGCAGGTGATTACTCTAAAATCCCCCTCGTTGTTGGATACTGGATCATTTTAGGTCCAAATAAATATAGTAAAATGAATATAAATGGTGTGGATACTTGTAAGGAAATTGATAGGAGCTAAAAATAAGTCCTAAAGACACATTTAATGTGGCATTAATTAGATCCGGTATGGTCCGGATGTGGGGCCCATTTACGAGGCCCAGAACCCTAATTAAATATTAATTTCATAATTAATATTAAGGGTGATAAACAGCTCAGCAATAAGAGTCAAACAAGGAAACAATATCATTAGGAGTAGCCTCCAAGGCACCCAATTCAACATGGAAACTGATTCCTACAAGGAAGGAGTCTAGAACCTTCCTCAAGGAGGTGGCTTGCCCACCAAGTCTCCGAATCCTACCATAATTCTAAGGCTCCCGTAGCCTATATAAGGGCCTGACCCCTCATTCTCAGAACTACGTCTTGGCTTGATTCTCAATAACGAGATACGTAGGCACTCTTTGAGGACCGATTAGTCTCGAACACGGAAACAACCATTAAAGCTCGAAGCTCAACAACCCCTTTGCATTAAATACATACAAACCTTAGCCGCAATTTGATAACCCTCATTTTTATTCCACATCATTTGGCACCGTCTGTGGGAAGACAACATCAACCATGGTTAACACACGAAGAACAGCACCAGCCTCGACCGAGGCCATACCCCTTAGCTCTGCTCCATCTGCCACTTCGGATTCGCCTATCACTACTAAAGAAGGGCAAGTACCCCCATCAACAGGGGCGATCATTCAACCTCCAGTCTGTAAGAACCCTAATTTTTTTGTAATATTTTCTTTTATATAATATCATGTGACATTGTCAATTTGGAACCATTCTAGTCATCCCTGTTGTTTAATGGAATTGATTGTCTGAGAAACTATGATTGTTACATTCACTATGAAAAATATAGGGAAGATTGTTGAAGGCAAGAATCTTATGTTAGTAAGAATTATCAAACTTGGGACTTGAGAGTTATTGGAGTATTAAAAGATTTATTAGGAATTATGACGAGGAATTATGGATATTCGAGGAATTTACACAATTAAGTACTTAAGGAATTATAAGGGAAATCTCTACGCGACGAAATATTATTACGAGGAAGTAATTAAGATACGATACGAATTAAAGATTAAGTGACAAGCATTGGTGGAAGAATAATGATACAAGGAATGATATTGCATGCAAGTCCCATGCAACTAAATAGTTAGGGAAGCAAACTAGCAATACCAAGTGGACAAGAGGAATAGTAACTAGTTGGCATTTCTTTTTCAAAGGAGACAAGAGGGTATGGTGGCCTATACCCTAGACTTGTACCATGTGAGACTTATCTATACACCAATACATATCAACTATACTTTATACAATTATTCAACCAACACAAAAAGAAAAATTACAAAAACTCTTCCCCCCCCCAAGAACATTGCTCTCGGCCAAAGCAAGAAAGCAAGGAGAAGAAGAAATTTTCTTCCACTTCTCTTCATTCATAATTCAAGGCAAAATTCCTAGGCACTCTACATCATATAAGGAAGGTATACTAAGAATTCCAACCCTTTTCATCCATTAATTTTCAAGATATAAATTGTTAAAGTTTTGATGAATAGTAACAAGGTTGAGTTTTCTTTTAGATCTTGGATTATAAGGATTGTAGGAGCTCATTCAAGGTGTTCTTGAGACTTTTAAGGCATACCAAAGGCTCCTAGATACTCAAGAAGGTATAAAAACTCTAACCCCTCTTGGCCATGTAGTGTTTGTGATGTTTAATGATAGATCCATGTGTATTTGTGTGAATCTTGGACATATAAGTGATGGATGGTGTAGATCTTGAGTTTAAGTGTTGTGGGTGTGATTTTGATGCTTGTGGTTAGTATATGTATCTCCATGTATGTTATAAAGTATGAACTTGGTGACTTAGATGTTGGTTGTGATGTGGATGTAAGATTCTTGGTTGGTTTAGTGATATAAGCATGCTGAGATTTTTCCAGGAACTTTAACTGTCTTGTAAGAGGGTTTTGAACCCCAAACTCTTGTCCCCTGAAGTCCTAATATATATTGTTGGAAAGGTATTTGAATGTAGTTTCCAGAAATATAAGTTTCATGACTAGGTGATGTATAGATTTTGAGTTATGGCCCGAGAAGTGAAATGTGTTTCTGGATTCCGGACTGCACAAAATGGTCCCCTTGTGAACCTTGTTTAAACCCCTAAAAATTTATGTAGGATCATGGAAAAATTAGAGAAGCTAGTAAATGCAGTGTTGAAGGCTACCCAAAAAGAATTGGATTAAAATATGTATTTTTCAATTTTATAAAAATTCTAGAGTAAAATTCGCGCAAGGGAAAAAGTCGTAAGTGGAGTGTAATTTTAGGGGTAATGGATGTGATTCGGATATGGTAACCAAATTAAGTCGAATAAGTGGTGAGCGTAATCGATTGATGACATGAACCTATAGTGGGGCTAGAGAGTCATAAGACGAAGTCATTAACTTAATTTTGTACCCCCTAAAACCCCGCAATTAAAGAGATATTGTTAAGGTACTAACGATCGGCTATTGATTATGTATAGATCGTTCCACTCCGCAAGCTCGACCACCCCAACCTCACCAAGGCAAGTTTACTTTTCAAAACTTACATATACAAGGACTTTCACTGTTGTGTTTGTAGTTTTCAATCATATCAAATGTTTATGTTTATCGAAGTATCGATGAAATTGAGATGTATAAGTACATATATGTTTGCACCCCTTGAACTTAGAATGAAATGTTTCTTCGGACAACGACTCTAGCAATAGAGGTCGTAGCGGTCCGTATATACTATTGACCGGGGAGCGGTATATTATTATATCGTAATTAAATTACAAAAACCCGAAGGGTCATTCGGGGAGTATCGTATACTCAAGTAATTATTTTTATATCTTCGCAAATACTCAAAATACCTATCTTGGATTAAAAGCTTATTTAATTAAATTATTATTTTATTAATTATTAATATTAAATCTTAAAATATCATTTGTTAATTATTGTTCATTATTTTAAAGACAAAGCTAATCCAAGATAGCTTTAGCACTTTCAAACTTGAACTCTTTCGAACTCAAAACATTTTCGAAAATCCCAGGTCAGGTTTGCTTCTTGTATGATTTCAAGAATCATCGGTCGACTGATGTCGGACCTCAGTTACTCAGTTTTCAATCAAAATCAAGTTTTAAAAGAAACTTCCCGGTCGACTGATGACGAACGATTCCCGGGATGTGTAAGCGGCCGTGAGCCAGGCGGTCCATCAATTATTATTCCGGCCCAAGTGTTGCCGAAAGATGATTACGGATGTAGTTTTCATCGAGGGTGATTACGGATGTAGTTTTCACCCGGGGATAGTTACGGATGTAGTTTCTATCCTTCTACCGGTAGAGAAGACCCGCGGATTATTGGACTTGGATGTGGCGACTGATCATCGTCAATCCTTGTCAGGTTTTTATGTTTTCTTCCAGTCCCATTCTCCACTTTGGAAAAATACTCAAACACTGCTTCTTGGGCCTAAGTGCCAAGTTGCCGATAGTGTGGTTTTTGATAAGAAAAATATTGACATCGTGCAGTATCTAGAACTGCAAGATTTTCTATAAAGATTGGCACGTGTTAGTGCACTCTTGCAATTGTTTCAAAGAATAAAATGTTTTTGTATGAGAAACCTTCTAAGCTAATGGAAGGAAAGAGGTTTGCAATGATGTATTCCCTGTACAGTATGTTAATCGTAGAGTGTTTTGCCGAAAATGATATACTCATATGTATATATTTTCAAACTTGAGATATATTGAAATGGGAACCTTATAAAGGGTTCATATGTTATTCTTAAAGCTCCTTAGTGAGCATAGATGTTTTATTCAAACTCGGACATATATACTGTCCAATTATGTTTTGAAATCTGAGATATATACCCATATAGTTGGGAATGTTTTCGAAATAAACCACGTTATTATTTTTCAAAATGGTGAACTTGCTGAGCGTTATGTAGCTCATTCTTGCTTTATAAAAACTTTTCAGAAAGAGAAGAATTTGGTCGGTTAACTCCGCAGCAGCAGAAGAGGAGTAGAAGATTTACCCCGGAGATGATTTAGTTCCTGATAAATACTACAGAGTAAGTCTGATAGGTTTTCAACTGTAACAGTAAGACTTGTCTTCAAGTGTAGTTGTATAAGTGGAATTGCGTAAGACTCTGATTTGTATAAATGAATTGTAATATTTAGTGGCACTTTCGATTATCATTTCTGAGGCTCTAACTTGTTTGTGTGTAAGATTGAGGTCTGGATGGATGTATTGTTGAGTTGTAAAGTTAATACAGGTATGATATGGTTGGATGGTGGCGTGACGACCTGAATCTCTGACCTCGGATTCGGGGGCGTCACAGAAATGGTATCAGAGCGATAAGTTACAGTACTCAGAAACGCGAGTGTTGAGAGTTGAGTCTAAGTAGGAGAATGACATAAGAGGTCGTAGTAGACTTACTATTGGACTTCCGGAAGAGGTACCGGTGAGTAGAATGGACTGGAGTGTTTACAGGAGGTATTATACTAGGGTCGATAGAATCCTTAGAGACCTTCAGAATGATGAATAGAGGTTTGAGAGTCGTACATGACCTATCATAGGTAATGATATAGGAAACAGAGCGAAATCTCAAGAACAGCTGAGGTAGAGGCGATATTGCTAATATGATCGGATGACTAGGCTGGCATAAATTTTGTGGCCCATAGTCCTCCACAGTTTAGGAGGCGGCATTTTAAGAATCAAGAAGTTTAGACTACCCTATATAATTAAGGGTACTTAGTACTTGGAATAATGAAAGTCTTTTACTTTGGTTATAAGATCCGATTTTCGATAAGTAACGGGTTTACCTGAAAGTTGGTCACTATGTCGTTGTGGATTTCATTACCCTTGATGGCGAATTTTACATGTGTTATACGAGAATGTTATCATAAGACGAGCGTGCTAGATAATTCCACGCATGATTCGGACGCTAGAGCATGGTAGTTCAACTTAGAGAACAAACAAGTAGAATTAAAAAAGGGACTCAAGAGAAGTTGAATATGGTGACAACGAGCGATACAGTGATCTCAGAGTCTACCAAAAGAAAAGACCAGCGGGTCTAGAGTGGGATCCTTTGATAGAGATGTTATCAGGGACTACTATATGTATTGTAGACTTCAATATTTTTGGTATATGTTCACATACACACACCCGCCACCGAACCTATGGACTGCACTGAGATCCCTGAGAGATCTCTTTGATCTGTTCCCAGGGGGAACTGGCCACTTGTGATTCATGACGGAAGGCATGAAGTAGGACCCTATGGACTTAGCAGGTGTCCCCGAAATGATGTGAAGCTTGGTCTTCAAGATAAAGCACGGAAATGACAGATATATTTATGAAACCCTAACTCGATAAATGACTTTAAGATGATGATTAAGAGACGCACTAGTTGGTGTCTTGTATTACGAAGACGAAGAGATGGAGTTACCCTCATAATGGTGATAATGAGATGCACGAATGATTATTAACTTACTTTGGTAACTACCAGATGGTGCACTACTTCATTTTAAACTTTTCACTAACCATGTTACCTCGATTAGTTTATATCAGGTAACCCTTCTAGCTTTCTACTTCAAATTTGTGGAATAACCAGTGATATACTTTCCCTAAAGCAGGACTTATCCGAAGTAATTTAATTTGATCCATGAACATTCTATTAAAAAAAAAATTTATGATGATCTTGTTCGGCTCAGGCCTATTTACACTTTCTTTCAATTATCCAAGGAAGGTTCAACAAATATTTCCTTAATTAATCGATGAATATTATTTAACGAATATTGATATTTGATTGCTTCTTTCATACTTGCACTCTTCAGTTGAGCTCATAAATATTTAACAAATTACTGAGGACATGGATGATCTAATATCCAGACATCCTTCATGAATTCTTTTCTTCTATTCAAGATGAGATTGTACATCGTACATTGAAATCATATTAAGGATATCATTTTGATATTGGTATTCCGAATTTAATTCTATTGTCGGATCTGATAAAGCATGTGTACGGAGGCACCCTTGGGTGGACCGTTTCACTGATAAGTAATATTTGATGAGAGGTTATCGATTGTTCCGATACCTAGAACATTCTCTTCAGATTTTATAGTTTTCTTTTTCAAACTTAATAACTTCTTATTTTCATTCGTTATCCTAGAAGCCTAAAGTTTCTTCAGTGGCTACGATGTTGAAATTCCGTTCTATCCAATTGAAACTGGCTAGTCGTTATGTCAATATGAATGACTAGTTGATAGTTCTAACTACTCAAAATTGTAACGTTGTGAAGAACACCTAGCTAATTGTCCTAGCTGGTGGTGATGTCTCAAACAAGTGAACTAGCAAATTTTGTCTAGCTAGTTGCTAGTGTTTCTTGAAAAGGACTAGTTATTGTTTCACTGGTCCAACTCCCAATTTAATTCATTCCGCAATGCATTTTGCATGTGGTAAAGTAAGATGATGAAAGTTTTGACGAATAACTTGATTGAGACCTAGTGAGGTCGCCCACTCAACTTGAATTCTACCCATCTTCGTATCAGACTTTATATCACTTGAATATTTTATTCTTTCATTCACACAATGTGAATTCATTTGAAACCACTGATTACTTGAATGATAAACTACTTCATTCTTTAATTGTCATGGAGTAGAATTGCTTTCTATTGGCCGACCTTCAGCAATGCGACTTTAGATTTCCTCTTATTATTCAGGAGGAAAAGTATCCACCCGATGTAAGAATTGTATAAAGACCGTCTTTATGACTTTTGTATCCAACAATCATTGCCCTTGTGCAACATTCTCTATGGTATCATATTACGGAATTATCAGGACGTGAAGGAATAAACCTTGTTGTATTCTTTCTGTCCATCCTTACATCTCCAAAAAATCGAGACTCCTAGTATTTGGAACCATCAACATTCTTGGAACATCCAATGTGGAATTCTTATTGAAATTATCTATTGGACCTTGTTATTTTGAAACCATTCCTTTCAAAGTGATTACTCTAAGGTGAACGGGAGGTACAATTATAAACCGTTACACCAATATGAGATCAAAAACCAAATGTTGTAATTGTGCAACCAGAGCGTTATGCCGAGTAATTATTAAAGTAGAAATAACATGTCGGGGCATACCACAAGACCTTTAATATTAGTGTGAGGAAAGTTATAAGAAATGATGAGGTGGTTGGGAGTACGCTTCTACCAACCGTTGTCAGGATGTTATATTAATGAATTCTGGAGTTACCAAGCCTTTTCCTGATCCAGGAAATGCAAATCGATTGCGATGTAAAACATATCCTTGGAGGAAACTAACATGGAAGTGAGATGGACGAGAAAGGAAGAAATATCATGGCAAGAATGTGAAGCTTTGCTTGGCTTAAAGGGATTGATGCACATAGAGAGACATATAGTTTAACAGGCCCCTAATAGCAAATGGATGCATGGATATATGCCAATGATCCTTCGAGATTACCACCTAATCAAGTTTATTGGGAATCGCAGCAGCATGCAGGCCTCAGACTGATTGGCTCCAGTTTTGAAAGAGGACGAGCGTAAGACGTCTTACATATACCATCGAGAACCGGTACCCCTAACCGGAGATGTAGGAATTGTTGACCTGTTAAAACGTGTAGTTGTTTTTCAAGGATAAGGTTGGAAAGCGGGTTTCACCAACTCAAGATCGACCTCTGTACTGTGCCAAAGTTGGCATTTCATACTAATATAAACATTATAAAATTATGGTAGTATCATTTTAGTGGACAAATGAGTCAGAAGCATTTATGGATTAATGAACAAAGTTTTGGAATGAAATGAGATATTAGCAACAACCTCGTTGTTAGCTATACTTCTTTTAAGAGTTTAAGAGGTGTGCTGATGCAGTGGAAAGGGGATGATAGCCTATACTTCTAAACAACATAAAGGTTACGGGATAGGATATACTAACCGTGAGTCTGGGATTAGTCATGATGGCGTTCACGCATAAAACTGAGACGTTAACTTTATGAGAAAAGTGTGAAAATTTCTCCACAGGTGCCATAAATATATCTTCATATTAGAACTAAACATAAGAAAGAGAAGGTGACGAAAGGGAGCAGGGAGTATAATGGAGAAATTTGTTATTACCCAGGAAAGGCCAGTGTGGTGGCCGATACCTATAGAAGGGCTTATTCGAAATTGGAATTCAGTCAGTATTGACTAAGAAAATAGAGTATATACCATAAAGAATAATGTTAGAGGAAAATGATTAAATTATGGGGAAGGACAAAGATGTATAGAGAATTAATGGAATGTTTGGTAAACGAAAATGAAGAATGGTATTGGCAAACTATTAAGTACAAACGCGACATGCCAAAAGCAGAATGATAGAGATCGAGTGGATTAATTCCGCCTGTAGAAAATCTTGAACGTGGACAAAATTATAATGAATTTCATAAGTAGGTCGCCAAAGACCGAGCCAAGAGATGGCCCTAGTTGATTTATAATTGTTGGACCAAGTGATTTAACTACGAGAGACTTTCCATTTAGAAGATTATCGATTTACATACGGAAGAGATGGTGGTGCAATATAAAACTTCTGCAACGATTACGTCAGATAAAGACTTAAGGTTAAACTTCGAATATTGAAGGTACTAATTTGATCTGTGGCTGACAGGCGGGGAAGAAGAATTATCCAGACGATCGAATTTATACTTATTGTTGTGCCTTAGATTTCATGGGGCAGTTGAGAATAAAAACTTAGTAATGAAATGAATGTTGTTATCACGATCGTCACCATGCGAACGTAAGGACGTCTCTTGTAAAGCGTACTGTGGAAGAAGAAGTTTCGCTTTTCTTGCGTTACGAAGAAGTCAATGAACGAGGGATATAGTAGCTGAACTAGTTCGACGTATACCGAAGGCTATACAGTATCCATAACAAGTGGTAACGGCTGACGGGAGGCAACACATGCGTGCTGATCAAGCCAAGGAATATGAGGAATATCGTGCGTATTGACGTTGTCTTAGATTATAAAACACGACCACAAATAAATCACGGGCCAACAATACAAGGACTCAACACGGATACTATGAACGACGTAAAAGAGGAACGTATAAGTAGTGGGATAAGGAATACAGGTCGAGGAGAGCATGCGTTGAGAAACAACATTAAAGCGTTGGTGAGACCAAGGGAGAGAACAATAGGGTTGAAGTGTCAACCTGAGAGTTGGAAAGGGTAAGGTTGGAATTGTATCCACAACTATTATCCTTAGGTTCTTAAGATAGAATCCTTTTAAGGAGAGGAGACTGCATTAACCCTAATTTTCAGGAATATTCAAAACCTGGATGAATAGTGATTTTATGGGTGGATGAGAAATTTTTGCAATCACGATATATACGAATTATTAAATGAAGATTTTGAATTGATATTACGTCTTTACGGTACAGACGAGTGTATGTAAAAGTCATTATTGTTTTTGCGAAACCCATTATTTTGAATGGTCAAATTTTATGAGATATCTAAGGAGATCATGGTAAGGCATGGGGTTCCTGTGAGCATAGTATTTGATAGAGACCCAAGGTTCAGCTCCAGGTTCTGGAGGAGTTTTCAGGATTGTGTGGGGACCAAGTTAAACATGAGTACTGCATACCACCCCCAATCAGACGAACAGAGCGAGAGAACCATCTAGACCATAGAGGACATGTTGAGAGTATGTGCCATCGATTTTAAGGGAAGTTGGGATGATCACTTGCCGTTGATCGAATTTTCCTACAACAACAGTTACCATGCGAGTATAGGGATGCCCCCATATGAAGCTTTATACGGACGAAGATGTCGGTCTCCCTTGTGTTGGGAAGAAGTTGGAGAGCGGAAGATTTTAGGGCCTGAATTGGTCCAACAGACAAGAGAGACGATCGAGCTCATAAGAGGACGGTTGGTAGCGGCCCAAGACAGACAGAAGAAGTATGCGGACCAGACCCGCAAGGACAATGAATATGAAGTAGGAGAGTTGGTGATGTTAAAGGTATCACCGTGGAAGGGATTGATGAGATTTGGTAAGAAGGGGAAGCTAAGCCCGAGGGTTATAGGACCTTTTGAGATCTTGAGGCGTGTTGTAAAGTTAGCCTATGAATTGGCTTTACCCCCAAGCTTGCAGCAAGTACATAATGTGTTCCATGTGTCCATGCTACGACCCTACTATACCGACTTCCGACACGTGATAGAATATGACCAAGTGGATCTGCAGCCAGACTTAACCTATGTGAAGCAACCCGTAGAAATCATGGATAGAAAAGAACAGGTGCTGAGGAACAAGGTTGTCAAACTAGTGAGAGTTTTGTGGAGGAACCAGAATGTCGAAGAATCAACATGGGAACTAGAGAGCACGATGCGTGAAAAGCACCCCCAATTGTTTTCAACCTAATTCTGGGACGGAATCCTTTTAAGGAGGGGAGGCAGTAAGAACCCTAATTTTTTTTGTAATATTTTCTTTTATATAATATCATGTGACATTGTCAATTTGGAACCATTCTAGTCATCCCTGTTGTTTAATGGAATTGATTGTCTGAGAAACTATGATTGTTACATTCACTATGAAAAATAAAGGGAAGATTGTTGAAGGCAAGAATCTTATTGTTAGTAAGAATTATCAAACTTGGGACTTGAGAGTTATTGGAGTATTAATAGATTTATTAGGAATTATGACGAGGAATTATGGATATTTTAGGAATTTACACAATTAAGTACTTAAGGAATTATAAGGGAAATTTCTACGCGACGAAATATTATTACGAGGAAGTAATTAAGATACGATACGAATTAAAGATTAAGTGACAAGCATTGGTGGAAGAAGAATGATACAAGGAATGATATTGCATGCAAGTCCCATGCAATTAAATAGTTAGGGAAGCAAACTAGCAATACCAAGTGGACAAGAGGAATGGTAACTAGTTGGCATTTCTTTTTCCAAGGAGACAAGAGGGTACGGTGGCCTATACCCTAGACTTGTACCATGTGAGACATATCTATACACCAATACATATCAACTACACTTTATACAATTATTCAACCAACACAAAAAGAAAAACACAAAAACTCTTCCCCCCCCCTCAAGAACATTGCTCTCGGCCAAAGCAAGAAAGCAAGGAGAAGAAGAAATTTTCTTCCACTTCTCTTCATTCATAATTCAAGGCAAAATTCCTAGGCACTCTACATCATATAAGGAAGGTATACTAAGAATTCCAACCCTTTTCATCCATTAATTTTCAAGATATAAATTGTTAAAGTTTTGATGAATAGTAACAAGGTTGAGTTTTCTTTTAGATCTTGGATTATAAGGATTGTAGGAGCTCATTCAAGGTGTTCTTGAGACTTGTAAGGAATACCCAAGGCTCCTAGATACTCAAGAAGGTATAAAAACCCTAACCCCTCTTGGCCATGTAGTGTTTGTGATGTTTAATGATAGATCCATGTGTATTTGTGTGAATCTTGGACATATAAGTGATGGATGGTGTAGATCTTGAGTTTAAGTGTTGTGGGTGTGATTTTGATGCTTTTGGTTAGTATATGTATCTCCATGTATGTTATAAAGTATGAACTTGGTGACTTAGATGTTGGTTGTGATGTGGATGTAAGATTCTTGGTTGGTTTAGTGATATAAGCATGCTGAGATTTTTTCAGGAACTTGAACTGTCTTGTAAGAGGGTTTTGAACCCCCAAATCTTGTCCCCTGAGGTCCTAATATATATCGTTGGAAAGGTATTTGAATGTAGTTTCCAGAAATATAAGGTTCATGACTAAGTGATGTATAGATTTTGAGTTATGGCCCGAGAAGTGAAATGTGTTTCTGGATTCCAGACTGCACAAAATGGTCCCCTTGTGAACCTTGTTTAAACCCCTAAAAATTTATGTAGGCTCATGGAAAAATTACAGAAGCTAGTAAATGCAGTGGTGAAGGCTACCCAAAAAGAATTGGATGAAAATATGTATTTTTCAATTTTATAAAAATGCTAGAGTTAAATTCGCACAAGGGAAAGAGTCGTAAGTGGAGTGTAATTTTAGGGGTAATGGTTGTGATTCGGATATGGTAACCAAATTAAGTCGAATAAGTGGTGAGCGTAATCGATTAATGACATGAACCTATAGTGGGGCTAGAGAGTCATAAGACGAAGTCATTAAGTTAATTTTGTACCCCCTAAAACCCCGCAATTAAAGAGATATTGTTAAGGTACTAACGATCGGTTATTGATTATGTATAGATCGTTCCACTCCGCAAGCTCGACCACCCCAACCTCACCAAGGCAAGTTTACTTTTCAAAACTTACATATACAAGGACTTCCACTGTTGTGTTTGTAGTTTTCAATCATATCAAATGTTTATGTTTATCGAAGTATCGATGAAATTGAGATGTATAAGTACATATATGTTTGCACCCCTTGAACTTAGAATGAAATGTTTCTTCGGACAACGACTCTAGCAATAGAGGTCGTAGCAGTCCGTATATACTATTGACCAGGGAGCGGTATATTATTATATCGTAATTAAATTCCAAAAACCCGAAGGGTCATTCGTGGAGTATCGTATACTCAAGTAATTATTTTTATATCTTCGTAAATACTCAAAATACCTATCTTGGATTAAAAGCTTATTTAATTAAATTATTATTTTATTAATTATTAATATTAAATCTTAAAATATCATTTGTTAATTATTGTTAATTATTTTAAAGACAAAGCTAATCCAAGATACCTTTAGCACTTTCAAACTCGAACTCTTTCGAACTCAAAACATTTTCGAAAACCCCCGGTCAGGTTTGCTTCTTGTATGATTTCAAGAATCATCGGTCGACTGATGTCGGACCTCAGTTACTCAGTTTTCAATCAAAATCAAGTTTTAAAAGAAAAAGAAAAAGGGACTATGGCAGGTGTGGGAACCGTTGATGAACGATTCCCGGGATGTGTAAGCGGCCGTGAGCCAGGCAGTCCTTCAATTATTATTCCGGCCCAGGTGTTGCCGAAGGATGATTACGGATGTAGTTTTCATCGAGGGTGATTACGGATGTAGTTTTCACCCGGGGATAGTTACGGATGTAGTTTCTATCCTTCTACCGGTAGAGAAGACCCGCGGATTATTGGACTTGGATGTGGCGACTGATCATCGTCAATCCTTGTCAGGTTTTTATGTTTTCTTCCAGTCCCATCCTCCACTTTGGAAAAATACTCAAACACTGCTTCTTGGGCCTAAGTGCCAAGTTGCCGATAGTGTGGTTTTTTATAAGAAAAATATTGACATCGTGTAGTATCTAGAACTGCAAGATTTTCTATAAAGATTGGCACGTGTTAGTGCACTCTTGCAATTGTTTCAAAGAATGAAATGTTTTTGTATGAGAAACCTTCTAAGCTAATGGAAGGAAAGAGGTTTGCAATGATGTATTCCCTGTACAGTATGTTAATCGTAGAGTGTTTTGCCGAAAATGATATACTCATATGTATATATTTTCAAACTTGAGATATATTGAAATGGGAACCTTATAAAGGGTTCATATGTTATTCTTAAAGCTCCTTAGTGAGCATAGATGTTTTATTCAAACTCGGACATATATACTTTCCAATTATGTTTTGAAATCTGAGATATATACCCATATAGTTGGGAATGTTTTCGAAATAAACCACGTTATTATTTTTCAAAATGGTGAACTTGCTGAGCGTTATGTAGCTCATTCTTGCTTTATAAAAACTTTTCAGAAAGAGAAGAATTTGGTCGGTTAACTCCGCAGCAGCAGAAGAGGAGTAGAAGATTTACCCCGGAGATGATTTAGTTCCTGATAAATACTACAGAGTAAGTCTTATAGGTTTTCAACAGTAACAGTAAGACTTGTCTTCAAGTGTAGTTGTATAAGTGGAATTGCGTAAGACTCTGATTTGTACAAATGAATTGTAATATTTAGTGGCACTTTCGATTATCGTTTCTGAGGCTCTAACTTGTTTGTGTGTAAGATTGAGGTCTGGATGGATGTATTGTTGAGTTGTAAAGTTAATACAGGTATGATATGGTTGGATGGTGGCGTGACGACCTGAATCTCTGACCTCGGATTCAGGGGCGTCACACAGTCTCTCAACCCCCAGGGACGATTCCCCATATTGAGAGGACCTTACCGGTGGTCGTCCATCAAAGCCAAGAAACCAACCCTCTTTAGATGGTGGTTTCTTCTTTTGATAACGTTAATCGCACGCTACCCCCAGGGGTACGGATCCATACTACGGATCTTGTAACAACCCCAGATCCGGGGTCGGGGATCCGGTCGTTACAGACTAAATTTTCTATCCACGAAACCAACATAAATTAAATTACTACCTTGTGACCCAAAACAACAACATAAAGCACATCAGTTATAGTCCCAGAGATGAAATCAGAGTAATTACCAAGTATTATTAATCACAAGTTTGAGTTCTTACAACCCAAATGAATTACAATTTAACTATTACATACTCTTTGCCATCCATTTACATATGTTATATGGATAAATATATCCGATGCTCAAAAATTGAAAACTAGCCTACCAATAGCTTCCTCCTCAGCAATGACGGCTCACATGCTCTTGCGCCAAGTGCGCCTTGGACGGGCCATCTGCTCCAGCTGTCGTTGTGATATAATAAATAAAGCAAGGGTGAGTAATAGCCCACCAACAATAATGTATACTGAACAATAATATATATAACAGTTCAAAAGTATTTTTGAAACCATATGCCATGCATTAACGAACATAGTGCCAGTATAATATAAACGATGAAGTTACTAGGTATTTCAGAGTACTTTTAGTTCTGAACAGTTTTCAAACCCTGCCAACACAAGTGATACTTCATGTTGTAGAAAATAAATAGATTTGGATGATGAACCAATGCTGGAGTATGTCGCGCCGGATGACACCAACTTACGATGATCAGTCGCAGGTCGTGCATCTCAAAACTTGTTTCTCTACATGTAGAAGGAAGAACATATGGACACCACCATATGTCGGATCTCCCTAGCCATTTTTGGGATTAGTCGGGGCCTGCGCCACTCGGACCCTATTTCCAGGATGGACTGTCCCACAACCACTTATACCAGTTTCAATGATGGACTGTCCCATAGCCTCTTACACATTATACAAATACTCATAGTTCGAGTAAATCCATGACTTTGAAACGTAAAGTTCGTCCCCCTTTCCCCAAGTACAATACTTGTTGATAGGACTCCACAAAGTAGTCGTATCTAGTTGGAAAGTAAAATTCACCAATATTTCCCAAGCAGTTTCTTGTTAATGGATATCGATTTGTTCCAACAATCTTTCCCCTCGAACGATGAGGAAGTAACACAGAGACTCGTCTTGATGAAAAGCAACCAAGTTGCGAGTGAAAAGAATAGTTTTAAAAGATTTATGACCGGGAAGTCAAACAAATAAATGTCAGCTCTCAAGTAAGGTTCCCTCATAATTTGAGAGATAGATTTTAGTGAAGAATAGAATTTTGGGAACCTCCCCTTGATAAAAATAGTAATAATAAGACCCAGAAATAATTTACATAGTATTTGAAGGTCAAGGATAATTTTTGAATAAAGTAATATATTTTAAAACTAGTTAAAAGAATTACATAATTATTCAAAGAATATTTATTAACTCATAAATATTTAGAGAATATTATTAATATAAAATATTGCTCAAAGTAACCCTCGAATAAATATATGAGAATATTAATCAAATAAATAATTCCTCGAATGAATATTCTAAATAATATTCAAGAAATAAGTAAGTCCTTAAATGGGTTTTCAGAAAAATATACCTTACAGAAATAAAGCTCAAATGAATATTCCAAATAATATTCATTAAATAAATAAACTCAAATGAATATTCCAAAATAATATCCATCTAAATCAAAAACCTCAAATGAATTTTCACTAAATAAATCAAGTCTTAAATGAATATTCAAAAATAATATTCAAATAGTATTTCTCGACTGAGATTATACTCAAATAACATTCCTCGAATAATTTCAAGTAATTAATACTTATGGATGATAGAGTGTATATTTATATATATTTTACATGATAATATTCCTCATATTTTTTATATTTTGCATTTAATTGGATTTTTATTTAATAGATTTTAATGTTTTATTGTAGGAAGGAAATTCTAAACTTGGAAGGATTGGAGAATAAAGAGCTTAATTTGGAGATTTATTAGAAGGAAATTCCAATTTATTGGGCTACACACGCGTACTTCACTGTTTGGACAATATCTCGAGTTCTAAAAGTCATAATTGGGCGATTCAACAGCCCACGCGAAGATAATTAAATTTTCTATCACTCTAAGATGGTCCAGATGTCATATTACAACTGGAGCACCCCAGAATTACTGGAGAGAAGTCAACTACGAATTTTCCTTGGAAATCTATTCAGTTTAGGAAACGTACTTGTAATTTTTAAAAATACATTTATTAGAGACATATAAAAACATGAGATATTATTATTATTGGGGAGAGACATAGATACGTATAGAGAGACAGAGAGAGGGCGAGACTTTTATTTTTTCTTCTTGTGCAAAGATTGAAGATTGAAAGTTTTTCTCTATTCTTATAACTATGTGTTCATCTTATAATTCTTGTTTTGTTAATTCAATTATGAGTGAGTAGATTATTAATCTAGGGTTAATTAGAACCCTAGTTATGACTGATGTGTGAATTTCCCAATTCCCCCAATTTGATTGTTTAATTGCTCTTGCTTATTGAGTTTAAATTAACAATTACAAATCAGACGTGATTATGTGTATTGTTTGAACCAATATCTAACTATCAGCGAGAGTTGGATTTAGATGGTTGTGATTTATCCAATAAGAACATGAAATTCTCCATGAGAATAGGTAGAATGGATTGTTAGGAAATTAGGATGCTGTGATTAATGTCTCTAAATTGCATGATACCATGAGAATAGGTTTGATTGTATTTTAACAGAAGCCATTAATACTCGAGAGGGGTTATTGGTATTTATAGGGCGCATCTTTCCTGTTGAGTAGTGCACGATTAATTGGGGAGGAAATTCATGATTGCATTAATTCATGCTTGTGGGGATACTTAATTCTGGATGTTTTTAATACTTGATTAATATAAACACAATTCTCTTTAGTATAAATTAGTTTAATAATTTCTCAAAATTTATTGTGTTACTTGCTTAGCCGAATTAAATCAGAAATAACTGGTGATTTATACGTTTGTCTCTGTGGGATCGACTCTGACTTACCCTACTACATAGTTAGAAGGATTTGTTAAAAATTATTATTTGATAGGCACGCGACGGCCTTGTCAAATTTTTGGCGCCGCTGCCGGGGACAAAGCAGTGTTAGATTAGTTAATTTTTGAATTGATTTAGCTAAGTTGTTTAGTTGAGTTGCTTCGGCTATTATTTCTTTGTTATTTGATCATTGTGTCTAGTTCTCTTGTTGCATGCACACTCGAAGTTCAGGTACTGAAAATTTAATTGCTCTTGATCCTGAATTTGAAGCTACAGCAAGAAGGAAAACGAAGTAAAAACAAGAACAAGGAAGTTATGGGTGATGCACCAGCTAAAGCTCTCAGGGAGCATGGTATGCCAGATGCTACAGGCGTACTCTCAAGCATAGTCAGACCAGCAATCACAGCTACATACTTTGAACTGAAGCCTCAGTTCATCCAATTCATCTCTAATGATTCTTTCGCAGGATTGTCCACGGAAAATCCTGTTGATCATCTTGAGAGTTTTCTGGAGAAGTGTGATACGATAAAGATGACCAATGTAAGTGATGAAGCTGTTAAGCTGCGATTATTTCCATTTTCTCTTCGATATGCAGCAAAAGATTGGTTGAAGGATGAAGGACCAAATGCATTCACTACTTGGGATAGTCTTGCGAAGGCTTTTCTACTAAAATTCTTCAGTCAGAAGAAGATTTCTAAGCTCAGGAATGAGATATCTAATTTCCGTCAAGATGATGCTTGGAGAAAATTTAAGCGAATTCAAAGACAGTGCCCTCACCATGGAATTCCTGACTGGTTGTTAATCGAAACATTCTATAATGGGTTAACACAAGAGTTCCAAAACTTTGTTGATGCATCTTCTGGAGGAAGCATTATGAACAAGAGTACTGAAGACGCTAAGGCTTTATTAGACGAGATGGGGTCTAATGACAATTTTCCATACAGTGATCGAAATCATCCTAAGAAAGGTGGTAAATATGATGTTGATGCTCTAACCATGTTGAATATTACTATGCAGGCAATGGTTAAGAAATTGAGCAATTGGATGCCAGAAGCACTCCATCTACTGTTGCTTCATGTGAGATATGTGGTGTTGTTGGACACACCAAACATGCTTGTCAATACAATCCTTCTGGAATGGCAGTTGAATAGGCAAATGCTCTTTACAATCAGAATCAGAGGCCGCAGTATAATCCTTACTCCAACACGTACAATCCAGGTTGGAGAGATCATCCAAATTTATCCTACAGGAACAATCAGGGTCAAGCTCAATCTTCACAGAATAATTTTTCTCAGCCTCCTGGTTTTCAACAAGCTCAGCCGCAGAAATCCCACTTAGAAAGTCTTATGGAAGGATTTATCTCTACGCAATCGAAGAAGAATGAGCACTTTGATTCAAGTATCAATGAGATAAAGGCTCACAACAAATTGATGGAAAACACGATCACTCAAATTTCTCAACAGTTGAGCCAACTTAATAAGCCTTCAGGCCAACTTCCTGGTCAAACTGAGCAACCACCAAGGGGTCATATCAATGCTGTAACTTTGAGAAGTGGTAAAGAATTGAAAGAGCTGGAATTGAATGAGAGCAAAAATGTTGTGAAGTCTAAGGAAAGTGAAGAGGAGATTGCAACTGAGAAACTGGTAGAACCATAGATCTTGGAAAAAGAAAAGAAAGAATCAGAAGTTGTTCCTCTTAAACCATACGTGCCACCTGTTCCTTTTCCACAAAGGTTGGCACAAGCCAAGCTAGAGAAGAAGTATGGTAAATTTCTTGAAATTTTGCAGAAGCTACCTATCAATATTCCATTCCTGGATGTTATTACTGAGATGCCCTCTTATGCGAAATTCCTTAAAGATATTTTGTCAAGAAAGAGAAAAATTGAAGAAAGCTCTACCATCTTATTAATGGCAGAGTGCAGTGCCATCTTGCAAAATGATCTTCCAAAAAAGTTAGCGGATCCAGGTAGCTACTCTATTCCTATCAAGCTAGGGGATGTCGAAATCAAAAGAGCTTTGTGTGATCTTGAAGCAAGTGTCAGTTTGATGCCTTTATCAATTTGTGAAAAGCTTCAGATGGGTGAACTGAAACCCACACGTATCTCTCTACAACTGGCAGACAGAAGTGTGAAATTTCCACTTGGAATTCTTGAAGATGTGCCCCTTAAGGTAGGAAAGTTTTATATTCCATGTGATTTGTTGTCATGGAAATGGAAGAAGATGCAAATATTCCTATCATTCCTTGGAGGCCTTTCTTAGAAACAGCTAGAGCTATCATTGATATGAAAAATGGAAGAATTTCTTTCGAAGTAGGCGAAGAGAAGATGGAATTCAAGCTGCAAAGTACAATAGGACATCCTTCTACGGATGAGACTGTAAATAGGGTGGATGCACTAGAAGAAGTGATCGACATAAAAGCCAAAACTTTATCATATGAGGATCCACTTCAAGCTATTCTTGATGGTAACAGAGATGAAGAAAATGAAGAATGTAAGGGTTATCAGAAGCTCTTGGACGCAACACCTAAAATTAAACTTGGACATTCTAATGTGCTGCATCATGAGGAAGTCAAGGAGAGTTCCACGCCTCCTAAGATAGAACTGAAACCCCTACCTGCATCTTTGAAATACGTGTTTATGGGCCCTAATGAAACATATCCTATCATCGTTAGTTCTGATCTTGATGACATTCAAATTGAGCAATTGCTCACGGTATTAAGAAAGTATAAAAATGTTATTGGGTATTCCATTGATGATATTAAGGGCATTAATCCATCTTTCTGCATGCATAAATTATTCTGGAAGATGAGCAAGCTTCTTATATTGAGCCTCAACGGAGACTCAATCCTAATATGATGGAGGTGGTCAAAAAGGAGGTTTTAAAACTTCTTGATGCAGGTATAATCTACCCAATCTCAGACAGCAAGTGGGTTAGTCCGGTACATGTAGTGCCGAAGAAAGGAGGAATGACCGTGGTGAAGAATGATAATGGTGAATCTATCTCTACTAGAACTGTTACAGGGTGGCGAATGTGCATTGATTACCGGAAATTAAATAAGGCCACAAGGAAGGATCATTTTCCTCTCCCTTTTATTGATCAAATGCTTGAACGGTTGGCGAAACATTCTTACTTCTGCTTCTTAGATGGATATTCAGGTTTTTTCCAGATTCCTATCCATCCGAATGATCAAGAAAAGAAAACTTTTACATGTCCATACGGTACATTTGCATACCGCAAAATGCCGTTTGGTCTATGTTGTGCTCCTCCCACCTTTCAACGATGTATGATGGCAATTTTCTCAGATTTCATTGAAGACATTATGGAAGTTTTTATGGATGATTTCTCAGTTGGTGGAATTTCTTTTGATGCATGCTTACATAACTTGGAGAAGGTGCTTCATAGATATCGAGAAGTTAATCTAATTCTCAATTGGGAAAAATGTCACTTTATGGTACAAGAGGGAGTTGTTTTGAGTTATGTTGTTTCAAAAAGAGGCATTGAAGTTGATAAAGCCAAGGTCGAGGTTGTTGAGCGCTTACCACCCCCTACTTCAGTCAAGGGGATAAGAAGTTTTCTTGGTCATGCGGGATTCTATCGCCGTTTCATTAAAGATTTTTCGAAGATTGCTCGACCTCTAACTGAGCTTTTAGGTAAGGATGTACCTTTTGTTTTTAATGATGCTTGTGTTGAGGCTTTTGAAATGTTAAAGAAAGCTCTTGTCTCTGCTCCAATCATACAACCACCGGATTGGAAATTACCATTTGAAATCATGTGTGATGCTAGTGATCAAGCTATTGGTGCAGTCTTAGGTCAGAGGAAAGATGGAAAGCTTCATGCTATTTATTATACAAGCAAGACCTTGGATGGAGCTCAGATTAATTATGCAACAACGGAGAAAGAATTGCTAGCAGTGGTGTATTCTATGGAAAAGTTTCGATCCTATCTCGTTGGTTCGAAGGTAATTGTTCACACGGATCATGCAGCTTTGAGGTATTTGATGAATAAAAAGGATGCTAAACCTCGTTTTATTCGTTGGATTCTACTTCTTCAAGAATTTGACTTAGAGATTAAAGACAAAAAAGGGGCTGAGAACGTGGTTGCTGATCATCTTTCACGCCTTACTTTAAATGATGATGATGGTAAAAATATTCCGATTAATGATTCTTTTTCTGATGATCATCTACTTTCTTTTCCAAGGATAGAGGTTCTTTGGTATGCTGATATATCTAATTTCTTAGCCAGTAGTACTGTTCCTCATGGCTACTCATCGCAACAAAAGAAGAAGTTTTTCTATGATGTGAGGAAGCACTTTTGGGATGATCCTTTTCTTTATAAATCTTGTGTAGATGGAGTTATTAGAAGATGTGTTCCGGACAATGAGATTGCTTCTATAATCTCGCATTGTCACGATTTGCCAAGTGGTGGTCATGCAAGTACTACGAAAATTGTTGCAAAGATTCTTCAGTGCGGTTTTTATTGGCCAACTCTTTTTAAAGATGTCCACCAATATGTTCATTCTTGTGATCGTTGTCAATGAACTGGAAATATTTCAAGACGCAATGAGATGCCTCTCAATAGCATTCTTGAAGTGGAGCTTTTCGATGTTTGGGGAGTAGATTTTATGGGACCACTCCCTCCATCATGACATTTAAGAACCGGTATATCTTGGTAGTTGTGGATTACGTCTCAAAATGGGTTGAAGCCATAGCATCACCCACTAATGATGCTCGTGTTATGAGCAAGTTCTTTAAGAAGACGATTTTTCCTAGATTTGGAGTGCCAAGGATTTTAATTAGCGATGTAGGAAAGCATTTTCTCGAAAATCGTTTTGAGGCTATGTTGAAGAAATATGGAGTTTATCATAAGGTGGGACTTTCTTATCATCCCCAAACCAGTGGTCAGGTGGAGATCTCTAACCGTGAAATAAAGACTATCTTGGAGAAGACAGTCGCAAAATCAAGGAAAGATTGGTCTACGAAGCTTGATGATGCACTTTGGGCATATAGAACTGCATTTAAGACACCTATTGGGACAACTCCATACAGATTGGTTTATGGTAAAGCATGTCATCTTCCCGTTGAGTTGGAGCACCGTGCATTTGGGCTATCAAGGGTCTGAATTTTGATATGTTAGCAGCAGGTAAGAAGAGACTTCTACAACTTAATGAGCTAGATGAGCTTCGTTTGAAGGCTTATGAAAGTTCTAAGCTTTACAAGGAGAAAACAAAGAAGTGGCATGACAAAGGGTTATTACGAAGAGAATTCAAGGAAGGGGAGCTAGTTCTTCTGTTTAATTCAAGGTTGAGACTTTTTCCCGGAAAACTTCGCTCTAGGTGATCTGGCCCGTTTAAGGTAAGAAAAGTTTTTCCATATGGTGCAATTGAATTGTTGGATACCTATGGAGACTCATTTAAGGTGAATGGGCAAAGAGTGAAACATTATAGAGCTGGTGAACTGATTGACATGAAAGTGGATATTCCGCTTTCTATCCCTTCTTCAGAATGATTGGTAAGGAGGTCGAGCTAATGACCTTAAAAAAGCGCTTCTTGGGAGGCAACCCATGATTTTTATAAGGTTAGTAAATTTTTTTATTTCATTTTTTTTTGTATTTTTTTTAGATTAGATATTTTTTAAATTTTTTTTGTATCTTTTTATACTCCCATAAGATGCTTTGATGAGTTTGTGTGAAGTGTATTTCAGGTAGGTGCAACAATAATTTATTCAAGACACTTGGTGTTTTATTTAAATTTTGGAAAAAAATTATTTTTGAAAAAAAAAGAAAAAAAACGATCAGAAGTTACATGTTGAAGGTACGAATTATGTAGCAGCCGTGCTATGAAGAAAAAAATATATCGAGGAATAGGAACTTTTTGAGGGCCGTGCAGCTTTCATGATGACCGTGTGAATTCGCAGGAAGAAAAAAAAAGAGAATAGATATTTTATGCGCATGTATTGCTGGCCGTGCGAAGGTTTCTGTGCGGACTGATTTTGTGAAGACTGCTAAGGAGTCTGTAGTTAAACATATAAAGTGCCTATTGTTTTTAACTCATGAAACTCACGCGCGCATGAGGCTGTTTGCATGCTGCGTCCGAACCTAATTCAAAGGCTGCTCCGAACCTCCATCCGAGCCTAGGCTACAACCGAACCTGTTGCTTCAGAATTTCCGTAGCCACACCCGAACCTATCCGCTGGTGACTTGAATTTCATAAAAAAATTAAATCTGTTGCTAAAAGGGTTTGAACCCCCGACCTACAATTGCAAAGCTTCTACATGGACTGCTCAACCACCACACCACCAAGCCACTTGTGTTATATCTTGCATACTAATTTTAATAAAGAGAGAATGGCCCAGAATTTTGCAGGCTTTCATTGGAGCTTCAACAATTATTTTTCGAGGACACTTCATGGCTACTAGGGGAGTATTTCTAACCTTTATTTGTATATTTTTATTTATTTTTTATTATTATTATTCTTTTTGTATTTTATTCTTAGAATTGTTAGATTTTTTTTCTTTTATTAAATTATTCATTGAGGACAATGAACCATTTAAGTGTGGGGATGCGTTCTTAATGTATAAAAATCCAAAAAAATTATATATGATAAAAAAAAAATTAAAATTTTTGTATATAATTGTCATGTCAAAAGCATGTTAGCGAGGATAAGTACACATTTTGTAGACTAATTTTGCATGATTAATTCTGAGTGTTGTATCATAGAATAAAAATAATTTGTTCCTTGATAATTCCTTGTGTGTGCTTTCGAAAATTTAAAAACTTGAGATGCTTCTTAGTCAAATTTAGTGAGTCGAGCATGCTTTCACCTTGTGAGATTTTGAGCCTAATTAATGATTGATACATTTTATATCAATCGAATTTCTTTGTTGTGTGTTGTTCGTCAATTAGCATTGCTCTAGAACTTGTTTTGATACCTTGTTGAGACTACATGTTGTGTGTGTGCATGAAAATGATAAAGGCACTAGGATTAACCTCATTGACCTAAACACTATCCTTATGAGTTATATCCTTAGTAAGCCCCCTTGAGCTTATATCTGTTTCTTTCAATTATCACCACTCTATAATTTTTGAGCCTACTTATTTATTCTTATCTTGATTTACTAGTAGAGCATTGTGATTCAACTTAAGGGTGGGTGAATGTTCACGTGTGGGGATTTCTTTGTTAAGGTTTGATATTTTGGTGGGAATTATGTGGTTGCTTGATCTTCAAAAAAAAAACAAAAAACAAAAAACAAAAAAACAAAAAACAAAAAACAAAAAAAAAAAAATTGAAGAAGATCGAATGAGAGTTATTGTTCATTGCTTATTGCAACGTGAAAGTGAGGAAGTACATAATGATGTGCTTATGGGTTTAATGCTTGTGAAAGTTTAATTATCTTTTACATGATCTACTATTCATGTTCAGTGCTACAATTAAAAGTGAACATTATGCTCTATTAGTTTATCAAGCTTAGCCACTTGTGAGCCTATTTCTTTGATATCCCACCCCATACCTAAGCCCCATTACAACCTTTAATGAAGACCTTTTGATTTGTGCGTGCACTTATACGAAGTAGTGGAGATTTGGTGGACAACCACGCATATGGTAGCACATGTCTATTTTAATTGAACTTGAGTGAAACACTAACACCTATACACTTGTGTGAATTGAGAGCAATGTGAGATTTTTTCTATCCATGGCATGCTTAATTATTGAAGGAGACTTTGATGTTTATTTCATGATATTTTTGTCTGTCAAGACAACGTGTGCATACTTGGATTGTTTTGTGCAAGTGGTGTACATTCAGATCTTCTCAGATTGTTGTGTGATTGAGGTTTGCATATGTGGACTACTATGAATTGTTGCATGTTTAAGACTTGGTGATTGAAAATATTTGATTTTGTGGGTATATCTTCTATAAACCCTCACGAGACAACACTCGTCCTACTAGGGCTGCCTAGGGGTTTAACGGCTTGTTGCATATGCTCAACGGAATCGTGTCTTCTACGAAAGTGATATTAGTTAGTTAGGATAATTTTTTATTTCTTTATTTGCCCGAGGACGTGCAATGCTAAGTGTGGGGATGTTTGATAGAGTGTATATTTATATATATTTTTCATGATAATATTCCTCATATTTTTCATATTTTGCATTTAATTAGATTTTTATTTAATAGATTTTAATGTTTTATTGTAGGAAGGAAGGAAATTCTAAACTTGGAAGGATTGGAGAATAAAGAGCTTAATTTGGAGATTTATTAGAAGGAAATTCGAATTTATTGGGCTGCACGCGCGTACTTCACTGTTTGGACCATATCTCAAGTTCTAGAAGTCAGAATTGGGCGATTCAACAGCCCACGCGAAGATAATTAAATTTTCTATCATTCTAAGATGGTCCATATGTCATATTACAACTGGAGCGGTCCAGAATTACTGGAGAGAAGTCAACTACGAATTTTCCTTGGAAATCTATTCAGTTTAGGAAACGTACTTGTAATTTTTAAAAATACTTTTATTAGAGACATATAAAAACATCAGATATTATTATTATTGAGGAGAGACATAGATACGTATAGAGAGACAGAGAGAGGGCGAGACTTTTATTTTTTCTTCTTGTGCAAAGATTGAAGATTGAAGGTTTTTCTCTATTCTTATAACTATGTGTTCATCTTATAATTCTTGTTTTGTTAATTCAATTATGAGTGAGTAGATTATTAATCTAGGGTTAAGTAGAATCCTAGTTATGATTGATGTGTGAATTTCCCAATTCCCCCAATTTGATTGTTTAATTGCTCTTGCTTATTGAGTTGTTTAAATTAACAATTACAAATCAGACGTGATTATGTGTATTGTTTGAACCAATATCTAATTATCAGCAAGAGTTTAATTTAGATGGTTGTGATTTATCCAATAAGAACATGAAATTCTCCATGAGAATAGGTAGAATGGATTGTTAGGAAATTAGGATGTTGTGATTAATGTCTCTAAATTGCATGATACCATGAGAATAGGTTTGATTGTATTTTAAGAGAAGCTATTAATACTCGAGAGGGGTTATTGGTATTTATAGAGCGCATCTTTCCTGTTGAGTAGTGCACGATTAATTGGGGAGGAAATTCATGATTACATTAATTCATGCTAGTGGGGATACTTAATTCTGGATGTTTTTAAAACTTGATTAATATAAACACAATTCTCTTTAGTATAAATTAGTTTAATAATTTCTCAAAATTTATTGTGTTACTTGCTTAGCCGAATTAAATCAGAAATAACTGGTGATTGATACGTTTGTCTCTGTGGGATTGACTCTGACTTACCCTACTACATAGTTAGAAGGATTTGTTAAAAATTATTATTTGATAGGCACGCGACGGCCTTGTCAATGGAAATATAAATAATGTCCATAAATAACATTCCTCAAATAATCTACCACTGGAATCCCTCTGGGTTTCTACGACTATCTCTATATTACAAAATACCGACTCCCGGTTTATATTAAATGAAGGAAGATCATATGCCCTTCACTAAGGGTCTTAGCAACATCCGGCTTATAACTAGTATATCTCGTATCTAACTTATAAGCCAACATCAAATCAGGGAACAAGTATCACAATATAATTTGAAAGCAGGCATGCATGCTATGGCATATGTATAACAACAATCAATCATATATATTATCACAACAACAGTTCCAAAGTAATGGAAACTTGCCTGGTAATCTGGTAGGGATAATGTGCCATGGGTTAGTCCGGTGATCTATAAATAATTAAATATCCGAGATTAGTCACTTAACGCTTTGAAAGGTTAAGTATATACTTAGGTTAAAACACGTTATCGAGTTATCTCGTTATGTACACTTTAGTGTAACTCTTATTAACACCGTTATGATCCGACACTTGCTCATTATCAAGGCATGTCATTACACTTACACTTGGTAAGTTCTTAAGTCATACAAGTTCTAAGGTCGGTCATTTACCAACAAAGATTATACCTCGAGATTTATTGTCCAATTTCTAAGTTATAACCAAGTATACCTCAAAGGGGTTCATTCACACTTAACCTCGATTCGAACATTTTTATAAAATCGAAAAACGATTCATTTGACATGAGATTTTCTCTCACACCTTCCTTATGATCTCTAGTATTTAATTACCAAGATTAGCCACTGAATTATTCATGTTAAAGGGGTTCAATTTCAGTTACGAACTCGCACTTACGGTTTCAAACTGCTTTCACTAAATCGACCATAACTCCTAAACCGTAAGTCCGTTTGCTTCGATTCTCGCGCTAAAACGATCTATGACTCGAGATCTATAAGGGTAGGTCATATATTCATCAAGGCCAGAAAATTAACCCAACTGTTATGCACGAATTATAAGGTTTAACGAAATTTCGGCATTACGATGGCTATAAATCGAACGTTTCTAAATTTGTTACATCAAAACCAAGCCACACCGGGCATACCATGATCAAACCAACAACTTATATACATAATCTACATCTTATCAAGTCCAAGAACATCTCACTTAACCATCATTTGAGCCATAGCTCTTAGATCTACTAAAACAACTACATAATCACTTATACATGCTTATAACAACATCATCATCATATCTCATCCAAGATCATCAAAAACTTAACATAAGTGCTAAGGTTTCTTGAGATGATTACCTTCCTTGGAGTGTGTAAGACCTTAACAAACCTTGTATAGCCCTTATATAACCTTAGCATAGCTTGGATCATTCAAATAAACAAGAAAACTAAAGTTAGATCATAAAAGTTACTATTCATCATAAACTTTGATGATTTATTTAAATATGAAAGAAGTGGAATCTAAGGCTCAAATTTGTAGGATAACTATGATATAAAATGTAGTACTCACCATAAAAATCTTGAGATCAAACAATGGTTGATTTTTTGTTCTTGAGAGTGGTGGAGTTGCTTGCTTGTTTTGATCTAATCTTGCATTATTATGGTGTGTGTAGATAATAACTAGTATAAAGTCACTTTATTAAAGTGATTGCATCACCTAATGCATCATCTTGGACATGTGTTAGTGTTTTGTGGTGAGATGAGGTGTTTGTAGGCTAAGTACTTGGTTTGATTCTAACATTTCTAGTTAGCCTTGTAACTAGCTTGGTTACTTGCTCTTATCCACTTGCACATGCATGCATCTTGGCCTTTTGCTAGTTCTTTTGTCCATTTATTACTCAATTTTATTGATCATTCAGAGGAATATCTCAAGCATTCGTTGTTAGGGTTTTACCGGAAACCTTCTCGATATTTTTGTTAACATCTTTAATCCTCCTTTATAATTCTTGAATTTAAATTCCTCAAATCTCTTTATTAAATCCTTAAATCCTTCAGTGTTTAGGGAAATCTCGGAGAAAATAAGAGTGCTATTTTTCTGAATCTGATATCGTTTACATACACTTATATTGCCTATCGGTCATTAATACGAACTCAGAAATCCGTTCCGAATACTCCTATATAGCGTCGTCTGATAATATTCTGATTTCCACCAAAAACACTATTCATTGCTTATTTTCTTTGTAATTCTTATACTTTAGAAAATAGTCTCGCGCTTTCCCGAGCGTTCCTTAACCCTTTTACGGAACCACTGGACTTATAACAGATATCGATTTGGATGACATGAGAATACTTCCTCTGTTTGTATACCATATCTTACTTTCTTGATGATAGATTATTCTTACCTAAGTTGTCAACCAATTGCAGCATTCATAGCATATACACATTTGAATCCAAATCCATTCAACATTCATTCTTTCAACCACTGATACACTACAGTCGTAACCACTATTCAATCATACTCCAATACATAATAAAAGTTTTAATTCCTACCAAAATCTGGGTTCTTACAGTCTCCCCTGCTTAAAAGGATTCCGTCCCGGAATCAGGTAGGAAACAATTGGGTACTTGTTTATCGTTTCGCTTTCCAGTTCCCCGGTCGATCCTTAAACATTCCAATCCTTTCTCAGCACATCTACTTGTGCTACAATACACACTTTATCCTTTTTCCATCAACTTTGCTACTTTTCGTACAACACACTATCTGGGTTATGCTCTTACTCAGTCATACTATTATCCTTATTGGTATCTGCAGTTACTTTGGTATTACTATCGCGCTGCGAATTCGGAGATAACCTCGCTCGTACTATGTATTTCCTGATCGCTTTAATCTTCGCAATCTCGATCAATACAAAGAAGTGGAAAGATTTATTGAGAGATCACTATGATCAATGAATATATGTTATATTACATAGTTAGTACAGAAGGGGGCCAGCCTTTAGTACTTGACAAGCAATTAAATAAGTTATGGTATTCTATTTAGACTTCTATCACACAGACAGATAGTCACGTAGCAATACCTCCCCTCCTTAAAGGGTTGTTCTTCTCAATTCATAAAGAAGATTAATAAGAGAGAAGAGAAAAAAAGAATTTCAAAGAATTATAGAAAAATTTCATGATTGCAAAATATCGTACTTAGAATTGACCTCTGAACTATAGGGGTTCATTATAGAATAAAATAATCATAATCGTATTAAATACTACCTTATCGTAATCTCACGTGTCAACATATCCTCGCTACTCTGTCCATCATTCTATGGACCTATATTCTTGTTCAATCTTAGCAACAGTCATTTTTGAAAAAAAAAAAATCTTTCAACCTTTCAGGTTAAATCTTAGATTTCTCGCTTGACATCATTGTTACTGATATTCCACGCCGTACTACTAACTCTTTCATGTTTATAATGCTAACACTATGAGGTTGTCATCCCAAGAGTTCGTTAGAAAGTCCATTCGTCAATCTATTCATAACATTCCTTGCTTCCCATTCCATAATTACTTTTCCAATCTTTTCTTTATCAATCACATCCTTCTTATTATCTGATTTTTCTTTGCTTCCGTTATTTATCTCCACCTTCATCTCATTATTGGGATGTCCTTTGTACTTGATATTTCCCTATTGGTATCCCGTCACATGTACTCAATAAGCATCATATTTTTGGGGTCAAACTTTCCTTTGTTCAACCATCTAAATTCTCATTTTCTCGATCCATGAGTCTCTTTATTACTCAATCAATCTATTCCAAATTTCCTCGAATTCTCCCAACTTAAAAGGAGTTAATCTGTATGTCATTTACTCTTTCAATTCCAACTCTCCGTTGTGACCAACAACATACACCATGATAATTTCATACTTTTCTAGCTTTATTGATGGGGTTTCTCAGGAGTCCGCATATCTAACTCCCTTATTATTCCTCAAACTTTATTCCCTTTATGTCCTCAACTCTACATTTCTTTCACCAGTCACCTTGTTTCTATTTCGGCTATAATCTCTTTATGAACCATCATAGCATTATCATTTATTTCAGGCATCACGTCATTCCAAAATTAAACCATCCGAAATGAACCTTGACGATTTCTCTAACTTATATCCAATACAATCTATTTCTGTTTTTCATTCCGACATCTCCACGGTAGTTATTACCTTATCTCTCAGAAGAATCACCATCGTTTGTTGTTTACATAGTGTTTTAATAGCTAATCATACGGGTTTCATAATTATTAAATCAAAATCTTCTAGAAAGACAAAATAATCCCTATTCCTTATCCATAGGAATACTTTCGGAACTTAATGTAGATATAACATGAAGTAGATAAAATTGTAGAAGAACTTCAAGCATCGCAGCTGTGACGGTTGATAAAATCATTAATCATATATCTTCAGTAGAAGACTGGAAACTTATCGGTTCACTTAATCAATTTCGTACCATGGTCTTGGTTTTCTCTAAAATAGGACCTCCTAAAGTGTGTAATTTGCCTAAGACGATATCAGGAATCGAATCTTTAATTAAATTATTATTCCAGTCGATTCTTGCACAATCATCAAAAGGAATGTAAATTCCTCCACTCAAATATGACCTTCAAGGTCCTTCCAAATATCATTCTGTTCCTTCGGTATGAGCATTTATAATTACTCCTCTATACTTAAAGTGTCGACCACATTATTGGCCTTTCCTAATAATTATAATTCTTGTAATCAATGTTCTCTGGATCTATTCCAACTCAAATTTTTCTACATCATTCCCATCACTATTGGGTGAAAGCATTCTCCATTAAGCTGTGCTGAAGGAGAAAAGTATCTATCTGTCTTTTTCCAAAAGTTTGCTTCCACCTTTCTGTGTGAACCTTATCACGGTTACTCCTAATTATACCTAGGATATTTCTTCCCTTAGTTCTTTCTTGTTTTAGGATAATCTCAACCTTTACTGGTTCACTCCATACCTCCTCATGGTTTCACACATACCTCATCTGGCATTATTATTATGTCATACATTCCCTACCAACTTCCATTTTTGAAACTTAGGATATTAATTCTCTCTTTGTAAAATCTCTTAGGCCATCTTCATCCTTCCTCCTGTATTTTCTAGGTACAGGGTATATCAAAATATCAATAATCAATCCTATAATAATTCTGTTTACGTACCTTCCGAAACTCCTTCCAATGAATCCTTAAAGGTTATTGTTGCCTTGGTCAATCCAACTTATATCATCTGAATTGACAATGTCTTTATTAGGGGTAATGCTATCCTTCGTGCATCCCTAGGGTTCGTCTTAATTTATGGATATTCTATCCTCAATTCTATTTTCAAGAAATACTTACATCCTTTAATTAACAATCAGATCACATATCCTTAATAAGGGTCTCTTTTCAATCGTTCTCATCTTGATAATCTATAGGTTGCTTAATGCTAACCTCTTTCTTTCAAATTGATGGAAATATGCCATTAGTAACAGAAGTTATTATAAGAAAAAAGTCCATTCAATTTAAAGAATCAAATAAAACTAAGATCAACTTACACTCTCTCTGCCTCTTTGGTCCATCTTTGTCAGCATCAGCATCTCGTCTTGTGGCAGCAAGAGCTTTTGGAGGTGTTGTCCGTGCAGTTATTGTGAACTTAGCTTGAACGTAATTACCATCAATCTGAGCCTGTGACAAACCAATAGAAAACATTAATATAGCAAATATATTTTGATGCAATTGCTTGCCATTACAAATCCTATCCATACCCCATCCATGTATGCCTGGGCTTTTTCAGTGTCAGCTCTTGTCTTGAATTCCACATAACCAAGTCCTTTCGAAAGGTTAGCCTGATATAAGCAGCAATATACACTTCGTAACACATGAACTATGAAATATTAGGTTTATATCATAGTAAAGAAATATGGACAATTATTAACTATGAAATATGTATGTGTAAGTATATACACCTGAGCCATGAGAGATCTGCCTTGATTTTCTGTTAGATCGGCGATTCTTCTTCTTATCTTTACTATCAACAACAAACTCATGAGACTGATGCTGATCGAGAATCATCGTCGCTCTTGTACTTTAAATTCAAATCTCTACCGTTGTTCTTAATTTAAAAACAAAAAAAAACTAATTGAAACTTAGAAATTGTAAACAGAGCTCTTCCGATCGAAAAGATAAAAACTAGTTGAAGCTTAGAAATTGTAATCGGAAGAAACCGATTCTATTTAAATAAACAAATAAAGATAAAAAGAAGCGAGAGAGATAGAGAAAGAGTGTGTGTGTGTGTGTGTGTATGAGTATGGAAACAGAGAGAGAGAGAGAGAGAGAGAGAGAGAAGAGAGAGAAAATGAGGCTAGGGTTTGTTCCTGTGAGAAAATGAGGCGAGGGTTTGTTCATGTGAGAAAATGAGGCGAGGGTTTTTTCTTGTGAGAAAATGAGGCGAGGGTTTGTTCTGGTGCTCTGGATGTAGTAAGGGCTCGTGACGGTGTCCGATAATGTCTTTACATATTATATCTTTAAGGTGAAAATATATAAATACTAATTGTTTAAGAGACAAAGTAATGTTGCTAAGTTTTGTTGGTTTAATCTTGAGTTGGGTTTATTTTCTGTTTGAAAAAAGTAGTCGTTATTAGTAGTAGTAGTCGTTATCTAGCTTTCAGTTGTAGGTTTCTTTTATATCTTTCAGTCAAGTGAATAAATAAAGCAATGCTTTCAAAGCCAAGTTACATGTCTCTGTTTTACTGAGTATAGTTAATGTGTTACAAATAATATTTGGTATCAGAGCTTGGAAACTATAAATGAACGATGAGAAGCATTGCGATGGACATCAACAAGGTCAAGGGAGGCTGATCGATAGGCTTGAGCTATCCTGTGTTAACCAAGAATAACTACACTACTTGGGCTCTAAAGATGAAGGTATACTTGCAGGCACAAGGGGTATGGACAGCAATAAAGCAGGCGGATCCGAAAGTGACTGTTGAAGAAAAGGCAGATAAGGTGGTTTTAGCCATGCTATACCAAGGTCTACCTGAGGATATGATTCTTTCAATTATAGAGAAAGGAACAACCAAGGAGGCATGGACAGCCCTGAAGACAATGTACCAAGGGACAGATTGTGCAAAGAGAGCCAAAGTTCAAACACTGAGAACTGAGTTTGAATCTCTGGTAATGAAAGAAAGTGAACAGTTAGATGATTTCTACCTAAAGTTGAACGGACTTGTGACGAATATACGGGCCTTAGGTGAACCTATGACAGAATCCTATGTGGTTAAGAAATTGCTCCGTGCAGTACCAACCAAGTTTCTACAAATTGTGTCAACATTGGAACAATTTGGTGATTTGGAAAAGATAACAGTAGAAGAGGTAGTTGGTTCTTTGAAAGTCCACAAAGAAAGATTAAATGGAAGTAAGAAGAGTGAGACCAATGAGGGACAATTGATGCTGACTGAAGAGTAATGGCAGAAACCTGAAGCCGGTGAAAGTAAATTACTGCTCACACATGAAGAATGGCAAAAACAAGCAAGCAAAAGAACCTCTGATGGATCATTCTCAAGCTCTAAACCTCGAGGAGGGCGAGCTAAGAGTAATTTAAGATGCTACAACTGTTCAGCATATGGTCATTTTGCTGCAGACTGTAGAAAACCAAGACGCAACAGAGATTCAAAGGAGGAAGTGAATATGGCTAAAATCGAAGATGATGAGCCAACCTTGTTACTTGCAAAGTGTGAAGGTGAAGATTCAGAAGGTATATATTTGAGTGAAAAACAAATTATTCCATCTAGTTTGTTGAAAGTGCAAAATGAGTCCAACGTATGGTATTTGGACAATGGAGCCAGTAGTCATATGACTAGTTTCAAATCGAAGTTTATGGAACTGGATGAAAAAGTACGTGGCTTGGTAAGTTTTGGAGATGGGTCTACTGTTCGCATTGAAGGAAAGGGAACTGTGATTTTCGTGTGCAAAAATGGAGAAACACGTGCCCTGGAGGATGTATATTATATTCCAACACTCAGGAATAATATCATCAATTTGGGACAAATGATAGAACAAGGCAACAGAATTGCAATAAAGGGAGAGCTGTTATGGGTATACGATGGTGGAGACAAGCTTCTCATGAAGGTAAAACGATCTCCCAACAGACTTTATAAGATTGTTATTAATTCTGTAAAACAAAGGTGCATGCTGTCAAAACAAGATGAGGCATCGAGATCATGGCACAAACGTATGGGTCATCTGAATTATCATGCCTTGTCCCTTATGTATAAAGAGAGGATGGTAAATGGAATGTCAAGAATTGTGGTGCCAAATGAGGTTTGCAAGGGCTGTCTCATGTCAGAGCAAGCCAGGAAGAAATTTCCAACCAAATCAAACTACACTGTGACAAAATCTCTAGAGTTGATACATGGTGATCTTTGTGGCCCAATACAACCTGAAACAGTCTCGGGAAAAAGGCTCTCGTGGATGATTTTAGTAGATATATGTGGGTATATTTTTTGAAAACAAACAATGAGGCCTTGAATGCTTTCAGAAACTTCTGTACTTTGGTGGAAAGAGGACCAGAAAAGAAAGTAAAGACCCTTAAAACTGATAGAGGAGGGTAGTTTGTTTCTAATGCATTCGAGAAGTACGTACTGTAAAGAAAATGGAATAGACAGGCACTATACAGTGCCGTATACACCACAGCAAAATGATGTAGTGGAACGTCGAAATCGTACGGTGGTGGAGATGGCCAGAAGTTGTTTAAAAGAAACTAAGTTACCATCGACTATGTGGGGAGAAGCTGTGAGACATTCCATTTATTTACTCAACCATTTGCCAACACGAGCACTTAAAGGAGTGACTCCTTTTGATGCCTGGAATGGGAAGAAACCACACCACATATAGGACACATCAAAATTTTTGGTTGTGTCGGGCACATAAAAATTCCTAGTAAACACACACAAAAATTGGATGATCATAGCAAGCAGGTGGTCAATTTGGGTAAAGAGCCTGGCACTAAAGCTTATAGATTGTATGACCCTCTCACTAAAAGGGTACATGAAAGTAGGGATGTTATTTTTGAAAAGAATTAGTCTTGGCCCTGGGATCACAGTGATAAAGAAGAACAGAACGATATGTTTACAGTGGATGGACTGAATGCGGGGGATGAAACAGAGTGTCAAACAAGTGGTGGTGAAGACGTGTCAACTAACATGAGTAGCATTACTCCTCGAAGCATTGGCACCAGGTCTGCTCTAATTGAGAACAGCTCTGAAAGAAATGGTTACTCTTCAACTACACGAACTGAAACTAGTGATTTCTCAGCATGCATTGCAGACACCAACTCGAAGCTCACAGTCTAAATTCAGATGACTATGATGACAATACTGAACTAAGAAGAACTAGACGTATGGATGATATATACAATGAGACTGAGGAAGTATACTTAGATGAGGAGTTATACCTCATGGGTATTGAAGAGCCAATGAATTACTCACAAGATGTAAAGGATCGAAAAAAGACTGCTATGGAGAAGGAAATGCAGTCAATTGAAAAGAACAATACTTGGAAACTTACTGAGCTACCTTCTAGAAAGAAGACGATAGGTTTGAAGTGGATTTTTAAGTTGAAAAAGGATATAGAAGGAAACGTTGTTAAGTATAAGGCGAGGTTAGTTGCCAAAGGGTATGTTCAAGAACATGGAGTCGATTTCGATGAGATCTTTGCTCCAGTAACGAGATTGGAAAATGTACATTTATTGTTAGCATTGGCAGCAAAATGTGAGTGGGAAGTTAATCACCTTGATGTAAAGACTTCATTTTTAAATGGTGAAATAAGTGAAGATGTTTATGTGGTACAACCTGAAGGATTCGTGAAAGGAGGCAAGGAAAATCTGGTGTATAAGCTAATAAAGGCATTGTATGGCCTTCATCAAGCTCCACGAGCTTGGTACTCAAAGTTAAACTCCTACCTTGAAAGTCTTGGTTTCAAGAAATGCCCTTCAGAACACACAGTCTACACTAGGAAGGAAGGAGAAGAAAGATTGGTTGGTGTTGTCTACGTAGATGATTTGTTAGTAACTGGAAGCAATGTGCATTTGATCGAGAAATTCAAAAATGAGATGAACCTGAGTTTCGATATGATAGACATGGGTAAATTGAGCTATTATCTGGGAATCGAGGTTCAACAACAGAAAGGGTGCATACAGTTAAAGCAAACGGGTTATGCAAAGAAAATCATTGAGAAAGCTGGAATGAAGGGTTGCAATCCGTGTAAGTATCCCATGGATCCGAAGGAACAGCTTTTTAAGGATGAAGGTGGCAAAGCAGTGAATGTTACAGAGTATAAAAGTGTGATTGGGGGACTGAGATATCTAGTACACACTAGGCCAGACATTGCTTATTCAGCTGGCATAGCAAGCAGGTTTACATATGGAGCGTCCAACTGTCTTACATCGAATTGCTGTTAAGAGGATCATTCGATATGTCCAAGGCACATTGTAGTTTGGTTTGGTGTACACTAAGGATAGTGGAAACAATGTACTGACAGGTTTTGCAGATAGTGACTTAGCTGGTACTAGCTTAGATGAAAGAAGAAGAACTGGAGGTGTGTGCTTTTACTTGAATGACAGTCTCATTACATGGGTATCGCAAAAACAACGTTGTGTTGCTCTTTCTTCGTGCGAGGCAGAATTTATTGCTACAACAGCAGCAGCTTGTCAAGCTATATGGATTTGGAATATTCTAAATCAGATAACAGATGAAAAGGTTGGACCTGTAGTTCTGTTTGTTGATAATAAGTCAGCGATCGACTTGGCTAAAAACCCTGTTTTCCATGGAAGGAGTAAGCACATTCATGTTCGTTATCACTTCATTAGGGAATGTGTAGAACGGGGGGAAATAATTCTGAAGCATGTCAATAGCGAGTGTCAGAAGACGGATATTCTAACTAAGGCAATGACTACGCTCAAGTTCGGAAAGATGAGAAGATTTTTTGGAATTGAGAACTTGTCTGGGCAATTCTAAGATTAAGGGGGGATAATGTTGGTTTAATCTTGAGTTGGGTTTATTTTCTGTTTGAATAAAGTAATCGTTATTAGTAGTAGTTATCTTATCTTGTTTCTGTTGAAGCATAGCTGAATTAGCATGCTTATAGGAGATAGTTTTGGTTTGTTTCAGTTGAGTAGTTTAAGGATGTGTGGATATGTACACGTCCTATTTTCTAGCTTTCAGTTGTAGGTTTCTTTTATATCTTTCAATCGAGTGAATAAACAAAGCAATGCTTTCAAAGCCAAGTTACATGTCTCTGTTTTACTCGATCAGTATAGTTAATGTGTTACAAACAATAAGTTTTGTCTCCATTTTATGTGAAACATTTTTTGTATAAAAAATTATTTTTGTATATAGTATAATTATATTTTTAACATACTTCTTTTCGTTATTCGTAACTATTATATACTCGATATAAATTGAAATTGTATTATTCCACTACAATACAAAAGACATGTGGCCACACTTTTTTAGCAATACATTAAATAGTGTTGGTGTAAATATGGATATGCCTACACTTTGCATACGTTGCCAAATACGTTACTTTTACTGCTACTTGGGCCACGCTATTATCTATAGCATAGGATGAGAAATAAAGCCCACACATTCTAGGAAAAAAAACGCGGGCTTCTTTTTAGTGTAAGCGGGCTTTTTTTAGTTTTCCCTCTTCCTAAAAATTATAGTCGCGCTAATATTCCTTTTAGGGCATTTCAGTACCGCTTTCGAGTCACCCCCTTTTTCTCTCTTCACTATCATTCAATCAATTACACTCTACTGTCGATTCTCTACTGCCCAATCTCAATTCTCTACTACCCAATTGAAGATAATATCAATTCTCTTTCTGCCTTAATCGTGAAATTCTCTAGACAACTACTTGAGGTATATACTTTCACTCATTATCTAGTAATTACATGTCTTGTAGTTAATTTTGTAATTGTTCATCTTAATTAAAACTAATTTGATGTGTAATTGTATTTTGATTAACTATTTTCTGTGTTAGCTCTAATTTTGATAATTTTTGTGGTTTGTTTGCTACATGTACGTAACATAGATATATGAAGCCTTAATTTACAATTAAGTTAATTTTGTTTTCCATGACATTGTGTGGGAATATGTTTGTCAAATAGTTGTTTTGTTATATTTGAAAAAAAAAACTAGGCAACATTTAGTAAAAGTATTAATATGACTAAGTTGATTAAATATTTTTCATTTTTAATTAGATTACACAATTTGTCAACATGAATATCGGGGACAAGGATTGGATGACTTTTCCTAAATATTCAGATGAATACATTAAGGGGGTGAATGATTTTCTTGATAAAGCTTTTTCTAGGTCAGCCAGAAGTAATTCTATTTGTTGTCCATGTAAGAAGTGCTGCTTTCGGTATTTGTATCCCAGAAAAATTATATTAGATCACCTGGTAAAAGATGGATTTACACCTGGATACACTAATTGGTATTTCCATGGTGAAGAAATACAGCCTAGGATGGATTTCAAAGATGATATTGACACCAATGCCTCTTTCGGTGGTGATAACGTAGACAAACTATTGCAAGATACGTTTAGAGATGTGATACAGGACTTCGGAAGTACCCAACAAGAAATTGGGAATAATTCTAATAGAGAAGCAAAAAAATATGTTAAGCTCGTAGAGGAAGGAAAACAGGAGTTGTATCCAGGATGTAAAAGTTTTTCAAAACTTTCCTTTATCATTCGTCTATATCATTTAAAGTGTGTTTATGGAATAAGCAATTCAGCATTTACTGATTTGTTAGAGCTACTTAAAGAAGCTTTTCCTGAAGCACAAATTCCGCATTCATTTAATGAAGCAAAAAAAGTGGTTAAAGACTTGGGCATGACGTACGAAAAAATTCATTGTTGCCCAAACGATTGTATTTTATATTGGAAGGAGTATCAAGGTTCAGATTCATGTCATGTTTGTGGTGCCTCTAGATGGAAAATGGGTAGTGTTGTAGGAGCATAGAAGGTCCCGCTAAGGTTTTTCGATATTTTCCGCTTAAACCAAGGCTTCAAACACTATTTGTGTGCCCGAGTATTTCAAAAGAAATGTTGTGGCATGCCAAAGAGCGACCAACAGATGGAATTCTAAGGCACCCTGCAGATGGAAAAGCTTGGAAAGACTTTGACTTACGCTATCCAGATTTCGGAAATGATGCTCGTAATGTTAGGTTGGGACTTGCTACAGATGGTTTTAATCCATTTCGGGCAATGAACTTATCTCATAGTACATGGCCAGTAGTACTCATGATCTACAATTTACCACCATGGAGCTGTACAAAACCTGAATATCTACTTCTCTCATCTATTATACCAGGCCCAAAGGAGCCCGGGCAAGATATTGACGTTTATTTGCAACCACTAGTTGAAGAGCTGAAGGAGCTATGGGAGGTCGGAATTGAAACATTTGATGCTTCAACTAATCAGACATTTCAACTCCGTGCTAATCTATTATGGACGGTGAGTGATTACCCAGCACATGCCAATTTACGTGGATGGACAACAAAAGGAAAGTTTGCATGCTCTATTTGTCATTATGAGACATGCTCTCAGTATTTGAAACATATCAAAAAGATGTGCTATATGGGTCATCGTAGGTTCTTGGATGTAAATCATCCTTGGAGCTTCGATAAACAATCATTCAATGGTGACATAGAGTTAGGAAAACCACCTGATCCGTTGACAGGTACTGATGTTTTGGACCTGTTAACTAATTTTGAGAATGATTTTGGAAAGGGATGGAAGAAGCGTAAACCAGATAGTACTAATCCATGGAGAAAGAAATCGATATTCTTTGAACTACCATATTGGAAGTTCAACCCATGTCCTCACAATCTTGATGTGATGCACAATGAAAAGAATATTTGTGAAAGTATTCTTGGTACATTATTAGATATCAAGGGGAAATCAAAAGATCATCTTGGTGCACGTTTAGACTTCCAAGAGCTGGGAATAAGAAAAGAACTTCATCCGATACGGTTAACTGATCAATCAAGTCAAAAAGTTTTGTTAGCAAGGGCTTGCTTTTCAATGACCACAGATGAGAAACATATTTTCTGTTCAGTTTTAAAAGATGCAAAACTTCCTCAAGGTTGCGCGTCTAACATTTCTAGGTGTGTTGATATTAATAACAAGATAGTATCTGGGTATAAAAGTCACGATGCCCACTTCATCTTACAGTATTTGTTGCAAGTGGCTGTCAAAAAATCTTTGCCAAAATATGTAGCAGTTGCATTGATAAGGCTGGGTGCTTTTTTTAGGAAAATATGCAGTAAAGCTATCAAACCAGAAGATATGGAACAGTTACAAACTGAAATTGCAGAAGTTCTATGTCAATTTGAAACAATATTTTTACAAAGTTTTTTTTACTATCATGGTACATTTACCTATTCATTTGGTCAGTCAGATCATGTTGACTAGACCAGTACCATGTATATGGATGTACCCAGTGGAACGCTACATATGTGAATTAAAATCTCAAGTGCGAAATAGGAGTAAACCAGAGGGTTCTATTGCCGAAGGATATTTAGCAAAAGAGTGTTTACTTTTCTGTACACGGTATTTAGATGAAGGATCAAAGAAGGACAGAGATGATGTTGTTGTGCCTTTAGAAGATGAATTTTGTGCTAGATTTTCCACACAAGGCCATCCAATAGGGGGAAAAAGAATAAGTTTGGAAAGGCCTTCCAGATGCCTTCAAGCATGTTACATCAAGCACATCGTTATATTTTATTCAATTGTCAAGATAAAGAAGTTGAAAAGTACATAGAGTAAGTTTAGTTATCGTAAATCTATAAATATCTGCTTATTTGATTATATTATTTTACTAAACTCTGTTGTATTATTCTTCTTTTGTAGAGAACACCAGAAATCAATGAAAAGTAGGTGTAAAAGAAGTAGGTGGGCAAGAGCTCAAGCACATAGCCAAGAATTTTGTGATTGGTTTCGATCTAAAGTTAAGATGCAAAGTTTAGTTTCAAGGCATATAGTCTGGTTGTCAATGGGTCCTGATGTTATGGCGAAACGGTATGTTGGTTACTTTATTAATGGGTACAAATTTAGCACGAGAAAACGAGATGAATGCTGTAAGACTCAGAATAGCGGTGTTACTTTAACAGCTTTAACTCCTAGTTTTGCCAGCTCGAAGTACCGAAATCCAATCACCGGAAATGTTAACTACTATGGTGCCATAGAAGAAATTATTGAAGTGAATTATTTAGGAAAATTTAGTGTTGTTTTGTTTAAATGTGTTTGGTTTCACGAGGAGAAAGATGACTTTGGACTGCCTAAAGTTAACTCCAATAAATTATGCTACGAGGAAGATCCTTTTGTTAGAGCTGATCAAGTGCATCAGGTTTTTTATATTCAATATCCCATCGAGAAAGGTTGCCACTGTGTTATGAAATACGTACCAAGAGATTTGTTCCGAATAAATCATGAACAAATTCAGAATCTTTCTGATTCATACTGGGGGGAGCTTAGTGACACTTATGTTAACCCTTTTACAGATGACAATGAAATTAGTGCTAGTTGTTTTCGAGAAGATATCCCAAATTTTTTGTTGATTTGCCCCTAAACAACACAAATGATGAAGTGAATACAGACCTATCATCAGAAGAATTAAAGTATGATGATAGTGACTTGGAATTTATCATGTAGTCTGATTTGATGATATATGATATAGGTAGGTTCAATATTATAAATATTTCTCCGAAAGTAGATAATTTTATTAGGTAGTATAGCATAACTTTATTAGGTTTTCACCGTGCTGTGTGTGTCAAACTTTTCCTACTGTATAAATTTCTAAGATGTTGACTATGATGTGATTGATAAATATATTCTTACAGATCTTAACATGAAGCAAACAAGCATACCAGGATCGAAAGGAAAAACTACCCAAATATGTCCAGCTGGTCACATGAAAGTTGTCTTGAATTCAAAAATGATGCTCCGGCAGCAACAACAACAACTAGCAGGACGAACAAGTTTTTCTCATGCTGAACAAAATGTGTTTAAAATGCCAAACAATGATCAGGTTCAAATGATGTCTATTGCTCAAGATTGTATCCAAGTACGAGGTTTTACAAGTTGCCAGGTTCTTTAATACTATACTTAATTACATTTTGAATGGTCATGTATGTAGGATGGGAAGAACGTATCTAAATTACCAAAGAATGACCAAGCACAAAAGCTAGCTACTGGCCAAGGTTCTATGCAGATTCAGGGCTTTGCTAGTGGCCAGGTTTCTCAATTCTTTTATTTATATTATTTATAAGATAAAAACATGCTCCAGTAGATTAAAAATATCTGTTATTGGATGTGAATGGTCATGTAGGAATGAAAGAACGTATCAAAAATACCAAAGAATGACGAAACACAGAAGCTAGCTACTGGCCGAGGTTCTATGCAAATGCAGGGCTTTGCTAGTTGCCAGGTTTCTCAACTCTTTTATTCATATTAATTTGTAAGATAAAAATGCTCCAGTAAATTATGAATATTTGTTATTCGATGTGAATGGTCATGTTGGATGCCAAAAGTTTACCTAAAATGCAAAATGATCATGCAGAAAAGCTAGCTACTGGCCAAGGTTCTATGCAGATTCAGGGATTTACTACTAGTGGCCAGGTTTTTCAATTTTTTTTATTTATATTACTTTATAAGATAAAAATGATGCAATATATCTTGAATATTTGTAACTCAGACAAGAATGGTCATGTATGCAGGATGGGACAAATGCATCTAAAATAGTAAAGAATGTTCAAGTTCGGAAGCTAGCTACTGGCCGAGGTTCTATGCAGATTCAGGGATTTACTACTAGGGGCCAGGTTTTTCAATTTTTTTTATTTATATTACTTTATAAGATAAAAATGATCTAATATATCATGAATATCGGTAACTCGACAAGAATGGTCATGTATGTAGGATGGGACAAATGCATCTAATATAGTAAAGAATGATCAAGTTCGGAAGCTAGCTACTGGCCGAGGATCTATGCAAATGCAGGGCTTTGCTAGTTGCCAGGTTTTCTCAATTCTTTTATTAATATTACTTTTTAAGATAAAAATTATCTAATAGATCATGAATATCTGTAACTCGACAAGAATGGTCATGTATGTAGGATGGGACAAATGCATCTAAAATAATAAAGAACGATCAAGTTCGGATGCTAGCTACTGGTCGAGGATCTATGCAAATGCAGGGCTTCGCTAGTTGCCAGGTTTTCTCAATTCTTTTATTTATATTACTTAATAAATTTTTTTTAGCCAGGCTAATAACAGGCTTCGATGTGAATGGTCATGTAGGATGCCAAAAGTTTACCTAAAATGCAAAATGATCAAGCACAAAATCTAGCTACTGGCCAAGGTTCTATGCAGATGCAGGGATTTGCTAGTTTTCAAGTTTATGAATTTCTTGATCTATTTTTGTGTACAAAATACCAATAATACTCCATTATATTTTGAATTTATATTTTTTGGTGTTTATGTCATGTAGGATGGAACGAAACAAAATCCTTTTTTGGGTGGACTAAAATGCAAGTCGTCATAATTTGGCCCTAAAAATCAAAATTTGATGATGGGAGGATTAAAACATGCATCATTGAGCTCTACTCTATCTACAAGTAATAACTTTAAAAGGAAACAGGGACAAGAGACTGAAAAGAACTTCTTAGGTATTGATGAGTTGCAGTCTTCATATCCAAAGTTTAGTAGTACTGCAAATCCCCATGGTAAACGAAGTGGACAGCAGACCTCACCTTCAGCAGGTTCATATGACTGTTTCTTAAAACTAAGACAGCGAAAAGAGAATGATCAACAAGCAAAACATCAGAGGTTGTTTCAGGTGACTGATATGCATACAGTTGAACATACAGACCAGGTTGAAAGGATGGAGAGTTTAGAAGAAGACTTCAATGGTGATGAGGTTAATTTACCAGACCAAATTATGAATCTCAACTTGCTACATCGCAAATTAAAATAAGGAGAGGACCTACAATGTTACTAAATGTACACACACGCCCATTTTCAGAACGTAAACCATCTTCCTGAATGAATTTAACCAGCCAATTGGTCCTAATGACGCGACCTTGAATGAGTTCAGTTACTTTTTAGGTACAGTGTCAAGGAAAGAAGTATTTGCACCATTGAATTATGCTGACTGGAGAAAGGTTCTGAGAAAACAAGAGATATGGGAGTTTGTCAATGTAAGTGAAATATTTCTATAATATAATTTTTTTACACATTATGTTAATAATTATATTGCTTGTCCTGCAGACTAAATATATGGTGCCAGAAGAAGGTAAAAAATGGGTTTTGAAGGCTATTGGTGAATGTTGGAAAGGTCACAAACACAAGGTGAAGCAAAATCATTTTGATAAGTATGAAACTGATGCTGAAAGAAGACAAAATCGACCAGAAACTATTTCCGAAGATGTTTTCATGGATCTTCTGAAATACTGGAACCTTGAACGTGTCAAGGTATTATTATATTTATATTATACTATGCATATTTCAAGTTTGAGTGATTTAATCCTAAATATAAATATTCTTCATTGCAGGAACTAGCCAAGTCCAATACTGAGAATCGTCAAAAACAGAAGGAAAATCATACTGTTGGCCCAAAAAGTTTTGCAAGGTTTTTCAACAATATTGTAAGTGACTTGACATAATTACTTGGATGGATTAGGATTATGACTAATATAATTATCTTTTTTCTATGTACTACTCTATCTTAATAATACCTCGTATATACATTTTTTATATTTATTTGTATTCCACAGCAAAACAAAAAAGAGAATAAGGAGCCTTTGTCTATAGCTGAAATGTTTACTGAAAGTAGGAAGAGAACTGAAGGTCGGGAGTATAAACAATCAGATGAAGATATTAAACGAAAAGTTGTAAGTCTCCATTTCATAGATTAGTAATTTACTTATTTTTTGTTACATTTTTGTTGTAATATTTATCAGTTTAGCTCTCTTTCATTTTTATTAGGCAAGAATCGAGGAATTAGAATCTAAAAACTTAGACGAATTGGATGCTAGTGAAGGAGATGAAATAGTGAAAGAAATTTTCAAACCACAGAGTGGACGTGTTTGGTTATATGGAAGGGGTGTAACACCAACAACTTTGCAAGGGAAGGGATTATTAAGGAAGTCTACAATCAAAGTCCCATCAGAATGTATGGAATCTTTGAAGTTATCATTAGAGAATGAAATGAAGGAAACTAGAAATGGAAAATGCAGCAATGGAACAAAAATGGCAAAGTACGGTTGCTCTGTTATTCAAGCAACTAGTTGAAGCAAATCGTGGACTTAACCTTGCACCAGAAATGTATAAGACTCTATCTCAAATCCAATCACATGAGAAGTCATCTACTCAAACTCAGGTAATTATTGATTAATATATTGATTGATAATTTTTTAATTAATATATTGATCGATAGTTAAATAATTTATTTATTTACTAATTGGTTTATGGATTTATTTGTAGGATGTTGGAGAAAACAATATTGGTCTATCGGAAAACTGATCTTCTCAAAGAATATAAGCTGTATGAAGAAATTAAGAGCTACCTTTTTGCATATCAGTTGCTTGAATATAAATGTTCGATCAGTTCTTATTTTGGAAAATTGAGATTATATTATGTATTTCTGTTTGGTTTGTTCTTGGATTGAACTGTTGCTTGACTATGAATGCATTCCATTTCTATTTTGAAAAACTGAGATTTCGATTTGGTAATTGTTTTACCATTTTTAAGTTAATCTACTTCATTATTGACTTGTGTTATGTACTAAAATTTTAATCTAATAAAAAAACTTATGTTATGTAAATCAAGAAAATGTATTTTACAAAAAAAACAAAAAGTGTTGCTGTTAACAATAAAAAAGCGTAGCCTTTTTATCCATAAAAAAAGCGTAGCTGTAGGGCATGGTTGAGCCACGTGTTAATTTTGTGTTGGCACAGGGAACATAAGCGTTGCCTTATATCTAAGGCCACGACAGCAGATGTCACGCTTCTAAAAGCGTGACCACAGACCTATGCCAACGCTTTTAAGCATTTTCAGCAACACTTTTTCTGCGTTGCTACAAATTGTTTGTGCTGTAGTGTTCTTACAAAATCGCGTGAAGTGTTTCTTTTATTGAGATCTTTTGCAAGGACCTTGTACTTGTATAGCTAAACGAAATACTAGCCATGCCTGCAAATACATAAATATAAAAAACGATAGTGATGAACTACACAAAGATCCCAAACACTAACACATGATGAAACTTACTCCTTCAAAATCCAGAAACAAGGAATAAAAGGTTATAAGAACTCCATCATAAATATTATTCATCTAGGGAGTAGTGGTGAAATTAAAGTTGGCACAAGTTACACGTCTGATCAACAAGGAATTGCTAAACCCAAGCCTGGACTTTGCAAGATCAAACTGAAGAAGATTATCTTCCAATTGGAGCGAGCCAATCAAAATTGGAACTCTAGGTCGTAACCCTCCATCCACAAACCCCAAGCAAAGTACATCTGGTCTTGCCTGCACCATTGAGTTTGCTCCAGCTATTTTCCAAGTAATATTTCCACTTTGTAGAACAAGGTCGATTCTTGGAACTGCAGGCCCAACTCTAGTTCCTGATATCTTACTCGAGTTGAAACACACACCAAAAGGAGACACTGGTGGTTGAATTTGAGGTGCCCAAGTTAGCTGATCAGCGAAGAACTTAGTTGTAACCAAGAAAATGGAGTGCTTAAGAGTGGTGTGTTAGAAGTCAAACTCGAGTGCTAGCAATAAAGTAAATGGTGGTTGCCGACCTCTGGAAATAAGAGCAGCAGCTCCTCATAAATCATGGTAGCTTTGCATGTGTTCACAAATAAAAGTCAAAAACGGTGGCTGTGCACATGTACGTGTATGGTACTCATTGAAATTGGCTAGTTTTTGGGAGGCTGCATGTTTGCAAACATATGTAAGCAGGTATGTAAGCATTTTAGAGCCTATAAATAGACATGTCCAGGAGCAGATACAAAACATCAAGAGAAGAGAAGTGAAATATTGTAGAGAGAAAGAAAGAAAAGAGCTGAAGCTCTGAGTGAAAAGGAAAAGGCTGAAGCCTTGTTGTTGTTTAAGAAAGTTATAGTTTATTATTATTAATATATATACAGGTGTGTGTTTGTGTTATACAAAGAATTTGATGTAAAACCCATCTACGTTTCCAACAAGTGGTATCAGAGCTAAGGTTTCGTTCGGAAAAGAAAATAGCAAATTTCTGGGGAAAAAAATTTCCGGTCACTATTTCTGTCAGGAAATACTGTTCACGCCGTAGAAGACGAAGCACTGGTCATACGGTACTGTTCATACGGCACTGTTCATACATACGGCAATGTTCATACGGAGTACTATTCATACATACGGTACTGTTCACTTATACTTTACAAGAATTTTTTTTTTGAAAAAAATGGCGAATATGGTGCAACAAAATATTCCAAAGTTGACGGCTATAAATTATGGAAACTGGAGTATCCAAATGAAGGTGTTACTTGGTTCATACGATAATTGGGATATCGTTGAAAGCGTCTATAGCGAGCCCGAAAATGCTACTGCTGAAGCTGCACTTTCTAATGCCGAGAAGACGGCGTTAAAAGAATTTCGAAAAAAAGACAACAAGGCGTTATACATAATTTTTCAAGGTGTCGACGAATCCACCTTCGAAAAAATTTCAAATGCAAAGACAACAAAAGAGGCGTGGGAGATTTTACAAAAATCATTCCAAGGTGTCGACAAAGTGAAAAAGGTACGGCTCCAAGTTCTTCGTGGCGAATTTGAAAATATCAAAATGAAGACTTCAGAGAATATCGGTGAATATGTTACGTGTTTGAAAATGGTGACAAACGAAATGAAAAGAAATGGCGAAACTCTCGATGATGTTCGGGTCATGGAAAAATTGCTCCGCTCGCTAACAAGAAAATTTGATTATGTTGTTACTGCTATCGAGGAGTCGAAAGATTTGTCCACGATTTCTATTGATGAGCTAGTTGGTTCACTTCAAGCGCATGAGTAGCGGATGAATCAATATGATGATGCAAGCCATTTGGAGAAGGCATTGCAAAGTAAAGTATCCATCGGTGACAGTTCTGGTAGTAGCAATTCTTCACGTGGCAGAGGTGGCTATAGAAGTGGCTACCGAGGTGGACAAGGACGTGGAAGACAGACGTTCAATAGAGGCCAGAATAATGAAGGCTATCAACCATCTGGTCGTGGTCAAAATTTTAGAGGCCGAGGAAGAGGAGGATTCCAACAAAGAGGTGATAAGTCTCAATTTCAATGTTATAATTTTAATAAATTTGGTCACTTCAGTTACGAATGTAGATCTCCAAAAGTGGAAGAAAGAAGTCATTTTGCTGTAGCAAAAGAAGACAAAGGTGTGGGGTCTGCTATGTTCCTTACATACAAAGGAGATGAATATGGTAAGAAAAATACCTGGTATCTTGATTCAGGAGCCAGCAACCACATGTGTGGCCATAAGGAATTATTTACGGAGATAGATAGCACCATCAGTGAAGAAGTTACTTTTGGTGACTCATCGAAGATTCCAGTAAAAGGAAAAGGCACGGTTACGATTGTGTCAAAGAAAGGTGATAACAAGTATATAAATGATGTTTATTATATACTTGCTTTGAAAAGTAATATCATCAGTCTTGGCCAACTTGTGGAAAAGGGATATAATATTCAGATGCAGGATAATTCTCTGATCATCAGAAATCAGATTCGAGAATTAATTACAAATGTGGAGATGTCAAAGAATCGTCTCTTCACTCTTGATATGTAGACGGGTGTGCAGAAGTGCTTGAAGTCGGTCATTAAAAATGACTCGTGGTTATGGCACTTGAGATTTGGTCATCTAGGATTTTCTGGATTGAAACTATTGTCAAAAACAAAGATGGTGGACGGTTTGCCAGAAATCAACGAACCAGAAAATTTGTGTGAAGCATGTGCAAAGGAAAGCAACACCGACAAAGCTTTCCAGTTGGAAAATCATGGCGAGCTAGAAGGCCATTGGAGATTGTTCACACTGATATTGCTGGTCCATTTGATATTGCATCATTTGGCGGAAATAGGTATTACCTAACTTTTATTGATGATTTTAGTAGGAAAAGTTGGGTGTGTATCATTAAAGAAAAGGCGGAGGCTCTTGATAAATTCAAGGAATTCAAAGCTTTAGCAGAAAAACAGAGTGGTCATTATTTGAAGGTACTCCGATCAGACAGAGGAGGCGAGTACACTTCAAACTTGTTCAGAAGTTTTTGCAGGGCACATGGAATCAATCATCAATTGACAACGGCATACACTCCACCACAGAATGGCGTTGCAGAGAGGAAGAATTGCACTATTCTAGACATGGCAAGGAGTATGGTGAAAGCAAAGCACATGCCAAGAACTTTCTGGGCTGAAGCCGTTCTATGTGCAGTTTATTTGTTGAATCGTTGTCCAACTAAAAGTGTCAGAAACAAAACTCCAAATGAAGCATGGAGTGGTAGTAACCATCAGTTGGGCATCTCAAAATATTTGGGTGTATTGTATATGCCCATGTTCCTGATCAGAAAAGAAAGAAGTTTGATGACAAAGGCGAGAAGTGTATCTTTACCGGATATGACAAAAGAAGCAAGGCGTACAGACTCTATAATCCCCTGACGAAGAAATTAATCATTTCTCGAGATGTTGAGTTTGATGAATCTGATTACTGGAGATGGAGCGTGGAAGAAAGAAAAGTTGCAGGTTTATTTTTTAATGATGATGATGATGATGGTGATGACACCAACATTGAAGATGGCGAGAATGATGATCCAACTCCTCCACAAAGTCCAAATTAACAAACTCCTGCCTCGACACCATCGAGTTCAGGAAGCAGCAGTAGCAGCAGTTCAGGGGGAGCACCCAGAAAAATGCGAAGTCTGGATAGTATATATGAGGCGACAAGTCCGGTACAAACATCCTTTGATTATTCTTTATTTTGTTTGATGGCTGAATATGATCCAGTTACATTTGAGGAAGCTTCTGAAGAAAGCAAATGGAACAAAGCCATGGATGAAGAAATTGGTGCAATCAAGAAGAATGATACTTGGGAGCTTACAAGTCTTCCAGAAGGACACAAATCAATTGGTGTCAAATGGGTCTACAAGACAAAGACCAATCAAGATGGAAAAGTGGAAAAATACAAGGCAAGGTTAGTGGCTAAAGGCTATAAGCAGAGATAGGGGATTGACTATGATGAGGTATTTACTCCAGTTGCAAGAGTTGATACCATAAGACTTCTTACAATAATTGCAGCTCAGAACCAGTGGAAGATCTACCAGATGGATGTGAAGTCCGCATTCCTAAATGGTTATCTTGAAAAAGAAGTCTACATCGAGCAACCACCTGGATATGTTCAAAAAGGCAAGGAAGATAAAGTCTACCGGCTAAAGAAAGCACTGTACGGGTTGAAGCAAGCCCCGAGAGCATGGAACACAAGGGTTGATGATTACTTTCAGAAGAATGATTTTGTGAAAAGTCCATATGAGCATGCACTTTACACAAAGACAAATTCAGGGGGAGATATTATGATCGTGTGCTTATACGTGGACGACATGATCTTCACCGGCAACAACCCGAGTATGTTCAAAGATTTTAAGAAAGTTATGACTAACGAATTTGAGATGACAGATATTGGTCAAATGTCGTACTTTCTTGGAGTCGAAGTCAAGCAAAGCCAAGATGGGATTTTTATGTCACAGAAAAAATATGCGGAGCAAATTCTAAGCAAGTTCAGAATGGAAGAATGCAAGCCGGTGAGCACGCCAGCAGAAGGAAGCATAAAGTTGAGAGTTGATTCAACGAGAGAGTCGGTAAATCCGACATTGTTCAAAAGTTTGGTCGGATGTCTGAGGTACCTAACTTTCACTCGTCCGGATATTATGTATGCAGTTGGACTGGTTAGTAGGTACATGGAGAAGCCGAAGCAAGATCACTTCATGGCAGCTAAAAGAATTTTGAGATACATTAAAGGTACTCTTGATCATGGTTTGTTTTACACGCATTCTCAAGATTCAAAATTAGTTGGCTACTCAGAAAGTGATTATGGTGGAGATTTGGATGACGGGAAAAGCACTTCAGGATATGCTTTTCATATCGGTTCGGCGATATTTTCTTGGTCATCAAAGAAGCAACAGACAGTTGCTCTCTCATCATGTGAGGCAGAATACATGGCAGAAGCAGCGTGCGCATGTCAAGCTATGTGGCTAGGCTACATATTGGGCGAGTTAAATCTTGCCAAGGAGGATCCGGTTACTATTTACGTCAATAATAAATCAGCTATTTCACTTGCGAAGAATCCAGTGTCACACAGTCGAAGCAAGCACTTCAATATAAAATATCATTTTATTCGAGAACAGGTGAACGACAAAATTGTGCAATTGGTGCATTGCAGGACTGAAGAAAATTTAGAGGATATATTTACGAAGCCATTGAAGTCGGATGTATTTCACAAAATGAAGAAGAAACTCGGGATGGAAAGTCGAGTTTGAGGGGGAGTGTTAGAAGTCAAACTCGACTGCTAGCAATAAAGTAAATGGTGGTTGCCGACCACTGGAAATAAGAGCAGCAGCTCCTCATAAATCATGGTAGCTTTGCATGTGTTCACAAATAAAAGTCAAAAACGGTGGCTATGCACATGTACGTGTATGGTACTCATTGAAATTGGCTAGTTTTTGGTAGGCTGCATGTTTGCAAACATATGTAAGCACGTATGTAAGCATTTTAGAGCCTATAAATAGACATGTCCAGGAGCAGATACAACACTTCAAGAGAAGAGAAGTGAAATATTGTAGAGAGAAAGAAAGAAAAGAGCTGAAGCTCTGAGTGAAAAGGAAAAGGCTGAAGCCTTGTTGTTGTTTAAGAAAGTTATAGTTTATTATTATTAATATATACAGGTGTGTGTTTGTGTTATACAAAGAATTTGGTGTAAAACCCATCTACGTTTCCAACATGGTGTAAGGGGTTGTTGTACTAAGCAAAGCATTGGGGAAGGACCCTTGTTTGTTTCTTGAAAGCCTAGGCATGTCAAATGGGAGAGCTTTGTTGTTAATGTTTATTGAAATCACTTGTATGTAGTACTCCCATCTAGGCCCCACGGTGATTGGAGTAAACCCTACCGGATCTGAAATATCTATTCCGGGATTCAGCTTATAAGGCCCCTTGCCGAAAAATATTACACCATTAGCTTTTTCCGATGAAGTGAGGCACAAGGCAAATTTTGGTTGAAATCCGTAATGTGAAGCTAGTTGGTACGGTATAGAACCTGGATTGTGTCCTAATCCAGCTACTCCTAGTACATCTTTTGGGCACTACAAAAAATCTGGCTATAGACGACACGTATCAGACAACACCCATGGGAAAAAGTGTTGCCCGAAATGATCAGACAACTGTTATTTTGCTACTCGAAAAGTATTGTGTAATCCTACATTCACACAATGGGCCAAAACCGTTGTGTGATAAATCTTACCAGACAAGCATTTCTTAACCAGGGGTGTTGTGTAAATGCATAAGTATTTTTAAGATTAGACAAGCGTTAGCAACTAAGTGTTGTGTGAATGCCTGCAACACAATATCCAGTAAGCCGTTGTTGTATTCAGACAAGTGTTTTTAGGTCTGTTGTCTAATTAGAAGTCGTACAATATGTTATCCATAGTGTTGTGTGAAACTGAACCAACACACAACATTTTTTTGAGATATTATGTGAATGAAGCATAGACAATACTTCGTAAAAAGTATTATTAGAATGAGACAAGTGGTTTCCAATGTGATATTGTGTAATGATATTTAACACAAGTGCTTTACATAGTGTTGTATGAACTTAATCCAACACACAAGATTACAAGTTATACATATAATATATGAGTTATCATGAGTATAAGTTCTGAGCAATGTTCATGAGCAAGCGCATGAGACATGTTTATGAATGGCTCATGAACAATTTTTTTTTAATTAGCCAAGCTCAAGGGCTTGCTTGAGTTCGAATCCAATAATTTTTTTGCGAAGCTAAGGTCTTCATCAATTTAAGTTTAATAAGAAGATTAAAAATTTCAATAAGCAAATTCGTCATCACTTCTAGGTCCACAAGTTAAGAACTTCTCTTTGACACACAATCAGAGACTAGACAATTTCAGAATCGATTAAAGAAAGTCTTCGGATCTAAAATATTTTAATTTCTTCTATAATTAATCTACTTATTTAATTTTCCCCCACCACCAAAAAAGAAACTAGATTTCCTCGTTATAAAGACTATGGATCCAGAGAGTTGTAGATATGTCACATGTTAGCAGTCAACATTCACACATATCTAAAGGGCGGAGTGGAAGGAGATGTATGCTGATGCTTATAAGCCTCAAGGAAAGGAGACAAAAAATGCCCACATTTGTTCACAAATGTAAATTGGTGTTTCTGGTTCAAAGGAAGAATACCATGTTTTGTGTCTTTTGTCAATAATTTGACAGCAAGCGGGTTGTAACTACTCAAGCTCAATACATTTTGTTGTATATTTTTCTATAGATATAAATATCTTAGGACTTGCATAATAGGCCCTTGAAACTGAACCACTAATGCTAGTTGGTGTCCATGATTGATGCTCTTGCTGATAATTGTTCTGCGGCCTTGAAGGTCTGCTGTTGTTGGTAATTGTTTTGCGGCCTTTGCTGATTAATGTGTTGCCTTGGAAGCTGCTTCTGCTGATAATTGCGGTGTGTCCTTGATTGCTGTTGTTGTTGCACTTGTTCTACGGCAGCTGGAGCTTGATACCTGTATACAATGACAATGATTACAATATCAGTTTTACAAAAGACCTCTCCTCTGTTAAAGTTTTCTTGCAAGTATCTTCATGTAAACACACTAGATGAATAACCAAGAAGTCCATGAAAAAGGTCGAGAGTATTAAAAAATATACATATTGGATGATGCTAAAAAAGAAATGCATAAACTCTATATCAAGCCATTCTCAAGCATTCACCAGTTCTAGGGACAATAAAATTACAGTATAGATATAGATTTACCCTGCTAAATTCATGTTCAGCTCCTTAGTTGATAGGGTGATTGAAATCATTGAGACATTACGACTAGTCTCCACACTGCATTGTTCATAAGATTCCAAAATGTTAAGAACATGCATTAAATTAATGTAGTCGAGGGAAACATGTTTGAAATAAGATGGGATACTTACGGCAGAAGGCCCTCCTCAATAGGCTCATATAAATCCACAATGTTGACTGAACTGATGACAATATCTTGGTGCAATTGAGGAATTCGTCCCTGTGCAGAATACATGTATCCCAATCAATACTGCAACTTTCATCATTAGAAGCATTCCCATCCTACAGTTATCAGGATATACGAATTAATTTCCGACGATTCCTAAAAAGACGGTTGATAAGTACATCACTTGATCAATTATCACTTAACTCATTCTCGAGTACTAATTATCTGAATTCTCTAGTACTAATAATCACAAGAAAAAAGGCGACAATTTTTTTAATACGAGCACAAACAACAGTTCACTCGGAAGTAATAACAATATGGCGTTTGTTTTTACCTTAAATTCCTAATCTGCTTATCATAAATCCAGCTAAACGATACCAATACTTTTTAAATGAAGCCTATAACTAGCTGAATACTTCACTCGGAAAATTAACCATTACAATTTTTAATCACTCAGTTCAAACCACCAAGATTTATAGAATTCCACTCTAGTCTAACAAAAATCAAATATTTTCTGATTATAACACATAAACACATACCTTTGTTGCAACTTTGTGTAACAAGCAGCATAGCCACTGGTACCAGCTCTTACATCTACTTCATCTGTCCATCCTACAATGCCAACAATTGCAATTAAACCAGCTCTAATTGAAAGATACACATCTAAATTGAGGAGAGAGACAGAGTAATTGAACAAAATGGGAGAGATCGAGAGAGACAGAGAGTTGCTTATCTTGGGTTTGTTATTGGTCTTCTTGGGGTTCTGGGGTTTGTAATTTTGAAGCCATTTTTGTGGAGATTGGTGGGTGAAGAATGAAGAAGATAAGCTAAATGTATAGTATCATATATGAATGGATGCTACGTTTGTTTGGTTTGGTGTGTGTATCAGTTTAGATAAGTAAAGTTTAGAATATGTGGAGGAGATGAAAGATTGGGGGAGATAAAGGGGGAGGAGTTGGAGGGCGGCAACCAAACAATGAAAATTTTGGGTTAGGGGGGAAATTTTGTGCCTTTAACATTTTTCAACGCCTTTAACATTTTTCATTTTTCAAGGTAATGTTCTACTTCATTTTCTAATTTTTAAAATATGTTAGTAAAAATCATAGTTTTATTTTAATTCTATTATTTTATTTAAATTTTAAAAATTTAAATTTTACATATATGTACATATTTATATATAATATTTATGATGTAAATAATAAATTTATCTTGTACAACTTTTTAATATTTATGACCTTTTTATTTTTTGATTATTTTTTCCCAACACTAAAATGGGTGTTTAATAACTTTCGTACGGTTCGATCGTCGAAGAAATCTTTGAAAAAAATTATTCAGTGAATCTGGATCGTGCCTCGTTAAAGGAAGCAACACTTTTACTATGTTGTTGTTAAAATCTCGTACAACCCGACCTTTTTATTTTTTGATTATTTTTTCCCAACACTAAAATGGGTGTTTAATAACTTTCGTACGGTTCGATCGTCGAAGAAATCATTGAAAAAATTATTCAGTGAATCTGGATCGTGCCTCGTTAAAGGAAGCAACACTTTTACTACGTTTTTGTTAAAATCTCGTACAACCCGACCTTTTTAGTTTTTGATTATTTTTTCCCAACACTAAAATGGGTGTTTAATAGCTTTCGTACGGTTCGATCGTCGAAGAAATCATTGAAAAAAATTATTCAGTGAATCTGGATCGTGCCTAGTTAAAGGAAGCAACACTTTTACTACGTTTTTATTAAAATCTCGTACAACCTGACCTTTTTATTTTTGATTATATTTTCTCAACACTAAAATGGGTGTTTAATAACTTTCGTACGGTTCGGTCGTCGAAGAAATCATTGAAAAAAATTATTCAGTGAATCTGGATCGTGCCTCGTTAAAGGAAGCAATACTTTTACTACGTTTTTGTTAAAATCTCGTACAACCTGACCTTTTTATTTTTTGATTATTTTTTCCCAACACTAAAATGGGTGTTTAATAACTTTCGTACGGTTCGATCGTCGAAGAAATCATTGAAAAAAATTATTCAGTGAATCTGGATCGTGCCTCGTTAAAGGAAGCAACACTTTTATTACGTTTTTGTTAAAATCTCGTACAACCTGACCTTTTTATTTTTTGATTATTTTTTCCCAACACTAAAATGGGTGTTTAATAACATTCGTACGGTTCGATCGTCGAAGAAATCATTGAAAAAAATTATTCAGTGAATCTGGATCGTGCCTCGTTAAAGGAAGCAACAATTTTACTACGTTTTTGTTAAATTCTCGTACAACCCGACCTTTTTATTTTTTGATTATTTTTTCCCAACACTAAAATGGGTGTTTAATAACTTTCGTACGGTTCGATAGTCGAAGAAATCATTGAAAAAAATTATTCAGTGAATCTGGATCGTGCCTCGTTAAAGGAAGCAACACTTTTACTACGTTTTTGTTAAAATCTCGTACAACCTGACCTTTTTATTTTTTGATTATTTTTTCCCAACACTAAAATGGGTGTTTAATAACTTTCGTACGGTTCGATCGTCGAAGAAATCATTGAAAAAAATTATTCAGTGAATCTGGATCGTGCCTCGTTAAATGAAGCAACATTTTTACTACGTTTTTGTTAAAATCTCGTACAACCTGACCTTTTTATTTTTTGATTATTTTTTCCCAACACTAAAATGGGTCTTTAATAACTTTCGTATGGTTCGATCATCGAAGAAATCATTGAAAAAAATTATTCAGTGAATCTGGATCGTGCCTCGTTAAAGGAAGCAACACTTTTATTACGTTTTTGTTAAAATCTCGAACAACCTGATCTTTTTATTTTTTGATTATTTTTTCCCAACACTAAAATGGGTGTTTAATAACTTTCGTACGGTTCGATCGTCGAAGAAATCATTGAAAAAAATTATTCAGTGAATCTGGATCGTGCCTCGTTAAAGGAAGCAACAATTTTACTACATTTTTGTTAAATTCTCGTACAACCCGACCTTTTTATTTTTTGATTATTTTTTCCCAACACTAAAATGGGTGTTTAATAACTTTCGTACGGTTCGATCGTCGAAGAAATCATTGAAAAAAATTATTCAGTGAATCTGGATCGTGCCTAGTTAAAGGAAGCAACACTTTTACTACATTTTTGTTAAAATCTCGTACAACCTGACCTTTTTATTTTTTGATTATATTTTCTCAACACTAAAATGGGTGTTTAATAACTTTCGTACGGTTCGATCGTCGAAGAAATCATTGAAAAAAATTATTCAGTGAATCTGGATCGTGCCTCGTTAAAGGAAGCAACACTTTTACTACGTTTTTGTTAAAATCTCGTACAACCTGACCTTTTTATTTTTTGATTATTTTTTCCCAAAACTAAAATGGGTGTTTAATAACTATCGTACGGTTCGATCGTCGAAGAAATCATTGAAAAAAATTATTCAGTGAATCTGGATCGTGCCTCGTTAAAGGAAGCAACACTTTTATTACGTTTTTGTTAAAATCTCGTACAACCTGACCTTTTTATTTTTTGATTATTTTTTCCCAACACTAAAATGGGTGTATAATAACTTTCGTACGGTTCGATCGTCGAAGAAATCATTGAAGAAAATTATTCAGTGAATCTGGATCGTGCCTCGTTAAAGGAAGCAACACTTTTACTACGTTTTTGTTAAAATCTCGTACAGCCTGACCTTTTTATTTTTTGATTATTTTTTCCCAACACTAAAATGGGTGTTTAATAACTTTCGTACGGTTCGATCGTCGAAGAAATCATTGAAAAAAATTATTCAATGAATCTGGATCGTGCCTCGGTAAAGGAAGTAACACTTTTATTACTTTTTTGTTAAAATCTCGTACAACCTGACCTTTTTATTTTTTGATTATTTCTTCCCTATACTAAAATGGGTGTTTAATAACTTTCGTACGGTTCGATCGTCGAAGAAATCATTGAAAAAAATTATTCAGTGAATCTGGATCGTGCCTCGTTAAAGGAAGCAACAATTTTACTACATTTTTGTTAAATTCTCGTACAACCCGACCTTTTTATTTTTTGATTATTTTTTCCCAACACTAAAATGGGTGTTTAATAACTTTCGTACGGTTCGATCGTCGAAGAAATTATTGAAAAAAATTATTCAGTGAATCTGGATCGTGCCTAGTTAAAGGAAGCAACACTTTTACTACGTTTTTGTTAAAATCTCGTACAACCTGACCTTTTTATTTTTTGATTATATTTTCTCAACACTAAAATGGGTGTTTAATAACTTTCGTACGGTTCGATCGTCGAAGAAATCATTGAAAAAAATTATTCAGTGAATCTGGATCGTGCCTCGTTAAAGGAAGCAACACTTTTACTACGTTTTTGTTAAAATCTCGTACAACCTGACCTTTTTATTTTTTGATTATTTTTTTCCAACACTAAAATGGGTGTTTAATAACTATCGTACGGTTCGATCGTCGAAGAAATCATTGAAAAAAATTATTCAGTGAATCTAGATCGTGCCTCGTTAAAGGAAGCAACACTTTTATTACGTTTTTGTTAAAATCTCGTACAAGCTGACCTTTTTATTTTTTAATTATTTTTTCCCAACACTAAAATGGGTGTATAATAACTTTCGTACGGTTCGATCGTCGAAGAAATCATTGAAAAAAATTATTCAGTGACTCTGGATCGTGCCTAGTTAAAGGAAGCAACACTTTTACTACGTTTTTGTTAAAATCTCGTACAACCCGACCTTTTTATTTTTTGATTATTTTTTCCCAACACTAAAATGGGTGTTTAATAACTTTCGTACGGTTCGATCGTCGAAGAAATCATTGAAAAAAATTATTCAGTGAATCTGGATCGTGCCTAGTTAAAGGAAGCAACACTTTTACTACGTTTCTGTTAAAATCTCGTACAACCTGACCTTTTTATTTTTTGATTATTTTTTCCCAACACTAAAATGAGTGTTTATTAACTTTCGTACGGTTCGATCGTCGAAGAAATCATTCAATTAATATGGATCGTGCCTCGTTAGGAAGTAGCACTTTTGCTACGTTTTTGTTAAAATCTTGTACAACCCGACCTTTTTTTTTTGATTATTTTTTCCCAACACTAGAATGAACTTTTTTTAACTTTCGTACGATTCAATATTCAAAAAAATATTCAGAAATTAATTAAACTAATTAAACTATTTAATTCTTAATATGTTGTAAAATTAATTAAGTAACAATATATTTTCTCCCATTCTCCCGCTTATCCAATATTTCATTTCCCCCTCTCCAAAATTTTCATTTTTTTCCCCCCTTTGCTCTCTATGTCCAAACACATACATAAACACAGATCTACATCTCTATATCTCTGTATCTAAAGTTCATCTCTATTCTCTTTCTCTCGGTGTGGATTTAAGAAGCCCTATCTCCACTTAAGAAGCCCATGCTTTTTCTCATAAACAAAAACATCTGCAACATAAATGAAATCCACCCCTCGTTTTCTCTCTCCCCGCTCAAGAACCCTAACCCATCTCCCTGAACTCGAAAGTGGTCACCCCTAATTGGTTCAATTGGTTCGATTGGCCAGCATACTTCTTGAGTGGCCAGGTTTCACCCTCTCTCTTATGTATTGAGATTTATAAATTGAATCGTTCCGTCCAGATTTGTAAAGGGTTTGTGGTCTCTCTCTCCTTCTCTCCCTCAGTCTCTCTCTGTGTGTGTCTCTCCCTCTCTCTTGGTCTCTCCCTCAGTCTCTATGTCTCCCTCAGTCTAGAAACTAAAAATTTCTTACTGGTTCATTGATTTATATCAGACACCTTGTTTACATGGGCGGACTTGCAAGCAAAGTTAAATGGTGAATTGTTAAAGAATCATGGAAATTTCGTCAATCCTGTGTTGAGCTTCATTGCCAAAGATCAAGGTTAGCCATCTACTTTATCTGAGCGAAAATTGTGGTACAATCATATTTAAAGGTATTGAACTATTACAGCAGGCCAAGCTTTGTATCCTTTTCTACAATAGAGATGTGAGTACCAGTTTACAGAAATTGAATAAAAAAATGTGAAGTCTCTTAATTTTACTTCCATAGGTCTATTACATTCACAAACAATGTTTGGTTGCTTGATTCATGTAATTATTAGTCGTGTCAAGCTCCATTTTTGGATGCATACAAACAAATAGACTATTTAAACAGATATTTGGGAAGAAAACTATTTAAACAGCTGGGGCAATTGCTTTGGTCTACCTTGTGCTTAATGTATTACTAATTCGATCAGCTGGGGCAATTGGCTTAATCTTGCAAATTCCATGAGTATCCTTTAACCTTTTTGTCCTTTTACCTTTTTGCCTGGCATTTGCTCATTCAAGTGTTTCTCATTATGCTACCATGTCATTCTCTATGTTTGTGTGACCAGTTTTTCTGCTGTATGATATTTGTATTGTGTGTGTGTGTGTCTAGAGAATTAACTACAGTATCATTATGTATGCTAATCTATATTTCATTTGTCTCCTTTCCATTGATGGATCATGTTATGCAGATCTTTGGAGAGTATAAAGAAAACATGATATAAATTCGATAGAACGAACTTAGTCTTGGTAACCACTTAAATATTCAAGAATACTCATAGCTTCGTCTTAAACTCTATTTGAATTACGGAAAAAAGGTTCTGCTTCTTCCGACGATTTCGGTATGCCTCTATTTTTTAATCTTATTCTCTTCTAATGTAACCACACATCAAATAAAGCATGTGGATATGTGTTATATTTTTATTGTCGATATGACTTCTCTTACGAGCCCGACTATGCAATTCAGTAATATTGTGTTGGCTTATTGCAGTTTTGTCATAATGGTATTGCCGTTATGTGTGATACTTCGTCAAAGTTAATAGCAGTATTGAGTATTGACTTAGATGTCATTATATGACTAAAGAGCCTGAACAAGTTGTTCTTATTCCTTCTATCCCTAGCGTGTGGAAAGATTTTCAAAATAATAATCATGTATTTTAAAGAGCAATAATCTTGGAGAGTTGTTCCTAAATTCCAGGGATGTAACATCATTTAGTAGCTTTAGTAGTTGCGTATGATCGGTGTACTCACTCATCTAGGGCATTATCTTTTGAAAATCTTGTATACATATGCACTTGACTGAAAATCTATTTCTATTTCTATTACAACTTGAATCATACAAAGCAATAAAATGAGTTACTAATTCCTTGCAGTGTGTGCTTTTTTATCCTTCGTCAAGTATATTGATTACGTAACGTCTATGAACTTGAAATTTTTTGTTAATAATCTGGTTTGCAGAAATATTTCACCTATTTGATAACGTTACATCTTGTATAATCTTTCAGGTTGTCAAAGGTCTGATCATTTATTTGCAACCCTTCACGCTACTACATTGAACCGAATGATTCACGCAACTGCATTGAAGCTGTTATGGATACTACAGGAGAGGATGAACCTTCTCAAGATACTAGTTCTAATGAAATTGATCACCTTAAGCCTGACAATCATTCTCAGATTTGTATGTATGTATATAGATTGGTCTAGCAGATATTAGACCTATTTTTTGATGGTTGTGTAATGATTGTATTAAATCTACAATCTTGACATTGTTTTTATTAAGTAATGTATAATTTATAGTAAATTTGGTGTGTTGATTGTATTGTCTAGCATAGTTTTTTTGTCTCAATAAACCATTGTCTAGTCTAATTTTAGCCAATGGAGGCATCTTTAATAACAGTTGTTGTAAATCATATGAGATAATGGCTACGTAACAGACAACACCTCAATATACAACAGGAAACAAAGGTATCAGACAACGGACAAAAATCGTTGTCTAAAATAATTTCAAACAAGAGTTATATACTAAGAAAGTGTTATCCTTCCTACTCTACAACAACATGCCATATGAGATAACATGTTGTACATCTAACCATAAAACAAATCATTTTTGCTAAGAAACCATTGTCTTTAGTGACATACAACAACAACCCTGATCAAGTAAAGGATTGTATCTTTTGCACTTCAACAATAGGGTTTCTTTTAAAAACCATTGTCTTTACTGCTTAAAACAACAATATATTCGTTAAAACGTGTTGCATTATTGGAGTTTTGACAATAGGTTTCCAAAGAAGTGTTGTTGTTTCTGGGTATCAAACAACTCTTTTCAGGTGGCTTTTACTTGTCTTTCAACTCTCACACAACAGTTTGCTGTGTGTTGTCTGAGGTGTGTATCAGACGACTTCTCAATAGTCAACAGTTTTTGGTACATTCAGACAACACGTTTTGAGTGTCGTCTAAAGCAAAAATCCTTGTAGTGTGAGATAAGAAATAACATGCAAATATGTTAATATAGCTTTATAAGTACTGAAATTTCAACAATTTTTTAATAGAGATATTACTATAACATGGTTTGAACCTATTCTATTTTACACAAGTTATTTTCTTCCAGTTGAGCTAAAACATAATAGGAATATATATAACATAGAAATTACTTAATTTTTAAATTTCAGTGGGGGTTGTGACCCCAAGTCCCCCACTCTCAACTTTCACACAACAGCTTGCTGTGTGTTGTCTGAGGTGTGTATCAGACGACTTCTCAATAGTCAACAGTTTTCGGGAGGTTCAGACAACACGTTTTGAGTGTCGTCTAAAGCAAAAATCCTTGTAGTGGGGAATGGACCCACCGTCAATAGTTTAGGAGGTGCACATGAAAAAGTGAACTGAGTTACATTAACAAATGGGCCAGAATTCGCCCCATGGGCCGATTGAACTGAGACAATGTCTTGGCCGAGCTCGCCTAAGATGGTTAACTAGGTCAGGGGATTTGTTGTCATGACACCACATGTATTGTTATGACAACCTGGTCTGGCCGGAGCTAAGCACTTGTGGCAATAATGGTTACCGACTCGTGAGCATTGAGTTGAGTGACAAAATGGAAACCGATAACTAGTGGATGAATAGTTTCTTTCACAATCCCTCCATAAAAACTTGTTGTTTAGATCAACAACAAGTGGAGTTGCTACGAAAGGAGTTCCTTTTTGAATATTTGTTACATGGAGACTCGTCGCGCTATCTTTGCTCACCGGTAGCACAAGCGTGTTAGGCTTAAAGGGGAGTTGAGATTTGGACAGTGCAAGTGGTGGTAGGATAGAGATGATGATTAGTAGTATAAGTTTAAGGACTGAAGTAGCCATTGGAGATGCTTATAGCCTTGCAGGAATGTAATGACCGTTACTAGTAACAATGGCGTTATTTTGGGGGTATATTTATAATTATATTTTTGCAAATTTGAATATAATATGTAATTTTCAGTTTGTAAATGTGGCAAGCTTTTCTTGCTTGTGAGGGTTACTTGGCATGCATATATGGAAGGCGGTGACAAAAGTTTTTATACTATTATTATTTTAACAAAAATAATTGTTCATTTATTTTCATTCAGACTGATATTTATTTTTTTAGATATATTATTTTTACCTCCACCATCTTGATTATCCTTTCTCCGCTCCTCCAATTCCTTGAGCTTCCGGTCCTCGAAAATCTTCCCTCAAATCGTTCAACAACGTGGACATATCCATTCGATCGATCCCTTTTCCCATCATAATCAAGTTCAATACTCTCAATTTTCTCGTCGGGGGCAATATTTTTATTAGTCCAAACCGCACTTAATTTACGAGGCCTCTCCATACATCCCTTCACACTGTGTCATAGCTCCACAATTCTCACATGCACCTGGCCTATACTTATCAGCTTGACATGTTTTCGAACCTCGATCATACCATGTTTTCGTGTAATTCGGTTCCGACTTCCAGTTCTTTTGATGCTTTATGAGTTCTGCATTGTCTTTGATATACCAAGGTGCAGAAGACATGTAACTAGGAATATGAGGGTTTATTTTATGCCCCTCCTCTTGAATCTCTTTACGCTTAGAACCCATTGATGCGGTAGCAATAGTTCAATCAGGAAATATTTATGTATAACTAGGGATCGATGCGATGTTTATATAGAGATTATACAGAAGTTCAGCATTTCTAGTAGGTTTAGGATTAGAAGTCACTACAAGGAAAACTGATGTGTAAAATGGTTTTTGCCCATTGTCTGATAGCCTGGAATAGCATTGTCTATCGAGCAGGTGTCTTTTACCAACCTCATACAACGGTACACAAATCGTTGTCTAATATCCGTAACAACAACACACCAGGCTCAAAAAGCGTTGTAGTACACCCAGAAACCATAACGAATCTGGTAAAAAACGTTGTTCTTATTCTGATATTACAACGGTTTAGTTAATTTTGATTGTTGTTAGATTTTAATGTGCACAACTGTTTTGGTGAATCAGAGGCACGCAAAGCCAACATTCACACAACATTCACATGTGATACAATCGTTGTCTGAATAGTTTTTGTACAATGTTTTGTAGCTTCAAAAGTGTTGTTATAAACAAAATGCACAACTGTTTTTAGGCCACCCATATTTTGTTCTATTGTGTGTTAAGAATTTAGACAATGCTCCTTCAGATTTAGACTGTTGTCTTTCTTCTTCTTCCACAATAGTTCATTTTTACACACAACACTTTCATAAAGATTGCTGTTGTAAGATATGATTTATAACATGTTTTCCTATAAATGCTCTCATTGGCTAAAAATAAACTAGACAATGCACCAATAAAATACTACCATTATGACCAATATTCGCTATTACAACGAACTAAAATCCACCATTACAACCAAAATTCATCATCAACCAACTAAAATTCAACCATCTAATGTCATTAATTTTTAAACAAAAATCAATTACATAACCTAAAAATAAACTCCAAGAACCGGAATAGGCTACAACCCATGGTTTCCTACGCTCCAATATATCCAAAGCCCAGTGACAAGCAGTGCTTATTAGTTCAGCAGGTGAGGCTACTGCATCTACAGAAGTTCTTGATGTTGGTATGACTGCAGATGTTCCTCCCCCAGAGACTGCAGAATGGACAACAACAAAATACAATTAAACAGGGCCCAAGTGAGATATATGAAATTCTAATCATGGCATTCAAATTTAAATCAAAAAAAATACGCCCAGAAGTAATAGAACCTTTCTTAGTTGTAGATGGGATACGACCAAGCAAAGCAGACACTTCAGAATTATCCTGCAAGAAAATAAAAATTAGCATAACCAAATAACATGTCAACTAGATTTATTCATTAAGAATTTTAATGAGATCGTAGATTTCTTCCCGCTCAATGTAGTAAATTCTTTAACATATCAGTAAGATAGCGATGAAAATGCAATAAAATACCTGCAAATGACTAGCAACATATTCCCTCGTAAGTCCTGGTTCATTCATCACTTCTACTATTCTCTTCGGAAAAGCCTATGTACAAGTATAAAAAACAGAAGCATGTATGAATCAAACGAGCCAGTTATATCCCCTTAGACAATGGCATCCAAAAGGTAAAATGTATTCAAATATTGTGTAAGAGACAGGCAGTGAATTGAAGACATGAAAGAACTAAACAATTATAGTGACAACTGACAAGTGAACTTACTATCCTCCCCGATTTGTACAGTGAATTTAAGGGTTAGTATAAGTTAAACACAATCACATACACAAAAATCAAACAAGGCATATCAACACAAGTCAATAGTAATATTCGACATAGTTGTAATAAGTGACTGACCCTCAACAGATTATACCAGAACAACCCATCATGTTAACATTATAATATAACCATAAATAATGTTCATCTTACTTGTCTTAATATATGTATATTAACATTATTTGATCAAGCATACCTTGAGAATCCAGTTAATAGCAACAACCCCAGGTGTAGATCGATTTCTGGAGACCCCAACTGAGTTCGAAAGCATCTGAGTGGTGAAAACACTCATTGCCCCACCAAAGAAATGCTAAAGAAGAGGAAAACATCATCAATCACACCAAGACCTGACTGCAAAGACTAATATATAAGCATATAGAATCAGAATGGTACCTTCAAAGCTCTCCACGTCATGTATGGAACATAAGATGGGATGACACTATCCGGGAAACCATCTAGAACAACATAAGATCTAACAAATGAGACCAACTCCTGCACAAGTATAAAGAAAAGAAAAATTTGACGTTACAGTTCAGAAAATTAATGTTTCCCTTGACTCTTTTGTAATAAACAAAAACCGGACTAGCAGTAATATAGATATATTTACTTGAAATTGATTTCAACTATAGTCAAATTAACTGCAACTATCTTAGCATTAAAATGCCACATTTGTCTAATTAGGTATCACAACAGCATAATCAACTCCAGCAAATATTTGTATAGGCTGTTCTACACTAGACAAATATTGAACTAGCAGTAACAGTTACAACCAGGACAAAGTACAAAAATGCATTTCAAAGTTAAATGAGTAAATCGTTACAACATTGTCTTACAAAACTAGAGCACTTCAAATTACTTTGAACTGCAGTCAATTTAACCTCAACTATTTTACCATTACAAACAAAGCTGCATTTGTGTAATTTCGATCAGTGTCCCATTAATTTTTATTCCAAAGTTAATAAACCCGAACACAGCTAATATACAATTGAAACAATATATTCAAGCTTGTGCTTAAATTAGGACCCTATAGCTGACATAGCTGATGTAAACACCAGTTCATTTAATTTCAAGTAGCAATAACCGCAACTATGTTATAATTAACTACAAAGCTACATTCATCTAATTACGTATTAAATAAGCAATAATTTTCTAATCCAAAGCCGAAATTCATTCAATCTACAATCAGAGCACATATATACACAATCACAATTACACACATATAAGTAAAGGATATGAAACTAACATCAACAGGCGCTTTCGGAGACTGTAAGCTAACGGAACGAATCGAACCTTTCTTAAACTTAACAGAACCACCTCCTCCATCTTCTGCAAAGTAATTCCACCGTCTCCCGTCGATGTAGTGAGAGGTATTTATTTATTCATATACGGCAAGAGCGAGAGCGAGCGAGCGAGAGAGAGAGAGAGAGAGAGAGAGAGAGAGAGAGAGAGAGAGAGAGAGAGAGCGAGAGAGAGAGAGAGAGGGAGAGAGAGAGATGGTGCGAGGGGGGACATCAGGGATGTGATGGTTGGGTGAAGAAGGGAGGGAGCCGGCTAATTGAAAGAGATGAGAGGGAGGGAGGTGGTGTTAGGGTTAGTGAAGTAGGAATTTAGGATAAAATTAGAAAAGGAGGAAAACAGAGCCGAAACAGAGCCGAGAGACAGATGTGAAGAAAATTTTTAGTAATGAGGGAATTGAAATTTTAGTAAAGAGGGAAGTGAAATAAAGGGGGGAAATTAAATATTAACAAGCAGCAGTATGAATTGATGAAGGGAGGGAAGTGAAATTTGAGATTTTGGATCGTGAAATTTTAAAAAATTTAGAAATTTGATTCGAAATAAAAATAAAAATTTCAAATTTTTGGAATATCAATAGAATAGAAACTTATTCCAGTGTTGGGAAAATTTTATTAAAGAAATTATTATTTTTTTGAATGATTTCTTTTGACGATCGAACCGTAGGAAAGTTAATAAACACTCATTTTAGTGCTGGGAAAAAATAATCAAAAAATAAAAAGGTTGGTTTTTTTCTAATTTTTTGTACACATCACTAAAATCAGTATATAACATCATTCGTACGGTTGGATCATCGGGAAAAAATTAAAAAAATAGATCATGTTTAATCGGTACAACACTAATTAGAGGGAGTAGTACTTTTGGCGGATTTATATTATAAACACGTACAATAATGATTTTTTTTTCTAACTTTTTGTACACATCATTAAAATTAGTATATAACATCATTTGTACAGTTGGATCGTCCCAAAAAAATTTTAAAAAATTATTATTCGAAAATTATACTAGTTTGACGAATGAGTACGTTGATAGTTGACCATTATAATATCATACAAGAATGATTCGTTTTTTTCTAATTTTTTATACACATCACTAAAATTAGTATATAACATCATTCGTACGGTTGGATCGTCGAAAAAAAAATTAAAAAAATAGATCATGTTCAATTGGTACGACACTAGTTAGAGGGAGTAGTGCTTTTGGCGGATTTATATTATAAACACATACAAATATGATTTTTTTTCTAACTTTTTGTACACATCACTAAAATTAGTATATAACATCATCTGTACAGTTAGATTGTCCAAAAAAATTTTAAAAAAAATATTATTCGAAAATTATACTAGTTTGACCAAAGAGTACTTTGATAGTTACCATTAAAATATCATACAAGAATGATTTGTTTTTTCTAATTTTTTGTACATATCACCAAAATCAGCATATAACATCATTCCTATGGTTGAATCATCGAAAATAAAATTAAAAAAAATAGGTCATGTTCCATCGGTACGACACTAGTTAGAGGGAGTAGTACTTTTGGCGGATTTATATTATAAACACATACAAGAATGAATTTATTTTTCTAACTTTTTGTACACATATGTAAAATTAGTATATGACATCAACTGTATGGTTGGATTGTCCAAAAAACAATTTAAAAAAATATTATTCCAAAATTATACAAGTTTGACCAAGGAGTACTTTGATAGTTGACCATTAAAATATCATACAGGAATGATTTTTTTTTTTCTAATTTTTTGTACATATCACCAAAATCAGTATATAACATCATTCCTATGGTTGGATCATCGAAAATAAAATTAAAAAAAAATAGGTCATGTTCAATCGGTACCACACTAGTTAGAGGGAGTAGTACTTTTGGCGGATTTATATTATAAACACATACAAGAAGGAATTTTTTTTTCTAACTTTTTGTACACATATGTAAAATTAGTATATAACATCAACTGTACGGTTGGATTGTCCAAAAAACAATTTAAAAAAATATTATTCGAAAATTATACTAGTTTGACCAAGGAGTACTTTGATAGTTGACCCTTAAAATATCATACAGGAATGATTTCTTTTTTTTTTTTAATTTTTTGTACATATCACCAAAATCAGTATATAACATCATTCCTATGGTTGGATCATCGAAAATAAAATTTAAAAAAATAGGTCATGTTCAATCGGTACCACACTAGTTAGAGGGAGTTGTACTTTTGGCGGATTTATATTATAAACACATACAAGAATGATTTTTTTTTTCTAACTTTTTGTACACATATGTAAAATTAGTATATAACATCAACTGTACGGTTGGATTGTCCAAAAAACAATTTAAAAAAATATTATTCGAAAATTATACTAGTTTGACCAAGGAGTACTTTGATAGTTGACCATTAAAATATCATACAAGAATGATTCATTTTTTTCTAATTTTTTGTAAACATCACTAAAATCAGTATATAAAATCATTCGTACAGTTGGATCGTCTAAAAAAAATTAAAAAATTAGATCATGTTCAATCGGTACGACACTAGTTAGAGGGAGTAATACTTTTGGTGGATTTATATTATAAACACATACAAGAATGATTTTTTTTACTAATTTGTTGTACACATCATTAAAATCAGTATATAACATCATCCGTATGATTGGATCGTCCAAAAAAATTCATAAATAATTTATTCAAAAATTATACTAGTTTGACCAAGCAATACTTTGATAGTTGACCACTGAAATATCATACAAGAACATTAAACAACGGTTTTTTTGATGAAAAAATGTTGTTGTGCTTAGTATAACACAACATTTTTTTTTAAGAAAAAACCGTTGTCTGATTATTTTCATTATTTCCCACCAAATTCAATTCAAATTATTTCATTATCCCACCAAATATTTCATTATTTCCCACCAAATTCTATTCAAAATTTTTGTAGTTCAGGCAACGGTTTCATAAAAACTGTTGTCTCATTGAAACACGATTTAACGATTAAATATTCCGTTGTGTGAATTGTAATAACACAATGGTATATGAAAACAATTGTGTAAATCATACAATGGTTTATAAACGTTGTCTCAAAATAAATTAGACAATGTTCGTAAAAACAGTTGTGCAACCTTACTCGTCTTTACAACACCACATTACAAAAGCCATTGTCTGAATCAATTTACTAGACAACGTTTTTAACCCGTTGTAGGGTACCTGGATGACACAATACTTTCTGAAGTTACAAAAAAACCGTTGTCTCTTAATTCCAAACAATGCTTTTTCGTCCGAGCGTTGTCTGATGAGTGTTGTCTGATTACAATTTTCTTGTAGTGAGTAGGCGGTTTGGCAACGTAGAGAGCACGGGTCCTTCTTTCTCAGAGGGTTTAAAAACCCGTTATATTCTTAGATTAGTTGAAAACCAACGGCAGAGATTAAGATTACTAAAAAATAAGCTACATCTATTCTTCTTACAATGTGGATGAGGTATTGCGAAAAGTCATGATTTGCTCTTTCTGTTATAAATCATTTAATGTGAGAACACTTGCACGGTAAAGAGCTCAGGGTAAAATAGTTCTATACGTAACTTAAAATTTAACCTTTTTCCCTCATGCTGAGTTTGAACTTTGGCCGGATTCGACCTGACTTAAGTCGGTTACAGCCTAATTAGTGAGTTAAGTTGAATTTCACTACTCTGTAACTCAATTTGTTGTAAAATATTAGGATCAGACCTGTTGTAGAATCATTTTCCGGGTTTGAGACCTAACATATTGCTTTAAATTATGTTTTGTCGTAACAGTGCACAATATGGAGTGATGAAAAGGAAGCCAGATACACTAGTTTTTCAATTTGCTCTCAGTGTTCGTCCATAATTTTAGTTTGATCAAATGATGTACGTGGTGGAGAATTGTGAGATTGAAAGGTTGGGCTAGTTTTTTGGTGCTAATGTGAAAAATTCGCAGAAATTTTTGTAGTTGCATTAGCTTTTTTGTTTTTGCGTTTCCCGGAGTTCCAAGGGTCGGATCATCCTGAATTTTGGACAGCGTCTTCCTTACTCATATATCTAAATTTTGAACGGTGGAGATCGGATTTGGAGATACAAAAGGCCTGTTTATTGAGGTAGGGGTAGGGGTTTATTGCACCACGATGTGGATTAAGCTTCCCATGGTGAGGCGACTTGGAGCGGGTATTTTTGGCCCAAAAGTGTTTTTGGGTTAATTCTTAAACTAGGCCCATAGTTAATATGATATGTAAATGGTAGTGAATTAGTTAGGTTTTAATGATTGTGATATTGTATATAGAAAACAGAAATGTATCAATATATACAAGAAAAAAGGACTCTTTCACTTGGCCAACAAATTCTTTCATCTTTGTGTGTTTACTTTGATTATTGTCTTGTTATAGCTTATAACTTATGGTCGTAATATTCTCTTTGGGGTGTTATTCCACTGCGTCAAGGGTTGTCCCTTGTTTGGGACTTAACAATTGGCATCAGAGTTAGAATCAGATTTGGGTGGTAAAGCTCTGATTTGAGGTATTTCTGGGTTGAGTCTTGTGTGGTGCACACAAGGTGTTTGGTGAATTTCCTGAGAGAGACCGGTTGTGTAACAAGTTAGGTATGGCTTCTACAGGCAGTGTAGTTAAAGTTGGGAAGTACGAGATAGAGAAATTCAACGGGAATAATGATTTTTCCTATTGGAGGATGCAGATGAAGAATTTGCTTATCTCGCAAAAGTTACACAAAGCTATGCCTCGAGAGAGATGTTGCATTCTTGGTTGATGGCGAGAAAATGGCTGCGGCTGTTTGGATAAAGTTGGAGTCCAACTTCATGACGAAGACTCTAACTAATCGGATCTATTTAAAGTCGAGACTATATACTTGCAAGATGGAGGAAGGGTCATCTATCTGGGACTACATCAACAAGTTTTATAGGTGCATATCAGATTTGAAGGATATTGATGTAGAGGTAGGTGATGAAGATCAAGCACTTTTGTTAGTTCTTTCATTACTAAAGTCATATGAGAACCTTGTACAAACATTGATGCTTGTGGGTGACACTCTTACGATGGATGGGACAAGAACTTCACTTCTAGCGGATGATCTTCGTAAGATTGCAACTAGTGGTATGGATACTAGTGGTAATAATGAGCAGGCACAAGGGTTGTTTGTAAGGGGTAGAGGCAATGATCGAGGAAAAGGCGGGAGAGGCAAGTCTAAGTCGAATTCTAGACCTCCTGCGGAAAGAAAGTGCTACAAGTGTGGTGAGCCTGGGCATTACAAAGCAAATTGTCCATATAAAAGGGTTGCTTGGAAGAAGAACAAGAACAACGAGGATACCAGAAAAGTTCAAGAGAAAGACGAGGTTGGTTATGCTTCAGAGGAAGGGGCAGTGATGATTGTTATTCTATCACATGTGAAGGAGAAATCACAAACAGGTGGATTCTCGATTCTGGTTGCTCTTACCATATGTGTCCAAATCGGAATTGGTTTACAACTTATAGAGGCGTTGAAGGTGGAACCATCTTGATGGGAAATAACCATGCTTGTAAAATGGTAGGACTTGGTTCTATAAGGATTAGGATACATAATGGAGTGGTAAGAACGTTGACGGATGTGAGACATGTCCCTGAATTGAAGAAAAACCTTATTTTTGTTGGTGCTTTGGATTCTGGTGGGTGTAAAATTGTTACACAAAACGGTGAGATGAAAGTTGTTTGTGGTTCTTTGGTTGTGATGAAAGGTATTTCTCGAGGAAATCTTTATGCACTTTTGGGTACAACGGTGACTGATAGTGTGGTGGTTGCAGCTACTGGCAGTGGTGGAGACCCATGTGAATGCACTAGGTTATGGCAGAGGCGGATTGGGCATATGTCTGAGAAAGGTTTAAATTATCTTGGTAAAGAGGGTTTGTTGAAGAACTTGAAAAAGGCTTGCATGGTTTTTTGTGAGCATTGCGTGTACGGTAAAGCACACTGGGTTCAGTTCAAGGCAAGTAACATAGAAGCAGAGGTATATTAGACTATATGCATCGGATGTTTGGGGTCCAGCTTCAGTCACTTCCAAGGGAGGCTCGAAGTATTTTGTCACTTTTGTTGATGATTATTGTAGGTCTGTTTGGGTGTATTTCATGAAACATAAGAATGAGGTATTCAACATATTCAAGAAGTAGAAAACAATGGTTAAGAACAGAACTGGTAAAAAGTTGAAGACACTGCGATCTGATAACGGTACAGAGTATATAGATGGTTCTTTCAAGGAATTTTATGATCAGGAAGGAATTGTTAGACACTGGACAGTCAGAAAAATACCACAGCAGAATGGGGTTATGTAAAGGCTCAATCGTACGTTACGGGAAAAATCAATGTGTATGCGATCCTATGCTGGTTTGGGTAAAGAATTGTGGGTGGAGTCAATTAATACAGCTCACGATATTATCAACCGGTCACCTCATGCATCTCTAGATGGAGATGTACCTTATAACGTATGGTCTCGAAAACATGCAGATTATGGGAGACTTAGAATTTTTAGGTGCACGGCCTACTACCATGTTGACGAGGGAAAACTTGATGCGAAGGCCAAGAAGGCTATATTCTTGGGGTATGCAACAGGTACAAAAGGTTATCCTCATTGGTCTATTTATGATTCTAAGTTCATAATCAGCAGGGATGTTACGTTTGATGAGGACACTATGGTAGCATCTCCGAAAGATAAGGTGACTAGTGGTAGTGACATTCAGACTTCTAAGTCTCAAGTGGTTCTAGTCATGTCATCCAGGTTCTAGTCATGTTCAACAGGAAGATCATGGAGACACTCATGATGATGAGGATGATGAGTTTGAATATGAGACTATTGAGCAAGAAAATGTGCAGGCACGCGAACGGCAACAATTCGAGGAAAGTTTGGCTTCTGCTAGGCCAAAACGGGCATACAAACAAGTTAAAAAGCTTGGGTCAGATAAGCCTTTGAAACACTACGGACAGGTTAATTTAGTAGAGTATGCACTCTCGGTGGAGGATGCTGAGCCTATTTCCTTCAAAGAAGCTATTCGGAATTGTAATAGTGAAAGTTGGTTGGTAGCGAAGGAAGAAAAGACGGAGACTCTGGAAAAGAAACAAACTGGGGATTTAGTCTCATTGCCTGCAGGGAGCAAGGTTCAACATTGCTTGGACTTGTTTAATATCATCCTGTATTAATTGCCCTTTGGGGCGGTGTTGGGGTGAGGTGGAGATTTTACCCCATGGTGTGAACTACGGTGGCTTGATCCCGGTTAAGGGTACGTAGGCAGTCATGGTGATATGGCGCAGTCGGTTGGGAACACATATCAAGGCTTTCATGGTATTCTCAGTGTTCGTCCATAATTTGAGGTTGATTCAATGATGTACGAGGTGGAGAATTGTGAGATTGAAAGGTTGGGCTAGTTTTTTGGTGCTAATGTGAAAAATTCAAAGAAATTTTTCTGGTTGCGTTAGCTGTTTTGTTTTTGCGTTTTCCGGAGTTCCAACGGTCTGATCGTCCTGAATTTTGGACAGCGTCTTCCTTACTCATATATTTAAATTCTGAACGGTGGAGATCGGATTTGGAGGTGTAGAAAGCCTATTTATTGAGGTAGGGGCTTATTGCACCACGGTGTGGATTAAGCTCCCCATGGTGAGGTGACTTGGAGCGGGTATTTTTGGCCCAAAAGTGTTTTTGGGTTAATTCTTAAGCTAGGCCCATAGTTAATATGATATGTAAACGGTAGTGAATTAGCTAAGTTTTAATGATTGTGATATTGTATATAGAAAACAGAAACGTATCAATATATACAAGAAAAAAAGGGCTCTTTCACTTGGCCAACAAATTCCTTCTTCTTTGTGTGTTTACTTTGATTATTTTCTTGTTATAGCTTATAACTTCTGGTCGTAGTCTTCTCTTTGGAGTGTTATTCCGCTGCGTCAAGTGTTGTCCCTTGTTTGGGTCCTAACATATATGAAAAGCACATCCTGGATCAGCAAACATGTCCACATCTAGCTCATCAAAAGAGCAACAGCAGCAGCAGTTTTCAGGTATGTCGGTTCATACTATGTTCAAATTGAAACAAAAATAAAAACAGCTTTGAGTATATTAAGAACATTATACTATGTTCAAAATTTCAAGTATGGTATCTATTGATGATGCATACATGATTCTTGGTGATTTCATGAGTTTGCTTGGTAGATAATGTGAACCCTGAGAGCGAATCATATTTATCATTTTTATTAAGGGACTTTCAGGAGGCAAAAGGCCACTCTCTTCCTTACTTGACCTGAAGCAACTATGAACCTGTAATAGGTCCCGGACTAGCTAGCCCGAAGCTATATCTCAAGTAATAATATTTCAAAAAAAAAAGAGAGAAAAAGAGAAATAACTTTCAGCAAATTAAAGTAGACCAACTTTAATTAGCGAAAATAATAAAAACTTGACATTGCACATGGGATTTTATTAGCTGCTGACACTACAAGAAATCTGGCTATAGACGACACCCCTCAGACAACACCCATGGAAAAAAGTGTTGCCCGAAATGATCAGACAACTAGTATTTTCGTGCTCGAAAAAGTATTGTCTAATCCTACATTAACACAATGGGCCAAAACCAGGGGTGTTGTGTAAATGCATAAGTATTTTTAGATTAGACAAGCGTTTTTTAGGTCTGTTGTCTAAGTAGCAGTCATATAATATGTTATCCAAAGTGTTGTGTGACAGTTAACCAACACACAACATTTTTTAGAAATTTTATGTGAATGAAGCATAGACAATACTTCGTAAAAAGTATTGTTAAAATGAGACAAGTGATTTCCAATGTGGTATTGTGTAATGATATTTAACACAAGTGCTTTACATAGTGTTGTATGAACTTAATCCAACACACAACAGGTTCTTGCCTATTGTGTGTTTCAACTCATACAAGTGTCTTCTATTTAAAACTATTGTCTAATGAACTGTACATGAAAAAAATATATTTAAAAGATGACTAACCTACCAAATTGGCATCCAACTAAACAAACAAATCAACAAAGGCCAAACAGAAGAGAACAAACCAACTGTGACACCCTTTCACCTTAAAGTATTTTCAATTATGTTCTAAATGCTATACCATCTCATGTAACATGCCATATATGTAACCAATCTATTATCCATAACTCCTTTAATGTTTATTAAATTTACCTAATTCTTTTTTTCTGAGTAAACTAGATGTTCAGGTCTACAACATATCCGAAATTCACCATGTAATATTCTATTTCTGATTTATGACATAATTTAGAACCCTGCTGCGTTGGCAGTTAAAAACAGCCTGAAATAGGCACACTAAATTAGTTGTATCTCAATGTGAACAAGTCTGGATATTGTGACATACCAAACTGTAGCGTGTTGGCCAATCCAGCGACACGCTTAGCTCTTTGTCTGTCCATTATACCATCACAGTTAATACATGCTTGATATTAGTTATATCGGATAATTCCCAAGTAAAATAAAGCTGTCAAACAAAACAGAATGAAGCTTGTTGACATACTAAGGGCTTCAAAATAATAATTTCTGTGCAAATTTTACAATATATAAAAATGTGCATTATCCACTAAAACGACATCAACATGCTGAAAATAAATTTACCAAAAATGATGACATCTAAACTTTTGTTGGGCATGTATTCATAGATCAACAACATTTCTCCATCCTCAATGCAACATCCTAGGAGCCTCACAAGATTTCTGTGTTGTAGTTTAGCAATGCATTTCACTTCATTTTTGAACTCGTCTAGTCCTTGTTTTGAAGTCTTTGAGAGCCTCTTCACAGCTATTTCTTGTCCATCATCCAAAGTTCCCTGGAAATTAGGACAATGTAATAATTACAAATGTATCATAATTCATAGCTAGTTAGGTATAACGAGAGATGTATATCTGTACCTTGTAGACAGGACCAAAGCCACCCTCTCGAAGCTTATTGTTCAGAGAGAATTTATTCGTAGCTTTAGCAATTAATTCAAATTCAATCAATGGCAACTCCAGATCTTCGCCCTCGTCTTTCTTTCCGCTACCATTGTCTGGTTTGAATATTAATAATCCTGCAAATTCAGTTGAGATATATAGTGAACAACAAAAGATGATATTATACTGATGTATATAGATCCAAGTTCTAAAAAAATTGATAGATATAGTACATTTACTCCTCAGCTTTCTATTCCTGAATACATATATCAAAATTAGGCCTAGCAGTACTAGTACTCCCGCTACTGCAGGAATGATAATGGCAATGATCTTGACTCCCCCTTTTTACTTGAGCCCTGTGCAATCAAAATCAAAATAACCATAATGAAAAAAACAAATAATAATAAAGTTCAAGTTGATATATGAGGAACTAAATTGGTCATAACCTGATTGAGAAGAACTTCTAACATACAGAGGAAGGCCATTGTCTGGGTAATTTCTCATGTCAATGAGATCACCAAACCATAACATACATCCAGTACCTCCTTGTCTAATATTCACATTTGAGTAAGCTGTACAAGAACAATTTTTCATGCACTCAGTCTCACAATCAGCAATTCAAGCATATTTTTCATCCTATGGCCCTGGTTACTTAAATTTGTTTGAATGTTCCATACCACCATTGGAGTCTATAATTATTTTGACTTGGTGATGATGTTGTATATTAGTTCTCATGATGTACGGTACAAAAGTAAACTATCAACAAGTCCACATGCAAATTCAAGTCTAGATGCTCGTAACAATGTGCACACAAAAACTTGGAAATCTTATAAAACATGTACACAGATAATAAAAATGAATTATACCTAACTAAAATAATTGTTAACAAATAATTCTCCATCGATTAGAAGGAACGGATAGGAAGATAGTCACCTAGTATCATTCCTTCCAACCAAACGGAGCATAAGATTTTAAAATTATCATTCCAGCAGCTTGCTATACAAGGAGCGTTCCGGGCCATTTTATCATCAGCAACAGTATTCAGTAAACTGTGCAAAAGACGAATAATGTAAGAGTAAGAATTCACCGAACGAAAACCAAAATTATATAGCTAGAAAATATACGAATGCAGAGGGGTGTGTGTGCGTGCGTGAATACACTCCTGAGTGTGTGTTGTGTGTGTGAATGACATATGTGCATATTAAAAACTTACAAAAATTAAAGTAGGAACACCATTGCGGCCTGGATTTTGTCTGAAACATGATTAAATAGTATGGCTGAACAATTTGGGGAAAAAAGAATGAGATGGAGATTAAATTACTTACTCTACTCTACTCATGTGGGTTGATTCTTGATCTGATGGAATAATGGAGGCCCTGTTTGTTTGATTTGTGATTGAGTTTATAACCGGTGAGAGAGAGTGGCCTAGATTTCTTGTTTTGTTCGTGTGGGTGAAAGATGAAGAGATAATAGTACAGAGGCCTTTAGACAAAAAAAGGGGAAGTGAAATTTGTGTATGGTGGGGATTTGGGTTTTGTGAAATTTCAAAAAAAATTGGATTTCTTCGATGAAACAAAGGAGGGAAAATAAAAGAGGGAAAGGAAAATAAATTTTTTTATAAAATAATATTTTTTATTAATTTTATAAAATAATTTTATTAATATATATATATATATATATATATCAAACCGTACGGATGTTATATATATCTATACTATACTATTATAAGCGAAATAGTGTATAATTGGTTGGTTAATCGGTTGGTTAACACTTTCCTAAAAGATTTGCTAACACCTTCCAAAAATGAAAAATAAATTAAAATACATATAAAATTTTATTTAACTTAATAACAAATTCTTTTAATTATACTCCAATTAATATTCAATTACATACTCTTTTAGTTATATTTGAATTAAAATTCATCACCTACACCCTACTTTTTTTGGCTCTTCAATTATTCAATTACTTGGATATCAAATATTTTCAAAATCTATTTAAATAATTTTAATATCACATATTTATTAAAAAATTTACAACAAATTATAAATCAACAAAGTGAAAACAACCTAAAACTATATAATAAACAATAAAAATTTCACACAATTACAAATTAATATTAAATTATATTTTAGACAAATATTACATTAGTGATTATTATGGAATCATAATTTGAATATGATAATATCAACAAAAAATTGAATGTATGTATATACGATACTTCTATTTATCTTTATATTATTATGACAGAATATATTCATAATTCGAACAATTTAACATATAATTAAACGATTATTATTTGATAATATATATTTTCCGATATTATATTAAGTAATATATATGAGATATATAGTTATTAATATATAAATAAAATATTATTTAAATTTTAAAAAACCGTGCATCGCACGGGTAAAAATTTGAATGTAAGTATATACGATACCTCCATTTATATTTATATTATTATGACAAAATATAATCATAATTCGAACAATTTAACATATAATTAAACGATTATATTTACCAATATTATATTAATTAATATATATGAGATATATAATTATTAATATATAAATAAAATATTATTTAAATTTAAAAAAAACCGTGCTACTATACTATTATAGGCGAAATAGAGTATAATTGGTTGGTTAGTCGGTTGGTTAACACATTCCTAAAAAGTTTGTTAACACCTTCCAAAAATGAAAAATAAATTAAAATGCATATAAAATTTTATTTAACTTAATAACAATTTTTTTTAATTATACTCCAATTAATATTCAATTACATACTCTTTTAGTTATATTTGAATTAAAATTCATCACCTACACCCTACTTTTTTAGACTCTTCAAGTATTCAATTACTTGGAAATCAAATATTTTTAAAATCAATTTAAATAATTTTAATATCACATATTTATTAACAAATTTACAACAAATTATAAATCAACAAAGTGAAACAAATTAAAACTATATAATAAACAAGGAAAATTTCACACAATTACAAATTAATATTAAATTCTATTTTAGACAAATATTACATTAGTGATTATTGTGGAATCATAATTTGAATATGATAATATCAACAAAAATTTGAATGTAAGTATATACGATAATTCCATTTATATTTATATTTATATGTCAAAATATAATCATAATTTGAACAATTTAGCATATAATTAAACGATTATTATTTAATAATATATATTTGCCAATATTATATTTAGTAATATATATGAGATATATAGTTATTAATATATAAATAAAATATTATTTAAATTTATAAAAACCGTGCTACTCTATACTATACTATTATAACTAAAATAGGGTATAATTGGTTAGTTGGTCGGTCGATTAACACCTTCCCAAAAAGTTTGTTAACACCTTCCTAAAAAAATATTTTAAAAATAAAATTAACTTACAAAAAAAATATTAATAAAATTATATTTTTTACACATTGAGTCCATGTACACTGCAAGTCTCCAACCTTCATTCACGAGATTTGTGTTAAGATGTCAAAATGGAACCCACTACAACTATACAAAACAAATTAAAATATACGAATAAAATTATTTAATTAATATTTATCTATACTATACTATTATAAGCGAAATATGGCATAATTTGTTATATTATATTATTATAAACATCATATGTATATTTTATTAATTGTTTTCTTCGCCAAATATTATTACTACCTTCCTAAAGAAAATATTAATAAAATAATTATGAGATTTCTAGATTAAGATATAAACATATGTAGGTCATTGTTCCATGGAGAACCATTTAAAATGCATTAAAATTGTCCTTTATATAAGGGTCCCGCATGGGCACCTTCACAAAAAAAGTCTTATAATTCTACCATCTATCTATTTATAAAAAAAAATTAAAAAAAAAAATTAAAAAATGATGACGTGGCAGCAGTTTTTTAATTTTTTTTAAAAAAATTTTAATTTTAATTTTTTATGAATGGATGGAAGATTAAATTATAAGACTTTTTTGTGAAGGGGCCCCGCCAAGGGTCTTATATAAAGAACAATTTTAATGCATTTTAAGCGGTTCTCCACGGTTCTCCACGTAAGATGGTTCTCCATAGAGTGTGACTCATGTATATTTTATTATGTACACTATAACGACCTTCATTTACGAGATTTCTAGATTAAGATGTTAAACTGGAATCCACTAGAAATTAATTAATTAACTAATATTTACATTATACTTTCATTCACGAATAAATTAATCATCATTCAATTTAGAAGATATGAATTTTGTAGACTTAAAATTTTAAAATTACTTGATTCAATATTAATTATATCATTGTTACCAATGATATTTTTAGAAAAAAAGAGATTTTAATTAGCAAATATAGAAAAATGATATATTTTAGTTGAAAAGGGTAATCGGTTAATTATTAATTATTATAATATTATTATTTTATTATATACAATTGTATATGATATATTTGAAAAATGAATGGTTTTAATCAGAAAAATTTGCAAAAATATGTATTTTACTTGAAAAAAAAACTGATTACTTATAAAAAATAGAAAAAGTAATATGTTTTACCTAAAAAAGAAATTGATTGGTTATTAAATAGAATGATGGACAAAAAATCAAAATTTTAAATGTTTCAGTTTTCATATAATAGTATATATTATCTATATTTTAGTTAAAAATTTATATTATCTATATTCACAAATATTTATATTATCTTATAAAACACTCCAAGAAATTAAAATTTTAATTTTCATCAGTAACATATTATTATTAAACACTTATATTATCTTATAAACAACTACTCCCAGAAGTTCAAGTTCGATTACTATCAACAACATATTTTAGTTAAAAATTTATACTATCTATTTCACAAACATTTATATTATCTTATAAACCATTCCAAGAAATTCAAAGTTCAATTGCCGTCAACAACATATTAACTTTAAAAAATTACTTTATCTATTTTCAATATATAAGAAAGACACCATCGTTTAGAATACTATCAAATATTTATTATTATATTTTAGTATCTTCTATAATTTATTTTCCAAAAAATATATTAAAATTATGAATAATAAAATAAAAATATTTAAAAAATAAGATAAATATTAGAAATCATCCGTGCATCGCACGGGTTATAGGCTAGTATATATATATATATATAGTAATTTGAGTATTTATTAAAAAAAATTATATGATAAATTTTAAATTTTATATTTTTTAAACATGATATTTTTTAAAAAATTTAAAATTATATATGTACTGATTTTAGTGATGTGTAAAAAAAAGTAGAGAAAAACAAATCATTCTTATATGATATATTAATGGTCAACTCTCAAAGTACTACTTGGTCAAACTAGTATAATTTTGGAATAATATTTTTTCTTAATTTTTTTCGACGATCCAACTGTACGGATTATGTTATATACTAATTTGAGTGATGTGTACAGAAAATTAGAAAAAAGAATTCATTCTTGTACGTGTTTATAATATAAATCCTCCAAAAGTACCACTAACTCTAACGAGTGTCGTACCGATTGAACATGATCTATTTTTTTAAAAAAATTTATCGACGACCCAACCGTACGGATGATGTTATATACTGATTTTAGTGATGTGTAAAAAATATTAAAAAAAACGAATCATTCTTGTACGATATTTTAATGGTCAACTGTCAAAGTACTGTTTGGTCAAACTAATATAATTTTTGAATAATATTTTTTCTTAATTTTTTTTCGACGATCCAACTGTACGGATTATGTTATATACTAATTTGAGTGATGTGTACAGAAAATTAAAAAAAAAGAATTCATTCTTGTACGTGTTTATAATATAAATCCTCCAAAAGTACCACTAGCTCTAACGAGTGTCGTACCGATTGAACAAGATCTATTTTTTTAAAAAAATTTATCGACGATCCAACCGTACGGATGATGTTATATACTGATTTTAGTGATGTGTAAAAAATATTAGAAAAAACGAATCATTCTTGTACGATATTTTAATGGTCAACTATCAAAGTACTACTTGGTCAAACTAGTATAATTTTGGAATAATATTTTTTCTAAATTTTTTTCGACGATCCAACCGTATGGCTGTTAATAATTAATGATTTGAGTGATGTGTACAAAAAATTAGAAAATAGAATTCATTCCTGTACGTGTTTATAATATAAATCCTCCAAAAGTACCACTCGCTCTAACGAGTGTCGTACCGATTGAACATGATCTATTTTTTTAAAAACTTTATCGACGATCCAACCGTACGGATGATGTTATATACTGATTTTAGTAATGTGTAAAAAAAATTAGGGAAAAACAAATCATTCTTATATGCTATTTTAATGGTCAACTGTCAAAGTACTACTTGGTCAAACTAGTATAATTTTGTAATAATTTTTTTTCTTAATTTTTTTTTCGACGATCCAACCGTACGGATTATGTTATATACTGATTTGGGTGATGTGTACAAAAAATTAGAAAAAATAAATCATTCTTGTATGTGTTTAGAGAATAAATCCGACAAAAGTACGACACCCTCTAACGTGTTTATAATATAAATTTTTAAAAATTCTAAAATTTTAAATTTATTTTTTATATTTTTTAATAGAAATCTAGTTAATTTAATATCTCCCAAATAAAAATTACTTTATAAATATTTAACAAACAAAAATTATTTTATAAAACTTAGAAAAAAAATTATTTTCATTTCCCCTATTATTCTTTCCCTCCTTTGTTTCATCGACCAAACCCAATTATTTTTGGAAATTTCGCTAAACCTAAAGTTCCCTCCTTGTATAATTTTCATTTTCCCCCTCTTCCAAATTTCATTTTCCCCAAATTTCATTTCCCCCTCCGGGTTCTCATCCACACAAAATCCACAAATTGAAAACACAAACACCCATACATAAACCCACAAACACAGACCCTAGTTCATTAGCTCACCACTCTCAAACACAAATCCGACTCCATTCTCACACAACAAATCCATAAATCTAACACCTTGGTTTATCTCACACAACTAATTCATCCTATCAGATTAAACTTTATCTAATTTACTTTCAAGATTGATTTACTTACCATGTTCAGATGCTGCTAATGACAAGGATAGAAGATACGAATTGAGAATTGACAGTTTCGGCTGCCATAGAGTCGGTGGGTGGGTCTGGCTGAACATATCAATCATGCGGGTGTGAGGTAATTGATGAATTTGCTTCATACTTGATGCAATGAAAACCTATTGGCTGAAGTTAGTTCAAAACTAGTTATATATTTACTCCTACTATTCCGTGATTTCAATTTCGAAATTTTGTGGGTGTAAAGTCTTAATAATTCGATTATTTGTGATCCTTTCGGATTTTTCTGGAAGCTAGGTAACTTGAGTTTAAAACAATATTTTCATGTGTTGTGATTGCAGTCATTACTAACGATGAAGGAAAGATTCATTTAAATCTTTTCATCTCAATGTATGCACACTTACCCTTAAAAAAAAGAGTCTGTTTTGAGGGATTAAACCATGACCTAGTGGTAGCAAGTAGACACTTAATATTTTGCGCCAAGCACAATCTTTCTGGTGTGAGTCTTACACTGAAATATATGTTTTCTTCTTTATGCAGGTATCAATCTTTGCACACAGTAGTAGTGGGTGAAGACATGGTCCCCTTGGAAGTTCAGATTAGAACGAAAAAGATGCATCTACAAGCAGAATTTGGAATTGCAGCTCATTGGAGATACAAAGAAGGAGATTGTAAATACTCTTCATTCGTACATCATATGGTTGAGTGGGCGCGCTGGGTTGTTACATGGCAATGTGAAACCATGGTGAAAGACCAATCAACCATTGCTTACGGTCAATCAGTAAAGCCACCCTGTGAAACTCCTAAGTTTTGATGATCACAAACAGTAAGCCATTTGGCTTAGTAACAGATATAAACAGCATGCCATTTGTAGACACTTTAACTTGGTTTTGCAGGGTAATTCAGCTTACTGATTGTGCAATCAGTATGACTCAAACAGAAAATTGGTAAGCCAAGTGTAGACTTAGTCAGTTTACATCAGTCTCAAACAGCAAGACGATTTCATGGTCAATCAGCGTACCAGTTGTACAAACAGCATACCATTTGTACAAACAGCACGCTGACTGCGTCTGTCAGAAAAACAGGAGGCTGCGGCTTTTGATGAAGAATCAAGTATAGATGATATTAGAATATTGTAAGGACCTCTCTGAATATATCTGAAGTTACACCTACTCATATCCAATAGATATTGGGAGACAAACCTTTTCCTTGTCATAAAAATAAGAAAAGTAAGATTCACTTTTCATTATTTTAATGCCTCACACTACCTCCACTCAAAAACAAACACATGGGGATGTCTTCCAAAATCATATCAAATATTCCTCATCATACAAAACACGCTCCTACCTATATCATCATCTGACATACACATTCTATATGTTCATCATCTTCATTATTCTACAAAAATACTTCTAACGGTTACAATTCATGCCGTTAAGATTTGATTTCATTCACATTCTTGTTCATCTATTTAAGAACGTGATATGCTCAGTTCTTAATCATCCCTTACAGTGCAAAAACAAGAATTCATATACAACCACAAGCCTTCTTTGCTAAATTCTCCAAACCTTCAAAACCCAATATTCACTTACATGCATATTTATTCAGAAGGGTTCATAGGTCTTGTTTTAATTCGTTCAAAACATTTGTATTGTTCAAATTGTATTGTTTTGTTGCTGTACAAGATTGGCTTCAGGTTTTAGGGTGAGTCGATCTAGACTAGAGAAGTATACTTGGGAAGTAGTACTTAGAGGGTTGGTTCAGCACAGGTAAACAGCAAGCCATTTGTAAGCAGCAAGGGTTAAGGGAGATATATTGTTGAATCTTGTAATTGGATTATAGTTGATCAATAATATATTCTCTTACCAAGTTTGGTAAGGGACCAGGACGTAGACCATAGGGGATTAGGGGTCGAACCTGGCTAAAAGATTGTGTGTCTCTTTTACTTACTGTTCTTACTCTTTCTGCATTGCATTTTAGATACAAACAGCGTGCTGTTTGTGAACTGTGTTATTACAAACAGCAAGCTGTTTTCAGTTATTTTCAAAACAGTTCATAAATTCACATCAATAACCATAAACACCTATTCACCCCCTCTCTAGGTGTTGTTTTTCAATTGGTATCAGAGCTTTGGTGTACTAACAATTCTGTAACAGGAAAGTATCGATCATGGCGGAACATTATCTTGAAGCAAAAGCCGATTATAGGGCTCCTCTCCTCACTGGATCAGAAAATTACAATTGGTGGAAATGTAGAATGGAAACATTCTTATCCAAGAGGCCACTGGTGTTACGAGTTGTACAGAAAGGAGATTATCAATTCTTGGATGAAAAGAATCAACCGAAAGATGTCGATGATCTCACTATGGATGAAATTATCAAATGTGGTTTTAATGGAGAAGCTAGAAACTCCATAATGAATGCTCTAGATCAAGCTGAGTATGACAAAGTCTCCTCCCTAAAAACAGAAAAAGAAATGTGGGATGCTTTGGAAACCTATCATGAAGGATCAAAAACCTTGAGGAAGGTGAAGCTTAGCAAACTAATGAATGATTTTGGAAACTTCAAGCTCAAGGATAATGAAACTATTAAAGAAGGTCAAGCAAGGTTCCAAGTTACTATAAACTCATTAAAGAGACTTGGAAAAGATATTCCACAAGATGAAATTAACATGATAGTGTTAAGTGCGGTACCATTTATTTATGAAGCCAAGGTCACGGCTTTGGAATCATCCTCAACAATCGACACCATGGATCACCTAGCTGTGTTTGCAGAGCTAGAACAATTTGAAAGCAAGATAAGCAAAGGTCAGGCTGAAGATGTTCGAGTTCCCCTAGCCAAAATGAGGAATTTGGCTCTTCACTCTACAAACAGCAAGCCAGAGTCTGCAAACAGCAAGCTGTTTGAATCTGATGAAGAATCTGACGAAGAAATGGCACTCATCTCACAAAAGATCAAGAGGCTGATTGAAAAGAAAAATAGAATGAAAAGGGAAAGAGGTGAATTCTCCAAAAGGAAAGCCAAGGAACAAACTTGTTTCGAATGTGGCAAGCCAGGCCATTTTAAGAAGGACTGTTTTAAGCTAAAGTCTAAACAACAAGCTGCTTTCAAAGACAAGAGAAAAGCAAAGGCTCTACTGACCTGGAGTGATGATGATTCAGACTCCAGTGATGATTCAAGTGAAGACATGGTAAATTTGGCCCTTGTAGGTCTAAATGATGAAGAGAGTTCACTAGGATCCATAAAAGAAGATTGTGTGGATAGTGGTTATTCGAGTTCAGAAGATAATACGAGTGAGGTAAATTCAATCTATTCTGATTTAAATTCCTCTCATAATATGCTAGAAGAACTAACCGTGCAGGTACCAAATCATGTATCCATAATTGAGTTTATGGAACTAAAACATAAGAATAGCAAGCTGGAAAAGAACAACAATCAGTTGAAGAAAATGATTGCTGATTTAATGGCTGAAAAGAATCCAGAAACAAATCACAATGATCTTATTACTGATTTAAAGGAGAAATTAGTTCAATTCGAAGGAGTCAACAAAGTGATTCTACAAAGAAATGAAGTTCTTATGAAAGAACTTAGGAGATTGAAGTCAGAGATTGAAGAAAGGAATGAATGCATACAATCATTCAAGAACACAAAGTCAAACCAAGCCGAATCCTCAAAAACTGTGGAAAAGAGAAAACAGCAAGCTGAACTTATCAATCAGCAAGCTGATTTGATCTCTCTTTTGGAAAAAGAGGTCAAGGATCTCCAGATAGGGATGGAAACTTTTGTACAAGGAGAAGACACCTTAAAGACAATGATGAAGAAGGCAAAAGTCCCTGTAGTAAGAGAAGGAGTTGGCATGGACATACACAAGAAGCTTGGAGTCCTCAAATATGATGGTAAAAATGGCATACCTTATGATTATGCCATGCCTTGGAAAACATGCAACAAATGTGGTGGAAAAGGCCATCTGGAAATTCATTGTGTGGTTAAAATCAATGGTAAAGGGAAAACAGCTTACCAAAATGGACCAGCCAGGAGACAAACAGCATACCAGAATGCCCCTGACAGAAGACAAACAGCACGCCAACAGCCACCAAAAGTGATCCAAAAATGGATCAAGAAAGCTGAATTAAATGTGTTATATATTCTTGCTACTAACTAGTTTGGACCCAAACCTATATGGGTACCAAAGCATTAAGTTTGTGTTTGTTTGTTTTGTAGATATGTCTTGCCGTCAAAATAAAGTCGAAACAATGGATCTTGGATAGCGGTTGCACTAGACATATGTGTGGAGACAAGTCTCAGTTCATAAGTCTCAACATGAAGAAAGGTGGAAGAGTTACAATTGGCAATAGCAAAACTCTTCGAATTCTTGGTATTGGTTCTATTGGTAATAGTAATATTTCGATTGATAAAGTTCAATATGTCAAAGGTCTTTCATATAATTTGCTTAGTGTCACTCAATTATTTGATGATGGACATTTTGTTCAGTTTGGCATAGATAAAACTATTATTACTATTGGTGCTAACAAAATCCCACTAGTTGCTAGAAGGGAAGGAAATATATATGTATTAGACTTCTAAATGCAGGAAACAGCATGCTGTTTGGCTGCAATCGTCAATGATCCATATATATGGCATAGGAGGTTGGGACATGCACACATGGACTTGATCAATAAACTTTCAAGTAAGAATCTGGTCAGAGGGCTACCAAAACTGAAATATACTAAGGTCGAAGTATGTTCAGCATGCCAATTGGGTAAACAAATTCGAAGTACTCACAAAGCTAAGAAAATGGTATCTACTTCTAAACCCTTAGAGCTTCTGCACTTAGATTTATTTGGTCCAGAATCTTATAAAAGTATTGGAGGTAAACAATATGGTTTTGTAATTGTAGATGATTATTCTAGATTTACTTGGGTATTGTTTCTTAGTACTAAAGATTGTGCTTTTGATGAATTTGAGAAACTGATCAAACTACTTGAGAACAAGCATGATACAAGACTTGTAGGTATAAGAAGTGATAGAGGAGGTGAATTTGTCAATGACAAATTTATCACATATTGTGAACAAAGGGGAATCTCCCATGAATTTTCTGCTCCAAGGACTCCACAACAAAATGGAGTGGTGGAAAGAAAGAATAGGTCACTTCAAGAAACAGCAAGGACTCTACTGCAAGAAAGCAAGCTACCTAGAAGTTTTTGGGCCGAAGCTGTGAATACAGCATGCTATTTGTTGAATCGAATCATAATCAGGCCATTATTGGACAAAACTCCTTATCAATTGTTGAGAAACAAGAAGCCAAATATCAGTTACTTCAAGATTTTTGGTTCAAAGTGTTTTGTCCTCAAAACAATTGATAAAGATGGTAAATTTGATGCTAAATCCTATGAAGCCATATTTCTTGGTTATTCTTTAACAAGTAGAGCTTATAGAATTTATAATATTAATAAGCATATTGTTGAAGAATCTATTGATGTTACTTTTCAAGAACCTAACAATGATCCACCAAGAGTTGAGGAAGGATTTGCAGGTGAAGAAGAAAATGTGCAACCTCATGTCACTGACAATCAGCAAGCTGGAAGTACAAATCAGCAAGATGGAAGTACAAATCAGCAAGCTGGAAGTGAAAATCAGCAAAATGGCAATTCAAATCAGCAAGCTGAAGATGAAAGTGACACTGAAAGTCAGCAAGCCAAAGAGGATGCAAACACTGACAATCAGCAAGCTGAATGTTCAAAACAGCAAGCTGAAGTGGAAGATTCAATCTCAAAAATAGCAAAAATGACTCTGGAAGGTCCTAGGGGTTCAAGGGCTACTGAGAAACAACCTATCTATGATGGAGAATATCAATTACCACCAGCAAAGATAAGGAAGACAACTCATGAAGAAATAACTCAACATTCTTTACCAAGGGCAACAAGAACGGTTAAAAATCATCCACCTGAGTTAGTCATTGGTGATATTACTGATGGAATTACTACAAGAAGAGGGAAGGCAAATTATTGTGCTCATGCAGCCTTTCTAGCTCAAGAAGAACCTAAAAATATAGATGATGCATTAAAAGATGAGAATTGGATCATGGCCATGCAAGAAGAATTAAATCAATTTGAAAGATGTAATGTTTGGGAACTTGTCAAGCCACCAAAGGATGCCTCACTTATATGAACTAAATGGGTATTCAAAAACAAAGTTGATGAATTTGGCACCATTACTCGAAATAAAGCAAGACTTGTAGCTCAAGGCTACAACCAACAAGAAGGCATTGATTTTGATCAAACCTATGCTCCTGTTGCTCGTCTGGAATCAATAAGGATGCTTCTGGCTTATGCATGTTTCAAGAAAATCAAGCTATATCAAATGGATGTAAAGAGTGCATTCCTAAATGGTGTGCTAGAAGAGGAAGTCTATGTTAAACAACCTCCCGGATTCGAAAATGAACAATATCCAAACTATTCATTCAAGCTAAAGAAGGCTCTTTATGGTCTAAAACAAGCCCCTAGAGCTTGGTACAAAAGGCTTAGTAAGTATCTAATCCAAAATGGATTCACTCGAGGTAAAATTGATCCCACATTATTTATTATGCAAAATGGTAAAGATATTTTGATTGTTCAAATATATGTGGATGACATTATTTTTGGTGCTACTAATGAATCAATGTGTAAGTGGTTTTCCAAGTGTATGCATAGTGAGTTCGAAATGAGCATGATGGGCGAACTCAATTACTTCTTGGGTCTTCAAATCAAGCAATCTAAAGATGGAATTTTTGTGCACCAATCCAAATATACACAAAGTCTATTGAAGAGATTCGGTTTTGAAGATGTAAACCAAAATCAACTCCCATGGTGCAAAACAGCAAGCTGATTGTAGATGAAAATGGTAAGGATGTTGATATTAAAAGATATCGAGGTATGATTGGAAGCCTACTGTATTTAACTGCTTCTAGACCTGACATAATGTATAGTGTATGTGTTTGTGCAAGGTTTCAATCAAACCCCAAAGAATCTCACTTAAATGCCATTAAAAGAATATTTCGATATTTAAGTGGTACCATTTCTCTTGGTTTGTTTTATCCTATCACAAATACTTTTGATCTTGTTGGGTATAGTGATGCAGATTATGCAGGTTGCTTAATTGATAGAAAAAGTACTAGTGGTGTTTGTACATTCCTTGGACAAAGCCTAGTTTCTTGGCAATGCAAGAAACAAACTTCGGTTTCTTTATCCACTGCAGAAGGGGAGTATCTAGCAGCTGGGAGCTGTTGTTCTCAACTACTATGGATGATTCAAACTCTGAGGGACTTTGATATCAAGTGTAAAAAGGTTCCAATCAACTGTGACAACACTAGCACCATAAGCATTTCTAAGAATCCGGTGAATCACTCAAGAACGAAGCATATTGATGTTCGACATCATTTCTTGAGAGACAATGTTGCTAAGGGCAAGATAGAGTTAGTCTTTGTCCCAACTGAATTCCAACTAGCTGATATATTCACCAAGCCCCTTGCAGAGGAAAGATTTTCAATCATTCGAATGCAACTTGGTATGTGCTCCATGTAAAATCAGCATGCTGTTTGGAAAATTGCAGAGCAGGTTAGCTTACCATTTGTTCGAGTCACTATGACAAATGGTATACTGATTGTCACCTCCTCTAGCTTACCTTTGGTATGATATGTTTACATTATTTTTCCATTAGTTTCATTTAAGTGATTTAAATTGTGCTGTTTAAATAATATGTGCGTTTATAAGATTCGAACTAATGTGATTAATACTTGTGATAATTAGTGAATAAATATCTCAGTATTAAAATATGCATTTTTTTATAAATGTTTAAGTGGGTTTTATTTTATCAATATTTTTCTCCCCTAATATTTATCAAAACAAGGAACTTGGGACGGTTCATTTCTTTAAAACACTACTCTCCTGACAAAAGAGGCGATTAGGGTTCATAAAAAGGCGATTAGGGTTTCAATCGGAATCAACCAGTTTTTCAATATCAATCACCATGGTTCGCAAGACAAGGGCACGGAGAGCACCCACTCCATCTGCATCAATTAAGGAAGATATTGTTCTGGATCTAAAAGAAAGCGAGGATGAAGTTTCACAAACCCCCGAATCGAAGAAGCTCAAGATGTCTGTGTCCCCGTCTTTTGTGTCTCCCGACTGTGAATCTCGCTTTAAAGAGATGGAATTAGGATCGCGCACTATCATTCCTGGTCAACCGATATCAGGTAAGCTCGTTCCTTCACTTACTCGTTGTGGAGCTTTTAAATTGTTTCAAGATGTTGGATTAGAATCTTTCTTTATGGATATGCCTAAAGTATACTTCCCTGATTTAGTTCGAGAATATTATGCCAACATGCAAACTGATAAATTTGGGAGTATCGTATCTATGGTTAGGGGTAAGAAAATCCAGTTAAATCCCCCTATATTGAGTTCGATTTTAAAAATCGAAAAGGATAGTGATGTTGATGTGTACACTGCCCAGGGTTCTGTATCAATACCTGATTTAAGTATTATTGAGCAAATGAAATTGATAATGGGTGATGAAAAGATTAAGGATACAAACCCCCCTCCTACAACTGTGGTTACACCCATGGCTCACCTTCTGTTCAAACTTGCTAGGTCTCACATTTGCCCAAGGATTGGTAATAAATCAAATTTTATTTATCAAGACGTAGTAGTTGTTGCCATGTTAATGTCTGGAAAACCTTTTGATGTATCATCTCTGATACTTCAGAAAATGTTAGCTACACTTGATAAAACAGTGAGTGGAATACCATATGGGCTTTGGTTATCAAAGGTGTTTGAATGGTTCAAAGTGGATTCAAAAGATGCTATTAAAGTTGCTGTTAAGGAAGTTGATGTTAAGTTCCTAGCTATGAATAATTTACAAATTGAGGATGGTGTTCTATCTAGGATTGTACTATCTCCTCCAGAAGAACCTTCATTAGCTGCTCCTACAACCTCTGCAGAGCCTGTTTCTATGGCACATATTCTGTTTTCTCAGTCACTTCATGCAGATGTAACCATTATGTCCAGTGAGCTGATCTCCCTTCGAAGTGATACTCAATCCATCAGAAATGATGTGCAATCTGTCAAGATGGACTTACAAGATGTGAAAGTGAATCTTCAATCTGTGAAGGCTGAGTATCAGACAATTAAGAGCATAATGAAAGAATTTCTATCTGAAATTAAGTCTGTCAAGGAATTGATGCTCAAAACTTCTGGAATAACATCCACAACTCACTCTGCTATGGAAGAAGAAGCTGGATTGGATGAATTGGCAAAAGCTGCTCAGAAACTAGCTGAAGAAGTTGACACGGATGCCACCACATCAGATGCTCCACCTACCATTGTTCAAGATCCCAAAGCTTCTTAATTTTTGATGAATTAAGGGGGAGAAAATAATTTGGAGTCTTTTAAAAACCTTTAGTCTTTCTGGATATTTGCCTGGATATTTGCTAAGTTGTTCTGAATATTTGCTAAGTTGTTTGCTGTGGATTAAGTGTTTAAGTTGGTTCTGGATAATTGCTATGGTTTAATGCTTAAGTTGGATATTTACTGTTTGCCTATAATTTGGTTTATATCTAATATTGTTATGCAGGGATTTAGGGGGAGTTTTTAAAATTTCTCCTAAATAAGTTGTAATCATCAAAAAGGGGGAGATTGAAACTCCTAAGTTTTGATGATCACAAACAGTAAGCCATTTGGCTTAGTAACAGATATAAACAGCATGCCATTTGTAGACACTTTAACTTGGTTTTGCAGGGCAATTCAGCTTACTGATTGTGCAATCAGTATGACTCAAACAGAAAATTGGTAAGCCAAGTGTAGACTTAGTCAGTTTACATCAGTCTCAAACAGCAAGACGATTTCATGGTCAATCAGCGTACCAGTTGTACAAACAGCATACCATTTGTACAAACAGCACGCTGACTGCGTCTGTCAAAAAAACAGGAGGCTACGGCTTTTGATGAAGAATCAAGTATAGATGATATTAGAATATTGTAAGGACCTCTCTGAATATATCTGAAGTTACACCTACTCATATCCAATAGGTATTGGGAGACAAACCTTTTCCTTGTCATAAAAATAAGAAAAGTAAGATTCACTTTTCATTATTTTAATACCTCACACTACCTCCACTCAAAAACAAACACATGGGGATGTCTTCCAAAATCATATCAAATATTCCTCATCATACAAAACACGCTCCTACCTATATCATCATCTGACATACACATTCTATATGTTCATCATCTTCATTATTCTACAAAAATACTTTAAACGGTTACAATTCATGCCGTTAAGATTTGATTTCATTCACATTCTTGTTCATCTATTTAAGAACGTGATATGCTCAGTTCTTAATCATCCCTTACAGTGCAAAAACAAGAATTCATATACAACCACAAGCCTTCTTTGCTAAATTCTCCAAACCTTCAAAACCCAATATTCACTTACACGCATATTTATTCAGAAGTGTTCATAGGTCTTGTTGTAATTCGTTCAAAACATTTGTATTGTTCAAATTGTATTGTTTTGTTGCTGTACAAGATTGGCTTCAGGTTTTAGGGTGAGTCGAACTAGACTAGAGAAGTATACTTGGGAAGTAGTACTTAGAGGGTTGGTTCAGCACAGGTAAACAGCAAGCCATTTGTAAGCAGCAAGGGTTAAGGGAGATATATTGTTGAATCTTGTAATTGGATTATAGTTGATCAATAATATATTCTCTTACCAAGTTTGGTAAGGGACCAGGACGTAGACCATAGGGGATTAGGGGTCGAACCTGGCTAAAAGATTGTGTGTCTCTTTTACTTACTCTTCTTACTCTTTCTGCATTGCATTTTAGATACAAACAGCGTGCTGTTTGTGAACTGTGTTATTACAAACAGCAAGCTGTTTTCAGTTATTTTCAAAAAAGTTCATAAATTCACATTAATAACCATAAACACCTATTCACCCCTCCTCTAGGTGTTGTTTTTCACCCCGCACTTTCCCTTCACATTCCAAGAATTGTCCACACAGCTTAAAACCTTATTGTGGAGCTGTTGGACCGGTTTTTATCATTTTGATCGAAAACGATAAGGTTTGTTACTTGTACTAATTTATTCTTTATATTTTTTTTAATTTTCTCATTGTCGAAGATTCAGAAGTCAACAATGTCCTAAGAAGGAATAAAAAATAAATATTTGCATGCATGATCAATTAGTTGGCAAAAATTTCTGCAAGGGAGAATATGATATATGGGCTGCTTGAAGCATATGTTTCTTAGGCGCAGTTAAAATCACCATTACACTATTATTAACAAATTTTGTTCGCTTAACAGATGTCAGTTCAGGAGTTTCCAGCCAATTCTACTGTCAGTAATTTGCTTGAAAGAACTGGCAGGGGTTTCGCTAGGTGATCCCCTTATGGAATATTGGTGAAGGAAGAACTGCGCCCGAGGTTGAACCACGAATCCGTGAATGATCCGAACTGCCAACTGAAAAGATTCATTTCACCAAGTGAATGATCCCAGCTTGCTTTAGTTTTAACCTATTATGGCCTGCTCTCATGTTCTAATTAAATAGATTAACAGCCTTTCACCCATGGGTCACTTTTTTTGGAGCGACGAAACAAGCTAAGCAAGCTAAAGCAAGTGCTGGGGACAAACAGGAAAAGCTTTGTGAAATTAGTTACGCAAATGCTGCTTTTGCTACTGCATTGGTAAGCATCAAGATAACATGAAATTTCTTATTACTGTCGTTCAGTAATAATACTAATATTTTCCTGTTGAAATGTGCAGCCTGTGATTACGGAGTGTGAAAAGTTTTTTATGCTTTTCAAGAATGAGGTATGTCTTATTAACGAGCATTGGGAGTCACACAACTAATACTTATTGGTTGCTTATACAGATTCAATATTTACTTAAACAGATAGAAGTAGAAAGGAGTAGAGTTCCTTCGTGCTTGGTTCTACTTTGTTCTTGTGTTCTTGCTTTGCTTCTGTTTGATTTTTATATATTTGAAACCTTCTAATTGCAGTTGCAGTAGAGAATAGAAGACTTCCCATTCCTTTTCTCGGCACCACTCTAATTCAATGACTCGGGATCAGACCAAGATGCAGTGAAGATCACAGTTACTGGTTCCAGTGTTAATGGCAGGTCTACTAGCAAAATATGACTTATGTATAACCATTGTATAAGATACTTTTAGCCAATGTCCACCAATGATTAACACTTGTTGTATTATATTTTTTTTTTTTTGAAATCACACTTGTTGTATTATATATCAAGCAATGCTTTTATTAAATTCCCTTGTGAGAAAATGACTCACACAACATGAAAATAAAAACTACTTAATGTTAACAGTTGTAAAAAATGCAATCAAACAACACGTACCATTTAACAAAGTAATGTGCGAGAAGAATACACACAGCAGGTTAAAACCCACAAAACTGTTGTCTCTTTTAACAAATAACATGTTATACTCTGTAAAACCAGTGTTTGAAATAATTTCAAACAAGAGTTATATACTAAGAAAGTGTTATCCTTCCTACTGTACAACAACATGCCATATGAGATAACATGTTGTACATCTAAGCATAAAACAAATCGTTTTTGCTAAGAAACCATTGTCTGTAGTGACTTACAACAATAGCCCTGATCAAGTAAAAGATTGTATCTTTTGCACTTCAACAATAGGCTTTCTTTTAAAAACCATTGTCTTTACTGCTTAAAACAACAATATATTCGTTAAAACGTGTTGCATTATTGGAGTTTTGACAACAGGTTTCCAAAGAAGTGTTGTTGTTTCTGGGTATCAAACAACTCTTTTCAGGTGGCTTTTACTTGTCTTTCAACTCTCACACAACAGTTTGCTGTGTGTTGTCTGAGGTGTGTATCAGACGACTTCTCAATAGTCAACAGTTTTTGGTACATTCTGACAACACGTTTTGAGTGTCGTCTAAAGCAAAAATCCTTGTAGTGTGAGATAAGAAATAACATGCAAATATGTTAATATAGCTTTATTAGTACTGAAATTTCAACAATTTTTTAATAGAGATATTACTATAACATGGTTTGAACCTATTCTATTTTACACAAGTTATTTTCTTCCAGTTGAGCTAAAACATAATAGGAATATATATAACATAGAAATTACTTAATTTTTAAATTTCAGTGGGGGTTGTGACCCCCAGTCCCCCACTCTCCCCAACAGTAGTCCGTCTCCGTATCCGTAAATATGATAAATTATGACATAAGAAGCCAGTGAACAGAGAAGAAGACTGTCAACACTTGATAAGGCACTTCGGTTACCCTGCTTATAACATGACTGCAACACCCTAAAGAAAGGAAATTAAAGAAGGCTACAAACTAGGAGAATTTTCACTGTTAATATTTTTTTTCGTGTGTTTGTGTACTTATATGACCTTGCACATGTGCAGTTCCACAAGTAAAGCGTAGAAAGCGACACCGGAGGAAACATTTCGAAAATCAAGAACCTTGCATAATGCGAGGTGTCTGTTTTAAGAATATGAAATGGCAAGCAGCAATAAAAGTTGAAAAGAAACATATCCACTTAGGGACTGTTGGCTCACAAGAAGAGGCTGCCCGACTGTACGACAGGTGCACACATGATTCATATTGTTGCCTGTATTAGCTGTTATTATCTCAGTTTTAAAGGACAATATATTCATGATGCACACATGAAATTAACTGGATGCAATTTTTTTTAAAAACAATTCCTCCCTCAAAGTGGGGTTGGTAGGTTGTTAGAAGAGAATGTAGGACATTGAAATAGATGAGAGATGAATATGGGATATACTTGCGTTATACAATGTTTAATTCTTATTGGGATCGCTAAAATAATTGTTGTTGATAAGGTCACCTCTAACAATAAACCTTGTGATTGTTGCATTGTTGCAAAGGTCTCGAAAACAGAAGATGATTCAATTATTGCTCGCATTCATGATAATGAAGTAGGCACATCCAAGAAACATTGAGTCTTAAAATGACAAAGCTGAAGATCGTATTTTCCTCGTCAGACTGCAATAAAATCTGAGGTCTGGCCTCAAAGTTTTGCATTTCTCGGATTATTTGTCTAATCTGGTTGGTTAGCTTGGCAACAAGGTGCAAGTATTATTGTTTGAATGGATCCAATGATTTCTATATGCATATGGCTGAAATTCAACATCATTACAAATTAGACGGACAATAGCGCATCCAACTTCCATTTTCATCCGTGATATTAACTGCCGGCTAATAAGTTTGTTCAAATTGCCATTTACTTTTGATAATTATTAAAGGGAGCCTTTTTTAAGCAAAAGAAGAGAAATGCAAATGATACAGATGTTAGAGCCACTTCAAGGATTTTTGGTTGCCATGGAATGGAGCCTTTCTGTTTGAACAATAAAACCCCACAATGTCGTCTGAAGATGCCTCAAATTATTCCATGACAATCATACTTTAGAACTTACAATCAAATTGTACATGGATATTGCACTAAACATACCAACTTCACAAAACCCATACCCTAGAACAAACTGGAGGATTTAAAACCTCTTTGACAAGAAAAGCCTCAACATGAATCACCAGATACCCCAACCACCAATCACATTTTGAGCACATCTGCCGTGCAAGACAAAATCAACCAAAAAATATCAAATTTACAGCATGCCCGTGCCTTGCACGGGCTACAAAGCTAGTTTCTTGTGTAAAAAACAAGGAGAAGGATGGAAGAAAAGATGATGCAAACACTAACGCGAGACCAGATATGTGAGATACACTACAAAGCCGGGAATCACACACTACTCATAAGTCACTTCATGAGTTATCTTTGTCAAACTGATGTAGATGCAGAGAAAATGAAGAAGAAGACTATCATATTGATAAATGAAAAACAGAGAGTACATTATGAATTACAGCAAAGCACTATATATATAGACTATCTGTAACAAACTTCTAACTAACTTAGTCAACGCTACAATATGCTGATCAACTAAGTAAAACAAGAGATTAGTCATGTAGGATAATACATAACAATATTCCACGATTTCTTCCATCTATGCCTAAGAGTTTTAAAGATTATACAAAAGACAAGGAAAAGGAACAAAGAAGAGATGATAGAAACAGTAATGGTGAGAGCAGGTGAGTGAGATAGCACAGCAGAAGTCCCTGCAATGAAAGCCACCATCATTGCTGTAATCGAAATAACATTGGACATTGTTGCAAAGAGGACCGAGTAAAATGCTGACAAGCTAGTAATATTCAAGGATGTCAAGAAGTAGAGAAACAGTGAGGAAATTGAAAAGAGAAGGGCAATTGTATCTGCAACCATAAAAGTCTTAAACGCAGTCTTTCTTAAAAGTAGTGGGGAGCCTTGGTTGGGTCCTTGGTTGCCGTCGAAACCACCCGACATGGCCAATCCTGCTGTCAAGGCTACCGTAGTTATAAGTGCTGCCACTACCATATGAGTGTTTGCCTCTTCTCTATACCTTTTGATTTGTAGTTCGTCATCTTTCTCTTGCTGCTCGACTTCCTTAGATGGACGTCGTCCATATTCTTCATTCTTCATTTTTATAATCCATCCATCCCAACGGCGTCCAACCCCAGATCTATCCACTGTTACTTCAATCAGCGCCTGGACGATTTATAAACTTTGGGATAAGTTTACTTTAAATAAACTAGGCAACTTAGGCAACTTATCCGCGCGAAGGTTTACTAATTTTTATTTTAAAATATTGAAGTTAGAATTTTTTTTAAAAAAAGAAATTTATTGATCTCTTAAAAATTTCCTAAAAAATTTGATTTAAAACAAATTACATGAATTATTAATTGGAAAAATACTCTCATCATATATCTAAAATTTTGATAGTCTTTCAAATATCATAAACATAAAACTTAGCAAGATCATAATAATTTTAATAAAAGTTATAAATATTAAATAGAATAACATTTTTTTAAAGCCGACGTCCCTCTCATCACATACATGTTCAATAATAACGTAAAATTTATCTATTTAGAATATTAATTTATTTCGACACAATATAATGAACAACGGATGTATAACTTTTTTATCCATTTAATCGTTGATAAAAGAGTTGGGTTGGTTTAATTTAATTGGTTTGGTCATAACCCATGTATAATTTATCCATGTGCAAAAATAAAAATAGTTTGTACTATTTTTATATAAATTCCAGATTTTAAGCGAAGATCTATATACTTTCATAATTTATTACGATTTCCATAATGAGTCATAATAAAGATTGTTTGAGAAGTTAAGCTCATCTTGCTACAATTGTTCAAAAAGAAATTGATGTGGTCTTATAGGGAATAAAAAAGAACACAAATATGGTTTTCTAGTTTTTTAAATATGTAAAATAAAGTAAATTTAATATAGATTTAATAAGCGTAATTAATGACTTATGAAAATAGTATTAAGAGCTATTTAATGCAAAAAAAAGAATTTTAATAAGAAAATCAAAAAACGGAAAATTCAAGAAAAATATCTTAAACGTTTCTGGTGCATTTTCGATCTCCTGTATTATAATATATATAGATGTTAACAAATAAGAATTAAAAAGAGTAAATATTTTTTATTTCTTTTCAAAAAAAAAATTAAATCTTTTTTTTGAATTCAACATAGTTAATTTTTTAATTCAATTAAAATTGTACATTCAATTTTTGAAGAAAAAAAGCGTACATTAAATACAAATTGACATACCACATTTGTAACTTTAAATAAAAATATTCAAACTTTTATTATAATAATCAGGTCCCAAATAATAATTGTTCTGTATCATCAATATATAATATGAAAATATACATTTTTTCATATCATCAATATATAATATGAAAATATACAAATTTTCAATTTTTATTCAACCAAATAAAACAAATAACAATACTTATTATATAATTAACAAACGAAACAAATTATACTATCTTATTTTAAAATTCCATATTTTCATAATTTTACCATTTTTTAATATTTTTATATATCTTATATATTTTTATATTTATATATATTTAACACATATAGAAAGAACTTGTGTAAATCTGTAGCTGTAGCTGATATATAATTAAGGAAAATTAATGAGTTAGCTCTAGGCTCGTGGATAGATGTACCTGAGGGCTTTGGGTTCCGGCAGTCTGTTTTTGATGAAGCACGTCTAGAGGAGTGAAATTTGTGTTGTCCACTACTCCTAGATCCTCGCAGTCATCATCCCATGTAAGGCAGATTTCATCAAAAAAACATTCAAATTTGGCAACTAGATGAAGAGGCGTATTTCCATCATTGTCCCTTTAGATTTAGAGGTTTCTCTTCACCTCTTGATGTGGCCAAATGTAATTGAACATTAATTTTTGGCGTTCTCTTGCCAGCCCGGATCCTCTGTCCCCTTCTTCATGCCCCTTTTGTGTCCCCTATACAAAATGGGTGCCCCTGGCGGGGCCCATTCTATTTTGCCCGGATCCTCTTGTTCTTCTTCTAATTTCTTTTATGAAGAAATTAGATTCCATAATAGAAATTAGAAATCAAACACTATCTTCATAAAATCTAAGTTTAAAGTTTAAACCTTCAACTTCAAAATTAAATCAGTCCAACATCTTATCTACTGTGTATTGAAATTGAGGTATGAATGCTTACAATGATATCCTTGGCAGCCTCAGTAATCCACTGACCCTTCCTATTCGGGTCTTTCAAAGTGTGACAATCCTTATAGACAACTAGGGTATTAAGTTTGCCATGCTTTTCAACATAATCCTGTTCAAGAAATTTCAACAGAAGTTTATAAAATACATAAAAAGCAATAAGTACTATGCTTATAGCATAATACTCATAATCTGCATTAATATAATGTTGCATGTGAAACCTAGAAAATCTGACATGTTTGTGCTTATTGGATCTCATACTAAATATATCGTAGTAGGACTCGTGAACGTTATGCATCACTTAGATGGATATATATCATCTCTTATATGAACTATATACTTGATTCAGGAGTTATGTTCAATATAATGCTAGAGAAATGTAAGAAGCAAGTTAAATATTATTACACAATAGCATACCCGACGACGTCGATCAAATGAACGTGCACCAGATGTGTGAGGTATTTTTACTGATTTTCGGGCTTTCTTACCAGCATCAGACTTTTTCTTCCACTCATCACTGTCCCAGTACTTAGCTATTCTGGACCAAACACCAGGTTTCATATATAAGGGCCTGTGCTCTATGTAAGTGTCTCCGGGTTTTTTTTGTCCATCAGCCCTTTTCTTATCATCAGCAAGTGCACGACGCAATTTATCACGTAGGACTGTGAGTATAGAAGCCCTTGCCTCATCTTCAGTGGCAAATTCTGGATCCCACGTGTAGTAGCGCTGCAAAATAAAAAGAAGTCGTAACATATAATAACAAGACAATAAATACAAGATAATCTCATTTTAAAAGTCAAAGATAATTGACATACCAAGAACTCATCTACACAGTCATTCCAAAACTTTGGAGAGTTCCTATCAATCTCTTTCACGCCTACACAACCATCGGGCCAGAACATGCAAATAATTGCCAGTAAATTTCGCAATGCCTTTGGACAATCTATCCTGAAATGCGAATAAACCACATCAATGACACATAAATTGACTTGCAATTAACAGAAGAGAAACAGGTGAGAATCAAGAATCTAGTGCTTATATAATATAGCTGCAATTACAGGTCATGTTATTTTCTGTACCAAACTGACTCTAACAGCTTATAACTACTGTTACTGCCTAAAGTAGATTTAATCGAATTCTGAATTTTGCCAACTGTTTCAATTAAAATTTACATATCTGAACTTCTATGAGCTGCTGAGTAATAGCTGTCATATAAATTTAACTTCATAAATTGTGTCGTTCTTGCAGAATTTGACAAGAATTGTAGCACTACTGATCTCAAACTTTAAGGATTTTGTTGCAGATACTCAAAATACTCGCACATACGCTTAGTCTCAAACCTCATACTAGCTATAAGAACTTCTACAGACGGTTGTGAATTCTCATACTTCTTAGTACTTATGTATGCAGGCTGCAGCTAACATATGTAAACAGAACTATAGAATCTACGTGGTTGCCACCTTATTAGCATGTTATTGACTCTAATTAGTAACAGCTAATATTTGCAGGCACATTCTTTGTTTATATTCATAAACATTAAAAAGGAATGACAAAGAATAGTCGGTTTTGTTTGGAGTACAATAACTGAGACAGTTCACAGTTGGATATAATAAAAGAATTTGGCACTAGTACAATGACACACAAAGGAATGGTTAAAGTCGAGGTATACATGTCAATGAATGATGGATACTAGCATAATGAATTACAGTGAATCAGAAAAGTAATCAGCAACAATATCGATTACTTTATTAAGCTAAGAGGTTAAGGCACTATTTTTCTTTCTCTTTTCTAATTCAGTTTTTTAACTTATTTATTAATTCCCCTGGGGGCCCCGGGAAGAGAGCCTCCATGAAGAAGATATCCACAAGCATAGACCTATGCTAAGAAAACATAGAACTAGATTCCAGAAAGTAAGATGATATCTGAATTGTCATTGGTGCTAGATGATATCTGAATTGTCATTGTCCTGTAGCAAGTGAGAGTCAATGTGAACATATTTTGTTTAGCTCCTGCTAACACTCTGGACACGCAAGTCGCATAAGTAACAAAATGTTTATCAGGAAATAGGAGGTGAAGGCCTGAAGCTACTCATTAGTTGGAAATCAATATTAGTGAGGTAATTAGCATAATCCTGAAAAATGTTCAGCAAAAAGCCTAAAGACAAAAAGGGCATCTGAGCATAAATACAATTCCAGAATCATCCACATGCACTCGAACTACAATGATAAGAAATTGTGTATATCTTGGAGCATAATGCTACAGGTCATTACCAAGAATTCACAAAACAAACTCATGAATCTACCCATCATTGTTAAAAGAGCAGAAATCAAAGTACATTTAAGTACAATAAAGATAAGAATTGAGGAAACCCACATCAAGTAAGCCTAATTATTTAGCCCTCTTTCATCTATTGTTTGTAAAGTTTGTTAACTTACAAGTTTCCAGAGATGCGAACAACTGTCGGGGTCTCAGGATATGAACCGAATCCACCAGGAGAATAGCCACGTGTCTTGTGGCTGCGAGGATCAGCAACTTCTCCAATTGGAAGAATACGCCTCCCCGCATTGTCCCAAAGAACACACTCAGAGTTTTCATCTTCGTCCCTAAGCCTACGTCGGCTTCCTCCACTAGCACCACGACTACTTCCTCCCCTAGCACCAGCACCACTACTCTCTCCGCTACCACTAGCACCGCAACCGTGCCCCTAACACCACTTCCATGGGTGTCCCCCTGGCCACCATTGTTACCACTACCCTGACCATTGGTTCCCCGACCACCACTGCCATCATTGGCCCCTGGGCCACCATTGGCATTGCCCTCCGAGCCACCATTGCCACTGCCCCGACCATCGCTTCCTTGATTAGCATCTACTCCATATTGTAGAATCTGCCTCCACTCATCATCCGAGTTTTCATCTTCGTCCCTGAGCCTACGTTGACCTCCTCCACTAGCACCTCGACTACTTCCTCCCCTAGCACCAGCAGCACTACTCTCTCCACTACCATTAGCACTGCCACCATGCCCCCCAACACCACTTCTATGGGTGTCCCCCCGACCCCCGCTGCCAACATTATCCCCTCGGCCACCATTGTTACCACTGCCCCGACCACCACTTCCTCAGCCACTACCAAAACCCCTTCTACTCGCAGCTCTCCTCCCTGTCATCATCCCAACAACACTGAAAAGAAAAGACATATACCTTGGTAAGAAAAATTTAATTCAAGTTGTCCTACTCCCAAAATAGAACCCAGAAAAACTCACAATTAGCAAATAAATAGCTTACGGCTAAAAGGAGTGCAATAACCACATACGAGGATCAAAATATAGATACCTAGTGAAATATATAGATACCCAGTGAAATATATAGATACCCATTAACATATAGAAGGTTTAAAATCTGATTTTGAACCATAACAAGAGATACCCAGTGTTAATTGTGTTAATAATATGACGAATTATATATACATACATGCCTGCTATCAATAGAGTAAAAAAATAACCATATAGCAACAAAAAATGAATCTTTTACCTTGCAATCACAACGAAAAACGTGAGAATCATTGTAATAGGTTTGAGATCGGTTTAAATTATTTGAAATCGGCTTGTAATCGGTTTCATCGCAGCAGCCAGCAGAAGAGAGAGAGAGAGAGACCCAAAAAGTGAAAAGAGATGGACTTTACCCAAAAAGTGAAAAGAATAAGGTGTTTATGCTAGGGTTTAGATAATACAGCGTCGTTTTGATCTGTTTTGAGATGATACGGCGTCGTTTTGTAGATTGAGCGATTCATTCAATTTTTCCTAAAAATTAACGGCAAATTGAAAAATAAAAAAGACCAGCGCCAGCAAGAATCGAACCCTAGTCACACGTGATGGAGGTTTAGTACTAAACCAATTGAGACAACTACATCTTTGATAAATTCTGGGATTAATCTTACATACAACAAACACATCGTATTTTACAATATATTTATTATGATTATATAATTTACTAACATTTAAATCAATAACTATTTTTATTCTTATACATGTATTTCCCAAATTTTATACACACCCACAAAGTCATACCACCAAATTTTAAATTCAAATTTTTGCTATTTTTTGTATTTTTAATTTTTTTAATTAATTTTACAGACTAGTTAAAAATGGGGAAAAAATCAAACAAATGGAAATTTATTGATAGTAGGGTAACATTCATCACACAAGTAGTGGGTAAGAACACTTGGTTGTGTATGAATTTTAGTTAAAAATTTGGTTTTTTCAGATTTTTATTTAATTTTTGATTTATTTTACAAACTAGTTAAAAATGGGGAAAAATCAAAAAATTATAAAATTAGTTAAAATTAGTGTATAAGTAGGCACTTATACTTCTACTGGTCAAAGTATTAGTTGACCACTAAATTACTAATCAAAGTAGTAGTTGGAAAAATCGAAGCACGAATCAGGCACGAAACCCTCTTTAGGGGTAATAGTCAAATTACTAGTTGACTATTAAATTATCAAATCAAATAAATTTAATTTTTTCTGAAATTTTGAAAATAACATTAAAAATGATGGATCTTAACATCCGTACGGTTGGATCATCGAGATTTGTTTTGAAAAAAAACGAAACATGAATCAGGAACAAACCCTATTTAGGGTTACTAGTCAAAATAGTAGTTGACCGTTAAATTATCGAATCAAATAATTTTATTTTTTTTAAAAGTGTTGGCAATAACATTAAAAGGAACGGATCTTAACATCCATACGATTGGATCGTCGAGGAATGATTTGAAAAAGTTCGAAACACGAATCAGGGACGAAATCCTTTTTCGGGGTGCTAGATTTTTATTCGTTATTTTATATTTTTAATGTTGTTATATCACTTTTAAGTAGTCATATAATATAACTTTGACAAGATTTAATATTAATATAAATTAATCTATGTGGTTGATGCATACATAATAAGAAAATTTTTGAAAAACAATAACAATATTTACGACGAATTAAGAAAATCGTCATAATCCTGAGTAACTTATGACGGATTTTTCGTCATAAGTTACCGAGAATTATGACGATCTTCATAATCCGTCGTAAGTTACCCAAAATTTTTACGACGATATTCTTAATCCGTCGTAAGTTACCCAGAATCTTTTAGCTAACTTACGACGGATTAAGAATATCGTCGTAAGTTACCCAGAATGCAGCCTGCAGCTTTTTCTCCTCTGTTGCCTTTTGCTATCAAAATGGATAACACTAAAATGACCATTTCAACGTAAACCAGAAATTATAATTAACAAATAAATGACAGAAACTATAAAATCTAGACAACCAAAAACATTTATAATCCTTATATAAGAAATTTGATGGAATAGCGGAAAATCCATTTTAATTCATTTAAAATTAGAAAGTAGTCTAGAATGATAATACCATCCAATTTTTTTGCACCAATCCATCATATTATAGGTTTATAAGATTTCCAAACCTTCAAATTGCTTAAAAAGTTGCGATGGTGAAAAAAGTTAGTTTGAAATAGTGTTAGTGAGCCGAAAATCCATTTTAATTCAATTAAAATTAGAAAGTAGCCTAGAATGATAATACCATCCAATTTTTTTGCACCAATACATCATATCATATGTTTAAAAAATTACCATGCCATCAAATTGCTTAAAAAGTTGCGATGGTAAAAAAAGTTAGTTTGAAATAGTGTTAGTGAGCCGAAAATACATTTTAATTCACTTAAAATTAGAAAGTAGCTTAGAATGATAATACCATCCAATTTTTTTGCACCAATACATCATATCATATGTTTACAAGATTATTATGCCTTCAAATTGCTTAAATAGTTGCGATGGTGAAAAAAGTTAGTTTGAAATAGTGTTAGTGAGCCGAAAATCCATTTTAATTCACTTAAAATTAGAAAGTAGCCTAGAATGATAATACCATCCAATTTTTTTGCACCAATACATCATATCATATGTTTACAAGATTATTATGCCTTCAAATTGCTTAAATAGTTGCGATGGTGAAAAAAGTTAGTTTGAAATAGTGTTAGTGAGCCGAAAATTCATTTTAATTCACTCAAAATTAGAAAGTAGCCTAGAATGACAATACCATCCATTTTTTCTGCACCAATACATCATATCATATGTTTAAAAAATTACCATGCCATCAAATTGCTTAAAAAGTTGCGATGGTGAAAAAAGTTAGTTTGAAATAGTGTTAGTGAGCCGAAAATCCATTTTAATTCACTTAAAATTAGAAAGTAGCCTAGAATGATAATACCATCCAATTTTTTTGCACCAATACATCATATTATTTAAAATTAGAAATCCTAGAATGCTATCATAGATTTCTTACTCATCTTCCACTTCAATGCTATCATAACCATCTTCTTCTTCTTCTTCTTCTTCTTCTTCTTCTTCTTCACTTTCGCTTGCATTTTCTTCCTCAACTTCACTTTCTACTTCGTTCTGTTGCTCTTGTTCTTCTTCTAGATCTTCTTCCATATCGTATTGCGAAAAGTCAACAAATAACGATGTCGAGGTAAAGTCTAATGCAATGGTATTTGAGACTTCTTCTTGAAGAGGTTCTACGTCAACATCCTTTGTTCCCCCACTCAACAATTGAGGTCTACATGTGATGATCGTGTGAATATTACTATTGGGATTCCTCACACTAGGAGCATAGTACACTTGTGTGGCTTGACTTGCTAGAATGTAAACATCATCTCCTCTTAGTTTTGAACTAAGATCAATTAGGAGCATCCCATTTTTGTCTTTCTTTACTCCTCTAACATGATCATACCAATGACATTTAAATAAAATCACTTGATTTCCGCCACCATATGTTAGTTTGAGAATATCTTGCAAAGTCCCGTAGTAATTACTTTCACTATCACCATAACAACTACCTTTCACAAGGACCCCAAAGCTTGATCTTCCTAGGTTGAATAAGTATCCATTGACCTTGCATCTTTTATAAGAAAGCACATAGGAAGCCGGGCCTTGCAACAAATATTGATATCGCTCATAGTTGTGTTGTACCTGAAATGGAATAATCTCGTCAAACACAAGTATATAAACAAATTTAAAAATTACATAAGTTGTTGTGCATTTAATGAAATACCTTATTTTCCAACCATGTTGCTAGATGAGTTTTTAACATTGTATCCATCTCAGCATCACTCAATATATATGCACTATGATTCCGAGCCTCTTCTTCGAACATTCTGAAAAAGTGATCATTTTTATGTTAGTGCAGAATATTTAAAAGTGTTAAAAATGAAAAAAAAATACTTGAATGCTTACGTGATATAAGGTACCAGTTCAGGCATGTTAGGGAGAACATAATGTGCTGCAACATGTAGGGAATCCACATCTAAATGAAAACCAGTATATGCTCCCAAGAGCTGTACTGGATATGTGAATGCTGCCAGTTTATTTGGATCCCGTGAGCGATCATCAACCACATTTCGACCTACCAAGTTGTGTGATGTCTCAACTTCAGATTCGAAGTACATGGAACAGAAATGTGTCAATTCATCATGTACATACTTTTCTGCAATGGAACCTTCAACTCGTGCTTTGTTCCCTACTTTTTGTTTCATTTTGCGTTGTAGCCTTTCAATGTTATACATCCACCGTTGTGGGACAGGGCCACCAAGTCTGCACTCTTCAGGTAAATGAACGGGAAGATGCTCCATTGGATCAAACATGGCTGGGAAGAATTTAGTCTCTAAAGTACAAATGATCCCAGCTATGTTTTTTTCCATTTGCCTCAAATTTGATTCGAGTAGTGTAGTTGAGCACAAGTCTTTGAAAAAATTTGAAAGATCACAAAGCACTTTGTTTATATCATCCGGAAGAAGTTCACGAAATGCAGAAGCTAATAACTTCTGCATAAATACGTGACAGTCATGGGACTTCATGCCTTGGAATTTCAGCTGAGCTATCTTACAACATCTCTTCAAGTTTGATGAACAACCATCGGGGAGTTTTAATCGATGCACCCATTTACATAACAATTTCAGCTGATCTCGGGTGAGTTCGTATCTAGATCTAGGCCTCTGTTTACCATTCATCCATAGCTCCTGCAAGATGCCCATTGCTTTCAAATCATCTCTTGATCTTGTGGTATCTTTTGTTTTGGCACTACAGATAATAGTATGAAATATGTTTTCAAATACATTTTTCTCCGTGTGCATGACATCAATGCAGTGACGCAGGCGCAATGAATCTCAATATGGTAGGTCAAAGAAGCTAGTGACATGCGTCCAATTGTGTAAATCCCCAAATCCATCTGCCCTTTCTTTGTTGTGTGGCTTCCCGAGTGGTGGAAAAGTGATACTAGCACACATGTTACGAACAATTCGGCCTCTTCTTCGAACTTTTCGACGTTTGAGTAGGAATCCCTTATGTAACCCATAAAAACTGGACTTCCTGCTGCATGGTAGTTGCTTGGCTTTAACATCGCCCATACAAACATGACAAGCCAACTTCCCATGGGTTGACCATCCACTAACCATACCCAACCCGGGAAAGTCAGTGATAGTCCATAACAAAGCTGCCCGCATCATGAAATTAGTCTTCGTAGAAGTATCAAATGTGTGCACCCCAACTTGCCACAAATTAAATAGCTCATCAATCAAAGGCCTAAGATAGACATTAAGATTCCTCCCAGGATCATTTGGACCAGGTACCAGTAGTGTCATGTACATATATGGTTCCTTCATGGACATGGTATGTGGAAGGTTGTACACAAGTAGTACAACAGGCCAAACTGAGTATATAGTAGAAGTGACATTGCTGTACGGGGGGAATCCATCAGTTGCAAGACCAAGTCTAACATTACGAATTTCCGCTGCAAAATCCGGATAGTTCTTGTCAAAGTCCTTCCATTCTTCTCCATCTGCAGGATGACTAAGGACCCCTTCAGTCACTATTCTGTTCTTGTGATACTTCATATGCTCGGCTGTGCGGGTAGACATGTACAAACGCTGTAGACGAGGAGTGATTGGGAAATATCTTAAGACCTTTCTCGGAATGGTATCGCTCCCTCCATTAGTTGCAACTTTGTATCGGCTCAACTCGCAGTACTTGCAATTTTCCAAATCTTTATCATCACCGTAGAACAACATGCAATCATTCTCACATGCATGTATTTTCTCGTATCCCATGTTCAGCTTCTTGACTATATTTTTCACAGCATAATAATTAAAAGGGAGCTTATGCCCCTCGGGAAACACATCTCCAAGTAAAAGGAGCAGCTGATCAAATGCCTTATCACTACATTTATTGTGATTCTTCCAATGTAGTAATTTCGTAACAAACTTCAGTTGCGTGTACTTGGTATTGCCCGGATATATTGGTTCCCCGACATTATTCACATTATCTAAGAATTTAGATGCTTGCTCGTTCGGGTCCTCGTCGTTGCTAATTTCCTCTCCAAAATATTCCCCTCTAAAGGCATCCCTCAACATTTCATATTCATCATACACATCTTGACGATCATTCATTTCTTGAATTTCTTTTTCATGAAAACGCCATATGGTGTAGCTCTCAAGAAAACCGGTAGCATATAAGTGAAACTCAACATCGAGAATGAGTTGAAAGAGTTGATTCCTACATGTAGTACACGGACATCTAATCAAAAGTTCCGGATTATCCGGTTCCTTACTATTATTTTTTGCAAATGCCAAGAAATAATTAACCCCTTCAATAAATTCTTTCGAAAAACCATAACCACCGGGATTAGTTCGTTTAGAGATCCAACTAGTATCGTAAGACATCTACAAATATAAAAAAAATATGCAAATTACACAAGTGCACACATATATATGTTGAACAAGTAATGAACTTATAAATAAATCACATATATTTAAATGCAATAAATAAAGTAAAGGAGATTGAATCCTTACATTGATGATTGTTGTAATCATTGTTGCTATGTCATGTTATGTAGTGAATGATGTGAAGATGTATTTTTATTTAAAAGAAAAAGTAGGAGGAATGTAATGTTAGAGATTATGCAGTAGCTTGGAATTTTACACAGATGAATTTACGAGGGAAATTCCGTCATAAGTTTTTTAAAAAAATTATTACGTACAGCTACAGTAAATGCAAGTAGGTGGCATTAACAGTGGTTGGTGAACTGTGAACTAACTTATGACGGAATTTCCGTCATAAGTTCATTCCTACACGACATCATTTTATACATTAAAAAAATTAATTCATTTTATAATTAAATTTAATTCCAATATCCAAATTTACGACGGAAAATCCGTCGTAAGGTAACTTCTAAATGTATTTGTGACGAAATTTCCGTCGTAAGTTACTTACCAAACCACGTCGTTCCCCCCTTGAAAAAAGTAATATATTTTGAATAAAGTTTAACGACGGAAATTCCGTCGGAAGTTCCCTGTTAACCAATTTACGACGGAATTTCCGTCGGAAATTAAGCTTCGAAACGTCGCCGTTTTTCCTAGCTGGCTTAGTTAGCTAAATTCAATTAAATTTTATTAAAATAATAAAATTTACGACGAAAATTCCGTCGTAAGTGAGCTGCTAAAATGAATTTATGACGGAAAGTCCGTCATAAGTTAAATGCAATTACTTTTCAATTAAATTTTAATTGGTTGGAGCTAAATTTTATTAATAAAATATGTATCTTACGACGAATTTCATTTTCGCCGTAAGTTAGGCGCGAAATTTACGACAGATTTGATATTCCGTCGTAAGTTCGGCGCAAAAATTGTTTCCGTCATAAGTGGGCCGTCATAATTGGCCAAATTTCTTGTAGTGTATAGGCAAGGTGCAAATGGATACATTATAATTTTATAAGCATGTTATTTATTGATTTCAACTCTTTCACACGGTCAGGTGTGAAGTCAAGTTATGTTTCATTAGATTTAAATAGTAAGTTTACCCCACTATTACACCAACTACTTCCCCCGCTATCTCATATTTAATAATAAAAAATACTATTACACCAACTACTTTCCTCCCACTATCTTAAATCTATTATTAAATATTGATAGATGCCACCACTTTACACACTTTTCATCTAATTTTGCTTTACACACTTTTCATCCAACTTTACTCATTTTTTATTCATTGTTTTTGTCTTCGTGTCCCCCTCCAATATAAACAAAACAAATGAGGGGGACGGAGGGAGTATTAGTGAAAACAAATATTAGCATGTTTGATGTTAACAGCTAAAAAACTTAAAACAGTTACTAGTTGAGACAAACGAGCTCCTAGTCTAACAGCTCTTCGCAGACAATACATAGTGATGACATAAACAAGCTGCAAATACGTAAAAATATTACTTTTATATTATAAAATTTTGCTATTTTGGATAAGTTTTAAAATGTAAAGAATTGATAGGAACATCAAAAAAAAAGTGTAAAGAAACGAGAAATATAGTTAGTTATTAATAATAAAATATAATAATTTGATACTTTACAATTTCGTATATCATATTATTATATAAATTTATAAAAACATGAAACTAAAGTCATATAAATAAGCTATAAAAGCTAATATTCCCTCCATCCCACCCAATTATTAATATTTCGATGAGACACGAAGATTAAAAAATGTAAATAAAATCTCCATCTTAATATTTGGATGAGACACAGAAATTAAGATATGTAAAGAAAAGTAAAGAAAAGAAAAAGTGGGTCGTAAGTTGGTACGATCGAAATATGTTTTTTTATATAAATGTTAACATTTGGCTGGATCGAACATCCAAAAAAGGTGTTAATAATCTGTTAAAATTGAGGGAATAACATTTTAATTAAATTTATCTATCTATTATTATATATATAATAGTCCAACAAGGGGTTTAAATTAGTGAGACATTGTAATCAACTTAAATAGTGACACATTTTATTCTATTTTGAATTGTCTAAATTGCCCTTATATTTTCATTTTTCAAAAAATATGGTAGGTAAGAATCGAACCCAAGTCTTACCATTAATTTGCACACCATCCTACTACTACGCCACTCAATCATATGTGTTATGAATCATGCACATACTATGTGTTCGTGTATGTTCGTGAATTAAGAATATTAAGTATTATGACTACTAAATTTTTTAAATCATTTTTTTTGTGTTACATTTACAAATTTGTATCATGTTATTTTATAGTATAAAATAGTGATTTATAATATGTATTCAACTTATACATTTCTAAAATATTCAATTCAATAAAATAATATTAATAGTAAGTATTTACAATATATATATATATATATATATATATATATATATATATATATATATATATATATATATATATATATATATATATATATATACACATAAGACATCTATTACATATTTAAAAAATTCATTACATTTAAATGCATATTATTTCGAAAAATGGTTCATGAACGCGTAATAATCAGAACATTTAAATGCAAATCATTGCACCAATGTAGTTCGACATATTTCAGATTCAAAATCGGAGCATGACTTGATGTTTTAAAAGTACTCAAAATTTCATCATTTTATACATATGATATTAGCCTTATCCGGTGGGATTGCATTGTCAGTTGCAAGATTTAGTATGTTTGTTTGTTCGTGAGATAGACGAGATCGTCGTCCAATTTACAGTAGGGGTTGTAACAATCCACATCGATCTGTCATCGCTAATCTACCACCATTGCTCAATCGTCGTTACTCACATGGCTACTCCTCCGGTGGTTGCTAAACACTCCGGTGGTTTCTAAACACGAATGTTTTTAATCAATTTAGTCGGGAAAACAAACATATCAGGTAGATTTGCTTTAGATTTAAAATTTTCAAATCCGACTTCTTTCATCTAGATCTGATTTCTTTCATCTAGTGATGGTTAAGGTGGTTACGACGTCTATAATGGGCAAGATGAATGATGTATGGTGGATATGGTGGTCGTAGGTATGGTGAAGGCAACGCTTTACGTGATTTGTTTAAAAAAAATTGGTGATTAGTATCAAAATTTGGTGATTTGGGTTGAAATTTTAGTAATTTGGTCAGAATTTTGGTGATTCTGTATGTTGTGATAATAGTAGCAATCTGATGGTGAATTTTGTAGGTGGCAGATTAGTGATAAGGGTGGTTTAGTGATAGTGATTGTGATGGTGGTGAGTGTAGGATGGTGGCGTGATTTGTGACAGTGATATTGGTTTTGGTGAGGCAGAGATGATGGTGTTATTTGGTGATTTATATAAGAATTTTTGGTGATTTGTATTGAATTTTTTGGTGATTTTCTTTGAATTTACCTTCAGATTTTTGATGATTTGAATTTTTTGGTAATTTATGTTTAAAAGTTTGGTATTGTGCTTTTAAATTGTTAGTGATTTGAGTTGAAATTCGGTAATTTGTGTTGAAATTTGGTAAATTGTGCTTGATATTGGTGATTTTTCTAGAATATATTGTAGTGAATCATTCGATAATTTTTTGGTCATACTGGATGTTTTGGAAGTTAGGATGTAGCAGTGGTTGATCTAGTGATCGTGTTTGTTTTGACTGAAATATCTTTCTTTCGATTTTAAAAAAGAAAAGCTGGTTGTTCAACAAGCGCGTGTTTGATTTATTGGGCTTAGTTTGTGGCCCAATATGCATTTCTCATTATAAGAGGGTCTCATTTGAGTAGCCCTATATATATATATAATATGCCAATATTATATTAATTAATATATATTAGAAATATATATTAAAATATAAATAAAATATTATTTAAATTTAAGAAAACCGTGCATCGCAAGGGTAATAGGCTTGTATAAATTATGCACAGCTCCCTTTTATAAGTGTGGCCAGAGACAAATTATACAACTAACTATGTCTATAGTTTGACATATTGTGATTTTTCTTTTGTCTTATACACTGATCAAATTCACTTCTTTAATTATTTTTCCTTAAATTTGTTCGTAAATTTTTTGGTATTGCACACTGCAATGTTTGGACAACTACAGTTACTCAGGTTTTGTTGATTATTTTTCTTTTAAAATTTATGTGCCACATAAAAGGTTCATACTAATAATCTATGGCCATGGTTCTTGCAAGATTCGATCACTCTACCTTTAGCAGAATTTTTTTTGGTTACCAGTAGCAATAGGAATTAATGTTTAACTTGGAAAAATTTATCAACAAAAGATTATTCTTTATTCTAATATGTGCTTCAAATGTCAAAAATAGCTCAACTCAATGTAATGACTATAGACTATGATCTTTTTAGAAAAATAATCGCAGTATCTTGTAAATATAATTGCCATAAAAGCGAGAGACAGAACCTTATTTGGTCATGTAAACGGCGTCAATGTGCAATGTATTAATAAATTACTATATTGAATAAGATGTAGTACCAAAGATTAAACATGAAGTTATTATTGTACATGGTATTGCAAATTACAAATGCTTTTGCCAAAATGTCTAATATCGAATTATTATTTGAGTACATGTCGACAAATCATCAATATTGAGCACCAGTTTTGTTTGTAAATTGACATTTTGTAATATTTGTAGATTGACATTTTGGTGAACCGTATAGGCATTTATCAATTGAACAATTGTTACATAATTTTAGGTCTACTGTGGGCGCAAAATGTTCATTATTTTTGAACATCGTGTTAATTTACAGGAACAGAGGACTTTTTGTTTATGTTAATTGATGATTTCTCTATGTCATCTGCCCAGAAATCTTATTATTTGCAGTAGGCAACAAATTATTAGTATCTGTTTTAAAAACGTCACATTTGTCTGCAACAACCTCAAGTAGCAGTTGCATATCACTGGCAAAAAGTACAGTACTATTTCTGCCCATCCTTTGCTTGATTCTAGGGGTATGTTTTTGTTGGACCATGATTTCAGTACCCTTTCAAATTTGTAACAATTTTTGACTATATCCTTGTTTCGAAAAAATCAAGTCGAGTTGAGTTTGCTCGTGAATTACGACGAAACCAATCAAGTTGAGTTTATTGAAGTTATATTTTGAAACTGAGTATAACATTAAAAACAATCGTATGCAGCTTGAATAATATAATAATGAATATACTGTCCAATCTTTCACTGTCATTAGAATACAAAGACGAGAGAAACAAGTAATCAGGTGCAACTGAGCAAGAAAGGAACACCAAAATTAACTACAAATATTAATTATTCTATCTCTTTGCATTTGTTCTCCAGATTTACCCCGTACATGATAACTGTGATAACTCTTGCTGCAGCCTCCAACCTCGTGTGCTGATAAAAATTAATAAATTAGTCATTGTAATTTAAAATTAATCAATTAGTCATTGTAATTTTGCAAAGTCATCATTATAATTTTGCAACTTGGAGATTGTATGCTTCAGTAAACCTGTGTTTTTTGCATTATATCTGTACGTTCATGACACTGTACTCCGGATTTTGAACAAATGAAATTTTAGCTCTCATTTCCAGTTTTGCTCTATATCAGTGTGGAAATTGTAAATAAAAAGCAGCTAAACTTATTTTAAGCGTAGTTTTTTTATTGAGGCACAGTAGGCTCCTTCGTTCTCCATTTTCTTTCAAATGAATTAACAGAGCTGTGCATCACATGTTTTTATGTTTTCAGGTGTACCCTCGGAAGCACCACGCCGTCGTAGGAACATTGACCTTAGGAAGGCAGCATTTGGTGAGTCTGTGCATTCATGCTTCTGTTTATAGCTTAGCCTCTCACAAAATATATGCACCTTTCCCTCGCAGCTTCCACCAACGCAAAACTTGACCGTGGGAACCCGGATCAGGTCTGCCATTTCTGCGGGGCGCATGTGGAAGGCGGAATTCACTGGGAGGCACATTGTCCAGGGCCCAAAGGCACATTTTAATCAACTTAAATAGTGACACACTTTATTCTATTTGAATTGTTTAAATTGCCCTTATATTTTCATTTTTAAAAAATGTGGTAGGTGAGATTCAAACCCAAGTCTTACTATTGATTTGCACACCATCCTACCACTACACCACTCAATCATATGTGTTATGAATCATGCACATACTATGTATTCGTGTATGTTCCTGAGTTAAGAATATTTAGTATTATGACTACTAAATTTTTTAAATCATTTTTTCGTGTTACATTTACAAATTTGTATCATGCTATTTTATATTATAAAATAGTGATTTATAATATGTATTCAACTTATACAATTCTAAATCATTCAGTTCAATAAAATAATATTAATAGTAAGTATTTACAATATATATATATATATATATATATATATATATATTACATATTTAAAAAATTTCATTACATTTAAATGCATATTATTTCGAAAAATGGTTCATGAACGCGTAATAATCAGAACATTTAAATGCAAGTCATTGAACCAATGTAGTTCGACATATTTCAGATTCAAAATCGGAGCATGACTTGATGTTTTAAAAGTACTCAAAATTTCATCATTTTATACATATGATATTAGCCAAATCCAGTGGGATTGCATCGTCATTTGCAAGATTTAGTATTTTTGTTTGTTCGTGAGATAGACGAGATCGTCGTCCAATTTACTGTAGGGGTTGTAACAATCCACATCGATACGAATTAGTGTATTTGACGCCTCTATAAGAGCAAGTTAATATAATGCATATCAAAATTACAATCTTAGAGCATCTCCAATGGGGAAAAATCCTTAGTTAAAAGTCTAGGTGGAATACCTTAAATAAAAATTATAGAGATTGTGTAAAGAAAATTGCACTCCAACGGTACAAACCCCTTGTGTATAATTTTAGCCAACCCCGTGATATTGGCTATATTTGTCGAACCATAAAGACCTGTAACAAAATTACACGTCATCTATTACCATATTAAAAGAATACATTCTATTTATAAAAACTTGAAATAATAATAAAATACTATTTTTAAATTATAGTCAACTATTATAGCCAACACCGTTGGAGTACAAAACCTTACAAGTTCAGCAAATACCTTACAGGTTCAACAAATATTATTTTAGCTAACTATTTTTAGCCAGTCCCATTGGAGATGCTCTTAGTATGTGGTGGGTTTTTAGGTCAAGAACTTGACAAGATTTTAAAAAATACTTCGAATTTGACCATGATTGTTGCAATTAAACTATTATCACAACAATTTAATCAACTATTATCACAACAATTTAAATTTTTGAAAATAGCTAGAGCTATACAGAAACAAATATTTAAAATTTTAAATTGTAGGTAACGAAATTGTCTACCTCCCCATCTTTTTAAAATAATTTTAGGATCGAAAATGAATTAAAAATGAATTTTACAAATAAAGATCTTTTGAATGCAATACAACTTTTAAAATCATTTTAAAATACTTAAACACACAAAATAATTATCACATTTCACAGTTCTATAAAAAGTTTGAATTAATATCACAGTTTAAAACATTAGCTTATGTCAATTTTAATATTGGTGAATTCTTTTAAAAAAGGTCATTTATTTTCTTGATTTAATATTTAATGCAAATTTAGAATAAAAATTAATTTATTTGTTATTAATTAAAAAGATTTTTCACCGATCAATACAATTTGACAGTCCCATATAAACCTGTTAATTTCAAATATAACCTATATTAATAATATATAGGTTATAGATTACATAAAATGTTATTGAATTAATATATATCAAACTCGATTATGATGAAAATAATGCACGAACGACATTAGTACAAATATTTAAGTTTGAAACTAGAAAAAAGCTCGTTACTCGCATAGGTTCTAAAATATATAAATTTTCAATAAGAAAAAATATGAATTCTCCATTTCCCGCGAGATCCCCGTATCCCATATGGGACGGTGATTAGTTAGCAAAATTTTTTTTTTTTTTTGGATCGGGACGGATTCAGGAGGGGGGACATATCACTCACGACACGTAGTGACTCAATATTTATCACCAACTACCTATTGAATTCATTCAATACATGTAGATTACAAGTCACAAACAAGAAAATATATCATTCACTTTATGAGCTAAATTACCAACGTATCGCAAATTAGTAATGTCTTACGTACAAATCAAAATTATTGATATTTAGCCAACTTATATTTGATATATCTCAAATATTATACATATTCTCAATAAACGAATAATTAAAAATGTTATCGTTACGTGTTAAACAAAAAATATCTAGAAATTGACCTGTGCCTCGCACGAGTTATTATGCTTGTTATAAATTATAAGCTAACAAACACCTTTTGACTCTTTCGAGCATTTGTGTTAATAATCTATTAGAATCGAGAAAATAGCATTGTTAAATTATAAATTATAAGCTAACAAACGTCTTTTTACTCTTTCGAACATTTACGTTAATAATCTATTGGGATCGAGAAAATAGCATTATTAAATTATAAATTATAAGCTAACAAAAATCTTTTTGATTCTTTCTAGCATTTTCTTTTCTTCTTCTAATATAAGCTAATTAACAAACGCTCACTTAACTATTTCTTGTGATAACGTGTGAAAGTTTTGTCCACGCGACTTAAACAATGATACAATATTCAAAAGTAAGTAATTTAGTAGCAGAATAATTAAGAAATGGTTTGTCTACCAGCCGCCCTGGCCCCTGAGCTGATGCTCTCTTCATACGAATAGACAAGTTGAGAATACATATATATGATAACTAGTCTATAACCCGCACGTCTTTTTTAAATTTAATAATATTTATTTATATTTTAATAATTATATATCTCATATTTATTAATTAATATAATATTGACATAATATTATCAAATAATAATCGGTTAATTATATGATAGATTATTCGAATTATTACTATATTTTATCATAATAATATAAATATAAATGGAAGTATCGTATATACTTACATTCAAATTTTTGTTGATATTATCATATTCAAATTATGATTCCATAATATAATAATCCATAATGTAATATTTGTCTAAAATAGAATTTAATATTAATTTGTAATTGTGTGAAAATTTTATCGTTTATTATATATTTTTAGTTTGATTTCACTTTGTTGATTTATAATTTGTGGTAAATTTGTTAATAAATATGTGATATTAAAATTATTTAAACTGTTGAAAAATTTGATTTCCAAGTAATTGAAAGAGTCTAAAAAAGTTGGATGTAGGAGGAAATTTTTAATTCAAATATAACTAAAAGTGTATGTAATTGAATATTAATTTGAGTATAATTAAAGAGTTTGTTATTAAGTAAAATATGTGGTTTATTTTTGTAAAATAAAATTTTATATGTATTTTAATTTATTTTTTCATTTTTTGAAGGTGTTAACAAACTTTTTGGAAGGTGTTAACTGACTAACCAACCAACCAAATGACCCATTATACCCTGTTTCGCTTATAATAGATAGTATATAGATGTATATAGATGTGGTTTATTTTTTGTAAAATAAAATTTTATATGTATTTTAATTTATTTTTTCATTTTTGGAAGGTGTTAACAAACTTTTTGGAAGGTGTTAACCAACTAACCAATCAACCAATTATACCCTCTTTCGCTTGTAATAGTATAGATAGATTATTTTTTGTAAAATAAAATTTTATATGTATTTTAATTTATTTTTTCATTTTTGGAACCGACTAACCAACCAACCAATTATACCTTGTTTCACTGTATACTTATAATAGTATAGTCACTACTAGAAAAGCGGCTAAATTCAACGGGCAAATTTTCGTTGAATTTAGCTATTTACAACAGGATCCCGTTAAGTTTAACATAAATTCAACCGAATCTTTCCCGTTGTATATAAGGTTGTTGAATTTAGCATTTCGGTTGAATTTAAGCTTAAATTCAACGACTTCCCGTTGAATTTGGTGGCACTATTTTCAACCACTTTCCGTTGAAAATGCCCTTGCAAAGTTTCGACGAAATTTGAAATTTTGAATTTCACCAAAATCATTTTGCCGCCAATGGAAATGTAATCAACCGAAAATTGTTGAATTTAATTCTTCAAAAATCAACGAATTTCTTGCCACGTGTCTCGGTGGATTAAATTCAACCGAATTTTGTTATATTTAACTCTATCAAAATCAACAAGATTTAGTTGACTAAAACTTTTTTCTTTTTATATGTACTTTAAATGCAATCATATCTTGTTGAATCTACTTGACCATATGGTAATTATTTTCAACAGTTTAGTGTTGAATATAATATACCATAAAATACAATATTTTTATTATAACCTGCTTATGCAATTCCTGCTATGTACGTGAAGCATAACTATTACAATAGGAAATCAACTCCAAATGGTAGATCCAAAATAAAATCCATACATAATATTGCATTAGTTCCAAAATACAATCTAGACACATTGTTGCATTAGTTCAATGTCTTCATGTCTAGCACAAAATACCTTAACTTAAGGTTTTAAAAGAGAAGGCAATACTTAAATAAAGTCGATACTTAAATATTCTGAGACACAAAAACCACAAACAATGGTCTTCAAGCTAAAGAGGGTAGCGGGTTTGTAAATCCTCTAAATCAACATCGCTGACATTTTCGTGCAACACCATCTGACCCGATCTAGTATCCTGCAATCAAAAAGAGAGTAGACTCAATTTAGCAATAGATTAGACTCAATTTAGCAGCAGGCAAAGGAAATTAGAACAGATTTCTGAATTTCTGAATCAAAAGATTGGGAGTACAGGGAGGACTGTAAATGAACACATGTAAACCAGCAAATAACACTTGAACAGATTGATGCCAGTACTATGCTCATATATACATATATAACAGTCACTGTTTTCAAGAGGAACAGGCAGCTTAGAGACAAAATGGTGAACACCTCCATGTTTACAAGAGTAAAAAAAAACTTTCAAGACTTGATAAAAGATGAGAGCAGGAAAATGATGGCAGCTTAGAGACAGAGCACAAACTGATCATTCAGATCCATTCCCTACCCTCAAAACTATCAGTAACAGAAATCTTAATATAACTTGCCACAATGATAGTAGAAACCTACAAGGTTACATCACTAACCTCTTTAATACCAAGTTATGTCCGGTTTAACAACTATACTACTACATAATTTGCCTCTTGACCTAGAATGTTCAATTATGCTTACGAGGTTACTGGACCTAAGGGCAGAATTGCAGACCAACAGCAAATCCATATAATTCTCTGGAAACCTTGATTACTAGAAATATATTTTTAAACCGACAAAAGCTAAACCCTAAACAAGGTTAAATAATCAAAATGTTCAGTATGTAGTGACCAGAAGTAAGATAAAAGCGTAATCACATCGAAAAAATTGAGCCCACGTATATCACGGAGAGGAGTTCGATACTACAAAGATAAACATGTTTATTTATGAAATCTTTGAATTGATCAGTTGCCATCATTCTGTCCTGAAAAAATTGGTCCAGCATCCTAAAACTGAACCTAAGAGCTGTTTGATGTTCTTATGGAGGAAAGAGAATCACAAAAGAGAACAGCAACTTCCGTCACATTTTAGACAACACAACAATTCTCTTTTGATCATCCCCGTTTCCAAAAAAGAGGACACATATCCAGAAGTTGATCAACCACATAATTGCTTTAGATGACAGATAAGTTTGTACAGTGCATATACTAAAAAAATGATAAATACATTACTTTAGTAAGCTCCAGAAGGGTATGGCGTGGGAACATAAGTAGTTTTCCCTTCTTTGGTGGACAAACCTCCAGCAATTGCTCGACTTCACGTTTCCTTTGGCTGACTAGAGATGGTGGTGAATCCTGAGAAAGTTCTTCCTGCATAGTACGCTCCACAACGTCCTACATTACATAAGAACCTCAGATATAAGACCTGGTCATTGAATACAATAATTTCTGTAATACAAACCTCAAAAAATTGAAAGATTAAATGAAAAATTTACTATAAGTTTTCGCCCTATTTCTTCCACTTGTCCTTTCTTCTTGTACGAAGCATCAAACTTTTCCAGGATAGTAAGAGGTTTACTCGCTTTCTCCTCTAGTTCCAACAAAAGAAAAAAATATGGGAATAAAGGTAAGGAATGAATACAAGACAACTTGCTTAACAAGATGGCCCAGCAACTTACTCTACTTTTAATAATAGGTAAACAACTCATTATCAAATAACCAGTGTTAGATTAAGCAAGTACGAAAAATTTAGAAAATAACCAGTGTAAAATTTCTAAAATGAAAAGACACAAAAATGTATAAAAGCTTGAGGTTCAAGTACATTACAAGACACAAAAATGTACAAAGGTTAACTTGTTCATAACCAGTATCTTATTGGTCAAGTATGTATTATTATTTAAGAATAATACTTTGACATCTTTTTCTTCTAAATGCTATTCACATGTATTCTGATCTTCTTGATGTGTAACTTTTCTTTTTGTTGGAAATTAAGAATACTTGAGCAATGTTGTAAGTTATAGTTTAAAAGTACTACTGTATCAAGAATAAATAGAACTAAATGATCATTTCACCACTTCGTCGACTTGACAGGATCCTAGAATCAAATTCTTTAACCGACTGAAGGCACAAACTTTCTCGAATCTTTATTAGTCGGTGTTTAATAAGTAAGCATCTGAAATAGTAATTGCTAGAGTGGTTGATAATGTAAGGCTGGAAACTTGGAATCAGATGCTTTGATGACAACCTAGGGTATCTGGTTCAGCTTGGAATATGTTGGGCTCATTTTAACCAAAAACATATGCTGGGAAAGTGATTACTTCTCAAGCACCCAGTCCTTTTCACAACCTATGTAAATAACCCAACAATATGTTGAGGGGATTCCTGGAAAAAAACTGGGATCGCGAAACTTGGGGATTTTGATGGCTACTGCAAATAAGGTTGTGAGTTTATTGTGGATTCCTGTTGTTTATATTTTCAGGAGAAGTCTTATTCCATGTGGTCATAGAGGAGGCAGGGGCAGAATAATGTTTCAGCCCTTCACTCACCAAGTGTGGTTGTAGGCTTTGGCGCCCGTAGGGTCTAGTGGAAATGAGGAAATGATATTCGCATATATGTAAATCAAGTCGATATGTTAACATGTGTGCATAATTGCCGACATTGTCTCTCTTAAAGGGAAAAAATAGAAGTACAGAAGATGTATGTAAATGGTGTGGCACAGAAGCTGAAGACATCGAACACCTCTTCTGGAAATGTTCATTGGCACAAATGGCTTGGAAAAAATATTTGCTTATCAAAAAAAAAAAGTACCTCATAACGATGGTCAAATGGCTTCGCTCCACTACAATGCTTAATCTCTTACTTCTTGACATTTTCCCTGGCAACTTCTGACATCTTGGCAAATCCCTCAGTTTCCCAGTAATCAACTAGGCCATTCCATGCAGGTTCAGATAAGTAGTAAGGAGGGCAATTACGTAGATTTGCACTTGTGTCTCCCTTAGCACGTGCCTCCTCAACCCTTTTTAAACCATCAGTCTTCCAACCGTTCATATAACATCTCAAATTAGTTTTCAAATACTGCCTGACGACCGCATCCCCCTCCAGCTCTTTAATTTTATCACCACTATATTCTGGTGGATACTCATAAAATTCCTTTTAAACAAAAGTATTAGAACCTTTGAGAAAATAAGCATCATAAAAATAACAAATCATAATCATAGACAAGTGCTGAAAATGTGTATGCATTATCATACCTTAAACTCCTCTATGCACTCGTTCAAAAAGGTTTCTCGAGCCCGTTTCTTTTGTTTTGCTGTATCAAAATCCCAACGCGTTCTTACAATTGCTTTAAGTGTTTTCTTGTAATGAGCTTCCTTAAAGCTGTAATAATCAACAAAATTTTAAAAATATTAAATTACTAATTTTTTGCAAAAAACTAACAAGATTGACTAAAAATGTATGTACATTACTTTTTTTTTTGTTTATGAAGGTTACAACTCCAAGTCTGGGTTTTCCACGCATTGGTTTCTTTTTGTAATCACCATCACAAATGCTACGTTGAGCTCTCTCAAATGTAGTACCAGTACCATCACCCACAATTTGTTCCTCATCGTTTCCCTCTTCCTCTACTGAATCACCACCCTGTTCACTAACCTCCTCGTCCTGATCTTCTCTAACACCTGTACCAACATCTATTCTTCTCCCTCCCTCATCCTGGCCTTGACCCTGGCCCCCAACCCTATTTTTGTGTCTTCCATCTCCCCCTCTGTTGCCAGTAGCACTCCCCTGCATCTGAATTTGCCTGTGCAATTCTGGTGCCTAAGAATACATGCATGTACAACTCTTAGCTAAAACAATCGAATCAACAATAAGTAGCAACATCAACTGTCACCTACACACACACAAACACACAGTAACATTCACATCACAAAAATGGAAAACTAGACTAATTAAAACTACACATTATTAACAGACACATTATTAATTAATAAAATTTGGCAGATAAATTTCACAGCATTCGGTCCCTGTTTAAAAATTAAATTGTCAGATACTTGCTACACATGTCTAATAATTGCTCAACAAAACTATACTGTAACCTTAGGCCTTAGAAGATACTAATACCGACATAGATGTGATGTACATATTAAGTTTTACTAACACCTTAAGGTAGAAGAGCTGGTAAAGTGCTCTTTTGATCATGTTGTCTCGAGCTTAAATCATGGACGTCAATGTAATCCACTAGTAACAAGTACACAAAGCTGTAAATTAACAGACTCACTTACTTCAGTTAAGTGATCCTTGATCAGATTTAATTTGGCTAGCTGAGAGAGACTTGACTTGCTATCTGTCTAATACTTTCATCCAGAGTATTCGAGACAGTAGCTTAATCATAATATGATATGCCAGATACAGTAAGAAGAGTGAGAAAAAAGAATGGAAGAATATTAACCTAGGATGTAAGGGCATGCTTTCCAGGTTCCAGTTTTGTTTCGGATACCAGGGTTGTTACGATAATCAGTCATTCCATCTTTAGTATATACATCTTCTACTTCTGCTAAAGCCACATAAACAGCCATGGCTTATATCAGATTATGTTTGGTAGTATCTTATCGGAATTATTCCTTCAATAAATAGACCACTCTTGTGCTTGTAGTTGTAATAAGATGACCAAGTGTACGAGGTTTATCATCCTATGTAAACTAGAGGCTGTAAATAGAGACTTGTTCTGCTTCACTCAATTGCTCACATGATTGCATAGAATGTACATGAGTTTACCTACTAGTAAACTCGAGAAAATCATTTTGTCATAACTCGTGTATTACCTACTAGTATTATATAAACAAACAACGAATCTCGATAATTTAGGATCTACTTAGATTTTAGTATTATCTTCTTCGTAAACTCGAGAAAAGTTTCATGATTACCACTATAAATCAAAAAGTCAAGTAAATCAAAAAGTCAAGTACAAATAATAATACAAAAATGATTTTTAGTACTCTGTTAGCATTTCATAATACTATAATAACAATCAACATAAACTAAAGACAACATATCAAACCTTTGCAATAGCAGGACCTCGAGCAGGACCTCCAGCAATCCCCTGCATCTGAATTTGCTTGTGCAATTCTGGTGCAATTCTGAAAAAATAAAACATAAATTCATAACAGGAATGACAACCAATTTTTTAATTAACCAGCTATCATTGTAACAAAAGCTCTAATGAGTCAAAAAAGATAATGAATACATTTAATCAGCTCAAACAAATCAAAACCCAGAATAAAATGAATAAAAACAAACCCATAATACAAAGATACCAATATAAAATCAAGCAAACCCAAAATCGAAAAAACCCTAAATATACAACTAAAATTGAAATCATGAAAATATGAAAAAATCCATACCTGTTGTGACATATTCGCGAGACTTGTGAAAGCATTCTGAGAAGTTTGTGAATTTGTGAAACCATTCTGAGAAGTTTGTGGATTTGTGAGATTTGTGACAGGTTTGTGAGATTTGTGGATTTGTGAATTTGTGAGATTTGTGATAGGTTTGTGAACTTTTGAACTTGTGAGAGATTTATTAGAGGTTTATGGAATTTGTGAGATTCTTGAGGATTTTGTGGAAGGATTTTGAGGTTTGTATGCTTTTCGTTTCAGTCGTGAGGATTCCATTTGTCGGTGTGAATAAGAGCGTGAGATTGTTGGCTGTAAGCAGTTGTGAATAAGAGCGACTAGGAGAGGGAGAAAGGATAAGAGGGCTATATATACCTATGGATGTAAGACATATGTTATTTAGGCCACTAAATTAATACAACAGAAATCAGTTGTTTTAAATATACCACTTGAACAAAAATAATTCAAATATTAAACATAATCATCACAATAATTCCAAATTTAATACAAACTTAATAAAATTTAAAAAAAAATAAACTAACACATATCCTCATCGCTCTCACTTTCTTCATCAACACTTATGTCTTCATCTTTGTCATTATTTTGTTCTTCGTTGTAATCATCCACGGAATTATCATTCTCAACAAACCTCAAATCGATAAAAAAAATTGTAGGATCATGAATAATCACCGGCTCAACATGAGAAGATGAAGTGTTTGAAAGATCATTTTGCAAAGCATCATCATTTGAGATAGAGCTCTTTTTTGATACCACTTCTTCATTGACAAAACGACTCTTCGTTGTTAATACCGTGTACCATGGTGATTTTGGATTTGAAATGCTTCTCGCATAATAAACTTGATGAGCTTGACTAGCCAAAACGAACACATCCTCGGCATTTAGTGTTGATCTAACATCCACTGTAGTCATTCTATTTTTATCCACTTTGACATGTGTTGTATGATCAAACCAATGACACTTGAATAATATAACTTTATGTCCATTATGATAATGAAGCTCAAGTACTTCTTCAAGTCGACCATAATTATTTTCATAACTCTCCTTGTAAGAAGTCCCTACATACAAATGAGTAAACTTCTTAGGTACCAACAATGCAGAAATATAACAATTTGCGCAACCAAATATCTTACCTATGACAAGCACACCAGAATTTGGTGAGGTACGTTCATTAGGATTTGCGCAACCAAATTTATAACCATTACAATAGCAACCATTATAAATATCCACGTCACGCATCGGACCTCTTATCAAATCCTTAAATTTGAGTTTGAGCTTTGGATCATCCGCTACCTAATTGTATATAAATGAACAGTATATATAAGTGCATTAGAACATTTGAAGACAACAAGTATGTATGTATTTGGACACATACCCTTCTTTCCAACCAATTTGTGAATCGATCTTTTTGAAATCAAATTTTTGAAATCAAATTCTGGGTATTGTTTGTGTACCAACTTGTGAAATTCACTATAAAATAACAAAAATTAATATAATAAAATAAAAAAAGCAAACAAAAAAGTATGAGTTAAAAGATCCTACCCCAAGTACTTTGCAACCTCTGGTGTATTAATAAGAACATAATATTTGATGAGTCTATCTTCATCAACACTCAAGATTCTATGTCCTTTTCTTACAATGGGCTTCGTTGGATATGTGTAAATGTCTAACAAGTTAGGATCATTGCACTTTTTCGGTGCCTGGTTACAACCCAACCGATTATGCACTGTTTCGACCTCCGATTCAAAATAAAGTGAGCAAAAATGCACACATTCCTCCTCGATGTAGCGTTCTGCCATTGAACCCTCTGGATGTGCTTTGTTCCTAACTTTCATCTTCAACCCATGCAAGAATCTTTCAAAAGGATACATCCAACGGTATGTGACGGGACCACCCAACTTACACTCGGTAGCCAAATGTAGTGGGAAATGCTCCATCGGGTCAAAGAAACCAGGAGTAAAAATGGTTTCGAACTTAGACATTATCCTCACTATATCTTTCTCCATTTTTAATAGATCTCAAGGTAGATGAACAAAAATCTTGGAAGAAGTTAGACAACTCAATAATGGCATCACCTACTTGCCTCGGTAGTAAATCGCGACAAATAATAGGCAACAATTTTTGCATGAAAATATGACAGTCATGCGACTTCATCCCACGAACAGAATGTTTTTCAAAATTCACACACCTAGATATATTTGAAACATACCCATCTGGAAGTTTAAGTTCCGAAATCCACTCTAACAACTTATCAACTTATTCCCTCAGGAGCGCATACGGAGCATGTGGCATTGTGTGACCATCTATAGTCCATAACTCACGTCGTATACCAAGTTCCTCACAATCATGTCTTGATTTCAAATTGTCTTTAGTCTTGTTCTTATCATTTAACATGGTGTAGAATATGTTTTCAAAAACATTCTTTTCAGTGTGCATGACATCAATATTGTGACGAAGTGCAAGTGTCTCCCAATATAGGAGTTCAAAAAATGGAGAATAATGAGTCCAGTTATGAGTCACTCCAACAGTAAATGCATAAGTAAATTCAACGGAATACTGTTGAATTTGATATTCGGTTGATTTTATGCCGTTGAATTTAAGTTTTGGTGGGAACATTGGTGCCCGGCGAAATAATGGGAGAAGTAAATTCAACGAGATACTGTTGAATTTGATATCGGTTGATTTTATTCCGTTGAATTTAAGTTTTGGTGGGAACTTTGGCGCTAGGCGAAATAATTGAATAAGTAAATTCAACGAGATACTGTTGCATTTGATATCGGTTGATTTTATTCCGTTGAATTTAAGTTTTGGTGGGAACTTTGGCGCTAGGCGAAATAATTGAAAAAGTAAATTCAACGAGATACTGTAATATTTGACTTTCGTTGTTTTTATTCTGTTGAATTTAAGTTTTGGTGGGAAAATTGCCGCCAAGAGGAATAAAGCCATAAGTGAACTCAACGAGATACTGTTGGATTTGATTTCGGTTGATTTTATTCCGTTGAATTTATTCGGTTGAAATTGACGTCCGGTCATAGCTCGTAGGCCATTGACCATATAATCAACGAGATATTCTTGAGTTTATCGCCCGTTGAATTTATTCCGTTGAATTTAACCGTTTTTTCTAGTAGTGAGTATAGATTAGTGAATTGGGATTATCTAAAAGTCGGATTAGGTTGAAAAAAGTTACTGAATACTTAAAAGTACTTTCATTTTATTTAAATAAAAGCTAATTTTTACTAATGTATTAGTATCATTTTAGATTAATTTATAAGTAACACATAATGTATAAAATAAATAAAAATATAAAATGCTATTCAATACTTTAGGAAAATGATATATGTTTTTATGAAATTAAGATAGTTAAAGGAAATAAGTAAATATCTTACTAATTGTCAAAATTTAATTAGAAATTATTAAACAAGTAAATACTAATTTTATAGATTAAACTTTTATATTATCCATGTATTGGATAAAAAAATATACTCCTTCTTCCCAAAAAGATTGACACACTTTTCTTTTTGGGAAGTAACAAAACTAATGAACTACTACAATTACTATTTTTGAACACTACTTTTCACTATTACACCCACTAACTTTATTACTTTTTTATTAAACAAATACTATAAACACTATTACACCCACTACTTTACTTCCACTATCTCAAATCTTTTATTAAATATTCATAGATCCCACCACTAACTCACTTTTCATCTAACTTTACTCATTTTTTAACAGGTCAACTCTAGCTTTTTTAATCTTCGTGAAAGTCAAACCAGCTCGGACTGTAGTATATATCTCAAACAAATCCTACGTCATAGATGTTGCATATTCAGCGTCAATCTGCATGGACCCTACCTTCTTCATTGTATATATCAAGGATACATGCTCTTTCACCTCATATTCAACAAGACATTTTTTAAGTGCTGTTAAACAATCTCATGCACTGTAAATAATTTTTTTTTCAATTGATAGTCTGTAAGTACTGTGGTTGACATCCAATAAAAATAATAATTAATTTAAAAGATATTAAAGAAAAATCTACACTACACATCTATATATGAAAGCCAGCAATTTTTAAAAAAAATACCAAGCCAACAAACCTGGTCTTGAATTCTTTCTTAACATCTTTAAATATAAGCTAACAAACATCTTTTTAAACTCTTCTAATTTTTAATATAAGTTAACGAATGCCCTCCTAATCTCTTTCACTTAATTCTTGCATGAAAAACATTAAGAAAAAATAATAATGATCATCCTTAACATAAAATTTTAATGTTGAATATGAGTTTCACCTAAATATAGTACAGAGTGGATGAATATTTTATCCATCTTTTAGTAAATTTTTAATTTTGAATAAATTTATTATGTATCTTAAAATTATGTGCTTGAATGAATGTAATATGGATTAAAGAACTACACATAATTTCATTTTAATCCAGTATATTGTTTGATCGAAACTTTGCTGCTTCGATTTTTCATAGAAATATTTTAAAATATTATTCTTGAAAACTTAAAAAAAAGACTTGTACACTTATCTATACTATACTATTATAAGCGAAACAGGGTATAAATTATACTATTATAAGCGAAATAGGGTATAAATGGTTGGTTAGTCGGTTGGTTAACACCACCTTCCCAAAAAATTTGTTAACACCTTCCAAAAATCTATACTTCAAGTATGTCTCAAGGCATCAATTCTACGACCATCACTTTGGTCCCTAAAGTGCCTACTCCAACTACGATGAAGGAGTTGAGACCTATCTCGCTATGTTCTGTATCCTACAAATGCATTGCGAAGATTATAGCAAATCGCTTAAAACTTCTCATTCCAGGCCTTATCAATGTCTCACAATCAGCTTTTATCAAGGGAAGACATATATCGTATAATATACTCATGGCTCAAGAGATTTTTCGAGGGTATAACAGGGATACAGGTAAACCTAAATGTGCTTTAAAAATTGATCTGCACAAGGCATTTGATTCTATAAATTGGGACTTCTTGATTGAGGTTCTAGTTAAAATGAACTTTCCTCAGAGGTTCATCTCGTGGATTCAGGCTTGTATAACAACTCCAACATATTCAGTCAAGATTAATGGGGAGCTAAAGGGCTATTTTAAAGGAGGGAAAGGCCTAAGGCATGGGGATCCCTTGTCCCCTAATTTATTTGTAATCGCGATGAATGTTCTGTCTTGTATCCTTTCCACAACCCAAAGCAATTTCAGATTCCACCCGAAGTGCAATGACATGAAACTAAACCATTTTTTTTTTCTGATGATGTCCTCCTTTTTGCAAATGGTGACAAGCATTCTCTTCAACATCTTATGCAGTCTATGGATAGGTTCTCGGCCATGAGTGGTCTGCGACCAAATGCGGACAAAAGCACTGTTTTCTTTTGCAGTTGTGCCCAGGAAGTAATTGATTGGTTTGATTCAACCTATGCAATCCCTCATGGCGATCTCCCTGTTAGGTTCTTAGGAGTCCCTCTCATATCCACAAAGCTGACTGTCAATGACTGCATCCCTCTGATAGATAAAATTACTGCTAGAATTTTTGAATGGACTAATTCCCTGCTATCTCTTGCTGGGCGTGCGCAGCTCATTAGTTCGGTTCTCCTTGCCATCCAAAATTTCTGGTCAAACAACTTCACCCTTCCTGGTATTGTTCACAAGAAGATTCAATCTATTCTGACTCGTTTTTTATGGCAAAGTAACGTTCTGAGGCGGGGTGGCGCAAAAGTGAAATGGGATCATGTTTCTCTACCTCGGAACGAAGGGGGGATTGGTCTTAAAAACCCTAGGGATTGGAACAAGGCACAGATCCTTTTACACCTGTGTAAGGTTGTTAACTATGGTAATTCCTTATGGCTTATGGCTTATGTGGGTCAATAGAACTGCTCTAAAAAGGAAAAATTTCTGGACGATGGACATTCCATCAGATTGTTCGTGGATATGGCGTAGGGTGTTGAAACTTCGTCTTATGGCTCACCAGTTCATCACCTATTCCATAGGAAACGGAATGCGAACCTCTCTTTGGTTCTCTCCGTGGTGGAATGCAGAGTGCTTAGCTCAGTCTAAACATGACAGGATAATAGCTCAGTCTGGAGTTAATGCAGAAGCTACAGTCAATGTCTTAATACAATCTGGTGACTGGGTACATCACATAGATGATGCTCTTGCAAAATGGCTTTCTGATTTCAACTATCCTCAATTTAACCTCTCACAGGATTATGTTATATCTTGGGATGGTACGAGTCTGTCCAAATTAAAGGCGTGGAATATTTGGGAGTCGATTAGGATCAAACAGCCGGAAGTAGCTTGGTATAACTACGTATGGCATAAACTTCATATAGCAAGGTTTGATTACTACGAGTGGTTGTTGTGTTTAGATAGATTACCTACTCTTCACCGTCTATCTAATATGGGGATTGTTTCGAACACACAATGCTACCTATGCGTCCAAGGCGAAGAAAAGTCGAGCCACCTTTTCCTCTACTACTCTTACTCTGGGTGGGTTTTACAGCAGCTAGCATTCATGCTTAATCTTTCCATTCGAGCAAATTCTTGGTTGGAGCTTCTGACAAACTGGTATGGGACATTAAATTTACCTCACCGTTTGCTAGCTATGCTCACAGCTCAAGTATTTGTTTATCACATCTGGAGGGAAAGAAACAATCGTGCTCATGATAAAGGTTGCATAGGCCCGGGTTCAATTTTGGCTTGTATTGTTTCAGATATTAAGGCTAGGTTATCCAGCTCTACTTGGTTTGCTAAGCATTGCCAAACGGATGGCCTTAGTAGATGGTTAACCTATTAATGGTTCTTAGCCTTTAGTGCTTTTGTTGCTTTGTTTGTTGCCTGCTCTATGGCATGTCATAGCGCAAGGGTGTATCCCTATTATTCTTACAATATATTATATAATCAAATGATTAAATTTAATATATATATATATATATATATATATATATATATATATGTATATATATATATATATATATATATGCAGGTGCTCAAATGAGACCCTCTCTTATAATCAAAACTGAGATTTAATGTCAACCACATAAATTTCATATGTATATTAAATCCCAACCATATAATTATAGATCTAAATTATTCCATGCCTCCTACCTCTCTCTCCTCCTCCATTTCTATCTTCCCCTTTCCTTCACCCCCAACAATCACACTTCATTTCCCTCCACGTTGCTGCCATGTCATTTTCGGCGAATAAATTAACATCGCCACCTACCACCGTTGCTATCCCCCCGATCTGTCATCGCTAATCTTCAACCATTGCTCAATCGTCGTTACTCACATGGCTACTCCTCCGGTGGTTGCTAAACACTCCGGTGGTTGCTAAACACGAATGTTTTTAATCAATTTAGTCGGGAAAACAAACATATCAGGTAGATTTGCTTTAGATTTAAAATTTTCAAATCTGATTTCTTTCATCTAGATCTGATTTCTCTCATCTAGTGATGGTTATGGTGGTTACGACGTCTGTAATGGGCAAGATGAATGATGTATGGTGGAGATGGTAGTGGTAGGTATGGTGAAGGCAACGCTTTACGTGATTTGTTTAAAAAAAATTGGTGATTTGTATCAAAATTTGGTGATTTGGGTTGAAATTTTAGTAATTTGGACAGAATTTTGGTGATTCTGTATGTTGTGATAATAGTAGCAATTTGATGGTGATTTTTGTCGGTGGCAGATTGGTGATAAGGGTGGGTTTATGATAGTGATTGTGATGGTGGTGAGTTTAGGATGGTGGCGTGATTTGTGACAGTGATATTGGTTTTGGCGAGACAGAGATGATGGTGTTATTTGGTGAATTATATAAGAATTTTTGGGGATTTGTATTGAATTTTTTGGTGATTTGCTTTGAATTTACCTTCAGATTTTTGATGATTTGAATTTTTTGGTAATTTATGTTTAAAAGTTTGGTATTGTGCTTTTAAATTTTTAGTGATTTTAGTTGAAATTCGGTAATTTGTGTTGAAATTTGGTAAATTGTGCTTGATATTGGTGAATTTTCTAGAATATACTGTAGTGAATCATTCGATAATTTTTTGGTCATACTGGATGTTTTGGAAGTTAGGATGTAGCAGTGGTTGATCTAGTGATCGTGTTTATTTTGACTAAAATATCTTTCTTTCGATTTTAAAAAAGAAAAGCTGGTTGTTCAACAAGCGCGTGTTTGATTTATTGGGCCTAGTTTGTGGCCCAATATGCAGTTCTCATTATAAGAGGGGTCTTATTTGAGTAGCCCTATATATATATATATTATGACAATATTATATTAAGTAATATATATTAGATATATATATTAAAATATAAATAAAATGTTATTTAAATTTAAGAAAACCGTGCATCGCAAGGGTAATAGGCTAGTATAAATTATGCACAGCTCCCTTTTATAAGTGTGGCCAGAGACAAATTATACAACTAACTATGTCTATAGTTTGACATATTGTGATTTTTCTTTTGTCTTATACACTGATCAATTTCACTTCTTTAATTATTTTTCCTTAAATTTCTTCGTAAATTTTTTGGTATTGCACACTGCAATGTTTGGACAACTACAGGTACTCAGGTTTTGTTGATTATTTATCTTTTAAAATTTATATGCCACATAAAAGGTTCATACTAATAATCTATGGCCATGGTTCTTGCAAGATTCGATCACTATCTTTAGGAGAATTTTTTTTGGTTACCAGTAGCAATAGGAATTAAAGTTTAACTTGGAAAAATTTAACACCAAAAGATTATTCTTTATTCTATTATGTGTTTCAAATGTCAAAAACAGCTCAACTCAATGTAATGATTATAGACTATGATCTCTTTAGCAAAATAATCGCAGTATCTTGTAAATATAATTGCCGTAAAAGCAAGAGACAGGACCTTATTTGGTCATGCAGACGGCGTCACTGTGCAATGTATTAATAAATTACTATATTGAATAAGATGTAGTACCAAAAATTAAACATGAAGATATTATTGTACATGGTTTTGCAAATTACAAATGCTTTTTGCCAAAATGTCTAATATCGAATTATTATTTGAGTACATGTCGACAAATCATCAATATTGAGCACCAGTTTTGTTTGTAAATTGACATTTTGTAATATTTGTAGATTGACATTTTGGTGAACCGTATAGGCATTTATCAATTGAACAATTGTTACATAATTTTAGGTCTACTGTGGGCGCAAAATGTTCATTATTTTTGAACATCGTGTTAATTTACAGGAACAGAGGACTTTTTGTTTATGTTAATTGATGATTTCTCTATGTCATCTGCCCAGAAATCTTATTATTTGCAGTAGGCAACAAATTATTAGTATCTGTTTTAAAAACGTCACATTTGTCTGCAACAACCTCAAGTAGCAGTTGCATATCACTGGCAAAAAGTACAGTACTATTTCTGCCCATCCTTTGCTTGATTCTAGGGGTATGTTTTTGTTGGACCATGATTTCAGTACCCTTTCAAATTTGTAACAATTTTTGACTATATCCTTGTTTCGAAAAAATCAAGTCGAGTTGAGTTTGCTCGTGAATTACGACGAAACCAATCAAGTTGAGTTTATTGAAGTTATATTTTGAAACTGAGTATAACATTAAAAACAATCGTATGCAGCTTGAATAATATAATAATGAATATACTGTCCAATCTTTCACTGTCATTAGAATACAAAGACGAGAGAAACAAGTAATCAGGTGCAACTGAGCAAGAAAGGAACACCAAAATTAACTACAAATATTAATTATTCTATCTCTTTGCATTTGTTCTCCAGATTTACCCCGTACATGATAACTGTGATAACTCTTGCTGCAGCCTCCAACCTCGTGTGCTGATAAAAATTAATAAATTAGTCATTGTAATTTAAAATTAATCAATTAGTCATTGTAATTTTGCAAAGTCATCATTATAATTTTGCAACTTGGAGATTGTATGCTTCAGTAAACCTGTGTTTTTTGCATTATATCTGTACGTTCATGACATTGTACTCCGGATTTTGAACAAATGAAATTTTAGCTCTCATTTCCAGTTTTGCTCTATATCAGTGTGGAAATTGTAAATAAAAAGCAGCTAAACTTATTTTAAGCGTAGTTTTTTTATTGAGGCACAGTAGGCTCCTTCGTTCTCCATTTTCTTTCAAATGAATTAACAGAGCTGTGCATCACATGTTTTTATGTTTTCAGGTGTACCCTCGGAAGCACCACGCCGTCGTAGGAACATTGACCTTAGGAAGGCAGCATTTGGTGAGTCTGTGCATTCATGCACCGGGAGGCACATTGTCCCGGGCCAAAAGGCACATTTTAATCAACTTAAATAGTGACACATTTTATTTTATTTTAATTGTCTAAATTGCCCTTATATTTTCATTTTTTAAAAACTGTGGTAGGTGAGATTCGAACCCAAGTCTTACTATTGATTTGAATACCATCCTACCACTACACCACTCAATCATATGTGTTATGAATTATGCACATACTATGTCTTCGTGTATGTTCGTGAATTAAGAATGTTTAGTATTATGACTACTAAATTTTTTAAATCATTTTTTCGTGTTACATTTACAAATTTGTATCATGCTATTTTATAGTATAAAATTGTGATTTATAATATGTAGTCAACTTATACATTTCCAAATCATTCAGTTAAATAAAATAATATTAATAGTAAGTATTTACAATATATATATATATAAATGTATAAGTGTATATATATATATATAGATAAATATATATATATATATATATATATATATATTTATACACTTATATATAGATAAATATACATATATATATACACTTATATATATATATATATGTATATATATATAAATGTATAAGTGTATATATATATATAGATAAATATATATATATATATATATATATACACTTATATATAGATAAATTTATATATATATGCATATACACTTATATATATATATATATATATACACACTTATTGATAAGTACATATTTTTTCATATTTTTATTGCCTATTTATTGCTTGAATTCGTATTTTAATAAATTATTTTGTTGCATTTCAGGATATTCAAGAAAAAATGAAGAAATGGCAAAATAAAGAAATATATGTCAAGGAAGAGAAAAGGAAGAAGGACCAAAATAGAAGAAAAGGAAAGAAAAGGGGGTGTGGTGCAAAACTGATTTTTATTTATTATTTTTTTTTGTTAGAAAAATGGATGGCTAGGATTAACCCACACAAAACAAAATGAATGGTGGGGATTAATCCACACCAACCAAAATCCCAAAATATTTCCTATAAATACCTCATTTTTCTCTTGTAAAAAAACAACCTCTCTTAGATTAGAACCCCTTAGGATTAGTATTAGTTAGTTGTAAATTTCTTTATAATTCTTGTGAACATTTTTATTAGTTCAAATTTTCAGATCATATTTCCTGTTTCGTTTTAATTGCATAATTCGAATGCTACTAGTGTCTCCTCCCATGTTTTCTTTATTTTCAAACAACAAACCCAGCAGTCCTTTTGTTTTTATCCTCTCCAACTCTTCAAATTAAGTACACAGACCCCTCTCTAATTCCCCTGTTTATTCAAATTCCCCAACAACTCTCTCTTTCTCTCTTAGTCGAGCCAAACCAGCGAATACAGTACCAGCACTTCTCCCTTCTCCTTCGAATACCCAGCCTCCCCTTCCCCTGTCTTTTTCTCCTATGTTTTGTTCTCGATAAATCACAACAACCCCATAGCACTAGTCTCTTGTTGTTCGAATTTCTAGAGTTCTAATCGTTGGTTTTCGTCGAGATTTTGAATTCATTTCATTGTTAGTTCTTGTGTGTATCTTGTTGAATTGCCGAGTTAAGTGCTGTTGAGTTGCGACTCGGTCTTGTTTTGGAGTTCGATTTGTAGTTGTTTTTTCCGACTCATTTTGCTGAGTTAATTTAGGAGTTGTTTTGCTGCAATTTTTGGGTCGAGTTTCGTAATGAGTTTTTAGTCCGTTTGGTGTGTTTTGTTCGCAGTTTTCAATTGAAATGGGTGATGTAGAGTTCGTTGTTTTGTTTCATAGTTCAAGTCATTTAATTGTTGCTTGAGTTCTTGTATTTTTGTCCGGGTTTCGAGTTCATGTGTTTAGTCTTTACTGCATTTTTTTTTTCTTGCTGTGAGTTTTTGACTGCGAGTAATTGGTCTATGTACTGCAATTCTTTGTTTTTCCGAGTCTTGCTGCGTTTTTGAGTTCTAGTCCACAGTTTTTGAGTTTGTTTAACTTGGTTGCTACTGAGTTTTAGAGTTCGAGTCGTTCTGTTGATGTTTGTCGAGTTCTAAAACTAATATAATTGCTTGCTGATGTGCTTCCGAGTTTAGCTCTCCTCTGTGCTGTGTCTAGGGTTTTGTATTCTTGGTAGAATTTTGCGTTTAGTTGCTGAACTCCTGGTTGTTCTGTTGTTTATTGTTGTAGGGTATAAGTAGAGTTCTTCGTGTTGCTAAGTTCATGTTTTTGATCGGTTTGAGTCTCCTAGCTGCTAGATTGTTTTAATTCTAAGTTCGCAAGTTGGAATGTTGCAGTCTGTGAGTTTTGGTTTTAGTTGTAGTACTGAGTTGTGTATATTATTTCTGCTACCGAATCTTCTGCTAGAGTTTTGTTTTTGAGTTTCATGCGTTGTTAAATTTTTATTTTTGTAAATAAAATCGATTTTTATTCCAATTAGTGGAAAGTCAAAATTTACTTTTTAATTAAAAATAAATTTAAAATTCCTTTAAATAGATTTTTTTTACAAAATCTTTTTGAAAATAAAATTAATTTAATTTAAGATTTTATCTTTAATAATTTTTAGAATAATTTAATTTTTGTTCTTTTCATCTTTAATTAATTAGTTTAGAAATAGAAAAAAAAATAAATTTTAATTTGCTTTTAAAAATAGTTTAAATTTTCTTTTAGGAATTAAAAGGTATAAATCAAAATTTTCTAAAAACCCAAATTGTTCTAGTTCGATTAAATTAAATTTTAAGGATCGCGAAAATATTAAGTCCCTGTGGAACGAATCTAAAATACTAAAACGAGATCGTGCGCTTGTGATAATTAAATTGTTTTTTTCGGCACATCAAGTTTTTGGCGCCACTGCCGGGGACCTAATTATTTTTCACGCCTTAATATTTAATTTTTCGGATTAGTATTGTTTCTTGCCTTAATTTTTTATTTCGTTTTTTTTAGGAAAGTTTGAAATTTCGGGACTCTTCTCTCGGAGCGTGGAAAAAAATTTGAATTTCTGGAAGCATGCTTCGGTAACCCGTATCTCACTCTTTTCGCATTTTTATTTTTAGAAAAGCTAAAAAAAAAATCACAAAAAAATTTAAAATTTAAAATCCAAAAAAATTAGCTAGTAAATACATAATTGTTGCATCATGCACTTAGGGCACATCATCTTGATTTTTATTTTCTTGTTTTTAATTTTCCGTACCTTATAAATTGTGGTGATTGCTGGAGGACCCAAAGGTACGTTAAATTTCTTTTTTTTTAGTTAAAACACGTAGTGTAAGCATCCATAATTGTTTATAGTTTTGTATATATATCGTTGTTTGTTGCATTAATTAGACGTTTGCCCCTAGAAATTTCGCGCTCAATTAGGAAGGTACCTAAGAAACAAAGTAATCATTAATTATTCCGACTCTTTGGTGTCTAGGCAAGCGAAAGCTTACCTGGCCAATTAGGATTTGGTGTCTAGGATGGTGTTTAGCCTCTTGGCAATGCTTGCACCTACCTGGCCAAATCGGTCCGAATAAATTCTGATTTACCGAGTTTTTGGTGGTCCAAAAGTTAGGAGCAAGGTCTAGTTTATTTTATTAAAGACCCTAGATATAAGATTTTTCTTTTGATTTTTCACCCTTTATTTTGTGTGATTAAAATTCATGCTCATAAAAAAAAAAAAAAAAAAAAATAGTTAGAAAATAACGTGGTCAAATTATAATACTCAAGGGTTTAAAAATTGTCATGAATTTGAGCAAGATAATATTATGTTTCAACAAACCCTTAGGAATGACCCATTGGTACCTACCTACAATCCTGGGTGGGGGAATCACACAAATTTCTCATGGGATTATGATCAAAATTTCCAAGCTCCTCAACCTTCTTTTCGAATGCCAAATCATTACTCTTATCACACTCAAAATATTGATCCTTATATAAACCTGATTCAAACACCTTCAAGCTGCAACTTTATTGATTCGGATAAGGGTGTAATTTTTTTAGAAAGGAGTATTGAGGCGTTATTAGAAGCACAAACTCATTCAATTCACTCTCAAACCTCTTTCGAATACCCCAATCCTAGCTCTTTTGTTATTGAAAATCATAGTCCTTATCTGAACCTGATTCAAGAACCTCTGAACCTTCCTGAATTTAATGATTCGGATGAGAGATTTAATTCTTTAGAAAAGAGCATGGAGGATTTGATAAAATCCCAACAAACCTTCATGCAAACCGTGACCCAAGATAGGCAGATTTTGAATTCTAATGCTCAAGCCATATCTAAGTTAGAGGTTCAAATGAGTCAGTTAGTCAACACCATTTATGAAAGAGAGAATTTGATATCTGAACCTAATCCATCCCTCTTTAATCATGGTCTAGACCAAAATGAGCCAGTCAATAAGAGTGTCACATGGTCGAGTTTGGAGGATAGTGAAATTGAGACTCTTCTTAATGAGGATTTCGAACTTAATCACGAGACTAATCGAGAAATGCATGAGTTGGTTAAGGATTTTTCTTCAGAAGAGATGTTAAATGAATTGAATGCCATTTGTTCCGAGCATGAAACCACAATTGAGAATAGTTCTTTTGATCATAAATCCATTGTTAAGGATTCTGTAGGTGAGCCACCGACACCCGATTTGAAGCCACTTAACTCCACTCTTGATCAGTCTGTGGTAGTTGATAATGAAACTCATCATGTTCTTTTTAGTGACATAGTTCATAACCAAAAATTTCAAGTAATCAATTTGCTTAAACAACATAAAGAAGCATCTAATTGGTCTATGAATGATGTTAGTGGTATGAGTTTTATTCTGGTGCCTCATCAAGTTTCTCTAGTGGATAATGATATTTTTGTGTGAGTTTCACATGTATGATGATTGTGTTACATGTGTAGTTTTCCCACGATCTGGTATTGGTTATTAAGTGTTTTCGTAAGTGTCTCCCATATAGACAAGTGTGGGTATGGGGGAAATGTGTGTGTGAGAGTTGTTTTCTTTATTTTTTTTTTTGCTAATTAAATATTTATAAAAGAAGAGGCAGGGATTAACCCTAGATCTTAGCAAACGCTAAGAGAGAAACAAGGAACAAGCAACAACAAGCGAGAACAAACTACCTAAATCTCCCTAAGAAGATTAAACAAAAAGCCACCTATAACAGTTTAAATTTGCATGTCGGTTAAACCATTCCATATTCAAAATCTTTGCCTTGAGATCAACCATAATACCCTTAATGAGAATGTTTGGAGGCGACACTCCTCTGTCATGAACCCTGGCGTTCCTTTCTCTCCACAAGTAATATGAGAATATCTGCGCAGTGAGGAGAGCTATGTTCCTATGGATGTTATTTGAGATGCTGCCCAAAGAGAGAAGAAACTCAGTCCAAGTGGAGCCAACCATCGGGAAACCAATGACACCCGCCAATTTTTCAAGAATGAAACTGCTGTAGTGGCAAGTGATGAACAGGTGCGAGTCCGTTTCAATTCCACCCACACAGAGGCTGCAATTCAGCTCAACATTTAACCCGAATAGGGCTAGTCTGTGCGCAGTTGGGAGATGGCCATGGCAAAGAATCCATTCCAGGTTAGCGTATCTAAGGATTTTAAAATGGTGCCAGACATGTTTGTACCAAGTAAGCACCGGAGATGATGATCTAATCGAATTCCAGATAGTACGAGTTTTAACCTTATGAAGAGGCACTCCTTCCCACAAAATAACGTCTGAGGAGCTAAGGTTGAAGCTTGGATAATCGAAATGATCGTTCCAATGAAGCAGGCCAGGGTGAGGATTTCGCTGCCTAGTAGAAGGACGAGGAATGGACCAAGAGCCAGTAAAAATCACAGCATTCACAGAGGCTTCGACGGAGACATCAGCTTGGTTGATAATGCGATCCTGATTATTAGTAGCAAGGCAAGTGTTGTGCCACCATGGATCAAACCACAGAGAAGTTCCCATGCCATTACCGATTTTGAAGGAGATGAATTGTCTAGCCAAGGGACGCAATCTAAGGACATTTCTGAATATCCAAGAACAGTCATTAGGCATATCCATAGTCCAGAAGTGTTGTCTTTTTAGCACAGTTTTGTTAATCCATTGAGGCCATATCGAAGAACTCTTGCAAATGATTTTGCAGAGATGAGCAAATATCTGAGCTCGGTTCCACTCTCTTGGAGGTCTGAACCCTAGACCACCCTCTTCACAAGGCCTACAAATAGAATCCCAACTAATCTTTGCACCTCCCTTTGAGGTTACATCTCCCTTCCACAAGAATCTCGTGAATAGAGTTTGAAGTTTGCCATGGACTGAAGCTGGGAGAACAAAATGTTTAGTCCAATACATTTGAATCATGAGAAGAACAGATTTAATTAGCAGGGCTCTGCCAGCCAACGAAAGAATTGCAGTCGACCAACAGGAAATTCTTGCCGTTACTTTTTCCAGGAGAGGCATGCAGTCGTTATGTTTCAGCATACATTGAGGACAATGCATGATTTAGGTATGGGGGAGGGTTTTAGTGTAAATACATAAAATTGAAAAATCCAAAAAAATTGAAAAATTTTAAAAATCCAAAAATAGATATATTTTAGCTTAGTTGTCCTTCCCACTCTTTAAACTTTAGATCTAGTTGGTGTTAACTGTTTTTAAAAAAAATCATATGTATATTGCCTTTAGATAATTTGAAAGTAGTCAAGTAAGGATTCACTCATGAAACTTGTGTCGAACAATTTTTTGCTTAAAAGTCCAAGAAAACACATTTGCACAAGACCTTTGATGGAAAAATTGTATAGGAATGTTATTCGATACCTGAGAGAGAACCCACATGTTAGAACAATGTCAAATCAAACCTTTGCGAGATTTTGCTCCTATAGTGTCTAAAAAAAAATGAAAAAAAAAAGTAAAAAAAAAAGATGAAAAAAAAAGAAAAAAAAGAGTCAATAAATATTTGTAGTTGTAGAGTGCTAGTGTAATTTTGTAATAATAAATTCTTAGTAGGGAAATCGACTAGGTTGGGCTCATTGATAACCCGAGTAAGTAAGTTCGAGGGGACTTTGTGCCTTGCAACCTAAGGTCCTTTGTGATCTGGGATTGTTGACCTAAAACTCGCTAAATGGGTACTGATGCAAAAGTCTTTTGGGACCTCAACCATCGCACGGTCGGTCTAAATACTAAGAACGTGAAGTTTGGCTAGAACCTTGTTTTGATAGAGATTGGGTCTGTTCAATATTGGTTGAAAAAGAGAAAATGTTCGTATGCACTTTATCCATCAAGGGCCTTAAATTCACTACACACCTTGGGATTTTTTGTAAATTTTTAGAGTCTAATCATGTGGATTGTGGGAACCTATAACTTGGCTATTATTAGAATAATCTTTAAGGCATATATTTTCCTACAAAATTGTTTTGTTGACACCAATGAAAGCGAGATTGAAAGAGGAAAGTTGGATACTTGCTGACTCATCTCAAAGATTTTATGGGTATATATTCTGCAAACCGTTAGGAGGCAACACTCCTCTTGTAGAGATCGTCTATGAGTTTAACGGGTTGGTAAACCTAAAATTACCCGTGTACAGGTTTTTCATTCTACATTTTTCTTTGTGTTTTACTCGAGGACGAGCAAAAGATAGGTATGGGGGCATTTGATAATTGCATATTTTTGCATATTTTTATTGCCTATTTATTGCTTGAATTCGTATTTTAATAAATTATTTTGTTGCATTTCAGGAAATTCAAGAAAAAATGAAGAAATGGCAAAATAAAGAAATATATGTCAAGGAAGAGAAAAAGAAGAAGAAGAAGGACCAAAATAGAAGAAAAGGAAAGAATAGGGGGTGTGGTGCAAAACTGATTTTTATTTTTATTTTTATTTTTTTATTTTTTTTATTTTTTTTGTTAGAAAAATAGATGGCTAGGATTAACCCACACCAAACAAAATGAATGGTGGGGATTAATCCACACCAACCAAAGTCCCAAAATATTTCCTATAAATACCTCCATTTTCTCTTGTAAAATAACAACCTCTCTTAGATTAGAACCGCTTAAGATAAGTATTCGTTAGTTGTAAATTTTCTTTATAATTCCTGTAAACATTTTATTAGTTTAAATTTTCAGATCATATTTCCTGTTTCGTTTTAATTGCATAATTCGAATGCTACTTTTGTCTCCTCCCATGTTTTCTTTATTTTCAAACAACAAACCCAGCAGCCCTTTTGTTTTTATCCTCTCCTACTCTTCAAATTAAGTACACAGACCTCTCTCTAATTCCCATGTTTATTCAAATTCCCCAGCATCTCTCTCTTTCTCTCTTAGTCGAGCTAAACCCAGTAAATACAGTACCAGCACTTCTCCCTTCTCCTTCGAATACCCAGCCTCCCCTTCCCCTGTCTTTTTCTCCTTTTTTTTGTTCTCGATAAATCACAACAACCCAATAGCACTAGTCTCTTGTTGTTCGAATTGCTAGAGTTCTAGTCGTTGGTTTTCGTCGAGATTTTGAATTCATTTCATTGTTAGTTCTTGTGTGTATCTTGCTGAATTGCCGAGTTAATTGCTGTTGAGTTGCGACTCGGTCCTGTTTTGGAGTTCGATTTGTAGTTGTTATTTGCCGACTCGTTTTGCTGAGTTAATTTCGGAGTTGTTTTGCTGCGATTTTTGGGTCGAGTTTCGTAATGAGTTTTCAGTCCGTTTGGTGTGTTTTGTTCACAGTTTTCAATTGAAATAGGTGATGTAGAGTTCGTTGTTTTGTTTCGTAGTTCGAGTCATTTAATTGTTGCTTGAGTTCTTGTTTTTCTGTCCGGGTTTCGAGTTCATGTGCTTAGTCTTTACTGCATTTTTTTTTCTTGCTGTGAGTTTTTGACTGCGGGTAATTGGTCTATGTACTGGAATTCTTTGTTTTTCCGAGTCTTGCTGCATTTTTGAGTTCTAGTCCACAGTTTTTGAGTTTGTTTAACTTGGTTGCTACTAAGTTTAAGAGTTCGAGTCGTTCTGTTGATGTTTGTCGAGTTCTAAAACTAATATAATTGCTTGCTGCTGTGCTTCCGAGTTTAGCTCTCCTCTATGCTGTGTCTCGGGTTTTGTATTCTTGGTAGAATTTTGTGTTTAGTTGCTAAACTCCTGGTTGTTCTATTGTTTATTGTTGTAGGGTATAAGTCGAGTTCTTCGTGTTGCTAAGTTCAAGTTTTTGATCGGTTTGAGTCACCTAGCTGCTAGATTGTTTTAATTCTAAGTTCGCAAGTTGGAATATTGCAGTCTGTGAGTTTTAGTTTCGGTTGTAGTACTGAGTTGTGTTAAAATTTTTTGGTACCGAATCTTCTGCTAGAGTTTTGTTTTTGAGTTTCATGCGTTGTTAAATTTTTATTTTTGTAAATAAAATCGATTTTTATTTCAATTAGTGGAAAGTCAAAATTTAGTTTTTAATTAAAAATAAATTTAAAATTCCTTTAAAATAAATTTTTTTTATAAAATCTTTTTGTAAATAAAATTAGTTAAATTTAAGTTTTTATCTTTAATAATTTTTAGAATAATTTAATTTTTGTTCTTTTCATCTTTAATTAATTAGTTTAGAAATAGAAAAAAATTAAATTTTAATTTGCTTTTAAAAATAGTTTAAATCTTCTTTTAGGAATTAAAAGGTATAAATCAAAATTTTCTAAAAACCCAAATTGTTCTAGTTCGATTAAATTAAATTTTAAGGATCGCGAAAATATTAAGTCCATGTGGAACGAATCTAAAATACTAAAACGAGATCGTGCGCTTGCGATAAATAAATTGTTTTTTTCGGCACATCACTTATATATTTATATATATATATATAGGGAGCTACTCTAGTGAGAACTTCCTTATAGTGAGAACTAAGAACTAATTCAGAATCACTAAATTTATAAATCGAATCACCCAAATTTAGATACAAATATATTCTATAATTATACAACACCACCCCACCCCAGCCGACCCACCCCCAGCTGCCCCCAAACACATACCACCATTGCCGCCACGTCTCCACCGTCACCTCCGCCATCACATCGACACAATTACACCACCACTACCTCATCATCACCGCCACCATACCATCATCAACGTCAAAACCACCACTAACCACCCGCTGCATCACAGCACCACCACCGCACCATTACTCAACCACCATCAACACCACCAACCATCACAACCACCACAAACGACACCACAATCACTACCTCCACCACTAAAGCGTCACCACAATCACCATTAAAACAAACACAATCATCGCAACAAACACCACCACACCACTGCCACACCACCTGAATCACCAAATTGCAGATCGAATTACCAAAAATTTGAAACAAATCACTAAAATTTGAAGAAAACCACTAAAGATTCTTTGAAATCATCAAAAAAGGATCGAAAATCGTTGGTATATTTAATTGGTCGGAGAGGAGAGGCGATCAGAGAGATGTGGAGAGAGATGAGAGGTTGGTGATGGTGGTATATCGAAGGATGGTGGGGGTGATGGTGATAGATCGGAAAAGATGGTGGCGGTGGATGGTTCTGGTGGCATATCGGAGAAGATGGTGCCCCTGCGGGGCCAGAGATCGGAGGAGGTGATGGCAGTTAGTGGTGGCGTTGGCAGGTGGTGGGGGTTGGTAGATCTGGAAACTCATTCTTGGTGTTTTTCGAGTTGGTCGGAATTTGCATATTCCAGCGACTTGACCGGAGAAGATGACTGGAGAATGATTTTGTGACAGGTCTGATAAGCGTAGGTAGGAGAGGAGGAAAAACAGATGTATATGTGGTCCAAATTAGAAGATAATGGAAAAATAGATGTGTGGTCCAGATTAAAAGATAATGTTATAAAATATAGGGTTAAGATTTGGTCTCAGTTCTCATTTTAAGGGAGGGTCTCATTTGAGCATCTGCCTATATATATATATATAAACATTTATATATAGATAAATGTATAAATGTATAAATGTATATATATATATATATATATGTATATCTAAATTTTTTAAATCATGTTTTTCGTGTTACATTTACAAATTTGTATCATATAATTTTATATTATAAAATAGTGATTTATAACATGTATTCAACTTATACATTTCTAAATCATTCAGTTCAACAAAATAATATTAATAGTAATTATTTACAATATATATATATATATATATATATATATATATATATATAAGACATCTATTACATATTTAAAAAATTTCATTACATTTAAATGCATATTATTTCGAAAAATGGTTCATGAACGCGTAATAATCAAAACATTTAAATGCAAGTCATTGAACCAATGTAGTTCGACATATTTCAGATTCAAAATCGGAGCATCACTTGATGTTTTAAAAGTACTCAAAATTTCATCATTTTATACATATGATATTAGCCAAATCCGGTGGGATTGCATCGTCATTTGCAAGATTTAGTATGTTTGTTTGTTCGTGAGATAAACGAGATGGTCGTCCAATTTACAGTAGGGGTTGTAACAATCCACATCGATACGAATTAGTGTATTTGACGCCTCTATAAGAGCAAGTTAATATAATGCATATCAAAATTACAATTTTAGTATGTGGTGGGTTTTTAGGTCAAGAACTTGACAAGATTTTAAAAAATACTTCGAATTTGACCATATTTGTTGCAATTAAACTTAATCAACTCATTATCACAACAATTTAATCAACTATTATCACAACAATTTAAATTTTTGAAAATAGCTAGAGCTATACAGAAACTAATATTTAAAATTTTAAATTGTAGGTAACGAAATTGTCTACCTCCCCATATTTTTAAAATAATTTTAGGATTGAAAATGAATTCAATATGAATTTTACAAATAAAGATCTTTTGAATGCAATACAACTCTTAAAATCATTTTAAAATACTTAAACACACAATATAAGTATCACATCTCACAGTTCTATAAAAAGTTTGAATTAATATCACAGTTTAAAACATTAGCTTATGTCAATTTTAATATTAGTGAATTTTTTTAAAAAAGGTCATTTATTATTTTTATTTAATATTTAATGCAAATTTAGAATAAAAATTAATTTATTTGTTATTAATAATATAGATTTTTCACCGATCAATACAATTTGACAATCCCATATAAACCTGTTAATTTCAAATATAACCTATATTAATAATATATATGTTATAGATTCCAAAAAACGTTATTGAATTAATATATATCAAACTCGATTATGATCAAAATAATGCACGAACGACATTAGTACAAATATTTAAGTTTGAAACTAGAAAAAAGCTCGTTACTCGCATAGGTTCTAAAATATATAAATTTTCAATTTAAAAAAAATATGAATTCTCCATTTCTCGCGAGATCCCTGTATCCCGTATGGGATGGTGATTAGTTAGCAAAATAATTTTTATTTTTGGATCGGGACGGATTCAGGAGGGGGGACATATCACTCCACGACACGTAATGACTCAATATTTATCACTAACTCCCTATTGAATTCATTCAATACATGCAGATTACAAGTCACAAACAAGAAAATATATCATTCACTTTATGAGCTAAATTACAAACCTATCGCAAATTAGTAATGTCTTACGTACAAATCAAAATTATTGATATTTAGTCAACTATATTTGATATATCTAAAACATTATACATATTCTCAATAAACGAATAATTAAAAATGTTATCGTGTGTTAAACAAAAAATATCTAGAAATTGATTATTACGCTTGTTATAAATTATAAGCTAACGAACACCTTTTGACTCTTTCGAGCATTTGTGTTAATTATCTATTAGAATGGAGAAAATATCATTGTTAAATTATTATAAATTATAAGCTAACAAACACATTTTGACTCTTTCGAGCATTTGTGTTAATAATCTATTAGAATCGAGAAAATAGCATTGTTAAATTATAAATTATAAGCTAACAAACGTCTTTTTGACTCTTTCGAACATTTACGTTAATAATCTATTGGAATCGAGAAAATAGCGTTGTTAAATTATAAATTATAAGCTAACAAACATCTTTTTACTCTTTCGAGCATTTTCTTTTCTTCTTCTAATATAACCTAATTAACAAACGCTCACTTAACTCTTTTTTGTGATAACGTGTGAAAGTTTTGTCCACGTGACTTAAACAATGATACAATATTCAAAAGTAAGTAATTTAGTAGCAGAATAATTAAGAAATGGTTTGTCTACCAGCCGCCCTGGCCCCTGAGCTGATGCTCTCTTCATACGAATAGACAAGTTGAGAATACATATATATGATAACTAGTCTATAACCTGCACGTCTTTATTAAATTTAATAATATTTATTTATATTTTAATAATTTTATGTCTCATATTTATTACTTAATATAATATTGACATAATATTATCAAATAATAATCGTTTAATTATATGATATATTATTCGAATTATTACTATATTTTATCATAATAATATAAATATAAATGGAAGTATCGTATATACTTACATTCAAATTTTTGTTGATATTATCATATTCAAATTATGATTCCATAATATAATAATCCATAATGTAATATTTGTCTAAAATAGAATTTAATATTAATTTGTAATTGTGTGAAAATTTTATCGTTTATTATATAGTTTTAGTCTAATTTCACTTTGTTGATTTATAATTTGTTGTAAATTTGTTAATAAATATGTGATATTAAAATTATTCAAACTGTTGAAAAATTTGATTTATAAGTAATTGAAAGAGTCTAAAAAAGTTGGATGTAGGTGGAAATTTTTAATTCAAATATAACTAAAAGAGTATGTAATTGAATATTAATTGGAGTGTATTTATAAGAGTTTGTTATTAAGTAAAATATGTGGTTTATTTTTTGTAAAATAAAATTTGATATGTATTTTAATTTATTTTTTCATTTTTTGAAGGTGTTAACATGGAAGTGTTAACCGACTAACCAACCAATCAATTATACATATATATCTTGTTTCGCTTATAATAGTGTAGTATAGATTTTTTGTAAAATAAAATTTTCTGTGTAATTTAATTTATTTTTTCATGTGTTAACAAATTTTTTGGAAGGTCTTAACCGACAAACCAACCAACCAAATGGCCAATTATATCCTATTTCGCTTATAATAGATAGTATATAGTTGTGGTTTATTTTTTGAAAAATAAAATTTTATATATATTTTAATTTATTTTTTCATTTTTGGAAGGTGTTAACAAACTTTTTGGAAGGTGTTAACCGACTAACCAACCAATTATATATACCCTCTCTCGCTTGTAATAGTATAGATAGATTATTTTTTTTGTAAGATATTCATTTTTGGAAGGTATTAACCGACTGTATACTTATAATAGTATAGTATAGATTAGTGAATTGGGATTATCTAAAAGCCGGATCTGGTTGCAAAAAGTTACTAAATACTTAAAAGTACTTTCATTTTATTTAAATAAAAGTTAATTTTTACTAATGTATTAATATCATTTTAGATTAATTTGTAAGTAACACATAATGTATAAAATAAATAAAAATATAAAATGTTATTCAATACTTTAGGAAAATGATATATATTTTTATGAAATTAAGATAGGTAAAGGAAATAAGTAAATATCTTACTAATTGTCAAAATTTAATCAAAAATTATTAAACAAGTAAATACTAATTTTATAGATTAAACTTTTATATTATAATCCATGTATTGGATAAAAAAATATATCTCAAACAAATCCTAGGTCATAGATGTTGCATATTCGGCGTCAATCTGCATGGACCCTATCTTCTTCATTGTATATATCAAGGAAGGATACATGCTCTTTCACCTCATATTCAACGAGACATTTTTTAAGTGCTGTTAAACAATCTCATGCACTGTAAATAATTTTTTTTTCAATTGATAGTCTGTAAGTACTGTGGTTGACATCCTATATCCTATAAAAATAATAATTAATTGGTTGACATCCTATATCCTATAAAAATAATAATTAATTTACACTACTGGAAATAAGTCAATAGACATTAGAAGATGTAAAAAGTTTCAAAAATCGATGTCTAGGTGGGTGTTGTTAAAAGTCCATGTATTTTACATCGGTTCCGATGTTAAAAATGACTTATTACATCAATTCTTAACCGATGTAAAATAGTGGTCGGTTTTAGATAGACAACCACTGTTGTAAATGGTATACCACATCGGTTTTAAATAGAAAACTGATGTTGTAAATTGTATACCACATCGCTTCTTAACCGATGTCAAATAGCTCCATAAATTTTCCAAATAAGACATCAGTTTTTAGGTGATGTGTTAAAGACTCAAATTGATGTCTGTTTTTCTTTTTAACATCATTTTTTCAATAACAATGTGATGTGTTATATTTGCATAATTATGTGCCCAAAAAATTACCAAAAATTACCAATCAATATTGCATTCAAATAGACTTATATACCACCAAAGTTAGCAATACAAAACATTCACAACTACATAAACTGCCCCAACTACTAGTATATTCTCAAGTTCACAATAACAAACACCATCCACATTCACCATATAAACATCCTAGAACTAGTCAAGATAGAAGAGAACAATATGCTTAATTAAAGCGATCGTTCACAGTACTAAAAATCTTAACAAAATAGAAGCAGCAGACTTGAAGGCTTGAAATTGTGTACGTCTCACTCTCACCCATTCCGCTTTCAAATAGAAGTTTGTATTTCTTTTCCAGAATTGCCTTGGATTCAACTAAAAGATGATGCAAAACAGAAGAACATGCTTGTAGTAGCACTTGCGAAACAATTGCTGGAGAGGGAGACAGACTGGAGTCGCTACACAGCTTCAACACATAAGTATGATGATGAGTCACCGTCATTAGAAAAGAAGAAAGAAGTAATAATAAACCCGCTAATACAAGCCATACGGATGGGCATACCTGAGTTAGTCGAGGTTATCCTCAAGTATTTTCTTGATGCTGCAAACTCTTTTGATAAAGATCAAAAGAACGTATTTTACATTGTAGCTGAGCATAGAAGTGGTGATATTTATGAGAAGCTGAAAGACTCTGCCATTAACAAGGACAGAATGTTGTTAGATGTTGATAATGATGGAAACACAATATTGCATCATGCAACAAAAACAAAGATTGTTACTAAATTTTCTCTTGGAGTAGCAAACCTGATGGCATGGGATGTCTTTTGGTTTCAGGTATGTACTCTGTACTTTAGTATTACTACAAATTCTACGATAATTATAAATTTGTTACCATATACAAAACCAGTACTTTGGAGCAAGGGAGAACTATTCAGAAAGGAAAAGGCACACAACTTGTTTCTCACTTGACTTACAGGCTTGACAAGTATGCATTTTGATAATGGAAGTCATTATCTGTACAATCAACAATTTCGATTCCAATACAATGCATTAGTGGAGCTGTCAACTAATTTAGATTCATGGAATATGAATAAGAATAATATATGAGCAAGTGACTAGTACCATGTATTTAGGACCCCACATATCTTCCTCAGTGGCAGGAACAACAGTGATCTTCTTGGATTCTCGTAACTTCTCAATTCTCCATTCTTAGTTAAGAAGAAACACCCTGTACATTTCCATTCCAATCTCATTTTATTACATAAAGTAAGAATTAACCAACAAGTAAAAAAAATAGAATTACATAAGGTGCAATAAGATGCTCTGGACAACGCAGCTTGTGGGAAAGAAGCAAGTGACTTGCCACAGGTACCTTTAAGCAAATCAGAATATTTCATCCTCAATCACAAACAACCTTATTTGCAGACTTACTAAGTCCATATTGTTGTTTCAGGCAGAATATTTCATCCTTAACCGCAAATGACCGCAAATATTATTTATGACATTGTAGGACATGATTTTCCAGCTATTATTTGTTGACAGCAACTTATTTAGCTTGTAACTTCTCTACACCTCATTAACACTTAGTTCTGAATAGCTCTTGGCCTTATTCGGAGAAGTAATCTCCTCACTTACAGCTCCGGACTCATGGATGTGCCTGTCCCTTGTATCTTAGAATTAATTTTCTATATTAAGATTGAAAAAAAAACCAATTATCAATAAGAAACATCAAAAGTCTTTAACAAACACAAATTCACATGTTCACCATACCACTGGAAAAGAGAGCTTACCCCCACCTGTAATTGTTCCATCACTTTTTGATCTTAAATAGCCTCCTTGATCCATGCATGTACAGGAAAGGAACTTCATTAAGTTCCTTCTCTACGATCACGAAAGGAACTTCTAACCATGCTCATTGGCTGACATTATACGTGTAACACTACGCCATAAGTGGGCTAACGTCATGATTTTTTAAAGCGTTACGTGAAATAGTGTTACAATAGGTAGTAAATTTTGACCTGTTGTAACACCTCTCAACCAGTGTTACATTAGTCCAGAATTAGTGTTACAGTAAGGGTTACTGTGTTGCATACATGTAACACCACAATAAGTGTTACATTAGTTATTTTTTTATTTTTTCATTTTTCAACTTATTGTGGGCCCCACCAGCAGTACCAGCAGATGGACCCCACACCAAATGTTACATTTGGTAATGCTAGGGTTACATAACATCTGTACTGTTACATTTAAGATTTTTTTACTAAATCTTTTTTTTTGCTTGATAATTTTTTTTACTAATCTTTTAATTATTATTAAATAACATTTTTATAAGTATTAAAGTGTATATATCATTAAAAAAATAGTAAAATATATTTTAAAATAATTTTTCAATAAATGATAAAATATAATATATTACTAATTTTAAATTATTATTTATATTTAGATATGTAATTTTTAAATTTTTCATTATTTAAAATTTTTATTTTAATATTTATATATTCTTCATATACAGATTTATTCAGACCCAGAAGCTGTCGGCATTTTTCCTTACTCTCCACTACACGCGTGAGACATACGCGCCCTTGTTAGACCTGTCATGTGACAGGCGAGTGTCCTCCACTTCCTGCCCCTGCGAGTGGTCTTCAACAGCAACACCAATCAGTTTGTGAAATTATTGCAAACAAAAAAAAAATGTGCTTAATAATAAAAAGTTCCATTGCCTGGAATCGAACACGGGTCTCCTGGGTGAAAGGCAGATATCCTTACCACTGGAAGACAATGGATGATGAGTTGAACTGCTTAATGTTTTAATTAAACCTCTCGAAGTCAATTTAGAGTTTAATATCAAGGCCGGGCTGCTATGGTCTCGTAAACAAGAAAAATCACAAATCACTATCTCTTCGTTTTAACTCTTGTTGTGTCTGTCCGAGCACAAATCACGATTGGGCTGTTATGAATTATTTTTAAATTCCGATTTATTGTTAGTCTGATGCTAACAATCATGAATTGCCGGAAGTTTTAATCACAAATCACGCGACTCATTATTCGTCAGAAAATTTCATGAATTGCCGGAAGTTTTAATCGTGAGCTTGTTTCGTAATTTCAATTGTATGGTTAGATAGATCGGATAAGGTTTTACAACATATGATTTTATCAGATTTTTCTGGAGTGATTCGTGAGTCACCGGAGTTTGGTCGAACTTGCGAGATTTTGTTGATTTGGCTTGGTATTGAGTTGGTTTTTACTTGTTTGATGATTAATGATTGTTAAAAACGTAGAAATAGTGCTTGAAATCGTACGTTTTGGTGTGTTTTTGGATGAGGACCAAGAATTCCGGTGGCCGGAATGCCGACCGACATCGGGGAAGCCCAGTTTCCGGCGGGTCGTTCTTTGCGACCCGGAATATTCATAATAACCCGTTTGTAACCAAATACTGACCCGGCTTTGATTTTCTAAAGCAAGCATTTTGGTAAATTGATAAGATAAAACAAATCAAACAAATATAATTAAAAACTGATTTGGAAAATGTAGGGTAAAAAATAAAAAATTACTTGGTCAAAGAAGTAGTTGACCGTCAAATTACTTGGTGAAACAAATTTATTTTTTCCCGAAATTTTGGAAATTACGTTAAAAAGGATGGATCTTGACCCCCGTATGGCTGGGTCATCCCGAAACATTTTTCAAAGTATCGAAACATCAAACCCTGATCAAACCCCATTTAGGGGTTACGGTCAAAGCAGTAGTTGACCGTCAAATTACTTGGTCAAACAAATTTATTTTTTCCCGAAATTTTGGCAATTACGTTAAAAAGGATGGATCTTGACCCCCGTATGGTTGGGTCATCCCGAAATATTTTTCAAAGTAACGAAACATCAAACCCTGATCAAACCCCGTTTAGGGGTTACGGTCAAAGCAGTAGTTGACCGTCAAATTACTTGGTCAAACAAATTTATTTTTTCCCAAAATTTTGGCAATTACGTTAAAAAGGATGGATCTTGACCCCCGTATGACTGGGTCATCCCGAAATATTTTTCAAAGTATCGAAACATCAAACCCTGATCAAACCCCGTTTAGGGGTTACGGTCAAAGTAGTAGTTGACCGTCAAATTACTTGGTCAAACAAATTTATTTTTTTCCCGAAATTTTGGAAATTACGTTAAAAAGGATGAATCTTGACCCCCGTATGGCTGGGTCATCCCGAAACATTTTTCAAAGTATCGAAACGTCAAACCCCGTTTAGGGGTTACGGTCAAAGAAATAGTTGACCGTCAAATTACTTGGTCAAACAAATTTATTTTTTCCCGAAATTTTGGCAATTACGTTAAAAAGGATGGATCTTGACCCCCGTATGGTTGGGTCATCCCGAAATATTTTTCAAAGTATCGAAACATGAAACCCTAAACGAATTAACATTTAAAAATCGAAATATTTTAAAATTACTAATAATTTTTTTATCTGATTGACCTTCAATCTTTTTTTAGTGGTGTTGACATTCTAAAAAATTACAAATTAGTATAATTCCAAATTATTAAAAAAAATTACTATATAAATTATATAAACATTTTTTTTACTGATTACTATGTAAATTATGTAAAAATTACTATCTATATGGACGGCAACTTTCCCCCCAATTCCCAAAACCTACATTATTGCAAGTCCACTACTACTCATCTAAACATTACGCTAAGTCCACAAGCTCCACACACACACAGATCTATTTCTCAAATTGAAACACAAGCTCTCTTCTCAAATCGAAACAGATCTAAACATAGGCTCAAATCGTAGAACACAAATCGAAGAACACAAGCTCCTCTTCTCTTCTCTTCTAAACTCAGGTCAATTACGTTCTGTTTTGCATCATCTATGGTTCATTAAAATAGGGTTTTTGTGTTATAATTTGGGGCTTTTGTTTTATTAAATTAGGGCTTCATCTAGGGTTCATTGTATGTTTGTTTGTGTCTATTATATACGTTTTTGGGCTTCATCTATGTTTTGTTGCTTCTTTTGGTGACTGTTTGTTTATTACTTTTGTATAAATGTTTTGTTGCTTCCTCTTGTTTCATTTATAATTTGTATAAATGTTTTGCATCATCTAGGGTCGGCATTAAATTAGGGTTTTTGTGCTATAATTTGGGGCTTTTTTTTATTAAATTAGGGCTTCATCTAGGGTTCATTGTACATTTGTTTGTGTCTATTATATACATTTTTGGGCTTCATCTATGTTTTGTTGCTTCTATTGGTGACTGTTTGTTTATTACTTTTGTATAAATGTTTTCTTGCTTCCACTGGTTTCATTTATAATTTGTATAAATGTTTTGCATCACCTAGGGCTCATTAAATTAGGGTTTTTGTGTTATAATTTGGGGCTTTTGTTTTATTAAATTAGGGTTTCATCTAGGGTTCATTGTATGCTTGTTTGTGTCAATTATATACATTTTTTGGCTTCATCTATGTTTTGTTGCTTCTTTTGGTGACTTTGTTTATTACTTTTGTATAAATGTTTGGTTGCTTCCTCTGTTTTCAGTGCTTGCTGTCAGAACTAATGTTTTGGTGTTTATCACTTGGCGATGGATACATACGTGTCCAGGGTGTACTCTGTTTAAAATGTACTGCTAATAGCTGCAAAATACAATTGCAATATTTCAAACAGGGTATCCCGTGGACTCGTATGCATTCGTTTAGGCTAAGTTTTTTCAAGATTGCTCTTAACAAACTATCTTAACAGGCCTAACATAACCTAACAGGCCTAGACATTAGAATTACTTAATAGGCCTAGACATTAGAATTACTTTTTGCTTAGGGCATTCGATCAAACTAGCTGATGATCAAACTTTGTGCTTAGGTTTTAGAAATGGAGTCCGAGTGGATAGGACTTCCAAGATACAATCAAGAATATGTAAATGGGATAGAAGCATTTTTGGAAAATGCGTTTCCCCTTTTTGCGGTAGGTGCTGAAATGAAGTGTCCCTGCAAGACTTGTAATGGTCAAAACTGGCATCGTAAAGATGTAATTTATGATCATCTAATTTACAAAGGACCTTCCCCATTACATGTCCAATGGATATGTGAGACTTCACAGAAGAAAGTTAAAGTAAAAGATAGTACTGAACTTGGGGATTTCGAAACGGGGACTAGCTTTGGGGATAATTTACAAGCGATGTTTTATTGTGTGGGAGAATGTAAACGATGAACCAGATGCGGAAGCTAAAAGGTTTCTGCACCATGTCAAAGAGGGAAAACAACCGCTATATCCAGGATGCATGAAATTTTATCGGTTAAGTTTTTTTATTAGACTTTATCAATTAAAGTGTATTCATGGAAGTATCTTGAAGTCTAATCAAAAAACTTAACCGATAAAATTTCAACTTTCAACTCCAGGATGCCCATAAGTTGAATGTTAAGAATTCTTAACTTTCAACTTATAACTTATTACTTATTCTCGATATACGTAATATATAAAATCCTTCAAATCTTCAAAACCATATATCTCTCGATCCATTCATTAGAAAATTGATATGTATATATCAAATTTCCCTATTCATCGAGACCTGTCCATTGATATCCATTGTTATATATAAAAAACAAATATTTTGAAAATTATAAAAAAAAGTTAACTTATAAGTTCTGATTTACCCAAACAGTCTACTCATTATAAGTTCTGATTTACCAAACACTCTAATCTCTATTCTACTTATCACTTACATGACGTAAGTGCTTATAACTCGTAAGCTACTCATTTTAAGAAATCCCAAACATACACATAATCAAGGACTTAGGCCTTCATTATCAGAAAATACATGCATGCCCAAATAGTTGCATGTTGTATTGGGCTGAAAATAAAATAAAGAAGCCTGTGATAATTGTGAGGTTTCGAGGTGGGTTGTAGCAGAAAAGAAAGGATCCGCTGCTGACAACGATCCAGAGATGTTGATTAGCAATGTGCCAGCAAACGTTATGCGATATTTTCCACTAAAACCGAGGTTACAAATAATGTTTATGTGCAAAGAATTTTCCAAACTCATGACATGGCATGCAGCGAGACGGGCAAAGGATGGGAAACTAAGGCATCCGGCTGATGCTGAAGCTTGGATGACAATGGATGCCATGTATCCTGATTTTTCTTCGGAAATTCGAAATGTTAGACTAGGTGTAGCTTCTGATGGATTTAATCCATATCGTGCCATGAATTTAATTCATAGTACATGGCCGATTTTACTTGTAAACTACAACCTCCCACCCTGGCTTTGCATGAAGAAAGACAATTTAATTCTTTCAACTTTAATATCGGGGCCAGATTCTCCAAATAATAGTATCGACGTGTATATGCAGCCTTTAATTGCCGAATTGAAAGAATTATGGGATGTTGGCATCAAAACCTATGATGCCTTGACTGGTCATAATTTTAACTTACGGGCACAGGTGCTTTGGACCATTATTTATTTTCCAGGATACGCTATGTTGTCAGGTTGGAGCACAAAGGGTAGACTAGCGTGTCCAGTGTGTCACTACGATACTTGCTCAGATTATTTAAAACATAGCAGAAAAATGTGCTATATGAATCATAGAAGTATCTTGAACCTTCACACAAATGGAGGTTTGACAAGAGAAGATTCAATGGGAAAACTGAAATGAGGCAGATTCCGGTACCATTAACGGGAATGGATATTGAACATTTGTTGGTTGGCTTTGAAAACCAATTTGGAAAAAAAATGAAGGACAAGAGAAAGAGAAAGCGTAAGAGTGACTCCCCTTTTAAAAAGAAGTCAATTTTTTTTTATTTGCCGTATTGGAAGCATAATCCAATTCGACATAAACTTGACGATATGCACATAGAAAAGAACCTATGCGACAATATATTAGGTACTTTACTTAATATTGGTGGCATGTCAAAAGGTCACTTAGGTGCTCGTTTTGATTTACAAGAAATGGGTATACGGCAATCCCTTCACCCGATTAAATGCGTTGATGGAAAGAATTATGAAATTATGGCAGCAATATTTGACATGACAAACAAGGACAAAGAAGTCTTTTTTAAAGGTTTTGAATAATGTGAAACTGCCTTATGGCTGTGCTTCTACTATTAGTCGTTATGTAAACACAAGCGAGAGAAAAATAGTGGGGTATAAAAGCCATGGCGCACATTTTATCCTCCACTACTTGTTACAATTTGCTGTGAAGAAATCGTTAAAACCTGAGGTGGCAAAACCGTTGATTAGATTAAGTGCATTTCTGAGAGGTCTATGGAGTAAGGTTATTCATTTAGATGATATCAAGAGGTTGCAAGAAGAAATCGTTGATGTACTTTATGAATTTGAGATTATATTTCCCCCTGCCTTCTTTGACATCATGGTGCACCTGCTTGTCCATTTATGTAAGGAAGTTGAATACGGCGGACCAGAGCACCTCCGATGTCTGTATCCTATTGAGCGATATCTTGGCAAGCTGAAATCATATGTTCGTAATAGGAGCAGACCAGAAGGTTCAATTGCAGAAGCCTACCTAGCAGACGAGTGTGTCACATTCTGTTCAAGATTTTTGGGTGGTGTAGAAGCAAAGTTAAGTACTGATTTTGAAAGAAGTGGCCAAAATGTACGGTATCATATTGGAACAAGAAGGAATAAAGATGGCAAAGTTTTTCAATTAACAGAATCAGATTGGAAAGCATGTCATACCTACACTTTGTTCAACAGTGGTAATAAGGAAATTCAGACTTTAATCGAGTAAGTTCTTTAGTCCTTAATTTATTTATTAAATAATATAAATTTGGAAAATGCCTTACTTCTTACACTGTTTGAACTTAATTTTTTCATAGGGATCACCGAACTTTAGTGGAAGGTGATGCAAATTCAAAGAGATACAAAAGGGAACGGGCACACCATGAAGACTTTTGGAAATGGTTACAAGAACAGGTTTCCAAAAGGGACGCAATTTCGAGTGAGTTATAGGTGCTTGCATTGGGTCCGAATCGAACAGCTAGGAGGTATAGTGGGTATGTGATAAATGGTTATCGTTTCCACACAAAGAGCAGAGATTCTCGATGCACAACTCAAAATAGTGGCATTTTTTTGACTGCTAAAACCGCTAGTGTTGCAAGTTCTAAGGACCAAAACCCAATTATCGGGGATGTCAACTACTATGGATCAATTCAAGATATTATTGAAATTGATTATTGGGGAGTTCTTAACGTGGTTCTTTTCAAGTGTTGTTGGTACCAAGAAGAAAGAGATCCCTACGGTATGACTAGGGTGAATTTTAAAAAGTTAAGCCACAAATCTTATCCTTATGTCATTGCTTCACAAGTGCAGCAAGTATTCTATGTGGAAGATCCGGTTGAAAAAGCTGTGCACTATGCTATTAAAAATTTACCGAGGGACTGGTGTGACACTGAAGACAACGATTGTTCTGAAGAAGAATACAACCACAGCACTCCTGATAAACCTCATATTAATCTTGGTTGTGAAATAGAAAATCAAGTTGGTGAATTTAGTTGGTTTAGGGATGATGTCCCTAAAAGACAAATTCCCAAGTCACCAACTAAAGTAAAAAAAACTCCTGTTTAGTATGAATTATGGTTAATTGTCTAAGTTTGTAATGACCTATTCAAGGCTCCTGTTTAGTTGCTATATGATAAATGTTTTTTCCCTGTTTATTGCATTAATTTTACTAGGTAAATAAATTATTTTCTGTTGATTGCATTAATTTTTTCTGTTGTAATGATATATTGCATTAATTTTGTTTTGTTTATTTGTTAATCAAACTGCTATTGTTAACTTTACTGTCTTATGTAATTTTTATTGCATTTGGGTAAATTTACGTAATTGTCTTTTGTTATTTTATTGCATCATACCTCATTTTATAGTCATTTTTGCACTCCTTGTATTAATTATTTTCTGTTCATTTTTGTAGGATGCCAGATAAATTTGTCACTATAAGATTTTTCTACGAAGGGGTGTTCAGGAAGACTTTATATTCTGGTGGAAAGACCTTACTTGTTCACAAAAAGGATGTCGATACAGTTTCATATACGGTGCTTATGGAATATGTCAGGGATCACCTCAATTACGAAGAAATTGGAGGAGTATATGTCTAGAACGAAGAAAACAAAGATTAGAAGCTTGTGAAAGATGACAAAGACTTTATGGAACTTGTAAATGGCTGCAAAAATGGTGCAGAAATAGCTTTCTATGTTGACAACTTTGTTGACAAAAAAATTGAGCCATTGCTTCAATTCCAGCCAAGCGTAGTCGTACGACCGAGGAAGAATATAGTTCAATGTATTTATGTTATATATATATATATATATATATATATATATATATATATATATATATGTGTGTGTGTGTGTGTGTGTGTGTGTGTGTGTGTACACTCCTTGTTGCTTGATTAATTGTTACATTTATGTTACAGTTGCCGCCCATGAACAAGTGAAGCGTACATTTGTTACTCCACACCAACTCCAACAGCAAAAACAAGGTAAGAAGGTTCCGAGGTCACCTCAGTTGCAAGAGGTACGTGAACAGCAAACACAATGTAAGAAGGTTCCGAGGTCACCTCAGTTACAAAAGATATGACAAGTACCTACGATTACAAGATGAATAGCGAAAAGTAAATTGGAGTTACAGAATAGTACTAAGGCAGGCAAAATAACTAAAGAGAATCAAATTGTTGTTGAGGTACTAATATTGTCCCCTCACCCCTCTTTTTCTATTAATTATTGTTGTTTTCTGATATAACAAGTGCAATTTTTCGGATTTGATGTCTTGCCGTTGCCACCAGTGAATCCGTATGAGCTAGGTAGAATTAAGCGTGTGCAAGAAAACAAAGAAAAGTTTTTCGAACTTGGGTTAGGAAAATATGATGGTAATCCAAATCCACCTAGAGTCGAGGAAAGTAAAATAAAAAAGAAAGATGGGGAGGAATCTGATGAATATATTGTGGAAAATGAGATTGAAGATGATACTGATGATTCGTCGGTGGTGATATTTATTTTAATGAAAATATTTGTATTGTTTAAAATCAGTAATTAAACATAAAAATACATTAACTAATTCATAAAATATTATTTTTAATTAATTTAAAGTAGTACATTAACTGCTTACTATGCTCATATAACATGTTAATTTATATAATAGAGACTTTTTTAATTAATTTCATTTCTTGGCTCTTGATTTAGTATATGAAATTTTATTTTGTGTGAAGCTAATGTTATCTTCATATACACTATAGACAATTAAACCTGTCAAGGAAATGAAGACTAAACCTGGTCCTAGAACTCGTTTGCAAGCAAAGTGTATGGATTCAGATGGTAAGGATCCGGTGCATGGTATAGAGGAAATGGGAAAGAAAGTTGCCACTGCTACTGAGAAGGAAGTTCCAACTTCTAGAATCCATGCAAAACTTTTAAAACCGACATGTAGTAAACTGTTAAAATAGGGAGACAATTCTGTACCAAGTGGATCAGTTACTACTTATATAGAAATGCGGGAACGTCAGAAGCAGAATCTTGAACTTGATCCAAGGACAGAGGAGGATATTGTTGAATCAAGTTTACCAAATGTAGATGAAGAAGTTAAAGCAGGTAATATGCATTTGTACGCCTTGAATCTACATTAGGTGGATTATTAGCAATAATATATTAATGCAGTTCATTACATCTTCTTGTAATTTTTGTATACCTTTACAGCTCCTAAAAAACAAAGAGGACGCACAAAAATGTTAAAAGTTCATGGCAGGAGTCCTGGTGAAAAGCCAGTCATTCATCTTAATAAACGTGGTCAACCAATTGGAGATAAGAAGCTTACATCTGAGCTAAGTAATTTCTTGGGGACACTAGTTAAGGATCACGTGTCGCTTACTTTTGTTAATTGGCATGTTGTGCCTGAAGAATTGAAGAATAAATTGCTGGAGTATACTAGGGTGACCTTTATTTCCTAAAATAAAATTTCCCATTCTTTTTTCATATGTATGCATGAACTGATGCAATTTATGTTTGATACATTATAGGATAGGTATGTTATTCCGGAAGAAGGGAAACAGTGGGTAAACAAGACACTTGATTCATTATGGCGAACACACAAGTCCCGTGTCAAAGGCCGTCATTACTAGAGGACGTACAAAAATGTTAAAAGTTCATGGCAGGAGTCTTGGTGAAAAGCCAGTCATTCATCTTAATAAACGTGGTCAACCAATTGGAGATAAGAAGCTTACATCTGAGCTAAGTAATTTCTTGGGGACACTAGTTAAGGATCACGTGTCGCTTACTTATGTTAATTGGCATGTTGTGCCTGAAGAATTGAAGAATAAAATGCTGGAGTATACTAGGGTGACCTTTATTTCCTAAAATAAAATTTCCCATTCTTTTTTCATATGTATGCATGAACTGATGCAATTTATGTTTGATACATTATAGGATAGGTATGTTATTCCGGAAGAAGGGAAACAGTGGGTAAACAAGACACTTGATTCATTATGGCGAACACACAAGTCCCGTGTCAAAGGCCGTCATTACAAGAAATATGACAATGATGAGGAAAGGATCCAAAACAGGCCGGACCAAATTCCTCTTGAGGATTTTAAAATGTTACTGAAGTATTGGTCAGATGAAGCAGTTCAGGTACTTTTACTAGCTGACATACATGATATATAAAGTAATAAAAAAAGTTGACCTGTGTATTTTGATTCATTCATTTGGTACAAATGATATTATTTGATACTACACACATTTTTCTCGTAACAGTCTTGGCAGAGGATAATATAGCCCGTCGTAATTCCAATGCCGAGACACACACTCTCGGTCGGAAGAGTGTTGCTCAAGTTAAAAACAAGCTGGTATGATGATTATCGTTGGTGAATTGTTGGTGTAGTTATCTGTGATTAGTATGTTTAATGCATGTTTTGTGATTAGTATGTTCTTGAGCTAATTGCAGTTTGATCTTCTTTCTCTAATACCACTTATCAAAACATGTTTTGTGAAAAATATTTTCTTTATAAAATCTGGAATAATTATTTTACAAACTGGTTAAAAAAGGTGAAAAATTAAATCAATTACCTCATGTAAAAAGGTAATTTAGTCATTCTTAATTTTAATGAACATTTTTAAAAATTAATTATGATTTATAAATTTATAATTCAAATTTTAAATCAATTACCTAATGTACAAAGGTAATTTAGTAAAATTAAAATAAAGTACCTTTTTAGAGTAAATTTTATTTAATTTAACTGCTTACTCATTTAGCTCAGTTGCAATTTTCGACAAGTGTATGTTGTGTTCTCTTCATACGGTAATCCATGTGATATCATTTTTGTTGTTGCTACCTGCTGCGTCTTCTTAGTGTTTAATGCTTATCACCTTATCCATGCTATTTCCGGTAAATGCCAGAAAAACAAAGACCCAAATCATGCCTCCCCATCAAATGCTAAAGTGTATTTCAAAAGTCGTAAGCGCAAGGAAGGGCGCAAGTACAAGTCAACTACGGATGTAGTTCAGAAACGAATTGTAAGTATATCATATCATTAAGTTTAAATTTGAACTCATTTTACCTCTCAAAAAATTATGAAACTGTCTCTTGTAGGATGCCATCAAAGACATGTTGAAAAACGGGGAAGATGCAGATGAGTTGCTTCCCAGAAAAAAGAATAGACCAGATTGGTTGGTGGGAAGGCAAGGTAAAGCAGTTGCTTCGATGACAGAAACTACTCCTGCTAATCGAATTTCAGAACCTTGTGTTGAGGAGTTGACTGCAAAGATCACTCAAAATCTGGAAGCTGAAATGGATGCCAAGGTTAATAGAAAAGTTCAGGAGAACATGGCTAGGTTCTTCAAAATGCTCGGAGAGGCAAATCCTAATATGAAGTTTAATGTTCCAGACATTTGTGCTGCCTTTTCTACTGATTAGGAGGATTACAGTGGCAGTCCTTTCACTCCTGTCACTACGGGCGGCACTACTTCTTGAATATGATCTGTTTTAATCATACTTTAGTAACTGTCGAACTTTACTATGTATTTAGAACTTTTTTGTTATCGTAGTTTGTTTTGTGAAGTTGTTTGGAGTGGTCGAAGGAAGTAGAAGTGGTATATTTTGGCTTGAATGTGGTTGAAGTAGTTCGGTGGTCGAAGGAGGCATTTTAATGGTAGAATTGGGTTGAATGTTGGTTTAGACATGTTGGTTTTTGAATGTTGGTTGGACATGCAATGGTCATGTAATCGTTATTAATGGGAATGTTGCATATATAAAGCAGTTATTTCAATTTTGTTTCATTTTAGCGTTACATTTGCCTATTGTAGTGTTACACTTTCATGTCCATCTGGTGTTACACTTGTCTATTGTAGTGTTACATTTTAATCTTATTTAGTGTTACAGTAGAAATGTTACAGTGTCACAATAGAGAGTGGGTCCCACATCCCACGTGTCAGTGGGTCCCACCTATGCCACGTGTCAGGTGGGCCCCACATGCCACGTGTCAGTGGGTCCCACATGCCACGTGTCTGTGGGTCCCACAATGCCACGTGTCAGGTGGACCCAGATTGCCACGTGTCAGGTGCGCCCCACGTGTCAATGCCACGTGTCAGGTGGTCCTCAGAACTGCCACGTGTTAGTGGGTCCCACTTTCTGTCCCTCAAAGTAAGTTTAAATATAACATTACAAATCCGTTACAATAGGTGATTATAGTGTTACATTAGCGACATAATGTATCGCTTTATTAGTGTTACAGTAGAAGGGCAAAAGCGTTACAATAGGCACCTGTTGTAACGCCCGTAAATATAACGCCCCCTAGTGTTACAATAGACCTATTGTAACTGATTTAGGGCCTATTGTAACATCGCGCGGGAGTTACAATAGGCCACTTATGGTGTATTGTAACTATTAGCGGAATTTTTAATAAAATTTTAAACAAGATACATACAAAGTAAACTATAAATATTAAATACAGGTACACAGGAATACATATCAGTAGTATCCTGAAAGCTGTAAAAAAGCAAATGGAAGAGTTGCATACTTAATCAAGTAAATTAGTTCATCAAACTTCTAAGGAAGTTTCTTTGAAACTTCATCAAGTAAATTAGTTCAAACTCTATAAAAAGAAGGCAAGTAACATGAATATACCTAAGTACATACACCAACCACTTCATTAAGTGAATCTCCAAACATATCTTTCTTTGAAAGTTTCTTCACAAGATGGCTCTTAAACTTTTCTGTTTTCTGCAAACAGAATACATATACACATAAAATTAATACATACAAACCCAAACATAATTACTCAGCCTCCCTCCCTCTCTCTCTCAATCTCTCTCTCCTTCTCTCACCATGAGCCAACCTGTTGGAAAATGGTGCAATGCGAACAGCCCTGCATCATAATTATGGTCCTTATTAATTGTCAGATGAAAAGTATTGCAACCATGATACAGCAAACAACAATCATCTTAAGAAACACTAGCTACAAGAAATGTAGACATAAAATACAGAGAATATAGAATGATTTTAAACAGTCACAAGTACTGGGAAGTACTATGCTCCTATAGCTAATCCATAAAACTCAAACTCCAAGGCAACTGAGTCGACTTAACCCTTAACTACTCAGCAGCAAAACTCAGCAAAAGAAAAACAACAGCAATGAAAGAAGAAAAGCAGCCAGAATACATTACAAACTCATACTACAAACCCAATTCATTAAACCAACAAAACTATAAACTCAAATGGAAACACTCGATGAACACAACTAGACTCGAAAATAGACTCGGAAACTCGAACACTAACAGCGAACAAATAGCAATCGCCTAAACGAAGGAAATGACATTGAAAATTTTTATGTTTACCTTAATCGTATATACTTCTCTCTGTTTTCAATAGGAGTATATCATTCCACAATCTCTGTTCTCGGATGTCTTCAGGGAAACCATATTTGACGAGCTCTTCATTTGACGAGCCCTTTTTCCTTAAATAAACTTGTCCTAGGGTTTCCAATTGCTCTTCGATTGTGTACATGTCATCGATTGTATTATGTGTGTGTGAAAACACTGACTCAATTGAGTGTTATATACATATAAGTATAACATACCTCATCACAGTAAATCGAAAATAAATCGACCCTGACTTGATCAAAATCAATTGGGGTTCAATTTTGAGAGATTTAAAATCGGAGTTTGAGTTTTGTTTGGCTGGGTTTCGATGGTAGGCTGATGGAAGAGAGGGAGGGGGGAGGCTGTCGTTGATGGCGACTCCGGCGGGTTGGTTCAGGCGAGTCGGGTCGTAGCGTTCGCGAGATAGTGGTGAAGGAAAAGGGAGGCGGATATGTGCGTGTTCTTCTTCTTTCAGTATTCATCCCTATTGTATCTACCTATGAGAAATTATCACATAGGTGATAATATTTTAGGAGGTTTTGGATGAGTTTTTAGTTTAATATTTTTATGTTTTAATGTTTTTGTTTTGAGTTGGTTGGTGGGATATTTTATTTGGATAAGGGGAAAATTTGGGAGATAGAAATTTCAAGAGGCAAAAATTTGGTTAAGGGAGGGAGATAAAAAATTTAAGAGGAAATAACGGGTTAATTTTTTTTAGGGGTACCTTTAACATCGGTTGGACAAGCAACCGATGTCCCAAACACTGAACGACATCGGTTATCATAAAATTGATGTAAAAGAGACCTTTAACATCGGTCAAAAACGTAAACGATGTTAAAGGGGTGATGTCTATTAACTGTTTTGACGTAGTTTTAAAAGATATTAAAGAAAAACCTACACTACCCAGCTATATATGAAAGCCAACAATTTTTAAAAAAAATACCAAGCTAACAAACCTGGTCTTGAATTCTTTCTTAACATCTTTAAATATAATTTAAATATAAGCTAACAAACATCTTTTTAAACTCTTCTAATTTTTAATATAAGTTAAAGAATGCCCTCCTAATCTCATTCACTTAATTCTTGCATGAAAAACATTAAAAAAAATAATAATGATCATCCTTAACATAAAATTTTAATGTTGAATATGAGTTTCACCTAAATATAGTACAGAGTGGATGAATATTTTATCCATCTTTTACTAAATTTTTTTTTTTTTTTTTTTTTTTGCTAAAAAATATATATATTAAAAACAGGGATTCACCCTATGATTACAACAAAAGCTACGGAAGAAAACAACCGGCTAACAGCTAAAGGAAGAGAACTGGATCAACTGGAGATCCATCTATAGAGACCTAGGTCTGCATGTTTTTGGAACCACGTAGAATGCCTTAACTTTGTCTTCATGGTTGACATGATAGTAGCTAAAAGCTGTGAAGGGTTGAGGATTCCCTTGTTGTGCAGACGGGCATTCCGCTCCCGCCAAAGGTGGTGAGCAAAGATCTGCGCTGCTAACAAGAGAACCACCCTGTGAACCGCGTCCGTGTGCAACCCCCAGGTAGATAAAAGCTCCTGCCAAGACTCCCCATCAACATCAACTCCTAAAATACCAGCCAATTTGGAGAGGATGAAACTGGCGTAGTTGCAAGTGACGAACAGGTGGTTGTCAATCTCCAGACCTCCTACGCATAGTAAGCAGCTTGGTTGAACATCCAGACCGAAGGAGATAAGTCTGTGAGAGGTTGGTAGACGACCCAAGCAAAGAAGCCATTCCATGTGAGCGAATCTTTGAATTTTGAGTTTATGCCATATAAAAGTAGCCCAAGAAACCTGGGCCTTTGGAACCCGTAGGGAATGCCAAATGTCACCCGTTTTCAGCTTTTTCAACGGAATACCGTTCCAATGGATTACATCATTTTTCTGAAGGTTAAAAGCTGGGAACGTGAAGTTTCTGATCCAAGAGAGCAGGCCAGGAGCAACATGGCGAAAACGGGAATGGGGGGTAGGCAAAGTCCAGTTTCCGGTTTGGATAATGCAATGCACCAACGCCTCATGGCCCAGACCCGAATGCACAATGATACGGTCTCTTTCAGAATTTGCCAGACAGTGAGAATCCCACCAAGGATCAAACCAAAGCGAAGTGTCCAGACCGTTCCCCAAGTTAAATGAAAGGAAAGTGGCAGCCACTGTTCGAAGTTTAAGGACATTTCTGAGAATCCAGGAGCAGTCCACCGGCATGGGCATCGTCCAGAAATGCTTACCTTTTAAGGCTGTGTTGTGAACCCAAGAATACCAGAGAGACGACTTTTTCAACACAATCTTACAAAGATGCAGAATCATTTGAGATTTATTCCAATCCTCCGTTTTTTTGAGACCCAAACCCCCCTCCTCCAAAGGACTGCAAACCCTATCCCAACTCACTTTGGCGCCACCCTTGGAGTGAGCATTTCCTTTCCACAGGAAACTAGTGAGGATAGATTTAATCCGACCATGGACTGAAACCGGCAGAATGAAATTATTTGTCCAGAAAGCTTGAATCGCAAAAAGCACAGAACGAATCAACTGAACGCGACCCGCTAAAGAGAGAAACAGATTTGTCCAGCAAGAGATCTTTGAAGAAATTCTGTCGAGAAGAGGAATTTATTATGTATCTTAAACTTATGTGCTTGAATGAATGTAATATGGAATAAAGAACAACACTTAATTTCATTTTAATCCAATATATTGTTTGATCAAAACTTTGCAGCTTCGATTTTTCATAGAAATATTTTAAAATATTATTCTTGAAAACTTAAAAAAAAAGAAATAATGACCAAAATAAACTACTTTTGGGATGCCCAAAATACAAACCGGCGGGGAGTCCCTCCTTTCTACCCACTGAATGCGCATGCATGACATGCGTTTTCCATAAACGCATATGCACTATGCGTATTCTTCTTATATGAAGAATAAATGATGTGTTGGTCAGGGCACTTGTGTCAGTCAGGAGGGTGCGTAGGGCTTCAACATTTTTTAGGGTTAAAATAGTTTTTATTTGGGTTCAACGGTTTCATTTGGACTTTAGAAATATTCAATTATTTAATTAAATTTTTTAAATTTATCTATATTCCCTAGGGGTTCAACGGTTAACTTTTGGGGTTCAAATTTTCGATTTTAGGTTTCAGAAATATTCAGAATGACTAATAAACCGTATACGGACTTAGGGTTCAAATTTTCGATTTTGGGTTATAGAAATATTGAGAATGACCCAAAACCCTAATTTATCCTGATTTTTAAAAAATCGGGGTTGGAAATTTTTTTAAAATCAGGACGCTGAATTCATTAAAATATTCAATTTTTTAATTAAAATTTTAAAATTTATATGTATTTCCTTAGAGGTTCAACGATTAACTTTTGGGGTTCAACTTTTCCATTTTAAGTTTTAGAAATATTTAGAATTACGAGTAAACGTATACGAACTTTTCCATACCTAAATTTTAATTGATTTTTTTTAAAAAAAAATTGCGAACCGTACAGCCCAGCACGCCCAGCCTGTTATCAACCACATGCAAATTGTAGAGTATGAAAAAAGTAGTCACAAGTTGGACATGCTTGAACTAATTTTTGAAAAAAACAAATGAAGTATACGAATTATACAAATGCGTGATCTCATTTTTATATAAAAAAAACACGCATGTTGGACCTGCGTATTGCCGAAACAGTAATATGAACTATATGCATGATACCAATGCGTGGCCTGCTTTTTTTTAAAAAAAATATGAAGTACATGCATGTTGTACATGCGTATAAGAGGCTACGCATGTTAGAAATGCGTAGCTGATGGGTATTTTGGACGGATCAACGCGCAGATGGGTATTTTGGTTATTTAGTTTGAAAAAGTGGGTATTTGGGGATTTCACACTAAAAAAAAGACTTTTATACTTATCTATACTATGCTATTACAAGCGAAACAGGGTATAAATGGTTGGTTAGTCGGTTGGTTAACACCACCTTCCCAAAAAGTTTGTTAACACCTTCCAAAAATGAAAATCTATACTATACTATTATAAGCGAAACAGGGTATAAATGGTTGGTTAGTTGGTTGGTTAACACCACCTTTCCAAAAAGTTTGTTAACACCTTCCTAAAATGAAAAAATAAATTAAAATGCATATAAAATTTTATTTTACTTAATAACAAACTATTTTAATTACCCTCCAATTAATATTCAGTTACATACCCTTTCAGTTATATTTGAATTAAAAATTTTCACCTACACCCAATTTTTTTAGACTCTTTCAATTACTTGGAAATCAAAAATTTTCAAAATCAGTTTAAATAATTTTAATATCACATATTTATTAATAAATTTACGACAAATTATAAATCAACAAAGTGAAAACAAACTAAAATTGTATAATAAACAATAAAAATTTCACACAATTCTAAATTAATATTAAATTCTATTTTAGAAAAATATTACATTAGGGATTATCATGAAATCATAATTTGAATATGATAATATCAACAAAAATTTGAATGTATGTATATACGATACTTCCATTTATATTTATATTATTATGACAAAATATAGTCATAATTCTAACAATATATCATATAATCAAATGATTAAATTTAATATATATATATATATATATATATATATATATATATATACAAGTGCTCAAATGAGACCCTCTCTTATAATCAGAACAGAGATTTAATGTCAGCCACATAAATTTCATATGTATATTAAATACCAGCCATATAATTATAGATCTAAATTATTCCATGCCTCCTACCTCCTGCCTCTCTCTCCTCCTCCGTTTCTATCTTCCCCTTTCCTTTCCACCGAGTACTTATCACTAATTGATAGAAAATGCGCAGATTTAGTGAGTCGGTCAACAATAACCCAAATTGCATCATGGCTGGCTCTATTTCGGGGTAATCCTACAACAAAATCCATGGAAATATGCTCTCATTTCCACTCAGGTATCTCTAATGGTTGTAAAAGTCCACTTGGTCGTTGATGTTCTTCCTCCACTTTCTGATAGGTTAAACATTTACTTACCCAGTCTGCAATTTCTCTTTTCATGTTAGGCCACCAATAGTTTTGCTTGATATCTTGATACATCTTCGTGCTTCCTCGATGAATGGAGTACTTCGAGCAATGTGCTTCGCTCAAAATCTCTTCCTTTAGTTCTGCAACATTTGGTATCCAAACTCTAGAGGCAAATCTTTTCATTCCTTTAGCATCCTTTGGACTCTGAAATTCTTCTCCGGTTAACTGATCCCTCTCTTCTTCCATCATTTTCTCTTGGCATCGGCGAATCTTTTCGATCAACTCTGGTTGTAAGGAGATTTCATATACTCTCTCATTGGCTTGAACGGGAATCTTAATCTCCAAATTAAATTTCTCAATTACTTTTATCAATTCATTTGACGATACTACCATATTAAGTCTTTCTTTTCTACTTAATGCGTCTGCCACCACATTGGCCATCCCTGGATGATAATTAATCTAACAGTCATAGTCCTTGATCAATTCTAACCATCGTCTCTGCCTCATATTCAATTCTTTCTGGGTAAAGATACATTTTAGACTCCTATGATCAGTGAAAATCTTACACATTTCTGCGTACAAGTAGTGTCTCCAAATCTTTAGCGCAAAAACAATCGCAGCTAACTCGAGGTCGTGAGTTGGGTATCTTACCTCATAATCTTTTAACTGTTGGGAAGCATAAGCAATTACTTTTCCATGCTGCATCAATACGCATCCTAAACCCTTATGGGAAGCGTCACTATAAATTACGAAATTTCACATATCGTCTGGTAATGTCAAAACCGGGGCAGATGTTAATCGTCTCTTAAGTTCTTGAAAAATTTCTTCACACTTGGGAGTCCATTCAAACTTCTCAGTCTTTCTTGTGAGCTTGGTCAAGGGTGTAGCTATCTTTGAAAAATCCTTTACAAATCTCCGATAATATCCGGCTAGTCCCAGAAAACTTCTAACCTCTGTTGGAGTCTTCGGCCTTTCCCAATTTGCAACTGCCTCCACCTTTGCTGGGTCAATAGAAATTCCTTCACTGCTCACAATGTGTCTTAGGAATTGCACTTTACTTATCCAAAACTCGCACTTAGAGAATTTAGCGTATAACCTTTCTTTGTGTAACGTTTCCAATACTAAACGAAGATGCTTTACGTGTTCTTCTTGGCTTTTAGAGTAAATCAAGATATCATCAATAAACACGATCACGAACTTGTCCAAATACTTCTTTTATACGCGATTCATCAAATCCATAAAAGCGACTTGAGCATTCGTCAATCCAAATGGCATCACTAGAAATTCGTAATGCCCATAGCGAGTTCTAAAGGCAGTCTTTTACATATCTTCAGGTTTAATCTTCAACTGGTGATAACCTGATCTCAGATCAATCTTGGAAAAATGAGTTGCTCCCTTCAGTTGATCAAACAAATCGTCAATTCATGGCAAAGGATATTTATTCTTGATCGTCATCTTGTTTAATTCTCGATAATCTATGCACAACCTCATAGATCCATCTTTCTTCTTGACAAATAACACTGGAGCTCCCCAAGGGGATACGCTTGGTCTAATTACGCCCTTGTCTAATAGTTCTTGCAGTTGTGTAGCCAACTCCTTCTTCTCAACTGGAGCCATTCTGTATGGTGCTTTGGAAATTGGTGCAGTTCCCGGGGCAAGATCGATATTGAATTCTATTTCTCTGTCGGGCGGCAATCCAGGTAATTCTTCAGGAAAAACATCCTCGAATTGATTCACTACAGGAATTTCGTCAATGGCAGGGGCTTCCTTCTCATTGTCAACCACATGAGCTAAGTAGGCTTGACACCCACTCCTTAGTAATTTCTTCGCTTGAACCATAGTCAGAAAATTACGGGTTGGTTTTCTTCCGCGAAATTGTATTCTTTTGCAGTTGGGTCCCTTTAAACTAACCCACTTACGCCGACAATTGAGTTGAGCATCATAACGTGCTAACCAATCCATTCCAAGAATTATATCAAACTCCCCTAGATTAAAAGAAAGAAGATCTGCTTCGAAGCGTTGTCCTTGTATTTCGATTACACAATCTTGACATATCTAATCTACAGGAACTTTTTCCTGATTTTCTACTTCTACAATCAATGTCTCCCCTAATGGTACAGACTGAATATCCAATTTATTCCTAAAATTCTCCGATATGAAAGATTTTGTTGTTCCCGAATCAAACAGAACACATGCATCTACAGAATTTACTAAAAGCGTACCTGCAATTACATCACTATCAGCAATAGCATCCCTCACCGTCATGTTGAAAGTACGTGCAATTGGCTTGTTGCTAGGAGGTGCCATGAGTCTAGGTGCAGTTGTCTCCTTTGGTGGTGACTTGCAATCTCGCGCAATATGTCTTTTCTTCCCGCAATTGAAACAAGTAATGGCCTTTTCCTTGCAGTTAGAAGAATAATGCCCTTTTTGTCCACAATTGTAACAAACAATGTTGGTAAGGTTACAGGGTCCTGGGTGTTTCTTTCCACACGTTTTGCATTCTGGTAGCAGTGGCCTTCCTTAAATCAGATTGGCTGCCTGAGGGGATCTGAATTTCTAATTGTTTCCCCTAGTGTCTTGATTCTCAATTCTCTTTATATCATTTCTTCTGTCTTCCCGCTTCACAAATGGTCTCTTTCCATTCCGATCATCCGGCTTCCGCTCAAAATTAGTTCCACGATTCTGAAACTTCCTTTTCTTCATATCCTTGTCCTTTGAGTACAACTCAGTTCCACTTTCGACAATAGATGCTTTCTGAACCACGGTAGCATAGTTAGTGATTTCTAGGACCGCAACTCGATTCTGGATCCACGGCTTCAGCCCTAGTTGAAAACGTTTAGCTCTCTTTTCGTCAGTATCCACATGGTAAGGCACAAACCTAGAGAGTTCAGAAAATTTGGCTTCATATTCAGCTACAGTCATATTGCCTTGCTTCAGTTCCAGAAATTTGACCTCCATCTGATTTTCCAAGTATTTAGGAAAATATTTCTCTAAAATAGCTGCGTGAACCTAGTCCAGGGTATGACTACGTTCCCTTCCATTGCTCTCTTTGATTCCCACCAATAATTCGCTTCACCTTTTAACATGTAGGCTGCAAAAATGGTCTTTTTCTCTTCTTCTACTCCTACAATCTCAAAGGTCTTTTCTATCTCTCGTAACCATATTCTTGCCTCAACAGGATCAGTGGTACCCTTAAACTCAGGGGGATTTAATGATTTGAAAGATTTAAATGTAACTGTATTTTTAGTTGGTAGTGTTGGGGGTTGATCATTTCTGACTTGAGATATTTCTTGTCTAGGTGGAGGATTTTGTGTAAATTGTCTTAGGAATTCCACGAGTAAACCCATAGGGTCATTAGGATTCAGATTTGGTTATACTGCGGGTACTGGCTCAGGTTCGGTTTCTGGTTGAGGATTGGGATCAACATCAGGGTAGCCCTCTGCTGGGGGTACTCCTTGATTCTTGCGTGGTCTACCTCTTTTAGGTGGCATCTTTTTCTATTAAGATTGAAAACACAGCGCTTGGTCAAACAGGGTAAAAGTATACATATATAGCAGAATATTGATACTGGTAACGTAAACCCTTAAAGTCATATGTCGAATTCTGAAAATGCTGAAGATATATCTCATGTGTCACAATAAAATACTTTTCCCATTTAGGTAAAACCATTAACGGTTGCAAAGTTCTAAATCTCAAATATCGCAGTTTAAGGAAATGTTTTAGTCGTTATAGAAAACACATTTTTTTATAAACAGAAGTTCTACTAATAAAGCGCAACAATAATCATAAAATCTGAAACAGATAAAGGTGCAAAGATATTGATATTAACATATAATCGATAATGGTACCATAAGGTACATTCACTGATTATAAGTTATCCAGCTAATACACGAGCCATACTAAATAATTGCTAAAATACATAAACACCCTAATACAGAAAAATCTAACGTGATCAGAAAGTGGTTCACCACTAGCTATACTACCCAAAAGATAAGGATAGGCAAATCCAGGCTATGTCATCAACAATGCTTTCAGCGACCAAACATCTCAACCACTCGTCTCTGGAACTCCTCGATGGCTCTGGTAATCAAATCAGTAACAGCAGTACGGTTAACAGCTCCTGTACAAGAGGATGGTAAGGCTGTGAGATCAGTCTGCAGCCTGGTCAGAACAGAGATAGAGATCTGATGTACAATCTCCATAGGAACATCCCTCACAAGTAAGCTGCCTCCTCCATGAACTGCAGTCGGGTCAACTGACAGTAGTCGCAATATAGCATCCCTAGTAACAAAAACCTCCTCATAGCGAAGCCATACCCAACGAAACTGCTGGAAAAGATGATCAAGAACAGCCCAAGGTACTGGCGCTCGATCCACTATCGAAGACACAGGCCCACCAGCTGACTGTACTGGAAAAGGTGGAGTAGATGGAATCACTACTGGAGCAGGGATATGGATAGCAGGTGCAGGAGGAGCAGTGTCACACGCCGGTGCACCATCGACCGGTATCGCCAATGGAGCAGTATCACCAACAGGAGTGTCGCTGGTAAGTGGAAATATGAAGTCCGGTATAGAAGGGACCGTCGGAGTCAAAGTATAAATCGGAATAGGAACAGTAACCAAATCTGGGATAGCTGTAGCCCTAGTAGGTGTAGCAACCCTAGAAACTGGATCCGTTGATCTAGGCACCACCTCCGTACGGACGGGTGAAAGTTGGCTCTCATCAACTGGCTCAGTAATCTCGGGCTTTGGATTCTCCGCTCTGAACATCTCGGGATTAAACAAAGGTGTAGTTTGCTCTAACTGCTCGGTCTCTGCCTGAACCTCAAGTGGAGGTGTATCTAGATCAATCACATGTGGAGGAGAAGGTGTGAGTATCTGAACAGAAGAATCCTCCGAATCACTATCGATCGGCATATACTCCTCAGATGGATCACTATCCGACTCTGAGCTAGGATCTAGAGGTACAAGTGGGTATGGTGTAGGAGATCTGTCTCGAATAGGAAAGAAACCAGTAGATCCTGAAGAAGACATCTACAAAAGCAAAGAGTTTCGGTCACCAACAGGTTCTAATCGACTATATACGCGTATAGATATATAAGGGTGTAAAGCACTTAATGCTAAATTCTCAACATCGTAATATACCTCTAAACTCTCACGTCGCGTTATAATTCTAGGCTCATACGATTCCTAAAAATATAACTAATGCTCTGATACCAAGCTGTGACGCCCCCAAATTCACTACTTGTAGACTTAGGTCGCCATTTATCGTCAACACCTGTCTCATCAAAAAATACAATACATTGCATAATAAATATGAAGGCTTTATCGTACAACAGTGGTTCCATCCCACAAGTCCAAGCATCGACAAGTCTCAGAATTATTACAACATATAACTAGTACCCACGATATCAATACACATGTCGAAAGATATGCTAATAATCTTCGATAGCGTCGTTGCCTCTGAGATAAGCACCCTAGTCCAGCTCAGTGCTCTGGTGCATTTTCTCCTTTCCCTTGAAACGAGAGGTTTCACCTTTTTCCGTCTTCACTGAAAAACAATATCAACAACAAGAATGAGCAACTAGGTGCTCAGCAAGTCCACGGACTCGCTCTCTCACTAACAAGGAATGTGGAAAGAAAACAACTCTATTTATGAAAGATACTCGTATGCAGGCAAAATGCCATGGAAATACTTACGGATAAACTCAAACAACTTAACTCTGAATAAAGAAATTGGAATTTAAAAATTAAGATACCGGTCTTCCGCCTTTGCGATACCCCACAGTGAGATCAACCGCTGTGTCTCAAGTACCGCACACCCTTGATACCCCATAGCACGATCACTACTATATCGCAGGTACCACTATATCGTTTTGCTAGCAAAAAGGTGGTTGAAAAATCAACCTGGCAACTATCGTGTCAAAATGTTAATATTTCTCTGTCGATACCACGAGTTTATTCCTCGTGTTGATCTGAAAGAAAACCCATGGGCCATCTCCCATGTTGACCAGTGGATTATATGATTATTCCTCCGGAAAAAAATTGATTGATTTGGATACCTATTCGATTCTGGCCGACCGCCAGTCTACACTTTGTACGAGACCGACCTGAACAAAAGGCCGTCACAATATTTTTAAAAGAACTAATTTATTTCGTTGACACGAACAATATGTCAATTCAAGACAATAAGTAACAACCTTGAACAAGTAAGGTTCGTTGATTAGAATATTTCATGTGAAGTCGTCTTGAAATAATAAGAACGACTCGATTTGGAAGGAAAACTTCCAATTTCGCTAGAGTACGTATTTTAGAGGAAATTCTGATGATATACTATTCTTCTATTCACTATTTTGAATGCAACTATTTTGATTCGAAGAATGAATCAAATCTGAATATTGAAACAACATTTATCGGATCTGAACAATAGATCCGATTAAAGTCAATAAAATCTAACTACCTCGAAATATGAGCGTAGTTATAACCGAATAATATTTAAGGGTCATCTCAAAATAATTAAGATACCCTGGATTTCAATCAAATTACGTTCTATGAATTTATCAAAATTTTGGGAAAATTTCTAAAATTTCTAAATCAATATTATGATAAACAGGATATTTTATGATGAACCGGAAATTCAAAACATAATTATAACAAAATAATATCCAAACATTTCCCAAAATATTTCAGAAGGTACTTGCCTTGATCTCGAAGTGCAATGAATATAGATAAAATTTATACTCTACCCGGAAACTTGGCTTTGATCTATAGATCAAAAATTATTCTCTAAAAATGGCAACCAGAAAAATATGAGCGATTCGTCAAAGTAACGTATTTCTAAACCGCTAATAAATATTAAAATATTTCCCAAAAATCTCTATAATAAATAACGAAAAATAATCTCTGGATAAATAATTCTTTATTCGAACTCAGGAATCAAATCTAGAAAATATATACTATTTTTCATATCCGTAAATCCGACTTAAAACGAAAATAGGGTTACAGCAATTATCTACCTTTAAATCTCGTAAATGATTAAATATAAATCCGATTTTAACCTCTTAAATAATCTGACTCTATCCGATTAATTAAAATAATCCAAAAATATTAATATCAGTCTTTTTTTTTATTAATATTCCTCCTTTTATTAATAAATCAATAAATGTCTAATTATGTCCAAATAAACCTAAAGTATTGTTATTTAATTAATAAATCAATTACCATTTTAATTATTTATTTCTAACCATTTAAATAATATTTCATATCCCAATTTAAATGAAATTAATTGATCCATTTTTTATCCTTCCCGATTAACAGTAAAAAATATTACAACAGTAAACACGATGGCGCGTGGGGCCCACTCGCCACCACCGCTGTCCGTCTCTCCCTCCCCCTGCTCTCTTTTCCGATCTCTCTCTCATCTCTCTGCCATCTCTCTGTCTCTCTCTGTCTCTTTCTCCTAATCTCTCTCGTTCTCTCTCTCTTTCCCTCTCTCTCTCTAACCATCTCTCTCGATCGTCTCTCCGTCCACTCTCTCCATTCTCTCTTCTGTGTCGTCAACCTCTCTCTACTCTACTCCGCCTTATCTCTCCCGCCTCCATCTCTTCGATTACAACATCCACAATCAACTAACACTCCGATTCAAAACAGTCCTCAATCTCTCCCTGTCTTGTCTCTCCTCTCGGTTTCTCCGATCATCTCTCTCTCTCAATCTCTTCCACTCTCTTCTTTCTCTTCGCCCCCATCTTTCTCCGACTCTGATTGAAATAACTACCTGTGTTTGACTCTGATTGTATGTATATATGTATATGGTTCGAGTGTTTTTTAGTAAAATGAAAGAGACATGAGTTTATTGAATTTGCAGGAAAAATAGATAGAAGAAGAGAGAGTTAGGCTATTGGTTTTATACAATAAAAATATACACCCCTACTTCTAATATTGATGAGATTGGTAGTGCAGATTGTTATTAAATAAAAAAAATAGAACATGGGGGACAAATGTAAGTGCATGAAATAATGGTCATGATTAGTGAAATATTTGGTGAAAAGGACTCGTTTCTCCCGTGCTGGCTAATTAAACGAAACTTTAATCTCGCTCTAAAATAAATTCGACCCAAAATTAAAATTCTATTTCTCTAAATTTCCTAATTTTAATAAATACCAAATGAATATAATTAAATAGATATAATATAATATTTACTTTCATATGAATATATAAAATTTCGAAATTTTACAAAAACGTGCTAATTAAAAATATACTAGTGCATCGCTCGTAAATAAAATTTAAATATCGAGTAGGAAAATTATTTCGAAATTTTACGGTTTTTACAGGTTGCTAAACACTCTGGTGGTTGTTAAACACGAATGTTTTTAATCAATTTAGTCGGGAAAACAAACATATCAGGTAGATTTGCTTTAGATTTAAAATTTTCAAATCCGATTTCTTTCATCTAGATCTGATTTCTCTCATCTAGTGATGGTTATGGTGGTTACGACGTCTGTAATGGGCAAGATGAATAATGTATGGTGGAGATGGTGGTGGTAGGTATGGTGAAGGCAGCGCTTTACGTGATTTGTTTAAAAAAATTAGTGATTTGTATCAAAATTTGGTGATTTGGGTTGAAATTTTAGTAATTTGAACAGAATTTTGGTGATTCTGTATGTTGTGATAATAGTAGCAATCTGATGGTGATTTTTGTAGGTGGCATATTGGTGATAAGGGTGGTTTAGTGACAGTGATTGTGATGGTGGTGAGTTTAGGATGGTGGCGTGATTTGTGACAGTGATATTGGTTTTGGTGAGGCAGAGATGATGGTGTTATTTGGTGATTTATATAAGAATTTTTGGTGATTTGTATTGAATTTTTTGGTGATTTGCTTTGAATTTACCTTCAGATTTTTGATGATTTTAATTTTTTGGTAATTTATGTTTAAAAGTTTGGTATTGTACGTGCTTTTAAATTGTTAGTGATTTGAGTTGAAATTCGATAATTTGTGTTGAAATTTGGTAAATTGTGCTTGATATTGGTGAATTTTCCAGAATATATTGTAGTGAATCATTCGATAATTTTTTGGTCATACTGGATGTTTTGGAAGTTAGGATGTAGCAGTTGTTAATCTAGTGATCGTGTTTGTTTTGACTGAAATATCTTTCTTTCGATTTTTAAAAAGAAAAGCTGGTTGTTCAACAAGCGCGTGTTTGATTTATTGGGCCTAGTTTGTGGCCCAATATGCAGTTCTCATTATAAGAGGGGTCTTATTTGAGTAGCCCTATATATATATATATATATATATATATATATATATATATTTATATTATTCCAATATTATATTAAGTAATATATATGAGATATATATGTTAAAATATAAATAAAATTTTATTTAAATTTAAGAAAACCGTGCATCGCACGGGTAATAGGCTAGTATAAATTATGCACAGCTCCCTTTTATACTTGTGGCCAGAGACAAATTATACAACTAACTATGTCTATAGTTTGACATATTGTGATTTTTCTTTTGTCTTATACACTGATCAAATTCACTTCTTTAACTATTTTTCCTTAAATTTCTTCGTAAATTTTTTGGTATTGCACACTGCAATGTTTGGACAACTACAGGTACTCAGGTTTTGTTGATTATTTATCTTTTAAAATTTATGTGCCACATAAAAGGTTCATACTAATAATCTATGGCCATAGTTCTTGCAAGATTCGATCACTCTACCTTTAGCAGATTTTTTTTTGGTTACCAGTTGCAAAAGGAATTAATGTTTAACTTGGAAAAATTTATAACCAAAAGATTATTCTGTATTCTATTATGTGTTTCAAAATGTCAAAAACAGCTCAAGTCAATGTAATTGCCGTAAAAGCGAGAGACAGGACCTTATTTGGTCATGCAAACGGCGTCGCTGTGCAAGTATTAATAAATTACTATATTGAATAAGATGTAGTACCAAAAATTAAACATGAAGTTGTTATTGTACATGGTTTTGCAAATTACAAATGCATTTTGCCAAAATGTCTAATATCGAATTATTATTTGAGTACATGTTGACAAATCATCACTATTGAGCGCCAGCTTTGTTTGTACATTGATATTTTGTAATATTTGTAGATTGACATTTTGGTGAACCGTATAGGCATTTATCAATTGAATAATTGTTACATAATTTTAGGTCTACTGTGGGCGTAAAATGTTCATTATTCCTGAACATCGTGTTAATTTACAGGAACAGAGGACATTTTGTTTTTGTTAATTGATGATTTCTCTATATCATCTGCCCAGAAATCTTATTATTTGCAGTTGGCAAAAATTATTAGTATATGTTTTAAAAACGTCACATTTGTCTGCAACAACCTCAAGTAGCAGTTGCATATCACTGGCAAAAAGTACAGTACTATTTCTGCCCATCCTTTGCTTGATTCTAGGGGTATGTTTTTGTTGGACCATGATTTCAGTACCCTTTCAAATTGGTAACAATTTTTGACTATATTCTTGTTTCGAAAAAATCAAGTCGAGTTGAGTTTGCTCGTGAATTACGACGAAACCAATCAAGTTGAGTTTATTGAAGTTATATTTTGAAACTGAGTATAACATTAAAAACAATCGTATGCAGCTTGAATAATATAATAATGAATATACTGTCCAATCTTTCATGGTCATTAGAATACAAAGATGACAAACATAAGTAATCAGGAGAAACTGAGCAAGAAAGAAACACCAAAATTAACTATAAATATTAATTAGTCTATCTCTTTGCATTTGTTCTCCAGATTTACTCCGTACATGATAACTGTGATAACTCTTGCTGCAGCCTGCAACCTCATGTGCTGATAAAAATTAATCAATTAGTCATTGTAATTTAAAATTAATCAATTAGTCATTGTAATTTTGCAAAGTCATCATTATAATTTTGCAACTTGGAGATTGTATGCTTCAGTAAACCTGTGTTTTTTGCATTATATCTGTACATTCATGACATTGTACTCCGGATTTTGAACAAATGAAATTTTAGCTCTCATTTCCAGTTTTGCTCTATATCAGTGTGGAAATTATAAATAAAAAGCAGCTAAACTTATTTTAAGCGTAGTTTTTTATTGAGGCACAATAAGCTCCTTCGTTCTCCATTTTCTTTCAAATGAATTAACAGAGCTGTGCATCACATGTTTTTATGTTTTCAGGTGCACCATCGGAAACACCACGCCGTCGTAGGAACATTGACCTTAGGAAGACAGCATTTGGTGAGTCTGTGCATTCATGCTTCTGTTTATAGCTTAGCCTCTCACAAAATATATGCATCTTTCCCTCGCAGCTTCCACCAACGCAAAACTTGACCTTGGGAACCCGGTGACACATTTTATTCTATTTGAATTGTCTAAATTGCCCTTATATTTTCATTTTTAAAAAATATGTTAGGTGAGATTCGAACCCAAGTCTTACTATTGATTTACACACCATCCTACCACTACACCACTCAATCATATGTGTTATGAATCATGCACATACTATGTGTTCGTGTATGTTCGTGAATTAAGAATATTTAGTATTATGACTACTAAATTTTTTAAATCATTTTTTCGTATTACATTTACAAATTTATCATGCTATTTTATAGTATAAAATAGTGATTTATAATATGTATTCAACTTATACATTTCCAAATCATTCAGTTCAATAAAATAATATTAATAGTAAGTATATATATATATATATATATATATATAAATGTAAGATATCTATTACATATTTAAAAAATTTCATTACATTTAAATGCATATTATTTCAAAAAATGGTTAATGAACGCGTAATAATCAGAACATTTAAATGCAAGTCATTGAACCAATGTACTTCGACATATTTCAGATTCAAAATCGGAGCATGACTTGATGTTTTAAAAGTACTCAAAATTTCATCATTTTAATTTATACATATTATATTAACCTTATCCGATGGGAATTGCATCGTCATTTGCAAAATTTAGTATGTTTGTTTGTTCGTGGGATAGACGAGATCGTCGTCCAATTACAGTAGGGGTTGTAACATTCCACATCGATACGAATTAGTGTATTTGACGCCTTTATAAGAGAAAGTTAATATAATGCATATTAAAATTGCAATCTTAGTATGTGGTGGGGTTTTAGGTCAAGAACTTGACATGATTTTAAAAAATACTTCGAATTTGACCATGATTGTTGCAATTAAACTTAATCAACTCATTATCACAACAATTTAATCAACTATTATCACATCAATTTAAATTTTTGAAAATATCTAGAGTTATGCAGAAACTAAATTTTAAAATTTTAAAATGTAGGTAACGAAATTGTCTACCTCCCCATATTTTTAAAATAATTTTAGGATCAAAAATGAATTAAATATGAATTTTACAAATAAAGATCTTTTGAATGCAATATAACTCTTACAATCATTTTAAAATACTTAAACACACAAAATAATTATCACATTTCACAGTTCTATAAAAAGTTTGAATTAATATCACAGTTTAAAATATTAGCTTATTTCAGTTTTAAGTTGGTGAATTCTTTTAAAAGAGACCATTTATTGTCTTGATTTAATATTTAATGCAAATTTAGAATAAAAATTAATCTATTTCTTATTAATTAAAAAGATTTTTCACCGATCAATGCAATTTGACAATCGCATATAAATCTATTAATTTCAAATATAACCTATATTAAAAATATATAGGTTATAGATTCCATACAATGCTATTGAATTAATATATCAAACTCGATTAAGATCAAAATAATGCACGAACGACATTAGTACAAATATTTAAGTTTGAAACTAGAAAAAAGCTCATTACTCGCATAGGTTCTAAAATATATAAATTTTCAATTTAAGAAAAAATATGAATTCTCCATTTCCCGCGAGATCCCCGTATCCCATATGGGACGGTGATTAGTTAGAAAAATAATTTTTATTTTTGGATCGGGATGGATTCAGGAGGGGGGACATATCAGTCCACGACACGTAGTGACTCAATATTTATCACTAACTACCTATTGAATTCATTCAATACATGCATATTACAAGTCACAAACAAGAAAATGTATCATTCGCTTTATGAGCTAAATTACTAACGTATCGCAAATTAGTAATGTCTTACGTACAAATCAAAATTATTGATATTTAGTCAACTTATATTTGATATATCTAAAATATTATACATATTCTCAATAAACGAATAATTAAGAATGTTATTGTTACGTGTTAAACAAAAAATATCTAGAAATTGACATGTGCCTCGCACGGGTTATTATGCTAGTTATAAATTATAATCTAACAAACACCTTTTGACTCTTTCGAGCATTTGTGTTAATAATCTATTGGAATCGAGAAAATAGCATTGTTAAATTATAAATTATAAGCTAACAAACGTCTTTTTGACTCTTTCGAACATTTGCGTTAATAATCTATTGGAATCGAGAAAATAGCATTGTTAAATTATTAATTATAAGCTAACAAACATCTTTTTGACTCTTTCGAGCATTTTCTTTTCTTCTTCTAATATAAGCTAGTTAACAAACGCTCACTTAACTCTTTCTTGTGATAGTCATCCCCAACTCTATTTTTCTCTCTTGTTTCAAGCAGCCGCCTCCTTCTTCAACCGGAGGGGCGTCCACCGGTTTAAATTTCCGGTGAAAAGCCCCGATTTCTTTCTTTTATTTTGTTTGATTTGTCTCTTTCAATAATCTCTCCTTTTGGGTAAGGATTTCCATCCTCTAGCTTTGATTTGGGTTTTCTAGATCTACATTATCGGAGCTTCCGATTTTCTTTCTTCTTCGATCCAAGCGGAGCTTGCTGGATTCGAGAGTTAACCGCCTATCTTGTGGTTTCGTTTGTCAGATCTAAGTTTTTTTGGATTTTTTTGCATTTTCAGTTTGTTCTTATTTCGATTTTCGACTTGTGTTTTTCAGTATGATTTCTCTCCTTTGTGAGAGATTTGTTATTCGCTTCTTAATTGTGAGCGATAGTATTGTTTTTCTATCCTTTATTGTGAGAGCTAGTTTTGATTTATGGATGAAGTTTTGTATGGAATTGCAATCATGGTCGATAGCTCAAGCAGGTTACGAAAAAGCGGGTGAAGTGAGCAGTATTTATAAATACATCATTTTCAACAAATTGCTAGACTATCTCTTTATGATGATAGGCAATTGTTTCTATTTTATGTTTGTTCGACTCGACTATCTTTGTAGATGCTGTATGGCTTTTATTCTATGAGTTAATTCTATTGTTCTTCAAAAAAAAAAAAAAACTCTTTCTTATGGTGTGAAATTTTTGTCCACGCGACTTAAACAATGATACAATATTCAAAAGTAAGTAATTTAGTAGCAGAATAATTAAGAAATGGTTTGTCTACCGGCCGCCCTGGCCCTTGAGCTGATGCTCTCTTCATACGAATAGACAAGTTGAGAATACATATACATATATATGATAATTAGTGAATTGGGATTATCTAAAAGCCGGATCAGGTTGCAAAAAGTTACTGAATAATTAAAAGTACTTTCATTTTATTTAAATATAGAACAAGTTTTAAAGAATGATGTGACCACCACCATGAATTCAGGAGGGAAAGAAGAAACCAAAACCCAAGGCCAGGAAACTCAGCAGAGGAGAGTTACGTGGAGCAACATAGTTACACAAAATGTGCCAAGCGATGAACCTGAGGTTGGGCCTGCTACTATTACTTACAATGAAGATGGTTCAGCTACGGTAAGGTTTTCAAATGAGTTTTTTAATAAAGCCCAGAAACAATGGGAAACAAGTATAATAGGTTATTTCATTGGAGGCTCGTTCGTTTTCAAGTTTATTCGTGAACAAGCACAAAGATTCTGGAAAAACAGGGGATTAAAAGGTGTGTACTTTAACTCTAAGGGCTATTACACATTTAGATTTGGCACTATAGAAAAAAAAAACAAAACCTTGAGTCTAAATACGATCCAAATAGGAGGGAAAACTATGTTTCTTAAACCATGGATTGAAGGCAGTAAATTCAAACGAAACATCATCGATAAGGTTCCATGTTGGATTCGTCTTGTTGATGTCCCAGAGATCTTTTGTTTCAAGGAAGGGCTAAGCTCGATTGCTAGTACCGTTGGAAAACCGTTGAAATTCGATGCGGTTACTGCAAAATTCGAGCCATTAAAATACGCTGGTGTCCAAGTCGAATTGGCTTACACAGCGACAAGACCAGATTTTGTTCGTGTTCCTCTACCCAACTCGAATGAGGAAGAAAAAATAGAAATACAGTATGGGGAATTGCCTTATTCATGTAGTCTTTGTAATGCTTTCGGACATTCCCTCTCTCGATGCTTAAATAATCCAGAACGCGTTGTGAAAAAACCTAGAACCACACAAAATGCCAGACCTACTAGGCAGGAGTCTTCTTCAAAGTCGACCAATGATGCAAGGAGTGAAAAAGCATTGGTTATCTACAAAAGTGTTGATGGCACAGAGAACATGGATTCCGAGCAAGTTTAAGCGGACAATAATGGAGATACAGGGGATATTGATGTTCCGGAACAAGGGGAATTGATTCTTCCTATCACACTGGGTAATACTTTCCAGTCCCTAACTGACTGTGAGGAAGGAACTGAGCCAAATACTTACATTGTCGATGAGGAAATGTTGAAGGAATCTATTTCGGCCATAAAAAGAAAACGGAATCAGAAACACATTGTGGAAGATAATCAAACCTTTGTAATCGATCTTGGTACGATCAACCAAAATTCAAGCTCCATAGTCAGTGAACAAGACAAGGTCAGGTCCAAAACGAGGCCTGCTATGAAAAAGAACAGTGCTAATGTTGAGGGGTTCATTCCTGTTATCACCAAGAAAAGCCTTAGATTGGCAGGAAAGCTAGTCAACTCTCCCAAACATCAATGAATTTTGCATCCTGGAATGTGCGAGGCTTGAACAAAACCTCTCACCAGAAGGATCTGCTGCATTTTATATCTAGGAACAACATCTCTTTCATGTGTTTTATGGAAACTAATGTTAAAGAGTTCAATGCTCATTCTGTCGCATCTAAGATTAGCAGAGAATGGTCGTGGCTTCATAACTATGAACATCATCTCAATGGACGTTTGTGGTTTGGTTGGAATCCTACTCTGTGGTCAGTTAATTTAATCTCTAAGTCTGCTCAACAAATTACTTGCAATGTTCATTTTCTTGAAAAGCAAATAAATTATACGGTCACCTTTGTTTATTCCTTCAATACACCTCTAGAAAGGCTCACTCTTTGGTTTGAATTATCGAGTCTGAGCATGAACATGACTAATCCATGGTGTGTTTCGGGAGATTTCAACTCAATTCTTAGCATCACTGAGGTTTCTGGAGGTCGCGAGCACTGGACCCCGGATATGCAAGCTTTCAGAACCTGTGTTACTGATGCTTCTCTTGGCAACATTAGGACTTCTGGGGAATTCTTTACTTGGACTAACAAAAGGAAAAGACCGGAAATTCTGATTTTGAAGCGCTTAGATCGCATGTTAGGGAATGCAGCCTGGTTCTCGACCTTTCCGAAAGGCCAAGTCTTTGTCAAAGAACGTGGCCTCATGGACCATAACCCTCTTCTCTTTACGACTCCTATGCAATTGGATAGGACTACTAAAGCTTTCCAGTTTTTCAATTATATGACTGATATCCCTGGATTCATTGAGATGGTTAATAGGGCTTGGTCAGATTGTTACTTGGGCGATCCTGTGACAGTTTTCTGCAATAAAATGAAAGGAGTCAAAAAAGCTCTCATTGTGTTCAACAGGAATCATGGAAATGTCCATTCCAATGTCACTACTGCGCGCAACTCCCTTCACAGTTTACAAGTGAATCTCAGCAATGATCCTGTGAATCCTTCTCTTCTAAAAGAAGAAGCTGATGCTATAAAGCTCCTTGAGCGCTGTATGGTAGAAGAAGAAGCCCTGCTCCTTCAAAAATCCAGAGTCAAATGGCTCTCGCAAGGTGATGGTAACACTCATTTTTTCTTTAATCAAGTAAAATCGAACTGGAACCATAACAAGATTCTAGCTCTATCGAATGACAATGGAGAGCTCCAATATGGTACTACCCAGGTCTCAAATCTTGCTGTTAACTATTTCATGGAAACCTTGGGAACTACGGTTACGCATCAACTAAACTCCACCATGCCCCAGCTCCATTCTGAACCTCTGGTTACCCCTCGAGCTCAACTCTTTCTGAATCACATGGTGGATATCAACTATCCGATAGTTAATGAAAATTGTTGGGAATCTCTGTTAGCTCCAATCTCAGACGGAATCATTTTTGCTACGCTTAAGACGCTGAAGTGTAACAAGGCCCCGGGGCCTGATGGTTTCACCCTAGAATTTTTCTTGAATACTTGGGATATTGTTGGCCCTGATTTTTGTGCGGGAATAAAGTATTTCTTTAATTCGTGTGACATGAATCCAGGTATTAATTCCACGTCAATTGCTTTGATTCCTAAAGTAGGCACTCCAACGAATATTAAAGACTTTCGTCGCATCTCCTTGTGCACTATTGCATACAAGTGTATTTCCAAGATTATTGCGAATAGGCTGAAAAAGGTGCTTCCTAATGTGATTAATCCCGCTCAATCTGCGTTTGTTAAAGGGCGTAATATTTCTGACAATATTCTTATGGCTCAAAGTGTGCTCTAAAAATTGACCTGCACAAGGCATTTGATTCGCTTGATTGGCACTTCTTGGTGGCTGTTATGCATAAATTGAGGTTACCCTTCAGATTCATCAAATGGGTTTTTGTGTGTATTTCTACCCCCCGTTATTCTGTGAAAATAAATGGGTCGCTGCAAGGATACTTTCGAGGAGCCAGAGGTATTCGACAAGGATGTCCAATGTCTCCTTATCTTTTCACTATCGCTATGAATATGTTATCATGCATTCTTGACGCCAAGCCTCACAACTACAAGCACCATTGGAAGTGTAAAGATCTTGGTGTCAGTCACCTTCTTTTTGCTGATGATGTCTTATTGTTCTCAAATGGAGACCAGGTTTTAATCAAGCACAACATGGATTCTTTGGCAAGGTTTTCCTCTCTGAGTGGCTTATCGGCGAGTACAAATAAAAGCACGATTTTTCTTTCCAATTGTGAGGAAAATCTGGTTAATTAGTTTGACTCGACATATGGCATTCCCCACGGTTCCATCCCGGTCAATTTTCTTGGCGTCCCACTCATCTCTTCTCAGTTGAGTGTGAACGATTGCATGCCCTTGGTAGATAGAATTACAGCCCGTATATTGGCCTGGACAAATCGCTTTCTATCCCTTGCTGGCAGGGCTCAGCTTATTCGGCCGGTTCTTTTCTCAATGCAATCATTCTGGACCAATCATTTTATGCTTCCTGTGACAGTGCATAATAGCTTGCAAAAGTTGTTTACCAGATTTTTATGAAAAGGTTCTTCCTCATCAAAAGGGGGGAGTAAATTTAAATGGGCAACTTTATGCCTTCCCAAAGATGAAGGTGGTATTGGTCTAAAAAACATGAAGGATTGGAACAAGGCGCAACTCCTTTTTCATCTTTGTAAAATCATCAATAAGTCTGACTCCTTATGGCCGTGGTGGATTGTTAACACTGCGCTTAAGCATCAAAAATTCTGGACTATGGAAATTCTAAGTGACTGCTAATGGATTTGGAGAAGAATTTTGCAATTGAGACCTCTAGCTCGCCAATTTTTATCTTACGAAATTGGTAATGGCCAAAATACTTCCATCTGGTTTGATCCTTGGTGGAACTCGCGCTGCTTGGCTACTTCTAAGCACGATTTAGTCATCTCTCACGCGGGTTCAATGCATTCTGCTGCTATTTCTGACCTTATTGCCACGGGGGTATGGAATTTGCCAAACCCAAATCTCAGACTTCATCACATCAGCCCGTCACTGGTTCACTGGCTGGAGCACTTTTCATACCCTCCCTTTGATCTTAGCAAGCCTGGCATCATAAGCTGGGATGGACGACCTCTATCAAAGATTAAAATCTGGAATATTTGGGAGGCTATTAGACTCAAAATACCGGTTGTCTCTTGGCACAAAGCGGTTTGGCATAAGCTTTCAATCCCTAGGTATGCCCACCACTTATGGCTGGTTTGTCATGGGAGAATCAGTACCCTACAGAGGCTTGCTTCTTTTGGCATTCAGGTGTTGGATCATTGTTTTCTGTGTGTAGGTGGTCGAGAGTATCTTGATCACCTTCTGCTGTACTGCTCTTATAGTAACAAGATTCTTTCTCATCTAGGAACCATGTTAGGGCTGTCGTGTCAGGCATCTTCTTGGATGCACCTGCTTCAATCCTGGCTTCTTGTTCATGACCCGGTCTTGCGTCACTTAGCGTTGTTAGTTCTTCAGATTTATGTATACCATCTGTGGAGGGAAAGGAACTGCAGAGCTCATAACTCAGGATGTATTCCTCCGGCAACCCTCCTTAATACAATCATTATAGACATTAAAACAAGGTTATCTACCTCCGCGAGGTTTGTTAAAAGAGCTTGCAGCATCAAGTTTTCTACTTGGCTATATAACTGACTGTTTTTTAGATTGCAAAGGGTTGCAATTCCTGTTTCTTTTTCCAGTTCTATGTTCTTATTTATTATCTTGTTGTACTCTTTTTGTACTCTGGTTTTCTTTCTTTCTTACTCAGAAATCTCTACGGCCTGTCATGGAGCTAGGGTAAATCCCTTGTAATTTTTGTTTTCTTTAATACAATCAGTTTAGCAAAAAAAAAAAAAAAATTTTACTAATGTATTATTATCATTTTAGATTAATTTATAAGTAACACAAAATTAATGTATAAAATAAATAAAAATATAAAATGCTATTCAATATATACTTTAGAAAAATGATATATATTTTTATGAAATTAAGATAGGAAAAGGAAATAAGTAAATATCTTACTAATTGTCAAAATTTAATTAGAAATTATTAAACAAGTAAATACTAATTTTATAGATTAAACTTTTATATTATCCATCTATTGGATAAAAAAATATATATATCTCAAACAAATCCTAGGTCATAGATGTTGCATATTCGGCATCAATCTGCATGGACCCTACGTTCTTCATTGTATATATCAAGGATTAGAGTCGGTAAGTTCGTACACGACACGAAAACATGACATGAAAACGACACAAAAATTACGGATTTGGGTTGACCTTTCCAGTACACGACACGAAAATACACGAACACGAAATTACACGGATGAATTTAATGTCGGTTTTGGGTTTATCCTTGGATACACGACACGAAACGAAAATACACGAAATAAATAAATATTTAAATAATTTGATTAAAATTATATGAATACATATTTTAAAATAATATTTTACATATAATTTTCACATAAGATAGATATACAATAGTTTCAAATTTTAGTTTCACAAGACTTGAGTACACTTGATTCTTTATAACATATTACCTTAAGACTCGACTAGTAAACATTTAATATTCAAAAATTACACGAAACACGATACGCAATGTACATGAAATGAAGGTACACGAACACGAAACGAAACGAATCCTTAACGGGTCGGTTTTGGATTTGACATTATATACACGAAACACGAAAGTATACGATACGAAAATATACGAAACGAATGAATTGCCAGGTCTATCAAGGATACATGCTCTCTCACCTCATATTCAACGAGACATTTTTTAAGTGCTGTTAAACAATCTCATGCACTGTAAATATTTTACTCTGTAAGTACTGTGGTTGACATCCAATAAAAATAATAATTAATTTAAAAGGTATTAAAGGAAAACCTACACTACACAGCTATACTCTATATGAAAGCGAGCAATTTTTTGAAAAATACCAAGCTAACCTCGTCTGGAATTCTTTCTTAACATCTTTAAATATAAGCTAACAAACATCTTTTTAAACTCTTCTAATTTTTAATATAAGTGACGAATGCCCTCCTAATCTCTTTCACTTAATTCTTGCATGAACAACATTAAGAAAAAAAATACTAATAATCATCCTTAATGTTGAATATGAGTTTCACTTAAAGATAATATAGAATGGATGAATATTTTATCCACCTTTTAGTGAATTTTTAATTTTGAATAAGTTTATTATGTATCTTACAATTATGTGCTTGAATGACTGTAATATGGAATAAAGAACAACACATAACTTCATTTTAATGCAATATCTACATATATTATAATGCGTGGAGATCAGAAACACACGAGAAGCGTTCAAGATATTTTTCTTGAATTTTCAATTTTTTATTTTTTTTATTAAATTTTTTTCTTGCATTAAGTAGCAGCTTAATGGCATCTTAATGACATTTTAATAATCATTAATTACAGTTATTGAATATATATATATATATATATTAAATTTAATTCATATTATTTACATAAAAGATTGTTGACATATATTATAATATATTATTATGGGAAAAATATAGAATCACCTTTAATATTATTATTAGTTAAAAACGGAGTTCCGTTATTATGTTAATTTTCATTATTGAGAATTAGGAATTTGCTATATAAATCATTATGATATTGTAATAAAATTTGAGGCGAGTGCCTCCAATTGTGAATGAGAAAATAACTTCTGAGCATATTTATCATGGTATCAGAGTTCAGACATGCAAAGGTCTCAGGTTCGACTCTCCGCGACCCCCAATATTCTCAATATTTAATATGGACACGAAGGCAAAGTTATGCTCCAAATATGAGCGTCCGTGATCCACTCTTCGACCCAAAAATGGGTTTTCGAGTGAGGGGGAGTATTAGAATATAATATAAGATCCATATAAAGCCTTCCTCTAACACCTTAAGGTTTTATATGAAAACCTACGAGAGTTCGTGGGTGGGAGAAAAAAAAATCTCGCGAGAGTTTGTGGGTGAGAGGAGAAAAAAAAAGTCTACAAGAGTTCATGAATCTCAGAAGAAAATTCCTACAAAAGTTTGTGGGGGTGAGAAAAAAAAACTTGTGGGGGATCGAGAAAAAAAATAAAAGATGTTGCGAGATTTCTTGGATATGAAAGAAAGAAAAATCATGAGAACTAGGGTTGTTCACGAACCGATCCGAGCTGAATTTTGAGCGAAACGAGCCTAGCTTTGATCTAAACGAACCGAGCCGAGTTTTGATCTTAACGAACCGAGTTGATTTCTTAACGAACCGAGCCGAGTTTTGACCGAACCGAGCCGAACTCGAGTTGTTCACGAACTGCCTCGAGCCGAGCCGAGCTCGATCCGAGCTCGAGCTGTTCGCGAACAATTAATTTGGTTTGAGATCTTAGTAGATCACTACTATTCTAACTAGTACTAGTAACTAGTGCTTTGTCACGGATTGTTGTTTCTATTTTTTAAAAAATATTTCTCGACGATCCAACCGTACCGATGTTAAGATATATCTAATTTAGTTATATTCCCAAATTTTCAAAAAATAAAAAATTAATTTGGTTGGAGATCTTAGTAAATCACTACTAATTTAACTAGTACTAGTAACTAGTGCTTTGTCACGAGTTGTTGTTTCTATTTTTTAAACAATATTTCTCGACGATTCAACTGTATGGATGTCAAGATAAATCTAATTTAGTGATATTCCCAAATTTTCAAAAAATAAAAATTAATTTGGTTGGAGATAAAAAAATAAAAAGTAAAAATTTTGATTTTGATTTTTTTCGAGCTTTAACGAGCCAACGAGCCGAGCTCGAGCCGACCCGATCTCCAGCCGAACCGAACCGAGCTCTTATCGAGTCGAGCTTAACGAACAAAAATCTTGTTCGAGCTCGAGCCGAACCTAGCTTTTATCGAGCCGAGCTTGAGCTGTTCGTTAAAAGCTCTGTTCGTTTACAGCTCTAATGAGAACGAAAATGATGACAAGACGAAGCATGACGATATGATAGATTTGTGGAAGAGACTGCGTCAATCAAAAAAGGAATTCAGAGAAGAATCGTGATAGAAAAATAATGGTGGCAATTTTGACAAAGATGATTATAAAGGACAAAGATGACGAAGATAAGGATGAAAAATTGATATTAGAGCAGATGAATCAATTTTTTTTTAATTTTGGCAAACTCTCGATTGAGTATCGTGAGTTTGAGGGGGATGTTGACATATATTATAATATATTATTATGGGAAAATAGAGACTCGCCTTTAATATTATTATTAGTTAAAAACGAAGTTCCGTTATTATGTTAATTTTCATTATTAAAAATTAGGAATTTTCTATATAAATCATTATGATCTTGTAATAAATTTTGAGGCGAGTGCCTCCAATTGTGAATGAGAAAATAACTTGAGAGCATATTTATCAAAGATTGACAAAATTTATTTGACCATTCTACAGGAAACGCACCAGAAGCGTTTAAGACATTTGCTTCTTTAAGACATTTTTCTTGAATTCTCACTTTTTTGATTTTTTTTATTAAATTTTTTTTTTGGCAATAAGTGGCAGCTTAATGGCATCTTATTGATATTTTAATAATCATTAATTACACTTATTAAATAAATATATATTAAATTTACTTCATATCCTTGATATAAAATATTGACAAACTTTATTTGAGCATTTTAATTATTATTTCAATATAAAATATTAATTATGTGTATAAAATTAAGATTATTTTTATGTAAATTAATGACTTAAAATTGTTCACATTGCGTCATTTTTTATTGTGTCAAAATGTTATACAAGCGCGTGTTTGATTTATTGGGCCTAGTTTGTGGCCCAATATGCAGTTCTCATTATAAGAGAGGTCTTATTTGAGTAGCCCTATATATATATATATATATATATATATATATATATATATATATATATATATATATATATATATATATATATATATATATATTATGACAATATTATATTAAGTAATATATATTAGATATATATATTAAAATATAAATAAAATGTTATTTAAATTTAAGAAAACCGTGCATCGCAAGGGTAATAGGCTAGTATAAATTATGCACAGCTCCCTTTTATAAGTGTGGCCAGAGACAAATTATACAACTAACTATGTCTATAGTTTGACATATTGTGATTTTTCTTTTGTCTTATACACCGATCAATTTCACTTCTTTAATTATTTTTCCTTAAATTTCTTCGTAAATTTTTTGGTATTGCACACTGCAATGTTTGGACAACTACAGGTACTCAGGTTTTGTTGATTATTTATCTTTTAAAATTTATGTGCCACATAAAAGGTTCATACTAATAATCTATGGCCATGGTTCTTGCAAGATTCGATCACTCTATCTTTAGGAGAATTTTTTTTGGTTACCAGTAGCAATAGGAATTAAAGTTTAACTTGGAAAAATTTATCACCAAAAGATTATTCTTTATTCTATTATGTGTTTCAAATGTCAAAAACATCTCAACTCAATGTAATGATTATAGACTATGATCTCTTTAGCAAAATAATCGCAGTATCTTGTAAATATAATTGCCGTAAAAGCAAGAGACAGGACCTTATTCGGTCATGCAGACGGCGTCACTGTGCAATGTATTAATAAATTACTATATTGAATAAGATGTAGTACCAAAAATTAAACATGAAGATATTATTGTACATGGTTTTGCAAATTACAAATGCTTTTTGCCAAAATGTCTAATATCGAATTATTATTTGAGTACATGTCGACAAATCATCACTATTGAGCCCCAGTTTTGTTTGTAAATTGACATTTTGTAATATTTATAGATTGACATTTTGGTGAACCGTATAGGCATTTATCAATTGAACAATTGTTACATAATTTTAGGTCTACTGTGGGCGCAAAATGTTCATTATTCCTGAACATCGTGTTAATTTACAGGAACAGAGGACTTTTTGTTTATGTTAATTGATGATTTCTCTATGTCATCTGCCCAGAAATCTTATTATTTGCAGTAGGCAACAAATTATTAGTATCTGTTTTAAAAACGTCAAATTTGTCTGCAACAACCTCAAGTAGCAGTTGCATATCACTGGCAAAAAGTACAGTACTATTTCTGCCCATCCTTTGCTTGATTCTAGGGGTATGTTTTTGTTGGACCATGATTTCAGTACCCTTTCGAATTGGTAACAAATTTTGACTATATTCTTGTTTAGAAAAAATCAAGTCGAGTTGAGTTTGCTCGTGAATTACGACGAAACCAATCAAGTTGAGTTTATTGAAGTTATATTTTGAAACTGAGTATAACATTAAAAACAATCGTATGCAGCTTGAATAATATAATAATGAATATACTGTCCAATCTTTCACTGTCATTAGAATACAAAGACGAGAGAAACAAGTAATCAGGTGCAACTGAGCAAGAAAGGAACACCAAAATTAACTACAAATATTAATTATTCTATCTCTTTGCATTTGTTCTCCAGATTTACCCCGTACATGATAACTGTGATAACTCTTGCTGCAGCCTGCAACCTCATGTGCTGATAAAAATTAATCAATTAGTCATTGTAATTTAAAATTAATCAATTAGTCATTGTAATTTTGCAAAGTCATCATTATAATTTTGAAACTTGGAGATTGTATGCTTCAGTAAACCTGTGTTTTTTGCATTATATCTGTACATTCATGACATTGTACTCCGGATTTTGAACAAATGAAATTTTAGCTCTCATTTCCAGTTTTGCTCTATATCAGTGTGGAAATTGTAAATAAAAAGCAGCTAAACTTATTTTAAGCGAAGTTTTTTTATTGAGGCACAGTAGGCTCCTTCGTTCTCCATTTTCTTTCAAATGAATTAACAGAGCTGTGCATCACATGTTTTTATGTTTTCAGGTGTACCCTCGGAAGCACCACACCGTCGTAGGAACATTGACCTTAGGAAGGCAGCATTTGGTGAGTCTGTGCATTCATGCACCGGGGGGCACATTGTCCAGGGCCCAAAGGCACATTTTAATCAACTTAAATAGTGACACATTTTATTTTATTTTAATTGTCTAAATTGCCCTTATATTTTCATTTTTTAAAAACTGTGGTAGGTGAGATTCGAACCCAAGTATTACTATTGATTTGAATACCATCCTACCACTACACCACTCAATCATATGTGTTATGAATTATGCACATACTATGTGTTCGTGTATGTTCGTGAATTAAGAATGTTTAGTATTATGACTACTAAATTTTTTAAATCATTTTTTCGTGTTACATTTACAAATTTGTATCATGCTATTTTATAGTATAAAATTGTGATTTATAATATGTAGTCAACTTATACATTTCCAAATCATTCAGTTAAATAAAATAATATTAATAGTAAGTATTTACAATATATATATATATAAATGTATAAGTGTATATATATATATATAGATAAATATATATATATATATATATATATACACTTATATATAGATAAATATACATATATATATATATACACTTATATATATATATATGTATATATATATAAATGTATAAGTGTATATATATATATAGATATATATATATATATATATATATATATATATATATATATACACTTATATATAGATAAATTTATATATATATATGCATATACACTTATATATATATACATATATATATATATACACATACTTATTGATAAGTACATATTTTTTCATATTTTTATTGCCTATTTATTGCTTGAATTCGTATTTTAATACATTATTTTGTTGCATTTCAGGATATTCAAGAAAAAATGAAGAAATGGCAAAATAAAGAAATATATGTCAAGGAAGAGAAAAGGAAGAAGGACCAAAATAGAAGAAAAGGAAAGAAAAGGGGGTGTGGTGCAAAACTGATTTTTATTTATTATTTTTTTTTGTTAGAAAAATGGATGGCTAGGATTAACCCACACAAAACAAAATGAATGGTGGGGATTAATCCACACCAACCAAAATCCCAAAATATTTCCTATAAATACCTCATTTTTCTCTTGTAAAAAAACAAACTCTCTTAGATTAGAACCCCTTAGGATTAGTATTAGTTAGTTGTAAATTTTCTTTATAATTCATGTAAACATTTTTATTAGTTCAAATTTTCAGATCATATTTCCTGTTTCGTTTTAATTGCATAATTCGAATGCTACTAGTGTCTCCTCCCATTTTTTCTTTATTTTCAAACAACAAACCCAGCAGTCCTTTTGTTTTTATCCTCTCCAACTCTTCAAATTAAATACACAGACCCCTCTCTAATCCCCCTGTTTATTCTAATTCCCCAACATCTCTCTCTTTCTCTCTTAGTCGAGCCAAACCCAGCGAATACAGTACCAGCACTTCTCCCTTCTCCTTCGAATACCCAGCCTCCCCTTCCCCTGTCTTTTTCTCCTATGTTTTGTTCTCGATAAATCACAACAACCCCATAGCACTAGTCTCTTGTTGTTCGAATTTCTAGAGTTCTAATCGTTGGTTTTCGTCGAGATTTTGAATTAATTTCATTGTTAGTTCTTGTGTGTATCTTGTTGAATTGCCGAGTTAAGTGCTGTTGAGTTGCGACTCGGTCCTGTTTTGGAGTTCGATTTGTAGTTGTTAATTTCCGACTCATTTTGCTGAGTTAATTTAGGAGTTGTTTTGCTGCGATTTTTGGGTCGAGTTTCGTAATGAGTTTTTAGTCTGTTTGGTGTGTTTTGTTCGCAGTTTTCAATTGAAATGGGTGATGTAGAGTTCGTTGTTTTGTTTCGTAGTTCGAGTCATTTAATTGTTGCTTGAGTTCTTGTATTTCTGTCCGGGTTTCGAGTTCATGTGTTTAGTCTTTACTGCTTTTTTTTTTCTTGCTGTGAGTTTTTGACTGCGAGTAATTGGTCTATGTACTGCAATTCTTTGTTTTTCCAAGTCTTGCTGCGTTTTTGAGTTCTAGTCCACAGTTTTTGAGTTTGTTTAACTTGGTTGCTACTGAGTTTTAGAGTTCTAGTCGTTCTGTTGATGTTTGTCGAGTTCTAAAACTAATATAATTGCTTGCTGATGTGCTTCCAAGTTTAGCTCTCCTCTGTGCTGTGTCTAGGGTTTTGTATTCTTGGTAGAATTTTGCGTTTAGTTGCTGAACTCCTGGTTGTTCTGTTGTTTATTGTTGTAGGGTATAAGTCGAGTTCTTCGTGTTACTAAGTTCATGTTTTTGTTCGGTTTGAGTCTCCTAGCTGCTAGATTGTTTTAATTCTAAGTTCGCAAGTTGGAATGTTGCAGTCTGTGAGTTTTGGTTTCAGTTGTAGTACTGAGTTGTGTATATTATTTTTGCTACCGAATCTTCTGCTAGAGTTTTGTTTTTGAGTTTCATGCGTTGTTAAATTTTTATTTTTGTAAATAAAATCGATTTTTATTCCAATTAGTGGAAAGTCAAAATTTAGTTTTTAATTAAAAATAAATTTAAAATTCCTTTAAAATAGATTTTTTTTATAAAATCTTTTTGTAAATAAAATTAATTAAATTTAAGTTTTTATCTTTAATAATTTTTAGAATAATTTAATTTTTGTTCTTTTCATCTTTAATTAATTAGTTTAGAAATAGAAAAAAAATAAATTTTAATTTGCTTTTAAAAATAGTTTAAATTTTCTTTTAGGAATTAAAAGGTATAAATCAAAATTTTCTTAAATTTTAAGGATCGCGAAAATATTAAGTCCCTGTGGAACGAATCTAAAATATTAAAACGAGATCGTGCGCTTGTGGTAATTAAATTGTTTTTTTCGGCACATCAAGTTTTTGGCGCCACTGCCGGGGACCTAATTATTTTTCACGCCTTAATATTTAATTTTTCGGATTAGTTTTGTTTCATGCCTTAATTTTTTATTTCGTTTTTTTTAGGAAAGTTTGAAATTTCGGGACTCTTCTCTCGGAGCGTGGAAAAAAATTTGAATTTCTGGAAGCATGCTTCGGTAACCCGTATCTCACTCTTTTCGCATTTTTATTTTTAGAAAAGCTCAAAAAAAAATCACAAAAAAATTTAAAATTTAAAATCCAAAAAAATTAGCTAGTAAATACATAATTGTTGCATCATGCACTTAGGGCACATCATCTTGATTTTTATTTTCTTGTTTTTAATTTTTCGTACCTTATAAATTGTGGTGATTGCCGGAGGACCCAAAGGTACGTTAAATTTCTTTTTTTTAGTTAAAACACGTAGTGTAAGCATCCATAATTGTTTATAGTTTTGTATATATATCGTTGTTTGTTGTATTAATCAGACGTTTGCCCCTAGAAATTTCGCGCTCAATTAGGAAGGTACCTAAGAAACGAAGTAATCATTAATTATTCCGACTCTTTGGTGTCTAGGCAAGCGAAAGCTTACCTGGCCAATTAGGATTTGGTGTCTAGGCTGGTGTTTAGCCTCTTGGCAATGCTTGCACCTACCTGGCCAAATCGGTCCGAATAAATTCTGATTTACCGAGTTTTTGGTGGTCCAAAAGTTAGGAGCAAGGTCTAGTTTATTTTATTAAAGACCCTAGATATAAGATTTTTCTTTTGATTTTTCACCCTTTATTTTGTGTGATTAAAATTCATGCTCATAAAAAAAAATAGTTAGAAAATAACGTGGTCAAATTATAATACTCAAGAGTTTAAAAATTGTCATGAATTTGAGCAAGATAATATTATGTTTCAACAAACCCTTAGGAATGACCCATTGGTACCTACCTACAATCCTGGGTGGGGGAATCACACAAATTTCTCATGGGATTATGATCAAAATTACCAAGCTCCTCAACCTTCTTTTCGAATGCCAAATCATTACTCTTATCACACTCAAAATATTGATCCTTATATAAACCTGATTCAAACACCTTCAAGCTACAACTTTATTGATTCGGATAAGGGTGTAATTTTTTTAGAAAGGAGTATTGAGGCGTTATTAGAAGCACAAACTCATTCAATTCACTCTCAAACCTCTTTCGAATACCCCAATCCTAGCTCCTTTGTTATTCAAAATCATAGTCCTTATCTGAACCTGATTCAAGAACCTCTGAACCTTCCTGAATTTAATGATTCGGATGAGAGATTTAATTCTTTAGAAAAGAGCATGGAGGATTTGATAAAATCCCAACAAACCTTCATGCAAACCGTGACCCAAGATAGGCAGATTTTGAATTCTAATGCTCAAGCCATATCTAAGTTAGAGGTTCAAATGAGTCAGTTAGTCAACACCATTTATGAAAGAGAGAATTTGATATCTGAACCTAATCCATCCCTCTTGAATCATGGTCTAGACCAAAATGAGCCAGTCAATAAGAGTGTCACATGGTCGAGTTTGGAGGATAGTGAAATTGAGACTCTTGTTAATGAGGATTTCGAACTTAATCACGAGACTAATCGAGAAATGCATGAGTTGGTTAAGGATTTTTCTTCAGAAGAGATGTTAAATGAATTGAATGCCATTTGTTCCGAGCATGAAACCATAATTGAGAATAGTTCTTTTCATCATAAATCCATTGTTAAGGATTCTGTAGGTGAGCCACCGACACCCGATTTGAAGCCACTTAACTCCACTTTTGATCTGTCTGTGGTAGTTGATAATGAAACTCATCATGTTCTTTTTAGTGACATAGTTCATAACCAAAAATTTCAAGAAATCAATTTGCTTAAACAACATAAAGAAGCATCTAATTGGTCTATGAATGATGTTAGTGGTATGAGTTTTATTCTGGTGCCTGATCAAGTTTCTCTAGTGGATAATGATATTTTTGTGAATGAGTTTCACATGTATGATGATTGTGTTACATGTGTAGTTTTCCCTCGATCTGGTATTGGTTAGTAAGTGTTTTCGTAAGTGTCTCCCATATAGACAAGTGTGGGTATGGGGGAAATGTGTGTGTGAGAGTTGTTTTCTTTCTTGTTTTTGGAAGTTTGTCATTCTCCGTCATCCCTTATAAGGTATTTCCTCCTCTCTCTTTTATTCTCGTTCATTTTGCATACATTGAGGACAATGCATGATTTAGGTATGGGGGAGGGTTTTAGTGTAAATACATAAAATTGAAAAATCCAAAAAAATTGAAAAATTTTAAAAATCCAAAAATAGATATATTTTAGCTTAGTTGTCCTTCCCACTCTTTAAACTTTAGATCTAGTTGGTGTTAACTGTTTTTATAAAAAATCATATGTATATTGCCTTTAGATAATTTGAAAGTAGTCAAGTAAGGATTCACTCATGAAACTTGTGTCGAACAATTTTTTGCTTAAAAGTCCAAGAAGACACATTTGCACAAGACCTTTGATGGAAAAATTGTATAGGAATGTTATTCGATACCTGAGAGAGAACCCACATGTTAGAACAATGTCAAATCAAACCTTTGCGAGATTTTGCTCCTATAGTGTCTTAAAAAAAAAGAAAAAAAAAAGTGAAAAAAAAATGATGAAAAAAAAAGAAAAAAAAAGAGTCAATAAATATTTGTAGTTGTAGAGTGCTAGTGTAATTTTGTAATAATAAATTCTTAGTAGGGAAATCGACTAGGTTGGGCTCATTGATAACCCGAGTAAGTAAGTTCGAGGGGACTTTGTGCCTAGCAACCTAAGGTCCTTTGTGATCTGGGATTGTTGACCTAAAACTCGCTAAATGGGTACTGATGCAAAAGTCTTTTGGGACCTCAACCATCGCACGGTCGGTCTAAATACTAAGAACGTGAAGTTTGGCTAGAACCTTGTTTTGATAGAGATTGGGTCTGTTCAATATTGGTTGAAAAAGAGAAAATGTTCGTATGCACTTTATCCATCAAGGGCCTTAAATTCACTACACACCTTGGGATTTTTTGTAAATTTTTAGAGTCTAATCATGTGGATTGTGGGAACCTATAACTTGGCTATTATTAGAATAATCTTTAAGGCATATATTTTCCTACAAAATTGTTTTGTTGACACCAATGAAAGCGAGATTGAAAGAGGAAAGTTGGATACTTGCTGACTCATCTCAAAGATTTTATGGGTATATATTCTGCAAACCGTTAGGAGACAACACTCCTCTTGTAGAGATCGTCTATGAGTTTAACGGGTTGGTAAACCTAAAATTACCCGTGTACAGGTTTTTCATTCTACATTTTTCTTTGTGTTTTACTCGAGGACGAGCAAAAGATAGGTATGGGGGCATTTGATAATTGCATATTTTTGCATATTTTTATTGCCTATTTATTGCTTGAATTCGTATTTTAATAAATTATTTTGTTGCATTTCAGGAAATTCAAGAAAAAATGAAGAAATGGCAAAATAAAGAAATATATGTCAAGGAAGAGAAAAAGAAGAAGAAGAAGGACCAAAATAGAAGAAAAGGAAAGAATAGGGGGTGTGGTGCAAAACTGATTTTTATTTTTATTTTTATTTTTTTATTTTTTTATTTTTTTTGTTAGAAAAATAGATGGCTAGGATTAACCCACACCAAACAAAATGAATGGTGGGAATTAATCCACACCAACCAAAATCCCAAAATATTTCCTATAAATACCTCCATTTTCTCTTGTAAAAAAACAACCTCTCTTAGATTAGAACCCCTTAGGATAAGTATTCGTTAGTTGTAAATTTTCTTTATAATTCTTGTAAACATTTTATTAGTTTAAATTTTCAGATCATATTTCCTGTTTCGTTTTAATTGCATAATTCGAATGCTACTTGTGTCTCCTCCCATGTTTTCTTTATTTTCAAACAATAAACCCAGCAGCCCTTTTGTTTTTATCCTCTCCTACTCTTCAAATTAAGTACACAGACCCCTCTCTAATTCCCATGTTTATTCAAATTCCCCAGCATCTCTCTCTTTCTCTCTTAGTCGAGCTAAACCCAGCAAATACAGTACCAGCACTTCTCCCTTCTCCTTCGAATACCCAGCCTCCCCTTCCCCTGCCTTTTTCTCCTTTTTTTTGTTCTCGATAAATCACAACAACCCAATAGCACTAGTCTCTTGTTGTTCGAATTGCTAGAGTTCTAGTCGTTGGTTTTCGTCGAGATTTTGAATTCATTTCATTGTTAGTTCTTGTGTGTATCTTGCTGAATTGCCGAGTTAAGTGCTGTTGAGTTGCGACTCGGTCCTGTTTTGGAGTTCGATTTGTAGTTGTTATTTGCCGACTCGTTTTGCTGAGTTAATTTCGGAGTTGTTTTGCTGCGATTTTTGGGTCGAGTTTCGTAATGAGTTTTCAGTCCGTTTGGTGTGTTTTGTTCGCAGTTTTCAATTGAAATAGGTGATGTAGAGTTCGTTGTTTTGTTTCGTAGTTCGAGTCATTTAATTGTTGCTTGAGTTCTTGTTTTTCTGTCCGGGTTTCGAGTTCATGTGCTTAGTCTTTACTGCATTTTTTTTCTTGTTGTGAGTTTTTGACAGCGCGTAATTGGTCTATGTACTGGAATTCTTTGTTTTTCCGAGTCTTGCTGCATTTTTGAGTTCTAGTCCACAGTTTTTGAGTTTGTTTAACTTGGTTGCTACTAAGTTTTAGAGTTCGAGTCGTTCTGTTGATGTTTGTCGAGTTCTAAAACTAATATAATTGCTTGTTGATGTGCTTCCGAGTTTAGCTCTCCTCTGTGCTGTGTCTAGGGTTTTGTATTCTTGGTAGAATTTTGTGTTTAGTTGCTGAACTCCTGGTTGTTTTATTGTTTATTGTTGTAGGGTATAAGTCGAGTTCTTCGTGTTGCTAAGTTCAAGTTTTTGATCGGTTTGAGTCACCTAGCTGCTAGATTGTTTTAATTCTAAGTTCGCAAGTTGGAATGTTGCAGTCTGTGAGTTTTGGTTTCGGTTGTAGTACTGAGTTGTGTTAAATTTTTTTGCTAACGAATCTTCTGCTAGAGTTTTGTTTTTGAGTTTCATGCGTTGTTAAATTTTTATTTTTGTAAATAAAATCGATTTTTATTTCAATTAGTGGAAAGTCAAAATTTAGTTTTTAATTAAAAATAAATTTAAAATTCCTTTAAAATAAATTTTTTTTATAAAATCTTTTTGTAAATAAAATTAGTTAAATTTAAGTTTTTATCTTTAATAATTTTTAGAATAATTTAATTTTTGTTCTTTTCATCTTTAATTAATTAGTTTAGAAATAGAAAAAAATTAAATTTTAATTTGCTTTTAAAAATAGTTTAAATCTTCTTTTAGGAATTAAAAGGTATAAATCAAAATTTTCTAAAAACCCAAATTGTTCTAGTTCGATTAAATTAAATTTTAAGGATCGCGAAAATATTAAGTCCTTGTGGAACGAATCTAAAATACTAAAACGAGATCGTGCGCTTGCAATAATTAAATTGTTTTTTCGGCATATCACTTATATATTTATAAATATATATATATATATATATATATATATATATATATATACATTTATGTATAGATAAATGTATAAATGTATAAATGTATATATATATATATATATATATGTATATCTAAATTTTTTAAATCATGTTTTTCGTGTTACATTTACAAATTTGTATCATATAATTTTATATTATAAAATAGTGATTTATAACATGTATTCAACTTATACATTTCTAAATCATTCAGTTCAATAAATAATATTAATAGTAAGTATTTACAATATATATATATATATATATATATATGTATATAAGACATCTATTACATATTTAAAAAATTTCATTACATTTAAATGCATATTATTTCGAAAAATGGTTCATGAACGCGTAATAATCAGAACATTTAAATGCAAGTCATTGAACCAATGTAGTTCGACATATTTCAGATTCAAAATCGGAGCATGACTTGATGTTTTAAAAGTACTCAAAATTTCATCATTTTATACATATGATATTATCCAAATCCGGTGGGATTGCATCGTCATTTGCAAGATTTAGTATGTTTGTTTGTTCGTGAGATAGACGAGATCGTCGTCCAATTTACAGTAGGGGTTGTAACAATCCACATCGATACGAATTAGTGTATTTGACGCCTCTATAAGAGCAAGTTAATATAATGCATATCAAAATTACAATCTTAGTATGTGGTGGGTTTTTAGGTCAAGAACTTGACAAGATTTTAAAAAATACTTCGAATTTGACCATATTTGTTGCAATTAAACTTAATCAACTCATTATCACAACAATTTATTCAACTATTTTCACAACAATTTAAATTTTTGAAAATAGCTAGAGCTATACAGAAACTAATATTTAAAATTTTAAATTGTAGGTAACGAAATTGTCTACCTCCCCATATTTTTAAAATAATTTTAGGATTGAAAATGAATTCAATATGAATTTTACAAATAAAGATCTTTTGAATGCAATACAACTCTTAAAATCATTTTAAAATACTTAAGCACACAAAATAAGTATCACATCTCACAGTTCTATAAAAAGTTTGAATTAATATCACAGTTTAAAACATTAGCTTATGTCAATTTTAATATTGGTGAATTTTTTTAAAAAAGGTCATTTATTATTTTTATTTAATATTTAATGCAAATTTAGAATAAAAATTAATTTATTTGTTATTAATAATATAGATTTTTCACCGATCAATACAATTTGACAATCCCATATAAACCTGTTAATTTCAAATATAACCTATATTAATAATATATATGTTATAGATTCCATAAAACGTTATTGAATTAATATATATCAAACTCGATTATGATCAAAATAATGGACGAACGACATTAGTACAAATATTTAAGTTTGAAACTAGAAAAAAGCTCGTTACTCGCATAGGTTCTAAAATATATAAATTTTCAATTTAAAAAAATATGAATTCTCCATTTCTCGCGAGATCCCCGTATCCCATATGGGATGGTGATTAGTTAGCAAAATAATTTTTATTTTTGGATCTGGACGGATTCAGGAAGGGGGACATATCACTCCACGACACGTAATGACTCAATATTTATCACTAACTACCTATTGAATTCATTCAATACATGCAGATTACAAGTCACAAACAAGAAAATATATCATTCACTTTATGAGCTAAATTACAAACCTATCGCAAATTAGTAATGTCTTACGTACAAAGCAAAATTATTGATATTTAGTCAACTATATTTGATATATCTAAAACATTATACATATTCTCAATAAACGAATAATTAAAAATGTTATCGTGTGTTAAACAAAAAATATCTAGAAATTGATTATTATGCTTGTTATAAATTATAAGCTAACGAACACCTTTTGACTCTTTCGAGCATTTGTGTTAATTATCTATTAGAATGGAGAAAATAGCATTGTTAAATTATTATAAATTATAAGCTAACAAACACCTTTTGACTCTTTCGAGCATTTGTGTTAATAATCTATTAGAATCGAGAAAATAGCATTGTTAATTTATAAATTATAAGCTAACAAACGTCTACTCTTTCGAACATTTACCTTAATAATCTATTGGAATCGAGAAAATAGCATTGTTAAATTATAAATTATAAGCTAACAAACATCTTTTTACTCTTTCGAGCATTTTCTTTTCTTCTTCTAATATAACCTAATTAACAAACGCTCACTAAACTCTTTTTTGTGATAACGTGTGAAAGTTTTGTCCACGCGACTTAAACAATGATACAATATTCAAAAGTAAGTAATTTAGTAGCAGAATAATTAAGAAATGGTTTGTCTACCAGCCGCCCTGGCCCCTGAGCTGATGCTCTCTTCATACGAATAGACAAGTTGAGAATACATATATATGATAACTAGTCTATAACCTGCACGTCTTTATTAAATTTAATAATATTTATTTATATTTTAATAATTTTATATCTCATATTTATTACTTAATATAATATTGACATAATATTATCAAATAATAATCGTTTAATTATATGATATATTATTCGAATTATTACTATATTTTATCATAATAATATAAATATAAATGGAAGTATCGTATATACTTACATTCAAATTTTTGTTGATATTATCATATTCAAATTATGATTCCATAATATAATAATCCATAATGTAATATTTGTCTAAAATAGAATTTAATATTAATTTGTAATTGTGTGAAAAATTTATCGTTTATTATATAGTTTTAGTCTAATTTCACTTTGTTGATTTATAATTTGTTGTAAATTTGTTAATAAATATGTGATATTAAAATTATTCAAACTGTTGAAAAATTTGATTTCCAAGTAATTAAAAGAGTCTAAAAAAGTTGGATGTAGGTGGAAATTTTTAATTCAAATATAACTAAAAGAGTATGTAATTGAATATTAATTGGAGTGTATTTAAAAGAGTTTGTTATTAAGTAAAATATGTGGTTTATTTTTTGTAAAATAAAATTTGATATGTATTTTAATTTATTTTTTCATTTTTTGAAGGTGTTAACATGGAAGGTGTTAACCGACTAACCAACCAATCAATTATACATATATATCTTGTTTCGCTTATAATAGTGTAGTATAGATTTTTTGTAAAATAAAATTTTATGTGTAATTTAATTTATTTTTTCATGTGTTAACAAATTTTTTGGAAGGTATTAACCGACTAACCAACCAACCAAATGACCAATTATATCCTATTTCGCTTATAATAGATAGTATATAGTTGTGGTTTATTTTTTGAAAAATAAAATTTTATATATATTTTAATTTATTTTTTCATTTTTGGAAGGTGTTAACAAACTTTTTGGAAGGTGTTAACCGACTAACCAACCAATTATATATACCCTCTCTCGCTTGTAATAGTATAGATAGATTATTTTTTTGTAAGATATTCATTTTTTGAAGGTATTAACCGACTGTATACTTATAATAGTATAGTATAGATTAGTGAATTGGGATTATCTAAAAGCCGGTTCAGGTTGCAAAAAGTTACTAAATACTTAAAAGTACTTTCATTTTATTTAAATAAAAGTTAATTTTTACTAATGTATTAATATCATTTTAGATTAATTTGTAGGTAACACATAATGTATAAAATAAATAAAAATATAAAATGTTATTCAATACTTTAGGAAAATGATATATATTTTTATGAAATTAAGATAGGTAAAGGAAATAAGTAAATATCTTACTAATTGTCAAAATTTAATTAAAAATTATTAAACAAGTAAATACTAATTTTATAGATTAAACTTTTATATTATCCATGTATTGGATAAAAAAATATATCTCAAACAAATCCTAGGTCATAGATGTTGCATATTCGGCGTCTGCATGGACCCTATCTTCTTCATTGTATATATCAAGGAAGGATACATGCTCTTTCACCTCATATTCAACGAGACATTTTTTAAGTGCTGTTAAACAATCTCATGCACTGTAAATAATTTTTTTTTCAATTGATAGTCTGTAAGTACTGTGGTTGACATCCTATATCCTATAAAAATAATAATTAATTTACACTACTGGAAATAAGTCAATAGACATCAGAAGATGTAAAAAGTTTCAAAAATCGATGTCTAGGTGGGTGTTGTTAAAAGTCCATATATTTTACATCGGTTCCGATGTTAAAAATGACTTATTACATCAATTGTTAACCGATGTAAAATAGTGGTCGGTTTTAGATAGACAACCACTGTTGTAAATGGTATACCACATCGGTTTTAAATAGAAAATTGATGTTGTAAATTGTATACCACATCGGTTCTTAACCGATGTCAAATAGCTCCATAAATTTGCCAAATAAGACATCAGTTTTTAGGTGATGTGTTAAAGACTCAAATTGATTTCTGTTTTTCGTTTTAACATCATTTTTTCAATAACAATGTGATGTGTTATATTTGCATAATTATGTGCCCAAAAAATTACCAAAAATTACCAATCAATATTGCATTCAAATAGACTTATATACCACCAAAGTTAGCAATACAAAACATTCACAACTACATAAACTGCCCCAACTACTAGTATATTCTCAAGTTCACAATAACAAACTCCATCCACATTCACCATATAAACATCCTAGAACTAGTCAAGATAGAAGAGAACAATATGCTTAATTAAAGCGATCGTTCACAGTACTAAAAATCTTAACAAAATAGAAGCAGCAGACTTGAAGGCTTGAAATTGTGTACGTCTCACTCTCACCCATTCCGCTTTCAAATAGAAGTCTGTATTTCTTTTCCAGAATTGCCTTGGATTCAACTAAAAGATGATGCAAAACAGAAGAACATGCTTGTAGTAGCACTTGCGAAACAATTGCTGGAGAGGGAGACAGACTGGAGTCGCTACACAGCTTCAACACATAAGTATGATGATGAGTCACCGTCATTAGAAAAGAAGAAAGAAGTAATAATAAACCCGCTAATACAAGCCATACGGATGGGCATACCTGAGTTAGTCGAGGTTATCCTCAAGTATTAGAAAAGAAGAAAAGAACGTATTTTACATTGCAGCTGAGCATAGAAGTGGTGATATTTATGAGAAGCTGAAAGACTCTGCCATTAACAAGGACAGAATGTTGTTAGATGTTGATAATGATGGAAACACAATATTGCATCATGCAACAAAAACAAAGATTGTTACTAAGTTTTCTCTTGGAGTAGCAAACCTGATGGCATGGGATGTCTTTTGGTTTCAGGTATGTACTCTGTACTTTAGTATTACTACAAATTCTATGATAATTATAAATTTGTTACCATATACAAAACCAGTACTTTGGAGCAAGGGACAACTATTCAGAAAGGAAAAGGCACACAACTTGTTGCTCACTTGACTTACAGGCTTGACAAGTATGCATTTTGATAATGGAAGTTTCGATTCCAATACAATGCATTAGTGGAGCTGTCAACTAATTTAGATTCATGGAATATGAATAAGAATAATATATGAGCAAGTGACTAGTACCATGTATTTAGGACCCCACATATCTTCCTCAGTGGCAGGAACAACAGTGATCTTCTTGGATTCTCGTAACTTCTCAATTCTCCATTCTTAGTTAAGAAGAAACACCCTGTACATTTCCATTCCAATCTCATTTTATTACATAAAGTAAGAATTAACCAACAAGTAAAAAAAATAGAATTACATAAGGTGCAATAAGATGCTCTGGACAGCGCAGCTTGTGGGAAAGAAGCAAGTGACTTGCCACAGGTACCTTTAAGCAAATCAGAATATTTCATCCTCAATCACAAACAACCTCATTTGCAGACTTACTAAGTCCATATTGTTGTTTCAGGCAGAATATTTCATCCTTAACCGCAAATGACCGCAAATATTATTTATGACATTGTAGGACATGATTTTCCAGCTATTATTTGTTGATAGCAACTTATTTAGGTTGTAACTTCTCTACACCTCATTAAAACTTAGTTCTGAATAGCTCTTTGCCTTATTCGGAGAAGTAATCGCCTCACTTACAGCTCCGGACTCATGGATGTGCCTGTCCCTTGTATCTTAGAATTAATTTTCTATATTAAGATTAAAAAAAACCAATTATCAATAAGAAACATCAAAAGTCTTTAACAAACACAAATTCACATGTTCACCATACCTCTGGAAAAGAGAGCTTACCCCCACCTGTAATTGTTCCATAACTTTTTGATCTTAAATAGCCTCCTTGATCCATGCATGTACAGGAAAGGAACTTCATTAAGTTCCTTCTCTACGATCACGAAAGGAACTTCTAACCATGCTCATTGGCTGACATTATACGTGTAACACTACGCCATAAGTGGGCTAACGTCATGCTTTTTGAAAGCGTTACGTGAAATAGTGTTACAATAGGTAGTAAATTTTGACCTGTTGTAACACCTCTCAACTAGTGTTACATTAGTCCAGAATTAGTGTTACAGTAAGGGTTACTGTGTTGCATACATGTAACACCACAATAAGTGTTACATTAGTTATTTTTTTATTTTTCAACTTATTGTGGGCCCCACCAGCAGTACCAGCAGATGGACCCCACAATAAATGTTACATTTGGTAATGCTAGGGTTACATAACATCTGTACTGTTACATTTAAGATTTTTTTACTAAACCTTTTTTTTTGCTTGATAATTTTTTTTACTAATCTTTTAATTATTATTAAATAACATTTTTATAAGTATTAAAGTGTATATATCATTAAAAAAATAGTAAAATATATTTTAAAATAATTTTTTCAATAAATGATAAAATATAATATATTACTAATTTTAAATTATTATTTATATTTAGATATGTAATTTTTAAATTTTTCATTATTTTAAATTTTTATTTTAATATTAATATATTCTTCATATACAGATTTATTCAGACCCAGAAGCTGTCGGCATTTTTCCTTACTCTCCACTACACGCGGGAGACATACGCGCCCTTGTTAGACCTGTCATGTGACAGGCGAGTGTCCTCCACTTCCTGCCCCTGCGAGTGGTCTTCAACAACAACACCAATCAGTTTGTGAAATTATTGCCTGGAATCGAACACGGGTCTCCTGGGTGAAAGGCAGATATCCTTACCACTGGAAGACAATGGATGATGAGTTGAACTGCTTAATGTTTTAATTAAACCTCTCAAAGTCAATTTAGAGTTTAATATCAAGGCCAGGCTGCTATGGTCTCGTAAACAAGAAAAATCACAAATCACTATCTCTTCGTTTTAACTCTTGTTGTGTCTGTCCGAGCACAAATCACGATTGGGCTGTTATGAATTATTTTTAAAATCCGATTTATTGTTAGTCTGATGCTAACAATCATAAATTGCCGAAAGTTTTAATCACAAATCACGCGACTCATTATTCGTCAGAAAATTTCATAAATTGCCGGAAGTTTTAATCGTGAGCTTGTTTCGTAATTTCAATTGTATGGTTAGATAGATCGGATAAGGTTTTACAACATATGATTTTATCAGATTTTTCTGGAGTGATTCGTGAGTCACCGGAGTTTGGTCGAACTTGCGAGATTTTGTTGATTTGGCTTGGTATTGAGTTGGTTTTTACTTGTTTGATGATTAATGATTGTTAAAAACGTAGAAATAGTGCTTGAAATCGTACGTTTTGGTGTGTTTTTGGATGAGGACCAAGAATTCCAGTGGCCGGAATGCCGACCGACATCGGGGAAGCCCAGTTTCCGGCGGGTCGTTTTTTGCGACCCGGAATATTCATAATAACCCGTTTGTAACCAAATACTGACCCGGCTTTGATTTTCTAAAGCAAGCATTTTGGTAAATTGATAAGATAAAACAAATCAAACAAATATAATTAAAAACTGATTTGGAAAATGTAGGGTAAAAAATAAAAAATTACTTGGTCAAAGAAGTAGTTGACCGTCAAATTACTTGGTGAAACAAATTTATTTTTTCCCGAAATTTTGGAAATTACGTTAAAAATGATGGATCTTGACCCCCGTATGGCTGGGTCATCCCGAAACATTTTTCAAAGTATCGAAACATCAAACCCTGATCAAACCCCGTTTAGGGGTTACGGTCAAAGCAGTAGTTGACCGTCAAATTACTTGGTCAAACAAATTTATTTTTTCCCGAAATTTTGGCAATTACGTTAAAAAGGATGGATCTTGACCCCCGTATGGCTGGGTCATCCCGAAACATTTTTCAAAGTATCGAAACATCAAACCCTGATCAAACCCCGTTTAAGGGTTACGGTCAAAGCAGTAGTTGACCGTCAAATTACTTGGTCAAACAAATTTATTTTTTCCCAAAATTTTGGCAATTACGTTAAAAATGATGGATCTTGACCCCCGTATGACTGGGTCATCCCGAAATATTTTTCAAAGTATCGAAACATCAAACCCTGATCAAACCCCGTTTAGGGGTTACGGTCAAAGTAGTAGTTGACCGTCAAATTACTTGGTCAAACAAATTTATTTTCTCCCGAAATTTTGGCAATTACGTTAAAAAGGATGAATCTTGACCCCCGTATGGCTGGGTCATCCCGAAACATTTTTCAAAGTATCGAAACATCAAACCCCGTTTAGGGGTTACGGTCAAAGAAATAGTTGACAGTCAAATTACTTGGTCAAACAAATTTATATTTTCCCGAAATTTTGGCAATTACGTTAAAAAGGATGGATCTTGACCCCCGTATGGCTGGGTCATCCCGAAATATTTTTCAAAGTATCGAAACATGAAACCCTAAACGAATTAACATTTAAAAATCGAAATATTTTAAAATTACTAATAATTTTTTTATCTGATTGACCTTCAATCTTTTTTTAGTGGTGTTGACATTCTAAAAAATTACAAATTAGTATAATTCCAAATTATTAAAAAAAATTACTATATAAATTATATAAACATTTTTTTTACTGATTACTATGTAAATTATGTAAAAATTACTATCTATATGGACAACAACTTTCCCCCCAATTCCCAAAACCTACATTATTGCAAGTCCACTACTACTCATCTAAACATTACGCTAAGTCCACAAGCTCCACACACACACAGATCTATTTCTCAAATTGAAACACAAGCTCTCTTCTGAAATCGAAACAGATCTAAACACATGCTCAAATCGTAGAACACAAATCGAAGAACACAAGCTCCTCTTCTCTTCTCTTCTAAACTCAGGTCAATTACGTTCTGTTTTGTATCATCTATGGTTCATTAAAATAGGGTTTTTGTGTTATAATTTGGGGCTTTTGTTTTATTAAATTAGGGCTTCATCTAGGGTTCATTGTATGTTTGTTTGTGTCTATTATATACGTTTTTGGGCTTCATCTATGTTTTGTTGCTTCTTTTGGTGACTGTTTGTTTATTACTTTTGTATAAATGTTTTGTTGCTTCCTCTGGTTTCATTTATAATTTGTATAAATGTTTTGCATCATCTAGGGTCGGCATTAAATTAGGGTTTTTGTGTTATAATTTGGGGCTTTTTTTATTAAATTAGGGCTTCATCTAGGGTTCATTGTACATTTGTTTGTGTCTATTATATACATTTTTGGGCTTCATCTATGTTTTGTTGCTTCTATTGGTGACTGTTTGTTTATTACTTTTGTATAAATGTTTTCTTGCTTCCTCTGGTTTCATTTATAATTTGTATAAATGTTTTGCATCAACTAGGGCTCATTAAATTAGGGTTTTTGTGTTATAATTTGGGGTTTTTGTTTTATTAAATTAGGGTTTCATCTAGGGTTCACTGTATGTTTGTTTGTGTCAATTATATACGTTTTTTGGCTTCATCTATGTTTTGTTGCTTCTTTTGGTGACTTTGTTTATTACTTTTGTATAAATGTTTGGTTGCTTCCTCTGTTTTCAGTGCTTGCTGTCAGAACTATTGTTTTGGTGTTTATCACTTTGCGATGGATACATACGTGTCCAGGGTGTACTCTGTTTGAAATGTACTGCTAATAGCTGCAAAATACAATTGCAATATTTCAAACAGGGTATCCCGTGGACTCGTATGCATTCGTTTAGGCTAAGTTTTTTCAAGATTGCTCTTAACAAACTATCTTAACAGGCCTAACATAACCTAACTGGCCTAGACATTAGAATTACTTAATAGGCCTAGACATTAGAATTACTTTTTACTTAGGGCATTCGATCAAACTAGCTGATGATCAAACTTTGTGCTTAGGTTTTAGAAATGGAGTCCGAGTGGATAGGACTTCCAAGATACAATCAAGAATATGTAAATGGGATAGAAGCATTTGTGGAAAATGCGTTTCCCCTTTTTGCGGTAGGTGCTGAAATGAAGTGTCCCTGCAAGACTTGTAATGGTCAAAACTGGCATCGTAAAGATGTAATTTATGATCATCTAATTTACAAAGGACCTTCCCCATTACATGTCCAATGGATATGTGAGACTTCACAGAAGAAAGTTAAAGTAAAAGATAGTACTGAACTTGGGGATTTCGAAACGGGGACTAGCTTTGGGGATAATTTACAAGCGATATTTTATTGTGTGGGAGAATGTAAACGATGAACCAGATGCGGAAGCTAAAAGGTTTCTGCACCATGTCAAAGAGGGAAAACAACCACTATATCCAGGATGCATGAAATTTTATCGGTTAAGTTTTTTTATTAGACTTTATCAATTAAAGTGTATTCATGGAATTACCAATTCTGCCTTCGGGGATTTATTAGTGTTGTTAAAAGAAGCCTTTCCAGAAGCCCTGCCTTTGTCCTTTAATGCCGCGAAGAACATAGGGCCTGTTTGTTTTCTCATTTTAGTGTTGACTTATGGCTTATAAATCCATAAGTGCTTATAGGGGGTGTTTGCCAAAATAAGTTTTAGCTAAACTTATAACTTATAAGCCCATAAGTTGAATGTTAAGAATTCTTAACTTTCAACTTGTAACTTATTACTTATTCTCGATATACGTAATATATAAAATCCTTCAAATCTTCAAAACCATATATCTCTCGATCCATTCATTAGAAAATTGATATGTATATATCAAATTTCCCTATTCATCGAGACCTATCCATTGATATCCATTGTTATATATAAAAAAACAAATATTTTGAAAATTATAAAAAAAAAAGTTAACTTATAAGTTCTGATTTACCCAAACAGTCTACTCATTATAAGTTCTGATTTACCAAACACTCTAATCTCTATTCTACTTATCACTTACATGACGTAAGTGCTTATAACTCGTAAGCTACTCATTTTAAGAAATCCCAAACATACACATAATCAAGGACTTAGGCTTTCATTATCAGAAAATACATGCATGCCCAAACAGTTGCATGTTGTATTGGGCTGAAAATAAAAAAAAGAAGCCTATGATAATTGTGAGGTTTCGAGGTGGGTTGTAGCAGAAAAGAAAGGATCCGCTGCTGACAACGATCCAGAGATGTTGATTAGCAAAGTGCCAGCAAACGTTATGCGATATTTTCCACTAAAACCGAGGTTGCAAAGAATGTTTATGTGGAAAGAATTTTCCAAACTCATGACATGGCATGCAGCGGGACGGGCAAAGGATGGGAAACTAAGGCATCCGGCTGATGCTGAAACTTGGATGACAATGGATGCCATGTATCCTGATTTTTCTTCGGAAATTTGAAATGTTAGACTAGGTGTAGCTTCTGATGGATTTAATCCATATCGTGCCATGAATTTAATTCATAGTACATGGCCGATTTTACTTGTAAACTAGAACCTCCCACCCTGGCTTTGCATGAAGAAAGACAATTTAATTCTTTCAACTTTAATATCGGGGCCAGATTCTCCAAATAATAGTATCGACGTGTATATGCAGCCTTTAATTGCCGAATTGAAAGAATTATGGGATGTTGGCATCAAAACCTATGATGCCTTGACTGGTCATAATTTTAACTTACGGGCACAGGTGCTTTGGACCATTATTGATTTTCCAGGATACGCTATGTTGTCAGGTTGGAGCACAAAGGGTAGACTAACGTGTCCAGTGTGTCACTACGATACTTGCTCAGATTATTTAAAACATAGCAGAAAAATGTGCTATATGAATCATAGAAGTATCTTGAACCTTCACACAAATGGAGGTTTGACAAGAGAAGATTCAATGGGAAAACAGAAATGAGGCAGATTCCGGTACCATTAACGGGAATGGATATTGAACATTTGTTGGTTGGCTTTGAAAACCAATTTGGAAAAAAAATGAAGGACAAGAGAAAGAGAAAGCGTAAGAGTGACTCCCCTTTTAAAAAGAAGTCAATTTTTTTTTATTTGCCGTATTGGAAGCATAATCCAATTCGACATAAACTTGACGATATGCACATAGAAAAGAACCTATGCGACAATATATTAGGTACTTTACTTAATATTGGTGGCATGTCAAAAGATCACTTAGGTGCTCGTTTCGATTTACATGAAATGGGTATACGGCAATCCCTTCACCCGGTTAAATGCGTTGATGGAAAGAATTATGAAATTATGGCAGCAATCTTTGACATGACAAACAAGGACAAAGAAGTCTTTTTAAAGGTTTTGAATAATGTGAAACTGCCTTATGGCTGTGCTTCTACTATTAGTCGTTATGTAAACACAAGCGAGAGAAAAATATTGGGGTATAAAAGCCATGGCGCACATTTTATCCTCCACTACTTGTTACAATTTGCTGTGAAGAAATCGTTAAAACCTGAGGTGGCAAAACCGTTGATTAGATTAAGTGCATTTCTGAGAGGTCTATGGAGTAAGGTTATTCATTTAGATGATATCAAGAGGTTGCAAGAAGAAATCGTTGATGTAATTTATGAATTTGAGATTATATTCCCCCCTGCCTTCTTTGACATCATGGTGCACCTGCCTGTCCATTTATGTAAGGAAGTTGAATACGGCGGACCAGAGCACCTCCGATGTCTGTATCCTATTGAGCGATATCTTGGCAAGCTGAAATCATATGTTCGTAATAGGAGCAGACCAGAAGGTTCAATTGCAGAAGCCTACCTAGCAGACGAGTGTGTCACATTCTGTTCAAGATTTTTGGGTGGTGAAGAAGCAAAGTTAAGTACTGATTTTGAAAGAAGTGGCCAAAATGTACGGTATCATATTGGAACAAGAAGGAATAAGGATGGCAAAGTTTTTCAATTAACAGAATTAGATTGGAAAGCATGTCATACCTACACTTTGTTCAACAGTGGTAATAAGGAAATTCAGACTTTAATCGAGTAAGTTCTTTAGTCCTTAATTTATTTATTAAATAATATAAATTTGGAAAATGCCTTACTTCTTACACTGTTTGAACTTAATTTTTTCATAGGGATCACCGAACTTTAGTGGAAGGTGATGCAAATTCAAAGAGATACAAAAGGGAACGGGCACACCATGAAGACTTTTGGAAATGGTTACAAGAACAGGTTTCCAAAAGGGACGCAATTTCGAGTGAGTTATAGGTGCTTGCATTGGGTCCGAATCGAACAGCTAGGAGGTATAGTGGGTATGTGATAAATGGTTATCGTTTCCACACAAAGAGCAGAGATTCTCGATGCACAACTCAAAATAGTGGCATTTTTTTGACTGCTAAAACCACTAGTTTTGCAAGTTCTAAGGACCAAAACCCAATTATCGGGGATGTCAACTACTATGGATCAATTCAAGATATTATTGAAATTGATTATTGGGGAGTTCTTAACGTGGTTCTTTTCAAGAGTTGTTGGTACCAAGAAGAAAGAGATCCCTACGGTATGACTAGGGTGAATTTTAAAAAGTTAAGCCACAAATCTTATCCTTATGTCATTGCTTCACAAGTGCAGCAAGTATTCTATGTGGAAGATCCGGTTGAAAAAGCTGTGCACTATGCTATTAAAAATTTACCGAGGGACTGGTGTGACACTGAAGACAACGATTGTTCTGAAGAAGAATACAACCACAGCACTCCTGATAAACCTCATATTAATCTTGGTTGTGAAATAGAAAATCAAGTTGGTGAATTTAGTTGGTTTAGGGATCATGTCCCTAAAAGACAAATTCCCAAGTCACCAACTAAAGTTGTTTAGTATGAATTATGGTTAATTGTCTAAGTTTGTAATGACCTATTCAAGGCTCCTGTTTAGTTGCTATATGATAAATGTTTTTTCCCTGTTTATTGCATTAATTTTACTAGGTAAATAAATTATTTTCTGTTGATTGCATTAATTTTTTCTGTTGTAATGATATATTGCATTAATTTTGTTTTGTTTATTTGTTAATCAAACTCCTGTTGTTAACTTTACTGTCTTATGTAATTTTTATTGCATTTGGGTAAATTTACGTAATTGTCTTTTGTTATTTTATTGCATCATACCTCATTTTATAGTCATTTTTGTACTCCTTGTATTAATTATTTTCTGTTAATTTTTGTAGGATGCCAGATAAATTTGTCACTATAAGATTTTTCTACGAAGGGGTGTTCAGGAAGACTTTATATTCTGGTGGAAAGACCTTACTTGTTCACAAAAAGGATGTCGCTACAGTTTCATATACGGTGCTTATGGAATATGTCAGGGATCACCTCAATTACGAAGAAATTGGAGGAGTATATGTCTGGAACGAAGAAAACAAAGATTGGAAGCTTGTGAAAGATGACAAAGACTTTATGGAACTTGTAAATGGCTGCAAAAATGGTGCAGAAATAACTTTCTATGTTGACAACTTTGTTGATAAAAAAAATTGAGCCATTGCTTCAATTCCAGCCAAGCGTAGTCGTACGACCGAGGAAGAATATAGTTCAATGTATTTATGTTATATATATATATATATATATATATATATATATATATATATATATATGTGTGTGTGTGTGTGTGTGTGTGTGTGTGTGTATGTATGTGTGTGTGTGTGTGTGTGTGTGTATGTGTGTGTGTGTACACTCCTTGTTGCTTGATTAATTGTTACATTTATGTTACAGTTGCCGCCCATGAACAAGTGAAGCGTACATTTGTTACTGCACACCAACTCCAACAGCAAAAACAAGGTAAGAAGGTTCCGAGGTCACCTCAGTTGCAAGAGGTACGTGAACAGCAAACACAATGTAAGAAGGTTCCGAGGTCACCTCAGTTGCAAAAGATACGACAAGTACCTACGATTTCAAGATGAATAGCGAAAAGTAAATTGGAGTTACAGAATAGTACTAAGGCAGGCAAAATAACTAAAGAGAATCAAATTGTTGTTGAGGTACTAATATTGTCCCCTCACCCCTCTTTTTCTAATAATTATTGTTGTTTTCTGATATAACAAGTGCAATTTTTCGGATTTGATGTCTTGCCGTTGCCACCAGTGAATCTGTACGAGCTAGGTAGAATTAAGCGTGTGCAAGAAAACAAAGAAAAGTTTTTCGAACTTGGGTTAGGAAAATATGCTGGTAATCCAAATCCACCTAGAGTCGAGGAAAGTAAAATAAAAAAGAAAGATGGGGAGGAATCTGATGAATATATTGTGGAAAATGAGATTGAAGATGATACTGATGATTCGTCGGTGGTGATATTTATTTTAATGAAAATATTTGTATTGTTTAAAATCAGTAATTAAACATAAAAATACATTAACTAATTCATAAAATATTATTTTTAATTAATTTAAAGTAGTACATTAACTGCTTACTACGCTCATATAACATGTTAATTTATATAATAGAGACTTTTTTAATTAATTTCATTTCTTGGCTCTTGATTTAGTATATGAAATTTTATTTTGTGTGAAGCTAATGTTATCTTTATATACACTATAGACAATTAAACCTGTCAAGGAAAGGAAGAATAAACCTGGTCCTAGAACTCGCTTGCAAGCAAAGTGTATGGATTCAGATGGTAAGGATCCGGTGCATGGTATAGAGGAAATGGGAAAGAAAGTTGCCACTGCTACTGAGAAGGAAGTTCCCACTTCTAGAATCCATGCAAAACTTTTAAAACCGACATGTAGTAAACTGTTAAAATAGGGAGACAATTCCGTACCAAGTGGATCAGTTACTACTTATATAGCAATGCGGGAACGTCAGAAGCAGAATCTTGAACTTGATCCAAGGACAGAGGAGGATATTGTTGAATCAAGTTTACCAAATGCAGATGAAGAAGTTAAAGCAGGTAATATGCATTTGTACGCCTTGAATCTACATTAGGGGGATTATTAGCAATAATATATTAATGCAGTTCATTACATCTTCTTGTAATTTTTGTATACCTTTACAGCTCCTAAAAAACAAAGAGGCCGCACAAAAATGTTAAAAGTTCATGGCAGGAGTCCTGGTGAAAAGCCAGTCATTCATCTTAATAAATGTGGTCAACCAATTGGAGATAAGAAGCTTACATCTGAGCTAAGTAATTTCTTGGGGACACTAGTTAAGGAACACGTGTCGCTTACTTATGTTAATTGGCATGTTGTGCCTGAAGAATTGAAGAATAAAATGCTGGAGTATACTAGGGTGACCTTTATTTCCTAAAATAAAATTTCCCATTCTTTTTTCATATGTATGCATGAACTGATGCAATTTATGTTTGATACATTATAGGATAGGTATGTTATTCCGGAAGAAGGGAAACAGTGGGTAAACAAGACACTTGATTCATTATGGCGAACACACAAGTCCCGTGTCAAAGGCCGTCATTACTAGAGGACGTACAAAAATGTTAAAAGTTCATGGCAGGAGTCCTGGTGAAAAGCCAGTCATTCATCTTAATAAACGTGGTCAACCAATTGGAGATAAGAAGCTTACATCTGAGCTAAGTAATTTCTTGGGGACACTAGTTAAGGATCACGTGTCGCTTACTTATGTTAATTGGCATGTTGTGCCTGAAGAATTGAAGAATAAAATGCTGGAGTATACTAGGGTGACCTTTATTTCCTAAAATTAAATTTCCCATTCTTTTTTCATATGTATGCATGAACTGATGCAATTTATGTTTGATACATTATAGGATAGGTATGTTATTCCGGGAGAAAGGAAACAGTGGGTAAACAAGACACTTGATTCATTATGGCGAACACACAAGTCCCGTGTCAAAGGCCGTCATTACAAGAAATATGACAATGATGAGGAAAGGATCCAAAACAGGCCGGACCAAATTCCTCTTGAGGATTTTAAAATGTTACTGAAGTATTGGTCAGATGAAGCAGTTCAGGTACTTTTACTAGCTGACATACATGATATATAAAGTAATAAAAAAAGTTGACCTGTGTATTTTGATTCATTCATTTGGTACAAATGATATTATTTGATACTACACACATTTTTCTCGTAACAGTCTTGGCAGAGGATAATATAGCCCGTCGTAATTCCAATGCCGAGACACACACTCTCGGTCGGAAGAGTCTTGCTCAAGTTAAAAACAAGCTGGTATGATGATTATCGTTGGTGAATTGTTGGTGTAGTTATCTGTGATTAGTATGTTTAATGCATGTTTTGTGATTAGTATGTTCTTGAGCTAATTGCAGTTTGATCTTCTTTCTCTAATACCACTTATTAAAACATGTTTTGTGAAAAATATTTTCTTTATAAAATCTGGAATAATTATTTTACAAACTGGTTAAAAAAGGTGAAAAATTAAATCAATTACCTCATGTAAAAAGGTAATTTAGTCATTCTTAATTTTAATGAACATTTTTAAAAATTAATTATGATTTATAAATTTATAATTCATATTTTAAATCAATTACCTAATGTACAAAGGTAATTTAGTAAAATTAAAATAAAGTACCTTTTTAGAGTAAATTTTATTTAATTTAACTGCTTACTCATTTAGCTCAGTTGCAATTTTCGACAAGTGTATGTTGTGTTCTCTTCATACGGTAATCCATGTGATATCATTTTTGTTGTTGCTACCTGCTGCGTCTTCTTAGTGTTTAATGCTTATCACCTTATCCATGTTATTTCCGGTACATGCCAGAAAAACAAAGACCCAAATCATGCCTCCCCATCAAATGCTAAAGTGTATTTCAAAAGTCGTAAGCGCAAGGAAGGGCGCAAGTACAAGTCAACTACGGATGTAGTTCAGAAACGAATTGTAAGTATATCATATCATTAAGTTTAAATTTGAACTCATTTTACCTCTCAAAAATTTATGAAACTGTCTCTTGTAGGATGCCATCAAAGACATGTTGAAAAACGGGGAAGATGTAGATGAGTTGCTTCCCAGAAAAAAGAATAGACCAGATTGGTTGGTGGGAAGGCAAGGTAAAGCAGTTGCTTCGATGACAGAAACTACTCCTGCTAATCCAATTTCAGAACCTTGTGTTGAGGAGTTGACTGCAAAGATCACTCAAAATCTGGAAGCTGAAATGGATGCCAAGGTTAATAGAAAAGTTCAGGAGAACATGGCTAGGTTCTTCAAAATGCTCGGAGAGGCAAATCCTAATATGAAGTTTAATGTTCCAGACATTTATGCTGCCTTTTCTACTGATCAGGAGGATGACAGTGGCAGTCCTTTCACTCTTGTCACTACGGGCGGCACTACTTCTTGAATATGATCTGTTTTAATCATACTTTAGTAACTGTCGAACTTTACTATTTATTTAGAACTTTTTTGTTATCGTATTTTGTTTTGTGAAGTTGTTTGGAGTGGTCGAAGGAAGTAGAAGTGGTATATTTTGGCTTGAATGTGGTTGAAGTAGTTCGGTGGTCGAAGGAGGCATTTTAATGGTAGAATTGGGTTGAATGTTGGTTTAGACATGTTGGTTTTTGAATGTTGGTTGGACATGCAATGGTCATGTAATCGTTATTAATGGGAATGTTGCATATATAAAGCAGTTATTTCAATTTTGTTTCATTTTAGCGTTACATTTGCCTATTGTAGTGTTACACTTTCATGTCCATCTGGTGTTACACTTGTCTATTGTAGTGTTACATTTTAATCTTATTTAGTGTTACAGTAGAAATGTTACAGTGTCACAATAGAGAGTGGGTCCCACATGCCACGTGTCAGTGGGTCCCACCTATGCCACGTGTCAGGTGGGCCCCACAATGCCACATGCTAGTGGGTCCCACATGCCACGTGTCAGTGGGTCCCACAATGCCACGTGTCAGGTGGACCCAGATTGCCACGTGTCAGGTGCCCCCTACGTGTGCCACGTGTCAGGTGGTCCTCAGAACTGCCACGTGTTAGTGGGTCCCACTTTCTGTCCCTCAAAGTAAGTTTAAATATAACATTACAAATCCGTTACAATAGGTGATTATAGTGTTACATTAGCGACATAATGTATCGCTTTATTAGTGTTACAGTAGATGGGCAAAAGCGTTACAATAGGCACCTGTTGTAACGCCCGTAAATGTAACGCCCCCTAGTGTTACAATAGACCTATTGTAACTGATTTAGGGCCTATTGTAACATCGCGCGGGAGTTACAATAGGCCACTTATGGTGTATTGTAACTATTAGCGGAATTTTTAATAAAATTTTAAACAAGATACATACAAAGTAAACTATAAATATTAAATACAGGTACACTGGAATACATATCAGTAGTATCCTGAAAGCTGTAAAAAAGCAAATGGAAAAGTTGCATACTTAATCAAGTAAATTAGTTCATCAAACTTCTAAGGAAGTTTCTTTGAAACTTCATCAAGTAAATTAGTTCAAACTCTATAAAAAGAAGGCAAGTAACATGAATATACCTAAGTACATACACCAACCACTTCATTAAGTGAATCTCCAAACATATCTTTCTTTGAAAGTTTCTTCACAAGATGGCTCTTAAACTTTTCTGTTTTCTGCAAACAGAATACATATACACACAAAATTAATACATACAAACCCAAACATAATTACTCAGCCTCCCTCCCTCCCTCTCTCAATCTCTCTCTCCTTCTCTCACCATGAGCCAACCTGTTGGAAAATGGTGCAATGCGAACAGCCCTCATAATTATGGTCCTTATTAATTGTCAGATGAAAAGTATTGCAACCATGATACAGCAAACAACAATCATCTTAAGAAACACTAGCTACAAGAAATGTAGACATAAAATACAGAGAATATAGAATGATTTTAAACAGTCACAAGTACTGGGAAGTACTATGCTCCTATAGCTAATCCATAAAACTCAAACTCCAAGGCAACTGAGTCGACTTAACCCTTAACTACTCAGCAGCAAAACTCAGCAAAAGAAAAACAACAGCAATGAAAGAAGAAAAGCAGCCAGAATACATTACAAACTCATACTACAAACCCAATTCATTAAACCAACAAAACTATAAACTCAAATGGAAACACTCGATGAACACAACTAGACTCGAAAATAGACTCGGAAACTCGAACACTAACAGCGAACAAATAGCAATCGCCTAAACGAAGGAAATGACATTGAAAATTTTTATGTTTACCTTAATCGTATATACTTCTCTCTGTTTTCAATAGGAGTATATCATTCCACAATCTCTGTTCTCGGATGTCTTCAGGGAAACCATATTTGACGAGCTCTTCATTTGACGAGCCCTTTTTCCTTAAATAAACTTGTCCTAGGGTTTCCAATTGCTCTTCGATTGTGTACATGTCATCGATTGTATTATGTGTGTGTGAAAACATTGACTCAATTGAGTGTTATATACATATAAGTATAACATACCTCATCACAGTAAATCGAAAATAAATCGACCCTGACTTGATCAAAATCAATTGGGGTTCAATTTTGAGAGATTTAAAATCGGAGTTTGAGTTTTGTTTGGCTGGGTTTCGATGGTAGGCTGATGGAAGAGAGGGCGGGGGGTGGCTGTCGTTGATGGCGACTCCGGCGGGATGGTTCAGGCGAGTCGGGTCGTAGCGTTCGCGAGATAGTGGTGAAGGAAAAGGGAGGCCGATATGTGTGTGTTCTTCTTCTTTCAGTATTCATCCCTATTGTATCTACCTATGAGAAATTATCACATAGGTGATAATATTTTAGGAGGTTTTGGATGAGTTTTTAGTTTAATATTTTTATGTTTTAATGTTTTTGTTTTGAGTTGGTTGGTGGGATATTTTATTTGGATAAGGGGAAAATTTGGGAGATAGAAATTTGAAGAGGCAAAAATTTGGTTAAGGGAGGGAGATAAAAAATTTAAGAGGAAATAACGGGTTAATTTTTTTTAGGGGTACCTTTAACATCGGTTGGACAAGCAACCGATGTCCCAAACACTGAACGACATCGGTTATCATAAAATTGATGTAAAAGAGACCTTTAACATCGGTCAAAAACGTAAACGATGTTAAACGGGTGATGTCTATTAACTGTTTTGACGTAGTTTTAAAAGATATTAAAGAAAAACCTACACTACACAGCTATATATGAAAGCCAACAATTTTTTAAAAAAAAATACCAAGCTAACAAACCTGGTCTTGAATTCTTTCTTAACATCTTTAAATATAATTTAAATATAAGCTAACAAACATCTTTTTAAACTCTTCTAATTTTTAATATAAGTTAAAGAATGCCCTCCTAATCTCTTTCACTTAATTCTTGCATGAAAAACATTAAGAAAAAATAATAATGATCATCCTTAACATAAAATTTTAATGTTGAATATGAGTTTCACCTAAATATAGTATAGAGTGGATGAATATTTTATCCATCTTTTAGTAAATTTTTAATTTTGAATAAATTTATTATGTATCTTAAACTTATGTGCTTGAATGAATGTAATATGGAATAAAGAACAACACATAATTTCATTTTAATCCAATATATTGTTTGATCAAAACTTTGCTGCTTCGATTTTTCATAGAAATATTTTAAAATATTATTCTTGAAAACTTAAAAAAAAAGAAATAATGACCAAAATAAACTACTTTTGGGATGCCCAAAATACATACCGGCGGGGAGTCCCTCCTTTCTACCCGCTGAATGCGCATGCATGACATGCGTTTTCCATAAACGCATTTGCACTATGCGTATTCTTCTTATATGAAGAATAAATGATGTGTTGGTCAGGGCACTTGTGTCAGTCAGGAGGGTGCGTAGGGCTTCAACATTTTTTAGGGTTAAAATAGTTTTTATTTGGGTTCAACGGTTTCATTTGGACTTTAGAAATATTCAATTATTTAATTAAATTTTTTAAATTTATCTATATTCCCTAGGGGTTCAACGGTTAACTTTTGGGGTTCAAATTTTCGATTTTAGGTTTCAGAAATATTCAGAATCACGAATAAACCGTATACGGACTTAAGGTTCAAATTTTCGATTTTGGGTTATAGAAATATTGAGAATGACCCAAAACCTTAATTTATCCTGATTTTTAAAAAATCGGGGCTGGAAATTTTTTTAAAACCAGGACGCTGAATTCATTAAAATATTCAATTTTTTAATTAAAATTTTAAAATCTATATGTATTTCCTTAGAGGTTCAACGATTAACTTTTGGGGTTCAACTTTTCCATTTTAAGTTTTAGAAATATTTAGAATTACGAGTAAACGTATACGAATTTCCATACCTAAATTTTAATTGATTTTTTTAAAAAAAAAAAATTGCGAACCGTACAGCCCGGCACGCCCAGCCTGTTATCAACCACATGCAAATTGTAGAGTATGAAAAAAGTAGTCACAAGTTGGACATGCTTGAACTAATTTTTGAAAAAAACAAATGAAGTATACGAATTATACAAATGCGTGATCTCATTTTTATATAAAAAAAACACGCATTTTGGACCTGCGTATTGCCGAAACAGTAATATGAACTATATGCATGATACCAATGCGTGGCCTGCTTTTTTTTAAAAAAAATATGAAGTACATACATGTTGTACATGAGTATAAGAGGCTACGCATGTTAGAAATGCGTAGCTGATGGGTATTTTGGACGGATCAGCGCGCAGATGGGTATTTTGGTTATTTAGTTTGAAAAAGTGGGTATTTGGGGATTTCACACTAAAAAAAAGACTTTTATACTTATCTATACTATGCTATTACAAGCGAAACAGGGTATAAATGGTTGGTTAGTCGGTTGGTTAACACCACCTTCCCAAAAAGTTTGTTAACACCTTCCAAAAATGAAAATCTATACTATACTATTATAAGCGAAACAGGGTATAAATGGTTGGTTAGTTGGTTGGTTAACACTACCTTTCCAAAAAGTTTGTTAACACCTTCCTAAAATGAAAAAATAAATTAAAATGCATATAAAATTTTATTTTACTTAATAACAAACTACTTTAATTACCCTCCAATTAATATTCAGTTACATACCCTTTCAGTTATATTTGAATTAAAAATTTTCACCTACACCCAATTTTTTTAGACTCTTTCAATTACTTGGAAATCAAAAATTTTCAAAATCAGTTTAAATAATTTTAATATCACATATTTATTAACAAATTTACGACAAATTATAAATCAACAAAGTGAAAAAATACTAAAATTGTATAATAAACAATAAAAATTTCACACAATTCTAAATTAATATTAAATTCTATTTTTGAAAAATATTACATTAGGGATTATCATGGAATCATAATTTGAATATGATAATATCAACAAAAATTTGAATGTATGTATATACGATACTTCCATTTATATTTATATTATTATGACAAAATATAGTCATAATTCTAACAATATATCATATAATCAAATGATTAAATTTAATATATATATATATATATATATATATATATATATATATATATATATATATATATATATATATATATATATATATATATATATATATATATATATATATACAAGTGCTCAAATGAGACCCTCTCTTATAATCAGAATTGAGATTTAATGTCAGCCACATAAATTTCATATGTATATTAAATACCAGCCATATAATTATAGATCTAAATTATTCCATGCCTCCTACCTCCTGCCTCTCTCTCCTCCTCCATTTCTATCTTCCCCTTTCCTTTCCACCGAGTACTTATCACTAATTGATAGAAAATGCGCAGATTTAGTGAGTCGGTCAACAATAACCCAAATTGCATCATGGCTGGCTCTAGTTCGGGGTAATCCTACGACAAAATCCATGGAAATATGCTCTCATTTCCACTCAGGTATCTCTAATGGTTGTAAAAGTCCACTTGGTCGTTGATGTTCTGCCTCCACTTTCTGATAGGTTAAACATTTACTTACCCAGTCTGCAATTTCTCTTTTCATGTTAGGCCACCAATAGTTTTGCTTGATATCTTGATACATCTTCGTGCTTCCTCGATGAATGGAGTACTTCGAGCTATGTGCTTCGCTCAAAATCTCTTCCTTTAGTTCTGCAACATTTGGTATCCAAACTCTAGAGGCAAATCTTTTAATTCCTTTAGCATCCTTTGGACTCTGAAATTCTTCTCCGGTTAACTGATCCCTCTCTTCTTCCATCATTTTCTCTTGGCATCGGCGAATCTTTTCGATCAACTCTGGTTGTAAGGAGATTTCATATACTCTCTCATTAGCTTGAACAGGAATCTTAATCTCCAAATTAAATCTCTCAATTTCTTTTATCAATTCATTTGACGATACTACCATATTAAGTCTTTCTTTTCTACTTAATGCGTCTGCCACCACATTGGCCTTCCCTGGATGATAATTAATCAAACAGTCATAGTCCTTGATCAATTCTAACCATCGTCTCTACCTCATATTCAATTCTTTCTGGGTAAAGATACATTTTAGACTCCTATGATCAGTGAAAATCTTACACATTTCTGCGTACAAGTAGTGTCTCCAAATCTTTAGCGCAAAAACAATCGCAGCTAACTCGAGGTCGTGAGTTGGGTATCTTACCTCATAATCTTTTAACTGTCGGGAAGCATAAGCAATTACTTTTCCATGCTGCATCAATACGCATCCTAAACCCTTATGGGAAGCGTCACTATAAATTACGAAATTTCACGTATCATCTGGTAATGTCAAAACCGGGGCAGATGTTGATCGTCTCTTAAGTTCTTGAAAAATTTCTTCACACTTGGGAGTCCATTCAAACTTCTCATTCTTTCTTGTGAGCTTGGTCAAGGGTGTAGCTATCTTTGAAAAATCCTTTACAAATCTCCGATAATATCCGGCTAGTCCCAGAAAACTTCTAACCTCTGTTGGAGTCTTCGGCCTTTCCCAATTTGCAACTGCCTCCACCTTTGCTGGGTCAATAGAAATTCCTTCACTGCTCACAATGTGTCTTAGGAATTGCACTTTACTTATCCAAAACTCGCACTTAGAGAATTTAGCGTATAACCTTTCCTTGCGTAACGTTTCCAATACTAAACGAAGATGCTTTACGTGTTCTTCTTGGCTTTTAGAGTAAATCAAGATATCATCAATAAACACGATCACGAACTTGTCCAAATACTTCTTTTATACGCGATTCATCAAATCCATAAAAGCGACTTGAGCATTCGTCAATCCAAATGGCATCACTAGAAATTCGTAATGCCCATAGCGAGTTCTAAAGGCAGTCTTTTGCATATCTTCAGGTTTAATCTTCAACTGGTGATAACCTGATCTCAGATCAATCTTGGAAAAATGAGTTGCTCCCTTTAGTTGATCAAACAAATCGTCAATTCATGGCAAAGGAAATTTATTCTTGATCGTCATCTTGTTTAATTCTCGATAATCTATGCACAACCTCATAGATCCATCTTTCTTCTTGACAAATAACACTGGAGCTCCCCAAGGGGATACGATTGGTCTAATTACGCCCTTGTCTAATAGTTCTTGCAGTTGTGTAGCCAACTCCTTCTTCTCAACTGGAGCCATTCTGTATGGTGCTTTGGAAATTGGTGCAGTTCCCGGGGCAAGATTGATATTGAATTCTATTTCTCTGTCGGGCGGCAATCCAGGTAATTCCTCAGGAAAAACATCCTCGAATTGATTCACTACAGGAATTTCGTCAATGGCAGGGGCTTGCTTCTCGTTGTCAACCACATGAGCTAAGTAGGCTTGACACCCACTCCTTAGTAATTTCTTCGCTTGAACCATAGTCAGAAAATTACGGGTTGGTTTTCTTCCGCGAAATTGTATTCTTTTGCCGTTGGGTCCCTTTAAACTAACCCACTTATGCCGACAATTGATTTGAGCATCATAACGTGCTAACCAATCCATTCCAAGAATTATATCAAACTCCCCTAGATTAAAAGAAAGAAGATCTGCTTCGAAGCGTTGTCCTTGTATTTCGATTACACAATCTTGACATATCTAATCTACAGGAACTTTTTCCTGATTTGCTACTTCTACAATCAATGTCTCTCCTAATGGTACAGACTGAATATCCAATTTATTCCTAAAATTCTCCGATATGAAAGATTTTGTTGTTCCCGAATCAAACAGAACACATGCATCTACAGAATTTACTAAAAGCATACCTGCAATTACATCACTGTCAGCAATAGCATCCCTCACCGTCATGTTGAAAGTACGTGCAATTGGCTTGTTGCTAGGAGGTGCCATGAGTCTAGGTGTAGTTGTCTCCTTTGGTGGTGACTTGAAATCTCGCGCAATATGTCCTTTCTTCCCGCAATTGAAACAAGTAATGGCCTTTTCCTTGCAGTTAGAAGAATAATGCCCTTTTTTTCCACAATTGTAACAAACAATGTTGGTAAGGTTACAGGGTCCTGGGTGTTTCTTTCCACACGTTTTGCATTCTGGTAGCAGTGGCCTTCCTTGAATCAGATTGGCTGCCTGAGGGGATCTGAATTTCTAATTGTTTCCCCTAGTGTCTTGATTCTCAATTCTCTTTATATCATTGCTTTTGTCTTCCCGCTTCACAAATGGTCTCTTTCCATTCCGATCATCCGGCTTCCGCTCAAAATTAGTTCCACGATTCTGAAACTTCCTTTTCTTCATATCCTTGTCCTTTGAGTACAACTCAGTTCCACTTTCGACAATAGATGCTTTCTGAACCACGGTAGCATAGTTAGTGATTTCTAGGACCACAACTCGATTCTGGATCCACGGCTTCAGCCCTAGTTGAAAACGTTTAGCTCTCTTTTCGTCAGTATCCACATGGTAAGGCACAAACCTAGAGAGTTCAGAAAATTTGGCTTCATATTCAGCTACAGTCATATTGCCTTGCTTAAGTTCCAGAAATTTGACCTCCATCTGATTTTCCAAGTATTTAGGAAAATATTTCTCTAAAATAGCTGCGTGAACCTAGTCCAGGGTATGACTACGTTCCCTTCCATTGCTCTCTTTGATTCCCACCAATAATTCGCTTCACCTTTTAACATGTAGGCTGCAAAAATGGTCTTTTTCTCTTCTTCTACTCCTACAATCTCAAAGGTCTTTTCTATCTCTCGTAACCATATTCTTGCCTCAACAGGATCAGTGGTACCCTTAAACTCAGGGGGATTTAATGATTTGAAAGATTTAAATGTAACTGTATTTTTAGCTGGTAGTGTTGGGGGTTGATCATTTCTGACTTGAGATATTTCTTGTCTAGGTGGAGGATTTTGTGTAAATTGTCTTAGGAATTCCACGAGTAAACCCATAGGGTCATTAGGATTCGGATTTGGTTATACTGCGGGTACTGGCTCAGGTTCGGTTTCTGGTTGAGGATTGGGATCAACATCAGGGTAGCCCTCTGCTGGGGGTACTCCTTGATTCTTGCGGGGTCTACCTCTTTTAGGTGGCATATTTTTCTATTAAGATTGAAAACACAGCGCTTGGTCAAACAGGGTAAAAGTATACATATATAGCAGAATATTGATGCTGGTAACGTAAACCCTTAAAGTCATATGTCGAATTCTGAAAATGCTGAAGATATATCTCATGTGTCACAATAAAATACTTTTCCCATTTAGATAAAACCATTAACGGTTGCAAAGTTCTAAATCTCAAATATCGCAGTTTAAGGAAATGTTTTAGTCGTTATAGAAAACACATTTTTTTTTATAAACAGAAGTGCTACTAATAAAGCGCAACAATAATCATAAAATCTGAAACAGATAAAGGTGCAAAGATATTGATATTAACATATAATCGATAATGGTACCATAAGGTACATTCACTAATTATAAGTTATCCAGCTAATACACGAGCCATACTAAATAATTGCTAAAATACATAAACACCCTAATACAGAAAAATCTAACGTGATCAGAAAGTGGTTCACCACTAGCTATACTAGCCAAAAGATAAGGATAGGCAAATCCAGGCTATGCAATCAAAAATGCTTTCAGCGACCAAACATCTCAACCACGCGTCTCTGGAACTCCTCGATGGCTCTGGTAATCAAATCAGTAACAGCAGTACGGTTAACAGCTCCTGTACAAGAGGATGGTAAGGCTGTGAGATAAGTCTGCAGCCTGGTCAGAACAGAGATAGAGATCTGATGTACAATCTCCATAGGAACATCCCTCACAAGTAAGCTGCCTCCTCCATGAACTGCAGCCGGGTCAACTGATAGTAGTCGCAATATAGCATCCCTAGTAACAAAAACCTCCCTTGTTCTCGATAAATCACAACAACCCAATAGCACTAGTCTCTTGTTGTTCGAATTGCTAGAGTTCTAGTCGTTGGTTTTCGTCGAGATTTTGAATTCATTTCATTGTTAGTTCTTGTGTGTATCTTGCTGAATTGCCGAGTTAAGTGCTGTTGAGTTGCGACTCGGTCCTGTTTTGGAGTTCGATTTGTAGTTGTTATTTGCCGACTCGTTTTGCTGAGTTAATTTCGGAGTTGTTTTGCTGCGATTTTTGGGTCGAGTTTCGTAATGAGTTTTTAGTCTGTTTGGTGTGTTTTGTTCGCAGTTTTCAATTGAAATGGGTGATGTAGAGTTCGTTGTTTTGTTTCGTAGTTCGAGTCATTTAATTGTTGCTTGAGTTCTTGTATTTCTGTCAGGGTTTCGAGTTCATGTGTTTAGTCTTTACTGCTTTTTTTTTTCTTGCTGTGAGTTTTTGACTGCGAGTAATTGGTCTATGTACTGCAATTCTTTGTTTTTCCAAGTCTTGCTGCGTTTTTGAGTTCTAGTCCACAGTTTTTGAGTTTGTTTAACTTGGTTGCTACTGAGTTTTAGAGTTCTAGTCGTTCTGTTGATGTTTGTCGAGTTCTAAAACTAATATAATTGCTTGCTGATGTGCTTCCAAGTTTAGCTCTCCTTTGTGCTGTGTCTAGGGTTTTGTATTCTTGGTAGAATTTTGCGTTTAGTTGCTGAACTCCTGGTTGTTCTGTTGTTTATTGTTGTAGGGTATAAGTCGAGTTCTTCGTGTTACTAAGTTCATGTTTTTGATCGGTTTGAGTCTCCTAGCTGCTAGATTGTTTTAATTCTAAGTTCGCAAGTTGGAATGTTGCAGTCTGTGAGTTTTTGTTTCAGTTGTAGTACTGAGTTGTGTATATTATTTTTGCTACCGAATCTTTTGCTAGAGTTTTGTTTTTGAGTTTCATGCGTTGTTAAATTTTTATTTTTGTAAATAAAATCGATTTTTATTCCAATTAGTGGAAAGTCAAAATTTAGTTTTTAATTAAAAATAAATTTAAAATTCCTTTAAAATAGATTTTTTTTTATAAAATCTTTTTGTAAATAAAATTAATTAAATTTAAGTTTTTATCTTTAATAATTTTTAGAATAATTTAATTTTTGTTCTTTTCATCTTTAATTAATTAGTTTAGAAATAGAAAAAAAATAAATTTTAATTTGCTTTTAAAAATAGTTTAAATTTTCTTTTAGGAATTAAAAGGTATAAATCAAAATTTTCTAAAAACCCAAATTGTTCTAGTTCGATTAAATTAAATTTTAAGGATCGCGAAAATATTAAGTCCCTGTGGAACGAATCTAAAATATTAAAACGAGATCGTGCGCTTGTGATAATTAAATTGTTTTTTTCGGCACATCAAGTTTTTGGCGCCACTGCCGGGGACCTAATTATTTTTCATGCCTTAATATTTAATTTTTCGGATTAGTTTTGTTTCTTGCCTTAATTTTTTATTTCGTTTTTTGAGGAAAGTTTGAAATTTCGGGACTCTTCTCTCGGAGCGTGGAAAAAAATTGGAATTTCTGGAAGCATGCTTCGGTAACCCGTATCTCACTCTTTTCGCATTTTTATTTTTAGAAAAGCTCAAAAAAAAAATCACAAAAAAATTTAAAATTTAAAATCCAAAAAAATTAGCTAGTAAATACATAATTGTTGCATCATGCACTTAGGGCACATCATCTTGATTTTTATTTTCTTGTTTTTAATTTTTCGTACCTTATAAATTGTGGTGATTGCTGAAGGACCCAAAGGTACGTTAAATTTCTTTTTTTTAGTTAAAACGCGTAGTGTAAGCATCCATAATTGTTTATAGTTTTGTATATATATCGTTGTTTGTTGTATTAATCAGACGTTTGCCCCTAGAAATTTCGCGCTCAATTAGGAAGGTACCTAAGAAACGAAGTAATCATTAATTATTCCGACTCTTTGGTGTCTAGGCAAGCGAAAGCTTACCTGGCCAATTAGGATTTGGTGTCTAGGCTGGTGTTTAGCCTCTTGGCAATGCTTGCACCTACCTGGCCAAATCGGTCCGAATAAATTCTGATTTACCGAGTTTTTGGTGGTCCAAAAGTTAGGAGCAAGGTCTAGTTTATTTTATTAAAGACCCTAGATATAAGATTTTTCTTTTGATTTTTCACCCTTTATTTTGTGTGATTAAAATTCATGCTCATAAAAAAAATAAAAAAAAATAGTTAGAAAATAACGTGGTCAAATTATAATACTCAAGAGTTTAAAAATTGTCATGAATTTGAGCAAGATAATATTATGTTTCAACAAACCCTTAGGAATGACCCATTGGTACCTACCTACAATCCTGGGTGGGGGAATCACACAAATTTCTCATGGGATTATGATCAAAATTACCAAGCTCCTCAACCTTCTTTTCGAATGCCAAATCATTACTCTTATCACACTCAAAATATTGATCCTTATATAAACCTGATTCAAACACCTTCAAGCTACAACTTTATTGATTCGGATAAGGGTGTAATTTTTTTAGAAAGGAGTATTGAGGCGTTATTAGAAGCACAAACTCATTCAATTCACTCTCAAACCTCTTTCGAATACCCCAATCCTAGCTCCTTTGTTATTCAAAATCATAGTCCTTATCTGAACCTGATTCAAGAACCTCTGAACCTTCCTGAATTTAATGATTCGGATGAGAGATTTAATTCTTTAGAAAAGAGCATGGAGGATTTGATAAAATCCCAACAAACCTTCATGCAAACCGTGACCCAAGATAGGCAGATTTTGAATTCTAATGCTCAAGCCATATCTAAGTTAGAGGTTCAAATGAGTCAGTTAGTCAACACCATTTATGAAAGAGAGAATTTGATATCTGAACCTAATCCATCCCTCTTGAATCATGGTCTAGACCAAAATGAGCCAGTCAATAAGAGTGTCACATGGTCGAGTTTGGAGGATAGTGAAATTGAGACTCTTGTTAATGAGGATTTCGAACTTAATCACGAGACTAATCGAGAAATGCATGAGTTGGTTAAGGATTTTTCTTCAGAAGAGATGTTAAATGAATTGAATGCCATTTGTTCCGAGCATGAAACCATAATTGAGAATAGTTCTTTTCATCATAAATCCATTGTTAAGGATTCTGTAGGTGAGCCACCGACACCCGATTTGAAGCCACTTAACTCCACTCTTGATCTGTCTGTGGTAGTTGATAATGAAACTCATCATGTTCTTTTTAGTGACATAGTTCATAACCAAAAATTTCAAGAAATCAATTTGCTTAAACAACATAAAGAAGCATCTAATTGGTCTATGAATGATGTTAGTGGTATGAGTTTTATTCTGGTGCCTGATCAAGTTTCTCTAGTGGATAATGATATTTTTGTGAATGAGTTTCACATGTATGATGATTGTGTTACATGTGTAGTTTTCCCTCGATCTGGTATTGGTTAGTAAGTGTTTTCGTAAGTGTCTCCCATATAGACAAGTGTGGGTATGGGGGAAATGTGTGTGTGAGAGTTGTTTTCTTTCTTGTTTTTGGAAGTTTGTCATTCTCCGTCATCCCTTATAAGGTATTTCCTCCTCTCTCTTTTATTCTCGTTCATTTTGCATACATTGAGGACAATGCATGATTTAGGTATGGGGGAGGGTTTTAGTGTAAATACATAAAATTGAAAAATCCAAAAAAATTGAAAAATTTTAAAAATCCAAAAATAGATATATTTTAGCTTAGTTGTCCTTCCCACTCTTTAAACTTTAGATCTAGTTGGTGTTAACTGTTTTTAAAAAAAATCATATGTATATTGCCTTTAGATAATTTGAAAGTAGTCAAGTAAGGATTCACTCATGAAACTTGTGTCGAACAATTTTTTGCTTAAAAGTCCAAGAAGACACATTTGCACAAGACCTTTGATGGAAAAATTGTATAGGAATGTTATTCGATACCTGAGAGAGAACCCACATGTTAGAACAATGTCAAATCAAACCTTTGCGAGATTTTGCTCCTATAGTGTCTTAAAAAAAAGAAAAAAAAAAGTGAAAAAAAAATGATGAAAAAAAAAAGAAAAAAAAAGAGTCAATAAATATTTGTAGTTGTAGAGTGCTAGTGTAATTTTGTAATAATAAATTCTTAGTAGGGAAATCGACTAGGTTGGGCTCATTGATAACCCGAGTAAGTAAGTTCGAGGGGACTTTGTGCCTAGCAACCTAAGGTCCTTTGTGATCTGGGATTGTTGACCTAAAACTCGCTAAATGGGTACTGATGCAAAAGTCTTTTGGGACCTCAACCATCGCACGGTCGGTCTAAATACTAAGAACGTGAAGTTTGGCTAGAACCTTGTTTTGATAGAGATTGGGTCTGTTCAATATTGGTTGAAAAAGAGAAAATGTTCGTATGCACTTTATCCATCAAGGGCCTTAAATTCACTACACACCTTGGGATTTTTTGTAAATTTTTAGAGTCTAATCATGTGGATTGTGGGAACCTATAACTTGGCTATTATTAGAATAATCTTTAAGGCATATATTTTCCTACAAAATTGTTTTGTTGACACCAATGAAAGCGAGATTGAAAGAGGAAAGTTGGATACTTGCTGACTCATCTCAAAGATTTTATGGGTATATATTCTGCAAACCGTTAGGAGACAACACTCCTCTTGTAGAGATCGTCTATGAGTTTAACGGGTTGGTAAACCTAAAATTACCCGTGTACAGGTTTTTCATTCTACATTTTTCTTTGTGTTTTACTCGAGGACGAGCAAAAGATAGGTATGGGGGCATTTGATAATTGCATATTTTTGCATATTTTTATTGCCTATTTATTGCTTGAATTCGTATTTTAATAAATTATTTTGTTGCATTTCAGGAAATTCAAGAAAAAATGAAGAAATGGCAAAATAAAGAAATATATGTCAAGGAAGAGAAAAAGAAGAAGAAGAAGGACCAAAATAGAAGAAAAGGAAAGAATAGGGGGTGTGGTGCAAAACTGATTTTTATTTTTATTTTTATTTTTTTATTTTTTTATTTTTTTTGTTAGAAAAATAGATGGCTAGGATTAACCCACACCAAACAAAATGAATGGTGGGAATTAATCCACACCAACCAAAATCCCAAAATATTTCCTATAAATACCTCCATTTTCTCTTGTAAAAAAACAACCTCTCTTAGATTAGAACCCCTTAGGATAAGTATTCGTTAGTTGTAAATTTTCTTTATAATTCTTGTAAACATTTTATTAGTTTAAATTTTCAGATCATATTTCCTGTTTCGTTTTAATTGCATAATTCGAATGCTACTTGTGTCTCCTCCCATGTTTTCTTTATTTTCAAACAATAAACCCAGCAGCCCTTTTGTTTTTATCCTCTCCTACTCTTCAAATTAAGTACACAGACCCCTCTCTAATTCCCATGTTTATTCAAATTCCCCAGCATCTCTCTCTTTCTCTCTTAGTCGAGCTAAACCCAGCAAATACAGTACCAGCACTTCTCCCTTCTCCTTCGAATACCCAGCCTCCCCTTCCCCTGCCTTTTTCTCCTTTTTTTTGTTCTCGATAAATCACAACAACCCAATAGCACTAGTCTCTTGTTGTTCGAATTGCTAGAGTTCTAGTCGTTGGTTTTCGTCGAGATTTTGAATTCATTTCATTGTTAGTTCTTGTGTGTATCTTGCTGAATTGCCGAGTTAAGTGCTGTTGAGTTGCGACTCGGTCCTGTTTTGGAGTTCGATTTGTAGTTGTTATTTGCCGACTCGTTTTGCTGAGTTAATTTCGGAGTTGTTTTGCTGCGATTTTTGGGTCGAGTTTCGTAATGAGTTTTCAGTCCGTTTGGTGTGTTTTGTTCGCAGTTTTCAATTGAAATAGGTGATGTAGAGTTCGTTGTTTTGTTTCGTAGTTCGAGTCATTTAATTGTTGCTTGAGTTCTTGTTTTTCTGTCCGGGTTTCGAGTTCATGTGCTTAGTCTTTACTGCATTTTTTTTCTTGTTGTGAGTTTTTGACAGCGCGTAATTGGTCTATGTACTGGAATTCTTTGTTTTTCCGAGTCTTGCTGCATTTTTGAGTTCTAGTCCACAGTTTTTGAGTTTGTTTAACTTGGTTGCTACTAAGTTTTAGAGTTCGAGTCGTTCTGTTGATGTTTGTCGAGTTCTAAAACTAATATAATTGCTTGTTGATGTGCTTCCGAGTTTAGCTCTCCTCTGTGCTGTGTCTAGGGTTTTGTATTCTTGGTAGAATTTTGTGTTTAGTTGCTGAACTCCTGGTTGTTCTATTGTTTATTGTTGTAGGGTATAAGTCGAGTTCTTCGTGTTGCTAAGTTCAAGTTTTTAATCGGTTTGAGTCACCTAGCTGCTAGATTGTTTTAATTCTAAGTTCGCAAGTTGGAATGTTGCAGTCTGTGAGTTTTGGTTTCGGTTGTAGTACTGAGTTGTGTTAAATTTTTTTGCTACCGAATCTTCTGCTAGAGTTTTGTTTTTGAGTTTCATGCGTTGTTAAATTTTTATTTTTGTAAATAAAATCGATTTTTATTTCAATTAGTGGAAAGTCAAAACTTAGTTTTTAATTAAAAATAAATTTAAAATTCCTTTAAAATAATTTTTTTTTATAAAATCTTTTTGTAAATAAAATTAGTTAAATTTAAGTTTTTATCTTTAATAATTTTTAGAATAATTTATTTTTTGTTCTTTTCATCTTTAATTAATTAGTTTAGAAATAGAAAAAAATTAAATTTTAATTTGCTTTTAAAAATAGTTTAAATCTTCTTTTAGGAATTAAAAGGTATAAATCAAAATTTTCTAAAAACCCAAATTGTTCTAGTTCGATTAAATTAAATTTTAAGGATCGCGAAAATATTAAGTCCTTGTGGAACGAATCTAAAATACTAAAACGAGATCGTGCGCTTGCAATAATTAAATTGTTTTTTCGGCACATCACTTATATATTTATAAATATATATATATATATATACATTTATGTATAGATAAATGTATAAATGTATAAATGTATATATATATATATATATGTATATCTAAATTTTTTAAATCATGTCTTTCGTGTTACATTTACAAATTTGTATCATATAATTTTATATTATAAAATAGTGATTTATAACATGTATTCAACTTATACATTTCTAAATCCTTCAGTTCAATAAAATAATATTAATAGTAAGTATTTACAATATATATATATATATATAAGACATCTATTACATATTTAAAAAATTTCATTACATTTAAATGCATATTATTTCGAAAAATGGTTCATGAACGCGTAATAATCAGAACATTTAAATGCAAGTCATTGAACCAATGTAGTTCGACATATTTCAGATTCAAAATCGGAGCATGACATGATGTTTTAAAAGTACTCAAAATTTCATCATTTTATACATATGATATTATCCAAATCCGGTGGGATTGCATCGTCATTTGCAAGATTTAGTATGTTTGTTTGTTCGTGAGATAGACGAGATCGTCGTCCAATTTACAGTAGGGGTTGTAACAATCCACATCGATATGAATTAGTGTACTTGACGCCTCTATAAGAGCAAGTTAATATAATGCATATCAAAATTACAATCTTAGTATGTGGTGGGTTTTTAGGTCAAGAACTTGACAAGATTTTAAAAAATACTTCGAATTTGACCATATTTGTTGCAATTAAACTTAATCAACTCATTATCACAACAATTTATTCAACTATTATCACAACAATTTAAATTTTTGAAAATAGCTAGAGCTATACAAAAACTAATATTTAAAATTTTAAATTGTAGGTAACGAAATTGTCTACCTCCCCATATTTTTAAAATAATTTTAGGATTGAAAATGAATTCAATATGAATTTTACAAATAAAGATCTTTTGAATGCAATACAACTCTTAAAATCATTTTAAAATACTTAAGCACACAAAATAAGTATCACATCTCACAGTTCTATAAAAAGTTTGAATTAATATCACAGTTTAAAACATTAGCTTATGTCAATTTTAATATTGGTGAATTTTTTTAAAAAAGGTCATTTATTATTTTTATTTAATATTTAATGCAAATTTAGAATAAAAATTAATTTATTTGTTATTAATAATATAGATTTTTCACCGATCAATACAATTTGACAATCCCATATAAACCTGTTAATTTCAAATATAACCTATATTAATAATATATATGTTATAGATTCCATAAAACGTTATTGAATTAATATATATCAAACTCGATTATGATCAAAATAATGGACGAACGACATTAGTACAAATATTTAAGTTTGAAACTAGAAAAAAGCTCGTTACTCGCATAGGTTCTAAAATATATAAATTTTCAATTTAAAAAAAAATATGAATTCTCCATTTCTCGCGAGATCCCCGTATCCCATATGGGATGGTGATTAGTTAGCAAAATAATTTTTATTTTTGGATCTGGACGGATTCAGGAAGGGGGACATATCACTCCACGACACGTAATGACTCAATATTTATCACTAACTACCTATTGAATTCATTCAATACATGCAGATTACAAGTCACAAACAAGAAAATATATCATTCACTTTATGAGCTAAATTACAAACCTATCGCAAATTAGTAATGTCATACGTACAAATCAAAATTATTGATATTTAGTCAACTATATTTGATATATCTAAAACATTATACATATTCTCAATAAACGAATAATTAAAAATGTTATCGTGTGTTAAACAAAAAATATCCAGAAATTGATTATTATGCTTGTTATAAATTATAAGCTAACGAACACCTTTTGACTCTTTCGAGCATTTGTGTTAATTATCTATTAGAATGGAGAAAATAGCATTGTTAAATTATTATAAATTATAAGCTAACAAACACCTTTTGACTCTTTCGAGCATTTGCGTTAATAATCTATTAGAATCGAGAAAATAGCATTGTTAATTTATAAATTATAAGCTAACAAACGTCTTTTTGACTCTTTCGAACATTTACGTTAATAATCTATTGGAATCGAGAAAATAGCGTTGTTAAATTATAAATTATAAGCTAACAAACATCTTTTTACTCTTTCGAGCATTTTCTTTTCTTCTTCTAATATAACCTAATTAACAAACGCTCACTTAACTCTTTTTTGTGATAACGTGTGAAAGTTTTGTCCACGCGACTTAAACAATGATACAATATTCAAAAGTAAGTAATTTAGTAGCAGAATAATTAAGAAATGGTTTGTCTACCAGCCGCCCTGGCCCCTGAGCTGATTGTCACGGCCTTAGAAATCGTCCCCTTTCTAAGCCAACCGTGCCGGCGTCTAGCGCTCGTCGCCCACCAAGCGAACTACTAGACCAGCCTCAACCCCAAGTGTTCCCCAACACTTGTGCAGCGGATACAAGAGAAATATAAGAGTAGAAGACAACCACACTTACTAACAAAGACCCTTTCTTTATTAGTAATCCCAATATTACAAGAGTTGGATCCCCTTGATCCACACTAGCCCCTTGCTAGTTACAAAACTTAGCACTCAACCCTCACAAGAGAAGCACACTTGCTTTCCCTCTTGAATGCTCTAACTTTGCCTCTTGCTCTTCCACTCTATCCCCCCTATTTCTCCTTATCTCCAAATGAGGGGTCTCACCTATTTATAGGCTCCTCCACCACTTGGAGAGAATTCTAGAACATGTACATCCTACATGGTTCTAGATTATTCCACAAACAATCTATACAAGTTAATTCTAGATCCTACCATATCTAGAATATACAAACATACATAGGAAGTCTCTAGAAAGCTCCCAACTCTTGAAGGCTCCGGAAGATTCCACGAGGCTCCACCACGTTCCGCCATCTTCTAGATTCTTCTTGAATTGCCCAGCACCTTCTAGAGAACTCCGCAATGTTCCACTATATTCTAGAGTCATCCGGACCCTTCCGGCCTTCTCTAGAATATTCCGCACCAAGAGAGGCTAAATGTTGGCGGGGCGTGACACTCTCCCCCACCGAATCTGTCGACGCCCTCGTCGACGTCGTTGCCTCCCAATAGCGCTCCAACGCCTCTTGGTGTTGCTCCAAGTTCTGCTCCAACTCCCACGTTGCCTTACTCGGTGCCACACCCTTCCATCTCACCAAGTATTGCCTACTCGGTGCCAAACCCTTCAATTTCACGAGCCGCTCCCCAAGTATTTCCTTGACCTCCTTGGGCCGCCTCTCGGCCCTTGTCGGAGATACCCGTTGCGACTCCTTCCTTGCAACGCCCCTACGTTGCCCCTTTTCGCTTGGCGACACACGCCCCTCGTCCTTGGCTCCACTTCCCTTAGGAGACTTTGGACTTCCCATGGTTGTGCTACCCTTAGCACCATCGTTAGTCGCCTTGCCCTTACTCTTGGCTTCGCACCCTTGCTTTGCCTTGATTCGTGTCAAGATTACGCCCTCCGTAACCTCGCTCTGATACCAAATTGTCACGGCCTTAGAAATCGTCCCCTTTCTAAGCCAACCGTGCCGGCGTCTAGCGCTCGTCGCCCACCAAGCGAACTACTAGACCAGCCTCAACCCCAAGTGTTCCCCAACACTTGTGCAGCGGATACAAGAGAAATATAAGAGTAGAAGACAACCACACTTACTAACAAAGACCCTTTCTTTATTAGTAATCCCAATATTACAAGAGTTGGATCCCCTTGATCCACACTAGCCCCTTGCTAGTTACAAAGCTTAGCACTCAACCCTCACAAGAGAAGCACACTTGCTCTCCCTCTTGAATGCTCTAACTTTGCCTCTTGCTCTTCCACTCTATCCCCCCTATTTCTCCTTATCTCCAAATGAGGGGGCTCACCTATTTATAGGCTCCTCCACCACTTGGAGAGAATTCTAGAACATGTACATCCCACATGGTTCTAGATTATTCCACTAACAATCTATACAAGTTAATTCTAGATCCTACCATATCTAGAATATACAAACATACATAGGAAGTCTCTAGAATGCTCCCAACTCTTGAAGGCTCCGGAAGATTCCACGAGGCTCCACCACGTTCCGCCATCTTCTAGATTCTTCTTGAATTGCCCAGCACCTTCTAGAGAACTCCGCAATGTTCCACTATATTCTAGAGTCATCCGGACCCTTCCGGCCTTCTCTAGAATATTCCGCACCAAGAGAGGCTAAATGTTGGCGGGGCGTGACATGATGCTCTCTTCATACGAATAGACAAGTTGAGAATACATATATATGATAACTAGTCTATAACCTGCACGTCTTTATTAAATTTAATAATATTTATTTATATTTTAATAATTTTATATCTCATATTTATTACTTAATATAATATTGACATAATATTATCAAATAATAATCGTTTAATTATATGATATATTATTCGAATTATTACTATATTTTATCATAATAATATAAATATAAATGGAAGTATCGTATATACTTACATTCAAATTTTTGTTGATATTATCATATTCAAATTATGATTCCATAATATAATAATCCATAATGTAATATTTGTCTAAAATAGAATTTAATATTAATTTGTAATTGTGTGAAAAATTTATCGTTTATTATATAGTTTTAGTCTAATTTCACTTTGTTGATTTATAATTTGTTGTAAATTTGTTAATAAATATGTGATATTAAAATTATTCAAACTGTTGAAAAATTTGATTTCCAAGTAATTGAAAGAGTCTAAAAAAGTTGGATGTAGGTGGAAATTTTTAATTCAAATATAACTAAAAGAGTATGTAATTGAATATTAATTGGAGTGTATTTAAAAGGGTTTGTTATTAAGTAAAATATGTGGTTTATTTTTTGTAAAATAAAATTTGATATGTATTTTAATTTATTTTTTCATTTTTTGAAGGTGTTAACATGGAAGGTGTTAACCGACTAACCAACCAATCAATTATACATATATATCTTGTTTCGCTTATAGTGTAGTATAGATTTTTTGTAAAATAAAATTTTATGTGTAATTTAATTTATTTTTTCATGTGTTAACAAATTTTTTGGAAGGTGTTAACCGACTAACCAACCAACCAAATGACCAATTATATCCTATTTCGCTTATAATAGATAGTATATAGTTGTGGTTTATTTTTTGAAAAATAAAATTTTATATATATTTTAATTTATTTTTTCATTTTTGGAAGGTGTTAACAAATTTTTTGGAAGGTGTTAACCGACTAACCAACCAATTATATATACCCTCTCTCGCTTGTAATAGTATAGATAGATTATTTTTTTTGTAAGATATTCATTTTTGGAAGGTATTAACCGACTGTATACTTATAATAGTATAGTATAGATTAGTGAATTGGGATTATCTAAAAGCCGGTTCAGGTTGCAAAAAGTTACTAAATACTTAAAAGTACTTTCATTTTATTTAAATAAAAGTTAATTTTTACTAATGTATTAATATCATTTTAGATTAATTTGTAGGTAACACATAATGTATAAAATAAATAAAAATATAAAATGTTATTCAATACTTTAGGAAAATGATATATATTTTTATGAAATTAAGATAGGTAAAGGAAATAAGTAAATATCTTACTAATTGTCAAAATTTAATTAAAAATTATTAAACAAGTAAATACTAATTTTATAGATTAAACTTTTATATTATCCATGTATTGGATAAAAAAATATATCTCAAACAAATCCTAGGTCATAGATGTTGCATATTCGGCGTCTGCATGGACCCTATCTTCTTCATTGTATATATCAAGGAAGGATACATGCTCTTTCACCTCATATTCAACGAGACATTTTTTAAGTGCTGTTAAACAATCTCATGCACTGTAAATAATTTTTTTTTCAATTGATAGTCTGTAAGTACTGTGGTTGACATCCTATATCCTATAAAAATAATAATTAATTTACACTACTGGAAATAAGTCAATAGACATCAGAAGATGTAAAAAGTTTCAAAAATCGATGTCTAGGTGGGTGTTGTTAAAAGTCCATATATTTTACATCGGTTCCGATGTTAAAAATGACTTATTACATCAATTGTTAACCGATGTAAAATAGTGGTCGGTTTTAGATAGACAACCACTGTTGTAAATGGTATACCACATCGGTTTTAAATAGAAAATTGATGTTGTAAATTGTATACCACATCGGTTCTTAACCGATGTCAAATAGCTCCATAAATTTGCCAAATAAGACATCAGTTTTTAGGTGATGTGTTAAAGACTCAAATTGATGTCTGTTTTTCGTTTTAACATCATTTTTTCAATAACAATGTGATGTGTTATATTTGCATAATTATGTGCCCAAAAAATTACCAAAAATTACCAATCAATATTGCATTCAAATAGACTTATATACCACCAAAGTTAGCAATACAAAACATTCACAACTACATAAACTGCCCCAACTACTAGTATATTCTCAAGTTCACAATAACAAACTCCATCCACATTCACCATATAAACATCCTAGAACTAGTCAAGATAGAAGAGAACAATATGCTTAATTAAAGCGATCGTTCACAGTACTAAAAATCTTAACAAAATAGAAGCAGCAGACTTGAAGGCTTGAAATTGTGTACGTCTCACTCTCACCCATTCCGCTTTCAAATAGAAGTCTGTATTTCTTTTCCAGAATTGCCTTGGATTCAACTAAAAGATGATGCAAAACAGAAGAACATGCTTGTAGTAGCACTTGCGAAACAATTGCTGGAGAGGGAGACAGACTGGAGTCGCTACACAGCTTCAACACATAAGTATGATGATGAGTCACCGTCATTAGAAAAGAAGAAAGAAGTAATAATAAACCCGCTAATACAAGCCATACGGATGGGCATACCTGAGTTAGTCGAGGTTATCCTCAAATATTTTCTTGATGCTGCAAACTCTTTTGATAAAGATCAAAAGAACGTATTTTACATTGCAGCTGAGCATAGAAGTGGTGATATTTATGAGAAGCTGAAAGACTCTGCCATTAACAAGGACAGAATGTTGTTAGATGTTGATAATGATGGAAACACAATATTGCATCATGCAACAAAAACAAAGATTGTTACTAAGTTTTCTCTTGGAGTAGCAAACTTGATGGCATGGGATGTCTTTTGGTTTCAGGTATGTACTCTGTACTTTAGTATTACTACAAATTCTATGATAATTATAAATTTGTTACCATATACAAAACCAGTACTTTGGAGCAAGGGACAACTATTCAGAAAGGAAAAGGCACACAACTTGTTGCTCACTTGACTTACAGGCTTGACAAGTATGCATTTTGATAATGGAAGTCATTATCTGTACAATCAACAATTTCGATTCCAATACAATGCATTAGTGGAGCTGTCAACTAATTTAGATTCATGGAATATGAATAAGAATAATATATGAGCAAGTGACTAGTACCATGTATTTAGGACCCCACATATCTTCCTCAGTGGCAGGAACAACAGTGATCTTCTTGGATTCTCGTAACTTCTCAATTCTCCATTCTTAGTTAAGAAGAAACACCCTGTACATTTCCATTCCAATCTCATTTTATTACATAAAGTAAGAATTAACCAACAAGTAAAAAAAATAGAATTACATAAGGTGCAATAAGATGCTCTGGACAGCGCAGCTTGTGGGAAAGAAGCAAGTGACTTGCCACAGGTACCTTTAAGCAAATCAGAATATTTCATCCTCAATCACAAACAACCTCATTTGCAGACTTACTAAGTCCATATTGTTGTTTCAGGCAGAATATTTCATCCTTAACCGCAAATGACCGCAAATATTATTTATGACATTGTAGGACATGATTTTCCAGCTATTATTTGTTGATAGCAACTTATTTAGGTTGTAACTTCTCTACACCTCATTAAAACTTAGTTCTGAATAGCTCTTTGCCTTATTCGGAGAAGTAATCTCCTCACTTACAGCTCCGGACTCATGGATGTGCCTGTCCCTTGTATCTTAGAATTAATTTTCTATATTAAGATTAAAAAAAACCAATTATCAATAAGAAACATCAAAAGTCTTTAACAAACACAAATTCACATGTTCACCATACCTCTGGAAAAGAGAGCTTACCCCCACCTGTAATTGTTCCATAACTTTTTGATCTTAAATAGCCTCCTTGATCCATGCATGTACAGGAAAGGAACTTCATTAAGTTCCTTCTCTACGATCACGAAAGGAACTTCTAACCATGCTCATTGGCTGACATTATACGTGTAACACTACGCCATAAGTGGGCTAACGTCATGCTTTTTGAAAGCGTTACGTGAAATAGTGTTACAATAGGTAGTAAATTTTGACCTGTTGTAACACCTCTCAACTAGTGTTACATTAGTCCAGAATTAGTGTTACAGTAAGGGTTACTGTGTTGCATACATGTAACACCACAATAAGTGTTACATTAGTTATTTTTTTATTTTTTCATTTTTCAACTTATTGTGGGCCCCAGCAGTACGAGCAGATGGACCCCACAACAAATGTTACATTTGGTAATGCTAGGGTTACATAACATCTGTACTGTTACATTTAAGATTTTTTTACTAAACCTTTTTTTTTTGCTTGATAATTTTTTTTACTAATCTTTTAATTATTATTAAATAACATTTTTATAAGTATTAAAGTGTATATATCATTAAAAAAATAGTAAAATATATTTTAAAATAATTTTTTCAATAAATGATAAAATATAATATATTACTAATTTTAAATTATTATTTATATTTAATATGTAATTTTTAAATTTTTCATTATTTTAAATTTTTATTTTAATATTTATATATTCTTCATATACAGATTTATTCAGACCCAGAAGCTGTCGGCATTTTTCCTTACTCTCCACTACACGCGTGAGACATACGCGCCCTTGTTAGACCTGTCATGTGACAGGCGAGTGTCCTCCACTTCCTGCCCCTGCGAGTGGTCTTCAACAACAACACCAATCAGTTTGTGAAATTATTGCCTGGAATCGAACACGGGTCTCCTGGGTGAAAGGCAGATATCCTTACCACTGGAAGACAATGGATGATGAGTTGAACTGCTTAATGTTTTAATTAAACCTCTCAAAGTCAATTTAGAGTTTAATATCAAGGCCAGGCTGCTATGGTCTCGTAAACAAGAAAAATCACAAATCACTATCTCTTCGTTTTAACTCTTGTTGTGTCTGTCCGAGCACAAATCACGATTGGGCTGTTATGAATTATTTTTAAAATCCGATTTATTGTTAGTCTGATGCTAACAATCATAAATTGCCGAAAGTTTTAATCACAAATCACGCGACTCATTATTCGTCAGAAAATTTCATAAATTGCCGGAAGTTTTAATCGTGAGCTTGTTTCGTAATTTCAATTGTATGGTTAGATAGATCGGATAAGGTTTTACAACATATGATTTTATCAGATTTTTCTGGAGTGATTCGTGAGTCACCGGAGTTTGGTCGAACTTGCGAGATTTTGTTGATTTGGCTTGGTATTGAGTTGGTTTTTACTTGTTTGATGATTAATGATTGTTAAAAACGTAGAAATAGTGCTTGAAATCATACGTTTTGGTGTGTTTTTGGATGAGGACCAAGAATTCCGGTGGCCGGAATGCCGACCGACATCGGGGAAGCCCAGTTTCCGGCGGGTCGTTCTTTGCGACCCGGAATATTCATAATAACCCGTTTGTAACCAAATACTGACCCGGCTTTGATTTTCTAAAGCAAGCATTTTGGTAAATTGATAAGATAAAACAAATCAAACAAATATAATTAAAAACTGATTTGGAAAATGTAGGGTAAAAAATAAAAAATTACTTGGTCAAAGAAGTAGTTGACCGTCAAATTACTTGGTGAAACAAATTTATTTTTTCCCGAAATTTTGGAAATTACGTTAAAAATGATGGATCTTGAACCCCGTATGGCTGGGTCATCCCGAAACATTTTTCAAAGTATCGAAACATCAAACCCTGATCAAACCCCGTTTAGGGGTTACGGTCAAAGTAGTAGTTGACCGTCAAATTACTTGGTCAAACAAATTTATTTTTTCCCGAAATTTTGGCAATTACGTTAAAAAGGATGGATCTTGACCCCCGTATGGCTGGGTCATCCCGAAACATTTTTCAAAGTATCGAAACATCAAACCCTGATCAAACCCCGTTTAAGGGTTACGGTCAAAGCAGTAGTTGACCGTCAAATTACTTGGTCAAACAAATTTATTTTTTCCCAAAATTTTGGCAATTACGTTAAAAATGATGGATCTTGACCCCCGTATGACTGGGTCATCCCGAAATATTTTTCAAAGTATCGAAACATCAAACCCTGATCAAACCCCGTTTAGGGGTTACGGTCAAAGTAGTAGTTGACCGTCAAATTACTTGGTCAAACAAATTTATTTTTTCCCGAAATTTTGGCAATTACGTTAAAAAGGATGAATCTTGACCCCCGTATGGCTGGGTCATCCCGAAACATTTTTCAAAGTATCGAAACATCAAACCCCGTTTAGGGGTTACGGTCAAAGAAATAGTTGACAGTCAAATTACTTGGTCAAACAGATTTATTTTTTCCCGAAATTTTGGCAATTACGTTAAAAAGGATGGATCTTGACCCCCGTATGGCTGGGTCATCCCGAAATATTTTTCAAAGTATCGAAACATGAAACCCTAAACGAATTAACATTTAAAAATCGAAATATTTTAAAATTACTAATAATTTTTTTATCTGATTGACCTTCAATCTTTTTTTAGTGGTGTTGACATTCTAAAAAATTACAAATTAGTATAATTCCAAATTATTAAAAAAAATTACTATATAAATTATATAAACATTTTTTTTACTGATTACTATGTAAATTATGTAAAAATTACTATCTATATGGACGGCAACTTTCCCCCCAATTCCCAAAACCTACATTATTGCAAGTCCACTACTACTCATCTAAACATTACGCTAAGTCCACAAGCTCCACACACACACAGATCTATTTCTCAAATTGAAACACAAGCTCTCTTCTCAAATCGAAACAGATCTAAACACAGGCTCAAATCGTAGAACACAAATCGAAGAACACAAGCTCCTCTTCTCTTCTCTTCTAAACTCAGGTCAATTACGTTCTGTTTTGCATCATCTATGGTTCATTAAAATAGGGTTTTTGTGTTATAATTTGGGGCTTTTGTTTTATTAAATTAGGGCTTCATCTAGGGTTCATTGTATGTTTGTTTGTGTCTATTATATACGTTTTTGGGTTTCATCTATGTTTTGTTGCTTCTTTTGGTGACTGTTTGTTTATTACTTTTGTATAAATGTTTTGTTGCTTCCTCTGGTTTCATTTATAATTTGTATAAATGTTTTGCATCATCTAGGGTCGGCATTAAATTAGGGTTTTTGTGTTATAATTTGGGGCTTTTTTTATTAAATTAGGGCTTCATCTAGGGTTCATTGTACATTTGTTTGTGTCTATTATATACATTTTTGGGCTTCATCTATGTTTTGTTGCTTCTATTGGTGACTGTTTGTTTATTACTTTTGTATAAATATTTTCTTGCTTCCTCTGGTTTCATTTATAATTTGTATAAATGTTTTGCATCACCTAGGGCTCATTAAATTAGGGTTTTTGTGTTATAATTTGGGGTTTTTGTTTTATTAAATTAGGGTTTCATCTAGGGTTCACTGTATGTTTGTTTGTGTCAATTATATACGTTTTTTGGCTTCATCTATGTTTTGTTGCTTCTTTTGGTGACTTTGTTTATTACTTTTGTATAAATGTTTGGTTGCTTCCTCTGTTGTCAGTGCTTGCTGTCAGAACTATTGTTTTGGTGTTTATCACTTGGCGATGGATACATACGTGTCCAGGGTGTACTCTGTTTGAAATGTACTGCTAATAGATGCAAAATACAATTGCAATATTTCAAACAGGGTATCCCGTGGACTCGTATGCATTCGTTTAGGCTAAGTTTTTTCAAGATTGCTCTTAACAAACTATCTTAACAGGCCTAACATAACCTAACAGGCCTAGACATTAGAATTACTTAATAGGCCTAGACATTAGAATTACTTTTTACTTAGGGCATTCGATCAAACTAGCTGATGATCAAACTTTGTGCTTAGGTTTTAGAAATGGAGTCCGAGTGGATAGGACTTCCAAGATACAATCAAGAATATGTAAATGGGATAGAAGCATTTGTGGAAAATGCGTTTCCCCTTTTTGCGGTAGGTGCTGAAATGAAGTGTCCCTGCAAGACTTGTAATGGTCAAAACTGGCATCGTAAAGATGTAATTTATGATCATCTAATTTACAAAGGACCTTCCCCATTACATGTCCAATGGATATGTGAGACTTCACAGAAGAAAGTTAAAGTAAAAGATAGTACTGAACTTGGGGATTTCGAAACGGGGACTAGCTTTGGGGATAATTTACAAGCGATATTTTATTGTGTGGGAGAATGTAAACGATGAACCAGATGCGGAAGCTAAAAGGTTTCTGCACCATGTCAAAGAGGGAAAACAACCACTATATCCAGGATGCATGAAATTTTATCGGTTAAGTTTTTTTATTAGACTTTATCAATTAAAGTGTATTCATGGAATTACCAATTCTGCCTTCGGGGATTTATTAGTGTTGTTAAAAGAAGCCTTTCCAGAAGCCCTGCCTTTGTCCTTTAATGCCGCGAAGAACATAGGGCCTGTTTGTTTTCTCATTTTAGTGTTGACTTATGGCTTATAAATCCATAAGTGCTTATAGGGGGTGTTTGCCAAAATAAGTTTTAGCTAAACTTATAACTTATAAGCCCATAAGTTGAATGTTAAGAATTCTTAACTTTCAACTTGTAACTTATTACTTATTCTCGATATACGTAATATATAAAATCCTTCAAATCTTCAAAACCATATATCTCTCGATCCATTCATTAGAAAATTGATATGTATATATCAAATTTCCCTATTCATCGAGACCTATCCATTGATATCCATTGTTATATATAAAAAAACAAATATTTTGAAAATTATAAAAAAAAAAAAGTTAACTTATAAGTTCTGATTTACCCAAACAGTCTACTCATTATAAGTTCTAATCAAGGACTTAGGCTTTCATTATCAGAAAATACATGCATGCCCAAACAGTTGCATGTTGTATTGGGCTGAAAATAAAAAAAAGAAGCCTGTGATAATTGTGAGGTTTCGAGGTGGGTTGTAGCAGAAAAGAAAGGATCCGCTGCTGACAACGATCCAGAGATGTTGATTAGTAAAGTGCCAGCAAACGTTATGCGATATTTTCCACTAAAACCGAGGTTGCAAAGAATGTATATGTGGAAAGAATTTTCCAAACTCATGACATGGCATGCAGCGGGACGGGCAAAAGATGGGAAACTAAGGCATCCGGCTGATGCTGAAACTTGGATGACAATGGATGCCATGTATCCTGATTTTTCTTCGGAAATTTGAAATGTTAGACTAGGTGTAGCTTCTGATGGATTTAATCCATATCGTGCCATGAATTTAATTCATAGTACATGGCCGATTTTACTTGTAAACTAGAACCTCCCACCCTGGCTTTGCATGAAGAAAGACAATTTAATTCTTTCAACTTTAATATCGGGGCCAGATTCTCCAAATAATAGTATCGACGTGTATATGCAGCCTTTAATTGCCGAATTGAAAGAATTATGGGATGTTGGCATCAAAACCTATGATGCCTTGACTGGTCATAATTTTAACTTACGGGCACAGGTGCTTTGGACCATTATTGATTTTCCAGGATACGCTATGTTGTCAGGTTGGAGCACAAAGGGTAGACTAGCGTGTCCAGTGTGTCACTACGATACTTGCTCAGATTATTTAAAACATAGCAGAAAAATGTGCTATATGAATCATAGAAGTATCTTGAACCTTCACACAAATGGAGGTTTGACAAGAGAAGATTCAATGGGAAAACTGAAATGAGGCAGATTCCGGTACCATTAACGGGAATGGATATTGAACATTTGTTGGTTGGCTTTGAAAACCAATTTGGAAAAAAAATGAAGGACAAGAGAAAGAGAAAGCGTAAGAGTGACTCCCCTTTTAAAAAGAAGTCAATTTTTTTTTATTTGCCGTATTGGAAGCATAATCCAATTCGACATAAACTTGACGATATGCACATAGAAAAGAACCTATGCGACAATATATTAGGTACTTTACTTAATATTGGTGGCATGTCAAAAGATCACTTAGGTGCTCGTTTCGATTTACATGAAATGGGTATACGGCAATCCCTTCACCCGGTTAAATGCGTTGATGGAAAGAATTATGAAATTATGGCAGCAATCTTTGACATGACAAACAAGGACAAAGAAGTCTTTTTAAAGGTTTTGAATAATGTGAAACTGCCTTATGGCTGTGCTTCTACTATTAGTCGTTATGTAAACACAAGCGAGAGAAAAATATTGGGGTATAAAAGCCATGGCGCACATTTTATCCTCCACTACTTGTTACAATTTGCTGTGAAGAAATCGTTAAAACCTGATGTGGCAAAACCGTTGATTAGATTAAGTGCATTTCTGAGAGGTCTATGGAGTAAGGTTATTCATTTAGATGATATCAAGAGGTTGCAAGAAGAAATCGTTGATGTACTTTATGAATTTGAGATTATATTCCCCCCTGCCTTCTTTGACATCATGGTGCACCTGCCTGTCCATTTATGTAAGGAAGTTGAATACGGCGGACCAGAGCACCTCCGATGTCTGTATCCTATTGAGCGATATCTTGGCAAGCTGAAATCATATGTTCGTAATAGGAGCAGACCAGAAGGTTTAATTGTAGAAGCCTACCTAGCAGACGAGTGTGTCACATTCTGTTCAAGATTTTTGGGTGGTGAAGAAGCAAAGTTAAGTACTGATTTTGAAAGAAGTGGCCAAAATGTACGGTATCATATTGGAACAAGAAGGAATAAAGATGGCAAAGTTTTTCAATTAACAGAATCAGATTGGAAAGCATGTCATACCTACACTTTGTTCAACAGTGGTAATAAGGAAATTCAGACTTTAATCGAGTAAGTTCTTTAGTCCTTAATTTATTTATTAAATAATATAAATTTGGAAAATGCCTTACTTCTTACACTGTTTGAACTTAATTTTTTCATAGGGATCACCGAACTTTAGTGGAAGGTGATGCAAATTCAAAGAGATACAAAAGGGAACGGGCACACCATGAAGACTTTTGAAAATGGTTACAAGAACAGGTTTCCAAAAGGGACGCAATTTCGAGTGAGTTATAGGTGCTTGCATTGGGTCCGAATCGAACAGCTAGGAGGTATAGTGGGTATGTGATAAATGGTTATCGTTTCCACACAAAGAGCAGAGATTCTCGATGCACAACTCAAAATAGTGGCATTTTTTTGACTGCTAAAACCACTAGTTTTGCAAGTTCTAAGGACCAAAACCCAATTATCGGGGATGTCAACTACTATGGATCAATTCAAGATATTATTGAAATTGATTATTGGGGAGTTCTTAACGTGGTTCTTTTCAAGAGTTGTTGGTACCAAGAAGAAAGAGATCCCTACGGTATGACTAGGGTGAATTTTAAAAAGTTAAGCCACAAATCTTATCCTTATGTCATTGCTTCACAAGTGCAGCAAGTATTCTATGTGGAAGATCCGGTTGAAAAAGCTGTGCACTATGCTATTAAAAATTTACCGAGGGACTGGTGTGACACTGAAGACAACGATTGTTCTGAAGAAGAATACAACCACAGCACTCCTGATAAACCTCATATTAATCTTGGTTGTGAAATAGAAAATCAAGTTGGTGAATTTAGTTGGTTTAGGGATCATGTCCCTAAAAGACAAATTCCCAAGTCACCAACTAAAGTTGTTTAGTATGAATTATGGTTAATTGTCTAAGTTTGTAATGACCTATTCAAGGCTCCTGTTTAGTTGCTATATGATAAATGTTTTTTCCCTGTTTATTGCATTAATTTTACTAGGTAAATAAATTATTTTCTGTTGATTGCATTAATTTTTTCTGTTGTAATGATATATTGCATTAATTTTGTTTTGTTTATTTGTTAATCAAACTCCTGTTGTTAACTTTACTGTCTAATGTAATTTTTATTGCATTTGGGTAAATTTACGTAATTGTCTTTTGTTATTTTATTGCATCATACCTCATTTTATAGTCATTTTTGTACTCCTTGTATTAATTATTTTCTGTTAATTTTTGTAGGATGCCAGATAAATTTGTCACTATAAGATTTTTCTACGAAGGGGTGTTCAGGAAGACTTTATATTCTGGTGGAAAGACCTTACTTGTTCACAAAAAGGATGTCGATACAGTTTCATATACGGTGCTTATGGAATATGTCAGGGATCACCTCAATTACGAAGAAATTGGAGGAGTATATGTCTGGAACGAAGAAAACAAAGATTGGAAGCTTGTGAAAGATGACAAAGACTTTATGGAACTTGTAAATGGCTGCAAAAATGGTGCAAAAATAACTTTCTATGTTGACAACTTTGTTGATAAAAAAAATTGAGCCATTGCTTCAATTCCAGCCAAGCGTAGTCGTACGACCGAGGAAGAATATAGTTCATTGTATTTATATTATATATATATATATATATGTGTGTGTGTGTGTGTGTGTGTGTGTGTGTGTGTGTGTGTGTGTGTGTGTGTACACTCCTTGTTGCTTGATTAATTGTTACATTTATGTTACAGTTGCCGCCCATGAACAAGTGAAGCGTACATTTGTTACTGCACACCAACTCCAACAGCAAAAACAAGGTAAGAAGGTTCCGAGGTCACCTCAGTTGCAAGAGGTACGTGAACAGCAAACACAATGTAAGAAGGTTCCGAGGTCACCTCAGTTGCAAAAGATACGACAAGTACCTACGATTACAAGATGAATAGCGAAAAGTAAATTGGAGTTACAGAATAGTACTAAAGAGAATCAAATTGTTGTTGAGGTACTAATATTGTCCCCTCACCCCTCTTTTTCTATTAATTATTGTTGTTTTCTGATATAACAAGTGCAATTTTTCGGATTTGATGTCTTGCCGTTGCCACTAGTGAATCTGTACGAGTTAGGTAGAATTAAGCGTGTGCAAGAAAACAAAGAAAAGTTTTTCGAACTTGGGTTAGGAAAATATGCTGGTAATCCAAATCCACCTAGAGTCGAGGAAAGTAAAATAAAAAAGAAAGATGGGGAGGAATCTGATGAATATATTGTGGAAAATGAGATTGAAGATGATACTGATGATTCGTCGGTGGTGATATTTATTTTAATGAAAATATTTGTATTGTTTAAAATCAGTAATTAAACATAAAAATACATTAACTAATTCATAAAATATTATTTTTAATTAATTTAAAGTAGTACATTAACTGCTTACTACGCTCATATAACATGTTAATTTATATAATAGAGACTTTTTTAATTAATTTCATTTCTTGGCTCTTGATTTAGTATATGAAATTTTATTTTGTGTGAAGCTAATGTTATCTTTATATACACTATAGACAATTAAACCTGTCAAGGAAAGGAAGACTAAACCTGGTCCTAGAACTCGCTTGCAAGCAAAGTGTATGGATTCAGATGGTAAGGATCCGGTGCATGGTATAGAGGAAATGGGAAAGAAAGTTGCCACTGCTACTGAGAAGGAAGTTCCCACTTCTAGAATCCATGCAAAACTTTTAAAACCGACATGTAGTAAACTGTTAAAATAGGGAGACAATTCCGTACCAAGTGGATCAGTTACTACTTATATAGCAATGCGGGAACGTCAGAAGCAGAATCTTGAACTTGATCCAAGGACAGAGGAGGATATGGTTGAATCAAGTTTACCAAATGCAGATGAAGAAGTTAAAGCAGGTAATATGCATTTGTACGCCTTGAATCTACATTAGGGGGATTATTAGCAATAATATATTAATGCAGTTCATTACATCTTCTTGTAATTTTTGTATACCTTTACAGCTCCTAAAAAACAAAGAGGCCGCACAAAAATGTTAAAAGTTCATGGCAGGAGTCCTGGTGAAAAGCCAGTCATTCATCTTAATAAATGTGGTCAACCAATTGGAGATAAGAAGCTTACATCTGAGCTAAGTAATTTCTTGGGGACACTAGTTAAGGATCACGTGTCGCTTACTTATGTTAATTGGCATGTTGTGCCTGAAGAATTGAAGAATAAAATGCTGGAGTATACTAGGGTGACCTTTATTTCCTAAAATAAAATTTCCCATTCTTTTTTCATATGTATGCATGAACTGATGCAATTTATGTTTGATACATTATAGGATAGGTATGTTATTCCGGAAGAAGGGAAACAGTGGGTAAACAAGACACTTGATTCATTATGGCGAACACACAAGTCCCGTGTCAAAGGCCGTCATTACTAGAGGACGTACAAAAATGTTAAAAGTTCATGGCAGGAGTCCTGGTGAAAAGCCAGTCATTCATCTTAATAAACGTGGTCAACCAATTGGAGATAAGAAGCTTACATCTGAGCTAAGTAATTTCTTGGGGACACTAGTTAAGGATCACGTGTCGCTTACTTATGTTAATTGGCATGTTGTGCCTGAAGAATTGAAGAATAAAATGCTGGAGTATACTAGGGTGACCTTTATTTCCTAAAATAAAATTTCCCATTCTTTTTTCATATGTATGCATGAACTGATGCAATTTATGTTTGATACATTATAGGATAGGTATGTTATTCCGGGAGAAGGGAAACAGTGGGTAAACAAGACACTTGATTCATTATGGCGAACACACAAGTCCCGTGTCAAAGGCCGTCATTACAAGAAATATGACAATGATGAGGAAAGGATCCAAAACAGGCCGGACCAAATTCCTCTTGAGGATTTTAAAATGTTACTGAAGTATTGGTCAGATGAAGCAGTTCAGGTACTTTTACTAGCTGACATACATGATATATAAAGTAATAAAAAAAGTTGACCTGTGTATTTTGATTCATTCATTTGGTACAAATGATATTATTTGATACTACACACATTTTTCTCGTAACAGTCTTGGCAGAGGATAATATAGCCCGTCGTAATTCCAATGCCGAGACACACACTCTCGGTCGGAAGAGTCTTGCTCAAGTTAAAAACAAGCTGGTATGATGATTATCGTTGGTGAATTGTTGGTGTAGTTATCTGTGATTAGTATGTTTAATGCATGTTTTGTGATTAGTATGTTCTTGAGCTAATTGCAGTTTGATCTTCTTTCTCTAATACCACTTATCAAAACATGTTTTGTGAAAAATATTTTCCTTATAAAATCTGGAATAATTATTTTACAAACTGGTTAAAAAAGGTGAAAAATTAAATCAATTACCTCATGTAAAAAGGTAATTTAGTCATTCTTAATTTTAATGAACATTTTTAAAAATTAATTATGATTTATAAATTTATAATTCATATTTTAAATCAATTACCTAATGTACAAAGGTAATTTAGTAAAATTAAAATAAAGTACCTTTTTAGAGTAAATTTTATTTAATTTAACTGCTTACTCATTTAGCTCAGTTGCAATTTTCGACAAGTGTATGTTGTGTTCTCTTCATACGGTAATCCATGTGATATCATTTTTGTTGTTGCTACCTGCTGCGTCTTCTTAGTGTTTAATGCTTATCACCTTATCCATGTTATTTCCGGTACATGCCAGAAAAACAAAGACCCAAATCATGCCTCCCCATCAAATGCTAAAGTGTATTTCAAAAGTCGTAAGCGCAAGGAAGGGCGCAAGTACAAGTCAACTACGGATGTAGTTCAGAAACGAATTGTAAGTATATCATATCATTAAGTTTAAATTTGAACTCATTTTACCTCTCAAAAATTTATGAAACTGTCTCTTGTAGGATGCCATCAAAGACATGTTGAAAAACGGGGAAGATGCAGATGAGTTGCTTCCCAGAAAAAAGAATAGACCAGATTGGTTGGTGGGAAGGCAAGGTAAAGCAGTTGCTTCGATGACAAAAACTACTCCTGCTAATCCAATTTCAGAACCTTGTGTTGAGGAGTTGACTGCAAAGATCACTCAAAATCTGGAAGCTGAAATGGATGCCAAGGTTAATAGAAAAGTTCAGGAGAACATGGCTAGGTTCTTCAAAATGCTCGGAGAGGCAAATCCTAATATGAAGTTTAATGTTCCAGACATTTGTGCTGCCTTTTCTACTGATCAGGAGGATGACAGTGGCAGTCCTTTCACTCCTGTCACTACGGGCGGCACTACTTCTTGAATATGATCTGTTTTAATCATACTTTAGTAACTGTCGAACTTTACTATTTATTTAGAACTTTTTTGTTATCGTATTTTGTTTTGTGAAGTTGTTTGGAGTGGTTGAAGGAAGTAGAAGTGGTATATTTTGGCTTGAATGTGGTTGAAGTAGTTCGGTGGTCGAAGGAGGCATTTTAATGGTAGAATTGGGTTGAATGTTGGTTTAGACATGTTGGTTTTTGAATGTTGGTTGGACATGCAATGGTCATGTAATCGTTATTAATGGGAATGTTGCATATATAAAGCAGTTATTTCAATTTTATTTCATTTTAGCGTTACATTTGCCTATTGTAGTGTTACACTTTCATGTCCATCTGGTGTTACACTTGTCAATTGTAGTGTTACATTTTAATCTTATTTAGTGTTACAGTAGAAATGTTACAGTGTCACAATAGAGAGTGGGTCCCACATGCCACGTGTCAGTGGGTCCCACCTATGCCACGTGTCAGGTGGGCCCCACAATGCCACATGTTAGTGGGTCCCACATGCCACGTGTCAGTGGGTCCCACAATGCCACGTGTCAGGTGGACCCAGATTGCCACGTGTCAGGTGCGCCCTACGTGTGCCACGTGTCAGGTGGTCCTCAGAACTGCCACGTGTTAGTGGGTCCCACTTTCTGTCCCTCAAAGTAAGTTTAAATATAACATTACAAATCCGTTACAATAGGTGATTATAGTGTTACATTAGCGACATAATGTATCGCTTTATTAGTGTTACAGTAGATGGGCAAAAGCGTTACAATAGGCACCTGTTGTAACGCCCGTAAATGTAACGCCCCCTAGTGTTACAATAGACCTATTGTAACTGATTTAGGGCCTATTGTAACATCGCGCGGGAGTTACAATAGGCCACTTATGGTGTATTGTAACTATTAGCGGAATTTTTAATAAAATTTTAAACAAGATACATACAAAGTAAACTATAAATATTAAATACAGGTACACTGGAATACATATCAGTAGTATCCTGAAAGCTGTAAAAAAGCAAATGGAAAAGTTGCATACTTAATCAAGTAAATTAGTTCATCAAACTTCTAAGGAAGTTTCTTTGAAACTTCATCAAGTAAATTAGTTCAAACTCTATAAAAAGAAGGCAAGTAACATGAATATACCTAAGTACATACACCAACCACTTCATTAAGTGAATCTCCAAACATATCTTTCTTTGAAAGTTTCTTCACAAGATGGCTCTTAAACTTTTCTGTTTTCTGCAAACAGAATACATATACACACAAAATTAATACATACAAACCCAAACATAATTACTCAGCCTCCCTCCCTCCCTCTCTCAATCTCTCTCTCCTTCTCTCACCATGAGCCAACCTGTTGGAAAATGGTGCAATGCGAACAGCCCTCATAATTATGGTCCTTATTAATTGTCAGATGAAAAGTATTGCAACCATGATACAGCAAACAACAATCATCTTAAGAAACACTAGCTACAAGAAATGTAGACATAAAATACAGAGAATATAGAATGATTTTAAACAGTCACAAGTACTGGGAAGTACTATGCTCCTATAGCTAATCCATAAAACTCAAACTCCAAGGCAACTGAGTCGACTTAACCCTTAACTACTCAGCAGCAAAACTCAGCAAAAGAAAAACAACAGCAATGAAAGAAGAAAAGCAGCCAGAATACATTACAAACTCATACTACAAACCCAATTCATTAAACCAACAAAACTATAAACTCAAATGGAAACACTCGATGAACACAACTAGACTCGAAAATAGACTCGGAAACTCGAACACTAACAGCGAACAAATAGCAATCGCCTAAACGAAGGAAATGACATTGAAAATTTTTATGTTTACCTTAATCGTATATACTTCTCTCTATTTTCAATAGGAGTATATCATTCCACAATCTCTGTTCTCGGATGTCTTCAGGGAAACCATATTTGACGAGCTCTTCATTTGACGAGCCCTTTTTCCTTAAATAAACTTGTCCTAGGGTTTCCAATTGCTCTTCGATTGTGTACATGTCATCGATTGTATTATGTGTGAGTGAAAACATTGACTCAATTGAGTGTTATATACATATAAGTATAACATACCTCATCACAGTAAATCGAAAATAAATCGACCCTGACTTGATCAAAATCAATTGGGGTTCAATTTTGAGAGATTTAAAATCGGAGTTTGAGTTTTGTTTGGCTGGGTTTCGATGGTAGGCTGATGGAAGAGAGGGCGGGGGGTGGCTGTCGTTGATGGCGACTCCGGCGGGTTGGTTCAGGCGAGTCGGGTCGTAGCGTTCGCGAGATAGTGGTGAAGGAAAAGGGAGGCGGATATGTGCGTGTTCTTCTTCTTTCAGTATTCATCCCTATTGTATCTACCTATGAGAAATTATCACATAGGTGATAATATTTTAGGAGGTTTTGGATGAGTTTTTAGTTTAATATTTTTATGTTTTAATGTTTTTGTTTTGAGTTGGTTGGTGGGATATTTTATTTGGATAAGGGGAAAATTTGGGAGATAGAAATTTTAAGAGGCAAAAATTTGGTTAAGGGAGGGAGATAAAAAATTTAAGAGGAAATAACGGGTTAATTTTTTTTAGGGGTACCTTTAACATCGGTTGGACAAGCAACCGATGTCCCAAACACTGAACGACATCGGTTATCATAAAATTGATGTAAAAGAGACCTTTAACATCGGTCAAAAACGTAAACGATGTTAAACGGGTGATGTCTATTAACTGTTTTGACGTAGTTTTAAAAGATATTAAAGAAAAACCTACACTACACAGCTATATATGAAAGCCAACAATTTTTTAAAAAAAATACCAAGCTAACAAACCTGGTCTTGAATTCTTTCTTAACATCTTTAAATATAATTTAAATATAAGCTAACAAACATCTTTTTAAACTCTTCTAATTTTTAATATAAGTGAAAGAATGCCCTCCTAATCTCTTTCACTTAATTCTTGCATGAAAAACATTAAGAAAAAATAATAATGATCATCCTTAACATAAAATTTTAATGTTGAATATGAGTTTCACCTAAATATAGTATAGAGTGGATGAATATTTTATCCATCTTTTAGTAAATTTTTAATTTTGAATAAATTTATTATGTATCTTAAACTTATGTGCTTGAATGAATGTAATATGGAATAAAGAACAACACATAATTTCATTTTAATCCAATATATTGTTTGATCAAAACTTTGCTGCTTCGATTTTTCATAGAAATATTTTAAAATATTATTCTTGAAAACTTAAAAAAAAAGAAATAATGACCAAAATAAACTACTTTTGGGATGCCCAAAATACAAACCGGCGGGGAGTCCCTCCTTTCTACCCGCTGAATGCGCATGCATGACATGCGTTTTCCATAAACGCATATGCACTATGCGTATTCTTCTTATATGAAGAATAAATGATGTGTTGGTCAGGGCACTTGTGTCAGTCAGGAGGGTGCGTAGGGCTTCAACATTTTTTAGGGTTAAAATAGTTTTTATTTGGGTTCAACGGTTTCATTTGGACTTTAGAAATATTCAATTATTTAATTAAATTTTTTAAATTTATCTATATTCCCTAGGGGTTCAACGGTTAACTTTTGGGGTTCAAATTTTCGATTTTAGGTTTCAGAAATATTCAGAATCACGAATAAACCGTATACGGACTTAGGGTTCAAATTTTCGATTTTGGGTTATAGAAATATTGAGAATGACCCAAAACCTTAATTTATCCTGATTTTTAAAAAATCGGGGCTGGAAATTTTTTTAAAACCAGGACGCTGAATTCATTAAAATATTCAATTTTTTAATTAAAATTTTAAAATCTATATGTATTTCCTTAGAGGTTCAACGATTAACTTTTGGGGTTCAACTTTTCCATTTTAAGTTTTAGAAATATTTAGAATTACGAGTAAACGTATACGAATTTCCATACCTAAATTTTAATTGATTTTTTTAAAAAAAAAAATTGCGAACCGTACAGCCCGGCACGCCCAGCCTGTTATCAACCACATGCAAATTGTAGAGTATGAAAAAAGTAGTCACAAGTTGGACATGCTTGAACTAATTTTTGAAAAAAACAAATGAAGTATACGAATTATACAAATGCGTGATCTCATTTTTATATAAAAAAAACACGCATGTTGGACCTGCGTATTGCCGAAACAGTAATATGAACTATATGCATGATACCAATGCGTGGCCTGCTTTTTTTTAAAAAAATATGAAGTACATGCATGTTGTACATGCGTATAAGAGGCTACGCATGTTAGAAATGCGTAGCTGATGGGTATTTTGGACGGATCAGCGCGCAGATGGGTATTTTGGTTATTTAGTTTGAAAAAGTGGGTATTTGGGGATTTCACACTAAAAAAAAGACTTTTATACTTATCTATACTATGCTATTACAAGCGAAACAGGGTATAAATGGTTGGTTAGTCGGTTGGTTAACACCACCTTCCCAAAAAGTTTGTTAACACCTTCCAAAAATGAAAATCTATACTATACTATTATAAGCGAAACATGGTATAAATGGTTGGTTAGTTGGTTGGTTAACACCACCTTTCCAAAAAGTTTGTTAACACCTTCCTAAAATGAAAAAATAAATTAAAATGCATATAAAATTTTATTTTACTTAATAACAAACTATTTTAATTACCCTCCAATTAATATTCAGTTACATACCCTTTCAGTTATATTTGAATTAAAAATTTTCACCTACACCCAATTTTTTTAGACTCTTTCAATTACTTGGAAATCAAAAATTTTCAAAATCAGTTTAAATAATTTTAATATCACATATTTATTAACAAATTTACGACAAATTATAAATCAACAAAGTGAAAACAAACTAAAATTGTATAATAAACAATAAAAATTTCACACAATTCTAAATTAATATTAAATTCTATTTTAGAAAAATATTACATTAGGGATTATCATGGAATCATAATTTGAATATGATAATATCAACAAAAATTTGAATGTATGTATATACGATACTTCCATTTATATTTATATTATTATGACAAAATATAGTCATAATTCTAACAATATATCATATAATCAAATGATTAAATTTAATATATATATATATATATATATATATATATATATATATATATATACAAGTGCTCAAATGAGACCCTCTCTTATAATCAGAATTGAGATTTAATGTCAGCCACATAAATTTCATATGTATATTAAATACCAGCCATATAATTATAGATCTAAATTATTCCATGCCTCCTACCTCCTGCCTCTCTCTCCTCCTCCATTTCTATCTTCCCCTTTCCTTTCCACCGAGTACTTATCACTAATTGATAGAAAATGCGCAGATTTAGTGAGTCGGTCAACAATAACCCAAATTGCATCATGGCTGGCTCTAGTTCGGGGTAATCCTACGACAAAATCCATGGAAATATGCTCTCATTTCCACTCAGGTATCTCTAATGGTTGTAAAAGTCCACTTGGTCGTTGATGTTCTGCCTCCACTTTCTGATAGGTTAAACATTTACTTACCCAGTCTGCAATTTCTCTTTTCATGTTAGGCCACCAATAGTTTTGCTTGATATCTTGATACATCTTCGTGCTTCCTCGATGAATGGAGTACTTCGAGCTATGTGCTTCGCTCAAAATCTCTTCCTTTAGTTCTGCAACATTTGGTATCCAAACTCTAGAGGCAAATCTTTTAATTCCTTTAGCATCCTTTGGACTCTGAAATTCTTCTCCGGTTAACTGATCCCTCTCTTCTTCCATCATTTTCTCTTGGCATCGGCGAATCTTTTCGATCAACTCTGGTTGTAAGGAGATTTCATATACTCTCTCATTGGCTTGAACAGGAATCTTAATCTCCAAATTAAATCTCTCAATTTCTTTTATCAATTCATTTGACGATACTACCATATTAAGTCTTTCTTTTCTACTTAATGCGTCTGCCACCACATTGGCCTTCCCTGGATGATAATTAATCGAACAGTCATAGTCCTTGATCAATTCTAACCATCGTCTATGCCTCATATTCAATTCTTTCTGGGTAAAGATACATTTTAGACTCCTATGATCAGTGAAAATCTTACACATTTCTGCGTACAAGTAGTGTCTCCAAATCTTTAGCGCAAAAACAATCGCAGCTAACTCGAGGTCGTGAGTTGGGTATCTTACCTCATAATCTTTTAACTGTCGGGAAGCATAAGCAATTACTTTTCCATGCTGCATCAGTACGCATCCTAAACCCTTATGGGAAGCGTCACTATAAATTACGAAATTTCACGTATCATCTGGTAATGTCAAAACCGGGGCAGATGTTAATCGTCTCTTAAGTTCTTGAAAAATTTCTTCACACTTGGGAGTCCATTCAAACTTCTCATTCTTTCTTGTGAGCTTGGTCAAGGGTGTAGCTATCTTTGAAAAATCCTTTACAAATCTCCGATAATATCCGGCTAGTCCCAGAAAACTTCTAACCTCTGTTGGAGTCTTCGGCCTTTCCCAATTTGCAACTGCCTCCACCTTTGCTGGGTCAATAGAAATTCCTTCACTGCTCACAATGTGTCTTAGGAATTGCACTTTACTTATCCAAAACTCGCACTTAGAGAATTTAGCGTATAACCTTTCCTTGCGTAACGTTTCCAATACTAAACGAAGATGCTTTACGTGTTCTTCTTGGCTTTTAGAGTAAATCAAGATATCATCAATAAACACGATCACGAACTTGTCCAAATACTTCTTTTATACGCGATTCATCAAATCCATAAAAGCGACTTGAGCATTCGTCAATCCAAATGGCATCACTAGAAATTCGTAATGCCCATAGCGAGTTCTAAAGGCAGTCTTTTGCATATCTTCAGGTTTAATCTTCAACTAGTGATAACCTGATCTCAGATCAATCTAGGAAAAATGAGTTGCTCCCTTCAGTTGATCAAACAAATCGTCAATTCATGGCAAAGGAAATTTATTCTTGATCGTCATCTTGTTTAATTCTCGATAATCTATGCACAACCTCATAGATCCATCTTTCTTCTTGACAAATAACACTGGAGCTCCCCAAGGGGATACGATTGGTCTAATTACGCCCTTGTCTAATAGTTCTTGCAGTTGTGTAGCCAACTCCTTCTTTTCAACTGGAGCCATTCTGTATGGTGCTTTGGAAATTGGTGCAGTTCCCGGGGCAAGATCGATATTGAATTCTATTTCTCTGTCGGGCGGCAATCCAGGTAATTCCTCAGGAAAAACATCCTCGAATTGATTCACTACAGGAATTTCGTCAATGGCAGGGGCTTGCTTCTCGTTGTCAACCACATGAGCTAAGTAGGCTTGACACCCACTCCTTAGTAATTTCTTCGCTTGAACCATAGTCAGAAAATTACGGGTTGGTTTTCTTCCGCGAAATTGTATTCTTTTGCCGTTGGGTCCCTTTAAACTGACCCACTTATGCCGACAATTGATTTGAGCATCATAACGTGCTAACCAATCCATTCCAAGAATTATATCAAACTCCCCTAGATTAAAAGAAAGAAGATCTGCTTCGAAGCGTTGACCTTGTATTTCGATTACACAATCTTGACATATCTAATCTACAGGAACTTTTTCCTGACTTGCTACTTCTACAATCAATGTCTCCCCTAATGGTACAGACTGAATATCCAATTTATTCCTAAAATTCTCCGATATGAAAGATTTTGTTGTTCCCGAATCAAACAGAACACATGCATCTACAGAATTTACTAAAAGCGTACCTGCAATTACATCACTGTCAGCAATAGCATCCCTCACCGTCATGTTGAAAGTACGTGCAATTGGCTTGTTGCTAGGAGGTTCCATGAGTCTAGGTGCAGTTGTCTCCTTTGGTGGTGACTTGAAATCTCGCGCAATATGTCCTTTCTTCCCGCAATTGAAACAAGTAATGGCCTTTTCCTTGCAGTTAGAAGAATAATGCCCTTTTTGTCCACAATTGTAACAAACAATGTTGGTAAGGTTACAGGGTCCTGGGTGTTTCTTTCCACACGTTTTGCATTCTGGTAGCAGTGGCCTTCCTTGAATCAGATTGGCTGCCTGAGGGGATCTGAATTTCTAATTGTTTCCCCTAGTGTCTTGATTCTCAATTCTCTTTATATCATTGCTTTTGTCTTCCCGCTTCACAAATGGTCTCTTTCCATTCCGATCATCCGGCTTCCGCTCAAAATTAGTTCCACGATTCTGAAACTTCCTTTTCTTCATATCCTTGTCCTTTGAGTACAACTCAGTTCCACTTTCGACAATAGATGCTTTCTGAACCACGGTAGCATAGTTAGTGATTTCTAGGACCACAACTCGATTTTGGATCCACGGCTTCAGCCCTAGTTGAAAACGTTTAGCTCTCTTTTCGTCAGTATCCACATGGTAAGGCACAAACCTAGAGAGTTCAGAAAATTTGGCTTCATATTCAGCTACAGTCATATTGCCTTGCTTAAGTTCCAGAAATTTGACCTCCATCTGATTTTCCAAGTATTTAGGAAAATATTTCTCTAAAATAGCTGCGTGAACCTAGTCCAGGGTATGACTACGTTCCCTTCCATTGCTCTCTTTGATTCCCACCAATAATTTGCTTCACCTTTTAACATGTAGGCTGCAAAAATGGTCTTTTTCTCTTCTTCTACTCCTACAATCTCAAAGGTCTTTTCTATCTCTCGTAACCATATTCTTGCCTCAATAGGATCAGTGGTACCCTTAAACTCAGGGGGATTTAATGATTTGAAAGATTTAAATGTAACTGTATTTTTAGCTGGTAGTGTTGGGGGTTGATCATTTCTGACTTGAGATATTTCTTGTCTAGGTGGAGGATTTTGTGTAAATTATCTTAGGAATTCCACGAGTAAACCCATAGGGTCATTAGGATTCGGATTTGGTTATACTGCGGGTACTGGCTCAGGTTCGGTTTCTGGTTGAGGATTGGGATCAACATCAGGGTAGCCCTCTGCTGGGGGTACTCCTTGATTCTTGCGGGGTCTACCTCTTTTAGGTGGCATCTTTTTCTATTAAGATTGAAAACACAGCGCTTGGTCAAACAGGGTAAAAGTATACATATATAGCAGAATATTGATGCTGGTAACGTAAACCCTTAAAGTCATATGTCGAATTCTGAAAATGCTGAAGATATATCTCATGTGTCACAATAAAATACTTTTCCCATTTAGGTAAAACCATTAACGGTTGCAAAGTTCTAAATCTCAAATATCGCAGTTTAAGGAAATGTTTTAGTCGTTATAGAAAACACATTTTTTTTATAAACAGAAGTGCTACTAATAAAGCGCAACAATAATCATAAAATCTGAAACAGATAAAGGTGCAAAGATAATGATATTAACATATAATCGATAATGGTACCATAAGGTACATTCACTGATTATAAGTTATCCAGCTAATACACGAGCCATACTAAATAATTGCTAAAATACATAAACACCCTAATACAGAAAAATCTAACGTGATCAGAAAGTGGTTCACCACTAGCTATACTAGCCAAAAGATAAGGATAGGCAAATCCAGGCTATGCAATCAAAAATGCTTTCAGCGACCAAACATCTCAACCACGTGTCTCTGGAACTCCTCGATGGCTCTGGTAATCAAATCAGTAACAGCAGTACGGTTAACAGCTCCTGTACAAGAGGATGGTAAGGCTGTGAGATCAGTCTGCAGCCTGGTCAGAGCAGAGATAGAGATCTGATGTACAATCTCCATAGGAACATCCCTCACAAGTAAGCTGCCTCCTCCATGAACTGCAGCCGGGTCAACTGATAGTAGTCGCAATATAGCATCCCTAGTAACAAAAACCTCCTCATAGCGAAGCCATACCCAACGAAACTGCTGGAAAAGATGATCAAGAACGGCCCAAGGTACTGGCGCTCGATCCACTATCGACGACACAGGCCCACCAGCTGACTGTACTGGAAAAGGTGGAGTAGATGGAATCACTACTGGAGCAGGGATATGGATAGCAGGTGCAGGAGGAGCAGTGTTACACGCCGGTGCACCATCGACCGGTATCGCCAATGGAGCAGTATCACCAACAGGAGTGTCGCTGGTAAGTGGAAATATGAAGTCCGGTATAGAAGGGACCGTCGGAGTCAAAGTATAAATCGGAATAGGAACAGTAACCAAATCTGGGATAGCTGTAGCCCTAGTAGGTGTAGCAACCCTGGAAACTGGATCCGCTGAGCTAGGCACCACCTCCGTACGGACGGGTGAAAGCTGGCTCTCATCAACTGGCTCAGTAATCCCGGGCTTTGGATTCTCCGCTCTGAACATCTCGGGATTAAACAAAGGTGTAGTTTGCTCTAACTGCTCGGTCTCTGCCTGAACCTTAAGTGGAGGTGTATCTTGATCAATGAACTAATAACAGATTTGAAGGTCACAAAAAAAAACACCCCGCCAACGAAACTGAATCCGTTGTTAAATTTAGTAACACTTTGCCAACAGAAGTCTATTGTTAAAATAATAACAAGATTCAACGGAATGTGAAATTAGCAATGATATTTTTTTTTTTTGGAAAAGAACATTCATTAATGAAAAAGCTAGCCATTATATAAATGAAATACTTATTTTATAAATGAATATCTTGTTAAAAGTTGTTATTGTTCCTAAACATTAAAGTTAAAACCTATCTTACAACTTATATACATTGCCTCACTAGAGTGTGGACTACAATATAATGAATTAATCTTTGGGTAACTTCGGACGACCCTCAGGATAGCTGCAAATGGCATCACGCTTGTTCGGCTTTTAACTAACTCAAAATCTTCACCATATCGAATGGACAGCCTTCTTTCACCATTCCAAACACCAAATATATATATATATATATATATATATATATATATATATATATATATATATATATATATATATGTAAGATATCTATTACATATTTAAAAAATTTCATTACATTTAAATGCATATTATTTCAAAAAATGGTTAATGAACGCGTAATAATCAGAACATTTAAATGCAAGTCATTGAACCAATGTACTTCGACATATTTCAGATTCAAAATCGGAGCATGACTTGATGTTTTAAAAGTACTCAAAATTTCATCATTTTAATTTATACATATTATATTAACCTTATCCGATGGGAATTGCATCGTCATTTGCAAAATTTAGTATGTTTGTTTGTTCGTGGGATAGACGAGATCGTCGTCCAATTACAGTAGGGGTTGTAACATTCCACATCGATACGAATTAGTGTATTTGACGCCTTTATAAGAGAAAGTTAATATAATGCATATTAAAATTGCAATCTTAGTATGTGGTGGGGTTTTAGGTCAAGAACTTGACATGATTTTAAAAAACACTTCGAATTTGACCATGATTGTTGCAATTAAACTTAATCAACTCATTATCACAACAATTTAATCAACTATTATCACATCAATTTAAATTTTTGAAAATAGCTAGAGTTATGCAGAAACTAAATTTTAAAATTTTAAAATGTAGGTAACGAAATTGTCTACCTCCCCATATTTTTAAAATAATTTTAGGATCAAAAATGAATTAAATATGAATTTTACAAATAAAGATCCTTTGAATGCAATATAACTCTTACAATCATTTTAAAATACTTAAACACACAAAATAATTATCACATTTCACAGTTCTATAAAAAGTTTGAATTAATATCACAGTTTAAAATATTAGCTTATTTCAGTTTTAATATTGGTGAATTCTTTTAAAAGAGACCATTTATTGTCTTGATTTAATATTTAATGCAAATTTAGAATAAAAATTAATCTATTTCTTATTAATTAAAAAGATTTTTCACCGATCAATGCAATTTGACAATCGCATATAAATCTATTAATTTCAAATATAACCTATATTAAAAATATATAGGTTATAGATTCCATACAATGCTATTGAATTAATATATCAAACTCGATTACGATCAAAATAATGCACGAACGACATTAGTACAAATATTTAAGTTTGAAACTAGAAAAAAGCTCATTACTCGCATAGGTTCTAAAATATATAAATTTTCAATTTAAGAAAAAATATGAATTCTCCATTTCCCGCGAGATCCCTGTATCCCATATGGGACGGTGATTAGTTAGAAAAATAATTTTTATTTTGGGATCGGGATGGAGGAGGGGGGACATATCACTCCACGACACGTAGTGACTCAATATTTATCACTAACTACCTATTGAATTCATTCAATACATGCATATTACAAGTCACAAACAAGAAAATGTATCATTCGCTTTATGAGCTAAATTACTAACGTATCGCAAATTAGTAATGTCTTACGTACAAATCAAAATTATTGATATTTAGTCAACTTATATTTGATATATCTAAAATATTATACATATTCTCAATAAACGAATAATTAAGAATGTTATTTTTACGTGTTAAACAAAAAATATCTAGAAATTGACATGTGCCTCGCACGGGTTATTATGCTAGTTATAAATTATAATCTAACAAACACCTTTTGACTCTTTCGAGCATTTGTGTTAATAATCTATTGGAATCGAGAAAATAGCATTGTTAAATTATAAATTATAAGCTAACAAACGTCTTTTTGACTCTTTCGAACATTTGCGTTAATAATCTATTGGAATCGAGAAAATAGCATTGTTAAATTATTAATTATAAGCTAACAAACATCTTTTTGACTCTTTCGAGCATTTTCTTTTCTTCTTCTAATATAAGCTAATTAACAAACGCTCACTTAACTCTTTCTTGTGACAGTCATCCCCAACTCTCTTTTCCTCTCTTGTTTCAAGCAGCCGCCTCCTTCTTCAACCGGAGGGGCGTCCACCGGTTTAAATTTCCGGTGAAAAGCCCGATTTCTTTCTTTTATTTTGTTTGATTTGTCTCTTTCAATAATCTCTCCTTTTGGGTAAGGATTTCCATCATCTTGCTTTGATTTGGGTTTTCTAGATCTACATTATCGGAGCTTCCGATTTTCTTTCTTCTTCGATCCAAGCGGAGCTTGCTGGATTCGAGAGTTAACCGCCTATCTTGTGGTTTCGTTTGTCAGATCTAAGTTTTTTTGGATTTTTTTGCATTTTCAGTTTGTTCTTATTTCGATTTTCGACTTGTGTTTTTCAGTATGATTTCTCTCCTTTGTGAGAGATTTGTTATTCGCTTCTTAATTGTGAGCGGTAGTATTGTTTTTCTATCCTTTATTGTGAGAGCTAGTTTTGATTTATGGATGAAGTTTTGTATGGAATTGCAATCATGGTCGATAGCTCAAGCAGGTTACGAAAAAGCGGGTGAAGTGAGCAGTATTTGTAAATACATCATTTTCAACAAATTGCTAGACTATCTCTTTATGATGATAGGCAATTGTTTCTATTTTATGTTTGTTCGACTCGACTATCTTTGTAGATGCTGTATGGCTTTTATTCTATGAGTTAATTCTATTGTTCTTCAAAAAAAAAACTCTTTCTTATGGTGTGAAATTTTTGTCCACGCGACTTAAACAATGATACAATATTCAAAAGTAAGTAATTTAGTAGCAGAATAATTAAGAAATGGTTTGTCTACCGGCCGCCCTGGCCTCTGAGCTGATGCTCTCTTCATACGAATAGACAAGTTGAGAATACATATACATATATATGATAATTAGTGAATTGGGATTATCTAAAAGCCGGATCAGGTTGCAAAAAGTTACTGAATAATTAAAAGTACTTTCATTTTATTTAAATATAGAACAAGTTTTAAAGAATGATGTGACCACCACCATGAATTCAGGAGGGAAAGAAGAAACCAAAACCCAAGGCCAGAAAACTCAGCAGAGGAGAGTTACGTGGAGCAACATAGTTACACAAAATGTGCCAAGCGATGAACCTGAGGTTAGGCCTGCTACTATTACTTACAATGAAGATGGTTCAGCTACGGTAAGGTTTTCAAATGAGTTTTTTAATAAAGCCCAGAAACAATGGGAAACAAGTATAATAGGTTATTTCATTGGAGGCTCGTTCGCTTTCAAGTTTATTCGTGAACAAGCACAAAGATTCTGGAAAAACAGGGGATTAAAAGGTGTGTACTTTAACTCTAAGGGCTATTACACATTTAGATTTGGCACTATAGAAGAAAAAAACAAAGCCTTGAGTCTAAATACGATCCAAATAGGAGGGAAAACTATGTTTCTTAAACCATGGATTGAAGGCAGTAAATTCAAACGAAACATCATCGATAAGATTCCATGTTGGATTCGTCTTGTTGATGTCCCAGAGATCTTTTGTTTCAAGGAAGGGCTAAGCTCGATTGCTAGTACCATTGGAAAACCGTTGAAATTCGATGCGGTTACTGCAAAATTCGAGCCACTAAAATACGCTGGTGTCCAAGTCGAATTGGCTTACACAGCGACAAGACCAGATTTTGTTCGTGTTCCTCTACCCAACTCGAATGAGGAAGAAAAAATAGAAATACAGTATGGGGAATTGCCTTATTCGTGTAGTCTTTGTAATGCTTTCGGACATTCCCTCTCTCGATGCTTAAATAATCCAGAACGCGTTGTGAAAAAACCTAGAACCACACAAAATGCCAGACCTACTAGGCAGGAGTCTTCTTCAAAGTCGACCAATGATGCATGGAGTGAAAAAGCATTGGTTATCTACAAAAGTGTTGATGGCACAGAGAACATGGATTCCGAGCAAGTTCAAGCGGACAATAATGGAGATACAGGGGATATTGAAGTTCCGGAACAAGGGGAATTTATTCTTCCTATCACACTGGGCAATACTTTCCAGTCCCTAACTGACTGTGAGGAAGGAACTGAGCCAAATACTTACATTGTCGATGAGGAAATGTTGAAGGAATCTATTTCGGCCATAAAAAGAAAACGGAATCAGAAACACATTGTGGAAGATAATCAAACCTTTGTAATCGATCTTGGTATGATCAACCAAAATTCAAGCTCCATAGTCAGTGAACAAGACAAGGTCAGGTCCACAACGAGGCCTGCTATGAAAAAGAACAGTGCTGATGCTGAGGGGTTCATTCCTGTTATCACCAAGAAAAGCCTTAGATTGGCAGGCAAGCTAGTCAACTCTCCCAAACATCAATGAATTTTGCATCCTGGAATGTGCGAGGCTTGAACAAAACCTCTCACCAGAAGGATCTGCTACCACTACACCATAAAATGGCTATTGCAACGACAGGAAAACATTGCCTTAAGGCCTATATTCGTTGCAGTAGAGTCTATGGCAACAAATTTGCGAAATTTGGGCGTTGCATCCAGTTGCCTTGCAATAGGTCGATTTAGCAACGTTTTTTATACCATACAGCAACATAATTAAATCATTGCAATAACTTTCAGTAGCAACATTTTAGACTCTATAGCAACAATTAAAAACTATTGCAGTAGCATAAGAAGGTAGTTTATTGACACTTAAAGGCAACATTTTTCAGACCAATTGCAATGATTTTATATAGATTAATGCAACATATTTTGACCCTATTGTAACATTTTTTTCAAAAAGAAATAGTCGGGTCATGCTGAAAATACACTAAATCAGGCCATTATAGCCACAATCCAAGCATCATCAATATTTCATAAACCAGGGCAACTTAATGCAAAATATTCAACTACATATATTTGTTCAAAGTCAAATAAAGTTACAATTCTTATACATCAAATTTTTCTCAACAATTATTATATTGGAGAACCAAATTAAAAACTACATATGCCGATTACTTTTTCCATATATTTGTGCTTGGCTTTTGCAAATCAACAACGAAAAATCCGTGATGAGCCTAGAAAAAGTATTGCACCTTCTTGTCCAACAATGCATATGCCTGCAAGTACAAAAATAACTAATTTTAACATTAAAGACCAAAAAGTACATAGTGCAAAAATCAAACACTGTTTCTGTTATTACCCCATTTGCCAAAATATTAATTATCCAAAAAAAATGCAAACTGAAGGTGTATTATATGGTCCACCAATTTCCAAATATATGTTGGGTGCCAAATGGGGACTGTATAGCAGACAAAAGAACTCATAAACAAAGTCAGTAATATGAGAAAGTGATCTTATTCTAACTAATTCAAGCAAGAGATTTCACTTTTAATTTTAACTAATTCTGGCAAGAGATGGTTTTCATGGCCATCTGGCATGAACTTTGCAAGCCCAAAATCTGATATCTGAGAAATTTGCCAACATTACTTTGTAAGAATAATGAAGCTAATCTCTATCTTTTTTATGTGAGAATATAGGATAATTTACCTTTGCTTCATAGTTGGCATTCAAAAGAATATTGGTGGATTTGAAGTCCCTATGAACAATCGGAGTCCCAATTGCGGTGCTTGAATGGAGAAAAGAAAGTCCTCTCGCAAGGTCATACCTTTGAGAAACTATTTGGAGGATTTCGGAGAAGGCAATCTTCCAAAGCTTTTACACACATAGCAAGGTCATCCGAAGAACGGCATCAAAAGACAAGCATACATAGCAAGGGCATTGCCTCTAACTTTAAACTTTGAAGGCTGGTCAGGTTTTCTTTATTACTTAATCTTCTCGACCACATACCTGGCAAGAAGCATCAAGAGTTGTAGAAATCAGCAACCAAGGTCAGATTCCTACTTTCTCACTTGCTGATTTAAATCCAATGTGGGCAACAGAGCGCTGGCCTTTTCTTGTTCAAGCGTCAAAATTCAACGTACATGGCTGCGGTCATTGCCCCTGGTAGTACCATTCATCATTCATCCTAGCATACTCAAAGTCAGGGACATCACACATAGGAGCATATTCTTTTCCATTTCCATATGCCCTGTTAAAAAATAAAATTCTAATCAAATTAGCTTAATTCAGACAGGTATCAAATGCCATTTCATACTCCGCTAAGACATTATCAGGGTAGGAACCACTGTACTTGAGCTCCTAGGTATTGAAACTGTTAAACTATTTTAAACACGAACTTAGACTCGTTGAACACAGGTAAAGTAACTGAAAAGGGAAAAATAAAGAACACAACAAACTTTCAACAACTTTTAACAGTCATAATTTAGCAAAAAATAGAATTTCAACAAGTCATACAAGGAAAACTAGTGTGCATCTGTTGCTATAATGTATCTAGGAATATTCAAAATGACAAAAGCAACTCTAAGTGGAATCTCTGCATACTTGTAGATTATAAGGTTCATTATGCTAAACTTCTTTTGTGAAATATCCATATTAAACAAATTGGTCATACAAATTCAGTTCGATCTTTCCTTAAAATATTAAATTTCTGACCTGCAATCTTGGATGTTCATTTGCAGAAGCATCAATCCGTGCAAAAGTTATCGTTTCCAACCCCGCGAAGTGCTTGGCTAACTGACATAACTACTTTAGAACATGGAAAATTAAGAAAGTTATTTGCTTATTAAAAGTGACAGGAACCAAGAGAATGGGTGCAATAACATTAAGTTACAATTGCTTAATAATAAGCTTGCTGTGATCAACCGCTTCACATTGGTTCCAGCTATAGAACAGACTAATAAGTGATAAGACAGGTTCGTGAGCACCAAACCCAAAACTCTAATGTTTCAATAATTTATGAACAAAAATGAATGAACTAAAGAAATGGATTAAACCAATTTATAAATGAAACAAAAAAGAGATTATGTAGATTAGCTCTTTTAAGTACAACCCCCCACCCTAAGAGGACGAACGCCGGATATCCATAGACATCCTTATTGCACGGTAGGATAAGATTAGTTCCATTTGTTAGCACTCCATGACGTTATTAGAATAGGGTCTCTAGCAGTTTCGGAGAAGACAAACTTGCCACTGATTTGAACTGATATGTAAATAGAGTAAGTAAAGGAATAAAGCTGCTAGATAAGTGAAACAGCGTGTAATGACTGCCAAAGATTTGAATCTGAAGTTTATACACTATGGGATCTCTTACCTTGTCTTGTTGGTAATTGGCACGTATAGTATTGAGAATGCAATTACTGGTGTTTAATTGTAAACTTTGCATCTCAAGAACTGCGGCTTTGAGATCTGATTCCACGTAAGAAGTGTAATGTTCCAGTGTTGGATTCTGCAAGATTAACAAGTTCAAGTTAAAAAACTAGCACAACCAAATCTGAAGCATTAAAACAAGTTAAACAGAAAATTCAAGAGCAGACCCATGGGGAGCTTGATTGATCAAAAGTCCATTTGGCCAGAAATACAGCTGATGCTGCAACTATTGACGAGATAAATTTCAGGAAGCCGTTATCAACCAATGTCAATTCTGCCAGATAATTAGACAGGACTCCAGATCAAGCTAATTTCTGATTATGTGCTATGTTAAATAATTTAGCTACTGACATTATCTGGTATTGGATATGATTTATAAAATGGTGAGACAGTCCCGTCCAAAATACCCAAGCAGAAATTCTACAAAGGCCAAACCACGGAATGAACTTGATAATTTAGTATATTTGTAAATAAATCAAGTCAGCAAAGCAAAAAAAATTCTCATTTCCGGTGAAAGTTCTAGAAGTCATTCCATATGCCCTGTTAAAAAATAAAATCCTAATCAAATTAGCTTAATTCATACATGTATCAAATGCCATTTCATACTCCGCTAAGACATTATCAGGGCATATTCATACAGGTATCAAATGGAATGGTATATTCATAATAAAATGCTTCTAAAATCCAGATGAATTAGCTTAATTGGTCAAAGGAATCAAACCCAGCAAGTGAAGAACAGATGACCCAAATTAAAAACCCTAAAGAACAGATGACCCAAATTAAAAACCCTAAAAATAAAACCCCAATTGAAAAGAGATACTTACAAATTGAATCCAAGCAAAATAGAGATGAAGAACAGATGACCAAATTGTTTTATAGATGAAGAATAGAGAGATGTTGATTCTCGGGCCAGCCTCCAGCATTCTTTTAGTTTACAATCAGGAACTATCTCTGCAGAGGATTTGGGATCGATGTTTAAGGCGTCTGCGTTGTGTTGTGTCTGTGTGGGCGGGTTAGTGTCTGTGTGTTATGTTTATTTTTTTTCTTTTTTGTTTTGTTATTTTGGTAAGCCCGGCAAAAGAAATCCCGCTCAACATCTTTTTGAACGCATTTAGAAGGCGGCCAATTTTTTGGGCCCAAAAGTCATATTTATTGCAACGATTTAAGAAAAATATTGCAATAGACTGAATGTTTTTAACTCTCTTAAATTTTTTAATGCAATTGCAACGTTTTTCAAAGACGTTGCAGTATATATGATTTCTTTTCTCAATAGCAACGCTTTTTGACAAACCTTTAGAAATATGGTTGCAATAGGCAATATATGGTGTAGTGTGCATTTTATAGCTAGGAACAACATCTCTTTCATGTGTTTTATGGAAACTAAAGTTAAAGAGTTCAATGCTCATTCTGTCGGATCTAATATTAGCAGAGAATGGTCGTGGCTTCATAACTATGAACATCATCTCAATGGACGTTTGTGGGTTGGTTGGAATCCTACTCTGTGGTCAGTTAATTTAATCTCTAAGTCTGCTCAACAAATTACTTGCAATGTTCATTTTCTTGAAAAGCAAATAAATTTTACGGTCACCTTTGTTTATGCCTTCAATACACCTCTAGAAAGGCTCACTCTTTGGTTTGAATTATCGAGTCTGAGCATGAACATGACTAATCCATGGTGTGTTTCGGGAGATTTCAACTCAATTCTTAGCATCACTGAGGTTTCTGGAGGTCGCGAGCACTGGACCCCGGATATGCAAGCTTTCAAAACCTGTGTTACTGATGCTTCTCTTGGCAACATTAGGACTTCTGGGGAATTCTTTACTTGGACTAACAAAAGGAAAAGACCGGAAATTCTGATTTTGAAGCGCTTAGATCGCATGTTAGGGAATGCAGCCTGGTTCTCGACCTTTCCGGAAGGCCAAGTCCTTGTCAAAGAACGTGGCCTCATGGACCATAACCCTCTTCTCTTTACGACTCCTATGCAATTGGATAAGACTACTAAAGCTTTCCAATTTTTCAATTATATGACTGATATCCCTGGATTCATTGAGATGGTTAATAGGGCTTGGTCAGATTGTTACTTGGGCGATCCTATGACAGTTTTCTGCAATAAAATGAAAGGAGTCAAAAAAGCTCTCATTGTGTTCAACAGGAATCATGGAAATGTCCATTCCAATGTCAATACTGCGCGCAACTCCCTTCACAGTTTACAAGTGAATCTCAGCAATGATCCTGTGAATCCTTCTCTTCTAAAAGAAGAAGCTGATGCTATAAAGCTCCTTGAGCGCTGTATGGTAGAAGAAGAAGCCCTGCTCCTTCAAAAATCCAGAGTCAAATGGCTCTCGCAAGGTGATGGTAACACTCGTTTTTTCTTTAATCAAGTAAAATCGAACTGGAACCATAACAAGATTCTAGCTCTATCGAATGACAATGGCGAGCTCCAATATGGTACTACCCAGGTCTCAAATCTTGCTGTTAACTATTTCATGGAAACCTTGGGAACTACGGTTACGCATCAACTAAACTCCACCATGCCCCAGCTCCATTCTGAACCTCTGGTTACCCCTCGCGCTCAGCTCTTTCTGAATCACATGGTGGATATCAACTATCCGATAGTTAATGAAAATTGTTGGGAATCTCTGTTAGCTCCAATCTCAGACGGAATCATTTTTGCTACGCTTAAGACGCTGAAGTGTAACAAGGCCCCGGGGCCTGATGGTTTCACCCTAGAATTTTTCTTGAATACTTGGGATATTGTTGGCCCTGATTTTTTTGCGGGAATAAAGTATTTCTTTAATTCGTGTGACATGAATCCAGGTATTAATTCCACGTCAATTGCTTTGATTCCTAAAGTAGGCACTCCAACGAATATTAAAGACTTTCGTCCCATCTCCTTGTGCACTATTGCATACAAGTGTATTTCCAAGATTATTGCGAATAGGCTGAAAAAGGTGCTTCCTAATGTGATTAATCCCGCTCAATCTGCGTTTGTTAAAGGGCGTAATATTTCTGACAATATTCTTATGGCTCAAAGTGTGCTCTAAAAATTGACCTGCACAAGGCATTTGATTCGCTTGATTGGCACTTCTTGGTGGCTGTTATGCATAAATTGAGGTTACCCTTCAGATTCATCAAATGGGTTTTTGTGTGTATTTCTACCCCCCGTTATTCTGTGAAAATAAATGGGTCGCTGCAAGGATACTTTCGAAGAGCCAGAGGTATTCGACAAGGATGTCCAATGTCTCCTTATCTTTTCACTATCGCTATGAATATGTTATCATGCATTCTTGACGCCAAGCCTCACAACTACAAGCACCATTGGAAGTGTAAAGATCTTGGCGTCAGTCACCTTCTTTTTGCTGATGATGTCTTATTGTTCTCAAATGGAGACCAGGTTTCAATCAAGCACAACATGGATTCTTTGGCAAGGTTTTCCTCTCTGAGTGGCTTATCGGCGAGTACAAATAAAAGCACGGTTTTTCTTTCCAATTGTGAGGAAAATCTGGTTAATTGGTTTGACTCGACATATGGCATTCCCCACGGTTCCATCCCGGTCAAGTTTCTTGGCGTCCCACTCATCTCTTCTCAGTTGAGTGTGAACGATTGCATGCCCTTGGTAGATAGAATTACAGCCCGTATATTGGCCTGGACAAATCGTTTTCTATCCCTTGCTGGCAGGGCTCAGCTTATTCGGTCGGTTCTTTTCTCAATGCAATCATTCTGGACCAATCATTTTATGCTTCCAGTGACAGTGCATAATAGCTTGCAAAAGTTGTTTACCAGATTTTTATGAAAAGGTTCTTCCTCATCAAAAGGGGGGAGTAAAGTTAAATGGGCAACTTTATGCCTTCCCAAAGATGAAGGTGGTATTGGTCTAAAAAACATGAAGGATTGGAACAAGGCGCAACTCCTTTTTCATCTTTGTAAAATCATCAATAAGTCTGACTCCTTATGGCCGTGGTCGATTGTTAACACTGCGCTTAAGCATCAAAAATTCTGGACTATGGAAATTCCAAGTGACTGCTCATGGATTTGGAGAAGAATTCTGTAATTGAGACCTCTAGCTCGCCAATTTTTATCTTACGAAATTGGTAATGGCCAAAATACTTCCATCTGGTTTGATCCTTGGTGGAATCGCGCTACTTGGCTACTTCTAAGCACGATTTAGCCATCTCTCACGCGGGTTCAATGCATTCTGCTGCAATTTCTGACCTTATTGCCACGGGGGTATGGAATTTGCCAAACCCAAATCTCAGACTTCATCACATCAGCCCGTCACTGGTTCACTGACTGGAGCACTTTTCATACCCTCCCTTTGATCTTAGCAAGCCTGGCATCATAAGCTGGGATGGACGACCTCTATCAAAGATTAAAATCTGGAATATTTGGGAGGCTATTAGACTCAAAATACCGGTTGTCTCTTGGCACAAAGGGGTTTGGCATAAGCTTTCAATCCCTATGTATGCCCACCACTTATGGCTAGTTTGTCATGGGAGAATCAGTACCCTACAGAGGCTTGCTTCTTTTGGCATTCAGGTGTTGGATCATTGTTTTCTGTGTGTAGGTGGTCGAGAGTATCTTGATCACCTTCTGCTGCACTGCTCTTATAGTAACAAGATTCTTTCTCATCTAGGAACCATGTTAGGGCTGTCGTGTCAGGCATCTTCTTGGATGCACCTGCTTCAATCCTGGCTTCTTGTTCATGACCCGGTCTTGCGTCACTTAGCGTTGTTAGTTCTTCAGATTTATGCATACCATCTGTGGAGGGAAAGGAACTGCAGAGCTCATAACTCAGGATGTATTCCTCCGGCAACCCTCCTTAATACAATCATTATAGACATTAAAACAAGGTTATCTACCTCCGCGAGGTTTGTTAAAAGAGCTTGCAGCATCAAGTTTTCTACTTGGCTATATAACTGACTGTTTTTTAGATTGCAAAGGGTTGCAATTCCTGTTTCTTTTTCCAGTTCTATGTTCATATCTATTATCTTGTTGTACTCTTTTTGTACTCTGGTTTTCTTTCTTTCTTACTCAGAAATCTCTACGGCCTGTCATGAAGCTAGGGTAAATCCCTTGTAATTTTTGTTTTCTTTAATACAATCAGTTTAGCAAAAAAAAAATTACTAATGTATTATTATCATTTTAGATTAATTTATAAGTAACACAAAATTAATGTATAAAATAAATAAAAATAGAAAATGCTATTCAATATATACTTTAGAAAAATGATATATCTATTTATGAAATTAAGATAGGAAAAGGAAATAAGTAAATATCTTACTAATTGTCAAAATTTAATTAGAAATTATTAAACAAGTAAATACTAATTTTATAGATTAAACTTTTATATTATCCATCTATTGGATAAAAAAATATATATATCTCAAACAAATCCTAGGTCATAGATGTTGCATATTCGGCATCAATCTGCATGGACCCTACGTTCTTCATTGTATATATCAAGGATTAGAGTCGGCAATTTCGTACACGACACGAAAACATGACATGAAAACGATACAAAAATTACGGATTTGGGTTGACCTTTCCAGTACACGACACGAAAATACACGAACACGAAATTACACGGATGAATTTAATGTCGGTTTTGGGTTTATCCTTGGATACACAACACGAAACGAAAATACACGAAATAAATAAATATTTAAATAATTTGATTAAAATTATATTAATACATATTTTAAAATAATATTTTATATATAATTTTCACATAAGATAGATATACAATAGTTTCAAATTTTAGTTTAACAAGACTTGAGTATACTTGATTCTTTATAACATATTACCTTAAGACTCGACTAGTAAACATTTAATATTCAAAAATTACACGAAACACGATACGCAATGTACATGAAATGAAGGTACACGAACACGAAACGAAACGAATCCTTAACGGGTCGGTTTGGATTTGACATTGTGACGCCCCCAAAATTCACCATCTGTGGACTTGGGTCGCCACTCCGCCGATACCTGTCTTAATCCAAGAAACATTACAATACATAATTTTCATAAAGGCTTTATCGTACAACAGTGGTTTCATCCCACAAGTCCAAGCATCGACAAATCTCTGAATAGTACAACATAATAATAATTATACAAGATATCGTTAGATACGCCAAACATAGGCAGTCTTCGACAGGGTCGTCGCCTTAGAGGAAAGCATACTAGTTTGACTTCGTGCCCTGGTGCATTTTCTCCTTCCCCTTGAAGCGAGAGGTTTCGCCTTTTTCCAACTTTACTGAAAAACAATATTAACAACAAGAGTGAGCAACTAGGTGCTCAGCAAGTCCACTGACTCGCTCTCTCACTAATAATGGAAAAATGGAAAGAAATCAACTCTGATCAAGAAAGATTCTCATTTGCAGGCAATATGTCTTGATAGTGATAATACTTACTGATAGACAATAACAATCTATCTCAGAACAAGAAGTTGAAATTGAAAAGCTTGAGATACTGGTCTTCCGCCTCTACGGTACCCCACAGCGCGATCAACCGCTGTGTCGCAAGTACCGCACACCCGTGATACCCCATAGCACGATCACTACTATGTCGCAAGTACCACAATATCATTCTGCTAGCGTAAAGGTGGTTGAAAAGTCAACCTGGCAACATTTGTGCCAAAATATAAACATTCTCTTTCGATACCACGAGTTTATATTTTCCCCGTGTTGATCTGAAAGAAACCCATGGGCCATCTCCCATGTTGACCAGTGGATTATACGATTATTCCTCCGAATAAAATTGATTGATTTGGATTCATATTCACTTCTGGCCGATCGCCAGTCTACACTTTGTACAAAACCGACCTGGACAATAGGCCGTCACAATAATCTCAAAAAGGAATTAATTTATTGTATTGACACAAACAATATGTCAATTCAAGACAGTAAAGTAGCAACCTTGAACAAGAAAGGTTTGCGGATCAGAATAAATCTTGTGGAGTCATCTTGAAATAATAAGAACGACCTGATACGGAATGAAACTTCTAAATACGTTGGAGTAGGTAATTTAGAGGAACTTCTGATGATATACTCTTCATCTCTAAACTATTCTGCGTATATCTACTTTGATTCGAACAATGAATCAAATTTAATTATCGAAATAAGGTTTATCGGATTTGAACAATAAATCCGTTTGAAGTCAATAAAGATCTAACTACCTCGATATATGAGTGTAATTATAACTAAATAATATTCAAGGGTCATCTCGAACAATAAGGTGCCCTAGAATTCAATCAAATTACGTTCTATAAATTTTAGAGAGCATTTCTAAAATTTTCTAATTAATATTTTGATAACAGAATATTTTATCACGAACTAGCAATTTAAACAAATAATTCAATATCATAATATCTCAGCATATCTCGAAATTTTTCAAAAGGAGTGAGGGTCAGAAGGAACTTGCCTCGATCTCGAAGTGTGGGAAATGCAGAAAAGATTTATACTCTACCCGTGGGCTCGACTTCGGTCTACGGCTCGAGAATTAGGCACTAACAATGTCAACCAGAAAATACGTGAGCGAATCGTCAAAATGGAAAATACCACTAATTATTCTCAAACAAAATAATCTAATAATCTATTTTTATACAATTTAAATCCGTAATTAATGACATTAATCTCACTAACTAATTTCTCTTTCATTTTTAATCTCGTAATTAATTTAAAAATCATTCCAATTATAATCTCTAAAATAATTTAACTCGATCCGATCAACTAAAGCAATCCTAAAATGCAATAATAAATCTTCTAAAATTATATCGCTTTTAATCCTATTTATTCACGATTTTTCCTCTTTTTATCGACAAGTTATTAAATCTCAAACTTTCGTACAAAAATCACAAAACAATTCCTTTTAAACAATTAATAATTAATCCAATTTTTATTAAACTCTTTTTATTGAACTATTTATCTCTTACAATTTTAATAACAATGTCTCAATTATTTAAACCAAAATTTTATAATATTCCTCCTTTTATTATTATCTCCTTATTTATTATATAGATACACATATATATATTAATACATATTTATTTACTTATTCGAATCTCTTTGCATTCTCTCTCGAAAAAATCTCTCTCTTTCTCTCTCTCTCTCTCTCTCTCTCTCTCTCTCTCTCTCTCTCTCCCTCTTACCAATCTTCGATCTCTACTCTTCCTCAACCTCCTCCCTTCGTTCTATACCAACAACAACACTGCCGTAACTCTCTTCGTGTCGTCCCTGTGTTCGGTTCAACCACGCACACATACTGGCACAACACACACAGTTTTATAACACACTTATGCATACTAACACACAGAAGTTCACAGACATAGACAAGGTCAACCCTCCCGCCTCTATCGAACAATACAGTAACAAAATACACGCTAAATAGTGAATACTCTAAGCACAAACACAACGCCCTGCATCACTTCTTTACTTGTCTTAACACGGCCCACACAAACACTACCCTATCATACAATTACCAAAAGCTTACACACATATACTCATACACTCTCGTACATATATATAACCATTTCCCCACATGGCCTGTTGTTCACTTCACTAAATCCACACTACTCACTACTTCAGTACATAATCATTCGAAAACTTCTTCACACACTGCACAACCATCACCCCCTTCTTACCATTTTCAAGTGTAATCCCCCTCAACTTACCCCAACATATCTCCTTTATTACCTCTTTCTTGGTTTCATTACTCACACAGCATCACAAACTCGGCACCAATACACCCACACACACACACGCAGCCAAAACAGCTATACACACACCCACTTCGAATCACACGCACACATCACTTCACCCAGACACACACTGATTGACACTCACCCACACTCTCCCCTTGGTCAATCGAACCACCGGTACAATAAACCCAATCTGGAAAACTCGAACACGAAAACGAGATATGGAATAAAGCCATACGATAAAAAAAAAAAAAGAAGAATGAAAGTACTACCTGGGTTTGCTCTGTGCGTAGAGAAGGGGAAAGGAAAAAAAATGGTTAGCCTGAGTTGCTCTGTTTCGTTAGAGAGAAATAAGGAGAGAAAAGATTTTGTAAGGCCGGTTCTGTTTTACAGTATTTGGCCAGTTATGTTATAATCCTGTGTTTAACGACTAAAGCAGACAAAACGTGCAGTTTAGAAAATAAAAAGAAAGTACTGGGACATTTTGGTTTTATAAAAAGAGTGTAGTGTTTTGTGACAGAATTAATTGTGTTTCGTGAGGATTTTAATCGTTTTCTGTGACCGAGAAATGCTGTCCCCTCCTCGTGTATAACGACCCGATCAGTTAAAACCGAAACATTAATATCGTTGTTTTTCCTGCTGGATAATTAAAACGAGACCCAAATGTCGATTTCTAAAATAAATTCTGCGATATAAAATTAATATCCGTCCAAAATTAAAATCCTATTTTCCTAAATTTTCTAATTTTAATAAATACCTAATAATTATAAATAAATAGATATAATAAATATTTGTTTACATACGGAAGAAAGTGCAGACCTACAATAGTTGAATCTGAAGTATCTTTCCTTCCCCTACTTCGTCCCAGTATAACGGTGATCTGCACTTTCTTCCGTATAGCGCTTCGTATGGTGCCATGCCTATGCTGGAGTGGTAACTATTGTTGTAAGCAAACTCGACTAGGGGCAAATGCTCATCCCAACTTCCTTTAAAATCAAGTGCACAGGCTCTCAACATATCTTCAACTGTTTGAATTGTTCTTTCGCTTTGTCCGTCGGTCTGGGGGTGATATGCAGTACTCAGATTCAACTTCGTGCCAAGACATTCTTGAAAACTTTTCCAAAATCGAGAAGTAAAACGGGCATCCCTATCAGATACAATTGAAACGGGCACCCCATGACGAACCACAATTTCCTTTAGGTATAGGTTCACCAATCTTTCAACAGAGTACTTATCACTGATTGGTAGGAAATGCGCAGACTTAGTGAGCCGGTCAACAATAACCCAAATTGCATCATGGCTGGCTCTAATTCGGGGCAATCCTATGACAAAATCCATGGTAATATGCTCCCATTTCCATTCGGGTATCTCTAAGGGTTGTAAAAGTCCACTTGGTCGTTGATGTTCTGCCTTCACTTTCTGACAGGTTAAACACTTACTTACCCATTCTGCAATCTCTCTTTTCATGTTTGGCCACCAATAGTTTTGCTTGATATCCTGATACATCTTCGTGCTCCCGGGATGAATAGAGTACCTCGAATTATGTGCTTCGCTCAAAATCTCTTCCTTTAATTCTGCAACATTCGGTATCCAAATTCTAGAAGCAAATCTTTTAATTCCCTTGACATCATTTAGACTTTGCAATTCTTCTCATGTTAACTGATCCCTCTCTTCTTCCATCACTTTCTCTTGACAACGATGAATCTTTTCGATTAACTCTGGTTGTAAGGAGATTTCATATACTCTTTCATTGGTTTGAACAGGAATCTTAATCTCCAAGTCAAATCTCTCAATTTCTTTGATCAATTCCTTTGACGATACTGCCATCTTAAGTCTTTCTTTTCTACTTAGCGCGTCAGCCACCACATTGGCCTTCCCTGGATGGTAATTAATCGAACAATCATAGTCCTTGATTAATTCTAACCACCGCCTCTATCTCATATTCAATTCTTTCTGGGTGAAGATATATTTTAGACTCTTATGATCCGTGTAAATCTCACACTTTTCTCCATATAAATAGTGTCTCCAGATCTTTAATGCAAAAACAATCGCAGCTAATTCGAGATCGTGAGTTGGGTATCTTATCTCATAATCTTTTAGCTGTCAAGAAGCATAAGCAATTACTTTTCCATGCTGCATCAATACGCATCCTAAACCCTTATGGGAAGCATCACTATAGATTACAAAATTTCCCGTATCGTCTGGTAACGTCAAAACCGGGGCAGATGTTAATCGTCTCTTAAGTTCTTGAAAACTTTCTTCACACTTGGGAGTCCATTCAAACTTCTCATTCTTTCTGGTAAGCTTAGTCAATGGTGTAGCTATCTTTGAAAAATCCATTACAAATCTCCGATAGTATCCTGCTAGTCCAAGAAAGCTTCTTACTTCTGTTGGAGTCTTTGGCCTTTCCCAATTTGCAACAGCCTCCACTTTCGCAGGGTCAACCGAAATTCCTTCACTGCTCACAATGTGTCCTAGGAATTGCACTGTACTTAACCAAAATTCGCACTTAGAGAATTTTGCATATAACCTTTCCTTGCGTAAAGTTTCCAACACTATTCGGAGGTGCTCTGCGTGTTCTTCTTGATTCTTAGAGTAAATCAAGATGTCATCAATAAATACAATCACGAACTTGTCCAAATATTTCTTGAATACGCGATTCATCAAATCCATGAAAGCAGCTGGAGCATTCGTTAATCCAAATGGCATCACTAGAAATTCGTAATGTCCATAGCGAGTCCTAAAGGCCGTCTTTGGTACATCTTCAGGTTTGATCTTCAACTGGTGATAACCCGATCTAAGATCAATCTTAGAAAAATAAGCTGCTCCCTTAAGTTGATCGAACAAATCATCAATTCGTGGCAAGGGGTATCTATTCTTGATCGTCATCTTGTTTAGTTCTCGATAATCTATGCACAATCTCATAGATCCGTCTTTCTTCTTCACAAATAACACTGGAGCTCCCCAAGGGGACACGCTGGGTCGAATTACGCCTTTGTCTAATAGTTCTTGCAGTTGTGTGGCCAACTCCTTCATCTCAACTGGGGCCATTCGGTATGGTGCTTTTGAAATCGGTGCAGTTCCAGGGGCAAGATCGATAGTGAATTCTATTTCTCGGTCAGGAGGTAACCCTAGTAATTCTTCAGGAAAGACATCCTCAAATTGATTCACTACAGGAATTTCGTCAATAGTAGGGGCTTGCTTCTCGCTATTAACCACATGAGCTAAGTATGCTTGACAACCTTGCCTTAGTAGCTTCTTTGCTTGGATCATAGTCAGAAAATTACGGGTCGGTTTCCTTCCGCGAAAATGTATTCTCTTGCCGTCCGATACTTTTAAACTAACCCACTTACGCCGACAATTGATTTGCGCATCGTATCGTGCTAACCAATCCATTCCAAGAATTATATCAAACTCCCCTAGGTTAAAGGGAAGAAGATTTGCATCGAAGCGTTGTCCTTGAATTTCGATTCCGCAATCTGGGCAAATCTGATCTACAGGAACTTTTTCCTGATTTGCTACTTCTATAATCAAGGTCTCCCCTAACGGTACAGACTGAATATTTAGTTTGTTCATAAAACTCTCCGATATGAAAGATCTTGTTGCTCCCGAGTCAATTAAAACACATGCATCTACAGAATTTACCAAAAGCGTACCTGCAATCACATCGTTATCGGCAATAGCATCCTTCACTGTCATGTTGAAAGTACGGGCAATTGGCTTGTTGCTAGGAGGTGCCATCAATCTAGGTACAGTGGTTTCCTTTGGTGGTGACCTGCAATCTCGTGCTATGTGTCCCTTCTTCCCGCATTTGAAACAAGTAGTTGCCTTCTCCCTCTCCTTGAAGTTGGAAGAATAATGGCCTTTCTGTCCACAAGTGTAGCACACAATGCTGGCAAGGTTACACGGTCCTGGGTGCTTCCTTCCACAAGTGCCGCATTCAGGTAATGGCGGCCTTCCTTGAAGTAAATTAGCTGTCTGAGGGGGTCTGAACTTCTGGTTGTTCCCCCTAGTGTCCTGATTCCCAAATCTCCTTACGGCATTGCTTCTCTCTTCCCGTCTCACAAACGGTTTCTTTGCATTTCGATCATCAGGCTTTCTCTCAAAACTAGATCCATGATTCTGAAACTTTCTTTTCTTGATATCCCTATCCTTCGAGTACAATTCAGAACCACTTTCAACAATGGATGCTTTCTGAACCAAAGTCGCATAGTCGGTGATTTCTAGTACCGCAACTCGATTCTGGATCCACGGTTTCAGCCCTAGCTGGAAACGTTTAGCCCTCTTTTCTTCGGTATCCACATGGTAAGGAACGAATCTTGAGAGTTCCGAAAATTTGGCTTCATACTCAGCCACAGTCATATTGCCTTGCTTCAGTTCCAAAAATTTGATTTCCATCTGGGTTTCCAAATATTCAGGAAAGTATTTTTCCAAAAATAGTTGGGTGAACCTAGCCCAAGGTATGACTGCGTTCCCTTCTATGGCTCTTTTTGACTCCCACCAATAACTCGCTTCTCCCTTTAGCATGAAAGCTGCAAAGATGGTTTTCTTTTCTTCCTCCACTCCTACAATCTCAAAGGTCTTTTCTATCTCTCGCAACCAGATCCTTGCTTCAATTGGATCAGTGGTACCTTTGAACTCAGGGGGGTTTAAGGATTTGAAGGATTTAAAGGTAACTGCATTATTAGTTGGTGGTGCAGGGGGTTGATCAACTCTGATTTGGGGTATTCTTTGCCTTGGTGGAGGGTTCTGTGTATATTGCCTCAGGAATTCCACAAGTAAATTCATAGGTTCAGTTGGATTGGGTTGCGCTGCGGGTACTCGCCCTGGTTCAGGTTCTGTTTCGGGTTCTGGTTGAGGATCAACTTCATGCTGGTCCTCTACTGGGGGTACCCCTTGGTTCTTGCGGGGTCTACCTCTTCTTGGCATCTTTTTCTATTAAGATTAAAAATATAGAGTCTGGTTAAACAGGGTTAGATATATATACAGATCAGAGTATCAATGTTGGTGCTGTAAATCCTCAAGGTTATATGTCGATTTCTGGAATTACGGAAAATTTATCTTATGCGATTTTTTTTTTTTAAACAGAGGTGCTACTAATAGAGCGCAACAGTAATGATAAATCTGAAACAGATAAAAACGTAAAAGTATGAATATTAACATATAATTTCAACTGGTACAACAGGTAAAATCAAAGACTACAACCAAAGTCCTCTAGTCAGCTAATACATCCACTACTAAATCAACAGGGTGCAGATCTATCTACGACAACTAGGTACAAACATAAGCACACTAACAGAAGTCTATCCTCCAAACATAGTGAAAAACCCAAGCTACAACATCGGTAGTGGTCTCAATGACCGAACATCTCAATGACACGCCTGTGGAACTCCTCAACAGCTCTAGTGATCATGTCGGCAACAGTGCTACGGTCCACAGCTCCGGTGCTGGAAGATGGTAAGGCTGTAATATCAGTCCGCAGCCCTGTCAAGATAGAGATAGAGATCTGACGTACGATCTCCATGGATACATCCCTCACAAGTAGGCTACCACCTCCGTGAACTGTAATAGGATCCACTGACAATAATCTCAGAATGGCATCCCTCGTAGCAAAAATCTCCTCGTAGCGCGCCCAAACCCAGCGAAACTGCTGGTAGAGGTGATCATGAACAATCCAGGGCACTGGCTCTCTACCTACTATAGGCTGTGTAGGCATACCGGCAGGCTGAGCTGGAAAAGCTGGAGTAGAAGATATCATCACCACTGGAGCCGGGATATGGATGGTAGGTGCAGGTGGAGCCGTGTCACAAGCTGGAGCATCACTATCTGATGGAAGCATGTAATCGGGTATGGTAGGAGCTGCTGAAGTCATCACATAGACTGGCACAGAAGAAGTAGGTGCTGCTACTCCGGTGCGAATGGGCGAAAACTGGCCCTCCACAATCGGCTCGGATAGAAACGGCTCGGGTGTCTCATGCCTGTACACCTCAGGAGCTGGAGTCCGAGCTGGCTGCTCAGCAACAAGAGTAGGAGTCTCCACATCAGTCACCGGAATAGGTGAATCGACTACCTCTATGATTTGGTCTGGGGAATCTGCTAGATCTATCACCTGCGGAGGAGAAGGTGTAAGAATCTGAACCGAAGAGTCCTCCGAAACGCTATCAAGCGGCATGTACTCCTCTGATGGATCACTGTCTGAACCCGAACTGGAATCTAGTAATCCGTGCGGGTAAGGTGTAGGGGATCTATCTCGGATGGAACGAATGTCAGCTGGTCCGGATGTCGACATCTACAAAAGGTACAGAAAGTCTCAGTTATAACCAGGTTCCAAATCGATTTAGATAAAGGTATAAATATAACGGTGTAGGGCACTTAGTGCTAAAATATCAACGTTGTACTATATCTCTAAATTCTCACGTCACGTTATAATTCTAGGCTCGTACGATTCCTAAAATATAACTAACGCTTTGAAACCAAGCTGTGACGCCCCCAAAATTCACCATATGTGGACTTGGGTCGCCACTCCGCCAATACCTGTCTTAATCCAAGAAACATTACAATACATAATTATCATAAAGGCTTTATCGTACAACAGTGGTTGCATCCCACAAGTCCAAGCATCGACAAATCTCTGAATAGTACAACATAATAATAATTATACAAGATATCGTTAGATACGCCAAACATAGGCAGTCTTCGACAGGGTCGTTGCCTTAGAGGAAAGCATACTAGTTTGACTTCGTGCCCTGGTGCATTTTCTCCTTCCCCTTGAAGCGAGAGGTTTCGCCTTTTTCCAACTTTACTGAAAAACAATATTAACAACAAGAGTGAGCAACTAGGTGCTCAGCAAGTCCACTGACTCGCTCTCTCACTAATAATGGAAAAATGGAAAGAAATCAACTCTGATCAAGAAAGATTCTCATTTGCAGGCAATATGTCTTGATAGTGATAATACTTACTGATAGACAATAACAATCTATCTCAGAACAAAGAAGTTGAAATTGAAAAGCTTGAGATACTGGTCTTCCGCCTCTACGATACCCCACAGCGCGATCAACCGCTGTGTCGCAAGTACCGTACACCCGTGATACCCCATAGCACGATCACTACTATGTCGCAAGTACCACAATATCATTCTGCTAGCGTAAAGGTGGTTGAAAAGTCAACCTGGCAACATTTGTGCCAAAATATAAACATTCTCTTTCGATACCACGAGTTTATATTTTCCCCGTGTTGATCTGAAAGAAACCCATGGGCCATCTCTCATGTTGACCAGTGGATTATACGATTATTCCTCCGAATAAAATTGATTGATTTGGATTCATATTCACTTCTGGCCGATCGCCAGTCTACACTTTGTACAAAACCGACCTGGACAATAGGCCGTCACAATAATCTCAAAAAGGAATTAATTTATTGTATTGACACAAACAATATGTCAATTCAAGACAGTAAAGTAGCAACCTTGAACAAGAAAGGTTTGCGGATCAGAATAAATCTTGTGGAGTCGTCTTGAAATAATAAGAACGACCTGATACGGAATGAAACTTCTAAATACGTTGGAGTAGGTAATTTAGAGGAACTTCTGATGATATACTCTTCATCTCTAAACTATTCTGCGTATATCTACTTTGATTCGAACAATGAATCAAATTTAATTATCGAAATAAGGTTTATCGGATATGAACAATAAATCCGTTTGAAGTCAATAAAGATCTAACTACCTCGATATATGAGTGTAATTATAACTGAATAATATTCAAGGGTCATCTCGAACAATAAGGTGCCCTAGAATTCAATCAAATTACGTTCTATAAATTTTAGAGAGCATTTCTAAAATTTTCTAATTAATATTTTGATAACAGAATATTTTATCACGAACTAGCAATTTAAACAAATAATTCAATATCATAATATCTCAGCATATCTCGAAATTTTTCAAAAGGAGTGAGGGTCAGAAGGAACTTGCCTCGATCTCGAAGTGTGGGAAATGCAGAAAAGATTTATACTCTACCCGTGGGCTCGACTTCGGTCTACGGCTCGAGAATTAGGCACTAACAATGCCAACCAGAAAATACGTGAGCGAATCGTCAAAATGGAATATACCTGATCCGATAATATAATATTTAAATACTAAAATATTTTCCCGAAAATCTCTAACGTACTTAACGGAAATTAAATCCCCGGGTAATAACTCTCTTTCAAACTCAGAAATCACATCTCGAAAATATAATAATTCAATATCCGTAAGTCTCGCTAAAACGACAAATAGGGCTACGGCGATACTCCGTATCTTAAGTCTCGTAACTGATTATACCACTAATTATTCTCAAACAAAATAATCCAATAATCTATTTTTATACAATTTAAATCCGTAATTAATGATATTAATCTCACTAACTAATTTCTCTTTCATTTTTAATCTCGTAATTAATTTAAAAATCATTCCAATTATAATCTCTAAAATAATTTAACTCGATCCGATCAACTAAAGCAATCCTAAAATGCAATTATAAATCTTCTAAAATTATATCGCTTTTAATCCTATTTATTCACGATTTTTCCTCTTTTTATCGACAAGTTATTAAATCTCAAACTTTCGTACAAAAATCACAAAACAATTCCTTTTAAACAATTAATAATTAATCCAATTTTTATTAAACTCTTTTTATTAAACTATTTATCTCTTACAATTTTAATAACAATGTCTTAATTATTTAAACCAAAATTTTATAATATTCCTCCTTTTATTATTATCTCCTTATTTATTATATAGATACACATATATATATTAATACATATTTATTTACTTATTCGAATCTCCTGCATTCTCTCTCGAAAAAATCTCTCTCTTTCTCTCTCTCTCTCTCTCTCTCTCTCTCTCTCTCTCTCCCTCTTACCAATCTTCGATCTCTACTCTTCCTCAACCTCCTCCCTTCGTTCTATACCAACAACAACACTGCCGTAACTCTCTTCGTGTCGTCCCTGTGTTCGGTTCAACCACGCACACATACTGGCACAACACACACAGTTTTATAACACACTTATGCATACTAACACACAGAAGTTCACAGACATAGACAAGGTCAACCCTCCCGCCTCTATCGAACAATACAGTAACAAAATACACGCTAAATAGTGAATACTCCAAGCACAAACACAACGCCCTGCATCACTTCTTTACTTGTCTTAACACGGCCCACACAAACACTACCCTATCATACAATTACCAAAAACTTACACACATATACTCATACACTCCCGTACATATATATAACCATTTCCCCACATGGCCTGTTGTTCACTTCACTAAATCCACACTACTCACTACTTCAGTACATAATCATTCGAAAACTTCTTCACACACTGCACAACCATCACCCCCTTCTTACCATTTTCAAGTGTAATCCCCCTCAACTTACCCCAACATATCTCCTTTATTACCTCTTTCTTGGTTTCATTACTCACACAGCATCACAAACTCGGCACCAATACACCCACACACACACACGCAGCCAAAACAGCTATACACACACCCACTTCGAATCACACGCACACATCACTTCACCCAGACACACACCGATTGACACTCACCCACACTCTCCCCTTGGTCAATCGAACCACCGGTACAATAAACCCAATCTGGAAAACTCGAACACGAAAACGAGATATGGAATAAGGCCATACGATAAAAAAAAAAAAAAAAAAAAGAATGAAAGTACTACCTGGGTTTGCTCTGTGCGCAGAGAAGGGGAAAGGAAAAAAGAAATGGTTAGCCTGAGTTGCTCTGTTTCGTTAGAGAGAAATAAGGAGAGAAAAGATTTTGTAAGGCCGGTTCTGTTTTACAGTATTTGGCCAGTTATGTTATAATCCTGTGTTTAACGACTAAAGCAGACAAAACGTGCAGTTTAGAAAATAAAAAGAAAGTACTGGGACATTTTGGTTTTATAAAAAGAGTGTAGTGTTTTGTGACAGAATTAATTGTGTTTCGTGAGGATTTTAATCGTTTTCTGTGACCGAGAAATGATGTCCCCTCCTCGTGTATAACGACCCGATCAGTTAAAACCGAAACATTAATATCGTCGTTTTTCCTGCTGGATAATTAAAACGAGACCCAAATGTCGATTTCTAAAATAAATTCTGCGATATAAAATTAATATCCGTCCAAAATTAAAATCCAATTTTCCTAAATTTTCTAATTTTAATAAATACCTAATAATTATAAATAAATAGATATAATAAATATTTGTTTACATACGAATATAAAATTTTAAAATCTAACCAAAAATACGCTAATTAAGTATATTAACGCATTGACCTTAAATAAATAAAATAACGAGTAGAAAATATTATTCGAAAATTTGCGATTATTACAGATATTACATACACGAAACACGAAAGTACACGATACGAAAATATACGAAACGAATGAATTGCCAGGTCTATCAAGGATACATGCTCTCTCACCTCATATTCAACGAGACATTTTTTAGGTGCTGTTAAACAATCTCATGCACTGTAAATATTTTACTCTGTAAGTACTGTGGTTGACATCCAATAAAAATAATAATTAATTTAAAAGGTATTAAAGGAAAACCTACACTACACAGCTATACTCTATATGAAAGCGAGCAATTTTTTGAAAAATACCAAGCTAACCTCGTCTGGAATTCTTTCTTAACATCTTTAAATATAAGCTAACAAACATCTTTTTAAACTCTTCTAATTTTTAATATAAGTTACGAATGCCCTCCTAATCTCTTTCACTTAATTCTTGCATGAAAAACATTAAGAAAAAAAATACTAATAATCATCCTTAATGTTGAAAATGAGTTTCACTTGAAGATAATATAGAATGGATGAATATTTTATCCACCTTTTAGTGAATTTTTAATTTTGAATAAGTTTATTATGTATCTTACAATTCTGTGCTTGAATGACTGTAATATGGAATAAAGAACAACACATAACTTCATTTTAATGCAATATCTACATATATTATAATGCCTGGAGATCAGAAACGCACCAGAAGCGTTCAAGATATTTTTCTTGAATTTTCAATTTTTTATTTTTTTTATTAAATTTTTTTCTTGCACTAAGTAGCAGCTTAATGGCATCTTAATGACATTTTAATAATCATTAATTACAGTTATTGAATAAATATATATATATATATATATATATATATATATATTAAATTTAATTCATATTATTTACATAAAAGATTGTTGACATATATTATAATATATTATTATGGTAATATAATAATATTACCTTTAATATTATTATTAGTTAAAAACGGAGTTCCGTTATTATGTTAATTTTCATTATTGAGAATTAGGAATTTGCTATATAAATCATTATGATATTGTAATAAAATTTGAGGCGAGTGCCTCCAATTGTGAATGAGAAAATAACTTGTGAGCATATTTATCATGGTATTAGAGTTCAGACATGCAAAGGTCTCAGGTTCGACTCTCCGCGACCCCCAATATTCTCAATATTTAATATGGACACGAAGGCAAAGTTATGCTCCAAAGATGAGCGTCCGTGATCCACTCTTCGACCCAAAAATGGGTTTTCGAGTGAGGGGGAGTATTAGAATATAATATAAGATCCATATAAAGCCTTCCTCTAACACCTTAAGGTTTTATATGAAAACCTACGAGAGTTCGTGGGTGGGAGAAAAAAAATCTCGCGAGAGTTTGTGGGTGAGAGGAGAAAAAAAAAGTCTACAAGAGTTCGTGAATCTGAGAAGAAAATTCCTACAAAAGTTTGTGGGGGTGAGAAAAAAAAAACTTGTGGGGGATCGAGAAAAAAAATAAAAGATGTTGCGAGATTTCTTGGATATGAAAGAAAGAAAAATCATGAGAACTAGGGTTGTTCACGAACCGATCCGAGCTGAATTTTGAGCGAAACGAGCCGAGCTTTGATCTAAACGAACCGAGCCGAGTTTTGATCTTAACGAACCGAGCTGATTTCTTAACGAACCGAGCCGAGTTTTGACCGAACCGAGCCGAACTCGAGTTGTTCACGAACTGCCTCGAGCCGAGCCGAGCTCGATCCGAGCTCGAGCTGTTCGCGAACAATTAATTTGGTTGGAGATCTTAGTAGATCACTACTATTCTAACTAGTACTAGTAACTAGTGCTTTGTCACGGATTGTTGTTTCTATTTTTTAAAAAATATTTCTCGACGATCCAACCGTACCGATGTTAAGATATATCTAATTTAGTGTTATTCCCAAATTTTCAAAAAATAAAAAATTAATTTGGTTTGAGATCTTAGTAGATCACTACTAATTTAACTAGTACTAGTAACTAGTGCTTTGTCACGAATTGTTGTTTCTATTTTTTAAAAAATATTTTTCGACGATCCAACCGTACGGATGTCAAGATATATCTAATTTAGTGATATTCCCAAATTTTCAAAAAATAAAAAATTAATTTGGTTGGAGATCTTAGTAGATCACTACTATTTTAACTAGTACTAGTAACTAGTGCTTTGTCACGAGTTGTTGTTTCTATTTTTTAAACAATATTTCTCGACGATTCAACTGTTTGGATGTCAAGATAAATCTAATTTAGTGATATTCCCAAATTTTCAAAAAATAAAAATTAATTTGGTTGGAGATAAAAAAATAAAAAGTAAAAATTTTGATTTTGATTTTTTTCGAGCTTTAACGAGCAAACGAGCCGAGCTCGAGCCGACCCGATCTCCAGCCGAACCGAACCGAGCTCTTATCGAGTCGAGCTTAACGAACAAAAATCTTGTTCGAGCTCGAGCCGAACCTAGCTTTTATCGAGCCGAGCTTGAGCTGTTCGTTAAAAGCTCTGTTCGTTTACAGCTCTAATGAGAACGAAAATGATGACAAGACGAAGCATGACGATATGATAGATTTGTGGAAGAGACTGCGTCAATCAAAAAAGGAATTCAGAGAAGAATCGTGATAGAAAAATAATGGTGGCAATTTTGACAAAGATGATTATAAAGGACAAAGATGACGAAGACAAGGATGAAAAATTGATATTAGGGCAGATGAATCAATTTTTTTTTAATTTTGGCAAACTCTCGATTGAGTATCGTGAGTTTGAGGGGGATGTTGACATATATTATAATATATTATTATGGGAAAATAGAGACTCGCCTTTAATATTATTATTAGTTAAAAACGAAGTTCCGTTATTATGTTAATTTTCATTATTGAGAATTAGGAATTTTCTATATAAATCATTATGATATTGTAATAAATTTTGAGGCGAGTGCCTCCAATTGTGAATGAGAAAATAACTTGAGAGCATATTTATCAAAGATTGACAAAATTTATTTGACCATTATACAGGAAACGCACCAGAAGCGTTTAAGACATTTGCTTCTTTAAGACATTTTTCTTGAATTCTCACTTTTTTGATTTTTTTTATTAAATTTTTTTTTTGGCAATAAGTGGCAGCTTAATGGCATCTTATTGATATTTTAATAATCATTAATTTCACTTATTAAATAAATATATATTAAATTTACTTCATATCATTGATATAAAATATTGGCAAACTTTATTTGAGCATTTTAATTATTATTTCAATATAAAATATTAATTATGTGTATAAAATTAAGATTATTTTTATGTAAATTAACGACTTAAAATTGTTCACATTGCGTCATTTTTTATTGTGTCAAAATGTTATACACATGTTGTTTCATTATATTGCGTCAAAATAAATTAATATTTTAATTATATAAATTCTTATACTATTACTTAGCATGTATATTATTAGAGGGGTGTCGGCTTTAAAAACGTTATTTAGTTATATTTAATATTGTAATTGCTATTTTTCAAGTTTATAATATTTTTAAGATTATTAAAATTCTTGATATATAATGAAGGTATTGTCCCAACTAATAATTCATACAAACTGTTTTAAATCACTTTTTTAAGAAATTTTTTAAATATCTTTCAATTTTATATTAATTTATCTATTTTCAGTAGCTACAAATAAAATTTTATTAACCGCGCAAAGCAAAGCGCGGCTAAATTGACTAATATTAATTATTGTTAGATCGAAACTTTGCTACAACTGATCTCAGCTTCTATTTTTCATAGAAATATTTTAAAATATTATTCTTGAAATCTTAATAACTTAAAAAAAAGACTTGTATACTTATATAAATTGTGCACAGCTCCCTACAACTCTCTTTTACAAATCTGGCCAGACAAAAATTATACAACTAACTATGGGCCTGTTTGGCCGTGATTTAAAATAAGTCCTTATGGATTTATTTTCGGGTAAAGATTATACAAGTATTTAATGTATTTTTGAGATTTCATAAGTTGTAAAAAATAAAAAATTAACTTTTTCAGAAAAAAGTTAGGATTCTTAACTTTGTCTTAAAATAAGTTGACTTATTATGGAAAATAAGTTTCCCAAAGACCTTATATTTATAGTTTGACATATTATGATTTTTCTTTTGTCTTAATCAAATCCACTTCTCTAACTGTTTTTCCTTAATTTTTTTTCGTAATTTTTTTTTGTAGTGCACAAGTACTCAGGTTTTGTTGATTATTTATCTTTGAAATTTATCGGTTGTTGATTCGAAATTTGCTTAGAGAACTAGGCATTATGCGTAACGCTGTGTTCCCGAACTTAAAAAAGAAAAGAAAAGGATGGAAAATTGTTGATTTTCTCTTCTCTCTAAATCTTTCCAAAAACGGGAAGAAAATTTTGGAGACAAATATAAAGAGAAATTCTTCCCTAATCTTTACCTTTCTTTTCTCTTATTTCCAAAAAAAATATTTTGGAACAAATTGTGGAAATTAATTGTTACCTTTCTTTTCTTTTCTTTCCAAAATATATTTCTGGAACACAGTGTTAGAGATATCTGAATTCTCGAACAGACTTCTCGAATGGACTTCTCGAATGGATCATTTTGACATCTCGAATCCCAAATATTTCAAATAATTCTTTTGATATCTTGAATAAGTTATCTGACATCTCAAATCCCAGACATCTCAAACAAGATATTTTCGCTTTTCTAATTCACACATCTAAAATTGACATCTCGAACAACTTCCTTTGACATTTCGAGTTCTGGAATTTCGAGTTCTCGAATTTCCAGCTTCTAATTCTACAACTATATTATTACATAGTTTTCATCTTTATTTCTTAAGGTATGATCAAGTAATCTTCTTCTAAGTATTATTTCATTTTTTTTATACAAATTACATAGCAAAATTTTGGCTACTAAAATAAGCACAACTTTTTAAATACAATAAAAAACAAGAATTTTTCGGTTAACGATCATGTAATTAATGCATGATATTATATTACAATAGGCTTGTTATTTGATGTCTATAATCAAGTTTTTGTGCCTAACATTAAATTAAATGTAAATTTTTTGAGAATTTTAAAAATTAAATACAATAAAAGTCTAAACAGAATATGAAATACTTTTTTATCATAATAACACTACTATGATTTTCAAATAACCATATAGTATTTTACGATTACATAATTATAAACCTGCATCCTTGTTGAAATTATTAATTGCTTTCTAATCAAGAGAATGCTGGGTGAAAAATAAAATACCCACCATTTAAAAACCAAAGCTCGAAATGTCAACAAACGAGATGTTCCGTCCAAAATACCCACGGATTGCGCATGAAGATGCGTATAGGATATACGCATGTACCATATGCGTGTATTTCACAAATTTGGAATTGAGCTGCCACATGCGTATACATATGTAGAGAATGCGCATCTCCATTACTGTTCATCATCTTCACAGAAGCGAGAAATTCCGGCAAAGATCCGTTCACCATCATCCGAGTTTTGTTCACTAACATACCATATACCAATCGACTCGTCTTCTTCCCCTCTACAACCCTATACCATTCAATTTTCAGTTCTATTACCTCGTGTTTCCGATCGACTTTTCTCTCGACCTATACATGCCCCTGCGGGGCCAGAAATCAATGAATAAATAGGGGAAAAGGGAGAGAGAGGTGTGGGCATGATTTTGATGTACTCAGAGTTTGTGGAGGATGCTAGACGGTGACGGAGCGGAAAGGCGAACGGGAGAGGGAGAGAGACGCCGAAACTGGTTTTGTGAAAATGACGTCATCTGACATCATCACGCATATGGGGGATGCCTTACCCGTGATGGGCATTCTCCAAATGCGTATCCCTTTGTACGCATAGTTAGTGGATAAAAAAGATAAGACAATTGAATATGAGTATTTTGAACATTTTCCACCCAAAATTGGTGTATTTTGGTCATTCTTTCGAGAATGATTGACGAATATTTTTTCTTTTTTGAGTACTTGACCAATAATTTTTATAAATAAAGAAGCATTTGTTCATTTCCTTATTTTTAAAATTAGTGTTAGCATATTATATTTATATTTTTAAACCTTCAATTTATCTCCCACTCACCTCTCTTTGTAAATCAATGGAGAAAGAAAAGAAACTCTCAATTTAACACTGATTCATTTGAATCCACACACTCATTTCTCTCTAATCTCTCCAACTCCAAGCTCTCAAGTCTCATCTCTCTCTACTCTGAAAATAATCATGAAAGCCTAATTGCTCAAAGTTTACATTTTTAACCTCCCTATGAAGTCAAAGCTTCTCTTAAATCTTTGTCTGTTCTTAGACAAAAATTGGATGTTGTTAGTTCACAAGTAATACCCAGAAAGAGATTTTTATGTAAGGTGAAAAAATGGCGGGAAAATGAGGGTTTAGCGAATGCAGACAAGGTGTTTGATGAAATGCCAGGTGTGTAGTGAGAAAGTTGGGGTTTTGGGTGGTTGAGTATCGGTGGGGTTTTACTGAAGGGGTTTAAGGGTTGTGAGGAGGAAAATGGGTACTTTGTGGTTTCGAATGTCAGGTGAGCTTGATCGGTTGTTTGCGGGCGTTGTTTGTGCATAAGCTGGTTGATTAAAGTTTAGGGAGAGGGAAAATGAGGTTTTGGTGAGGGGTTTAAGGGTTGTGAGGAGGGAAATGGGGAGATTGTGGTTTCGGATTTGGTTGATTGCAGAGTTTGTGTGGGGGCGGTGTTTGGGTCGGTTTTGATTGAGGAAGTGCTGAGGGGTGTGTTTTTGTGGGCGTTGCATCAGAGTAGGGTACATTGTGCTAAGGGGACTGTTTATTTATCGTAGAGTGAGGAGTAGGCCGATAATTGAGGATTGTGGTGGAGTGAGGTTTGCACCGTATTGTTTGTGTAATGAGACATTGATAGAGATCTTAAAAAGTGTAATCTTGATGAGTAGAAAGGGAACTGGGCAAATGTGGGTGATTTCAAGTGGTTAAGAGCTGTTTAATCTCCGAAATGGTCCATTCTACCAGAAAGTCGGATTGCCATAATGAATGTTTCTAGTTTGGAGCAGTGAGATGATGACCTAGGTTTTGAAATCTTTATATATCTCACTATCATTGTATTTGAATACTGACTGCCAACTGAGAGATCCCTTGCATAGTACAGATGTCGTTGCATCATACTACTAAAGCACAAGTGGAAACAGGCAACACCCTGTTTAACTCATTGACTCCTCAACTGACAATTCTAAATGTTGTGTAATTGACTTAACATTTGTTTACTAGGGTGAGTTTCTGCTAACAGAGTGCCTGCAGCCTAGGTGACTAGGCACCAGATAGGTCTTCAGAAAACTGCAGATTACTTTAGTGGAATAAACATGCCTCGTGTATGTACATTACAGAGTAGGATACTAGGATATCAAAAGACAAAAGAGATTCAGCCCGGTAATGTGAGACTTTTAATAAGCAATTTCAACTTGATATGATCTCTATTGTTAGATCATATTCTTTGCCTACTGTTAGCAACAATTCAGGAGTGGATTGGTTTCTGACTTCCACTATTCATGTTTCTGCTACTGATTCAAGGCATTTTATCTCTCAGGTTCATTTTAGCTCCATTGATGCTAATATCTGGGATAATATGGATTCAGAATTTGTAAACTCTGCTGTGCATTTAGGGTTCAGAGTTAACTCCTCCTTGGAATACTATTGCGTGGAATTCTTTTGCACTCTTTTGCTCTATGAAATGCGCTTTTATCCTATAAATATGGTTGGTACTCAAGAAACAACTTTCCCCTATCTGACATGTAATCTCTTGGCCATGATGTAAGATAGATAATATGGGCTATTAAAGTTGGTTTTGATCCTAATAATGTAGTATAATTCCTTTTTGGAAATTGAGTACCAGCAAGCATAATTTTTTTATGAGTAAATTATTAAAATTACTCTCTGAAATCATTTCCTTTTATTTTCTTACTGATATATAATATTAGTAATACGATATAAATAATAGCTAGTATGTAGATAGATATTGTTCAAAATCGCACGTACAAAATCTTTAGTACTAGATCACCTAAAGTCAAATTTATTTATTTTTTTTATTTCAGGAAGGGGACTTTTGGGTATGTTATAAGATAACATAACGTATAAATGATGTCTCCAAATATTTAATTTTACCTAATCAATTGGTTTCAAGTTTTACAGAGGTATGAAGTTGAAACCCTCATACCCCAATATTCTCCAAATTTTAATTTGGGCACCAAGGTTAATTATTGCCCCAAAGATGGACTCTTCAAACTGTAAATAAGCTTTTGAGTGAGAGGGAGTGTTGGTAGTATATGATCTTATTCAATCCTCCTCCTAAGTTGGTAACTAACATAATCTTATGGAGTTTGTGTGTCTTCAATCACCTCTTTGTTTTGGGGAGGCATTGAGTCAACATTCTGTAATGATTATATATAGTTGTCAACTTTTTGATTTTCAGTGCTAGTGTTTGATTGTTTCCTTAGTCAAGACTAATATACCTTTGGTACGCAGGGCGCAATCAATCATCTGCTTGGAGCTGTGGAAGAAATTTTGTAATTTTGAACGTACACCATGTGAGTTCATTTTGTTCCTTTTCTTTTGAGTTCGTCCATATGAAGATTGATTTTGTTTAGCCCAAGGTTCTCATAGTTTCTAATTTAGTGTGGTAATACATCATTAGTTTTGGAGTTGAGGCACTAATGGTAATTGGTTGATTGAGATAAACTTGGTTGACAAAGAGTACTTATTGTTAAATTTTTTATTATCTCTCTGCTATGACCTTGACATACGCTATATACTATATGTAAAAAAGATAACTTTAAAGAGAAAAGTAAAAAAGAGATGTAGGATTATTTGGGTCTCCACTCAGTCCTCCACTTCACAATCTCCGCCCCGTCCCAAGTCAAAGCAGATACTGGTCCTCAAATTGACCTTAAGTAGCCAAAATTCCAAGTCCTTTCCAGGACAGTAGTAAGGTAGTGCAGGACACCATCTCTCATACACTCCCACTACCTTCTGTACACCAAAGTCATGCTAGCATAGCAAGTTCACGGATCACTCTGCAACAACCAATATATTCCTCTCATACAAATTAAGGAGTGTGTGCTGTGACTCTGTGAAATGAAGAATGGTATGTTGTTGGTCAGGCAAATTGGACATACTTAAAAACTTCTTTAAATTAAAGCCAAGAAGAAAGATTATTATTACAAAGCAAGTAGATTAAAATAAGTGAGAAGTATATAAATTTTTTAGGTAAACGTAGTCCTTCTGATGATTACTTTGGTCCCACAGAATGTGTCCTTCCTCACTTTGTTCCTCTTATAAAAAATGATGTTTCCTGTTCTCTTTCTAGCAGTTTGAAGTTTGAACATATAAAGCTTGGTCCATCAACTTCATTTTCAGCTTTTTTACAAGTAAAGATATACACAAGGATGTACTTAAGATTAAAGGGAACTCCTACCAACAGCTACATTAGTGTAGTACACGTTTGCAATATGTAAACTCTCTAATAGATCCTTCCAATATGCTGTCCTTGTCGTAGCAGATCCTTCCCTATGCGCAGTCCTAGCAAGGGAGTTACATTAAGCTCTCTGACCATCCAAACCATCACAGAAATCTTACCCATATGTTTATCACTTCTGAAGTAACTATGTTTTTTAGTCCCTTCTTAAATGTAAGAGTAAGATATATATTGCTAAATATACTTTTGTCATCATTTTAGAGAACACACAGTCAAGTGAGATCTTACTCGGGATCGTCGTTTTTTGTACAACCCCTACATAAACAAGACAACAAAATTACAGGTTATAGACCTTGGCATTGCATAGGATATCTGATTATATAGGAGTATCTTGATTTTTTAAGTAATAAAAGTATGTTAAATTATTTCTGAATATATTATATAATATATTGTAACTTGATTGTAATACAAAATTAAAATTATAAAGAGAAAAAGGACCCTGAGATATATCTCAGGGAATTTTTCCTAAGATACATACAAACCAACTCTAAATTTTCCTGGGCCCGCAGGGCTAATTAAAAAAATTGTGAATTTACTAAAACACCCACCTTATTTTTACATATAAAAGATGGATATCTTAGGGAACTTACCTGAGATATATCTCAGGTTCCCCAACCTCAATTATAAATAATCGTAGATATTTAATTTATACGAAATTATAGTTTAAAGATATTACTTCAAAAAAAGCCACTGTTATAAATATTATAACTTATGATCGAAAGTATAAGGACGTCGTTCTTAATAATGTCTGTACATATTATATACTTTGAGGTGAAAATATAAAATACTAATTGTTTAAGAAAAAAAGTAATGTTGTTAATTTTCTGTCTCCATTTTTAAGCGAAACAATTTTTGTATATATTATAATTCTTTTTTTAACATACTTCTTTCTTTTATTCGTAACTACCATATATGGGGCATAGGTTGAAATTGTATTATTCTTGCGAAATTGCATGAAGTGTTTCTTTTTACTGAGATCTGTTGAAAGGACCTTGTACTTGTATAGCTAAACGAAAGATTATCCATGCCTGCAAATACATAAATATAAAAAAAAACGATAGTGATGAACTACACAAAGAACCCAAACACTAGCACATGATAAAACATACATCTTCAAAACCCAGCCACAAGGAGTAAAAGGTTATAAGAACTCCATCATACATATTGTTCATCTAGGGAGTAGTGGTGAAATTAAAGTTGGCACAAGTTACACGTCTGAACAACAAGGAATTGCTAAACCCAAGCCTGGACTTTGCAAGATCAAACTGAAGAAGATTATCTTCCAATTGGAGCGAGCCAATCACAATTGGAACTCTAGGTCGTAACCCTCCATCCACAAACCCCAAGCAAAGTACATCTGGTCTTGCCTGCACCATTGAGTTTGCTCCAGCTATTTTCCAAGTAACATTTCCACATTGTAGAACAAGGTCGATACTTGGAACTGCAGGCCCAACTCTAGTTCCTGATATCTTACTCGAGTTGAAACACACACCAAAAGGAGACACTGGTGGTTGAATTTGAGGTGCCCAAGTTAGCTGATCAGCGAAGAACTTAGTTGTAGGCAAGAAAATGGAGTGCTTAAGAGTGGTGTAAGGGGTGGTTGTACTAAGCAAAGCATTGGGGAAGGACCCTTGTTTGTTTCTTGAAAGCCTAGGCATGTCAAATGGGAGAGCTTTGTTGTTAATGTTTATTGAAATCACTTGTATGTAGTACTCCCCTCTAGGCCCCACGGTGATTGGAGTAAACCCTACCGGATCTGAAATATCTATTCCGGGATTCAGCTTATAAGGCCCCTTGCCGAAAAATATTACACCATTAGCTTTTTCCGATGAAGTGAGACACAAGGCAAATTTTGGTTGAAATCCGTAATGTGAAGCTAGTTGGTACGGTATAGAACCTGGATTGTGTCCTAATCCAGCTACTCCTAGTACATCTTTTGGGAATGGACCCACCGTCAATAGTTTAGGAGGTGCACATGAAAAAGTGAACTGAGTTACATTAACAAATGGGCCAGAATTCGCCCCATGGGCCGATTGAACTGAGACAATGTCTTGGCCGAGCTCGCCTAAGATGGTTAACTGGGTCAGGGGATTTGTTGTCATGACACCACATGTATTGTTATGACAACCTGGTCTGGCCAGAGCTAAGCACTTGTGGCAATAATGGTTACCGACTCGTGAGCATTGAGTTGAGTGACAAAATGGAAACCGATAACTAGTGGACGAATAGTTTCTTTCACAATCCCTCCATAAAAACTTGTTGTTTAGATCAACAACAAGTGGAGTTGCTACGAAAGGAGTTCCTTTTCGAATATTTGTTACATGGAGACTCGTCGCGCTATCTTTGCTCACCGGTAGCACAAGCGTGTTAGGCTTAAAGGGGAGTTGAGATTTGGACAGTGCAAGTGGTGGTAGGATAGAGATGATGATTAGTATAAGTTTAAGGACTGAAGTAGCCATTGGAGATGCTTATAGCCTTGCAGGAATGTAATGTCCGTTACTAGTAACAATGGTTATTTTGGGGGTATATTTATAATTATATTTTTGCAAATTTGAATATAATATGTAATTTTCAGTTTGTAAATGTGGCAAGCTTTTCTTGCTTGTGAGGGTTACTTGGCATGCATATATGGAAGGCGGTGACAAAAGTTTCGGCTTTCTTAGAGAAAACTTTGTTGCTTCTAATATAGGTGTGACATTACATGTGAAGGTTTGCAATTTGCATGCCCGTTTTAGCATGTAGTGATGCAGAGAATGATGATTATCTTTAACTCTCTTTTTCTTCTCCTTTTTTGTTCGCCAAGTGATGTTTATCTATTTACATGCATGTACACAGAAGGATGAAGATGAAGCTTCGTCATGAGTTCTCTTTATGTACATGTCAGTTTGAGTTTTAGATAAACTTGACTAGCTGTAAGCTGATCCTAACTTCTTATATCATACACCGACATACGATTTTATACTATTATTTTTTAACAAAAATTATTGTTCATTAATTTTTATTGAGACTGATATTGCGTCGTTTTGCATTTGGTAAGTAGTTATTTTTATGGATTGTTAAGGTAGTAAAAGGAGGGAAAAGGAGTAGTATAACAGAATGCTACTTACATTTTGATCAGAAATGGAAACAGAATCAAACTAAGGTTTTATTCGTTCAATACTTGTCGAGTAGACATAGATTTTAGTATATTAAAGTAGCGTAGTCGTCTAACAGTTCTGTAATGATTATAACAGCAGGTATATATACTTTGCATGAATTGTGTATATGTTCTCCCCTTTACTTGAATCTTATTATGCAAATGACTGGTAAATCTTATGCAGTCGACATATGTAACATTCGCTCATTGCTATTCTGTTGTTATAGGTCAGCTATCAGCAATTAGAAATGAGTTCCCAAAGTATCGAGGATCTTCAAATGTAGATATTTCATGCCGGATGCGGATGGAGGATATTATTTCTTTTGCTTGATAGTCATTTCATTTGACACAGTCTCTAGACTAGACTGTAATTGTGGATTTCATAGTTAGATCTAACGGTTTTTAATTATTACTAAAATTTTAACGATCGTTGTTCGTTATATACGAATTTTTAGTAGGGTGAAGGCCCAAAATAATCATTTTTGGGATAAATTTGCCAAAATTACTGATTCTGGAAAAGTTGGCCCTAAATACTGACGGGATACGGTATTGCGTGCACCGTATCCTTCAAATACGGCGTTTCGTGTGCCGCAACATCGAGATACGGCGTTTGGTGTAACGTATTAGGTTAAAAGTTTAGAATCCCAGGCGGGGCCTATAGTATTAGCACTGATACGGCGTTTCGTGTGAAGTATCAACGCTGATACGGCACACCAAACGTCGTATCAGCTGCTAATACGGCATACCAAACGCCATATTAGCTACTGATACTTCACACGAAACGCCGTATTAGATCGGTAAATAGGGTCAGACATGCTCAAATATGATTATTTTGATAATTTTCTCTTTTCAATATATATTAAATTGATGTGAAAAATATTGTGTTATATTTTTAGATATATATATTAATGACTGCAAAATTATATTTTAAATTAAAAGGTAACGTGTTTTAATTAGAAAATAAAATATTAATGATTGGAAAATACGATATTTTAGGTAATTTATAAATGGTAATATCTTCAATTAAAAATAAACGTCTTTTAATTAAAAAAAATAATCAGCTTATTATCATTAATTACATTATTTTATTATTTATTTATTTTAATAATTAGGATAACCGTACCGAAAATCAAACATCAAAATTTTTAGTGTTTGGGCTTTGATATTATAGTACTAGATTATAACTCGTGCTAAATTATAACTCGTGCGATACACGAATTTCTTTTGATATGTTATAAGTTTTATTTTATGTTACAATTATTTTTTTATATAATCATTATTTTTAATATATATTTTAATTTTAATTTTAATTTAATGTAAATTTTATTAATGACATCTATGGTTCAAAACTTATATTATAAATCTTTAAATTTAATATGTTATTGATGGGATTCGAACCTTGTATATTTAGTAGAATAATTTAAATATATAATATATCTTATCACTAAATCTAAATGTTCTTATTTATTTACTAAAAATATAATGGTCATTCGTTGTATGGTTGAACCAAAATACAAACAATTAAACTCATGTTTCCTTATTATTATAAATATATACATGTTTTATATATATTATTAATGATTGAAAGATATGATATGATATTTTTGGTTACAAGATTATGTTTTAAATTAAAATCTAACTTATTTTAATTAGAAAAGAAGTATAATTATTGAAAGATATGGTACAATTGATATTTTTAGGTGTTTATAAAAGTTAATATCTTTTAATTGTAAAAATAACATATTCTCATTAGAAAAGATAATCGTTTACTTACCATTAATTATATTATTTTCTTATTTATTAATTAGGATAATCGTACCAAAAACTAGATCGACGAAAATTTCAATGTTTCGGCTTTAACATAATAGTATAAATAAATAGATAGATAGATATTTTTAATTTATTTTATTAATGATTACAAGATGTGATGTGATATTTTGAATATATATTAATGATTGCATTATTATGTTTTAAATTAAAAGGTAAAGTATTTTAATTAGAAAAAAAATATTAATGATCGGAATTTATGGTTCAACTGATATTTTTAGGTATTTATAAAAGGTAACATCTTCAATTAAAAACAAAAATGATTCAATTAAAAAAAAATAATCGACTAATTATCATTAATTATATTATTTTATTAATTATTTTAATAATTAGAATAATTATACCAAAAATTAGACCAACAAACTTTTAATGTTTCATTCTTAATATAATAAATTTAATAATTTATGTTATGTCACTAATGTGAAGTGCGTTAGTCACAGAGACATGCCTGTACTCATATAATAACAAACCTAAGTATGTGTAATGCTATGCATTACCTACATGACCTCTTAACTGAGGGAACCTCTAGTTGTAGAGTTTCTATTTGTTCTGTACTTGTAATAGGCATCAAATCCTAGTTGTGTAACTGTACTTATAAAGTCAAGAATAATGCTTGAAAGAAGTTCCAAGGTTCATGCCTCAAGCAAGGAGATAAAAACTGTCAAATAATCACAGTTGAGATTTGAAGAAATGAAGAATTTGCCTAAGTACCAATTCGAGAAGTACATTTGTCTATTCGAGAAGTCTAGCATTCGAGAAGTTAGGGATTCGATATCTCAAAAGACACTGTTCGATATCTCTCAAGGTCAACTAGTCAAAACCTTATTCGAGAACTTAGAGATTCGACATGTCTAATACTGTATTCGAGAATTCATGGAATCAACAAGTCAAAGCATCATTCGAGTTCTCTAAGAGTCAACAAGTCAATGCTCTATTCGATATCTCAGGACTAAAGATGCTATTCGATATCTCAGGGATTCGATAAGTAAAATACTCTATTCGATATCTCAAGGATTCCTGAAGAAAAGACTTATTCGAGAAGTCATTCGGTATGTCAGTTTAACACTATTCGAGAACTCAGAGTTATCAATTAAGCCAATTCTAGTTCTCGAATCACTAACAGAGTTACTTCTCGAATGCAATCTTGGAGACAAAATACTGAAGAATTGTACAAGTTAGAAACCTACAACAAGCTAAAGCACTTAATGGACCACAATCTGTAGTGTACTTTGGAAAAGCCTACAAAGAAGCTTGGAGAGATGTACAAGAGACAAAGAGCTAAAGAAATGGATCTGAATAGAGCTTTGCAAAGTCAAACCTGTAGCCGTTTGGATGCTTACTCAAAAAGGATAGACACACTAGAAAGTAAAATTGTTTAGCTACCTTATTTGTAGTAAGTAGGTTGTATTCATGCTCTATAAGGATACAGCCTCACTTCCTTAGAAGTTAAGTTTTTCATACACAAAAAGAAAACATCTCTCTGAGAAAAACGAAGCTGAGAATACTAACTTTTGTATTCAAAGATTGTAGCAAAATTTTTATCTAATAATATATTAGATTAAAGTGATATTGTGTTGTGTTGCTCGCTTATTATTTTCCGCACTTAAATTATAGCACACACTTAACAAATATCTTGCTATACAGATTCAAGAACAACGAAAAGTTCAAGAATCCATTCACCCCCCCTGTATTCTTTCTTGTATTATGTACTCAACAAGTGGTATCAAAGCAGGCTGTTTATTCAAAAACAGAAAACGATCATGAATACACCAGAGACTACAGGAACGGTGAAGGTCCCTAAGTTTGACAAATAGAACTACAACCTCTAGAAGATCAAGATGCAGTTGTTCATCAAAGCTGCTAATCCTCTATATCCTGAGATACTCAAGAATGGTCCATTTGTTCCACAACAAGAGATTCCTGAAAAGATTGTTAGAACTATAACCTTTCCAAGATCTTATGTGCCTAAAGAACCATCCAAATGGACGGATACAGAAAAGGAGATGGTTGCTCTCGACAGTCATCTCATGTTATTAATCATAGATTCTATGGAACTTTCAATGTTTGCTAACAAAGCCTCTTGCAAAATAGCAAAGGAGATGTGGAATCATATTGAGGTATTATGTGAAGGAACAGAGGAAGTTAGAGAAAACAAGAAATAGATATTGGTCACACAGTATGAAGCTTTCATGGCTCAGTCCAAAGAAAGTATTATTGATATGTTTGAAAGGTTTCACAAGCTAGTGACTGACCTACAGATGAATGGAAAGGTATACAGCACCAAGGAGCTGAACATGAAGTTTCTACTGTCTTCTCCAAACCATCTAGAGCAAAGGGTTATTTCTCTAAGAGAAAGAGATTTGAACAAAGTCACATATGATGTGGTCTATGGGGTTTTAAAAACTCATGAGCTTGAGTTGCTTCAGAAGAGGGCTATCGAAGCCAAGCAAGGCAGAATGATAAACACATCATGTGCCTTGATTATCAATAAATCTATTCAAGACCTAGAAGAATCTACAAGTCAGCTGAGGATATAAGAGATAGTAGATGATGAAGAAGTCTAAAAAGAAGGATAAGGAGTTTCTAGAGCTTGAAGCTAAGTATGAGGCCCTTCTGAAAAAGCAAACACAAGGTAAGGCCTCCATAGCTGAAGGGAAGTGTTGGGATGACTCTGATAGTGATGGAGAGGAGCAAGAATTCTGCAACTATGCCTTGATGGCTGATTCCAAGGATGAACAATCTCCATCTAACTCTCAGGTACCATCTCTCACTACCATAGATATGTCTGTTTCTGGATATAAATGCATGGTTGAGCAATTATCTGTTGAAATGTTTAATATTCATACTAGTATGACTGCTGCTAATGAAGAGATTGGCAAACTGTCTGCTAAGAATGAATTGTTAAACAAGAAGAATGAGGAACTTGAGCTAAATGCTATGCATGTAGATAACCTTAAGAAAGAAGTTGAATATTTGCAGAATAAGGTTCTATGTGCTAGTCAGGTTGAGAAGGCTCTTAGGGATGAACTAGCTGAGAATGAATTCAAACTGAAAGCATTTAAGAACTCCTCTAGTCTACTATAGTCCTACCATGAGAAAAATCAAGCTAAACCCAAGGCTGCGATTGGACTTGACTACGGCACTCTTAAACAGAGGAAAGGCTATGCTGTCATTGAAGATGACATAGTTGTTCAGGATGAAGTGCCTCACATTTTGAAAAAGACTGAGTCTCCAATTTTTAAAGAACCAACATTTGAAATTGATGAGGATGCCTTACTCATTAAGCAAATGTTGAATGATGAGGATGAGGCACGGTCTAGTGAACAACCAGCATCCTCTAAGAGTAAGAGTGTCAAGTCAAAAACCAAAGAGCCAGTAGGTGGTAAGTCTAGACCTGAGGAGTTTGTTAAGTTTGTATCAGCTGGGATAAATGAATCTGAAAAGAAAGTGGCTAATAAGAAGAAACAGAACAGAAATGGCAAACTGGGGATTAACAAAGATAATAATTATGTTTATATGCCTAATGCCCCTAGAAAAACTTGTCAAAATTGTTTCACTACCAATCATTTAACTCATGCATGCAAGAAACCTATTGGTAGTGTGCCTAAACCTTTCTATGACTGTTCTGTTCTGTTTGATGCAAAGGCATTTGAAGGAATTTTTCTTGGCTATTCTATGGAGAGAATTGCATACAAGGTTTATGTCATCAGTCAAAAGAAAGTTATGGAAAGCACAGATGTGACATTTGATGACAGCAAACTACCTGGATTAGAAGAAGCCAATGATGAAGATAGAGATCCATTAAAGTTTGATAATCTAGATGACTCTGATGAAGAGATTGAAACTTTAGTTCAACAAACTCAAGTGAATGATGAAACAAGAGAAGAATCTGATCCAACCAACAGTGAAGAGACTAGCATCCAAGACACACCTGTGAGTAGTAGCAACTTCACAGGGGGAGGAAATGAAAATGATCATGTCTTGAATGATGAAGCAACATCAAGGTTGAGAAATCAAACTGAGCACTCAAGGAAATGGGATAGATCACACACTACAGAGCAAATTATTGGAGATCCAAATGCAGGAGTGAGAACTAGGAGAGCAACTCAAAATGAGTGTCTCTATGGTTGCTTTCTATCTCAGATTGAGCCTAAGAAACTTGATGATGCACTGTTGGATCCAGATTGGATTATTGCTATGCAAGAGGAGCTGAATCAATTTGAAAAAAGCAAAGTATGGGAACTTGTGCCTGCACCAAAGGACATAACCATTGTTGGAACAAAATGGGTTCTGAAAAACAATATGGATGAAAATGGTGTGGTCATTAGAAACAAAGCAAGGTTGGTTGCAAAAGGATACTCTCAACAGGAAGACATTGATTATGATGAGACATTTGCCCCTGTTACTAGATTGGAAGCCATCAGAATATTCTTGGCATTTGCTGCTCATTCAAATTTTAAAGTCTATCAAATGGATGTCAATAGTGCATTTCTGAATGGAGAGTTGGAAGAAGAAGTTTATGTGCAACAACCACCTGGCTTTGAGGATCCACATTTCCCAGAGTTTGTCTACAGATTTCTTAAGGCATTATATGGACTTAAGCAGGCTCCAAGGGCATGGTATGATACTTTATCACAATTTCTTCTAGAAAATCAATTCACTAGAGACACATTAGACAAAACACAGTTTTACAAGAAGCATGGTGATGATATTATCCTAGTTCAGATCTATGTGGATGATATCATATTTGGCTCTACAAATGAAAAGTTGTGTGAGAAATTCTCTAAGCTCATGCAGAGCAGATATGAGATGAGTATGATGGGAGAGCTGACATTCTTTCTTGGGTTGCAAGTTATTCAGAGGAAGGATGGTATCTTTATCAGTCAAACCAAGTACATCAAGGATTTATTGAAGAAGTTTGATTTAGAAGATTGCTCACCTACAAAGACACCCATGGCCACTACCACTAAATTGGATGAAGATGTCAAAGGTAAGAAAGTAGATATCTCAGTCTACAGAGGCATGGTTGGCTCCTTACTATATCTCACTGCAAGTAGGCCAGACATCATATTGCTACATGTCTGTGTGCAAGATTTCAATCAAATCCAAAAGAGTCACATTTGATTGCTATAAAAAGGATCTTTAGATATCTGAAGGGCACTCCAAACTTGGGTTTATGGTATCCTAAGGACACAGGGTTCAGTCTGGTTGGTTATTTTGATGCTGATTATGCTGGATGCAGAGTGGATAGGAAAAGCACTGATAAGTGGATTTTATATCCACTTAAGCATTCCATATCGGCTTAAATTGATTACTTGGCCTCAAGTATGTGGTGTGTTTAATGTGTTTTCATTCAGTTTTGCAGAGCTAAGAGAGTTGGAGGTTAATTTGATTAAAATTCGGATTTTCCGGGTCGGCTGCGTAGTCTACACTGTTTTGGCCATATATGGAGTTCTACAAGTCCGATTCTGACGATCTTACAGCTCACACGAAGAGGAGAAGATTTTCTGCAAAATTGAACAGTGACCAGGGAGAGCCCGCTGCGGCACGGTGTCTTTGCTGGAAATTCCGAATTTTTATCCTGAAAATTCTGATTCACTGTTTGGGCCATATCTTGAGTTTTATAAGTCCGTTTTGGACGATCTTACAGTCCATGCGAAGATAACGGAATTCTATTTCATTCTAAAGTGGTTCCGATGTCCAAATACAACTGGAACAGCCCAGAAATACTGAAGAAAAGTCAGTTACGAATTTTTCTTCAAAACCGAATCAGTTTAGGAAACGTATTATGTTCCGAACTGCAGAAATTCAACTTTGACAAGGAAATTGCTATAATTCCTACTTCTAATAAGTATGGTAATTGCTCTGGGTGGCTAGAACATTCCGGAATCAGATCTACACATGGAATTTGCAATTCTATTCTCATTCAAGAACGGAAATTGCCATACTCCTATTCCAACTCTAAAACGGCAATTGCTTGATGGAGAGGCAAATTGGGGCTATAAATACACATCTTGGGGGACAGAAAAAACACATCATTACATATCAATTACTTAGGTTTATTTGTATCTTTTCATACTTTGTTTTTATCATGGTTTCATCAGTTCCCATGATGACGAGAGGTTCGATTATGAACTAATCGTTGTCATGGGATTCTAACGGATTTATTTATGGAGCTTTAGTATTTTGATGCTTTAAAGATCTGTGTATGATGTATATTTGATATCCTTGTATGGTTATTCTTAATGCTTTTAGATGCGTAGCTAATATCTAAATTGAATTGTTAATCTCTTGCGAAACGAGAGTGGATCTTGAGATTTAGAACTTGCCATGCTAGCATAGGATAGGTTGATGTTTTAACATCATGATTTGTAGCGTAAATAGAGATATTATGCTGCCCTATGTGATCAATATGGATAACTTGTGCTTAAACCGTTATGTTTTCAAATCTTATAGAGATATAGGGTCTAAACATAATTGGTGTCTATTCATCTTCTATCTCTTTTGTGGATGTATGAGTAGTTTGGTGTTAGTATACCGAGAGGTAGCTTATACTTGTTTCGTGTTGTCCGATCAGATATCATAACCATTGCATATAGTGATTAAAGGCGTCAGATTTAAGCAAAGTATTTAATGAAGTTAAGATCCCATGTTTATTCTCATATAAGTAATTCGTCTTTAATTCTCATTAGTTAATTAATTATTAGTTAATTTTAGTTAATCAACCTTAATCTTGTTATTTGTCTTAGCAGTGAGTAATAATCATACATTGTTGCATAGGTACATTAACTTATATAAAACCTAAGATCTCTGTGGGAATGAACTTGACTTCTATCTGTATTACTTGTGACCACGTACGCTTGCGTGATTTAATGTAACAAGTTTTTGGCGCCACTGCCGGGGATCATCGGTGTTTTATTTTTAGTTTATGTGCTTGTCATCAGTGGTCGTTAGAGTTCACTGACTCGGATTGTTTCTTACATAGTTGTTTAGTTTTATGTGTTGCAGGTAGCAATGGGAGAACCAGCAGCAGCTGCGAAAGCATTGATGTATTACTCTCAACCAAAGATCAATGACATCCAATCTAGCATTGTCAGGCCCGCTATTACAGCTAACACTTTCGAAATCAATCCTAGCACAATTCAGATGGTGCAGAATTCGGTTCAGTTTGGGGGTGCTTCAACGGAAGATCCTAATATGCACATTCGGGACTTTATCGAGATCTACGACACCTTCAAGATCAATGGTATGTCTGAGGATGCTGTGAAATTGCGACTTTTCCCATTTTCTCTACAGGATAAAGCTAAGGGCTGGTTGCACTCTCTACCAGCAGGTTCTATTTTGACATGGGAGGATCTTGCTCAGAAATTTCTCACTAAATTTTTCCCCACGGCAAAGATCGCAGCAATCAGGAATGCTATAACTCAGTTTTCACAGCAGTCTGGAGAGTCTTTGTGCGAGGCTTGGGAGCGATATAAGGAGATGCTAAGGAAGTGTCCACATCATGGGATGCCTGATTGGATGGTGATTAACTGCTTTTATAATGGCTTGGATGTCCAGTTAAGACCCATGCTAGATGCAGCATCAGGTGGAGCTCTATGGGCTAAGAGCTATGAGGAAGCTTATGAGTTGATTGAGATGATGGCTGCGAATGAATACCAGAATTCAATTCAGAGATTATCACAAGACAAAATAGCAGGAATTCTGGAAGTTAATACAGTCACGGCTCTAGTAGCTCTGCTAGAGGAACTTAATAAGAAATTGGATTCTATGTCAAAGCATGGGGTGCCTCAAGTTGCTAGTGTTTGTGAGCTATGTGCGGGCGCACATGAGACGACTCAATGTGCCATATCTATTGAATCGGCGCAGTTTGTGAGCAATTTTCAGAGATCGCAGCAGCTAGCTCCCAACATCTATCATCCTAATTTCAGCTGGAGCAACGATCAAGGCTATCAGCAGCCGTATGCTCCAAGGCAACAATTCCAACCTTCGAGATTTCAGCAACAGTCTCATAAGAATGCTGGTCAATCTTCGAATGAAAAATCTGAAGTGGATGAATTGAGATAGATGGTGAAAAGTCAGGCGGTATCTCTCAAGACATTGGAGAATCAATTTGGACAAATTGCAAGTGCCTTACTCAACATGCCCATGCCGCGGGGAGTTCTTCCTAGTGCCACAGAGGTAAATCCAGGAAAACAAGATGGCATGGAGCAGGTTAATGCCATAACACTCAAATCTGGAATAGTCACGAACGATCAGAATTCAGCAATTGAGGATGAAGAAGAAATTCATGATCAGGATCCTACAGAAAGAGAAGAAAATTCTGTTTTGTCAGAACTTGTGGTGGATAGTGATGAGGAGGAAGAGTGTGAGTCACTAGGCTTGGCTGATCTCTGGGATTCTAAGGTGCTGGTTGATGAGGCGGTTTCATGGTCAAATCTTGAGGATAGTGCAATTGAGTCTTTTCTTGAGAAAGATGTTTTGGTTGAGGGTAATGAAGATCTTCATGAGTTGTATAGGAATTTTACTTCTGATGAGATGTTAGATGAATTGAATGCTATTTGTTCTAAACATGAAATTCAACTTGAGCAGAGTTCTTTTGATCCTAAGTCTGTTTTGAAGACTTCTGTTGGTGAACTACCCACTTTCGTTCCTAATCCGTCTATTTCCACTCTTGCTCAGTCTTTGGTGGTTAATAATGAAAATCATCATGTTGAAGAAACTTTCAGACTCGAGTTTAAACCATCAGATCAGCTAAGGTATGTATATTTGGGTCAATCATCTACTTTGCCTATTATTATTGTTGCTAACTTGTTAGGTAGTGAAGAGAACAATGTTACGAACACTTTTGAGGAGCAAAGAAGGCGGAAACTTGTCGTCAAGGATATAGCCCCGGAAAAGATAGTTAAATGGCCATATAGAGATACTGTGTAGAAATTTTCAATAGAAAAGCCATTGCCATATCTAGCTAAAGACATTAAACAAAAGCGCTTCGTAAGAGGCAACCCATGTGTTTTGATGATTAGGTATGTTTCCTACTATCCCTCCTATTTACTTTCATTCAATACGGACATTGAATATTTCAAGTTTGGGGGTGGTTCGAGGGATAAGTAGTGTATAGTAGTTGTTTGTAGTAGTTAGTGTGTTCATGTAGGATACCATGTTTGCATTTTAGTTGTAATTCATGCATGTTTTGTTCGTGTTATTATCATGTAAGTCCATAGTAGTTTGCATTTGCATCCATGCTTCATAGGAATTTTGTGTTGTTGACTCTTTTGATTGAGAAGTGATATGCTTTGTTCTTGTGCACACACATACACTAGTAAGTTGAAGCTAGTAGACTTATTGAATGTTGTGAGTATTAGAAGAACATGAATAGGTGCAAGTTGATTTAGTTTGCATGCTTTGAATACAAGTAGGTGCATTAGAGAGATTTTTGTTTGGGATTGAGTATGTTTTTCCCTGCACCAAGTGAGCTTTTGAGCCTTATTGCATATTTGTTGCAATTTTATTCGTTTGCTTGAGTGTCCACGGATTTTTTGCATTGCTAGCAGTTGTTTGAGGTCTTTCTTGAAACGCATGACATTATTTGACGATGCATATAGGAATAACCATGTATATTTTTCTATATTACCACACCATATTTACATGATCAATTAGTTAACCCGTTGAGCTTAATCCTATTTTTTCGGTGACATACCACATTACTTGCCTAGACCTTTTTCTTGTATTGGCCTTACATTAATTTGAACCCACATTGTCAAAGGCTAGTAGAGTGCTTAAGGGAGTAATAAGGTGTGCAAGTAGGGGTTTATTGTTGGTCATAATTTTGGGGGAAATATTGAACACTGGGTTTGGTTGTTTACTTGATAGTCGGCATGTGTAATAAAATCGTGGGATCATTGTTATTGTTTATATTATTGCTTTATTTAGCTCTCGGAAAAAAAATGAAAAAAAAATGAAAAAAAAAAGAAGAAAAAAGAAAGAAAAAAATATTATGAGAGCATATTTGTGTTTGTTGTGATTCTACTTTAGTCGATTAGTCGAGCGTTTTTTGTTGGAAGAAAAATAGTAAAATTATGTGTGGGGGGAAGTAGGGTGTTGTGTATGATTCATTATAGTTCCTACTAGCTTTTGACACTTCACCTGTTTTGGCTTATTTGACATACCTTGTCTCTAGCCCCGTTACAACCCAATTAAAGACCTTTTGATTATCGTCATTGATGTATGTTGTGTTAAGAGTTAGATTGATACCAATTGTCAAGCATGCTTATGATTTTGTTGGAATTGAGTGATACACTTACCCTTGTTCTTGAGTGAATATTCTTTTGTGAGTGGATTGTGAGTGTGTACTTGTTTTTGCGTATGAGATCCCGAGTTTTGTCTCAAAGATGTACTCTTGTAGGCTTAGCATGGTTACTAACTTATTCTTACACTTGACATGGACTTTTGAGGAATTATGCATGTTTATTGAGTAGACTATGTGAATACTTGCACTTTCGACACCAAGACATCGCATTATTACTTTGATTCTTAAGTTGAAATGACATGAGAGGATTTGAAGGTGTGGTAATGTATTAGTAGTAAATCAATTGCATTTTCATAATAGTTGCATTCATGCATTGCATTGTTTAGTTAAATGGATTTTGTGGGTACATTCACTATAAGCCCTCACGAGACCTTACTCGTCCACTAGGGCTGCCTAGGGATTTAAAGGGCTTGTTGCATATGCCAAATGCAACCGTGATCACCTACGGAAGTGGTACTAGTTAGTGTTAGTTGTTTATGCTTGAGGACAAGCATCGGTTTAAGTTTGGGGGTGTGATAAATGGATTTTATATCCACTTAAAGCGTTCCATATCGGCTTAAATTGATTACTTGGCCTCAAGTATGTGTTGTGTTTAATGTGTTTTCATTGAGTTTTGCAGAGCTAAGAGAGTTGGAGGTTAATTTGATTAAAATTCGGATTTTCCGGGTCGGCTGCGTAGTCTACACTGTTCTGGCCATATCTGGAGTTCTACAAGTCCAATTCTGACGATCTTACAGCTCACGCGAAGAGGAGAAGATTTTCTGCAAAAGTGAACAGTGACCAGGGTGCGCTGCGGCCTGGAGAGCGCGCTGCGGCGCGGTGTCTTTGCTGGAAATTCCGAATTTTTATCCTGAAAATTCTGATTCACTGTTTGGGCCATATCTTGAGTTCTATAAGTCCGTTTTGGATGATCTTACAGTCCACGCGAAGATAATGGAATTCTCTTTCATTCTAAAGTGGTTCAGATGTCCAAATACAACTGGAACGGCCCAGAAATACTGAAGAAAAGTCAGTTACGAATTTTCCTTCAAAACCGAATCAGTTTAGGAAACGTATTATGTGCCGAACTACAGAAATTCAACTTTGACAAGGAAATTGCTATAATTCCTACTTCTAATAAGCATGGTAATTGCTCTTGGCGGCTAGAACATTCCGGAATCAGATCTACACATGGAATTTGCAATTCTATTCTCATTCAAGAACGGAAATTGCCATACTCCTATTCCAACTCTAAAACGGTAATTGCTTGATGGAGAGGCAAATTGGGGCTATAAATACACATCTTGGGGGACAGAAAAAACACATCATTACATATCAATTACTTAGGTTTATTTGTATCTTTTCATACTTTGTTTTTATCATGGTTTCATCAGATCCCATGATGACGAGAGGTTCAATTATGAACTAGTCGTTGTCATGGGATTCTAACGGATTTATTTATGAAGCTTTAGTATTTTGATGCTTTAAAAATCTGTGTGTGATGTATATTTGATATCCTTGTATGGTTATTCTTAATGCTTTTAGATGCGTAGCTAATATCTAAATTGAATTGCTAATCTCTTGCGAAACGAGAGTGGATCTTGAGATTTAGAACTTGCCATGCTAGCATAGGATAGGTTGATGTTTTAACATCATGATTTGTAGCGTAAATAGAGATATTATGCTGCCCTATGTGATCAATATGGATAACTTTTGCTTAAACCGTTATGTTTTCAAATCTTATAGAGATATAGGGTCTAAACATAATTGGTGTCTATTCATCTTCTATCTCTTTTGTGGATGTATGAGTAGTTTGGTGTTATTATACCGAGAGATAGCTTATACTTGTTTCGTGTTGTCCGATCAGATATCATAACCATTGCATATAGTGAAATAAGGCGTCAGATCTAAGCAAAGTATTTAATGAAGTTAAGATCCCATGTTTATTCTTATATAAGTAATTCGTCTTTACTTCTCATTAGTTAATTAATTATTAGTTAATTTTAGTTAATCAACCTTAATCTTGTTATTTGTCTTAGCAGTGAGTAATAATCATACATTGTTGCATAGGTACATTAACTGATTTAAAACCTAAGATCTCTGTGGGAACGAACTTGACTTCTATCTGTATTACTTGTGACCACGTACGCTTGCGTGATTTAGTGTAACAAGCACCTCAGGTAGCTGCCAATTTCCTGGACAAAGGTTAGTCTCTTGGTATAGCAAGAAACAACAATATGTGTCAACTTCCACTGCTGAGGCTGAATACATAGCTGCTGGGAGTTGTTGTGCTCAAGTGCTTTGGATTAGAAATCAACTTAGAGACTATGGACTTGTGTTGGAAAGAATTCCAATCATGTGTGGCAACACAAGTGCAATCTCTATAGTTGCCAATCTTGTCAATCATTCTAGAACAAAGCACATTGACATCAGATATCACTTTATTAGGGAGCATGCAACTAATGGAACCATTGAGTTACATTATGTTCCCACAGAAAAACAATTAGCTGATATATTCACTAAGACATTGGATGAAGCCACCTTCACAAGGTTGGTTAGTGAGATTGGAATGCTGAATTCTTCAGAATCTGGCTAAGTGAAAATATCAACTAGATTGTTGCAGCAGTAAACACTTACTTTATCTAAATTCTCAATATTTTTGAAGTAAGTGTTGGCTGGAATATGATTTATAAATATTTCAAATCTGTTGCATATGTTGGAAATCATATTCGAATTAGCTTGAAATTTCTATGAAATTTTAAGACTATCAATATTTAATTTGTTAGGATATTCTTCATTTGAATAATTCTAGTGAATTTTGAAAAGATAGTGAAAATTAATTTTTATGAGTGAAAAGTGTAGATCGTTAAGTCAGACTTCTCGAATGACTTTCATGTCTATGGTCGACTTCTCTAACAAGTCTATTTGGAACACTCTTGAGTTCTCGAATAGTGCATTTTGAGGAAATCAAACAGAGACCTGCTTGAGTTCTCGAATAGGACATTTGAGTTCTCTAATGACTGAGTTCTCGAATAGAACATTTGAGTTCTCTAATGCTCGACTTCTCGAATAGGACATTTGAGTTGTCGAATCATTTGAAAAGGCTGAATTCTCGCTGAATCTTAATCTTTTTTGGATTTTTATTCAGAATTTAAATCACTCATAAAAACATATTTTATTTAATTTAGAATTATGTTCTAAGTTTGATAACTACCAGCTGTAAGTTACAAACTGCTTGAGATATTGAATAAGCCTTTCTTGACTTATCGAATAGTTGTTTTATACTTCTCGAATGACTGACTTGTCGATACAGAACATATATCTAATCGACAACTCAAGTCACTCACATATATACAATTCCACAACTGTTCAAATCATTTCATTCAATTTCTCAGGCAGCTAAAGTTCCAAAACCTCTGAAAACCCTAATGTCAAAAACTAAATTTCTTCTTCAACCTTCATTCTCTTCTCATCTCTCTGTGTAACAATGGCAAATACCCAACTCACAATTCCTACCCACACCAATTTCATAGCAATGACCAACGATGTTGAAGCACCCAATGCAAACTTTAAGTGCTTCGTTCGATTGATGGCTGAATCATACATCAAGGATGCACTCTCAGCCAACCCAACTCTGTATCTAGACCTACTAGAACAGTTTTGGAGGACTGCTACTGTGGAGGTTGTGGCCCTGGAGAATGCTATAACCTCATACGTGGTCTACTGCAAGATTCAGGACAAGGAAATCACTATCACTACTGAAGACATGAATCAAGCACTGTGGCTACAACAAGGAGTGTATGACCCACTAGCCACTAATGCTGAATTGGAGGACTTCTTTGATTTTATCAACTACTTAGATAGAATCAAGATTGGAAATTTTAATAGGAAGTTCTTGAGAAAAGATTGGAGCTATGTCTTTGCCACTCTTCTTCAAGTCTTCACAGCAAGGAAGTCTAGTTTTGACCAAGTCAGCACACCTGTTCAACAAATTGGCTATGCTCTAGCATATGGGAGAAAGATTGATGTTGGACTGATTATAATGCAAGAATTGTATGGGAGACTTGGTAAGAACTCAACCAAGAGAGGTAATGAAATTTTCTTCCCTCGTTTTATTCAATCTGTACTTAATTTCATAGATAATAAATTGATTGAATTGCCTGGGTTAGACAAAAATAGAATAGGCTATCCGAAATCCATGACCAAACTCATTTTTGGTAGCTTGGAAACTAGGAATGATGTGGATGTAAGACTCAAAATAACTCCCCATATGGAGAGCTTATTTAGGACTTACCCCCACAACATGCCAATATTTGCCTCAAAATCAGAGTTAGCTAGGCCCAAGCAAGTAGAGCAAAATGCTAACCCAGGGCCTGCTAACCAACCCCCTCAGCCAAACACTTTACCAACACAGGGCCACCTGCATCATCCTCTCAACAGGGTGGTGTCAGTAAAAAGGAGAAGAAGAGAAAACAGGTTGCTTCTGAACCTCTAAAAATCTTAACTGTAAGAACCCCAAATTTTGGGATATAATTAAAACTTTATATTATGTACTAAGGTAATGGTGAACAGTGATTACAACTACGATGTAATGATTGAGATAATGAATGAAAGGAATAGATTTAGATTCAAATGTTTATATGTCATGAAAAATACTATTGGTTGACACTTTAGATAAGAATTATCTATCTCCTAGGGAATTGAGATTTGATAATTCTAAAAGGAGAAGATTATTCTTATGTCACCAAATCGATATCTGTTATTGGTCCAGTGGGCCCGTAAAAAGGTTAAGGAGCGATCAAAAGAGAACCGGGACACCTATATAACCCTAAAATAATAATAAGAGAATAAAGAGTGAATAGTGTTTTTAGTGGAAAAGAGAATATTATGAGACGACACTATATAGAAGTATTCGGAACGGATTTCCGAGTTTGTAATAGTGATCCAGGGGGGAAATAAGTGTATGTAAAAGCTGTCGGATTCTGAAAAACCGCACGTTTATTTTTTCCGAGAGTTCCCTGGACATTGATAGACTTAAGAATTTAACGAAGGGATTTAAGGAATATAAATTCGAAAGTTAGTAAGAAAGATGGAGAATGATAGTATTAATATTAAGAAGATTCCCGGTAAACCCTAATTAGAAATCCGTGAAATATTCCTACGAACGAGCAATAAACGGACAAAGAAACAAGCAGAGATCCAAGAGGTATGATGAGCTAGTGGAAGGTGACATAATCACTTTATGCAAGATAAGATCAAAGAAACCAAGCTAGTTACAAAGCTAACTAGTAATCTTAGCAATCAAACCAAGTACTTAGCATTCTTTCTCATCCTACCACACCAAAATCAACACTTGTCCACCAAGATGATGTATGCCATGACCTAGTACCTTTAATAAAGTAACTTTATGGTAGATATTTTCATAATAATGCAAGAGAACAAGAAACCAAGCCAAGCAACACAAACTCTCTCAAAACTGCCCAGCAGAAACACTCTCCAAAAACAAATTCATATTCGTTCAAATTCATATTCATATTCTATCCATGATAAAATCACCAAATTTTAACCATAGCCTCTCCACTCCATGGGTAATATTCGTTCAAAATTTCATGGCCAACAAAGTAATATAGCCTAGTCAAATCCATGCTCAAAGTTGGGGAAACAAATCTGCCCAGTTTCTGTCCAGTGGAAAAAGAGGCCTCAAAACCCTAGCTAGGTAGCTTCAAATCTGATGATCTAGGACTCAAAACAAATAATATGAAGAGCCCAAGATGTGGTAAAAATTTGTGAGCTAAATTCTTTTTTTCAATTTTCTATGATTTTAACAAGTTTAGGATGAATAGTAACTTCCAAGAACTAATCTTTGATTTCTTGTTTTCTTTGGTTGATCCAAGCTTTGTTAAGGCTATACAAGGACTAGATCAAGCTTAGTAAGGCTACTACATACTCCAAGTAAGGTAATCATCTCAAGAAACCCTAGCTCTTAGTTTAAGTTTTGATGATTATTGGATGATTTTGAGATTAGTTATGAAATGGTGTGTTATAAGCATGATTATGTAATTAGCTTTATTGATCTAAGAGATATAATGAATATGATGGTGAAGTATGATATTTATGGACTTTTTGAGATGAGAATCATGTGTATAAGATGTATGTATGCCCGGTGTGGCTTGGTGATTGTTGTAACAATTTGGAAATGTCCGATTTATAGCGGTCGTAATGCCCGATTTTCGTTAACCTCTAGAAAACCGTGCATAAAAGTTATGATGAGTTTCTGCCCTTGATGAATAAATGACATGCCCTTGTACATCTCGAGCCATAGATCATTTTGGCGCAAGAATCGAAACATTTCGACTTATGGTTTAGGAGTTATGGTCAAATTACTAAAATTGGTTTGAAACCGTAAGTAAAAGTTCGTAACTTCAATTGAACCCTCGTAAAACATGTTACTCAGTGACGAATCTTAGTAAATATATACTAGAGGTCATAAGGAAGGTATGAGAGAAAACCACATGTCAAACGGATCGTTTTCCGATTTTATAAAAATGTTTGAATCGAAGTTAAGCTTGAACGAACCCCTTAAAAGTATAACTTTAGTTATAACTTAGAAAAAGAACGATAAAACTCGTGGTTTAATCTCGGTTCGTAATCGATCAACTTTAGAACTTATACGACTTAAGTATATACCGAGTGTGGGTATGATGACATGTCGTAATAACGAACAAATGTCGGATCATATCAGTAATAAAAAGAGTTACACTAAAAGGTGTATAACGAGATGATTCGAAAACGTGTTTCGATTTAAGTGAAGTTTATACCTAGACTTTTAAAACGTGATAAGTGGTTAATCTCGAATGTTCTGATTGTTTTTAGATCATCGAGCAGACCCAGGACACGCTATCTCCACCCACACCCGATTACCAAGCAAGTATTCAAAACTCTGAACTTGTTGTTGTGATAATATATATATGTGATTGCCATTTTACATATGCCATAGCATGCATGCCTATTGTCAAAATTATATTATGATACATGTTCCCTGAATTGATATTGGCTTATAGACTAGATACGAATTATCAGTTATAAGCCGGATTGTTTGGATAAGACCCTTAGCGAAGGGCATATGATATTCATTCTTAAATATAGACCGGGAGTCGGTATTTTGAGATATAGATAGTCGTGGAAACCCGGAAGGATTCCAACGACAGATTATTATTTATCTGAAGAATGTTATTATTAAACTTTATTTATATTCCCATAAAGTATCAATTACTTGGAAATATTTCGAGGAATGTTGTTTGAGTATTATCTCAGTCGAGAGATATTAAATGAATGTTAGTTTCGAATATTCATTTAGAGTTGATTATTTAATGAATATTATTTTGATATTCATTAGAATGTATTTATTAAATGAATATTACTTTCGAATATTCATTTAAGGTTTTATGTACTTGATGAATATTATTTTAAAATATTCATTGGAAGTTCTATTTACTTAAGGAATATTATTTCGATTATTCCTTAAAAGTTTTGATTTCTAAATGAATATTATTTGGATATTCATTTAGAAAATTAATTATTAAATGAATATCATTTTCAAATATTCATTTAAGGTTTGACTTATTTATTGAATATTATTTTAAATATTTTTGGAGTTTAATTATTTAATGAATATTATTTCGAATATTCATTTAAGGAGGGATTTATTTAGTAAATAATTCCATATATTCATTCGAGGATTACTTACGAGCAATATTATGAGTTAAAAATATTTCGTAACTATTATTGAGTAAATAAATATTCTTGGAATATTTATTTAATTCTTTTAAATTCTTTTTAAAATGATTTATATTATTCGGAGATTATCTTTCACCTTCAGATATTATGTAAAATATTTCGGAGTCTTTTTACGACTATTTTATCAAGGAAAGGTTCCCAACTCTTTATTTTTCATTTAAATCTATCTTAAAATGATTTAAATGCTCGCTCAAACTTCCATATTATAGGGGAACCTACTTGAGCAATGTTATTTATCTTGTTGACTTCCCGGTCATAATTTATCCTTTTCACTCGCAACTTGGTTGCTATGGACTCATTAAGTCTGTGTGTACCTTCTCATCATTCGAGGGGTAAGATTGTTGGAACAAGTTGATATCCATTAACAAGCAAAAGCTTGGGAAATGTTGGTGAATTTTCCTTTCCAACTAGATACGACTACTTTGTGGAGTCTTATTAACAAGTATTTCACTTTGGGAAGGGAGGACAAACTCTACGTTTCATTGTTGTGGATTTATTCGAACTAGGAGTCGTGTGTAAGAGGCCGAGTCGCGCGGTCCATCACAAGGCCTAACCATTGGCCAGGGAGTTACTGTTAAAGGCAATCGACAAGTGGAGCCGTCAGTTCTTCCTTCTACCGGTAGTAAACTATGTTGGGTTGTACCATCCCCGACTGATCATCAGGGAGTGGGATAGCTGGCGCATGATAACTCCAGTATTGGTTCATCTCCCAAATTGGGAATTCCCTGCAACACGTATCGAAGAGACTTCTTTTAGGTTGACGGTGTCTTTCGCAACACGTATCGAAGAGACTTCTTTCAGGTTGTAGGACTTCGAAAAATGTTAATAACTGGAATTGCAATATTTTCCTTGCAAGTCCTCTTTATATGATAAATGATAATATCTTGCTTATTTTCGACATAGCAGATATTCCCACATATATTTACATTTTGAGTTACTTGTAACTTCATCGTTCATATTATACTTCGTAAATGAATGGCATATGGTTTGAAAGATACTTTTGAACTGTTATATATTATCGTTCAGTTAAACATTATTGTTGGTGGGCTACTGCTCACCCTTGCTTTATTATTATATCACAATAACAGCTAGACCAGATGACTCGCACTAGGTGTACTCGACGCTGGCGAGGATAGATTTATTCTTTCAATACCAAGTATATGGTCTAGTATGACTTATGTAAATGGATGGCAAAGAGCATGTATTCATATTGTAACTTTTTTGGGTTGTAAGAACTCATAATGTGTTTAATAAAATTTGGTTGTTACTCTGATTTCATCTTTGGGACTATAACGGGTGTGTCTTATATTGTTGTGTTGGGTCATAAAGATGTAATTTATTTTGAGTAGAAGTAAGTTCAAGTATTGTGGACAGAATTGGAGACCGTAACGACCGGATCCCGGACCCCGGATCTGGGGGTGTTACAGAAGTGGTATCAGAGCGTACGTTATAAACCCCAGAGATGAGGCGACATTAAAACAATAAATTCACTAAGATAATAAGAACTCTTGCCAAGTTCATAGTCTGACTACTTAATGTAGTGATGACATATAAAACCCTTATGGGAACTCTTAAGTATCATGATAGTAACTTAGCTCGATATCGTATCGACGAGTAAGGCGATAAACCTTGAGGCATACGAGCAGCAGCGCGATGATGCTTTATATACTGAAGATCAGCGGGTAATTTGATGGAGTACCCTACTGGAGACCCGGAAGAGGTTCCAGCAGATAAGGAAAAATCCTGTTAGGATAAGGAGCTTACCCTTGAGGAATGAGGGCTGCAGCCAGAAAGATTGTGATGATTAAGGTATAATGCTCAGAAAAGGGAGCATAAAGAACTGAGTTATTAGTAAGAGAACTGAAGATTCATGTTGGATTCGTAGCCGGACTACTGGAGGTAGTACCAGCAAGTAAGACGGATTGGAAGAATTACTTGAGATCCTATACGGGAATAGATGAGAATCATTAGAGACTTTTATATTAACGAAAAGAGTGCTAGAGGGATGTATGATTATCAAAGACATCGATATAAGACGAGGAGCAGAGTCCCTAGGAATAGTTGAGAAGGAGGTAGTAAGTGCTATATCATTTGATAAATTAATTAGTATGCATATTGTCAGTAATAATTCGCCATGAGAAGGCAGATGTCATAGGTTGTAACTTATGGAACCAAATTGAGGTTAATGAGGTGGTTTTATTCAAGGAAATGTTCATGTTATGAATGAATCAGTTAGAAAGTAAAGACATTGGGAAGTGACAGCATGATTGGATAAAGTTAAGTAAGCAAGACAATGATCTCAGAACCTACCGGAAGATAAGACCAGTGAGCCAAGATAAACTCATAATGAGACTACTGTCAGAGACTAAGTATAAAGTTATTTCAACTCAGTGAAATGATGAAGCAGAAATGTTAGATGCATGTGACTCAGAGGAATATTAATCTTTTCTTTGAATGAATGATAGTAGTTACCTTAAGTTTATTCCGACGCGGAATTATAACGGATCAAGTAATACGATCAGCAATTAAAGAGAAAAATATGAGAAAATCTTCCTGGAGCTAAAAGGTGGAATTTGTAATGACCAAGAGTTGGCATTACTTAATGGAAAAAGGAGACTTTGTGCTTCCAACGATGCTTCGCATAAAGGATTAGGATGTGTGCTTGCGCAACACGACAAAGTACTTGCGGATGCATTCGGACAGCACGGTCCACCAGATCGGATGGCCTTAGTAGTGCCAATTCTGTGGAACAACCAACTCCGACGGGAATGTTCCTTCTGAGACTAGTGGTCAGGTAGATTGACATTTGGTAATATTGAATCTCAGGACGTATGGGTATCAGGACGTTGTGTCAGGTTTCAGTTTGAAACTGTTAATTCCCTTCTAATATAATTGGTTCCTCTCCAGTGGTTAAACTTCCAATCTGATGACGATTATTTCGTTAACGATGATTGCTTATGGTTCTACCTGCTTGGTGGTTCATAGGATTATTCTTCAGGTTTCGAAACTGGTCTCCTTAAATGTTACCAGTAGATGGATAGATTGACCAGAATTTCCCTGAGTCTGGAAAGGAATTCGGTGAATTTTGGCAAACCTTGTCTTTCTGATTATCAGAGAACATCATTAAAGAGAATGGGAACTGGAACGAACCCTGTGGATTGGGTAAGGTTGTCGTCATATGGGTTAGTAGACGGACCCTGAGTATTACAATCGATGGTAGAGATAAAATGATGAAGTAAGATTGGACGGAAACAGGAAATGTAAGTAAGAAACCAGTCGGACTGAGAAACTCCGGGATTGACTTAAGTGAAAAGGCTGTTATGCCAGGAATGGTAAGCTTGTGTGGCACGTAGGATTGATAAGAATAGTTGAAAAGATAGAAGTAGAGGAAAGGTGACCAGAGATGGTGCCGAATAGTCGATTAAGACTTATATGAAGTAAAGTTTTGGAAAGGTAGAAAGGTATCAAAGAAGGCACTATGCCGGCAATTGCTAGAAAAGTAATGCTATTAGCCAACCCCTAAAATCATATATATATATATATATATATATATATTTTTTTTTTTTGTGGCCAGTTGAGGCCAAGTCACAAAGGATTATCAAGTGACTAGACTAGCAATGAAAGGACAAAGCAGGATTGCTTCTAAGAAAGCACCGACTGCAAGGGCTTCTGATATAAAGGAAACATTAATGAGATCGTAGGAATCTTATGCTGAACAACCCATGTTTTGATTGGGAATTCACTAGACCTTTTTGGGATGGGGTCACCCGTACTAAAGTGACTCATGTGTATATGGTTGTCTAAGATTACGAGTAAAATGGAAGTATAGTGACTTGAGATGTATGATGTTAGGGTATCATGAATACCATGAATATATTATGACGGAGGAAAGTAAACAACGAAGGTTTATGAAGAGAGGATAGAAATGGTCAGAGATTGATCAGTATGCTGTAGAAATTTTGTATAAGGCAAGTACCTTTGAGAAGAACGATAAGTACTAAGAGATTCACGTTGAACTCGACCAATATCTTCCAAAACATCCTTGCTACCATTACCAAGTTCTGTAAGAGAGCAAATAGGCATATGTTGCCTTTTTGAAGGCCAAATAGGCTGACAACTATCTGAAAGAAGAGGGTGGCATTAAGTTACCAATCGATTATCAAATGAGAACAGTTGAAAAAAGACCCTTATTAAGGATACATGATCTGATTGCCAATTATAGGATGCAAGAATTCCCTGGCAGTTGAATTAAGGATAGGATATCCATAAATTAAAGCAAACCCTGGGGAATGCACAAGGGATGGCATTAACCCTAATAAAGACATTGTGAATTCAGATGATATGAGTTGGACTTGCTAAGGCAACAATGACCGGTAAGGATTATTAAAAAGAGTTCTGGAAAGAACATAGATAGAATTATTAGAGTATTGATCAATGACGTCTTGATATACCCTGTACCCAGAAAATACAGGAGGAATGATAGGATGACCTAAGAAACCTTACAAGGAAAAAGGTAATATTTCGAACTTCAAAATGGAAGTTTGGTAAGGAATGTATGACATAGTAACAATAATGCCAGATGAGGCATGTATGAAACCCTGAGGAAGTATGGATTGAACCCATAAAGGTTGAGATTATCCTAAGATAAAGAAAGAACTAAGAAAAGAAGTATCCTAAGTAGGATTGGGAATAAACGTGATAAAGTTCCCACGGGTAGGTGAAAGCAATGACTTATGGAAAAAGATGGATAGATATATTTTTCTCCTTCAGCAGAGCTTAAGGGAGAATGCTTTCACCCAACAGTGATGGGAATGAGGTAGAAAAGTTTGAGTTGGAATGTATCCAGAGAGCATGGATTACAAGAAATTGTTAGTATCAGGAAAGGCCAATGAGGTGGCCGACAGTTTAAGTATAGAAGAATAATTACAAATGTTCATACCGAAGAAACAGAATGATATTTGGAAGGGCCTTGAAGGTCATATCGGAGTGGAGGAATTTACATTCCTTCTGATGAATGTGCAAGAATCGACGGTAATAATAGTTTAAGTAAAGATTCGATTCCCGATATTGTCTTAAGCAAACTACACACCGTAGAAGGTCCCGTTTTGAGGCAAACCAGGACCATGATACAAAATTGACGAAGTAAACCATTAAGTTTCTAGTCTTTTATGGAAGAGGTATGAGTGATACTTTTATCAACCGGATATAGCTGCGATGCTTGAAACTCTTCTACAATTTTATCTACTTCATGTAATATCTACATCAAGTTCAGGAAGTGCTCCTTATGGATAAGGAATAGTGATTACTTTGTCTCCCTAAAGGATTGAAACCCGTATGGTTAGCTATTAACGCACTATGTAAACAACAAGCGAGGGTGATTCTTCTAAGAAAGTAGATGACAACATAAAGATAAAGAAAGTGCTGTTATTGATAAGCTAAATGGCATGTTGATGAATGACAAGCAAGTTGTGTTAGTGTACTTCTGCGCAAAAAAGATAAAGAATATGAGGTTGATGATTCATGATGCTAAATGTATTCCCGTAGAAAGAATTAATGAGACTTAGAGAGAAGGTCGGTTGATCCCGAGACTTATTGGGCCATCTGAGAGTTTAAAAGTGTTCGGAAGGTGGCATTCGAGTCAGCCTTACCCCCAAAACTTATAGCACGGTCATAACGGGTTTTCATGTGGAAAGGCTATGCCAGTAAAATGCAGAGGCTCAATAGATGATAAGAGTGCGAGCAGGTAGATGTATGACCTGGTCTGACTTACGAAAGATAACCTGTGAAAAACCGCGGGTAGAAAAGAATAAGTGATGAGAAACAAGTTGACAGAAGTAGATTATATTGAATCTAAGTTAAAGGGATCGGCCAGATTCATTTCGAAGAATTTAAATTGGAATAATGTGATGATTATAGAGTAAATGTAACGGAATACCAATAAGGAGGTACCAAGTGCAAAAGATATCTCAATAAAGAGACGAAGTCCCTGTTTAAAAATCAATATGGAGATATGCTGGTGACTGAAGTCCTTGTGCATGGGATGACCAAGTTTGAAGTGGAGAGACTGAAAGATCAATCACTATCAGGTTTTAAAGCCACTAAGTTGTTCACAAAGGTGGAAACTCTTGAACAGGAGGTGGTCTCTCTCAAACAGTCTAATGCTCATCTAACAAACCAAGTTGCAACTCTCACTGAGCAGTTGAACACTCAAGCCTCCACCACAGCTGATGTTCTTCTGCATCAACAATCTATGTTGTCTGCAATGATGAAGCATATGGGTCTCCCTCTTCCAGATGAATCTGCCAATCTCACCTCTTCGAACCTAAGGGCCCCTACTAAAGCCTCAGTGCCTGACACCAAGCCTAAGGGGGAGAAGAGAAACCTAAGGGACTCAAAGCCTAACGGGGAGTCAAAAGAGGAGAAGTCTAGAAAGAAGAAACCCAAGGAGAAAGGTATTACAATAAATGAGGGTGGTCATCAAAGGAGTTCAAAATCTATAACCCATGTTCCAGGAAAAGGGAAAGCCAAAGTTGATGAACCTCCAACTACTCTGCCAGTTACTACTCTACCAACTGTGCATCACTACTCCCAGTGGCCAGAAGCAATCCATCACCACCACAGTGGTTGCAGGGAGTATGCCATCTGATAAACCTCCATCCTCCAAACCTGAAAGTGCCAAGCCTGTAGAAGTAAAGGTGGTTACTGAGGCCAAGCTACAAGAAATTGCAAACTCTAATGATTATCATGATGATGCATTCTTGGAGTTTCTGAAAGTATCAAGAGAACAGGCTGGTGACACTCAATTGTATCTAAGGAGCTTGAAGGATCAGATCGATTACTTCACTGTGATACCTAGAAAAGTTGATAGCTCATGGCTCAAGGAAGTAATGATGGTAGCAAAATCCAGAATCTGGCATCTAACCTACAAAACTCTACAAGCCTTAAAACACTCAGAGATAGATGCGCTGATTGAGCTCATAGAGAAGAGGAATGTAAATGAAAATAATAAGAGTCTGTATGATGACTTGAGGAATGGCCAACCTTCAAGGCTGCCAGAAGTGATTAAGAAGCCATGGACAATCATCTATCAGTCTGGAACCAGAGTTGAAGAGATTAAACAATTGGTCATTCCCAATGATCTCACTTCTCGAAATCACAGACTCATTATTTCCATCATTGATCTACTGCAAAAGAAGAAGGGGACAAGTACTGCTGAGGAGATAGAGGCACTGCATATTCTCAGATTATTCATTGCAACTGGAGTAATTCCAGAAATGGCCAAACCAAGGAGGAATAAGGATGATGAAGATGAAGACAAGAGTGATGGGAAGAGAAGTCATCACAGGAGTGATAAGGGGGATGAGGATAAGAAGAAGAAGAAAGACAGCAAGGACAAGAAGGATGATGACCAAGGCAAAGTCTATGAGAGGAAGAATGGAAAACAGCAAGCCTTAGGCATTTCTAGCAGTAATCTCACCACAACACAAGACTCTAAGTCTAGGGTGAATGTTGTTAGTAATGACCTACCAAAATCTAATCCCTTGGCTTCTGCAACTGTTTTACCACCTCAAGAGGAGAAGAAGATTCAAGTCAAGAAACCATCTGTATGTTTCAAAAAGCAAACTGCTAATGGAATACTACAATGGTCTACCGGTAAAGGTCACATACTACTTCTAGGCAAACCACACTAAGAGGATCAAATTCAAACAAGCAGCAAGAAAACCAAAGCTTCCCAAGTCAAGAACCCTAACAATCTATCCAGGCCTAAAACTCCAACCACTAGATGAAGACTACACTGAAGACCAACTGGAATACCTTAGAGCTCAAAGAATCTATCATGTTTCAATCATTGATGACTCCCTTGAGATCAAGTATACTGATGGAAGATAGAAGAAGTTTAAACAAGGGCAGTGTCAAAATTTGGGCAAGTTATATGACATATAGAGGATTATTGCCATGTTTGATGCAAATGATAAAGTGGAAAGAGTATGGAAGCTGGAACTGATTGACTTTGTGAAGATGAAGAGAGATCATGAAGAGCTGATAAGAAAGGGGTGCCTTGAGAAGTGGATCAAAAGGGAAAAAGAAATTGATAAACTGGAAGCTGAAGCAGAAGTGTTGAGGGCTAAGGGATTGTGTAGAGTTCAATTTAATCCCTATGTGGTGAAGTATAGGAGAAGAAATGGAGATAATGTCAATATAAGAATGAACCTACTCAATCACTATCCTGCCAACATTCTGAAACCAGTACTTGAAGATTTCAAAGACTCTATCTTGCTTGAAGAATTGGATGCAATGGCAGAAATCATAAGAGCTATGGATGAGAATGCAAGGAAGGAAAAAGAAAGAAAACAGAAGGTATATGATGATCTACTAGCCAAGGAAATGGAGATGGAATCAAATGATAAAGGCTAGCATCTCATTATAGTCTGTAAGATTACACACTTGTATTTCTATTCATGTTCTTAGTTCAAATCTACATACCTGTACTTTTCAAAGTTTTATCTTCATGTATGTTAGGCTTGTTATCAGGCATGAAATTGTGAATAAGGGTCTTACTCATAATTTGGGGGAGATTGTTAGTCACAGAGACATGCCTGTACTCATATAATAACAAGCCTAAGTATGTGTAATACTATGCATTACCTACATGACCTCTTAACTGAGGGAACCTCTAGTTGTAGAGTTTCTATTTGTTCTGTACTTGTAATATGCATCAAATCCTAGTTGTGTAACTGTACTTATAAAGTCAAGAATAATGCTTGAAAGAAGTTCCAATGTTCATGCCTCAAGCAAGGAGATAAATACTGTCAAATAATCACAGTTGGGATTTGAAGAAATGAAGAATTTGCCTAAGTACCAATTCGAGAAGTACATTTGTCTATTCGAGAAGTCTAGCATTCGAGAAGTCAGGGATTCGATATCTCAAAAGACAATGTTCGATATCTCTGAAGGTCAACTAGTCAAAGCCTTATTCAAGAACTCAGAGATTCGACATGTCTAATACTCTATTCGAGAACTCATGGAGTCAACAAGTCAAAGCATCATTCGAGTTCTCTAAGAGTCAACAAGTCAATGTTCTATTCGATATCTCAAGGACTAAAGAAGCTATTCGATATCTCAAGGATTCGATAAGTAAAATGCTCTATTCGATATCTCAAGGATTCCTGAAGAAAAGACTTATTCGAGAAGTCATTCGGTATGTCAGTTTAACACTATTCGAGAACTCAGAGTTATCGATTAAGTCAATTCTAGTTCTCGAATCACCAACAGAGTTACTTCTCGAATACAATCTTGGAGACAAAATATTGAAGAATTGTACAAGTCAGAAACCTGCAACAAGTTAAAGCACTTTATGGACCACAATCTGTAGTGTACTTTGGAAAAGCCTACAAAGAAGCTTGGAGAGATGTACAAGAGACAAAGAGCTAAAGAAGTGGATCTGAACAGAGCTTTGCAAAGTCAAACCTGTAGCCGTTTGGATGCTTACTCAAAAAGGATAGATACACTAGAAAGTAAAATTGTTTAGCTACCTTATTTGTAGTAAGTAGGTTGTATTCATGCTCTATAAGGATACAGCCTCACTTCCTTAGAAGTTAAGTTTTTCATACACAAAAAAAAAATCTCTCTGAGAAAAACGAAGCTGAGAATACTAACTTTTGTATTCACAGATTGTAGCAAAATCTTTATCTAATAATATATTAGATTAAAGTGATATTGTGTTGTGTTGCTCGCTTATTATTTTCCGCACTTAAATTATGGCACACACTTAACACTTATCTTGCTATACAGATTCAAAAACAACGAAAAGTTCAAGAATCCATTCACCCCTCTGTATTCTTTCTTGTATTCTATACTCAACAAAGTGTGAACCGTGAAGTGTCACTTTAACATGCATTATTCCACTCTCTCAAAGGAGTATTTGTAAGAGATAATTACTAAATGGACCATTTTCAAGGTGGAAGCCCGTCCATTGGCTCCTATATATGAAATTTTGTCTATCGTAATTAATTTCTCAAAAAATTCTACCTAATATGCATGTGTATTGCATCAAGGATATTTCTGAACAGGCTGTGTTGTATCAATCCTGATGCTGCACATGAAGTGCCGCATTAGGGGCCTGATACGGCAGATGAAAATGTGTCTTCTGATATGGTAGACGAAAATACGTATTTGTAAGGTATTTTGGACCGAATTTCTGAAATAGGATAGGCAGGTACATGAAAATTGGAGATGGTGCATTTTGGCCTTTTGGGCCATCACCGTATTTGTTTAATTATCCATTGTCTTGAAAAATGATATTTTGAATTTGTTAATAATTATTTTTAATAATTATTTTAATTTAAACATGAATAATTTATATAAATTCAATTAATGATATACATGATTTAAAACTTATATTATGAAATTTTAAATTAAATATGGCGTTGACAAAATTTGAAACTTGAATCTCTAGTAAAGTAATTTAATTATAAAAAGTATTTAGTTATTAGATCTAACAGTTTTTATCTATTACTAAAAATCTAACGATCATTATTCGTTGTTGTATACGGATTTTTAATATGTATTTTATTAGTAATCGGAAGATGTGGTGTGATATTTTTGGGTATATATTAATGATTGCAAGATTATGTTTTAAATTAAAAAGTAACATGTTTTAATTAGAAAAAATATATATTCATAATTGGAAGATACGATATTTTAGCTATTTATAAAGGATAATATCTTCAATTAAAAATAAATGTCTTTTAATTAAAAAAAAGCAATCAATTAATTACCATTAATTACATAATTGTATTATTTATTTATTTTAATAATTGGGATAATCGTGTCGAAAACCAAACACCAACATTTTCAATATTTTGATTTTAGTTGGTAAAAATTCTAAAACAAACGATCGCAGTCCATTTCAAGACAGTAGTCAAAGCAAACCTAGATTTTTAGTAACTTCACACATCCATCCGCCTAAAAACATATCCTAAACCTCGTTAAATTGTAAACACATATCCTGAATACCTCATTTCAGTTAAGTGTCTACGCTTCGATGGATGCATGTAAATCATTACAAAAATGACTTTACCACGTAAAATTTGCTCTTTTTACATGCAAGATGGCTTACACTGTGTTAAACCTTGACATATTTCATAGCCAGATTTCTGTGATACACGCATACTCATGGATAAAAGTTTCACAGATTTTTAATCAATCAAAATAAAAAAAAATATTATACATATGATCAATAACCATGAATTCACAATTCAATCAGAACAAAGGCCAGACACATATTATATCCCTGTTTAAAGTATTTAAGGGCGTAGTCGGAATGACTAAGTGATTTGTCTGTCTTTCAAGATGCACAATGTAGGCCAGTGAAAACTGAACTTTCAAAACTAATGGAGTATAAATGTCTAGCTGTAGCACAAATATTTGTCTGGTAATCACAGTCCCCACAGATAAGAAACTTGACAGCCGGAACGACAGCATGATGACATTTTGATAGACCATTATCAGCTGAGATTCTTGAACAACTCAGGAAGATGAGAGTTGGTCAACTTGGTTCTCTTGCTAATTTCATGTTTCTTCTTCCTTTGCTTCGGTTTGTTGGAGATGCCATGAACCTGTGCTTGGGCTCTCCTCTTGGCAGTGTTTGTAGCTGGTTTCATCCCATTCTTCTGGAGATCCTTTTCAATGTCGATGATATCCCTTGGTAATTCAATTCCCCTGAATAGCTGTTTCAGATCATCAACCTTTATAGGTACCCTGGGATCGTTTGGGTTTGCTATGTCTTCCTGTGAATCGAAGTTTGATAGCAGCCAGATTTCGCCAGCAGCTTTCAGAGCCTAGGTACACCAAAGAGAAAGGAAACAAAAAAAATTAAAAAATTACACTCATGGCTCTTCTAAAAAGGATTAAAGAAAAGGGGGAAAAAAAGTGATCTGAAACATATCAAGAGTGATATGCATGCCATAGAGAAGTATAACAAGCAAAAAAATTTACAAGGTAAACTAAATGTATATTTCTCAGAACCAAACCCGAATAAAGAGGATACTAGCATTTACATACCGATATGTCACAAATCAATAGATTCAATAGCAAAGTAACAGTGTAGCCCAAGAATTTTCTTTCCGGTTATTTACCTACTTGACTCCGTACATCCAAAAAAATATGCTTTAAAAATACCGCTTCAGAAATATAACTCGAATTACTTGATTAGAATTTACATCACTACTTTATCAGAATTTACATCAAATCAAATTGAATTCCAGTTTGATATAGATTTACCTGTAAATCATCCATAACTGATGGGTATGCATCTTTGAGATCGATGACAGCTATACCCTCGGGGAACTTCCGTATCAGCTTAAGAAGTTGACTCTTATCCTTTAGGTCATGCTTGGACTGTAGGCATATTATACAGATCAAGTAATTAGCACGCAGATATATACAAACGAAAAAGAAGCCCCAACAGCTTTTTTCTAATATATATGCATTTTTTTTTCAAAGCAATATGATGAAGAAAGCGAAATGATGAAGAACTAATAAAACCCAAAGCTCAACATAAAAACTTGTCAAGATAATTTTACCTTGTAAGAGAAGCGCTTTCCATCATAATAAACTTTTAAATTGTTTCTCAAGCTGTCAAATACAGCCTTGTTGGCGTTCACATCAACATAACATGCTTCATTTATTTGCTCCCCTGTAAAGGCTTGCCTTGTCTGGAGACATGAAGAAAATTCATGAACTGGAAAATGTACATAAACAAATTCCTGACTAGAATACAATCGTACATAAGTCCAGTTCCCTGCAATTCTTGTAGATCCTCGAAAAAAATACCACAACTGCAGAAATTCTAAAAAGGGAACCAAGTCAAGAATAACATTCAAAATTTTGACTCAAAGAGGGCAAGTTGCACTGAATAACATAAATTAAGTTGTCCAAAACATTTTTACATGATCCCGTATATTTGCAAAAGACTTTATATGCGTAATATAAGTAAATGTACATAATATTTAGTTATTACCCTTAATCTCCTCTCAAATCACATTCACATTATCCCTCCATTACGAAATAAGAGTTCCTACAAACCAACACATTTGGAGAGGTAACGTAACTGTCCATTAGTAGCAACTACAAGGAACTTAAAAAAGGCATTTTTATACTCTATCAGTATACTTTTCCTTATCATAACACAGGATGTGTAATTCAAAGTCCTCAAATCTTTTACAAACCAGAACGAAGACAGACATCATAGTCTCTACCAATACCAAATGCCAGGAATATGTCAGAGTGGAATACACATATATAATAGATTAAGAAAACTAGAAGTAGAGCGGACTTCTATGTACCTCTAGTAGCAAGTTTATAACAAGCTTTATCTGAGCCCCTACAGGGGCTTTCCTTATGCTGTCGATGTGTTGGAGTCTTTCTGTTTCACTTGAAAATTTTAGCAGACTTTGCATTTCCAGGGTTATAAGGTGTGACTCTTGAGGTTGACTTCGAACTTTTTATGCTGCTAAGGGTCGTCTGACACATCTCTTGCTGCTTCTTGAACTTGTCTAAACTCTCTTTAGTGCCATCTGAAAATTTTGACAAGAAAGAACAAATTTTGTCAGCACAAGAAAAATAAAAATAAAACAGATCACCGTCTATTTTTAGAGCCTAAATCCATGTGTTACAAAATTAAATTAAATACTCAAAATCGGATCCATAACGATAAGCAACTTACATAAGAGACCAGTTTTTTTACAATATATTGGATATCAGCTACCAAAGTGCTTTAAAGATATAAAAGTAAACAACAAAAAGATTGCATTTAAAGCCAAGGAACGGATGCTTACTAAGTCAGCATATAAATGAGTGCCAAATTGTGATACTTCAATCTACATATTACATAGCTGCCAAGGGGACAACAAAACTGAATATAATCCGGCTTCGCTTGACGAGAGTATCATGATTTATGACCAAATATAAAAAACTAAAGCACCTTAGCATTAAGCTTTTGCGCAGACTAACACAAACACATCCAAGTTGTAGAACATGAGGACCAATATGTGGCAAATTAGACTAGAATGACAAAATGAATCTCATGAGGAACATGAGGACCAATCTCCTTACAGTAGCATTGAATCTCAGACTTGTCTTTCTTCTCAGATTTGGTATCCTTTCTCTCAGATTTTCTGAAACTCTTTCTGTCAGAATTTGAATCTTTCTTAGAAAACCTTTTTCCCTTCTTGAAGTTCTTGAAACCCATCTTCTTGAAGGTCTTCACCATCAAAGTAGCCATTTGCATCATTTCTTCTTCATCATCCTCAGAATCAGATGATTCATCAGTGTTTGAGTCAACATCAGAATTAGATGACTCACTTTCAGAATGTATGACCAAAGCTTTTCCCTTAGCTTTCTTCCTTAATGCTTCATTCTTCAAGGGTTTTTCTTCAACCTTAAGAGCAACAGACTTTGTCTTCTTTCTTGATCTCTTGTTTCTCTGTTCCAGTTCCAGTTCATGAGTTTTGAGCAACCCATAGATTTCATCAATCTCAGTGTCAGCAAGATCATAATTATCTCTTATAGTGGTTGTCTTTACATCCCACTTTTCAGGTAGAGCAAGAAGAAATTTGAGATTTGAATCTTCTAGATCATACTCTTTATTGACCAATGACAAATCAATGAGCAGCTTACAGAATCTGTCAAATGTTTCTGTCATGGTTTCTTCAGATTTAGCCTCAAAATGTTCATACTCCTGTGTGAGTATGTTCCTTCTGTTCTTCTTAATAGCAGCAGTTCCTTGACATCTAACTTCAAGGGCATCCCAGATTTCTTTGGCAGTTGTGCAGTTAATCACTTTGTTAGACATAACATTGTCTAATGCACTATGAAGTAGATGTCTAACCTTTGCATCCTTAGCAATAGATGAAATATCCTCAGGAGTCAGATCTTTCTTCTTCTTTGGGACTTATTTAGCTTCTTGACCAGCAGTAACAACAGATAACTTTGTAGGATTATGAGGACCTTCATAAATTCTGTCAAGACATTCTGGATCTGTAGCCTCCAGAAACATGGTCATCTTCACCTTCCAGATTGAATACTCTGCCGGCCTGAGAATAGGAACCCTAATTGTCTCATAACGACTCACAGTAGTAGGTTGAGCCTTCTCAGTACTTGCACTAGAGCCTGATGGAGAAGGTATCTCTGCCATTGATTATAGTTGTGTGTGGATCTTAAACTGTATAAAATAACAGATGTGCTCTGATACCAATTGTTAGGCCGAATACACAAATATAATCAAGTTTGTATGAGAGAATAACAATTAACACACATTTAAATCAAAAACTGTATGGAATTAATAACTCCTCTCTTAGTGATGTAAAATATCACAAAGAGCTGCTTAGGTTACAATAGAATGATAATACGTTTCACGATACCCTTCTAGGGTTAACCTAACTGTATTTATAAAGATATACAGCTACAGTACAATCGATAATTGATACTCCTATAAATCAGCTATACAAATGTTATCAATTATGATTGCTACGCGTCTTCTTAGTCAATACAATGTCTTCGACAGCTATCCAATCTTCAAAGATATTGCTTCTATAATTATCTCCAATTATTCTTCAAAGTCTGATAATGACCAGTAGATGCTTCCTCCTGACAGAGTTTAGCAAACTCTGTCGAGCTTCCAACTGTCAGAGTTTAATTAAACTCTGACCGCTTCCAGCTTCCAGTTAAACTCTGATGAATCACTATAACACTTAAACATTGACTTTATTCACATCAATTATATTTAACAAGGTTTACTTTCGGATCGGGTCGTTTCAGATTAAAATCGAATAAATTTGGGATTAACATCAGATAAAATTCGGTTCGGTTCTTTTTGGATTAGATTTTGTCGGATCGAAAAAATTTGGTTTCATTATGTTGTATCAATTTTGAATTAACATTAAAATTAAATAAATGTCGTTAGTAAGTTTGTAGAAGTATAATTATAATGCGAAAATAAATACTCAATTGAGTAATATAAACTTGATTATTTTTTTGAGTATTTAATATTTCATATTACTTTTTCTAGTGTTTACTTGAACCAGTAATATAAAATTATATTTTTGTTAAATGTATAAGATAATAATTTTAGCAAAATAATATTTACTATAATATACAATATCCATTTATTTTTAAAAAAATGAGTTATATTCACCTTTATTTTCACTTCTAACAAAATTAAAAGTGAATTTCGGTTTTAAAATTTTGTCATTATGGAATACACACTATACCATATGTAATTTAATTATATATACATGCAATAGTGCTCGAAGTTTCCAGCAAAAGCCGAAAAAATATATAATACTATTTATTTATTTTAAAATTATTGATTTACGTATCTTAATTAAACTTTCAAACATATTCAATTATACGTGACAATTTTTTAATCTAAATCTTTTTTTTTTGTCTTTTAAAGATTTTTTAAGTGGTTAAGATTTTTTTAGGTGGTTGAAAATGAACATATTATTATAATTAATAAGTCTCGTTTAATCATTTATATTACTAAATGGATTTTATTTCCTAATCATTTAAAAAAAAATTTCAATATGTTGAGAAATAGACTTGTAGAATAATTTTTTAATTTTTTATTTAATTAAAAAATGATCAAAAATTATTTATTAGGTTTTTATTTTGTTTGACAAGAATCTTGATGTGGTGGGGTGATACACATATTTGGAATGATTATTTTTTAAAAACAATTATTTAATAATGAGCAATAGTTATTTATTAGTTATTACCTTATTTTATATAAAAAAATATAGTTAATTACAATTCGGAAACATACTAATTATTAAACATGTGTATCCAAGAGATATGAAGGTTCAACATGTACAGATATACAGTATATTTGTTGAGTATTGAATACAGTAAAAGAATACAGAGGGGGGGTGAATGGATTCTTGAACTTTCTTCGTTCTTGAATCTTTGCAGCAAGATATGTGTTGAGTGTGTGAGATATGTAAGTGCGGATAACAAAGACAAACACAACACAATATCACTTTAATCTAGTATTTTATTAGATAAAGATTTTGCTACAATCTGTGAATACAAATGATAGTATTCTCAGCTTTGTTTTTCTCAGAGAGATATTTCTTGTGATGTATCTCAAAAACTTATCTGCTAAGGAAGTGAGGCTGTATCCTTATAGACATGGATACACCTACTTACTACAAATAAGGTAGGTAAACAAAATACTTTCCAGTCTGTCTATCTTATTTGAGTAAGAGTCCAACGGCTACAGATTTGACTTTGCAAAGCCTGTTCAGATCCACTTCTTTATCTCCTTGTCCCTTGACTTATCTCTCCAAGCTTCTTTGTAGGCTTTCCAACGTGCTTTATAGTACATAGTCAAATAAAGCGTCTTGGCTTGTTGCAGGTTTCTGACTTGTACAATTCTTCAGTATTTTGTCTTCAAGAATGTATTCGAGAAGTGGCTAAGTGAGTGATTCGAGAACTAGAATTGACTTAATCGATAACTCTGAGTTCTCGAATAGTGTTATATTGACATATCGAATCACTTCTCGAATAGCTCTTTTCTCTGGGAGTCCTTGAGATATCGAATAGAGCATTTTGACATATCGAATCCCTGAGATGTCGAATAGCATCTTGAGTCTTTGAGATATCGAATGTAGCTTTGACTTGTTGACCCTTTTGAGAACTCGAATATCACCTTTGACCTGTTGACTCCTTGAGTTCTCGAACAGAGTAATAGACATATCGAATCTCTGAGATATCGAATGAGATATCGAACAGTGTATTCGGAGATATCGAATAGTGTCTTCTGAGATATCGAACCCCTAACTTCTCGAATGCTAGACTTCTCGAGTAGACAGATGTACTTCTCGAATTGGTACTTAGGCAAATTCTTCATTTCTTCAAATCCCAACTGTGATTATTTGGTAGTCTTTATCTCCTTGCTTGAGGCATGAACCTTGGAACTTCTTTCAAGCATTATTCTTGACTTAATAGGTACAGTTACACAACTAGAATTTGATGTCTATTACAAGTACAAAACCAGTAGAAACTCTACAACTAGAGGTTCCCTCAGTTAAGAGGTCATGTAAGTAATGCATAGCATTACAAACAACTTAGGCTTGTTATTAGATGTATTCAAGCATGCCTCTGTGACTAACAATCTCCCCCAAATTGTGAGTAAGACCCTTAATCAAAATTTCATGTCTGATAACAAGCCTAACATACATAAAGATAAAACTTGACAGTACATGTATGAATTTTGATTAACAATGTGGATAGAACTACAGGGTGAGTAATCTTACAGCCTATGATGAAGTACAGCTTTGGCTTGCAAATCATCATATGCTTTCTGTTTTCTTTCTTTCTCCTTCCTTGTATTCTCATCCATATCTTTTATTATTTCTGTCATAGCATCCAATTCTTCAAGAAAAATTGAGTCTTTGAAATCTTCAAGTACTGGTTCCAGAATGTTTGCAGGATAGTGGTTGAGTAGGTTCATTCTGATGTTGACCTGATCCCCATTTCTCCTCCTATACTTCACCACATAGGGATTAAACTGAACTCTACACAATCCCTTTGCCCTTAGCTTTTCTGCTTCAATCTCCAGTCTCTCAATTTCTTTCTCCCTTGCTAGCCATTTCTCAAGACACCCTTTTCTGATTCTCTCCTCATGATCTCTCTTCATCTTCACAAAATCAATTAGCTCCAGCTTCCATACTCTTTCCACTTTATCTTCTGAGCTCAACAATGCAATGATTCTTTCTATGTCATCAAGCTTACCCCAGTGTTGACATCCTCCTTGTTTGAATTTCTCCTCCCTTCCATCAGTATATTTGATCTCAAGGCAGTTATCAACAATGGCAACATGGTAGATTCTTTGAGCTTGTAAGAATTGCAGTTGGTCTTCATCAAAATCTTCATCTAATGGTTGGAGCTTTAAGCCTGGATAGATTGTCAGGGTCTTTGATTTGGATAGCTTTGATTTCCTTGCAGCTTGCTTGAATTTGATTCTTTTTACATGATTACTTGACAGCAGTATGTGACCTTTTTTTGTAGACCATTGTAGTATTCCATTAGCAGTTTGCTTTTTGAAACATATAGATGGTTTCTTGACTTGAATCTTCTTCTCTTCTTGAGGTGGCAAGACAGTTGCAGAAGCCATAGATGTAAATTTTGGAAGGTCACTGCTGACAGTATTCACCCTAGACTTAGAGTCTTGTGTTGTGGTGAGGTTACTGTCAGCAATGCCTAAGGCTTGCTGTCTTCCACTTTTCCTTTCAGAGCCTTTACCTTGATCATCATCATTCTTCTTCTCCTTATCATCCTTCTTCTTTTTCTTATCTTCATCACCCTTATTACTCCTGTGATGTGTTCTCCTTCCATCACTTTTATCCCCATCCTTGTCTTGATCACCATCCTTGCTTGGGTTGAACTTAGCAGTCTCAGGTACAATCCCAGTTGCAATGTATGACCTGAGATAAGATATAGCTTCTAATTCTTCTGCTGTTCTTAAACCCTTCTTCTTGTTCAGTTTCTCAGTGATGGCAATGATGAGAGGTTTGTTCTGAGGAGTTAGATGCTTAGGGATGACCAGCTGCTTGATATCATCAATTCTTGTTCCAGCCTAATAGATAATGGTTCTGGGATTTGTGAATACTTCAGGTAGCCTTGAAGATTGACCATCCCTTAAGTCATCATAGAGACTCTTGTTGTTCTCATTCCTTCTTTCAATTAGTGCAAGGAACACCTCCACTTCAGAGTGCTTTAGGCCTTGTAGAGTGTTGATGGTTAGGTGCCATATCTTGGTCTTTCCTACCACCATTATTTCCTTGAGCCACAGGCTATCAACTCTTCTAGGTATCACAGTGAGGTAGTCAATCTGACTCCTTAAACTCCTGTGGTATGATAATGCATCACTAGCCTGTTCTTTTGAGACTTTCAGAAGCTCCAAGAATGCATCATCATGATAGACATTTGAGTTTGCAATTTCTTGTAGCTTGGTCTCAGTGACTACCTTCACCTCTATTGGCTTGGCGCTTTTCGATATGGTTAAAGAAGGTTTGTCAGATGGCATACTCCCTGCAACTACTATGGTTGAGATAGATTGCTTTTGACCACCAGGGGTAGTGACATGCACAGTTGGTAGAGTGACAACTGGAAGTGAAGTAGGCTCACCAACTTTGGCTTTTCCTTTGCCAGGCACATGAGTTAAAGATTTGGAAGCCCTTTGATGACCACCTTCATTGAATTTGATGCCCTTTACTGGTGGTTTCTCCCCCTTTGTATTTGAGTCCCTTGAAATCCTCTTCTCCCCCTTAGGCTTGTTATCAGGCACAGAGGCTGTAGGATTGACCTTTAGAGTTGAAGATTCATCAAGCAGAGGGAGACCCATGTGCTTCATCATATCAGCTAACATGGACTGTTGATGCAGAAGAACATCAGCTGTGGTGGTGGCTTGAGTGTTCAACTGCTCAGTCAGAGTAGTGACAGTGTCTGTAAGATGAGCATTAGATTGGGTGAGAGAGGCTACTTCCCTTCCAAGAGCATTGACCTTGGTGAACAGTTCAGTAGATTTGAAGCCAGACAAGGATTGTTCTTTCAGTCTCTGCACTTCAAACTTAGACATAGAATGCACTGGGACTTCAGTAGGCAGCTTGTCTTCATACTGATTTGCAAACATAGTTCTTAGCATGGCATTGGCATGGCATTGGCTTCTGTTGTCTGATCAGAAAGATTTTGAAATTTGTGCCCCAGACCTTTGACAGTATCTGATAGAATGGCTAAACCATTGTCCATCTTTATACAAGTAGCCTTGCAGGTTCGAATGTCCTTGAGAACAATCTCCATTTGAGGGAATTTAGCATCAAAAGTCCTTTTTATCTCATGCACCTCTTGAGTTATTGCTGTGCAAACTGCTTTAACTTCTATTTTTATGCCCTTGCCAAGGTAGTGTGCAGCCTTGAGAATGCCTTTGTAGGTGTCATTGATTGCCTCATACACATCATTAGGGGTGAGAGATTTGGCATTGGACCCTAGTGAAGTGATGTACTCCTCTCTGAGGTACTGGAGACCTTCTGAGAGAGGGATGTCATATTTTCCTTGTAGCCAAGCATCTACATTTCCATCTCTCTCAGTTTCATCTATGATCTTTGCCTTCTGTATTTCTACATCATCTCTGTGGCATAAGAGGATAGCTTCATAGTCTGGATTGGGCATGTTTGTAGTGAGAAGGTGCTGAGCAATCTTTGTGAACTCAGGGATCTGATCCACAATTAAGCTTTGGAGTGCTTCAACCGTCAATTGTGGTGGAACAGACCCTGATCCTGAAGCACTGTCATGTTGCACAGGCTTCAGCCATTGAGACATATAGTGAGAGCTAGAGCTAGGCAAGCTAGATTCCTCAGTTACAGATGCAACTTCTGTAACCGGATGGACAGACTCTACTACTGTTGTCTCCACAGGAGTGGGATGAGTTACAACAGTAGGTGACACAGGCACAATGTCTCTAGTGAAAACTAGTGAATCCTCTGTGTTTGTGATGGTGTCATTAGGATATGCCCCAGCATGCATTCCCTGACCATCTAAATGTGGTACCTGGGTGGTGAGCAAAGTGTCAGGCACTAAGTCAATTGAGTCCATTGGCTCACCAAGAGAATGGAATTCTTGGTGATCAATGCCTTGCTCCTCAATTTCTTGAGTTGCAGGCTCCAAAGAAATTTCAATGTTAGATTCTGGAAGAGAAGAGTGTTGTAGAATGGATTTTGGCAACTCCCCCTGAGAAATAGAGGGAGTTTCAAGTGTGATGTGCTCTCCACTCAGTGTTGTGCCAGCCTTATCACTCCCTTGTGCTGACTCTTTACAAGTAGGTGCATTGGGGAGGATGCTTGATTCTATAGATGCACCCTGTTGAGAGGATACATCTAGTGAGCTGTGTGCCCCTGATTTTATAACTTCAACCATTTGGGTGACTGAAGAGGTGGTTTTAGACTTCTTCTTCTTCTTTAGGCTAATGATAGGTGACTCAGGTTCCTCGCATTCTAAACCTAGTTCTACAGCCAAGGCTGCTTCAGTTAAGATGTTTAAAGGTTCAGAAGCAACCTGTTTTCTCTTCTTTTTACTAACATCACCCTTTTGAGAGGATGATGTAGTTGGCTCTGTTTTTGGTAGAGTATTTGTCTGAGAGGGTTGGTTAGCAAGCCTTGGGTTAGCATTTTGTTCTACTTGTTTAGGCTGTGCTAACTGAGACTTAGAATCAAATATTGGCATGTTGTGGGGGTAAGACCTAAACAAACCCTCCATGTGGGGAGTTATCTTAAGCCTTACATCCACATCATTCCTAGTCTCCAAGTTACCAAAAATGAGTTTGGTCATGGACTTAGGATAGCCTATTTTACTTTTATCTATTCCAGGCAATTCAATCAATGAAGCATTTTTAAAATTAAGTACTGATTAAATAAAGCGAGGAAAGAAAATTTCAGTACCTCTCTTGGCTGTGTTCTTACCAAGTCTCCCATATAGCTCCTGTAAGATGATATGTCCAACATCTATCTTTCTCCCATGAGCCAAGGCATAGGCAAGCTGCTGCACAGGTGTACTAATCTGGTCAAAGCTCGATTTCCTTGCAGTGAATACTTGAAGGAGTGTAGCAAAAACATAGCTCCATTCTTTTCTCAAGTACTTCCTATTCAGCTTCCCAAGTTTAATAACATCGGAGTAGTTGATAAATTCAAAGAATTCTTCCAACTCAGCATCGGTGGCCAGGGAGTCATATGCCTCTTGCTGCAAATCCAAGGCTTGATTCATGTCTGCGGTAGTGATAGTAATATCCTCGCCTTGAATCTTGCAGTAGACAACATATGAGGTGATAGCATTCTCAAGGGCGATGACCTCCACACTAGCTGTCCTCCAGAATTGTTCTAATAAGTTTAGGTACAGGGTTGGGTTGGCTGAGAGTGCACCCTTGATGTAAGATTCAGACAACCATCGAACAAAGCACTTGAAATTAGCATTTGGTGCTTCCACATCACTGGTACTTGCGATGAAATTGGTTTGAGATGGTATGGTGAGTTGAGTGTTTGCCATTTGGGTAGAGAAGAAAAGAGAATTAAGGTTGAAGAAGAAATTTGCAGTTAGGGTTTTCAGAGGTTTTAGGAGTTTAGATGCTTGAGAAATCGAACGAAATGAGTTGAATAGTTGTGAAATTGTATATATATGAATAACCTGAGTTGTCGATTAGATATATGATCTGTATCAACAAGTCATTCGAGAAGTATAAAACAACTATTCGATAAGTTAAGAATGGATTATTCGATATCTCAGGCAGTTTGTAACTCACAGCTGGCAGTTATTTAACTCAGAAAATAATTCTAAGCTAAATAAAATATGTTTTTATGAGTGAAATGAAATTTTAAATATAAATCCAAAAAGCAATTAAGTGTCATCGAAAAATCAACCTTTTCAAATGATTCGATAACTCAAATACAGTATTCGAGAACTCCATCACTAGAGAACTAAAATACTCTATTCGAGAACTCAGAGTGTGCTATTCGATTTCTCCAAAAGACACTATTCGAGAACTCAAGAGGGTTCTAGATAGGCCTATTCGAGAACTCGAGCCATGACATAACAATGAACCATTCGAGAAGTCTGACTTATCGAACTATACTTTTCACTCATAAAATTCAATTTTCACTATCTTTTAAAATTTACCAGAAATATTCACTGAAAAATATTCTACCAAATTAAATAGTGATTCTCTCAAAATTTCAAGCTAAAGATGTATGATTTTCAACATATGCAACATTATAGAATATTTATAAATCATACTCCAGCCAATACTTACTTCAAAAATATTGAGCATTTGATAAAGTAAGTATTTACTGCTGCAACAATCTAGTTGATATATTCACTTAGCCAGAATTTGAAGAATTCAACATTCCAATCTCACTAACCAACCTTGTGAAGGTGGCTTCATCTAATGGCTTAGTGAATATGTCAGCTAGTTGTTTTTCTGTGGGAACATAATGTAACTCAATGGTTCCATTAGTTGCATGCTCCCTTATGAAGTGATATCTGATGTCAATGTGCTTTGTCCTAGAATGATTGACAGGATTGGAAACTATAGAGATTGCACTTGTGTTGTCACACATGATTGGAATTCTTTCCAACACAAGTCAATAATCTCTAAGTTGGTTTCTGATCCAAAGCACTTGAGCACAGCAACTTCCAGCATCTATGTACTCAGCTTCAGCTGTGGAAGTTGACACAGATTGTTGTTTCTTGTTGTACCAAGAGACTAACCTTTGTCCAAGAACCACTCTGCATCCAGCATAATCAGCATCAGAATAACCAACCAGATTGAACCCTGTGTCCTTAGGATACCATAACCCCAAGTTTGGTGTGCCCTTCAGATATTTAAAAATCCTCTTTATTGCTATCATATGTGATTCCTTTGGATTTGATTGAAACCTTGCACACAAGCATGTTGCAAACATGATGTCTGGCCTGCTAGCAGTGAGGTAGAGTAGAGAACCAACCATGCCTCTATAGATTGAAATATTTACCTTCTTGCCCTTAACATCTTCATCTAACATGGTGGCAGTGGCCATGGGTGTCTTTGCAGGTGAGCATTCTTCCAAGTCAAATTTCTTCAATAGATCCTTGATGTATTTGGTTTGACTTATAAAAATGCCATCCTTCCTTTGACTAACTTGCAGCCCAAGAAAGAATGTTAATTCTCCCATCATACTCATCTCATATCTGCTCTGCATGAGCTTAGAGAATTTCTCACACAGCTTCTCATTTGTAGAGCCAAATATGATATCATCCACATATATTTGAACTAAGATAATATCATCACCATGTTTCTTGTAAAACATTGTCTTGTCCAGTGTGCCTCTAGTGAATTGATTCTCCAACAGAAATTGTGATAGTGTGTCATACCATGCCCTAGGAGCTTGCTTAAGTCCATACAATGCTTTAAGCAATCTGTAGACAAAGTGAGGGAATTGTGGATCCTCAAAGCCAGGTGGCTGTTGCACATATACTTCTTCTTCCAACTCCCCATTCAGAAATGCACTCTTGACATCCATTTGATAAACCTTGAAATTAGAATGTGCAGCAAATGCCAAGAAAATTCTGATGGCCTCTAGTCTAGCAACAGGGGCAAAAGTCTCATCATAGTCAATGCCTTCCTATTGAGAGTATCCTTTTGCAACCAACCTTGCTTTGTTTCTTATGACTACACCATTTTCATCCATCTTATTCCTTATAACCCATTTTGTTCCAACAATGGTTCTATCCTTTGGTGCAGGCACAAGTTCCCATACTTTGCTTCTTTCAAATTAATTTAGCTCCTCTTGCATAGCAATTATCCAATCAGGATCCAACAATGCATCATCAAGTTTCTCAGGCTCAACTTGGGATAGAAAGCAACCATAGAGACATTTATTTAGAGTTGCTCTCCTTGTCCTCACTCCTGCATTTGGATCTCCAATTATCTGATCTGCAGTATGTGATCTATCTCATTTCCTTGTATGTTCAGATTGATTTCTCAGCCTTGATGTTGGTTCATCATCCAGATCATGATCATTTACATTTCCTCCCCCTGTGAAGTTGCCACTAATCACAGGTGTGTCTTGGATACTTGTTTCTTCATTGTTGATTGACACAGGTTCTTCATTCACTTGAGTTTGTTGGATTGTGGGCTCAAATTCAGTTTCAATCTCCTCATCAGAATCATCTAGATTGTCAAACTTCAAAGGATCTTTATCTTCATCATTGGCTTCTTCTAATCCTGGTAGTTTGCTGCCATCAAATGTCACATCTGTGCTTTCCATAACTTTCTTTTGACTGATGACATAAACTTTGTATGCAAATCTTTCCATAGAGTAGCCAAGAAAAATTCCTTCAAATGCTTTTGCATCAAACTTTCCAACATATTCTGAATTGTCTTTTAACACAAAGCATTTGCTTCCAAAAGTATGAACATACTTTAGAGTAGGCTTCTTTCCAGTCATCAAGTTGTAAGGTGTCTTTCCAGTGTTTTTGTTGATGAAGGTTCTGTTTTGGATATAGCATGCAGTGCTCACAGCCTCAGCCCAAAAACATGTAGGAATCTTTGCATCAAGTAACATTGTTCTAGCAGCCTCAATCAGAGTTCTATTCTTTCTCTCAACAACTCCATTTTGTTGTGGAGTCCTTGGAGCTGAGAATTGTTGAGAAATACCATTCTCTTTGCAGAATGCTTCAAGCATGACATTTCTGAACTCTGTTCCATTATCACTTCTTAATGCAATCACACTTGCATTGTTGGCCTTTGCTTCCTTGTCAATTTTCTTTATATGCTCAATGATTACTTGTGGAGCTTCATCCTTTGATGCCAGAAATTCTACCCATGTATACCTTGTGAAATCATCAACCATCACTAGAGCATACTTCTTCCTTCCTAGTTCATATTGGCTACAAACAGGCTTCCTTTCCTTACTCCAGATAGAGCAAAGTCACCAGTCTTCTTGTGGGTGATCAAACATTCATCTTTGTCAAAATTCACTTTGAAGCCTCTGTCAGTAAATTGACCAACACTCAGTAGATTGTGCTTGAGCCCCTTGACCAGTGCAACATTTTCAATGATGACATTTCCAATTTCCAACTTGCCATATCCCAATGTGTTGCCAATGCTGTCATCTCCAAAAGCAACCATTGGGCCAGCCTTCTCCTCATACTGTGATAGCAGGGCTATATCACCAGTCATATGGTTTGAGCATCCATTGTCCAAAATCCACATGACCTTCTTTTCACTTTCTTTGCCCTGCAAACACAAATGTATTACTTCTCCTTTGGTACCCAAACAAGTTTGGGTCCATGTGGCTTAGCAACAGTTTTATCATAAACAGCACGCTTATCAATTTTCTTGATGTTAGTCTTCTTGTCACTGTTAGAAGTCTTAGAATCAGGGTTCTTAGACTTAGGTGACAGAGGTACCTTCCTAACTTTAGGAGGACTTGAAGACTTTGTTCTTGTGTAGTGTGTGTGAACAGTGTGACTGATGCAACCTTCCATGAATTGTCTTCTCAAATTAAAACAACTAGTCATTACATTCATGTTACATGGCATACAATCAAGTTTATCACAGAAAGGAGAGTCTCTATGTCTTAAAGGCACAGAGCAATCATAGAATGGTTTAGCAACACTACCAGATGGTTTCTTGCATGCATGAGTTAAATGATTAGTGCTAAAACAGTTTTGACAAACTTTCATAGGGGCATTTGGCACATAAGCATAGTTGTTGTCCTTGTTAATCCCCAATTTGCCATTCCTGTTTTGTTTCTTTTTAGCCACTTTCTTCTCAAACTCATTATTCCCAGCTGAAACAAACTTCACAAATTTCTCAGGTCTAGGTCTACCTCCTACTGGCTCCTTGGCTTTGGTTTTGACATTCTCACTCTTAGAGGATGTTTGTTGTTCATTTGATTGTGCCTTATCTTCATGTTAGGTCCGATAAGATTGTAGAAGGGGGGGTTGAATACAATCTATACCATTTTCTCAAAATTTATTCGTTAAACAATTTTCACTTAAACGAATATTTTGTGCGGAATAATATAACACAAATTTCAAGTTGAATATAACAATATATTAACTTGATGGGTGTTACAAAATTAGTCCAAATGATTATCAAGTAATTAATAACTAATTAGAAAATTCAACATGAACTTTGCTAATTTAGTTAATAAAAATCAAGATATCAATTTGTGAACTAGGAAACTTAATTCGCTAGTAGTACAAGAATCACAAGTAAACAAGTTCCAATGGATAGGATATTACAACTGAGATGAACTTGAATTTACAGAATTAAATTTGTAGGTGTTCTTGAGCTTGAGAGAGAGAGAAAATGGCTGCTGTGTGTATTTCTTGTGTTATGCTCGACTGACTTTAATCTTCTGCATTCTGCTTCCTTAAATACACAGCCATAGTCATATTACTTAGTTTAAACTGATATGACAATTATTTTACATTAATATGACAATCGGTATGACTATCAATTGAATGTAATATGACTGTCCAGTTTAAATATGACTTTCGGTATAATTATCCAGCTCAATATGACATTCGGTATAACTCTCCATGTCAATATAACATTCGGTATAACTTTTCATTTGAATGAAATATGACTATCCAATTGAACTGAATATGACTATTTCTCCTTTGACTGAATATGACTATTCAATTGAACTGAATATGACTATTTCTCCTTTGAACTGAATATGACTATCGGTATAACTATCAGTTTGATAGTTATATCATCATATTTTTTCAGTTTATAATTAATTAAATGACTTATGAAAATCATTTAACTAATTATTTCTTTTTCATATTAATTCTTATTTAATTAATCTAATAATCACTTTAACAAATATATTAATTTTGATAGAATTAATTTATTTATTAACTTAATTACTTGACTTAATCAATTAAAATAGAATTAATATAAATTCTTTAATAGTCGATACTCCGATGTTGACGCTGGAATGATGTTGACGCTCGATGTACTGTCTGGTTCATGAACGACTAACTCCAATCTCTGTTATTCATCGTGACTTTAACACTGTGGTCTTTTTATACTCTTCACTCTCATCAATCATTCGGTACTGAAATTGTTTCTTATCACTTATAGAAATCTCTGTCTCTTAAAAAAATCCATCTGTTTCAATGCTACCTTGAGGCCTGATCAGATATCTGAATCTTCTTCCAGTGTAAAACATCAAAACTATATATTGACTTGTTGATTTTTCTTCTAACGGTTATCATCTTTTGAGATTCCTGTGACAGTTGATATTATTTACTTATTACAATCTAGTTTAATTGGATTAGGATCCTCGAACTACAAATAGGCTGAGTCATATGCCTTTCAATCTCCCCCTATTTGTTTGTTATACAATAACAAGCAAATACCTAGAGGATTCTTCAACTAATCCCAATTAAACAAGTAAAAGAAAACACTTTAAATGCTAAGTAAATAATGGAAAAGTTCTGGTTCATATTAACATTATCCAGATTCAAACAGAAAAGATAAATACAAGATAGATGATCCTCTAGACTGATCATATAAGACAATTATCCTATCTTGTTCTATCAAAGCTCTAATGATATAACTTGTAGAGCTAATCTTCATTTACCACCTTCTTCCTCATTGATTTCTCCTTCTTCTTATTCATCCATATCAGGTAGATTCTTGATCAATTCGGAGTCAACAAGTAATTCCCTTCTGGATGACACATCTGTGGGATAAACCAGTGGTATTGCAAGTTTCTTTCTCAACTCACCTTGATACTGCTTGTACTTCTTCATGTTGGTCTGGGCATAGGATCGAATATGATCTGCAGCTTCAATTTTTTCTTGTGATGCAAAACCATGATTTCGAAGAGCATATTCAACATATACCAAATGTCTGGCAAGGTGTGTATACAATTCTTCTGTCTGAAGATTAACAGTATGAATAACTTCTCCCTTAAGAATTTTAACTTGTGGAGGGTCATTTATAACTTCAGGACCAGCTCTTTCAGCAAACTCTTGGAATTTTTCATGAAGCAGTATGCCTAGTTCAGAAGATGTTCTTACTTTTGGTCTCAACACCCAAAGCTCTGACAGAGATCTATCATAGAAGAACTGAAGCGATACTTTGTGAGATCCGAGCTTATGACATTCAACAAAGATTAGTAGCTCACCATTCTTAGGATCAGATGCAGTGGTTATTCTCACAATTTCTGTCTTCAAAGCTTTCAAATACATGTCATGTACAGGGTTCTTCTTTTTAAAGCTTTCAAAAATAGCAATCATCCGACGATCATCATAGTCAGAAGTTTGTGGTGAGTCTATTACCTTTTGAGCACGTTCCCACTTATCACCATTTTTGTACTTGATGTACATCTTCCTAGCTTCCATCTTTTGAGCATGTTGCTTTTGAAGTGCTTCCTGTTCAACCTTTTGAAGTCTTTGATTATGAGCTAACTGTTCGAGTGTCTTTTTGAGTCTTTCTTCTCTCATAGACAGATTAGCTTCATTCTGTTCAAGTTCTTTATTTGCTTCAAAATTCATTCGTTGTGTTTCAACAGAATCAGGAATTATTGGCTCTTCATCATCTCAAAAACTGAGATCTGGTTCATCGAATTCTTCACCAACATCAGGAAACTGTAAGTCAGCAAACAGATCAATATCAGGTTCACCTGTATAGTAAAAACCTTCTACAGCATCATCATCTTCCTGTTCTGCTGCTTGATGAGTTGTCTTCTTCTTCCCTTCACTTCTGTCTTCATTTTTCTCTTTACTTACACTTCCTCCCCCTCTAGATTTCTCCCCCTTAGTTGAGGAATCCTCTACAGTTTTTTGACTTGTACCAGCTCCAGGGTCACTTCCATCACTACCTTCAAAGAATTTCTTCTCTTCTGCTGTAAGTGAGTGAGTTCTGCTAATGATATTATATAAGTGTCTCAACCCCTTTGCTTGATGATCACTTTGCTTTTCAATCTGACTGAGACGATGTTCAGTGGTTAAGTGATTTTCATTTATGTTATTCTGAAGATCTTCAATCTGAGTAGACATAGAAGATATAATAAGATCTTGAGCCACTGTGACATCTCCAGAGTCTTCGATTGCTTGTTGTTGAGAGAGTTTAAGTGCATTAATTTTGTTGTTGAAGATAGTTCTCATGTTATCCATATCAAACCTCAAGTTTTTATTGTCTTCTTCAGCTTGAGCAAGATTTTCTTTCATTTGATTGAGTTGTGCTATGAGAGATAAAGTGTATGTGTCATTGTGTGCTCTCACTTCAATCGCTTTCTGAGTATCACTCACCTCACGTGCTAGTGTTTCACTCAGATTTGAAGTAATTCTCGCATCACTCCTCTCATAATCCTGAGCTGCATCCATTGTACCTGCACTAGAGATCACCCTAGCCTCCTCTTGGAAGGTCAGTGGTGGTGCAATGGGAGTTCGCAAATCCCGATCAACCTGTGAAGGTTCTTCTGCCGTAACAATGGCAGGCACTGTAACTTGCTCCTCTTGCATAACAATGTTTTCAGCTTCATTTAAGAAAATATTTTCCCCCATTGTGAGTAACAGGGGTGAGCTTGAAGGAATGAATGGGTTTATGATTGCCTTTGACATGGTTTTACCTTTCTTTTGTGATGGCAAATCTGTTTCACTCAAGATATCACTACTAGGTATAGCTCTTTTGAATGACAATTTCTTTCTACGATAGTGTTTGGAGAATTTAGGATCAGTGTTTGGTGCATTGACCTGGGATAAAGGTTGTGGATCTACAATCCCTTGGTCACTTCTCACAATCATTTGACTATCATAAAGATATTGAGATTGTAAAGTAGTTGAGTCAAATACCTGATCATTGACATGTACATCATTTTCATTCTGAGTGGGTTGATCCACTGCAAGTTGATGTTCTTGAGCATTCAAGGGTTCAGAATCAGGTTGTGGTTCTGGAACTTGTTCTGCTTCAGGCTGTGGAGCTTGTTGAAGTAAAGGTATCTCAGCATCTGGCTGTGGCATGACATTTGGAAAATTTATGTATGTAGACATATATGGTGTTATGACCACCGGAACATGAAACAAGACCTTAGATGTATCCAGCCTAGTGTAGAACTTCTTGTTTGGTTTACCAGACCATTGAATTCGATCATTTGGAAACGGAGCAGGTTGATCCTTAGGCATAAGATGATTAAAAATTAGTGTCAAAAACCGAGGATAATGACACTTAACCAGTTTACCTTTTCCAAAGTTCTTTCTAGCCTTCTTCAATCGATTTAGCAAAATAGGCCATATCAAGCTGCCAAAATTGATTCTTCTATTGTGAGCAATTGAGAAACCAATTGACTGTAACATACCTGTGATGATAGTATTGTTACTCTTTGTAGAATTAGCAAACACCTTTGCTATGATCTCGAAGAAGATATTCCATTCTTGAACAAGATTGCTTTTGAGTGGTCGTTTAAGATTCAGTTGGCCATGATAGTTGATATTTGTGAAAAATTGAGTCAACTCATCATTTGAAGGCACTTCAGCAAATTGTTCAGTAGGAAGCCTCAGAGCAGCATTGAAGACAGATTCATCCACTGTATATATGTCTTGTCATTAAAGTCAAATGAAAATGATCTTTCATCTGAGATAGCTGTAGTACACATTAGTTTAAGTGGACCAAATTTCATGGGAACATTTGCAGTTATAGAATGGCTACAGAGATTTTGTTCGTTTAGGAATTTTATCCAGGACTTGAACCGATCCACTGGGCAATCCTCGGGATTAAAATATCCAATATAATTGTGATTAACAAGCTCAAAATTATTATAAGCACCAGCCATTCCAAATCAGGGATTAAAATTAAAAAATCTGCAAAATTCAACAATTTAACCCAATTAAATTACAAAATTCGAATTAATAAATAAATAAAAATTCGAAAAATCAAAATCTTCATCAAAAATTCTGAAAATTTGAGACAAGGATCTTGATTGCAGTACAAACACACACATATTTTTAGATTTTACAAAATCACAGTCTTTGTTCTTGAATGACAAATCGAAATTTCGAGAGTTTCAAACTCAAATCCTTAAAAACTCGACCAAATCTTACATTTTAACCTTTGTTTTGATGATAATCGACTGGGTAATCGATTAATGTCCTTAAATGTGTGATTCGAGTGTGATTTGAGACAGAATTTCGACAGCAATTCGACTGAAATTGTGTATATCGTGTATGTATCGTTCCACAGAAAATTAGGTGACTTAACACGCTAATATAACTTAACAAAATAATATAACTACTGAATATAACAACTGATTTATATATAAAACAGCTAGATATGACTATCGGGTGATAGTCATACCGATAGTTATACTACGTTTAAACGTAATATAACTATCCTACTTAGACAGTTATATTTCAATTAAGCCTTAATATAACTATTAAAAAAAACAAAGGATATGACAATTCATTCAATAGTTATACCGATAGTTATATTATGAGTAAAACACACAATATAACTATTAATTAATCAACAATTATATTTACAGAAAACATAATTACAACTATTTTATTACTAAGTTATATTACACTACTTTTAACTAATATAACTAACACAAATTCGAATATAACAATCAAATAGATTGTTATACCGATAGTTATATTCCAACAAAACAATTAATATAACTAACCAAAAACAGAATTTTAACAGAATTTTAACAAGTAATAAATTAAAGAAAAACAAATTAATTTACACTACAAATATAAAACCTAATAAAAATTATAAAAACGATCATATGTAGTCCCTTTTACGAAATCAAACATTAATAACAAAAGGACAAACACTACAAATCAAATAAAATTAAATTAAATAACATACTAAATATTTACATAATTATTTCTGATGAGTTAATAAATCTATAAATTTTCTAATAAAACAATTTCCATATAGAAAATTATTCAAAAAGAAACTATGATTTATTTAAACAACAAAAATTATTAAACTGAATTTAAAACAATAACATTTTCAAGAAAAAAATAGATTTGTCATAAATTACAGCTTGTAAAATTCGAGAAAAATATTTTTAAAAGAAAATGAATTAATCTAAAAATTCAAGAAGTAATTAAAGATATATACAGAAGATAATAACAATGATTTAAGATGAAACAAGCAAGAGTATAAGTTGATAAAATAATTATACAAGTGATTTAATAACAAATATTAACACATCAATCACTTGTAAATTATTAAAGATCAAACCTCAGATATTAACCAGTTTAATTACTAGGACTATTTAACATACCCAATTCACCAACAATTCTGGTAAATGTGGATTCGTCAAGAGACTTCGTAAAAATATCTGTTGTTTGTTCTTCCGTAGGTACAAAAAATAACTCCACGGTACCATTCATGACATGCTCTCGAATAAAATGATACCTGATGTCAATATGCTTTGTCCTTGTGTGCTGCACAGGATTGTTAGAGATTGCTATGGCACTTGTATTATCACATAAAATTGGAATTTTATCAAGCACAAAGCCATAGTCTCTCAGCTGATTCCTGATCCACAAAATCTGTGCGCAACAGCTTCCAGCAGCTATATATTCAGCTTCAGCCGTTGAATTGGAAACTGTTTGTTGTTTCTTGCTGTACCAGGAAACTAGTCTACCACCTAGGAATTGACAACTCCCAGATGTGCTTTTTCTATCCACAACACTTCCTGCATAGTCTGAATCTGTATATCCAACAAGATTAAAACCAGAATCTTTAGGGTACCAGATGCCTAGGTTAGGCGTACCCTTAAGATATCTCAGAATTCGTTAACAGCAATGAGATGAACATCTCTAGGATCCGATTGGAACCTTGCACACAAACACGTAGCATGCATAATATCAGGTCTACTCGCAGTAAGGTAAAGTAATGAGCCTATCATACCTCTGTAGCTTGTGATATCTACCTTGGCAGAATTTTCACATGCTCCAAATTTGACAGCTGTGGATGATGGTGTCTTTGCTGAAGAAGAGTCCTCCATTTGATACTTCTTGAGAAGCTCTTTGACATACTTGGATTGATAGATAAATATTCCATCTGTCCTTTGACTTATTTGCAATCCAAGAAAGAACTTCAGCTCACCCATCATGCTCATTTCAAATCTACCCTGCATTAACTTCGCAAATTTCTTGCACAAAAGATCATTAGTAGACCCGAATATTATATCGTCCACATAGACTTGGACTATAATTGTATCATTCTTATGTTTCTTTGTGAAGAGAGTTTTGTCTATGACACCTCTAACAAAATCATTTTCAAGTAAGAATTCAGAGAGAGTGTCATACCATTTCCTTAGTGCTTGCTTAAGACCATAGACAGCCTTGAAAAGGAAGTAGACATAGTCAATTAAATCTGGATCTTCAAAGCCAGGGGGCTGTTCTACATAAACCTCTTCATCTATCTTGCCATTCAAGAAAGCACTCTTGACATCCATTTGATAAACTTTAAAGTTTGAAAATGCTGCGAATGCCAAGAATATTCTTATGGCCTCAAGTCTAGCCACTGGAGCATAGGTCTCATCATAGTCAATGCCTTCAGATTGGGAGTAACCCTTTGCTACCAGTCTTGCTTTATTTCTCGTCACTGTGCCATCTTCATCAAGTTTGTTTCTGAATACCCACCTTGTGCCAACTACTGGTCTGTCTGTAGGTCTGGGTACCAGCTTCCAAACTTCTTGTTGTTTAAATTGATTGAGTTCATCTTGCATAGCAATCACCCAATCAGGATCAGAAAGAGCTTCTTCAGTTTTCTTAGGTTCCATTTCAGATAGAAACCCTGAATAATTGCATTGATTCTGAAAAGCTCTTCTAGTCTTTACACCAACAACTGGATCACCAATGATTAACTCAAAAGGATGAGCTCTATTCCAAACAGTCTGTCTGGGAAGATTAGATCTTGATGATTCGCCTTGACCTTCATTGGGATGTTGTGTGTGACCAGTTGACCCTTCATTTTCTCCCCCTGAGTTGTTGCCAGGTTGACTAGATGATGATTGATTAGAAGAGTCAGGGGAATTTTGACTACTATCATTGATTTCATCACCATTACCCTGATCATCATTGTTGTCATTAGCATCAGCAAAAATCTCAGGTGCATTGTCATCATCTGAATCTGTATCTGTCATGTCATCGAAAGATAGCTTCTCAGATGGATTCTCAGTTTGGATACTAGGAAGTTTAGTGTCATCGAATGTTACATTGACACTTTCCATCATCTTCTGTTCATCAATCACATACACCCTGTATGCTCTCATTGAATAACCAATAAAAATTGCTTCAAATGCTTTGGTATCGAATTTACCACCTTGATCATCACCTTCTTTAAGTACAAAGCACTTTGCCCCAAATACATGAAAGTATTTGAGTGAAGGTTTCTTATCAGCCATGATTTCATAGGGTGTCTTCATTTGATCTTTATTGATTAGAGTTCGATTCTGGGTATAGCACGCAGTATTGATGGCTTCAGCCCAAAAGTACAATGGAATCCTTGATTCACTTAGCATAGTACGTGCAGCTTCAATCAAGGTTCTATTCTTTCTTTCCACTACCCCATTTTGCTGAGGAGTTCTTGGAGCTGAATATTGTCTGGTTATACCCTTCTCAGTGCAAAAGTCATTTAGAACTGCATTCTTGAATTCAGTTCCATTGTCTGATCTTATAGCTCTCACTGGATACGTAGAATCTCGCTCAATTAATTTAATGTGATCAATCACCAGTTGTGGAGTTTCATCTTTAGAATTCAAAAACAGAACCCATGTGTATTTTGAAAAATCATCAACAATCACTAGAGCATATCTCTTCCTTGACATAGACATCACATTAACTGGACCAAACAAATCCATATGAAGTAATTGTAATGGTTCAGTTATTGAAGATGTATCAGTGCTCCTGTGACTTGCCCTTTTTAGCTTGCCCTTTTGACATGCATCACACAGTCCTTCTTGAGTGAATTCCATTGAAGGCAAACCTCTCACCAATTCTCTTTTGACCAGAGAATTCATTGTCTTAAAATTAAGATGAGAAAGTTTCTTGTGCCATAGCCAACTCTCATCATTAGATGCTTTAGTGTAGAAGCAAGTGACTTCTTCAGTGCTTCCTGAGTTCATATTGGCTACGTACAGATTGCCTTTTCTAACTCCTGTCAGTTGTGGCTTTTCATGTCTCTTGTGTGAAATTAGGCAATTTTTCTTGTTGAAATGAACTTCATAACCTTTATCACAGAATTGACTGACACTGAGCAAATTGTGCTCAAGTCCTTTCACAAAAGAAACTTCATCAATGATAACATTTCCAGCTTCAAGTCTGCCATATCCATCAGTTCTACCTTTGCTGTTATCTCCAAAGGTAACTAATGGGCCGGCCTTTTCCACCACATTTGTCAGCAGGGCTCTATCTCCAGTCATATGCCTTGAACATCCACTGTCCAAGATCCAGGTTACTCGATCAACCTGTTCAATACCCTGCAATGACAAATGAATTAAACCTTCTTCGGGACCCAAATTTGATTGGGTCCTGCGTATTTAAAATATTGACCTTTATCAGGCAAAACAACATTTTTAATTTTAACCTCTTTAGTCAATAAACATTTAACCTTATAAACAGATTTGAAAATCTTTTGTTTAATCTTGGGTATCCATGTTTCTCTCGCAGCAGTAACACTTATGTCATTGACTGGACATTTGACCTGGTAGACATTCTTGGTAATCTTTTGTTTAGTCTTAGGTGCAAATGTCTCTCTCCTAACTTGAGGAGGAAAAGCAGTCTTAGATCGAACATTATTGTTCCTGTTCATGTGCTGTCGAGGAGCATTCTGTTTAACACATGCATAATTACCATTAAAATAAGCACGCATACTGTTAAAAGCACAAGACATACAATTGATAATACCACATGCTTTATGATTAGAATCAATAGTAGACATGGTATTTTTCTGTTTTAACTTATTACTACCTAATCCAGTCTTAGAAGAACTAGCTGATTCAACAACTTTGACTGGTACTTTAGGTACATCTTTCTTGGATGAAACATTCGTTGTGTTAACGTCCTCAACTGATTTAGCCTTAACAAAGACTGTGACATTTTTCTTGGATGAAACATTCTTTGTATTAGAGTTCTTAACAGTTTTGTCCTTAACACATTTATCCTTAACAAGGACTGTGCCATTTGCACTATCCTCATTTCTCATTTCTTCTTGTATGACCATATAAAGAATATCTGGTGGGCCAGCATCAGATTTTGTAAACATTGGTTTTTCAACATTCTTGAGAATATGTGGTATACCTCTTTCTTTAGCTGAGATAGAATTAGGAGAATGATTACTCAAAGAACCAACAGCTTGACTGTAATCAAATCCTATTCCTACAGTTCGTTCTACTGCTTGTTTGCTGAAGAACTCTTTAGAAACTTTAACAGTATTATAACAAGCTCTAACCTGTGTTTCAAGTTCTCTAATCTTGGTTTCTTGTTCAGCAATCCTATCAACTTGTTTTACCATGTATTCTCCTAGACCCTTTTCTCTGTAGTTAAGTCGAGCTATTTCTTCTATATTCTTATCTTGATTAACCTGCACCTTTTTTAAATCTAACATTTCATTTTCAAGGTTAGTGTTAACAAGACTTATTCTCTCGTACCCTCTTTGTGCATTATTCAAGCAACTACGTAAACTATCAATTAACTCAGCATCAGTAAGAATTACCAGTGTGGTGTAATAAGTTGATGATTCAGCATTTGCCACTAGCGCAAAGTTTCCATATTCTTCATCTTCGCTATCTGTGTCATCCCAGCTTTTACCAGCAGCTACATAAGCTCTTCCACTCTTCTTCTTTTCAGAAGCATAATCTTTCTTCTGTGCTTGCTTGGGTTTCTGACACTCAGTAGCAAAATGTCCCAACTCATTACAATTGAAACAACGGATTTTGCTTCTGTCAACAGTTCCAGTTTTATAACCTCCCTTGTTACTAGAGGATGAAGAACCTCCTCTCTGAAATCTGTTATTTGACTTAAACCTGAACTTTGGATTTCTTCTGAATCTGAAGTTACTGAATTGTCTCACCATCATTGCCATAGATTCATCTTCCAATTGATCCAGCTCTTCAAGTGAGTAAAATTCTCCACCATCTTGAGTAGCTGGTGTTTGGCCAAGTTCTACTTCAGTTTGTTCCTTGTTGAAGCTGTTAGGTTGAACAACTTTAGTTTCCACTTCCTTAGGAACCTCAACCACTAGAGCTGTAGAAGAATTTGCCATTCTGCCTTTGCCATAGAATTCCTTTTGCTGTACTTGTTCTAATTCATATGTTTTCAGAACACCAAACAGCCTTTCAAGAGCAACCTGAGTTAGATCTCTAGATTCTCTGATGGCAGTGATTCTATGCTCCAAGTGAGTAGGCATAGTCAGTAAAAACTTCATGTTGATCTCCTTCTGAGTATATTGCTTGCCATGAACTTGCAAGTTGTTGATTATCTTGTTATACCTTTCGAACACTTCCTGAATGCCTTCATTAGGGCCAGCTCTAAAGTGTTCATATTCAGAGGTCAGAATTTGAAGTCTATTTTCCTTGACTTCATCAGTCCCTTCATTAATGATCTCAATAGTTTCCCAGATGTGCTTAGCAGTTTTACAATTCCTCACATGGCTATACATTACAGCATCTAGGGAATCCAATAGAATGAGTCTCAAATTTTTATCCAATCCAGCTTCCTCCTTATCCTCAGAGGTATAGTTCTTAGGGTCCTTTGGATAGGATTTGGCAGGTACTGTTACAGTTCCATTTACAACTGTTTCAGTATCATGTTGCATAGGAGTTACTGGTCCATTTTTCAAAACCCACAAAAATCTTGGGTTTGCTACATCAAGAAATAACTCCATTTTGTTTTTCCACATGTCATAGTTATATTTATTAAAGATAGGAATTTTAACATTGCCTTTGGCTGACATGATGAATTTTTAAGAGAGTTAAAAATTCGAGCTTGATTTTTGATTGAGTAAAAATAGGATCTTGATTTGTGTATCAATCAATAGGCACTGATACCAATTGTTAGGTCCGATAAGATTGTAGAAGGGGGGGTTGAATACAATCTATACCATTTTCTCAAAATTTATTCGTTAAACAATTTTCACTTAAACGAATATTTTGTACGGAATAATATAACACAAATTTCAAGTTGAATATAACAATATATTAACTTGATGGGTGTTACAAAATTAGTCCAAATGATTATCAAGTAATTAATAACTAATTAGAAAATTCAACATGAACTTTGCTAATTTAGTTAATAAAAATCAAGATATCAATTTGTGAACTAGGAAACTTAATTCGCTAGTAGTACAAGAATCACAAGTAAACAAGTTCCAATGGATAGGATATTACAACTGAGATGAACTTGAATTTACAGAATTAAATTTGTAGGTGTTCTTGAGCTTGAGAGAGAGAGAAAATGGCTGCTGTGTGTATTTCTTGTGTTATGCTTGACTGACTTTAATCTTCTGCATTCTGCTTCCTTAAATACACAGCCATAGTCATATTACTTAGTTTAAACTGATATGACAATTATTTTACATTAATATGACAATCGGTATGACTATCAATTGAATGTAATATGACTGTCCAGTTTAAATATGACTTTCGGTATAATTATCCAGCTCAATATGACATTCGGTATAACTCTCCATGTCAATATAACATTCGGTATAACTCTTCATTTGAATGAAATATGACTATCCAATTGAACTGAATATGACTATTTCTCCTTTGAACTGAATATGACTATTCAATTGAACTGAATATGACTATTTCTCCTTTGAACTGAATATGACTATCGGTATAACTATCAGTTTGATAGTTATATCATCATATTTTTTCAGTTTATAATTAATTAAATGACTTATGAAAATTATTTAACTAATTATTTCTTTTTCATATTAATTCTTATTTAATTAATCTAATAATCACTTTAACAAATATATTAATTCTGATAGAATTAATTTATTTATTAACTTAATTACTTGACTTAATCAATTAAAATAGAATTAATATAAATTCTTTAATAGTCGATACTCCGCTGCAAACCACGTAATTATGATAAGGAACATACACTGGAATGATGTTGACGCTCGATGTACTGTCTGGTTCATGAACGACTAACTCCAATCTCTGTTCTTCATCGTGACTTTAACACTATGGTCTTTTTATACTCTTCACTCTCATCAATCATTCGGTACTGAAATTGTTTCTTATCACTTATAGAAATCTCTGTCTCTTAAAAAAATCCATCTGTTTCAATGCTACCTTGAGGCCTGATCAGATATCTGAATCTTCTTCCAGTGTAAAACATCAAAACTATAGATTGACTTGTTGATTTTTCTTCTGACGGTTATCATCTTTTGAGATTCCTGTGACAGTTGATATTATTTACTTATTACAATCTAGTTTAATTGGATTAGGATCCTCGAACTACAAATAGGCTGAGTCATATGCCTTTCACTTCATCATCCAACATTTTCTTAATGAGTAAGGCATCCTCATCAATCTCAAGTGTTGGTGTTTTAAATATTGGGGTCTCAGTCTTTTTCAAAACCTGAGGCACTTCCTCTTGAACAACAATGTCATCTTCAATGACTGCATAGCCTTTCCTCTGTTTAAGAGTGTCATAATCAAGTCCAATGGCAGCCTTAGGTCTATCTAGATTTTTCTCATGGTAGGACTGCAATAGACTAGAGGAATTCTTAAATGTTTTCAATTTAAATTCATTTCCAGCTATTTCATCCCTAAGAGCTTTCTCAACTTTACTAGCATATAGAACCTTATTCTTTAGATATTCAATTTCTTGTTTAAGGTTTTCTACTTGCATAGCAGATAGTTCTAGTTCCTCATTTCTTTTGTTCAACAGTTCATTCTTAGTAGACAGTTTAGCAATTTCTTCATTAGCAGCAGTCATACTAGTATGAATATTAAACATCTCAACAGATAGTTGTTCAACCATAGATTTGTATTCAGAAACAGACATGTCTATGGTAGTGAGGGATGGTACCTGAGAGTCTGATGCAGATGGTTCTTCCTTCGAGTTGGCCATCAAGGGATAGTTGCAGAATTCTTGTTCTTCTCCATCACTATCAAAATCATCCCAACACTTCCCTTCAGCTATGTAGGCCTTACCTGGTGTATGCTTCTTTAGCAGAGCCTCATATTTAGCTTCAAGCTCAAGAAACTCCTTATCCTTCTTTTTAGGCTTCTTGCATTCACTGGCAAAATGCCCTAGGTCATTGCATCTATAACATCTCACAGATGACCTATCCACATAGCTGGTTTTGAATCTGTTTTTGTTTGCTTTCACAGGTGCCTTGCTCTTGTTGAATGAATGATTTTGAGATCTAGGCTTGAAGGGCTTATTCCTCTTAAATCTGATGTTTGGGAATTTTCTAGCCATAAAAGCATATGAAGTGTTTTCCTTGGCATCCAACTCTTCAAGAGTGTAGAACTCATCTTCTTCCTTTTCATCAACAGGTTCAGTCACTTCTTCTTCAGTTTCTTCATCATCTACTATCTCTTCTATTCTCAGCTGACTTGTAGATGCTTCCAGGTCTTGAACAGATTTTTTGACAATCAAGGCACATGATGTGTTTATCATTCTGCCTTGGTTGGCTTGGATAGGCCTCTTCTGAAACAGCTCAAGCTCATGAGTCTTTAAAACCCCATAGAGCACATCATATGTGACTTTGTTCAAATCTCTTTCTCTTAGAGGTATGACCCTTTGCTCTAGATGGTTTGGTGCAGATAGTAGAAACTTCATGTTTAATTCCTTAGTGCTGTAAACCTTCCCATTCATTTGAAGCTCAGTCACCAGCTTGTGAAATCTCTCAAACATATCAGTAATACTTTCTTTGGACTGTGCCATGAAAGCCTCATACTGTGTGACCAGTATCTGTTTCCTATTCTCTCTTACCTCCTCTGTCCCTTCAAATAACACCTCGATGTGGTTCCACATGTCCTTGGCTGATTTGCATGATGCTATGTTGGCAAACATCGACATATCCATGGAGTCTATGATCAGCAACATGAGATGACTGTCTAGGGCAACCTTTTCCTTCTCTGAGTCCGTCCATTTGGATGGCTCTTTTGGAACATATGATCTAGGAATGACTATTGTGCCCGCTGTAGATTCAGCAATTTCTTGTTGTGGTACAAATGGACCATTCTTGAGGATGTCAGGGTAGAGAGGATTGGCAGCTTTGATGAACAACAGCATTTTTATTTTCCAGAGGTTGTAATTCTCTTTGTCGAACTTAGGGACCTTTACCGTACCTGTAGTCTTTAGTGTATTCAAACTCATGATCATTTTCTGTTTAGATTAAACAGCCTGCTCTGATACCACTTGTTGAGTATTGAATACAGTAAAAGAATACAGAGGGGGGGTGAATGGATTCTTGAACTTTTCTTCGTTCTTGAATCTTTGCAGCAAGATATGTGTTGAGTGTGTGAGATATGTAAGTGCGGATAACAAAGACAAACACAACACAATATCACTTTAATCTAATATTTTATTAGATAAAGATTTTACTACAATCTGTGAATACAAATGATAGTATTCTCAGCTTCGTTTTTCTCAGAGAGATATTTTTGTGATGTATCTCAAAAACTTATCTGCTAAGGAAGTGAGGCTGTATCCTTATAGACATAGATACACCTACTTACTACAAATAAGGTAGGTAAACAAAATACTTTCCAGTCTGTCTATCTTATTTGAGTAAGAGTCCAAACGGCTACAGATTTGACTTTGCAAAGCCTGTTCAGATCCACTTCTTTAGCTCCTTGTCCCTTGACTTATCTCTCCAATCTTCTTTGTAAGCTTTCCAACGTGCTTTATAGTACATAGTCAAATAAAGCGTCTTGGCTTGTTGCAGGTTTCTGACTTATACAATTCTTCAGTATTTTGTCTTCAAGAATGTATTCGAGAAGTGGCTAAGTGAGTGATTCGAGAACTAGAATTGACTTAATCGATAACTCTGAGTTCTCGAATAGTGTTATATTGACATATCGAATCACTTCTCGAATAGCTCTTTTCTCTGGGAGTCCTTGAGATATCGAATAGAGCATTTTGACATATCGAATCCCTGAGATGTCGAATAGCATCTTGAGTCTTTGAGATATCGAATGTAGCTTTGACTTGTTGACCCTTTTGAGAACTCGAATATCACCTTTGACCTGTTGACTCCTTGAGTTCTCGAACAGAGTAATAGACATATCGAATCTCTGAGATATCGAATGAGATATCGAACAGTGTATTCAGAGATATCGAATAGTGTCTTCTGAGATATCGAACCCCTGACTTCTCGAATGCTAGACTTCTCGAATAGACAAATGTACTTCTCGAATTGGTACTTAGGCAAATTCTTCATTTCTTCAAATCCCAACTGTGATTATTTGGCAGTCTTTATCTCCTTGCTTGAGGCATGAACCTTGAAACTTCTTTCAAGCATTATTCTTGACTTAATAGGTGCAGTTACACAGCTAGAATTTGATGCCTATTACAAGTACAAAACCAGTAGAAACTCTACAACTAGAGGTTCCTCAGTTAAGAGGTCATGTAAGTAATGCATAGCATTACAAACAACTTAGGCTTGTTATTAGATGTATTCAGGCATGCCTCTGTGACTAATAATATTTAATACCTATTTTCTATAATAAATAACATCATTCATATTTATTTCCAAAATAAAATATTTACTATACATGAATATTTTGATACATATATGATATCTTGAAACCTTTTTTTCCTAAAATATGGAATATTTTGAGCATGAGAGAGATAAAATATAATCTCAATAATATTATTTCATCACATAATTTTTGATATAGGTGTTTTTAGTTTCCAATTTAAAATTGATATAGTACTTTGAGTCATATTCTGTTCGGATAATATTTTTATCGGATTTGATTGATTTCAGATCATCATCGGATCAAGTATTTCGGATTATTATCGGTTAGATATTCGATTCGGTAATTTTCGGATAGGATAAAATCGATTTTCGGACAATATTCGGATTTGATTATATCGGACCAGATTGTTTCAAATTCGGTTAAATTTTTGTTAATCTAATTCGAATATAAAATCGGATCTCGATTCCATGAATTTCGGATTAGTTTTTCGGATCCAGACCCAATTTGTCCGGTCTCCTTATATGGCAATATTGTGTTAGATTAGTGTAATGATAAAATCATATAAATTACTCAAAAAGGTTTTCAAACTCATTCCCAAATAATGTGTTGTTATGAATATACATATGAATCTACAAATAAAAATAAAATATATATCATTCGAAAATAAATTTGGAATTCGTTTTAGGATATGCAACATTGCTCTAATAAATTTTCCAAAAAAAGATAACACGAAAACAAAAACAATAGTTACAAATCTAGGCTAGCAATGCCAGTTGTACAAAGACACACTCTTGTCTTCATTGACCGTCAATCACCAGATAAATACCCTTTCTTGATGATCTCAGCCTAACTCAAACGACACCGTTTGACTCCTACACTAAAATATGATGTTTTAGAGAGAGAAACACAGAACACACTGTTTGCTGCTGAAATCTAGAGAGAGAAACAAAAACAAACATGGAAGAAGAACAAGAAGTGCTTGGGTCAAGCTTAACAATGGAGAAAGTGGCTGCTGCTAAAAAATACATTGAGAATCATTATAAAGCCCAGATGAAGAATATTCAAGAAAGGAAAGAAAGGTTGGTTTTTTAATTATTTCTTGTTTGTTAAGTTAATGTTTTGGGCTTTTTTACTTGTTTTTATATATGGGTTTTGTGAGATCTAGTGTTTTTGTGTGTTTAATTCATGTGGGGTTGGTAAAAATGTAATCTTTATGGGTAAAATGGTGTCTTTAGTGTTAATTGCTTGGTTTTGTAGTTGGGTTTTGTTGGAAATGGTGAGTTTGTGCTTAATTAGGGAAAATTGGGAGCTTTTGGTACCTAAATTGAATGAATGGTGTGTTGGTTTTTCGATAAGTGGGTATAGTTTACTGCTTTGAGTTTTTGGGAAGCTATATTCTGTTCCGGTCCGAAAAGATTTTTTATCGAAACCAAGATGGATTTTTTGAAGTAATGATGAGGCCCTTTTGAAAGTGAAGAAAATAGGTTCTGCCAATGCTGTGTAGTGATGGATGTCTGGTTATTGAAGTGGTGCATTATTGAAATGGATATATGGTATTAGCCATTAGGGTTTAGTTTACGAGGCAAATTAGCAAGCGTTATAAGTTTTTTAGGGTTACGATATGATGAGGTGGAATAGGGTTTTAGGAAATGGAAAAGAGTTGTCTGGTTGTGGCGGACAAAACACGGTATGTGCCCAATGAATAGAGATAAATTAGATGAAGAAATATAATAAGAGGACTTGTAGGTAGGTTTCGTAGGTTTGTTTGGAACTCGAGATACATGGATATTTGTATTTGTGCATCTTAACCACGTGAGTTTTATATGCCTTCCTCTTTATATGGCTGGTAATATGAACTGCATGTAAAATGGGCCTAATAAGACCACTCTAATTCTTTGCTTGTTTGACCCTTTCGGTCCCCATGTATCTACATCAAATTTAGTTTTTGGATATATATATGGTCCGAGTCCTTTTTCAAATTAAGATTGACGTATCTGTGTATTAAATAGAAAATTGTCGTGTAGCTTGATATATATTTACTTTGCGGCTGCGTAATGAAGCAAAAAAGGCACTTTGTATACTATTCACTTTAGGTAGTCTATTTCTAGATTTGGTATGTAATGCTATATAGGAGAAAACTGAAATAGCGAGTTACAGAGTCTAATGGATAGAGTAATATGCTATAGTGCACCAAAGATGGCAATACGGTTTAGAGTATCTAGAATAGAACTGTATCTAATTGTTCATTACTAAATCTTCTTCTACCTCTGTATATTCATTGACTAATTCCATGTATATATTCTTTCTCTTGATGCATGCTACGAACATCATCTATTTGCATTTCAGGAGATGGATGCTTGAAAGAAACTTAGCTTCTTCGGATGTGCCTGTGGAGGAGCAGCAAAATTTGATTAAAGATTTAGAAAGAAAGGAGACAGAATTCATGAGACTACAAAGGCAGAAGACATGTGTTGAAGATTTTGATCTTTTGACCATCATTGGGAGAGGAGCCTACGGCGAGGTTAGTAGTGTTGATGACATGCATGCAAATGCTTTATCAACTTGTAGAGTTTTTGGTCATCAGAACAGCCGATTTCTTAAGCAAGCCAGCTCGATGCGGAGATTGAGCATATGCAGTTCTTAATGCAGAAAAAACACGCAACTTAGCAACAAAAAAAAAACACATTTAATTTTATATCCTGGTCGACGTGATTCTTATATAGTTGTAGTTGAATCATCCATATATTTTTATATTCATAATCTGAGACTTGGTTAAGTATCTCACACTCGTGATGTTATTGTTTCACATTACTTTCTAATTATCTTAGCACCATCGTTTTGCTTATACTTCAGGTTCGATTATGCCGGGAGAAGAAATCTGGCATCATATACGCAATGAAGAAATTGAAGAAGATTGAAATGGTGAAAAAGGGACAGGTGAGCTAAATAAAGAACGGATTAATCCTGTTATGACGAGTCCCTCACCATTTGCACAATAATATCACTTAATTTCTTGTTTGAAAAGTGTCTATGGTGTGTGTTGTTGTATCATACTAAGTCACTGACTAGCATAGGACCATAAATGACTGTTTCTTAACATTCATATCTTAGTGATACTTCTTAATAGTGTTATTTTTGTACCTAGGGTTTTTGTTCAATGTACACAAATTTTAATTTCATTTATTTAATATCGTTAGTGTTAGTGGCTTTTTCTTTGTATTATCTTATGTTGCTTAGTTACTTGCTCTGCTAAACTATATTTGTAGGCATGATGACTTTCTAGTTTTTGTCATATATATACTATTGAGAGGATTCTAGTAGCATCTGTCTGTGCGCTTGTCCCTAGTTACTTCAGATTTTCATAGGTTTTAATGTGGCGTAAAATGCATTCTTGAATTAACATGAAGTCATTCTTGTGATGTAAATTATGGTTAACAGAAATGTCTTAGATGTGACTTGATTAACAATGAGCTAAACAGTCTTGAGTAACAATTCAACTCATCCCTTAACAGGTAGAACATGTCAGAACTGAGAGGAACTTGCTCGCAGAAGTTGCCAGTAACTTCATAGTAAAGCTCTATTACTCGTTCCAAGATGAAGAATACTTATACCTGATTATGGAATACCTTCCTGGCGGTGATATGATGACTTTGCTGATGAGAGAAGACACACTTACCGAAGCTGTGGCAAAGTTTTACATAGCTCAAACTGTCCTGGCCATAGAATCCCTTCACAAACATAATTACATCCACAGGTCCTTACTTAGACCATTTTCGTATTCAACATTTGATTCGCAATAAAATGTAGTGAACCTTGAGAGTTAACTATCTGACCTGCATTTAATTATCTCCAGGGATATCAAACCAGATAACCTTCTTCTTGACAAGAATGGGCACATGAAACTCTCAGATTTTGGTCTTTCTAAGCCTCTGGAGTGTAGAGCTTTATCCACACTGAATGAGAATGAACCTATGGATGATGAAACTTTAGGAGAGCCAATGGATATTGATGGCTCTATTCCTAATACAGTTAACGGAAGTAAATGGAGAAGCCCCCAAGAGCAGCTTCAGCATTGGCAGATGAACAGGAGGAAGCTGGTATGCAAATCTATTATACATGTAATATGGAATAGTGATAATATTTATAAATGCAGGTTTTGAATGCAGTTACACAGGTCTTAAACTTTATGATTTAAAGATTGATTCTGAATCCTCTTCTTATGAGTCGAATGTGTCTCTTCTCCGTAGTAAATTATAAATTATATATTCATATCGTTGGAAAATAATATGGGTCCTTGCATTTACAACTTCAATTTAGACCACTCGTGATTTAATTTCATATTCTTGTTCTTTAGTATTGGAGATCCTAATGCAGTACAGAATCCCAAAAGGGGTTAGCACGTAATATGGAATAGTTTTAATATTTATCAATCTTGCAATAGAGTAAATGCACTAATGCTTTAAGTTATAATGGAAAGTTAAAGATGCCATGTGCGGCAATAATAAAACTTTATCTCTTCTGTGCTGCTAGGCATATTCAACAGTTGGAACACCAGACTACATTGCTCCTGAAGTACTATTAAGGAGAGGATATGCAATGGAGTGTGATTGGTAAGTCTGGTACTCTACCAGGACTTGGGCAAACACATTTAATAGAAGTTTAGATTCCGTAATAATTTTTAGAGCAGTGTCAGAAGTTTTGAAGAAGCTCTTGACATTTCATACGTGATCACAACTGAAATTGTCATAATTACATTGGTGAAGTCTGAATTGTTTATTGGAATCCCACCACCTAATGAGGACACATGTATATGAGACCCAAAGTAGTAGAATCTAAATGAGACGGTTATCTATCTATACTACGTTAACTGCACTCAGCTGGAAGTGTCTAACATGGATGCCTATCCAAGTGTTGCACTCGTCGATATATTGAAAATTCTAAATGTTTTGGCCTGATATGAAGTAATGAATGTCCACATCCATATCTTAGTGTCAACTCTTCGAGCGAGGTACTGCAGCCGAAGTATAGAGTCTAGGTAACATACTGTAATGTGATGTGTTCTTTAAGCTGTAAAATTGATGATCCACTAGTAGTTGCTAAAGTACAAACTGTGGCAACTCTCAATTCAATAATTTTATGCTGTTTTAGCAGCTGACATATTAGACGTGCTTAGAGCTGTGGACTAATAAATATCTTAATCTTCACTAAATTGGATATACATAAAAAAATAAATGTGTTCTAGTTCATAATATTTTGTCTAGTTTCAGATAGTATGCATCTCACATGATATGGATCTCTTGAGATGGTAAGTTCGGTACAACATTTATTTTGGATTTGCTCTACATAAATTATCAAAAGGAATAAAAAACCAAACGTACCCCGTGTGTCCCGCTCTTAGAGCAGGGTCCAGAGAGGGTGAGATGTACTGATATCTTACCTCCATTATCTCTTGAGATGGTAAGTAAGGTGTTGAATTATTTGGCTTTGCTATACATGAACTATCAGAAGAAAGAACAAGTTTTAGTGGCGCCAACCATAGTCACATAAGGTGGGGTTCGATTCGAAACGGGGTACGGAAACGGATACGCGGAACATCAGTTTTAGTGAATCCGGTACGACGGAACGTATGGGTACGATGGGTCTTTTTATAAAAAAAATATGCTATAATATAGATTTTTCCAATTAAAAACTCAATTAATAATATACATATTTATCATTAAAATTATTGTAACTTATATATATTATTATAAGTTTGCTAATATTTTGTGATTTATAAGGTTATTGGGCCTGAAAATGATACATTTAATTGAGCATGGGACTTGGGGTGTTCAAAACATTAAAAAGATAATTTATACAAAGACATTAGTACTGGATAATACGGGTCATTATTTCCCACGTTTCGGGTCGCGTCCCACAACGTTTCGGGTCGCGTTTGTTCCCGATTCGGGAACGAAGTATCGGGTTCGCAATACGTGGCTACGTCCCACGTTTCCTGTAACTATGGCGCCAACCAAAAACCAAATGTACCCAGTATGTCATGCTCTTAGAGCAGGGTTTGGAGAGGTTGATATGTATGTATGCCTCACCTCCATTCCTGGGAATGAATAGGGTGTTTGCAACAAGACTCCCGGCTTTGACAAAGCAATACAAAAATAAAACATATACAATAGCATTGTTAGTCCAAAGATTCTGTACAAGAGGCATGATAATAAATAATAGGCAATAACAACATGGGTGCAATAATAAAAAATTTCAGTGGGATTTAATTATATCCGAGCAAAGTTTATTTGTTATAGTTCCTTTTAAAGGTCTGGTCTTAGTATAGAATGTTTTCGACCATTCTTGGCATATTGCACTTGCTGTTTTCGTAGCAAATTAATCTGTTCTTGCATTATGTATTCATTTAATCTTACTTATTACACTCAAACAGGTGGTCTTTAGGTGCAATAATGTATGAGATGCTTGTGGGTTATCCCCCATTTTATTCTGATGATCCTACATCCACTTGCCGAAAGGTATAGTGCTTCTGTTGTGTTTGCTATTATGATTTGTGTTTAGGTATGATCATGCTTAAAAAAAAAACAATCTGTTCTTTAATAGTTTGTAACGATACTATTATCAAAGTTTCTATTAAATATGTACAATCTTTGTTTCACTTAGCTGTTTGATCTTTAGATAAGAGGAATTGTCATTAAGTTATCTTAGCCATTCCACTGGTGAAACAACACAATTCGAAGTAGAAATAAGAAACAGCTTATTGACCTCTGCTCTTTTGTATACGTCTGATTATATATAGTTATCATTAAAGAATCTTCAGATATTTTTAATAAAAAGGAACCAAGTTGGATACTGACTTGCCATGCATAGATTCATTGAACTCACATGCCTTGATATGGAAAGTTACTACAACCAATGATTAAGCAGTAAATATATTCCATCTTAAAGCTGTAGGTGCAGTTTTTTTTAGACAAAATTTTGCATTTGTATATTCATTACATGTTAAAATCAAGTCACTTTGAGCTATTTTAGGAAATAAAATGTTGGGACATATAATACATTTGGCATGATTAAGGTTGCAAAATGTTCATGACCACTTTCCCAGCTGTTCGTAGATGAACTTTTTAACATGGGACCCTGGTGAAGTATTTTCTTTCTGTCCGACCACAACTTTTGTATTTGTTCAACTATTATAAGTTCTGCATTCAGAATTGTTCAACATATTAAGTTATTGAAAGCATACAATGCATATTATATCAAATCTGCACTCGTATATTCATTGAAATTGTGTTTTTGTCTTAAATGCATTAGGCATGTTACGTATAGGTGCACAAGTTTAAAATAAATAGATAAATATTGTGTAGCGATGTGAGGACTGGTATTGTGCATTCTTTATGTTGGCCATCTAATTAGAGTCACAAATATTTTTTATGGTTGTCAGATTGTTCACTGGAGGACTTACCTAAAATTTCCAGAAGATGCAAATTTGTCACATGAGGCTAAGGATCTAATTTGTGGATTACTGTGTGATGTTGAACATAGGCTGGGTACTGGTGGTGCGCACCAAATTAAGGTATTGGCTTGTATAGATAAATGTTTTGTTATTTATATGAATCTCTATCGTCATATAACTACATGAGTGTGCTATCAGGCGCACCCTTGGTTCAAGGACGTGTTATGGGATAAACTATATGAGATGGAGGCAGCATTCAAACCAGAAGTCAACGGGGAGCTGGACACCCAAAATTTTATGAAGTTTGATGAAGTATTATTCACAATCACTCCTGTTTGATATACTGATTTTATTATAATCATGACAAGACTCATTATTACTTTTCTTAATAAGTAGCATAATGCTGATTTTAATACACTCATCTATTCAAGTCCTTTTAACGTATATTAACAAGTTACTCCTTGGTCAGTGTGTCACATGTTAATAAATAAAGACCATGTCATTCCCCAGTATAAAGTGAGGTAACTTGTTCCTGGAATCAAGTACCTTGTTTTATGCTGGAAAAATTTGTTGGAACTAATTACCTTATACCCATCTATTGTGTTGCATGTTTAAATTTTTTGTGACAATGCTTTAGTTTATATTAATTCATGGCATCTTGTATTGGTCTCCAATAAATAATTATCAATAATGTGCTAAAATGGAATTTGAATCTGCTTTTATATACATATTTTTTTGGCTCCAAAGAGATACCGTCATTTATTTGGAAATTTTTTCCTTTGATAGAAAGTTCATCTTGGATTCCAAATTTCAGCATTGACCGTTATGCTCAATTTCCCATTTAATGACTTTTTAAACTGTAATCAGCCTCTGTTTTCTTTGGATGAACTATTGCACATATTATAGTTGTTTCCTCAATATAGTTTTATTTCTGTTTTCTGTTTAGAAGTCCTTAATTTTTTAATACCTTTTATTTGTTAGCTGGCACCTCCACCTCCAGCAAGAACAAGCTCAGGACCCACTCGGAAGGTGTGTTACTGCTTTTATATACATCTTGGTATCCATTTTTTTAGTATTGTGCACCAGGAATTGGTAGTTGTGATCATCCTCTTTTCTGAAAATTGCCTTTTATGTGACACTTAAGTCATTGACTTACTTGTCTGTGAGTTTTGGGGTAATATCTTGTAGCTTATATTAAATTGGTTAAAGTAAAGCTTCGTTATATGCAATGTAATGATCTGTCATTCGGTACATGAAAATTCAGTACCATGTATAGTTAGCTGTAATACTGTAGAAGATAGGTTTACATCATTATGTGCATGAAATAATCTGTGAAATAATCTATGTATGAAATAATCTATGCTGCAATTTTAAATGAGTTCATGACCTTCCAGATTCTAATATGCTCATATGAAAGTGAAGTTTGGGATTTGTGATTTAGTGTGCTTGGTACTTTGCATCTTATACATAATAACATTATTGGAGACATGTATATGTTGCTACTCTGTGCGTGCTATAGAGTAACAATTCATTACTCCAAATTTAAACTATGTATGACCTCAGAATATGCCATAATTTTTAAAATTGTCCTACATATCTGAATTTGTCTTTGTACAACTTATTTCAGATTCCATCAACTCCAAAAGACTTAAGTTTCGTGGGGTATACATACAAGAACTTTGATGCTGTCAAGGCACTACGAAATTCTTCTGGTGTGTTTTATATTTCTTTTCTCCAGCCTTCATTAGCCATGTCTATATCAGCAATACCAAGTTAATATTTTAATTTAAACTGTTACTCCTATTTTAAATAATTAAATACTTGATGATATTTAAGTGTATATATATTTTATTTATAACTACTATTGTTTTACATTACTAGATGATAACCCGTGCGAAGCACGGGTCGAGAAAATTATTTTAAATTGATCATTAATTTATTATTTTGATTGATCTTAAAAAATTATGTTATTTATACAACTCAGTAGGTTTTAATAAAGAAACAATTATATTTATAACAAAATTTCAATTTTGAAAGATACGAATTTTGGGGTGAAATTAAATATGGAGATTGAAATATCATTAGAACAGGTTCTTTACTTATTAATAAAATTTATTATTAATTTAAGATTATTTTAAGAAAATCAAGAAAATATGATATATATGATTCTTATAGATTATTTTGTAACTCAATACGATTATAATAAAAGAATTACATTTGTTTTAAAATTATTACAATTGTACTATTTTATTAAAGATAACATAGAGTTCTAGAAGAAATAGGAATAAAGCGTTGGAAACCGCTGCAATTGTTAAGGATTACAACTGTTTTATTACTTTATTAAAGATGATAGAGAATTCTAGAAGAAATAGGAATAAAGGGGTGAAACCAAAAAAAGGTGGAACCAAATTTGTTACCGTAATACAATTTAAAAGGTCTCGCTTATTAATATGAATTAAAGCTAATATGAGCATGATGAAAAGCTAATATTTTGCAGAGATATGAGTTTTCATGAGGGTTTATCTGAATATAATTAGGCTAATGATGAATAAATTTACTTTAATGGCACATTACAGAGCATGCAGAGATGGGCACAACTTGGCTCGTTAGGAAGCGATTATGTTGAAAAAAAAATTAAATTGCCATGAGATATCGAATCTTTGCCTTTCCACAAATTTGATTAGTATCGCTTTTTTGTACTTCGTTGATGGATGATCACTTCATCTATAACAATGGTTTGTACATTTGTAAGTAGATTGTACATCCTTGGTGTTTTACCCCGTTGGTGGAGTTTACTTTGCTGATGTTTTACCTCTTGTTAATTAAAATAATTGCAAAAAGAGAATTATAGTTATAATAAGTTTTTTTTTTAATTAAAAAACAACATAGAATTTTAGTAGAAATAGGAGTTTAGGGGTGAAATTAAAATATGGTGCGAACCAAATTTGATACCATTAAAAAGTGATTTTGCTTATTAATAAAGATTATAGATTCCTTCATTGAAAGGAATTTAGATCCAACATAAATCGTACCAAGTTTCTAGGGTAAGAAATAAAACGTTGGGTAACTGTACGTTTTTTTCTTTTAAAAATTTTAGTTCATGGTTGTGTAATATTTTCTTATATCCAATTTCATAACTAAAATTTTAAATTCTATTAAATTTATTTATTAACTTTTTAAAAGTTTTAAGTTGTAAATTGAGTAATTGTTGTGTATATTGTTTTTTTATCACCAAGTTCTTCGTTTTTTTTAAGAATTGTTTTTTGGTTATATAAATTGCATATTAGTCTCTTCTGATTCTGACATATATAGTTTGGAATCCAATTTTACGATTTTTTTCCTAGGGTTCTTAATGTATTTCTGTGGATCGTGCAATTGTTCAAATTTTATCGATTACTTAGGAGATTTGACATATATAGGTTTTATATTTTTTAATTATAAAAACAACATAGAATTCTAGTTGAAATAGGAGTTCAGGGGGGAAACTAAAATATGGTGCGAACCAAAAAAATAGTAAATAGGGGTGAAACCAAAATATGGTGCGAACCAAAAAAGTAGTACCATTAAAAAGGGGTTTCGCTTATTAATAAAGGTTATAGATTTATGATTTTGTCATGCATCAGTTTCAATTTCTGGTTTCCCAATTTTGTTGGGTGTGATAGGTGTCAATAAAAGACAAGTTTTTTTTTTTTATACTAATTATACCAGTAGAAGTCGAATGAATTGGATATGTCACTCCATTAGTATTCATATTATCATACTACATGATAAGCAAATGCCAGATTACAATAGCGGGATTTATATCCTTCCATTATCATCCTTGACAAAAGCCTGAAATTCAGTTTTTGAAGATGACGATTATTAGGGTAATCACAAATGTAAACCAACTATTTTTAGCCGTTGCCCAACCGTGATTGGTTAAAGTCAAGTGACGCTGATTCTGTTAATAGCGTCCCCTCGGCCTCTCACCTATGAATATTTTAACAAGATCTTTAGGTAGCTGTCTCCGCAGGTTGTTCGTAAGTGTCCTGACCTGGCTCTTAGTGTAAGCACGAACCGACTGAAAGAGATATGTGGATGGTACGTAGCCGCTACCAGTTATACAGGACCAAAAAGTAATTTCAAAGCTAGAGTTATGTCCCGTTACAGACTTCAGAAATTTTTTTCGAAGTGACATCTGTGTAACTATTTTGTTGCAGCAAGATTCACATAGTACGCTGAATTAATTATAGTAAGGGTTTTTTTTGCTTAAACAAACAGACAGAGAAGAAATACTTAGATAGGCTGAATGCATTTTCATTGAGTATATGTGGAGACAACAGTGATTTCTTAGATGTAATTAGAAAATAGAACCTAACTAATTTGTGTTTTGATTAAAATTTACTACATTTTTTCCTGTGCAATTCTTGCAGATTTTATGAATGCACCACCAGAGCAGGCAGACATCGATTCAATACTTGGTAGGACTATAAAATTCCGTTTGATGACTGAATGTGTGTATGTATGTCTGTCATTAGTAATAGCACTTTAACTTGATGCACCTGCAGGCAATTCCAGTGTTGATCACACAGTCAAGTGGAAAGTAGAGGAACCTGATGTGCAAATGTTGGCCACTACATCTGGTGCAATGTCACCATAATGTGATAGACACGCATAATGATTAAAGCCTTTGAAGGAAACCATTAGTTTAAGGCTTTGTGTTTAATCAGGTCGTTGTCGTCATCTTTGTACAGTGCAGTTTGAAAACTTCATAAAGGCCTAATGATGTGTAAACTGGTAGGAATCGTTCTCTCCCAGCGAAAGAGTTTTGGAATACCAATTTACTGACAGGGGTCAATAGTAGTCTGTGACCTGGCTGCCCAGGCTGGCAATATATAAAACTTGCCATCTCTTGTGGCAGTTTCTGGTCAAAGTGTTTAGAGTCAAACTCGGTCTTCTTTGTAGTAGTTATGTTGAACGCTTGCTAGTTAATGTTGGAATCTCTTCTCTATGTGGGATAATGCTAATAGTAGAAGTTGCTGGACATGTTGCTTACTGTTAGTAGTTCATTCTATACTTCTTCATGTTCTGATATCGTACCATTGTAATTTGTTCATGTACTTGTTTAAAAGAGATGTTTCAAGCCAACACTGTCCTTAAAACTCATCTGACATCTCAGCTGGAAAATTGTAGTCTGTTTTGAAATATTAACCTTTGGACGACTTTCCTTATATTTTGATGAATAATTTTTTTTTAATAATTACACTTGATAATATTTTTAAATTTTATTATAAAAAATAATTTTAAGTAGTGGCCGATGTGAAAGGCTAAATTTCTTAAAAAAGGGGACTATGTTTATGTTTAAGAAAATGAGTATTTCGGTGGTATGGTTTCATACAATGTTTTAAAAATCGCTAGGCGGGTTTAGACGGTGACCCTAGGTTTAGGCGGTGACCCTATCTTCTAGCGATTAATCGGCTAGACGGTAATTAATCGGAACATTAATTGGATGTATTAAAATATTATTTTTTATATAATTTAATTTTAATATTTAAAAATATATTTTATATAATTAAAAATATAAATATCTTCATTTTATTATTAAATATGATGAGTAAATTTACCCTTTCATGTGTAAAGTATATTTTTTATTTAAAAAAATTTATATTTTTAAAGTTTTATTTTTATTTTGACTATTTTTTTAAAATTTGACCGATTAATCGTCGCTTAATATCGCCTATGGCCGATTAATCGCCGCCTAATCGATTATTCCCGTCTAACTAATTAAACCGCCTAGGCCCGCCTAGGCGCCGCCTAATCAAAAAAACGCCGAATGATCGATTTTTGCAGAATTTATATTTTTACTTTATTTAAGTACAAGAATATAAATTACTACTTCCGTCCCAAAAAGACCGGACCTGTTTGACTTTCACGAAGATTAAGAAAAGATAGTAAAAAAAGATTAAAATTAGTTGAAAAGTGGATATAGTAGTGGGACCTATCAATATTTAATAATAGATTTGAGATAGTGCATAAAAGTAGTGGGTGTAATAGGGTAAAAAAGAATATAAAATAGAAAAGTAGTGGGTGTAATAGTGAAAAGTAGTGTTCAAAAATAGTAAGTATAGTAAGTTCACTAGTTTTGGGACATCCAAAAAAAAAAGTATGTCAATCTTTTTGAACCGGAGTACATTCTCCAGAGTAGAAGAATATAAATTAATATGCATTCTGAAGAGCCTGGGCCATAATATCTATTGGTACGAGTATCACATTCTGCTGTAGGAATCATCTCGTAGATATTTAATTTAAATCAGTAGAGATCTATTCGATATGTTCGTTTCACTGTTGAAAGGGTCTTTTTTTTTTTTTTTTGTTGCTAAGAGGGTGTTTAGCAACCCTTCCTTAAAGCAAAAAATAGCTTTAAGTTGTTTTTGGAGTGTTTGTCAACCTTGGCTTTAAGTTAAAAAACTGCTTTAAGTCATAAATTCCATTTATGTACTTTTGACTTATGACTTATGACTTATCGAGTTTTTTTTTTCACGATTCTTGTAAAGTTCAAATATTATGAATTGAATTTTTTTTAAAGTCAAATTTCACTTTAAGTCAAAATTATTAAACCTCCATTTAACTTTAAGTAAAATTACCCAAACACTTTCATTCAACTTAAAGTAAACAACTTTACTTTCTCCTTTAAGTTAAAAACACCTCCATTAAGTCAAAAGTAACTTATTTTAAGCAATCTCAAACGACCTCTAAATTACTGTTGTTGTTTTAGTTCTGTCGTCAAATAAATAAAATAATGAAAAATGAGCATCTTAGGGGTCCGGAGACATCTTTTTTAGTTTGATACCTAAATTTTTACTAGTATAACCCTTGGCACATCACCTAGCAATACATCTCTTCCCATAAATAGATTTAGTGATATAATTCTATTATTGTTACAAATGGTGACAATCGAATGTTTAGCACTAAAAAAAATATAAATAAAATTATTGCATCGAAAAATTGCAAAAATTTTGATCCTCAAGCTCATACTTTTTACTAAAAACATGTTAGTGCATGAATATCTTCCTAAGGTCCATACAATGTTTTCATTCACAAAATATCACAAAATATCAAAGAGAGTTGGATGCTCTAACAAACTAAAGTGAGAAGGAAAAGAATTACAATTCGATGTGTACAGTCCGTGGCATCCGGGGTGAAAGAGACCAGGTTCTTCACTGCAGTGGACACATCAACACCGTCCAACCAATAATCTACACAGATGGAGTATTCTACACCAACCAACCCCCTTCTTATTAATTTCAAGATTATTATCTACATGTGATGCCAAACAAATTTTATATTTTAATTTTCGGATTTTCTACCTACTATTATTCCAATGTACCATATTGTTTACTAATAAAAAAATTAAATTTTTGACATTTTTATTTATCATTTCAGTAGTTATATCGATTATATGCTAAACAGCTTTATAGTTTATATAATTAAGTTTCTTTAAAATAATCTTATCTAATCATTGCATAAGGTTTGATCACAAAATTCTGATAAAAGTGATAATTAATTTTTTAAAACATTTTTTTACTTACTCTAAAATATATCATTTTGCAACAACATAATAGAAGATTGATGAAAAATTTGATAAATTAATATTTAATAATGAAAAATCTGATCAAAAAATAATTTTCCGAAATAAGATAGTTGTTTTTAGCGTTTAATAAATAAATAAAATTCATGGAGCTCATAAGTACTCAAACTTTCATATTGTTAAATACTTAAACACTTTGAGGAAGTGTTAGTGAGTTTTGATCATAGATCTGCCAATAGAGTTGTCCATATATTAGCGTTGCCGGATCTTATGGAGTGGTGTTATGTTGCTCAGGAGTTTATTTGTAACCTTATTGCTGAGTAAAGTTAATAAATGCAAGTTCGATTTTTTTTTTTTTTTTTTTAAAAAAACACTCCATCTCCCGTAGTATCATTAATGAATTAATGAATGTTTAATCAATGTTTAATTGTAATTTTTGTTTAATAACAAAGATTTTATTTTTATTAAAATAATAAAAAAGGGATCTTTTTTTAATTTGATGCTGAAAAATGGGTGGAGCTGTTTTTATACTATGTTTCTTTCTCCTTTCTTGATTTGACACCTGTCCTTTTTCTTCAACTATTGTCATAACAATAATTATTACTATTATTACACATATAATATTTTTTGTTTTTTCATTTTTCTCTGTTTCATTTCATCCCTTTAGTATCTCTCACTCTTTCTTGCTGTTCCTAACCAAGTCTAAAATATCTCTAATTTTTTTCTTATTATTTTTAAAAAAAAATCAAGAAAAAGGATACCCTTTGAAGTGATCACATTAATACATTGAGTTGTGTTTCACTTTTTACATTCCTAAGCTACCCATTTTCTTGATTCTTTGAAAGGGTCAATTTTAAATATTGATTTGAAGCTGTCAAGAGCTCTACTGTTGATGAACTACAAGATTAGGTAGTGATTCTTGAAATCTTTACTTTACTTGTATGCTTGTTTTTTTATGTTTTTAAGTGATGCTAGTTGTTTTTCAAGATTGAAGTGATGGATAGATGTTGTAGATAGATATAGATATAGATGTACTTTATTCATGAGGTTGATATAAGTTGCCTTAGATCCAGGGAACTTGAAAATATTGTAAAAAAGTGAACTTTATTTGTTGGTGTTAATCTATGGTTTTCTTGTGATTCTTGGGACTTTAGTTTGCTTTCCTAGGTTCTTTCTCATGAACAAGCTTACTTTTGTGTCTTTCTTGCATTTACAGATAAAGGGTTGGATTTTAATGCACTTTTTAGGTTGTGTTGTGTGTAATTTTATTGAATTCTGTGGATTTATATAGTTCTTGGTTTAACTGTAGTTGATAGTGGTAGATAAGGAAGAGTCCAGAGGAGTTTGACCCGTCGAAGTTTGGTTAAATTTTTCCGCAAATGGAAGTAGGTATTCATACTTGTTTACCAGATCTGACTAATCATTTCCATTTTGAGGAATAGTAGACAGACTGGCAACAACTTTGTTTACTTATAGTTGTGTTGAACTGTTGTGTGTTGAATATGTTCTGTTCACATCCACTGTCATGTTTCGAAATTGTTCTGGATGATAGTAGAAGGTGATGAATTAGTTGAATAATGACAGGCTGTTTAACTTTAGAGGGGCTGGAAGGTAACTTTTTCTACATACCGAATAGTGATATTGATGGAGGAAATGGCCTCGGCCGTTGCTTTGCCATTTAGTTTAGGTAATTTAATGTGCGATAACACAACTACAAGAACCCATATGGATATTACTAAGCTCAAGTTGATGACAGACAATACCAGTTTATTGGCGGACTCTGTAGCTAAAAGTCCTGATGAGTATACTTCGGGTAAGAGTGAGGATATCAATTGTGATGATTCTGAGATGGACTCTAACTGTGTCGGGGTGTCTGTGCCTGGAGAAAGTAGTGTCGGGTCTGCTGTGTCTGGTTTGATGTCTGGAAAGGAAAATGACTTGATTCCTCTTGATGCTGTAATCCAGGAAAGCGAAGAAGATGATTTTTTATCGGTCGAAGGCGATCAGATCCTAGATAACTCATTTTCTTTTTCAACAATTAGTGATTCTAGCAGCATCGGCCCTGACGAAATTTTAGCTTTCGAAGCTCTGTCTGATACGGGAAGACCAAGTTCTGTAGTTGCCGATAAAAATGTTGGCAGTACTGAAATTATAACCAAACCCGCAGGTCTCATACAGTCAAACGTGACAGCGAATGTGAAAGATTCACTTGCTGTCAATCTGGGCATTGAGGATAATCTTGCAGATGGGCCTGATTACAAACCAGTTGCAGTTGTCCAGTTACCCCCTGAGCCAGGATCCGGTACACCTGGTGCACGCAGTGTTTTTGAGATCGACTATGTACCATTATGGGGATTCACATCTTTATGTGGACGAAGACCAGAAATGGAGGATGCACTTGCAACTGTACCCAGATTTATGAAAATTCCTACTCAGATGCTGATTGGTGATCGAGCACTTGATGGAGTGACAAAATGTTTAAGTCACTTGACAGCTCACTTTTTCGGAGTCTATGATGGTCATGGTGGCTCTCAGGTAGCTCTCCCCTTCCTCCCTCTTATCCTTCTTCCTCACAGTGTTCATCAATTTCACATTTTCGTGTGTGTTGTTTATTGCAGATAATTTGATCTCATATAGTGTTTGAACTTTCAGGTTGCAAACTATTGCCGGGAGCGATTTCATTCTGCTTTGGCTGAGGAGTTGGACCTTCTTATGGCCAAACTGAATGACGGGAGTACTAATGATGATTGCCAAGAGCAGTGGAGGAAAGCATTTAGCAATACTTTTCTCAAGGTTGATGCCGAGATTGGAGGAGAAGCTAATGCTGCACCAATTGCTCCAGAAACTGTTGGCTCAACTGCTGCTGTTGCTATTGTTTGCTCCTCTCATATAATTGTGGCAAATTGTGGTGATTCTAGAGTGGTCCTGTGCCGTGGAAAAGAACCTTTGGCATTGTCAGTGGATCATAAAGTAACCTTTCTCATTGCTTATTTGCACTTTGGCTTTTAATTACTTTTATTATTCAGTCACCTAAAAAATATTCTCCTTGTATTCTTTCATGTGTAACTCACGTAGCCAAATCGCGAAGACGAATATGCGAGGATTGAAGCCGCTGGAGGCAAAGTCATACAGTGGAATGGGCATCGTGTTTTTGGTGTACTTGCAATGTCAAGGTCCATAGGTACGTATTTCCTAAGAATAAGTTATCTGTAAGGATATGAACTATGAGAGGATAGGACTTCATACTTATTAGTTAGTTTTATCTTGGTAGAGTTGTATATTCAGGATTCCGTTTCCTTTGTATTAATATTGTGATTTCAACCTATCTAGTGTACTGTATGTGATATCAGTTGAGTTTAAAACTTCAAAATTTGATAGATCTTCATAATTACTATGCTAAGGCTTTCTACTTTGGATTGAGGTGAAGCAGCAGTCCTTATCTTTAGATATCATCCCATTTCTATGTCATTTGTAATTTTCTTTACCTTGACGTTGGCTGTTCACTTGAGTATTCTTTAAATCTAGTCCTCTAAAGCTAAACACTGGTTAGAGATTTATGTTTGTAAGGAGACTCTTTCTGCAAATGATTTTACTATAAAGGTAATGTGAAAAACCACAAGTCCGTGTTAGAATTGTGCACAGCTACAGCCTAATTCGTAATCTGATCCCACCTTACATTGTGGTGACCAAATATTGTTGTAGCATGTATTATAGATAGTTGTGGGTGGGGTTTTTTTTTTGGGGGGGAGGGGGGAGTGAATATGTGCTGGAATAAAAGAGCAACTCTTCAATTCTGATAATAGATACTCAAGTGGCCAAGTATCAGAATGAGTGTGTTCTTTAATTCCTAAGTCATTCTTTGAAATAAATTGGAATAGACAAGGGAAACTCCTGCTATACAATAGAAATTATGAAATGTCTTTGGTGTGGATACTTTTGTTTTAAAGGAAATTGTTTAAGTTGCATCTTCTGTTTTGCCTAAATAGGGGTTTGTCAGGTGAGGACAATAGGGCTTCATCACTGTGAGGTCTAATAACTTGACCTCAGAGGTACGGTTTGGGTTCAAGACTTGATGGAACCATTATATAAAGTTGCGAGGCCATTAATATGGTCAATAAGCTTTACCTTGTATCTATAAATAGTTTGTGGTACATTTATCTGATGTGTATCTTAAATACTGTTAGTGTTACTGTTATATCTTAAGAGGTTTTATTTAAAAATATGAGATCTAATATATTGAATTGTCCATGCAAAATAAGGGCTATATGAGATTGTAGTATTTTCTATATGGTCAAGTAATACAGCCAAGTACAGTGTAATTTTAGTTTATTAGCAACTTTAGATTAAGACTCTCGTCCGAAATAGATATGAGGTTTACTTTGTAGTGAGCAGTGTGCATATAGTTGCAAGAACATGCATGTCCTGAATTCTTTAGAGCTTTATTCTACTCCTTCCATTCATTGCTTAGTGTATTTAAATGTATTTCTTCGTAGAGCAAATATAAGATCCTTTTCAAGAAAACATTGTGCATGTCACTGCATGCAGTTGGTATTCTTTGTTGGGTTAAATCATGGAGTTATATTTGTGTTAATGCTAAAAAGCATTTCATCTTAGTTATGTGAATTGAAACTCGAGGTTGTTTTTAAAAAGTTACAACTGTCATTGCTTTTGGTTGCAGGTGATAGGTATTTAAAACCCTGGATTATTCCTGACCCTGAAGTGATGTTTATTCCTCGAACCAGAGAAGATGAATGCCTCATTCTCGCCAGCGATGGTTTATGGGATGTCATGACCAATGAGGAGGTATGTGAAATGGCTCGAAAACGGATTCTTCTCTGGCATAAAAAAAATGGTATCACACTACCCATGGAGAGGGGTGAAATAATTGATCCTGCAGCCCAAGCAGCAGCCGAGTGCCTCTCAAATCGTGCTCTTCAAAAGGGAAGCAAAGACAACATAACTGTAATTGTGGTTGATTTGAAAGCGCAAAGAAAGTTTAAAAGCAAATCATAAGCACTGGTTCTTCAATTTATAGGTCTACAATATAAGATTCTTCTATGCTTAAATTATAGCTATGGGCCCATCTGTTTTTTTTCACCTGGGCTTTGGCTTACTAGTGCAGCATTCCGTATGTACCGTGCAAGAGATGAATCATCCTGCGGAGGCATTTTAGGTTTATCCAAGTAAAGCCGTTGTACATGTTATTAGCCGTTTGAAGTGAAAAATAGGATAGGAGCTTCCTTCACTTGCTTCATAGTAGGAATGGCATTGTTTCCCATTGTATTTGCGCGCTGTTGTGCCTCCGAGTTAAATGCTCTGTGAGGCATTCTACAATTTATTATTTTTGACATTGTAGTAATTGTAAAAGGAATTAACAAATGTGGAAAATAGTATCTATATTATTGAAAAGTGTTTGATGTATGTGCTGTACATGTTTTTCTTTGTCTTGTTAAAATTGTAATGCAGCTGTTATATTGTGTCGAGCCCTATGAATAAATTGTGCTATATTGTGTTATATTGTGTCGAGCCCTATGAATAAATTGTGCTATATTGTGTCGAGCCCTATGAATAAATTGTGCTGTACATAACATATTTTGAATTGGTGAGAAATCTTGTGAATGACACTAGAGTTTCACCATTTCCCCAAGTGTTTTGTTTACTGGAGTTGGTTTTACATGAAAGCTTATACTACTGGTGGCTACTGTCATTGTATTGTTGGGATTATAATGTATGCAATATAAATAGAATAGAGCAGATTTGAGCTTCTGTTTGAGTTGCTATTTTCATTTTATAATTTACTTTCGTTATTATCTAGCAAGTCTGAAAATTAGTTTAAAGAGTACTTATATCTTTGAAATGTTTGTGAAGCCTTTATAGATTATTATAGGTGCAAATAAAAGTCGATTGTAATTAGTGTGTTTAAACATCATTGAATGAGATGAACACTCTTGGATTTTATTAAGACAATGAAGTAGTTTCATTAGTGCACTCAAAATTTGTTTGGAAAAGAAAAAAGCGAATTTGAAAAGATATATATATATGTAAAACAATAAAAACTGAATTTTTGCAAATAAATTTAAAAATTATTAATTTTTTTTAGTTTTCGTGTAAAAGGCTGAATTCTGGTGAACTTATTATATTTTTTGTTAACCTTGTTAAAACTGACAAATAAATGAAAAGATATATATATGTAAAACAATAAAAACTGAATTTTTGCAAATAAATTTAAAAATTATTAATTTTTTTTTTAGTTTTCGTGTAAAAGGCTGAATTCTGGTGAACTTAATATATTTTTTATTAACCTTGTTAAAACTGACAAATAAATGGATTAGATTTTGATAAATTTACATATTTTTGTAGCCTTGTTAAAATATCCACGAAATTCTATAAAATTATGAATTATTTGTCACAAAATCTACAATTATAATCATTAAAAGTTCACCAATTAAAATTTTAATTGAATAAACCTCTTCATTTTTTAACTTGTACCTAAAACTATTTATATGAAGTTTAACTTTTTTTTTTTGAAATCATATGAAGTTGAACTTTATCGTTCCCTTTCAATACAACCACCACTAATTTTTTGTTTCTTGGTTAACCAGTGATACAAACCATCCCCAGTCTCTGTTGAATTCATGTACATTACAACAGTGATCATTTATAGATTAGACGATTAGTAATGGTTCAAGGTCAAGACCATCAAAGATTTCAAAAGTAAATAGAATCAGTAATATACCTGGCTCATTACTGGTAAAAAAAATTCTCTGCTTCCAACTAAAACTGCTGTGCGCGCTGGTGTTTTGTCGAAGAGATGGAGGACCCCTCTGCATGTCTCACTCGAATCTTCACTTCGATGATTTAAATGGTAATAAATGTGAGTACATTTCATGAATTTCCTGTTGGATATTTTAGTGTAATTGGGTTGGCTAGTTGATTAATCGTAATGTTACATCGAACAAGTCGGGAGAATGCGGATTGCATGCTTTGTTCGAGTTCGTTATGATTTCAGAATTATTGCTTATGAGACATGTCTATTGGGATCAAACACATCTGTTAGAATGAGATGTGTCTATTGGAAAAGACACATCTTGAGATGTGTATATTAGCATTGGACATGACTGTTGGAAATGGGATGTGTCTTTTGGCAAAAGACACATCTTGAGATGTGTCTATTGGCAAAAGACACATCTGTTGACATCTATATATAGGTGTGGCATTGATCATTTTCTATATAGGTTCATTTTGAAATTCACAGCAAAACACATTCTCTCTTCTTGCAGAATTTCTAACTTTATCCGATTGAATTATTTGGGTGAACCACAAATAACTTCAATCTGAAAGTGTTCACACGACTTCAAAAAAATCCAAGTAATTACCCATATTCCCCAACAAAGATTGAAGTTATTTGTTTCTGAAGATGGCGAACGCAGAATCTGCAAAAGACATGACAAGCAAGTTTGCAAAACTGGAAAAGTTTGAGGGCCAGGATTTTAGAAGATGGCAAAAAAAGATGCATTTTCTGTTGACCACGCTGAAAGTTGTGTATGTTCTGAGTACTCCCATTCCAGAAGTGGTCGAAAATGAAACCGCTGAACAGACTAGGAAGCGGTGCAAGTGGGAAAACGATGACTACATCTGTCGCGGCCACATCTTAAACGGTATGTCTGATTCCCTTTTCGATATATACCAAAATGTTGAGTCAGCGAAAGAATTATGGGATTCTCTTGAATCCAAGTACATGGCAGAAGATGCTTCTAGTAAGAAGTTTCTGGTTAGTAATTTTATGAATTATAAAATGGTCGATTCTAGACCAGTGATGGAACAATACAATGAATTGTTAAGGATTCTGGGGCAGTTTGCCCAACACAATCTGAAGATGGATGAATCTATCTCAGTTTCTGGTGTTATAGACAAACTACCACCATCATGGAAGGATTTTAAACACTCCTTGAAACATAATAAAGATGATATGACTCTGGTTCAACTTGGAAGTCACTTCAGAATTGAAGAGGCTTTGAGGACTCAAGAAATTGAGAATAATCCTAAGGGAAAGAACCAAGTCGGTAACTCTTCTGTGAATTTGGTTGAAGATGGTGGATCTTCCAAGAATTCTAAGAATGGCAAGGGTGATAAACGAAAGTTTAAAGGAAACAACAACAATTCTTCCAATAAAAGGCCTAAGATGGCATGTTGGAAGTGTGGCAAACCTGGACATTTCAAGAAGGATTGTCGGGTTGGTAAAGGCAAGCAAGAAAAGCAGATTGCTGGTCCAAGTGGATCCAAGGATCCAGAAAAGCAACAAGGTCAGATTTTAATACAGAATTATAATTCTGGTCAGAATTATGTATCACTAATATCTGAGGCATTTTATGTGCAGGATGACAATGTTGCTTGGTGGATTGATTCAGGAGCAACGAGTCACGTATGCAAAGATCTTCGTTGGTTCATAGACTTTCAACCAATCGAAGATGGATCTATCTTAAAGATGGGAAATGTTGCAACTGAACCGATCAAAAGACTAGGAAATGTCAAGATAGTTTTTACTTCTGGCAAATGTATATTGTTAAATAAAGTGTTGTATGTTCCTGGGATTCGGAAGAATCTCTTGTCTGGTGTTGTATTGAACAATTGTGGATATAAACAAGTTTATGAAAGTGACAAATATATATTGTCAAAACATGGCTCTTTTGTTGGCTTTGGCTATTTGTGTAATGGTATGTTTATGTTGAATGTAAATACTCCATTTATTGATGAATCTGCTTGCATGGCTTCTACTAGTACTAGCAATGATTTGAATAAATCTGAATTATGGCATGCTAGACTAGGACATGTACATTACAAAAGAATAAAGGATATGTCGAAAATGAGTCTCATACCTGCCATTGATTTGGATAATGAAAAATGCAAAACATACATGTTAACGAAGATAACCAGAATGCCATTTAAAGAGGTTTTTAGAACTAATTCATAGTGATTTGTGTGATTTCCATTCTACACCATCATTAGGAAATAAAAAGTATGTAGTTACTTTTATTGATGATGCTACTAGATATTGCTATGTATATTTATTGCATGCTAAGGATGAAGCTCTTGATTTCTTTAAAATTTATAAAGAAGAAGTAGAGCTACATCAGAGTACCATGATTAAAAATCTACGTACTGATAGAGGAGGTGAGTATTATGATCCGGTTTATTTTCAATCTACTGGTATAATACATCAAACCACGGCTCCTTATACACCACAACAAAATGGTGTGGCAGAGAGAAAGAATAGGACTTTGAAAGAAATGGTTAATTCCTTGTTATCCTACTCGGGATTGAGTGAGGGTTTTTGGGGTGAGGCTATGTTAACAGCCTATTATTTATTGAATCGAATTCCTAGCAAGAGGAATAAGATTACCCTTTATGAACTTTGGTATAAAGAGTCACCAAAATTGAGTTTTCTGAGAGTTTGGGGATGTAGAGCGGTTGTAAGACTCACTGAACCCAAAAGAAGAAACTTGGGTGAACGAGGTATAGATTGCATATTTGTTGGTTATGCTGAGCATTCCATAGCATATAGATTCTATGTATTAGAATCTAATGACTATGTATCTGTGAACTCAATTATCGAGTCAAGGGATGCTATATTTGATGAAAACAGATTTACATCTATACCTAGACCAAGGGACATGCTTCAGAATTCTTCTAGTAGGAACTCAGTTTCTACTGAAGATGTGAATGGACCGTCTGAACCAAGGAGAAGCACTAGAGCTAGAAAAGCAAAGTCTTTTGGAGATGATTTTCATCTTTATCTAGTAGAAGGCTCTAGAGATGAAATTGAATATCAATACCAATATTGTTTTGTTATTGAGGAGGATCCAAATACATTTAGCGAAGCTATAAAATCTAGGGATGTTGCATTCTGGAAAGAAGCTAAGATGAAATGGATTCTATCATGAATAATAATACTTGGGAATTGAGTGATCTGCCCCCTGGCTGTAAGGCATTGGGAAACAGATGGATCTTCAAAAGGAAAATGAAGGTGGACGGTACCATAGATAAGTTTAAAGCCAGATTGGTAATCCAAGGTTTTAGACAAAAAGAAGGGATTGATTATTTTGATACTTATGCTCCTGTTGCTAGAACCTCTACTATTAGGTTGTTAATAGCACTTGCTGCTATACACAACCTTGTCATTCACCAAATGGATGTGAAAACTGCATTCTTGAATGGTGAATTAGATGAAGAGATTTATATGAAACAACCCGAAGGGTTTGTTATGCCTGGTTGTGAAAATAAGGTGTGTAAATTGAAGAAATCAATTTATGGTCTGAAACTGACAAGGCCGTCGCGTACCTATCAAATAATAATTTCTAACAAATCCTTCTAACTATGTAGTAGGGTAAGTCAGAGTCGATCCCACAGAGACAAACGTATCAATCACCAGTTATTTCTGATTTAATTCGGTTAAGCAAGTAACACAATAAATTTTGAGAAATTATTAAACTAATTTATACTAAAGGGAATTGTGTTTATATTAATCAAGTATTAAAAACATCCAGAATTAAGTATCCCCACTAGCATGAATTAATGCAATCGTGAATTTCCTTCCCAATTAATTTGTGCACTACTCAACAGTAAAGATGCGCCCTATAAATACCAATAACCCCTCTCGAGTATTAATGGCTTCTCTTAAAATACAATCAAACCTATTCTCATGGTATCATGCAATTTAGAGACATTAATCACAGCATCCTAATTTCCTAACAATCCATTCTACCTATTCTCATGGAGAATTTCATGTTCTTATTGGATAAATCACAACCATCTAAATCCAACTCTCGCTGATAATTAGATATTGGTTCAAACAATACACATAATCACGTCTGATTTGTAATTGTTAATTTAAACAACTCAAGAAGCAAGAGCAATTTAACAATCAAATTGGGGGAATTGGGAAATTCACACATCAATCATAACTAGGGTTCTACTTAACCCTAGATTAATAATCTACTCACTCATAATTGAATTAACAAAACAAGAATTATAAGATGAACATATAATTATAAGAATAGAGAAAAACCTTAATCTTCAATCTTTGCACAAGAAGAAAAAAATAAAAGTCTCGCCTTCTCTCTGTCTCTCTATACGTATCTATGTATATCTCCGTAACTATCTATCTATCCCTAATTATAATAATATCTGATATTATATATGTCTCTAATAAAAAAGTATTTTAATGCCTTGAGGAAATTACAAGTACGTTTCCTAAACTGAATAGATTTTCAAGGAAAATTCGTGGTTGACTTTTCTCCTGTAGATCTGGGTTGCTCCAGTTATAATATGACATCTGGACCATCTTAGAATGATAGAAAATTTAATTATCTTCGCGTGGGCTGTTGAATCGCCCAATTCTGACTTGTAGAACTCGAGATATGGCCCAAACAGTGAATTGCGCGCATGCTGCCCGATAAATCCGAATTTCCTTCTAATAAATCTCCAATTAAGCTCTTTATTCTCCAATCCTTCCAAGTTTAGAATTTCCTTGCTTCCTACAATAAAACATTAAAATCTATTAAATAAAAATCCAATTAAATGCAAAATACAATAAATATGAGGAATATAATCATATAAAATATATATAAATATACACTCTATCAAACATCCCCACACTTAGCATTTGCACGTCCTCGGGCAAATAAAGAAATAAAAATTATCCTAACTAACTAACATCACTTTCGTAGATGACACGATTGCATTGAGCATATGCAACAAGCCGTTAAACCCCTAGGCAGCCCTAGTAGGACGAGTTTTGTCTCGTGAAGGTTTATAGAAGATATACCCACAAAATCAAATATTTTCAATCACCAAGTCTTAAACATGCAACAATTCATAGTACTCCACATATGCAAACCTCAATCACACAACAATATGAGAAGATCTGAAAGTACACCACTTGCACAAAACAATCCAAGTATGCACACGTTGTCTTGACAGACAAAAATATCATGAAATAAACATCAAAGTCTCCTTCAATAAGTAAGCATGCCGTGGATAGAAAATCTCACATTGCTCTCAATTCACACAAGTGTATAGGTGTTAGTGTTTCACTCAAGTTCAATCAAAATAGACACGTGCTACCATATGCTTGGTTATCCACCAAATCTCCACTACTTCGTATATGTGCATGCACAAATCAAAAGGTCTTCATTAAAGGTTGTAATGGGGCTTAGGTATGGGGTGGGATATCAAAGAAATAGGCTCACAAGTGGTTAAGCTTGATAAACTAATAGAGCATAATGTTCACTTCTAATTAAAGCACCCAACATGAATAGTAGATCATGTAAAAGATAATTAAACTTTCACAAGCATTAAACCCATAAGTACATCATTATGTACTTTCCCACTTTCACATTGTACAAACCAATGAACACATACTCTACTTCAATCTTCTTCAAATTTTTCTCTTTTTTTTAATTCCTTTTTTCTTTCTTTCTTTCTTTCTTTTTTTTTTTTGAAGATCAAGCAACCACATTATATAATTCTCACCAAAATATCAAACCTTAACAAAGAAATCCCCACACTTGAACATTCACCCACCCTTAAGTTGAATCACAATGCTCTACTAGTAAATCAAGATAAGAATAAATAAGTAGGCTCAAAAATTATAGAGTGGTGATAATTGAAAGAAACAGATATAAGCTCAAGGGGGCTTCTAAGGATATAACTCATAAGGATAGTGTTTAGGTCAATGAGGTTAATCCTAGTGCCTTTATCACTTTCATGCACACACACAACATGTAGTCTCAACAAGGTATCAAAACAAGTTCTAGAGCAATGCTAATTGACGAACAACACACAACAAAGAAATTCGATTGATATAAAATGTATCAATTATTAATTAGGCTCAAAATCTCACAAGGTGAAAGCATGCTCGACTCACTAAATTTGACTAAGAAGCATCTCAAGTTTTTAAATTTTCGAAAGCACACACAAGGAATTATCAAGCAATAAATGATTTTTATTCTATGATACAAGCTCAGAATTAATCATGCAAAATCAGTCTACAAAATGTGTACTTATCCTCGCTAACATGCTTTTGACATGACAATTATATACAAAAAGTTTTCTAATTTTTTCATTTTTTTTATTTTTATCATATATAATTTTTTTGGATTTTTTATCATTAAGAACATATCCCCACACTTAAATGGTTCATTGTCCTCAATGAATAATTTAATAAAAGAAAGAAAAAAAAATCTAACAATCCTAAAAAAAATACAAAAAGAATAATAATAATAAATTGTACAAAAAAAAGGTTAGAAATACTCCCCTAGTAGCCATGAAGTGTCCTTGAAAAATTAATTGTGGAAGTCCACTCCAATGCAATAAATTTCCGGCACAGTTCTCTCTTTATTAAAATCAGAATGCAAAGTCTAACACAATTGGTGCACTGGTGCAATGGTTCAGCAGTCGAAGTAGAAGCCTTGTACTTGCAGGTCAGGGGTTCAATCCCTCACACACGTAGAAGAGTGCGCATCAGGCGTATGAGATGAAAATCAGGATAAAATTTGAAGCGCAGGAACAGGTAATAATGCACGGGCATCACAAAAAAAACACACGGCCAACATAGAAAATTGCTCCAACATACAGAATTAATTGCACGGCCGTCATAGATTCAGTACGCCCCCCCACACCTACATGTAAAGTCAGAGACATTCACACGGCCAGCATTATTCGCGCATGCCCAACATAGAATTTCTGTTTTTTTTTTCTTCATGCGAATTCACACAGCTGCTCCACAAAATACACTCCAAACATATAATTTCTGCTTATCATTTATTTCTTCTTTTTTTTTTTTTACCTGAAACACTTCACAAAAATTCATCAAGGCACCTTATGGGAGTATAAAAATAATAATAATAATAATAATAATTTAAAGTCCTAAAAAAAATACAAAAATATTATAGAATAATATATTATACTTACATACAAATACATTGGGTTGCCTCCCAAGAAGTGCTTTTTTTTTAAAGGTCATTAGCTCGACCTCATTATCAATCATTCTGAAGAAGGGATAGAAAGCGGAATATCCACTTTCATGTCAATCAGTTCACCAGCTCTATAATGTTTCACTCTTTGCCCATTCACCTTAAATGACTCTCCATAGGTATCCAACAATTCAACTGCACCATATGGAAAAACTTTTCTTACCTTAAACGGGCCAGACCACCTAGAGCGAAGTTTTCCGGGAAAAAGTCTCAACCTTGAATTAAACAGAAGAACTAGCTCCCCTTCCTTGAATTCTCTTCGTAATAACCCTTTGTCATGCCACTTCTTTGTTTTCTCCTTGTAAAACTTAGAACTTTCATAAGCCTCCAAACGAAGCTCATCTAGCTCATTAAGTTGTAGAAGTCTCTTCTCACCTGCTGCTAACATATCAAAATTCAGACCCTTGATAGCCCAAAATGCACGGTGCTCCAACTCAACGGGAAGATGACATGCTTTTCCATAAACCAATCTGTATGGAGTTGTCCCAATAGGTGTCTTAAACGCAGTTCTATACGCCCAAAGTGCATCATCAAGCTTCGTAGACCAATCCTTCCTTGATTTTGTGACCGTCTTCTCCAAGATAGTCTTTATTTCATGGTTAGAGATCTCCACCTGACCACTGGTTTGGGGATGATAAGAAAGTCCCACCTTATGATAAACTCCATATTTCTTCAACATAGCCTCAAAACGATTTTCGAGAAAATGCTTTCCTCCATCGCTAATTAAAATCCTTGGCACTCCAAATCTAGGAAAAATCGTCTTCTTAAAGAACTTGCTCACAACACGAGCATCATTAGTGGGTGATGCTATGGCTTCAACCCATTTTGAGACGTAATCCACAGCTACCAAGATATACCGGTTCTTAAAAGATGGAGGGAATGGTCCCATAAAATCTACTCCCCAAACATCGAAAAGCTCCACTTCAAGAATGCTATTGAGAGGCATCTCATTGCGTCTTGAAATATTTCCAGTTCGTTGACAACGATCACAAGAATGAACATATTGGTGGACATCTTTAAAAAGAGTTGGCCAGTAAAAACCGCACTGAAGAATCTTTGCAGCAGTTTTCTTAGTACTTGCATGACCACCACTTGGCAAATCGTGACAATGCGAGATTATAGAAGCAATCTCATTGTCCGGAACACATCTTCTAATAACTCCATCTGCACAAGATTTATAAAGAAAAGGATCATCCCAAAAGTGCTTCCTCACATCATAGAAAAACTTCTTCTTTTGTTGCGATGAGTAGCCATGAGGAACAGTACCACTAGCTAAGAAATTAGCTATATCAGCATACCAAGGAACCTCTATCCTTGTAAGAGAAAGTAGATGATCGTCAGAAAAAGAATCATTAATCGGAATATTCTTACCATCATCATCATCTAAAGTAAGGCGTGAAAGATGATCAGCAACCACGTTCTCAGCCCCTTTCTTGTCTTTAATCTCTAACTCAAATTCTTGAAGAAGTAGAATCCAACGAATCAAACGAGGTTTAGCATCCTTCTTACTCATCAAATATCTCAAAGCTGCATGATCCGTGTGAACAATAACCTTCGAACCAACGAGATAGGATCGAAACTTTTCCATAGAATACACCACTGCTAGCAATTTTTTCTCCGTTGTTGCATAATTAATCTGAGCTCCATCCAAGGTCTTGCTTGTATAATAAATAGCATGAAGCTTTCCATCTTTCCTCTGACCTAAGACTGCACCAATAGCTTGATCACTAGCATCACACATGATTTCAAATGGTAATTTCCAATCTGGTGGTTGTATGATTGGAGCAGAGACAAGAGCTTTCTTTAACGTTTCAAAAGCCTCAACACAAGCATCATTAAACATAAAAGGTACATCCTTACCTAAAAGCTCAGTTAGAGGTCGAGCAATCTTCGAAAAATCTTTAATGAAACGGCGATAGAATCCCGCATGACCAAGAAAACTTATTATCCCCTTGACTGAAGTAGGGGGTGGTAAGCGCTCAACAACCTCGACCTTGGCTTTATCAACTTCAATGCCTCTTTTTGAAACAACATGACCCAAAACAACTCCCTCTTGTACCATAAAGTGACATTTTTCCCAATTGAGAATTAGATTAACTTCTCGACATCTATGAAGCACCTTTTCCATGTTATGTAAGCATGCATCAAAAGAAATTCCACCAACTGAGAAATCATCCATAAAAACTTCCATAATGTCTTCAATGAAATCTGAGAAAATTGCCATCATACATCGCTGAAAGGTGGGAGGAGCACAACATAGACCAAACGGCATTCTGCGGTATGCAAATGTACCATAGGGACATGTAAAAGTTGTCTTTTCTTGATCATTCGGATGGATAGGAATCTGGAAAAAACCTGAATATCCATCTAAGAAGCAGAAGTAAGAATGTTTCGCCAACCGTTCAAGCATTTGATCAATGAAAGGGAGAGGAAAATGATCCTTCCTTGTGGCTTTATTTTATTTCCGATAATCAATGCACATTCGCCACCCTGTAACAGTTCTAGTAGAGATAGATTCACCCTTATCATTCTTCACCACGGTCATTCCTCCTTTCTTCGGCACTACATGTACCGGACTAACCCACTTGCTGTCTGAGATTGGGTAGATTATACCTGCATCAAGAAGTTTTAAAACCTCCTTTTTGACCACCTCCATCATATTAGGATTGAGTCTCCGTTGAGGCTCACTAGAAGAAGCTTGCTCATCTTCCAGAATAATTTTATGCATGCAGAAAGATGGATTAATGCCCTTAATATCATCAATGGAATACCCAATAACATTTTTATACTTTCTTAAGACCGTGAACAATTGCTCAATTTGAATGTCATCAAGCTCAGAACTAACGATGATAGGATATGTTTCATTAGGGCCCATAAACACGTATTTCAAAGATGCAGGTAGGGGTTTCAATTCTACCTTAGGAGGCGTGGAACTCTCCTTGACTTCCTCATGATGTAGGACATTAGAATGTTCAAGTTTAATTGTAGGTGTTGCATCCAAGAGCTTCTGGTAACCCTTACATTCTTCATTTTCGTCATCCATGTTACCATCAAGAACAGCTTGAAGTGGATCCTCATATGATAAAATTTTGGCTTTTATGTCGATCACTTCTTCTAGTGCATCCACCCTGTTTACAGTCTCATCCGTAGAAGGATGTCCCATTGTACTTTGCAGCTTGAATTCCATCTTCTCCTTGCCTACTTCGAAAGAAATTCTTCCATTTTTCATGTCAATGATAGCTCCAGCTGTTGCTAAGAAAGGCCTCCCAAGAATGATAGGAATATTTGCATCTTCTTCCATTTCCATGACAACAAAATCACATGGAATATAAAACTTTCCTACCTTAAGGGGCACATCTTCAAGAATTCCAAGTGGAAATTTCACACTTCTGTCTGCCAGTTGTAGAGAGATATGTGTGGGTTTCAGTTCACCCATCTGAATTTTTTCACAAATTGATAAAGGCATCAAACTGACACTTGCTCCAAGATCACACAAAGCTTTTTTGATTTCGACATCCCCTAGCTTGACAGGAATAGAGTAGCTACCTGGATCCGCTAACTTTTTTGGAAGATCATTTTGCAAGATGGCACTGCACTCTGCCGTTAATGAGATGGTAGAGCTTTCTTCAATTTTTCTCTTCTTTGACAAAATATCTTTAAGGAATTTCGCATAAGAGGGCATCTCAGTAATAGCATCCATGAATGGAATATTGATATGTAGCTTCTGCAAAATTTCAAGAAATTTACCATACTTCTTCTCTAGCTTGGCTTGTGCCAACCTTTGTGGAAAAGGAACAGGTGGCACGTATGGTTTAAGAGGAACAACTTCTGATTCTTTCTTTTCTTTTTCCAAGATCTCTAGTTCTACCGGTTTCTCAGTTGCAATCTCCTCTTCACTTTCCTTAGCTTTCACAACATTTTTACTCACGTTCAATTTCGGCTCTTTCAATTCTTTACCACTTCTCAAAGTTACAGCATTGATATGACCCCTTGGTGGTTGCTCAGTTTGACCAGGAAGTTGGCCTGAAGGCTTATTAAGTTGGCTCAACTGTTGAGAATTTGAGTGATCGTGTTTTCCATCAATTTGTTGTGAGCCTTTATCTCATTGATACTTGAATCAAAGTGCTCATTCTTCTTCGATTGCGTAGAGATAAATCCTTCCATAAGACTTTCCAAGTGGGATTTCTGCGGCTGAGCTTGTTGAAAACCAGGCGGCTGAGAAAAATTATTCTGTGAAGATTGAGCTTGACCCTGATTGTTCTTGTAGGATAAATTTGGATGATCTCTCCAACCTGGATTGTACGTGTTGGAGTAAGGATTATACTGCGGCCTTTGATTCTGATTGTAAAGAGCATTTGCCTGTTCAACTGCCATTCCAAAAGGATTGTATTGACAAGCATGTTTGGTGTGTCCAACAACACCACATATCTCACATGAAGCAACAGTAGATGGAGCACTTCTGGCATCCAATTGCTCAATCCTCTTAACCATTGCCTGCATAGTAGTATTCAACATGGTTAGAGCATCAACATCATACTTACCACCTTTCTTAGGATGATTTCGATCACTGTATGGATAATTATCATTAGATGCCATCTCGTCTAACAAATCTTTAGCATCCTCAGTACTCTTCTTCATAATAGAACCACCAGAAGAAGCATCTACAAAGTTTCGAAACTCTTGTGTCAACCCATTGTAGAACGTTTGGATCAACAACCAGTCAGGAATTCCATGGTGAGGGCATTGTCTTTGAAGTCGCTTAAATTTTCTCCAAGCATCATGAAGTGACTCGTCATCATCTTGACGGAAATTAGATATCTCATTCCTGAGCTTAGAAGTCTTCTTCTGACTGAAGAATTTTAATAGAAAAGCCTTCGCAAGACTATCCCAAGTAGTGAATGTATTTGGTCCTTCATCCTTCAACCAATCTTTTGCTGCATCTCGGAGAGAGAATGGAAATAAGCGTAGCTTTATAGCATCATCACTAACATTGGTCAGTTTTATTGTATCACACTTTTCAAGAAAACTCTCAAGATGATCAACAGGATTTTCAGTGGACAATCCTGCGAAAGAATCATTGGAGATGAATTGGATGAACTGAGGCTTGAGTTCAAAGTGTGTAGCTGTGATTGTTGGTCTGACAATACTGGAGAGTACGCCTGTAGCATCTGGCATACCATGCTCTCTGAGAGCTTTAGCTGGTGCATCACCCATAACTTCCTTGTTCTTGTTTTTCCTTCGCTTGCCTGCTTGCCTTCTTGCTGTAGCTTCAATTTCAGGATCCATAGAAATTAACTTTTCAGAACCTGAACTTCGAGTGTGCATGCAACAAGAGAACTAGAAACAAGGATCAAATAATAAGGGAATAATAGCCGAAGCAACACAACTAAAATACTTAGCTAAATTAACTCAAAAATTAACTAATCTAACACTGCTTTGTCCCCGGCAGCGGTGCCAAAAATTTGACAAGGCCGTTGCGTACCTATCAAATAATAATTTCTAACAAATCCTTCTAACTATGTAGTAGGGTAAGTCAGAGTCGATCCCACAGAGACAAACGTATCAATCACCAGTTATTTCTGATTTAATTCGGTTAAGCAAGTAACACAATAAATTTTGAGAAATTATTAAACTAATTTATACTAAAGGGAATTGTGTTTATATTAATCAAGTATTAAAAACATCCAGAATTAAGTATCCCCACTAGCATGAATTAATGCAATCGTGAATTTCCTTCCCAATTAATCTGTGCACTACTCAACAGGAAAGATGCGCCCTATAAATACCAATAACCCCTCTCGAGTATTAATGGCTTCTCTGAAAATACAATCAAACCTATTCTCATGGTATCATGCAATTTAGAGACATTAATCACAGCATCCTAATTTCCTAACAATCCATTCTACCTATTCTCATGGAGAATTTCATGTTCTTATTGGATAAATCACAACCATCTAAATCCAACTCTCGCTGATAATTAGATATTGGTTCAAACAATACACATAATCACGTCTGATTTGTAATTGTTAATTTAAACAACTCAATAAGCAAGGGCAATTAAACAATCAAATTGGGGGAATTGGGAAATTCACACATCAATCATAACTAGGGTTCTACTTAGCCCTAGATTAATAATCTACTCACTCATAATTGAATTAACAAAACAAGAATTATAAGATGAACACATAATTATAAGAATAGAGAAAAACCTTAATCTTCAATCTTTGCACAAGAAGAAAAAAATAAAAGTCTCGCCTTCTCTCTGTCTCTCTATACGTATCTATGTATATCTCCGTAACTATCTATCTATCCCTAATTATAATAATATCTGATATTATATATGTCTCTAATAAAAAAGTATTTTAATGCCTTGAGGAAATTACAAGTACGTTTCCTAAACTGAATAGATTTTCAAGGAAAATTCGTGGTTGACATTTCTCCTGTAGATCTGGGCTGCTCCAGTTATAATATGACATCTGGACCATCTTAGAATGATAGAAAATTTAATTATCTTCGCGTGGGCTGTTGAATCGCCCAATTCTGACTTGTAGAACTCGAGATATGGCCCAAACAGTGAATTGCGCGCATGCTGCCCGATAAATCCGAATTTCCTTCTAATAAATCTCCAATTAAGCTCTTTATTCTCCAATCCTTCCAAGTTTAGAATTTCCTTGCTTTGTACAATAAAACATTAAAATCTATTAAATAAAAATTCAATTAAATGCAAAATACAATAAATATGAGGAATATAATCATATAAAATATATATAAATATACACTCTATCAGAAACAAGCACCGAAGGATTGGCATGATAAATTTGATATTGTGGTCTTGTCTAACGGTTATTTTCTTAACCAAGCAGAGAAGTGTGTATACAGCAAATTTGATGCTTCTGGTAAAGGAGTTATAATTTGTTTATATGTGGATGACATGTTGATTTTTGGTACTGACCAAAATCAAGTGGATAAAACCAAGAAGTTCTTGTCATCTAATTTTGATATGAAAGACATGGGGGAGGCTGAGGTGATTCTTGGTATAAGAATCAAGCGTGAAAATAATGGCATTTCGATTTCTCAATCTCATTATATTGAGAAGATTCTGAAAAGATTTAACTTTAAGGATTGTTCTCCTGTGAGCACTCTCATTGATCCTAGTATTAAACTCCTACCTAATACAGGTGTTGCAGCATCACAACTTGAATATTCAAGGGCTATTGGTAGTCTCCTGTATGCCATGATAAGCACTAGGCCAGATATTGCCTATGCTGTTGGAAAGCTTAGTAGGTATACTAGCAAACCAAGTTCACATCATTGGCAAGCCTTAAGCCGAGTGTTCAAGTACTTGAAAGAACCATGGATTATGGTTTGACATATACTGGATTTCCTTCGGTTATTGAAGGTCATTCAGATGCAAGTTGGATTTCCAATAAGGAAGATCATTCTTCCACAAGTGGATGGGTATTCCTACTTGGGGGAGGTGCTATCTCTTGGGCATCAAAGAAACAGAGTTGCATTACTGATTCAACGATGGAATCTGAATTTGTGGCATTATCAGCGGCTGGTAAAGAAGCTGAATGGTTAAGAAATCTGATTTATGAGATTCCATTGTGGCCTAAACCGATATCACCCATATCTATCAGATGTGATAGTGAGTCTGCCTTGTCTAATGCTTATAGACAAGTGTTCAAAGGCAAGTCTAGACACTTAGGTGTTAGGCATAGCATGATTCGTGAGCTTATCACGCATGGTGTTATATCAGTGGAGTTTATAAGAACTCAACATAATTTAGCCGATCATCTAACCAAAGGGTTGAGTAGAGATCTTGTGCACAAGTCGGCTGTGGGGATGGGATTAAAGTCCATCGAATAACCTCTCATGTTGAGATACCCAATTCCCATCTAATATGACATTAGGTGCTGAATTCAATGTGGAAAGCTTAACATCTAGAGATTGGAACACATTAAAGCATCATCCCAAGGTATGTGTTCAGACCTACAAGTTAAGGAGGTTGAAGTTTATCTTCTTAATAGTTCTTTTGAAAAATTGCATATGCAGGTGCGAGAATAAAAGAACTACCTATTTGAGCATGAAGTTTAGCCGCTTCAAGAAGCTTGGACTTGGCTTTGATATGCTTAAGAAGGATTAGGACACTAGGCTAGTAAAACATAGTGTCGAGTAAGAACATTTGAGAATGTAAATTTATGTGTATATTATCTTCATGTATTCACTATGAATAACCAAGGTTCAATCCATAGTGACACCTTGGTATTCGAATATTTGGAATGTGTAATATACTAATGTGAAATTCAATCGTCACGATATTTCATTTATGCATAAGTTTGTTGTTTGTTGTGATTTCGTTTAGTTAATCATGGATTACGCTAAAATGGGGGAGGATTGTTGGATATTTTAGTGTAATTGGGTTGGCTAGTTGATCAATGTAATCGTAATGTTACATCGAACAAGTCGGGAGAATGCGGAGTGCATGCTTTGTTCGAGTTCGTTATGATTTCAGAATTATTGCTTATGAGACATGTCTATTGGGATCAAACACATCTGTTAGAATGAGATGTGTCTATTGGAAAAGACACATCTTGAGATGTGTCAATTAGCATTGGACATGACTGTTGGAAATGGGATGTGTCTTTTGGCAAAAGACACATCTTGAGATGTGTCTATTAGCAAAAGACACATCTGTTGACATCTATATATAGGTGTGGCATTGATCATTTTCTATATAGGTTCATTTTGAAATTCACAGCAAAACACATTCTCTCTTCTTGCAGAATTTCTGACTTTATCCGATTGAATTATTTGGGTGAACCACAAATAACTTCAATCTGAAAGTGTTCACACGACTTCAGAAAAATCCAAGTAATTACCCATATTCCCAAACATTTCCTTAGATATTTATGCGGCGGGAAACTGATTTGGAAATTGTGTACGGTGGTTTGGAATGTACTAGGATTATTGATCACACCTGTGTTGATCAGTGGATTCGTAAAGCACTTGAACACAATGTGAAATGCATGGGCCTAGTCTTTCGTTTTCAAGGAGGGTCGTATGAACTGTTCCCGGATAAATACACTTATGGAAATCCTGAAGTTCTACCAACTCAAATGGAGAATCTTGGTTGATGTTCCGAACGATTTTAGTTTCTGGAGACACAAGGTTCTTGAATTCTACTATGTTACGTTTTCGAGCTATGAGTCTGTTGAGGAGTTTTTGCTCAACTGTCCGGTGCTTGAAGATTTAATTATTAAGAAGTGTAAATGGCTTAGCGGATGTTGTCTCATTGTTTGTGGATCAAAGTTGTAGAATTTGACACTAAATGTAATGAACTTAGTTATGGATCAATGTCAAATTCTTCAATATTGATCCAAAAACAGTGAGACAACATCCGCTAAGACATTTACACTTCTTAATGACTAAATCCCTAAGCACAGGACAGCTAAGCAAAAGCTTTTCAATAGACTCATAGCTCGAAAACGTAACATAATAGAATTCAAGAACTTTGAGCCTCGAGAACTAAAATCGTTCAGAGCATCAACGGAGATTTACCATCTGAGTCGTAGAACTTACAGATACTCATCTGTGTATATATCTAGGAGCAGTTCATTTGAACCTCCTTAAAAATGAAGGCCTACGCTCATACTTTACACACTGTGTTCAAGTGCTTTAGGAATTTACTAATCAATACATGTGATCATAATCCCAAGCAATCAGTTTCCACACGAATAAAAATCTATCAACAGAATTCATGAAAGTTACTCACATTTATTACCATTTGAATCATCGAAACGAAGACTCGAAAGTGACATGCAGATGAACCTCCATGTCTTTGACAAAACACTAGTACGCACAGTTGTTTCAGTTGGAAGCAGAGAAAAGATTTTAACGAGTACCAAGTCAGCAAAATTATTGATTTTCCCCGCTTGTGTATGTACATGTCCAATTGACATATATTGACAAAATTACACATTGCTTCCCCAAACCTTTACCTATTTTTAAAACGGAACCTTACTTTTTAGATATATAGAAGAACCCTTGTCATTTATAATATATATAAAACAGCTATGAAATTCCCGACTTTACGAAATTGGCACTGTAGCTTGCAGTAATTACACATTACACCCAAATCAACAAAAAAAATGGAAAAATCAAAAAATACAACAGAAATTAAATTTTCAATAGAACGGAATTCAGTAAAATAAACTATCATTAACGTAGCCATCTACGTCAATATTCAAGAAATCGAAAAGTGAAAAGTATGTTTGCATACCTGTATTAATGAATTTATGAGCCAATTCATCACATCTGATTTCGGGTAAATCAAACCAACAACGATATACATTCTGACAATAACAAACAATTAATCCAAATCAGTGAGAGAAAAGGCAGGTAAAATATACTTGCATACATGTATTAATGAATTTATGAGCCAATTCATCACATCGGATGAATCAAATCAACAATGATAGACCTTCTGACAATAACAAATAATTAATCCAAATCAGAGAGAGAAAAAGCAGGTAAAGATTGTGAAATGCGGGTAGAACAAGAAATTAAGAAATTAGTGGATATATATCGGTGAAAAAATATCTAGAATTATTGAGAAAATTTGGACATGCCAAAAATTTGTTGAACCACATCGAATTATCGAAGTTGTAGAATTATTATTGGGCTCGATAGAACAGCGAAAAACGAATTTAACGAGGTCTATGGAAGATGTTGTTCCTATGAAATACGGGGTTACAGCTGGGTTACAGCTGTATCTAAATAGCTTGTGTAGATATAGATTTGAAAATTAAAGGTTTATAAAGTTTAGATTTTAACAAAGTAATAATTTTTAAAATTTTATCTTGTTATTATAGTATAATATCTATGCGGATCCTTACATATATTGATAAGTGGATTTTATATCCACTTGGAATGCCTCAGTTCGGCTTAAATTGATTGTTTTGGACTCAAGTTTCTGTAGTTTTGATGTGTTTTGTGTAGTTGTGCAGGTTTGCAAGAATATCTAAGCTTTTGTCGTTTTTGGAGATTTATTTGATTAAAATTCGGATTTTCTGGGAAGGCTGCGCAGCTTATACTGTTTTGGTCATATCTGGAGTTCTAGAAGTCCGTCCACGCGAAGCTTGAGAGATTTTCTACAACCTGGGATAGGAAACAAGTGCAAGAAATATGATGAATTAAATCGCGCACGTGTTCTTGTAAAAGAAGGCTGGGAATTTACTGTTTTGCCCTTTTTCTAATTCTAATTATATTCTGGGCAGTTTTGGGTACCTTCTTTAAATCCAAATTGTAATAGAAGGCAATTTCTTGTTGGGCAAGATTTGTAGAGCCTATTTAAACACATCCTACCATTGTAAATCATAACAATTCATAGCTAACAATTCATAGCTTTTAATTGTATCAAGGTACTTTCGATCTTCAATTCTTTCTTCAATATTATGTTTTCATTCATTATCATTATTATTATGTTTTCTTCATTAAATATGCGTAACTAATTCTCTAATCTGAGGATTGGGTAGTATTCCTTGGTATTCATGCATGCTTGATTATGTGATTTTCTGCTTTGCTGATCTGTTAATGAGATCTTAACACAATTAGGGGAGTCATGAACCTTTGATTGTATTCTAGGGATTGTAATAAGCTTGGGAGAGAAGTTGCAATCTTAGTACATGATTTAACAGACATAATTTGAATATTAGATCGGGAGATTAATAGGAGAATTGTGAGACATATAATTCTTGGCATTTAACAGTTTATAGATATACTATGATTGTATCACGGGAGTGACAATTAGGGTGTAGCTGTAAGCACTATATTGTAGCCTGGGAGGGTACAGTATAACTTTAGAAGAATTGTTTTCAGCAAGGTAGGAACACAGATATCACATTAATATTGAGCATGTATTGAGACCAAGTGAAGAACCCCAGTCCTTAGATTGTTTTCCAACATATTTGAATCTCAGTTTAAAATCAATTCTTAGTGCTTATAATTAGTTCTTGGTTAATTTAGTTAATACAAAAACCCAAAAATTCTTCTCATACACTTCTAGACGTAAAGAGATAAGAAACCTGAACTTGATATTACATTCAGTCCTTCCCTGCGAACGAACACACAAAAATACTACTAACAAATTGGCGCCGCTGCCGGGGCAGCATAGTTGAGTTTAGGATTAATTGTGTCTTATTGTTTAGATTTTAATTGGTTCCACAAGTTGTTTTGTTGGTGATTTTCAGGTGTATGCTACGTTCATCTTGCGCTAGAAAATTGGAATTTGACCCTGAAATTGAGCGTACTTTGAGAAAGCTAAGAAAAGATAAAGCTAAGATGGGAGATCCAGAACCTCGACCAGCTGTTAATGTTGATCAGTCTTCTATTTGGGACCATGAGACACCGAATCCAGCCAATTGCATGTACAAAACTCCAGAGATTGGTGCAGCTCAGTTCCATATTAATCCGAGCTTAATTCAGATGATCAGCAATCAAGCTTTTGAAGGAGACATTGAATTAGAAGACCCACACAGACATCTAGAGCGTTTTGTGCAGATGTGTGGCTCATTCAGAATCACTGGCGTTACGAGTGATTAGATTCGTCTCCATATGTTTCCCTACTCTATTAAGGGAAGAGCTTTGGAATGGTTTCAGCAACTTCCAAACACTTCGGTTGCTACATGGGAGAGTCTTTCTACTGCATTCTTGTCCAAATACTATCCTTCTGACAAGACGCAACAGTTGAGGACTATGATTATGAGTTTTAAAGCACAACCGGGTGAAGGTCTATATCAGGCATGGGAGAGATTCAAGGCACTGTTGAGGAAGTGTCCACATCATGGCTTGGAAGATTGGCAGATCATCAGTACTTTTTATGGGGCCATGAATGCAGATATTCGTTTGAGTCTGGATGTAGCTGCGGGTGGAAATTTCAAGAAGGCACTAACTATCCAAGCTAAAGCACTCCTTGAAGAATTGGCATCTAATAATTATTCATGGGCACCTAGTGGGACGAGCTCAGCAAAAGCAGCACAAGAATCTGAGATGATCAACATGCTGGTTCAAAAGTTGGATACTCTAACTCAGGAGGTGCAAGGACAAAAGGTAAATGTGAATGCTATTTCTTCACCTATGGAAGGGTATCATGATTATGGTGCTAGTCAGAACTCGTATGTTCAACAATTTCCAGAAGAAGCATCTTTTATTCAAGGAAGACAGCCTTGGCCTGTGCAGAATAATTCTTACTACAATCCGAATCAAAGGCCAAACAATAATCTTTCTTACAGCAACAATCATACAGCTAATCCTTCCTATGCATTTCCAAGGCAGAATCAACCTCCTGGTTTTCAGTCACGACCACCGTATCAAGCACAGCAGCAGTATCAACCTCCACCAAAGAAAGAACCAGCTGAGTGAGAGGTTGCACTAAATAAGATTATGCAAGGGACTTCTGGGGTATTGGCTAACATGGAATCAAGAATAGATCAGATGGCATCATCTCAAAAGATGCTAGAAACACAGATTGGACAGATTGCCTCAAAGATGGGTGTTCGTGAACAAGGGTCTCTTCCTAGTCAACCCGACCAGACTGGTAAAAGAGCAATGCAAAGCAATTACTTTGAGGAGCGGAAAAGAGTTGCCCGAGGTTGAGATTCTTAAGCCTAAGGAGAGTGATACTGAGAAAGAGGATAAGCCAGTAGAGATTGTTGCAGACACGTCAGAAAAAGAAGATGAGAAGAAGAAGGAAGAAGAATCAGAAAAGCCGTATGTTCCTCCACCACCTTATGTTCCTCCTATTCCATTTCCACAGAGACTTCACAACAGGCAGTTAGAGAAGCAGTACGAGAAGTTCTTGACTATGTTCCGGCAGTTGCATGTTAACATTCCGTTGGCTGAAGCTTTGAATCAAATTCCACTTTATGCTAAATTTCTTAAGGAGATGTTGACAAAGAAGAGGAAACTTGAAGATGCAGAAACTATTACTCTTAATGCGGAATGCAGTGCAGTCATCCAAAAGGCCATTCCTCAGAAATTGAAAGATCCGGGAAGCTTTTCTTTGCCTTGCACTATTGGGAAGATGGAGAACATGAAAGCCTTGTGTGATTTAGGGGCTAGTGTGAGTTTGATGCCATATTCAATCTGCAAACGACTTGGTCTTGGAGAGCTTAAAAAGACACGGATTTCATTTCAGTTGGCGGATCGTTCTGTTAAATATCCGTTGGGGGTCATTGAGGATGTGGTAGTCAAGGTGGATAAATTTGTCATACCTTGTGATTTTGTGGTGTTAGAGATGGATGAAGATGTCGAGATACCCATTATCTTGGGAAGGCCATTCTTGGCTACTGCTGGCACTACAATCGATGTTAAAGCTGGAAAATTGACATTGAATGTTGGCGAGGACAAAGTGGAATTTGATCTGAACAAAGCAATGAAGATGCCTCCTTTTGGAGCAACTTGTTTTACTGTTGACAGAGTTGATGAAATTGTGCAGCTAGAAAATGAACACTTCATGGGAGCAGAACGGGTGTTAGATGATGTAGAAGAAGAAGCACTAGTTGTTCGAGACACAGAAGTTGAGATGGTTTTTACACTTTCAGAGGCACCACAGGTGGAACTTAAACCTCTACCTGCTAATTTGAGGTATGCCTTTCTTGGTCCTAATGATACGTATCCTGTGGTAGTTTTTGCTTTGCTTAGTGATGATGAGAGAGAAAAATTATTACATGTTCTTCGGCAATATAAATCAGCTATTGGTTGGACAATTCAAGATATCAAGGGAATTAGCCCTGCTCTTTGCATGCATAGAATTGCCTTAGAAGATGATCATAAGCCTGTGATTGAGGGACAAAGAAGATTGAATCCGAATTTGCAAGAGGTGGTGAAGAAAGAAATCACAAAGTTGCTTGATGCTGGTATCATATATTCGGTTCCACACAGTAAATGGGTTAGTCCTATTCATGTTGTGCCTAAGAAATGTGGGATGACTGTTGTTCACAATGAGAAGAATGAATTAATTCCCACGAGAACAGTAACAGGTTGGAAAGTTTGCATTGACTATAGGAAGTTGAATAACGCTACTCGCAAAGATCACTTTCCCCTCCCATTCATTGATCAAATGCTCGAAAGGTTGGCGGGTAATGAGTATTACAACTTTCTGGATGGATTCTCGGGTTACTTTCAGATTCCTATTGCACCCGAAGATCAAGAGAAGACCACCTTTACTTGTCCTTATGGCACTTTTGCTTATCGGAGGCTTCCTTTTGGTTTGTGTAATGGTCCTTCAACGTTTCAACGGCTCATGAACCACATTTTCTCAGATTTTATAGGGCGAGACATGGAGGTCTTTATGGATGACTTCACAGTTTATGGTTCTTCTTTTGAATCATGTCTAGCCAGTTTATCAAAGGTGTTGCAGAGATGTACTGAAACGAATCTTGTTCTTAATTGGGAAAAATGTCACTTCATGGTGAAGGAAGGCATTGTGCTTGGGCATAAAATCTCTAGTAAAGGCATTGAGGTCGATAGAGCAAAAATTGAAGTTATTGAAAAATTGCCACCACCTTCATCTATGAAAGGTATTTGAAGCTTTCTTGGGCATGCTGGTTTTTATCGACGGTTCATCAAGGATTTCTCCAAGTTAGCTCGGCCACTCTGCAATCTTCTTGAAAAGGATCGTGTTTTTGACTTTGATGAAAGTTGTCTTGCTGCTTTTAACAGGTTAAAGAAGGAACTTACTTCTGCACCCATAGTTACATCTCCCGATTGGAGCTTGCCATTTGAGCTCATGTGTGATGCTAGTGACTATGCTGTGGGTGTTGTTCTTGGGCAAAAGAAGGATAAGCGGATGCACGTGATAGCTTATGCAAGCAAGACTCTTGATAATGCGCAAATCAACTATTCCATTACGGAGAAAGAGCTACTTGCAGTGGTGTTTGCACTTGATAAATTCAGATCCTATCTTGTTGGGTCTAAGGTGATTGTCTATTCAGATCATGCTGCGATTCATTTCTTGATGACAAAGAAGGATGCCAAGCCTCGTTTAGTTCGTTGGATTCTCTTACTCCAGGAATTTGATCTTGAGATTCGAGATAAGAAGGGGTCCGAGAACTTGGTAGCTGATCATTTATCTAGGTTGGATCAAGGAGATGGAGAGGTAGGAGGTGAAAAACCTATCAATGATAAATTTCCGGAAGAGCAGCTTCTAGGTGTGTCCTTGTCTACACCATGGTATGCAGATTTTGTGAATTACATTGTGGGAGGAGTTGTGCCGGATAATCTCTCTTATAACCAAAAAAAGAAATTCTTTTATGATGTGAAGCATTACTATTGGGAGGAACCGCTACTTTATAGGGAATGTGCTGATGGAATGTTTCGTAGATGTGTGCCTCATGATGAAGTTCCTCATATTTTCAGGCATTGCCATTCTCTAGAGTGTGGAGGTCATAACAGTAGCATGAAGACAGTGGCGAAAGTTTTGCAGTCAGGATTCTATTGGCGAACCATGCATCAAGATGCTAGAGACTTTGTGGCAAAGTGTGATAGATGTCAACGAGTTGGAAATATTTCGAGGAGGAACGAGATGCCTTTACAATCTATTCTTGAGGTGGAAATTTTTGATGTGTGGGGGATGGACTTCATGGGTCCATTTCCATCTTCTTATGGAAATCAGTATATTTTGGTGGGAGTTGATTATGTCTCTAAATGGGTTGAAGCGATTGCGTCTCCTACTAATGATGCTAGAGTGGTGAAGAAGTTCCTGAAGAAGCATGTGTTCACTAGATTTGGAGTGCCAAGGGCTATTATCAATGATGGAGGTGCACACTTTTGCAATAAACAGGTGGCTGATCTCTTGAAAAAGTATGGTGTGACACAAAAGGTGGCAACTCCTTATCATCCGCAAACAAGTGGACAAGTTGAGATTTCGAATCGTGAGCTGAAGTCAATTTTGGAGAAGACAGTGGCAAGTTCGAGAAAAGATTGGTCAACAAAGCTTGATGATGCACTTTGGGCATATAGAACGGCATTTAAAACACCTATTGGAATGTCTCCATACAGGTTGATTTTTGGGAAGCCATGTCATTTGCCGGTGGAACTTCAGCATAAAGCATTTTGGGCGACAAGAGAGTTGAATTTTAATTTAAATCCGCGAGAGAGAAGCGTTTGCTTCAACTTGGAGAGCTTGAGGAGATTAGGCTCCAATCTTATGAAAATGCTAGTATCTACAAGGAAAAGACCAAATTGTGGCATGACAAGCACATTCAGAAGAAGGAATTTGAGGTTGGGCAACATGTTCTATTGTTTAATTCAAGACTCCGTTTATTCCCTGGAAAGCTTAGATCAAGATGGTCCGGCCCTTTTGAGATTGTGAAGGTTTATCCTAATGGGGTTTGTGAGATTATTAGAGAAGGGTCGGATGTATTCAAGGTGAACGGGCAGAGACTTATGCCATACCTGCTTGGAGAAACAGTGGAGCAAGGAATGAGCATTCTCCACCTTCAAAACCCTACTATGAGTTGAGGAAGTACGTCAAGCTATTGACGTTAAACGAGCGCTTCTTGGGAGGCAACCCAAGTTATGTAGTAGTTGTAAAAAAAAAAATGAGTGTTGTGAGTGTGTGAAAAAAAAATTATGCAGGTTGCGCCAGCGCATCATGCGCCAGCCACGCGCAGGAGCGCCCAGAAACGCAGGCCGCGCTCGCGCATCAGGCGCCGAACGGTGCAGGAGCGTTGCAAAACGCAGGAACCACCCGCGCATCATGCGCCAGACCGCGCTTCAAGCGCCGAACTGTTCTGCATTGTTCGATTAAAGAAGTTCAAAACTCATATATTCCTCCACTTTTTATCTCATCTTTTCCAATTCAATTTCAATTATAAAGCCTAGTATCTCCTATCATTATTTCATCTTTTGAATCCTCTCCTACATCTAATTCAATCCCATTATATATATATATATATATATATATATATATATATATATATATATCCTTTTTCATCTCTAAATCAAATTCACCATTATCCATTATATATATATCCACCACACCTATACATACACAAACCCATCTATATAAACCCCAAATTCTCAACTTTCATTCATTCAAAGTGCAAGGGGGATTTAAATTCGAAATTGTGGGGATTCATATTGCAAGTTCACCTCTTGGATTCAAGTGGGTAATATTCTATCTCATCTTTTATTTGAATTTGTGAATTTTGCAAGCTAGGGTTCTTGGTGTGTAATTTGGGGGTTCTTTATTTGGTGAATTGTTTGGAGATTATTGTGCCTTGCTTGATATTTGTTGATTATGGCTCCTAAAAGGCAACGATTAATGGGTGGTAGTAGTAGTGCTCGTCCATCTTCGGATGAGAATGATGTTGTGGGAGATGGAGTGGAAAAATTTGTGAATGAGAATGCCAAGGCGAAGTATGGTAGGTTAGTTTCGAAGGGGGTTATTCAGGAAAGAAGGCTTGTGCCATATAAGTATGAGGAGATGGTGGCGATGATTAGTGAGCGGGGTTGGACGTTCTTTTGTGAATTTGCTAATGATGCCTCGTTGGATGTGGTTAGGGAATTCTATGCTAATGCTTCGATAGCAAGGAATAATTCCACGGTTGTTAGAGGTCGAAAGGTGGATTATTCGCCTCGTGCTATTCGTAATTTGATTAGGCAACCGCCTAAACCCAGAGAAGCTACGGATTGGGGACAAAAGTCTAAGGATGATGTTGATCTTGATGCACTCATTGGTGAGCTATGTGTTCCGGGAACGGAGTGGAAATGTAGATTAGGTACGGAGATAAAGCGTACTTTCCCGGCTTCATCATTGTCTGGTTTTGCAAAGGCATGGTTCTTTTTCATCAGTTCTAATATCATTCCGTTAAACCATGTTTCCGATGTTACTGTTGATAGAGCTATCTTGCTATGGGGTATTCTCAAAGGTGAGTATGTTGACCTAGGGTACCTTATTAATCAAAATATTCTTCGGTTTTTGGGAAGCAATTCATTGGCTAGTATTCCTTATGCTTCTATCATATCGTACTTGTGTGATGCATCGAAAGTCAAATGGTATCAAGGTGAGCCGGTGCATAAACCTATGGCTTCTATTAAGGATACTACTATTGATCGGTTGCGGTTGAAGGAGTGGCCGGGCGGCACTCCTCATCCTAGGGGATTAGGTTTTGTTGTTGATGGTGCTAGTGGTCAGAGAGCAGGCGCTCCGCCACCTGTTGGAAGGGCACCGGAAGTGGCTAGGGCAGGTTCTTCGCAGAGTACTGTGGATATGTCCGTTTTTGACTAGGCGGTTGGATGCTATGCATACTAGCAGTCGCCAGTATTCTGAGGACATGGGCATAGCGTTGGAGGCAAAGTTTCAGTCACCTACTACTCCTGTTCAGTGGCCTATATTTGGAGCTCGGACTCCGTACCCTCCACCGGATTCTTCTGATGAGGATGATGAGGATGACGAGGGTGACGACAGCGAGGACGAGTAGGTATGTTTTCTACTTTCCCTTGTATTTACTTCCATTCAATGCGGTCATTGAATCTTTCAAGTTTGGGGGTGTTTTGAGGGATTAGTAGTTGTTGTTGTATATATGTGTTCATGTAGGATTTCATGTTTTGCATATTAGTAGTAGTAATTCATGCATATATGTTCGTGTTATCTACGTTTGTTTCATATAGGACATTCTATTTTTTTTGGTTTTGTATACCATGTGAATTCATTCTAGTTGCATTTTCATGGCATGCATATTTCATGATCCCTTAGAACGAGCTGATTCTGATTGATAGGTAGGTGTCTAATTGAGTGTGGTAATGATGAATAGAGGGTTGATTTATAGTTTCTATGAAATTGACTTATGTGTTACGGAAACAAAACTAATTACACAGTCTCATTGGGTGCTTTTGGGCTAGGTTAAGGTCATGCTTGTTTGGATGTTTTGAGATTTAATCACCTGATTATATTTAGAATTTTCGTTATTCCCTTGATGGCGTAGGAGCACTAAAGTCTAAGTTTGGGGGAAACCAGGGATTTCATGCTAGTTGTATCAATTGTCAATAATGGCTAGGTGTCAAATGGCTAGTAGCCGGCTCATATTTATATGAGTAGTCTAGGGTTGGAAATGAGAAAGGCTCATTCCAGATCGCAGAAAAAAAAAAGAGAAAAAAGAAGTCAATAAATTGTTTATATGCAAAATTAACTAGGGTGAGCTCTTTAATACTCGAGTAATTAAGTCTGAGGGGACTTAGTCCTAGTGACCTAAGGCTTTTATAGTCTGGGATTCACTGACCTAACACTCGCTACATGGGTATTATTGTATAAGCCTTTTGGGGTCTCATCCATTGCACGGTTAAATAAGCATGCTTGTATATATATGTCATAGTAGTAGTAATAAAGCATGAATTTCTGTCTACCTTGGATAAGGATGGAGGTGTTCTTAGGTTATGAAGTGTCTACAGTCTATTCTATTTATAAACCTGTGATTGTCTTGGCGAAGAACATGTATGATTTTTGACCTAGTTTTGGGAGTATTTCTGATGAGCATTGCACACACGCACGTTTCCGTTCATGTATTGTTAGTATACGGGAACTTAGTCGAGCTCTATTTGGATTTAGTTGCATTCTTTGAGATATTTGCTTGTTAGTTGGTTTTGGTTAGTTTGAAGGGGATCGTTGCATTTTCATTCTAGTTGAATTCATGCATTGCATTGCATTAGGTTAAATGGATTTTGTGGGTACATTCGCTATAGGCCCTCACGAGACCTTACTCGTCCACTAGGGCTGCCTAGGGGTTTAAATGGCTTGTTGCATATGCCAAATGCAACCGTGATCACCTATGGAAGTGGTACTAGTTAGTTAGTTGTAATTGTTTATGCTTGAGGACAAGCATCAGTTTAAGTTTGGGGGTTTGATAAGTGGATTTTATATCCACTTGGAATGCCTCAGTTCGGCTTAAATTGATTGTTTTGGACTCAAGTTTGTGTAGTTTTGATGTGTTTTGTGTAGTTGTGCAGGTTTGCAAGAATATCTAAGCTTTTGTCATTTTTGGAGATTTATTTGATTAAAATTCGGATTTTCTGGGAAGGCTGCGCAGCTTATACTGTTTTGGTCATATCTGGAGTTCTAGAAGTCCGTTTTCAGCGATCTTACTGCCCACGCGAAGCTTGAGAGATTTTCTACAACCTGGGATAGGAAACAAGTGCAAGAAATATGATGAATTAAATCGCGCACGTGTTCTTGTAAAAGAAGGCTGGGAATTTACTGTTTTGCCCTTTTTCTAATTCTAATTGTATTCTGGGCAGTTTTGGGTACCTTCTTTAAATCCAAATTGTAATAGAAGGCAATTTCTTGTTGGGCAAGATTTGTAGAGCCTATTTAAACACATCCTACCATTGTAAATTATAACAATTCATAGCTAACAATTCATAGCTTTTAATTGTATCAAGGTACTTTCGATCTTCAATTCTTTCTTCAATATTATGTTTTCATTCATTATCATTATTATTATGTTTTCTTTATTAAATATGCGTAACTAATTCTCTAATCTGAGGATTGGGTAGTATTCCTTGGTATTCATGCATGCTTGATTATGTGATTTTCTGCTTTGCTGATCTGTTAATGAGATCTTAACACAATTAGGGGAGTCATGAACCTTTGATTGTATTCTAGGGATTGTAATAAGCTTGGGAGAGAAGTTGCAATCTTAGTACATGATTTAACAGACATAATTTGAATATTAGATCGGGAGATTAATAGGAGAATTGTGAGACATATAATTCTTGGCATTTAACAGTTTATAGATATACTATGATTGTTTCACGGGAGTGACAATTAGGGTGTAGCTGTAAGCACTATATTGTAGCCTGGGAGGGTACAGTATAACTTTAGAAGAATTGTTTTCAGCAAGGTAGGAACACAGATATCACATTAATATTGAGCATGTATTGAGACCAAGTGAAGAACCCCAGTTCTTAGATTGTTTTCCAACATATTTGAATCTCAGTTTAAAATCAATTCTTAGTGCTTATAATTAGTTCTTGGTTAATTTAGTTAATACAAAAACCCAAAAATTCTTCTCACACACTTCTAGACGTAAAGAGATAAGAAACCTGAACTTGATATTACATTCAGTCCTTCCCTGCGAACGAACACACAAAAATACTACTAACATATATAAATCTTGTAAATTATTCCGGAGATTTGGTTTTCGACAAGTTTTTTAAATCTAATAAATTTTCTTGCCATATAAAAATCTTGTAAATCTTGTAAAATCTTGTAGATCATAGAGGTGACATAAATTGAAGAGAAATTGCCCAAAATGCATATTTTCCAGCCCCCATGGTCCGAATTGTCGATTGGTAGAGCGTCTGGCCCGATATACCCACGGGATACACATGTGGGAGATGTGTATCCCACGCTACTGTAGCAGCCGTCTGTCCAGAGCTCTAAATCGCCGGCGTCTTCTCCATTTTGTCTTCGCCTCCCTCGATCTCTCTCTCTCTCCCTCTCTTAGGCAACTCTCCATATAACCAAAGCACCATAGGATAACAGACGCATCTCCTTCCTTCTCCCGTGTTCAGTTTCTCTCTATTGGCCCCGCAGGGGCGTGTACGAACCTCGACGGAAAAAGAATCAGAAAGTTAGCTTCGAATTGGGTGTTTCTAATCCGGTAAAAGAAATATGATAAAGTTGATTTGGATGTGTAGAGCATGAAAATGCGATTCTATTGGTATATAAAACGTAATGGGAAAGTGACGGATGGTGTGTCAATAGGAGCTTGAACGGAAATCAACTAAAATCGCCATTGTCGCCTCCATCGCGTTTCTGAGCTAGAGAGATGATGACGTAAGACACGCATGTCTGAGATGCGTATCTTTGGATACGCATTTCCCAACAGCGTATCTGAAGACACGCATGTGCTGTTAGATTTAAAATTTACAAAACACAAGCTGTTCACACATGCGTGTCCCAGACACGCATCTCCCAGATGCGTGTTCGGTGGGTATTTAGGGCCAGTCGCTCTGCCTATGGGTATTCTGGTTATTTTATCTCCACAAATGGGTATTTAGGGCCTTCACCCTAAATTGAATTGATATAAAGTTATTTAAAATCTCACAAATTTTAATTGAATATTAAAAAGTATTAGAAAATTTACTAAAATAAAACCTTTTTCTAAAATTCAAACAAATTTCAAGTAAATACCATCAAATTTTGAAGAATTTCTTTCAATGATGAATGAATAATCTCATATTTCAAATTTTTAAAAGACTAGAATAACATTAGATTTTAATATTTTTTTATTAAATCCAAAATAGATATACAATTTTTTTTAAAATTATGAAAAATATCCTTCTAAATCAACATTGGATATACCTCTCCACGCTTACGTTAAACAAGTACAGTAGTCTTCTTTTTCCTAAATTGCAATACTTTAAAAGTAACAAGTGGCCAATCGTGTAACATCCAATACTTACACTTTTTTCTCACAAGTAATAAAGCTAATCTTTCAAGGATATTTATCAAAAATACTATATTTATTGATCGTTTTTTCAAAAATACAAAAACTTTTACAAATAAGGTTGCTAACGCTGGCACCGTAGATGAAAATCCGTTGCAAATGACGTTGCAACGTATTTTTGAAAAACAAATTTGCAACTTGGGCATTTTTGAAAAAAATCCATCTTTCAATGAGAAAGATCTGTACATAAATTCTGTTATTCTACATATAGAGAGAAAGTTTTGGACGAAGTGTTGCAATCACATATTGTGTATTCTAACGTGTCCAAAGGAGTTCTTGCAAAATCAAGCGATTTAAGAAAAGCTTTCGGGAACGCTAATGAAGAGGAAAAAATTTGTTTGGAGGTTTGTAGTTGCTCATATTTATTACATTAAGCCTTATATTATATCAATATATAGTTTTCTTGTTAATAATTAATTACGGTACTGGCTCTTTTCTGACAGATTTTAGATAAAGGTGTTCGAGCTACAAGTTGCTGGAAAGGAACGAGAATCACAGTTATCAACTCAGTTTAGGGACATTTAACTTGCAACTACTGTCATGCAAAACACCATGCATCAACCCTGAAACTCACCGACCTTATACGATTAGCATGATTGAGCATTTGATGTATGGAATTCATTTTTCAGTTGATCCACATTACAGTTCTAAGAAATAGTTGTGTCGAATGTTGCTACATTTTAATAAGAAACTATCGTTAACAAATTGTTTCTATCTGAAAGTTGACTTTTAACATAGTTTGGCTCATTATCTGTTCTTTCTGCAGGCACTTGAAGTCATCCGTGAGCTTCAAAAGAACTTTCCTATAAAATGATCTCATATTAGATTACGATTGACTGTGCCTGAATAGGCCTTTTTTTCTGAGAAACTAAATGAATGGTAATTGTTGACGGAGGAATTTGGTAACAACAAAGTTTGAGGTTCGTCGCCGGAATCAAGTTCTATGATGGTGGTTCTTCTTCGAAAAAGTCACCGGAGTGTGGTGGCTGCGATAAATTTGGGGCATTGAGAAGGTTTTTGTGGTGGCTCGAAGAACTCTTCGCTTCCATCCCCCTCAATGTGCCTATGTACCCCTATATTTATAGGCAAGCCCACGTAATTCTTGGAGAGCAAGAAACCCAATTGAGCTTGGATTGACTGTCCAGCTTCCGGAAAGTTCTACTATGAGGCCTAACCACAAAGGCCCAAGGCCCATCCATGATCTCAATACTTCACGGATAAGGAAACTTCACTCGTCGAGGACTAGTCCTTTCCGCTACCAGCTATTTCCTGATTTCATGGACGTAGGTATAACCATGGTTTACCCCAAGTGTGGAGCGCATCCTTGTCCCCCGAATGATAAGCACCCACAGCTAGCATGACAAGTGATCCACAGCTTTTGGGTGCAAAGTGCAGGATTACCCCTAAGTTCCCCAATGAGAGTGCGTCCAATGATAACAAGAACAGAGCTCCAAATCACACACCAAAAAGTACCCATCTTTCCACAGGGCGCACCCTCTGTGTATTAGAAAGGGTCATTGAATCGAGGAAAACCCCTGGTGACCTTTTACGACGGACATCCCCCTCCTGATCAGGAGGGAATTCTTTAATAATATTTGTAAAATAAATAGTCTGAAGCCATTTAATCACCTTTTACGATCCAGGGCACGTTCTTGCTCTCACATTCTCACCAAAACCCTAATTTACTCTATAAATTCCCAAATTAACACCTAATATTTTAATTATTATCCAATGGCTGTGCAGATCTGTGAGGTGGACCAAGGCTTTTTGCGTGATTGTGATACAATGGTAAGGAATTTGCAGGGCAGGTTGGAAATAATTGCCATCTCTGTGCATGCAGAAGGAGAAAAAAATGTAGATCACTAGGATGATCATGTGGCTTCTACAGGTTTTCACTTCCAACTGAGTGAAAAATTGCACAGGTACAATCTCTGAGAAGAAAGCATATCTGATGGGAGATGTAAAGCAACAGAGAAATTGCAATACATGCAATGCATATGTCTGTGATGCAAAGCAATACATGGAGCACTTTTAAGAGTGAATGGTACAAACACAACTTGAGGCGAAAGACTAAGCAACTACCTCCCCTCAGTGCAGAAGAATGCATGGGCGACATGGAGATTAGTGACTCAAGGGAAGATTTGAAGGATTATTCCTTTTGAGGTTGATTTGTATTCATATGTATATGTTTGTCTTTAGAATATACAATTGTGTGTGCATGTGCTTGTGTGTTTGAGCAAAGCACAAGATTCCAAGCTTTTTTCAAAATTGAATGGATTTCAGGCTTCATTGAGAAACCGGGTATAAGCTTACATAATAAAGAAGTTGAGCTTGAACAAGAGATCTGTAGTGGGTCTATGATATGATGGATTCTGTTAAAAGAATTGGAGTTTGATCTCTTCGTAGATCTTGCCTTAATGACCCACTGGACTCTTTTAGTAAACAAATAAATATGATGTAATTTAGTGACCATTAGAAGTTATTCCTTTGTTGTTTTGTTTTTGTCGATTTAAACCTAGGAAATTTACAAAACAGTACTTTTCTCGTATGTGGGTCTAGCCATCTAGGCATCTTGCTCAACACAATTTAGTTGATTGATACTTTCTAAACATTTTTTTAAGCTTTGGCTCAAAATTCTGTAGAATGTCACTGTTTACTATGTTTAGTTATGCAATTCTCGGACGTGCTACTCTTAGATTGTAACAGCTTGCTAACTGGGAGTTGTTTTATGAAAAGTATAGTGTCACTCTGAGAGTAGGTTCATTAATTTTAATGCCTATGTTTCTCTTTTATTTAATGCTTTAAATGATATTTACCAATTTTTTTATTACAAAACGTTCGTAGTCTTAACAAAAGTTTAACTCATGACGCTACAAAATCGTGCTCAGATTTACATTCAATAACGTCAAAATTTATATTCAATAATGTTTGAGATTTCACTTAATATGCACTTGCCTGTGATTGACTAAAGCCATTCTAGCCATTCTCATCCCATGAATGGTTAGAGCAAGTTGAATGCTAAAGCTAAAACGATTATAGCTAGTTGCCAAGAACTAGCATCGGGAAAGTTTCGAGTGTCCGCAGAATGCCATTCGTCCATCGTAGGTGTTCAAGAACTCACTTGGATCCGTAGATCCATCAAACTGGTCAATTGGTGGGGTTTTTAAGTTTCTTTTGATTCGTGCTTTCTCAATTCTTATAGCGAAGGGGCTTTCTACTGGGACATCGGAGCCAACTTGGCTTCGAATGAACTTTTTACACATTTCTACGTCATTTTGTAGTTGCGAGATCTCTTCCGACCTCTAGGACCCGCTTGACTCGCTTTGCCACGAGGCATCCTCCTGTGATTTTGTTTGTCTCCTTTTGTAGGGGACCGGATGCGACCTGTTTGATTCTGTCTCGTCTTCATAGCTCATATCGTCATTGTACCCTTCGGGGTTATGACCTATAGATTGATACTCAGAGGAGTGAGCGGACAACGACGTCTGCTGTATCTCGAGCTGGAGGTGCCTTATTTCCCTTCTTTTTTCCAATTTTTCCTCCAGTTTTTTCCTCTGAGCCTTGAGGGCTATAACCTCGCCGTCTGAGGCATAGAAGTCCTCATCATCTTCGTCAATTTCCACATCAGCATTTTGCCTCCGTATTTTCTCGAGATGAAGGCGAACATCACTCGTTAATACTTGTTTGCCCAAGGCCGTCGGGACCCTCGTACGAGTGTCAGGCCGACGCCTCTTCTTGTCTTTACTTTGCTCTGTGGCGGGGGGTCTCTGGGATCCCTCGGCCACTTCATCATTTTCTGGAACGGAGAATAAACGTCTCGGTTGGAGTGGCGGCCGCGAGGCGTTCCTCACGGGGGACCGTTCGAATTTCCTCTTCCGTGAGGCGCCGTATGACTGGTTCTTCATCTTCAATAATCATTTTTTCGTGATACAACTATAGTAAAGAAGCTCCTTCTAGCGCCAAACGATAGATTATGAAATATCCAAGAGCTATATAATTAATGATAAACAAGGTTATAGAGCTAAAATATAATATTTTATTATTTCACAATCAATTGGAGACTCTCTCCTTTACAAAGTTGCCTCCTCTTTCAAGTAAGGGGGTACAATTATATTTATAGGGGATCCATGTGGGCCCCTTTCTAACTACCTTTACTTGGAGGGGAAGCTAAGACTAGTTTACATGATTGGGCTTCTAGGCCCATTTAAGGAAATGACATACATTTGGGCCTAACTACAGGCTAAGTCTAATTGGAATTAAATACAAACTATTTTCATACATATTTCCTAGCCTAATATTCATGGCCCAACAAGAATATACAATTGTGTGTGCATGTGCTTGTATGTTTGAGCAAAGCACAAGATTCCAAGCTTTTAATTCAAAATTGAATGGCTTTTATGTAACGCCCCGACTTCGCAATACTAAAAATATACCTTTTATAATAAAATAGACTTTGATATAGGGGAATTTTAGAAAATTTCGACATGAAGTATTCGTAAATCGGACTATCCACCTGTAATTCAACCCAAACCAAATTCCAATTTTACCAATACAAATAAAACTTAATACACCAATGATTCCTCACCGAGGATCGAATCTAGGTTATGGTATGAAACAAGAATCTAATCAATACAAATTATTACAACTTCTATCTCTGCTCTAATACAAATTACTATACCATCTAATTCATAGCTCAATCCCAATCTGTGCTTAGCCGCTCTAGCTCCGAAATCAATCCTGTATAGAATGCTTCATCGCTCTTATTCGCAGGGATAAATGTAGTAGACCATCCTTAAACCTAACTGCAAAGGGTTAGGTAAAACAAAGCAAGAGTGAGCCAAAGAACGCTCAACAAGTTAATAATATAATGAAACAACAATATTACGATAATTCATCGATGAACAATATCAATGAATACTTTATCTCAAAAGATCAATCAATTTCCATCATAGAGTAAAAATTTTCCATTTACTACAAACCATCACTGCCTCATATAAAACTTTAAGAAAAAGAATATCAAGAAATCCCCCAATCATTCTTACTTCACTTTCAACGTACAATGTTACTTGCGAAGGGAATAACTAGGAATCTTCTATCCATCCTTAATCTCATTGTTTTACTGAGTTTCCAATTTTGATCAAGATAGAACACAACTAACTCTGGTATCCACAATTTCGAAACTAATGACCATTTACCTTGAATCATATTTATCTTATCAAAACATTCCTTTCTTTTAAACCCTTTCATCTTTGAAACATACTTTTCGTAAAACCTTTTAAAAACGTTTAAGTTGATTATTATTATTTTCCTGATTACGGACAATACGGGTGATCAGCCACGTAAAGTCCCCATTCCTTTGAAATTGGGTTCCCAATTAGGCAACACATTGGCCTTTAATGCTGGACTAGGACCACCCTAGCCTCTTACGCTATATAAAAGTACTAGACTAGGACCACCCTAGCCTCTTACGCTTTTCCAATTTATAAACAAATTTATTCTTAATAATTTAAAACATTTCACTTTTCAGTCCTTAAACTCACTGATAACAGATCAGCCCAGTATAAGGAATTTAAAAAAAACATCTTTAATTTAGTTAACTCATTTTCATTTAAAATTATAACCGATGGAGGGCCAGGGAAGCATTCGACATAGGGAATTTTTCAACAAAGCAGTAGGATTAACTAAGCATGGTATGGTTCAACAGAACAAAATTATATATCAACAAAAAAACATTCATCAATTAAGAAATGAAGCTATTTCTAAGATTTTAGAATTTGAACAACAATTAATAAAGAAATCATGGAATAGGGAAAATCTGAAATTCAAGGGAAGATTGGAGTAATACATTGGTTATAAACAATTGAAGAGACGTTGGTTAATAAGGAACAAAACGAGGGTTAGGGTTCTAGAATTTAATTCAAGGGTTATGGAAGTCTAGTTTTGCTGGTATGGTTTAAAGGGATAAGCACAAGGACAGGACTACAATAAAGCAAGGCATAAATTATAAATCAAGATTTATAGTTCTACAAGAAATAGGATCAACTATAAGGTACATGGGTTAAATGATAATTTATAAGGATAAACTGGATACAAGAGTTTCAACAATAACTTATAAGGATTAAACAATAAGGTATAAAGGGTACAACAATGATTAAAAAGGAATAGTAACTTCACTTGAATGATAAGTGAGGTATAGTAACTTGCCTCAATACACAGGGTTTCCATTTCCCATACTTTAACTCCTTATCACTTTATATTCGTCTCTACCTCACCTTTCTTCGATCACACATCCATTTTTTCTTTATCACTTGTTAGTCCCGATAATTATCTCCTTCCTCTACATTCCATCTACACATGCGCTGGCTCTTAGCTGGCCTCCTATGCGTACAGGGGAGAAGGGAGATTTACAGTGATGTTTCCAAGGAACCGAGAGAACCAACACCTACACACCCGAGATATACACCCCTTTGTACGCATATATATATGCACGCACACACTGGTTGAACGGAGGAAAGGAGGAGGGAGAGTTTCCGAGAGAAAGATTAAGGAGGGAGAGCCCAGAGAGATTTAGAAAGAAAGAGAGAGAGATGTGAGTTCGAGAGATTAGAGACCCACAGAAATCTGGAGGCTTCTGGGTTTGCAATTAAAAACAGCAGGGGTAAAAAAATTTTAAATGTTAAAATGCTGAAAGTCTACGATTTAACAATTTAAATCATTTCTAAAATCGAAATTAAATGGAAATTAAGTGAAAATTTAAATTTAAAAATTCTAAAATAAAGTTTATGAAATTATATTTTTAAAATATTTTTGGGATAAAAAAGACTTAAATATGAATTTTGCAAGTTTTGATCCTTTAAATGCAACATAACTCTTAAAATCATTTTAAAATACCAAAACACCCAAATTAATACACCCAATAATTTTAAAACTAATTTAATATACAAAGATGATATTACAAAAGATTATGTGATTTTTAATAACTCCGATAATTTTATAAAATTCTCAAAAGATCAACAATGTGTAATTCAAATAGATTTAAATCATCAAACATGCAAATAAAAATACACGGACAATTTTGGCACACATAATTCACCATATAACATGACGTCCATATATTCTATCTAAAAATAAAATAAAATTTCCACACCCTATAAATCATATTTAATATTAAATAATAATAATAATAATAATAATAATAATAATAATAATAATAATAATAATAATAAATACGATATTTTCTAGAGTGTTATATTTCAGGCTTCATTGACAAACCGGGTATAAGCTTACATAATAAAGAAGTTGAGCTTGAAGAAGAGATCGGTAGTGGGTCTATGATCTGATGGATTCTGTTAAAAGAATTGGAGTTTGGTCTCTTCGTAGATCTTGCCTTATGATCCACTGGACTCTTTTAGGAAAACAAATAAATATGATGTAATTAAGTGACCATTAGAAGTTGTTTTCAAAAAAAAAAAAAAAAAAAAGTGACCATTAGAAGTTATTCCTTTGTTGCTTTGTTTTTGTCGATTTGAACCTAGGAAATTTACAAAACAGTTACTTTTCTCGTATGTGGGTCTAGCCATCTAGGCATCTTGCTCAACACAATTTAGTTGATTGATACTTTCTAAACATTTTTGTAAGCTTGCCTGTGAGTTTCAAGGGAAATGACTTGACTCAAAGTTCTGTAGAATGTCACTGTTTACTATGTTTAGTAATGCAACTCTCGAATGTGCTACTCTTAGATTGTAACAGCTTTCTAATTGGGAGTTGTTTTATGAAAAGTACAGTGTCACTCTGAGAGTAGGCTCATTAATTTTAATGCCTATGTTTCTCTTTTATTTAATGCTTTAAATGATATTTACCAACCTTTTTCTTACAAAACATTCGTTGTCTTAACAGAAGTTTAACTCATGACGCTATGAAATCGTGCTCAAATTTACATTCAATAACGTTAAAATTTACATTCAATAATGTCTGAGATTTCACTTAATATGCCCTTGCTCGTGATTGACTAAAGCCATTCTAGCCGTTCTCATCCTACGAATGGTTAGAAAAATGCTAAAGCTAAAACTATTATAGCTATTGATATAATTTGAGATTAAAAAGTAATTTTTAATCTTAAAATACATCTAATGCTCTAATGTATAGTTCTAAAATACGATCAACTACATTTAAACTAACATTTAAAGTGTATTTTAACATTTTTTTTGATAATGAATAGAATTATGTGGTTGGTTGGAGATGATGTGCCAAGGATGACTATAGCCATTTTTGGTCCTATATTTATAGGACCAACTATCCATTTATACTATTATATGACTAAGTATAATTACGCATGAAAGTGGTGATTTTACAAATTTAGTTCTATATTATAATTGTAGAATTAAATATAGCTATGCAAATTGTACTTGATTTAAGTGTTTAATAAGCATTTATGACATACGCATATAGCATATGCAAGGACACTTGGTTATTATAGGCACAATCCCGAAAATGGTAATTTGGGCGATGTATCGCTATATTTAAGTTATTTCGATCATTTCTCATTGTATTTATATATCTAGTAGATTCAGTTATTATAATAAAAAAATATTTATAATTTAATTATATATATGAATTATATATGAGTTAAAAATTAATTATCAAATTAATTTATAATTATTAAATCAAAAAGAATATATCACATCAGTAATTAGAGAAATCTTATACCATATGCGCAGAAAAAGAATTCGTATTTCTGAATCTTAAAACAAACAGACATAACCGGCGGTCTGACATCTCAAAACTTGAGCACACTTTATGACAACCGGCACGTCCCAGTATAACCTCTGCTTCTTTTCACAGCATAGCTTTTAACAACAGCCACGTGTCTTCTTCACCTCGATTCCATAAAATCTTTCTCTATTTATTTCCGTTGCACTTTCATTTTCACTTTACTCTTCACTAAAAAATTTCTCCGACGTTGAGATTTTATTTTTTTAGATGCTTATTATTTTTTTGTTAAGCCATACATATTATTTTTGTATGTGTATCACCACCTTTCTTAGCTCCATGTTCTAGCTGACAACTTCGAACTCTAGCTTATACTAATGTCAGCTGCACATATATATATATATATATATATATATATATATATATATGAGCTCCACACTCTTGTAAAGTAGATCTGATTTTGGGATCAGGGTTTGTATATAATTTATTTATTAAGCTTGTAAACTTTCATTAAGTAGTGTAAATTCTTAAGTTATTTTAAAAGGAGAATCGAAGCCAGAATCTGAACGTTGAATCTAGTTTTCCTGCTTGGTGCCTAAATCTAGTGTAACTAGTATTTCTGTTTAGAAATCTTGATATCTAGAGACACACATGTTACATGTATGTCTTTGGTTTGTTTAGAAGACAGCTTTATTATAGTTTACTAGAAGAGCTGCTTTGAGAGTGGAATAATGAGCTTGAGGGATGCTAGAGATGATACATGTGTTGACATTCATATCCCAGATGATATAGATTGGAATAAGCTTGATAAGTCTAAGTTTTTCTGGCTAGGTAGTGTTCTTTTTTCGGGTGTGTCAGGGGCTTTGTATCCAATTGTAGTGTTAAAAACAAGGCAGCAAGTATTAGTTAGGGGTACTCCTTGTTATAGATTGGCGGGTTCGTTACTGAAAAATGAAGGGATCAGAGGATTTTATCGAGGTTTTAGTACTTCTTTGATGGGTACAATCCCAGCTCGATCACTTTACATGGGTACACTTGAGATTGCTAAAAGTAATGTGAGTTCTTTCGCTGTTAATGTTGGATTTTCGGAAGTTACTGCAGCTCCGATTGCAAATGCTGCTGCTGGATTGAGTGCTGCTACGGTAGCACAGCTAGTTTGGACTCCTGTTGATGTTGTTAGTCAGAGGTTAATGGTACAAGGAGGAAGTAATTTGAGTTCTGCTACGCTTAGATACAGTGGTGGAATTGATGCATTTCGGAAGATTGTGTATTCGGATGGTTTGAGAGGACTTTATAGAGGGTTTGGGATTTCGATTTTTACGTATGCACCATCAAATGCAATGTGGTGGGGATCGTACTCTGTAGCTAACAGATTGATCTGGAGCGGTCTTGGATGTTATTTCCGTAAAAAGGATGAACGTGGATTTAGACCAAGTTCAACGTCTGTGGTGGCGGTGCAGACTGCAAGTTCAGTAATGGCTAGTGGAGTTTCAGCCTTGATTACAATGCCACTTGATACGGTCAAGACAAGAATGCAAGTGTTGGACGAAGGAGGAGGGCGTCCAAAGGTTATTCAGACGGTTCGAAATTTAGTAAATGATGGCGGATTGTGTGCTTGTTATAGAGGGTTGATTCCAAGGTGGATTTCGATGTCAATGTCTGCAACGACCATGATCACTACGTACGAGTTCCTTAAGAGGATGTCTACCAAAAAACCAGAGATTTAGTAAAGTCAAATGTCCTAATTTCTATTTTATCAACCTTACTGTTGTTACTTGTTAGCATCTGCAAAGTGAGTTGTGGTGCAACTCTTTATCTATAACAATAAGTTCTATAACAAGAAGTTCAGCATAGACTTTCAAGCTCCATTTGTTTGACGGAAAATATTAGATAAGAAACTCGTAAAATATAATTTATGATAAGCTTTCTTCTTAAGTGACATATTTCTTTAACAGACCAGATTCAACGCCCAAACAAACAGACCAAGAGAGTATATAAATTAATCTTACACTACATAATATCATATGACTTTGATACATGCTCACATATGATAGCACCTAACTATACATGTGATGTCCATGAGTTGGGCTCACATATGCATGGGTGATGGGTCTGCAGTTTCAGCCGTTCCTAGTAACTTTTTCGATGCCAAGAGCTTCTGTGTCGTTGGATGAGTAGTTTGTTGTTGTTGTCATGCTGGGCTTTCTTTTAATTTATTAATTTGGCCGACATATCACTTGCAGTATACTGCATATTTTAAACTACCATTTCCAATACTAGAATTAACACTTGTTTACATTTCTGCAAATTGTGTCTATTTCAGCTTACCTTTTGATCGGGGACTACTCATCTGTGACTTACTTTAGTAACTGCACTTTTGGGTTGAAGCAAACATGTACAATAAAAATATAGTAGCTGAAGTGTAAACTGAAAAAGAAAATGTCAAGAAATTAGCTAAGATGGGAAAAAAACCGTAAACTTCTATATTGAAGTGGTAATTTCGTAATTAGTATCGGAAGTAGTACGTCGACTGAAATGCAAGTACACATAATCCATTTTACAACCAAAATGACATAATAAATTGTTGGATTTGGGAATTGGGAAGTCTAATGTCCTCGTCTTATTCTATTTTAATACTCCCTCCGTTCCTTTGAATTTTTATCGTTTGCTTTTAGCACGGAGATCAGGAATTAAGATTAAAATAAGTGAAGTAATGGGTGTAATAGTGATTGTATTGTTAAAGTAAGTGAAGTAGTGGGTGTAATAGTGATTTTATTGTTAAAATAAGTGAAGTAGTGGGTGTAATAATGTAAAATATTGAAAAAGTAGATGAAAGTAGTGGATATAATAATGATTATATTATTAAAATTTACTATTTTTGCAATGTAAAGAAATGAATGGAACGTTCCAAAAAAAAATATAAAGAAATGAGTAGAACGGAGGGAATATACTTATTGGGAATGGAGATACTCGAACCGACCATGAGTTTATTTCTAACAGTTGTTTACGACTTCACCACTAGGTTGCCCCGATATTTGAGAGTTTGAGATATTACCATTCTTGACAGAAAGAAACAAATACATTTTGGTTTAGTTTCTTATTTGTCATCACTATCATAACAATTTTTGTGTCAAAAGAGGTATACTTTCTATATACAAAATTATTGCAACCAAGAATGATCTCATGCATTGTCTATTCTTAGAAAAAGCATAACCATCCGACAGCTATAAAAATAAGCATACGTTATTGAAAACAAAATTATACATGTAACCTCACTGCCAATTATTGAGTGGAAGAAGTTAGTTTTTAGTTAGGTAGCAAAGCATATATAAGATGGGGTTTGCTCTACACCAAACGTACAGTACCGCAGAAAGTTTCTGCGGTACGGTGTAGAATAGAGTTTTTGGTGTGAAAGCAGGGAGCTCATCTCTTTACGTACCGCAGAAAGTTTCTGCGGTATGGGTGTGCGATACGGTATGCTACAACACACTTATGCAGTTCCACCAGCCATATAAGATATATATTGTTTCACCAGCGGACACCAGGAGTGAAATCACTAAAGATAAGGATGTCATATAATGTAAATGGGGCCATATATTCCTGTAGTAAAGAAAAACAATGTGCCCAAAGGATAATCTAGCAGCAGATTTGGTATTCTAAAATAATGGACCACTACATCTACATTGGTGCAGATGCAATTTAGTAATTTACTACCTGTGCCGGACCACCAATCCAACCCAGATAAAAACCAAATGACTTTGCACCTAGCACAAACTCATGTACACACAATTACACAAATAAGTCACATACCTTAAGCTAAGCATGCTTATGCAGTAGAAATTGCCTAGAACAATCTTTACAAGCTCAGAAATGATAAGTTATATCTTCCGTTATTGCATTTAGCAAGGGATGCAGTTTAGCTACCAAAGTACAGAATCCAGGACTGATTGGCTAAAATAATGACAAGTTAAGAATTTTATGGAAGGCAATGCTGACAAAAACATGTATCAAATCATGCCAGTACTAACTACATATACTCTAAACTGAGACGGTGAAATTATTATCCTGCTTTATAATGAAAAGGTAAAGCATCCAATTGCAACCTACACAAACTGATCAAACTTTAAAATTCAAAAACTACAAAATCAATCCAAAATTTGAAGGCCTACAACAATATCTGAGACTGATTATCAAATGCATGTTTCATTGCAAGAAACAATCTTCCACAAATTAGCCAATTGGCAGATCCAATGTCTGCATAGCTGTCAAGGACGTGCCCTCTTGTTGCTGCAGGAAGGGCATTTGTACTGCTTGATATGCTCGGCCCTAGCTGGGGTGATCTTTACGCACTTTCCGTGGAACCACTTCTCGCAGATGTCGCAGCAGATCCAGAACTCATCTTGCCCATAGTTTTCTCCACATGCTCCGCACAATGCATCACCATGCTCATCTTCCTCTTCTTCCAAGCCTTCCTCATCCTCATCATCATCATCATCTTTTAGTTGTAAACTCTTTGGAACCTCCCTTTGAGGTTCTGTCACTCGCTGCTTCACCATGAAAGTATCATATGAACAAGCAAACAAAAAATAATTAAAGGGTAATTTATGGGTTGTCCACTAAGTTTCCTTTCGTATCACATCCTCTCTTGAATATAAACAAAGAAAGAAAATATGATACAATGTATAATTTATAAAACTCATATTCTCTTAATAAAACAAAAGTTCTACCCAGCATTCGATGTCAATGGTTTTAAATTTTAACTGATAAATATAAGCATATGACCATGCGAAATAAAGATAGCCATTCGTACTTCATACGCTCAAGGTATATCTAGAATTTCTGACCAGTGCATTGACATGTTTAAGTTTACATCTTGCCTTATTGAACAGGTTAAATTTCAAATCTCTGTCCCTCCCCCTCTCCCTCTCTCTCTATATATATAAAAAATCCCCCACCCCTTTTGGGGAGGGGAGGAGATTAGGAGTGGCTGGGCATGTTTGGTTTGGTTTTGTAGGAAGAATAATTAGAGCAGTGCAAAAAAAGATGAATGACAGTTCAGGTTACGATCATTAGAAACAATTTCTGCCTAATGCCACAAAATTTGAAGTGCAAAAACAAGATTTGCAAACTACTGAACTGTAACAAACTTAAATATGCATTCACATTGGTATATTTCACAAACATGAAATCCACAACAGTAGTCCTCACAATAATACAATGTTCCAATTCTTATCTAAAAACCACCACAGTTATCTTTATGAATTTTACAAGATAGAGTGTAAAAGGGTTTACTACCTTTGGATTTGGCTTAGCTTTGCTGCTACTGTGATTTGACATGGCAGTTTTCTCCTTGGATTGCTTTTTGGCAGCCCCTGTCACAACTTCATATATTGTTGGGAGATCATTTATCATGTTGAAAAGTCGCTTCCTGAATATTAATCATCGTTCCAATGTCATATTAAGGGAGATGGAACCATATAGTAAGTCGTTTTTAAACAATAACAAACAAACGTTTCTAGCAGCAATAGATAGCTAAGAATCCAGCACAAATTAGAACCCTACATATCTCCTAGTAGAGCATATTTCACCCCAGAAAGATCCTTCTTCACTTCATAATACAATAAGACACATTATCTCTTTTTTTAAAACATTTAAAAGAATACTATTACGACTCATGAGTATTGTACAGGCAAAACAGAAGATTACCTTTTTATATAGTCAGGAATTATGCCATTTCACACTTGAAACATATCAAAAAGTTTTAAAAAAAGAAAAAAGAAAACTCTATACAGGAGTTAAATCTGAGTCATCAACTTGGCCTGATTCAGATTAGCTCTATATTGCAGATTTTGAAAAGCAGCTATGTATTAAGTATACAGCTGCAGAGTAAATTTAACTAGTTAATAGTTAATACATGCTTGTTTACTGATAAGTCTCATCATCCCCTTTTCGGCATGGCCAATTAAGGTTTAAACTTTAAATACAAACACACAAGGATATGCAATATTTACTCATTTTAGCACAATGACCTTACAATATATTGCAATAACATAAAGAAAGGTGAAAATAATTATTGTATTAACCAGGTTAGTTAACAAAGATTTGGGGATTCTTCAATATTTACGGCTTACATGAAATAATGAAGATAAATTATTAGTATAGATCACTAGTCATGTACATAACAAGGATAACACACTGCTTGGAAATAGAACTACATGTCTACATCTGTACCATGTTACAGTACTACCACTTGACATCTCATATGAATATTGTCTGCCTTGACAAACAGAACATATGTTATAGAAACCATTCTAAAACCCCACTTCTAGGCACATTAATCAATGCTAACAATATAAATACCCATCAATAATTGTGGGAATCCAAAAAATGAAGGAAATCGTAAAAAAGCATAAAACATAACATACACACGACTAGTGTCAATATGCATATTGCTAATCTCGTTATGCAAGTTTAGCATCCATGAGGCCAAGGAGAGCTACAATATTACAGGCATCTTATTGATTCTGTTGGAATTCTATTGAGTGTCACATCATTTTCAATGGCACTTCGTGGTATAAATCTTCTATGAGGTGATGCTTCTATGATACTTTTAATACTAACACTTAATATGAAGTTATATGTTATAAGTGAAAAGTGTTATACATTTTACATGCCATTTTTATGTTATTTTGGGATGTGATATGCTATTTATGTTATTTATACATTTTGCATGATCTTATGCACACTTAAGAGTTGACATTCAAAATTGGGCATAAAGAGTAGATTAGAAGCAGAGTTATCGATTCTCCTTAAAAGGGCAAGACCAAGATAAGTCATGTATTCTTTCATCCTATTTCCACAAAGTTATTTTTAAGCTATGTTTTAGGGGAGATATTAATTAGGGAGCATTTTTGTCAAACTTGTTTGTTCCTGGTATGCAACTTGTTTATTTAACTCAGAAGTTTTGTACACATGTACACCAATAAACATCAGGGACAGAAAAAAGAAAACTATACCTATCAGCTTTATCAAATCCAAATCTAGCACCAAAGTAGAATGCAACAGCAAGCAACCATGCATCACTGTGAACAGCAACCAAAGATAACCAATCCTTTTCTTGCATGCCATCTCTGGCAAAATTTATACCAAGCGCAGGCTCTGGAAGCTCCGGGGGAACCTCTTCAGCAGGTAAATTGACTTCCCATCTTTCATTGGGAAACCCATAGAGGCAGAGATTTTCCTTCTCTGTTGTTCAATGGAGGAAAAAGTTATATATGCAATAATTTATTATTTGCCTTGGAAATACAAACTTTCAATAGAATGCATAACTATGTAATCTAAGTTCAGGAATAAGACAGAGTGATCATAGGAACAAATGCACAAAAGTTTTACTCATCATCAGATAGATTTTGAACAAAGAAGTCTGAAGTCTACAGGTCTATTATTCAAGAAGTCAACAAAAATATGTTACTGAAATGTGAATCCAAAATGAGACCAAAATAATTTATAAAAGGATATTAGGGAACTTTAATACATTAATATAATCATGTACGGTAAAAATAATTTTATTATTAAATCACCACAACCGGTGTTGTTTAAGACGCTAATTATAAAAAAGCGCAAGACCCAAATTTGAGGCGCGAATTGCGAAGCGCCATTAATCTCGCGCCTTTTTACCAAAAAAAGATAAGCACATATTTAACAAGAAACTATTACTTAACATAATCTGAACATTCAAACATAACAAAGAGCATAAATAAAATGATGATAATATCAATAATGAAGCCTTCATTTAGAAAGTTCTCTAATTCAAAAGCTTCAGTGTCATCTAACTCAATCTCCGGCCCCTCAATGTCTCGCTCTTCCTCTCCATTATCATCTATTAGACTTGAAAAGATCTTCCATTAGTTGTGTGAAACAATTTTAGGGGTTTTTTCCTTTTACCCTCCTTTTCAAGGGTATTCCTGTCTTTTACAACACTGACCACAACCAACACCATATATAACAATCATAGTATACAACACAATTCTAAGATACACAGAAGCCAGGTTTTTTCTCGAAAACCAAGAGGCGCAGATATTGAATATTTATTGAATCGCTCTCGTATAACTGCGTTATTTTTTCTATCTTTAATTTGAAGTTGGGAACTATTTGGCATGTGACAACTTCATTTGACTTGGCATGCAATGTACATGTGAATTACACAGAACCAAATCAAATTTAGTACAACAATCATCACCAAATGGAATTGGATCAACATCTAGTTTAAACACATTATAAACCATACACAATATACCTAATGTCTCAACTTCACCGGCTAGATTTAAAACATTTAAAGAAACACTGTTTGAACTACTCAAGCACATACAATAAAAGATCATAACAAGACCCTATACATACATGCACAATTCATTAAATACTAAAAAACAGACAATTTACCAGTAAAGATAACTCTTAAAAAAATCCCACATTAAATTCTTGACATTAATTCACAGTAAAATTAATCGAAAACAATAACAAAAACACAGTAAAAACCAACCAGGGTCACACTGCTGGTAAAATTCTTCAACATCTGCAAAACCCACAAAAATTACACAAAATTAATCACTTTTTTCCAACAAAACCCACAATTAAAACCCAAAAAAATAACAAAAAATAAAATGTTCTTGAAAAAAACAAGAATAAAAATGCAAACTTTACCAGTTGTGAGGGCTTTAATCATGCCAGCTCTACGGCTCTTGAAATCTCTGAAAACCTCTTCAACAGTTCGAGGATTATACTGTTGACCCACATCCATCACTGTTAGATACAGATTAAAAATGGATTCTTTTTATACACACAATTTCAAGAAAATAGATCAAGAAAAAGAAAATTATAGGTACATAATGTGTATGTATGTGTTTGCAGAGGAGGGAAATATTTGGGAATTTATTTTGACCTTAATGAGAGAGAGAGAGAGAGAGAGAGAGAGAGAGAGAGAGAGAGAGAGAGAGAGATGGGAGAAGGTGAATGTGAATGAAATTTTGGTATTAATTGGATTTGAGAGATTTGGGAAGAGTCCATTTTGGGCCTGGTTCAGATTTGGGCTTTTGGGCCTGGTTCAGATTTGGGTTTTAGGTTTTGGTTTTTGGGCTTCTTTTTGGTGGATCTGTTATGGGCTTTTGACATTTTCTTTCTATGTACCAATTCATTTGTCTATGAAACAGTTGTACATGACTTCTTGATTTAAGAAAGTTGCAAGTGAAGAGAACAGTAAACAGAAGCAAAGTTGGAAATGTACTGTCAAGATCACTTGAGCTATGATGATGAGCTCATTGTTTAGTTTATTTCTTCCATGTTTCTTAATTTTTTTTGCAATCGAGTATGCAGAGTCGGAAGAGGATTTGATTTTTTACGAATCCAAAACACTGGTCTGGAGTAGAAAACAATGCTAAAATTACTTGAATGGCATGCGATTTCTCTTTTAAATACTTCGTGCTCTTACATGTTAGTTCGATTCAAAAATAATTTCAAAAAGCTTTCGGCTTAAATCATGTCGATAAACATTTGATATCTCCATTTTTGACAATGTAGGAGTGAAATAACTATGATTCTAAATCCATTTCTTACCCTACTTAAAATCACAAAAACACAATCACATGATCATAAAATCTATAGATCTGTCTATGACTATGGATACATCACATGTATGGATTTACTGTACAATGCATCAAATATTTACAGTTTTCATGTTAGTGTATATGTACAACCACCAAAGTTTAATCCAGTCTCTAAATTCCCAACTGCCCCTACAGCAATACAAAGGAAAAGAAACAGATTTTAAGATTTCCCTGTAGCCTGATCAAAATACAATGTTTTAGAGTCGCACTATGTGTATCATATTTATCTGTATGGAGCATAAATACTTTCCAACTCTCGCTTAAGCTGCTCTATATCGGCCTCAGCACTTGCCCTTTTTGCACTTGTCCTTTTTCGGGCACTGGCTGCATTCAGATATTTGCTTTTCTTCTCTATCGCGTCCTCAAGGTTTTTAATCTGCAAAATGTATGATTTTGTCACTGGGAAAGCAACTTATAGCATGCACAAAACATAAAGATGTAAATAATTATATACTGAATTCAGTTAAGCGCAGGAAGACTCCAAGACCTTTTGACAGGGCCAGCTGAAATTTTCTCTCTTTAAAATGGCCTTAAATGAAGTAGAGCAGATTCCAACTTTTTCTGCAGCCTCGTCTATCGTAAGTTTGAAGTAATCGACAAAATCTTTCACTTTCAGGTCTTTAATGAAGTCCCTCTGTATTATAAAACAAGTTACAATGTGAAAATTGATTAACTAGGGAACATGCATCATGATGAAAATGTATAATGCCAGAAATGATTCGCAGATCCTAAGAGATAAAAATAGTTTTGGATAAAAATTTTATTGATTCAAATTTTATTAGAAGTTATTGCTCACTGTCGTAATTAGGGACTACTATTTATAGCAAGAAGTTTAGTTCAAAACCTGTTGCTTATAGCTCCTTTTCCTTTTTGATTTCACTTTATATCCACTCTTCCTCTTTGATTTCCTCCTACTTCCCTCAGCCTGGGGTTCAGAAATATCAGGTTGATTTGTGGCTTCTGGTTGTTGACCTGTATCTTCACCTGCCGAAAAATAAACCAAACATGTAAAGATATCTAGACCCTTAAATGATCTTGTTTAAGGAATAATGATACATATTAATACTGAAGAAAGAAAAGTTGGTGCAAATAAAGAGATCAAAACCTATATGTGGTGGTGGAGATCCTCGCAGAATTTCATCAATATCCAAACCGAAATCCCAATCCGATCCAACAGACAAGGCTTCACTGAATGCCAAAAGTGGATCTTTTACTAATGTGTAATTAGCCTGTGTTTGCTCTTCACAATATCGAAGTAGGAATGTCTTTACATCAGGTATAGGTACCTTGCAAAAACTATGCAAGACACTGAGTACATCTAAAGGCTTTTTACTTGCAAAAATTTATGCTGTACTGTTACAAAAAAAAAAGGTATGAACATGCTTTTATAAAATGAAATCCAAACTTACTCGAACATCTGGTACTCTTTATTTGGAGCAGTCATATCACCACGACATATTTCAAGAATTCCATGAAAAATCATACCAAGTCTTCCATGAATCTCAAACTTCCTAGTTTCTCCGTCTAAATTTTAATGAACCAAAACATAAATCTAGAATAAAACTACATCAAATACGTAATTCAATACATATGTACATATGCAAATGTTTACATACCTATAGTATGGATAATTTCTCTTAGTACTTGACAACAAGAGCAACTATAAGGCTCTGGAGGGACTGGCCACTGCAAAAGTTGAATGGGATTCCCAAAATTTAAATTTTCCGGATTAAAGTTTCCGCTCATATGCTCATTACTTTGATCATTAACACCACCAGAAGGGCCTGCCTGTGAAGTACCGTGTCCAAATTGGTTCACATCCTCATTCAACATTATGTTTTCGCCAGTAGGAAGATCATCGGAAAAATCAAAACTATATTCAAAAGATTCTTCGGGAATGTTTTCAGAAGTCTGCATTGGGCCGTGGTAACTAGGGTCATGTCTATTAGGATCTGCGTCTGCCATTTGGAAACGAGATTTTTTTTGTTAATGTTAACTTTTAGCGGCGCTTGATGGTGACCAAGCACCGCAATGATAGGTTTTAGACGGTGTCAGGTGTTAAGTGCCAAAGGGAAAACAAGAAATTGATTGAAGAAAAAATATTTGGAGAGAAAGAAAATTATGGCGGGGAAGAGGCAGTTATTACCGTTTATAAGGTAGTTGGGATTCAAATAGGAGCGGGGTGGAATCAGACGGGTGTGACCCATGATAAGGAAACAGAGTGCAACAACGGTTAAATGAGTTGGGAAGGAAAATATGGAAAAGAAAGAAACTACATCATATAATGATATTAACAAATAGGAAAAAATTAGGATAGTTAAAAATCTCATTTATGCTATCTTAATCATTGATAAAATTGATCTAATTGTCTACATTTTATACGCAGTTCTCCACTCTGCAAGTGTACTCATAATAATTAAGTTAGTATCAATGTAGTATCAAAAACATTTGTTCTTGCAGATTCCTGCAGTCAAGTAGTCAAGTTATATCCAGTAAAAGATATGTCTTTGAAACCAAGTAGTCAAGTAATATCCAGTAAAAGATAAGTCTTTGAAATCAAGTAATCAAGTTATATCCAGTAAAATATATGTCTTTGAAACCGTTAACATCAATGAAGTCAAGTCATTAACAAAGTGAAAAAACTTTGTTAACAAGTCATTAACAAAGTTGAATCATCAATAGTCATACCTCAATTTAGATCAGAGCTTCTAAATTGCCAACTGAGACGATATGTTATCTATGTGGATACATCCATAGACACTATAAGTTTTCATGAAAAAACTTTTCTAAAAACAATGCACTTCTGCGAAAATAAGAGATTCCTAGAGATAGCAAAATGGCACAAGTGCAATTGCATATTTATAATCCTCAGCAGATCCTAAAGTTTGAAGTTTGCTAATCCAAAATCGCCAAGAAGGATCTGTTAGAATTCAAACTCTTCTAGAATGGAGGCTAAAAATCAAAGCAACACATGCATATTAATGTTCAACAATTGTAGGCTTGGTTGGTGAAGTCATAGATTGTAGGCTTGAAATAAATATAAGTTATGTAAGCAATGATGTCAAGATACTAGGATGAAGCTTATAAATAAGTAGCTTATAAATAGGTTAATTCATTGCATTTGTAAAATACACCAAGTGAAATAAAGAGAGATACACCAGAGTTGTTACCAACATTTGGTAGAGAAACACAAGAGTTGTTTCAAACATTTGGTATCAGAGCTTGGTTGCTAAATTCTGAAAAATTTGCAAATTTTCCGGCAGGCACTATTCCGGCGGTCATTATTCCGGAGATCACTATTTCGGCAAAGGTTGAAGATGATGAATAGTAGCAAATAGTACTTTACTATTTCGGCGAAGTACTGTTCATAAAGACGACACTGTTCATACATACGACACTATTCATACAGAGGACACCGTTCACACAGACGACACTGTTCATACAGACGATACTGTTCATACAGACGACACTGTTCACTCCGTAGAAGACGAAGTATTGTTCACTGTAAAAATCATGGGAGATTTTACAAACTCTATTCAGAAACTCAACAACAATAATTATGGGTCATGGAGTACCTGTATAAAGTTTTATATGCTTGGACAGGATTTATGGGATGTTGTAAATGGTAGTGATACAACACCACCAAGGGAGGCCAGAAGTATAGACACAAGTTCCGTCGATTCAACCTCAACACCGGCACGACTAGAGGCTACACCTCAAAGACCAGTAGCTGACCTTGAGATCTTAAAGAAATGGAAGGTTAAGGCAGGCAAAGCCATGTACGCTTTAATCGTGGCTGTGGAGGATGAATTTCTACAGCGAATCAAAGATGCCCAAACGCCGAAAGAAGCGTGGGACATATTAATAGGAGTTTTCGCTAAGAAGAATGACGCAAAATTACAAAGGCTCGAAAATGAGCTTTTGTCCATCTCCCAGCAAAATATGACCGTGAGTCAATATTTCTCAAAGATAAAATCTCTCTGTGACGAGATTTCCAAACTAGATCCAGAAAATGGTATTACACCAACCAGGATGAAAAGAATTATCATCCATGGACTAAAGCCGGAGTACAAGAGTATTATCACGGCAACTCGGGGTTGGGCCAACGAGCCAACTTTAGCAGATCTGGAGAATTTGCTAATTAACGAAGAGGATCTAGACAAACCCATGTCTAGTCAACCAACCATTCGTGAAGAGACGGCTCTTTTCACCAATAGGAGAGACGGCCGAGGACGCGGTCGTGGTCGTGGTAGAGGTCGAGGACAAGGACGTGGTGCCGGGAGATTCAATAGTCAAGAAAGAGACTGTTTATAAAAAATCACGCAAGCGTACGTAGTAACAAGTAATATAATTTAAGTTCGTTCCGCAGAGATCTGGTTAAGTTTCAATCAGTAAATGTACCTATGCAACAATGTATGGTTTTAATTCATTGCTAAGACAAATAACAAATTGGGGTTTTTGATTATCTAAATTATACTAAAGGCAAAATATTAAACTAAGAATTAAATTAACTAATGAGAATTGAAATCGAATTAATTATATGAGAATAAACATGGGATTCTAACTTCATTAAATACTTTGCTTAGATCTGACGCCTTTAATCACTATATGCAATGGTTATGATATCTAATCGGATAACACGAAACAAGTACATGCTACCTGTCAGCGTACGTATACCAAACTACCCATACATCCACAAAAGAGATAGAAGATGAATAGACACCAATTATGCTTAGACCCTATATGTCTATAGAATTTGAAAACATAATGGTTGAAGAGCAAGTTATCCATATTGATCACATAGAGCAATATAAGTATTTTCATCTTACACTACGAATCATGTTGATAAACATTCATGAACCTATGCTAGCATGGCAAGTTCTAAATCTCAAGATCCACTTTCACTTCACAAGAGATTAACAAATTAGATGTTCGCGACGAATCTATCAATTAAGCATAACCATACGAGGATATCAATTATACACTACACACAGATCTTTAAAGCATCAAGATACTAAGTTCCATAAATAAATCCGTTAGAATCCCATGACAACGATTAGTTCATAATTAAACTGTTCGTCACCATGAGATTTGATGAAAACATGATATAAAACAAGGTATAAAAGAAAGAAGCAATAATATTATTAAAACTAAGAGTTGAGAAAACAAATCTATGATCCAACGTATACAAAAGATGAAGTAGATCTAGATCCGTGCTTGTCACCGAGCGTTGAACCTTTCTCCACTTTTCTCCCTTGCAATTCTATGTTACAATAATAAAACGATACGATTTACAAGGCTAAGATGTGTTTTTATAGGCCTACATATCTTGCCAAGTGATAAGTGCATAATTTTGCATATTTTTATTACCTATTTATTGTTTGAATTCATATTTTAATAAATTATTTTGTTATATTTCAGGAAATTCAAGAAAAAATGAAGAAATGGCAAAATGAAGAAATAAAGTTCAAAAGACCGCAGCTTAGGGCTTAAGAATTTATTTTTATTAATAAATATTTTATTTGATTAGAAAATTATATTTATAAATATCTAATAATATTAGATATTTATTTTTATAATTTTCGGATTAAATCAATTATTTATTATTTAAAAATTATAAGTCGTGCGGGATAAAAAGCATTTCTACGGAGCCCATCTATACACAATAAAAGTGGCCGGCCAAGGAATCTGGAAAAGTGAAAGAAGATGGGTGGAGTTGGTGTTTTTGGTTGTAAAGTTTTCAATAATTTCATTTTTTTTATGTAAAAGTTGTGCTAATTCTTCCTATAAATAGGAAGTAATTCATCATCTTTGAAGACACCAATTAGTTTCAGTACAATCCTAAATTCAGTTGTAAATTTTCTTTGTAAACATTTTTATTTTTAATATGTATCTATCTTTTATTTTCGTTAATTCGTACGTTAGTTTCCCCTGTTTTTAGTTTTATTCGGCAAAACCCAGTTTCTTCCTTACTATCTTTATTTCTTCTAATCTAAAACTTTAACACCTCTCCCCTTTGTTTCTTCTTCTTTCAACACCAAGCACATCTCCCCTGCATCTCTTCCTCTCCTCCTCTTTCTTTTCTGTCCAAACCGAACGCTCCTCCTCCTCGTCTCTACTCTTTCAGTTCAACACCCATCAACAAAATCCCATCTCCTTCATCTTCTTCGAGTTACAAACACCACGACCCATGTTTCGATTTTCTGTTTTACTTTATTTTCGAACCCCCTCTGTTCTCTTCTTGCTTTCATAGCCGAAATGAGTTTCAATTAGTTGTTTCCCTATTTCAGATCATTATATTGATTTTACTGAGCGTAGATTTGTAATTGTGAAACGAGTTTTATACGAGTTGCACCTCCTTCCCCTTTTCCGATTCACCGCAAACCACTCTACCCACAATCTACTTCAACTGCAATCTTCCCCCCCCTTCTGTTCGTTTTTTTTAATTTAAATATCGAGTGGTTAAGATTCATTTTGCCGTCTTAGTTTTCGCTTTGTTGTTGGTTTTGTCCGAGTTTTATATGCATCGTAGCTGAGTCCACTAGCTGATTACCGAGTTTTGCTGAGACGTTTGTAGTTTTGGTTGGGCGTTTTTCGTAAATCGATTATTGTTACCTTCGTGTTTAAACCTCGTTTTTTTAGTTGTTGTTGCTGAGGTTATGACTGAGTTTATGTATGTCGATTGTAAAGTTGATTTTAAGTGATGTATGCCGCTGCGTTTATGATAGTTTCTATCGATATGCGTTTGTTTTCTGCGTTCGTTGCTGTCTGATTTTTTTTAGTTCGAGTCTTAGTCCATGAGTCCAATTGATTCTGCTCAGAGTTGCTTGTACTGAATTTGCGAGTTGTTTCGAGATATCTAGTCTACTGAGTCGTGTTCGGTTACTGCCAAGTCTGTTGTACGAGTTGTCTGATTGTTTTGTGTAGCTTTGTTATTTTCTTTTGTTGAGTTATGTGGCTGTCTTGGTCGTTGCTGAGTTGCGAGCCTTGCTGGTCATCATTGCGATTTGGTAGCTGAGTTCCTGCAAGTTTGTCCGTGTTATTGACAAATTGTTTTAGTCATTCATTTTGCTAATTTACGTTTTAATATCCTGATTGTTTGTTCCAAATTTCTGATATTACCGAGTTGTTTGTTTGTAGATAATTTGTGGAGTCGAGTCAATGAGTTCCGAGTTGTTGGGGACCGAGTTCTGTTTATGTATTGTTTGCGAGTTGCTGTTCAAGTTTTGGAATTAAAAAAATAAATAAATAAATAAATAAATTTGTTTGAGAATAAAATCTAGTTTTAATTTTAGAATACTTTTAAAAATAAAATAGTATAAAATTGCATTTTTTTTAAAACCCAATTTTAATTTTTTTTATCTTTCTTCACTTTTAATTTAAGTTAATTTAGAAAAAAAAACAGATTAATTTTCTTTTAAAAATCAATTTTAGATTTAAATAGTAAAAATGCAAAAAAATTCAGTTTTTAATTTAGAAATAGAATAATTATTAAATTTTCTTTTGAAAGTAGTTTAAATTTTCTTTTAGGAAATTAATAGTAAAAACCCAAATTTTTCTATTTCGATTAAATTAGAATTAAGGATTTGCGAGCGAAAAATAATTAGTTCCCCGGCAGCGGCGCCAAAAACTTGATGTGCCGAAAACATGACAATTAAAATCGCACCTTAATTTTTAATTTTTCGGATTAGTTTTCTTTCGCTTGCCTTATTTTTATTTCATTTTTTTTAGGAAAGTTTGGAATTTCGGGAATCTTTTTCACGGAGCTTGGAAAAATCGGAATTCTTGGAAGCGTGCTTCGGTAACCCGTATTTTTCTCTTTTCATCCTTTTTATTTTTTAGAAAATCACAAGAAAATCAAAAAAATCAAAAATCACAAAAAAAAATTGAAAATTGAAAAATAAAAAAGAGAAATTATTTGTAAATACATAATTGTTGCATCATGCATTTAATCACCTAGGGCACATCATTTAGATTTTTATTTTCTTGTTTTTAATTTCTCGTACCTTATGAATTGTGGTGATTGCTGGAGGACCCAAAGGTACGTTAATTTTCTTTCTTTTAGTTAAAACACGTTGTGTAAGCATCCATAATTGTTTATAGTTTTGTTGTTTGTTGCATTAATTAGACGTTTGCCCCTAGGATTTCACGTTCAATTAGAAAGGTGCCTAAAAATAAACGTAATTAAGACTTATTCACGACCTTCAGTGTCTAAGGTTCGCCTGACTGTTAAGATTCGGTGTCTAAGTGACGAGTTTGGCCTCTTGGCAATGCCTGCTCTAATCTGGCCGAATCGGTCTGAATAATTCTTAATTTACGAAATTTTTATTGTGTCTTAAGGTTAGATCTTTCTTTTGATTTTTCACCCTTTGTTTTGTGTGCTTAATTTTTCGCAAATTATTTGCTACGTGTTTTCCTTTCGTGGTTTATGCGAACTACTTGGATTAGGGATAATTCTTCTAGACTAGTGAGATCATTCGAGATTTCTTCATCACCCGATTCCGAGTCTTTAGATAATTCCGAACCAGTAGTAACCATGGCCATATCTCTTAAGGACCGTTGCTATCCCACCCGCTCTGCTCAACCCTCGTGTATCACTCTTCCACCGGTTACTGGTAATAATTTTGAGATTAAAGCCCATCACATTAGCATGTTAGCAAAATTTACCGGGAGCGACGGTGAGGATCCCTATCTTTTTCTTCATGAATTCGAGGAGGTTTGTGCCTTACAAAAACTCCAACAATTAATCGAGGACTCAATTAGGCTTAGGCTCATTAATTTCGCGTTAAAGAAAATGCTAAGAAATGGTTGTATAGTCTTCCCGTTAATTCTATTTCCACGTGGGAGGGATTTGTGGTAATGTTTCTAAAAAAGTATTTTCCTAATCACAAGACTACGAGAATTACAAATGAAATAAATCAATTTCATCAAAAAGAAAATGAGTCTTTTTGGAAATTATTTGATCGTTTCAAAAGTCTTTTATCACAATGCCCCCACCACGGAATAGAAAAATGGAGACTATGCAAAATTGTTTACGAAGCCTTGGATAGTCGAACCACTGCCTTATTAGAGTCAATGTGTCAAGGTAAATTCATGGAAAAAGATGAGGACGAAGGGTGGGAATTTTTTGAAGAGTTAGCCGAGAAGACTATGTTGTGGGAGTCCACTAGGGAACCAAATAAGTCTACCGAATCCTCTAGTTCATCTTCTAGGGGTTTGCATTCAATTGGAAGTAACATCGCAACCGATGCCAAGCTAGCCACCCTTACTAGACGACTCGAAGCCCTAGAAACACATAGTGGTCCCTCACACATGCCTACGCACCCGAATCAAGGGATGCAAAGTTTCCAAGATTTTCAACAAATCAATGCGGTGTTTCAACCCAAACATAGGAATGACCCTTTTGCACCTACATACAATCCCGGTTGGAAGAATCACCCAAATTTCTCGTGGAACCAGGGCCAAAATTTTCAATCTCCGCCACCTTCTTTTCAACCTTCTTTTCAAAGGCCCAATCAGAATTCTTACTCACCTCCAAACCAAGGACATTTTCCAAATCCAACTCAAAATCATGGTCCTATTCCGACTCAAACACCCGCCCAAACTCCCGGCTTTCATGAGTCAGATAAGAGACTTAATTCCTTGGAAAAGAGCCTTGATGCGCTTTTAAAATCAACAACTAATTTGGCTCAATCTCAACAAGCCTTCATGCAAACCATGACTCAAGATAGGCAAATTTTGAACGCTAGTACTCAAGCCATATCTAAATTGGAAGTTCAAGTGAGTCAGTTAGCCAACACCATGAGTGAGCGTGAGAAGAATAAATTCCCAAGTCAACCTGAGGTAAACCCTAGATTCCCCCTTAACCAAAGACCTCCTGAAAGTATTAATGCCATAATTTCTTTAAGGTCGGGAAATCAAGTTGACAATCAAGTAGGTGTCGAGTCTCCAGAAAAAGAGGAAGAGTCAAATGTTGAATTTGACCATAACATTGATCACTTAACTCCTGATTCAACAGAATCTTCTCATAAACCTTCCTCATCTTCTCCGAGTGAGCCTTCTTCCTCTTCACCTACCAAATCTTCATCTGATACTCCACTTCCAAAATCCCATCCCGATGTGTCTAATAAGCGAGTCTTTAAGCCAAAAGCTCCGTATCCTCAGAGACTCCTCCTTCCCAAGCAATCGGCTCAAGTAGACAAAATTTTGGAAGTTTTCAAGCAAGTCGAGATAAACATTCCTCTTTTAGACGTGATTCAACAAGTTCCGTCCTATGCAAAGTGTCTCAAAGAGTTGTGTACTCATAAACGAACCACCCAAGTCCCTAAGAAAGCCTTCTTGACGTCCCACGTGAGCTCAATTCTTTCTAACCAAATTCCCGTGAAATACAAGGACCCCGGTTGTCCAACTATTTCATGTGTCATAGGTAATACTTTCGTGGACAAGGCTTTACTTGACTTAGGCGCTAGTGTGAATCTCCTTCCATTTTCTGTTTATCAAGCCCTAGGTTTAGGCGAGCTCAAAAAGACCAATATGACACTTCAACTTGCCGATCGTTCTATAAAAATGCCCAAGGGATTAATTGAAGATGTCTTGATTAAAATTGGTGATTTTATCTTCCCGGTTGACTTTGTTGTCCTCGAGACTCAACCCGTTTCGAATTCCAAGAACCAAATTCCTGTCATCTTAGGAAGACCTTTTCTTGCTACATCTAATGCCTTAATCAATTGTAGGAATGGTTCGATGAAACTCACTTTCGGTAACATGACCATTGACCTTAATATTTTCAATGTAGGGAAAGAACCCAATGAGCTTTATGAACCATCAATAGGGGTTAATGTGGTCAACAAGTTTGCCACATGGTCTAGTTTCGAGGATAGTGAAATTGAGTCTCTTCTCGTTGAGGATTTCAAAGTCAACCCTGAGTCTAATCGAGAGTATGCGGATTCGTTAAGGGATACGACTTCGGAAGAAATGTTGAAAGAGTTAGATGCGATTTGTTCTCCGTGGGAGACACCACCCGAGATTGTTAGTAGTGAGCCTGTCATTGAGAGTCCCGTTGCACCACATCCACCTGCATTTGACTTGATTGTTTATCATCCCGAGTTCGATCAACAGCCTTTAGGAGGAACCGGACCCTCATCTTTTGTCATTCCTAGTGATTCGACCCCTAACCAGACTTTCATTGTCCCTAATCTGCTTAAACAAAATAAAGAAGCCTCAAGTTGGTTTAGGGTGAACACTAGTGATTCTTGTTCTAATAGGTTGCATGATCCCACACTGATTGAGAAAGACTGTTCTAATCAAAATTTTCAAATATGTCTTGATCTTTTCTCACAGCTTCACCCGAAGTTTCCCACCGGCATCGGCTAAGTCGGTTTTTCTTCTTTTACCTCCCCTCGTGAAATTCAGGTATGGGGGAAAATTTGTGTGTGTGTTGTTTTCTTTCTTATTTTTCGAAATTTGTCATTCTTCGTCATCCCTTATCAGGTATTTCCTCCTCTCTATTTTATTCTCGTTCATTTTGCATACATTGAGGACAATGCATGATTTAGGTATGGGGGAGGGTTTTAGTGTAAATACATAAAAGTGAAAAATCCAAAAAAATTGAAAAATTTTAAAAATAAAAAAATAGAGATATTTTAGCTTAGTTGTCCTTCCCACTCTTTAAATTCTAGAACTAGTTGGTGTTGACTATTTTTTGAAAATTATATGTATAATGCCTTTAGATAATTTGAACGTAGTCAATTAAGGTTTTCCTCATGAAACTTGTGTCGAACAAATTTTTGCTTAAAAGACCAAGACGGCACATTTGCACAAGACTTTTGATGGAAAAATTGTATAGGAATGTTATTCGATACCTGAGAGAGAACCCACATGTTAGAACAATGTCGAATCAAACCTTTGCGAAATTTGGTTCGTATAGTGTAAAAAAGAAAAAAAAAAGAAAAAAGAAAAAAAAAAGAGTCAATAAATGTTTGTTGAGTGCTAGTGTAATTTTGTAATAATAAATTCTTAGTAGGGAAATCGGCTAGGTTGGGCTCATTAATAACCCGAGTAAGTAAGTCTGAGGGGACTTTGTGCCTAGCAACCTAAGGTCCCTTGTGATCTGGGATTGTTGACCTAAAACTCGCTAAATGGGTATTGATGCAAAAGTCTTTTGGGACCTCAACCATTGCACAGTCGGTCTAACTACTAAGAACGTGAAGTTTGGCTAGAACCTTGTTTTGATAGAGATTGGGTCAGTTCAATATTGGTTGAAAAAGAGAAAATGTTCGTATGCAATTAATCCATCAAAGGCCTTAAATTCACTACACACCTTGGGATTTTTTGTAAATTTTTAGTCTAATCATGTGGATTGTGGGAACCTATAACTTGGCTATTATTAGAATAATCTTTAAGGCATGTATTTTCCTACAAAATTGTTTTGTTGACACCAATGAAAGCTAGAGTGAAAGAGGAAAGTTGGATACTTGCTGATTTATCTCAAAGATTTTATGGGTATATCTTCTGTAAACCCTTAGGAGACAACACTCCTCCTGTAGAGATCGTCTATAGGTTTAACGGGTTGGTAAACCTAAAATTACCCGTGATTCCTACGACAGTGAGTATAGGTTTTTCATTATGCATTTTTCTTTTTGTTTTACTCGAGGACGAGCAAAAGATAGGTATGGGGGCATTTGATAAGTGCATAATTTTGCATATTTTTATTACCTATTTATTGTTTGAATTCATATTTTAATAAATTATTTTGTTATATTTCAGGAAATTCAAGAAAAAATGAAGAAATGGCAAAATGAAGAAATAAAGTTCAAAAGACCGCAGCTTAGGGCTTAAGAATTTATTTTTATTAATAAATATTTTATTTGATTAGAAAATTATATTTATAAATATCTAATAATATTAGATATTTATTTTTATAATTTTCGGATTAAATCAATTATTTATTATTTAAAAATTATAAGTCGTGCGGGATAAAAAGCATTTCTACGGAGCCCATCTATACACAATAAAAGTGGCCGGCCAAGGAATCTGGAAAAGTGAAAGAAGATGGGTGGAGTTGGTGTTTTTGGTTGTAAAGTTTTCAATAATTTCATTTTTTTTATGTAAAAGTTGTGCTAATTCTTCCTATAAATAGGAAGTAATTCATCATCTTTGAAGACACCAATTAGTTTCAGTACAATCCTAAATTCAGTTGTAAATTTTCTTTGTAAACATTTTTATTTTTAATACGTATCTATCTTTTATTTTCGTTAATTCGTACGTTAGTTTCCCCTGTTTTTAGTTTTATTCGGCAAAACCCAGTTTCTTCCTTACTATCTTTATTTCTTCTAATCTAAAACTTTAACACCTCTCCCCTTTGTTTCTTCTTCTTTCAACACCAAGCACATCTCCCCTGCATCTCTTCCTCTCCTCCTCTTTCTTTTCTGTCCAAACCGAACGCTCCTCCTCCTCGTCTCTACTCTTTCAGTTCAACACCCATCAACAAAATCCCATCTCCTTCATCTTCTTCGAGTTACAAACACCACGACCCATGTTTCGATTTTCTGTTTTACTTTATTTTCGAACCCCCTCTGTTCTCTTCTTGCTTTCATAGCCGAAATGAGTTTCAATTAGTTGTTTCCCTATTTCAGATCATTATATTGATTTTACTGAGCGTAGATTTGTAATTGTGAAACGAGTTTTATACGAGTTGCACCTCCTTCCCCTTTTCCGATTCACCGCAAACCACTCTACCCACAATCTACTTCAACTGCAATCTTCCCCCCCTTCTGTTCGTTTTTTTTAATTTAAATATCGAGTGGTTAAGATTCATTTTGCCGTCTTAGTTTTCGCTTTGTTGTTGGTTTTGTCCGAGTTTTATATGCATCGTAGCTGAGTCCACTAGCTGATTACCGAGTTTTGCTGAGATGTTTATAGTTTTGGTTGGGCGTTTTTCGTAAATCGATTATTGTTACCTTCGTGTTTAAACCTCGTTTTTTTAGTTGTTGTTGCTGAGGTTATGACTGAGTTTATGTATGTCGATTGTAAAGTTGAGTTTAAGTGATGTATGCCGCTGCGTTTATGATAGTTTCTATCGATATGCGTTTGTTTTCTGCGTTCGTTGCTGTCTGATTTTTTTTAGTTCGAGTCTTAGTCCATGAGTCCAATTGATTCTGCTCAGAGTTGCTTGTACTGAATTTGCGAGTTGTTTCGAGATATCTAGTCTAGTGAGTCGTGTTCGGTTACTGCCAAGTCTGTTGTACGAGTTGTCTGATTGTTTTGTGTAGCTTTGTTATTTTCTTTTGTTGAGTTATGTGGCTGTCTTGGTCGTTGCTGAGTTGCGAGCCTTGCTGGTCATCATTGCGATTTGGTAGCTGAGTTCCTGCAAGTTTGTCCGTGTTATTGACAAATTGTTTTAGTCATTCATTTTGCTAATTTACGTTTTAATATCCTGATTGTTTGTTCCAAATTTCTGATATTACCGAGTTGTTTGTTTGTAGATAATTTGTGGAGTCGAGTCAATGAGTTCCGAGTTGTTGGGGACCGAGGTCTGTTTATGTATTGTTTGCGAGTTGCTGTTCAAGTTTTGGAATTAAAAAAATAAATAAATAAATAAATAAATTTGTTTGAGAATAAAATCTAGTTTTAATTTTAGAATACTTTTAAAAATAAAATAGTATAAAATTGCATTTTTTTTAAAACCCAATTTTAATTTTTTATCTTTCTTCACTTTTAATTTAATTTAATTTAGAAATAAAAAAAAATAGATTAATTTTCTTTTAAAAATCAATTTTAGATTTAAATAGTAAAAATGCAAAAAAATTCAGTTTTTAATTTAGAAATAGAATAATTATTAAATTTTCTTTTGAAAGTAGTTTAAATTTTCTTTTAGGAAATTAATAGTAAAAACCCAAAAACCCAAATTTTTCTATTTCGATTAAATTAGAATTAAGGATTTGCGAAAATATTATTCCCTGTGGATCGAATCTAAAATACTAAAACGAGATCGTGCGCTTGCGATATTAAATTGATTATTTCTAGCACATCACCAAGCAAGAAAATTAATCCTACAATACAATTAGAATTGATTTTGGTACAGGAAAATACCAAAAATACAATTAGATTTTGAATTAGGGCAAAACGGTCACTTTTCAGCAAATCAGGATCATCCGCGCGCTGCCTGCGCTTGGCTCCCTGTTCAGACACTGTTTGGGCACTGCCAGCGCTCTCCATGCGCTACCTGCGCTTGAGTTACTGGCAGTTGCTCTTTTCCTGCACATTTTCTTCGTTTTTCAGTCTTTACTTCCCGTTCTTTTTGCACGAACTTCCCGTCTTCAATTTCCTTGACTTGTAATCTTCTTGGTCGTTGACATTAAGACTCCGTTCTTCATTCCATATCATAAATCAACTCCAAAACGACGGAAAATTCACCCCTAATAGACATTTCTTCAAACCTGCACATTTAAATAAAATACATCAAAACTACGACAAACTTGAGGCCAAGTGAATCAATTTAAGCCGAATTGGAATGCTTTAAATGGATATAAAATCCATTTATCAGAGACGTTCGAGGAAACCAATATAGAGGTTTCCAATCAGGGGGAGCTCGAGGAGCTCAAAATAATCAGGGTGGTCTGAACCGATGGCAACAAAAGGATCGTCAAAGTGAGGAATGTTTTAATTGTGGCAAGAAGGGACATTACGCAAGAAATTGTTGGTCCAAGAAAATTGAAGGAAATGTCGCAACATCTTCTAAAAACGAAGACGCTGGAGAAGAAGATTGGAACTTCGACACTTCTTTCTTTGTGGAAGAGAAAGAAATTGTTGATGCACGAGGGAAAGGCCCAACAGAAGAACATGCACTTACTATTGTATGTGAGCAGTTAGTCGACTACAAGAATGATTGGATCGTTGATTCAGGTTGTTCCAATCATATGACCGGAGATGAGTCAAAATTGTCGAGCATAACAAAGTACATAGGAGATCGTGTTATCGTAACAGCAGATAACACACATTTGCCAATATCCCATGTTGGCAAGAAGCAGCTGTCACAAAAGTACAGACATGAAGAAATACAACTAGAAAATGTTTATCATGTCCCAGGGATGAAGAAGAACCTATTGTCAGTACCCCAACTAACAACTTCAGGTAACTATGTACTATTCGGCCCAGATGATGTTAAGGTGTATAAAGAATTAAAAGTCATAGGTACACCTTTCATAAAAGGACCAAAAATGAAGGCTATCTATGTGATGCCAGCTGAAGAGGCCTATGTAGACAAGGCTAGAAAGAGTGACACAGGCGACTTGTGGCATGTACGACTCGGACATGTCAACTACAGCAAATTGAAGATTATGATGCAAAAGTCAATGTTGAAGGGACTCCCACAAATTGAGATCCGCCATGATACTGTATGTGCTGGATGTCAATATGGTAAGGCGCATCAATTGCCGTACAAGGAGTCAAAGTTTAGAGCAAAGGAGCCATTGGAGCTGGTGCACGCAGATGTTCTTGGAAAAATCAAACAACCATCAACTCGTGGTTATCAATATTTGTTAACCTTCATTGATGATTTTTCGAGGTATGTGTGGGTATACTTCTTAAAACATAAAGATGAGGTTTTTGAAGAATTCAAGGACACGGTAGAACGCGAGCTCGGAAGAAAAATCAAGTGCCTTCGCACTGATAATGGAGGAGAATACACTTCAAATGAGTTCAACAACTACCTCAAGAAGTTTAACATCCGGAGATAACTCACGTGTGCAAAAACTCCACAACAGAATGGAGTAGCGGAGAGGAAGAACCCCCATCTAGCAGAGACGTGTAGAAGTCTTCTACATGCCAAGAATGTTGATACAAGATTTTGGGCAGAATGCATGAAGACGGTGGTCTATATCACTAACAGGCTACCTCAACCAAGGTTGGAATTTTGTTCACCATTTCAGAAGGTGTATGACCTAAAACCAACTGTCAATTGTTTCCGGGTATTTGGTTGTGTATGTTATGTGTTTATTACAGATGAAGACCGTAGTAAGTTTGATAAGAAAGCTATCCGCTGTATTTTTGTGGGATACGACGAACAGAAGAAAGGTTGGAGATGTTGTGATTCTAATACAAACAAGATATATGTCTCACGAAATGTTGTATTTGATGAGGCATCTTCATGGTACACAAACAAGGTAGCGTTGCCAGATACACATGAGCTGCAAGAGAAGCTACAAATCAACTTATAGTTAGATTCATCTCAAAACAATGGCAATACAGAGGAACCACAATCCCCGACGAATCAAATGGAGGTACGATCCAAGTCAAGAAGCCCTTGGAGAACAGGTGTTCATGAAACACCAGATGAAGTATAGACTAATCAACCGGAAGAGCAACAACAAGAGCCTTTACAACATCAAGTACGAAGGTCTAACAGAGATAGATGACCAAATCCAAAGTATATAGATGCTGCCTATGCTGAGGTCAAAGAGCCAACTAACTTTGATGAAGCATCAAAGAGTCCAGAGTGGAGAAAGGCCATGGAAGAAGATATTTTGGCACTTAAACAAAATCAAACATGGAATTTAGTGCCAAAACCTGAAGCTGTTAAACCCATATCCTGTAAATGGGTTTACAAGTTAAAGATTCGCCCAGATGGTACGATCGAGCGATACAAGGCTCGATTAGTTGTTCGTGGGTTTGCTCAGGAGTATGGCATAGGTTATGATGAGACATTCAGTCCAGTGGCAAAGATTACTACAGTTCGTGTCTTACTAGCATTGGCCGCAAGTAAGTCACGGAAATTATGGCATATGGATGTGAAGAATGCTTTTCTACATGGAAAACTTGATCGTGACATTTATATTGATCAACCCCAAGGATTTGTGAATCATGAAAAGCCAAATTCGTGTTCAAGTTGAAGAAGACATTATATGGCTTGAAGCAGGCACCCAGAGCATGGTACGGGAAGATTGCTGAGTTCCTAGTACAAAGTGGTTATCATGTTGCCCCAGCAGATTCGAGCTTGTTCGTGAAATCTCAAGGGGGAAAATTATCAATTGTCCTTGTATATGTAGATGATCTAATCATCACCGGAAATGACGAAGATGAGATTCAATGAACAAGGAAAAACTTATCAGTTCGATTTCAAATGAAGGAGCTTGGTGAGTTGAAGCACTTCCTAGGATTGGAAGTTGAAAGAACAGAAACTGGTATATTTCTTGGTCAACAAAAATATACAAGAGATATCATTCAAAAGTTTGGGCTAGCTGAATGCAAGCCGATATCTACCCCAATGGAGCCAAATTTAAAGTTGTGTGCCTACGATGGAAAGGACTTGAAAGATACAAAAATGTATAGGCAAATAGCAGGTAGTCTTATCTACCTAACTCTTTCTAGACCAGACATAGCTTTCGCAGTAGGCGTTGTTAGCAGATTCATGCAGAAACCAAGAAAGACACACCTTGAAGCAGTTAAACGAATATTGAGATATGTCAAAGGTACAATTGATTGGGGACTTTTCTACAAGAATGGAGTACAAAGCAAGGTCAGCGGCTACTGTGATGCTGATTATGCAGGAGACCATGACACCAGGAGATCGACTACAGGATATGTATTTAATCTTGGGTCAGGAGCTATATCATGGTGCAATAAGAGACAACCTACTATTTCTCTCTCAACCACAGAAGCAGAATATAGAGCAGGAGCGATGGCAGCACAATAGTGTGCATGGTTGACTCAACTCTTGAAGGACTTGAACCAACCAATAGAAGATGGAGTTCCATTACAATGTGACAATATATCAGCAGTTCGTTTGGCCGAGAATCCGATCTTTCATGCTAGGACCAAACATGTCGAAGTACATTATCATTTCTTACGAGAAAAAGTACTTAAAGGAGATATTGACATGAAGGCAGTTAGGATCGAAGATCAGGTTGCAGATATATTTACGAAGAGTTTATCTGCAACAAAGATTTACGAGTTTCGTAAATCACTCGGAATGGAAAGTCGAGTTTGAGGGGGAGTGTTAGAATTCAAACTCCTCTAGAATGGAGGCTAAAAATCAAAGCAACACATGCATATTAATGTTCAACAATTGTAGGCATGGTTGGTGAAGTCATAGATTGTAGGCTTGAAAAAAATATATTTAACAACCCAACAAATACACTTGATTATAAAATCCACTAAAAATCTAATAAAGCGATACAACTTCTCAAAATCCAATATCTTACAATTCATAAATTAAAAATACACCTAAATTCTCTAAATATCGCAACTCACACTCTTTCCAATATGTAGCCCACCTAAATAAGATCACCTGCTGGGAGAAATAAGAGAAACAAAGACCGGCAGTGAGCGAAAGGCTCATATACGGACATAAAACGAATCAAAAGCTGAACAAAATTAAATATGATGAAAATATAACTGAACAAAGATTAAGATCACGATGTTAAGAACAAAACTGAATATCTGAATAAAAATCCGTACCCTAAAATCCAAAGATTAATACTAATCCTCATCAAACTCAGTTTTCCAAATCCAAAGAATCCTAAATTGTATAACAAAGATACATAATTCATAAGTGCTACAACGAAAACGAAAAATAACAACAAACATATCATACCTCTTCCAAGAACCCTAATTTGTTCCTCAAACTAATCTCTTCTTTCTCTTCTTCTCATCCTCTTCTCTCTTCTCGACTCATCTCTTCTCCTTCTCCCCTAATATGAAAAGAGACGTACGTTTCTTTTTCCCCAAACCCTCACTCTTGTTTTATTTATTTTCTATTCTTTTCTCTTTTTTTTAACAACTAATATCCTAATTAAAAACATTTATTTACTCCTAAACTAATATAAATACTATCTAACCAATATTTTCTAATCCTCGATATAAAATAATATAACTAAAAATATTTATAAAAAAATACGGGATGTTACATTCTTCCCTCCTAATAGAAATTTCGTCCTCGAAATTAATCTTCCGCACCTTACTCGAATAAATGTCAATAACGAACACGAAAATTTTTTGCTGGTCTCCCAAGTAGCCTCTTACATTACTAACATTCCAAAAACCTCGCTTTCTACTTTCGCACTTAGAATAAAACTATGTCGAAACATATATCGTCCTTCTTGTTGTACTCAGTGATTCAAATATTCACGAACAATGCTGTATGCGGTAGAGCGACCACAAACCACCTATATTTACTAGGTCTCGTCATTACTAAACACGACTAAAGATCGCACGTAAAGACGATTCCAGATAATCACGAACAGAAGAACACCAAAAAATAATATTCTTAACTAACCATCCGCCATACTATTTACCCATACTGACAGGTCAAGCCTAAAGGCAAGTCTAACTATCTACCCATACTCACAGGTCAAGCCTAAAGGCACGTCTAGTGCTCAAGCTCTATCTTACGACTACCCAAACCTCACATCGAGCCTAAAAGCAAGTCTACATAATCTATAAACTTTAGCTCTGATACCAACTTTAACAACCCAACAAATACACTTGATTATAAAATCCACTAAAAATCTAATAAAGCGATACAACTTCTCAAAATCCAATATATTACAATTCATAAATTAAAAATACACCTAAATTCTCCAAATATCGCAACTCACACTCTTCCCAATATGTAGCCCACCTAAATAAGATCACCTGCCGGGAGAAATAAGAGAAACAAAGACCGGCAGTGAGCGAAAGGCTCATATACGGACATAAAACGAATCAAAAGCTGAACAAAATTAAATATGATGAAAATATAACTGAACAAAGATTAAGATCATGATGTTAAGAACAAAACTGAATATCTGAATAAACAATGAGTCAAAGCGAATGAGACAATATAAAATGAAGACTCAACACAATATAAAAACAAATGCTCTCAAATCAAAATAAACTTACTCTAACAAATAATCATATTACTTACGCATAATTATCACATTAACATAAATAAATACATAACCGATAAATTATAATCTGACTCTTACACATACACATACACTTACAAGTAATATTCAAAACAATTAATCTTACCACTTATAAATAATAATCAACAAAATTATTATAAAAAACAAAACTTTATTTACTTACATGGGAGATAATCTTACAGGATGTCCTACATTTTCGGTCATCCAGAATATGTAGTCATCAAAACTTACAGGGGCTTGCATAGCACAAAGCAAATGCTACCAAAAATCTTGCAGGGGCTTGCACGGCAAAAAGCACAATGCTACCCAAATGGCCAAACATACAATAGTCATGACTATACGTGTCCCATAACATCGGCGACACACCCATACTATTTAAATATACCGCATATGAGGTGCCCAGCACGAGATTCTCTCCACTCATGACGGAGTCTTACAATATCTCCCAAATCATAATAAAATCATAAATAACTAACTCGAAAAAGAAATGATCTCACAATATCTCCGAAATCATACGTACATCACAAATAACAGATAACACATACTCAAATATCACACACCCAAATATTGTACAAAGTAGACGATTGAATATAAATTTCCAGAACCTGACCATTCTCAAAGAATAGCAATTTACTCTATAAAGATGAACTCAGATGAATAAGTATAAAACATGAAAGTCGTAGAGGATTCCGAGACCTTTCCAGAATGGTAAGGCTCGTTAAAAAAGGAGAAGTAACGAATTCAAAAACAATGAAAATGCGGACTGACAGAACAGAATCAGCCCCCAAATCAGTTTAGTAATTCGATATTTAAGACATCGAAATCACGGAACTTGTTAGCAGAACATGAATACAAACACAGAGGTCGAAACGAGCTTTCCAGAATGGTATTACTCATAGTTTTTGAACAAATTTCCGATTTACTATGAATTTCCGAAATTAGTATGTACAAACAGAAATTAACACAATAGATTTACAAACAACAGATTTTCACATTTTTACAAGCTGAATTTGAAAAAACACAAAGAACAAAAAAGGAAGATAATCGAAATATCTTTCCAACGAGTCAAAAATCATAATATTCCGACAAACAATGAATCGGATACAAATTTAACAAGAAATCAGATTTGCAATACATATGAATTTGGAGTTCGGTATGAAAAACAAATAGAATAACATAAAAATCCGTACCCTAAAATCCAAAGATTAATACTAATCCTCATCAAACTCAGTTTTCCCAATCCAAAGAATCCTAAATTATATAACAAAGATACATAATTCATAAATGCTATAGCGAAAACGAAAAATAACAACAAACATATCTTACCTCTTCCAACAACCCTAATTTGTTCCTCAAACTAATCTCTTCTTTCTCTTCTTCTCATCCTCTTCTCTCTTCTCCACTCCTCTCTTCTCCTTCTCCCCTAATATTAAAAGAAACGTACGTTTCTTTTTCCCCAAACCCTCACCCTTGTTTTATTTATTTTCTATTCTTTTCTCTTTTTTTTAACTACTAATATCCTAATTAAAAACATTTATTTACTCCTAAACTAATATAAATATTATCTAACCAATATTTTCTAATCCTCGATATAAAATAATATAACTAAAAATATTTATAAAAAAATACGGGATGTTACAATATAAGTTATATAAGCAATGATGTTAAGGTATTAGGATGAGCCTTATAAATAGGTTAATTCATTGCATTTGTAAAATACACCAAGTGATATAAAGAGAGAAACACCATAGTTGTTTTTTGGTAGAGAAACACAAGAGTTGTTTCCAACAGGGTCTTCATGTAGCCTTTCGCATGCCGCTTCCTTTTTAATTTGTTCAAGTGCCTCGTCCACGGTCATCTGAGCAGCTCGAGCATCTGTAGGTTCTTTATGGCGATCGCAATGCTACTGGCATGAAAACTGATTCTGCTGGAACTATCCTACATAGCATAATCACAAATAGACTAAAATCGAGGGGTTCTCGAACGCAGGAAATTAAAATGATGTTGTCCTGTAGAAAACTTTAGGAAATATTTATAGTCTCCCTCATCACAACGAAACTACTTGATAACTTTATAAGCTACACTAAGAAAAAAAAGAAGAAAGAATGCTTATAGTCCAACCAAACGTCTACTAATTGTTTAAGAGATTAATCAATTCACACTACATCAATCAATTCAAATTTCAATGTAATTTCAAAGTGTTACAATTATATCACCATTATAAACCCATCATCATCACCACACACACACACACATGCTTCGTCTCCATGAAATCTAGCCATTCTCATCTTGATTACTCTCATCTCTCCCTTCATCATCCTCCATAACTTGATCACTTTCATATGGAGGATAACATTTTGCAAGTTCTCGCCTAAATTCTTGTATATCGGCCTCAGCACTTTCCCTTTCTGCAGCATTATCTGAATTCAGACTTTTACTTCTTTCCGCTATTAGTTTTTGATATTTTCTTACCTGCAAATTCAGAATTACTGTCATCGGAATGCACATTTTAGCATGTGCAAAAAAGATGTGTAAATTTAACAAGAATTTGATTGAAAATGTTAGGACCTGACCGTTCTAAATGGCCATCTTTTTAAACCTGCATTGCGGCGAACTTTCTTACATATACCGGACGAAACTCCAACTTTTTTAGCAGCTTCCTCTTGCGAAAGATGGAAATATCTGGCAAGATCGTATATTGTCAAAGTTGCGATTTTGTCAATCTGCATTAGTCAAAGGGTAACACATTATAAATTACACAGCCCTAGAATAGCATAATAAATCATGCCATGCATTAAAAATATTAACAAATTCATAGAGGTCAAAACTTTTCTGTTTGCCGAAAGAATTTATAGATACGAACTGTAATCGAAATGATTGGACACTGTCATATATAGTATAGTGAGTACTGCTAATTATGATCAGAAGTGTTGTACTGAAACCTGTTCTTTATGGGTCCTCTTACTTGAACCAACTTCATTGCTCTGAGCCTGGGGTTGAGAAACATTAGGTTGCCCCATATCACCTGCAGAAACGTAAAAAATTTATATGTACTCCAAAAAATTGCAGTACCCTTCAAAAATAGTCAAAAGAACAACAATAAGTATGTACTAGAAAACGAAAGATGCAACTACTATTAAAGAAATCAAACCTATATGTACTGGAGATCCTGGAAGAATGTCACTTAAATCAAAATTTAAATCCCAATTTAATCCAACCGACACTGCTTGGTAGAATGTCAAAAGTGGATCTTTCACCATGGTGTAACCAGCCCCTTTTTGCTTTTCGCAGTATTGCTCTAGGAACGTCTTCACCCTCTGTATACTTTCCTTGCAAAAACTACGTAAAGCACTATAAGTAAATTTAAAGGCTTCAAATTTTCATACATGTATGCTGTCTTCTTAGGGAAAAAAAGTACAATCAAATCAAGTATTGCCATGCTTCAAGAAAAATCAAACTTACTCAAACATATGGTACTCTTTATATGAAGCAGTTATATCACCGCGACGTGTTTCAAGAATTCCATGAGAAATCATACCAAGTCTTCCATGAATCTCAAACTTCCTGGATTCTCCCTCTGAAACATGATAAACCAGAACATAAATCAAAAGATAAACCACAATAAATTACGTAACAAAATACATGTACATACCAATAGTATGAATAATTTCTCTTAGTACTTGACAACAACTGCAAGCATATGGAATTGCAGGGATTGGCCACTCTGGGATTTGAATAGGATGTCCACAGTCGGAATTTTCTGGATTAAACATCCCGGGCATTTGTGCATTACTTTGATTTTTAACACCAGAAGGGCCTGCTTGTGATGTACCATGTCCAAATTGATTCATTTCCTCATTGAACATTATGTTTGCGCCAATACGATGATAATCTTCAAATTGGTCCATATCCTCATTGATCATTATGTTTTCGCCACTACGATAATAATCTTCAAATTGGTTGATATCCTCATAGATCATTATTTCTTTGCCACTACGATGATGATCTCCAATTTGGTTTATATCCTCATCCAACATTACGTTTTTGCCTTTACGATTATAATCTGCCAATTGATTCATATCCTCATTGATCATTATGTTTTCGCCACTACGATAATAATCTTCAAATTGGTTGATATCCTCATAGATCACTATTTCTTTGCCACTACGATGATGATCTCCAATTTGGTTTATATCCTCATCCAACATTACGTTTTTGCCTTTACGATTATAATCTGCCAATTGATTCATATCCTCATTTAACATTGTGCTTTCGGCAGTAGGCTGATCATCTAAACCTTCGTAATCAAGTCCGAGAGATCCGTCAGGCATCAACATCTCATCAAGAGTTGGAATTGGGTCATCATAATTAGGGACATTACTTTTAGGATCTGCCATTTGGGATGAGAGATTTTTTTCGTTGTTTTCGTGGCACTTGACAGTGGACTAAGCGCCAAAGTGGCGTTTTTCGATAATTTCAAGTATGAAAGACAATCCAAGAACTTGATTCAAGAATAGATTTTTTGAGAGATTGAGAATGGAGGGGAAAAAATATGGCGGGGAAGTGACAGTTATTACCGTTATATAGTAGTTAAAATTCAAACAGGCGTGACTCTTCGTATACAACAAAAACGGCACCGTTTTAAATGTTGAATTGTTGAGAAAAGTTGACTTTTTGTTGACCCAAGAAAAAAAAATCAAGATCAGCATTTTGAATGTTGATTTTTTGTTGAATTGTAAAAAAAATTAAAAAGATCATGATTTTAAAATTTTTTGATCAGAAGAAGGCAATTTGTGGGTGTGTAATAATGGGTTCTACTTGGAAGCCTGATCAAGCTAGGGTTCCTCCAGCACTTGAATTGCCTGTCCCTCCAATCACCAAGGTCAGTTCCTTTTCTAACTATATATACACACATGTACTGTATGTATTGGTTGTTTAAGATAAAAAAATTTGATCTTTGCGACAAAGCTTGCTGCTATCTCTCTCTCTCTCTCTCTCTCTCTCTCTCTCTCTCTCTCTCTCTCTCTCTCTCTCTCTCTCTCTGTGTGTGTGTGTGTGTGTGTCCAGTTCAAGATTAGGCAAACAACTATCTAATATACTGTATAGTCTGTATGTATGAGTTGTGTGTTTTCAAGATTTGATATTTTTGACAAAGTTTGATGCTTTCTGTGTGTGTGTGGTTCAAGATTAGACAAACTACTATTACATGTACTGTTTTTATGGGTTGTGTGTGCTTGAAACATTTGATCTTTTTTGTCAAAGTTTGATGCTTGTGTGTGTTTTTTTCAGTTCAAGATTGGGATGTGCCAAATGTCGGTGACAGCGGACAAGGAGAGGAACATTGTTCATGCTCGTGATGCTATTATGAAGGCTGCTGAAATGGGTGCCAAGCTTGTTCTTTTGCCTGTATGTCTTAGTTTCCCTCTTCCAATTAATCATATGTTTTCATTTCGGGTTTCAGGTTGTTTTTGTAGGTGTAAATTAACTGAAATTTGATAATAACGAATAAACAAGTTCAAAGGAATTTAGCAAGGAAAAAAAAAATGTTCAAAGGAATAAATTTTTAACAAGCAAATTATTTTGGGTTCATTGAGTCTTCCGTTTCAGCTTCAGGTAATCTGTAAACTGGAGTCGCGTTTTGCCACTCCTGATGCGCCCCACCAAAGAATTTGGAAATAAAAAATGACTTGTGTTTATCATGATACTTAACTGAACACTACCAATTTTATTTTCATTTTCAGATAAGTTAATAAGACTAATTCTTGCTTTGCCTTGTACCTGATTCTGTTTGGCTTCCGAAACGAAGAACTGAAACAATATTTGACTTAATGTGATGAAGACAAATTTATGCAAATTTAACATAGCTTTTAGCATCATTATGTAAGCAGTTGCTAACTGAGTTCTAAAATCGAGAAAGTTAGGATTCTCATTCCTCTTAAAATCAGGAAATATGGAACAGTCCATGCTCTACTGATAGCTTCCCACTATACGCTGAAGACATTGATGCTGGTAGAGAGGCATCTCCATCAACTGCAATGTTGTCCGAAGTTGCTCGCACCATGAAGATCACAATAGTTGGTGGCTCTATACCTGAAAGGAGCGGGGATAAGTTGTACAACACTTGTTGTGTTTTTGATACTGATGGAAACCTAAAAGCTAAACATAGAAAGGTAATATTTTATCCTTGTATCCATTACAATAACATTTAGATCGCTGTAAGTTTTCAGGACATTTATTGTGGCTGGTTGAAGCGTACTCCCCAATACAGTTTATCTCAAACCTTTAAATATGGGGTTCTTTTATGAATAATACACTGGTAATATTTTTTGAACATTGTGATATTATTAAAAGTTTGTTTCTTATGAAGTTAATAAATCTTAAATTTGATGTCATTGATTTCAAAGGAAAATATTTGCCAAGTCACAAATTTGCATCTGTATTGCTGGATAAAAATTAACCTATGCTTGGTACTAAACTATGTACTTTTAAATATATAGTTTTTAGAATCAATGTATAGAGGACTTTCTTTTTTTCTATTTTTTCGAAAGGTCATGGAAAACACTTGATGATACTTTCTATTTGTACCAAGATCCAAAATACGCGACTCCACAAACTCCTGAAACATAACTAATGTGTTTGAGTACACAACAGATTCATCTTTTTGATGTAGACATTCCGGGTCAGATTACCTTTCTTGAATCAAAGACTATTACAGCAGGGGAGACTCCAACTATTGTTGATACAGGTTTGTTTTTCAAATCCCCACTCATGAACAATATAATTACCTTATTATTTGTCTCCATTGCATTTACTTTTCACATCTACTTATTTATGTGCTAAACACTTTTGGAATGAAATCCTTTGGGTGGATTAAATAGCATTTCACAAATCATGAACATAAACAAACAAGTAAACTACTATTTAGGACTGCTTAAACCTAAGGTTCTTGGATTTTGAGGTAATGGTAGCAATTATACAGAAGGCATCCTCATAAAAAGTCCAAACAAACTGTTTAATAGATATTAATATACTACGCTGAAGAATATGTGTATGAGTGTCACTTTGTTTAGCAGTAATCATGTTGTCTTTCAACTGAAAGAGTTTTAATTAACATGAATACTTCAAAACCGTTTAAGTTAGGCAAATCTTATAAACCTTTTAAATTTTGCAGAGGTTGGGAGTATTGGTATTGGCATTTGCCATGATATCCGCTTTCAGGAACTGGGAATTCTCTATGCAGCTAGAGGTTTATCTATTCTTGCATAGAGTGCATACTTTAGTCATCTTACGTTCATGTTGGTACATGATTTTATGAGCTATATTTTTGTAATGACGTCAAATTAAATATTTGACAACATCAGCAAACAATGTGTATCTCTATTATCAATGATTTGATTCTTTTAAATCATCTTAAGTTCATGTTGCAGTTACCTTCTATACATTCAGTTTGTAACAATTAAAATGTATATTAATGAAGTAGGATGTGTAAGAATCTATGGAATATATGAAACAATAAAAGGATACCTTAAATTTGTGAATACTGGGATCTCTGAATAGAGAGTTCATGATTGGGACAAGTAAATTATGTGCTTTGTAGGTGCTCTTTTGATTTGTTATCCTGGGGCTTTCAACATGACTACTGGACAGTTGTTTTGGGAGTTATCGCAGAGGGCAAGGTACTAATGTTCGTGACAGACATGGTTTATTTCTTCTTTGATATATTTTTACTGCGTGATGCTCTTGTTATCTAGTGTATATTGACCAAGATTTTACTTGGATTTTGTCTTTTTGTCTTCACTGTTTTTAGAACATATTCCTCTGATTTTGAGTGTAAACTTACAGCACCCACACCCATATTATGTACAACACATAGGACTTCTGCAAAAAATTATCTGGCGCTTGTAAGATGTTATTTTTATTTTTATGCATACGCTACATACAAGACTAATTGTGGCATTTTTATGGTCTAAAGGATATTTTTGAACCTCATAGTTCTCCATTTACAACTCAGGTCTATAGAAGTTTAAACAGAATTTTAATTTTTAAAGTTGTCATCACATGCCTAATTATCTGACAACCTAATTATGTGGTAGGCTCCTTGGTTATTGTTGTCGTTCACCATAATGCATTATTGATGTAGAGAAGTGCAAGATGGATGGGTTGAGATGTTGGTTTGATGGCAAATCTTATTCCATGAGATATGTAAAATAGTTATAAGAGCATGCATGGTCTAAACTGTTCTGGTTATGTACGCTTATTTTACTAATTTACTAATTTTTCTTTTATATGCAGGGCTGCAGATAACCAGGTATTGCAAGAAACTTTATCTTCTTCTTGTTGGTCTGGTTGTGCAACATATATTTATTATGCGCAGTCTAATATTACAATAACGTCTAAAGAGCATAGCAGAAAATAGGGACAAATTATTAAGTTTATTATTTTGTGCAATGAGACTTAATGAGTTGATTCCTTTTAGACCAGAAAACAGTTAAACTCTCTTGTGATGCTCTGTTATTAAGAGTAGAGTCCTTTTAGACCACATTGCATTTGCAGTGTAAAAGTGTCATGCTTTTTACAAGAGTCGTCTCGGCTGCAAATGAACTTATTTGTTCACTAACGGCTCACTCTTTTCTCAGTGAAGCTTCCTTAGTATATGAGACGATGTTAAACATCCTAAACTTGACCACTAGATTTTTTTTTTTTAACATAAAGCTTCTTACTTTATAATAAATAAACTTCATAACACAGAGCTCGTGAATGACTTGAATCTTGACAGAATTGATAAAAGTGTTTTCTGTTATTCAATCATTCAATCTCCCAAATAAAATATGTTTGATGTTATATATATAAACCCCAATGTCACAATATTATAAATTATTATTAAACAACCATAATATATATTTAATATATTGTCTAATAAATCTGGATCAGAGGCATTTAGTTGGGATTCATAATTCATTAATTGCTTTAGAATGTTGAATAAAGATTTTTATTTTTAATAGTTTATACAGTTTCTACTGTACGGAAAGTGCAGGTGAGTCAAACTTTAAACCACTCTTGAACTAGAAGCACTCTTGCCACTGCTTGACTCATATAACAAATCAGTTCATGTACACCGAAAATATAGGTTAAATCGAGCACCCTTTCTACGTATGAGTTGCACTCTGTATGCCTAGCTGTCCGGTAATAGAAAATAGAATTGGAAACTGTGAACAGTTGGTGACAAACTATGAACTTCATTAAACTTGGGCCAAAGTTTAATCAACTAGGTAAATTCTGTTGTGTAACATTTTCCAGTTTAAGATTGAGTATATTATATCCAGAAGATGCATACGCTCAGAGGACAACCAGAAACTTATGCCATGTCAATGCTAGGATCTTAAGGGCTATCGCTTTATGTGTGTTTCTTGGTTGTCGTTTGTTTTGACAGCTATATGTAGCAACTTGCTCTCCTGCTAGAGATGTCGATTCAGTTTATGTAGCTTGGGGGCATTCCACATTGGTTGGTCCGGTAAGTAAATATCTTACTAATGCGAAAATATTTGGTAATGTTTCTTTGGGATGCCAACTTGCATTAAACTCATCGCCTTTCCTTTCTAGACAAGCATGCGTGTACATTCTATAATTTTTTAAAATTGAGCATACGTCATGTTAGCATTTTCTCTTCTTGAAACAAAAAATGAGATTGCTTGATTAATTCAATAATTGTATCATTCACAAGTGAGTGAGTTTGGATTACTCATTTACAAAAAAATATACTTGAGCAACTTAGCATAAAAATAAGCTAGGACTGAATAATTGAAAATATGTTTTGTTAAAAAAACAGTTAATTCTGACGATCCTTCTCCATCTTGATTGAGCTACTAGTCCTAGAAGCAGATTTCGGGTCGTGTTGCACATGTTTCCTTTTTCAATTAAGATTATCGTGTAATTAAAAAAAAACACGACTCGGAAATCATTTACCACGGGAAAATACAAACGTTTAACTGTTGCATGATTGACTCTGGTAGATTATGTAATGCCATTATTGGCATTATTGATAGAAATATATTTACCACAGTTTGGAGAAGTACTGGCTACAACAGAACATGACGAGGCAGTAATCGTATCGGAGATTGATTACTCACAAATAGAGCTGAGCAGGTGACGTAACATCTAACAGTTTCATTAAGTAATCATCTAGTTTGCTATATGCTTCTCTACTTGTTATGTTGGGTTCTTAAATGTCTCCAGGACGAACATACCGCTACAAAATCAACGCCGTGGTGATCTTTACCAGTTGGTGGATGTTCAAAGATTGAATTGTTAATAAACTGATTGATAAGGTGCTCAGATATTCGAAGTAAATCCTGTCTAAATGTTTGCTTCGCTTTCTGTTTTGTGATCCGAGATAAAGCATCAAAATTTGGAAGAATATATTATGGTTGTTAGTTGTTTGGTGATGGAAGATATCTGTACAATGAGATATGGGCAAGTGGTTAATGTCTTTCTTTTTGCAACCTTCCTGCTTCAAGCACCTCATTTTCTGTATTTCTTATTTCAATCTTTCATAGGTAAACAAGTGATGGCACGCCTCGATATCTTTAGATTAGTAGAAGTTGTGATCTGAATGCTTTAAGCCTTTAGCCTTATTGTTGATGGTGATTTGAAAGGATATGCAGATCTTAACACCACTATTGTTTAATTCTATTCAAAGAAAAATAAAATTTTGGGGTCCGAGATTCTCGCAAAATAACCTCACTCTTCCTTGAATTTCAAATATGGTCTTTTTAAACGAGGTCTGTATACATCTTACCATCCTTCGACTCCTAAGATCTGCGTAAACATTTATGGGGGTGTTTGGGAGAACTTATTTTCCAGAATAAATCAATTTATTGTAAAACAAAGTTAGAGATTACTAACTTTTTTCTAAAAAAATTAACTTTTTTTTTTTGCAACTTATGGAATCTCAAACAAACATTAAATATTTATATAAATTTTTTTTTATCAAAATATGAAATTTTTACCCGAAAATAAGTATATAAAAATTTATTTTAATTCAACGTCAAACAGGTCCTATGTTTGGCTTACTGTATATGCTCCAAAGTGCTTGTATATGCTTCAAAGTGTTTGTTTTAACTGTCTAAGACATCATTAAAATAAAAATTCTGAAACCAGAAAGTACAGGTTGTTCAGTTATTTAAAAATCATTAACAAAACACACTTTATTTATTATTAAATTAATTAACAGAACATCATTTTGGCAAATCTACGTTTTTCCATGCGACAAGCTTTTAGAGATGTGCATGGTCCTCTTGGTCCCCTTGTGTCCCCCACAAACTAAAGAACATGTCCCAAACGCAGGGATTTAGAATAAATAGGGTGGGCCATTTCTCCCACGTGTCGAATTCCGATTCGGTGTCCTGTCCCAATCCGTGCAATATGGATGACGTAAGCGTCCCATAAAGCAACGCCAGACAACATGGCACCATGTCAGAGTTTATGTTTCACGTGGACCGAGTGGGTCCCGCCTCGTGGAAGAATCACATTCCTCAACAGGGCCGCGCGTGGTGCATTTACAGAAGTTATTTATTATTCCCACGTCGAAATTCACTACATACGTGTACATCTCGATCTATTTAAACTATCACACGAGTCTAACCTAGTTTTTTCTAAATATATACTAGCTGGTTCGCACCGGTTACGTGCCGAACACGAAATTAAAATATTAATATAAATAAATAATCAATAATAAATATAATTAATGAGTATTATTTAAATATGTATTTGTAGAAAATTAAATAATAAAAGCATATAACAAATAAATATTATTAAATTATTCAGTTATAGGGAATCGAGCACAGGGTGAAATTAAACAAATTACAACAAATAAATAAATATAATTAATAGGTAATATTTAAATATAAGCTTGTGGAGAATTGAATGATAAAAGTATGCAACAAAACGCTATTTAATTATGTAGTTATAGGGAATTGAACATGTAGTGAAATTAAATAAATTAAATTAAATAAATAAATCTTGCATAATTATGCAGTTGGAAAGAATTGAATCCCGAGTTAAGTGATAATCAAATTTGGTACTTTGGTACTATTGCGCGCCATTAAAACATGGTTTTGCACATTAATATAGAGTATAGATATCATGTATATTCGGTAAGTAAAATATATATATTTTGTAAACAAAACATATTTTACAGAATAGTTTATTTTACAATATTTAGCTAGCAATACATATATAATTTTCAAAATTTCCAATTCCAAAGCATATATGATCTCCAAAAGTTTCGATAAAACAATAGCACAGTTCATAAACCTAATTCTGTTATGTAATAAGTGGATGACTCTTAGATTATCTTTAGCTTTTGAGTTCTCCTCTATTAATGAGAGACTCTTGACCCTCTATTTCTCTTGTAACCTACATCTCAAGTGCTATATAAAGGTACTTGTACTTGTTGCTAATGTGTGTGAAAATACAATGAAGTTTTCTCTCATTTTCTCTACTTTATAAGTTTATTATTATATCATTATACAATACGTTATCAGCACGATTTGTTTTGATAGATTACAATATATTTTTATTGTTTAATTGGGAAAAGGTCTTTCAAAGTTTTTGACACTACTCAAAATTCACAGACAAGTCGTAGAGAAAGGAAGGCTATACGGTCAAGAGTTTTAAAATCTTACTCTTTTGCTCTGTCAGACTGCTTGTTGTTTATGCATGTGATTAATAACTAGTATGCCTATTTCAAATTACTCTAGTTAATCTGATCTTGAGTAATATCTTGTTTTAATATACCCATTATCGCGCGCAATTTCTTTTCAATGCATGTACGTATAAATATGTTATTCTTGTGATTAAACTGTCTCTTTCTCTAATTATAACGTGCATATGGCCTCCTGGATTATATGATTAAAATATTTAAATAGCGCTAAAAGCCTATATATTTGTTAACGTCAGGTTTCTGGACTTAGATTGATAGGTTAATAAAATTTTATTCATATCAGTTATTTGAATGTCTCTTAAAACATGCATGAGTACATAATTTGAATAAAACTTGCAAGGTTAGAATTATGTGTAATGATATCTAAAACATTGTAAATGAGCTTTAATTTGACTCTCTTCATGTTCATGTAGTAATTTTGTGATATATGCGTTTCTTCAGTTTTCTTGCTTTTCCGTACGCATTATAATATCAAATTTATGTGCAATTTTATGATTCTGGGCCATGTGTTTACAAATTTATATTTATAATATTTTGTGTGTTCACTAAAACTGAAAAGATAGCTTGTATAGTACTACCTCCGTCCCGTCCATTTGTTATCATTTTAAAATAGGGTGTCGACACGCATTTTAAGGTGGATTTTAAGGATAGTTCCATAACTTATTTTTGAAAGTTTATTTTTTTGTATAAAAATAGAACAATCCTATTTTTATACACAAAAATAAAATTTCAAAAATAAGTTATGAAACTATCTTTAAAATCTACCTTAAAATGCGTGCCAGAAAGTTTCAAAAAAGTGTAAACAATTGGATGGGACAGAGGGAGTATATTAGTAGTGAATGAACTATGGCCATATCTTCTGCACTATTAAAGGCTATGACAAATTAATTTATTTTATTACGGTATTGCATGAGAGGATCAAATATTGTGTTATAATATTCATTTGTTATTTTTTTATTTCGGTAGAATATTATTTATTAATTGATATATAAATTGTGTTTTTTTTAGTGTATATCCGTTTCGTTAATATTGATAACATTTGTGCATGTTTAGATAAATTAATATTTGATTATCTTATTTAGTAGTGGCAATGTCAAATCTTACGAAACTTGAGTTCAACGCACTTGATGTCACCGGCAAAAATTATTTGACATGGATTCTTGATGCCAAAATCCATCTTAGCGCTATGGGCCTTGATGACACTATAAAAGAAGGAAATAAAATTTCTGAGCAAGATAAAGCAAAAGCTATGATATTTATTCGCCATCACCTTGATGAAGGCCTAAAAACTGAATATTTAACTATTAAAGATCCATCAACTCTTTGGAAGGATCTCAAAGAAAGATATGACCACCAAAAAAAGGTGATACTCCCAAAAACTCGCTATGATTGGCTACACTTGCGATTGCAAGATTATATATAAAAGTGTGAGCGAGTATAACTCAACCATGTTTAAAATTACATCTCAAAATTATGTGGCGAGAATATTACCGATAAAGATCTGTTGGAAAAAACATATTCCACTTTCCATGCCAATAATATGCTCCTACAACAGCAATATCGTGAACGTGGATTCACAAAATATTCTGAGCTGATTTCTGTCTTGCTTCTTGATGAACAAAATAATGATTTTTTGCTGAAAAATCATCAAGCACGTCCAACTGGCTCAACACCATTCCCTGAAGTGAATGCGGTGATTAATAATGAACATGGAGGTAATAAGCCATTTGGACGTGAGCGTGGACGTGGATATGGACGTGGACGTGCCCGTGGTCGTAGTTTTGGGCATGGTCGAGGCCTTAATCAACAAAATCCCTCCAATTTTAAAAGGAAGCCCAACCACCAGAAATGGACAAAAAATGAGGAGAAACCCGAGGGAAGTACGATGGTTAAAAGGGGTGAGAGTACTTGTAGTCGTTGTGGAATGAAAGGTCATTGGAGAAGTACATGTCGTACCTCTAAGCACTTTGTTGACCTTTATCAAGCTTCTTTAAAAAATATTGAAACTAATTCCAAGGAACAAAATGATCCTTTGGGAATTGCTCATCTTGAAGCACACCTTGGTGGTGGTACAGATCCAGTTGATCCTTCGGGCCTCACTCACATGGAAGTTGGTGATTTCTTTGAAGATGGGAATAAAGAGATGGCCAAATCTGGTGGTGGCAATAATTAGGCCATATATTAAAACTTTGCTTTAATTTATTGAATATTTCATATTTATGTTCGAACTCTATAATGATTGGCTTTGCTTTATACATTCTATATAATTATCTCTTATCATGAATGAGTTGTTTTGGATATTATTCTAATCTTCATTTATATATTTGTTTTGTGAAGAATTATGGCTAGTAATATCTCATTATATGCTATGATAGATGAAGAATCGTTTTATTTGGCGGATAGTGCAACAACACATACAATTTTGAGAAAAAAAGAATATTTTTCGCATCTCATATTAGCTAAAGCTAATGTAAATACAATATCGGGTGCATCAGATATTATTGAAGGCTCCGGAAGAGCAAGTATAGTGTTACCTAATGGTACACATTTATTTATTGAGAATGCCATGTTCTCCACCCGATCAAAAAGAAACCTTTTGAGTTTCAAAGATATACGCCACAATGGCTATCATATTGAAACAACAAATGAAAATGACGATGAATATTTATGTATCACGTCTATAGTCTCTGGGAGGAAGCAAATAATTGAAAAACTCCCATCATATAAATCTAGATTATATTATACCTTTATTAATCCAGTAGAGACACACATGATAATAAGTCAAAAATTAGCAAACCCGAAAAATTTTCTTATGTGGCATGATCGCTTAGGTCATCCGGGTTCAAAAATGATGCGAGAATTATTGAAAATTCAAATGGACATCCTCTAAAGAATAAGATTGTTCCATTATCTAAAGATTTTTCTTGTGTTGCTTGCTTTCAAGGAAAACTAATAACAAAGCCATCGCATGTGAAAGTTGCGATTGAGTGTCCATCATTTTTGGAGTTAATCCAATGAGATATATGTGGATCTATTACACCATCAAGTGGACCATTTCAGTACTATACGGTACTTATAGATGCATCAACACGTTGGTCGCATGTTAGTTTATTATCCACTCGTAATGTTGCATTCTCAAGACTCCTTGTCCAAATAATTCGATTAAGGACACAATTCCCTGATCATGAAATTAAGAATATTAGATTGGATAATGCAGGAGAATTTACTTCTCAGTCTTTTAATGATTATTGTGTGTCAATTGGGATTGATGTGGAACATCCGGTTCCGCACACGCATACCCAAAATGGTTTAGGAGCATCTTTTATTAAGAGGCTACAATTGATTGATAGACCCTTGCTTATTAAAATAAACTTCAAATACTGCTTGGGGACATGCAATATTACATGTTGCATCACTTGTTCGTTTAAGACCGACTGCTTATCATAAATATTCCCCAATGCAGCTTGTAAATGGTAAAGAACCAAATATCTTTCATTTAAGAGTTTTTGGGTGTGCAGTTTATGTTCCGATATCTCCTCCCTAATGAACAAAAATGAGACCCCAAAGAAGATTAGGGGTATACGTTAGGTTTGACTCTCCCTCAATTATAAAATATTTGGAGTCCACGACTGGTGATTTATTTAAGGCAAGATTTGCCGACTGTCAGTTTGATGAAACAGTTTTTCCTGCATTAGGGGGAGATAAGTCAAAATTTGAAAAAGAAAGACAAGAAATTTTATGGAATGCAACATCTCTGTCTCATTATAATCCTCGCACAAATCAGTGTATACTTGAAGTTCAAAAGATTATCCACCTATAAGAGGTTGCAAATAAATTGCCTGATTCATTTACCGAAGTCAAGACAGTAACGAAGTCACATATACCGGCTATCAATGTTCCTTGTAAAATAAAACTTCCTGATGAAGAAAATAAAGTCTTGATAGCAAATGAGTCTAAAGCACGCCAGAAGCATGGTAGACCTATTGGATCCAAAAATAAAAATCCTAGAAAATCAAGGAAACTTGATAAACAAGCTGGTACATCAAATGACATCATTCCAAATGAAATAGAATTGATCACTAAAGAGACGTCTTCAAAGGATGATCAAACACCTGAAATTGAGGACAATGAAGAGATCTCGATAAATTATATCATTTCAGGAAAAAGGTGGAATAGAAAAAAAATTGTCATGGATGACATATTTGCATATGCAGCTGCACTTGACATTTCTGAAGATATCGAGGATCATGAACTTAGATCGATTTATGAATGTAAAAGAAGAAATGATTGGCCAAAATGGAAAGATGCTATTGAGGCAGAATTGAAATCACTTGAAACACGTCAAGTTTTTGGACCTATTGTCCAAACACGTGTAGGTGTGAAACCCGTTGGATATAGATGGGTATTTGTGCGCAAAAGAAATGAGAAAAATGAAGTTGTGAGATATAAGGCACGCCTTGTTGCACAAGGTTTCTCAAAAAGACCGGGAATTGATTATGAAGAGACTTATTCCCCGGTAATGGATGCAACAACATTCAGATTTTTACTAAGTTTATCAATTTTAGAAGGGCTCCGAATGAATTTGATGGATGTTGTGACTGCCTACTTCTATGGGTCACTAGATAATGACACTTACATAAAAATCCTTGATGGATCAAAAGTGCCTGAAGCATGTAGTTCAAGTCCCCGAGAATTTTATTCAATTAAATTAAGAAGATCATTGTATGGGTTGAAACAATCAGGTCGAATGTGGTATAATCGCCTCAGCGAATACCTTTTGAAAAATGGTTATGTTAATAATGTAATTTGTCCATGTGTTTTTATTAAAAGGACAAAAATGGGGTTTACTATCATTGTAGTTTATGTTGATGATTTAAATATTATAGGGACCCCCAATGAACTTCATGAAACGATTGAATATTTGAAAAGGGAATTTGAAATGAAAGACTTGGGTAAAACCAATGCCTTGGTTTTCAAGTTGAACATCTATCCAAAGGAAATTTTGTCCACCAGTCATCATATATTGAAAAGATCCTTAAGCGATTTATTATGGAGAAAGCATATCCTGTGAATACACCTATGGTTGTTCGCTCACTTGAAAAGAAAAAGGATCCATTCCGCCCAAGAGAAGAGGGAGAAGAACTTCTTGGTCCTGAAGTACCATATCTTAGTGCCATTGGTGCACTAATGTACCTTGCCAATTATACACGTCATGATATTGCTTTTTCTGTTAATTTATTTGCAAGACATAGTTCTGCTCCAACTCGAAGACATTGGACTGGTGTGAAACAAATTTTTAGATATCTTCGAGGTACAATGGATATGGGTTTGTTTTATTCTAAAGACTCAAAAGTGGATTTAGTTGTTTATGCAGATGCAGGATATCGGTCTGATCCCCATAAAGGTAGATCACAAACAGGTTACTTATTCACTCATGGTGATACCGCAATATCTTGGCGGTCTACAAAGCAAACACTTGCAGCAACTTCTTCGAATCATGCTGAATTATTGGCACTACATGAAGCTAGTCGAGAATGCGTGTGGCTAAGGGTTTTGGTCCATCATATTCGAGAATCATGTGGTCTTTTAGTCAATAAAGGAAGTACTACTGTTTTATTCGAAGATAATGAAGCATGTATTACCCAAACTAGAGAAGGCTACATCAAAGGAGACAGGACAAAGCACATTGATCCAAAATTCTTCTTCACCCATGAACTTCAACAAATGGGAGAAATTGATGTCTGTTAGATCCGCTCATGTGATAATCCGACCGATTTATTCACAAAGGCACTTCCTACATCTCCCTTCGAGAAGTTGGTACACAAGATTGGAATGCGTAAACTTCGAGATTTATGATGATTTCTATAGTCATGCTAAAATGAGGGGGAGACACTTCATTTTAATATGTGCAACACATGTACTCTTTTTCCTTCACTAGGATTTTTCCCAGGTTTTTCCTAATAAGGTTTTAACGAGGCATGGTGTTCGTACAAGTCATCCGGGGGGAGTGTTATGTAATAAGTGGATGACTCTTAGATTATCTTTAGCTTTTGAGTTCTCCTTTATTAATGAGAGACTCTTGACCCTCTATTTCCCTTGTAACCTACATCTCAAGTGCTATGTAAAGGCCTTATACTTGTTGCTAATGTGTGTAAAAATACAATGAAGTTCACTCTCATTTTCTTTACTTCATAAGTTTATTATTATTATATTATTATAAATAGACATAAATTAGAAGACTTGGAGCAGTCTTTTGTGTTTTTTACAAAGAGGTTGTATAAATATAAATGAAAAGGAATAAGTGAATTTATAAAGTATGGTCTAAAGTACGTACCTCGATGTAGGTCACTGAGGTAGGACCTTCTTTACTCGAAAGATTTATCAATTCATATAATCAAATTTCATCAAATGTCGATGAAATTGAATTGGTTACAAAGTATTCTTAAAAATTAAAATGAAAATTTATTAAAACAATCGAAATTTATAGAATATGCTACAGATGTTGGCATGCACGTGGATGAGGTAAACCGTACATCGAAGCAGCGTTGGCCATGGTCGTGCATTGTACTGAGACAGATATTCGTTCTTCTGTATTTTAATTTCGTATTCAATAGGCTTCAAACTGTGGTCCATTTTTTGTCCCTGTGAAATACTAATAATTTGCAAATAAAAAGAAAGTGGTCCAATAAATTTTATTTCATTTATTGTTAACTTATGTCACCACCTATAATGTTTCTCCAAATTATTTGATTCCCATGCTGACAATGTAGCTGGATCAATAATGTTCACAATTGCAGTTGTTCTTCTGTGAAAATTTCTCATTTCCATTTTATAAGATTATAAAATTCAAATTTCGGTTGTATTCCGTTTAGTATTTGAAATCCATCCGAGTACTCGTTTTCAACATCCTATTACTTGTTCGAGTAGTTACAGATTTGCATTAAAAACAAATAAGAAGTTGAGAGTTGAGAACATTGAAGGTGAAGGTTCAAGTTGGTTTTGATGTGGAATAGTGACTCTGTTATGTCTTGAGAAGATTGAACAAAAGAGATGAGCCACGTGATGGTTCCATCCTACTGAGAAAATTAATACTGTAGACCTTCACTGCCAGGCAAGAAGACTCCATATGCTTCTGCTCAAAGTAAGCTACATATATGCATGCATGTATTTAAAATTGTTTGATCAGAAGGTCCACTATTCCTACATACATCCTTTTCTGTTTCTGAACAGTTGAAATTATGTTGTTGGTTTTCAAATCTTAGGAAATCACTTCCAACTCCAAAGACTCCCCCCCCTCCTCAAACCCCCACCACTCAATTTTGTGTATCTATCCATGAATTATATGTGGATGACTCAATTCACAATTTCGGATTTTGTTATACGAAAAATTGCAATTTGAAGCAATTTGGATAGAATCCGAAAAATAAATATCGATCATTGAATCCCACGAGTACGAACGAGAAATAAATTAACTCCGCTCCGTCCGACTCTAATCCAATACCCACAACAAAATGGACGAAAAATTTAAAAATTCCATTTCGGGTGCACCCTGTTACTACTACACTTTAGTTGAGTGTAACATTTCAGATTCATGTCCGATCACCATATATATGTAACTTTAAAAAGCTATTATCTTGATCCAAGAAATCTAAATTTCTAGAACACTATACTAGGTGCAGTAGACGTTCAAAGGCTCACTGGAGTCATTCCAAACAACTTTTCCTTTCCAAAAGCATGCTAAAGACTAGAGGAGTACAAACACTACTAGTAGTAAAAGAAATTTGTATGGAAACAAGTAGTAAATTCACTACCAGTACTGATCCAGTGATTGCCACCCCCACTATGCTGCACTTTCAATAAAACAGAAATCTTTATCAGATCCATCAATGTGTGGACCCTTTTTCACATTGTTACCCCACAGTAAAGGTATCTCTGCACAATAAATCTCACATTCTCACTCTTTTTATTTAGTTTTTTGATATTAGCACAATCTTTTTAACATTTGTTCACACTTAGCACATGATAAGTTCCTCCTTTAATTTCTAATATTTGACTATAGGTCATTATTTGTACTTAACAAATGATATATGTTATAATTCAGTAAAATTTTTTTTTTTTTTTCACGAAGGTCTTTACAAAAATAATCTTCTAAATACGTGTAAAATTTATGCATAGACATCATGAGAATCGAAACGTAAAGACATTATGTATATTCGGTTTAATTCGATTTGATTTTATCGAAATTAGTACATTTATTTCGAGTCATTTGTAAATCATTAGAGAATGAGAATGAAATCTAAATAAATTCTTAGAACACTTGGCCAGTAGGCCTTTATAAGTGTCTGCCTCTTCTTTATATTTTCTTCACTTTCATTCTTCTTCAAGTTTCCTCCTAACAAGGCGTGAAAGATTGCTCTCATTGCACTCTCTCTACAAAAACAATTCTGTTCATCATTTCAATTGTCTCTCTCTACACCCTTTTCTTCATTCTCTTTTCTTATACCTACATTACCTAAAATTTTATTGACATACAAAAAAAATGTATACTTGGGAGAGAACAGAGAAAGTAAGGAAAAATCCGAAAAGCCCGTCCTTTTCCTCTAGTCTTCTTGATGAAATCTACCGTGAGATTGATGGTTGTGATGAGAAATACAAGGATTTCAAACAGCCCAAAGAAAAGAATGTGAAGAAATTGCAATGCAGCAACAACAATGTCAATGGTGGTAGTGACAGAGCAAAGGCTGGTGGTAGGACTGTCGAAGACGAAGAAATGACAAGCCTTCGACGAGCTTGTTTGATCGAGAAATGGATGGAAAAGAAAGTTAATGAAAAGGTCTCGTCTCGAAAAGGATCATTGTTGCCTGAATTTGATGAGAAGTACTTAATTCAGGACAATGATCCTCTTTTCTTTAGCTCGAGTTCTTGTTCTTCAGATTCTAGTTTCGGAGGATTTTCATCCTCTGAAACTGAATCTTTTGGAGCGGGAAACTGGAAGCCTAGTTCTTTTCCCGCACCAAAACCAATCAGGACTAATGTCCAGAAGAGTGATAAGTTTTATTTGTTTGATGATTATCGTGGTCATCAAACAAAGAAAGCAGAAGAGGGACTGATCAAGTCAAAAACCAGAGCTGTCAAAATTTACGAAAATTTGAAGAAAATGAAGCAGCCCATCTCACCAGGTGGTCGGCTAACTGGCTTCATCAACTCTCTTTTCACACATGGTGATCCAAAGAAAACCAAGAATTCACATCAAAACCACAATAGGGTTTATGATTTGAATGGTGTTTATGACATGAGTTCCCATAGGACACGAAATTCATCTAAATGTTCGTCGGCTTCTTCGTTTTCAAGGTCTTGTTTAAGCAAAGATTCAACAAGGTCTAAGGAGAAACTCAACAATGGGATCAAAAGGACAGTAAGTTTCTTTCCCGTGAGTGTCATAGTCGATGAACACTCTCGTCCTTGTGGTCAAAAATGTCTTTATGCTGATGACTTCGAAACAAATGGCGGTGAGAAATTGCAACAAAATCAGAAGACAAATGACTTTGCTACTAGAAAATATTACAAGGAAAATGATGCTGATGCAGATGCTGATGATGATTATGAAGACGATGCAGCTAGTGATTCGAGTTCAGATTTGTTCGAACTCGATCATTTGTCAGTTTTTAAGAATGATAGATTTTGCGATGATCTTCCAGTGTATGAAACTACCTATATGGAAAAGAACCGTGCCATTGCGACCGGTTACATTCCATAGTTTGTGCAACACATTTAAAAAATGAGTTAACTTTTTATTCTTATTAGAATTTCTAGTTCTTTTTTTCTCCTAAACTGATGTAGTATTTTTCTTGTTGATTGTATCGTTTTTGCAAATAAGAAATGACCCGAAATTATATTGTTTCACAATGCACCGGAAATTAAGATTGGAAACAAAATTGAATTGAGAGGCAAAATATGAATAAAAGTGGAAGGCAGATCTTCTCCGTGGGAATGGGGAATAGGGAAAGTGAAAGCTTTTGATTTCTTTTTCACTACTCTCTAGCTTTGGAACATATGTTTTTATGATGTTGCTTCTACATGATGTTACGAAAAATGTCCCCGTTTTCTTTGTCATGGGGATTCGGACACACTTTCCATATACTTCCATCTTAAGAAATTATGTTACCGGACACGTAAATTAAACTAAAAATATTTCGGAAAACAAATGATAAGATATACACAGATCCTACTTCTTATCAAGTATAAAGAGACGGTCTTCGTTTATACATAAATAAAAGCTAGAAATAGTACATAGCTTTGTAAGTTTTTTTTTTTTTTAAGGTACTAAAAAGGGATTAAATCTTCAATAAGACATACACATCCTTGAGAACAATGTAAAACTATATGAGACATCCTCTATGGTAGAAAATGATGCTGTCATACAATCTATTGGGAAGACCATCTACTAGTGTGGTCTTGATAATGTGGGTAAAGAAAAAACAGGTAAATGATTGATATTTGATAGGCTTTGAGAGTCACTTTTACCATGAGCAGAGTGAAAATTAACAGGTGAGGTGAAAAACTCAAAGTTCATTAGCAACAAACTGTAAAAAGAAGAATGCCTGCCTGGAAAAGTTGCAAAAGCATCATATTTAGACAGTTTTTGTTGTTGCAATAGAAATGTAACAGCTCTTCCACTTTAGTTTTACATTACTTTTGCTTTCTGATGAGAGACAAATCAAGAGTATAATTTTATGACTACTATTTTGTGAAATAAATATATATACAACAAAAAAAAATCATGATCAGAAGGTCACCCTTTAATAAATTACGATATATGAGATATATATATATATATTTTATAAAAATTATACCACAATTTTGTACCAGAAAACACTTTAAATTTAGGTAATTGTTTGGGGTCAAGCTCGAACCACTTTTTCTCATATACATATGTTGATCCCGATGATCCCCAGACCAGTCAGTTTCCACTGAAGTGTCATTTACTCACTTTAGCTTCTTTCTTTTTTGACACAAAGACTCCATCAAACTCCAACAAAAAACCAAAAAATCAAAGGTGAAGTTGGAAAAAGGAAAAAAAAATTGAATATGTAGAGAAAAAACTGCACATTAAATATAATGAAAAGCTTTCAATTCAACGAAGTTATTTGACGAATATTTTGATCGATTGAACAATTTTTTTAATTAATCTGATGGTTCAGGCCAGTTTGTATGCGACTAATCGTGGCAATATCTCATCATATGCTCACTACTTACATTCGAGTATCAGCTTAACTATGACATTTTTTTCATGATTCATTTTCTTTGCAAAACAAATAATCATTCTTCTAACACGTAATGCAGCAATGTAGTCGGTCAAATAATGAACTATTAAATATTAACCTTATTTTGAGTCTATTTATCTATAAATTAGTGATCGTATATCACGCAAATAGATTAACCACATATGAATTTATTTATTATTGTTTTAATAATTAATCATTCGTAAAATTTTATAGCTGTTTGATGCATGGTTATATAAATGCATACATATATTTCTTATTTGATGAAATGTCATATAATCAACTAGTCGATCATCGATTAAACGATTGTCAAATCATTTGACTATCAGATTATTCTATTACAATTTCAATATATATCGGAAGGAATGTCACCAATATTAATAAACATAAATTATTCTTTAATGATATATATTATTTTTATTTACTTATCATCCATCAACTAGTATATTTCGCTAACTTGAATGTTAGGGTCGTTTCAGACACCATATTCGATGGTATCTCTTAGGCCATGTTTGTTTCAAGGGATTATAATCCCCAAATTATTACCTTATAAATCCCAAACGTAAGGGATTATAATCCCATGAATTCACATTTTGATCATTGTTTTAGTTCACTCCCATGGGATTATAATACCTTGTGAAAGAAGGTATTATAATCCCATAGAAATGAATCAAAAAGATGATAGCAATATACTTCCATGGGATTATAATCCGTTAAACTTAAGAAAGATAGTGTAATTTTCCAAGGATTATAATCCCCTAGCCAACCATTTTTAGCTAATACCATTGGAGATGCTCTAAGATATAAAATTTTGACATATTTGAAAGTTAAATCATCTTATCCATACATATGTTCAAATGATAACTAATAATCATGTGGATAAAATAAATTAAAGTTATTGTATTTATTTTTAGAAAGTACTATATATGCTCCTATTTGATGCATAATTGATTTGAAAAGCTTTATTCCATCTATCAAGGATGGTTCGAATGGGTAGTAACAATTTTTTCACGTCCATTTTTCTCTTGGCAGTAAAATATCAACCAACAATATTCTCTATTGGGACAGATGCGACAAGATGATCCTGCACAAAAAAATTAACCACTCTTACAATGCTTGTAATAATTTAACAAAAATACTATGGTGCTATTTAAATATTTTATGAAATAATTACAGGCAGATCAATTAAATATTGATCTTGAAATTTATAATATTTATTTTTTTTTTTTAAAATTTCGTAAATGACAACATACAAAATATATAAATTGTTTGACAAATTTTGGTGTCATAAACACTTTTAAATATTAGAATCTTTATAGCATGTAATTATAATTAGAATCGTTATAGCATATAATTATAAAGTTATCCTACTGTGTAAAGGATGATCAATGCCTTCCATTTGGTCGAGAACTGAAAATCTACTTAGTGCAGCCTCTGATTGAATACATAGAATTGAGAAGAACATTAAAAAAATGCTACAAATGATGATTTTTGAGAATGCCGTATATGTAAAATAATTTTTTGTTTACGTCCAACTTATCGCTTCTTAAATTTTATATATATGTTGGATGAGATAAGTAATACAACTTAGTGTTAGCATTCCCTTATTTCTTTTATGGGGGTGTTTGAGAAAACTTTTTTTCAGAATAAGTCAACTTATTTTAAGACAAAGTTAGAGATTCTTAACTTTCCAACTTATTTTCCAACTTATTTTTGCAACTTATTGAATCTCAAACATACATTAAATACTTGTACAAAAAAAAAGTATCAAAATATAAAACTTTTACCCGAAAATAAGTTCATAAGTTCTTAAAAAAAGTTTTCGCAAATAGGCACTATATACATGACACATGTAGCCTACACTCTATTATGTGTATAGAGCCTAGGCTACATGTATCATATTTGTAAGTGATTGTAGAAAACATATAGGTTATAAATAATAAATACGATGATTCGAAAAAAATAAATAAATATATGTATTAGGTAGCAAACGAGATGTAATTGGTTTGTTGGTTGCGGATGAGAATGAATAAAATATACTCTGGCCTTGTAAAAAAGAATATCTCGTTCAATTCTATTTACAATCAAAAACCAACTATATCCCATTTGTTATTGAATATGTACAATATGTATTATATATAATTGATTTCATGTCCACCTAAGAATCAAAATGGTTATAACCAACAACCAACTATATACATAGCATTTGTTACCTAAAATATACATTTATTATATATAAACGATATCATATCCATAACTATATCCGTTTAAGTAGGGGTGTTCAAATAATCCGTCAAACCATCAATCCGGACCGGACCACAATAATCCGAACCAACAAAAACCGAAATCGTAAAAATCGTTGTTAGTGGTTCGGTTAACCGGACCGTCTATACCTAAATGGTTTGATTATGGTTTTTAATATTTTAAAACCGGTTAAACTAAACCGGACCATTATATGATAATAAGCTAAAAATTCTAGTAGATAGTCATATGTTAAGATTATAACTTATAGCATATATAATGTATACACGTATATAAAATAAAAGGATTAAATTACTTAATAATATAATATTGAGTTAATTGTCAATATGTTGTAGTTCTACACTAAATTAATTTGTTTACTATTTATATAAATTCAATTGAATTATATAAATGTAATACATAAATAGTAGACTAAACATTGATAAACAAATATTGTAATACATATATGTAGTGTATAATATTGATTTGTATTAAATTTTACTTTATATATTTATTTAAATTAGAATTTCATTTTTAAGTTTAACAAAAATTAAAAAATAATATGCTATAAAGTTCAAACCGTGGTTTGAAACCGAACCAATCCGTTCTTCTGTGGTCTGGTTTGGTTTGGTCTTGGCATCAAACTGGTCTGGTTTGGTTTTGATTTTTGAAAAATCGTTTATATTGGTTTGGTTCGAAAAAAACAAGAATCCGGACCAAACCAATCCGTAAACACCCATACGTTTAAGAATCAAAACATAAATATTGCTTATATAGATTTATATAAATTTCACATGTCTCTTCAAAAAATTATATTAACAAAATTCATAGCAAATTTGTGGATAACTGAGTTTAAAAAGTTAAATAGATTATTTAATAAACAAAATGGTCATAATTTTAAAAAAGTTACCAAACTGGTATTTTAGCAACATACAATTAAACAATAAATGATATTACTATTTAGTATTATATAATTTTATTCAAATATTCATTATACTTTTTATGTTAAAAAAGTTTCAATGTAAATGAGAATATAAATGAAGAGCTAAGATATCATCATAAAAATTAAAATTTAAACAATAAAAGTAAAAAAAATGTTTAAACATAAAATCTGTTTTTAATGTGTAATACATATTTTATATGGCTATATAAAATAAAGTCATTTGGCGAATATTTTGATCAATTGAACAATGTTTTTTAATTAATTAGGTGGTTTAGGCCAATTTGTACGCATCTCGATTAATCTTGGTAATATCTCACCGTTGACATTGTTGTATACCAAGAAAGATAATATAACATATATCTCTAAATGATGCACTATGAATAACTATTACGACAAGATAATGCATAATAGTATTTAATAACAAACATTTGATGTCATTTAACCAACATCAAATGATTGTAAGATACTTTTCAATGATTAATCAAACCAAATATAATTCAATATTGTAATTTATTGTGGGAAAAAAATATTTTTTCTATTTCATTCATTTAATTTAAAAAATGTGCTGTATTTTAAAACAAATTATCATTTTCTAATACTTAATTTTTCATTGCAACATAGTCGATCAAATAATGAACTATTAAATATTTGGATCTGTTTGTCTATAAATTAGTAATTTAACTGATTAGTTGATCAGTTAAATAATACATGAACAAAATTTGGCTAACACAATATATTTTATTTGAAAGATCCAAATAAGTTATGCTCCAGCCCAAATGGGTCAGTAGAGTAGTCAATCTGAGGGCCAAACAAACTATTATTAACTTGTAAATTTAGGTTGATCTATAAATAGATCTTCGTGCTATCAATGTTAATACAAATATCATATCATGCGAGAAATCCAACAATCCATAATTTAGCCCAATAAGTTAGTTGACCATGATTTAGAAGACTACGTACACAACTGAATAATGTTACGAACTTAAGTCAAAGGTATATCTTAACAAAATGATAGATAATGAAAGAACTTTAATTAGTTGGTAGTTACGACAAGATGGGATTAGATATTTAATGATATACATACAAGAATTCGTACGTATATCACTTGAATAGATTAATCACATTCGAATTTATTTATTATTTTCCATAATTAATCATACTTCATGAATATTTTATAGTTGTGTGATGGATGATTATATAAATGCATACATATATTTTATGGATGGTGATTTATGCACACCCTAAATTTATTTATACAAACCCTAGCTCTTTTCTAGACTAAAATGTCCCTATTTAATTAAATTCCATAAAAAAAACACAAATAACTATGCTAGCAATTAGTTACCAATCTGCTCTATCAAACACTACATCTATAAAATTTAAATTTTCATGCAACACATACATCAGAAGATAGAAACATAAAAAGTGTCCACTTTCCTATTTTTCCCTGACATATTGTCCAGATCAAAGCCACAAGACTTAAAATAAATTAAAACAAACCGATATTTCACATAACATTTCTTTCTCCAGGTTTCCAAAAACTATAACAAAAATCTCAACTAAAACATCAAAAATAAATTTTGAAATCTCCAACATGAAAGCTTTTGATTTGTAATTCTGAAATTAATTACAAATGATAGCTTGTGATACATAAATTGCTCTAAACTTGACTAGTATCTCATAGGAACAGATGTATGATCACACTTTGAAACTTAAGTCTTAAATAAGTTTTAAATTTTTGACTTGAAAACTCAAGAAGCAAGGCCAATTGCACGCGTTGATAACAATCACTACAAGAAAAACTGGATCAGACAAGGGTTTTTTCCCGTTGTCTGATCACCCCTTTTGCTATCGTCTATTGGGATGCCGTCTGATATGTAGATTAGACAACAGCACTGTTAGTCACAGAGGCATGCCTGAATACATCTAATAACAAGCCTAAGTTATTTGTAATGCTATGCATTACTTACATGACCTCTTAACTTAGGGAACCTCTAGTTGTAGAGTTTCTACTGGTTTTGTACTTGTAATAGACATCAAATTCTAGCTGTGTAACTGTACCTATTAAGTCAAGAATAATTCTTGAAAGAAGTTCCAAGGTTCATGCCTCAAGCAAGGAGATAAAGACTGCCAAATAATCACAGTTGAGATTTGAAGAAATAAAGAATTTGCCTAAGTACCAATTCGAGAAGTACATTTGTCTATTCGAGAAGTCTAGCATTCGAGAAGTCAGGGGTTCGATATCTCAGAAGACACTATTCGATATCTCTGAATACACTGTTCGATATCTCATTCGATATCTCAGAGATTCGATATGTCTATTACTCTGTTCGAGAACTCAAGGAGTCAACAAGTCAAAGGTGATATTCGAGTTCTCAAAAGGGTCAACAAGTCAAAGCTACATTCGATATCTTAAAGACTCAAGATGCTATTCGACATCTCAGGGATTCAATATGTCAAAATGCTCTATTCGATATCTCAAGGGCTCCCAGAGAAAAGAGCTATTCGAGAAGTGATTCGATATGTCAATATAACACTATTCGAGAACTTAGAGTTATCAATTAAGTCAATTCTAGTTCTCGAATCACTCACTTAGCCACTTCTCGAATACATTCTTGAAGACAAAATACTGAAGAATTGTACAAGTCAGAGACCTGCAACAAGCCAAGATGCTTTATTTGACTATGTACTATAAAGCACGTTGGAAAGCCTACAAAGAAGCTTGGAGAGATAAGTCAGGGGACAAGGAGCTAAAGAAGTGGATCTGAACAGGCTTTGCAAAGTCAAATCTGTAGCCGTTTGGACTCTTACTAAAATGAGATAGACAGTCTGGAAAGTATTTTGTTTACATACCTTATTTGTAGTAAGTAGGTGTATCCATGTCTATAAGGATACAGCCTCACTTCCTTAGCAGATAAGTTTTTCAAGAAACATCACAAGAAATATCTCTCTGAGTAAAACGAAGCTGAGAATACTATCATTTGTATTCACAGTTTGTAGCAAAATCTTTATCTAATAAAATATTAAATTAAAGTGATATTGTGTTGTGTTTGTCTTTGTTATCCGCACTTACATATCTCACACACTCAACACATATCTTGCTGCAAAGATTCAAGAACAAAGAAAAGTTTAAGAATCCATTCACCCCCCCTTTGTATTCTTTTACTGTATTCAATACTCAACAAGTGGTATCAGAGCAGGCTGTTTAATCTAAACAGAAAACGATCATGAGTTCGAATACACCAAAGTCTACAGGTATGGTAAAGGTCCCTAAGTTCGACAAAGAGAATTACAACCTCTGGAAAATAAAAATGCTGTTGTTCATCAAAGCTGCCAATCCTCTCTACCCTGACATCCTCAAGAATGGTCCATTTGTACCACAACAAGAAATTGCTGAATCTACAGTGGGCACAATAGTCATTCCGAGATCATATATTCCAAAAGAGCCATCCAAATGGACGGACTCAGAGAAGGAAAAGGTTGCCTTAAACAGTCATCTCATGTTGTTGATCATAGACTCCATGGATATGTCGATGTTTGCCAACATAGCATCATGCACATCAGCGAAGGACATATGGAACCACATCGAGGTGTTATGTGAAGGGATAGAGGAGGTAAGAGAGAATATGAAACAGATACTGGTCACACGGTATGAGGCTTTCATGGCCCAGTCCAAAGAAAGTATTACTGATATGTTTGAGAGATTTCACAAGCTGGTGACTGAGCTTCAAATGAATGGGAAGGTTTACAGCACTAAGGAATTAAACATGAACTTTCTACTATCTGCACCAAACCATCTAGAGCAAAAGGTCATATCTCTAAGAGAAAGAGATTTGAACAAAGTCACATATGATGTGCTCTATGGGGTTTTAAAGACTCATGAGCTTGAGCTGCTTCAGAAGAGGGCTATCCAAGCCAACCAAGGTAGAATGATAAACACATCCCGTGCCTTGATTGTCACCAAATCTGTTCAAGACCTGGAAGCATCTACAAGTCAGCTGAGAATAGAAGAGATAGTAGATGATGAAGAAACTGAAGAAGAAGTGACTGAACCTGTTGATGAAAAGGAAGAAGATGAGTTCTACACTCTTGAAGAGTTGGATGCCATGGAAAACACTTCATATGCTTTTATGGCTAGAAAATTCCCAAACATCAGATTTAAGAGGAATCAGCCCTTCAAGCCTAGATCTCAAATCATTCATTCAACAAGAGCAAGGCACCTGCGAAAACAAACAAAAATAGATTCAAAACCAGCTATATGGATAGGTCATCTGTGAGATGTTATAGATGCAATGACCTAGGGCATTTTGCCAGTGAATGCAAGAAGCCTAAAAAGAAGGATAAGGAGTTTCTTGAGCTTGAAACTAAGTATGAGGCTCTGCTAAAGAAGCATACACCAGGTAAGGCCTACATAGCTGAAGGGAAGTGTTGGGATGATTCTGATAGTGATGGAGAAGAACAAGAATTCTGCAACTATGCCTTGATGGCCAACTCCAAGGAAGAACCATCTGCATCAGACTCTCAGGTACCATCCCTCACTACCATAGACATGTCTGTTTCTGAATACAAGTCTATGGTTGAACAACTATCTGTTGAGATGTTTAATATTCATACTAGTATGACTGCTGCTAATGAAGAAATTGCTAAACTGTCTACTAAGAATGAATTGTTGAACAAAAGAAATGAGGAACTAGAACTAACTGCTATGGAAGTAGAAAACCTTAAACAAGAAATTGAATATCTAAAGAATAAGGTTCTATGTGCTAGTCCAGTTGAGAAAGCTCTTAGGGATGAACTAGCTGAAAATGAATTTAAACTGAAAACATTTAAGAATTCCTCTAGTCTATTGCAGTCCTACCATGAGAAAAATCTAGCTAGACCTAAGGCTGCCATTGGACTTGATTATGACACTCTTAAACAGAGGAAAGGCTATGCAGTCATTGAAGATGCCATTGTTGTTCAAGAGGAAGTGCCTCAGGTTTTGAAAAAGATTGAGACCCAAATATTTAAAACACCAACACTTGAGATTGATGAGGATGCCTTACTCATTAAACAAATGTTGGATGATGAAGATAAGGCACAATCAAATGAACAACAAGCATCCTCTAAGAGTGAGAATGTCAAAACCAAAGCTAAGGAGCCAGTAGGAGGTAGACCTAGACCTGAGAAATTTGTGAAGTTTGTTTCAGCTGGGAATAATGAGTTTGAGAAGAAAGTGGCTAAAAAGAAACAAAACAGGAATGGCAAATTGGGGATTAACAAGGACAACAACTATGCTTATGTGCCAAATGCCCCTAGTAAAGTTTGTCAAAACTGTTTTAGCACTAATCATTTAACTCATGCATGCAAGAAACCATCTGGTAGTGTTGCTAAACCATTCTATGATTGCTCTGTGCCTTTAAGACATAGAGACTCTCCTTTCTGTGATAAACTTGATTGTATGCCATGTAACATGAATATAATGACCAGTTGTTTTAATTTGAGAAGACAATTCATGGAAGGTTGCATCAGTCACAATGTTCACACACACTACACAAGAACAAAGTCTTCAAGTCCTCCTAAAATTAGGAAGGTACCTCTATCACCTAAGTCTAAGAACCCTGATTCTAAGACTTCTAATAGTGACAAGAAGACTAATATCAAGAAAATTGATAAGCATGCTGTTTATGATAAAACTGTTGCTAAGCCACATGGACCCAAACTTGTTTGGGTACCAAAGGAGAAGTAATACCTTTGTGTTTGTAGGGCAAAGAAAGTGAAAAGAAGGTCATGTGGATTTTGGACAGTGGATGCTCAAACCATATGACTGGTGATATGGCCCTGCTATCACAGTATGAGGAGAAGGCTGGCCTAATGGTTGCTTTTGGAGATGACAGCATTGGCAACACACTGGGATATGGCAAGTTGGAAATTGGAAATGTCATCATTGAAAATGTAGCACTGGTCAAGGGGCTCAAGCACAATCTACTGAGTGTTGGTCAATTTACTGACAGAGGCTTCAAAGTGAATTTTGACAAAGATGAATGTTTGATCACCCACAAGAAGACTGGTGACTTTGCTCTATCTGGAGTAAGGAAAGGAAGCCTGTTTGTAGCCAATATGAACTCTGCAAACAAGGACAAAATTTGTTGCTTTTACTCAAAAGCATCAAATGAAGATAGTTGGATGTGGCACAAGAAGCTATCACACTTGAACTTCAAAGGCATTAATTCTCTAGTCAAAAGGGAGTTAGTGAGAGGCATGCCCACACTTGAATTCTGTCAAGAAGGAGTGTGTGAGGCTTGTCAAAAAGGAAAAATGAAAAGATCAAGCCACAAGTCAAAGACAGTGACATCAATAACCAAGCCCCTACAACTAATTCATATGGACTTGTTTGGGCCTGTCAATATTGTGTCACTAGGAAGGAAGAAGTATGCTCTAGTGATGGTTGATGATTTCACAAGGTATACATGGGTAGAATTTCTGGCATCAAAGAATGAGGCTCCACAAGTAATCATTGAGCATATAAAGAAAATTGACAAGGAAGCAAAGGCCAACAATGCAAGTGTGACTGCATTAAGAAGTGATAATGGAACAGAGTTCAGAAATGCCATGCTTGAAGCATTCTGCAAAGTGAATGGTATTTCTCAACATTTCTCAGCTCCAAGGACTCCACAACAAAATGGAGTCGTTGAGAGAAAGAATAGAACTCTAATTGAGGCTGCTAGAACAATGTTACTTGATGCAAAGATGCCTACATGTTTTTGGGCTGAGGCTGTGAGCACTGCATGCTATATCCAAAACAGAACACTCATCAACAAAAACACTGGAAAGACACCTTACAACTTGATGACTGGAAAGAAGTGTACTCTAAAGTATGTTCATACTTTTGGAAGCAAATGCTTTGTGTTAAAAGACAATTCAGAATATGTTGGAAAGTTTGATGCAAAAGCATTTGAAGGAATTTTTCTTGGCTACTCTATGGAAAGAATTGCATACAAAGTTTATGTCATCAGTCAAAAGAAAGTTATGGAAAGCACAGATGTGACATTTGATGACAGCAAACTACCTGGATTAGAAGAAGCCAATGATGAAGATAAAGATCCTTTGAAGTTTGACAATCTAGATGATTCTGATGAGGAGATTGAAACTGAATTTGAGCCTACAATTCAACAAGCTCAAGTGAATGAAGAACCTGTGTCAATCAACAATGAAGAAGCAAGCATCCAAGACACAACTGTGATTATTGGCAACTTCACAGGGGGAGGAAATGTAAATGATCTGGATGATGAAGCAACATCAAGGCTGAGAAATCAATCTGAACATACAAGGAAATGGGGTAGATCACATACTGCAGATCAGATAATTTGAGATCCAAATGCAGGAGTGAGGACAAGGAGAGCAATTCTAAATGAATGTCTCTATGGTTGCTTTCTATCCCAAGTTGAGCCTGAGAAACTTGATGATGCATTGTTGGATCCTGATTGGATAATTGCTATGCAAGAGGAGCTAAATCAATTTGAAAGAAGCAAAGTATGGGAACTTGTGCCTGCACCAAAGGATAGGACCATTGTTGGAACAAAATGGGTTCTAAGGAATAAGATGGATGAAAATGGTGTAGTCATAAGAAACAAAGCAAGGTTGGTTGCAAAAGGATACTCTCAACATGAAGGCATTGACTATGATGAGACTTTTGCCCCTGTTGCTAGACTAGAGGCCATCAGAATTTTCTTGGCATTTGCTGCACATTCTAATTTCAAGGTTTATCAAATGGATGTCAAGAGTGCATTTCTGAATGGGGAGTTGGAAGAAGAAGTATATGTGCAACAGCCACCTGGCTTTGAGGATCCACAATTCCCTCACTTTGTCTATAGATTGCTTAAAGCATTGTATGGACTTAAGCATGCTCCTAGGGCATGGTATGACACACTATCACAATTTCTACTGGAGAATCAATTCACTAGAGGCACACTGGACAAGACACTATTTTACAAGAAACATGGTGATGATATTATCTTAGTTCAAATCTATGTGGATGATATCACATTTGGCTTTACAAATGAGAAGCTGTGTGAGAAATTCTCTAAGCTCATGCAGAGCAGATATGAGATGAGTATGATGGGAGAATTAACATTCTTTCTTGGGCTGCAAGTTAGTCAAAGGAAGGATGGTATTTTTATAAGTCAAACCAAATACATCAAGGATCTATTGAAGAAATTTGACTTGGAGAATGCTCACCTGCAAAGACACCCATGGCCACTGCCACCAAGTTAGATGAAGATGTTAAGGGCAAGAAGGTAAATATTTCAATCTACAGAGGCATGGTTGGTTCTCTACTCTACCTCACTGCTAGTAGGCCAGACATCATGTTTGCAACATGCCTGTGTGCAAGGTTTGTGGTGCCCCCAAATCCGAGGTCAAAGATTCAGGTCGTCACATCACCATCCAACCATATCATACCTGTATTAACTTTACAACTCAACAATACATCCATCCAGACCTCAATCTTACGTACAAACAAGTTAGAGCCTCAGAAACGATAATCAAAAGTAACACTAAATATTACAATTCATCTGTACAATCCAGAGTCTTACGCACTTCCACTTATACAACTACACTTGAAGACAAGTCTTACTATTACAGTTGAAAACCTATCAGACTTACTCTGTAGTATTTATCAGGAACTAAATCATCTTCAGGGTAAATCTTCTACTCTTCTTCTGCTGGTGCGGAGTTAACCGACCAAATTCTTCTCTTTCTAAAAAGTTTTTATAAAGAAAGAATGAGCTACATAATGCTCAGCAAGTTCACCATTTTGAAAAATAATAATGTGGTTTATTTCGAAAACATTCCCAACTGTATGGGTATATATCTCAGATTTCAAAACATAATTGGACAATATATATGTCCGAGTTTGAATAAAACATTTATACTCACTAAGGAGCTTTAAGAATAACATATGAACCCTTTATAAGGTTCCCATTTCAATATATATCAAGTTTGAAAATATATATACATATGAGTATATCATTTTCGGCAAAACACTCTACGGTTAACATACTGTACAGGGAATACATCATTGTAAACCTCTTTCCTTCCATTAGCTTAGAAGGTTTCTCATTCAAAAACATTTCATTCTTTGAAATAATTGCAAGAGTGCACTAACACGTGCCAATCTTTATAGAAAATCTTGCAGTTCTAGATACTGCACGATGTCAATATTTTTCTTATCAAAAACCACACTATCGGAAACTTGGCACTTAGGCCCAAGAAGCAGTGTTTGAGTATTTTTCCAAAGTGGAGGATGGGACTGGAAGAAAACATAAAAACCTGACAAGGATTGATGATGATCAGTCGCCACAACCAAGTCCAACAATCCGCGGGTCTTCTCTACTAGTAGAAGGATAGAAACTACATCCGTAACTACCCTCGGGTGAAAACTACATCCGTAATCACCCTCGATGAAAACTACATCCGTAATCATCCTTCGGCAACACCTGGGCCGGAATAATTGATGGACCGCCTGGCTCACGGCCGCTCACACATCCCGGGAATCATTCGTCAACGATTCCCACACCCGCCAGAGTCCCCCTTTTTTTTCTTTCTTGTCAAAAATCATTTTGATAGAAAATTCGAGTAGTTGAAGTTCGACCTCAGTCGACCGATAATTCTTGAAAAGTGTACTAGAAGCAAAACCTGACCGGGGGTTTTCGAAAGTGTTTTGGGTTCGAAAGAGTTCGAGTTTGAAAACGATGAAGGTATCTTGGATTAGTTTTGTCTTTAAAATGATGAACAATAATTAATAAATGATATTTTGAGATTTAATATAAACAATTAATAAAATAATTATTTAATTAAATATTTTTGAGTATTTTTAACAACGTAAAAATACTTAAGTATACGGTACTTCCCGAATGACTATTCGGGTTTTCACAATTTAATCATGATACAATAATATACCGCTCCCCGGTCAATAGTATATTTGGACCGCTACGACCTCTATTGCTAGAGTCGTTGTCCGAAGGAAACACTTTCATTCTACGTTCAAAGGTGTACAAACACATATGCATAAATCTCAAACTTCAACATAATCTCGTAAAGCATAAGCATATAATACGTTTGGAAGCTAAAAACACAATAGTGAAAATCCTTATATATAAGTTTTGAAAAGTAAACTTGCCTTGGTGAGGTTGGGGTGGTCGAGCTTGCGGGGTGGAATGAAGATCTATACATAACCAATAGTCGTTCGTTAGTACCTTAACAATACCTTTTAATTACAAGGTTTTAGAGACAAAAAACTAACTTAATGACTTCGTCCTATGACTCTCTAGCCCCACTATAGGTTCATGTCATCACTCGATTATGCTCGTCACTTATTAGACTTAGTTTGGTCACCACATTCGAAGCGTATTAATTCCTCCTTAAAATCATACTCAACTAACTCCTCTTACGACTTTTTCAATTGCGCGAACTTTACTCTAACATTTTTATAAAATTGAAAAATACATATTTTAATCCAATTCTTTTTGGGTAACCTCTACCACTGCAATTACTAGCTCTCCTAATTTTTCCATGATCCTACATAAATTTTTGGGGGTCTAAAAATGGCTCACAAGTGGACTATATAGTGCAGTTCGGATTCCAGAACCACTCTTCACTTCTCGGGTCATAACTCAAAATCTATACATCACCTAGTCATGAACCTTACATTTCTGGAAACTAAATTCAAATACCTTTCTAACCATATGCATTAGGACCTCGGGAGACAAGATTTTGGGGTTCGAAACCCTCCTACAAGACAGTACATGCTCCCAGAAATTTTACACAGCTTGCAATCTTTCTTAATCATTCAAGAATTCTATGTATACACCACAACCATCATCTAAACCACCAAGATAATTCTCTATAGCACACATGGGGTTATATACACTAAGTAAAAGCTTTAAAATCACATCAACAACATATAACCTCAAGATTTTCATCATCCATAACTCTTATAACCAAGATTTACACTAAGATTCTTAGATCTAACAATATACATCATAAATAATCCATGACTAAGAGTGGTTAGAGTTTTATACCTTCCTGAGTATCTAGGAACCTTGGGTAAGCTTTAAAAGCCTCAAGAACACCCTGGATGAGTCCCTACAATCCTTATAATTCAAGATCTAAAAGAAAACTAAGCATGGTTACTATTCATCCCAAACTTCAACAATTAATATCTCAAAATCTAGTGGATGAAATGCTTTGAAATTGATAACATACCTTCACTATGATACAAGGAAGCCCTAGGATTTTTGCTTGGGTGTATGGATGAGTGGAGGTTGAAGAAATTTCTTCTTCTCCTTCCTTGGAGAGCTTGGGCCGAGAGCTTCAAAGGAGAGAGTGAGAGAGATGGTTTTGGTTGGGTGTTTTGAATAATGTGATGTGTATTATTGTGATATGTATTGTTATATGTATATAGTCACATGTTTACAAGCCTAGTACTAGCTTCCTAGGTGCCAACCATGCCTCCTTATCCCCTAAAGTAAGGTGCATCTACTTTTCTACTATTCATCTAGTTGCTTTTTGCTTTCTAGTTTACTTTCCTAATTACCTAGTTACATGATACTTGCATGTAATGTCCTTCCTTGTATTATTATTATTATTATTTCTCCACCAATGGTTGTCACTTAATCCTTAATTCATATCGTATCTTAATTAACTCATCGTAATAATATTTTGTCGCGTAGAGATTTTCCTTGTAATTCCTTAAGTACTTAATTGTGTAAATTCCTTAAATATCCATAACTCCTTTTCATAGTCTCTTAAAATCTCCTAATACTCTAATAACTCTCAAATCCCAAGTTTTTATGAATCTTAATATCAGTAGGCCTCTTGCCTTCAACAATCTTCCCCTTTTCTTACATAGTGAATATAACAACATAAATTTTCAGATAATCAAAACCATTACATACCATAGGTGACTCAAAAGGTCCCTAATTCACAATATCATAAGCCTTTACATATTTAAAATATTACAAAAATCAGGGTTCTTACAAGGTTTCAATCAAATCCAAAGGAATCACATATGATAGCAATAAAGAGGATTTTTAAATATCTGAAGGGCACACCAAACTTGGGGTTATGGTATCCTAAGGACATAGGGTTCAATCTGGTTGGTTATTCTGATGCTGATTATGCTGGATGCAGAGTGGATAGAAAAAGCACCTCAGGTAGCTGCCAGTTTCTTGGACAAAGGTTAGTCTTTTGGTACAGCAAGAAACAACAATATGTGTCAACTTCCACAGCTGAAGCTGAGTACATAGCTGTTGGAAGTTGTTGTGCTCAAGTGCTTTGGATCAGAAACCAACTTAGAGATTATGGACTTGTGTTGGAAAGAATTCCAATCATGTGTGACAACACAAGTGCAATCTTTATAGTTTCCAATCCTGTCAATCATTCTAGGACAAAGCACATTGACATCAGATATCACTTCATAAGGGAGCATGCAACTAATGGAACCATTGAGTTACATTATGTTCCCACAGAAAAACAACTAGCTGACATATTCACTAAGCCATTAGATGAAGCCACCTTCACAAGGTTGGTTAGTGAGATTGGAATGCTGAATTCTTCAAATTCTGGCTAAGTGAATATATCAACTAGATTGTTGCAGCAGTAAATACTTACTTTATCAAATGCTCAATATTTTTGAAGTAAGTATTGGCTGGAGTATGATTTATAAATATTCCATAATGCAGCATATGTTGAAAATTGTTTACACTAATACACGCAAGCGTACGCGGTCACAAGTAATATAGAATAAAGTTGAGTTCGTTCCCACAGAGATCTGGTTATGGTTTTAATTCAGTTATTGTACCTATGCAACAATGTATGGTTTTTACTCACTGCTAAGACGAATAACAAATTGGGTTTAATTAACTAAATTAACAAAGAAGTAAATTAACAACTAAGAATTAACAAACTAACAAGAATTGAATTCTAATTACGTCTACAAGAGTAACATGGGATCCTAACTTCATTAAATACTTCGCTTAGATCTGACGCCTTTAATCACTATATGCAATGGTTATGATATCTGATCGGATAACACGAAACAAGTACACGCTACCTGTCAGTATACGTATACTAAACTAAACATACATCCACAAAAGAGATAGAAGATGAATAGACACCAATTATGCTTAGACCCTATATGTCTATAGAATTTGAAAACATAACGGTTGAAGAACAAGTTATCCATAAAGATCACACATGGCAATATAAGTATTTTCATCTCATACTACGAATCATGTTGATAAACAATCATGAACCTATGCTAGCATGGCAAGTTCTAAATCTCAAGATCCACTTTCACTTCACAAGAGATTAACAAATTAGATGTTCATGACGCATCTATCAAGTAAGCATAACCATACGAGGATATCAAATATACATCACACACAGATCTTTAAGCAATCAAGATACTAAGTTCCATAAGTAAATCCGTTAGAATCTCATGCCAACGATTAGTTCATAATCGAACCGCTCGTCATCATGTCATCATGGGGTCTGAAGAAACCATGATAAAAACAAAGTATGAAAAGATAAAAATAAAACTAAGTAATTGATATGTAATGGTTCTACTAAATTACAATGGTAGGATGTGTTTATATAGGATCTAGAAGTCTTGTCCACCAAGCAATTGCCTTTTTAGAGTTGGAATAGAAGATTGGCAATTTCTGTTCTTGAATGAGAATAGAATTGCAAATTCCATGTGTAGATCTGATTCTGGAATGTTCTAGCAGCCCAAAGCAATTACCATACTTACTAAAAGTAGGAATTATAGCAATTTCCTTGTCAAAGTTGAATTTCTGCAGTTCGGCACATAATACGTTTCCTAAACTGATTCTGTTTTTTAAGGAAAATTCGTAGCTGACTTTTCTTCAATATTTCTGGGCCGTTCCAATTGTAAGTGGACATCTGGACCACTTTAGAATGATAGAGAATCTCTTTATCTTCGCGTGGACTGTAAGATCGCCCAAAACGGACTTGTAGAACTCAAGATATGGCCAAAACAAAAATCCGAAAATCCGGCAGAATTTCTACGCAGCAGCCCGCCGAGCAAAGTGCTTCACCAGGCAACTTGCCTGGCGCCATTCTGCTGAATCCGGGGCAGATTGCCTCGCGGGGCAACTTGCCTGGCTGCAATCTGCGAAAACTTGATTTTTATTCATTTTTTCATCTTTTCTTCCCGTTCCTTTTGCATGAGCTTCCGTCTTTCATTCTTAATGAGTTGTATACTTCTTAAGAGTTGACATTAGCCTCCATTCTTCATTCCATATCCTCAATCAACTCCACAAAACGACGAAAACTACACCTTTAATCGATATTTCTTCAACCCTGCACAATTAACAAAACACATCAAAAATACAACAAACTTGAGGCCAAAGCAATCAATTTAAGCCGAATTAGAATGTTCCAAGTAGATATAAAATCCACTTATCACACCCCCAAACTTAAACCGATGCTTGTCCTCAAGCATAAACAATTACAACTAACTAACTAGTACCACTTCCGTAGGTGATCACGGTTGCATTTGGCATATGCAACAAGCCCTTTAAACCCCTAGGCAGCCCTAGTGGACGAGTAAGGTCTCGTGAGGGCCTATAGCGAATGAACCCACAAAATCCATTTAACCTAATGCAATGCAATGCATGAATGCAACTAATATGAAAAATGCAACGATCCCCTTCAAACTAACCAAAACCAACTAGCAAGCAAATATCTCAAAGAATGCAACTAAATCCAAATAGAGCTCGACCAATTTCCCGTATACTAACAATACATGAACAGAAACGTGCGTGTGTGCAATGCTCATCAGAAATACTCCCAAAACTAGGTCAAAAATCTTACATGCTCTTCGTCAAGACAATCACAGGTTTATAAATAGAATAGACTGTAGACACTTCATAACCTAGGAACACCTCCATCCTTATCCAAGGTAGACAGAAATTCATGCTTTATTACTAACTACTACGACACATATATACAAGCATGCTTATTTAACCGTGCAATGGATGAGACCCCAAAAGGCTTATACAATAATACCCATGTAGCGAGCGTTAGGTTAGTGGATCCCAGACTAATAAAAGCCTTAGGTCACTAGGCACAAAGTCCCCACGAACTTAATTGCTCGAGTATTAAAGAGCTCACCCTGGTTAATTTTGCATAAAACAATTCACATAACTTTTTTTTTTTTTTCTTTTTTTCTTTTTTTCTGCTTTTCTTTTTCTTTTTTTTTTCCTATGCAATCTGGAATGAGAATTCTCAACTCCAACCTTAGACTACTCATATAAATATGAGCCGGCTACTAGCCATTTGACGCCTAGCCATTATTGACAATTATTTACAATTAAGCATGAAATCCCTGTTTTCCCCCAAACTTAGACTTAAGTGATGTAGGCCATCAAGGGAATAACGAAAATTCTAAATATAATCAAGTGATTAAATCTCAAAACATCCAAACAAGCATGACTCTAACCTAGCCCCAAAGCACCCAATGAGACTGTGTAATTAGTTTTGTTTTTGAAGCATGCAAGTCAATTTCATAGAAACTATAAATCAACCCTCTACTCATCATTACCACACTCAATTAGACACCTACCTACCAATCAGAATTAGCTCGTTCTAAGGGATCATGAAATATGCATGATATGCAAATGCAACTAACATGAACTCACATGGTATACGAAAAATAAAAACAGAAAGTCCTATATGAAACAAACATAATTAATATGAACATATATGCATGAATTACTACTACTAATATCCAAAACATGAAATCATACATGAACACAATGACTCAAAATCACAATTATATACACTACTTATCCCTCAAACCACCCCCAAACTTGAAAATTTCAATGCCCTCATTGAATGGAAGCAAATACGAGGGATAGTAGAAAACATACCAGTATACAACAATGCTTGGGTTGCCTCCCAAGAAGCGCTTCTTTAACGTCAATAGCTTGACGTTACTTCCAAGCCTCCATTAAGGATGATAATAGTTTGCCTGGTCCTCTCTTCGTGAAACTTCATCGTCCTCACGGCGGCACACTTTCTGCCCCTTCTCCTCGCTTGGCCTATTCGTATAACAAATATGTCCTATTCCAATGCCTTCATCAGCTGACCCAAAATCTGTCAATTTGTAGAACAACACACCTTCGCGAGCTTCGGTTGAATATAATGGAGGAGGATAAATGTAAGTTTCTGAAGCCTTTGGGTCCTCAAAGAGAACTTCCTCCATTGGCTTTAATGCACTACCTCCATCTTTACACTCTGAGACAAGTAGAAGATCTGCATCTTTCCCATGTTCTTCAGCCTCTTGGTACGCACATACCAATTCTTGAAATTTGTGCAGCTCATCAGTGTCTGTCCCATATAGTGCCCTTTCCAAATCATCCACCATCTTAACATGATCAAATTCCTCACATGGCTTGCGAATGCTCACCTCGTCTTGGAATTTGTCTTCTTCAATTATGCATGCAGTACCTTGCTCCAAGTCTTCATTATTTTCTGGTATTGCTTCTGGTGTGAATTGTTGTTTCTCTTGTTCCAAGGCTCTCACAGCTTGAGCAACTAGAATCTCCAAAGATTTGAGAGACTCCTCGCTACTCTTTACAAACATCATAATCTCCTCCCTAGTAGGAACCTCATCTGACTGAAAAGTAGGAGTAGGTTGTTGATGTTGAAACTCTTCACTTCCATAGTAATATGACATATCTGGAACATCTTGCTGGTACTGTTGAGGATGGTATTGAAAATATGGTTGTTCCTCATAAGTGACATATGGATCAACTTCTTCGTAGTAACAATATTGTGATGGATCATGAACGCCCAAACACTGCTCACATTGATAAGGCATGGATGTACTCGAATATGCCCACCATGGCAACTCCTGACCTGCCATCTTCAACTACTCAAGTACCTGAAACACACGAACTAAACAAGATAGGTAAGAACTAATCCGAGTCAGTGAACTCTAACGACCACTATTGACAAGCACATAAACCAAAAATAAAACACCGATGATCCCCGGCAGCGGCGCCAAAAACTTGTTTACACTAATACACGCAAGCGTACGCGGTCACAAGTAATATAGAATAAAGTTGAGTTCGTTCCCACAGAGATCTGGTTATGGTTTTAATTTAGTTATTGTACCTATGCAACAATGTATGGTTTTTACTCACTGTTAAGACAAATAACAAATTGGGTTTAATTAACTAAATTAACAAAGAAGTAAATTAACAACTAAGAATTAACAAACTAACAAGAATTGAATTCTAATTACGTCTACAAGAGTAACATGGGATCCTAACTTCATTAAATACTTCGCTTAGATCTGACGCCTTTAATCACTATATGCAATGGTTATGATATCTGATCGGATAACACAAAACAAGTACACGCTACCTGTCAGTATACGTATACCAAACTAAACATACATCCACAAAAGAGATAGCAGATTAATAGACACCAATTATGCTTAGACCCTATATGTCTATAGAATTTGAAAACATAACGGTTGAAGAACAAGTTATCCATAAAGATCACACAGGGCAATATAAGTATTTTCATCTCATACTACGAATCATGTTGATAAACAATCATGAACCTATGCTAGCATGGCAAGTTCTAAATCTCAAGATCCACTTTCACTTCACAAGAGATTAACAAATTAGATGTTCATGACGCATCTATCAAGTAAGCATAACCATACGAGGATATCAAATATACATCACACACAGATCTTTAAGCAATCAAGATACTAAGTTCCATAAGTAAATCCGTTAGAATCTCATGCCAACGATTAGTTCATAATCGAACCGCTCGTCATCATGTCATCATGGGATCTGAAGAAACCATGATAAAAACAAAGTATGAAAAGATACAAATAAAACTAAGTAATTGATATGTAATGGTTCTACTAAATTACAATGGTAGGATGTGTTTATATAGGATCTAGAAGTCTTGTCCACCAAGCAATTGCCTTTTTAGAGTTGGAATAGAAGATTGGCAATTTCCGTTCTTGAATGAGAATAGAATTGCAAATTCCATGTGTATATCTGATTCTGGAATGTTCTAGCAGCCCAAAGCAATTACCATACTTACTAAAAGTAGGAATTATAGCAATTTCCTTGTCAAAGTTGAATTTCTGCAGTTCGGCACATAATACGTTTCCTAAACTGATTCTGTTTTTTAAGGAAAATTTGTAGCTGACTTTTCTTCAATATTTCTGGGCCGTTCCAATTGTAAGTGGATATCTGGAACACTTTAGAATGATAGAGAATCTCGTTATCTTCGCGGGGACTGTAAGATCGCCCAAAACGGACTTGTAGAACTCAAGATATGGCTAAAACAAAAATCCGAATATCTGGCAGAATTTCTACGCAGCAGCCCGCCGAGCAAAGTGCTTTTCCACGCAACTTGCCTGGCGCCATTCTGCTGAATCCAGGGCAGATTGCCTCGCGGGGCAACTTGCCTGGCTTCAATCTGCAAAAACTTGATTTTTCTTCATTTTTTCATCTTTTCTTCCCGTTCCTTTTGCATGAGCTTCCATCTTTCATTCTTAATGAGTTGTATACTTCTTAAGAGTTGACATTAGCCTCCATTCTTCATTCCATATCCTCAATCAACTCCACAAAACGACGGAAACTACACCTTTAATTGATATTTCTTCAACCCTGCACAATTAACAAAACACATCAAAAATACAACAAACTTGAGGCCAAAGCAATCAATTTAAGCCGAATTAGAATGTTCCAAGTAGATATAAAATCCACTTATCAAAAATCATACATCTTTAACTTGAAATTTCTGTGAAATTTGAGAGAATCACTATTTAATTTGGTAGAATATTCCTTCAGTGAATATTTCTGGTAAATTTTAAAAGATAGTGAAAATTGAATTTTATGAGTGAAAAGTATAGTTCGATAAGTCAGACTTCTCGATTGGTTCATTGTTATGTCATGGCTCGAGTTCTCGAATAGGCCTATCTAGAACCCTCTTGAGTTCTCGAAAAGTGTCTTTTGGAGAAATCGAATAGCACACTCTGAGTTCTCGAATAGAGTATTTTAGTTCTCTAGTGATGGAGTTCTCGAATACTGTATTTGAGTTATCGAATCATTTGAAAAGGCTGATTTTTCGCTGACACTTAATCGCTTTTTGGATTCATATTCAAAATTTCATTTCGCTCATAAAAACATATTTTATTTAGCTTAGAATTATTTTCTGAGTTAAATAACTGCCAGCTGTGAGTTACAAACTGCCTGAGATATCGAATAAGCCATTCTTAACTTATCGAATAGTTATTTTATACTTCTCGAATTACTTGTCGATACAGATCATATATCTAATCGACAACTCAGGTTATTCATATATATATACAATTTCACAACTATTCAACTCATTTCGTTCGATTTCTCAAGCATCTAAACTCCTAAAACCTCTGAAAACCCTAACTGCAAATTTCTTCTTCAACCTTTATTCTCTTTTCTTCTCTACCCAAATGGCAAACACTCAACTCACCATACCATCTCAAACCAATTTCATCGCAATTACCAGTGATGTGGAAGCACCAAATGCTAATTTCAAGTGCTTTGTTCGATGGTTGTCTGAATCTTACATCAAGGGTGCACTCTCAGCCAACCAAACCCTGTACATAGACTTATTAGAACAATTCTGGAGGACAGCTATTGTGGAGGTCATCGCCCTTGAGAATGCTATCACTTCATATGTTGTCTACTGCAAGATTCAAGGCGAGGATATTACTATCACTACCGCAGACATGAATCAAGCCTTGGATTTGCAGCACGAGGCATATGACTCCCTGGCCACCGATGCTGAGTTGGAAGAATTCTTTGAATTTATCAACTACTCCGATGTTATTAAACTTGGGAAGCTGAATAGGAAGTACTTGAGAAAAGAATGGAGCTATGTTTTTGCTACACTCCTTCATGTATTCACTGCAAGGAAATCGAGCTTTGACCAGATTAGTACACCTATGCAGCAGCTTGCCTATGCCTTGGCTCATGGGAGAAAGATAGATGTTGGACATCTCATCTTACAGGAGCTATATGGGAGACTTGGTAAGAACACAGCCAAGAGAGGTAATGAAATTTTCTTTCCTCGCTTTATTCAATCAGTACTTAATTTTAAAAATGCTTCATTGATTGAATTGCCTGGAATAGATAAAAGTAAGATAGGCTATCCTAGGTCCATGACCAAACTCATTTTTGGTAAATTGGAGACTAGGAATGATGTGGATGTAAGGCTTAAGATAACTCCCCACATGGAGGGTTTGTTTAGGTCTTACCCCCACAACATGCCAATATTTGATTCTAAGTCTTAGTTAGCACAGCCTAAGCAAGTAGAACAAAATGCTAACCCAAGGCTTGCTAACCAACCCTCTCAGACAAACACTCTATCAAACACAGAACAAAAGGGTGATGTTAGTAAAAAGAAGAGAAAACAGGTTGCTTCTGAACCTTTAAACATCTTAACTGAAGCAGCCTTGGCTGTAGAACTAGGTTTAGAATGTGTGGAACCTGAGTCACCTATCATTAGCCTAAAGAAGAAGAAGAAGTCTAAAACCACCTATTCAGTCACCCAAATGGCTGAAGTTGTAAAATCAGGGGCACACAGCTCACTAGATGTATCCTCTCAACAGGGTGCATCTATAGAATCAAGCATCCTCACCAATGCACCTACCTGTAAAGAGTCAGCACAAGGGAGTGATAATGCTGGCACAACACTGAGTGGAGAGCACATCATACTTGAAACTTCCTCTATTTCTCAGGGGGAGTTGCCAAAATCCATTCTACAACACTCTTCTCTTCCAGAATCTAACATTGAAATTTTTTTGGAGCCTGTACCTCAAGAAATTGAGGAGCAAGGCATTGATCACCAAGAATTTCATTCTCTTGGTGAGCCAATGGATTCAAGTGACTTAGTGCCTGACACTTTGCTCACCACCCAGGTACCACATTTAGATGGTCAGGGAATGCATGCTGGGGCATATCCTAATGACACCATCATAAACACAAAGGATTCACTAGTTTTCACTAGGGACTCTGTGCCTGTGTCACCTACTGTTGTAACTCATCCCACTCCTGTGGAGACAACAGTAGTAGAGTCTATCCATCCGGTTACAGAAGTTGCATCTGTAACTGAGGAGTCTAGCTTGCCTAGCTCTAGCTCTCATTATATGTCTCAATGACTGAAGCCTGAGCAACATGACAGTGCTTCAGGATCAGGGTCTGTTCCACCACAATTGACGGTTGAAGCACTCCAAAGCTTAATTGTGGATCAGATACCTGAGTTCACAAAGATTGCTCAGCACCTTCTCACTGCAAACATGCCCAATCCAGACTATGAAGCTATCCTCTTATGCCACAGAGATGATGTAGAAATGCAGAAGGCAAAGATCATAGATGAAACTGAGAGAGATGGAAATGTAGATGCTTGGCTACAAGGCAAAAATGACATCCCTCTCTCAGAAGGTCTCCAGTACCTCAAAGAGGAGTACATCACTTCACTAGGGTCTAATGCCAAATCTCTCACCCCTAATGATGTGTATGAGGCAATCAATGACACCTACAAAGGCATTCTCAAGTCTGCACACTACCTTGGCAAGGGCCTAAAAACAGAAGTTCAAGTAGTTTGCACAGCAACTACTCAAGAGGTGCATGAGATAAAAAGGACTTTTGATGCTAAATTCCCTCAAATGGAGACTGTTCTCAAGGACATTCAAACCTGCAAGGCTACTTGTACAAAGATGGACAATGGCTTAGCCATTCTATCAGTTACTGTCAAAGGTCTGGGGCACAAATTTCAAAATTTTTCTGATTAGACAACAGAAGCCAATGCTATGCTAAGAACTATGTTTGCAAATCAGTATGGAGACAAGCTGCCTACTGAAGTCCCAGTGCATTCTATGTCTAAGTTTGAAGTGCAGAGACTGAAAGAACAATCCTTATCTGGCTTCAAATCTACTGAACTGTTCACCAAGGTCAATGCTCTTGAAAGGGAAGTAGCCTCTCTCACCCAGTCTAATGCTCATCTTACAAACACTGTCACTACTCTGACTGAGCAGTTGAACACTCAAGCCACCACCACAGCTGATGTTCTTCTGCATCAACAGTCCATGTTAGCTGATATGATGAAGCACATGGGTCTCCCTCTGCCTGATGAATCTTCAACTCCAAAGGTCAATCCTACAGCCTCTATGCCTGACAACAAGCCTAAGGGGGAGAAGAGGACATCAAGAAACTCAAATCCAAAGGGGGAGAGACCACTAGAAAAGGGCATCAAGTTCAATGAGGGTGGCCATCAAAGAGCTTCAAAATCTTTAACTCATGTGCCTGGCAAAGGAAAAGCCAAAGTTGGTGAGCCTACTTCTCTGCCAGTTGTCACTCTACCAACTGTGCACATCACTACTCCTAGTGGTCAAAAGCAATCTATCACAACCACAGTGGTTGCAGGGAGTATGCCATCTGACAAACCTCCATTCTCCATATCTAAGAGTGCCAAGCCAGTTGAAGTGAAGGTGGTCACTGAGGCCAAGCTACAAGAAATTGCAAACTCAAATGTCTATCATGATGATGCATTCTTGGAGTTTTTGAAAGTCTCAAGAGAACAGGCTGGTGATGCTTTATCATATCATAGGAGTTTGAAGAGTCAGATTGACTATCTCACTGTAGTACCAAGGAGAGTTGATGGCCTATGGCTCAAAGAGATAATGATGGTAGGAAAGATTAAAATATGGCACTTAACCATCAACACTCTACAGGGTCTAAAGCACTCAGAAGTGGATGTGTTCCTTGGACTGATTCAAAAGAAGGATGAAAACAGCAAGAGTCTCTTTGATGAGTTAAGGGATGGTCAACCAGCAAGGCTACCCGAAGTATTCACAAATCCTAGAACCATCATCTATCAGGCTGCAACAAGAATTGATGATATCAAGCAGCTGGTCATTCACAAGCATCTAACTCCTCAGAACAAACCTCTCATTATTGCTATCATTGAGAAGCTGAACAAGAAGAAGGGTTTAAGAACAGCAGAAGAATTGGAAGCTATATCTTATCTCAGGTCATACATTGCAACTGGCATTGTACCTGAATCTGCTAAGTTCAACCCAAGCAAGGATGGTGATCAAGACAAGGATGGAGATAGAAGTGATGGAAGGAGAAGACATCACAGGAGTGATAAGGGTGATGAAGATAAAAAGAAGAAGAAGGATGATAAGGAGAAGAAGAATGATGATGACCAAGGTAAAGTCTCTGAGAGGAAAAGTGGAAGACAGCAAGCCTTAGGCATTGCTCACAGTAACCTCACCACAACACAAGACTCTAAGTTTAGGGTGAATACTGTTAGTAGTGACCTACCAAAATCTACATCTATGGCTTCTGCAACTGTCTTGCCACCTCAAGAAGAGAAGAAGATTCAATGCAAGAAACCATTTGGATATTTCAAAAAGCAAACTGCTAATGGAATACTACAATGGTCTACAAACAAAGGTCACATACTGCTGCCAACTAATCATGTAAAAAGAATCAAATTCAAGCAAGCTGCAAGGAAATCAAAGCTATCCAAATCAAAGACCATGACAATCTATCCAGGCTTAAAACTCCAATCACTAGATGAAGATTTTGATGAAGACCAACTGCAATTCTTACAGGCTCAAAGAATATACCATGTTTCCATTATTGATAACTGCCTTGAGATCAAATATACTGATGGAAGGGAGGAGAAATTCAAACAAGGAGGATGTCAACACTGGGGCAAGCTACATGACATAGAAAGAATCATTGCATTGTTGAGCTCAGAAGATAAAGTAGAAAGAGTATGGAAGCTGGAGCTAATTGATTTTGTGAAGATGAAGAGAGATCATGAGGAGAGAATCAGAAAAGAGTGTCTTGAGAAATGGCTAGCAAGGGAGAAAGAAATTGAGAGACTGGGGATTGAAGCAGAAAAGCTAAGGGCAAAGGAATTGTGTAGAGTTCAGTTTAATCCCTATGTGGTGAAGTATAGGAGGAGAAATGGGGATCAGGTCCACATCAGAATGAACCTACTCAACCACTATCCTGCAAACATTCTGAAACCAGTACTTGAAGATTTCAAAGACTCAATTTTGATTGAAGAATTGGATGCTATGGCAGAAATAATAAAAGCTATGGATGAGAATACAAGGAAGGAGAAAGAAAGAAGACATAAAGCATATGATGATTTGCAAGCCAAAGCTATGGAAAAGGAAATAAATGACAATGGCTAGTACTTCATCATAGGCTGTAAGATTACTCACCCTGTAGTTCTATCCACATTTCTAATCAAAATTCATACATGTACTGTCAAGTTTTATCTTTATGTATGTTAGGCTTGTTATCAGACATGAAATTGTGACTAAGGGTCTTACTCACAATTTGGGGGAGATTGTTAGTCACAGAGGCATGCCTGAATACATCTAATAACAAGCCTAAGTTATTTGTAATGCTATGCATTACTTACATGACCTCTTAACTGAGGGAACCTCTAGTTGTAGAGTTTCTACTGGTTTTGTACTTGTAATAGGCATCAAATTCTACCTGTGTAACTGTACCTATTAAGTCAAGAATAATGTTTGAAAGAAGTTCCAAGGTTCATGCCTCAAGCAAGGAGATAAAGACTGCCAAATAATCACAGTTGGGATTTGAAGAAATGAAGAATTTGCCTAAGTACCAATTCGAGAAGTACATTTGTCTATTCGAGAAGTCTAGCATTCGAGAAGTCAGGGGTTCGATATCTCAGAAGACAATATTCGATATCTCTGAATACACTATTCGATATCTCAGAGATTCGATATTTCTATTACTCTGTTCGAGAACTCAAGGAGTCAACAGGTCAAAGGTGATATTTGAGTTCTCAAAAGGGTCAAAAAGTCAAAGCTACATTCGATATCTCAAAGACTCAAGATGCTATTCGACATCTCAGGGATTCAATGTCAAAATGCTCTATTCGATATCTCAAGGACTCCCAGAGAAAAGAGCTATTCGAGAAGTGATTCGATATGTCAATATAACACTATTCGAGAACTCAGAGTTATCGATTAAGTCAATTCTAGTTCTCGAATCACTCATTGAGCCACTTCTCGAATACATTCTTGAAGACAAAATACTGAAGAATTGTATAAGTCAGAGACCTGAAACAAGCCAAGACGCTTTATTTGACTATGTACTATAAAGCACGTTGGAAAGCCTACAAAGAAGCTTGGAGAGATAAATCAGGGGACAAGGAGCTAAAGAAGTGGATCTGAACAGGCTTTGCAAAGTCAAATCTGTAGCCGTTTGGACTCTTACTAAAATGAGATAGACAGACTGGAAAGTATTTTGTTTACCTACCTTATTTGTAGTAAGTAGGTGTATCCATGTCTATAAGGATACAGCCTCACTTCCTTAGCAGATAAGTTTTTCAAGAAACATCACAAGAAATATCTCTCTGAGTGAAACGAAGCTGAGAATACTATCATTTGTATTCACAGTTTGTAGCAAAATCTTTATCTAATAAAATATTAGATGAAAGTGATATTGTGTTGTGTTTGTCTTTGTTATCCGCACTTACATATCTCACACACTCAACACATATCTTGTTGCAAAGATTCAAGAACGAAGAAAAGTTTAAGAATCCATTCACCCCCCCTCTGTATTCTTTTACTGTATTCAATACTCAACAAGCACACAAACTGTTGTCTAATCGTGTACCAGACAATGTACCTAGTTATGGAAAATGTTGTCTGATACCTAGAAACAGCAACAGTCGCATAAAAAATGCTTGTCTGAAATCATTTCAGACAAGTAGTTTATAAACCATGACCGTTGTTGTTCAATAGAAAAGACAATGGAATAAAACCATTGTTGGAGAGCATGACAGACAACGGTTTAATAAAAAAAAGAAATATGTGACAACTGTTTTTGCCCGTTGTCTGATACTTTTTTCTCGTCATCTATTGAGATGCCGTTTTATACTTGTATCAGACAACGGTAAACAAACCATTGTCAAAAAGATTTCCATACAACGTGTCTAGTTATGAAAACCGTTGTCTGATACCTAGAAACAACAACGGTTTTTCTTTTTATGTGTTTTATGTGTTCTCTTTAAACAACAATTTTTATTTATGTTTCTTGTAGTCAGAAAATGGTTTTTTCTTTTTATGTGTTGTATGTGCATAGAATAGACAATGGTTTTAGACATACAAAAAAGGAGCTATAACAGAAAATTAAAAAGCCAAAATTTACCAATGCAATTATATTCACCCAAAAACTACCAAAACCTACATATTCATTCACCAATATTCATTCACTAAAAACCAACATCATTCAATCATAAACCATTCACCAACCACCACTACATCGATCTAAATCCGAATTTACAACCAAAATAACCAACTTAAAATATTTACCAAAATATTTTGGGATGAACATTAAACTAGCTAATTCACTTAATAGTCAACAAAAAATACCCACTGTTTTGACCTTGAAGCTTTTAAATAGCGGGAAAGAAAAAGCTATGGCTGCTAGCAGTGATAAGCGAAGAAGATGCAACAAATGCAACAATGTAGCTGGACACAATGCTCGCACATGTCCGAATTCAAGAATTAGTCTTTCTACCACCACTTTCATCATTCCAAGCATTAATACACATGTTTGATTACAAACTTGTAATTAGATTTGGATTTCCTTATAACTGTTTTTTTATTTGCAGATTCTTTTGAAATGTGTTCAAGTTTGGTTAACGAATTGATTTTTATATTGCACAAGCATTTCAATTTTTATTTTAAATTATAAATCTGCTTCAGACCTAAAAAAATTGCAATTTTAAATATAGTGCACTAAAATAAACACATTTATTGGTATTCGAACCTTCTGCTTCCACAGTAGAAGACGTACTATACTTGGAAGGTTAATATTATTCCATTCTTTTTTCCACAAAAACTACACTTGTACTTTTTAGTCCCATCACTAAACTTGTCTTAAACATCCAATTTATTAATATAGATATTGGTCTTGAATTATTTTTATGAATATAAATGGAAGTCCTTCAATCACCTTCACTATGAATAATTAATTTTTCACTACCATGTTCTAAAATTGAAAATGAAAAAAAAAAGGTAATTAGTGAGACTTACCATTATTCTAGGTCTTTATGTTAAAAAATTTATTTCCACAAACTTCCAATTTTAAAAATACTCAAGGTTTATCATATATTCTACTTTTGAACTTCTCCGAACTATAGCTAAACTCCCAATCAAAATTGTTTAAATGGAGATAAGTCATTGGTGTTCGTTTTTTCATTCGTTTTGGTTTACCATAAAAATATTATGTTTTTTTTTATCAAATTCTACATTCGAACATTCCGGTTCCACAGTAGAATTCGTCTGACACTTGAGAGGTTAATAACATTCACTTCCTTTTTCTAGAAAAACTACACTTGTACTTATCAGTTTTGTCACTAAACAAGTCTTAAACATGTCATTTATTATCTATAAAGGATTAGTCCTGAATTATTTTAACATATTTAAATATATTACCTTCAATCACCTTTACTATGAACAAATAATTTTTCACTACCAAATTTTAAAATTTGAAAATGAAATAAAAGGGAAAAGATAAATTACACGTTGTAGCATTGAAAAAATAAAGTTATTCTTATTTTGAAACGTGTATCATTCGAACATTTTTCTTCAACAATAGAAAACGTACTACACTTGACATTTTAATAATATTCGATTCTTTTTTTTTCCATAAATACTACACTTTTACTTTTTAGTCTGATAAAGTATTCGCAAATACTCGTTTATTCAATCGTGAAGGCATAAAGCCTTAATTCATTTACAATATAATGAACGCTTATATAGGCAATACCTAATCATAATAATTACGGTAACTTCCCGTATTACATCATAATAATATGTCTAACATCCCCCCTAAAACTGAAGATACAAGTATCGAGAATTTGTAAAATAATAAAAAAATTAAAAAAACAAAAAAATCTTGAAAATAGTCGTCATCGTTTCTAATCGAGAAATGGCCGTCGTTCATCGTCGTCGTTTGTTGTTGTTTTCATCGATAAACAATCAAAGGGTCGTCGTTGGTCGTCGTTTCTTGTCGTTTCCATCAAAAACGATCAACAGATCATCGTCATTGTTTTCAGGTTCGTCGTCGTCGGTTTTGTCATCAAGAAACATATTATGAAAACGGTGGTTGTCAGATTTGTCGTCGTCGGTTTTGTTGTCGCTAAGTTTAGGTCAAGGTCTCCAGTTTTTGTAAGACTCTTGATACCATGATAGAGTATTCGCAAATACTCTTTTACTCAATCGTGAAGGCATAAAACCTTAATTCGTTTACAATATAATGAACGCTAATATAGGCGATACCTAATCGTAATAATTACGGTAACTTCCCGTATTACATCATAATAATATGTCAACACAGTCCTGTCACTAACCTTGTCTTTTAATATAGAGATTAGTCCTGAATTATTTTTTCGCATTTAAATATAATCCCTTTAAATATTTGTGGCATGAACAATTTATTTTTCACCTAAGATAATTTTCTCACTACCATGTTCTAACATTCTTGGTCTTTATATTTTTAAGAATTTTGTTGAGCACATTAGTAATTATTTTTTTAATAAGGTAATTAATGTGTATATATATTTTTAAGAATTTTGTGGAAATAATTACCATGTTCTAAATTTGAAAATAAAAAATCCATATATCCGATTTTAATTGCTTTTATTTTGCATTGCTGTTAAACATCAGGATGCTGTCGAGCTGTCTCCAAGCCACTGTCACGTCTTGTATTGGTTTCTGATAACGTTTTAATTTAATAAAGAGTTCATAGAATGTCGATCTCCGTTTTATTTGTTATAATTTAATTTGCCGTGGTGCTAAGTGGTATCATTTAATTAGTCATTAGTATTCAAGCAATGACTTGTCATTGCTTGACCACGAGATGCAATTGTAATAGAGGAGAAGACAGGATCAAATAATCAATTTCAATCGGTAAACATTATGCGAACACAAATTCCATTAATAAAAAGGATCCCGCCAGGGAACGAACTATCAGCCCAATGAACTGAAGGACAGGTCATGCAATTCAATGAGAAACAAACAGAATTAAAGGGCCTTGTTGCTGACAGAGGCCATAGATGCCGTCTTCACAAGGTTCGCGAGGAGGTTCGGTGTCATGTGTATCATACTGTCATCGGCGGATTCTGTCCGCCTATGTGTCGAAGTGGGATGAGGGTCCTCAGCCGTTTTGCTGGATGGAACTTCACCGATGCTGTGTCGGGATGAAGTAGAGCGCAGGGATTGTTGGTACGACTCGCCCATGCCAATTGTCAATGGGAGGTACGTCCCCTTGTTAATGTCGTTCGCCTCCATGGTGATGGCCTCTTGTTCGGGCATCAGTAACAATGGGGGTGCCCGCTCCACGTGACCAAAATCGATTTGGTCGTGGGAAACATGCCCAGCGATGATCTTCACGGATGGAGAACGCCAAGTGATGAACTCCGAGTGTTTCTCGGATGATAGCTTCAGGCGTGCCTTGATGGTACAGAATGGGGTGTCCGTGTTCATGTTCGTGCGACTCGTTCTGATCGTCGCCTTCCAAGGGATGGCGTCGTTCATGGAAAAATACGAGTCGGAGAAGAAGTTCATATGGTAATGGCCATGGATGGGCAACCTGTACCATGCTTGTCGAGACTGGTCGACGTTCAATCTCATGTCGTGTATCTCTATGTCAACCAACCCTTGTGCGTTGTGCGGTGTAAGAGGTCGATACTCAATCTGGCAATGGTCGATCTTCATGCATTTTCGAGTCAATCGACTGAAGGTTAGATCCTTCAGACTGGGAAAAGACATTTTGATGTTCTGGGTTGCGTTTGATAATCGGTACTCATTTCTGCGGGATTTGTGATACGTGTTATCGAACTGGGGGTCCATGCCCTCGAGGCAGAAATGATTTTTAATTAATTGGACAAGCTGAGAATCTGGTGGAGGTGATCCACGGTATATAGTGTGTGGCTCACAATATGTTTTAATCCAACGGTCTGAGTGTATTGGTGTACATGCGATTGGACGATCGAGATCAACCACTATTGGAGTGCATAGTGTCCGCACATGGGGCAAATAGTTCCATTTGTGGTGTAAAAGGACTACACTACCCCCCGAATTTTTAACTGTACACGGAAAGCCAGGGGCATTTCCGTCTTTTCTGGGTGTACTCCAATACTCCAATACTATAGCAAAGGTGAAGGGGGCTTCCTCGTAATCGTCATGGGCATTGCTAGCCCATTTCTTGCCGGAACGCCCATCCTTCTTGAACTCACCCCAGTCTGCATAATCGCCGTCCTTGGCAATGTATTCATTGACATCGTTGCTGGACTTAGCCCCTTGCATGTTGGGATGGAACATCATGGAGGTGGAGGGATGTCTAAGATCGAAGTGCCGGTGATTGGTAAATTGAGCCTTGCCTTCGAACTGGATTAGTACGTGGAGATGGGGTTCCCCATCTTCGTGCAACTCCCTAGCGACCCTGATGAATTTCTTGTTGGATGGGCAAAAAATTGATCGTAGCTGCTCCAGTGCCTCCTCCTTGGACAATGAACATCGTGGATAGGTGAGGAATACGTTCTTTGCCTGCAACCGGTATCGTTTTTGAGGCGGTGGCATTTTGGTAAATATCGGGTGTACTCCAATTGGGAGCTCTTCACTGCTATCCCATGTATTGGAGTATTGGAGTACAATATATAGAGGTGGCTTGGGGGAGGGGAGGCCCTCATTAATATTACTGAGGGCCGACCCGGCCGGCCGACACGTGGCGGTCGCGCAGCGACTTTTGTGTCTGGCTCCTTGCTTTTTTCGAAATATCGCGAATTAATTTTTAAAAATTATGACATTTAACATGTTTTAAAGCCCAGGTCAACTCTCGCGTCAACTTTACGTCACCTTTTGCTTTTGCTTTTGTCTAAAGCTAAAGCGAGGGTCCCACATGTCCCCCCGTCCTCTTCCCAGCCAATCAGAACGCTCTTCATTCTCATCTATCGGAAAACTTAATTATTTTATTTTTTTATCGAAAATAAAATCCATATATCCGATTTTAATTGCTTTTATTTTGCATTGCATTAAACATCAGGATGCTGATGTTTAACAGAAATCCCACAAGAAATGCTAGAATATTCACTTTATTTTTTTCGGAAAAAAATAAAATTATTATAGCGGAATTTTTTTCCTTTATCTTTCGGTACATGAAACATCATCATCGTGATGTTTCAAACAAACACAACAAGGAATGCAAGGGATTACAAGGACCCTATCACTACTGATCTTATTCAGATCGGGGGAAAAATTACACATTACAACTACGTGAATGTTATTAATTAACGGAGCCATGATTGGCTCGTACTTATTGCTGATGATCATCCTATCCTTGAACATCTCAATTAGACTATATTGCAGGTAATCCCTCTTGTCACGTGGGATGTCAAATACCACGTGTCTTCCCAAGGATGAAACGTACTGATACGCTACATTGTCAGCCGAACCTCCTCGAGTATAGAAATAGCCTCTACGGTACAGGTCCCTGGCATACGTGGACTTTCCCTCACCACCAGTGGGGCCGTATACCCAGATGATCGTACGATCATCGGGGTCCATCTGCAGCGTCCGTTCCAAATGCAGTTGCCACGATTTCCAATTTCCGAACTCGATTTCCGGCACCGATTGCCGGAATTCGTCCTCGGCGAGCTTCGCCTTTACACGTCGATACAGGGAGGGATTCTCCTCCATCACCCTTTCCGGTGACCGGGCCACGTCGTCCCTTTGTCGTCTCCTGTGGGACCCAGAAGGGCAGTAATCCCCAAATTCAAAAGGGCCCAAAACCCTAGTTTCCAATTTCAGACAATAGTCGCGGGCTTCGTCCGTCTTCCTCGCCCGTTGTTTTTCCAGGTGCGGCTTGAGATCGCCGAATATGGCCCGCACCTGGTTCAGGGTTCTGTCGCCCTTCAATTGCAGGTACCCCTGGAGATGACGACGGCGACTCGTCGGAGCTTCCTCCTCCTGCCAACAGGCGTATGTCACGTGGGTATTTTCGAATAGAGGCACCAGCGACGGCGCCGTGGTGCCGGGGAAGAAGACGGTGAAACACCACCACCTCCCCTTTAGCGCAGGCATGCTCGAAAATACAGGGGGGGCAAATTGCAATTTTGGGGTCCCAGGGGCGGGGTCGCGATGCGGGTAATACTAGGCCGCATCGCCTTTATATATCCTCGGGACCCAGAGGTGGGCCCCACGCGCTTCCCAAATTGCAAAAAGGTCCCCAGGGTTTCAATTATTTGCCAGAGGGCCCCTCTGACTTTCCATTGACTACCAAACATGGGCTTCTATCCTAATCTCTCGCTTATTGGGCCTGACTAGCAGGCCCAATTACCTTAACATTGTGGAGACGGGCCCGCGCAGCGGAACTAGGCCGCATCGCCTTTATATATCCTCGGGCCCGTCTCCACAATGTTAAGGTAATTGGGCCTGTTAGTCAGGCCCAATAAGCGAGAGATTAGGATAGAAGCCCATGTTTGGTAGTCAATGGAAAGTCAGAGGGGCCGCTAAAGGCCAGGAGGGACTATTACCCATAAAAGACAAAATGTACTCCAATACTCCAATACTATAGCAAAGGTGAAGGGGACTCAATTGGAGTACACCCAGAAAAGACGGAAATGCCCCTGGCTTTCCGTGTACAGTTAAAAATTCGGGGGGTAGTGTAGTCCTTTTACACCACAAATGGAACTATTTGCCCCATGTGCGGACACTATGCACTCCAATAGTGGTTGATCTCGATCGTCCAATCGCATGTACTCCAATACACTCAGACCGTTGGATTAAAACATATTGTGAGCCACACACTATATACCGTGGATCACCTCCACCAGATTCTCAGCTTGTCCAATTAATTAAAAATCATTTCTGCCTCGAGGGCATGGACCCCCAGTTCGATAACACGTATCACAAATCCCGCAGAAATGAGTACCGATTATCAAACGCAACCCAGAACATCAAAATGTCTTTTCCCAGTCTGAAGGATCTAACCTTCAGTCGATTGACTCGAAAATGCATGAAGATCGACCATTGCCAGATTGAGTATCGACCTCTTACACCGCACAACGCACAAGGGTTGGTTGACATAGAGATACACGACATGAGATTGAACGTCGACCAGTCTCGACAAGCATGGTACAGGTTGCCCATCCATGGCCATTACCATATGAACTTCTTTTCCGACTCGTATTTTTCCATGAACGACGCCATCCCTTGGAAGGCGACGATCAGAACGAGTCGCACGAACATGAACACGGACACCCCATTCTGTACCATCAAGGCACGCCTGAAGCTATCATCCGAGAAACACTCGGAGTTCATCACTTGGCGTTCTCCATCCGTGAAGATCATCGCTGGGCATGTTTCCCACGACCAAATCGATTTTGGTCACGTGGAGCGGGCACCCCCATTGTTACTGATGCCCGAACAAGAGGCCATCACCATGGAGGCGAACGACATTAACAAGGTGTCATGTGTATCATACTGTCATCGGCGGCCTCTGTCAGCAACAAGGCCCTTTAATTCTATTTGTTTCTCATTGAATTGCATGACCTGTCCTTCAGTTCATTGGGCTGATTGTTCGTTCCCTGGCGGGATCCTTTTTATTAATGGAATTTGTGTTCGCATAATGTTTACCGATTGAAATTGATTATTTGATCCTGTCTTCTCCTCTATTGCAATTGCATCTCGTGGTCAAGCAATGACAAGTCATTGCTTGAATACTAATGACTAATTAAATGATACCACTTAGCATCACGGCAAATTAAATTATAACAAATAAAACGGAGATCGACATTCTATGAACTCTTTATTAAATTAAAACGTTATCAGAAACCAATACAAGACGTGACAGTGGCTTGGAGACAGCTCGTTGTCGAGCTGTCGTATGCCATGTAATACAACAAGGCATTCTTGGCAATATTTAAATAATTGCCACCTCGGGTATCCTCTGCGTAATCATGGAATTGGACCCAAATGGGATTGGCCAACTGGACGGGCACATCGAAAATGGAAAAGTATGTTGTCGCAGCCGATTGCAGGACGGTCCGCTTACGGGCAAGCAACTGGAACCTCTGGGTCTGATCATTCCTAGGGGCCACGTCCACCACTGAAAGGGACGTGGACGTCTCGAACACGTCCACGAACTTTGGCAAATCCGTGCCATGTAACACCCCCAGATCCGGGGTCCGGGATCCGGTGGTTACGGTTTCCAATTCTGTCCACAACAATTGAACTTTCCTTAATCATAAAATAAATTACGTCTCTATAACCCAACACAACAATATACAACACACCCGTTATAGTCCCAGAGATGAAATCAGAGTAACAATCAAATTTTTATTAATCCCATTATGAGTTCTTACAATCCAAAAGAATTTCAATATAATACATACTCTTTGCCATCCATTTACATAAGTCATACTAGACCATATTCTTGGTACTGAAAGAATAAATAAACCCTACCAATAGTTTCTTCTTCCGCTCTGGTAGTCTCATCGTCCTCGCCCGCGTCGAGTGCGCCTTGTGCGAGTCATCTGGTCTAGCTGTTGTTGTGATATAATAATAAAGCAAGGGTGAGCAATAGCCCACCAACAATAATATATAACTGAACGATCATGTAACAGTTCAAAAGTATCTTTCAAACCATATGCCATGCATTTACGGAAATGATGCCAGTATAATATGAACGATGAAGTTACAAGGTAACTTAAAGTATTTGTTTGTAGAAATATCTGCTACATCAAAGTAAGCGAGATATTCTTATTGTTATTAAGAAGAGGAACTTGCAAGAAAAGGTTGCAATTCCAGTTATGACCCTTTTCCAACTCTGCCAACAGTAATCATGTTGCTGGAAATAAATAAATTTGGATGATGAACCAATGATGGAGTATTCACCGCGCCCGCTGTTCCAATCTTGATGATCAGTCGAGATCGTACAGCTCAATTTAGATTTACTACCGGTAGAAGGAAGAACTGACGGCTTTAATTGTATACCGCCTTACTAGCTCTCCCCGGCCAATGGTTGGGCCAAAGGGGATGGACCGGCGCTACTCGGCCTCTTACACGACTCCTAGTTCAAATAGAATTCATGATTCTGAATGTAACGTTCGTCCCCCTTTCCCCAAGTATAATACTTGTTGATAAGACTCCACAAAGTAGTCGTATCTAGTTGGAAAGGAAAATTTATCAATAACTCCCAAGCTATTACTTGGTACGGATATCAACTTGTTCCAGTAATCTTACCCCTCGAAAGATGAGAAGGTAAGCAACGACTTAATAAGTCAACAGCACCCGAGTTGTGAGTGAAGGGAATACTTTATGACCGGGAAGTCGACAAGATAAATAACATTTTTCAAGTAAGGTTCCCTTATTATTAAGGGGATAGACTCAAAGAAGAATAATGTCTAAGAACCTTTCTTGATATAAGATTAATAATAATATGACTCCGAGATATTTTCTGTAATAATCGAAGAAGATAAACCTTATCGAGGTTATTCTAAGTATGGAATAAATATCCAGAGAATATTTATTGAATTAAAATATTTAAAGAATATTTGGGAATATGAAAGAATATCTTTAATCAGAGTATTTCTCAAAATAATCCCTGAAGAAATATCAGGAGAATGTTTATTGAATAAATAAATATTTAAATGAATATTCAAAACAATATTCATTAATTAATAAGACCTGAAAAGAATATTTAAGGTAATGTTCATAATTAATTAGGAATTTAAATGAATATTCAAAAGTAATATTCATTTAATGAATAATATCATAAATGAATATCAAGTAATATTCATTTAGTAATCCAAGCCTTAAGGAATATTCGAGATAATATTCGATAATTAAATCAAGCTTCAGATGAATATTAAAATAATATTCATCAAGTATTTAATATCTTAAATGAATATTCAAAAGTAATATTTATTTAATAAAATAATTTTCTAAAAGAATATCCAAACAATATTCATTCAGTAGTCTCATCTTTAGAAGAATATTCGAAATAATAATCGATAATCAATTCGACTCTGAATGAATATTGAGAAATATTATTCGTCGAATGATTACGTTCAAATAATTATTTGAAGTAAGGATCGTTAAAATAATTAGTCTCGAACGAATATTCAAATAATATTCGTCGCCCAAATAATAGAAAATATTTACTTAAATATTTTCCTCCGAGGTAATCTCGATATATCAAGGAATATTGACTCCCGGTCTATTTTTGATTAATAAGATGTATACGCCCTTCTATGAGGGTCTTACAACAACCGGCTTATAACTGATATATAACTATCTAGCTTATAAGCCAACAATAACATTCAGGGAACAAGTATATCAATTCAACTTGAAGGTAGGCATGCATGCAATGGCATATGTATATCAGCAATCATATATATATATTTATTCAATCACAACAACAGCCTAAAAGAAGGGAATTGAAACTTGCCTGGTAGTCGAGTACGGTAAGGGGTAGTGGTAGCGGGTCCCGGTTCAGCTTGGTGATCTATAAATAGCCAAGGCATTCGGGATTAATCACTTAACATATTAAAAGTTAAGTTATACTTAATTCGAAACACGTTCTCGAGTTATCTCGTTATACCCCTTTTTGTGGATTACTTTATCACTGATCCGACCCGACATTCGTTCGTTAATACGACATGTCATTGTACTTATACTTGGGACATACTTAGTCATATGAGTTCTAAAGTCGATTGTTACGAACCAATACTATACTCCGAGTTTTATCGCCCGTTTTCTAAGTGTTTTACCGAAGTTATAAAAGAGTCGTCTTTTAGGGGTTCGTTCGCGTTTAACCTCGACTCGAACATTTTTAATAAATCGAAAAACGATCCTTTTGACATACGGGTTTCTTTCACACCTTCCTTTTTACCTCTAGTATTTATTTACCAAGATTCGCCATGACGTTACATAGTTTACGAGGGTTCAATTACAGTTACGAACTTTCGTTTACGGATTCGAACTACTTTTAGTAATTTGGTCATAAATCCTAAACCGTAAGTCCGTTTCACGTGATCTTTATATCAAAACGAAGCTTAGAACATTACCTATCCTATCATGGCAGATAAGGTCTCTGGACATTAGGGGTTCGACATGGAAAATGGCATACAAAACATGGTATTGTAAAATTTGGCATTATAACGGCTGTAAATCGAATATCTATCAATTTCGAATCTTCCCATAAACATAGTATCCAACCCAAACAACATATACATGACTTATATACATGAACTGAGGCCAAGCAATGCCTTTCCGTTCATCTAGCTATTTACATCATTAATCCAAAATCCATACATAATCATGCTTATAATCTTAACATAACCATAACTAAGTTATAACTATCATAAACATGCTTAAATCTCAAACAAGGGTTAGGGTTTCAAGAGCTTTATACCTTCCTTGGAGTGTGTTCTAGCCTCACTAAGCTTTGTATGATCCTTGGGTGGCCTTAAGCTAGCTAAATCAACCATAAAAATCAAAGAAAACCAACATTAGTTCTTGAAGAACACTATTCACCCTCCTTGTAAATGATTTATTTGAAAATGGAAACAAAGGATTTTGGACTTGAAATTTCTAGGAGATTAGTTTCTTGAAATATAGAACTCACCTTAAAAATTACAAGATCAAACAAGGAGTGGAAGGTGGACTTTTGTTTTTGAATTTCCTTAAAGCCGAATGGAAGAAAAAAATGGGAGAATGGAGTTGTTTGGCTTGCTTCACTTTGCTCTCATCTATTTTGTGTGAATTATTGCTTGGTTTAGAAAATATCTTGTATAAAGTGACTTTAATAAAGTGGTGATGTATTGGATGATGGAGATTGCATGCCAAGTGTTGATCCTTGGATGGTTATAAGCTAACTAGTTTGTTTGTTTTGCTAAGTACTTGTTCAATCTCTAATTGTCTAGTTACTTAGCCCACTTGGTTGCTAGATATTTATCTAGTAGCTTGCACAATACTCTTGCTTCCTCTGCTTGTTTCTGTGTCCGGTTATTACCCGTTTCGATTGATCGTTCGTGGGAATATTTCACGGATTTCTAATTAGGGTTTACCGGGAATCCTCTTTAATATTAATACTTTCATTCTCCATCTTTCATTCTAACTTTCCAATTTATATTCCTTAAATCCATTCGTTAAATACTTAAGGCTATCAGTGTCCAGGGAACTCTCGGAGAAAATAAAAGTGCGGTTTTTCAGAATCCGACAGCTTTTATATACACTTATTTTCCCCCTGGATCACTAATATGAACTCGGAAATCCGTTCCGAATACTTCTATATAGTGTCGTCTCATATTATTATATACTCCCACCAAAACACTATTCATTCTGTATTCTTTACTTGTTCTCTTAGGGTTGTATAATTGTCCGTATTCTCTTTCGATCGTTCCTTAACCTTTTTACGGAACTACTGGATTAATCGCTATCGATCTGGATGACATGAGAGTATTCTCTTGCTTGAATTTGCCATATCTTATTCCCTTAGAAGATAGATTATTCTTACCTATGTTGTCACCCTTTAGCATTCTTCAAGACATAGAAATAATAAAGTCGAATTCCATTCATTCTTTCCAAATATCAATTATTACATTGTAGCCATAACCACTCCTCAGTGGTTTCCTACCTTCATTCTTAAATCAAATATAATAACATCCCAAAATATCAAATCCTCAAAGTTAATATCTCAATTCTTGGATTATAATAATATTTAATCCACTGTCCGGTCAAATATTATACCGAAAAGAATTTGGAATTTCTGAATTCCGATCGTCTCTGCATTCACTTATTTCCTCCGCGTATTACTAATATGACTTCGAAACATCCATATCACGTCCCGTACATAGGGTGGAGTGAAAAGTTTTCCAACTTACAAAATCACTATTCATCCACCAAATACTATGCACGTACAGGAAACACTATGCACGTACGGGAAATACTATGCACGTACGGGAAACACTATGCAGGTACTGGAAACACTATGCACGTACTCATTTCCCTTCAAGGATCCGTTAGCTCCTTCCCGGATGGTAGATTATTCTTATCCAGGTCCTCAACCATCGAATTACTCTATTCTGACCATATACCAATGCATCAGGATCATTGTCCAAAGCAATATCCATTCATTACAATCATCGTTCTCTGAAACCACCATTCATTAGAGTTGGTGACCTTGTTGTCGGAATCATTGTTCCTCATTTAATCATTACTTAATAAAAAGTTTTAATTATATCCAAAATTTGGGGTTCTTACAGTCTCCCCTCCTTAAAAGGATTCCGTCCCGGAATCAGGTAGGAAGCAAAGAGTCGTTTGCCTGTCGTTCACTCTTTAGCTTCCCGGTCAATTCTTAGTCGTTCTACCCTTCCTCAGCACATCTTCTAGTGCTACAATTCATACTTTATCCTTTTTCCATCAACGTTGCTACTTTTCGTACAACTCACTATCCGGGTTATACTCTTACTCAGTCTTATCCTTATTGATACCTGCAGTAACCTTGGTATCACTATCACCCTACGATTCGGAGGTAACCTCGCTCGTACTGTGCATTTCCTGATTGCTTTAATCTTCGCAATCTCGGTCAATATAGAGAAGTGGAAAGATTTATTGAGAGATCACTATGATCAATTGAACATTTGTTATATTGCATAGTTAGTACAGAAGGGGGCCAGCCTTTAGTACTTGACAAGCAATTAAACAAGTCATGGCATTCCACTTAGACTTCTATCACATAGACAGATAGTCACGTAGCAGTACCTCCCCTCCTAAAAGGGTTGTTCTTCTCAATTCATAAAGAAGATGAATAAGAGAGAAGAAGAGTAAAGAGTTCTAAAGGATTATAGAAAGCTTTCATGATTGTAGAATATCATACTCAGAATTTACCTCTGAACTATAGAGGTTTATCAAAGAAGAAATTAATCATAATTATATCCAATACTATTTGATCGCAATCTCACGTGTCAACATATCTTGCTGCTTTGTCCATTATTCTATGGACAAATACTCTTGTTCAATCTTAGCGATACTCACATTCGGGAAATCCTTCAACCTTTCAGGTTAAATCTTAGATTTCTCACTTGGCATCATTATTACTGACATCCCATATCATGTTACTAGCTTTTTCATAACTATAGTATTGACACTATCAGGTTGTCATCCTGAGAATTCATTAGAAAACCCATTCATAACATTCCTTGCTTCTCATTCCATAGTTGCTTCCCCAGCCTTTTCTTTATCAATCACATCCTTCTTATTAGCTGATTCTTACTCATTTCTATTATTTACTTTCACCTTCACCTCTTTATTGAGACACCTTTTTGCACTTGGTACCTCCTTATCGGTATTCCGTCTCATTTATTCTATAATCATCACGTTATTTCAATTTAAACTTTCCGAAATGAATCTGGCCCGATTCCTTTAACTTAGATTCATATAATCTACTTCTGCCAACCTTGTTTCTCATTACTTGTTCTTTTCTATCCGTGGTTTTCCACAGGTTGTCTTTCGTAAGTCAGACCAGGTCGTATATCTACATGCTCGTACTCCTATCATCTGTTGAACATCTGCATTTTACTGGCGTAGCCTGGCCACATGAAAACCCGTTATGACCGTGCTATAATTTTGGGGGTAAGGCTGGCTCGAATACCGCCGTCCGAACACTTTAAACTCTCAAGTGGCCCAATAAGTCTTGGGCTCAACCGCCCTTCCCTCCAAGTCTCATTAATTCTTTCTACGGGAATACGTTTAGCATCACGAATTATCAACCTCATATTCTTTATCTTGTTTGTGCAGAAGTACACTAACACAAACTTGCTTGTCATTCATCAACATGCCATTTAGCTTAGCAATAGCAGCACTTTCTTTATCTTTATGTTGTCATCTCCTTTCTTAGAAGAATCACCATCGCTTGTTGTTTACGTAGTGCGTTAATAGTTAACCCTACGGGTTTCAAATCCCTTAGGGAGACAAAGTAATCATTATTCCTTATCCATAAGGAACACTTCCTGAACTTGATGTAGATATAACGTGAAGCAGATAGAATTGCAGAAGAGTTTCAAGCATCGCAGCTAGGTCCGGTTGATGAAACTATCACTTATGCATCTTCCATAAAAGACTGGAAACTTAACGGTTTACTTCATCAATTTTGTACCATGGTCCTGGTTTGCCTCAAAACGGGACCTTCTAAGGTACGTAATATGCTTAAGACTCCATCAGGAATCGAATCTTTACTTAAACTATTATTACTGTTAATTCTTGCACAGTCATCAGAAGGAATATAAATTCCTCCATTCCGATATGACCTTCAAGGTCCTTCCAAATATCATCCTGTTTCTTCGGTATGAACATTTGTAATTATTCCTTTATACTTAGATCGTCGGCCACCTCATTGGCCTTTCTTGGTGATAATGATTTCTTGTAACCCAGGTTTTCTGGGTACATTCCAGCTCAAGTTTTTTTTTTTTTTTCTACCTCATTCCCATCACTGTTGGGTTAAAACATTCTCCCTTAAGCTCTGCTGAAGGAGAAAAAATATAACTATCAGTCATTTCCATAAGTCATTGCTTCCACCTACCCGTGGGAACTTTATCACGTTTTATTCCCAATCCTACTTAGGATACTACTTTTCTTAGTTCCTTCCTTATCTTAGGATAATCTCAACCTTTATAGGTTCAATCCATACTTCCTCAGGGTTTCATACATACCTCATCTGGCACTATTGTTACTATGTCATACATTCCTTACCAAACTTCCATTTTGAAGTTCGGAATATTACCTTTTTTCCTTGTAAGGTTTCGTAGGCCATCCTTATCATTCCTCCGGTATTTTCTGGGTACCGGGTATATCAAAATGTCATTGATCAATACTCTAATAATTCTATCTATGTTCTTTCCAGCACTCTTTTTAATAATCCTTACCGGTCATTGTTGCCTTAGCAAGTCCAGCTCATATCATCTGAAGTCATAATGTCGTTATTAGGGTTAATGCCACCCCTTGTGCATTCCCCAGGGTTTGTCTTAATTTATGGATATCCTATCCTTAATTCAACTGCCAAGGAATTCTTGCATCTTATAATTGGCAATTAGATCATGTATCCTTAATAAAGGTCTCTTTTCAATCATTCTCATTTGATAATTGATCGGTGGTTTAATGCCACCCTCTTCTTTCAGATAGTTGTCAGCCTATTTGGCCTTCCAAAAAGGCAACGTATGTCAATCTCTTCTCTTACCGAACTTGTAAATGGTAGCAAGGATGTTCTGGAAGATATTGGTCGAGTTCAACGTGAATCTCTTAGTGCTTATCGTTCTTCGCAAAGGTACTTGCCTCAGACAAAATTCCTACAGCATACTGTTCAATTTCTGACCTTTTCTATACCCTCTTCATATACCTTCATTGTTTACTTTCCTCCGTCATAATATATTCATGGTATTCATGATACCCTAACATCATACATCTCAAGTCACTATACTTCCATTTTACTCGAAATCTTGGACAACCATATACACATGAGTCACTTCAGTACGGGTGACCCCATCCCAAAAAGGTCTAGTGAATTCCCAATCAAAACATGGGTTGTTCGGCAGAAGATTCAAATGATCTCATTAATGTTTCCTTTATATCAGAAGCCCTTGCAGTCGGTGCTTTCTTAGAAGCAACCCTGCTTTGTCTTTTCATTGCTGGTCTAGTCGCTTTATAGTCCGTTGTGACTTGGCCTCAACTGGCCACACATAAAAATACATGATTTTAGGGGTTGGCTAATAGCATTACTTTTCTAGCAATTGCCGGCATAGTGCCTTCTTCTTTGATACCTTTCTACCTTTCCAAAACTTTACTCCATATAAGTCTTAATCGACTACTCGGCACCGTCTCCGGTCACCTTTCCTCCACTTTTATCTTTTCAACTATTCTTATCAATCCTGCGTGCCACACAAGCTTACCATTCCTGGCATAACAGCCTTTTCATTTAAGTCAATCCTGGAATTTCTCAGTCCGGCTGGTTTCTTACTTACATTTCCTATTTTCGTCCAATCTCACTTCATCATTTTATCACTACCGTCGATTGTAATGTTCAGGGTCCGTTTACTAACCCATTTTACAGCATCCTTACCCAAATCACAGGGTTTGCTCCAATTTTTACTCTCTTCCGTGACATTCTCTGATAATCAGAAAGACAAGGTTTGCCAAAATTCACCGAATTCCTTTCCAGACTCAGGGAAATTTTGATCAATCTACCCACCTATTGGTAACATTAAGGAGACCAGTTTCGAAACCTGAAGAATAGTTCTATGAACCTCCAAGCAGGTGGAATCATAAGCAGTCATAGTTAACGAAATAATCATCATCGGATTGGAAGTTTACCCACTGGAGAGGAATCAATTATATCCATCCCTTAGAAGGGAATCAATAGTTTCAAACTGAAACCTGTCACAACGTCTAGATATTCAATACTACCAAATGTCGGTCTACCTAACCCTTTATGCGAAGCGTCATTGGAAGCACAAAGTCTTCTTTTTCCATTAAGCAATGCCAGCTCTTGGTCATTACCAATTTCACCTTTTAGCTCCAGGAAGATTTTCTCACATTTTTCTCTTTAACTGTTGATCGTATTACTTGATCTATTATAATTCCGTGTCGGAGTAAACTTAAGGTAACTACTATAATCCATTCAAAGAGAAGAAGGAATTTAATATTCCTCTGAATCACATGCATCTAACGTTTCTGGTTCATCATTTAACTGAGTTGAATTAACTCTATACTCAGTCTCTGGCAGTAGTCTCATTACGAGTTCATCTTGACTCACTGGTCTTATCTTCCGGTAGGTTCTGAGATCATTGTCTTGCTTACTACTTCCTTATATAACTTTACCCAATCATGCTATCACTTCCCAATGTCTTTACTTTCTAAATGATTCATTCATAAAATGAACATTTTCCTTAATAAAACCACCTTATTAACCTCAATTTGGTTCCATAATTTACAACCTATGACACCTGCCTTCTCATGGCGAATTATTACCGACCATATTCATACTAATTCATTTATCAGATGATATGGCACTTACTGCCTCCTTCTCCACTATTCCTGGGGACTTTGCTCCTCGCCCTAAATCGATGTCTTTGATAATCATACATCCCTCTAGCTCTTTCTTTGTTAAGATGAAAATCTCTAAGGATTCTCATCTATTTCCGTATAAGATCTCAAGTAATTCTTCCAATCCTTCTTTCTTGCTGGTACTACATCTGGTAGTCCGGCTATGAATTCAACATGCATCTTCAGATCTCTTAATAATATCTCGGTTCTTTATACTCACTTTTCTGAGCACCATATCTTAATCATCACAGTCATTCTGGCTGCGACCCTCATTACCCATGGGTAAGCTCCTTATCCTAACAGGATTTTCCTTATCTGCTGGAACCTCTTCCGGGTCTCCAGTAGGGTACTCCATCGAATTACCCGCTGATCTTCAGCATATAAAGCATCATCGCGCTGTTGCTCGTATGCCTCAAGGTCAGTCGCCTTACTCGTCGATACGATATCGAGCTAAGTTACTATCATTATACTTACGAGTTCCCATAAGGGTTTTATATGTCATCACTACATTAAGTAGTCCGACTATGAACTTGGCAAGAGTTCTTATTATCTTATTGAATTTATTGTTTTAACGTCACCTCATCTCTGGGGTTTATAAAGTACGCTCTGATACCACTTCTGTAACACCCCCAGATCCGGGGTCCGGGATCCGGTGGTTACGGTTTCCAATTCTGTCCACAACAATTGAACTTTCCTTAATCATAAAATAAATTACTTCTCTATAACCCAACACAACAATATACAACACACCCGTTATAGTCCCAGAGATGAAATCAGAGTAACAATCAAATTTTTATTAATCCCATTATGAGTTCTTACAATCCAAAAGAATTTCAATATAATACATACTCTTTGCCATCCATTTACATAAGTCATACTAGACCATATTCTTGGTACTGAAAGAATAAATAAACCCTACCAATAGTTTCTTCTTCCGCTCTGGTAGTCTCATCGTCCTCGCCCGCGTCGAGTGCGCCTTGTGCGAGTCATCTGGTCTAGCTGTTGTTGTGATATAATAATAAAGCAAGGGTGAGCAATAGCCCACCAACAATAATATATAACTGAACGATCATGTAACAGTTCAAAAGTATCTTTCAAACCATATGCCATGCATTTACGGAAATGATGCCAGTATAATATGAACGATGAAGTTACAAGGTAACTTAAAGTATTTGTTTGTAGAAATATCTGCTACATCAAAGTAAGCGAGATATTCTTATTGTTATTAAGAAGAGGAACTTGCAAGAAAAGGTTGCAATTCCAGTTATGACCCTTTTCCAACTCTGCCAACAGTAATCATGTTGCTGGAAATAAATAAATTTGGATGATGAACCAATGATGGAGTATTCACCGCGCCCGCTGTTCCAATCTTGATGATCAGTCGAGATCGTACAGCTTAATTTAGATTTACTACCGGTAGAAGGAAGAACTGACGGCTTTAATTGTATACCGCCTTACTAGCTCTCCCCGGCCAACGGTTGGGCCAAAGGGGATGGACCGGCGCTACTCGGCCTCTTACACGACTCCTAGTTCAAATAGAATTCATGATTCTGAATGTAACGTTCGTCCCCCTTTCCCCAAGTATAATACTTGTTGATAAGACTCCACAAAGTAGTCGTATCTAGTTGGAAAGGAAAATTTATCAATAACTCCCAAGCTATTACTTGGTACGGATATCAACTTGTTCCAGTAATCTTACCCCTCGAAAGATGAGAAGGTAAGCAACGACTTAATAAGTCAACAGCACCCGAGTTGCGAGTGAAGGGAATACTTTATGACCGGGAAGTCGACAAGATAAATAACATTTTTCAAGTAAGGTTCCCTTATTATTAAGGGGATAGACTCAAAGAAGAATAATGTCTAAGAACCTTTCTTGATATAAGATTAATAATAATATGACTCCGAGATATTTTCTGTAATAATCGAAGAAGATAAACCTTATCGAGGTTATTCTAAGTATGGAATAAATATCCAGAGAATATTTATTGAATTAAAATATTTAAAGAATATTTGGGAATATGAAAGAATATCTTTAATCAGAGTATTTCTCAAAATAATCCCTGAAGAAATATCAGGAGAATGTTTATTGAATAAATAAATATTTAAATGAATATTCAAAACAATATTCATTAATTAATAAGACCTGAAAAGAATATTTAAGGTAATGTTCATAATTAATTAGGAATTTAAATGAATATTCAAAATTAATATTCATTTAATGAATAATATCATAAATGAATATCAAGTAATATTCATTTAGTAATCCAAGACTTAAGGAATATTCGAGATAATATTCGATAATTAAATCAAGCTTCAGATGAATATTAAAATAATATTCATCAAGTATTTAATATCTTAAATGAATATTCAAAAGTAATATTTATTTAATAAAATAATTTTCTAAAAGAATATCCAAACAATATTCATTCAGTAGTCTCATCTTTAGAAGAATATTCGAAATAATAATCGATAATCAATTCGACTCTGAATGAATATTGAGAAATATTATTCGTCGAATGATTACGTTCAAATAATTATTTGAAGTAAGGATCGTTAAAATAATTAGTCTCGAACGAATATTCAAATAATATTCGTCGCCCAAATAATAGAAAATATTTACTTAAATATTTTCCTCCGAGGTAATCTCGATATATCAAGGAATATTGACTCCCGGTCTATTTTTGATTAATAAGATGTATACGCCCTTCTATGAGGGTCTTACAACAACCGGCTTATAACTGATATATAACTATCTAGCTTATAAGCCAACAATAACATTCAGGGAACAAGTATATCAATTCAACTTGAAGGTAGGCATGCATGCAATGGCATATGTATATCAGCAATCATATATATATATTTATTCAATCACAACAACAGCCTAAAAGAAGGGAATTGAAACTTGCCTGGTAGTCGAGTACGGTAAGGGGTAGTGGTAGCGGGTCCCGGTTCAGCTTGGTGATCTATAAATAGCCAAGGCATTCGGGATTAATCACTTAACATATTAAAAGTTAAGTTATACTTAATTCGAAACACGTTCTCGAGTTATCTCGTTATACCCCTTTTTGTGGATTACTTTATCACTGATCCGACCCGACATTCGTTCGTTAATACGACATGTCATTGTCTTATACTTGGGACATACTTAGTCATATGAGTTCTAAAGTCGATTGTTACGAACCAATACTATACTCCGAGTTTTATCGCCCGTTTTCTAAGTGTTTTACCGAAGTTATAAAAGAGTCATCTTTTAGGGGTTCGTTCGCGTTTAACCTCGACTCGAACATTTTTAATAAATCGAAAAACGATTCTTTTGACATACGGTTTTCTTTCACACCTTCCTTTTTACCTCTAGTATTTATTTACCAAGATTCGCCATGACGTTACATAGTTTACGAGGGTTCAATTACAGTTACGAACTTTCGTTTACGGATTCGAACTACTTTTAGTAATTTGGTCATAAATCCTAAACCGTAAGTCCGTTTCACGTGATCTTTATATCAAAACGAAGCTTAGAACATTACCTATCCTATCATGGCAGATAAGGTCTCTGGAGAGTAGGGGTTCGACATGGAAAATGGCATACAAAACATGGTATTGTAAAATTTGGCATTATAACGGCTGTAAATCGAATATCTATCAATTTCGAATCTTCCCATAAACATAGTATCCAACCCAAACAACATATACATGACTTATATACATGAACTGAGGCCAAGCAATGCCTTTCCGTTCATCTAGCTATTTACATCATTAATCCAAAATCCATACATAATCATGCTTATAATCTTAACATAACCATAACTAAGTTATAACTATCATAAACATGCTTAAATCTCAAACAAGGGTTAGGGTTTCAAGAGCTTTATACCTTCCTTGGAGTGTGTTCTAGCCTCACTAAGCTTTGTATGATCCTTGGGTGGCCTTAAGCTAGCTAAATCAACCATAAAAATCAAAGAAAACCAACATTAGTTCTTGAAGAACACTATTCACCCTCCTTGTAAATGATTTATTTGAAAATGGAAACAAAGGATTTTGGACTTGAAATTTCTAGGAGATTAGTTTCTTGAAATATAGAACTCACCTTAAATATTACAAGATCAAACAAGGAGTGGAAGGTGGACTTTTGTTTTTGAATTTCCTTAAAGCCGAATGGAAGAAAAAAATGGGAGAATGGAGTTGTTTGGCTTGCTTCACTTTGCTCTCATCTATTTTGTGTGAATTATTGCTTGGTTTAGAAAATATCTTGTATAAAGTGACTTTAATAAAGTGGTGATGTATTGGATGATGGAGATTGCATGCCAAGTGTTGATCCTTGGATGGTTATAAGCTAACTAGTTTGTTTGTTTTGCTAAGTACTTGTTCAATCTCTAATTGTCTAGTTACTTAGCCCACTTGGTTGCTAGATATTTATCTAGTAGCTTGCACAATACTCTTGCTTCCTCTGCTTGTTTCTATGTCCGGTTATTACCCGTTTCGATTGATCGTTCGTGGGAATATTTCACGGATTTCTAATTAGGGTTTACCGGGAATCCTCTTTAATATTAATACTTTCATTCTCCATCTTTCATTCTAACTTTCCAATTTATATTCCTTAAATCCATTCGTTAAATACTTAAGGCTATCAGTGTCCAGGGAACTCTCGGAGAAAATAAAAGTGCGGTTTTTCAGAATCCGACAACTTTTATATACACTTATTTTCCCCCTGGATCACTAATATGAACTCGGAAATCCGTTCCGAATACTTCTATATAGTGTCGTCTCATATTATTATATACTCCCACCAAAACACTATTCATTCTGTATTCTTTACTTGTTCTCTTAGGGTTGTATAATTGTCCGTATTCTCTTTCGATCGTTCCTTAACCTTTTTACGGAACTACTGGATTAATCGCTATCGATCTGGATGACATGAGAGTATTCTCTTGCTTGAATTTGCCATATCTTATTCCCTTAGAAGATAGATTATTCTTACCTATGTTGTCACCCTTTAGCATTCTTCAAGACATAGAAATAATAAAGTCGAATTCCATTCATTCTTTCCAAATATCAATTATTACATTGTAGCCATAACCACTCCTCAGTGGTTTCCTACCTTCATTCTTAAATCAAATATAATAACATCCCAAAATATCAAATCCTCAAAGTTAATATCTCAATTCTTGGATTATAATAATATTTAATCCACTGTCCGGTCAAATATTATACCGAAAAGAATTTGGAATTTCTGAATTCCGATCGTCTCTGCATTCACTTATTTCCTCCGCGTATTACTAATATGACTTCGAAACATCCATATCACGTCCCGTACATAGGGTGGAGTGAAAAGTTTTCCAACTTACAAAATCACTATTCATCCACCAAATACTATGCACGTACAGGAAACACTATGCACGTACGGGAAATACTATGCACGTACGGGAAACACTATGCAGGTACTGGAAACACTATGCACGTACTCATTTCCCTTCAAGGATCCGTTAGCTCCTTCCCGGATGGTAGATTATTCTTATCCAGGTCCTCAACCATCGAATTACTCTATTCTGACCATATACCAATGCATCAGGATCATTGTCCAAAGCAATATCCATTCATTACAATCATCGTTCTCTGAAACCACCATTCATTAGAGCTGGTGACCTTGTTGTCGAAATCATTGTTCCTCATTTAATCATTACTTAATAAAAAGTTTTAATTATATCCAAAATTTGGGGTTCTTACATGCCATGTGGAGCTTTATCGAGAACTATGAAGATAGTGGCGATACCATGGATCGCGTATGTTGGCCCCCCTACGGTTGCGTCCACCATTGTCGCATTGACGTCCACGCCAGATGGTGTCGCAGGCGGGGGCGTTGGAGCCCCGGAAAACGCCCTATATGTCCCAGAGAATCGAATCTCCTTCAGCAGCGTGTACTTTCCTCGTCGCTCTAGGGGACCGGTACCAACGGCGGGCATGGACACATAACCCTGGGCATACTGATTGTTCAACATAATCTCTCCGTTCCTGAGGACCTCATGCATCTTTCGGATAGCGAAAGATCGCCTAGACGCACGAACGGCGGTACGACGTTTGGGCCCAATAACCTTATTGGGCCACACTCTACGATTGGGCCCTTGGCGCCATGGAAAGCGGAATATGGGCTTCCTCGAATACAATCTCGTGCAAGGCCTCAAACGATATCCCATTACTAACAATAAATATATAACTCGTACGAGTTATATATTTATAGAGGTGTTGACGTGGTCAACAAGTCTCGTCCTTTATTAATTTTTTAATTTTATTCCTCAGATTCAATTAATTGATTATTTCCAGTTATGGGAATAGTGTGGCCGCGCCGTCCTCGGAGTACTGGCCGCGCAGCGGAAATTCCGGCCCCCCTGTGAAACCGATGATGTCCAAGGAGTTATATATTTTGCGTGGGGGAAGGGAATAGTGAACTGAGACTATTCCCATAACTGGAAATAATCAATTAATTGAATCTGAGGAATAAAATTAAAAAATTAATAAAGGACGAGACTTGTTGACCACGTCAACACCTCTATAAATATATAACTCGTACGAGTTATATATTTATTGTTAGTAATGGGATATCGTTTGAGGCCTTGCACGAGATTGTATTCGAGGAAGCCCATATTCCGCTTTCCATGGCGCCAAGGGCCCAATCGTAGAGTGTGGCGCAATAAGGTTATTGGGCCCAAACGTCGTACCGCCGTTCGTGCGTCTAGGCGATCTTTCGCTATCCGAAAGATGCATGAGGTCCTCAGGAACGGAGAGATTATGTTGAACAATCAGTATGCCCAGGGTTATGTGTCCATGCCCGCCGTTGGTACCGGTCCCCTAGAGCGACGAGGAAAGTACACGCTGCTGAAGGAGATTCGATTCTCTGGGACATATAGGGCGTTTTCCGGGGCTCCAACGCCCCCGCCTGCGACGCCATCTGGCGTGGACGTCAATGCGACAATGGTGGACGCAACCGTAGGGGGGCCAACATACGCGATCCATGGTATCGCCACTATCTTCATAGTTCTCGATAAAGCTCCACATGGCACGGAGTTGCCAAAGTTCGTGGACGTGTTCGAGACGTCCACGTCCCTTTCAGTGGTGGACGTGGCCCCTAGGAATGATCAGACCCAGAGGTTCCAGTTGCCCGTAAGCGGACCGTCCTGCAGTCGGCTGCGACAACATACTTTTCCATTTTCGATGTGCCCGTCCAGTTGGCCAATCCCATTTGGGTCCAATTCCATGATTACGCAGAGGATACCCGAGGTGGCAATTATTTAAATATTGCCAAGAATGCCTTGTTGTATTACATGGCATACGACAGCTCGACAACGAGCTGTCTCCAAGCCACTGTCACGTCTTGTATTGGTTTCTGATAACGTTTTAATTTAATAAAGAGTTCATAGAATGTCGATCTCCGTTTTATTTGTTATAATTTAATTTGCCGTGATGCTAAGTGGTATCATTTAATTAGTCATTAGTATTCAAGCAATGACTTGTCATTGCTTGACCACGAGATGCAATTGCAATAGAGGAGAAGACAGGATCAAATAATCAATTTCAATCGGTAAACATTATGCGAACACAAATTCCATTAATAAAAAGGATCCCGCCAGGGAACGAACAATCAGCCCAATGAACTGAAGGACAGGTCATGCAATTCAATGAGAAACAAACAGAATTAAAGGGCCTTGTTCGTTCCCTGGCGGGATCCTTTTTATTAATGGAATTTGTGTTCGCATAATGTTTACCCGCGGCTTTAAACCCGCAATCTTCGTGGGGACAGTTAGATGCATGTGACTTCATGAGACTGAATATTTCGTCGGCGGTCGCTGTAAGGGCCCGGAGCGTCCCCTTGTTAATGTCGTTCGCCTCCGTGGTGATGGCCTCTTGTTCGGGCATCAGTAACAATGGGGGTGCCCGCTCCACGTGACCAAAATCGATTTGGTCGTGGGAAACATGCCCAGCGATGATCTTCACGGATGGAGAACGCCAATTGATGAACTCCGAGTGTTTCTCGGATGATAGCTTCAGGCGTGCCTTGATGGTACAGAATGGGGTGTCCGTGTTTATGTTCGTGCGACTCGTTCTGATCGTCGCCTTCCAAGGGATGGCGTCGTTCATGGAAAAATACGAGTCGGAGAAGAAGTTCATATGGTAATGGCCATGGATGGGCAACCTGTACCATGCTTGTCGAGACTGGTCGACGTTCAATCTCATGTCATGTATCTCTATGTCAACCAACCCTTGTGCGTTGTGTGGTGTAAGAGGTCGATACTCAATCTGGAAATGGTCGATCTTCATGCATTTTCGAGTCAATCGACTGAAGGTTAGATCCTTCAGACTGGGAAAAGACATTTTGATGTTCTGGGTTGCGTTTGATAATCGGTACTCATTTCTGCGGGATTTGTGATACGTGTTATCGAACTGGGGGTCCATGCCCTCGAGGCAGAAATGATTTTTAATTAATTGGACAAGCTGAGAATCTGGTGGAGGTGATCCACGGTATATAGTGTGTGGCTCACAATATGTTTTAATCCAACGGTCTGAGTGTATTGGAGTACATGCGATTGGACGATCGAGATCAACCACTATTGGAGTGCATAGTGTCCGCACATGGGGCAAATAGTTCCATTTGTGGTGTAAAAGGACTACACTACCCCCCGAATTTTTAACTGTACACGGAAAGCCAGGGGCATTTCCGTCTTTTCTGGGTGTACTCCAATTGAGTCCCCTTCACCTTTGCTATAGTATTGGAGTATTGGAGTACATTTTGTCTTTTATGGGTAATAGTCCCTCCTGGCCTTTAGCGGCCACCTATAATATTACGGTGGCCGCGCCGTCCTCGGAGTACTGGCCGCGCAGCGGAAATTCCGGCCCCCCTGTGAAACCGATGATGTCCAAGGAGTTATATATTTATAGAGGTGTTGACGTGGTCAACAAGTCTCGTCCTTTATTAATTTTTTAATTTTATTCCTCAGATTCAATTAATTGATTATTTCCAGTTATGGGAATAGTCTCAGTTCACTATTCCCGGAATCATATTGCATTTAAGCGAACATTAGTAATGGAATTAAGCAGGTGTGGCGGAGTCCATATTTTATGTTATGCAGCTGTTGATATCGTAGGGGAATATTTCGAATCCGTGCTTGGGATTCAATCCCAAGCTGAGAAGAATTTGATGAAAAAACCCGAAAATATGTTTTTTTTTGTTGCATATACTGAAATCATAGATTTCTTTGTTTCAGCGAGTTAATATATATTATGCATTTATATGAACTGGCATAACTCATTTCTGATCAGGGGCGCCGCGCAGCGGCAAGGCAACATACATTTAAGTTCGTAAACGTTTCCGCTGCGCGGGCCCGTCTCCACAATGTTAAGGTAATTGGGCCTGCTAGTCAGGCCCAATAAGCGAGAGATTAGGATAGAAGCCCATGTTTGGTAGTCAATGGAAAGTCAGAGGGGCCCTCTGGCAAATAATTGAAACCCTGGGGACCTTTTTGCAATTTGGGAAGCGCGTGGGGCCCACCTCTGGGTCCCGAGGATATATAAAGGCGATGCGGCCTAGTATTACCCGCATCGCGACCCCGCCCCTGGGACCCCAAAATTGCAATTTGCCCCCCCCTGTATTTTCGAGCATGCCTGCGCTAAAGGGGAGGTGGTAGTGTTTCACCGTCTTCTTCCCCGGCACCACGGCGCCGTCGCTGGTGCCTCTATTCGAAAATACCCACGTGACATACGCCTGTTGGCAGGAGGAGGAAGCTCCGACGAGTCGCCGTCGTCATCTCCAGGGGTACCTGCAATTGAAGGGCGACAGAACCCTGAACCAGGTGCGGGCCATATTCGGCGATCTCAAGCCGCACCTGGAAAAACAACGGGCGAGGAAGACGGACGAAGCCCGCGACTATTGTCTGAAATTGGAAATTAGGGTTTCGGGCCCTTTTGAATTTGGGGATTACTGCCCTTCTGGGTCCCACAGGAGACGACAAAGGGACGACGTGGCCCGGTCACCGGAAAGGGTGATGGAGGAGAATCCCTCCCTGTATCGACGTGTAAAGGCGAAGCTCGCCGAGGACGAATTCCGGCAATCGGTGCCGGAAATCGAGTTCGGAAATTGGAAATCGTGGCAACTGCATTTGGAACGGACGCTGCAGATGGACCCCGATGATCGTACGATCATCTGGGTATACGGCCCCACTGGTGGTGAGGGAAAGTCCACGTATGCCAGGGACCTGTACCGTAGAGGCTATTTCTATACTCGAGGAGGTTCGGCTGACAATGTAGCGTATCAGTACGTTTCATCCTTGGGAAGACACGTGGTATTCGACATCCCACGTGACAAGAGGGATTACCTGCAATATAGTCTAATTGAGATGTTCAAGGATAGGATGATCATCAGCAATAAGTACGAGCCAATCATGGCTCCGTTAATTAATAACATTCACGTAGTTGTAATGTGTAATTTTTCCCCCGATCTGAATAAGATCAGTAGTGATAGGGTCCTTGTAATCCCTTGCATTCCTTGTTGTGTTTGTTTGAAACATCACGATGATGATGTTTCATGTACCGAAAGATAAAGGAAAAAAATTCCGCTATAATAATTTTATTTTTTTCCGAAAAAAATAAAGTGAATATTCTAGCATTTCTGGTGGGATTTCTGTTAAACATCAGCATCCTGATGTTTAATGCAATGCAAAATAAAAGCAATTAAAATCGGATATATGGATTTTATTTTCGATAAAAAAATAAAATAATTAACTTTTCCGATAGATGAGAATGAAGAGCGTTCTGATTGGCTGGGAAGAGGACGGGGGGACATGTGGGACCCTCGCTTTTGCTTTGGACAAAAGCAAAAGCAAAAGGTGACGTAAAGTTGACGCGAGAGTTGACCTGGGCTTTAAAACATGTTAAAGGACATTTAACATGTTTAATGAATATATTCCTTGCCCCCCGGTTAAATGTTTCCTGCTTTAACCTTCGTTAAATGTTCCCACCGCAATTAAAATGATTATGAATTCGAATTTCGAACTGAAATTCGAAATCGTTTGGAAATCACATAATTCCCTCCCGCAATTCAAAATTCCGGGTTTCCAGTCCAGGGTTTAGGGTTTGGGGTTTTAAAAAGGGTTAAGTGCCACAAAAAAAGGGAAAATAATTAATTTTTCGGAAAAATCAAAATGAGTGCATTTTCCGAATGTAGACGCCCCAACAAAAATTATGGCATAATTTTTAAAAATTAATTCGCGATATTTCGAAAAAAGCAAGGAGCTAGACACAAAAGTCGCTGCGCGACCGCCACGTGTCGGCCGGCCGGGTCGGCCCTCAGTAATATAGGTGGCCGCGCCGTCCTCGGAGTACTGGCCGCGCAGCGGAAATTCCGGCCCCCCTGTGAAACCGATGATGTCCAAGGAGTTATATATTTTGCGTGGGGGAAGGGAATAGTGAACTGAGACTATTCCCATAACTGGAAATAATCAATTAATTGAATCTGAGGAATAAAATTAAAAAATTAATAAAGGACGAGACTTGTTGACCACGTCAACACCTCTATAAATATATAACTCGTACGAGTTATATATTTATTGTTAGTAATGGGATATCGATTGAGGCCTTGCACGAGATTGTATTCGAGGAAGCCCATATTCCGCTTTCCATGGCGCCAAGGGCCCAATCGTAGAGTGTGGCCCAATAAGGTTATTGGGCCCAAACGTCGTATCGCCGTTCGTGCGTCTAGGCGATCTTTCGCTATCCGAAAGATGCATGAGGTCCTCAGGAACGGAGAGATTATGTTGAACAATCAGTATGCCCAGGGTTATGTGTCCATGCCCGCCGTTGGTACCGGTCCCCTAGAGCGACGAGGAAAGTACACGCTGCTGAAGGAGATTCGATTCTCTGGGACATATAGGGCGTTTTCCGGGGCTCCAACGCCCCCGCCTGCGACGCCATCTGGCGTGGACGTCAATGCGACATTGGTGGACGCAACCGTAGGGGGGCCAACATACGCGATCCATGGTATCGCCACTATCTTCATAGTTCTCGATAAAGCTCCACATGGCACGGAGTTGCCAAAGTTCGTGGACGTGTTCGAGACGTCCACGTCCCTTTCAGTGGTGGACGTGGCCCCTAGGAATGATCAGACCCAGAGGTTCCAGTTGCTTGCCCGTAAGCGGACCGTCCTGCAGTCGGCTGCGACAACATACTTTTCCATTTTCGATGTGCCCGTCCAGTTGGCCAATCCCATTTGGGTCCAATTCCATGATTACGCAGAGGATACCCGAGGTGGCAATTATTTAAATATTGCCAAGAATGCCTTGTTGTATTACATGGCATACGACAGCTCGACAACGAGCTGTCTCCAAGCCACTGTCACGTCTTGTATTGGTTTCTGATAACGTTTTAATTTAATAAAGAGTTCATAGAATGTCGATGTCCGTTTTATTTGTTATAATTTAATTTGCCGTGATGCTAAGTGGTATCATTTAATTAGTCATTAGTATTCAAGCAATGACTCTTTATTAAATTAAAACGTTATCAGAAACCAATACAAGACGTGACAGTGGCTTGGAGACAGCTCGACAAGAAGTTCATATGGTAATGGCCATGGATGGGCAACCTGTACCATGCTTGTCGAGACTGGTCGACGTTCAATCTCATGTCGTGTATCTCTATGTCAACCAACCCTTGTGCGTTGTGCGGTGTAAGAGGTCGATACTCAATCTGGCAATGGTCGATCTTCATCCATTTTCGAGTCAATCGACTGAAGGTTAGATCCTTCAGACTGGGAAAAGACATTTTGATGTTCTGGGTTGCGTTTGATAATCGGTACTCATTTCTGCGGGATTTGTGATACGTGTTATCGAACTGGGGGTCCATGCCCTCGAGGCAGAAATGATTTTTAATTAATTGGACAAGCTGAGAATCTGGTGGAGGTGATCCACGGTATATAGTGTGTGGCTCACAATATGTTTTAATCCAACGGTCTGAGTGTATTGGAGTACATGCGATTGGACGATCGAGATCAACCACTATTGGAGTGCATAGTGTCCGCACATGGGGCAAATAGTTCCATTTGTGGTGTAAAAGGACTACACTACCCCCCGAATTTTTAACTGTACACGGAAAGCCAGGGGCATTTCCGTCTTTTCTGGGTGTACTCCAATTGAGTCCCCTTCACCTTTGCTATAGTATTGGAGTATTGGAGTACATTTTGTCTTTTATGGGTAATAGTCCCTCCTGGCCTTTAGCGGCCACCTATAATATTACGGTGGCCGCGCCGTCCTCGGAGTACTGGCCACGCAGCGGAAATTCCGGCCCCCCTGTGAAACCGATGATGTCCAAGGAGTTATATATTTTGCGTGGGGGAAGGGAATAGTGAACTGAGACTATTCCCATAGCTGGAAATAATCAATTAATTGAATATGAGGAATAAAATTAAAAAATTAATAAAGGACGAGACTTGTTGACCACGTCAACACCTCTATAAATATATAACTCGTACGAGTTATATATTTATTGTTAGTAATGGGATATCGTTTGAGTCCTTGCACGAGATTGTATTCGAGGAAGCCCATATTCCGCTTTCCATGGCGCCAAGGGCCCAATCGTAGAGTGTGGCCCAATAAGGTTATTGGGCCCAAACGTCGTACCGCCGTTCGTGCGTCTAGGCGATCTTTCGCTATCCGAAAGATGCATGAGGTCCTCAGGAACGGAGAGATTATGTTGAACAATCAGTATGCCCAGGGTTATGTGTCCATGCCCGCCGTTGGTACCGGTCCCCTAGAGCGACGAGGAAAGTACACGCTGCTGAAGGAGATTCGATTCTCTGGGACATATAGGGCGTTTTCCGGGGCTCCAACGCCCCCGCCTGCGACGCCATCTGGCGTGGACGTCAATGCGACAATGGTGGACGCAACCGTAGGGGGGCCAACATACGCGATCCATGGTATCGCCACTATCTTCATAGTTCTCGATAAAGCTCCACATGGCACGGAGTTGCCAAAGTTCGTGGACGTGTTCGAGACGTCCACGTCCCTTTCAGTGGTGGACGTGGCCCCTAGGAATGATCAGACCCAGAGGTTCCAGTTGCTTGCCCGTAAGCGGACCGTCCTGCAGTCGGCTGCGACAACATACTTTTCCATTTTCGATGTGCCCGTCCAGTTGGCCAATCCCATTTGGGTCCAAAATAATTACCATGTTCTAAATTTGAAAATAAAAAAGGTAATTAATGTGTCTTACCATTATTCTCGGTATTTATCTTAAAAAATAATTTCCACAAACTTTCAATTTTCAAAATGCTTAAGGTTTTTCATATATTCTACTTTTGAACTTCTCTAACCCATAGCTAAACTCACAACCAAGATCGTTTAAATGGAGATAAGTCATTGGTGTTCTTTTTTTCATTCATTTTGGTTTAAAATTTTCATTTACCATAAAAAAATTGTGGTTCTTTTTTTCAAATTCTACATTCGAACATTCTAATGTTCCACATTAGAACTCGTATGACACTTGAGAGTTTACTAACATTAACTTCCTTTTTCTAGAAAAACTACACCTGTACTTATCAGTTTTGTCAATAAACAAGTCTTAAACATGTGATTTATTATCTATAAAGGATAAGTCCTGAATTATTTTAACGCATTTAAATATATTCCCTTCAATCACATTTACTAAGAACAAATAATTTTTCACTACCAAATTTTAAAATTTGAAAATGAAAGAAAAGGGAAAAGATAAATTACACGTTGTAGCATTGAAAGAATAAAGTTATTCTTATTTTGTAAAGGGATTGATATATATATATATATATATATATATATATATATATATATATATATATATATATATATATATATATCAGATCTTGCAAAATTTTCAATTCTAGTGTTGCAATTGCTATAGTTGCTAGTGTTGCAATATTAAATTTTATTGTAACATTACAATACAAAAGTGTTAAATTAGCCTTATTACAGTGTTGCAATAGATAATTACAGTGTTACATTAGATAATTATGTGGTGTTGCATTAGGTAATTATGTAGTGTTGTATTAGAAAGTGGACCCCCCCACATGCCACGTGTCAGTGTGGGCCCCAAAATATGCCACGTGTCTGTGTGGGCACCACAATATGCCACATGGCAAAGGTATGCCACGTGTCAAGATGCCACGTGCCAATGGGTGCCACGTGTTAAGTGCCACGTGGCAGGATGCCAGGTGTCACGTGGCCCCACATGCCATATGGCACCTAGTGTTACTGGTTAAGCTAAGGTAACACCTGCTAGTGTTACATTTGTTTTGTGTTACTTTATGGTCCTGATGTAACGCTTTCCCTTGTGTTACCATAGAGAAGGTGAGCGTTACATTTGAGGTCAAAGGTAATATTAGCGGATGAAATGGTAAAAGTGTGTTACCTTAGGCCTAATGTAACAAAAAACGTGTCTAATGCAATAGTAGGAGTGCGTTACATGCGTCCATCTATGGCGTAGTGGGCTATCATCAAGATCAAATAATTCCTAAAACTAGAATAAGAAGGCTATGAAGCCATGTGGGGCTTTTATCCTCCAACCAAATCTAGGCTTGCTCGCAACTCATCCCAAATTTGAAAAGTCCATCTGCAACATCATTTGCTTCCCGATGAATTTTCAAGATAGTATTAACATGATTTGCAACCATGAGAAACTAAATATCTTCCACCAACAGTCCTAATTCAGATAACACTTCTACTTTACTAACAAGGGTCGTCAATTCAAGAGAGTCACCCTCCACCGGATATATACCGCAATCAACAACCAATTTACGCCATTAAAACAGAAGAGCAAAACAATATTTTGTTAGAACTTGCTGCTATACATGCTCCATTAGAATCCCGAATAGTCACACTAAGACCAACACTTGAAAAAACACTACTAAAAGCTCCATCAAAATAGTTTAAAAAAGTGGATAATTCTACTTTCTAATAGAGTCGATACCGAAGCTGCATATTCTGAAAGCATTAAACACGCTGTGTGGTACGTAGTTTGAATATTTGGATTCACTTTCTTATGAATAAAGTTATTCGATGTTGCCACATCAGCTAACATAAATATAAAAATGGCTCAAACTCATTTCGATTCAAAATATGCCATAAATATAACATAATGTCAAGCATATTACTATTACTAAACTTTCATACCACGTCCTTCCATGGGCTCACTTTCCATCCCTGTCGTGAGTCATAACATGTAAAAATTGCGTAACTCATCTGCTCGAAAGAACCGCACTTATGACATCCATTAACTACTGGAACATGATGTGCATGAAGGTTAATTATAGTAAGGATAGCATCATAATAGATATGTCACATATAAATTTTGATTTTCGGGGATATTATCAAACTCTAAAGCCACTTCCACCACTTACTCATATCTGATGATGTACCTGGCCCATCATATCATATTTAGAAAGATACCCAATAGCATACCCACTTTTAACTAGGGGTGGCAATTTCCGATCCAACCCAAAACATGACACGAACCCAACCCGAGAAAATATTAATTTGGGTTAAACAAAAATTCAACCCGAAACTACCAGGTATAATCAGACACGAACCCGAAACCCGAAAATGACCTGAAAATTAATGAACTCTCTTTTTATAACCCTGCTTTTGAAATACTTTATGTTTAAAATAACTAAATTTAAGTACAGTAAAATAACTTACACGTGCAATGATAGAGACTTGCTAATTGATTTATTATTATATATTCAATTGTGTAATAACAATATTTTCCATATGTCATGTTATTTTTTATATCTCACAAAATGGGTACAGTACATATTATACATTTGAATTGTAACTTTCAAGTGCAATGAAAGAGAAATGAACTGTTTTTTCTTAAAATTTTTGCAAAAGCAATCATGCCCTATAAATCGAGACAGAGGAAGTACATAATATAAGAGCATATTTTCAATCACTCTAAAAAAGAATTGAGGTGGTGAAACCCGAAATGACCCGAAAACCGACACGAACTCGGTAGGTACGGGTTAGGGTTAAGAAAAAATCAACTCGAAACAACCAGGTATAATTTGATCCAACACGAACCCGACCCAAAACCCGAAATTGCCACCCCTACTTTTAACAGAGTAGTTACCAAGTTTATCAAAATACCAATAAAAGAAGTTTGGCCTTAAATATCTTGGCCAAGGAATATGGATAATTAAATCAATCTCAAAAGTAAGGAAATGATTCTGCAATATCTTAGAATTCCAGGACCCATCACTCCTTAGGAGTGGTAGAAACAATAGCATTCGAAGGTAAGGATATAGGGGAGCACACTTTAAAACTTGTCGGTGATGGAATCCACTGATCTTGATGTGTACGAGTACTAAGACCATCTCCAATTATGTGACACACATCCTTTGAGATAAGTCCCCTTCCCCATAACATACTTTTCCAAATAAAAAAAGGAGAATTACCAAGCTGAGCCCTCATAACCGAGCAATGAGAAAAGCATTTACTTTTTTGAACTTGATCAACTAGAAAATTTGGCCAAGAAAGAATAACTATTAATATAATCTAATAACATATCTCATATACAACTATCCAGTAAATAATGTTTTTTCTTAAAACAATATTACGGTAATATATATATATATCTAATATAATATATCTCTTATTAATGCACTATGAATAACTATTACGGTAATATAATAGTATTTAATGATTAACATATGATGTCATTTAACTCACATCAAATGATATAATAAATTTGATGATGTAAGATACTTTTCAATGATTAAACAAAATAAATATAATTCAACACCGTAGTATATTTTAAGATTTTTTTTTTTTCATCCATTTCATTGAGAAAATGTGCTTTACATATAGAGTAATTCTAGAGTTACCGAATTGATTTCCAAAAGATGAATTATTATTTTTTTATTAATTATTTTCTCATAAATGTCACGGATTCGCGAGTGTTAATATGAATTTAACTAATAAAGAAACAATATGTATCATTTAGGAATTATTTTTGGATTTTTTCCGGTAAATGTAACATTACTCTTACATAGGTAATTTTTCATGGTTCATTTTATTTTCAAAACAAAGAATAATTTTTCAAACACTTAATATTTTATAGCAGTGGGTCAAATAATGGAACTAGTAAATATTGACCTTATTATGGGTATGTTTGTCTATAAATTATTCATTTTAGTCAATTGATTAATTAAGGTGATACATGAACAAAATTTGGCTAACACAATACATTTCATATGAAAGATCTAGATAAGTTATTGTCCAATCCAATGAGTCAGTTGATTAGACAATTTGTGGGCTAGACAAACTATTAATAACTTGCAAATTTAGGTCGAACTATAATACAGTTATCATCTCATGTAAGAAATCCAATAATCTGTAATCTAGTCCAATAAGTTAGCTAACCATGATTTAGAAGACTATGTACATAAATGGAAAATGTTACCAACGTAAGTCAAAGGTACATCTTAACAAAATGATGGATAGTGGAACAACTTTATTTATCGACGATGATACATATACAACAATCGTATGTCACGCAAATAGAAATAAGTATATGTTTTTAGAAATTTCAGGATGAACGAGAATCTAATTCAAAAATTTGGGATGACAGAAGATAAATTCTTAGCACTTGAATTATCTAATCAAGCTTATTTCACTTATATTATTAAGTATAAGTTATATTTTAATAAAAAATATCATTTTTATTTACTTATTATCCGCCAAATAGTATATTTCACTAACTTGAGTGTTAGAGTCTTTTGAGACACCACCTCTAGTCTTTTTAGGTCCTAACATCGTTGTTTCTCATCTTTGTTTGACCAGTACTCTCTATATGCAACAGTAGATTTTGACATCTAAAACACTTAATTATTATTTGATAATACAAATTTTGAAATATTAAAAAATAAAATCATCTTAACCATAAATATTATAAAATGATAACTAAATATTATATGGACAAAATAAATTAAAGTTATTGTATTTGTTTTTAGAGAGAACAATATATGCTCATATTTGACATACAATTGAATTAAAAAATTTAATTCCTTCTATCAAGGATTACTCTAATAGGTAGTAACATTTTTGTCATGTCCATTTTCCTCGTGACAGCAAAATATCACCCTCGCGACACAACGTTCCTGCACAAAAATTAATCCATTCTTATAATACTTGTAATAATTTGACAAAAATACTATGTTGATATTTAAATATTTTACAAAAAACTACAATCAAATCAATTAAATATTGATCATAAAATTAATAATTATTTATTTTTTAAAAATTCCGTAATTGACAACATACAAAATGTAGAAATTGTTTGAAAATTTTTATAGTCATAAACACTTTTAAATATTAGAATCCTTATAGCATGTAATGATAGAATTATCTTACTGGGTAAAGGATGATTAGTGTCTGTCATTTGGCCACCGTGAAATCCTACTTACTCTGATTGATTATAGACCATTGACACACACATTAAGAAAATGCTGCAAATGATGATTTTTGAGAATGCCATATTTGTAAATAATTTAATGTCTTATCACTTCTTAAACTGTATGTATATGTTGAATGATATAAATAATACTCCTACAACTTAACTTATAAGGGATGTATTCAACTGAGATTTTAATGAATTTCTAATAATCCATGAATTTTAATGAATTTTTTTAAATTCACGGATTGTTTGAATTCTACAAAGAGATTCTTTTAATTCTAGGTAGATTTTGTTAGATTTTAGTGGATTGATTTATCAAGATTCTTGTGGATTGAACAAAATTTCACAGATTCTATTGGATTGAATTCTCAATTTTTTTTTATTTTTTAATATTCATATTACTTAAGGAGATAATATTATATATATATATATATATATATATATATATATATACATATATACATATGTATTCCAAAATCAATATAGTCCAAAATAAAACAAGATTCGAATTACATATTTGAAAAATAAAATATTTGAATAACAAATTAAAAAATACAAACATAATATTTCAAAAAATAACAAATTAAAGTCTCATTCCATGTGTTCCTGGTTCTCATTATATTGGTCATCATCATTCTTTTCATTTGTTAGTATACTATAAAATGCTTTTATTTTTAAGAAAATATCATCTTGTGTAGATTGTGTACCATTAGCAAATCCACCATATATGAGATTATATTTTTCTGAAAATAAAATAAAAACTTTTTTCGTAATGTTGCAAACAAATTTTTTATTATTGGTTAAAAATAAAATATAAATATGATGAGTATCTTTGTAATAATATTTATGGGCGGAGGTATGTTTCAATCAATGATAATAATATTTTACTGATTTAAAAATAGAGTTCCTCACAAATTCTTCAAAATCTCTTGAATTTTAGAAAAATTTCAAAAAATAAAAAATACACTAGCAAATCCATCAAAATCCACTATTTTATCAAATCAAAAAAATTCATTGATTTTTGAATGCCATTGGATTTTAATGGATTTTTAAAAATCTGAATTGAATACCATTATGTTAAAGTACTTTTTAAAATCTAAGTTGAATACACCCAGATTTTAAAAGATATTTTAAAATCCTTATTGAATACCACCAGATTTTAAATGATTTTTTAAAGTCCAAATTGAATACACCTAGATTCAAGAAATCTATTAAAATTCTTTAAAATCCAAATTGAATACACCTAGATTCTAGAAATCTATTAAAATTCTTTAAAATTCGGATTAAATTATGGGTGTATTCAACTGTGATTTTAATGAATTTATAATAATCCATGAATTTTAATGGATTTTTTTAAATTCACAGATTGTTAAATTCTACAAAGACTCTACACAGATTCTTTTAATTCTATGTAGATTTTGTTAGATTTTAGTGGATTGATTTATCAAGATTTTTTTGGATTGAACAAAATTTCACAGATTCTATTGGATGGATTTCTCAATATTTTTTTATTTTATAATATTCATATATTACTTAAAGAGGTAATATTATATATATATATATATATATATATATATATATATATATATATATATATATATATATATATATATATATATATATTGGGTTTGATTCAAATGAGAACCAAACCTTAAAAGAGAACCGGAGATCTATTTATGATGGTTGGATTCATACAAGATGAATGGCTTAGATTGACTTAGATTTAAGTTGACAATTAATTCAAAATATTCACAAATAAACTACAAGGACAAGGATGTAATTAAAAGATATTTAAATTAATTAAGAATCAATCAAAAATTAATTAAGTATCAATCAGTTATCGTTACATTTATACCATCTCTTTAGCTTACCTCATCAAGTTCTCCACTGTTAACATCACCATATCTTTCTTATACTCTTCATTTCCAATCAATAACAATGGTTATTTTCGACAATGATTTAAGTACGCATATTAAACCTAACCCGTTTCGATGAAAGAACTTGTAATAGTTCTCTAGTAGAACTATTTTTAAGTGTTCTCATATTCTTTCTCTGTACTTTTATCCTAAGTATTATGTTCATAAGTCTGTGGTGTATTTTTTTAGTGTTAGAAATGATTGATGAAAACAGTGTTTAGGAGCTACAGCGACAAATCAGAGTTTAGCTGGAAGCAGTCAGAGTTTAGTTAAACACTGACTATGGAAGCTCGACAGAGTTTAGTTAAACTCTGTCTGGAGGAAGCGCGTCTCCAGTCAACAATGTTTGAAGAATTAAAGAAGTTATTTATGGAAGAAATCTCTTTACAGATTGGATAGCTATCATAGAGATTGAGTTGACTTAGGAGATATGTAGCAATAGTAATTGATATCAATTGTATAGCTTAATTATAGGAGTATCAATTAGCGATTGTATAGCAGCTGTATGTTTTATAAATACAGTTAGGTTAACCCTAGAAGGGTATCGTGCATCGAACCATCTTTATTGTAACCTAGCAGCTCTTTGTGATAGTTTACATCACGAAGAGGGTTTTTAATACCAGAAGATTTAAAGTGCATAATCATCTTAATTGTTATTCTCTCATCTAATATTGATTATTAGTGTGTATTCGGCCTAACAAGTGGTATCAGAGCCAATCTATTACTTTATTACAGTTTAAGATCCAAACACAACAATAATCATGTCAGCAATTCCTCCACCAACATCTACTAGTTCTGAAAAGGCTCCTACTACTGTGAGTCGTTATGAAACAATCAGGGTTCCTATTCTCAGGCCATCAGAGTATGCCATCTGGAAGGTCAAGATGACTATGTTTCTGGAGGCTACAGATCCAGAATATCTTGACAGGATTAATGAAAGCCCTCATAATCCTACAAAGCTATCTGCTGCAACTGCTGGTGAAGAAGCTAAAATAGTTCCAAAGGAAAAGAAGGACATGACTCCTGAAGATCTATCATCAATTGCTAAGGATGAGAGACAATGTTATGTCTAACAAAGTGATTAACTGCACCACTGCAAAAGAGATCTGGGATGCTCTTGAAGTCAGATGTCAAGGAACTGCTGCTATTAAGAAGAATATGAGAAACATACTCACACAAGAGTATGAGCACTTTGAGGCTAAACCTGAAGAGACCATGACAGAAACATTTGACAGATTCTGTAAACTGCTCAATGATCTGTCATTGGTCAATAAAGAGTATGATCTAGAAGACTCAAATCTCAAGTTTCTTCTTTCTCTACCTGAAAGGCGGGATGTGAAAATAACCACTATTAGAGACAACTATGAACTTGCTGAAACAGAGATTGATGAAATCTATGGGCTGCTCAAAACTCATGAATTGAAAATGGAACAGAGAAACAGGAGATCAAGCAGGAAGGCAAAGTATGTTGCTCTTAAGGTTGAAGAGAAGCCTTAGAAGAAAGAGGCATCAAGAAGGAAAATGAAGGGAAAATCTTTGGTCATACACTCAGAAAGTGAATCATCAAACTCTGAATGTGATTCAAACTCTTCTGAATCATCTGACTTTGAGGATGATGAAGAAGAAATGAGAAAAATGGCTGTGTTGATGGTGAAGACCTTCAAGAAAATGGGTTTTAAGAATTTCAAGAAAGGGAAAAGGTTTTCTAGAGATTCAAATGAAGACAGAAAAAGTTTCAGGAAGTCTGAAAGAAAAGAGACCAAGTCTGGGAAGAAGGATAAGTCTGAAATTCAATGCTACAAGTGCAAGGAGATGGGTCACTATGCTCCTGAGTGCAAGAAGGGTAAAACTGGAAAGGTACTCATCACAAAAGGCAGAGATTGGGCAGACACTTCAGATTCAGATGAGGAAGTCAACTATGCTCTCATGGCTTCTATTGAAACAGATTCTGACAACTCTGAAATCAAGGTACCTCCAACTACCTATGCCTATAATACTGATAATATTACTGAATTGAGAATTTATCTTAAGGCATTGCATATCAGTTACAGGGATCAGACTTTAGAGAATGAGAGGATAAAATCTGAAAATTCTGAACTTAAGGTTAGAAATAAACTTGTTGAAGAAAAACTTGAAAACATGCAACAAGTTCAGAAAGAAAGAGATGATGCTGTTTCTATAGAACAGGATTTGCTTCAAAAATATAAACAACTAGAATCTGAGTTGGAGGAAGCAAATAAGAAAATTAGGACTTGGACTAATTCTGGAAAGGACACTCAACAGGTTTTTCAAACAGACACTGTTGGTCTAGGTTATAATGAGGGAGATGAACTAAGATTTCAAAGTCAAGTTAAAATCAGACCTCATTTTGTACATGGAGCCAGTAAATTTTTGTCTGATAATGAAAAAGAAACTGTTAAGGTCAAATAATTAAAAACTTGTTCTAAACAGGTTAATATTGGTTTGATGACAGATAAACAACTCAAACATAAACTGAAGGAGTTAAAATCTGTTAAGAAACAGGGAGTGTCAAATAAGAACAGAAATGGAAAAGTAGGCATCACTTCAGGAAATAAACCAATGCTTGCTAGTTATGCTCCAAGAAAGACATGTCATAACTGTGGTAGTACTAAGCATCTTGCAAATTTCTGCAAGAAAAACAAAAATATAAATTCTTTACCTTCCAAGTCTGAGGTAAAGAAGGATTTTGCAAGAACAAAGCCACAGACTTTATGCACACACTGTGGAAGCACTTGACATTCCATTTATACTTGCAGAGAGTATCATGATATTTATCATAATTACTATGAACTGAAACCCAATCTGAAATGGGTTAAAGTTAATACTGCAAGTGTAAATTCTGATACTGTTAGCTCAAACTCTGATAATGTTAATTCCGCTGCTAAAGCTAACAAAGTTAAGAATGTCAAAGGATCCAAGCAAGTCTGGATCCTTAAATCTAATCCTCAGTAATTGCTTGTGATTGCAGGGCAACAGGGAGGCAACCCTAGTTGTGGACAGTGGATGTTCAGGACACATGACTGGAAATAAAGCCCTGCTATCAGACTATGAGGAGAAGGCTGGCCCAAAAGTTTCCTATGGTGATGGAAATGTAGGAAGAACATTGGGATATGGCAATATTAATCTTGGATTTGTCATCATCAACAATGTAGCTCATGTCCCAGGACTCAAGCATGACTTGCTATCTGTGAGTCAAATCTGTGACAAGGGATATCATGTAGATTTTTAACCTGAATATTGTGAAGTTATCAGCAAATCTACAGGAAAGGTTGTTCTAGTTGGTCATAGGCAAAACAACATTTATGAAATCAAGCTCTTAATAGACTCTGTTGGAAAAGCTGTTTGCCTGTCTACAAGAATGTCTAGTGAAGAGAGTTGGAAGTGGCACAAGAAACTCTCATATTTGAACTTGAACAACATCAATGAATTGATCAGAAAGGATCTTGTAAGAGGACTCCCAAAGGCTCTGTTAAATGTTGATGGGCTATGTGATTCATGTCAAAAGGCCAAGCAAAGGAAGTCATCTTTCAAGAGCAAGACAGAATTTTCAATCACTGATCCTTATCATCTTCTGCATGTTGATCTCTTTGGTCCAGTAAATGTTATGTCCATAGCAAGGAAGAAATATGCTTTAGTCATTGTTGATGAATACACTAGATTCACTTGGGTGTATTTTCTAGCAAAGAAGGATGAAACTACATTAACTCTGATGGAGCATGTGAAGCTTCTGGACAAAGGATCAAGTAACAAAGTCAGAATCATCAGAAGTGATAATGGAACTGAGTTCAGGAATGCAACAATGGAAGAATTCTGCAAGGACAATAGAGTGAAGCAAGAATTTTCAGCACCTGGTACACCACAACAAAATGGTGTAGTTGAAAGGAAAAATATAACCTTGATAGAAGCTGCCAGAACTATGCTTGATGAAGCAAAATTGCCAATTATTTCTGGGCAGAAGCTGTTCAAACTGCTTGTTTTACTCAAAATGCTACACTGATCAATAAGCATGGAAAGACACCATATGAGATGGTGAAGAAAAAGAAGCCTAACCTGAAATACTTTCATATTTTCGGGTGCAAATGCTTTGTTTTGAAGACTCATCCTGAACAGTTGACCAAGTTTGAGCTAAAGGCAGATGAAGGAATTTTTGTTGGCTATCCACTGTCAACAAAGGCATTTAGAGTTTACAATCTGAGAACAAAAGTGATCATGGAATCTATACATGTGTCTTTTGATGACAAGAAAATAACTGGACTTGAAGACATAGATGAATATGATCAACTGAACTTCGAAAATGAAGATTTAAACTCTGTTGAAGTAAACTCTGATCAAACTATTTTAACAGACTCTGTTGAAACAGACTCTGAACCTCTACTGGTAAACACTGGAGAAACTTCTCAGCCACAACAAAGGGAAGAACCAGTTGAGGGGGAGCATGATCAAGATGAAGACTCAAACATTGATACTGAGTCAACTGAAAAATCTGGATCAAACTCTGATGATTCAAACTCCGAAAATTCAAATTCTGACCCTGGGCAGTCAAGTTCAGGGGGAGTCTCAGAAAATGAAGAAAGCCCACAACAAAATCAGGAGAGCATGGATCAAGGGGGAGGATCACATGCTGACAGAAGTCATTTGCCTTCTGCTAGGAAATGGACTAAATCACATACACCTGATTTGATAATTGGTGATCCAGATGCAAAAGTGAGAACAAGAAGTGCCACTGCAAGTTAATGTTTGTTTCATGCATTCTTGTCTAAGAATGAACCAAAGAAAGTGGAAGAAGCTCTTCAAGATGCTGACTGGATAACAGCAATGCAGGAAGAGTTGAATGAATTTGAAAGTAATGAAGTTTGGACCCTTGTACCAAGGCCAAAGAACAGATCTATTGTTGGTACTAAATGGGTTTTCAGAAACAAGACTGACAGTGAAGGTGTTATCACAAGGAACAAGGCTAGACTGGTAGCAAAAGGCAATTCACAGCAGGAAGGAATAGACTATGATGAAACATTTGCTCCAGTTGCAAGATTGGAGGCAATCAGATTTTTTCTAGCATATGCCTCTCACAAGAAATTCAAAGTGTTCCAGATGGATGTGAAAAGTGCTTTTCTGAATGGGAAGCTTGAAGAAGAAGTGTTTGTTGAACAACCACCAGGATTTGTGGACCCAAAATATCCAGACCATGTCTACAGGCTAGATAAAGCACTCTATGGACTTAAGCAAGCACCAAGGGCATGGTATGAAACTCTGGCTCAATTTCTCTTAGAAAGTGGATTCAACAGAGGTACTATTGACAAAACTCTGTTTTATTTCAAATCTGGGAGTGACTTGCTTTTAGTTCAGATATATGTTGATGACATTATCTTTGGGTCTACTAATGATGAACTCTGTAAGAAGTTTGCCAAGCTCATGCAGTCCAGATATCAAATGAGCATGATGGGAGAGCTTAGTTATTTTCTAGGCCTACAGGTGAGACAAACAGATGATGGTATCTTCATTAATCAAGCAAAATATACCAGAAATCTTCTCAAGAAATTTGGTATGCTTGACTGTTCATCTGCATCAACTCCCATGGCAACAGCAACTAAATTGGACAAAGACACAGGAGTTTCAGTGGATATGACAAACTACATGGGCGTGATAGGATCTCTTCTTTACTTGACAGCTAGTAGGCCTGACATCATGTATGCAACCTGTCTTTGTGCAAGGTTTCAGGCAGATCCTAGAGAGACACATCTGACAGCTGTGAAAAGAATCTTCAAGTATCTCAAGGGCACCATATCATTAGGTTTGTGGTATCCCAGAGAATCAGATTTCAAGCTACTTGGGTATTCTGATGCAGACTTTACAGGCTGCAAGATAGACAGAAAGAGCACTAGTGGAAGTTGTCAATTTCTTGGTGACAGACTTGTCTCTTGGTACAGCAAGAAACAGAAATCAATTTCTACATCTACAGCTGAAGCAGAGTATATTGCAGCTGGTAGCTGTTGTGCACAGATCTTGTGGATGAAGAATCAATTGCTGGATTATGGATTGAGGTACAGTAAGATTCCTGTTTACTGTAATAATCAAAGTGCTATTGCTATGACAGGTAATCCAGTACAGCATTCAATGACCAAGCACATCAGCATAAGGTACCATTTCATCAGAGAACATGTGGAAGAAGTGAATATTGAACTACATTTTGTGTCTACAGAACAACAGCTTGCAGATATCCTCACCAAACCATTGAGTGAAGCTACATTTACAAGACTGGTCAATGAACTAGGAATGGTCTCTGGTTTTGACTAGGAATGATGGTTAGATTCAAATTTTACTTATGTAATGTGTTGCTCATATTACCTTGATTTATTAAGTGCTAAGTGAACTCTGTTGATTAAACTCTGTTATGCATACTCTGTTAACATGTTTTTCTTTAAACACTGTCAAACTCTGTTAAATTCTGTCAGCATGCCTGTATGTCATACACTGTTAATAAGTTTGATAAACTCTGTGAATTCTGAGTTGATTATTGTCTGAATGGAAACACCAATGAAGAAATATGTATGAAGCATGATTCTCAGTAATTAATCATGAATCTTTCTGAGTTATTGTGATCTAATCTTAGATTGTGCAGAAAGTTAACACAGCATGATACTGGTTCATATTTATAGCATCTCTTAGTTTATTTTGTCCTAAACTCTGAGTCTATAAATACTGTGTGCATTGCCTCTCATGAATAACTACTGATGTTGATGAACTCTGAACTCTGTTAGTTATACTCTGGTAGATTAAAATGCTTACTGCAATAACCCCAAAGAAAATGTATATAGGTTGCTATACTCCTTTGAGATTATGTTGGTGACTAGGATGACCCAGGAACCTATTGGTATATAATATGGGCTAAAATTCTCTGATTTTTGGTGACTAGTCAAAGACTAGGATGACCCAGGAACTTATCAAAATGATAAGGGCTAAATTTTTTGAATTTTTGGTGACTGGCTCCAACCTCTAATTACTGGAATGAATAGAATAAATAATATATATATATATATATATATATATATATATATATATATTAACAATAGAGGGGGTATAAAATAAATTAAATGTTATTGTATATAGATTGATTACTACAGAGTTTAGCTTTCATCATACAGTCAGTGTTTACTATGAGAGTTTGTGCATCCAGTGTTTATTGATTTACTTTATGGATTTTATGAAAAATTAGATGCTCTAAAAATTGATTTGGTAAACTCTGCTACACACACACATATTTTCACAACTGTGCAATTTTTGAAAGGGTTTCAGTGATAAAGTTGGAGAATTGACAAACGCTGTTGATTTGTGGTTAGTACTCTATGGTAAATTTTCATTTGGATAATTTGAAAATTTTGGAGTAAATAGTGCTTTTGACAACTGTTAATAAGTGTATTGTGTTAAAGTGTCTTGGAAATAGGAAAGAGAATACAGCGGTGATAATTGCTATTTTTACTACGCGTGATTAATTGATCCACTGCATGTATAACACGTGTCCCACTCACTCATTATTCTTTAATCTAGGAACTGTTGAGTGTTTGAATACACAAACGATTGAGTTTTAATTTTTAATTACAACTCTAATTACTTTTGTGTACAACGTTTCATTTTTACTTTCACCCAATCACTTTTACATCTCACAGTTCTCTCAGTTTTCACTTGCGCATTTTCGCAAACACTTTTCCTACATACACTTTTCATTGTGATTTCTTGCCCGTTTCTTGATTTAATGGCTTCTAAATCATTCACTGTTTTTGGTCTACGTTTTGTCCCTAACAATTATGCAGCCCTACTCAATAATGAACGTGTTCCAGAAGCGTTTCATCTTATGCAGAATTTCTTAAGAGACTCAGAGATTGGACAAGCTCTGGTTGAACCTAGTACTCTCTCTGCATCTCAAATTGCCACTTTTTGGCAAAACTCAGTCTATGTGGATGGAGGAGAGAATGGGACTCCAGTCATCATCTTCACTCATGATGAACAAGAGTTTGTGATTACTCCACAAACTGTCAGAGAAACGATGGGTTTTCATACACACACCTCTTATGCTTATATTGGTGAACCTCAATTGAGACAAATGCTACAAGAGATAGGCTGCATGGATTCTCTTGAAAGGCTTGGCAGTGTAAAGAGGCCTAATCTCAGGAAGGAATGGAATTTTTGCTTCGACTGCATCACAAGAACATTCCAGAAGAAGGTCACTAACTGGGATGCTATTCCAATGGACAGTCTACAAATCGGGTATTCTCTACTTCATGGTAGTAATTTTGATTTTGGTAGATATGTTCTAATGAATCTAGGTGATAAACTGTCAGAGTCTACTACAGTTTATTTTGCTCGATTTTGTCAAATGCTATTCACTGCTTGTGTATCTGGTTTAGAGATTGTTGAAGCTGATGTGATTAAGCCTTTTAGAGTCAACAAGGGAATATTCTCTGATATGACTAATAAGGATGCTGGTAAAGAAAACCTACCTGTCTTTGTTCTGCCACTTGCTTTGCAGAATTTTCTCAACCAACCTCAGGACCCACCACAACCAGAACCACATCTTGAACCACTAAACACTGATCATACTCAAACCTTAAACACTGAACCATCTACATCACCTACCCACACTGTACCTACTCAACAACCTGCAACCTCAAACCAGACCTCTATCCCTGAACCACAACCTGCATCCACTCACAACACTCCATCACCAATCACAAACACTGCTCCAACCCAAAATCCTCAATCTCCAATCACAAAACAATCTTCACACACTCAACAACTAAACACTGAACCATCACAATCTCAACCACAACCACAGCCTAAAGCAAAAAGAGGTAGAGTAAAGCAATCAGCATCAACTACTGAAAGACATGAAGAAGCTAAGAAGACAATATAGAAACACACCAAAGCAAAACAGATATCTCCTGGAGCTGTTTATGCTAGAAGAAAGATTCAAAGAGCAAAAAGACCTTCTTCACCCTCTGTGGTGGCAGAATCTAGTACAGAGGATTCAGATGAAGTGCCTCTAGCTAAGAGGAGAAAACTAGTAATCTCTGATTCTACTGGTGAAAATGTTGAAGCTCCAGAGGTGGTTTCACAGCAAACACCTACTGTTGAGGCTGAAAAAGATATACCTGCAGAGGTTGATATGCCTGCAGAGGTTGAAATGCCTGCAGAGGATAAAATGCCTGCAGAGGAGGCTAATAGAGATGGCTTTTCTCCAATGGATGATACTCTTGATTCATTCATGCCATTCTCTGATCCTATCTCACCTATTTTTGCTCAATCTGAAGCAACTGGTGCAGCTGATCAACCTACAGTTGTCATTACTGAAACTGTAGCATCACATACAGAGTTAATCTCAAATGCTCACCAGACTGTTGAAGGAGGTGATGAGGTTGATCAAGCAACCAAGGCTACTTCTCAGCCTATGCCTGTTGATGACACAAATGCAAACTCTGTTGCTGAGCCTGAGCAACATGAAGAAAATCTTGACAAGGCTGCAGAAGAAATTGCAGAAACTATGGCTGACAATGCTCAGCACAGTGTTTCACTTGAAGATGATGTAGAACATGCTAACGCTGCAAGTCTTGAACTTGAAGGTGAAAGCAGTGAAAACTCTGATTCTTTTCTGAGTGCACCAGTGCAAACAGACAATAAACATACCTCTTTCGATCAACCTTGTAAGTCTCATGAAATTGAAAAAGCACAACTTGCAAAATTTGCTGCTGACTGGTACAAAGAGGATTGCATTTTTCCAAGAGGGAGAGCAGCTAATTTTGTTAAGCAAACTGCCAACACTATCTCCAATCCAGAGATTCTTTCTTGCTTAAAAGAACTGTAGTTCAAGTCAAGACTCTGGATGGTAGATTTGATGAAACTAAGAAGGCAATCACTGATTTGAGGACTGAGATCCAAACTAGAGAACTGAACATGGAAAGAGAGTCTAAACTCATGACTACAAAATTTTCTAAAGCTCAAGACAATCTCTTTGCCAGGCTGGGTAAAGTTGAAGAGAATCAGTCTGCCTTGTCTGTTAAAATTGATTCTATTGCTACCTCTTTGGAGTTGATTACATCTATACTCATGCCTGATGATGTCAAAAAGGGGGAGAGAGTTGCAAAATCAAAATGCAAGCAATTTCAAACTCTGACTCAGAAGGATGATGCTGGACATGGAGGAGCAAATAATAAAGGCAAGGGCAAGGCTGTAGAAACTCAAACTCTGAAAACTAGCAGCAAGTCTCTTAAATCACAGTCTGCTGGGTTAAACACTGATACTCCAGGTTCTTCAAAGACTAAGAGTTTCGTACTATCCTCTGATCCTCAGACTGATGAGGAATTGGCTGCTAAGTTATTCTTAGAAGAAAATGAAGAGGGAGTTACAATTGCAGATGTTCAAGCTCAAGAGAATATATTTCTAGCAGAACATAAGAAAGTTGTGAAATCTGGCAATTCTAAGAAGAATGTGAAAGCTACAAAGCCTGTTCTTAAAGGCATTCAAATCAAAGAAAAAGTTGGTACTGAACAAAGGATGCAAGTATCCAAAAAACCAACAGATGCAGACTTTAAACAAAAGCTGAAAGACATTGCTGGAGAAAATACAACATCTGTTTCTACACAAGTTGTAACACTACGCCATAAACAGCCTGCTGTAACCCAAAAATTCTGTTACAGTAGGGTGGTAAAATGTTACAATAGACCCATTTTTGGGCTAGGGTAACATAAATTACATGTTACATATTTCGATGTTACCCTAGGGTACCTAAGCTAACATATTTCACTCCTAGGGTAACATGGCCTTTTCGGTTACCACAGAGGTCTGCTGTAACATAAAAATAGCATATTGTAACATAGATATTCGGTTACCTTAGGGTGCTTCAGTTTTTTAAAAAAGTGGGACCCACCTGTAGGTCCAACATGTGGGCCCCACCTGTAGACCCAGAATGTGGGCCCCACCTGTAGGTCCAACATGTGAGCCCCACCCGTGGACCCTATTTTTTAACTAGAATCTTGTAACAGGCTAATGTAACACTAAAACAGGCTAATGTAACACTAAAACAGGCTAATGTAACACTTTACCCAAAAAAAATGAACATCACCTTTTTAAAAGTATACAATCCCAAAATACCATTCAACCACAATGGACCACAAAGAGATCCATCTCAACATCCAAACAAACTAATCAATTCTAATTCAACATCCAAACAAAACAAACTAATTTAACATACAACACGAAGTACATATGACCAATTCTACAATTAAAAAGTACATACCAAGTTTTACTCCAAAAGTTTTTTGTATTCTGCTGCTTCTTGAGCCATTTCCTCCAGGGTTCTGTCCCTTTCCTTGTCCAAGTCCAGCTTCATGAGCTCGGATGATGCTTTGCTCGATCTCATTGACAATAAAATCAAAAGACTCGCGAACAAATCCTAGAGATGTCACAGTATAAACAACATATTGAAGATAACCCCAAGGACCAGCATGGGTGTGAATGCCAATAATAGCAACATTTTTTTCGGTATATAAGTCTCCATACCTGCAGAAGAAACAAGGTACTGCGATAGACATAGGCCAACTTCATTTCTCCACCCTGGTACAAGTATTCAATTTAGAACAGGAACAGTCATCAGCTCATACTCAATCAGAGAAAGATTGTTATCCTTCATGAATTCAAACTTCACAGGTTCGGTGACCTCCCTATTTGTCAACTGCAAGACTCATGGTTTCTTTGAACATGTCAATCTTTGCATTTCTCATTATAATACTCGTACCAAGCTTCATCACATCAACTGCGCACACAACATTTTTCAGCCAGCATTTTAACACAAAAATAAATAGCTAAAATTCAGCTCACTGGAAAGAAAACATGTTGACACTACACAAAAAAAGAGAAGAAGTACAGGACCAGCTCCACAACAGCATGCCCCAATTATAACATTCAGCACAATAAAGTAAAACAAACATCGTAAGCTGTTCCTAAGTTAATGCACTAATTTGGTATTTTACCACAGATGTCCAAGAAGTCTATTTTTATGAAGTGTACATGATTAACGTGATTTATAAACACGACACACTGCACTGTAAAATCATTTTTTATGAATGATAAGTGTGTGTGTGGGTTATATGCACAATCAAATTGATTTTTACATGTCCACTTTGCGAGCAGTGACTCATAAAGGATCAAGTGAGTTGAAATGATCCCATGCCTCCTGTAAAAAGTAGAACAAGTTCTTGTTATGAAATCACTAGATTTCTTGCTGACTTCAATTGCACTATGTAGCATGTAATGCAAATACCTGTAAAAATCAAATGAAACAATTTCTAGTACAACCTGCATTCTAATTATAAAATCAATGATAAGGTAAAGATTTCATACGCAAGTTTGAATCACATGCTATTCAATAATATGCCAGAGTACTGGTAACAATGACCAACAAACTACTGCAGCATGAATTTCAGGGACTGAGGAATCATAGAAATCGAAGATCACAAACTTACAATTTTTTCCCTTATAAATATTCCATGCACATTCAATTCATCAGCTCTGTCATATCCCCATTATCTATGCTGCCATTCCACACTCAAAGATAAAATGCCAAAACAAACACACACATAGGAAGAAAGTTGCAAATATGAGATGCATATAACAATTGCATTTGTATATTTATAGTGCAGTCACCTAAGAAAATGCAAAGCTGCACAAGTACAAACATTTTTAACTATTAAGTTGATAAAACCCAAATGAAAAAAAAGAGAGTAAGAATGGGTAGGAAAAGTACATGTTGTTTGACACCAAGAGGGTAAATATCACCATAAGTAACATTCCATGTAAAGAATCTATATGGGTCTTCCCCATTAGCCAGTAGTGTTAACAAAACCACCATTAAACTCCATACCAAGCTTCTTCTCTTTTTTTGTGTAGTGTCAACATGTGACCAAGGCATAAAATACATAAAAGTTAATTTTCATATTAGCTACTACACTTTTCAGGGAACTTTAGTAAGTATTTCCAGTCCAATTACTCTAAGCATTACTTTTTATGATTACATTGAAGTATCAATCAAGCGATCAACTATGACAATTTGTTAGTTACTTTTATGATTATCGTGATAGATAAAAGCAAAAACAACACTCTATCATTGTGGTTGGGGCTTTACTTTTCTTACCGTATATTAATTAAAAAATTTATAACTAGAAATATTTGATTTGTAACCTTCAAGATGCATAAGTTTATGGTGAGTTCTTTAAAAGAAAAGAGGATTGAAAAAAATGTTCTGAAGAAGGATATGGATATGCGGTGAAGGAGAATATATTTATAAGAGGTTTATGGTGAGTTCTTTAAGAGAAAAGAGGAGAGAGAAAAATGTTCGTAAGAAGGATATGGATATGCTGCGAAGAAGAATATATTTATAAGATAGTAACGAATATCATATCTTATGACCTTGAGTCCAGAAAGTATTATTTATTAGTTTTTTAATTCTCTCTTTTTCAAATTCTTTTCTTCATTTGTCTTTGTTTTATTTTTTACTATATATTTAAAATTTTACTTAATATCACTGGTAAATACATTTGTGTGTTGTTAGTTACTAGATTAGTTCTAGAGGTTATCTACTATTTATATTTATTTAAAATTTTGATAAAAGGTAATTTTAAATATGTATTTTATGTGATATATCATATATTTATGAAATATAATAGATATAATTAAACATATAAGCAATAATATATTTATTTTTATATAATTAAATTAGATGTTTAAATAGATATGTTTCAGATTTTATTTAAACTGGTTAAATAAAAATTTATAATTTAATTGAATAAAGATGAAAAAATGATAAATGGAAAGGGATACAGTTATTTTTAATGAAACATAAAATAAAATGAGAAATAGGGAAAATTAGCTGAGAAAGAAAAGCTAAATGAGGAGGAAAGAGAATAAGCAAAAATAGTAAAATTAGGAAATAAAATGACACGTGTGCAATTTAATGAGAGAATGTCACATGTAGCTATTTATTGAAAGGGTGTCACATATAGCTTATACTCTCTTTTATATAATGTGGATGTTTTTTTTCAACTAGTAAATATTGATGTTGTTATTTATAATGTTTTTAATTTAAAATGCTTGGTTATACATAAAAATATTGCAATCATGCTTTTGATTTTTCTTAAATATGTCTTATTGTCATTTTAACTTGTATTACATAAAAGTATTGTAAGTATATTAATGCTTTTTTTTATTATTTATATTTGATATTTGTTTTAGATTTGTTGAGTCCATTGATGACCCTGTCTATGATTAACTATATTTATTTAATGTATTATAATTATTTTTCATTTTATATAATTGTTTTATTTTTAGTTATCATTTTGTGTAAGTTTTTTATTTGCAATCATTCTTGTTCTTTTAATTATACCTTTTATTGTACTTTTCGGTATTTTTTTGTTTTTTAAGTTTTCTTACATCATTCGTTAAACTTCAATTTTTCACATATTTTTGTATTTGTAAGTTTCTAAATTTTAATTTTCCTTCCAACATGAATATACTAAACCTTTATATATATATATATATATATATATATATATATATATATATATATATATATATATATATATATATATATATATATATATATATAATTATACACACCCACTTTATCTAAGGTTCGAATACCGCTATATCAGTAAATATAATATAAATAAATAAATTGCAACATTAGCAAAGACCAACATAACCAAAGGGCCTCTAAGTATGCACCTATTATTAGCAATATCTTAAAAGTTGCATACTGTTGGCAGTGGCAAATATAAATAAACAGAATATCAGTGTCAAAAAGGTTTAATATATCAGTTGCATTCTGGAAATCATACATATGTCATACTTTTAAATATTGCAAATACTATATCTGTATTATAACCATAAGATATCTAACCTGCCATGAATCATAGGCTGCATTGACAAAAAATATTGGTATTCTGATTTGTTGAACTGTAAATTGAGGGAAAAAGCACTGCAGATTTCAATTTATTTTTTTGCTAAGCAATGGTAGCAAGCAAAGAGGTAGACAAACATTTGAAAATGACTACACTTACCAAACCAGGTTTGCCTCGTGAAGTGCAAGATGTAGGCAAGTGCTTTGCGGATCCCTGCAGCAAAGACAATATACAATCAGAATTATAACACGAAGTATCTGCCACCAACCACACATAAAGAGGAGTATAACAAATAGAGAAAAAATCAGTTGGAAAATAAAATGGGTAATTTATGAGACATCTCCGGATAAATCTTTTCATTCACAGAATGTGTAGGTTAACAACCTCAAGCATTAGAGTCATGTTAATTTCAAAAAAAACAATCACATAAGCAAAAAGAGAAAATCATACATGTGTCCTGACAACGTCATCATAGAAAGTTTCAATGTGTGGTGCTCCGGAAATATCCTTGCTGTGTAGAGTACAAATTGTTCAAAGAGGAAAAATAGATGTGAGATATTTGCATTATAAGAAACAATCAAATTAAAGACTCGGGTGAGATATTTGCTGTGTAGTCCTCGAGGAATTCTTACGCATTAATGAAGTAACCTGCATCAGCTAGGCATTTTACTTTAGCACTCATTGGTACAAGACTCGGGTGTGCCACCTTCTAAACAACCTAAAATTCAGAGATGTTTTGTATATTAATTGCATACTCTATGAAAACAACAATTTCACATAGGATTTTTGACAAAGTACCTGCAATAGAAAACAATAACTACAGGCTGCAAAACTTTTGATACCATTAACCTGAATGTAAAAACGACCATAGAAGCAAAACGACAACTAATACTTAGATCCACATGACATACTTATATGAACAAAAATGAGATAAATTTGTCAGCATTTAATTAAGTCACTTCAAATTTCATTCAGCATATTATGAGCTCAAAAACAGAAACCCTATATCTAAAAGATATCCGTATTCGATGAGTGTTTTAGCAAGATTTCGTATATCCTTTGAGGCATGCTTTCGAAGAGCGTTAACTGCCTTTCCAACCTCAGTAGCCTGAAAGCACATCATATTATAATGAATTAGAATAGTGAACAAGTTGCAGGTAACCTGGGGAACAGACATGGCATCTAAAATTTCTTCATAAAGAATAGAAATGCAAGAGAAAAAAATTTAACTCAATAATAGAAGATAAAATATACATTTAATAAATAATACATCAAGACTGCATAGGTAGTCATTTTAGCATGTGACATTATATTACGACAAAATGGCAAAGTGCAAGCATATGTATAGCTACTATAGGTGGATAGGCATGTACATGTTTTTATCTGGATTGCAGAATATGTATCCTACCTGAAGCAGGAGATCAGCCAGAGCCAGGAATGATGTGGTAAAGCTATGAACACACAAATTATAGCACCTAACCAAGCAGCAGAAGCTATCCCAATACAAGACACAACTAACATCCATTAAGTTGGATATATCATAACTATGCAGAACAAAAATGCTTATCACTGATAATGAGAACAATCATTCAACCAACACCCACAAGTCTAAACATTTAACAAAAAGGCCTACTAAGAGAAAGAAAAGAACCTCATTATGCCAATACTTTTGACGATACTGCTCCTGAATAGCACTAGTAAAGAACATAGAAGCATTGTATATAAGATAAGTAGAATGCTTGGTCAAATTCAGTACCACAAAATCAAAATTCAACCCCACAACATTGCAAAATAACAAAACCCCATCAACAAAAACACAAAAAAAATCTGTAAATTGAATACAATATTTCCAGGTGAATTGAATTCCAAGCTGCCATGGTGGGTTGGTCTTGCTGTAAGTATATATCAAGAATGTACGTATGTATGTATTATTTGTATGCAAGTCTATGTATAAAGATGCACATATATATAGATAGGAAGGGGATGGTGGATTGGGTTTTGTTTTCGAAACAAGAATTGAATTGGGGTGTATCAGAATTAAATTTTTACAGCGAAAATCACAGAATACAGAGGATTTGACTTTGTGTGTTTGTATGTGTTCTTGTACACCTCCCATAAGTAAAAACATAAACAAAAAATACCTTAAATCGATTTGAAGCCCTAATTTGAGAAGAAGGAACCCCTAATTGCTCGGTGAAGAAGGTGCGGCGAAGGGGAGGAAAAAAGTGCAGCGGCTGAGAAGAAGTGGTGCGTAGAGAAAGTGAAGTGAAGTGACCTAATTAGAGTAATTAGAGTAGTGCGTAGTGAAGTGAAGCGTAATAGAGTAATGAAATATCCCGCTCAGCCTAAAAAAATCCGCTCAGCTCAAAATAATAATTTTGATATTTTTTTATAAAAATTGTTTTATTTGATTTTTTTAAAAAAAACTGGAGAATAAATATTAACAAATATAAAAAAAATCTGGTTAAAAAAAAATTCGGAGCAGAATTTTTAAAAAATTTACAATTTCTAAAAAAAATTACAATTTTTGAAAAAAATTATTTTTTGAAAAAAATTATTTTTTGAAAAAAATTATTTTTTGAAAAAAAATCGATTTAAAAAAAAAATTCCAACTCATTTTATAAAAAAGTTAACAAATTTTAAAAACTAAATTTATTTAAAGAATTTAAAAAAAATCAAAACAAAAATTAAATTAGATGAAAAGAGTTGGCATGGCCAACTCTAATGTAACACGTACATACTTATGTTACATGCTTCAACACTTTCTAACTAATATAACATCATATTTTTGACTAACGTAACATAAAAAACACAATGTTACCTCAGGATGTAAGTAGTATAGGTAAGGTAACATATTGGGCTAACATTTATCCTGTAGGGGTTACGGTAGGCCATATATGGTGTAGTGTAAAGAAGAATGAAAACACAACCTCTGTTGCTACACAAGTTGTGACCACACCTTTACAATCTTCTCAGTTGAAATCAACTTTTGGAAAGGGAACTCTTCATGATCCAAATCAAGCACTTAAAGGTTCTATGGATTTCACTGATGGAAGAGCATTTTCTGGGAAAATTGGAAACAACAAGGGTGGTATAGGATCACACAGGGATAAAAGGCAGAATGTTAGTCCTAGCGATCCATCTTCACTGACTGTTCCAGGTCAAGGTGTTGTCACTCAAGAGAGTTTAGACAGACTGGAATCAGTACAGTTGGCCTATCAGAAGAGCCTAAAGAAAGATTTTCTATTATACTTCATGGCAGATGGAACAGTTTTTAAAATTGGGGAGAATGATCTTGGTTTGAAATATTGGGAAGAACTAGAACATGTTCTGTATCTTTTCAAGGTAAAAAATCAAAGGACTCAATCTGTTGCCAATGTGCTTAGATAGAAGATGCTTCAGAATCTGGCAAGAAGAGGCATGAAGTATAACAGTAAATATGTTCCTAAGTACAGAGACTGGAATGGAAAGCTGATAGAGATGGAAAAGGGAACTACAAAGCTAAAGACTGATCTTGGAATCACTGTTCTTGATTTTAATGTGAAGTCTGAAGTGGTGAAGTATATCAGATTGGGAAATGAAATGAGAAGAAACAAAATCTACGATCTCAGAGCTGCTATCTATCAGACTGATGAGAATGATCCTCAGTTGAGAGAGATCAAGGAAGCTATGGAGAATGAATTTAAAAATGCTGAAAGAAGATTGCTTATAGACTATCTCAGAGCTACACCAGATCTTGAAGAGATTAGAGGTTAAAGTCTGTAAGAGTTTTCTTATTTCTGTATATTTTTGTTAAGTAGAAGGTTAAACTCTGTCTGTATATTAATCACTGTAATTTTGTATTTGTTTTGACATCATCATTTACTGTAAACATGTACATTCTTGCTAATGAACAAGTTGGGGGAGATTGTTAGAAATGATTGATGAAAACAGTGTTTAGGAGCTACAGCGACAAATCAGAGTTTAGCTGGAAGCAGTCAGAGTTTAGTTAAACACTGACTATGGAAGCTCGACAGAGTTTAGTTAAACTCTGTCTGGAGGAAGCGCGTCTCCAGTCAACAGTGTTTGAAGAATTAAAGAAGTTATTTATGGAAGCAATCTCTTTACAGATTGGATAGCTATCATAGAGATTGAGTTGACTTAGGAGATGTGTAGCAATCGTAATTGATATCAGTTGTATAGATTAATTATAGGAGTATCAATTAGCGATTGTATAGCAGCTGTATGTTTTATAAATACAGTTAGGTTAACCCTAGAAGGGTATCGTGCATCGAACTATCTTTATTGTAACCTAGCAGCTCTTTGTGATAGTTTACATCATGAAGAGGGTTTTTAATACCAGAAGATTTAAAGGGCATAATCATCTTAATTGTTATTCTCTCATCTAATATTGATTATTAGTGTGTATTCGGCCTAACATTTAGATTCCATGCTACAACAATTATATATTGTGCTATGAAATTGAAAAGGTTCTACATTAGAACTGTTTTTTTTATTTCCATTAGATATTTTTCTACAATTGGATAGATTCTTAACGTATATGACTTGTTTTCGAAGAATAACTATGTTGTAAAGTAGAATAAAACTACAACAGGTTCTGCATTACAACTTTTTTTGAATTTTAGTTTTTTGGGTTTTTGTCATATATGGTTCTGCAGTAGGTCAAATTACTAATTTACTTGACTTTGTTTTTTATAATAGTCATATTCAAAAATTATAGTTGTTGAAGATAATAGTTCACAAGATAATATCCAAGGTGCAGCACAATCGACAGATATCCTTAATGAAGATATTTATGTTGATTCTTATCACTATACATCACCCGAGGGAGAAGAATGCTGGAAACCAAAGTGTGATGAAAAATCAAAGCCATTCGTTAAACAGGTATTTTTAACTATTAAAGATGCATATGATTTTTATTTTAATTATGGTCGTTTATGCGAGTTTGATGTGCATCTATCCTCAGCAAAATATAGAAGTAAGCTCCTTACTCATAAATATATTTTGTGCAATCGTGCTGGATCACCTGGTAGCAGTGAAGGGACAAAAAAACGTAAGAGGACAACTTCCCTCAGGTGTGAATGCGAGGCACATATATTGCTTAAGTATGCAGGACCAAATGGTTACTTTGTACAGACTTTTGTCGAAGAACACAATCATGCACTAACAACTGGTACTAATAAACAATTCTTGAGGTGTAACAGAATAGTAACTTTGTTTCACCAAAATTTTATCTTTGATCACTGAAAGGCGAATGTTGGTTCAGTCAGGTCTCATTGTATACTGAATGAGATAGTAGGATCCTATGAAAATATCGGTGCTACATCAACAGGTTTTAGAAACTTTGATCGTGATTTTAGGGCACGTATTGGTTAACATGATGCTGACATGATCCTTGAACAATTAAGGCTCAGACGTTAGGCATCGAACAATACATTCTTTTACCAATACCAAATTGATAATGATGGTCATTTGATTGGACTAGTTTGGGCTGATGCAATTAGGAGACGCAATTACAGTTTATTTGGGGACACATTATCTTTTGATCCAACCTTTCGCACAAATAAATAAGTACGATAGCATATGTCATGATTTTGTTCCATTCTGTTACCATGGGTTGTGCTGTAGTATATGCTGTGCTTTATAATATGTAGGTTAGAATGTAGTTTGCTCTATCACTTGCCACTTCAAATTCAGTGTTACTATATGTAATCAACTTACTATTAAGAGTAATAATTCAATTTAATATTTGTTCCAAGTATGTTTTATTAGTTTGACATGTGAATATTGTTCCAGAGTGCAACTGGTGACATTATTCGTGTGATACATTATAATGATTTATTTTTGATACATTCTGCTGTAGTATCCTTTTTTTAAATAATTTCAATATTATGCTACTATAATTCATTGTTACTACTAATGGCTTACATGTGTTCATGACAGATATTATATGGTTTTTGTCCCCGTTACGGGAGTTGATAACCATTGGAGTAATGTTACTTTCGCTTCTGCACTTTTAGCGAATGAATCTCATACGAGTTTTGAATGGGCGTTGACGGCCTTTGACATGTGCATGGATCACCCTATACCTTGTGTTATGTATTGCTATTAAAAAGGCTTTACCACTTGTTTGCCACGCGCAAAACATCGACTTTGTATGTGGCACAAAACATTGACTTTGTATGTAGAACATCATGAATAAATTGACTACAAAGGTAAAAGTTGTTGCATATTTACATGTTCTACAAAAGTCTGTCAAATTAACTATGTAGTTACATGTTTTGCAGTAGTAATTTAATTAGGAGAATACCAACACGTTCTAACAAGTTATGTAGTAGTAATTTACTTTAATTGTATTCCTACACATTCTACTTTAGGTGTCTTATTAACTTTTTACTTACAAGTTTTGAAGTAGTATTTTAACCTTCGCGTCCCAGATTAGTTTAAATTAAGTATATACTTTCACGTTATGCGGTAGTATTTTTATTAACTATGTGCTTACACATTTTGCATAAGAATATTTATTTATTCGTAATCTTACACATTGTACAGTACCCTTTTTATTTACTTTTTACTTACACGTTCTGCAGTAGTACTTTAACTTGCTCGTTCTGTAGTACTTTAAATTACATGTTCTGCAGTAGTATTTTACATGTTTTGTAGTAGTATTCTAATGTAAATTCAATAATTTATTCAAATTTCTCCAACACTTGATTGTGATAAAGTTTTTATGACCAAAATGAAAGCATGTGTTTAGTCGGATCACTTGACAATAGCAGAATTCGAGCAAAGCTGGGAGGCTATTATTGAGGAATATAGCCTGGATGATAATGGTTGGCTAACCACTAGTACAGAATGGACTTTATATGTCATTTCTTTTATGTCGGTTGTTGTCCAAGGCGACATATATTCATCTCTTATGCATCGCCTAGTTAGTTAACCGACACATATTAATATTCTTAAATAATTTTATGTGTCGGTACTTTAATTGCCAGACACATATAATTATTATATATGTTGGCTGATTTAAAAGCGACATAAAATATTAAATTTACATCGCTCTTATTTAGGCGACACATAAAATCGACATATATACATTGTTTTTTAAAAATTTAAAGTAAAAGTACCTGTATTTTAATTGTGACCAAAATAGAAATAAAAATTACTTTCATGATCTGTTCTAAGTCTGTTCTAATTCAGTTATGGTTTCCTCTCTTCGAAGTCCAAAAGCTGTACAACTCTCTGACGTGTGAGAGTATACTACAGTGAAGCCCTAAAATTTAAACAAACACCATCGTGACCCATCAAAATAGGAAGCACATCAGATAAGCTTAATTACAAAAACAATTAGATACTTCTTCCAAATTTCATCAACAAGAGTCAAGCCCTGTATTCCATCTCACTAAGCAAGGTGCGAATTCTTTGCTATTTTGATTAGCTTTTTATAATCTTTAAATTAAGATGATTGTATCCTTGATTGTCTGTATATATATAATGGCTTTTGCTCAAATACAAACCAATCCTTAAATACAAACTACAAACTAACACTAGATTAATTATATTTCATTTATTCTAAGGTTCCCGCCAAGGGTACCTTCACAAAAAATGCTTTAAATAATTGGCTCTATCCACAAAAAAAAAAAAAAACTTGCCGTGAAAATGCGAAGCATTTAAGACAGTAAACGGATGAGTTAGGTAGTCATGAGGGCCGTAGGCCCTCGACACAGCCGTCAATCGTCTATTGCCTTTACCATTGATTGCCATTCCCTACAACTTTAGAATGATAAAGGCGCGAAGCACCGTACAAGAAGGTGCGAAGCACCGTTAACCAGTGAAATCCACTGCCACGTCATCACGTGAACAACAATTTTTTTTTTTTTGCTGAATGAAGCCAATTATTTTAAACACTTTTTGTATTGGGGTACCCCTAGTTTGATCATTAGATTAGCATGAAATATTGAATTAGTGTTTAGTTTGTAGTTTGTAGTTAATTTTAGTTTGTAGTAGAGAGCACCCTATATATAATTGTATAATTGTACGTATACATTGATCTATGTTTATATATCGTTTATTATGTTTATTGAAATGTCTAGGTGAATTAGTGTTATTTGTATGTGTTTAGTAATTTATATCATATTTGTATTTGTTTTGGTTGTTTGTAAGTGCTGAGAGAAACGGACATGTCCTAATATGCTTGATCTGTGTCTTCAACAATAATTAAGTTAGTTTTGGAAAATATTATGAAGTATAATAACATTCTTATCTAAGCTAGTTTTAGCAAATTAAATTAATCTAAATAGGCTATAATATCATTCTTCTCTAAGCCCCTAACTGGAATTGTGTGTTTGTACGTATAGAATTTCACCTTCCTAGACCTTTGTAGAAGTCATTAAAATTTTAACTGTTTAGTAATAAATTTCATGATTTAAATTGGTAAATTCTAGTTTCCATTAATTACTTTTTTTAATCACTTAAGTGCATCCACTAATATAAAACAGATAATTATGATAATTCTACTTTATTTGAAATATGTGTAAAAGAGAACAAGAAAAGATAATTGAAAAAAGATATTAATTTTATTATTTAAACTACAATATTTGTATAAAATTGTAGTAAATTGTAGTAACACAGTGCCATTTTTAACATATGCAAGAATTTTGTTTGACTATGGTGTCATCAGATGTTGTGTGAACTCCTTATTTTTGTACAGCTGCTTCTGCTTTGCATGTTTTTAAATGTAACCATAGATTTATGTGTGACTGTGTGCAAGGACAATTTGACCAAAATATTGTATTCAAATCTATTCATAAATTATTCTTTTTGTTCTTTCCTCAGTTAATATGAGTTTTAGCAAATATATTAAATTGTACATGTTGCATAAATATCCTTTTTTAGTATTACTTTTATTCATTGCGCTTGGCTCTGAAATCTCACTCAATTAAATATTAGAATGGTACCAATTTTTTTTAGAAACTACCACAAGAAACAGAGTCTTTTCCGACCGTCATAAATCCGACTAACTCTTTACTGGAGCAAAATCCGACCGTTAGGTACCACGGTCGGGTTTATTTTAAATCCGACCACTTAAACCGACCAACAGGTCTTGTGGAGCCCACATTTGTTGACTGACTGGCCACGTCAGCCTAAACCGACCAATAAAACCGACCAATATTATTTGTGGATCCCACACGAACACTAAAGAATTAATAAAACCGACCACTTAAACCGACCAACAGGTCTTGTGGGGCCCACTTCTGTTGACTGACGGGCCACGTCAGTTTAATCCGACCAATAAAACCGACCAATATTATTTGTGGATCCCACACGAACAATAAAGAATAAAACCGACCAATATTTCCGACCGTTATTTTAGGCCTTCCCACGTCAGACTAACCCGACCGTTAGGACGGTCGGGTTTGTGAGACACTTAAATATTTTTGTAGTTCCCGTTTTATGTTTTATTCCGTTAACTCTCTCCTCTCTCCAATTAACTCTCTCACTCCTCGATCTCTCTCGCATCTCTCTCTCTCTCTCTCTCTCTGGTAACTCATCTCTCTCTATGTTATATACTTACACACACGCACTGTATCTATATATTCGATTTGGGTTTTAACTTTATGGATTTATGAATTTGGGGCTAGTAAATTGATTCTCTATTATATGATTTTGTATGTCGGATTCCTTGGTTCGAATTATGTTCGATTATATGATTTTGTATGTCGGATTTCTTGGTTCGAATTATGTTCGATTATATGAGTTAGTATGTTGGATTTCTTGGTTCGAATGGATGGATTCAAATTTATTTCTCGATTATAGGATTTTGTTTGTTGGATTTGTTGGTTCGATTTGACACATTCGAATTTATGTTCGATTTTTATGTAATTTTGTTGTTCAATTCATTCTCTTTTTTTGAATATATAGATATGGATGGTCAAAATTACCTCTTTCCACGTTTTATGCGCCTTGTCCATCCCAGCGAATATAAACCGCAAAATAAAATGGTATGAGTAATGGTCAATTAATGTATGCATTTGAATATGTAGATATGTATGACACCTCTTTTTTCCGCAGAGAATACCACCGCCGATTTTAACACATTTTGGAGCTGAGATGCCAGAAACAGTTATATTCGAGCTTCCTAACGGTGAGAAGACCCATGTGAGATTCGATTGGGAGGATGGGATTTTTAAAAACGTATTGGGATTTTTTAAGAAATTTCGGAGCAAGTATGGTATATGCGCCGTGTTTACCTACAAGGGCAACGGGATCTTTATGGTAAATGTTTTGAATGAATATCTGACAGAGGTTGAGTATGATCCCCCGACCTATGGTAAATTTTCTATCATTTATCCTTTGTTATATATATATATATATATATATATATATATATATAGCTATCAATTAGTAATTAACTTAAGTAATTGTGTTTTTATTTTTAGATAAACTTACCATGGTTGAATGTAAGGCTTTTTCATTATGCAAGACTAAATCCCACGCAGAAAGGGGTCTCGTAGTAAGTTCACATTATCTTACTTTTAATGCATTATACGCAATACAATTTTCATCTTTTTTGATATAATTTTGGTTGATCATATACATATGTACAAATGCAAGCCCTCTCCCCGGCTTTTTTTAAGCGATTTGCTCATCTTCTACCTTCTGAAATTACCGTTACTTTACCAAATGGCCAAACCTTCATTGGATCTTACTCACCGGAAAGCAAGATTTCTGGCTTGAGGTTTTTTGAGGAGGGAGACATTATAGTGCTTACTTATCTTGGTGATGGGCGATTTGAAGCAATTTTATTTGGTCCAAGCCTCGTGGAGAAATCATATTCTGTTAATGAATTCAAAGTAGGAATTGTACAATCACATCTCCTGAATTATTGCTATGGAATTGTAAGTTTTTGTTTGTTTTATATTAAAATTTGTATGATTTAATTATTTAGCAAAAAAAGATTTATGATTTTGCAATTGTTTAACCTGTGATTAATGTGTAGGAGCTAGCAGCAAAGTTCAAATCAGTGGCGGAGAAGTGGCATGACGGTGATGTCTTGGAAATTAAGGATGAGCTTAACAATAAAACGTGGGACTTACAAGTCAAGGCGACCGGTCAACGAATAAGAATTCAGGATCGAGCTTGGGTGGGTTTTGCCAAATCGTTAGGGCTAGAAGTTGGAGATGTTCTAGTCTTTACCGGGGGCCCTATTAATCCTAGGAAATTTAATGTAATTTGCTACAAGAAAAATGGTCCAGATTTGATGGGCATTGATGTATGATTACTTTTGGTCCGATTGGATGACTGTGTACCTTAAAAACTATGGTTTGGATTTGTAGACTTTTGGTTTGGATTTGTAAACTATGGTTTCATATATTTAAAGATCTTACGTAAATTTTAATGTTTTAATGATTCTTAATATACTGGATACTGGATGGATAGATAGATTCGATGGATTGATTTGGTGGATGGATTGATTTTATTGCGTTGATTGTGTTATTGGTACAGCTGGGAACCAGAACTGCAGGAAAAAAAAATTTGAAGGCTTTAAACCGACCGAGTAATCCGACTGAAAGTCTTAAACCGACCGTTTTTTACCATTGCTCCCCCAGTAAACCCGACCGTATTCTTAATATAGTGGTCGGTTTAAATTAGTCGGTTTTTTTGCTCTCTGGAATGAATCCGACCGTAATGGTCGGTTGCAAACCCGACCACTTATTCCGACCGTTTTAGTCGTATTAAAACTGCATTAAATGCTCCCAACTACCTCTGCACCGATGGTGACAAAAAAGTTGATAATTCGTAATTTAAACCGACCGTTATGGTCGGATTAGAACTGACCTTAATTTATTGTTATACACCCCTTTTTCTTTCACTCTTCATTTATTGTTTTCTTGAGACATTAAGTGGTTGGAGGCTTGAATCTAGAGAAATCTTGGAGAACATTGAAAGCTCATTATGGTGAAAAATCTTGGAGAACATTGAAAGCTCATTAATGGTATGTTATAAATTATGCCCACTTTTGTTTTAATTTTTTTTCATTTGTGAATATATACATACATGTTTTGTACATATTATATTTGTGAATATGTACATTAATAGTGAACAAATATACATGTTTGTACATATTCTTTAATTTTGTGTACATATTAAATTTGTCAAATATATATGTACATTATATTTGTGCATTAATTGTGTGAAATGTGAATATGTTTTTTTGTTGATTTATAGTTATGTGAAAAATGTATTATGAAATTGATATATATATATATATATATATATATATATATATATATATATGTAGATGTCGAAACGTGATTGGATGAACCGACGTGTGGAAAATAATGTACTTTCATCGAGTAATGAATATTGGGATGGTGTGAAAGAATTTTTGGAGTTCGCGCGTAAAAATGGTATGAAGGGCGAAAAAATATTATGTCCGTGTAAGAAATGTAAAAATGCGTTGTGGGCGAAACTTGATAGTGTTGAACTTCACTTATATAAAAATAGTATTATTGAACATTATAAAGTATGGACTTTGCATGGTGAAAAAAGAGAAGTTATCAAAAAGAAAAAACGTAAGCGTACCTCGGAAGAGATTGTTGAAGAACCCTTTGATTTAAACGCATTATTACGAGATATTAGTGGTGAAAATCATGGTGATGCGAGTAATAGTAATGTTGAAGAACCACCAAATGCATATGCTTCTCAATTTTACAAGGATGTTAAAGATTCGGGAGCTCCAATTTATCCCGGTAACACAAATTTTACAAGAATGTCATTGACCACTCGATTGTTACATTTTAAAAATATGGCACAATGCTCTGAAAAGGTCTTTGATTCTTTACTTGCATTGCTTGGTGAAGTTCTTCCTAAGGACCATACTTTACCAAATTCTTATTACATTATGAAAACAATGATGAAGAAGTTAACTTTGGGATATGAGAAAATTGATGTATGTGAGAATGATTGTATGTTGTACTATGGTGATGATGAGAACAAGATTGTTTGTGACATTTGTGGTAAAAGTCGTTACAAAGGTAAAAAAAGAAAAACGGAAGAGGGATACCGAACAAGGTCTTGAGATATTTTCCACTTATCCCTCGTCTACAGAGATTGTATATGTCAGAGCATACCGCTAAACACATGACATGGTACAAAAAAAGGGAAACAAAGCCAGGAGAACTTAGTCACCCTGCAGACGGAGATGTGTGGAAAGAATTTGATCGTCGTTATCCAAGATTTGCAAGGGAGAGTAGGAATATCCGTCTTGGACTTGCAACCGATGGCTTTTGCCCTTTTGGCAATTCTGGGAAAAAGGTGTACTCGGTGTGGCCGGTGATAGTGGTGGTCTACAATCTTCCTCCCTCTATGGGAATGAAAAAACCGTACACTTTTATGCCTCTTTTAATTCCCGGTGAAAAGAGTCCGGCTAAGAATCTAAATGTGTACCTTAGACCTCTCATAAATGAATTAAAGGAGTTGTGGGATGTAGGGGTGGAAACTTTTGATCAATCATTAAAGCAAAATTTTACCTTGAGGGCGGCGATTATGTGGACAATAACCGATTTTCCTGGGTTAGGTATGGTTAGCGGATGGTCAACACATGGAAAACTCTCATGTCCGGTTTGTGGTGGAAAAATTCAAGGAATTCAATTGAAAACATGTGGAAAGTGTAGTTTTGGTACAAATCGTTGTTTCTTACCCGAAGATGATCCTCTCCATCTTCCAAGTACTAAGTTTCCAAGTGAAGAAAAAAAGGTGTTTGTTGGTCGCTCAAGTGGTGAGACTTTGAAGAATATTTGTGAAAATTTAGAATTTCCACCACCGGGAAGAGAAAACAAAAATAAGAAAAGCCTTGGTTTCGGAGTTGATCACAACTGGACGCACTTTTCAATGTTTTTTGAGTTGCCATATTGCTCATCACTTTCGATGCGTCATTGTATCGATGTCATGCACACCGAAAAAAATGTGTTTGACAATATTTTTTATACTATCATCAATGATACAAACAAGACGAAGGATCACAAGAAGGCAAGGATCGATTGCAAGTTAATGAATGTTTTGCCCGAATTGTGGATCGAAGGTGGAAAAAAGCCAAAAGCACCTTTTACACTCTCAAAAAAACAACGAAAACTCATGTGTGATTGGTTTCGTTCATTGTCACTTCCGGATGGTTATGCATCAAATATAGGCCGTTGTTGTAAAGAGAATTGTACATTTTCGGGGTTCAAATCACACGATTGTCATATTATCATGCAAAAGTTGTTGCCGCATGCGATTCGTGAGCTTCTACCTCAATATATTGTTGATGCACTATCTTCGCTTTCAAAATTCTTTCAAGACATTTGTTCTTCTACCTTAATCCGAGATGATTTAAAAATTTTGGAAAAGTCTATAGTCCGAACGATGCTCGTGCTAGAAACATTTTTTCCACCAGGTTTTTTTGATTCAATGGAGCACTTGGTACTACACTTGGCCAAAGAATGTAGGTTAGGAGGTCCCGTTAATTATCGTTGGATGTATTTTGTTGAGAGAATGATGGGATATATGAAGCATAAGGTTCGTAATAAGGCAAGGGTTGAAGGTTCAATTGCAGAACGTTATATAGAAGAGGAGATGTTGAATTTTTCTCATTCTACTTTGATTCTAAATCGGTCACGGTTCATAATCAATTACGTCGTAACGAGGTTGTGTGTGGCACAAATGATAAAAATGAACTCGAAGTGTTCATATATCCTCTTAGTACCACGGGAAAGCACAAAAATGCATATTTGACGGATGAAGAACGATTACTTGCGGACGAATATGTTTTCATGAACTCACCCGAAGTTCAACCTTACATACTAGAGTATGAAGCTCACGTGAAAGAAGAACAACCAAACACAATACCGGAAGAATTAGATAGATTGTTAAAAACCGAATTTAGATCATGGTTTCGCACAAAGGTTGAAAACGATGATGTGAATGGTCCGCGTTTTAGATCCTTACTTTTGGGACCAGCAATATTGGCAATGTTGTATGAAATTTGTACCGTTAATGGCTACAAATTTCATACTAAATCTTCTTCAAGTGCTAGTTCCGGAGTTATGGTCAAATGTAGTTCACATAATAATGTCTTAAATGATTATTATGGTCAATTGCAAGAAATCATCAAGCTTATTTATCAAGGTGGAAAACAAGTTTACTTGTTCAAATGTGATTGGTTCGATAGTGCCGGATCCGGTGTACGGATTGACCGAAATCGTGTTATTACAGTTGATGTAAGTTCACGATTACAATCAAATGAGAAATTTATCTTGGCTAGTCAAGCTACTCAAGTGTATTATGCTCCTAGTGTGTTGTATCCACAAGGTAACATATATACGGTTATTACAAGTAAAAGTCGTCCATTTGATGAATCGATAAATTCATGTAGAGAAGAAGAAGCCTTTCAAGAAAATCAATTGAGACCTTCATTTTCTTTATTTGTTGATTTCGCTCAATATGCGCCTATGACACCAAATCACCAACAAGAAGAAGACGAGGAAGAGGAAGAGGATGAGGAAGAAGAAGAAGAGAATAATGAAGAAGGAGAAGAAGGAGAAGGAGAAGAAGAAGAAGAAGAAGAAGAAGAAGAAGAAGAAGAAGAAGAAGAAGAAGAAGAAGAAGAAGAAGAAGAAGAAGAAGAAGATGGTGATGATGATTCCGATTATGATTAAGTGTAAAATAATTGTATTTTAATCAAGTATGAGACGATGTTTGCAATTATAACTTAATGCAATTCATTAGATTGGATTTTAAATATTTCGTTCGATTGATTTTATGTATGAATAGGTGATTGTACTTGTTCAGGGTTGGATTGAATCTTTGTTATTGGTAATATTGTTAGAGGGGAATAGGTAATATAATTATTGGTAAAAAAAAGTTCAGGATCAAAACCGACCGTTTAAGGATTAAACCGACCGTTTTTGACCATTTCGTTCAAGGAAAACCGGCCGTCTTAATAAATCCGACCACAGTAGTCGGTTACTAAACCGACTACTTTTAACGGTCGCTTTAACATTCAACATGTTGACTTATGGTAATCTGTGCGGTTATTTAAGAGTTTTGACTGTTGAGAAACGACCATCAAAACCGACCGATTATTCAAAAACGCGGTCGGGTTTAAGTTTGAAAAAATTTCTTGTTCAATGCATCTGGTATTCCGTGCGGTTATGGGAAATGAAAAGGTGAAACCAGTCAGTGAAGGGGCGCGTCCATATGCCTATATATATCATGTAGTTTTATAAGTCATAACATATTGTGAATCTTCTCATTACATTGGTAATATATTTATATATGTTTGTATATTTTCAATTACTTTGCAAATATTACATTGGTATTTTAATATAATCTGTATCTTGCAGTCATGGATTCGATCAAGGGTTCGAGCAAGACCGAGTCGTCGAAGAAGAAGTTGCAAGAGGAGTTGAAAGAAGCAAGGATGGAGAACAAGTTGCTCCAAGAAAAAGTTGACGAACTGGCGGTACAAGTGGAGGAACTCCAGGATTCTTTGTAGGAGGCAAAAATGGAGATTGCACATTTAACGAAATTGTATAATCTCCAGTTTCCTTGATTATGTAATTTGATTTTTATTTTGATTATGTATTTTAAAAACTTTTTATGATTCATTCGAACTTTGTTTTATTGGTTTTGATTGGACTTTTGTTGTATTTTAATTATGGTTTTTTTAGGCTGCATTTCTGGTTCTAGGAACCAGAAATGCAGCCTAAAAAAATAAAAAACACAGTACAAACCCGACCGTTTAATCCGACGGCCAGGACAAAACCGACCATTACTGACCATTTCGTTCCTATTAAAACCGACCGCATTCATATTTATAATTATATGGTCGGTTTTACTGGTAAAGTAATAAAAACAAATTAATAATTGCTTTGGTCGGTTTTCTGGATACCAAAAAGTCTCTGGAATGAATCCGACCAATATGGTCGGTACATAAACCGACCAATAAAACCGACCGTAAGAAACCCTAACGGTCGGTCTGTAAGAAACCCTAACCCATATTAAAACCGACCGTAATGGTCGGTTTTTTGCTGATGTCATAAATAGCAAAACAACCGTTCTCATTTCAATGATTTTCAGCCACTTTTTTATTATTAATTTTTCTAAATATGATTAGTACTAAGTTTTACGATTTAATTAAACAAAAATCAATTTTTTTATAAAGTTACATAATTTTCAATAATTATATATTATTTTAGGCAATAAAAAACAATAAAAATAACAAACAATTAAATTTACCAACTTGAAAAATATTTAAAAAATTTAATTTCATAGTGTTCACTTTCTTCATAAGAAACAACATTAAAAAATGTTTTTTTATTGTTTTAAAAAAAATTCTAATATTGTGTAATTAATGCATAATTAAGTGTCATTTTTAAATAATATTTGTAAAATAGTGTAATACTATAATTTTGACCAATTCTCGAACTATTTATGTTGTATTGTATATAAAGTCAAGTAAAGACTTCAGAAAAATTATTTGACAAAATTTAAGATTCGGTTTATGTAGAAACGGGAGTATCATGATTATAAAGTAATACAATTCATAGACATTTATCAAAATGTGCAAAATTATCCTTTGTTAATATTTTTGTAAAAAATATGTTACAAACAAACCTTACGGATTTAAATATCACTTTAAAATGACTATTAACAATTTTTATAGTTTTAATAATTAAGTGTTTTAAATTTTTGTGTAGTATTTTTCATAAATTTGAAAATTATTATACATATAACCAACTAATATGGTCGGTTTTAAATGGAGGGAAAACGAAAAATTCTAATTTTCAGTAAAATTTCAATATCGCGCCAATATTAAAACCGACCATTCTAAACCGACCTGTAAACAAGTGAACGGTCGGTTTTGGGACTGATTAGGGTAAATAGCCGCAGTTTCCCCCTTTTCTTTTTTCTCTCTTTTTCTTGCCTTCTCTCTTTTCTCTCTTTTCTCCCTTTTCTCTCTCAAGTCTCAACTGTCAAAACTCAACAATATGGGTCTCAATTATGTGATTTCTCTACTGATTGCACTTGTCTTGCTGTTTAACTACAAAACCACTGCCGAAAATCCCAAAAAAATGAGGAATCAAAGAGCTTCAAGTACAACTGAAGATGGGTTTGTAAGTGGGTTTCGAAGATGGGGTTCCATGGAGGTATCTACTTGTTTTCAAGCATGGTTGTCTCGATTTTACAACTTGTTTGTATCTACTTGTTCCAATTTTACTTGTTTTCATGGTTTAATTACTTGCATTTATATATATATATATATATATATATATATATATATATATATATATATATATATATCTACTTGTTTCCATGGGTTTTATTTGTCTAATTCTTACTTGTTTACTTCTATTTTTGTATTTTTTTTGCTTTTATATATGAAATTTGTTTCCGAATGACTTTGTTTTTAGATAATTTTCGAAATGGGTTTTTTTTTTGAAATGGGGTAATGACTTTGTTTTGTTTTTTTTAGGTAATTCTTTGGGCTGTGGGAATATAATTTGTTGAGATGATGATATAATTTTGTTGAGATGTGAATTATGCTTATATTAATTGTTGTGAATTGGTAAACGTTATATGAATTGGTAATTATAAGTACTGTGATGAAAAGTGTGTGTACGTATATATACGTGCATGCATGAGATTGTGTAATTGGTCGGATATATATACTTTATACGTTTACATGATTTTGATTTTGATTACTCTTAATTTGTAGGTTGTTTGGTGTTTTTTGTTGGTGTGTATGCTTGTTATCACTATCTCGGCACTAATGGCTAGAGTAGGTGCTAAAGGCAAGGGAAAGAAGAAGGCGCGTACTACTGCAAATACAAGTCGGCGTACGAGTCGGGGTAGATGAAGAACTAGCGGTCGTTTGAGGGACGAACCCGAAGAGGGGGATGGCGAAGAGGAGCAGCAATCTGATGTTAATGAAGAGGAAGAGCGGAGGATATTGGTTGTGCAGCAAGAAGCGGCACGGCGAGCTCGAATAATTGCAACACCAATTCGGCGTACACATTCAATCGGAATTTGGGGAACTCCACCGCCACACCCTTATGCCATAAATATATCGGATGGACAGTAAGTTTCCTCTCTCGTTGTAATTTGTTGAGTAGGCATATTAATGGACTAATTAAGCATGAATATCTTAGGGAATGGATATTTTAATGTTTGTAATGAAGTACAACCAAAACAATAGACAATTTGAATGCCCTTGATTGGTATTAAAAGACACTGCTATATATATATATTATCAAGTTGTTGTTATTGTTATTATTGAATTGTCATTGTTATTATTTATTGTAGTATCAAGCATCCGGTGGCTAAAAAAACGATCTTACAAATCATGCGATCAACGTGGCCACGTCGTTTGTTTACCTATAGGGATATTGTGGAGAAGAACCCAAAATGGATTACGGATGTGATAGCCGAATTCAATGTAAGTCAAATACTATATATATATATATATATATGTGTGTGTGTGGGTGTGTGTGTGGCTTTTTTTTGTAGCAATATTACACACACAAGGAGGATGTACAAACCGACGAGGGTGCTTATGAGAGTATTTATAAGCATGTTCAAAGCGAACTTAAGCACACCTTAAATGAGACGAAAAAAAAGGCCATGGAAGATGCGAAGAGGTTAAACAAAACCCTTCTTGATGTTAACCCGGGTTATTTTGATGATGACTTTTGGAAGGAGCTTGTGGAGTATTGGAATAGCGGACCCCATGCTCATCGCTCCGAAGTTGGTGCCAACAACAGAAAAAAAATGAAGACTTTGCATAGTGCGGGTGCAAAGTCATTTACGGAGATGAAAGATGTATGTATTGTCATTTCTTGGTTATGTTTACTAACTTTTTGATGTTTTGTTGTAATTTTGAATACTTGTTGTGATTTGTAGGAATATGTTGAAAAGGTTGGAAAAAAAACCCCCCAAGCTTGGTGGTATAAGAAGACTCATTTGAAGAAAAATGGTAAACAAGTGGAGATAGATGAGCTTCCATGTGATTTGGATTTCATGACCGATGAAAGACGATTGATTGCGGAATAAATTTAAACCTTTTCCTTCCTAATATAGTATATGTATGCTATTTATAATACTTTTAATTTTATTTTTTATATATAGGCTCGATACACGGACATAGTCTAGCGAAACCGGGATTGGTTTGCGAGTCAACCCGGCGGAGAGGAAGAAGCTACTCATCCTATACAATGGTGGGTTGAAGCAACTGCCCCGGGGTGTGTAAGACCCCCGAGAAATCAGCTTATTGGTTATCCACGGATCCCCGCGTCCACTCTCATCCCGGATCTTGCTGCAAATTATCGGGCCCAACGTGTTGGTGGTGCAGGTTCTTTAAGCCAAGCTAATCAAGGCAGTGGATCGGTTATTCCGGATCCCATATTCATCAATGTAGTGAGGAATGTCTTACATGAAGCACAAGCAAATCCGGGCGCCTACCATACTCCACCAACCTTTGAACAAGTGACAAATATCGCCAATGCCGCTCTAGAAATGCAAAGGAACCCGGAAATGGGGTCACAAGCATTTTCTAATGCTATTGTTGGTGAGGTAACTCGATTGGTTGGAGAAATCCTCCAATCGATTTATAACAAATATGAAAATGCAAATGCGGAGGTAAATAAATATAAGAATTTTTCAAGTCACATTTTAGTTTAGTTATTATTATAAATGTTAGTGTAGTTTTGAATATATATTAAGTCTCGTCTACTCTTATATGTAGGCGATAAGGAGGGCTGGAGGTGGTGCCGATGATGGGGGGGCGGACAATGGAGGAGAGGACAATGGAGGAGAGGACGATAGAGGAGAGGACATGATAATGAAGAAGAAGATCGAGGACACGATGGTTTTGAAGATGAGGGTCTATGGAGGAGAGGAAGAGGGTCTGATAATGACCAAGAATAGCCGGTTGTTAGGTTTTTAAAAAATTGCATGTAAATTAAGTTTGCTATATTTTGGAAAACTCGACTGTTTTAATGTTAATGTATGGTTTTGATGGTTGTTAATGTTAATGTAAAATTGATGGTTGTTATGTACTTGTTTTATTGGTACTGTGTAATTGTAATGCGTCAGTTTTGGTTGAATATTTGTTATAGGTATTATGGTACAGGGGAACCAGAACTGCAGCAAAAAAAAAATTGTAGACTTAAATCGACCATTTAATACGACTACAAAACCAAAACCGACCGTTTTTGACCATTCGGTGCCCAGAAAACCGACCAAATAATAAATAAACCCGACCGTATTCATATTAAACCGACCAAATTAATAATTGCTTTGGTCGGTTAAGTTTGGTCGGTTGTCTGGGCACCAAAAAGTCTCTGGAATGAATCCGACCACTGTGGTCGGTACCTAAACCGACCAATAAAACCGACCAATATAAAAACTTTGCTCGGTTTTCTCAAGAATAAATCCGACCATTTGAGTCGGTTACTAAACCGACCATTAAAACCGACCGATAGAAATCTAACTACGTGGGCAGTGACGTGGCACTGAAGTGGGGTCGCCAGGTCAGTTGGGGCCCATCTACGTGTCACTGACAAGTCAGTCCCGTGGGCCCGCCACTTCATATGGGCCCCATGACACGTGGCTCTGAAAGCCTTTTGTTGGTCAATGACAGTCAACGCTAAAACCGACCGTTACGGTGTAAAACCGACTAGGTTTAAACCGACCATTCTAAACCGACCGTAAGTATTAAAACCGACCGTTTCTATATGAAATCCGACCGTTTGCTCGGTCGAAAATGACTCTGTTTCTTGTAGTGCTAATAATATTTATGTAAAAAGACTAAACGATAGCATATTGTACTTGATGATAAAATTATTTATTTATGTGTAGATCATGGCCGTCCAATCAAATTTGAGGCCCTACGCTAAATAATAAAAAGAGGCCTCAAATCTGAATATAAAATCATTATCTATAATACAATATAGATATTTATAAATTATAAATAATATTTAATTCCCCTCATTAACTATTGTAAATTGCATTTTAAGATTGTATAAAGTTGACAATTTGATAAATATAAAATCATTTATATATAGATTTGATCAATTACAAATAATTCTTAAATTACAGTATATATAATTGATCTTTATTAAAAGTTTGTTTCCAATTTTAATATAATTTTGACAAAACATGTATATTTTCATGTAAAGAAATTAAATAATAAAAAATTCATAAACACCTAAAATTTTTGGGGCCTGTGATACCCTAAGTGACGGTTTACTTCTCTTTATTATAGTTTCCGCTCTTGCTAAATTGAAAAAAAATTGCAACTTTATTTGATAGCGGGTGTACTATAGTGAGCATTATTAGAATTTCCATTTCTATTATGTAATATATAATAGTGATGTTTTTTGCACTTGATTTACATCTTGATCTCTCTTTGTATATGTGTACTAGTTCAATATGGATCGTCATACATGGATGTACAAAATATCACGTGCAACAGAAGAAGAGGTTAATGGTGTTAATGGATTCATTAGTTGTGCCGTGAAAGACTTGGAAAAGAAATCTAGGGAAAATGGAAAGAAACAGATGATTTTGTGTCCTTGTCGCGATTGTAATAATTTTAAAAAGTTTCACAGTGTTGAGACGGTGCAGGATCATCTAATTCGGGGAGCACACTTTAAAACTTGTCGGTGATGGAATCCACTAACCTTGATATGTACGAGTACTAAGACCATCTCCAATTCTGTGACACACATCCTTTGAGATAAGTCCCCTTCCCCATAACATACTTTTCCAAATAAAAAAAAGGAGAATTACCAAGCTGAGCCCTCATAACCGAGCAATGAGGAAAGCATTTACTTTTTAGAACTTGATCAACTAGAAAATTTGGCCGAGAAAGAATAACTATTAATATAATCTAATAACATATCTCATATACAACTATCCAGTAAATAATTTTTTTTCTTAAAACAATATTACGGTTATATATATATATATATATATAATATCTCTTATTAATGCACTATGAATAACTATTACGGTAATATAATAGTATTTAATGACTAACAAATGATGTCATTTAACTAACACCGTAGTATATTTTAAGAATTTTTTTCTTTTTCATCCCTTTCATTGAGAAAATGTGCTTTACATGAAGAGTAATTCTAGAGTTACCGAATTGATTTCCAAAAGACGAGTTATTATTTTTTTATTAATTATTTTCTCATAAATGTCACGGATTCGCGAGTGTTAATACGAATTTAACTAATAAAGAAACAGTATGTATCATTTAGGAATTATTCTTGGATTTTTTCCCGTACATGTAACATAACTCTTACATAGATAATTTTTCATGGTTCATTTTATTTTCAAAACAAAGAATCATTTTTCTAACACTTAATACTTTATAGCAGCATAGTGGGTCAAATAATGGAACTAGTAAGTATTGACCTTATTATGGGTATGTTTGTCTATAAATTATTCATTTTAGTCAATTGATTAATTAAGGTGATACATGAATAAAATTTGGCTAACACAATACATTTCAAATGAAAGATCTAGATAAGTTATTGTCCAATCCAATGAGCCAGTTGATTAGACAATTTGTGGGCTACACAAACTATTAATAAATTGCAAATTTAGGTCCAACTATAATACATTATCATCTCATGTAAGAAATCCAATAATCTGTAATCTAGTCCAATAAGTTAGCTAACCATGATTTAGAAGACTATGTACATAAATGGAAAATGTTACCAACGTAAGTCAAAGGTACATCTTAACAAAATGATGGATAGTGGGAAAATTTTATTTAGCTACGATGATACATATACAACAATCGTATGTCACGCAAATAGAAATAAGTATATGTTTTTAGAAATTTCAAGATGAAGGAGAATCTAATTCAAAAATTTGGGATGACAGAAGATAAATTCTTAGCACTTGAATTATCTTATCAAGCTTATTTCACTTATATTATTAAGTATAAGTTATATTATAAGTTATATTTTAATAAAAAAATATCATTTTTATTTACTTATTATCCGCCAAATAGTATATTTAGTGTTAGAGTCTTTTGAGACACCACCTCTATTAGGTCCTAACATCATTGTTTCTCATCTCTGTTTGACCAGTACTCTCTATATGTAACAGTAAATTTTGACATCTAAAACACTTAATTATTATTAGATAATACAAATTTTGAAATATTAAAAAATAAAATCGTCTTAACCATAAATATTATTAAATGATAACTAAATATTATATAGACAAAATAAATTAAAGTTATTGTATTTATTTTCAGAGAGAACAATATATGCTCATATTTGACATACAATTGAATTAATAAATTTAATTCCGTCTATCAAGAATTGCTCTAATAGGTAATAACATTTTTGTCATGTCCATTTTCCTCATGACTGCAAAATATCACCCAACAACACTTTCAATAACATTTTTGTCCTGTCCATTTTCCTCATGACAACAAAATATCACCCAACAACACTTTCCAGGGCAAGTGGGATCGGTACACAACGTTCCTGCACAAAAATTAATCCATTATTATAATACTTGTAATAATTTGACAAAAATACTATGTTGCTATTTAAATATTTTAAAAAAAACTACAATCAAATCAATTAAATATTGATCGTAAAATTAATAATTATTTATTTTTTTAAAATTCCGTAAACGACAACATAAAAAATGTAGAAATTGTTTGAAAATTTTTATAGTCATAAACACTTTTAAATATTAGAATCCTTATAGCATGTAATGATAGAATTATCTTGCTGGGTAAAGGATGATTAGTGTCTGTCATTTGGCCGCTGGGAACCGAAATCCTACTTATTGCAGCCTCTGATTGATTATAGACCATTGACACAAACATTAAGAAAATGCTGCAAATGATGATTTTTGAGAATGCCATATTTGTAAATAATTTAATGTCTTATCACTTCTTAAACTGTATGTATATGTTGAATGAGATAAATAATACTCCTACAACTTATAACTTATAAGGGTGTATTCAACGGAGATTTTAATGAATTTCTAATAATCCATGAATTTTAATGATTTTTTTTAAATTCACGGATTGTTTAAATTCTACAAAGACTCTGCACAAATTCTTTTAATTCTATGTAGATTTTGTTAGATTTTAGTGGATTGATTTATCAAGATTCTTGTGGATTGAACAAAATTTCACAGATTCTATTGGATTGAATTCTCAATATTTTTTTATTTTATAATATTCATATATTACTTAAGGAGATAATATTATATATATATATATATTAAAATCAATATAGTCCAAAATAAAACAAGATTGGAATAACATATTTCAAAAATAAAATATTTGAATAACAAATTAAAAAATACAAAAATAATATTTCAAAAAATAACAAATTGAAGTCTCATTCCATGTGTTCCTCGTTCTCATTATATTGGTCATCATCATTCTTTTCATTTGTCAGTATACTATAAAATGCTTTTATTTTTAAGAAAATATCATCTTGTGTAGATTGTGTACCATTAGCAAATCCACCATATACGAGATTATATTTTCCTGAAAATAAAATAAAAACTTTTTTCGTAATGTTGCGAACAAATTTTTTTAATGATATTTATGGTTATTATTGGTTAAAATTAAAATATAAATATGATGAGTATCTTTGTAATGATATTTATGGGCGGAGGTGTGTTTCAATCATTGATAATAATATTTTACTGATTTAAAAATAGAGTTTCTCACAAATTCTTCAAAATCTCTTGGATTTTAGAAAATTTTCAAAAATAAAAAATACACTAGCAAATCCATAAAAATCCAATATTTTATCAAATCCAAAAAATTCATTGATTTTGAATGCCATCAGATTTTAATGGATTTTTAAAATCTGAATTGAATACCATTATTTTAAAGGACTTTTTAAAATCCAAGTTGAATACACCTAGATTTTAAAAGATATTTTAAAATCCTTATTGAATACCACTAGATTTTAAAGGATTTTTTAAAATCTAAATTGAATACACCTAGATTCTAGAAATCTATTAAAATTCTTTAAAATCCGGATTGAATTAAGGGTATATTCAACTTAGATTTTAATGAATTTCTAATAATCCATGGATTTTAATGGATTTTTTTTTAATTCACGGATTGTTTAAATTCTACAAAGACTCTACACATATTCTTTTTTTTTTGTCAGACTACACAGATTCTTTTAATTCTATGTAGATTTTGTTAGATTTTAGTGGATTGATTTATCAATATTTTTGTGGATTGAACAAAATTTCACAGATTCTATTGGATGGATTTCTCAATATTTTTTTATTTTATAATATTCATAGATTACTTAAAGAGATAATATTATATATATATATATAAGACTTGATTCAAGTGAGAACCAAACCTTAAAAGAGAACCGAAGATCTATTTATGATCGTTGGGTTCATACAAGATGAATGGCTTAGATTGACTTAGATTTAAGTTGGCAATTAATACAAAATATTCACAAATAAACTACAAGGACAAGGATGTAATTAGAAGATATTTAAATTAATTAAGAATCAATCAAAAATTAATCAAGTATCAATCAGTTACAACTTTCGTATCATATATATATCTCCCTCCTGTATCGTTACATTTATGCCATCTCTTTCGCTTACCTTATAACGACTTAGAATTTTTCGCAAATTATTAAATGCTTATTTAATTGTTAAATGTGGAAATTATGTGAATTATATGATAGATAAATTTTGTGAAGTCAAGGTATATGTGAAATCATGTGTATGTGATTATATGATGATTTCGTACATGTTCGTGAAATCTTTTGCATTATCATCTTTGAGACAAGAATTAGTTTGTAAAATTAGTGTGGATATTTAATTGTGTGTTTTGGTATTTTAAAATGATTTAAAAAGTATTATTTCTTTTAAAGAACCTTTATTTCGAAAATTCGTATAAAATTCATTTTTTATCCAAATATTATTTTAAAAATATGGGGATGCTTCTAATTTCATGAACTTTATTTTAGAAAATTTGATGAAATATTTTCTCCCCATTTCCTATTTTATTTCAATTTAAAAGTGATTAAAATTATAGTTTTTCAGAAAAGTAAATAGTAATTAGTAAATTACCATTTTGCCCTTACAAAATTGGTAAGAGGCGACAGCCTCTTCTACATTTTATTTTGCAGTCTCTCACGAATCTCTCTGTTCTCTCTCTCGGTTCTCTCTCTCTCTCCCTTAACACCCTCTTCCATGTTTTGTATGATCTGAAACCGCAGTTGTGCTCGGTTTTTGATTCTCCATCTAGTACTGTCGATGCATGTTGATTTGGTGATGATAGTTTCAAAACCCATTTCGAGTTTTGACTGATTTGATTCGATTTTAATGTTAAATTGATGCCCATGAATTCTTGTGCTTATTTTTATACTTGAATCATGTTGGTATTGAGTTTATCAGTTCGTGTTTGAATATATATGCATGTATAGCTTGTTCGGTGCTGTTGTTCGAGTTCTTGACTCATTTTCCTTGTTGTCCAGTTCGACTTTGATGCTTATACATGATTATATTCGATGTTAACTGCTTACAAATGGTAGAATTTTCGTGTTGGAGGCTGAAATTAAGAGTACCACCGAAACGTTTGCCCGTCGGCTATGATTTTCGTAATGAGCCGGTGAATCGACGATGATGAACATGAGTCAAAAATATAATTATTATTCGTATATAATGTTTTCGAAATTTATAAGGCTGCATGATTAGTTTTCGAAATTATTAGAACACTAACTCGAATTTATATGAATATATGTGAATTATTTGGATTATTAAGAGATATGTGATGTTAGTGATTCGTTAAACATGGTTTAATGATTATTGATGATTTTGGATTATGTGGTAAATAGTATGATTATGAGTTATCATGATATTATGTATTCCATTGGAAGTGTAGGTGGATATTGAATCCATCGTAGGTATTTGATTTTGAAATGGAGTCGGATATGTTCCGACGGGATAGTCCATATTATAAAGGGGACTCTGTCCGATTTTCGTGAAATAATTTATGTAGTAAAGTGTATATCTAATAGTATGACTGCTTATGAGTCAACTTTATCTGCTAAGTGGCTACGTGATATGTTTGTTCTATGTCAAGTGAATATCTATTTACGAGGTGATTCTAGTATAATGTCAGGTACGCATGTTATATGTTGAGTATCGATGCGTTATAAGAATCGTTTGGGTAGAATAAGATTAGACGATTAAGAGGTATAGTATTCCAAGGTAGTGATTATGGTTTATGTAGATACGAAGGACGTAGGCCCTAGCAAGGTTGAGTTTCAGTAGGCTGAGCTGTAGCTGTTGCATTCTACCGGAGGCAAGTAACTCTGTCTTTCCTCTGAAAGTTTATATTATTGAAACTGTTGTATCTTGTACATTCAAGCATGCCTATTCCATACCATGTTGATCATACTTCTGTTATAAACTTACCTTTGCATGTATCCAAAATCTTTATTGATAAACCCTGGTTCAACACATGTACACCCTAGACCAGCATAATTCTTTTTAATTGCTTCTTGACCATACTGTCATCCAGAGTTAAACAACATTAATTCTTTTTAATTGCTTCTTGACCATATATGTCCTACAATTTACTATAATCAAGTCATATTGACTTATGTGTGTGACCCGGATACCCTACGTTGATTTTAAAATACTTATCAAATATCATGTTGCCCTAAACACTGCTTTACAAACTTGTTATCCTTAATCGATGACTTTTAAACCATACAACTTGATCAAATGATTTTAAAACTAGACTTAATTGATATCTTTGACCTTTGACTTGGATTGTTCCCTTATACCCTGATTGAAGCCCAGATTCCCACATGAGTCAATATCTTCTTGATTCAGACTTGTACCCCTTTTCATTGATGTCAGAAAACCTAGTCAAAACCTTTGACTTCTATCATTGTAAATCAAAATGAGATGTTTTCTTAAAATACTTTGAGGTTACTTAGACTGGGCTAATTAGTTATCAGAGAGTCGAAGGTACCTCGAAGTAAATGTTTTTGAAAAGATTAAGTATTAAAATGTTTTATGAAGATAAAAGAGTTTTACAAAGCTTAATGTTTTAAAAATAAGGTTTCTAATAAAAATGTTAGGAACTCCGTCTAAATGGTTTCCACGGATTCCTGACGATTGGAGAGATGAGGCGAACGGGTAAAGCTAGTTCCATTAATTTTTGAGAAGTAGTATTGTGTAGTTCTGGTCAGTCCAGTTCGACACCTTTATAGGCCAATGTGTTGCCTCTTGGGAACCCAAGCTATCCTAATGAAAGGAAATGATGGCCAGAGGGACTTTGTGTCCGGTATGGGGACTTTATGGGCTGATCACCCGTATTGTCTATTATGAAATAAAAACATCCAATCAGTTTTCTTAAAGTGATGATTACTTTTTATTTACCATGAAAGGAAATTGGTTTACCAATTGAAATGTCAATTACTTTACACAGTTTTGAAATATCTATTGTTATCCTGTTTATCAGATGATATCCTGTCTTTACTAAATACCAGTATTGCTTTTACCGCTTCCAGTATATTTATGTCATATTTTGAATTACTGTCATCTTCTGCGATACCCCGTTATATTGTTTTCAGTTGAGATCTTTAGTTACTTGCTGAACATTTGCTCATTATTATTTTGTCTAACCCTTTTGATAGTAATCTAAGAATCATGGTTCGTACAATCCAAACCGCAAGGAAGCGTACTTACCGTGGTCCTGAGTTGGTTAGTTTTGAGATAGCTCCCGAGGTAGATGCAATAACAGCTCAGTGAGGAGATCTTTAGTTAGTTGTGAGAACGGGCAGTAGAACTTTTGAGAACTTTGGTTTATAATAATAATATATTTTTAAATTTAGGTTTGTAATAATAATAAGGCTTAATGACCTTTTAGCCGTCGAAGTTTTATGCGAAATACCTATCAGCCCTCAATGTTTCAAAACGTTCAAGTTTTATATTCGTAGATTCTTTTGAAATGTGTTCAAGTTTAGTTAACGAATAGATTTTTATATTGCACAAGCATTTCAATTTTTATTTTAAATTATAAATCTGCTTTAGACCTAAAAAAAATTGGAATTTTAAATATAGTGCACTAAAATAAACACATTTATTGGTATTTATATTTGCAACAAAATACATTTACTCAAATTAGAATTCTTGGTGTTCATATATTAAAAACAATTACTTCAACAAACTTGCAATTAAAAAAATATTAAGAAATTCTAAAATATTCTACTTTAGAACTTCTTAATCCCACACCTGAACTCGTAACCAATTTTGTTTTAAATGGGAATAAGTCATTCTCGTAAGCAATTTTGTTTCAAATGGGAATAATTCATTGGTGTTCTTTTCATTTAGACATTATTCTTTAAATTACAGGTTGTAGCATTAAAAAAAATAAAGTTTTACATGTTTTACACATTCTACATTCGAACCTTCTGCTTCCACAATAGAAGACGTACTACACTTGGAAGGTTAATATTATTCCGTTCTTTTTTCCACAAAAACTACACTTGTACTTTTTAGTCCCATCACTAAACTTGTCTTAAACATCCAATTTATTAATATTGATATTGGTCTTGAATTATTTTTACGAATATAAATGTAAGTCCTTCAATCACCTTCACTATGAACAATTAATTTTTCACTACCATGTTCTAAAATTGAAAATGAAAAAAAGGTAATTGATGTGTCTTACCATTATTCTAGGTCTTTATGTTAAAAAAATTATTTCCACAAACTTCCAATTCTAAATATACTTAAGGTTTGTCATATATTCTACTTTTGAACTTCTCCGAACTATGGCTAAACTCACAATCAAAATTGTTTAAATGGAGATAAGTCATTGGTGTTCGTTTTTTCATTCATTTTGGTTTACAATAAAAATATTATGTTTTTTTATCAAATTCTACATTCGAACATTCCGGTTCCACATTAGAATTCGTCTGACACTTGAGAGGTTAATAACATTAGATCGTCGTCATTGTTTTTAGATTCTTCGTTGTCGGTTTTGTCATCAAGAAACATATTATGAAAACCGTCGTTGTCAGATTCGTCGTCGCTAAGTTTAGGTCAAGGTCTCCAGTTTTAGTAAGGCTCTTGATACCATGATAGAGTATTCGCAAATACTCTTTTACTCAATCGTGAAGGCATAAAGCCTTAATTTGTTTACAATATAATGAACGCTTATATAGGCAATACCTAATCGTAATAATTACGGTAACTTCCCGTATAACATCATATAAATATTTCAACACAATCCTGTCACTAACCTTGTCTTTTAATATAGATATTAGTCCTGAATTATTTTTTCGCATTTAAATATAATCCCTTCAAACATTTGTGGTATGAACAATTTATTTTTCACCTAAGATAATTTTATCACTACCATGTTCTAACATTCTTGGTCTTTATATTTTTAAGAATTTTGTTGAGAACATTAGTAATTATTTTTTTAAAAAGGTAATTAATGTGTATATATATTTTTAAGAATTTTGTGGAAATAATTACCATGTTCTAAATTTGAAAATGAAAAGGGTAATTAATGTGTCTTACCATTATTCTCGGTCTTTATCTTAAAAAATAATTTCCACAGACATTCAATTTTAAAAATGCTTAAGGTTTTTCATATATTCTACTTTTGAATTTCTCCAACCCATAGCTAAACTCACAACCAAGATCGTTTAAATGGAGATAAGTCATTGGTGTTCTTTTTTTTAATTCATTTTGGTTTAAAATTTTCATTTTACCATAAAAAATTTATGGTTTTTTTTTCTTTTCAAATTCTACATTCGAACATTCTAATGTTCCACATTAGAACTCGTATGACACTTGAGAGTTTACTAACATTAACTTCCTTTTTCTAGAAAAACTACACCTGTACTTATCAGTTTTGTTACTAAACAAGTCTTAAACATGTGATTTATTATCTATAAAGGATAAGTCCTGAATTATTTTAACGCATTTAAATATATTCCCTTCAATCACATTTACTAAGAACAAATAATTTTTCACTACCAAATTTTAAAATTTGAAAATGAAAGAAAAGGGAAAAGATAAATTACACGTTGTAGCATTGAAAGAATAAAGTTATTCTTATTTTGTAAAGGGATTGATATATATATAAATCAGATCTTGCAAAATTTTCAATTTTAGTGTTGCAATTGCTACAGTTGCTAGTGTTGCAATATTAAATTTTAGTGTAACATTAGAATACAAAAGTGTTAAATTAGCCTTATTGCAGTGTTGCAATAGATAATTACAGTGTTACATTAGATAATTATGTGGTATTGCATTAGGTAATTATGTAGTGTTGCATTAGAAAGTGGACCCCCCCCACATGCCACGTGTCAGTGTGGGCCCCACACCTGCCATGTGTCAGTGTGGGTCCCACACCTGCCACGTGTCAGTGTGGGACTCATAGCATGCCACGTGTCAGTGTGCCCCCACATATGACACGTGTTAGTGTGGGACCACAGTATGCCACGTGTCAGTGTGGGCCCCACAATATGCCACGTGTCAGTGTGGGCCCCGCAATATGCCACATGGCAAATGTGTGCCACGTGTCAAGTGCCACGTGTCAAGTGCCACATGGCAGCATGCCAGGTGTCACGTGGGCCCCACATGCCACGTAACACCTAGTGTTACTGGCTAAACTAAAGTAACACCTGCTAGTGTTGCATTTGCTTGATTTTGTGTTACTTTATGGTCCTGATGTAACGCTTTCCCTTGTATTACCATTGAAAAGTTGAGCGTTACATTTGAGGTCAAAGGTAACATTAGCGGATGAAATGGTAAAAGTGTGTTACCTTAGGCCTAATGTAACAAAAAACGTGTCTATTGCAACATTAGGAGTGCGTTACATACGCCCATCTATGGCGTAGTGGGCTATCATCAAGATCAAATAATTCCTAAAACTAGAATAAGAAGGCTATGAAGCCATGTGGGGCTTTTATCCTCCAACCAAATCTAGGCTTGCTCGCAACTCAACCCAAATTTGAAAAGACCATCTGCAACATCATTTGCTTCCCGATGAATTTTCAAGATAGTATTAACATGATTTGCAACCATGAGAAACTAAATATCTTCCACCAACAGTCCTAATTCAGATAACACTCCTACTTTACTAACAAGGATCGTCACTTCAAGCGAGTCAACCTCCACCGGATATATACCGCAATCAACAGCTAATTTACGCCATAAAAACAGAAGAGCAAAACACTATTTTGCTAGAACTTGCTACTATACATGCCCCATTAGAATCCCGAATAGTCACACTAAGACCAACACTTGAAAAAACACTACTAAAAGCTCCATCAAAATAGTTTAAAACTTCTTGATACGGAAGCTGCATATTCTGAAAACATTAAACACGATGTGTGGTACGTAGTTTGAATATTTGGATTTACTTTCTTATGAATTAAGTTATTTGATGTTGCCATATCAGGTAACATAAATATAAAAATGGCTCAAACTCATTTCGATTCAAAATATGCCATAAATATAACATAATGTCGAGCATATTACTGTTACCAAACTTTCATACCACGTCCTTTCATGGGCTCACTTTCCATCCCTGTCGTGAGTCATAACATGTAAAAATTGCGTAACTCATCTGCTCGAAACAACCGCACCTATGACATCCATTAACTACTAGAACATGATGTGCATGAAGGTTACTTATAGTAAGGATAGCATAATAATAGATATGTCACATATAAATTTTGATTTTCGGGGATATTGTCAAACTCCAAAGCCACTTCCACCACTGACTCATATCTGATGATGTACCTGGCCCATCATATCATATTTGGAAAGATACCCAATAGCATACCCACTTTTAACTAGGGGTGGCAATTTCCGACCAATCCCGAGAAAATATGAATTTGGGTTAAACAAAAAATCAACCCGAAACTACCAGGTACAATCAGACACGAACCCGAAACCCGAAAATGACCTGAAAATTAATGAACCCTCTTTTTATAACCATGTTTTTGAAATACTTTTTGTTTAAAATAACTAAATTTAAGTACAATAAAATAACTTACACGTGCAATGATAGAGACTCGCTAATTGATTTATTATATTATATTCAATATTGTAATAACAATATTTTTCGTATGTCATGCTATTTTTTATACCTCACAAAATGGGTACAGTACATATTATACATTTGAATTGTAACTTTCAAGTGCAATGAAAGAGAAATGAACTGTTTTTTCTTAAAATTTTTGCAAAAGCAATCATGCCCTATAAATCGAGACAGAGGAAGTACATAATATAAGAGCATATTTTCAATCACTCTAAAAAAGAATTGAGGTGTCGAAACCCGAAATGACCCAAAACCCGACACGAACCCAGTAGGTACGGGTTAGGGTTAAGAAAAAATCAACTCGAAACAACCAGGTACAATTTGATCCAACACGAACCCGACCCAAAACCCGAAATTGCCATCCCTACTTTTAACAGAGTAGTTACCAAGTTTATCAAAATACCAATAAAACAAGTTTGGCCTTAAATATCTTGGCCAAGGAATATGGATAATTAAATCAATTTCAAAAGTAAGGAAATGATTCTGCAATATCTTAGAATTCGAGGACCATCACTCCTTAGGAGTGGTAGAAACAATAGCATTCAAAGGTAAGGATATAGGGGAGCACACTTTAAAACTTGTTGGTGATGGAATCCACTGATCTTGATATGTACGAGTACTAAGACCATCTCCAATTCTGTGACACACATCCTTTGAGATAAGTCCCCTTCCCCATAACATCCTTTTCCAAATAAAAAAAGGAGAATTACCAAGCTGAGCCCTCATAACCGAGCAATGAGGAAAGCATTTACTTTTTAGAACTTGATCAACTAGAAAATTTGGCCGAGAAAGAATAACTATTAATATAATCTAATAACATATCTCATATACAACTATCCAGTAAATAATTTTTTTTTCTTAAAACAATATTTTGGTAATATAATATATATATATATATATATATATATATATATATATCTAATATAATATATCTCTTATTAATGCACTATGAATAACTATTACGGTAATATAATAGTATTTAATGACTAACAAATGATGTCATTTAACTAACACCGTGTGACGCCCCCAAATCCACTATTTGTGGACTGAGGTCGCCACTTACCGTCAATACCTGCCTTAAAAAAAAATACATTACATTATATAATAAACATAAAAGTTTTATCGTAACAACAGTGGTTCCATCCCACACGTCCAAGCATCGACAAATCTCTGGATTATTATTACAACATATTACCAGTACGCATAATATCACTGCTGGAACATATGCTAATAGTCTTTGAAAGGGGTCGTCGCCTCTGAGGAAAACACACTAGTCCCGCTCAGTGCGATGGTGCATCTTCTCTTTTCCTTTGAAATGAGAGGTCTCACTTTTTTCCGTCTTCACTGAAAAATAATATCAACAACAAGGATGAGCAACTATGTGCTCAGCAAGTACACTGACTCGCTCTCTCACTAACAATGAAGGTGGAAAGAAAAACAAATCTATTTATGAAAGATGCTCGAATGCAGGCAAAATGCCCTGGTAATACTCACTGATAGACCAAAATAACTTATCTCTGAGTATCAGAAATTAGAGTTTAATAGCTTGAGATACTGGTCTTCCGCCTTTACGATACCCCACAGCACGATCAAACCGCTGTGTCGCAAGTACCGCACACCTGTGATACCCCATAGCACGATCACTACTATATCGCAGGTACCACTATATCGTTTTACTAGCAAAAAGGTGGTTGAAAACTCAACCTAGCAACTTTTGTGCCAAAATGTTAATATTTCTCTTTCGATACCACGAGTTTATTCCTCGTGTTGATCTGAAAGAAAACCCATGGGCCATCTCCCATGTTGACAAGTGGATTACATGATTTTTCCTCCGAATAAGATTTATTGATTTGGATTCCTATTCAATTCTGGCCGACCGCCAGTCTACACTTTGTACGAGACCGACCTGAACAATAGGCCGTCACAATATTTTCAAAAGAAACCAATTTATTATTTTGACACAAACAAAATGTCAATTCAAGACAACAAAGTAACAACCTTGAACAAGTAAGGTTCGTCAATTAGAATAAATCATGTGGAGTCGTCTTGAAATAATAAGAACGACTCGATTCAGAAAGAAAACTTCCAAATACGCTAGATTAGGTATTTTAGAGGAAATTCTGATGATATACCATTCTTCTATTCACTATTCTGCATGTATCTATTTTGATTCGAACAATGAATCAAATTTGAATATTGAAACAAAATTAATCGGATCTGAACAATAGACCCGATTGAAGTCAATAAAATCTAAACTACCTCGATATATGAGCGTAGTTATAGCTGAATAATATTTAGGGGTCATCTCGAACAATAAGATGCCCTAAGTTTCAATCTAAGTACGTTTTATGAATTTATCAGAATTGTGGGAACATCTCTATAATTTTCTAAATCAATATTACGATAAACAGGATATTTTATAACGAATTAGCAATTCTGAACATATTTTAACAGAATAATATCTTCGCATTTCTCGAAATATTTCAAAAGGAGTGAGGGTCAGAAGGAACTTGCCTCGATCTCGAAGTGCAGAGAATGCAGATAAATTTATATTTTACCCGTGAACTTGACTTCAATCTACAGCTCGAGAATTATGCTCTAAAAATGGCAACCAGAAAAATGTGAGCGACTCGCCAAACTTAAATATTCCTGAACCGATAATATAATATTAATAATAATAATAATATTAATAATAATAATAATAATAATAATAATAATAATAATAATAATAATAATAATAATAATAATAATAATAATAATAAATATCTTTTGAAAATCTTTACAATAAATAACGAAAAATAATTCCCGGATAAATAATCCTTTTTCGAACTCAGGAATCAAATCTAAAAAAATATATATACTATTTTAATATCCGTAGATCCCGCTTAAAACGAAAAATAGGGTTACGGAATATATGGCAATAATCCATTTTAAATATCGTACATAATTTAATAATATTCTAATTTATTTCGCCTCTAGAATAATTTGATCCAAATAATCCGAAAATGCTAATTATCAATTTTCCAAGATACAACCGTATTTAAATATATTTATTCACAATTAATCATTAAATCCCTAAATTACACCCAATTAATCACATAATATTTTATTTAATTAATCAATTAAACCATTTTTATTAAACCATTTATTAATATCCCAAATTTAAAATATTCCAAATTAAATCATATCTACAATTTTTTATTGTTATTAGTTTATTATTATTTCTTTTAACCGCAACAACGGCGCGTGGGGCTCACCTGCCACCACCGACGCCGCCGTGCTCCACCCCTCCCATGCACTGACTTTCCCTCTCTCGCATTTCTTTCTCTCTCTCCCGTACATCTCTCCCTCTCTCTCCGTTCTCTCTCTCTCTCTCTCTCTCTCTCTCTCTCTCTCTCTCTCTCTCTCTCTCTCATCTCTCCCTGCCATCTCTCTCCCCTGCTTCTTTCTCGTTCCAGCCCCCCCTTCTCACACCTCTCTTTCTCTATCTCCGTATCTCTCTGCTTCTCTAACTCTCTCTCTGTCTCGACCCCCCCAATCGACTCATTCTTCTCCGACAACACACACCCACAAACCCTTCCTTTTCCGACGACAACAAAACAACCTCCCATTAACTTCGATTCATACCACCAATCACCATCATCAACACCGCAATAAATCTCAAACAAATCTTAATATTCATACACTAATCAAATATTCAAAACACAAAAACGAATCAAAGACTTAAGCTTTGTTTTAAGAAGAAGAAGAAGAGTAAGAAATCCCTACCCTGTGTATATATATATAGTCGAGATTTTTGATTCAGTAAAAAGTAGTAGTTCTGTGGCTTGGTCGGTGTTGACAGGAATGGAAAAATATTTGATAGGCGTGATGGTGATGTTGATAACTCTCTTCTATCTTATTCCCTTAATAACCCAATACTTAGGATAACAACCTCCTAAATCTAGTACTTTAAACTTGGTTAGCACCCCACCAGAAACGAAGTAAGGCTGTGGTAACTACACGTAGCCGAAGCCCAAACATTAATTCATCTTTTATTCTATTTCTGCTAGCCACATATACAAATAATAATATACTAAGCTTATTCTCACTTACTAATTTAGCTCTCTAGGATAATTTTTTTTGGGCTCTAAATTATTATCAACCTAATAAACTAAAAATCCTATTTTCCTAAATTTTCCTAAATTTAATAAATATCAAATAAACATAAATAAATAAATATAATATATAGAAATGTACTAATTAAGATATACTAATGTATCGCTCTTAAATAAAATTTAAATATTGAGTCAAAAAATTTATTCTAAAATTCGCGGTTATTACAGTCTTCCCCCCTTATAGGATTCCGTCCTCGGAATCAAAATTACGCACTAAACAATTCAGGATATTTATTTCGCATTTCGTTCTCTAATTCCCATGTAGCTTCCTCGATTTGGTGATTTCTCCAATGTACCTTTACCAAACTCACTTTATTAGTTCTTTAACTCTTGTACTTTGTGATCTAGGATCTGTACTGGCTGTTCTTCGTATGTCAAATCAGGACGAATTTCCACTGGTTTATAGGTTATAACATGTCTGAAGTCAGAACGATACTCTCTTAACACAGAAACATGAAACACATCATGGATATGCTGAAGGTCTGGAGGTAGGGCCAACTGATAAGCTAGTGGTCCTATCTTTTAGAAAATCTCAAAAGGTCCTATATATCTGGGGCTCAACTTGCCTTTCTTCCGAATCTCATTACTCCCTTCCAAGGTGATACTTTCAGCATCACTTTATTTCCCACTTCAAATGTTTTGTCTTTTCTCTTTTGATTTGCATACTTCCTCTATCGATCTTGAGCTGCAACTAACCTTTTTCGAGTAACTTCTGTTGCTTGCTTGGTTTGTTGAAGTAGTTCTGGTCCTAGTATCTTTCTTTCTCCTACTTCATCCCAGTATAGAAGTGATCTACACTTCCTCCCATACAATGCTTCATAGGGTGCCATACCTATGCTGGAGTGGTAACTATTGTTGTAAGCAAACTAAACCAGGGGCAAATGATCATCCCAACTTTCTTTGAAATCCAGTGCACAGGCTCTTAATATATCCTCAACTGTTTGAATTATCCTTTCACTTTGTCCGTCAGTTTGAGGATGATATGCAGTGCTCAGATTTAACTTCGTGCCAAGACATTCCTGAAAACTTTTCCAAAATCTAGAAGTAAAACGGGCATCTCCATCAGATACAATTGAAACTGGAACTCCATGACGGACCACAATTTCCTTTAGGTGTATGTTTACCAATCTTGCAACAGAGTATTTATCACTAATTGGTAGAAAATGCACGGATTTAATGAGTCGGTCAACAATAACCCAAATTGCATCATGGCTAGCTCTAGTTCCGGGCAGTCCTATGACAAAATCCATAGTAATATGCTCCCATTTCCACTCGGGTATCTCTAAGGGTTGTAAAAGTCCACTTGGTCATTGGTGTTCTGCTTTCACTTTCTGACAGGTTAAACATTTACTTACCCAGTCTACAATTTCCCTTTTCATGTTAGGCCACCAATAGTTTTTCTTGATGTCTTGATACATCTTCGTGCTTCCGGGATGAATAGAGTACCTCGAATTATGTGCTTCGCTCAAAATCTCTTCCTTTAGCTCTGCAACATTTGGTATCCAAATTCTGGAGGCAAATCTTTTAATTCCCTTAACATCCTTTGGGCTTTGAAATTCTTCTCCTATTAACTGATCCCTTTCTTCTTCCATCATTTTCTCCTGACAATGACGAATCATTTCAATCAGCTCTGGTTGTAAGGAGATTTCATATACTCTCTCATTGGCTTGAACATGAATCTTAATCTCCAAATCAAATCTCTCAATTTCTTTGATCAATTCCTCTGACGATACTACCATATTAAGTCTTTCTTTTCTACTTAGTGCGTCTGCCACCACATTGGCCTTCCCTGGATGGTAATTAATCGAAAAATCATAGTCCTTGATCAATTCTAGCCATCGTCTCTGCCTCATATTTAATTCTTTCTGGGTGAAGATATATTTTAGACTCTTATGATCCGTGTAAATCTCGCACTTTTCCCCATATAAATAGTGTCTCCATATCTTCAGTGCAAAAACCATCTCAGCCAGTTCGAGATCGTGAGTTAGGTATCTTACCTCATAATCCTTTAACTATCGGGAAGCATAAGCAATTACTTTTCCATGCTACATCAATACGCATCCTTAACCCTTATGGGAAGCATCACTATAGATTACAAAATTTCCCGTATCGTCTGGTAATGTCAAAACTGGGGCAGATGTTAATCGTCTCTTAAGTTCTTAAAAACTTTCTTTGCACTTGAGAGTCCATTCAAACCTCTCATTATTTCTGGTGAGCTTGGTCAATGGTGTAGCTATCTTTGAAAAATCCTTTACAAATCTTCGATAATATCCTGCTAGTCCAAGAAAACTTCTGACCTCTGTTGGAGTCTTCGGCCTTTCCAAATTTGCGATTACCTCCACTTTCGTGGGGTCAACTGAAATTCCTTCACTGCTCACAATGTGTCCTAAGAATTGCACTTTACTTAGCCAAAACTCGCACTTAGAAAATTTAGCATATAGTTTTTCCTTGCGTAAAGTTTCCAATACTAAACGAAGATGCTCTGCGTGTTCTTCTTGGCTTTTTGAGTAAATCAAGATGTCATCAATAAATACAATCACGAACTTGTCCAAGTATTTCTTGAATACTCGATTCATCAAATCCATAAAAGCAGCTGGAGCATTTGTCAATCCAAATGGCATCACTAAAAATTCGTAATGCCCATAGCGAATCCTAAAGGCAGTCTTTGGCACCACTTCAGGTTTAACCTTTAACTGGTGACAACCCAATCTAAGGTCAATCTTGGAAAATTTAGCTGCTCCCTTCAGTTAATCAAACAAATCGTCGATTCGTGGAAAAGGATATTTATTCTTGATCGTCATCTTGTTTAACTCTCGGTAATCTATGCACAACCTCATAGATCCATCTTTCTTCTTCACAAATAACACTGGAGCTCCCCAAGGAGATACGCTTGGTCGAATTACACCTTTGTCTAATAGTTCTTGCAGTTGTGTGGCCAACTTCTTCATCTCAACTGGAGCCATTCGGTATGGTGCTTTGGAAATCGGTGTAGTTCCTGGGGCAAGATCAATGGTGAATTCTATTTCTCGGTCAGGAGGCAATCCAGGTAATTCTTCAGGGAAAACATCTTCAAATTGATTCACTACAGGAATTTCATCAATAGCAGGGGCTTGCTTCTCGTTGTCAACCACATGAGCTAAGTAGGCCTGACATCCTTGTCTTAATTGTCTCTTCGCTTGGATCATAGTCAGAAAATTACGAGTAGATTTTCTTCCACGAAATTGTACTCTTTTGCCATTTGATCCCTTTAAACTAACCCACTTACGTTAACAATTGATTTGAGCATCGTAACGTGCTAACCAATCCATTCCAAGAATTACATCAAACTCCCCTAAATTAAAAGAAAGAAGATCTGCTTCGAAGCTTTGTCCTCGAATTTCAATCCCACAATCTGGACATATCTGATCTACAGGAACTTTTTCCTGATTTGCTACTTCTATAATCAAGGTCTCCCCTAATGGTACGGACTGAATATCCAATTTGTTCATAAAATTCTCTGAAATGAAAGATCTTGTCGCTCCGGAGTCAATCAAAACACATGCATCTATAGAATTTACTAAAAGCGTACCTGCAATTACATCGTTGTCAGCAATAGCATCCTTCATCGTCATGTTGAAGGTACGTGCAGTTGGCTTGTTGCTAGGAGGTGCCATGAGTCTAGGTATAGTGGTCTCCTTTGGTGGTGACTTGCAATCTCGTGCAATATGCCCTTTCTTCCCGCATTTGAAACAAGTAGTCATCTTCTCCTTCTCTTTGCAGTTAGAAGAATAATGCCCTTTCTGACCACAATTGTAGCAAACAATGTTGGCAAGGTTACAAGGTCCTGGGTGCTTCTTCCCACACATTTTGCATTCGGGTAGCGGTGGCCTTCCTTGAATCAGATTTGCAGTCTGAGGGGATCTGAATTTCTGATTGTTTCCCCTAGTGTCTTGATTTCCAATTCTTTTTATGTCATTGCTTCTATCTTCCCGCTTCACAAAGGGTTTCTTTCCATTCTGGTCATCAGGCTTCCTCTAAAAACTAGTTCCACGATTCTGAAACTTCATTTTCTTCACATCCTTGTCCTTTGAGTACAACTCAGTTCCACTTTCGATAATAGATGCTTTATGAACCAAAGTAGCATAGTCTGTGATTTTTAGTACCGCAACTCGATTCTGGATCCATGGTTTCAGCCCTAGTTGGAAACGTTTAGCTCTCTTTTCGTCAGTATCCACATGGTAAGGCACAAATCTAGAAAGTTCAGAAACTTGGCTTCATATTCAGCTACAGTCATATTGCCTTGTTTAAGTTCCAGAAATTTGACCTCCATCTGATTTTCCAAGTATTTAGGAAAATATTTCTCTAAAAACAGCTGTGTGAACCAAGTCCAGGGTATGATTATGTTTCCTTCCATTGCTCTCACTACGCCATAGATGGGCATATGTAACGTCTCTCTGATGTTACAATAGGCCCGAAAAACGTTACATTAGATCTATTGTAACACCAGGAGGCGTTACGTTTACGAGCATTACAATAGATACCCTAATGTAACGCTTTTCTTCTCTATTGTAACAGTAGCAAAAGTATTACAATAGGCACCTGTTGTAACACCAAGGGCCCAATTGTAACACATTTTGAGTGTTACTATAGCTCAGTTCAATTTTTTCAGACGTGGCACCATGTGCATACGTGGCATTACGTGGCACCACGTGACCACGTGGCAACACATGTGGCGCCACGTGGCACACTGTGTACACGTCACCAGCCTCTATTGTAACACTATACTGGGCAATTGTAACACATATTAAGTGTTACATTTTATATTACATCATAAAATTTTACGTGAAAAAAGTTGAATAAAATTGCATATTTATTATACATCCCAAAATAATCCAATTCACCAATACATTACACAACCAACATACTAAATCTCCCAAAACATCCTAATCCACCAGTTACAGCATACAAAATCCCACCAATACAATGAAAAAGAAGTTAAACGGAGAAAATTCACAGCATCAAAATGTTTAAGGCAACCACAAAGTTAAACATGTGATTTTGGCCACTGAGAAAGAACGCATTATGTTGTCACAGCTTCGAACGTCCAACCATTGCAACTGACCTGCAATAAACAAGTAGCTTTCAATAATTAAACTATCTATATAAATCCTACAGCTTCGTCCAACCATTCCAGTTATTATGAACAGGCCTACTTAGCATAAAAATTATAAATGGCTTACAAGAGCAGAAGCTCCTCCTGCCCCATTGCAAATTTCAGCAAATGCCAATTTTAGCATCTAATTCAGCTCTAATTTCTTATCTTTTCTTCTGATGTCTCATCTCCTTCTTCCCTAGTAACCTAATGTTCTTGTATTTCATTTTGCAGTATAATAAATCTTGTTTCACAGTACCTCCATGCCATTCGAAAAGTATGTAACTGAAGTGCATCTGAACAAGGTATTATACATAATTAACTTTTCCCCTTTCTCTTCCATATTTATATTTTACCGTCTAGTTTACAGCTGCAGTAATTGAAATTGCACACCAGCAGTTACAAGCAAGTGAACAACTAGGCAAGGGCTGATTAATCTCATCATATCTTAATTAGACCCTTGATTTCATACAGTTTCTACAATGTATAAGCTATGTCTGTAAAGTTTGTTATAACCTTTCAGGATAATCACATCAATCACTGCAAAGTCCAAGCGAAGCTGTGCCAATGTTGCAGATGAGTTATCATGAGCATATATACTTGTTCAGTAGCTAATCTGGCTGCAACAAAAAATACGAAGTGCAGAGTAATTAGACAAGATCAGAAGCCACTTGCCATATCAACACATGCTAGTCAATTACAGAAGATATCAACAAGGTGGGAATGTGCGTCGATTTTATGTATAACCTTTCTCATTTTGTGTTGCAGTAGAAGTGAACATGCACTATATCGAGCATGTCAACCCTACTACATAGTCTCAATCTCAATTCCATTGATACAACAGTATACACACACAAGTAAATAAGTAACTATGTACCGATAAATAATATTTCAATAAAGCTGAGAAAGTATCAAGAATCACGACTTGTTAAGGGAATGCTTACCTTTGAGTATGAGCTTTCGCTAAACATGGGAACAACTTCGGATCCAGATTGAGGGATCCAATTTTGATGCAAGTGGTTGTAGTTAGAACTAAGAAATTGATAACTATTATTTATTTGATAATTCACAGGGTTTGCTTGCAAGTTTGCTTCTGTGTCAACATCAAGTTTCCCCACAGTTGGCAAATTCAGACTGCTATATGGATGAAAAGTATATTGTTCACTGAGGTGCAGCTTCAAGCAATCTGTATTACTTGTTTCATTAACAGAACTTTCTTGTCCTGTATGATCGATTTCTGCTTCTTTGCCAGTCTCAAACAAATCGGAATAGCTCGGAAGTGCTATGTTTCTGGAACACACTGTATCCCTGAAGAAGATATACATCGCCCAATTTGTTACAGAACAGTTGAGGGCATATATTGTTATGCCACAGTTTAGTAAAAGTTTTATAGTATCTTAATGATTTTTTTTTCTAACTAATCTTGTTCCTTGCAGCTTAAATAAGGGGGAACATGGAATGGGTTACACAACACAGATGTACATATATAAAAATTTTAAAAAAAGAACATAGTCAACTATTTAGAGATAATATTTAGGTAGCCCCTCACCTTGTCTGCATATAATTTGGCTCTGCAGGTAGTATTACTTGGTGATTCTCATTAGTTGGTAGCCACGATAAGGGTTGGGTTTCTTGCATAGCACCTATTACCAGGGACGGATTCATCCCATTCTGGTACTGAAAAGAAACAATTCGAGCATTAGACACTATTGATGAATAATGTCTGCAATCTGCATGATGTGGAGAGACAGAGAGAAATCTAAATTAATTGAAGTATGGAACTGTTACCTGGTTATCGCAATCTAGCGGAAAGAGCTGGTTTACTAAAAACTTAAATGGTTTTAACGCCAGCAAAAGATGGTCTGATAGGCATGGGTTGACTTTTTTACTAGCATAGACATGCCACAATGACATAGCAGATTGAACAATGACCATATAGCACAAATTGTGAAGAAACCAATGTACTACAATAATTATATATTGAATTAATTTTGACAAATTTTACAAGTGCTGTGAACTGAATTTGTTACACTTGAGAAGTAAAAGAAAAGTGACACTCTGGTAATAAAAGATAGATATTGAGAAAAATAAATGCCATGGCTAATAATTGCATAGTTTAAGGTTTACCTTGCCATCATATTCTGTACCAGAAAGAACCTGTGGAGCAATGTAACGCAGAGTGCCAGTAATTGATTTAGGTCTTGAATGGAGCAGAGATGACTTCATGAAGACATAATAGAAGTAAGCTTGTAAAATCTTTAAAGAACAGGCCCAGTAATAATTCTTTAATCTTTAGAAAACAAATTACCACCGAGAGGCCAAAATCACATATTTTCAGTCTTGGTGCAGGGCTTCCATCCAGTAAAGTATTGACCAGCTTGAGGTCCCCGGAAAGTGAACTCCGATGTGAAGCAGAAATCCGAAGCCCCAACCGAACAATCCCTGAAATCAAAAATAGAGATCAATTAGTTGAAGTTTAAGCCTAATGAGTGAAGAAATCGAATTGATTCAACTCAAAACGAAGAACCATAATTTGAAAAAGGCCCAAAATGATTTAGCAAAAAAAAGAAAAAGCCCCAAATTGAAGAAATTCAAGCCTCAAATCGAAGCCCCAATCAATTGAGAAGCCATGAATTGAACCCAATTAAACACTAACATGAAGAAATTATAAAGAAATTGAGGGAGAGCGTTTTAGGAGAGAGGGAGAGAGTTTTACGAGAGAGAGAGAGATGGGAGGGCCGAGAGAGAGTTTTAGGAGAGAGTGAGAGTTTTGTCAGTGTAAAAAGATTGAAATTTTTAGTTTGGGCGCTAATTTTTGCCCGCTTACAAATTTCATCGATCTGTGTGCCATTCATTAATCAACATTGTTATAAATATATTTATTAAATTTTGATTTTTTAAGAATTTTTCATTTTAAATTTAATAAATAAATAGAATCTAATAATAATAATTAAATACTTTGATATTTAAAAATAAAAACTCATTTACTTGGTAAACTCTTAAATTTTATAAAAAAAATGAAATATTTATTTTTTAATCATTTTTCATAATTTTTAAAAAGTCATACAAAATATATGTTATATATTTATATATAAATTTTAGTGATAAAAATATTCTAAATTTTTTACTATATTAATTCTTATATTTTAGTGAGAGAAACCATCTAAATATATTATATTATTTTCATAACATATTTATTTTATTTAGTACTTATTATTATTATATGAATTTCTAAAATTAATATTTAATCCAAATAAGGAGTTCGTTAATTTAAAATCAAAGAGGGTTTTCATTTTCCGGAAATTGGGTTAAAGAGTAATAGATTTATTAATTAAAAGTTATTAAAAAAATAAATATTAGTATTAAAAATTTTAAAAAAATAGTAAAATTCAAAAACTAGTATTACCTATTGTAACACCACGGTGTGGTGTTACATTTCACGTAACACCGTAATTTCAGAGTAACACTAGATATATGGCTAATGTAACACCAATCGAGCGGTGTTACAATAGGTATGAACTTTACTAGCTATTGTAATACTATTTGTGTAACGCTTACAAAAAAGCATTACAGTAGCCCACTTATGGCGTAGTGTCTCTTTGATTCCCACCAATAATTTGCTTCACCTTTTAACATGTAGGCTGCAAAAATGGTCTTCCTCTCTTCTTCTACTCCTACAATCTCAAAGGTCTTTTCCATCTCTCGTAACCAGATTCTTGCCTCAACAGGATCAGTGGTACCTTTAAATTCAGGGGGATTTAATAATTTGAAATATTTAAAGGTAATTGTATTTTTAGCTGGTGGTGCAGGGGGTTGATCATTTCGGACTTGAGGTATTTCTTGTCTAGGTGGAGGATTCTGTGTATATTGTTTCAGGAATTCCACGAGTAAACCCATAGGGTCATTAAGATTTGGATTTGGTTGTACTGCGGGTACTGGCTCAGGTTCAGGTTCTGGTTCGGGTTCTGGTTGAGGATTGGGATGAATATCATGGTGGTCCTCTGCTGGGGGTATTCTTTGGTTCTTGCGGGGTCTACCTCTTTTAGGCATCTTTTTCTATTAAGATTGAAAACATAGAGCTTGGTTAAACCTGGTAAAAATATATATGCATAGCAGAATATCAATGCTGGTAACGTAAATCCTCAAAGTCATATATCGAATTCTGAAAATGCTGAAGATATAACTCATGCGTCACGATAATAAAACATTTTTCCCATTTAGGTAAAACCACTAGCAGGTTGCATAATTCTAAATCTCAAATATCGTGGTTTAAGAAAATGCTTCAGTCGTTTTTTTTTGTAATTAAAAAGGACTGCTACTAATAAAGTGCAATAGTAATAATAAAATCTAAAACAGATAAAAGTGCAAAGATACTGATATCATCATATATATAATCAAAATGGTACCATAAGGTACATTCAGTGACTACATCCGATATAAGCTAGCCAACTAATACATAAATCAAAACTACTCACTCTAATGAGTGCTGGTCTACCTATGTCAGACTAAATACATGCTAGAATACATAAGCACCCTATATAGAAAGATCTATCTCTGACGCCATCAAAACTCGGGTCGCTAACAACTAACATATACATAACCAAAAGATATGGATAGGCTAGTCCATATATATGCCATCCCTCCAAAATAGCAAAAGTCTAAGCTATGTCATCAGTAGTGGTCGTAGCGACCAAACATCTCCCCAACACGTCTCCGAAACTCCTCGATGGCTCTGGTAATCAAATCAGTAACATCACTACGGTCAACAGCTCCTGTACTGGAAGATGGTAGTGCTGCGATATCAGTCTGTAGTCTGGTCAGAATAGAGATAGAGATCTGATGTACAATCTCCATGAACTGTAGCAGGGTTAACTGACAGTAGTCGCAGTATAGCATCTCTAGTAGCAAAAACCTCGTCATAGCGCATCCATACCCAACGAAACTACTGAAAAAGATGATCATGTATAACCCAAGGTACTGGCTCTCGATCCACTATCTACTACATAGCATACCAACTGAGTGCACTGGGAAAGGTGGAGCAGATGAAATCATCACCACTGGAGCAGGGATATGAATAGCAGGTGCAGGAGGAGCTGTGTCGCATGCCAGTGCACTGCTGACCGGTGAAATATTGATATCTGGTACTGTAGGAACTGTAGGGGCCTCCACATAGATAGGGGCTGATGGAGTGAGTAAATCCGCAAAAGTGTGTACCACAATAGGAGCACCCGGTCCTGGAACAGTAAAATCCTCACTAAGTGGAGCAGTAGAACGGACTGGTGAAAGCTGACTATTATCCATCGGGTTAGATATAACAAGCTCAGGAACCTCATGTCTATATAGGTCTGGTGATGGTACAGGTGTAGTAGATGTATCAACATATATAGATAGGAACAAGCTGATCGTCCTCAGATAGTGTAGGAGATTCTGGTATCACAATGATCTGATCTGGGGAGTCTACCAAGTCAATGATCTGCGGAGATGGTGAAGGTAGAATCTGAATAGAAGAATCATCCGACACCTCTAACGGGTCACTCTCTGAAGAAGAATCCAATGGTCCTACCGGGTATGGGGTAGGTGACCTATCTCTGACGGATCGGTAAGCGGAGGGAACTGGCGAACCTGACGACGACATTTATAAAAGACAAAAACTCTATCACAACAGGGTCCAACTAATAATATGGTAAACATATATACATATCATATATCTGGCAACCCGTTAGGGTTTTTATTCTACGAATATGGAGCTATAGCTCAAAGTAATCTTATAAATCGATGTTTTACCTTTCGTCTCTCGCTTCGTCATATTCCTAGGATCTCTCGCTTCCCTAAGAATATAACTAAGGCTCTGATACCAAGCTGTGATGCCCCCAAATCCACTATTTGTGGACTTAGGTCGCCACTTACCTTCAATACCTGCCTTAAACAAAAATACATTACAATACATAATAAACATAAAAGTTTTCTCGTAACAACAGTAGTTCCATCCCACACGTCCAAGCATCGACAAATCTCTGAATTATTATTACAACATATTACCAGTACGCATAATATCACTGCTGGAACATATGCTAATAGTCTTTGAAAGGGGTCGTCGCCTATGAGGAAAACACACTAGTCCCGCTCAGTGCCATGGTGCATCTTCTCTTTTCCTTTGAAATGAGAGGTCTCGCTTTTTTCCGTCTTCACTGAAAAATAATATCAACAACAAGGATGAGCAATTATGTGCTCAGCAAGTACACTGACTCGCTCTCTCACTAACAATGAAGGTGGAAAGAAAAACAACTCCATTTATGAAAGATGCTCGAATGCAGGCAAAGTGCCCTGGTAATACTCACTGATAGACCAAAATAACTTATCTCTGAGTATCAGAAATTAGAGTTTAAAAGCTTGAGATACTGGTCTTCCGCCTTTACGATACCCCACAACGCGATCAAACCGCTATGTCGCAAGTACCGCACACCTGTGATACCCCATAGCACGATCACTACTATGTCGCAGGTACCACTATATCGTTTTGCTAGCAAAAAGGTGGTTGAAAACTCAACCTGGCAACTTTTGTGCCAAAATGTTAATATTTCTCTTTCGATACCACGAGTTTATTCCTCGTCTTGATCTGAAAGAAAACCCATAGGCCATCTCCCATGTTGATCAGTGGATTACATGATTTTTCCTCCGAATAAGATTTATTGATTTGGATTCCTATTCAATGCTGGCCGACCGCCAGTCTACACTTTGTACGAGACCGACCTGAACAATAGGCCGTCACGATATTTTCAAAAGAAACCAATTTATTATATTGACACGAACAATATGTCAATTCAAGACAACAAAGTAACAACCTTGAACAAGTAAGTTTCGTCAATTAGAATAAATCATGTGGAGTCGTCTTGAAATAATAAGAACGACTCGATTCAGAAAGAAAACTTCCAAATACGCTAGAGTAGGTATTTTAGAGGAAATTCTGATGATATACCATTCTTCTATTTACTATTCTGCATGTATCTATTTTGATTCGAACAATGAATCAAATTTGAATATTGAAACAAAATTTATCGGATCTGAACAATAGACCCGATTGAAGTCAATAAAATCTAAACTACCTCGATATATGAGCGTAGTTATAGCTGAATAATATTTAGGGGTCATCTCGAACAATAAGATCTAAGTACGTTTTATGAATTTATCAGAATTGTGGGAACATCTCTATAATTTTCTAAATATATATTACGATAATTAGGATATTTTATAACGAATTAGCAATTCTGAACATTTTTAACAGAATAATATCTTAGCATTTCTCGAAATATTTCAAAAGGAGTGAGGGTCAGAAGGAACTTGCCTCGATCTCGAAGTGCAGAGAATGCAGATAAATTTATATTTTACCCGTGAACTTGACTTCAATCTACAGCTCGAGAATTATGCTCTAAAAATGGCAACCAGAAAAATGTGAGCGACTCGCCAAACTAAAATATTCCTGAACCGATAATATAATATTTAAATATTATAATAATAATAATAATAATAATAATAATAATAATAAATATCTTTTGAAAATCTATACAGTAAATAACGGAAAATAATTCCCGGATAAATAATTCTTTTTCGAACTCAGGAATCAAATCTAAAAAAATATATATACTATTTTAATATCCGTAGATCCCGCTTAAAACGAAAAATAGGGTTACGGAATATATGGCAATAATCCATTTTAAATATCGTACATAATTTAATAATATTATAATTTATTTCGCCTCTAGAATAATTTGATCCAAATAATCCGAAAATGCTAATTATCAATTTTCCAAGATACAACCGTATTTAAATCTATTTATTCACAATTAATCATTAAATCCCTAAATTACACCCAATTAATCACATAATATTTTATTTAATTAATTAATTAAACCATTTTTATTAAACCATTTATTAATATCCCAAATTTAAAATATTCCAAATTAAATCATAATCTACAATTTTTTATTGTTATTATTTTATTAATATTTCTTTTAACCGCAACAACGGCGTGTGGGGCTCACCTGCCAGCACCGCCGCCGCCGTGCTCCACCCCTCCCCTGCACTGACTTTCCCTCTCTCGCATTTCTTTCTCTCTCTCCCGTACATCTCTCCCTCTTTCTCCGTTCTCTCTCTCTCTCTCTCTCATCTCTCCCTACCATCTCTCTCCCCCGCTTCTTTCTCGTTCCAGCCCCCCTTCTCACACCTCTCTTTCTCTATCTCCGTATCTCTCTACTTCTCGAACTCTCTCTCTATCTCGACCCCCCCCAGTCGACTCATTCTTCTCCGACAACACACACCCACAAACCCCTCCTTTTCCGACGACAACAAAACAACCTCCCCTTAACTTCGATTCATACCAACAATCACCATCATCAACACCGCAATAAATAAATCGCAAACAAATCTTAATATTGATACACTATTCAAATATTCAAAACACAAAAACGAATCAAAGACTTAACTTTGTTTTAAGAAGAAGAAGAGTAAGAAATCCCTACCCTGTGTATATATATATAGTCGAGATTTTTGATTCAGTAAAAAGTAGTATTTCTGTGGCTTGGTCGGTGTTGACAGGAATGGAAAAATATTTGATAGGCGTGATGGTGATGTTGATAACTCTCTTCTATCTTATTCCCTTAATAACCCGATACTTAGAGCATCTCCAAGAGGCTCTCTATTGTAGCTTTTAACTCAAAAAATGAGGAGAGAGAATAAAAATCAAGCTCCAAGAGACTCCAAGAGACTCTTAGAGGCTCTTTAAAAAGTTAAGAGCTTTTTCTCTCTCCTCTATTTTAGGAGCAACTAGTAGCTCTTAACTTAATATTTTATTAGTAAAATAGTGGTTCTTCTCTCTCATCTATTGATTGTTTGTTAAAGTGGAATTGAAATATGAATAAAATATAAAATAAAGAGCCATAATAGAGAGCATTGTTGGAGTTGACACACAAATCACTGTAATAACTTGCTAAGATCTTAATTGTTTATAATATATTTAGGAGTGAGCTAAGAGACTCTTGGAGATGCTCTTAGGATAACAACCTCCTAAATCTAGTACTTTAGACGTGGTTAGCACCCCACCAGAAACGAAGTAAGGCTGTGGTAACTACACGTAGCCGAAGCCCAAACATTAATTAATCTTTTATTCTATTTCTGCTAGCCACATATTCAAATAATAATATATTAAGCTTATTCTCACTTACTAATTTAGCTCTCTAGGATAATTTTTTTTTTTGGGCTCTAAATTATTATCAACCTAATAAACTAAAAATCCTATTTTCCTAAATTTTCCTAAATTTAATGAATATCAAATAAACATAAATAAAAAAATATAATATATAGAAATGTACTAATTAAGATATACTAACGTATCGCTCTTAAATAAAATTTAAATATTGAGTCAAAAAATTTATTCTAAAATTCGCGATTATTACACACCGTAGTATATTTTAAGATTTTTTTTTTTTTTCATCCATTTCATTGAGAAAATGTGCTTTACATAAAGAGTAATTCTAGAGTTACCGAATTGATTTCCAAAGGATGAGTTATTATTTTTTATTAATTATATTCTCATAAATGTCACGGATTCGCGAGTGTTAATATGAATTTAACTAATAAAGAAACAATATGTATCATTTAGGAATTATTTTTGGATTTTTTCCCGTACATGTAACATTACTCTTACATAGATAATTTTTCATGGTTCATTTTATTTTCAAAACAAAGAGTCATTTTTCTAACACTTAATACTTTATAGCAGCATAGTAGGTCAAATAATGGAACTAGTAAATATTGACCTTATTATGGGTATGTTTGTCTATAAATTATTCATTTTAGTCAATTGATTAATTACGGTGATACATGAACAAAATTTGGCTAACACAAGACATTTCAAATGAAAGATCTAGATAAGTTATTGTCCAATCCAATGAGTCAGTTGATTAGACAAGTTGTGGGCTAGACAAACTATTAATAACTTGCAAATTTAGTTATCATCTCATGTAAGAAATCCAATAATCTGTAATCTAGTCCAATAAGTTAGCTAACCATGATTTAGAAGACTATGTACATAAATGGAAAATGGTACCAATGTAAGTCAAAGGTACATCTTAACAAAATGATGGATACTGGAAAATTTTGTTTAGCTACAATGATACATATACAACAATCATATGTCACGCAGATAGAAATAAGTATATGTTTTTAGAAATTTCAAGATGAACGAGAATCTAATTCAAAAATTTGGGATGACAGAAGATAAATTCTTAGCACTTGAATTATCTTATCAGGCTTATTTCACTTATATTATTAAGTATAAGTTATATTATAAGTTATATTTTAATAAAAAAATATCATTTTTATTTACTTATTATCCGCCAAATAGTGTCAGAGTCTTTTGAGACACCACCTCTAGTCTTTTTAGGTCATAACATCGTTGTTTCTCATCTTTGTTTGACCAGTACTCTCTATATGTAACAGTAGATTTTGACATCTAAAACACTTAATTATTATTAGAAAATACAAATTTGGAAATATTAAAAAATAAAATCATCTTAACCATAAATATTATTAAATGATAACTAAATATTATATGGACAAAATAAATTAAAGTTATTGTATTTATTTTCAGAGAGAACGATATATGCTCATATTTGACATACAATTGAATTAAAAAATTTAATTCCGTCTACCAAGGATTGCTCTAATAGGTAATAACATTTTTGTCATGTCCATTTTCCTCATGACAACAAAATATCACCCAACAACACTTTCAATAACATTTTTGTCCTGTCCATTTTCCTCAAGACAGCAAAGTATCACCCAACAACACTTTCCTGGGCAAGTGGGATCGGTAAACAACGTTCCTGCACAAAAATTAATCCATTCTTATAATACTGTAATAATTTGACAAAAATACTATGTTGCTATTTAAATATTTTACAAAAAACTACAATCAAATCAATTAAATATTGATCGTAAAATTAATAATTATTTATTTTTTAAAAATTCCGTAAACGACAACATAAAAAATGTAGAAATTGTTTGAAAATTTTTATAGTCATAAACACTTTTAAATATTTGAATCCTTATAGCATGTAATGATAGAATTATCTTACTCGGTAAAGGATGATTAATGTCTGTCATTTGGTCGTCGTGAGTTGAAATCCTACTTACTTACTGCAGCCTCTGATTGATTATAGACCATTGACACAAACATTAAGAAAATGCTGCAAATGATGATTTTTGAGAATGCCATATTTGTAAATAATTTAATGTCTTATCACTTCTTAAACTGTATGTATATGTTGAATGAGATAAATAATACTCCTACAAATAAGAGTGTATTCAACTGAGATTTTAATGAATTACTAATAATCCATGAATTTTAATGAATTTTTTTTAAATTCAAGGATTGTTTAAATTCTACAAAGACTCTACACAAATTCTTTTAATTCTATGTAGATTTTGTTAGATTTTAGTGGATTGATTTATCAAGATTCTTGTGGATTGAACAAAATTTCACAGATTCTATTGGATTGAATTCTCAATATTTTTTTATTTTATAATATTCATATATTACTTAAGGAGATAATATTATATATATATATATATATATATATATATATATATACATATATATTTTAAAATCAATATAGTTCAAAATAAAACAAGATTCGAATAACATATTTCAAAAATAAAATATTTGAATAACAAATTAAAAAATACAAAAAAAATATTTCAAAAAATAACAAATTGAAGTCTCATTCCATGTGTTCCTCGTTCTCATTATATTGGTTATCATCATTCTTTTCATTTGTCAGTATACTATAAAATGCTTTTATTTTTAAGAAAATATCATCTTGTGTAGATTTTGTACCATTAGCAAATCCACCATATACGAGATTATGTTTTCCTGAAAATAAAATAAAAACTTTTTTCGTAATGTTGCAAACAAATTTTTTTATTATTGGTTAAAAATAAAATATAAATATGATGAGTATCTTTGTAATGATATTTATGGGCCGAGGTGTGTTTCAATCATTGATAATAATATTTTACTGATTTAAAAATAGAGTTTCTGACAAATTCTTTAAAATATCTTGGATTTTAGAAATTTTCAAAAATAAAAAATACACTAGAAAATCCATCAAAATCCGCTATTTTATTAAATCCAAAAAATACATTGATTTTTTAATGCCATCAAATTTTAATGGATTTTTTAAAATCGGAATTGAATACCATTATTTTAAAGGACTTTTTAAAATCCAAGTTGAATACACCTAGATTTTAAAAGATATTTTAAAATCCTTATTGAATACCACCATATTTTAAAGGATTTTTTAAAATCCAAATTGAATACACCTAGATTCTAGAAATCTATTAAAATTCTTTAAAATCCGGATTGAATTAAGGGTGTATTCAACTTAGATTTTAATGAATTTCTAATAATCCATGAATTTTAATGGATTTTTTTAAATTCATGGATTATTTAAATTCTACAAAGACTGTACACAGATTCTTTTAATTCTATGTAGATTTTGTTAGATTTTAGTGGATTGATTTATCAAGATTTTTGTGGATTGAACAAAATTTCACAGATTCTATTAGATGGATTTCTCAATATTTTTTTATTTTATAATATTTATATATTACTTAAAAGGGAACCGAAGATCTATTTATGATCGTTGGGTTCATACAAGATGAATGGCTTAGATTGACTTAGATTTAAGTTGGCAATTAATTCAAAATATTCACAAATAAACTACAAGGACAAGGATGTAATTACAAGATATTTAAATTAATTAAGAATCAATCAAAAATTAATCAAGTATCAATCAGTTACAACTTTCGTATCATATATCTCCCTCATGTATCGTTACATTTATTCCATCTCTTTAGCTTACCTTATAACGACTTAGAATTTTTGGCAAATTATTAAATGCTTATTTAATTGTTAAATGTGGAAATTATGTGAATTATATGATAGATAAATTTTGTGAAGTCAAGGTATATGTGAAATCATGTTTATGTGATTATATGATGATTTCGTACATGTTCGTGGAATTTTGTTTGTATTTTTACCGCATTAAAAGTATTTTTAAAGTGCATTTTTAATCTTTTAAAAATCATATAAAATCATTGGAATTGATTTAAATCATGAATTTTTTTGCATTATCATCTTTGAGACAAGAATTGGTTTGTAAAATTAGTGTGGGTATTTAATTGTGTGTTTTTGTATTTTAAAATGATTTAAAAAGTATTATTTCTTTTAAAGAACCTTTATTTCGAAAATTCGTATAAAATTCATTTTTTATCCAAATATTATTTTAAAAATATAGGGATGCTTCTAATTTCATGAACTTTATTTTAAAATTTTTTATGAAATATTTTCTCCCCATTTCCTATTTTATTTCAATTTAGAAGTGATTAAAATTATAGTTTTTCAGAAAAGTAAATAGTAATTAGTAAATTACCATTTTGCCCTTGCAAAATTGGTAAGAGGCGACAGCCTCTTCTTCATTTTCTTTTGCAGTCTCTCACGAATCTCTCTGTTCTCTCTCTCGGTTCTCTCTTTCTCCCTTAACATTCTCTCTTCCTTGTTTTGTATGATCTGAAACCGCAGTTGTGCTCGGTTTTTGATTCTCTAACTAGTACTGTCGATGCATGTTGATTTGGTGATGATAGTTTCAAAACCCATTTCAAGTTTGGACTGATTTGATTCGATTTTAATGTTAAATTGATGCCCATGAATTCTTGTGCTTATTTTTATACTTGAATCATGTTGGTATTGAGTTTATCAGTTCATGTTTGAATATATATGCATGTATAGCTTGTTCGGTGCTGTTGTTCGAGTTCTTGACTCATTTTCCTTGTTGTCCAGTTCAACTTTGATGCTTATACATGATTATATTCGATGTTAACTGCTTATAAATGGTAGAATTTTCGTGTTGGAGGCTCAAATTAAGAGTACCACCGAAACTTTTGCCCGTCGGCTATGATTTTCGTAATGAGCCGGTGAATCGACGATGATGAACATGAGTCAAAAATATAATTATATTCGTATATAATGTTTTGAAATTTATAAAGCTGCATGATTAGTTTTCGAAATTTTTGGAACACTAACTCGAATTTATATGAATATATGTGAATTATTTGGATTATTAAGAGATATGTGATGTTAGTGATTCGTTAAACATGGTTTAATGATTATTGATGATTTCAGATTATATGGTAAATACTATGATTATGAGTTACCATGATATTATGTATTCCATTGGAAGTGTAGGTGGATATTTAATCCATCGTAGGTATTTCATTGTGAAGTGGAGTCGGATATGTTCCGACGGGATGCTCCATATTATAAAGGGGACTCTGTCCGATTTTCGTGAAATTATTTATGTAGTAAACTATATATCTAATAGTATGACTGCTTATGAGTCAACTTTATCTGCTAAGTGGCTACGTGATATGTATGTTCTATGTGCTACGTGCTTAAGTGAATATCTATTTATGAGATGATTCTAGTATAATGTCAGGTACGTATGTTATATGTTGAGTATCGATGCGTTATAATAATCGTTTGGTTAGAATAGGATTAGATGATTAAGAGGTATCGTATTCTAAGGTAGTGATTATTGTTTATGTAGATACGAAGGACGTAGGCCCTAACAAGGTTGAGTTTCAATAGGCTGAGCTGTAGCTGTTGCATTCTACCGGAGGCAAGTAACTCTGTCTTTCCTCTGAAAGTTTATATTATTGAAACTGTTGTATCTTGTAGATTCAAGCATGCCTATTCCATACCATGTTGATCATACTTCTGTTATAAACTTAAATTTGCATGTATCCAAAATCTTTATTGATAAACCCTGGTTCAACACATGTAAACCCTAGACCAGCATAATTCTTTTTAATTGCTTCTTGACCATACTGTCATCCAGAGTTAAACAACACTAATTCTTTTTAATTGCTTCTTGACCATATATGTCCTACAATTTATTATAATCAAGTCATATTGATTGACCGATAAACCAGTGTTCCACTTGACTTATGTCTGTGACCCGGATACCCTGTGTTGATTTTAAAATACTTATCAAATATCATGTTGCCCTAAACACTGCTTTACAAACTTGTTATCCTTTATCGATGACTTTTAAACCTTACAACTTGATCAAATGATTTTAAAACTAGACTTAAATGATATCTTTGACCTTTGACTTGGATTGTTCCCTTATACCCTGATTGAAGCCTAGATTTCCACATGAGTCAATATCTTCTTGATTCAGACTTATACCCCTTCTCATTGATGTCAGAAAACCTAGTCAAAACCTTTTACTTCGATTATTGTAAATCAAAATGAGATGTTTTCTTAAAATACTTTGAGGTTACTTAGACTGGGATGATTTGTTATCAGAGAGTCAAAGGTACCTCGAAGTAAAAGTTTTTGAAAAGATTAAGTATTAAAATGTTTCATGAGGATAAAAGAGTTTTGCAAAGATAAATGTTTTAAAAATAAGGTTTCTAATAAAAATTTTAGGAACTTCGTCGAAATGGTTTCCATGGATTCCTGACGATTGGAGAGACTGGGCGAACGAGTAATGCCGGTTCCGTCAATTTTTGAGAAGTAGTATTGTGTAGTTCTGGTCTGTCAAGTTCAACACCTTTATAGGCCAATGTGTTGCCTCTTGGGAACCCAAGCTATCCTAATGAAAGGAAATGATGGAGAGAGGGACTTTGTGTCCGGTATGGGGACTTTATGGGCTGATCACCCGTATTGTCTATTATGAAATAAAAACATCCAATCAGTTTTCTTAAAGTGATGATTACTTTTTATTTAGCATGAAATGAAATTGGTTTACCAATTGAAATGTCAATTACTTTACACAGTTTTGAAATATCTATTGTTATCCTGTTTATCAGATGATATTTTGTCTTTACTAAATACCAGTATTGCTTTAACCGCTTCCAGTATAATTATGTCATATTTTAAATTACTGTCATCTTCTGCGATACCCCGTTATATTGTTTTCAGTTGAGATCTTAAGTTACTTGCTGAGCATTGGCTCATTATTATTTTGTCTATCCCTTTTGATAGTAATCTATGAATCATGGTTCGTACAATCAAAACCGCAAGGAAGCGCACTTACCGTGGTCCTGAGTTGGTTTGTTTTGAGATAGCTCCCGAGGTAGATGCAATAACAGCTCAGTGAGGAGATCTTTAGTTAGTTGTGAGAACGGGCAGTAGAACTTTTGAGAACTTTGGTTTGTAATAATAATATATTTTTAAGTTTAGGTTTGTAATAATAATAAGGCTTAATGACCTTTTAGCCCTCGAAGTTTTATACGAAATACCTATCAGCCCTCAATGTTTCAAAACATTCAAGTTTTATATTCGCAGATTCTTTTGAAATGTGTTCAAGTTTAGTTAACGAATAGATTTTTATATTGCACAAGCATTTCAATTTTTATTTTAAATTATAAATCTGCTTTAGACCTAAAAAAATTGCAATTTTAAATATAATGCACTAAAATAAACACATTTATTGGTATTTATATTTGCAACAAAATACATTTACTCAAATTAGAATTCTTGGTGTTCATATATTAAAAACAATTACTTAAACAAACTTGCAATTAAAAAAATATTAAGAAATTCTAAAATATTCTACTTTAGAACTTCTTAATCCCACACCTGAACTCGTAACCCATTTTGTTTTAAATGGGAATAAGTCATTCTCGTAAGCAATTTTGTCTCAAATGGGAATAAGTCATTGGTGTTCTTTTCATTCAGACATTATTCTTTAAATTACAGGTTGTAGCATTAAAAAAATAAAGTTTTACACGTTTTACACATTCTACATTCGAACCTTCTGCTTCCACAGTAGAAGACGTACTGCACTATGAAGGTTAATATTATTCCGTTCTTTTTTCCACAAAAACTACACTTGTACTTTTTAGTCCCATCACTAAACTTGTCTTAAACATCCAATTTATTAATATTGATATTGGTCTTGAATTATTTTTACGAATATAAATGTAAGTCCCTCAATCACATCCACTATGAACAATTAATTTTTCACTACCAATATGTTGTAAAATTGAAAATGAAAAAAAAAGATAATTAATGTGTCTTACCATTATTCTAGGTCTTTATGTTAAAAAAATTATTTTCACAAACTTCCAATTTTAAAAATACTTAAGGTTTGTCATATATTCTACTTTTGAACTTCTCCGAACTATAGCTAAACTCACAATCAAAATCGTTTAAATGGAGATAAGTCATTGGTGTTCGTTTTTTCATTCATTTTGTTTACCATAAAAATATTATGTTTTTTTTTATCAAATTCTACATTCGAACATTCCGGTTCCACATTAGAATTCGTCTGACACTTGAGATGTTAATAACATTAGATCGTCGTCATTGTTTTCAGATTCGTCGTCGTCGGTTTTGTCATTAAGAAACATATTATGAAAACGGTCGTTGTCAGATTCGTCGTCGCTAAGTTTAGGTCAAGGTCTCCAGTTTTAGTAAGGCTCTTGATACCATGATAGAGTATTCGCAAATACTCTTTTACTCAATCGTGAAGGCATAAAGCCTTAATTTGTTTACAATATAATGAACGCTTATATAGGAAATACCTAATCGTAACAATTACGGTAACTTCCCGTAGTACATCACATAAATATGTCAACACAATCCTGTCACTAACCTTGTCTTTTAATATAGATATTAGTCCTGAATTATTTTTTCGCATTTAAATATAATCCCTTCAAACATTTGTGGTATGAACAATTTATTTTTCACCTAAGATAATTTTCTCACTACCATGTTCTAACATTCTTGGTCTTTATATTTTTAAGAATTTTGTTGAGCACATTAGTAATTTTTTTTTAAAAAGGTAATTAATGTGTATATATATTTTTAAGAATTTTGTGGAAATAATTACCATGTTCTAAATTTGAAAATGAAAAGGATAATTAATGTGTCTTACCATTATTCTCGGTCTTTATCTTAAAAAATAATTTCCACAAACTTTCAATTTTAAAATGCTTAAGGTTTTTCATATATTCTACTTTTGAACTTCTCCAACCCATAGCTAAACTCACAACCAAGATCGTTTAAATGCAGATAAGTCATTGGTGTTCTTTTTTTAATTCATTTTGGTTTAAAATTTTCATTTTACCAAAAAAAAAATTTTGGTTTTTTTTCCAAATTCTACATTCGAACATTCTAATGTTCCACATTAGAACTCGTATGACACTTGAGAGTTTACTAACATTAAGTTCCTTTTTCTAGAAAAACTACAACTGTACTTATCAGTTTTGTCACTAAACAAGTCTTAAACAAGTGATTTATTATCTATAAAGGATAAGTCCTGAATTATTTTAACGTATTTAAATATATTCCCTTCAATCACATTTACTAAGAACAAATAATTTTTCACTACCAAATTTTAAAATTTGAAAATGAAAGGGAAAAGATAAATTACACGTTGTAGCATTGAAAGAATAAAGTTATTCTTATTTTGTAAAGGGATTGATATATACATAAATCAGATCTTGCAAAATTTTCAATTTTAGTGTTGCAATTGCTATAGTTGCTAGTGTTGCAATATAAAATTTTAGTGTAACATTAGAATACAAAAGTGTTAAATTAGCTTTATTGCAGTGTTGCAATAGATAATTACAGTGTTACATTAGATAATTATGTGGTATTGCATTTGGTAATTATGTAGTGTCGCATTAGAAAGTGGACCCCCACATGCCACGTGTCAGTGTGGCCCCACATCTGCCATGTGTCAGTGTGGGCCCCACACCTGCCATGTGTCAGTGTGGGTCCCACATTTGCCACGTGTCAGTGTGGGACTCATAGCATGCCACGTGTCAGTGTGCCCCCACATATGACACGTGTTAGTGTGGGACCCACAGTATGCCACGTGTCAGTGTGCCCCCACATATGACACGTGTTAGTGTGGGACCCACAGTATGCCACGTGTCAGTGTGGGCCCCACAATATGCCACGTGTCAGTGTGGGCCCCACAATATGCCACGTGTCAATGTGGGCCCCACAATATGCCACATGGCAAAGGTGTGCCACGTGTCAAGATGCCACGTGTCAATGCGTGCCACGTGTCAAGTGCCACGTGGCAGGATGCCAGGTGTAATGTGGGCCCCACATGCCACGTAGCACCTAGTGTTACTAGCTAAACTAAAGTAAAACCTACCAGTGTTGCATTTGCTTGATTTTGTGGTACTTTATGGTCCTGATGTAACGCTTTCCCTTGTATTACCATTGAGAAGTTGAGCGTTACATTTGAGGTCAAAGGTAACATTAGCGGATGAAATGGTAAAAGTGTGTTACCTTAGGCCTAATGTAACAAAAAACGTGTCTATTGCAACATTAGGAGTGCGTTACATATGCTCATCTATGGCGTAGTGGGCTATCATCAAGATCAAATAATTCCTAAAACTAGAATAAGAAGGCTATGAAGCCATGTGGGGCTTTTATCCTCCAACCAAATCTATGCTTGCTCGCAACTCAACCCAAATTTGAAAAGACCATCTGCAACATCATTTGCTTCCCGATGAATTTTCAAGATAGTATTAACATGATTTGCAACCATGAGAAACTAAATATCTTCCACCAACAGTCCTAATTTAGATAACACTCCTACTTTACTAACAAGGATCGTCACTTCAAGCGAGTCACCCTCCACCGGATATATACCGCAATCAACAGCCAATTTACGCCAATAAAACAGAAGAGCAACACACTATTTTGCTAGAACTTGCTGCTATACATGCCCCATTAGAATCCTGAATAGTCACACTAAGACCAACACTTGAAAAAACCCTACTAAAAGCTCCATCAAAATAGTTTAAAACTTCTTGATACGGAAGCTGCATATTCTGAAAGCATTAAACACGCTGTGTGGTACGCAGTTTGAATATTTGGATTTACTTTCTTATGAATTAAGTTATTTGATGTTGCCATATCAGGTAACATAAATAAAAAAATGGCTCCAACTCATTTCGATTCAAAATATGCCATAAATATAACATAATGTCGAGCATATTACTATTACCAAACTTTCATACCACGTCCTTCCATGGGCTCACTTTCCATCCCTGTAGTGAGTCATAACATGTAAAAATTGCGTAACTCATCTGCTCGAAACAACCGCACCATGACATCTATTAACTACTGGAACATGATGTGCATGAAGGTTACTTATAGTAAAGATAACATCATAATAGATATGTCACAAATAAATTTTGATTTTCGGGGATATTGTCAAACTCCAAAGCCACTTCCACCACTTACTCATATCCGATAATGTACCTGGCCCATCATATCATATTTAGAAAGATACCCAATAGCATACCCACTTTTAACTAGGGGTGGCAATTTCCGACCCAACCCGAAACATGACACGAACCCAACCCGAGAAAATATGAATTTGGGTTAAACAAAAATTCAACCCGAAACTACCAGGTACAGTCAGACACGAACCCGAAACCGGAAAATGACCTGAAAATTAATGAACCCTCTTTTTTATAACCCTGTTTTTGAAATACTTTATGTTTAAAATAATTAAATTTAAGTACAATAAAATAACTTACACGTGCAATGATAGAGACTCACTAATTGATTTATTATTATATATTCAATATTGTAATAACAATATTTTTCGTATGTCATGTTATTTTTTATACCTCACAAAATGGGTACAGTACATATTATACATTTGAATTGTAACTTTCAAGTGCAATGAAAGAGAAATGAACTGTTTTTTCTTAAAATTTTTGCAAAAGCAATCATGCCCTATAAATCGAGACAGAGGAAGTACAAAATATAAGAGCATATTTTCAATCACTCTAAAAAAGAATTGAGGTGGCGAAACCCGAAATGACCCGAAACCCGACACGAACCCGGTAGGTACGGGTTAGGGTGAAGAAAAAATCAACTCGAAACAACCAGGTACAATTTGATCCAACACGAACCCGACCCAAAACCTGAAATTGCCACCCCTACTTTTAACAGAGTAGTTACCAAGTTTATCAAAATACCAATAAAAGAAGTTTGGCCTTAAATATCTTGGCCAAGGAATATGGATAATTACATCAATTTCAAAAGTAAGGAAATGATTCTACAATATCTTATAATTCGAGGACCATCACTCCTTAGGAGTGGTAGAAACAATAGCATTCAAAGGTAAGAATATAGGGGAGCACACTTTAAAACTTGTCGGTGATGGAATCCAATGATCTTGATATGTACGAGTACTAAGACCATCTCTAATTCTGTAACACACATCCTTTGAGATAAGTCCCCTTCCCCATAACATACTTTTCCAATTAAAAAAAGAAGAATTACCAAGCTGAGCCCTCATAACTGAGCAATGAGGAAACATTTACTTTTTAGAACTTGATCAACTAGAAAATTTGGCCGAGAAAGAATAACTATTAATATAATCTAATAACATATCTCATATACAACTATCCAGTAAATAATTTTTTTTCTTAAAACAATATTACGGTAATATATATATATATATATATATCTAATATAATAATATATCTCTTATTAATGCACTATGAATAACTATTACGGTAATATAATAGTATTTAATGACTAACAAATGATGTCATTTAACTAACACCGTAGTATATTTTAAGAATTTTTTTTCTTTTTCATCCATTTCATTGAGAAAATGTGCTTTACATAAAGAGTAATTCTAGAGTCACCGAATTGATTTTCAAAAGATGAGTTATTATTTTTTTATTAATTATTTTCTCATAAATGTCACGAATTCGCGAGTGTTAATATGAATTTAACTAATAAAGAAACAATATGTATCATTTAAGAATTATTTTTGGATTTTTTCCGGTACATGTAACATTACTCTTACATAGATAATTTTTCATGGTTCATTTTATTTTCGAAACAAAGAATCATTTTTCTAACACTTAATACTTTATAGCAGCATAGTGGGTCAAATAATGGAACTAGTAAATATTGACCTTATTATGGGTATGTTCGTCTATAAATTATTCATTTTAGTCAATTGATTAATTACGGTGATACATGAACAAAATTTGGCTAACACAATACATTTCAAATGAAAGATCTAGATAAGTTATTGTCCAATCCAATGTGTCAGTTGATTAGACAATTTGTGGGCTAGACAAACTATTAATAACTTGCAAATTTAGGTCGAACTATAATACAATTATCATCTCATGTAAGAAATCCAATAATCTGTAATCTAGCCCAATAAGTTAGCCAACCATGATTTAGAAGATTATGTACATAATGGAAAATGTTACCAACGTAAGTCAAAGGTACATCTTAACAAAATGATGGATAGTGGAAAATTTTATTTAGCTACGATGATACATATACAACAATCATATGTCACGCAGATAGAAATAAGTATATGTTTTTAGAAATTTCAAGATGAACGAGAATCTAATTCAAAAATTTGGGATGACAGAAGATAAATTCTTAGCACTTGAATTATCTTATCAAGCTTATTTCACTTATATTATTAAGTATAAGTTATATTATAAGTTATATTTTAATAAAAAAATATCATTTTTATTTACTTATTATCCGCCAAATAGTATCTTTCACTAACTTGCATGTCAAAGTCTTTTGAGACACCACCTCCAGTCTTTTTAGGTCATAACATCGTTGTTTCTTATCTTTGTTTGACCAGTACTCTCTATATGTAACAGTAGATTTTGACATCTAAAACACTTAATTATTATTAAATAATACTGTAATAACCGTGAATTTTTAAATAATTTTCCTACTCGATATTTAAATTTTATTTAAGAAGCGATGCACTAGTAAAATTTAATTAGCACGCTTTTGTGAAATTTTAAAATTTTATATTCTCTTATATATAAAAAAAAATTATATTATATTTATTTAGTATATTTATTTGGTTTTATTAAAATTAAGAAAAATAAATTTTTTGTTTTTGGGTCGAAATTAGAGTCTCGTTTTAATTAGCCAACACGCGAGAAAACGAGATTATTATTATAGTGGAGAGAGCAATTAATTTTCACTAACCATGCTTTAATCATTTTGTCACCACATTTGTTCTTTTAAACCCACTAAATAGAGCATGATTATGGTTTTATGGAGCACTAGTATTCCTTTTAATTTAATAAATAGAATGACCGGACCATATAATGATGCACAAACAGAGAACCCGACCACATTTTATTTACAATCAGGAGGGTTATATACCACTTTCTCTAAACAAGGTCTACGATCTCCTTTAGTTTTGGTTTTTTGTCAAAAACCCAGCTACTACTTCACCTTAAATCAAACCCAACTACTACTGCTCTTTTAATCAGAAAACACAGAACATATTCACACAAAACAGAGCACATTCGCAGGTAGTTTATTTTTCTGTTAATTTCTTTGTTTTGTTTTCGATTTCGTTTTCTGTTGAATCTGGTAGGCTTGAACTCGTGTGTGTTTCTCCGATTAGTGGTTATTGTTTGATTAGTGGTGTGGTGTAATCAGAGAAGGGGGATGGAATGTTGTCGATGTTGTCGGAGAAGAGGAATCGGAGAGAGGGGGAGGGGCTGTGATGTCGGAACAAGGAGGAGGGAAGGGTGTCGACTATGGGTGGCAAAGAGAGGGTAGAGATGACGGGAATGGAGGTGGGGAAACGGGGATGGGAGACGGACGGATTTTGAAAAGAGAGAGAGACGGGCGGAGAGAGAGAGAGAGAGAGAGAGAGTGAGAGAGAGAGAGAGAGAGAGAGAGAGAGATGAGATTGAGAGAGAGACCGAGAGAGAGAGAGAGAGAGAGAGAGAGAGAGAGAGAGAGAGAGAGATACGGGGGATAAAGAAAGAGCAGGGGGAGGCAGATGACAGCGGCGGCGGTGGCGCGTGGGCCCCACGCGCCGTTTTGATTTTTTAAAAAGATTTTCTGGACTGATTTTTAAAATGGAAGAATAAAAAAAAATAAAAATATATTTATAAAATAAATAAGTAAAGAGATTAAATATTCTTTTTAAAATTAGTTTTAGATAATTGAGTTATTATTTTTAACATTTTTAGAAATAAAGAGATAATAATAAAAGAGGTTAAATATTAATAAAATTGTGAGAATAAAAGAGTTTAATAAAATGGTGAAATTGATTAATTATTTAAAAAGAGTTATTTTGTTTTTTTGAAGGAAAATTAGAGATTTATTAATCTATCGATAAAAGAGGAAAAATCATGAATAAATAGGATTAAAAAGCGATATAATCTTAGGAGATTTATATTAATATTTTTGGATTATTTTAATTAACCGAATCGAGTCAGATTATTTTAATATTTAATTATTTATGAGACTTAAAAATGGAGTATTGCCGTTAATTGCCGTAACCCTATTTTCGTTTTAAGTCGGATTAACGTTTTAAGTCGGATTTATTTTCGAGATTTAATTCTTGAGTTCGAAGAGAGATTTATTTATCCGGGAATTATTGTTCCGTTATTTATCGTAGAGATTTTCGAGAGATGTTTTATATTTAAATATTATATTATCGGTTGAGAAATATTTTATTTTTGACGAAGCGCTCACATATTTCTGGTTGCCGTTTTTAGGGAATAATTCCCGAGCCGTAGACCGAAGCCAAGTTCACGGGTAGAGTACAAATTTTATCTACACTTATTTGCACTTCGAGATCGAGGCAAGTACCTTCTGACCCTCACTCCTTCTGAAATATTTCGAGAAATGTTTGGATATTATTCTGTTAAAATTATGTTTTGAATTGCAAGTTCGTTATAAAGTATCCTGTTTATCATAATGTTGATTTAAAAATTTTTAGAGATTTTCCCAAAATTTTGATAAATTCATATAACGTAATTTGATTGAAATCCAGGGTATCTTAATTGTTTCGAGATGACCCCTAAGTATTATTCAGTTATAACTACGCTCATATATCGAGGTAGTTAGATTTTTATTGACTTTAATCGGATCTATTGTTCAGATCCGATAAATGTTGTTTCAATATTCAAATATGATTCATTGTTCGAATCAAAATAGTTGCATTCAGAATAGTGAATAGAAGAATAGTATATCATCAGAATTTCCTCTAAAATACATACTCTAGCGTAATTGGAAGTTTTCTTCTGAATCGAGTCGTTCTTATCATTTCAAGACGACTTCACATGAATTATTTTAATCAATGAACCTTACTTGTTCAAGGTTGATACTTATTATCTTGAATTGACATATTGTTCGTGTCAATATAATAAATTAATTTCTTTTGAAAATATTGTGACAACCTATTGATCAGGTCGATCTTGTACAAAATGTAGACTGGCGGTCGGCCAGAATCAAATAGGAATCCAAGTCAATCAATTGTTATCCGGAGGAATAATCATGTAATCCACTGGTCAACATGGGAGATGGCCCATGGATTTTCTTTCAGATCAACACGAGGAATAAACTCGTGGTATCGAAAGAGAAATATTAACATTTTTGGCACAAATGATGCCAGGTTGACTTTTCAACCACCTTTTTGCTAGCAAAACGATATAGTGGTACCTGCGACGTAGTAGTGATCGTGCTATGGGGTATCACGGGTGTGCGGTACTTGAGACACAACGGTTGATCTCGCTGTGGGGTATCGTAAAGGCGGAAGACCAGTATCTCAGGTTTTAATTTCAATTTCTTTATTCAGAGTTAAGATGTTTGAGTTTATCAGTAAGTATTTCCATGGCATTTTGCCTGCATACGAGTATCTTTCATAAATAGAATTGTTTTCTTCCACCTTCCTTGTAAGTGAGAGAGCGAGTCAATGGACTTGCTGCGCACCTAGTTGCTCATTCTTGTTGTTAATATTGTTTTTCAGTGAAGACGGAAAAAGGCGAAACCTCTCGTTTCAAGGGAAAGGAGAAAATGCACCAGAGCACTGAGCTGGACTAGTGTGCTTATCTCAGAGGCGACTACTCTATTAAAGACTATTACTCTATCTTTTGACGTGTGTATTGATATCGTGTGTACTAGTTATATTTTGTAATAATTCAGAGACTTGTCGATACTTGGACTCGTGGGATGGAACCACTGTTGTACAATAAAACCTTCATGTTTATATGCATTGTATTGTATTTTGGAATAAGGCAGGTATTGACGGTAAGTGGCGACCTAAGTCTACAAGTAGTGGATTTGGGGGCGTCACAGCTTGGTATCAGAGCATTAGTTATATTTTTAGGAATCGTACGAGCCTAGAATTATAACGCGACGTGAGAGTTTAGAGGTATAATACGATGTTGAGAATTTAGCATTAAGTGCTTTACACCCTTATATATATCTATACGCGTATATAGTCGATTAGAACCTGTTGGTGACCGAAACTCTTTGCTTTTGTAGATGTCTTCTTCAGAATCTACCGGTTTCTTACCTATGCGAGACAGATCTCCTACACCCTACCCTTACGGACCACTAGATCCCAGTTCAGGTTCAGATAGTGACCCATCTGAGGAGTATATGCTGATCTTCAGTGACTCGGAGGATTCTTCTATTCAGATCCTTACACCTTCTCCTCCACATGTGATTGATCTAGATACACCTACACTTGAGGTTCAGGCAGAGACTGAGCAGTTAGAACAGACTACACCTTTGGTTACTCCCGAGATGTTCAGAGCTGAGACTCCAAAGCACGAGATTTCCAGGGTTGCCACACCTACTAGGGCTACAGCTATCCCAGATTTGGTTACTGTTCCTATATTGATTTATACTTTGACTCCGACGGTCCTTTCTATACCGGACTTCATATTTCCACTTACCAGCGACACTCCTGTTGGTGATACTGCTCTAGTGGTGATACCGGTCGATGGTGCACCGGCGTGTGACACTGCTCCTCCTGCACCTACTATCCATATCCCTGCTCCAGTAGTGATTCCATCTACTCCATCTTTTCAGTGCAGTAAGTTGGTGGGCCTGTGCCGTCGATAGTGGATCGAGCGCCAGTACCTTGGTCTGTTCATGATCATCTTTTCCAGCAGTTTCGTTTGGTATGGCTTCGCCATGATGAGGTTTTTGTTACTAGGGATTCTATATTGCGACTACTGTTGGTTGACCCGATTGCAGTTCATGGAGGAGGCAGCTTACTTGTGAGGGATGTTCCTATGGAGATTGTACATCAGATCTCCATCTCTATTCTGACCGGGCTGTAGACTGATCTCACAGCCTTACCATCCTCTAGTACAGGAGCTGTTAACCGTACTGCTGTTACTAATTTGATTACCAGAGCCATCGAGGAGTTCCAGAGACACGTGGTTGAGATGTTTGGTCGCTAAGACCATTGCTGATGACATAGCCTGGATTTGCCTATCCCTATCTTTTGGCTAGTATAGCTAGTGGTGAACCACTTTCTGATCACGATAGATTTTTCTGTATTAGGGTGTTTATGTATTTTAGCGATTATTTAGTATGGCTTGTGTACTAGCTGGATAGCTTATAATCAGTGAATGTACCTTATGGTACCATTATGGATTATATGTTAATATCAGTATCTTTGCACCATCATCTGTTTCAGATTTTATGATTATTGTTGCGCTTTATTAGTAGCATTCCTGTTTTAAAAAAAATGTGTTTTCTATAACGACAAAAACATTTCCTTAAACCGCGATAGTTGAGATTTAGAACTTTGCAACCGTTAATGGTTTTAACTAAATGGGAAAAATATTTTATTGTGACACATGAGATATACCTTCAGCATTTTCAGAATTCGAGATATTACTTTAAGGGTTTACGTTACCGGCATCAATATTCTGCTATAAATGTATACTTTTACCCTGTTTGACCAAGCGCTGTGTTTTTAATCTTAATAGAAAAAGATGGCACCTAAAAGAGGTAGACCCCGCAGGAACCAAGGAGTACCCCCAGCAGAGGATCACCCTAATGTTGATCCCAATCCTCAACCTGAGCCAGTACCCGCAGTACAACCAAATCCAAATCCTAACGACCCTATGGGTTTACTCGTGGAATTCCTAAGACAATATACACAAAATCCTCCATCTAGACAAGAAATACCTCAAGTCAGAAATGATCAACCCCCAGCACCACCAGCTAAAAATACAGTTGTATTTAAATCTTTCAAATCATTAAATCCCCCTGAGTTTAAGGGTACCACTGATCTTGTTGAGGCAAGAATATGGTTACGTGAGATAGAAAAGACCTTTGAGATTGTAGGAGTAGAAGAAAAGAAGAAGACCATTTTTGCAGCCTACATGTTAAAAGGTGAAGTGAATTATTGGTGGGAATCAAAGAGAGCAATGGAAGGGAACGTAGTCATACCCTGGACTAGGTTCACGCAGCTATTTTTGGAGAAATATTTTCCTAAATACTTGGAGAATCAGATGGAGGTCAAATTTCTGGAACTTAAGCAAGGCAATATGACTGTAGCTGAATATGAAGCCAAATTTTCTGAACTCTCTAGGTTTGTGCCTTACCATGTGGATACTGACGAAAAGAGAGCTAAACGTTTTCAACTAGGGCTGAAGCCGTGGATCCAGAATCGAGTTGCGGTCCTAGAAATCACCAACTATTCTACTTTGGTTCAGAAAGCATCTATTGTCGAAAGTGGAACTGAGTTGTACTCAAAGGAGAAGGATATGAAGAAAAGGCACTTTCAGAATCGTGGAACTAATTTTGAGAGGAAGCCGGACGATCGGAATGGAAAGAGACCATTTGTGAAGCGGGAAGACAAAAGCAATGATATAAAGAAAATTGAGAATCAAGACACTAGGGGAAACAATCAGAAATTCAGATCCCCTCAGGCAGCCAATCTGATTCAAAGAAGGCCACCACTACCAGAATGCAAAACGTGTGGAAAGAAACACCCAGGACCCTGTAACCTTACCAACATTGTTTGTTACATTTGTGGACAAAAAGAGCATTATTCTTCTAACTGCAAGGAGAAGGCCATTACTTGTTTCAATTGCGGGAAGAAAGGACATATTGCGCGAGATTGCAAGTCACCACCAAAGGAGACGACTGCACCTAGACTCATGGCACCTCCTAGCAACAAGCCAATTGTACGTACTTTCAACATGACGGTGAAGGATGCTATTGCTGACAGTGATGTAATTGCAGGTACGCTTTTAGTAAATTCTGTAGATGCATGTGTTCTGTTTGATTCGGGAGCAACAAAATCTTTCATATCGGAGAATTTTAGGAATAAATTGGATATTCAGTCTGTACCATTTGGGGAGACATTGATTGTAGAAGTAGCAAATCAGGAAAAAGTTCATGTAGATCAGATATGTCAAGATTGTGGAATCGAAATACAAGGACAACGCTTCGAAGCAGATCTTCTTTCTTTTAATCTAGGGGAGTTTGATATAATTCTTGGAATGGATTGGTTAGCACGTTATGATGCTCAAATCAATTGTCGGCGTAAGTGGGTTAGTTTAAACGGACCCAACGGCAAATGAATACAATATCGCGAAAGAAAACCTACCCGTAATTTTCTGACTATGGTTCAAGCGAAGAAACTACTAAGGAGTGGGTGTCAAGCCTACTTAGCTCATGTGGTTGACAACGAGAAGCAAGCCCCTGCCATTGACGAAATTCCTGTAGTGAATCAATTCGAGGATGTTTTTCCTGAAGAATTACCTGGATTGCCGCCCGACAGAGAAATGGAATTTAATATCGATCTTGCCCCGGGAACTGCACCAATTTCCAAAGCACCATACAGAATGGCTCCAGTTGAGATGAAGGAGTTGGCTACACAACTGCAAGAACTATTAGACAAGGGCGTAATTAGACCAAGCGTATCCCCTTGGGGAGCTCCAGTGTTATTTGTAAAGAAGAGAGATGGAAGAAAGATGGATCTATGAGGCTGTGCATAGATTATCGAGAGTTAAACAAGATGACGATCAAGAATAAATATCCTTTGCCACGAATTGACGATTTATTTGATCAATTGAAGGGAGAAACTCATTTTTCCAAGATTGATCTGAGATCAGGTTATCACCAGTTGAAGATTAAACCTGAAGATGTGCCAAAGGCTGCCTTTAGAACTCGCTATGGGCATTACGGATTCCTAATGATGCCATTTGGATTGACGAATGCTCCAGCCACTTTTATGGAATTGATGAATTGCGTATTCAAGAAGTATTTGGACAAGTTCGTGATCATGTTTATTGATGATATATTGATTTACTCTAAAAGCTAAGAAGAACACGTAAATCATCTTCGTTTAGTTTTGGAAACGTTACGCAAGGAAAGGTTATACGCAAAATTTTCTAAGTGCGAGTTTTGGCTACGAAAAGTGCAATTCCTAGGATACATTGTGAGCAGTGAAGGAATTTCCGTTGACCCATCAAAAGTGGAGGCAGTTGCAAATTGGGAAAGGCCGAAGACTCCAACAGAGGTTAGAAGTTTTCTGGGACTAGCCGGATATTATCGGAGATTTGTAAATGATTTTTCAAAGATAGCTACACCATTGACCAAACTCACCAGAAAGAATGAGAAGTTTGAATGGACTCCAAAGTGCGAGGAAAGTTTTCAAGAACTGAAGAGACGATTAACATCTGCGCCGGTTTTGACATTACCAGACGATACGGGAAATTTCGTAATTTATAGTGACGCTTCCCATAGGGGTTTAGGATGCGTATTGATGTAGCATGGAAAAGTAATTGTTTATGCTTCCCGACAGTTAAAAGATTATAAGGTAAGATACCCATCTCACGACCTCGAGTTAGCTGCGATTGTTTTTGCACTAAAGATTTGGAGACACTATTTGTATGGAGAAAAGTGTGAGATTTTCACGGATCATAAGAGTCTAAAATATATCTTTACCCAGAAAGAATTGAATATGAGGCAGAGACGATGGTTAGAATTGATTAAGGACTATGACTGTTTGATTAATTATCATCCAGGGAAGGCCAATGTGGTGGCAGGCGCATTAAGTAGAAAAGAAAGACTTAATATGGTAGTATCATCAAAGGAATTGATCAAAGAAATTGAGAGATTCGATTTGGAGATTAAGATTCCTGTCCAAGTCAATGAGAGAGTATATGAAATCTCCTTACAACCAGAGTTGATCAAAAAGATTCGTAGATGTCAAGAGAAAATGATGGAAGAAGAGAGGGATCAGCTAACCGGAGAAGAATTTCAGAGTCCAAAGGATGCTAAAGGAATTAAAAGATTTGCCTCTAGAGTTTGGATACCAAATGTTGCAGAACTAAAGGAAGAGATTTTGAGTGAAGCACATTGCTCGAAGTACTCTATTCATCCCGGAAGCACGAAGATGTATCAAGATATCAAACAAAACTATTGGTGGCCTAACATGAAAAGAGAAATTGCAGACTGGGTAAGTAAATGTTTAACCTGTAAGAAAGTGAAGGCAGAACATCAACGACCAAGTGGACTTTTACAACCATTAGAGATACCCGAGTGGAAATGGGGACATATTACCATGGATTTTGTCGTAGGACTGCCCCGAACTAGAGCTAGCCATGATGCGATTTGGGTTATCGTCAACCGACTCACTAAGTTTGCGCATTTCCTACCAATCAGTGATAAGTACTCGGTGGAAAGATTGGTGAACATGTACCTGAAGGAAATTGTGGTTCGGCATGGAGTGCCTGTTTCAATTGTATCTGATAGAGACGCCCGTTTTACTTCTCGATTTTGGAAAAGTTTTTCAGGAATGTCTTGGCACGAAGTTAAATTTGAGCACTGCATATCATCCACAGACCGATGGACAAAGTGAAAGGACAATTCAAATAGTGGAGGACATGTTAAGAGCCTGTGCACTGGATTTCAAAGGAAGTTGGGATGATCATCTGCCCCTAGTTGAGTTTTCTTACAATAATAACTACCACTTCAGCATAGATATGGCACCATATGAGGCATTGTACGGAGGAAAGTGTAGATCACCTCTATACCGGGATGAGGTAGGAGAAAGAAAGATACTAGGACCAGAATTACTTCAACAAACCAAACAAGCAACCGAAGTTATTCGAAAGAGGTTAGTTGCAGCTCAATATCGACAGAAGAAGTATGCAAATCAAAAGAGAAAAGACAAAGCATTTGAAGTAGGAGATAAAGTGATGTTGAAAGTATCACCTTGGAAGGGAGTTATGAGATTCGGAAAGAAAGGCAAATTGAGCCCCAGATATATAGGACCTTTTGAGATTCTCAAGAAGATAGGACCCCTAGCTTATCAGTTGGCCCTACCTCCAGACCTTCAGCATATCCATGATGTGTTTCATGTTTCTGCATTAAGAGAATACCATTCTGATTTCAGGCATGTTATAACCTACGAGCCAGTGGAAATACGTCCTGATTTGACCTACGAAGAACAACCAGTAGAGATCCTAGATCACAAAGTGCAAGAGTTAAGAACTAAGAAAGTAAATTTAGTGAAAGTACTTTGGAGAAACCACCAAGTTGAGGAAACCACGTGGGAATTAGAAAGCGAAATGCGAAATAAATATCCTAAATTGTTTAGTGTGTAATTTTGATTCCGAGGACGGAATCCTATAAGGGGGGAAGACTGTAATAACCGTGAATTTTCAAATAATTTTCCTACTCGATATTTAAATTTTATTTAAGAAGCGATGCACTAGTAAAATTTAATTAGCACGCTTTCTTTTGTGAAATTTTAAGATTTTATATACTCGCATACATAAGAAAAAAATTATATTATATTTATTTAGTATATTTATTTGGTTTTATTAAAATTAAGAAAAATAAAATTTTTGTTTTTGGGTCGAAATTAGAGTCTCGTTTTAATTAGACAACACGGGAGAAAACGAGATTATTATTATAGTGGAGAGAGCAATTAATTTTCACTAACCATGCTTTAATCATTTTGTCACCACATTTGTTCTTTTAAACCCACTAAATAGAGCATGATTATGGTTTTATGGAGCACTAGTATTCCTATTAATTTAATAAATAGAAAGACCGGACCATATAATGATGCACAAACAGAGAACCCGACCACATTTTATTTACAATCAGGAGGGTTATATACCACTTTCTCTAAACAAAGTCTACCATCTCCTTTAGTTTTGTTTTTTTGTCAAAAACCCAGCTACTACTTCACCTTAAATAAAACCCAACTGCTACTCCTCTTTTAATCAGAAAACACAGAACATATTAACACAAAACAGAGCACATTCGCAGGTAGTTTAATTTTCTGTTAATTTCTTTGTTTTGTTTTCGATTTCGTTTTCTGTTGAATCTGGTAGGCTTGAACTCGTGCGTGTTTCTTCGATTGGTGGTTGTTGTTTGATTAGTGGTGTGGTGTAATCGGAGAAGGGGGATGGAATGTTGTCGATGTTGTCGGAGAAGAGGAATCGGAGAGAGGGGGAGGGGCTGTGATGTCGGAACAAGGAGGAGGGAGGGGTGTCGACTGTGGGTGGCAAAGAGAGGGTAGAGACGACGGAAACGGAGGTGGGGAAACGGGGATGGGAGATGGACGGAGAGAGAGAGAGAGAGAGAGAGAGAGAGAGAGAGAGAGAGAGAGAGAGATAGTGAGTGAGAGAGAGAGAGAGAGAGAGAGAGAGATATGAGATCGATAGAGAGACCGAGAGAGAGAGAGAGAGAGAGAGAGAGAGAGAGAGAGAGAGAGAGAGAGATACGGGGGAGAAAGAAAGAGCAGGGGGGAGGGAGATGACAGCGGCGGCGGTGGCGCGTGGGCCCCACGTGCCGTTGTGATTTTTTAAAAAGATTTTCTTGACTGATTTTTAAAACGGAAGAATAAAAAAAATAAAAATATATTTATAAAATAAATAAGTAAAGAGATTAAATATTCTTTTTAAAATTAGTTTTAGATAATTGAGTTATTATTTTTAACATTTTGAGAAATAAAGAGATAATAATAAAAGAGGTTAAATATTATTAAAATTGTGAGAATAAAAGAGTTTAATAAAATGGTGAAATTGATTAATTATTTAAAAAGAGTTATTTTGTTTTTTTGAACGAAAATTAGAGATTTATTAATCTGTCAATAAAAGAGGAAAAATCGTGAATAAATAGGATTAAAAAGCGATATAATCTTAGGAGATTTATATTAATATTTTCGGATTATTTTAATTAACCTAATCGAGTCAGATTATCTTAGGGACTAAATCGGAGTAATATTTAATTATTCACGAGACTTAAAAATGGAGTATTGCCGTTAATTGCCGTAAATTTCCGGAACCCTATTTTCGTTTTAAGTCGGATTAACGGATAATTAAAAATAGGATTTATTTTCGATATTTAATTCTTGAGTTCGAAGAGAGATTTATTTATCCGGGAATTATTGTTCCGTTATTTATCGTAGAGATTTTCGAGAGATGTTTTATATTTAAATATTATATTATCGGTTGATAAATATTTTATTTTTGACGAAGCGCTCACATATTTCTGGTTGCCATTTTTAGAGAATAATTCCCGAGCCGTATACCGAAGCCAAGTTCACGGGTAGAGTACAAATTTTATCTACACTTATTTGCACTTCGAGATCGAGGCAAGTACCTTCTGACCCTCACTCCTTCTGAAATATTTCGAGAAATGTTTGGATATTATTCTGTTAAAATTAATGTTTTGAATTACCAGTTCGTTATAAAATATCATGTTTATCATAATATTGATTTAGAAAATTTTAGAGATTTTCCCAAAATTTTGATAAATTCATATAACGTAATTTGATTGAATTCCAGGGTATCTTAATTGTTTCGAGATGACCCTTAAGTATTATTCAGTTATAACTACGCTCATATATCGAGGTGGTTAGATTTTTATTGACTTTAATCGGATCTATTGTTCAGATCCGATAAATGTTGTTTCAATATTCAAATTTGATTCATTGTTCAAATCAAAATAGTTGCATCCAGAATAGTGAATAGAAGAATAGTATATCATCAGAATTTCCTCTAAAATACATACTCTAGCATAATTGGAAGTTTTCTTCTGAATCGAGTCGTTCTTATTATTTCAAGACGACTTCACATGAATTATTTTAATCAACGAACCTTACTTGTTCAAGGTTGATACTTATTGTCTTGAATTGACATATTGTTCGTGTCAATATAATAAATTAATTTCTTTTGAAAATATTGTGACGACCTATTGATCAGGTCGGTCTTGTACAAAATGTAGACTGGCGGTCGGACAGAATCGAATAGGAATCCAAGTCAATCAATTGTTATCCGGAGGAATAATCATGTAATCCACTGGTCAACATGGGAGATGGCCCATGGATTTTCTTTCAGATCAACATGAGGAATAAACTCGTGGTATCGAAAGAGAAATATTAACATTTTTGGCACAAATGATGCCAGGTTGACTTTTCGACCACCTTTTTGCTAGCAAAACGATATAGTGGTACCTGCGACGTAGTAGTGATCGTGCTATGGGGTATCACGGGTGTGCGGTACTTGAGACACAGCGGTTGATCTCGCTGTGGGGTATCGTAAAGGCGGAGGACCAGTATCTCAGGTTTTAATTTCAATTTCTTTATTCAGAGTTAAGATGTTTGAGTTTATCAGTAAGTATTTCCATGGCATTTCTTCCACCCTCCTTGTTAGTGAGAGAGCGAGTCAATGGACTTGCTGAGCACCTAGTTGCTCATTCTTGTTGTTGATATTGTTTTTCAGTAAAGACGGAAAAAGGCGAAACCTCTCGTTTCAAGGGAAAGGAGAAAATGCACCAGAGCACTGAGCTGGACTAGTGTGCTTATCTCAGAGGCGACTACTCTATTGAAGACTATTCGTCTATCTTTTGACGTGTGTATTGATATCGTGTGTACTAGTTATATGTTGTAATAATTCAGAGACTTGTCTATACTTGGACTCGTGGGATGGAACCACTGTTGTACGATAAAACCTTCATGTTTATTATGCATTGTATTGTATTTTTGAATAAGGCAGGTATTGACGGTAACTGGCGACCTAAGTCTACAAGTAGTGGATTTGGGGGCGTCACAAATACAAAATTGGAAATATTAAAAAATAAAATCATCTTAACCATAAATATTATTAAATGATAACTAAATATTATATGGATAAAATAAATTAAAGTTATTGTATTTATTTTTCAGAGAGAACAATATATGCTCATATTTGACATACAATTGAATTAAAAAATTTAATTACGTCTATCAAGGATTGCTCTAATAGGTAATAACATTTTTGTCATGTCCATTTTCCTCATGACAGCAAAATATCACCCAACAACACTTTCAATAACATTTTTGTCCTGTCCATTTTCCTCATGACAGCAAAGTATCACCCAACAACACTTTCGAGGGCAAGTGGGGCACAAAAATTAATCCATTCTTATAATACTTGTAATAATTTGACAAAAATACTATGTTACTATTTAAATATTTTACAAAAAACTACAATCAAATCAATTAAATATTGATCGTAAAATTAATAATTATTTATTTTTTAAAAATTCCGTAAACGACAACATAAAAAATGTAGAAATTGTTTGAAAATTTTTATAGTCATAAACACTTTTAAATATTAGAATCCTTATAGCATGTAATGATAGAATTATCTTACTGGGTAAAGGATGATTAGTGTCTATCATTTGGCCGCCCTAAAATCCTACTTAGTGCAGCCTCTGATTGATTATAGACCATTGACACAAACATTAAGGAAATGCTGCAAATGATGATTTTTGAGAATGCCATATTTGTAAATAATTTAATGTCTTATCACTTCTTAAATTGTATGTATATGTTGAATGAGGTAAATAATACTCCTATAACTTATAAGGGTGTATTCAACTGAGATTTTAATAAATTTCTAATAATCCATGAATTTTTTTAAATTCTACAAAGACTCTACACAAATTCTTTTAATTCTATGTAGATTTGTTAGATTTTAGTGGATTGATTTATCAAGATTCTTGTGGATTGAACAAAATTTCACAGATTCTATTGGATTGAATTCTCAATATTTTTTTATTTTATAATATTCATATATTACTTAAGGAGATAATATTATATATATATATATATATATATATATACATATATATTTTAAAATCAATATATTTCAAAATAAAACAAGATTCGAATAACATATTTCAAAAATAAAATATTTGAATAACAAATTAAAAAATACAAAAATAATATTTCAAAAAATAACAAATTGAAGTCTCATTCCATGTGTTTCTCGTTCTCATTATATTGGTCATCATCATTCTTTTCATTTGTCAGTATACTATAAAATGCTTTTATTTTTAAGAAAATATCATTTTGTGTAGATTGTGTACCATTAGCAAATCCACCATATACGAGATTATGTTTTTCTGAAAATAAAATAAAAACTTTTTTCGTAATGTTGCAAACAAATTTTTTTATTATTGGTTAAAAATAAAATATAAATATGATGAGTATCTTTGTAATGATATTTATGGGCGGATGTGTGTTTCAATCATTGATAATAATATTTTACTGATTTAAAAATAGAGTTTCTGACAAATTATTCAAAATCTCTTGGATTTTAGAAAATTTTCAAAAATAAAAAATACACTAGCAAATCCATCAAAATCCACTATTTTATCAAATCCAAAAAATTCATTGATTTTTTAAAATCTGAATTGAATACCATTATTTTAAAGGACTTTTTAAAATTCAAGTTGAATACACCTAGATTTTAAAAGATATTTTAAAATCCTTATTGAATACCACCAGATTTTAAAGGATTTTTTAAATCCAAATTGAATACACCTAGATTCTAGAAATCTATTAAAATTCTTTAAAATCCGGATTGAATTAAGGGTGTATTCAACTTAGATTTTAATGAATTTCTAATAATCCATGGATTTTAATGGATTTTTTTAAATTCATGGATTGTTTAAATTCTACAAAGACTCTAAACAGATTCTTTTAATTCTATGTAGATTTTGTTAGATTTTAGTGGATTGATTTATCAAGATTTTTGTGGATTGAACAAAATTTCACAGATTCTATTGGATGGATTTCTCAATACTTTTTTATTTTATAATATTCATATATTACTTAAAGAGATAATATTATATATATATATATATATATATATATATATATATATATATATATATATATATAAGATCTATTTATGATCGTTGGGTTCAAGATGAATGGCTTAGATTGAATTATATTTAAGTTGGCAATTAATACAAAATATTCACAAATAAACTACAAGGACAAGGATGTAATTACAAGATATTTAAATTAATTAAGAATCAATCAAAAATTGATCAAGTATCAATCAGTTACAACTTATGTATCATATATCTCCCTCGTTACATTTATTCCATCTCTTTAGCTTACCTTAGAACGACATAGAATTTTTCGTAAATTATTAAATGCTTATTTAATTGTTAAATGTGGAAATTATGTGAATTACCATCTCTTTAGCTTACCTTAGAACGACTTAGAATTTTTCGTAAATTATTAAATGCTTATTTAATTGTCAAATGTGGAAATTATGTGAATTATATGATAGATAAATTTTGTGAAGTCAAGGTATATGTGAAATCAAGTTTATGTGATTATATGATGATTTCGTACATGTCCGTGGAATTTTGTTTGTATTTTTACAGCATTAAAAGTATTTTAAAGTGCATTTTTAATCTTTTAAAAATCATATAAAATCATTGGAATTGATTTAAATCATGAAATTTTTTGCATTATCATCTTTGAGACAAGAATTAGTTTGTAAAATTAGTGTGGGTATATAATTGTGTGTTTTGGAATTTTAAAACGATTTAAAAATTATTATTTCTTTTAAAGAACCTTTATTTCGAAAATTCGTATAAAATTCATTTTTTATCCAAATATTATTTTAAAAATATGGGGATGCTTCTAATTTCATGAACTTTATTTTAAAAAATTTTATTAAATATTTTCTCCCCATTTCCTATTTTATTTCAATTTAAAAGTGATTAAAATTATAGTTTTTCAGAAAAGTAAATAGTAATTAGTAAATTACCATTTTGCCCTTGCAAAATTGGTAAGAGGCGACAGCCTCTTCTTCATTTTCTTTTGCAATCTCTCACCAATCTCTCTGTTCTCTCTCTCTCTCTCTCTCTCTCTCCCTTAACACTCTCTCTTCCTTATTTTGTATGATCTGAAACCGCAGTTATGCTCGGTTTTTGATTCTTTATCTAGTACTGTCGATGCATGTTGATTTGGTGATGACAGTTTCAAAACCCATTTCGAGTTTTGACTGATTTGCTTCGGTTTTATTGTTAAATTGATGCCCATGAATTCTTGTGCTTATTTTTATACTTGAATCATGTTGGTATTGAGTTTATCAGTTCGTGTTTGAATATATATGCATGTATAGCTTGTTCGGTGCTGTTGTTCGAGTTCTTGACTCATTTTCCTTGTTTTCCAGTTCGACTTTAATGCTTATACATGATTATATTCGATGTTAACTGCTTATAAATGGTAGAATTTTCGTGTTGGAGGCTCAAATTAAGAGTACCACCGAAACTTTTGCCCGTCGGCTATGATTTTCGTAACGAGCCGGTGAATCGACGATGATGAACATGAGTCAAAAATATAATTATTATTCGTATATAATGTTTTTGAAATTTATAAGGCTGTATGATTGATTTTCAAAATTTTTAGAACACTCACTCGAATTTATATGAATATATGTGAATTATTTGGATTATTAAGAGATATGTGATGTTAGTGATTCGTTAAACATGGTTTAATGATTATTGATGATTTCGGATTATGTGGTAATTAGTAGGATTATGAGTTATCATGATATTATGTATTCCATTGGAAGTGTAGGTGGATATTGAATCCATCGTAGGTATTTGATTGTGAAGTGGAGTCGGATATGTTCCGACGGGATAGTCCATATTATAAAGGGGACTCTGTCCGATTTTCGTGAAATTATTTATGTAGTAAAGTGTATATCTAATAGTATGACTGCTAATGAGCCAACTTTATCTGCTAAGTGGCTACGTGATATGTATGTTTTATGTGCTACGTGCTTAAGTGAATATCTATTTACGAGGTGATTCTAGTATAATGTTAGGTACGTATGTTATATGTTGAGTATCGATGCGTTATAAGAATCGTTTGGGTAGAATAGGATTAGACGATTAAGAGGTATAGTATTCTAAAGTAGTGATTATGGTTTATGTAGATACGAAGGACGTAGGCCCTAGCAATAAAGGGAAAGCTAAGGTTAAGTTTCAGTAGGCTGAGCTTTGCATTCTACCGGAGGAAAGTAACTCTGTCTTTCCTCTGAAAGTTTATATTATTGAAACTGTTGTATCTTGTAGATTCAAGCATGCCTATTCCATACCATGTTGATCATACTTCTGTTATAAACTTACCTTTGTATGTATCCAAAATCTTTATTGATAAACCCTGGTTCAACACATGTAAACCCTAGACCAGCATAATTCGTTTTAATTGCTTCTTGACCATACTGTCATCCAGAGTTAAACAAATTCTTTTTAATTGCTTCTTGACCATATATGTCCTACAATTTACTATAATCAAGTCATATTGACTGACCGATAAACCAGTGTTCCACTTGATTTATATCCGTGACCCGGATACCCTGTGTTGATTTTAAAATACTTATCAAATATCATGTTGCCCTAAACACTGCTTTACAAACTTGTTATCCTTTATCAATGACTTTTAAACCTTACAACTTGATCAAATGAATTTAAAACTAGACTTAATTGATATCTTTCACCTTTGACTTGGATTGTTCCCTTATACCCTGATTGAAGCCTAGATTTCCACTTGAGTCAATATCTTCTTGATTCAGACTTATACCCCTTTTCATTGATGTCAGAAAACCTAGTCAAAACCTTTGACTTCTATCATTGTAAATCAAAATGAGATGTTTTCTTAAAATACTTTGAGGTTACTTAGACTGGGCTGATTTGTTATCAGAGAGTCGAAGGTACCTCGAAGTAAATGTTTTTGAAAAGATTAAGTATTAAAATGTTATATGAAGATAAAAGAGTTTTGCAAATCTTAATGTTTTAAAAATAAGATTTCTAATAAAAATTTTATGAACTCCGTCTAAATGGTTTCCACAGATTCTTGACGATTGGAGAGACGGGGCGAACGGGTAATGCTGGTTCCGTCAATTTTTGAGTTGTAGTATTGTGTAGTTCTGGTCTGTCCAGTTTGACACCTTTATAGGCCAATGTGTTTCCTCTTGGGAACCAAAGCTATCCTAATGAAAGGAAATGATGGCCAGAGGGACTTTGTGTCCGGTATGGGGACTTTATGGGCTGATCACCCGTATTTTCTATTATGAAATAAAAACATCCAATCAGTTTTCTTAAAGTGATGATTACTTTTTATTTACCATGAAATGAAATGAAATTGGTTTACCGGTTGAAATGTCAATTACTTTACACATTTTTGAAATATCTATTGTTATCCTGTTTATCAGATGATATCCTGTCTTTACTAAATACCAGTTGCTTTTACCGCTTCTAGTATATTTATGTCATATTTTGAATTACTGTCATCTTCTGCGATACCCCGTTATATTGTTTTCAGTTGAGATCTTTAGTTACTTGCTGAGCGTTGGCTCATTATTATTTTGTCTAACCCTTTTGACAGTAATCTAAGAATCATGGTTCGTACAATCCAAACCGCAATGAAGCGCACTTACCATGGTCCTGAGTTGGTTTGTTTTGAGATAGCTCCCGAGGTAGATGCAATTACAGCTCAGTGAGGAGATCTTTAGTTAGTTGTGAGAACGGGCAGTAGAACTTTTGAGAACTTTGGTGTGTAATAATAATATATTTCTAAATTCAGGTTTGTAATAATAATAAGGCTTAATGACCTTTTAGCCCTCGAAGTTTTATACAAAATATCTATCAGCCCTCAATGTTTCAAAACGTTCAAGTTTTATATTCGCTGAGTCTTTTGAAATGTGTTCAAGTTTGGTTAACGAATAGATTTTTATATTGCACAAGCATTTCAATTTTTATTTTAAATTATAAATCTGCTTTAGACCTAAAAAAAATTGCAATTTTAAATATAGTGCACTAAAATAAACACATTTATTGGTATTTATATATGCAACAAAATACATTTACTCAAATTAGAATTCTTGGTGTTCATATATTAAAAACAATTACTTCAACAAACTTGCAATTTAAAAAATATTAAGAAATTCTAAAATATTCTACTTTAGAACTTCTTAATCCCACACCTGAACTCGTAACCAATTTTGTTTTAAATGGGAATAAGTCATTCTCGTAACCAAGTTTGTTTTATGTAACGCCCCCAAATCCACCCTGACCGGGGACCCGGGTCGTCACATTGTCTCAATATGATAACGCAATAACAATACCAAATTTTATTTCAACGGAGCATAAATGTCCCACTCCGCAGGTCCAAGATTGTCTTCACAAAATAGTACAATCCAACTTGTTACATCTCGAGATAAAATATTACAAAAGTTCACAAAAGTAGAAATATAAAGATTCCATCTGGATCTTCTAATTATTGTCACCATAGCCTTGCGCTTTCCCCTTGCCTCTGTATCCCTGGCTGGACGTCTCGCCTCTCTCCGTCTTGACTGCTGAACAAAATGTTGTAAAGCAAGAATGAGCAACTATAGTGCTCAGCAAGTTCTCTTCTTGCTCGGTATATAAATATAATAAGGTTTACCGAAAAAAATACTTAAAATTTTAATATCGAATATCACAATATGATTTGGCTCAAATTCATCTTGAAAATATCATACTCAAAAGACTCAAAACTCATCTCAAAATAGAATACTCAAAGGACTCATTACTCATCTCGAAACAGAATACTCGAACAACTCATTTGATATTAGAAAGAACTGGTCTTCCACCTCTCGGTATCTCGGTGGGGCGATCAACTAACCGACCAAGAATACCGGCCTCCAATGACACCGCACTTCGCCCGATCACGGCTACAATACGATATCAACAATATAATATATATGTATGAATGCTAGCATCATAATGGTTATAAATTTAACCATGGCAACAAAGTGCCTAATTATTTTCGGGTCCGTAAAACGGTACACGAGTCTCTCTTTCTCTATAATGGGCCTCTTGCCCAAAATTGACCAGTAGAATACAGAATTCCCGAATATTTGGGGTACAGATAACTTGAAATAATTCTTCCAGAAAATATTTACAAATCTGGCGGACTGCCAGTCTGACTCGATTTTACCACCAATCCGAACAATGGACTGATGTAAATTCTCAATAATAATAATTTATCGGTTGACACGAATAAAATGTCAAACCTTGACAATAAACTCAACTATCTCGAAATTATGAGAATAGTCTTAAAATGAAGTAATTGGGAGTCGTACTGAACAAATAGTACTTCTCAATATTTATAATACTCAACATTGATGAACGTTTAAATAGAATATTTTTTCACTTGTTCAACGAGTAAAAATCTCTAATAATTATAATTTTTAAACTTCTATCGGTTAGTTCAAACGAGGAACTAACTAAAAGATAATCAATAAATAACGGTTGAATTTGTACGATAAATTCAATCGAAAAGAATGAATTTAACTATCTCAGACGAATGAGATTAGTTTCACTGAATCAAAATAATAGTCGTTTCGAATTAATGAGATCGACCCGATAGCAACTAAATTATTTCTACGCTTATAGGGATTATAATTCTCAAATAAACTATATTAACAGCATAATAATATTTAACGAGAAATAATGCTCAAAAGAAATTATTGCTTCGTACGGAGCAACAGATAAATCTCAACATATAATATCTCAAAAATAATTAAGGAATTAAATAATACGAACAGAAATTCACAGTTTCCAAAAGTTAGGGTAGGAATGAACCTGCCTCGATCTCGTAGTGCAAATGAATGCAGATAAAAATTATACTCTACCCGTGAACTTGGCGTCGATCTACGTCTCGAGAATTATTCTCTAAAAATGGCAACCAGAAATACGTGAGCGATTCTTCAGAATAAAATATTCCCGATCCGATAATATAATTAATAATAATATAATATCTCATAAACATCGCCTGAATAAATAACGAAATTAATTCCGGGATAAATAAATATCTCTTCGAACTCAGGAATTAAATCTGGAGAATATATCCTATTTTTAATATCTGGAAATCTCAATTCTTACTCAAAATGAAAAATTCAACAATTCAGTTTTATTCAATTTAAATCCAAAATAATTATTCTCATTTTTTAAACTAATTTATCAAAGAATTCTAATTTTAAGCAACCTCACAAATTCTAATTTATTTTACTCACTAATAATATAAATCCAATTTTAAATCTCTAAATTAAATCTGACTCGATCCGGTTAATTAAAATAAACCGAAAAATATTAAAAACAGCTTTCCAAAATAGAACATATTTTATTCTATTTATTCACAAATATTCTTCTTTTTATCGACAAATTATAAAATCTCTAAATTGTGTTCCAAATCACAAATATTTCTATTTAATTACTCAATTAATAAATTCTAAATTACATTTAAAAACTCTAAATAATTCTATTTAACTAATTAAACTCTTTTTATTACTCACAATTTTTAAATAGCAAACCAATTAATTAAGACTCTATTTTTAAAACATTCAATCGTTTATTTACTAAAACTGTATCGTTCTTTTACTATTACTGCAATATCGATGTGGCCCCACCTGCACCAAGTGGGTCCCACCTGCTACCCCTCTCTCCCGTTTCTCTATCTCCCTCTTTTCTCTATCTCTCTCGAATCTCTCTCAACTCCCATCTCCCTCGGTTCATCTCTCCACCACAATCTCTCTCGCAACAATCTCTCCGCACCCTCTCTAACCTCTCCCAATCTCTCCCTCGATTCCTAGTTCGAACCTCAACAGCAACACTCTCTCTCGTCGCCTCTCTCTACTCACGTAACCTCTCTAAATCTCTCCCTTCCTCTCTCGTTATCTCGCATTCGATAGCAACACAACAACACTCGACACCTTCCTTCCCAATCTCTCCTCTCTATATCAGCCTCCACATACCCAAAATCAAACCAACACCACCACACAACATCACCACCTCCACTCCGATTCTTCCCCCTCCTCTTCGAACCCAACACATCCTCCTCCTAATCTCTCTTCCCGCATCCCTCTCTTCTCTCTCGTTAATTTCCGATAACAACGACCACAACAATCTCTCTCAATCTCTTCTCTATTCCCTCTCCCCTATTTTCGGCAACACCACAACAAACTCGAACAACCAATCAGTACAATAAAACGAAAAGGAAAGAAAGAAAATAATAAGAAAAATAAAACAACTACCTGGGTTTGAGCTCTGTTTTGATTATAATTAAATGGTCGAGTTTTGTAATTTAAGGGGAGTAGTCTATGACTTTGACAGAGATGAACAAAAGAAAAGTATATGTTTTGTATGTGTTTGTATGGTCTGAGAGTTTGTTCTCTGATTGAATAAATAAAAGACCCGGTTGTTTTAATCATTTCAATTAACACTTATGGGAGACAAAATAATTAAGGAAATATTTAGTGCACATAATGCAAAATTACTTTATTGTAGGTGGATAATTATTTAAATAAAAAAAAATAAAATATGGGGGACAATTTAAGTGTAGGAAATAATGGTCATGATTAGTGAAATATTTGGTGAAAAGGATTCGTTTTCCCCGGAAAACGATACTCTAGTGCATCGCTCTTAATTAAAATTTAAATAACGAGTAAGAACAATTTATTCGAAAATTCACGGTTATTACATTTTAAATGGGAATAAGTCATTGGTGTTCTTTTCATTCAGACATTATTCTTTAAATTATAGGTTGTAGCATTAAAAAAAGAAAAGTTTTACATGTTTTACACATTCTACTTCCAAAGTAGAAGACGTACTACACTTGGAAGGTTAATATTATTCCGTTCTTTTTTCCCCAAAATCTACACTTGTACTTTTTAGTCCCATCACTAAACTTGTCTTAAACATCCAATTTATTATTATGATATTGGTCTTGAATTATTTTTACGAACATAAATGTAAGTCCTTCAATCACCTTCACTATGAACAATTAATTTTTCACTACCATGTTCTAAAATTGAAAATGAAAAAAAGGTAATTAATGTGTCTTACCATTATTCTAGGTCTATATATTAAAAAAATTATTTCCACAAACTTCCAATTTTAAAAATACTTAAGGTTTGTCATATATTCTACTTTTGAACTTCTCCAAACTATAGCTAAACTCACAATCAAAATCGTTTAAATGGAGATAAGTCATTGGTGTTCGTTTTTTCATTCATTTTGGTTTACCATAAAAATATTATGTTTTTTTTTTATCAAATTCTACATTCGAACATTCCGGTTCCACATTAGAATTTGTCTGACACTTGAGAGGTTAATAACATTAGATCGTCGTCATTGTTTTCAGATTTGTCGTCGTCGGTTTTGTCATCAAGAAATATATTATGAAAACGGTCGTTGTCAGATTCGTCGTCGCTAAGTTTAGGTCAAGGTCTCCAGTTTTAGTAAGGCTCTTGATACCATGATAGAGTATTCAGAAATACTCTTTTACTCAATCGTGAAGGCATAAAGCCTTTTTTTGTTTACAATATAATGAAGGCTTATATAGGCAATACCTAATTGTAACAATTACGGTAACTTCCCGTATTACATCATATAAATATGTCAACACAATCCTGTCACTAACCTTGTCTTTTAATATAGATATTAGCCCTGAATTATTTTTTCGCATTTAAATATAATCCCTTTAAACATTTGTGGTATGGACATTAGTAATTATTTTTTAAAAAGGTAATTAATGTGTATATATATTTTTAAGAATTTTGTGGAAATAATTACCATGTTCTAAATTTGAAAATGAAAAGGGTAATTAATGTGTCTTACCATTATTCTCGGTCTTTATCTTAAAAAATAATTTCCACAAACTTTCAACTTTAAAAATACTTAAGGTTTTTCATATATTCTACTTTTGAACTTCTCCAACCCATAGCTAAACTCACAACCAAGATCGTTTAAGTGGAGATAAGTCATTGGTTTTCTTTTTTAATTAATTTTAGTTTAAAATTTTCATTTTACCATAAAAAAATTATGGCTTTTTTTTTTTCAAATTCTACATTCGAACATTTTAATGTTCCACATTAGAACTCGTATGATACTTGAGAGTTTACTAACATTAACTTCCTTTTTCTAGAAAAGCTACACCTGTACTTATCAGTTTTGTCACTAAACAAGTCTTAAACATGTGATTTATTATCTATAAAGGATAAGTCCAGAATTATTTTAAAGCATTTAAATATATTCCCTTCAATCACATTTACTAAGAACAATAATTTTTCACTACCAAGTTTTAAAATTTTAAAATGAAAGAAAAGGGAAATTATAAATTACACGTTGTAGCATTGAAAGAATAGAGTTATTCTTATTTTGTAAAGGGATTGATATATATATATATATATATATATATATATATATATATATATATATATATATATATATATATATAAATCAGATCTTGCAAAATTTTCAATTTTAGTGTTGCAATTGCTATAGTTGCTAGTGTTGCAATATTAAAAGCGTAACATTAGAATACAAAAGTGATAAATTAGCCTTATCGCAGAGTTGCAATAGATAATTACAGTGTTACATTAGATAATTATGTGGTGTTGCATTAAGTAATTATGTAGTGTTGCATTAGAAAGTGGACCCCCCACGTGCCACGTGTCAGTGTGGCCCCACACCTGCCACGTGTAAGTGTGGGTCCCACACCTGCCACGTGTCAGTGTGGGACTCATAGCATGCCACATGTCAGTAAACATAATTATAAAACATTTGAAAATATAATCATTTGAATCGCAAGCGCACAATTTGTTTCGTTGTAAAATTTATTGATTCGTTCCAAAGGGACTATTTTTATTCGCATTCCTTAATTTCTAATTTAATCGAATTAGAACAAGAGGGTTTTTGGAAAGAAGGAGAATTTTGAAAAGGCGGTTGAAAAGAAGATGACGGAGCTTGGTAGCTTTGCCCTTGATTCCAAGAGAAGTTCGGGTGATTCCTCCACCCGGGATTATAAGTAGGAGCAAACGGATCGTTCCTAGTGGGTGGTTGAGACACCGCATTAACTTGATCAAAAGCGGGATAGTCCGAAAAACCTTGATTAGGGCACATAGACACATTTGAGGGGGCCTTACTAGTTTCTAGAGCTTCGAGTCTTCTAGTTAGAGTGGCTAATTTGGCATCGGTTGCAATCGAACTCCCAATCGAATGCAAACCCTTAGATGAACTAGACGACTCGTTAGGCTTATTCGGTTCCCTAGTGGACTCCCACAACATGGTCTTCTCGGCTAATTCTTCAAAAAATGTCCAACCCTCATCCTCATCTTTCTCCATGAATTTTCCTTGGCAAATAGATTCCAACAACGCGGTTGTTGGTCCATCTAAGGCCTCGTAAACGATCTTACAAAGCCTCCATTTTTCTATTCCGTGGTGGGGGCATTGTGACAAAAGATTTTTAAAATGATCAAAATATTTCCAAAAAGACTCGTTTTCCTTTTGATGAAATTGATTTATTTCGTTTGTAATCCTCGTAGTCTTATGGTTTGGAAAAATTTTTTTTAGAAAAATAACCACAAATCCCTCCCACGTGGAAATAGAATTAACGGTTAGACTATACAACCATTTTTTTGCATTTTCTTTTAAAGCGAAGTTGATAAGTCTTAGCCTAATGGAGTCCTCGGAAAGATGTTGGAGTTTTTGCAATGCGTAAACCTCCTCAAATTCATGAAGAAAAAGATACGGGTCCTCACCCTCGCTCCCGTTAAATTTAGGTAACATACTGATGTGGTGAGCTTTAATTTCGAAATTATTACCATTAACGGGAGGAAGGGTGATACACGAAAGTTGGGCGGAACGAGTAGGATAGCAACGGTCCCTAAGAGACATGGCCATGTTTACTACGGGTTCAGAATAATCTAAAGACTCGGAATTAGACGATGAAGAAAACTCAAATGATCTCACTACTCTAGAAGAATTATCCCTAATCCACGTAGTTTGTATAAACCACACAAGGAAACACGTAGCAAGTAAGTGCGATAAATTTAAACAAACAAAAAGAAAGGGTGTAAAATTAAAAGAAAAATTCCAAACCTAGGTTCCCTAATAAAATAACTAGACCTTGCTCCTAATCGTAAGGACCACCAAAAACTAGGTAAATCAATAATTTTTCGAACCGGCTTGGCCAGGTAGGTGCAAGCATTGCCAAGAGGCTAAACACCAGCCTAGACACCAAAACCTTAATTGGCCAGGTCAGCTTTCGCTTTACTAGACACCAAAAAGTAGGAATAATTAAAGATTACTTCGTTTCTTAAGCACCTTCCTAATTGAGCGCGAAATTCCTAGGGCCAAACGTCTAATTAATTTTATTAAAGGCTAGTTATGCAAAATGAGGGATTAAATTGTTTTGCCCTTAAGATTTATTTACAAAATGATGAAACAAACAAAGAGGTAAAAAAAAACTATAAACATTTATGGATGCTTTAAACTATGTGTTCTAACTAAAGAAAAGTAAGAATTTAATGTACCTTGGGGTCCTCCAGCGATCACCACAATTTATAGGGTACGAAAAATGAAAAACAAGAAAATAAAAAATCTAGATGATGTGCCCTAAGTGATTAAATGCATGATGCAACAATTATGTATTTACAACTAATTTTTTTTGGATTTTTAATTTTTAATTTTTTTGTGATTTTTGTGATTTTTTTTTTTGTGATTTTCTAAATAAAAAAACGAAAGAGGAGAGAGATACGGTTTACCCAAGCAAAGCTTCCAAAATTCCGAGAAAATTCTTCCGCTTTAATCCAAGTCACCCGAATTTTCCTCCAAATTCCTCGAAAAAATGCAAACAAGAAAAAGGGTGAGAAAAGAGCTAATCCGAAAAATTAAAAGCTAAGGTGCGAAAAATAATTAGTCCCCGGCAGCGGCGCCAAAAACTTGTTGTGCTAAAAATATAAACATTTGAATCGCAAGCGCACAATTCGTTTCGTTGTAAAATTTATTGATTCGTTCCACAGGGACTATTTTTATTCGCATTCCTTAATTTCTAATTTAATCGAATTAGAACAAGAGGGTTTTTGAGAATTTGATTTAACTAATTAATTCCTAAAATTTAAACTACTTTTAAAATCAAATTAAAATTATTATTCTATTACTAAGCTAATTAATTAAAAACGAAAAGGAACCAGAAACTAAATTATTCTAAAAATTGTAAATTCAAATTTTAAACTAAATTTTATTCTAATCTTATTTTTATTTTTTTTATAAAACAAATTTTTTTACAGGAAATTTTAAAACAATCTCAGAACATAACTACAACATTCATCTCCAAAACAAAATCATGACATTATTAACTCTAGTATACAAAATCGATAAAAACACAAAACCAAAATCACACAATCAAAAGAACTCCAAAATCACCACGAATATTTTCTTCCCACAGCTTCTAACTTAAGTTTACAAACATTAGTACTTGAAGTACAAACCACGCAGTAACAGCACAAAAAATAGAAACAGAGAAACGCAGAAAAGAAAGACTCAGCCAGCAGATTAAGACGACTCAGAACAGATCAACCACACTACTGCAAGAAAACGGAATATAGAACAAGCTGAAATCGAATTAAGCACAAAACAAAAATGACTCGACTCTGTACATAACTCAGACAACAAACAAACTCGGCAAAATGGGCATAGAAAAATCACAGAAACTCGGTAGCAAAGACAAGAAACTCGGGAGCTTAAACAATTCGAAATGAGACAAAATCAATCGAACTCATTCTATCTCCAAAACAAATAGCGAATTAACAACGGTTCGAAACAAAACCGAAAAGAAGAGGGATGAACACGAACAAGCAACACACAGATGGGTAGAAATTCGACTTAGAAACAAAGTAAAACGAAGTAGACAACTGCATTCTCTAAACACACTGCACAGCAAACCAGCAAAACTCGACAACCATTACAATTAACAACAACGAAGCCATTCAACAGCAAAACAAGAGAGAAATTTAAAGATAAACTCGCTAGTAACTCATTAAAATCCAGAAATCGCAAACAGAATTTCAGAAGCAAACAAAACCAGTGATCTCGACAAGAAACAACGGTAACTCGACAACTACGAAATCAAACAAAGAAAAGAGAAGAAGAAATAGGGCGAACAAGAAATCGGGGTGGGGGTTATAAAACGAAGAAGAAGAAGTGAGTGAGAAGGCTGGGGAATTGAGGTTGAACGAGAAAAAAATATGGAAATGGGTTGGGTTTGGAAAGGAGAAGAGAAAATCAAGAGCTGATGCAGGGGGAATTTAATTTTCGTGATGAAATAAACTGAAAAGAGCAAAATAAAACAGAGGATTTTCAAAAAAAATGGCTACGAATTAAGAAACTAAAATAGGTAAAGAAAATTGCTGAAAATTTACAAAACTAATGTTTTTGGTTTTTTTTTATTTCTGAAAATTAATTAGGAAAGTAAAATGTAACTACAAAATTAAAATTAATCTAAAACGAGGATGGAATTAAATGGACCACAATAAAATTGATTTTTAAAGGGGCATAATTAGAAAATTAGCAACTACGAACAAGAAATTAAATTTCGTTAAATTCAACCCATAATGGTTAGCTTTTCGCCACTTTGTCCACTACTTGGATTTACGAAAATAACGAAACAAGGCAACAATAACGAAAGAGCAAGACAAGAAGTAAAGAAAATAAAAATTGCATTAATTATAATAGGAGTGTTTACAAGATTTGAAACTAAGAAAAATACAAGAAATTAAAACTACCCTAAAATCTAAGTTACTAAATACAAGGGGGTGAGGGGGTATTTATAGGATAGGAATTAGGGTTAAGGGGGTGTTGGGTATGTTAGGCCGAATACACAATTAATAATCAAATACGTATGAGAGTTTAACAAGAAAGATGATTATGTACTTTAAATCTTCTGATATTAAGAACCCTCTTCGTGATGTAAACTATCACAAAGAGCTGCTAGGTTACAATAAAGATAGTTCGATGCACGATACCCTTCTAGGGTTAACCTAACTGTATTTATAAAATATACAGCTTCGATACAATCTCTAATTGATATTCCTAATAATCAGCTATACAATGATATCAATTACAGATTGTCACACGTCTCCTAAGTCAACTCGAACTCTTTGATAGCTATCCAGTCTCCAAAGATCTCGCTTCCATATCAATCTTCAATTGATCTATAATATCTTCTGTTGACTCTGTACGCGCTGCTTCTAGACATACTTTACTAAACTCTGACCAGCTTCCGTCAGTCAGACTTTACTAAACTCTGACTTCCTTCCAGTTAAACTCTGATATATCACTGTTACACTTAAACACTGAAATATTACATCAATTATATCTAACAATCTCCCCCAACTTGTTCATTAGCAAAAATGCACAAGTTAATAGATAATTGATGATGTCAAAAACAAATAATCATATACAGTGTTTAACAACTAAACAGAGTTTAAACTGATACTTAACAAAATTACAGAAAATATGAAAAACTTATAGAGCATAGATTACTTAATCCTTTCAACATCCCATGCTGTTCTCAAATACTCTGTTAGCAATCTCTCTTCTGCAACTTCAAGTGCTCTTTCCATCTCTAGCTTGATCTCTCGAAGCTTAGAATCTGTACCATCTGTCTGATAAATAGCTGATCTCAAATCATAGATGCTGTTCTTCTTCATTTCATTTCCAAGTCTGATAAAGTATGACTTTTCTGATTCTGAATTGAATTCAAGCACAGTGATACCCAAATCAATTCTCAGCTTAGCACTGTTACTCTTCATTTCAACCATTCTTCCTTTGTAATCAAAGTACTTTGGTACATATTCAGACTTGTCTTTAATTCCATAAATCATCTTTGATCTTTCCATCTGGTACTTAAGCACTTCTGCAGCTCGGTAAGTACGACTGTTATTCACCTTGAAAATATGTAAGACATACTGCAGTTCTTCATACATTTTCAAATGAATATCATGCTCTCCAACTTTATAAACAGTCCATCCTCCATGAAATACAGCAGAAAGTCTTTATTTAGACTTCTTTGATGAATCAACTGTACTGATTCCAGCTTGTCCAAATTAACTTGAAGGACACCCTTGCCTGGAGCAGCCAGTGATGAATGATCTCTAGGAGTAATATTCAAAGTTCTTTCTCTGTGTGATCCTAAACCAGCCAAATCACGAGGTTGCTTAGCAATCATTGCTCTGCTTTGAAAAATATCACCTCCTTGAACTTTCTCAGTATTCTCAGGAATAGTAGGTCTCACAAAACCATGAATTGGAAGAGTAGTTTGTACAAAATGTGTAGAAACAGAGGTTCTAACTTTCTTTAGCTTCTTTGAACTCTTATCAACTTCAACAACTTTTTCTTTAAGCTTCAATCTAGCCTCATCTGCTGTTGGCTTTCTTGAATGAGACAATCTCTGATCAGCATTGACATTTTCATTTATCTTAATACCTTTAACAACAGGTCTTGATGCCTTTTCATCTTTCTTCTTGAATTTTCCAGATTTAAGCTTTTTCTCATGTGCAGCTTTAATCCTTAGCTCTTCAGCCTTTACATCTTCCAGAGTGACATCATTTCCATGTTCTTCAAGAAACATATTTGCAGTTAACTCTGTATCACTCTGTGGACCTTCAGCAGTGTTTGCTTTAGCAGAATTTACTCTAGAAGAGTTTACAGTGTTTGCTTTATCCGAGTTTACTTTAGACCTTGTAATTGTTCTTTTGGTTCTTTCAGATCCACCTCCATCTGCAGCATCATCCTTCCTCTCAAAGGATTGAAGTTGTTTGCAGAGATGACAACTGTAGGTTGATCAGCTGCACTAGTTGCTTCAGATTGAGAAAAAATAGATGAGATAGGATCAGAGAATGGCATGAATAAATCAAGATTATCATCCATTGGAGAAAAACCATCTCTAGTATCCTCTTCTACAGGCATTTTGTACTTTGCAGGCATTTCAACCTCTGCAGGCATTTTATCTTTTTCAGCCTCAACAGTAGGTGTTTGCTGTGAAACCACCTCTGGAGCTTTAACATGTTCATCATCAGAATCAGAGATTACTAATTTTCTTCTCTTAGCTAGAGGCACTTCATCTGAATCTTCTTTACTAGATTCTGCCACCATAGAGGGTGATTTAGGTCTCTTTGCTCTTTGAATCTTTCTTCTAGCATAAACAGCTCCAGGAGATGTCTGTTTTGCTTTGATCTGTGTCTCTACTGACTTCTTAGTTCTTGCATGTCTCTCAGTAGTTGCTGCTGATTGCTTTACTCTGCCTCTTTTTGCTTTAGGCTGAGGTTGTGGTTGAGATTGTGATGGTTCATTGTGTATTTGTGGAGTGTGTGAAGATTGTTTTGTGATTGGAGATTGAGGGTTTTGGGTTGAAGCAGTGTTTGTGATTGGTGATGAAGTGTTGTGAGTGGATGCAGGTTGTGGTTTTGAGGTTGCAGGTTGTTGAGTAGGTACAGTGTGGGTAGATGATGTAGGTGGTTCAGTGTATAGGGTTTAAGTATGATCAGTGTTTAGTGGTTCAGGTTGTGGTTCTGGTTGTGGTTGGTCTTAAGGTTGGTTGAGAAAATTCTGCAAAGCAAGTGGCAGAACTAAGGCAGGTAGGTTCTCTTTACTAGTATCCTTATTAGTCATATCAGTGAATATTCTCTTGTTGACTCTAAAAGGCTGAATTTCATCAGTTTCAGCAATCTCTAAACCAGATACACAAGCAGTGAATAGCATTTATCACCGCTGTATTCTCTTTCCTATTCCCAAGACACTTTAACACAATACACTTATTAACAGTTGTCAAAAGCACTATTTACTCCAAAATTTTTAAATTGTCCAAATGAAAATTTACCTCAGAGTACGAACCACAAATCAACAGCGTTTGTCAATTCTCCAACTTTATCACTGAAACCCTTTCAAAAATGGCACAGTTGTGAAAATATGTGTGTGTGAAGCAGAGTTTACCAAATCAATTTTTAGAGCATCTAATTTTTCATAAAATCCATAAAGTAAATCAATAAACACTGGATACACAAACTCTCATAGTAAACACTGACTGTATGATGAAAGCTAAACTCTGTAGTAATCAATCTATATACAGTAATATTTAATTTATTTTATACCCCCTCTATTGCTAATTTTTTTTTTATTTTTTTTATTTTTTATTTTATTTTTTATTCTATTCATTCCAGTAATTAGAGGTTGGAGCTAGTCACCAAAAATTCAAAAATTTTATCCCTTATCATATACCAATAAGTTCCTGGGTCATCCTAGTCTCCAACATAATCTCAAAGGAGTATAACAACCTATATATATTTTCTTTGGGGTATTCCAATTTAGTTGTTGTTGCCATGGGAGTTGATGCAGATGAACTGTCAAGCATACCAAATTTCTTGAGAAGATTTCTGGTATATTTTGCTTGATTAATGAAGATACCATCATCTGTTTGTTTCACCTGTAGGCCTAGAAAATAACTAAACTCTCCCATCATGCTCATTTGATATCTGGATTGCATGAGCTTGGCAAATTTCTTACAGGGTTTATCATTAGTAGACCCAAAGATAATGTCATCAACATATATCTGAACTAAAAGCAAGTCACTCCCAGATTTGAAATAAAACAGAGTTTTGTCAATAGTACCTCTGTTGAATCCACTTTCTAAGAGAAATTGAGCCAAGGTTTCATACCATGCCCTTGGTGCTTGCTTAAGTCCATAGAGTGCTTTATCCAGCCTGTAGACATGGTCTGGATATTTTGGGTCCACAAATTCTGGTGGTTGTTCAACAAACACTTCTTCTTCAAGCTTCCCATTCAGAAAAGCACTTTTCACATCCATCTGGAACACTTTGAAATTCTTGTGAGAGGCATATGCTAGAAAAATTCTGATTGCCTCCAATCTTGCAACTGGAGCAAATGTTTCATCATAGTCTATTCCTTCCTGCTGTGAATAGCCTTTTGCTACCAGTCTAGCCTTGTTCCTTGTATAACACCTTCATTTTCGGTTTTGTTTCTGAAAACCCATTTAGTACCAACAATAGATCTGTTCTTTGGCCTTGGTACAAGGGTCCAAACTACATTCCTTTCAAATTCATTCAACTCTTCCTGCATTGCTGTTATCGAGTCAGCATCTTGAAGAGCTTCTTCCACTTTCCTCGGTTCATTCTTAGACAAGAATGCATGAACCAAACATTCACTTGCAGTGGCACTTCTTGTTTTCACTTTTGCATCTGGATCACCAATTATCAAATCAGGTGTATGTGATTTGGTCCATTTCCTAGCAGAAGGCAAATGACTTCTGTCAGCATGTGATCCTCCCCCTTGATCCATGCTCTCCTGATTTTGTTATGGTCTTTCTTCATTTTCTGAGACTCCCCCTGAACTTGACTGCCCAGAGTCAGAATTTGAATTTTCAGAGTTTGAATCATCAGAGTTTGATCCAGATTTTTCAGTTGACTCAGTATCAATGTTTGAGTCTTCATCTTGATCATGCTCCCCCTCAACTGGTTCTTCCCTTTGTTGTGGCTGAGAAGTTTCTCCAGTGTTTACCAGTAGAGGTTCAGAGTTTGTTTCAACAGAGTCTGTCAGAATAGTTTGATCAGCGTTTACTTCAACAGAGTTTAAATCTTCATTTTCAAAGTTCAGTTGATCATATTCATCTTTGTCTTCAAGTCCAGTCATCTTCTTGTCATCAAAAGACACATGTATAGATTCCATGATCACTTTAGTTCTCAGATTGTAAACTCTGAATGCCTTTGTTGACAGTGGATAGCCAACAAAAATTCCTTCATCTGCCTTTAGCTCAAACTTGGTCAACTGTTCAGGATGAGTCTTCAAAACAAAGCATTTACACCCAAAAATATGAAAGCATTTCAGGTTAGGCTTCTTTTTCTTCACCATCTCATATGGTGTCTTTCCATGTTTATTGATCAATGTAGCATTTTGAGTAAAACAAGCAGTTTGAACAGCTTCTGCCCAGAAATAAGTTGGCAATTTTGCTTCATCAAGAATAGTTCTGGCAGCTTCTATCAAGGTTCTATTTTTCCTTTCAACTACACCATTTTGTTGTGGTGTACCAGGTGCTGAAAATTCTTGCTTCACTCCATTGTCCTTGCAGAATTCTTCCATTGTTGCGTTCCTGAACTCAGTTCCATTATCACTTCTGATGATTCTGACTTTGTTACTTGATCCTTTGTCTAGAAGCTTCACATGCTCCATCAGAGTTAATGTAGATTCATCCTTCTTTGCTAGAAAATACACCCAAGTGAATCTAGTGTATTCATCAACAATGACTAAAGCATATTTCTTCCTTGCTATAGACATAACATTTACTGGACCAAAGAGATCAACATGCAGAAGATGATAAGGATCAGTGATTGAAAATTCTGTCTTGCTCTTGAAAGATGACTTCCTTTGCTTGGCCTTTTGACATGAATCACAGAGCCTTTGGGAGTCCTCTTACAAGATCCTTTCTGATCAATTCATTGATGTTGTTCAAGTTCAAATGTGAGAGTTTCTTGTGCCACTTTCAACTCTCTTCACTAGACATTCTTGTAGACAGGCAAACAGCTTTTCCAACAGAGTCTATTAAAAGCTTGATTTCATAAATGTTGTTTTGCCTATGACCAACTAGAACAACCTTTCCTGTAGATTTACTGATAACTTCACAATATTCAGGTTGAAAATCTACATGATATCCCTTGTCACAGATTTGACTTACAGATAGCAAGTCATGCTTGAGTCCTGGGACATGAGCTACATTGTTGATGATGACATTTCCAAGATTAATATTGCCATATCCCAATGTTCTTCCTACATTGCCATCACCATAGGAAACTTTTGGGCCAGCCTTCTCCTCATAGTCTGATAACAGGGCTTTATTTCCAGTCATGTGTTCTGAACATCCACTGTCCACAACTAGGGTTGCCTCCCTGTTGCCCTGCAATCACAAACAATTACTGAGGATTAGATTTAAGGATCCAGACTTGCTTGGATCCTTTGACATTCTTAAATTTGTTAGCTTTAGCAGCGGAATTAACATTATCAGAGTTTGAGCTAACAGTATCAGAGTTTACACTTGCAGTATTAACTTTAACCCATTTCAGATTGGGTTTAAGTTCATAGTAATTATGATAGATAGCATGATACTGTCTGCAAGTATAAATGGAATGCCAAGTGCTTCCACAGTGTGTGCATAAAGTCTGTGGCTTAGTTCTAGCAAAATCCTTCTTTACCTCAGACTTGGAAGGTAAAGAATTTATATTTTTGTTTTTCTTGCAGAAATTTGCAAGATGCTTAGTACTACCACAGTTATGACATGTCTTTCTTGGAGCATAACTAGCAAGCATTGGTTCATTTCCTGAAGTGATGCCTACTTTTCCATTTCTGTTCTTATTTGACACTCCCTGTTTCTTAACAGATTCTAACTCCTTCAGTTTATGTTTGAGTTGTTTATCTGTCATTGAACCAATATTAACCTGTTTAACACTAGTTTTTACTGGTTCACTTTTAACAGCTTCTTTTTCATTATCAGACAAAAATTTACTGGCTCCATGTACAAAATGAGGTCTGATTTTAACTTGATTTTGAAATCTAAGTTCATCTCCCTCATTATAACCTTGACCTACAGTGTCTGTTTGAAAAATCTGTTGAGTGTCCTTTCCAGAATTAGTCCAAGTCCTAATTTTCTTATTTGCTTCCTCCAACTCAGATTCTAGTTGTTTATATTTCTGAAGCAAATCCTGTTCTATAGAAACAGCATCATCTCTCTCTTTCTGAACTTGTTGCATGTTTTCAAGTTTTTCTTCAACAAGTTTATTTCCAACCTTAAGTTCAGAATTTTCAGATTTTATCCTCTCATTCTCTAAAGTCTGATCCCTATAACTTATATGCAATGACTTAAGATAAATTCTTAATTGAGAAATGTCATCAATATTATAAGCATAGGTAGTTAGAGGTACCTGATTTTCAGAAGTTTCTGATTCAGTAGTAGCCATGAGAGCATAGTTAATTTCTTCATCAGAATCTGAAGTGTCTGCCCAATCTCTGCCTTTTGTGATGAGTACCTTTCCAGTTTTACCCTTCTTGCACTCAGGAGCATAGTGACCCATCTCCTTACACTTGTAGCATTGAATTTCAGACTTATCCTTCTTTCCCTTTGAATCTCTCTTATCAGACTTCCTAAAGCTTTTTCTGTCTTTATTTGAATCTCTAGAAAACCTTTTCCCTTTCTTGAAATTCTTGAAACCCATTTTCTTGAAGGTCTTCACCATCAACACAACCATTTTTCTCATTTCTTCTTCATCATCCTCAGAGTCCGATGATTCAGAAGAGTTTGAATCACAATCAGAGTTTGATGATTCACTTTCTGAGTGTATGACCAAAGCTTTTCCCTTCATTTTCCTTCTTGATGCCTCTTTCTTCTGAGGCTTCTCTTCAACCTTAAGAGCAACAGACTTTGCCTTCCTGCTTGATCTCCTGTTTCTCTGCTCCATTTCCAATTCATGAGTTTTGAGCAGTCCATAGATTTCATCAATCTCTGTTTCAGCAAGTTCATAGTTGTCTCTAATAGTGGTTATTTTCACATCCCACTTTTCAGGTAGAGAAAGAAGAAACTTGAGATTTGAGTCTTCTAGATCATACTCTTTGTTGACCAATGACAGATCATTGAGCAGTTTATAGAATCTATCAAATGTTTCTGTCATGGTCTCTTCAGGTTTAGCCTCAAAGTGCTCATACTCTTGTGTGAGTATGTTTCTCCTATTCTTCTTAATAGCAGCAGTTCCTTGACATCTGACTTCAAGAGCATCCCAGATCTCTTTTGCAGTGGTGCAGTTAATCACTTTGTTAGACATAACATTGTCTAAAGCACTATGCAGTAAATGCCTAACCTTCGCATCCTTAGCAATTGATGATAGATCTTCAGGAGTCATGTCCTTCTTTTCCTTTGGAACTATTTTAGCTTCTTCACCAGCAGTTGCAGCAGATAGCTTTGTAGGATTGTGAGGGCCTTCATAAATCCTGTCAAGATATTCTGGATCTGTAGCCTCCAGAAACATAGTAATCTTGACCTTCCACATGGCATACTCTGATGGCCTGAGAATAGGAACCCTGATTGGTTCATAACGACTCACAGTAGTAGGAGCCTTTTCAGAACTAGTAGGTGTTGGTGGAGGAATTGTTGACATGATTATTGTTGTGTTTGGATCTTAACCTGTAATAAAGTAACAGATTGGCTCTGATACCACTTGTTAGGCCGAATACACAATTAATAATCAAATTCGTATGAGAGTTTAACAAGAAAGATGATTATGCACTTTAAATCTTCTGATATTAAGAACCCTCTTCGTGATGTAAACTATCACAAAGAGCTGCTAGGTTACAATAAAGGTAGTTCGATGCACGATACCCTTCTAGGGTTAACCTAACTGTATTTATAAAATATACAGCTTCGATACAATCTCTAATTGATATTCCTAATAATCAGCTATGCAATGATATCAATTACAGATTGTCACACGTCTCCTAAGTCAACTCGAACTCTTTGATAGCTATCCAGTCTCCAAAGATCTCGCTTCCATATCAATCTTCAATTGATCTCTAATATCTTCTGTTGACTCTGTACGTGCTGCTTCTAGACAGACTTTACTGAACTCTGTCCAGCTTCCGTCAGTCAGACTTTACTAAACTCTGACTTCCTTCCAGTTAAACTCTGATATATAACTGTTACACTTAAACACTGAAATATTACATCAATTATATCTAACAGGGTAAATCCCCACCATACATTTGGGTTATGTGGTGGTGAAATCCTAGCCATCTATTTGTTTCCTTCCCCCTTAAACTTTGAAGAGTTGATCTTGGCCATACACTTTTCTAATGTGTTGGGATGATCTCCACCTTCCACTTGTCTTGAAATATTCCTTTTGCTCCAAGCTCCTAATTCTTTTCCTTCTTTCATTTTTGGTCCTTTTTCTTCCTCTTTTTCTCTTCCTTGCACTTTATTTATCTATTTTGCCATTTCTTTATTTATTTACGAATTCCCCGAAATGCAACAAAATAAATTATTAAAATACAAATTCAAGCATATAAATAGGTAATAAAAATATGCAAAAATATGCACTTATCAGTGGCCCCACATACGACACGTGTTAGTGTGGGACCCACAGTATGCCACGTGTCAGTGTGGGCCCCATAATATGGCACGTATCAGTGTGGCCCCCACAATATGCCACATGGCAAAGGTGTGCCACGTGTCAAGATGCCACGTGTCAATGGGGTGCCACGTGTCAAGTGCCACGTAGTAGGATGCCAGGTGTCACGTGGGCCCCACATGCTACGTAGCACCTAGTGTTACTGGCTAAACTAAAGTAACACCTGCTAGTGTTGCATTCGCTTGATTTTGTGTTACTTTATGGTCCTGATGTAACGCTTTCCCTTGTATTACCATTGAGAAGTTGAGCGTTACATTTGAGGTCAAAGATAACATTAGCGGATGAAATGGTAAAAGTATGTTACCTTAGGCCTAATGTAACAAAACATGTGTCTATTGCAACAGTAGGAGTGCGTTACATACCGCCATCTATGGCGTAGTGGGCTATTATCAAGATCAAATAATTCCTAATTCAGATAACACTCCAACTTTACTAACAAGGGTCGTCACTTCAAGCGAGTCACCCACCATCGGATATATACCGCAATCAACAGCCAATTTACGCCATTAAAACAGAAGAGCAAAACACTATTTTGCTAGAACTTGCAGCTATACATGCCCCATTAGAATCCCGAATAGTCACACTAAGACCAACACTTGAAAAAACACTACTAAAAGCTCCATCAAAATAGTTTAAAACTTCTTGATGCGGAAGCTGCATATCCTGAAAGCATTAAACACGCTGTGTGGTACGTAGTTTGAATATTTGGATTTACTTTCTTATGAATAAAGTTATTTGATGTTGCCACATCAGCTAACATAAATATAAAAATGGCTCAAACTCATTTCGATTCAAAATATGCCATAAATATAACATAATGGCGAGCATAGTACTATTGCCAAACTTTCATACCACGTCCTTCCATGGGCTCACTTTCCATCCCTGTCGTGAGTCATAACATGTAAAAATTGCGTAACTCATCTGCTCGAAACAACTGCACCTATGACATCCATTAACTACGGGAACATGATGTGCATGAAGGTTACTTATAGTAAGGATAAGCATCATAATAGATATGTCACATATAAATTTTGATTTTCGGGGATATTGTCAAACTCCAAAGCCACTTCCACCACTTACTCATATCTGATGATGTACCTGGCCCATCATATCATATTTAGAAAGATACCCAATAGCATACCCACTTTTAACTAGGGGTGGCAATTTCTGACCCAACCCGAAACATGACACGAACCCAACCCGAGAAAATATGAATTTGGGTTAAACAAAAATTCAACCCGAAACTACCAGGTACAGTCAGACACGAACCCGAAACCCGAAAATGACCTGAAAATTAATGAACCCTCTTTTTATAACCCTGTTTTTGAAATACTTTATGTTTAAAATAACTAAATTTAAGTACAATAAAATAACTTACACGTGCAATGATAGAACTCGCTAATTGATTTAATATTATATATTCAATATTGTAATAACAATATTTTTCGTATGTCATGTTATTTTTTATACCTCACAAAATGCGTACAGTACATATTATACATTTGAATTGTAACTTTCAAGTGCAATGAAGAGAAATGAACTGTTTTTTCTTAAAATTTTTGCAAAAGCAATCATGCCCTATAAATCGAGACAGAGGAAGTACATAATATAAGAGCATATTTTCAATCACTCTAAAAAAGAATTGAGGTGGCGAAACCTGAAATGACCCGAAACCCGACACGAACCCGGGACAACTCGAAACAACCAGGTACAATTTGATCCAACACGAACCCGACCCAAAACCCGAAATTGCCATCCCTACTTTTAACAGAGTATTTACCAAGTTTATCAAAATACCAAGGAATATGGATAATTAAATCAATTTCAAAAGTAAGGAAATGATTCTGCAATATCTTAGAATTCAAGGACCATCACTCCTTAGGAGTGGTAGAAACAATAGCATTCAAAGGTAAGGATATAGGGGAGCACACTGTAAAACTTGTCCTTGATGGAATCCACTGATCTTGATATGTACGAGTACTAAGACCATCTCCAATTCTGTGACACACATTCTTTGAGATAAGTCCCCTTCCCCATAACATACTTTTCCAAATAAAAATGGAGAATTACCAAGCTGAGCCCTCATAACCGAGCAATGAGGAAAGCATTTACTTTTTAGAACTTGATCAACTAGAAAATTTTGCCGAGAAAGAATAACTATTAATATAATCTAATAACATATCTCATATACAACTATCCAGTAAATAATTTTATTTCTTAAAACAATATTACGGTAATATAATATATATATATATATATATATATATATATATATATATATATATATATATAATATAATATATCTCTTATTAATGCACTATGAATAATTATTACGGTAATATAATAGTATTTAATGACTAACAAATGATGTCATTTAACTAACACATAATACTTTATAGCAGCATAGTGGGTCAAATAATGGAACTAGTAAATATTGACCTTATTATGGTTATGTTTGTCTATAAATTATTCATTTTAGTCAATTGATTAATTACGGTGATACATGAACAAAATTTGGCTAACACAATACATTTCAAATGAAAGATCTAGATAAGTTATTGTCCAATCCAATGAGTGAGTTGATTAGACAATTTGTGGGCTAGACAAACTATTAATAACTTGCAAATTTAGGTCGAACTATAATACAGTTATCATCTCATGTAAGAAATTTAATAATCTCTAATCTAGTCCAATAAGTTACCAACCTAAGTCAAAGGTACATCTTAACAAAATGGAAAATGTTACCAACGTAAGTCAAAGGTACATCTTAACAAAATGATGGATAGTGGAAAATTTTATTTAGCTACGATGATACATATACAACAATCATATGTCACGCAGATAGAAATAAGTATATGTTTTTAGAAATTTCAAGATGAACGAGAATCTAATTCAAAAATTTGGGATGACAGAAGATAAATTCTTAGCACTTGAATTATCTTATCAAGCTTATTTCACTTATATTATTAAGTATAAGTTATATTATAAGTTATATTTTAATAAAAAATATCATTTTTATTTACTTATTATCCGCCATATAGTATATTTCACTAACTTGAGTGTCAGAGTCTTTTGAGACACCACCTCTAGTCTTTTTAGGTCCTAACATCGTTGTTTCTCATCTTTGTTTGACCAATACTCTCTATATGCAACAATAGATTTTGACATCTAAAACACTTAATTATTATTAGATAATACAAATTTGGAAATATTAAAAAATAAAATCATCTTAACCATAAATATTATTAAATGATAACTAAATATTATATGGACAAAATAAATTAAAGTAATTGTATTTATTTTCAGAGAGAACAATATATGCTCATATTTGACATACAATTGAATTAAAAAATTTAATTCCGTCTATCAAGGATTGCTCTAATAGGTAATAACATTTTTGTCATGTCCATTTTCCTCATGACACCAAAATATCACCCAACAACACTTTCAATAACATTTTTGTCCTGTCCATTTTCCTCACGACAGCAAAGTATCACCCAACAACACTTTCCAGGCAAGTGGGATCGGTACACAACATTCCTGCACAAAAATTAATCCATTCTTATAATACTTGTAATAATTTGACAAAAATACTATGTTGCTATTTAAATATTTTACAAAAAACTACACTCAAATCAATTAAATATTGATCGTAAAATTAATAATTATTTATTTTTTAAAAATTCACTAAACGACAACATAAAAAATGTAGAAATTGTTTGAAAATTTTTATAGTCATAAACACTTTTAAATATTAGAATCCTTATAGCATGTAATGATAGAATTATCTTACTGGGTAAAGGATGATTAGTGTCTGTCATTTGGCCGCCGTGAACTGAAATCCTACTTACTGCAGCACAAATCTACATAGAATTAAAAGAATTTGTGTAAAGTCTTTGTAGAATTTAAACAATTCGTGTAACAAAATCTACATAGAATTAAAAGAATTTGTGTAAAGTCTTTGTAGAATTTAAACAATTCGTGTAACAAAATCTACATAGAATTAAAAGAATTTGTGTAAAGTCTTTGTAGAATTTAAACAATTCGTGAATTTAAAAAAATTCATTAAAATTCATGGATTATTAGAAATTCATTAAAATCTCAGTTGAATACACCCTTATAAGTTGTAGGAGTATTATTTATCTCATTCAACATATACATACAGTTTAAGAAGTGATAAGACATTAAATTATTTACAAATATGGCGTTCTCAAAAATCATCATTTGCAGCATTTTCTTAATGTCAATGGTCTATAATCAATCATAGGCTGCAGTAAGTAGGATTTCAGTTCACGGCAGCCAAATGACAAACACTAATCATCCTTTACCTAGTAAGATAATTCTATCATTACATGTTATAAGGATTCTAATATTTTAAAGTGTTTATGACTATAAAAATTTTCAAACAATTTCTACATTTTTTATGTTGTCGTTTACGGAATTTTTAAAAAATAAATAATTATTAATTTTACGATCAATATTTAATTGATTTGATGGTAGTTTTTTGTAAAATATTTAAATAGCAACATAGTATTTTTGTTAAATTATTACAAGTATTATAAGAATGGATTAATTTTTGTGCAGGAACGTTGTGTACCGATCCCACTTGCCCTGGAAAGTGTTGTTGGGTGATACTTTGCTGTCCTGAGGAAAATGGACAAGAAAAAAATGTTATTGAAAGTGTTGCTGGGTGATATTTTGCTGTCATGAGGAAAATGGACATGACAAAAATGTTATTACCTATTAGAGCAATCCTTGATAGACGGAATTAAATTTTTTAATTCAATTGTATGTCAAATATGAGCATATTTTGTTCTCTGTGAAAATAAATACAATAACTTTAATTTATTTTGTCCATATAATATTTAGTTATCATTTAATATTTATGGTTAAGATGATTTTATTTTTTAATATTTCCAAATTTGTATTATCTAATAATAATTAAGTGTTTTAGATGTCAAAATCTACTGTTGCATATAGAGAGTACTGGTCAAACAAAGATGAGAAACAACGATGTTAGGACCTAAAAAGACTAGAGGTGGTGTCTCAAAAGACTCTGACACTCAAGTTAGTGAAATATACTATATGGCGGATAATAAGTAAATTAAAATGATATTTTTTTATTAAAATATAACTTATAATATAACTTATAGTTAATAATATAAGTGAAATAAGCTTGATAAGTTAATTCAAGTGCTAAGAATTTATCTTCTGTCATCCCAAATTTTTGAATTAGATTCTCGTTCATCTTGAAATTTCTAAAAACATATACTTATTTCTATTTGCGTGACATATGATTGTTGTATATGTATCACCGTAGCTAAATAAAATTTTCCACTATCCATCATTTTGTTAAGATGTACCTTTGACTTAGGTTGGTAACATTTTCCATTTATGTACATAGTCTTCTAAATCATGGTTAGCTAACTTATTGGACTAGATTACACATTATTGGATTTCTTACATGAGATGATAACTGTATTATAGTTCGACCTAAATTTGCAAGTTATTAATAGTTTGTCTAGCCCACAAATTGTCTAATCAACCGACTCATTGGATTTGGACAATAACTTATCTAGATCTTTCATTTGAAATGTATTGTGTTAGCCAAATTTTGTTCATGTATCACCGTAATTAATCAATTGACTAAAATGAATAATTTATAGACAAACATACCCATAATAAGGTCAATATTTACTAGTTCCATTATTTGACCCACTATGCTGCTATAAAGTATTAAGTGTTAGAAAAATGATTCTTTGTTTTTCAAAATAAAACGAACCATGAAAAATTATCTATGTAAGAGTAATGTTACATGTACTGGAAAAAATCCAAAAATAATTCCTAAATGATACATATTGTTTCTTTATTAGTTAAATTTAAATTAACACTCGCGAATCCGTAACTCTAGAATTACTCTTTATGTAAAGCACATTTTCTCAATGAATAATAACTCATCTTTTGGAAATCAATTCGGTAACTCTAGAATTACTCTTTATGTAAAGCACATTTTCTCAATGAAATGGATGAAAAAGAACAAAAAATCTTAAAATATACTACGGTGTTAGTTAAATGACATCATTTGTTAGTCATTAAATACTATTATATTAACGTAATAGTTATTCATAGTGCATTAATAAGAGATATATTATATTAGATATATATATATATATATATATATATATTATAATATCGTAATATTGTTTTAAGAAAAAAAATTATTTACTGGATAGTTGTATATGAGATATGTTATTAGATTATATTAATAGTTATTCTTTCTCGGCCAAATTTTCTAGTTGATCAAGTTCTAAAAAGTAAATTCTTTCGTCATTGCTCGGTTATGAGGGCTCAGCTTGGTAATTCTCCTTTTTTTATTTGGAAAAGTATGTTATGGGGAAGGGGACATATCTCAAAGGATGTGTGTCACAGAATTGGAGATGGTCTTAGTACTCGTACATATCAAGATCAGTGGATTCCATCACCGACAAGTTTTACAGTGTGCTTCCCTATATCCTTACTTTTGAAATTGATTTAATTATCCATATTCCTTGGCCAAGATATTTAAGGCCAAACTTCTTTTATTGGTATTTTGATCAACTTGGTAACTACTCTGTTAAAAGTAGGGATGGCAATTTCGGGTTTTGGGTCGGGTTCGTGTTGGATCAAATTGTACCTGGTTGTTTCGAGTTGATTTTTTCTTAACCCTAACCCGTACCTACCAGGTTCGTGTCGGGTTTCAGGTCATTTCGGGTTTCGCCACCTCAATTCTTTTTTAGAGTGATTGAAAATATGCTCTTATATTATGTACTTCCTCTGTCTCGATTTATAGGGCATGATTGCTTTTGCAAAAATTTTAAGAAAAAACAGTCCATTTCTCTTTCATTGCACTTGAAAGTTACAATTCAAATGTATAATTTGTACTGTACCCATTTTGTGAGGTATAAAAAATAACATAACATATGAAAAATATTGTTATTACACTATTGAATATATAATAATAAATCAATTAGCGAGTCTCTATCATTGCACGTGTAAGTTATTTTATTGTACTTAAATTTAGTTATTTTAAACATAAAGTATTTCAAAAACAGGGTTATAAAAAGAGGGTTCATTAATTTTAAGGTCATTTTCGGGTTTCGGGTTCGCGTCTGATTGTACCTGGTAGTTTCGGGTTAAATTTTTGTTTAACCCAAATTCATATTTTCTCGGGTTGGGTTCGTGTCATGTTTCGGGTTGGGTCGGAAATTGCCATCCCTAGTTAAAAGTGGGTATGCTATTGGATATCTTTCTAAATATGATATGATGGGCTAGGTACATCATCAGATATGAGTAAGTGGTGGAAGTGGCTTTGGAGTTTGACAATATCCCCGAAAATCAAAATTTATATGTGACATATCTATTATGATGCTATCCTTACTATAAGTAACCTTCATGCACATCATGTTCCAGTAGTTAATGGATGTCATAGGTGCGGTTGTTTCGAGCTGATGAGTTACGAAATTTTTACATGTTATGACTCACGACAGGGATGGAAAGTGAGCCCATGGAAGGACGTGGTATGAAAGTTTGGTAATAGTAATATGCTCGACATTATGTTATATTTATGGCATATTTTGAATCGAAATGAGTTTGAGCCATTTTTATATTTAAGTTACCTGATATGGAAACGTCATATAACTTAATTCATAAGAAAGTAAATCCAAATATTCAAACAACGTACCACACACGTGTTTAATGCTTTCAGAATATGAAGCTTCCGTATCAAGAAGTTTTAAACTATTTTGATGGAGCTTTTAGTAGTGTTTTTTCAAGTGTTGGTCTTAGTGTGACTATTCAGGATTCTAATGGGGCATGTATAGCAGCAAGTTTTAGCAAAATAGTGTGTTGCTCTTCAGTTTTAATGGCGTAAATTGGCTGTTGATTGCGGTATATATCCAGTGGAGGGTGACTCGCTTGAAGTGACGATCTGTGTTATCTGAATTAAGGACTGTTGGTGGAAGATATTTAGTTTCTCATGGTTGCAAATCATGTTAATACTATCTTGAAAATTCATCGGGAAGCAAATGATGTTGCAGATGGTCTTTTCAAATTTGGGTTGAGTTGCGAGCAAGCCTAGATTTGGTTGGAGGATAAAAGCCCCACATGGCTTCATAGCCTTCTTATTCTAGTTTTAGGAAATATTTGATCTTTATGATAGCCCACTACGCCATAGATGGGCGTATGTAACGCACTCCCAATGTTGCAATAGACACGTTTTTTGTTACATTAGGCCTAAGGTAACACATTTTTACCATTTTATCCGCTAATGTTACCTTTGACCTCAAATGTAATGCTCAACTTCTCAATGGTAATACAAGGGAAAGCGTTACATCAGGACCATAAAGTAACACAAAATCAAGCGAATGCAACACTAGCAGGTGTTACTTTAGTTTAGCCAGTAACACTAGGTGCTACGTGGCATGTAGGGCCGACGTGACACCTGGCATCCTGGCACGTGGCACTTGACACGTGCACCCATTGCCATGTGGCATATTGTGGGGCCCACACTGACACGTGGCATACTCTGGGTCCCACACTAACACGTGTCATATGTGGGGTCATACTGACACATGGCATGCTATGAGTCCCACACTGACATGTGGCAGGTGTGGACCCACATTGACACATTGCAAGTGTGGGGCCCACACTAACACGTGGCATGTGGGGGTCCACTTTCTAATGCAACACTACATAATTACCTAATGCAATACCACATAATTATTTAATGTAACACTGTAATTATCTATTGCAACACTGCAATAAGGCTAATTTAACACTTTTGTATTCTAATGTTACACTAAAACTTAATATTGCAACACTAGAAACTATAGCAATTGCAACACTAAAATTGAAAATTTTGCAAGATCTGATTTATATATATATCAATCCCTTTACAAAATAAGAATAACTTTATTCTTTCAATGCTACAATGTGTAATTTATCTTTTCCCTTTTCTTTCATTTTCAAATTTTAAAATTTGGTAGTGAAAAATTATTTGTTCTTAGTAAATGTTATTCAAGGGAATATATTTAAATGCGTTAAAATAATTCAGGACTTATCCTTCATAGATAATAAATCACATGTTTAAGACTTGTTTAGTGACAAAACTGATAAGTACAGGTGTAGTTTTTCTAGAAAAAGGAAGTTAATGTTAGTAAACTCTCAAGCTTCATACGAGTTCTAATGTGGAACATTAGAATGTTCGAATGTAGAATTTGAAAAAAAAACCATAATTTTTTTATGGTAAAATGAAAATTTTAAACCAAAATGAATTAAAAAAAGAACACCAATGACTTATCTCCATTTAAACGATCTTGGTTGTGAGTTTAGCTATGGGTTGGAGAAGTTCAAAAGTAGAATATATGAAAAACCTTAAGCATTTTTAAAATTGAAAGTTTGTGGAAATTATTTTTTAAGATAAAGACCGAGAATAATGGTAAGACACATTAATTACCCTTTTCATTTTCAAATTTAGAACATGGTAATTATTTCCACAAAATTCTTAAAAATATATATACACATTAATTACCTTTTTAAAAAAATAATTACTAATGTGCTCAACAAAATTCTTAAAAATATAAAGACCAAGAATGTTAGAACATGGTAGTGAGAAAATTATCTTAGGTGAAAAATAAATTGTTCATACCACAAATGTTTGAAGGGATTATATTTAAATGCGAAAAAATAATTCAGGACTAATATCTATATTAAAAACAAGGTTAGTGACAGGATTGTGTTGAAATATTTATATGATGTGATACGGGAAGTAACCGTAATTTTTACGATTAGGTATTGCCTATATAAGCGTTCATTATATTGTAAACAAATTAAGGGTTTATGCCTTCACGATTGAGTAAAAGAGTATTTGCGAATCTGAAAACTGGAGACCTTGACCTAAACTTAGCGACGACGGATCTGACAACGACAGTTTTCATAATATGTTTCTTGATGACAAAACCGACGACGACGAATCTGAAAACAATGACGACGATCTAATGTTATTAACCTCTCAAGTGTCAGACGAATTCTAATGTGGAACCGAAATGTTCGAATGTAGAATTTGATAAAAAAACATAATATTTTTATGGTAAACCAAAATGAATGAAAAAACGAACACCAATGACTTATCTCCATTTAAACTATTTTGATCGTGAGTTTAGCTATAGTTCGGAGAAGTTCAAAAGTAGAATATATGACAAACCTTAAGTATTTTTAAAATTGGAAGTTTGTGGAAATAAGTTTTTTAATATATAGACCTAGAATAATGGTAAGACACATTAATTACCTTTTTTTTCATTTTCAATTTTAGAACATGGTAGTGAAAAATTAATTGTTCATACTGAAGGTGATTGAAGGACTTACATTTATATTCGTAAAAAGAATTCAAGACCAATATCAATATTAATAAATTGGATGTTTAAGACAAGTTTAGTGATGGGACTAAAAAGTACAAGTGTAGTTTTTGTGGAAAAAAGAACGGAATAATATTAACCTTCCAAGTGTAGTACGTCTTCTACTGTGGAAGTAGAAGGTTCGAATGTAGAATGTGTAAAACATGTAAAACTTTATTTTTTTAATGCTACAACCTGTAATTTAAAGAATAATGTCTGAATGAAAAGAACACCAATGACTTATTCCCATTTGAAACAAAATTGCTTACGAGAATGACTTATTCCCATTGAAAACAAAATTGGTTACGAGTTCAGGTGTGGGATTAAGAAGTTCTAAAGTAGAATATTTTAGAATTTCTTAATATTTTTTTAATTGCAAGTTTGTTGAAGTAATTGTTTTTAATATATGAATACCAAGAATTCTAATTTGAGTAAATGTATTTTGTTGCAAATATAAATACCAATAATTGTGTTTATTTTAGTGCACTATATTTAAAATTGCAATTTTTTTAGGTCTAAAGCAGATTTATAATATAAAACAAAAATTGAAATTCTTGTGCAGTATAAAAATCTATTCGTTAACTAAACTTGAACACATTTCAAAAGAATCTGCGAATATAAAACTTGAACGTTTTGAAACATTGTGGGCTGATAGGTATTTCGTATAAAACTTCGAGGGCTAAAAGGTCATTAAGCCTTATTATTATTACAAACCTAAATTTAAAAATATATTATTATTACAAACCAAAGTTCTCAAAAGTTCTACTGCCCGTTCACACAACTAACTAAAGATGTCCTCACTGAGCTGTTATTGCATCTACCTCGGGAGCTATCTCAAAACAAACCAACTCAGGACCACGGTAAGTGTGCTTCCTTGCGGTTTGGATTGTACGAACCATGATTCTTAGATTACTATCAAAAGGGTTAGACACAATAATAATGAGCCAATGCTCAGCAAGTAACTAAAGATCTCAACTGAAAACAATATAACGGGGTATCGCAGAAGATGACAGTAATTCAAAATATGGCATAAATATATTGGAAGCGGTAAAAGCAATACTGGTATTTAGTAAAGACAGGATATCATCTGATAAACAGGATAACAATAGATATTTCAAAACAGTGTAAAGTAATTGACATTTCAATCGGTAAACCAATTTCAATTCATGGTAAATAAAAAGTAATCATCACTTTAAGAAAACTATTGGATGTTTTTATTTCATAATAGACAATACGGGTGATCAGCCCATAAAGTCCCCATACCGGACAAAAAGTCCCTCTGGCCATCATTTCCTTTCATTAGGATAGCTTGGGTTCCCAAGAGGCAACACATTGGCCTATAAAGGTGTCGAACTGGACAGACCAGAATTACACAATACTACTTCTCAAAAATTGATGGAACCAGCATTACCCGTTCGCCTCGACTCTCCAATCGTTAGGAATCCTTGGAAACCATTTAGACGGAGTTCCTAACATTTTTATTAGAAACCTTATTTTTAAAACATTAAGCTTTGAAAAACTCTTTTATCTTCATAAAACATTTTAATACTTAATCTTTTCAAAAACTTTTACTTCGAGGTACCTTCGACTCTCTGATAACAAATCAGCCCAGTCTATAAGTAACCTCAAAGTATTTTAAGAAAACATCTCATTTTGATTTACAATGATAGAAGTCAAAGGTTTTGACTAGGTTTTCTGACATCAATGAAAAGGGGTACAAGTCTGAATCAAGAAGATATTGACTCATGTGGAAATCTGGGCTTCAATTAGGGTATAAGGGAACAATCCAAGTCAAAGGTCAAAGATATCAATTAAGTCTAGTTTTAAAATCATTTGATCAAGTTGTAAGGTTTAAAAGTCATCGATAAAGGATAACAAGTTTGTAAAGCAGTGTTTAGGGCAACATGATATTTGATAAGTATTTTAAAATCAACACAGGGTATCTGGGTCACGGACATAAGTCAAGTGGAACACTGGTTTATCGGTCAGTCAATATGACTTGATTATAGTAAATTATAGGACATATATGGTCAAGAAGAAATTAAAAAGAATTAGTGTTGTTTAACTCTGGATGACAGTATGGTCAAGAAGCAATTAAAAAGAATTATGCTGGTCTAGGGTTTACATGTGTTGAACCAGGGTTTATCAATAAAGATTTTGGATACATGCAAAGGTAAGTTTATAACAGAAGTATGATCAACATGGTATGGAATAGGCATGCTTGAATCTACAAGATACAGCAGTTTCAATAATATAAACTTTCAGAGGAAAGACTGAGTTACTTGCCTCCGGTAGAATGCAACAGCTACAGCTCAGCCTACTGAAACTCAACCTTGCTAGGGCCTACGTCCTTCGTATCTACATAAACCATAATCACAACTTTAGAATACTATACCTCTTAATCGTCTAATCCTATTCTACCCAAACGATTCTTATAACGCATGGATACTCAACATATAACATACGTACCTGACATTATACTAGAATCACCTCGTAAATAGATATTCACTTAAGCACGTAGCACATAGAACATACATATCACGTAGCCACTTAGCAGATAAAGTTGACTCATAACAGTCATACTATTAGATATACACTTTTCTACATAAATAATTTCACGAAAATCAGACGGAGTCCCCTTTATAATATGGACTATCACGTCGGAACATATCCGACTCCACTTCACAATCAAATACCTACGATGGATTAAATATCCACCTACACTTCCAATGGAATACATAATATCATGATAACTCATAATCATACTATTTACCACATAATCCGAAATCATCAATAATCATTAAACCATGTTTAACGAATCACTAACATCACATATCTCTTAATAATCCAAATAATTCACATATATTCATATAAATTCGAGTTAGTGTTCTAAAAATTTCGAAAGCTAATCATGCAGCCTTATAAATTTCAAAACATTATATACGAATAATAATTATATTTTCGACTCATGTTCATCATCGTCGATTCACCGGCTCATTCCGAAAATCATAGCCGACGGGCAAAAGTTTCGGTGGTACTCTTAATTTGAGCCTCCAACACGAAAATTCTACCATTTATAAGCAGTTAACATCGAATATAATCATGTATAAGCATCAAAGTCGAACTGGACAACAAGGAAAATGAATCAAGAACTCGAACAACAGCACCGAACAAGCTATACATGCATATATATTCAAACATGAACTGATAAACTCAATACCAACATGATTAAAGTATAAAAATAAGCACAAGAATTCATGGGCATCAATTTAACATTAAAATCGAAGCAAGTCAAAACTCGAAATGGGTTTTGAAACTATCATCACCAAATCAACATGCATCGACAGTACTAGATAGAGAATCAAAAACCGAGCAAAACTGCGGTTTCAGATCATACAAAACAAGGAAGAGGGAGTGTTAAGGGAGAGAGAGAGAACCGAGAGAGAGAACAGAGAGATTCGTGAGAGACTGCAAAAGAAAATGAAGAAGAGGCTGTCGCCTCTTACCAATTTTGCAAGGGCAAAATGGTAATTTACTAATTACTATTTACTTTTCTGAAAAACTATAATTTTAATCACTTTTAAATTGAAATAAAATAGGAAATGGGGAGAAAATATTTCATAAAATTTTTTAAAATAAAGTTCATGAAATTAGAAGCATCCCCATATTTTTAAAATAATATTTGGATAAAAAATGAATTTTATACGAATTTTCGAAATAACGGTTCTTTAAAAGAAATAATAATTTTTAAATCATTTTAAAATACCAAAACACACAATTAAATACCCACACTAATTTTACAAACTAATTCTTGTCTCAAAGATGATAATGCAAAAAATTTCATGATTTAAATCAATTCCAATGATTTTATATGATTTTTAAAAGATTAAAAATGCACTTTAAAAATACTTTTAATGCTGTAAAAATACAAACAAAATTCCACGAACATGTACGAAATCATCATATACTCACATAAACATGATTTCACATATACCTTGACTTCACAAAATTTATCTATCATATAATTCACATAATTTCCACATTTAACAATTAAATAAGCATTTAATAATTTACGAAAAATTCTAAGTCGTTATAAGGTAAGCATATACGAAAGTTGTAACTGATTGATACTTGATTAATTTTTGATTGATTCTTAATTAATTTAAATATCTTGTAATTCCATCTGTGTCCTTGTAGTTTATTTGTGAATATTTTGTATTAATTGCCAACTTAAATCTAAGTCAATATAAGCCATTCAACCCAACGATCATAAATAGATCTTCGGTTCTCTTTTAAGGTTTGGTTCTCATTTGAATCAAGCCATATATATATATATATATATATATATATATATATATATATATATATAATATTATCTCTTTAAGTAATATATGAATATTATAATATAAAAAAATATTGAGAAATCCATCCAATAGAATCTGTGAAATTTTTTTCAATCCACAAAAATCTTGATAAATCAATCCACTAAAATCTAACAAAATCTACATAGAATTAAAAGAATCTGTGTATAGTCTTTGTAGAATTTAAACAATCCGTGAATTTAAAAAAATCCATTAAAATCCATGGATTATTAGAAATTCATTAAAATCTAAGTTGAATACACCCTTAATTCAATCCCGATTTTAAAGAATTTTAATAGATTTCTAGAATGTAGGTGTATTCAATTTGGATTTTAAAAAATCCTTTAAAATCTGGTGGTATTCAATAAGGATTTTAAAATATCTTTTAAAATCTAGTTGTATTCAACTTGGATTTTAAAAAGTCCTTTAAAATAATGGTATTCAATTCAGATTTTAAAAAATCCAATAAAATCGGATGGCATTCAAAAATCAATGAATTTTTTGGATTTGATAAAAGAGTGAATTTTGATGGATTTGCTAGTGTATTTTTTATTTTTGAAAATTTTCTAAAATCCAAGAGATTTTGAAGAACTTTTTAGAAATTCTATTTTTAAATCAGTAAAATATTATTATCAATGATTGAAACACACCTCCGCCCATAAATATCATTACAAAGATACTCATCATATTTATATTTTATTTTTAACTAATAATAAAAAAATTTGTTTGCAACATTACAAAAAAAGTTTTTATTTTATTTTCAAGAAAACACAATCTCGTATATCGTGGATTTGCTAATGGTACACAATCTACACAAGATGATATTTTCTTAAAAATAAAAGCATTTTATAGTATACTGACAAATGAAAAGAATGATAATGACCAATATAATGAGAACGAGGAACACATGGAATGAGACTTCAATTTGTTATTTTTTGAAATATTATTTTTGTATTTTTTAATTTGTTATTCAAATATTTTATTTTAGAAATATGTTATTCGAATCTTGTTTTATTTTGAACTATATTGATTTTAATATATATATATGTATATATGTATATATATATATATATATATATATATATATATAATATTATCTCTTAAGTAATATGAATATTATAAAATCAAAAAATATTGAGAATTCAATCCAATAGAATCTGTGAAATTTTGTTCAATCCACAAGAATCTAGATAAATCAATCCACTAAAATCTAACAAAATCTACATAGAATTAAAAGAATTTGTATAGAGTCTTTGTAGAATTTAAACAATCGGTGAATTTAAAAAAATTCATTAAAATTCATGGATTATTAAAAATTTATTAAAATCTCTGTTGAATACACCCTTATAAGTTGTAGGAGTATTATTTATCTCATTCAACATATACATACAGTTTAAGAACTGATAAGACATTAAATTATTTACAAATATGGCATTCTCAAAAATCATCATTTGCAGCATTTTATTAATGTTTGTGTCAATGGTCTATAATCAATTCAATCAGAGGCTGCAGTAAGTAGGATTTCAGTTCATGGCGGCCAAATGACAGACACTAATCATCCTTTACCCAGTAAGATAATTCTATCATTACATGCTATAAGGATTCTAATATTTAAGAGTTTATGACTATAAAAATTTCCAAACAATTTCTACATTTTTTATGTTGTCGTTTACTGAATTTTTAAAAAATAAATAATTATTAATTTTACGATCAATATTTAATTAATTTGATTATAGTTTTTTTTGTAAAATATTTAAATAGCAACATAGTATTTTTATCAAATTATTACAAGTATTATAAGAATGGATTAATTTTTGTGCAGGAACGTTGTGTACCGATCCCACTTGCCCCGGAAAGTGTTGTTGGGTGATACTTTGCTGTCGTGAGGAAAATGGACAGGACAAAAATGTTATTGAAAGTGTCGTTGGGTGATATTTTGCTGTCATGAGGAAAATGGACATGACAAAAATGTTATTACCTATTAGAGCAATCCTTGATAGACGGAATTAAATTTTTTAATTCAATTGTATGTATAATATTTAGTTATCATTTAATAATATTTATGGTTAAGATGATTTTATTTTTTAATATTTCCAAATTTGTATTATCTAATAATAATTAAGTGTTTTAGATGTCAAAATCTACTGTTGCATATAGAGAGTACTGGTCAAACAAAGATGAGAAACAACGACGTTAGGACCTAAAAAGACTAGAGGTGGTGTCTCAAAAGACTCTGCCACTCAAGTTAAGTGAAATATACTATATGGCGGATAATAAGTAAATAAAAATGATATTTTTTTATTAAAATATAACTTATAATATAACTTATACTTAATAATATAAGTGAAATAAGCTTGATAAGATAATTCAAGTGCTAAGAATTTATCTTCTGTCATCCCAAATTTTTGAATTAGATTCTCGTTCATCTTGAAATTTCTAAAAACATATATTTATTTCTATGTGCGTGACATATGATTGTTGTACATGTATCATCGTAGCTAAATAAAATTTTCCACTATCCATCATTTTGTTAAGATGTACCTTTGACTTACGTTGGTAACATTTTCCATTTATGTACATAGTCTTCTAAATCATGGTTAGCTAACTTATTGGACTAGATTACATTATTGGATTTCTTACATGAGATGATAACTGTATTATAGTTCGACCTAAATTTGCAAGTTATTAATAGTTTGTCTAGCCCACAAATTGTCTAATCAACTGACTCATTGGATTGGACAATAACTTATCTAGATCTTTCATTTGAAATGTATTGTGTTAGCCAAATTTTGTTCATGTATCACCGTAATTAATCAATTGACTAAAATGAATAATTTATAGACAAACATACCCATAATAAGGTCAATATTTACTAGTTCCATTATTTGACCCACTATGCTGCTATAAAGTTTTAAGTGTTAGAAAAATGATTCTTTGTTTTGAAAATAAAATGAACCACGAAAAAATTATCTATGTAAGAGTAATGTTACATGTACGGGAAAAAATCCAAAAATAATTCCTAAATGATACATATTGTTTCTTTAATAGTTAAATTCAAATTAACACTCGCGAATCCGTGACATTTATGAGAAAATAATTAATAAAAAAATAATAACTCATCTTTTGGAAATCAATTCGGTAACTCTAGAATTACTCTTTATGTAAAGCACATTTTCTCAATGAAATGGATGAAAAAGAAAAAAAATTCTTAAAATATACTACGGTGTTAGTTAAATGACATCATTTGTTAGTCATTAAATACTATTATATTATCGTAAAAGTTATTCATAGTGCATTAATAAGAGATATATTATATATATATATATATATATACATATATTACCGTAATATTGTTTTAAGAAAAAAAATTATTTACTGGATAGTTGTATATGAGATATGTTATTAGATTATATTAATAGTTATTCTTTCTCGGCCAAATTTTCTAGTTGATCAAGTTCTAAAAAGTAAGTGCTTTCCTCATTGCTCGGTTATGAGGGCTCTGCTTGGTAATTCTCCTTTTTTTATTTGGAAAAGTATGTTATGGAGAAGGGGACTTATCTCAAAGGATGTGTGTCACAGAATTGGAGATGGTCTTAGTACTCGTTCATATCAAGATCAGTGGATTCCATCACCGACAAGTTTTACTGTGTGCTCCCCTATATCCTTACCTTTGAATGCTATTGTTTCTACCACTCCTAAGGAGTGATTGTCCTCGAATTCTAAGATATTGCAGAATCATTTCCTTACTTTTGAAATTGATTTAATTATCCATATTCCTTGGTCAAGATATTTAAGGCCAAACTTCTTTTATTGGTATTTTGATAAACTTGGTAACTACTCTGTTAAAAGTAGGGATGGCAATTTCGGGTTTTGGGTCGGGTTCGTGTTGGATCAAATTTTACCTGGTTGTTTCGAGTTGATTTTTTCTTAACCCTAACCCGTACCTACCGGGTTCGTGTCGGGTTTCGGGTCATTTCGGGTTTCGCCACCTCAATTCTTTTTTAGAGCGATTCAAAATATGCTCTTATATTATGTACTTCCTCTGTCTCGATTTATAGGGCATGATTGCTTTTGCAAAAATTTTAAGAAAAAATAGTTCATTTCTCTTTCATTGCACTTGAAAGTTACAATTCGAATGTATAATATGTACTGTACCCATTTTGTGAGGTATAAAAAATAACATGACATACGAAAAATATTGTTATTACAATATTGAATATATAATATTAAATCAATTAGCGAGTTCTATCATTGCACGTGTAAGTTATTTTATTGTACTTAAATTTAGTTATTTTAAACATAAAGTATTTCAAAAACAGGGTTATAAAAAGAGGGTTCATTAATTTTCAGGTCATTTTCGGGTTTTAGGTTCGTGTTTGATTGTACCTGGTAGTTTCGGGTAGAATTTTTGTTTAACCCAAATTCATATTTTCTCGGGTTGGGTTCGTGTCATGTTTCGGGTTGGGTCGGAAATTGCCACCCCTAGTTAAAAGTGGGTATGCTATTGGGTATCTTTCTAAATATGATATGATGGGCCAGGTACATCATCAGATATGAGTAAATGGTGTAAGTGGCTTTGGAGTTTGACAATATCCCCGAAAATCAAAATTTATATGTGACATATCTATTATGATGTTATCCTTACTATAAGTAACCTTCATGCACATCATGTTCCAGTAGTTAATGGATGTCATAGGTGCGGTTGTTTCGAGCAGATGAGTTACGCAATTTTTACATGTTATGACTCACGACAGGGATGGAAAGTGAGCCCATGGAAGGACGTGGTATGAAAGTTTGGTAATAGTAATATGCTCGCCATTATGTTATATTTATGGCATATTTTGAATCAAAATGAGTTTGAGCCATTTTTATATTTATGTTAGCTGATGTGGCAACATCTAATAAATTTTTCATAAGAAAGTAAATCCAAATATTCAAACTACATACCACACAGCGTGTTTAATGCTTTCAGAATATGCGGCTTCCGTATCAAGAAGTTTTAAACTATTTTGATGGAGCTTTTAGTAGTGTTTTTTCAAGTGTTGGTCTTAGTGTGACTATTCGGGATTCTAATGGGGCATGTATAGCAGCAAGTTCTAGCAAAATAGTGTTTTGCTCTTTTGTTTTAATGGCTTAAATTGGCTGTTGATTGCGGTATATATCCGGTGGAGGGTGACTCGCTTGAAGTAACGACCCTTGTTAGTAAAGTAGGAGTGTTATCTGAATTAGGACTGTTGGTGGAAGATATTTAGTTTCTCATGGTTGCAAATCATGTTCATACTATCTTGAAAATTTTATCGGGAAACAAATGGTGTTGCAGATGGTCTTTTCAAATTTGGGTTGAGTTGCGAGCAAGCCTAGATTTGGTTGGAGGATAAAAGCCCCACATGGCTTCATACCCTTTTTATTCTAGTTTTAGGAATTATTTGATCTTGATGATAGCCCACTACGCCATAGATGGGCGTATGTAACGCACTCCTACTGTTGCAATAGACACGTTTTTTGTTACATTAGGCCTAAGGTAACACACTTTTACCATTTCATCTGCTAATGTTATCTTTGACCTCAAATGTAACGCTCAACTTCTCAATGTTAATACAAGGGAAAACGTTACATCAGGACCATAAAGTAACACAAAATCAAGCAAATGCAACACTAGTAGGTGTTACTTTAGTTTAGCCAGTAACACTAGGTGCTACGTGGCATGTGGGGCCCACGTGACACCTGGCATCCTGCCACGTGGCACTTGACACGTGGTACCATTGACACGTGGCATCTTGACACATGGCACACCTTTACCATGTGGCATATTGTGGGGCCCACACTGATACGTGGCATATTTTGGGGCCCACACTAACACGTGGCATACTGTGGGTCCCACACTAACACGTGTCATATGTGGAGCCACACTGACACGTGGCATGCTATGAGTCCTACACTGACACGTGGCAGGTGTGGGACCCACACTGACACGTGGCAGGTGTGGGGCCACACTGACACGTGGCATGTGGGGTCCACTTTCTAACCACATATTTACCTAATGCAACACCACATAATTATCTAATTTAACACTGTAATTATCTATTGCAACTCTGCAATAAGGCTAATTTAACACTTTTGTATTCTAATGTTACACTAAAATTTAATATTGCAACACTAGCAACTATAGCAATTGCAACACTAAAATTGAAAATTTTGCAAGATCTGATTTATATATATATCAACCCCTTTACAAAAAAAGAATAACTTAATTTTTTCAATGATACAACGTGTAATTTATCTTTTCCCTTTTCTTTCATTTTCAAATTTTAAAATTTGGTAGTGAAAAATTATTTGTTCTTAGTAAATGAGATTGAAGGGAATATATTTAGATGCGTTAAAATAATTCAGGACTTATCGTTTATAGATAATAAATCACATGTTTAAGACTTGTTTAGTGACAAAACTGGTAAGTACAGGTGTAGTTTTTCTAGAAAAAGGAAGTTAATGTTAGTAAACTCTCAAGTGTCATACGAGTTCTAATGTGGAACATTAGAATGTTCGAATGTAGAATTTGAAAAAAAAACCATAATTTTTTTACGGTAAAATGAAAATTTTAAACCAAAATGAATTAAAAAAGAACACCAATGACTTATCTCCATTTAAACGATCTTGGTTGTGAGTTTAGCTATGGGTTGGAGAAGTTCAAAAGTAGAATATATGAAAAACCTTAAGCATTTTTAAAATTGAAAGTTTGTGGAAATTATTCTTTAAGATAAAGACCGAGAATAATGGTAAGACACATTAATTACCCTTTTCATTTTCAAATTTAGAACATGGTAATTATTTCCACAAAATTCTTAAAAATATATATACACACATTAATTACCTTTTTAAAAAAATAATTACTAATGTGCTCAACAAAATTCTTAAAAATATAAAGACCAAGAATGTTAGAACATGGTAGTGAGAAAATTATATTAGGTGAAAAATAACTTGTTCATACCACAAATGATTGAAGGGATTATATTTAAATGCGAAAAAATAATTCAGGAGTAATATCTATATTAAAAGACAAGGTTAGTGACCGGATTGTGTTGACATATTTATATGATGTAATACGGGAAGTTACCGTAATTGTTACGATTAGGTATTGCCTATATAAGCGTTCATTATATTGTAAACAAAAAAAGGCTTTATGCCTTCACGATTGAGTAAAAGAGTATTTGCGAATACTCTATCATGGTATCAAGAGCCTTACTAAAACTGGAGACCTTGACCTAAACTTAGCGACGACGAATCTGACAACGACCATTTTCATAATATATTTCTTGATGACAAAACCGATGACGACGAATCTGAAAACAATGACGACGATCTAATGTTATTAATCTCTCAAGTGTCAGACAAATTCTAATGTGGAACCGGAATGTTCGAATGTAGAATTTGATAAAAAAAACATAATATTTTTATGGTAAACTAAAATGAATGAAAAAACGAACACCAATGACTTATCTCCATTTAAACGATTTTGATTGTGAGTTTAGCTATAGTTCGGAGAAGTTCAAAAGTAGAATATATGACAAACCTTAAGTATTTTTAAAATTGGAAGTTTGTGGAAATAATTTTTTTAACATAAAGACCTAGAATAATGGTAAGACACATTAATTACCTTTTTTTTCATTTTCAATTTTAGAACACGGTAGTGAAAAATTAATTGTTCATAGTGGATGTGATTGAAGGACTTACATTTATATTCGTAAAAATAATTCAAGACCAATATCAATATTAATAAATTGGATGTTTAAGAAAAGTTTAGTGATGGGACTAAAAAGTACAAGTGTAGATTTTTTGGAAAAAAGAACGGAATAATATTAACCTTCCAAGTGTAGTACGTCTTCTACTGTGGAAGCAGAAGGTTCGAATGTAGAATGTGTAAAACATGTAAAACTTTATTTTTTTAATGCTAAAACATGTAATTTAAAGAATAATGTCTGAATGAAAGGAACACCAATGACTTATTCCCATTTAAAACAAAATTGGTTACGAGAATGACTTATTCCCATTTAAAACAAAATTGGTTACGAGTTCAGGTGTGGGATTAAGAAGTTCTAAAGTAGAATATTTTAGAATTTCTCAATATTTTTATAATTGCAAGTTTTTTGAAGTAATTGTTTTTAATATATGAACACCAAGAATTCTAATTTGAGTAAATGTATTTTGTTGCAAATATAAATACCAATAAATGTGTTTATTTTAGTGCGCTATATTTAAAATTGCAATTTTTTTTAGGTCTAAAGCAGATCTATAATTTAAAATAAAAATTGAAATGCTTGTGCAATATAAAAATCTATTCGTTAACCAATCTTGAACACATTTCAAAAGAATATGCGAATATAAAACTTGAACGTTTTGAAACATTGAGGGCTGATAGGTATTTCGTATAAAACTTCGAGGGCTAAAAGGTCATTAAGCCTTATTATTATTACAAACCTGAATTTAAAAATATATTATTATTACACACCAAAGTTCTCAAAAGTTCTACTGGCCGTTCTCACAACTAACTAAAGATCTCCTCACTAAGCTGTTATTGCATCTACCTCGGGAGCTATCTCAAAACAAACCAACTCAGGACCACGGTAAGTGCGCTTCCTTGCGGTTTGGATTGTACGAACCATGATTCTTAGATTACTGTCAAAAGGGTTAGACAAAATAATAATGAGCCAACGCCCAGCAAGTAACTAAAGATCTCAACTGAAAACAATATAACAGGGTATCGCAGAAGATGACAGTAATTCAAAATATGACATAAATATACTGGAAGCGGTAAAAGAAATACTGGTATTTAGTAAAGACAGGTTATCATCTGATAAACAGGATAACTATAGATATTTCAAAAATGTGTAAAGTAATTGACATTTCAATCGGTAAACCAATTTCATTTCATTTCATGGTAAATAAATAGTAATCATCACTTTAAGAAAACTGATTGGATGTTTTTATTTCATAATAGACAATACGGGTGATCAGCCCATAAAGTCCCCATACCGGACACAAAGTCCCTCTGGCCATCATTTCCTTTCATTAGGATAGCTTGGGTTCCCAAGAGGCAACACATTGGCCTATAAAGGTGTCGAACTGGACAGACCAGAACTACACAATACTACATCTCAAAAATTGACGGAACCAGCATTACCCGTTCGCCCCGTCTCTCCAATCGTCAAGAATCCGTGGAAACCATTTAGACGGAGTTCCTAAAATTTTTATTAGAAATCTTATTTTTAAAACATTAAGCTTTGCAAAACTCTTTTATCTTCATAAAACATTTTAATACTTAATCTTTTCAAAAACATTTACTTCGAGGTACCTTCAACTCTCTGATAACAAATCAGGCCAGTCTAAGTAACCTCAAAGTATTTTAAGAAAACATCTCATTTTGATTTACAATGATAGAAGTCAAAGGTTTTGATTAGGTTTTCTGACATCAATGAAAATGGGTACAAGTCTGAATCAAGAAGATATTGACTCAAGTGGAAATCTGGGCTTCAATCAGGGTATAAGGGAACAATCCAAGTCAAAGGTCAAAGATATCAATTAAGTCTAGTTTTAAATTCATTTGATCAAGTTGTAAGGTTTAAAAGTCATTGATAAAGGATACTCCCTCCGTCCCAACCATTAGTTAACATATGGGTTCGGGCACGGAGACCAAAGAAAATATATAAAAAAATGGGTGAAAAGTGAAAAAATTGAGTAAAGTGGTGGGACCCATAAATATATAATGTATAAAGTGGGTATAGTGGAGGAGAAAAGTGAGTAAAGTGATGGGACCCATAAATATATAATGTATAAAGTGGGTATAGTGGAGGAAAGTAGTGGATGTAGTTGATTTTTATATATATAAAATTTTACTATTTTAGGAAAGTTTTGAAATGTGAAGAATTGGATGGGACATCCCAAAAAGGAAAGTGTGAAGAAATGGATGGGACAGAGGGAGTAACAAGTTTGTAAAGCAGTGTTTAGGGCAACATGATATTTGATAAGTATTTTAAAATCAACACAGGGTATCCGGGTCACGGATATAAGTCAAGTGGAACACTAGTTTATCGGTTAGTCAATATGACTTGATTATAGTAAATTGTAGGACATATATGGTCAAGAAGCAATTAAAAAGAATTAGTGTTGTTTAACTCTGGATGACAGTATGGTCAAGAAGCAATTAAACCGAATTATGCTGGTCTAGGGTTTACATGTGTTGAACCAGGGTTTATCAATAAAGATTTTGGATATATACAAAGGTAAGTTTATAACATAAGTATGATCAACATGGTATGGAATAGGCATGCTTAGATCTACAAGATACAACAGTTTCAATAATATAAACTTTCAGAGGAAAGACAGAGTTACTTGCCTCCGGTAGAATGCAACAGCTACAACTCAGCCTACTGAAACTCAACCTTAGCCTTCCCTTTATTGCTAGGGCCTACTGTAATAACCGCGAAATTTTCGAATAATTTTCCTACCCGATATTTAAATTTTATTTACGAGCGATGCACTAGTATATTTTTATTAGCACGTTTTTGTAAAATTTAGAAATTTTATATATTCATATGTGAGAAAAAATTATATTTAATTATATTTACTTGGTATTTATTAAAATTAGGAAATTTAGGAAAATAAGATTTTAAGTTTGGGTCGAATTTATTTTAGAAAACCAAATTAGAGTATCGTTTAATTAGCCAGCACGGGAGAAACGAGATCTTTTCACCAAACATTGCACCAATATAAAAATAATCATTATATTTTTTATTTTATTTTTCAGCATTTATTTTGTCTCCCACAAATTATTTCTTTTTAATTTAATAAATAAAAGGCATCAAGTATCATCATTATTAGGATATGGGTGTACATTTTTTAAAACCAGGAGCACAAACCTTGTCCCCACGTGTTGTACGTTTTGTTCACAAAGCCTGTTTAATAAATCACAGGTTATAATCACAACACAAGACACGGGTTCTATTTTTTTTTCTTCTCTGCAAAAATAGAAAACAGGCTTTACTTTATTTTCTTCCTCTGCAAAACCGAAGTAGAACCACAGACTATTTTTTCCCCCATCTTTTCCTTCCTGCAAGACACCAATCCTGCTTCGTTTTTTTTACCAAAAGCTCGAACCATATAAATATATACATAAACACAGAGTAACCACAGGTAGTTTATATTTTTTTTTCAGTTTCATTCTTCATTTTTTTTTCTATTATACCGATTGGTTTTATTTTGTTTGGGTGTGTTTGAATCGGATTAAGGGGGAGGGGGATGATTGTTGTTGTAATCAGAGAAGGGAGAAGTGGTGAGATGGTTGCTAGGGGGGATCGATTCTTGTTTTGGATGAAGAACCACCACCGATTGGTGGTGGTGGTTATGATGGGTCGAGGGGAAGAGGGAGAAAGAGAAAGGTCGACGGAGAGAGGAAAGATTAGAGGGAGGAGAGGAAGAGAGAAGAGAGGGAGTCGGAAAAGAAGGACGGTGAAGAGAAGTGAGGAGGGTGGAGATTGTGGTGTTGGGTTTTGTTGTGGTGGTTGCCGGAGGTATAAGGTGGAGGGAGAGATAGCGAGAGAGAGAGAGAGGGGGGGGGGGTTGCAGAGAGAGATTGAGTCCGAAAGGGAGGCGGAGAAAGAGATTGAGAGAGAACGAGAGGGAGAGACTGGCGCAGGGGAGGGGGTGGGACCCACGGTGGGGTGAGGTGGGGCCCACGTAAATTTTCTGTTATAAAAATAAAAATAATAATAAAATATTAACGTAACAATAAAAAAATTAATGATCGTATGTTTTTTTTTCGGGATTCATATAAATAAATAAAAAGAGGTTAAATTGATTTAGATAAAATTGGAATATTATTTTGTGAGAATTAATTAATTAAATAAAATGGTAAAATTGAGTAATTAATTAAATTAGAATAATTAGTGATTATTTTGGACGTAAATTAGAGATTTAATAATTTGTCGATAAAAAGAGGAATAATTGGGAATAAAAAGGATCAGAAAGAGGTATTATTTTAGAAGATTTATAATTAGCGTTTCCAGTTTATTTTAAATAACCGGATCGAGTCAAATTATTTTAGAGATTAAAATTGGTGTAATATTTAATTATTTACGAGATTAAAAATAGAGTATTGCCGTTAATTTCCGTAACCCTATTTTCGTTTTAAGTCGGATTATCGGATAATAAAAAAAATAGGATTTATTTTCGAGATTTAATTCCTGAGTTCGAAGAGAGATTTAATTATCTGGGAATTGTTTTTCGTTAATTATTGTGGATATATCCAAGAGATATTTTATTTTTAAATATTATATTATTGGTTCAGGAATATTTTTAATTTGACGAATTGCTCATATTTTTCTCGTTGCCATTTTTAGAGAATAATTCCCGAGCTGTAGATCAAAGCCAAGTTCACGGGTAGAGTATAAATTTTATCTGCATTTATTGCACTTCGAGATCAAGGCAAGTTCCTTCTGACCCTCACTCCTTTTGAAATATTTCGAGAAATGCTGAGATATTATTATGTTAAGATATGTTTTGGATTATCAGTTCGTTATAAAATATCATGTTATTGATTCAGAAAAATTATAGATATATTTCCAAAATTTTGATAAATTCGTAAAACGTACTTAGATTGAAATCTAGGGCATCTTATTGTTCAAGATGGCCCATAAATATTATTCAGTTAGAACTACGCTCATATATCGAGGTAGTTTAGACTTTATTGACTTCAATCGGATCTATTGTCCAGATCCGATAAATTTTGTTTCAATGTTTAAATTTGATTCATTGTTCGAATCAAAATAGATACAATTAGAAAAGTAAATAGGAGCATGGTATATCATCAGAATTTCCCCTAAAATACCTACTCTAGTGTATTTGGAAGTTTTCTTTCTGAATCGAGTCGTTCTTATTAATTCAAGACGACCCCACATGATTTATTCTAATCAAGAAACCTTACTTGTTCAAGGTGGTTATTTAATTGTCTCATACTGACATATTGTTCGTGTCAATATAATAAATTATTTTCTTTTGAAATTATTGTGACGGCCTATTGTTCAGGTCGGTCTTGTACAAAGTGTAGACTGGCGGTCGGGCAGAATCGAATAAGAATCCAAATCAATCAATTTTTATTCGGAGAAATAATCTTATAATTCACTGGTCAACATGGGAGATGGCCCATGGATTTTCTTTCAGATCAACACGAGGAATAAAGTCGTGGTATCGAAAGAGAAATGTTAACATTTTTGGCACAAATGATGCCAGGTTGACTTTTTAACCACCTTTTTGCTAGCAAAACGATATAGTGGTACCTGCGACATAGTAGTGATCGTGCTATGGGGTATCACGGGTGTGCGGTACTTGAGACACAGCGGTTGATCTCGCTGTGGGGTATCGTAAAGGCGGAAGACCGGTATCTCAAGTTTTAAATTCCAATTTCTTTATTCAGAGATAAGTTGTTTAAGTTTATCAGTAAGTATTTCCATGGCATTTTGCCTGCATACGAGTATCTTTCATAAATAGAGTTGTTTTCTTTCCACCTTCCTTGTTAGTGAGAGAGCGAGTCAGGGGACTTGCTGAGCACCTAGTTGCTCATTCTTGTTGTTGATATTGTTTTTCAGTAAAGGTGGAACAAGGCGAAACCTCTCATTTCAAGGGGAAGGAGAAAATGAACCAGGGTACTGAGTGGGACTAGTATGCTTACCTCAGAGACGATGACCCAATCGAAGACTATTAGCATCTGTTCCGACGTGTTTATTGATATCGTGTGTACTAGTTATATGTTGTAATAATTCTGAGACTTGTCGATGCTCGGACTTGTGGGATGGAACCACTGATGTACGATAAAACCTTCATGTTCATTATGCGTTGTATTGCATTTTTGAATAAGGCAGGTATTGACTGTAAGTGGCGACCTAAGTCTACAAACAGTGGATTTGGGGGCGTCACACCTACGTCCTTCGTATCTACATAAACCATAATCACTACTTTAGAATACTATACCTCTTAATCGTCTAATCCTATTCTACCCAAACGATTCTTATAACGCATCGATACTCAACATATAACATACGTACCTAACATTATACTAGAATCATCTCGTAAATAGATATTCACTTAAGCACGTAGCACATAAAACATACATATCACGTAGCCACTTAGCAGATAAAGTTGACTCATTAGCGGTCATACTATTAGATATACACTTTACTACATAAATAATTTCACGAAAATCGGACAGAGTCCCCTTTATAATGTGGACTATCCCGTCGGAACATATCCGACTCCACTTCACAATCAAATACCTACGATGGATTCAATATCCACCTACACTTCCAATGGAATACATAATATCATGATAACTCATAATCATACTATTTACCACATAATCCGAAATCATCAATAATCATTTAACCATGTTTAACGAATCACTAACATCACATATCTCTTAATAATCCAAATATTTTACATATATTCATAAAAATTCAAGTTAGTGTTCTAAAAATTTCGAAAACTAATCATGCAGCCTTATAAATTTCGAAAACATTATATACGAATAATAATTATATTTTTGACTCATGTTCATCATCGTCGATTCACCGGCTCATTACGAAAATCATAGCTGACGGGCAAAAGTTTCGGTGGTACTCTTAATTTGAGCCTCCAACACGAAAATTCTACCATTTATAAGCAGTTAACATCGAATATAATCATGTATAAGCATTAAAGTCGAACTGGAAAACAAGGAAAATGAGTCAAGAACTCGAACAACAGCACCGAACAAGCTATACATGCATATATATTCAAACACGAACTGATAAACTCAATACCAACATGATTCAAGTATAAAAATAAGCACAAGAATTCATGGGCATCAATTTAACATTAAAACCGAAGCAAATCAGTCAAAACTCGAAATGGGTTTTGAAACTATCATCACCAAATCAACATGCATCGACAGTACTAGGTAAAGAATCAAAAACCGAGCACAACTGCGGTTTCAGATCATACAAAATAAGGAAGAGAGAGAGAGAACCGAGAGAGAGAACAGAGAGATTCATGAGAGACTGCAAAAGAAAATGAAGAAGAGGCTGTCGCCTCTTACCAATTTTGCAAGGGCAAAATGGTAATTTACTAATTACTATTTACTTTTCTGAAAAACTATAATTTTAATCACTTTTAAATTGAAATAAAATAGGAAATGGGGAGAAAATATTTCATAAAATTTTTTAAAATAAAGTTCATGAAATTAGAAGCATCCCCATATTTTTAAAATAATATTTGGATAAAAAATGAATTTTATACGAATTTTCGAAATAAAGGTTCTTTAAAAGAAATAATACTTTTTAAATCATTTTAAAATACCAAAACACACAATTAAATACCCACACTAATTTTACAAACTAATTCTTGTCTCAAAGATGATAATGCAAAAAATTTCATGATTTAAATCAATTCCAATGATTTTATATGATTTTTAAAAGATTAAAAATGCACTTTAAAAATACTTTTAATGCTGTAAAAATACAAACAAAATTCCACGAACATGTACGAAATCATCATGTAATCACATAAACATGATTTCACATATACCATGACTTCACAAAATTTATCTATCATATAATTCACATAATTTTCACATTTAACAAATAAATAAGCATTTAATAATTTGCGAAAAATTCTAAGTCGTTATAAGGTAAGCTAAAGAGATGGAATAAATGTAACGATACATGAGGGAGATATATGATACGAAAGTTGTAACTGATTGATACTTGATTAATTTTTGATTGATTCTTAATTAATTTAAATATCTTGTAATTACATCCTTGTCCTTGTAGTTTATTTGTGAATATTTTGTATTAATTGCCAACTTAAATCTAAGTCAATCTAAGCCATTCATCTTGTATGAACCCAACGATCATAAATAGATCTTCAGTTCTCTTTTAAGGTTTGGTTCTCATTTGAATCAAGCCCTATATATATATATATATATATATATATAATATTATCTCTTTAAGTAATATATGAATATTATAAAATAAAAAAATATTGAGAAATCCATCCAATAGAATCTTTGAAATTTTGTTCAATCCACAAAAATCTTGATAAATCAATCCACTAAAATCTAACAAAATCTACATAGAATTAAAAGAATGTGTGTAGAGTCTTTGTAGAATTTAAACAATCCATGAATTCAAAAAAATCCATTAAAATCCATGGATTATTAGAAATTCATTAAAATCTAAGTTGAATACACACTTAATTCAATCGGGATTTTAAAGAATTTTAATAGATTTCTAGAATCTAGGTGTATTCAATTTGGATTTTAAAAAATCCTTTAAAATCTGGTGGTATTCAATAAGGATTTTAAATATCTTTTAAAATCTATGTGTATTCAACTTGAATTTTAAAAAGTCCTTTAAAATAATGGTATTCAATTCAGATTTTAAAAAATCCATTAAAATCTGATGAGATTCAAAAATCAATGAATTTTTTGGATTTGATAAAATAATGGATTTTGATGGATTTTCTAGTGTATTTTTTATTTTTGAAAATTTTCCAAAATCCAAGAGATTTTAAAGAATTTGTCAGAAACACTATTTTTAAATCAGTAAAATATTATTATCAATGATTGAAACACACCTCCGCCCATAAATATCATTACAAAGATACTCATCATATTTATATTTTATTTTTAACCAATAATATAAAAATTTGTTTGCAACATTACGAAAAAAGTTTTTATATTATTTTCAGGAAAACATTATCTCGTATATGGTGGATTTGCTAATGGTACACAATCTACACAAGATGATATTTTCTTGAAAATAAAAGTATTTTATAGTATACTGACAAATGAAAAGAATGATGATGACCAATATAATGAGAACTAGGAACACATGAAATGAGACTTCAATTTGTTATTTTTTGAAATATTATTTTTGTATTTTTTAATTTGTTATTCAAATATTTTATTTTTGAAATATGTTATTCGAATCTTGTTTTATTTTGAACTATATTGATTTTAAAATATATATGTATATTTATATATATATATATATATATATATAATATTATCTCCTTAAGTAATATATGAATATTATAAAATAAAAAAATATTGAGAATTCAATCCAATAGAATCTGTGAAATTTTGTTCAATCCACAAGAATCTTGATAAATCAATCCACTAAAATCTAACAAAATCTACATAGAATTAAAAGAATTTGTGTAGAGTCTTTTTAGAATTTAAACAATCCGTGAATTTAAAAAAATTCATTAAAATTCATGGATTATTAGAAATTCATTAAAATCTCATTGAATACACCCTTATAAGTTATTCAACATATACATACAGTTTAAGAAGTGATAAGACATTAAATTATTTACAAATATGGCATTCTCAAAAATCATCATTTGCAGCATTTTCTTAATGTTTGTGTCAATGGTCTATAATCAATCAGAGGCTGCAGTAAGTAGGATTTCAGTTCACGGCGGCCAAATGACAGACACTAATCATCCTTTACCCAGTAAGATAATTCTATCATTACATGCTATAAGGATTCTAATATTTAAAAGTGTTTATGACTATAAAAATTTTCAAACAATTTCTACATTTTTTATGTTGTCGTTTACGGAATTTTTAAAAAATAAATAATTATGAATTTTATGATCAATATTTAATTGATTTGATTGTAGTTTTTTGTAAAATATTTAAATAGCAACATAGTATTTTTGTCAAATTATTACAAGTATTATAAGAATGGATTAATTTTTGTGCAGGAACGTTGTGTACCGATCCCACTTGCCGTGGAAAGTGTTGTTGGGTGATACTTTGCTGTCGTGAGGAAAATGGACAGGACAGAAATGTTATTGAAAGTGTTGTTGGGTGATATTTTGCTGTCATGAGGAAAATGGACATGACAAAAATGTTATTACCTAGTAGAGCAATCCTTGATAGACGGAATTAAATTTTTTAATTCAATTGTATGTCAAATATGAGCATATATTGTTGTCTCTGAAAATAAATACAATAACTTTAATTTATTTTGTCCATATAATATTTAGTTATCATTTACTAATATTTATGGTTAAGATGATTTTATATTTTAATATTGCCAAATTTGTATTATCTAATAATAATTAAGTGTTTTAGAAGTCAAAATCTACTGTTGCATATAGAGAGTACTGGTCAAACAAAGATGAGAAACAACGATGTTAGGACCTAAAAAGACTAGAGGTGGTGTCTCAAAAGACTCTGACACTCAAGTTAGTGAAATATACTATATGGCGGATAATAAGTAAATAAAAATGATATTTTTATATTAAAATATAACTTATACTTAATAATATAAGTGAAATAAGCTTGATAAGATAATTCAAGTGCTAAGAATTTATCTTCTGTCATCCCAAATTTTTGAATTAGATTCTCGTTCATCTTGAAATTTCTAAAAACATATACTTATTTCTATCTGCGTGACATATGATTGTTGTATATGTATCATCGTAGCTAAATATTGTCTAGCCCACAAATTGTCTAATCAACTGACTCATTAGATTGGACAATAACTTATCTAGATCTTTCATTTGAAATGTGTTGTGTTAGCCAAATTTTGTTCATGTATCACCGTAATTAATCAATTGACTAAAATGAATAATTTATAGACAAACATACCCATAATAAGGTCAATATTTACTAGTTCCATTATTTGACCCACTATGCTGCTATAAAGTATTAAGTGTTAGAAAAATGATTCTTTGTTTTGAAAATAAATGAACCAAGAAAAATTATCTATGTAAGAGTAATGTTACATGTACCGGAAAAAATCCAAAAATAATTCCTAAATGATACATATTGTTTTTTTATTAGTTAAATTCATATTAACACTCGCGAATCCGTGACATTTATGAGAAAATAATTAATAAAAAAATAATAACTTATCTTTTGGAATTCAATTCGGTAACTCTAGAATTACTCTTTATGTAAAGCACATTTTCTCAATGAAATGGATGAAAAAGAAAAAAAATTCTTAAAATATACTACGGTGTTAGTTAAATGACATCATTTGTTAGTCATTAAATACTATTATATTACCGTAATAGTTATTCATAGTGCATTAATAAGAGATATATTATATTAGACTAGCGTTCTACCCGTGCTACGCACCGAACGGTAAAATTAATTAATCAATTAATATAAACATATTATTTTAATCATTATTTAGGAAAAAAGTTAATTTCATGAGAATGTAAGTAATTTAAGTATAGAATTACTTATTCGTCATTTATACCAATTGCAATAAAATTAATATTATCAAACAATTTGCATAACATCCACGTCCCCTGTTGAAACGCTCTAAACCCCCTCTTTATTGTTTTTATTAATTTTATTTTTCATTTGATTTTTCTCATTCTTCGGATTTTTTCAACCAAATTCATAAGTTTTTTACCCATATTTTAAGTTTTGTTCTTTTGAAAATTTGGTGTATTTAATATAAAGTACCGTGGGTTTCTTGAATTTTTATCATATTAATTTAATCAAAAAATTTATATGGGTTGCGATCAATTTTTCAAATATATATTGAAAATTCATAAACACTTATTTCTCACGACCATAATAAATCATAAGATTGTTTCTCAAAAAAATGTTCCATGTTTCAGCAATGTGAGAAAGGATCTCTACTATGTAAGATCAATTAAACGAACGTAGTTATGATAAAGGAAACTTTTTGTGACGCCCCCAAATCCACTATTTGTGGACTTAGGTCGCCACTTACCGACAATAACTGCCTTAAACAAAAATACATTACAATACGTAATAAACATAAAATTTTTATCGTAACAACAGTGGTTCCATCCCACACGTCCAAGCATCGACATATCTTCGAATTATTATAACATATTACTAGTACACATGATATCACTAAACAAGTCGAAACGTATGCTAATAGTCTTCGATACGGTCGTCGCCTCTGAGGTAAGCACACTAGTCCAGCTCAGTGCCCTGGTGCATTTTCTCCTTTCCCTTGAAACAAGAGGTTTCGCCTGTTTCCGTCTTCACTGTAAAACAATATTAACAACAAGAATGAGCAACTATGTGCTCAGCAAGTTCACTGACTCGCTCTCTCACTAACAATGAAGGTGGAAGAAATCAATTCTATTTATGAAAGATACTTGTATGCTGGAAAAGTGCCCTGATAATACTTACTGATAGACCAAAAATAACTTATCTCTGAGTAAAAGAAATTGGAATTGTAAAGCTTGAGATACTGGTCTTCCGCCTTTACGATACCCCACAGCGCGATCAACCGCTGTGTCGCAAGTACCGCACACCCGTGATACCCCATAGTACGATCAGTACTATGTCGCAAGTACCACTATATCGTTTTGCTAGCAAAAAGGTGGTTGAAAAGTCAACCTGACAACTTTTGTGCCAAAATGTTAATATTTCTCTTTCGATACCACGAGTTTATTCCTCGTGTTGATATGAAAGAAAACCCATGGGCCATCTCCCATATTGACCAGTGGATTACATGATTTTTCCTCCGAATAAGATTTATTGATTTGGATTCCTATTCAATTCTGGCCGACCGCCAGTCTACACTTTGTATGAGGCCGACCTGAACAATAGGCCGTCACAATATTTCCAAAAGAAACCAATTTATTATATTGACACGGACAATATGTCAATTCAAGACAACAAAGTAACAACCTTGAACAAGTAAGGTTCGTCAATTAGAATAAATCATGTGGAGTCGTCTTGAAATAATAAGAACGACTCGATTCAGAAAGAAAACTTCCAAATACGCTAGAATAGCTATTTTAGAGGAAATTCTGATGATATACCATTCTTCTATTCACTATTCTGCATGTATCTATTTTGATTCGAACAATGAATCAAATTTGAATATTGAAACAAAATTTATCGGATCTGAACAATAGACCCGATTGAAGTCAACAAAATCTAAACTACCTCGATATATGAGCGTAGTTATAGCTGAATAATATTTAGGGGTCTTCTCGAACAATAAGATGCCCTAGATTTCAATCTAAGTACGTTTTATGAATTTATCATAATTGTGGGAACATCTCTATAATTTTTCTAAATCAATATTACGATAAACAGGATATTTTATAACGAATTAGCAATTCTGAACATATTTCAACAGAATAATATCTCAGCATTTCTCGAAATATTTCAAAGGAGTGAGGGTCAGAAGGAACTTGCCTCGATCTCGAAGTGCAGAGTATGCAGATAAATTTGTATTCTACCCGTGAACTTTTACTTCAATCTACAGCTTGAGAATTATGCTCTAAAAATGGCAACCAGAAATACGTGAGCGATTCGTCAAAATAAAATATTTTTGAACCGATAATATAGTATTTAAATAATAACATATCTCTAAAATAATCAGCGAAAAAAATAATCCCCGGATAAAATCTTCTTCGTACTCAGGAATCAAATTTTGAAAATATATATACTATTTTAATACCCGAAATTCCTGCTTAAAACGAAAATAGGGTTCGTAAATAAATAATATTATTCTGATTTAAGCCTCTAAAATAATATGATTCGATTCGGTTAATCAAATACCGTCCGGAAATGTTAATTACCAATCTTCCACAATAAAACCATATTTAATACTAAATAGTCACAATTATTCCCGCTTTTATCAACGAATCATTATATCGCTAAATTATGAAAAAAATATTCCCTAAATATTTCTGTTCATTGATTAATTATAGAAACCAAAGTGTAAATTATATATTTTAATATACACCTTAATACAAATTATTCACAATTATCCTATTAATACAATTAAATTATTTAACTATTATTATTATTATTATTATTATTATTATTATTATACCCCCTTCCTCATCATTTAATACCTCAAAAATTTAAATAATATAATTAAAATAAAAAAAACAACAGACAACCAAATCTCCTTCTCGGGTTCTTCTTATCTCTCTCCCACTCTTTCTCGATCTCTTCTCTCGTCTCTCTCCATCTCTTCCTCCTCTTTCTCTTTCTCTCTCCCTCTCTCTCTCTCTCTCTCTCTCCCCCTCTCTCTCTCAACCTCTGCATTTCTCTCTCCATTCTCTCCCTCCTCTTTTCCAATCCATCCTCTCCGTAACCCCCTCTCTCACTCTCCTGTTATACACCTTTAACCGCCACCACCACCACTAATCGGTGGTGGCTGCCTTGCCCAAACCCCGACTTCGACACACCCTCCCGAAACCACAACCCCCGCCCACACTCTCCTTACTTTTGCTTCTCCGACAACCCAACAGCCTCCCCCTTTTACTCCGATTCCCCCTCCGATTCGAACCATCCATCCAACACCAATCCACCAACAACCAAACAAAAAAACAATACATGAACTTAATATACTAATTGAACCCACAAGCACCATAAACGAATTCGAAAGAAAGAAAAGAAGAAAAGAAACAAAACAGAAAGAAAGAAGATACTACCTGATGTTCTATTTTTTTTATAAAGATATACGGCTAGGTTTTGTTAAAGTAGAGGAGACAGTATGGACTTAATAAGAAAAGGAAAGTTAAAGATTTGTTTTGGGTGAGAAAGTGACGTTAAACTTCTTCTTATCCTTTTTTGATCCAAAATTCTTAGCCACAATACCCTCTAAACTTTATTTAACCACAACGTGGTTACTCCCTAACCAACCAACACAACACCCTAATCTTTTAATACGTGATGATCAGTTAAAACGAGACTCTAATTCGGCTTCTATAATAAATTTTGGCTTTAAAAATAATATCGACCCAAAATTAAAATCCTATTTTCATAAATTCTTAATTTTAGTAAATACCAAATAAATATAAATAAATTTAATATATAAAAAATGTACTAATTAAGATATACTAATGTATCGCTCTTAAATAAGATTTAAATAATGAGTCGAAAAAATTTATTCTAAAATTCGCGGTTATTACAGTCTTCCCCCCTTATAGGATTCCGTCCTCGGAATCAAAATCATGCACTAAACAATTCAGGATATTTGTTCCGCATCTCGCTTTCTAATTCCCACGGGGCTTCCTCGACTTAGTGATTTCTCCAGAGTACTTTTACCAACTTTACTTGCTTAGTTCTTAACTCTTGTACTTTGTGATCTAGTATCTGTACTGGCTGCTCTTCGTATGTCAAATCAGGACGAATTTCCACTGGTTCATAGGTTATAACATGTCTGAAGTCAGAACGATACTCTCTTAACACAGAAACATGAAACACATCATGGATATGCTGAAGGTCTGGAGGTAGGGCCAGCTGATAAGCTAGTGGTCCTATCCTTTTTAGAATCTCAAAAGGTCCTATATATCTGGGGCTCAACTTGCCTTTCTTTCCATCTCATTACTCCCTTCCAAGGTGAAACTTTCAACATCACTTTATCTCCCACTTCAAATGCTTTGTCTTTTCTCTTTTGATTTGCATACTTCCTCTGTCGATCTTGAGCTGCAACTAACCTTTTTCGAATAACTTCGGTTGCTTGTTTAGTTTGTTGAAGTAATTCTGGTCCTAGTATCTTTCTTTCTCCTACTTCATCCCAGTATAGAGGTGATCTACACTTCCTCCCATACAATGCTTCATAGGGTGCCATACCAATGCTGGAGTGGTAACTATTGTTGTAAGCAAACTCAACCAGGGGCAAATGATCATCCCAACTTCCTTTGAAATCCAGTGCACAGGCTCTTAACATATCCTCAACTGTTTGAATTGTCCTTTCACTTTGTCCGTCAGTTTGAGGATGATATGCAGTGCTCAGATTTAACTTCGTACCAAGACATTCCTGAAAACTTTTCCAAAATCTAGAAGTAAAACGGGCATCTCTATCAGATACAATTGAAACTGGCACTCCATGACGGACCACAATTTCCTTTAGGTATATGTTTACCAATCTTTCAACAGAGTATTTATCATTAATTGGTAGAAAATGTGCGGATTTAGTGAGTCGGTCAACAATAACCCAAATTGCATCATGGCTAGCTCTAGTTCGGGGCAGTCCTATGACAAAATCCATAGTAATATGCTCCCATTTCCACTCGGGTATCTCTAAAGGTTGTAAAAGTCCACTTGGTCGTTGATGTTCTGCCTTCACTTTCTGACAGGTTAAACATTTACTTACCCAGTCTGCAATTTCCCTTTTCATGTTAGGCCACCAATAGTTTTTCTTGATGTCCTAATACATCTTCGTGCTTCCGGGATGAATAGAGTACCTCGAATTATGTGCTTCGCTCAAAATCTCTTCCTTTAGTTCTGCAATGTTTGGTATCCAAATTCTAGAGGCAAATCTTTTAATTCCTTTAGCATCCTTTGGACTCTGAAATTCTTCTCCGGTTAACTGATCCCTCTCTTCTTCCATCATTTTCTCTTGACATCGGCGAATCTTTTCGATCAACTCTGGTTGTAAGGAGATTTCATATACTCTCTCATTGGCTTGAACAGGAATCTTAATCTCCAAATTAAATCTCTCAATTTCTTTTATAAATTCCTTTGACGATACTACCATATTAAGTCTTTCTTTTCTACTTAATGCGTCTGCCACCACATTGGCCTTCCCTGGATGAAAATTAATCGAACAATCATAGTCCTTGATCAATTCTAACCATCGTCTCTGCCTCATATTCAATTCTTTCTGGGTAAAGATATATTTTAGACTCTTATGATCCGTGAAAATCTCACACTTTTCCCCATATAAATATTGTCACCAAATCTTCAGTGCAAAAACGATCGCAGCCAGTTCGAGATCGTGAGTTGGGTATCTTACCTCATAATCCTTTAACTGTCGGGAAGCATAAGCAATTACTTTTCCATGCTGCATCAATACGCATCATAAACCCTTATGGGAAGCATCACTATAGATTACAAAATTTCCCGTATCGTCCGGTAATGTCAAAACTGGGGCAGATGTTAATCGTCTCTTAAGTTCTTGAAAACTTTCTTCGCACTTGGGAGTCCATTCAAACTTCTCATTCTTTCCGGTGAGCTTGGTCAATGGTGTAGCTATCTTTGAAAAATCCTTTACAAACCTTCGATAATATCCTGCTAGTCCAAGAAAACTTCTGACCTCTGTTGGAGTCTTCGGCCTTTCCCAATTTGCGACTGCCTCCACTTTCGCGGGGTCAACATAAATTCCTTCACTGCTCACAATGTGTCCTAGGAATTGTACTTTACTTAGCCAAAACTCGCACTTAGAGAATTTAGCGTATAGCCTTTCCTTGCGTAAAGTTTCTAAGACTAAACGAAGATGCTCTGCGTGTTCTCCTTGGATTTTGGAGTAAATCAAGATGTCATCAATATATACAATCACGAACTTGTCCAAGTATTTCTTGAATACTCGATTCATCAGATCCATAAAAGCAGCTGGAGCATTTGTCAATCCAAATGGCATCACTAAAAATTCGTAATGCCCATAGCGAGTCCTAAAGGCAGTCTTTGGCACATCTTCAGGTTTAACCTTTAACTGGTGATAACCCAACCTAAGGTCAATCTTGGAAAAATAAGCTGCTCCCTTCAGTTGATCAAACAAATCGTCGATTCGTGGCAAAGGATATTTATTCTTGATCGTCATCTTGTTTAACTCTCGGTAATCTATACACAACCAAATAGATCCATCTTTCTTCCTCACAAATAACACTGGATCTCCCCAAGGAGATACGCTTGGTCGAATTACGCCTTTATCTAATAGTTCTTGCAGTTGTGTGGCCAACTCCTTCATCTCCACTGGAGCCATTCGGTATGGTGCTTTGGAAATCAGTGTAGTTCCTGGGGCAAGATCAATGGTGAATTCTATCTCTCGGTCAGGAGGCAATCCAGGTAATTCTTCAGGGAAAACATCTTCAAATTGATTCACTACAGGAATTTCGTCAATAGCAGGGGCTTGCTTCTCGTTGTCAATCACATGAGCTAAGTAGGCCTGACATCCTTGTCTTAATAGTCTATTCGCTTGGATCATAGTCAGAAAATTACGAGTAGGTTTTCTTCCGCGAAATTGTACTCTTTTTCCATTTGATCCCTTTAAACTAACCCACTTACGTCGACAATTGATTTGAGCATCGTAACGTGCTAACCAATCCATTCCAAGAATTACATCAAACTCCCCTAGATTAAAAGGAAGAAGATCTGCTTCGAAGCGTTGTCCTTGAATTTCGATCCCGCAATCTGGACATATCTGATCTACAGGATCTTTTTCCTGATTTGCTACTTCTATAATCAAGGTCTCCCCTAATGGTACGGACTGAATATCCAATTTGTTCATAAAATTCTCCGATATGAAAGATCTTGTCGCTCCCGAGTCAATCAAAACACATGCATCGATAAAATTTACTAAAAGCGTACCTGCAATTACATCGTTGTCAGCAATAGCATCCTTCACCGTCATGTTGAAGGTACGTGCAGTTGGCTTGTTGCTAGGAGGTGCCATGAGTCTAGGCATAGTGGTCTCCTTTGGTGGTGACTTACAATCTCATGCAATATGCCCTTTCTTCCCGCATTTGAAACAAGTAGTCGTCTTCTCCTTCTCTTTGCAGTTAGAAGAATAATGCCCTTTCTGACCACAATTGTAGCAAACAATGTTGGCAAGGTTACAAGGCCCTGGGTGCTTCTTCCCACACATTTTGCATTCGGGTAGCGGTGGCTTTCCTTGAATCAGATTTGTAGTCTGAGGGGATCTGAATTTCTGATTGTTTCCCTTAGGGTCTTGATTCCAAATTTTCTTTATGTCATTGCTTCTGTCTTCCTGCTTCAAAAATGGTTTCTTTCCACTCCGGTCGTCAGGCTTCTTCTCAAAACTAGTTCCACGATTCTAAAACTTCCTTTTCTTCACATCCTTGTCCTTTGAGTATGGCTCAGTTCCACTTTCGACTATAGATGCTTTCTGAACCAAAGTAGCATAGTTGGTGATTTCTAGTACCGCAACTCGATTCTGGATCCATGGCTTCAGCCCTAGTTGGAAACGTTTAGCTCTCTTTTCATCAGTATCCACATGGTAAGGCACAAATCTAGGGAGTTCAGAAAATTTTGCTTCATATTCAGCTACAGTCATATTGCCTTGTTTAAGTTCCAGAAATTTGATCTCCATCTGATTTTTCAAGTATTTAGGAAAATATTTCTCTAAAAACAACTGTGTGAACCTAGTCCAGGGTATGACTACGTTCCCTTCCATTGCTCTCTTTGATTCCCACTAATAATTCGCTTCACCTTTTAACATGTAGGCTGCAAAAATGGTTTTCTTCTCTTCTTCTACTCCTACAATCTCAAAGGTCTTTTCCATCTCTCGTAACCAGATTCTTGCCTTAACAGGGTCAGTGGTACCTTTAAATTCAGGGGGATTTAATGATTTGAAAGATTTAAATGTAACTGCATTTTTAACTGGGGGTGCAGGGGGTTGATCATTTCTGGCTTGAGGCATTTCTTGTCTAGGTGGAGGGTTCTGGGTAAATTGTTTCAGGAATTCCATAAGTAAACTCATAGGGTCATTAGGATTTGGATTTGGTGGCACTGCGGGAGTTGGCTAAGGTTCAGGTTCTGGTTCGGGTTCTGGTGGAGGATTTGGATCAACATCATGGTGATCCTCTGCTAGGGGTACTCTTTGGTTCTTGCGTGGTCCACCTCTTTTAGGCGGCATCTTTCTATTAAGATTGAAAACATAGAGCTTTGTTACATAGAGTTAAAAATATGTATAGCAGAATATCAATGCTGGTAACGTAAATCCTCAAAGTCATATGTCGAATTCCGACCATGCTGAAAATATCTATTATGCGACATGATAATAAAACACTTTTTCCAATTTAGGTAAAACCAATAACAAGTTGCAAAATTCTAAATTTCGAATATCGTGGTTCAAGGAAATGCTTTAGTCATTTTCATTTTTTTTACACTAAACAGGAGTGCTACTAATAAAGTGCAACAAAAATAATAAAGTCTAAAACAGGTAAAAGTATAAAGATACTGAGATCATCATATATAATCGAAAGGGTACCATAAGGTACATTCAGTGACTACATCCGATATAAGCTAGCCAGCTAATACATAAGTCAAAATTACTCAATCTACTGAGTGCTGGTCTACCTATGTCAGACTAAATACATGCTAGAATACATAAGCACCCTATACAGAAAGATCTATCTCTGACGCCATCAAAACTCGGGTCGCTAACAACTAACATATACATAACCAAAAGATAGGGATAGGCAAGTCCATATATATATGCCATCCCTCCAAAACAACAAAATCTAAGCTATGACATCAGTGGTGGTCTCAGCGACCAAACATCTCCCCAACTCGTCTCTGAAACTCCTCGATAGCTCTGGTAATCAGATCAGTAACAGTACTGTGATCAACAGCTCCTGCACTGGTAGATGGTAGTGCTGCGATGTCAGTCCGTAGTCCAGTAAGAATAGAGGTAGATATCTGATGTACGATCTCCATAGGAATATCCCTCACTAGCATACTGCCCCCTCCGTGTACTGTGGCAGGGTGAACTGATAACAGTCGTAGTATAGCATCCCTGGTGGCAAAAACCTCCTCATATCGAGTCCATACCCAACGAAACTGCTGGAAAAGATGATCATGAACAACCCAAGGTACTGGCTCTCGCTCCACTATCGGCTGCACAGGCCCACCAACTGACTGTACTGGAAAAGGTGGAGCAGATGAAATCATCACTATTGAAGCTGGGATATGAATAACAGGTGCAGGAGGAGCTGTGTCGCATGCCAGTGCACTGCTGACCGGTGAAATAGTGATATCTGGTACTGTAGGAACTGTAGGGGCCTCCACATAGATAGGGGCTGATGGGGTGAGTAAATCCGCAAAAGTGTGTACCACAATAGGAGCACCCGGTCCTGGAACAGTAAAACCCTCACTAAGTGGAGCAGTAGAACGGACTGGTGAAAGCTGACTATCATCCATCGGGCCAGATATAACAAGCTCAGGAACCTCATGTCTATATAGGTCTGGTGATGGTACAGGTGTAGTAGATGTATCAACATAGACAAGAACAACCTGATCGTCCTCGGATAGTGTAGGAGAGTCTGGTATCACAATGATCTGATCTGGGGAGTCCACCAAGTCAATGATCTACGGAGATGGTGCAGGTAGAATCTGAATAGAAGAATCATCCGACACCTCTGACGGGTCACTCTCTGAAGAAGCATCCAATGGTCCTACCGGGTATGGGGTAGGTGACCTACCTCTGACGGATCGGTGAGCGGAGGGAACTGGCGAACCTGACGACGACATCTACAAAAGACAAAAAGTATATCACAACAGAGTCCAACTCATAATATGGTATACATGTATGCATAACATATAACTGACAACCCGTTAGGTTTTTACTCTACAATTATGGAGCTATAGCTCAAAATAACCTCAGGAATTGATATTTATACCTTTCGTCCCTCGCTTTGTCATATCCCTAGGATCTCTCGCTTCCCTAAGAATATAACTAACGCTCTGATACCAAGCTGTGACGCCCCCAAATCCACTATTTGTGGACTTAGGTCGCCACTTACCGACAATACCTGCCTTAAACAAAAATACATTACAATACATAATAAACATAAAAGTTTTATCGTAACAACAGTGGTTCCATCCCACACGTCCAAGCATCGACATATCTTCGAATTATTATAACATATTACTAGTACACATGATATCACTAAACAAGTCGAAACGTATGCTAATAGTCTTCGATACGGTCGTCGCCTCTGAGGTAAGCACACTGGTCCAGCTCAGTGCCCTGGTGCATTTTCTCCTTTCCCTTGAAACGAGAGGTTTCGCCTGTTTCCGTCTTCACTGTAAAACAATATTAACAACAAGAATGAGCAACTATGTGCTCAGCAAGTTCACTGACTCGCTCTCTCACTAACAATGAAGGTGGAAAAATTAATTCTATTTATGAAAGATACTTGTATGCTGGCAAAGTGCCCTAATAATACTTTCTGATAGACCAAAAATAACTTATCTCTGAGTAAAAGAAATTGGAATTGTAAAGCTTGAGATACTGGTCTTCCGCCTTTAAGAATCCCCACAGCGCGATCAACCGCTGTGTCGCAAGTACCGCACACCCGTGATACCCCATAGAACGATCACTACTATGTCGCAGGTACCACTATATCGTTTTGCTAGCAAAAAGGTGGTTGAAAAGTCAACCTGGCAACTTTTGTGCCAAAATGTTAATATTTCTCTTTCGATACCACGAGTTTATTCCTCGTGTTGATCTGAAAGAAAACGCATGGGCCATCTCCCATGTTGACCAGTGGATTACATGATTTTTCCTCCGAATAAGATTTATTGATTTGGATTCCTATTCAATTCTGGCCGACCGCCAATCTACACTTTGTACGAGACCGACCTGAACAATAGGCCGTCACAATATTTCCAAAAGAAACCAATTTATTATATTGACACGGACAATATGTCAATTCAAGACAACAAAGTAACAACCTTGAACAAGTAAGGTTCGTCAATTAGAATAAATCATGTGGAGTCGTCTTGAAATAATAAGAACGACTCGATTCAGAAAGAAAACTTCCAAATACGCTAGAATAGCTATTTTAGAGGAAATTCTGATGATATACCATTCTTCTATTCACTATTCTGCAAGTATCTATTTTGATTCGAACAATGAATCAAATTTGAATATTGAAACAAAATTTATCGGATCTGAACAATAGACCCGATTGAAGTCAACAAAATCTAAACTACCTCGATATATGAGCGTAGTTATAGCTGAATAATATTTAGGGGTCATCTCGAACAATAAGATGGCCTAGATTTCAATGTAAGTACGTTTTATGAATTTATCAGAATTGTGGGAACATCTCTATAATTTTTCTAAATCAATATTACGATAAACAGGATATTTTATAACGAATTAGCAATTCTGAACATATTTCAACAGAATAATATCTCAGCATTTCTCGAAATATTTCAAAGGAGTGAGGGTCAGAAGAACTTGCCTCGATCTCGAAGTGCAGAGTATGCAGATAAATTTATATTCTACCCGTGAACTTTTACTTCAATCTACAGCTTGAGAATTATGCTCTAAAAATGGCAACCAGAAATACGTGAGCGATTCGTCAAAATAAAATATTTTTGAACCGATAATATAGTATTTAAATAATAACATATCTCTAAAATAATCAGCGAAAAAAATAATTCACGGATAAAATCTTCTTCGTACTCAGGAATCAAATTTTGAAAATATATATACTATTTTAATACCCGAAATTCCTGCTTAAAACGAAAATAGGGTTCGTAAATAAATAATATTATTCTGATTTAAGCCTCTAAAATAATATGATTCGATTCGGTTAATCAAATATCGTCCGGAAATGTTAATTAGCAATCTTCCACAATAAAACTATATTTAATACTAAATAGTCACAATTATTCCCGCTTTTATCAACGAATCATTATATCGCTAAATTATGAAAAAAATATTCCCTAAATATTTCTGTTCATTGATTAATTATAGAAACCAAAGTGTAAATTATATATTTTAATATACACCTTAATACAAATTATTCACAATTATCCCATTAATACAATTAAATTATTTAACTATTATTATTATTATTATTATTATTATTATTATTATTATTATTATTACTATACCCCCTTCCTCATCGTTTAATACCTCAAAAATTTAAATAATATAATTAAAATAAAAAAACAACAAACAACCAAATCTCCTTCTCGGGTTCTTCTCATCTCTCTCCCACTCTCTCTCGATCTCTTCCCTCGTCTCTCTCCATCTCTCCCTCCTCTTTCTCTTTCTCTCTCTCTCTCTCTCTCCCTCTCTCTCTCTCTCTCTCAACCTCTTCATTTCTCTCTCCATTCTCTCTCTCCTCTTTCCCAATCCATCCTCTCCGTAACCCCCTCTCTCACTCTCCTATTATACACCTTTAACCGCCACCACCACCACTAATCGGTGGTGGCTGCCTTGCCCAAACCCCGACTTCGACACACCCTCCCGAAACCACAACCCCCACCCAAACTCTCCTTACTTTTGCTTCTCCGACAACCCAACAGCCTCCCCCTTTTACTCTGATTCCCCCTCCGATTCGAACCATCCATCCAACACCAATCCACCAACAACCAAACGAAAAAACAATACACGAACTTAATATACTAATCTAACCCACAAGCATCATAAACGAATTCGAAAGAAAGAAAAGAAGAAAAGAAACAAAACAGAAAGAAAGAAGATACTACCTGATGTTCTGTTTTTTTTTTTTTATAAAGATATACGGCTGGGTTTTGTTAAAGTAAAGGAGACAGTATGGACTTAATAAGAAAAGGAAAGTTAAAGATTTGTTTTGGGTGAGAAAGTGACGTTAAACTTCTTCTTATCCTTTTTTGATCCAAAATTCTTAGCCACAATACCCTCTAAACTTTATTTAACCTCAACGTGGTTACTCCCTAACCAACCAACACAACACCCTAATCTTTTAATACGTGCTGATCAGTTAAAACGAGACTCTAATTCGGCTTCTATAATAAATTTTGGCTTTAAAAATAATATCGACCCAAAATTAAAATCCTATTTTCATAAATTCCTAATTTTAGTAAATACCAAATAAATATAAATAAATATAATATATAAAAAATGTACTAATTAAGATATACTAATGTATCGCTCTTAAATAAGATTTAAATAATGAGTCGAAAAAATTTATTCTAAAATTCGCGGTTATTACACTTTCTTATAATCTAGTTTCATATGTGTTTGTTCAATATCATTTTTACAAATTGTATGTTCATTTATTAGTAAATTGTTTTACTATAGAAAAATAAATATTATCAATCAACCAAACATATCCAACATATCTCGTTCGTAGAGTAAGATATGACTGTTAGAGTTTATGGTGATTGCCCTCAACTTGTTTTTAATAACAACTTAAAATGTGTATATTCACTTTGGGAGTTTGAAGGTTGATTTTTTTTAATTTGTTTATATTAGAACATGGTATATTAAATATTAGTTTTTCCTTACCCATAATAGAGTTGTCAAATTAATTTGATCTAATAGTACCCGATACAAAGCCCGAAATTTTGAATGTACCATACCCGAATTTTTGGATTCAAGTTTGGAATTAAATTTTAAAACCGAAATAGTTTCGATTTGGATTTGAATTTCAGTTTTACCGAACCGATATCCGAGCCAATATCGAAACCCGATACATTTGTTTTGTTTAGACAAAACAAACCTAATAAATATCTTTGTTTGTTTAGATACTATTTACCAAGTTGTTAAGTTTTTTTTACCTATATTTAAATTTCTGTTGATATTAAAAATAAATATTATCAACCAACCAAACAAATTTGATATATCTGTTCTTAGATTATGATGTGGAAATTGAATACTATTAATTTAATTCAAGAATACAAAATTAAAAAGGGAACCTTTTATTAGAACAATATATAATTTTATGTATTGACCTATCTAGTTAGCGATGGCTATAGTTGTTCCTCTCTCTGCTCCTCTCCCAAAATATACTAAACTTTAGTTTAGGGTCTGACATCAATTTTGGTTGATGATAAGCCCACATTTTATTGTATTCCTTGATTTTGCTCTGTTTTTTTCAATAAAAATCTCTCTTTATTGAGATTCTAGTAACCCGTTGGTAGGTTTTATCTAATGATATATTGGATTTTGTATTTTGTCCTTGTGAATGATAACTACTGTATTTTTCCTTGAGTTTATTTATTTTTAAATAAATATAACTTTTTATCGAGAGTCTAGTATCCCGTTAGTGGTTTTTGTCTACCCATATATTGGGTTTTGTTCTTTCTTTTTGTGAAAGTAGGTTCTTTTATTTTGGCATCCGAAATCTTAGATCTATAGGATTTTGTTATATTTCTTCATTGATTTGGATAGTATAGAATCGTAGCTATGGTCGGTTGTTCGAATTAATTTGGATTTTGTTATATCGGTTCTTACAACAATTTATAAGAAAATTAAAATTTTTGATTATTTTGTAGATGTCGTATGTCCTTTTATTTATAAATTAATTATATATAAAAAAAATATTGATTTATAAAAATTACTGCACTGAGTTGACGAAATTGCTATAAAAATATTCAATAACAATATTTTCATTGACTCTGTAATGTGATAATTTTTACACCAAATAATGTCTAATATTATTCCAGAGTATATTTAGTATTTTGAATAATTCAAATATCTTGTCAGGTCAATTTGTTTGTCCTATTAATTATTGCATAGCTAAAAAAATCGATAAGTAAAATGTTAAAGATAATTAGTTTAAAATTCATTTTAATATTTTTAATATTTGAACGTGTATTTAGAATAGTGTGGTAAATATTTTTCAATTTTTAAAATTTTTTATTCAATAATAGTAGATTTATTCAAATTTGATTGCAACTTATGATTGTAGATTGAGAATTTGAGATATTAAAATACTATATTATATAATATAGATAAAATAGAGTCATGTACTAAAATAATATATTTATATTAAAATCAATTAATAAATATACAATTTTGGAAAATGGCTCTATACATAAAGACATGTGCAAAAAATAGATGTGTCATATAATTGTAATTGATTTAAATCAAAAATTGTGACTAATTAGTTATTAAGTATTAATGAAAATTAATCTGTAATATATAACTATACACTGTATTATGTATGATTGTAATTGATATTTATAAAAATTAGCTCTTAATATATAATAGTATAAATTTGATTGACTTTAAATTAAAAGATTGATAAGTTAGTAAATATTTTATCACTTTAAAAGATATTTAGTTTATGCATATACTAAATAAAATAAATTTTGTATTTCAAAAATATTGTTAAGTAACCAAGATAAGTAATTTAGGATGAGAATGATATGATTAATTTAATTTATGTGGTAAATTCTAAATGGCTCTTGTATATATTTATAAAATTAATCTGTAATGAATAATAATGTAATTATGATTAATTGTAAATCAAAAGAGTGGAAAATAAAAATTTTAAAAATCGCTTAATATTATATTTATGTATAATCCTGATTGATTTTAATTTTATACTAATTTATTATAATTGTTTTTTAATATTAAAAAATATGTAATATGTGGTTATGTTAAATCAAGTAACTACTATATTTAATTTTGAATTGTTAAATAATCATGGTTAATATAATAGGATAAGAATGGTAAATAAGGAAATTTTTTAATATAATATGATTGGTTTAAAATTAGGAATGACCTCTGATTGTTCCTAAAATAATTCAAAATTTTTTGATTGGGTTAACTACATCTAACTGTAATCCTCATTGATTTTAATTTTATAGTAACTTATTATATTTTTTTTAACATTAAAAAATATGTAATATATGGATATGTAAAATCAAGTAACTACCATATTTAAATTAAAATTGTTAACTTATCATGGTTAATAAATAAGATAAGAATGACAAATAATGAAAAGTTTTTACATAATAAAAAATTTATTAATAAATTATGAATAAATATATATTCGAGCATTCGAAAAAAATTGAGTTTTTGAAGATATGAATTTTATTCAAGTTATTTAAGATATGATTCAAATCCGATTTTGTAGTGTCGGTTTATATTTATTAAATAATTAATTTTATTATCAAATTTTGAATAAATATATTTTCGAGCTTTTAAAACGATCGAGTCTTTGAAGGTATGGATTTTATCCAAGTTATTTCAAATCTGATTTTTCAGATTTTTAGTTGAGTTAGATTATAATTATTTTAAAAAAATTAATTGCACAACATGTATAATGAAAATCAATTTATAGTGTATGATAGTCTTTAAAGGTATGGATTTTATCCAAGTTATTTTAAATTTGATTCCAAATCCGATTTTTCGGATTTATAGTTGAGTTAGATTATAATTATTTAAATAATTTTAATTATACAAGATGTATTATGAAAATCTATTTATAGTGTATGATAATATGATTGTGATTGATTTTATATTAAAAGAGTGGTTGATTAATGAATGATTAATTATTAAATTTAATTTAAAATATATAATAGTATATCGTGATTGATTTCAAATTAAATATTATGATTTTTTAGTAAATATTTTTTGATTTAAAAATATGTATTTATGGATATGTTAAATAAAATCATTATTGTATTTAAATTATAGAAGTGTTAACTAACCATAGTTAATGAAGTAGGGTGAGAAGGTAAATAAGGAAAACTCTTAATATAAGTCTAAAATTTCGGAATGCGCTGTGATTGGTTCTAAAATAATGCATTGTTTTTTGATTGGTTAACTGATATATGGTAGACTCAGATATTATAATAAAGGATATATATATATATATATATATAATATTATATTATATTACCGTAATATTGTTTTAAGAAAAAAAATTATTTACTGGATAGTTGTATATGAGATATGTTATTAGATTATATTAATAGTTATTCTTTCTCAGCCAAATTTTCTAGTTGATCAAGTTCTAAAAAGTAAATGCTTTCCTCATTGCTCGGTTATGAGGGCTCAGCTTGGTAATTCTTCTTTTTTTATTTGGAAAAGTATGTTATGGGGAAGGGGACATATCTCAAAGGATGTGTGTCACAGAATTGGAGATGGTCTTAGTACTCGTACATATCAAGATCAGTGGATTCCATCACCGACATGTTTTAAAGTGTGCTCCCGTATATATCCTTACCTTTGAATGCTATTGTTTCTACCACTCCTAAGGAGTGATGGTCCTCGAATTTAAGATATTGCAGAATCATTTCCTTACTTTTGAAATTGATTTAATTATCCATATTCCTTGGCCAAGATATTTAAGGCCAAACTTCTTTTATTGGTATTTTGATAAACTTGGTAACTACTCTGTTAAAAGTAGGGATGGCAATTTTGGGTTTTGGGTCGGGTTCGTGTTGGATCAAATTGTACCTGGTTGTTTCGAGTTGATTTTTTCTTAACCCTAACCCGTACCTACCAGGTTCGTGTCGGGTTTCGGGTCATTTCGGGTTTCGCCACCTCAATTCTTTTTTAGAGTGATTGAAAATATGCTCTTATATTATGTACTTCCTCTGTCTCGATTTATAGGGCATCATTGCTTTTGCAAAAATTTTAAGAAAAAACAGTTCATTTCTCTTTCATTGCACTTGAAAGTTACAATTCAAATGTATAATATGTACTGTACCCATTTTGTGAGGTATAAAGAATAACATGACATATGAAAAATATTGTTATTACACTATTGAATATATAATAATAAATCAATTAGCGAGTCTCTATCATTGCACGTGTAAGTTATTTTATTGTAATTAAATTTAGTTATTTTAAACATAAAGTATTTCAAAAACAAGGTTATAAAAAGAGGGTTCATTAATTTTCAGGTCATTTTCGGGTTTCGGGTTCGTGTCTGATTGTACCTGGTAGTTTCGGGTTGAATTTTTGTTTAACCCAAATTCATATTTTCTCGGGTTGGGTTCGTGTCATGTTTCGGGTTGGGTCAGAAATTGCCACCTCTAGTTAAAAGTGGGTATGCTATTGGGTATCTTTCTAAATATGATATGATGGGCCAGGTACATCATCAGATATGAGTAAGTGGTGGAAGTGGCTTTGGAGTTTGACAATATCCCCGAAAATCAAAATTTATATGTGACATATCAATTATGATGCTATCCTTACTATAAGTAACCTTCTTGCACATCATGTTCCACTAGTTAATGGATGTCATAGGTGCGGTTGTTTCGAGCAGATGAGTTACGCAATTTTTACATGTTATGACTCACGACAGGGATGGAAAGTGAGCCCATGGAAGGACGTGGTATGAAAGTTTGGTAATAGTAATATGCTCGCCATTATCTTATATTTATGGCATATTTTGAATCGAAATGAGTTTGAGCCATTTTTATATTTATGTTAGCTGATGTGGCAACATCAAATAACTTTATTCATAAGAAAGTAAATCCAAATATTCAAACTACGTACCACACAGCGTGTTTAATGCTTTCAGAATATGCAGCTTCCGTATCAAGAAGTTTTAAACTATTTTGATGGAGCTTTTAGTAGTGTTTTTCAAGTGTTGGTCTTAGTGTGACTATTCGAGATTCTAAAGGGCCATGTATAGCAGCAAGTTATAGCAAAATAGTGTTTTGCTCTTCTGTTTTAATGGCATAAATTGGCTGTTGATTGCGGTATATATCCGGTGGAGGGTGACTCGCTTGAAGTGACGACCCTTGTTATTAAAGTAGGAGTGTTATCTGAATTAGGACTGTTGGTGGAAGATATTTAGTTTCTCATGGTTGCAAATCATGTTGATACTATCTTGAAAATTCATCGGAAAGCAAATGATGTTGCAGATGGTCTTTTCAAATTTGGGTTGAGTTGCGAGCAAGCTTAGATTTGGTTGGAGGATAAAAGCCCCACATGGCTTCATAGCCTTCTTATTCTAGTTTTTGGAATTATTTGATCATGATGATAGCCCACTACGCCATAGATGGGCGTATGTAACGCACTCCTACTGTTGCAATAGACACGTTTTTTGTTACATTAGGCCTAAGGTAACACACTTTTACCATTTCATCCGCTAATGTTATCTTTGACCTCAAATGTAACGCTCAACTTCTCAATGGTAATACAAGGGAAAACGTTACATCAGAACCATAAAGTAACACAAAATCAAGGAAATGCAACACTAGCAGGTGTTACTTTAGTTTAGCCAGTAACACTAGGTGCTACGTGGCATGTGGGGCCCACGTGACATCTGGCATCCTGCCACGTGGCACTTGACACGTGGCACCCATTGACACGTGGCATCTTGACACATGGCACACCTTTGCCATGTGGCATATTGTGGGGCCCACACTGATACGTGGCATATTGTGGGGCCCACACTGACACGTGGCATACTGTGGGTCCCACACTGACACGTGTCATATGTGGGGCCACACTGACACGTGGCATGCTATGAGTCCCACACTGACCCGTGACAGGTGTGGGACCCACACTAACACGTGGCAGGTGTGGGGCCACACTGACACGTGGCATGTGGGGGTCCACTTTCTAATGCAACACTACATAATTACCTAATGCAACACCACATAATTATCTAATGTAACATTGTAATTATCTATTGCAACTCTGCAATAAGGCTAATTTAACACTTTTGTATTCTAATGTTACACTAAAATTTAATATTGCAACACTAGCAACTATAGCAATTGCAACACTAAAATTGAAAATTTTACAAGATCTGATTTATATATATATCAATCCCTTTAAAAAATAAGAATAACTTTATTCTTTCAATGCTACAATGCTACAACGTGTAATTTATCTTTTCCCTTTTCTTTCATTTTAAAATTTTAAAATTTGGTAGTGAAAAATTATTTGTTCTTAGTAAATGTGATTGAAGGGAATATATTTAAATGCGTTAAAATAATTCTGGACCTTTCCTTTATAGATAATAAATCACATGTTTAAGACTTGTTTAGTGACAAAACTGATAAGTACAGGTGTAGTTTTTCTAGAAAAAGGAAGTTAATGTTAGTAAACTCTCAAGTGTCATATGAGTTCTAATGTGGAACATTAGAATGTTCGAATGTAGAATTTGAAAAAAAAACCATAATTTTTTTATGGTAAAATGAAAATTTTAAATCAAAATGAATTAAAAAAGAACACCAATGACTTATCTCCATTTAAACGATCTTGGTTGTGAGTTTAGCTATGGGTTGCAGAAGTTCAAAAGTAGAATATATGAAAAACCTTAAGCATTTTTAAAATTGAAAGTTTGTGGAAATTATTTTTTAAGATAAAGACCGAGAATAATGGTAAGACACATTAATTACCCTTTTCATTTTCAAATTTAGAACATGGTAATTATTTCCACAAAATTCTTTAAAATATATATACACATTAATTACCTTTTTAAAAAAATAATTACTAATGTGCTCAACAAAATTCTTAAAAATATAAAGACCAAGAATGTTAGAACATGGTAGTGAGAAAATTATCTTAGGTGAAAAATAAATTGTTCATACCACAAATGTTTGAAGGGATTATATTTAAATGCGAAAAAATAATTCAGGACTAATATCTATATTAAAAGACATGGTTAGTGACAGGATTGTGTTGACATATTTATATGATGTAATACGGGAAGTTACCGTAATTGTTACGATTAGGTATTGCCTATATAAACGTTCATTATATTGTAAACAAAAAAAGACTTTATGCCTTCACGATTGAGTAAAAGAGTATTTGCGAATACTCTATCATGGTATCAAGAGCCTTACTAAAACTGGAGACCTTGACCTAAACTTAGCGACGACGAATCTGACAACGACTGTTTTCATAATATGTATCTTGATGACAAAACCGACGACGACGAATCGGAAAACAATGACGACGATCTAATGTTATTAACCTTTCAAGTGTCAGACAAATTCTAATGTGGAACCGGAATGTTCGAATGTAGAATTTGATAAAAAAAAACATAATATTTTTATGGTAAACCAAAATGAATGAAAAAACGAACACCAATGACTTATCTCCATTTAAACGATTTTGATTGTGAGTTTAGTTATAGTTCGGAGAAGTTCAAAAGTAGAATATATGACAAACCTTAAGTATTTTTAAAATTGGAAGTTTGTGGAAATAATTTTTTTAACATAAAGACCTAGAATAATGGTAAGACACATTAATTACCTTTTTTTTCATTTTCAATTTTTGAACATATTTGTAGCGAAAAATTAATTGTTCATAGTGGATGTGATTGAAGGACTTACATTTATATTCGTAAAAATAATTCAAGACCAATATCAATATTAATAAATTGGATGTTTAAGACAAGTTTAGTGATGGGACTAAAAAGTACAAGTGTAGTTTTTGTGGAAAAAAGAACGGAATAATATTAACCTTCCAAGTGTAGTACGTCTTCTACTGTGGAAGCAGAAGGTTCGAATGTAGAATGTGTAAAACATGTAAAATATTATTTTTTTTAATGCTACAACCTGTAATTTAAAGAATAATGTCTGAATGAAAAGAACACCAATGACTTATTCCCATTTAAAACAAAATTGGTTACGAGAATGACTTATTCCCATTTAAAACAAAATTGGTTACGAGTTCAGGTGTGGGACTAAGAAGTTATAAAGTAGAATATTTTAGAATTTCTTAATATTTTTTTAATTGCAAGTTTGTTGAAGTAATTGTTTTTGATATATGAAAACCAAGAATTCTAATTTGAGTAAATGTATTTTGTTGCAAATATAAAAACAAATAAATGTGTTTATTTTAGTGCACTATATTTAAAATTGCAAATTTTTTTAGGTCTAAAGCAGATTTATAATTTAAAATAAAAATTGAAATGCTTGTGCAATATAAAAATCTATTCGTTAACCAAACTTGAACACATTTCAAAAGAATCTGTGAATATAAAACTTGAACGTTTTGAAACATTCAGGGCTGATTGGTATTTCGTATAAAACTTCGAGGGCTAAAAGGTCATTAAGCCTTACTATTATTATTACAAACCTGAATTTAAAAATATATTATTATTACACACCAAAGTTCTCAAAAGTTCTACTGCCCGTTCTCACAACTAAATAAAGATCTCCTCACTGAGCTGTTATTGCATCTACCTCGGGAGCTATCTCAAAACAAACCAACTCAGGACCACGGTAAGTGCGCTTCCTTGCGGTTTGGATTGTACGAACCATGATTCTTAGATTACTGTCAAAAGGGTTAGACAAAATAATAATGAGCCAACGCTCAGCAAGTAACTAAAGATCTCAACTGAAAACAATATAACTGGGTATCGCAGAAGATGATAGTAATTCAAAATATGACATAAATATACTGGAAGCGGTAAAAGCAATCCTGGTATTTAGTAAAGACGGGATATCATCTGATAAACAGGATAACAATAGATATTTCAAAAATGTGTAAAGTAATTGACATTTCATAATCAGGGTATAAGGGAACAATCCAAGTCAAAGGTCAAAGATATCAATTAAGTCTAGTTTTAAAATCATTTGATCAAGTTGTAAGGTTTAAAAGTCATCTATAAAGGATAACAAGTTTGTAAAGCAGTGTTTAGGGCAACATGATATTTGATAAGTATTTTAAAATCAACACATGGTATCCGGGTCACGGACATAAGTCAAGTGGAACACTGGTTTATCGGTCAGTCAATATGACTTGAATATAGTAAATTGTAGGACATATATGGTCAAGAAGCAATTAAAAATAATTAGTGTTGTTTAACTCTGGATGACAGTATGATCAAGAAGCAATTAAAAAGAATTATGTTGGTCTAGGGTTTACATGTGTTGAACCAGGGTTATCAATAAAGATTTTGGATACATGCAAAGGTAAGTTTATAACAGAAGTATGATCAACATGGTATGGAATAGGAATGCTTGAATCTACAAGATACAACAGTTTCAATAATATAAACTTTCAGAGGAAAGACGGAGTTACTTGCCTCCGGTAGAATGCAACAGCTACAGCTTAGCCTACTGAAACTCAACCTTAGCTTTTCCTTTATTGCTAGGGCCTACGTCCTTCGTATCTACATAAACCATAATCACTACTTTAGAATACTATACCTCTTAATAGTCTAATCCTATTCTACCCAAACGATTCTTATAACGCATCGGTACTCAACATATAACATACGTACCTAACATTATACTAGAATCACCTCGTAAATAGATATTCACTTAAGCACGTAGCACATAAAACATACATATCACGTAGCCACTTAGCAGATAAATTTGACTCATTAGCAGTCATACTATTAGATATACACTTTACTACATAAATAATTTCACGAAAATCGGACAGAGTCCCCTTTATAATATGGACTATCCCGTCGGAACATATCCGACTCCACTTCACAATCAAATACCTAAGATGGATTCAATATCCACCTACACTTCCAATTGAATACATAATATCATGATAACTCATAATCATACTATTTACCACATAATCCTAAATCATCAATAATCATTAAATCATGTTTAACGAATCACTAACATCACATATCTCTTAATAATCCAAATAATTCACATATATTCATATAAATTCGAGTTAGTGTTCTAAAAATTTCGAAAACTAATCATGCAGCCTTATAAATTTCGAAAACATTATATACGAATAATAATTATATTTTTGGCTCATGTTCATCATCATCGATTCACCGGCTCATTACGAAAATCATAGCCGACGGGCAAAAGTTTCGGTGGTACTCTTAATTTGAGCCTCCAACACGAAAATTCTACCATTTATAAGCAGTTAACAGCGAATATAATCATGTATAAGCATTAAAGTCGAACTGGACAACAAGGAAAATGAGTCAAGAACTCGAACAACAGCACCGAACAAGCTATACATGCATATATATTCAAACACGAACTGATAAGCTCAATACCAACATGATTCAAGTATAAAAATAAGCACAAGAATTCATGGGCATCACCAATTCAACATGCATCGACAGTACTAGATAAAGAATCAAAAACCGAGCACAACTGCTGTTTCAGATCATACAAAACAAGGAAGAGAGAGTGTTAAAGGAGAGAGAGAGAGAACTGAGAGAGAGAACAGAGAGATTCGTGAGAGACTGCAAAAGAAAATGAAGAAGAGGCTGTCGCCTTTTACCAATTTTGCAAGGGCAAAATGGTAATTTACTAATTACTATTTACTTTTCTGAAAAACTATAATTTTAATCACTTTTAAATTGAAATAAAATAGGAAATGGGGAGAAAATATTTCATAAAATTTTTTAAAATAAAGTTCATGAAATTAGAAGCATCCCCATATTTTTAAAATAATATTTGGATAAAAAAGGAATTTTATACGAATTTTCAAAATAAAGGTTCTTTAAAAGAAATAATAATTTTTAAATCATTTTAAAATACCAAAACACACAATTAAACACCCACACTAATTTTACAAACTAATTCTTGTCTCAAAGATGATAATGCAAAAAATTTCATGATTTAAATCAATTCCAATGATTTTATATGATTTTTAAAAGATTAAAAATGCACTTTAAAAATACTTTTAATGCTGTAAAAATACAAACAAAATTCCACGAACATGTACGAAATCATTATATAATCACATAAACATGATTTCACATATACCTTGACTTCACAAAATTTATCTATCATATAATTCACATAATTTCCACATTTAACAATTAAATAAGCATTTAATAATTTACGAAAATTCTAAGTCGTTATAAGGTAAGCTATAGAGATGGAATAAATGTAACGATACATGAGGGTGATATATGATACGAAAGTTGTAACTGAATGATACTTGATTAATTTTTTATTGATTCTTAATTAATTTAAATATCTTGTAATTACATCCTTGTCCTTGTAGTTTATTTGTGAATATTTTGTATTAATTGCCAACTTAAATCTAAGTCAATCTAAGCCATTCATCTTGTATGAACTCAACGATCATAAATAGATCTTCGGTTCTCTTTTAAGGTTTGGTTCTCATTTGAAACAAGTCCTATATATATATATATATATATATATATATATATATATATATATATATATATATATATATATATATATATATATAATATTATCTCTTTAAGTAATATATGAATATTATAAAATAAAAAATATTGAGAAATCCATCCAATAGAATCTGTGAAATTTTGTTCAATCCACAAAAATCTTGATAAATCAATCCACTAAAATCTAACAAAATCTACATAGAATTAAAAGAATCTGTGTAGAGTCTTTGTAGAATTTAAACAATCCATGAATTTAAAAAAATCCATTAAATCCATGGATTATTAGAAATTCATTAAAATCGAAGTTGAATACACCCTTAATTCAATCCGGATTTTAAAGAATTTTTATAGATTTCTAGAATCTAGGTGTATTCAATTTGGATTTTAAAAAATCCTTTAAAATCTGGTGGTATTCAATAAGGATTTTAAAATATCTTTTAGAATCTAGGTGTATTCAACTTGGATTTTAAAAAGTCCTTTAAAATAATGGTATTCAATTCAGATTTTAAAAAATCCATTAAAATCTGATGGCATTCAAAAATCAATGAATTTTTTGGATTTGATAAAATAGTGGATTTTGATGGATTTTCTAGTGTATTTTTTATTTTTGAAAATTTTCTAAAATCCAAGAGATTTTAAAGAATTTGTGAGAAACTCTATTTTTAAATCAGTAAATATTATTATCAATGATTGAAACACACCTCCGCCCATAAATATCATTACAAAGATACTCATCATATTTATATTTTATTTTTAACCAATAATAAAAAATTTGTTTGCAACAATACGAAAAAAGTTTTTATTTTATTTTCAAGAAAACATAATCTCGTATATGGTGGATTTGCTAATGGTACACAATCTACACAAGATGATATTTTCTTGAAAATAAAAGCATTTTATTGTATACTGACAAATGAAAAGAATGATGTTGACCAATATAATGAGAACGAGGAACACATGGAATGAGACTTCAATTTGTTATTTTTTGAAATATTATTTTTGTATTTTTTAATTTGTTATTCAAATATTTTATTTTTGAAATATGTTATTTGAATCTTGTTTTATTTTGAACTATATTGATTTTAAAATATATATGTATATATATATATATGTTATGCCCAAATCTTGCATAATAGCTAAATTGATTTAATTAGATAAATTGATGGTTCGTAATCTATGATGGGTCTAGAAGATGAAGATTGGGTCACTAAAGCCCACTATTGAAATCAGCCCAACATGCCTTGGCAATAATATCTCTATTAAAGGAGCACCTCGCTACATGGTTGCGCCCCGCTATAAAGCGCCTCGCTGGCGATGCCTGCCAGGGGATCGCTTCGCTTTTACATCACATCTATAACTTGCAGCGAGATCATTATCTCCTCTTCTCTGGAAGGCTCTTGGCCAGACCCAAGGTCACATGAGTAGCTAGGCACAGGGATCGCTTCGCGTGGCCAGGCCTCTCAAGGTCGCATGCAAGGGCCCTGATGGATCTTTCATTGGCCAAACCTATCCGTTCGAGACCATGGGCTTCTACAGCTGGATCATGGATCATGGATAGGGTTGATGACTCACTGCCACGTCAGCCCTAAACAAGTGGGCTTGGACTTTGGCTTATCTCTTAAAACCCTAGCCCGCCTAGGTAACTTGTTGCCCAAGAACTACGTCAGGCTTGATCCCTATAAATAGGGTACGTAGGCACCTTGATACGGATGAGAAACAGTTTACCTGAAAACACCTATCAAGCTCAGCCACATCTAAACACACAAACCCTAATCCCTTGTTCTTCTTTCATTAGCAAAATATCCGTATTTTGCTCCGTTAATCCAGCAAATCTCCAAAATATTGTTATACAATATTCTCCCTATAACATTTGGCGCTAGAAGGAGGAGCAGTCATTGAATTGGGAGAAGCGATGACTAAATCACACAAAAAGAAGAATGATGGAGAGACCCCGGAATCGCATAAATTTAACAAGGACGATCCCCTGACGAGGGACCCCTCAGAGGACGAGGTGTCCAAGGACAACTCTAAGACTGGCTACAAAGAGGAACACACCCCCCCAGTACAGAGGGTGGCGTTGACCAGCGAGGTCATGTCTTTTCTAAAAGGCCTCGGCGAGCAAGTGACCGTTGTGCACGAAAGGGTCGCAAAAGTGGAGAAGCGCTATAGTTCTAGAGGATCGAAGAGAAATGAAAGGACAGGCGGTAGAACACCGGGGGAAGGAAGCAAACTCCCCACTAAGAAACTCATTGATGACTTTGAGGATGTCCTAACAGATCAAACCAATCCTGACTGGAATGAAGAGGAGGACTCGCTCGAAAAGAAAGGAGGATCGCATGACAAGGTCGCCTCATCAGAGGGGAGATCGGTCAGTGTTTTCGACCGTCTCGGAAAGAAGCTAACTGAACATGACCTTCGTCTAAAATTGGAAAAGGTTAATGCGCCTCGACATGAAGAATCTAAGAACAGAAGTAGGGGCACACATCGACCATTGTCTCCACGAGATCGCGAGCGGTCATATCGTCGTGATGACAGACCCCCTCTCCCCGTAGAGAGCGTGAGCGGTCCCATCGTCACGATGACAGACCCCCATCTCATCGAGACCAAGAACGATCTCAATATCTTGAAGAGGATCGTAAAAAGAAGGATCGCAGGAATGATCAGGAGGAGTCCAGTGTCCCAAAAAAGACCCAGTCACATCATGGAAGTACTGGAGGTAAAAAGGAGGGTGACAAGGAGGTCAAGGTAGGAGACTATAAGCTGGAGGAGTTGAAAAAGGCCCTGGACGCGATGAACAATGAGAAAGGGATCTTTAGCACTATGGGCTCTTCATCGCCCTTTACTCATGAAATTCGAACTGCTCCGCTTCCTGCAGTGTTTCGAGGCCATCAACATGATATGACCTACAATGGCGATACTGATCCAGCAGAGTTTGTGATTCGATTCAATAATGAGATGGATGTTTATCAAGTCTCATTACTAGCGAGGTATAAACTATTTGCGGCCTCGCTGAGGGGAAGTGCTCAGCAGTGGTTTTCGAAGCTAGGGGCATTGATTGTCATCGATTCTTGGGAACAATTCATGGACATCTTCATCAAACAGTTCCAGTCCTCGATGCTCTACGCACCCCCTGTGTCTACCTTGGCAAACATAAAACAGAAGGAAGGTGAAACCCTTCATGATTACATCAAGAGGTTCAATGCTGAGGTGCCTCGCGTACAAGGTGCAAATGACGAAGCTGTGAAAAATTTCCTCATCGCTGGAGTGAGGGAAGGTACCGAATTTTGGAAGAAGTTACAAGAACAAACCCCTAGCACTCTTTCTGAATTGCACAAGGTCGCTGAGCCTTTCAAGCGTGTTGAGAAGTCACTCGCAGATTTGAAGAAGAATAATGAAAGGAGTAGCAGTTGGAGTAGGAACAGGGGGGTAAAAAGAAAGGACTCCAGAAGTCCAAGGCGAAGACGGGATCGAAGTCGAAGCCCCAGCCCAAAAAGGAGAGACCGCGATCCTTTGAGGCGATCCCCACCGAGAGCTCACCCCGCGAGTTATGAAGACAAGTATATTCCTCTGGTCGCCCCAATTGATCACATTTATGCAGTCAATGAAAACAAGGGGGTATTCAGGAAGCCTACACCGATGGGTCCGAAGGGGACCGCAAACACTAGCAGGTATTGTACCTTTTATGAACAAACAGGGCATGATACAACAACCTGCCGAGAGCTGAAACAGCAAGTGGATCAGTTAATTCATGAGGGAAAGTTAACTGAGTGGGCAGTTCGCGAGGTGAAGAAGCATAATCCCAAGTCTGGCCTTGGGTATAATCAAGCCCCCCCACCTGAACAGAATCCAGTCATTAAGGAAAGGGAAGCGCGAGGCGGAAGTATCCACGTAATAATTGGGGGACACCACATCGGGGGGGATAGCAATAGGGCTAGAAAACGATATGCCAGCGAAGCTAAGGAGCGACCCCTCACCAATATCCATCACTTGCAGGAGCGACCCCCAAAGCTCTTCAAGGGGGAAGATACAAATATCATGTTCACTGAGGAAGATGCGAAGTGGGTCCACCATCCTCATTCGGACGCCCTCGTTGTCCGAGTTCGCATTGGATCGCAGTGAATGTCCTAACCTACGAGGTCTATCAGAAAATGGGGTTCGTGGATAAAGACCTTATCCCTACCATGGGCCATCTTTATGGTTTTACTGGAGCTTCAGTCAATGTCAAGGGCCTCGTAAGGCTCATTGTCACTATAGGGGACGAGCCCTGTATTACCACCCAAATTGCAGACTTTATGGTGGTTGATCAACCTTCGGCCTATAATGCTATCGTGGGGAGGCCGATACTCAAAGAAATGAGGGTGGTTACTTCTATTTACCATCTCTCTATGAAGTTCCCTACCCCAAATGGAGTCGGATGCATCAGGGGGGCACAACATAAGTCTCGTGAATGTTACAACAGAGCCCTCAAGTCAGCAGAAAAGGGGAGTAATTCTATGACAGACAAGATGGAGTGCGAGGAGGAAAGTAGGTCTCGCAAGACAACTTTTGTACCCCCAACAGACTGTAACATGATCTCGATTGAGGAGCTCCCAGCCGATTATTTTGATAATTTGGGAATTCAAGTAGAGCCAGTACCAGGGGCTTTGATGATGGGAACCTCGCAGCCAGTTATGGTTCTCCAGGAAGGGATCGTGGAAGAGGCTACAGATAGTGACAGCGAGGAGAGCCCGGAGCAGGCCGCTGTGCGAGCCCGAAAGGGAAAATGGGTTCGCAAAGAAACATCCACACTGACAGAACTGCCTAATGGAATTACACAGACTACAACTGTTGTTAAGGAGTATGGGCACGCGGGTGCCAACCCCTGCGAGGCAGAATCAAGTCAGGCCCGTGAGTTTAATCTAGATCTTGATCCTCGCATCCCAGAACATGTAGAGCGAGCCGGGGAAACTGAAGACACAATTCTTGTTCTCGTTGATGTGCAGGACCCTTCAAAAGTGTTGAAAATAGGGTCGCAACTCAATCCTGATTTGAGAGAAAGGCTGTTACTTTTATAAAGGCAAACCTTGACGTGTTCGCCTGGTCACATGAAGATATGGTTGGGATCGATCCTAATGTAATGTGCCATAAGCTAAACTTGGATCCAAGCAAGAAGGGGGTCAGATAGAAGAGGCGACCCATAAGTGGAGAACGAGCTGAGGCTCTAAAGGCAGAAGTGGATAGACTCCTCGCGGTAGGGCTCGTTAGGGAATCATTCTACCCTGACTGGCTCGCGAACCCAGTCCTTGTGAAGAAGCCAAATGGAAAGTGGAGGACATGTGTGGACTTTACCGACCTCAACAAACATTGTCCCAAAGATAGTTTTTTGCTACCAAGGATCGACCAGTTAGTGGATGCAACAGCAGGGCATGCACTTCTTTCTTTCATGGATGCTTACTCTGGGTACAATCAGATACCCATGTATGGCCCTGATCAAGAGCACACCTCGTTCATCACAAATAGAGGTCTCTATTGCTACATAGGGATGCCCTTCGGTCTTCTTAATGCTGGGGCTACCTACCAGAGGCTCGTTAATATGATGTTCGAGAAACAAATTGGCAAGAAAATAGAATTCTATGTAGACGACATGTTGGCCAAGTCTAAGGAAGCTGTGGATCACATCTCTCACCTCGCAGAAATGTTTGATACACTAAGGAAGTGCAGAATGAAGCTTAACCCCCAGAAGTGTGTCTTTGGGGTCAAATCTGGAAAGTTTTTGGGATTCATTGTCAACCACCGAGGAATTGAAGCGAACCCTGCAAAAATAAAGGCCTTAATGGACATGCGATCCCCAAGAAGTGTGAAAGAGGTACAGAGTCTGACAGGGAGGATCGCAGCTCTCAATCGGTTCGTTTCCAAATCATCATATAAGTGCCACGAGTTCTTTAAGGCCATTAAAAAGGTGGGAAAAAACTTTGAATGGACATTGGAATGCGAGGAGGCCTTTCAGAAGATAAAGGAACATTTGGGTTCGCCACCACTTCTCTCGAAGCCCCTTAAAGGCGAGGTCCTCATTGTCTACCTCGTTGTGTCTGAACACGCGGTCAGTGCAGTATTGGTTCGCGAGGAGGGAAAAGCTCAATATCCAGTCTACTATGTCAGTAAAAGAATGTTAGATGCCGAGACTCGATATACAAACATGGAGAAGCTAGCCTATGCCCTGGTCTTGGCCTCGCGGAAGTTAAGGCCCTATTTTCAGGCTCACAGCATTGAGGTTCGCACTGCCTACCCACTGAGGCAGGTGATGCACAAGCCAGAGTCCTCATGAAGATTGTTAAAATGGACAGTGGAGCTTAGTCAGTTTGACATCGAATTTAAGCCTCGCGGCCCTATAAAAGGACAGGCACTTGCGGATTTTATCTTGGAGTTTCCTCCCCAATCTGAGGGAGATGATTGGGCCATCATAGCAGCTCCAGAAATGATAGTTAGCGAGGACAAAAAAGAAAATTCGGCCTCGTGGTGGGAACTATACGTAGATGGGGCATCAAACAAGGAAGGATCCGGGGCCCGCATCGAGTTGGTAACTCTAGAGGGTCGCAAGATACAAAGTGCAGTACACTTCGCTTTCGAAGCCACCAATAATGCAGCAGAGTACGAAGCCCTCATTATTGGTCTCAAACTGGCACTGGAAATGAAGGTAGAGAACCTCACAGCTTACAGCGATTCCATGCTGGTAACATATCAACTTGGTGTGGGTGGCAAGCTAGAGGCGAGAAAATTGAGCTATATCTGCGATGCGCACAGAGTTTGATGAAAAAATTTAACAATGTCAAGGTGGTTCATATTAGAAGAGAGAAGAATCAAGGAGCAGATGCACTGGCAAAATTGGGGTCGCGTCGCGAGGCCACATTACTTGGAATTATCTCATTGGAAATTCAGAAGAAGCCTAGTGTACCTGAGGAGTTCATTATGGAAATAGCGACCCCAGTGTTGACTTGGATGACCCCAATATGGGAATATGTGAAAAATGGAACGGTGCCTCAAGACAAGAAAGAAGCGAGGAAGATTAAATTTCAGGCGGCTCGCTATGTCATTTATGACGAAGTTTTGTATCGAAGAGGGTTCAACACCCCGCTCCTAAGGTGTGTAGATGGAGAAGAATGCAATTACATTCTCAGAGAGGTTCATGAGGGGATATGTGGCAATCACTCGGGGGTAGTTCTCTGGCCCAAAAGATTCTTCTCCAAGGGTATTACTGGCCTACTTTGAAAAGAGATGCTTTTGAATTCGCAAGGAAGTGTGATAACTGCCAAAGGATCGCTAACTACAGCAGCGCTCCTGTCTCTCACCTCACCTCGCTAACGAGCCCATGGTCCTTTGCTATGTGGGGCATTGATCTAATTGGGGAGCTACCTAAAGCCAAAGGAGGTGTCAAGTACGCAGTTGTGGCTGTTGATTATTTCACCAAGTGGGCCGAGGCTGAGCCACTTACCACTATTACTGCAAAGAAACTCAAAGACTTCGTGTACAGGGCAATTGTGTGTCGCTATGGGATTCCTTATCAGCCAATATCAGATAACGGAAAGCAATTTGACAGCAAGGACATGAAAGAATTCTGTGAGAACTTGGGGATCAAAAAGAGTTTTTCAGCTGTGTGTCACCCCCAGACAAATGGCCAAACTGAGGCCATCAATAAAATCATCAAACATACTTTGAAGGCTAAGTTGGAGGAGAGCAAAGGCAATTGGCCTGAAGAATTACCAAGGGTCTTGTGGTCATACAACACGACCCCAAGGACCACAACTGGAGAGACTCCTTTTTCCTTAACATATGGCTGCGAGGCCATGGTCCCAGACGAGGTGGGCTCTGGGTCGTTTAGAAGGGAACACTACGATCCCGAAGCAAACGAGGTCAATCATAGATTGTACTTAGACGTGATAGAAGAAACAAGAAGCGAGGCTCAGCTTCGCCTCGCGGCTTACCAACAAAGGACAGCGAGGTACTATAATGGGAAGGTCAAAGTAAGTTCTTTAAAGACAGGCGACCTCGTGCTTATGAGAGTCATGCCTAACACTAAGGTCCCGGGTCATGGAGTCTTTGGTGCTAATTGGGAAGGGCCTTACAAAATCTATGCTACTCTCTCAGAGGGAACTTACTACCTCACAGACATGAAGGATAAAGTTATTCCACGAGCTTGGAATGCGGAACACTTACGCAAATACTATCATTGAAGGCATCGCTCCTGGTAGTTTCTATCTATTTCGCATGAATAAATTCATACAAAATACTGGGGGGTAGTGATCATATAGACACCCTCCCTTTATGATGTAATGACATTGGGCCTCGCCTCACTTACCACTTTTTGGGCCTCACCCCACGTATCAACTATTGGGCCTCGCCCCACTTATCATTTATTGGGTCTCGCCCCGCTTGTCAACTTGTTTGGGCTTCGTCCCGTTTATCAATATAAAAGTTCAATTTCTTTATGAATTACTTTTTATTGTGCATTCAAATTTTACTTGCTTGTTTGTTAACATTAACATACTAAGGTCCAAGCCATCTCAACGATGCAAGGATCGCAATTGAAGTTACTGCTACAACAATCTAAGGAATCTAAGCAAAGGCATGCAAATCTAGAACTATTCAAGACAATTCAACATGCAAAGATGGAATAATGATATAATTTCGAAGTCAAAATACTAAGGAAGCGAAGCTAAATTACTTGTGCAAATATGTTATGTGCAAAAATAACGAGACAACACTGGATGGAAAAGTAAAAGTGATGCCAATCCATAATTAAAGGGTCGCCATGCGATCCCAATGCAGTTACCGGAGTTAAAGGGTTATCAGAGTTAAACAAAATAATATTACAAATTGCGAAGCATTCTAAGGGTGCCCGCATCCCGAGTTTAAAGGACTTCATCAAATATATAAAAAAAAGATTAGGAAGCAGGTGGATCTTGATTGGCAGCAGAGGCCTCCTTCAACAGTCTCGCTTCTTCTGCTAGCCTCGCTTCTTCCTCCAGCCTCACCTCCGCAGCATCCTCTTCAGCGATCTCCTTCTTAAGTGTTTCGGCATACTCAGCATTACCTGGCCCAAGTCGATCCCAATCAAAATCAGGGATCGTTCTGATGAACCCCTTCATGAAGGAGACTTGACCCTGGGCCAGAAATGTGTCCTGAGCAGTGGCCAATTCAGCCTTAACAGCATTCAGGTCGCTCGTCAGCTTCGCGATCTCATCAGCGCTCTTTTTAGCAGCCTCCCCGCTGGATTTCTACAGTTCTTTGAAAGATTTATCAAGATCATTCTTCTCCTTGCGAGCGTTCTTCAAGTCTGTACGAATGTTAGCAGTCTCATGGGAGAGTTGCTTTTTGAATTCGGCTTCAAGGGAACGCTTATCTTCAACCTTTTGGAACTCAAGAACCTTGTTCTTTTTGTCCAGCAGAAAGTAATTCTTGGTGTGGGCAGCCTGACGAATGAAGGCCTCGGCTAGACACCTGGTCACCGCTTTGGCAGTCTCTTCAGGTGATGCTTTCCACCAGTTGGAGGCTTCAGCTTCCTCTGCATATTTGGTTCCCAATGAAGCGAATAGGTGTTGAGAAGCTGAGGCGGTAACAACTCCTGAAGATTGGGCGGGACCGTCCTTCGGTTTATCTGTCCTGGATCGCTTTAGCGGGCTCTGTTCAGGGGAGTCCCTGTCCTGGTCCTTGGCAATGATTGATTTGGAGGGAGGATCGTTGACAGGCTTGGCCACAGGTGGCTTAATAGGAGGAGGAGGAGGAGGAACCTTCGAGCCGGAGGTCGCCTTTGAGGACGCCCCTCTCTTGCTGCTTAGTAGAAGTGGGGGAGGCTGACTTTTTCCGCCGCGAGCAGACATATCTATAGAAAAATGAAGGACAAGTTACAAACAGTTCAAATAATACGATATAAAATAAAACAGTTATGCATATGGAGTAAAAAGGAATGCGATGCATGTTTCGGTATTATCCTAGAAGTACCCTCTTCGTCCGTTATTGCGACATGAGAAGATGAGGCCTCTTCTCTTGTCTTTCTTTTCTTCGAGGCTCGCCTTGCATGTGAAGGCCCCGCCTCAGGGGAAGCATCTCTCCGTTCTTTGAGGAATCCGCATTCTATTAGGTTCTCAATGGAGAGAAGAGTCCTAATGTTTCTTTCCTCCGCGGTGGATTTCGTTAATACATCGTCGGCTCGCTGTTTGTCAACACCTCTTAAGATGGTGCGAACTGGAGCGACTGCGATGCCAAAGGAGTTATCAGTTTGAGAATAAAAGGCAAAAAGTACGATAAAGGATTACTGCCTCGATAGCTTACTGGGGAGGTAGTTGAAGCTTGTTTTCACTCGAGGGACCTCGTGCACATAGAAGAAAGGTTCCTTCCACGAGCCCGCATTACTTATCCCGCCTGGGAGAAGGCTTTTCTTGTTGAATTCCGGCCACACCGAGAAGTAGACGTAGCCAAAATCCTTGGCTCTACATCGCTTCAGCTGAAGGAAGTAGCCCATTGTCTTTGCATCTAGGGGGGATACCCAAGCTTGTGGTAAAGTATGTACAAGGCAATCATGGATCGATAGCCATTGGTGCTGATTTGGATGGGAGCTAGATAGTCTGTCTCACAGACGTCCCAAATGAATGGATGGAGAGGAGAAGAGACACCTATCTTCATTAGAGGGACCATTAGGACCATTCTGGGCACTCTACGTCCATTCCCGTCGTGGTTAAAGCGATAGCATCGCATTTTCTTCTTGGACAGAATGATCTTGCCTTCAGGACGGAACCTCTTGACACCCTCTGTGATGGTCTTCACGATCAGTGTTGAAGATATATCGCGACACGCAAGTACGCGAGCTTTACCTGGCTTAACCTTTGAACCAAGCTTGATGTCCCTGGGGTTAGGCCCATCAACATAAATAACTCCCTCCAGCTCTGGTTGAGGGGTAGGGACATAAGGATCGGGTGAGGCTTCGGGAACATAGTCATAGTCTTTGAAGTTTATGACTCTGGCCACTTCATCAAGGCCACCATCATCTGAGGAAGGCTCCTCGTAGTCATCATCGTCAGAGTTGGCTTCATTATCAGCACCTCCCTCGATGTCATAATAGGCATTGCCTAATGAATTTGTGGGAGAATCACTTATGTGAATGGGCGACATGGTTTGAGATGGAGGCATTCTAAAGAGAATTTCTTCTGCCTTAGAGCTAAATTCATCTCCTTTCTTTGTCAACGATTCGATGTCATGCTCGATGTTAGTCATTTTGGTGTAGGGCTCGTTCTCAGCTGGAAGTACATCCAAAGATTGATCCCGCGAGCTTGAGGGGTGCTTTGTTCTCCACGAAGTTAGAGGCACTTCTCGGGTATATTCTTCGTTAGACCATAGAGGGTCGAAGTATAACTTGAATGAACTTTCGCTGGTGCTCGCAGCTCTCGCGATGTTGGCTGCTGCAGCATCGCTGATTTGTATATGAGGCATTGGAGAAGGTGTCCTTGAACTATCATCTTGTGACATCTGAAAAGGGTGAAATGATTAAGTGTGTGCTCTTACAGAAAGCAAACGAAGGATGAGAAAGGAATAAATAAACAGAAAGCTTCTATGTGTTCCTAGGGTATCGCATTTAGGTCTCCGGAAGGGATCGCATCTATGTTCCTATGGGAGAAGTCGCATTTCTATCGCAGCGAAGACGGGATCGCATGTTCAAATTAGCATTACGAGATCGATATCAAAAGGGATCGCATCGCATACAATTAAAGCTATCTAATCATGCAATTACAATGAAGAACAATAATTTAAATGCAAGAAGAGAGAAAAGACTTACTTTTTCTTGAAGAAGGTTGAGGAAATCGGAAGAAATTCGGGATCGCTTGAAAATTCCTTGCGTTTGATCTGAGAGCAAACTGACAGCACTTCGACAATGTGTTTATGAGAATGAAAAAAGGTAATGATAGTGACAGGGGTATATATAGCTATCACGAGAGAGAAAGACATGGGACACGTGTTGAAATCTCGTCCGTTGGACACACATCTCGAGACATAACAACTGTTAAAACCTTTCAAATTCTTGGGGTCGCGACTACTCCAACGGTCATATCTATTCTTGGGCTCGCTTCGCGGTGACAACTTGTATTTTTTGAGTCCACATCGCATCTCTAATGGCAATATGGACTCAGGGGGTAGTTGTCATGCCCAAATCTGGCATAATAGCTAAATTGATTTAATTAGCTAAATTGATGGTTCGTAATCTGTGATGGGTCTAGAAGATGAAGATTGGGTCACTAAAGCCCACTATTGAAATCAGCCCAACATGCCTTGGCAATAATATCTCTATTATAGGAGAACCTCGCTACATGGTTGCGCCCCGCTATAAAGCGCCTCGCTGGCGATGCCTGCCAGGGGATCGCTTCGCTTTTGCATCACATCTATAACTTTCAGCGAGATCATTATCTCCTCTTCTCTAGAAGGCTCATGGCCAGACCCAAGGTCGCATGAGTAGATAGGCACAGGGATCGCTTCGCGTGGCCGGGCCTCTCAAGGTCGCATGCAAGGGCCCTGATGGATCTTTCATTGGCCAAACCTATCCGTTCGAGACCATGGGCTTCTATAGCTGGATCATGGATCATGGATAGGGTTGATGACTCACTGCCACGTCAGCCCTAAACAAGTGGGCTTGGACTTTGGCTTATCTCTTAAAACCCTAGCCCGCCTAGGTAACTTGTTGCCCAAGAACTACGTCAGGCTTGATCCCTATAAATAGGGTACGTAGGCACCTTGATACGGATGAGAAACAGTTTACCTAAAAACACCTATCAAGCTCAGCCACATCTAAACACACAAACCCTAATCCCTTGTTCTTCTTTCATTAGCAAAATATCCTAATTTTGCTCCGTTAATCCAGCAAACCTCCAAAATATTGTTATACAATATTCTCCCTATAACAATATATATATATATATATATATATATATATATATAATATTATCTCCTTAAGTAATATATGAATATTATAAAATAAAAAAATATTGAGAATTCGATCCAACAGAATCTGTGAAATTTTGTTCAATCCACAAGAATCTTGATAAATCAATCCACTAAAATCTAACAAAATCTACATAGAATTAAAAGAATTTGTGTACAGTCTTTGTAGAATTTAAACAATCCGTGAATTAAAAAAATTCATTAAAATTCATGGATTATTAGAAATTCATTAAAATCTCAGTTGAATACACCCTTATAAGTTGTAGGAGTATTATTTATCTCATTCAACATATACATACAGTTTAAGAACTGATAAGACATTAAATTATTTACAAATATGGCATTCTCAAAAATCATCATTTGCAGCATTTTCTTAATGTTTGTGTCAATGGTCTATAATCAATCAGAGGCTGCAGTAAGTAGGATTTCAGTTTACGGCCGCCAAATGACAGACACTAATCATCCTTTACCCAGTAAGATAATTATATCATTACATGCTATAAGGATTCTAATATTTAAAAGTGTTTATGACTATAATTTTCAAGCAATTTCTACATTTTTTATGTTGTCGTTTACGGAATTTTTAAAAAATAAATAATTATGAATTTTACGATCAATATTTAATTGATTTGATTGTAGTTTTTTGTAAAATATTTAAATAGCAACATAGTATTTTTGTCAAATTATTACAAGTATTATAAGAATGGATTAATTTTTGTGCAGGAACGTTGTGTACCGATCCCACTTGCCCTGGAAAGTGTTGTTATTTGATACTTTGCTGTCGTGAGGAAAATGGACAGGACAAAAATGTTATTGAAAGTGTTGTTGGGTGATATTTTGCTGTCATGAGGAAAATGGACATGACAAAAATGTTATTACCTATTAGAGCAATCATTGATAGACGGAATTAAATTTTTTAATTCAATTGTATGTCAAATATGAGCATATATTGTTCTCGCTGAAAATAAATACAATAACTTTAATTTATTTTGTCCATATAATATTTAGTTATCATTTAATAATATTTATGGTTAAGATGATTTTATTTTTTAATATTGCCAAATTTGTATTATCTAATAATAATTAAGTGTTTTAGATGTCAAAATCTACTGTTGCATATAGAGAGTACTGGTCAAACAAAGATGAGAAACAACCATGTTAGGACCTAAAAAGACTAGAGGTGGTGTCTCAAAAGACTCTGACACTCAAGTTAGTGAAATATACTATATGGCGGATAATAAGTAAATAAAAATGATATTTTTTTATTGAAATATAACTTATAATATAACTTATACTTAAGTAAATAAGCTTGATAAGATAATTCAAGTGCTAAGAATTTATCTTCTGTCATCCCAAATTTTTGGATTAGATTCTAGTTCATCTTGAAATTTCTAAAAACATATACTTATTTCTATCTGCGTGACATATGATTGTTGTATATGTATCATCGTAGCTAAATAAAATTTTCCACTATCCATCATTTTGTTAAGATGTACCTTTGACTTACGTTGGTAACATTTTCCATTTATCTACATCGTCTTCTAAATCATGGTTAGCTAACTTATTGGACTAGATTACAGATTATTGGATTTCTTACATGAGATGATAACTGTATTATAGTTCGACCTAAATTTGCAAGTTATTAATAGTTTGTCTAGCCCACAAATTGTTTAATCAACTGACTCATTGGATTGGATAATAACGTATCTAGATCTTTCATTTGAAATGTATTGTGTTAGCCAAATTTTGTTCATGTATCACCGTAATTAATCAATTGACTAAAATGAATAATTTGTAGGCAAACATACCCATAATAAAGTCAATATTTACTAGTTCCATTATTTGACCCACTATGCCGCTATAAAGTATTAAGTGTTAGAAAAATGATTCTTTGTTTTGAAAATAAAATGAACCATGAAAAATTATCTATGTAAGAGTAATGTTACATGTACCAGAAAAAATCCAAAAATAATTCCTAAATGATACATATTGTTTCTTTATTAGTTAAATTCATATTAACACTCGTGAATCCGTGACATTTATGAGAAAATAATTAATAAAAAAAATAAAACTCATCTTTTGGAAATCAATTCGGTAACTCTAGAATTACTGTTTATGTAAAGCACATTTTCTCAATGAAATGGATGAAGAAGAAAAAAAATTCTTAAAATATACTACGGTGTTAGTTAAATGACATCATTTGTTAGTCATTAAATACTATTACATTACCGTAATAGTTATTCATAGTGCATTAATGTGAGATATATTATATATATATATATATATATTATATTACCGTAATATTGTTTTAAGAAACAAATTATTTACTGGATAGTTGTATATGAGATATGTTATTAGATTATATTAATAGTTATTCTTTCTCGGCCAAATTTTCTAGTTGATCAAGTTCTAAAAAGTAAATGTTTTCCTCATTGCTCGGTTATGAGGGCTCAGCTTGGTAATTCTTCTTTTTTAATTTGGAAAAGTATGTTATGGGGAAGGGGACTTATCTAAAAGGATGTGTGTCATAGAATTGGAGATGGTCTTAGTACTCATACATATCAAGATCAGTGGATTCCATCACCGACAAGTTTTAAAGTGTGCTCCCCTATATCCTTACCTTTGAATGTTATTGTTTCTACCCCTCCTAAGGAGTGATGGTCCTCGAATTCTAAGATATTACAGAATCATTTCCTTACTTTTGAAATTGATTTAATTATCCATATTCCTTGGCCAAGATATTTAAGGCCAAACTTCTTTTATTGGTATTTTGATAAACTTGGTAACTACTCTGTCAAAAGTAGGGATGGCAATTTCGGGTTTTGGGTCGGGTTCGTGTTGGATCAAATTATACCTGGTTGTTTCGAGTTGATTTTTTCTTAACCCTAACCCGTACCTACCGGGTTCGTGTCGGGTTTCGGGTCATTTCGGGTTTCGCCACCTCAATTCTTTTTTAGAGTGATTGAAAATATGCTCTTATATTATGTACTTCCTTTGTCTCGATTTATAGGGCATGATTGCTTTTGCAAAATTTTTAAGAAAAAACGGTTCATTTCTCTTTCATTGCACTTGAAAGTTACAATTCAAATGTATAATATGTACTGTACCCATATTGTGAGGTATAAAAAATAACATGACATACGAAAAATATTGTTATTACAATATTGAATATGCCACGGCTCTTCATATAACCGACACCAAAAGTGCGACGCTAAAAGGCCTTTCTGTACTAGTGTCGGTTCTCTCTCTCTCTCTCCCTTAACACTCTCTCTTCCTTGTTTTGTATGATCTGAAATCGCAGTTATGCTCGGTTTTTGATTCTCTATCTAGTACTGTCGATGCATGTTGAGTTGATGATGATAGTTTCAAAACCCATTTCGAGTTTTGACTGATTTGCTTCGATTTTAATGTTAAATTGATGCCCATGAATTCTTGTGCTTATTTTTATACTTGAATCATGTTGGTATTGAGTTTATCAGTTCATGTTTGAATATATATGCATGTATAGCTTGTTCGGTGCTGTTGTTCGAGTTCTTGACTCATTTTCCTTGTTCTCCAGTTCGACTTTGATGCTTATACATGATTATATTCGATGTTACCTGCTTATAAATGGTTGAATTTTCGTGTTGGAGGCTCAAATTAAGAGTACCATCGAAAATTTTGCCCGTCGGCTATGATTTTCGTAATGAGCCGGTGAATCTGTAATAACCCTAACTTTAACAAAGCTACAGTGATCACATGAATAGTAAAATTCGATGATTTAGAGAAAGGGTATATAAGTACTCCATAATGGAAACGGAAAAGGAATGAACAGAAACCATATTAGTGTTGTATATTGAAATTAAGTGACTCGAAATGACGAGGGATTTCAGAAATTCCTAAATATGGATTTTTGAGGATTTTGACTTCTAAAGAGCTTTTATTGGATATTAAGGAGCATGGAAACATTATAAGAATTATATATTGAGGAATTAGTGAATTTAGGTTAAACCAAAGGATTTTTAAGTTAAGAGAATACCAAAAGAATTTGGAATGTTAAATGATTTCAGAACCACTGAAATAATGAGGTATATTCGAGACGAACCACAATTAGACGAGTATGGAAACCAAGCAACCAAGATTAGTAATATAACAAGGATACATACCACATTATGTTATTCAAGATTATTAGCATTATAAGTAGAAAATCAAAATGGGATTTATTGAATCATCAAAGTGGTGTCATTAGCCATTAACTTGTTTTTAAGGGTAAATTAGTAACTTTGCAAGGTGTTAAACACAAAATATCTTTCCAAGCTTCCATAACACTCTAGATTAAGCAAGATTAAGATGAGAAAAGATCAAAACAAAAGCAAGAAACTCTCCCCCATCCATTATCATCATTTTCGGCCAAAAAAGACAGCAGGTTGGTAAATCGACCATAACTCCTTCGTTTCTCAGCCGAATTTCGTGTTCTTTAGCTTTTTGGAAAGCCCATGAGATGCTCTACAACTTTCATTTAGACGCCTCCTCCAGAAAACGTAGGTAAGACCTTCGTTTTTGCGATTCTTTCAGCTGAGTAAACAGTAACTTCGAATTTTTAACTTTGTTTTATGGTTTCTTTAGTTAATACAAGCTATACTAAGGTTGTTAAAGGTGTGCCCAAGGTTTATCAAGGATTTTTAAGGGTTATCAAAGCTTCAAGAAGGTATAATCATGCTTTCTCTTTTATGTTTATGATGGATATAGTTGTGTTTAGTGATTAAGTGGTATAAATGTTATGATTATGATGTTATAAGTGTTTGTAAGTGATTAAAGTTGATTTTGGAAGGAGTATGTGCTTGTAACCATGGTTGGTAAGATGACCACATGGTGTAGGTGATGGTGTATAAGGTGGATGATTGATTTGGAGGAGTTTGATTTTGGAAAGTACGAAAATATAGCCGTTATAATGTCCGATTTTCGTTAGAACGAAATCTGCCCTGTTTTGTGACCCCTGTATTCATACGGTACCTCACTGCCTAGGTTACCAATTGACCATGAAATGATAGAGCTTAGTTCATAGATCGTTTCGATATAAGGTGCGTTAAAATCTGATGAACGGTTTAGGAGAAAAGTCAGTTTTAGTGAAAGGTGTTCGAAAACCGAGAAACCGTAATTGTATCAACTTTGAGACTATGATCAACCTACTTAGACATTTTTAAAAATTATGAAACTTTGGGATAATATGGTAGGGTAGTCAAAGAGACATTACCAGTTGACCTTGTAGTAAAAGTCGAAATCTATAATTTATGGGGATTTTTACAGTTAAGTGTGGTCGTTAGGAGAAATGGTGAAAAACCACTGAAACTTCGATTGAGCTTGTAAATGGTTAAGTCCTTGACCCTTTGGGGTAATAATAATACGTTAAACATATGTTGAAGTGTAAAGGGTTTTGTTATACAAGAGGGTAGTGAGTAAGAGATGTGGTATTCTAATGACGGTCCTTTTGTGTTTATAGAAATTTCGGAGGAGGGACCAGCCATACTATCAGGATACAGAAACCAAGGCAAGATCTTTTCTATCCCTACTTGGAAAACTATTTATCTTCAAAGAAACTTGATTTCATGGAATATATATGTGATGCTATTATTACTATATTGTGAAGAAATTGTCTTCCTTGAGTATTGATATTGAAAAGAAAGGTATACGAAGATGTATATGAATATGAATATGGATATGAGTATGAGATGGATATGAATATGGATATGAGTATGAGATGGATATGTATAGAGATGATTATGCATGAAGTGAACATGCCTTATGATTAAGAGAATATGAGAGAATGGTATCAGTTATTATCTAAAGTAAATAAAAGAATGGTATCAATTGTTATCTAGGGTTATATGATTTATATTATTTTGCTAAAGATATTCTTTTTAAATATTGTGATTTAATAAGTATTATTTGATTATTATCTACTATTTTTAAAAGTAGATGGAACAATATATATATATATATATATGTGTATATAAGAGAGCAAGATTTCTTCTACTCTTACTTTAGAAAACTATTTTTTTTAAGTAAAATGATTTCTTGGAATATATATGTTTTTCTACGATGCTATACTGCTAAGGATTTATTTCCTGATTTTGAGAATTAAAGAAAGATAGATACGAATATGGATAGAGCGAATATACTTTATGTTCTAAAGGCATATTTGACTTTAATAATTATAGAAAAGATGTATGAGTCATAATTAAAGTATTATGACATATGATTTAAAGGTGATGATAAATGTGAATGGAAATGTGAATGGAAATGTGAATGGAAATGGAAATGGAAATGGAAATGATAAATGTGAGTAGATAAATGATTTGACAAAAAGGGGGATTGCAACAGACTTGCGTAAGTGGCTGTGTCAGGGCTGTGTGCGACACGGTCCAGCATTTATTATTTTATTACGGCACGAAGATGCCAAGGGAGGATGTTAGCAGGTGGCCTTCCTCCAGGGATGATCTTCATTCCTTCTACCGGTAGTAAAAAGAGAGCAGGTACGATTAGGCGACTGATCATCGTCCTAACGTATCAGGCGACAGCAGATATCCCCAATGTTTTTAAAAAGAAAGAGTTGATAATGGTTTTCAGATTTATATGCTGAAACCAAGAAAATGAGATAAGGTGATGGAATTATTTATATGGAATGAAGAGAAACTGATTTTATATTATTTTTATATATATATGTAAAGGTTTATTTTCCCTTTTATGGTAGTAGATAGAAGTTATCTTGTTGAGCTATTTTAGCTCATTCTTGCTATTTATTTATACTACAGCTAGGTCCCATGCCAATACTCCGCACTACACCCTGCAAGAGGGTAAGGGAAAGGCGACCTTTTGAGCGAGTGCTGGTGACCATCCCCGAGGTAGTGACAAGCGAAAGGGGCTTAGTAGACTTATGTAAATTAAGTGTGTAAGTTTGTAATAAACTTTTGGTTGTTGAAATGCTTTCTGTAGAAGTATTATTCAACAATGTACTAGTAGAATTCTGGGTTGTAATAACTATTAATTTTAAACTTTTAATATTATGGATGTTGTTCTATGAGCATATGACTGGTGGGTGTGTGTATTAGTGTGGGGTCAATTGCATAAGTATTAAATTTAAAAAAAAAAAGACTCAAGAGATATGGATATTGATCGGAAATTGGACCGTGATGACCTGGATCCTTGACCCCGGATCTTGGGGTGTCACAGAATCGATGATGATGAACATGAGTCAAAAATATAATTATTATTCGTATATAATGTTTTGAAATTTATAAGGCTGCATGATTAGTTTTTGAAATTTTTAGAACACTAACTCGAATTTATATGAATATATGTGAATATATGTGAATTATTTGGATTATTAAGAGATATGTGATGTTAGTGATTCGTTAAACATGGTTTAATGATTATTGATGATTTCGGATTATGTGGTAAATAGTATGATTATGAGTTATCATGATATTATGTATTCCATTGGAAGGGTAGGTGGATATTTAATCCATCGTAGGTATTTGACTGTGAAGTGGAGTCGGATATGTTCCGACGGGATAGTCCATATTATAAAGGGGACTCTGTCCGATTTTCGTGAAATTATTTATGTAGTAAAGTGTATATCTAATAGTATGATTGCTTACGAGTCAACTTTATCTGCTAAGTGGCTACGTGATATGTATGTTCTATGTGCTACATGCTTAAGTGAATATCTATTTACGAGGTGATTCTAGTATAATGTCAGGTACGTGCGTTATAAGAATCGTTTGGGTAGAATAGGATTAGATGATTAAGAGGTATAGTATTCTAAGGTAGTGATTATGGTTTATGTATATACGAAGGACGTAGGCCCTAGCAAGGTTGAGTTTCAGTAGGCTGAGCTGTAGCTGTTGCATTCTACCGGAGGCAAGTAACTCTGTCTTTCCTCTGAAAGTTTATATTATCGAAACTATTGTATCTTGTAGATTCAAGCATGCCTATTCCATACCATGTTGATCATACTTCTGTTATAAACTTACCTTTGCATGTATCCAAAATCTTTATTGATAAACCCTGGTTCAACACATGTAAACCCTAGACCAGCATAATTCTTTTTAATTGATTCTTGACCATATTGTCATCCAGAGTTAAACAACACTAATTCTTTTTAATTGCTTCTTGACCATATATGTCCTACAATTTACTATAATCAAGTCATATTGACTGACCGATAAACCAGTGCTCCACTTGACTTATGTCCGAGACCCGGATACACTATGTTGATTTTAAAATAGTTATCAAATATCATGTTGCCCTAAACACTGCTTTACAAACTTGTTATCCTTTATCGATGACTTTTAAACCTTACAACTTGATCAAATGATTTTAAAAATAGACTTAATTGATATCTTTCACCTTTGACTTGGATTGTTCCCTTATACCCTGATTGAAGCCAAGATTTCCACTTGAGTCAATATCTTCTTGATTCAGACTTGTACCCCGTTTCATTGATGTCAGAAAACCTAATCAAAACCTTTGACTTCTATCATTGTAAATCAAAATGAGATGTTTTCTTAAAATACTTTGAGGTTTCTTAGACTGGGCTGATTTGTTATCAGAGAGTCGAAGGTACCTCGAAGTAAAAGTTTTTGAAAAGATTAAGTATTAAAATGTTTTATGAAGTTAAAAGAGTTTTGCAAAGCTTAATGTTTTAAAAATAAGGTTTCTAATAAAAATGTTAGGAACTCCGTCTAAATGGTTTCCACGGATTCCTGACGATTGGAGAGAAGGGGCGAACGGGTAATGCTGGTTCCGTCAATTTTTGAGAAGTAGTATTGTGTAGTTCTGGTCTGTCCAGTTCGACACCTTTATAGGCCAATGTGTTGCCTCTTGGGAACCCAAGCTATCCTAATGAAAGGAAATGATGGCCAGAGGGACTTTGTGTCCGGTATGGGGACTTTATGGGCTGATCACCCGTATTGTCTATTATGAAATAAAAACATCCAATCAGTTTTCTTAAAGTGATGATTACTTTTTATTTACCATGAAATGAAATAGGTTTACCGATTGAAATGTCAATTACTTTACACAGTTTTGAAATATCTATTGTTATCCTGTTTATCAGATGATACCCTGTCTTTACTAAATACCAGTATTGCTTTTACCGCTTCCAGTATATTTATATCATATTTTGAATTACTATCATCTTCTGCGATACCCCGTTATATTGTCTACAGTTGAGATCTTTAGTTACTTGGTGAGCGTTGGCTCATTATTATTTTGTCTAACCCTTTTGACAGTAATCTAAGAATCATGGTTCGTACAATCCAAACCGCAAGGAAGCGCACTTACCGTGGTCCTGAGTTGGTTTGTTTTGAGATAGCTCCCGAGGTAGATGCAATAACAGCTCAGTGTGGAGATCTTTATTTAGTTGTGAGAACGGGTAGTAGAACTTTTGAGAACTTTGGTGTGTAATAATAATATATTTTTAAATTCAGGTTTGTAATAATAATAATAAGGCTTAATGTCCTTTTAGTCCTCGAAGTTTTATACGAAATACCTATCAGCCCTCAATGTTTCAAAACGTTCAAGTTTTATATTGGCAGATTCTTTTGAAATGTGTTCAAGTTTGGTTAACGAATATATTTTTATATTGCACAAGCATTTCAATTTTTATTTTAAATTATAAATCTGCTTTAGACCTAAAAAAAATTGCAATTTTAAATATAGTGCCCTAAAATAAACACATTTATTGGTATTTATATTTGCAACAAAATACATTTACTCAAATTAGAATTCTTGGTGTTCATATATTAAAAACAATTACTTCAACAAACTTCCAATTAAAAAAATATTAAGAAATTCTAAAATATTCTACTTTAGAACTTCTTAATCCCACACCTGAACTCGTAACCAATTTTGTTTTAAATGGGAATAAGTCATTCTCGTAACCAATTTTGTTTTAAATGGGAATAAGTCATTGGTGTTCTTTTCATTCAGACATTATTCTTTAAATTACAGGTTGTAGCATTAAAAAAAATAAAGTTTTACATGTTTTACACATTCTACATTCGAACCTTCTGCTTCCACAGTAGAAGACGTACTACACTTGGAAGGTTAATATTATTCCGTTCTTTTTTCCACAAAAACTACACTTGTACTTTTTAGTCCCATCACTAAACTTGTCTTAAACATCCAATTTATTAATACTGATATTGGTCTTGAATTATTTTTACGAATATAAATGTAAGTCCTTCAATCACATCCACTATGAACAATTAATTTTTCGCTACCAATATGTTCTAAAATTGAAAATGAAAAAAAAGGTAATTAATGTGTCTTACCATTATTCTAGGTCTTTATGTTAAAAAAATTATTTCCACAAACTTCCAATTTTAAAAATACTTAAGGTTTGTCATATATTCTACTTTTGAACTTCTCCGAACTATAGCTAAACTCACAATCAAAATCGTTTAAATGGAGATAAGTCATTGGTGTTCATTTTTTCATTCATTTTGGTTTACCATAAAAATATTATGTTTTTTTTATCAAATTCTACATTCGAACATTCAGGTTCGACATTAGAATTTGTCTGACACTTGAGAGGTTAATAACATTAGATTGTCGTCATTGTTTTCAGATTCGTCGTCGTCGGTTTTGTCATCAAGAAACATATTATGAAAACGGTCGTTGTCAGATTCGTCGTCGCTAAGTTTAGGTCAAGGTCTCCAGTTTTAGTAAGGCTCTTGATTCCATGATAGAGTATTCACAAATACTCTTTTACTCAATCGTGAAGGCATAAAGTCTTTTTTTGTTTACAATATAATGAACGCTTATATAGGCAATACCTAATCGTAACAATTACGGTAACTTCCCATATTACATCATATAAATATGTCAACAAAATCCTGCACTAACCATGTCTTTTAATATAGATATTAGTCCTGAATTATTTTTTCGCATTTAAATATAATCCGTTCAAACATCTGTGGTATGAACAATTTATTTTTCACCTAAGATAATTTTCTCACTACCATTTTCTAACATTCTTAGTCTTTATATTTTTAAGAATTTTGTTGAGCACATTAGTAATTATTTTTTTAAAAAGGTAATTAATGTGTATATATATTTTTAAGAATTTTGGGGAAATAATTACCATGTTCTAAATTTGAAAATGAAAACGGTAATTAATGTGTCTTACCATTATTCTCGGTCTTTATCTTAAAAAATAATTTCCACAAACTTTCAATTTTAAAAATGCTTAAGGTTTTCATATATTCTAATTTTGAACTTCTCCAACCCATAGCTAAACTCACAACCAAGATCGTTTAAATGGAGATAAGTCATTGGTGTTCTTTTTTAATTCATTTTGGTTTAAAATTTTCATTTTACCATAAAAAAATTATGGTTTTTTTTTTCAAATTCTACATTCGAACATTCTAATGTTCCACATTAGAACTCATATGACACTTGAGAGTTTACTAATATTAACATCCTTTTTCTAGAAAAACTACACCTGTACTTATCAGTTTTGTCACTAAACAAGTCTTAAACATGTGATTTATTATCTATAAAGGATAAGTCCAGAATTGTTTTAACGCATTTAAATATATTCCCTTCAATCACATTTACTAAGAACAAATAATTTTTCACTACCAAATTTTAAAATTTTAAAATGAAAGAAAAGGGAAAAGATAAATTACATGTTGTAGCATTGAAAGAATAAAGTTATTCTTATTTTGTAAAGGGATTGATATATATATAAATCAGATCTTGCAAAATTTTCAATTTTAGTGTTGCAATTGCTATAGTTGCTAGTGTTGCAATATTAAATTTTAGTGTAACATTAGAATACAAAAGTGTTAAATTAGCCTTATTGCAGAGTTGCAATAGATAATTACAGTGTTACATTAGATAATTATATGTTGTTGCATTAGGTAATTATGTAGTGTTGCATTAGAAAGTGGACCCCCCACATGCCACGTGTCAGTGTGGCCGCACACCTGCCACGTGTCAGTGTGGGTCCCACACCTGCCACGTGTTAGTGTGGGACTCATGGCATGCCACGTGTCAGTGTGGCCCCACATATGACACGTGTTAGTGTGGGACCCACAATATGCCACGTGTCAGTGTGGCCCCACAATATGCTACGTATCAGTGTGGGCCCCACAATATGCCACATGGCAAAGGTGTGCCACGTGTCAAGATGCCACGTGCCAATGGGTGCCACGTGTCAAGTGCCACGTGGCAGGATGCCAGGTGTCACGTGGGCCCCCACATGCCACGTAGCACCTAGTGTTACTGGCTAAACTAAAGTAACACCTGCTAGTGTTGCATTTGCTTGATTTTGTGTTACTTTATGGTCCTGATGTAACGCTTTCCCTTGTATTACCATTGAGAAGTTGAGCGTTACATTTGAGGTCAAAGATAACATTAGTGGATGAAATGGTAAAAGTGTGTTACCTTAGGCCTAATGTAACAAAAAACGTGTCTATTGCAACAGTAGGAGTGCGTTACATACGCCCATCTATGGCGTAGTGGGCTATCATCAAGATCAAATAATTCCTAAAACTAGAATAAGAAGGATATGAAGCCATGTGGGGCTTTTATCCTCCAACCAAATCTAGGCTTGCTCGTAACTCAACCCAAATTTGAAAAGACCATCTGCAACATCATTTGCTTCCCGATGAATTTTCAAGATAGTATTAACATGATTTGCAACCATGAGAAACTAAATATCTTCCACCAACAGTCCTGATTCAGATAACACTCCTACTTTACTAACAAGGGTCGTCACTTCAAGCGAGTCACCCTCCACCGGATATATACCGCAATCAACAGCCAATTTATGCCTTTAAAACAGAAGAACAAAACACTATTTTGCTAGAACCTTTTGCTATACATGCCCCATTAGAATCCCAAATAGTCACACTAAGACCAACACTTGAAAAAACACTACAAAAAGCTCCATCAAAATAGTTTAAAACTTCTTGATACGGAAGCTGCATATTCTGAAAGCATTAAACACGCTGTGTGGTACGTAGTTTGAATATTTGGATTTACTTTCTTATGAATAAAGTTATTTGATGTTGCCACATCAGCTAACATAAATATAAAAATGGCTCAAACTCATTTCGATTCAAAATATGCCATAAATATAACATAATGGCGAGCATATTACTACTACCAAACTTTCATACCACGTCCTTCCATGGGCTCACTTTCCATCCCTGTCGTGAGTCATAACATGTAAAAATTGCGTAACTCATCTGCTCGAAACAACCGCACCTATGACATCCATTAACTACTGGAACATGATGTGCATGAAGGTTACTTATAGTAAGGATAACATCATAATGGATATGTCACATATAAATTTTGATTTTCGGGGATATTGTCAAACTCCAAAGCCACTTCCACCACTTACTCATATCTGATGATGTACCTGGCCCATCATATCATATTTAGAAAGATACCAAATAGCATACCCACTTTTAACTAGGGGTGGCAATTTCCGACCCAACCCCAAACATGACACGAACCCCCCCCCCCCCAAGAAAATATGAATTTGGGTTAAACAAAAATTCAACCCGAAACTACCAGGTACAATCAGACACGAACCCGAAACCCGAAAATGACCTGAAAATTAATGAACCCTCTTTTGATAACCCTATTTTTGAAATACTTTATGTTTAAAATAACTAAATATAAGTACAATAAAATAACTTACACGTGCAATGATAGAGACTCGCTAATTGATTTATTATTATATATTCAATAGTGTAATAACAATATTTTTCATATGTCATGTTATTTTTTATACCTCACAAAATGGGTACAGTACATATTACACATTTGAATTGTAACTTTCAAGTGCAATGAAAGAGAAATGAACTGTTTTTTCTTAAAATTTTTGCAAAAGCAATCATGCCCTATAAATCGAGACAGAGGAAGTACATAATATAAGAGCATATTTTCAATCACTCTAAAAAAGAATTGAGGTGGCGAAACCCGAAATGACCCGAAACCCGACACGAACCTGGTAGGTACGGGTTAGGGTTAAGAAAAAATCAACTCGAAACAACCAGGTACAATTTGATCCAACACGAACCCGACCCAAAACCCGAACTTGCCATCCCTACTTTTAACAGAATAGTTACCAAGTTGATCAAAATACAAATAAAAGAAGTTTGGCCTTAAATATCTTGGCCAAGGAATATGGATAATTAAATCAATTTCAAAAGTAAGGAAATGATTCTGCAATATCTTAGAATTCGAGGACCATCACTCCTTAGGAGTGGTAGAAACAATAGCATTCAAAGGTAAGGATATAGGGGAGCACACTTTAAAACTTGTCGGTGATGGAATCCACTGATCTTGATATGTACGAGTACTAAGACCATCTCCAATTCTGTGACACACATCCTTTGAGATAAGTCCCCTTCCCCATAACATACTTTTCCAAATTAAAAAAGAAGAATTACCAAGCTGAGCCCTCATAACCGAGCAATGAGGAAAACATTTACTTTTTAGAACTTGATCAACTAGAAAATTTGGCCGAGAAAGAATAACTATTAATATAATCTAATAACATATCTCATATACAACTATCCAGTAAATAATTTTTTTTCTTAAAACAATATTACGGTAATATAATATATATATATATATATATATATATATATATATATAATATAATATATCTCTTATTAATGCAATATGAATAACTATTACGGTAATATAATAGTATTTAATGACTAACAAATGATGTCATTTAACTAACACCGTAGTATATTTTAAGAATTTTTTTCTTTTTCATCCATTTCATTGAGAAAATGTGCTTTACATAAAGAGTAATTCTAGAGTTACCGAATTGATTTCCAAAAGATGAGTTATTATTTTTTTATTAATTATTTTCTCATAAATGTCACGGATTCGCGAGTGTTAATATGAATTTAACTAATAAAGAAACAATATGTATCATTTAGGAATTATTTTTGGATTTTTTCCGGTACATGTAACATTACTCTTACATAGATAATTTTTCATGGTTCATTTTATTTTCAAAACAAAGAATCATTTTTCTAACACTTAATACTTTATAGCAGCATAGTGGGTCAAATAATGGAACTAGTAAATATTGACCTTATTATGGGTATGTTTGTCTATAAATTATTCATTTTAGTCAATTGATTAATTACGGTGATACATGAACAAAATTTGGCTAACACAATACATTTCAAATGAAAGATCTAGATAAGTTATTGTCCAATCCGAGTCAGTTGATTAGACAATTTGTGGGCTAGACAAACTATTAATAACTTGCAAATTTAGGTCCAACTATAATACAATTATCATCTCATGTAAGAAATCCAATAATCTGTAATCTAGTCCAATAAGTTAGCTAACCATGATTTAGAAGACTATGTAGATAAATGGAAAATGTTACCAACGTAAGTCAAAGGTACATCTTAACAAAATGATGGATAGTGGAAAATTTTATTTAGCTACGATGATACATATACAACAATCATATGTCACGCAGATAGAAATAAGTATATGTTTTTAGAAATTTCAAGATGAACGAGAATCTAATTCAAAAATTTGGGATGACAGAAGATAAATTCTTAGCACTTGAATTATCTTATCAAGCTTATTTCACTTATATTATTAAGTATAAGTTATATTATAAGTTATATTTTAATAAAAAAAATATAATTTTTATTTACTTATTATCCGCCATATAGTATATTTCACTAACTTGAGTGTCAGAGTCTTTTGAGACACCACCTCTAGTCTTTTTAGGTCCTAACATCGTTGTTTCTCATCTTTGTTTGACCAGTACTCTCTATATGCAACAGTACATTTTGACATCTAAAACACTTAATTATGATTAGATAATACAAATTTGGAAATATTAAAAAATAAAATCATCTTAAACATAAATATTATTAAATGATAACTAAGTATTATATGGACAAAATAAATTAAAGTTATTGTATTCATTTTCTGAGAGAACAATATAAGCTCATATTTGACATACAATTGAATTAAAAAATTTAATTCCGTCTATCAATGATTGCTCTAATAGGTAATAACATTTTTGTCATGTCCATTTTCCTCATGACAGGAGAATATCACCCAACAACACTTTCAATAACATTTTTGTCCTGTCCATTTTCCTCACGACAGCAAAGTATCACCCAACAACACTTTCCAGGGCAAGTGGGATCGGTACACAACGTTCCTGCACAAAAATTAATCCATTCTTATAATACTTGTAATAATTTGACAAAAGTACTATGTTGCTATTTAAATATTTTACAAAAAACTACAATCAAATCAATTAAATATTGATCGTAAAATTCAGAATTATTTATTTTTTAAAAATTTCGTAAACGACAACATAAAAAATGTAAAAATTTCTTGAAAATTTTTATAGTCATAAACACTTTTAAATATTAGAAACCTTATAGCATGTAATGATAGAATTATCTTACTGGGTAAAGGATGATTAGTGTCTGTCATTTGGCTGCCGTGAACTGAAATCCTACTTACTGTAGCCTCTGATTGATTATAGACCATTGACACAAACATTAAGAAAATGCTGCAAATGATGATTTTTGAGAATGCCATATTTGTAAATAATTTAATGTCTTATCAGTTCTTAAACTGTATGTATATGTTGAATGAGATAAATAATACTCCTACAACTTATAAGGGTTGTTAGGTCCAAATGTGTTGTAGAGGGGGGGTGAATACAACTTTTCAAATATGAGAAGCAATAAATACGATGCAATAAACGAACACACAGATTCAAGGAATATATGTCTTATATATAACTTGAAGTGGTTGCTACAACATTCATTACAAAGTATAACAGAACTTCAGAGAGAAGTGAATGATACTAAGCTCTGTGAATGCACTCTCTCTCTTTTACAAGTGTTTCTCTCAAGAATTGCTCACTTACTAAAAACATTACACAAGTACTTCTATTTATACTACATGTAATCTATGTCCTGTAGTCTTCAAAGACTAAGATATACGTGGCCCAATGATGTCCACATAAATCTTGCCTTATCTTGAAAGCTTGGAAATCTGCCAATCAGAAGATGCCATGTGTCATGTTGAAGCTGCACTCTAAGTAGAACTTCTACTTGAGAATTTTTACTTAGCCATCTCGAATTTCTAAGTAGAACTTCTACTTAGAAACTTCTACTTGGTCATCTAGAATATTTAGTACTTAGAAAATATTCTGGCCTTCAACTTGAAACTTCAATGCACATCTTGAACTTGTGATATCTTCATGTCTTCTTTATTCTTCACCAAGCTCTTGAACATGGATCTTTATTACTGACATAAACTTGCTATCAATGTCCTGACACTTGATGCAATGGTCTGGTTCATAAGTGACTAGTCTTGATAGTGTTTTTGCTTCTTGAATAAATTACCATATCCAATTAGTAATGTGGCTTTCCAATATTTGCTTTCCTTCTTGTTCACTTGAAATCAATTAGTCTTATTGATACTGATAGTTATGATCTTGATTCTTGGCTTTTCAAATCACTGAGGCATGAACAACTTTGACTTGAACTTCTCTCAATGATTTCTTCTTGGCTTGATCATAGTTAACATGTTGAATTGTATCAATTACCTTGTCTTCATTTAGTGTTGATTTCTTTGTGACTTCTTGTTCTTGATTGTCTTCTGGTTAAGTATCTTTTCCTTTAGTTGAGTTACATTAGTTATAGTGTTACAAGTTTACACACTATGCCTTTCAATCTCCCCCAATTTGATTGTCTAACAATGACATTCAAATTTAATAAAGGATAACTCAACTAAACAATGAGACGAGAAAAGATAATTAACATTACAGTCTTGAATAATTTACAATTGAAATTTACATGAAAACAATACAAAGAACTTAAACTAGAAACAGAATTCGAACTTTGAATTAAAGATCATTTGAGTGATTCCTATCACCTGGATTATTTCATACCTTTTAGTCAAACTTATATCACCTTATTGGATTCACTCTAAGGTGAATTTTCCTCAAGTGAGTTAAAGCAACCGAAAGACATGAAGTTTTTCCAACTTCAAGTTCACACCACTCTGACCTTTAACCCTAATTCCGTTTCCTCTTTCTAGCTTCAGCAGCTTGGTTTTCTCTTCTTTCTACCTTTTACGCTTCTCCTTCTGCTGCTGTTCTTTCTTGTACACTGGATCTCTAAGCTGCTTCCACCTAGCATTCAACAGACTTACAGCTTCCATTTCTAGAGGATTCTTGGGCTCTGGATAAGGATGTTTGAAAAGCCTTCTGAGTTTGTCCACCTCCCGAGTAGTCCTGATCTTTGGAATGTCCTCAAAGTTCTTCATTATGAGCTGAGATTTCCAGTGAGATTTATCAGATTTAAACTGACAATAGATCATCTTGGGGTAGCCCTTGACACGGTCAGTATTGTGGACACTGGCCGCATCTCGCTCCATCCGCTTTTTTTCCACCACTATCTCAGACAGGTAACTCATGAGTCTCTGCTTTTCTTCCACATGCATATCTTCCACTTCGCCCCATTTGAATACATATAATACTTTCTCCAGAAATGCAACATCGTGAGTCTGTAGCAGCCATTTTCTACTCATATGCAAGAATGTTTGATTCTGGTCTGCATCTATGAATACTAAGGCATCAGCTGCATCTTCAGCATAAGCGTGTATCCAGTATACACTATCACTTCCTGGAACACCAATAGCCTCCCTTATCTCTCCTTGTTCCAGTGCTCCAGAAGGAAGAGTTAGAGCTTCATCTACATTCTTCATTGCTTGAAGAATATTCCATTTCGTCTCCATCAGCTCCGGCTCAATCTTCACGTTATCAAGAGGGTTTGGAGCAATGATATCACACTTCCACACCTCATTGCTCTTCTTGAATATGACTCTTTCAATGATCTTCACGGATTTATCTTTAAGCTCAGAAGCGAATCCCTTACTCATCATTTGTCTACAGACAGCTTTGAGAGATTCCACTGAAAGCTCCATTAGATCATTTTCCTCCATGCTAACCCTCTTCATCTTTCCGTCAACTACCATCCGGACAAAATTTGGATATGCTGAGAATTCTGGACCCTTGTCCTCTGCTAGCTGCATTAAATGATCCCTATACAGAATGCTTAGCTCCTCAGAATGAGAGTATTGAATTTTTGTCGCTAGCAAGAACAACTCTGACGCAGATCTTCTCGTTATGAATTGGTCATCCACATATAGGAAAGATGTTGGGACTCCTTCTACCAAAGACAAAATAACCTGCCACTCCTTAAGTTTTGCATTATATCCAACCCTGACTTTAGAAATTAATCTCTTCAAAGCACTTATATAGTCCCCAGTCATTGGATTCTGCAAATTCAAGTTGTAGAACAAATCATCTGCATCCTTGTTATGAACTCCTTTCGCACAGGGTCCCATCATTATCTTCCTTGCTTCATCCCACTTCTGTCCTATCCTCCTCTTGTCAAGATCAACTTGAGGATCAGCTAGCCTTGCAAGCTCACGAACATACTGCTTCCCTTGGAGCTCCACTTTCTTTTCTAGGAAGGCAGCACGTTCTTGCATCATCTTCATTTTATGGAACTGAGCTTGTTCCAAGGCTAACTGTTGAGCTTTAAGGGTTTCCTCATCAACAAGAATTTCTTCAGGCATTCCGGAAGACATCCCAGCACCTCCACCTTGTTCCTTCAATGATCTCTTAATAGCATGTGCCAAAGGTACGTCTTCCATATCAGAATCTGAGTCAAGTACCTCCTGTACTGTTTCCTGATGACTTAGGTCAACGAATGGTTCATCAACCATCATTGCCTTACCATTTTTCCTCCTCAGAGCCTCTTCATCAACAGCAGGCTCAATTTCTGTTTCCTTGACAAGATCAGCGGGTTCTTCAATTTCTTCGATGTGAATTGCCTGCTGTCTCGTCTCCATTCCACTCTCCCCCTTAGGTGAGTTATCCTGAGCTCCACCTTGGTCTTCAGATCCACCAGCTGCATAAGAACCTCCAAAACCAGAACCAGAGGCTCCTGCTCCACTAGCACCACCTGCACCACCTGCACCAGCATCGGGGGGAGGTTGTTGCGACTCGAAACACTCCGGGGGCACAAAACTCCTGACTGCGAACATCATTCTACTGATCTCCACAGCCATTGTATGCATTGTAGACTCCAATGCCCCCATCCTCTCATTGAGAGTGCTTCCCAAGACACCACCAGCATGGCCCAAGTCATTGACCTTATTTGTCAAAGCATCAAAAGCTGTAGCTTGACTTGACATTCTTGCTGCGTAGTCGTCTAGAGCCCTTTGATTGTTTCCAATGTTAATCCCAAACTGCCCCATCGTCTGCCCGAACTGCCTCATCTGATTTTCCATAGAAGTCATACGTGTATCAAGATTTTCAATGTTAAGGGACGGTGTTTGGTTTAGGTGACCTCGCTCTAATACTCATTCTGTTAGTATTTGGCGCTCTGTTTCGGGCCTTAAAAATGAAGGTCCCTCTCTCCCTAACCTCTCACACACACTCCCTGTCTCACGCTCGTGTATGTCTTCAATGATTGATCCGAAGTATGAAGCAGTACCTACAGAAATTGGATAAGCAAAATAATTGGCAGTTATGGGATCTATGTCTGTTGTGTCCTGAGTTGGAATCTCAGGCTGAGCGGCTGCAAAGTGTTCTTGTACGACATCAGAACCGATCCTCTTTGCAGCATCAGTACGTACCGGTGAAGGTACGGCGGAAGTTGTTAAAACTCCATGTCCTTTTGAAGCAAAAGGATCTTCAAAAGGTACATAATTGTCATCAAAATCCCTATGTGCAGATTGTTTAAGAGGAGAACCACTCTCGTGAGGTGGAGTGGTTGCGTGTGACACACTAGGGTTTGACTGGATTTTTGAAGCAGCAGCATGAAAAAGTTTGGCTTTCTTTCGAATAAGTTGCTGCTCTTCGGGTTCACTCTCCTCATCATCTTCTACATATACATGTGCTGGCTTTCTGACTTCCGTTAACAGGGGTGAAAGAGAATAAGAATGTGTATAAGGCTCATAAATATAGCTCTCACCCTGGGATAGATCCTGCAGGTTAACAGTCTCTTGGGTCTCGGAATCAGATACATAGGAGGAGGAATGAATATCTTGTGATGGCCTCGAAAAAGTAATTCCATTCCACATGGAAGAATTGTTTTTGGATGTTTCCTGTGATCGGGCCTTTCGGAGGATAACATCCAATTTCTTCAAAGAATCTGAGGCGTTCTGCAGCTGTAGGTTCTGCATCATAAGCATCTTTGATTTGGAATCCCAGAACCCTGTTGACAATCTCTTCAGTCACCTCATATTCCTGACCCGCTAAGGTAAACCTGAAACCAAAGGGGGTTGTTTTGCTCCCAAAAGTAACCGCACTAGTCCATAATTGCTGTAAAGCATCATGTACCAGTGTAGGTTTAGCAGTAAAAGCATGGCTAGCCTTTGAGTACAAATTAAGAAATCGTATCCAAAACTTAAACCGCGGGAGTTGATCACCAATTTCCGTAGAAATATTATAAAAATTGTTTTTAGCAAGTGAAAATTGGTGAGCCATTTTAATTAAATGTTTTTCTTTAAAAGATATGAATTTTTTTTTTAATTTTGAAAAACAAATAATTTACGAATTAACAGTTTTATCCCTTTTAATTTTTCGAGAATATCAAAAGACAATCTGAAAAGTCAAACTACGGGATATAAACAGTTGCCAATTACTAAATCTGAATATTCAAAGAGGATGAATATTCGTGAGTATATCAGTGAAATCGTGTGTGTATATGGATGAAGAATGTGGAAATCGTGTTTTGAACAGATACACAAACACTTGATGTTTGTGTGTATGTATATGCGCGTGTATATGCGGTTACAAAACACACCAACACAAAGATTAATGATAACACAGTGAATAGTAGTCAACGAATTGGCAGTAATTCGTGATTAGTATGAGTTTAATCACAAAAACACGGACTAAAGGTATGTAATTTGTGAAATCGCACTGTTTTTGTGAAGCGGCTGCTGTGAAAATGAAATTAGGTAAAGTGAATGATGCATCGAGTTAGAGATGTATATATAGATGATTGTGAAATGACAAAAATGTCCCTGTTAAAAAGAGTGAAAATTACCAAGTCCATACAGGGAACACCTAAGTCGAACTCTATCTCGAACATCTCTATCTCGAACATCAAGTCGAACTTCGAGATGAAGTTCGAGATAGAGGTTAACTCGAACAATTAAGCACAAATAAGCACTTTAACCAATTAAGCAGCAAAGAGTACAGGGAAATCTTATCTCGAACTAGATTGACTTGTAAACTTGGAAAATTCCCTTCCAGTAAAAGAAATAAAGGAAAATTCGAGATACGTTTCGAGTTAGAAGTTTAACTCTATCTCGAACATCAAGTCGAAATTCGAGTTGAGTTTCGAGATAGAGACTAACTCGAAATTAACCTCAATTCTTTCCAAAATATCTTGAATGGAAATTTAATCTCAACCTTCGAGATAAGATTCGAGTTAGGAGTAACTCAAAAATTCCCTTAAGCAACTGAGAACACACTGAGAACTCTATCTCGAACATCAAGTCGAAATTCGAGTTGAGTTTCGAGATAGACTAACTCGAAGTTATTCTCAGTTCTTTTCAAAATATTCCCTTCATGGAAACCTCATCTCAACCTTTGAGATAAAATTCGAGATAGACTTTATCTCAAATATTTTGAAGATAGAACTAGGCACACTGGTAACTCGAACTCGAACTCAAAGTCGAATTTCGAGATGAATTTCGAGATAGACAACTCGAAATTCTTCCCAGACTTAGAATTTTCAAAACTTCACTCTGACAGCTTAAGTCGAAATTCAAGTCAAATTTCGAGATGAGTTTTGAGATAGAAACTAACTCGAAATTTTGAAGTTTTTTCAATTCTAAGGCCTCTAATTACATGAAAATCATAGGTAAATTCATCTAAAAATCATGCAAAATTTAGAAAATAATGAATTTAACTCCCCCTATGATCATGCAATCTAACAAGCATAAATTCACAGATTTGTCCTATAAAAGACACTTAAAGCATAGTGAATTTATACAAACTATATGCAAACTATAACAATCATTAATTAGGCATTTTAAAGTCTAAGCACATAATGATAAAGTAGCTTGCACATACAAACATAAACCTGGATTTTACAGATATAAGGGTTTACTAACTTGTGTTAAACATTCCCAATTCACCAACCAATCTATTGAATGTTACTTCATCAAGAGGTTTGGTGAAAATATCTGCAATTTGTTGCATTGTGGGCACAAAATGTAGCTCCACAGTCCCCTCCTCGACATGTTCTCTTATGAAATGATACCTGATGTCGATGTGCTTGGTTCTTGAGTGATCTACAGGATTGTTGGTTATGGCAATGGCACTTGTGTTATCACACATAATTGGAATTTTCTTGTGCTCCATGCCATAATCCTTCAATTGGTTCCTCATCCACAGTATTTGAGCTACACAGCTTCCAGCAGCATGGTACTCAGCTTCAGAAGTAGAAGTAGATACTGTATGTTGCTTTTTACTTTGCCAGGACACCAATCTTCTGCCAAGAAATTGGCAAGCACCAGATGTGCTTTTCCTATCAATCCTGCAACCTGCATAGTCTGAATCCGAATAGCCAATTAAATTAAAACATGTATCTCTTGGGTACCAAATCCCTAGATTTGGTGTGCCCTTGAGATACCTGAAAATTCTCTTGACGGCTACGAGATGTGATTCTCTAGGATCCGCTTGGAACCTTGCACATAAACAAGTTGCGGACATTATGTCGGGTCTACTTGCAGTTAAATAGAGGAGTGAGCCAATCATACCTCGATAGCTTGTGATGTCAACTGATTTACCTGATTTGTCTTCATCAAGCTTCGTGGCTGTTGCCATGGGAGTCTTAGCTGCTGATGCATCTTCTAGATTATACTTCTTGAGTAAATCTCTGACGTACTTGGATTGACAGATAAAGATACCATCTTTTCTCTGACTGATCTGTAATCCAAGGAAGAAGGACGGCTCTCCCATCATGCTCATCTCATATTTTTCCTGCATAAGCTTGACAAATTTCTCGCACAAGCGCTCATTTGATGACCCAAAAATAATATCGTCCACATATACTTGAACAAGTATTAAGTCATTTCTCACATTTTTGTAGAACAATGTTTTATCAATTACTCCCCTAGTAAAACCATGTTCAATTAAGAATAAGGATAGGGTTTCATACCATCGCCTTGGGGATTGCTTGAGGCCATAGACAGATTTGAAGAGAAGATACACAAAATCTACATGTTCTGGATCAACGAAGCCAGGCGGCTGTTCCAGATACACTTCTTCTTCTAACTCTACGTTCAGGAAGGCACTTTTCACATCCATCTGGAAAACCTTGAAGTTCTTATGTGCTGCAAATGCCAAGAACATCCTTACTGCCTCAAGTCTTGCAACTGGTGCATAGGTTTCATCATAATCAATTCCTTCTCACTGAGAATAACCTTTTGCAACCAAACGAGCCTTGTTTCGTGTTACAAGTCCGTTTTCATCCAGTTTATTTCTAAATACCCACCTAGCTCCAATTACTGATATGTTCTTTGGTCGGGGTACCAGCTTCCAAACTTTCTGCCTTTCAAACTGATTGAGTTCTTCTTGCATTGCAATCACCCAATCAGCATCACCAAGAGCTTCTTCTGTTTCTTTAGGTTCAAGCTTGGATAAGAACCCAGAATATAAGAAAATATTAGCCAGATCAGCTCTTGCAGTTCTTCTAGTAGTCACACCAGCATCTGGATCACCAATAATTAATTCAAACGGATGATCTCTATTCCATACCCGTTCTCCTGGAAATTGTCTTGATGATTCAGCTTGACTTTCTGAGTTAGGGTGCTGACTACTTTGATTATTCTCACTAACTCCCCCTGAGTTAGTGCCAGCTCCTACAGAACTACTGTCAACTCGTCTCGAGCCTTGAACAGTTGTCCTTGAGCTGCTATTTACTCCCCCTGAGTTATTGCCGGTTCGTACTGAAGAAGTCTCTTCTGATCTTGTAGAATTAGCTTGTTCACTAGACTCAGGTTCTTCACGTACACTTGGAACATTTAATGGGACAACTAACTCAGGTTCATCTTCAAGTTCATCTAAGTCCAGATTCTGAAATTTTAGGGACTCAGGTTCACTAGAATCTCTAGAAATTGATGGGAGTTTGGTATCGTCGAATCTGACGTTGTAGCTTTCAGTCACTTTTCGATCATTCACTAAGAACACTCTATAAGCTGCCACCACATCTGTAGAGTAACCAACAAAGATTCCTTCACGAGCTTTTGCTGCAAACTTGCCTAGATTTTCATCATCTATAAGCACATAGCATTTTGCTCTGAAGACATGAAAGTATTTGATTGTTGGTCTTCTGTTGTTCATTAATTCACATGGTGTCTTTTCTTTATCTTTTATAATCAAGGTTCTATTTTGAGTGTAACAAGCGGTACTCAGTGCTTCGGCCCAGAAGTACAAAGGAAGTTTTGAATCATACAACAAAGTTCTTGCTGCTTCAACCAAAGTTCTATTCTTCCTTTCAACTACTCCATTTTGCTGTGGAGTTCTCGGGGCTGAATAGGCGACATATTCCTTTAGATACACAGAAGTCATTCAGCACTGCGTTTTTGAATTCAGTGCCATTGTCTGATCTAATCGTCTTCACAGTAAGTGTCGAACCATTCTCAATTTGAGTGATATGATCAATGATTAAGAAAGGTACTTCGTCTTTCGTCATTGCGAACAATACCCATGTATACTTGGAGAAGTCATCCACGATTACCAATGCATATCTTTTCCTAGACAAAGATAGGACATTCACTGGGCCAAACAAATCCATATGAAGAAGTTGCAGAGGCTCAGTAATACTAGAAATTTCTTTGCTTTTATGCGATGCTCGCTTCGACTTTCCCATTTCACAAGCTTCACAGAGTCCTTTCGGAGCGAACTCCATTTGAGGTAGATCTCTCACCAATTCTCGCCTCGCGAGAGCATTCTTCGTTTTGAAGTTTAAGTGAGAAAGTTTTTTGTGCCATAACCAGCTTTCATCATCCGAGGCTTTGCTGTAGAAATAGGTGACCTCATTCTGATTTGCTGAATCCATGTCTGCAACAAAAAGATCTGCCTTTCGAACTCCTCTCAAAGCCAGTGAGCCTTCCTTGATGTGAGTGATTGATACACCTTTCTTGTTGAAGACAATTTCGTAACCTTTGTCACAGAATTGACTGATACTCAACAGATTGTGCTTCAGTCCCTCAACATAGGAAATATCTTCAATGATGACATTACCAGTCTTCAGTTTGCCATATCCCTTAGTCACACCTATGCTGTCATCTCCAAAGGTAACATAAGGGCCAGCCTTCATAACCAACTCTGTAAGCAGGGACTTGTTTCCAGTCATATGCCTCGATGCTCCACTGTCTAGCACCCATATAACTTTATTCCGATTCTGCTTAACGCCCTGCAATGACAGATTGGTTAGACATTCTTCGGAACCCAACTTTGATTGGGCCCGGCTTTTCGATAAGATCGAGAATCAACAGATTTAACAACAGGAGATGCACTTTTCTTAACATTACTAGAGCTTTCGACTATCTCCTTTCCTTTCTCAGACTTGACAGATTTGTCAGTCTTAGGAGAAGGTTTGTCACTCCTAACTTTAGGAGGACTGACAGTCTTGGCTCTCACATGCTTTTTCTTGACGTTTGAACTAGAAACAGTATTTGAGCATGACTGGCTAGATGCATTCATTAAATGCACAAAAGTTTGCATGATGTTAAAAGTGCATGGCATACAATTAGGTTGACCACACTGTGCATGATTCTGATGCAGATTATTCATTGTATGTGTGGTAGGCATGGCATGTGCAGCAGGAACATTTATGTTAGCTTTACATGCATAAGAAAGATGTTCAGTAGATTTACAGTGATAACATGCTTTCTTTATTCGTTCAGCCTTAACCTCTTTTATGCCTTTTTCTTTCTTTCCTTGTTGTTTAACAGCCTTAGCTCCTAATCCTAGTCTAGATTCATCTCTAGGGAAATTGATTTTAACTTGTTTGATATGAGTTATAGGTTGTGCTTTCTGGCGATCTTCCATCTCAATCTCATATCTAGCTATCAATTCAGTCTCTTCTTCTTCTATTCTAGGAACAAGGTGTTTGTAGATAGGCTTGACAGCTGATTTAAGAATTCTAGGTGTTTCCTTTTTAAGGTCACTGGAACTAGGGTCAATAGGTCTCTTTCCTTCTTTCTTAGGAAGGTCAGAGTAACCAAGTCCTATACCTACTCCAGTTATCTTCTTAAATGTGTCATTATCTACATACACTTTACTAGCAGCTAGTTTGTAAGCTTCGCATTTAGTTTCTAACTCAGCTAGATTGTTCCTAAGACATGCTTCTACTTCTTCCTTAAGGATGAGCTTGTGTTCTAGAGATTTAATAAAGTCTCTTAGGGAAGTATCTACAGTGCAAGCAGCCTCTAACTCTTCCACTTTTGCCTCAAGCATTCTACATTTGGCAACAAGTGTTTTCTGTTCCTTTTGAGAAGAGTCTAGGCTTTTGCACAACATATAGATCTCTTCACTAAGAGCCCCGTTCTGTTCCTTATAATCATCAATAGACATTTCTACTTTAAGAGTCAGAACTGGTACCTCTGGTTCCTCTGATGTCTCAGCCATGAGGGCAAAGTTTGCTACATGAGTAACATCTTCCTCATTTGAATCATCCCAAGCTCTTCCTTCTGTCACCAATAAAGCTCGTTTTCCATGTCTTTCCTTCACCAGCGCTTCATACTTGCTTTTGAGGGCTTCATATGTCTCTTTTGGATAAGTCTGTTTAGGCTTTTTGCAGTCCGAGGCAAAATGTCCAGCTTCACCACAATTATAGCATTTGAACTTCATTTTGAAATCCAATGGAGATTTGTAGCTGGTATTCTTGCCTTTACCTTGGTAGCCTGACGAACTACCACCACTCTTAGCAGCCCGATAGAAAGATGAAGAATTTCTTTGTGGTCGGTTGCTCTTTCTAAATCTCATGTTGCTGAACTTCCTTGCCATGTATTCCACGACACTATCGTCCATGTTGTCCAGCTCTTCTTGGGTGTAGTAGTCATCATCACTGTTAGATGTGCACTCGTCATCATTATCAACTTGATGTGGTGCAAGTGATGATTTAGGCTTTGCTGCAACCATTGCCTTCTTAGACTCTTCCTCATCAGCAACTAATCCTGATGCAGTTTCTTTTCCTTTTGAATCATTGTCCCATGCTTGATCTTGAAGTGTTTCCAGCTCATAGGTCTTTAATATTCCATAATATTCTTCCAGAGAAGTTGTATGCAAATCTCTGGTTTCTCTTATTGCGTAGACCCTATGTTCAATGCTCTTTGGCTGGTTCCTCAGATATCTCGTATTAGTCTCAACCATGGGGAGAGTTACACCTCTCAGATTCAAATCCAATACCAACTAACTGAATCGTAGATAGACATCTGTTATGCCTTCTCCTTTTCGTATTCTAAAGGTGTCATACTCCATCTTGAGTATGAGTGTCTTGTTACTTCTAACCTCTGCAGATCCTTCCATGACAACTTCTATCTTGTCCCAAATCTTCTTTGCTGTAGTCAAACCTTTGACTATGTTGAACATTTCATGATCAAGAGATTCCATCAAGGTTTGTTGTCGTAAACGACAACATAAAAAATGTAAAAATTTCTTGAAAATTTTTATAGTCATAAACACTTTTAAATATTAGAAACCTTATAGCATGTAATGATAGAATTATCTTACTGGGTAAAGGATGATTAGTGTCTGTCATTTGGCTGTCGTGAACTGAAATCCTACTTACTGCAGCCTCTGATTGATTATAGACCATTGACACAAACATTAAGAAAATGCTGCAAATGATGATTTTTGAGAATGCCATATTTGTAAATAATTTAATGTCTTATCAGTTCTTAAACTGTATGTATATGTTGAATGAGATAAATAATACTCCTACAACTCATAAGGGTTGTTAGGTCCAAATGTGTTGTAGAGGGGGGGTGAATACAACTTTTCAAATATGAGAAGCAATAAATACGATGCAATAAACGAACACACAGATTCAAGGAATATATGTCTTATATATAACTTGAAGTGGTTGCTACAACATTCATTACAAAGTATAACAGAACTTCAGAGAGAAGTGAATGATACTAAGCTCTGTGAATGCACTCTCTCTCTTTTACAAGTGTTTCTCTCAAGAATTGCTCACTTACTAAAAACATTACACAAGTACTTCTATTTATACTACATGTAATCTATGTCCTGTAGTCTTCAAAGACTAAGATATACGTGGCCCAATGATGTCCACATAAATCTTGCCTTATCTTGAAAGCTTGGAAATCTGCCAATCAGAAGATGCCATGTGTCATGTTGAAGCTACACTCTAAGTAGAACTTGTACTTGAGAATTTCTACTTAGCCATCTCGAATTTCTAAGTAGAACTTCTACTTAGAAACTTCTACTTGGTCATCTAGAATATTTAGTACTTAGAAAATATTCTGGCCTTCAACTTGAAACTTCAATGCACATCTTGAACTTGTGATATCTTCATGTCTTCTTTATTCTTCACCAAGCTCTTGAACATGGATCTTTATTACTGACATAAACTTGCTATCAATGTCCTGACACTTGATGCAACGGTCTGGTTCATAAGTGACTAGTCTTGATAGTGTTTTTGCTTCTTGAATAAATTACCATATCCAATTAGTAATGTGGCTTTCCAATATTTGCTTTCCTTCTTGTTCACTTGAAATCAATTAGTCTTATTGATACTGATAGTTATGATCTTGATTCTTGGCTTTTCAAATCACTGAGGCATGAACAACTTTGACTTGAACTTCTCTCAATGATTTCTTCTTGGCTTGATCATAGTTAACATGTTGAATTGTATCAATTACCTTGTCTTCATTTAGTGTTGATTTCTTTGTGACTTCTTGTTCTTGATTGTCTTCTGGTTAAGTATCTTTTCCTTTAGTTGAGTTACATTAGTTATAGTGTTACAAGTTTACACACACTGCCTTTCAAGGGTGTATTCAACTGAGATTTTAATGAATTTCTAATAATCCATGAATTTTAAAGAATTTTTTTTTAATTCACGGATTGTTTAAATTCTACAAAGACTCTACACAAATTCTTTTAATTCTATGTAGATTTTGTTAGATTTTAGTGGATTGATTTATCAAGATTCTTGTGGATTGAACAAAATTTCACAGATTCTATTGGATTGAATTCTCAATATTTTTTTATTTTATAATATTCATATATTACTTAAGGAGATAATATTATATATATATATATATATATTTATATATATATATATATATATATATAGAGTAACTTTCAAAGTGTTGGCCAGATATTACACTCATTTTCAAAAAAGTGGCCAGACTTTCAATTTTGCAAAATGGTGGCCAGACTTGCTTTTTTCCTTTAAAAAGGTGGCTGCAGGAGATTTTTAGCTTTTTGGCAAGGTAAAATGGGGAAAAAATGCTAGAAATCCCAAAAATTGTCCACAAAAATCCCTAAATTAATATGTGTCACCATGTGATTGGTTATATTCGTAATAATAATAATAATGCCCCCCATGTATATACATCAATTCACCAAAAAATCCACAAATATGAGTTGTCAAGATTTAATTAGTCAATTTATGTGCATGCACGAGGGGCATTATTATTATTATTACGAATATAACCAATCATATTGTAATAACCGCAAATTTTCGAATAAAATTTTCTACTCGTTATTTAAATTTATTTAAGAGCGATGCATTAATATATTTAATTATCGCGTTTCGGTAAATTTTTAAAATTTTATATTCGTATGTAAATAAATATTATATATTATACCTATTTAATTATAATTATTAGGTATTTATTAGAATAAGAAAATTTAGGAAAATAGGATTTTAATTTTGGACGGATATTAATTTTATATCGCAGAATTTATTTTAGAAAACGAATTTTGGTCTCGTTATAATTATCCAGCAGGAAAAACGACAATATTAATGTTACGTTTTATCTGATCGGGTTGTTAAACACGAGGAGGGGACAGCATTTCTCGATCACAGAAAACGATTAATATTCTTCCCAAAACACAATTTATTCTGTCACAAAACACTACACTCTTTTTATAAACCCAAAGTGTCCCAGTACTTTCTTTTTTATTTTTCTAAACTTCACGTTTTGTCTGCTATAGTTGTTAAACACAGGATTAAAACAGAACTGGCCAAATACTGTAAAACAGAACCGGCCGTACAAAATATTTTTTTTCCTTTCTCTCTAACGAAACAGATCAGCTCAGGCAAAGTTTTTTTTGAGAACCACAGACCACTGCAGGTGCCTCCTTGTCTTTTGTTTCCTTATTTTCCTTTCCTTCCGATTTTGTGGTGAACTAGCAGTGTATGGGCTTGAATGTTTCCTTTTTCTTTTTTTTTTTTATTTTCTCTTCGTTTCCGTTTTGTCCCCGGTAGAATCGATAAGGTGTGTTGTTGGTGGGTATTGAGCCGAGAGGGACGTTAACAGGGGGCGGAGAGATTTTGTGTTGTGTTTGTGTTGTCGGAGATAAAAGAGAGGGAAATTATTGATTGTGTCGTTGGTTGTGTTTGAATCGGAATTAGAGAGAGGAGGTAAGAAGAGAGTGAGGAAGAGGTGTGGAGATTGTTGTGTAATCGGAGGAATAAGGTTGTTGTAAGGTGTGGTTGTTACGGAGCGATAAGGAGACGACGGGTTGGGCGTTTTGATGGGAATCGAGGGAGAGGGAGAGAGAGGGAGAGAGAGAGAGAGAGAGAGAGAGAGAGAGAGAGAGGGAGAGAATATTGATGCAGAGAGATTTGGAGACAGATGTTGGGTTGTGGAGAGATACATGAGAAAGGAGACAGTGCAGGGGAGTGTTTTCCGGACGGCGGTGGTGGCGCGTGGGCCCCACGCGCCGTCGTGAACTTTCGGTGAAACTGTTAAACGTAAAAAGGAAATAATAATAATAATAATAATAATAATAAATAAATAAATAAAATAGTGATATATATATATATATATAATAATGAGTTATTAAAATAAAATGAAAAGAGGGAATAGGTTAAAATTGTTTTATTAATTAAATTGCGAGATATGAGAATTGTTTAATAAAATAAAAAGAGTTTGATAAAAATAGTAAAATTTAGTAATTAATTAAATAAGAGTTAATTTATGGATTTTGGACAAAAATCGGAGAATTATTATTTGTGTCGTTAAAACGAAGAATAATTAGAGTAAAAGGCGGTATTTAATTAGAAGACTTATAAACAGCTATTCGGATTATTTTAAGTAACTGGATCGAACCGAATTACTTTTAGAGGCTAAAATTTGGATATTAAGTTAATTACGAGATTTAAAACGAAAGAGAAATTAATTAGCGACATGGATTAAAACAAGATTTTTATTAATGGATGTACGTTCTTTTTCTAAAAATAGAAATAATGTTAACTACGGATTAAATTGAATGAAAATGGATTGTCGGATTATTTTGAGAATAATTAGAGAGTTAAATTAGTTGCGAGACTTAAGATACGGAGTATCGCCGTAGCCCTATTTTCGTTTTAAGTCGGATTTACGGATAGGATTTATTTTCGAGATTTAATTCCGGAGTTCGAGGAGAGATTTATTTATCCGGGAATTATTTCCCGTTATTTATCGTAGAGATTTTTTTGAGAAATATTTTATTATTATTAAGTGTTATATTATCGGATCAGGAATACTTTCTTTTGACGAATCGCTCACGTATTTCTGGTTGCCATTTTTAGAGAATATTTCCCGAGCCGTAGATCGAAGCCAAGTTCACGGGTAGAGTATAAATTTTATCTGCGTTCATTTGCACTTCGAGATCGAGGCAAGTTCCTTCCTACCCTAACTCTTAGAGACTTGTATTTCTGTTCGTATTATTTCATTCGATAATTATCGTCAAGCTATCAATTATGAGATTTATCTGTTGTTCCTTATGATGCAATTATTATTATTTTCTCGTCGCGATATTTTGCTACTGTTAAAGTTACCTTACTTGTGAATTATATCCCTTATAGGTGTAGTATCAATTTCGTTGCTATCGGGTCGATCTCATTAATTCGAGACGACTATTATTATGATTCAGTGAAACTAATCTCATTCGTTCGAGATAGTTACATTTATTCTTTTCAGTCGAACTTATTGTACAAATTCGACAATAGTTATTGATTATCTTTTGGTTGGTTCATCTCTCGAATCAACAAATAAGAGTTACAAAAATTAGGATCGTTAGGATTTTACTCATTGATCAAGTGAAAAATATTCTATTTAAACGTTCATCAATTATGAGTATTATAAATATTCGAGAAGTACTATTTGTACAGTACGACTCCCAATTACTTCCTTCTAAGACTGTCCTCAATATTTCGAGATGGTTGACTTTATTGTCGAGGGTTGGCATCTCGTTCGTGTCAACCAATAAAATATTATTATTGAGAATTTACCTCAATCCATTGTTCGGATTGGTGGGACAATTGAGTCAGACTGGCAGCCGCCAGATTTTTAAATTACTTTCCTGGAAGTGTAGTTTTACTTCATCTGTTCAACAAATATTCGGGAATTCGGTAATCTACTGGTCAAATTTTGGGAAAGAGGCCCATTTTAGAGAAAGAGAGACTTGTGTACCGTTATGCGGACACGAGATATTTTTGGCACTATGTTGCCAGGGTTTAATTAATAACCCCTATGATGCTAGCATTCATACATTTATATTATATCGTTGATAACGTATTGTAGCCGTGATCGGGCGAAGTGCGATATCATTGGAGGACGGTATTCCCGGTCGGATAGTTGATCGCCCCACCGAGATACCGAGAGGTGGAAGACCAGTTTATTCTTAAATCATGAGTCACCAGAGTTATATCAATTGAGTCTTTCGAGTAATCAGTTTCGAGATGAGTATTGAGTCAATGCCAGATTGTGTTATCAAATTCTAAAATTTCGAGTATTTCTTTTGGTAAATCTTTTTATATTTATTTACCGAGCAAGGAGAGTACTTGCTGAGCACCATAGTTGCTCATTCTTGCTTTACAACATTTTATTCAGCTGTCAAGATGGAAAGAGGCGAGACGTCGAGCCAGGGATCCAGAGGAAAGGGAAAAGCTCCAGGCTATGCTAACAAGAACTAGATTATCCAGCTGGAACCTTGATATTTATTTCTTTTGTAAACGTTTGTAAGATATTATCCTAAGATGTACTAAGTCGTATTGTAACATTTGGTGAGACCGATCTTGGATCTGTGGAGTGAGACACTTATGCTTCGTTGTATTAAATATTTTGCTTTATTATTGCGTTAACGTGTGCTGCAGGATATTGAGACAATGTGACGACCCGGATCCCCGGTCCGGGCGGATCTGGGGGCGTTACAGTTTTGGTATATATATTTTTAAATCAATATAGTTCAAATTAAAACAAGATTCGAATAACATATTTCAAAAATAAAATATTTGAATAACAAATTAAAAAATACAAAAATAATATTTCAAAAAAATAACAAATTGAAGTCTCATTCCATGTGTTCCTCGTTCTCATTATATTGGTCATCATCATTCTTTTCATTTGTCAGTATACTATAAAATGCTTTTATTTTCAAGAAAATATCATCTTGTGTAGATTGTGTACCATTAGCAAATCCACCATATACGAGATTATGTTTTCCTGAAAATAAAATAAAAACTTTTTTCGTATTGTTGCAAACAAATTTTTTTATTATTGGTTAAAAATAAAATATAAATATGATGAGTATCTTTGTAATGATATTTATGGGCGAAGGTGTGTTTCAATCATTGATAATAATATTTTACTGATTTAAAAATAGAGTTTGTGACAAATTCTTTAAAATCTCTTGGATTTTAGAAAATTTTCAAAAATAAAAAATACACTAGAAAATCCATCAAAATCCACTATTTTATCAAATCCAAAAAATTTATTGATTTTTGAATGCCATTAGATTTTAATGGATTTTTTAAAATCTGAATTGAATACCATTATTTTAAAGGACTTTTTAAAATCCAAGTTGAATACACCTGGATTTTAAAAGATATTTTAAAATCCTTATTGAATACCACCAGATTTTAAAGGATTTTTTAAAATCCAAATTGAATACACCTAGATTCTAGAAATCTATTAAAATTCTTTAAAATCCGGATTGAATTAAGGGTGTATTCAACTTAGATTTTAATGAATTTCTAATAATCCATGGATTCGAATGGATTTTTTTAAATTCATGGATTGTTTAAATTCTACAAAGACTCTACACATATTCTTTTAATTCTATATAGATTTTGTTAGATTTTAGTGGATTGATTTATCAAGATTTTTGTGGATTGAACAAAATTTCACAGATTCTATTGGATGGATTTCTCAATATTTTTTTATTTTATAATATTCATATATTACTTAAAGAGATAATATTATATATATATATAGGGCTTGATTCAAATGAGAACCAAACCTTAAAAGAGAACCGAAGATCTATTTATGATCGTTGGGTTCATACAAGATGAATGGCTTAGATTGACTTAGATTTAAGTTGGCAATTAATACAAAATATTCACAAATAAACTACAAGGACAAGGATGTAATTACAAGATATTTAAATTAATTAAGAATCAATCCAAAATTAATCAAGTATCATTCAGTTACACCTTTCGTATCATATATCTCCCTCATGTATCGTTACATTTATTCCATCTCTATAGCTTACCTTATAACGACTTAGAATTTTCGTAAATTATTAAATGCTTATTTAATTGTTAAATGTGGAAATTATGTGAATTATATGATAGATAAATTTTGTGAAGTCAAGGTATATGTGAAATCATGTTTATGTGATTATCTGATGATTTCGTACATGTTCGTGGAATTTTGTTTGTATTTTTACAGCATTAAAAGTATTTTTAAAGTGCATTTTTAATCTTTTAAAAATCATATAAAATCATTGGAATTGATTTAAATCATGAAATATTTTGCATTATCATCTTTGAGACAAGAATTAGTTTGTAAATTTAGTGTAGGTATTTAATTGTGTGTTTTGGTATTTTAAAATGATTTAAAAAGTATTATTTCTTTTAAAGAACCTTTATTTCGAAAATTCGTATAAAATTCATTTTTTATCCAAATATTATTTTAAAAATATGGGGATGCTTCTAATTTCATGAACTTTATTTTAAAAAAATTTATGAAATATTTTCTCCCAATTTCCTATTTTATTTCAATTTAAAAGTGATTAAAATTATAGTTTTTCAGAAAAGTAAATAGTAATTAGTAAATTACCATTTTGCCCTTGCAAAATTGGTAAGAGGCGACAGCCTCTTCTTCATTTTCTTTTGCAGTCTCTCACGAATCTCTCTGGTCTCTCTCTCTGCTCTCTCTCTCTCTCTCCCTTAGCACTCTCTCTTCCTTGTTTTGTATGATCTGAAACCGCAGTTGTGCTCGGTTTTTGATTCTTTATCTAGTACTGTCGATGCATGTTGATTTGGTGATGATAGTTTCAAAACCCATTTTGAGTTTTGACTGATTTGCTTCGGTTTTAATGTTAAATTGATGCCCATGAATTCTTGTGCTTATTTTTATACTTGAATCATGTTGGTATTGAGTTTATCAGTTCGTGTTTGAATATATATGCATGTATAGCTTGTTCGGTGCTGTTGTTCGAGTTCTTGACTCATTTTCCTTGTTGTCCAGTTCGACTTTAATGCTTATACATGATTATATTCGATGTTAACTGCTTAAAAATGGCAGAATTTTCGTGTTCGAAGCTCAAATTAAGAGTACCACCGAAACTTTTGCCCATCGGCTATGATTTTCGTAATGAGCCGGTGAATCGACGATGATGAACGTGAGTCAAAAATATAATTATTATTCGTATATAATGGTTTCGAAATTTATAAGGCTGCATGATTAGTTTTCGAAATTTATAAGTGAGTTATTTGGATTATTAAGAGATATGTGATGTTAGTGATTCGTTAAACATGGTTTAACGATTATTGATGATTTCGGATTATGTGGTAAATAGTATGATTATGAGTTATCATGATATTATGAATTCCATTGGAAGTGTAGGTGGATATTGAATCCATCGTAGGTATTTGATTGTGAAGTGGAGTCAGATATGTTCCGACGGGATAGTCCATATTATAAAGGGGACTCTGTCCAATTTTCGTGAAATTATTTATGTAGTAAAGTGTATATCTAATAGTATGACTGCTAATGAGTCAAATTTATCTGCTAAGTGGCTACGTGATATGTATGTTTTATGTGCTACGTGCTGAAGTGAATATCTATTTACGAGGTGATTCTAGTATAATGTTAGGTACGTATGTTATATGTTGAGTATCGATGCGTTATAAGAATCGTTTGGGTAGAATAGGATTAGACGATTAAGAGGTATAGTATTCTAAAGTAGTGATTATGGTTTACGTAGATACGAAGGACGTAGGCCCTAGCAATAAAGGAAAAGCTAAGGTTGAGTTTCAGTAGGCTGAGCTGTAGCTGTTGCATTCTACCGGAGGCAAGTAACTCTGTCTTTCCTTTGAAAGTTTATATTATTGAAACTATTGTATCTTGTAGATTCAAGCATGCCTATTCCATACCATGTTGATCATACTTCTGTTATAAACTTACCTTTGTATGTATCCAAAAACTTTATTGATAAACCCTGGTTCAACACATGTAAACCCTAGACCAGCATAATTCGTTTTAATTGCTTCTTGACCATACTGTCATCCTGAGTTAAACAACACTAATTCCTTTTAATTGCTTCTTGACCATATATGTCCTACAATTTGCTATAATCAAGTCATATTGACTGATCGATAAACCAGTGTTCCACTCGACTTATATCCGTGCACTAGTAAAAAACTGGCCTTTTACGTCGGTTAAATATGCCTTATACGTCGGCATTTTGGCGACGTAAGGAGGGGCGACGTATAAAGTCACCCCTCTTTTACGTCGGTTAAAAAGGCGACGTATAAAGTCTAAATATACGTCGCTAAAAAGCCAACGTATAATGTATAGAAAAGCCGACATATAATGTCCAAAAAAGACCGACGTATAATGTAGTAAAAAGTCGACGTATATTGTCAAAAAAGACCCAGCATATACAATCCAAAAGACCGACGTATATTGTCTAACAAACCGACGTATATTGTCTATTGAAAAATGACAATTTTTCCCCATTTTATATTTAAATATATACCAAAAATCCTGTTATTACAAACAAAAATAATAATAAAAAAACTTGCAATCCAAATTTCTCAACAAAGTTATTAATTTAATTGAAATAATTATTACATAAATTCTTGATTAACCGTGTCATACATTTAATTTCTCAACAGAGTTCTGATAATTATACATATATATGGAGGAATGTGGTTTTGCCAAGGTAGATGCACTTGAACTTTGGCTGGAGTGGAAGGTGTCTGGTCAGCCACAAGCAATCCAGTTGACTTTCGATAGTGTTGAACACCATGCAAAGATGATTCTGAGCCATACTATTCAACCATAAGTGCCCTAACAGAGCATCTTCACCGCCAAAAAGAATCAGAACAGAGCTAGCCCTAACTATAGTGTGACCACTAGCTGCGAGCAACCTGCAGAGAAATCTTTTATTAGTAACATGGGACACAATAAGTTCAATAAAATCCTTTCTCTGTTGGCTTTAATGTCATAAGATTGCTGCCATGAGATTTAGAAGCAATTATTTTTTATAAGATCAAGATCAATATTTGACATGTGGGATTATTATTTGATTTAAAACCAGGGAAACATAGAGTTCTTGGAGTCATTGCATTGATTAGTCACATGACTATCGTACCAGGCCCCAGGTAAAGCAGCAAGAAAACAATAAAAATGCAATACCTTTCAGAGATAATATGCTTCTGGGACAATGCCTTTTCCAATCTTTCTTCAAAAGGTATTGCATGCCAACTCACTTTCTGATCCTAAAGCCAGGACACAACTAACATCAGCATCTTTCTGCTTCAGCTATTATAGACAGAAACAATGAAGGGAGTAAAAAGAGATACCTCTTTGTACTTGGTAGTTGAGTTGGGGATTCCGTTGACATCCCACCATTTTGGTGAGATAAGAGAAGATTCATCCTCATTCCAGTGAATAACAACCGTACCAAGGATCGGTCGATCCCCAGGAGTGTTGCCAAAATAGGTATTATCACTAGCAAATGTTACAACCCGCTGATCATTGGCACATTGATTGGGTGGCAGTGGTTTCATACAAGACAAAAAGCTTTCTTCCACCTTTGTCTCTTCCTCATCTGAGTTGATAAACACCCTCACTTCTGAATCGGGGGTTGCACTATTAGCCTGCTCAAATGATTTTATCAGGTGACCAGATTCTTGATCAGGACTGGACTCCTCCTCCATCCACACCCGTAGATGGGAAAAACCAGAGAAACATAGAGTTCTTGGAGTCATTGCATTGATTAGTCACATGACTATCGTACCAGGCCCCAGGTAAAGCAGCAAGAAAACAATAAAAATGCAATACCTTTCAGAGATAATATGCTTCTGGGACAATGCCTTTTCCAATCTTTCTTCAAAAGGTGTTGCATGCCAACACACTGTCTGATCCTAAAGCCAGGACACAACTAACATCAGCATCTTTCTGCTTCAGCTATTATAGACAGAAACAATGAAGGGAGTAAAAATAGATACCTCTTTGTACTTGGTAGTTGAGTTGGGGATTCCGTTGACATCCCACCATTTTGGTGAGATAAGAGAAGATTCATCCTCATTCCAGTGACTAGAAACCGTACCAAGGACCGGTCGATCCCCAGAGATACCTCTTTGCACTAAGGCATGTACCACAGAAAAAAAAATTAACGCCAGAAACCTTTGGATGCTCTCCATGGCCTCTAAACAACCCTGGCGGTTCCACTCTAAAATTCCCAACCTGCACTCGAGTACAAGCAGTTGTATCAGGCAACAAATTTGGTTCTTATTTATCATTATGATGCTATGCTACTCCTTTCCTGAAGCAAGAATATATTGAGGCGAGAAGGGGGTGATCCCTTCCTCTAAAAGTGAAACTAAAACGTGTTGACAGTACAAAATCTGTCAATAGAATTTTCAATTTCAAAACACATTTTGCACAAATTTAAAATAATATATGACACTGTACAACACAAGAAAACAACCAAGCTAGGTAACCTTTTCCTTGACACCATCAACAATTGCCCACATGTACTTCTCCTCTTGCTTCATCTTCTCTTCTTTCATTGCTTTCTTCTCCTGCATAAACAAGCCTCTATATCAATACATAAATATAATGTATTACGAAACTCTGCTCCTTGTTGTCAGGGTAACCAGCAGCTACTGTTTCAAAAATTGCACTAGATTTCGCTAATTTCAAAAATGCTGAAATTGCACTAGATTTCGCTAATTTCAAAAATGCTGAAATTGCACTATCAAAACAAAGGTTGATAAACGCTGTAAATTTCAAAAACGTAGTCTAAAAACACTGGCAGATATTTATCTCCTCAAAAAATTATATGCAGGTAACAAAGAGTATCCGAAGTAATGTCAATATATATCTTATACTAGGAAACCACCAAAAGATGAACTCTCACTCTCAAATGGAAAAATCACTAGTGGTTGTTGCAAGCAAAACCTACTCTTTTCTTTTGAACCTCTGAAGGTAACTTCACGTCTGTGGCCAAGCCGATTGCTTGAAGGAACCTCATAACATACCAGGTCACATCAATTTGCCACCATTCAAGTCCATGTCGTGCTGAATATTCAAAGGCATGGTGATTGTTATGCCAACCCTCTCCAAATGCAAGCACTGCTACCCACCTGATTACATTTGGACAGCAACATTCATAAGTATTCATATGAATTTAGATGATGAACAATTGAAAATGTACTATAAAAATAGTGTACCAATTGAAAATGTACTATAAAAATAGTGTACCAATTGAAAAGAAAACATTTAGAAGAAATGGTCTCATGTACATGTCTGTCTTTTATTTCCACGATTTTCTGCTTGGCTTCTTTGCAGCTTCACTTCGAGATCTTCGAGTCCATGCAGCTTGAACAACAAAACTCTATAAAACATGAAACATACAATCACAAACGTCAGAGATATTAACATCAAACACTTCCTTATACTAAAGAAACATACATAAAACCGAGTCATGCCCTTTCAACAATAGCCTTGTTATCAAAGAACCAACTAATGTGACTATACCAAAACCCTTCAAAGGGACTATGAGGATCCCTTTCAGAATCACAAAACTGATGGTGATACCTATGAGTACTCACCCAATCAATTGGATGCCCCTGCAGTTCAAACCCCAAAAAATCAATCTTCTAGAACAAAAAACAACAATTATTCTTTAACCAAATAAACACAATTTCACCCAGAAAATCAATGTTCTTGAACAGAAAGACTCATTCTTTACAATAAAAATCCAACCTTTAACCACAAAAACACAATTTAACCCAGAAAATCAATGTTCTTAAACAAAGAAAATCAATATTTACCATAAAAATCCAATCTTTAACCCCACAAAAACACAATTTCAACAATGCAATTCAATCAAGAATCAAACTTTACCTGAAGAGCTTGAGCCCCACAATAATCTTTCCCACCATTCACTAGAATCTTTCCCACCATTCATTTCCTTGAAACTTTCACCTTTTTCTGGCTTCTACCACTGGAAACAAAACAGATTAGGGTTTGAGTACGAAAAACTAGATCGAGAAAAATCTCGAATGACTTGAATGAAATACATATATATATGTATATATATATATATATATATACATATATATATATATATATCGATTTTGAAGATAATCTCTTAATCATTTAATCGATTAAAAGAATCGATCCCCAAAAATCTTTCGATTTTTCCAACCCAGCACAATATACATCAGTATGATTCTTGAACGATGAATAGAACATATTTAAGTATATGTGAAACTTAGAATAGAGGCCGAAATCACTCGTCTTTAAAATAGTGTGTAGAAGGAGTAGAAGGAGGCGCCGTAGAAAGAGAGAGGCGAGAGAGATTAGGGTAGATTGGAGTGTGTGAATGAGCACAGTAGACGCTTATAGACGGTGTTGATTAGAAGTTATATGTTTAAAGGTTTTATACGTCGGTGAACAAGTATATAATGTATAATGTTATCATATACATCGCCTTTTTACTTAACCAACGTATATAGTAGCATTATATACGTCGCCTTTTCCTCAACCGACGTATATAGTAGCATTATATACGTCGCATTTTCCTCAACCGACGTATAATATAACTTTATACGTCGGCGTTTTCTTGAACCGACGTAAAAAATGTTTAAAAATGTATATATACGTCGCCTTTAGGCGGAACCGACGTATATAAGTACTTTATACGTCGCCTTTGGCCAGGACCGACGTATATGAGGCGACGTAAAAGATCAGTTTTGTACTAGTGGTGACCCGGATACCCTGTGTTGATTTTAAAATACTTATCAAATATCATGTTGCCCTAAACACTGCTTTACAAACTTCTTATCCTTTATCAATGACTTTTAAACCTTACAACTTGATCAAATGATTTTAAAACTAGATTTAATTGATATCTTTGACATTTGACTTGGATTGATCCCTTATACCCTGATTGAAGCCCAGATTTCCACTTGAGTCAATATTTTCTTGATTCAGACTTGCACCCCTTTTCATTGATGTCAGAAAACCTAGTCAAAACCTTTGACTTCTATCATTGTAAATCAAAATAAGATGTTTTCTTAAAATACTTTGAGGTTACTTAGACTGGGCTGATTTGTTATCAGAGAGTCGAAAGTACCTCGAAGTAAATGTTTTTGAAAAGATTAAGTATTAAAATGTTTTATGAAGATAAAAGAGTTTTGAAAAGCATAATGTTTTAAAAATAAGATTTCTAATAAAAATTTTAGGAACTCAGTCTAAATGGTTTCCACGGATTCTTGATGATTGGAGAGACGGGGCGAACGGGTAATGCTGGTTCCGTCAATTTCTGAGATGTAGTATTGTGTAGTTCTGGTCTGTCCAGTTCGACACCTTTATAGGCCAATGTGTTGCCTCTTGGGAACCCAAGCTATCCTAATGAAAGGAAATGATGGCCAGAGGGACTTTGTGTCCGGTATGGGGACTTTATGGGTTGATCACCCGTATTGTCTATTATGAAATAAAAACATCCAATCAGTTTTCTTAAAGTGATTATTACTTTTTATTTACCATGAAATGAAATTGGTTTACCGATTGAAATGTCAATTACTTTACACATTTTTGAAATATCTATTATTATCCTGTTTATCATCCTGTCTTTACTAAATACCAGTATTGCTTTTACCGCTTCCAGTATATTTATGTCATATTTTGAATTACTATCATCTTCTACGATACCCCGTTATATTGTCTTTAGTTACTTGCTGAGCGTTGGCTCATTATTATTTTGTCTAACCCTTTTGACAGTAATCTAAGAATCATGGTTCGTACAATCCAAACCGCAAGGAAGCGCACTTACCGTGGTCCTGAGTTGGTTTGTTTTGAGATAGCTCCCGAGGTAGATGCAATAACAGCTCAGTGAGGAGATCTTTATTTAGTTGTGAGAACGGGCAGTAGAACTTTTGAGAACTTTGGTGTGTAATAATAATATATTTTTAAATTCAGGTTTGTAATAATAATAATAAGGCTTAATGACCTTTTAGCCCTCGAAGTTTTATACGAAATACCTATCAGCCCTCAATGTATCAAAACGTTCAAGTTTTATATACGCAGATTCTTTTGAAATGTGTTCAAGTTTGGTTAACGAATAGATTTTTATATAGCACAAGCATTTCAATTTTTATTTTAAATTATAAATCTGCTTTAGACCTAAAAAAAATTGCAATTTTAAATATAGTGCACTAAAATAAACACATTTATTGGTATTTATATTTGCAACAAAATACATTTACTCAAATTAGAATTTTTGGTGTTCATATATTAAAAACAATTACTTCAACAAACTTGCAATTAAAAAAATATTTAGAAATTCTAAAATATTCTACTTTAGAACTTCTTAATCCCACACCTGAACTCGTAACCAATTTTGTTTTAAGTGGGAATAAGTCAATCTCGTAACCAATTTTGTTTTAAATGGGAATAAGTCATTGGTGTTCTTTTCATTCAGACATTATTCTTTAAATTACAGGTTGTAGCATTAAAAAAAATAAAGTTTTACATGTTTTACACATTCTACATTCGAACCTTCTACTTCCACAGTAGAAGACGTACTACACTTGGAAGGTTAATATTATTCCGTTCTTTTTTCCACAAAAACTACACTTGTACTTTTTAGTCCCATCACTAAACTTGTCTTAAACATCCAATTTATTAATATTGATATTGGTTTTGAATTATTTTTACGAATATAAATGTAAGTCCTTCAATCACATCCACTATGAACAATTAATTTTTCACTACCAATATGTTCTAAAATTGAAAATGAAAAAAAAGGTAATTAATGTGTCTTACATTATTCTAGGTCTTTATGTTAAAAAAATTATTTCCACAAACTTCTAATTTTAAAAATACTTAAGGTTTGTCATATATTCTACTTTTGAACTTCTCCGAACTATAGCTAAACTCACAATCAAAATCGTTTAAATGGAGATAAGTCATTGGTGTTCGGTTTTTCATTCATTTTGGTTTACCATAAAAATATTATGTTTTTTTTTATCAAATTCTACATTCGAACATTCCGGTTCGACATTAGAATTTGTCTGACACTTGAGAGGTTAATAACATTAGATCGTCGTCATTGTTTTAAGATTCGTCGTCGTCGGTTTTGTCATCAAGAAACATATTATGAAAACGGTCGTTGTCAGATTCGTCGTCGCTAAGTTTAGGTCAAGGTCTCCAGTTTTAGTAAGGCTCTTGATACCATGATAGAGTATTCGCAAATACTCTTTTACTCAATCGTGAAGGCATAAAGTCTTTTTTTGTTTACAATATAATGAACGCTTATATAGGCAATACCTAATCGTAACAATTACTGTAACTTCCCGTATTACATCATATAAATATGTCAACACAATCCTGTCACTAACCATGTCTTTTAATATAGATACTAGTCCTGAATTATTTTTTCGCATTTAAATATAATTCCTTCAAACATTTGTGGTATGAACAATTTATTTTTCACCTAAGATAATTTTCTCACTACCATGTTCTAACATTCTTGGTCTTTATATTTTTAAGAATTTTGTTGAGCACATTAGTAATTATTTTTTTAAAAAGGTATTTAATGTGTATATATTTTTAAGAATTTTGTGGAAATAATTACCATGTTCTAAATTTGAAAATGAAAAGGGTAATTAATGTGTCTTACCATTATTCTCGGTCTTTATCTTAAAAAATAATTTCCACAAACTTTCAATTTTAAAAATGCTTCAGGTTTTTCATATTCTACTTTTGAACTTCTCCAACCCATAGCTAAACTCACAACCAAGATCGTTTAAATGGAGATAAGTCATTGGTGTTCTTTTTCAATTCATTTTGGTTTAAAATTTTCATTTTACCATAAAAAATTATGGTTTTTTTTTTCAAATTCTACATTCGAACATTCTAATGTTCCACATTAGAACTCATATGACACTTGAGAGTTTACTAACATTAACTTCCTTTTTCTAGAAAAACTACACCTGTACTTATCAGTTTTGTCACTAAACAAGTCTTAAACATGTGATTTATTATCTATAAAGGATAAGTCCAGAATTATTTTAACGCATTTAAATATATTCCCTTCAATCACATTTACTAAGAACAAATAACTTTTCACTACCAAATTTTAAAATGAAAGAAAAGGGAAAAGATAAATTGTTATTCCCAGATTACACACTTGTATAATTGTAGAAGGGGGGGTTGAATACAATTCTTGATATTTATAAATTTCTGATAAGAACTCCAGAAATCTATACTTAGATAATTGCTTGTAAAAAGATTAATACACAAACACATAAAAATCAGGTGGTTAAATGCACCACCTGAAGCTTTTATTCGAAGAAAACTCTGTGATACAAAAGTACACAGCTTCTGTTTTACAACTCTTTGCTTTCTAAGAATATTCAATAGAAACCCTAAGCAAAATGTATCTATTTTCTTAACCTACAAAGAGTTGCTACACTTGGTTATAAATCCCAAGTTTTACAAGTACTACTGGAATAAGATAATATTAATCTAATTCTAGTTGACTTGCTACTACACTCCAAATACACATGTAGCCGAAAGGTTGTCCTTGTGTTCAGACATGTCTCCTGCACCTTTCTTGTATTCATAGTGTAAATGGAATGCTTCTTTCTTCTGTGTTTCCAAAGTATGGCTACCATACTGCTTTTTGTATCTACTATCAACCCATGTGATCTGTCAGTCAAACATGTCCTTATCAACTGCTAATCTCCAGCTAATCATAGAAGACAGTTTCAATGATTATCCGTTGATATTGTAAATGTATTGAGCGGTATCCGTTGATATTGAGACTTGAGCTGTATCCGTTGATAGAGTGGATTTGAGTTGTATCCGTTGATAGAGTTTTGACTTCATCTGTTGATACACCTTCACTTAGACAGAATTACATAGCATAGCTTATTTACAATTGGCTACCCTATTCTGCCTATCCGTTGATGGTCAACATGACTGTGGATAAAAACACTATCAACTGATAACATAGAGATACTACAGTATTCTACAAAACCTCATCCGTTGATGAGCTACCTGTCAACGGATAGAGTTATAAATCCTCATCCGTTGACAGCTACAAAACCTTATACAATTTGATTGATTGTGAAGTTATCATCAAGTACAACATATTCCTAACAATCTCCCCCAATTTATACTTGATGGCAATAAAGCATAAATTCAGGACCTTGATGATAACAAAACATTCCTAAAGATATATATAGAACAATGCAAAAATTGTATTAAGCTACAAAAATTAAAAACTGAAAGTTTGAGAAATTTACAGAGAAATGCTCCTCTAGACTGAGCAGATTAAGACCGTTTCTTTTCTCTTGTTGGCATCACCCTTGATTTTCCTTCTTTGGCAGAGTTGGACTCAATCTGTATTTGGAGTTGCCTATAGAAGGCATCTTCTTCATCAACCTTTGGATTTAGTATTTGTTGTAACCATCTCAGGTATTGAGAACTGGCCTTTGGTAGTTGGTCTTCTAACCTGAAGAATCTCCTGTTACCATCTTCATCCCTGAACTCCATCATCCAGAAGGGTTGAAGGTGGATTTTCTGTCCATTGTATGGGATCTTCATCTTCCTTGGTAGACTAGATTGTGAGTTCCATTCCCTCCTTATCTGTTCTATTCTGTCCAATATCTCCCCTTTTGCTATCTTGGAGAACCCTGTGTATCTCTTGATTGCAGAGAACACTTTGGTTAAGGTCAGATAATTTTCTCCAAGAACCCTTTGTAGTGGCCATGTCCTTTCCTTTCCTTTCCTCCCTCGTATACAAAGACCAATCTCTAGGGCTGAGTATTCGGTCGGTTCGGTCCAGAACCGGACCGAACCGAATAAACCGAAAACCGAAATGTCATTTTTTTCTGGACCGAACCGGACCGAAGTTTAATCATGGACCGAACCGGACCGAACCGAAATCTGTCCGGACCGAAAAAACCGATTTTTTTTTTTTGAAAAAAACCTATATTATAAATAAAGCTAAAAATTCATGATTTATCACAAAAATAATAATCAATTAATCATCACTATTTCACCAACATAGATATAATTAGAATTTACAAATTAGATAATATAATTATATTTTATAAGATATATATAAAATGTATATAACATAAATATAAAAATTAAAGTATATATTATTCGAACTATTCGGTCTATTCGGTCCGGACCGAAATATTTTTCAAAGAACCGAACCGAACCGATTTTTATTTTTGTCTATTCGGTCCGGACCGAATAAACTGAATTTTCAAAAAATTAGAACCGAACCGAATTTGCACGGTTCGGTTCGGTTTTTCGATTTCGGTTCGGTTTTGCTCAGCCCTACCAATCTCTCAGGCAAATGTTTATATTTGTCAATTCCTCTTACTTCTGACAATTCATCCAGATAAAGATTCATGCCAGAGTATTCTTCAATATCTGCATGATAGATAAAATCATCCTTGTTTTCCAAGATTGGCTGCCTGACAATAGCAGGTACCCTAGCAACCTGAATTGGTTCCTTTGAAGGTTGCTTCCTTGGTATCCTTTTCTTCTGTATAGGCTTCTGTTGAGGCTTCAGCAAGAATGAAGGAACCTCAATGGAGTCAAGATTCATTGGTTCCTCTTTAGGTACTATAGGATCACCATGGAAATTCACAGCTGGGTTGAATACTTTTACAGAAATAGGTTGTGATGAGCCAACTGTCTCCTTGTTTTCAATTTCTGGAGAGACAGGCCTCCTTGCCTTTGACTTCATTCTCTTAGATTTGGATTTGGGGACTGATTTCCCTTTCCTTTTGGATTTGGGGACTTCCTCAGGTTCCCTCATTTCATCCTCTACCTCATCCATTAACTCTTGAGCCAGCCTTGCTTGCTTCTCATCTGAGTTTTCATATTGATTTTCAGTGCTTGGTTGAGATTCTCTTAGCAGCCTTGAAGTCTCTTCTCTCTTGGCTTCAACAAATCTAGGATGGCTGTTGGATATGTTTAGAACTTTTCCATTCCTTATGATTACAGCCATCCATTCTCTTACATAACTGTTAGTCTTCTCCTTGAATTCCTTAATTTGCTTACCCATCAGCTTCTCTTCATCATCCTTGGGAAATGGAAAGTCTAGTTGTAACTTGTTCTTCCCATTTGCTTTTGGTGGTGAGAAGGGTCTTGCTTTGATGTAGGGTTCAAATTCTTTAACATGAGAAGGCTCAGCATCATAGAATGTAGGAGCCACAATTGCTGGAGTGAGCACCTTCAAAATTGTGGTAGATATTGTTAGAGCTGAGGTTTGGCTAGAGAACAGATTTGATACAATAGATGCATTGATCAATCTTTCTGTCCTCATTATTCTTTCATTGTTCTCCTCTTTCTTCCTTTGCAGGGCTTCAATCTTGGCTAGCTTTTCCTCTTATGTCAAGTTTGAAAGATCAAACTCTTTAGATAGAGCTACTTGTACAGGTTTGGATTTGCTGGGGGAAGCTGTGACAATGAAGTCCTGTGGATTGACCACTATGGTAGGCTGCTGCTCCCCCTCACTTGCTGCTTCCCTTCTTTCAGAAATTAAGATTTGAATTGTAGTTGCCACAGCCTCTTCCACTTTCTCCCCCTTTTTGTTAGCATCAAGGGTTTGACTAGAAGTTGGGGCTGCAACTAACCTTTCTAGCAGTTGGGTTTGCAGTTTCTGATGTTGAAGAAATTGCTCCATCTGGGATTCCATCTTTTCCACTCTTGAGTTGAGTAGTTGCACAGACTTAGCCAGGTTGTCTTCTTTGATAAACCTTTGTTGCAACACCCTCTGAGTGGCTGTAGGAGCTAGTTGCTCTAACTTGGAATCCACAAAGATCTTCACATCCTTGATTTCTTGTTTGACCTCCTCTAAGTTGGTTCTCTGAATCACCATTGGCATCTTTTGTAACTTAAGGGAGTCAATTGCCTGTTGAAGAACAACCTTTCTCTGTGGATCTTCTTCTTGGTGCTCAGCCAGGGCAGATTTATATTTCCTTATGATTTCCACATCAAGTTGATGATAGGTGTAGTTGTGAGCAAATTTAAAATCATGAATACTGCTACCACCTTCATCTTCAGGGCTCTGGCTGTCTTCATCTTCAGAATCTTCAAATTCTTCACTCTCAGCAATGGTTGGCAGAGCTTCTAAAGATTCCTTAGCTCTAAGTAGAGACTGTGAGGTGTGCACTAGGTGCATTGCCTCCTCTGCTTCCACATTGCCCTGTTGTGCCAGAATTTGATAGGCAGGAATAGGGTGAGTAAAGGTTTTAGCATCCAAAGAAATGGAGTCAATCATGGACTGATATTCTCTTTGAAATTCCATTTCCTTGGCTGCATCCTCAACCTCCATTGACTCACTAGCAATGGCTGCTTCTTCCATCCTTATTTCTCCTGTAGTCCCTTTTCTCCTCTCATCTCTCTTTTCTTGCATCAAGGGCTCCCCTTGGCTCACACCTCTCACACCCTCACCTTCACCTACTAAGGTGGAACTCTCAGTCTCTCCTTTTGCCTGACCGGAATAAATGGCCAACCTCTCATTATTTAGCTCTCCTTTTGCCTGCTCACAAGGCAGCCTCTCACTCCCTTCCCTCAATCCTAAAAGTGTTTCAACTACTGAGAACTCCTCCACACTTGACACAGGAATGTCAGATATAGCAGTGGTAGAGTGAGTTATCAACGGATAAGGAATAACCGTTGATGGAGTAGTTATAGCTGTCAACGGATGGCTAGACAGAGGCGCATCCGTTGATGGAGAAACACTTGTCAACGGATGAAGGATATCCGTTGAGGGAGGAATAATTTTATCCGTTGAAGAGAAAACCAACACTGAATCTGTGGAGATTGATTTTAAGTTTGAGGCCACAGTCTGTGTTGAGAATTCTTGAAGGGAAGATTGATGGTCCAATAAATCATCTATAAGATGATGACCACCAATTGCAGAGTGGGGATTCTCCAAGAATCTTAAAGATGGAGAATCAGGAATTGATGTAGATATCATATCCACATCCAGAGATGGAGTTGGTGATGGTGGATTGTAATGTGTATCGATTTGAAGATTAAGATCAAGGGGCTGTGACTCCACATTTATTGAAGCCACATCAAACTGAGTTTGAGAAGGTACAGTTTCCTGTACTGTGTGTGCACACTGTGATTCCCCTGTGGTTTTAGATTTCACTCTTCTTCCATAGGTTTTTGAGAGTGGGCTATTTGTGTCTCTAACCCTCTTGTGCAGTGTTCCTTGTGGGGAACTTGATTCAGTAGTCACACTCTGTTGAGAGAGTGTAACTAGAATTTGGCTTGAAGTTACATTAGCAGTCTTTTGAGAGACTGAAATGGTGGTTGCACTCATCTCTCCTTCCTTATCCTTAGGGCTTCTTTGATGTTCACCCTGTCCCTCACCACTCACTACCACCTACACACACCCCTCAAGAGTTTTGGTAGATTTTACAACAGGTGTCTTTTGAGAGACACTTGAGGTTTGCTTACTAGAATGTGATTTTGGAACTCTGGATTTGGTCACTTTGGTAGGAGCCTGTTTGGTCACAACTACAGACTCCATTGTGACACTAGAAGGCAAAGAAATTTGGGGGTTGGAGATAGGGGTTTCAGAGTTAGAAATAGTTACCTGAACAATTGGTAGATATACCAATTGTACTCCTGCATTGAGGTTCATTCGAATTATGTCACTTAAGACTCTCTTCTCATGAACAAAACATTGGAACTTGCTATCTGGGTTAGCAATGGATAGCTCATTCTCAGATACATGCAGTGCTAAGAGCATTAAAAATCTAGCAAAGTAGATATTCTTGCTCCTAGTTTCCTTTTTACCTAACTTTGCAGCTATCTCATACATAACTAATGTGCCAAAATTATAGAATTTATCATTTAAGAGCATACACATCATAGTTAGCATGGACTGGGTAACAGCATCAAAATTACTAATTTTGCCTGAAAAAGTTTTAATGAAGGCATCACAGAAATAGCTCCATTCTTTAACCATTCCTTTCCTAACAATTTTCCCTAAGTTTTCAGTACTAAGGGCATAATTAATAGAATTAAGCATGGCAACAATTTCAGCATCAGTGGGTACTTTCAGACAGTTATTCTCAGGCAATTTTAAACAAGCAGTTATTACATCAGAATTAACTACATAGTTTTTACCCTTTAAAGAAAAAGCAATTGTACCGTCTGTGCCATTGTACTCAGCAGATGTCCACATTTCTTCAATTACCTCGTGGATTAAGGGAGTGGTGGCAGTCATAGCATATGACAATTTGCATTTCTTCACGAAACTCATCAAAGTGTGGTAAGCTTCTGGAGCATTCGCTGTGTCAACAAAGGCCGTGAAATTGTTCTTCTCATAGGTAAACCCAGTGGAGGACATCATCTTAACAATGGGCGCCATTGAAGTGTTTGAACTTTGGTTACAGAGAGTTTTAGAGAAGAAGATGCAGTTAACTTTTGATATGCTTGAAAATGAATAAAAGTGAGATGTGAGAGTACAAGTCAGCCTTTTATATTTTTCAAGAATTAAAAGTGAAATAATTAAAAGTAATTACTCCATTGGTCAAAAGTAACTGTCAGATAATAAATGAAAAGAAAATAAGTACAGCCATGATTAGATATACACGGTTACCAACGGCAATATAAAAAGAAATGTATATCAACGGATATAGAATGAACGGTTGAGATACAGTTTATCCGTTGATGACGTGGATAGCCTGTTACCCGTTGACATGCGAAAATCTAGTAATGTGTTTATACTATCAACGGATAAAAGGATATCCGTTGATAAGCTAATTTTGCCTTAGACAAAATTCCTGCAGAATTTTTTTTTTTTTCTGAAAGTTTTAACTTTCAAGTCAATCAAAACACATTTCTAGCTTCATTGCAGTGAAATCAAATATCACTAGGAATTATGACAAGTTAAGCATACCTAGCTCACCTACCAATCTTGTGAATGTGGATTCATCAAGAGGCTTGGTGAAGATATCTGCAAGCTGCATTTCACTTGGCACAAAGTGCATTTCTACTGTACCATTCATCACATGTTCTCTAATGAAGTGGTATTTGATCTCAATGTTCTTGGTTCTCGAATGTTGCATTGGATTCCCTGTGATGGCAATAGCACTTGTGTTGTCACAGAAAATTGGAATCTTCTCAACTTTTAGACCATAGTCCATGAGTTGGTTTCTCATCCATAGAATCTGTGCACAACAGCTTCCAGCAGAAATGTACTCAGCTTCAGCTGTAGAAGTGGAGACTGAGTTTTGTTTCTTACTGAACCATGAAACAAGCCTGTTTCCTAGAAATTGACAGGAACCTGTAGTACTTTTCCTATCAACTCTGCAACCTGCATAATCTGCATCTGAATAGCCAGTTAGATCAAAACCAGATTCTCTTGGGTACCAAATGCCAAGGTTTGGTGTTCCCTTGAGATACCTGAAAATTCTTTTAATAGCTATTAAGTGAGACTCTCTAGGGTCAGCTTGAAATCTAGCACAAAGACAAGTAGAAAACATTATATCAGGTCTACTAGCTGTTAGGTATAGAAGTGAACCTACCATGCCTCTATAGCTTGAGATGTCCACAGACTTTTCCTTAGTATTCAACTCAAGTTTAGTTGTAGTGGCCATAGGTGTTTTAGCAGATGTACAATCCATTAAGTCAAATTTCTTTAAGAGATCATAAATATATTTTGTTTGACTTATGAAAATGCCCTCATTAACTTGCTTTACTTGTAGGCCAAGAAAGTAAGTTAATTCACCCATCATGCTCATTTCATACCTATTTTGCATAAGTTTGGCAAACTTTTTGCAAAGCTTCTCATCTGTAGACCCAAAAATAATATCATCTACATAGATTTGAACAAGTATTGAAGAGCCATTAATATTCCTATGAAATAAGGTTTTATCTACTGTACCTCTAGTGAAGTGGTTCTCCAAAAGAAATTGAGATAGAGTGTCATACCAGGCTCTTGGTGCTTGCTTCAAACCATAAAGTGCTTTCATGAGAAGATATACATATCCTGGAAATTCTGGATCCTCAAAGCCAGGAGGTTGATGGACATAGACCTCTTCTTCCAGTTCCCCATTAGAAAGGCACTTTTGACATCCATCTGATAGACTTTGAAATTGGCATGTGCTGCATAGGCTAGAAAGATTCTTATTGCCTCAAGTCTTGCCACTGGAGCAAAAGTTTCATCAAAATATATTCCTTCTTCTTGAGAGTAGCCCTTTGCCACTAATCTAGCTTTATTCCTCACAATTATGCCATTTTCATCTGTCTTATTCTTGAGAACCCATTTAGTACCTATGACACTTCTATCATCAGGTTTGGGCACAAGTTTCCATACTTTATTTCTTTCAAATTGGTTTAGCTCTTCTTGCATTGCTAACACCCAATCTGGATCTAGAAGGGCATCTTCCACTTTCTTAGGTTCCTCTTGAGACAGGAAGCTACTGTATAGACATTCTGCTTGAGTGGCCCTTCTAGTTTGGACTCTTGAATTTGATTCACCAATGATTAACTCAAATGGATGATTTCTAGTCCATTTTCTTGCAGGTGGAAGGTTTGATCTTGATGAGGTTGCTTCATTTCCATCAGCATGATCATGTTGATTTAGCATTGAATTTTGACCTTGAGAAACTCCCCCTGAGTTTGTTGTCCTTGCTGAATTATGAAGTTGACTATCAATGGATGCATCATTTTGCCTGTCGACGGATGCTTGAGAATATCTGTCAACGGATGCATCTCTAATAGTGTCAACGGATGTTGCAGAATGACTGTCAACGGATGTTGCAGAATGACTGTCAACGGATGCTTCATTTTCAGTGTAAGCATCACTTCTAGTTGGTATAACAGCTCTAGGTGGATCTCTGTGGTCATGATCTTCATTTTCCTCATCATCATCATAGTACATTCCTCCTTCACCTTCATTCTCAAATTCCAACTTTTCATGGTAACCTTCATCATTTAGGCCTAGAATCTTTTGATCATCAAACACAACATGTACAGATTCCATAACAATGTTGGTTCTTAGATTGTAGACCTTGTAGGCTTTCAATGCTGCATATCCAACGAAAATAGCTTCATCTGCCTTTGCTTCAAATTTGCCCAAGTTATCTCCATGATTCCTTAGCACAAAACACTTACATCCAAAGACATGTAGGAAAGCTAAAGTTGGTTTCTTGTTGGTTAATAACTGATAAGGAGTCATTCCTCTAGCTTGATTGACCAAGGAAATATTCTGAGTAAAGCATGCAGTGTTGACAGCTTCAGCCCAGAAATATGTTGGTAACCTTGATTCACTTAACATTGTTCTAGCTGCTTCAATGAGAGTTCTGTTTTTCCTTTCAACAACCCCATTTTATTGAGGTGTTCTGGCAGCAGAAAACTCATGGACAATTCCATTCCCTTCACAGAAAATCTTCATTGTAGAATTCTTGAATTCAGTACCATTGTCACTCCTGATTCTTTGTACTCTGTCTTCAGAACCATTGTTTAGTATTCTGAGGTGATTGATGATGATTTCACTTGCACAATCCTTGGAGTGCAGGAAGAAGGTCCATGTGAACTTAGAAAAATCATCTACAATCACCAGACAGTATTTCTTCTTTGAAATAGACATGACATTTACTGGACCAAATAAGTCCATATGCAGCAATTGAAGAGGCTTAACAATGGATGACTCTGTCTTGCTTTTGAAGGATGATTTCTTTTGTTTCCCTAATTGGCAGGCATCACACAGCCCATCTCTGACAAACTCCAATTGAGGGATTCCTCTAGCAAGATCCTTTCTTACCAAATCATTCATAACTTTAAAATTCAAATATGACAGCTTCTTATGCCATAGCCAACTCTCATCCTTACTTGTTTTGCTGAAGAGACAAGTAATGGATTCTGAGCATGCTGAATTGAAGTCAGCTATGTAAACATTTCCTTTTCTAAAGCCTGTCAATACCACATTGTTGTCTTCCTTGGCAGAAACAACACAGGCTTCTTTTTTGAACTTTACTTCATAGTCTTTGTCACAAATCTGACTGACACTCATCAAATTGTGCTTCAAACCTTCAACTAAAGCCACTTCTTCAATGATGACATTGTCTTTTGAAATCAGGCCATATCCCTTAGTATATCCTTTGCTGTCATCTCCAAAGGTAATTCTAGGGCCAGCTCCTTCCTTGAACTCTGTGAGCAGGGTTGAATCTCCTGTCATGTGCCTAGAGCATCCACTGTCTAGGTACCATAGATTCCTTCTATTTCCCTGCACACATTTCAAAAACAAATCAAGTTGATTTTGGTACCCAAGCTTCCTTGGGTCCTTTCTTGTTAGCCTTTGACTTTGCACTCTTAGCATTCTTCAACTTAGATGTAGATGCTTGAGTGATGGGGTTTGACAAATGCTCATTTGCATGAATATTGGATGCATGCATGTGTGGAAAATTGGCATACATATTATTCATGTTAGGTATGTTCCATGACATTTGTGGCACATTCATAGATTGAAAGTAAGGATTAGACACATATGGCATGTTCACATATGGATTTGAAAAACTAGCATTTTGATACAAACCAGGCATAACAGGCATTGCAGGCATACATGGCATTGGTTGAGGTACATGAACAGGAGCCTTGTTGACAATCTTGCAATTAGAAGATAGATGATTGACACTATTACAATTACTACAAGTTTTCCTAGGAGCAAACTTGTCAGGAGAGTAATTGTTTTTCTTGTTGATGCCTATCTTACCATTTCTGTTCTTTTTCTTTTTATCCTCAATTTCTACCTTTTCATTATCGGATTTACCAACAGCCTTTTTGTTGTGTAAATCATCTGCCTTAGCCTTCCCACTGGATTTGGTTTTGCTGCACTCACCACTAACAAAATTCTTATTGACTGGACCATACTTGATATCCAGTTTCCCAAGTTCCTTCTTACTAACAAACTTTTTTTTAGTCGACGGATACCTCTCATCCGTTGACGGTTCATCTGTCAACGGATGATCACTATCCGTTGATTCACAAATAGTCTCTAGATCCTCAAGGCCAGGTTCTAGCTCCCTTTTCTTTTGAGTCCAGGTATCCTTCACAAACGATTCTATTCCCCGAACTTCTATTATGTTTTGAGAAATATTCCTACAACTTTGAAATTTAGCAATTATCCCTTGTTCTTTTTCACGCTGGTCTGTTAAAATCAGTTCTCTTTTTAAGACAGCTTCAAGTTCACTTTTAGCATTATTGCAATCAACTCTCATTTTCTCAAATTCTAGAAATTGAGTTTCTAGAGCAGCATTTCTATCACTTAAAAACAGATTAGACTCTTTAATCCTATTGTTCTCTTTAGTAAGTGATTTAAGAGTAACACTTAATTGATATAGTTCAGTAGACATTTCATCTATAACACTATTGCATTCCTCTTTGGTGAGCTCAGAGAGATTAGTAGAAAATACCTGATTACTAGCTGAACTTGCTTCGTGCTCTCCAGAATCAGCCATTAAAGCAAGGTTGACTAACTCAACATCATCATCAGAATGATTGTCATCAACAGCCCAGTCATACTCTTGGGTCAAGAATGCCTTTCCTTTCTGCCTGAGAAGATCAAAATATTTCTTCTTATAGTCAACAGCCTCAGTTGACTTTCCCTTGTTCTCAGATCTAGGTTTCCTGCATTCACTTATCATGTGACCAGCAATTCCACAATTGTAGCATTTAATTTTGGATTTATCCACATAGTTGCTTGTGGAAAAATCCTTGTTAAATGGCTTGGCCACCCCAGAGTTTCTCTTCAATTTCAGCTTAGAGAATCTTCTAGATAGAAAAGCTAAGTGCTCATCTATCTCATCCAATTCATCCTGCTGAAGAGCATTCAATTCCTCAGACACCTTTTCCTTGCTCCTGCTTGATTCTGCTCTACCTTTGCAAACCTCCCTGTTTGGTGTAGAACTAGCAGTTTCTGTCCTTTCCTCCTTTTGCTCCAAGTTGGCAACAAGTGCAATTGACCCACTTTTCTTTTGAGACTTCTCAATCTCTTCATCCTGCTCCATTTCCAGCTCATAGGTCTTTAAAGTTCCATAGAGCCTTTCAAGAGTAAATGTCTTGTACTCTTGAGTGTTTCTTAGAGAAACAGTCATTGGCTTCCATTCCTTGGGCAATGATCTCGGAAATTTGAGATTAGAATCTTTAACTTGATAGATTCTTCCATACAGTTTCAACCCATTTAGTAGCTTTTCAAATCTACTAAATGTATCATTCAATGTGTCTCCACTCTTAAAGTGAAAATGTTCATACTGTTGGATTAGTAGTTGCATCTTGTTTTCCCTTACCTGTTCTGTTCCTTCACACGGGGTTTGAACAGTGTCCCATACTTCCTTGGCGGTAGTACAGTTAATAACATTTTCAACCATGTCTGTTTCTAGACCATTGAACAGAATATTCATGGTCTTTTTGTCTTTGTGGACTTCTGCAATATCTTCAAGACTCCACTCAGAAACAGGTTTGGGAATGAGAGTGTCAGGCACATCTTCAGCCAGGCCAACTCTTGTTGCTGTCTTCATTGGAACGTGAGGACCCTTGTCAATGCAATCCACAAAGCCCTCATCAATAGACGAGAGATGTAGACGCATTTTTACTTTCCAGTGAAAGTAATTTTCTCTATCAAGAACTGGAATCTTTACTCCATAATCCTTCTTAGACATGTTGGAAGTGTGTTGATCTTTAAACTTCAAATATGTTAGAAGCTTGCTCTGATACCAATTGTTATTCCCAGATTACACACTTGTATAATTGTAGAAGGGGGGTTGAATACAATTCTTGATATTTATAAATTTCTGATAAGAACTCCAGAAATCTATACTTAGATAATTGCTTGTAAAAAGATTAATACACAAACACATAAAAATCAGGTGGTTAAATGCACCACCTGAAACTTTTATTCGAAGAAAACTCTGTGATACAAAAGTACACAGCTTCTGTTTTACAACTCTTTGCTTTCTAAGAATATTCAATAGAAACCCTAAGCAAAATGTATCTGTTTTCTTAACCTACAAAGAGTTGCTACACTTGGTTATAAATCCCAAGTTTTACAAGTACTACTGGAATAAGATAATATTAATCTAATTCTAGGTGACTTGCTACTACACTCCAAATACACATGTAGCCGAAAGGTTGTCCTTGTGTTCAGACATGTCTCCTGCACCTTTCTTGTATTCATAGTGTAAATGGAATGCTTCTTTCTTCTGTGTTTCCAAAGTATGGCTGTCATACTGCTTTTTGTATCTACTATCAACCCATGTGATCTGTCAGTCAAACATGTCCTTATCAACTGCTAATCCCCAGCTAATCATAGAAGACAGTGTCAATGATTATCCGTTGATATTGTACACTGACATCCGTTGATGATGTATTGAGCGGTATCCGTTGATATTGAGACTTGAGCTGTATCCGTTGATAGAGTGGATTTGAGTTGTATCCGTTGATAGAGTTTTGTCTTCATCTGTTGATACACTTTCACTTAGACAGAATTACATAGCATAGCTTATTTACAATTGGCTACCCTATTCTGCCTATCCGTTGATGGTCAACATGACTGTGGATAAAAACACTATCAACTGATAACATAGAGATACTACAGTATGCTACAAAACCTCATCCGTTGATGAGCTACCTGTCAACGGATAGAGTTATAAATCCTCATCCATTGACAGCTACAAAACCTAATACAATTTGATTGATTGTGAAGTTATCATCAAGTACAACATATTCCTAACATAAATTACACGTTGTAGCATTGAAAGAATAAAGTTATTCTTATTTTGTAAAGGGATTGATATATATATATATATATATATATATATATATATATATATATATATATATATATCAGATCTTGCAAAATTTTCAATTTTAGTGTTGCAATTGCTATAGTTGCTAGTGTTGCAATATTAAATTTTAGTGCAACATTAGAATACAAAAGTGTTAAATTAGCCTTATTGCAGAGTTGCGATAGATATTTACAGTGTTACATTAGATAATTATGTGGTGTTGAATTAGGTAATTATGTACTGTTGCATTAGAAAGTGGACCCCCCCACATGCCACGTGTCAGTGTGGCCCAACACCTGCCATGTGTCAGTGTGGGTCCCACACCTGCCACGTGTCAGTGTGGGACTCATAGCATGCCACGTGTCAGTGTGGCCCCACATATGACAGTGTTAGTGTGGGACCCACAGTATGCCACGTGTCAGTGTGGGCCCCACAATATGCCACGTATCAGTGTGGGCCCCACAATATGCCACATGGCAAAGGTGTGCCACGTGTCAAGGTGCCACGTGTCAAGTGCCACATGGCAGGATGCCAGGTGTCACGTGGGCCCCACATGCCACGTAGCACCTAGTGTTACTGGCTAAAATAAAGTAACACCTACTAGTGTTGCATTTGCTTGATTTTGTGTTACTTTATGGTCCTGATGTAACGCTTTCCCTTGCATTACCATTGAGAAGTTGAGCGTTACATTTGAGGTCAAAGATAACATTAGCGGATGAAATGGTAAAAGTGTGTTACCTTAGGCCTAATGTAACAAAAAACGTGCCTATTGCAACAGTAGGAGTGCGTTACATACGCCCATCTATGGCGTAGTGGGATATCATCAAGATCAAATAATTCCTAAAACTAGAGTAAGAAGGCTATGAAGCCATGTGGGGATTTTATCCTCCAACCAAATCTAGGCTTGCTCGCAACTCAACCCAAATTTGAAAGGACCATCTGCAACATAATTTGCTTCCCGATGAATTTTCAAGATAGTATTAACATGATTTGCAACCATGAAAAACTAAATATCTTCCACCAACAGTCATAATTCAGATACTCCTACTTTACTAACAAGGGCCGTCACTTCAAGCGAGTCACCCTCCACCGGATATATACCACAATCAACAGCCAATTTACGCCATTAAAACAGAAGAGAAAAACACTATTTTGCTAGAACTTGCTGCTATACATGCCCCATTAGAATCCCGAATAGTCACACTAAGACCAACACTTGAAAAAACACTACTAAAAGCTCCATCAAAATAGTTTAAAACTTCTTGATACGGAAGCTGCATATTCTGAAAGCATTAAACACGCTGTGTGGTACGTAGTTTGAATATTTGAATTTACTTTCATATGAATAAAGTTATTTGATGTTGCCACATCAGCTAATATAAATATAAAATGGCTCAAACTCATTTCGATTCAAAATATGCCATAAATATAACATAATGGCGAGCATATTACTATTACCAAACTTTCATACCACGTCCTTCCATGGGCTCACTTTCCATCCCTGTCGTGAGTCATAACATGTAAAAATTGCGTAACTCATCTGCTCGAAACAACCGCACCTATGACATCCATTAACTACTGGAACATGATGTGCATGATGGTTACTTATAGTAAGGATAGCATCATAATAGATATGTCACATATAAATTTTGATTTTCGGGGATATTGTCAAACTCCAAAGCCACTTCCACCACTTACTCATATCTGATGATGTACCTGGTCCATCATATCATATTTAGAAAGATACCCAATAGCATACCCACTTTTAACTAGGGGTGGCAATTTCCGACCCAACCTCAAACATGACACGAACCCAACCCGAGAAAATATGAATTTGGGTTAAACAAAAATTCAACCCAAAACTACCAGGTACAATCAGACACGAACCCGAAACCCGAAAATGACCTGAAAATTAATGAACCCTCTTTTTATAACCCGGTTTTTGAAATACTTTATGTTTAAAATAACTAAATTTAAGTACAATAAAATAACATACACGTGCAATGATAGAGACTCGCGAATTAATTTATTATTATATATTCAATAGTGTAATAACAATATTTTTCATATGTCATGTTATTTTTTATACCTCACAAAATGGGTACAGTACATATTATACATTTGAATTGTAACTTTCAAGTGCAATGAAAGAGAAATGAACAATTTTTCCTTAAAATTTTTGCAAAACCAATCATGCCCTATAAATCGAGACAGAGGAAGTACATAATATAATAACATATTTTCAATAACTCTAAAAAAGAATTGAGGTGGCGAAACCCGAAATGACCCGAAACCCGACACGAACCTGGTAGGTACGGGTTAGGGTTAAGAAAAAATCAACTCGAAACAACCAGGTACAATTTGATCCAACACGAACCCGACCCAAAATGTGACAACCCGAATTTTCAAAATAAATTATTATTATTTTATTTTTACGATTTGTGTTTATAAATTATTATTTGTAAAATGCATATTAAATTGGAAAATTGAGATTTAATTTTATTTCTTTCTCCGAATATCTTTAAAAATATTCTAGTATTTAATTATGCTAGAAATTTTATTTTTACAAATTAGAGTTATTAGTTTAAAATATTATTTAAAGATAGGTAGTAATTATTTGAATAGCTTCTAATTGTTATTGGGCCAAGCCCGTTAGGTTAAAAACACTAACACAGCTCATATACATTCATCGATACATCAGGAGCCGCACAAGAGATACGGGGAGAGAGAAAACAAGAAAACGGGGAGAAGAGAAATTAGGGATTTGAGAAATTGAATTGGGGGAATTCAATTGGGGTTATACATACATATATATATATACATGTGTGTGTGGGTGTGTGTAATTCAGTGTGTGTGTACGTGTTCTGGTATGTCACGAGAAGGGGGAGAGGTCGCGCGCAGCTGGCGGCGACGACAGGAAAGTCTGGTGGAGCAGCAGCGGGCCACGACGACGGCCGGATTCCGGCGACTTCAGGCCGGAGCAGCAGGAAGCAGTAGCAACAGTTGGGGAGAGAAGAGGAGGGAGAGAGAAGAGAGAGAGAGAGAGAGAGAGAGAGAGAGAGAGAGAGAGAGAGAGAGAGAGAGTATGCATGTTTTCAAAATATCTATGATGAATGCTCTAGTGTAGTATTATGCTTTCGTAAAAATGAGAATTCTGCAAATGCTTTATTTAATCTCGTAAAGTCGCGAGAAATCGCTCAAGTCATTTACCAGTTTTATAATTGCTTTCAACTTTTCGCAAGCATGTGATTCTATCCCTTGTGTTACAAAAGTTTACAATTGTTCTTCACCCTATAAGAACTGTTTTATATTCTGTCGTGATTATGACACTTCAATATCTGTTCGGAATGTGAATTCTCCTTTTTAAATATCCTTATCATATTGAAACGTCCTTTTGACTGAGGCGCCAGTCACCAATTTTTATATTTACGTCATCGGTAGCAGTGATGCCTGATGATGTATAAGCATTGGCTTGGGATCCCCTTTCATTTAAGAACCCGTATTGAGTGTACGGGATTGGAGCTCTGTCATGGGCTGATCACCCAGCTTAGCTCGTAGCGTCTTATCGTAGTTCCAATCTTTAAGGGTTATTCCTTCTGAAAAATCATATTTTCATCGTTGAGAATCAAGCGTCAAATCTTTTTGATTTGTTCTAAATTAATTCGAGATTCAGATTGTCGTTGAAGCATTTGTTGCACAGTGACTGTTAAAAATCGAGAATGATTTGAGATCTTCTTATTTATTCATGAACTCATTATTGTCAGGCCGGTCTGGTAGCTAAGTATGCGAGTACTTAGTCGACAAGCGTGAGATTCTGAATAATTGAGAATTTCTTGAATGTTTGTTAAATTGAGAGTTGACGTATCTCCGTGAATTTCTTAAATGTTGTCTCTTAGTAGCTGAAGTATCTGTTGCTCAGTTATTCAAAGTTTTTATCGGAAATCGCTATAAAAATTGTTGAGATAAATATCAAAATCGTTTATAAAGATGTCGAGGTGAATTTCTTGTTGAATCCTGTAAACCGCTTTCCTATTGAAAAATTATCGTTATGAATATTTCAAGAATGGTTTCATCCTCAAGTTGTATTTTTAAAACCTTCAAAGTTTTCCAAAAGTATTTTAGTATACTCTATTATATACTTGCTGAGCGCCTCTTTCGCTCATTCTTGCTTTTGTTTAAATCTATTTTACAGAGATAGATAGTGGATGCAGTTGGCTTAGTTTAGCTCGAAGCAGGGCAAGTCATGGATCGAGTTGATGTTTGGCTCAGAGTGATTCTGTATTTTGAGTTTGTCTACCAGATGTTTAGTTAGACTGGTATGGTATTCATATTCCTGAGTTATAATATTTGTTGTATTAGAATATTGTGGTTGTTGTATACCTTATGTCACGGTGATACTAACAACATAAGACTGTATAAGAGAATTGTTGCACCAAGAGTTGTAAGTTATTAAAAGTAGTTATTATAAGTGTTTTCAGATTTCTTGTTTCCAAGTCTATAACCTGAAAAGATTCTTGGTAGTTAGGGGTCGGATGTCATGTTTTAGATTTAATATTGGCAGTTGATTGTTTGGTTGTTAAGGTTTTCCGCGGTAGCGACCCATATCCCTGACCCCGGATTTGGGGGCATTACAGAATGGTATCAGAGCAAGGGTTATAGAAACTAGAAACAAGTGAGAGCGTAGGATTATATATATAGTTATGTGAGGGTGTCTGAACTCACATAGAGTTCGTGTTGGATTATCAGATATATTCCAATGAGTAAGTCGAGATTAGGATTCTACCTTAGGATGATGGTTCCGAGCCGAGTAGAATTCCTTGCGATTGGAGATTTCGGCAGTAGAGTCTTTAAAGACTGCTATGAGTTGTTATCGATGTAGGGTATCGTGTATCTTAAAGACGTTGCGAAGAGAGTTTAGAATTGATTGATCGTTCGTCAGAAGAGCCGACCGAGGATGCATCTGTGGAGATCGCGACAATATTCTTTTTCATCTATAATTTATTTGATACTCCTTCACTGGAAGATTGTGTTAGAAGATATATTCCATCTTCTAAGTTATAGTTCTTTTAAACACTTGTATTCACCCGAATGTTGGGTTTCGATTGTGTCAGAGGCTGTCAAGATACCTATTTTTCAGGTTTTCTGAGGCTCTGATAGGTTTGTTCAAATTGAACTTCCGCCTTAATTTTTCTAATGGTGGATAAATTTTATTCGTGGTACAGCACTACTTGCTCGTCATGTGCTAGTATCCTCTCCCGTTAAATCTTTCTTTCGGGATTAACACCTTTGGAATTTGTTTAGTTTTACACTAGTACAGAAAGTACCTACAGCGTCGCACTTTTGGCGTCGGTTCTATAGAGAGCCGTGACCTATACATACTTTAGGCGTCGGTTGCTAGCTTAACCGACGCCTTTTGTCATTTGTTTTGGACTTTTTGCGTCGGTTTACTAAATGAACCGACGCCTATAACCATTATATGCGTCGGGCTTCTGAATGCCGACGCCTAAAAACACTTACAGTGTCGGTCATTAAACAACCGACGCATTTGTGTGCACTTTTTAGTGTCGGCATTTAGTCAACCGACGCCTAAAGTATCCCTTTAGTGTCGGTCTTCTTACAACCGACGCCGTAGGTTGTACTTTATGCGACACCTTAAATTTGACCGACGCTAAAAGTATTATAATTTTAAAAAAAAACAATTATATACAAATAATATTTTTACACAAATAATATGTTATTTTATATTTTATTATGGATTTTTTTCAATAGTACCATATTTTAATTGTACTTTTTAAAAATACATATTTCCCTTTTTTATCAATTTTTTTCCTAAATTTACATTTTTGACTCTTTTTTATAATTTTTTTGTAAAGTTTTTGACTTTTTTTTCAACACTATTATGGATCATGATATCTTGTTTTTCTAACAGATCACATCTTGAAAGCCGTGTACATTGTAAAGTAAGAGGCCGAATTAACCCGGTAAGGAGTAAAAATAAATTGTGGAAAAATAATATCAGAGCCAAGTTTCGATCTTGAGACCTGAGGGTTATGGTGCCAACACACTTCCCCTGTGCCAATCAGATTTTGTTGTACTTTTCCTCAACTTTTTAATAAATACTAAAACAATCATGTATAACAGACCATCTACATAACCATTTGTTAAGACCAGTGACCCAAAAGTATGCCTACAGTTCACATGCTAATGCTAAATTATAATTTATAAAAACCTAAATTATATATAAATAAAATTTTTACACAAATAATATGTTATTATATATTATATTAGGGATTTTTTCAAGAGTACCATTTTTTTAAGTGTACCTTTTAAAAATACATTTTTAAAATAAGTTAAAAATATGTTTGTGACAGCTGTTCGTGACAACTGTTAAAAATATTTGTGATTTTGAAAAAAGTGTTGTTAAAATAAGTGTTGTTGCGAAAAGCTGATAACTATTTGGTAATATTTTAGAAGTATGCATATGTTCGTTATAATTTATTAAAAATAATGTTTTTGGTGAGATTTGATGTTGAAATCAGTTTTCCGTAAAAGTTGAGAAGCAACTTTTTTAAAAAACACCAGGAACATGTTTTCTCTAAATGTGCTTTTTAGCCAAAAGCACTTTTCAAAAAACCTGATTTTAAAGTTTAACAAATTCTTTTTTACATGCTTTTCATAAATAAGCTGTTATTGTTGTTTCCAACCGCAATACCAAACGGGACCGTTGTTGCATCACATCGATATAATGAACCAAATATAACATTAAATCAATTATCACTTATTTTCCACATTATTGAAGTTGTAGCGATCGATCCTCATTTAAATTGAAATTCTATAATTAAGTACACCATTTTATACTATTCTATTAAAAATGTTAATTAAATTGATGAATAATAATATTCCAATTAGATTTATACAAATCAAACAATATTTTATAAAAAAATAAATTTAAATATTTTTATTACACAAATAAATAATATGTATTCATTTTTACTTATATATCTCGAACCATAATTTATAACAAAATTATATCGGAATGGTGATTCATTATGTAAATTATATTACTAAAAAATTACACTTTTATCTAAGTAAATTTTAAAAAATTTGAAATTTTATATAATATCAATCAATTGATGATAAATATAAATCATTTTAATCTATCACATTACATCGTTTTACACCGGGTCTAGCAACTCTGACTCTTAGACCCGCTCTTCCTCTTTCCCCAATTCATCAATTACAGCGTCTCACTAATCGCTGCTCTATCCCTAATCGAAGATTTAAGTTCGATACGAAAGAAGGTTTGATTTCATTCTCCACTCACTTTCATTATGCTGCGTACTTGAATTCTCCGGTGTGATTTCACTTCTCTTGGTTTGATTTGGCATCTCTTGGTTTGATTATCCGAGATAATTGACTGCCCTTATCTCGGTTCTCTATATCAATTTTGGATTCATGATATTTCTGGTATGTATATATGTATGGCCGTGTTATATTTTCTATATATGTTATATGTTTTGTTTTTTTTTCTTTGTCGGATATGTGTTCTTAGTTCAACACGGTTAAAAAATTAAAAAAGATATAATATATTTTCTATAAATGTTGTATGTTGTATGTTTTGTTTTTTTTTTCTTTGCCTGATGATTCTGGTAATGTCAACATATTAGAGAAGGCTGGGGCAACTAATGTTGGGAATGAGGATTCTATTGTTTTAAATGGTCCCATCTCCAAGTTCAGATTACATGGTAAAATTGCAAAAATGTTGTATCCCCATCAGCCTGTTGGATTAAAGTGGCTCTGGTCACTTCATTGCCAAGGTAAAGGAGGCATATTGGGTGATGACATGGGTCTAGGGAAGACAATGCAGGTAGATATTATAACTTTGCTCCCAAGCTTCTACTTGTAATTAAGTAAATTTGTTGACAACTCTTGAGATTATAAATGATCTTTTGCTGCACATCATCTCAGATTTGTGGCTTTTTAGCTGGGCTATTTCACTCGCGTCTTATAAAGAGGGTTCTAGTTGTTGCTCCCAAAACACTTTTACCACATTGGATCAAGGAACTATCAGCCGTGGGTCTTTTTCAGAAGACAAGAGAGTGAGAACACTTTGTTTAATTTTAATATATACTTAGATTAGTGTAGTATGCTGATTATAACCTTTTCTTCACATAAAAAGTACGAAAACAGTATTCTTGACTCTTCTGTTTTTTCAGATATTATGGGACCACTTCTATGGCGATGAGGATGAAGATGCCTGGGATTATATAATACTCGATGAGGTATTTATAGATCTTTGGTTTATCGTTCTGTTATTTTATATAGGCTGCTTAAAATAGACATACCATTCCATTTATTACCCTGGATTGTCCTACAAGAACCAAGACCTATACATTGTTGATAGTTTGATGTGATGTATAGTTACTTTATAACCTTATTTACTTGTGTCACTGTCCTTGAGGTAGCATTCCTGTTCTATGACTTTTCTTTTGATTGCATGCCGCTGAGATGTCATTATAATGTATAGTTGGTTTGGACTTGGGGATTCTAGTTTCTGACTTCTGCTTATTTTTCCACTTATCTAATACTTGAACTACAAATTAGTTATGTATCGGAGTTGGTAGGTCAGAACACTCTTATGATTAATGTACATTCTCTCCACGTACTAGCTGCAACAGTCTTTTTTATAGTATGGTTACATAATTTTATCCTCTTCACTTGCCTTTCATATAATTGTGACCTATATGCATATTCACTATATATTGAATAGTGAATAGAGTGTTAATTTGTTGACCTAATTTTTTGTTGCCATGACCAATTTACAGGGTCATCTCATAAAGAATCCTAGTACACAAAGAGCCAAAAGTTTGCTTGACATACCAGCTGCTCACCGTATAATTATAAGTGGCACACCTATACAAAACCACCTTAAGGTATTGACTGTATATTGTAGCAATTAATCTTATTTTTTGCAGTGGTTACTCTGTTTCACAGTTAAACTCCCATTCACAGTAAATATCACAAGAATAATTACGTCTTTATTACTTTGGCATTTTGATAAACTTATGTCCAAACTTAAATCTTTGTATTTCACAAACACAGTAAAGAAGGCATTTCTGGAACACAATTTATTACTTTCTTCAAGCAATTAATGAGTCTAATCCTCTTTTGTATTAAATATATGTAGGAATTGTGGGCCTTGTTCAGCTTTTGTTGCCCGGAGCTTCTTGGTGAGAAGAAATGGTATTGTTAAATCTCTGGAAAAGAATTTTAAAGTTCGTTTATAAAAAATGATGGTCGTTTATTCTGTTTTAGGTTTAAGGATAAATATGAAAATGCCATTCTTCGCGGAAACGAGAAAAATGCTTCTGATAGGGATAAGTGTATTGGGTCGGCTACTGCAAAGGTGATTTAATAAGATCAACATTAAATGTTTTTCAAATTTTTATATTTACAATGCATAAATAGTAACTGAAAATCTTGCTTCTGTTTTTCTTGGCATGCATGTTCAGTTAAGTTTAACATTACCTGACAATTCTTTTAGGCTGCTACATACGTTATCTCGGGATTTGTTAAAAATAGTTTGCTGTTACGTCTGTCGGTAGCTGTATGCGCTATTTATAGTGAAATGAAGATTCATCTCAACTGTCTTATAACCATGGATCTTGTCTTGTTAGTTTTTACAGACATAGTTATTCTAATTCCAGGTATAAGAAGAATAAAATCCCCACAAACTTTAGTATCGTTTTTTTGTTTACAATGTATTTACACATTCAAGAATTAGATGCCTCCTGAGTCTCGAGTGACCTACGAAAAATATCATGTGTTGGTACATTTCTTTCTTTGATATATCATTGTAATTTTAGTGCACTATATCATTTTATGTGTGGACTTTGGTCTTTGGAAGGAAAAGAAAGTTGTAATACAGTTAAGGCATCATATTATACTATTTGGATTTTTAATATTATTAAAAACTGGTTCAGATTTTTCTCACATTATACCTTTGACTTCTAGGCTTGGGCTGCCACTGATATTCAAGTCCAGTTTTGAAAAAGCTAATAGGACATCATCTAAGTCTTCTGTGGTCCTGGCATAGCCGAAGACTTGAAGGTATCACCCTGTTGCTCTATTATAAGATATATTTTTCACAAAACTGGCTACAAAGTCCTTTGTCAAGTATCCATCATTATTCGTTTAATATGCATTTGTTGTCTGCAAGGCATTTTCTTCTATTCTTGTGAATTTTTGAATTTGCTTGAGTTTTAACATAAAAATAATTAAATTAATAGCCTTGGTTTGGTGTAATACAGGTATTTGAACTTGGACAGCTCACCCTCATACAACAAGCTCACCCTCATACAACAGTTTCCAAATTGAAGAAAATTGAAGACAACATCATCTCGATACACACTTTTTGATGCGAGGACGATATTTCATGTAATTATTTGATTTTGTAAAGGAAACAACTAGAAAGAATTTTTGGAAGTGTGAAATTTAAAGTACTTTTTCTTCCAAGTGTAAATGCTAAATCTTTTAAATTTATTTGAATCAAGTTTTCGATCAATTTATGTTATGATTCTGTTTTTGGTGTCTTCTAATGTTTGTTGATGGCTAATATTGAACGTATGTGAAAAGCAGGTCAATTGGATATCAATAAAATAAAAAAAAATTTAAAAAAAATAACTTTAGGCGTCGGCATTTTACCGAACCGTTGCTTTTGGTCATGGATATATTGCGTCGGCGTTTTAGGTAACCGACGCTTATGCCTATACCTATAGCGTCGGCGTTTTAGGTAACCGACACTTATGCCTATACCTATAGCGTCGGCGTTCAAGATAACCGACACTTATGCCTATACCTATAGCGTCGGCATTTCAGTTAACCGACGCTTATGATTATACCTATAGCGTCGGCATTTCAGTTAACCGACGCTTATGACTATTTTAAGCATCGCCAAAATAACCGACGCTACAGACCCATACCTATAGTGTCGCATGCATGTACTACGCCACTTGACCGACGCTAAAAGTATATTTTGATCGACGCTATAGGCCCTTTTTCTAGTAGTGTTGTCCAAGGTGTACGTTTGAAAGTTTCTTGCTATAAGATGCTATTTATTGTTTAACCAGAAATTTCTTTCCAAAACTCCTTACTCTAGCTGAGACAAACAACCCTATTATATAGGGGACACAAGGACTATCTGTCTGTGTGATGGAAGTTGGATGGGACGCCATCACTTGTGTGTTGTGCAATACAAGAAGGCTAATTACCTTTAGTAATGTCTTAACTGAGACACGCAACGTTGAGTTTCTTGGATCATATTGATCTCTCAGTTATTCTTTTGTAACCTTTAATGGTTGCCTAAAGTTTTAATCACGATCATATTGTGTGACATTCAAATTGATAAGGAATCTCTTTTATTCAAGGATTCCGTCACTTCAGTTGTTTTCATTATTCTTTTGTGCCTTAACAAATGGCGACATGGTGTTCGTGTTCTAGCATTGTTGCTCGGTAAACAGCTGAATAAGGAATAAATCGAGATCTTCCGATTGTTAGGTTCCTCGATCGACAATGTACGTTGAAAGTGGAATCATGGCTATTAGGGATTTCTCGAAATTCTTTTCGCGGTTTAACCCGAAGCACTATGGATATGAAGAATTGGAAATATGTGTACCGAATCGTCTGAGTCGCGAGATAGCGAAGTTGCGGGGATTTCCGTAGACCTTGGGAACTTCAGTCGGAAGGAAGCGGTGCGTCTTAGAATCCCGTTCTTTCTTCTGCGAATTCCGGGGACGGAATCCTGTTAAGGAGGGAAGACTGTGACAACCCAAATTTTCAAAATAAATTATTATTATTTTATTTTTACGATTTGTGTTTATAAATTATTATTTGTAAAATGCATATTAAATTGGAAAATTGAGATTTAATTTTATTTCTTTCTCCGAATATCTTTAAAAATATTCTAGTATTTAATTATGCTAGAAATTTTATTTTTACAAATTAGAGTTATTAGTTTAAAATATTATTTAAAGATAGGTAGTAATTATTTGAATAGCTTCTAATTGTTATTGGGCCAAGCCCATTAGGTTAAAAACACTAACACAGCTCATATACATTCAGGAGCCGCACAAGAGATACGGGGAGAGAGAAAACAAGAAAAGGGGAGAAGAGAAATTAGGGATTTTAGAAATTGAATTGGGGGAATTCAATTGGGGTTATACATACATATATATATATATATATATATATATATATATACATGTGTGTGTGGGTGTGTGTAATTCAGTGTGTGTGCGTATTCTGGTATGTCACGAGAAGGGGGAGAGGTCGCGCGCAGCTGGCGGCGACGACTGGAAAGTCTGGTGGAGCAGCATCGGGCCACGACGACGGCCGGATTCCGGCGACTTCAGGCCGGAGCAGCAGGAAGCAGTAGCAACAGTTGGGGAGAGAAGAGGAGGGAGAGAGAGAGAGAGAGAGAGAGAGAGAGAGAGAGAGAGAGAGAGAGAGAGTATGCATGTTTTCAAAATATCTATGATGAATGCTCTAGTGTAGTATTATGCTTTCGTAAAAATGAGAATTCTGCAATTGCTTTATTTAATATCGTAAATTCGCGAGAAATCGCTCAAGTCATTTACCAGTTTTATAATTGCTTTCAACTTTTCGCAAGCATGTGATTCTATCCCTTGTGTTACAAAAGTTTACAATTGTTCTTCACCCTATAAGAACTGTTTTATATTCTGTCGTGATTATGACACTTCAATATCTGTTCGGAATGTGAATTCTCCTTTTTAAATATCCTTATCATATTGGAACGTCCTTTTGACTGAGGCGCCAGTCACCAATTTTTATATTTACGTCATCGGTAGCAGTGACGCCTGATGATGTATAAGCATTGGCTTGGGATCCCCTTTCATTTGAGAACCCGTATTGAGTGTACGGGATTGGAGCTCTGTCATGGGCTGATCACCCAGCTTAGCTCGTAGCGTCTTATCGTAGTTCCAATCTTTAAGGGTTATTCCTTCTAAAAAATCATATTTTCATCGTTGAGAATCAAGCGTCAAATCTTTTTGATTTGTTCTAAATTAATTCGAGATTCAGATTGTCGTTGAAGCATTTGTTGCACAGTGACTGTTAAAAATCGAGAATGATTTGAGATCTTCTTATTTATTCATGAACTCATTATTGTCAGGCCGGTCTGGTAGCTAAGTATGCGAGTACTTAGTTGACAAGAGTGAGATTCTGAATAATTGAGAATTTCTTGAATGTTTGTTAATTTGAGAGTTGACGTATCTTCGTGAATTTCTTAAATGTTGTCTCTTAGTAGCTGAAGTATCTGTTGCTCAGTTATTCAAAGTTTTTATCGGAAATCACTATAAAAATTGTTGAGATAAATACCAAAATCGTTTATAAAGCTGTCGAGGTGAATTTCATGTTGAATCTTGTAAACCTCTTTCCTATTGAAAAATTATCGTTATGAATATTTCAAGAATGGTTTCATCCTCAAGTTGTATTTTTAAAACCTTCAAAGTTTTCCAAAAGTATTTTAGTATACTCTATTATATACTTGCTGAGCGCCTCTTTCGCTCATTCTTGCTTTTGTTTAAATCTATTTTACAGAGATAGATAGTGGATGCAGTTGGCTTAGTTTAGCTCGAAGCAGGGCAAGTCATGGATCGAGTTGATGTTTGGCTCAGAGTGATTCTGTATTTTGAGTTTGTCTACCAGATGTTTAGTTAGACTGGTATGGTATTCATATTCCTGAGTTATAATATTTGTTGTATTAGAATATTGTGGTTGTTGTATACCTTATGTCAAGGTGATACTAACAACATAAGACTGTATAAGAGAATTGTTGTACCAAGAGTTGTAAGTTAATAAAATTAGTTATTATAAGTGTTTTCGGATTTCTTGTTTCCAAGTCTATAACCTGAAAAGATTCTTGGTAGTTAGGGGTCGGATGTCATGTTTTAGATTTAATATTGGCAGTTGATTGTTTGGTTGTTAAGGTTTTCCGCGGTAGCGACCCATATCCCTGACCCCGGATTTGGGGGCGTTACACAAAACCCGAAATAGCCATCCCTACTTTTAAGAGAGTAGTTACCAAGTTTATCAAAATACCAATAAAAGAAGTTTGGCCTTAAATATCTTGGCCAAGGAATATGGATAATTAAATCAATTTCAAAAGTAAGGAAATGATTCTGCAATATCTTAGAATTCGAGGACCATCACTCCTTAGGAGTGGTAGAAACAATAGCATTCAAAGGTAAGGATATAGGGGGGAGCACACTTTAAAACTTGTCGGTGATGGAATCCACTGATCTTGATATGTACGAGTACTAAGACCATCTCCAATTCTGTGACACACATCCTTTGAGATAAGTCCCCTTCCCCATAACATACTTTTCCAAATAAAAAAAAGAAGAATTACCAAGCTGAGCCCTCATAACCGAGCAATGAGGAAAGCATTTACTTTTTAGAACTTGATCAACTATAAAATTTGGCCGAGAAAGAATAACTATTAATATAATCTAATAACATATCTCATATACAACTATCCAGTAAATAATTTTTTTTCTTAAAACAATATTACGGTAATATATATATATATATATATATATCTAATATAATATATCTCTTATTAATGCACTATGAATAACTATTATGGTAATATAATAGTATTTAATGACTAACAAATGATGTCATTTAACTAACACCGTAGTATATTTTAAGAATTTTTTTTCTTTTTCATCCATTTCATTGAGAAAATGTGCTTTACATAAAGAGTAATTCTAGAGTTACCGAATTGATTTCCAAAAGATGAGTTATTATTTTTTTAATAATTATTTTCTCATAAATGTCACGGATTCGCGAGTGTTAATATGAATTTAACTAATAAAGAAACAATATGTATCATTTAGGAATTATTTTTGGATTTTTTACGGTACATGTAACATTACTCTTACATAGATAATTTTTCATGGTTCATTTTATTTTCAAAACAAAGAATAATTTTTCTAACACTTAATACTTTATAGCAGCATAGTGGGTCAAATAATGGAACTAGTAAATATTGACCTTATTATCGGTATGTTGTCTATAAATTATTCATTTTAGTCAATTGATTAATTACGGTGATACATGAACAAAATTTGGCTAACACAATACATTTCAAATGAAAGATCTAGATAAGTTATTGTCCAATCCAATGAGTCAGTTGATTAGACAATTTGTGGGCTAGACAAACTATTAATAACTTGCAAATTTAGGTCGAACTATAATACAGTTATCATCTCATGTAAGAAATCCAATAATCTTTAATCTAGTCCAATAAGTTAGCTAACCATGATTTAGAAGACTATGTACATAAATGGAAAATGTTACCAACGTAAGTCAAAGGTACATCTTAACAAAATGATGGATAGTGGAATTTTTTTTTAGCTACGATGATACATATACAACAATCATATGTCACCCAAATAGAAATAAGTATATGTTTTTAGAAATTTCAAGATGAACGAGAATCTAATTCAAAAATTTGGGATGACAGAAGATAAATTCTTATATTTCACTAACTTCAGTGTCAGAGTCTTTTCAGACACCACCTCTAGTCTTTTTAGGTCCTAACATCGTTGTTTCTCATCTTTGTTTGACCAGTACTCTCTATATGCAACAGTAGATTTTGACATCTAAAACACTTAATTATTATTAGATAATACAAATTTGGAAATATTAAAAAATAAAATCATCTTAACCATAAATATTATTAAATGATAACTAAATATTATATGGACAAAATAAATTAAAGTTATTGTATTTATTTTCAGACAGAACAATATATGCTCATATTTGACATACAATTGAATTAAAAAATTTAATTCCGTCTATCAAGGATTGCTCTAATAGGTAATAACATTTTTGTCATGTCCATTTTTCTCATGACAGCAAAATATCACCCAACAACACTTTCAATAACATTTTTGTCCTGTCCATTTTCCTCACGACAGCAAAGTATCAAATAACAACACTTTCCAGGGCAAGTGGGATCGGTACACAACGTTCCTGCACAAAAATTAATCCATTCTTATTGACAAAAATACTATGTTGCTATTTAAATATTTTACAAAAAACTACAATCAAATCAATTAAATATTGATCGTAAAAATCATAATTATTATTTTTTAAAAATTCCGTAAACGACAACATAAAAAATGTAGAAATTGCTTGAAAATTTTTATAGTCATATACACTTTTAAATATTAGAATCCTTATAGCATGTAATGATAGAATTATCTTACTGGGTAAAGGATGATTAGTGTCTGTCATTTGGCCGCCGTGAACTGAAATCCTACTTACTGCAGCCTCTGATTGATTATAGACCATTGACATAAACATTAAGAAAATGCTGCAAATGATGATTTTTGAGAATGCCATATTTGTAAATAACTTAATTCTTAAACTGTATGTATATGTTGAATGAGATAAATAATACTCCTACAACTTACAACTTATAAGGGTGTATTCAACTGAGATTTTAATGAATTTCTAATTATCCATGAGTTTTAATGATTTTTTTTAAATTCACGGATTGTTTAAATTCTACAAAGAGTGTACACAAATTCTTTTAATTCTATGTAGATTTTGTTAGATTTTAGTGGATTGATTTATCAAGATTCTTGTGGATTGAACAAAATTTCACAGATTCTATTGGATTGAATTCTCAATATTTTTTTATTTTATAATATTCATATATTACTTAAGGAGATAATATTATATATATATATATATATATATATATATATATATATATATATATATATATATATATATATCCATCAAAATCCACTATTTTATCAAATCCAAAAAATTTATTGATTTTTGAATGCCATCAGATTTTAATGGATTTTTTAAAATCTGAATTGAATACCATTATTTTAAAGGACTTTTTAAAATCCAAGTTGAATACACCTAGATTTTAAAAGATATTTTAAAATCCTTATTGAATACCACCAGATTTTAAAGGATTTTTTAAAATCCAAATTGAATACACCTAGATTCTAGAAATCTATTAAAATTCTTTAAAATCCGGATTGAATTAAGGGTGTATTCAACTTAGATTTTAATGAATTTCTAATAATCCATGGATTTTAATGGATTTTTTTAAATTCATGGATTGTTTAAATTCTAAAAAGACTCTACACAGATTCTTTTAATTCTATGTAGATTTTGTTAGATTTTAGTAGATTGATTTATCAAGATTTTTGTGGATTGAACAAAATTTCACGGATTCTATTGGATGGATTTCTCAATATTTTTTTTATTTTTTTTATTTTATAATATTCATATACTACTTAAAGAGATAATATTATATATATATATATATATATATATAGGGTTTGATTCAAATGAGAACCAAACCTTAAAAGAGAACCGAAGATCTATTTATGATCGTTGGGTTCATACAAGATAAATAGCTTAGATTGACTTAGATTTAAGTTGTCAATTAATACAAAATATTCACAAATAAACTACAAGGACAAGGATGTAATTACAAATTTTTTTAAATTAATTAAGAATCAATCAAAAATTAATCAAGTATCAATCAGTTACAACTTTCGTATCATATATCTCCCCCATGTATCGTTACATTTATTCCATCTCTTTAGCTTACCTTATAACGACTTAGAATTTTTCGCAAATTATTAAATGCTTATTTAATTGTTAAATGTGGAAATTATGTGAATTATATGATAGATAAATTTTGTGAAGTCAAGGTATATGTGAAATCATGTTTATGTGATTATATGATGATTTCGTACATGTTCGTGGAATTTTGTTTGTATTTTTACAGCATTAAAAGTATTTTTAAAGTGCATTTTTAATCTTTTAAAAATCATATAAAATCATTGGAATTGATTTAAATCATGAAATCTTTTGCATTATCATCTTTGAGACAAGAATTAGTTTTTAAAATTAGTGTGGGTATTTAATTGTGTGTTTTGGTATTTTAAAATGATTTAAAAATTATTATTTCTTTTAAAGAACCTTTATTTCGAAAATTCGTATAAAATTCACTTTTTATCCAAATATTATTTTAAAAATATGGGGATGCTTCTAATTTCATGAACTTTATTTTAAAAAAATTTATGAAATATTTTCTCCCCATTTCCTATTTTATTTCAATTTAAAAGTGATTAAAATTATAGTTTTTCGGAAAAGTAAATAGTAATTAGTAAATTACCATTTTGCCCTTGCAAAATTGGTAAGAGGCGACAGCCTCTTCTTCATTTTTTTTTGCAGTCTCTCACGAATCTCTCTGTTCTCTCTCTTCGTTCTCTCTCTCTCTCCCTTAACACTCTCTCTTCCTTGTTTTGTATGATCTGAAACCGCAGTTGTGCTCGGTTTTTGATTCTTTATCTAGTACTGTGGATGCATGTTGATTTGGTGATGATAGTTTCAAAACCCATTTTGAGTTTTGATTGATTTGCTTCGGTTTTAATGTTAAACTGATGCCCATGAATTCTTGTGCTTATTTTTATACTTGAATCATGTTGGTATTGAGTTTATCAGTTCGTGTTTGAATATATATGCATGTATAGCTTGTTCGGTGCTGTTGTTCGAGTTCTTGACTCATTTACCTTGTTGTCCAGTCCGACTTTAATGCTTATACATGATTATATTCGATGTTAACTGCTTATAAATGGTAGAATTTTCATGTTGGAGGCTCAAATTAAGAGTACCACCGAAACTTTTGCCCGTCGGCAATGATTTTCGTAATGAGCCGGTGAATCGACGATGATGAACATGAGTCAAAAATATAATTATTATTCGTATATAATGTTTTCGAAATTTATAAGGCTACATGATTAGTTTTCGAAATTTTTAGAACACTAACTCGAATTTATATGAATATATGTGAATTATTTGGATTATTAAGAGATATGTGATGTTAGTGATTCGTTAAACATGGTTTAATGATTATTGATGATTTCGGATTATGTGGTAAATAGTATGATTATGAATTATCATGATATTATGTATTCCATTGGAAGTGTAGGTGGATATTGAATCCATTGTAGGTATTTGATTGTGAAGTGGAGTCGGATATGTTCCGACGGGATAGTCCATATTATAAAGGGGACTCTGTCCGATTTTCGTGAAATTATTTATGTATTAAAGTGTATATCTAATAGTATGACTTCTAATGAGTCAAATTTATCTGCTAAGTGGCTACGTGATATGTATGTTTTATGTGCTACGTGCTTAAGTGAATATCTATTTACGAGGCGACGACTGGAAAGTCTGGTGGAGCAGCAGCGGGCCACGACGACGGCCGGATTCCGGCGACTTCAGGCCGGAGCAGCAGGAAGCAGTAGCAACAGTTGGGGAGAGAAGAGGAGGGAGAGAGAAGGAGAGAGAGAGAGAGAGAGAGAGAGAGAGAGTATGCATGTTTTCAAAATATCTATGATGAATGCTCTAGTGTAGTATTATGCTTTCGTAAAAATGAGAATTCTGCAAATGCTTTATTTAATCTCGTAAATTCGCGAGAAATCGCTCAAGTCATTTACCAGTTTTATAATTGCTTTCAACTTTTCGCAAGCATGTGATTCTATCCCTTGTGTTACAAAAGTTTACAATTGTTCTTCACCCTATAAGAACTGTTTTATATTCTGTCGTGATTATGACACTTCAATATCTGTTCGGAATGTGAATTCTCCTTTTTTAAATATCCTTATCATATTTGAACGTCCTTTTGACTGAGGCGCCAGTCACCAATTTTTATATTTACGTCATCGGTAGCAGTGACGCCTAATGATGTATAAGCATTGGCTTGGGATCCCCTTTCATTTGAGAACCCGTATTGAGTGTACGGGATTGGAGCTCTGTCATGGGCTGATCACCCAGCTTAGCTCGTAGCGTCTTATCGTAGTTCCAATCTTTAAGAGTTATTCCTTCTAAAAAATCATATTTTCATCGTTGAGAATCAAGCGTCAAATCTTTTTGATTTGTTCTAAATTAATTCGAGATTCAGATTGTCGTTGAAGCATTTGTTGCACAGTGTGAGATCTTCTTATTTATTCATGAACTCATTATTGTCAGGCCGGTCTGGTAGCTAAGTATGCGAGTACTTAGTCGACAAGAGTGAGATTCTGAATAATTGAGAATTTCTTGAATGTTTGTTAATTTGAGAGTTGACGTATCTTCGTGAATTTCTTAAATGTTGTCTCTTAGTAGCTGAAGTATCTGTTGCTCAGTTATTCAAAGTTTTTATCGGAAATCGCTATAAAAATTGTTGAGATAAATATCAAAATCGTTTATAAAGCTGTCGAGGTGAATTTCTTGTTGAATCCTGTAAACCTCTTTCCTATTGAAAAATTATCGTTATGAATATTTCAAGAATGGTTTCATCCTCAAGTTGTATTTTTAAAACCTTCAAAGTTTTCCAAAAGTATTTTAGTATACTCTATTATATACTTGTTGAGCGCCTCTTTCGCTCATTCTTGCTTTTGTTTAAATCTATTTTACAGAGATAGATAGTGGATGCAGTTGGCTTATTTTAGCACGAAGCAGGGCAAGTCATGGATCGAGTTGATGTTCGGCTCAGAGTGATTCTGTATTTTGAGTTTGTCTACCAGATGTTTAGTTAGACTGGTATGGTATTCATATTCCTGAGTTATAATATTTGTTGTATTAGAATATTGTGGTTGTTATATACCTTATGTCAAGGTGATACTAACAACATAAGACTGTATAAGAGAATTGTTGTACCAAGAGTTGTAATTTAATAAAATTAGTTATTATAAGTGTTTTCGGATTTCTTGTTTCCAAGTCTATAACCTGAAAAGATTCTTGGTAGTTAGGGGTCGGATGTCATGTTTTAGATTTAATATTGGCAGTTGATTGTTTGGTTGTTAAGGTTTTCCGCGGTAGCGACCCATATCCCTGACCCCGGATTTGGGGGCGTTACACAAAACCCGAAATAGCCATCCCTACTTTTAAGAGAGTAGTTACCAAGTTTATCAAAATACCAATAAAAGAAGTTTGGCCTTAAATATCTTGGCCAAGGAATATGGATAATTAAATCAATTTCAAAAGTAAGGAAATGATTCTGCAATATCTTAGAATTCGAGGACCATCACTCCTTAGGAGTGGTAGAAACAATAGCATTCAAAGGTAAGGATATAGGGGGGAGCACACTTTAAAACTTGTCGGTGATGGAATCCACTGATCTTGATATGTACGAGTACTAAGACCATCTCCAATTCTGTGACACACATCCTTTGAGATAAGTCCCCTTCCCCATAACATACTTTTCCAAATAAAAAAAAGAAGAATTACCAAGCTGAGCCCTCATAACCGAGCAATGAGGAAAGCATTTACTTTTTAGAACTTGATCAACTATAAAATTTGGCCGAGAAAGAATAACTATTAATATAATCTAATAACATATCTCATATACAACTATCCAGTAAATAATTTTTTTTCTTAAAACAATATTACGGTAATATATATATATATATATATATATATATATATATATATATATATATATATATATATATCTAATATAATATATCTCTTATTAATGCACTATGAATAACTATTATGGTAATATAATAGTATTTAATGACTAACAAATGATGTCATTTAACTAACACCGTAGTATATTTTAAGAATTTTTTTTCTTTTTCATCCATTTCATTGAGAAAATGTGCTTTACATAAAGAGTAATTCTAGAGTTACCGAATTGATTTCCAAAAGATGAGTTATTATTTTTTTTAATAATTATTTTCTCATAAATGTCACGGATTCGCGAGTGTTAATATGAATTTAACTAATAAAGAAACAATATGTATCATTTAGGAATTATTTTTGGATTTTTTACGGTACATGTAACATTACTCTTACATAGATAATTTTTCATGGTTCATTTTATTTTCAAAACAAAGAATAATTTTTCTAACACTTAATACTTTATAGCAGCATAGTGGGTCAAATAATGGAACTAGTAAATATTGACCTTATTATGGGTATGTTGTCTATAAATTATTCATTTTAGTCAATTGATTAATTACGGTGATACATGAACAAAATTTGGCTAACACAATACATTTCAAATGAAAGATCTAGATAAGTTATTGTCCAATCCAATGAGTCAGTTGATTAGACAATTTGTGGGCTAGACAAACTATTAATAACTTGCAAATTTAGGTCGAACTATAATACAGTTATCATCTCATGTAAGAAATCCAATAATCTGTAATCTAGTCCAATAAGTTAGCTAACCATGATTTAGAAGACTATGTACATAAATGGAAAATGTTACCAACGTAAGTCAAAGGTACATCTTAACAAAATGATGGATAGTGGAAATTTTTTTTAGCTACGATGATACATATACAACAATCATATGTCACCCAAATAGAAATAAGTATATGTTTTTAGAAATTTCAAGATGAACGAGAATCTAATTCAAAAATTTGGGATGACAGAAGATAAATTCTTAGCACTTGAATTATCTTATCAAGCTTATTTCACTTATATTATTAAGTATAAGTTATATTATAAGTTATATTTTAATAAAAAAATATAATTTTTATTTACTTATTATCGGCCATATTGTATATTTCACTAACTTGAGTGTCAGAGTCTTTTGAGACACCACCTCTAGTCTTTTTAGGTCCTAACATCGTTGTTTCTCATCTTTGTTTGACCAGTACTCTCTATATGCAACAGTAGATTTTGACATCTAAAACACTTAATTATTATTAGATAATACAAATTTGGAAATATTAAAAAATAAAATCATCTTAACCATAAATATTATTAAATGATAACTAAATATTATATGGACAAAATAAATTAAAGTTATTGTATTTATTTTCAGACAGAACAATATATGCTCATATTTGACATACAATTGAATTAAAAAATTTAATTCCGTCTATCAAGGATTGCTCTAATAGGTAATAACATTTTTGTCATGTCCATTTTCCTCATGACAGCAAAATATCACCCAACAACACTTTCAATAACATTTTTGTCCTGTCCATTTTCCTCACGACAGCAAAGTATCAAATAACAACACTTTCCAGGGCAAGTGGGATCGGTACACAACGTTCCTGCACAAAAATTAATCCATTCTTATTGACAAAAATACTATGTTGCTATTTAAATATTTTACAAAAAACTACAATCAAATCAATTAAATATTGATCGTAAAAATCATAATTATTATTTTTTAAAAATTCCGTAAACGACAACATAAAAAATGTAGAAATTGCTTGAAAATTTTTATAGTCATATACACTTTTAAATATTAGAATCCTTATAGCATGTAATGATAGAATTATCTTACTGGGTAAAGGATGATTAGTGTCTGTCATTTGGCCGCCGTGAACTGAAATCCTACTTACTGCAGCCTCTGATTGATTATAGACCATTGACATAAACATTAAGAAAATGCTGCAAATGATGATTTTTGAGAATGCCATATTTGTAAATAACTTAATTCTTAAACTGTATGTATATGTTGAATGAGATAAATAATACTCCTACAACTTACAACTTATAAGGGTGTATTCAACTGAGATTTTAATGAATTTCTAATAATCCATGAGTTTTAATGATTTTTTTTAAATTCACGGATTGTTTAAATTCTACAAAGAGTGTACACAAATTCTTTTAATTCTATGTAGATTTTGTTAGATTTTAGTGGATTGATTTATCAAGATTCTTGTGGATTGAACAAAATTTAACAGATTTTATTGGATTGAATTCTCAATATTTTTTTATTTTATAATATTCATATATTACTTAAGGAGATAATATTATATATATATATATATATACATATATATTTTAAAATCAATATAGTTCAAAATAAAACAAGATTCGAATAACATATTTCAAAAATAAAATATTTGAATAACAAATTAAAAAATACAAAAATAATATTTCAAAAAAAAAACAAATTGAAGTCTCATTCCATGTGTTCCTCGTTCTCATTATATTGGTCATCATCATTCTTTTCATTTGTCAGTATACTATAAAATGCTTTTATTTTCAAGAAAATATCATCTTGTGTAGATTGTGTACCATTAGCAAATCCACCATATACGAGATTATGTTTTCCTGAAAATAAAATAAAAACTTTTTTCGTAATGTTGCAAACAAATTTTTTTATTATTGGTTAAAATTAAAATATAAAAATAATGAGTATCTTTGTAATGATATTTATGGGCGGAGGTGTGTTTCAATCATTGATAATAATATTTTACTGATTTAAAAATAGAGTTTCTGACAAATTCTTTAAAATCTCTTGGATTTTAAAAAAATTTCAAAAATAAAAAATACACTAGGAAATCCATCAAAATCCACTATTTTATCAAATCCAAAAAATTCATTGATTTTTGAATGCCATCAGATTTTAATGGATTTTTTAAAATCTGAATTGAATACCATTATTTTAAAGGACTTTTTAAAATCCAAGTTGAATACACCTAGATTTTAAAAGATATTTTAAAATCCTTATTGCCAGATTTTAAAGGATTTTTTAAAATCCAAATTGAATACACCTAGATTCTAGAAATCTATTAAAATTCTTTAAAATCCGGATTGAATTAAGGGTGTATTCAACTTAGATTTTAATGAATTTCTAATAATCCATGGATTTTAATGGATTTTTTTAAATTCATGGATTGTTTAAATTCTAAAAAGACTCTACACAGATTCTTTTAATTCTATGTAGATTTTGTTAGATTTTAGTAGATTGATTTATCAAGATTTTTGTGGATTGAACAAAATTTCACAGATTCTATTGGATGGATTTCTCAATATTTTTTTTATTTTTTTTATTTTATAATATTCATATACTACTTAAAGAGATAATATTATATATATATATATATATATATATATATATATATATATATATATATATATATAGGGTTTGATTCAAATGAGAACCAAACCTTAAAAGAGAACCGAAGATCTATTTATGATCGTTGGGTTCATACAAGATAAATAGCTTAGATTGACTTAGATTTAAGTTGTCAATTAATACAAAATATTCACAAATAAACTACAAGGACAAGGATGTAATTACAAATTTTTTTAAATTAATTAAGAATCAATCAAAAATTAATCAAGTATCAATCAGTTACAACTTTCGTATCATATATCTCCCCCATGTATCGTTACATTTATTCCATCTCTTTAGCTTACCTTATAACGACTTAGAATTTTTCGCAAATTATTAAATGCTTATTTAATTGTTAAATGTGGAAATTATGTGAATTATATGATAGATAAATTTTGTGAAGTCAAGGTATATGTGAAATCATGTTTATGTGATTATATGATGATTTCGTACATGTTCGTGGAATTTTGTTTGTATTTTTACAGCATTAAAAGTATTTTTAAAGTGCATTTTTAATCTTTTAAAAATCATATAAAATCATTGGAATTGATTTAAATCATGAAATCTTTTGCATTATCATCTTTGAGACAAGAATTAGTTTTTAAAATTAGTGTGGGTATTTAATTGTGTGTTTTGGTATTTTAAAATGATTTAAAAATTATTATTTCTTTTAAAGAACCTTTATTTCGAAAATTCGTATAAAATTCACTTTTTATCCAAATATTATTTTAAAAATATGGGGATGCATCTAATTTCATGAACTTTATTTTAAAAAAATTTATGAAATATTTTCTCCCCATTTCCTATTTTATTTCAATTTAAAAGTGATTAAAATTATAGTTTTTCGGAAAAGTAAATAGTAATTAGTAAATTACCATTTTGCCCTTGCAAAATTGGTAAGAGGCGACAACCTCTTCTTCATTTTTTTTTGCAGTCTCTCACGAATCTCTCTGTTCTCTCTCTTCGTTCTCTCTCTCTCCCTTAACACTCTCTCTTCCTTGTTTTGTATGATCTGAAACCGCAGTTGTGCTCGGTTTTTGATTCTTTATCTAGTACTGTGGATGCATGTTGATTTGGTGATGATAGTTTCAAAACCCATTTTGAGTTTTGATTGATTTGCTTTGGTTTTAATGTTAAACTGATGCCCATGAATTCTTGTGCTTATTTTTATACTTGAATCATGTTGGTATTGAGTTTATCAGTTCGTGTTTGAATATATATGCATGTATAGCTTGTTCGGTGCTGTTGTTCGAGTTCTTGACTCATTTTCCTTGTTGTCCAGTCCGACTTTAATGCTTATACATGATTATATTCGATGTTAACTGCTTATAAATGGTAGAATTTTCATGTTGGAGGCTCAAATTAAGAGTACCACCGAAACTTTTGCCCGTCGGCAATGATTTTCGTAATGAGCCTGTGAATCGACGATGATGAACATGAGTCAAAAATATAATTATTATTCGTATATAATGTTTTCGAAATTTATAAGGCTGCATGATTAGTTTTCGAAATTTTTAGAACACTAACTCGAATTTATATGAATATATGTGAATTATTTGGATTATTAAGAGATATGTGATGTTAGTGATTCGTTAAACATGGTTTAATGATTATTGATGATTTCGGATTATGTGGTAAATAGTATGATTATGAATTATCATGATATTATGTATTCCATTGGAAGTGTAGGTGGATATTGAATCCATTGTAGGTATTTGATTGTGAAGTGGAGTCGGATATGTTCCGACGGGATAGTCCATATTATAAAAGGGACTCTGTCCGATTTTCGTGAAATTATTTATGTATTAAAGTGTATATATAATAGTATGACTTCTAATGAGTCAAATTTATCTGCTAAGTGGCTACGTGATATGTATGTTTTATGTGCTACGTGCTTAAGTGAATATCTATTTACGAGGCGACGACTGGAAAGTCTGGTGGAGCAGCAGCGGGCCACGACGACGGCCGGATTCCGGCGACTTCAGGCCGGAGCAGCAGGAAGCAGTAGCAACAGTTGGGGAGAGAAGAGGAGGGAGAGAGAAGAAGAGAGAGAGAGAGAGAGAGAGAGAGAGAGAGAGAGAGAGAGAGAGAGAGAGTATGCATGTTTTCAAAATATCTATGATGAATGCTCTAGTGTAGTATTATGCTTTCGTAAAAATGAGAATTCTGCAAATGCTTTATTTAATCTCGTAAATTCGCGAGAAATCGCTCAAGTCATTTACCAGTTTTATAATTGCTTTCAACTTTTCGCAAGCATGTGATTATATCCCTTGTGTTACAAAAGTTTACAATTGTTCTTCACCCTATAAGAACTATTTTATATTCTGTCGTGATTATGACACTTCAATATCTGTTCGGAATGTGAATTCTCCTTTTTAAATATCCTTATCATATTTGAACGTCCTTTTGACTGAGGCGCCAGTCACCAATTTTTATATTTACGTCATTGGTAGCAGTGACGCCTGATGATGTATAAGCATTGGCTTGGGATCCCCTTTCATTTGAGAACCCGTATTGAGTGTACGGGATTGGAGCTCTGTCATGGGCTGATCACCCAGCTTAGCTCGTAGCGTCTTATCGTAGTTCCAATCTTTAAGGGTTATTCCTTCTAAAAAATCATATTTTCATCGTTGAGAATCAAGCGTCAAATCTTTTTGATTTGTTCTAAATTATTTCGAGATTTAGATTGTCGTTGAAGCATTTGTTGCACAGTGACTGTTAAAAATCGAGAATGATTTGAGATCTTCTTATTTATTCATGAACTCATTATTGTCAGGCCGGTCTGGTAGCTAAGTATGCGAGTACTTAGTCGACAAGAGTGAGATTCTGAATAATTGAGAATTTCTTGAATGTTTGTTAATTTGAGAGTTGACGTATCTTCGTGAATTTCTTAAATGTTGTCTCTTAGTAGCTGAAGTATCTGTTGCTCAGTTATTCAAAGTTTTTATCGGAAATCGCTATAAAAATTGTTGAGATAAATATCAAAATCATTTATAAAGCTGTCGAGGTGAATTTCTTGTTGAATCCTGTAAACCTCTTTCCTATTGAAAAATTATCGTTATGAATATTTCAAGAATGGTTTCATCCTCAAGTTGTATTTTTAAAACCTTCAAAGTTTTCCAAAAGTATTTTAGTATACTCTATTATATACTTGTTGAGCGCCTCTTTCGCTCATTATTGCTTTTGTTTAAATCTATTTTACAGAGATAGATAGTGGATGCAGTTGGCTTAGTTTAGCTCGAAGCAGGGCAAGTCATGGATCGAGTTGATGTTCGGCTCAGAGTGATTCTGTATTTTGAGTTTGTCTACCAGATGTTTAGTTAGACTGGTACGGTATTCATATTCCTGAGTTATAATATTTGTTGTATTAGAATATTGTGGTTGTTGTATACCTTATGTCAAGGTGATACTAACAACATAAGACTGTATAAGAGAATTGTTGTACCAAGAGTTGTAAGTTAATAAAAGTAGTTATTATAAGTGTTTTCGGATTTCTTGTTTCCAAGTCTATAACCTGAAAAGATTCTTGGTAGTTAGGGGTCGGATGTCATGTTTTAGATTTAATATTGGCAGTTGATTGTTTGGTTGTTAAGGTTTTCCGCGGTAGCGACCCATATCCCTGACCCCGGATTTTGGGGCGTTACACAAAACCCGACATAGCCATCCCTACTTTTAAGAAAGTAGTTACCAAGTTTATCAAAATACCAATAAAAGAAGTTTGGCCTTAAATATCTTGGCCAAGGAATATGGATAATTAAATCAATTTCAAAAGTAAGGAAATGATTCTGCAATATCTTAGAATTCGAGGACCATCACTCCTTAGGAGTGGTAGAAACAATAGCATTCAAAGGTAAGGATATAGGGGAGCACACTTTAAAACTTGTCGGTGATGGAATCCACTGATCTTGATATGTACGAGTACTAAGACCATCTCCAATTCTGTGACACACATCCTTTGAGATAAGTCCCCTTCCCCATAACATACTTTTCCAAATAAAAAAAAAGAAGAATTACCAAGCTGAGCCCTCATAACCAAGCAATGAGGAAAGCATTTACTTTTTAGAACTTGATCAACTATAAAATTTGGCCGAGAAAGAATAACTATTAATATAATCTAATAACATATCTCATATACAACTATCCAGTAAATAATTTTTTTCTTAAAACAATATTACGGTAATATATATATATATATATATATATATATATATATATATATATCTAATATAATATATCTCTTATTAATGCACTATGAATAACTATTATGGTAATATAATAGTATTTAATGACTAACAAATGATGTCATTTAACTAACACCGTAGTATATTTTAAGAATTTTTTTTCTTTTTCATCCATTTCATTGAGAAAATGTGCTTTACATAAAGAGTAATTCTAGAGTTACGAATTGATTTCCAAAAGATGAGTTATTATTTTTTTAATAATTATTTTCTCATAAATGTCACGGATTCGCGAGTGTTAATATGAATTTAACTAATAAAGAAACAATATGTATCATTTAGGAATTATTTTTGGATTTTTTACGGTACATGTAACATTACTCTTACATAGATAATTTTTCATGGTTCATTTTATTTTCAAAACAAAGAATAATTTTTCTAACACTTAATACTTTATAGCAGCATAGTGGGTCAAATAATGGAACTAGTAAATATTGACCTTATTATAGGTATGTTGTCTATAAATTATTCATTTTAGTCAATTGATTAATTACGGTGATACATGAACAAAATTTGGCTAACACAATACATTTCAAATGAAAGATCTAGATAAGTTATTGTCCAATCCAATGAGTCAGTTGATTAGACAATTTGTGGGCTAGACAAACTATTAATAACTTGCAAATTTAGGTCGAACTATAATACAGTTATCATCTCATGTAAGAAATCCAATAATCTGTAATCTAGTCCAATAAGTTAGCTAACCATGATTTAGAAGACTATGTACATAAATGGAAAATGTTACCAACGTAAGTCAAAGGTACATCTTAACAAAATGATGGATAGTGGAAATTTTTTTTAGCTACGATGATACATATACAACAATCATATGTCACCCAAATAGAAATAAGTATATGTTTTTAGAAATTTCAAGATGAACGAGAATCTAATTCAAAAATTTGGGATGACAGAAGATAAATTCTTAGCACTTGAATTATCTTATCAAGCTTATTTCACTTATATTATTAAGTATAAGTTATATTATAAGTTATATTTTAATAAAAAAATATAATTTTTATTTACTTATTATCGGCCATATAGTATATTTCACTAACTTGAGTGTCAGAGTCTTTTGAGACACCACCTCTAGTCTTTTTAGGTCCTAACATCGTTGTTTCTCATCTTTGTTTGACCAGTACTCCCTATATGCAACAGTAGATTTTGACATCTAAAACACTTAATTATTATTAGATAATACAAATTTGGAAATATTAAAAAATAAAATCATCTTAACCATAAATATTATTAAATGATAACTAAATATTATATGGACAAAATAAATTAAAGTTATTGTATTTATTTTCAGACAGAACAATATATGCTCATATTTGACATACAATTGAATTAAAAAATTTAATTCCGTCTATCAAGGATTGCTCTAATAGGTAATAACATTTTTGTCATGTCCATTTTCCTCATGACAGCAAAATATCACCCAACAACACTTTCAATAACATTTTTGTCCTGTCCATTTTCCTCACGACAACAAAGTATCAAATAACAACACTTTCCAGGGCAAGTGGGATCGGTACACAACGTTCCTGCACAAAAATTAATCCATTCTTATAATACTTGACAAAAATACTATGTTGCTATTTAAATATTTTACAAAAAACTACAATCAAATCAATTAAATATTGATCATAAAAATCATAATTATTTATTTTTTAAAAATTCCGTAAACGACAACATAAAAAATGTAGAAATTGCTTGAAAATTTTTATAGTCATATACACTTTTAAATATTAGAATCCTTATAGCATGTAATGATAGAATTATCTTACTGGGTAAAGGATGATTAGTGTCTGTCATTTGGCCGCCGTGAACTGAAATCCTACTTACTGCAGCCTCTGATTGATTATAGACCATTGACACAAACATTAAGAAAATGCTGCAAATGATGATTTTTGAGAATGCCATATTTGTAAATAACTTAATTCTTAAACTGTATGTATATGTTGAATGAGATAAATAATACTCCTACAGCTTACAACTTATAAGGGTGTATTCAACTTAGATTTTAATGAATTTCTAATAATCCATGAGTTTTAATGAATTTTTTTAAATTCACGGATTGTTTAAATTCTACAAAGAGTGTACACAAATTCTTTTAATTCTATGTAGATTTTGTTAGATTTTAGTGGATTGATTTATCAAGATTCTTGTGGATTGACCAAAATTTCACATATTCTATTGGATTGAATTCTCAATATTTTTTTATTTTATAATATTCATATATTACTTAAGGAGATAATATTATATTTATATATATACATATATATTTTAAAATCAATATAGTTCAAAATAAAACAAGATTCGAATAACATATTTCAAAAATAAAATATTTGAATAACAAATTAAAAAATACAAAAATAATATTTCAAAAAAAAAAACAAATTGAAGTCTCATTCCATGTGTTCCTCGTTCTCATTATATTGGTCATCATCATTCTTTTCATTTGTCAGTATACTATAAAATGCTTTTATTTTCAAGAAAATATCATCTTGTGTAGATTGTGTACCATTAGCAAATCCACCATATACGAGATTATGTTTTCCTGAAAATAAAATAAAAACTTTTTTTGTAATGTTGCAAACAAATTTTTTTATTATTGGTTAAAAATAAAATATAAAAATGATGAGTATCTTTGTAATGATATTTATGGGCGGAGGTGTGTTTCAATCATTGATAATAATATTTTACTGATTTAAAAATAGAGTTTCTGACAAATTCTTTAAAATCTCTTGGATTTTAAAAATTTTTCAAAAATAAAAAATACACTAGGAAATCCATCAAAATCCACTATTTTATCAAATCCAAAAAATTCATTGATTTTTGAATGCCATCAGATTTTAATGGATTTTTTAAAATCTGAATTGAATACCATTATTTTAAAGGACTTTTTAAAATCCAAGTTGAATACACCTAGATTTTAAAAGATATTTTAAAATCCTTATTGAATACCACTAGATTTTAAAGGATTTTTTAAAATCCAAATTGAATACACCTAGATTCTAGAAATCTATTAAAATTCTTTAAAATCCGGATTGAATTAAAGGTGTATTCAACTTAGATTTTAATGAATTTCTAATAATCCATGGATTTTAATGGATTTTTTTAAATTCATGGATTGTTTAAATTCTAAAAAGACTCTACACAGATTCTTTTAATTCTATGTAGATTTTGTTAGATTTTAGTAGATTGATTTATCAAGATTTTTGTGGATTGAACAAAATTTCACAGATTCTATTGGATGGATTTCTCAATATTTTTTTATTTTTTTTATTTTATAATATTCATATACTACTTAAAGAGATAATATTATATATATATATATATATATATATATATATATATATATATATATATATATATATATATATATATATATATAGGGTTTGATTCAAATGAGAACCAAACCTTAAAAGAGAACCGAAGATCTATTTATGATCGTTGGGTTCATACAAGATAAATAGCTTAGATTGACTTAGATTTAAGTTGTCAATTAATACAAAATATTCACAAATAAACTACAAGGACAAGGATGTAATTACAAATTTTTTTAAATTAATTAAGAATCAATCAAAAATTAATCAAGTATCAATCAGTTACAACTTTCGTATCATATATCTCCCTCATGTATCATTACATTTATTCCATCTCTTTAGCTTACCTTATAACGACTTAGAATTTTTCGCAAATTATTAAATGCTTATTTAATTGTTAAATGTGGAAATTATGTGAATTATATGATAGATAAATTTTGTGAAGTCAAGGTATATGTGAAATCATGTTTATGTGATTATATGATGATTTCGTACATGTTCGTGGAATTTTGTTTGTATTTTTACAGCATTAAAAGTATTTTTAAAGTGCATTTTTAATCTTTTAAAAATCATATAAAATCATTGGAATTGATTTAAATCATGAAATCTTTTGCATTATCATCTTTGAGACAAGAATTAGTTTTTAAAATTAGTGTGGGTATTTAATTGTGTGTTTGGGTATTTTAAAATGATTTAAAAAGTATTATTTCTTTTAAAGAACCTTTATTTCGAAAATTCGTATAAAATTCACTTTTTATCCAAATATTATTTTAAAAATATGGGGATGCTTCTAATTTCATGAACTTTATTTTAAAAAATTTTATGAAATATTTTCTCCCCATTTCCTATTTTATTTCAATTTAAAAGTGATTAAAATTATAGTTTTTCGAAAAAGTAAATAGTAATTAGTAAATTACCATTTTGCCCTTGCAAAATTGGTAAGAGGCGACAGCCTCTTCTTCATTTTTTTTGCAGTCTCTCACGAATCTCTCTGTTCTCTCTCTTCGTTCTCTCTCTCTCCCTTAACACTCTCTCTTCCTTGTTTTGTATGATCTGAAACCGCAGTTGTGCTCGGTTTTTGATTCTTTATCTAGTACTGTGGATGCATGTTGATTTGGTGATGATAGTTTCAAAACCCATTTTGAGTTTTGATTGATTTTCTTCGATTTTAATGTTAAACTGATGCCCATGAATTCTTGTCCTTATTTTTATACTTGAATCATGTTGGTATTGAGTTTATCAGTTCGTGTTTGAATATATATGCATGTATAGCTTGTTCGGTGCTGTTGTTCGAGTTCTTGACTAATTTTCCTTGCTGTCCAGTTCGACTTTGATGCTTATACATGATTATATTCGATGTTAACTGCTTATAAATGGTAGAATTTTCATGTTGGAGGCTCAAATTAAGAGTACCACCGAAACTTTTGCCCGTCGGCAATGATTTTCGTAATGAGCCGGTGAATCGACGATGATGAACATGAGTCAAAAATATAATTATTATTCGTATATAATGTTTTCGAAATTTATAAGGCTGCATGATTAGTTTTCGAAATTTTTAGAACACTAACTCGAATTTATATGAATATATGTGAATTATTTGGATTATTAAGAGATATGTGATGTTAGTGATTCGTTAAACATGGTTTAATGATTATTGATGATTTCGGATTATGTGGTAAATAGTATGATTATGAATTATCATGATATTATGTATTCCATTGGAAGTGTAGGTGGATATTGAATCCATTGTAGGTATTTGATTGTGAAGTGGAGTCGGATATGTTCCGACGGGATAGTCCATATTATAAAGGGGACTCTGTCCGATTTTCGTGAAATTATTTATGTAGTAAAGTGTATATCTAATAGTATGACTTCTAATGAGTCAAATTTATCTGCTAAGTGGCTACGTGATATGTATGTTTTATGTGCTACGTGCTTAAGTGAATATCTATTTACGAGGCGACGACTGGAAAGTCTGGTGGAGCAGCAGCGGGCCACGACGACGGCCGGATTCCGGCAACTTCAGGCCGGAGCAGCAGGAAGCAGTAGCAATAGTTGGGGAGAGAAGAGGAGGGAGATAGAAGAAGAGAGAGAGAGAGAGAGAGAGAGAGAGAGAGAGAGAGAGAGAGAGAGAGAGAGAGAGAGAGTATGCATGTTTTTAAAATATCTATGATGAATGCTCTAGTGTAGTATTATGCTTTCGTAAAAATGAGAATTCTACAAATGCTTTATTTAATCTCGTAAATTCGCGAGAAATCGCTCAAGTCATTTACCAGTTTTATAATTGCTTTCAACTTTTCGCAAGCATGTGATTCTATCCCTTGTGTTACAAAAGTTTACAATTGTTCTTCACCCTATAAGAACTGTTTTATATTCTGTCGTGATTATGACACTTCAATATCTGTTCGGAATGTGAATTCTCCTTTTTAAATATCCTTATCATATTGGAACGTCCTTTTGACTGAGGCGCCAGTCACTAATTTTTATATTTACGTCATCGGTAGCAGTGACGCCTGATGATGTATAAGCATTGGCTTGGGATCCCCTTTCATTTGAGAACCCGTATTGAGTGTACGGGATTGGAGCTCTGTCATGGGCTGATCACCCAACTTAGCTCGTAGCGTCTTATCGTAGTTCCAATCTTTAAGGGTTATTCCTTCTAAAAAATCATATTTTCATCGTTGAGAATCAAGCGTCAAATCTTTTTGATTTGTTCTAAATTAATTCGAGATTCAGATTGTCGTTGAAGCATTTGTTGCACAGTGACTTTTAAAAATCGAGAATGATTTGAGATCTTATTTATTCATGAACTCATTATTGTCAGGTCGGTTTGGTAGCTAAGTATGCGAGTACTTAGTCGACAAGAGTGAGATTCTGAATAATTGAGAATTTCTTGAATGTTTGTTAATTTGAGAGTTGACATATCTTCGTGAATTTCTTAAATGTTGTCTCTTAGTAGCTGAAGTATCTGTTGCTCAGTTATTCAAAGTTTTTATCGGAAATCGCTATAAAAATTGTTGAGATAAATATCAAAATCGCTTATAAAGCTGTCGAGGTGAATTTCTTGTTGAATCCTGTAAACCTCTTTCCTATTGAAAAATTATCGTTATGAATATTTCAAGAATGGTTTCATCCTCAAGTTGTATTTTTAAAACCTTCAAAGTTTTCCAAAAGTATTTTAGTATACTCTATTATATACTTGCTGAGCGCCTCTTTCGCTCATTCTTGCTTTTGTTTAAATCTATTTTATAGAGATAGATAGTGGATGCAGTTGGCTTAGTTTAGCTCGAAGCAGGGCAAGTCATGGATCGAGTTGATGTTCGGCTCAGAGTGATTCTGTATTTTTAGTTTGTCTACCAGATGTTTAGTTAGACTGGTATGGTATTCATATTCCTGAGTTATAATATTTGTTGTATTAGAATATTGTGGTTGTTGTATACCTTATGTCAAGGTGATACTAACAACATAAGACTGTATAAGAGAATTGTTGTACCAAGAGTTGTAAGTTAATAAAAGTAGTTATTATAAGTGTTTTCGGATTTCTTGTTTCCAAGTCTATAACCTGAAAAGATTCTTGGTAGTTAGGGGTCGGATGTCATGTTTTAGATTTAATATTGGCAGTTGATTGTTTGGTTGTTAAGGTTTTTCGCGGTAGCGACCCATATCCCTGACCCCGGATTTGGGGGTGTTACACAAAACCCGAAATAGCCATCCCTACTTTTAAGAGAGTAGTTACCAAGTTTATCAAAATACCAATAAAAGAAGTTTGGCCTTAAATATCTTGGCCAAGGAATATGGATAATTAAATCAATTTCAAAAGTAAGGAAATGATTCTGCAATATCTTAGAATTCGAGGACCATCACTCCTTAGGAGTGGTAGAAACAATAGCATTCAAAGGTAAGGATATAGGGGAGCACACTTTAAAACTTGTCGGTGATGGAATCCACTGATCTTGATATGTACGAGTACTAAGACCATCTCCAATTCTGTGACACACATCCTTTGAGATAAGTCCCCTTCCCCATAACATACTTTTCCAAATTAAAAAAAAGAAGAATTACCAAGCTGAGCCCTCATAACCGAGCAATGAGGAAAGCATTTACTTTTTAGAACTTGATCAACTATAAAATTTGGCCGAGAAAGAATAACTATTAATATAATCTAATAACATATCTCATATACAACTATCCAGTAAATAATTTTTTTTCTTAAAACAATATTACGGTAATATATATATATATATATATATATATATATATATATATCTAATATAATATATCTCTTATTAATGCACTATGAATAACTATTATGGTAATATAATAGTATTTAATGACTAACAAATGATGTCATTTAACTAAGACCGTAGTATATTTTAAGAATTTTTTTTCTTTTTCATCCATTTCATTGAGAAAATGTGCTTTACATAAAGAGTAATTCTAGAGTTACCGAATTGATTTCCAAAAGATGAGTTATTATTTTTTTAATAATTATTTTCTCATAAATGTCACGGATTCGCGAGTGTTAATATGAATTTAACTAATAAAGAAACAATATGTATCATTTAGGAATTATTTTTGGATTTTTTACGGTACATGTAACATTACTCTTACATAGATAATTTTTCATGGTTCATTTTATTTTCAAAACAAAGAATAATTTTTCTAACACTTAATACTTTATAGCAGCATAGTGGGTCAAATAATGGAACTAGTAAATATTGACCTTATTATAGGTATGTTGTCTATAAATTATTCATTTTAGTCAATTGATTAATTACGGTGATACATGAACAAAATTTGGCTAACACAATACATTTCAAATGAAAGATCTAGATAAGTTATTGTCCAATCCAATGAGTCAGTTGATTAGACAATTTGTGGGCTAGACAAACTATTAATAACTTGCAAATTTAGGTCGAACTATAATACAGTTATCATCTCATGTAAGAAATCCAATAATCTGTAATCTAGTCCAATAAGTTAGCTAACCATGATTTAGAAGACTATGTACATAAATGGAAAATGTTACCAACGTAAGTCAAAGGTACATCTTAACAAAATGATGGATAGTGGAAATTTTTTTTAGCTACGATGATACATATACAACAATCATATGTCACCCAAATAGAAATAAGTATATGTTTTTAGAAATTTCAAGATGAACGAGAATCTAATTCAAAAATTTGGGATGACAGAAGATAAATTCTTAGCACTTGAATTATCTTATCAAGCTAATTTCACTTATATTATTAAGTATAAGTTATATTATAAGTTATATTTTAATAAAAAAATATAATTTTTATTTACTTATTATCGGCCATATAGTATATTTCACTAACTTGAGTGTCAGAGTCTTTTGAGACACCACCTCTAGTCTTTTTAGGTCCTAACATCGTTGTTTCTCATCTTTGTTTGACCAGTACTCTCTATATGCAACAGTAGATTTTGACATCTAAAACACTTAATTATTATTAGATAATACAAATTTGGAAATATTAAAAAATAAAATCATCTTAACCATAAATATTATTAAATGATAACTAAATATTATATGGACAAAATAAATTAAAGTTATTGTATTTATTTTTCAGACAGAACAATATATGCTCATATTTGACATACAATTGAATTAAAAAATTTAATTCCGTCTATCAAGGATTGCTCTAATAGGTAATAACATTTTTGTCATGTCCATTTTCCTCATGACAACAAAATATCACCCAACAACACTTTCAATAACATTTTTGTCCTGTCCATTTTCCTCACGACAGCAAAGTATCAAATAACAACACTTTCCAGGGCAAGTGGGATCGGTACACAACGTTCCTGCACAAAAATTAATCCATTCTTATAATACTTGACAAAAATACTATGTTGCTATTTAAATATTTTACAAAAAACTACAATCAAATCAATTAAATATTGATCGTAAAAATCATAATTATTTATTTTTTAAAAATTCCGTAAACGACAACATAAAAAATGTAGAAATTGCTTGAAAATTTTTATAGTCATATACACTTTTAAATATTAGAATCCTTATAGCATGTAATGATAGAATTATCTTACTGGGTAAAGGATGATTAGTGTCTGTAATTTGGCCGCCGTGAACTGAAATCCTACTTACTGCAGCCTCTGATTGATTATAGACCATTGACACAAACATTAAGAAAATGCTTCAAATGATGATTTTTGAGAATGCCATATTTGTAAATAACTTAATTCTTAAACTGTATGTATATGTTGAATGAGATAAATAATACTCCTACAACTTACAACTTATAAGGGTGTATTCAACTTAGATTTTAATGAATTTCTAATAATCCATGAGTTTTAATGAATTTTTTTAAATTCACGGATTGTTTAAATTCTACAAAGAGTGTACACAAATTCTTTTAATTCTATGTAGATTTTGTTAGATTTTAGTGGATTGATTTATCAAGATTCTTGTGGATTGAACAAAATTTCACAGATTCTATTGGATTGAATTCTCAATATTTTTTTTATTTTATAATATTCATATATTACTTAAGGAGATAATATTATATATATATATATATATATATATATATATATATATACATATATATTTTAAAATCAATATAGTTCAAAATAAAACAAGATTCGAATAACATATTTCAAAAATAAAATATTTGAATAACAAATTAAAAAATACAAAAATAATATTTCAAAAAAAAACAAGTTGAAGTCTCATTCCATGTGTTCCTCGTTCTCATTATATTGGTCATCATCATTCTTTTCATTTGTCAGTATACTATAAAATGCTTTTATTTTCAAGAAAATATCATCTTGTGTAGATTGTGTACCATTAGCAAATCCACCACATACGAGATTATGTTTTCCTGAAAATAAAATAAAAACTTTTTTCGTAATGTTGCAAACAAAATTTTTTATTATTGGTTAAAAATAAAATATAAAAATGATGAGTATCTTTGTAATGATATTTATGGGCAGAGGTGTGTTTCAATCATTGATAATAATATTTTACTGATTTAAAAATAGAGTTTCTGACAAATTCTTTAAAATCTCTTGGATTTTAAAAATTTTTCAAAAATAAAAAATACACTAGGAAATCCATCAAAATCCACTATTTTATCAAATCCAAAAAATTCATTGATTTTTGAATGCCATCAGATTTTAATGGATTTTTTAAAATCTGAATTGAATACCATTATTTTAAAAGACTTTTTAAAATCCAAGTTGAATACACCTAGATTTTAAAAGATATTTTAAAATCCTTATTGAATACCACCAGATTTTAAAGGATTTTTTAAAATCCAAATTGAATACACCTAGATTCTAGAAATCTATTAAAATTCTTTAAAATCCGGATTGAATTAAGGGTGTATTCAACTTAGATTTTAATGAATTTCTAATAATCCATGGATTTCAATGGATTTTTTTAAATTCATGGATTGATTAAATTCTAAAAAGACTCTACACAGATTCATTTAATTCTATGTATATTTTGTTAGATTTTAGTAGATTGATTTATCAAGATTTTTGTGGATTGAACAAAATTTCACAGATTCTATTGGATGGATTTCTCAATATTTTTTATTTTTTTTATTTTATAATATTCATATACTACTTAAAGAGATAATATTATATATATATATATATATATATATATATATATATATATATATATATATATATAGGGTTTGATTCAAATGAGAACCAAACCTTAAAAGAGAACCGAAGATCTATTTATGATCGTTGGGTTCATACAAGATAAATAGCTTAGATAGACTTAGATTTAAGTTGTCAATTAATACAAAATATTCACAAATAAACTACAAGGACAAGGATGTAATTACAAAATTTTTTAAATTAATTAAGAATCAATCAAAAATTAATCAAGTATCAATCAGTTACAACTTTCGTATCATATATCTCCCTCATGTATCGTTACATTTATTCCATCTCTTTAGCTTACCTTATAACGACTTAGAATTTTTCGCAAATTATTAAATGCTTATTTAATTGTTAAATATGGAAATTATGTGAATTATATGATAGATAAATTTTGTGAAGTCAAGGTATATGTGAAATCATGTTTATGTGATTATATGATGATTTCGTACATGTTCGTGGAATTTTGTTTGTATTTTTACAGCATTAAAAGTATTTTTAAAGTGCATTTTTAATCTTTTAAAAATCATATAAAATCATTGGAATTGATTTAAATCATGAAATCTTTTGCATTATCATCTTTGAGACAAGAATTAGTTTTTAAAATTAGTGTGGGTATTTAATTGTGTGTTTTGGTATTTTAAAATGATTTAAAAAGTATTATTTCTTTTAAAGAACCTTTATTTCGAAAATTCGTATAAAATTCACTTTTTATCCAAATGTTATTTTAAAAATATGGGGATGCTTCTAATTTCATGAACTTTATTTTAAAAAAATTTATGAAATATTTTCTCCCCATTTCCTATTTTATTTCAATTTAAAAGTGATTAAAATTATAGTTTTTCCGAAAAGTAAATAGTAATTAGTAAATTACCATTTTGCCCTTGCAAAATTGGTAAGAGGCGACAGCCGCTTCTTCATTTTTTTTTGCAGTCTCTCACGAATCTCTCTGTTCTCTCTCTTCGTTCTCTCTCTCTCTCGCTTAACACTCTCTCTTCCTTGTTTTGTATGATCTGAAACCGCAGTTGTGCTCGGTTTTTGATTCTTTATCTAGTACTGTGGATGCATGTTGATTTGGTGATGATAGTTTCAAAACCCATTTTGAGTTTTGATTGATTTGCTTCGGTTTTAATGTTAAACTGATGCCCATGAATTCTTGTGCTTATTTTTTTACTTGAATCATGTTGGTATTGAGTTTATCAGTTCGTGTTTGAATATATATGCATGTATAGCTTGTTCGGTGCTGTTGTTCGAGTTCTTGACTCATTTTCCTTGTTGTCCAGTTCGACTTTAATGCTTATACATGATTATATTCGATGTTAACTACTCCCTCCGTCCCAACCAAATGTTAACATTTGGTTTGGGCACGGAGACCAAGGAAAAATATAAAGAAGGAGGAGAGAAGTAGGAAAAATGAGTAAAATGGTGGGACCCATCACTATAAAATGTATAAAATGAGTTAGTGGAGGAAAGTAGTGGATGTAAAGTGGTGGGACCCATCACTATATAATGTATAAAATGAGTTAGTGGAGGAAAGTAGTGGATGTAGTTGATTTTTATATTATAAAACTTTACTATTTTAGGAAAGTTTAGAAATGTTAACAATTGGGAGGGACACCCCTAAAAGGAAAGTGTTAACAAATGGATGGGACAGAGGGAGTACTTATAAATGGTAGAATTTTCATGTTGGAGGCTCAAATTAAGAGTACCACCGAAACTTTTGCCCGTCGGCAATGATTTTCGTAATGAGCCGGTGAATCGACGATGATGAACATGAGTCAAAAATATAATTATTATTCGTATATAATGTTTTCGAAATTTATAAGGCTGCATGATTAGTTTTCGAAATTTTTAGAACACTAACTCGAATTTATATGAATATATGTGAATTATTTGGATTATTAAGAGATATGTGATGTTAGTGATTCGTTAAACATGGTTTAATGATTATTGATGATTTCGGATTATGTGGTAAATAGTATGATTATGAATTATCATGATATTATGTATTCCATTGGAAGTGTAGGTGCATATTGAATCCATTGTAGGTATTTGATTGTGAAGTGGAGTCGGATATGTTCCGACGGGATAGTCCATATTATAAAGGGGACTCTGTCCGATTTTCGTGAAATTATTTATGTAGTAAAGTGTATATCTAATAGTATGACTTCTAATGAGTCAAATTTATCTGCTAAGTGGCTACGTGATATGTATGTTTTATGTGCTACGTGCTTAAGTGAATATCTATTTACGAGGCGACGACTGGAAAGTCTGGTGGAGCAGCAGCGGGCCACGACGACGGCCGGATTCCGGCGACTTCAGGCTAGAGCAGCAGGAAGCAGTAGCAACAGTTGGGGAGAGAAGAGGAGGGAGAGAGAAGAAGAGAGAGAGAGAGAGAGAGAGAGAGAGAGAGAGAGAGAGAGAGAGAGAGAGAGAGAGAGAGTATGCATGTTTTCAAAATATCTATGATGAATGCTCTAGTGTAGTATTATGCTTTCGTAAAAATGAGAATTCTGCAATTGCTTTATTTAATCTCGTAAATTCGCGAGAAATCGCTCAAGTCATTTACCAGTTTTATAATTGCTTTCAACTTTTCGCAAGCATGTGATTCTATCCCTTGTGTTACAAAAGTTTACAATTGTTCTTCACCCTATAAGAACTGTTTTATATTCTGTCGTGATTATGACACTTCAATATCTGTTCGCAATGTGAATTCTCCTTTTTAAATATCCTTATCATATTGGAACGTCCTTTTGACTGAGGCGCCAGTCACCAATTTTTATATTTACGTCATCGGTAGCAGTGACGCCTGATGATGTATAAGCATTGGCTTGGGATCCCCTTTCATTTGAGAACCCGTATTGAGTGTACGGGATTGGAGCTCTGTCATGGGCTGATCACCCAGCATAGCTCGTAGCGTCTTATCGTAGTTCCAATCTTTAAGGGTTATTCCTTCTAAAAAATCATATTTTCATCGTTGAGAATCAAGCGTCAAATCTTTTTGATTGATCTAAATTAATTCGAGATTCAGATTGTCGTTGAAGCATTTGTTGCACAGTGACTTTTAAAAATCGAGAATGATTTGAGATCTTATTTATTCATGAACTCATTATTGTCAGGCCGGTCTGGTAGCTAAGTATGCGAGTACTTAGTCGACAAGAGTGAGATTCTGAATAATTGAGAATTTCTTGAATGTTTGTTAATTTGAGAGTTGACGTATCTTCGTGAATTTCTTAAATGTTGTCTCTTAGTAGCTGAAGTATCTGTTGCTCAGTTATTCAAAGTTTTTATCGGAAATCGCTATAAAAATTGTTGAGATAAATATCAAAATCGTTTATAAAGCTGTCGAGGTGAATTTCTTGTTGAATCCTGTAAACCTCTTTCCTATTGAAAAATTATCGTTATGAATATTTCAAGAATGGTTTCATCCTCATGTTGTATTTTTAAAACCTTCAAAGTTTTCCAAAAGTATTTTAGTATACTCTATTATATACTTGCTGAGCGCCTCTTTCGCTCATTCTTGCTTTTGTTTAAATCTATTTTACAGAGATAGATAGTGGATGCAGTTGGCTTAGTTTAGCTCGAAGCAGGGCAAGTCATGGATCGAGTTGATGTTTGGCTCAGAGTGATTCTGTATTTTGAGTTTGTCTACCAGATGTTTAGTTAGACTGGTATGGTATTCATATTCCTGAGTTATAATATTTGTTGTATTAGAATATTGTGGTTGTTGTATACCTTATGTCAAGGTGATACTAACAACATAAGACTGTATAAGAGAATTGTTGTTCCAAGAGTTGTAAGTTAATAAAATTAGTTATTATAAGTGTTTTCGGATTTCTTGTTTCCAAGTCTATAACCTGAAAAGATTCTTGGTAGTTAGGGGTCGGATGTCATGTTTTAGATTTAATATTGGCAGTTGATTGTTTGGTTGTTAAGGTTTTCCGCGGTAGCGACCCATATCCCTGACCCCGGATTTGGGGGCGTTACACAAAACCCGAAATAGCCATCCCTACTTTTAAGAGAGTAGTTACCAAGTTTATCAAAATACCAATAAAAGAAGTTTGGCCTTAAATATCTTGGCCAAGGAATATGGATAATTAAATCAATTTCAAAAGTAAGGAAATGATTCTGCAATATCTTAGAATTCGAGGACCATCACTCCTTAGGAGTGGTAGAAACAATAGCATTCAAAGGTAAGGATATAGGGGGGAGCACACTTTAAAACTTGTCGGTGATGGAATCCACTGATCTTGATATGTACGAGTACTAAGACCATCTCCAATTCAGTGACACACATCCTTTGAGATAAGTCCCCTTCCCCATAACATACTTTTCCAAATAAAAAAAAGAAGAATTACCAAGCTGAGCCCTCATAACCGAGCAATAAGGAAAGCATTTTCTTTTTAGAACTTGATCAACTATAAAATTTGGCCGAGAAAGAATAACTATTAATATAATCTAATAACATATCTCATATACAACTATCCCGTAAATAATTTTTTTTCTTAAAACAATATTACGGTAATATATATATATATATAGATATATATCTAATATAATATATCTCTTATTAATGCACTATGAATAACTATTATGGTAATATAATAGTATTTAATGACTAACAAATGATGTCATTTAACTAACACCGTAGTATATTTTAAGAATTTTTTTTCTTTTTCATCCATTTCATTGAGAAAATGTGCTTTACATAAAGAGTAATTCTAGAGTTACCGAATTGATTTCCAAAAGATGAGTTATTATTTTTTTAATAATTATTTTCTCATAAATGTCACGGATTCGCGAGTGTTAATATGAATTTAACTAATAAAGAAACAATATGTATCATTTAGGAATTATTTTTGGATTTTTTACGGTACATGTAACATTACTCTTACATAGATAATTTTTCATGGTTCATTTTATTTTCAAAACAAAGAATAATTTTTCTAACACTTAATACTTTATAGCAGCATAGTGGGTCAAATAATGGAACTAGTAAATATTGACCTTATTATGGGTATGTTGTCTATAAATTATTCATTTTAGTCAATTGATTAATTACGGTGATACATGAACAAAATTTGGCTAACACAATACATTTCAAATGAAAGATCTAGATAAGTTATTGTCCAATCCAATGAGTCAGTTGATTAGACAATTTGTGGGCTAGACAAACTATTAATAACTTGCAAATTTAGGTCGAACTATAATACAGTTATCATCTCAAGTAAGAAATCCAATAATCTGTAATCTAGTCCAATAAGTTAGCTAACCATGATTTAGAAGACTATGTACATAAATGGAAAATGTTACCAACGTAAGTCAAAGGTACATCTTAACAAAATGATGGATAGTGGAAATTTTTTTTAGCTACGATGATACATATACAACAATCATATGTCACCTAAATAGAAATAAGTATATGTTTTTAGAAATTTCAAGATGAACGAGAATCTAATTCAAAAATTTGGGATGACAGAAGATAAATTCTTAGCACTTGAATTATCTTACCAAGCTTATTTCACTTATATTATTAAGTATAAGTTATATTATAAGTTATATTTTAATAAAAAAATATAATTTTTATTTACTTATTATCGGCCATATAGTATATTTCACTAACTTGAGTGTCAGAGTGTTTTGAGACACCACCTCTAGTCTTTTTAGGTCCTAACATCGTTGTTTCTCATCTTTGTTTGACCAGTACTCTCTATATGCAACAGTAGATTTTGACATCTAAAACACTTAATTATTATTAGATAATACAAATTTGGAAATATTAAAAAATAAAATCATCTTAACCATAAATATTATTAAATGATAACTAAATATTATATGGACAAAATAAATTAAAGTTATTGTATTTATTTTCAGACAGAACAATATATGCTCATATTTGACATACAATTGAATTAAAAAATTTAATTCCGTCTATCAAGGATTGCTCTAATAGGTAATAACATTTTTGTCATGTCCATTTTCCTCATGACAGCAAAATATCACCCAACAACACTTTCAATAACATTTTTGTCCTGTCCATTTTCCTCACGACAGCAAAGTATCAAATAACAACACTTTCCAGGGCAAGTGGGATCGGTACACAACGTTCCTGCACAAAAATTAATCCATTCTTATAATACTTGACAAAAATACTATGTTGCTATTTAAATATTTTACAAAAAACTACAATCAAATCAATTAAATATTGATCGTAAAAATCATAATTATTTATTTTTTAAAAATTCCGTAAACGACAACATAAAAAATGTAGAAATTGCTTGAAAATTTTTATAGTCATATACACTTTTAAATATTAGAATCCTTATAGCATGTAATGATAGAATTATCTTACCGGGTAAAGGATGATTAGTGTCTGTCATTTGGCCGCCGTGAACTGAAATCCTACTTACTGCAGCCTCTGATTGATTATAGACCATTGACACAAACATTAAGAAAATGCTGCAAATGATGATTTTTGAGAATGCCATATTTGTAAATAACTTAATTCTTAAACTGTATGTATATGTTGAATGAGATAAATAATACTCCTACAACTTACAACTTATAAGGGTGTATTCAACTGAGATTTTAATGAATTTCTAATAATCCATTAGTTTTAATGAATTTTTTTAAATTCACGGATTGTTTAAATTCTACAAAGAGTGTACACAAATTCTTTTAATTCTATGTAGATTTTGTTAGATTTTAGTGGATTGATTTATCAAGATTCTTGTGGATTGAACAAAATTTCACAGATTCTATTGGATTGAATTCTCAATAGTTTTTTATTTTATAATATTCATATATTACTTAAGGAGATAATATTATATATATATATATATATACATATATATTTTAAAATCAATATAGTTCAAAATAAAACAAGATTCGAATAACATATTTCAAAAATAAAATATTTGAATAACAAATTAAAAAATACAAAAATAATATTTCAAAAAAAAACAAATTGAAGTCTCATTCCATGTGTTCCTCGTTCTCATTATATTGGTCATCATCATTCTTTTCATTTGTCAGTATACTATAAAATGCTTTTATTTTCAAGAAAATATCATCTTGTGTAGATTGTGTACCATTAGCAAATCCACCATATACGAGATTATGTTTACCTGAAAATAAAATAAAAACTTTTTTCGTAATGTTGAATACAAATTTTTTTATTATTGGTTAAAAATAAAATATAAAAATGATGAGTATCTTTGTAATGATATTTATGGGCGGAGGTGTGTTTCAATCATTGATAATAATATTTTACTGATTTAAAAATAGAGTTTCTGACAAATTCTTTAAAATCTCTTGGATTTTAAAAAATTTTCAAAAATAAAAAATACACTAGGAAATCCATCAAAATCCACTATTTTATCAAATCCAAAAAATTCATTGATTTTTGAATGCCATCAGATTTTAATGGATTTTTTAAAATCTGAATTGAATACCATTATTTTAAAGGACTTTTTAAAATCCAAGTTGAATACACCTAGATTTTAAAAGATATTTTAAACTCCTTATTGAATACCACCAGATTTTAAAGGATTTTTTAAAATCCAAATTGAATACACCTAGATTCTAGAAATCTATTAAAATTCTTTAAAATCCGGATTGAATTAAGGGTGTATTCAACTTAGATTTTAATGAATTTCTAATAATCCATGGATTTTAATGAATTTTTTTAAATTCATGGATTGTTTAAATTCTAAAAAGACTCTACACAGATTCTTTTAATTCTATGTAGATTTTGTTAGATTTTAGTAGATTGATTTATCAAGATTTTTGTGGATTGAACAAAATTTCACAGATTCTATTGGATGGATTTCTCAATATTTTATTATTTTTTATATTTTATAATATTCATATACTACTTAAAGAGATAATATTATATATATATATAGGGTTTGATTCAAATGAGAACCAAACCTTAAAAGAGAACCGAAGATCTATTTATGATCGTTGGGTTCATACAAGATAAATAGATTAGATTGACTTAGATTAAAGTTGTCAATTAATACAAAATATTCACAAATAAACTACAAGGACAAGGATGTAATTACAAAATTTTTTAAATTAATTAAGAATCAATCAAAAATTAATCAAGTATCAATCAGTTACAACTTTCGTATCATATATCTCCCTCATGTATCGTTACATTTATTCCATCTCTTTAGCTTACCTTATAACGACTTAGAATTTTTCGCAAATTATTAAATGCTTATTTAATTGTTAAATGTGGAAATTATGTGAATTATATGATAGATAAATTTTGTGAAGTCAAGGTATACGTGAAATCATGTTTATGTGATTATATGATGATTTCGTACATGTTCGTGGAATTTTGTTTGTATTTTTACATCATTAAAAGTATTTTTAAAGTGCATTTTTAATCTTTTAAAAATCATATAAAATCATTGGAATTGATTTAAATCATGAAATCTTTTGCATTATCATCTTTGAGACAAAATTAGTTTTTAAAATTAGTGTGGGTATTTAATTGTGTGTTTTGGTATTTTAAAATGATTTAAAAAGTATTATTTCTTTTAAAGAACCTTTATTTCGAAAATTCGTATAAAATTCACTTTTTATCCAAATATTATTTTAAAAATATGGGGATGCTTCTAATTTCATGAACTTTATTTTAAAAAATTTTATGAAATATTTTCTCCCCATTTCCTATTTTATTTCAATTTAAAAGTGATTAAAATTATAGTTTTTCCGAAAAGTAAATAGTAATTAGTAAATTACCATTTTGCCCTTGCAAAATTGGTAAGAGGCGACAGCCACTTCTTCATTTTTTTTTGCAGTCTCTCACGAATCTCTCTGTTCTCTCTCTTCGTTCTCTCTCTCTCTCCCTTAACACTCTCTCTTCCTTGTTTTGTATGATCTGAAACCGCAGTTGTGCTCGGTTTTTGATTCTTTATCTAGTACTGTGGATGCATGTTGATTTGGTGATGATAGTTTCAAAACCCATTTTGAGTTTTGATTGATTTGCTTCGGTTTTAATGTTAAACTGATGCCCATGAATTCTTGTGCTTATTTTTATACTTGAATCATGTTGGTATTGAGTTTATCAGTTCGTGTTTGAATATATATGCATGTATAGCTTGTTCGGTGCTGTTGTTCGAGTTCTTGACTCATTTTCCTTGTTGTCCAGTTCGACTTTAATGCTTATACATGATTATATTCGATGTTAACTGCTTATAAATGGTAGAATTTTCATGTTGGAGGCTCAAATTAAGAGTACCACCGAAACTTTTGCCCGTCGGCAATGATTTTTGTATTGAGCCGGTGAATCGACGATGATGAACATGAGTCAAAAATATAATTATTATTCGTATATAATGTTTTCGAAATTTATAAGGCTGCATGATTTGTTTTCGAAATTTTTAGAACACTAACTCGAATTTATATGAATATATGTGAATTATTTGGATTATTAAGAGATATGTGATGTTAGTGATTCGTTAAACATGGTTTAATGATTATTGATGATTTCGGATTATGTGGTAAATAGTATGATTATGAATTATCATGATATTATGTATTCCATTGGAAGTGTAGGTGGATATTGAATCCATTGTAGGTATTTGATTGTGAAGTGGAGTCGGATATGTTCCGACGGGATAGTCCATATTATAAAGGGGACTCTGTCCGATTTTCGTGAAATTATTTATGTAGTAAAGTGTATATCTAATAGTATGACTTCTAATGAGTCAAATTTATCTGCTAAGTGGCTACGTGATATGTATGTTTTATGTGCTACGTGCTTAAGTGAATATCTATTTACGAGGCGACGACTGGAAAGTCTGGTGGAGCAGCAGCGGGCCACGACGACGGCAGGATTCCGGCGACTTCGGGCCAGAGCAGCAGGAAGCAGTAGCAACAGTTGGGGAGAGAAGAGGAGGGAGAGAGAAGAAGAGAGAGAGAGAGAGAGAGAGAGAGAGAGAGAGAGAGAGAGAGAGAGAGAGAGAGAGAGAGAGAGTATGCATGTTTTCAAAATATCTATGATGAATGCTCTAGTGTAGTATTATGCTTTCGTAAAAATGAGAATTCTGCAAATGCTTTATTTAATCTCGTAAATTCGCGAGAAATCACTCAAGTCATTTACCAGTTTTATAATTGCTTTCAACTTTTCGCAAGCATGTGATTCTATCCCTTGTGTTACAAAAGTTTACAATTGTTCTTCACCCTATAAGAACTGTTTTATATTCTGTCGTGATTATGACACTTCAATATCTGTTCGGAATGTGAATTCTCCTTTTTAAATATCCTTATCATATTGGAACGTCCTTTTGACTGAGGCGCCAGTCACCAATTTTTATATTTACGTCATCGGTAGCAGTGACGCCTGATGATGTATAAGCATTGGCTTGGGATCCCCTTTCATTTGAGAACCCGTATTGAGTGTACGGGATTGGAGCTCTGTCATGGGCTGATCACCCAGCTTAGCTCGTAGCGTCTTATCGTAGTTCCAATCTTTAAGGGTTATTCCTTCTAAAAAATCATATTTTCATCATTGAGAATCAAGCGTCAAATCTTTTTGATTTGTTCTAAATTAATTCGAAATTCAGATTGTCGTTGAAGCATTTGTTGCACAGTGACTGTTAAAAATCGAGAATGATTTGAGATCTTCTTATTTATTCATGAACTCATTATTGTCAGGCCGGTCTGGTAGCTAAGTATGCGAGTACTTAGTCGACAAGAGTGAGATTCTGAATAATTGAGAATTTCTTGAATGTTTGTTAATTTGAGAGTTGACGTATCTTCGTGAATTTCTTAAATGTTGTCTTTTAGTAGCTGAAGTATCTGTTGCTCAGTTATTCAAAGTTTTTATCGGAAATCGCTATAAAAATTGTTGAGATAAATATCAAAATCGTTTATAAAGCTGTCGAGGTGAATTTCTTGTTGAATCCTGTAAACCTCTTTCCTATTGAAAAATTATTGTTATGAATATTTCAAGAATGGTTTCATCCTCAAGTTGTATTTTTAAAACCTTCAAAGTTTTCCAAAAGTATTTTAGTATACTCTATTATATACTTGCTGAGCGCCTCTTTCGCTCATTCTTGCCTTTGTTTAAATCTATTTTACAGAGATAGATAGTGGATGCAGTTGGCTTAGTTTAGCTCGAAGCAAGGCAAGTCATGGATCGAGTTGATGTTCGGCTCAGAGTGATTCTGTATTTTGAGTTTTTCTACCAGATGTTTAGTTAGACTGGTATGGTATTCATATTCCTGGGTTATAATATTTGTTGTATTAGAATATTGTGGTTGTTGTATACCTTATGTCAAGGTGATACTAACAACATAAGACTGTATAAGAGAATTGTTGTACCAAGAGTTGTAAGTTATTAAAAGTAGTTATTATAAGTGTTTTCAGATTTCTTGTTTCCAAGTCTATAACCTGAAAAGATTCTTGGTAGTTAGGGGTCGGATGTCATGTTTTAGATTTAATATTGGCAGCTGATTGTTTGGTTGTTAAGGTTTTCCGCGGTAGCGACCCATATCCCTGACCCCGGATTTGGGGGCGTTACAGAATCGTATCAGAGCAAGGGTTATAGAAACTAGAAACAAGTGAGAGCGTAGGATTATATATATAGTTATGTGAGGGTGTCTGAACTCACATAGAGTTCGTGTTGGATTATCGGATATATTCCAATGAGTAAGTCGAGATTAGGATTCTACCTTAGGATGATGGTTCCGAGCCGAGTAGAATTCCTTGCGATTGGAGATTGCGGCAGTAGAGTCTTTAAAGACTGCTATGAGTTGTTATCGATGTAGGGTATCGTGTATCTTAAAGACGTTGCGAAGAGAGTTTAGAATTGATTGATCGTTCGTCAGAAGAGCCGACCGAGGGTGCATCTGTGGAGATCGCGACAATATTCTTTTTCATCTATAATTTATTTGATACTCCTTCACTGGAAGATTGTGTTAGAAGATATATTCCGTCTTCTAAGTTATAGTTCTTTTAAACACTTGTATTCACCCGAATGTTGGGTTTCGATTGTGTCAGAGGCTGTCAAGATACCTATTTTTCAGGTTTTCTGAGGCTCTGATAGGTTTGTTCAAATTGAACTTCCGCCTTAATTTTTCTAATGGTGGATAAATTTTATTCGTGGTACAGCACTACTTGCTCGTCATGTGCTAGTATCCTCTCCCGTTAAATCTTTCTTTCGGGATTAACACCTTTGGAATTTGTTTAGTTTTGTCCAAGGTGTACGTTTGAAAGTTTCTTGCTATAAGATGCTATTTATTGTTTAACCAGAAATTTCTTTCCAAAACTCCTTACTCTAGCTGAGACAAACAACCCTATTATATAGGGGACACAAGGACTATCTGTCTGTGTGATGGAAGTTGGATGGGACGCCATCACTTGTGTGTTGTGCAATACAAGAAGGCTAATTACCTTTAGTAATGTCTTAACTGAGACACGCAACGTTGAGTTTCTTGGATCATATTGATCTCTCAGTTATTCTTTTGTAACCTTTAATGGTTGCCTAAAGTTTTAATCACGATCATATTGTGTGACATTCAAATTGATAAGGAATCTCTTTTATTCAAGGATTCCGTCACTCCAGTTGTTTTCATTATTCTTTTGTGCCTTAACAAATGGCGACATGGTGTTCGTGTTCTAACATTGTTGCTCGGTAAACAGCTGAATAAGGAATAAATCGAGATCTTCCGATTGTTAGGTTCCTCGATCGACATTGTACGTTGAAAGTGGAATCATGGCTATTAGGGATTTCTCGAAATTCTTTTCGCGGTTTAACCCGAAGCACTATGGATATGAAGAATTGGAAATATGTGTACCGAATCGTCTGAGTCGCGAGATAGCGAAGTTGCGGGGATTTCCGTAGGCCTTGGGAACTTCAGTCGGAAGGAAGCGGTGCGTTTTAGAATCCCGTTCTTTCTTCTGCGGATTCCGGGGACGGAATCCTGTTAAGGAGGGAAGACTGTGACAACCCGAATTTTCAAAATAAATTATTATTATTTTATTTTTACGATTTGTGTTTATAAATTATTATTTGTAAAATGCATATTAAATTGGAAAATTAAGATTTAATTTTATTTCTTTCTCCGAATATCTTTAAAAATATTCTAGTATTTAATTATGCTAGAAATTTTATTTTTACAAATTAGAGTTATTAGTTTAAAATATTATTTAAAGATAGGTAGTAATTATTTGAATAGCTTCTAATTGTTATTGGGCCAAGCCCATTAGGTTAAAAACACTAACACAGCTCATATACATTCATCGATACATCAGGAGCCGCACAAGAGATACGGGGAGAGAGAAAACAAGAAAAGCGGGAGAAGAGAAATTAGGGATTTTAGAAATTGAATTGGGGGAAGTCAATTGGGGTTATACATACATATATATATATACATGTGTGTGTGGGTGTGTGTAATTCAGTGTGTGTGTGTGCGTATTCTGGTATGTCACGAGAAGGGGGAGAGGTCGCGCGCAGCTGGCAGCGACGACTGGAAAGTCTGGTGGAGCAGCAGCGGGCCACGACGACGGCCGGATTCCGGCGACTTCAGGCCGGAGCAGCAGGAAGCAGTAGCAACAGTTGGGGAGAGAAGAGGAAGGGGAGAGAGAGAGAGAGAGAGAGAGAGAGAGAGAGAGAGAGAGAGAGAGAGAGAGAGAGAGAGAGAGAGAGAGAGAGTATGCATGTTTTCAAAATATCTATGATGAATGCTCTAGTGTAGTATTATGCTTTCGTAAAATGAGAATTCTGCAATTGCTTTATTTAATCTCGTAAATTCGCGAGAAATCGCTCAAGTCATTTACCAGTTTTATAATTGCTTTCAACTTTTCGCAAGCATGTGATTCTATCCCTTGTGTTACAAAAGTTTACAATTGTTCTTCACCCTATAAGAACTGTTTTATATTCTGTCGTGATTATGACACTTCAATATCTGTTCAGAATGTGAATTCTCCTTTTTAAATATCATTATCATATTGGAACGTCCTTTTGACTGAGGCGCCAGTCACCAATTTTTATATTTACGTCATCGGTAGCAGTGACGCCTGATGATGTATAAGCATTGGCTTGGGATCCCCTTTCATTTGAGAACCCGTATTGAGTGTACGGGATTGGAGCTCTGTCATGGGCTGATCACCCAGCTTAGCTCGTAGCGTCTTATCGTAGTTCCAATCTTTAAGGGTTATTCCTTCTAAAAAATCATATTTTCATCGTTGAGAATCAAGCGTCAAATCTTTTTCATTTGTTCTAAATTAATTCGAGATTCAGATTGTCGTTGAAGCATTTGTTGCACAGTGACTGTTAAAAATCGAGAATGATTTGAGATCTTCTTATTTATTCATGAACTCATTATTGTCAGGCCGGTCTGGTAGCTAAGTATGCGAGTACTTAGTCGACAAAAGTGAGATTCTGAATAATTGAGAATTTCTTGAATGTTTGTTAATTTGAGAGTTGACGTATCTTCGTGAATTTCTTAAATGTTGTCTCTTAGTAGCTGAAGTATCTGTTGCTCAGTTATTCAAAGTTTTTATCGGAAATCGCTATAAAAATTGTTGAGATAAATATCAAAATCGTTTATAAAGCTGTCGGGGTGAATTTCTTGTTGAATCCTGTAAACCTCTTTCCTATTGAAAAATTATCGTTATGAATATTTCAAGAATGGTTTCATCCTCAAGTTGTATTTTTAAAACCTTCAAAGTTTTCCAAAAGTATTTTAGTATACTCTATTATATACTTGCTGAGCGCCTCTTTCGCTCATTCTTACTTTTGTTTAAATCTATTTTACAGAGATAGATAGTGGATGCAGTTGGCTTAGTTTAGCTCGAAGCAGGGCAAGTCATGGATCGAGTTGATGTTCGGCTCAGAGTGATTCTGTATTTTGAGTTTGTCTACCAGATGTTTAGTTAGACTGGTATGGTATTCATATTCCTGAGTTATAATATTTGTTGTATTAGAATATTGTGGTTGTTGTATACCTTATGTCAAGGTGATACTAACAACATAAGACTGTATAAGAGAATTGTTGTACCAAGAGTTGTAAGTTAATAAAAGTAGTTATTATAAGTGTTTTCGGATTTCTTGTTTCCAAGTCTATAACCTGAAAAGATTCTTGGTAGTTAGGGGTCGGATGTCATGTTTTAGATTTAATATTGGCAGTTGATTGTTTGGTTGTTAAGGTTTTCCGCGGTAGCGACCCATATCCCTGACCCCGGATTTGGGGGCGTTACACAAAACCCGAAATAGCCATCCCTACTTTTAAGAGAGTAGTTACCAAGTTTATCAAAATACCAATAAAAGAAGTTTGGCCTTAAATATCTTGGCCAAGGAATATGGATAATTAAATCAATTTCAAAAGTAAGGAAATGATTCTGCAATATCTTAGAATTCGAGGACCATCACTCCTTAGGAGTGGTAGAAACAATAGCATTCAAAGGTAAGGATATAGGGGGAGCACACTTTAAAACTTGTCGGTGATGGAATCCACTGATCTTGATATGCACGAGTACTAAGACCATCTCCAATTCTGTGACACACATCCTTTGAGATAAGTCCCCTTCCCCATAACATACTTTTCCAAATAAAAAAAAGAAGAATTACCAAGCTGAGCCCTCATAACCGAGCAATGAGGAAAGCATTTACTTTTTAGAACTTGATCAACTATAAAATAGGGTTAAATCTCAAAGTGCTCATTGAAGTGGAGGGCTGGTATCAAATTGCTCACTCTAGTTATCGGCATCTCATTTGAATCATTAAAGTCACAATAAATATCAAATGGATACCTTTAAAATATACTCGAAAAAGAAAAATAATTTTTCATTGATTTCTACATATTTTTCTTGAATGCTTCCATAACCAAACGAAAGGTTAATAATTCTAGTATTTCTGATAATATATTTAGATTTTTAAAAATTCACTTACTATTTATTTTTAATTTTATTGTCATTTTCCTTGTTTTAATTAAAAATAAATAGTAAATAAACTTTTTAAATTCTAAATATATTATCAAAAATACTAGAATTATTAACCTTTCGTTTGGTTATGGAACCATTCAAGAAAAATGTGTAGAAATCAATGAAAAATTATTTTTATTTTTTGAGTATATTTTAAAGGTATCCATTTGATATTTATTATGACTTTAATGATTCAAATGAGATGCCGATAACTAGGGTGAGCAATTTGATACTAGCCCTCCACTTCAGTGAGCACTTTGAGATTTAACCCCTATAAAATTTGGCCGAGAAAGAATAACTATTAATATAATCTAATAACATATCTCATATACAACTATCCAGTAAATAATTTTTTTTCTTAAAACAATATTACGGTAATATATATATATATATAGATATATATATATATCTAATATAATATATCTCTTATTAATGGACTATGAATAACTATTATGGTAATATAATAGTATTTAATGACTAACAAATGATGTCATTTAACTAACACCGTAGTATATTTTAAGAATTTTTTTTCTTTTTCATCCATTTCATTGAGAAAATGTGCTTTACATAAAGAGTAATTCTAGAGTTACCGAATTGATTTCTAAAAGATGAGTTATTATTTTTTTAATAATTATTTTCTCATAAATGTCACGGATTCGCGAGTGTTAATATGAATTTAACTAATAAAGAAACAATATGTATCATTTAGGAATTATTTTTGGATTTTTTACGGTACATGTAACAATACTCTTACATAGATAATTTTTCATGGTTCATTTTATTTTCAAAACAAAGAATAATTTTTCTAACACTTAATACTTTATAGCAGCATAGTGGGTCAAATAATGGAACTAGTAAATATTGACCTTATTATGGGTATGTTGTCTATAAATTATTCATTTTAGTCAATTGATTAATTACGGTGATACATGAACAAAATTTGGCTAACACAATACATTTCAAATGAAAGATCTAGATAAGTTATTGTCCAATCCAATGAGTCAGTTGATTAGACAATTTTTGGGCTAGACAAACTATTAATAACTTGCAAATTTAGGTCGAACTATAATACAGTTATCATCTCATGTAAGAAATCCAATAATCTGTAATCTAGTCCAATAAGTTAGCTAACCATGATTTAGAAGACTATGTACATAAATGGAAAATGTTACCAACGTAAGTCAAAGGTACATCTTAACAAAATGATGGATAGTGGAAATTTTTTTTTAGCTACGATGATACATATACAACAATCATATGTCACCCAAATAGAAATAAGTATATGTTCTTAGAAATTTCAAGATGAACGAGAATCAAATTCAAAAATTTGGGATGACAGAAGATAAATTCTTAGCACTTGAATTATCTTATCAAGCTTATTTCACTTATATTATTAAGTATAAGTTATATTATAAGTTATATTTTAATAAAAAAAATATAATTTTTATTTACTTATTATCGGCCATAAAGTATATTTCACTAACTTGAGTGTCAGAGTCTTTTGAGACACCACCTCTAGTCTTTTTAGGTCCTAACATCGTTGTTTCTCATCTTTGTTTCACAATACTCTCTATATGCAACAGTAGATTTTGACATCTAAAACACTTAATTATTATTAGATAATACAAATTTGGAAATATTAAAAAATAAAATCATCTTAACCATAAATATTATTAAATGATAACTAAATATTATATGGACAAAATAAATTAAAGTTATTGTATTTATTTTCAGACAGAACAATATATGCTCATATTTGACATACAATTGAATTAAAAAATTTAATTCCGTCTATCAAGGATTGCTCTAATAGGTAATAACATTTTTGTCATGTCCATTTTCCTCATGACAGCAAAATATCACCCAACAACACTTTCAATAACATTTTTGTCCTGTCCATTTTCCTCACCACAGCAAAGTATCAAATAACAACACTTTCCAGGGCAAGTGGGATCGGTACACAGCGTTCCTGCACAAAAATTAATCCATTCTTATAATACTTGACAAAAATACTATGTTGCTATTTAAATATTTTACAAAAAACTACAATCAAATTAATTAAATATTGATCGTAAAAATCATAATTATTTATTTTTTAAAAATTCCGTAAACGACAACATAAAAAATGTAGAAATTGCTTGAAAATTTTTATAGTCATATACACTTTTAAATATTAGAATCCTTATAGCATGTAATGATAGAATTATCTTACCGGGTAAAGGATGATTAGTGTCTGTCATTTGGCCGCCGTGAACTGAAATCCTACTTACTGCAGCCTCTGATTGATTATAGACCATTGACACAAACATTAAGAAAATGCTGCAAATGATGATTTTTGAGAATGCCATATTTGTAAATAACTTAATTCTTAAACTGTATGTATATGTTGAATGAGATAAATAATACTCCTACAACTTACAACTTATAAGGGTGTATTCAACTGAGATTTTAATGAATTTCTAATAATCCATTAGTTTTAATGAATTTTTTTAAATTCACGGATTGTTTAAATTCTACAAAAAGTGTACACAAATTCTTTAATTCTATGTAGATTTTGTTAGATTTTAGTGGATTGATTTATCAAGATTCTTGTGGATTGAACAAAATTTCACAGATTCTATTGGATTGAATTCTCAATATTTTTTTATTTTATAATATTCATATATTACTTAAGGAGATAATATTATATATATATATACATATATATATTTTAAAATCAATATAGTTCAAAATAAAACAAGATTCGAATAACATATTTCAAAAATAAAATATTTGAATAACAAATTAAAAAATACAAAAAAAATATTTCAAAAAAAAACAAATTGAAGTCTCATTCCATGTGTTCCTCGTTCTCATTATATTGGTCATCATCATTCTTTTCATTTGTCAGTATACTATAAAATGCTTTTATTTTCAAGAAAATATCATCTTGTGTAGATTGTGTACCATTAGCAAATCGACCATATACGAGATTATGTTTTCCTGAAAATAAAATAAAAACTTTTTTCGTAATGTTGCAAACAAATTTTTTTATTATTGGTTAAAAATAAAATATAAAAATGATGAGTATCTTTGTAATGATATTTATGGGCGGAGGTGTGTTTCAATCATTGATAATAATATTTTACTGATTTAAAAATAGAGTTTCTGACAAATTCTTTAAAATCTCTTGGATTTTAAAAAATTTTCAAAAATAAAAAATACACTAGGAAATCCATCAAAATCCACTATTTTATCAAATCCAAAAAATTCATTGATTTTTGAATGCCATCAGATTTTAATGGATTTTTTAAAATCTGAATTGAATACCATTATTTTAAAGGACTTTTTAAAATCCAAGTTGAATACACCTAGATTTTAAAAGATATTTTAAAATACTTGTTGAATACCACCAGATTTTAAAGGATTTTTTAAAATCCAAATTGAATACACCTAGATTCTAGAAATCTATTAAAATTCTTTAAAATCCGGATTGAATTAAGGGTGTATTCAACTTAGATTTTAATGAATTTCTAATAATCCATGGATTTTAAAGGATTTTTTTAAATTCATGGATTGTTTAAATTCTACAAAGACTCTACAAAGATTCTTTTAATTCTATGTAGATTTTGTTAGATTTTAGTAGATTGATTTATCAAGATTTTTGTGGATTGAACAAAATTTCACAGATTCTATTGGATGGATTTCTCAATATTTTTTTATTTTTTTTATTTTATAATATTCATATACTACTTAAAGAGATAATATTATATATATATATATATATATATATATATATATATATATATAGGGTTTGATTCAAATGAGAACCAAACCTTAAAAGAGAACCGAAGATCTATTTATGATCTTTGGGTTCATACAAGATAAATAGCTTAGATTGACTTAGATTTAAGTTGTCAATTAATATAAAATATTCACAAATAAACTAAGAGGACAAGGATGTAATTACAAAATTTTTTAAATTAATTAAGAATCAATCAAAAATTAATCAAGTATCAATCAGTTACAACTTTCGTATCATATATCTCCCTCATGTATCGTTACATTTATTCCATCTCTTTAGCTTACCTTATAACGATTTAGAATTTTTCGCAAATTATTAAATGCTTATTTAATTGTTAAATGTGGAAATTATGTGAATTATATGATAGATAAATTTTGTGAAGTCAAGGTATATGTGAAATCATGTTTATGTGATTATATGATGATTTCGTACATGTTCGTGGAATTTTGTTTGTATTTTTACAGCATTAAAAGTATTTTTAAAGTGCATTTTTAATCTTTTAAAAATCATATAAAATCATTGGAATTGATTTAAATCATGAAATCTTTTGCATTATCATCTTCGAGACAAGAATTAGTTTTTAAAATTAGTGTGGGTATTTAATTGTGTGTTTTGGTATTTTAAAATGATTTAAAAAGTATTATTTCTTTTAAAGAACCTTTATTTCGAAAATTCGTATAAAATTCACTTTTTATCCAAATATTATTTTAAAAATATGGGGATGCTTCTAATTTCATGAACTTTATTTTAAAAAATTTTATGAAATATTTTCTCCCCATTTCCTATTTTATTTCAATTTAAAAGTGATTAAAATTATAGTTTTTCGGAAAAGTAAATAGTAATTAGTAAATTACCATTTTGCCCTTGCAAAATTGGTAAGAGGCGACAGCCTCTTCTTCATTTTTTTTGCAGTCTCTCACGAATCTCTCTGTTCTCTCTCTTCGTTCTCTCTCTCTCTCCCTTAACACTCATTCTTCCTTGTTTTGTATGATCTGAAACCGCAGTTGTGCTCGGTTTTTGATTCTTTATCTAGTACTGTGGATGCATGTTGATTTGGTGATGATAGTTTCAAAACCCATTTTGAGTTTTGATTGATGTGCTTCGGTTTTAATGTTAAACTGATGCCCATGAATTCTTGTGCTTATTTTTATACTTGAATCATGTTGGTTGAGTTTATCAGTTCGTGTTTGAATATATATGCATGTATAGCTTGTTCGGTGCTGTTGTTCGAGTTCTTGACTCATTTTCCTTGTTGTTCAGTTCGACTTTAATGCTTATACATGATTATATTCGATGTTAACTTCTTATAAATGGTAGAATTTTCATGTTGGAGGCTCAAATTAAGAGTACCACCGAAACTTTTGCCCGTCGGCAATGATTTTCGTAATGAGCCGGTGAATCGACGATGATGAACATGAGTCAAAAATATAATTATTATTCGTATATAATGTTTTCGAAATTTATAAGGCTGCATGATTAGTTTTCGAAATTTTTAGAACACTAACTCGAATTTATATGAATATATGTGAATTATTTGGATTATTAAGAGATATGTGATGTTAGTGATTCGTTAAACATGGTTTAATGATTATTGATGATTTCGGATTATGTGGTAAATAGTATGCTTATGAATTATCATGATATTATGTATTCCATTGGAAGTGTAGGTGGATATTGAATCCATTGTAGGTATTTGATTGTGAAGTGGAGCCGGATATGTTCCGACGGGATAGTCCATATTATAAAGGGGACTCTGTCCGATTTTCGTGAAATTATTTATATAGTAAAGTGTATATCTAATAGTATGACTTCTAATGAGTCAAATTTATCTGCTAAGTGGCTACGTGATATGTATGTTTTATGTGCTACGTGCTTAAGTGAATATCTATTTACGAGGCGACGACTGGAAAGTCTGGTGGAGCAACAGCGGGCCACGATGACGGCCGGATTCCGGCGACTTCAGGCCGGAGCAGCAGGAAGCAGTAGCAACAGTTGGGGAGAGAAGAGAGAGAGAGAGAGAGAGAGAGAGAGAGAGAGAGAGAGAGAGAGAGAGAGAGAGTATGCATGTTTTCAAAATATCTATGATGAATGCTCTAGTGTAGTATTATGCTTTCGTAAAAATGAGAATTCTGCAAATGCTTTATTTAATCTCGTAAATTCGCGAGAAATCGCTCATGTCATTTACCAGTTTTATAATTGCTTTCAACTTTTCGCAAGCATGTGATTCTATCCCTTGTGTTACAAAAGTTTACAATTGTTCTTCACCCTATAAGAACTGTTTTATATTCTGTCGTGATTATGACACTTCAATATCTGTTCGGAATGTGAATTCTCCTTTTTAAATATCCTTATCATATTGGAACGACCTTTTGACTGAGGCGCCAGTCACCAATTTTTATATTTACGTCATTGGTAGCAGTGACGCCTGATGATGTATAAGCATTGGCTTGGGATCCCCTTTCATTTGAGAACCCGTATTGAGTGTACGGGATTGGAGCTCTATCATGGGCTGATCACCCAGCTTAGCTCGTAGCGTCTTATCGTAGTTCCAATCTTTAAGGGTTATTCCTTCTAAAAAATCATATTTTCATCGTTGAGAATCAAGCGTCAAATCTTTTTGATTTGTTCTAAATTAATTCGAGATTCAGATTGTCGTTGAAGCATTTGTTGCACAGTGACTGTTAAAAATCGAGAATGATTTGAGATCTTCTTATTTATTCATGAACTCATTATTGTCAGGCCGGTCTGGTAGCTAAGTATGCGAGTACTTAGTCGACAAGCGTGAGATTCTGAATAATTGAGAATTTCTTGAATGTTTGTTAAATTTAGAGTTGACGTATCTTCGTGAATTTCTTAAATTTTGTCTCTTAGTAGCTGAAGTATCTGTTGCTCAGTTATTCAAAGTTTTTATCGGAAATCGCTATAAAAATTGTTGAGATAAATATCAAAATCGTTTATAAAGATGTCGAGGTGAATTTCTTGTTGAATCCTGTAAACCTCTTTCCTATTGAAAAATTATCGTTATGAATATTTCAAGAATGGTTTCATCCTCAAGTTGTATTTTTAAAACCTTCAAAGTTTTCCAAAAGTATTTTAGTATACTCTATTATATACTTGCTGAGCGCCTCTTTCACTCATTCTTGCTTTTGTTTAAATCTATTTTACAGAGATAGATAGTGGATGCAGTTGGCTTAGTTTAGCTCGAAGCAAGGCAAGTCATGGATCGAGTTGATGTTCGGCTCAGAGTGATTCTGTATTTTGAGTTTTTCTACCAGATGTTTAGTTAGACTGGTATGGTATTCATATTCCTGGGTTATAATATTTGTTGTATTAGAATATTGTGGTTGTTGTATACCTTATGTCAAGGTGATACTAACAACATAAGACTGTATAAGAGAATTGTTGTACCAAGAGTTGTAAGTTATTAAAAGTAGTTATTATAAGTGTTTTCAGATTTCTTGTTTCCAAGTCTATAACCTGAAAAGATTCTTTGTAGTTAGGGGTCGGATGTCATGTTTTAGATTTAATATTGGCAGCTGATTGTTTGGTTGTTAAGGTTTTCCGCGGTAGCGACCCATATCCCTGACCCCGGATTTGGGGGCGTTACAGAATGGTATCAGAGCAAGGGTTATAGAAACTAGAAACAAGTGAGAGCGTAGGATTATATATATAGTTATGTGAGGGTGTCTGAACTCACATAGAGTTCGTGTTGGATTATCGGATATATTCCAATGAGTAAGTCGAGATTAGGATTCTACCTTAGGACGATGGTTCCGAGCCGAGTAGAATTCCTTGCGATTGGAGATTGCGGCAGTAGAGTCTTTAAAGACTGCTATGAGTTGTTATCGATGTAGGGTATCGTGTATCTTAAAGACGTTGCGAAGAGAGTTTAGAATTGATTGATCGTTCGTCAGAAGAGTCGACCGAGGATGCATCTGTGGAGATCGCGACAATATTCTTTTTCATCTATAATTTATTTTATACTCCTTCACTGGAAGATTGTGTTAGAAGATATATTCCGTCTTCTAAGTTATAGTTCTTTTAAACACTTGTATTCACCCGAATGTTGGGTTTCGATTGTGTCAGAGGCTGTCAAGATACCTATTTTTCAGGTTTTCTGAGGCTCTGATAGGTTTGTTCAAATTGAACTTCCGCCTTAATTTTTCTAATGGTGGATAAATTTTATTCGTGGTACAGCACTACTTGCTCGTCATGTGCTAGTATCCTCTCCCGTTAAATCTTTCTTTCGGGATTAACACCTTTGGAATTTGTTTAGTTTTGTCCAAGGTGTACGTTTGAAAGTTTCTTGCTATAAGATGCTATTTATTGTTTAACCAGAAATTTCTTTCCAAAACTCCTTACTCTAGCTGAGACAAACAACCCTATTATATAGGGGACACAAGGACTATCTGTCTGTGTGATGGAAGTTGGATGGGACGCCATCACTTGTGTGTTGTGCAATACAAGAAGGCTAATTACCTTTAGTAATGTCTTAACTGAGACACGCAACGTTGAGTTTCTTGGATCATATTGATCTCTCAGTTATTCTTTTGTAACCTTTAATGGTTGCCTAAAGTTTTAATCAAGATCATATTGTGTGACATTCAAATTGATAAGGAATCTCTTTTATTCAAGGATTCCGTCACTCCAGTTGTTTTCATTATTCTTTTGTGCCTTAACAAATGGCGACATGGTGTTCGTGTTCTAGCATTGTTGCTCGGTAAACAGCTGAATAAGGAATAAATCGAGATCTTCCGATTGTTAGGTTCCTCGATCGACATTGTACGTTGAAAGTGGAATCATGGCTATTAGGGATTTCTCGAAATTCTTTTCGCGGTTTAACCCGAAGCACTATGGATATGAAGAATTGGAAATATGTGTACCGAATCGTCTGAGTCGCGAGATAGCGAAGTTGCCGGGATTTCCGTAGGCCTTGGGAACTTCAGTCGGAAGGAAGCGGTGCGTTTTAGAATCCCGTTCTTTCTTCTGCGGATTCCGGGGACGGAATCCTGTTAAGGAGGGAAGACTGTGACAACCCGAATTTTCAAAATAAATTATTATTATTTTATTTTTACGATTTGTGTTTATAAATTATTATTTGTAAAATGCATATTAAATTGGAAAATTGAGATTTAATTTTATTTCTTTCTCCGAATATCTTTAAAAATATTCTAGTATTTAATTATGCTAGAAATTTTATTTTTACAAATTAGAGTTATTAGTTTAAAATATTATTTAAAGATAGGTAGTAATTATTTGAATAGCTTCTAATTGTTATTGGGCCAAGCCCATTAGGTTAAAAACACTAACACAGCTCATATACATTCATCGATACATCAGGAGCCGCACAAGAGATACGGGGAGAAGAGAAATTAGGGATTTTAGAAATTAAATTGGGGGAATTCAATTGGGGTTATACATACATATATATATATATACATGTGTGTGCGGGTGTGTGTAATTCAGTGTGTGTGTGCGTATTCTGGTATGTCACGAGAAGGGGGAGAGGTCGCGCGCAGCTGGCAGCGATGACTGGAAAGTCTGGTGGAGCAGCAGCGGGCCACGACGACGGCCGGATTCCGGCAACTTCAGGCCGGAGCAGCAGGAAGCAGTAGCAACAGTTGGGGAGAGAAGAGGAGGGAGAGAGAAGAAGAGAGAGAGAGAGAGAGAGAGAGAGAGAGAGAGAGAGAGTATGCATGTTTTCAAAATATCTATGATGAATGCTCTAGTGTAGTATTATGCTTTCGTAAAATGAGAATTCTGCAATTGCTTTATTTAATCTCGTAAATTCGCGAGAAATCGCTCAAGTCATTTACCAGTTTTATAATTGCTTTCAACTTTTCGCAAGCATGTGATTCTATCCCTTGTGTTACAAAAGTTTACAATTGTTCTTCACCCTATAAGAACTGTTTTATATTCTGTCGTGATTATGACACTTAAATATCTGTTCGGAATGTGAATTCTCCTTTTTAAATATCCTTATCATATTGGAACGTCCTTTTGACTGAGGCGCCAGTCACCAATTTTTATATTTACGTCATCGGTAGCAGTGACGCCTGATGATGTATAAGCATTGGCTTGGGATCCCCTTTCATTTGAGAACCCGTATTGAGTGTACGGGATTGGAGCTCTGTCATGGGCTGATCACCCAGCTTAGCTCGTAGCGTCTTATCGTAGTTCCAATCTTTAAGGGTTATTCCTTCTAAAAAAATCATATTTTCATCGTTGAGAATCAAGCGTCAAATCTTTTTGATTTGTTCTAAATTAATTCGAGATTCAGATTGTCGTTGAAGCATTTGTTGCACAGTGACTGTTAAAAATCGAGAATGATTTGAGATCTTCTTATTTATTCATGAACTCATTATTGTCAGGCCGGTCTGGTAGCTAAGTATGCGAGTACTTAGTCGACAAAAGTGAGATTCTGAATAATTGAGAATTTCTTGAATGTTTGTTAATTTGAGAGTTGACGTATCTTCGTGAATTTCTTAAATGTTGTCTCTTAGTAGCTGAAGTATCTGTTGCTCAGTTATTCAAAGTTTTTATTGGAAATCGCTATAAAAATTGTTGAGATAAATATCAAAATCGTTTATAAAGCTGTCGAGGTGAATTTCTTGTTGAATCCTGTAAACCTCTTTCCTATTGAAAAATTATCGTTATGAATATTTCAAGAATGGTTTCATCCTCAAGTTGTATTTTTAAAACCTTCAAAGTTTTCCAAAAGTATTTTAGTATACTCTATTATATACTTGCTGAGCGCCTCTTTCGCTCATTCTTGCTTTTGTTTAAATCTATTTTACAGAGATAGATAGTGGATGCAGTTGGCTTAGTTTAGCTCGAAGCAGGGCAAGTCATGGATCGAGTTGATGTTCGGCTCAGAGTGATTCTGTATTTTGAGTTTGTCTACCAGATGTTTAGTTAGACTGGTATGGTATTCATATTCCTGAGTGATAATATTTGTTGTATTAGAATATTGTGGTTGTTGTATACCTTATGTCAAGGTGATACTAACAACATAAGACTGTATAAGAGAATTGTTGTACCAAGAGTTGTAAGTTAATAAAAGTAGTTATTATAAGTGTTTTCGGATTTCTTGTTTCCAAGTCTATAACCTGAAAAGATTCTTGGTAGTTAGGGGTCGGATGTCATGTTTTAGATTTAATATTGGCAGTTGATTGTTTGGTTGTTAAGGTTTTCCGCGGTAGCGACCCATATCCCTGACCCCGGATTTGGGGGCGTTACACAAAACCCGAAATAGCCATCCCTACTTTTAAGAGAGTAGTTACCAAGTTTATCAAAATACCAATAAAAGAAGTTTGGCCTTAAATATCTTGGCCAAGGAATATGGATAATTAAATCAATTTCAAAAGTAAGGAAATGATTCTGCAATATCTTAGAATTCGAGGACCATCACTCCTTAGGAGTGGTAGAAACAATAGCATTCAAAGGTAAGGATATAGGGGGGAGCACACTTTAAAACTTGTCGGTGATGGAATCCACTGATCTTGATATGTACGAGTACTAAGACCATCTCCAATTCTGTGACACACATCCTTTGAGATAAGTCCCCTTCCCCATAACATACTTTTCCAAATAAAAAAAAGAAGAATTACCAAGCTGAGCCCTCATAACCGAGCAATGAGGAAAGCATTTACTTTTAAAACTTGATCAACTATAAAATTTGGCCAAGAAAGAATAACTATTAATATAATCTAATAACATATCTCATATACAACTATCCAGTAAATAATTTTTTTTCTTAAAACAATATTACGGTAATATATATATATATATATATATATATATATATATATATATATATATATATATATATCTTATTAATGCACTATGAATAACTATTATGGTAATATAATAGTATTTAATGACTAACAAATGATGTCATTTAACTAACACCGTAGTATATTTTAAGAATTTTTTTTCTTTTTCATCCATTTCATTGAGAAAATGTGCTTTACATAAAGAGTAATTCTAGAGTTACCGAATTGATTTCCAAAAGATGAGTTATTATTTTTTTAATAATTATTTTCTCATAAATTTCACGGATTCGCGAGTGTTAATATGAATTTAACTAATAAAGAAACAATATGTATCATTTAGGAATTATTTTTGGATTTTTTACGGTACATGTAACATTACTCTTACATAGATAATTTTTCATGGTTCATTTTATTTTCAAAACAAAGAATAATTTTTCTAACACTTAATACTTTATAGCAGCATAGTGGGTCAAATAATGGAACTAGTAAATATTGACCTTATTATGGGTATGTTGTCTATAAATTATTCATTTTAGTCAATTGATTAATTACGGTGATACATGAACAAAATTTGGCTAACACAATACATTTCAAATGAAAGATCTAGATAAGTTATTGTCCAATCCAATGAGTCAGTTGATTAGACAATTTGTGGGCTAGACAAACTATTAATAACTTGCAAATTTAGGTCGAACTATAATACAGTTATCATCTCATGTAAGAAATCCAATAATCTGTAATCTAGTCCAATAAGTTAGCTAACCATGATTTAGAAGACTATGTACATAAATGGAAAATGTTACCAACGTAAGTCAAAGGTACATCTTAACAAAATGATGGATAGTGGAAATTTTTTTTTAGCTACGATGATACATATACAACAATCATATGTCACCCAAATAGAAATAAGTATATGTTTTTAGAAATTTCAAGATGAACGAGAATCTAATTCAAAAATTTGGGATGACAGAAGATAAATTCTTAGCACTTGAATTATCTTATCAAGCTTATTTCACTTATATTATTAAGTATAAGTTATATTATAAGTTATATTTTAATAAAAAAATATAATTTTTATTTACTTATTATCGGCCATATAGTATATTTCACTAACTTGAGTGTCAGAGTCTTTTGAGACACCACCTCTAGTCTTTTTAGGTCCTAACATCGTTGTTTCTCATCTTTGTTTGACCAGTACTCTCTATATGCAACAGTAGATTTTGACATCTAAAACACTTAATTATTATTAGATAATACAAATTTGGAAATATTAAAAAATAAAATCATCTTAACCATAAATATTATTAAATGATAACTAAATATTATATGGACAAAATAAATTAAAGTTATTGTATTTATTTTCAGACAGAACAATATATGCTCATATTTGACATACAATTGAATTAAAAAATTTAATTCCGTCTATCAAGGATTGCTCTAATAGGTAATAACATTTTTGTCATGTCCATTTTCCTCATGACAGCAAAATATCACCCAACAACACTTTCAATAACATTTTTGTCCTGTCCATTTTCCTCACGACAGCAAAGTATCAAATAACAACACTTTCCAGGGCAAGTGGGATCGGTACACAACGTTCCTGCACAAAAATTAATCCATTCTTATAATACTTGACAAAAATACTATGTTGCTATTTAAATAATTTACAAAAAACTACAATCAAATCAATTAAATATTGATCGTAAAAATCATAATTATTTATTTTTTAAAAATTCCGTAAACGACAACATAAAAAATGTAGAAATTGCTTGAAAATTTTTATAGTCATATACACTTTTAAATATTAGAATCCTTATAGCATGTAATGATAGAATTACCTTACCGGGTAAAGGATGATTAGTGTCTGTCATTTGGCCGCCGTGAACTGACTGCAGCCTCTGATTGATTATAGACCATTGACACAAACATTAAGAAAATGCTGCAAATGATGATTTTTGAGAATGCCATATTTGTAAATAACTTAATTCTTAAACTGTATGTATATGTTGAATGAGATAAATAATACTCCTACAACTTACAACTTATAAGGGTGTATTCAACTGAGATTTTAATGAATTTCTAATAATCCATGAGTTTTAATGAATTTTTTTAAATTCACGGATTGTTTAAATTCTACAAAGAGTGTACACAAATTCTTTTAATTCTATGTAGATTTTGTTAGATTTTAGTGGATTGATTTATCAAGATTCTTGTGGATTGAACAAAATTTCACAGATTCTGTTGGATTGAATTCTCAATATTTTTTTATTTTATAATATTCATATATTACTTAAGGAGATAATATTATATATATATATATATACATATATATTTTAAAATCAATATAGTTCAAAATAAAACAAGATTCGAATAACATATTTCAAAAATAAAATATTTGAATAACAAATTAAAAAATACAAAAATAATATTTCAAAAAAAAACAAATTGAAGTCTCATTCCATGTGTTCCTCGTTCTCATTATATTGGTCATCATCATTCTTTTCATTTGTCAGTATAGTATAAAATGCTTTTATTTTCAAGAAAATATCATCTTGTGTAGATTGTGTACCATTAGCAAATCCACCATATACGAGATTATTTTTTCCTGAAAATAAAATAAAAACTTTTTTCGTAATGTTGCAAACAAATTTTTTTATTATTGGTTAAAAATAAAATATAAAAATGATGAGTATCTTTGTAATGATATTTATGGGCGGAGGTGTGTTTCAATCATTGATAATAATATTTTACTGATTTAGAAATAGAGTTTCTAACAAATTCTTTAAAATCTCTTGGATTTTAAAAAATTTTCAAAAATAAAAAATACACTAGGAAATCCATCAAAATCCACTATTTTATCAAATCCAAAAAATTCATTGATTTTTGAATGCCATCAGATTTTAATGGATTTTTTAAAATCTGAATTGAATACCATTATTTTAAAGGACTTTTTAAAATCCAAGTTGAATACACCTAGATTTTAAAAGATATTTTAAAATCCTTATTGAATACCACCAGATTTTAAAGGATTTTTTAAAATCCAAATTGAATACACCTAGATTCTAGAAATCTATTAAAATTCTTTAAAATCCGGATTGAATTAAGGGTGTATTCAACTTAGATTTTAATGAATTTCTAATAATTCATGGATTTTAATGGATTTTTTTAAATTCATGGATTGTTTAAATTCTAAAAAGACTCTACACAGATTCTTTTAATTCTATGTAGATTTTGTTAGATTTTAGTAGATTGATTTATCAAGATTTTTGTGGATTGAACAAAATTTCACAGATTCTATTGGATGGATTTCTCAATATTTTTTTATTTTTTTTTATTTTATAATATTCATATACTACTTAAAGAGATAATATTATATATATATATATATATATATATATATATATATATATATATATATATATATATATATATATATATATATATAGGGTTTGATTCAAATGAGAATCAAACCTTAAAAGAGAACCGAAGATCTATTTATGATCGTTGGGTTCATACAAGATAAATAGCTTAGATTGACTTAGATTTAAGTTGTCAATTAATACAAAATATTCACAAATAAACTACAAGGACAAGGATGTAATTACAAATTTTTTTAAATTAATTAAGAATCAATCAAAAATTAATCAAGTATCAATCAGTTACAACTTTCGTATCATATATCTCCCTCATGTATAGTTACATTTATTCCATCTCTTTAGCTTACCTTATAACGACTTAGAATTTTTCGCAAATTATTAAATGCTTATTTAATTGTTAAATGTGGAAATTATGTGAATTATATGATAGATAAATTTTGTGAAGTCAAGGTATATGTGAAATCATGTTTATGTGATTATATGATGATTTCGTACATGTTCGTGGAATTTTGTTTGTATTTTTACAACATTAAAAGTATTTTTAAAGTGCATTTTTAATCTTTTAAAAATCTTATAAAATCATTGGAATTGATTTAAATCATGAAATCTTTTGCATTATCATCTTTGAGATAAGAATTAGTTTTTAAAATTAGTGTGGGTATTTAATTATGTGTTTTGGTATTTTAAAATGATTTAAAAAGTATTATTTCTTTTAAAGAACCTTTATTTCGAAAATTCGTATAAAATTCACTTTTTATCCAAATATTATTTTAAAAATATGGGGATGCTTCTAATTTCATGAACTTTATTTTAAAAAAATTTATGAAATATTTTCTCCCCATTTCCTATTTTATTTCAATTTAAAAGTGATTAAAATTATAGTTTTTCCGAAAAGTAAATAGTAATTAGTAAATTACCATTTTGCCCTTGCAAAATTGGTAAGAGGCGACAGCCTCTTCTTCATTTTTTTTGCAGTCTCTCACGAATCTCTCTGTTCTCTCTCTTCGTTCTCTCTCTCTCTCCCTTAACACTCTCTCTTCCTTGTTTTGTATGATCTGAAACCGCAGTTGTGCTCGGTTTTTGATTCTTTATCTAGTACTGTGGATGCATGTTGATTTGGTGATGATAGTTTCAAAACCCATTTTGAGTTTTGATTGATTTGCTTCGGTTTTAATGTTAAACTGATGCCCATGAATTCTTGTGCTTATTTTTATACTTGAATCATGTTGGTATTGAGTTTATCAGTTCGTGTTTGAATATATATGCATGTATAGCTTGTTCGGTGCTGTTGTTCGAGTTCTTGACTCATTTTCCTTGCTGTCCAGTTCGACTTTAATGCTTATACATGATTATATTCGATGTTAACTGCTTATAAATGGTAGAATTTTCATGTTGGAGGCTCAAATTAAGAGTACCACCGAAACTTTTGCCCGTCGGCAATGATTTTCGTAATGAGCCGGTGAATCGACGATGATGAACATGAGTCAAAAATATAATTATTATTCGTATATAATGTTTTCGAAATTTATAAGGCTGCATGATTAGTTTTCGAAATTTTTAGAACACTAACTCGAATTTATATGAATATATGTGAATTATTTGGATTATTAAGAGATATGTGATGATAGTGATTCGTTAAACATGGTTTAATGATTATTGATGATTTCGGATTATGTGGTAAATAGTATGATTATGAATTATCATGATATTATGTATTCCATTGGAAGTGTAGGTGGATATTGAATCCATTATAGGTATTTGATTGTGAAGTGGAGTCGGATATGTTCCGACGGGATAGTCCATATTATAAAGGGGACTCTGTCCGATTTTCGTGAAATTATTTATGTAGTAAAGTGTATATCTAATAGTATGACTTCTAATGAGTCAAATTTATCTGCTAAGTGGCTACGTGATATGTATGTTTTATGTGCTACGTGCTTAAGTGAATATCTATTTACGAGGTGATTCTAGTATAATGTTAGGTACGTATGTTATATGTTGAGTATCGATGCGTTATAAGAATCGTTTGGGTAGAATAGGATTAGACGATTAAGAGTTATAGTATTCTAAAGTAGTGATTATGGTTTATGTAGATACGAAGGACGTAGGCCCTAGCAATAAAGGAAAAGCTAAGGTTGAGTTTCAGTAGGCTGAGCTGTAGCTGTTGCATTCTACCGGAGGCAAGTAGCTCTGTCTTTCCTCTGAAAGTTTATATTATTGAAACTGTTGTATCTTGTAGATTCAAGCATGCCTATTCCATACCATGTTGATCATACTTCTGTTATAAACTTACCTTTGTATGTATCCAAAACCTTTATTGATAAACCCTGGTTCAACACATGTAAACCCTAGACCAGCATAATTCGTTTTAATTGCTTCTTGACCATACTGCATTCCAGAGTTAAACAAAACAAATTCTTTTTAATTGCTTCTTGACCATATATGTCCTACAATTTACTATAATCAAGTCATATTGACTGACCGATAAACCAGTGTTCCACTTGACTTATATCCGTGACCCGGATACCCTGTGTTGATTTTAAAATACTTATCAAATATCATGTTGCCCTAAACACTGCTTTACAAACTTCTTATCCTTTATCAATGACTTTTAAACCTTACAACTTGATCAAATGATTTTAAAACTAGACTTAATTGATATCTTTGACCTTTGACTTGGATTGTTCCCTTATACCCTGATTGAAGCCCCGATTTCCACTTGAGTCAATATCTTCTTGATTCAGACTTGTACCCCTTTTCATTGATGTTAGAAAACCTAGTCAAAACCTTTGACTTCTATCATTGTAAATCAAAATGAGATGTTTTCTTAAAATACTTTGAGGTTACTTAGACTGGGTTGATTTGTTATCAGAGAGTCGAAGGTACCTCGAAGTAAATGTTTTTGAAAAGATTAAGTATTAAAATGTTTTATGAAGATAAAAGAGTTTTGAAAAGCTTAATGTTTTAAAAATAAGATTTATAATAAAAAATTTAGGAACTCAGTCTAAATGGTTTCCACGGATTCTTGACGATTGGAGAGACGGGCGAACGGGTAATGCTGGTTCCGTCAATTTTTGAGATGTAGTATTGTGTAGTTCTGGTCTGTCCAGTTCGACACCTTTATAGGCCAATGTGTTGCCTCTTGGGAACCCAAGCTATCCTAATGAAAGGAAATGATGGCCAGAGGGACTTTGTGTCTGGTATGGGGACTTTATGGGTTGATCACCCGTATTGTCTATTATGAAATAAAAACATCCAATCAGTTTTCTTAAAGTGATGATTACTTTTTATTTACCATGAAATGAAATTGGTTTACTAATTGAAATGTAAATTACTTTACACATTTTTGAAATATCTATTGTTATCCTGTTCATCAGATGATATCCTCTTTTTACTAAATACCAGTATTGCTTTTACCGATTCCAGTATATTTATGTCATATTTTGAATTACTATCATCTTCTGCGATACCCCGTTATATTGTTTTCAGTTGAGATCTTTAGTTACTTGCTGAGCGTTGGCTCATTATTATTTTGTCTAACCCTTTTGACAGTAATCTAAGAATCATGGTTCGTACAATCCAAACCGCAAGGAAGCGCACTTACCGTGGTCCTGAGTTGGTTTGTTTTGAGATAGCTCTCGAGGTAGATGCAATAACAGCTCAGTGAGGAGATCTTTATTTAGTTGTGAGAACGGGCAGTAGAACTTTTGAGAACTTTGGTGTGTAATAATAATATATTTTTAAATTCAGGTTTGTAATAATAATAATAAGGCATAATGACCTTTTAGCCCTCGAAGTTTTATACGAAATACCTATCAGCCCTCAATGTTTCAAAACGTTCAAGTTTTATATTCGCAGATTCTTTTGAAATGTGTTCAAGTTTGGTTAACGAATAGATTTTTATATTGCACAAGCATTTCAATTTTTATTTTAAATTATAAATCTGCTTTAGACCTAAGCAATTTTAAATATAGTGCACTAAAATAAACACATTTATTGGTATTTATATTTGCAATAAAATACATTTACTCAAATTAGAGTTCTTGGTGTTCATATATTAAAAATAATTACTTCAACAAACTTGCAATTAAAAAAATATTAAGAAATTCTAAAATATTCTACTTTAGAACTTCTTAATCCCACACCTGAACTCGTAACCAATTTTGTTTTAAATGGGAATAAGTCATTCTCGTAACCAATTTTGTTTTAAATGGGAATAAGTCATTGGTGTTCTTTTCATTCAGACATTATTCTTTAAATTACAGGTTGTAGCATTAAACAAAATAAAGTTTTACATGTTTTACACATTCTACATTCGAACCTTCTGCTTCCACAGTAGAAGACGTACTACACTTGGGAGGTTAATATTATTCCGTTCTTTTTTCCACAAAAACTACACTTGTACTTTTTAGTCCCATCACTAAACTTGTCTTAAACATCAAATTTATTAATATTGATATTGGTCTTGAATTATTTTTACGAATATAAATGTAAGTCCTTCAATCACATCCACTATGAACAATTAATTTTTCACTACCAATATGTTCTAAAATTGAAAATGAAAAAAAAAGGTAATTAATGTGTCTTACCATTATTCTAGGTCTTTATGTTAAAAAAATTATTTCCACAAACTTCCAATTTTAAAAATACTTAAGGTTTGTCATATATTCTACTTTTGAACTTCTCCAAACTATAGCTAAACTCACAATCAAAATCGTTTAAATGGAGATAAGTCATTGGTGTTCGTTTTTTCATTCTTTTTGGTTTACCATAAAAATATTATGTTTTTTTTATCAAATTCTACATTCGAACATTCCGGTTCCACATTAGAATTTGTCTGACACTTGAGAGGTTAATAACATTAGATCGTCGTCATTGTTTTCAGATTCGTCGTCATCGGTTTTGTCATCAAGAAACATATTATGAAAACGGTCGTTGTCAGATTCGTCGTCGCTAAGTTTAGGTCAAGGTCTCCAGTTTTAGTAAGGCTCTTGATACCAAGATAGAGTATTCGCAAATACTCTTTTACTCAATCGTGAAGGCATAAAGTCTTTTTTTGTTTACAATATAATGAACGCTTATATTGGCAATACCTAATCGTAACAATTACGGTAACTTCCCGTATTACATCATATAAATATGTCAACACAATCCTGTCACTAACCATGTCTTTTAATATAGATATGGTCACCGAGATTGTAAACAGTTAAATTAATTATTACAATTGTGATATTATATAAAGAGATACCCCCTCCGTCCCACTATGATCTTTGCATCTCAGCTGGGCACGGAGACCAAGGAATATAATTTAAATAGTGGGTGTAATAGTGTAGTAGTAGGTTAATAGTGATTTTACCAAGGAATATAATTGAAATAGTGGGTGTAATAGTATAGTAGTGGGTGTAATAGTGATTTTATTGTTAAAATAGGTAAATTAGTGGGTGTAATAGTGTAAAGTGTTGAAAAGTAGAGTGATGTAGTGGAGTAGTGGGTGTAATAGTGTAAAGTGTTGAAAAAGTAGAGTAAAGTACGGGATGTAATGATGTATTTTATTGTTAAAAGTTATTATTTTTGGTAGTATAAAAAAATGGGTGGGACGTCCCAAATTAGTAACTGTAAAGAATCCAGTGGAACGGAGGGAGTAGTAGAGAGCTGCTGGTCGTGCAGCCGTAGAAAATAGAAGTGAGTAGGCACTGTCGTCGCACTGACCAGTGCATGTTCAAACCTGACAATCTTCAGTTCTTCACACTATGTTCACATTTTTACTCCGTTTTTCAATTGAATATTTAAACCCCGCCTATTTCACATCCATTTTGTATGTATATTTTACAAAGAAACACCGTTGTAAGCGATTGTTACAATACAGTATACAAAAAAAATGTATAATACGTGTGTTATGGAACAGAAACTAGGTTACTAGTGTTGCGGCTAGAGTTTGTGTATTTAATGCAAAGGTGTGTGAGCTTCGTGCTTTAATGGCTGCTCTCGTGCTCGTGGCTGAATCTGCCTTCACAAGATGCCTACGTACTTTGATGAATATCAAAGATCAAGCCAAAAAAACGTAGTTCTAGGGTGAGGGGTCTGACCCTTTATATAGGCTGAGAAGCCTTAGAATTATGATAGGATTTGGAGACTTGGTGGACAAGTCTTTGAGGAAGGTTCTAGATCTATTCCTTATAGGAATCAGTTTCCATATCGAATTGGATGCCTTCGTGGCTAAGTCTGATGGGGATATTATCCTTATCCAACTCTTATTGCTGAGCTGTTTATTTCCCCCAGTATTAATTACGAAATTAATATTAAAATAGGGATTCTGACCTCATTAATGGGCCCCGTGTTTGGACCACAATGGGTCTAATTAATACCATATTAAATGTGTCTTTAGGGCTTATTTTCAGCCCATATCATTTGCCCACCAACTTCTAGGAAAACTGATCAGGTTTTCCTCGAAGTTTTAACGGCCTTTCTGAGACTTGGGTCTGGGTTTATCGTTTGTCGTACACTAGTGTTTCACGAATACCGTCTTAATGTAAAGTGTGGAGCGACCTACACATTTACGACGTTTGGCTTTATTCGAAGCTAATGGTATTTACGTCTTACAGGGAGTTACAGATAATTTCCTTGCGTTCTTTATGTACCCACAGGTATTTTTCGTAATTTTTCCTAATAATTTAGGAATTTTTATGTACCCATAGGTATTTTAATTATTTTTGGATATTTTCCAAAAATAATCAATAGTACTTTCAAGCATATAATAATTTTTCCATTATCCGGGATTTTTTGGAAATTATAATCATCATTGACTTGTTTTCAGAATTTTTAAAGGATTTCCTTTCATTAATTTCAGAAAGATATCCTGCCAAAAAATGAAGCTTCCTGGGCGTGAGTACCCCCGCCAAGGAGACACTTTCCTTAGGCACGCCTAGGAAGTTTTGTCTCCTGGGCGTGGGTATACCTTCGTCCTTTATAAATCATCCTGGGCGTGGGTACCCCCGCCAAGGAGACACCTTCCTTAGGCACGCCTAGGAGGTTTGGTCTCCTGGGCATGGGTATATCCTCATCCCTCAAAAATCAACGTGGGCGTGGGTACCCCCGCCAAGGAGACACCCTCCTTAGGCACGCCTAGGAGGTTTGGTCTCCTGGGCGTGGGTATATCCTCATCCCTCAAAAATCAACGTGGGCGTGGGTACCCCCGCCAAGGAGACACCCTCCTTAGGCACGCCTAGGAGGTTTGGTCTCCTGGGCGTGGGTATACCCTTGTTTTAAAAAACCAACTTGGGCGTGGGTACCCCCGCCAAGGAGACACCTTCCTTAGGCACGCCTAGGAGGTTTGGTCTCCTGGGCGTGGGTATACCCTTGTTTTAAAAAACCAACTTGGGCGTGGGTACCCCCGCCAAGGAGACTCCTTCCTTAGGCACGCCTAGGAGGTTTGGTCTCTTGGGCGTGGCCCCTTTTAATTGGGCTTCCTGCCTCTAAACTCCGATAGACTTTTATCCTATTTTCTAAAAATGTCATAGAACATTTTAGAATTTATTAAAATTAATTCAAAATTTGAATTTCATGGGCTTCCCGCCTATTCAATGGCCCAGTCACCTGTTGACAGCCCATTTACTTGCTATAACCGGTTGAGTGACCAACCGTGAACTCTATAAAAGAGTGGTGTGCGTCCCTCATTTCACATCTCACTTTTCTGCAAGAATTTTCTCTCAATATCCCACAAATACTTTCCAAAAAGCTCTGCTACGGTTCTGTCGCGAGGCGATTTCCGGCACCTTTCCACCGCCCTATTCCCTAGTTTCCGTTTGAAGATCGTTGAATCTTCATCTTCCCCAACTTTTTCTTTCAATTTTTCTGGGTTCAAGCCTTCAAAGGAAGCATTTCAATGGAGGATTCCAGCTCTTCAGGCCAGTCTCAACTCGCTCATACTTCTACCACTGCTCCAAGGCTTTAAAGGGGTAAGAACCCTAAAACATCTCTTGTCCATGCCAGTGTTTTTTCCCTTAGAGATCTTTTAAACGAATTTGGTCAAGCTTTTCCAAATATGCTTCATTTAGATGCTTACGAGTATAAATCAAAATACAAACAGCATAGGGTAGATATTTTAGCCCAACTTTTTCGTATTAATGGGCCTTATAGGGCTGTTGTTCCGGCCTCAAATGAAAGGGTTTGTCACCCAAAGCCTGGGGCAATTAGGGTTTACAAAGAAACTTTTTATGCTGGTTTCCGCCTTCCACCTCCTCCTTTTGTTTACCGTCTTTTGGCTGAAGCCAGGGTTTGTCCAACCCAAATTATGCCAAATGCATGGCATTTTATCTATTATTTCATGGTCCAATGTAAGAAACATGGGCTTGAGCCCAGTATTTCTGTTTTTCGATATTTATTTAAATTTGTCAATTCTTTTGACAATTCGGGCTGGGTCAAAATCCAACATCGTTCTTTAGCCCGTTCTTGTTTTGTTTCGGATTCCGCTCCTGATTCCCTTCCTGATTGGAAGAGGGAGTGGTTTTATGTCTTTTTGGATGGGGATGATTGGGACAACTATTTTCGGCCCAATTTCTACAGATCCGTTGATGGGCCTGTCAGGAGTATAAAATTGGGTGTGGAAGAAGAGGCTGCCATAGCTTTGTTAACATCTGATAATTTGCATCAATGTGCAAATTTGATTTCTGAAGATTCGTTGCAGGCCCATGGGCTAAGCGATTTGGGCCCTAAGGGTAATTAACTTGAAATCCTCACCTCTTGCCTTATTAACATTTTATGCTAGATATAATTTTCTAACATTTTGTAATCATTTTGCAGCCAAAGCTGCTCTGGGAGCAATTTTTAAGCAGAGGGAGGCTGCTGCTGCTGCTAGGGTAGTAACAGAAAATCCTAGGGCCAAAAGGGCCAGGACTGATGATGCTTCTCCTGCAGTGGAGCATGTTCCTGCTTTTCTTCAAGAAAAGCCAGTTCCCATTGAGGAAGACCTCACTCCCTTCACAGTGGGATGGGGTTTATGCAATAGGGACACAGCTGTAGGTGACTTTAGGGCTGCAGCTGAGTGGTCTAGGAGCGTGGTTACTCCACGAGATAGGGTCCACATTGTGGAGTCCTCTGATGATTTGCAGATTGAGCTTCTTGGGGCCCAAGCTGTTGCTTCGGTAATTTCTTGTTCAACTTCTTAATTTAATTGTATTTCCGTTTCCCTTATTTACTTGTTTTCTTTGCAGATGAACGCCTACCTTCAGGCCGTCGTTCATAACCTGAAGGAGGTACGTGCTGACAAGACTATAGCTGAGAGGGACAGAGACAGATACTTTGACTCCTCTGAGGCAAACTTTGCTCGTTTTAGGGAGGTGGAGAAGGAGCTGGCTGCTGAGAAGAAGAAGAACAGGAAGCTACAGCTGGAGGTGCAGCAGAACAGGGAACACATCATAGCTGATTACAAGGCTTCTAAGGACTTTCAAGATGTCCTGAATGCCGATTATGATGCGAACTTTCCTGGTACCTTCAAGGAGTGTTGGGAGAAGATCATCGAGGAACTGAGTGGGAAGATTCAGGGGGTGTCCCTGGAGAGGTTCCCGGTTCCTGCTATCCCTGGAGTGACAGCTGCTATGGAGGTTGCTACAGAGACAGCTGTGGATGGGGACTCTCAGCCCACTCAGGATCCACCTTTTTCTCCTGGGATAGAGGCAGCAGATCCTCCTTCTACCCAATGAGATGTTGTAGTTGATGACCTAGATGCGTAGATGGACCTGCGTGGCTTATTTCTGCTTTTTATCTTTATTTATTCTGAACTTTTGCCCTTCGGGGTTTAAGACTTAACTTATCTATGCAGTTAGTTTCTTTTGTTTCCATATTCTCGTTTTTGCTTATAGTTCGTTAAACTTTAGAATTTTTCGAGTACTTGGCCCCCTGGCTGGTACTAAACTCATAAGCTAGTTCAACATTTGCCTTTCGTATTTATTTTAAAGGAGGAATAACTCATCGAGAAAACAGAATAAATTCCATTATGCTGTCAAAGGACATCAATAAGATGGGTTCAACCCTTACATAGATACTCTATCTCCTACTTGGAGCAACATGCTCTATAAAGGTCCAAGCCTTTGTCAAAAGAACTTAAACATAATAAACTTTGAGGTTCACAGCATGCCAAGTTCGGGGCACCTCAACCCCGTCCAAGGTTTCTAACTTGTAGGATCCTCGTCCCAACACCTTTCTGACTAGATACGGTCCTTCCCAGTTTGGTGCTAACTTTCCTTTCTGGCCAACTCCTGAGGCTTCAATCTTCCTTAGAACCATGTCGCCTTGCCGAAAGAATCTTTCCTTAACTCTCTGGTTGTAGTGAAAAGAGGCTCTCTTCTGATATTCAGCATTCCTAGCATTAGCTTCGTCTCTAACCTCGTCAATTAAGTCAAGGGCAAGTCTCATCCCTTCTTCATTAGTTTCTGGTTCATATGCCTCAACTCGAGGAGACGCTTGCATGATCTCCAAAGGCACAACTGCCTCAGCTCCATAAGCCAGCAAAAATGGGGTTGCTCCAGTTGTTACCTTAGATCGGGTTATCACCAGTTGAAGATCAAACCTGAAGATGTACCAAAAACGGCATTTAGGACTCGCTATGGACATTACGAATTTCTAGTGATGCCATTTGGATTGACGAATGCTCCAGCTGCTTTCGTGGATTTAATGAATCGCGTATTCAAGAAATATTTGGACAAGTCCGTGATTGTATTTATTGAGGACATCTTGATTTACTCTAAGAATCAAGAAGAACACGCAGAGCACCTCCGAATAGTATTGGAAACTTTACGCAAGGAAAGGTTATATGCAAAATTCTCTAAGTGCGAATTTTGGCTAAGTACAGTGCAATTCCTAGGACACATTGTGAGCAGTGAAGGGATTTCGGTTGACCCTGCGAAAGTGGAGGCTGTTGTAAATTGGGAAAGGCCAAGGACTCCAACAGAAGTAAGAAGCTTTCTTGGACTAGCAAGATATTATCGGAGATTTGTAATGGATTTTTCAAAGATAGCTACACCATTGACTAAGCTTACCAGAAAGAATGAGAAGTTTGAATGGACTCCCAAGTGTGAAGAAAGTTTTCAAGAACTTAAGAGACGATTAACATCTGCCCCGGTTTTGACGTTGCCAGACGATACGGGAAATTTTGTAATCTATAGTGATGCTTCCCATAAGGGTTTAGGATGCGTATTGATGCAGCATGGAAAAGTAATTGCTTATGCTTCTCGACAGTTAAAAGATTATGAGATAAGATACCCAACTCACGATCTCGAATTAGCTGCGATTGTTTTTGCATTAAAGATCTGGAGACACTATTTATATGGAGAAAAGTGTGAGATTTACACGGATCATAAGAGTCTAAAATATATCTTCACCCAGAAAGAATTGAATATGAGAAAGAGGCGGTGGTTAGAATTAATCAAGGACTATGATTGTTCGATTAATTACCATCCAGGGAAGGCCAATGTGATGGCTGACGCGCTAAGTAGAAAAGAAAGACTTAAGATGGTAGTATCGTCAAAGGAATTGATCAAAGAAATTGAGAGATTTGACTTGGAGATTAAGATTCCTGTTCAAACCAATGAAAGAGTATATGAAATCTCCTTACAACCAGAGTTAATCGAAAAGATTCGTCGTTGTCAAGAGAAAGTGATGGAAGAAGAGAGGGATCAGTTATCAGGAGAAGAATTTCAAAGTCCAAAGGATGTCAAGGGAATTAAAAGATTTGCTTCTAGAATTTGGATACCGAATGTTGCAGAATTAAAGGAAGAGATTTTGAGTGAAGCACATAATTCGAGGTAGTCTATTCATCCCGGGAGCACGAAGATGTATCAGGATATCAAGCAAAACTATTGGTGGCCAAACATGAAAAGAGAGATTGCAGAATGGGTAAGTAAGTGTTTAACCTGTCAGAAAGTGAAGGCAGAACATCAACGACCAAGTGGACTTTTACAACCCTTAGAGATACCCGAATGGAAATGGGAGCATATTACCATGGATTTTGTCATAGGATTGCCCCGAACTAAAGCCAGCCATGATGCAATTTGGGTTATTGTTGACCGGCTCACTAAGTCTGCGCATTTCCTACCAATCAGTGATAAGTATTCTGTTGAAAGATTGGTGAACCTATACCTAAAGGAAATTGTGGTTCGTCATGGGGTGCCCGTTTCAATTGTATCTGATAGGGATGCCCGTTTTACTTCTCGATTTTGGAAAAGTTTTCAAGAATGTCTTGGCACGAAGTTGAATCTGAGTACTGCATATCACCCCCAGACCGACGGACAAAGTGAAAGAACAATTCAAACAGTTGAAGATATGTTAAGAGCCTGTGCACTTGATTTCAAGGGAAGTTGGGATGATCATTTGCCCCTGGTTGAGTTTGCATACAACAATAGTTACCACTCCAGCATAGGCATGGCACCATACGAAGCGCTATACGGAAGAAAGTGCAGATCACCGTTATACTGGGATGAAGTAGGGGAAGGAAAGATACTAGGGCCAGAACTACTTCAACAAACTAAGCAAGCAACCGAAGTGATTCGAAGAAGGTTAGTTGCAGCTCAGGATCGGCAGAAGAAGTATGCGAATCAAAAGAGAAAGGACAAAGCATTCGAAGTGGGAGATAAAGTGATGCTGAAAGTTTCACCTTGGAAGGGGGTAATGAGATTCGGAAAGAAAGGCAAATTGAGTCCCAGATATATAGGACCTTTTGAGATTCTCAAGAAGATAGGACCCCTAGCTTACCAGTTGGCCCTACCTCCAGACCTCCAGCATATTCATGACGTATTTCATGTTTCTGCATTAAGAGAATACCATTCCGATTTCAGACATGTCATAACCTACGATCCAGTGGAAATTCGTCATGATCTGACATACGAAGAGCAACCAGTACAGATTCTGGATCACAAGGTGCAAGAGTTAAGGACTAAGCAAATAAATCTGGTGAAAGTACTTTGGAGAAATCATCAGGTGGAAGAAGCTACGTGGGAATTAGAAAGTGAAATGCGAATTAAGTATCCTGAATTGTTTAGTGCGTAGTCTTGATTCCGAGGACGGAATCCTTTAAGGGGGGAAGGCTGTAATAACCGCAAATTTTCGAATAATATTTTCTACTCGTTATTTATAATTATTCAAAGGTCAAGGCATTAATATATTTAATTAGCATATTTTTGGTTAAATTTTAAAATTTTATATTCGTATGCAAATAAATGTTTATTTTATCTATTTATTTATAATTATTAGGTATTTATTAAAATTAGAAATTTAGGAAATAGGATTTTAATTTTGGATGGATATTAATTTTATATCGCAGAATTTATTTTACAAATCGACATTTGGGTCTCGTTATATTTATCCAGCAGGAAAACGACGATAATAATGTCACCGTTTTAACTGTTCGAATCGTTAAATGCGAAGGAGGAGACATCAAAATTCTATTTTTTCGGAACACCACATTTCTTTCACCAAACACCAGATATTCTGTACAAAACACAAAAATATTCTATCACAAAACACAACATTTCTTTTCAGCAATTCAAAACATTCCAGCACATTATTTTTGGGTGTGTCTCCCACGTGTTGTCCCCACGCGAAACAGAACTGTCGTTTCATTATTTTCAAACAGGGAGATAAGAGGAGGGGTTATATATAAAACATATACAGTTATACAAGACTCGGGTTTTTTCTTTTTATCACCACAAACACAACACAAAGTCTTATTCTCTCTAAACCAAAGTACCAAACCCACAGGCTATCTTCTTTTTTTCTAATTTCCTTCTCTGCGTACAGAGCAAACCAAGGTAGTCTGTTTGTTTTTTTTTTCTTTTTCTTTTCCCCTGCTTATTTGTTCTTCCTTGTTCCATTTTGTACCGTTTGGGTTTGTGTTGTCGTAATGGTTGTTGAATTGGGTGTTGCGTGTGGGTTTGTGTCCGAGGTGAGTGGTGGTGTATGTGAGTGTTGTAGTCGGTTTGTAATCGAAGTAAGGGGGGTATAGGAATCGGAGATGTAGACAGATGTTTTGAGAAGACGGGGGATTATTGGTTTTTTCTGCCGTTGTTTGTTAAGTGTGTTGTTCGGGTTGTGTGGTTTCGGTCTAAGAGGAGAACAGATGAGTGGAGACGAGGGGGAGATAGGAGTAAGGAAGGAACGGCGGTGGTGGTTGTGTTGAATCGAAAACAAGGGCGACACGGAGAGATTTTTGCAGCGGTGTTGTTGTGGGTTGTTGTAGTTCGAAGAGAGAGTGAGAGAATTGGAGAGGTTGAGACAAAGAAAGAATGAGCGTTGGTTTGTTGTTGAGATGAGGAGAGGGAGTATGAAGAGGGGTCGAATTGGAGGCTGTGTTTGTGAATTTGTGTTGTGGCCGTGAGAGGCAAAGAAGAGAGATAGAAGGCAGAGAGAGAGAGAGAGAGAGAGAGAGAGAGCAGGAGAGACAGGGGAGAGAGATTTCGAGAAAAAATTCTATCTGTCTGTTTCGAGGAATAAACGGAATAAAAACGTAACAATAAATAAATATATATACATATTTATATATATATAAAATAAATAAAGAGATATTAATAAAAGAGGTTAAATATTAGTAAATTGAGAGAAACGATTAATTAATAAAATGAGTTTAATAAATGATTGTATGTTTTAAAAAATTGGTTTTAATAAGTTGTTAGTAAAAATGGTAATTGATTTATTTAGTGGAATATTAAAATGGTAATTGACTTGTTAGTAATAAATAATTGTGAGTATTTGGATATAGTTTAGAGATTTATTGATTAGTTGATTTATTAAATATGATTTTAGTTTCGGATTATTCTGATTAATCAAATCTGATTATTTCAAAGGTTAAAATTAGATTATTATTAAAATGAGTAAAGAAATCAGTATTGTGAGAATAATTAAGAATAGAATTCTTTTGTTATATTGATTAAAAGTGGAAATATTAATTTTGGATTTAAATTGGGTTATTAATTAAACAGAAATATTTGTGATTTATTGGGCGTAATTTTAGAGGTTTAATAATTAGTTGATAAAATGGAGATTTAATTGTGAATAAATGGAGTTAAATAAAGGTTTAATTTTGGGATAACTGATAATAAATATTTTCAGATTATTTTAGTGGGTTAAATCTGAATAAGATTTATTTATTTACGAGATTTAAAATGGTTTACTTCCGTTATTAATTGTGATTGATTATTTAGAGATATTTAGAGACCCTTTTTATTTAAGGAAATTCCCTTACGAGCGTTTAGGGCAGGATTTTCGGATATTAAAGTATTATGTTTTCGAGATTTGATTTATGAGTTTGAAAGAGAGTTTTACCCGGGGATTTAATTTCCGTTAAGTACGTTAGAGATTTTCGGGAAAATATTTTAGTATTTAAATATTATATTATCGGATCAGGTATATTCCTTTTTGACGATTCGCTCACGTATTTTCTGGTTGACATTGTTAGTGCCTAATTCTCGAGCCGTAGACCGAAGTCGAGCCCACGGGTAGAGTATAATTTTATCTGCATTTTTCTGCACTTGGAGATCGAGGCAAGTTCTTTCTGACCCTCACTCCTTTGAAAAATTTCGTGATATGCTGAGATATTATGATATTGAATTATCTGTTTAAATTGCTAGTTCGTGATAAAATATTCTGTTATCAAATATTTATTTAGAAATTATAGAAATGCTCTCTAAAATTATAGAACGTAATTTGATTGAATTCTAGGGCACCTTATTGTTCGAGATGACCCTTAATTATTATTCAGCTATAATTACACTCATATATCGAGGTAGTTAGATCTTTATTGACTTCAAACGGATTTATTGTTCATATCCGATAAACTTTATTTCGATAATTAAATTTGATTCATTGTTCGAATCAAAGTAGATATACGCAGAATAGTTTAGAGATGAAGGGTATATCATCAGAAGTTCCTCTAAATTACCTACTCAAACGTATCTAGAAGTTTCATTCCGTATCAGGTCATTCTTATTATTTCAAGACGACTCCACAAGATTTATTCTGATCCGTGAACCTTTCTTGTTCATGGTTGCTACTATATTGTCTTGAATTGACATATTGTTTGTGTCAATACAATAAATTAATTCCTTTTGAGATTATTGTGACGGCCTATTGTCCAGGTCGGTTTTGTTCAAAGTGTAGACTGGCGATCGGCCAGAAGTGAATATGAATCCAAACCAATCAATTTTATTCGGAGGAATAATCGTATAATCCACTGGTCAACATGGGAGATGGCCCATGGGTTTCTTTCAGATCAACACGGGAAAATAAACTCGTGGTATCGAAAGAGAATGTTTATATTTTGGCACAAATGTTGCCAAGTTGACTTTTCAACCACCTTTACGCTAGCAGAATGATATTGTGATACTTGCGACATAGTAGTGATCGTGCTATGGGGTATCACGGGTGTGCGGTACTTGCGACACAGCGGTTGATCGCGCTGTGGGGTATCGTAGAGGCGGAAGACCAGTATCTCAAGCTTTTCAATTTCAACTTCATTGTTCTGAGATAGATTGTTATTGTCTATCAGTAAGTGTTATCATTATCAAGATACATTGCCTGCAAATGAGAATCTTTCTTAATCAAAGTTGATTTCTTTCCATCTTTCCATTATTAGTGAGAGAGCGAGTCAGTAGACTTGCTGAGCACCTAGTTGCTCACTCTTGTTGTTAATATTGTTTTTCAGTAAAGTTGGAAAAAGGCGAAACCGCACGTTTCAAGGGGAAGGAGATAATGCACCAGGGCACGAAGTCAAAATAGTATGCTTTCCTCTAAGGCGACGACCCTGTCGAAGACTGCCTATGTTTGGCGTATCTTACGATATCTTGTATAATTATTATTATGTTGTACTATTCAGAGTTTTGTCGATGCTTGGACTTGTGGGATGGAACCACTGTTGTACGATAAAGCCTTTATGATGATTATGTATTGTAATGCTTCTTGGATTAAGACAGGTATTGACGGAGTGGCGACCCCAGTCCACAGATGTTGAATTTTGGGGGCGTCACAGCTTGGTATCAGAGCGTTAGTTATATTTTTAGGAATCGTACGAGCCTAGAATTATACGCGACGTGAGAATTTAGAGATATAGTACAACGTTGATATTTTAGCACTAAGTGCCCTACGCCATTATATTTATACCTTTATCTAATCGATTTGGAACCTGGTTATAACTGAGACTTCTTGTACCTTTTGTAGATGTCGACATCCGGACCAGCTGACATTCGTTCCAGCCGAGATAGATCCCCCACACCTTACCCGCACAGGTTACGAGATTCCAGTTCGGGTTCAGACAGTGATCCATCAGAGGAGTACATGCCGCTTGATAGCGTTTCGGAGGACTCTTCGGTTCAGATCCTTACACCTTCTCCTCCGCAGGTGATAGATCTAGCAGATTCCCCAGACCAGATTATAGAGCTAGTCGATTCACCCATTCCGGTGACGGTTGTAGAGACTCCTACTCTTGTTACTGAGCAGCCAGCTCAAACTCCAGCTCCTGAGGCGTACAGGCATGAGACACCCGAGCCGTTTATATCCGAGCCGATTGTGGAGGGCCAGTTTTTGCCCATTCGCACCGGAGTAGCAGCACCTACTTCTTCTATGCTAGTCTATGTGATGACTTCAGCAGCTCCTACCATACCCGATTACATGCTTCCATCAGACGGAGATGCTCCAGCTTGTGACACGGCTCCACCTGCACCTACCATCCATATCCCGGCTCCAGGGGTGATGATACCTTCTGCTCCAGCTTTTCCAGCTCAGCCTGCCGGTATGCCTACACAGCCTATAGTAGGTAGAGAGCCAGTGCCCTGGATTGTTCATGATCACCTTTACCAGCAGTTTCGCTGGGTTTGGGCGCGCTACGAGGAGATCTTTGCTACGAGGGATGCCATTCTGCGATTATTGTCAGTGGATCCTATTACAGTTCACGGAGGTGGTAGCCTACTTGTGAGAGATGTATCCATGGAGATCGTACATCAGATCTCTATCTCTATCTTGACAGGGCTGCAGACTGATATTACAACCTTACCATCTTCCAGCACCGGAGCTGTGAATCGTAGCACTGTTGCCGACATGATCACTAGAGCTGTTGAGGAGTTTCACAGGCGTGTCTTGGAGATGTTCGGTCATTGAGATCACTACCGATGTTGTAGCTTGGGTTTTTCCACTATGTTTGGAGGATAGATTTCTGTTAGGGTGCTTATGTTTGTATCTAGTTGTCATAGATAGATCTGCACCCTGTTGATTTAGTAGTTGGATGTATTAGTTGACTAGAGGACTTTGATTGTAGTCTTTGATTTTACCTGTTGTACCAGTTGAAATTATATGTTAATATTCGTACTTTCACGTTTTTATCTGTTTCAGATTTATTATTATTGTTGCTCTCTATTAGTAGTACCTCTGTTAAAAAAAAAAAAATATGTCGCATAAGATAAATTTTCCGTAATTCCAGAAATCGATATATAACCTTGAGGATTTACAGCACCAACATTGATACTCTGATCTGTATATATATCTCACTCTGTTTAACCAGACTCTATATTTTTAATCTTAATAGAAAAAGATGCCAAGAAGAGGTAGACCCCGCAAGAACCAAGAGGTACCCCCAGCGGAGGACCGACATGAAGTTGATCCTCAACCAGAACCCGAAACAGAACCTGAACCAGGGCGAGTACCCGCAGCGCAACCCAATCCAAATGAACCTATGAATTTACTTGTGGAATTCTTGAGGCAATATACACAGAACCCTCCACCAAGGCAAAGAACACCCCAAATCAGAGTTGATCAACCCCCTGCACCACCAACTAATAATGCAGTTACTTTTAAATCCTTCAAATCCTTAAACCCCCCTGAGTTCAAAGGTACCACTGATCCGATTGAAGCAAGGATCTGGTTGCGAGAGATAGAAAAGACCTTTGAGGTTTTAGGAGTGGAGGAAGAAAAGAAAACCATCTTTGCAGCTTTCATGCTAAAGGGAGAAGCGAGTTATTGGTGGGAGTCAAAAAGAGCCATAGAAGGGAACGCAGCCATACCTTGGGCTAGGTTCACCCAACTATTTTTGGAAAAATATTTTCCTAAATATTTGGAAACCCAGATGGAAATCAAATTTTTGGAACTGAAGCAAGGCAATATGACTGTGGCTGAGTATGAAGCCAAATTTTCGGAACTCTCAAGATTCGTTCCTTACCATGTGGATACCGAAGAAAAGAGGGCTAAACGTTTCCAGCTAGGGCTGAAACCGTGGATCCAGAATCGAGTTGCGGTACTAGAAATCACCGACTATGCGACTTTGGTTCAGAAAGCATCCATTGTTGAAAGTGGTTCTGAATTGTACTCGAAGGATAAGGATATCAAGAAAAGAAAGTTTCAGAATCATGGATCTAGTTTTGAGAGAAAGCCTGATGATCGAAATGGAAAGAAACCGTTTGTGAGACGGGAAGAGAGAAGCAATGACGTAAGGAGATTTGGGAACCAGGACACTAGGGGGAACAACCAGAAGTTCAGACCCCCTCAGACAGCAAATTTACTTCAAGGAAGGCCGCCATTACCTGAATGCGGCACTTGTGGAAGGAAGCACCCAGGATCGTGTAACCTTGCCAGCATTGTGTGCTACACTTGTGGACAGAAAGGCCATTATTCTTCCAACTGCAAGGAGAGGGAGAAGGCAACTACTTGTTTCAAATGCGGGAAGAAAGGACACATAGCACGAGATTGCAGGTCACCACCAAAGGAGACCACTGTACCTAGATTGATGGCACCTCCTAGCAACAAGCCAACTGCCCGGACTTTCAACATGACAGTGAAGGATGCTATTGCCGATAACGATGTGATTGCAGGTACGCTTTTGGTAAATTCTGTAGATGCATGTGTTTTAATTGACTCGGGAGCAACAAGATCTTTCATATCGGAGAGTTTTATGAACAAGCTAAATATTCAGTCTGTACCGTTAGGAGAGACCTTGATTATAGAAGTAGCAAATCAGGAAAAAGTTCCTGTAGATCAGATATGCCCAGATTGCGGAATCGAAATTCAAGGACAACGCTTCGATGCAAATCTTCTTTCCTTTAACCTAGGGGAGTTTGATATAATTCTTGGAATGGATTGGTTAGCACGATACGATGCGCAAATCAACTGTCGGCGTAAGTGGGTTAGTTTAAAGGCATCGGACGGTAAAAGAATACATTTTCGCGGGAGGAAACCGACCCGTAATTTTCTGACTATGATCCAAGCAAAGAAGCTACTAAGGCAAGGATGTCAAGAATACTTAGCTCATGTGGTTGATAGCGAGAAGCAAGCCCCTACTATTGACGAAATTCCTGTAGTGAATCAATTTGAGGATGTCTTTCCTGAAGAACTACCAGGATTACCTCCTGACCGAGAATTAGAATTCACTATCGATCTTGCCCCTGGAACTGCACCGATTTCAAAGGCACCATACCGAATGGCCCCAGTTGAGATGAAGGAGTTGGCCACACAATTGCAAGAACTATTAGACAAAGGCGTAATTCGACCCAGCGTGTCCCCTTGGGGAGCTCCAGTGTTATTTGTGAAGAAGAAAGACGGATCTATGAGATTGTACATAGATTATCGAGAACTAAACAAGATGACGATCAAGAATAGATACCCTTTGCCATGAATTGATGATTTGTTCGACCAGCTTAAGGGAGCAGCTTATTTTTCTAAGATTGATCTTAGATCGGGTTATCACCAGTTGAAGATCAAACCTGAAGATGTACCAAAAACGGCATTTAGGACTCGCTATGGACATTACGAATTTCTAGTGATGCCATTTGGATTGACGAATGCTCCAGCTGCTTTCGTGGATTTAATGAATCGCGTATTCAAGAAATATTTGGACAAGTCCGTGATTGTATTTATTGAGGACATCTTGATTTACTCTAAGAATCAAGAAGAACACGCAGAGCACCTCCGAATAGTATTGGAAACTTTACGCAAGGAAAGGTTATATGCAAAATTCTCTAAGTGCGAATTTTGGCTAAGTACAGTGCAATTCCTAGGACACATTGTGAGCAGTGAAGGGATTTCGGTTGACCCTGCGAAAGTGGAGGCTGTTGTAAATTGGGAAAGGCCAAGGACTCCAACAGAAGTAAGAAGCTTTCTTGGACTAGCAAGATATTATCGGAGATTTGTAATGGATTTTTCAAAGATAGCTACACCATTGACTAAGCTTACCAGAAAGAATGAGAAGTTTGAATGGACTCCCAAGTGTGAAGAAAGTTTTCAAGAACTTAAGAGACGATTAACATCTGCCCCGGTTTTGACGTTGCCAGACGATACGGGAAATTTTGTAATCTATAGTGATGCTTCCCATAAGGGTTTAGGATGCGTATTGATGCACCATGGAAAAGTAATTGCTTATGCTTCTCGACAGTTAAAAGATTATGAGATAAGATACCCAACTCACGATCTCGAATTAGCTGCGATTGTTTTTGCATTAAAGATCTGGAGACACTATTTATATGGAGAAAAGTGTGAGATTTACACGGATCATAAGAGTCTAAAATATATCTTCACCCAGAAAGAATTGAATATGAGAAAGAGGCGGTGGTTAGAATTAATCAAGGACTATGATTGTTCGATTAATTACCATCCAGGGAAGGCCAATGTGATGGCTGACGCGCTAAGTAGAAAAGAAAGACTTAAGATGGTAGTATCGTCAAAGGAATTGATCAAAGAAATTGAGAGATTTGACTTGGAGATTAAGATTCCTGTTCAAACCAATGAAAGAGTATATGAAATCTCCTTACAACCAGAGTTAATCGAAAAGATTCGTCGTTGTCAAGAGAAAGTGATGGAAGAAGAGAGGGATCAGTTATCAGGAGAAGAATTTCAAAGTCCAAAGGATGTCAAGGGAATTAAAAGATTTGCTTCTAGAATTTGGATACCGAATGTTGCAGAATTAAAGGAAGAGATTTTGAGTGAAGCACATAATTCGAGGTACTCTATTCATCCCGGGAGCACGAAGATGTATCAGGATATCAAGCAAAACTATTGGTGGCCAAACATGAAAAGAGAGATTGCAGAATGGGTAAGTAAGTGTTTAACCTGTCAGAAAGTGAAGGCAGAACATCAACGACCAAGTGGACTTTTACAACCCTTAGAGATACCCGAATGGAAATGGGAGCATATTACCATGGATTTTGTCATAGGATTGCCCCGAACTAAAGCCAGCCATGATGCAATTTGGGTTATTGTTGACCGGCTCACTAAGTCTGCGCATTTCCTACCAATCAGTGATAAGTATTCTGTTGAAAGATTGGTGAACCTATACCTAAAGGAAATTGTGGTTCGTCATGGGGTGCCCGTTTCAATTGTATCTGATAGGGATGCCCGTTTTACTTCTCGATTTTGGAAAAGTTTTCAAGAATGTCTTGGCACGAAGTTGAATCTGAGTACTGCATATCACCCCCAGACCGACGGACAAAGTGAAAGAACAATTCAAACAGTTGAAGATATGTTAAGAGCCTGTGCACTTGATTTCAAGGGAAGTTGGGATGATCATTTGCCCCTGGTTGAGTTTGCATACAACAATAGTTACCACTCCAGCATAGGCATGGCACCATACGAAGTGCTATACGGAAGAAAGTGCAGATCACCGTTATACTGGGATGAAGTAGGGGAAGGAAAGATACTAGGGCCAGAACTACTTCAACAAACTAAGCAAGCAACCGAAGTGATTCGAAGAAGGTTAGTTGCAGCTCAGGATCGGCAGAAGAAGTATGCGAATCAAAAGAGAAAGGACAAAGCATTCGAAGTGGGAGATAAAGTGATGCTGAAAGTTTCACCTTGGAAGGGGGTAATGAGATTCGGAAAGAAAGGCAAATTGAGTCCCAGATATATAGGACCTTTTGAGATTCTCAAGAAGATAGGACCCCTAGCTTACCAGTTGGCCCTACCTCCAGACCTCCAGCATATTCATGACGTATTTCATGTTTCTGCATTAAGAGAATACCATTCCGATTTCAGACATGTCATAACCTACGATCCAGTGGAAATTCGTCCTGATCTGACATACGAAGAGCAACCAGTACAGATTCTGGATCACAAGGTGCAAGAGTTAAGGACTAAGCAAATAAATCTGGTGAAAGTACTTTGGAGAAATCATCAGGTGGAAGAAGCTACGTGGGAATTAGAAAGTGAAATGCGAATTAAGTATCCTGAATTGTTTAGTGCGTAGTCTTGATTCCGAGGACGGAATCCTTTAAGGGGGGAAGGCTGTAATAACCGCAAATTTTCGAATAATATTTTCTACTCGTTATTTATAATTATTCAAAGGTCAAGGCATTAATATATTTAATTAGCATATTTTTGGTTAAATTTTAAAATTTTATATTCGTATGCAAATAAATGTTTATTTTATCTATTTATTTATAATTATTAGGTATTTATTAAAATTAGAAATTTAGGAAATAGGATTTTAATTTTGGACGGATATTAATTTTATATCGCAGAATTTATTTTACAAATCGACATTTGGGTCTCGTTATATTTATCCAACAGGAAAACGACGATAATAATGTCACCGTTTTAACTGTTCGAATCGTTAAATGCGAAGGAGGAGACATCAAAATTCTATTTTTTCGGAACACCACATTTCTTTCACCAAACACCAGATATTCTGTACAAAACACAAAAATATTCTATCACAAAACACAACATTTCTTTTCAGCAATTCAAAACATTCCAGCACATTATTTTTGGGTGTGTCTCCCACGTGTTGTCCCCACGCGAAACAGAACTGTCGTTTCATTATTTTCAAACAGGGAGATAAGAGGAGGGGTTATATATAAAACATATACAGTTATACAAGACTCGGGTTTTTTCTTTTTATCACCACAAACACAACACAAAGTCTTATTCTCTCTAAACCAAAGTACCAAACCCACAGGCTATCTTCTTTTTTTCTAATTTCCTTCTCTGCGTACAGAGCAAACCAAGGTAGTCTGTTTGTTTTTTTTTCTTTTTCTTTTCCCCTGCTTATTTGTTCTTCCTTGTTCCATTTTGTACCATTTGGGTTTGTGTTGTCGTAATGGTTTTTGAATTGGGTGTTGCGTGTGGGTTTGTGTCCGAGGTGAGTGGTGGTGTATGTGAGTGTTGTAGTCGGTTTGTAATCGAAGTAAGGGGGGTATAGGAATCGGAGATGTAGACAGATGTTTTGAGAAGACCGGGGATTATTAGTTTTTTCTGCCGTTGTTTGTTGAGTGTGTTGTTCGGGTTGTGTGGTTTCGGTCTAAGAGGAGAAGAGATGAGTGGAGACGAGGGGGAGATAGGAGTAAGGAAGGAACGGCGGTGGTGGTTGTGTTGAATCGAAAACAAGGGCGACACGGAGAGATTTTTGCAGCGGTGTTGTTGTGGGTTGTTGTAGTTCGAAGAGAGAGTGAGAGAATTGGAGAGGTTGAGACAAAGAAAGAATGAGCGTTGGTTTGTTGTTGAGATGAGGAGAGGGAGTATGAAGAGGGGTCGAATTGGAGGCTGTGTTTGTGAATTTGTGTTGTGGCCGTGAGAGGCAAAGAAGAGAGATAGAAGGCAGAGAGAGAGAGAGAGAGAGAGAGAGAGAGAGAGAGAGAGAGAGAGAGAGATAGAGCAGGAGAGACAGGGGAGAGAGATTTCGAGAAAAAATTCTATCTGTCTGTTTCGAGGAATAAACGGAATAAAAACGTAACAATAAATAAATATATATACATATTTATATATTTATAAAATAAATAAAGAGATATTAATAAAAGAGGTTAAATATTAGTAAATTGAGAGAAACGATTAATTAATAAAATGAGTTTAATAAATGATTGTATGTTTTAAAAAATTGGTTTTAATAAGTTGTTAGTAAAAATGGTAATTGATTTATTTAGTGGAATATTAAAATGGTAATTGACTTGTTAGTAATAAATAATTGTGAGTATTTGGATATAGTTTAGAGATTTATTGATTAGTTGATTTATTCAATATGATTTTAGTTTCGGATTATTCTGATTAATCAAATCTGATTATTTCAAAGGTTAAAATTAGATTATTATTAAAATGAGTAAAGAAATCAGTATTGTGAGAATAATTAAGAATAGAATTCTTTTGTTATATTGATTAAAAGTGGAAATAATAATTTTGGATTTAAATTGGGTTATTAATTAAACAGAAATATTTGTGATTTATTGGGCGTAATTTTAGAGGTTTAATAATTAGTTGATAAAATGGAGATTTAATTGTGAATAAATGGAGTTAAATAAAGGTTTTATTTTGGGATAACTGATAATAAATATTTTCAGATTATTTTAGTGGGTTAAATCTGAATAAGATTTATTTATTTACGAGATTTAAAATGGTTTACTTCCGTTATTAATTGTGATTGATTATTTAGAGATATTTAGAGACCCTTTTTATTTAAGGAAATTCCCTTACGAGCGTTTAGGGCAGGATTTTCGGATATTAAAGTATTATGTTTTCGAGATTTGATTTATGAGTTTGAAAGAGAGTTTTACCCGGGGATTTAATTTCCGTTAAGTACGTTAGAGATTTTCGGGAAAATATTTTAGTATTTAAATATTATAATATCGGATCAGGTATATTCCTTTTTGACGATTGGCTCACGTATTTTCTGGTTGACATTGTTAGTGCCTAATTCTCGAGCCGTAGACCGAAGTCGAGCCCACGGGTAGAGTATAATTTTATCTGCATTTTTCTGCACTTCGAGATCGAGGCAAGTTCCTTCTGACCCTCACTCCTTTGAAAAATTTCGTGATATGCTGAGATATTATGATATTGAATTATCTGTTTAAATTGCTAGTTCGTGATAAAATATTCTGTTATCAAATATTTATTTAGAAATTATAGAAATGCTCTCTAAAATTATAGAACGTAATTTGATTGAATTCTAGGGCACCTTATTGTTCGAGATGACCCTTAATTATTATTCAGCTATAATTACACTCATATATCGAGGTAGTTAGATCTTTATTGACTTCAAACGGATTTATTGTTCATATCCGATAAACTTTATTTCGATAATTAAATTTGATTCATTGTTCGAATCAAAGTAGATATACGCAGAATAGTTTAGAGATGAAGGGTATATCATCAGAAGTTCCTCTAAATTACCTACTCCAACGTATCTAGAAGTTTCATTCCGTATCAGGTCGTTCTTATTATTTCAAGACGACTCCACAAGATTTATTCTGATCCGCGAACCTTTCTTGTTCATGGTTGCTACTTTATTGTCTTGAATTGACATATTGTTTGTGTCAATACAATAAATTAATTCCTTTTGAGATTATTGTGACGGCCTATTGTCAAGGTCGGTTTTGTTCAAAGTGTAGACTGGCGATCGGCCAGAAGTGAATATGAATCCAAACCAATCAATTTTATTCGGAGGAATAATCGTATAATCCACTGGTCAACATGGGAGATGGCCCATGGGTTTCTTTCAGATCAACACGGGAAAATAAACTCGTGGTATCGAAAGAGAATGTTTATATTTTGGCACAAATATTGCCAGGTTGACTTTTCAACCACCTTTACGCTAGCAGAATGATATTGTGATACTTGCGACATAGTAGTGATCGTGCTATGGGGTATCACGGGTGTGCGGTACTTGCGACACAGCGGTTGATCGCGCTGTGGGGTATCGTAAAGGCGGAAGACCAGTATCTCAAGCTTTTCAATTTCAACTTCATTGTTCTGAGATAGATTGTTATTGTCTATCAGTAAGTGTTATCATTATCAAGATACATTGCCTGCAAATGAGAATCTTTCTTAATCAAAGTTGATTTCTTTCCATCTTTCCATTATTAGTGAGATAGCGAGTCAGTAGACTTGCTGAGCACCTAGTTGCTCACTCTTGTTATTAATATTGTTTTTCAGTAAAGTTGGAAAAAGGCGAAACCTCACGTTTCAAGGGGAAGGAGATAATGCACCAGGGTACGAAGTCAAAATAGTATGCTTTCCTCTAAGGCGACGACCCTGTCGAAGACTGCCTATGTTTGGCGTATCTTACGATATCTTGTATAATTATTATTATGTTGTACTATTCAGAGTTTTGTCGATGCTTGGACTTGTGGGATGGAACCATTGTTGTACGATAAAGCCTTTATGATGATTATGTATTGTAATGCTTCTTGGATTAAGACAGGTATTGACGGAGTGGCGACCCAAGTCCACAGATGGTGAATTTTGGGGGCGTCACATGAACTGTGTCCCATTGTCTGTTACAAGGATTCGTGGGATTCCGTACCTGCAGATTATGTTCTCCCAAAAGAACTGGGAAACTTGTTTGGTGGTTATCTTGGCCAGAGGTTTAGCCTCAATCCACTTAGTGAAGTAATCAATGGCCACTATCAGGAATTTCCTTTGTGCTGAAGCCATGGGAAAAGGTCCAAGTATATCCATCCCCCACATCGCAAATGGAATGGGAGAGTTAATTGAAGTTAACATCTCAGGCGGTTGCCTCACAATTGGAGCATGCTTCTGGCATCTCTCACATCTCTTGACATAGTTTTGTGCATCAGCCAACATCTCCGGCCAATAGAACCCTAAACGAATTATCTTGTGAGCTAGGGCTCTGCCCCCCAAGTGTTGCCCACAGATCCCTTCATGAACTTCCTCCAATGCTTCTCTTGCCTCTTGAGGCCTTAAACACTTCAAGTATGGGATGACAAACGACCTTTTGTACAGAATGCCTTCAATCAAAGTGTATCTCAATGCCCTTACTGAAAGTTTTCGTGCCTCCAAGGCATTTTCTGGGAGCCATCCGGTCTCAATGTGTGCCTTGATAGGATCTATCCAAGAGCCCCCTATATCAATTGGTGCCACTAACTTTGAGTTAACGGTCGGGGCCTTCAAGACCTGAAAGTAGACACTTCCAGCATAATTTTCTATCTCGGAAGAAGCAAACTTAGACAAGGAATCGGCCTTAATGTTTTCTTCTCTCGGAATGTGCTCAACATAGCACTCCTCAAACTGAGACATAACAGCCTTTACTACTCTCAGGTATTTCGCCATAGTCTCGTCCTTAGCCTCGAATTCACCATTTACTTGTGATACCACAAGCCTTGAATCTCCACAAACTTTGAGATTTTTGACCCTCATGATTCTAGCCAAACCCAAACCAGCTATTAATGCCTCATACTCCGCCTCATTGTTGGTAGTAGGAAAGTCCAACTTTAAAGCATACTCAATTGTGAACCCATCGGGGCTTTGCAAAACCAAACCTGCACCACTAGATTTTGTTTTTGATGCTCCATCAAAATAGAGCACCCAATATTCCTTCAGATCAGGTGTAAGTTCCTCTTCTTTTTTCTCTTGCCCAGGGGCAGTCACTATCTCTTGCCCCCCGACTTCTTGGTTGTTAATAGTGCATTCAACTACGAAGTCAGCCAATGCCTGAGCCTTGATGGCTATCCGAGGCTTGTACGTGATATCAAACTCTCCTAACTCAATCGCCCATTTGATTAGCCTTCCACTGGCCTTAGGGCTATGCAATATGTTTCTCAACTGCTGGTTTGTCAGGACTTGAATCTTATGTGCCTGGAAGTAAGGCCGCAACTTCCTCGAGGCAATTACCAATGCCAAAGCAAACTTTTCTCTGGGTGAGTAATTCAACTCAGCCCCATGCAACACTTTACTCACATAGTAAATAGGTTTCTAGACTTTCTCCTCTTCCCGAACGAGGACAGCACTTAGGGCTTGTTCAGATACCGCCAGGTATAGACAAAGGGGCTTCAACCATGTACTTCTTCAGTTGCTCAAAGGCCTCCTGGCTCTCAGGTGTCCACTAAAATTTTTTCACCTTCTTCAATGCTTGAAAGAAAGGCAAGCATTTGTCACCAGACTTCGAGATGAATCATCCTAAAGCTGCTACCCGGCCTGTCAACTTCTGCACATCTCTTATAGAGCGTGGGGGTTCCATATCTAAGATCGCCTTGATCTTGTCAGGGTTGGCCTCTATGCCTCTCTTGGAAACCATCAGACCCAAAAATTTGCCTGATCCCACGCCAAAGGCACACTTGGCTGGATTCAACATCATTTTGTGGTGCTTCAGCACTTCAAATGCCTCTCTGAGGTGTTTAATATGGTCCGCCTTGACCAAGCTTTTAACCAGCATATCATCGACATAGACCTCCATGGTTTTTCCAATCAGATGGGCGAATATCTTATTCACCAATCGTTGGTAAGTAGCTCCTGCATTCTTTAGACCAAACGCCATAACAAGATAGCAGAAAACACCAAAGTCAGTTATGAAAGATACCTTTGGGATGTCATCCTTGTGCATCTTAATTTGATTGTAGCCGCTGAACCCATCCATGAAGCTCAACATCTCATGTCCCGCTGTGGCATCTATTAACATGTCTATCCTTGGTAAAGGGAAGCAATCCTTAGGGCATGCGTCATTCAAGTCGGTGAAGTCTATACACATTCTCCACTTGCCGTTGGCTTTCTTGACCATCACAGGGTTAGCCAACCATTCCGGAAACTGAATCTCTTCAATAAACCCAGCCTTCAAGAGTTTGTCCACCTCTTTCTTAATGGCCTCTTGCCTTTCTGGAGCAAAGTTCCTCTTCTTCTGCTTTATGGTCTTTCGCTTGGGATCAACATTCAATTTATGAGTTATAAGTTGGGGATCAATCCCTGGCATATCAGCCGTTGTCCAAGCAAACACATCACTATTTTCTTGTAAGAATGCTACCAACTTACCCTTCAGGGGTTCTTTCAAAGAGGCTCCTATATAAGTCACCTTCTCAGGATCGCCTAGTTCTAGAGGTATGGGAACCAAGTCCTCTGCTGGCCTTCCTCGGTGTTCATCATCACCACGGACATCCATGTCTTCGATCGGGAGTACCTGCCCCCCGGTTCCATCAGCTCTTAAAGCAGCCACATAGCAACTCCTGGCCATTTTCTGATCACCCTTTTGTTCTCCAACACCATTCCTGGTTGGAAACTTTACCTTCATGTGATAGGTAGAGGCAACAGCCTTGAACGCATGAAGGCCAGTTCTCCCCAAGATTGCATTGTACGTCGAGGTAGCCTTAATCACTAGAAAATTCAACATCTGGGTGGCTTCCTTAGGTTCTTGCCCTATTGTCACGGGTAGCTGAATGGTCCCTTCAACCTTGGACTCAACTCCATTAAACCCGTAGATAGGCATGTTAGTCGGGGTCAATTGGGAGTCAATATACCCCATTTTCCCAAAAGCGTCATGAAACAAGATATCGACAGAAGCTCCATTGTCTATCAGGACCCGCTTCACTTCTGAGTTTCCAATTACAGGAGTTATGACCAACGGGTTGTCATGGGGGAATTTCACCCCTTCAAGGTCTGAATCATCAAAGCCAATCACTATCTCAGTTTTAGCACGCTTCGGGGCTTCTCCTACGATGTGCATCACTTCTCTGGCATAGGCCTTTCGAGAGTTTCGGGTAGTTCCAGCCGCTGTTGGTCCTCCCCAAATCATATTGATTACTGGCCCTCGAGGCTGTGGGTTACGATCACGATCGTTATCCCTCCTATCATTGTCTCTTCTATCATAATCCCTCTTCTGGGCTCCACGATCTTCACCCTTGGTGAACTTGTTCAACTTTCCCTTCCAGATTAAAAATTCAATTTCATCCTTTAACTGTCTGCAGTCATCTGTGTCATGTCCCACATCCCTGTGGAATCTACAATACAGATCTTTGTTTCTCTTTTCGGGGTCACCCCTGAGTGGCTTAGGCCATCGAAAGTCCTTATCCTTCTCAATATCTAAAAAAATTTGACTCCTAGCAGCATTCAGCCTCGCGTAATCAGAAAACCTCGGTCCAAAACCCTTCTTGGGTGATGACTCGGAATCCTTGCCAGCCCGGGGATACTTGTCCCTAGCATCGTACTCTTGCTCTGGCTTTCATTTCTTTGAATCATTAGAACCCTTGCCATTGCCTCCCGTGGTTTCCTTCTTCATGCTGTCCTTAGCCTTGATATATTTATCGGCTCTTCTCTAGAGCTCGACCATGTTTTCAGGAGGGTGTTTTGCCAAGGACCTTTTAAAGAAGAGGTCAGTAGTTCCGTGTTCCAGGGCTACCATAGCCACCTTATTTTCCAGATCAGTGATATTCAACGTCTCTTTGGTAAATCGCTTGAGATAATCCCTCAAGTTCTCATTCTTTCCCTGCACCACATACATAAGGGATGCAGAACTTTTCTCATGGATTCTCCCACTAATGAATTGAATGACAAAGGCAGCGCTCAACTCCTTAAAAGAGCCAATTGAGTTTGCGGGTAGGCGGATATACCATCTTTGAGCCATGCCAGACAGAGTTTGAGGGAATGCCCTACATTTTAAGGCATCACTAGCAGGCTGCAGCAGCAGTGCGTTTGAGAATGTCCTGACATGGTTTGCGGGATCGCCCGTTCCATCATAGGCCTTAATAGTCGGCATTTTAAATTTCCTTGAGATGTGGGCATTCATCACCTCCTCAGTAAACGGAGGTGTGGGGTCGTCAGGGTCCCCAAGTGGCATCAGATCTTTGGGGTTGCTTCTGGGGGTCTCCACCCTTGTCGATTTTTCGGTTCGAGTATCAGCCCTCCTTTGCCTTCTTGAAGGCCTCTCCAAATTTATAATGGGAATCCTATCTGCAGTTGGAGGAGGCTGAGTTTGATTCAATCTATCTTGTTCTCTTGCAATATCATCCTTCAATTTTAAGATCTCTGCCTCATAAGCCTTGATTTTCTCTGCAGTTGTCAAGGGGAGTCCATCATGGATTCTTCGTGTCCTTCTTAGAGGTTCTTTGCTTGCACGTCGCCTCCTCGGGGCTTCATCTCGATCATCATCCTCAGATGATGATGAATCATCAGTATAGGGAACAGATTAATCATCATATTCTCGATCCCGGATGTGTAAGGCGTGACCGCTTGGCCCAGGTTCCCTTCGTCGAGGGGGGTAATTAGGCAGCCCATACATAGGGTTGGTGTTCAAAGGGAGATCCGTAGTATGGATCTATACCCCCGTGCGATCAACGTTACCAAGAGGAGAAGCCACCATCTGGAGAGGGTTAGTTTCTTGGCTTTGATGGACAATCACTGAGTGGGTCCCCTCTACATGGGGAGTCGTCCCTGGGGGCTGAGTGGGCAGAGGTTGAATGACCGCCCCTCTTGATGGGAGTATTTGTCCTTCCTCATTAACGATAAGCGGATCAGAAGTGGCTGGTGAAGCAGAGTTGAGGGGTACGGCCTCGGTTGATGTTGTTCTTCGTGTTTGAACCATGGTTGATGTTCTCTTCCCACAGACGGCGCCAAATGTTATGGAACAGAAACTAGGTTACTAGTATTGCGGCTAGAGTTTATGTATTTAATGCAAAGGTGTGTGAGCTTCGTGCTTTAATGGTTGCTCTCGTGCTCGTGGCTGAATCTGCCTTCACAAGATGCCTACGTACTTTGATAAAAATCAAAGATCAAGCCAAAAAAACGTAGTTCTAGGGTGAGGGGTCTGACCCTTTATAATAGCTGAGAAGCCTTAGAATTATGGTAGGATTTGGAGACTTGGTGGAAAAGTCTTTGAGGAAGGTTCTAGATCTATTCCTTATAGGAATCAGTTTCCATATCGAATTGGATGCCTTGGTGGCTAAGTCTGATGGGGATATTATCCTTATCCAACTCTTATTGCTGAGCTGTTTATTTCCCCAAATATTAATTACGAAATTAATATTAAAATAGGGATTCTGACCTCATTAATGGGCCCCACGTTTGGACCACACTGGGTCTAATTAATACCATATTAAATGTGTCTTTAGGGCTTATTTTCAGCCCATATCAACGTGATAACTCTGTAACTTGGTCGGGTACTTCCTTGCCAACTCCTGTCTCGGAAATGGTGTAGCTGTTGTGGGGTATCTACAAAACAACACCGGAGGGGGGGTTTGGCTCCGAGGTGCCTCCGGCGTGAGAATAAGAGTTGGCTTCGGAAGGTAATAATCAAGCAGAGTATCTCAAAAGTAATGAATGTGTGTAGGTGTGTAATAATGGCTAACCCATAAACCCTATTCTCTAGGGGTATTTATAGCCCTAGGCCTAGGGTTTAGTGGTGGGTTACCTCTATTCCTGGAAAATTTGAGATTACTCTATTTGACAATGCAAAAGTTGAAAAAAGTTTAAATTACAACTTGATTGAATCAGGTATGTTCTTAGTGTGTAATTCAGTATTATGTTGTAAGTTAAAAAGTATCGGTTTGATCTAATCATTTTGCATTTTTGTAGAAAAAGAAGTTGTGAATGATTCTGCAGCAATTGTTACTGAAAATACTACTGCAAATTCCACTGTTGATGCTGAGATGAATGATGCTGCTTTGGACAATATCAATGAACATGCAATAGTGGATGTTGAAATGAATGAGGCAGCAGTCACATTTACTTCTGTGATGACTTGGTCAAATGTTAATAACTCTTCGCATGGAGTGGTATAATTTTCTACTTACTTTGCATGACAGTGAATTTCTTCTATATAACTGCATGTAAATGATAAGAACTGAAAGTTTAAAATATGATTGTCTATTGCACCTGCCTACGTAAAACCCCGGAATCACAAATTCAAATCTGGTGAACGTGTGACATTAAGAACAGAGAATGGGAAGTGGAATTAGTCCTCTCTAATGGAATTGCAAGGATTTCAGCTGGTTGGAACAAATTTGCAGAGAAAAATAAACTGAAGAAGAACGAAACTTTAACATTCAGATTCTTGGAAAATGAAGCTGGATTATTATTTGACATTGGTTTTCCAGGACGTAGTTAATTTAGTTTGTGTTCCTACTTGTAATGGTCATACTTTTTAAAGTAGTACACATCACTTCTATCCTACATTTCCTAAGACATTTTTTTAAGAGCATTTGTATTGTTTTTGTGTTTTAAGAAACTTCAGAAATTTCCCAATATTAAATACCTGGTTACTCTACAATTCAAATTTATAATTGTTTTATTACTAAACAGAATTATGCATGTTTAATTGTATTTAGAGCAGGAATAATTTCGTCCCAAATAGTAACCTTCACAGAGGTCCTGTATTATAATTGAAAGATGTATTGCATGGTAAGGACTTCATAATACTTTGAAAAATATAATAAAAATGAATATACAAATGAAAAACATTCCATCAAAGATCTGAAATCTTTGGAAGTGTTTGTCGCCAAGAAAAGTTTGTATCATCTTAGGGTATTCCAGTTTCGTTATGATTCCAGAAAAATCTATAGAACATATGATTGTATCAAATGCTATAATTTTTTCCCATGCTACGCACCGGCTTTAAATTTAGTAAAATATATTATTCGTTTTTTATTTTTTCTAACTTACATGTTACCAATGAAGTGTTTTTCAACAAAGTCCTTTGAGTGCATCGAATGAACAAATAATATTACTTTTTAACAATAATAAATTAACATAAACCAAGTGTCACGCTTATTGCCAGAAAAGTTTAAATTAACATCTTTAAACCATAAGCCATTATGAAGTTTTAAAACATCTTTAAAAAAATTGAAATGTAATGTCAATAGCAAAACCAATGCAAATTAACATGTTAAAACCAAATATGCAAAAACTATAATCTAAAACATTGAGATGAAATGAGAATAGAAAAACTCATGCAAGGGCAAATCTCTTATTAAACATGTAATTAATCCTAGACTAGAAGCAACAATTCCAACAACTGTGATGTCCATGTATTCAAAGCAGTAATACTCCAAGATTGTTAGGCCGAATACACATTTATAATCAACTAAGTATGAGAGAATAACAATAAGTTCTTTAAAAACTTTAAAGACTATTTGAATTAACTTCTCTCTCAGTGATGTAAATTATCTCAGAGAGCTGCTTAGGTTACAATGAAAGATTTGTTTTTCACGATCGATACCCTTCTAGGGTTAACCTAACTGTATTTATAAAATATACAGTTGCTATACAATCGATAATTGATACTCCTATAAATTAGCTATACAATTGATATCAATTACGATTGCTACTCGTCTCCTTAGTCAACTCAATCTCTTTGACAGCTATCCAATCTTCAAAGATATTGCTTCCATAATTATCTTCAATAATTCTTCAAACACTGTTGACAAGTAGACACTTCCTCCAGACAGAGTTTAACAAATTCTGTCGAGCTTCCAACTGTCAGCGTATAGCAAACTCTGTTCAGCTTCTAACTATCAGAGTTTAACTAAACTCTGACTGCTTCCTGTTTCAAGTTAAACTCTGTTTTTCCCTGTAAAACTTAAACACTGATATTAACCATATCAATTATATTTAACAATCTCCCCCAACTTGTTCATTAATAAAAATGTACAAGTTAACAATAATTGATGATGTCAAAACAATTTCATACAAACATAGTGTTTATTAAAATAAGCAGAGTTTAAACTTGACTTAATAAAAATTTACAGATAACAAGAAAATTCTTACAGACTTTAATCTCTAATCTCCTCAAGATCTGGTGTTGTTCTGAGATAATATATAAGCAATCTTCTCTCTGCATTTTCAAGCTCAATTTTCATAGCTTCCTTAATCTCTCTTAGCTGAGGATCACTCTCATCTGTCTGATAGATAGCAGATCTAAGATCATAGATTTTGTTTCTCCTCATCTCATTTCCCAACCTGATAAATTTCACTTCCTCTGACTGTGAATTGAAATCAAGTACTGTGATTTCCAAATTAGTCTTTAATTTTGCAGTACCCTTCTTCATTTCAATAAGATTTCCATTCCAGTATCTGTACTTAGGAACATTTCTGCTATTGCACTTCATCCCTCTGATTGCCAAATTCTGGAGCATTTTCTGTCTGAGCACATTTGCAACTAATTGAGTCCTTTGACTATTCACCTTGAAAAGATATAGAACATATTCTAATTCTTCCCAATATTTCAAGCCAATATCATTCTCACCAATTCTAAATACTATCCCATCAGCCATGAAGTACAAGAGAAAATCCTTCTTTAAACTCTTCTGATAAACTAGCTGTACTGATTCCAGTCTGTCCAAACTCTCTTAAGTGACACCACGACCTGGAACAGCCAGTGAAGAAGGATCTCTGGGACCAGTATATTGCCTTTTGTCTTTGTGTGAGCATAGACCACCCTTATTGTTTCCAACCTTACCAGACAAAGCTATTCCATCAGAAAAATCCATGGAAACTCCAGATAATAGATTTGGATCATGAAGTGTTCCTTTACCAAAAACTGATTGCAACTGAGAAGATAAAGGTCTAGACACAACTTGTGTTACAACAGAGGTTGTGTTTTCTTCTTCTGTACAACTTGTGTAGAAATAGAGGTTGTAACTTTCTTCTGTGAAATTTCTCCTTCAATGCCTTTCAGCTTGAGTTTAGCTTCTGCTTCTGTTGATTTCTTTGATAACTGTGATCTTTGACCAGCATCAACATTTTCCTTGATCACAATGCCTTTAAGAACAGGCCTAGGAGCTTTTCCTTTCTTTAACTTTCCAGACTTTAAAGCTTTGAGATGTTCTTCTTGTAAACTCTTTTCTTCAGCTTTAATATCTTCAATTGTTGCTCCTTCCTCATTTTCTTCAATAAACAACTTAGCAGCCAACTCCTCATCAGTCTGTGGATTAGAAGATAATAGCAAACTCTTGGTCTTTGAAGTACCTTGAGTATCAGTGTTTATCCTAGCAAACTGTGATTTAGAAGACCTGCTAGTTTTCAGAGTTTGAAGTTCTTCAGTTTTGCCCCTTCCTTTATTACTTGCTCTTCCATCTCCAGCATTATCCTTTCTGATCAGAGTTTGAGATTGCTTGCATTTGTCTTTAGCAACTCTCTCCCCCTTTTTGACATCATCAGGCATAAGAATAGATGTGATTAACTCCAGGGAGGTAGCAATAGAATCAATCTTTAAGGACATAGCATTTTGATTTTCTTCAACTTTGCTCAGCCTGTGAGACAAAGTTTCTTGATTCTGAGTAAGATATTGAAATTTGTTCTTGTTGTCAAGTTTAATCATATCATCTCCTCTAATAACATCACCTCGAACATCAGAAATTGCCTTTTGACAAAGATCAAACCTAGAGTTGAGAGTCTTCACTTGTACAACTGTAGCTTTGATACAAGATAGAATCTCTGGATTTGTAATTGTTCTGGAGGTTCTCTTGACAAATTTAGCTGCTCTTGCAACAGGAAAGATACAAGTGTCCTTGTACCAGTCATTTGAAAATTGTTCATAGTGTTCTTCTTCAGCATCTGCTTGATTTGAAGGACCAGAAAAATCCTTAACCTTAGCATCAGTCTGGACTAGTAAACTCTGAGAAGAGCCTGACTCAGTAGTCCCTTCAGTTTCATCTTCAATCTCAGCTTCAACATGATGAGTGGAGTCAGGAATTGGAATAGATGCATCAACAGTTTCAACAACATCCTCTGCAACAGTTTCAGCAGTAGGTTCAACATTCTCTGTAACAGGCTTTACAATATCCTCTGCAGGTTGCATAATAGGCTCAGAGTTTATCTCCTTAGGTGATTGATCAATTTCCTCACCCTGTTCAACAGATTGATGAGCATCAGAGATTAACTCAGTATGAGAAGCCACTATTTCTTCATGTACCAAGGTGGTTTGATTTACTGCATCAGTTGCCTCAGAGAATACAGCAGGTGAAGAGATTGGAATGTCCATGTTCTCAGAGAATGGGAACAATGGTTCAAGAATTTCATCCACTTGAGCATCAGCATTTCAATCTCTTTCTATCTCAACAGCAGGTATTTCCTTAGAAATATCCTCTGGAGCTTCAACATTCACATCTTCATCAGATTCTTCAATAATTAATCTCCTTCTCTTAGCTGGAGGATTCACTTCTGCTCTCTCTTCTTCTGAGACAGAATCATCAAGTATAGAAGGAGACTTAGGTTTGTTAACCCTTTCCTTTCTAACCTTATTTGGCTTAGAAGCTTCAGCCATCCTTTGTTTTCTTGATGGCCTTATAGCCTTGCTTTTCTTTGGCTTCTTTGGTTTTGATTGTGGTTGAGGTTGAGGGTGTGATGAAGATTGTGGTTGTGAAGTAGTAGTAATTGTAGGTGGAGATGTAGGTTTAATGATTGGTTCAGTGTTTATGGTTTGAGGTGGGTCAGTGTTTGTGGGTTGAGAAGGTTCAGTGTTTGTGGGTTAAGGTGGTGACTGTGGAGGTTCAATGATTGGTTCGGGTTGTGGTTCTTGTTGTTCTTGTGGTTGGTTGAGAAAGTTTCTGAGGGCAAGAGGATAGATAAACTCTGGTACTTGCTCTTTGTTAGCATCCTTATTTGTCAAATCAGAAAACATTCTCTTATGACATTGGAAAGGTTGTATAACATCCTCATTAGTAATTGCCAAATTAGGTAAACAAGCAGAGAATAAACATTGACAGAAACGAGAGAAATAAACAGTTGTATTAGACTCTGCAAGTTTTTCACCTAAATTCATAAGTACAAGACGACCAAAATCAATGTTACTCCCATTAAGAAGAGAATACCCGATTTGAAGACTTTTACCAGGAATTGCATCCCAGTTGGTGACCTTCTTGCCAAAGGCTCGAGTAATGCAGTCAAAGAAGAAGCTCCACTCCTTCCTGAGCCCTGGTCTTTTGACATTCCCAATCTTATCCAAAGGAGCAGAAAACCTTATTTGCTGTAACATCTCTTTTAATTGACCCTCAACAGCCACAGAGTATGAAGTGTGAGTGTCAAAATCCAAAACCTCACGAACAGTTGCAGGAGTTGTGACAAACTCTTGATCTTCATAGGTAAACACAATTGATGGAGTCCCATTCTCTCCACCATCATCATAAACCGAGTTTCTCCAGAAGGTTGAGATTTGTGTGGCCGAGAGTTTCTCTGGTTGGACAAGAGCCTTACCAATTTTAGAGTCTCTTAAGAAGTTTTGAATCAGATGAAATGATTCTGGGGCTTTAGCAGTGTCTAGGATTGTAGCATAGTTGTTTGTAACAAAAGTTAATCCCTGAGCCACAAAATTCTTGGTTGCCATTAGAACAGTGTAATAGAGAAGAGAGTGTGTGGAAAAGTGTTTGTGAAAATGCTTATGTGAAAGTAACAGAGAAATTTTGTGTGATGTGTGTTCGTGGATGTAAAGATGAAAAAGTGAATAATGAAATGATTTTGATTACATCTGTAATTGAAAATCAAAAACCAATCGTTTTAGACATTAAACACGCAACCAATTTCTTGTTAAGTGTGTGAGTGGGACACGTGTCACATAAACAGTGGAACAGTTATTTACACACGCAGTAATAATGCCTATTATTACTGCTGTTCTCTCTCCTATTTCCAATAAGCTTTAACTGTCTGACACAATTAAACAACTGGCACATATTACATGCAAATTTCAAAAACTCTTTGTGTACTCCAAGTATATGTTTTGTCTGAAATAAAATATTACATTAGAGTACTCAACAAAATCCAACATTGTTTATCAATTCTCCAACTTAATTATTGTTATCCTTTCAAACACTGCACAGGTGTGAATATATGTGTGTGTAGAGCAGAGTTTACTAGATCAGTATTTAGAGCATCTAGTATTTCATAAAATCCATAAAGTAAATCAGTAAACACTGGATGCACAAACTCTCATAGTAAGCACTGAATATATGATGAATGCTAAACTCTGTAGTAACCAGTTTATATACATTAATATTTAACTAATCTATAACCCCCATTTTTTATTTTTTTTGGTTTTCTCCAGTAATCAGAGGTTGAAACTGGTCACCAAAAATCCTATAATTTTAGCCTTTATCAAATTGATAAGTTCTTGGATCTTCCTAGCTTTCGACTAGTCACCAAAAATTAGAGAATTTTAGCCCTTACTATATGCCAGTAAGTTCCTGGATCGTCCTAGTTACAAACAAGATCTCAAAGGAGGTCTAACAATCTATATATTTTAACTTTGGGGTTATTCTAATAACAAAATCTAATTTAACAGTCTATAACTAACAGAGTTTAGAGCTCATCAACATCAAAAATTTATTTATGAGAGGCAATGCACACAGTATTTACAGACTCAGAGTTTAGGATAAATAAAGTAAGAGATGTTATAAATATAGAACAGTGTCACGCTGTGTTAACTTTCTGCACAGTTTAAGATTAGATCACAGATAACTTAGAAAGATTCATGACTAATTACTGAGAATAATGTTTCATACATGTATCTTCATCAGATTTTATGTTCAGAAAGAAACATTATCAGAGTTTCTCAGAGTTTATTCAACAGTTAACAGCGTATGACTTAAAAAGCATGCTAACAGAGTTTAACAGTCATTGAGCAGAGTTTGCATATCAGAGATTAACAGACCACAGAAATATGAGCAACACAGTACATAAATAGAGTTTTGAGTCTAACCAATATCTCTAGTCAAAACTAGAGACCATTCCTAGTTCATTTACCAGCCTTGTAAATACAGCTTCACTCAATGGCTTGGTGAAGATATCTGCAAGCTGTTGTTCTGTAGACACAAAATGAAGCTCAATATTCCCTTCTTCTACATGTTCTCTGATAAAATGGTACCTTATGCTGATGTGCTTGGTCATTGAATGCTGTACCGGATTACCTGTCATAGCAATAGCACTTTGATTATCACAGTAAATAGGTATTTTACTGTACCTCAATCCATAATCCAGTAATTGATTCTTCATCCACAGAATTTGTGCACAACAGCTACCAGCAGCAATATACTCTGCTTCAGCTGTAGATGTAGAGATTGATTTATGTTTCTTGCTGTACCAAGAAACTATTCTATCACCAAGAAATTGACAACTTCCACTATTACTTTTTCTGTCTATCATACAGCCTGCAAAATCCACATCAGAGTAACCAAGAAGCTTGAAGTCTGATTCTCTTGGATACCACAAACCTAAAGTTATGGTTACCTTAAGATATTTGAAGATTCTCTTCACAGCTGTTAGATGTGGTTCTCTTGGATCTGCCTGAAATCATGCACAAAGACATGTTGTATACATGATGTCAGGTCTGCTAGCTGTTAGATAAAGAAGTTACCCAATCATTCCTCTATAGTTTGTCATATCCACTGGTGAACCTGTATCTCTATCCAACTTTGTTGCTGTTGCCATGGGAGTTGTTGCAGATGAGCAGTCAAGCATGCCAAATTTCTTGAGAAGATTTCTGGTATATTTTGCTTGATTGATAAAAATTCCATCATCTGTTTGCTTCACCTGTAGCCCTAGAAAATAACTGAGCTCTCCCATCATGCTCATTTGATATCTAGACTGCATGAGCTTGGCAAACTTCTTACAGAGTTTATCATTAGTAGATCCAAAGATTATGTCATCTACATATATTTGAACTAATAACAGATCACTACCAAGATTGAAATAGAACAAGGTTTTATCAATTGTACCTCTGTGGAACCCACTTTCTAAAAGAAATTGAGCCAGAGTTTCATACCATGCTCTTGGTGCCTGTTTAAGTCCATAGAGTGCCTTGTCAAGCCTGTAGACATAATCTGGATACTTGGGATCTACAAATCCTGGTGGTTGTTCAACAAACACTTCTTCTTCAAGTTTTCCATTCAGAAAAGCACTTTTCACATCCATCTGAAAAACCTTGAATTTCTTGTGAGAAGCATATGCTAGAAAGATTCTTATTGCCTCCAATCTTGCAACTGGAGCAAAAGTTTCATCATAGTCTATTCCTTTTTGCTGTGAATAGCCTTTGGCCACAAGTCTGGCCTTGTTTCTTGTAACAACCCCATCACTGTCAGTTTTATTTCTGAAAACCCATCTAGTACCAACAACAGATCTATTCTTTGGTCTAGGTACAAGGGTCCATACTTCATTTCTCTCAAATTCATTTAATTCCTCATGCATTGCTGTTATCCAATCAGCATCTTGAAGAGCTTCTTCCACTTTCTTTGGTTCAGATTTGGATAGAAATGCATGGAACAGACATTCATTTGTTGTAGCACTTCTTGTCCTAACTTTTGCATCTGGATCTCCAATGATTAAATCAGGTGTATGTGATTTTGTCCATTTCCTAGCTATAGGTAAATGACTTCTGTCAACAGTTGATCCTCCCCCTTGATCAATGTTCTCCTGATTATTTTGATGCCTTTCTTCATTCTCCGAGGCTCCCCCTGAATTTGATCTCTCAGAGTTTGAACTGTCAGAATTTGGACTTTCAGAGATTGAGTTATCAGAGTTTGAATTTGATCCAGAATTTTCAGTTGACTCACTATCAGAATTTGAGTCATCACTATGATCATGCTCCCCCTCAACTGGTTCTCCTCTTTGTTCAGACTGTACTATTTCTTCTGTGTGTACCAGTAGAGGTTTAGAGTTTGCATCAACAGAGTTTGTTGGACTAGTGTCATCAGAGTTTATTTCATCAGAGATTAGATCTTCATTTTCGAAATGCAACTGATCATGTTCATCAACATCTTTAAGTCCAGTGATTTTCCTGTCATCAAATGACACATGAATAGATTCCATAATCACCCTTGTTCTCAGATTATAAACTCTGAATGCCTTGGTTGACACTGGATAGCCAAAAAAAATTCCTTCATCTGCTTTCAACTCAAATTTGGTCAACTGTTCAGGATGAGTTTTCAACACAAAGCATTTGCACCCAAAAATATGAAAATATTTCAGGTTTGGCTTCTTTTCCCTCACCATCTCATATGGTATTTTTCCTTGCTTGTTGATCAGTGTTGCATTTTGAGTAAAACAAGCAGTTTGAACTGCTTCTGCCCAGAAATAGGTTGGAAATTTTGCTTCATCAAGTATAGTTCTGGCAGCTTCTATCAAGGTTCTGTTCTTCCTCTCAACTACACCATTTCGCTGTGGTGTACCAGGTGCAGAAAATTCTTGCTTCACTCCTCTGTTCTTGCAGAATTCTTCTATTGTTGCATTACTGAATTCAGTTCCTTTATCACTTCTGTTTATTTTGACTTTGTGTTTTGATCCTTTGTCCAGTAGCTTTACATGCTCCATTAGAGTTAAGGCAGTTTCATCCTTCTTTGCTAGAAAATACACCCAAGTGTATATGGTATATTCATCAACAATGACTAGAGCATATTTCTTCCTTCCAATAGACAAGACATTTACTGGTCCAAAAAGATCAACATGTAACAGATGATATGGATCAACAATTGAAGATTCAAACTTGCTCTCGAAAGAGGTCTTCCTCTGTTTGGCCTTTTGACATGAATCACACAGACCATCAACATTTAGCAAAGACTTTGGAAGTCCTCTAACAAGATCCTTTCTTATCAGCTCATTTATGTTGTTCAGATTCAAATGAGAGAGTTTCTTATGCCACTTCCAACTCTCCTCATTAGACATTTTTGTTGACAGGCACATTGTTTTTCCATCAGAGTTTGTCAACAAGCTTGCTTCATAGATATTGTTGCGCCTTTGTCCAACTAAAACAACTTTCCCTGTGGTTTTGCTGATAACCTCACAGTATTCAGGTTGAAAATCTACATGAAAACCTCTGTCACGGATTTGACTCACAGATAGCAGATCATGCTTGAGTCCTGGAACCAGAGCTACATTTGTGATGATGACACTTCCAAGATTAATATTGCCATATCCCAGAGTATGTCCTATGTTGCCATTTCCATAGGAAACTTTTGGGCCAGCCTTCTCCACATACTCTGATAGCAGGGCTTTATTTCCAGTAATGTGTCCTGAACATCCACTGTCCACTACTAGGATGCTTTCCCTCATGCCCTGCAATCACAAACAATTACTGAGGATTAGATTTAAGGATCCAGACTTGCTTGGATCCTTTTGCTTTCTTAATTCTGTTAGCTTGAGCAGCGGAATTTTCATTATCAGAGTTTAAGCTAACTTTATCAGAGTTTACACTTGCAGAATTAACTCTAACCCATTTCAAATTAGGTTTCATATAACGCCTTAGAAATTTTGATATTAAAAATTTTATTTATTATGAATTACATTATGTGAATATTGTTGTAAAGGTGAAAAATATGTGCAGTTGTGTTTATGTGTTTATATGATGATTTGTGTGAGCTATGAAGGTCGGTGTATTTTTTATTTGAATTTTTGAGGATTTAAAAATATTTAAATCATGCATTTTTGATCTTCTGTAAATTTTATAAAATTATCGGAGGAATTAAAAATAATGAAATCTTTTGTAATATTATCTTTATAATATTATTTAGTTTTTAAAATGGTTGGGTAAATTAATTTGGATGTTTCGGTATTTTAAAATGATTTTTAGAGTTTTATTGTATTTAAAGGATCAAAACTTTGAAAATTCATATTTAATTCATTTTTTATCCGAAAAATATTTTAAAAATATGTGTGTGCTCGTAATTTTATATTCCTTATTTTAAAAATGAAAAGTGTATATTTTTTTAATATTTTATTTAATTGGATTTAATATAGTCGATTATTAGTTTTAAAACGAATCAGTAATGTTTTAATTGGGTTGGAATCAGGGAAGTAGTGATATATGGGAATTGGGCCTAAGCCCATTAGTTACAAAAACAGAGCCAGCAGAGAAGCTTCAAGAAGAGTCGAGAAAAAAAAACGCAGAGAAGGAAGAAGAGAAAAAAAACGGGAAGAAGAATTGAGAGAGATTGAAGAAAGATTGAGAGAAAGAAGAGATTGGGGGTCGGTGATATATATATATATATATATATATATATATATATATATATATATATATATATATATATATATATATATATATATATGTGTGTGTGTGTGTGTGTGTGTGTGTGTGTGTGTGTGTGTGTGTGTGTGTGTGTGTATCCATGTGTGTGTGTATATATATGTGAGGGAGAGGGGTATGAAGGAGGGGGAGGTCGCGGTTGAACAACACAGGGGACCCACCGCGCGGCGGCCGCGACCCGCTGTGGTGGTGGCTTGCCGGGGTGGCGCGAAGCAGGTGGTGGTGATTTGCAACACCGAAAATGAGAGAGAGAGAGAGAGAGAGAGAGAGAGGGAGAGAGAGAGAGAGAGAGAGAGAGAGAGGGGGGGAGAGGGAGAGAGAGAGAGAGAGAGAGGGAGAGAGAAAGAGAGAAGGGAGAGAGATTGTTGCGGGGAATCGATGAATTCGGAAGGTATAATTTCACATTTTTTTCCCATTTAATTTTCGTATTTAATTAATTGTGATTTCGATTTATTGCGTAAATTGTTAATGATAGTAATTTAATTAGTTAAGTATTGTATTTAGATTGATATTGTAGATTATGAATATTGTTTGAATTTCGGGATTTAATTCGAAGAGTGTAGTGGATTACTATTGCTAGTTGCTAGTTATAGTTATTGTGTTTAATTTTGAATTTGATATATGTTGGTCTTAATGATTGTTAAATTGTTGGTTGTTAATTATAATTATTGGAATTATATATATAGTGGTCTTGTTGATATTTGGGGATCTTGATGATTTTGAATTGTAATTGTGATTTAGATAGTAATTGTGAGTTAAGTGTATTAATTTTAGTAATTACACTAATGTTGTAAATTATGAATATGGTTGTAATTCCGAAGGTTGAATCGGAAAGTTTGTTGGTAATCTTAATTGTTGAGAAATGATGTGAGTCCGATATGTCGTTAAATGACTTTTAGTTACTATTTATCATTTGTCGTATAGTGTTGGAGTTTATATGAATTTGCTAATAGTAAATGGTTTTATTAATTATGAATGTGTTATGTTATGTGTTTATCTGCGAGGAGTTGCATTGAGATCACGAGTCTTAAATTTCAATATTTAACGACTTGTGTAATTCTCTTCAACTAGTTCCTCGGGCTTACGAATATCCATGATCAACTATCAGGAGTATAATTAATATACTTAAGTGATATAATCATTGATATAGCGTAAGTAATAGTTAGTGCTAGGGGTTGTTCCCTAGGGCTTACGAACATCAATGATTGATTGTCACGTGTATCATTAAAATGCGTGAGAAATACGATCATTGGTGTAGTGTAAGTAGTAGTGTAATGTAAATTATTATGTGTTATGTGCCGCATGTCAGGGCGGGTACTTTTCATTAATTGTTTACTTTTACGTTGCTGCAAGTTGAGGCAGCTTTATTTTTGCAAAAACAGGGTTGAATTGTATTTGAGGGGCTGTGCCCATAGTCCGATAAACGAATACCTCATGCCGAAATTTTCTAAAAATCCCCTGCAAATCTATTTAAAACTTATTTAACCTATTTAATTTCAATGCTTGAAGTTGTGTTATGTTTACTAAGGGTTTAAGTATATGTATCAGTGGATTATTTCGAGAATATGTCTTGCTTTTAAATATTAAGTGGTTGTGTTGTTTGGAAATGGTTATGTGATGTGTTTATGTGACTTAGTTGATTATAGAATGGCTATTATGTGAATATGAATGAATATGTCTATATGTATTGTATATGTAAGCGTTATAGGACGCGCATGGGTAGAATAGAGCAAACGATAAGGTTTTGCTTGAATTAGTACTGAAATGGTGATTGACCTTGTAAAGGTTCGAATGGGAGACTTGGTCAAGGTCAGAGCGCGGGTAATCTGAAAGATGAACAGAAGGACGAGTATCAAAGCCGAGAGTGTGAATGGATGTGGAAATTGATGAGTTACGAAGAAGGAAAGGGAAGTAGGGGTAAATAAAAGGCTAGCAACTAAGGGCTGTCATAAGTTGAGTTGAGGATCGAGGTGAAAGTCAGAAACTCCGTAAATCGAGGCAAGTGTTATTGCTATTCACTTATCGTTCAAGTGATGCAGTTTAGTTCATTTGTTGTATGAAATGATCTGGTCAAGTATAGTGAAAGATGATATATATATATATATATACTTCTTCAAATTAGCATGATGCTGTTCACTTTTTCCACCCATAATTTAAATGTCGGTTTTACAAAGAATCTTATGAATAACCTTTTCCACACTTTAGCGCCATCTCTTCTATTTCCGTCAAATACTCTTAAGAAGTTTCTAAACAAGGAAATCCAAGTTTTCTTAACTTTTACGAAAACCCGTTGGCAATATTCCTGATCTAGCATATTTTCACTAATGGATTTCCATTTGGACAATGTTTTCTCTAAGCTGATCTGAACCTTTTTATAATGAAATTGTTTTGAAATAATTGTCCTAAACTATTTTATCCGCTTATGGAAGCTCAAACTCTTCAGTGTGTATAAGTTTTGATAAATGTTCAATACTTGACTATCTCCTTGCTTTAGTCTAGAATTTCAATTGTTGAAAATATTATTGCAATTTATATCTTTATTCCTGTTCAAATGAAATTTCTCTTTGCGTAAGTTGTTGATATTATAATTCTAGTTATTCATATCGGTCTTGTTGATATCCATTCGAATTGACATTCTTTAAAATCCCCACCCTAGTTGGTATCGAACTTGTCGATATCTTTTAAAAATCTTGATTATTTGTTTGTTCCCTGTAGTGTATCGAACTTTTCGATACTAAGCGAAGTTGTTGTTTATTATTAACTCTTAATCTTGAGTTATTATTCTGGACGTGAGTTTCTAGTTGTTGGATATTAAGGGTTGTCGATTGTCCCGACACCTGTTATGGATGATATAGAATTGGAAATGTTTTTAAAAAGTGGCCCTTGGGGCGTAAAACCCTACGGGGTGGGACCTTATCATGGTCGGAAGTTAAGGCCAATGTGTGTCATGGATCCAATTAAGGACATTGCTGTGTGCGTTTGTCCGGGGTTAGTGCGTGACTGATCAGCAGCCTAACCTTATTGTTTTTTTTAAATATAAATAAAAATTCCAATTCTAATCTATATTCTGTGATTGAGATGTTAGTTCTTGACTCCTTGGAAGTCTATTTCAGTAATATTTTGATATCAGAATTTTTATCAGTTCTAGTTTCTGTTGCAAATTATTAATGGTGAATTGTTGGCTCTTGTGGCAATCTAAAAGTTGATCTCACTGATTATTCCAAATAATGAGATGAAACTCCTTTTGTTTATCAGAATTGTCAACGTTTATTTTAAAAATTTCTATCACTATTGCACTTGCTGAGCATTGTTGGCTCACTCTTGTTTCTGTTTATTTCTCCAGTTGTTAGAGGTGATCAGAGGAACTAGTGATCAGTTGGTATTGCTCTATAGGCAGCGAGAGGAGACGTCCTGGTTACAGATTCTCATTGGTTAGTGGTTGGGAACTGGACAAGGTTAAATATCTAGTTAGACGGTGACCGTATTTATTCACATTAATTGTATATTATTTTATTCGGATTCGGGTTGTAATAGTTAATTAGTAGTTGTTTCATACTGTGACCTGTGAGCGGTCTTGGTGAGTTAGAATTTATATTTCTTATTGATTTTGTCAATATTCTATTGTGAGCAGATTTTGATGTAGTTGGATTAGTTTTGTTGATTTGGACAGGTGGTTAGTCATATTTATAAATACATCATGTCAAAATTTTCTGAAATTTTCCCGTAAAAATATTTATTTTCTTATAAAAAGCCTGTTTATTAATATGGTAAAGTGAGGGTGTTACAAGTTGGTATCAGAGCTACAGGTCACAGTCACTGAAACAATTAGGTGGGAAATTTGGGATAGAGTAATAGAAAGGTTAGGGTACGTGTATAAGATAGACGCCGGGTAGAACGACTTAGGATAAGGATCGCGAAAGGATACTTCGGCAAGCGTTGTGACGTTGAACGGTTTCGGCATATCGCGCAAGTAGAAGTTCAAATCGTTTTAGGATTGGGCTATTAGCATCACAGCGAACCTGAAGCGGCGTAAGCTAAGTGGGCAGCTGGAGCTATTGGTCCGAGAGACGTTATCTTGAGATTTTCGAGTAGAATTTAGGATATCCTACGAGATTAGTTTCGATGTGAACATTTTGGAGATGGTACGAGAAGGTTAAGAATGCGAAGTGAAAAACAAGTAATAACAAGGATTGAAGGTTAAGCGTAGTCGTGCACCCCTAATTAATGATTCATTCCAAGTCTTTATCTGGAGAAATTCCCTATTCTTTTTTTCAATTATCGTAAATTAATTCTCGGTTGGTATTGTTATTGAAGCATTCGTTGCGCAGTGATGGTCCAAAATCGAGAATGAATTGAGATCTTCTTATTTATTCAACTCATTATTGTCAGGCCGGTTTTGGCAGCTAAGTATATTAATGCTTAGCCGACAAGAGTGAGGTTATGAATAATTAGGAATTTCTTGAATGTATGCTTGATCAATCATTGAATCATCCATTGAAAAGTCTTTTATACATCAATTGATGACGAGTTTTGTATTCAGATTTAGTCGACTTCAATCTCGTTCCTTCAGAAATATCCGAATTTTTCAGAGAGTACTTGATTCAATTTTACATGAAAATTTTTGAAACTCTTGAATCCCTTCCATTATCATGATGCTTGATTTTCTCTATTCCAGCTGAGATGAACAACCTATGTAGATAGGGATTCAGGGACATCTTATCTATGTGATAGAAGTCCGGTGGGACGCCACTGATTGTGTTTGTCATGAAGGTACTAAAGACTGGCCATCTTTATGTACTGTGGTGGTTGACCAAGTGACAAATGCAACCTGAAAATAGTTCAAAGGTCATATTGATCTCTCGGTTAAATTCCTTTACAAAAATTTTATCAAATAAACCTAGTATATATTCATACTTGATGCCATTCATTTTATTAACTTCCTTTGTCGGAAATTCAATATTTTCAAAAATCCCTAATGATAAAGAAATGCGAAGATGGGCGTGACGACGTCTTAAGTGATAGAACTATAGCTGCATGGATGAAGAATTGGTTTTGCAAGTTTAAGAGTTTGGTGATTAAAACAGATATGTCGTGTTAAATTGGAATAATTACTGAACCGATAAAACATGGACAAGGTCCGAGGCTAATAAGAATTGAAGATAGGAAAAATGACAGTAAAGAAGAGGACATGATTGCAGATATTGTTAAGGGCAAAAGGAGAATGGTAATGGAGATATTGAGTATAAGATGTTCAATGTCGAAGAGATTTTGTTTTGGACACCTACTGAAGGGCAGAGATAGTAAATGAAATATCATAAGATTTTGAAAGTTTCAAATCCATCGTTGGATATAAGATTTTACAATCAAGGAAGCCTGACTTGAGTAAAGCAGAGTGAAGCAGAACGGAAAGGTCTGTAAGAATTAACAAGAAGAACCAAGACTGAATGAGGGGTAAGGTGAATATGTGGAGTAAATAACTTATGCAAGCCAGTGTAGAAAGTCATAATTATCAAGGATGGTGGAAAGTGACCAAAATGAAATAAAATGACAAGAGGAGAAATAAGGGGAAACCAGGAAGTTCCCGGAAGCGATTAAACAGAAGACATATAAATTAGTTAGGGGAAAAATGTAGAATCCCGAGGATTTGGAGTTAGAAGAATAAGGACAAAATAGTTGCCTATAAAATGAGAATTAGCAGAAATTAATGAGATTCCATGATCAGAAAATAAGATTTCGGGAGAAAATTTCCTAGAGATTTTATTAAGATAAATGTGGGAAGTTGTGGCTGTAACCAGAAAGGTAGTGTGGTGACAAGTAGCAGCGTCATAAGTTAAAACTACAAGTGATGAACTTGGAAAGATAGAAATTTTGCCGAAAATAGTATCATAATAATCTTGGTGGAAATTATGAAGAGAATGGAAGGATCGCATTTATGATTATTAAGAATCATGAAATTCAATACGATTATGAAGAAAGTTAGCAGGAACTGGATGGTGATAACGGTAAGAGGAGTTGAGGATGAATCAGGATTTGATTTATTTACAAATAACGAAGTACGAACTAATTGCAAGGATAAGAATGAGACGTTGATGTTCTTGAGATGTAAAAGCGATGTTTGAGGTGGAAAGTAGACATAGAGGTCTGAACGATTGAGCAAGTCAAGAAGTGTTATACAAAGGAAATAAAATTGTTTTGTATAAGGAGATATCAGACAGGAGACAATTAAGTCAAAGTATATTCCAATGAATAAGATTTCAAACGACATTCAGACGAAGAATTTAATATAATCGTAGATCACATATCAAGATGATCAAAGACTTATAAAGCGTATGCAAATTAATCGAGAGCGATTTTAAGAGTTTCCAAGAAAAGGAAGAAAATTTGGCACAAGGATTTTAATGTGAATTTCGAAAGTAATGATTTTGTGGTTAATGTGAGTGGTGTAAATGTTGAAGTTGTAATGTGTAGAGTCAAATTCGAGGACTCGTCGAGTATGCAGATTCGTGATTCGAAAGTTGATTTCAGAGGATGCGGGGTAGTGTATTTTCAATAAGATATATATATATATATATATATATATATATATATATATATATATACGATTTAAGGAAAATGGTCGTCAGTTTGAAATAGTTACTCAGTAAAACAATGTGATTAAAGATGGAGTGAAGTTTTCTGATTTTTCTTCTTGAATAACATTGTAAGTGAAAGAGAAGTAAGAATGATTAAAGATTTCTTAATATTCTTTATTTGAGAATTTTATTTGAGGAAGGTTCATGTCATGAATGTAAATAAGTGGCGATGCAGGTTAAGTGGAAGATTCACGATTGATAAAAGCGGGAGTTGTTGGAAATTGTTGAGGAATTGTTTTATGATTAGTATTGAGTGAAGCCGTCATGGCGGAAGAATTGCTAATAGGCTGGATATCTCCATCCTGTGTTCTATTAAGTGAAGTCACAGTCAAGGTGAACAGCATATTAGTCATCAAAGGTTGAAAATGATCGAGGCTATGTTCTTCAAAGACTTAGCAAATCAGAATATTTCATAAGAAAGAGAATCCAGTTGTGAGTTGAAGTATGTTTGAGATACGTTTAAGAATGTATGCGAGAACTTTAATATTCGATGGCAAGGATGCAACTAAGAATGAACGAGATGATGTTAAGTTTCCGGATTGGGTATTCTGTAAGAATATGGGATCAAAGACAGAAAGAAACTTTTGATTATTCCCTTCTCGATCGACATAGTATTTAAAAACGGAGTGGAAGCGATCAGAGAATTTCTGAAGATTCTTTTTCAAAGTTCTATTTAAAGTCGTGTGGTTATAAGTAAAGCGTGGGAATGTTACCAAGTGCAAGTGTAGATCATGGTAAATTTAGGCAGAATGCACGTTAGCATTACTGCGAAAGATTTGCGTGGTAATGTAGTTTTAACGCAAGGTATAGTTCATTATGCGAAAAAGTATACCGATTGTCGAGGAAAGATATCCGTTCCCGTGAGTTAAACGTCTAGAGTTAAAAAGACTCGGAAGTCAAAGTTTAAAGTTATTTCGGAATCGTGGGGCTCGCAGAATGAGATTATTAATGAATGAGTTAGTATGATGGAATCCTAGAGTTGAAAAGGCAACCTAGGAGTGGAAGAAAGATGTTGAGAAGATCAGGACTGCTACTGGTGTCCTTAGCGTTGATTCTGAGGACAGAATCCTATTAAGGGGGGAAGGATATAACGCCTTAGAAATTTTGATTTTAAAAATTTTATTTATTATGAATTACATTATGTGAATATTGTTCTAAAGGTGAAAAATATGTGAAGTTGTGTTTATGTGTTTATATGATGATTTGTGTGAGCAATGAAGGTCGGTGTATTTTTTATTTGTAATTTTGAGGATTTAAAAATATTTAAATCATGCATTTTTGATCCTCTGTAAATTTTATAAAATTATCGGAGGAATTAAAAATAATGAAATTTTTGTAATATTATCTTTATAATATTATTTAGTTTTTAAAATGGTTGGGTAAATTAATTTGGATGTTTCGGTATTTTAAAATGATTTTTAGATTTTTATTGTATTTAAAGGATCAAAACTTTGAAAATTCATATTTAATTCATTTTTGATCCGAAAAATATTTTAAAAATTTGTGTGTGCTCATAATTTTATATTCCTTATTTTAAAAATGAAAAGTTTATATTTTTTTAATATTTTATTTAATTGGATTTAATATAGTCGATTATTAGTTTTAAAACGAATCAGAAATGTTTTAATTGGGTTGGAATCAGGGAAGTAGTGATATAAGGGAATTGGGCCTAAGCCCATTAGTTAAAAAAACAGAGCCAGCAGAGAAGCTTCAAGAAGAGTCGAGAAAAAAAAACGCAGAGAAGGAAGAAGAGAAAAAAAAACGGGAAGAAGAATTGAGAGAGATTGAAGAAAGATTGAGAGAAAGAAGAGATTGGGGGTTGGTGATATATATATATATATATATCTGTGTGTGTGTGTGTGTGTATCCATGTGTGTGTGTGTGTGTATGTGAGGGAGAGGTGTATGGAGGAGGGGGAGGTCGCGGTTGAACAACACAGGGGGACCCACCGCGCGGCGGCCGCGACCCGCGGTGGTGGTGGCTTGTCGGGGTGGCGCGAAGCAGGTGGTGGTGATTTGCAACAGCGAAAATGAGAGAGAGAGAGAGAGAGAGAGAGAGAGAGAGAGAGAGAGAGAGAGAGAGAGAGAGAGAGAGAGAGAGCGAGAGAGAGAGAGAGAGAGAGAGAGAGAGAGAGAGAGAGAAGGGAGAGAGATTGTTGCGGGGGATCGATGAATTCGGAAGGTATAATTTCACATTTTTTCCCATTTAATTTTCGTATTTAATTAATTGTGATTTCGATTTATTGCGTAAATTGTTAATCGTAGTAATTTAATTAGTTATGTATTGTATTTAGATTGATATTGTAGATTATGAATATTGTTTGAATTTCGGGATTTAATTCGAAGAGTGTAGTGGATTACTATTGTTAGTTGCTAGTTATAATTATTGAGTTTAATTTTGAATTTGATATATGTTGGTCTTAATGATTGTTAAGTTGTTGGTTGTTAATTATAATTATTGGAATTATATATATAGTGGTCTTGTTTATATTTGGGGATCTTGATGATTTTGAATTGTAATTGTGATTTAGATAGTAATTGTGAGTTAAGTGTATTAATTTTAGTAATTACACTAATGTTGTAAATTATGAATATGGTTGTAATTCCGAAGGTTGAATCGGAAAGTTTGTTGGTAATCTTAATTGTTGAGAAACGATGTGAGTCCGATATGTCGTTAAATGACTTTTAGTTACTATTTATCATTTGTCGTATAGTGTTGGAGTTTATATGAATTTGCTAATAGTAAATGGTTTTATTAATTATGAATGTGTTATGTTATGTGTTTATCTGCGAGGAGTTGTAATGAGATCACGAGTCTTAAATGTCAATAACGACTGTGTAATTCTCTTCAACTAGTTCCTCGGGCTTACGAATATCCATGATCAACTATCACGAGTATAATTAATATACTTAAGTGATATAATCATTGATATAGCGTAAGTAATAGTTAGTGCTAGGGGTTGTTCCCTAGGGCTTACGAACATCAATGATTGATTATCACGTGTATCATTAAAATGCGTGAGAAATACGATCATTGGTGTAGCGTAAGTAGTAGTGTAATGTAAATTATTATGTGTTATGTGCCGCATGTCAGGGCGGGTACTTTTCATTAATTGTTTACTTTTACGTTGCTGCAAGTTGAGGCAGCTTTATTTTTGCAAAAACAGGGTTGAATTGTATTTGAGGGGTTGTGCCCATAGTCCGATAAACGAATACCTCATGCCGAAATTTTCTAAAATCCCCTGCAAATCTATTTAAAACTTATTTAACCTATTTAATTTCAATGCTTGAAGGTGTGTTATGTTTACTAAGGGTTTAAGTATATGTATCAGTGGATTATTTCGAGAATATGTCGTGGTTTTAAATATTAAGTGGTTGTGTTGTTTGGAAATGGTTATGTGATGTGTTTATGTGACTTAGTTGATTATAGAAAGGCTATTATGTGAATATGAATGAATATGTCTATATGTATTGTATATGTAAGCGTTATAGGACGCGCATGGGTAGAATAGAGCAAACGATAAGGTTTACTTGAATTAGTACTGAAATGGTGATTGACCTTGTAAAGGTTCGAATGGGAGACTTGGTCAAGGTCAGAGCGCGGGTAATCTGAAAGATGAACAGAAGGACGAGTATCAAATCCGAGAGTGTGAATGGATGTGGAAATTGATGAGTTACGAAGAAGGAAAAGGAAGTAGGGCTAAATAAAAGGCTAGCAACTAAGGGCTGTCATAAGTTGAGTTGAGGATCGAGGTGAAAGTCAGAAACTCCGTAAATCGAGGCAAGTGTTATTGCTATTCACTTATCGTTCAAGTGATGCAGTTTAGTTCATTTGTTGTATGAAATGATTTGGTCAAGTATAGTGAAAGATGATATATATATATATATATATATATATATATATATATATATATATATATATATACTTCTTCAAATTAGCATGATGTTGTTCACTTTTTCCACCCATAATTTAAATGTCGGTTTTACAAAGAATCTTATGAATAACCTTTTCCACACTTTAGCGCCATCTCTTCTTTTTCCGTCAAATAGTATTAAGAAGTTTCTAAACAAGGAAATCCAAGTTTTCTTAACTTTTACGAAAACCCGTTGGCAATATTCCTGATCTAGCATGTTTTCACTAATGGATTTCCATTTGGACAATGTTTTCTCTAAGCTGATCTGAACCTTTTTATAATGAAATTGTTTTGCAATAATTGTCCTAAACTATTTTATCCGCTTATGGAAGCTCAAACTCTTCAGTGTGTATAAGTTTTGATAAATGTTCAATACTTGACTATCTCCTTGCTTTAGTCTAGAATTTCAATTTTTGAAAATATTATTGCAATTTATATTTGTTCAAATGAAATTTCTCTTTGCGTAAGTTGTTGATGTTATAATTCTAGTTATTCATATCGGTCTTGTTGATATCCATTCGAATTGACATTCTTTAAAATCCCCACCCTAGTTGGTATCGAACTTGTCGATATCTTTTAAAAATCTTGATTATTTGTTTGTTCCCTGTAGTGTATCGAACTTGTCGATACTAAGCGAAGTTGTTGTTTATTATTAACTCTTAATCTTGAGTTATTATTCTGGACGTGAGTTTCCAGTTGTTGGATATTAAGGGTTGTCGATTGTCCCGACACCTGTTATGGATGATATAGAATTGGAAATGTTTTTAAAAAGTGGCCCTTGGGGCGTAAAACCCTACGGGGTGGGACCTTATCATGGTCGGAAGTTAAGGCCAATGTGTGCCATGGATCCAATTAAGGACATTGCTGTGTGCGTTTGTCTGGGGTTAGTGCGTGACTGATCAGTAGCCTAACCATATTGTTTTTTTTAAATATAAATAAAAATTCCAATTCTAATCTATATTCTGCGATTGAGATGTTAGTTCTTGACTCCTTGGAAGTCTATTTCAGTAATATTTTTATAAATAAAAAGTGATGCACTTAGAGGTGCTAACAGGCCTATAAAAACCAAATGCTTGACGAACACGGACATTGGGTGTTCTGCTTATAAAACAAAAACTCTTTAACAGGTATTTAAATATGTAAATATATAGATTAGATTAATAAAGAAACAGAAGAATATAATAAAGAAAGATTGTTACCAGACAATCCAAAAGAATCATATTGTGGCGGATTACAACACCTGCATTACTTACGGTATCCCACATTCTTGTAACACGAACCTTCAATACCCACCCTATCTTAGATTCATCTAGTGTGTTAAAATGATCGTGCATGTTCATGTCTGCAACACTATGTAAAACTTGGATATATTATCAGATTATAATGTTATTCTAGAATTTTGTTCATAAATTTATTAAGAAAAGAAAGTGAAACATAGACGATAGAAGGATTGAAGCATACCTTTGCTTAACTTATGGAGGCTTTTGAGTTAATCTCTAAATGTATTGTGCAGCGGTTTTGAATTCACTATATACGAGTTAAGAAGATGACGCAGTATTATTCGGTGATATGATTGATATGAAAAATAGATGATTGAGTAGTTAGGATTTGTTTGTTATAAAAGTAGATCATGGAGTATTTAATTTATCAATAAATGTACCAAAATCAAAGAAGATATATTATGATATTTATTTTGAGAATTGATTAATTAAGGATACACTGTGGGTGGGGTAATTGATTTCGACGTACATTAAATTTATATTAAAATAAATTTTTATAAATCAAAATATGAATAGATATTAGACATTGTTTGGGATTTGATTGATAGTTTGTACTCCTATAGTGGTATAGACATTTTTTCATAACTTATAATTCACAATTACGAAATCTTGTGTCGTGTTTAAATTTTATAAGTTAACTTCACCAAAATTAGAACAAATATTATGTATGTAATATATTAAAAAAATCAATTCATTTAAACAATTTTAATAAAAAAATTAAAATGAAATTGATTTCGTAATATCCCAATGTCTTAGACATAATATCCAAGACACAATATTTACGACTATTCACAATATCCCAGACACAACCACCACAAAACTTTAATGAAAAACCCAATTCAAGTTTTTATTGACAACAACTATCTCGATATAAGTTTATATTAATCAATTTGTTTTGTGTAAATACTTGGGATGAATCGAATGTTGAATTTTTTTTCTTTTTGAATTTATACTTTAAGAATAATATAATATATATAAATGAATAATTTAAATTATTTTATAAGACTTCATAAATTTATTAATTATTCTCCAAATACTTTCCAAATAAACAATGGAAAATATTGTAAAAATATCAATGTAAACTAATTTTGGACGGACGGAGTACTATATTTACGACTATTCACAATATAACAGACACAACCACCACAAAACCGCAAACAAAAAGCCAATTCAAGTTTGTATTGATAACAGCTATCTCAATATAAGTTTATATTAATCAATTTGTTTTGTGTAAATTCATGGGATGAAGTGAATGTTGTATTTTTTCTTTTTGAATTTTACAATTAAAGAATTAAAGAATAATATAATATATAATTGAATAATTTAAATTATTTTATAAGACTTAATAAATTTATTAATTATTCTCCGAATACTTTCAAATTAAACAATGAAAAATATTGTAAAAATATTAATGTATATTGATTTTGGACGAACGGAGTACTATATTTACGACTATTCACAACACAACCACCACAAAACCGCAAACAAAAGCCCAATTCAAGTTTGTATTGACAACATCTATCTCCATATAATTTTATATTAATCAAATGTTTTGTGTAAATACTTGGGATGAAGTGAATGTTGTATTTTTTTCTTTGTGAATTTTACACTTTAATAATAATGTAATCTATATAATTGAATAATATAAATTATTTTATAAGACGTAATAAATTTATTAATTATTCTTCGAATAATTTCAAATTAAACAATGAAAAATATTGTAAAAATATTAATGTACCTATTCTAATTTCATAATGTACTTAAATTAGAAAATTTATAAATTTATAATTAAAATGAATAATAGGGTTAACTTCTAACAAACATAAACTTCAAAAAAACATAAAAAATAAATAATTTCAAATAAAAAATAAAAAATAAAAAATAAAGAATTAAGTTGTCATGGAAAAGCAGTTACCAAATTACCATTACCTGTTATAAAAAAAATGTAAGCAGTTAACTTTAAACGTGGAAGTTAAAAAAGCTAATCACTTCTTTACCAGTTACAAAAATGCCTATAAATCAAAAGGAGATGCACAACATTCTTTCATAAGGCTTTGTTGTTACTTACTATTAATTACTATAATTACTATTACACCAAAATGAGTTCAAGATCGGCAAAGAGGAGAAGGTACACAAACATGAAGACATTGTTGGTGAATGACCTAAATAACGTCAATATTACTTCTGCAAAGATTTTAGTCTCTTTTTCAAGAGCATGGAGGATAGGTAGACAGAACTTTTCGCGCGAACACTTGGAATTGAGGAAAAATACATGTACATATATATGGCTTTTTATTAAACTACATGGGTTGTTTTCATATATAAAAATATGCATATGATATTTCAAATGTTGGAAATTACAGAGGTGCTGACAGGAAACCAAGATGGATCAGTTGGTCAATCTTCAAAGCCCGAAGTTCAAATTGACAATGCTTATTTAGGAAGAGAACGAAGATTTATAGAAGATACTTATTGGCCATGTGAAGCAGTTTAGGGTACTTTTGAAAGAGATGTTAAAAGGATTCGAGACATTTGAAGCACAATGGACACAAAAACTAAATGATTGGTTAACCAAAGTTGCTGAGGTTGAGGAACAGAGAACAAAAATGAGTGGTCAACTTGTGGATTTCACACGTAATATATAGTGACCTTAAACATCTAAAATTTTCATTCTGCATTGATATAGTTCTGCAAATTTACTATCTACTAAAGACCAATGTGTTAGTTGTCATCTTATCTATTAGGAAGATGTATGTTTGGTATCTCTGTTGTTTATGTTTTAGCAACTACTTATGTAATCTATTCCAATCTGTTTCTCTATTTTTTCTTATGTTTTTACAATGTCCATTATCATATGTCCATTATACTAAGAAACTACATATGAAGAAACATTTGATAGAACTGCAACCATTGTATGTTTGAACATATCTAATCTGTGTAGACTGTTTTGATTTGGGTAGAATGCTCTAATCTGTTTTGCATTATTAAACACATAACACATAGGAAAAATATCATTTGATACATCAATTAACATTCAGAAAATTTTAAAATGAAACAAATCAAACAGTAAAATCAACAAAATACTTTTATTAACAAATCAGTTCAATCATAACAAATATGCCTTCAGAAAAGTTAAGTTTAAAAGTGCATTGAGTCTCCAATTACAGAATAACAAAAATGAACATAATTCTTAATTAATAACGACAGACAGCAGAACCTTGAAGAGGAGAATCTGCAATTTTCAATGAGCACAATCAGTATTCCACATATGTGCCATTGTCAAATGATTGCCACATGCATAAACCTCTGGAACGGTCCTATCGCTTAGTGAGTACCATAACTCCTCTCCAAAAGGTTGACCATCAAGCTGGTAGATAGGTTGCTTGCTTCTTACATTTGGACAAAACTTGTAAATTGGAAATAGATAATCTTTCTCAAATAAGAAAGTATACATTTTTTCCAGATAATTGATAACTTCAACTAACCTAGATCTCATATTAGTCTGATTAAGCATTTCAAACATCTCTTCAACAGTTTCATCCCTGTGAAAAGTTCTATTTATTGCTTTAAAAAAAATAAAGCAAAAGGATGATAGAAAATGATTACCTGACAAAGATGATAATACATTAAGATGATGATTAACATCCTGATTCAAAAAAAGACTACGAACAACATGATAATACATTACTTGGTCAACCTTATGTCTAACACCAAACTCAATGAAACCATGAAACTGATCCCTTGTAACCTCCATTGGATTATTATGGAGCTTGTATAATGAATCCCAGTCAAGCCTCTCGAGAACTTCTTTGATTCTCGGAGTAGTCAGCTTAGTGAACCAGGCCATTAGCACATTTACAAACATTGGGAAGTCTCCAACATCAACAATGATGAATGAAAAGATCAAACTAAGAATATCAGAACGAAGTTGCTGAAACATTTTGTTAAAGATTTGGAAGTGTGATGGTATAAATTGTTTGATTGAAAAGTGTAAAATGAAAGATCCAATGTCTTGAAGCTAAAACTTGGAGAATGGGAGAAGATTGAGCTAATGTGTGTTTTTATCTTTCCCTGCACAGCTCGCATGCAAAGTAATGTGACTGTTGGTTTTTTTTATTGTCCATAGACGTTTGGTTTTCTAATGCTCTTCTCTTAACTAATCATGTAGTAATGTATTGTGTATATTATTAAATAATGTCTACAGATACATTACTTGCAAATGTAAACAAAATCATGACTTGATTATCTGGATCTTGGACAAAGTGTAAAGGTTTTAGATAGACTGCACTGTTTCCTATGATAAAATTATTGTACCACAATCAAAACAATACTCCCTCCATCCCTTTTTAGTTGGCACATTTGCAAAAAATAAAATAAAAATTGTCCATAAATAATTGTCACATTTATGAGTATAGTTAAAACCTTTACACTTTGTCCAAGATCCAGATAAATAATTGACTTTATATTTAATGTACATACTCATAAGTCATCATTTAATGTTAAGATTAAGGGCAAAAATGGAAACAAATTACATAATTAATTCTTTCTTAATATGTGTGTTTTTTGCAAATGTGCCAGCTAAATATGGATGGAGGGAGTATTAAATTATATGTAAATTACATAATTAATCGTATAAACTTCAACTATACACTTTTTACTATACTTAAAAATATCTTTATCTTTGAAATGGGAAATTTTTTTCTTTAAATATAAAATATGAAACATAAGGATGTAATATAATTAAAATAAAATTTTAAAATTTTATTTAGATTATGTAACACAACAAAGTCGACTCAATAACTCTTGCCAGAATGGAATAAATAGAATAATGAATACATAAAACTTAATTGATTATATAAAGCAAAGAACTTGCAATCATACCAAATATTATGAATATAATATCTAACTTTCCTTTTTTTTTTAACAAATGCATTTATTAATTTATTTTATAAACTTCAATTATCCCACATTTTTTTAAATTATTTGTATTATTTTATGTACGATTTGTTAAGGAGTATAAACTCATATGTTACAAACATGTTTTTTATAAAAAAAATTATTGAAATTTTAATGGTGAAGAAGTACATTATCAAATGTGAAAAAATAAGAAACTCATATGATATTACATATATGGCCATCGCTCAAGAACCATCGCTCAAGAACCAAAAATTAATTTAGGAGATCTATATTAATTTTATAGGAGATTTTTGTTAATCGCTCAAGAACCAAAAATTTGCTATTATATGACAATCGCTCAACACCCAAAAAATAAACAAAAAAATGTGGATTATTCCTTAATACATTCCTTAATACATAAAACTTAATTGATTATATAAAGCAAATTACTTGCAAGTTGTACCAAAATTTAAGAATATAATATCTAAATTTTCTTTTCTTTTTTAACGAATACATTTGTTAATTTATTGTATGCACTTCAATTATCCCACATTTTATTAAATTATACGTATTATTTTTTGTACGTCTTGTTAAGGAGTAGAAACTCATATGTAACAAACATTTTTGTTAAACTATCTTAAATTAATTCATATATTCATATATATTGTTAAAATTAAAAAATAATGATAATGGAAAAACTCAAAATGAGTTTTCTATTAATGGACATATAAGCTTAAAAAAATATTGAAAATTTAATAGCAAATAAGCACATTATCAAATGCGAAAAAATAGAAAATTCATATGATATTACATATTTTTTAGCAAGAACATTCTTAAAAGATAAGATATTATGTCTAAAATCAGAAATGTGTAATGATTCTCAAAACATTGCAGGATCAACTTTCAAGGACCAAATCAAGGAAGCTGTTAATCTTGGTTCATCAACCTCTGCCTCATCATGAAAACATCATCATTCTCAAGATTAACAAAAATTCTAGAAGATGGTAAATTCGTAATCCAGATTTTGCCTGCGCAACAAAAATAAGACATAGATTTCATATTATACAACATACTACCTATTACCATTCTCTTGAAAGAGGTTATTTAAGATAATTAATAAAAAGTAGAGAGATTAATACCACTGTGCATTGAAATCTTTATACTGGCAAGAATAAGAATAGTAGGCATCTCAAGATTAGCAGCATACAATGGTTCAGTATTTTCATCCAAAGGACCAAAAAAAGCGACATTGTACAATGCCCAGTTCCAAAAACAACCAGAATCAAAACAGAAACTGTTAGGCCGAATACACAATTAATAATCAACTTTGTATGAGAGATTAACAAGTAAAAACGTTTATGCACTTAAAAACTTCTTGTATTTCAAACCCTCTTCGTGATGTAAAATATCACAAAGAGCTGCTAGGTTACAATAAAGATAGTTCGTTATCGATACCCTTCTAGGGTTAACCTATCTGTATTTATATACCATACAGCTACGATACAATCTCTAATTGATATTCCTAATAATCAGCTATACAATGATATCAATTACAGATTGTCACACGTCTCCTATGTCAGCTCGATCTCTTTGATAGCTATCCAATCTTCAAAGATATCGCTTCCATAATTAATCTTCAATCACTGTTGAACAGTAGACGCGCTTCCTCTAGACAGAGTATAACAAACTCTGTCGAGCTTCCAACTGTCAGAGTTTGACTAAACTCTGACTACTTCCAGCTAAACTCTGATAACTCCCTGAAACACTTAAACACTGATTAAAACTCATCAATTATATTTAACAATCTCCCCCAACTTGTTCATTAGCAAAAATGTACAAGTTAATGACAGTAATTGATGATGTCAAAACAAATAGATAAATACAGTGTTTATACGAAATCAGAGTTTAAGCTTCTACTCAATAAAAACTATAGAGAATAAGAAAATTCTTACAGAACTTAATCTCTAATCATTTCAAGATCTGGCATGGTTCTGACATAATCAATCAGTAATCTTCTTTCTGCATTTTCAAGTTCAATCTTCATTGCTTCTTTGATTTCTCTTAGTTGAGGATCACTTTCATCTGTTTGGTAGATAGCAGCCCTAAGATCACAAATCTTGTTCCTTCTCATTTCATTACCCAGTCTGATAAAACTGACTTTTTCTGCCTGTGTATTGAAGTCAAGTACTGTGATTCCCAAATCAGTTTTTAACTTTGCAGTACCTTTCTTCATTTCAATGAGATTGCCCTTGTAATCCCTGTACTTAGGAATAAATCTGCTATTGTATTTCTGTTCTCTGATTGCCAGATTCTGAGTCATTTTCTGTCTGAGCACATTAGCAACTGACTGAGTCCTTTGACTATTCACCTTGAGAAGATATAGAACATACTCTAGTTCTTCCCAACATTTCAAGCCAATATCATCCTCACCAACTTTGAATACTGTCCCATCAGCCATGAAGTATAAAAGAAAATCCTTATTTAAACTCTTCTGATGAACCAACTGCACTGATTCCAGTCTGTCCAAACTCTCTTGAGGAACACCACGACCTGGAACAGCCAGTGAAGAAGGATCTCTAGGACCAGTATATTGCCTTCTATCTCTATGTGAACCTAGTCCACCCTTATTATTACCAACCTTGCCAGATAAAGCCTTTCCATCAGAAACATTCATTGAGACTCCAGATAACACATTTGGATCATGAATTGTTCCTTTTCCAAAGACAGATTTCAACTGTGAAGAGTGTAAAGGTGTGATCATTGCTTGTGATGCAACAGAAGTTGTAACTTTCTTCTGTGAACTTTCACCTTCAATGCCTTTTAGCTTGAGTTTAGCCTCTGCTGCAATTTCTTCCTTTGAGAACCGAGAACTTTGACTAACATCAGTCCTTTCTCTGATCACAACACCTTTAACAACAGGTCTAGGAGCTTTTCCTCTTTGTACCTTATCAGACTTTAAATCTCTAAGATGTTCTTCTTGTAAACTCTTTTCCTCGACTTCAATGTCCTCAATCGTAACTCCTTCCTCATTCTCTTTAATGAACAGCTTATCAGCCAATTCTTCATCAGTTTGTGGATCAGAAGATAACAACAAACTCTTGGTCCTCGAAGTACCTTGAGTATCAGTATTTCTCCCAACAGACTGTGATTTTGATGACTTGCTAGTTCTCAGAGTTTGAACCTCTTCAGCCTTTTTCTTTCCTTTGTTACTTGCCCCTCCATCTCCAGCACTATCCCTTCTGACAACTCTCTCCCCCTTTTTGACATCATCAGGTATAAGGATAGAAGTAATTAATTCCAGAGAGGTAGCAATAGAATCAATCTTAGCAGATAAATCAGACTGGTTCTCTTCAACTTTAGCCAGCCTAGCAAAGAGATTATCTTGAGATTTAGAGAATTTTGTGGTCACTAGTTTCGAATCTCTTTCCATCTTCATCTCTCTAGCTACAACTTCATTTCGCAAAGCAGTGATTGCCAAATTAGTATCATCAAATCGTCTATCCAGAGTTTTAACTTGAACTATAGTTGCTTTCAAGCAAGAAAGAATCTCTGGATTTGAGATAGTATCAGCACTTTGCTTAACTTAGCTGCTCTGCCTGGTGGAAAAATACAATCTTCTTTGTACCATTCAGCAACATTCTTGACAAATTGTGATCTCTCAACTTGATGAGAAGTACAAGGTTGAGAAAAAGGTGTATGTTTATCATCAGTTTGTACTGGTGCACTCAGAGAAGTATCAGAGTTTGCACTACTGTCACCTTCAGCTTCAACACTTGTAGCTTTAACTGATTCATCTTCAGCCATAGGTTTAGCAATATCTTCTGTAGGCTTTTCAGGATTTTCTCCATGTTGCTCAGGCTCAGCAACAGGCATTGAATGAGAAGTGACTTTGGTTGCCTGATTAATTTCTTCACCTTCTTCAACAGTGTGGTGAGCATCAGATATTATCTCAGTATGAGATGCCACAGCTTCAAGAGGAACAGCCGTAGGTTGATCAGCTACACCAACATCAGAGATAGGATCAGAGAATGGCATAAATGAATCAGGAATATCATTTATCGGAGAAACACCATCTCTTGCATCCTCTTCTGCAGGCATTTTGTCCTCTGCAGGACCTTCATCCTCTGCAGGCATTACATCCTCTGCAGGTATGTCATCTTTCTCAACCTCAACAGGAGGTATTTGCTGTGAAGCAACCTCTGGTGCTTCAATATCTTCATCCACAGAATCAGAGATTATCAATTTTCTTCGTCTCGCTAGAGGTATATTATCTTAATCCTCTTCACTAGGTGGTGACTTAGGCATGTTTGCTCGAGCATTCATTCTTTTCCCCCTTCTAGTGTAAACAGCTTCAGGAGATTTCTGTTTTGATTTTCTCTTTGTCCCTTCCGCCTGCCTTAGACTTGCATGTCGTTCAGCAATTGCTTTCTTAACTCTTTGAAATTTAGACTTTGATTTTAATGGAGATTGTGGCGAATCAGAGTTTGCTGACTGAGCAGGTGAGTCAGTGGTTGGTTCTGGTTGAGGTTCAGGATGTGGTTCAGGTTGTTGTTGTTGTTGTTCAGCTTGTTGTGGTTCTTGTTGATCTTGTTGTGGTTCTTGTGGTTGATTAAGAAAATTTCGTAGAGCAAGAGGCATGACAAAAGCAGGGAGATTTTCTTTACCAACATCCTTGTTAGTCATATCAGAGAATATTCGCTTATTGACTCTAAAAGGATCAATTGCATCAGTGTCATCAATTTCAAGACCAGGTACACATGCATTGAACAGCATTTGACAGAAACGAGCATAATAAACAGTGGTAGACTCTGACAGTTTATCACCTAAGCTCATCAAAACATGTCGACCAAAATCAAAATTAGTACCATAGAGCAGAGAATACCCGATTTGGAGACTATCCATTGGAATGGCATCCCAGTTTGTGACTTTCTTCTGGAACGTCCTTGTTATGCAATCAAAGAAGAAATTCCATTTCTTTCTGAGATTTGGTCGCTTTATACTGCCAAGCTTGTCAAGAGATTCCATGTAACCTATCTCTTGTAGCATGTCTCTCAGATAAGTTTCATTAACCAGAGTATAAGAAGTATGTGTGTCAAAACCCATTGTATCTCGTACAGTCTGTGGAGTAATCACATAATCTTGGTCTTCGTAAGTGAAGATAATGGTAGGAGTTCCACTCTCTCCTCCATCCTCATAAACTGAATTCTGCCAGAATGAAGCAATTTGAGATGCAGAAAGAGTAGCAGGTCCAATCAGAGCCTGTCCAATCTCTGAATCCCTCAAGAAGTTCTGTATGAGATGAAACGATTCTGGAACGCGTTGATGATAGAGTGGAGCTTCATAGTTGTTAGGAACAAACCGTAAACCAAGAGCAGTGAATGCTTTAGATGCCATTGAGTTAAGAAATTTGCAAGAATTTCCACGAGATATGTATGTAGAAAAGGTGTTTGCGTGAGTGCCCAAGAGAAAAATAAGAAAATTGTGAGAGTAAGAATAAAGTAAAATCGTTTGGACACAAAAGTGATTAAAGTAATGAAAAACTCAATCTCTTATGTAACAAACACTCATCAGTTCCTTGATTAATGTGTAGTGGGACACGATAATAGGTAAGTGGGACACATTAAAGGGCAAGTGGGTCACGTGCGCCTATTTTTAAGAAGAGTATATTAAAAATTAAAACATTAAAATATTTGATTTAAACAAAAATCAAATAATACTCTTTTTAAAAATATCTGGACCCAAGTAAAATCAGAATTTGAAGCGTTTACCTGTTGCCTTTAATAACCAGAATACGAAGCGATTAAGAACTTCGTTCTTACCCATCTCTATTTAAGGCCTAGAGACTTGCTCAGATTATTTCATTAAACCTTTAACCTTTCAGTCTCCCCTGTAAAATCACAAACCCTTCAAACCAAATACTCTTGAAAAACAATGGCCAACCTTACCATCAAAGAAAAGAACCTTCATCTTGTCGAGAATAGGGACATCTTCAGCTATACGCGTGAAGAATTTGAAGCGTTTGAGTGGGAAAGGCAGCTTGAGACGCTGTGGCTGCAAATGGATGCTGGTTTGGAAGAGCTCGAGAGAGAGAAACCTGCAAGGGTGATCGACATCGATGCTGCCCTCCAAGCAACATTGGCATGGCTCTCCTCAAAGGCATCCTCATCCAACACCACCAACCATTGTTAATGAATATGTCAGCAAAAATAACCTTATCCCTTCAACTTCCACCCAAATAAAGTGGCAAAGATGGGATCTGGGAATTTTTGCTAACAATGGAATGGTGTGGACGGACCTTTTACTTTCCTGTTGAATAGATTAGCAGATAGAGAGAACAAAAAGATGTAACATTTGCTTGTAATCTCTTTCTTATTATTAATGAAAATTTTGTTTCTCTAATCATATTCATTGTGTTCTGCAACTGTTATTTATGTTATATGAACTGTTCTTCAGGAAAATGAATCAAGAAGAGAATATGAAAACTAATTAAAGTAATCATATAAAGAACTCATTCATCAACTATCCACTGATGAACAGTTGGCAAAAACCCTACTTACTCCAAGACTTTCAAATTGTCCAAGTGAAAATTTACCTTAGAGTACAAATCACGAATCAACAGCGTTTGTCAATTCTCCAACTTTATCACCGAAACCCTTTCATAAATTGCACAGTTGTGAATATTTGTGTGTGTGAAGCAGAGTTTACTAAGTCAATTTTTAGAGCATCTAATTTTTCATAAAATCCATAAAGTAAATCAATAAACACTGGATGCACAAACTGTCATAGTAAACACTGACTGTATGATGAAAGCTAAACTCTGAAGTAATCAAACTATATACAGTAACTTTTATTTTATGCCCCCTTTATATATATATATATTTTTTTTTTTTTATTTTTCATTCCAGTAATCAGAGGTTGGAACCAGTCACCAAAAATTCAAAAATTTTAGCACTTATCATTTTGATAAGTTCCTGGGTCATCCTAGTATTTGACTAGTCACCAAAAATCAGAGAATTTTAGCACATATTATATACCAATAGGTTCCTGGGTCATCCTAGTATCCAACATAATCTCAAAGGAGTATAACAACCTATATACATTTTCTTTGGGGTATTGCAGTAAACATTTTATTCTATCAGAGCATAACTAACAGAGTTTAGAGTTCATCAACATCAGTAGTTTTTCATGAAAGGTAATGCACACAGTATTTATAGACTCAGAGTTTAGGACAAAATAAACTAAGAGATGCTATAAATATGAGCCAGTATCATGCTGTGTTAACTTTCTGCACAATCTAAGATTAGATCACAATAACTCAGAAAGATTCATGATTAATTGCTGAGAATCATGCTTCATACATATTTCTTCATTGGTGTTTTCATTCAGACAAAAATCAACTCAGAGTTCATAGAGTTTATCAAACTTATTAACAGTGTATGACATACAGACATGCTGACAGAGTTTAGAGACTGCATAACACAACCATCGACGGATAAGACCGTACAACCATCAACGGATAAGACCGTACAACCATCAACGGATACAGTTCAGTTAGTCATTAACTGATGCGACCTACAATCAACGGATGACAAGTTGTCTGACAGAGTTTAACAGAGTATGCATAACAGAGTTTAATCAACAGAGTACACTTAGCATTTAACCAATCAGGAAATATGATTAATACTTCACATAAATAAAGTTTGAATCTAACCAACATTCCTAGTCAGAACCAGAGACCATTCCTAGTTCATTGACCAGTCTTGTAAATGTAGCTTCACTCAATGGTTTAGTGAAGATATCTGCAAGCTGTTGTTCTGTAGATACAAAATGTAGTTCAATATTTCCTTCTTCCACATGTTCTCTGATGAAGTGGTACCTTATGCTGATGTGCTTGGTCATTGAATGCTGTACTGGATTACCTGTCATAGCAATAGCACTTTGGTTATCACAGTAAATAGGTATATTAATGTACCTCAATCCATAATCCAGCAATTGATTCTTCATCCATAAGATCTGTGCACAACAGCTACCAGCTGCAATATACTCTGCTTCAGCTGTAGATGTGGAGATTGATTTCTGTTTCTTGCTGTACCAGGAAACAAGTCTGTCACCAAGAAATTGACAACTTCCACTAGTGCTCTTTCTGTCTACCTTGCAGCCTGCAAAGTCTGCATCAGAATACCCAAGTAGCTTGAAATCTGATTCTCTAGGGTACCACAGACCTAATGTTATGGTGCCCTTGAGATACTTGAAGATTCTTTTCACAGCTGTCAGATGTGGCTCTCTAGGATCTGCCTGAAACCTTGCACAAAGACAGGTTGCATACATGATGTCCGGCCTACTAGCTGTCAAGTATAGAAGAGAACCTATCATGCCCCTGTAGTTTGTCATATCCACTGAAACTCCTGTGTCTTTGTCCAATTTAGTTTCTGTTGCCATGGGAGTTGATGCAGATGAACAGTCAAGCATACCAAATTTCTTGAGAAGATTTCTGGTGTATTTTTCTTGATTAATGAAAATTCCATCTTCTGTTTGTTTCACCTGTAGGCCTAGAAAGTAACTAAGCTCTCCCATCATGCTCATTTGATATCTGGACTGCATGAGCTTGGCAAACTTCTTACAGAGTTTATCATTAGTAGACCCAAAAATGATGTCATCAACATAAATTTGAACTAAAAGGAGGTCACTTCCTTGATTGAAATAAAACAGAGTTTTGTCAATTGTTCCTCTGTTGAATCCACTTTCTAGAAGAAACTGAGCAAGTGTCTCATACCATGCTCTTGGTGCCTGCTTAAGTCCATATAGTGCCTTATCTAGCCTGTAGACATGATTTGGATATTTGGGGTCCACAAATCCTGGTGGTTGTTCAACAAACACTTCTTCTTCAAGCTTTCCATTCATAAAAGCACTTTTCACATCCATCTGGAACACTTTGAATTTCTTGTGAGAGGCATATGCTAGAAAAATTCTGATTGCCTCCAATCTTGCAACTGGAGCAAATGTTTCATCATAGTCTATTCCTTCCTGCTGTGAATAGCCTTTTGCTACCAGTCTAGCCTTGTTCCTTGTGATAACACCTTCACTGTCAGTCTTGTTTCTGAAAACCCATTTAGTACCCACAATAGATCTGTTCTTTGGCCTTGGTACAAGGGTCCAAACTTCATTCCTTTCAAATTCATTTAACTCTTCCTGCATTGCTGTTATCCAGTCTGCATCTTGAACAGCTTCTTCCACTTTCTTTGGTTCATTTTTAGACAAGAATGCATGAAACAGACATTCACTTGCAGCAGCACTTCTTGTCTTTACTTTTGCATCTGGATCACCAATTATCAAATCAGGTGTATGTGATTTAGTCCATTTCCTAGCAGAAGGCAAATGACTTCTATCAGCATGTGATCCTCCCCCTTGATCCATGCTCTCCTGATTTTGTTGTGATCTATCTTCGTTTTCTGAGACTCCCCCTGAATTTGACAGGCCAGAGTCAGAATTTGAATTTTCAGAGTTTGAAGCATCAGAATTTGATCCAGATTTTTCAGTTGACTCAGTATCAGTGTTTGAGTCTTCATCTTGATCATGCTCCCCCTCAACTGGTTCTCCCCTTTGTTGTGACTGAGAAGTTTCTCCAGAATTTACCAGTAGAGGTTCAGAGTTTGTTTCAACAGAGTCTGTCAGAATTGTTTCATCAGAGTTTCCTTCATCAGAGTTTAAAACTTCATTTTCAAAGTTCAGTTGATCATATTCATCTTTGTCTTCAAGTCCGGTTATCTTCTTATCATCAAAAGAAACATGTATAGATTCCATGATCACTCTAGTTCTCAGATTGTAAACTCTGAATGCCTTTGTTGACAGTGGATAGCAAACAAAAATTCCTTCATCTGCCTTTAACTCAAACTTGGTCAACTGTTCTGGATGAGTCTTCAAAACAAAACATTTGCACCCGAAAATATGAAAGTATTTTAGGTTAGGCTTCTTTTTCTTCACCATCTCATATGGTGTCTTCCCATACTTATTGATCAGTGTTGCATTTTGAGTAAAACAAGCAGTTTGAACAGCTTCTGCCCAGAAATAAGTTGGCAATTTTGCTTCATCAAGCATACTTCTGGCAGCTTCAATTAAGGTTCTATTTTTCCTTTCAACTACACCATTTTGTTGTGGTGTACCAGGTGCTGAAAATTCTTGTTTCACTCCATTGTCTTTGCAGAATTCTTCCATTGTTGCATTTCTGAACTCAGTTCCATTATCACTTCTGATGATTCTGACTTTGTTGCTTGATCCTTTGTCCAGAAGCTTCACATGCTCCATCAGAGTCGATGCAGTTTCATCCTTCTTTGCTAGAAAATACACCCAAGTGAATCTAGTGTATTCATCAACAATGACTAAAGCATATTTCTTCCTTGCAATAGACATAACATTTACTGTACCAAATAGATCAACATGCAGAAGATGATAGGGATCAGTGATAGAAAATTCTGTCTTGCTCTTGAAAGATGACTTCCTTTGTTTAGCCTTCTGACATGAGTCACATAGGCCATCAACATTTAACAGGGTCTTTGGGAGTCCTCTTACAAGATCCTTTCTGATCAATTCATTGATGTTGTTCAAGTTCAAATGTGAGAGTTTCTTGTGCCACTTCCAACTCTCTTCACTAGACATTCTTGTAGACAGGCAAACAGCTTTTCCAACAGAGTCTATCAAAAGCTTGATTTCATAAATGTTGTTTTGCCTGTGACCAACTAGAACAACCTTTCCTGTAGATTTGCTGATAACTTCACAATATTCAGGTTGAAAATCTACATGATATCCCTTGTCACAGATTTGACTCACAGATAGCAAGTCATGCTTGAGTCTTGGGACATGAGCTACATTATTGATGATGACATTTCCAAGATTAATATTGCCATATCCCAATGTTCTTCCTATATTGCCATCACCATAGGAAACTTTTGGGCCAGCCTTCTCCTCATATTCTGATAGCAGGGCTTTATTTCCAGTCATATGTCCTGAACATCCACTGTCCACGACTAGGGTTGCCTCCCTGTTACCCTGCAATCACAAACAATTACTGAGGATTAGTTTTAAGGATCCAGACTTGCTTGGATCCTTTTGCATTCTTAACTTTGTTAGCTTTTGCAGCGGAATTAACATTATCAGAGTTTGAGCTAACAGTGTCAGTGTTTACACTTGCAGTATCAACTTTAACCCATTTCAGATTGGGTTTCAGTTCATAGTAATTATGATCGATAGCATGATATTTTCTGCAAGTATAGATGGAATGCCAAGTGCTTCCACAGTGTGTGCATAAAGTCTGTGGCTTAGTTCTAGCAAAATCCTTCTTTACCTCAGACTTTGTAGGTAAAGAATTTATATTTTTATTTTTCTTGCAGAAATTTGCAAGATGCTTAGTACTACCACAGTTATGACATGTCTTTCTTGGAGCATAACTAGCAAGCATTGGTTTATTTCCTGAAGTGATGCCTACTTTTCCATTTCTGTTCTTGTTTGACACTTTCTTTTTCTCAACAGATTTTAACTCCTTCAGTTTATGTTTGAGTTGTTTATCTGTCATTGAACCAATGTTAACCTGTTTAACACTAGTTTTTACTGGTTTTCTTTTGACAGCTTCCTTTTCATTTTCAGACAAAAATTTACTGGTTCCATGAACAAATTTAGTTCTGACTTTAACTTGATTTTGAAATCTAAGTTCATCTCCCTCATTATAACCTAGACCAACAGTGTCCATTTGAAAAATCTGTTGAGTGTCCTTTCCAGAATTAGTCCAAGTCCTAATTTTATTATTTGCTTCCTCCAACTCTGACTCAAGTTGTTTATATTTCTGAACAAAATCTGTTCTTTGCAAACAGCATCATCTCTCTCTTTCTGAACTTGTTGCATGTTATCAAGTTTCTCTTCAACAAGTTTATTTCTTTCTTTAAGTTTAGAATTTTCAGCTTTTATCCTCTCATTTTCTAAAGTCTGATCCCTATAACTTATATGCAATGACTTAAGAAAAATTCTTAATTGAGCAATGTCATCAATATTATAAGCATAGGTAGTTAGAGGTACCTGATTTTCAGAGGATTCTGATTCAGTAGTAGCCATGAGAGCATAGTTCACTTCTTCATCAGAATCTGAAGTATCTGCCCAATCTCTGCCTTTAGTGTAGAGTACCTTTCCAGTTTTACCCTTCTTGCACTCAGGAGCATAGTGACCCATCTCCTTACACTTGTAGCATTGAATTTCAGACTTATCCTTCTTCCCTTTAGAATCTCTCTTATCAGACTTCCTGCAGCTTTTCCTGTCTTCATTTGAATCCCTAGAAAACCTTTTTCCTTTCTTGAAATTCTTGAAGCCCATTTTCTTGAAAGTCTTCACCATCAACACAGCCATTTTTCTCATTTCTTCTTCATCATCCTCAGAGTCAGATGATTCAGAAGAATTTGAATCAAAATCAGAGTTTGGTGAATCACTTTCTGAATGTATGACCAAAGCTTTTCCCTTCATTTTCCTTCTTGTTGCCTCTTTCTTCTGAGGCTTCTCTTCAACATTAAGAGCAACAGACTTTCCTTTTCTGCTTGATCTCCTGTTTCTCTGCTCCATTTCCAATTCATGAGTTTTGAGCAGTCCATAGATTTCATCAATCTCTGTTTCAGCAAGATCATAGTTGTCTCTAATAGTGGTTGTTTTCACATCCCACTTTTCAGGTAGAGAAAGAAGAAACTTGAGATTCGAGTCTTCTAGATCATACTCTTTGTTGACCAATGACAGATCATTAATCAGTTTACAGAATCTATCAAATGTTTCTGTCATGGTCTCTTCAGGTTTAGCCTCAAAATGCTCATACTCTTGTGTGAGTATGTTTCTCCTATTCTTCTTAATAGCTGCAGTTCCTTGACACCTGACTTCAAGAGCATCCCATATCTCTTTTGCAGTGGTGCAGTTAATGACTTTGTTAGACATAACATTGTCTAAAGCACTATGCAGTAAATGCCTAACTTTTGCATCCTTAGCAATTGATGATAGATCTTCAGGAGTCATGTCCTTCTTTTCCTTTGGAACCATTTTTGCTGCTTCACCAGCAACTGCAACAGATAGCTTTGTAGGATTGTGAGGACCTTCATAAATCCTGTCAAGATATTCTGGATCTGTAGCCTCCAGAAACATAGTCATCTTGACCTTCCACATAGCATACTCTAATGGCCTCAGAATAGGAACCCTGATTGGTTCATAACGACTCACAGTAGTAGGAGCCTTTTCAGAAACAGTAGGTGTTGGTGGAGGAATTTCTGACATGATTATTGTTGTGTTTGGATCTTAACCTGTAATAAAGTAACAGATTGGCTCTGATACCACTTGTTAGGCCGAATACACAATTAATAATCAACTTTGTATGAGAGATTAACAAGTAAAAACGTTTATGCACTTAAAAACTTCTTGTATTTCAAACCCTCTTCGTGATGTAAAATATCACAAAGAGCTGCTAGGTTACAATAAAGATAGTTCGTTATCGATACCCTTCTAGGGTTAACCTATCTGTATTTATATACCATACAGCTACGATACAATCTCTAATTGATATTCCTAATAATCAGCTATACAATGATATCAATTACAGATTGTCACACGTCTCCTATGTCAGCTCGAGCTCTTTGATAGCTATCCAATCTTCAAAGATATCGCTTCCATAATTAATCTTCAATCACTGTTGAACAGTAGACGCGCTTCCTCTAGACAGAGTATAACAAACTCTGTCGAGCTTCCAACTGTCAGAGTTTGACTAAACTCTGACTGCTTCCAGCTAAACTCTGATAACTCCCTGAAACACTTAAACACTGATTAAAACTCATCAATTATATTTAACAGAAACCTTATATATTATTATAAATGAATTAGTTGATTTTTGAATAATATATTTAAAATATATTTAGACCATCAATTCAAATGTACAACCTTCCATCTGTTAATAAGAATTTTTCAACTTGTATTGGTCCATAACTTGTTTGGTATGTTTGCACTGGTTGCAGGTCTTGCATTGCTCCAATAAGATCTACAAAGTTGTAATATTAATCATATTTAAGGAAAAAGTTAAAAAAAAATCAACAATGAGGACAATATTACCTGTGGAATACATAGGTTCATCCATGTTATCATAAATGAAAGGTGTTTCACTGAGAATTGGTAGAGGTACTATCTCAAACTTGTGCATTGGAATGTTAATGTCGTCGTCAAGAATAGGTGTGATAGTTGTTAAACGAATAAAACAAATGCACTTGGTGGAATGAGCAGGCCTGTAATAACCGGTTAATGGCATAACACGAATGTTCACAATCTCATATAAACTTCCTTCGTTCAAAATGTTTTGGAAATAATTCGAAAGTTGAGGACTAACAGTGGCATGTAAATGTGTATTCTGTGTAAAGTAAAATTGTAGTGATAAATAAACCAGTGGAATAATAAAGCAAAACCTTCGTAAAGAATCCAAAAATGATAAGTGATCAATTTTACCTCACAATCTAAAATGATGATGTTGTGTCTAACTACAACACCTGTGTTAGAAACTGTTACCCACATCCTTGTCACACGAACTCTCAAAATCCAATCTAATCTTGTCTCATCAATTGTGGATAAATGATGATGGAAGTTCAAACCTGTAAACACATTGTTAAAGATGCGTACAAAACTTTATAATCAATGGTAACTTTAAAGTGTAACTGAATCTTTAGAAATAATGTGTATGAATAATCAGTTATGCAGAAGGAAAAAAGTGAGAGGTACACAATGCAATAACCTAATTCCGAAATAGCCATTCGCCAGCAATACAAACAGAGAGCAGAAAAATATTATTTTGATCTTAATTTGATGACTTTGATGACTTTGTTTATATTATATAGTATCAATTATAGATTCCTCAATATTCTACATTTGATTTAATTAAAATTTAATTGATGCTGATTACATAATAAGAATAACAAATTTTATATTGCTATAATGACTTTGAAAAATTTATGGAAGACTTCAACATGTAACAATAACCATAAAATAATTTTTAATGCTGATTACATAATTATATTAACAAATTTTATATTGTTTGCAAAATTTGTGGAAGACTTCAACATGTAACAATAACAATAAAATTTTTTGACAAACAAGGAATTGTAATAATTTGCATCAACCAAGAACCCAGCCAGGACAAACCCTTGAACTGACACTACAATCTGAATAGAAACAAATAAACGAGCTAACCAAATAGTCGCTTATGTTTACAGACTGTTTTACATCATGAATAACAATATTCTCTGAAATAAAAAAGATTAGAGTAGCTTTCCGATCAATCCAATCTGCACCATTCCTGAAACCGGTAATATCGCAAATGACCTTCACATACGCACCACCTGTAGCCCAATGTTCAGAAACACCCCAGCTATCTACATGCCGAAAACCAGCTATAGACATGCCGAAAATGAAACTCCAGCTATCTACATGCCGAACACCAGCTATAGACATGCCGAAAATAAAATATCTCATAGGATGAACAAATTCTAGTTGTGAAAAGTAAGCTCTTGCAATATCCAACACCAGCCCAAAAACAATGCATAAATTACAGATCTCCCACCAAAACACAAAAATCCTTTTCAAAGTAGCCCGGAACAAAACCCAAACCAACATACAAAACAAAACTCGCCAACAGACGAGACGAAAAACACGCCAAAAGACGAGACGAAGATCCAAAATCAAAGTCCTCGGAATAACACCAAATTTTGGTATGATGTTAAGGAGGAGAAATGGAATCTCAAGGTAATTTTTATTTTAGAAGACGGACTCAAAACCAAGATAGATCTGAGAAATAAATTCTAAAATTTTTGGTTTTGGTTCTATTTTTATTGAAAATTGAAAAAAGAAAAGGTAGAAGATTGGGGGATAGGAGAATGGATCTTTGGAAGAAATGATGGATGAGGGATGAGGGAGGCGGAGGGAGAAGAGAGGAGGCAGGGGGCGGGGCAGCTACCGTCGGCCGACTCTCATAGGTTAGGTAGAGAGAGAGACTTTGTGTTTGGTATGTACAATAACAATAAATTAATTTGGAACAAATTGCTAGATATTAGGTCTAATTATACTGTTTTGAGATTAACATACATAATAAAAGGATTCCTATTTTTTTTATAACTAATCTTTAGGATTAAGACTGATATCAAGATAAGTCTGTTGATAAAGGACATACGGTAAAACTGTTATTATGTTATATAGATATAAATTGAGAGATTGCCTCAACTAATTGACAATTCAGAGATGGAATAGTAATTACTTCTATATATAAGATCAACAAATATATCATACATTTTATTGTAAAATAATTTATGTTTTAGATACACTTGGCAAATTGTAAAAGATCTCTTCATACACAACATTTGCTGTAACATTTGTTGGTCGACCATCATCACCAAGGATCAGAATATGCAGACCGGAGGAAGATGTTACTCTTGAGACAGCAACATAGAGCTGACCGTGCATGAATACAGGCCTGGGAAGATAGAGTCCAACAGTGTCCAAGGATTGACCCTGGCTTTTATTGATCATCATTGCGAAGCATAACTACAGTGGAAATTGCAATCTTTTAAAGTCAAATGGCCAGATTGTATCTGTGGGCATCATCTCAATTCTTGGAATGATGTGAATAGAACCTACTTGAGATCCGCAAAGAATTTGACATATAATGCTATTTTTCAGACATTTCTTCACAATCATACGGGTTCCATTACATAATCCCATTATCTGATTTAGATTCCTCATCAGCATAACCACACACCCGACTTTAATTTTGAGATCATGTTTTGGAAGACATGGCATGTTTATTGAATTGATATACTCCACTGGAAATGCGGAGTGAAAGTCATTTCCCGAAGAAACATCTTCAACAAGTGAGTCCTGACTGTAATACGTATGTGAATCTCCTGGTATAAGATCAAGAATATAATCATTGATATCACGAACAACAGCGTTTGTCGGAGCAAGTATGGATCTTTGACTCAGATAATTATCAGAAGACATATTAAAATCAGGATAGACAATGTCAACAATGTTCTTGATTGCTCCTGAGGAAATTTGATCAAGAATTTGTCAGGAATACGGACTTGAGGATTAGAGTTAGAATCAACATCCTCTACTGTAGGGATTTCACCGTCACCAACATCAAGAACCCATTTGCTAAACTTAGATATGGCTTTCAAATCCTCAGGTGATTTTCCTCCACATAAGGGCATGTTTTGTTTTAATAAGAAAACTTGGCATTGATGCCATAATTTCGACTGATTCAAAGAAGCTGAAACAATTTGAGCTCTTGATCCTTTTGCAATTACTGGCAAAATTTAACGAAAATCTCCCCCAAATACAACAGTGATACCACCAAAAGGTCGACTGGACCTTGAAGAATCTACTGCAGACATAATGTCTCTAAGACAACGGTCAACACTTTCAAACGCATGCCGATGTTGCATAGGAGCCTCATCCCAAATAATTAAACTGGTCTGTTGCATTAACTCGGCAATGTCGGTGCCGTGTTTAATACCAGCAATAGAGATATGGTCAAGTTTCAAAGGGATGTGAAATCTAGAATGAGCAGTTCTACCTCCAGGAATTAACGTTGCAACAATTCCGGATAAAGCTACTGGTAAAACAATTTTTCCTTGACTTCGAAGGCGACAACAAAGTGTTTTCCATAAGAAAGTTTTTCCACAACCACCGCTACCATAAACAAAAAACAAACCACCTTTACCATTATCAACACTATCAAGGATTGCATTGTATGCTTCCAGTTGATCTTTATTTAGATTTGTAAAAAGTTGTGCATGTTCTCTTTTCATATCCTCCTTATCATATCCAGTTTCTTCAAGGATAAGACTATTTTCATTATTTCTAAAATATTCTCCATCAGGAAATGGCAAGGTACTGTAATCTTTCAAACTTTTTCCAACATCGTTAAGTAGTTTCTCAATCTCTGTAAAATATTGAATATAAGAATTAATTTTTGAAAAAAAATGGCATTTAGAATCCCAAAAATTGTTTGGGACAAATTTGGTAAAACATATTAATATAAAGAGAATATTTTTAAAAATATGTACCTGCTAAGCACCAATTTTGTATTTCAGAATCACTTAGTTGTAGAGTGTGATTGTTGGTAAATATCCGTCTATTGTAAAGAATATCTTCAGACATGATCTTCCAATGTTCTGTCCATAATCTCAAAGGATCAGCAACAGTATTGTTTGTCAAAATGTGGACAAACAATTCTATTAATTGTCGTGGCATTGCACTAATAGCATTCTCCTCTAAAGCCACATGCCATTGTCTATCATCTTTCAGAAGACCAAGTGCGTCACATACTTCTTTGAAATTATTATAAACTTTACCATTAACCGTACGTAGATCTTCATAGCAAGTAGCACCTTTCGTCTGCATCAAAAGCATTCGTAAGAAAAACGTTTCTCCGCCAGAAGTGTGGATATCAATTATTCTGCATACTACATTTCCTTTCTCTCTTTGCTTCCACTTTCCTTGATCAGCTTTCCACGTAAAATACTGCTGGAATTCCATATACGTCATGTCCTTTGCACCATAAAGTGTTTTATTAGCTAAAAACCAACCTTCTAATTTGCTATTTTTGGAACTTGCCTTAGCAGCAATATTTTGCAGATCATCTTTTGTGTTGAAAGTGACATTTTTTTAACCGGGGTAATGTACTGGTAACCTGTCCACCGCAGGAAACCTGTATTGAATATCAAAACTGAAAAGCCTCCATGCCGCTTCAACAGCACATACATACCGACTTCAAGATCATTGTGGCAGTATCATGTCCCTTCAAGCAATATTTTAATAAATATTTTGAGGACCTACTACTATTGCAAACTTCCAAATTTATGTGACAGTGGAAGCGTATCAGTAAGTCTCTGTTGTACGGAACTACATACTGATTGTCCAATTCCACACCTTTCCATTTGACAATGTTTCTTTGCTTACGCCTTCGATATTGAGGGAAACCACAATCGTCAAAAAAGGTGGTTGGATTGAACCTGCATTTTTTGACAATATACGATAAATAAATAAATTTATGAGGAAATATGTTCAATATAAGAAAATGATGCATGAAAATAGTGGATATTACACACAAATTTGGTAAAATAAGTGTAGATATTACGCATACCTCTTTGGAAAATGTCGAATACATTTTGCCTTTACCATACATGAAGATTGCATATTGTCTTTACCACATTTTCCATGTATTATGAAATTATTTACAATATGATAACCAATGGGATCAACCTTTTCATCCGGTATCTCAGCTGATATTAGATCATCAATTTGATCTATGCGCTTAGGTCTATCATTCGGATGAAGCCAAATGAGCATGTGTGTATGCGGCAGGCCGCGCTTCTGGAACTCAATCACGTGCATAACTGTTTTAAAATACGCAGAGTAATAATTAGTAAAAACTGATAAAAATTCTAATGAAATTCAAAAACTGTGACAATTAAATATATATCTTACTTCCAATGCATCTTCCAAAATAATTCTTTTTCTTTATTACATCAATAAGTTGGTCTAGCTTCAACTTGAATACTCTTGCAAAAACATCTGAAGCATTACTAACATCAACTCCTGGTTTGTGCTTTAACATTTCATGAATCTCTGGCCACTGCGTATTGCAAGTCATTGTCAAAAAAAGAGATGGGTCCCCAATTGTACGACATATAGCAAGTGAATCTTTGAAATGCTGATTCATATATCTCTGTGAGCCTGTAAAAGTAGTAGGCAAAATGACATTTTGACCAACATTGGATGAATCTGTATCACCCCTGTGTATGCGATCACGAATTGATCTATATAAATCTGAATGTATGACATGTTGATGTGTCTTTATCCAATCAAGCCTGTATTGTTCAACAGCAGCAAAAGCATCTACAACAAACTGTTGCCAAAGCCTTCCACCAAGATGATTTGTCATACCTGTGAAACATATAAAAACAGAAAAAAAAAATTGTTATCTACTGATAGCTATTTTAAAATTTGGACATAGAATTCCTGAAATTACCTTCATTGGGACGTAACATTAATTTGTAGGCATAATACTCTCTCATGGAAACATTTGTTCTGGCCTTACTTTCATCCGAACATTCATCAACAAAAACTTGTGTTGCAACTTTCCGTGCTTTTTCATTTAAAGGAATTTCTGGATGAAAACCCTCATCACCATATGGGAAAAGGAAGGGATACTGGAGTGACATGAATTGAGAACAGGTCTCAAATACTCGCTTAAGATACATTTGTTTGGTTTGAACCACAATATCCCTGAAAGGAGAGCAATCATCTGCATCACCAACAATTAATGCTGCAACATCATTGGATTCAATGACATGATTGGTCCTTCCTGATGCAGATCTGGAGTGGATTAATTCTAGATCAAATTCATCTGATTCATCAAGTTTTAAACGATCCCTTGCAAAACGAAAACCTCTTGCACATTTGTTGTGTTCATCAAGCATTTCTAACAGACTTTGAATAATTTCTGGATCAAGTTGGTCACTACCATTAACTGGATTTATAAGATTTTGGAGCTCGTTCTCCGTATCATATATGTATAATTGGCAGAATATTGGAGATTCTCCTTCCTTTGGCTTGAGGGTACCAATAAGATGATAGTTTTGACCATTTAATTTAAAGCAATAAGGACCTTTTCCATTTTTATTTTCTTATCTATTTTGCCACCAATAGACGTAAACTGGAACATGGAATTGTACGTCCTTATGTTATTGAGAAAATGTGTTGTCTTCTCTCCACCTGACAATAGTGCAGCCAAATAAGGAGGAGGTTGTTTCTCTGGTTCAATAGCTACCTGACCATCCCTACGACATAATGAAAATGTGGGCTCACTATTTTTGGCTCCTTTATTATTGCGCTCCTCATTCCACATCACTGATTTACATTTTCGACAAACTTTTGTTGGCGGACCAAGATCCATGTACCCTTCCCAAAAATCTATCATAATTCAAGAACTAATAAATAAATGAGGAAGAATAATAATATATGAATCTGTCATAAATGTTAAACCTGGTTTGTTGTTTTTAGAATCATTTTCATCATCCATGACATATTGTCCACGACCATCTGACAATGATAATAAATGAATATATTAAATATAAATTTTAAACATAAATAATAATCAATCGTGATTGTAATAAGACAAACAAACAAATGTTGAAAGTACCTTGCTCTTCAGCATTTAACTCAACATCATCAATATCATCTGCACATATTAAAAGACGCATAAACAATATAAGACGTATATAGTTCGCTTATAAAAAAATGTCTTGTAAATAAATAATGAACATCATGAATAATGAACATACCTATATGCATCTCATCCTTTTCCTCAACAAATTCATCTGTTGAAAAGTAGTATTATATAGAAAAATAGTTGGTTATGTTCAAATAAAGGATGTTATACAATAGTGATACATACCAGAAAGGATTTCATCCCTCAATTGCTGACTGTTGGTAGAAACCTCTTTCCTTTTTGGTTGATTGTTTCGGCCAATTTTCAAACGGGAGGAAGTAGATGCATCACCTACAAATGTAAAATATGCAGAATAAGATTTGAGATAAATAATAATGTTGCATTAGTGTTGTTTAAAGCATTTACTTAAAGATTTTGGATTTTGTGCATATGTTTCATTCCCAACAGCATCAAAGGAATTCATCAAGTTCTTAACTCCGGAAGAAGATTGTGATGGGAACCAAACTGTACAACAAATTGTTTAATATTACATTAATATCAAATAATTAAGAGAAATAAATTTACATATAGTGTGTATAACAGAAAACATATATAATCACAGTTCTATTTCAAAATAATACATAACCTGGCCTACGAACACCAAGTTGTTCTAAATCTGGTGTAAGAACAGTAATGTCTGAACTTGTACTATTCTCTCTAATGGAGTTTGTTGTGTTAATTGATGATGTAGCATGATCTTTCTGATTATTTGAATAACGATCCAACAAATTGACCTTCCTGGTATCCTTAATAACACTTCCTGCATAAAAAAAAACAATATATTGTTATATAGATTTGATGATCTTAAGTAGTTGATAATGTTGAACAACCAATATTTATGAGAAACAACATTTACCAGAATTTGTCATTCCTAACACATGTCTTGCTGGCACATTTACTTTAGTATTCTTCATTGGAGAAATCCTCGATGTTGGTAACTGGAAAGGAGATATATTTATGCTCGTCGTTTGTATAAAATTAATAACTCGAGAGAACGGAGTTTGATGACTTAACCCTGTATACCACAACATTTTTAAAATACTCAAATTGACAGAATCGCAATAAGCAAAAAGATTACCGAAAGTGAATACCAGACAAATTGACATTAGGCTGCCTCCTTTGTGATGGCGTAACAATGCCATCATTATTACCGCTAACAGTGGAATTCCCTAAAAAGAATTTAATACACATAAAATTATGCATTTATTTGTTAAAAGCAAGGTAAGATCATGCCATAACGAAGGCGAGAATATGAATCTAAATTAGTATACTTGATAAAGTAAAAGTACAACTGACCTGATTTCTGAGTAGAAAATACATTCTTTGAGTAAAAACCTATATACACATAATTTTAATTTCAAAAAAAACATTCTTAGAGTAAAATGAGAACATTAACAACTAATTTTTTGTCAAAACCTATATCTGTCGACATCCTATTGATTGGCAGAACATTGCTGGATGGATCAATATTTGTAAAGATAGTCATGTTTAAAAACATAATGTAATAGTATGCTATTTCTCTATAACATTAACAGAATATCTTACCAGACAAATTGACATTTTGTAATCTCCTTTCTGATGGCGTAAGATAACCCTGACTATTACAGCTTACATTGAAATTTCCAAACAAACATTAATAACAAATATATTATGAATTGCACAATATATCTTACCAGACATATTGAAAGACACGTACACATATATGAATTGCACAATATATCTTAACAGACATATTGATAGCGTTTGAAAAGTTTTTCGCCGGGGTTGGATTGTTAGAGAACTTGTTCCAATGAGTAAACGGTCGTGATCCTGTTTGGTAGATTGGAAAACAATGAAATAAGTTTCAATCCAGATATGGCAGTCATTGCGAATATAAGAACATTAAAAACTACAATGAGCAAAATATCACTTTGTCAATTACAGGAACTCTGAGTATTGGGATCCTTATTTTCATTATTAGAACCATCTTGAACATTACTGCCATTGAAGGAGGTTGTTGAAGGCCATCTTCTTTGTCCTACATATAAAAAAATTAAGAAAAACAAAAGCAATCTTAAAACCCTAACATCGTGAACATCATAATATGGTGAACATATAAACATCATACACTTTTGTGTTGAAGAAGGAGAAACAGGCCCCAAAGGAGCACGCTTACGACCTGGTAGACAGTAAATCACGGGTAAAAATGTGAACAACAAAACAATATCAATAAAGGTTTTGATTTATACATACCTACTTTGTCCATGATCCGGTAATGGGTAGATTATTGAAGATTGTGTATGGAGATTACATAAATTATTTTTGAATTTGAAAACTGATTGAGAAAATAACAGAATAGAACGTGTCAAGGCTAAAAAGATGGAATGATGATTATACGTTTTAGTTTAAACGTAATGTGGGTATTACCCATTTTAATCCGGGTCAATAAATTTTGTATTGATTTTGTGAGTGAATGTGAGTGGTGGATCTTACCCGTTTATAAATGGAGCGATCCGGCTTTCAAGTAGATTTACCAAAAAGGGCATCCAAGTAGTTTAAATTTAAAATTGGAAAGGATAGAAAATGTCTTTTTCCAAATTTTTTGTGTTCAGGAATTAAGATTATATAGATAAATATAAATATTAATGTGAATATCCAACAAGATATTGTAAATTGGTATTGTAAATTATGGATCACATTATAAAGATTTATTTCTGAATGTATAATCTTGATAGATTTATCAAGAGTAATTTTGTCTGTCTTTTCACCATATAGTATAGCCTATACTGTATATATAGGACTTACATGCCATCATTATCTAACATTCTATTCATGTACATGGACCAAAAGATTTATAGAATTTTCTTAAGAACTAACACAATTTCATCATTTTATCATCGTAACACATCGTCATTTCGAAAAATCAAAGTGGCGTCATCCCGGAAAAAAATGACTAAATTCCATACAAAACATTTTGATACTGTCAATTAGAAATTGCAATATTTTCATTCTTCAGAGATTGCTTCTTCTTCTTTTCTTTTATCTCAACAGCAACTATTACAAACAAAGACGCCTCGATAAGCAGAGCAAAAACAGCAATTTCCACTGGGACAATTGTGGCATCCTGCACCACACATTTAAACATTAGTATTGAATATATGCGATATGGTACATAAACTGATTCAAAATTTCCTAAATACAAACTGTAACCGTCTGTTCTCCAAGAGAAAAAAATATAAAAACTAATGGCATAGACGAAATAATTTGTGTTACGGAATACCAATCACAAAGCTTACCGACTACTAAATCGTCCGTGTGAGCTACAGCTTTATCGGCATAGACGGCAGCCGGAATTCGACTAATGGCAGCATCTATACAAACGAAATTGATAGCGAAGAGAATCATTATGCTGCAAAGCAGAATTCTTGAAGATGCCATTATTTCGTTTCGGAGATGAGTGTAAAAATATAAGCTCACGTTACTTCTCTATAATGTGTTATATTTTCGGGCTGAGAGAGCTGTCTATTTATATCTAGCGTTGATTGACCATAAAAGGTAAAAACTAAACTCATTTGAATTTTTCCAGATTTTTTGAAGATATGGTCATATACGATTCATGGCCAGAACGTCTGATCCTCGGTTTTCTTCTTCTTGCATGAAAAAGAAATTGTTACGTAAATATTCTATTTTTTCCATGATCTTATTTTTACAAAGTAAGTATCTTTAAATTATAAAAAATACATAACGTTCTATAATATTCTTTCATATATAATTTAATTTTACTTTTTTCCACTATTTTACCCGACAAGTGTAATAATCTGCCATGTCGTCAATTTGATATATCAGATCTTATCCGTCGAATTATGGTTATTACATGCAGTACAAGCGGTTTTTTTCCAAACATAATAGGAGTAACCAATAGTATTACTTTTTTGTGTCTGATGTAAGATTATATTAGAAAAATTCCTGAAAATTCCTGATCGATTGGGATGTTACAAAATCTCATTTAACGGTTTTCAGTTTTGTGAAGAATTTACAAAATAAATATTATTTTTATATGCATTAGCAGGAATATCTAATTTCCTTTGCCTTTTCTTCTTGAAATGTATCTTTGCCGTATTAATTATCAAATAAAACAAACTAATGAGGTTAAAACTTGTATTCAATTTTAGTTTTTGGATAATTAACTGATTTAATTTTGCGAAATATTATTTTCAGAGCTGTTTTTTTATTTCCAGACCAATATTTGTAGCATATGCCCCTACATTCACAAAGTATTGCATATTGTGATACTTAAAAAAACGGTTCTGGAAATAACATTTCCCTTAATTTTTTTAAATTATATGATAATAGAGAAATTTTCCGTGGTATCTTGTACTTTTGGCTTTTATCAAAGATATATATCCTTTTCTCATTGGTATCAATCATTATTATACCATTGAGAATTTCAGATAGTAACATTTGGTTGATGGAGTGGCATTCTATGGCAACGACATCATGGTACAATAGCAAAAACCAATTGTATAAGGGTACCAAAGAGAATATCCCAATAAAATATTGTGAAGTTGATCTCTATTCTCACATTTTTCACCAAATTCTTCGAAGTCATGTAAATTTTAGGGGAATTTTGAAATTTTTATTAAGAAATAGTAAGAGATTCATAAAAATCTATAATTTTGTTATATCCAAACAAATTCATGAATTTTAGAATATATTCACATGTATAAGTTTTTTGAAATTCAAATTAAATATAATCAAATTCTTATGAATTTTATGTAATTCAAATGTACTTAACTTCTTAAAATCTAAAAATATCATTTAAATCCTTAATTAAATACGTTCAAGGAGCGAGGTCACAAAATATTTATGAAATGCTAACAGAACCATATTGTTTGAAAAAAAAAAGTAAGTAATTTTAGCTTAGCAAAAAAGGTAGGTAACTTTAAATATGGAAAAAAATTCTATTAGAGCATCTCCAACGGTGTTTTGTAAAATGATTAGCTAAATATTGATTATGTAAAATTTGTTGAACCTGTAACGTGTTTTACTCCAATGGGATTGACTATATTGGTTGGCTATATTTTAAAAATGGTATGTTATTATTATTTCAAGTTGTTAAAAATAGAATGTATTATTTTTATATGGTAATTGATGATGTGGAGTTAAACTACAGGTTGCTAAAGGTTCGACAAATATAGCCAACCTATTGTGATTATCTATATTTTTACCTAAGAGTTTTGTCCCATTGGAGTGGACAAAATTTTACAAATTCTCTATATATCTTATTTAAGGTAATTTATTTTAAATTTTACCTAAGGGCTTTACACCATTGGAGATGCTCTTAATACCATCATTTTAATAGAGATTTTGGAGATTATATCTATTCTGTATTTAAAATATTTTAAACTTATTATTTTAACAGAATTATGTATATTATGCAAACAAAATATACATATTACGTAAACAAAACATACACGGCCAACAAAAGCTACTTTGTAAGATAATTTGTTTCGTAATATTTTATTAACAAAATATGCATGATTTTTAATATTTTCAGTGAAATAATGATATTTATACAACAGTAATATATCTTAACGGAACATCGTCTTCAATCGATAAACCTAGCTCTTCTAAAATACTATATCATTGCTGGATCTTGAATCTCTTGTTATGGGCCTAATTGTTATTTTTAAGTGTTTATTTATCCTTCGGCATATTATTATTTTTACGGACGTGGTGGGATTTCTTCAAGGCCCATCAACACATGCCATCAAGCTTATAAAAGAAGTTGTATTCTCATGTGTCATTTTTTTGGGTATTTATCGAAAATACCATTTTTTAATTTGTTTTAAAATTTTATCATTTTGCTCAAAATATTTGTAAAAATATTTATTTTAAAAAATATTTGCAAATATACATTTTACAACCAAATCAAACAAGTACAACTTATTTTTATATATTTTTGAAACATAACTAGTTGGATTTCGATGATTGTCTATTCGATTCAGATGACATATCTTTATTAATACTCTTCGATACAAAAAGCCTTTTATCCTTATACGATTTTGGAAATTAGTTAGTTACAAATTAGCATATATATATATATATATATATATATATATATATATATATATATATATGGAGCTACTCTAGTGAGAACCTCTTTGAATGAGAAATTAGTCCCTAAAGCAAATCACCAAAATCCAGCAGAATCACCAAATCACAAAAAAATATTATTTTTCAGCGCCACATCACTACAGATGTCAGCATGACATAACTGCTGACATCAGCATGATGACATGGCAGTGGGACCCACAAAAAAATTATGGCAAAAAAATATTTTTTTGGCGGGGGAAAAAAGATTTGGCAGGAAAATTTTCCAAATCGCCAAATTTTTGGCGGGAAAAATTTGCCAAATCACAATTTTTGGCGGGAAAATTTGCCAAATCACCATTTTTTGCGGAAAATTTTTAAAGTTCAAATTTTGTTTTTTACTAAGTCTGGCGGCCTGATTTTTAAAAAAGTCGGTCCGTATACGGTTTATTCGACATTCCGAATATCTCTAAAATCCAAAATGGAACTGTTGATCCCTAAAGGTTAACTGTTTTGTTTAGGGAAAACGCTAATCATAGTGATTTGTGGATCACCATTTTTTGGCGGGAAAACCTGTCAAATCACTATTTTTTTGGTAGAAAAAACGTCCCCAAATTTTTATTTTTTATTTTTTTTTGGCAGGAATTTTTTTTTGAGGGGGGAATTTTTTGACGGGAAAAAATTTTGGCGGGAAAATTTCTGCCTTGTCAGCATGCTGATGTCAGTAGTGACGTCATCATGCTGATGTAAGCACTGACTTATTTTTTATTTTTTTATTAATTTTATCGATTTGGCGATTCTGCTGAATTTTGGTGATATGCTTTGGGGACAAAGTTCTCATTTTAAGAGTGGTTCTCATTTGAACACTTGCCTATATATATATATATATATATATATATATATATATATATATATATAGGCCTTTGCTCCATACAGAACACTCTTATATAACAAACAACAAAGAACACCTTAGATCTATTAGATCCTTTGGCCCCGCCAGGGGCACCCAATACAAAAGTTTATTATTTTTTTACACTCGATCAAGTTTGCGAAAAAAAAAAATTGAAAATTACTGTTGAAGTCATCAGGTGAACAGTCAATTTTCAAAATTTTTATTTTTTTTTGCTGGTTTGCTAGATGGTAAAAAAATAATAAGTTTTTGTATTGGGTGCTATGACGGAACTCTTAAATTATATTAGGTATGAGGTGTTCTTTATTGTTTGTTATATAAGTTGTTTGCTATGGAGTGCAACTAAATAAATATATATATAGGTCTTTGCTCCATACAGAACACTCTTATATAACAAAGAACACTTTAGATCTATTAGATCCTTTGGCCCCGCCAGGGGCACCCAATACAAAAAGTTGTTATTTTTTTACCCTCTATCAAGTTTGTAAAAAAAAATTGAAGTTCATTGATGACGTCATTGATGACGTCATCAATGATGACGTCATCAATGAACAGTAAATTTTCAATTTTTTTTTTGCTGGTTTGTTAGAGGGTAAAAAAATAACAACTTTTTGTATTGGGTGCTCTGACGGAACTCTTAAATTATATTAGATATGAGGTGTTCTTTATTGTTTGTTATATAAGGTTTTTGCTATGGAGTGCAACTATATATATATATATATATATATATATATATATATATATATATATGGTCATGTTCAAATAGAAACTAAATTAGAATAGAAACTAGAAATCAAACTCCAATATTTCAAGCTAATCTAATGACCAAATTAGGGGTACCCCAATACAATAACGTATAATAATTTACCCTCTATTTAGTAGTAAAAAAAAAAAAAAAAAATTACTGTTCACAGGGAACATTAACTTTTTTCCCTTTTTTTTCCTACTAAATAGAGGGTAGATTATTATACGTTTTTTTATTGTGGTACCTCTAATTTGGTAATTAAATTAGCTTGAAATGTTGGATTGGGGTTTGGTTTCTAGTTTTATATATATATATATATATATATATATATATATATATATATATATATATATATATATATATATATATAAAGTTGAAGTTGCACTATAGGAAGAACACCTTATATAATGAAGAATAAAGAACACCATCATAATACTTTATTTTTCATAAAAAATGATGTTACGATAAGAATCACAAATTATAAAAGCAATTAAGCTTAACATATCGAATCTATCATAGAATCTCATATAAATTTAAAAATCAAATGTTACATAGAATCCAGTATGTAATCCACTATAGAATCTTATATATATATTATTGTAACAATAAAATTATGTGTAATCGTGTTATATTTGATCATAATTTTTTATTAGATTTTATTTTTATTCATAAAAATCCATTTTTGATGTGAAAATTAGAATCCAAAATCGATTTTATGTAAGATTCTATGATGTTCTTTATTGTTCTTTATATAAGGACGTTATTAATGAAACAATGACATATATATATATATATATATATATATATATATATATATATATATAGATCATTGTTCCATGGAGAACAATCTTACGTGGAGAACCATTTAAAATGTATTAAAATTGGCCTTTATATAAGGGCCTCGCAGGGGCACCTTCACGAAAAAGTTTTATAATTCTACCCTCTATATATTTATAAAAAAAATTACAAAAAAAAATTAAAAATTTTTAAAAAAATGATGACGTGGCAGCAGTTTTTTTAATTTTTTTATTTTTGGATGAATGGATAGAAGGTAGAATTATAAGACTTTTTTGTAAAGGGACCCCGCCAGGAGCCTTATATAAAAGACAATTTTAATGCATTTTAAGTGGTTTTCCACGGTTCTCCAGGACTCATATATATATATATATATATATATATATATATATATATATATATATATATATATATATATATATATATATATATATATGGGACTACTCCAATACAAACCTCCTTAAAATACAAACCTACAAACCAAGCATAATCTAATATTTCAAGCTAATCTAATGACCAAACTAGGGGTACCCCATTACAAAAAACGTTTAAAATACTTGGCTCTATCCAACAAAAAAAATAAATCACTGTTCACGTGATGACGTGGCAGTGGATTTCACTGGTTAACGGTGCTTCGCACCTTCTTGTACGGCACTTCGCGTCTTTATCATTCTAAAGTTGTAAGGAATGACAATCATTAAAGGAAATAGTCGATTTACGGGTGTGTCGAGAGCCTTCGGCCCTCATGACTCCCTAACTTATCCGTTTACTGTCTTAAATGCTTCGCATTTCCACGACAAGATTTTTTTTTTTTTTGTTGGATAGAGCCAATTATTTTAAGCATTTTTTGTGATGGTACCATCGACGGGAACCTTAGAATAGATGAAATACAATTAATTTAGTGTTGGTTTGTAGGTATATATATATATATATATATATATATATATATATATATATATATATATATATATATATATATATATATAGGGTATTACTCCAAACGAGACCTTGTTATAATGAAAACTAAGAATCCAATATAAATTTATAATTAAGTTAATTTTAATATTAAAAAACAAACACGAATACAAGGTAACTCAACCTAACATGATTTAACTAACTTCCTTGACACAACTAGCAACTGCCTAATCACCTCTACGCCATTGTACAAAAATAACAATTTTATTTTTACAAAAATAAAATTGTACAAAAATAAATTTTTACAAAAATAAAATTGTACAAAAATAAAATTGTCCATTGTACAAAAATAACGAGTGGCAACCTAAAAAATAAATTTTATTTTTTATTTTTTTTTGCTGAATGGATAGAGGGTAAAAAAATAACAATTTTTTGTATTGGGTGCCATGACGAAACTCTTATATTATATTAGATATGAGGTGTTCTTTATTGTTTGTTATATAAGGTGTTTGTTATGGAGTGCAACTATATATATATATATAGGGTCTTGTTCTAATAGAAACGAACTTAGAATAGAAACTAAAAACTAAACCTAAATTAAATATTTCAAGCTAATCTAATGACCAAATTAGGGGTACTCCAATACAAAAAACGTTTAAAATTATTGTCTCTATTCAACAAAAATATAAAAAAATAAAAAAAAAATTTTTAAAAAGTTACTGTTCACGTGATGACGTGGCACGTGAACAGTAACTTTTTTTAAATTTTTTTTAAATTTTTTTTAATATTTTTGTTGAATAGAGCCAAGAATTTTAAACGTTTTTTGTGAAGGTGCCCCTAGCGGGGCCATTAAAATAAATGAAATATAATTTATTTAGTGTAGGTTTCTAGTTTCTATTCTAAGGTTGGTTTCTATTTGAACGCTAGCCTATATATATATAGGCTAGCGTTCAAATAGAAACCAATCTTAGAATATAAACTAGAAACCTACACTAAATAAATTATATTTCATTTATTTTAATGGCCCCGCTAGGGGCACCTTCACAAAAAACGTTTAAAATTCTTGGCTCTATTCAACAAAAATATAAAAAAAAAAATTTTAAAAAATTACTGTTCACGTGCCACGTCATTACGTGAACAGTAACTTTTTTTTAATTTTTTTTAATTTTTTATATTTTTGTTGAATAGAGACAATAATTTTAAACGTTTTTTGTATTGGAGTAACCCTAATTTGGTCATTAGATTAGCTTGAAATATTTAATTTAGGTTTAGTTTCTAGTTTTTATTCTAAGTTAGTTTCAATTAGAACAAGACTGTATATATATATATATATATATATATATATATATATTCAAGTTTATATTTTGGTAAATTTGGTGTTAAAGTTGGTACAGGTAGACTGTAATTGATTTTGATGGATTGTGAAAAATTTAAAGTTAAATTTGCATATATTGTCATCGAGATTGTAAACGGTTAAATTAATTATTACAATTGTGATATTATATAAAGAGATAATAGACAGCTGCTGGCCGTGCAGCCGTAGAAAATAGAAGTGAGTAGGCACTGTAGTCGCACTGACCAGTGCATGTTCAAACCTGACAATCTTCAGTTCTTCACACTATCTTCATATTTTTACTCCGTTTTTCAATTGAATATTTAAACCCCGCCTATTTCACATCCATTTTGTATGCATATTTTACGAAGAAACACCGTTGTAAGCGATTGTTACAATACAGTATACAACCCAAAAAAAAATGTATAATACGATTTTTGGGATGCAAGATCCATCATTTATATGTTTAGTAAAACATTTTTGCGATATATATTCTAATAATCGTGCGTTCCTGATCATCAATCTTCTTTATAAATGGAAGTATAAAAAACTGTTCGCTTAAGTTGTATCTAAAGTAACCGGCCGTGCTAACATGTCCCAAGGTTTTGCTAGTATTTAAGTTTACTGTGATGCTCAACACATGCATTTGAAAGTTTAAAGTCGGTAAATTTGTTGAAAATCTTGTTTAAATTTCGGTTGCAAGTCTGATTGGGCTATGTTGGGATTTTGAATGTTATACCATTTAACATGGTATCAAAATACGAAAAAAATTCTAGAAAATCGTAACTCAACACTGACGAAATGATGCATGGGAAGCTATCTTTTTCTATTACCCAAACATCCTTCCTTAACTACCATTTTTCAAAGTGTAATAATTCAAAGAAATCACGCCTGAGCAGAAAAGTACTACTGTAACTAAAGTAAGGTGTTTTGCTATTTCAAACCTCACACTTAAAACGTTTTTTTCGACATCTTGAGTATTAATTTTATTTAAACCTCTGGATAAACAAAATATATTACTCCCTCCGTCCCAGTTTTATTGTCCACTTTACTTTTTGCACGCATTTAAGGTGCAAATTAAACATAGTTCCATATATTTTTTTAAAAAATTTCTTTTTCTGAATAAAAGTTTAGATACTGAATTTTTATTCAAAAAAAGAAAATTTGAAAAAAAATTGATGGAGCTATGTTTAATTTGCACCTTAAAATGCGTGCAAAAAGTAATGTGGACCGTAAAACTGGGACGGAGGAAGTATTATTTTTCTTTTAATAATCCCGTGATGAACTAGCTTTCGCATACCTCAACTAATTTAACACACTCGTACCTGCCAAGCATAGTAATGGAACCTATAATCTTGGAATGGTAAACCAATAAAGTAACGACTGCAACCACGGGGACCCCATGGGATGATATGCCCCTAAACAAAAACTACTGACTAAGCTTTAAAAAAAAATACTGATTAAAGTAAGATATTTTCTATCCTATTTCAACAATATAAAAAAGTAAACATGTAGGTCATCATTATAAAGGACAAATAACTTTGAATAAGATAGATGCTACTGTTAAATATTATAATACTTTTATATATATTTGTCGAAAAAGAAAAAAACAATTTTATATATAAAAAAGGTAGAAATGGTGGATATTCATGAAAAAGGAAGGAACATTGGAATGTACTACTTGTCTAGGGTTCAGGGCGGTGCCTTATGAATTATGATGAATAATAAAATTAGTGCGGGGTCGTACTTTTTCCTGAATTGTAGACTTTGTTAAAATTACTCATCCATGTCATGGAAAACGTTTACATGATGATCTTATCAAAAAATTCTTGTGAAATTTAAATTTGTTAAAGCATGCACAAATTATTATGGAGTCTTTTCTTTTATTGATTACTCTCTTCGTCCATTTTATTTTCATTTATTCATATTTCATTAATTGAGTATGAAAATTAAAAAATATGTAAATAATAAAAAATAAGTTAAAAAATAGGTAAAATAATAGAATTAATTAATAATTTATGTATAAGACGAAAAATGATTATAATAGAGGAAAGTAATGAATATATTTAATTATAATATTTTGCTTTTACTCATATAATTATGATCAATATAAGTTACTTTTATATGAAGTCACTATTTAAAGTATAACTAAATTTATTTTTATATAAAAATTATTCAAATATTTTAGAAATTTATTTGTCAAACAAAATTATTCATTCAGAATTTAGATCATCAGACAAACACCATTATACAGAACACTAAAAATTATTTGTGTAAATTATATATATATATATAGGGTTGCACTATATGAAGAACATCTTATATAAATAACAATAAATAACACCATCAAAAATATTTTATTTTTCGTAAAAACTATATTGTTAAGATTATAATCACATAGTTTAACAACAATTAAGTTTAACATGTCGAATCTAATGTACAATTTTAACTAAATTTTAAAAATTAAATATAACACAGAATTCAGTGCAGAATCTTATATACATTTTGTAACAATGAAAATTATGTGTTATCATGTTAAATTTGATCCTAATTTTTTGTTAGATTCTATTGTTACTCATAATTGTGAAAATTGAAATCTAAATAAAGTTTTAAGTAAGATTCTATGATATGAGTTGCACTCTAAAAGGATCACATTATATAAAGAACAATAAATAACTCCATCACAATACTTTATTTTTTATAAAAAAATGATTTATAATGATAAGAATCATAAATTTTAACAACAATTAAGCTTAACATATCGAATCTAATGTAGACCTCATATAAATTTAAAAATCAAATGTTACATAAAATCCACCATAGAATCTTATATACATTTTTGTAACAATAAAATTTTGTTTAATCATGTTGTATTTGATCCTAATTTTTTATTAGATTATATTTTTATTCGTAAAAAACCATTTTAGATGTGAAAATTAGAATCTAAAGCGATTTTATATAAGATTCTAAGGTGTTCTTTATGTAAGGGTTTTCTTCATGGAAAAATGGCATATATATATATATATATAGGTCGGGATTCAACGAAGAATCCTCTTAAAAAAATTATAAATATTTTTCTATCTTTATGATGCTTCTAAAAAATCAATTACTAATAACAATTTGTTTGAAAATATTGAAACAATTCTGAAAAAAATTTATGAATTTATTTTCGGTTCTCATAAATTTAAAGAATTTTTTTTGAATCTCATAAATTTTATGTATCTGTTTTTAAATCTCAGTTCAAAAGTTTGGATAATATGCATAAATCTTTTTTAATAATCAATTATTGATTCAAATATTGATTTTAAAAATTATATAATGAAAAATAAAATGTTAATATGTGATTATTTCGTAAATGTAATAAAAAATATTTAGAATCTTTTTTTAAATCTCAGGTTATCAGATTCTCTTTTTAAGAGGATTCTCTATGAAACCTCACTTACTCTATCAAACCTCAACTTACTTATATATATATATATATATATATATATATATATATATATATATATATATATATATATATATATATATATATATATATATATATATATATATATATAGGTTAACGTTCAAATAGAAACCAACCTTAGAATAGAAACTAGAAACCTACACTAAATAAATTATATTTCATTTATTTTAATGGCCCCGCTAGGGGCACCTTCACAAAAAACGTTTAAAATTCTTGGCTCTATTCAACAAAAATATAAAAAAAATAAATAAAAATTTTAAAAAAAAGTTACTGTTCACGTGCCACGTCATCACGTGAACAGTAACTTTTTTTAAATTTTTTAAATTTTTTTATATTTTTGTTGAATAGAGACAATAATTTTAAACGTTTTTTGTATTGGAGTACCCCTAATTTGGTCATTAGATTAGCTTGAAATATTTAATTTAGGTTTAGTTTCTAGTTTCTATTCTAAGTTAGTTTTTATAAGAACAAGACCCTATATACATATATATATATATATATATATATATATATATATATATATATATATATGTATATATATATATATATATATATATATATATATATATATGTCATTCCTCCATACAGAACACCCTTATATAACAAACAATAAAGAACACCTTAGATCCAATGCCCCGCCAGGGGCACCCAATACAAAAAGTTGTTATTATTTTATCCTCTATCCATCCAGCAAAAAAAATACTGTTCATAATGTCGTCACTGCTGACGTCATGACGTCATCTTGAACAGTAATATTTTTTTTTGCTGGATAGATAGAGGGTAAAAAAAAATACTTAACAACTTTTTGTATTGGGTGCCATGACGGAACTCTTAGATTAGATTAAATATGAGGTGTTCTTTATATAAGATGTTTGCTATGGAGTGCAACTATATATATATATATATATATATATATATATATATATATATATTCTTTATTGTTCTTTATATAAGATGTTTGCTATAGAGTGCAACTATATATATATATATATATATATATATATATATATATATATATATATATATATATATATATATATATATATATATATATATATATATATATATATATAGAGTTGCACTCCATAGCAAACACCTTATATGACAAACAATAAAGAACAACTCATATCTAATATAATTTAAGAGTTCCGTCATAGCACCCAATACAAAAAGTTATTAGTTTTTTACCCTCTAGCAAACCAGCAAAAAAAAAAAATTTGAAAATTTACTGTTCACCTGATGACGTCATCAGGTGAACAGTAATTTTCAATTTTTTTTTTTGCAGACTTGATAGAGGGTAAAAAAATAATAACTTTTTGTATTGGATGCCCCTGGCGGGGCCAAAGGATCTAATAGATCTAAGGTGTTCTTTGTTGTTTGTTATATAAGAGTGTTCGGTATGGAGCAAAGGCCTATATATATATATATATATATATATATATATATATATATATATGGCTATTGTTGGGATTTATTGTTGATAGCATAGAGACAACTTAACTAAATATCCATGTACTTAGTTTTTACTAAGTTGAACATACTGTCACAAGCCATGGCATGTCTTTGTAATCGAATAATTGCTGTCATGTAATAATTGTGTGATTTGGGAGAAGTTCATGCATTTGTTCAAGCCTCAAGGAATACATTCAGAAGACAACAAGAATAAAAGTTACTATCATATTCTTGAGAGTAAGGTTACAAGAAGACAAATGTTGCAAAGGCACGACAAGGCTACATCTGACAGCAACATTGGCTGAAGCATGGGACAGTAACATTCTCACTTGACAGCAAGTCTGGAGTTTCGACAGCAACATTGGCGGAACCTCGTACTGTCAACCAGAATATTCCTTTGACAGGAAACTTGGCGGTTAAGGTTACTGTCACAATGAATTATTTGATTTGGGTTTTCTCAGTTAAAGCCCGTGACAGGTTGCTTGTTCAAGAAACAGATTTGGTGCAACACTTTATCGTTTGTAGCAGACCTGCAAGACTACGACAGAAGCTTGAGAGATTCACAAGACAAGGCTGGTCAATTCAAGAGTATGATATATCCACATCTACTAGAATTGTATTAGCTAGAAATAGAAAGAATCTAGGTTACTTTACTTGTAAGGTTTATCCTGTCTGTATAGCAATTTAGGAAAGTCACATGGGTGTGCAAATTGTAATGAGCTGCCACTTGAAAATGACAGCAGCTCAACACCCCATGCGATAGAGACAATAGAGTATCTTAGTCTACTTAGATACACATCTCAATTCTTTCTAAAAAATACAACACATAGCAACAACTTGTATCTCTCGAAGAACAACGAAGCTGGAGAAACTTTTTCTCTAGGTTGTAGCAACCCTTCGCACAAGATAAATAAAACATTTATTTTGTGAGAAATCTTGTTTCACTTGCGTTTGCATATCTCAACTGATAACATACAATTTTTATTATTGTTGTTGTTTTAAAGATTGGATTTTATCAGTATTGCATTCAACCCCCCCTTCTGCAATACTCCGGGACCAATAACTGGTATCAGAGCAACAGATTGACATACAAATCTGTAGATCATGACGAGTTTTCAGAAGTCAAGTGGTATCAAGATTCCAGTCTTTGATAAAGAGAACTACAATTTCTAGAAAAGAAAGATCTTGTTATTTATCAAAGCTACCCATCCACTGTACTTAGGAATCCTTGAGAAAGACCCCTTCATACCTCAAAAGGAAGTAGCTGCTGCTATTGTAAATGACGAAGTCATTCCAACACACTGGGTTGCCAAGAGGCCTTCAGAGTACACAGAGACCGAAAAGGAGAAAGTAGCCTTGGATGACTACTTACAGCTTATCTTGCTCGACTCACTCTCTTTAGACAAAGCCATGTGTGGTAATGTCATGGGATGTTCATTTTCAAAGGAGATGTGGAGCAATATAGAGCTGCTGTGTGAAGGAAGTGAAGAGGTCCGAGAAAATCAAAGGCAAATCCTTGTATCACAATACGAAGCTTTTATGGCCAAGCCAGGCGAAGAACTCACAAACATGTTTGAGAGGTTTAGTATGCTAATAGCCGAGCTACAAATCCATGGGAAGTTCTATGATAGAAAGGAGATTAACATCAAATTTCTGCTCACTCTCCCTGAGCATCTTGAGCACAAGGTCACAACCATTCGAGAAGGAAGAAACTTAAACGATGTTTCTCTAGAAACTCTATATGGTGTGCTCAAATCATATGAACTCGAACTCTTTCAAAAGATGGCTATTCAAACTAGAACAAAAGGAAAGCTGGCAAACATGTCAGGAGCCCTTGTCGCTCATGAACCACAAGTATCACTACCAAGTGAGCCTGCACAAAGTTCACAACCAACACAATTACCATCCTTGAAGATTGAAGAGGGTGTTGGACGACGAAGAGAAAGTGGTTCTACAGCTTAAAGATGTTGAAGATGAAGACTTCTATTCGTTAGAAGAGATTGAAAGCATGGATAATCCAACCATGGCTTATATGGTTAAGAGATTCAAGAATATCAAGTTCATAAGGGACAAGTCATACAAGCCACAGGGTCAAACATCTAAGCTGAACAAGGGGAGTTTTCAAAAGCTGTTGGTGGATCCACGAGAGGTGGATACAAGATCGGGATGGTGGATAGGTCGAAGTTCAGGTGCTACAACTGCAATGAGCTAGGTCATTTTGCTACTGAGTGCAGAAGACCAAAACAGAGTCAAGGAAAAGGATCTGGAAATCAGTTTAAGAGGAATCAAGGGAAAGCCTACGTGGCTGAAGGAAAATGCTGGGATGATTCTGATGAAGAGGAAGAATTTGTGAACTTGGCCCTCATGGCTAAATCTGATGATGAAGCTTCTAGTTCCTCAACTCAGGTACCATCTCTAGTCTTACTTGATATGTCTAAAACTGAATACAAGCATACCATTAAGGATTTAAGTGCTGAGATGTTTAACATTCATGTTAGTCTGTCTGCCGCTCATGAAGAAATTGCTACGTTAACTAAACAGAATGAAACTCTCAAATCTGAAAATGAAATGTTGTTGCTTAAAACCAGTCCCCTATATTCTTTAGCTCAAGAGAATACAAGATTGAAAAATGATATTGTCTGTGCTAAGGAAATAGAAGATTTTCTCAGAAACCAAATTTCTCTTGATGATTGTTCAGATAGTGAAGCTGTCAAACCTCATATCCTCAAAAGAGTTTACAAACCGATTTTCAAAAATATTCAAGCTGATTTGATGAGACGTCCTTGCTCATCAAACAAGAGCTTCTTGATGAGGATGAGTGCATTGACAACACACTAGATGAAAGGAAAGATACTGTCAAGTCCCCTGTGATAGAAATCTTGCGAAGTAATTAAACAGGATGTTCTAAAGTAGCTGTCAACAAGGATAAGACAGACACTTTGAAAGATACTGTCAAGAGAGAACCCACGATAGCAACCTCCAAACCTACTGTCAAGGCAGCAGATAAAAAAGGTACTGTCAAAGGTAGCTCGACAGCAACTTCAGAACATACTGTCAAGGCAGATGTCTACAAGCCTAAGAACAGGAATGGCAAGCTAGGGATTGACAAGAAGAATGGATACAATTATGTTAAGGATGCTCCTAGGAAGCTTTGCAATAACTGTGACTCATCTCAACATTTAACATTTGTTTGTAAGAAACCCAAACAGGACCAGGTTAATACGACCAAGGTTAGTGGTAACTTACATAGAACCCCCATTATGCAAAGATAAGTGGACGTCCATGCCATGCAAAATTGTTGTCATGAGTACATGCTTTAATCTGCCTATTCTGTCTACTGAAAAATGTTCCTATAAAGAAACTGCTGAGACTTTTATGCCTGCCTATGTGGTAAAAAGGCAGCTTCCACTAAGAGAATGACCAAGTCCAACTCTAGAACTAAGTGGACAGCAAAAGAAGTCAAACAGGAGGATTCTAGTAGTGATTCAAATGTGAAACATAATGATGTGAAAATTGATGATATAACCGCAGGACCCAACAAAGTTTCGGTACTAGATGAACTTTAAAATCATCTGTTTTGCAGGGCAAGGAGCAGAAGCAGGTCATGTGGATCATTGACAGTGGATACTCCAGGCACATGATAGGTGATATAGCCCATCTATCACATTTTGAGGAGAAAGTCGGCCCAACAATAATCTTTGGAGACAACAACAAAGGTTACACTGTGGGATATGGCTGTTTAAAAACTGGAAATGTTGTCATTGAAGACATCGCTCTTGTAGATGGATTGAAGCATAACCTACTCAGCATCAGCCAATTCAGTGACAAAGGATTCTAGGTTGATTTTGATACGTTGGTGTGTAACATCTATCACAAGAAAGATGGAAGCCTCTCCTTAAAAGGAGACAGGAAAGGAAGTTTGTTTGTTGCAGACTTGAATTCTGTGAATAAAGACAAGGATTATGGTTTTTACAGTTAAGCATCTGTTGGTGAAAGCATGCTTTGGCACAAGAAGCTCTCCCATCTGAATTTCAAGAATATGAATATTCTAATGAAGAAGGATTTGGTGAGAGGACTAACTCAACAGGAATTCTATCAAGAAGGACTATGTGAGGAATGTCAAATGGGCAAATTGAAGAGATCAGTGCACAAGTCAAAGCAAGTGAATACCAACACTATGCCATTCAAATTAATTCATATGGATTTGTTTGGCCCAGTAAATGTTCAATCTCTTGCAAGAAAAAGATATGCCCTGGTGATGGTGGATGACTACTCGAGGTACACTTGGGTGAAATTCTTGGAGTCAAAGGACGAAGCTGCTCAAGAAATCATTGATCACATAAGAGTTATTGAAAGAACCCCGAAAGCTAAAGTTCAATATCTGAGAAGTGACAATGGTACTGAGTTCAGAAATGCCACATTAGGAAGCTTCTGCAAAGAAGAAGGCATTGTCCAGCAATTCTCCACTGCCAGGACACCACAATAGAATGGAGTTGTAGAAAGGAAAAACAGAACTCTCATCGAAGCTGCGAGAACTATGTTTAATGATTCTAAATTACCAACATATTTCTGGGCAGAAGCCATTAACACAGCTTGCTACACACAGAACAGAACATTGATCAACAAGACTCATGGAAACACTCCTTACTATTTGTTAACTGGAAAGAAACCAACTGTCAAATACTTTCATGTATTTGGGGGCAAGTGTTTCATGATGATTGACAACCATGAAAGGAAAGGAAAGTTTGATGCTAAAGCTTATGAAGGCATTTTCATGGGATATGGATTAGAAAGGACTGCTTATAGAGTCTATGTCATTGAGCACAGAATCATTGAAGAAAGTGTGAATGTCACATTCGATGAAACCAAGTTTCCAGGATTACAGGAGGATAGTCAAATGGAGCCTCTTAGATTTGAAAATCAAGGGTACTTGAAAGAAGAAGAAACTGTTATTGAAGAACCTACTGGCACTCAGACTATTGAGTTTGAAGGAAATGCTGTCAACACTAATGATGCTACTCAAACTCCAGCTCAATCTCAAACAATAACTCCCAATCATCAGAATGAGAATGACTCTGGAGATAATGAAGAGCATGAAGGAGAAAACTTCAATGGTGAAGAATCAACCCCTCTAAGAGGAGCTGAGCATGCAGATCAATAAAAAAGCTTGCCCAGAACTACCAAGTGGAATAGAGATCACACCAGCAATCTAATCATTGGTGATCCCACTACTGGTATAAAGACAAGGAGAAATGTATCTGCTGACAGCATGTTTTCTTGTTTCCTATCTCAAACTGAGCCAAAGTCAATTGATGAAGCATTGTTGGATTCTGATTGGATGATAGCTATGCAAGAAGAGCTCAACCAGTTCGAGAGAAACAATGTATGGAAGCTGGTTCCTAGACCAAAAGGGAAGTCAGTCGTTGACACAAAGTGGGTTTTCAGAAACAAGTTGGATGAAAGTGGAAATGTGACAAGGAACAAGCAAGGCTAGTAGCCAAAGGTTACTGTCAACAGGAAGGGATAGATTATGATGAAACATTTGCACCTGTTGCCAGACTTGAAGCTATAAGAATATTTCTAGCCTATGCTACACACTATAACTTTAAGGTATTTCAAATGGATGTCAAAAGTGCTTTTATCAATGGAGAGTTAGAGGAAGAAGTGTACGTTGAATAGCCACCTGGATTTGAAGATGCTAAAATGTATGACTTTGTCTACAAGTTGTTGAAGGCACTTTATGGATTGAAGCACGCCCCTAGAGCTTGGTATGAAACTCTCTCTACTTTCCTGATTGAGAATCAATTTACAAGAGGTGTAGTAGACAAGACATTGTTTTACAAGCACCATGGCAAAGACATCATTTTGGTACAGATTTATGTTGATGACATAATCTTTGGTTCTACAAATGAGAAGTTGTGTGAAAAGTTTTCATCACTTATGAAAAGCAAGTATGAGATGAGCATGATGGGAGAATTATCATTTTTCCTAGGTCTGCAAATTCATCAAAAGGATGATGGCATCTTCATTTGTCAAGAAAAATATGTCAAGGAACTTCTCAAAAAGTTCAACTTGGAAGATGCATCACCCGCCAAGACACCTATCTCTACTGCAACCAAACTGGATTTGGATCCTAAAGGAAAGAAAGTGGACTCAAGTATGTACAGAGGCATGGTGGGATCATTGCTATATCTAACTGCTAGCAGACCAGATATTATGTTTGCTACATGTCTTTGTGCAAGGTTTCAAGGTGATCCAAAGGAGTCACACTTAGTAGCAATCAAAAGGATCTTTAGGTATCTTAAAGGCACTTCAAGTTTAGGCCTTTGGTATCCTAGAGATACAGGATTTGACTTTATAGGATATTCAGATTTGGATTATGCTGGATGCAGGATTGATAGAAAAAACACAATAGGAAGCTCTCAATTTCTTGGTGGAAGATTAATGTCATGGTTTAGCAAGAAGCAGCACTCTGTGTCTACATCGACAGCAGAAGCTGAGTATATTGCAGCTGGAAGTTGCTGTGCATAAATTCTGTGGATGAAGAATCAGTTATTAGATTATGGTCTAGAGTTATCTCACATTCCTATCTATTGTGATAACACTAGTGCTATAGCCATCTCAGACAACCTAGTTTAGCACTCTAGGACAAAGCACATTGATATCATACATCATTTCATTAGAGAGCATGTTGAAAAGGGAACTGTCAAGCTGGTTTATGTCCCAACAGAAAAGCAACTTGCAGACATTTTTACGAATCCACTAGATGAAGCAACCTTCAACAGGTTGATAAGTGAATTGGGAATGCTAAATCTGGTATGTTAACTTACTAGTCTTTACATTTTCAAGGTGGTTAAGTCGCAGCTTGTGACCGTAGCTTTCAATGTAACTGTCATGAGAAGTTACTGTCTTATGTGCTACTTGTTTGTTGACAGCATGTTTGCTTTGACTATGCTAAATTAAAATTACATGCCTGTTTTAACTTATGTAATGAGTAGTCACGTGACTTTAACTTATTTTACACGCGTGCTGGTGATGTATCAAATTTAATAAAAAAGTAACGAAGATTTTTTTAACAAAACGTGTATCTTTTAACAGATTCATTACTTTAATTACTAGTTTGATTCGAATTTTAAAATGGAATTTCGAAGTATTCTTTACTCAAGTTTGACCAATTAATAGAAAAAATTAAAGTAGTCGTGTTATTTGAAATATGCCCGGATATTTGTCAGACTTTTATTTTAAAGTTTAATACTTTATTTAAAAGGAAGCGTGCAGGAAGCTCTAGAGTCACTTAATGTGTTATAAATAAGACCGAGGCCAAACCCTTAGTTCTCACTTAACACACTTTAGTAACTCTAAGAGTCAAGAATGAGAAAGAGGAAGGCTGAAGAGATGTCCATCTCTGGAAATGGAGCCAAGCCGGAGCCGCCTAGCCTGAAGAAACAAATGGAGATCGAAGCCTCCGATGAGTCTTTTGATCTCTGGTGAGATAATCTTTATGATTATCTAGAAGAGCAAGGGATTGCCGACGAGGAGGAGATCGAGAAGATCATCGAAAGGCTGCTGCTGGAAGCCTTTCCAAACTTAAAATAATTTTCAGTTCTTAAGAACTATTTGTATTGTTTTAAGTTTTTTTTTAATGAAAAGACCGTTTCATCTTCTGAGTGTTCTTGCATGTCTTTCATTATCATCTTCTCATCTTGAGTATTTGCATGTGTGCATGTGTGTATGGATGTATGTGGATGTGTGCTACTTGAACAATATGCGATTAAATCGATAAAGATGCTAAATGGTAATTTTTCTCTTAAGCAATGGGCAAAAGTCGATTAAAATTCATAACACAAATTATTTCCGCACAAGTTGCTGTCAATAAGTGAAGATGCTGTCACGAAGTGCCTTGACAGCAAGTTCCTTATCAGCAAAGGAAAAAGTTTCTGTCATGAAATTTAAAGGAAATTGTTCAAAGTGCTTAATGATGACAGCATGTTTTTGCGCCGATGTTACTGTCAAGCAAGGCTGCAGTCATCCTCTAAAATTACTAATGAATTTGTTACAGCGCACAGGTTACTGTCAAGGTTAGTGGACCGATTTAATTGGGATTTTACCTCCATGATTTACAGCCACTAAAAAGTAACTACCCACGATACCACGTGACTGATTAATGGGCTAAGACATTGCTACTTTCCATTCTTCAGTAAAACATTGCTATTTTCAGGTAAGCAACTGTCGAACACACAAACACACAACACTCAACATACTCAAAAGCGAAATCTCTCTCCCATAACTCAAAGCAAAAATGGTACCCAAACAATCCCCTTCTCAAACAAACTTTGTTGGTATTCTCGCTGCTGGAGATGTTGGTGAAGGTTTCAAAGGACTAGTGTCCTTCATCAACAAGTCCTATCTAGGTCATGCTATAACATCTAACCCACCTCTGCACCTAGAAAGACTTGAAGATTTTTGGAAAACTGCCTATGTTCCAGGAGGAGATGGTAAGAACACCATACAATGCAAAATCAAAGGAGTTACCTGCATTCTCATAATAAAAGGCATAAATGAAGCTTTGGGAACTGGACTGCGAGGAAAAGAGTCTTACCAGGAGCTCGCAGATGAAGAAACCCTAAAGAAGTTTTTCTTGAAAATTGGGTATTCTGGTCCTGTTCTTGAAGAGGGTACATCAAATTGGTACTCGACTAGTGAAATGGACAGAAAGTACTTAAGGAAAGAGTGGAGCATGATTCTTGATGTCATGGTGAAGGTTTTCTCAACTAAAACCACCGGTTGGAATGGTATTCCCTCCTACATCAAGAAACTCACTCACTCTCTGGTCCATGGATACAAAGTGGATGTTGGAAAGCTGCTTATGAGTCAACTTAAGTCTGCTCTAAGCAAGAAGGTACATATTTACCCTCGCTTTCTCACAATGTGTTTAAATTCATTATGTGGTATTGATGATAATGCATCTCTCACAATAGAGTGCAATGTTTTGAAAAGAAATACACACACATCACTCAATTCACAAAATTTAAATGCACATATTCCACTCTGTTTCACCAAGCACATGGCTGATCAAGAGCCTCATCTTGACTTTGCACTGCCCTCTGGGTATGTTATTTTCTCCCTTGAGAATGAAGCTGGATTAGACCCAAATTCAGCTAACCCACATTCTATACCATTCATTCCAATCAGACCTTCTAGACAACCAAAGACCATAAAAACAACTCTGCAAGAATCCAAGAAAAGACACTTGGAACCTGGTGTTGGTAGTAGTTCTGAGAATGTTGAGGGAGTAACTGCACTTGATGTAGCAAATAAGGATGTTAGTAAAGGTGAACCCACAGTGGTTCCTCTTGAGCCTAAGAAGAAGAGAGCTAAAAGGGGCAAAGCCACTGTCAGCCACCCCACAGTCTCACAAAAGGTTGTGGAGGATAAAAGGGAATCAAACACATCCCTAGGTGCTTCTTCTCAATAAGAAGTATCTATTGAAACTGGCCTGTCTCCCAAGGCATCCTGTAAAGAGTCTGCACAACCTCATGTACACACTCATGAGGAGCCTACACTTGCAGAAATATACACGGAGTTAGGGCACAGTAAGGGTCATGAAACTTCTACTCTTGATGTTCCACAAGTTGCCCCTGTGGAACAGCCAAAAATCCCTTCTACACCATCACCTTCTTTATTCTCTAATCCATCAATTGTTTTTTCTAAACAACCTAGAGTGGGGGACAGTCCCAACCCTTCAGGTTTTGGTCATCCATCTCAAATCATGGATGAGCCTCCATCAAGTGGTGCACAAGAACCCATTTCTCAAAGTGAAATGGACACCACCACCTCAAACACTGAGCTAGTCCAAGGTGGCACTCTGCCAGAAAATGAAACAGCCAACATCTTGGTCGAACTCCTCCGAGCAACTGACCCAAGGGAAGTTGTTGTCACAGCCTCAGCTGTTGTCAAGGACACCACAAAAGTTGCTTTCAACCATCCTGTGGATAGTAACATTTTGGGTAAAGATGCTGTCACCTCTAAACAAGTTGATCTGGACTCAGTCAGTGTTGAAGATGCTTCTGATGATGATCAGCTTCTCATCTCTCGCTTAAAGGTACAATCTAAATTTTCTATTTCTTCAACTAAAATGCATGCTCATACTGCTCATACCCATGCATCTAGGATGAGTGAGGGAGTGAAAAGAAAAAGAGAGATAAAAGAAAAGAGAGTTGAGCATAAAAATGAGAGGCAGCCAAACGAGCTGGAAAAAGGAGAGGGACTTGGGCATGTCCAGTGTGAAATTGAGGGAGCCCCACACAAAAAGGCACCAGGCCTTGAGAGTCATTCTGTGAGGAGTGATGAGATCACTCAGAAAAACAATGAGAGTGTGAGAAACCCCACAGCCTCCTTGCCCCAGTCTTTTCCTTTATCATCAAAAAGGTTAAGGTCTGGTGGTCCTTCTAAACAAGCTAAATCAAGGTTGAAATCCCTTAAGGACAGGTGTGCATTCATGGAAGCTAAACTCGATGCACTGTCCACCATGGTAGCTGCTGGTTTTACTGCACTTCAAACTTTTTTTCTATCATTTTCTACTACTCTTAGTGCTGTCAACTTAACTAAGGGGGAGAAAGTGGTAGATCAGAATAAGGAGAATGATCAGAACACAGACAAGGAAGTGGTAAATCAGGTTAAAGATCAAAGCACTACAGCACTGGTAGAGAAGGAGAAACAAGGTGGTGCTACAGGTAAGGGGGAGCTAAGAAGTGAGGGGGAGCAAGTACATTTTGATGGAGACGAAGGTGTAAGTAAGGGGGAGCAGGAGAAAGAAGAAAGAAACTTTGGTGAAGAACTAAAGGCAGCTGGAAATGGTGATTTGATTGAAGGAGAATTAGATGGTGAGGCAATATTGTTTACCAAAGAAACATGGGAGCAATTAAAGGAGAATTAAAAGTTTAAAAGAACAGTACTGCCACCACTGAAAATCAATGAGCCAAATCCTGAAGAAACTGAACCTCCATTCCAACGTTTGCAAAAGGAATGGAGAGAAAAAGAAAAACAAAATGCTCTGGGTAAAGGCAAAGGTAAAATGCCTAAGTATGTGAACATGACTACTGGAATGGTCTGGACAGATGGAAGTGAATATAGCTTTGAAGAAGCAGAACTGATGATGGTTGACTACATGGAGAGTACTTTGAACAACAAAGATGAAGAATTCAGTAAGTTGGTGGATGAAAAATTAGTGAAGTAGGGGAAGCTTTTACAAAAATTGGAATCAACACTGAAAAGAAAACTGATAAGTATCTCTGTAAGGGTCAACTTGGAAAGAAGATGGGCCATTCAAATTTATCTGAAAACCGGATTGACCATATTCATCACAATGCAACTTTTACAGGCAAGAGTACTCCAAGTCCTTGGAACATTGGTGGTAAGGGATTCAATAGCCTTCAATGATAGTCTGTTAGCACAAATTGGAAGGATGGTTGAAGAAAAACTCCCTAAGGTGATTCACAATCCATATGGTGTGTGCTTCAGAAAGATCACTAATACAGGAGCAAGAAGACTGAATTTCCTACCCTTGGACAAAGTTTTAGGACTAAGCACTGAGTCAATCATAATAGGGCTGAAGAAAATTCTCAAATCCAGTATCACCAGTGACAAGGTTAAAGCTATCAAGGATATTCACAAGCTATTGGCACAAAGAGATGAGAACATTAGCTCAATCATCAAGAAGCTGATCTCTGATACTAATACTAAAAGAGGTGAGAAAGGAGGATGCTGCACCTATAATGATACTCTGGATGATGATGAGGATGACATTGGAGGAAGTGGTGGATCTGGAGGAGCAAGGAGTCATGGAAGAGAGGCCTCTGAGAATTTTGGTTCAGAAACTCAGAAGGATGGAGCCCAAGAACAGCAAGAAACTCCCAGTACTGAAAAGAAAGATGTTGTCAATGATGAAAGGGAGTTAGAAATTCTTGAAGCCTTGGAGGCAAGTATCTTGATATTTGTAGTGGAATGCTTCGATCGAGAAAAAGATACTGTCAACAAGGATACTGTCAAAAAGGCTAGTGACACTCAAGTGAAAGATGCTGTCAAAGAGGACACTGTCAAAAGCCAAGACACCGAAGCTATCAAAGATGCTATCATGAAAGATGCTGTCAAGAGTCAAACTGAAGATACTGTCAAAGTACGTAGGCTTGTCAAGAATTTTACGTCTAACAGAACTAAGACTAGAGCACAAGCCTGGCGTGCAATCAAACGAAAAGGAAAGACTGTTGCAGCACCTAAGAAAAAGAAGCATGGAGCAGCTTTGATAGAGAAGCCCATTGGTAGAAGGAAAGTAAATAGTTTTGAACTATTGAAAAGAAAGATCGATGGGGATATCACATCTGCTTCAGTGGTAAAGGATCAAGCTAGTGGGAATGTATCCAAGTATGTTCCCAAAAATCAAGGAACAATAGTCATAAGTGTTGATCCAGATTTTACCATGGAAACAGAGTCACATGAAATAGGTAGATGGGACATTTCATTCAAATCTGTCAAGGCTAGGAGAAGAATTGATTTCTTCGTGTTGGAAAGGATGATCACTCTCATGGAAGATGATCTAGAGATTTCCAGTAATATCTTAGAGCATCTCAAAGAATACTATGCTAAAAGATATGCTAAATTCTATGAGAAGTATGGTGATTAGAGAGCACATGATGATGCAGATCTGGAAGTTAGCTCAGATGGTGAACCAATGCCTGATGTGGATCTTACAAAAGCCCATTATCCCTTCACAAGGGCAGGCATGGCTGAATATGAGATAGAACAAGCTTTTTGATAAGTGGATTTTATATCCATGTTAGGCCGAATACACAATTAATAATCAATTTCGTATGAGAGTTTAACAAGAAAGATGATTATGCACTTTAAATCTTCTGATATTAAAAACCATCTTCGTGATGTAAACTATCACAAAGAACTGCTAGGTTACAATAAAGATAGTTCGATGCACGATTCCCTTCAGGGTTAACCTAACTGTATTTATAAAATATACAGCTTCGATACAATCTCTAATTGATATTCCTAATAATCAGCTATACAATGATATCAATTACAGATTGTCACACGTCTCCTAAGTCAACTCAATCTCTTTGATAGCTATCCAGTCTCCAAAGATCTCGCTTCTATATCAATCTTCAATTGATCTCTAATATCTTCTGTTGACTCTGTACGCGCTGCTTCCAGATAGACTTTACTAAACTCTGTCCAGCTTCTGTCAGTCAGACTTTACTAAACTCTGACTTCCTTCCAGTTAAACTCTGACATTTCACTGTTACACTTAAACACTGAAATATTACATCAATTATATCTAACAATCTCCCCCAACTTGTTCATTAGCAAAAATGCACAAGTTAATAAATAATTGATGATGTCAAAAACAAATAATCATATACAGTGTTTAACAACTAAACAGAGTTTAAACTGATACTTAACAAAATTACAGAAAATATGAAAAACTTACAGAGCATAAATTACTTAATCCTTTCAACATCCCATGCTGTCCTCAAGTACTCTGTTAGCAATCTTTCTTCTGCAACTTCAAGTGCTCTTTCCATCTCTAGCTTGATCTCTCGAAGCCTAGAATCTGTACCATCTATCTGATAAATAGCTGATCTCAAATCATAGATGATGTTCTTCTTCATTTCATTTCCAAGTCTGATAAAGTATGACTTTTCTGATTCTGAATTGAATTCAAGCACAGTGATACCTAAATCAGTTCTCAGCTTAGCACTGTTTCTCTTCATTTCAACCATTCTTCCTTTGTAATCTAAGTACTTTGGTACATATTCAGACTTGTCTTTAATTCCACAAATCATCTTTGATCTTTCCATCTGGTATCTAAGCACTTCTGCAGCTCGGTAAGTACGACTGTTATTCACCTTGAAAATATGTAAGACATACTGCAGTTCTTCATACATTTTCAAATGAATATCATGCTCTCCAACTTTGTAAACAGTCCCATCCTCCATGAAATACAGCAGAAAGTCTTTATTTAGACTTCTTTGATGAATCAACTGTACTGATTCCAGCTTGTCCAAATTAACTTGAAGGACACCCTTGCCTGGAGCAGCCAGTGATGAATGATCTCTAGGAGTAATATTCAAAGTCCTTTCTCTGTTTGATCCTAAACCAGCCAAATCATGAGGTTGCTTAGCAATCATTGCTCTGCTTTGAAAAATATCACCTCCTTGAACTTTCTCAGTGTAAGAACCCAAATTTTCGGTAGAATTAAAACTTTTATTATTAAGAATAGGTATATACGTGAATAGTGTTGTCATACGTGAATAGTAATTTGGTGGATGAATAATAATTTTGAGGATTAGGAAAAGTTTTCATGTCACCTATGTACGAGACGTAGAATGGATATTCCGAAGTCATACTAGTGACCCATGGAGTAAATAAGTGTATGTAAAGACGATCGGAATTCAGAGAATCCAAACTTTATTTTATTCCAATTTTGACAGAGGAGTCAGGGATATAATAATTGGATTATTAATTGAGGATATTGGATATGAGAAGTCCAAGGAGGGATATATATTATGAGAGGAAAATGGGATTGAGGATGAAACCCTAGAGGTGAGGAATAGAGAATACTTGAGAAAATCGGGAGGACGTTTCCAGAGATAAAGAGAGAATAAACAAGGAATGTTGGATTTAATATTGGATTATAGATTGAACACATGACAAGATTAAATACCATGCAAGATTATTAAGTGCAACAAATCAATAGAAGTAGTGTGAAACCAAACAAGATGCAAGTGGATTAAGAATAGTACAAGGTGAGGTGTTCTTGTTAAAACCATGCAAATAAAACACCTAAACTCTCCCATTACTTGACACTTGTGTGGAAGGAGAATATGAAGAGTAGCACAACTGATATACATTACTTACAAGCCTAATAATTCATTTCTAACACCAAAAATATCAACCAAGCAAGCCAAACACTTTTCTCTCTTTCCTTCCCCATTTTCCAGCAGATCAGATTTTTCAGAGCAGGGATCTTTCCGATTTTTTTTCACCCAGTTCTACTCATTTAAAAATTATGAAAAAATTCACGAAGCTTCTGCACATCAAGATGAAGTTGTGGATTTAATTTCATAATTTTTGAAGATCGTTTGAGTGGTCAAATAAATTCGAGAAAATCGCTCTGTTTTTCCCCTTGAAGAACCCACTTCGAATTTTTGAAGTTTTGAGATTTCAAAATCCAACTTCCAACCATCATTTGATCTTGAAACTTTTATGGTAAGTCCTATATTTCATATAAATGATCTCCTAAGAGTTTTAGCTTCAAACTCCTTTGTTTCCATTTTCAAATAAATCCTCAAAGTGGAGGGTGAATAGTAACCTTCATAAACTAATCTTGATTTCTTTGATTTCTTTGGTTGATTTAGCAAGCTTAAGACTACCCAAGGCTATTATAAGGTGTACAGAGCTTTGTTAGTGTTGTGAGAGTATCAAGAAAGGTATAAACCTCAACTTTACCTTTTATATATATGAGTTTTGGTGAAGTTTTGATGCTAGTGTAAAGATTAGTTCATGTTAAGAATTTATATGATTGTTTAGCTTTGTCTTGAGGTGTATATGTTGAGTGGTGGTCATTGGACCTTACCACTGCCCTTAGAGGCCTAGTATGAGTGTTGGTGTGTAATATTAGAGTTTGGGTTGCCTTGTATGGCTTGATTGAGGAGTTACAAAAATGGTAATGTTCGATTTAGAGCCGTTATAATGCCCAAATTTCTTGAACAATGTTGACAGTAGCTACCCGAGTCCTTAAACATGTTTAAATTGCAACCACTGACCATATTGGGTAGGTTTTGGATTCTAGTTTATGTGGCCGCAAGAATCGTGTCAAAAGAGTTTACGGTTTGTGAGTAATGACCGTTTTAGTGAAAGCGATTCGAGAAACCATGTCGCATAAATGTATCAACTTTGAGGTTAAGTTTGAGACCCTTAAAAAATTGAATTAGAGTATGATATTTTGAGGATAAATACTAAGGTCAGTTAGAAAGGTTTGTACGAAGGTTTCGAGTTAAAAATATTATTTTTCGATTTTATAAAAAGGGCGTAAGCCGAGATTGCGCAAGTGGAAAACCCCTTAGAAAGACCATAAGACTCACTGCATAGCCACTGCCCTGTTTTGAAAATTCCGAAAAATGAGCCTTCTGACCAGAGCCAAGTTTTGAGTTAGTTACCTTCTAGACATTCCCTAGATCGTGTACGCGAAAACGGTGCGTCATTTGGGTTAACGGTTATCGAGTTATGAACATTTTAGTGAAAGAGGTGCAAATAGTAAAACCCGTAGTTGACTGAACTTCAAAAATACAATTCCCCTGCCTAGACCCGTAGATTTGAATCGAAACTTTTATGATAAATATTACAAATACCAAAGGTGATTTTAGAGGTGGTTTCGTATTTAAATACATTCCCGGTGATTTATTAAAAGTGTTGGAGTGCGAGTCACGGAATAGTGAATCTCAGGAAAGTCAACTCTAGAGGTGCTACTTGACCATCCGCTTTGGCTGAGTTAAAAGAGGAATTTCGAGTCGACTAAAACATGAAACTTGTTAAGAATTATCAAGGCAACATATTGGTGTAAAGAACGAGGTTAAAAATGGTTAAGTATAACATGGACTTAGACGAGTCTAGAGGGACCCCTTAGTGCTTTGTTTTGATTGACTTAAGTGTCTAAGTGTTGGACTATTATTGGATTGTATAGGGGATTAATAGCATGTTTTCTTGACTTTATTTAGATTGTCGGACCCCGCTACCAGCCGTTACTGCATCAGGAGTACCAGGCAAGTATACTAACTCTTACTCTATCATTCAGAGTAGAGATGTTTTGTGTTATAAAATGTTCGTAATGGTAGTTATATGTGAATTATTATATTGAGGAGATAAGGGAAGTATGGTTAGGAGTAACTTACGTTTCCCTTTAGATGATGTAACATGAGGAGTAAATAGTGAATACGAAGTAGTGAGGAGTTGGATTTTCTTCAAAAACCCGGACAAAGATTTTAAAGAATTTCGCAATAATGAACCTAAAGGAAACATCACCAATAATCTAGCGTTTATTAATCAAGTAGATACTTGGGTAGCATTTACTGATTAAATGAACCTTATTCGTCTAATTAGATTTATTTAATTAGAAGAATATTATTTTCAAAAAAATGTTTTCTTAAAACAACTTTGTCCGGAGAAATATCAATGTTGATTTACAAATTATTCTATCGAGGTGATTACTTTTAGAGATGTTTTCTTCTTGCAATATATATATATATATATATATATATATATATATATATATATATATATATATATATATATTATTTTTGAGCTGTTACTTGAATAATATTATTATGCTAGATGTTCTATTTTAGTTCATGAGATGGTCCGTATTGTGGGACATTTATCGAGTTACTTCATTCGTACTCGAAGAGGAGATAATAAAGGCGTATTAATAATATCTTCATACTATATATTTACTGTTATTTAAGGGTGGAGTTATGTATATATTTATATATACTGACATGGGTCCTTCATTCTGGATTCATAGTCAGAACAATCTTTCATAAATATTTTCCTCCACTCATTCGGAAGGAGAACCAAATTATTGGAGGTGTATATCGTTCATTGTTTCTGAACGATATTGGAGTATTAATTCGTTTCAAAATAAATAAAGGTGCACGTGTTATTTCACCGTGACGCCTAAGCTATTTGTTGTTAAAGGTGATCGAAGATTCCGACACCTAATATCCTGGACTGAAAGTGCGTAAGAGACCGGGACAGGGCCGGCTCAGCACATAAATCGATGAAAGTGCGTACGAGACCGGGACAGGGCCGGCTCGGCACATAAATTGATGAAAGTGACCGGAGTAACGCACCGGCCCAACTAAGGGTGAGGGTCCGAGTCTGTCGACTCATCCTTATGAGGAATATTATTGGATGGTTCGAGACGTCGACTGTCCTTTCTATCGATAGAAAAAAATTGAGATGTGACAATGGATTGATCATCCATTACTTGATGCAGCGTTCGAGGAAAAGTCCAATCATTGATTCTCTAGCTATTAACCGATGCCTTTGTGGTTCGGATTAACTAGGGTATCGATCTGAGAAATTATTATATTATATTATTATATTGAGGAGTTTGAGCAATTATCATGTTACCGTTGAGTAATATGGAGAAGTTATTGAGATGTATTTATTCCATCATTTGGGTATTAAAATTTCGAGATAAATCTCTTTTCAAAATAAATATATATCCGTATGAGGGGAAAAGTTCTTGTAGAGCGGTTTAGTAATATTTTGTGTGAATTGTTGGGAATAGGGGATAGTTATAACCTTGCTGGGCATTCTTTGGCTCATTCTTGTTATTTGATATATTGTTAAGCAGCGGCATCCAGGGCTAACTCAAGTATGGCCAATCGAGGCAAGGGGAAAGCGACGAACTACTGATTCAGCGCGGTGGCCTTGTAGTATCTAAGTAAGGTGGAAGCTGAAGAGTAGTGGTTTAGTATTTTGTTATCTAGTATTTTGGAATTGTAATAACATTCAGAAATTCTAGTAGATGAACTCGTGTTGTATTAACCTTTGATTTATGGAATGCTTGTTCTAAGACTATAACCCGTGGAGTAATTGTGGAGTCTATTAAGAATATTGTTGTAGATTATATTATGAGCAGGTGATTGTATATTCCGCAAGAGGTGTGACAACCTGGATTCTGGTAGGGAATTTGGGGGTGTTACAGTAATGGTATCAGAGCGATAGGTTATAAACCTTAGAACAAGAGTTTTAGAAACCGAGAGACCGAGATGGAAGTTCGGTAGTAGAACCTTAAGGGGTAGTTAGGGTAGAGGCATGATGGCCCAGACCAGTAGTAGAATCAGTGGGGACGAGAAAAATGTGTATCCATGATTATTGAAGGAGTTAAAAGTTATATGGATCCGTAGATATATATATGTGTAGTTGCAAATGCATTTATATATATTTATGTGCATGTGTATATACTGTTTGCTTCGTAAATAAGTGTTTCATGAGTATGTAGTTTCATTGGACCGACTGATTTATTAAGTTTTCTTTTATTATAGGAGAATGCCGCCTAGAAGGAACGCGGGGGCTAACCCTGCTGAAGAATCAATTGGAGGTGGAGGAAATACAGGAGGAGATAACAACCAAGGAGATAACCAGAATAACAACCAGAACCAGCAAGGAATGAACCAACTTTTGGATTTGTTGAGGCAAACCCTAGACCGTGGCCACCAGGATCCTAGACCTAATGTAGGGAACCAGACTGCAGCAGCTTTCAAGGCTTTTAAGTCAATCCAACCACCTGAGTTTAAGGGGTTCGGTGAACCAGTAGAGGCGAGGTCATGGCTGAAAGAGATGGAGAAATCCTTTAAGATTATAGGAGTGGAAGATGCGCAGAAGACGATCTTTGCCACCTATTTGCTGAAAGAGGAGGCAAATTATTGGTGGGAGTCTAAGGAAGCAATGGAACCTGAAGGGGTAGTAACCTGGGCGAGATTCACTGAGTTGTTTTTGGAGAAGTACTTTCCTGAGCATATGGAGGGCAGGATGGAGATAAAGTTTTTGGAGCTGAAACAGAATAATAAGACAGTAGCTGAGTATGAGAAGGAGTTTACGGAGCTAGCTAGGTTTGTACCACATTTCGTGGATACCGACAAGAAGAAGGCGAGGAGGTTTCAGCATGGGTTGAAACCGTGGATACAAACTAGAGTAGCTGTTTTTGAGCTTACTGAGTATGTTAAGGTGGTGAACAAGGCAGAAGTGGTAGAAGCAGGGAGTAATTTTGATCCCAAGGAGAATGAAGGGAAGAAGAGAAAAGCGGAGAGTTGGGGAGGAAGTCAGGCCAGTGGAGCATTTCAGAACCAGTATGGTAGGAGGTCTGGATTTAAGGCTGGGAGGTCCGGGGGGTTTAACCCAGCAGAAAGTATGGCTAGTGTACAAGTGGGACAACAAGGAAATGGGAGCCAGTTTAGGCAGTCAGGACCACCGCTGCCGGACTGTGAGGTGTGTGGAAAGAAGCATCTGGGAGTTTGCAACCAAGTTAAGTGTTATAACTGTGGTCAGGAGGGGCATCAGAAGATGAATTGTCCCAGGAGGGGAGTGGTTTGCTTCAAATGTGGAAAGGAGGGCCACATCTCTAGAGATTGTAGAGTGTCGACAGCGGGACCCGCGACATCGCGACAAAGCAGTGGAGTTAATAGCAACCGACAAACCGCTAGAGTTTTTAATATGACATTGGCCGATGGCTTAAAGGAGAGGAACGAGGCGCCAGGTACACAGTTTCTTAAATTTTGGGAATGCATAGATTAATGATGAGTTAGTGTAAAAATAGAGGCATGTTAAGGAATAAGAGGGTTATCGGAGATGGAATAGCGTTATAATATGAGAATGTATAACTGGAAGTAGAAAGCATAGTACGGGTAAGGCGAATATATTGACTAGTAGAGTACGAGACAATTAACCTTAGTTGTTACCTGCGTTGATTCCGAGGACGGAATCCTTTTAAGGAGGGAAGATTGTAAGAACCCAAATTTTCGGTAGAATTAAAACTTTTATTATTAAGAATAGGTATATACGTGAATAGTGTTGTCATACGTGAATAGTAATTTGGTGGATGAATAATAATTTTGAGGATTAGGAAAAGTTTTCATGTCACCTATGTACGAGACGTAGAATGGATATTCCGAAGTCGTACTAGTGACCCATGGAGTAAATAAGTGTATGTAAAGACGATCGGAATTCAGAGAATCCAAACTTTATTTTATTCCAATTTTGACAGAGGAGTCAGGGATATAATAATTGGATTATTAATTGAGGATATTGGATATGAGAAGTCCAAGGAGGGATATATATTATGAGAGGAAAATGGGATTGAGGATGAAACCCTAGAGGTGAGGAATAGAGAATACTTGAGAAAATCGGGAGGACGTTTCCAGAGATAAAGAGAGAATAAACAAGGAATGTTGGATTTAATATTGGATTATAGATTGAACACATGACAAGATTAAATACCATGCAAGATTATTAAGTGCAACAAATCAATAGAAGTAGTGTGAAACCAAACAAGATGCAAGTGGATTAAGAATAGTACAAGGTGAGGTGTTCTTGTTAAAACCATGCAAATAAAACACCTAAACTCTCCCATTACTTGACACTTGTGTGGAAGGAGAATATGAAGAGTAGCACAGCTGATATACATTACTTACAAGCCTAATAATTCATTTCTAACACCAAAAATATCAACCAAGCAAGCCAAACACTTTTCTCTCTTTCCTTCCCCATTTTCCAGCAGATCAGATTTTTCAGAGCAGGGATCTTTCCGATTTTTTTTCACCCAGTTCTACTCATTTAAAAATTATGAAAAAATTCACGAAGCTTCTGCACATCAAGATGAAGTTGTGGATTTAATTTCATAATTTTTGAAGATCGTTTGAGTGGTCAAATAAATTCGAGAAAATCGCTCTGTTTTTCCCCTTGAAGAACCCACTTCGAATTTTTGAAGTTTTGAGATTTCAAAATCCAACTTCCAACCATCATTTGATCTTGAAACTTTTATGGTAAGTCCTATATTTCATATAAATGATCTCCTAAGAGTTTTAGCTTCAAACTCCTTTGTTTCCATTTTCAAATAAATCCTCAAAGTGGAGGGTGAATAGTAACCTTCATAAACTAATCTTGATTTCTTTGATTTCTTTGGTTGATTTAGCAAGCTTAAGACTACCCAAGGCTATTATAAGGTGTACAGAGCTTTGTTAGTGTTGTGAGAGTATCAAGAAAGGTATAAACCTCAACTTTACCTTTTATATATATGAGTTTTGGTGAAGTTTTGATGCTAGTGTAAAGATTAGTTCATGTTAAGAATTTATATGATTGTTTAGCTTTGTCTTGAGGTGTATATGTTGAGTGGTGGTCATTGGACCTTACCACTGCCCTTAGAGGCCTAGTATGAGTGTTGGTGTGTAATATTAGAGTTTGGGTTGCCTTGTATGGCTTGATTGAGGAGTTACAAAAATGGTAATGTTCGATTTAGAGCCGTTATAATGCCCAAATTTCTTGAACAATGTTGACAGTAGCTACCCGAGTCCTTAAACATGTTTAAATTGCAACCACTGACCATATTGGGTAGGTTTTGGATTCTAGTTTATGTGGCCGCAAGAATCGTGTCAAAAGAGTTTACGGTTTGTGAGTAATGACCGTTTTAGTGAAAGCGATTCGAGAAACCATGTCGCATAAATGTATCAACTTTGAGGTTAAGTTTGAGACCCTTAAAAAATTGAATTAGAGTATGATATTTTGAGGATAAATACTAAGGTCAGTTAGAAAGGTTTGTACGAAGGTTTCGAGTTAAAAATATTATTTTTCGATTTTATAAAAAGGGCGTAAGCCGAGATTGCGCAAGTGGAAAACCCCTTAGAAAGACCATAAGACTCACTGCATAGCCACTGCCCTGTTTTGAAAATTCCGAAAAATGAGCCTTCTGACCAGAGCCAAGTTTTGAGTTAGTTACCTTCTAGACATTCCCTAGATCGTGTACGCGAAAACGGTGCGTCATTTGGGTTAACGGTTATCGAGTTATGAACATTTTAGTGAAAGAGGTGCAAATAGTAAAACCCGTAGTTGACTGAACTTCAAAAATACAATTCCCCTGCCTAGACCCGTAGATTTGAATCGAAACTTTTATGATAAATATTACAAATACCAAAGGTGATTTTAGAGGTGGTTTCGTATTTAAATACATTCCCGGTGATTTATTAAAAGTGTTGGAGTGCGAGTCACGGAATAGTGAATCTCAGGAAAGTCAACTCTAGAGGTGCTACTTGACCATCCGCTTTGGCTGAGTTAAAAGAGGAATTTCGAGTCGACTAAAACATGAAACTTGTTAAGAATTATCAAGGCAACATATTGGTGTAAAGAACGAGGTTAAAAATGGTTAAGTATAACATGGACTTAGACGAGTCTAGAGGGACCCCTTAGTGCTTTGTTTTGATTGACTTAAGTGTCTAAGTGTTGGACTATTATTGGATTGTATAGGGGATTAATAGCATGTTTTCTTGACTTTATTTAGATTGTCGGACCCCGCTACCAGCCGTTACTGCATCAGGAGTACCAGGCAAGTATACTAACTCTTACTCTATCATTCAGAGTAGAGATGTTTTGTGTTATAAAATGTTCGTAATGGTAGTTATATGTGAATTATTATATTGAGGAGATAAGGGAAGTATGGTTAGGAGTAACTTACGTTTCCCTTTAGATGATGTAACATGAGGAGTAAATAGTGAATACGAAGTAGTGAGGAGTTGGATTTTCTTCAAAAACCCGGACAAAGATTTTAAAGAATTTCGCAATAATGAACCTAAAGGAAACATCACCAATAATCTAGCGTTTATTAATCAAGTAGATACTTGGGTAGCATTTACTGATTAAATGAACCTTATTCGTCTAATTAGATTTATTTAATTAGAAGAATATTATTTTCAAAAAAATGTTTTCTTAAAACAACTTTGTCCGGAGAAATATCAATGTTGATTTACAAATTATTCTATCGAGGTGATTACTTTTAGAGATGTTTTCTTCTTGCAATATATATATATATATATATATATATATATATATTATTTTTGAGCTGTTACTTGAATAATATTATTATGCTAGATGTTCTATTTTAGTTCATGAGATGGTCCGTATTGTGGGACATTTATCGAGTTACTTCATTCGTACTCGAAGAGGAGATAATAAAGGCGTATTAATAATATCTTCATACTATATATTTACTGTTATTTAAGGGTGGAGTTATGTATATATTTATATATACTGACATGGGTCCTTCATTCTGGATTCATAGTCAGAACAATCTTTCATAAATATTTTCCTCCACTCATTCGGAAGGAGAACCAAATTATTGGAGGTGTATATCGTTCATTGTTTCTGAACGATATTGGAGTATTAATTCGTTTCAAAATAAATAAAGGTGCACGTGTTATTTCACCGTGACGCCTAAGCTATTTGTTGTTAAAGGTGATCGAAGATTCCGACACCTAATATCCTGGACTGAAAGTGCGTAAGAGACCGGGACAGGGCCGGCTCAGCACATAAATCGATGAAAGTGCGTACGAGACCGGGACAGGGCCGGCTCGGCACATAAATTGATGAAAGTGACCGGAGTAACGCACCGGCCCAACTAAGGGTGAGGGTCCGAGTCTGTCGACTCATCCTTATGAGGAATATTATTGGATGGTTCGAGACGTCGACTGTCCTTTCTATCGATAGAAAAAAATTGAGATGTGACAATGGATTGATCATCCATTACTTGATGCAGCGTTCGAGGAAAAGTCCAATCATTGATTCTCTAGCTATTAACCGATGCCTTTGTGGTTCGGATTAACTAGGGTATCGATCTGAGAAATTATTATATTATATTATTATATTGAGGAGTTTGAGCAATTATCATGTTACCGTTGAGTAATATGGAGAAGTTATTGAGATGTATTTATTCCATCATTTGGGTATTAAAATTTCGAGATAAATCTCTTTTCAAAATAAATATATATCCGTATGAGGGGAAAAGTTCTTGTAGAGCGGTTTAGTAATATTTTGTGTGAATTGTTGGGAATAGGGGATAGTTATAACCTTGCTGGGCATTCTTTGGCTCATTCTTGTTATTTTATATATTGTTAAGCAGCGGCATCCAGGGCTAACTCAAGTATGGCCAATCGAGGCAAGGGGAAAGCGACGAACTACTGATTCAGCGCGGTGGCCTTGTAGTATCTAAGTAAGGTGGAAGCTGAAGAGTAGTGGTTTAGTATTTTGTTATCTAGTATTTTGGAATTGTAATAACATTCAGAAATTCTAGTAGATGAACTCGTGTTGTATTAACCTTTGATTTATGGAATGCTTGTTCTAAGACTATAACCCGTGGAGTAATTGTGGAGTCTATTAAGAATATTGTTGTAGATTATATTATGAGCAGGTGATTGTATATTCCGCAAGAGGTGTGACAACCTGGATTCTGGTAGGGAATTTGGGGGTGTTACACTCAGTATTCTTAGGAATAGTAGGTCTCACAAAACCATGAATTGGAAGAGTAGTTTGTACAACATGTGTAGAAACAGAGGTTGTAACTTGCTTTAACTTCTTTGAACTCTTATCAACTTCAACAACTTTTTCTTTAAGCTTCAATCTAGCCTCATCTGCTGTTGGCTTTCTTGAATGAGACAATTCTGATCAGCATTGACATTTTCATTGATCTTAATGCCTTTAAGAACAGGTCTTGATGCCTTTTCATCTTTCTTCTTGAATTTTCCAGATTTAAGCTTTTTCTCATGTTCAGCTTTAAGCCTTAGCTCTTCAGCCTTTACATCTTCTAGAGTGACATCATTTCCATGTTCTTCAAGAAACATGTTTGCAGCTAACTCTGTATCATTCTGTGAACCTTCAGCAGTGTTTGCTTTAGCAGAGTTTACTGTAGCAGAGTTTACTTTAGACCTTGTAATTGTTCTTTTGGTTCTATCAAATCCACCTCCATCTGCAGCATCATCCTTCCTCTCAAAGGATTGAAGTTGTTTGCAAGCAGTTTTTGCAACTTTCTCCCCCTTTTTGACATCATCAGGAATCAGAATGGAGGTTAGCAACTCCAAAGAGTTTGCAATGGAATCTATTTTAACAGACAAGGCAGACTGATTCTCTTCAACTTTACCCAGCCTGGCAAAGAGATTGTCTTGAGCTTTAGAAAATTTTGTATTCATGAGTTTAGACTCTCTTTCCATTTTCATTTCTCTAGTTACGATCTCAGTCCTCAAATCAGTGATTGCCTTTGTAGTTTCATCAAATCTACTATCCAGAGAATCTCTGGATTTGAGATAGTATCAGCAGTTTGCTTAACAAAATTAGCTGCTCTCCCTCTTGGAAAAATGCAATCCTCTTTGTACCAGTCAGCAGCAAATTTTGCAAGTTGTGCTTTTTCAATTTCATGAGACTTACAAGGTTGAGCAAAAGAGGTATGTTTTTTGTCTATTTGCACTGGTGCACTCAGAAAAGAATCAGAGTTTGCACTGCTTTCACCTTCAAGTTCAACACTTGCAGCTTTAGCATGTTCATCTTCAAGTAAAACACTGTGCTGAGCATTGTCAGCCATAGTTTCTGCAATTTCTTCTACAGCCTTGTCAAGATTTTCTTCATGTTGCTCAGGCTCAGCAACAGAGTTTACATTTTTGTCATCAACAGACATAGGCTGAGAAGTAGCCTTTGTTGCTTGATCAACCTCATCTCCTCCTTCAACAGTCTGGTGAGCATCTGAGAGTAACTCTATATGTGATGCTACAGTTTCAGAAATGACAACTGTAAGTTGATCAGCTGCACCAGTTGCTTCATATTGAGCAAAAATAGATGAGATAGGATCAGAGAATGGCATGAATGAATCAAGAATATTATCCATTGGAGAAAAACCATCTCTAGTATCATCTTCTGCAGGCATTTCAACCTCTTTTTCAGCCTCAACAGTAGGTGTTTGCTGTGAAACCACCTCTGGAGCTTCAACATTTTCATCATCAGAATCAGAGATTACCAGTTTTCTTCTCTTAGCTAGAGGCACTTCATCTGAATCCTCTTTACCAGATTCTGCTACCATAGAGGGTGACTTAGGTCTTTTTGCTCTTTAAATCTTTCTTCTAGCATAAACAGCTCCAGGAGATGTCTGTTTTGCTTTGATGTGTGTCTCTACTGACTTCTTAGTTCTTGCATGTCTCTCAGTAGTTGCTGCTGATTGCTTTACTCTGTCTCTTTTAGCTTTAGGCTGTGGTTGAGATTGGGATGGTTCAGTGTTTAGTTGTTGAGTGTGTGAAGATTGTTTTGTTATTGGAGATTGAGGGTTTTGGGTTGGAGCATTGTTTTTGATTGGTGATGGAGTGTTGTGAGTGGATGTAGGTTGTTGAGTAGGTACAGTGTGGGTAGGTGATGTAGGTGGTTCAGTGTTTAAGGTTTGAGTATGATCAGTGTTTAGTGGTTCAGGTTGTGGTTCTGGTTGTGGTTGGTCTTGAGGTTGGTTGAGAAAATTCTGCAAAGCAAGTGGCAGAACAAAGGCAGGTAGGTTTTCTTTACCAGCATCCTTATTAGTCATATCAGAGAATATTCTCTTGTTGACTCTAAAAGGCTGAATCACATCAGCTTCAGCAATCTCTAAACCAGATACACAAGCAGTGAATAGCATTTGACAAAATCGAGCAAAATAAACTGTAGTAGACTCTGACAGTTTATCACCTAGATTCATTAGAACATATCTATCAAAATCAAAATTACTGCCATAAAGTAAAGAATACCCGATTTGTAGACTGTCCATTTGAATAGCATCCCAGTTAGTGACCTTCTTCTGGAATGTCCTTGTAATGCAATCGAAGAAAAAATTCCATTCCTTCCTGAGATTAGGCCTCTTTACACTGCCAAGCTTGTCAAGAGAATCCATGTAGCCTATCTCCTGTAGCATCTGTCTCAATTGAGGTTCAGCAACGTAAGCATAAGAGGTGTGTGTATCAAACCCCATCGTTTCTCTGACAGTTTGTGGAGTAATCACAAACTCTTGTTCATCATGAGTGAAGATGATGTTTGGAGTCCCATTCTCTCCTCCATCCATATAGACTGAGTTTTGCCAAAAAGTGGCAATTTGAGATGCAGAGAGAGTACTAGGTTCAACCAGAGCTTGTCCAATCTCTGAGTCTCTCAAGAAATTCTGCATAAGATGAAACGCTTCTGGAACACGTTCATGATTGAGTGGGGCTGCATAATTGTTAGGGACAAAACGTAGACCAAGAACAGTGAATGGTTTAGAAGCCATTGAATCAAGAAATGGGCAAGAAATCACAAAGAAAAGTGTATGTAGGAAAGGTGTTTGCGAAAATGCGCAAGTGAAAACTGAGAGAATTGTGAGATGTAAAAGTGAGTGGGTGAAAGTAAAACTCAATCGTTTATACACAAAAGTAATTAGAGTTGTAATTAAAAATTAAAACTCAATCGTTTATGTATTCAAACACTCAACAGTTCCCAGATTAATGTGTGAGTGGGACACAATAATGAGTGAGTGGGACACGTGTCATACATGCAGTGGATCAATTAATCATGCGCAGTAAAAATAGCAATTATCACCGCTGTATTCTCTTTCCTATTTCCAAGACACTTTAACACAATACACTTATTAACAGTTGTCAAAAGCACTATTTACTCCAAAATTTTCAAATTATCCAAATGAAAATTTACCTTAGAGTACTAACCACAAATCAACAGCGTTCGTCAATTCTCCAACTTTATCACCGAAACCCTTTCAAAAATTGCACAGTTGTGAAAATATGTGTGTGTGAAGCAGAGTTTACCAAATCAATTTTTAGAGCATCTAATTTTTTATGAAATGCATAAAGTAAATCAATAAACACTGGATGCACAAACTCTCATAGTAAACACTGACTGTATGATGAAAGCTAAACTCTGTAGTAGTCAATCTATATACAGTAACATTTAATTTATTTTATACCCCCTCTATTGCTAATTTTTTTTTTTATTCTATTCATTCCAGTAATTAGAGGTTGGAGCTAGTCACCAAAAATTCAAAAATTTTAGCCCTTATCATTTTGATAAGTTCCTGGGTCATCCTAGTCTTTGACTAGTCACCAAAAATTAGAGAATTTTAGCACATATTATATACCAATAAGTTCCTGGGTCATCCTAGTCTCCAACATAATCTCAAAGGAGTATAGCAACCTATATACATTTTCTTTGGGGTATTGCAGTAAGCATTTTAATCTACCAGAGTATAACTAACAGAGTTTAGAGTTCATCAACATCAGTAGTTATTCATGAAAGGCAATGCACACAGTATTTATAGACTCAGAGTTTAGGACAAAATAAACTAAGAGATGCTATAAATATGAATCAGTATCATGCTGTGTTAACTTTCTGCACAATCTAAGATTAGATCACAATAACTCAGAAAGATTCATGACTAATTGCTGAGAATCATGCTTCATACATATTTCTTCATTGGTGTTTTCATTCAGACAAAAATCAACTCAGAGTTCATAGAGTTTATCAAACTTATTAACAGTGTATGACATACAGGCATGCTGACAGAATTTAACAGAGTTTGACAGAAAAACATGTAAGAACCCCAAATTTTGGATATAATTAAAACTTTTTATTAAGTAATGATAAAGTGAGGAACAATGATTCCGACAACAAGGTCACCAGCTCTAATGAATGGTGGTTTCAAAGAACAATGATTGGAATGAATGGATATTGCTTTGGACAAAGATCCTGATGTATTGGTATATTGTCAGAATAGAGTAATTCGATGGTTGAGGACCTAGATAAGAATAATCTATCATCCAGGAAGGAGCTAATGGATCCTTGAAGGGAAATGAGTACGTGCATAGTGTTTCCCGTACGTGCATAGTGTTTCCCGTACGTGCATAGTGTTTCCTGTACGTGCATAGTAATTTGGTGGATGAATAGTGATTTTGTAAGTTGGAAAACTTTTCACGCCACCCTATGTACGGGACGTGATATAGATGTTTCGAAGTCATATTAGTAATACGCGGAGGAAATAAGTGAATGCAGAGACGATCGGAATTCAGAAATTCCAAATTCTTTTTCGGTATAATATTTGACCGGACAGTGGATTAAATATTATTATAATCCAAGAATTGAGATATTAACTTTGAGGATTTGATATTTTGGGATGTTATTATATTTGATTTAAGAATGAAGGTAGGAAACCACTGAGGCAATGAAACAAGCGTTCTAGAAACCGATAAAACGTTATAACGAGATTAATCAATAAAGTGAACGAATCCTAGATTACGGATTAAGTTCATATCGAGATTCAATATCCTACATGGTCATCACGAGGATTATATTAAGGATTGGGGAAGGTATTATGAATATCGAGAAATTTTCCGGTAAACCCTAGAGGTGAAACTACTTAGTTATTCGTCCGAACGATCAATGAAATGAGCAATAACCGGACACAGAAACAAGCCGGGAATCAAGATGCATGCATGTGCTAGTAGAAAATATCTAGCAACCAAGTAGTTACTTAAGCAACTAGCACACTTAGAATCAAAACCAAGTACTTAGTTCATTCCATCATCCATCCACTAAAAACCAACACTTGTCTCTTGAAATTACCTCATGCATGACATACTAGCTTTAATAAAGCTACTTTATGAGATAATATCTCAATAATTCAAGATGGGAGTAAGAGGTTAGCCAAGCAAAAACACAAAACAACTCCACCATTCTCTTGAAACATACCATTCGGCTTATGCTCTAAATCCAAAATCAAAATCCAACTTCCAGCCATTGTTTGTTCTTGAAATTTTTAAGGTGAGTCTTATATTTCATAAAACTTACCTCCTCAAAATTTTAGCTCCAAATTCCTTTGTTTCCATTTTCAAAAAAATCAAACAAGAGGAGGGTGAATAGTGTTCATCATGTACTAATCTTTGTTTTTCTTGTTTTCATGGTTGATCCTAGCTAAGTTAAGGCTATCCAAGGGCAATACCAAGCTTTGTGAGGCTAGTACATACTACAAGGAAGGTATAAAACTTGAAAACCCTAGATCTACTTTGAGTTTTAAGCATGTTTATGATAGATATAGCTTAGTTATGATTATGTTAAGATTATAAGCATGATTATGTATGGATCTTGGATAAATGATGAAAATAGTTAGATGAACGGAAAGGCATTGCTTGGCCTCAGTTCATGTATATAAATCATGTATATGTTGTCTGGAATGGATACCATGTTTATGGGAAGATTTGAAATTTGTAGATATTCGATTTACAGCCGTTATAATGCCCGATTTTACAATACCATGTTTTGTATGCCATTTTCCGTGTCAAAAACCTACTGTCCAGAAGCTTTATCTGCCATGATAGGATAGGTAATTTTCTAAGCTTCGTTTTGATATAAAGATCACGTGAAATAGACTTACGGTTTAGGATTTATGACCGATTTACTAAAAGTAGTTCGAATCCGTAAACGAAAGTTCGTAACTGTAATTGAACCCTCGTAAACTATGTAACGTCATGGCGAATCTTGGTAAATAAATACTAGAGGTAAAAAGGAAGGTGTGAAAGAAAACCGTATGTCAAAAGGATCATTTTTCGATTTATTAAAAATGTTCGAGTCGAGGTTAAACGCGAACGAACCCCTAAAAGACGACTCTTTTATAACTTCGGTAAAACACTTAGAAAACGGGCGATAAAATTCGGAGTATATTATTGGTTCGTAACGATCGACCTTAGAACTCATATGACTTAAGTATGTCCCAAGTATAAGTACAATGACATGTCGTATTAACGAACGAATGTCGGGTCAGATCAGTGATAAAAGTAATCCACTAAAAGGGGTATAACAAGATAACTCAAGAACGTGTTTCGAATTAAGTATAACTTAACTTTTAATATGTTAAGTGATTAATCCCGAATGCCTTGGCTATTTATAGATCACCAAGCTGAACCGGGACCCGCTACCACTACCCCTTACCGTACTCGACTACCAGGCAAGTTTCAATTCCCTTCTTTTAGGCTGTTGTTGTGATTGAATAAATATATATATATGTTTTCTGTTATACATATGCCATAGCATGCATGCCTACTTTCAAGTTATATCATTATGCTTGATCCCTGATTGTTATTGGCTTATAAATTAGATAGCTATCGTAGCAACTATAAGCCGATTATCGTAAGACCCTCATAGAAGGGCGTATACATCTTATTCATCAAATATAGACCGGGAGTCAATATTTCTTGATATATCGAGATTACCTCGGAGGAAAATATTTAAGTAAATATTTTCCATTATTCGGGCGACGAATATTATTTGAATATTCATTCGAGATTATTTATTTTAACGATCTTTACTTCAAATAATTATTTGAACGTAACTATTCGACGAATAATATTTTTAATATTCATTCAGAGTCGAATTATTTATCGATTATTATTGCGAATATTCTTCTAAAGGTTGGACTACTAAATGAATATTATTTGGATATCCATTTAGAATATTATTCATTAAATGAATATTACTTTTGAGTATTCATTTAAGATAGTAATTACCTGTCGAATATTATTTTAATGTTCATCTGAAACTTGATTTATTTATCGAGTCTTATCTCGAATATTCCTTTAAAGCTTGGATTACTAAATGAACATTACTTTATATTCATTTAGAATATTATCCATTAAATGAATATTACTTTATCAATATTCATTTAAATTCCTAATTAATTATGAATATTATTTTGAATATTCATCCAGGGTTCTATTTAATCATCGAATATTATTTTAAATATTTTAATATTCCTTTCAGGTCTTATTAATTAATGAATATTATTTGGAATATTCATTTGAATATTTAATTATGCAATAAATATTCTCTTGATATTTCTTCAAGAATTATTTGAGAGATACTCTGATTAAAGATATTCTTTCATATTCCTAAATATTCCGTAAAATATTTTAATTCAATAAATATTCTCTGAATATTTATTCCATACTTAGAATAACCTCGATAAGGTTTATCTTCTTCGATTATTACAGAAAATATTTCGGAGTCATATTATTATTAATCTTATATCAAGAAAGGTTCTTAGACATCATTCGTCTTTGAGTCTATCTCCCTAATAATAAGGGAACCTTACTTGGAAAATGTTATTTATCTTGTCGACTTCCCGGTCATAAAGTATTCTCTTCACTCGCAACTCGGGTGCTGTTGACTTATTAAGTCGTTGTTTACCTTCTCATCTTTCGAGGGGTAAGATTGTTGGAACAAGTTCATATTCGATACCAAGCCACAGCTTGGAAGTTATTGGTGAATTTTCCTTTCCAACTAGATACGACTACCTTGTAGAGTCTTATCAACAAGTATTACACTTGGGGAAAGGGGGACGAACGTTACATTCAGAATCATGAATTCTATTTGAACTAGGAGTCGTGTAAGAGGCCGAGTAGTGCCGGTCCATCCCCTTTGGCCCAACCGTTGGCCGGGGAGAGCTAGTAAGGCGGTAGACAAGTAAAGCCGTCAGTTCTTCCTTCTACCGGTAGTAAATCTAAATTGAGCTGTACGATCTCGACTGATCATCAAGATTGGAACAGCGGGCGCGGTGAATACTCCATCATTGGTTCATCATCCAAAACTTATTTATTTCCTGCAACATGATTACTGTTGGCAGAGCTGGAAAAGTGTTCATAACTGGAATTGCAATCTTTTCATGCAAGTTCCTCTTTTAGTGACAATGAGAATATCACGCTTACTTTTGATGTAGCAGATATTTCTACAAACAAATACTTTAAGTTACCTTGTAACTTCATCGTTCATATTATACGGGCATCATTTCCGTAAATGCATGGCATATGGTTTGAAAGATACTTTTGAACTGTTATACATTATCGTTCAGTTATATATTATTGTTGGTGGGCTATTGCTCACCCTTGCTTTATTATTATATCACAACAACAGCTAGACCAGATGACTCGCACAAGGCGCACTCGATGCGGGCGAGGACGATGAGACTACCAGAGCTGAAGAAGAAGCTATTGGTAGGATATACTTATTCTTCCACTACCAAGAATATGGTCTAGTATGACTTATGTAAATGGATGGCAAAGAGTATGTATTTATATTGAAATTCTTTTGGATTGTAAGAACTCATAATGTGATTAATAAAAATTTGATTGTTACTCTGATTTCATCTCTGGGACTATAACGGGTGTGTTTTATATTGTTGTGTTGGGTTATAGAGACGTAATTTATTTTATATTAAGGAAAGTTCAATTGTTGTGGACAGAATTGGAAACCGTAACCACCGGATCCCGGACCCCGGATCTGGGGGTGTTACAGAAGTGGTATCAGAGCGTACGTTATAAACCCCAGAGATGAGGTAACGTTAAAACAATAAATTCAATAAGATAATAAGAACTCTTGCCAAGTTCATAGTCGGACTACTTAATGTAGTGATGACATATAAAACCCTTATGGGAACTCGTAAGTATAATGATAGTAACTTAGCTCGATATCGTATCGACGAGTAAGGCGACTGACCTTGAGGCATACGAGCAACAGCGCGATGATGCTTTATATGCTGAAGATCAGCGGGTAATTCGATGGAGTACCCTACTGGAGACCCGGAAGAGGTTCCAGCAGATAAGGAAAATCCTGTTAGGATAAGGAGCTTACCCTTGGGTAATGAGGGTCGCAGCCAGAATGACTGTGATGATTAAGATATGGTGCTCAGAAAAGTGAGTATAAAGAACCGAGATATTATTAAGAGATCTGAAGATGCATGTTGAATTCATAGCCGGACTACCAGATGTAGTACCAGCAAGAAAGAAGGATTGGAAGAATTACTTGAGATCTTATACGGAAATAGATGAGAATCCTTAGAGATTTTCATCTTAACAAAGAAATAGCTAGAAGGATGTATGATTATCAAAGACAGCGATATAGGACGAGGAGCAGAGTCCCTAGGAATAGTTGAGAATGAGGCAGTAAGTGCCATATCATTTGATAAATGAATCAGTATGAATATTATCAGTAATAATTTGCCACGAGAAGGCAGATGTCATAGGTTATAATTTACGAAACCAAAGTGAGGTTAATGAGGTGGTTTTATTCAGGGAAATGTTCATGAATGAATCAGTAGAAAGTAAAGACATTGGGAAGTGACAGCATGATTGGGTAAAATTATATAAGGAAGTAGTAAGCAAGACAATGATCTCAGAACCTACCGGAAGATAAGACCAGTGAGTCAAGATGAACTCGTAATGAGACTACTGCCAGAGACTGAGTATAGAGTTAATTCAACTCAGTTAAATGATGAACCAGAAACATTAGATGCATGTGATTCAGAGGAATATTGAATTCCTTCTTCTCTTTGAATGGATTATAGTAGTACCTTAAGTTTATTCCGATGCGGAATTATAATAGATCAAGTAATACGATCAGCAGTTAAAGAGAAAAATGTGAGAAAATCTTCCTGGAGCTAAAAGGTGAAATTGGTAATGACCAAGAGCTGGCATTGCTTAATGGAAAAAGGAGACTTTGTGCTTCCAACGACGCTTCGCATAAAGGGTTAGGTAGACCGAAATTTGGTAGTATTGAATATCAGGACGTATAGGTATCAGGATATTGTGACAGGTTTCAGTTTGAAACGGTTGATTCCCTTCTAAGGGATGGATATAATTGATTCCCCTCCAGTGGGTAAACTTCCAATCTGATGATGATTATTTCGTTAACTATGATTGCTTATGATTCCACCTGCTTGGAGGTTCATAGAACTATTCTTCAGGTTTCGAAATTGGTCTCCTTAATGTTACCAGTAGGTGGGTAGATTGATCAAAATTTCCCTGAGTCTGGAAAGGAATTCGGTGAATTTTGGCAAACCTTGTCTTTCTAATTATCAGAGAATGTCATGGAAGAGAGTAGAAACTGGAGCAAACCCTGTGATTTGGGTTAGGATGCTGTAAAATGGGTTAGTAAACGGACCCTGAGCATTACAATCGACGGTAGTGATAAAATGATGAAGTGAGATTGGACGAAAACAGGAAATGTAAGTAAGAAACTAGCCGGACGGAGAAACTCCGGGATTGACTTAAGTGAAAAGGCTGTTATGCCAGGAATGGTAAGCTTGCGTGGCACGCGGGATTGTTAAGAATAGTTGAAAAGATAAAAGTGGAGGAAAGGTGACCGGAGACGGTGCCGAGTAGTCGATTAAGACTTATATGGAGTAAAGTTTTGGAAAGGTAGAAAGGTATCAAAGAAGAAGGCACTATGCCGGCAATTGCTAGAAAAGTAATGCTGTTAGCCAACCCCTAAAATCATATATTTTTATTTTAGTGTGGCCAGTTGAGGCCAAGTCACAACGGACTATAAAGTGACTAGACCAGCAATGAAAAGACAAAGCAGGGTTGCTTCTAAGTAAGCACCGACTGCAAGGGCTTCTGATATAAAGGAAATATTAATGATATCGTAGGAATCTTCTACTAAACCCTTTGCAACCCATGTTTTGATGGGGAATTTACTAGACCTTTTTGGGATGGGGTAACCCGTACTAAAGTGACTCATGTGTATATGGTTGTCCAAGATTACGAGTAAAATGGAAGTATAGTGACTTGAGATGTATGATGTTAGGGTATCATGAATACCATGAACATATTACGACTAAAGGAAGTAAACAACGAAGGTTTATGAAGAGAGTATGGAAATGGTCAGAGATGGATCAGTATGCTGTAGAAATTTTGTCTAAGGCAAGTACATTTGAGAAGAACGATAAGTACTAAGAGATTCACGTTGAACTCGACCAATATCTTCCAAAACATCCTTGCTACCATTACCAAGTTCTGTAAGAGAGCAGATAGGCATACGTTGCCTTTTTGGAAGGCCAAATAGGCTGACAACTATCTGAAAGAAGAGGGTGGCATTAAGCCACCGATCGATTATCAAATGAGAATGATTGAAAAGAGACCTTTATTAAGGATACATGATCTGATTGCCAATTATAAGATGCAAGAATTCCTTGGCCGTTGAATTAAGGATAGGATATCCATAAATTAAGACAAACCCTGGGGAATGCACAAGGGGTGGCATTAACCCTAATAACGACATTATGACTTCGAATGATATGAGTTGGACTTGCTAAGGCAACAATGACCGGTAAGGATTATTAAAAAGAGTTCTGGAAAGAACATAGATAGAATTATTATAGTATTGATCAATGACATTTTGATATACCCAGTACCCAGAAAGTACAGGAGGAAGGATGAGGATGACCTATGAAACCTTACAAGGAAAAAGGTAATATTCCGAACTTCAAAATGGAAGTTTGGTAAGGAATGTATGACATAGTAACAATAATGCCAGATGAGGCATGTATGAAACCCTGAGGAAGTATGGATTGAACCTATAAAGGTTGAGATTATCCTAAGATAAGGAAAGAACTAAGAAAAGAAGTATCCTAAGTAGGATTGGGAATAAACGTGATAAAGTTCCCACGGGTAGGTGGAAGCAATGACTTATGGAGAAAGACTGATAAATATATTTTTCTCCATCAGCAGCGCTTAAGGGAGCATGCTTTCACCCAACAATGATGAGAATGAGGTAGAAATGTTTGAATTCGAATATATCCAGAGAACAAGGATTACCAGAAATTATTATTATCAGGAAAGGCTAATGAGGTGGCCGACAGTCTAAGTATAAAGGAATAATTATAAATGTTCATACCGAAGAAACAGAATGATATTTGGAAAGACCTTGAAGGTCATATTGGAGTGGAGGAAGTTACATTCCTTTTGATGATTGTGCAAGAATCGAAGGTAATAATAGTTTAAGTAAAGATTCGATTCCTGATGGAGTCTTAAGCATATTACGTACCTTAGAAGGTCCCGTTTTGAGGCAGACCAGGACCATGATACAAAATTAACGAAGTAAACTGTTAAGTTTCCAGTCTTTTATGGAAGCTGCATGAGTGATAGTTTCATCAACCTGACATAGCGGCGATGCTTGAAACTCTTCTGCAATTGTATCTACTTCATGTAATATCTACATCAAGTTCAGGAAGTGTTCCTTATGGATAAGGAATAGTGATTACTTTGTCTCCCTAAAGGAATTGAAACCCGTAGGATTAGCTATTAATGCACTACGTAAACAACAAACAATGGTGATTCTTCTAAGAAAGTAGATGACAATGTAAAGATAAAGAAAGTGCTGCCATTGATTAACTAAATGGCATGTTGATGAATGACAAACAAATTTATGTTAGTGTACTTCTGCGCAAACAAGATAGAGAATATGAGGTTGATGATTCATGATGTTAAAGATATTCCCATGGAAAGAATTAATGAGACTTGGAGGGAAGGGCGGTTGAGCCCGAGACTTATTGGGCCACCTGAGAGTTTAAAGTGTTCGGACGGCGGTATTCGAGCCAGCCTTACCCCCAAAACTTATAGCACGGTCATAACGGGTTTTCATGTGGCCAGGCTACGCCAATAAAATGCAGATGTTCAACGGATGATAGGAGTACGAGCATGTAGATATACGACCTGGTCTGACTTACGAAAGACAACCTGTGGAAAACCACGGATAGAAAAGAACAAGTGATGAGAAACAAGGTTGGCAGAAGTAGATTATATGAATCTAAGTTAAAGGGATCGGGCCAGATTCATTTTGGAAAGTTTAAATTGGAATAACGTGATGATTATAGAATAAATGTGACGGAATACCGATAAGAAGGTACCAAGTGCAAAAAGGTGTCTCAATAAAGAGGTGAAGGTGAAAGTAAATAATAGAAATGAGTAAGAATCAGATAATAAGAAGGATGTGATTGATAAAGAAAAGGCTGGGAAAACAACTATGGAATGAGAAGCAAGGAATGTTATGAATGGGTTTTCTAATGAATTCTCAGGATGACAACATGATAGTGTCAATATTATAGTTATGAAAAAGCTAGTAACATGATATGGGATGTCAGTAATAATGATGTCAAGTGAGAAATCTAAGATTTAACCTGAAAGGTTGAAGGATTTCCCGAATGTGAGTATCGCTAAGATTGAACAAGAGTATTTGTCCATAGAATAATGGACAAAGCAGCAAGATATGTGGACACGTGAGATTGCGATCAAATAGTATTGGATATAATTATGATTAATTTCTTCTTTGATAAACCTCTATAGTTCAGAGGTAAATTCTGAGTATGATATTCTACAATCATGAAAGCTTTCTATAATCCTTTAGAACTCTTTTCTCTTCTTCTCTCTTATTCATCTTCTTTATGAATTGAGAAGAACAACCCTTTTAGGAGGGGAGGTACTGCTACGTGACTATCTGTCTATGTGATAGAAGTCTAAGTGGAATACCATGACTTGTTTAATTGCTTGTCAAGTACTAAAGGCTGGCCCCCTTCTGTACTAACTATGAAATATAATAAATGTTCAATTGATCATAGTGATCTCTCAATAAATCTTTCCACTTCTCTATATTGATCGAGATTGCGAAGATTAAAGCGATCAGGAAATGCACGGTACGAGCGAGGTTACCTCCGAATTCGTAGGGTGATAGTGACACCAATGCTACTGCAGGTATCAATAAAGATAAGACTGAGTAAGAGTATAACCCGGATAGTGAGTTGTACGAAAAGTAGCAACGTTGATGGAAAAAGGATACAGTATGGATTGTAGCACTAGAAGATGTGCTTAGGAAGGGTAGAACGACTAAGAATTGACCAGGAAGCTAAAAAAAAGTGAACGACAGGCAAACGACTCTTTGCTTCCTACCTGATTCCGGGACGGAATCCTTTTAAGGAGGGGAGACTGTAAGAACCCCAAATTTTGGATATAATTAAAACTTTTTATTAAGTAATGATAAAGTGAGGAACAATGATTCCGACAACAAGGTCACCAGCTCTAATGAATGGTGGTTTCAAAGAACAATGATTGTAATGAATGGATATTGCTTTGGACAATGATCCTGATGCATTGGTATATTGTCAGAATAGAGTAATTCGATGGTTGAGGATCTAGATAAGAATAATCTATCATCCAGGAAGGAGCTAATGGATCCTTGAAGGGAAATGAGTACGTGCATAGTGTTTCCCGTACGTGCATAGTGTTCCCCGTACGTGCATAGTGTTTCCTGTACGTGCATAGTAATTTGGTGGATGAATAGTGATTTTGTAAGTTGGAAAACTTTTCACGCCACCCTATGTACGGGACGTGATATAGATGTTTCGAAGTCATATTAGTAATACGCGGAGGAAATAAGTGAATGCAGAGACGATCGGAATTCAGAAATTCCAAATTCTTTTTCGGTATAATATTTGACCGGACAGTGGATTAAATATTATTATAATCCAAGAATTGAGATATTAACTTTGAGGATTTGATATTTTGGGATGTTATTATATTTGATTTAAGAATGAAGGTAGGAAACCACTGAGGCAGTGAAACAAGCGTTCTAGAAACCGCTAAAACGTTATAACGAGATTAATCAATAAAGCGAACGAATCCTAGATTACGGATTAAGTTCGTATCGAGATTAAATATCCTACATGGTCATCACGAGGATTATATTAAGGATTGGGGAAGGTATTATGAATATCGAGAAATTTTCCGGTAAACCCTAGAGGTGAAACTACTTAGTTATTCGTCCGAACGATCAATGAAATGAGCAATAACCGGACACAGAAACAAGCCGGGAATCAAGATGCATGCATGTGCTAGTAGAAAATATCTAGCAACCAAGTAGTTACTTAAGCAACTAGCACACTTAGAATCAAAACCAAGTACTTAGTTCATTGCATCATCCATCCACTAAAAACCAACACTTGTCTCTTGAAATTACCTCATGCATGACATACTAGCTTTAATAAAGCTACTTTATGAGATAATATCTCAATAATTCAAGATGGGAGCAAGAGGTTAGCCAAGCAAAAACACAAAACAACTCCACCATTCTCTTGAAACATACCATTCGGCTTATGCTCTAAATCCAAAATCAAAATCCAACTTCCAACCATTGTTTGTTCTTGAAATTTTTAAGGTGAGTCTTATATTTCATAAAACTTATCTCCTCAAAATTTTAGCTCCAAATTCCTTTGTTTCCATTTTCAAAAAAATCAAACAAGAGGAGGGTGAATAGTGTTCATCATGTACTAATCTTTGTTTTTCTTGTTTTCATGGTTGATCCTAGCTAAGTTAAGGCTATCCAAGGGCAATACCAAGCTTTGTGAGGCTAGTACATACTACAAGGAAGGTATAAGACTTGAAAACCCTAGATCTACTTTGAGTTTTAAGCATGTTTATGATAGATATAGCTTAGTTATGATTATGTTAAGATTATAAGCATGATTATGTATGGATCTTGGATAAATGATGAAAATAGTTAGATGAACGGAAAGGCATTGCTTGGCCTCAGTTCATGTATATAAATCATGTATATGTTGTCTGGAATGGATACCATGTTTATGGGAAGATTTGAAATTTGTAGATATTCGATTTACAGCCGTTATAATGCACGATTTTACAATACCATGTTTTGTATGCCATTTTCCGTGTCAAAAACCTACTGTCCAGAAGCTTTATCTGCCATGATAGGATAGGTATTGTTCTAAGCTTCGTTTTGATATAAAGATCACGTGAAACAGACTTACGGTTTACGATTTATGACCGATTTACTAAAAGTAGTTCGAATCCGTAAACGAAAGTTCGTAACTGTAATTGAACCCTCGTAAACTATGTAACGTCATGGCGAATCTTGGTAAATAAATACTAGAGGTAAAAAGTAAGGTGTGAAAGAAAACCGTATGTCAAAAGGATCATTTTTCGATTTATTAAAAATGTTCGAGTCGAGGTTAAACGCGAACGAACCCCTAAAACACGACTCTTTTATAACTTCGGTAAAACACTTAGAAAACGGGCGATAAAACTCGGAGTATAGTATTGGTTCGTAACGATCGACCTTAGAACTCATATGACTTAAGTATGTCCCAAGTATAAGTACAATGACATGTCGTATTAACGAACGAATGTCAGGTCGGATCAGTGATAAAAGTAATCCACTAAAAGGGGTATAACGAGATAACTCGAGAACGTGTTTCGAATTAAGTATAACTTAACTTTTAATATGTTAAGTGATTAATCCCGAATGCCTTGGCTATTTATAGATCACCAAGCTGAACCGGGACCCGCTACCACTACCCCTTACCGTACTCGACTACCAGGCAAGTTTGAATTCCCTTCTTTTAGGCCGTTGTTGTGATTGAATAAATATATATATATGTTTTCTGTTATACATATGCCATAGCATGCATGCCTACTTTCAAGTTATATCATTATGCTTGTTCCCTGATTGTTATTGGCTTATAAATTAGATAGCTATCGTAGCAACTATAAGCCGATTATCGTAAGACCCTCATAGAAGGGCGTATACATCTTATTCATCAAATATAGACCGGGAGTCAATATTTCTTGATATATCGAGATTACCTTAAATATTTTCCATTATTCGGGCGACGAATATTATTTGAATATTCGTTCGAGATTATTTATTTTAACGATCTTTACTTCAAATAATTATTTGAACGTAACTATTCGACGAATAATATTTTTAATATTCATTCAGAGTCGAATTATTTATCGATTATTATTGCGAATATTCTTCTAAAGGTTGGACTACTAAATGAATATTATTTGGATATTCATTTAGAATATTATTCATTAAATGAATATTACTTTTGAGTATTCATTTAAGATAGTAATTACCTGTCGAATATTATTTTAATGTTCATCTGAAACTTGATTTATTTATCGAGTCTTATCTCGAATATTCATTTAAAGCTTGGATTACTAAATGAACATTACTTGATATTCATTTAGAATATTATCCATTAAATGAATATTACTTTATCAATATTCATTTAAATTCCTAATTAATTATGAATATTATTTTGAATATTCATCCAGGGTTCTATTTAATCATCGAATATTATTTTAAATATTTTAATATTCCTTTCAGGTCTTATTAATTAATGAATATTATTTGGAATATTCATTTGAATATTTAATTATGCAATAAATATTCTCTTGATATTTCTTCAAGAATTATTTGAGAGATACTCTGATTAAAGATATTCTTTCATATTCCTAAATATTCCGTAAAATATTTTAATTCAATAAATATTCTCTGAATATTTATTCCATACTTAGAATAACCTCGATAAGGTTTATCTTCTTCGATTATTACAGAAAATATTTCGGAGTCATATTATTATTAATCTTATATCAAGAAAGGTTCTCAGACATCATTCTTCTTTGAGTCTATCTCCCTAATAATAAGGGAACCTTACTTGGAAAATGTTATTTATCTTGTCGACTTCCCGGTCATAAAGTATTCTCTTCACTCGCAACTCGGGTGCTGTTGACTTATTAAGTCGTTGTTTACATTCTCATCTTTCGAGGGGTAAGATTGTTGGAACAAGTTGATATTCGATACCAAGCCACAGCTTGGAAGTTATTGGTGAATTTTCCTTTCCAACTAGATACGACTACCTTGTAGAGTCTTATCAACAAGTATTACACTTGGGGAAAGGGGGACGAACGTTACATTCAGAATCATGAATTCTATTTGAACTAGGAGTCGTGTAAGAGGCCGAGTAGCGCCGGTCCATCCCCTTTGGCCCAACCGTTGGCCGGGGAGAGCTAGTAAGGCGGTAGACAAGTAAACCCGTCAGTTCTTCCTTCTACCGGTAGTAAATCTAAATTGAGCTGTACGATCTCGACTGATCATCAAGATTGGAACAGTGGGCGCAGTGAATACTCCATCATTGGTTCATCATCCAAAACTTATTTATTTCCTGCAACATGATTACTGTTGGCAGAGCTGGAAAAGTGTTCATAACTGGAATTGCAATCTTTTCATGCAAGTTCCTCTTTTAGTGACAATGAGAATATCACGCTTACTTTTGATGTAGCAGATATTTCTACAAACAAATACTTTAAGTTACCTTGTAACTTCATTGTTCATATTATACTGGCATCATTTCCGTAAATGCATGGCATATGGTTTTAAAGATACTTTTGAACTGTTATACATTATCGTTCAGTTATATATTATTGTTGGTGGGCTATTGCTCACCCTTGCTTTATTATTATATCACAACAACAGCTAGACCAGATGACTCGCACAAGGCGCACTCGACGCGGGCGAGGACGATGAGACTATCAGAGCTGAAGAAGAAGCTATTGGTAGGATATATTTATTCTTCCAGTACCAAGAATATGGTCTAGTATGACTTATGTAAATGGATGGCAAAGAGTATGTATTTATATTGAAATTCTTTTGGATTGTAAGAACTCATAATGTGATTAATAAAAATTTGATTGTTACTCTGATTTCATCTCTGGGACTATAACGGGTGTGTTTTATATTGTTGTGTTGGGTTATAGAGACGTAATTTATTTTATGTTAAGGAAAGTTCAATTGTCGTGGACAGAATTGGAAACCGTAACCACCGGATCCCGGACCCCGGATCTGGGGGTGTTACAAAACATGTTAACAGAGTATGCATAACAGAGTTTAATCAACAGAGATCACTTAGCACATAACAAATCAAGGAAATATGAGCAACACAATACATAAGTAAAATTTGAATCTAACCAACATTCCTAGTCAGAACTAGAGACCATTCCTAGTTCATTGACCAGTCTTGTAAATGTAGCTTCACTTAATGGTTTGGTGAAAATATCTGCAAGCTGTTGTTCTGTAGACACAAAATGTAGTTCAATATTCCCTTCTTCCACATGTTCTCTGATGAAATGGTACCTTATGCTGATGTGCTTGGTCATTGAATGCTGTACTGGATTACCTGTCATAGCAATAGCACTTTGATTATCACAGTATATATGAATCTTACTGTACCTCAATCCATAATCCAGTAACTGATTCTTCATCCACAAGATCTGTGCACAACAGCTACCAGCTGCAATATACTCTGCTTCAGCTGTAGATGTAGAAATTGATTTCTGTTTCTTGCTGTACCAAGAGACAAGTCTGTCACCAAGAAATTGACAACTTCCACTAGTGCAAAGTCTGCATCAGAATACCCAAGTAGCTTGAAATCTGATTCTCTGGGGTACCACAGACCTAATGAGATGGTGCCCTTGAGATACTTGAAGATTCTTTTCACAGCTGTCAGATGTGGCTCTCTAGGATCTGCCTGAAACCTTGCACAAAGACAGGTTGCATACATGATGTCAGGCCTACTAGCTGTCAAGTAAAGAAGAGATCCTATCATGCCCCTGTAGTTTGTCATATCCACTGAAACTCCTGTATCTTTGTCCAATTTAGTTGCTGTTGCCATGGGAGTTGATGCAGATGAACAGTCAAGCATACCAAATTTCTTGAGAAGATTTCTGGTATATTTTGCTTGATTAATGAAGATACCATCATCTGTTTGTCTCACCTGTAGGCCTAGAAAATAACTAAGCTCTCCCATCATGCTCATTTAATATCTGGATTGCATGAGCTTGGCAAACTTCTTACAGAGTTTATCATTAGTAGACCCAAAGATAATGTCATCAACATATATCTGAACTAAAAGCAAGTCACTCGCAGATTTGAAATAAAACAGAGTTTTGTCAATAGTACCTCTGTTGAATCCACTTTCTAAGAGAAATTGAGCCAGAGTTTCATACCATGCCCTTGGTGCTTGCTTAAGTCCATAGAGTGCTTTATCCAGCCTGTAGACATGGTCTGGATATTTTGGGTCCACAAATCCTGGTGGTTGTTCAACAAACACTTCTTCTTCAAGCTTCCAATTCAGAAAATCACTTTTCACATCCATCTGGAACACTTTGAATTTCTTGTGAGAGGCATATGCTAGAAAAATTCTGATTGCCTCCAATCTTGCAACTGGAGCAAATGTTTCATCATAGTCTATTCCTTCCTGTTGTGAATAGCCTTTTGCTACCAGTGTAGCCTTGTTCCTTGTGATAACACCTTCACTGTTAGTCTTGTTTCTGAAAACCCATTTAGTACCAACAATAGATCTGTTCTTTGGCCTTGGTACAAGGGTCCAAACTTCATCTCTTTCAAATTCATTCAACTCTTCCTGCATTGCTGTTATCCAGTCAGCATCTTGAAGAGCTTCTTCCACTTTCTTTTGTTCATTCTTAGACAAGAATGCATGAAACAACATTCACTTGCAGTGGCACTTCTTGTTCTTCCTTTTGCATCTGGATCACCAATTATCAAATCAGGTGTATGTGATTTAGTCCATTTCCTAGCAGAAGGCAAATGACTTATGTTAGCATGTGATCCTCCCCCTTGATCCATGCTCTCCTGATTTTGTTGTGAGCTTTCTTCATTTTCTGAGACTTCCCCTGAACTTGACTGCCCAGAGTCAGAATTTGAATTTTCAGAGTTTGAATCATCAGAGTTTGAACCAGATTTTTCAGTTGACTCAGTATCAATGTTTGAGTCTTCATCTTGATCATGCTGCCCCTCAACTGCTTCTTCCCTTTGTTGTGGCTAAGAAGTTTCTCCAGTGTTTACCAGTAGAGGTTCAGAGTTTGTTTCAACAGAGTCTGTCAGAATAGTTTGATCAGAGTTTACTTCAACAGAGTCTGTCAAAATAGTTTGATCAGAGTTTACTTCAATAAAGTTTAAATCTTCATTTTCAAAGTTCAGTTGATCATATTCATCTATGTCTTCAAGTCCAGTTATCTTCTTGTCATCAAAAGACACATGTATAGATTCCATGATCACTTTAGTTCTCAGATTGTAAACTCTGAATGCCTTTGTTGACAGTGGATAGCCAACAAAAATTCCTTCATCTGCCATTAGCTCAAACTTGGTCAACTGTTCAGAATGAGTCTTCAAAACAAAGCATTTGCACCCGAAAATATGAAAGTATTTCAGGTTAGGCTTCTTTTTCTTCACCATCTCATATGGTGTCTTTCCATGCTTATTGATCAGTGTAACATTTTGAGTAAAACAAGCAGTTTGAACAGCTTCTGCCCAGAAATAAGTTGGCAATTTTGCTTCATCAAGCATAGTTCTGGCAGCTTCAATCAAGGTTTTATTTTTCCTTTCAGCTACACCATTTTGTTGTGGTGTACCAGGTGCTGAAATTCTTGCTTCACTCCATTGTCCTTGCAGAATTTTTCCATTGTTGCATTTCTGAACTCAGTTCCATATCACTTCTGATGATTCTGACTTTGTTACTTGATCCTTTGTCCAGAAGCTTCACATGCTCCATCAGAGTTAATGTAGTTTCATCCTTCTTTGCTAGAAAATACACCCAAGTGAATCTAGTGTATTCATCAACAATGACTAAAGCATATTTCTTTCTTGCTATAGACATAACATTTACTGGACCAAAGAGATCAACATGCAGAAGATGATAAGGATCAGTGATTGAAAATTTTGTCTTGCTCTTGAAAGATGACTTCCTTTGCTTGGCCTTTTGACATGAATCACATAGGCCATCAACATTTAACAATGCCTTTGGGAGTCCTCTTACAAGATCCTTTCTGATCAATTCATTGATGTTGTTCAAGTTCAAATGTGAGAGTTTCTTGTGCCACTTCCAACTCTCTTCACTAGACATTCTTGTAGACAGGCAAACAGCTTTTCCAACAGAGTCTATTAAGAGCTTGATTTCATAAATGTTGTTTTGCCTATGACCAACTAGAACAATCTTTCCTATAGATTTGCTGATAACTTCACAATATTCAGGTTAAAAATCTACATGATATCCCTTGTCACAGATTTGACTCACAGATAACAAGTCATGCTTGAGTCCTGGGACATGAGGTACATTGTTGATGATGACATTTCCAAGATTAATATTGCCATATCCCAATGTTCTTCCTACATTGCCATCACCATAGGAAACTTTTGGGCCAGCCTTCTCCTCATAGTCTGATAGCAGGGCTTTATTTCCAGTCATGTGTCCTGAACATTCACTGTCCACAACTAGGGTTGCCTCCTTGTTGCCCTGCGATCACAAGCAATTACTGAGGATTAGATTTAAGGATCCAGATGATGAGTGGGTATTTTATTCACTTAAAACGTTTCCATTTGGCTTAAAACGAATGTTTGTACTCAAGTTGTGGTATTTTTTATCTCTTTTAAGGGTATTGTGTAGGAATGTTAATCATAGGTGTTCGAGGAATGCAGCAGAGCAATCGGAGAGCAAATCAGAGTTATAATGAATAAAAAGGGAAAAACTGCAAAGTTCTGGACAGAAGCTAAGGCGCGGCAGCGCCGTGGTTGAGCAGGATTATGGCGCGGCAGCGCTGGGATATCTGAAGAGGCGCGGCAGCGCCGCGTTGAAGCTCTTGGACGGTGCGGCAGCGCCGGTTCGTCTAAGGGAAACTTCTGTTTTGCTGATTTTTCGAGATAAAGCCAAAATTTTAATTCCTTTCGAATTTCTTGCACTTGGAGGCCTATATAAAGAAGGAAAAAACCTTAGAATAAGGGAGAGGTCGGACCACGTATTGTATTTACGGAGTTTTGAAGCACGAAAAAGCGAGGAAGAAGATAGTTTTCAATTTATTCTTGTATTCTTCCTAGTTTGTGGATGCTTGGTTCTGGTGTAATCTTTAGAACCCTTGTTATTTATTTAAATCATCGTTCGTTTTCTTTTACCATGTTTACATTGGAACCCATGGTGACTATTAGTTTGATATGAACTAATTCGTTGTCATGGGGTTTTAGCGGATTTATTCATGAAGTTTATTTGTTGAATCTTCTCGATGCCTATAGTGTGATTGATGTGATATCCTATCATGGTTGATTTAATTCGTTATAGGAGAGTAGCTAACTCCTGTAATTGTGTGATAATTTTATTTAAGCGAAAGTGAATCTAAGAGTTTAGAACTTGCCATGCTAGCATAGGTTTATGCGTGAGAATATCATTCATAATTATTGTCGTAACTCTAACCGTTTTATGACGACTATGTGATCTATTGAATGCTTGTACTTCAACCATTATGTTTCAATTTTTATAGACATATGAAGATTAGGCATAATTGGGAGACTAAGTGATTTCTGTCTTTATTGTGGATGTTATTTAGGATGGTATTTGTGCAATGAAAGTTGGCTTATATCAGTTTTTTGTATTCGATCAGGTATTAACAAATCACATGAAAAGGCTAGAGAAGTGGAGACTATAGATGGATTGTTTAATGAAGTTAAAATCCCATGTTTTATTTCGCATAAGTAATTCGATATAATTCTTAGTTCAAGTAGTTGATAATTAGTTATAAATCTTAAGGTAATTGTAGTGATAAATAAAAATCCAATTATTTATTTGTCGTAGCATCGAATAATAATCATACATTGGTGAGTGAATTAACTAGACAATACAACGAGTCCCTATAGGAACGAATCTTATTTGCTATCTATATTACTTGAGATCACGTGCACTTGCGTGTTGAGTTTGGTCGTAACAAGTTTTTGGCGCCGCTGCCGGGGACGCGGTTTTATTTGTTTAGTTTCAGTATTTGCCATCAGTGGTCATTAAATTTCGGTGACTAAGACGTTTCTCACCAAATTTCTTGTTGGTGAATTTCAAGTACTTTTTGAGAGTGTATGCGTACACGAGCTCAAGCACGTAGAGAAGAACTAGCAAGAAGAAAACTTGATTTTGAGAACATCGGGTTAGAAGACGATCTTGAATCAATAAAAGAAATGGCAGATCAAGCACAACCAGCGAAGGCTTTGAGTGAATTCCCTCAACCAATAGTAGAGGATATTCATACCAGTATTGTTCGCCCAGCTATTGGGGCTAATAATTTCGAGCTTAAGCTAAACATCATTCAGATGATTCAGAATACAATACAGTTTGGGGGTAGTCCTGCTGAAGATCCCAATGCTCATATTAGGGACGTCCTTGAGATCTGTGACACCTTCAAATTCAACGAAGTTATAGATGACGCAATCAGATTGAGACTGTTTCCCTTCTCTCTTAGGGATAAAGCCAAGAGTTGGTTACATTCTATGCCATCAGGCTCTATTAAAACATGGGCAGACTGTGCTCAAAAGTTCTTGACGAAGTATTTCTCCATGGCGAAGACAACAGCTTATCGGAATTCTATTTCTCAGTTTGCTCAGCAACCTCAGGAATCTTTGGGGGAAGCTTGGGAAAGGTACAAGGAGATATTGGCACGTTGTCCTCATCATGGGATGCCGGATTGGATGATAATCATCAATTTCTATAAGGGGTTGGGAACTCAGTCCAGGCCTATGTTAGATGCAGCTTCTGGAGGTGCGCTATGGGCAAAAAGCTATGAGGATGCATATAATCTTATTGAGATGATGGCGGCCAATGAGTTTCAGAATCCTACTCAACGCTTGCCACCTGCTAAAGTGGCCGGAGTTCTGGACTTGGATGCAGCTACTGCTATTGCTGCTCAACTCAAGGCGTTGACAATGAAGGTAGATTCCATTTCTAATCATGGGACTAACCAGGTTACTATGGTTTGTGAATTATGTGCAGGGGCTCATGACACGAATCAGTGTGTTATCTCATCTGAATCCGCACAATTTGTTAGTAATTTTCAAAGAGCTCAGTAACCAGTGCCTAATGTTTATCATCCCAACAATCGGAATCATCCTAATTTCAGTTGGAGCAACAATCAGGGTGGTGTTCAGCAACCCCAAAATCAGCAATTCAATGCAAGGCCATATAATCAGAATTATCTACCACCACCTTATGCTCCAAGGCAACCATTCAATCCACCGGGATTTCAACCATCTCAAGGGAATTCATTGAATCAGTCTGAGAAATCTGAATTGGAAGAGCTTCGAATGATGTACAAGAGTCAGGCGGTGTCATTGAAAACTTTAGAGAATCAAATTGGTCAACTGGCCAATGCATTGTTGAACCGTCAACCAGGAACGCTTCCGAGTGACACAGAGATGAATCCAGGCAAAAAGGATCACAAGGAACAGGTCCAGGCAGTAACATTACGATCAGGAAAAATTCTACAAGGTCAAGACAAAGAAAAATCAACCGAGGAAGAAAATGAAAAATCTGAGCAGATAGCACGGCGCGGCAGCGCCGTTTCCCAGTATAATACTGGCACGGCAGCGCCGCAGCTTCTGGAAGGAAAAGTTGATTTTGATGTTGGGGTCGAATCTGGTCCTAAATTGCTACCGAATGCTACTCCCTTGACTCCTATAACTTGCAAGAATACTAATGCTCAGAAAGAGGTAGAAGATAAGGTGTTTCCACCTCCTCCATACCCAAAACGAATTCAAAGGCAAAAGTTTGATAAACAATTTGCTAAGTTCTTGGATGTCTTCAAGAAGCTTCAGATTAACATACCATTTGCGGAGGCTCTTGAGCAAATGCCGAGCTATGCGAAGTTTATGAAGGGCATACTCTCGAAGAAATTGAAACTTGAGGAGCTAGAGACCGTTGCCTTGTCGGAGGAATGTAGTGCCATCTTGCAACAAAAGTTGCCACCTAAGTTGAAGGACCCCGGAAGCTTTACCATTCCATGTACTATTGGAGATCTCTCATTCAGAAAATGCTTGTGTGATTTGGGTGCAAGTATTAATCTCATGCCCTTATCAGTTTTCATGCAACTTGGTCTTCCAGAAGCAAAGCCAACTGCCATGACTCTACAACTTGCGGACCGTTCAGTTACGTATCCTCGAGGGATAGTTGAGGATGTTTTGGTGAAGGTGGAGAAGATTATCTTTCCATCCGACTTTGTTATTCTTGACTTCGAGGAAGACAAGAAGATTCCTATTATCTTGGGTCGACCATTCTTGGCTACGGGCCGAACTCTTATTGATGTCCAAAAGGGAGAACTCACTATGAGGGTGCACGATCAAAACGTCACTTTTAATGTTTTCAATGCAATGAAGCTTCCTACTGACTATGAAGAGTGTCTCAAAATTGTTATGGTCGACAAGGTGGTTAACTCCGCTACTCAACACTTGATAAAAGAGGATGTGTTGGAAAGAGTTCTTGCTAACGACTCGGAGGTTGAGAACGAAGAGGATAAAGAACACTTGCAATATCTTAATGCATCTCCATGGAAGAAGTTTGGGATTCCATTTGAATCATTGGGTTTGTCAGAATTGAAGAAGTCTCATGTTAGACTTAAACCATCCATTGAGGAAGCACCTACCTTGGAACTTAAGCCATTGCCTGAACATCTAAGGTATGCCTATCTTGGGGATTCCTCTACCTTACCTGTTATTATATCATCTAAGCTTTCAGGCATAGAGGAGGAAAAGCTATTGCGAATCTTAAGGGAATTCAAATTAGCCATTGGGTGGACTATAGCAGACATCAAGGGTATCAGTCCTTCTTATTGTATGCACAAAATTCCTTTGGAAGAGGGAGCTAAACCTACAGTCGATAATCAAAGGAGACTGAATCCTGTTATGAAAGAAGTTGTGAAGAAGGAAATTCTTAAATGGCTTGACGCGGGAATTATCTATCCGATTTCTGATAGCTCTTGGGTGAGTCCGGTGCAATGTGTGCCTAAGAAAGGTGGCATGACAGTGGTTACTAATGAGAAGAACGAGCTCATTCTTACGCGAACAGTGGCTGGTTGGAGAATTTGCATGGATTATCGAAAGTTGAACAAAGCCACTCGGAAAGATCATTTTCCACTCCCGTTCATTGATCAGATGCTTGACAGATTGGCTGGACGTCAGTACTATTGTTTGCTTGATGGGTATTCTGGGTACAATCAGATTTGCATAGCACCCGAGGATCAGGAGAAGACTACATTCACTTGTCTGTTTGGTACATTTGCATTCAGGCGTGTTTCTTTTGGGTTGTGTGGAGCACCAGCTACTTTTCAGAGGTGTATGATGGCCATTTTCTCTGACATGATTGGAATTAATATGGAAGTTTTCATGGACGATTTCTCAGTCTTTGGGGATTCTTTTGTTGTGTGCTTGGAAAACTTGAGTTTGGTTTTAAAACGTTGTGTGGAGACCAATCTTGTTCTTAATTGGGAAAAGTGCCACTTCATGGTACAAGAAGGTGTCATTCTGGGACATAAGGTTTCGAGTAAGGGTTTGGAAGTTGACAAGGCAAAGGTGGAAACTATTGAGAATCTTCCTGCACCTATCTCAGTCAAAGGTATTCGTAGCTTTCTTGGTCATGCAGGGTTCTACAGGCGCTTCATAAAGGATTTCTCAAAAATTTTTAAGCTGCTTTGCAATCTCTTGGAAAAAGATGTACCATTCAATTTTTATGAGGCTTGTTTACATGCGTTCGAGATCTTGAAGAAGAAACTAATTTCTGCTCCAGTTATTACAGCTCCTGATTGGAGCCAACCATTTGCTTTGATGTGCGATGCTAGTGATTATGCAGTTGGGGCCGTTCTAGGCCAAAGGAAAGAAAAAATGTTCCATGTTATTTACTATGCGAGCAAAACTCTCAATGATGCTCAGTTGAATTACACCACCACTGAGAAGGAACTACTTGCTATTGTCTTTGGGTTTGAAAAGTTTCGCTCTTATCTGCTTGGTACTAAGGTGACAGTTTATACGGATCATGCTGCTATTCGCTACCTCCTTGCAAAGAAAGATGCTAAGCCGAGGTTGATTCGTTGGGTTCTTCTGTTGCAAGAATTTGATGTGGAAATCAAGGATAGAATGGGGACGGAGAATCAGGTAGCTGACCATCTCTCTAGATTGGAAGATCATGGAAAGTCACCTAAGGACAACACGGTTATTAATGAGTCTTTTCCTGATGAGCAACTATTCAGAGTGTAAGATGATGAACCATGGTTTGCCGACATTGTGAATTATCTAGTAAGTAACATCATTCCGCCTGAGCTCTCTTATGCTCAAAGGAAGAAATTCTTGCACGATGTCAAGCAGTATATTTGGGATGAACCGTTTTTGTTCAAGCAAGGAGCTGATCAGATTATTAGACGTTGTGTTCCTTACAGTGAGACCGAGGCTATTCTTAGTGATTTTCATGCTACAGCTTATGGTGGCCACTATGCGGGTGAGAAGACAGCCACACGTATTCTTCAAGCAGGTTTCTATTGGCCGACTCTATTCAAGGATGCTCATCAGTTTGTGTTGAGATGTGATCGATGTCAACGAGTTGGTAATATTTCTCGTAGGGACGAGATGCCTCTTAATGTCATGTTGGAGGTAGAGATCTTTGACGTATGGGGAATCGACTTTATGGGACCGTTCATTCCATCATGTGGTAATCAGTATATTTCTTGTAGCTGTGGACTATGTGTCTAAGTGGGTGGAGGTAAAAGCACTTCCCACGAATGATGCTAAGGTGGTACTCAATTTTCTTCACAAGAATATTTTTACTCGGTTTGGCACTCCACGGGTGATCATCAGTGATGAAGGTACGCATTTTTGCAATCGAAAGTTTACATCTCTTATGGCACGCTACAACATCAATCATCGAGTTGCTACAGCTTATCATCCTCAAACCAATGGGCAAGCCGAAGTGTCTAATCGGGAAATTAAACGGATTTTAGAGAAGGTAGTTAGTCTTTCTAGGAATGATTGGGCGTTGAAGCTTGATGAAGCGGTGTGGGCTTATCGGATAGCTTATAAAACACCTTTGGGAATGTCACCATTTCAGCTAGTGTATGGGAAAGCATGCCATCTTCCAGCTGAGTTAGAACAAAAGGCTTATTGGGCATTAAAGAAGCTGAATTTTGATCTTACAGCAGCAGGTGAAAAGCGGATGGTTCAGTTGAACGAAATGGACGAGTTTCGATTGCAGGCTTATGAGAACAACAAGCTATACAAAGAGAAAGTAAAAAGGTGGCATGATCGTCGGTTGGTTCTTAAGACGTTTGTGCCCGGGCAATTGGTGTTGTTGTTCAACTCTCGACTTCGGTTATTTCCTGGGAAGTTGAAGTCACGTTGGTCAGGTCCGTTCACAGTCAAAACAGTTTTTCAGCATGGGGCAGTGGAGATTTTTGACAAGTTACCGGAGTAGTCGTTCAAGGTCAATGGTCAGCGGTTAAAGCCATATTTTGGAGAGAAGTTGAATCGCGAAGTTGAGACCGCGGTTCTAATTTGCGCAACGTAAGGAATTGGAGCTACGTCAAGCTAATGATGTGAAAAGAGCGCTTCGTGGGAGGCAACCCACGTGAATTGTTGAAAAAAAAAAAATTGCAACAGAAAGTATGGCGCGGCAGCGCCGTTCCTGAGTATATTCTTGGCGCGGCAGCGCCGCATCGGCTGTGTAGAAAAAAATAAAAATTTTCAGCAAATTTTGAAAAAAAGAAGAAAAGTTGTTGGTTGTTGTTATTATTAGACCCACGACCCAAGCCCACTATTTAACCCCACTAACCCTACTTTCTCCTATATATACACACCATTACACAACCCTACCTATACATACACACTTACAGATCTCAAAATTCTCTAAATTCTCTAAACACTCTAAGCATCTCTTTCAATCAAATCAATGGCTTCCAAGCGACAGAGGGTTGTTGGTGGTGGTATTGAGGGTGCCGGTGGTAGTGGGACTGGTAGGAGGAACCCTCGTTCTTCATCTTCATCTGATTCTGACGGAGGTAATGGTGGACCTCAGTTTATTAATAATGGGGCTCGTGATGAGTATAATCGGTTGTTGGGGCGCCCTATTGCTCGTGAGAGGGGTCTTCTGCCTAATGCAGCGGATGGGAACATGTTGGAGAATATTCTGGAGAGACGTTGGGAGCAGATCTGTGAGGTTCCGGAGCCTGTTCCGATGACTGTGGTTCGCGAGTTCTATGCGAACGCTAGTGTGGAGAGGAATGGGATTAGCCAGGTTCGTGGGTTTCGTGTGGATTATCAGCCGCCTGCTATTCGTCATGTTCTTAGGCTTCCGGCTCCTAGGAGGGGTCAAGAGGATTGGTCGGGGAAGATGCGGGATGTTGTGGATCTTCAGATGGTTATTCAGCGGTTGTGCGTGCCTGGTACAGAGTGGCGTTTGAGGAGAGGCACTACTGAGCCTACTTCGTTTTTGTCGACGGCTCTGAACATATATGGGCGTACTTGGCACTTGTTCATTTGTGCTAATCTCATCCCTACGAGGCATTCGAATGAGGTCACAGTTGAGAGGGCTATCCTGTTGTATGCTATTTGCAGCAGAGAATATGTGGATGTGGCTAATTTGATACATCAGGGGATTATGCGATTTATGCAAGGTAGTACCACGGCAGCGATGCCTTATGGTTCGATCATTTCTAGGTTGGCTAGGGATTGTGGTGCTCGTTGGTCAGCAGAGGAGGTTGTGTAGCAGCCACAGGAGGCGCTGGATCATTAGAGTATTCGGAGGTTGGCTGAGTGGAATGGAGGTGAGCCGGACTAGTGGGGTCTTGGTTATGTAGTTGAACAACAGCAGCAGCAACAGGAGCAGCAGCAGGAGGAACCTCAAGGAGGAGGTTCTTTTATTACTCAGAGACAGTATAGGCGGTTGACGAGGCGTATCGATGCGGTGCACGATATGCAGGCAGGTTTTGCAGTGGATTTTATTCAGTTTGCACAGGCGTTGGGCACGGATTTTCGTGCGAGTGGAGTGGACGTGACTTTTCCGTCCTTTGGAGCTGGCGCTGTCTATCCGCCACCGGACACTCCCGATGGGAGTGGTTCGGGCGACGAGTAGGTATGCCTTGCACACTTGTTATTCTTACTTTCAATGGGGGCATTGAAAATTTTTAAGTTGGGGGTGGGGATACTGTTGGTGTATACTGAAAATATTTATTTGAAGTATTTACATTTATTTCTGGCCGGTTTAATTGAGAATCATTTAAATGTTTACATGTTGTCTAAATATTATATATTGTGAATAATCTAGTATCAAATGGGATACAGAATATTAGATTATTAAATACGGTTTATATAATATAATAAGGTTCACAGCACAGGTGGAGTTAGACAATCCACTGGAATGGCTGTAGTATTATTTAGATTAGTTTATATTGACTAATAAATAATACTAGTATACTTTGTGTATATTGAACAGGATCAAATTTAGAATTGTTCCCTTATACTGATTAAGAAGGTGAACTAAGATTCTATGTTATTATTAATGCTTAGGTTCTTAATCCGGAAATAATAATTGACACGTATATATTATTTACATGCTTTGATTTATATATGAAATAATTCTTTTGATTTATTTCATTATATTTTGGGTGATGAAATAATATATATGGTGGGATATTATTTATTGAAGGAATCCATGTCCTGATAATATTCGGGTTAATGATGTCCCCTTGAAAGCTCAAAAAGATTTAATTATGTGAAACCCTGCAGGTGGATTTATTCCGGCATAATTAAATAAAGGTTGAGTGGATAATCAAGGATAAAAGATATTAATTAAATGAATTATCAGTAATTTATTTAATTAATGGACATGCGATATTTTAAACATGGGGAATTTAATAAGCAAATAATATTGGAACCGAATTAATTAATTAAATTACGGTATTAGGAAAGGTAGTGCAAATATTAATTCTTTAGTGGATTGAATTAATATTTAATTACATTGGGCTAGGCTCAAGATGTAATTAGAAGGCCCAACCTAATTATCCATGATCCCTATTGTAGCCTATATATATTCCTATTCTCTTCTTGCTGGGGGCTGGTCGAAAAACTTTTGTAGCCACCCAGGAGCAAGAAGAGAGGTTAACTTGAGAAGACGAAGGCCACACTTCGCTCAAGGGAATTTGGGAATACAATAGAAGAGCGTGGAATCAACCGTTAACAAGGTGATTTTTCTATTCGTACTCGTTAATTTAGTGTATCAAAATTCGCAGTGCCAAGATCTGATTGTCCCAACAATTGGTATCAAGAGCCTGGTTCATTGGTTCTGCGAATTTTGATACGATGTCCATGTCGTAATTATATATGCATGTGTATAGTGGTGTGCTTGGATAATAATCTTTTGCAGGTTGTTTAGTATCCACTATTATGGCCATGTAATTTTAATTATGTGTTTGGATCCCACGTGGTTTAATCGTGGTTATTTTATTTGGTTTCCACGTGGTTTATCGTGGTTGTAAAACACGAGGGTTGATCGTGTTAGAATAGATTTACAAAATTAGTTTTGTATTAGATCTGTTTTGTATGTAATTGTTTGATGGATTATGTAAAAATCCGGGTATTTTGTAACAATTATGTGCGATCGGAAATCAAATCGGAGACAAAATTTTATCCGCTGCGTAGCTGCTGGTTCGATTTGTTTTTAATTAAGTAGTCGACAGAACTGCTGCTGTTCGAATAAGAAAAACAAAACAATTCTGGCGACAGAGAAGAAGAAAAGCGCGTGGAATTCTGGACAAAGTGTGTAACGCAGGTCTGACCTGCGTTACAAGAAGAAAAGGGTCTGTAACGCAGGACAGGCATGCGTTACAGGATGAAAAAGGTCTGTAACGCAGTGTCCGAATGCGTTACAGGGCAAAACAGGCAGTAACTCCAGTGCAACCTGCGCAACAAAAGATTTTTGGCAGAAAAATGTTTTTTTCAGCAAAATAAAGGGCTGGAAATTTATTTTTTTTCAAGGGGCCATAATAGTGGTTTTAAATTATATTTTTTAATTTTAATTCCGCTATTTAATTTTTTAATTATTGCTTTAAATAATTATTATGTGTGTTGTTAATTATGTGTGTAATTTTTAATTGCATGTTTAACATAATTAGGACGACATGGACATTAATTTTATTTATTGCTTTAATTTTATGATGCATGCTGCTATGTTATGTGTTCTTTGTTTTGTTATTTTTATAACATGTGGACCTCGAAAAAATAACATAGGGCGATGCATCTAGATAAAATTCCTCAATTTTAAATAAAAATTCTAAGTGGGTGAGGGAATTAATTAGGAATTAAATCCCATGGTCTCCATTATTATTTGTATGTAATTTAACACCGAGACGAATATAAATTATATACATGCCACCCATCGTGGCGTATAATTTATGGTGTCAGGTAGTGTTATGGATAATACTAGAACAAACTTCCTAAATTAATTACGAATATTGAAAGGTATACATGCCACCCATCGTGGCGTACCAAGTTTCATAGAATTCGATTAATTAGAAGGGTACCACTGATTGAATATAGATTTTCAATATTGAGAGAAAGGATGATTCTGTCTAGAAAGGGGTCTTAAGTGATGCCTCTTGATAATGCTCCCCCCGATCTGGGAATTATCCTATTATCGATTATTGATTTGAAATATTTAATGGTGGTATCCAGTATTTTTATTAATTTAAGATTTAATAATGGTATACACTTAGCTATGAAAAATAATATATAGTCCACCCTAACGTGGCGTATTATTTAGTAATAGGACCGAAGTAATATTTAAACGAATTTAAGTGGTATATATGTCATCCATCGTGGCGTACCAGATACTTATCGTGTTTAAATATTAGTGCATTAATTTTAATTAATTGTTAGAGGAAACCAATAGGATTTAAGATTTATGCAACTATCTGATTATGTGTTACATGTATGATTCTCAGGATTAGATCACTATGGGCTTTAATCCACTATTCACCATACTTAAGGATAACAAACTTAATGGACCGAACTATATTGAATGGAAACGTAATTTGGACATAGTGTTGACTGCTGAGGAGTACAAATTTTGTACTTATGAACCCAAGCCAGACCAGCCTGCTGAAGATGCTCCTGAAAGTGAGAAGGAGTATTATAAGCGGTGGATTAAGGCTGATGAGATGTCGCGATGTTACATTCTGGCAGCAATGTCGGGTGTTTTGCAGCATCAGCATCAGGCTATGCCCACTGCTTCAGATATGCTCTTTAATCTCAAGGAACTTTTTGGAGAACAGAATAGGGCTGCTAGGCAAGTAGCAATGAAGGCTTTAATGAACACTCAGATGGTTGAAGGAACACCTGTAAGGGATCATGTTCTCAGAATGATGTCTCATCTGAATGAGATGGAGATCCTTGGTGCTGATATTGATGGGGAAACCCAGATCGATATCATCCTTATGAGCTTGCCCAAAAGTTTTGAGCAGTTCCGCTTGAATTACACCATGAACAAAAGGATGTATAGTCTCGCGGAACTTCTGACAGAACTTCAAGCAGCTGAAGGACTCTTTAAGCAGAATGTTCAAGTGAATGTGGCCGAGAAAGCTTCTTCATCTAAACCGAAAGGTAAGAAGAAGAAAAAGACTCAGACACAGAAAGCTGGAAAGATTGCTAATGCAGTGGGAGTTCAAGGTGGTGTGAAAAAGCCTAAGGGCAAGTGCTTCAGGTGCAAGCAGTCAGGTCACTGGAAACAGGATTGTCCTCTTCCTAAGAAGACAAACAATACTGGTATGTCTCTTTCTCTAGTTACAGAAACATATATAGCGGCTATATCTACGAGCACTTGGTGTGTAGATACAGGAGCCACTGACCATGTTTGTAACTCTATGCAGGGGTTCCAGCAATCCAGAATGCTTAGAGATGGCGAGATATATGTGTTCATGGGAGATGCTACGAAAGTAGCAGTAGTTGCAGTTGGAATAATTACATTATCTTTTGGCGATGATAGGATTTTGGTTTTGAACAATTGTCTTTATGTACCTTCGTTTAGAAGGAATTTAATTTCGGTTTCTAAACTTGCCATGGATGGTTATAATGTTTGTTTGGATCGTAATGTTTCTATTATGATGAATAAACGAGTTATAGGTTCTGGTACATTGCAAGACAATTTATATATAATTAATCCTATCCAACCAATGCTGCAACATAAGGAAACTAATAACGTTCTTTCTAGCTCAAATAAAAGAAAGAAACCTTCTGAATTGAACCAAACATATCTTTGGCACTTAAGATTAGGTCATATTAACTTGAGGAGGATTCAAAGACTGGTAGTAGATGGGCCATTAGGCTCGTTGGCAGTGGAGCCATTTCCAGTTTGTGAATCCTGCTTGGAAGGTAAGATGACTAATAGGCCTTTTAAAGCAAAGGGGAATAGAGCTAAAGAAGTGTTAGAATTGGTTCATACTGATTTATGTGGACCTATGAGTATCCAAGCAAGAGGAGGTTATGAGTATTTTGTCACTTTCATTGACGATTATTCTAGATATGGGTACATTTATTTGTTGCGCCGTAAGTCTGAGTGCTTTGAAAAATTCAAAGAGTACAAAGCAAGTGCGGAGAAGCGACATCTTTGAAAATGTATCAAGTCACTACGATCAGATCGTGGTGGCGAATACTTGCTTGGAGAATTTAGGGAATATTTATCAGAAAATGGGATTGCATCCCAGTTGTCTGCACCTGGCACACCTCAGCAGAATGGTGTAGCAGAGAGAAGGAATCGGACTCTTTTAGAGAGTGTTAGATCGATGATGAGTTATTCAGATTTACCCAAGTCGTTTTGGGGATATGCTATAGAAACAGCGGCTTACCTTCTGAACTTGGTACCTTCTAAGTCGGTTCCCAAGACTCCAATAGAATTGTGGACTGGTAGCAAACCAAGTCTAAGACATATTCGGATTTGGGGTTGTCCAGCACATGTGCTGAACAAGAACGCGACCAAGTTAGAATCTCGTACAGAAGTAAGGCTGTTTGTAGGCTATCCCATGGGAACGAAAGGTTATTCATTTTATAGTCCTAGGGATCGAGACATCATTGTTAGCACCAATGCTAGATTCTTAGAAGAAGACTATATAATGAAACACAAACCCATGAGTAGTATCGTTTTAGAGGAACTAGTGGGAGGGACAGATAATCCCCAAGTGCCAATAGTACAAGTAGATCAACCACAAGAAAATGCACAACCTGTCACTAATACCACACCGGTGCTTCGTCGTAGTGGGAGGGTTGTTCAACAACCTGATAGATTCATGTTTTTGGGAGAGTCCTCGGACTTGGTCTCTGGTGAACATGATGAGGATCCCAGGACATACGAAGAAGCAATTCTAGATAAAGATGCAGATCTTTGGCAAAAGGCAATGGAATCTGAGATGGAATCTATGTATTCTAATCAAGTTTGGGAGCTCGTGGAACCACCCAAAGGTGTAAAACCCATTGGATGTATGTGGATCTACAAGAAGAAAAGAGGATCTGACAAAAAGGTGAAAGCCTGGAAAGCACGACTTGTTGCGAAAGGGTATACTCAGAAAGAAGGGATCGATTATGAGGAAACTTTTTCGCCGGTTGTTATGCTTAAGTCGATCCGGATTCTTTTATCTATAGCAGCTCATCTCGATTATGAGATTTGGCAAATGGATGTCAAGACAGCCTTCCTTAATGGAAGTCTTGAGGAAACCATCTATATGCAACAACCAAAAGGATTCATTAAGGAAGGCCAAGAGCATCTTGTATGTAAGCTTAAGAGGTCTATTTATGGACTAAAACAAGCTTCTAGAGACTGGAATATTCGTTTTGGTCAGGCAGTCCAGTCATATGGATTTGATCAAAGTCCAAGCGAATCATGTGTGTATAAGAGAAGTGAGGGAAATGCAGTGGTTTTTCTGGTACTGTATGTTGATGACATTTTACTCATTGGAAACAATGTTAAGATGTTGTCATCAATAAAGGCATGGTTGTTCAAACAATTTGAAATGAAGGACTTAGGTGAAGCGGCATACATCCTTGGGATCAAAGTAATAAGGGATCGCAAGAAAAGGATGTTGGCTTTATCTCAAGAGCCCTACATTGATGAAGTATTAGCTCGTTTTAACATGCAGAACTCTAAGAAAGGTTTTGTACCTTTTAAGCATGGAGTGGCTCTATCCAAGGAGCAGTGTCCTTCGACACCTAAGGATATAGAGAGCATGAAAGCAGTTCCTTATGCTTCGGCATGTGGAAGCTTAATGTATGCTATGTTATGTACGAGGCCTGGCATCTGCTTTGCTGTAGGCATGGTTAGTAGATATCAGTCGAACCCAGGTCAGGAACATTGGAGCGCAGTAAAAACTATACTCAAGTACCTGAGAAGGACTAAGGAGTATATGTTAATTTACAAGGCCTCAGATCTATTTCCTTTGGGATATACTGATTCAGATTTCCAATCAGATAGGGATAAGAGGAAATCGACCTCGGGATATGTTTTTACTTTGGGAGGTGGAGCTGTTATATGGAGGAGTGTAAAGCAGAAATGCATTGCAGACTCTACCATGGAAGCCGAGTATGTGGCGGCCTCTGAGGCTGCAAAGGAGGCTGTATGGTTCAGGAACTTCCTTTTGGACTTGGATGTGGTACCTAATTTGCCTAGGAGCTTCACAGTGTATTGTGATAACACTGGTGCTGTGGCAAATTCGAAGGAACCGCGAGATCACAAGGCAGCTAAACATATTGAACGTAAGTATCATCTCATACGAGGAATCGTAAAGCGAGGAGATATAGTTGTGGCTCACATATCATCAGAAGACAACCGGGCAGATCCTTTCACAAAGAGTTTGCCAGCCAAGGTTTTTGACAGGCATGTGGAAGCGATAGGAGTTAGATGGATGGACACATAGTTTTCTGTGTAATAGTGGATTAAATAAACACTGATATACTCATAGAATATTTTGAGTATAAGTGGGAGATTGTTGGTGTATACTGAAAATATTTATTTGAAGTATTTACATTTATTTCTGGCCGGTTTAATTGAGAATCATTTAAATGTTTACATGTTGTCTAAATATTATATATTGTGAATAATCTAGTATCAAATGGGATACAGAATATTAGATTATTAAATACGGTTTATATAATATAATAAGGTTCACAGCACAGGTGGAGTTAGACAATCCACTGGAATGGCTGTAGTATTATTTAGATTAGTTTATATTGACTAATAAATAATACTAGTATACTTTGTGTATATTGAACAGGATCAAATTTAGAATTGTTCCCTTATACTGATTAAGAAGGTGAACTAAGATTCTATGTTATTATTAATGCTTAGGTTCTTAATCCGGAAATAATAATTGACACGTATATATTATTTACATGCTTTGATTTATATATGAAATAATTCTTTTGATTTATTTCATTATATTTTGGGTGATGAAATAATATATATGGTGGGATATTATTTATTGAAGGAATCCATGTCCTGATAATATTCGGGTTAATGATGTCCCCTTGAAAGCTCAAAAAGATTTAATTATGTGAAACCCTGCAGGTGGATTTATTCCGGCATAATTAAATAAAGGTTGAGTGGATAATCAAGGATAAAAGATATTAATTAAATGAATTATCAGTAATTTATTTAATTAATGGACATGCGATATTTTAAACATGGGGAATTTAATAAGCAAATAATATTGGAACCGAATTAATTAATTAAATTACGGTATTAGGAAAGGTAGTGCAAATATTAATTCTTTAGTGGATTGAATTAATATTTAATTACATTGGGCTAGGCTCAAGATGTAATTAGAAGGCCCAACCTAATTATCCATGATCCCTATTGTGGCCTATATATATTCCTATTCTCTTCTTGCTGGGGGCTGGTCGAAAAACTTTTGTAGCCACCCAGGAGCAAGAAGAGAGGTTAACTTGAGAAGACGAAGGCCACACTTCGCTCAAGGGAATTTGGGAATACAATAGAAGAGCGTGGAATCAACCGTTAACAAGGTGATTTTTCTATTCGTACTCGTTAATTTAGTGTATCAAAATTCGCAGTGCCAAGATCTGATTGTCCCAATAGGATACAAGGTGCATTTGTATATTTGTATGTGTGCGTGTTAGAAGCATATTTGTATGTTAGCATGTTTGCATGTTAGTTAGAGCATTTTGTTTCATTTTGTTTTTTTTTCTCTTATGTATGCCATATAGGACATTCTGTTATTGTGGTATTTATGTTCATATTAGTTGCATTACATGCATTTTTCATGATCCCTTAGAATGAGCTGATGCCATGAGGTAGGTAGATGTTGATGTGGGTGTGAAAAGGATGAACAGAAGGCTGATTTTAAATTTTGATGAAATTGACGTGCATGTTTCATGAACAAAATTTTTACACAGTCTCGTCGTTGCTCTTGGGCTAGGTTGAGTCATGCTTGTTTGGATTTAGGATTTAATCACTTGTTTATCGATAGAATTTGCTTTATTCCCTTGATGATTAAGGAACACCAAAATATAAGTTTGGGGGAAAGCTGGAATTTCATGCTAATGTGTTTATGTTTGTGTTTGTTGGCTAGGTGTCAAATGGCTAGTAGCCGCTCATGTTTATGAGTAGTCTAGGGTTGGAATTGAGAATTCTCGTTCCAGATTCCATGTGTGAAAAAAAAATTCAAAAAAATTGAAAAAAAAAATCAGAAAAAAAGGAAAAAAAAATAGAAAAAAATTCAAGAAAAAGAAAAAAAAAGAGAAAAAAAAAGAAGAAAAAATGAGTGTTTGTGAGAGTGTGAGTATGCAGAATTGATCAGGGTGAGCTCTTTAATACTCGAGCAATTAAGTTCTTGGGGACTTTGTGCCTAGGGACCTAAGGCTTTTTATAGTCTGGGATCCCCTAACCCAATGCTCGCTACATGGGTATTATTGAATAAGCCTTTAGGGGTCTCATCCATTGCACGATCAAATAAGCATGTGTGTTGTGTATATATTGTGTCTGTGTCGTAATAAAGCATGAATTTCTGTCTACTTTAGAGGAGTATGGAGGTGTATCTGAAGTGATCTTGAGTTTAACATTCATTCTATTTATAAACCTGTGATTGTCTTGGAAAAGAATAAGTATGATTTTGATCCGGTTTTGGGAGTATATTTGTCGAGCATCGCACACACGCACGTTCTGATCATGTATTGTTAGTATACCGGAATTTAGTCGAGCTCTGTTTGGATTGATTGCATTCATTGAGATGTTTGCTTGCTAAGTGGTGTTGGTTAGTTTGAGGGGATCCTTTGCATTCATATTTAGTTGCATTCATGCATTGCATTGTTTGTGTCGTTTGTGTCAGTTGGATTTTGTGGGTACATTCACTATAGGCCCTCACGAGACCTTACTCGTCCACTAGGGCTGCCTAGGGGTTTAAAAGGCTTGTTGCATATGCCAAATGCAACCGTGATCACCTACGGAAGTGGTACTAGTTAGTTGTACATGATTTGTCTGTTTATGCTTGAGGACAAGCATCGGTTTAAGTTTGGGGGTGTGATGAGTGGGTATTTTATTCACTTAAAACGTTTCCATTTGGCTTAAAACGAATGTTTGTACTCAAGTTGTGGTATTTTTGATCTCTTTTAAGGGTATTGTGCAGGAATGTTAATCATAGGTGTTCGAGGAATGCAGCAGAGCAATCGGAGAGCAAATCGGAGTTATAATGAATAAAAAGGGAAAAACTGCAAAGTTCTGGACAGAAGCTATGGCGTGGCAGCGCCGTGGTTGAGCAGGATTATGGCGCAGCAGCGTTGTGATATCTGAAGAGGCGCGGCAGCGCCGCGTTGAAGCTCTTGGACCGCGCGGTAGCGCCGGTTCGTCTGAGGGAAACTTCTGTTTTGCTGATTTTTCGAGATAAAGCCCAAAATTTAATTCCTTTCGAATTTCTTGCACTTGGAGGCCTATATAAAAAAGGAAAAAACCCGAGAATAAGGGAGAGGTCGGACCACGTATTGTATTTACGGAGTTTTGAAGCATGAAGAAGCGAGGAAGAAGATAGTTTTCAATTTATTCTTGTATTCTTCCTAGTTTGTGGATGCTTGGTTCTGGTGTATTCTTTAGAACCCTTGTTATTTATTTAAATCATCGTTCGTTTTCTTTTACCATGTTTACATTGGAACCCATGGTGACGATTAGTTTGATTATGAACTAATTCGTTGTTATGGGGTTTTAGCGGATTTATTCATGAAGTTTATTTGTTGAATCTTCTCGATGCCTATAGTGTGATTGATGTGATATCCTATCATGGTTGATTTAATTCGTTATAGGAGAGTAGCTAACTCCTGTAATTGTGTGTTAATTCTTATTGAAGCGAAAGTGAATCTAAGAGTTTAGAACTTGCCATGCTAGCATAGGTTTATGCGTGAGAATATCATTCATAATTAGTGTCGTAACTCTAACTGTTTTATGACGACTATGTGATCTATTGAATGCTTGTACTTCAACCATTATGTTTCAATTTTTATAGACATATGAAGATTAGGCATAATTGGGAGACTAAGTGATTTCTATCTTTATTGTGGATGTTATTTAGGATGGTATTTGTGCAACGAAAGTTGGCTTATATCAGTTTTGTGTATTCGATCAGGTATTAACAAATCACATGAAAAGGCTAGAGAAGTGGAGACTATAGATGGATTGTTTAATGAAGTTAAAATCCCATGTTTTATTTCGCATAAATAATTCGATATAATTCTTAGTTCAAGTAGTTGATAATTAGTTATAAATCTTAAGGTAATTGTAGTGATAAATAAAAATCCCATTAATTATTTGTCGTAGCATCGAATAATAATCATACATTGGTGAGTGAATTAACTAGACAATACAACGAGTCCCTGTAGGAACGAATCTTATTTTCTATCTATATTACTTGAGATCACGTGCACTTGCGTGTTGAGTTTGGTCGTAACACCAGACTTGCTTGGATCCTTTGACATTCTTAACTTTGTTAGCTTTAGCAGCGGAATTTACATTATCAGAGTTTGAGCTAACAGTATCAGAGTTTACACTTGCAGTATTAACTTTAACCCATTTCAGATTGGGTTTAAGTTCATAGTAGTTATGATAGATAGCATGATACTGTCTGCAAGTATAAATGGAATGCCAAGTGCTTCCACAGTGTGTGCATAAAGTCTGTGGCTTAGTTCTAGCAAAATCCTTCTTTACCTCAGACTTGGAAGGTAAAGAATTTATATTTTTGTTTTTCTTGCAGAAATTTGCAAGATGCTTAGTACTACCACAGTTATGACATGTCTTTCTTGGAGCATAACTAGCAAGCATTGGTTTATTTCCAGAAGTGATGCCTACTTTTCCATTTCTGTTCTTATTTGACACTCTCTGTTTCTTAACAGATTTTAACTCCTTCAGTTTATGTTTGAGTTGTTTATCTGTCATTGAACCAATATTAACCTGTTTAACACTAGTTTTTACTGGTTCACTTTTAACAGCTTCTTTTTCATTATCAGACAAAAATTTACTGGCTCCATGTACAAAATGAGGTCTGATTTTAACTTTATTTTGAAATCTAAGTTCATCTCCCTCATTATAACCTAGACCTACAGTGTTTGTTTGAAAAATCTGTTGAGTGTCCTTTCCAGAATTAGTCCAAGTCCTAATTTTCTTATTTGCTTCCTCCAACTCAGATTCTAGTTGTTTATATTTATGAAGCAAATCCTATTCTATAGAAATAGCATCATCTCTCTCTTTCTGAACTTGTTGCATATTTTCAAGTTTTTCTTCAACAAGTTTATTTCTAACCTTAAGTTCAGAATTTTCAGATTTTATCCTCTCATTCTCTAAAGTCTGATCCCTATAACTTATATGCAATGACTTAAGATAAATTCTTAACTGAGAAATGTCATCAATATTATAAGCATAGGTAGTTAGAGGTACCTGATTTTCAGAAGTTTCTGATTCAGTAGTAGCCATGAGAGCATAGTTAATTTCTTCATCAGAATCTGAAGTGTCTGCCCAATCTCTGCCTTTTGTGATGAGTACTTTTCCAGTTTTACCCTTCTTGCACTCAGGAGCATAATGACCCATCTCCTTGCACTTGTAGCATTGAATTTCAGACTTATCCTTTTTCCCAGACTTGGTCTCTTTTCTTTCAGACCTCCTGAAACTTTTTCTGTCTTCATTTGAATCTCTAGAAAACCTTTTCCCTTTCTTGAAATTCTTGAAACCCATTTTCTTGAAGGTCTTCACCATCAACACAACCATTTTTCTCATTTCTTCTTCATCATCCACAAAGTCAGATGATTCAGAAGAGTTTGAATCACAATCAGAGTTTGATGATTCACTTTCTGAGTGTATGACCAAAGCTTTTCCCTTCATTTTCCTTCTTGATGCCTCTTTCTTCTGAGGCTTCTCTTCAACCTTAAGAGCAACAAACTTTGCCTTCCTGCTTGATCTCCTGTTTCTCTGCTCCATTTCCAATTCATGAGTTTTGAGCAGCCCATAGATTTCATCAATCTCTGTTTCAGCAAGTTCATAGTTGTCTCTAATAGTGGTTGTTTTCACATCCCACTTTTTAGGTAGAGAAAGAAGAAACTTGAGATTTGAGTCTTCTAGATCATACTCTTTGTTGACCAATGACAGATCATTGATCAGTTTACAGAATCTATAAAATGTTTCTGTCATGGTCTCTTCAGGTTTAGCCTCAAAGTGCTCATACTCTTGTGTGAGTATGTTTCTCCTATTCTTCTTAATAGCAGCAGTTCCTTGACATCTGACTTCAAGAGCATCCCAGATCTCTTTTGCAGTGGTGTAGTTAATCACTTTGTTAGACATAACATTGTCTAAAGCACTATGCAGTAAATGCCTAACCTTGGCATCCTTAGCAATTGATGATAGATCTTCAGGAGTCATGTCCTTCTTTTCCTTTGGAACTATTTTAGCTTCTTCACCAGCAGTTGCAGCAGATAGCTTTGTAGGATTCTGAGGGCCTTCATAAATCCTGTCAAGATATTCTGGATCTGTAGCCTCCAGAAACATAGTCATCTTGACCTTCCACATGGCATACTCTGATGGCCTGAGAATAGGAACCCTGATTGGTTCATAACGACTCACAGTAGTAGGAGCCTTTTCAGAACTAGTAGATGTTGGTGGAGGAATGGCTGACATGATTATTGTTGTGTTTGGATCTTAACCTGTAATAAAGTAACAGATTGGCTCTGATACCACTTGTTAGGCCGAATACACAATTAATAATCAAATTCGTATGAGAGTTTAACAAGTAAGATGATTATGCACTTTAAATCTTCTGATATTAAAAACCCTCTTCGTGATGTAAACTATCACAAAGAGCTGCTAGGTTACAATAAAGATAGTTCGATGCACGATTCCCTTCTAGGGTTAACCTAACTGTATTTATAAAATATACAGCTTCGATACAATCTCTAATTGATATTCCTAATAATCAGCTATACAATGATATCAATTACAGATTGTCACACGTCTCCTAAGTCAACTCGGTCTCTTTGATAGCTATCTAGTCTCCAAAGATCTCGCTTCCATATCAATCTTCAATTGATCTCTAATATCTTCTGTTGACTTTGTACGCGCTGCTTCCAGACAGACTTTACTAAACTCTGTCCAGCTTCCGTCATTCAGACTTTACTAAACTCTGACTTCCTTCCACTTAAACTCTGACATTTCACTGTTACACTTAAACACCGAAATATTACATCAATTATATCTAACAATCCACTTGGAACGTTCCATATTGGCTTAAATTAATTGTCTTGGACTCAAGTTTGTTGTAGTTTTGATGTGTTTTTGTTTAGTTGTGCAGGTTCATGAAATATCGATTAGGGTTGATGTTTTCATCAATTTTGGTGTTGAATTCGAGCATAGGAATGAGGAATGAAGTCTTTCCCTAGGCTACCGTGAAGGTTCATGAGTCAAAGGAATGAAGAACGGGAAGTGGCAATAGAATCGGAAAAGAAAACGGATGAGAAATAAACAAATGGTGGAAAATTCGGATTTTCGGGTAGGTTGCGCAGTCTTCACTGTTTTGGCCATATCTGGAGTTCTATAAGTCCGTTTGAGGCCCGTAAGTAGTCCACGCGAAGCTTGGGAAATTTTCTATCAATCTAAAGCAAAATAAAATTCTGGACAGAAAGTGAGTGCACATACTGCGCCCTAACAGCGCAGACTGCGCCCTAAATCGCAGAAAAAGTCCCAGAATAGCAACAGAGTGGGCAGATTGCGCCCTATGTTCGCAGACTGCGCCCCTGGATAGAATGCTACTGCGCAGGCTACGCCCTAGCTGCGCAGGCAGCGCCCTTGTGCGGCCAGATTTGCTGAATTTTGACCGTTTTTCCCTAATTCGAGTTGTAAACGTATTTTTGGAAGTTTCCTGTACCAAGTCAAATTCTATTAGTTTTGTAAGGTAGTTTCTTGTGTAGCAAGACTTCTAGGACCTATTTAAACACCTTGTATCATTGTAATTTGTATCATAGTTACATAATATAGCATAGAATTGCAAGGGAGAAAAGGGGAGAAAGATCAAACGCTCGTGACAAGCAACGGATCTCGATCTACTTCATCTTTTGTGTTCTTTTCTTAGGCATTATTCTGGATTCTAGATTTGTTTTCTCAACTCTTTGTTTTAATAATATTCTTATTTTCATTCATATTTTGTTTCATACCATGTTTTCATCAAATCCCATGGTGACGAATGGTTCAATTATGAACTAATCGTTGTCATGGGATTCTAACGGATTTATCTATGTAGCTTAGTAGTGTGAATGCTTTAAAGATATGTGTGTGATGAATTCTTGATATCCTTGTATGGTCAATCTTGATGCTTTTAGATGCGTAGCTAACATCTAAATTGAATTGTTAATCTCTTGTGAAGTGAAAGTGGATCTTGAGATTTAGAACTTGCCATGCTAGCATAGGTTCATAATTGGTTATCAATATGATTTGTAGTATAAGATGAAAATACTTATATTGCCCTATGTGATCAATATCAATAACTTGTTCTTCAACCTTTATGTTTTCATATTCTATAGACATATAGAGTCTAAGCATAATTGGTGTCTATTCATCTTCTATCTCTTTTGTGGATGTATGAGTAGTTTGGTATACGTATGCTGACAGGTAGCGTGTACTTGTTTAGTGTTATTCGATCAGTTATCAAAATCATCACATGCATTGATTAAAGGCATCAACTCTAAGCGAAGTAGTTAATGAACTTAGAGTCCCATGTTTATTCTCATATAAGAAGTGCAGTTTTAAATCTCAGCAGTTAATTAATTCTTAATTTGATAAATTGCATCTTAGTTTAGTTTAGGTAATTAAAACTCCAATTTGTTACTTGTCTTAGCAGTGAGTTATAACAATACATTGTTGAATAGGTACATTAACTGAATAGAAACTCAACCAGATTTCTGTGGAACGAACTTAATCTATATTACTTGTGACCACGTATACTTGCATGATATTGTGTAAACAAGTTTTTAGCACCGCTGCCGGGGATCATCGGTGTTTTGTTTTTAGTTTATGTGCTTGTCATCAGTGGTCGTTAGCGTTCACTGACTCGGATTTTCTTACTTAGTTTGTTGTTTTTTGGTGTTTCAGGTACTTGAACGTGTATGCGAACACATTTGCTAACTCGTGAACTGGCAGAAGAAGAACTTGCAGCAGCAAAAGAGATGGCAGATTTATCAGCAGCAGCAAGGGCTTTAAAGGATTATTCTCAGCCTAAGATCAATGATATCCAATCTAGCATTGTCAGGCCAGCTATTGCAGCTAACAACTTTGAGATCAAGCCGGGCACGATTCAGATGGTGCAGAACTCAGTTCATTTTGGGGGTGCTCCTACGGAGGATCCTAACATGCATATCAGGGACTTCATTAAGATCTGCGACACATTCAAGTTTAATGGTGTGCCGGATGATGCTGTGAAATTGAGGCTTTTTCTACTCTGTCTTAGGGATAAAGCTAGGGGCTGGTTGCACTCTTTACCAGCCGGCTCCATTACTACTTGGGAGGATCTTGCTCAGAAGTTTCTTATTAAATTCTTCCCTATGGCGAAAACTGCAGCATTAAGGAACGCGCTAACTCAATTTGCACAGCAATCTGGAGAATCTTTGTGTGAAGCTTGGGAACGTTACAAGGAAATGCTACGAAAGTGTCCTCATCATGGGATGCCTGACTGGATGGTGATCAATGGTTTCTATAATGGGCTGGGAGCACAATCTAGACCTTTGCTAGATGCAGCATCAGGTGGAGCTTTATGGACAAAAAGCTACGAGGAAGCTTATGATCTTATTGAGATGATGGCAGCAAATGAATATCAGAATTCAACTCAGAGAATGCCACAACAGAAGGTGGTGGGAATTCTTGATGTCAATGCGGTCTCAGCTTTAGCAGCTCAGCTAGAGGCAATGAATAGGAAAATAGATTCTTTGGCTAATCATGGGATTCGATAGGTAGCTAGTGTTTGTGAGCTATGTGCAGGCGCACATGAGACGAATCAATGTGCCATCTCTACTGAATCAGTGCAGTTTGTGAGCAACTTTCAGAATCAACAACAGCCAGCACCGAATAATTATCATCCGAGCAACAGAAATCATCCAAATTTTAGCTGGAGCAACAATCAAGGTGCGCAACAAACTCACCAGCCTTTTCAGCAATATGGAGCTCAACCATACAATTCTTCAGGTTTTCAACAGCAAGGGCAACAATATCAATAGCAGTATGCTCCAAGGCAACCATTCCAACCTCCAGGTTTTCAGTAACAGCCTCAAGCTACTGCAGGGCAATCTTATAATGAAAAATCAGAAGTGGATGAGTTGAGGTTGATGGTTAAAAGCCAGGTAGTTTCTCTCAAGACCTTGGAGAACCAGATGGTGCAGCTTGCAAGTGCCTTACTTAATATGCAAGAAGGAACTCTTCCTAGCGATACGGAAGCTAATCCAGGTAGACGGGAAAGCAAGGAACAGGTGAATGCAGTAACTTTGAGATCGGGAAAGGTTACATCATATCCGAAATCAGCAGCTAAGGAAGATGAAGAAGTGTAGACTCAGCAAGTAGAAAATTCTGCAGTGCCCGAAATTGAAAAATCTGACTTGATAGCTGATCAGCTAGATAAAGAAGTAGAAAAGAGCAAGGAACTTGTTTTAAAAGCTTCGTCGGAGCTTCCTACAGAGAGCAATCAGATCTACCCACCCCCTCCATTCCCAAAAAGACTTCAAAAGCAAAATTCTGCTGAAAACTCTCCTCCGAAGCAGAAGTTGGTGAATCAGATCTATCCTCCTCCATATCCTCAACGCTTGCAGAAACGAGATCAAGAAAAACAGTTTTAGAAGTTTATGGATGTCTTCAAGAAACTGTCCATTAACATCCCTTTTGTTGAAGCATTGGAGCAGATGCCAAGATATGTAAAGTTCATGAAGGATATTTTGTCACAAAAGAGAAGGTTGGAAGAATTTGAGACAGTGGCATTGACAGAGGAGTGCAGTGCGGTGTTGCAATAGAAATTACCTCCTAAACTTAAGGATCCAGGAAGCTTTACAATTCCATGCACCATTAGAGAGTTGTCTTTTGACAAATGCTTATGTGATTTGGGAGCTAGCATTAATCTCATGCCCTTTCTGTTTTCAAGCAACTTGGTCTACCTGATCCGAAACCTACCAACATCTCGTTGCAGTTGGCTGATAGGACAATCACTTATTCGAGGGGTATAGTAGACGATGTCCTGGTGAAGGTTGATAAGCTCATATTTCCTGCCGATTTTGTGATTCTAGATTTCGAAGAAGACAAGAAGATTCCCATAATCTTGGGAAGGCCTTTTCTAGCTACGGGCCGTACTTTGATCGATGTGCAAAAAGGAGAGCTTATAATGAGGGTGCAAGATCAGAATGTCACCTTTAATGTGTTCAAGGCCATGAAATTTCTGACAGAGGATGAAGAGTGTTTCAGTGTGGAAATGGTTAATACGGGTCAGAGAAAGAAGTTTGATCAGTTGTTGAGCGAAAAGTCGGACACGCATATGCTAAAGCATCACATCAGTGATTCCATTGACAGTTCTTCAATTCGAGATCTCTCGAATGTCAAGCACGGAAAACTTCCATCCCATCTGAAGTATGTCCTTCTGAATGATAAGTTGGTGATTTTTAAAGTGTGTCAAGATAATGTGTTAAGAAGGTGGATCATGGATGATGAGGTAGAAGAGTGTTCTTATCAATCAACTGTGAAGCATAAATATGTGCAAGTTGATTTAGTTTGCATGCTTTGAATACAAGTATGTGCATTAGAGAGATTTTTTCTTGGGATTGAGTATGTTTTTCCACCAAGTGAGCTTTTGAGCCTTATTGCATATTTGTTGCAAATTTTTTGGTTGCTTGAATGTCCACGGATTATTTGCATTGCTAGCAGTTTTTTGAGGTCTTTCTTGAAACGCATGACATTAATTGACGATTAAAATGATAAAGGCATTTAGGAATAACCGCATATTTTCCCATATTACCACACCATATTTACATGATCAATTAGTTAACTGTAAGAACCCTAATTTTTGGTAATATTTCCTTTTATTTAATATCTTGTGACATTGTCATTATGGAACCTTTCTAGTCATCCTTGTTGATTAATAGAATTGATTGTCTGAGAAACTGCGTTGTTGCATTTATTATGTAAGATAAAAAAAAGGAAGATTGTGAAGGAAGGAGTCTTATTGTTAGTAAGATTTATAAAACTTGGGATTTGGGAATGGTTAGAGTATTAAAGGATTTATTAAGAATTATGACGAGGAATTATGGATATTCGAGGGATTTACAAAATTAGTACTTAAGAAATTATAGGGGAAATCTCTACGCGACAAAATATTATTACGAGAGATTAGTTAAGATACGATATGTTGAATATAATTGATGTGTTTTAATCAGTGTTTAAGTGTTACAGTGAATTATCAGAGTTTAGCTGGAAGCAGTCAGAGTTTAGTGTAAACTCTGACAGATGGAAGCTCGACAGAGTTTGTCAAACTCTGTCTGGAGGAAGCGTCTACTGGTCAATAGTGATTGAAGATTTATTATGGAAGTGATATCTTTGAAGATTGGATAGCTATCAAAGAGATCGAGTTGACATAGGAGACGTGTGATAATCTGTAATTGATATCATTGTATAGCTTATTATTAGGAATATCAATTAGAGATTGTATCGTAGCTGTATGTTATATAAATACAGTTAGGTTAACCCTAGAAGGGAATCGATAACGAATTATCTTTATTGTAACCTAGCAGCTCTTTGTGATATTTTACATCACGAAGAGGGTTCGTAATACAAGAAGTTTTTTAAGTGCATAAACGTTTTTACTTGTTAAACTCTCATACAAAGTTGATTATTAATTGTGTATTCGGCCTAACAAGTGGTTTCAGAGCCAATCTGTTACTTTATTACAGGTTAAGATCCAAACACAACAATAATCATGGCAGTAATTCCTCCACCAACACCTACTGTTTCTGAAAAGGCTCCTACTACTGTGAGTCGTTATGAACCAATCAGGGTTCCTATTCTGAGGCCATTAGAGTATGCTATGTGGAAGGTCAAGATGACTATGTTTCTGGAGGCTACAGATCCAGAATATCTTGACAGGATTTATGAAGGCCCTCACAATCCTACAAAGCTATCTGTTGCAGTTGCTGGTGAAGAAGCAAAAATGGTTCCAAAGGAAAAGAAGGACATGACATCTGAAGATCTATCATCAATTGCTAAGGATGCAAAAGTTAGGCATTTACTGCATAGTGCTTTAGACAACGTTATGTCTAAAAAAGTCATTAACTGCACCACTGCAAAAGAAATATGGGATGCTCTTGAAGTCAGGTGTCAAGGAACTGCGGCTATTAAGAAGAATAGGAGAAACATACTCACACAAGAGTATGAGCATTTTGAAGCTAAACCTGAAGAGACCATGACAGAAACATTTGATAGATTCTGTAAACTAATCAATGATCTGTCATTGGTCAACAAAGAGTATTATCTAGAAGACTCAAATCTCAAGTTTCTTCTTTCTCAACCTGAAAAGTGGGATGTGAAAACAACCACTATTAGAGACAACTATGATCTTGCTGAAACAGAGATTGATGAATTCTATGGACTGCTCAAAACTCATGAATTGGAAATGGAGCAGAGAAACAGGAGATCAAGCAGGAAAGGAAAGTCTGTTGCTCTTAATGTTGAAGAGAAGCCTCAGAAGAAAGAGGCAACAAGAAGGAAAATGAAGGAGAAAAGCTTTGGTCATACATTCAGAAAGTGAATCACCAAACTCTGATTATGATTAAACTCTTCTGAATCATCTGACTCTGAGGATGATGAAGAAGAAATGAGGAAGATAGCTGTGTTGATGGTGAAGACTTTCAAGAAAATGGGCTTCAAGAATTTCAGGAAAGGAAAAAGGTTTTCTAGGGATTCAAATGAAGACAGGAAAAGCTACAGGAAGTCTGATAAGAGAGATTCTAAAGGGAAGAAGGATAAGTTTGAAATTCAATGCTACAAGTGTAAGGAGATGGGTCACTATGCTCCTGAGTGCAAGAAGGGTAAAACTGGAAAGGTACTCTACACTAAAGGCAGAGATTGGGCAGATACTTCAGATTCTGATGAAGAAGTGAACTATGCTCTCATGGCTACTACTGAATCAGAATCCTCTGAAAATCCGGTACCTCTAACTACCTATGCTTATAATATTGATGACATTGCTCAATTAAGAATTTATCTTTAGTCATTGCATATAAGGTATAGGGATCAGACTTTAAAAAATGAGAGGATAAAAGCTGAAAATTCTGAACTTAAGGTAAGAAATAAACTTGTTGAAGAAAAACTTGAAAACATGCAACAAGTTCAGAAAGAGAGGGATGATGCTGTTTGCAAAGAACAGAATTTGCTTCAGAAGTATAAACAACTAGAGTCAGAGTTGGAGGAAGCAAACAATAAAATTAGGACTTGGACTAATTCTGGAAAGGATACTCAACAGATTTTTCAAACAGACACTGTTGGTCTAGGTTATAATGAGGGAGATGAACTTAGATTTCAAAATCAAGTTAAAGTCAGAACTCATTTTGTTCATGGAACCAGTAAATTTTTATCTGAAAATGAAAAGGAAGCTGTCAAAAGTAAACCAGTAAAAACTAGTGTTAAATAGGTTAATATTGGTTCAATGACAGATAAACAACTCAAACATAAACTGAAGGAGTTAAAATCTGCTGAGAAACAAAAAGTGTCAAACAAAAACAGAAATGGAAAAGTAGGCATCACTTCAGGAAATAAACCAATGCTTGCTAGTTATGCTCCAAGAAAGACATGTCATAACTGTGGTCGTACTAAGCATCTTGCAAATTTCTGCAAGAAAAATAAAAATATAAATTCTTTACCTACAAAGTCTGAGGTAAAGAAGGATTTTGCTAGAACTAAGCCACAGACTTTATGCACACACTGTGGAAGCACCTGGCATTCCATTTATACTTGCAGAGAATATCATGCTATCTATCATAATTACTATGAACTGAAACCCAATCTGAAATGGGTTAAAGTTGATACTGCAAGTGTAAACACTGATACTGTTAGCTCAAACTCTGATAATGTTAATTCCGCTGCAAAAGCTAACAAAGTTAAGAATGCCAAAGGATCCAAGAAAGTCTGGATCCTTAAAACTAATCCTCAGTAATTGTTTGTGATTGCAGGGTAACAGGGAGGCAACCCTAGTCGTGGACAGTGGATGTTCAGGACACATGACTGGAAATAAAGCCCTGCTATCAGAATATGAGGAGAAGGCTGGCCCAAAAGTTTCCTATGGTGATGGCAATGTAGGAAGAACATTGGGATATGGCAATATTAATCTTGGAAATGTCATCATCAACAATGTAGCTCATGTCCCAGGACTCAAGCATGACTTGTTATCTGTGATTCAAATCTGTGACAAGGGATATCATGTAGATTTTCAACCTGAATATTGTGAAGTTATCAGCAAATCTACAGGAAAGGTTGTTCTAGTTGGTCACAGGCAAAACAACATTTATGAAATCAAGCTTTTGATAGACTCTGTTGGAAAAGCTGTTTGCCTGTCAACAAGAATGTCTAATGAAGAGAGTTGGAAGTGGCACAAGAAACTCTCACATTTGAACTTGAACAACATCAATGAATTGATCAGAAAGGATCTTGTAAGAGGACTCCCAAAGGCTCTGTTAAATGTTGATGGCCTGTGTGACTCATGTCAGAAGGCTAAACAAAGGAAGTCATCTTTCAAAAGCAAGACAGAATTTTCTACCACTGATCCCTATCATCTTCTGCATGTTGATTTCTTTGGTCCAGTAAATGTTATGTCTATTGCAAGGAAGAAATATGCTTTAGTCATTGTTGATGAATACACTAGATTCACTTGGGTGTATTTTCTAGCAAAGAAGGATGAAACTGCATTAACTCTGATGGAGCATGTGAAGCTTCTGGACAAAGGATCAAGCAACAAAGTCAGAATCATCAGAAGTGATAATGGAACTGAGTTCAGAAATGAAACAATGGAAGAATTCTGCAAGGACAATGGAGTGAAACAAGAATTTTCAGCACCTGGTACACCACAACAAAATGGTGTAGTTGAAAGGAAAAATAGAACCTTGATTGAAGCTGCCAGAACTATGCTTGATGAAGCAAAATTGCCAACTTATTTCTGGGCAGAAGCTGTTCAAACTGCTTGTTTTAATCAAAATGCAACACTGATCAATAAGCATGGAAAGACACCATATGAGATGGTGAAGAAAAAGAAGCCTAACCTGAAATACTTTCATATTTTCGGGTGCAAATGTTTTGTTTTGAAGACTCATCCAGAACAGTTGACCAAGTCTGAGCTAAAGGCAGATGAAGGAATTTTTGTTGGTTATCCACTGTCAACAAAAGCATTCAGAGTTTACAATCTGAGAACTAAAGTGATCATGGAATCTATACATGTTTCTTCTGATGATAAGAAGATAACTGGACTTGAAGACAAAGATAAATATGATCAACTGAACTTTGAAAATGAAGATTTAAACTCTGGTGAAGGAAACTCTGATGAAACAATTCTGACAGACTCTGTTGAAACAAACTCTGGACCTCTACTGGTAAATACTGGAGAAACTTCTCAGCCACAACAAAGGGGAGAACCAGTTGAGGTGGAGCATGATCAAGATGAAGACTCAAACACTGATACTGAGTCAACTGAAAAATCTGGATCAAACTCTAAAAATTCAAATTCTGACTCTGGGCAGTCAAGTTCAGGGGGAGTCTCAGAAAACGAAGATAGATCACAACAAAATCAGGAGAGCATGGATCAAGGGGGAGGATCACATGCTGATAGAAGTCATTTGCCTTCTGCTAGGAAATGGACTAAATCACATACACCTGATTTGATAATTGGTGATCCAGATGCAAAAGTAAAGACAAGAAGTGCTACTGCAAGTGAATGTCTGTTTCATGCATTCTTGTCTAAAAATGAACCAAAGAAAGTGGAAGAAGCTCTTCAAGATGCAGACTGGATAACAGCAATGCAGGAAGAGTTGAATGAATTTGAAAGGAATGAAGTTTGGACCCTTGTACCAAGGCCAAAGAACAGATCTATTGTTGGTACTAAATGGGTTTTCAGAAACAAGACTGATAGTGAAGGTGTTATCACAAGGAACAAGGCTAGACTGGTAGCAAAAGGCTATTCACAGCAGGAAGGAATAGACTATGATGAAATATTTGCTCCAGTTGCAAGATTGGAGGTAATCAGAATTTTTCTAGAATATGCCTCTCACAAGAAATTCAAAGTGTTCCAGATGGATGTGAAAAGTGCTTTTCTGAATGGAAAGCTTGAAGAAGAAGTGTTTGTTGAACAACCACCAGGATTTGTGGACCCCAGATATCCAGATTATGTCTACAGGCTAGATAAGGCATTATATGGACTTAAGCAGGCACCAAGAGCATGGTATGAGACACTTGCTCAGTTTCTTCTAGAAAGTGGATTCAACAGAGGAACAATTGACAAAACTCTGTTTTATTTCAATCAAGGAAGTGACCTCCTTTTAGTTCAAATTTATGTTGATGACATCATCTTTGGGTCTACTAATGATAAACTCTGTAAGAAGTTTGCCAAGCTCATGCAGTCCAGATATCAAATGAGCATGATGGGAGAGCTTAGTTACTTTCTAGGCCTACAGGTGAAACAAACAGATGATGGAATTTTCATTAATCAAGAAAAATATACCAGAAATCTTCTCAAGAAATTTGGTATGCTTGACTGTTCATCTGCATCAACTCCCATGGCAACAGCAACTAAATTGGACAAAGAAACAGGAGTTTCAGTGGATATGACAAACTACAGGGGCATGATAGGATCTCTTCTATACTTGACAGCTAGTAGGCCTGACATCATGTATGCAACCTGTCTTTGTGCAAGGTTTCAGGCAGATCCTAGAGAGCCACATCTGACAGTTGTGAAAAGAATCTTCAAGTATCTCAAGGGCACCATATCATTAGGTCTGTGGTACCCCAGAGAATCAGATTTTAAGCTACTTGGGTATTCTGATGCAGACTTTGCAGGCTGCAAGGTAGACAGAAAGAGCACTAGTGGAAGTTGTCAATTTCTTGGTGACAGACTTGTTTCCTGGTACAGCAAGAAACAGAAATCAATCTCCACATCTACAGCAGAAGCAGAGTATATTGTAGCTGGTAGCTGTTGTGCACAGATCTTATGGATGAAGAATCAATTGCTGGATTATGGATTGAGGTACAGTAATATCCCTATTTACTGTGATAATCAAAGTGCTATTGCTATGACAGGTAATCCAGTACAGCATTTAATGACCAAGCACATCAGCATAAGGTACCACTTCATCAGAGAACATGTGGAAGAAGGAAATATTGAACTATATTTTGTATCTACAGAACAACAGCTTGCAGATATCTTCACTAAACCATTGAGTGAAGCTACATTTACAAGACTGGTCAATGAACTAGGAATGGTCTCTGGTTCTGACTAGGAATGTTGGTTAGATTCAAATTTTACTTATGTGGTGTATTACTCATATTTCCTGTTTGGTTAAATGCTAAGTGAACTCTGTTGACTAAACTCTGTTATGCATACTCTGTTAAACTCTGTCAGCATGCCTATATGTAATTCACTGTTAATAAGTTTGATAAACGCTGTGAACTCTGAGTTGATTTTTGTCTGAATGAAAACACCAATGAAGAAATATGTATGAAGCATGATTCTCAGCAATTAATCATGAATCTTTCTGAGTTATTGTGATCTAATCTTAGATTGTGCAGAAAGTTAACACAGCATGATACTGGCTCATATTTATAGCATCTCTTAGTTTATTTTGTCCTAAACTCTGAGTCTATAAATACCGTGTGCATTACCTTACAAGAAAAACTACTGATGTTGATGAACTCTAAACTCTGTTAGTTATACTCTGATAGAATAAAAAGCTTACTGCAATACCCCAAAGAAAATGTATATAGGTTGTTATACTCATTTGAGATTATGTTGGATACTGGGATGACCCAGGAACCTATTGGTATATAATATGTGCTAAAATTCTCTGATTTTTGGTGACTAGTTAAATACTAGGATGACCCAGGAACTTATCAAAATGATAAGGGCTAAAAGTTTTGAATTTTTGGTGACTGGTTCCAACCTCTGATTACTGGAATAAAAAAAAAAGAAAATAAAAAAATAAAAAAAAAATGAAAAAAATGTATATAGAGGGGGTATACAATAAAAGTTCTGTATATAGTTATGAGTACTTCAGAGTTTAGCTTTCATCATACAGTCAGTGTTTACTATGACAGTTTGTGCATCCAGTGTTTATTGATTTACTTTATGGATTTTATAAAAAATTAGATGCTCTAAAAATTGATTTAGTAAACTCTGCTTCACACACACATATTCACAACTGTGCAATTTATGAAAGGGTTTCGGTGATAAAGTTGGAGAATTGACAAACACTGTTGATTCGTGATTTGTACTCTAAGGTAAATTTTTACTTGGACAATTTGAAAATCTTGGAGTAAATAGGGTTTTTGACAACTGTTAATCAGTGGATTGTTGATGAATATGTTCTTTATATGATTACTTTAATTACTTTTCATATTCTCTTCTTGATTTATTTTCTTGAAGAACAGTTCATAAAACATAAATAAAAGTTGCAGAACACAATGAATAAGATTAGAGAAACATAATTTTTCATTGATAATAAGAAAGAGATTACAAGCAAATATTACATCTTTTTGTTCTCTCTATCTGCTAATCTATTCAACAGGAAAATAAAAGGTCAGTCCAAACCACTCCATTGTTAGCAAAAATTCCCAGATCCCATCTTTGCCACTTTATTTGGGTGGAAGTTGAAGGGATAAGGTTATTTTTGCTGACATATTCATTAACAATGGTTGGTGGTGTTGGATGAGGATGCCTTCGAGGAGATCCATGCCAATGTTGCTTGGAGGGCAGCATCGATGTCGATCACCTTTGCAGGTTTCTCTCTCTCGATCTCTTCCAGACCGGCATCCATTTGCAACCACAGCGTCTCAAGCTGCCTTTCCCACTCAAACGCTTCAAATTCTTCACGCGTATAGCTGAAGATGTCCCTATTCTCGACAAGATGAAGGTTCTTTTCTTTGATGGTAAGGTTGGCCATTGTTATTCAGAGTGTTTTGTTTGAAGGGTTTGTAATTTTACAGGGAAGACTGAAAGGTTAAAGGTTTAATGAACTAATCTGAGCAAGTCTCTAGGCCTTAAATAGAGATGGGTAAGAACGAAGTTCTTAAACGCTTCGTATTCTGGTTATTAAAGGCAACAGGTAAACGCTTCAAATTCTGGTTTTACTTGGGTCCAGATATTTTAAGAGAGTATTATTTTATTTTTGTTTAAATCAAATATTTTAATGTTTTAATTTGCAAAATACTCTTCTTAAAAATTAGCGCACGTGACCCACTCGCCCATTAATGTGTCCCACTTACCCATTATCGTGTCCCACTACACATTAATCTAGGAACTGATTGAGTGTTTGTTACATAAGAGATTGGGTTTTTAATTACTCTAATCACTTTTGTGTCCAAACGGTTGTGTTTTATTCTTACATCTCACAGTTCTCTTATTTTCCACTTGGGCATTCTCGCAAACACCTCTCCTACATACGTTTCTCTTGGAAATTCTTGCAAATTTCTTAACTCAATGGCTTCTAAAGCATTCACTGCTCTTGGTTTACGGTTTGTTCCTAACAACTATGAAGCTCCACTCTATCATCAACGCGTTCCAGAATCGTTTCATCTAATGCAGAACTTCTTGAGAGATTCAGAGATTGGACAAGCTCTGGTTGGACCTGAAACTCTCTCTGCGTCTCAAATTGCTACATTTTTGCAGAATTTAGTTTATGTGGATGGAGGAGAGAATGGAACTCCTAACATTATCTTCACTTATGAAGACAAAGATTATGTGATTACTCCACAGACTGTACGAGATACAATGGGGTTTGACACACATACTTCTTATACTCTGGTTAATGAAACTTATTTGAGAGAGATGCTACAAGAGATAGGTTACATGGAATCTCTTGACAAGCTTGGCGGTATAAAGAGACCAAATCTCAGAAAGGAATGGAACTTCTTCTTTGATTGCATTACAAGGACGTTCCAGAAGAAAGTCACCAACTGGGATGCCATTCCAATAGACAGTCTCCAAATCGGGTATTCTCTACTCTATGGTAGTAATTTTGACTTTGGTAGATATGTTCTGATGAACTTAGGTGATAAACTATCAGAGTCTACTACTGTTTATTATGCTCGTTTTTGTCAAATGCTGTTCAATGCATGTGTCCCTGGTCTAGAAATTGATGATACTGATGAAATTGATCCTTTTAGAGTCAATAAGAGAATATTCTCTGATATGACAAATAAGGATGTTGGTAAAGCAAATCTCCCTGCTTTTGTCATGCCACTTGCTCTGCAAAATTTTCTAAATCAACCACAAGAACCACAACAACCTGAACCACAAGAACAACAACAACCTGAACCACAACCACAACCACAACAACAACCTGAACCAAACCCTGAACCTCAACCAGAGCCACTAAACATTGACCGTACTCAAAAACCAAACACTGAATCACCTACATCACCTACTCACTCAGCACCTACAAAACAACCTTCACCCACTCCACAAACAAACTTTGAATCATCACAATCTCCACCAGAATCACAGTCTACAGCACAAAGAGTTAAGAAGGCAGTTACTGAACAACATGCAAGTGTTAAGCAAGCGAAAGAGACACAAAGAAAATCAAAACGGACATCTCCTGAAGCTGTTTATACTAGAAGAGTGTGTTGGGACAATCAGATCTTGGCACTACGAATTTTGATACACTAAATTATCGAGTACGAATAGAAAAATCACCTTGTTAACGGTTGATTCCACGCTCTTCTATTGTATTCCCAAATTCCCTTGAGCGAAGTGTGGCCTTCGTCTTCTCAAGTTAACCTCTCTTCTTGCTCCTGGGTGGCTACAAAATTTTTTCGACCAGCCCCCAGCAAGAAGAGAATAGGAATATATATAGGCTACAATAGGGATCATGGATAATTAGGTTGGGCCTTCTAATTACATCTTGAGCCTAGCCCAATGTAATTAAATATTAATTCAATCCACTAAAGAATTAATATTTGCACTACCTTTCCTAATACCGTAATTTAATTAATTAATTCGGTTCCAATATTATTTGCTTATTAAATTCCCCATGTCCATTAATTAAATAAATTACTGATAATTCATTTAATTAATATCTTTTATCCTTGATTATCCACTCAACCTTTATTTAATTATGCCGGAATAAATCCACCTGCAGGGTTTCACATAATTAAATCTTTTTGAGCTTTCAAGGGGACATCATTAACCCGAATATTATCAGGACATGGATTCCTTCAATAAATAATATCCCACCATATATATTATTTCATCACCCAAAATATAATGAAATAAATCAAAAGAATTATTTCATATATAAATCAAAGCATGTAAATAATATATACGTGTCAATTATTATTTCCGGATTAAGAACCTAAGCATTAATAATAACATAGAATCTTAGTTCACCTTCTTAATCAGTATAAGGGAACAATTCTAAATTTGATCCTGTTCAATATACACGAAGTATATTAGTATTATTTATTAGTCAATATAAACTAATCTAAATAATACTACAGCCATTCCAGTGGATTGTCTAACTCCACCTGTGCTGTGAACCTTATTATATTATATAAACCGTATTTAATAATCTAATATTCTGTATCCCATTTGATACTAGATTATTCACAATATATAATATTTAGACAACATGTAAACATTTAAATGATTCTCAATTAAACCGGCCAGAAATAAATGTAAATACTTCAAATAAATATTTTCAGTATACACCAACAATCTCCCACTTATACTAAAAATATTATATGAGTATATCAGTGTTTATTTAATCCACTATTACACAGAAAACTATGTGTCCATCCATCTGACTCCTATCGCTTCCACATGCCTGTCAAAAACTTTGGTTGGCAAACTCTTTGTGAAAGGATCTGCCCGGTTGTCTTCTGATGATATGTGAGCCACAACTATATCTCCTCGCTTTACGATTCCTCGTATGAGATGATACTTACGTTCAATATGTTTAGCTGCTTTGTGATCTCGCGGTTCCTTCGAATTTGCCACAGCACCAGTGTTATCACAATACACTGTCAAGCTCCTAGGAAAATTAGGTACCACATCCAAGTCCAAAAGGAAGTTCCTGAACCATACAGCCTCCTTTGCAGCCTCAGAGGCCGCCACGTACTCGGCTTCCATGGTAGAGTCTGCAATGCATTTCTGCTTTACACTCCTCCATATAACGGCTCCACCTCCCAAAGTAAAAACATATCCCGAGGTAGATTTCCTCTTATCCCTATCTGATTGGAAATCTGAATCAGTATATCCCAAAGGAAATAGATCTGAGGCCTTGTAAATTAACATATACTCCTTAGTCCTTCTCAGGCACTTGAGTATAGTTTTTACTGCACTCCAATGTTCCTGACCTGGGTTCGACTGATATCTACTAACCATGCCTACAGCAAAGCAGATGTCAGGCCTCGTACATAACATAGCATACATTAAGCTTCCACATGCCGAAGCATAAGGAACTGCTTTCATGCTCTCTATATCCTTAGGTGTCGAAGGACACTGCTTGTAACACCCCCAGATCCGGGGTCCGGGATCCGGTGGTTACGGCTTCCAATTCTGTCCACAACACTTGAACTTTCCTTAACATAAAATAAATTACGTCTCTATAACCCAACACAATAATATAAAACACACCCGTTATAGTCCCAGAGATGAAATCAGAGTAACACTCAAATTTTTATTAATCACATTATGAGTTCTTACAATCCAAAAGAATTTCAATATAAATACATACTCTTTGCCATCCATTTACATAAGGCATACTAGACCATATTCTTGGTACTGAAAGAATAAATATACCCTACCAATAGCTTCTTCTTCAGCTCTGGTAGTCTCATCGTCCTCGCCCGCGTCGAGTGCGCCTTGTGCGAGTCATCTGGTCTAGCTGTTGTTGTGATATAATAATAAAGCAAGGGTGAGCAATAGCCCACCAAGAATAATATTTAACTGAACGATAATATATAACAGTTCAAAAGTATCTTTCAAACCATATGCCATGCATTTACGGAAATGATGCCAGTATAATATGAACGATGAAGTTACAAGGTAACTCAAAATGTAAATATATGAGGGAATATCTGCTATGTCGAAAATAAGCAAGATATTAAAAAGAGGAACTTGCAAGGAAAATATTGCAATTCCAGTTACGAACACTTTTCCAGCTCTGCCAACAGTAATCATGTTGCAGGAAATAGATAAGTTTGGATGATGAACCAATGATGGAGTATTCACCGCGCCCGCTGTTCCAATCTTGATGATCAGTCAAGATCGTACAGCTCAAATTAGATTTACTACCGGTAGAAGGAAGAACTGACGGCTTTACTTGTCTACCGCCTTACTAGCTCTCCCCGGCCAACGGTTGGGCCAAAGGAGATGGACCGGCGCTACTCGGCCTCTTACACGACTCCTAGTTCAAATAGAGTTCATGATTCTGAATGTAACGTTCGTCCCCCTTTCCCCAAGTATAATACTTGTTGATAAGACTCTACAAGGTAGTCGTATCTAGTTGGAAAGGAAAATTCACCAATAACTTCCAAGCTGTGGCTTGGTATCGAATATCAACTTGTTCCAACAATCTTACCCCTCGAAAGATGAGAAGGTAAACAACGACTTAATAAGTCAACAGCACCCGAGTTGCGAGTGAAGAGAATACTCTATGACCGGGAAGTCGACAAGATAAATAACATCTTCCAAGTAAGGTTCCCTTATTATTAGAGAGGTAGACTCGAAGAAGAATGATGTCTGAGAACCTTTCTTGATATAAGATTAATAATAATATGACTCCGAAATATTTTCTGTAATAATCGAAGAAGATAAACCTTATCGAGGTTATTCTAAGTATGAAATAAATATTCAGAGAATATTTATTGAATTAAAATATTTTACAGAATATTTAGGAATATGAAAGAATATCTTTAATCAGAGTATTTCTCAAATAATCCTTGAAGAAATATCTAGAGAATATTTATTGCATAATTAAATATTCAAATGAATATTCAGAATAATATTCATTAATTAATAAGACCTGAAAAGAATATTTAAAATATTTAAAATAATATTCGATGATTAAATAGAACCCTGGATGAATATTCAAAATAATATTCATAATTTATTAGGAATTTAAATGTTTATTGAAAAAGTAATATTCGTTTAATGAATAATATTCTAAATGAATATCAAGTAATATTCATTTAGTAATCCAAGCTTTAAAGGAATATTCGAGATAAGACTCGATAAATAAATCAAGCTTCAGATGAATATTAGAATAATATTCATCAAGTAAGTAATATCTTAAATGAATATTCAAAAGTAATATTCATTTAATAAAGTAATATTCTAAATGGATATTCAAATAATATTCATTTAGTAGTCCAATCTTTAGAAGAATATTCGGAATAATAATCGATAACCTATTCGACTTTGAATGAATATTGAAAAATATTATTCGTCGAATGGTTACGTTCAAATAATTATTTGAAGTAAGGATCGTTAAAATAATTAGTCTCGAACGAATATTCAAATAATATTCGTCGCCCAAATAATAGAAAATATTTACTTAAATATTTTCCTCCGAGGTAATCTCGATATATCAAGGAATATTGACTCCCGGTCTATTTTTGATTAATAAGATGTATACGCCCTTCTATGAGGGTCTTACAATAATCGGCTTATAACTGATATATAACTATCTAGCTTATAAGCCAACAATAACATTCAGGGAACAAGTATATCACTTCAACTTGAAAGTAGGCATGCATGCAATGGCATATGTATATCAGCATATATATATATATATTTATTCAATCACAACAACAGCCTGAAAGAAGGGAATTGAAACTTGCCTGGTAGTCGAGTACGGTAAGGGGTAGTGGTAGCGGGTCCCGGTTCAGCTTGGTGATCTATAAATAGCCAAGGCATTCGGGATTAATCACTTAACATATTAAAAGTTAAGTTATACTTAATTCGAAACACGTTCTTGAGTTATCTCGTTATACCCCTTTTAGTGGATTACTTTTATCACTGATCCGACCCGACATCCGTTCGTTAATACGACATGTCATTGTACTTATACTTGGGACATACTTAAGTCATATGAGTTCTAAAGTCGATCGTTACGAACCAATACTATACTCCGAGTTTTATCGTCCGTTTTCTAAGTGTTTTACCGAAGTTATAAAAGAGTCGTCTTTTAGGGGTTCGTTCGCGTTTAACCTCGACTCGAACATTTTTAATAAATCGAAAAATGATCTTTTTGACATACGGTTTTCTTTCACGCCTTCCTTTTTACCTCTAGTATTTATTTACCAAGATTCGCCATGACGTTACATAGTTTACGAGGGTTCAATTACAGTTACGAACTTTCGTTTACGGATTCGAACTACTTTTAGTAATTTGGTCATAAATCCTAAACCGTAAGTCCGTTTCACGTGATCTTTATATCAAAACGAAGCTTAGAACATTACCTATCCTATCATGGCAGATAAGGTCTCTGGACAGTAGGGGTTCGACATGGAAAATGGCATACAAAACATGGTATTGCAAAATCGGGCATTATAACGGCTGTAAATCGAATATTCTAAAATTCATAACAATCAATCCAAGCCACACCGGGCATACTATACATGGTTTTCATCTTAACCAGTCCAAGAAGGTTTCAATTAACCATCATAATCATCAAAACTCTTAAATCATCACTACTAACTACATAATCATGCTTTTATGCATATAACAACACCATAATCTTAACTAATCTAAAACCATCAAGAACATATATAAAACTCAAAGTAAGATCTTGGGTTCTTAAGAATTATACCTTCCTTGGAGAGTGTACAAGCTATAATAACCCTTATATAGTCCTTGTATGGCTTTAACAAAGCTTAAATCATCCAAAGAAACCAAGAAATCAAAGTTAGTTTCTTGAAAACACTATTCACCCTCATCTTTGAGGATTTATTTGAAAATGGAAAACATGGAGTTTGAAGCTAAGATTTCTAGGAGATCATTTTTATGAAATATAGGACTCACCATAAAAATTTGGAGATCAAACAATGGTTGGAAGGTGGATTTTGAAATCTTAAAACTCCAAAATTCGAAGTGCCTTGGTTTTGGGGAAAAAACAGTGAACTTCTCGAATTTATTTACCCATCCAAACGATCTTCAAAAATTATGAAATTAAATCCCCAACTTCACCTTGATGTGTAGAAGCTCCATGAATTTTTTCATGATTTTTAGATGAGTAGATCTAGGTGAAAAAAAATGGCAAAGACCCCTGCCCTGGAAAATGCAACTGCTGGAAAAATGGGGGAGAGGTGGTGTTTGCTTGGCTTTGATCTTGCTCTCATCTTATCTAAAGTGAATTATTGAATGCCTTTGGATAATATCTTGTCCATAAAGTAGCTTTAATAAAGTTCTAGGTCATGCATGATGTAATTAAATGGACAAGTGTTGGTTTGTAATGGTAAGATGATGACAAGAAGCTAAGTACTTGGTTATGTTTGCTAAGTATACTAGTTGCTCATGTAACTACTTAGTTACTTGGTCTTATCTCCTTGTACATGCATGCATCTTGATCCTCTGTTTGTTCTTTGTCCGGTTATTGCTCAATTCGTTGCTCGTTCGAGGGACTAACTCATTCGTTTCTAGTTAGGGTTTTACCGAAAACCTTCTTAATATTTATACTACTATTCCTCATCTTTCTTAATACTTCTCGAATTTAAATTCCTTAATTCTCTTTTATAAATCCTTAAGTCTTGCAGTGTCCAGGGAAATCTCGGAGAAAATAAAAGTGCTATTTTTCTGAATCCGACAGCTTTTACATACACTTATTTTCCTCCTGGATCACTAATACGAACTCAGAAATCCGTTCCGAATACCGGGTATAACCTTATTATAATAATATTCCAAATTCCACCAAAATCACTATTCATCACTTATTTTTATTTAATTCCTATAGTTGGGAAAATGAACCTGGTTCACCCTCGAGTGTTCCTTAACCTTTTTACGGAACCGCTGGGCTTATAATAGATATTGATTTGGATGACATGAGGGTATCTATTTCTCTCTAGGGAATCTTATCTTAACTTTCTAGGAGATAGATTATTGTAACCTTAGTTATCACCCAATAGCATCCTTCAGGCCATATAACCTTGGAATATATATCCTTTCATTATTCATTCATTAAAACCAGTATTACATTCTAGTTGTAACCCCTATTCATTCTTACATCAATACATAATAAAAAGTTTTAATTCTACCCAAAAATCTGGGTTCTTACAGTCTCCCCTCCTTAAAAGGATTCCGTCCCGGAATCAGGTAGAAGACAATTGGGTATTTGTTGGTTATTTCACTTTCCAATTCTCTGGTCGATCCTTACACACTCCAATCTTTCTAAAGCATCTCATACTGGTGTTACAATACACCCTTTATCCGTTCTACCAATTCTTTGATACTTTCGCATGACACATTAACCGGTATACGCTCTTGTCCGATCTTATACTATTAATCTTATTGGTACGTGCAGTGACTTCGGTATCACTAACGCGCTACGAAATTCGGAGATACCCTCACTCGTAATTTTGCAATTCCTAATCTTCGCAATCTCGATGTATATATATTGAATTAGAAGAATTTATTGAGAGATCACTATGATCAATGAACATTTGTTATATTGCATAGCTAGTACAGAAGGGGGCCAGCCTCTAGTACTTGACAAGCAATTAAACAATTAATGGCATTCCACTTAGACTCCTATCACACAGACAGAGAGTCACGTAGTAGTACCTCCCCTCCTTAAAGGGTTGTTCTTCTCAATTTAGAGGAAAATAAATAGGGGATATTAAAAGGAAAGAATTTCAGAGAATTATATAAGAAGATTTTCATGATTGTCAAAATATCATACTCAGAATTTACCTCTGAACTATAGAGGTTTATTAGGGAAGAAAGTAATCGTATTCGTATCAAATACTACTTTATCGTAATCTCACATATCACATGTCCTTGTTTCTCTGTCCCTCATTCTATGGACCTATACTCTTGTTTGATATTAGCATTACTTACTTTTGGAAAATCCTTCAACCTCTCAGGTTAAAATCATGGATTTCTCGCTTGACATTTTTATTACTGGCATTTCACGCCACGACACTGGCCATTTCATATTCATAATTCTAACACCATCAGGTTGTCATTCCGATAGCTCATTAGGAAAACCCATTCATCAATCCATTCATAGCATTCCTTGCTTCACTTCCATCATTATTTCCCATTCTTTTCTTTATCAATCACATCCATCTTATCATCTAGTTCTCATTCACTTCTGTTATTGAACTCCACCGTCACCTTATTAGGGGAACGCGTGTTACCTTTATTCAATATACGTGGCACGTTTGTGGTCAAACTTTCCTTTGTTCAACCATCTAGATTTCACTTTTTCATTTCATGAGTCTCTTTATTACTCAGTCAATCTATTTCATATTTTCTCGAATTTTCCAAACTTAAAAGGAGTCAATTTGCATGTCATTCATGCTCCTAATTCCAACTTTCCGCTTTGGCCAATACCCTTACCTTGCCAATTCCATACTCTTCTTGCTTCATTACTGGAGCTTCTCATGAGTCTGCCTATCTGACTCTCTTATTAATTCCCAATTCTATTTCCATCTCTATCAGTCTCTTGTCTTTATTTCTACTATAATTATTTTATGAACCATCATAACCTAATTCTTCATTTCAAATATCCCGTCGTTCCAGAAATTACACCATCCGAAATAAACCTGGATGATTTCTCTAACTTAGATTCAATTCGACATTTCCACAGTCGTTACCACCTAATTTCTCAGAAGGATCACCATCGCTTATCGTTTACGCAGTGCTTTAATAACTAAGCATCAAAATTATCAATTCAAGATCCTCTAGGAACACAAAATAATCACTATTCCCTATCCATAGGGAATGCTTCCTGAACTTGACGTAGATATTACATGAAGCAGATAAAATTGCAGGAAAGCTTCCAGCATCGCAGCTGGAACAGGCTGGTGAGATTATTAATCATATATCTCCGGTAGAAGACTAAAAGCTTATCGGTTTGCTTAATCGCTTGCCAACCTCATAATTCTCTATCTTGTTTGCACAGAAATACACCAACATAAACTTGCTTGTCATTCATCATCGTGCCATTTGGCTTATCAGTATTTGTACCCTCTCTATTTGTGGTCATTTACTACCAATTCATTGTTACTTAACCTCCCTTCTCTCTTTCCAAAGAAAAGGCAAGTCTCTTGGGGAATTTGGTCTGGTCTGTCGTAGAGCCTCCTAATGTCGGTAATGTGCTACTGGCAACATCAGGAATCGAATCTTTACTTAAACTATTCTTATAGTTGATCCTGGCACAATCATCAAATGGAATGTAACTTCCTCTACCACATTATGACCATCAAGGTCCTTACATTATCATTCTATTTCTTTGGTCTGAGCATTTATGCTTACTCCCCTATATTTAAAGTGTCGGCCACCTCGTTGGCCTTTCCTGATTATAATAATCAATGTTTTCTAGATCTATTCTAACTCAGGGTGGAAGCATTCTCCCTTAAATTCTGCTGAATGAGAGAAAGCATCTATCAGTCTTTTCCAAAAGTCATTGCTTCCACCTTTCTAGTGCGATCTTGACTACAGGTACTCCAAATCATACCTAGGATATTTTCTTACTTAAATCCCTTCTTGTTTTAGGATAATCTCAACCTTATTGGTTCAACCCATACTTCCTCAGGGTTTCATACATGCCTCATCTGGCATTATTGTTACGATGTCATACATTCCTTACCAAACTTCCATTTTTGAAGTTTGGAATATTACCCTTTTTCCTTGTAAGGTTTCGTAGGCCATCCTTATCATTCCTCCGGTATTTTCTGGGTACCGGGTATATCAGAATGTCATTGATCAATACTCTAATAATTCTATCTATGTTCTTTCCAGAACTCTTTTTAATAATCCTTACCGGTCATTGTTGCCTTAGCAAGTCCAGCTCATAACATCTGAAGTCATAATGTCGTTATTAGGGTTAATGCCACCCCTTGTGCATTCCCCAGGGTTTGTCTTAATTTATGGATATCCTATCCTTAATTCAACTGCCAAGGAATTCTTGCATCTTATAATTGGCAATCAGATCATGTATCCTTAATAAAGGTCTCTTTTCAATCATTCTCATTTGATAATCGATCGGTAGTTTAATGCCACCCTCTTCTTTCAGATAGTTGTCAGCCTATTTGGCCTTCCAAAAAGGCAACGTATGCCAATCTCTTCTCTTACCGAACTTGTTAATGGTAGCAAGGATGTTCTGGAAGATATTGGTCGAGTTCAACGTGAATCTCTTAGTGCTTATCGTTCTTCGCAAAGGTACTTGCCTCAGACAAAATTCCTACAGCATACTGTTCAATTTCTGACCTTTTCTATACCCTCTTCATATACCTTCATTGTTTACTTTCCTCCGTCATAATATATTCATGGTATTCATGATACCCTAACATCATACATCTCAAGTCACTATACTTCCATTTTACTCGAAATCTTGAACAACCATATACACATGAGTCACTTTAGTACGGGTGACCCCATCCCAAAAAGGTCTAGTGAATTCCCAATCAAAACATGGGTTGTTCGGCAGAAGATTCAAACGATCTCATTAATGTTTCCTTTATATCAGAAGCCCTTGCAGTCGGTGCTTTCTTAGAAGCAACCCTGCTTTGTCTTTTCATTGCTGGTCTAGTCACTTTATAGTCCGTTGGGACTTGGCCTCAACTGGCCACACATAAAAAATATATGATTTTAGGGGTTGGCTAATAGCATTACTTTTCTAGCAATTGCCGGCATAGTGCCTTCTTCTTTGATACCTTTCTACCTTTCCAAAACTTTACTCCATATAAGTCTTAATCGACTACTCGGCACCGTCTCCGGTCACCTTTCCTCCACTTTTATCTTTTCAACTATTCTTATCAATCCTGCGTGCCACACAAGCTTACCATTCCTGGCATAACAGCCTCTTCATTTAAGTCAATCCTAGAATTTCTCAATCCAGCTGGTTTCTTACTTACATTTCCTATTTTCGTCCAATCTCACTTCATCATTTTATCACTACCGTCGATTGTAATGCTCAGGGTCCGTTTACTAACCCATTTTACAGCATCCTTACCCAAATCACAGGGTTTGCTCCAATTTTTTTTTTTTTTTTTTTCTTCCATGACATTCTCTGATAATCAGAAAGACAAGGTTTGCCAAAATTCACCGAATTCCTTTCCAGACTCAGGGAAATTTTGATCAATCTACCCACCTACTGGTAACATTAAGGAGACCAGTTTCGAAACCTGAAGAATAGTTCTATGAACCTCCAAGCAGGTGGAATCATAAGCAGTCATAGTTAACGAAATAATCATCATCGGATTGGAAATTTAACCCCTGGAGAGGAACCAATTATATACATCCCTTAGAAGGGAATTAACAGTTTTAAACTGAAACTTGTCACAATGTCCTGATACCTATACGTCCTGATATTCAATATTACCAAATGTCAGTCTACCTGACTACCAGTGTCAGAAGGAACATTACCGTCGGAGTTGGTTGTTCCACAAAAATTGGCACTACTAAGGCCATCCGAACCTGGTGAACCATGCTGTCCGAATGCATCCGCAAGTACTTTGTCGTGCTGCGCAAGCACACATCCTAATCTTTTATGCGAAGCATCGTTGGTAGCACAAAGTCTCCCTTTTTCCATTAAACAATGCCAACTCTTGGTCATTACCAATTTCATCTTTTAGCTCCAGGAAGATTTTCTCACATTTTTCTCTTTAACTGCTGATCGTATTACTTGATCCGTTATAATTCCGCGTCGGAGTAAACTTAAGGTAACTTTTATAATCCATTCAAAGAAAAGAAAGAATTTAATATTCCTCTGAGTCACATGCATCTAGCATTTCTGGTTCATCATTTCACTGAGTTAAATTAACCATATACTTAGTCTCTGACAATAGTCTCATTACGAGTTCGTCTTGACTCACTGGTCTTATCTTCCGGTAAGTTCTGAGATCATTGTCTTGCTTACTACTTCCTTATATAACTTTATCCAATCATGCTGTCACTTCCCAATGTTTTCACTTTCTAACTGATTCATTCATAAAATGGACATTTTCTTGAATAAAACAATTTCATCAACCTCAATTTGGTTCCATAAATTACAACCTATGACATCTGCCTTCTCATGGAGAATTATTATTTACAATATTCATACTTATTCATTTATCAAATGATATGGCACTTACTGCCTCTTCTCAACTATTCCTAGGGACTCTGCTCCTCGCCTTATATCGATGCTTTTGATAATCATACATCCTTCTAGCACTCTTTTCGTTAATATGAAAGTCTCTAATGATTCTCATCTATTCCCGTATAAGATCTCAAGTAATTCTTCCAATCCTTCTTGCTTGCTGGTACTACCTCCAGTAGTCCAGCCACGAATCCAACATGAATCTTCAGTTCTCTTGCTAATAGCTTAGTTCTTTATGCCCACTTTTCTGAGCTCTATACCTTAATCATCTCAGTCTTTCTGGCTACAGCCCTCATTCCTCGAGGGTAAGCTCCTTATCCTAACAAGATTTTCCTTATCTGCTGGAACCTCTTCCGGGTCTCCAGTAGGGTACTCTATTGAATTTACCCACTGATCTTCAACATATAATAAAGCATCATCGCGCTGCTGCTCGTATGCCTCAAGGTCTGTTGCCTTACTTGTCGATGGGATATCGAGCTAAGTTACTATCATGATACTTAATAGTTCCCATAAGAGTTTTATAGGTCATCACTACATTAAGTAGTCCGACTATGAACTTGGCAAGAGTTCTTGTTATATTATTGAATTTATTGTTTTAACGTCGCCTCATCTCTGGGGTTTATAACGTACGCTCTGATACCACTTCTGTAACACCCCCAGATCCGGGGTCCGGGATCCGGTGGTTACGGCTTCCAATTCTGTCCACAACACTTGAACTTTCCTTAACATAAAATAAATTACGTCTCTATAACCCAACACAATAATATAAAACACACCCGTTATAGTCCCAGAGATGAAATCAGAGTAACACTCAAATTTTTATTAATCACATTATGAGTTCTTACAATCCAAAAGAATTTCAATATAAATACATACTCTTTGCCATCCATTTACATAAGGCATACTAGACCATATTCTTGGTACTGAAAGAATAAATATACCCTACCAATAGCTTCTTCTTCAGCTCTGGTAGTCTCATCGTCCTCGCCCGCGTCGAGTGCGCCTTGTGCGAGTCATCTGGTCTAGCTGTTGTTGTGATATAATAATAAAGCAAGGGTGAGCAATAGCCCACCAAGAATAATATTTAACTGAACGATAATATATAACAGTTCAAAAGTATCTTTCAAACCATATGCCATGCATTTACGGAAATGATGCCAGTATAATATGAACGATGAAGTTACAAGGTAACTCAAAATGTAAATATATGAGGGAATATCTGCTATGTCGAAAATAAGCAAGATATTAAAAAGAGGAACTTGCAAGGAAAATATTGCAATTCCAGTTACGAACACTTTTCCAGCTCTGCCAACAGTAATCATGTTGCAGGAAATAGATAAGTTTGGATGATGAACCAATGATGGAGTATTCACCGCGCCCGCTGTTCCAATCTTGATGATCAGTCAAGATCGTACAGCTCAAATTAGATTTACTACCGGTAGAAGGAAGAACTGACGGCTTTACTTGTCTACCGCCTTACTAGCTCTCCCCGGCCAACGGTTGGGCCAAAGGGGATGGACCGGCGCTACTCGGCCTCTTACACGACTCCTAGTTCAAATAGAGTTCATGATTCTGAATGTAACGTTCGTCCCCCTTTCCCCAAGTATAATACTTGTTGATAAGACTCTACAAGGTAGTCGTATCTAGTTGGAAAGGAAAATTCACCAATAACTTCCAAGCTGTGGCTTGGTATCGAATATCAACTTGTTCCAACAATCTTACCCCTCGAAAGATGAGAAGGTAAACAACGACTTAATAAGTCAACAGCACCCGAGTTGCGAGTGAAGAGAATACTCTATGACCGGGAAGTCGACAAGATAAATAACATCTTCCAAGTAAGGTTCCCTTATTATTAGAGAGGTAGACTCGAAGAAGAATGATGTCTGGGAACCTTTCTTGATATAAGATTAATAATAATATGACTCCGAAATATTTTCTGTAATAATCGAAGAAGATAAACCTTATCGAGGTTATTCTAAGTATGAAATAAATATTCAGAGAATATTTATTGAATTAAAATATTTTACAGAATATTTAGGAATATGAAAGAATATCTTTAATCAGAGTATTTCTCAAATAATCCTTGAAGAAATATCTAGAGAATATTTATTGCATAATTAAATATTCAAATGAATATTCAGAATAATATTCATTAATTAATAAGACCTGAAAAGAATATTTAAAATATTTAAAATAATATTCGATGATTAAATAGAACCCTGGATGAATATTCAAAATAATATTCATAATTTATTAGGAATTTAAATGTTTATTGAAAAAGTAATATTCGTTTAATGAATAATATTCTAAATGAATATCAAGTAATATTCATTTAGTAATCCAAGCTTTAAAGGAATATTCGAGATAAGACTCGATAAATAAATCAAGCTTCAGATGAATATTAGAATAATATTCATCAAGTAAGTAATATCTTAAATGAATATTCAAAAGTAATATTCATTTAATAAAGTAATATTCTAAATGGATATTCAAATAATATTCATTTAGTAGTCCAATCTTTAGAAGAATATTCGGAATAATAATCGATAACCTATTCGACTTTGAATGAATATTGAAAAATATTATTCGTCGAATGGTTACGTTCAAATAATTATTTGAAGTAAGGATCGTTAAAATAATTAGTCTCGAACGAATATTCAAATAATATTCGTCGCCCAAATAATAGAAAATATTTACTTAAATATTTTCCTCCGAGGTAATCTCGATATATCAAGGAATATTGACTCCCGGTCTATTTTTGATTAATAAGATGTATACGCCCTTCTATGAGGGTCTTACAATAATCGGCTTATAACTGATATATAACTATCTAGCTTGTAAGCCAACAATAACATTCAGGGAACAAGTATATCACTTCAACTTGAAAGTAGGCATGCATGCAATGGCATATGTATATCAGCATATATATATATATTTATTCAATCACAACAACAGCCTGAAAGAAGGGAATTGAAACTTGCCTGGTAGTCGAGTACGGTAAGGGGTAGTGGTAGCGGGTCCCGGTTCAGCTTGGTGATCTATAAATAGCCAAGGCATTCGGGATTAATCACTTAACATATTAAAAGTTAAGTTATACTTAATTCGAAACACGTTCTTGAGTTATCTCGTTATACCCCTTTTAGTGGATTACTTTTATCACTGATCCGACCCGACATCCGTTCGTTAATACGACATGTCATTGTACTTATACTTGGGACATACTTAAGTCATATGAGTTCTAAAGTCGATCGTTACGAACCAATACTATACTCCGAGTTTTATCGTCCGTTTTCTAAGTGTTTTACCGAAGTTATAAAAGAGTCGTCTTTTAGGGGTTCGTTCGCGTTTAACCTCGACTCGAACATTTTTAATAAATCGAAAAATGATCTTTTTGACATACGGTTTTCTTTCACGCCTTCCTTTTTACCTCTAGTATTTATTTACCAAGATTCGCCATGACGTTACATAGTTTACGAGGGTTCAATTACAGTTACGAACTTTCGTTTACGGATTCGAACTACTTTTAGTAATTTGGTCATAAATCCTAAACCGTAAGTCCGTTTCACGTGATCTTTATATCAAAACGAAGCTTAGAACATTACCTATCCTATCATGGCAGATAAGGTCTCTGGACAGTAGGGGTTCGACATGGAAAATGGCATACAAAACATGGTATTGCAAAATCGGGCATTATAACGGCTGTAAATCGAATATTCTAAAATTCATAACAATCAATCCAAGCCACACCGGGCATACTATACATGGTTTTCATCTTAACCAGTCCAAGAAGGTTTCAATTAACCATCATAATCATCAAAACTCTTAAATCATCACTACTAACTACATAATCATGCTTTTATGCATATAACAACACCATAATCTTAACTAATCTAAAACCATCAAGAACATATATAAAACTCAAAGTAAGATCTTGGGTTCTTAAGAATTATACCTTCCTTGGAGAGTGTACAAGCTATAATAACCCTTATATAGTCCTTGTATGGCTTTAACAAAGCTTAAATCATCCAAAGAAACCAAGAAATCAAAGTTAGTTTCTTGAAAACACTATTCACCCTCATTTTTGAGGATTTATTTGAAAATGGAAAACATGGAGTTTGAAGCTAAGATTTCTAGGAGATCATTTTTATGAAATATAGGACTCACCATAAAAATTTGGAGATCAAACAATGGTTGGAAGGTGGATTTTGAAATCTTAAAACTCCAAAATTCGAAGTGCCTTGGTTTTGGGGGAAAAACAGTGAACTTCTCGAATTTATTTACCCATCCAAACGATCTTCAAAAATTATGAAATTAAATCCCCAACGTCACCTTGATGTGTAGAAGCTCCATGAATTTTTTCATGATTTTTAGATGAGTAGATCTAGGTGAAAAAAAATGGCAAAGACCCCTGCCCTGGAAAATGCAACTGCTGGAAAAATGGGGGAGAGGTGGTGTTTGCTTGGCTTTGATCTTGCTCTCATCTTATCTAAAGTGAATTATTGAATGCCTTTGGATAATATCTTGTCCATAAAGTAGCTTTAATAAAGTTCTAGGTCATGCATGATGTAATTAAATGGACAAGTGTTGGTTTGTAATGGTAAGATGATGACAAGAAGCTAAGTACTTGGTTATGTTTGCTAAGTATACTAGTTGCTCATGTAACTACTTAGTTACTTGGTCTTATCTCCTTGTACATGCATGCATCTTGATCCTCTGTTTGTTCTTTGTCCGGTTATTGCTCAATTCGTTGCTCGTTCGAGGGACTAACTCATTCGTTTCTAGTTAGGGTTTTACCGAAAACCTTCTTAATATTTATACTACTATTCCTCATCTTTCTTAATACTTCTCGAATTTAAATTCCTTAATTCTCTTTTATAAATCCTTAAGTCTTGCAGTGTCCAGGGAAATCTCGGAGAAAATAAAAGTGCTATTTTTCTGAATCCGACAGCTTTTACATACACTTATTTTCCTCCTGGATCACTAATACGAACTCAGAAATCCGTTCCGAATACCGGGTATAACCTTATTATAATAATATTCCAAATTCCACCAAAATCACTATTCATCACTTATTTTTATTTAATTCCTATAGTTGGGAAAATGAACCTGGTTCACCCTCGAGTGTTCCTTAACCTTTTTACGGAACCGCTGGGCTTATAATAGATATTGATTTGGATGACATGAGGGTATCTATTTCTCTCTAGGGAATCTTATCTTAACTTTCTAGGAGATAGATTATTCTAACCTTAGTTATCACCCAATAGCATCCTTCAGGCCATATAACCTTGGAATATATATCCTTTCATTATTCATTCATTAAAACCAGTATTACATTCTAGTTGTAACCCCTATTCATTCTTACATCAATACATAATAAAAAGTTTTAATTCTACCCAAAAATCTGGGTTCTTACACTGCTCCTTGGATAGAGCCACTCCATGCTTAAAAGGTAGAAAACCTTTCTTAGAGTTCTGCATGTTAAAACGAGCTAATACTTCATCAATGTAGGGCTCTTGAGATAAAGCCAACATCCTTTTCTTGCGATCCCTTATTACTTTGATCCCAAGGATGTATGCCGCTTCACCTAAGTCCTTCATTTCAAATTGTTTGAACAACCATGCCTTTATTGATGACAACATCTTAACATTGTTTCCAATGAGTAAAATGTCATCTACATACAGTACTAGAAAAACCACTGCATTACCCTCACTTCTCTTATACACACATGATTCGCTTGGACTTTGATCAAATCCATATGACTGGACTGCCTGATCAAAACGAATATTCCAGTCCCTAGAAGCTTGTTTTAGTCCATAAATAGACCTCTTAAGCTTACAAACAAGATGCTCTTGGCCTTCCTTAATGAATCCTTTTGGTTGTTGCATATAGATGGTTTCCTCAAGACTTCCATTAAGGAAAGCTGTCTTGACATCCATTTGCCAAATCTCATAATCGAGATGAGCTGCTATAGATAAAAGAATCCGGATCGACTTAAGCATAACAACTGGCGAAAAGGTTTCCTCATAATCGATCCCTTCTTTCTGAGTATACCCGTTCGCAACAAGTCGTGCTTTCCAGGCTTTCACCTTTTTGTCAGATCCTCTTTTCTTCTTGTAGATCCACATACATCCAATGGGTTTTACACATTTGGGTGGTTCCACGAGCTCCCAAACTTGATTAGAATACATAGATTCCATCTCAGATTCCATTGCTTTTTGCCAAAGATCTGCATCTTTATCTAGAATTGCTTGTTCGTATGTCTTGGGATCCTCATCATGTTCACCAGAGACCAAGTCCGAGGACTCTCCCAAAAACATGAATCTATCAGGTTGTTGAACAACCCTCCCACTACGACGAAGCACCGGTGTGGTATTAGTGACAGGTTGTGCATTTTCTTGTGGTTGATCTACTTGTACTATTGGCACTTGGGGATTATCTGTCCCTCCCACTAGTTCCTCTAAAACGATACTACTCATGGGTTTGTGGTTCATTATATAGTCTTCTTCTAATAATCTAGCATTGGTGCTAACAATGATATCTCGATCCCTAGGACTATAAAATGAATAACCTTTCGTTCCCATGGGATAGCCTACAAACAGCCTTACTTCTGTACGAGATTCTAACTTAGTCGCGTTCTTGTTCAGCACATGTGCTGGACAACCCCAAATCCGAATATGTCTTCGACTTGGTTTGCTACCAGTCCACAATTCTATTGGAGTCTTGGGAACCGACTTAGAAGGTACCAAGTTTAGAAGGTAAGCCGCTGTTTCTATCGCATATCCCCAGAACGACTTGGGTAAATCTGAATAACTCATCATCGATCTAACACTCTCTAAAAGAGTCCGATTCCTTCTCTCTGCTACACCATTCTGCTGAGGTGTGCCAGGTGCAGACAACTAGGATGCAATCCCATTTTCTGATAAATATTCCCTAAATTCTCCAACCAAGTATTCGCCACCACGATCTGATCGTAGTGACTTGATACATTTTCCAAGTTGTCGCTTCTCCGCACTTGCTTTGTACTCTTTGAATTTTTCAAAGCACTCAGACTTACGGCGCAACAAATAAATGTACCCATATCTAGAATAATCGTCAATGAAAGTGACAAAATACTCATAACCTCCTCTTGCTTGGATACTCATAGGTCCACATAAATCAGTATGAACCAATTCTAACACTTCTTTAGCTCTATTCCCCTTTGCTTTAAAAGGCCTATTAGTCATCTTACCTTCCAAGCAGGATTCACAAACTGGAAATGGCTCCACTGCCAACGAGCCTAATGGCCCATCTACTACCAGTCTTTGAATCCTCCTCAAGTTAATATGACCTAATCTTAAGTGCCAAAGATATGTTTGGTTCAATTCAGAAGGTTTCTTTCTTTTATTTGAGCTAGAAAGAATGTTATTAGTTTCCTTATGTTGCAGCATTGGTTGGATAGGATTAATAATATACAAATTGTCTTGCAATGTACCAGAACATATAACTCGTTTATTCATCATAATAGAAACATTACGATCCAAACAAACATTATAACCATCCATGGCAAGTTTAGAAACCGAAATTAAATTCCTTCTAAACGAAGGTACATAAAGACAATTGTTCAAAACCAAAATCCTATCATCGCCAAAAGACAATGTAATTATTCCAACTGCAACTACTGCTACTTTCGTAGCATCTCCCATGAACACATATATCTCGCCATCTCTAAGCATTCTGGATTGCTGGAACCCCTGCATAGAGTTACAAACATGGTCAGTGGCTCCTGTATCTACACACCAAGTGCTCGTAGATATAGCCGCTATATATGTTTCTGTAACTAGAGAAAGAGACATACCAGTATTGTTTGTCTTCTTAGGAATAGGACAATCCTGTTTCCAGTGACCTGACTGCTTGCACCTGAAGCACTTACCCTTAGGCTTTTTCACACCACCTTGAACTCCCACTGCATTAGCAATCTTTCCAGCTTTCTGTGTCTGAGTCTTTTTCTTCTTCTTGCCTTTCGGCTTAGATGAAGAAGCTTTCTCGGCCACATTCACTTGAACATTCTGCTTAAAGAGTCCTTCAGCTGCCTGAAGTTCTGTCAGAAGTTCCGCGAGACTATACATCCTTTTGTTCATGGTGTAATTCAAGCGGAACTGCTCAAAACTTTTGGGCAAGCTCATAAGGATGATATCGATCTGGGTTTCCCCATCAATATCAGCACCAAGGATCTCCATCTCATTCAGATGAGACATCATTCTGAGAACATGATCCCTTACAGGTGTTCCTTCAACCATCTGAGTGTTCATTAAAGCCTTCATTGCTACTTGCCTAGCAGCCCTATTCTGTTCTCCAAAAAGTTCCTTGAGATTAAAGAGCATATCTGAAGCAGTGGGCATAGCCTGATGCTGATGCTGTAAAACACCCGACATTGCTGCCAGAATGTAACATCGTGACATCTCATCAGCCTTAATCCACCGCTTATAATACTCCTTCTCACTTTCAAGAGCATCTTCAGCAGGCTGGTCTGGCTTGGGTTCATAAGTACAAAATTTGTACTCCTCGGCAGTCAACACTATGTCCAAATTACGTTTCCATTCAATATAGTTCGGTCCAGTAAGTTTGTTATCCTTAAGTATGGTGAATAGTGGATTAAAGCCCATAGTGATCTAATCCTGAGAATCATACATGTAACACATAATCAGATAGTTGCATAAATCTTAAATCCTATTGGTTTCCTCTAACAATTAATTAAAATTAATGCACTAATATTTAAACACCATAAGTATCTGGTACGCCACGATGGATGACATATATACCACTTAAATTCGTTTAAATATTACTTTGGTCCTATTACTAAATAATACGCCACGTTAGGGTGGACTATATATTATTTTTCATAGCTAAGTGTATACCATTATTAAATCTTAAATTAATAAAAAGACTGGATACCACCATTAAATATTTCAAATCAATAATCGATAATAGGATAATTCCCAGATCGGGGGGAGCATTGTCAAGAGGCATCACTTAAGACCCCTTTCTAGACAGAATCATCCTTTCTCTCTATATTGAAAATCTATATTCAATCATTGGCACCCTTCTAATTAATCAAATTCTATGAAACTTGGTACGCCACGTTGGGTGGCATATATACCTTTCAATATTCGTAATTAATTTAAGAAGTTTATCCTAGTAATATCCATAACACTATCTGACACCATAAATCATATGCCACGTTAGGGTGAACTATATACAATTTATATTTGTCTTAGTGTTAAATTACATACAAACAATAATGGAGACCGTGGGATTTAATTCCTAATTAATTCCCTCACCCACTTAGAATTTTTATTTAAAATTGAGGAATTTTATCTAGATGCATCGCCCTATGTTATTTTTTCGAGGTCTACATGTTATAAAAATAACAATACAAAGAACACATAACATGGCAGCATGCATCATAAAATTAAAGCAATAAATAAAATTAATGTCCATGTCGTCCTAATTATGTTAAACATGCAATTAAAATTACACACATAATTAACAACACACATAATAATTATTTAAAGCAATAATTAAAAAATTAAATAGCGGAATTAAATTAAAAAATATAATTTAAATCCACTATTATGGCCCCTTGGAAAAAAAATAAATTTCCAGCCCTTTATTTTGCTGAAAAAACATTTTTCTGCCAAAAACCTTGCTGTTGCGCATTCACGGACTGCGTTACTCCCCTGGAACTGCTGTCACGCATGTGCGTCATGCGTTACAGCCTGTTACAGACCTGTCACGCATGTGCGTCATGCGTTACTGCCTGTTACAGACCTGTAACGCAGTCTGCACATGCGTTACAGGCTTCTGACCAGAAAATCTCACGCGCGCCGCCTCCTCTGTCGCCTGTTCTCACCAGTACCTTGTAAATTTGTTGAATACAAACAGATACACAACAGCAGCCCCATCATGATATCGCAGCGGAACAAAAATAACTCCGATTTGATTTTCGATCGCACATAATTGTTACAAAATACCCGGATCTTAATAAAATCCAACAAACAATTACAAAAAAGTAGATCTAATACAAAACTAATTTTGCAAAATCTATTCTAACACGATCAACCCTCGTGTTTTACAACCACGATAAACCACGTGGAAACCAAACAAAATAACCATGATTAAACCACGTGGGATCCAAACACATAATTAAAATTACATGGCCATAATAGTGGATACTAAACAACTTCCAAAAGATTATTATCCAAGCACACCACTATACACATGCATATATAATTACGACATGGACATCGTATCAAAATTCGCAGAACCAATGAACCAGGCTCTTGATACCAATTGTTGGGACAATCAGATCTTGGCACTGCGAATTTTGATACACTAAATTATCGAGTACGAATAGAATAATCACCTTGTTAACGGTTGATTCCACGCTCTTCTATTGTATTCCCAAATTCCCTTGAGCGAAGTGTGGCCTTCGTCTTCTCAAGTTAACCTCTCTTCTTGCTCCTGGGTGGCTACAAAATTTTTTCGACCAGCCCCCAGCAAGAAGAGAATAGGAATATATATAGGCTACAATAGGGATCATGGATAATTAGGTTGGGCCTTCTAATTACATCTTGAGCCTAGCCCAATGTAATTAAATATTAATTCAATACACTAAAGAATTAATATTTGCACTACCTTTCCTAATACCGTAATTTAATTAATTAATTCGGTTCCAATATTATTTGCTTATTAAATTCCCCATGTTTAAAATATCGCATGTCCATTAATTAAATAAATTACTGATAATTCATTTAATTAATATCTTTTATCCTTGATTATCCACTCAACCTTTATTTAATTATGCCGGAATAAATCCACCTGCAGGGTTTCACATAATTAAATCTTTTTGAGCTTTCAAGGGGACATCATTAACCCGAATATTATCAGGACATGGATTCCTTCAATAAATAATATCCCACCATATATATTATTTCATCACCCAAAATATAATGAAATAAATCAAAAGAATTATTTCATATATAAATCAAAGCATGTAAATAATATATACGTGTCAATTATTATTTCCGGATTAAGAACCTAAGCATTAATAATAACATAGAATCTTAGTTCACCTTCTTAATCAGTATAAGGGAACAATTCTAAATTTGATCCTGTTCAATATACACGAAGTATATTAGTATTATTTATTAGTCAATATAAACTAATCTAAATAATACTACAGCCATTCCAGTGGATTGTCTAACTCCACCTGTGCTGTGAACCTTATTATATTATATAAACCGTATTTAATAATCTAATATTCTGTATCCCATTTGATACTAGATTATTCACAATATATAATATTTAGACAACATGCAAACATTTAAATGATTCTCAATTAAACCAGCCAGAAATAAATGTAAATACTTCAAATAAATATTTTCAGTATACACCAACAGAGTGAAAAGAAAAAAACAACTGGCAAACATACCTAAGTCACTCTCAGTGGTAGAACAAACTCCATCAACTAGTGAAGAGGATTCAGATAATATACCTCTAGCAAAACGAAGAAAACTGGTATTCTCTGATTCTGTGGATGAAGATATTGATGCTCCAGAGGTAGTTTCACAGCAAACACCTCCTGTTGAGGTTGAGAAAGATGAAATACCTGCAGAGGCTGAAATACCTGCAGAGGATGCAATGCCTGCAGAGGACAAAATGCCTGCAGAAGAGGATGCTTGAGATGGTCTTTCTCCATTAAATGATATTCTTGATTCATTTATGCCATTCTCTGATCCTATCTCTGATATTGGTGTAGCTGATCAACCTACGGTTGTTCTTTCTGAAGCTGTGGCATCTCATACTGAGTTAATATCTGATGCTCACCAAACTGTTGAAGGAGGAGAAGAAATTGATCAGGCAACCAAGGTCACTTCTCAGTCTATGCCTGTTGCTGAGCCTGAGCAACATGGAGAAAATCTTGATAAGTATACAGAAGAAATTGCTAAAATTGTGGCTGAAGATGAACATGCTAAAGCTACAAGTTTTGAACCTGAAGGTGGAAGTAGTGCAAACTCTGATGCTTCTCTGAGTGCACCAGTACAAACAGACAATAAACATACACCTTTCACTCAACCTTGTACTTCTCATGAAGTTGAGAGAGCACAATTTGCAAAGAATGCTGCTGAATGGTACAAAGAGGATTGTATTTTTCCCCGAGGAAGAGCAGCTGATTTTGTTAAGAAAAATGCTGATACTATCTCCAATCCAGAGATTCTTTCTTGCTTGAAAGCAACTGTAGTTCAAGTCAAAACTCTGGATAGAAGATTTGATGATACTACAATGGCAATCACTGCTTTGCGAAATGAGGTTGTAGCTAGAGAAATGAAAATGGAAAGAGACTCAAAACTAGTGACTACAAAATTCTCTAAAGCTCAAGACAATCTCTTTGCCAGGCTGAGTAAAGTTGAAGAGAATCAGTCTGACTTATCTGCTAAAATTGATTCTATTGCTACTTCCCTGGAGTTAATTACATCTATTCTTATGCCTGATGATGTCAAAAAGGGGGAGAGAGTTGTCAGAAGGGATAGTGCTGGAGATGGAGGGGAAAGTAGTAAAGGAAAGAACAAGGCTGAAGAGGTTCAAACTCTGATAACTAGCAAGTCATCTAAATCACAGTCTGTTGGGAGAAATACTGATACTCAAGGTACTTCAAAGACCAAGAGTTTGCTGTTACCTTCTAATCCACAAACTGATGAAGAATTGGCTGCTAAGCTGTTTATTGAAGAGAATGAGGAAGGAGTTACGATTGAGGACATTAAAGCTGAAGAAAAGAGTTTACAAGAAGAACATCTTAAAGCTTTAAAGTCTGGTAAGGTACAAAGAGGAAAAGCTCCTAGACCTGTTGTTAAAGGTGTTGTGATCAGAGAAAGGGCTGATGTTAGTCAAAGGTCTCGGTTTTCAAAGGAAGCAATTGCAGCAGAGGCTAAACTCAAGCTAAAAGGCATTGAAGGAGAAAGTTCACAGAAGAAAGTTACAACTTCTGTTGCATCACAAGCAATGATCACACCTTTACACTCTTCTCAGTTGAAATCGGTTTTTGGGAAAGGAACAATTCATGATCCAAATGTATTATCTGGAGTTTCTATGAATGTTTCTGATGGAAAAGCTTTGTCTGGCAAAGTTGGAAATAATAAGGGTGGACTAGGTTCACACAGAGACACAAGGCAATATACTGGTCCTAGAGATCCTTCTTCACTGGCTGTTCTAGGTCGTGGTGTTCCTCAAGAGAGTTTGGACAGACTGGAATCAGTACAATTAGTTCATCAGAAGAGTTTAAGCAAGGATTTTCTCTTGTACTTCATGAATAATGGGACAGTATTTAAAGTTGGTGAGAATGATATTGGCTTGAAATGTTGGGAAGAACTAGAGTATGTTCTATATCTTCTCAAGGTGAATAGTCAAAGGACTCAGTCAGTTGCTAATGTGCTCAGACAGAAAATGCTTCAGAATCTGGCAATCAGAGGAGTGAAATGTAATAGCAGATATGTTCCTAAGTACAGGGATTACAAAGGCAATCTCATTGAAATGAAGAAAGGTACTGCAAAGTTAAAGACTGATTTGGGAATCACAGTACTTGATTTCAATTCACAGTTAGAAAAAGTCAGATTTATCAGACTGGGAAATGAGATGAGAAGGAACAAAATCTATGATCTTAGGGCTGCTATCTACCAGACAGATGAAAGTGATCCTCAGCTCAGAGAAATTAAAGAAGCTATGAAGATTGAACTTGAAAATGCAGAAAGAAGATTGCTGATAGATTATCTCAGAGCTGTGCTAGATCTTGAAATGATAAGAGATTAAGGTCTGTAAGGATTTTCTTATTCTCTATAGTTTTTATTAAGTAGAAGCTTAAACTCTGAATTTGTATAAACACTGTATTTGTCTATTTGTTTTGACATCATCAATTATTGTCATTAACTTGTGCATTTTTGCTAATGAACAAGTTGGGGGAGATTGTTGAATATAATTGATGTGTTTTAATTAGTGTTTAAGTGTTACAGTGAATTATCAGAGTTTAGCTGGAAGCAGTCAGAGTTTAGTGTAAACTCTGACAGATGGAAGCTCGACAGAGTTTGTCAAACTCTGTCTGGAGGAAGCGTCTACTAGTCAACAGTGATTGAAGATTTATTATGGAAGTGATATCTTTGAAGATTGGATAGCTATCAAAGAGATCGAGTTGACATAGGAGACGTGTTACAATCTGTAATTGATATCATTGTATAGCTGATTATTAGGAATATCAATTAGAGATTGTATCGTAGCTGTATGTTATATAAATACAGTTAGGTTAACCCTAGAAGGGAATCGATAATGAATTATCTTTATTGTAACCTAGCAGCTCTTTGTGATATTTTACATCACGAAGAGGGTTCATAATACAAGAAGTTTTTTAAGTGCATAAACATTTTTACTTGTTAAACTCTCATACAAAGTTGATTATTAATTGTGAATTCGGCCTAACACGATACGAATTAAAGATTAAATGACAAGCATTTATGGAAGAATAATGGTACAAGGAGTAGTATTGCATGCAAGTCCCATGCAACCAAGTGGTTAGAAATCAAGCAAACTAGTTAGCAATTGGAAGATGAATAGTGTGTAGTTACTTGCTTTTTCAAAAAGAGGGACAAGTAGTACACATGCCCATGCTTGCTAGTACTTGCCTATACATACATGATATGTATCACCCAACCTAACTTAACCTCAATTATTCTACCAACATAACACACAAAAACCAAAAACACAAACTCTTCCCCCCCCCCTTGCTAGTTGCTCTCGGCCAAGAGAAAAGAGGGAGAAGAAAAATTCTTCTCCTCCCTTTTCCACCACTCATAATTCACAACATAAATCCTAGGCCATCTCCATCATCTAGACAAGGTATTTTAGCAATTTCAAGCCATTTCATCCACCCAATTTCAAGTTAAAAATTGTTAAAGCTTTGGTGAATAGTAACCATGTTTAATTTTCTTTTAGATCTTGGATTGTAAGTGTTGTAGGAGACCATTTAAGGTGTTGTTGAGTTGTGAAAAGCTTATCCAAGGCCCCTAGGTGCTCAAGAAGGTATAAAAATCTCAAACCCTCTTGGTTATGTATTATTTATAATGTGTGGTAGTAGATCCATGTGTTTGTGAGCTAATCTTGGTTGTATATGTATTGGATGACATGGATTTTGAGTTTTGATGTTGAGATTGTGACTTTTATGATTATGGATAATATATATATCTCCATGAGTGTTATGAACCATGATCTAAGTGTATTAAGTGGTGGTTGTGTTGTGGAATTGTGAAAAATGGTTGATCTAAGTAGTATGTGCTTGCTGAGTTTTTTCCAGGAACATTGACCTGTATTGTAACACGGTTTTGAACCCCCAAATGTTGTCCCCTGATGTCCTACCATATATTGTTGGAAAGATAATTGAATGTAGTTTCTGGAAATGTAAGGTTCATGGCTAGGTGATGTATAGATTTTAAGTTATGGCCGGAGGAGTGAATTGTGTTTCTGGATTCCGGACTGCACTAAGTGACCCCTTGGGAACCTTGTTTAAACCCCTAAAATTATATGTGGGATCATGGAAAAATTTGAGAAGCTAGGGAATGCAGTGGTGAAGTCCACCCAAAAAGAATTGGATTAAAATATGAATTTTGGATTTTATAAAAATGCTAGAGTAAAATTCGCGCAAGGGAAAAAGTCGATTAGTGGAGCAAAATTCTAGGGTTAATGATTATGATTCGAATGTGGTAACTAAATTAAGTCGATTAAGTGACGAGCATAATAGAGTGGTGACATGAACCTATAGTGGGGCTAGAGAGTCATAAGACGAAGTCGTTAAGTTAATTTTGTACCCCCCTAAACCCCGTAATTAAAGAGATATTGTTAAGGTACTAACGAGCGGTTATTGCTTATGTATAGATCGTTCGACTCCGCACGCTCGACCACCCCAACCAAACCAAGGCAAGCTTACTTTTCAAAACTTATCCATATACAAGGACTTTTACTGTTGTGTTTGTAGTTTTCAAATTATATTAAATGCTATGCTTATCGAAGTATTGATGCAATTGAGATTTTATAAGTACATATATGTTTGTACCCCTTGAACTTAGATTGAAATGTTTTCTTCCGACAACGACTCTAGCAATAGAGGTCGTAGCGGTCCGTATATACTATTGACCGGGGAGCGGTATATTATTATATTGTATCTAGATTGCGAAAACCCGAAGGGTCATTCGGGGAGTATCGTATACTCAAGTAACTATTGTTATATCTTCGTAAATACTCGAAACCCTATCTTGGATTAAAAGTTTATTTTATCGAATAATTATTTTATTAATTATTAAATAATAAATCTTAAAATATTATTTATTAATTATTGTTCATTATTTAAAGACAAAGTTAATCCAAGATACTTTTTAATACTTTCAAACTCGAACTCTTTCGAACTCAAAACATTTTCGAAAACCCCCGGTCAGATTCTGCTTCTTGTATGATTTCAAGAATCATCGGTCGACTGATGTCGGACCTCAATTACTCTGTTTTCAATCAAAATCAAGTTTTAAAAGAAAAAGAAAAAGGGATTCTGGCAGGTGTGGGAATCATTGACGAACGATTCCCGGTATGTGTAAGCGGCCGTGAGCCAGGCGGTCCATCAATTATTATTCCGGCCCAGGTGTTGCCGAAGGATGATTACGGATGTAGTTTTCATCGAGGGTGATTACGGATGTAGTTTTCGACCGAGGGATAGTTACGGATGTAGTTTCTATCCTTCTACCGGTAGAGAAGACCCGCGGATTATTGGACTTGGATGTGGCGACTGATCATCGTCAATCCTTGTCAGGTTTTGTGTTTTCTTTAAGTCTCATTCCTCCATTTTGGAAAAATGCTTTGACACTGCTTCTTAGGCTTTTGTGCCAAGTTGCTGATAGTGTTCTATTTTGATGAGAAAGATGTTGACTCAATGCAGTATCTAGAACTCCAAGTTTATTTTGAAAACGAGGGCACATATTGTTGCACCTTCGAGATTTATCAACTATGACAAGTGATTTTATATCTGATTGATACAAACAAGTTTAACAACTGCCAATCATATGAAATGTTATATTGCTTACCTTATACATATATTTCTTGCTGAGCTATAGTTGCTCACTTTTGCTTGTTTTCAAATTTTACAAACACAACAGCTAAGCGAAATGGCAAGACCCAGACAAACTGCTCGAAAGCAGGTGACTAGACCCGAGCCAGCACTTGAGATTCCACCGGTAGGCCCCATTAGCCGGATTGGTTGGCAGCTTTTGTTAGTTCGTTTTATTTATCAATATGACCTGTGCAAGGCAGTGTATCGTAACAAACTTTTAAGCCGCCAACTTCGCTTCATATCGAAGTGTTGCTGGTAGCATAAATACTATTCAATTCGCTCTGTAATAACTCTGATAATTTTATTTCTGCTTAATCAATGTTGTGACATTTCTGAGGCTCTAACCTGTGTGTGTGCGGTGTGAGTTTATTGTGGGGTCGATGGCTGTGTTATATATATTATGTGCAAGAACAGGTATGTTATTAATGGAAAATGGACCGTGAGCGCCTAGATCTCCGACCCCGGATCTGGGGGGTCACAGAAATGGTATCAGAGCGAGGTTACAGTCCTCAGAAACGATAGTAATTTAAGAAAGAAACCATAATAATAATAACAATAACGATAACCTTAATAACAACATTAATAATACCTAGAACTCTCATCGAGTTTGTAGTCGGGTTATATGATATAGCCCTGACTTTAAGGCCCGTGAGGGAACTACTCCTAAACCTTTCTTTTATGGTTAGTGACCCACCTTATTTCCCTTGTGTAGATGGAGGAGATACCAGACCCTGAGGCTTTCGAGAGAGAGCATGATGAGGCACTGATGCGAGATACCGAGGATCCTGAGGAGGATATGGGTGCTGACTCCGAGCTTGGCCCCTGGATTACACTAATAGAGGATACTGATGATGAGGATCCCGTTGAGGAGCCCTTTGAGCCTGAGCCTGAGCCTGAGCCTGTTACCCCATCTCTTGTAGCTACTGATGAGGAGAGTGTGAGATCCGGTGAGGGTCGTGTTGTGTCACCCCCACCTTCTCCACAGACATCTAGCCCTGTTTCATCGGACGGTGACTCCGAGGATGATACTTCTGGCGAGGAGGAGCTTGACCCTACCCCTACTACTGCTCCTGCTCCTGCTGCTGCTACTGCTGCACCTACTCCTGTTCCTGTCATACCACCTCCACCGATGGACCTACCCCCAGTGTCGGGTACTGAGCACGCTTACGTGGTACAGTTCCTGACCCGAGACTTACTATCTGCAGAGGCCCGACTTAACGAGGCGAGTCGGGCACTAGTGGAGGAGCGCGAGGCGCGATTGAGGATCCAGGCTGAGATGAGGACCGCTGTTGCTAGGAGGACTAGGGCTCGACTCCATAGGATTGAGAGGAGGAGCCGTGATAGGATTCTTGGTTTAGGGATCTGCGGGGGCGGAGTGATCCAGGCTAGGGATGCTAGGCGTGTTGTACGTCGTGCATTTGCCCGAGTGAGGACCTTGCTCCGTCGCGGTGCGGCCCCGTGATGTGTTACTAGTAGCTCAGTCTCCTAGGTTCAGGTGACATTAGTGTGTCGATTTTGCGGGATAGTTGACTTGTGCGGTGGTATCCTTTCTCACCAGTGGATGAGTAGACTGACCTACAGATATGTAGATGTGACTTCGGGTAGTATGTATGGATGTAGCCCTACTTTTGTGTAGCCTGATTATTCGGATGATGTACTTGTATTGTTCCACTTTTGCTAGACTTTGACATCGGAACTATGTATTTGGCTCTAACATCCAAACTTTGTGATAACCCTTGTACCGTACTTATTTAGTTTCAGTTTCCTTAATATTGCCTCAACTGCCTTACTTTCCGATGCCATGCTTTACTGCTTTGATATACAACTGTGAATATATATACAATTGCTACAAGCCACGAATACAACCATGCTGTTTCAAATTTACGATATGCGATTTCAAATTGTTTTCTACAATTTCCAAAAATGTTCCTACAATCTTTAAAAATAAATTTTTCAAAAAAAAAAAAAATTTGTTTTGAAATTTTGAAAAATATTTTTGAGGTTTCGAAGTTTTGAAAACTCTTGTAAATGTTTTCGCATCCCATAAAGATTTTTCCCAAAAATGTTTGACATTTTATCTCCAACATCGGATTATTAAAACTTTTGCAACTTCCACCTTTATAAGGAGGAACGATACGCTCCTGACCCGTGCAAACGCTGTCAGGTAATTGGAAAACCCTAACCCCTTTCTTGTTTTATTATCAGAATCATGCCACCCCGAAGAATGAACAACCGAGATCACCCGATCAGTTCTGAGGGCCAGGGTAGCCACCATGGGACCGGAGGCCACCAGAACCATGAAGGGGAGAATGCCAACCTGAGTGAGAATGAGGGCAACGATCATAACTTGTTTGATGACTCTGAGTATGAAGAAGAAGAAGCTGGCGATGATACCCGAGAGGTAGAACATCCTAGGGGAGGCCCTATGGAACAGTTCATGGAGTTACTTACGCAGAACTTGGACCGTTCCCCAGTTCATGGAACTGAAGCAAGGTAACATGACGGTGGCTGAGTATGAGGCCAAATTTACTGAGTTGTCGAGGTTTGTGCCGGAATATGTGAACTCTGAGGCAAAGAGGGCCCGAAGGTTTCAATTAGGGCTAAAGCAATGGATTCAGAATCGTGTGGCGGTTCTTGAGCTGACAGACTATGCCACCCTGGTACAGAAAGCATCAATTGTTGAGGCTGGGAGTGAACAGATGCAGAAGGAGAGGGAAGGAAAGAAGAGGAAGTTTGATAGTCGAAAGGGAAACTCTGCGGGTGGGAGCTTTCCGAGCAAATTTAAGCGAGGAACGATGTCCCAACCCAGCGGAAACTTTGGAACCAAGAGAGCTGAAAGTTGGAGTGTGGGCCAGAGCGGCCGACCACAGGGATCGTCTTACTCTACCCCATCCCGAGCCCAACCCCCAGAATGTAATAAATGTGAAAGGAAACATGCGGGCGTGTGTAACCTGCAAGATGTGAAGTGCTTCAAGTGTGGGCTGACAGGACATTATGCTAACGCCTGTCGAGGAACTAGTAACAACACCAGTGCCGGAGGTAATTACTTCAAGTGTGGGAAACCAGGGCACCGAATGAGGGAATGTATGTCCTCTGGGCCAGTTGCATCGAGAGCGAGTGGAACTGCTTTTAACAAGGCCCCTACTACAAGAACTTTTAACATGACGGTGCAGGATGCCGTGAGGAACACGGATGTGATTGCAGGTACTCTACTACTCAACTCAGTTAAGGCAAATGTTTTATTTGATTCGGGAGCTACCAAGTCTTTCATATCTCTAGATTTTGTATGTCAGTTAGGCCTTAAGACTGAACCATTGAAAGACAGATTGCAAATAGAGATAGCTAATCATGAAATTATTCCCGTTAGCCAAGTATGTCCAGGTTGTGACCTAGAAATAGAAGGGCGACACTTTCGGGTAGACTTAATACCTTTTAAACTAGGGGAATTTGACGTAATAGTAGGTATGGATTGGTTACCAACCCACGGAGCCCAGATTGATTGTGTCAAGAAGAAAGAAAATTTGAGACTGCCAAGGGACGAGGAAGTAGTGTTTAGTGGGAAACGGCAAAACCAAAAGTTCCTGACTATGATTCAAGCTAAGAAGCTGTTACGTAAAGGATGCGAAGCCTATTTAGCCTATGTGAAGGATACCAGGAAAGAGGCACCAAACCTACAGGAAATCCCTGTCATTAATGAGTTCGCGGACGTATTTCCGGATGATCTTCCAGGACTACCACCTGATAGAGATATCGAGTTCGCTATAGACTTAGTTCCGGGTACGGCCCCAATTTCGAAAGCCCCATATCGGCTAGCCCCAGTGGAGATGAAAGAGCTGGCCACTCAGTTACAAGAGTTGTTGGATAAAGGGATGATAAGACCTAGTGTGTCACCGTGGGGAGCCCCGGTGTTTTTCGTGAAAAAGAAGGACGGCAGTATTAGATTATGTATAGACTACAGGGAGTTGAACAAGGTGACTATCAAGAATAAGTATCCCTTGCCCAGGATAGATGACCTGTTTGACCAATTGAAAGATGCAGTTTATTTCTCTAAAATTGTTTTGAGGACCGGGTATCACCAGTTAAAGATTAAACCAGAAGATATACCAAAGACGGCCTTTCGCACCCGGTATGGACACTATGAGTTCCTAGTGATGTCATTTGGGTTAACGAATGCCCATGCAGCTTTCATGGATTTAATGAATCGAGTCTTCAAGAAGTACTTGGACAAGTGTGTTATAGTCTTCATCGATGACATCTTGATTTATTCCAAGACGAAGGAGAAACATGCAGAGCACTTGAGGATTGTATTGGGAGCATTGAGAGAAGAAAAGTTGTACGCTAAGTTCTCGAAGTGCGAATTTTGGTTGAAGGAAGTTCAGTTTTTAGGGCATGTGATTAGCGAACAAGGCATTCTAGTGGACCCAGCCAAAATAGAGTCTGTATCAAATTGGGAGAGACCAACCTGTTAGGTCCGATAAGATTGTAGAAGGGGGGGTTGAATACAATCTATACCATTTTCTCAAAATTTATTCGTTAAATAATTTTCACTTAAACGAATATTTTGTGCGGAATAATATAACACAAATTTCAAGTTGAATATAACAATATATTAACTTGATGGGTGTTACAAAATCAGTCCAAATGATTATCAAGTAATTAATAACTAATTAGAAAATTCAACATGAACTTTGCTAATTTAGTTAATAAAATCAAGATATCAATTTGTGAACTAGGAAACTTAATTCGATAGTAGTACAAGAATCACAAGTAAACAAGTTCCAATGGATAGGATATTACAACTGAGATGAACTTGAATTTACAGAATTAAATTTAGAGGTGTTCTTGAGCTTGAGAGAGAGAGAATGGCTGCTGTGTGTATTTTTCTTGTTTAGCTCGACTGGTTATTTTTCTTCTGCATTCTCCTGTCTTATATACACAGCCATAGTCATATTACTTGATTTAAACTGATATGACAATCATTTTACATTAATATGACAATCGGTATGACTATCAAATCAATGTAATATGACTGTCCAGTTTAAATATGACTTTCGGTATAACTTATCAAGTCAATATAACATTCGGTATAACTTACCAAGTCAATATAACATTCGGTATAACTTACCATTTGAATGAAATATGACTATCTCCTTTGAACTATATATGACTATCTCCTTTGAACTGAATATGACTATCTCCTTTATAAACTGAATATGACTATCGGTATAACTATCAGTTTGATAGTTATATCATCATATTTTTCAGTTTATAATTAATTAAATGACTTATTAAAAATCATTTAACTAATTAATCCTTTTTCATATTAATTCTTATTTAATTAATCTAATAATCACTTTAACAAATATATTAATTCTGATAGAATTAATTTATTTATTAACTTAATTACTTGACTTAATTAAAACAGAATTAACATAAATTCTTTAATAGTCAATACTCCGCTGAAAACCACGTAATTATGATAAGGAACATACACTGGCATGATGTTGACGTTCGATGTACTGTCTGGTTCATGAATGACTAACTCCAATCTCTGTTCTTCATCGTGACTTTTAACACTGTGGTCTTTTTATACTCTTCACTCTCATCAATCATTCGGTACTGAAATTGTTTCTTGTCACTAATAGAAATCTCTGTCTTCTTAAATGAATCCACTTGTTTCAATGCTACCTTGAGGCCTGATCAGATATCTGAATCTTCTTCCAGTGTAAAACATCAAAACTATAGATTGACTTGTTGATTTTTCTTCTGACGGTTATCATCTTTTGAGATTCCTGTGACAGTTGATATTATTTACTTATTACAATCTAGTTTAATTGGATTAGGATCCTCGAACTACAAATAGGCTGAGTCATATGCCTTTCAATCTTCCCCTATTTGTTTGTTATACAATAACAAGCAAATACCTAGAGGATTCTTCAACTAATCCCAATTAAACAAGTAAAAGAAAACACTTTAAATGTTAAGTAAATAATGTAAAAGTTCTGGTTTATATTAACATTATCCAGATTCAAACAGAAAAGATAAATTCAAGATAGATGATCCTCTAGACTGATCATATAAGACAATTATCCTATCTTGTTCTATCAAAGCTCTAATGATATAACTTGTAGAGCTAATCTTCATTTACCACCTTCTTTCTCGTTGATTTCTCCTTCTTCTTGTTCATCCATATCAGGTAGATTCTTGATCAACTCGGAGTCAACAAGTAATTACCTTCTGGATGACAAATCTGTAGGATAAACCAGTGGTATTCCAAGTTTCTTTCTCAACTCACCTTGATACTGCTTGTACTTCTTCATGTTGGTCTGAGCATAGAATCGAATATGATTTGCAGCTTCAATCTTTTCTTGTGATGCAAAACCATGATTTCGAAAAGCATATTCAACATATACCAAATGTCTGGCAAGGTGTGTATACAATTCGTCTGTCTGAAGATTAACAGTATGAATAACTTCTCCCTTAAGAATTTTAACTTGTGGAGGGTCATTTATAACTTCAGGACCAGCTCTTTCAGCAAACTCTTGAAATTTTTCATGAAGCAGTATGCCTAGTTCAGAAGATGTTCTTACTTTTGGTCTCAACACCCAAAGCTCTGACAGAGATCTATCATAGAAGAACTGAAGCGATACTTTGTGAGATCCGAGCTTATGACATTCAACAAAGATAAGTAGCTCACCATTCTTAGGATCAGAAGCAGTGGTTATTCTCATAATTTCTGTCTTTAAAGCTTTCAAATACATATCATGTATAGGGTTCTTCTTTTTAATGCTTTCAAAAATAGCAATCATCCGACGATCATCATAGTCAGAAGTTTGTGGTGAGTCAATTACCTTTTGAGCATGTTCCCACTTATCACCATTTTTGTACTTGATGTACATCTTTCTAGCTTCCAGCTTTTGAGCATGTTGCTTTTGAAGTGCTTCCTGTTCTGCCTTTTGAAGTCTTTCATTATGAGCTAACTGTTCGAGTGTCTTCTTGAGTCTTTCTTCTCTCATAGCCAGATTAGTTTCATTCTGTTCGAGTTCTTTATTTGCTTCAAAATTCATTTGTTGTGTTTCAACAGAATCAGGAATTATTTGCTCTTCATCATCCCAAAAACTGAGATCTGGTTCATCAAATTCTTCACCAACATCAGGAAACTGTAAGTCAGCAAACAGATCAATATCAGGTTCACCTGTATAGTAAAAACCTTCTACATCATCATCTTCCTGTTCTGCTGCTTGATGAGTTGTCTTCTTCCCTTCACTCCTATCTTCAATTTTCTCTTTACTTGCACTTCCTCCCCCTCTAGATTTCTCCCCCTTAGTTGAGGAATCCTCTACAGTCTTGGGACTTGTACCAGCTCCAGGGTCACTTCCATCACTACCTTCAAAGAATTTCTTCTCTTCTGCTGTAAGTGAGTGAGTTCTGCCAATGATATTATATAAGTGTCTCAACCCCTTTGCTTGATGATCACTTTGCTTTTCAATCTGACTGAGACGATGTTCAGTGGTTAAGTGATTCTCATTTACGTTATTCTGAAGATCTTCAATCTGATTAGCCATAGATGATATAATAAGATCTTGAGCCACTGTGACATCTCCAGAGTCTTCAACTGCTTGTTGTTGAGAGAGTTTAAGTGCATTGATTTTGTTGTTGAAGATAGTTCTCATGTTATCCATATCAAACCTCAAGTTTTTGTTGTCTTCTTCAGCTTGAGCAAGACTTTCTTTCATTTGATTGAGTTGTGCGATAAGAGATAAAGTGTATGTGTCATTGTGTGCTCTCACCTCAATCGCTCTCTGAGTATCACTCACCTCACGTGCTAGTGTTTCACTCAGATTTGAAGTAATTCTCACATCACTCCTCTCATAATCCTGAGCTGCATCCATTGTACCTGCACTAGAGATCACCCTAGCCTCCTCTTGGAAGGTCAGTGGTGGTGCAATGGGAGTTCGCAAATCCCGATCAACCTGTGAAGGTTCTTCTGCCGTAACAATGGCAGACACTATAACTTGCTCCTCTTGCATAACAAAGTTTTCAGCTTCATGTGAGAAAATATCTTCCCCCATTGTGAGTAACAGGGGTGAGCTTGAAGGAATGAATGGGTTTAAGATTGCCTTTGACATGGTTTTACTTTTCTTTTGTGATGGCAAATCTGTTTCACTCAAGATATCACTACTAGGGATAGCTCTTTTGAATGACAATTTCTTTCTACGATAGTGTTTGGAGAATTTAGGATCAGTGTTTGGTGCATTGACCTGGGATAAAGGTTGTGGATCTACAACCCCTTGGTCACTTCTCACAATCATTTGACTATCAGAAAGATATTGAGATTGTAAAGGAGTTGAGTCAAATGCCTGATCATTGATATGTACATCATCTTCATTCTGAGTGGGTTGATCCACTGGAAGTTGATGTTCAAGAGTATTCAAAGGTTCAGAATCAGGTTGAGGTACTGGAACTTGTTCTGCTTCAGGCTGTGGAGCTTGTTGAATTAAAGGAATCTCAGCATCTGGCTGTGGCATGACATTTGGCAAATTTATGTATGTAGACATATATGGTGTTATGACTACAGGAACATGCAACAAGACCTTAGAAGTATCCAGTCTGGTGTAGAACTTCTTGTTTGGTTTACCAGACCATTGAATTCGATCATTTGGAAACGGAGCAGGTTGATCCTTAGGCATAAGATGATTAAAAATTAGTGTCAAAAACCGAGGATAATGACACTTAACCAGTTTACCTTTTCCAAAGTTCTTTGTAGCCTTCTTCAATCGATTTAGCAGAATAGGCCATATCAAGCTGCCAAAATTGATTCTTCTATTGTGAGCAATCGAGAAACCAATTGATTGTAACATACCTGTGATGACAGTATTGTTACTCTTTGTAGAATTAGCAAACACCTTTGCTATGATCTCGAAGAAGATATTCCATTCTTGAACCAGATTGCTTTTGAGTGGTCGTTTAAGATTCAGTTGACCATGATAGTTGATATTTGTGAAAAATTGAGTCAACTCATCATTTGAAGGCACTTCAGCAAATCGTTCAGTAGGAAGCCCCAGAGCAGCATTGAAGACAGATTCATCCACTGTATATGTCTTGTCATTAAAGTCGAATGAAAATGATCTTTCATCTGAGACAGCTGTAGTACACATTAATTTGAGTGGACCAAATTTCATTGGAACATTTGCAGTTATAGAATGACTACAGAGATTTTGTTCGTTTAGGAATTTTATCCAGGACTTGAACCGATCCATTGGGCAATCCTCGGGATTAAAATATCTAATATAATTGTGATTCACAAGCTCAAAATTATTATAAGCACCAGCCATTGCAAATCAGGGATTAAAATTAATAAATCTGAGAAATTCAACAATTTAACCCAATTAAATTACCAAATTCGAATTAATAAATAAATAAAAATTCGAAAAATCAAAATCTTTATCAAAAATTCTGAAAAATTTAGGCAAAGATCTTGATTGCAATACAAACACATGTATATTTTTAGATTTTACAAAATCATCACCATTTGTTCAGAATTTTAGATCAAAAATTCGAACTTTTCAAACTCAAAACTCAAAACCTCGACCAATCTTACATTTTAACTGTGGTTTTGAAGATTATAGACTGGGTAAACGATTAATGTCCTTAGAATCGTGTTTTGCGATGAAAATTGGGCAGCAATTCGATCGAAAATGGTGTGTATATTGTGTATGTATCGTTCGAACGATTTGGGTGACTTAACACGCCAATATAACAAACACTGAGATATGACTGTCGAATATAACTTAGCTCTTAAATATCAAATGACTGTGATATGACTATCGGGTGATAGTCATACTGATAGTTATATTACGTTTAAAACGTAATATGACTATCCTTGGCAGTAAGTTATATCACACTTAATCTCTAATATAACTACCGAAAAACACATAATATAACAATAAAATCACAGTTATACCGATAGTTATATTACTAGAAAAACACACAATATGACTATAAACTAATTAACAGTTATTTTTTAAACAAAAACAAAATTATATCTATTTTATTACTAAGTTATATTACACTACTTATCACTAATATAACTAACACAAATTCGAATATAACAATCAAGTAGATTGTTATACCGATAGTTATATTCTAACAAAACAGTTAATATAACTAACCAAAATTTAGAATATTAACAAAATTTTACAAGAAAATCACATTAATAATTTACATAAACAAACAAAAAAATAGGAAATTAATTTATACTAAAATTATAAAACCTAATAAAAATTATAAAAACGATCATATGTAGTCCCTTTTACGAAATCAAACATTAATAACAAAAGGACAAACACTACAAATCAAATAAAATAAAATCAATTAACATACTAAATATTTACATAATTATTTCTGATGAGTTAATAAATCTATAAATTTTCTAATAAAACAATTTCCATATAGAAAATTATTCAAAAAGAAATTATGATTTATTTAAACAACAAAAATAATTAAACTAAATTTAAAACAATAACATTTTCAAGAAAAATAGATTTCTCATAAATTACAGCTTGTAAAATTTGAGAAAAATATTTTTAAAGAAAATGAGTTAATCTAAAAATACAATAAGTAATTAAAAATATGTACAGAAGATAATAACAATGATTTAAGATGAAACAAGCAAGAGTATAAGTTGATAAAATAATTATACAAGTGTTTTAATAACAAATATTAACACATCAATCACTTGTAAATTATTAAAGATCAAACCTCAGATATTAACCAGTTTAATTACTATGACTATTTAACATACCCAATTCACCAACAATTCTGGTAAATGTGGATTCGTCAAGAGACTTAGTAAAAATATCTGCTGTTTGTTCTTCCGTGGGTACAAAAAATAACTCCACGGTACCATTCATGACATGCTCTCGAATAAAATGATACCTGATGTCAATATTTTTGTCCTTGTGTGCTGCACAGGATTGTTAGAGATTGCTATGGCACTTGTATTATCACATAAAATTGGAATTTTATCAAGCACAAAGCCATAGTCTCTCAGCTGATTCCTGATCCACAAAATCTGTGCGCAACAGCTTCCAGCAGCTATATATTCAGCTTCAGCCGTTGAGTTGGAAACTGTCTGTTGTTTCTTGCAGTACCAAGAAACTAGTCTACCACCTAGGAATTGACAACTCCCAGATGTGCTTTTTCTATCCACAACACTTCCTGCATATTCAGAATCTGTATATCCAACAAGATTAAAACCAGAATCTTTAGGGTACCAGATACCTAGGTTAGGCGTACCCTTAAGATATCTCAGAATTCGTTTAACAGCCATGAGATGAACATCTCTAGGATCCGATTGGAACCTTGCACACAAACACGTAGCATGCATAATATCAGGTCTACTCGCAGTAAGATAAAGTAATGAGCCTATCATACCTCTGAAGCTTGTGATATCTACCTTGGCAGAAATTTCATATGCTCCAAATTTGACAGCTGTGGATGATGGTGTCTTTGCTGAAGAAGAGTCCTCCATTTGATACTTCTTGAGAAGCTCTTTGACATACTTGGATTGACAGATAAATATTCCATCTGTCCTTTGACTTATTTGCAATCCAAGAAAGAACTTCAGCTCACCCATCATGCTCATTTCAAATCTACCCTGCATTAACTTCGCAAATTTCTTGCACAAAAGATCATTAGTAGACCCGAATATTATATCGTCCACATAGACTTGGACTATTATTGTATCATTCTTATGTTTCTTTGTGAAGAGAGTTTTGTCTATGACACCTCTAACAAAATCATTTTCAAGTAAAAATTCAGAGAGAGTGTCATACCATTTCCTTGGTGCTTGCTTAAGACCATAGATAGCCTTGAAAAGGAAGTAGACATAGTCAATTAAATCTGGATCTTCAAAGCCAGGGGGCTGTTCTACATAAACCTCTTCATCTAGCTTGCCATTCAAGAAAGCACTCTTGACATCCATTTGATAAACTTTAAAGTTTGAAAATGCTGCGAATGCCAAGAATATTCTTATGGCCTCAAGTCTAGCCACTGGAGCATAGGTCTCATCATAGTCAATGCCTTCAGATTGGGAGTAACCCTTTGCTACCAGTCTTGCTTTATTTATCGTCACTGTGCCATCTTCATCAAGTTTGTTTCTGAATACCCACCTTGTGCCAACTACTGGTCTGTCTGTAGGTCTGGGTACCAGCTTCCAAACTTCTTGTTGTTTAAATTGATTGAGTTCATCTTGCATAGCAATCACCCAATCAGGATCAGAAAGAGCTTCTTCAGTTTTCTTAGGTTCCATTTCAGATAGAAACCCTAAATAATTGCATTGATTCTGAAGAGCTCTTCTAGTCTTTACACCAACAACTGGATCACCAATGATTAACTCAAAAGGATGAGCTCTATTCCAAACAGTCTGTCTGGGAAGATTAGATCTTGATGATTCGCCTTGACCTTCATTGGGATGTTATGTATGACCAGTTGACCCTTCATTTTCTCCCCCTGAGTTGTTGCCAGGTTGACTAGATGATGATTCATTATTAGAGTCAGGGGAATTTTGACTACTATCATTGATTTCATCACCATTACCTTGATCATCATTGTTGTCATTAGCATCAGCAAAAATCTCAGGTGCATTGTCATCATCTGAATCTGTATCTGTCATGTCATCGAAAGATAGCTTCTCAGATGAATTCTCAATTTGGATACTAGGGAGTTTAGTGTCATCGAATGTTGCATTGACACTTTCCATCATCTTCTGTTCATCAATCACATACACCCTGTATGCTCTCATTGAATAACCAATAAAAATTGCTTCAAATGCTTTGGTATCGAATTTACCACCTTGATCATCACCTTCTTTAAGCACAAAGCACTTTGCTCCAAATACATGAAAGTATTTGAGTGAAGGTTTCTTATCAGCCATAATTTCATTGGGTGTCTTCATTTGATCTTTATTGATTAGAGTTCGATTCTGGGTATAGCACGCAGTATTGATGGCTTCAGCCCAAAAGTACAATGGAAGCCTTGATTCACTTAGCATAGTACGTGCAGCTTCAATCAAGGTCCTATTCTTTCTTTCCACTACCCCATTTTGCTGAGGAGTTCTTGGAGCTGAATATTGTCTGGTTATACCCTTCTCAGTGCAAAAGTCATTTAGAACTGCATTCTTGAATTCAGTTCCATTGTCTGATCTTATAGCTCTCACTGGATACGTAGAATCTCGCTCAATTAATTTAATGTGATCAATCACCAGTTGTGGAGTCTCATCTTTAGAATTCAAAAACAGAACCCATGTGTATTTTGAAAAATCATCAACAATCACTAGAGCATATCTTTTCCTTGACACAGACATCACATTAACTGGACCAAACAAATCCATATGAAGTAATTGTAATGGTTCAGTTATTGAAGATGTATCAGTGCTCCTGTGACTTGCCCTTTTTAGCTTGCCCTTTTGACATGCATCACACAGTCCTTCTTGAGTGAATTCCATTGAAGGCAAACCTCTCACCAATTCTCTTTTGACCAGAGAATTCATTGTATTAAAATTAAGATGAGAAAGTTTCTTGTGCCATAGCCAACTCTCATCATTAGATGCTTTAGTGTAGAAGCAAGTGACTTCTTCAGTGCTTCCTGAGTTCATATTGGCTACGTACAGATTGCCTTTTCTAACTCCCGTCAGTTGTGGCTTTTCATGTCTTTTGTGTGAAATTAGACAATTCTTCTTGTTGAAATGAACTTCATAACCTTTATCACAGAATTGACTGACACTGAGCAAATTGTGCTCAAGTCCTTTCACAAAAGAAACTTCATCAATGATAACATTTCCAGCTTCAAGTCTGCCATATCCATCAGTTCTACCTTTGCTGTTATCTCCAAAGGTAACTACTGGGCCGGCCTTCTCCACCACATTTGTCAGCAGGGTTCTATCTCCAGTCATATGCCTTGAACATCCACTGTCCAAGATCCAGGTTACTCGATCAACCTGTTCAATACCCTGCAATGACAAATGAGTTAAACCTTCTTCGGGACCCAAATTTGATTGGGTCCTGCGTATTTAAAGTATTGACCTTTATCAGGAAAAACAACATTTTTAAGTTTAACCTCTTTAGTCAATAAACATTTAACCTTATAAACAGATTTGAAAATCTTTTGTTTAATCTTGGGTATCCATGTTTCTCTCGCAGCCGTAACACTTGTGTCATTGACTGGACATTTGACCTGGTAGACATTCTTGGTAATCTTTTGTTTAGTCTTAGGTACAAATGTCTCTCTCCTAACTTGAGGAGGAAAAGCAGTCTTAGATCGAACATTATTGTTCCTGTTCATGTGCTGTCGAGGAGCATTCTGTTTAACACATGCATAATTACCATTAAAATAAGCACGCATATTGTTAAAAGCACAAGACATACAATTGATAATACCACATGCTTTATGATTAGAATCAATAGTAGACATTGTAAGAACCCTAATTTTTGGTAATATTTCCTTTTATTTAATATCTTGCGACATTGTCATTATGGAACCTTTCTAGTCATCCTTGTTGATTTATAGAATTGATCGAATGAGAAACTGCGTTGTTGTATTTATGATGTAAGATATACAGAGAGATTGCGAAGGTAAGAGTCTTACTGTTAGCGATATTTATGAAAATTGGAAGTTGAGAATGGTTAGTGTATTAAAGGATTTATTAAGAATTATGACGAGGAATTATGGACATTCGAGGAATTTACGCAATAAGTACTTAAGGAATTATAGGGGAAATCTCTACGTGACGAAATATTACTACGAGAGAATAATTAAATTACGATACGAAATAAGGATTAAATAACAAGTATTAGTGGAAGAATAATATTACAAGGAAAGAAAATACATGCAAGTGCCATGTAATTAGCTAGTTAGAAAAATAAAGGAACTAGCATGTTGGATGATGCACCTAGGGGGACACTAGGGCATGGATGCAACCTAGGCTATAGGCTTGGCATGTGACTACTCCTTGTTAACCACAATAATACTTAGCATGCTAGCATTTCTTTTGACCATTCCAACAAAACAAGAAACCAAAAAACACTCCCCCCCCCCCTTGAATACTACATTCGGCCGAACCATACAAGGAGAGAGGGAGAGGTTTTCTCTCCACCATTTCTTCATTTACATCCTTCCTAAGGCTTCCTTGGATCATATTAGAGGTATGGTATCAATTTCAAAGCCTTCCATCCATTAGTTTTTGAGTTATGAATTGTTGAAAGTTAGAAAAGTGGTAACATAAGTTTATTTTCTTTTAGATCTTGCATTGTGAGTGTTGTAGGAGGCCATCTAAGGTGTTTTTAAGTTGTGTAAAGTTTGTTCCAGGTCTCTAGGAGCTCAAGAAGGTATGAAATCTCAAACCATCCTTGGATAAGTGTTGTTCATATAATATGGTAGTAGATCCATGTATTTTAGGGCTTATCTTGAATGTATATGTAATGGATAGCATGGATCTTGGGTTTGATGTTGAGATTGTGATTTTTATGATTATGGTTAAGATATATAACTCCATGAGTGTTATGAGTCATGATCTAAGTGTATTAAGTGGTGTTATGTTATGGAAGTATGAAAAATGGTTGATTTAAGTGATTTGAGCTTGCTGAATCTGTCCAGGAACTTTGACCTGTGTTGTAGCACGATTTTGAATACCCAAATGATGTCACCTGATGTCCTACCTTATATTGTTGGAAAGATAATTGAATGTAGTTTCTGGAAAAGTAAGATTCATAGCTATGTGATGTGTGGATTTTTAGTTATGGCCGGAGGAGTGAATTTTGTTTCTGGACTATGGACTGCATTAAGTAACCCCCTTGTGAACCTTGTTTAAACACCTTAAAATATATTTGGGGTCGTGGAAAAATTTGAGAATGTAAGTAATGCAGTGGTGAAGACCACCCAAAAGGAATTGGATTAAAATATGAATTTTTGGATTTTATAAAAATGCTAGAGTAAAATTCGCGCAATGGAAAAAGGTCGATTAGTGGAACATTATTCTAGGGTTAGTGGTTATGGTTAGAACGTGGTAACTAAATTAAGTCGAGTAAGTGACGAGCGTAAACGAGCGATGTCACGGACCTATAGGGGGGCTAGGGAGTCATAAGACGAAGTCGTTAAGTTAATTTCGTACCCCCTTAAAACCCCGTAATTAGAGAGAAATTGTTAAGGTACTAACGAACGATTATTGTTTATGTATAGATCTCTCGAATTCGCACGCTCGACCACCCCAACCAAACCAAGGCAAGTTTACTTTTCAAAACTTATCCCTATACAAGGATTTTCACTGTTGTGTTTGTAGTTTTCAAATGATATCAAATGCTATGTTTATCGAAGTATTGATGCAATTGAGATTGAATAAGTACATGTATGCTTTTACCCCTTGAACTTAGATTGAAATGTTTTCTTCGGACAACGACTCTAGCAATAGAGGTCGTAGCGGTCCGTATATACTATTGACCGGGGAGCGGTATATTATTATATCGTATCTAGATTGCGAAAACCCGAAGGGTCATTCAGGTGGTATCGTATATTCAAATAACTATCGTTATATTTTCGTAAATACTCGAAACCCTATCTTGGATTAAGAGTTATTTTATCGAATAATTATTTTATTAATTATTAATATTAAATCTTAAAATATTATTTATTAATCATTGTTCATTACTTAAAGACAAAGTTAATCGAAGATACTTTTAATACTTTCAAACTCGAACTCTTTCGAACTCAAAACATTTTCGAAAACCCTCGGTCAGATTCTGCTTCTTGTATGATTTCAAGAATCATCGGACGACTGATGTCGGACCTCAATTACTCTGTTTTCAATCGAAATCAAGTTTTAAAAGAAAAGAAAAAGGGACTTTGGCAGGTGTGGGAACCGTTGACGAGCGATTCCCGGGATGTGTAAGCGGCCGTGAGCCAGGCGGTCCATCACTTATTATTCCGGCCCAGGTGTTGCCGAAGGATGATTACGGATGTAGTTTTCATCGAGGGTGATTACAGATGTAGTTTTCACCCGAGGGATAGTTACGGATGTAGTTTCTATCCTTCTACCGGTAGAGAAGACCCACGGATTATTGGACTTGGATGTGGCGACTGATCATCGTCAATCCTTGTCAGGTTTTTATGTTTTCTTTAAGTCCCATTCCTCCATTTTGGAAAAATGCTTTGGCACTGCTTCTTAGGCTTTTGTGCCAAGTTGCTGAGAGTGTTCTATTTTGATGAGAAGGATGTTGATTCAATGCAGTATCTAGAACTACAAGTTTATTTTGAAAACAAAGGCACATTTTGTTGCACCTTCGAGATTTATCAACTATGACAAGTGACTTCATAACTGATTGAAACAAATATATCAACTGCCGATCATTTGAGATGTATATTGCTTATCTTATATAAATATTTCTTGCTGAGCTATAGTTGCTCACTCTTGCTTGTTTTCAAACTTTACAAACACAACAGCTAAGCGATATGGCAAGACCCAGGCAGACTGCTCGCAAGCAGGTGACTAGGCCCGAGCCTCCACTTGAGATTCCACCGGTAGGCCCCATTAGCCGGATTGGTTGGCAGCTTTTGTTAGTACGTTTTATTTATCAGCATGACCTGTGCAAGGCAATGTATCGTAACAAACTTTCAAGCCGCCAGCTTCGCTTCATATCGGAGTGTTGCTGGTAGCATAAATACTATTTAATTCGGTCTGTAATAACTTTGATAACTTTGTTACTGTTTAATCAATGTGTGACGTTTCTGAGGCTCTAACCTGTGTGTGTGAGTGTGGTGTGAGTTTGTTGTGGGGTCGATGGCTGTGTTATATATATTGTGCGCAAGAACAGGTATGTTACTAATGGAAAATGGACCGTGAGCGCCTAGATCTCCGACCCCGGATCTGGGGGCGTCACAGAAATGGTATCAGAGCGAGGTTACAGTTCTCAGAAACGGTAGTAATTTAAGAAAGCAACCCTAATAATAATAACAATAACGATAACCTTAATAACAACTTTAATAATACTTAGAACTCTCATCGAGTTGGTAGTCGGGTTATCGGATATAGCCCTGACTTTAAGGCCCGTGAGGGAACTACTCCTAAACCCTTCTTTTATGGTTAGTGACCCACTTTATTTCCCTTGTGTAGATGGATGAGATACCAGACCCTGAGGCTTTCGAGAGGGAGCATGATGAGGCCCTGATGCGAGAGATCGAGGACCCTGAGGAGGATGTAGGTGTTGACTCCGAGCTTGGCCCCTGGATTACAGTGATAGATAGTACTGATGATGAGGATCCCGTTAAGGAGCCCTTTGAGTCCGAGCCAGAGTCTGTTACCCCATCTCCTGTAGCTACTGAGGAGGAGAGTGTGAGATCCGGCGAGGGTCGTGTTGTGTCACCCACACCTTCTCCACAGGCATCTAGCCCTGTTTCATCGGACGGTGACTCTGAGGATGACACTTCTAGCGAGGAGGAGCTTGACCCTACCCCTGTTCCTGCTCCTGCTGCTGCTGCACCTACACCGGTTCCGGTCATACCACCTCCACCGGCGGACCTACCCCCAGTGTCGGGTACTGAGCATGCTTATGTGGTACAGTTCCTGACCCGAGACTTACTATCTGCAGAGGCCCGACTTAACGAGGCGAGGCGGGCACTAGTGGAGGAGCGCGAGGCGCGCTTGAGGATCCAGGCTGAGATGAGGACCACTGTTGCTAGGAGGATTAGGGCTCGACTCCACAGGATCGAGATGAGGAGTCGCGATAGGATTCTTGGTTTAGGGATCCACGGGGGCGGAGTGATCCAGGCTAGGGATGCTAGACGTGTTGTGCGTCGTGCATTTACCTGAGCGAGGACCTTGCTCCGTCGCGGCGTGGCCCCGTGATGTGTTACTTATAGCTCAGTCCCCTAGGTTCAGATGACATTAGTGTGTCGATTTTGCGGGATAGTTGACTTGTGCAGTGGTATCCTTTCTGACCAGTGGATGAGTAGACTGTCCTACAGATAGGGGTGCCCATAAACCGATCAAACCGATTAAACCGACCCAACCCGCCCCTACTTTTAGCCGACCCAACCCGATATTATTTAAACCGAACATTGAATGGGTTAAATATTAAAAAAAACCGAATTAAATGGGTTGGGTTAGGGTTTTGATAATTTTAACCCAATCCAACCCGACATATATTATGCACTAATGAGCCATACTACTAATTTACTACTTGACTTAAAGTTAAGATTCTTTGGATATATTATTACATGTTCCACACTAAAATTATGAATTAAAGATATTTAATACAATGATGTTCTACTTATATGTAACGTAATTTAGTTTTGTAGATTGTAGAGTATTGTAATTTGCACATGTGGTGATCAATTGTATAATTGCATACTAGATTAAGTTGTACATGACTTTAATTCTTGGACATCGAGTTGTTTTATCACTAACCAACAAATACAAATATGTGTTGCACTAACTTCTACTTTATATTTAACCCGATCAAGCCGAACCAACCCAACCCGACTTTAGTAAGATTTACGATGGGTTTGAATTTTATAAACCTGAACTAATTGGGTTGGGTTACTAAATTACTTGTAACCCGCCCAACCCGACCCGCGGTCACCCCTACCTACAGATATGTAGGTGTGACTTCGGGTAGTATGTATGGATGTAGCCCTACCTTGGTGTAGCCTGACTATTCGGATGATGTATTTGTATTTGTTCCACTTTTGCTAGACTTTGACATCGGAACTATGTATTTGGCTCTAACATCCAAACGTGTGATAACCCTTGTACCGTACTTATTTAGTTTCAGTTTCTTTAAAATTGCCTCAACTGCTTTACTTTCCGATGCCATGCTTTACTGTTTTGATATACAACTGTGATTATACAATTGCCACAAGCCACAAATACAACCATACCGTTTCAAATTTACGATATGCGACTTCAAATTGTTTTCTACAATTTCCAAAAATGTCCCTACGATCCTTAAAAATAAAACTTTTGCAAAAAAAAAAATGTGTGTTTTGAAATTTTGAAAAATATTTTGAGGTTTCGAAATTTTGAAAACTCTTGTAAATGTTTTCGCATCCCAAAGGGATCTTTTCCCCCAAAAATGTTTGGCATTTTATTTCCAACAACAGATTATTAAAACTTTTGCACTTTCACCCTTATGCGGAGGAACGATACGCTCCTGAACCGTGCAAACGCTGTCAGGTAATTGGAAAAAAAAAACCCTGACCCCCTTTCTTGTTTTATTATCAGAATCATGCCACCCAGGAGAATGAACACCCGAGCTCACCCGATCAGTTCTGAGGGCCAGGGTAGCCACCATGGAGCCGGAGGCCACCAGAACCGTGAAGGGGAGAATGTCAACCTGAGTGATAATGAGGGCAACGATCATAACCTGTTTGACGACTCTGAGTATGAAGAAGAAGAAGCTGGTGATGATACCCGAGAGGTAGAACATCTTAGGGGAGGCCCTATGGAACAGTTCATGGAGTTACTTAGGCAGAACTTGGACCGACCCCCAGTTCAGCAACCACCCCAGAATGTTAATGCTAACGCTTTCCGGAACTTCAAATCCCTGAAACCCCCGGAATTTAAAGGAACTGCCGACCCTGTCGAGGCAAGGGCTTGGCTGAGGGAAATGGAAAAATCTTTCGAGATACTAAGTGTCGCTGAAGAGCAGAAGACTGTTTTCGCCACTCACCTTCTGAAGGGTGAGGCGAACTATTGGTGGGAAGCTAAGAAGAATTTGGAAGGAAGAGGTGTGGTAACCTGGGAGAGATTTAGCGAGTTGTTCTTGGAGAAGTACTTTCCTAGGTACATGGAGACACAAATGGAGCTAAAGTTTTTGGAGCTGAAACAAGGAAACATGACAGTGGCCGAGTATGAGGCCAAATTTACTGAGTTGTCAAGGTTTGTGCCGGAGTATGTGAACTCTGAGGCAAAGAGGGCCCGAAGATTTCAATTAGGGCTAAAACAATGGATCCAGAATCGTGTGGCGGTTCTTGAGCTGACAGACTATGCCACCCTGGTGCAGAAAGCGTCAATTGTCGAAGCTGGAAGTGAACAGATGCAGAAGGAGAGAGAAGGAAAGAAGAGGAAGTTGGATAGCCGAAAGGGAAACTCTGCTGGTGGAAACTTTCCGAGCAAATTTAAGCGAGGAACGATGTCCCAACCCAGCGGGAACTTTGGAACCAGGAGAGCGGAAAGTTGGAGTGTGGGCCAGGGCGGCCGACCACAGGGATCGTCTTACTCTACCCCATCCCAAGCCCAACTCCCAGAATGCAACAAATGTGGAAGGAAACATGCGGGCGTGTGCAACCTGCAAGATGTGAAGTGCTTCAAGTGTGGGTTGACAGGGCATTATGTTAACGCCTGTCGCGGAACTAGTAACAACCCGAGTGTCGGAGGTAATTGCTTCAAGTGTGGGAGACCAGGGCACCGAATGAGGGAATGTATGTCCTCTTGGCCAGCTGCATCGAGAGTGAGTGGAACTGCTTCTAACAAGGCCCCTACTGCAAGAACTTTTAACATGACGGTGCAGGATGCCGTGAGGAACACGGATGTGATTGCAGGTACCCTATTACTCAACTCAGTTAAAGCAAATGTTTTATTTGATTCGGGAGCTACCAAGTCTTTCATATCTCTAGATTTTGTATGTCAGTTAGGCCTTAAGACTGAACCCTTGAAAGACAGATTGCAAATAGAGATAGCTAATCGCGAAATTATTCCCGTTAGCCGAGTATGCCCAGGTTGCGACCTAGAAATAGGAGGGCGACACTTTCGGGTAGACTTAATACCTTTTAAGCTAGGGGAGTTTAACGTAATAATAGGTATGGATTGGTTAACAACCCACGGAGCCCAGATCGATTGTGTCAAGAAGAAAGTAAATTTGAGACTGCCGGGAGACGAGGAAGTAGTATTTAGTGGGAAACGGCAAAGCCAAAAGTTCCTGACTATGATTCAAGCTAAGAAGCTGTTACGTAAAGGATGCGAAGCCTATTTAGCATATGTGAAGGATACCAAGAAAGAGGCACCAAATCTACAGGAAATCCCTGTTGTCAATGAGTTCGCGGATGTATTTCCGGACGATCTTCCTGGACTACCACCCGATAGGGACATCGAGTTTGCTATAGACTTAGTTCCGGGTACGGCACCAATTTCGAAAGCCCCGTATCGGCTAGCCCCAGTGGAAATGAAAGAACTGGCCACTCAGTTACAAGAATTGTTGGATAAAGGGATGATAAGACCTAGTGTGTCACCGTGGGGAGCCCCGGTGTTATTCGTGAAGAAGAAGGACGGAAGCATGAGACTATGTATAGATTACCGGGAGTTGAACAAAGTGACTATCAAGAATAAGTATCCCTTGCCCAGGATAGATGACCTATTTGACCAATTGAAAGATGCAGTTTATTTCTCTAAGATTGACTTGCGGACCGGGTACCACCAGTTAAAGATTAAACCAGAAGATATACCAAAGACGGCCTTTCGCACCCGGTATGGACACTATGAGTTCCTAGTGATGTCATTTGGGTTAACGAATGCCCCTGCAGCTTTCATGGACTTAATGAATCGAGTCTTCAAGAAATACCTGGACAAGTGTGTTATAGTCTTCATCGATGATATCTTGATTTATTCCAAGACGAGAGAAGAACATGCAGAGCACTTAAGGATTGTATTGGGAGCATTGAGAGAAGAAAGGCTGTACGCTAAGTTCTCGAAGTGTGAATTTTGGTTGAAGGAAGTTCAGTTTTTAGGGCATGTGGTCAGCGAACAAGGTATTCTAGTGGACCCAGCCAAAATAGAGACCGTATCAAATTGGGAGAGACCAACCACTCCGACAGAGGTGAGAAGTTTCATAGGACTGGCTGGCTACTATAGGAGATTTGTCCAAGACTTTGCAAAGATAGCAGCCCCTTTGACCCGACTAACTCGCAAGACCGAGAAGTTTGTGTGGACTGAAAAATGCGAAGAGAGCTTTCAAGAGTTGAAAAAGAGATTGGTGACAGCACCAGTACTAGCCCTACCTGATGATAAGGGAGATTTTGTGATTTATAGCGACGCATCCCATAAAGGTTTAGGGTGTGTGCTTATGCAGCACGGTAAAGTGATTGCGTATGCGTCCAGACAACTTAAGGAGTATGAGATAAGATACCCCACCCATGATCTGGAATTAGCAGCGATAGTTTTTGCTCTAAAGATCTGGAGACATTATCTGTACGGAGAAAAGTGTGAAATCTACACGGATCACAAGAGCTTAAAGTACATATTCACTCAGAAAGAGTTAAACATGAGGCAGAGGAGATGGCTAGAGGTAATTAAAGATTATGATTGTGAGATTCATTATCACCCCGGGAAGGCCAACGTGGTGGCCGATGCACTTAGCCGAAAGGAGAAGCTTAAGATGATAACGTCAGTGGACGAATTGATCAAGGACCTTGAGAAACTGGAGATTGAAGTGAGGCTACCAGGAATTGGACAAGAGAGTCTAATGGAAATAAGAGTCCAACCACCGTTATTGGAAAAGATTAAGCTGTGCCAGGAAAAGAAGATGGAAGAAGAAAAGAATTCGATGGAGAAAATCCTGACTGGCGAAGAAATTAAGTGTGAGAAAGACGGGAATGGAATTATGGGGTACGCATCTAGGATATGGATTCCAAACGTTGAAGAGTTAAAAGATGAGATTTTGCAAGAGGCTCATAGTTCGAGGTACTCAATTCACCCTGGAGGCACTAAGATGTATAGAGATCTGAGAGAATACTATTGGTGGCCTAATATTAGAAAGGACGTGGCAGAGTGGGTAAGTAAATGCTTGACATGTCAAAGAGTAAAGGCCGAACACCAGAGGCCCAGTGGATTGTTGCAACCCTTAGAGATACCCGAGTGGAAATGGGAGCAGATTGCGATGGACTTTGTGGTCGGATTACCAAGGACCAAGACGAATCATGATGCCATTTGGGTAATTATCGATAGGTTGACCAAGTCAGCACATTTTCTTCCAATCAACGAGAGATATACTGTCGACAAGCTGGCGGATATTTACCTAAAGGAGATTGTGGTTAGACATGGGGTTCTTGTGAGCATTGTATCAGATAGAGACCCGAGATTCAACTCCAGGTTCTGGAGAAGTTTTCAGGATTGTGTGGGGACTAAGTTAAACATGAGTACTGCATACCATCCCCAAACAGACGGACAGAGTGAAAGGACCATCCAGACCATCGAGGACATGTTGAGGGTATGCGCCATTGATTTTAAGGGAAGTTGGGATGACCACTTGCCGTTGATCGAATTTTCCTACAACAACAGTTACCATGCCAGTATAGGCATGCCCCCATATGAAGCTTTATACGGACGAAGATGTCGGTCTCCCTTGTGTTGGGAAGAAGTTGGAGAGCGAAAGATTTTAGGGCCTGAACTGGTCCAACAGACAAGAGAAACTATCGAGCTCATAAGAGGACGGCTGGTAGCAGCCCAAGACAGACAGAAGAAGTATGCGGACCAGACCCGCAAGGACAAAGAATATGAAGTAGGAGAGTTTGTGATGTTGAAAGTATCACCGTGGAAAGGATTGATGAGATTCGGTAAGAAGGGAAAACTAAGCCCGAGATTTATTGGACCTTTTGAGATCTTGAAACGAGTTGGGAAGTTAGCCTATGAATTGACTTTACCCCCGAGCTTACATCAAGTACATAACGTGTTCCATGTGTCCATGCTACGACCCTACCAGGCCGACTTCCGACATGTGATAGAACATGATCAAGTGGATTTGCAACCAGACTTGACATATGTAGAGCAACCCGTAGAGATCATGGATAGAAAAGAACAGGTGCTGAGGAACAAGGTTGTCAAACTAGTGAGAGTCTTGTGGAGAAATCAGAATGTCGAAGAATCAACATGGGAACTAGAGAGCGCAATGCGTGAAAAGCACCCCCAACTGTTTTCAACCTGATTCCGGGACGGAATCCTTTTAAGGAGGGGAGGCTGTAAGAACCCTAATTTTTGGTAATATTTCCTTTTATTTAATATCTTGCGACATTGTCATTATGGAACCTTTCTAGTCATCCCTGTTGATTTATAGAATTGATCGAATGAGAAACTGCGTTGTTGTATTTATGATGTAAGATATACAGAGAGATTGCGAAGGTAAGAGTCTTACTGTTAGCGATATTTATGAAAATTGGAAGTTGAGAATGGTTAGTGTATTAAAGGATTTATTAAGAATTATGACGAGGAATTATGGACATTCGAGGAATTTACGCAATAAGTACTTAAGGAATTATAGGGGAAATCTCTACGTGACGAAATATTACTACGAGAGAATAATTAAATTACGATACGAAATAAGGATTAAATAACAAGTATTAGTGGAAGAATAATATTACAAGGAAAGAAAATACATGCAAGTGCCATGTAATTAGCTAGTTAGAAAAATAAAGGAACTAGCATGTTGGATGATGCACCTAGGGGGACACTAGGGCATGGATGCAACCTAGGCTATAGGCTTGGCATGTGACTACTCCTTGTTAACCACAATAATACTTAGCATGCTAGCATTTCTTTTTACCATTCCAACAAAACAAGAAACCAAAAAACACTCCCCCCCCCCTTGAATACTACATTCGGCCGAACCATACAAGGAGAGAGGGAGAGGTTTTCTCTCCACCATTTCTTCATTTACATCCTTCCTAAGGCTTCCTTGGATCATATTAGAGGTATGGTATCAATTTCAAAGCCTTCCATCCATTAGTTTTTGAGTTACGAATTGTTGAAAGTTAGAAAAGTGGTAACATAAGTTTATTTTCTTTTAGATCTTGCATTGTGAGTGTTGTAGGAGGCCATCTAAGGTGTTTTTAAGTTGTGTAAAGTTTGTTCCAGGCCTCTAGGAGCTCAAGAAGGTATGAAATCTCAAACCATCCTTGGATAAGTGTTGTTCATATAATATGGTAGTAGATCCATGTATTTTAGGGCTTATCTTGAATGTATATGTAATGGATAGCATGGATCTTGGGTTTGATGTTGAGATTGTGATTTTTATGATTATGGTTAAGATATATAACTCCATGAGTGTTATGAGTCATGATCTAAGTGTATTAAGTGGTGTTTATGTTATGGAAGTATGAAAAATGGTTGATTTAAGTGATTTGAGCTTGCTGAATCTGTCCAGGAACTTTGACCTGTGTTGTAGCACGATTTTGAATACCCAAATGATGTCCCCTGATGTCCTACCTTATATTTTTGGAAAGATAATTGAATGTAGTTTCTGGAAAAGTAAGATTCATAGCTATGTGATGTGTGGATTTTTTGTTATGGCCGGAGGAGTGAATTTTGTTTCTGGACTATGGACTGCATTAAGTAACCCCCTTGTGAACCTTGTTTAAACACCTTAAAATATATTTGGGGTCGTGGAAAAATTTGAGAATGTAAGTAATGCAGTGGTGAAGACCACCCAAAAGGAATTGGATTAAAATATGAATTTTTGGATTTTATAAAAATGCTAGAGTAAAATTCGCGCAATGGAAAAAGGTCGATTAGTGGAACATTATTCTAGGGTTAGTGGTTATGGTTAGAACGTGGTAACTAAATTAAGTCGAGTAAGTGAAGAGCGTAAACGAGCGATGTCACGGACCTATAGGGGGGCTAGGGAGTCATAAGACGAAGTCGTTAAGTTAATTTCGTACCCCCTTAAAACCCCGTAATTAGAGAGAAATTGTTAAGGTACTAACGAACGATTATTGTTTATGTATAGATCGCTCGAATTCGCACGCTCGACCACCCCAACCAAACCAAGACAAGTTTACTTTTCAAAACTTATCCCTATACAAGGATTTTCATTGTTGTGTTTGTAGTTTTCAAATGATATCAAATGCTATGTTTATCGAAGTATTGATGCAATTGAGATTGAATAAGTACATGTATGCTTTTACCCCTTGAACTTAGATTGAAATGTTTTCTTCGGACAACGACTCTAGCAATAGAGGTCGTAGCGGTCCGTATATACTATTGACCGGGGAGCGGTATATTATTATATCGTATCTAGATTGCGAAAACCCGAAGGGTCATTCGGGTGGTATCGTATATTCAAATAACTATCGTTATATTTTCGTAAATACTCGAAACCCTATCTTGGATTAAGAGTTATTTTATCGAATAATTATTTTATTAATTATTAATATTAAATCTTAAAATATTATTTATTAATCATTGTTCATTACTTAAAGACAAAGTTAATCCAAGATACTTTTAATACTTTCAAACTCGAACTCTTTCGAACTCAAAACATTTTCGAAAACCCTCGGTCAGATTCTGCTTCTTGTATGATTTCAAGAATCATCGGTCGACTGATGTCGGACCTCAATTACTCTGTTTTCAATCGAAATCAAGTTTTAAAAGAAAATAAAAAGGGACTCTGGCAGGTGTGGGAACCGTTGATGAGCGATTCCCGGGATGTGTAAGCGGCCGTGAGCCAGGCGGTCCATCACTTATTATTCCGGCCCAGGTGTTGCCGAAGGATGATTACGGATGTAGTTTTCATCGAGGGTGATTACGGATGTAGTTTTCACCCGAGGGATAGTTACGGATGTAGTTTCTATCCTTCTACCGGTAGAGAAGACCCGCGGATTATTGGACTTGGATGTGGCGACTGATCATCGTCAATCCTTGTCAGGTTTTTATGTTTTCTTTAAGTCCCATTCCTCCATTTTGGAAAAATGCTTTGACACTGCTTCTTAGGCTTTTGTGCCAAGTTGCTGAGAGTGTTCTATTTTGATGAGAAGGATGTTGATTCAATGCAGTATCTAGAACTGCAAGTTTATTTTGAAAACAAAGGCACATATTGTTGCACCTTCGAGATTTATCAACTATGACAAGTGACTTCATAACTGATTGAAACAAATATATCAACTGCCGATCATTTGAGATGTATATTGCTTATCTTATATAAATATTTCTTGCTGAGCTATAGTTGCTCACTCTTGCTTGTTTTCAAACTTTACAAACACAACAGCTAAGCGATATGGCAAGACCCAGGCAGACTGCTCGCAAGCAGGTGACTAGGCCCGAGCCTCCACTTGAGATTCCACCGGTAGGCCCCATTAGCCGGATTGGTTGGCAGCTTTTGTTAGTACGTTTTATTTATCAGCATGACCTGTGCAAGGCAGTGTATCGTAACAAACTTTCAAGCCGCCAGCTTCGCTTCATATCGGAGTGTTGCTGGTAGCATAAATACTATTTAATTCGGTCTGTAATAACTCTGATAACTTTGTTACTGTTTAATCAATGTGTGACGTTTCTGAGGCTCTAACCTGTGTGTGTGAGTGTGGTGTGAGTTTGTTGTGGGGTCGATGGCTGTGTTATATATATTGTGCGCAAGAACAGGTATGTTACTAATGGAAAATGGACCGTGAGCGCCTAGATCTCCGACCCCGGATCTGGGGGCGTCACAGACATGATATTTTTCTGTTTTAACTTGTTACTACCTAATCCAGTCTTAGAAGAACTAGCTGATTCAACAACTTTGACTGGTACTTTAGGTACATCTTTCTTGGATGAAACATTTGTTGTGTTAACGTCCTCAACTGATTTAGCCTTAACAAAGACTGTGACATTTTTCTTGGATGACACATTTTTGTATTATAGTTCTTAACAGTTTTATCCTTAACACATTTATTCTTAACAAGAACTGTGCCATTTGCACTATCCTCATTTCTCATTTCTTCTTGTATAACCATAGAACGAATATCTGGTGGGCCAACATCAGATTTTGTAAATATTGGTTTTTCAACATTCTTGAGGATATGTGGTATACCTCTTTCTTTAGCAGGGATAGAATTAGGAGAATGATTACTCAAAGAACCAACAGCTTGACTGTAATCAAATCCTATTCCTACAGTTCGTTCTACTGCTTGTTTGTTGAAGAAATCTTTAGAAACCTTAACAGTATTATAACAAGCTCTAACCTGTGTTTCAAGTTCTCTAATCTTGGTTTCTTGTTCAGCAATCCTATCAACTTGTTTTACCATGTATTCTCCTAGACCCTTTTCTCTGTAGTTAAGTCGAGCTATTTCTTCTATATTCTTATCTTGATTAACCTGCACCTTTTTTAAATCTAACATTTGATTTTCAAGGTTAGTGTTAACAAGACTTATTCTCTCGTACCTTCTTTGTGCATTATTCAAGGAACTACGTAAACTATCAATTAACTGAGCATCAGTAAGAATTACCGATGTGGTATAATAAGTTGAAGATTCAGCATTTGCGACCAACGCAAAGTTTCCATATTCTTCATCTTCGCTATCTGTGTCATCCCAGCTTTTACCAACAGCTACATAAGCTCTTCCACTTTTCTTCTTTTCAGAAGCATAATCTTTCTTCTGTGCTTGCTTGGGTTTCTGACACTCAGTAGCAAAATGTCCCAACTCATTACAATTGAAACAACGGATTTTGCTTCTGTCAACAGTTCCAGTTTTATAACCTCCTCTGTTACTAGAGGATGAAGAACCTCCTCTCTGAAATATGTTATTTGACTTAAACCTGAACTTTGGATTTCTTCTGAATCTGAAGTTACTGAATTGTCTCACCATCATTGCCATAGATTCATCTTCCAACTGATCCAGCTCTTCAAGTGAATAAAATTCTCCACCATCCTGAGTAGCTGGTGTTTGGCCAAGTTCTACTTCAGTTTGTTCCTTGTTGAAACTGTTAGGTTGAACAACTTTAGTTTCCACTTCCTTAGGAACCTCAACCACTAGAGCTGTAGAAGAATTTGCCATTCTGCCTTTGCCATAGAATTCCTTTTGCTGTACTTGTTCTAATTCATATGTTTTCAGAACACCAAACAGCCTTTCAAGAGCAACTTGAGTTAGATCTCTAGATTCTCTGATGGAAGTGATTCTATGCTCCAAGTGAGTAGGCATAGTTAGTAAAAACTTCATGTTGATCTCCTTCTGAGTATATTGCTTGCCATGAACTTGCAAGTTGTTGATTATCTTGTTATACCTTTCGAACACTTCCTGAATGCCTTCATTAGGGCCAGTTCTAAAGTGTTCATATTCAGAAGTTAGAATTTGTAGTCTATTTTCCTTGACTTCATCAGTCCCTTCATTAATGACCTCAATAGTTTCCCAGATGTGCTTAGCAGTTTTACAATTCCTCACATGGCTATACATTACAGCATCTAGGGAATCCAATAGAATGAGTCTCAAATTTTTATCCAATCCAGCTTCCTCCTTATCTTCAGAGGTATAGTTCTTAGGGTCCTTTGGATAGGATTTGGCAGGGACTGTTACAGTTCCATTTACAACTGTTTCAGTATCATGTTGCATGGGAGTTACTGGTCCATTTTCCAAAACCCACAAAAATCTTGGGTTTGCTACATCAAGAAATAACTCCATTTTGTTTTTCCACATATCATAATTATCTTTATTAAAGATAGGAATTTTAACATTGCCTTTGGCTGACATGATGAATTTTTAAGAGAGTTAAAAATTCGAGCTTGATTTTTGATTGAGTAAAAATAGGATCTTGATTTGTGTATCAATCACTAGGCTTTGATACCAATTGTTAGGTCCGATAAGATTGTAGAAGGGGGGGTTGAATACAATCTATACCATTTTCTCAAAATTTATTCGTTAAATAATTTTCACTTAAACGAATATTTTGTGCGGAATAATATAACACAAATTTCAAGTTGAATATAACAATATATTAACTTGATGGGTGTTACAAAATCAGTCCAAATGATTATCAAGTAATTAATAACTAATTAGAAAATTCAACATGAACTCTGCTAATTTAGTTAATAAAATCAAGATATCAATTTGTGAACTAGGAAACTTAATTCGCTAGTAGTACAAGAATCACAAGTAAACAAGTTCCAATGGATAGGATATTACAACTGAGATGAACTTGAATTTACAGAATTAAATTTAGAGGTGTTCTTGAGCTTGAGAGAGAGAGAGAGAATGGCTGCTGTGTGTATTTTTCTTGTTTAGCTCGACTGGTTATTTTCCTTCTGCATTCTCCTGCCTTATATACACAGCCATAGTCATATTACTTGATTTAAACTGATATGACAATCATTTTACATTAATAATACAATCGGTATGACTATCAAATCAATGTAATATGACTGTCCAGTTTAAATACGACTTTCGGTATAACTTATCAAGTCAATATAACATTCGGTATAACTTACCAAGTCAATATAACATTCGGTATAACTTACCATTTGAATGAAATATGACTATCTCCTTTGAACTGTATATGACTATCTCCTTTGAACTGAATATGACTATCTTCTTTATAAACTGAATATGACTATCGGTATAACTATCAGTTTGATAGTTATATCATCATATTTTTCAGTTTATAATTAATTAAATGACTTATTAAAAATCATTTAACTAATTAATCCTTTTTCATATTAATTCTTATTTAATTAATCTAATAATCACTTTAACAAATATATTAATTCTGATAGAATTAATTTATTTATTAACTTAATTACTTGACTTAATCAATTAAAACAGAATTAATATAAATTCTTTAATAGTCAATACTCCGCTGAAAACCACGTAATTATGATAAGGAACATACACTGGCATGATGTTGACGTTCGATGTACTGTCTGGTTCATGAACGACTAACTCCAATCTCTGTTCTTCATCGTGACTTTTAACACTGTGGTCTTTTTATACTCTTCACTCTCATCAATCATTCGGTACTGAAATTGTTTCTTGTCACTAATAGAAATCTCTGTCTTTTTAAATGAATCCACTTGTTTCAATGCTACCTTGAGGCCTGATCAGATATCTGAATCTTCTTCCAGTGTAAAACATCAAAACTATAGATTGACTTGTTGATTTTTCTTCTGACGGTTATCATCTTTTGAGATTCCTGTGACAGTTGATATTATTTACTTATTACAATCTAGTTTAATTGGATTAGGATCCTCGAACTACAAATAGGCTGAGTCATATGCCTTTCACAACCACTCCGACAGAGGTGAGAAGTTTCATAGGACTAGCTGGCTACTATAGGAGATTTGTCCAAGACTTTGCCAGATAGCAGCCCCTTTGACCCGACTAACTCGCAAGACTGAGAAGTTTGTGTGGACTGAAAAATGCGAAGAGAGCTTCCAAGAGTTGAAGAAGAGGTTGGTGACAGCACCAGTACTAGCCCTACCTGATGATAAGGGAGATTTTGTGATTTATAGCGACGCATCCCATAAAGGTTTAGGGTGTGTGCTTATGCAGCACGGTAAGGTGATTGCGTATGCGTCCAGGCAACTTAAGGAGTATGAGATTAGATACCCCACCCATGATTTGGAATTAGGAGCGATAGTTTTTGCTTTGAAGATCTGGAGACACTATCTTTACGGAGAAAAGTGTAAAATCTACACGGATCACAAGAGCTTAAAGTACATATTCACTCAGAAAGAGTTAAACATGAGGCAGAGGAGATGGCTAGATCTAATTAAAGATTATGATTGTGAGATTCATTATCACCCAGGGAAGGCCAACGTAGTGGCCGATGCACTTAGCCGAAAGGAGAAACTCAAGATGATAACGTCAGTAGACGAGTTGATCAAGGACCTTGAGAAACTGGAGGTTGAAGTGAGGTTACCAGGAATTGGACAAGAGAGTCTAATGGAAATAAAAGTCCAACCACCGCTATTGGAAAAGATTAAGTTATGCCAGGAAAAGAAGATAGAAGAAGAAAAGAATTGGATGGAGAAAATTTTGACTGGCGAGGAAATTAAGTGTGAGTAGGACGGGAATGGAATTATGAGGTACGCATCCAGGATATGGATCCCGAACGTTCAGGAATTAAAAGACGAGATTTTGCAAGAGGCTATTAGTTCAAGGTACTCAATTCACCCTGGAGGCACTAAGATGTATAGAGATTTAAGAGAATACTATTGGTGGCCTAATATGAAGAAGGACGTGGCAGACTGGGTAAGTAAATGCTTGACATGTCAAAGAGTAAAGGCCGAACACTAGAGGCCCAGTGGATTGTTGCAACCCTTAGAGATACCCGAGTGGAAGTGGGAGCAAATTGCGATGGACTTTGTGGTCGGATTACCAAGGACCAAGACTAATCATGATGCCATTTGGGTAATTATCGATAGGTTGACCAAGTCAGCACATTTTCTTCCAATCAACGAGAGATATACTGTCGACAAGCTGGCGGATATTTACTTAAAGGAGATTGTGGTTAGGCATGGGGTTCCTGTGAGCATTGTATCAGATAGAGACCCAAGATTCAACTCCAGATTCTGGAGAAGTTTTCAGGATTGTGTGGGGACCAAGTTAAACATGAGTACTGCATACCATCCCCAAACAGACGGATAGAGTGAGAGAACCATCCAGACCATCAAGGACATGTTGAGAGTATGTGCCATTGATTTCAAGGGAAGTTGGGATGACCACTTGCCGTTGATCGAATTTTCCTACAACAACAGTTACCATGCGAGTATAGGCATGCCCCCATATGAAGCTTTATACGAACGAAGATGTCGGTCTCCCTTGTGTTGGGAAGAGGTTGGAGAGCGGAAAATTTTAGGGCCTGAACTGGTCCAACAGAGAAGAGAAACTATCGAACTCATAAGAGGACGGCTGGTAGCGGCCCAAGACAGACAGAAGAAGTATGCGGACCAGACCAGCAAGGACAAAGAATATGAGGTAGGAGAGTTTGTGATGTTGAAGGTATCACCGTGGAAAGGATTAATGAGATTTGGTAAGAAGGGAAAACTAAGCCCGAGATTTATTGGACCTTTTGAGATCTTGAAACGAGTTGGGAAGTTAGCCTATGAATTGGCTTTACCTCCGAGCTTACAGCAAGTACATAATGTGTTCCATGTGTCCATGCTACGACCCTACCATACCGACTTCCGACATGTGATAGAACATGATCAGGTGGATCTGCAACCAGACTTAACATATGTGGAGCAACCCGTAGAAATCATGGATAGAAAGGAACAGGTGCTGAGGAACAAAGTTGTCAAACTAGTGGGAGTCTTGTGGAGGAATCAGAATGTCGAAGAATCAACATGGGAACTAGAGAGCGCGATGCGTGAAAAGCACCCCCAACTGTTTTCAACCTGATTCCGGGACGGAATCCTTTTAAGGAGGGGAGGCTGTAAGAACCCTAATTTTTGGTAATATTTCCTTTTATTTAATATCTTGTGACATTGTCATTATGGAACCTTTCTAGTCATCCCTGTTGATTAATAGAATTGATTGTCTGAGAAAATGCGTTGTTGCATTTATTATGTAAGATAAAAAAAAAGGAAGATTGTGAAGGCAGGAGTCTTATTGTTAGTAAGATTTATAAAACTTGGGATTTGGGAATGGTTAGAGTATTAAAGGATTTATTAAGAATTATGACGAGGAATTATGGATATTCGAGGGATTTACACAATTAGTACTTAAGAAATTATAGGGAAAATCTCTACGCGACAAAATATTATTACGAGAGATTAGTTAAGATACGATACGAATTAAAGATTAAATGACAAGCATTTATGGAAGAATAATGGTACAAGGAGTAGTATTGCATGCAAGTCCCATGCAACCAAGTGGTTAGAAATCAAGCAAACTAGTTAGCAATTGGAAGATGAATAGTGTCTAGTTACTTGCTTTTTCAAAAAGAGGGACAAGTAGTACACATGCCCATGCTTGCTAGTACTTGCCTATACATAGATGATATGTATCACCCAACCTAACTTAACCTCAATTATTCTACCAACATAACACACAAAAACCAAAAACACAAACTCTTCCCCCCCTTGCTAGTTGCTCTCGGCCAAGAGAAAAGAGGAAGAAGAAAAATTCTTCTCCTCCCTTTTCAACCACTCATAATTCACAACATAAATCCTAGGCCATCTCCATCATCTAGACAAGGTATGTTAGCAATTTCAAGCCATTTCATCCACCCAATTTCAAGTTAAAAATTGTTAAAGCTTGGGTGAATAGTAACCATGTTTAATTTTCTTTTAGATCTTGGATTGTAAGTGTTGTAGGAGACCATTTAAGGTGTTGTTGAGTTGTGAAAAGCTTATCCAAGGCCCTTAGGTGCTCAAGAAGGTATAAAAATCTCAAACCCTCTTGGTTATGTATTATTTATAATGTGTGGTAGTAGATCCATGTGTTTGTGAGCTAATCTTGGTTGTATATGTATTGGATGACATGGATTTTGAGTTTTGATGTTGAGATTGTGACTTTTATGATTATGGATAATATATATATCTCCATGAGTGTTATGAACCATGATCTAAGTGTATTAAGTGGTGGTTGTGTTGTGGAATTGTGAAAAATGGTTGATCTAAGTAGCATGTGCTTGCTGAGTTTTTTCCAGGAACATTGACCTGTATTGTAACACGGTTTTTAACCCCCAAATGTTGTCCCCTGATGTCCTACCATATATTGTTGGACAGATAATTGAATGTAGTTTCTGGAAATGTAAGGTTCATGGCTAGGTGATGTATAGATTTTAAGTTATGGCCGGAGGAGTGAATTGTGTTTCTGGATTCCGGACTGCACTAAGTGACCCCCTTGCGAACCTTGTTTAAACCCTTAAAAATATATGTAGGATCATGGAAAAATTTGAGAAGCTAGGGAATGCAGTGATGAAGACCACCCGAAAAGAATTGGATTAAAATATGAATTTTTGGATTTTATAAAAATGCTAGAGTAAAATTCGCGCAAGGGAAAAAGTCGATTAGTGGAGCAAAATTCTAGGGTTAATGATTATGATTCGAATGTGGTAACTAAATTAAGTCGATTAAGTGACGAGCATAATCGAGTGATGACATGAACCTATAGTGGGGCTAGAGAGTCATAAGATGAAGTCGTTAAGTTAATTTCGTACCCTCCTAAACCCCGTAATTAAAGAGATATTGTTAAGGTACTAACGAGCGGTTATTGCTTATGTATAGATCGTTCGACTCCACACGCTCGACCACCCCAACCAAACCAAGGCAAGTTTACTTTTCAAAAATTATCCATATACAAGGACTTTTACTGTTGTGTTTGTAGTTTTCAAATTATATCAAATGCTATGCTTATCGAAGTATTGATGCAATTGAGATTTTATAAGTACATATATGTTTGTACCCCTTGAACTTAGATTAAAATGTTTTCTTCGGACAACGACTCTAGCAATAGAGGTCGTAGCTGTCCGTATATACTATTGACCGGGGAGCGGTATATTATTATATTGTATCTAGATTGCGAAAAACCGAAGGGTCATTCGGGGAGTATCGTATACTCAAGTAACTATTGTTATATCTTCGTAAATACTCGAAACCCTATCTTGGATTAAAAGTTTATTTTATCGAATAATTATTTTATTAATTATTAAATATTAAATCTTAAAATATTATTTATTAATTATTGTTCATTATTTAAAGACAAAGTTAATCCAAGATACTTTTTAATACTTTCAAACTCGAACTCTTTCGAACTCAAAACATTTTCGAAAACCCCCGGTCAGATTCTGCTTCTTGTATGATTTCAAGAATCATCGGTCGACTGATGTCGGACCTCAATTACTCTGTTTTAAATCAAAATCAAGTTTTAAAAGAAAAAGAAAAAGGGACTTTGGCAGGTGTGGGAATCGTTGACGAACGATTCCCGGGATGTGTAAGCGGTCGTGAGCCAGGCGGTCCATAATTATTATTCCGGCCCAGATGTTGCCGAAGGATGATTACGGATGTAGTTTTCATCGAGGGTGATTACTGATGTAGTTTTCGCCCGAGGGATAGTTACGGATGTAGTTTTTATCCTTCTACCGGTAGAGAAGACCCGCGGATTATTGGACTTGGATGTGGCGACTGATCATCATCAATCCTTGTCAGGTTTTGTGTTTTCTTTAAGTCCCATTCCTCCATTTTGGAAAAATGCTTTGACACTGCTTCTTAGGCTTTTGTGCCAAGTTGCTGATAGTGTTCTATTTTGATGAGAAAGATGTTGACTCAATGCAGTATCTAGAACTCCAAGTTTATTTTGAAAACGAGGGCACATATTGTTGCACCTTCGAGATTTATCAACTATGACAAGTGATTTTATATCTGATTGATACAAACAAGTTTAACAACTGCCAATCATATGAAATGTTATATTGCTTACCTTATACATATATTTCTTGCTGAGCTATAGTTGCTCACTCTTGCTTGTTTTCAAATTTTACAAACACAACACAGCTAAGCGAAATGGCAAGACCCAGAAAGACTGCTCGAAAGCAGGTGACTAGACCCGAGCCAGCACTTGAGATTCCACTGGTAGGCCCCATTAGCCGGATTGGTTGGCAGCTTTTGTTAGTTCGTTTTATTTATCAGTATGACCTGTGCAAGGCAGTGTATCGTAAAAACTTTCAAGCCGCCAACTTCGCTTCATATCGAAGTGTTGCTGGTAGCATAAATACTATTTAATTCGGTCTGTAATAACTCTGATAATTTTATTTCTGCTTAATCAATGTTGTGACGTTTCTGAGGCTCTAACCTGTGTGTGTGTGTGCGGTGTGAGTTTATTGTGGGGTCGATGGCTGTGTTATATATATTATGTGCAAGAACAGGTATGTTATTAATGGAAAATGGACCGTGAGTGCCTAGATCTCCGAGCCCGGATCTGGGGGCGTCACATTAACCCATTGAACTTAATCCTATTTTTCGGTGACATACCACATTACTTGCCTAGACCTTTTTCTTGTATTGGCCTTGCATTAAATTGAACCTACATTGTCAAAGGCTAGTAGAGTGCTTAATGGAGTAATAAGGTGTGCAAGGAGGGGTTATTGTTGGTCATACTTTTGGGGGAAATATTGAACATTGGGTTTGGTTGTTTACTTGATAGTCGGCATGTGTAATAAAATCATGGGATCATTGTTATTGTGTATATTATTGTTCTTGTTATATTTAGCTCTCGAAAAAAGAAAAAAAAAGAAAAAGAAAAGAAAAGAAAAACAAATATATTATGAGAGCATAGTTGTGTTTGTTGTGATCCTTCTTTAGTCGACTAGTTGAGTGTTTTTGTTGGAAGAAAAATAGTAAAATTATGTGTGGGGGGAAATAGGGTGTTGTGTATGATTTATTATGGTGCCTACTATCTTTTGACACTTCACCTGAATTGGCTTATTTTTCATACCTTGTCCCTAGCCCCGTTACAACCCAATTAAAGACCTTTTGATTATCATCATTAATGTATGTTCTGTTAAGAGTTAGATTGATACCAAATGTCAAGCATGCGTATGATTTTGTTGGAATTGAGTGATACACTTACCCTTGTTCTTGAGTGAATATTCTTTTGTTAGTGGATTGTGAGTGTTTACTTGTTTTTGCATATGAGATCCCGAGTTTTGTCTCAAAGATGTATTCTTGTGGGCTTAGCATGGTTACTAACTTATTCTTACACTTGACATGGACTTTTGAGAACTTATGCATGTTCATTGAGTAGACTATGTGAATACTTGCACCTTTGACACCAAGACATTGCATTATTACTTTGATTCTTAAGTTGATATGGCACGAGAGGATTTGAAGGTATGGTGGTGTATTAGTATTAAATCATTTGCATTTTCATATTAGTTGCATTCATGCATTGCATTGCATTGGATTTTTTGGGTACATTCGCTATAGGCCCTCACGAGACCTTACTCGTCCACTAGGGCTACCTAGGGGTTTAAAGGGCTTGTTGCATATGCCAAATGCAACCGTAATCACCTACGGAAGTGGTACTAGTTAGTTAGTGTTTAGTTGTTTATGCTTAAGGACAAGCATCGGTTTAAGTTTGGGGGTGTGATAAGTGGATTTTATATCCACTTGGAACGTTCCATATCGGCTTAAATTGATTGTCTTGGACTCAAGTTTGTTGTAGTTTTGATGTGTTTTTGTTTAGTTGTGCAGGTTCATGAAATATCGATTAGGGTTGATGTTTTCGTCAATTTTGGAGTTGAATTCGAGCATAGGAATGAGGAATGAAGTCTTTCCCTAGGCTACCGTGAAGGTTCATGAGTCAAAGGAATGAAGAACGGGAAGTGGCAAAAGAATCGGAAGAGAAAACGGATGAGAAATAAACAAATGGTGGACAATTCGGATTTCCGGGTAGGTTGCGCAGTCTTCACTGTTTTGGCCATATCTGGAGTTCTATAAGTCCGTTTGAGGCCCGTAAGCAGTCCACGCGAAGCTTGGCAAATTTTCTATCAATCTAAAGAAAAATAAAATTCTGGACAGAAAGTGAGTGCGTAGACTTTGCCCTAAATCGTAGAAAAAGTTCCAAGACAGCAATAGAGTGGGCAGACTGCGCCCTAGGTGCGCAGACTGCGCCCTGGACAGAATGCTACTGCACAGGCTGCACCCTTGTGCAGCCAGATTTGCTGAATTTTGATCGTTTTGCCCTAATTCGAGTTGTAAACTTATTTTTGGCAGTTTCTTGTACCAAGTCAAATTCTATTAGTTTTGTAAGGTAGTTTCTTGTGTAGCAATACTTCTAGGACTTATTTAAACACCTTGTATCATTGTAATTTGTATCATAGTTACATAATATAGCGTAGAATTACAAGGGAGAAAAGGGGAGAAAGATCAAACGCTCGTGACAAGCAACGGATCTCGATCTACTTCATCTTTTGTGTTCTTTTCTTAGGCGTTATTCTCGATTCTGGATTTGTTTTCTCAACTCTTTGTTTTAATAATATTCTTATTTTCATTCATATTTTGTTTCATACCATGTTTTCATCAAATCCCATGTTGACGAACGGTTCAATTATGAACTAATCGTTGTCATGGGATTCTAACGGATTTATCTATGTAGCTTAGTAGTCTGAATGCTTTAAAGATCTGTGTGTGATGAATTCTTGATATCCTTGTATGGTCAATCTTAATACTTTTAGATGCGTAGCTAACATCTAAATTGAATTGTTAATCTCTTGTGAAGTGAAAGTGGATCTTGAGATTTAGAACTTGCCATGCTAGCATAGGTTCATAATTGGTTATCAATATGATTCGTAGTATAAGATGAAAATACTTATATTGCCCTATGTGATCAATATGAATAACTTGTTCTTCAACCTTTATGTTTTCAAATTCTATAGACATATAGAGTCTAAGCATAATTGGTGTCTATTCATCTTCTATCTCTTTTGTGGATGTATGAGTAGTTTGGTATACGTATGCTGACAGGTAGCGTGTACTTGTTTCGTGTTATTCGATCAGTTATCAAAATCATCACATGCATTGAATAAAGGCATCAACTCTAAGCGAAGTAGTTAATGAACTTAGAGTCCCATGTTTATTCTCATATAAGAAGCGCAGTTTTAAATCTCAGCAGTTAAATAATTCTTAATTTGATAAATTGCATCTTAGTTTAGTTTAGGTAATTAAAACTCCAATTTGTTACTTGTCTTAGTAGTGAGTTATAACCATACATTGTTGAATAGGTACATTAACTGAATAGAAACTCAACCAGATCTCTGTGGAACGAACTTAATCTATATGACTTGTGACCACGTATACTTGCGTGATATTGTGTAAACACTTTTCAGGCTGCTAGAGCTATATCCACATCTACTAGAATTGTATTAGCTAGAAATAGAAAGAATCTAGGTTGCTTTACTTGTAAGGTTTATCCTATCTGTATAGCAATTTAGGAAAGTCACATGGGTGTGCAAATTGTAATGAGCTTCCACTTGAAAATGACAGCAGCTCAACACCCCATGCGATAGAGACAACAGAATATCTTAGTCTACTTAGATACACATCTCAATTCTTTCTAAAAAATACAACACATAGCAACAACTTGTATTTGTCGAAGAACAACGAATCTGGAGAAAATTTTCTCTGGGTTATAGCAACCCTTCGCACAAGATAAAACCGGTCGGCTGAAGCCCTCCGATTTGGCCAGGTCGGATGGCTCCCGGTCGGCTGGTCCCCCATATATTTTTTCATATCGACGATGGATCACGATCTTTCATACTGTACAACGAACATGGGCTTTCGTATTTACAATGGAACATGAGTTTTCATATTGCTACTTCATCATTGACATGGAAAACCAACAATCATGGTCATTCATGACTTTTGGATAAAGCTTCCCCTAATTTCTTGATTAGTTCTGCTAATCCTGTACTTTGAGTTAACTTCTCGATTAGGTTTCTTAACCACAATTAGCTTCTAAAGCTTCTTCTGTCAGATATCAACTTATATCCTCAGTTCCTTTTCCAGAGTTTTTGACGAATCTTTCCATCTATAATAGATATCTTTCGTCCTCTTTTTGCATTTAATCGATACACGACCTGTCAACACGAACCAGACTGTATTCCAACCTGTAGTTGTAGGTCATCTTTTTCTTATAAAAGGAGAGGAACATCCCTCATTTTTCTTCACTTCTTCATTTCTAAAACTTCTCTCAAATCTTAAGCTCTCTAGCTCTTTAGCTTCAAGTTCAAGTTCAACTTCAAGTTCAATCATGGCTGACAAGCACACATCTGCTCCCCAAATATCCATGGAGGAAGCCTTCAAGAAGAGGAGTATGGCGAGAACCATTAAAGGTAAACTAAAACTCATGCCTCCTAAATATATTGAGTGTCGATTCGCGTCTACATTAGATTTGTTAAACACTATGGAAGAATCATTCCCTAATAGTTCAAATTTAGATGCCTTTCATAGTCCTTCCAAGTTGAAGAAGAAGGATGTTGAGAAGATTAGAAGCACATACAGCTTTCCGGATGTGATCAAAGTTTGCCTTCCAAGCCCAGGAGACCGAACTTGCAATTGGCATCCTGAAAAAATCTGTGTTTTCAAAGGTGCCTTAGAAGCAGGGTTGAGGTTCCCGGTCCACCCATTTATCATTAGGTTCCTGGCGGAGCTCCAAATCCATCCTTGTCAGCTATTCCTAACTCCTGGAGGTTCCTGATTATCTTCTTCTTAAGGTGCCATGAGTTGGAAATCCCTTGGAGTACGACAATGTTCAAAAGCATCTTCATGATAAAGAATTCTCCTGAATCTAAGCTAGGATGGATTAGCTTTCAACTTCGATGCAGGCTTCCACACATAGTGAACTCCTTCTCATTTCCCGACTCTCATCATTCCTGGGATAGGGAATTTGTCATTTTGGAATGGGAAGGCGGTGACTGGGGCCAATATTTTGTTAAGAGATTCGGATTCGTGGAGGATAGTTCACACTTCGTGTGTGATCTTAACGATAGAGAATTGCTAGATAGAGATAGACTGCTTGCTGATGATGGTCACACTCATTACAAAAATATTCTAACCGAGAAGAAACTTATTGAAGCTGGCTTAAGCTTTCTTTCTTTTGAGGGTAATTTTTCTTCATAACTTCATTATGAACTATGTTTGTTCTTATTCCGATGTCTTTCTCTTTCATATTTCAGCTACTGAGGAATTGGACAGTCTTCCCGAGAATCAACCAAATGTCACTAGACGAATGATAAAGAAAGCGGAAGCACAGTCGAATCCTACTGGCCGGAAAGTTCCTCAGTTTTTGGAAGGATATAGTCAAGGGGGAAAGAGGTCCCGGAATGTTGGTGAAAGTGTCAGAATCCCCTTCACTCCGGATTGGGGTATTTGTGAGCAGGATTCTGTCTTGGGGAGCCCGGCCTTAGCCTTGGACTGGTCCAGGCTCTATATTACCGCCCCTGATCTCCTCACTATAACTACGGGGGATAAGATCGACGAATCTGAGCGCCTTGGGGCTCAGGCTCTCTATCAGGTACAAAATCATACATTCGATGTTTTTTTTTGTTATTGCAAGTGCCTCACCAATTTCTTTGTTGCAGGCCAATGCTTGTCTCCAATCTGCCACTCATCAAGGCCGAGCCTATAGAGATGAAAGGGCAATACTACTAAATGAAAAGACAAAGTTCCAAGGGCAAATTCAAGACCTGAACTCCAGAACCATCCAGGCTGAAGTTAATTACCAATCATATCAGAAGCAACTTCGTTCGCTGGCCAAGAAGAAATCCTTTGAAGTTGACAAAGTGAGTGATGCCTATCATAGGTCGGAAGATTTTACGAGGTTCATGGACAAACATGATGATGAGTTGCGACCTTTCAACATGTCCGTTGGCTGGGACAAGGCAATTAGTGTTGTGAGCCATAAATATCCCGCGGTGGTTAACCCAGCAGACTTCCCTTGCTCTAACTGGGCTGGTGGTAGTGGAAGTCATGTGGATCATGCATCAGGCTCTGGGGGCGGTCGCCGGCCTTCTGGTTTGGCCTAAGGAAGTCGGCCCAAGTTGTTAGTTTCGGGTCGATCTCTTCCCGTTCTGCTGAGAAGAGGGCCATGTCAAAGAGGGAAGCGGCCGCTAGGCAATCTTTTCCGGGCAAACAGATTCGAGCGAGGTCCAACACTACGGCTGATTCTTCGGATGAAGAAGGGGAAGAAGTGGAAAGGGGAGATGAGCAGCCGATGGAGGTAGTAGCTGAAGAAGGGAGTACTTCTGACGATGATGGCTCTGAAGAGGAGGAAGAAGAAGAAGAAGGAGAGGAGGTGGTGGAGGAATCCTCCAAGGAGTAGATGGCCTTGCATGGCCTTGTTAGCCTCTTGTGGCTTTACCCTTTTAGTTTTCAATCAAGGTCCTTCGGGACTTAACTTTTATTTGTGGTCTGTAACTTAAACCTTAGCCCTTCGGGGCTCTTTATTTATGCATTTGCTTTCCTCTTTCATATGTTTACTTATTTTTGGTACTTGGTTTTTCCAAACTGCACTCAACAGGTGCTTGGTACATAATAAAATCATAGAATCATGGGATGGAAAACAAATTTGCATTAATATGAAGTGGGTTCAACCCTTACATAGATAATAATACTGTCCTACTGGGGGCAATAAGCCCTGGAATGGTTTCATCGAACCTTATTTCTACTTCTCCTAATAGATAGATAAAAAGCTAAGTCCTTACAAGGATAGCTCAAACATAATAAATCATTAGGTTCAAGGCATTCCTGGTGCGCGGCACCTCGTTCCCATCCAATGTCTCCAGCTTCTAGGATCCTCGTCCTAGTGTCTTCTTAACTCGATATGGCCCTTCCCAATTAGGGGCTAGCTTTCCCTTCTGTCCAACTCCAGAAGCCTCTATCTTCCTCAAAACCAGGTCGCCATGTCGAAAGAACCTCTCCTTAACCCTTTGGTTGTAATGGGAAGACGCTCTCTTTTGATGCTCCACATTCCTGGCATTTGCTTCATATCTGACCTCATCAATCAAATCAAGGGCAAGCCTCATGCCTTCTTCATTGGTCTCTGATTCATATGCCTCAACTCGAGGTGATGCATGTATAATTTCCAAGGGCACAACTGCCTCGGCTCCGTAAGCCAGTAAAAACGGGGTTGCTCCTGTTGTCACTTTACAAGTGGTGCGATATGCCCAATAACTCATCCACTCAAGTGTTCCTTGAGCATTCGACCCTCTTCTTCAGTCCATCCAGGATAATTCGATTGGCTACCTCATCCTGTCCATTTACTTGCGGGTGTGCTACTGAAGTAAAACGAAGCTCAATAGCATTTTCCTCGCAGTACTTTCTAAACTCTTCATTGTTGAACTGTGTCCCATTATCCGTCACAAGGATTCGTAGGATTCCATACCTGCAAATTATGTTCTCCCAAAAGAACTGGGCAATTTGTTTGGTGGTGATCTTGGCTAAAGGCTTGGCCTCAATCCATTTAGTAAAGTAGTCGATGGCCACTATCAAAAACTTCCTTTGTGCTGAAGCTACGGGAAAAGGACCAAGTATATCCATTCCCCACATTGCGAACGGGATAGGAGAGTTAATCGATGTTAATATCTCAGGCGGCTGCCTTACAATTGGAGCATTCTTCTGGCATCTATCACACTTCTTGACATAATTCTGTGCATCGACCAACATCTATGGCCAATAGAATCCCAGACAAGTGATCTTGTGGGCTAGGGCTCTGCCCCCCAAGTGTTGCCCACAGATTCCTTCATGAACTTCCTCTAATGCTTCCTTTGCCTCTTGGGGCTTCAAGCCCTTCAAATATGGGATGACAAAAGATCTCTTGTAAAGGATGCCTTCAATCAAGACGTATCTCAATGCTCTCACTGACAGCTTTCGTGCCTCCAACGCATTGTGAGGGAGCCATCCGGTTTCGAGGTGAGCTTCGATAGGATCTATCCAGCAGCCTCCTACATCAATCGGTGCCACCTGCTTAGAGTTGATGGTCGGGGACTTCAAGACCTGGAAGTAAACACTCCCTGCATAATTCTCTATCTCAGAAGGAGCGAACTTAGACAGGGCATCAGCCTTAACATTCTCCTCTCTTGGAATGTGCTCTATATAGCACTCATCAAACTAAGTCATAACAGCTTTCACCACTCTCAGATACTTTGCCATAGTTTCATCCTTGGCTTCAAATTCGCCATTTACTTGTGATACCACTAGTCTTGAATCCCCACAAACTTTGAGATTCTTGACCCTCATGATTTTGGCCAACCCCAAACCGGCTATCAAGGCTTCATATTCAGCTTCGTTATTGGTTGTCGGAAAGTCCAACTTCAAATCGTACTCAACTGTGAACCCGTCGGGCCTTTGCAAGACTAAACCTGTACCACTGGATTTTGTTTTGATGCTCCATCAAAATAGAGCACCCAATATTCCTTTTGATTAGGTACAAGCTCTTCATCTTTATCTTCACTTCCAGGGGTTGTAACTATCTCCTGCCCCGACTTCTTGGTTGTTAATGGTGCATTCAACCACGAAGTCAGCCAATGCCTGAGCCTTGATGGCTGTTTGAGGCTTATACGTGATGTCAAATTCTCCAAGTTCAATCGCCCATTTGATTAGCCTTCCACTGGCCTTCGGGCTATGCAATATGTTCCTCAACTGCTGGTCCGTCAGGACTTGAATCTTGTGCGCTTGGAAGTACGTAGCTTCCTTGAGGTTGTTATCAATGCCAAAGCAAACTTCTCAATGGGAGAGTAATTCAACTCTGTCCCGTGCAATACCTTGCTCACATAATAGATGGGTTTCTGTACCTTATTCTCTTCTCGAATGAGGACGGCACTCAATGCTTGTTCAGATACTGCCAGGCATAGATAAAGAGTCTCTCCTGGACACGATTTGGCCAACAACGGGGCTTCGGTCATATACTTCTTTAACTGTTCAAAGGCCTCTTGGCTCTCAAGAGTCCACTCAAAATTTTTCACTTTCTTCAATGCTTGAAAGAAAGGCAAGCATTTGTCACCAGACTTGGAGATGAATCTCCCTAGGGCTGTAACTCGGCCTGTTAACTTCTGTACATCTCGTAGAGAGCGGGGCGGTTCCATTTCCAAAATCGCTTTGATTTTATCAGGGTTGGCCTCTATGCCTCTCTTTGAAACCATCAATCCCAAAAACTTTCCTGATCCAACACCAAAAGCACACTTGGATGGATTCAACATCATCTTGTGGTGCCTCAGCACTTCCAATGCCTCTCTGAGGTGCTTAATGTGGTCTACCTTGAATAGGCTCTTCACCAACATGTCATCAACATAGACCTCCATGGTTTTTCCAATCCGATGAGCGAATATCTTATTCACCAGTCGTTGATAAATAGCACATGCGTTCTTTAGACCAAAAGCCATAACAAGATAACAGAAAACACCAAAGTCAGTTATGAAAGATACCTTTGGGATGTCATCCTTGTGCATCTTAATCTGATTGTAGCCACTAAACCCATCCATGAAGCTCAACATCTCATGCCCAGCTTTGGCATCTAACAACGTATCTATCCTCGGTAGGGAAAACAATCCTTCAGGCATGCATCATTCAAGTTAGTGATTCTATACACATCCTCCACTTCCCATTTGCCTTCTTGACCATTGCAGGGTTGGCCAACTGATAAGTGCATATTTTATTTACCTATTTATTGCTTGAACTCGTGTTTTGATAATTTATTTTGTTACATTTCAGGTAAATCATAAATAAATAAAGAAATGACAAAATAAATAAATAAAGTGCAAGGAAGGGAAAAAGAGGAAGAAAAAGGACCAAAAGTGAAAGAAGGAAAAGAATTAGGAGCTTGGAGCAAAAGGAATATTTCAAGACAAGTGGAAGGTGGAGATCATCCCAACACATCAGAAAAGTGTATGGCCAAGATCAACTCTTCAAAGCTTAACGGGGAAGGAAACAAATAGATGGCTTGGATTTCACCACCACATAACCCAAATGTATGGTGGGGATTTACCCAACACCCCCCTTAACCCTAATTTCTATCCTATAAATACCCCCTCACCCCCCTTGTATTTAGTAACTTAGATTTTATGGTAGTTTTATTTCCTTGTATTTTTTTTAGTTTCAAATCTTGTAAACACTCTATTATAATTAATGCAATTTTTATTTTCTTTACTTCTTGTCTTGCTCTTTCGTTGTTGTTGCCTTGTTTCGTTATTTTCGTAAATCCCGTTGCTAACCACTTGGGGTTGAAAGTAACGAAACTTTAATTTCTCTCTCCTTGTTTTAATTTTTAATTCGTAGTTTGCCCCTTTAAAAATTAATTTTATCGTGGGCCATTTAATTCCAAAACATCGTTTTAGTGTAAATTTCATTTTGTAGTTAATTTCTTTTCTTTTCTTCAATCGTAGTTAATTTTAAAAAAAACAAAACAAAAATATTAGTTTAAATTTTTAGATCGTATTTCTTATTTTAATTGTTTAATTCGAAGTATATGTTTCAGCATACCCTGTTTTAATTGTATTCAGTTTTTACTCAATTTTTTTCCCTTCTATTAGAAACCCATTGTTACCTTTTCTGCTGCAAACACCTCAAACTCAATTCGACAATTCCTTTTGTTCATCTTTGTCTTCGATTAAATCATTCCAACGTCTCCCTCCTTCTCCCTCTCTCTCTCTCTCTCTCTCTCTCTCTCTCTCTCTCTCTCTCTCTCTCTCTCTCTCTCTCTCTCTTCCCCCGCAAAACCCACTCCCCTTCCTTCGATCTCCTTTGTTTGAAGTCTGTTAATTCTCTCCTTGCTGTGTTAACCGTGTTTTTGAGTTTTGAACTTCGATTTTTTTTGTTTTTATTTCTTGTTTCTGATTTCCCCTGCTTTGCGATTTTATTTCTAAAAAAAAATAGTTAGTTTGATGTGTTATGATTTCTGGTTTGTACCTGGTTTGTAATAAATTTGAAGGCATGGTTCTTGTCCGAGTCCTATCGAGTCACACGGTGTCCTGAGTTGTCGAGATGCTGATGAATCTTTGATGCGTTGTGTTGTTTCACTGGTGTTGAATTTCTGTTTTAGAGTTTGTTTATGGTTCACTGAGTTCCGTACGGTTTTTCTGAGTTCTGTGAAGTTCCTGGGGTGTCGAGTTCTTATTGATTCAATTGTTTTTTCGATCGCTGAGATTGTGTTATTTGTGCTGAACTACGAGTTGCCGTTTCCTGCGTTTTTGAGCTCAGTTTTCATATTTATGTGTTTAGAGTTCTAACTTCTAATTCACTGTGAGTCGAGTCTGCAGATTGCCTTTGAGTTCGCCCTGTGTTGATGAACTGTGAATTTTGAATTCCTGTGTTGAGTTGTTAATTTTGTTTTTGGTTAGAGTTAAGTAGAGTTGTAATGTGTCTTCTGTCGCCTTGTCGGTTTGTTGTGATTATTGAATTTCCAAGTTGTAAGTTTTTGGGTCTTGTTTGCTGTTTTCTCTGAATTCGCAAGTATTGTTTTACCGAGTTTTTTTCCTGAGCCCAGAAAATGTTGTGAGCTACTGTGTTATTGAGTTTTGTGAAATCTGCGAGTCCGTTGGTTTAAATCAGGATTGTTTTATTCGAATTCTCAAGTTCCTGTTTTTGTTAAAATTGTGAAATACTCATGAGATTGTTAAGCTTGGGTTTTGTTTTTGGTTAGCCTAATTTACTACATCTTGGTCGATTTTTTTTATTAAGAATTTTCTGTAAAAATTGGCTGAGAATAAAATTCATTGTTAATTAAGATTTAGAAATTGTTGGATTAATTTAATTCTAGAATAATTTAGATTTTAGACTTAATTCGATTTTACAATTTTTAATTTTCTTAATTCTACAATAATTAAGTTTTAGAATAATTTAGAATAATTAGATTTTCATTTAGTAATTAATTAGGGTAAAATCAAAAATCCTAATTTGTCCTAATTCGATTAAGTTGAAAATTAAGGATTGCGAATAAATTGGTCCCTGTGGAACGAATCAATTAAATTTTACAACGAAACGAATTGTGCGCTTGCGATTCAAATTCAAATGTCATTTATTTTAGCACAACAAGTTTTTGGCGCCGCTGCCGGGGACTAATTATTTTTCGCGCCTTAATTTTTAATTTTTCGAGTTAGTTTTATTTCTTGTCTTATTTTTCTTTCGTTCTTTTTAGGAAAGCTTGAGATTTCGGAACTCTTCTCAACGAAGCGTGGAATAATTGGAATTTATGGAAAGCTTGCTTCGGTAACCGTATCTCACTCTTTTCGCCCTTTTTATTTTTAGAAAAGTACAGAAAAATCAAAAAAATTAAAAAAACACAAAAAAATTAAAAATTAAAAATCCAAAAAAATTAGTTGTACATAATTGTTGCATGATGCATTCATCACGTAGGTGCACATCATGCTAGATTTTAATTTTTTTTGTTTTTAATTTTTCGTACCTGTAAGAACCCCAAATTTTGGATATAATTAAAACTTTTTATTAAGAAATGACAAAATGAGGAACAATGATTCCGACAACAAGGTCACCAGCTCTAATGAATGGTGGTTTCAAAGAACAATGATTGTAATGAATGGATATTGCTTTGGACAATGATCCTGATGCATTGGTATATTGTCAGAATAGAGTAATTCGATGGTTGAGGACCTAGATAAGAATAATCTACCATCCAGGAAGGAGCTAATGGATCCTTGAAGGGAAATGAGTACGTGCATAGTGTTTCCCATACGTGCATAGTGTTTCCCATACGTGCATAGTGTTTCCCATACGTGCATAGTGTTTCCTGTACGTGCATAGTAATTTGGTGGATGAATAGTGATTTTTTAAGTTGGAAAACTTTTCACGCCACCCTATGTACGGGACGTGATATGGATGTTTCGAAGTCATATTAGTAATACGCGGAGGAAATAAGTGAATGCAGAGACGATCGGAATTCAGAAATTCCAAATTCTTTTTCGGTATAATATTTGACCGGACAGTGGATTAAATATTATTATAATCCAAGAATTTAGATATTAACATTGAGGATTTGATATTTTGGGATGTTATTATATTTGATTTAAGAATGAAGGTAGGAAACCACTGAGGCAGTGAAACAAGCGTTCTAGAAACCGCTAAAACGTTATAACGTGATTAATCAATAAAGCGAACGAATCCTAGATTACGGATTAAGTTATCGAGATTAAATATCCTACATGGTCATCACGAGGATTATATTAAGGATTGGGGAAGGTATTATGAATATCGAGAAATTTCCCGGTAAACCCTAGAGGTAAAACTACTTAGTTATTCGCCCGAACGATCAATCGAAACGAGCAATAACCGGACAAAAGAAACAAATAGTGGAAGCAAGAGTCATGCATAAGCTACTAGATAAATATCTAGCAACCAAGTGGGCTAAGTAACTAGCATGTTAAGGATTGAACTAGTAGTTAGCCAAATCAAACTCTAGTTAGCCACAAATCAATCCAAGTGCTACACATGCTTTCAAATCTCACCATTCATTCCAAAAGCACTTTAATAAAGTAAAAAGAGATGAGATATCATCCAAGGCTCATCACTTTATGAATTATTATCAAAACAACCAAGCAAACACAAAGAACTCTCCATTTTCCTTTCTTCCTTGAAACATTCTGCCAAGGTGCTAGAAGTAAGGCTTCCAACCATCATTTGATCTTGAAATATTTATGGTGAGTACTTCATATCATAGCTTAGATCCCCTAGAAATTTCAGCTTCAAATTCATCTTTTCCATTTTCAAATAAATCATCAAAGATGATGATGAATAGTGTTTTCAAGAACTAATCTTTGTTTTTCTTGTTTTCATGGTTGATCCTAGCTAACTTAAGGCTATCCAAGGACCATACCAAGATTTGTGAGGCTAGTACATACTCCATGGAAGGTATAATAATTGAAAACCCTAGATCTACTTTGAGTTTTAAGCATGTTCTTGATGGATCTAGCTTAGTTATGATTATGTTCATGTTATAAGCATGTTTAGTTAGTGATTTAGTGATTTGATTATCATGATCATTTTGATACTAAGATCAGTGGCTTCTGGACTTGTTGAGGTGCTTAATATGTTTATAAGTTGTTTAGATGCCCGGTGTGACTTGGGTTGTTGATTGTGATTTTTGGAACGTCCGATTTATAGCCGTCGTAATGCCCGATTTTTGTTAACCTTAAGAAATCGTGTTTGAAAGTAGCCATAAATCACTGTCCAGTATCATGTTCTGCCATGGAAAGATAGATCATGTTATAAGCTTCGTTTTGATATAAAGATCATGTGAAACGGACTTACGGTTTAGGAATTATGGCCGATTCACTAAAAGACGTTCGAAACCGTAAGTACGAGTTCGTTATTAAAATTGAACCCTCGTAAAATACGTATGTCAGTGGCGAATCTTGGTAATTAAATACTAGAGGTAAAAAGGAAGGTGTGAGAGAAAACCTCATGTGAAACGGATCGTTTTCCGATTTTATAAAAATGTTCGAATCAAAGTTAATCGCAAACGAACCCCTAAAAAACCGATTGATTATAACTTCGGTAAAACACTTAGAAAACGGGCGATAAAACTCGGAGCATAATATTGATTTGTAACGATCGACCTTAGAACTCGTATGAATTAAGTATATCCCAAGTATAAGTACAGTGACATGTCGTATTAACGAACGAATGTCGGGTCGGATCAGTGATAAAAAGGAATCCACTAAAAGGGATATAACGAGATAACTCGAGAACGTGTTTCGATTTAAGTACAACTTAACTTTTAATATGTTAAGTGATTAATCCCGAATACCTTGGCTATTTATAGATCACCAAGCTGACCCGGGACCCGCTACCACTACCCCTTACCGTACTCGACTACCAGGCAAGTTTCAATTCCCTTCTTTTAGGCCGTTGTTATGATTGAATATATATATATATATATATATATATATGTTTTCTGTTGTACATATGCCATAGCATGCATGCCTACTTTCAAGTTATATCATTATGCTTATTCCCTGATTGTTTATTGGCTTATAAATTAGACAGCTAACGTATCAATTATAAGCCGGTTATTGTAAGACCCTCAGAGAAGGGTGTATATATCTTATTCATCAACTATAGACCGGGAGTCAATATTTCTTGATATAAAGGTTACCTCGAAGGAAAATATTTAAGTAAATATTTTCCCTTATTCGGGCGACGAATATTATTTGAATATTCGTTCGAGATTATTTATTTAACGATCCTTACTTCAAATAATTATTTGAACGTAACCATTCGACGAATAATATTTCTCAATATTCATTCAGAGTCGAATTGATTATCGATTATTATTTCGAATATTCTTCTAAAGATGAGACTACTAAATGAATATTATTTGGATATTCATTTAGAATATTATTTTATTAAATAAATATTACTTTTGAAAATTCATTTAAGATATTAATTACTTGATGAATATTATTTTAAATATTCATCTGAAGCCTGATTTATTTATCGAATATTATCTCGAATATTCCTTTAGGGCTTGGATTACTAAATGAATATTACCTGATATTCATTTAGAATATTATTCATTAAATGAATATTACTATTTGAATATTCATTTAAATTCCTAATTAATTATGAATATTATCTTAAGTATTCCTTTCAGGCCCTATTAATTAATGAATATTATTTTGAATATTCATTTAAATATTTATTTATTCAATAAATATTCTCCTGATGTTTCACCAGGGATTATTTTGAGAAATACCCTGATTAAAGATATCCTTTAATATTCTTAAATATTCTTTAAATATTTTTAATTCAATAAATATTCTCTGAATATTTATTTCATACTTAGAATAACCTCAATAAGGTTTATCTTCTTCGATTATTACAGAAAATATCTCGGAGTCATATTATTATTAATCTTATATCAAGAAAGGTTCCCAGACATCATTCTTCTTTGAGTCTACCTCCCTGATAATAAGGGAACCTTACTTGGAAAAATGTTATTTATCTTGTCGACTTCCCGGTCATAGAGTATTCTCTTCACTCGCAACTCGGGTGCTGTTGACTTATTAAGTCGTTGTTTACCTTCTCATCTTTCGAGAGGTAAGATTCTTGGAACAAGTTGATATTCGATACCAATCCACAACTTGGAAGTTATTGGTGAATTTTCCTTTCCAACTAGATACGACTACCTTGTAGAGTCTTATCAACAAGTATTATACTTGGGGAAAAGGGGACGAACGTTACATTCAGAATCATGAATTCTATTTGAACTAGGAGTCGTGTAAGAGGCCGAGTAGCGCCGGTCCATCCCCTTTGGCCCAACCGTTGGCCGGGGAGAGCTAGTAAGGCGGTATACAAGTAATGTCGTCAGTTCTTCCTTCTACCGGTAGTAAATCTAATTTGAGCTGTACGATCTCGACTGATCATCAAGATTGGAACAGCGGGCGCGGTGAATACTCCCTCATTGGTTCATCATCCAAACTTATTTATTTCCTGCAACATGATTGCTGTTGGCAGAGCTGGAAAAGTGTTCATAACTGGAATTGCAACCTTTTCATGCAAGTTCCTCTTCTTAATAACAATGAGAATATCTCGCTTACTTTTGATGTAGCAGATATTTCTACAAACAAATACTTTAAGTTACCTTGTAACTTCATCGTTCATATTATACTGACATCATTTCCGTAAATGCATGGCCTATGATTTGAAAGATACTTTTGAACTGTTATACATTATCGTTCAGTTATATATTATTGTTGGTGGGCTATTGCTCACCCTTGCTTTATTATTATATCACACCAACAGCTAAACCAGATGACTCGCACAAGGCGCACTCGACGCGCGCGAGGACGATGAGACTACCAGAGCTGAAGAAGAAGCTATTGGTAGGATATATTTATTCTTTCAGTACCAAGAATATGGTCTAGTATGACTTATGTAAATGGATGGCAAAGAGTATGTATTTATATTGAAATTCTTTTGGATTGTAAGAACTCATAATGTGATTAATAAAAATTTGATTGTTACTCTGATTTCATCTCTGGGACTATAACGGGTGTGTTTTATATTGTTGTGTTGGGTCATAGAGACGTAATTTATTTTATGTTAAGGAAAGTTCAATTGTTGTGGACAGAATTGGAAACCGTAACCACCGGATCCCGGACCCCGGATCTGGGGGTGTTACAGAAGTGGTATCAGAGCGTACGTTATAAATCCCAGAGATGAGGTGACGTTAAAACAACAAATTCAATAAGATAATAAGAACTCTTGCCAAGTTCATAGTCGGACTACTTAATGTAGTGATGACATATAAAACCCTTATGGGAACTCGTAAGTATCATGATATTAACTTAGCTCGATATCGTATCGACGAGTAAGGTGACAGACCTTGAGGCATACGAGCAGCAGCGCGATGATGCTTTAAATGCTGAAGATCAGCGGGTAATTCGATGGAGTACCCTACTGGAGACCCGGAAGAGGTTCCAGCAGATAAGGAAAATCTTGTTAGGATAAGGAGCTTACCCTCGAGGAATGAGGGCTGTAGCCAGAAAGACTGAGATGATTAAGGTATAGAGCTCAGAAAAGTGGGCATAAAGAACTAAGCTATTAGCAAGAGAACTGAAGATTAATGTTGGATTCGTGGCTGGACTACTGGAGGTAGTACCAGCAAGTAAGACGGATTTGAAGAATTACTTGAGATCTTATACGGAATTAGATGAGAATCCTTACAGATTTTCATCTTAACAAAGAAAGAGCTAGAGGGATGTATGATTATCAAAGACAGCGATATAGGACGAGGAGCAGAGTCCCTAGGAATAGTTGAGAATGAGGCAGTAAGTGCCATATCATTTGATAAATGAATCAGTATGAATATTGTCAGTAATAATTCGCCACGAGAAGGCAGATGTCATAGGTTATATTTTACGAAACCAAAGTGAGGTTAATAAGGTGGTTTTATTCAGGGAAATGTTCATGAATGAATCAGTAGAAAGTAAAGACATTGGGAAGTGACAACATGATTGGGTAAAGTTATATAAGGAAGTAGTAAGCAAGACAATGATCTCAGAACCTACCGGAAGATAAGACCAGTGAGTCAAGATGAACTCGTAATGAGACTACTGTCAGAGACTGAGTATAGAGTTAATTCAACTCAGTTAAATGATGAACCAGAAACGTTAGATGCATGTGATTCAGAGGAATATTAAATTCTTTCTTTTCTTTGAATGGATTATAGTAGTTACCTTAAGTTTACTCCGACACGGAATTATAATGGATCAAGTAATACGATCAGCAGTTAAAGGGAAAAATGTGAGAAAATCTTCCTGGAGCTAAAAGATGAAAGTGGTAATGACCAAGAGTTGGCATTGCTTAATGGAAAAAGGAGACTTTGTGCTTCCAACGACGCTTCACATAAAGGATTAGGATGTGTGCTTGCGCAGCATGACAAAGTACTGGCGGATGCATTTGGACAACACGGTTCACCAGGTTCGGATGGCCTTAGTAGTGCCAAATTTTTTGGAACAACCAACTCCGACGGTAAGGTTCCTGCTGAGACTAGTGGTTGGGTAGACTAACATTTGGTAATATTGAATATCAGGACATATAGGTATCAGGAAGTTGTGACTGGTTTCAGTTTGAAACTGTTGATTCCCCTCTAAAGGATGTATATAATTGGTTCCTCTCCAGTGGTTAAACTTCCAACCTGATGACGATTATTTCGTTAATTATGACTGCTTATGGTTCTACCTGCTTGGAGGTTCATAGAACTATTCTTCAGGTTTCGAAATTGGTCTCCTTAATGTTACCAGTAGGTGAATAGATTGACCAAAATTTCCCTGATTCAAAAAAAAAATTGAATTCATCGAATTTTGGCAAATCTTGTCTTTCTGATTATCAGAGAACATCATTGAAGAGAATGGAAACTGGAGCGAACCCTGTGGATTGGGTAAGGTTGCCGTCATATATGGGTTAGTAGACGGACCCTGAGTATTACAATCGACGGTAGTGATAAAATGATGAAGTGAGATTGGACGAAAACAGGAAATGTAAGTAAGAAACCAGCCGGACTGAGAAATTCCAGGATTGACTTAAATGAAAAGGCTGTTATGCCAGGAATGGTAAGCTTGTGTGGCACGCGGGATTGATAAGAATAGTTGAAAAGATAAAAGTGGAGGAAAGGTGACCGGAGACGGTGCCGAGTAGTCGATTAAGACTTATATGGAGTAAAGTTTTGGAAAGGTTGAAAGGTATCAAAGAAGAAGGCACTATGCCGGCAATTGCTAGAAAAGTAATGCTATTAGCCAACCCCTAAAATCATATATTTTTATTTTAGTGTGGCCAGTTGAGGCCAAGTCACAACGGACTATAAAGTGACTAGACCAGCAATGAAAAGACAAAGCAGGGTTGCTTCTAAGAAAGCACCGACTGCAAGGCCTTCTGATATAAAGGAAACATTAATGAGATCGTAGGAATCTTCTGCTGAACAGCCCATGTTTTGATTGGGAATTCACTAGACCTTTTTGGGATGGGGTCACCCGTACTAAAGTGACTCATGTGTATATGGTTGTCCAAGATTACGAGTAAAATGGGAGTATAATGACTTGAGATGTATGATGTTAGGGTATCATGAATACCATGAATATATTATGACGGAGGAAAGTAAACAATGACGGTATATGAAGAGAGTATAGAAATGGTCAGAAATTGAACAATATGCTGTAGGAATTTTCTCTGAGGCAAGTACCTTTGCGAAGAACGATAAGCACTAGGAAATTCACGTTGAACTCGACCAATATCTTTCAGAACATCCTTGCTACCATTAACAAGTTTTGTAAGAGAGCAGATAGACATACGTTGTCTTTTGGAAGGTCAAATAGGTTGACCACTATCTGAAAGAAGAAATTAGCAGTAAGCTACCGATCGATTATCAAATAAGAATGATTGAAAAGAGACCCTTATTAAGGATACATGATTTGATTGCCAATTATAGGATGCAGGAATTCCTTGGCAGTTGAATTAAGGATAAGATATCCATAGAGTAAGGCAAACCCTGGGGAATGGACAAGGGATGGCATTACCCCTAATAAAGGAAATTGTGAATTTGGATGATATAAATTGAATTGATTAAGGCGACATCAAACTTTGAGGATTTTTTTTTAAAAAAAAAAAGCAGTTTTGAAAGGTATATAGACAGAATTATTATATGATTAATTACTGATATTTTGATGTGCCCTGTACCCAGAAAATACAGGAAGAATGATGAGGATTACCTAAGAAACCTTTCAAGGAAAAAGGTAATATTCTGAAGTTCAAAATGGAAGTTTGGTAGGGAATATATGACATAGAAATAATTATGCCAGACGAGGCATGTGTGAAACCCTGAGGAAGTATGGATTGAACCTATAAAGGTTGAGATTATCCTAAGATAAGGAAAGAACAAAGAAGAGAAGTATCCTAAGTAGGATTGGGAATAAACGTGATAAAGTTCCCACGGGTAGGTGGAAGCAATGACTTAAGGAGAAAGACTGATAAATATATTTTTCTCCATCAGCAGAGCTTAAGGGAGAATGCTTTCACCCAACAATGATGGGAATAAGGTAGAAATGTTTGAATTGGAATATATCCAGAGAACAAGGATTACGAGAAATTATTATTATCAGGAAAGGCCAATGAGGTGGCCGACAGTCTAAGTATAAAGGAATAATTATAAATGTTCATACCGAAGAAACAAAATGATATTTGGAAAGACATTGAAGGTCATATTGGAGTGGAGGAAGTTACATTCCTTTTGATGATTGTGCAAGAATCGAAGGTAATAATAGTTTAAGTAAAGATTCGGTTCCTGATGGAGTCTTAAGCATATTACGTACCTTAGAAGGTCCCGTTTTGAGGCAAACCTGGACCATGGTACAAAATTGATGAAGTAAACCGTTAAGTTTCCAGTCTTTTATGGAAGATGCATAAGTGATAGTTTCATCAACCGGACCTAGCTGTGATGCTTGAAACTCTTCTGCAATTCTATCTACTTCATGTTATATCTACATCAAGTTCAGGAAGTGTTCCTTATGGATAAGGAATAGTGATTACTTTGTCTCCCTAAGGGATTTGAAACCCGTAGGGTTAGCTATTAATGCACTACGTAAACAACAAGCGATGGTGATTCTTCTAAGAAAGTAGATGACAATGTAAAGACAAAGAAAGTGCTGCCATTGATTAACTAAATGGCATGTTGATGAATGACAAACAAGTTTATGTTAGTGTACTTCTGCGCAAACAAGATAGAGAATATGAGGTTGATGATTCATGATGTTAAAAATATTCCCATGGAAAGAATTAATGAGACTTGGAGGGAAGGGCGGTTGAGCCCGAGACTAATTGGGCCACCTGAGAGTTTAAAGTGTTCGGACGGCGGTATTCGAGCCAGCCTTACCCCCAAAACTTATAGCACGGTCATAACAGGTTTTCATGTGGCAAGGCTACACCAGTAAAATGCAGATGTTCAACAGATGATAGGAGTACGAGCATGTAGATATACGACCCGGTCTGACTTACGAAAGACAACTTGTGGAAAACCACGGATAGAAAGAGAACAAGTGATGAGAAACAAGGTTGGCAGAAGTAGATTATATGAATCTAAGTTAAAGGGATCGGGCCAGATTCATTTCGGAAAGTTTAAATTGGAATAACGTGATGATTATAGAATAAATGTGACGGAATACCGATAAGGAGGTACCAAGTGCAAAAAGGTGTCTCAATAAAGAGGTGAAGGTGAAAGTAAATAATAGAAATGAGTAAGAATCAGATAATAAGAAGGATGTGATTGATAAAGAAAAGGCTGGGAAAGCAACTATGGAATGAGAAGCAAGGAATGTTATGAATGGGTTTTCTAATGAATTCTCAGGATGACAACCTGATAGTATCAATATTATAGTTATGAAAAAGCTAGTAACATGATATGGGATGTCAGTAATAATGATGTCAAGTGAGAAATCTAAGATTTAACCTGAAAGGTTGAAGGATTTCCCGAATGTGAGTATCGCTAAGATTGAACAAGAGTATTTGTCCATAGAATAATGGACAAAGCAGCAAGATGTTGTCACGTGAGATTGCGATCAAGTAGTATTGGATATAATTATGATTAATTTCTTCTTTGATAAACCTCTATAGTTCAGAGGTAAATTCTGAGTATGATATTCTACAATCATGAAAGCTTTCTATAATCCTTTAGAACTCTGTTCTCTTCTTCTCTCTTATTCATCTTCTTTATGAATTGAGAAGAACAACCCTTTTAGGAGGGGAGGTACTGCTACGTGACTATCTGTCTATGTGATAGAAGTCTAAGTGGAATACCATAACTTGTTTAATTGCTTGTCAAGTACTAAAGGCTGGCCCCCTTCTGTACTAACTATGCAATATAACAAATGTTCAATTGATCATAGTGATCTCTCAATAAATCTTTCCACTTCTCTATATTGATCGAGATTGCGAAGATTAAAGCAATCAGGAAATGCACAGTACGAGCGAGGTTACCTCCGAATTCGTAGGGTGATAGTGATACCAATGTTACTGCAGGTATCAATAAGGATAAGACTGAGTAAGAGTATAACCCGGATAGTGAGTTGTACGAAAAGTAGCAACGTTGATGGAAAAAGAATACAGTATGGATTGTAGCACTAGAAGATGTGCTGAGGAAGGGTAGAACGACTAAGAATTGACCGGGAAGCTAAAAAGTGAACGACAGGCAAACGACTCTTTGCTTCTTACCTGATTCCGGGACGGAATCCTTTTAAGGAGGGGAGACTGTAAGAACCCCAAATTTTGGATATAATTAAAACTTTTTATTAAGTAATGACAAAATGAGGAACAATGATTCCGACAACAAGGTCACCAGCTCTAATGAATGGTGGTTTCAAAGAACAATGATTGTAATGAATGGATATTGCTTTGGACAATGATCCTGATGCATTGGTATATTGTCAGAATAGAGTAATTCGATGGTTGAGGACCTAGATAAGAATAATCTACCATCCAGGAAGGAGCTAATGGATCCTTGAAGGGAAATGAGTACGTACATAGTGTTTCCCATACGTGCATAGTGTTTCCCATACGTGCATAGTATTTCCCGTACGTGCATAGTGTTTCCCGTACGTGCATAGTGTTTCATGTACGTGCATAGTAATTTGGTGGATGAATAGTGATTTTGTAAGTTGGAAAACTTTTCACGCCACCCTATGTACGGGACGTGATATGGATGTTTCGAAGTCATATTAGTAATACGCGGAGGAAATAAGTGAATGCAGAGACGATCGGAATTCAGAAATTCCAAATTCTTTTTCGGTATAATATTTGACCGGAAAGTGGATTAAATATTATTATAATCCAAGAATTGAGATATTAACTTTGAGGATTTGATATTTTGGGATGTTATTATATTTGATTTAAGAATGAAGGTAGGAAACCATTGAGGCAGTGAAACAAGCGTTCAAGAAACCGCTAAAACGTTATAACGTGATTAATCAATAAAGCGAACGAATCCTAGATTACGGATTAAGTTCGTATCGAGATTAAATATCCTACATGGTCATCACGAGGATTATATTAAGGATTGGGGAAGGTATTATGAATATCGATAAATTTCCCGGTAAACCCTAGAGGTAAAACTACTTAGTTATTCGCCCGAACGATCAATCGAAACGAGCAATAACCGGACAAAAGAAACAAATAGTGGAAGCAAGAGTCATGCATAAGCTACTAGATAAATATCTAGCAACCAAGTGGGCTAAGTAACAAGCATGTTAAGGATTGAACTAGTAGTTAGCCAAATCAAACTCTAGTTAGCCATAAATCAATCCAAGTGCTACACATGCTTTCAAATCTCACCAATCATTCCAAAAGAACTTTAATAAAGTAAAAAGAGATGAGATATCATCCAAAACTCATCACTTTATGAATTATTATCAAAACAACCAAGCAAACACAAAGAACTCTCCATTTTCCTTTCTTCCTTGAAAAATTCTGCCAAGGTGCTAGAAGTAAGGCTTCCAACCATCATTTGATCTTGAAATATTTATGGTGAGTACTTCATATCATAGATTAGATCCCCTAGAAATTTCAGCATCAAATTCATCTTTTTCCATTTTCAAATAAATCATCAAAGATGATGATGAATAGTGTTTTCAAGAACTAATCTTTGTTTTTCTTGTTTTCATGGTTGATCCTAGTTAACTTAAGGCTATCCAAGGACCATACCAAGATTTGTGAGGCTAGTACATACTCCAAGGAAGGTATAATAATTGAAAACCCTAGATCTACTTTGAGTTTTAAGCATGTTCTTGATGGATCTAGCTTAGTTATGATTATGTTCATGTTATAAGCATGTTTAGTTAGTGATTTAGTGATTTGATTATCATGATGATTTTGATACTAAGATCAGTGGCTTCTGGACTTGTTGAGGTGCTTAATATGTTTATAAGTTGTTTAGATGCCCGGTGTGGCTTGGGTTGTTGATTGTGATTTTTGGAACGTCCGATTTATAGCCGTCGTAATGCCCGATTTTTGTTAACCTTAGGAAATCGTGTTTGAAAGTAGCCATAAGTCACTGTCCAGTATCATGTTCTGCCATGGCAAGATAGATCATGTTATAAGCTTCGTTTTGATATAAAGATCATGTGAAACGGACTTACGGTTTAGGAATTATGGCCGATTCACTAAAAGACGTTCGAAACCGTAAGTACGAGTTCGTTATTAAAATTGAACCCTCGTAAAATACGTAAGTCAGTGGCGAATCTTGGTAATTAAATACTAGAGGTAAAAAGGAAGGTGTGAGAGAAAACCTCATGTGAAACGGATCGTTTTCCGATTTTATAAAAATGTTCGAATCAAAGTTAATCGCAAACGAACCCCTAAAAAACCGATTGATTATAACTTCGGTAAAACACTTAGAAAACGGGCGATAAAACTCGGAGCATAATATTGATTTGTAACGATCGACCTTAGAACTCATATGACTTAAGTATATCCCAAGTATAAGTACAGTGACATGTCGTATTAACGAACGAATGTCGGGTCGGATCAGTGATAAAAAGGAATCCACTAAAAGGGATATAACGAGATAACTCGAGAACGTGTTTCGATTTAAGTACAACTTAACTTTTAATATGTTAAGTGATTAATCCCGAATACCTTGGCTATTTATAGATCACCAAGCTGACCCGGGACCCGCTACCACTACCCCTTACCGTACTCGACTACCAGGCAAGTTTCAATTCCCTTCTTTTAGGCTGTTGTTGTGATTGAATATATATATATATATATATATATATATATATATATATATATATATATATGTTTTCTGTTGTACATATGCCATAGCATGCATGCCTACTTTCAAGTTATATCATTATGCTTGTTCCCTGATTGTTTATTGGCTTATAAATTAGACAGCTAACGTATCAATTATAAGCCGGTTATTGTAAGACCCTCAGAGAAGGGTGTATATATCTTATTCATCAACTATAGACCGGGAGTCAATATTTCTTGATATAAAGGTTACCTCGAAGGGTGTAAATATTTTCCCTTATTCGGGCGACGAATATTATTTGAATATTCGTTCGAGATTATTTATTGAACGATCCTTACTTCAAATAATTATTTGAACGTAACCATTCGACGAATAATATTTCTCAATATTCATTCAGAGTCGAATTGATTATCGATTATTATTTCGAATATTCTTCTAAAGATGAGACTACTAAATGAATATTATTTGGATATTCATTTAGAATATTATTTTATTAAATAAATATTACTTTTGAAAATTCATTTAAGATATTAATTACTTGATGAATATTATTTTAAATATTCATCTGAAGCCTGATTTATTTATCGAATATTATCTCGAATATTCCTTTAGGGCTTGGATTACTAAATGAATATTACCTGATATTCATTTAGAATATTATTCATTAAATGAATATTACTATTTGAATATTCATTTAAATTCCTAATTAATTATGAATATTATCTTAAGTATTCCTTTCAGGCCCTATTAATTAATGAATATTATTTTGAATATTCATTTAAATATTTATTTATTCAATAAATATTCTCCTGATGTTTCACCAGGGATTATTTTGAGAAATACCCTGATTAAAGATATCCTTTAATATTCTTAAATATTCTTTAAATATTTTTAATTCAATAAATATTCTCTGAATATTTATTTCATACTTAGAATAACCTCAATAAGGTTTATCTTCTTCGATTATTACAGAAAATATCTCGGAGTCATATTATTATTAATCTTATATCAAGAAAGGTTCCCAGACATCATTCTTCTTTGAGTCTACCTCCCTGATAATAAGGGAACCTTACTTGGAAAAATGTTATTTATCTTGTCGACTTCCCGATCATAGAGTATTCTCTTCACTCGCAACTCGGGTGCTGTTGACTTATTAAGTCGTTGTTTACCTTCTCATCTTTCGAGAGGTAAGATTCTTGGAACAAGTTGATATTCGATACCAAGCCACAGCTTGGAAGTTATTGGTGAATTTTCCTTTCCAACTAGATACGACTACCTTGTAGAGTCTTATCAACAAGTATTATACTTGGGGAAAGGGGGACGAACGTTACATTCAGAATCATGAATTCTATTTGAACTAGGAGTCGTGTAAGAGGCCGAGTAGCGCCGGTCCATCACCTTTGGCCCAACCGTTGGCCGGGGAGAGCTAGTAAGGCGGTATACAAGTAATGCCGTCAGTTCTTTCTTCTACCGGTAGTAAATCTAATTTGAGCTGTACGATCTCGACTGATCATCAAGATTGGAACAGCGGGCGCGGTGAATACTCCCTCATTGGTTCATCATCCAAACTTATTTATTTCCTGCAACATGATTGCTGTTGGCAGAGCTGGAAAAGTGTTCATAACTGGAATTGCAACCTTTTCATGCAAGTTCCTCTTCTTAATAACAATGAGAATATCTCGCTTACTTTTGATGTAGCAGATATTTCTACAAACAAATACTTTAAGTTACCTTGTAACTTCATCGTTCATATTATACTGGCATCATTTCCGTAAATGCATGGCATATGATTTGAAAGATACTTTTGAACTGTTATACATTATCGTTCAGTTATATATTATTGTTGGTGGGCTATTGCTCACCCTTGCTTTATTATTATATCACAACAACAGCTAAACCAGATGACTCGCACAAGGCGCACTCGACGCGGGCGAGGACGATGAGACTACCAGAGCTGAAGAAGAAGCTATTGGTAGGATATATTTATTCTTTTAGTACCAAGAATATGGTCTAGTATGACTTATGTAAATGGATGGCAAAGAGTATGTATTTATATTGAAATTCTTTTGGATTGTAAGAACTCATAATGTGATTAATAAAAATTTGATTGTTACTCTGATTTCATCTCTGGGACTATAACGGGTGTGTTTTATATTGTTGTGTTGGGTCATAGAGACGTAATTTATTTTATGTTAAGGAAAGTTCAATTGTTGTGGACAGAATTGGAAACCGTAACCACCAGATCCCGGACCCCGGATATGGGGGTGTTATAGTACCAATAATTGTGGTGATCGCTGGAGGACCCCAAGGTACGTTAAATTTCTTTCTTTCTTTAGATTAAATCACGTAGTGTAAGCATCCATATTTGTTTATAATTTTTGTATATTTCGTTGTTTGTTGCATCATTTTGTAAATAAACATTAAGGGCAAAACCCACTACAAGATAAGGGAAGGGATTTCATCACTCTTTCCTTAGCCCAAAAACAATTTAATCTCTCATTTTGCATACCTAGCCTTTAATAAAATTAATTAGACATTTGCCCCTAGGAATTTCGCGCTCATTTAAGAAGGTGCTTAAGAAACGAAGTAATCTTTAATTATTCCGACTTTTTGGTGTCTAGGAAAGCGAAAGCTGACCTGGCCAATTAAGGTTTTGGTGTCTAGGCTGGTGTTTAGCCTCTTGGCAATGCTTGCACCTACCTGGCCAAGCCGGTTCGAATAATTATTGATTTACCTAGTTTTTGGTAGCCCTTAAAGTTAGGAGCAAGGTCTAGTTATTTTATTAGGGAACCCTAGGTTTAGGATTTTTCTTTTGATTTTTCACCATTTATTTTGTGTGTTTCATTTTCACACTTTATTGCTACGTGGTTTTATCCTTGATCAATCTCTACCATGTCCGTAGCATTTAGGAAGCGTTATTACCAATGTTGGGATTTTGATGAGGAGTTAGCGGATAATACGATGTGGTGTGAGTCAACTAGGGAACCTAGTGTTTATAACGAGTCATCTAGTACTTTTAGTGATTTGCATTATAGTAAAAACGATATTGCAATCGACTCTGAATTAGATGCTCTTACTAGATGACTCGAAGCTTTAGAAACCCTTAGTGACCCTTCACACACGTCTTGGCACCCAAATTTCAACTCTCCGAGTCTCGATTTTCAACATGGCCCCGACTCTCGACAAGTCAACGCCATGTTTCAACCAACCTCTCGAAATGACCACTTTACATCGTCTTCTAATTCCGGTTGGAGAGATTATCCCGATCTCTCATGGAACCAAGGTCATAGCTATCAAACTCCGCCTCCACATTTTCAAGAACCGAACTCTTGTCAAAAACCGAACTCTTATCCAATTCCGAGTCAAGTTCCTTATTCGAGTTCAATTCAAACACCCGCCCACCCACCCGGATTTCATGATTCGAGTAGGAAACTTGACACCTTAGAAAAGAGTATCGAGGCTTTATTGATTTCTCAAGCAAACTTCATGCAAACCATAACTTCTGATAGGCAAATTTTGAACTCTAATGTTCAAACCTTATCTAAGTTAGAATTTCAAGTGAATCAATTAGCCATCATGTGCGAGCGTGAGACGATAACCACCCCGAATCCACCCGAGGTCAACCCTAAATTTCTTATCACTCAAAGACCTATCGATACTTTCGATGATATCATTTCTCCTAGGTCTAATGTTCAAGTTGACACTCCTTTCGGTGGTGATTCACACAAAGAAGATTCTAATGCTGACATCATTCTTTCTCTAGGTCAAACGAAGAATCCCGATGATTCTGAGTTTGTGGCTTCACCTAGACAACCATCATCTTCTTCTAGTGAACTTTTCCTTTCATCTTCCAAACCTCTTCCTGAAAAACCCAAAGAACTTCATACTCAACCAATAGGAACTAATCTAGTTAAGGAGGTTGTTTCGAGGTCAAATTTGGACGATCATGAGATTGAGTCTCTTCTTAAACAAGATTTTCAATTGCATTACGAGACCAATCGAGAGCTTCACGAATATTTTAAGGATTTGACCTCGGAAGAGATGTTTCGAGAGATGAAGAATATTTGTTCCAAATGGGAAACCCAACATAAGGATAGTTCTTGTGATCTTAAATCTGTTGGTAAAACATTTTTCGACGAGCCACCCCCACCCGTTTCTATTTCTTCATTTTCCACTCGTGCTCCATCTTTCATCGAAACTCATGATATTCATGACCAACATCTTATCATAATTAATTTTCTTAAACAACAAAAAGAAGCATCCTCGTGGTCTATGGATGAAGTTAGGAATATGAGTTTTATTCTTGCGCCTAATCGGATCGTTCGAGTGGTCTGTGCTATTTTCGTGGGTGAGTTTCTGAAAGATGTTGGTTGTATAACTAAAATAGTTTTTCCGAGTTAGTAAATATTTGTTTTGTACCTCCCATAGTAGAATGTAGGTATGGGGGAGGAGTTGTGTGTGTGAGTTGTTTTCTTTCATAATTTCTAGTAGTTTTCAGTCTCCGTCATCCCTTATCAGGTATTTCCTCAACTTTTTCTTTTTTTATTTCTTTTGCATTTCTTTATCCTTTCACATTGCTCTTTTCTTTTGCATTTGCATACATTGAGGACAATGCATGATTTGGGTATGGGGGAGGGTTTTTAGTGTAAATATAAAAATCAGAAAATCCAAAAAAATTAAAAAATCAAAAAATCAAAAAGAGTTCTTTTCGTATCTAGTCTTGTTAATTGATTGCTAGTTGCTTGATGCACCCTTGAATGCTATGATAATCTTATGATCCATTAGCTTTTGTTTGAGAAGTGATTTGCTAAAGTTCTTGTTCACACACTTACACTAGCAAGGTGAAGCAAGTAGACTTATTTGAATTGTGCATGAAATTAGAAGGACATGATTAGGTGTAAGATGATTTGGTCTTCATGCTTTGAGTACAAGTAGGTGCATTGAGGATACCATTTCTTGAGATTGATTATGTTTTACCACACCAAGTGAGATTTTGAGCCTATATGCACATCTTTTGCATTTATATTCGTTTGCTTGAGTGTCCACTTGTCATTTGCATCGCTAGCACTTGTTTGAGTTCCTTCTTGAAATACATGACATTAATTGATGATAAAATGATAAAGGCACTTAGGAATAACCTATATTTCCAAAAATATCCACACCATTCTTATATGATCAATTAGTTAACCCTTTGAGCCTAATCATTTCCTTTCGGTAACACACCACATTACTCGCCTAAGACCTTTTTCTTGTTTAGCCTTACATATTCTTGATCCCATTTTGTCAAAGGCTAGTAGGAACTTGAGGGAGCAATAAGGTGTATGAAATAGGGTTTACTTTTGTTCATAACTTTTGTGGAAATATTTCTTGTTACCTTGATAGTCGATTTTCAAAACCAAATCTAAAGGAGGATTATTGTTACATTTATCATTTTCCTTTATATAAAAAAGAAAAAAAAGAAAAAAAGAAAAAAAAGAAAAAAAAGAAAAAAAAAAGAAAAAAAAAATGAAAATGAAAAAAATTTACATATGAGAGCATACTTGTGTTTTTGTAATCCTCCTTCATTCGACTATTCAAGGCTTTTTGTTGAAAATGAAAATAAATTGTGTGGGGAGGAAGTTTGTTGTTGTGCATGATATTCATGGTGACTACTAGCTTTTGACACTTCACCTTATTTTGGCCTTTCTTGACATACCTTGTCCCTTGCCCCATTACAACCCTAATAAAGACCTTTTGATTGTCATTATTAATGTATGTTGTGGTTTAAGTTGGAATGATACCAAGTGTCAAGCATGCATTTGATTTTGTTGGAATTGAGTGATACACTTACCCTTGTTCTTGAGTGAATATTCTTTTGTGAGTGAAAGGTGAGGTATTGCTTATTTGTTTTTTGCATAAGAGATCTCAGTTTTGACTCTAAGGTGTGCCCTTGTAGACTTAGCATGGTTACCAATAATTTTTGCACTTGACATGAACTTATAATCACTCTTGCATGGTTCTTTGAGTAGACTATGTGAATCCTTGCACTTTCCACACCAAGACTTTGCAAATTCATTTTGATTCTTAAGTTGATGTATCATGAAAGGACATGTATGTGTGGTGTGCATTGCCATGTAATCTTTTATACAAGCTAGATGGATTTTGTGGGTACATTCAATATAGGCCCTCACGAGACCTCACTCGTCCACTAGGGCTGCCTAGGGGTTTAAAGGGCTTGTTGCATATGCCTAATGCAACCGTCACACCTACGAAAAGGAGTATAGGACTTTTCATCTAGATTTTCCTTTTTGTTTTTATTTTCCTCGAGGACGAGCAAAAGATAGGTATGGGGGCATTTGATAAGTGCATATTTTTGCATATTTTATTTACCTATTTATTGCTTGAACTCGTGTTTTGATAATTTATTTTGTTACATTTCAGGTAAATCATAAATAAATAAAGAAATGACAAAATAAATAAATAAAGTGCAAGGAAGGGAAAAAGAGGAAGAAAAAGGACCAAAAGTGAAAGAAGGAAAAGAATTAGGAGCTTGGAGCAAAAGGAATATTTCAAGACAAGTGGAAGGTGGAGATCATCCCAACACATTAGAAAAGTGTATGGCCAAGATCAACTCTTCAAAGCTTAAGGGGGAAGGAAACAAATAGATGGCTAGGATTCCACCACCACATAACCCAAATGTATGGTGGGGATTTACCCAACACCCCCCTTAACCCTGATTCCTATCCTATAAATACCCCCTCACCCCCCTTGTATTTAGTAACTTAGATTTTAGGGTAGTTTTATTTCCTTGTATTTCTTTTTTTTAGTTTCAAATCTTGTAAACACTCTATTATAATTAATGCAATTTTTATTTTCTTTACTTCTTGTCTTGCTCTTTCGTTGTTGTTGCCTTGTTTCGTTATTTTCGTAAATCCCGTTGCTAACCACTTGGGGTTGAAAGTAACGAAACTTTAATTTCTCGCTCCTTGTTTTAATTTTTAATTCGTAGTTTGCCCCTTTAAAAATTAATTTTATCGTGGGCCATTTAATTCCAAAACATCGTTTTAGTGTAAATTTCATTTTGTAGTTAATTTCTTTTCTTTTCTTCAATCGTAGTTAATTTTAAAAAAAAACAAAACAAAAATATTAGTTAAATTTTTAGATCGTATTTCTTATTTTAATTGTTTAATTCGAAGTATATGTTTCAGCATACCCTGTTTTAATTGTATTCTGTTTTTACTCAATTTTTTCCCCTTCTATTAGAAACCCATTGTTACCTTTTCTACTGCAAACACCTCAAACTCAATTCGACAATTCCTTTTGTTCATCTTTGACTTCGATTAAATCATTCCAACGTCTCCCTCCTTATCCCTCTCTCTCTCTCTCTCTCTCTCTCTCTCTCTCTCTCTCTCTCTCTCTCTCTCTCTCTCTCCCCCCGCAAAACCCACTCCCCTTCCTTCGATCTCCTTTGTTTGAAGTCTGTTAATTCTCTCCTTGTTGTGTTAACCGTGTTTTTGAGTTTTGAACTTCGATTTTTTTTGTTTTTATTTCTTGTTTCTGATTTCCCCTGCTTTGCGATTTTATTTCTAAAAAAAAATAGTTAGTTTGATGTGTTATGATTTCTGGTTTGTACCTGGTTTGTAATAAATTTGATGGCATGGTTCTTGTCCGAGTCCTATCGAGTCACACTGTGTCCTGAGTTGTCGAGATGCTGATGAATCTTTGCTGCGTTGTGTTGTTTCACTGGTGTTGAATTTCTGTTTCAGAGTTTGTTTATGGTTCACTGAGTTCCGTACGGTTTTGCTGAGTTCTGTGAAGTTCCTGGGGTGTCGAGTTCTTATTGATTCAATTGTTTTTTCGATCGCTGAGATTGTGTTATTTGTGCTGAATTACGAGTTTCCGTTTCCTGCGTTTTTGAGCTCAGTTTTCGTATTTATGTGTTTAGAGTTCTAACTTCTAATTCACTGTGAGTCGAGTCTGCAGATTGCCTTTGAGTTCGCCCTGTGTTGATGAACTGTGAATTTTGAATTCCTGTGTTGAGTTGTTAATTTTGTTTTTGGTTAGAGTTAAGTAGAGTTGTAATGTGTCTTCTGTCGCCTTGTCGGTTTGTTGTGATTATTGAATTTCCAAGTTGTAAGTTTTTGGGTCTTGTTTGCTGTTTTCTCTGAATTCGCAAGTATTGTTTTACCGAGTTTTTTTCCTGAGCCCAGAAAATGTTGCGAGCTACTGTGTTATTGAGTTTTTTGAAATCTGCGAGTCCGTTGGTTTAAATCAGGATTGTTTTATTCGAATTCTCAAGTTCCTCTTTTTGTTAAAATTGTGAAATACTCATGAGATTGTTAAGCTTGGGTTTTGTTTTTGGTTAGCCTAATTTACTACATCTTGGTCGATTTTTTTATTAAGAATTTTCTGTAAAAATTGGCTGAGAATAAAATTCATTGTTAATTAAGATTTAGAAATTGTTGGATTAATTTAATTCTAGAATAATTTAGATTTTAGACTTAATTCGATTTTACAATTTTTAATTTTCTTAATTCTACAATAATTAAGTTTTAGAATAATTTAGAATAATTAGATTTTCATTTAGTAATTAATTAGGGTAAAATAAAAAATCCTAATTTGTCCTAATTCGATTAAATTGAAAATTAAGGATTGCGAATAAATTGGTCCCTGTGGAACGAATCAATTAAATTTTACAACGAAACGAATTGTGCGCTTGCGATTCAAATTCAAATGTCATTTATTTTAGCACAACACCAACCATTCGGGGAACTGAATCTCTTCAATAAAACCAACTTCCAAGAGCTTGTCAATTTCTTGCTTAATGGCCTCTTGCCTCTCAGGAGCAAAATTTCTCTTCTTCTGCTTTATTATCTTTCGCTGAGGATCGACATTCAATCTATGAGTTATAAGTTGGGGATCAATCCCTGGCATATCAGCTGCTGTCCAAGCAAATACATCGCTGTTCTCTTTTAAGAATGTTGTCAACTTGCCCTTCAAGGGTTCCTTTAAAGAAGCTCCTATATAAGTAACTTTTCCAGGGTCGCTCACCTCCAAAGGTATTGGGATCAAGTCCTCTGCTGGCTTCCCTCGGTGTTCATCATCACCACGGACATCCATGTCTTCAATCGGGAGTACTTGCCCCCCGACTCCATCGGCCCTTAATGTAGACACATAGCAACTTCGGGCCATCTTCTGATCACCCTTCTTATTCTCTGACACCATTTCTGGTTGGAAACTTGATCTTCATGTTGAGGCAACAACCTTAAATGCATGAAGTTCGGTCCTTCCTAGGATCGCGTTATAGGTCGTGTACGCCTTGATTACCAGAAAATTCAACATCTGAGTTGCTTCCTTAGGTTTTTGCCCAATTGTCACGGGCAACTGAATAGTCCCTTCAACCTTGGACTCGACTCCGTTGAATCCGTAGATAGGCATGTTGGTCGGAGTCAGCTGAGAATAAGTATACCCCATCTTTATGAACGCCTCATGAAACAAAATATCAACTGAAGCTCCATTGTCTATCAAGACTCGCTTTACCTCTGAGTTTCCAATCACTGGAGTTATGACCAATGGGTCATCATGGGGGAACTTCACCCCTTCTATAACGTCTCAGGAATTTTAGTATTTTTATATTATATTATATGTTTATTTTTTTTAAATTGTTTATTATATGACGTGAATATTTTGAGGAAGTAAAATATGTGTGATATCATTTTGTGGGTTTTTGTGACGATTTATATGTGTCGTGTATGCCCGGGTATTTTTAATTGTATTTTTGGAGATTTAATTCCATTTATTTGTATTATAATTATCTTCCGAGAATTGTGTAAAATTTTTGGGATCAGTAAAAATTATGAAATCTTTTGTATTATTGACTTTATTAGTTTATTTGAGATTTAAAAATAGTAGGTGGATTTATTGTGATTTTTAAGGATTTTAAAATGATTTTATTAAGTGATTTGTATTTTATTGATTTAATCTTGTAAAATCGATATTTAATCCGTTCTTGGTCCGAAAAATATTTTAAAAATATGGGAGTGATCGTAATTTTACATTCTTCATTTTAAAATTTTAAAATTTAATATCCCATCCATTTTTGTATTTGATTGTGATTTTAAGATTTATTTTTTTATAATTTTTAGTAAAGTAAAATCCTAAAATCTAATTTTCAGTTTTTCCCCCAATTCAATTGCTTTAAAACCCTAATTGGACTTCTAAACAAACGGACTCAGCATCAATCTCTCGACATTTCTAGAGCTCTCTCTCTCTCTCTCTCTCTCTCTCTCTCTCTCTCTCTATCAAAGGTTCACTCCAAATCCTCTCTCCCTCTTTGAATCTCTCACCATATCTCTCTCTATTTCTCTTTATATCTCTCGATTTCTCCCCTGCTTATCTCTGTTGTCCGCGCCTGTTGTGCGCGCTGTGTGGGTTTTAGGATTGCTGTGCGAATTTGGGTGTGTGTGAGTGCTTGGTTGTGTGTGTGAGTGACGATTTGGGTGTGTGTGTATACGAAATGGGTGTTATATAGAGAGTGTGTGTGTTGTGCAGCGTGAGTTCAGTGTGTGTTTTATATTCTGTGAGCTTGTGTGCGTGTGTTCTGCTGTTGCATACGTATGTGGGTTATGCTATTCGGGTCCTTGAACTACTTGACTATCCTGGTTGAAGAGAAATTGTGATCGGTGTTAACTGTATGGGTTGCAATTCGTGTTGATGTATATGATACGGTAGTTCGACTATAATTGTGCTGAATGTTGTGCTTCGATTTCTGATGTTACTAGTCCGTGCTGTGTTCGATTATTCCGTGATTTTATTTGGTTAAAAACTGATGCTCTGTACGTTGTATATCGAGAAGTAAATTGTGTAATTTTCGTACAATAATTAGTAAGTGTAGAGTCCCGAGATGGAAACCCTAAATTAGGGTACCCTCGGGATTTTGCCCCCTCGACGGTGATTTAATTTGAGTCGGGGGTAAATATAGGCGATGATGTATACCTGAGCCGAAATAAATCTTATTAATTATATTAATTGTTTCGTATTTAAATTTCTGAGTATTTTATGGCCGTTTATTTGAATCCGTTATAATTTGTAATATTGGTTGGGATTGTATTTATATCAGGAATTGGATTGTTTGGGTCGGTTGTAATCCGACGGGTAGTTCGTTAAATAAAACGATCCCGTCAATTTTTTGCTAAAATCTTAATTATTGGAATTGCGAGTTAATTATATAAATATGGTAATTGGATTGTATTTGAACCTAAATTGACTAATTGTTAATTGTTATTTAGTAAGGTTTAAAATGATTATGTACTGGTGTATTGTTACTTTTACCTTGATACGTTTTTGTATATTATTAAGGGATTAACGAATGGGTAGAATTAGTATAGTAGTACATCGAGTATTAAATAGAGTACTGAAGTAGTATATTTTTATGTGTAGATTCGAAGGAAGTAGGTCCCAGTGACAAGGGCAAAGTCAAAGCGGAATAGCCAGTTAGTTCTCGATTAAGGCAAGTAACCTTAACATGTTCTTCAGATATATCGAATATTGTTTCATTTGTACTTGATTATATAACCCTACCTTCGTAGAGACATCATGTTGTGTTGATTACTTTCTTCCTTGTTATCAATTCAATTTATATCGAATGTTGTTTCCTTTGTACTTGATTGTACGACCCTACTTCTGTAGATACATCATGTTGTGTTGATTTACATTCCCCTTTGTTATCAAATCAATTCATTAATGCTGAATCATAATTACTTGATCATATTCACTTGATTCTATGTACGCTGAACCTGAAATATTACTTCTCATTGAAAATGAATAAATGCTAGATACCTGATCTTTTGTCTGAATTATTGAGTTATACCTTGACTCTAATTAAACAGGGTAGTCGATTGTCCCGACCCCTGGCCTGAGTATTAAACAAATAGAATTGGAAGTCTTATAAAATAAAAATGTTTTCAGGACTGAAGACGCCAGTCAGTACATAAGTATTATGTTAGGCCATGGATCCAGTTGAGTATTTGGATATACCAAGAGAGTATATCCAGAGTTTTAGTGTGACTGATCATCCACTTTAACTCATAGCGTCGAAAATGAAAATCCAATTCTAATCTCTAGATTGATTATCCAATTGACAACAATTGTTATCATTTGACCTTGAGTTTCGAGTATCATTACTGATTTGTGGTATCATTTATCGAATTGATATATTCAGTTGACAATGAATGTTATCATTTGACCCTGAGTTCTGAGTATCGTTATTGATTTATTTTATCATTGTTTTATAGTTGATACATATATACTTGCTGAGCAAATTTGTTGCTCACCCTTGTGTTATATCTAACCTTTCAGTGAAATCAGAAGATGACATCGCCTAAGACTATGATCATAGGGTTTTCAGGATTCGAGCAGACAATCGAGATTCATATTCCCTCTGAGGTTTTGTTATAGTTGTTGGATAGGCTTTTGAGCAGTGTAATATTGTAATGGTTTAAAATTGTATTAGATGTAATAACTTAGATATTTGGTCGTTGGTGTGGGTCCCTTATCGGGTCAACCCAACGATATTAGTAAATTGTAATAACTTATCATTTGGAATAGTTTCTGTTTCATACTGTAACCTGTTGTGATCCTGGTATGTTTCGGGGTTTGTTTTCAAAACTATATATATATATATATATATATATAAATCTCACCCCAGATTTGAGGGCGTCACACCTTCGAGGTCTGAGTCATCGAAACCAATCACTATTTCAGTCCTCGCACGCTTCGGGGCCTCTCCCACGATGTGCATCACTTCTCTGGCATATGCCTTTCGAGAGTTTCGAGTTTGTTAGGCCGAATACACAGATTATAATCAACTAAGTATGAGAGAATAACAATAAGTTCTTAAATAACTTTAAAAACTGTTTGGAATTAACTTTTCTCTCAGTGATGTAAAATATCACAGAGAGCTGCTTAGGTTACAATGAAAGGATATTGTGTTACACGATCGATACCCTTCTAGGGTTAACCTAACTGTATTTATAAAGATATACAGCTACGTACAATCGATAATTGATACTCCTATAAATTAGCTATACAAATATTATCAATTATGATTGCTACACGTATTTCTGGTCAGCACGACTTCCTTTGACAGCTATCCAATCTTCAAAGATATCGCTTCCATAATTATCTTCAATAATTCTGTTACTGACCAGCAAACGCTTCTGTTCAACAGGGTTTAGCTGCTTCCTCTTGTCAGCGTATAGCAAACTCTGTTGAGCTTCCAACTGTCAGAGTTTAACTAAACTCTGACTGCTTCCTGTTTCAAGTTAAACTCTGTTTTTCCCTGTAAAACTTAAACACTGATATTAACCATATCAATTATATTTAACAATCTCCCCCAACTTGTTCATTAGTAAAAATGCACAAGTTAACAGTAATTGATGATGTCAAAACAATTTTATACAAAGACAGTGTTTATTCAAATAAGCAGAGTTTAAACTTGACTTAACAAAATTTACAGAAAATAAGAAAATTCTTACAGACTTCAATCTCTAATCTCCTCAAGATTTGGTGTTGTTCTGAGATAGTCTATAAGCAATCTTCTCTCTGCATTTTCAAGTTCAATCTTCATAGCTTCCTTGATCTCTCTCAACTGAGGATCACTCTCATCAGTCTGATAAATAGCAAATCTTAGATCGTAGATTTTATTCCTCCTCATATCATTTCCCAGTCTGATAAATTTTACTTCCTCTGACTGTGAGTTGAAATCAAGAACTGTGATTCCCAGATCAGTCTTCAGCTTTGCAGTACCCTTCTTCATTTCAATGAGATTTCCATTCCAGTCTCTGTACTTAGGAACATATCTGTGGTTATACTTCATTCCTCTAATTGCCAAATTTTGAAGCATTTTCTGTCTGAGCACATTTGCAACTTATTGAGTCCTCCGATTATTCACCTTGAAAAGATACAAAACATGTTCTAATTCTTCCCAATATTTCAAACCGATATTATTCTCACCAACTTTAAATACTGTCCCATTAGCCATAAAGTATAAGAGAAAATCTTTCTTTAAACTCTTCTAATAAACTAACTGTACTGATTCCAGAGTGTCCAAACTCTCTTGAGTGACACCACGACCTGGAACAGCCAGTGAAGAAGGATCTCTAGGACCAATATGTTGCCTTTTATCTCTGTGTGAGCCTAGGCCAGCTTTATTGTTTCCAATCTTACCAGACAAGGCTCTTCCATTAATAAAATCCATAGGAGCTCCAGATACTAGATTTGGATCATGAAGTGTTCCTTTTCCAAAGACTGACTTCAACTGAGAAGATAGAGGTTTAGACACAACTTGTGTAGCAACAGAAGTTGTGTTTTCTTTCTTCTGTACAACTTTTGTAGAAACAGAGGTTGTACTTGCCTTCTTCGAAATTCTTTCTTCTTCAGCAATGCCTTTCAGCTTTTGCTTAGAATCTACATCTGTTGGTTTTCTGGATACCTGCATTCTTTGATCAGCACCAATTGGTTCTTTGATTTCAATGCCTTTAAGAACAGGCTTAACAGCTTTCTCATTTTTCTTAGACTTCCCAGATTTCAAAGCTTTCTGATGTTCTGCTAGAAACATTTGCTCTTGAGCTTGAACATCTGCAAGTGTAACTCCCTTTTCATTCTCTTCAAAAAACATCTTAGCAGCCAACTCTTCATCAGTTTGTGGATTGTCAGAGAATAACAAATCCCTTTGCCTTGAAGTATTTTGTACATTTGTATCCACTGCTAAACTTGATTTTGTAGACTTGCCAGCTTTTTAGTGAACATCAGACCTTGATCTTAACCTTCTCTCTGGATTAGTTCCTTCATCATCAAGATCATCTTTCTTTGGCTAAGTTTGAGACTGCTGCTTACAGTTAGATTTAGATTTAGTAACTCTAGCAACTCTCTCCCTCTTTTTGACATCATCAGGGATCAAGATGGAAGTAATTAACTCAAGAGAGTTGGAAATGGATTCAATCTTGTCAGCCATCAAAGTCTGATTTGCTTCAACTTTGCCCAATCTCTGAAGTACAGTTTATTGAGCTTTTGAGAAAGTTTGAAACATTTTGTTGTTTTCTCTCTGTAGAGTCATCTCTCTACTTACAACTTCATTTCTCAGATCTATAATGGACTTCGGATTTTCATTAAATCTGTGATTCAAGGCCTTAACCTGAATCACTGTGCCTTGTAAGCATGTCAGAATGTCTGGATTTGAAATCTTCTTAGAATTATCCCTGAGAAAATCAGCTGCTCTTCCAGTAGGAAATATGCAATCTTCTTAGTACCATTCTGCAGATTGTTTTGCCATGTATTCATTTTCAATTTCCTTTGCAGAAGGTCCAGCAAAGTCTGGCTTCTCCCCTGTTTTCAGTCCATCAGTTTGAACTTCAACATTTGGAACAGATCCAGCTTCTGCACTCACTCTTTTAGAAGGATCATTTTCAGAATCATCATCATCTGCAACTGAGGCAGTTTCTTCATTAAATTCAGGATATAGATTCTTATTGAGAAACCTATTTTTCTGGATTGGCAGAGTTTGTCTTGACAACATCTAAGGAAACATCTTTAGCAGGCTGATCAATTTCCTCACCATGTCTGAGATTTGATGTGCATCAGAGAATAACTCTGTGTGAGATGCAACCTCTGTTTCTTCTAGCACCACAGTAGGTTGATCTTGTTAAATATAATTGATGTGTTTTAATCAGTGTTTAAGTGTTACAGTGAATTATCAGAGTTTAGCTGGAAGCGGTCAGAGTTTAGTGTAAACTCTGACAGATGGAAGCTCGACAGAGTTTGTCAAACTCTGTCTGGAGGCAACGTCTAATGGTCAACAGTGATTGAAGATTTATTATGGAAGCGATATCTTTGAAGATTGGATAGCTATCAAAGAGATCGAGTTGACTTAGGAGACGTGAGACAATCTGTAATTGATATTATTGTATAGCTGATTATTAGGAATATCAATTAGAGATTGTATCGAAGATGTATATTTTATAAATACAGTTAGGTTAACCCTAGAAGGGTGTCGTGCATCGAATTATCTTTATTGTAACCTAGCAGCTCTTTGTGATAGTTTACATCACGAAGAGGGTTCTTAATACCAGAAGTTTTTAAGTGCATAAACGTCTTACTTGTTAAACTCTCATACGAATTTGATTATTAATTATGTATTCGGCCTAACAAGTGGTATCAGAGCCAATCTGTTACTTTATTATAGGTTAAGATCCAAACACAACAATAATCATGTCAGCAATTCCTCCACCAACACCTACTGTTTCTGAAAAGGCTCCTACTACTGTGAGTCGTTATGAACCAATCAGGGTTCCTATTCTGAGGCCATTAGAGTATGCCATGTGGAAGGTCAAGATGACTATGTTTCTGGAGGCTACAGATCCAGAATATCTTGACAGGATTTATGAAGGCCCTCACAATCCTACAAGGCTATCTGTTGCAGCTGCTGGTGAAGAAGCTAAAATAGTTCCAAAGGAAAAGAAGGACATGACTCCTGAAGATCTATCATCAATTTCTAAGGATGCAAAGGTTAGGCATTTACTGCATAGTGCTTTAGACAATGTTATGTCTAACAAAGTGATTAACTGCACCACTGCAAAAGAGATATGGGATGCTCTTGAAGTCAGATGTCAAGGAACTGCTGCTATTAAGAAGAATAGGAGAAACATACTCACACAAGAGTATGAGCATTTTGAGGCTAAACCTGAAGAGACCATGACAGAAACATTTGATAGATTCTGTAAATTGCTTAATGATCTGTCATTGGTCAACAAAGAGTATGATCTCGAAGACTCTAATCTCAAGTTTCTTCTTTCTCTACCTGAAAAGTGGGATGTGAAAACAACCACTATTAGAGACAACTATGATCTTGCTGAAACAGAGATTGATGAAATCTATGGGCTGCTCAAAACTCATGAATTGGAAATGGAGCAGAGAAATAGGAGATCAAGCAGGAAGGCAAAGTCTGTTGCTCTTAATGTTGAAGAGAAGCCTCAGAAGAAAGAGGCATCAAGAAGGAAAATGAAGGGAAAAGCTTTGGTCATACACTCAGAAAGTGAATCATCAAACTCTGATTGTGATTCAAACTCTTCTGAATCATCTGACTCTGAGGATGATGAAGAAGAAATGAGGAAAATGGCTGTGTTGATGGTGAAGACCTTCAAGAAAATGGGTTTCAAGAATTTCAAGAAAGGGAAAAGGTTTTCTAGAGACTTAAATGAAGACAGAAAAAGCTTCAGGAAGTCTGATAAGAGAGATTCTAGGGGGAAGAAGGATAAGTCTGAAATTCAATGCTACAAGTGTAAGGAGATGGGTCACTATGCTCCTGAGTGCAAGAAGGGTAAAACTGGAAAGGTACTCTACACTAAAGGCAGAGATTGGGCATACACTTCAGATTCTGATGAAGAAGTGAACTATGCTCTCATGGCTACTACTGAATCAGAAACTTCTGAAAATCAGGTACCTCTAACTACCTATGCTTATAATATTGATGACATTGCTCAATTAAGAATTTATCTAAGTCATTGCATATAAGTTATAGGGATCAGACTTTAGAGAATGAGAGGATAAAATCTGAAAATTCTGAACTTAAGGTTAGAAATAAACTTGTTGAAGAAAAACTTGAAAACATGCAACAAGTTCAGAAAGAGAGAGATGTTGTTGTTTCTATAGAACAGGATTTGCTTCAGAAATATAAACAACTAGAATCTGAGTTGGAGGAAGCAAATAAGAGAATTAGGACTTGGACTAATTCTGGAAAGGACACTCAACAGATTTTTCAAACAGACACTGTTGGTCTAGGTTATAATGAGGGAGATGAACTTAGATTTCAAAATCAAGTTAAAATCAGACCTCATTTTGTACATGGAGCCAGTAAATTTTTGCTGAAAATGAAAAAGAAGCTGTTAAAAAATGAACCAGTAAAAACTATTGTTAAACAGGTTAATATTGGTTCAATGACAGATAAACAACTCAAACATAAACTGAAGGAGTTAAAATCTGTTAAGAAACAGGGAGTGTCAAATAAGAACAGAAATGGAAAAGTAGGCATCACTTCAGGAAATAAACCAATGCTTGCTAGTTATGCTCCAAGAAAGTCATGTCATAACTGTGGTAGTACTAAGCATCTTGAAAATTTCTGCAAGAAAAACAAAAATATAAATTCTTTACCTTCCAAGTCTAAGGTAAAGAAGGATTTTGCTAGAACTAAGCCACAGACTTTATGCACACACTGTGGAAGCACTTGGCATTCCATTTATACTTGCAGAGAATATCATGCTATCTATCATAATTACTATGAACTGAAACCCAATCTGAAATGGGTTAAAGTTGATACTGCAAGTGTAAACACTGATACTGTTAGCTCAAACTCTGATAATGTTAATTCCGCTGCAAAAGCTAACAAAGTTAAGAATGACAAAGGATCCAAGCAAGTCTGGATCCTTAAATCTAATCCTCAGTAATTGCTTGTGATTGCAGGGCAACAGGGAGGCAACCCTAGTTGTGGATAGTGGATGTTCAGGACACATGACAGGAAATAAAGCCCTGCTATCAGACTATGAGGAGAAGGCTGGCCCAAAAGTTTCCTATGGTGATGGCAATGTAGGAAGAACATTGGGATATGGCAATATTAATCTTGGAAATGTCATCATCAACAATGTAGCTCATGTCCCAGGACTCAAGCATGACTTGTTATCTGTGAGTCAAATCTGTGACAAGGGATATCATGTAGATTTTAAACCTGAATATTGTGAAGTTATCAGCAAATCTACAGGAAAGGTTGTTCTAGTTGGTCATAGGCAAAACAACATTTATGAAATCAAGCTCTTAATAGACTCTGTTGGAAAAGCTGTGTGCCTGTCTACAAGAATGTCTAGTGAAGAGAGTTGGAAGTGGCACAAGAAACTCTCACATTTGAACTTGAACAACATCAATGAATTGATCAGAAAGGATCTTGTAAGAGGACTCCCAAAGGCTCTGTTAAATTTTGATGGCCTATGTAATTCATGTCAAAAGGCCAAACAAAGGAAGTCATCTTTCAAGAGCAAGACAGAATTTTCAATCACTGATCCTTATCATCTTCTGCATGTTGATCTCTTTGGTCTAGTAAATGTTATGTCTATAGCAAGGAAGAAATATGCTTTAGTCATTGTTGATGAATACACTAGATTCACTTGGGTGTATTTTCTAGCAAAGAAGGACGAAACTACATTAACTCTGATGGAGCATGTGAAGCTTCTGGACAAAGGATCAAGTAACAAAGTAAGAATCATCAGAAGTGATAATGGAACTGAGTTCAGAAATTCAACAATGGAAGAATTCTGCAAGGAAAATGGAGTGAAGCAAGAATTTTCAGCACCTGGTACACCACAACAAAATGGTGTAGTTGAAAGGAAAAATAGAACCTTGATTGAAGCTGCCAGAACTATGCTTGATGAAGCAAAATTGCCAACTTATTTCTGGACAGAAGCTGTTCAAACTGCTTGTTTTACTCAAAATGCTACACTGATCAATAAGCATGGAAAGACACCATATGAGATGGTGAAGAAAAAGAAGCCTAACCTGAAATACTTTCATATTTTCGGGTGCAAATGCTTTGTTTTGAAGACTCATTCTGAACAGTTGACCAAGTTTGAGCTAAAGGCAGATGAAGGAATTTTTGTTGGCTATCCACTGTCAACAAAGGCATTCAGAGTTTACAATCTGAGAACTAAAGTGATCATGGAATCTATACATGTGTCTTTTGATGACAAGAAGATAACTGGACTTGAAGACATAGATGAATATGATCAACTGAACTTTGAAAATGAAGATTTAAACTCTGTTGAAGTAAACTCTAATCAAACTATTCTGACAGACTCTGTTGAAGAGATTAGAGATTAGAGTCTGTAAGGATTTTCTTATTCTCTGTAGATTTTGTTAAGTAGTAACTTAAACTCAGAATTTGTATAAACACTGTATTTGTCTATTTGTTTTGACATCATCAATTACAGTTATTAACTTGTGCATTTTTGCTAATGAACAAGTTGGGGGAGATTGTTAAATATAATTGATGTGTTTTAATCAGTGTTTAAGTGTTACAGTGAATTATCAGAGTTTAGCTGGAAGCGGTCAGAGTTTAGTGTAAACTCTGACAGATGGAAGCTCGACAGAGTTTGTCAAACTCTGTCTGGAGGCAGCGTCTAATGGTCAATAGTGATTGAAGATTTATTATGGAAGCGATATCTTTGAAGATTGGATAGCTATCAAAGAGATCGAGTTGACTTAGGAGACGTGAGACAATCTGTAATTGATATTATTGTATAGCTGATTATTACGAATATCAATTAGAGATTGTATCGAAGCTGTATATTTTATAAATACAGTTAGGTTAACCCTAGAAGGGTGTCGTGCATCGAATTATCTTTATTGTAACCTAGCAGCTCTTTGTGATAGTTTACATCACGAAGAGGGTTCTTAATACCAGAAGTTTTTAAGTGCATAAACGTCTTACTTGTTAAACTCTCATACGAATTTGATTATTAATTGTGTATTGGGTCTAACAGATCTGCAACACTTTCAGCAGAGTTTGCAGCCATGGGTGTTGGATCTTCAATTTCAACAGAGAATGACATGAAATTTTCATCAAACTCTTCCATTTCAGGTAACTCAGTTCTATCATCATTTTCAACTGGAACCTCAACAAGTACTGGTTCAGCAACTCTGAGTTCAGGTTCTGCTATAGTAGGAGTCTCCTTAGAGATATCCTCTGGAGCTTCAAGATTCACCTCTTCATCAGACTCATTAATAATCAGTCTCCTCCTTTTAACTTGAGGCACTTCTGTTCTTTCTTCTTCTGAAATAGAATCATCTAGAGTAGATGGAGATGGAGGTCTGTTTGCTCTTTCCTTTCTAGCTCTCTTTGGCCTAGGAGCTTCAGCAGTCCTGTGCTTTCTTGGTGGTCTTATAGCCCTGTGTTTCCTTGACTTTTTGGATTGTGGTTGAGGTTGAGGTTGTGGTTGAGATGAAGGTTGAGGTTGTGAAGTATTAGCAACAGTGGATGGAGTGGATGTAGATGTGGGTTTAGAGATAGGTTCAGTGTTTATGGTTATGTGAGGTTCAGTGTTTGTAGGTTGAGGATTTGGCTGTGGAGGTTCAATTACAGGTTCAGGTGCTTGTGGTTGTGGTTCCTGTGGTTGATTGAGAAAGTTTCTAAGAGCAAGTGGATAGATAAACTCTGGAACTTGATCCTTGTTAGCATCTTTATTTGTCAAGTCAGAGAACATTCCTTTATGGACTTGGAAAGGTTGAATGACATCCTCATCAGAAATGTCCACATTAGGCAAACAAGTAGAGAATAAACATTGACAAAAATGTGAGAAATAGACAGTTGTATTAGACTTTGCTAGTTTTTCACCTAAATTCATAAGAACTAGTCTACCAAAATCAAAGTTACTCCCATTGAGAAGAGAATACCCGATTTGAAGACTATCAGTGGGAATTGTATCCCAGTTGGTGACGTTCTTACCAAACGCTCTAGTGATGCTGTCAAAGAAAAAGCTCCACTCCTTCCTGAGCCCTGGCCTTTTAACATTACCGAGCTTGTCCAAAGGGCCAGAAAACCGCAGTTGCTGTAACATTTCCTTCAGTTCATTCTTACCAGCCACAGCGTATGAGGTGTGAGTATCAAAATCCATAACATCTCGAACAGTTGCAGGAGTGATTACAAACTCTTGGTCTTCATGAGTAAACACAATGGATGGAGGCCCATTCTCTCCACCATCATCATAAACAGAGTTTCGCCAGAAAGTAGAGATTTGTGTGGTAGAGAGTTTTGCTGGTTGAACAAGAGCTTGACCTATTTCAGAATCCTTTAGGAAGTTCTGAATCAAATGAAATGGTTCTGGGGCTTTATCAGTGTTTAGTATTGCTGCATAGTAGTTAGGAACAAAAGATAATCCCTGAGCAACAAAAGTCTTGGATGCCATTAGAACAGTTTAGAAATTGTGAGAAAAGAGAATGTGTAGAAAAGTGTTTGTGAAAATGCTTAAGTGAAAATAACAGAGAAATTGTGTGTAATGTTGTGTGTTCGTGGGTGTAAAAGTGAAAAAGTGAATAATGAATCGAGTGTGATTAGATCTGTAATTGAAAATTAAAAACCCAATCGTTTTAGACATTAAACACGCAACCAATTTCTTGTTAAGTGTGTGAGTGGGACACGTGTCACGTAATGAGTGGAACAGTCGTTTACACGTGCAGTAATAATGCCTATTATTACTGCTATTCTCTCTCCTATTACCAATATGCTTTAACTGTCTGACACCATTAAACAATTTGCACGTATCGCATGCAAATTTCAAAAACTCTTTTTGTACTCCAAGTATATGCTGTGTCTGAAATAAAACATTACCTTAGAGTACTCAACAGAATCCAACAGTCTTTATCAATTCTCCAACTTTATTACTGTTATCCTTTCAAACACTGCACAGTTGTGAATATGAGTGTGTGTATAGAAGAGTATACTAAATCAGTATTTAGAGCATCTAGTATTTCATAAAATCCACAAAGTAAATCAGTAAACACTGGATGCACAAACTCTCATAATAAACACTGAATGTATGATGAATGCTAAACTCTGTAGTAGACGATTTATATACAGTAATATTTAATTAACTTATAACCCCCTATTTTTTAAAAAAAAAATTCTACAGTAATCAGAGGTTGGAACTAGTCACCAAAAATCCTATAATTTTAGCCCTTATCAGTTTGATAAGTTCTTGGATCTTCCTAGTCTTCGATTAGTCACCAAAAATTAGAGAATTTTAGCCCTTACTATATACCAGTAAGTTCCTGGGTCGTCCTAGTTACAAACATGATCTCAAAGGACTTCTAACATTCTATATATATAAGCTTTGGGGGTATTCTAATAACAGAATCTAATTTAACAGTGTATAACTAACAGAGTTTAGAGCTCACCAACATCAGAAATTATTCATGAGAGGCAATGCACACAGCATTTACAGACTCAGAGTTTAGGATAAATAAACTAAGAGATGCTATAAATATGAAACAGTATAATGCTGTGTTAATTTTCTACACAATCTAAGATTAGATCACAAATAACTTAGAAGGATTCATGATTAATTACTGAGAATAAAGTTTCATACACATTTCTTCATTGGTATTAACATTCAGACAAAAACATTATCAGAGTTTCTTAGAGTGTATCCAACATGTCAACAGTGTATGACTTACAGAGCATACTAACAGAGTTTAACAGTCATTGAGCAGAGTTTGCATAGCAGAGTTTAACATACCACAGAAATATGAGCAACACAGTACATAAGTAGAATTTTAAGTTTAACCAATATCTCTAGTCAAAGCTAGAGACCATCCCTAGTTCATTTACCAGTCTTGTAAATACAGCTTCACTCAATGGCTTGGTGAAGATATCTACAAGCTGTTGTTCTGTAGACACAAAATGCAGCTCAATATTCCCTTCCTCTACATGTTCTCTGATAAAATGGTACCTTATGCTGATGTGCTTGGTCATTGAGTGCTGTACTGGATTACCTGTCATAGCAATAGCACTTTGATTATCACAGTAAATAGGTATTCTACTGTACCTCAATCCATAATCCAGTAATTGATTCTTCATCCACAGAATCTGTGCACAACAGCTACCAGCAGCAATATACTCTGCTTCAGCTGTAGATGTAGAGATTGATTTCTATTTCTTGCTGTACCAAGAAACAAGTCTATCACCAAGAAATTGACAACTTCCACTGGTACTTTTTATGTCTATCTTACAGCCTGCAAAGTCTGCATCAGAGTAACCAAGTAGCTTGAAGTCTGATTCTCTTGGATACCACAAACCTAAAGTTATGGTGCCCTTAAGATATTTGAGAATTCTCTTAACAGCTGTCAGATGTGGTTCTCTTGGATCTGCCTGAAATCTTGCACAAAGACTTGTTGCATACATGATGTCAGGTCTGCTTGCTGTTAGATAAAGAAGAGACCCAATCATCCCTCTATAGCTTGTCATATCCACTGGTGAACCTGTGTCTCTATCCAACTTTGTTGCTGTTGCCATGGGAGTTGTTGCAGATGAGCAGTCAAGCATGCCAAATTTCTTGAGAAGATTTCTGGTATCTTTTGCTTGATTGATAAAGATTCCATCATCTGTTTGCTTCACCTGTAGCCCTAGAAAATAACTAAGCTCTCCCATCATGCTCATTTGATACCTAGACTGCATGAGCTTGGCAAACTTCTTATAGAGTTTATCATTAGTAAATCCAAAGATTATGTCATCTACATATATTTGAACTAATAACAGATCACTACCAAGATTGAAGTAGAACTAGGTTTTATCAATTGTACGTCTGTTGAACCCACTTTCTAAAAGAAATTGAGCTAGAGTTTCATACCATGCTCTTGGTGCCTGCTTAAGTCCATAGAGTGCCTTGTCAAGCCTGTAGACATAATCTGGATACTTGGGATCTACAAATCCTAGTGGTTGTTCAACAAACACTTCTTCTTCAAGTTTTCCATTCAGAAAAGCACTTTTCACATCCATCTGAAAAACCTTGAATTTCTTGTGAGAAGCATATGCTAGAAAGATTCTTATTGCCTCCAACCTTGCAACTGGAGCTAAAGTTTCATCATAGTCTATGCCTTCTTGCTGTGAATAGCCTTTGGCCACAAGTCTGGCCTTGTTTCGTGTAACAACCCCATCACTGTCAGTTTTGTTTCTGAAAACCCATCTAGTACCCACAACAGATCTATTCTTTGATCTAGGTAAAAGGGTCCATACTTCATTTCTCTCAAATTCATTTAACTCCTCCTGCATTGCTGTTATCCACTCAGCATCTTGAAGAGCTTCTTCCACTTTCTTTGGTTCAGATTTGGACAGAAATGCATGAAACAGACATTTATTTGTTGTAGAACTTCTTGTCCTGACTTTTACATCTGGATCTCCAATTATTAGATCAGGTGTATGATATTTTGTCCATTCCTAGCTGAAGGTAAATGACTTCTGTCAACAGTTGATCCTCCCCCTTGATCAATGTCTCCTGATCATATTGTTGCCTTTCTTCATTCTCTGAGGCTCCCCCTGAATTTGATCGCTCAGAGTTTGAACTGTCAGACTTTGGACTTTCAGAGTTTGAGTCATCAGAGTTTGAGTTTGATCCAAATTTTTCAGTTGATTCACTATTAGAATTTGAGTCATTACTATGATCATGCTCCCCCTCAACTGGTTCTCCTCTTTGTTCTGACTGTACTATTTCTTCTGTGTGTACCAGTAGAGGTTCAGAGTTTGCATCAACAGAGTTTGTTGGACTGGTTTCATCAGAGTTTATTTCATCAAAGATTATATCTTCATTTTCGAAATGCAACTGACATCAAATGACGCATGAATAGATTCCATAATCACCTTTGTTCTCAGATTATAAACTCTGAATGCCTTGGTTGACACTGGATAGCCAACAAAAATTCCTTCATCTGCTTTCAACTCAAATTTGGTCAACTGTTCAGGATGAGTTTTCAACACAAAGCATTTGCACCCAAAAATATGAAAATATTTCAGGTTTGGCTTCTTTTATCTCACCATCTCATATGGTGTTTTTCCATGCTTGTTGATCAGTGTGGCATTTTGAGTAAAACAGGCAGTTTGAACTGCTTCTGCCCAGAAATAAGTTGGCAATTTTGCTTCATCAAGCATAGTTCTGGCAGCTTCTATCAAGGTTTTGTTCTTCCTCTCAACTACACCATTTTGCTGTGGTGTACCAGGTGCAGAAAACTCTTGCTTCGATCCTCTGTTCGTGCAGAATTTTCCATTGTTGCATTCCTGAATTCAGTTCCATTATCACTTCTGATTATTTTGACTTTGTGTTTTGATCCTTTGTCCAGTAGCTTTACATGCTCCATCAGAGTTAATGCAGTTTCATCCTTCTTTGCTAGAAAATACACCCAAGTGTATCTTGTATATTCATCAACAATGACTAGAGCATATTCCTTCCTTCCAATTGACAAGACATTCACTGGATATGGATCAACAATTGAAGATTCAGACTTCCTCTTGATAGAAGTCTTCCTCTGTTTGGCCTTTTGACATGAATCACACAGACCATCAACATTTAACAAAGACTTTGGAAGTCCTCTAACAAGATCCTTTCTTATCAGCTCATTGATGTTGTTTAGATTCAAATGAGAGAGTTTCTTTATGCCAATTCCAACTCTCTTCATTGGACATTCTTGTTGACAGGCACATAGTTTTTCCATCAGAGTTTGTCAACAAGCTTGCTTCATAGATATTATTGCGCCTTTGTCCAACTAAAACAACTTTCCCTGTGGTTTTGCTGATAACCTCACAGTATTCAGGTTGAAAATCTACATGAAAACCTCTGTCACAGATTTGACTCACAGATAGCAGATCATGCTTGAGTCCTGGAACCAGAGCTACATTTGTGATGATGACACTTCCAAGATTGATATTGCCATATCCCAGAGTATGTCCTATGTTGCCATCTCCATAGGAAACTCTTGGCCCAGCCTTCTCCACATACTCTGATAGCAGGGCTTTATTTCCAGTCATGTGCCCCGAACATCCACTGTCCACGACTGGAATACTTTCCCTGATGCCCTGCAATCATAAACAATTACTGAAGATTAGATTTAAGGATCCAGACTTGCTTGGATCCTTTGGCTTTCTTAATTTTGTTAGCTTTAGCAGCGGAATTTACACTATCAGAGTTTAAGCTAAGTTTATCAGAGTTTACACTTGCAGAATTAACTCTAACCCATTTCAGATTAGGTTTCAGTTCATAGTAATTATGATAAATAGCATGATAATTTCTGTAAGTGTAAATAGAATTCCAAGTGCTTCCACAGTGTTTGCATAAGGTCTGTGGTCTAGTTCTAACATTATCTTTCTTTACTTCAGACTTGGAAGGTAAAGAATTAATGTTTTTGTTCTTCCTGCAAAAACTAGCAAGATGATTAGTGCTTCCACAGTTATGACATGTCTTTCTTGGAGCTAAAGTAGCAAGCATTGGATAATTACCTTGAGTGATGCCTACTTTACCATTTCTGTTCTTTCTAGACACTTTCTGTTTCTTAACGGATTTTAACTCCTTAAGCTTATGCTTGAGTTGTTTATCTGTCATTGAACCAATATTAACCTGTTTAACACTAGTTTTTACTGGTTCTTTCTTAACAACTTCTAATCCACATTCAAACCTAGGTTCACTTATTCCATTAAAAAATGTTCCAAATTTCTTAGGTGGAAGAGGTGGTCTAATCTTGACTGTATTCTGAAACCTAAGTTCATCTTCCTCAGAATAACCTAGACCTATAGTGTCAGATTGAAAAACTTCTTGAGTGTCTTTTCCAGAGTGAGTCCAAGTTTTAATAATGTGATTTGCCTTCTCCAATTCAGATTCTAGTTGTTTATACTTACTTAACAACTCTTGTTCAAGATAGACAGCATCATCTCTCTCCTTTTGAACTTGCTGCATGTTAGCAAGTTTCTCTTCTACAACCTTATTTCTCTCTTTGAGTTCAGAATTCTCAGTTTTGATTCTCTCATTCTCTAAAGTCTGATCCCTATAACTGATAGGCAAAGCCTTAAGATATATTCTTAATTCAGTTATATCATCAGTATTATAAGCATAGGTAGTTAGAGGTACCTTGTTTTCAGAATCTTCAGCTTCATCAACAGTAGTAGCCATGAGAGCATAGTTCACATCCTCATCTGAGTCAGAGGTGCCTGCCCAATCTCTGCCTTTAGTGAAGAGTGCCTTCTCAGTTTTACCCTTCTTGCACTTAGGAGCATAGTGACCCATCTCCTTACACTTGTAGCATTGAATCTCAGACTTGTCTCTTTTCCCAGATTTGGTATCCTTTCTCTCAGATTTGCTGAATTTCTTCCTGTCAGACTTTGAATCATTCTTGGAGAATCTCTTCCCTTTCTTGAAGTTCTTGAATCCCATCTTCTTGAAGGTCTTTACCATCAAAGCAGCCATTTGCATCATTTCCTCATCATCTTCAGAATTAGATGATCCATCTGTGTTTGAGTCAACATCAGAGTTTGATGACTCACTTTCAGAATGAATGACCAAAGCTTTTCCTTTTGCTTTCTTCCTTGATGCTTCCTTCTTTGAGGGTCTTTCTTCAACTCTTAGAGCAACAGACTTTGACTTCCTGCCTGATCTTCTGCTTCTCTGTTCCATTTACAGTTCATGAGTCTTGAGCAACCCATAGATCTCACCAATATCAGTATCATCCAGATCATAGTTGTCTCTAATAGTGGTTGTTTTAACATCCCACTTTTCAGGTAGAGAAAGAAGAAACTTTTGATTTGAATCTTCTAGATCATATTCTTTATTAACCAGTGACAGATCATTAAGTAACTTACAGAATCTGTCAAAGGTTTCTGTCATTGATTCTTCAGATTTAGCCTCAAAGTGTTCATACTCCTGTGTGAGTATGTTCCTTCTATTCTTCTTGATTGCAGCAGTTCCTTGACATCTAACCTCCAGGGCATCCCAGATCTTTTTTGCAGTTTTACAATTGATCACTTTGTTAGAAATAACATTATCCAATGAACTATGAAGCAGATGTCTAACCTTTGCATCCTTACCAATGGATGAAATGTCCTCATGAGTCAAATCTTTCTTTTCCTTTGGAATAGATTTAGCTTCCTATCCAGCAGTAACAACAGATAATTTTGTAGGCTTATGAGGGCCTTCATAAATTCTGTCAAGATATTCTGGATCTGTAGCCTCCAGAAACATAGCAATTTTCACCTTCCAGGTTGAGTATTCTGCTGGTTTGAGAATAGGAACCCTGATTGTCTCATATCGGCTCACAGTTGCAGGTTGAGCCTTCTCAGCACTAGAGCCTGTTGTTGGAGGAGGAATTTCTGCCATTGATTATAGTTGTGTGTGTGTGGATCTTAAACTGTATTAAATTAACAGATCAAGCTCTAATACCAATTGTTAGGCCGAATACACAGATTATAATCAACTAAGTGTGAGAGAATAACAATAAGTTCTTAAATAACTTTAAAAACTGTTTGGAATTAACTTCTCTCTCAGTAATGTAAAATATCACAGAGAGCTGCTTAGGTTACAATGAAAATATATTGTGTTACACGATTGATACCCTTCTAGGGTTAACCTAACTGTATTTATAAAGATATACAGCTACGTACAATCGATAATTGATACTCCTATAAATTAGCTATACAAATATTATCAATTATGATTGCTACACGTCTTTCTAGTCAGCACGACTTCCTTTGACAGCTATCCAATCTTCAAAGATATCGCTTCCATAATTATCTTCAATAATTCTGTTACTGACCAGCAAACGCTTCTGTTCAACAGAGTTTAGCTGCTTCCTCTTGTCAGCGTATAGCAAACTCTGTTGAGCTTCCAACTGTCAGAGTTTAACTAAACTCTGACTGCTTCCTGTTTCAAGTTAAACTCTATTTTTCCCTGTAAAACTTAAACACTGATATTAACCATATCAATTATATTTAACAGAGTTATTCCGGCCGCTATCGGGCCTTCCCAAATCATGTTGATGACTGGCCCTCGGGGCTGTGGGTTACGATCACGATCGTTATCCCTTCTATCATTGTCCCTCCTGTCATAATCTCTTCTTTGGGTTCGACGATCTTCACCCTTTGTGAACTTACTTAGCTTCCCTTTCCGGATCAAGAACTCGATCTCATCCTTCAACTGCCTACAATCATCTGTATCATGTCCCACATCTCTATGGAACCTACAATATTGATCCTTATTTCTTTTTGAGGGGTCGCCTCTGAGTGGCTTTGGCCATCGAAAATCTTTATCCTTCCCAATATCTAAAAGGATCTGACTCCTAGAAGCATTCAACCTCGCATAGTCAGAAAACCTTGGTCCAAAACTCTTCTTTGGTGGTGATTCAGAGTCTTTGCTAGTCCGGGGATACTTGTCCCTAGCGTCATACTCCTGCTCTTGTTTTCGCTTTTTTGAGGCATTGGTACCCTTGCCACTACTTACTACGGCCTCTTTCTTCATGCTATCCTCAGCTTTGATATACTTGTCAGCCCGTCGTTGGAGTTTGACCATATTCTCAGGGGGATGCTTCGCAAACGTCCTTTTGAAGATGAGATCAGTGGTTCCATGTTCCAAGGCTACCATGGCTACCTTATTCTCCAAACCAGTGATATTCAACGTCTCCTTAGTGAATCTCTTGAGACAATCCCTAAGATTTTCTTTCTTTCCTTGTACCACATACATAAGAGACGCAGAGCTCTTCTCATGAACTCTTCCGCTAATGAATTTGCTAATAAAAGCAGTGCTCAACTCCTTAAAAGAGCCAATCGAATTTGCAGGCAATCGGCTATACCATCTTTGCGCCATGCCCGACAGGGTTTGGGGAAATGCCCTACACTTTAGGGCATCACTTGCAGGCTACAGCAGCAGTGCGTTTGAAAATGTCCTGACGTGATTTTCAGGATCACCCGTTCCATCATAGGCCTTGATCGTCGGCATTTTGAACTTCTTAGAGATACGAGCATTCATCACCTCCTCAGTAAACGGGGGTGTGGGATCATCAGGATCTTCAAGTGGCATCAGATCTTTGGGGTTACCTTTGGGGGTTTCCACCCTTGTTGTTCTTTCAGTTGGGGCATCAGCCCTTTTTTGCCTCCTTGAGGACCTTTCTAGATCTATAATGGGAATCCTTCCTATAGTTGGAGGGGGTTGAGTTTGATTCAATCTAGCTTGTTCCCTCGCCATATCATCCTTCAATTTTAGGATCTCGGCCTCTTGAGCCCTGATCCTCTCAGCAGTTGTCGAAGGAGGTCCATCGTGGATGGTTTGAGTCCACCTTCGAGGTTCTCTACTAGCACGGCGCCTCCTCGGGGCTTCATCACGATCATCATCCTCAGATGACGATGAATCATCAGTGTAAGGACCAGAATAGGCATACTCTTGATCTTGGATAAGTAAGGCATGACAGCTTGGTCCAGGTTCCCTTTGTTGAGGGGGATAGTTAGGTAGTCCATACATCGGGTTGGTTGTAACAGCCCCAGATCCGGGGTCGGGGATCCGGTCGTTACGGTCTTAATTTCCATCCACAAAACCATCATAAATTAAATTACAACCTTGCGACGCAACAACAACATAAAACATACCCGTTATAGTCCCAGAGATGAAATCAGAGTAACCATCAATATTATTAATCACAAGCTTGAGTTCTTACAACCCAAAGAATTTTAATTTAATAACTACATATACTTTGCCATCCATTTACATTTCATATAAATACATTGATACTCGAAAGAAAACATCTAGTCTACCAATAGCTTCTTACTCAGCAATGGCAGCTATGATCTCCGCGGTTAATCCTCTGACGGCTATCACTTGCTCGCATCGATTGCTCCTCGTGCGGCCATCATATCTAGCTGTTGTTGTGATATAAATAAATAAAGCAAGGGTGAGCAATAGCCCACCAAAATAATATAACTGAACAGTGATAAAATAAATAACAGTTCAAAATATCTTTGAAAACCATATGCCATGCATTAACGAAGATAATACCAGTATAAGGTATAAGATGAAGTTACAAGGTAACTCAAAATATTTATTCCGTGAAATATTTTCTATGCAAAAGGTGAGCAAAATATCATCATTTATTATGAAAGAGGAACTTGCCGAATGTTAGTAGTATTTTTGTGTGTTCGTTCTCAGGGAAGGACTGATATCAATTCTAATTCTGAGTCTTTTATCTCAAGCAGTTCAGAAGTGTGGAAGAATAGATTGGTGATTATGATTATTAACTAAATTAAACTAATAAACAAATAAAAACTATATAATAACGATGAGAGAAAATAATCCAAGATTTGGGGTTCTTCAATTGACTACCAAGAATGTCTAATTTGTGTCTCTTGTTCGTTAAAAACAATCCTTCTAAAGTTTATAAATTCCTCTCCCAAGGTAATTCATAATGCCTACAATCATCCCCTAATCGCCACTCCCATGGTCAATCAAAGTATAATCATAAACTATTAAAACCAAGGATTAACAGTTTCACAATTCTTTTATTAATCTCCCGATTCAATAATTAAATTGTGTCTATCATGTCATGTACTAGAATTACAACTCTTCTCCCGATTCGTTATAATCCCTACAGATTCAATCAAAAGTTAGCTACTCTTCTAATTGAATTAAGCCCTCAATGACAGATTAACAATAACAAGAGAAATCAAACAAACTCGACAAATCAACGAATACTACCCAACTCTTGGATAAAGGGAATTAACTACTCATAATTGAACAAAACAAGTATATATATAAAAACCACAAATCACGAGTTTAGAATTTAAGAACAAAGAATACAAATCTTGAAGTGTCTTGAACTCCGGACGAATCCCTTCGCTCCTTCCTTCAATCTTCTTCTCCAATTGATTCTCTTCCTTTTCTCTCCAATCTCAAAATAGTTCTAGATCTAAAGTATGAATAGTACTGAAAATAGGTTATGAATTACATCCTCAAATAATACCCTAGATGTGTTTATATAGGGCCCTAGACATCTTGCCCAGCAAGAAAATACCAAAACAGAATTATAATAGAATTTCTGCAAAATACGTTTCCTAAACTGATTCTGTTTTTTAAAGAAAATTCGTAGCTGACTTTTCTTCAGTATTTCTGGAACGTTCCAATCATAATTGGACCTCTGGACCACCTTAGAATGATAGAGAATCTTGTTATCTTCGCGTGGACTGCTTACGGGCCTCAAACGGACTTCTAGAACTCAAGATATGGTCAAAACAAAATCAGAAATTCTGGCTGAATTTTCACCCGCGCGCCGCAGCGCCTGAGGCGCCGTTTTGGCGCCTGATGCGCCATCTCAATCTGCATAAACAGCTCTGGGGCGCCAATTAGGCTCCCGGCTTGGTCCCGTTCTGCGAAAATTGATTTTTCTTCGATTTTTAAGCCTGATGCGCCATCTCAATCTGCATAAACAGCTCTGGGCGCCAATTAGGCTCCCGGCTTGGTCCCGTTCTGCGAAAATTGATTTTTCTTCGATTTTTAAGTTTTTTCTTCCGTTCCTTTTGCATGAGCTTCCGTCTTTCATCCTTAATGACTTGTATACTTCTTGGGAGTTGACATTAGCCTCCATTCTTCATTCCATATCATAAATCAACTCCAAATAATGACGGAAACTACACCTTTAATCGACATTTCTTCAACCCTGCACAATTAAGCAAAACACATCAAAACTACCACAAACTTGAGGCCAAAGCAATCAATTTAAGCCGAACGGAGGCATTCCCAGTGGATATAAAATCCACTTATCAAACCCCCAAACTTAAACTGATGCTTGTCCTCAAGCATAAACAATTACAACTACCTGATTAGTACCACTTCCGTAGGTGATCACGGTTGCATTTGGCATATGCAACAAGCCCTTTAAACCCCTAGGCAGCCCCAGTGGACGAGTAAGGTCTCGTGAGGGCCTATAGCGAATGTATCCACAAAATCCATTTAACCTAATGCAATGCAATGCATGAATGCAACTAATATGAAAATGCAACGATCCCCTTCAAACTAACCAAAACCAATTAACAAGCAAATATCACAAAGAATGCAACTAAATCCAAATAGAGCTCGACTAAGTCCTCGTATACTAACAATACATGACAGAAACGTGCGTGTGTGCGATGCTCATCAGAAATACTCCCAACACTAGGTCAAAAATCATACAAATTCTTCGCCAAGACAATCACAGGTTTATAAATAGAATAGACTGTAGACACTTCATAACCTAGGAACACCTCCATCCTTATTCAAGTTAGACAAAAACTCATGCTTTATTACTATACTACGACACTATATACAATATGCATGCTTATTTAACCGTGCAATGAATGAGACCCCAAAAGGCTTATACAATAATACCCATGTAGCGAGTGTTAGGTCAGTGGATCCCAGACTATAAAAGCCTTAGGTCACTAGGACTAAGTCCCCTCAGACTTAATTACTCGAGTATTAAAGAGCTCACTCTGGTTAATTTTGCATTTAAACAATTAAACTATTGACTCTTTTTTTTTCTTCTTTTTTTTTCTTTTTTTTTCTTCTTTTTTTTTTCTCTCTTTTGCGATCTGGAATGAGCCTCTCTCATTTCCAACCCTAGACTACTCATAAAATATGAGCCGGCTACTAGCCATTAACACTAAACAACTAGCATGAAATCCCTGGTTTCCCCCAAACTTAGACTTTAGTGCTCCTACGCCATCAAGGGAATAATGAAAATTCTAAATATAATCAGGTGATTAAATCTCAAAGCATCCAAACAAGCATTACCTCAACCTAGCCCAAAAGCACCCAATGAGACTGTGTAAAAATTTTGTTCCCGAAACACATAAGTCAATTTCATAAAAACTATAAATCAACCCTCTATTCATCATTACCACACTCAATTAGACATCTACCTATCAATCAGAATCAGCTCGTTCTAAGGGATCATGAAAAATGCATGCCATGATAATGCAACTAAAATGAACTCACATGGTATACAGAAATAAAAACAGAATGTCCTGTATGAAACAAACGTAGATAACACGAACATATATGCATGAATTACTACTACTAATATGCAAAACATGAAATCCTACATGAACACATTGACTAACAATCACATATATATACACTACTTATCCCTCAAACCACCCCCAAACTTAAAATATTCAATGTCCTCATTGAATGGAAGTAAATACGAGGGAAAGTAGAAAACATACTTGTATACAACAATGCTTGGGTTGCCTCCCAAGAAGCGCTTCTTTAACGTCAATAGCTTGACGCCGATTATACCTGGAAACTTCAATGAGGAGAAAAAGCAAACAGATGCACATATCTACGAATTTCTAATATAAGCATATTGTGCAAATAAATCTTAGATTCATTGAAAGGTACGAAAACTTTCAAGAACCTATCATGCTCAAGGGACTTGGAAACATCAAAATAGCTAGAAAAGTTGTCAGAATAATCATTATAAGTACGACTCATATACTCCTCCCAAATCGGATCCTTATACTCTACAGCAAGATTTTCAACTTCCTCAATCTTAACTTCCTTCTCTTTTATAATTGGACACTCATCAATTTTAATCTCGTCTACCAATGTATTAAGCTCAAAATTTTCTAGAATTGGTAGAATTTCAATTGCAACCAAATTATCATTAATGCGCATGGGACAATTATCAACTACACCAGTAGACTCATCAGACACAACATTATCATCAATTGCTAAACAAGAATCATGGCATAGAGGAAAATTGACACAAGGAGGAGTTCGATAACAACCGTCATACCACACTGCTCGAACTTCCCAAATAAAATTATTTAGTTTAGCATTCTCCTCGTACCAAGCTATTGAATCACATGGAATATCATTGTCACTAGCAATCTCTAAAGTTGGTTCATCAAAAACTCCCAAAGAAAGTAAGGGAAGATTAGACTGAGTTCCTTGAATCATTTTATTGAGCGCAATCTCCCAATCAGCAAGTAAAGAAGGAATAGACTGAGTTAAACTCGTATCAACATCATTACACATATATGGATAAACATCATCATGATATTGATTTTCAAACGAATATGAATAATCATTGCTAGGGGCATATGGAGCATAAAATGAGTTCTCAGAATAGAACGAATTCACCTGATATGCATTACAATCCTCATAGGAATTGAATTGTGGGTAAGGATTGAAGTCTTGATATTGTTCCTGACTGTTGTAGAAATTCTGAGCATTGTTCCAACCAAAGTTGTACTCCATCTAGTCTCTCTCCTCAAAACCTGTTTAAGTTGTCTACCTCAAAGAACCTGTAGACACACCAAAGAAAGAAATACAAAAAGAAAGAAAAGAAAAATATATACAAAGATAAAATCCAAACTACAAGAAACAATTAACTCAAAATCAATATTGCTGCCTTCCCCGGCAGCGGCGCCAATTTGTTAGTAGTATTTTTGTGTGTTCGTTCTCAGGGAAGGACTGATATCAATTCTAATTCTGAGTCTTTTATCTCAAGCAGTTCAGAAGTGTGGAAGAATAGATTGGTGATTATGATTATTAACTAAATTAAACTAATAAACAAATAAAAACTATATAATAACGATGAGAGAAAATAATCCAAGATTTGGGGTTCTTCAATTGACTACCAAGAATGTCTAATTTGTGTCTCTTGTTCGTTAAAAACAATCCTTCTAAAGTTTATAAATTCCTCTCCCAAGGTAATTCATAATGCCTACAATCATCCCCTAATCGCCACTCCCATGGTCAATCAAAGTATAATCATAAACTATTAAAACCAAGGATTAACAGTTTCACAATTCTTTTATTAATCTCCCGATTCAATAATTAAATTGTGTCTATCATGTCATGTACTAGAATTACAACTCTTCTCCCGATTCGTTATAATCCCTACAGATTCAATCAAAAGTTAGCTACTCTTCTAATTGAATTAAGCCCTCAATGACAGATTAACAATAACAAGAGAAATCAAACAAACTCGACAAATCAACGAATACTACCCAACTCTTGGATAAAGGGAATTAACTACTCATAATTGAACAAAACAAGTATATATATAAAAACCACAAATCATGAGTTTAGAATTTAAGAACAAAGAATACAAATCTTGAAGTGTCTTGAACTCCGGACGAATCCCTTCGCTCCTTCCTTCAATCTTCTTCTCCAATTGATTCTCTCCCTTTTCTCTCCAATCTCAAAATAGTTCTAGATCTAAAGTATGAATAGTACTGAAAATAGGTTATGAATTACATCCTCAAATAATACCCTAGATGTGTTTATATAGGGCTCTAGACATCTTGCCCAGCAAGAAAATACCAAAACAGAATTATAATAGAATTTCTGCAAAATACGTTTCCTAAACTGATTCTGTTTTTTAAAGAAAATTCGTAGCTGACTTTTCTTCAGTATTTCTAGAACGTTCCAATCATAATTGGACCTCTGGACCACCTTAGAATGATAGAGAATCTTGTTATCTTCGCGTGGACTGCTTACGGGCCTCAAACGGACTTCTAGAACTCAAGATATGGTCAAAACAAAATCAGAAATTCTGGCTGAATTTTCACCCGCGCGCCGCAGCGCCTGAGGCGCCGTTTTGGCGCCTGATGCGCCATCTCAATCTGCATAAACAGATCTGGGGCGCCAATTAGGCTCCCGGCTTGGTCCCGTTCTGCGAAAATTGATTTTTCTTCGATTTTTAAGCTTTTTCTTCCGTTCCTTTTGCATGAGCTTCCGTCTTTCATCCTTAATGACTTGTATACTTCTTGGGAGTTGACATTAGCCTCCATTCTTCATTACATATCATAAATCAACTCCAAATAATGACGGAAACTACACCTTTAATCGACATTTCTTCAACCCTGCACAATTAAGCAAAACACATCAAAACTACCACAAACTTGAGGCCAAAGCAATCAATTTAAGCCGAACGGAGGCATTCCCAATGGATATAAAATCCACTTATCACCGAAAAATATGGCAATTCCAATTATGAACACTTTTCCAACCCTGCCAACAATGATAATGTTGCAGAAAAAAATTGAATTCGGATGATGAACTAATACGGGAGCATTACCGCGCCAGATGCCCTAACATTTACGATGATCAGTCGTATGTCATGCATCTCATCACTAGTTCTCTACATGTAGAAGGTAGCCCCGACGGATCGGCCGTCCTCTAGAACTCCTGGCCAACGGTTGGGCCTTTGCTGGATCGGCGCCACTCGGCCACTTACACGTCTCCTAGTTCAATTATCATCCATAACTCTGAAACGTAAAGTTCGTCCTCCTTTCCCCAAGTGTAACACTTGTTGATAAGACTCCACAAAGTAGTCATATCTAGTTGGAAAGGAAAATTCACCAATATTTCCCAAGCTGATGCTTGTTAATGGATATAAACTTGTTCCATCAATCTTACCCCTCGAGTGTTGAGGAGGTAACCAAAAGACTCATATCGATATTTGAAAAGAATCAAGATGTGAGTGACAAGGTAGTTTAGCAAGTATATGACCGGGAAGTCAAGGAAATAACAGCTCTCAAGCAAGGTTCCCTTATACGTTGGAAGATAGATTCGAATGGAGAATAGAATTTTGAGAACCTCCCTTGATAAAAATAATAATAATAGGACTCAGAAATAATTTACGTAATATCTGAAGGTTGAAGATGATTTTTGAAGAAGATATAACAATATTGAAGTTATTTTAAAGTATTGAATAAATATTCAGAGAATATTTATTGAATCAGAAATATTTAAAAATATTTATGAATATGAAAGAATATTTTTAATCGAAGTATTTCTCAATATGTAATTCTCGAATGAATATAAAGAAAATAGTTATTGAATAAATAAATACTTAAATGAATATTCAAAATAATATTCATATAATAAATAAAACTCGAAAGAAATATTTGAAATATCATTCGCTAAGTAAATAAAATTTCAAATGAATATTTAAGATAATATTCCTTAAGTAAATAAAACCTTAAATGAATATTCGAAAATAATATTCATTTAATAAATAATATTCTAAATGAATATCCAAATAATATTCATTAAATAACTCAAACCTTAAATGAATATTCGAAAATAATATTCATTTAATAAATAATATTCTAAATGAATAGCAAAATAATATTCATTTAGTAGTCAAAGCTTTAAAGGAATATTCGAAATAATATTCAACTAATATTTCTCGACTGAGATAATACTCAAATAACATTCCTCGAAAGATTTTAAGTAATCGATGCTTTATGGAAATATCAATAATGTTTAATAATAATGTTCCTCAAAATGAATAATAATATGTCGCTGGAATCCCTCCGGGTTTCCACGACTATCTCTATAACTCAAAATACCGACTCCCGGTCTATATTGAATGAATGAATATCATATGCCCTTTCTCTAAGGGTCTTAACAAAACAATCTGGCTTATAATTGATAATTCATATCTAGTCTATCAGCCAATATCAATTCAGGGAACAAGTATCACAATATAATTTTGCAATAGGCATGCATGCTATGGCATATGTATCAGAAACAATATATATATATATATATATATATATTATCACAACAACAGTTCCAAAGTATTGGAAACTTGCCTGGTAATCCTGTAGGGGTAGTGTGCCTCGGGTCAATTCGGTAATCTATAAACAGTCACAATAACCGACGTCAATCATCACTTAATATTTCGAAAGGTTAAGTATAAACTTAACTTAAGTCGAAACACGTTTTCGAATTATCTCGTTATACACCCTTTAGTGTAACTCTTCTTATCACCGACACGATCCTGATAGTGTTAGTGCCCTAGAGACAATGTAGTTATGCTTCTAGGAAAGGCTATTTTGTTATTTGATGATTATGTTTTATGGATTATTCTACATTTAATTTATTATGTCTTAATTTACTGCGATATAAATGTTAGAGTAATAAATGTCCTTGGAATATAGAACATGTATTCTATATCTTTAAGTATGTGACTTAAAAATGAGATTATATGAATAATGTTTATATTCCTAAATATCCCTAATCGAGCATTATTATTAAGGGACAATTATAATGCATAAAGATTAGTATGTTTGTTGACACATGACCACATCTCATTGGTCATAGGTATAGTGATACTAAAGTCAATAACATAGGTGCATGTAATATTATACATGGCACTGGATTAACCCGTTGTGAGATTCTACATGTTAATAAGATCATTAGAAAGACTCACAGTGATAATGGTGTAATGATCCTTAGACTTGACATCATTATATTTCTATATGAGGATTAATATACTTTGACTACATTAAAAGTTACCATTGACCGGGTGATGATAAAAGTGGAGATCGGGTATATTATGAGTCGTATGAGAAATATGAATGATAGATATAGGATTTAACCCTCCTATTATTAGGAGAGATATTATTGGCCTCTTGATTGAGTGAGACTATGAAAATGCATGGCCATGCTCAAATATTGATTTGTTTTAATAGTCTACTCATTGATCAAGGAAATCCGGATTAAACGTTGAAGAGGATGACTAATGACATGGCTCGAGTTTAATCTATAATATATGGTTAAAGGGATTATATTACATGGAAACATTAATCACGAAAGGTTTAATTTGATCACCAATTATTATTATTACTTGGGTAGCAATGATGTATTACTAGATGCCGCTCATTGTTTGTAATTTTATTATTGAATATTAAAATTATTGCCAACGTAATAATAACCTAAAGGGTTACACAATAAGAACGTTTAAAACGAGTTTTAATTTAAATTAAGAATTTAAAATAAATTATTAAATTCGAAATTGGATATTTAATTAATTGAGCTAGTCTTAATTATAATTAAATATAATTCGAATTTTATATTAAAACCAAATAAGAATGGATTTGGAGAAGCCCAATTCGATTTAGGGTTTAGCCCAATCTCTCTTCCCTATAAATACATTATGATGTATTGTTTAGGGTTACACTTTTGCAATTCGTTTTTAGAGAAAAACGTATGAGAGGCTAGAGAGAGAGATAGGCATGTTCTTCGGCTAGCACCGGCTCCGGTGATCGTTGGACGATCAAGCGTTCGTGTGGACTATTTTGGCAACGTAGATCTCGAAAAGGGCTGCGTGGTGATTGCTTTGGACCTCCATCTGTCATCAATTTGTAAAGCTTCTTTAAGGTAATCATCTAATTCCGAATTAAATATCATGTTTTTGCATGGATCCTGCGGTAGGGTTTCGATTTTATTGTTTTTAATTATTGCTTTCCGCTGCGTTTGTTGCCTCGAAACCCTTCAATGGCATCAGAGCTACTTGCAAAAACGTTTTAATTCGGTTATATGTTACAGTTTTGATATATATATACAAGCATGTTTGATGATTGTCATGTATGATGCGTTGATTTTGATATATATGTATAAACTGTATGTTGATGATGATTGAGATGATCATATGATGATTATATAATCTGTATATATACTGATATATGTATATATATATATATATATATTATTTATGTTTGTTCTTGATATGGGGATTGTATACGATACGATTTCTGTATAAGCTGCGCAGATTTGGTGAAATCTGTATCCAGTATCCGATTTGTGCAAACGATATGTGTTTTCTGACTGGAAACGACCGTCTGAACAAAACTGATAGCATAGCTATCACCGACTCGTCTGTAAGGCGTTTGACGCCGTTTACGGCCTGAAAATGGCGATTTATTATTATCAGAATTTGATTCTGATTTTCTGATTTTTTGTGTTATATGATTTCTTTGATTGGATCATCTGAAATATGATATGGTTACATGTTCTTAATTGTTATATGAGCATGGTGATTGGTTATGGCCATAAGACCAATAGGATAGTGGTTTTGATTTTATGGTTTGGTTTCTAAATACGACTTGCATGTCGTTGTTTCTTGTAATTAATAAATCTCGAATGTAACTCGAGTTCATCTTGTAAGTTTATTAGTGTAGCATGTTTTTCAAGAATTCAATGTAACTTTTAAAGTCGACAAGAAGAACAAGGAAGCAAGGAGGCGATTCCCCACGAAGATGCAATGGAGAAAACTTGTATGTAATTGTATTTTGTTAACCACCATAGATTGACCTTGATCTTTTCATTAGCTTGAAAAGATCACATAGGATGGGCCATAACCAAACACGTTTAATTTATGCACTTTACATATATATGAATGTATGCGATACAATGTATGTGTAGAGATAAAGATGCATGTTTAATTAGATTAATCATGTATGTATTAGATACGACACCCATGTCATGCCTGCTAAACAAGATAAAATCGGTAACGATTCAAGATTTTAAAATTAACAAACGATCATGAGGTTCTTGAGTTTATGAAATATGGATTTTTAAAACACGGAATTAAATATGGGTTTTTTGATATCTAAAATTGGGATTTTCTGACAAAAGCGGATATGCGTATTCGTAAGGTTAATGGGTATTAAGTGTGACCATTGGGATCCTCCATCTACCTGGAAAATGAACAATTTAAGATGTCAATTTGAAATATTTGGTTCAAGGAAAAATTGAGGATCTCTTTATGATGTGATCATGATCGTTATAAATTTTCTAAACCCCTTAACAAAATATTAAGTTTTAATCATATGCTTTCCAATGAATGAACACTCATCGAATCCTAGATCGATAAGGGGAAGGGCTGTCAGTGGCAGGGGACTCCTATCTATCGTGGTGAGATGCGACGAATATAAACGGTTATATTCGACCGTTGTATCATTGGGTCTAACTTAACTGAGTCGTCATAATAAGGTGAAAATAAACGGTTATATTCAACTATTATGAACTTAGAAGCATAGAGTTTGGTAAGATTTATTGGATAAATAGGAACAAATGTTGTTATGTGAACAAATGTTGTTCTACCAAACTATCCAAGAGTTATATGTGATATAATTGACAAATGTTGTCTACCTAAATAATCATGTTTTAAGGACTACCAGTGGTTGACTTAGGACATGACGAAATATGGATCTTAGCTTACTAGAAAGATTTATGGTATATACTTTCCGAATTAATAGTAAGGGCTATTAATTTGATAAAAATAGTGGGAGATATATATTTTGAATATATATGAATAATCACTTGAACATAACTTAATAATACCGCAGACTAATTATTTTATGCATTTTAACATTGTGGATATTCAAATGGCAAACAACTCAAATAAACTTCTCTGTACGATCAGTCCTTAAGAAGGACAAGTTGACAGGAACTAACTTCCTAGATTAGCAAAGGAATTTGAGGATTGTCCTCAAGCAAGAGCGAAAGCTCTATGTCATATATATTCCATGCCCTGGATCTCTCTCTGAAGGTGCAACGGAGGCTCAACAAAATGCTTATCAGAAGCATTTGGATGTTGACACCGATGTCACCTGTTTGATGCTTGCGACTATGAGTCCTGAGCTGCAGAAACAACATGAGAATTTTGATTCTTATATGATGATCGAGAACCTTAAATGTATGTTTGAAGGACATGCTCGTCAAGAGAGATTTGATACAAGCAAGGCCTTGTATGTGTGTACACAGGGTGAAAAGGAAGAGAAACTGTCAAAATTATTTGGAGGATCTAAAGAAACTGAATGTTGTTCAGATTTCTGATTCAGGTATTTATGTTATAGAAGTCAATTTGTCTACTTCTTCATCATGGGTATTAGATACTGGATGTGATTCCCACATTTGTATAAATGTGCAAGAACTTAGAAGAAGTTGAACTTTGGCGAAAGGAGAAGTCGACCTACATGTCGGCAATGGAGCAAAGGTTGCTGCTTTAGCTGTAGGGACTTATTATTTATCGTTGCCCACCAAGCTTATTTTAGAACTTGAGGACTGTTATTACGTGCTTGCGATTTGTAGAAACATTATTTTCGTTTCTTGTTTGGACAAGATTGGTTTTTCATTTTTGATTCAGAACAATGGTTGTTCGTTTTCATTAAATAATGTTACCTACGGGGTTGCACGTTTGTTTAATGGTTTATATGTTCTTGATCTTGATACTCCTGTCTATAATATAAGTAATAAACGTCTTAAGACAAATGACTCAAATCAAACATACCTCTGGCAGTGTCGTTTAGGCCTTATAAATGAGAATCGCATTTCCAAATTACATAGGGATGGATACTTGGATAAGTTTGATTTTGAATCATACGAAGAATGCGAACCATGTCTCATTGGCAAAATGACTAAAGCTCCTTTTACCGGTCAAGTTGAGAGGGCCACCAACGATTGGAATTGATACATAGTGATGTATGTGGTCCAATACGTATGATGGCAAGAGGTGGCTTTTATTATTCCATAACCTTTACTGATGATTTTAGTAGATACGGATATGTGTATCTTTTGAAGAAAAAATCCGAATCATTTGAAAAATTCAAAGAGTATAAGGCTGAAGTTGAAAAGCAATTAGGCGAAAGTATTAAAACTCTACGATCTGATCATGGGGGATAATACTTAAGCTTGGAATTCAAGAATTTCCTAAAAGAGTGTGGTATCGTATCACAACTCACTCCTCCTAGAACACCACAATGGAATGGGGTGTCTAAAAGGAGAAATCGTACCTTGTGAGACATGGTACGGTCGATGATGAGTCATGCGGATCTTCCAATCAGTTTCTGGGGTTATGCCCTAGAGATGGCTACACAAACACTAAACTGAGTTCCTTCAAAATCGGTTCAAAAGACACCATATGAGATATGGACTGAGAAACGTAATAGCATGTCATTTATGAAAGTTTGGGGATGTGAAGCGTTTGTGAAACGTTTTATCTCTGATAAGGTAGGACCGAAATCAGACAAATGTAATTTTGTAGGATACCCATTAGAAACTAAAGGGTATTATTTCTATAAACCTTCGGAGAACAAAGTGTTTGTTGCTCGAACGGCTGTATTTCTAGAGAGAGAATTGCTTTCTAAGAAAAATATTGGGAGGACAATAGATCTCGATGAGGATCGAGAACTACAAGATAATGTTGAACCAGAGTTGGAATATGAGCAGAATGGGACTCAAGATGTTAAGAACGATGTTGCTCAAGAAACACAGGTCGTTCGTAAATCCAGTAGGATTCGCCATGAGCCGGAGAGATATTATGGATTTTTCCTGACTCAAAGTGGCGATGTGATGCTTATAGATAATGATGAGCCTCTCACCTACAAGGATGCTATGAATAATTCAGATTCTGAGAGATGGCTGGAGGCCATGAAATCTGAGATGGATTCCATGTATGAAAACCAAGTATGGACTTTGGTTGCACCACCTGATGGGGTAAAACCCATAGAGTGCAAGTGGGTTTTTAAGAAGAAAACTGACATGGATGGAAATTTGCAGACCTACAAAGCAAGACTAGTGGCGAAAGGTTTCAAGAAAATTCATGGTATTGACTATGATGAAACTTTCTCACCGGTTGCTATGGTCAAATCCATCAGGATTTTGCTTTTGATAACAACTTATTATGACTATGAAATCTTGAAAATGGAAGTCAATACCGCTTTCTTAAATGGGAGCTTAGAAAAGGATGTGTACATGACACAACCTGAGGGTTTTATCGATTCAAGGTTTGCTAGAATGGTTTGTAAGTTGCGACGATCCATTTATGGATTTAAGCAGGCCTCAAGGAGATGGAACATCCGTTTTGATGAAACAGTCAAAGAGTTTGGCTTCATACAAAATGAGGATGAGTCGTGTGTTTACAAAAAGGTTAGTGGGAGCCATGTGGCATTCCTAGTATTATATGTAGATGACATATTATTAATAGGGAATGACATTCTTTCTCTACAGGCTGTGAAGACTTGGTTGGGAAAAAGTTTCTCGATGAAAGACTTAGGCGATGCTACCTACATCTTAGGGATCAGGATCTATAGAGATAGATCTAAAAGATTAACCGGCTTAAGTCAGAGTACATACATTGACAAAGTATTGCATCATTTTGGGATGCAAGAGGCAAAGAGGGGATATGTCCCAATGTCTCATGGGAAAGCGATCTCAAAGGAAAACTGTCCTATATCTTCAGATGATAAGGACCGTATGAGTAAAGTATCATATGCTTCGGCAATTGGTTCTATAATGTATGTAATGATATGTACTCGTCCTGATGTCTCGTATGCTTTTAGCATGACGAGCAGATACCAGTCTAATCCAGGTGAGGGTCATTGGATAGTTGTCAAGAATATTCTTAAGTACCTTAAACGGACTAAAAATTCGTTCCTGATATATGGAGGAGATGCGAAGCTGGTTGTAAGAGGTTACAATAATGCTAGTTTCCAGAAAGATAGGGACGATTCCTTGTCCCAGTCTGGATTTGTGTTTTGTCTAGATGGAGGTGCTGTAAGCTTGAAAAGTTCAAAGCAAGAGGCAGTAGCTGATTCTACAATGGAAGTTAAGTATATTGCTGCCAGTGAAGCAGCCAAAGAGGCTGTTTGGATTTGGAAGTTTATTAGAGGACTTGGTGTGGTTCCATCGATCGGAGATCCAGTTGATCTGTATTGCGATAACAATGGAGCCATTGCGCAGGCTAAGGAACCAAGGTCTCATTCCAAGGAAAATCATATACTTAGGAGATATCACCTTCTTCGAGAGATAAATGAGAGAGGAGATATGCATATATGTAAAGTGCATACTAATGATAACGTTGCGGACCCACTGACTAAGGCTTTTTCGCAGCAGAAGCACGAAGGTCACACTAGTTCCATGGGTATTAGATACATGGGTGATTGGCTCTAGTGCAAGTGGGAGATTGATAGTGTTAGTGCCCTAGAGACAATGTAGTTATGCTTCTAGGAAAGACTATTTTGTTATTTGATGATTATGTTTTATGGATTATTCTACATTTAATTTATTATGTCTTAATTTACTGCGATATAAATGTTAGAGTAATAAATGTCCTTGGAATATAGAACATGTATTCTATATCTTTAAGTATGTGACTTAAAAATGAGATTATATGAATAGTGTTTATATTCCTAAATATCCCTAATCGAGCATTATTATTAAGGGACAATTATAATGCATAAAGATTAGTATGTTTATTGACACATGACCACATCTCATTGGTCATAGGTATAGTGATACTAAAGTCAATAACATAGGTGCATGTAATATTATACATGGCACTGGATTAACCCGTTGTGAGATTCTACATGTTAATAAGGTCATTAGAAAGACTCACAGTGATAATGGTGTAATGATCCTTAAACTTGACATCATTATATTTCTATATGAGGATTAATATACTTTGACTACATTAAAAGTTACCTTTGACCGGGTGATGATAAAAGTGGAGATCGGGTATATTATGAGTCGTATGAGAAATATGAATGATAGATATAGGATTTAACCCTCTATTACTGTGGGGTGAAAGTATTCTTCCTTGGGTTCTAATTAAGGAGGAATTATACATCAGTCTTTTTCCATAAGTCATTGCTTCCACCTTTCGGTGTGGACGTTACTACAGTTACTCCTAGTCATACCTAGGAATTTCTATTCCTAGTTCTTTCTTGTTTTAGGATAGTCTCAACCTTGATTGGTTCAATCCATACTTCTTCATGGCTTTACATAAGCTTCATTTGGCATTATTATTAATCTACATTCCTTACCAAACTTCCATTTTGAAGTTCAGAATATATTACCTTTTCCTTATACGGTTTCTTAGGCCATCCTAATCATTCCTCCTGTATTCTCTAGGTACAGGACATATCAAAATATCTGTAATCAATCCTATAACAATTCGGTCTATGTACTATTTGAGACTCCTTTCAACAATCCTTACAGGTTATTGATACCTTGGTCGATTCAACTTATATCATCTGAATTTCACACTGTCTTTATTAAGGGTAATGCCATCCTTTGTGCATTCCCAAGGTTCGTCTTAATTTATGGATATTCTACCTCCAATTCTATTTTCAAGGAATACTTACATCCTGAAATTGGCAATCAAATCATATATCCTTAATAAGGGTCTCTCTTCAACCATTCTCATCTTGACAGTCTATAGGTAGCTTAATGCTAACCTCTTCCTTCCAACGAACGTCAGTCTACATGACCTTCCAAAGGACAACATACGTCTATTTACGTTCCTTACAGGACTTGGTAATGGTAGCAAGGATGTTCTGGAAGATATTGGTCGTGTTCAATGTGAATCTCTTAGTACCTATTGCTTCTCTTGAGGGCAATAAGTTTCAGATAACATTTATGCATCATACTGCACCATTCTTGACAATCCTCGTAACTCTTCATTTGTCACTATCCACAATCGTAATACGTCCATGGTATATAAAATCCATGATCATGTTTCTCAATTCCTTTTATATCAAAAGTCCTCGCGATTGGCGCTTGGTTAGAAGCACCCCGCTTTGTCTTGACAATGCTGGTTTAGTCACTTGATAATCCTTTGTGACTTGGCCTCAACTAGCCACACTAACATATGTGGTTTTAGGGGTTGGCTAATAGCATTACTTCTAGCAATTGCCGGCACAGTGCCTTCTTCTTTGATACCTTGATCTTTTCAAAACTTTACTCCATATAAATCTCAATCAACTTCTCAATAACGTCTCCGATCACCTTTCCTTTACTATTATCTTTTCAACTATTCTTATTAATTCCACGTACCACAAAAGCTTAACACTTCTGGCATACAGCCTTTTCATTTAAGTCAATCCCGGAATTTCTCAGTCTGGCTTGTTTCTTAATTAGATTTCCCTTTTTTTGTCCAATCTCAACTTCATAATTTTTATCTCTATAATCAATCGTAATAATCGGGGTCTGTCTACCAGCCCGTATAGCGGCTACCTTACCCAATCCATAGGGTTCACTCCAGTTTCCACTCTCTTCAGTGACGTATTCTGATAATCAGAAAGACAAGGTTTGCCACAATTCGTCGAATTCCTTTCCAGAATTAGGGAAATTTTAGTCAATCTATCCACCCACTGGTAAAACTAAGAAGATCCATTTCGCTACCCGAAGAATATTTCTAGGAACATCCAAGCGGGTCGAACCATAAACAGTCATAATAACAAAATGATGGACATAAAGTTGGGTGTTTAACCATTGGAAAGAAACCAAATATATATTCCATAGAAGGGAAATCAAAAGTTTCAAACTGAAACATGCCGCATCTTCCCGGTACATATTCGTCCTAATAGTCGATACTACCGAATACTAATCTACCTAACAACTAGTCTCAGAAGGAACACTACCGTCAGAGTTAGTCGTTCCACAAAACTGGGACTACCAAGGCCATCCGAATCTGGTGAATTCTGTAGTCCAAATGTATTCGGAATTACGCTGTCGTGCTATATAAGCATAACGCCTAACCCTGTATGAGATGCATCATAAAATATCACAAAGTTCTCCTGCTTCCATTTAGGCGACGCCACGCTGGGTCGTCACTAATTTCATCTTTAGCTCCAGGAAGATTTTCTCCCATTTTTCTGCCTATTATACTTCTTAGTCCTTTGTTGGTGTGGTTGACCTTTCCCAATTGAGATTGCCTTTATATCGGCAGGGTCCACCAACACTACTCACTATTGATCGCATATCCTAATAACAGAACTTCATTTGCCAGAGTTCATACTCCGAGAACTTGGCAGACACTTGCTCCTTTAAGTCTCATCTTTAAAATACTTTCCGTTATCTCTTAACCACTGATCGTATTACTCGATCCATTTATGATTCTGCAGCGGAGTAAACTAAGGTAATTACTATAATCCATTCAAGGAAAAGAAAGAATTTATTCTTCCTCTGAATCACCTGCATCCAATGTTTCTGGTTCATCATTCCCCTGAGTTAAAATAACCCTATACTTAGTCTCTGACAATAGTCTTGTTACGGGTTTATCATTGACTCACTGGTCATTTTGTCTTGTAGGTTCTGAGATCATTGTCTCGCTTACTACTTCCTTATGTAACTTTATCCATTCAGGCCATCGCTTTCCACTATCTTTACTTTCTAAGCTGATCCATTCATAAAATGGACATCTCACTAGATAAAACCACCTCATCAATCTCAATTTGGTTTCATAAATTATAACCTATGAAATCTGCCTTCTCATGATGAATTACTGTTGACAATATTCAAACTTAACCCATTTATCAAATGATACGACACTTCTTGCCTCTATCTCAATTATCCCTGGGACTCTGCTTCCCAACATATATAGATGTCTTTGATAATCATGTATCATTCTAACTTTTTCCTTATTAATCTGAAAGTTTCTAAGGATTATTATCTATCCTCATATAAGTTCTCAAGTAATTCTTCAGTTCCGTCTTACTTGCTGGTATTTTCTCCAGCAGTCCAGCTGTGAATCAAATATGCCTCCTTAATTCCCTTAATAATATCTCAGTTCTTTATGCTCACTTCTCTGAGCACTATACCTTAACTCTTATAGTCTCTATGGCTGCATCCCTCATTTCCTTAATGGTAAACTCCTTATCCTCATCAGGATTCTCCTTCTTAACTGGAACCTCAGCAGGGTACTCCATCGAAGCTACCATTTTATCGTCAACATATAATAAAGCATCATCGTGCTTCTAATCGTATGCCTCAAGGTCCATCGCCTTACCAGTCGACACGAGAACGCGCTAAGTTACTATCATGATACTTAAGAGTTCCCATAAGGGTTTTATATGTCAGTACTACATTAAGTAGTCCGACTACGAACTTGGCAAGAATTCTTATTATTATAGTGAAACAAAACCATCATAAATTAAATTACAACCTTGCGAACCAACAACAACATAAAACACACCCGTTATAGTCCCAAAGATGAAATCAGAGTAACCATCAATGTTGTTAATCACAAGCTTGAGTTTTTACAACCCAAAGAATTTTAATTTAATAACTACATATTCTTTGTCATCCATTTACATTTAATATAAATACATTGATACTCGAAAGCTAACATCTAGTCTACCAATAGCTTCTTACTCAGCAATGGCAGCTATGATCTCATCGGTTAATCCTCTGACGGCTATCACTTGCCCCGACGGATCGCCTCTCCTCTGGAACTCCTGGCCAACGGTTGGGCCTTTGCTGGACCGGCGCCACTCGGCAACTTACGCGTCTCCTAGTTCAATTATCATCCATAACTCTGAAACGTAAAGTTCGTCCTCCTTTCCTCAAGTGTAACACTTGTTGATAAGACTCCACAAAGTAGTCGTATCTAGTTGGAAAGGAAAATTCACCAATATTTCCCAAGCTGATGCTTGTTAATGGATATAAACGTGTTCCATCAATCTTACCCCTCGAGTGTTGAGGAGGTAACCAAAAAACTCATATCGATATTTGAAAAGAATCAAGATGTGAGTGACAATGTAGTTTAGCAAGTATATGACCGGGCAGTCAAGGAAATAACAACTCTCAAGCAAGGTTCCCTTATACATTGGAAGATAGATTCGAATGGAGAATAGAATTTTGAGAACCTCCCTCGATAAAAATAATAATAATAGGACTCAGAAATAATTTACGTAATATCTGAAGGTTGAAGATGATTTTTGAAGAAGATATAACAATATTGAAGTTATTTTAAAGTATTGAATAAATATTTAGAGAATATTTATTGAATCAAAAATATTTAAAAATATTTATGAATATGAAAGAATATTTTTAATCGAAGTATTTCTCAATATATAATTCTCGAATGAATATAAAGAAAATATTTATTGAATAAATAAATACTTAAATGAATATTCAAAATAATATTCATTTTATAAATAAAACTCGAAAGGAATATTTGAAATATCATTCGCTAATTAAGTAAATAAAATTTCAAATGAATATTTAAGATAATATTCCTTAAGTAAATAAACCTTAAATGAATATTCAAAAATAATATTCATTTAATAAATAATATTCTAAATGAATATCCAAATAATATTCATTAAATAACTCAAACCTTAAATGAATATTCGAAAATAATATTCATTTAATAAATAATATTCTAAATAAATAACAAAATAATATTCATTTAGTAGTCAAAGCTTTAAAGGAATATTCGAAATAATATTCAACTAATATTTCTTGACTGAGATAATACTCAAATAACATTCCTCGAAAGTTTTTAAGTAATCGATGCTTTATGGAAATATCAATAACGTTTAATAATAACGTTCCTCAAAATGAATAATAGTATGTCGCTGTCATCCCTCCGGGTTTCCACGACTATCTCTATAACTCAAAATACCGACTCCCGGTCTATATTGAACGAATGAATATCATATGCCCTTTCTCTAAGAGTCTTAACAAGACAATCCGGCTTATAACTGATAATTCATATCTAGTCTATCAACCAATACCAATTCAGGGAACAAGTATCACAATATAATTTGGCAATAGGCATGCATGCTATGGCATATGTATCAGAAACAACAGATATATATATATATATATATATATATATATATATATATATATATTATCACAACAACAGTTCCAAAGTATTGGAAACTTGCCTTGTAATCCTGTAGGGGTAGTGTGCCTCGGGTCAATCCGGTGATCTATAAACAATCACAATAACCGAGGTCAATAACCGACACGATCCGACACTTGTTCGTTACTACGACACGTCATTATACTTACACCTGGTATATACTCAAGCCGTATAAGTTCTAAGGTCGTTTATGAACCAAGATTATACCTCGTGTTTTATTGTCCGTTTTCTAAGTGCTTTACCAAAGTTATAGCCAAGTATACTTTTTAGGGGTTCGTTCGCGCTTAACCTTGATTCGAACATTTTTTTAAAATCGGAAAACGATCCGTTTGACATGTGGTTTTCTCTCACATCTTCCTTTTTACCTCTAATATTTAATTACCATGATTCGCCACTGCATAATATATTTTACGAGGGTTCAATTTCGGTTAAAAACTTTCGATTACGGTTTCGAACCACTTTTACGAATTTAACCATAACTCCAAAACCGTAAGTCCATTTCACATGAGCCTTATATCAAAACGAAGCTTATAACATAATCACGATTTCTTAAGGTTAACGAAATTTCGGCATTACGACGGCTATAAATCAAACGTTTCTAAATTTTTAAATCTCGATCAAACATCAACCAAGCCACACCGGGCATACATACACTAGAATCAGTCCATAAGCATCTGATTTCACCATCATATGCATCATTTTACTTAGATCAATTAAACCACCAATTAATCATGCTTAATATAACATCATAATCATACTAATCTCTAAACTACCAAGAACATCATAAATCTCAAAACTAGATCTAGGGTCCTTAATAATTATACCTTCCTTGGAGAGTGTAATAGCCTTGATAAACCTTGTTTAGTCCTTAGAACTCCTTAACCAAGCTTAAACTATCAAGAAACATCAAGAATATACTTAGAGATTTTCGGAGTTTCTATAACCCAGCTGAAAGATCATGAAAAACGAAGGCCTTACCGAGGTTTTCTGGACGAGACTTCTAAAGGAGAGTTGTAGAGCATCTAACCAGCATTCCAACAAGCTAAAGAACACCAAATTTCATTGAGTAATGAAGGAGATATGGCCGTTTGAAAATCATCACAGAAACTGTCAAACAATCTGGACAGTTTGGTTTCTTCTCTTGGGGAGGAGATTTGACTAGGATAAACTCATTAGAATATCATGAAATTTTGATCGAATATTTCCCATGGAGTGGAGAGGATTTGGTTGAAATTTGGTGATTTTATCATGGATAGAAATGGAGATATGAATTTTCTTCTTTGAGGTGTTCTTGCTGGGCAGTTTGAGAGAATGAGAGAAAATGGAGTTCTCTTGCTTGCTCTAGACCTAATCTCTTGAATTATTGATGTGTATGGATAATATCTATCCTAAAGTTACTTTAATAAAGATGCTAGGTCATGGATGATGTCAATTACATGGACAAATGTCATGACTTGGTGATAAGATGATAAAGTAATGCTAAGTACTTGGTTTAACCTCTAAGTATGCTAGTTCCTTGCGTAACTACTTAGTTACTAGATATTTTCCACTAGCACATGCATGCATCTTGCTTTCCTACTTGTTTTTTTGTCCGGTTATTGGTCCTTTCATTGATTGTTCGGAGGAATATCTCATGGATTTTTAGCTAGGGTTTTGCCGGAAACCTTCTTAATATTTATAATACCATTCTCAATCTTTCTTGATAACTCTCGAATTTAATTTCCTTAAATCCCCTTATTAAATCCTTAAGTCTTTCAGTGTCCAGGGAATTCTCGGAGAAAATAAAAGTGCTGTTTTTCAGAATCCGACAGCTTTTACATACAATTATTTTCCCCCTGGATCACTAATACGAACTCAGAAATCCATTCCGGGTACTTCTAAATAGCGTCGTCTAATAATATTCTCATTTCCACCAAAAACACTATTCATCCCTTTATTCTCTTTTTATTCCTTATACTTATAGAAATGTCCTTGTTCTCTTTCGAGCGTTCCTTATCTCTTTTACGGGACCACTGGACTTATAACAGATATCAATTTGGATGACATGAGAATATTCTTTCTTCGTTTAGAATCACCATATCCTACTTTCTAGGAGATAGATTATTCTAATCTAAATTGTCAACCACTTGCATTCTGCTTGGCATATAAACATTGGAATCCATATCCATTCAATTCATTCATTAGAACTGATGACCTTGTTGTCGGAACATTGTTCCTCCTTTTATCAATACTTAATAAAAAGTTTTAATTCTACCGAAAATTTGGATATATATATATATATATAGATTCCAAAAAACTGGTCGAAAATGACAACTGAAAATTGGAAATTGAACTTCCAGTTTTCAGTTTTCAGTGTTCGGTTGCATATAAGGTTGCATATGAGGTTGCGTAACAACTGAAAATTGGAAATTGAACTTCCAATTTTCAATTTTCAGTGTTCGGTTGCATATAAGGTTGCTACGTAACCTCATATACAACCTCATATGCTGTTATTTCCCAGTTATGCACCACGAGATTGTAGAAGGGGGGTTGTATACAATCTCAACTAAATTCTTTCGAAATGATGAGGCTTAGACCAAATTGTTATAAGAACATAAAGAAAACAAGATAAACAAATTATCTAACATACATACAACACGAGATATAAAAAATCTCAGGTGGGTTGGCTTCATAGCTTAATCCACCTAATGGTTGTATTTGAAGATAATTCTCTGTGTAAGAATACACAGCTGCGAATTACAAAGTTTTATAGTTTACAAGAAAACCTAAAGCTATCAGCCTTGTGATCGGTGTTTTCTTCTATACTCAAACTATGCTACTCATACAGCTTATTTAAAACTATATGAAGACAAGTAAAAGTTATGTAAAATGTGATGATACATTTCTGGTATAACTTGTCACACACACATGCTCGAAGTGGTAACCATTTATCGAATTATCTTGAAAGTCTTCTTTACTTGATTTGGACAATCCCGGCATGCTTCAAGTCAGTGTATGGTTCTTTCTTCAAAAGTTACTAAGTTCTTGGAATGACTTAGCTTCCAAGCCCACGTGATGCTGTATGCAAAAGATCTTTTTGCTTTGGGTTTCTGTCTCTCAAAGTAACTTTAATCAAAAAGATAATCCTTTTAAAGTCAATAAGCTTTTCTGCTTATTGAGCCGTGCTCGAACTTTCCAGATATAACAATTAATCCTTATGCATTCATCAAGATATCCTTTGAATCTTTCAGTAGAAATGTAATCATGTTGGAGGTTGCTTCCACTCTTATTTTTGCCCTTGAGGTCGGATAAACAGTGACTGATTTCACCTTCCACTTAGAAGAGTTTGAGCCTTCAAATATTTACAATTTGACTCCCTACTCGTAACATCCTCTGTGTAATTGATCACTGTCTATAAGTCACGGGTTGTAAAGTAATTCCGAGTTCAATCTTCATTCGATATGTTCCTTTAGAGAACTCTGGTATTATTATGAAAATAGGTTGAGTTCTCGAATAGATGAATCTTGAGTTCTCGAATGATGACTTCTCGAATAGTTCCTATAAGCGAGTTCTCGAATGACTTCTCGAATAGCCTTTGAGAGAGTTCTCGAATGACTTCTCGAATAGCTCCTTAAGAGGACTTCTCGATTAGTGCATGTTGCAGACTTCTCGAATAGAACAATCTGACTTCTCGAACTAGGACTTATCGAATAAACCCTTTGTGTAGAGTTCTCGAATGACTTCTTGAATAAACCCTTTGTGTAGAGTTCTCGAATGACTTCTCGAACTCTTCTTTCCTTGATTTCTCGAACTTACTTGCATGGTTTCAGCAAACTCTCTTTTGATTACTGATATCTGATTAGCATCTCCAGGCTTGTTACTGAAATAATTCCTAACTGCATGCAGAATTTCATTCTTAAGATATTGCCATAGTTGATCTGCATTTCAGTTAGCTTCCTGATTTGTTCATCAGCTTTGATTCCTTGATTCATTTTCTGTCTTGTGGTATTTGTTATCATCATCCATATACATGCATGTCTCAACAATCTCGCCCTATTTATGACTCCGAGATTGAGTGGCATAAATCTAGAGATTGATGATAGCAAAAACCACTCTTCAGATTCTTCTTTCACTAAGACAGAAAATTTTGATCAAGCTTCCTTGACACAGTATCTGAGTTGTACTAACTTCACTTTGAGTACTAAGAATTGCTCCCCCTATGTCTGGCATCCATTTCTGAGAGTTGTTTTGTTCCTTTAATTGCTGGTTTTCTGAGAGTTAGCTCGAAGTTTTTTTTTTAACCAGTTAAGTTCTCCCCCTTTATGTGTTAAGAAGACTTTGAACTGAACTAACTTCTCCCCCTTTTTTGTTATCAGTAAAAAGATAAAATAACCAAAGTGATGTAATACCTCAGCAAAATCAGAGATGTTACATAAAACAAAATTGTTGTCTCTCATCTCTTTGTTTTTGCATCAGGATCTCATCCTGGCTTACTGCTCACAACTCACATTCCCTTCCTAAAGGGGTACTCATTCTCTCCTTTTGCTCTCCTGGAAGAAATAGGAGACCACTCTTATACACATCTCACCTTTTTCCCTAGAGCAACCAGGCCTCTCCTATTTTTCACTCCCTTCCCTCAGTCCTAAATGGAAATCATGAGATTTCAGAATGATTGAAGAGAAATAGATGTTAGCATTGCTGTATCAAACAGAGATAGGGGTTCAGTAAACTGCTTTAAGAGAAAGCTCAGTGAACTGAAGATTGAGTGTTGGCTTCTTCATGAATTAAGATGAAGAATCAAGATGGTTTGGAGTTGTAATGAAAAGCTTCAGTTTCTAAATTATGTATCCATGAGTGGGGCTGAATCTTCTCATTTATAGAATATTCATCAACCTGAATTTGAGAAATAGGTAAGAGCAACTTGTGTGTGCTCCCCCTGTGTCCATGCAACTTGTACTAACTCCCGGATAGATGAAAAGTGTTATGGGTTGCACAATTGTGTCCCTTACCCTCACTGATTGTGTTCCTGGTTGGGAACTTGATTCAATAGTTAAAGTCTGTTGAGAGACTAAAACTAGAAATGTGGATGCCCTTTTTAATCACTATGCCTTTTTGGGAAGACATAGGATGGCTAGGCTGGTTTTAGACACCCTTACCTTCCTTGTTCTTGTGGTTTCTTGATGTTCACCACTTCCCTCACCCTCACTTTCCTCCTGGACACTCCCCTCAAGTTAAGATTTTCAAGGATTGTCAACTACAGCTTGTTGAGAAACTGTAGAGGGGGTTTCAGAGATGGAAAACTGTGAATGTATGTTGTGCTGATTGGGTAGAGAATCTGGGGGACATTCCAGCAATTCTCATTTCAACAAGATAAGGCAAAGAGTTTAGGACAAGAACTGCTGATTTAAAAAAAAGGAACTCAATACCTTAGCTAGGTGAACTGCTGTAAGAGCCTTCTCCACATGAAGGATTAATCTCTTAAAAATGCAGAACACCAATTGTCTTGAGTGAACAAATTGACATTTCACTTGGAGCTGTACTTAGGAAAAGGAAACAAGTTGCAGAGAGAGTTATGAATATTCATTTAAGTATCTGCAAAAGTGTTGTACTTAATCCTAGTGCCATAGTTAGTCAATTTGAATTATGAGTTCAATCAGCAAAAATACTTATTCATGAGTTTAGAGTTAACTAATAAGTCCTGTTGTAAAACAGAGTACAGACCAGTTATTTCTAATTAAGTTCTAATTCTAAGTAAGTTACACATGGCACAAGACAGAATTATAGAACCTGGTTTATGCAATCACCAAGTTTGCTGTGTGAACACCATCACTCTATCATCATCATCCTCTGTTGTCAGTTTGAGTCATGTAGATTACTGCAATTTAGACACAAAACTATGCAACTTTGTAGCTTTTAAAGCTCACTTTTAGGGTTAGATGGTAATGTGAACTTGGAATTAAAACATCATGAATAATGTCTAAGTTATCATATCTATTCAGTCTGATTAAGATGAGTTCAAAATAACCTGATTAGATTAAAGATAACGGAATGAAATGTGTGTCAAATCACAAATAGATCAGAAATACGCGTAAGTTGAATTAAGAAAACTAATTCGCAGAGATTAGATTATTAAGACAACTTAGGTGATTCAAGCACAGTCCAACTTAATCTTATCTAAACATTCTATGAAAGTCGAGACATAATCTAATCAGCAACTCGTTCTAAAGAGATATGCAAGTAGATTAAGACCATAGAATCAACAAGATAAAGATAGATGGAAACTTCGTTTCGTTAATAAAAAAATTACAAGAATGGTCAGAAAGACCATTCAAATAAACAAAAACTGTAAGAACCCAGATTTTGGGTAGAATTAAAACTTTTTATTATATAATGATGTAAGAATGAATAGTGGTTACGACTACGATGTAATAGTTGATCTTCTGAATGAATGAATGGAATTCGATTTAAATATTTATATGTCTGGAAGAATGCTAATGGTTGACAACTTAGGTAAGAATAATCTATCTCCTAGGGGAATACGATATGCCAATTCCAAGAAGGAGAATACTCTGATGTCATCCAGATCGATAACGATTAGTCCAGTGGTTCCGTGAAAGGGTTAAGGAACGCCCGAGAAAGAACAAGGACATTGTCATAAATATAGGGAATAAAGGAAGAATAAAGAATGAATAGTGTTTTTGGTGGAAATGAGAATATTATGAGACGACACTATATAGAAGTATTCGGAACGGATTTCCGAGTTCGTATTGGTGATCTAGGGGGAAAATAAGTGTATGTAAAAGCTGTCGAATTCTGAAAAACCGCACTTTTATTTTCTCCGAGAGTTCCCTGGACACTGATAGACTTAAGGATTTAACGAAGGGATTTAAAGAATTTAAATTCGAAAGTTAGTAAGAAAGATGGAGAATGATATTATTAATATTAAGAAGATTTTAAACCCTAATTAGAAATCCGTGAGATATTCCTACGAACGATCAATCGAAACGAGCAATAACCAGACAAAAGAAACAAGCAAAGGAAGCAAGAGTCATGCATAAGCTACAAGAAAAGATCTAGCAACCAAGTGGACTCAAGTTTCTAGGATACTTAGCAAGAAACTAGTACTTAGAAAACAAATCACTTGGTTAGCCTTAAACCATCCAATCTTCAACACTTGTCTTGCCAAAATACATCATCTAGTGCATCATCACTTTATTAAAGTAAAAATAGATGAGATATTATCCAAGGCTCATCCGCTTTATGCATAATTGAACAAAACAAACCAAGCAAAACACTTCTCTCCCTTTTCTTTACTACCATTCGACTTTCTCTTAATTCCAAGGGGGAAATCCCACTTCCAACCATCATTTGATCTTGAAATTTTTATGGTGAGTCCTATAATTCAAGAAACTAATCTCCTAGAAATTTCAAGCCCAAATTCCTTTGTTTCCATTTTCAAAAAAATCAACAAAGAGGAGGGTGAATAGTGTTCTTATGAACTAACCTTTGATTTTTATGTTTCTTTTGATTGATCTATCTAGCTTAAGGTCACATAAGGATAGATCAAGGCTTGATAAGGCTATATCACTCTCTAAGCAAGGTAACAAGCTCAAAAACCCTTGGTACCATTTTGAGATTTTATGAGTTTTATGGATGATTTAGTGTTAGTATGTTATGTTATGCTTAGATCTATGTTATTAGTTGATTATGGTTGTTGTTTGGATTGTGATCCATGAGATGGTTGAGATGAGATGTTGTTAGAATAGTCATGATGTTATCATGTGTTAAAATTGATGGGGTGTAGTGCTTGATTGATTCACGGTGATGTGAAAACTTTGGAAATCATGTAAACATAGCCGTCTTAATGCCAAATTTTCGTTAATCTTTAAAAACCGTGCATCACAGTAGCTTGAACTTACTGTCCAGTGTTTTATTTTTCCATGATAAGATAGATAATGTTCCAAGCTTCATTTTGATATAAAGAACGTGTAAAATGGACTTACGGTTTAGAATCTACGACCGATTTACTAAAAGTAGTTCGAAACCGTAAATGAGAATTCGTAACTGAAATTGAACCCTCGTAAAATATGTAAGTCAGTGGCGAATCTTGGTAATTAAATACTAGAGGTAAAAAGGAAGGTGTGAGAGAAAACCTCATGTGAAACGGATCGTTTTTCGATTTTATAAAAATGTTTGAATCAAGGTTAAACGCGAATGAACCCCTTAAAAGTATAACTTTGGTTATAACTTAGAAAACGAGCGATAAAACTCGAGGCATAATCTTGGTTCGTAATCGATCGACTTTAGAACTTATACGACTTAAGTATATACTAAGTGTGAGTATGATGACATGTCTTAATGACGAACAAATGTCGGATCGTATCGGTAATAAAAGAGTTGCACTAAAAGGGGTATAACGAGATAATTCGAAAACATTTTCAACTTAAGTTGATACTTAACCTTTTAAAAAGTGTTAAGTGATTAATCTCGAATATTCTGACTATTTATAGATTGGCGAGCTGACCCGGGACACACTACCACTACCCCTACTCGTACTCGATTACAAGGCAAGTTCTAAATCCCTTTTTAAAGGCTGTTGTTGTGAATATTTATATGATTCGATTTTGTGTTACATATGCCATAGCATGCATGCCTACTTTCAAGATATATTGTGATACCTGTTCCTTGAATTGTGGTTGGCTTATAAGCTAGATGTTGAATAATCAGTTATAAGCCGGTTGTTGATAAGTCCCTTAGAGAACGACATATATATCGTATTCATTGAATATAGACCGGGAGTCAGTACTTCTTGATATATCGTAATTACCTTCGAGGGAAATATTTAACTAAATATTTTCCATTATTTGGTTGACAAATATTATTTGAATATTCGTCCGAGATCATTTAATTAACGATCATTACCTCAATTAATTATTTGAACGTTATCTATTCAATAAATATTATTTTTCAATATTCATTAAAAGTCTATTCATTTATCGAATATTATTTCGAATATTCTTTTAAAGCTTGGATTACTAAAGGAATATTATTTTGATATTCATTTAGAATATTATTCATTAAATGAATATTACTTTGTGAATATTCATTTAAGTTCCTATTTACTTAATGAATATTTTAAATATTCATCTGATGTTCTATTTATTTATCGAATATTATTGCAATATTCCTTTCAAGTATTATTACTTGAACGAATATTATTTTGAATATTTATTTAAATATTTAATTATTCAATAAATATTTTCTCCTTATTTATTCGAGAAGTATTCTAAGAAATATTTCGATTTAAATATTCGTTCGTAGTCATAAGCCTTCTGTAATGATTTCTGATGCAATAAATATTCTCTGAATATTTATCTAACACTCTGAAATGACTTCATATATTATCTTTGACCTTTGGTTATTATAAAATTTCTTCGAAGTTGGATTATTATTAATATAATATCAAGAAAGGTTCTCAAAATGTCGTTCTTCCTTCAGATCTATCTTCCAAATAATAAGAGAACCTTACTTGAAAAATGTTATTTATCTTGTTGACTTCCCGGTCATAAATCTTTCGAAAAAGTATTCTTTTCACTCGCAACTAGAATTGCTATCTATTGCATCTGTGTACCCTCTCATCATTCGAGGGGTAAGATTATTAGAACCAGATGGTATCCTCTAACAAGCAGCAACTTGGGAGATAAAATGTTGAATTTTCCTTTCCAACTAGATACGACTACTTTGTGGAGTCTTATCAACAAGTATTATACTTGGGGAAAGGGGGACGAACTTTGCGTTCAGAGTCATGAACTTCTTTTCGAACTGGGAGTCGTGTAAGAGGCCGAGTAGCACCGGTCCATCCAAATGGCCCAACCGTTGGCCGGGGAGATCTAACAGGGCGGTAGACAAGTAAATCCGTCAGCTCTTCCTTCTACCGGTAGTAAATCTAAATTGAGCTGTACAATCTGTGACTGATCATCGTAAGGATTGGAACAGCGGGCGCGGTGAATACTCCAGCATTAGTTCATCATTCAGATTCATTTATTTTCTGCAACATTATTATTGTTGGCAGTATTGGAAAAGTATTCATAATTGGAATATATATGTTTTGAGTTACTTGTAACTTAATCATTTACCTTATACTGGTATTATCTTCGCTAATGCATGGCATATGGTTACAAAGATGTTTGAACTGCTATATATATATATATATATATATATATATATATATATATATATATGTATATCATCATTGTTCAGTTATATTGTTGTTGGTGGGCTATGGCTCACCCTTGCTTATTTATTATGTCACAACAACAGCTAGGACAGATGGCTCGCGTCAGGCGCACTCGGCCCAATCGGGGTACCCGACCCACCGGACTCCCCGCTGATATCCTAGCTGCCATTACTGAGGTAGCATAGATACACAGCTTTTGCTTCCTGTTTAACTATATGTATAATTAATGTAATCAAAGGCAAAACTTTTAAACTTATGATGTTATCCTTTTGGCTTGTAATAACTTTTATTCGTAAACCCCTTTATGTAAGACTTATTTCAATTTCATCTCTGGGACTATAACTGTGTGTGTGTGAGTGGATATTATTGTGGGGTCACAGCATGCTACTTATTGATTTTGGACTCAAGTCAAGTATTATGTATGAATTATGAGACCATAACGACCCGATACCTAACCCCGGATCTGGGGGTGTTACAAAAACTTAAACTAAGACCCCCCCCCACCTACACCATCTAGGCGGCCTTGGCTGGGTCTTCAACGCAGTCCTCCCAGTTGCGTGCCCGGAGAACCTCCAACGCTGCACGCATGGCAGCGAGGTGCTTCTCCTCCTCGGTGAGAAGCTCTTCGATCTTCTCCTGGAGGGCCATTATTTTCATGTAGAAAGGCATGGCTTCAAACTCCTCTACTGACACCTTGAGAATGCTCTTAGTCATCTTTAGATGAAAGGGTTTGAAGGAGAAAAGGTTTGTTTTTGTTAAGAGTATGTCTAAATGGTGTCTACCCCTTCCTATTTATAAGCCCAGAAGTCCTAAAGACACGACTTAATACCTAGGGAATAAACGGGTGCAAGGTTAAGCAAAGGTCACACCTCTTTAATACACACTAACGCATGCAAAAGAGATACACTGTACTAATCCTCACAGTTCATTTAGAAAAGATAAAGAGTAAAATATTATGTGTGCTATTTGTTCCAAAATCATTTAAGTCTGACAGCTTATGTCTAATCAAATCGAGAAAAATAATCTTAAAGTACAGAGCACACAAAGCATTTGAGAATTCTGTACACAAGATAAAGCAATTAAGTAATATCAACAATTAATTAAACTATTCGACATCTCAAATATCGACCATTCGATTTGTCTAAACATTTACTTATTCGATATCTCTCATCATATGACTAGTCAATATCTCTAGTTAGAAGACTAGTTTGATATCTCTAGAAAACTAGTTGATCGATATCTCAAGCATAATATCCATTCGACAACTCAAATCAGTACGAATATTCATTCGATATCCTTAGGAAATTAAATGTTCGATATCTCCAGAATAATCAAGCAAATAACTAAATAAAACACATAAAATCTAGAGAATAAAATTCACTGGCTGTAACTAATTTAACAGATATTAAAGATTATGAGAAGTTCAACATACCAAGCTCACTTACCAACCTTGAGAAGGTTGCTTCATCCAGAGCTTTAGTAAATATATCTGCTAATTATTTCTCACTTGGAACAAAATGAAGTTCCACAGTACCTTCCATCACATGCTTTCTGATGAAATGGTATCTGATTTCTATATGCTTGGTTCTTGAGTGTTGCACTGGATTCTCAGAAATTGCAATTGCACTAGTGTTGTCACAGAAAATTGGAATTTTCTCAACCTTAACTCCATAGTCAAGCAGTTCATTTCTCATCCATAGGATCTGTGCACAACAACTTCCTGCTGCAATATACTCAGCTTCTGCTGTTGAAGTTGAAACTGAATTCTGCTTCTTACTGAACCAAGAGACCAACTTGTTTCCTAGAAATTGACAGGTGCATGTGGTACTCTTTCTGTCCATCTTACATCCTGCATAACCTGCATCTGAATAGCCTATTAGATTTAAACCAGAATCTCTAGGGTACCAAATGCCAAGGTTTGGTGTCCCCTTGAGATACCTGAAAATCTTTTTAATAGCTATTAAATGAGATTGCCTAGGATCAGCTTGGAATCTAGCACATAAACATGTAGCAAACATAATATCAAGTTACTAGCAGTTAAATGTAAGAGAGATCCAACCATGCCTCTATAGCTTGAAATGTCCACCTTCTTTTTCCTTAGTATTCAGTTTAAGCTTAGTTGGAGTGGCTATGGGTGTTTTTGCAGAAGAGCAGTCTGCTAAGTCAAACCTCTTTAGTAGATCAAAAACATATTTTGTTTGACTTATAAAAATTCCCTCATTTACTTGTTTAACTTGTAAGCCAAGAAAATAAGTTAATTCACCCATCATACTCATTTCATATTTACTTTGCATAACTTTGACAAACCTTTTGCAAAGCTCCTCATATCTAGACCCAAACATTATATCATCTACATAAATTTGGACAAGTATCATAGAGCCATTGACAGATCTATGAAAGAGAGTCTTATCTACAATACCTCTAGTGAAGTGATTCTCAGTGAGGAACTGTGAAAGAGTGTCATACCAGGCTCTATGTGCTTGCTTCAGGCCATAGAGTGCTTTGAGCAAGTAGTAAACATATTTTGGGAAGTCTGGATCTTGAAAACCAGGAAGTTGACTTACATACACCTCCTCCTCCAGAATACCATTTAGAAATGCACTCTTGACATCCATTTGATAGACCTTGAAATTGGCATGAGCTGCATAGGCTAGGAAGATTCTGATTGCTTCTAACCTTGCCACTGGTGCAAAGGTTTCTTCAAAGTCAATTCCTTCTTCTTGACAGTAGCCTTTGGCAACAAGTCTTGCTTTATTCCTTGTGACTATACCATTTTCATCCATCTTGTTCTTGAATACCCATTTAGTGTCAATCACTGATTTGTCTTTGGACTTGGGTACAAGTTTCCATACTTTATTTCTTTTAAACTGGTTTAGCTCCTCTTGCATTGCTAGAACCCAGTCTGGATCTAGAAGAGCATCTTCGACCTTCTTAGGTTCTTCTTTAGAAAGAAAGCTACTGTACAAGCATTCTTCTCGAGTTGCTCTCCTAGTTTGGACTTTTGCATTGGAGTCACCAATTATCAGCTCAAACGGGTGATCCTTAGTCCATTTTCTTTGTGGTGGCAAGCTTGACCTTGATGAAGTTACTTCATTCTCTTGATGTTGATCATTTTGATTCGTTGTTGAGTTTTGACTGTGAAAAACTCCCCCTGAGTGTATGGATCTCGTGTTGAGTGGAGTTCTAACAGAGTTGTCAACTGATATTTCTCTTTGATTCTCAACTGATGCTTCAGTATGATCTTCAACAGATGGTGTGAGTTGCTCTTCTACAGTTGGTCCATTCTGCACTTCACTTGATGGTCCATGTCTGTTTTCTACAACAATTGTTATCCTTTCTTCATCATCATCTTCACTTGCTTCACTACATGTCTCATTCTCGAATGAGAGTGACTCATGAAAACATTCATCTTCCAGAAATTTTTTTGTCATCGAAGACAACATGTATGGACTCCATAATAATGTTAAGTCTTAGGTTGTAGATTCTGTAAGATTTTCCAGCTGAGTACCTAACAAATATAGCTTCATCTGCCTTTGAATCAAATTTCCCAAGGTTCTCACCATAATTCTTCAATACAAAACATTTGCATCCAAAGACATGCAGAAAGTTAATTGTTGGCTTCTTGCCTTTGAATAATTAGTAAGGTGTCATGCCTTTTTCTTGGTTGATCAAAGATATGTTCTGAGTGTAGCATGCAGTATTAATAGCTTCAGCCCAGAAATATGTTGGCAACTTTGATTCTTCAAGCATAGTTCTTGCAGCTTCAATAAGCGTTCTGTTCTTTCTCTCCACCACACCATTTTGTTGAGGTGTTCTTGATGCAGAGAATTCTTGAGTAATTCGTTCTTCCTCATAGAACTTTCTTAGCACAGAATTCTTGAACTCAGTTCCATTGTCACTTCTTATCCTTCTTACTTTGAAGATTGGATTGTTGTTGATTGTCTTGACATGTTTGATAATGATTTCACCTTCCTCATCTTTCGAACGTAGAAAGAAGGTCCAAGTGAACTTGGAGAAATCATCAACAATCACAAGACAGTATTTCTTGTTGGCTATCGACAATACATTGACTGGTCCAAATAGATCCATGTGCAGAAGCTATAAAGGTTGATCGATTGAAGACATTGACTTAGATTTGAAAGAGGTCTTCTTTTGCTTCCCTTTCTGGCAAGCATCACATAGTTCATCCTTGGAGAAATCGAATTTTGGGATGCCTCTGACCAAATCCTTCTTGACCAATTCATTCATGGCTCTAAAATTCAAGTGTGATAGTCTCTTGTGCCAAAGCCATCCTTCATCCATGCTTGCCTTGCTGAAGAGCAATGTACACGTTTCCTTTTCTATTTCTTGTCATCAATACCTTGTTGTCGTTCTTCTTGAAAACAACACAAGCTTCAGATGTGAACCACACATTTTGATTTTTATTACATAGTTGACTGATACTCAGCAAGTTGTTCTTGAGTCCATCAACCAGTGCTACTTCTTCAATGACAATATTTCCTTGTGAAATCAAGCCATATCCTCTAGTATATCCTTTGTTGTTGTCTCAAACTTAACGAGTAGGGTAGAATATCCAATCATGTGCCTAGAACAACCACTATCCAGGTACCAAAGATTCTTTCTGTCTCCCTGCACACATCAAAATCAAATCAAGTTGATTTTGGTACCCAAGTTTCCTTGGGTCCTGCCTTGTTAGCCTTTCTCCTATTTTTCAAGCCCTTACCACCCAAGGGTTCTGACTGAGTTAAATCGATCTTAACTCTTGGTGTAGGTCTCTGACAAATAGGTTGTTCCACTTGCTTATATGCATTATAACTAGACGTACAATTTGGCATAGTCTGTGCAAACATGTTATTCATCATCCATGGCAATTGAGTCATATTATAAGCATTGTAATATGGATTATGCATGAATGGCATGTAAGCATAATGACTAAATGCATGAGCAGGCTGGGCAAACACATTTGGCATAACATTCATGGCAGGCACAGGTACTGACTTAGGCATATTAGGCACAGAAGCATTATTAACAGATTTACAGTTGGCAGATAAATGATTAGCAATACCACAGTTCACACATTCCTTTCTGGGAGCATACTTATCGGGTGTGTAGTTACTGTGTTTGTTAATTCCTACCTTGCCATTCCTATTCTTCTTGTTAGCCTTAGCCTTAGGTTCAGTCTTCTCTAACTTATCCTTCAATTTCTTGGTGGATAAGTGACCTATGTTTTCTTGTTCAACTGACTTAGTTTTGCTACACTCTCCCAACACAAAGTTTTTGCTGACAGGGCCATACTTCTTATGCAATTTAATCAAGGTTGCATTACTAACAGGTTTCAATTCCTTTGGAAAATCACCATCCAATGAGTCACTGTCCGATGCAACTTCCCCATCAACTTCCAACTTTTCTTCTGCTAATTTGTAGAAAGAATCAATTCCTTGCCTATTGCCAATTTCTTCAGTTTTAGATTTTAATCCTTTCCACTTAGCAATTAAATCCTGTTCCTTTTTTAACTATTCTTTTAAACAATCTTCTCTATCTAAAGCCTCAAGTAATTTATCTTTTGCATCTTGGTAATCTTTTCTCGTTGTCTCAAAATCAATTAATTGAGTTTGTAACAGAGTATTCCTATCACCTAACCTAGCATTCAGATCCTTAATCTTGTTATTCTCTTTGTTAAGTGATTTCAATATAACATGCATGTTGTACAATTCATTTGACATTTCATTAACAACATTATCACATTCATCTTTGGAAAACTCAGTTAGGTTCGTAGAGTATACCTGGTTGCTTGCTGAGCTAGCTTCCTCATCATTCTCATTTGCCATGAGTGCAAGGTTGACAAACTCTTCCTCTGCATCTGAGTTTCCTTCAGCTGCCCAATCATCATCTCTTGATACGAATGCTCTCTCCTTTTACTTGAGAAGATCAAAATACTTCGTCTTGTAGTCAGTAGTCTCAATCTGCTTCTTTTCATTCTTAGCTTTGGATTTTCTACATTCATTGGCAAAGTGGCCAGCAATTCCACAGCTATAGCACTTGATCTTTGATCTCTCAACCATGCCCTTATTAGGTTGATAGATTTTCTTGAATTTCCCGGCTCCTGCTGGATTCTTCTTGAATTTCAACTTAGAAAATCTTTTTGACAAAAATGCCAAATATTCATCTAGATCTTCTGATTCATCCCCACTCAGTGCATCAAGTTCTTCCATCAACTTGCTTTTGCCTTTGTTAGTTCCAGCTCCACCTTCATAAGTTCTTTGACTTGGCGTTGTTTCCACATTCTTCATCTTCTCTCCATCTTGGTTGGTTGGAATATTGGCCACCAAAGCTACATTTCCACCTTTCTTCTTGCTCTTCTCAACTTCTTCATCTTGTTGCAACTCGAGCTCATAGGTCTTTAGAATTCTATACAGTCTCTCAAGTGTATAGTCTTTGTAGTCTTGAGAATTCCTCAATGAGACTGTCACTGGTTTCCATTCTCTAGGTAAAGACCTCCGAAATTTTAGGTTGGAGTCTTTGGTTTCGTAAACTCTTCCATACAACTTTAACCCATTTAACAGTTTTTGAAACCTGCTAAATATGTCAGTTAAGCTTTCACCTGTATTAAAGTGAAAATGTTCATACTGTTGTATGAGGAGTTGTTTCTTATTCTCTCTGACCTGCTCAGTCCCTTCACAGAGTGTTCGAATAGTGTCCCACACTTGCTTAGCAGTGGTGCAGTTGATGACACTATCAAACATGTCTTTATCAATACCATTGAACAATATATTCATGGTCTTCTTGTCCTTCTGGACCTCCTCTTTGTCTCCATCTGTGAATTCTGCTGGCAGTTTGGGAATAGGCCTTCCAGCAGCTCCGGTTCCAACTACTTTTCCAACTACAGTGTTAACCTTCTGTTAGATATTGATTCAAGTGATGATCAGGATCTGGACTACTGATCAGATACTGATGCTGACATCATCAGTAATGCACCGTCAGTATTAGGCTATCATTAGGATTGGAGACTGATCAGGATTACACGAGGATATACATCAGTCCAGGAATCAAGGGAGATTGATATGCCGGTTCCTGATTTATTGGAACGCAGCTATCATTCAAGATATGTACTAAGAGACGTATGTAATTGATTTGATATATCTTGTAATTGATAGTGCAACTGTGTACACTATATAAACACAATTTAGGTTTTACATGATTGTAATCGCTTACACGAGTTATCTTGTAACCTAGCAGCTCTCAAGAACATAAGAATTTCTTGAGAGAGTTTGTAATAGTTTTATATCAGAGTTAATAAAGCAGTTATTTATTCATGCTTGTGTTATTATTTCTGTTTAAGTCGAAAATCTTATACAATTGTATCCAACCCCCCTTCTACAATTGTTATTTACCGGGTAACAATTGGTATCAGAGCCAACTGATTAATCACAATCAGAAACGATTTTAAGATGTCGACAAGCAAGTATGAAAGTATTAAAATCCCTGTTCTCAAAAAGGTTGAATACCCCACATGGAGGGTAAAGATGTTGATGTATCTGGAGGCAACTGATCCTAACTATCTCGATCGAATATATGATGGTTCATATATCCCTAAGAGACTGGTTGCTAGAACAGATACTATACCTGAGCACCATGTTCAGAAGACAAAGGCTGAATGGACTCTTGAGGATAAGTACTCAGAGATGCAAAGGTGAAGAACATTCTTCATAATAGTCTTGATGCTGTCATGTCAAATAGAGTGATAGCATGTAAAACTGCTAAGGAAATTTGGGAAACTTTGGAAACTCAATGCCAGGGTACTGAATCTATCAAAAGGAACATAAGGGCTCTGTTGATTCAAGAGTACGAATAGTTTGATGCAAAATCCGATGAGAGCCTCACTGATTTGTATGATAGATTTCTGACATTATTGGATAATCTATCTCTGGTGGGTAAAGAGTATGAACTAGAGGACTCGAACACCAAGTTTCTTAGAGCTTTGCCTGAGGAGTGGGATACTCAAACCTCAATCATTAGGCATCAGTATGATCTTAATGTTGTGTCTCTTGATGAAGTCTATGGGATGCTAAGAACCCATGATCTTGAGGTTCAACAAAGGAAAAATAAGAAAACCAGCAAAGCAAAGGCTGTTGCTTTGAATGCTGAATCAAAATCAAAAGGAAAAGCTATGGAGGTTTCAAGAAGGAGAAGTAGAGTAGCTGAGTCCAATACTGATGACTCATCATCAGATCCTAATGCCAATCCTGATACTGATACTGATGATGACTCTACTGATTCTGATATGATGGAAATGGTTGCTATGATAGTCAAAGGCTTCAAGAAGATGAAGTACAGAAAGGCTAGAAGACAAGGCAACTCTCAGAAGAAACATTTCAATACTGACAAGAACAGGTACAAGAAGAATGAAAGCAAAAGCAGCAAGTTTGACAAGTCAAAAGTCAAATGCTACAACGGTGATGGAATGGGTCACTTTGCAACTGAATGCAAAAAGGCTAAGACCAAAGCTCTTATCTTATCAAGCAAGGATTGGATGGACTCTTCCTCAGACTCTGAAGAGGAAAAGGTGAACTATGCATTAATGGCAAATGTGGATGAGATTGCTGCTCCTGAAAATAAGGTACCTGAAGTTGTTTTTGATTTTGATACTGATAATGTTTCTGAGGTAAGATCTTTCTTAAAGTCTCTGCATATTAGCTTTAAAAGTCAATCTCTTAAAAATGCTAGAATAATATCTGAGATGTCAGAATTGACTAAAAGAAATGATCATCTAGAAGCTGAGTTACTCTTTATGCAAGAAGTACAAAATGAATGTGATAAGGCTAAGCACATGAAGCTAGAAATGGAGTTTAAATGTACTGCACTTGAAGAGGAACTTAATGATGCTAATGAGAAACTCAGAACCTGGACACACTCTGGAAAGAAAACACACGATCTTATCACAGATAAGAACTGGAAAGAGGGTCTAGGTTATAAACCAGAGGACAAAAAGAAGAATAAAGGTAAAGTTGTTACTGCTAAAACAACAAAACCAGGAAGAGTTGTTGTGAATGAGTCAACAAATCCAAAAACCTATAGACATGTAATAGACAGAACAAAGACTAAATTAAAACCTGTTAAGTATGTGTATCCAGAAAATCCCAAATCTACTTTAAAAAAGGGATCTACTTCTACACAAAATTCTGAGTCTAAATCTGTCAAAAATATAGGTCTTTTATCTAAGAAACAACTCAGAGACAGAATCTGTGAAGTGACAGATAGAGAGAAAACCACTACTGCTAAGAGGAACAGGAATGGTAAAATTGGAATAAACAAAGAGAATAATTATAAGTATATTCCAAATGCACCAAGGAAAACATGATTTAACTATGGTAACTCTAATCATCTTGCTATTGATTGCAGGAGGAGTAAAAAGAAGGCTACTGTAGTTCCTAAGTCTGACATTAGAAATAGATCAGTATTTTATAAAGCACAGAATCCTTGTTTTCGCTGTGGTAGTAAATGGCATTCTATTTATACATGTGAAGAATACCATAGTTTGTACTACAATCATTATGATCCGTTGCCAAAGTTTAATAAAAGTGCAAATTCTGGTAAAACAAAGAGTCTGAGTACTAAGCATGCATCTGATAATTCTGATAATGACAAAGCAAATTTTGATGGATTTAAATCTGACAGAACTGCTTTTGTTAAAAAGACTTCTGCTGCTAAAAATGTTAAATTGCATGCAAAAATAACCCAACAAGTGTGGGTTTTTAAAAATTCTAACTGAGCTCTTTGTGTTTCTAATTGCAGGGTAAAAATAAAAATGTGTTGGTCATGGATAGTGGATTTCTGTTCACATGACTGGAGACAAAACCTTGCTATTAGAATTTGAGGAGAAGGCTAGCCCAACAGAGTCTTATGGAGATGGCAACAGTGGACAAACTTTGGGATATGGCAATATAATTATTTAAAATGTCATCATTGAGAAAGTAGCTCTGGTGAGAGGACTCAAACACAATCTGCTTAGTGTTAGTCAAATCACAGACAGAGGCTATCATGTCAACTTCAATGATACTCACTTTAAAGTGATCAATAAAATATCTGGAAGGATTGTGTTAACTGGTCAAATACGTGGTAATATTTATGAAGCCAACGTCTACACAAATACTGATGGTCCCTCAACATGTCTCATCAGTAAAGCAACAGTAGATGAAAGTTGGAATTGGCACAATAAGCTTTCTCATCTCAACTTCAACAACATCAATGAGTTGGTTAAGAAAGATTTGGTGAGAGGATTACCTAAAGCATTGTATACTCTAGATGGACTCTATGATGCTTGTCAGAAGGCTAAACAGAGAAGGACATCATTCAAGAGTAAATCTGAATCCTCAATTGATGAACCATATCACATGCTACACCTTGACTTGTTTGGACCAGTCAACATTATGTCCATCAGTAAGAAAAGGTATACTCTAGTCATTGTTGATGAATATACTAGATTTACCTGGGTGTATTTTCTGCACAGAAAAGATGAAACTGCTGAGATACTTTTGGATCACTTGAGACTCATTGAGACTGGCACAAAGTACAATGTCAAGATTCTGAGAAGTGATAATGGAACTGAATTCAAGAATTCAGTAATGGAAGAGTTCTGCAAGTACAAAGGAATAGTTCAACAATTCTCTGCTCCTGGCACACCTCAGCAAAATGGAGTAGTTGAAAGGAAGAACATAACTCTTATTGAAGCTCGCAGAACAATGTTGGAGGAAGCTAAACTACCTACATATTTCTGGGCAGAAGCAGTCAACACAACATGCTATACTCAGAACATTACTTTAATCAACAGACATGATGTCACTCCTTATCAAATGATTAAAGAGAAGAAGCCAAGTCTGAAACATCTACATGTGTTTGCCTGCAAGTGCTTTGTTCTTAGACCTCATCCTGAACAGCTAGGGAAATTTGAAATTAAGCTGATGAGGGCATTTTTATTGGTTATCCAACTTCAAGAGCCTTTAAAGTCTATAACCTAAGAACAAGGACAGTCATGGAGTCTATCAATGTTTCTTTTGATGATAAAAAGATAACAGGAATTGCTGAAGACTCACATGACAGTTTGATCTTTGTAAATGAAGCTACCAAGAATTTTGATGAAGTAATGTCAGATACTGATACTCCATCAGATCCTGACGATCAACCAATACCTGATGAAACACCAGTTACTGATGATGATTCAAATAATGCAAATATTGAGGGGGAGCAACAGCAAAATACCATCAATACTGATACAACTCAAACATTAGGAGGAGATTCATCAGAAACATATTCAAGTGATAATCCTGACAGCACTTCAGGAGGAGATAGCACTATCTCAGGGGGAGCTTCTAATAATTCTAGTTCTTTTGAAGATAACACCAATCCAGGGGGAGCATCCAATTCCAGGAATGATTTACCATCAGCAAGGAAATGGACCAAAAGCCATACTCCTGATTTAATTATTGGGAATCCTGATGCAGGTGTTAAAACCAGAAGTACAACATAAAATGAATGCCTCTATAATAACTTTCTGTCAAAGGAGGAGCCTAAGAAAGTTGAAGATGCACTAAAGGATGCTGATTGGGTTACAGTAATGCAAGAAGAACTAAATGAATTTGAAAGAAATGAAGTTTGGAAACTTGTACCAAGGCCAAAGGGTAGATCAATTGTTGGTACAAAGTGGGTGTTCAGAAACAAGACAGATTCAGATGGCACTATTGTGAGGAATAAAGCAAGGCTAGTTGCAAAGCGGTACTCTCAATAGGAAGGAATAGACTATGATGAGATTTTTGCTCCTGTTGCAAGGCTAGAAGCCATCAGAATTTTTCTGGCATATGCAGCCCATAAGAAATTCAAAGTTTTCCAGATGGATGTTAAAAGTGCTTTTCTGAATGGAGAATTGGAAGAGGAGGTATATGTTGAACAACCTCATGGCTTCATTGATCCTAGATATCCAGATCATGTCTATAGACTGGATAAAGCACTTTATGGACTAAAGCAAGCTCCAAGAGCCTGGTATGAAACTCTGGCTCAATTCTTACTGGAAAGTGGTTTCAAAAGAGGTACAATTGATAAAACCTTATTTTATTTGAATCATGGTAAGGACTTGCTGTTAGTTCAGATTTATGTTGATGATATCATTTTCGGGTCAACTAACTCCAAATTGTGTGAGAAGTTTTCAAAGCTAATGCAGTCTAGATATCAAATGAGCATGATGGGAGAAATGAGCTATTTCTTAGGTCTGCAAGTTAAACAGACTGATGATGGGATCTTTATCAATCAGTCAATGTATACAAAGAATTTGCTAAAAACGTTTAACATGCAAGACAGTTCTACTACTTCAACTCCTATAGCTACAGCTACAAAACTTGATCCTAATCAAGGCACTGAAGTAGATGTAACTAATTACAGAGGTATGATTGGCTCACTCTTGTATCTAACTGCAAGTAGACCAGATATCATGTATGTTACCTGTCTATGTACAAGATTTCAGGCAAACCCGAGAGAACCACATCTCATTGCTGTTAAAAGGATTTTCAGATACTTGAAAGGCACTCCATCACTTGGCCTTTGGTATGCTAGAGAGTCTGACTTTAATCTATGTGGTTACTCAGATGATGATTTTGCAGGATGCAAAGTAGATAGGAAAAGTACTTCAGGCAGTTGTCAGTTTCTTGGAGGAAGACTAGTTTCTTGGTTTAGTAAAAAGCAAAAGTCTATCTCCACATCAACTGCAGAAGCTGAGTACATAGCTGCTGGAAGCTGTTGTGCTCAGATCATGAGGATGAGAAATCAGCTAATGGACTATGGTTTGTCATTTTAAAAAATACCTATTTATTGTGATAACCAAAGTGCTACTGCTATGACAGGAAATCCAGTCCAGCATTCTCTTACTAAGCATATCAGTATCAGATATCATTTTATAAGAGAGCAAGTACTGGAAGAAACAATCGAGCTACACTTTGTTCCTACTGATCGACAGTTAGCTGATATATTCACCAAGCCACTTTCTGAAGCTACTTTTACAAAATTGGTAAATGAATTGGGAATGGTAAACTATGAGAGTTTTTGAGAACAAGGGGAGACCAAATACTGATGATTGTCAGATCCTGATGCTTGTCGAATACCGATGAAAAGTCAATCATGACGTCAGTCAAACATCAAATCCTGATGCAACAGTTCGACTATCAGTATAATTTGTATAATTCAAGTATTCCATAATTGTTCTGTTCCCTAATTTAATTGTGGTTACTGTTAATGAATTTGTTACTTATGTGATTGCTTTAATTAGTTTTCATGTCTACTTCTCTGATTTAACTCTTTGAAGGACAGTTCATAAACACAAAAGAAAAATGCAGAAAACATTGAATAAGATTAGAGAAACAGAGTTTTTCATTGATAATAAGAAAGAGATTACATGCAAAAAATTACATCTTTTTTGTTCTCTCTATCTACTAATCTATTCAACAGGAAAATAAAAAGTGATGTCCAAACCACTCCATTGCTAAGCAGCTATCCCAGATCCCATCTTTGCCACTTTGTTTGGGTGGAAGTTGAACGGGATATGGTTATTTTTGCTGACATATTCATTAACAATGGCTGGTGGTGTTGGATGAGGATGCCTTAGAAGAAAGCCATGCAAATGTTGTTTGAAGAGCAGCATCGATGTCAATCACTCTTGCAGGTCTTTCTCTCTCGATTTCTTCAATACCAGCATCCATCTGCAGCGACAAAGTTTCAAGTTGCCTTTCCCAGTTAAAGGCATCAAACTCTTCACGAGTATAACTGAAGATATCTCTCTTCTCTATGAGATGGAGATTCTTTTCCTTGATGGTAAGTTTTGACATTGTTTAAAGGTGTGTTGTGTGAAGGGTTTTTGATTTTCAGGAGAGAATGAAGAGTTAAAGGGATAGTGGACAAGTCTCTAGGTGTTAAATAGAGATGGGAGAGTAACGAAGTCAAGAAACGCTTCGTATTCTGGTTTTAACGGTACCGGGTATTTTGAGATAGTGATATTTAATTTTTTTTAAATTAAATATTTTATTATCATATTTTTAATCATTATCACAAATGCATTTATTGAAAATACGAGCGCGTGTGTTTTATTCATTGATACATATAGATACACATTGTAAGTCGTGTCGCGTGCGGTTATCACCACTCTCTCACGTAATTTGGTCCATTACTTATTTTGCACAAATCGATTACTAACACCTGTCTTTGAGAAATCATTAGTTTGTCTAAAATCAATTTAGTTTTCTAAATTGATTCATTATTCTCAAAATTATCAGTATTGTCTTTTCTCTGTATCACTGTGCGAACATAAACCTTATTTGCTCAAAATTTCAATCTCTCTCTGTCACAACAAAAATGGAGAATTCATCGTTTGTAAACAATAAGGTTGTTATCAATGGTGTCACTTTTGCTCCTAACAACTATGTTGCTGTTCTTGACCATCAGGAACTATCGAAAGAATTTTACATCATTCAGGATTTCTTGGCATCTAGTCCGATTAAGTATGCTTTAACGGCACCCGCCAAAGTTTCTTTCAAGTTTGTAATGCAGGTTTGGAAGACCGCTGTCTTTGGTGTATGTGAACCTTCAGGAAAGCCTAACTTGTCCTTTACATACAATGGAGTTACACATCATGTCACTCCAGAAGTGGTTGTTGAAGCTTTACAATTACCTCCTCTCAATGGTAAGACTCCAGCAACAATTATTGATGCTGCTTGGAGTTTGCTACGAGTCTAGGTTATAATGGACAACCAAGAAAATTTGGAGAGTTATACAGAACCAAGCTTAAGAAGGAATGGAATTTCTTCTTTGATACCATCAGTAGGTGCTTCTTGAACAAAGTCTCAAACTTTGATGCACTACCAACCTCTTCAGTTCATATTGGGTACTCTCTAATTCATGATACTGTGTTTGATTATGGGTCTTTTATTCTGAGAGCATTAAATGCTAGAAAAACATATAAATGTGGTTATGTCTGTTTTATTAGATTTTTTCAATTAATTTTCTCTCATTTATGTCCCAGTGTTGAATTTGAAAATGATACAGTTTTGCCTATCTTTAAGATTTTGAAAACAATATCAAATCTTTGATTAAATCGGATAAGGCAAATGGTTTTGAAGGAAATCCTTACATTCCTGATGGGGTCTGGGTTCTCTTGAAAAAGAGATTGCCTACACTTTATGGCCCAGTCACAAGTGCTATGGGACAGGACCAAACACATCCTGTTCCTGACACAAGCACATACCACAAACAATTACCTAAACAGTCAACCACCTCTGGTGTCTCCCAAAAGACATCAGTTGTAAAAGAAAAGAAGTCAGCTAGATCTGATGTGTCTTGCAGACAATCAGGATCAAAGCACTTCTCCACTACAACCCTCACTTAAAAGAAGTCACAAGGAGGTGAAAAAGGGGTTCTGATTGATGAGTCTTTGATTAAGGCTGGAGTATCTAAAGAAATAGGTGAAAAGAGAAAGTTTTTGCAACAGGTTTCTGATTCTGATACTGATGATGACAAGGCCATCTCAATAATCATGAAGAAAAAAGAAGTTGATGCTCCTGTTACTGCTGAATTGGTTAAGTCAGTAAAGCCAAAAAAAAAGGATAGTCAAAAAGAGTCAGTATTATATTCCTGAAGATAAGCAGAATCTTAATGATGATATTGATCTTAATGAATCATCAGTTCCTGACACATCTGTCATTCCTGATCACTCTACTCCTGATACATTACCTGTAAAGACTGTTGAGATTTCTGATTCTCCAACACCTACATCTCCAAAGAGAAGAATAATTGAGATGTCTGTGGATGAAGTAAATGTTATTGCTGCTCAGCTTGGTCATAAACCAACACCTCTTCAGATAAAGAGACAACCTGAAACAAAGGTTTTTCATAGACAGAAGAAATAGAGGATTACTTCACCTCTGAAAGGATCAAGCCCACAAGAACCTGAACTTCAAAGGAGTTCAGCAGCTATTGAAGATCCAGTCCCACAAGAACCACTCACTCAAAGTATGGGTGCAGACATTTCTAAAGGAATGGTCCCACAAGAACCACTTTCTCAAAGGGAAGGTGAAGACAAGAACATTTCTGCCCCACAAGAATCATCTTCTCAAAGTGAAGATGCAGGCAAGCTCACATCAGCACAGGAGTTTCCTAACATTGCTCAAGGGATTCCAGAAATTAAATTTAACTTAGCTTAAAGTCTGACAGATAAAGCTGCTCATGATACGCACATTGCTGAATGTGATGAGATACTTAAAGACTCTGCATTTGAGGGAAGCACACAAGAACCTTTGACTCAAAGTCTTAAAGCAACTTCACAACCTCAGACTACACAAGAACCATTGGTAGCACATACTGATGCAAGTCATTCTCCAGTTGAAGATGTCGATCTTGATGAAAGTATTTCTGATCCAAATATTCCACTACTCATTGAACCACTTTCTTCAAGACCAATGGAATCTATCTCAACTTCATCAGGTAACACTTCTATCTCTACTTCTTTTACTACTGATAGTATGATTACAGATAGACCTGAGACAAGGGATACCTTTCTTTGTATGACTTCAGACCGCTCTTCTCAGCCACCTCTTATTTCTTTGAATTTGTTGAGCCAGAACTTTTCTTGTGAGAAAGAGAGTGAACACTTAGAGAAAAAGAAGAGTGAAGAGAGGCAGTCTCCTGAACTTGCAAAAGGAGAGGTAGAACAGAGTGAGAAGTTTCAAACTTCTAGTGAGGTAGCAGTTACTATTGAAAGTAACTTAGGTGATGTTGTAAGAAGTGATGAGATCACTTTAAAAAAACAGAGAGATATAAGAATTGTATCTAATCTGAATGTAGGATTTTAGGATACAACAGTACCATCTACAGTTGATTTAAAATTGAAAGGAGTTATGAATCCTGAAGACAATGTGGATGATAGAATTCCTGAGGATAATGATAGCTCTGATGATGATGATGATGATGATGATAATGATCCGGAAGCAGCTCAGCTTAATGTTGTCATGAAAGCAAGTCTAGGATCCACTTATGGATCATCCAGTAAGTTTATGGAGTCTGTGGGTAAATTTACAGCTGCTCAAGTTGAGATCATAGGAGATTACAGAAGTCTTCTTCCTGAACATATTCAAGCTGCAAGGAGATCTGAATGGTATACTAAGTGGAATCAGCCTACTGCTGATATAAATTTCAATAATGCTCTTTTTCACTCCAGTCATATAGCTACTAAGCTTTCTGATCCAAATCTCAAAGCTCATCTGAAGACAACTACTATTCTAGCAAAGGGTCTGAAAGATGAAATTAAATCTATTAAGACTGATAATGAGAAGTTTCATGCTCGGTTCACTCAGGATCATTCTGCAGTTGCTACTGCTCCGCAGTTTCAACGTTTAAGTACTGCTGTTCACAAAAGGATGGATACTCTAGAGGATAAAATTGATGTCTTGACTTCCAAAGTTAACAATATGGAATCTTATCTCCATCTTATCATATCTTTATTGACTGATGATTCTGATGTCAAAGAGGGGGAGAAGGTAGTCAAAACAAAATGTACACCTGATCTAGTTGTAAGAAAGGATGATGATACTTATGGAAATGATGGTGGTACTCAGACACAGACACATGGAACAGGAACCTCTGATGCTGCATTGGTAACAAGGAGAAATCAGTCACAAACTCAAACCAAGCAGTCAACTCATGTTTTTGAGTCTGGGAAGAGAACAGTAAGAATAGTGGTGCAATCTCAAATCCTGACAGAAGAACAATTTTTGTCACCTGGTCAAAGTCAAAGGCAAACACTTCCCACAATTCTTGAAGGTGATGAAGATTTTCTAATTACTGATGTAGAAAATGCTCCACATCTATTCGAGAAGATTACTACTGGGACAGGTGATAGTGAAATTGTATATCACAATAGTGCTAAGGTTCATCAATATCATGCTGAGAAGGCACTTGCTTTAACTTCTGAAGAAAATCCAAACATGACTACTGATGAGATCTTAGAAGAACAAAATAGGATTCCTGAGGATATTTCTAGACCAAAAGAAGCTCCTGCTTCAAGAAGAGGAAGAGGCAGAGGAGGTAGAAACAGAGGAAGAGAAAGGAAACTAGTTCAGACAAGTACAAGACAGACAAGATCTAGTGGAATCAAAATAGAAGAAGTTACTGAGAACACAAAGAAAAAAGCTCCACTATCTCTTGAGAACACTCCATCATCAAATGTATTTGCTGAACCTGTTACAGTTGAAGAAGAAACTACTTTGGCTAGAAGGAAGAAAGCTGTTGAAGAAGCTAAGGATAATGTTGCTGGAATGACTCAAATTGTTGCTTCTGACTCTGAATCTGTTAAGGATGCAACATATGAGTACGTGAGAAGAATTTTTGAGTCTGATAAACAATTGTGGTATGACATCAACAAACTACCTAAGGAGGAAATTTCTGATGAACCACAGCTCAAAAAGAAAGGAGGCAAGTGGGAAGATGTTGATAAAATGAAGTACACTGGACCAGCTACTTTTAGGTCTGGTGGAATAATCATACCACCTTCGGTTACTCCTGGACTTCAGAAAGCTAAAGTTTCCAAGTCTGACAAATCACTACCAATGTGGATTAGGATGCAATCTGATCTATTAGGACTGGAACCTTACACTCGAGGAGGTATTGGTTCTAGGGATGTAGAGTTTATGTCTTCAGCTCAAACAGATCAACATTTTCTTGTTAAAAGGTTTGGTGATGAACTAACTGTTGATAATCTTTGGGAACTAGAATCTGTTGCTATTGTTGATTGTAATGTGAACTCTAAGAAGATAGAGAAATTGATGTATTTCATGAAAGATAAAAGTGTCAAGAAGCTGTCTATTCATGAGGTGTTGTGCAAATCAACAAAAGAGCTAAAATATGTTCTCTATTTGCTTGAAAATAGACAAATCCCTGATAAAGAATCCAGTGTATACAATAACTGGTGTACCATGATCTTCAGAAAAATCAAGTCCAGATATTTAGAAGGAGGATCAAGGTATGATGGTAATTACACTCCCATGTACTTGAATATAGAAGGACAAGAAGTTGAAATGCAAAAGGGTTCAACTGTTAAAGAAGTGATATTGTATCAAGAACAACTATCTCTGAATCCTGGTGGAAAAGAACTTGCATACTTACTGTTGGGTGTTAGGTCCGATAAGATTGTAGAAGGGGGGGTTGAATACAATCTATACCATTTTCTTGAAATTTATTCGTTAAACAATTTTCACTTAAACGAATATTTTGTGCGGAATAATATAACACAAATTTCAAGTTGAATTTAACAATATATTAACTTGATGGGTGTTACAAAATCAGTCCAAACGATTATCAAGTAATTAATAACTAATTAGAAAATTCAACATGAACTTTGCTAATTTAGTTAATAAAAATCAAGATATCAATTTGTGAACTAGGAAACTTAATTCGCTAGTAGTACAAGAATCACAAGTAAACAAGTTCCAATGGAAAGTATATTACAACTGAGATGAACTTGAATTTACAGAATTTAATTTGTAAGTGTTCTTGAGCTTGAGAGAGAAATATAAGGGCTGCTGTGTGTAATTTCTGTGTTATGCTCAACTGATCCATTTCTTCTGCATTCTGCTTCTTTATATAACACAGCCATAGTCATATTACTTAGTTTAAACTGATATAACAATCATTTTACATTAATATGACAATCGGTATGACTATCAATTGAATGTAATATGACTGTCCAGTTTAAATATAACTTTCGGTATAACTATCCAGCTCAATATGACATTCGGTATTACTCTTCAGTTCAATATAACATTCGGTATTACTATCCAGTTGAATGAAATATGACTATCCAATTGAACTGCATATGACTATCTCCTCTTTGAACTGAATATGACTATCTCTTCTTTGAACTGTATATGACTATCGGTATAACTATCAGTTTGATAGTTATATCATTATATTTTTCAGTTTATAATTAATTAAATGATTTATAAAAATTATTTAACTAATTATTTCTTTTTCATATTAATTCTTATTTAATTAATCTAATAATAACTTTAACAAATATATTAATTCTAATAGAATTAATTTATTTATTAACTTAATTACTTGATTTAATCAATTAAAATAGAATTAATATAAATTCTTTAATAGTCAATACTCCACTGCGAACCACGTAATTATGATAAGGAACATACACTGGAATGATGTTGACGCTCGATGTACTGTCTGGTTCATGAACGACTAACTCCAATCTCTGTTCTTCATCGTGACTTTAACACTGTGGTCTTTTTATACTCTTCACTCTCATCAATCATTCGGTACTGAAATTGTTTCTTATCACTTATAGAAATCTCTGTCTCTTAAAAGAATCCATTTGTTTCAATGCTACCTTGAGGCCTGATCAGATATCTGAATCTTCTTCCAGTGTAAAACATCAAAACTATAGATTGACTTGTTGATTTTTCTTCTGACGGTTATCATCTTTTGAGATTCCTGTGACAGTTGATATTATTTACTTATTACAATCTAGTTTAATTGGATTAGGATCCTCGAACTACAAATAGGCTGAGTCATATGCCTTTCATTGGGAGAGTTAGATTTACCAAGAAGCTCAATTCAGAATCTCAGAGCTAGAATCTATCAAATTGGTAAGGGAGATGAAGAACTTAGAAATCTGAAGAAAAGGCTAATTCAAATTCTTGGTGATAAAGAAGAAGAGTTATTATCAAGTTTCTTGCAGATGAGTAATTTCTTTGTGAGAATTTCTGAAACTAAGCTTGAGGATTTCTTGTAATATTTTGTTTTGAGTTTTTGACATCACTGAATCAAGGAATTTGTGCTTTATTTCACAAAGTAAAAATTGGGGGAGATTGTTAGATATTGATTCAGGTGATGATCAGGATCTGGACTACTGATCAGATACTGATGCTGACATCATCAGTAATGCACCGTCAGTATTAGGCTATCATCAGGATTGGAGGCTGATCAGGATTACACGAGGATATACATCAGTCCAGGAATCAAGGGAGATTGATATGTCGATTCCTGATTTATAGGAACGCAGCTATCATTCAAGATATGTACTAAGAGACGTATGTAATTGATTTGATATATCTTGTAATTGATAGTGCAACTTTACGTGTACACTATATAAACACATTTTAGGTTTCACATGATTGTAATCGCTTACACGAGTTATCTTGTAACCTAGCAGCTCTCAAGAACATAAGAATTTCTTGAGAGAGTTTCTAACGGTTTTATATCAGAGTTAATAAAGTTGTTATTTATTCATACTTGTGTTATTATTTCTGTTTAAGTCGAAAATCTTATGCAATTGTATTCAATCCCCCTTCTACAATCGTTCTTTACTGGGTAACACCTTCATAGGAATATGAGGACCTTTCTCTATGCAGTTAACATAACCTTCATCGATGGATAAGAGATGTAAATGCATCTTTACTTTCCAGTGAAAGTAATTATCTATGTCGAGGATTGGTATTTTCACGCCTGTATCTTTCAATCCCATGGTGGTGATCTTTAGACTTCTTGTATGTTAGAAGCTTGCTCTGATACCAATTGTTATTTCCCAGTTATGCACCACGAGATTGTAGAATGGGGGGTTGAATACAATCTCAACTAAATTCTTTCGAAATGATGAGAATTAGACCAAATTGTTATAAGAACAGAAAGAAAACAAGATAAACAAATTATCTAACATACATACAACACGAGATATAAAAAATCTCAGGTGGGGTGGCTTGATAGCTTAATCCACCTGATGGTTGTATTTGAAGATAATTCTCTGCGTAAGAATACATAGCTGCGGATTACAAAGTTTTAGAGTTTACAAGAAAACCTAAAGCTATCAGCCTTGTGATCGGTGTTTTCTTCTCTACTCAAACTATGCTACTCATACAGCTTATTTAAAACTATATGAAGACAAGTAAAAGTTACATAAAATGTGATGATACATTTCTGGTATAACTTGTCACACACACATGCTCGAAGTGGTAACCATTTCTGGAATTATCTTGAAAGTCTTCTTTACTTGATTTGGACAATCCCAGCATGCTTCAAGTCAGTGTATGTTTCTTTCCTCAAAATTTACTAACTTCTTGAAATGACTTAGCTTCCAAGCCCACGTGATTCTTTATGAAAAAGATCTTTTTGCTTTGGATTTCTGTCTCTGAAAGTAACTTTAATCAAAAAGATAATCCTTTTGAAAGTCAATAAGCATTTCTTCTTATTGAGTTGTGCTCGAACTTTCTAGATATAACGACTGATCCTTATGCATTCATCAAGATATCCTTTGAATCTTTCACTAGAAATGTAATCATGTTGGAGGTTGCTTCCACTCTTATTTTTGCCCTTGAAGTCGGATAAACAGTGACTGATTTCACCTTTCACTTGGAAGAGTTTGAGCCTTCAAATATTTACAATTTGACTCCCTACTCGTAACATCCTCTGTGTAATTGATCACTGTCTATAAGTCACGGGTTGCAAAGTAATTCTGGGTTCAATCTTCATTCGATATGTTCCTTTAGAGAACTCTGGTATTATTATGAAAACTGGTTGAGTTCTCTAACAGATGAATCTTGAGTTCTCGAATAGTTCATATAAGCGAGTTATCGAATGACTTCTCGAATAGCCTTTGAGAGAGTTCTCGAATGACTTCTCGAATAGCTCCTTAAGAGGACTTCTCGATTAGTGCATGTTGCAGACTTCTCGAATAGAACAATCTGACTTCTCGAACTAGGACTTCTCGAATAAACCCTTTGTGTAGATTTCTCGAATGACTTCTCGAATAAACCCTTTGTGTAGAGTTCTCGAATGACTTCTCGAACTCTTCTTTCCTTGATTTCTCGAACTTACTTGCATGGTTTCAGCAAACTCTCTTTTGATTACTGTAAGAACCCTAATTTTTGTAATATTTTTTTTATATAATATCATATTACATTGTGAATTTGGAACCTTTTGAGTCACCCATATTGTTTAATGGAATGGATTATCTGAGAAATTTATGTTGTTACATTCACTGTGTAAGGAAAAGGGAAGATTGCTGAAGGCAAGAGTCTTATTGCTAGTAAGATTTATAAAACTTGGGATTTGAGAGTTATTAGAGTATTAAAAGATCTTTTTAGACTATGACAAGGGGTTATGGATATTTAAGGAATTTACACAAAATAAGTACTTAAGGAATTACAAGGGAAATCTCTACGCGACAAAATATTATTACGAGGAGTTAATTAAGATACGATATGAATTAAAGATTAAGTCACAACCATTGGTGGAGAAATAAGAATACAAGGAAGGATAATACATGCAAGTATCATGTAACTAGGTAATTAGGAAAGTAAAGTAGGAAGCAAAAAGGAACCAGATGAATAGTAACTAGTTAGTGGTGCATTATCCAAGGAGACAAGGAGGCATGGTTGGCACCTAGGAAGCTAGTACTAGGGTTGTGACTATATACATATAACAATACATAACACAATAATACATATATTAACACATCACCCAACCAAAACAACTCAACCCCCCCCCCCCTTTATTCAAGAGCTCTCGGCCAAGCACTCAAGGAGAAGTAGAAGAAAAATTTTCTTCAACTTCCCCTCACTTACAAATCAAGGCAAGATTCCTAGGTCTTCTACACACTAGAAAGAAGGTATGCTATGAATTTCAACCCATTTTATCCATCCAATCTTGAGATATTAATTGTTAAAGATAGAGTGAATAGTAACCAAGTGTGTTTATCTTTTAGATCTTGAAGGATTAAGGGTTGTAGGAGCTCATCTAAGTGTTCTTAGAGACTATAAAGCTCATCCAAGGTTCCTAGGCACTCAAGAAGGTATAAAATCCTCACCCCTCTTAACCATGGATTATTTATGATGTATAATGTTAGATCCATGAACCTTAGTGTAAATCTTGGTTATAAGAGTTATGGATGATGAAAATCTTGAGTTTAAATGTTTTTGATGTGATTTTTAACTTGTATTTAGTGTATATAACTCCATGTGTGCTATAGAGTATAATCTTGGTGGTTTAGATGATGGTTGTGGTGTATACATAGAATTCTTGAATGGTTAAGAAAGATTGCAAGCTGTGTAAAATTTCTGGGAACATGTACTGTCTTGTAGGAGGGTTTTGAACCCCTAAATCTTGTCTCCCGAGGTCCTAATGCATATGGCTAGAAATGTATTTGAATGTAGTTTCCAGAAATGTAAGGTTCATGACTAGGTGATGTGTAGATTTTGAGTTATGGCCCGAGAAGTGAAGAGTGGTTCTGGAATCCGAACTGCACTATATGGCCCACTTGTGAGCCCTCTTTAAACCCCTAAAAATCTATGTAGGATCATGGAAAAATTAGGAGAGCTAGTAATTGCAGTGGTGAAGGCTACCCAAAAAGAATTGGATTAAATTATGTATTTTTCAATTTTATAAAAATGTTAGAGTAAAGTTAGCGCAAGTGAAAAAGTCGCAAGAGGGGTTAGTTGAGTATGATTTTAAGGAGGAATTAATACGCTTCGAATATGGTAACCAAATTAAGTGGAATAAGTGACGAGCATAATCGAGTGATGACATGAACCTATAGTGGGACTAGAGAGTCATAGGACGAAGTCATTAAGTTAGTTTTGTGTCCTCTAAAACCTTATAAATAAAAGGTATTGTTAAGGTACTAACGAACGACTATTGGTTATGTATAGATCTTCATTCCACTCCGCAAGCTCGATCACCCCAACCTCACCAAGGCAAGTTTACTTTTCAAAACTTACATATATAAGGACTTTCACTGTTGTGTTTGTAGCTTTCAATCGTATTATATGCTTATGCTTATTGAGGTTATGATGAAGTTTGAGATATATGCACATATATGCTTGTAACCCCATGAACTTAGAATGAAATGTTTTCTTCGGACAACGACTCTAGCAATAGAGGTCGTAGCGGTCCAAATATACCATTGACCGGGGAGCGGTATATTATTGTTTCGCGATTAAATTGCGAAACCCGAAGGGTCATTCGGGAAGTATCGTATACTTAAGTATTTTTTATTTTTCTATATATATTATCATAAATACTCAAAAATACCTATCTTGGATTAAAAGCTGGTTTAATTAAATAATTATTTTATTAATTATTTATATTAAATCTTAAAATATCATTTATTAATTATTGTTCATTATTTTAAAGACAAAACTAATCCAAGATACCTTTAGCGTTTCAAACTCGAACTCTTTCAAACCCAAAACATTTTCGAAAACCCCCGGTCAGGTTTTGCTTCTTGTACGATTTCAAGAATTATCGGTCGACTGATGTCGGACCTCAACTACTCAGTTTTCAATCAAAATAAAAGTTTTTAAAAGAAAAAGAAAAGGGACTCTGGCAGGTGTGGGAATCGTTGACGAACGATTCCCGGGATGTGTAAGCGATCGTGAGCCAGGCGGTCCATCAATTATTATTCCGGCCCAGGTGTTGCCGAAGGATGATTACGGATGTAGTTTTCATCGAGGGTGATTACGGATGTAGTTTTCACCCGAGGATAGTTACGGATGTAGTTTCTATCCTTCTACCGGTAGAGAAGACCCTCGGATTATTGGACTTGGATGTGGCAACTGATCATCGTCAATCCCTGTCATGTTTTATGTTTTCTTTAAGTCCCATTCCTCCACTTTGGAAAAATGCTCTGACACTGCTTCTTAGGCCTAAGTGCCAAGTTGCCGATAGTGTCCTATTTTGACGAGAAAGATGTTGACTTCATGCAATATCTAGAACTGCAAGTTTACTTTGAAAACAAGGGCACGAATTGGTGCACCTTTGAAATTTATCAACGATGACAAATGATTTTATAACCGATTGATATAAACGAGTTTAATAACTGCTAAACACATGTAATGTTATATTGCTTACCTTATACATATATTTCTTGCTGAGCTATAGTTGCTCACTCTTGCTTGCTTTCAAATTTACAAACACAACAGTTAAGAGAAATGGCAAGACCCAGACAGACTACCCGAAAGCAGGTGACTAGGCCCGAGGCAGCAGTTGAGATTCCACCAGTAGGCCCCATTAGCCGGATTGGTTGGCAACTTTTGTTAGTACGTTTTATTTGTAAGTATGACCTGTGCAAGGCAGTGTACCGTAACAAACATTCAAGCCGCTAACACCGCTTCATATCGAAGTATTATTGGTAGCATAAATGCTATTTAATTCGATCTGTAATAACTCTGAAACTTTTACTTTTGCTCAATCAAGTGTATGACGTTTCTGAGACTCTAACCTGTGTGTGTGTGTGTGTGTGTGCGCGTGCGGTGTGAGTTTTATTGTGGGGTCGATGGCTGTTATATATATTATGTGCAAGAACATGTATGTTATTAATGGATAATGGACCGTGAGCGCCTAGATCTCCGACCCCGGATCTGGGGGCGTCACAGAAATGGTATCAGACGAGGTTACAGTTCTAAAAAACGATAGTAATTTAAGAAAGCAACCCTAATAATAATAATAATAATAATAATAATAATAGTAATAATAATAATAATAATAATAATAATAATAATAATAATAATAATAATAATAATAATAATAATAATAATAATAATAATAATAACCCTAATAACAACCCAAACAATACCTAGAACTCTCATCGAGTTTGCAGTCGGGTTATCGGATATAGCCCTGACTTTAAGGCCCGTGAGGGAACTACTCCTTAAACTTTTCTTTATGGTTAGTGACCCACCTTATTTCCCTTGTGTAGATGGCGGAGATACCAGACCCTGAGGCCTATGAGAGAGAGCATGATGGGGCACTGATGCGAGATACCGAGGATCATGAGGAGGACATGGGTGCTGACCCTGAGCTTGGCCCCTGGATTACGCTGATAGGAGATACTGATGATGAGGATCCCGATGAGGAGCCCTTTGAGCCTGAGCCTGTTACCCCCTCTCCTGTAGCTACTAACGAGGAGAGTGTGCGATCTGGTGAGGGCCGTGTTGTGTCACCCCCACCCTCTCCGGAGTCATCGAACCCTGTTTCATCGGAAGATGACTTCGAGGATGATACTTCTGGCGAGGAGGAGCTTGACCCTACCCCTGCTCCTGCTCCTACTCCTGTCCCTGCCATACCACCCCCACCGCTGGACCTACCCCCGGTGTCGGGCGCTGAGCACGCCTATGTTGTGCAGTTCCTGACCCGAGACCTACTTTCTGCCGAGGCCAGACTTAATGAGGCGAGGCGGGCACTAGTGGAGGAGCGCGAGGCGCGACTGAGGATTCAGGCTGAGATGAGGACTGCTGTTGCAAGGAGGACTAGAGCTCGACTCCATAAGATTGAGAGGAGGAGTCGCGCGAGGATTATCGGTTTGGGAGTCCGCGGGGGCGGAGTGGTCCAGGCCAGGGATGCTAGGCGTGTTGTGCATCGTGCATTTTCCCGAGTGAGGGCCTTGCTCCGTCGCGGGGCGGCACCATGATGTGTTATGGATAGCTCAGTCCTCTAGGTTCAGATGACATTAGTGTGTCGATTTTGCGGGATAGTTGACTTGTGTAGTGGTATCCTTTCTGACCAGTGGATGAGTAGACTGACCTACAGATATGTAGATGTGACTTCGGATAGTATGTACGGATGTAGCCCTGTTTTTGTGTAGCCCTAACTATTCAGATGATGTACTTGTTATTGTTCCACTTTTGTTAGACCTTGATATTGGAACCATGTGTTAGGCTTTAACATCCAAACTATGTGATGACTCTGTATCGTATTTATCTAGTTCAGTTTCCTTGATATTGTCTCAACGGCCTTACTTTCAGATGCCATGCTTTACTGTTTTGATATACAACTGTGAATATACAATTTCAAATTGTTCTCTAAAAATTTCCAAAATGTTCCTACAAATTTTAAAATAAATTTTCAAAAAAAAAAAGAAAATTGTCGAAGTTTTGAAATCTCGAAAACTCCTGCAAATGTTTTCGAACCATGTAGCGATTTTTCCCAAAAAAATGTTTTGACGTTTTATCACCAGCATCTGGTTATTGGAACTTTTGCAATTTCCACCCTTGTGAGGAGGAACGATATGTTCCTGCCTCCTGTAAACGCTGTTAAGTAATTGGAAAACCCTAACCCATTTCTTGTTTCATTATCAGAATCATGCCACCGAGAAGAATGAACACTCGAGCTCACCCGGTCAGTTTTGAAGGCCAGGGTAGCCACCATGACACCGGAGGCCACCAGAACCATAAGGGGGAGAACGTGAGCCTGAGTGAGGATGAGGGCAACGATTATAACTTGTTTGATAACTCCGAGTATGACGAAGAAGAAGCTGGTGATGACACCCGAGAGATAGAACATCCAAGGGGAGGCCCTATGGAACAATTCATGGAACTACTTAGGCAGAACTTGGACCGTCCCTCGGTTCAGCAACCACCCAGCAATGCGAATGCAAATGCCTTCCGGAATTTCAAATCCATAAAACCCCCGGAATTCAAGGGAACCGTAGACCCGGTTGAGGCAAGAGTCTGGTTGAAGGAAATGGAAAATTCTTTCGAGATACTAGGAGTCGCTGAGGGGCAGAAGACTATTTTCGCTAGCTACCTCCAGAAGGGTGAGGCAAACTATTGGTGGGAAGCTAAGAAAAATTTGGAGGGAAGAGGTGTGGTGACCTGGGAGAGGTTTAGCGAGCTGTTCTTGGAAAAGTACTTCCCTAGGTTCATGGAGACCAAAATGGAGCTGAAGTTCTTGGAACTAAAGCAAGGTAACATGACGGTGGCCAAGTATGAGGCCAAATTTACTGAGTTGTCAAGGTTTGTGCCGGAATATTTGAACACTGAGGCAAAGAGGGCCCGAAGGTTTCAACTGGGGCTAAAGCAATGGATTCAGAATCGTGTGGCGGTTCTTGAGCTGACAGACTATGCCACCCTGGTACAGAAAGCATCAATTGTAGAGGCTGGGAGTGAGCAGATGCAGAAGGTGATAGGTTTCGGGGCAACAAGCACAACGGAAAAACGATAATAAACAATAAAAATCGAAACCTAACCCTAAAATCCGTGTATAAGACATGCTGATTATGGAGAACAGAATCTGTACCTTATAAAAGCTTTCCGATTCGGTTGACAGATGGAGGTCCAAGAACAACCACCACACAGCCCTCTTCGTGAGATCTGCTTCGCTAATCAGTCCACACGAACGCACGATTGTCTCCGCAATCTCCGGAGTTGGTACTAGCCGTAATCTGCCCTCTATCTCGATCTCTCTCTCTAGCCTCTCTTAATGTAGAGCTGCTAGGGTTTTTACTAAAAACGATTTTGGCAAAAGTCTAACCCTAAACCAATACATCTCTATGTATTTATAAGAGAGAATGAGCTGGGCTTAACCCTAATCAGTTTGGGCTTCTACTAAAACCAAACTGATTTGGGTTTTAATGATTTAAATTCGAAATCTAATTAACTATGTCCAACTTAATTAATTAAATAACCAATTTCGAATTTTATCATCAATTAATTTAAATTCGAAATTTAAATTAAAACTCCTTTTAAACGTTCTTATTGTGTAACCCTTTAGGTTATTATTACGTTGGCAATAATTTTAATATCCAATAATAAATTATAAACAATGAGCGGCATCTAGTAATACATCATTGCTACCCAAGTAATAATAATTGGTGATCCAATTAAACCTTTCGTGATTAATGTTTCCGTGTAATATAATCCCTTTAACCATATATTATAGATTAAACTCGAGGCATGTAATTAGTCATCCTCATCAATGTTTAATCCGGGTTTCCTTGATCAATGAGTAGACTATTAAAAACAAATCAATATTTGAGCATGGCCATGCATTTTTATAGTCTCACTAAATCAAGAGGCCAATAATATCTCTCCTAAGAATAGGAGGGTTAAATCCTTTATCTATCATTCATATTTCTCATACGTCTCATAATATACCCGATGTACATTTTTATCATAACCCGGTCAAAGGTAACTTTTAATGTAGTCAAAGTATATTAATCCTCGTATAGAAATATAATGATCTCAAGTCTAAGGATCATTACACCATTATCACTGTGAGTCTTTCTAATGACATTATCAACATGTAGAAACTCACTGTGGGTCAATCCAGTGCCATGTAGAATATTACATGCACCTATATTCTTGACTTTAGTATCACTATACCTATGACCAATGAGATGTGGTCATCAGTCAACAAACATACTAATCTTTATGCATTATAATTGTCCCATATTAATAATGCTCGATTAGGGATATTTAGGAATATTAACACTATTCTTATAATCTCATTTTTAAGTCACATACTTAAAGATATAGAATACATGTTACATATTCCAAGGACATTTATTGTTCTAAAATTTATATCGCAGTAAATAAAGACATAATAAATTTATTGTTGAATAATCGATATAACATAATCACCGAATAACAAAATAGTCTATCCTAGATTTACATTGTCTCTAGGGCACTAACACTATCAATCTCCCACTTGCACTAGAGCCAATTGCCCATGTATCTAATACACATGGAACTAGTGTGACCTTCGTGCTTCTGCTGCGACAAAGCTTTGGTCAGTGGGTCCGCAACATTATCATTAGTATGCACTTTACATATATGTATATCTCTTCTCTCGTTTATCTCTCGAAGAAGGTGATATCTCCTAAGTATATGCTTTGCTTTGGAATGGGACCTTGGTTCGGTTGCCTGCGCAATAGCTCCATTGTTATCGCAATACAGATCAACTGGATCTGTGATCGACGGAACCACACCAAGTCCCGAAATAAATTTCCGAATCCAAACAGCCTCTTTGGCTGCTTCACTGGCAGCAATATACTCAGCTTCCATTGTAGAATCAGCTACTGTCTCTTGCTTCGAACTTTTCCAGCTAACAGCACCTCCATTTAGACAAAACACGAATCCAGACTGGGACACAGAATCGTCCCTATCTGTCTGAAAACTAGCATCAGTGTAACCTTTTACAACCAGCTTCTCATCTCCTCCGTATATCAAGAACGAATCTTTAGTCCGTTTAAGGTACTTAAGAATATTCTTGACAGCTGTCCAGTGACCCTCACCTGGATTAGAATGGTACCTGCTCGTCATGCTTAAATCATACGAGACATCAGGACGAGTACATATCATCGCATACATTATAGAACCAATTACCGAAGCATATGGTACTTTACTCATACGATCCTTATCATCTGATGATTTAGGACAGTTTTCCTTTGAGATCACTATCCCATGAGACACCGGGACAAAGCCCCTCTTTGCATCTTGCATTCCAAAACGATGCAATACTTTGTCAATGTATGTACTCTGACTTAGGCCGATTAATCTTTTAGATCTATCTCTATAGATCCTGATCCCTAAGATATAGGTAGCATCGCCTAAGTCTTTCATCGAGAAACTTTTTCCCAACCAAGTCTTCACAGCCTGTAGAGAAGGAATGTCATTCCCTATTAGTAATATGTCATCCACATATAATACTAGGAATGCCACATGGCTCCCACTAACCTTCATGTAAACACACGGTTCATCCTCATTTTATATAAAACCAAAATCTTTGACTGTTTCATCAAAACGGATGTTCCACCTCCTTGAGGCCTGCTTCAATCCATAAATAGATCGTAGCAACTTACAAACCATTCTAGCAAACTTTGGATCAACAAAATCCTCAGGTTGTGTCATGTACACATCCTCTTCTAAGCTTCCATTTAAGAAAGCAGTCTTGACATTCATTTGCCAGATTTCATAGTCATAATAAGCCGCTATCGCAAGCAAAATCCTGATGGACTTGACCATAGCTACCGGTGAGAAAGTTTCATCATAGTCAATACCATGAATTTGCTTGAAACCTTTCACCACCAGTCTTGCTTTGTAGGTCTGTAAATTTCCATACATGTCAGTTTTCTTCTTGAAAACCCACTTGCACTCTATGGGTTTAACCCCATCAGGTGGTGCAACCAAAGTCCATACTTTGTTTTCATACATGGAATCCATCTCAGATTTCATGGCTTCCAGCCATCTCTCAGAATCTGGACTATTCATAGCATCCTTGTAGGTGAGAGGCTCATCATTATCTACAAGCATCACATCGCCACCTTGAGTCACGAGAAATCCATAATATCTCTCTGGCTCATGGTGAATCCTACTTGATCTACGAACGACATGTGTTTCTTGAGCAGTATTGTTCTCAACATCTTGAGTCACATTCTGCTCGTGTTCCAACTCTGGTTCAACAAAATTTTGTAGTTCTCGATCCTCATCAAGATCTATTGTCCTCCCACTGTTTTTCTTAGAAAGCAGTTCTCTCTCTAGAAATACAGCCGTTCGAGCAATAAACACTTTGTTCTCAGAAGGTTTATAGAAATAATACCCTTTAGTTTCCAATGGGTATCCTACAAAATTACATTTGTCTGATTTCGGTCCTAGCTTATCAGAGATCAAACGTTTCACAAACGCTTCACATCCCCAAACTTTCATAAATGAAACGCTATTACGTTTTTCAGTCCATAACTCATATGGTGTCTTTTGAACCGATTTTGAAGGAACTCGGTTTAGTGTTTGTGCAGCCGTCTCTAGGGCATAACCCCAGAAACTAATTGGAAGATCTGCATGACTCATCATCGATCGCACCATGTCCAACAAGGTACGATTTCTCCTTTCAGACACCCCATTCCATTGTGGTGTTCCAGGAGGAGTGAGTTGTGATACGATACCACACTCCTTTAAGAAATTCTTAAATTATAAGCTTAAGTATTCTCCCCCACGATCAGATCGTAGAGTTTTAATACTTTCGCTCTTTTGTTTCTCTACTTCAGCCTTATACTCTTTGAATTTTTCAAACGATTCAGATTTGTTCTTCAAAAGATACACATATCCGTATCTACTAAAATCATCAGTAAAGGTTATGAAATAGTAATAGCCACCTCTTGCCATCGTACGCATTGGACCACATACATCACTATCTATCAGTTCCAATCGTTTGGTGGCCCTCTCACCTTATCCGGTAAAAGGAGCTTTAGTCATTTTGCCAATGAGACATGGTTCACATTCCTCGTATGATTCGAAATCAAACTTGTCTAAGTATCTATCCTTTTGTAACTTGGAAATGCGATTCTCATTTATATGGCCTAAACGACAGTGCCAGAGGTATGTATGATTTGAGTCATTTGTTTTAAGACGTTTGTTATTTATGTTATAGACAGGAGTATCAAGATCAAGAACATATAAACCATTAAACAAACGTGTAACCCCATAGGTAACATTATTCAATGAAAAGGAACAACTATTGTTCTGAATTAAGAAAGAAAAACCAATCTTGTCCAAACAAGAAACGGAAATAATGTTTCTGCAAATCGCAGGCACGTAAAAACAGTTCTCAAGTTCTAAAATGAGCCCTGTGGGCAACGATAAATGATAAGTCCCTACAGCTAAAGTAGCAACCTTTGCTCCATTGCCAACGCGTAGGTCAACTTCTCCATTCGCCAATGCTCTACTACTTCGAAGTTCCTGCACATTAATACAAATGTGAGAACCACATCCAGTATCTAATACCCATGATGTAGAAGTAGATAAATTGACTTCTATAACATAAATACCTGAATCAGAAATCTGAACAACCTTAAGTTTCTTCAGACCATCCAAGTAATCTGGACAGTTTCTCTTCCAATGACCCGGCTTCTTGCAGTAGTGACAATCACCCTTGTCAGCCTTCGCGACATCTCCCTTCGACTTTCCAGCCTTTTTGAAAGAGGGCTTGGAAGGAGCAAGAGCTTTTGATGCAACCTTTTTCTTGCCCTTCCGTTTCCCCTTTCCTTTAGCACCTTTCTTGCCCACCATCATTATGGGAGCTTTCTCAGGTGCCTTGACCATATTTGCTTCAGTGGTCCTCAGCATGGCCAATAATTCCATAGGAGTCTTATCTTGCTCAGTCATATTAAAAGTCATAATGAACTGAGTATAGTCGTTGTTCAAAGATTGCAAGATTATATCGACTTGAGCCTCTCGCTGAAGCGGGAAACCCAAACGAGCAAGGTAATCACAATACCCTATCATCTTTAGAACATGTCGTCCAACTGGTCTGTTGCCCTACTTGCACGAGAAGAGTGCCTTGCTCGTGTTGAACTTTTCCACACGAGCCTGTGATTGAAACATCGTCGAAAGATGTTCAAACATAGTATAAGCATTCATATCAAAATGCTGCTTCTGAAGCTCAGCATCCATAGTGGCAAGCATAAGACAAGCCACATCAGTCGCATCATCAATATGCTTCTGATAAGCATTTCGCTGATCAACAGTGGCATTGGCAGCAGGGGCTGCCGGTGGAGGAATATCAATCACATAAGATTTCTTTTCCTGCATGAGAACAATTCTCAAATTCCTAGACCAGTCAAGGAAGTTTGATCCTGTCAGCTTGTCCTTCTCAAGGACTGATCGCACAGAGAAAGTGTTGTTTGTGTTGTTTGTCATTTCGAATATCTACAATGTTAAAATGCATAAAATAATTAGTCTACGGAATTGTTAAATTATGTTCAAGTGATTATTCATATATATTCATAATATATATCTCCCACTATTTTTATCAAATTAATAGCCCTACCTATCAATTCGGAAAAGTATCTGTAAACCTTTCTAGCGAGCCAAGATCCATATTTCATCCCTTTTAAGGTCAGCTTTGGCTTTTCTCCTTAAAATGATTATTTAGGTAAACAACATTTGTCAATTATATCATATATAACTCTTGGATAGTTTGGTAGAACAACATTTGTTCACTTAACAGCATTTGTTCCTATTCATCCAGTAAATCTTACCAAACTCTATGCCTCTAAGTTCACAATCCTATTGTGGTCACTTAGTTAAGTCGAACCCGAAGGTCTAATATTTGAGTATCACTAACTTACTCGATCGCGCCTTACCACGATAAACGAGGGTACTCCGCTTTGGCGCACCTACCTTTTGTCGATCTAGGTCTTGACGAGTGTTTCCCATTTGGAAGGCATCTTAAACTTAATATTTTGTTAGGGGTTTGTTTAACGACCATGATCCCATCATAAAGAGATTCCCAATTTTTCCTTGAATTAAATACTTCAAATCAATATTCACCAATGGTTTGATTTCCAGGTTGTTGGAGGAGTCACAAGCGGCCTCACTTAATATCCAACTTCCTTACAGGTATGACCCGTTTTTGACAAAATCTCCCCATATCGAAATAATTGAAAATTCGTATTTAATTTTGTGTTTCATAAACACAGAAATCTCATAGTCGTTATAGTAAATTTTAAAATCTCGAGTCGTTACAGATTTTATCTTATTTAAGCAGGCATGGCATGGGTGATGTATCTAATACATACATACATTCTACTTAATCTAATTAAGCATGCATATCTATCACTACGCATACATATCATCATATGTAAAGTGCATGAATGTAAAATCGTGCTTGGTTATGGCCCAATCCTATATGATCTTTCCAAGCTAATGGAAAAATCTAGGTCAATCTATGGTAGTTTATAAAACTAAATTATTACATAGTTGGTCTTCATAAATACATGTCTTCTTTGTGTCATTAACCTTCATCTCCATTGATCCTTCATTGCAAGCTTCCAAAGATCTTCTTATTACATAGAATATAAAAACATAACTATACTAATGTACTTACATAAGAACTCGAGTTACATTCGAGATGAACAATTAAAAAGCACCAAGAAAACGACATGCAAGTCGTATTTATAAAACCAAACCATAATAATAAAAACCACTAACCTATGGGTCTCATGGATAACCAATCACCATGCTCAATTAACACTTAAGAACATCATCAATCATATTATCATATCATAATATATCACATGAATAAAGCATATGTCACAAGCCCAAATTTGTCACAAGCCCTAAACACGCGGATCGACGAAATTTTTTGCAAAATCACGTATCAAAATAGATGAAAATCATGTATCAGAATACAATTCTTGAAGCATATATCAATATACATGCGACCTTAATTCCAATTACCAGAAACATGTATCAGCATACACGTAACCCTAATCCCAGTAAACAGATCGTATCCGTTTGCATCCATCCGACAGTTTATATCATCATACAAACCGAACAGCATACATATCATAACAGATCGCATACATATGAGACATGGCAGATTCTAAACATGCTAGCATCATCATATCAGATTATACATATTCATTATATCACTCATATAACATAACTGTATCATGGCAGATTAATCAAACATGCATACTCGTAAAATACAGTAAACACGTAACCAAAATCAACCTCTTATACACGTAGCTCTGATACCATTGATAGCTTTCGGGGCAACAAGCACAACGGAAAAACGATAATAAACAATAAAAACCGAAACCTAAGCCTAGGATCCGTGTATAAGACATGCTGATTATGGAGAACAGAATCTGTACCTTATAAAAGCTTTCCGATTCGGTTGACAGATGGAGGTCCAAGAACGATCACCACACAGCCCTCTTCGTGAGATCTGCTTCGCTAATCAGTCCATACGAACGCACGATTATCTCCGCAATCTCCGGAGTTGGTACTAGCCGTAATCTGCCCTCGATCTCTCTCTCTTGCCTCTCTTAATGTAGAGCTGCTAGGGTTTTTGCTAAAAACGATTTTGGAAAAAGTCTAACCCTAAACCAATACATCTCTATGTATTTATAAGAGAGAATGAGCTGGGCTTAACCCTAATCGGTTTGGGCTTCTACTAAAACCAAACTGATTTGGGTTTTAATGATTTAAATTCGAAATCTAATTAACTAAGTCCAACTTAATTAATTAAATAACCAATTTCGAATTTTATCATCAATTAATTTAAATTCGAAATTTAAATTAAAACTCCTTTTAAACGTTCTTATTGTGTAACTCTTTAGGTTATTATTACGTTGGTAATAATTTTAATATCCAATAATAAATTATAAACAATGAGCGGCATCTAGTAATACATCATTGCTACCCAAGTAATAATAATTGGTGATCCAATTAAACCTTTCGTGATTAATGTTTCCGTGTAATATAATCCTTTTAACCATATATTAGATTAAACTCGAGGCATGTAATTAGTCATCCTCATCAATGTTTAATCCGGGTTTCCTTGATCAATGAGTAGACTATTAAAAACAAATCAATATTTGATCATGGCCATGCATTTTCATAGTCTTACTCAATCAAGAGGCCAATAATATCTCTCCTAAGAATAGGAGGGTTAAATCCTTTATCTATCATTCATATTTCTCATACGTCTCATAATATACCCGATGTACATTTTTATCATAACCCGGTCAAAGGTAACTTTTAATGTAGTCAAAGTATATTAATCCTCGTATAGAAATATAATGATCTCAAGTCTAAGGATCATTACACCATTATCACTGTGAGTCTTTCTAATGACATTATCAACATGTAGAAACTCACTGTGGGTCAATCCAGTGCCATGTAGAATATTATATGCACCTATGTTCTTGACTTTAGTATCACTATACCTATGACCAATGAGATGTGGTCATCAGTCAACAGACATACTAATCTTTATGCATTATAATTGTCCCATATTAATAATGCTCGATTAGGGATATTTAGGAATTTTAACACTATTCTTATAATCTAATTTTTAAGTCACATACTTAAAGATATAGAATACATGTTACATATTCCAAGGACATTTATTGTTCTAATATTTATATCACAGTAAATAAAGACATAATAAATTTATTGTTGAATAATCGATATAACATAATCACTGAATAACAAAATAGTCTATCCTAGAATTACATTGTCTCTAGGGCACTAACACTATCAGAAGGAGAGGGAAGGAAAGAAGAGGAAGTTTGATAATCGAAAGGGAAACTATGCGGGTGGGAGATTTCCGAGCAAATTTAAGCGAGGGGCGATATCCCAGCCCAGCGGAAACTTTGGAACCAAGAGAGATGAAAGTTGGAGTGTGGGCTAGGGCGGCCGACCACAGGGATCGTCTTACTCTACCCCATCTCGAGCCCTACCCCCGGATTGCAATAAGTGTGGAAGGAAGCATGCGGGCGTGTGTAACCTACAGGATGTGAAGTGATTCAAGTGTGGGCTGACGGGACATTATGCTAACGCCTGTCGAGGAACTAGTAACAACACCAATGCCGGAGGCAATTTCTTCAAGTGTGGGAAACCAGGGCACCGAATGAGGGAATGTTTGTCCTCTGGGCCAGCTACGTTAAGAGTGAGTGGAACTGCTTCTAACAAGGCCCCTACTGCAAGAACTTTTAACATGACGGTGCAAGATGCCGTGAGGAACACGGATGTGATTGCAGGTACCCTACTACTCAACTCAGTTAAGGCAAATGTTTTATTTGATTCGGGAGCTACCAAGTCTTTCATATCCCTAGATTTTGTATGCCAGTTAGGCCTTAATGCTGAACCATTGAAAGACAGACTGCAAGTAGAGATAGCTAATCATGAAATTACCCCGGTTAGCCAAGTATATCCAGGTTGTGACCTAGAAATAGGAGGGCGACACTTTCGGGTAGATTTAATACCTTTTAAACTAGGAGAGTTTGACGTAATAGTAGGTATGTATTGGTTGACAACCCACGGAGCCCAGATTGATTGTGTAAAGAAGAAAGTAAGTTTGAGACTGCCAGGGGACGAGGAAGTAGTGTTTAGCGGAAAACGGCAAAACCAAAAGTTCCTGACTGTGATTCAAACTAAGAAGCTGTTACGTAAAAGATGTGAAGCCTATTTAACCTATGTGAAGGATACCAAGAAGGAGGCACCAAACCTACAGGAAATCCCTGTCGTTAATGAGTTCGCAGACGTATTTTCGGATGATCTTCCAGGACTACCACCTGATAGAGACATTGAGTTCGCTATAGACTTAGTTCCTGGTACGGCCCCAATTTCGAAAGCCCCATATAGGCTAGCCCCAGTGGAGATGAAAGAGCTGGCCACTCAGTTACAGGAGTTGTTGGATAAAGGGATGATAAGACCTAGTGTGTCACCGTGGGGAGCCCCGGTGTTATTCGTGAAAAAGAAGGATGGTAGTATGAGATTATGTATAGACTACAGAGAGTTGAATAAGGTGACTATAAAGAATAAATATCCCTTGCCCAGGATAGATGACCTGTTTGATCAACTAAAGGACGCAGTTTATTTTTCTAAAATTGATTTGAGGACCGGGTACCACCAGTTAAGAATTAAGCCAGAAGATATACCAAAGACGGCCTTTCGCACCCGGTACGGAAACTATGAGTTCCTAGTGATGTCATTTGGGTTAACGAATGCCCCCGCAGCTTTCATGGACTTAATGAATCGAGTCTTCAAGAAGTACTTGGACAAGTGTGTTATAGTCTTCATCGATGACATCTTGATTTATTCCAAGACGAAGGATGAGCATGTAGAGCACTTGAGGATTGTGTTGGGAGCATTGAGAGAAGAAAAGTTGTACGCTAAGTTCTCAAAGTGTGAATTTTGGTTGAGGGAAGTTCAGTTCTTAGGGCATGTGATTAGCGATCAAGGCATCCTAGTGGACCCAGCCAAAATAGAGGCTGTATCAAATTGGGAGAAACCAACCACTCCGACAGAGGTGAGAAGTTTTATAGGATTGGCTGGCTACTATAGGAGGTTTGTCCAAGACTTTGCCAAGATAGCAGCCCCTTTGACCCGACTAACTCGCAAGACCGAGAAGTTTGTGTGGACTGAAAAATACGAAGAGAGCTTTCAAGAGTTGAAGAAGAGGTTGGTGACAGCACCAGTACTAGCCCTACCCGATGATAAGGGAGATTTTGTGATTTATAGCGACGCATCCCATAAAGGTTTAGGGTGTGTGCTTATGCAGCACAGTAAAGTGATTGCGTATGCGTCAAGACAACTTCAGGAGTACGAGATAAGATACCCCACCCATGATTTGGAATTAGCGGCGATAGTTTCGCTTTGAAGATCTGGAGGCATTATCTTTACGAAGAAAAGTGTGAAATCTACACGGATCACAAGAGCCTAAAGTACATATTCACTCAGAAAGAGTTAAACATGAGGCAGAGGAGATGGCTAGAGCTAATCAAGGATTATGATTGTGAGATTCATTATCACCCAGGGAAGGCCAACGTGGTGGCCGATGCACTTAGCCGAAAGGACAAACTCAAGATGATGATGTCAGCGGACGAGTTGATCAAAGATTTTGAGAAACTGGAGATTGAAGTGAGGTTACCGGGAATTGGACAAGAGAGTCTAAGGGAAATAAGTGTCCAACCACCGCTATTGGAAAAGATTAAGTTATGCCAGGAAAAGAAGATAGATAAAGAAAAGAATTCGATGGAGAAAATCTAGACTGGCGAGGAAATTAAGTGTGAAAAGGGCAGGAATGGAGTTATAAGGTACGCATCTAGGATATGGATCCCGAACGTTCAGGAATTAAAAGACGAGATTTTGCAAGAGGCTCATAGTTCAAGGTACACAATTCACCCTGGAGGCACTAAGATGTATAGAGATCTGAGAGAATACTATTGGTGGCCAAATATGAAGAAGGACGTGGCAGAGTGGGTAAGTAAATGCTTGACATGTCAAAGAATGAAGGCCGAACACCAGAGGCCCAGTGGATTGTTGCAACCCTTAGAGATACCAGAGTGGAAGTTGGAGCATATTGCGATGGACTTTGTGGTAGGACTACCAAGGACCAAGACTAATCATGATGCCATTTGGGTAATTATCGATAGATTGACCCAATCAGCACATTTCCTTCCAATCAACGAGAGATACACTGTCGACAGGCTGGTGGATATTTACTTAAAGGAGATCGTGGTTAGGCATGGGGTTCCTGTGAGCATTGTATCAGATAGAGACCCAAGATTCAACTCCAGGTTCTGGAGGAGTTTTCAGGATTGTGTGGGGACCAAGTTAAACATGAGTACTGCATACCACCCCCAATCAGACGGACAGAGCGAGCAAACCATCCAGACTATAGAGGACATGTTGAGAGTATGTGCCATAGATTTTAAGGGAAGTTGGGATGACCATTTGCCGTTGATCGAATTTTCCTACAACAACAGTTACCATGCGAGTATAGGAATGCCCCCATATGAATGTTGGGACAATCAGATCTTGGCACTGCGATTTTTGATACAATAAATTAACGAGTACGAATAGAAAAATCACCTTGTTAACGGTTGATTCCACGCTCTTCTATTGTATTCCCAAATTCCCTTGAGCGAAGTGTGGCCTTCGTCTTCTCAAGTTAACCTCTCTTCTTGCTCCACCCAGGAGCAAGAAGAGAGGTTAACTTAAGAAGATGAAGGCCACACTTCGCTCAAGGGAATTTGGGAATACAATAGAAGAGCATGGAATCAACCGTTAACAAGGTGATTTTTCTATTCGTACTCGTTAATTTATTGTATCAAAAATCGCAGTGCCAAGATCTGATTGTCCCAACAATTATTCGTAATTAATTTAGAAAGTTTGTTTGTATGTAATTTAACACCGAGAAGAATATAAATTATATACATGCCACCCATCGTGGCGTATGATTTATGGTGTCAGGTAGTGTTATTGATATTACTAGAACAAACTTTCTAAATTAATTACGAATAATTGTTGGGACAATCAGATCTTGGCACTGCGATTTTTGATACAATAAATTAACGAGTACGAATAGAAAAATCACCTTGTTAACGGTTGATTCCACGCTCTTCTATTGTATTCCCAAATTCCCTTGAGCGAAGTGTGGCCTTCGTCTTCTCAAGTTAACCTCTCTTCTTGCTCCTGGGTGGCTACAAAATTTTTTCGACCAGCCCCCAGCAAGAAGAGAATAAGAATATATATAGGCTACAATAGGGATCATGGACAATTAGGTTGGGCCTTCTAATTACATCTTGAGCCTAGCCCAATGTAATTAAATATTAATTCAATCCACTAAAGAATTAATATTTGCACTACCTTTCCTAATACCGTAATTTAATTAATTAATTCGGTTCCAATATTATTTGCTTATTAAATTCCCCATGTTTAAAATATCGCATGTCCATTAATTAAATAAATTACTGATAATTCATTTAATTAATATCTTTTATCCTTGATCATCCACTCAACCTTTATTTAATTATGCCGGAATAAATCCACCTGCAGGGTTTCACATAATTAAATCTTTTTGAGCTTTCAAGGGGACATCATTAACCCGAATATTATCAGGACATGGATTCCTTCAATAAATAATATCCCACCATATATATTATTTCATCACCCAAAATATAATGATATAATTCACAAGAATTATTTCATATATAAATCAAAGCATGTAAATAATATACACGTGTCAATTACTATATCTGGATTAAGAACCTAAGCATTAATAATAACATAGAATCTTAGTTCTCCTTCTTAATCAGTATAAGGGAACAATTCTAAATTTGATCCTGTTCAATATACACAAAGTATACTAGTATTATTTATTAGTCAATATAACCTAATCTAAATAATACTACAGCCATTCCAGTGGATTGTCTAACTCCACCTGTGATGTGAACCTTATTATATTATATAAACCGTATTTAACAATCTAATATTCTGTATCCCATTTGATACTAGATTGTCCACAATATATAATATTAGACAGCATGTAAACATTTAAACGATTCTCAATAAAACTGGGCCAGAAATAAATGTATTTACTTTAAATAAATATTTTCAATATACACCAACAATCTCCCACTTATACTCAAAATATTCTATGAGTATATCAGTGTTTATTTAATCCACTATTACACAAAAAAAAACTATGTGTCCATCCATCTGACTCCTATCGCTTCCACATGCCTGTCAAAAACTTTGGCTGGCAAGCTCTTTATGAAAGGATCTGCCCGGTTGTCTTCTGATGATATGTGAGCCACAACTATATCTCTTCGCTTTACGATTCCTCGTATGAGATGATACTTACGTTCAATATGTTTAGCTGCTTTGTGGTCTCGCGGTTCTTTCAAATTTGCCACAGCACCAGTGTTATCACAATACACTGTCAAGCTCCTAGGCAAGTTAGGTACCACATCAAAGTCCAAAAGAAAGTTCCTGAACCATACAGCCTCCTTTGCAGCCTCAGAGGCTGCCACGTACTCGGCTTCCATGGTAGAGTCTGCAATGCATTTCTGCTTTACACTCCTCCATGTAACGGCTCCACCTCCCAAAGTAAAAACATATCCCGAGGTTGATTTCCTCTTATCCCTATCTGATTGAAAATCTGAATCAGTATATCCCAAAGGAAATAGATCTGAGGCTTTGTAAATTAACATATACTCCTTAGTCCTTCTCAGGTACTTGAGTATAGTTTTTACTGCACTCCAATGTTCCTGACCTGGGTTCGACTGATATCTACTAACCATGCCTACAGCAAAGCAGATGTCAGGCCTCGTACATAACATAGCATACATTAAGCTTCCACATGCCGAAGCATAAGGAACTGCTTTCATGCTCTCTATATCCTTAGGTGTCGAAGGACACTGCTCCTTGGATAGAGCCACTCCATGCTTAAAAGGTAGAAAACCTTTCTTAGAGTTCTGCATGTTAAAACGAGCTAATACTTCATCAATGTAGGGCTCTTAAGATAAAGCCAACATCCTTTTCTTGCGATCCGTTATTACTTTGATCCCAAGGATGTATGCCGTTTCACCTAAGTCCTTCATTTCAAATTGTTTGAACAATGCCTTTACTGATGACAACATCTTAACATTGTTTCCAATGAGTAAAATGTCATCTACATACAGTACTAGAAAAATCACTGCATTACCCTCACTTCTCTTATACACATATGATTCGCTTGGACTTTGATCAAATCCATATGACTGGACTGCCTGATCAAAACGAATATTCCAGTCCCTAGAAGCTTGTTTTAGTCCATAAATAGACCTCTTAAGCTTACAAACAAGATGCTCTTGGCCTTCCTTAATGAATCCTTTTGGTTATTGCATATAGATGGTTTCCTCAAGACTTCCATTAAGGAATGCTGTCTTGACATCCATTTGCCAAATCTCATAATCGAGATGAGCTGCTATAGATAAAAGAATCCGGATCGACTTAAGCATAACAACCGGCGAAAAGGTTTCCTCATAATCGATCCCTTCTTTCTGAGTATACCCTTTCGCAACAAGTCGTGCTTTCCAGGCTTTCACCTTTTTGTCAGATCCTCTTTTCTTCTTGTAGATCCACATACATCCAATGGGTTTTACACCTTTGGGTGGTTCCACGAGCTCCCAAACTTGATTTGAATACATTGATTCCATCTCAGATTCCATTGCCTTTTGCCATAGATCTGCATCTTTATCTAGAATTGCCTCTTCGTATGTCCTGGGATCCTCATCATGTTCACTAGGGACCAAGTCCGAGGACTTTCCCAAAAACATGAATCTATCTGGTTGTTGAACAACCCTCCCACTACGACGAGGCACTGGTGCAGTATTAGTGTTAAGTTGTGCATTTTCTTGTGGCTGTTCTACTTGTACTATTGGCACTTGGGGATTATCTGTCCCTCCCACTAGTTCCTCTAAAACGATACTACTCATGGGTTTATGGTTCATTATATAGTCTTCTTCTAATAATCTAGCATTGGTGCTAACAATGATATCTCGATCCCTAGGACTATAAAATGAATAACCTTTCGTTCCCATGGGATAGCCTACAAACAGCCTTACATCTGTACGAGATTCTAACTTGGTCGCGTTCTTGTTCAGCACATGTGCTGGACAACCCCAAATCCGAATATGTCTTAGACTTGGTTTGTTACCAGTCCACAATTCTATTGGAGTCTTGGGAACCGACTTAGAAGGTACCAAGTTCAGAAGGTAAGCCGCTGTTTCTATAGCATATCCCCAAAACGACTTGGGTAAATCTGAATAACTCATCATCGATCTAACACTCTCTAAAAGAGTCCGATTCCTTCTCTCTGCTACACCATTCTGTTGAGGTGTGCCAGGTGCAGACAACTGGGATGCAATCCCATTTTCTGATAAATATTCCCTAAATTCTCCAAGCAAGTATTCGCCACCACGATCTGATCGTAGTGACTTGATACATTTTCCAAGATGTCGCTTCTCCGCACTTTCTTTGTACTCTTTGAATTTTTCAAAGCACTCTGACTTACGGCGCAACAAATAAATGTACCCATATCTAGAATAATCATCAATGAAAGTGACAAAATACTCATAACCTCCACTTGCTTGGATACTCATAGGTCCACATATATCAGTATGAACCAATTCTAACACTTCTTTAGCTCCATTCCCCTTTCCTTTAAAAGGCCTATTAGTCATCTTACCATCCAAGCAGGATTCACAAATTGGAAATGGCTCCACTGCCAACGAGCCTAATGGCCCATCTTCTACCAGTCTTTGAATCCTCCTCAAGTTAATATGACCTAATCTTAAGTGCCAAAGATATGTTTGGTTCAATTCAGAAGGTTTCTTTCTTTTATTTGAGCTAGAAAGAATGTTATTAGTTTCCTTATGTTGCAGCATTGGTTGGATAGGATTAATAATATATAAATTGTCTTGCAATGTACCAGAACATATAACTCGTTTATTCATCATAATAGAAACATTACGATCCAAACAAACATTATAACCATCCATGGCAAGTTTAGAAACCGAAATTAAATTCCTTCTAAACGAAGGTACATAAAGACAATTGTTCAAAACCAAAATCCTATCATCGCCAAAAGATAATGTAATTATTCCAACTGCAACTACTGCTACTTTTGTAGCATCTCCCATGAACACATATATCTCGCCATCTCTAAGCATTCTGGATTGTTGGAACCCCTGCATAGAGTTACAAACATGGTCAGTGGCTCCTGTATCTACACACCAAGTGCTCGTAGATATAGCCGCTATATATGTTTCTGTAACTAGAGAAAGAGACATACCCGTATTGTTTGTCTTCTTAGGAAAAGGACAATCCTGTTTCCAGTGACCTGACTGCTTGCACCTGAAGCACTTGCCCTTAGGCTTTTTCACAGCACCTTGAACTCCCACTGTATTAGCGACCTTTCCAGCTTTCTGTGTCTGAACCTTTTTCTTCTTCTTGCCTTTCGGCTTAGAGGAAGAAGCTTTTTCAGCCACATTCACTTGAACATTCTGCTTAAAGAGTCCTTCAGCTGCCTGAAGTTCTGTCAGAAGTTCCGCGAGACTATACACCCTTTTGTTCATGGTGTAATTCAAGCAGAACTGCTCAAAACTTTTGGGCAGACTCATAAGGATGATATCGATCTGGGTTTCCCCATCAATATCAGCACCAAGGATCTCCATCTCATTTAGATGAGACATCATCCTGAGAACATGATCCCTTACAGGTGTTCCTTCAGCCATCTGAGTGTTCATTAAATCCTTCATTGCTACTTGCCTAGCAGCCCTATTCTGTTCCCCAAAAAGTTCCTTGAGATTAAAGAGCATATCTGAAGCAGTGGCCATAGCCTGATGCTGATGCTGCAAAACACCCGACATTGCTGCCAGAATGTAACATCGCGACATCTCATCAGCCTTAACCCACCGCTTATAATACTCCTTCTCACTTTCAGGAGCATCTTCAGCAGGCTGATCTGGCTTGGGTTCATAAGTACAAAATTTGTACTCCTCAGCAGTCAACACTATGTCCAAATTACGTTTCCATTCAATATAGTTTGGTCCAGTAAGTTTGTTATCCTTAAGTATGGTGAATAGTGGATTGAAGCCCATAATGATCTAATCCTGAGAATCATACATGTAACATATAATCAGAGAGTTGCACAAATCTTAAAACCTATTGGTTTCCTCTAACAATTAATTAAAATTAATGCACTAATATTTAAACACCATAAGTATCTGGTACGTCACGATGGGTGACGTATATACCACTTAAATTTGTTTAAATATTAATTCGGTCCTATTACTAAATAATACGCCACATTAGGGTGGACTATATATTATTTTTCATAGCTAAGTGTATACCATTATTTAAATTCTTAAATTACTCCAACTAAATACATCCGTTTGATATATTAATGGATAATTCCCAGGTCTCGGAGGAGTCACAACGGCCTCGCTTAATACCCAATTCCTAGACAGAATTCTCCATAGTCAACATCAAAAAGAGTATCCAATTTTCCTAACGAATTCTATGAAACTTGGTATGTCACGTTAGGGTGATCTATATAGCTTTCAATATTCGTTATTTAATTTAAGAATTTTGTTCTAGTAATTTCTGCAACCTTTTAAAATACCGTAAATAGTACGTCACGTTAGGTGATCATATATACCATCTACATTATTAAAAAGGTTGTATTACAAACAAAATAATGGAGACCATGAGATTTAATTCCTAATTAATTCCCTCACCCACTTAGAATTTTTTTATTAAAAATTGAGGAATTTTAAAAATTAAATGGGGCCTATGTCGTTACAATTATGTCTAACATGCATTCCAAATACATACATAATTTAACAACATAAAACATTTAATTATAGCAATAAATAAAAAATTTATGTCCATGTCGTCCTAATTATGTTAAACATGCAATTAAAAATTACACACATAATTAACAACACACATAATAATTATTTAAATCAATAATTAAAAAATTAAATAGCGAAATTTAAAATTAAAGCAATAATTAAATCCACTATTATGGCCCCAAAGTTAATTGTTGCAGCTGCTGTCCATGCACTTCGAACATCAACGAGAGGAAAGAGGCGTTACCGCCTGATGCCCCAATCTACGGCGCATGTTGAACCCGCGTTAAACTATTCTTCAAAGGTCACCACTTGTTAAAACAAACAAAAAAACATTTATTTTGTTAGTCTTCCACCTGGTGACTACTTTCAGCGGATGATTACTACACACGCATGGACCCAACAAAATATTCAACAAGTGATCCTTTTTTTTTTAACTATTCGTTCTTTGCCGCCTGCAACAGACTCGTAAGCAGCAAAAAAATTATCACCAGAAGCATGCGCAGCAGAAGCAAAATATTTCCAGATCCGATTTTCAGCGGCACGTAATTGTTGCAAAATACCCGAATTTATATAAAATCCATCAAACGATTACATAAAAAATAGATCTAATACAAAACTAATTTTGTAAAATCTATTCTAACACGATCAACCCTCGTGTTTACAACCACGATAAACCACGTGGAAACCAAACAAAATAACCACGATTAAACCACGTGGGATCCAAACACATAATTAAAATATACATGGCCATAATAGTGGATAACAACCTGCAAAAAAGAATTATACAAGCCTACCACTATATACATGCATATATAATTACGACAAGGACATCGTATCAAAAATCGCAGAACCATTGAACCTAGCTCTTGATGCCAATTGTTGGGACAATCAGATCTTGGCACTGCGATTTTTGATACAATAAATTAACGAGTACGAATAGAAAAATCACCTTGTTAACGGTTGATTCCACGCTCTTCTATTGTATTCCCAAATTCCCTTGAGCGAAGTGTGGCCTTCGTCTTCTCAAGTTAACCTCTCTTCTTGCTCCTGGGTGGCTACAAAATTTTTTCGACCAGCCCCCAGCAAGAAGAGAATAAGAATATATATAGGCTACAATAGGGATCATGGACAATTAGGTTGGGCCTTCTAATTACATCTTGAGCCTAGCCCAATGTAATTAAATATTAATTCAATCCACTAAAGAATTAATATTTGCACTACCTTTCCTAATACCGTAATTTAATTAATTAATTCGGTTCCAATATTATTTGCTTATTAAATTCCCCATGTTTAAAATATCGCATGTCCATTAATTAAATAAATTACTGATAATTCATTTAATTAATATCTTTTATCCTTGATCATCCACTCAACCTTTATTTAATTATGCCGGAATAAATCCACCTGCAGGGTTTCACATAATTAAATCTTTTTGAGCTTTCAAGGGGACATCATTAACCCGAATATTATCAGGACATGGATTCCTTCAATAAATAATATCCCACCATATATATTATTTCATCACCCAAAATATAATGATATAATTCACAAGAATTATTTCATATATAAATCAAAGCATGTAAATAATATACACGTGTCAATTACTATATCTGGATTAAGAACCTAAGCATTAATAATAACATAGAATCTTAGTTCTCCTTCTTAATCAGTATAAGGGAACAATTCTAAATTTGATCATGTTCAATATACACAAAGTATACTAGTATTATTTATTAGTCAATATAACCTAATCTAAATAATACTACAGCCATTCCAGTGGATTGTCTAACTCCACCTGTGCTGTGAACCTTATTATATTATATAAACCGTATTTAACAATCTAATATTCTGTATCCCATTTGATACTAGATTGTCCACAATATATAATATTAGACAGCATGTAAACATTTAAACGATTCTCAATAAAACTGGGCCAGAAATAAATGTATATACTTTAAATAAATATTTTCAATATACACCAACAATGAAGCCTTATACGGAAGAAGATGTCGATCTCCCTTGTGTTGGGAAGTGGTTGGAGAGCGGAAGATTTTAGGGCCCGAACTAGTCCAACAGACGAGAGAAACTATCGAACTTATACGAGGACGGCTGGTAGCAGCCCAGGATAGACAGAAGAAATATGCAGACCAGAACCGCAAGGACAAAGAATATGAGGTAGGAGAGTTCGTGATGCTAAAAGTATCGCCGTGGAAGGGATTGATGAGATTTGGAAAGAAAGCGAAGCTAAGTCCGAGGTTTATAAGACCTTTTGAGATTTTGAGGCGTGTTGGAAAGTTAGCCTATGAACTAGCCTTGCCCCCGAGCTTGCAGCAAGTGCATAATGTGTTTCATGTGTCCATGCTATGACCATACCACACGGACTTTCGGCATGTGATAAAATACGACCAGATAGACCTACAGCCAGATTTGACTTATGTGGAGAAACCAGTGGAAATCATGGATAGAAAAGAACAAGTGCTGAGGAACAAGGTTGTCAAACTAGTGAGAGTTTTGTGGAGGAACCAGAATGTCGAAGAATCAACATGGGAACTAGAGGGCACGATGCGTGAAAAGTACCCCCAACTGTTTTCAACCTGATTCCGGGACGGAATCCTTTTAAGGAGGGGAGGCTGTAAGAACTCTAATTTTTGTAATATTTTTTTTATATAATATCATATGACATTGTGAATTTTGAACCTTTTGAGTCACCCATGTTGTTTAATTGAATGGATTATCTGAGAAATTTATGTTGTTACATTCACTGTGTAAGGAAAAGGGAAGATTGCTGAAGGCAAGAGTCTTATTGCTAGTACGATTTATAAAACTTGGGATTTGAGAGTTATTAGAGTATTAAAAGATCTTTTGAGACTATGACAAGGGGTTATGGAAATTTAAGGAATTTACACAAAATAAGTACTTAAGGAATTACAAGGGAAATCTCTACGCGACAAAATATTATTATGAGGAGTTAATTAAGATACGATATGAATTAAAGATTAAGTGACAGCCATTGGTGGAGAAATAAGAATACAAGGAAGGATAATACATGCAAGTATCATGTAACTAGGTAATTAGGAAAGTAAACTAGGAAGCAAAAAGGAACTAGATGAATAGTAACTAGTTAGTGGTGCATTATCCAAGGAGACAAGGAGGCATGGTTGGCACCTAGGAAGCTAGTACTAGGCTTGTAAACATGTGACTATATACATATAACAATACATAACACAATAATACATATCTTAACACATCACCCAACCAAAACAACTCAACCACCCCTTTATTCAAGAGCTCTCGACCAAGCACTCAAGGAGAAGAAGAAGAAAAATTTTCTTCAACTTCCCCTCACTTACAAATCAAGGAAAAATTCCTAGGTCTTCTACACACTATAAAGAAGGTATGCTATGAATTTCAACCCATTTTATCAATCCAATCTTGAGATATTAATTGTTAAAGATAGAGTGAATAGTAACCAAGTGTGTTTATCTTTTAGATCTTGAAGGATTAAGGGTTGTAGGAGCTCATCTAAGTGTTCTTAGAGACTATAAAGCTCATCCAAGGTTCCTAGGCACTCAAGAAGGTATAAAATCCTCACCCCTCTTAACCATGGATTATTTATGATGTATAATTTTAGATCCATGAACCTTAGTGTAAATCTTGGTTATAAGAGTTATGGATGATGAAAATCTTGAGTTTAAATGTTTTTTATGTGATTTTTAAGCTTGTATTTAGTGTATATAACTCCATGTGTGCTATAGAGTATAATCTTGGTGGTTTAGATGATGGTTGTGGTGTATACATAGAATTCTTTAATGGTTAAGAAAGATTGCAAGCTGTGTAAAATTTCTGGGAACATGTACAGTCTTGTAGGAGGGTTTGGAACCCCTAAATCTTGTCTCCCGAGGTCCTAATGCATATGGTTAGAAAGGTATTTGAATGTAGTTTCCAGAAATGTAAGGTTCATGACTAGGTGATGTGTAGATTTTGAGTTATGGCCCGAGAAGTGAAGAGTGGTTCTGGAATCCAAACTGCACTATATGGCCCACTTGTGAGCCCTCTTTAAACCCCTAAAAATTTATGTAGGATCCTGGAAACATTAGGAGAGCTATTAATTGTAGTGGTGAAGGCTACCCAAAAAGAATTGGATTAAAATATATATTTTTCAATTTTATAAAAATGTTAGAGTAAAGTTCGCGTAAGTGAAAAAGTCGTAAGAGGAGTTAGTTGAGTATGATTTTAAGGAGGAATTAATACGCTTCGAATATGGTAACCAAATTAAGTCGAATAGGTGACGAGCATAATTGAGTGATGGCATGAACCTATAGTGGGACTAGAGAGTCATAGGACGAAGTCATTAAGTTAGTTTTGTGTCCTCTAAAACCTTGTAAATAAAAGGTATTGTTAAGGTACTAACGAACGACTATTGGTTATGTATAGATCTTCATTCCACTCCGCAAGCTCGACCACCCCAACCTCACCAAGGCAAGTTTACTTTTCAAAACTTACATATATAAGGACTTTCACTATTGTGTTTGTAGCTTTCAATCGTATTATATGCTTATGCTTATTGAGGTTATGATGAAGTTTGAGATATATGCACATATATGCTTGTACCCCCATGAACTTAGAATGAAATGTTTTCTTCGGACAACGACTCTAGCAATAAAGGTCGTAGCGGTCCAAATATACCATTGACCGGGGAGTGGTATATTATTGTATCGCGATTAAATTGCGAAAACCCGAAGGGTCATTCGGGAAGTATCGTATACTTAAGTATTTATTATTTTTTATATATATTATCATAAATACTCAAAAAGATAATGTAATTATTCCAACTCCAACTACTGCTACTTTTGTAGCATCTCCCATGAACACATATATCTCGCCATCTCTAAGCATTCTGGATTGTTGGAACCCCTGCATAGAGTTACAAACATGGTCAGTGGCTCCTGTATCTACACACCAAGTGCTCGTAGATATAGCCGCTATATATGTTTCTGTAACTAGAGAAAGAGACATACCCGTATTGTTTGTCTTCTTAGGAAGAGGACAATCCTGTTTCCAGTGACCTGACTGCTTGCACCTGAAGCACTTGCCCTTAGGCTTTTTCACAGCACCTTGAACTCCCTCGGTATTAGCGACCTTTCCAGCTTTCTGTGTTTGAACCTTTTTCTTCTTCTTGCCTTTCGGCTTAGAGGAAGAAGCTTTTTCAGCCACATTCACTTGAACATTCTGCTTAAAGAGTCCTTCAGCTGCCTGAAGTTCTGTCAGAAGTTCCGCGAGACTATACACCCTTTTGTTCATGGTGTAATTCAAGCAGAACTGCTCAAAACTTTTGGGCAGACTCATAAGGATGATATCGATCTGGGTTTCCCCATCAATATCAGCACCAAGGATCTCCATCTCATTCAGATGAGACATCATCCTGAGAACATGATCCCTTACAGGTGTTCCTTCAGCCATCTAAGTGTTCATTAAAGCCTTCATTGCTACTTGCCTAGCAGCCCTATTCTGTTCCCCAAAAAGTTCCTTGAGATTAAAGAGCATATCTTAAGCAGTGGCCATAGCCTGATGCTGATGCTGCAAAACACCCGACATTGCTGCCAGAATGTAACATCGCGACATCTCATCAGCCTTAACCCACCGCTTATAATACTCCTTCTCACTTTCAGGAGCATCTTCAGCAGGCTGATCTGGCTTGGGTTCATAAGTACAAAATTTGTACTCCTCAGCAGTCAACACTATGTCCAAATTACGTTTCCATTCAATATAGTTTGGTCCAGTAAGTTTGTTATCCTTAAGTATGGTGAATAGTGGATTGAAGCCCATAATGATCTAATCCTGAGAATCATACATGTAACATATAATCAGAGAGTTGCACAAATCTTAAAACCTATTGGTTTCCTCTAACAATTAATTAAAATTAATGCACTAATATTTAAACACCATAAGTATCTGGTACGTCACGATGGGTGACGTATATACCACTTAAATTCGTTTAAATATTAATTCGGTCCTATTACTAAATAATACGTCACATTAGGGTGGACTATATATTATTTTTCATAGCTAAGTGTATACCATTATTTAAATTCTTAAATTACTCCAACTAAATACATCCGTTTGATATATTAATGGATAATTCCCAGGTCTCGGAGGAGTCACAACGGCCTCGCTTAATACCCAATTCCTAGACAGAATTCTCCATAGTCAACATCAAAAAGAGTATCCAATTTTCCTAACGAATTCTATGAAACTTGGTATGTCACGTTAGGGTGATCTATATACCTTTCAATATTCGTTATTTAATTTAAGAATTTTGTTCTAGTATTTTCTGCAACCTTTTAAAATACCGTAAATAGTACGCCACGGTAGGTGATCATATATACCATCTACATTATTAAAAAGGTTGTATTACAAACAAAATAATGGAGACCATGAGATTTAATTCCTAATTAATTCCCTCACCCAATTAGAATTTTTTTATTAAAAATTGAGGAATTTTAAAAATTAAATGGGGCCTATGTCGTTACAATTATGTCTAACATGCATTCCAAATACATACATAATTTAACAACATAAAACATTTAATTATAGCAATAAATAAAAAATTTATGTCCATGTCGTCCTAATTATGTTAAACATGCAATTAAAAATTACACACATAATTAACAACACACATAATAATTATTTAAATCAATAATTAAAAAATTAAATAGCGAAATTAAAAATTAAAGCAATAATTAAATCCACTATTATGGCCCCAAAGTTAATTATTGCAGCTGCTGTCCATGCACTTCGAACATCAACGATAGGAAAGAGGCGTTACCGCCTGATGCCCCAATCTACGGCGCATGTTGAACCCGCGTTAAACTATTCTTCAAAGGTCACCATTTGTTAAAACAAACAAAAAAACATTTATTTTGTTAGTCTTCCACCTGGTGACTACTTTTAGCGGATGATTACTACACACGCATGGACCCAACAAAATATTCAACAAGTGATCCTTTTTTTTTAACTGTTCGTTCTTTGCCGCTTGCAACAGACTCGTAAGCAGCAAAAAAAATTATCACCAGAAGCATGCGCAGCAGAAGCAAAATATTTCCAGATCCGATTTTCAGCGGCACGTAATTGTTGCAAAATACCCGAATTTATATAAAATCCATCAAACGATTACATAAAAAATAGATCTAATACAAAACTAATTTTTTAAATCTATTCTAACACGATCAACCCTCGTGTTTACAACCACGATAAACCACGTGGAAACCAAACAAAATAACCACGATTAAACCACGTGGGATCCAAACACATAATTAAAATATACATGGCCATAATAGTGGATAACAACCTGCAAAAAAGAATTATACAAGCCTACCACTATATACATGCATATATAATTACGACAAGGACATCGTATCAAAAATCGCAGAACCATTGAACCTAGCTCTTGATGCCAATTGTTGGGACAATCAGATCTTGGCACTGCGATTTTTGATACAATAAATTAACGAGTACGAATAGAAAAATTATCTTGTTAACGGTTGATTCCACGCTCTTCTATTGTATTCCCAAATTCCCTTGAGCGAAGTGTGGTCTTCGTCTTCTCAAGTTAACCTCTCTTCTTGCTCCTGGGTGGCTACAAAATTTTTTCGACCAGCCCCCAGCAAGAAGAGAATAAGAATATATATAGGCTACAATAGGGATCATGGACAATTAGGTTGGGCCTTCTAATTACATCTTGAGCCTAGCCCAATGTAATTAAATATTAATTCAATCCACTAAAGAAATAATATTTGCACTACCTTTCCTAATACCGTAATTTAATTAATTAATTCGGTTCCAATATTATTTGCTTATTAAATTCCCCATGTTTAAAATATCGCATGTCCATTTATTAAATAAATTACTGATAATTCATTTAATTAATATCTTTTATCCTTGATCATCCACTCAACCTTTATTTAATTATTCCGGAATAAATCCACCTGCAGGGTTTCACATAATTAAATCTTTTTGAGCTTTCAAGGGGACATCATTAACCCGAATATTATCAGGACATGGATTCCTTCAATAAATAATATCCCACCATATATATTATTTCATCACCCAAAATATAATGATATAATTCACAAGAATTATTTCATATATAAATCAAAGCATGTAAATAATATGCACGTGTCAATTACTATATCTGCATTAAGAACCTAAGCATTAATAATAACATAGAATCTTAGTTCTCCTTCTTAATCAGTATAAGGGAACAATTCTCAATTTGATCCTGTTCAATATACACAAAGTATACTAGTATTATTTATTAGTCAATATAACCTAATCTAAATAATACTACAGCCATTCCAGTGGATTGTCTAACTCCACCTGTGCTGTGAACCTTATTATATTATATAAACTGTATTTAACAATCTAATATTCTGTATCCCATTTGATACTAGATTGTCCACAATGTATAATATTAGACAGCATGTAAACATTTAAACGATTCTCAATAAAACAGAGCCAGAAATAAATGTATATACTTTAAATAAATATTTTCAATATACACCAACAATGAAGCCTTATACGGAAGAAGATGTCGATCTCCCTTGTGTTGGGAAGTGGTTGGAGAGCGGAAGATTTTAGGGCCCGAACTGGTCCAACAGACGAGAGAAACTATCGAACTTATACGAGGACGGCTGGTAGCAGCCCAGGATAGACAAAAGAAATATGCAGACCAGAACCGCAAGGACAAAGAATATGAGGTAGGAGAGTTCGTGATGCTAAAAGTATCGCCGTGGAAGGGATTGATGAGATTTGGAAAGAAAGCGAAGCTAAGTCCGAGGTTTATAGGACCTTTTGAGATTTTGAGGCGTGTTGGAAAGTTAGCCTATGAACTAGCCTTGCCCCCGAGCTTGCAGCAAGTGCATAATGTGTTTCATGTGTCCATGCTACGGCCATACCACACGGACTTTCGGCATGTGATAGAATACGACCAGATAGACCTACTGCCAGATTTGACTTATGTGGAGAAACCAGTGGAAATCATGGATAGAAAAGAACAAGTGCTGAGGAACAAGGTTGTCAAACTAGTGAGAGTTTTGTGGAGGAACCAGAATGTCGAAGAATCAACATGGGAACTAGAGGGCACGATGCGTGAAAAGTACCCCCAACTGTTTTCAACCTGATTCCGGGACGGCATCCTTTTAAGGAGGGGAGGCTGTAAGAACTCTAATTTTTGTAATATTTTTTTTTATATAATATCATATGACATTGTGAATTTGGAACCTTTTGAGTCACCCATGTTGTTTAATTGAATGGATTATCTGAGAAATTTATGTTGTTACATTCACTGTGTAAGGAAAAGGGAAGATTGCTGAAGGCAAGAGTCTTATTGCTAGTAAGATTTATAAAACTTGGGATTTAAGAGTTATTAGAGTATTAAAAGATCTTTTGAGACTATGACAAGGGGTTATGGATATTTAAGGAATTTACACAAAATAAGTACTTAAGGAATTACAAGGGAAATCTCTACGCGACAAAATATTATTACGAGGAGTTAATTAAGATACGATATGAATTAAAGATTAAGTGACAGCCATTGGTGGAGAAATAAGAATACAAGGAAGGATAATACATGCAAGTATCATGTAACTAGGTAATTAGGAAAGTAAACTAGGAAGCAAAAAGGAACTAGATGAATAGTAACTAGTTAGTGGTGCATTATCCAAGGAGACAAGGAGGCATGGTTGGCACCTAGGAAGCTAGTACTAGGCTTGTAAACATGTGACTATATACATATAACAATACATAACACAATAATACATATCTTAACACATCACCCAACCAAAACAACTCAACCCCCCCCTTTATTCAAGAGCTCTCGGCCAAGCACTCAAGGAGAAGAAGAAGAAAAATTTTCTTCAACTTCCCCTTACTTACAAATCAAGGCAAAATTCCTAGGTCTTCTACACACTATAAAGAAGGTATGCTATGAATTTCAACCCATTTTATCCATCCAATATTGAGATATTAATTGTTAAAGATAGAGTGAATAGTAACCAAGTGTGTTTATCTTTTAGATCTTGAAGGATTAAGGGTTGTAGGAGCTCATCTAAGTGTTCTTAGAGAATATAAAGCTCATCCAAGGTTCCTAGGCACTCAAGAAGGTATAAAATCCTCACCCCTCTTAACCATGTATTATTTATGATGTATAATTTTAGATCCATGAACCTTAGTGTAAATCTTGGTTATAAGAGTTATGGATGATGAAAATCTTGAGTTTAAATATTTTTTATGTGATTTTTAAGCTTGTATTTAGTGTATATAACTCCATGTGTGCTATAGAGTATAATCTTGGTGGTTTAGATGATGGTTGTGGTGTATACATAGAATTCTTGAATGGTTAAGAAAGATTGCAAGCTGTGTAAAATTTCTGGGAACATGTACTGTCTTGTAGGAGGGTTTGGAACCCCTAAATCTTGTCTCCCGAGGTCCTAATGCATATGGTTAGAAAGGTATTTGAATGTAGTTTCCAGAAATGTAAGGTTCATGACTAGGTGATGTGTAGATTTTGAGTTATGGGCCGAGAAGTGAAGAGTGGTTCTGGAATCCGAACTGCACTATATGGCCCACTTGTGAGCCCTCTTTAAACCCCTAAAAATTTATGTAGGATCCTGGAAACATTAGGAGAGCTATTAATTGTAGTGGTGAAGGATACCCAAAAAGAATTGGATTAAAATATATATTTTTCAATTTTATAAAAATGTTAGAGTAAAGTTCGCGCAAGTGAAAAAGTCGTAAGAGGAGTTAGTTGAGTATGATTTTAAGGAGGAATTAATACGCTTCGAATATGGTAACCAAATTAAGTCGAATAAGTGACGAGCATAATCGGGTGATGGCATGAACCTATAGTGGGACTAGAGAGTCATAGGACGAAGTCATTAAGTTAGTTTTGTGTCCTCTAAAACATTGTAAATAAAAGGTATTGTTAAGGTACTAACGAACGACTATTGGTTATGTATAGATCTTCATTCCACTCCGCAAGCTCGACCACCCCAACCTCACCAAGGCAAGTTTACTTTTCAAAACTTACATATATAAGGACTTTCACTGTTGTGTTTGTAGCTTTCAATCGTATTATATGCTTATGCTTATTGAGGTTATGATGAAGTTTGAGATATATGCACATATATGCTTGTACCCCCATGAACTTAGAATGAAATGTTTTCTTCGGACAACGACTCTAGCAATAGAGGTCGTAGCGGTCCAAATATACCATTGACCGGGGAGTGGTATATTATTGTATCGCGATTAAATTGCGAAAACCCGAAGGGTCATTCGGGAAGTATCGTATGCTTAAGTATTTATTATTTTTTTATATATATTATCATAAATACTCAAAAATACCTATCTTGGATTAAAAGCTGGTTTAATTAAATAATTATTTTATTAATTATTTATATTAAATCTTAAAATATCATTTATTAATTATTGTTCATTATTTTAAAGACAAAACTAATCCAAGATACCTTTAGCGTTTCAAACTCGAACTCTTTCGAACCCAAAACATTTTCGAAAACCCCCGATCAGGTTTTGCTTCTTGTACGATTTCAAGAATTATCGGTCGACTGATGTCAGACCTCAACTACTCAGTTTTCAATCAAAATAAAGTTTTTAAAAGAAAAAGAAAAGGGACTCTGGCAGGTGTGGGAATCGTTGACGAATGATTCCCGGGATGTGTAAGCGGTCGTGAGCCAGGCGGTCCATCAATTATTATTCCGGCCCAGGTGTTGCCGAAGGATGATTACGGATGTAGTTTTCATCGAGGGTGATTACGGATGTAGTTTTCACCCGAGGATAGTTACGGATGTAGTTTCTATCCTTCTACCGGTAGAGAAGACCCTCGGATTATTGGGCTTGGATGTGGCGATTGATCATCGTCAATCCCTATCATGTTTTATGTTTTCTTTAAGTCCCATTCCTCCAATTTGGAAAAATGCTCTGACACTGCTTCTTAGGCCTAAGTGCCAAGTTGCCGATAGTGTCCTATTTTGATGAGAAAGATGTTGACTTCATGCAGTATCTAGAACTGCAAGTTTACTTTGAAAACAAGGGCACGGATTGGTGCACCTTTGAAATTTATCAACGATGACAAATGATTTTATAACCGATTGATATAAACGAGTTTAATAACTGCTAAACACATGTAATGTTATATTGCTTACCTTATATATATATTTCTTGCTGAGCTATAGTTGCTCACTCTTGCTTGCTTTCAAATTTACAAACACAACAGTTAAGAGAAATGGCAAGACCCAGACAGACTGCCCGAAAGCAGGTGACTGGGCCCGAGGCAGCAGTTGAGATTCCACCGGTAGGCCCCATTAGCCGGATTGGTTGGCAACTTTTGTTAGTACGTTTAGTTATAAGTATGACCTGCGCAAGGCAGTGTACCGTAACAAACATTCAAGCCGCTAACACCGCTTCATATCGAAGTATTGTTGGTAGCATATATGCTATTTAATTCTGTCTGTAATAACTCTGAAGCTTTTACTTTTGCTCAATCAAATGTATGACATTTTTGAGACTCTAACCTGTGTGTGTGTGTGTGTGTGTGCGTGCGGTGTGAGTTTTATTGTGGGGTCGATGGCTGTTATATATATTATGTGCAAGAACAGGTATGTTATTAATGGAAAATGGACCGTGAGCGCCTAGATCTCCGACCCCGGATCTGGGGGCGTCACAATTACTGATATCTGATTTTAGCATCTCCAGGCTTGTTACTGAAATAATTCCTAACTGCATGCAGAATTTCATTCTTAAAATATTTCTATAGTTGATCTGCATTTCAGTTAGCTTCCTGATTTCTTCATCAGCTTCGATTCCATGATTCATTTTATGTCTTGTGGTATTTGTTATCATCATCCATATACATGCATGTCTCAATATATGCTATATGGGGGAGCAGACGAATTTTCGATTGTAAGTTCCAGTTTTCAGGTTCTAGTCTTCAGTTTTCAGTTTTCGGTTGCATATAAGGGAGAAGACGAATTTTCGATTGCAAGTTCCAGTTTTCAGTTGTCATTATAATAGATTTCAAAAAACTGGTCAAAAATGACAACTGAAAATTGGAACTTGAACTTCCAGTTTTCAGTTTTCGGTTGCATATAAGGTTGTAATCAGACGAATTTCTGATTGTAAGTTCCAGTTTTCAGTTGAAACCTCATTTGCAACCTCAATTTCTGATTGGAAGTTTTCAGTCTTCAGTTTTCAGTTGCAACTTTTGCAACCTCATTTGCAACTTTTACAACCTCATTTGCAACTTCCAGTTTTCATTTGCAACCTCATTTGCAACTTCCAGTTTTTAGTTGCAACCTCATTTGCAACTTCCAGTTTTCAGTTGCAACCTCATTTGCAACTTCCAGTTTTCAGTTGCAACCTCATTTGCAACTCACACGACTGGCGCCGCCCTGAAGTTGCAAATGAGGTTGCAAAGGTTGCAAAATGTATTTTTAAAATTAAGAAAAGTATGGATGGTAATTTTAGAATTTTAGAAAGTTGGGCTATATATTTTTAAAAGTCCAATAGTTGGCATGGGTAGTTTTGAACTTATCCCATATATATACTGATCACAAAACTACGGTAGAGCGAATTGAACCTAGGGTTTCCTAGGTGGAGAAGTAGAAAACAACCACTCAAGTAAGAAGATACTCCTCCGTCCCCTATTTGTTTACATTGGATGAGGATACGAAGACCAAGATAATATATAAAAGAGTAAAGTTAGATGAAAAGTGAGTAAAGTGATGGGATCTATCAATATTTAATAATAGATTTGAGATAATGGAGGAAAGTCGTGGGTGTAATAGTATTTTTTATTGTTAAATATGAGATAGTGGGTGAAGGTAGTGAGTGTAATAGTGGGGAAAACTTAGTATTTATGGTAACATAAAAAAATAAGAGAGACATCCAAAATAGTAACTGTAAAGAAATTTAAGAAATATGAGAGGGACAAAGGAAGTAATAGATAAAAGTATTGTTGTTTTTAATTTATAAAATATTTCTTTATCTAGAATTTTGGATAAATTAATAATATCATTATTAAGTATTAATCATTGATTTTTTTCAAAAAAAAGTATTAATCATTGATAATCGATTATTATTAAAAAAGTTACATCAGTCATGTATTTGTATTATAAAATTAGCATTCAGTATTTGATAGTTATATATAATAGTATATTTTAATTATCCTTACGAAAAAGTTTTTTGTACAAATTGATATTAAATTATTTAAAAAGTACCAATTAAATACTTCTAATAAAACATATATATATATATTATATATTTTTATGTATTCTATCCTTTATGCTACAATAGCTGGAATATCCGTTATATATTATATTAAAATGAGTGTATTCAAATTACTTTGTTTTATATGTATAAAATGAGTACATATTATTAACTGGTTGCAAAAAACTATATATTAGGCATTTTCAAGTCATGTGTGTAGGATTTAAATACTGTATTTTATCTTATTCTGCCTTATTAATGAAAAATGATTTTTACGAGTATCTAACTAAAGGATCCCTTTTAGTTAGATTAAATTTTATTATATTAGAATATAATTCTTGACTTTGTTTTGTCGAGATCCTTGATAAGTTTATTGTTGGTTTATAATATAAATAGTCTTATATTTTTTCTTTTTTGTCAATTTTATGAGTTTCCAGGTAAATGTATTCAGGGTACTTTGGGGAGCTTTGCATGTTAAAGGCCGAGAATAAAGGATGAATAATAGAGGAAGAAAGGAGGATCTCGATGGACAAGGCAACCTAGCTACCAAAACTGATGGTGGACAAGGCAACCTAACTACTAAAATTGATGGCAACAAGGACTCTAGCTACCCTTTCTAAACGATGTAGTTGTGTAGTAAGACACTCTTTTTCCCCTGAATTTCTTTTCCATAGGATTTTATTTTTGCGGGATTTTAACGAGACCTTCTTTAAATGGTTTTCTTTTCGAACATTTAAAGTTTTATTATCTAAACTTCCGGAGGAATCTCTTTCCTTAGTTACGACCTATGAATTGGCTAAGCATATCTTTCCTTTCGATTAGATGATAAGCTTTTGTGGATGAAAGGAACCTTTCCAGGCCCATTACTCTTTGAGTTAGAGTACTTTCCACTTCTTATTAATGAAAGTTCTCTTTCTTGAAAAAAAAAAAAATAAGTACTTTCCACTTCTTATTAATGAAAGTTCTCTTTCTTGAAAAAAAAAATAAGGTTTAATATTAATTGAATCAAACCAGGTGGCTAGTACTTGAGAAGAAATACAAACTTTATTCTGCTTTAAAAAGGTAAAACTAGTACATATACAGTGCATGCGTGATAATGAGTTGCACATACATTATTTAAACTATATAATTAAGCGTGCATACATTCAACACACCACATGCACCATTCTGTAGCTGGAGTACGTACATAGCATTATTTTCAAATAATGCTAAATAATGGAGTACGTTCCATGTGGAAATTTACTGCACAACGAGGTTGTTTATTGTGACCAAAGAGGCCAAAGTCCCTCTCATCCTCTGGTTTATTATCCTCGTCGAACATTTCAAATAAGTAGGTTTCAATAGGACCAGGCCTCTTTGGAGTACCAACAGTAGAAGTAACATGTTTTACCAGATTCTCATAATAGGTGCAAGCATCTTCAGAAGACAAAAGTGCTCTTCTACCGTGTACACCTGGCGGCCCCCCCTTTTGAGGGTAGCCGGTCTCGGTTATTACAGCTTCCAAACTTAGGGAGGAGGAGAAGCCAGTTCCATTCAACATGGCTGGACCGCTATTTTTCTCTAGAGCAGTGTAGATGCCGTCCAACATTGCATCAAAGAGGTTATAGTACGCAAGACCTGTTCCGTTATCGATGAATTCTGGGGATTGTTTTGTGAACAATACGTATGGCAACTTTATTTGATTAGGGTTATTAATGTAAGCATAGTATGGGTAGACAGTGAACAGAATCGGTTGGTTGGTATCAGTTAAAAAACCGATGATTGGATTCATAAACCACATCACATCTCCCCTGAAGTTAGCTTCTGATGGTGGCCATGCTGTGTTCTCATCGATGACAGTCGTGTCAAGAGTCGTAGACACTCTCACTTTCTGAAATAGGCCTGCATCTTTAACTGCATTGAAGATGTTGGTCATTGCAGGGACAACAAAGGTTGCATACCTTGAGTGGGGATTCACAGGAGTGACTTCATTTCCTACTGATATGTACTTGATATTCACGTCGGGATAGTAGTTTAGAACATTTGTTCGAACCCATCTCTGGGCGGAGGGAATGTCTGAGGCCAGTTGCTGAAGATCTGTGTTTGGCACACCTAGTACCAGTTCAATACCTGATCCCTTTAGCGCTTGCAGAACTTCTGGGTCTGGGAGGTAGATTCTCATACCCCCTACGCCTTGTGACCTGTACAGATCTACCACTTCTCTAGGTGGCAAATATTTGTTTCCGTCCTCCCTTCCATAAGCCACACCAACAGTTGCTGCACCTGCATGTCTCCAGTTGATGAAATTATTAGCAAACTAAATATGCATGTGCTTGTGCTCGTGTGCTAGAGGATAGAAGAAATACCTGTTAAAATTAGTTCTGCAATTAGCAACATGGTTAGAAATGCTAGAGTAACTAGTGAGAAAAAAGGAGATGAAAACATTGTATTCTAGTTCTCAGTCGTCTCACATTCAAAATTGCAGTAACAAGTAAGAGCTTAAATAAAGGAATGAGCTCTGTGAATCTTTCAAATAAACACTGCAAATAATACAGAGATAGGGCCTACCACCGGAAATAATCCTTTTTACTTGATATATACATCAATAATATTTAGAATACTCAGGTTGTGTTCACTTGGGAAGAATGGAATGAAGTAGGAATGGAATGAAAATTGTAAACAAAATTTATGAAGAAAGAAGGGATGTTGGGGTAAATAATGAACAAATATGAGGGAGAAGGAATTTCTTATGATGAAAATTGGAAGGAAAATGATGATGATTGGGAATGGAGCATTCCTTCCAAAACATGTGGGTTAGAACTTTAGTTTAAATTATGTGGAAAGGAATGAAGTAAGGAATGAAAATTTAAACATTTTTCCCAATCTTCCCCAAATAAGAGTATAAATTTCATTCCATTCTTCCCCCATTCCATTCAAGTGAAGTGAATATAGCCTCAATGTGTGCGGACCCATTTTAGTTGATACATTGGTAGCATTTAGAATACTTAATATAAAAATGAGTAATTAGCACATTGAGCCCCTTAACTTTAGAGGCTTTTTCAATTGGATCCTACTATATGTCACGCTTATGTTCAAATCTATACTAGGTACCTGTTTTTCCAGGACATTTACAAGACCTTTTTGTCTTCCACATATGAATGCGTAATTTCCAGCATTTTCCATGTGCAAGTGCAAGTCATCCTTTAGCAATACAACAAACTAGTACCAACTTGAATTATTTTCAGCTTTAACTTAGGGTCCATCCAATTGGGTACATCCCATCATTGGGATCTCCATCATTGAGATATGTAAAATGTTATTTTCATTTTATATTAAGTATTCTAATTGTTACTCCTTCCGATTTCTTATTTTTTCAAAATAGGGTGTTTGGCACGAATTTTAAGGTGAATTTTAAGGATATTTCCATAACTTTTTTTAAACTTTTCTTTTTTTAATGGATAGGACAGAGGGAGTACTTCCTTCGTCTATTATTACTTTTACTGTTTGGATTAGACACGTTTGTTAACGTACATTTTTTATCGATAATATTTTTAATTTCGTATTAGTAACAAATATAAAACTTCACTGTATTAAAGTACTAACAAATATGAATCCACCAATCACTCATGACTATATTTGGTCTTATAAATTAAGTATAAATTAATAATTTATCTCCAGTAATGAATAGGAAAGATATAATTTAGAGACAGTGAGACAGGGATACAGTAATTAGTAGAGAAACCGGAATGACTGAAGGGACGCAAGTTGCCAAATAATACAAACAAGGCCAATAGGCTACAGTACAACACAATACCAAAAAGAAAATTCATACTTACAGACTAAACCAAGTTGAATTAGAGACAAACGATATATAATTCCAACATTGATTGGAATTAGAGGACAGTTTGCTACTAGAATATATTAACGATATAATACCAACATTGACTAAGAAGACCTGAGTTATAAAAGGAACATAATCAATACTATATTATATTGCTTCACATATATACCAGACATGAATTCTAAAGCAGCGTCGTCTTGGTTTACCTCTTTTTTCTTGCTCATCTTGCTATGCAAGTGCTCTACTTTGTCAGTAAATAACACTACTGATGTGCTCTCCCTGCTTGCACTTAAAGATCAGATTCAAGGCAGCGGCCTGAGCTCATGGAACCAATCTGTTCATTTCTGCCAGTGGCAGGGGATAATATGCAGCAAGCTTCATCATGACAGGATTATATCACTCAACCTCTCTAGCCAGGGTTTGGTAGGCTCCATATCACCTCATATCGGAAATCTTAGCTTTCTAAGGGTCCTCCACCTTGGACATAACAAATTCCACGGCTCCATCCCCCCAGAAATAGGTCAGTTGTTCCGTCTCCGACATTTGGATATGAGAAATAATTCTTTTACTGGCAAAATCCCCATGAATCTTACACAATGCAAGGATCTTAATCTGATGTATTTAGGAGAAAATAATCTCACGGGGAGTATCCCTGCAGAGCTTGGTTCATTTCTAAAACTTAAAAAATTGTATCTTGGATCTAACACTCTTTCTGGAGAAATACCTGCATCTTTTGGTAACTTATCATCCCTAGAGTACTTCAACATTGGAAGTAATAATCTGGAGGGGAATATTCCTGAGACCCTTGGCAGGTTGTCAAAGTTAACATCATTTATTGTTGAATATAATACACTTTCTGGTCAGGTCCCTTCATTAATCTACAACATTTCTTCCATAATAGAGGTTTCTATCATTGAAAACAACCTATCTGGTAGTCTTCCGCCAAACCTCGGCGATACTCTTCCAAACCTGGTCGAATTCATGGCAACTGGAAATAGCTTTTCAGGGCCTTTTCCAAGGTCACTAAATAACGCTACCATGCTTCGGCGATTCAATGTTATGGACAACTTCCTCACAGGAAAGGTTCCCAGTGACTTGGGAGCCCTTCAGAATCTGGAATTGTTCATTATCTCAAATAACCGGCAGCTGGGAACAGGAGAATCAGAAGATTTGAGTTTCATCACTTCTCTAACAAATGCCACATTCCTAAAGTCCCTGGTCATAAGCTATAACAACTTTGGTGGTGCTCTTCCTGTTTCTGTGTCAAACTTATCCAGCCTAGAGTACTTATATGTTGGACATAATCCAATAGTTGGAACTATACCAGAAGCAATAGGAGAACTTCCCAACCTGATTGTACTAGGGCTCGAAACTGCTAAGTTTCACGGTAGTATTCCATCATCTATTGGAAAAATGAAGTTACAAAGACTGATTCTATTTGAAAATAAGCTTACTGGGCCTATCCCAGCTTCTCTAGCAAACATTACTTCTCTTTATGAGTTACATCTAAATGATAACAGATTAGAAGGAAGCATCCCTCTAGAATTTGGTGGTTTTAAATTTCTAAACCTTCTAAACATTTCTCATAACAAATTAAATGGAACCATTCCCAGACAATTATTTGATATCTTCTCCCTAACAAATCTTAATTTATCAAATAATTTTCTCACTGGTTCCTTACCTATTGAGGTGGGTAATCTTAAAAACCTCCAATTACTGGATGTATCTGGAAATAAGTTGTCGGGTGAAATACCCAGTACCCTTGGGAGTTGTATAAGTATAGAAGTGCTTTCTCTGGAGAACAATTTATTTGAAGGAAGGATTCCTCAATCCTTAACTTCTTTAAAGGTTGTACACGAGATTGATGCATCAAGCAACAATATCTCAGGGGAAATCCCAAAATATTTTGGTGACTTCCAATATCTCGAACGTTTGAATCTATCATTCAATGACCTGGAAGGTGACGTGCCAAAAAACGGAATCTTCCAAAATGCAAATGCTGTTTCAGTTGACGGAAACATCAAGCTTTGTGGGGGCAGCAAAGAACTGAACTTGGTGGCATGCCGACTCGATCATTCCGCCAAAAAGAGGTCTCTAGGTTTCATACTAGCAATCTCGCTGGCGGTCTCTTTCTCTGTCCTTGGGCTCCTCATTTATCTTATAATTTATATGAAGAAAAAACCACAAAACACATCTTCTTCAAACTCTTCGAGGAGTCCATATCTCAAAGTTTCTTATGGTGAACTTCTTCAAGCAACGGGTGGATTTTCCCCAGACAATTTGATTGGTGAGGGTAGTTTTGGACGAGTCTATAAAGGGATTCTAGACGAGGGCAGATTGATTGTTGCTGTGAAGGTCTTCAAGCTTCAACATAGAGGATCTTTAAAATCATTCAATGCGGAGTGTGAATCATTGCGTAGTATTCGTCACCGTAATCTCGTTAGGATCATCACGTCTTGCTCTAGCACGGATTTTCAAGGTAACGACTTTAAAGCACTTGTTTTCGAGTTCATGTCTAATGGAAATGTAGAAACGTGGTTGCATCCAGTTGGCGATCGAGAAGAAAATCAACCAAGGAACTTGAACCTGCTTCAAAGACTGAATATTGTTACTGATGTTGCTTCTGCACTAAATTATCTTCATCACCAATGCCACATTTCAGTCATTCATCGTGATCTAAAGCCAAGCAATGTTCTTCTTGACAATGATATGGTAGCTCATGTTAGTGACTTCGGTTTGGCAAAGCTTCTTCCAGGATCAGCGGAAAACTTGAACGGGAATCAAAGTACTTCTCTTGGGGTTAAGGGTTCTATTGGCTACGTTCCTCCTGGTAACTTTTTTATACATATATAAAATCTTTTATGATTACTGTAGCTGTAGATAATTGAGTGATGGTACTTCATAAAAACTTACAAATGCAGAATATGGTATGGGTGGTGCCACAACAACACAAGGGGATGTGTACAGCTATGGCATCTTACTGTTAGAATTGTTCACTGGGAGGAGACCAACTGATGAAATGTTTGCAGAAGGCTTGGACATACACAACTTTGTTCGAACGGCTTTACCAGACCAAGTACATGAGATTGTGGATCCAACATTAATATCTGAAGAACGAGAAGAAGAAGAACAGGCAATGCTAACGTGTATTGCTTCAATACTAAGAATTGGCATTGCATGTTCCGCGCAAACTCCAGGGGAAAGGAAGGACATGAATGAAGTTGATATGGAGTTGCACTCCATCAAAGAACAATACAATGCCTTTCTAAATAGGAAGTATAGCCTCTGACTATCTCCTACTCCTCTACCTCGCTAACTACAGAAGGCAGCACTCAACTGAAATTTATCTTGGCTCAACAAGCCCAATTTATGTTTCCATATATATGTTTTAGTCTCATCTGAAACTATTTACCTCTTTTTAAATGGAATACAAAACATACTAAATGCATTTATCCACTTATATTAATTCTTAACCATAGTCCTAAGGGCTATGTTTAGCATTACCCAATTATTAACTATTAAAAATCACTTAGTGATTCCCTTTTTGATCCAAAAATGAATTTTCAAGTGAAGTATTTTATATTTCTTGTAAACCTGCTTCCTAATTCATATCACCTTAAATTTTTAGGAAAACTAGTAAGTTCGCAAAAACCAATGTACCATAAACTACACTATCTACTTGGTATAAGCGATAAGGTTATCATCATTTACCAGCAATTCATTAACTTTTCTACTGTTTATTAGTTTGATTTTAGTTGAGGACTCATTTTAATGAACTGCTGCCGGCTGCAGCTGAACTCTCTTGATGAGCTGGTGTGTGCAACCTTCTGTGCACTTAATCTTTCCTCTAAGATTGATCGAAGTTGTGTGTTAGAGCTACTACGATCACGAATGTCATTTGGTGTTGTTAGCATCACTATCGTCAACTGCATTATTTCTACCGGAAACCACGTGGAAAAGAAGGCGAAGAGGATCTATGTACATACAATAGAATAATTGTTGTGAAAACTGTTGTAAAAACTTAGCCTATATCAATATCAGCAGCAAAACTACATAATTAAAAACATATACAAAATTAGCAATAGCAAATTGACAGACAACAATTAGATGCACTTCAACAGCTCATTAAAACATTAAACTGAAAATAAAAGAAAATGGGGTAGAGAGTGGCCCGGTGAGGAGTGTGAAAACACTGCCCTAAGGAATCGTGTCCCTTCTCGTGCAAGGTTTTGAGGCAACTCCTTAGCGGTACAACACCCAATTCGATTATTCCTTTCCCGTGCACGAGCGATAAAGGATGTCAACCAAGATTTTCCGTGCTCCAAATAACAATCAATTAGATAATAGATATATGTTTAAGTAAAAGGTGTATGTAATTGATTTTGTAATTGATTTGAGAAAACCGGGCATCGAGAGTTTGGATAGAAATAGAGGAGTAGTTTGTATATGAGTTTCTTCTCGCACTTGGGATTTTTACAGGCCTTCTTCTAAACTTATAACTGATGCATAGTATAATTGACCCAATTAATATAAAGATAATTACAAGTTAAAACTTGAGGATTGTAACAGGCGGTACAACGGAAGGAAATATAACGGGTGTAAAAGTAAAATCTTTGACTGATCAGATTTTATTTGTTGCATATAATAATAATAATAATAATAATAATAATAATAATAATAATAATAATAATAATAATAATAATAATAATAAGGCAAAGTAAATATTCTAAAATTTATTTTTTAAGATATTCGATATTAATAAAAACATCCAACAATCCCCCCAAAAAATACAATTTGAGAAAAGAATAGTATAACAAATATGGAATGAAACTTATTTTATTATGTATTCAATACGGGTAGCTTCCGGCTTGGAACCCGCATCTAGTGACATTTGTCGCAGTTTGAAGAAACTAAGTGGACTACGCGTGGAACTTGAATCTTTTAACCAAACATTGACAAAAGCACACATAATACGGAAAATCAATTGTTAGGGCTTGCTCTATAATGGCCATGCGTAATAACCGACTCATGAGAGTTTTAGAGATTAGCCCATACCTCATAGTTGCGGCCACACAACTCCTCTCACGTAGGTAAATCCTCAAAGGTACTAGTGAACTAGGGATGGGCATTCACCCCGGCCCGCCCGATCCCGATCCGATCCCCGCCCCGCTTGTGGCGGGGAATCGGGGATTTTTTCGGGTACGGGACGGGGAGCGGGGACAATTTTCAAAAAAATCGGGGGGCGGGCCGGGGCTGGGATTTTATGTCTCCCTGGCCCGATCCCCGACCCCCGTCCCGATTCGTCCCCGACTCGATTTCACCACATTAATATATATATATATATATATATATATATATATATATAATCATATATTAATATATACGAATTTCCAATACTTTATATTGGAAATAAAATGATATTTTAATCTTATATGTTTGTCTTTCTAGTAGTTAAATAACTTCACTTCCATGTTATTTATAATTGTTTATGTAAGTAATATTTTTTATCTTAATTTAGTGCTTCAAAAATTGTTTCAAACTCACTAGTTAATGTTTAAAATTGTTTACAATGTTATTTTTTGTTTAAAATGTAATTCCCCGATTCCCCGCGGGAATCCCCGTTACCCGTTCGGGCCGGGGACGGGGAATAAAAAATAATCCCCGACGGGGATCGGGTTTAAATTCGGGGATGGGGGCGGGGATAGCACTCCCTGGCCCCGAAGTGCCCCGATGCCCATCCCTATAGTGAACGGAAAAGTACCTTACAAATTCTACCTTAAGACTTATTAAGAGTATAACCACTCAACCTTACCGTTCACTATATGAGAACTTCATCATCATTGGAATGGGGAAGAAGAATGTATCAATGTACATCTTCTAAGGAGTGTAACTCCATATATTGAAGGCTCTCAAGAAATCATCTATCTAGCTTGTTTCTACCCTTGCAACTTATATAACAAGTAGGGTTGCCACTGTCGATGATGCAATATTATGGGCTAAGCCCCATTCCCCTCGATGAATCTAGGACCTCGCATATTCCTAGATAGACCCATTGTCTTATGGACAAATAATTAGGGTCATATATATTATTTTAATATCACGAAGCATGCTTCCAAATCTTAAACCGGTCTTTTCTTTATCAACAATTTTCTGTTACAACTTACAAACACCAAAAACTAACACACAATGTTAGTAATAACACAATATTATCAACGATAAGGTTTTTGCGTACCACATTTCTGATATATCATTTAATAGTTGTATTGGCCTCAAGTCTTTGACCCAACCATTATCATGCATTTCTGTTACAATTTAAAATCACAAAAGCTAAAAAATTGTTAACAATAATATGAAATTATCGAGTGGTATCAATCCTTGTACCACACATTGTCATTTTGCATTGCTCGGTTTTCACTCAACCATTTTTATCAACATAGACCTGTATTAACTTATAAACAGAAAAAACGCTGAACACGTTATTAGTAAACATAAATAGAAATAATATTAGCATCAAATACTGTAGAAGTCTGTATTTTTCTCAATTAAAATAAGTAACACTTTTGCGTATAAGCTGGGAATATGTTCTCAGCTTTACATATCTGGCCACACTCATACCTATTGTGCAGGGTTGTATTATTACGAGAAATGCCTGGTAAGCTTCCATTGAATTGAACAGACCAAACTTTCTCTTTTACGCAAGAACCAAAATTGTTATAAAACTATTCGATGGTATTGAATCTGCATATACCTCTCAATCGCTTCAACATGAAATCTTTAAAAGGATATAAATAATATATAACATATAACCAAACACTCTTCCACTTGCTTCTACAACATGACATTACCATCCTAATAAAAGGTCACAGTACTGCGGGAATTAATAAAACTTGCCAACTGCAGGTCAACATTGATAAGTAATTCCTTGCTTCAACTTAAAAACAAAAAGATATAATAACTTTAAAAACCTAGATTCTGTCATCAAGCACTTGATCTGTGACGCCCCCAAAATTCACCATCTGTGGACTTGGGTCGCCACTCCGCCAATACCTGTCTTAATCCAAGAAACGTTACAATACATAAACATCATAAAGGCTTTATCGTACAACAGTGGTTCCATCCCACAAGTCCAAGCATCGACAAATCTCTGAATAGTACAACATAATAATAATTATACAAGATATCGCTGGATACGCCAAACATAGGCAGTCTTCGACAGGGTCGTCGCCTTAGAGGAAAGCATACTAGTTTGACTTCGTGCCCTGGTGCATTATCTCCTTCCCCTTGAAACGTGAGGTTTCGCCTTTTTCCAACTTTACTGAAAAACAATATTAACAACAAGAGTGAGCAACTAGGTGCTCAGCAAGTCCACTGACTCGCTCTCTCACTAATAATGGAAAAATGGAAAGAAAATCAATTTTGATCAAGAAAGATTCTCATTTGCAGGCAATGTGTCTTGATAATGATAACACTTACTGATAGACAATAACAATCTATCTCAGAACAATGAAGTTGAAATTGAAAAGCTTGAGATACTGGTCTTCCGCCTCTACGATACCCCACAGCGCGATCAACCGCTGTGTCGCAAGTACCGCACACCCGTGATACCCCATAGCACGATCACTACTATGTCGCAAGTACCACAATATCATTCTGCTAGCGTAAAGGTGGTTGAAAAGTCAACCTGGCAACATTTGTGCCAAAATATAAACATTCTCTTTCGATACCACGAGTTAAATTTCCCCGTGTTGATCTGAAAGAAACCCATGGGCCATCTCCCATGTTGACCAGTGGATTATACGATTATTCCTCCGAATAAAATTGATTGATTTGGATTCATATACACTTCTAGCCGATCGCCAGTCTACACTTTGAACAAAACCGACCTGGACAATAGGCCGTCACAATAATTTCAAAAGGAATTAATTTATTGTATTGACACAAACAATATGTCAATTCAAGACAATAAGGTAGCAACCTTGAACAAGAAAGGTTTGCGGATCAGAATAAATCTTGTGGAGTCGTCTTGAAATAATAAGAACGACCTGATACGGAATGAAACTCCTAAGTACGTTGGAGTAGGTAATTTAGAGGAACTTCTGATGATATACTCTTAATCTCTGCACTATTCTACGTATATCCATTTTGATTCGAGCAATGAATCAAATTTAGTTATCGAAATAAAGTTTATCGGATATGAACAATAAATCCGTTTGAAGTCAATAAAGATCTAACTACCTCGATATATGAGTATAGTTATAACTGAATAATATTTAAGGGTCATCTCGAACAATAAGGTGCCCTAGAATTCAATCAAATTACGTTCTATAAATTTTAGAGAGCATTTCTATAATTTTCTAAATAAATATTTGATAACAGAATATTTTATCACGAACTAGCAATTTAAACAGATAATTCAATATCATAATATCTCAGCATATCTCGAAATTTTCAAAAGGAGTGAGGGTCAGAAGGAACTTGCCTCGATCTCGAAGTGCAGAAAAATGAAGATTAAATTATACTCTACCTGTGGGCTCGACTTCGGTCTACGGCTCGAGAATTAGGCACTAACAATGTCAACCATAAAATACGTGAGCGAATCGCTAGAATAAAATACTTCTTAGCCGATAATAATAATTAAATGTAATAATAACATACCTCTCGAAAATCTGATCGATAATTAACGGATAATAAACCCCGGATAATTAAGTCTCTCTTCGAACCACAAAATAAACCCGCAAGATTTATCATAAATCCGACTTAATATGAAATACGGTTACGACGATACTCCGTGTCAACGTCTCGTACATAATTTAACTTTCTAATTATTCTCAAAATAATCCGACAATCCATTTTTATTCAATTTAATCCGTAATTAATAATATTTCTATTTTTAGAAAAAGAACGAACATCCATTAACAGAAAACCATAATTTTATTCCATGTCGCTAATTAATTTCTCTTTCGTTTTAAATCTCGTAATTAACTTAATATCCAAATTTTAGCCTCTGAAAGTGATTCGGTTCGATCCGGTTAGTTAAAATAATCCGAATAGCTGTTTATACGTCTTCTAATAAATACCGCCTTTTACTCTAATTATTCTTCGTTTTATCGACACAACAATAAATTCTCCGACTTCCGTCCAAAATCATAATTTAACTCTTTTTAAATAATTAACAAACTAGTCCAATTTATTAAACTCTTTATTTAATTAATTACTATATTATTAAACTTTTTTTTATTCTTACGATTTAATAAATCAATTATTAATACAAATTTTAAAACAAACACCTCTTTTATTTAATTAATTATCTCATTATTAGTTTTATTATTATGTATATATATTTATCTATATTTCATTTTATTTATTAATAACTCATCCTTATTAATCTGCATATTAATATATCCCTTTTTATCTCCGTTTAACAGTTTTGACAGAAAAACACGACTCCCACGCGCCAAAGCAAAACACATCACTGCAAAACAAACTCCCGACTTTCTCTTTCTCTCGATCTCTCTCTTTCTCTCTTCTCTCCCTCTCGACCTCAGTCTCTCCTCTCTCCCTATTCGAACTCCAACACCCATCCTCCTTATCACTCCAATTCAACCACCATTCACCACCATAACATCACAATCCACATACCCACCAATTCCGATTCACACACACAAACCAATCAACACAATTTACCTCTAGTCTCTCTTCACTCTTTAACGTCGATACCAACATCATCACCACGACTCTCCTTCTCGGCTCAATCCGCCACCATTACCAACCACTCTCGCGCTTCTCCTCCTACGAATCAACACAACCAACAACAAAACAATCATTTCCCCCTCTTCATACCCTTCGTTTTAACACTAACCAACACCACCACCACACGGTGGTGGTCGCATACAATCAAAACCCAAATACATACACACACCCACACGAGTTCTAGCCCTCACCGTTGCTAATCCTCTCGGTTCTTAGTAACAGACAACACCATAACCATCTCCCATCTCTCTGTTTCGACTACCACCACACGTTCTCCCTCCTTACTCCTACTTCTCTCCGACTAACACAACACAATATCCCTGCCTCGTCCCTCTCCTCTAATCAACAACATCAATACTACTCTCCCCTCCCTCGAAATCGATTTACAACCCACACCACCACAACTCAAACCATAGCAGTACAAAACCCACACTCTCCCCTTGGTCAATCGACCCACCGGTACACAACCCAAAATCAACACGACGCAGTCGACCAAAGAGAAACATAATAGAGAAAGGAAAAAAAGAAACAAAGGAAGAAAAAGAATGAATGAAGAAATAAAAGAAGGACAATATTAATCTACCTGATGTGATTGTGGTTTGTAAGAATATGGCCCGGTTTTTGTTTTAGAGAGTAGTGAGTTGGGTTTTGTTTCTCTGGTGGTGCAGAGAAATAAAAAGGGGATTTGGTTCTGTTTTTGGTTGATAGAAAACAAGGCAAAAAGAAAAGAAATGAGACCGTGTTTTATGTGTTGTGTTTGTAAAGAGGAGAAATAAGGCCCCGGGGTATCTGTTATGTAGTTAAATGACCTGTATCATAAAAAAAATATGTGCAGGAATGTTTTGGGTTTGTGGAAAGGAAGTGGTGTTTTGTGAAAGAATACTTTGTGTTTTGTAAAGAATATTTTCGTGTCTGGTGAAAGAAATATTGTGTCTTGTGAGAATAAAGCTCGTTTTCTGTGATCGAGAATGCTGTCCCCTCCTCGTTTTTAACAACCCGATCAGATAAAACGTAACATTAATATCGTCGTTTTCCTGCTGGATAATTATAACGAGACCCAAATTCGTTCTCTAAAATAAAATTCCGCGATTTAAAAAAATTAATATCCGTCCCAAAATTAAAATCCTATTTTCCTAAATTTTCTTATTTTAATAAATACCTAATAATTATAAATAAATAGATATAATAAATATTTATTTACATACGAATATACAATTTTAAAATTTAACCAAAAATACGCTAATTAAATATATTAATGCATTGACCCTTAAATAACTTTAAATAACGAGCAGAAAATATTATTCAAAAATTTGCGATTATTACAGCCTTCCCCCCTTAAAGGATTCCGTCCTCGGAATCAAGACTACGCACTAAACAATTCAGGATACTTAATTCGCATTTCGCTTTCTAATTCCCACGTAGCTTCTTCCACTTGATGATTTCTCCAAAGTACTTTCACCAGATTTACGTTCTTAGTTCTTAACTTTTGCACCTTGTACTCTAGAATCTGCACTGGCTGCTCTTCGTAAGTCAGGTCAAGATGGATTTCCACTGGTTCGTTGGTTATGACATGTCTGAAATCGGAATGGTACTCTCTTAACGCAGAAACATGAAATACGTCATTAATATGCTGAAGGTCTGGAGGTAGGGCCAACTGATAAGCTAGGGGTCCTATCTTCTTGAGAATCTCAAAAGGTCCTATATATCTGGGACTCAATTTGCCTTTCTTTCCGAATCTCATAACTCCTTTCCAAGTTGAAACTTTCAGCATCACTTTATCTCCCACTTCAAATGCTTTGTCCTTTCTCTTTTGATTCGCATACTTCTTATGCCGATCCTGAGCTGCAACTATAACCTTCTTCGAATCACTTCGGTTGCTTGCTTAGTTTGTTGAAGTAGTTCTGGCCCTAGTATCTTTCCTTCCCCCACTTCATCCCAGTATAACGGTGATCTGCACTTTCTTTCGTATAGCGCTTCGTATGGTGCCATGCCTATGCTGGAGTGGTAACTGTTGTTGTAAGCAAACTCGACTAGGGGCAAATGCTCATCCCAACTCCCTTTGAAATCCAGTACACAGGCTCTTAACATATCCTCAACTCTTTGAATTGTTCTTTCACTTTGTCCGTCGGTCTGGGGGTGATATGCAGTACTCAGATTCAACTTCGTGCCAAGACATTCTTGAAAACTTTTCCAAAATCGAGAAGTAGAACGGGCATCCCTATCAGATACAATTGAAACGGGCACCCCATGACGAACCACAATTTCCTTTAGGTATAGGTTCACCAATCTTTCAACAGAGTACTTATCACTGATTGGTAGGAAATGCGCAGACTTAGTGAGCCGGTCAACAATAACCCAAATTGCATCATGGCTGGCTCTAGTTCGGGGCAATCCTATGACAAAATCCATGGTAATATGCTCCCATTTCCATTCGGGTATCTCTAAGGGTTGTAAAAGTCCACTTGGTCGTTGATGTTCTGCCTTCACTTTCTGACAGGTTAAACACTTACTTACCCATTCTGCAATCTCTCTTTTCATGTTTGGCCACCAATAGTTTTGCTTGATATCCTGATACATCTTCGTGCTCCCGGGATGAATAGAGTACCACGAATTATGTGCTTCGCTCAAAATCTCTTCCTTTAATTCTGCAACATTCGGTATCCAAATTCTAGAAGCAAATCCTTTAATTCCCTTGATATCCTTTGGACTTTGAAATTCTTCTCCTGTTAACTGATCCCTCTCTTCTTCCATCACTTTCTCTTGACAACGACGAATCTTTTCGATTAATTCTGGTTGTAAGGAGATTTCATATACTCTTTCATTGGTTTGAACAGGAATCTTAATCTCCAAGTCAAATCTCTCAATTTCTTTGATCAATTCCTTTGACGATACTACCATCTTAAGTCTTTCTTTTCTACTTAGCGCGTCTGCCACCACATTGGCCGTCCCTGGATGGTAATTAGTCGAACAATCATAGTCCTTGATTAGTTCTAACCACCGCCTCTATCTCATATTCAATTCTTTCTGGGTGAAGATATATTTTAGACTCTTATGATCCGTGTAAATCTCACACTTATCTCCATATAAATAGTGTCTCCGGATCTTTAATGCAAAAACAATCGCGGCTAATTCGAGATCGTGAGTTGGGTATCTTATCTCATAATCTTTTAGCTGTCGAGAAGCATAAGCAATTGCTTTTCCATGCTGCATCAATACGCATCCTAAACCCTTATGGGAAGCATCACTATAGATTACAAAATTTCCTGTATCGTCTGGTAACGTCAAAACCGGGGCAGATGTTAATCGTCTCTTAAGTTCTTGAAAACTTTCTTCACACATGGGAGTCCATTCAAACTTCTCATTCTTTCTGGTAGGCTTAGTCAATGGTGTAGCTATCCTTGAAAAATCCATTACAAATCTCCGATAATATCCTGCTGGTCCAAGAAAGCTTCTTACTTCTGTTGGAGTCTTTGGCCTTTCCCAATTTGCAACAGCCTCCACTTTCGCAGGGTCAACCGAAATTCCTTCACTGCTCACAATGTGTCCTAGGAATTGCACTGTACTTAGCCAAAATTCGCACTTAGAGAATTTCGCACATAACCTTTCCTTGCGTAAAGTTTCCAACACTATTCGGAGGTGTTCTGCGTGTTCTTCTTGATTCTTAGAGTTGAAAGTGTTTGTCCTAAATCCAATCATGAATGATGAGTTATGAAGAACTTTCATGTATTCTTGTTTGATTTCATTAATAATAATAAAAGACTTGTTTTGATTTTATTACGGGCATTATCTGTTTAAAGTGTTTTAAATAAGATGTTCCATAGTTTAGAGTAAAGCTTCTATAATTATAATGAGATTATAATAGTGAGATCTAGAAGATGATAACTCTAGACTTAAACAGTTCCTGATCATAGGATAACTAATCGGAAGTTAGTGAATCCGCAAAGATTGGTACATACTGTGCTTGCTCCCTTCAGGAGGATGTCTGTTCTCATAGGCATTTGTGTGGTGACACTATAGCTAGTATGTAGGTGCTTATTATGGAATAAGTTCACTGAACATGACTCGATAAGTTGGACAACTAATGGAGTTTACTCACGTGTCAATAGTTATTCACTGAGTGATAGTTGTACAAGTGTCCTTAGACTTGAGATCGTTAGAGTAATCTTGTATATAATGAACTGTGCTTTGGTTTAGTCCTTAGTCTCAAGGACATCCATTAGGTCTATTCTGGGTACAGGGATTTATGTATGGAGATAGTTAACGATCAATAAAGAATCTACCCCTTCCAGTAAGGAAGTGAATATCCTATGTTATTCTTAGTATGCGAGTTCTGGAATCTCTGGCCAGAGTGTATGAAATTAGAAAGGAGTTTCTAATTTGCATTAATATGAACTTTGCATTATGAATAAGAAATCATATGATTAAATTTGATAGGCCTGACACGAGATCCATGCCTTGTATTTAATCGGGATATTGTAGGGTAGAAGGAATTGATTGTACGGTAACTAGTCACTGACAGGTTCTTGGTATTCTAAGCAGTGAATTCATATTATCCGGATAGTCGCGATATGTTGAGAAGCATCACTCACGATGTAGAATAAATATAATTAATCAGTTAATTATATTTAATGAATTATTAGAATTCATATAAATAATAAATAAAAAGTTTATTATTATTTATTTCTACTACCGGCTTAATATTGAACCTACAGGGTCACACCATAAAAAGATTAATTTATTGATGAAGGAATTTTGAGAGAGCAAGTTGTTTTAATAATGATTAAAATAGTTTAATTATTTGTGGGATTTATATATATTAATATATACATGATATATTAATTATACTAAACCTACATTAGCCCTATATAAAGAAAGAGATGAGAGGTGTTTTAGAATGCATTTGTGGTTTTGTGAAAACCCTAGTAGCCTCCATCTTCTTTCTCTCTCTCTCTCTCTCTCTCTCAAAAAGATCAAGGCACCATTTTTATAAAGCTTCGAGTTTTATAAAAGCTTCATCGAAGAATTAATCTTGGTGGATACCGGTAGAGTGCTTCACACTCTGAGGAGCAACTGCTAAAACACCATTTTTGTAAAGCTTCGATTTCAAGGTATGATCACGATTCCTCGCTCTTTTCATTTTATATGATTTTCTATATGTGCGATTATATGGTTTTTACGGAAATAAATGTTATTTGCGCTTCCGCTCATCTGTAAAATTCCTTCAATGGCATCAGAGCTAGGTTCTGCATATAGAGATTCACATAAAAAATTTCAGATTTTTTTATGCATGTATGGATTTATTATGATTTTTGCAAGTTTATTTAGATTTAATTATGAATTAATTCGAAATAATGTTTGCATGAGGTTTTGACCACTGATCTGGATTCTACAAGTGTTGTGGATCATCTAGGTATTTTTTTCATAATTTTGTGATGTGTAGATTATTTGTGATGAATTTTTAAAAATTGTTTTAATTAAAATTCATAAAATAATTATGCATATAAATATTATGATTAAAAATATTGCACAAGGACCCCTAACCACCTGATAATTTTTGCTGCTCTTGATTTTCAGAAATCATGTCTTGATAATTTTTTATTAATTTATTAATTAATTGTTAATTAATTTATTAATATTAAAATTAAAAAGATATTAATAATAATATTTATTATTAATAAAAGGGGAGTTAGTGTATTGAATGAAGGGGGTTACAAATTACGACACACGGCTGTTACTGCTAACAACGGTCGACTGCTGTGTCAGGCGCGTGCAGCGCACGCGGGGTGGGGGTGTCACGCATTTCCGAAATGCGTGACAGGGTGTTGCGCAGGTTACGGATGCGTTACAGCGTTTAATGGCTTTAAATGCTTGTAACGCATTTCGGACATGCGTTACAGCCCTTCTGTCCACATTAAATTTGATTTTCTGGGAGTTTCGTAACTCCGTTTTGGGCGTGCAATATATCGTTGGATTCGTTTTTCCGAGACGGATCTAATGGAGTGGTCAAATATTTTTTATATAATAATTTTGAATTATTTATATTTATGGGAGTGTTTTAAAGCATGTTTTAATTGGATTAATTGCTTTTAAATACTATAATAAATCCATACATCATTATATCATTGTGTGACATGATATTGCTTGCATGCTTACTTGTTGATTTAATTTTATATATGTGATATATGCCTATGTTTACCATGCGATGATAGATTTAGGTGAACTTAAATCAAAATAAGGCGTGCTCTAGAAAATCTAGAATAGGAATCGTTTCTTGCCTTAATAATAATATTATGAATACAATCATGAGATTCTTGTGTTTGTGAAACACGTAATTAAATATGAATTTTCAATATTGAGAGAATGGATGATTCTGTCAAAAACGGATTTCGATCTGTAAGAAAGGGGTATTAAGTGACGCCTCTTGACAATGCTCCCCCCGATCTGGGAATCATCCAATTATCGATTATTGATTTGAAATATTTAATTTAAAAGGAAGAATCTCTTTATAATATGATTATGATTGTAACATAATATAATCCCTCTAAAATTAAATAATATCAAGTAGTAATTGGCCAATGACACAACGGGCTTGTGTCGGTCATAGCCTTCCAACATGGTAGAAAGTAGTTCTCATTTTTGAATCATTGTCGTTTCGTGCTACAGCCGAGGGCTCTGATTTCGAAATAAGAAATACTTGTCTATTACATAGAGATGTGTACAATGAATTAGAATCTAATGGTCGTTACGTGCTACAGCCGTGGGCCATTGGAGACTGATTCAGTTGTACTGAATGTTGGGTTAGACTTGACTTAGAATATTGAGTTTGTCGTGCCACAGCCGTGACTCAATTATTCAAGAGGCTAAAGTTTTATTAGGGAATAACATGAGATGTAATTGACAAGAGTTGTCTGCCTATTGAACATCACATGGCGTTTCGTGCCACAGCCGAGGTTGTGTGATGGAATATAGGATCCCTATTCCCACTAGCATTATGAATGCTTAATTTTTCACTTAAGGGGGTTGAATAAATTAGATAAACTAGTGGGAGTCACTTATGAATAAAGACCCGATTCATATAGTGTTTTTAAAATGAAATTGAATATTTGCTAAGTGTTGTTATGTGTTTATCATTTACAGATTTACTATATACACTATGTCTGGTGCACTATCACTCCGGAGCATACTAGATGCTCACAAATTGACTGGTCCGAATTTTGCTAACTGGCTTCGAAACTTGAGAATTGTTCTCAGGGTTGAGAAGCTGGAATATGTGCTTGACTCACCTAAGCCTGCTGAACCTGCTGACGATGCACATAATGATGAACATGTTGTGTATCGTAAGTGGATAGATGATGCTAATGTTGCTCAATGTATCATGCTAGCTTCCATGAACGATGAGCTACAGAAGCAACATGAGCTTATGGATGCTCACACTATCCTAGAGCATTTGCAAGAGTTGTATGATGTGGCAGGGAGGACAGCTCGATATGAGATATCGAAGGAGCTGTTCCGTTGTAGGATGTCTGAGGGATCATCCGTGAATGACCATGTACTTAAGATGATCAATTTGATTGAACGTCTTGGGCAACTTGGTTTTGTCATGGATAGGGAACTGACTCAAGACTTGGTCTTGCAATCACTTCCGGGTTCATTTTCGCAGTTTGTTGTGAACTTTCACATGAATAAGTTGGACGTCAGCCTGGCTGAACTCCACAACATGTTGAAGACTGCGGAATCGAATTTTCCCTCTAAGAAGAGTTCTGTTCTTCTAATTGGTGAGGGTTCCAATCCTAAGAAAAGGAAGAAGAACCCTTCCAAGAAGAAGAAAGTTGGTGAGAAAAAGCCGGTTCCACCAAAAGCTGAAGACCCCAAGAGCAAAGCTGTTTGCTTTCACTGTAACAAGGTGGGGCACTGGAAGAGGAACTGCAAGGTTTACCTTGCAGAAATGAAAAAGAAGAAAGATAGTGAGACTGTCGCTTCTGGTTCAGGTATGTTCATGATTGAAGTGAATATGTCAATAAATCAAAATTCTACTTGGGTATTAGATACCGCCTGTGGTTCTCACATTTGCAATTCATTGCAGGGACTAAGGAGAAGTAGGACTCTCGAGGAAGAGGAGGTGATTCTACGGATGGGAAATGGAGCAAGAGTTGCTGCTGAATCTGTAGGATCGTTTGATTTACATATGCCTACGGGCAAGACTATTGTTTTAAATAATTGTTATTTTGTTCCCTCGATTGTGAGGAATATTATTTCTATTCCCATGTTAGACTTGGATGGATTTTCGTTTGTTATTAAGAATAATGAATGTTCAATTCTTAGAGATAATGTTCTTTATGGTAGTGGTATTTTAAATAATGGTCTATATGTGTGTGACATAGAGCATGATTTACTACAAATTGAACATACTAATAAAAGGAAAAGAGATGATGAAAATCTCACCTATTTGTGGCACTGCAGACTTGGTCATATTAGTGAAAATAGACTGCGGACATTGCATAAGGAAGGGTTACTTGACCCCTTTGATTTTGAATCATATCCTACATGCGAGTCTTGTCTATTGGGTAAAATGACCAAATCTCCATTTAGTGGACATGGAGAGAGGGCTGCAGATTTGCTAGGACTGGTACATACAGATGTATGTGGACCGATGTCTACGCAAGCCATGGGTGGATTTTCGTACTTCATTACTTTCATAGATGATCGATCTAGATTCGGATATGTGTATTTGATGAAACACAAGTCTGAGGCCTTTGAAAAGTTCAAAGAATATAAGAATGAAGTGGAGAAACAAACCAAACGTAGTATTAAAACTCTTCGATCAGATCGAGGTGGTGAATACTTGAGTGGAGAATTTCTAGATTATCTCAAAGAAAATGGTATAGTCTCTCAGTGGACTCCTCCATATACTCCACAGTTGAATGGAGTATCTGAAAGGAGAAATCGAACTTTGTTAGACATGGTTCGGTCCATGATGAGCTACGCAAATCTTCCAGTATTCCTTTGGGGTTATGCATTGGAAACCTCAGCATATTTACTGAATAAGGTGCCTTCCAAATCTGTTCCTCAAACTCCATATGAGATATGGAAAGAAAGGAAACCGAGTCTTAAACACGTTAAGATTTGGGGATGTCCGGCTTATGTCAAGAAAGTTGACCCTGATAAGCTGGAATCTCGATCCGTGAAATGTAGTTTTGTGGGATATCCTAAAGAAACTTTAGGGTATTACTTCTACACCAATCATAGTGTATTTGTCTCCAGACATGCTACCTTCTTGGAAAAACAGTTTATCCTAGAAGGAAACAGTGGGAGCAAAATAGAACTTAATGAAGTTCAAGAAGCACAAACTACTACGGTTCAAGAGGAAACACCTGTTCAGACTGAACAACCTTCTGTGGTACAGCCCATTCGTAGGTCAGAAAGAGTGTCTCGCCAACCTGAGAGGTATTATGGCCTTGTCATTGAGAATGACAATGAGTTATCAATCGTTGATGATGACGACCCTATGACCTATAATGAGGCTATGAGTAGTGTTGACTCAGAGAAATGGCAGAGTGCCATGAAATCCGAAATGGATTTTATGTATGCCAACCAAGTATGGACTTTGGTTGAAGCACCAGAGGATGTGAATCCTATTGGATGCAAATGGGTATACAAAAGAAAGATTGGAGCAGATGGCCAGGTGGAGACCTATAAGGCCAGGCTCGTGGCAAACGGATTCAGACAAAGGCAAGGGATTGACTTTGATGAAACTTTTTCGCCTGTAGCCTTGTTAAAATCAATTCGGATTTTGCTTGCGATTGCTGCTTACTACGACTATGAGATCTGGCAAATGGACGTGAAAACGGCCTTCCTCAATGGGAAACTTGAAGAGGAAGTGTATATGACACAGCCAGAGGGGTTTGTTTCTAAAGGGAATGAACACCTAGTGTGTAAGCTGCTAAGGACCATATATGGATTAAAGCAAGCTTCTCGTAGATGGAACATTCGTTTTGATGAGACAATCAAAGAGTTTGATTTTATCAAGAACATAGATGAACCATGTGTCTACAAGAAGGTTAGTGGGAGCGCGGTAACATTTCTTGTATTGTATGTGGATGACATACTTCTTATAGGAAATGATATACCGATGCTGCAATCAGTCAAAGTGTGGTTATCAAAGAACTTCACTATGAAGGACTTGGGTGAAGCATCCTACATTCTCGGTATGAAGATCTATAGAGATAGATCTAGAAGAATGATAGGTCTTACCCAGGGTACATACATCGAGAAAGTGCTTAAAAGGTTTAGCATGGAAAACTCCAAGAGAGGTCTCATACCTATGAGCCATGGAGTATCTCTTTCCGAGAAGATGTCTCCTAAGACACCTGAGGAAAGAGAGCGTATGAGTAAGATTCCTTATGCTTCAGCAATAGGATCTATTATGTACGCGATGTTATGTACTAGGCCTGATGTTGCTTATTCAATTAGTGTGACAAGCAGATATCAGTCCAATCCAGGTGAAGACCACTGGAAAGCAGTGAAGAACATCCTTAAGTACTTGCGAAGGACTAAGGATATTTTTCTTGTTTTTGGTGGATCTGAATTGAAAATCCATGTCAGGGTATGTCAGGGTATGTGTTTACTTTGAATGGTGGTGCGATTAGTTGGAAGAGTTCCAAACAGTCGACAACGGCTGACTCCACAGCGGAAGCAGAGTATATAGCTGCAAGTGAGGCTGCAAAAGAAGCCGTTTGGATGAGGAAATTTGTTTCTGAGTTGGGAGTTGTTCCAAGCATTGAAGAGCCTATTGTGTTGTATTGTGATAACAATGTAGCAATAGCACAAGCCAAGGAACCTAGGTCTCATAAAAATTCCAAACATGTTTTGCGGCGCTTTCATTTGATTAGGGAGATCATTGAAAGGGGAGATGTCAAGGTTGAGAGAGTTGACACACATAACAACATAGCAGACCCACTCACAAAGTCATTGTCTCAGATTCACTTTGATCGTCATAAAGAGAAGATGGGTATTAGATACCAGGGTGATTGGCTTTAGTTCAAGTGGGAGATTGAAAGTGTTTGTCCTAAATCCAATCATGAATGATGAGTTATGAAGAACTTTCATGTATTCTTGTTTGATTTCATTAATAATAATAAAAGACTTGTTTTGATTTTATTACGGGCATTATCTGTTTAAAGTGTTTTAAATAAGATGTTCCATAGTTTAGAGTAAAGCTTCTATAATTATAATGAGATTATAATAGTGAGATCTAGAAGATGATAACTCTAGACTTAAACAGTTCCTGATCATAGGATAACTAATCGGAAGTTAGTGAATCCGCAAAGATTGGTACATACTGTGCTTGCTCCCTTCAAGAGGATGTCTGTTCTCATAGGCATTTGTGTGGTGACACTATAGCTAGTATGTAGGTGCTTATTATGGAATAAGTTCACTGAACATGACTCGATAAGTTGGACAACTAATGGAGTTTACTCACGTGTCAATAGTTATTCACTGAGTGATAGTTGTACAAGTGTCCTTAGACTTGAGATCGTTAGAGTAATCTTGTATATAATGAACTGTGCTTTGGTTTAGTCCTTAGTCTCAAGGACATCCATTAGGTCTATTCTGGGTACAGGGATTTATGTATGGAGATAGTTAACGATCAATAAAGAATCTACCCCTTCCAGTAAGGAAGTGAATATCCTATGTTATTCTTAGTATGCGAGTTCTGGAATCTCTGGCCAGAGTGTATGAAATTAGAAAGGAGTTTCTAATTTGCATTAATATGAACTTTGCATTATGAATAAGAAATCATATGATTAAATTTGATAGGCCTGACACGAGATCCATGCCTTGTATTTAATCGGGATATTGTAGGGTAGAAGGAATTGATTGTACGGTAACTAGTCACTGACAGGTTCTTGGTATTCTAAGCAGTGAATTCATATTATCCGGATAGTCGCGATATGTTGAGAAGCATCACTCACGATGTAGAATAAATATAATTAATCAGTTAATTATATTTAATGAATTATTAGAATTCATATAAATAATAAATAAAAAGTTTATTATTATTTATTTCTACTACCGGCTTAATATTGAACCTACAGGGTCACACCATAAAAAGATTAATTTATTGATGAAGGAATTTTGAGAGAGCAAGTTGTTTTAATAATGATTAAAATAGTTTAATTATTTGTGGGATTTATATATATTAATATATACATGATATATTAATTATACTAAACCTACATTAGCCCTATATAAAGAAAGAGATGAGAGGTGTTTTAGAATGCATTTGTGGTTTTGTGAAAACCCTAGTAGCCTCCATCTTCTTTCTCTCTCTCTCTCTCTCAAAAAGATCAAGGCACCATTTTTATAAAGCTTCGAGTTTTATAAAAGCTTCATCGAAGAATTAATCTTGGTGGATACCGGTAGAGTGCTTCACACTCTGAGGAGCAACTGCTAAAACACCATTTTTGTAAAGCTTCGATTTCAAGGTATGATCACGATTCCTCGCTCTTTTCATTTTATATGATTTTCTATATGTGCGATTATATGGTTTTTACGGAAATAAATGTTATTTGCGCTTCCGCTCATCTGTAAAATTCCTTCAAGAGTAAATCAAGATGTCATCAATAAATACAATCACGGACTTGTCCAAATATTTCTTGAATACGCGATTCATCAAATACATGAAAGCAGCTGGAGCATTCGTCAATCCAAATGGCATCACTAGAAATTTGTAATGTCCATAGCGAGTCCTAAAGGCCGTCTTTGGTACATCTCCAGGTTTGATCTTCAAATGGTGATAACCCGATCTAAGATCAATCTTAGAAAAATAAGCTGCTCCCTTAAGCTGATCGAACAAATCATCAATTCGTGTCAAGGGGTATCTATTCTTGATCGTCATCTTGTTTAGTTCTCGATAATCTATGCCCAATCTCATAGATCCGTCTTTCTTCTTCACGAACAATACTGGAGCTCCCCACGGGGATACACTTGGTCTAATTACACCTTTGTCAAGTAACTCTTGTAGCTGTGTTGCCAATTCCTTCATTTCTATTGGTGCCATTCTGTACGGCGCCTTTGAGATTGGTGCGGTTCCTGGTTCTAGATCAATCGTAAACTCTATCTCTCGATCTGGTGGAATTCCAGGTAACTCGTCGGAAAAACTTCTCTAAACTGGTTAACTACAGGGACCTCGATCATAGGGGTCTGTTTCTCGGTATCTATCACATAAGCTAGATAGGCTTGACATCCTTGCCGAAGTAATCTTTTGGCTTGAATTATTGACAAGAAATCCTTAGTCGGTTTCCGTCCGCGAAATGAAATACTTATACCGTTAGGTCCACTTAAGCTGACCTTCTTACGGTGACAATATATTAGAGCATCATAACATGATAACCAATCCATCCCTAGGATTACGTCAAATTCCCCTAACTTAAAAGGAATGAGGTCTGCATCAAAACGTTGCCCATGTATCTCTATGGAACAATTCGGACACAATCGGTTCACTGGTATAACCTCCTGATTAGCTACTTCTATATTCAGAATTCCCTCTAAGGGCACAGACTCAAGATTCAACTTATTCATGAAGTTCTCAGAAATAAAAGATTTGGTAGCTCCAGAATCAACTAGAACACACGCATCCTCAGAATTTACTAGAAGCGTACATGCGATCACATTGCTGTTATCAATGGCATCTCTTACTGTCATGTTGAAGGTTTTCGCGGTTGACTTGTTGTTCTGGTTGTCAAATCTCTTCATAAAATTACTCCCACTACTCTAAGACTTCCTCTTGTGCTATTCTTCGGTTACAACTCACTCCCATTTTCGACTATAGCCGCTTTCTAAACCAAGATTGTATAACTGGTGATTTCAAACACGTCGACTCGATTCTATATCCAGGGCTTCAATCCTTGTTGGAAATGCTTAGCTCTCTTTTCTTCGGTGTCTACTTGATAAGGTACAAACCTCGAGAGTTCTGTAAACATAGCTTCATAATCTGCAACAGTCATCGACCCTTGCTTGAGTTCGAACAACATAATTTCTATCTGATTCTCTAAGTACTTAGGAAAATACCTTTCCAGGAACAACTCTGTAATTCTAGTCCAAGGTATAACCATATTATCTTCCATTGCTCTCTTTGCTTCCCACCAATAATTTGATGCACTTTTCACTACATATATAGTAACGATAATAGTTCTAGCTTATGCCACACTGTATCCTGAAAATATATTCTTCATTTCTCTCAACAAATCTCTCATTACTTTAGAATTAGTAATCCTTTTGGTCTCATCAATATCTTATTACCAATAAGTCTTGATAGTGATGATATGGTTTGAGTTTCTTAATTGTAAGACGCATTTCTTCTCATAGGGTGTTCTCAACATTAATCTCAAAACTTCCAAAGTTTAAGTCATCGTTCAACTACTAAATTTAGAAGAAAGATAGGGAAAACATGCATTACTGTTCTCTTCCCTTTTCTTAATGAAAAACAATCACTCTTTCACCAACATATAATATATCATTAATGTACAATAGGTATCGATTCGCTTCACTCTTTTAAAGGATTGAGTTCGATGATTGCTTCATAATCAAACCAATGTCTTAGAACCTTAATACACTCCCAGGAAACACCGCGTAGGGTTTTGAAGATCTGACTAGCGAGTTTACGCAAAGGTCTATTTCTATTTAGAAATTGTCACTCCGACTTGAGTTGTTGAAATTTCCATTTCTGGAAGAGAAGTTTCATCACTTTCAGATTTTTGTATACCACTTTTAGAATTCTTAGGCCCCAATCATTATAGGATCCATAAGAACACTGAATAGAGATAACTCATAAGGAATAGATGTTAGACAACACATGTGCACGCTCAATTCTTGATGGTGAGAATATTTTATGAAAGGATTAGCTGAGAGATCATTATGATCATCGAACATTTGTTTTGTTGCATGTATCATTAGGACAACCGTCATAGTACACAAGGTGGCCAGCCTTTAGTACTCTAATTAACAAACAACAGTACAAATGGTGGCGTCCCACCAGACTTCTATCACAGAGACAGACAGTCTTCCCCTGTATAAGTAGGGTTGTTCATCTCAGTATCACAAAGGGTGACAAATATAGGAAGGGATATGAAAGAGTTTTATATTTATAGAAGTACATGACGCTCTGTAAATGAACCTTTGAACAATATAGGTCTTTTCAAACAGGATAGATATTGCCTGAGTAAATTCGAATGATAAAAAAAAATCACCGATAATCATTGTTAAGGAAGTTACTTAAGGAACGATTTCCTAGCACACAATAAGCTCTTAGGATCGACTATCGATTCTCGAATAAAAGTGACACTCGCAGACTCCGGTAGCTCGTCAGGGAAGAAAATCTCTAAGAGAGGATGTACTAAAAACACAATATCATATAGAACTATTTCAACCTCTATAAGTTATATCTCTGGTGCACGTACTCGCGCTATTACAACTCTGACTCTGGTAAAGGTATTGATAACATTTACAAAATGTGGAAACTCTGTAAGGTATCATCCGATCTCATTTATAATGGGAAAATTAGGCATCCTATCTTAAATTAATTGGGAACTAGGGGTCCATGTGAATAAGGTGTAGGAAGTCTATCTCGAGTAGAACGAAAGTCAGTTGGTCTGGAAGTAGACATCTACAAAAGTACGAAAAACCTCGGTCAGGTTTCAATCGACTAGATATGCCTATAAATATATATAAAAAGGCGTAAGGCGCTTAGTGCCAAAATCTCAACATCGTATAATATATCTCTAAATTCTCACGTCGCGTTATAGTTCTAGGCTCGTACGATTCCTAAAAATATAACTAAAACCTGGCTCTGATACCAAGCTGTGACGCCCCCAAAATTCACCATCTGTGGACTTGGGTCGCCACTCCGCCAATACCTGTCTTAATCCAAGAAACGTTACAATACATAAACATCATAAAGGCTTTATCGTACAACAGTGGTTCCATCCCACAAGTCCAAGCATCGACAAATCTCTGAATAGTACAACATAATAATAATTATACAAGATATCGCTGGATACGCCAAACATAGGCAGTCTTCGACAGGGTCGTCGCCTTAGAGGAAAGCATACTAGTTTGACTTCGTGCCCTGGTGCATTATCTCCTTCCCCTTGAAACGTGAGGTTTCGCCTTTTTCCAACTTTACTGAAAAACAATATTAACAACAAGAGTGAGCAACTAGGTGCTCAGCAAGTCCACTGACTCGCTCTCTCACTAATAATGGAAAAATGGAAAGAAAATCAATTTTGATCAAGAAAGATTCTCATTTGCAGGCAATGTGTCTTGATAATGATAACACTTACTGATAGACAATAACAATCTATCTCAGAACAATGAAGTTGAAATTGAAAAGCTTGAGATACTGGTCTTCCGCCTCTACGATACCCCACAGCGCGATCAACCGCTGTGTCGCAAGTACCGCACACCCGTGATACCCCATAGCACGATCACTACTATGTCGCAAGTACCACAATATCATTCGGCTAGCGTAAAGGTGGTTGAAAAGTCAACCTGGCAACATTTGTGCCAAAATATAAACATTCTCTTTCGATACCACGAGTTAAATTTCCCCGTGTTGATCTGAAAGAAACCCATGGGCCATCTCCCATGTTGACCAGTGGATTATACGATTATTCCTCCGAATAAAATTGATTGATTTGGATTCATATACACTTCTGGCCGATCGCCAGTCTACACTTTGAACAAAACCGACCTGGACAATAGGCCGTCACAATAATTTCAAAAGGAATTAATTTATTGTATTGACACAAACAATATGTCAATTCAAGACAATAAGGTAGCAACCTTGAACAAGAAAGGTTTGCGGATCAGAATAAATCTTGTGGAGTCGTCTTGAAATAATAAGAACGACCTGATACGGAATGAAACTCCTAAGTACGTTGGAGTAGGTAATTTAGAGGAACTTCTGATGATATACTCTTAATCTCTGCACTATTCTACGTATATCCACTTTGATTCGAACAATTAATCAAATTTAGTTATCGAAATAAAGTTTATCGGATATGAACAATAAATCTGTTTGAAGTCAATAAAGATCTAACTACCTCGATATATGAGTATAGTTATAACTGAATAATATTTAAGGGTCATCTCGAACAATAAGGTGCCCTAGAATTCAATCAAATTACGTTCTATAAATTTTAGAGAGCATTTCTATAATTTTCTAAATAAATATTTGATAACAGAATATTTTATCACGAACTAGCAATTTAAACAGATAATTCAATATCATAATATCTCAGCATATCTCGAAATTTTCAAAAGGAGTGAGGGTCAGAAGGAACTTGCCTCGATCTCGAAGTGCAGAAAAATGCAGATTAAATTATACTCTACCCGTGGGCTCGACTTCGGTCTACGGCTCGAGAATTAGGCACTAACAATGTCAACCAGAAAATACGTGAGCGAATCGCTAGAATAAAATACTTCTTAGCCGATAATAATAATTAAATGTAATAATAACATACCTCTCGAAAATCTGATCGATAATTAACGGATAATAAACCCCGGATAATTAAGTCTCTCTTCGAACCACAAAATAAACCCGCAAGATTTATCATAAATCCGACTTAATATGAAATACGGCTACGACGATACCCCGTGTCAACGTCTCGTACATAATTTAACTTTCTAATTATTCTCAAAATAATCCGACAATCCATTTTTATTCAATTTAATCTGTAATTAATAATATTTCTATTTTTAGAAAAAGAACGAACATCCATTAACAGAAAACCCTAATTTTATTCCATGTCGCTAATTAATTTCTCTTTCGTTTTAAATCTCGTAATTAACTTAATATCCAAATTTTAGCCTCTGAAAGTGATTCGGTTGGATCCGGTTACTTAAAATAATCCGAATAGCTGTTTATACGTCTTCTAATAAATACCGCCTTTTACTCTAATTATTCTTCGTTTTATCGACACAACAATAAATTCTCCGACTTCCGTCCAAAATCATAATTTAACTCTTTTTAAATAATTAACAAACTAGTCCAATTTATTAAACTCTTTATTTAATTAATTACTATATTATTAAACTTTTTTTTTATTCTTACGATTTAATAAATCAATTATTAATACAAATTTTAAAACAAACACCTCTTTTATTTAATTAATTATCTCATTATTAGTTTTATTATTATGTATATATATTTATCTATATTTCATTTTATTTATTAATAACTCATCCTTATTAATCTGCATATTAATATATCCCTTTTTATCTCCGTTTAACAGTTTTGACAGAAAAACACGACTCCCACGCGCCACAGCAAAACACATCACTGCAAAACAAACTCCCGGCTTTCTCTTTCTCTCGATCTCTCTCTTTCTCTCTTCTCTCCCTCTCGACCTCAGTCTCTCCTCTCTCCCTGTTCGAACTCCAACACCCATCCTCCTTATCACTCCAATTCAACCACCATTCACCACCATAACATCACAATCCACATACCCACCAATTCCGATTCACACACACAAACCAATCAACACAATTTACCTCTAGTCTCTCTTCACTCTTTAACGTCGATACCAACATCATCACCACGACTCTCCTTCTCGGCTCAATCCGCCACCATTACCAACCACTCTCGCGCTTCTCCTCCTACGAATCAACACAACCAACAACAAAACAATCATTTCCCCCTCTTCATACCCTTCGTTTTAACACTAACCAACACCACCACCACACGGTGGTGGTCGCATACAATCAAAACCCAAATACATACACACACCCACACGAGTTCTAGCCCTCACCGTTGCTAATCCTCTCGGTTCTTAGTAACAGACAACACCATAACCATCTCCCATCTCTCTGTTTCGACTACCACCACACGTTCTCCCTCCTTACTCCTACTTCTCTCCGACTAACACAACACAATATCCCTGCCTCGTCCCTCTCCTCTAATCAACAACATCAATACTACTCTCCCCTCCCTCGAAATCGATTTACAACCCACACCACCACAACTCAAACCATAGCAGTACAAAACCCACACTCTCCCCTTGGTCAATCGACCCACCGGTACACAACCCAAAATCAACACGACGCAGTCGACCAAAGAGAAACATAATAGAGAAAGGAAAAAAAGAAACAAAGGAAGAAAAAGAATGAATGAAGAAATAAAATAAGGACAATATTAATCTACCTGATGTGATTGTGGTTTGTAAGAATATGGCCCGGTTTTTGTTTTAGAGAGTAGTGAGTTGGGTTTTGTTTCTCTGGTGGTGCAGAGAAATAAAAAGGGGATTTGGTTCTGTTTTTGGTTGATAGAAAACAAGGCAAAAAGAAAAGAAATGAGACCGTGTTTTATGTGTTGTGTTTGTAAAGAGGAGAAATAAGGCCCCGGGGTATCTGTTATGTAGTTAAATGACCTGTATCATAAAAAAAATATGTGCAGGAATGTTTTGGGTTTGTGGAAAGGAAGTGGTGTTTTGTGAAAGAATACTTTGTGTTTTGTAAAGAATATTTTCGTGTCTGGTGAAAGAAATATTGTGTCTTGTGAGAATAAAGCTCGTTTTCTGTGATCGAGAATGCTGTCCCCTCCTCGTTTTTAACAACCCGATCAGATAAAACGTAACATTAATATCGTCGTTTTCCTGCTGGATAATTATAACGAGACCCAAATTCGTTCTCTAAAATAAAATTCCGCGATTTAAAAAAATTAATATCCGTCCCAAAATTAAAATCCTATTTTCCTAAATTTTCTTATTTTAATAAATACCTAATAATTATAAATAAATAGATATAATAAATATTTATTTACATACGAATATACAATTTTAAAATTTAACCAAAAATACGCTAATTAAATATATTAATGCATTGACCCTTAAATAACTTTAAATAACGAGCAGAAAATATTATTCGAAAATTTGCGGTTATTACATGATCAATTTATAACTTAGCAACAAATATAAGTTCACCTATCCATTTTTACACTTAACATCGATTAGCTATTTCGACAAGTTTGTAACAACAATAGAATTACAATAAACATGAACCAGTGTAATGGTATACAAAACAATTAACAGTTATATAAAAATTGTTAGGTCCTTTCCACTAAACCAATTTGCGTAAGGAATGAGAGCTCCCTGACCAGTAGCATAAGAAATTACAAATTTCAGGAGCACCCATTTGGTAAACCTTTACTCCCTCTGTCCCATCCATTTCTTCACACTTTCCTTTTTGGGATGTCCCATCCAATTCTTCACATTTCAAAACTTTCCTAAAATAGTAAAATTTTATATATATAAAAATCAACTACATCCACTACTTTCCTCCACTATACCCACTTTATACATTATATATTTATGGGTCCCATCACTTTACTCACTTTTCTCCTCCACTATACCCACTTTATACATTATATATTTATGGGTCCCACCACTTTACTCAATTTTCTCACTTTCCACCCATTTTTTTATATATTTCATTGGTCTCCGTGCCCGAACCCATATGTTAACTAATGGGTGGGACAGAGGGAGTACTTACTAACACTTCTTGTTATTTAGTATAATAAGTCCTCCAAAACAAGGACATATTAGAGACAAATTCTATTCCTCTCTATACCAGTGATTTCATATTACTGCAAAACAAACGCTTGTAAACAAATTTTCAGATACAGGCAAAAGAAGCATACGACCTTTAACATGGCAGAAAATTCACTAATATACCGGTTTATTATAGCCGAACCTCCTCTCTAAACATTGAACGAAACATGTATTGAAATTCACCATAGTCTAAGTCAAAACAGTTCTATTCTATCATTAATATATGACACTTAGTTGCCTTAAAAATAAAAAATAAAAAATTGATTCAGAAAATAATCTGAGTATCTAAAAGAAAATATGAATATGAAGTTTTGCAAAAATGATTCAAGGAAATACCAAGTCTGCATACAGGAAAAGCCAAATAAAACAATACTGACAAAGTACATCAATACCAAATATTGCAGATTGATTTCGTTCTAGCAAACCTTTAATATTAACGTCAATAAAATAAAATAAACAGAATATTAAATAATGGTGTTTAGCAAAAGCATAACTTAAATGCCTAATATTCATGATACTATACAACATAGAGCAATGCACTAAGTCACTAAGTTACTCTGTGTGTTTCACTTTTAAGCTTAGCAAATTAACTCCATGGACAGCTATGTGGCAGAACTACACAGGTTTTATCATGTATCCAACTTTAAGTTTTTATACTTTTACTCAAGAACTCATCATGCTGCAAATTCTAGGCTAGCGAATTAACTACGTGGACTAAAAAATCAGCAATGCACCAAAATCAATCAAATATATTAATCTCACAAATATCATCAAGATTCAATATAAAACATAACTAGAAATGGATTTCACAATCATGATGAATTTACCAACTTTACCGATTTGATATGGCACGATATAGAATCAATGTTGATAAACAAAATCATTTCAAAAACAGAGTTCACAACAAGCGCAGGTTGTTCTGCAAACTAAAAACTTTAGTGTTTAGAAAACAAACAAGTTACAAACAAAATAAATCTTAAAATTGAAAGTAATATCAGAGAATTCATGATCACCACTCATTAATCATGTATCTTTACTGAGTAATATAACAAAACAGATCTTCTTTATATAATTTACATAACGCAAAATAATCAAGAAATGACTCCACTAACTAGTTCTAACTATTTTTTTATTATCACCAAGATTAACGTTTTCACCATTTAAAACTTGATAATTAGAAAACCAAGATCTATCCGAACAAACATGAACACTAGCTCCCGAATCTAGCCACCAATCATTAGAATCCATAACTAAATTAATAACAGGAATGATATTAGCCAATCTGACAACATGCTCGGACTTACACTCTATGATAAACAAAAAGTTTTAACAATTATAATCTAGGTTGAGCTGGACAGTAAAATTCAAACAATAAATATTACGGCTAATAGAGTAAAACAAATATGACAAGAAAATGACTGGAAACAACTAAACAAATGATGACCAGTTACAACTTTCAAGCAAAAAATACCATTTAGTAAACAATTTGACAAAAAAAAAACAAACAGAGACGCAAAACACTACTGAACTAAACTGAATATCACAAAAATGATTACGCCAGGCAATTTCAATTTAGCTAAAAAGATAAATAATTGTAACGAGTCAAAAACAAAACAATACAATATCACTCTCCTATATTATATTTAAAAATTGTATTCGATATAAAATTACTCAACACAATTAACACATGGAGAAGAATATACAAATAAAATCAAGAATTTCCTTAGATTGTTACAAAAATTCTATCCTTTTAACTTTAGAAAACAACCAGTTAAAATAAAAGAAAAATTAAATAAATCAAAGACTAATACTACAACTATTAAAAAAAATTGAATATTAAAGTACAAGGATAATAGAATGGAAGAAAACTACAAGTGAAGTCATGAGCTTATGATGTAAATCAAACTCACTACCACAAATACAATTAGCACAAGTCTAGGCAGAGGACAAAACAAAACTAATGTTACTAAACCAAATGGGTCAGCTGATGAAACACAATATGAGAGACCAAACGAAATGAAAATATTAAAGTATACAAACCAGAACTACTGAAACAATAAAATCTAACAAAAGAAGTTGATGAGCGAAATTCAAGAAATTAAACAAGTTGCTCCAAAGCTAGTTTCAGCAATCTCCCTGCAAAATTTGAACAAACTATCGTATGCAATTTTAAACAAATTAATAAACCAACGCAATTATTCAATAGCGAATATAAAATTAAATTTATAACAAAAAGGATACAAGGTAATCTCAATATTTGGGATGAGGCACGTGAAAACATTGCCCTAAGGAAATTTTGCCCCTTCTCGAGCAAGGTTTCAATTAGCAATTCCTTAGCGGTACAACACCCCCTTGCGGTTAATCTTCTACCGTGCACGAACGAGAAGAAGAAAGAATGATGAATTTTTCGATGCTCAAAAAATTCAAATAAATATATATAAGACTCTTATTTATTGTAATCTCACAAAATCAAGAATATGATGCTCCGCCAAATTAATCTCAATATGATAAGATTTTGTTGGAAACAGAATATGTAAAGATATAATAATAGAATAATATAATTAGATGTAGAAAGCTCGATCTATTGATTTTTGATGAGAGTGAGAAGCAGGAGCTAAATTCCTTGTCCAGTATAAAGAGAAACCTAGCCCCTTTATACAAAACTCAAAACGTAAGAGTAATGAAAAGTCATAAAACAGAGAATTAGCAAAAAAAAGTCATAAAATAGAGTAATTAAACACGTTATATTAGAAATAGATATAGACTCCAACGGGAAGATAGACCAACGGGTAAAAAAAACTGTACTATTAAATAAGGAAAATATTTAGAAACAATATATTAAAATAATAAAATTAAAATTAATTTTTTTTAAAATAGATATAATATAAAATATCTAACAATCAGCCCCAAAAATAAAATTTTAAGAACAATAAAATATAATGTGATAAGAAAATAACAATAATGAGCACACGATATTACGTACTCAGCACAAGTAGCTTTCGGCTTTGAACTTGTACCTAGTGACAATCATCTTAACTTGAAAGAACCTTAGTGGACAAAAGCCTTGAACTGGGCTCTTTTTGACCAAGTATCAATAAAAGTACACGCAATATAGAAAATTCAATCATTCGGGTTTGCGCTATAAAGGCCATGCGCAACAGACCGACTCATAAGAGTTTCTAGAGATTAACCCAAGTCTCACAGTTGCGGCCACACAACTACTCTCACGTAGGTAAGCCCTCAAAGGTACTAGTGAACGGACAAGTACCTCACAAATTCTGCCTTAAGACTTATTAAGAGTGTAAATACTCAACCTTACCGTTCACTATATGAGCACTTCATCATCATAGGAATGTGGTAGAAGAATGTATCCATGTACAACTTCTAAAGAAGTAAAACTCCATAAAAATGAAGGCTCTCACGCAGCTCACCAGTCCAGCTTGTTAATACCCTCTGACCTTCATAAGAAGAAGGGTTGCTATTGTCGATGACTACATTATGGGTTTAGCCCCATTCCTTTTGATGAATCTAGGACTTTATTCCTAGATAATCCTTTCGTCAAAGGACTGGACAAGTTCATTTTAGATCTCACAAAATTCATATTAACATATCTTGTCTTCATCAAGCTCTTGACTGACTTGTACCGCATCTGCAGATGTCTGTTCATTTTATCATTGATATTTTTCTGCTCCAACATATCAAGAACATTTTTAGAATCACTGTAATAACCCTAACTTTAACAAAGCTACAGTGATCACATGAATAGTAAAATTCGATGATTTAGAGAAAGGGTATATAAGTACTCCATAATGGAAACGGAAAAGGAATGAACAGAAACCATATTAGTGTTGTATATTGAAATTAAGTGACTCGAAATGACGAGGGATTTCAGAAATTCCTAAATATGGATTTTTGAGGATTTTGACTTCTAAAGAGCTTTTATTGGATATTAAGGAGCATGGAAACATTATAAGAATTATATATTGAGGAATTAGTGAATTTAGGTTAAACCAAAGGATTTTTAAGTTAAGAGAATACCAAAAGAATTTGGAATGTTAAATGATTTCAGAACCACTGAAATAATGAGGTATATTCGAGACGAACCACAATTAGACGAGTATGGAAACCAAGCAACCAAGATTAGTAATATAACAAGGATACATACCACATTATGTTATTCAAGATTATTAGCATTATAAGTAGAAAATCAAAATGGGATTTATTGAATCATCAAAGTGGTGTCATTAGCCATTAACTTGTTTTTAAGGGTAAATTAGTAACTTTGCAAGGTGTTAAACACAAAATATCTTTCCAAGCTTCCATAACACTCTAGATTAAGCAAGATTAAGATGAGAAAAGATCAAAACAAAAGCAAGAAACTCTCCCCCATCCATTATCATCATTTTCGGCCAAAAAAGACAGCAGGTTGGTAAATCGACCATAACTCCTTCGTTTCTCAGCCGAATTTCGTGTTCTTTAGCTTTTTGGAAAGCCCATGAGATGCTCTACAACTTTCATTTAGACGCCTCCTCCAGAAAACGTAGGTAAGACCTTCGTTTTTGCGATTCTTTCAGCTGAGTAAACAGTAACTTCGAATTTTTAACTTTGTTTTATGGTTTCTTTAGTTAATACAAGCTATACTAAGGTTGTTAAAGGTGTGCCCAAGGTTTATCAAGGATTTTTAAGGGTTATCAAAGCTTCAAGAAGGTATAATCATGCTTTCTCTTTTATGTTTATGATGGATATAGTTGTGTTTAGTGATTAAGTGGTATAAATGTTATGATTATGATGTTATAAGTGTTTGTAAGTGATTAAAGTTGATTTTGGAAGGAGTATGTGCTTGTAACCATGGTTGGTAAGATGACCACATGGTGTAGGTGATGGTGTATAAGGTGGATGATTGATTTGGAGGAGTTTGATTTTGGAAAGTACGAAAATATAGCCGTTATAATGTCCGATTTTCGTTAGAACGAAATCTGCCCTGTTTTGTGACCCCTGTATTCATACGGTACCTCACTGCCTAGGTTACCAATTGACCATGAAATGATAGAGCTTAGTTCATAGATCGTTTCGATATAAGGTGCGTTAAAATCTGATGAACGGTTTAGGAGAAAAGTCAGTTTTAGTGAAAGGTGTTCGAAAACCGAGAAACCGTAATTGTATCAACTTTGAGACTATGATCAACCTACTTAGACATTTTTAAAAATTATGAAACTTTGGGATAATATGGTAGGGTAGTCAAAGAGACATTACCAGTTGACCTTGTAGTAAAAGTCGAAATCTATAATTTATGGGGATTTTTACAGTTAAGTGTGGTCGTTAGGAGAAATGGTGAAAAACCACTGAAACTTCGATTGAGCTTGTAAATGGTTAAGTCCTTGACCCTTTGGGGTAATAATAATACGTTAAACATATGTTGAAGTGTAAAGGGTTTTGTTATACAAGAGGGTAGTGAGTAAGAGATGTGGTATTCTAATGACGGTCCTTTTGTGTTTATAGAAATTTCGGAGGAGGGACCAGCCATACTATCAGGATACAGAAACCAAGGCAAGATCTTTTCTATCCCTACTTGGAAAACTATTTATCTTCAAAGAAACTTGATTTCATGGAATATATATGTGATGCTATTATTACTATATTGTGAAGAAATTGTCTTCCTTGAGTATTGATATTGAAAAGAAAGGTATACGAAGATGTATATGAATATGAATATGGATATGAGTATGAGATGGATATGAATATGGATATGAGTATGAGATGGATATGTATAGAGATGATTATGCATGAAGTGAACATGCCTTATGATTAAGAGAATATGAGAGAATGGTATCAGTTATTATCTAAAGTAAATAAAAGAATGGTATCAATTGTTATCTAGGGTTATATGATTTATATTATTTTGCTAAAGATATTCTTTTTAAATATTGTGATTTAATAAGTATTATTTGATTATTATCTACTATTTTTAAAAGTAGATGGAACAATATATATATATATATGTGTATATAAGAGAGCAAGATTTCTTCTACTCTTACTTTAGAAAACTATTTTTTTTAAGTAAAATGATTTCTTGGAATATATATGTTTTTCTACGATGCTATACTGCTAAGGATTTATTTCCTGATTTTGAGAATTAAAGAAAGATAGATACGAATATGGATAGAGCGAATATACTTTATGTTCTAAAGGCATATTTGACTTTAATAATTATAGAAAAGATGTATGAGTCATAATTAAAGTATTATGACATATGATTTAAAGGTGATGATAAATGTGAATGGAAATGTGAATGGAAATGTGAATGGAAATGGAAATGGAAATGGAAATGATAAATGTGAGTAGATAAATGATTTGACAAAAAGGGGGATTGCAACAGACTTGCGTAAGTGGCTGTGTCAGGGCTGTGTGCGACACGGTCCAGCATTTATTATTTTATTACGGCACGAAGATGCCAAGGGAGGATGTTAGCAGGTGGCCTTCCTCCAGGGATGATCTTCATTCCTTCTACCGGTAGTAAAAAGAGAGCAGGTACGATTAGGCGACTGATCATCGTCCTAACGTATCAGGCGACAGCAGATATCCCCAATGTTTTTAAAAAGAAAGAGTTGATAATGGTTTTCAGATTTATATGCTGAAACCAAGAAAATGAGATAAGGTGATGGAATTATTTATATGGAATGAAGAGAAACTGATTTTATATTATTTTTATATATATATGTAAAGGTTTATTTTCCCTTTTATGGTAGTAGATAGAAGTTATCTTGTTGAGCTATTTTAGCTCATTCTTGCTATTTATTTATACTACAGCTAGGTCCCATGCCAATACTCCGCACTACACCCTGCAAGAGGGTAAGGGAAAGGCGACCTTTTGAGCGAGTGCTGGTGACCATCCCCGAGGTAGTGACAAGCGAAAGGGGCTTAGTAGACTTATGTAAATTAAGTGTGTAAGTTTGTAATAAACTTTTGGTTGTTGAAATGCTTTCTGTAGAAGTATTATTCAACAATGTACTAGTAGAATTCTGGGTTGTAATAACTATTAATTTTAAACTTTTAATATTATGGATGTTGTTCTATGAGCATATGACTGGTGGGTGTGTGTATTAGTGTGGGGTCAATTGCATAAGTATTAAATTTAAAAAAAAAAAAAGACTCAAGAGATATGGATATTGATCGGAAATTGGACCGTGATGACCTGGATCCTTGACCCCGGATCTTGGGGTGTCACAGATGGTATCAGAGCTTAAAGTCATAATGCTCAGGAACAAGAGTGATAATAATAAATATATCAGTAATAATATAAAATTGTGAACTTCCATCAAGTTCAAGGGAGGTTTATCGAATGAAGCGTTTATTCTAAGTAGTGATTATGATTTTATAGATTTTTGCTAATAAAGGTTATTATGCCAAAAGTGTTAAACTTATGTAGCACACAGAATTGATTTGAAAAAGGGAATATTTGATGTATTGGGAAGTGTACGTTAGACAATCTCGTGAGTATAAGTGGTATGTTAGAATATACAATTATAAAGAATAGTTTTAAAAGGGTCTTTGATACCGGAGCAGTGTCAGGTCAAGACGATCAATATTACGAAAGTATATCTATTAGAAGGTTGTATTCTATTATGGATCAAGGCAGAGAGTATCGAGCCAAGTCACGACTAAGTAAATGAAGATAATTGGGAATAGCAGACGATAGGTTAAGGCTACATGGTGAGTGCAAAATTTAAGAAATTTTGGAGGGTACGCAGTCTAAGATATAAATAGTATTTGAGGAAAACCTTCCATTATTTGGATTTTCAATTGGGCAGAGGCTATTAACGGTACCTATTTTCAATCTCCTAAAGCCCTGCTAAATTATATTATTGAGTTTCAAATTTTCTCCACTAGTGGGTAATTGTTCATTAAGAGTCGGTATCCTTTCAAAACTTTCTGGTACCCTTGGGAATGTGTTTCAAAATTTTATTTATCTATCTTAGTCAAAATATTCCTCTAAGATTATTTTCGGAAAATGGTTTATCATCGTGATTTAAATTTCCCTCTACATTTCTTACTCCAACTAAGAGGAATGGCCCTATATGTATATACAAGGACAATCTGTCTGTGTGATAGAAAGTCGGAGGGGACGCCCTCACTTGTGTAACGTACGGGTTCTTCCATCATATTGATTTCTCAAATATCCTTTTGTTTCAAATAAAAGTTATTTAAAACTCTTAATTTTATAAATTATTGTGGGACCCTTGCTTGTTTCGGGGTTCGTTTCAATTCAAAGTTCCTTGAATTCTATCAATTGTTTCGACTATAGAAGATTTTCTTAATGGATGGAAGAATGGAAGCAAAGTTTAGAGTATACGTGATTATACGAAGAAACTCGAGATTTCAAGGGAAATTTCAATAAGAGATAATTAGAGTTAGAAGCGTTTCGATATAAAAGAGGGAGGAATTTCGTGAGAAGAAATGGGTATATTTGAGGACTATTGAGATAAAATAATATGAGGAATTTTAAGGTATAATTGAGATTTACTATTGAGAGTAAGGTGTATTTTGAGGGAAAAGTTAGAATAAGGATAAACAAAGGAAGTGGGGATAATTAATGAAGTTTGTGTATTCTGTCTAAATTTTATCATGTTTTGATACTAAGTGTTGAGATTCGAAAATATTGATGTATATAAGGCGATTGACTTAAATGAAAAGGTTATTGTACTAAAGGTGATACGCTTATTTGCTAAAGTTGAGTTGAGAATATTATGGTATATAAATGAGTTAACTAGGGATATAATTGTGTATATGAGAATGATGTATATGGGAATGATGTATGTTGTACCCTAAATTTGGGTGATTAATGAAGAATATTGTTATATACAGAACCATGCCGCCTAAGCGTAACAATAGAACGAATGCAAGAGAAAATGAGAGAGATGAAGGAAGTCGAAATAGACAGAATGAAAATGCTCGTAACGAACAAAATCAGATAGGTCGAGAAAGTAAAAAAAAGGAGATTTGAGGGCCAGAAGGGAGGTTCAAGTGAAGGAAATTACTTTAGCAAGGTTGGTAAAGGACAAAAATCTCAGTTTGTGGGGAAGTCATGGAGTAACAAGACTGTTAGTGAGACGGTGAATCAGGGTGGTAGATCCACAAGAACCTTTCAGTCTAATCAATCTCGAACACCATTTCCAGACTGTAACACGTGTGGTAGGAAGCATACGGGAGTGTGTAGGAGGTCGAAAGTAACTTGCTTTAAGTGCGGACAGAAAGGACACTATTATAACCAGTGCACATCAACTGACAAGATTGATATCAAGTGTTATCAATGTGGGAAATTAGGACACTTTGCCAGAGATTGCCGTTCCGGTGGGTCGTCCGCACCAGGACAAAGTATGACTGCTTCAAATAGACCTACTGCCAGGGTGTACAATATGACTTTAGGAGAGGCATTGAGAAAGCCGGATACAGATACAGGTGAACATTTTTCTAGTATTTAAATTTTTAGTGTAAACGTTTGGTTAGGAATCAATGTGGTCAATGAATGGTATAGGTAGGTTGATAATCTAGATAAGGAAAATCAGTATCTGTTAGGGGTTAGAAATTCTATGAAAAGGAGAGTAATGATATTTTGGGGGTAAACCATAGACTTGTTTAGATACGAACAGGAAATATATATTATAGGTAATATTTTCTTACAATTGTTTCAAAGAATCTTATTCTAGTTGGATTTCTGGAAGATTTTACAGAGATGAGATATAATCATATCGAAGTGTGTATATTTTATGTCATGATAGAGATCAAAATAGGGATAAACCATAAGTGAGATACACTACCATTCAGGGGAGGCCAATGTGGTGGCCGATACCCTTAGCTAAAGGAGGAATGAGAGATTAACTAACGTAGAATGACTAAAACAAGATAGAGATATTATGAAGGAAAAAGGATGGAGAAAGTAGTATAGAAGTTATAAGGTGTCGATGAAAAGGTATCTATGGACATTTCTGACGTGATTCCGGGACGGAATCCTTTTAAGGGGGGAAGGATGTAATAACCCTAACTTTAACAAAGCTACAGTGATCACATGAATAGTAAAATTCGATGATTTAGAGAAAGGGTATATAAGTACTCCATAATGGAAACGGAAAAGGAATGAACAGAAACCATATTAGTGTTGTATATTGAAATTAAGTGACTCGAAATGACGAGGGATTTCAGAAATTCCTAAATATGGATTTTTGAGGATTTTGACTTCTAAAGAGCTTTTATTGGATATTAAGGAGCATGGAAACATTATAAGAATTATATATTGAGGAATTAGTGAATTTAGGTTAAACCAAAGGATTTTTAAGTTAAGAGAATACCAAAAGAATTTGGAATGTTAAATGATTTCAGAACCACTGAAATAATGAGGTATATTCGAGACGAACCACAATTAGACGAGTATGGAAACCAAGCAACCAAGATTAGTAATATAACAAGGATACATACCACATTATGTTATTCAAGATTATTAGCATTATAAGTAGAAAATCAAAATGGGATTTATTGAATCATCAAAGTGGTGTCATTAGCCATTAACTTGTTTTTAAGGGTAAATTAGTAACTTTGCAAGGTGTTAAACACAAAATATCTTTCCAAGCTTCCATAACACTCTAGATTAAGCAAGATTAAGATGAGAAAAGATCAAAACAAAAGCAAGAAACTCTCCCCCATCCATTATCATCATTTTCGGCCAAAAAAGACAGCAGGTTGGTAAATCGACCATAACTCCTTCGTTTCTCAGCCGAATTTCGTGTTCTTTAGCTTTTTGGAAAGCCCATGAGATGCTCTACAACTTTCATTTAGACGCCTCCTCCAGAAAACGTAGGTAAGACCTTCGTTTTTGCGATTCTTTCAGCTGAGTAAACAGTAACTTCGAATTTTTAACTTTGTTTTATGGTTTCTTTAGTTAATACAAGCTATACTAAGGTTGTTAAAGGTGTGCCCAAGGTTTATCAAGGATTTTTAAGGGTTATCAAAGCTTCAAGAAGGTATAATCATGCTTTCTCTTTTATGTTTATGATGGATATAGTTGTGTTTAGTGATTAAGTGGTATAAATGTTATGATTATGATGTTATAAGTGTTTGTAAGTGATTAAAGTTGATTTTGGAAGGAGTATGTGCTTGTAACCATGGTTGGTAAGATGACCACATGGTGTAGGTGATGGTGTATAAGGTGGATGATTGATTTGGAGGAGTTTGATTTTGGAAAGTACGAAAATATAGCCGTTATAATGTCCGATTTTCGTTAGAACGAAATCTGCCCTGTTTTGTGACCCCTGTATTCATACGGTACCTCACTGCCTAGGTTACCAATTGACCATGAAATGATAGAGCTTAGTTCATAGATCGTTTCGATATAAGGTGCGTTAAAATCTGATGAACGGTTTAGGAGAAAAGTCAGTTTTAGTGAAAGGTGTTCGAAAACCGAGAAACCGTAATTGTATCAACTTTGAGACTATGATCAACCTACTTAGACATTTTTAAAAATTATGAAACTTTGGGATAATATGGTAGGGTAGTCAAAGAGACATTACCAGTTGACCTTGTAGTAAAAGTCGAAATCTATAATTTATGGGGATTTTTACAGTTAAGTGTGGTCGTTAGGAGAAATGGTGAAAAACCACTGAAACTTCGATTGAGCTTGTAAATGGTTAAGTCCTTGACCCTTTGGGGTAATAATAATACGTTAAACATATGTTGAAGTGTAAAGGGTTTTGTTATACAAGAGGGTAGTGAGTAAGAGATGTGGTATTCTAATGACGGTCCTTTTGTGTTTATAGAAATTTCGGAGGAGGGACCAGCCATACTATCAGGATACAGAAACCAAGGCAAGATCTTTTCTATCCCTACTTGGAAAACTATTTATCTTCAAAGAAACTTGATTTCATGGAATATATATGTGATGCTATTATTACTATATTGTGAAGAAATTGTCTTCCTTGAGTATTGATATTGAAAAGAAAGGTATACGAAGATGTATATGAATATGAATATGGATATGAGTATGAGATGGATATGAATATGGATATGAGTATGAGATGGATATGTATAGAGATGATTATGCATGAAGTGAACATGCCTTATGATTAAGAGAATATGAGAGAATGGTATCAGTTATTATCTAAAGTAAATAAAAGAATGGTATCAATTGTTATCTAGGGTTATATGATTTATATTATTTTGCTAAAGATATTCTTTTTAAATATTGTGATTTAATAAGTATTATTTGATTATTATCTACTATTTTTAAAAGTAGATGGAACAATATATATATATATATATATATGTGTGTATATAAGAGAGCAAGATTTCTTCTACTCTTACTTTAGAAAACTATTTTTTTTAAGTAAAATGATTTCTTGGAATATATATGTTTTTCTACGATGCTATACTGCTAAGGATTTATTTCCTGATTTTGAGAATTAAAGAAAGATAGATACGAATATGGATAGAGCGAATATACTTTATGTTCTAAAGGCATATTTGACTTTAATAATTATAGAAAAGATGTATGAGTCATAATTAAAGTATTATGACATATGATTTAAAGGTGATGATAAATGTGAATGGAAATGTGAATGGAAATGTGAATGGAAATGGAAATGGAAATGGAAATGATAAATGTGAGTAGATAAATGATTTGACAAAAAGGGGGATTGCAACAGACTTGCGTAAGTGGCTGTGTCAGGGCTGTGTGCGACACGGTCCAGCATTTATTATTTTATTACGGCACGAAGATGCCAAGGGAGGATGTTAGCAGGTGGCCTTCCTCCAGGGATGATCTTCATTCCTTCTACCGGTAGTAAAAAGAGAGCAGGTACGATTAGGCGACTGATCATCGTCCTAACGTATCAGGCGACAGCAGATATCCCCAATGTTTTTAAAAAGAAAGAGTTGATAATGGTTTTCAGATTTATATGCTGAAACCAAGAAAATGAGATAAGGTGATGGAATTATTTATATGGAATGAAGAGAAACTGATTTTATATTATTTTTATATATATATGTAAAGGTTTATTTTCCCTTTTATGGTAGTAGATAGAAGTTATCTTGTTGAGCTATTTTAGCTCATTCTTGCTATTTATTTATACTACAGCTAGGTCCCATGCCAATACTCCGCACTACACCCTGCAAGAGGGTAAGGGAAAGGCGACCTTTTGAGCGAGTGCTGGTGACCATCCCCGAGGTAGTGACAAGCGAAAGGGGCTTAGTAGACTTATGTAAATTAAGTGTGTAAGTTTGTAATAAACTTTTGGTTGTTGAAATGCTTTCTGTAGAAGTATTATTCAACAATGTACTAGTAGAATTCTGGGTTGTAATAACTATTAATTTTAAACTTTTAATATTATGGATGTTGTTCTATGAGCATATGACTGGTGGGTGTGTGTATTAGTGTGGGGTCAATTGCATAAGTATTAAATTTAAAAAAAAAAAAGACTCAAGAGATATGGATATTGATCGGAAATTGGACCGTGATGACCTGGATCCTTGACCCCGGATCTTGGGGTGTCACAATCACAATGTATAGAAACAGGTGGAATATTATTGAGCAGAAATGTCAAATCAAGTAAGAGATTCCGAAGCCATTCAGCTTCCATGCAAGTAGTATCGAGTGCTATAAGTTCAGCTTCAGTTGTACTTCTAGCAATAACAGTTTGCTTAGTGGAACCCCATGAGACAGCTGCTCCACCTAACATAAAAATATAACCTGAAGTAGACTTTATGTTACGAAAATTAGAAACCCAATTAGCATCAGAATATCTTTCTAAAATATTTGGGTAACCAGAATACACAAGAGAATAATTTATAGAGCCTCTTAAATGTTTAAAAACTCTTTCCAAAGCCTTCCAATGTTCTTTACTAGGATTACTAGTATATCTACTAAGCCTACGAACAACATAAGAAATATCTGGCCTAGTTCTTTTAGTAATATAAAAGAGGGAACCAATCATCTGAGAATATTTTAATTGAGAAATAGGTTTTCCTATATTCTTTTTAATAGATACATTAGGGGAAAATGGAGTTGACACAGGTTTGCAATCAAAATAATTATACCTTCTTAACATATTCTCAATCATACGACTCAAAGATAAATGATTACCTTTCTCACTTCTAGATATTTGTATCCCTAAAATTACATTTGCTTCTCCTAGATCTTTCACATCAAACATTGTACCAAGATAATTTTTAACATTCACTATATTAGACAAAGACTTAGTAAATATCAAGATATCATCAACATATACACATAACAAAACAAACTCATTATCGATCACCTTTGAATACAAGAATCTATCAAACTCATTAACAAAAAATCCATCTTTAGTGATCACACTATCAAATTTATCATACCAATCTTTTGGGGCTCGTTTTAAACCATATATAGACTTAACTAATCTAGAAACCTTATGCTCTTGCCCTTTAACAATAAATCCTTCGGGTTGTTCCATATATATCTCTTCTTCTAGTTCACCATTTAAAAATGCAGTTTAAACATCCATTTGATGATTTTACAAATTATAAATAGAAGCTAAAGCTAACAAAGTACGAATAGTAAAAATTCTAGCTACATATGCACAAGTGTCAAAGTAATCAATTCCTTTCTTTTGTGAGAACCCTTTAGCATCTAGCCTTGTATTTATCAATGGATCCATCAGGTTTCAGTTTCTTTTTAAAAATCCATCTAGAACCTACCGTCTTACAGCCTTGAGGTAAATCAGTTAAATACCAAGTATTGTTTTCCATTATTGATTGAAGTTCACTATTTATTGCTTCTTTCCAAAAAGGAGCATCGGAATAATACACAGCATCAGAATAAGATAAAGGCTCACCTTCAAGTAAATAAACAAGAAAATCATCACCAAAGTCTTTTTCTATTCTAACTCTTTTACTCCTTCTAGGTTCATCTAAAGAATTAGACGTAGAAGTTACATCATGTAAAGAGCGAGAGGTATTATCAGCTATTTCAGATATTCTAGTCTTATAAGGAAACACATACTCAAAATAAGTTGCATCTCTAGCTTCAATAATAGTATTAGCAGAAATTTCACTAATATCAGAACGAATCACAAGAAACCTAATAGTAACACTATCAGGGATATAACCAACCAAGATAGCATCAACCGTTTGATATCCTAATTTTCTCTTTTTAGGACCAGGAATACTAAGTTTAGCTAAACAACCCCAAACTTTTAAGTACTCAAGATTTGGAGCTCTACCTTTCCAAATTGATAAGGAGTAATTTTACTAGTCTTTTGAGGTACACAATTTAAAATATAACATGCAGTTAATAAAGCCTCACCCCATAGATTTTCAGGAGCACAAGAATTAACAAGCATAGAGTTTACCATATTCATTAAAGTACGATTTTTCCTTCCCGCAACTTCATTGGATTGTGGAGAGTAAGGAGTCGAAAATTCATGAATAATGTCATGTTCCTGAAAATATGAAGCCATCTCATTAGAAATATATTCGCCACCTCTATCAGACCTTAGAATTTTAATCTTCGCTCCTCTCTCTTTTTCTACTTCAGCTTTAAAAATTTTAAAACAATCAAACACCTCATCTTTTGTTCTAAGCAAATATCCATAACAAAATTTAGAATAATCATCTATGAAAGTATAAAATATTTTCTACCACCTCTAGTAGAAGTTTTATCAACTACACATACATAACTATGAATTAACTCAAGTAATGATGAGTCTCTAAAAACATTAGGAAATGATTATTTTTTAACAAGTTTCGCTTGAGCACAAATTTCACACTTAGACACAGAGTTCAATTTCATTTTTGGTAATAAACCACTATTAGCCATTCTAGTTATAGCACCATAATTAACATGTCCAAGTCTCTCATGCCACAAATTAGAATTTTCAACATTTAAAACAGTGGGAGATGAATTACTATTAACAAGATGAGAAGTCACATTCAATTTAAATAAACCATCACTAACAAAACTTTTACCAATAAAGACATCACTTTTAGAAATGACAAATTTATTAGCCTCTAAAACAATTTTATAACCAAGAGCAACAAGTGTAGACCCACTAATAAGATTTTTTTCTAATTAAAGGCACCTGTAACACATTTTTCAAACTCAAGAATTTTCCTGATGTTAGCTCTAATTTTATTCTACCTTTACCAAATACGGGGGTTTTAGTATTATCACCAAGATTAACGTTTTCACCATTTAAAACTTGATAATTAGAAAACCAAGATCTATCCGAACAAACATGAACACTAGCTCCCGAATCTAGCCACCAATCATTAGAATCCATAACTAAATTAATAACAGGAATGATATTAGCCAATCTGACAACATGCTCGGACTTACACTCCATGATAAACAAAAAGTTTTAACAATTATAATCTAGGTTGAGCTCGACAGTAAAATTCAAGCAATAAATATTACGGCTAATAGACGAAAACAAATATGACAAGAAAATGACTGGAAACAACTAAACAAAGGATGACCAGTTACAACTTTCAAGCAAAAAAATACCATTTAGTAAAAAATTTGACAAAAAAAAAAAAAGAGACGCAAAACACTTCTAAACTAAACTGAATATCAATAAAATGATTACGCCAAGCAATTTCAGTTTAGCTAAAAAGATAAATAATTGTAACGAGTCAGAAACAAAACAATACAATATCACTCTCCTATATTATATTTAAAAATTGTATTCGATATAAAATAACTCAACACAATTAACACATGGAGAAGAATATACAAATAAAATCAAGAATTTCCTTAGATTGTTACAAAAATTCTATCCTTTTAACTTTAGAAAACAACCAGTTAAAAGAAAAGAAAAATTAAATAAATCAAAGACTAATACAACTATTTAAAAAAAATTGAATATTAAAGTACAAGGCTAATAGAATGAAAGAAAACTACAAGTGAAGTCCTGAGCTTATGATGTAAATCAAACTCACTGCCACAAATACAATTAGCACAAGTCTAGGCAGAGGACAAAACAAAACTAATGTTACTAAACCAAATGGGTCAGCTGATGAAACACAATATGAGAGACCAAAACAAATGAAAATATTAAAGTATACAAACCAGAACTACTGAAACAATAAAATCTAACAAAAGAAGTTGATGAGTGAAATTCAAGAAATTAAAAAAGTTGCTCCAAAGCTAGTTTCAGCAATCTCCCTGCAAAATTTGAACAAACTATCGTATGCAATTTTAAACAAATTAATAAACCAACGCAATTATTCAATAGCGAATATTAAATTAAATTTATAACAAAAAGGATACAAGGTAATCTCAATATGTGGGATGGAGCACGTGAAAACGTTGCCCTAAGGAAATTTTGCCCCTTCTCGTGCAAGGTTTCAATTAGAAATTCCTTAGCGGTACAACACCCCCTTGCGGTTAATCTTCTACCGTGCATGAACGAGAAGAAGAAAGAATGACAAATTTTTCGATGCTCACAAAATCCAAATAAATATATATAAGACTCTTATATATTGTAATCTCACAAAATCAAGAAGATGATGCTCCGCCAAATTAATCTCAATATGATATGATTTTGTTGGAATAGAATATCTAAAGATATAATAATAGAATAATATAACTAGATGTGAAAGCTCTGTACGATCTATTGATTTTTGATGAAAGTGAGAAGCAGGAGCTAAATTCCTTGTCGAGTATAAAGAAAAACCTAGCCCCTTTATACAAAACTCAAAACATAGAGCAAGTAACGTAAGAGTAATGAAAAGTCATAAAACAGAGAATTAGCAAAAAGAAAGTCATAAAATAGAGTAATTAAACACGTTATATTAGAAATAGATATAGACTCTAACGGGAAGATAGACCAACGGGTAAAAAAAATTGTACTATTAAATAAGGAAAATATTTAGAAACAATATATTAAAATAATAAATATAAAATTATGATTTTATTTTTTTAAAATAGATCTTCTTTTATTTTTAGTTTAATGTTTTAATAAGCTGTTGAAGTGCATCGAATTGTTGTTTGTCAATTTGCTATTGGTAGTTGTTTGTCCCGGAGTATTGCAGAAGGGGGGTTGAATGCAATACTGATAAAATCCAATCTTTAAAACAACAACAATAATAAAGATTGTACGTTATCAGTTGAGATATGTAAACACAAGTGGAACAAGATTTCTCACAAAATAAATGTTTTATTTATCTTGTGCGGGGGGTTGCTACAACCTAGAGAAAAAGTTTCTCCAGCTTCGTTGTTCTTCGAGAGATACAAGTTGTTGCTATGTGTTGTATGTCTAGAAAGAATTGAGATGTGTATTTAAGTAGACTAAGATACTCTGTTGTCTCTATCGCATGGGGTGTTGAGCTGCTGTCATTTTCAAGTGGCAGCTCATTACAATTTGCACACCCATGTGACTTTCTTAAATTGCTATACAGACAGGATAAACCTTACAAGTAAAGCAACCTAGATTCTTTCTATTTCTAGCTAATACAATTCTAGTAGATGTGGATATATCATACTCTTGAATTGACCAGCCTTGTCTTGTGAATCTCTCAAGTTCTGTCGTAGTCTTGCAGGTCTGCTACAAACGATAAAGTGTTGCAGCAAATCTGTTTCTTGAACAAACAACCTGTCACGGGCTTTGACTGAGAAAAGTACCCAAATCAAATAATTCATTGTGACAGTAACCTTAATCGCCAAGTCTGCTGTCAAAGGAATATTCAGTGGTTGACAGTATGAGGTTCCGCCAATGTTGCTATCGAAACTCCAGACTTGCTGTCAAGTGAGAATGTTACTGTCCCATGCTTCAGCCAATGTTGCTGTCAGATGTAGCCTTGTCGTGACTTTGCAACATTTGTCTTCTTGTAACCTTATTGTCAAGAACATGACAGTAACTTTTATTTTTAATGTCTTCTGGATGTATTCCTTGAGGCTTGAACAAATGCATGAACTTCTCCCAAATCACACAATTATTACATGACAGCAATTATTCGATTACAAAGATATACCATGGCTTGTGACAGTATGTTCAACTTAGTAAAAACTAAGTACAGGGATATTTAGTTAAGTTGTCTCTATTCTATCACCCATAAATCCCAACAATCTCCCCCATTTTGTTTTTATGGACAATAACAACAAATTTACAATTCAACATGCTGACAACTTAACTAACATAGATCAGAATAGTTATGATACCATACTAATAAATGTTAAAGAAAAATCTAGAACATGAAGCTGACAAACTAATTGCAAATCAATTGCTCCTATTGAATGAGCAGATCAGAGATTTTACTTAACTTGATTTAAGCAGTCTTCAATTGTTCAGATTTTTCCCTCTCTTCTGAGAGCTTCAATGTGTGCCTTCTTGAGGTCTTCTACTAAATCTTTTTCTTCAGGAGTTCTGGCATCGTCTTCAATGTACCCTTGAATGGCTCGAGAAGGAAAAACTTCAGCATCTTTTAGATCAAACCAAGTTTCAAAATCATACGTGAAGGTTTTGAACTTCAGAGTTCCTTGGATGATCTTGAATCTCCTTCGAGGAAAAGCATTCAGAGATACTCTCCTTTTTCTGTCCAGTTTTGGATCTTCATCTCTTCGTTTCTCAAATATTTCTTCTAGTTCCCAAGCAACCAGCATTTCGAGCTTATGAAACGATCCAACAACTTTCCAGTAGAGATCCTTTAGTACACTGGTCCTCAGCTATTGAAAACTATCAACATAGATTTTTTATTTTCCATCAATGATTCTGAGAGGATCATCTAGTATACATGGTTGATAATCTGTTTTCTCAATGTTCAGTCCGTTGACATTCTTGTAACATTCCTTCAGGCGAGCTTCTAGATCTTCAGAAGATTGTTTGGCAGGTTTGGTTGATTGGGATGATTTAGCTCTAGTAGCCTGAAAAGCTTGTTCTATCTCGTATTCAGCCATGCCTGCCCTTGTGAAGGGATAATGGGCTTTTGTTAGATCCACATCAGGCATTGGTTCACCATATGAGCTAACTTCCAGATCTGCATCATCATGTGCTCTCCAATCACCATACTTCTCATAGAATTCAGCATATCTTTTAGCATATTATTCTTTGAGATGCTTTAAGATATTGCTGGAAATCTCTTGATCATCTTCCATGAGAGTGATCATCCTTTCCAACACGAAGATATCAATTCTTCTCCTAGCCTTGATAGATTTGAACAAAATGTCCCATCTACCTATTTCATGTGACTTTGTTTCCATGGTAAAGTCTGGATCAACACTTATGACTGTTGTTCCTTGATTTTTGAGAGCATACTTGGATACATTCCCACTAGCTTGATCTTTTACCACTGAAACAGATGTGATATCCCCATCGATCTTTCTTTTCAATATTTCAAAACTATTTACTTTCCTTCTACCAATGGGCTTCTCTAACAAAGTTTCTCCATGGTTTTTTTTCTTAGGTGCTGCATGATAAGTGCATAATTTTGCATATTTTTATTACCTATTTATTGTTTGAATTCGAATTTTAATAAATTATTTTGTTACATTTCAGGAAATTCGAGAAAAAATGAAGAAATGGCAAAATAAATAAATAAAGGTCAAAGAAGAGAAGAAGAAGAAGAAGAAGAAGAAGGACCAAAATAGAAGAAAAGGAAAGAGAAGGGGGTTTGGTGCAAAACTGAATTTTTAGAAATGGATGGCTAGGATTGAACCTCACCAAACAAAAATGAATGGTGGGGATTAATCCACACCAACCAAAATCCCACATAATTTCCTATAAATAGCATTCATTTTCTCTTGTAAAAAGAACTTAGAATTAGGATTAGAATCCCTTAGTTTTAGTACACTCCAAAATTTATAGTTGTAATTTTTATTTTTGTAATTCTTCTAAACATTTTAATTTTTAGTATATAAATTTTCCTGCATTTATTTGTTTAAATCGAAGCATTTGTTCCCTGTTTATTTATGTTTATTCTTGTTTCATTCCTCTAAAATCAAAACCCAGCTGTGTTAATTCATTTTCACAAAACAGATCTCTCTCCCCTGTCTCTCCTTTTTCTCTATCTCCGTAAACTCTCCTCTCTCATCTCTCTCTCTTAGTCGAACAACACCATCGACCCCTGTAAACCCGTCCTCCTCTTATCTCCTTCTTCCCCTTTCGTTCTTTTCAAACAAACACAACCCCAGTCTTCATTTTCATAATTTCCTTCCCCTATTTTCTCTCTTCGTCGCTGCAAAACCATCACACTCCATTCCCCTTTTCATTAATTTAAATTCATTTTTGTTCATCGAGTTTTGTTACTGGATTTTCGGTGTGAAATTTGGTTCGATTCTCTCTGTTTAGATTTAAGTTTGTTAATTCGAGTTTTAGTGGTTGAGTTTTTGATTCGCATTTGTTTGTTCGCTGATTTCTTAGTTTATGAGTTCATGTTAGTTGTCTGAGTTCGCACGTTCGAATTGCTTTATTTTGGTTGTGTTCTGCTGTTCCCTGTGTTTATAATGAGTTTCCTGAGTTGAATTTGAGTTGTTTTCGTGTCTTTTGTAGAGTTCAAATCACGAGTTTTTATTTGTGTTTGTTTATGGCTGGGTACGAGTTCGCAAGTTGAGTCCGTAGTTCAGCTATTGTCGCTGTTCGTTTGCACTGAGATTGACGAGTTTTTTTTTGCATTTTGATTTGCTGTGATTCTCCATTAATCTGTGTTGTAGTTTGTGTTCATTTCGTCCTTGAATTTTTGAATTCGGTTCGCAGCTTTACTTAGTTTGTAGAGGAGTTCACATGAAATTTTGCTGATTAGTTCCGAACTGAGGTTGTAGTTTCAGTGATTGTTGGTTGTTGCGATTTTTTACTGTCGAATTATGGGGAGCTTAGAATTTAGAGGTGCTGATCTTTGTTCTACATTTGGTTGTTGATGTTCTGAGTTACAAGATTTTTGCAGTGCCGATATTGGGTTCTTTTGCTGAGTTATGTCTAAGTTGCTGTTCGAGAATTTCCGAGTTCGATTTCTTTGTTTTGACTCTTGCTCTGTGTTTTCTTCCGGTTCTCTGGCATCTAAATTTTGATTTTATGCGATTGTTTCAAGTTTTTCTAAGTTTGTGACTGTGGAGTCAAGTCATTTTTTTTTTGTTTTTGCGCTTGGGGTTTTGAATTAGACTGTTTTGATGTTGATTATTATTCCGCTGGTTCTTCTTTTTGTTGTCTTATTTTGCAGCTAATGTCTTATTTGCTGAGTTTGTTTCAGTTTTGTGTTTTGTTGGTTCATAGAGTGTTGTGTAGTGTTAAGCTCGAGTAGTATTACTGCATTATGCCCGGTAAAATATGAAATTGTTATTTTGGGTTGTTGACAATTTGTGGTTAATTAAATTTACAAATATCTCATATCCAATTTTTATAAAACTTTTTTTTGTAAATAATTTTTAATTCGATAAAAAAAAGAATTTTAGAATATAATCTAGTTTTTAATTCAAATTTCAAATTTCTAGAATAATTTAGTTTTGAATTAGAACAGATTTAGGTTTCTTTAAAATAGTTTAAAGTTATCCTTTAGGAATTAATAGTAAAAATCCAAAAACCCAAATTGCCTTATTTCAATTAGAAATTAAGAGTGGCTAATTTTCCTATTCTTTTAAATTTTAATTCGTTAAATAAAATTAGAATAAATTAGATTTTCTTTTAAAATTTGTTTAAATTTTCTTTAGGTAATTTTATTTCAAATAGTAAAAAATTAAAAATTCAATCTTTAGTTTAAGTAGATTAATTAAATTTTCTTTTAAGAAAAATAGATTTAGGAATTAAATAAAAAAAATCCAAATTTTACAAAAATCCCAAATTGTTCTAATTCGCCTAAATTAAAAGTTAAGGAGCACGAAATAAAATTATTCCCTATGGATCGAATCTTAAATATTAAAACGATGATCGTGCGCTTGCGATATTAAATTGTCATATTTTCGGCACATCAAGTTTTTGGCGCCGCTGCCGGGGAAATAATTATTTTTCGCACCTTAATTTTTAATTTTTCGGATTAGTTTTCTTTCGCTTGCCTTATTTTTATTTCATTTTTTTTAGGAAAGTTTGGAATGTCGGGAATCTTCTCACGGAGCTCGGAACGAATTGGAATTCTTGGAAGCGTGCTTCGGTAACCCGTATTTTTCTCTTTTCATCCTTTTTATTTTTAGAAAAACACAAAAAAATTAAAAAAATCAAAAATCACAATAAAATTGAAAATTGAAAAATCAAAAAAAAATATTTGTAAATACATACTTTTTGCATCATGCATTTAATCACTTAGGGCACATCATTTAAATTTTTATTTTCTTATTTTTAATTTTTCGTATCTTATAATTGTGGTGATCGCTGGAGGACCAAAAGGTACGTTAAATTTTTTTTAGATTAGGACACATAGTGTAAGCATCCATAATTGTTTATCGTTTTGGTATATATCTTGTTGTTTGTTGCATCAAATAAACGTAATTAAGACTTATTCATGACCTTCAGTGTCTAAGGTTCGCCTGGCTGTTAAGATTTGGTGTCTAAGTGACGAGTTTGGCCTCTTGGCAATGCCTGCTCTAATCTGGCCGAATCGGTCCGAATAATTCTTAATTTACGGATTTTTTTAGTATGTCTTAACGTTATGTGAGCAATTTCTAGTTATTTTATTTAGGGAACCTAGGTTAAATTTTTCTTTTGATTTTTCACCATTTATTTTGTGTGTTTCATTTTCGCACTTACTTGCTACGAGGTTTTACCCTTGATCAATCTTTACCATGTCCGTAGCATTTATGGAGCGTTATTACCAAGGTTGGGATTTTGACGAGGAGTTAGCAGATAATACGATGTGGTGTGAGTCAACTAGGGAACCTAGTGTATATAACGAGTCGTATAGTACTTTTAGTGATTTGCATTATAGTGAAAACTATATTGCAATCGACTCTGAATTAGATGCTCTTACTAGACGACTCGAAGCCTTAGAAACCCTTAGAGGCCCTTTACACACGTCTTGGCACCCAAATTTCAACTCTCCGAGTCTCGATTTTCAACATGTCAACGCCATGTTTCAACCCACCTCTCGAAATGACCATTTTACATCGTCTTCTAATCCCGGTTGGAGAGATTATCCCGATCTCTAATGGAACCAAGGTCATAGCTATCAAACTCCGCCTCCACATTTTCAAGAACCGAACTCTTATCCAATTCCGAGTCAAGTTCCTTATTCAAGTTCAATTCAAACAACCGCCCACCCACCCGGATTTCATGATTCGAGTAGGAAACTTGACACCTTAGAAAAGAGTATCGAGGCTTTATTGATTTCTCAAGCAAACTTCATGCGAACCATAACTTCTGATAGGAAAATTTTGAACTCTAATGCTCAAGCCTTATCTAAGTTAGAATTTCAAGTGAATCAATTAGCCACCATGTGCGAGCGTGAGACGATAACCACTCCGAATCCACCCGAGGTCAACCCTGAATTTCTTATCACTCAAAGACCTATCGATACTTTCGATGATATCATTTCTCCAAGGCCTAATGTTCAAGTTGACACTCCTTTCGGTGGTGATTCACACGAAGAAGATTCTAATGCTGACATCATTCTTTCTCTAGGTCAAACGAAGAATCCCGATGATTCTGAGTTTGTGGCTTCACCTAGACAACCATCATCTTCTTCTAGTGAACTTTTCCTTTCATCTTCCAAACCTCTTCCCGAAAAACCCAAAGAACTTCATACTCAACCAATAGGAGCTGATCTAGTTAAGGAGGTTGTTTCAAGGTCAAATTTGGACGATCATGAGATTGAGTCTCTTCTTAAACAAAATTTTCAATTGCATTACGAGACCAATCGAGAGCTTCACGAATCTTTTAAGGATTTGACCTCGGAAGAGATGGTTGGAGAGATGATGAATTTCTGTTCCAAATGGGAAACCAGACATAAGGATAGTTCTTGTGATCCTAATTCTGTTGGTAAAACATTTTTCGAAGAGCCACCCCCACCCGTTTCTATTTCCTCATTTTCCACTCGTGCTTCATCTTTCATCGAAACTCATGATATTCATGACCAACATCTTATCGTAATTAATTTTCTTAAACAACAAAAAGAAGCATCTTCGTGGTCTATGGATGAAGTTAGGAATATGAGTTTTATTCTTGCGCCTAATCGGATTGTTCGAGTGGTCTATGCTATTTTTGTGGGTGAGTTTCTGAAATATGTTGGTTGTATAACAAAAATAGTCTTTCCGAGAGCAGGTATTGGTTAGTAAATATTTTTTTTGTACCTCCCATAGTAGAATGTAGGTATGGGAGACGATTTGTGTGTGTGTGTGTGTGTGTGTGTGTGTGTGTGTGAGTTGTTTTCTTTCTTGTTTTTAGAAGTTTGTCATTCTCCGTCATCGCTTATCAGGTATTTCCTCCTCTCTCTTTTATTCTCGTTCATTTTGCATACATTGAGGACAATGCATAATTTAGGTATGGGGGAGGGTTTTAGTGTAAAAATTGAAAAATCCAAAAAAAATCGAAAAATCTTAAAAATCCAAAAATAGAGATATTTTGGCTTAGTTGTCCTTCCCATTCTTTAAATTCTAGAACTAGTTGGTGTTGACTATTTTTCGAAAATTATATGTATAATGCCTTTAGATGATTTGAACGTAGTCAAGTAAGGATTCACTCATGAAACTTTTGTCGAACAATTTTTTGCTTAAAAGTCCAAGACGACACATTTGCACAAGACCTTTGATGGAAAAATTGTATAGGAATGTTATTCGATACCTGAGAGAGAACCCACATGTTAGAACAATGTCGAATCAAACATTTGCGAGATTTTGCTCCTATAGTGTTAAAAATATATATATAAATATATATATATATATATATATATATATATAAAAGAAGAAAAAACAAGAAAAGAAAAAGAGTCAATAAATATTTGCAGTTGTAGAGTGCTAGTATAATTTTGTAATAATAAATTCTTAGTAGGGAAATCGGCTAGGTTGGGCTCATTGATAACCCGAGTAAGTAAGTGTGAGGGAACTTTGTGCCTAGCAACCTAAGGTCCTTTGTGGTCTCGGATTGTTGACCTAAAACTCACTAAATGGGTATTGATGCAAAAGTCTTTTGGGACCTCAATCATTGCACGGTCGGTCTAACTGCTAAGAGCGTGAAGTTTGGCTAGATACTTGTTTTGATAGAGATTGGGTTAGTTCAATATTGGTTGAAAAAGAGAAAATGTTCGTATGCACTTTATCCATCAAGGGCCTTAAATTCACAACACACCATGGAATTTTTTGTAAACTTTTAGAGTCTACTCAAGTGGATTTGGGAACCTATAACTTGGCTATCATTAGAATAATATTTAAGGCATGTATTTTTTGTACAAAATTGTTTAGTGACACCAGCGAAAGCTAGATTGAAAGAGGAAAGTTGGATACTTGCTGATTTATTTCAAAGATTTTATGGGTATATCTTCTGTAAACCCTTAGGAGACAACACTCCTCCTGTAGAGATAGTCTATAGGTTTAACGGGTTGGTAAACCTAAAATTACCCGTGATTCCTACGACAGTGAGTATAGGTTTTTCATTTTTCATTTTTCTTTTTGTTTTACTCGAGGACGAGCAAAAGATAGGTATGGGGGCATTTTATAAGTGCATAATTTTGCATATTTTTATTACCTATTTATTGTTTGAATTCGTATTTTAATAAATTATTTTGTTACATTTCAGGAAATTCGAGAAAAAATGAAGAAATGGCAAAATAAATAAATAAAGGTCAAAGAAGAGAAAAAGAAGAAGAAGAAGGACCAAAATAGAAGAAAAGGAAAGAGAAGGGGGTTTGGTGCAAAACTGAATTTTTAGAAATGGATGGCTAGGATTGAACCTCACCAAACAAAAATGAATGGTGGGGATTAATCCACACCAACCAAAATCCCAAATAATTTCCTATAAATAGCATTCATTTTCTCTTGTAAAAAGAACTTAGAATTAGGATTAGAATCCCTTAGTTTTAGTACACTCCAAAATTTATAGTTGTAATTTTTATTTTTGTAATTCTTGTAAATATTTTAATTTTTAATATATAAATTTTCCTGCATTTATTTGTTTAAATCGAAGCATTTGTTCCCTGTTTATTTATGTTTATTCTTGTTTCATTCCTCTAAAATCAAAACCCAGCTGTGTTAATTCATTTTCAGAAAACAGATCTCTCTCCCCTGTCTCTCCTTTTTCTCTATCTCCGTAAACTCTCATCTCTCATCTCTCTCTCTTAGTCGAACAACACCATCGACCCCTGTAAACCCGTCCTCCTCTTATCTCCTTCTTCCCCTTTCGTTCTTTTCAAACAAACACAACCCCAGTCTTCATTTTCGTAATTTCCTTCCCCTATTTTCTCTCTTCGTCGCTGCAAAACCATCACACTCCGTTCCCCTTTTCGTTAATTTAAATTCATTTTTGTTCATCGAGTTTTGTTACTGTGATTTTCGATGTGAAATTTGGTTCGATTCTCTCTGTTTAGATTTAAGTTTGTTAATTCGAGTTTTAGTGGTTGAGTTTTTGATTCGCATTTGTTTGTTCGCTGATTTCTTAGTTTATGAGTTCATGTTAGTTGTCTGAGTTCGCACGTTCGAATTGCTTTATTCTGGTTGTGTTCTGCTGTTCCCTGTGTTTATAATGAGTTTCCTGAGTTGAATTTGAGTTGTTTTCGTGTCTTTTGTAGAGTTCAAATCACGAGTTTTTATTTGTGTTTGTTTATGGCTGGGTACGAGTTCGCAAGTTGAGTCCGTAGTTCAGCTATTGTCACTGTTCGTTTGCACTGAGATTGACGAGTTTTTTTTGCATTTTGATTTGCTGTGATTCTCCATTAATCTGTGTTGTAGTTTGTGTTCATTTCGTCCTTGAATTTTTGAATTCGGTTTGCTGCTTTACTTAGTTTGTAGAGGAGTTCACATGAAATTTTGCTGATTAGTTACGAATTGAGGTTGTAGTTTCAGTGATTGTTGGTTGTTGCAATTTTTTACTGTCGAATTATGGGGAGCTTAGAATTTAGAGGTGCTGATCTTTGTTCTACATTTGGTTGTTGATGTTCTGAGTTACAAGATTTTTGCAGTGCCAATATTGGGTTCTTTTGCCGAGTTATGTCTAAGTTGCTGTTCGAAAATTTTCGAGTTCGATTTCTTTGTTTTGACTCTTGCTCTGTCTTTTTCTTCCGGGTCTCTGGCATCTAAATTTTGATTTTATGCGATTGTTTCAAGTTTTTCTAAGTTTGTGACTGTGGAGTCAAGTCATTTTTTTGTTTTTGCGCTTGGGTTTTTGAATTAGACTGTTTTGATGTTGATTATTATTCCGCTGGTTCTTCTTTTTGTTGTCTTATTTTGCAGCTAATGTCTTATTTGCTGAGTTTGTTTCAGTTTTGTGTTTTGTTGGTTCATAGAGTGTTGTGTAGTGTTAAGCTCGAGTAGTATTACTGCATTATGCCCGGTAAAATATGAAATTGTTATTTTGGGTTGTTGACAATTTGTGGTTAATTAAATTTACAAATATCTCATATCCAATTTTTCTAAAACTTTTTTTTTTTGTAAATAATTTTTAATTCGATAAAAAAAAGGAAAAAAAAGAATTTTAGAATATAATCTAGTTTTTAATTCAAATTTCAAATTTCTAGAATAATTTAGTTTTGAATTAGAATAGATTTAGGTTTCTTTAAAATAGTTTAAAGTTATCTTTTAGGAATTAATAGTAAAAATCCAAAAACCCAAATTGCCTTATTTCAATTAGAAATTAAGAGTGACTAATTTTTCTATTCTTTTAAATTTTAATTCGTTAAATAAAATTAGAATAAATTAGATTTTCTTTTAAAATTTGTTTAAATTTTCTTTAGGTAATTTTATTTCAAATAGTAAAAAATGAAAAATTCAATCTTTAGTTTAAATAGATTAATTAAATTTTCTTTTAAGAAAAATAGATTTAGGAATTAAATAAAAAAAATCCAAATTTTACAAAAATCCCAAATTGTTCTAATTCGCCTAAATTAAAAGTTAAGGAGCGCGAAATAAAATTATTCCCTGTGGATCGAATCTTAAATATTAAAACGATGATCGTGCGCTTGCGATATTAAATTGTCATATTTTCGGCACATCACTGCAACAATCTTTCCTTTTCGTTTGATTCCACGCCAGGCTTGTGCTCTAGTCTTAGTTCTGTTAGACGTAAATTTCTTGACAAGCCTTCGTACTTTGACAGTATCTTCAGTTTGACTCTTGATATCATCTTTGATAGCTTCGGTGTCTTGGCTTTTGACAGTGTCCTCTTTGACATCATCTTTCAATTGAGTGTCACTAGCCTTTTTGACAGTATCCTTGTTGACAGTATCTTTTTCTCGATCGAAGCATTCCACTACAAATCTCAATATACTTGCCTCCAAGGCTTCAAGAATTTCTAACTCCCTTTCATCATTGACAACATCTTTCTTTTCAGTACTGGGAGTTTCTTGCTCTTCTTGGGCTCCATCCTTTTGAGTTTCTGAACCAATATTCTCAGAGGCTTCTCTTCCATGACTCCTGAATCCTCCAGATCCACCACTTCCTCTAATGTCATCCTCATCATCATCCAGAGTATCATAATAGGTGCAGCTTCCTCCTTTCTCAACTCTTTTTGCATTAGCATCAGAGATCAGCTTCTTGATGATTGAGCTAATGTTCTCATCTCTTTGTGCTAATAGCTTGTGAATATCCTTGACATCTTTAACCTTGTCACTGGTGATACTGGATTTGAGAATTTTCTTCAACACTGTTATGATTGACTCAGTGCTTAGTCCTGGAACTTTGTCCAAGGGTAGGAAATTCAGTCTTCTTGCTCCTGTTTTAGTGATCTTTCTAAAGCACACACCATATGGATTATGAATCACCTCAGGGAGTTTGTCTTCAACCATCCTTCCAATTTATGCTAACAGACTATCATTGAAGGCTATTGAATCCCTTACCACCAATGTTCCAAGGACTTGGAGTACTTTTGCCTGCAAACTTTGTAAAAGTTGCATTGTGATGAATATGGTCAATCCGGTTTTCAGATAAATTTGAATAGCCCATCTTCTTTCCAAGTTAAGCCTCACAAAGATACTTATCAGTTTGCTCTTCAGTATTGATGCAAATTTTGTAAAATCTCCCCTTATTTCCCTAATTGTTTCATCCACCAACTTACTGAATTCTTCATCTTTGTTGTTCAAAGTACTCTCCATGTAGTCAACCATCATCAGTTCTGCTTCTTCAGAGCTATATTCACTTCCATCTATCCAGACCATTCCAGTAGTCATGTTCACATACTCAGGAATTTTGCCTTTGCCTTTACCCAGAGCATTTTGTTTTTCTTTTTCTCTCCATTCCTTTTGCAAATGTTGGAATAGAGCTTCAGTTTCTTCAGGATTTGGGTCGTTGATTTTCAGTGGTGGCAGTACTGTTCTTTCAGACTTTTGAGTCTCCTTTAATTGCTCCCATGTTTCTTTGGTAAACAATACTGCCTCACCATCTAATTCTCCTTCAATTAAATCACCATTTCCAGCTGCTTTCAGTTCTTCACCGAAGTTTCTTTCTTCTTTCTCCTGCTCCCCCTCACTTACACCTTCATCTCCATCAAAATGTACTTGCTCCCCCTCACTTCTTAGCCCCCCTCACCTGTAGCTCAACCTTGTTTCTCCTTCTCTACCAGTGTTGCAGTGCTATGATCATTAACCTGATCTACCACTTCCTTGTCTGTGTTCTGATCATTCTCCTTATTCTGATCTACCACTCTCTCCCCCTTAGTTAAATTGACAGCTCTAAGAGTAGTAGAAAATGATAGAAAAGAATTTTGAAGTGTAGCAAAACCAGCAGCTACCATGGTGGATAGTGCATCGAGTTTAGCTTCCATGGATGTACACCTGTCCTCAAGGGATTTCAACCTTGATTCAGCTTGTTTAGAAGGACCACCAGACCTTAAGCTTTTTGTTGAAAAAGGAAAAGACTGGGGCAAGGAGGCTGTGGGGTTTCTCACACTCTTATTGTTTTTCTGAGTGATCTCATCACTCCTCACAGAATGACTCTCAAGGCCTAGTGCCTTTTTGTGTGGGGCTCCCTCAATTTCACACTTGACATGCTCAAGTCCCTCTCCTTTTGCCAGCTCGTTTGGCTGCCTCTCATTTTTATGCTCACCTTTCTTTTCTTTTATCTCTCCTTTTCTTTTCACTACCTCACTCTTCCTAGATGCATGGGTATGAGCAGTACTTGCATGCATTTTAGTTGAAGAAGTAGAAAATTTAGATTGTACCTTTAAACGAGAGATGGGAAGCTGATCATCATCAGACACATCTTCAGCAATGACTGAGTCCAGATCAACTTGTTTAGAGGTGACAGCATCTTTACCCAAAATGTTACTATCCACAGGATGGTTGACAGCAACTTTTGTGGTGTCCTTGACAGCATCTGAGGCTGTGACAACAACTTCCCTTGAGTCAGTTGCTTGGAGGAGTTCGACCAAGATGTTGGTTGTTTCATTTTCTGGCAGAGTGCCACCTTGGTCTAGCTCAGTGTTTGAGGTGGTGGTGTCCATTTCACTTTGAGAAATGGGTTCTTGTGGACCACTTGATGGGGGCTAATCCATGATTTGAGATGGATGATCAAAACTTGAATGGTTGGGACTGTCCCCCTCTCTAGGTTGTTGAGAGGAAACAATTGATGGATTAGAGAATAGAGAAGGTGATGGTTTAGAAGGGATTTTTTGGCTGTTCCATAGGGGCAACTTGTGGAACATCAAGAGTAGAAGTTTCACGACCCTTATTGTGCCCTAACTCCGTGTACATTTCTGCAAGTGTAGGCTCCTCATGAATGTGTACATGAGGTTGTGTAGACTCTTTACAGGATGCCTTGGGAGACAGGCCAGTTCAATAGATACTTCTTTTTGAGAAGAAGCACCTAGGGATGTGTTTGATTCCCTTTTATCCTCCACAACCTTTTTTGAGACTGTAGGGTGGCTTACAGTGGCTTTGCCCCTCTTAGCTCTCTTCTTCTTAGGCTCAAGAGGAACCACTATGGGTTCACCTTTATTAACATCCTTATTTGCTGCATCAAGTGCAGTTACTCCCACAACATTCTCAGAACTACTACCAACACCAGGTTCCAAGTGTCTTTTCTTGGATTCTTGCATAGTTGTTTTTGTGGTCTTTGGTTGTCTAGAAGGTCTGATTGGAATGAATGGTATAGAATGTGGGTTAGCTGAATTTGGGTCTAATCCAGCTTCATTCTTAATGGAGAAAATAACATACCCAGAGGGCAATGCAAAGTCAATATGAGGCTCTTGATCAGCCATGTGCTTGGTGAAACAGAGTGGAATATGTGTATTTAAATTTTGTGAATTGAGTGATGTATGTGTATTTATTTTCAAAACATTGCACTCTATTATGAGAGATGCATTATCATCAATACCACATATTGAATTTAAACACATTGTGAGAAAGAGAGGGTAAATATGTACCTTCTTGCTTAGAGCAAACTTGAGTTGACTCATAAGCATCTTTCCAACATCCACTTTGTATCCATGGACCAGAGAGTGAGTGAGTTTCTTGATGTAGGAGGGAATACCATTGCAACCTATGGTTTTAGTTGAGAAAACCTTCACCATGACATCAAGAATCATGCTCCACTCTTTCCTTAAGTACTTTCTGTCCATTTCACCAGTCGAGTACAAATTTGATGTACCCTCTTCAAGAACAGGACCAGAATACCCGATTTTTAAGAAAAACTTCTTTATGGTTTCTGCATCTACGAGCTCCAGGTAAGACTCTTTTCCTCGCAGTCCAGTTCCTAAAGCTTCATTTATGCCTTTTATTGTGAGGATGCAGGTAACTCCTTTGATTTTGCATTGTATGGTGTTCTTACCGTCTCCTCCTAGAACATAGGTAGTTTTCCAGAAATCTTCAATTCTTTCTAGGTGCAGAGGTGGGTTAGATGTTATAGCATGACCTAGATAGGACTTGTTGATAAAGGACACTAGTCCTTTGAAACCTTTACCAGCATCTCCAGCAGCGAGAATACCAGCAAAGTTTGTTTGAGAAGAGGATTGTTTGGGTGCCATTTTTGCTTTGAGTTTTGGGAGAGAGAGAATTTGCTTTTGAGTATGTTGAGTGTTGTGTGTTTTAGTGTTTGACAGTTGCTTACATGAAAATGGCAATGTTTTACTGAAGAAGGGAAAGTAGCAATGTCTTAGCCCATTAATCAGTCACGTGGTGTCGTGGGTAGTTACTTTTTAGTGGCTGTAAATCGTGGAGGTAAAATCCCAATTAAATCGGTCCACTAACCTTGACAGTAACCTGTACATTGTAACAAATTCATTAGTAATTTGAGAGGATGACAGCAGCCTTGCTTGATAGTAACATCGGTGCAAAAACATGTTGTCATCGTTAAGCACTTTGAACAATTTCCTTTAAATTTCATGACAGAAACTTTTTCCTTTGCTGATAAGGAACTTGTTGTCAAGGCACTTCGTTACAACATCTTCACTTATTGACAGCAACTTGTGCGGAAATAATTTGTGTTATGAATTTTAATCGACTTTTGCCCATTGCTTAAGAGAAAAATTACCATTTAGCATTTTTATCGATTTAAGCGCATATTGTTAAAGTAGCACACATCCACATACATCCGTACACACATTCACACATGTAAATACTCAATACCCAGCAGATAACTAAGAAAAGAGAATCTAGCAGAAAAAGTATGAACATTACAGAAGATGAAAAGACCCTTTTTATAGGACAATCTATTCACCATTGGAAACAAGTTCATAAAGTTCAACATGCACTATCTCATTGGTTAACCCTTTGCACTGTAGGAGATCTTCAACAAAGACGAGCATCTCCAACCATGCCTCAAGGTCTTCCTCAACCTTTTCTTTAGCAGCTTTCTCCTTCTCTGCTGCTTCCTCTTCCAACACTTCATCCATCACTTTAAAGAGATTCTCGATCTCTTCTTCGTGCCCTGGTTCGCACCAGATATTTGTCTTCTGAGAGATGACATCCTTGTTCTCCATTGTAGAGAAATATCCTCTTTCTCAAGGCGTGAGTGATTGAGTGTGAAATGACCTAAGTCTCGTGCTCATTTTATAGGACCCTAGATGACTCTACGTTTTCCCATACGTTTCCTTTTAGATAAAGTATTAAACTTTAAAATAAAAGTCTGACAAATATCCAGGCATATTTCAAATGACACGACTACTCATCACTAGCACGCGTGTAAAATAAGTTAAGGTCACGTGACTACTCATTACATAAGTTAAAACAGACATGTAATTTTAATTTAGCATAGTCATAGCAAACATGCTGTCAACAAACAAGTAGCACATATGATAGTAACTTCTCATGACAGTAACATTGAAAGCTACGGTCACAAGCTGCGACTTAACAACCTTGAAAATGTAAAGACTAGTAAGTTAACATACCAGATTTAGCATTCCCAATTCAATTACCAACCTGTTGAAGGTTGCTTCATCTAGTGGCTTCGTGAAAATATCTACAAGTTGCTTTTCTGTTGGGACATAGACCAGCTTGACAGTTCCCTTTTCAACATGCTCTCTAATGAAATGATGTCTGATATCAATGTGCTTTGTCCTAGAGTGCTGAACTGGGTTGTCTGAGATATCTATGGCACTAGTGTTATCACAATAGATAGGAATGTGAGACAACTCTAGACCATAATCTAATAACTAATTCTTCATCCACAAAATTTGTGCACAGCAACTTCCAGCTGCAATATACTCAGCTTCTGCTGTCGATGTAGACCTGCTTCTTGCTAAACCATGACAATAATCTTCCACCAAGAAATTGACAGCTTCCTGTTGTGCTTTTTCTGTCAATCTTGCATCCAGCATAATCCGAATCTGAATATCCTATCAAGTCAAATCCAGTATCTTTAGGATACCAAAGGCCTAAACTTGAAGTGCCTTTTAAGATACCTAAAGATCCTTTTGATTGCTACTAAGTGTGATCCTTTTGGATCAGCTTGAAACCTTGTACAAAGACATATAGCAAACATAATATCTGGTCTGCTAGCAGTTAGATATAGCAATGATCCCACCATGCCTCTGTACATACTTGAGTCCACGTTCTTTTCTTTAGGATCCAAATCCAGTTTGGTTGCGGTAGATGTTAATCCGAATACACACTAATAATCAATATTAGATGAGAGAATAACAATTAATATGATTATGCACTTTAAATCTTGTGATATTAAAAACCCTCTTCGTGATGTAAACTATCACAAAGAGCTGCTAGGTTACAATAAAGATAATTCGATGCACGATACCCTTCTAGGGTTAACCTAACTGTATTTATAAAACATACAGCTTCGATACAATCTCTAATTGATATTCCTAATAATCAGCTATACAATGATATCAATTACAAATTGTCACACGTCTCCTAAGTCAACTCGATCTCTTTGATAGCTATCCAGTCTCCAAAGATCTCGCTTCCATATCAATCTTCAATTGATCTCTAATATCTTCTGTTGACTTCGTACGCGCTGCTTCCAGACAGACTTTACTAAACTCTGTCCAGCTTCTGTAGTCAATGTTTAACTAAACTCTGACTGCTTCCAGCTAAACTCTGATTTGTCGCTGTAGCTCCTAAACACTGTTTTCAACAATCATTTCTAACAATCTCCCCCAACTTGTTCATTAGCAAGAATGTACAAGTTTACAGTAAATGATGATGTCAAAACAAATACAAAATTACAGTGATTAATATACAAACAGAGTTTAAGCTTCTACTTAACAAAAATCTACACAAATAAGAAAACTCTTACAGACTTTAACCTCTAATCTCTTCAAGATTTGGTGTAGCTCTGAGATAGTCTATAAGCAATCTTCTTTCATCATTTTCAAGTTCATTCTCCATAGCTTCCTTGATCTCTCTCAACTGAGGATCATTCTCATCAGTCTGATAGATAGCAGCTCTGAGATCGTAGATTTTGTTTCTTCTCATTTCATTTCCCAATCTGATATACTTCACCTCTTCAGACTTCACATTAAAATCAAGAACAGTGATTCCAAGATCAGTCTTTAGCTTTGTAGTTCCCTTTTCCATCTCTATCAGCTTTCCATTCCAGTCTCTATACTTAGGAAATATTTACTGTTATACTTCATGCCTCTTCTTGCCAGATTCTGAAGCATCTTCTGTCTAAGCACATCGGCAACAGATTGAGTCCTTTGATTTGTTACCTTGAAAAGATACAGAACATGTTCTAGTTCTTCCCAATATTTCAAACCAATATCATTCTCCCCAATTTTAAAAACTGTTCCATCTGCCATGAAGTATAAAAGAAAATCTTTCTTTAGGCTCTTCTGATAGACCAACTGTAATGATTCCGGTCTGTCTAAACTCTCTTGAGTGACAACACATTGACCTGGAACAGCCAGTGAAGATGGATCTCTAGGACTAACATTCTGCCTTTTATCCCTGTATGATCCTATACCACCCTTGTTGTTTCCAATTTTCCCAGAAAATGCTCTTCCATCAGTGAAATCCATAGAACCTTTAAGTGCTTGATTTGGATCATGAAGAGTTCCCTTTCCAAAAATCGATTTCAACTGAGAAGATTGTAAAGGTGTGGTCACAACTTGTGTAGCAACAGAGGTTGTGTTTTCTCCAGCAATGCCTTTCAGCTTTTGCTTAAAGTCTGCATCTGGTAGTTTTCTAGATACTTACATCCTTTGTTCAGTACCAACTTTTTCTTTGATTTGTATGCCTTTAAGAACAGGCTTTGCAGCTTTCACATTCTTCTTAGAATTGCCAGATTTCATAGCTTTCTTATGTTCTGCTAGAAATATCTTCTCTTGAGCTTGAACATCTGCAATTGTAACTCCCTCTTCATTTTCTTCTAAGAATAACTTAGCAGCCAATTCCTCATCAGTCTGAGGATCAGAGGATAGTACCAAACTCTTAGTCTTTGAAGAACCTCGAGTATCAGTGTTTAACCCAGCAGACTGTGATTTAAGAGACTTGCTGCTAGTTTTCAGAGTTTTAGTTTCTACAGTCTTGACCTTGTTTTTATTATTTGCTCCTCCATCTCCAGCATTATCCTTCTGAGTCAGAGTTTGAAATTGCTTGCATTTTCACTTTGCAACTCTCTCCCCCTTTTTGACATCATCAGGCATGAGTATAGATGTAATCAACTCCAAAGAGGTAGCAATAGAATCAATTTTAACAGACAAGGCAGACTGATTCTCTTCAACTTTACCCAGCCTTGCAAAGAGATTGTCTTGAGCTTTAGAAAATTTTGTAGTCATGAGTTTAGACTCTCTTTCCATGTTCATTTCTCTAGTTTGAATCTCAGTTCTTAAGTCAGTGATTGCCTTCTTAGTTTCATCAAATCTACCATCCAGAGTCTTGACTTGAACAACAGTTGCTTTTAAGCAAGAAAGAATCTCTGGATTGGAGATAGTGTTGGCAGTTTGCTTAACAAAATTAGCTGCTCTCCCTCTTGGAAAAATGCAATCCTCTTTGTACCAGTCAGCAGCAAATTTTGCAAGTTGTGCTTTTTCAATTTCATGAGACTTACAAGGTTGGTCGAAAGAGGTATGTTTATTGTCTGTTTGCACTGGTGAACTTAGAAAAGAATAAGAGTTTGCACTGCTTTCACCTTCAAGTTCAACACTTGCAGCTTTAGCATGTTCATCTTCAAGTGAAACACTGTGCTGAGCATTGTCAGCCACAGTTTCTGCAATTTCTTCTGCAGCCTTGTCAAGATTTTCTTCATGTTGCTCAGGCTCAGCAACAGAGTTTGCTTTTGTGTCATCAACAGGCATAGGCTGAGAAGTATCCTTGGTTGCTTGATCAACCTCATCACCTCCTTCAACAGTCTTGTGAGCATCTGAGATTAACTCTGTATGTGATGCTACAGTTTCAGAAATGACAACTGTAGGTTGATCAGCTGCACCAGTTGCTTCAGATTGAGCAAAAATAGATGAGATATGATCAGAGAATGGCATGAATGAATCAAGAGTATCATCCATTGGAGAAAAGCCATCTCTATTATCCTCTTCTGCAGGAATTTTATCCTCTGCAGGCATATCTTTTTCAGCCTCAACAGTAGGTGTTTGCTGTGAAACCACCTCTGGAGCTTCAACATTTTCACCATCAGAATCAGAGATTACTAGTTTTCTTCTCTTAGCTAGAGGCACTTCATCTAAATCCTCTTTACTAGATTCTAGCACCACAGAGGGTGATTTAGGTCTTTTTGCTCTTTGAATCTTTCTCCTAGCATAAACAGCTCCAGGAGATGTCTATTTTGCTTTGGTGTGTTTCTGTATTGTCTTCTTAGCTTTTGCATGTCTTTCAGTAGTTGCTGCTGATTGCTTTACCCTGCCTCTTTTTGCTTTAGGCTGTGGTTGTGGTTGAGATTGTGATGGTTCAGTGTTTAGTTGTTGAGTGTGTGAAGATTGTTTTATGATTGAAGATTGAGGATTTTGGGTTGGAGCAGTGTTTGTGATTGGTGATGGAGTGTTGTGAGTGGATGCAGGTTGTGGTTCAGGGATAGAGGTTTGGTTTGAGGTTGCAGGTTGTTGAGTAGGTACAGTGTGGGTAGGTGATGTAGGTGGTTCAGTGTTTAAGGTTTGAGTATGATCAGTGTTTAGTGGTTCAGGTTGTGGTTCTGGTTGTGGTTGGTCTTGAGGTTGGTTGAGAAAATTCTGCAAAGCAAGTGGCAGAACAAAGACATGTAGATTTTCTTTACCAGCATCTTTATTAGTCATATCAGAGAATATTCTCTTGTTTACTCTAAAAGGCTGAATCACATCAGCTTCAACAATCTCTAAACCAGATACACACGCAGTGAATAGCATTTGACAAAATGGAGCAAAATAAACTGTAGTAGACTCTGACAGTTTATCACCTAGATTCATTAGAACATATCTACCAAAATCAAAATTACTACCATAAAGTAGAGAATACCCGATTTGTAGACTGTCCATTGGAATAGCATCCCAGTTAGTGACCTTCTTCTGGAATGTTCTTCTGATGCAGTCGAAGAAAAAATTCCATTCCTTCCTGAGATTAGGCCTCTTTACACTGCCAAGCTTGTCAAGAGAATCCATGTAGCCTATCTCCTGTAGCATCTGTCTCAATTGAGGTTCACCAACATAAGCATAAGATGTGTGTGTATCAAAACCCATTGTTTCTCTGACAGTTTGTGGAGTAATCACAAACTCTTGTTCATCATGAGTGAAGATGATGTTTGGAGTCCCATTCTCTCCTCCATCCACATAGACTGAGTTTTGCCAAAAAGGGGCAATTTGAGATGCAGAGAGAGTACTAGGTTCAACCAGAGCTTGTCCAATCTCTGAGTCTCTTAAGAAATTCTGCATAAGATGAAACGCTTCTGGAACACGTTCATGATTGAGTGGGGCTGCATAATTGTTAGGGACAAAACGTAGACCAAAAACGGTGAATGATTTAGAAGCCATTAAATCAAGAAACGGGCAAGAAATCACAAAGAAAAGTGTATGTAGGAAAAGTGTTTGCGAAAATGCGCAAGTGAAAACTGAGAGAACTGTGAGATGAAAAGTGAGTGGGTGAAAGTAAAAATGAAATGTTGTACACAAAAGTAATTAGAGTTGTAATTATAAATTAAAACTCAATCGTTTATGTATTCAAACACTCAACAGTTCCTAGATTAATGTGTGAGTGGGACACAATAATGAGTGAGTGGGACACGTGTCATACATGTAGTGGATCAGTTAATCATGCGCAGTAAAAATAGCAATTATCACCGCTGTATTCTCTTTCCTATTTCCAAGACACTTTAACACAATACACTTAATAACAGTTCTCAAAAGCACTATTTACTCCTAAATTTTCAAATTATCCAAATGAAAATTTACCTTAGAGTACTAACCACAAATCAACAGCGTTTGTCAATTCTCCAACTTTATCACCGAAACCCTTTCAAAAATTGCACAGTTCTGAAAATATGTTTGTGTGTAGCAGAGTTTACCAAATCAATTTTTAGAGCATCTAATTTTTCATAAAGTCCATAAAGTAAATCAATAAACACTGGATGCACAAACTCTCATAGTAAACACTGACTGTATGATGAAAGCTAAACTCTGTAGTAATCAATTTATATACAGTAACATTTAATTTATTTTATACCCCCTCTATTGCTAATATATATATATATATATATATATATATATATATATATATATATATTTTTATTCTATTCATTCCAGTAATTAGAGGTTGGAGCCAGTCACCAAAAATTCAAAAATTTTAGCCCTTATCATTTTAATAACTTCCTAGGTCATCCTAGTCTTTGACTAGTCACCAAAAATCAAAGAATTTTAGCCCATATTATATACCAATAGGTTCCTGGGTCATCTTAGTCACCAACATAATCTCAAAGGAGTATAGCAACCTATATACATTTTCTTTGAGGGTATTGTAGTAAGAATTTTAATCTACCAGAGTATAACTAACAGAGTTTAGAGTTCATCAACATCAGTAGTTATTAATGAAAGGCAATGCACACAGTATTTATAGACTCAGAGTTTAGGACAAAATAAACTAAGAGATGCTATAAATATGAACCAGTATCATGCTGTGTTAACTTTCTGCACAATCTAAGATTAGATCACAATATCTCAGAAAGATTCATGATTAATTACTGAGAATCATGCTTCATACATATTTCTTCATTGGTGTTTTCATTCGGACAATAATCAACTCAGAACTCACAGAGTTTATCAAACTTATTAACAGTGTATGACATACAGGCATGTTGACAGAATTTAACAGAGTTTGACAGTGTTTAAAGAAAAACATGTTAACAGAGTATGCATAACAGAGTTTAATCAACAGAGTTCACTTAGCACTTAACAAATCAAGGAAATATGAGCAACACATTACATAAGTAAAATTTGAATCTAACCAACATTCTTAGTCAAAACCAGAGACCATTCCTAGTTCATTGACTAGTCTTGTAAATGTAGCTTCACTCAATGGTTTGGTGAAGATATCTGCAAGCTGTTGTTCTGTAGACACAAAATGTAATTCAATATTCCCTTCTTCCACATGTTCTCTGATGAAATGGTACCTTATGCTGATGTGCTTGGTCATTGAATGCTGTACTGGATTACCTGTCATAGCAATAGCACTTTGATTATCACAGTAAATAGGAATCTTACTGTACCTCAATCCATAATCCAGCAATTGATTCTTCATCCACAAGATCCGTGCACAACAGCTACCAGCTGCAATATACTCTGCTTCAGCTGTAGATGTAGAAATTGATTTCTGTTTCTTGCTGTACCAAGAGACAAGTCTGTCACCAAGAAATTGACAACTTCCACTAGTGCTCTTTCTGTCTATCTTGCAGCCTGCAAAGTCTGCATCAGAATACCCAAGTAGTTTGAAATCTGATTCTCTGGGGTACCACGGACCTAATGATATGGTGCCCTTGAGATACTTGAAGAATCTTTTCACAGCTGTCAGATGTGGCTCTCTAGGATCTGCCTGAAATCTTGCACAAAGATAGGTTGCATACATGATATCAGGCCTACTAGCTGTCAAGTAAAGAAGAGATCCTATCATGCCCCTGTAGTTTGTCATATCCACTGAAACACCTGTGTCTTTGTCCAATTTAGTTGTTGTTGCCATGGGAGTTGATGCAGATGAACCGTCAAGCATACCAAATTTCTTGAGAAGATTTCTGGTATATTTTGCTTGATTAATGAAGATACCATCATCTGTTTGTCTCACATGTAGGCCTAGAAAATAACTAAGCTCTCCCATCATGCTCATTTGATATCTGGACTGCATGAGCTTGGCAAACTTCTTACAGAGTTTATCATTAGTAGACCCAAAGATAATGTCATCAACATATATCTGAACTAAAAGCAAGTCAATCCCAGATTTGAAATAAAACAGAGTTTTGTCAATAGTACCTCTGTTGAATCCACTTTCTAAGAGAAATTGAGCCAGAGTTTCATACCATGCCCTTGGTGCCTGCTTAAGTCCATAGAGTGCTTTATCCAGCCAGTAGACATGGTCTGGATATTTTGGGTCCACAAATCCTGGTGGTTGTTCAACAAATACTTCTTCTTCAAGCTTCCCATTCAGAAAAGCACTTTTCACATCCATCTGGAACACTTTGAATTTCTTGTGAGAGGCATATGCTAGAAAAATTCTGATTGCCTCTAATCTTGCAACTGGAGCAAATGTTTCATCATAGTCTATTCCCTCCTGCTGTGAATAGCCTTTTGCTACCAGTCTAGCCTTGTTCCTTGTGATAACACCTTCACTGTCAGTCTTGTTTCTGAAAATCCATTTAGTACCAACAATAGATCTGTTCTTTGGCCTTGGTACAAGGGTCCAAACTTCATTCCTTTCAAATTCATTCAACTCTTCCTGCATTGCTGTTATCCAGTCAGCATCTTGAAGAGCTTCTTCCACTTTCTTTGGTTCATTCTTAGACAAGAATGCATGAAACAAACATTCACTTGCAGTGGCACTTCTTGTTCTCACTTTTGCATCTGGATCACCAATTATCAAATCAGGTGTATGTGATTTAGTCCATTTCCTAGCAGAAGGAAAATGACTTCTGTCAGCATGTGATCCTCCCCATCTCCAGTGTTTACCAGTAGAGGTTCAGAGTCTGTTTCAACAGAGTCTGTCAGAACAGTTTGATCAGAGTTTACTTCAACAGAGTTTAAATCTTCATTTTCAAAGTTCAGTTGATCATATTCATCTGTCTTCAAGTCCAGTTATTTTCTTGTCATCAAAAGACACATGTATAGATTCCATGATCACTTTAGTTCTCAGATTGTAAACTCTGAATGCCTTTGTTGACAGTGGATAGCCAAAAAATTCCTTCATCTGCCTTTAGCTCAAACTTGGTCAACTGTTCAGGATGAGTCTTGAAAACAAAGCATTTGCACCCGAAAATATGAAAGTATTTCAGGTTAGGCTTCTTTTTCTTCACCATCTCATATGGTGTCTTTCCATGCTTATTGATCAGTGTAGCATTTTGAGTACAACAAGCAGTTTGAACAGCTTCTGCCCAGAAATAAGTTGGCAATTTTGCTTCATCAAGCATAGTTCTGGCAGCTTCTGTCAAGGTTCTATTTTTCCTTTCAACTACACCATTTTGTTGTGGTGTACCAGGCTGAAAATTCTTGCTTCACTCCATTGTCCTTGCAGAATTCTTCCATTGTTGCATTCCTGAACTCAGTTCCATTATCACTTCTGATGATTCTGACTTTGTTACTTGATCCTTTGTCCAGAAGCTTCACATGCTCCATCAGAGTTAATGTGGTTTCATCCTTCTTTGCTAGAAAATACACCCAAGTGAATCTAGTGTATTCATCAACAATGACTAAAGAATATTTCTTCCTTGCTATAGACATAACATTTACTGGACCAAAGAGATCGACATGCAGAAGATGATAAGGATCAGTGATTGAAAATTTTGTCTTGCTCTTGAAAGATGACTTCCTTTGCTTGGCCTTTTGACATGAATCACATAGACCATCAACATTTAACAGAGCCTATGGGAGTCCTCTTACAAGATCATTTCTGATCAATTCATTGATGTCGTTCAAGTTCAAATGTGAGAGTTTCTTGTGCCACTTCCAACTCTCTTCACTAGACATTCTTGTAGACAGGCAAACAGCTTTTCCAACAGAGTCTATTAAGAGCTTGATTTCATAAATGTTGTTTTGCCTATGACCAACTAGAACAACCTTTCCTGTAGATTTGCTGATAACTTCACAATATTCAGGTTGAAAATCTACATGATATCCCTTGTCACAGATTTGACTCACAGATAGCAAGTCATGCTTGAGTCCTGGGACATGAGCAACATTGTTGATGATGACATTTCCAAGATTAATATTGCCATATCCCAATGTTCTTCCTACATTGCCATCACCATAGGAAACTTTTGGGCCAGCCTTCTCCTCATAGTCTGATAGCAGGGCTTTATTTCCAGTCATGTGTCCTAAGCATCCACTATCCACGACTAGGATTGCCTCCCTATTGCCCTGCAATCACAAGCAATTACTGAGAGTTAGATTTAAGGATCCAGACTTGCTTGGATCCTTTGACATTCTTAACTTTGTTAGCTTTAGCAGCGGAATTAACATTATCAGAGTTTGAGCTAACAGTATCAGTGTTTACACTTGCAGTATTAACTTTAACCCATTTCAGATTGGGTTTCAGTTCATAGTAATTATGATAGATAGCATGATACTCTCTGCAAGTATAAATGGAATGCCAAGTGCTTCCACAGTGTGTGCATAAAGTCTGTGGCTTAGTTCTAGCAAAATCCTTCTTTACCTCAGACTTGGAAGGTAAAGAATTTATATTTTTGTTTTTCTTGCAGAAATTTGCAAGATGCTTAGTACTACCACAGTTATGACATGTCTTTCTTGGAGCAAAACTAGCAAGCATTGGTTTATTTCCTGAAGTGATGCCTACTTTTCCATTTCTGTTCTTATTTGACACTCCCTGTTTCTTAACAGATTTTAACTCCTTCAGTTTATGTTTGAGTTGTTTATCTGTCATCAAACCAATATTAACCTGTTTAGTACAAGTTTTTACTGATTTGACCTTAACAGTTTCTTTTTCATTATCAGACAAAAATTTACTGGCTCCATGTACGAAATGAGTTCTGATTTTAACTTGACTTTGAAATCTTAGTTCATCTCCCTCATTATAACCTAGACCAACAGTGTCTGTTTGAAAAATCTGTTGAGTGTCCTTTCCAGAATTAGTCCAAGTCCTAATTTTCTTATTTGCTTCCTCCAACTCAGATTCTAGTTGTTTATATTTTTGAAGCAAATCCTGTTCTATAGAAACAGCATCATCTCTCTCTTTCTGAACTTGTTGCATATTTTTTAGCTTTTCTTCAATAATTTTATTTCTCTCTTTGAGTTCAGAATTCTCAGATTTAATCCTCTCATTCTCTAAAGTCTGATCCCTATAACTTATATGCAATGACTCAAGATAAATTCTTAATTGAGAAATGTCATCAATATTATAAGCATAGGTAGTTAGAGGTACCTGATTTTTAGAAGTTTCTGATTCAGTAGTAGCCATGAGAGCATAGTTAATTTCTTCATCAGAATCTGAAGTGTCTGCCCAATCTCTGCCTTTTGTGATGTATACTTTTCCAGTTTTACCCTTCTTGCACGCTGGAGCATTATGACCCATCTCCTTGCACTTGTAGCATTGAATTTCAAACTTATCCTTCTTCCCAGACTTGGTCTCTTTTTTTTTCAGACCTCCTGAAACTTTTTCTGTCTTCATTTGAATCTCTAGAAAACCTTTTCCCTTTCTTGAAATTCTTGAAACCCATTTTCTTGAAGGTCTTCACCATCAACACAGCCATTTTTCTCATTTCTTCTTCATCATCCTCAGAGTCAGATGATTCAGAAGAGTTTGAATCACAATCAGAGTTTGATGATTCACTTTCTGAGTGTATGACCAAAGCTTTTCCCTTCATTTTCCTTCTTGATGCCTATTTCTTCTGAGGCTTCTCTTCAACCTTAAGAGCAACAGACTTTGCCTTCCTGCTTGATCTACTGTTTCTCTGCTCCATTTCCAATTCATGAGTTTTGAGCAGCCCATAGATTTCATCAATCTCTGTTTCAGCAAGTTCATAGTTGTCTCTAATATTGGTTGTTTTCACATCCCACTTTTCAGGTAGAGAAAGAAGAAACTTGAGATTTGAGTCTTCTAGATCATACTTTTTGTTGACCAATGACAGATCATTGAGCAGTTTACAGAATCTATCAAATGTTTCTGTCATGGTCTCTTCAGGTTTAGCCTCAAAGTGCTCGTACTCTTGTGTGAGTATGTTTCTCCTATTCTTCTTAATAGCAGCAGTTCCTTGACATCTGACTTCAAGAGCATCCCAGATCTCTTTTGCAGTAGTGCAGTTAATCACTTTGTTAGACATAACATTGTCTAAAGCACTATGCAGTAAATGCCTAACCTTCGCATCCTTAGCAATTGATGATAGATCTTCAGGAGTCATGTCCTTCTTTTCCTTTGGAACTATTTTAGCTTCTTCACCAGCAGTTGCAACAGATAGCTTTGTAGGATTGTGAGGGCCTTCATTAATCCTGTCAAGATATTCTGGATCTGTAGCCTCCAGAAACATAGTCATCTTGACCTTCCACATGGCATACTCTGATGGCCTGAGAATAGGAACCCTGATTGGTTCATAACGACTCACAGTAGTAGGAGCCTTTTCAGAACTAGTAGATGTTGGTGGAGGAATTGCTGACATGATTATTGTTGTGTTTGGATCTTAACCTGTAATAAAGTAACAGATTGGCTCTGATACCACTTGTTAGTCCGAATACACACTAATAATCAATATTAGATGAGAGAATAACAATTAAGATGATTATGCACTTTAAATCTTGTGATATTAAAAACCCTCTTCGTGATGTGAACTATCACAAAGAGCTGCTAGGTTACAATAAAGATAATTCGATGCACGATACCCTTCTAGGGTTAACCTAACTGTATTTATAAAACATACAGCTTCGATACAATCTCTAATTGATATTCCTAATAATCAGCTATACAATGATATCAATTATAGATTGTCACACGTCTCCTAAGTCAACTCGATCTCTTTGATAACTATCCAGTCTCCAAAGATCTCGCTTCCATATCAATCTTCAATTGATCTCTAATATCTTATGTTGACTTCGTACGCGCTACTTCCAGACAGACTTTACTAAACTCTGTCCAGCTTCTGTAGTCAGTGTTTAACTAAACTCTGATTTGTCGCTGTAGCTCCTAAACACTGTTTTCATCAATCATTTCTAACAGTAGAGATAGGTGTCTTGGCGGGTGATGCATCTTCTAAGTTGAACCTTTTGAGAAGTTCCTTGACATATTTTTCTTGACAAATGAAGATGCCATAATCCTTTTGATGAATTTGCAGACCTAGGAAAAATGATAGTTCTCCCATCATGCTCATCTCATACTTGTTTTTCATAAGAGATGAAAACTTTTCACACAGCTTCTCATTTGTAGAACCAAAGATTATGCCATCAACAAAAATCTGTACCAAAATGATGTCTTTGCCATGGTGCTTGTAAAACAATGTCTTGTCTACTACACCTCTTATAAATTGATTCTCAATCAGAAAAGTAGAGAGAGTTTCATACCAAGCTCTAGGGGCTTGCTTCAATCATTAAAGTGCCTTGAACAGCTTGTAGAAAAAGTCATACATTTTAGCATCTTCAAATCCAGGCGGTTGTTCAACGTACACTTCTTCCTCTAACTCTCCATTGAGAAAAGCACTTTTGACATCCATTTGAAATACCTTGAAGTTATAGTGTGCAGCATAGGCTAGAAATATTCTTATAGCTTCAAGTCTGGCAACAGGTGCAAATGTTTCATCATAATCTATCCCTTCCTGTTGACAGTAACCTTTGGCTACTAGCCTTGCCTTGTTCCTTGTCACATTTCCACTTTCATCCAACTTGTTTCTAAAAACCCACTTTTTGTCAACGACTGACTTCCCTTTTGGTCTAGGAACCAGCTTCCTGATAGAATATATTTTTATATATATTTTAGTTGATTTTATTCTCATATTTATTGTGTTTTGCATTGATTTGGATTTTTATTTAATAGATTTGATTGTTTTATTGTAGGAAATAAAGAATTCACGACTTGGAAGGATTTGGAGCAAAAAGAGCTATTTTGGAGATAAAATTGAAGGAAATTCGTATTATTGGGCTACACGGGCTGTTTAACACTGTTTTGGCCATATCTTGAGTTCTAGAAGTCCGTTTGAGGCCCGTAAGCAGTCCACGAGATAACGAGATTCTCTATCATTCTAAGGTGGTCCAGAGGTCCAATTACGTTTGGAACGTTCCAGAAAATCTGAAGAAAAGTCAGCCACGAATTTTCCTTAAAAAACAGAATCAGTTTAGGAAACGTATCTTGCAGAAATTCTATTATAATTCTGTTTTGGTATTTTCTTGTTGGGCAAGACTTTTAGAGCCTATATAAACACATCTTGGGACACATTATTGAGGATGTAATATTAGATCAGATAATATAGTTTAGAGTAGATTATTATTATTAGTTGGAGATGTAGAGAAACACCATGACTCTTCTTTTGGGTGACAACATTGAAGTTTGAAGGTTTTGTTCTCTTAATCTTTTCTTTGTTCTTATTAGTTTAATTATGTTTTCTTGTTTTACTAGTTGTTTTACTTATTTAATTATTAGCGAGTAGTTATTTCTAGGGCTTAAAGGGAAGCCATGTTTGCACTAATATTGGCATGATTTTCATAGTGGTTTGATTGGTTATGGTTAATTCTGATTGATATGTTTTAATCATTAATTTGTGTAATCGGCCGATATCATGGATTAATTACATGTAAATAGGGGTATGGATCGAGAGATTTACTTACTAGAGGCACACATACGATTAGCAGAATTGAATTTGAGTGCGGAAGCACCATTGGATTTCTGAGAGCGTTAATGCTTGGAAGATGATCCATAGATATTATTATGAATTTCGACTAACAAGCATCAACTAAAATCAATATTCCCCAATGGTATGATCATCAATAACCTCCCCTTTTATGAACACCTTATTACTCCCTTAAGCACGATACTAGCCTTTGACAATTTAGGTTCAAATTCAATGTAAGGCCAATAGAATAAAAAGGATAATGGCAAGTAATGTGGTGTGTCACCAAAAGAATAGGATTAACCTCAACGGGTTAACTAATTGATCATGTTTAAAAGGTGTGGAAATATGGGAAATACGAGGTTAAACCTAAGTGCCTTTATCATCTCATCATCAAGTAATGTCATGCATTTCAAGAAAGATCTCAAGTAAGTGCTAGCAATGCAAATAACATGTGGACACTCAAGCAAACGAAAAATCATGCAAAATATATGCATATAGGCTCAAAACTCGCTTGGTGTGACAAAACATAATCAATCCCAAGTAACAAGACTCTCTAACGCACCTACTTGTACTCAAAGCATGGAAACCAAGTCATCTTGCACATATTCATGTCATTCTAATCACTTACTACATTCAATTAAGTCTACCAGTTTCAACTTGCTAGTGAAAGTGTGTGCACAAGAACAAAACACGTCACTTGTAGGAAATAAAGAAATAAAGAACTTGATGTGTAAAATTATGTATAACCGCAAGCGCACAGTATCAATTGTAGTAGATACTAGCAAATACGGGTAGATTCCTCAATGAGACAGTTTCAATTTCAATTCAACTATTATCAATTGTTTCTAGTCACAAACGATTCGTTGAGAATTTTGTTAACTACTAAAACAAATTTAACAAAGGTTTTAAATCAATTAATTAAGGGATCTAGGGCAATTCAGGTTCACCATGCTTACACCAAATAAATCACAAAGGTATAGCTTTTTAATGGGATACAGTAATTAAAGTAATGGTTAATCTTTTTCAAGCATTAACACTCTCAGAAGTCCGATGATGTTTCCACAATCACCCTCAATTCCGCTAATTGTATGTAAGCCTCTAGTAGTAAAATCTTCCGATCTATTACTCCTATTGCAATCAGTTAATCCATGATATTGCAAAAAGAATTCATGACTTGGAAGGATTTGGAGTAAAAAGAGCTATTTTGGAGATAAAATGGAAGGAAATTCGTATTATTGGGCTACACGGGCTGTTTAACACTGTTTTGGCCATATCTTGAGTTCTAGAAGTCCGTTTGAGGCCCGTAAGCAGTCCACGCGAAGATAACGAGACTCTCTATCATTCTAAGGTGGTCCAGAGGTCCAATTACGTTTGGAATGTTCCAGAAAATCTGAAGAAAAGTCAGCAACGAATTTTCCTTAAAAAACAGAATCAGTTTAGGAAACGTATCTTGCAGAAATTCTATTATAATTCTGTTTTGGTATTTTCTTGTTGGGCAAGACTTTTAGAGCCTATATAAACACATCTTGGGACACATTATTGAGGATGTAATATTACATCAGATAATATAGTTTATAGTAGATTATTATTATTATTAGTTGGAGATGTAGAGAAACACCATGACTCTTCTTTTGGGTGACAACATTGAAGTTTGAAGGTTTTGTTCTCTTAATATTTTCTTTGTTCTTATTAGTTTAATTATGTTTTCTTGTTTTACTAGTTGTTTTACTTATTTAATTATTAGCGAGTAGTTATTTCTAGGGCTTAAAGGGAAGCCATGTTTGCACTAATATTGGCATGATTTTCATAGTGGTTTGATTGGTTACGGTTAATTCTGATTGATATGTTTTAATCATTAATTTGTGTAATCGGCCGATATCATGGATTAATTACATGCAAATAGGGGTATGGATCGAGAGATTTACTTACTAGAGGCACACATACGATTAGTAGAATTGAATTTGAGTGCGGAAGCATCATTGGATTTCTGAGAGCGTTAATGCTTGGAAGAGATTAACTTGACTCTAATTTCCTGATTGATTGAATTACTAAAAGTGGTTAATAGTGTTGAATGTTTCGAGAGTGTTAATGCTTGAAAGAGATTAACATACTCTAGTTATAGGATCACATTGATTGCTTTAGCTTAAGAGCCAATTGTGTAAGCATGGTGGACCTGATTGCCCTAGGTTTTAAATACCCTATTTAATTAGTGTTAATCTTGTTTAATTAGTTAATTAATATTCTCCAATATTCGTCTGACCCTTGAAACAATTAACGATAACTGAAAAGGAATTAGTAGAACTTGTCTCCTTGTGGATTCGACCCGCTTGCCATCTACTAGCAATAGACACCGTGCGCTTGCGGTTAGGTATAATTTGACACATCACTTCCATACATTGTTCCTCTCGAACTGGTTGAGCTCTTCTTGCATAGCTATCACCCAATCAGAATCCAACAATGCTTCATCAATTGACTTTGGCTCAGTTTGAGATAGGAAACAAGAAAACATGCTGTCAGCAGATACATTTCTCCTTGTCCTTATACCAGTAGTGGGATCACCAATGATTATATTGCTGGTGTGATCTCTATTCCACTTGGTAGTTCTGGGCAAGCTTCTTTCTTGATCTGCATGCTCAGCTCCTCTTAGAGGGGTTGATTCTTCACCATTGAAGTTTTCTCCTTCATGCTCTCCATTATCTCCAGAGTCATTCTCATTCTGATGATTGGGAGTTATTGTTTAAGACTGAGCTGGAGTTTGAGTAGCATCATTGGTGTTGACAGCATTTCCTTCAAACTCAATAGTCTGAGTGCCAGTTGGTTCTTCAGCAACAATTTCTTCTTCTTCCAAGTACCCTTGATTTTCAAATCTAAGAGGCTCCATTTGACTATCCTCCTGTAATCCTGGAAACTTGGTTTCATTGAATGTGACATTCATACTTTCTTCAATGATTCTGTGCTCAATGACATAGACTCTGTAAGCAGTCCTTTCTAATCCATATCCCATGAAAATGCCTTCATAGGCTTTAGTATCGAACTTTCCTTTCCTTTCATGGTTGTCAATCATCATGAAACACTTGCTTCCAAATACATGAAAGTATTTGACAGTTGGTTTCTTTCTAGTTAACAAATAGTAAGGAGTGTTTCCATGAGTCTTGTTGATCAATGTTCTGTTCTGTGTGTAGCAAGCTGTGTTGATGGCTTCTGCCCAGAAATATGTTGGTAATTTAGAATCATTCAACATAGTTCTCGCAGCTTCAACATAGGCAGGCACTTAGTTCTAGAGTTGGACTTGATCCTTCTCTTAGTGGAAGCTGCCTTTTTACCAACATAGGCAGGCATATAAGTCTCAGCAGTTTCTTTGTAGGAACATTTTTCAGTAGACAGAATAGGCAGATTAAAGCATGTACTCATGACAACAATTTTGCATGGCATACAATCAATGTTATTACAGACGTCCACTTCTCTTTGCATAATGAGGGTTCTATGTAAGTTACCACAAACCTTGGTCGTATTAACCTGGTCCTGTTTGGGTTTCTTACAAACAAATGTTAAGTGTTGAGATGAGCCACAGTTATTGCAAAGCTTCCTAGGAGCATCCTTAACATAATTGTATCCATTCTTCTTGTCAATCCCTAGCTTGCCATTCCTGTTCTTAGGCTTGTAGACATCGGCCTTGACAGTATGTTCTGAAGTTGCTGTCGAGCTACCTTTGACAATACCTTTTGTACCCGCTGCCATGACAGTAGGTTTGGAGGTTGCTGTCGTGGGTTCTCTCTTGACAGTATCTTTCGAAGTTTCTGTCTTATCCTTGATGACAGCTACTTTAGAACATCCGGTTTGATTGCTTCGCAAGATTTCTGTCACAGGGGACTTGACAGTATCTTTCCCTTCATCTAGTGTGCTGTCAACACACTCATCCTCATCAATAAGCTCTTGTTTGATGAGCAAGAAGGTCTCATCAAAATCAGCTTGAATATTTTTGAAAATCAGTTTGTAAACTCTTTTGAGGATATGAGGTTTGACAGCTTCACTATCTGAACAATCATCAAGAGGAATTGCCTTTCCAGGCCTCCTACCGTAATTGAAACCTATTCCTACCTTCTGATTCTCAGTGTGATTGTCATGATATTCCTGGACTAACTTAGAAGAATTTCTAAAGGCTTTGAGTTTAAACTCATTTTCTGCAATTTGGTTTCTGAGAAAAGCTTCTATTTCCTTAGCACAGACAATATCATTTTTCAATCTTGTATTCTCTTGAGCTAAAGAATCTAGGGGACTGGTTTTAAGCAATAACATTTCATTTTCAGATTTGAGAGTTTCATTCTGTTTAGTTAACTTAGCAATTTCTTCATGAGCAGCACACAAACTAACATGAATGTTAAACATCTCAGCACTTAAATCCTCAATGGTATGCTTGTATTCAGTTTAAGACATATCAAGTAAGACTAGAGATGGTACCTGAGTTGAGGAACTAGAAGCTTCATCATCAGATTTAGCCATGAGGGCCAAGTTCACAAATTCTTCATCTTCCTCTTCATCAGAATCATCCCAGCATTTTCCTTCAACCACGTAGGCTTTCCCTTGGTTCCTCTTGAACTAATTTCCAGATCCTTTTTCTTGACTCTGTTTTGGTCTCCTGCACTCAGTAGCAAAATGACCTAACTCAATGCAGTTATAGCACCTGAACTTCAACCTATCCACCATCCCGTTCTTGTATCCACCTCTCGTGGCTCCACCAACAGCTTTTGAAAAACTCCCCTTGTTCAGCTAAGATGTTTGACCCTGTGGCTTGTATGACCTGTCCCTTATGAACTTGATATTCTTGAATCTCTTAGCCATATAAGCCATGGTTGGATTATCCATGCTTTCAATCTCTTCTAACTAATAGAAGTCTTCATCTTCAACATCTTTAAGCTGTAGAACCACTTTCTCTTCATCATCCAACACCTCTTCAATCTTCAAGGATGGTACTTATGTTGGTTGTGAACTTTGTGTAGGCTCACTTGGTAGAGATACTTATGGTTCATGAGCGATAAAGGCTCCTGACATGTTCGCCAACTTTCCTTTGGTTCCAGTTTGAATAGCCCTCTTTTGAAAGAGTTCGAGTTCATATGATTTGAGCACGCCATACAGAGTTTCTAGAGAAACATCGTTCAAGTTTCTTCCTTCTCGAATGACTGTGACCTTATGCTCAAGATGCTCAGGGAGAGTGAGCAAAAATTTGATGTTAATCTCCTTTCTATCATAGAACTTTCCCTGGATTTGTAACTTGGCTATTAGCTTACTGAACCTCTCGAACATGTGTATGAGTTCTTCTCCTGGCTTGGCCATAAAAGCTTCATATTATGATACAAGGATTTGCCTTTGATTTTCTCGGACCTCTTCACTTCCTTCACACAGCAGCTCTATCTTGCTCCACATCTCCTTTGCAGATGAACATCCCATGACATTACCACACATGGCTTTGTATAAAGTGAGTGAGTCGAGAAAGATAAGTTGTAAGTAGTCATCCAAGGCTACTTTCTCCTTTTCAGTCTCTGTGTACTCGGAAGGCCTCTTGGCAACCTAGTGGGCTGGAATGACTTCGTCATTTACAGTAGCAGCAACTACTTCCTTTTGAGGTATGAAGGGGCCGTTCTCAAGGATTCCCAAGTACAATGGATGGGCAGCTTTGATAAATAACAAGATCTTTCTTTTCCAGAAATTGTAGTTCTCTTTATCAAAGACTGAAATCTTGATACCACTTGACTTCTGAACACTCGTGATGATCTACAGATTTGTATGTCAATCTGTTGCTCTGATACCAGTTGTTGGTCCCGGAGTATTGCAGAAGGGGGGGTTGAATGCAATACTGATAAAATCCAATCTTTAAAACAACAACAATAATAAAGATTGTACGTTATTAGTTGAGATATGCAAACACAAGTGAAACAAGATTTCTCACAAAATAAATGTTTTATTTATCTTGTGCGAAGGGTTGCTACAACCTAGAGAAAAAGTTTCTCCAGCTTCGTTGTTCTTCGAGAGATACAAGTTGTTGCTATGTGTTGTATGTCTAGAAAGAATTGAGATGTGTATCTAAGTAGACTAAGATACTATGTTGTCTCTATAGCATGGGGTGTTGAGCTGCTGTCATTTTCAAGTGGCAGCTCATTACAATTTGCACACCCATGTGACTTTCCTAAATTGCTATACAGACAGGATAAACCTTACAAGTAAAGCAACCTAGATTCTTTGTATTTCTAGCTAATACAATTCTAGTAGATGTGGATATATCATACTCTTGAATTGACCAGCCTTGTCTTGTGAATCTCTCAATCTTCTGTCGTAGTCTTGTAGGTCTGCTACAAATGATAAAGTGTTGCAGCAAATCTGTTTCTTGAACAAGCAACTTGTCACGGGCTTTGACGGAGAAAAGTACCCAAATCAAATAATTCATTGTGACAGTAACCTTAACCGCCAAGTCTGCTGTCAAAGGAATATTCAGTGGTTGACAATCAAAGGAATCGTGCCCCTTCTCATGCAAGGTTTTGTGGCAACTCCTTAGCGGTACAACACCCAATTCGATTATTCCTTTCCCGTGCACGAACAATAAAGGATGTCAACAAAGATTTTCCGTGCTCCAAATAACAATCAATTAGATAATACATATATGTGTGTAAGTAAAAGGTGTATGTAATTGAGTTTGTAATTGATTTGAGTAAACCGGGCATCGAGAGTTTGGATAGAAACAGAGGAGTAGTTTGTATATGAGTTTCTTCTAGCACTTGTCTGATCGCAAGGATTTTTACAGGCCCTCTTCTTATTAAGGTTAAAACTTATAACTGATGCATAGTATAATTGACCCAATTAATATAAAGATAATTACAAGTTAAAACTTGAGGATTGTAACAGGTGTACAACGGTAGGAAACAACGGAAGGAAATATAACGGGTGTAAAAGTAAAATCTTTGACTGATCAGATTTTATTTGTTGCATATAATAATAATAATAATAATAATAATAATAATAATAATAATAATAATAATAATAATAATAATAATAAGGCAAAGTAAATATTCTAAATTTTATTTTTTAAGATATTCGATATTAATAAAAATATCCAACAAAAATGATGTACAAATATATAGGTATGATATTTCAATTATTCAGTACTCCTCTTAGACGCCATCTATACTATACTATTATAAGCGAAATAGGCTATAATTGGTTGGTTAACACCTTCCAAAAAAATTGTTAATACCTTTCTAAAACGAACAAGTTAAAAAATATATAAAATATATAAGCAAACTATGGTTGTCGGTCATACATTTTAAATACATTAAATCAATTCAAATGAAATTAAAATAAAATCAAAAAATAAAATGACACGCCACTATCAATTCAAAGCAGGTCTATAACAAAACTGTGACAGAGAGAACCATACACAATAGGGATGGCAATCGGGTCGGTCGGTTCGGGTTTTAGAAAACCAGAACCGGACCCGAAATATTTTAGAAAAATCGGACCCGAACCGTACCCGGTTCGGACCCGAATGGTTAAAACCGAACCCGAACCGCCGGGTTTCGGTTCGGTTCGGGTCTAACCCGAACCCGAATTTTTTTTTTTTTTTTTGTCAAGCGGACCCGAAAATTTTGGAAAAAACAGATATGCAAACATTGGCATTTCAAAAACCTTACCTTATATAAACTCTGCTAGCAAGCTAAATCATAAAGCATCAAAATTTCTTATTCATTCATCCAAAATTCCGAATAAAAATGGACTGGACCAGGGAGAATATTGTTGGCCGTGGCTCGTGGATTACATTTTGCATATTATCCTAAGAAGTTAGCTATGGTTTATGGGTCATGGCCCAACTCTACTAAATACTAATACTAATACATATATTAATATATTATTAATATACATATGAAATTATTATATTAGTTATATTTTTTCGGATCTAAACGGGTTTCGGGTCCGGGTCCGGGTTCGATTCGGGTTTCGGGTTTCGGGTCCGGGTCCGGTTCGGTTAGGCTAAAAACCAAACCCGAACCGAAACTACTTCGGGTCCAAAAAAAAAAACCAAACCCGAACCAAATACTTCGAGTTCAGGTTCGGTTAGAACCGATCGGGTCGGAACGGATCGGGTTTCAATCGGTTCGGTACAAATTGTCATCCCTAATATACAAACACTAAAAGACGCTCACACCATCATCACGCAATCAAGCTCCACTGATGTAATTCAGATTCTCTTGTATATTCAATCACACATTCAGAAGTTTTGGTATCTCCCTTTTTCTGTACTTCAAATAACTTTACTTGGTAGTGTTTTAAAGTTAACCCTCTTTGTGTTATCCTTTGCATCCTTAACAATAGTTGAATTTGTCACATACTGCAACGTGTTTGATAAATTGTCTTAGTGAAAAAGAGTCTACAATTTTGTTAGGAAATAGTGTATGTCAATGACTTGTGCTTAGCTTTGTTTACTGTTCATTACCTTATCAAGGCTATCAAATAGAAAGTAAAAATATGATCTCCTTTGCTTATACTATCCAAAAGACATTAATAACTTGGAAAGTTTCAGAGGGACAGATTTTAGTTTATTTAAATTTAAAAGTGAATTCCCCTCCTTCCATTTATTTACATATGTTTAGGATACAGGGGAGAATAAAATACAAAAAAAGGTAGAATAATTTGATGAATTTTTACAAATAAATTATGAAAAATGCATTAAATAAGTTTTCGTGGTAGAACCTGATCCTTATCGAACCTCCTGTATCACTTTGATGCTCACGCCATTAAGGGCTTCACGGGTGTGTGATTGAGTATCTATTCAGGTACATATTCAAAGGTTTGGTCTTGCCCTTTACCTTTTTCGTGATTCAAATAACTTGAATTGGTTGTATTTTAAAAGTTTAGCCTCAATGTATTACCCTTTGCGTCCTGAACAATAGGTCGAGTTGTTGAGTTCATACTACAATTTGTTTGATTAATTGCCTTAGTGAAAAAGAATGTTCAATTTTGTTAGGAAAAGTATTCTCTAATTATTCTGCTTAATTACTAAGCTGAAGGATCAACTAATGTTATTAGTTCTCCTAATGAGAAACAAATTTATTCAGATGCCCTAACAAAATAAAACAAAACACATAATTGAAAACAAATACAATCCTTTAGGTCTGGGTTATAAATTAATTAGTAGTATTTTACCTGCGTAAAATGAGATGGCTTTGTGTCCATTTTTACCAAGGCTAAAATCTGACCTGTAATCTTACCTGGTAGTTAGGTCCATAGCGTTAACCTATTAGCTATGATTTTCATGTTCCACTAATTGTTCCGAAGGTGATGCACCATGTTTATGATAATCTCCTTTATCTTAATTTTTGGTCTACATATCTGATTGTATAAGACAACTTATTTAAAAGTGAGAGAGATCGTATATTGTCTAATATTAGTTTTTTGAGTTTAAAACTATCATTATTATAGCTTTTAAGATCATGGTTAAGGTTTGTTGTTTGATACAACGAAACTGTTGTGTGAGCAAAAGCAGACTTCTGAAGGTCATCTCCTCTTGCCAGTCTTCTTATTTTCGGCCTTGCTCTGCATATTTGTTCAATAACATTTAGCATACCATTTAGATCAGTATATGTACAATATTTAGTTCTTATTTTAGTTTTCTTTTTCTTTCTATTTTGATGATTTAATGATTCTTAGAAAACATGTTAATATTGATCTAACATATATCTAACATAGAAATATTGACATTTTTACCATATATTTATTCATTTTTAACCAAAATAACGATTTGTGGAAGAGCTGGCCAAAAATACCCACTTGTTACGTATTTACTAAATGCTTAACAAAAGAAAATCATGTTACGCATATGCAAAGTGCTTAACTAAAAAATAATAATAAAAAATCCTCCAATTACACATGCCTTAGGTAGGTAACAAAAAAAAAAATTACCCGTATGTCAAATGCGTAATACCTTAATACCCAAACATGAAATGCGTAATAGCTTAATATTTAGGGTTAAATAATTTCCATTCGGGGTTCCACATGTTCCAATATTTGGGGTTTAAAAATATTAAAAATTTTAAATTTATCTGTTTCCTTACGGGTTCAACAATTAACTTTTGGGGTTCAACTTTTCCATTTCGGGTTTTAGAAATATTCGAAATGATGAATAAACCTTATACGGACTTAGGGTTTAGGGTTGTTTACAATCCTAAATCCTATACCCTAAACTCTAACTTATCTTGATTTTTAAACGCGTTAGCATTTAAAAATCAAGCCGCCGGATTCAATTTTATAAATTTAAAATTTATGTGTATTCCATTAGGGGTTCAACGGTTAATTTTTGGGGTTCAACATTTCCATTTTGGGTTTTAGAAATATTCGGAATGACGAATAAACCGTATACGAACTTAGGGTTTACCCTAAACCCTAATTTATCCTGATTTTTAAAAAATCTTGGTTGCCCCGATTTTTTAAAAATCAGGCCACCGGACTCGTTAAAATATTCAAATTTTTAATTAAAATTTTTAAATTTATCTCTATTTTCTTAGGGGTTCAACGATTAACCTTTGCGGTTCAATTTTTCTATTTTCGGTTTTGAAAATATTCAGAATGATAAATATAAAAAAATAAAAAAATTAGTAATAAGCTATTACTCACTCATCACTTACGTAATACATGTATTACACTTTTTAAAAATGCGTAACAGGTATTACCATGTCATAAAATGCGTAATAGATGGGTAGAAATGACCACTGTTCAGCGCATGCAGTATTCTTGTCAGACGAATAAAAAAAGGGTAGATCTGGCCTTTATCCTCTAACATATATACATATTGAACATTCTACAACAAAAGTCAAAAATTATAATTTGAACTTTGAAACAATGGCTATGTATATTACCTTCTTTACACCCCTGAGTTTCTTAGCCTCTATTTGGTTGTCGATTTTATACACTATATTTGGTAATCCATATTAAATACATTAATAATAATACATAATAAAATATATTTAAAACAAAACTCAAAAAAACATATAAATTAAATACATTAAAAAAATAAAATTAAAACAAGACTCCAACAAAAACACAAAGACAAAACTCCGACTCACTAAGACACCTGCATCAATACACGTCCAAATTTGTTCTCTCCAATGATATACATATTTAAATCCATTATTCTGTTCATATTGCTCATATCTGCATCAATGTCTAGGTTCTCTTTAAAAAAAATCCCAGTGTCTACCGTTGTTTGAGAAAGGAAAACAGTGCTCTTTTTCACTTCATAACTGTTGGCATAAATATATACATTCTTTTTCACTTCATGACTATTGGCATAAATATATACATATCTATAGATAAAGGCTATTTAGTGATGACGATTCACTTATGGTGTATTGTGTGATGTTACAAAATGTTAGTTCTTTCTTCTCCAAATACAACAATATAAGTTTGGTGCCTCTAGAATAATCTGGTTTTCTACTAGGTTTGTTTTTAATTTAAAGCTATTGTTTGCTTAAAGTTGGGGGAGTACAATGTAACATTATTGAATTATAATGCTTTGTTATAGTGTTGTTTGTTGGGCCTTGGTTAGTGTCTTGGGCTATTGATCCAAACTAGTGTTGTGTTTAGAGTCCAAGTCTGGTAATTTGTTTACGTTATGTTGCTTTGAATAAGTCAGCTAGGAGTTTCCATTTTCTGTTATGAGTAGTGCAAGTAGTGCAAGTAGTTGCTTGATTATAGGACATTAGTTTCCTAAGTGTATGCCACGATCTGTGTGTGCAAATACACATTTCTATATATTTGTACGTTGCTTTACATTCTTAATATATCAAAACCTGAGTTTTAGACTCAAATACTCTCTACACATTTACATACATATATACAGTCGAAGCTTAGACTGTACATTTGGTATCAGAGCAAACCAGGTTTAAGGTCAGTATATGCCAAAGTATCAATTAAAAGACAAGAAAGAAGCTATGGAGACGTCCAAGGCGAAGGAAGGAGGTCCTGTTGGTTTGAGCTACCCAATGCTAACGAAAAGCAATTACACAGCGTGGTCCATTAAAATGAAGGTGTTTCTGAAGGCTCAAGGAGTTTGGGGAGCCATCGAGCAGAAGGACCCCAAAGCAATCGTTGACGATAAGACGATTCAAGTAGCCCTTGCTGCCATATATCAAGGAGTTCCTGAAGAGGTGTTATTGGCCATTGCTGACAAGGAATCTGCTAAAGAGGCATGGGAGTCAATCAAAAACATGTGTATGGGTGTAGAGAAGGTAAAGGAGGCAAAAGTGCAAACGTTAAAAGGACAATTTGAGTCCTTGATCATGAAGGACTCAGATGGTCTTGACGAGTTCTGTATGAAGTTAAGTGGGATTGTGACGAATATTCGCGTACTTGGCGAAGTTATGGAAGAATCAACTGTGGTAAGAAAGATCCTGCGTGCAGTCCCGGACAAGTACGTTCAACTAGCTTCAAATATAGAACAATTTGGAGATATCAAGACGATGACAGTCGACGAAGTAGTGGGTCGATTAAAGGCTCATGAAGAGAGAACAAAAGGGAGGTCTGAGAATTCTGGTGATCACCTGCTACTTGCCCAAGGAGAGTGGTCCAAGAGATCCAACAAGAATGGTGGTACAAGTTCTGGTGGTCAACGAGGTCGAGGCAATGGTAATTATCGAGGAAGAGGCAGAGGCTTGTCTCGAGGTGGAAATCCTGGAAGAGGGTATCAGAATCATGGAGAAGATAAGTCAAGAGGACACACACCAAACAGAGACATCAGGGATAACAAAGATAAGAGTCACATTAAGTGTTTTAATTGTAACATTTACGGGCATTTCGCTGCAGAATGTAGGAAGCCATCACGTCGAGATAAAGATCGTGACAAAAGTCAGACACAGGAGGCGAATTTGACGTTAACGAGTCAGGACGATGAGCCAACTTTATTGCTCACGGAGTGCAAGGAAAAGGAAGGTGATGTTGTTCTTCTAAACGAAGAAAGTCTGAATCCAAAATTGGTCTCAAGTGGACACACTAATGATTCAAATATGTGGTATCTGGACAACGGTGCTAGTAATCACATGACGGGAAGAAAATCTAAGTTTACTAATCTTGATGAAAACGTGACTGGTGCTGTCAAGTTTGGGGATGGCTCTAGTGTGAAAATTGAAGGAAAAGGCTCAATAGTTTTTCGCTGTAAAAATGGTGAAGAGAGATGCTTAAACGATGTGTACTACATTCCAACGTTGAAGAACAATATAATAAGCTTGGGACAACTCTCAGAATCAGGAAACAAGGTCGTGTTGAAGGGCAATTACCTTTGGGTAAACGATGAGAAGGGAGAGCTGCTTATGAAGGTCAAGCGTTCACAAAATCGCTTGTATAAAATTCTCATCGACGATTCATCATTGTGTCTACTGTCAAAGACTGAAGAATCCAGTTGGCTCTGGCATTTGAGGTTGGGTCACGTCAACTTTAAAGCCATGCAAATGCTGTCAAATGAAAAAATGGCTCGGGGTATACCATCGTTTGTCCATCCAAAGGGAATCTGTGAAGGGTGTGTATTGTCAAAGCAGGCACGGACACCATTCCCACAACAGTCGAAGTTCACTGCCAAAGCAAAGCTGGAACTAGTACACGCAGACTTGTGTGGTCCAATTTCGCCACCAACTCTAGCAGGTAACCGATATTTCCTCCTTTTAGTTGATGATTTCAGTCGAATGATGTGGGTATTTATGCTACGAAATAAGAGTGATGCTTTAACTGCATTTAAAAAGTTTAAGTCGTTGGCTGAGAAAGAAGCAAAGTGTGTAGTGCAAACCTTGCGTACTGATCGTGGGGGTGAATTCACTTCACATGAATTCCAAAGTTTTTGTGATGATGCTGGAATAAAGAGACATCTGACTGCACCATACTCTCCACAACAAAATGGCGTCGTGGAGAGGAGGAACAGAACAGTGGCTGCCATGACAAGAGGTCTACTGAAGGAGAAGAATATGCCATCTACTTATTGGGGAGAGGCAGTCAGGCACTCGGTTTACTTACTAAACAGGTTGCCAACAAAGACATTGAAGGGCCAGACTCCTTACGAAGCGTGGAAGGGGTACACCCCTCAACTGGATCATGTCAAAGTCTTCGGTTGCTTAGCACACATGAAGGTGCCTAAAGTACACTCGTCAAAGCTCGATGATAGGAGCAAGTTGGTCATTTACTTGGGTAAGGAACCCGGGACGAAGGCACACAGGCTTCATGATCCAGCCACAGGGCAATTGTATGTTAGCAGAGATGTAATCTTCGAGGAAAGAAAAGGTTGGCAATGGGGTTCAGGATTGAATGAAGAAACGCGTGATGTGGGCACCTTTGTCTCACTAGACATTCCTGAGGAAATCGTGCATGAAAATGATAATGGTGATGATGAGTTACATACACCAGTACATACAGCCACACCTGGTTCTCCTCAAACGTCAAGTGGTGATTCAAGTGGGCATAGTGAGCAACACAGTAGTACACCACCAAGAAAGTTCAGACTCATCAACGAAATCTACGACGTTACTGAAGAAATGTTTCTACCAGATGAAGAATTAATGTTGGGGATCGTCGAACCAGTGTGTTACAGCCAAGCAGAAAAAGAGGTGGAGTGGAAGAAAGCCATGCAAAGTGAGATTGATGCTGTAGAGAAAAACAAAACGTGGGTGTTGACAAACCTACCACCTGGGAGAAAAGCAATCAGTTTAAAGTGGGTTTACAAAGTGAAGAAGAATACTAAAGATGAGATAGTTAAGTACAAAGCAAGGATCGTGGCAAAGGGCTACGTACAAAAACAGGGAATTGATTTCGATGAGGTGTTTGCACCTGTCACCAGGCTTGAAACTGTTCGACTATTGTTAGCTTTGGCTGCAAAAAACAATTGGGAGGTCCATCATTTGGACGTTAAATCTGCCTTTCTGAATGGTGAGCTACTTGAAGAAGTTTATGTAAGTCAGCCTGAAGGATTTGTCAAGAAGGGGCAGGAGCACAAAGTCTATAAACTCTTAAAGGCTTTGTATGGCCTTCGCCAAGCCCCAAGAGCCTGGTACTCTCGACTAAATAGATGTTTGAAGGAATTGGGATTTGAAAAATGCCCTTATGAGCAAGCTGTCTACACAAAGAAAGAGGGTAATGAATGCTTGATAATTGGCGTTTATGTGGATGATCTCTTGGTGACTGGCTCGAGTGTTACCAACATTGTGAAGTTTAAAGTTCAGATGAATAGAGAGTTTGAAATGAGTGATCTAGGTAAGCTAGCCTACTATCTTGGAATTGAAGTTGAGCAGGGCAAGGAATTCACAGAGCTAAAGCAAAGTGCGTATGCACGTAAGTTACTTGAGAAGGCAAGCATGCAGGGATGCAATCCTGTAAAATATCCTATGGAGCCTCGAGTTCAGATACATAAGGATGAGCATGGTAAGCTGGTTGATGCAACAAAATACCGAAGTCTGATTGGTGCTTTGAGATACTTGGTTAATACAAGGCCAGACCTAGCTTATTCTGTAGGTGTTGTAAGTAGGTACATGGAGACACCAACTTCGTTACATATGGGAGCTGTTAAACGAATATTACGATATGTCCAGGGAACACTTGACTATGGTCTGCGATACGCGAAAGGAAAAGGTAACTACATTCTGTCGGGGTTCTCTGACAGTGATTTTGCAGGAGACAAGGAAGATCGAAAGAGCACAGGAGGGATGGCGTTCTATTTGAATGAGAACTTGATTACTTGGGTGTCCCAAAAGCAGAGGTGTGTGGCTCTCTCCTCCTGTGAAGCTGAGTTTATGGCTGCTAATGCAGCTGCTTGCCAAGGTGTGTGGCTTCGAAATTTTTTAATGCAGATAACTGATATTGGCCCAGGGCCAGTGACTATCTATGTGGACAACAAGTCTACGATTGATCTATCAAAGAATCCTGTCTCTCATGGACGTAGTAAGCATATAGACATACGATTTCATTACATCCGAGATTGCATCGAGCGAGGTGACATTGTGGTGAAGTTTGTGAGGACTGGAGAGCAGAAGGCTGATGTGTTAACAAAGCCCATGTTTGCAAAGAAGTTCGAGGAGATGAGGAACTTGCTGGGCGTCAAGGATTTGATGCAGTAAGTTTGAATCAAGGGAGAGATTGTTGGGCCTTGGTTAGTGTCTTGGGCTATTGATCCAAACTAGTGTTGTGTTTAGAGTCCAAGTCTGGTAATTTGTTTACGTTATGTTGCTTTGAATAAGTCAGCTAGGAGTTTCCATTTTCTGTTATGAGTAGTGCAAGTAGTGCAAGTAGTTGCTTGATTATAGGACATTAGTTTCCTAAGTGTATGCCACGATCTATGTGTGCAAATACACATTTCTATATATTTGTACGTTGCTTTACATTCTTAATATATCAAAACCTGAGTTTTAGACTCAAATACTCTCTACACATTTACATACATATATACAGTCGAAGCTTAGACTGTACATTGTTCAGTATGATAGTGTCCCAGTCACACTTGCTGTCAAGGGTAAGTACCATAATAATCATTATTGCACTTGCAGCAGGGTAGATCATACACATAATAATTCAACAATTTTTCACTTATGTTTTAATTCGGGTGTCTTATTCAACTTTTTGTTACTCTGAAATGGCGTCTTTATTTTTTGCTGGTGATCAGTAAATTTTAAAAAGCTCTCTTCTTTTTATTGTTATTAAATATAGTTTTTTCTAGAACTAATCCAACAAATGCACTCTCTCTCCACCTAACCTCTCTCTTCGTCTTCTTCGTCCAAGTTAGTCCCGGTGGTTTATTCCCCTCCGGCAGTGGTTTATCCACCGGCCGGAGGTCTCCTTTTCTTCCCCTTCCTCATTCTTCAGCCAAGCCTTCATCCACCTTCACAAATCCCTTTCATTCCCCCCATAAATCGGAATTTTTTCAAAAATTTCGAAAAACCTATTCGAGTTCTTTTTCAGATCTGTTTAGATTTAGAACTCGAAATATCAAATAAACACATTTCTTAAACTCAAAATCTCCTGCTTAACATCATATCAAAATTTGGTGTCAATCCGAGATCTTTGACTTTTCGAATTGTAGTATGTTTCTCCCTTTGGAGTGGTCTCTCCCTTTGGAGTGGTTTGTATATGTTAATATGTCTTGGTGTGTTTGGTTTTGTTAGTTCCGTACTCCGAAAATGTTTCAATTGATGTCTCGAGAGATCTGGAAAGGCCGCATCGAAGCTGGGGCAGTGATGATTATTGCAAAAGCTCACCTTTCACAACATGAGAGTGTTCATCCTAGGGGAGTTTTAGTTTTCACTTACGGCAAGTCTATAGCTGGTTACCGGCAAGTAGATAGCTGGGGTGCTCCTCTTGAACAATGGGCTACCAACGGTTTTTACGTGTTAAGGTCAATTGTGATTTTGCTGTATTCAGGGATGTTGGTACAATTTAGATATATTGGGTTGTTTTTGTTTTCATTTTCAGTCAACAGATTCTTTCAGATCTGTATTGTCAAACGATCCGAAAACAAATCAGCTAAGTGTTTTAGCTTGCCTTTGTTTTTCAACCTGGTCGTCCCACCAGTTGGGGGTTTGTCTCGACTGTATGTTCGTTCAATTTAATGAAAACCTTTAATTTTTCTGCCAAAAAAAAAAAGTATAATTTTTTCTTTGTTTTTATGACCATAGAGGGTTTAGAAACATGGTGTCTTTTCTGTAACTACTCAAGGGATGCTGATTTCTCATACTGATCTCATTGTAAGTCTCCTGATTTTAGTCAGCACTGTATCTTTATTTAACTAGACGTCTCCTTTTGAAAGTTATTTGTTTCACTTCTAATGGAATATCATTGCATGTGCCAGCATGGGCATCTATTCATTTTGGTTGATCTCTTTATTGGAACATTTGAGTTCAATGAAGTTACTGCATCCATGAAATTAAAATTTTGGCTTTCGCAATATAATAACAAATACACATATATTAGGTAGGGTAATTTTTTATTTTTGTTTATAATTTGTTTTCTTCAATTTGTTTTCATTTATGAAACTCCTTTGTGTTTACAACTTATTTCCAGAATATACCTTTTAAGATTTCTCAAAAGAAAAATTTAACAATTTTATTATTGTACATTAGTTTACCATGAGCAAAACAAAAATAGCCGAAAATACTCTAGACCAGTATTTAGTTCACAAACATGAATTATCTAAAGTATGATTAGGATCTATCGTTGATACTTGGTTGTGTAAATAATTTTTCCTATTAAATTTATGATTTTCTTATGCAGGTCATGCCCACGCGTCGCTAGAACTGTTGTCAAAAAAACCTATCCAGCAGCAAGCCCCAGGTACAAACATCTATTAATTGGAACAAAAAAACTTAATTTAGTGGGAACTTTGCTAACACGTATTATTTTACTGATCATACACTAAAGATAACCTAGAGACATCTATTTGCTTTATTAATGGGATTGTTAATTGTTAATGGTTCAAATAGTGGGTTTATATAAAACAATAATTAAATTTATTTTTGAAATGGAAAAATATAGAATGTGATGTGTTTTCTGATCCACAAAAACACTACGCCATAAGTGGGCTAACGTAATACTTTTTCATAGCATTACGTGAAATAGTGTTACAATATGTAGTAAATTTTGACCTGTTGTAACACCTCTCAACTAGTGTTACATTAGTCAAGTATTAGTGTTACAGTAAGAGTGACGGTGTTGCATACATGTAACACCACAATAAAGTGTTACACTATGGAAGGAAAGAAACGCAAGGGTTCACGACTTTGGTGGGTTTGGTCCAAAAAAAACTGCTCAAGGGTATTATGTTAGATCTCAAGACTAGGCTTCTTAACTCGAATTGGTTCCTGAAATGCGCAAACTTAGACTTGTACAGGTGGATCTATCTTTGATTCTGATTGTTCTTTGTTAGGTTGTTTCTTCTCATTCCTAGTTAAGGTAGGTAGGTTGGTTGTAAGTTGATCTCTCTTTGCTTGGCTTAGAGCAAGGGTCAATCCCTACTCTTTTTCTTTTATAATATACTTAATTTAGCAAAAAAAAAAATCTTTATTTTTTCATTTATCAACTTATTGTGGACCCCACCAGCAGTACCAACAAGTAGTGCCCACAAAAAATTTAGGCCCTACACGTGGGCTCCACAAAAAATATGGGCCCCACACGTGGCACCACAAAAAATGTGGGCCCCACAAAAAATGTGGGCCCTACACGTGGAATGTGGACCCCACACGTGGGCCCCACCAAAATTGTTTGCCACACTATTGGGCCCCACGAAAGCGTTACGTTCGATATTCCTAGTGTTACAAATAATGCTAGTGTTACATTTAGTATTTTTTTTACTAAATCTTTTTTTAATTTTTTTATTAAATCTTTTAATTAGTATTAAAATAATATTTTATAAATATTAAAGTGTATATATCATAAAAAAATATAGGTAAAATATATTTTAAATTATTTTTTTCTTTAAATAATAAAATATAACAATTTACTCATTTGACATTTTAGTAGTTTTAAATTGTTTAACAATTTTACAAATAATTATTTTAATTATTTCTAAAAATAATAATTTATAATTTACTCATTTGACATTTTGGGGATCTAATTTGTGTAATTAAGGGCTTAAAATGATAGTTGGGGCATTTTATTTTCATAAATTTAAATGTGGGCCCCACATGTGGGCCTCACCAAAAATGTGAGCCCCACACGTGGGCCTAATTTTGAAATTAGGGTTCTTAATATTCAAAATTTAGGCATATTTGTATTTTTGATTTTCTGCTAATTTTGGTGCTTACCTATAGTTTGAGGATTTTGTTTACAGTCATTTTGAATAATAATATGTACCAAACAAGTGAGATTTGAGGGATAACGAGTCCATTAAATTTTTATGTTTTAAGAATCATTCATTTAAGATTCCTGTTGATTGTTCCTTAAAATTGATTCCATGGTTCAATTCTTTATGCTTCCAGCTTTGATTTGATGTATAGAGTGTACTATTTCGTTAGGATCATGTAAGAATGATTAATGGCCGGAGTTCTTGATGAACTTGGCGGAGATTAACGATTTTAGGGGATTGTGACTTGTTTTTGCAGTGAATGGGATTTAGAGACCTGCTAGAATGGTATCATAGTGACTGCATAGCAAAAAATGAGTTAAATGAAAGGTTCGGGGTTCGCCGGAGTGTGCCTGAGGTCGCCGGATTCTGGGCATCTCGCCGGAATCTGGAAATTCTAATGAATGTTCTTAACTGTTCTTCATTTTTACCATTTTCTCTTAATTAAATTAGCAGTTGTTGATCTGTTCTAGTGGGGAGGGTGAAAACGGAAATGTTTTTAACCCCATTTTTACTATTTACAGCTTTTTGGTAAAAGTTCATAATAATAAGTTATTATTTTTCGTTAAAAGGTAATTTGATTTTACCTTTTTATAAATTTATTTTTACTTTAAGAATTATATTTGAAAATCTGAACATTATTTTAAAATTCAAAAATTTTTATGAATTATTTAGTCAATTATTTAATTTTAAAAATAATTTATGTAAGAAATTTTGACGAAACCAAAAATCACTTATTTAAAAAATTGAAATCGTAAATCCTGACGAACAAATTACTTGGTCAAACAAATTTATTTTTTTCGATATTTTGGAAATAACATTTAAAAGGGTGGATCTTGACCTCCGTACGGTTGGATCGTCCAAAAATATTTTTTAAAAAATTGAAACCGTAACCGTAACGAAACCGTGTTCAGGGGTTACGGTCAAAGTAATAGTTGACCGTTAAATTACTTGGTCAAACAAATTTATTTTTTTTCCAAAATTTTGGCAATAACATTTAAAAGGATGGATCTTGACTTCCGCATGGTTGGGTCATCCAGAAATAATTTTTAAAAAATTGAAACTCCAAACCCTGACGAAACCGTGTTTAGGGGTTACGATCAAAGTAATAGTTGACCGTTAAATTACTTGGTCAAACAAATTTATTTTTTTTCTGAAATTTTGGCAATAACATTTAAAAGGGTGGATCTTGACCTTCGCATGGTTGGGTCATACAAAAATAATTTTTAAAAAATCGAAACTCCAAACCCTGACGAAACAGTGTTTAGGGGTTACGGTCAAAGTAATAGTTGACCGTTCAATTACTTGGTCAAACAAATTTATTTTTTTCCGAAATTTTGGAAATAACATTTAAAAGTATGGATCTTGACCTCTGTATGGTTGGGTCGTACAAAAATATTTTTAAAAAATCGAAACTCCAAACCCTGACGAAACCGTGTTTAGGGGTTACGGTCAAAGTAATAGTTGACCGTTAAATTACTTGGTCAAACAAATTTATTTTTTTCCAAAATTTTGGCAATAACATTTAAAATGATGGGTCTTGACCTCCACATGGTTGGGTCATCCGGAAATAATTTTTAAAAAATCGAAACTCCAAACCCTGACGAAACCGTGTTTAGGGGTTACGGTCAAAGTAATAGTTGACCGTTAAATTACTTGGTCAAACAAATTTATTTTTTCCCGAAATTTTGGTAATAACATTTAAAACGATGGATCTTGACCTCCGTATGGTTGGGTCGTACAAAAATATTTTTTTAAAAATCGAAACCGTAAATCTTGACGATACCGTTTAGGGGTTACGGTCAAAGTAATAGTTGACCGTTAAATTACTTGGTCAAATAAATTTTTTTGTTTTTGAAATTTTGTCAATAACATTAAAAAGGATTGATCTTGACCTCTGTATGGTTGGGTGGCTGAGAAATAATTTTTAAAAAATTGAAACACTAAATCCTGATGAAAAACTATTTAAGGGTTATGGTCAAAGTACTAGTTGACCGTTAAATTATCGAATCAAATAAATTTATTTTTTTCTGAAATTTTGGCAATAACATTAAAAATGATGTATCTTGACCTCTGTATGGTTGGGTCGTCCCAAAATATTTTTTAAAAATCGAATCTGCATATCCTGACGAAAAAAGTTAAGACAAAATTTGTGGGCGGCAAAAAAATGAAAAATGTGGGCGGGAAGTTTTCCCCCAAACCCAAATTATTACAAGTGCCCTTTTCCCTTTCCCCCTTAAACAAAATTATTATTCACACACTTGCACACTCTCACACTCTCCCTCTCTCAGACACACTCACGTCTCTCTTCCCTTCTCATCTTCTCTTCTTTATTCTGTATTTTCTTCTCTTCAAAATTAGGGTTTAATTAATTGGTAAACACTTTCATGATTTTTTATTCTGATTATGTTCTTTGTTGATTGTTTAATTTTGCTCTTCTTAACTCTTTTATTTTGATTTTCAATTAGGGCTTCAATTGGAACTTTCTCTTCGGGGCTTCGTTAAGGATTTAATTTGAGGTAAAATTAGGAACATTTGTGGAATTAAGCCTATTCTCTCCTAGCCAGCATTCAAGCCCACCTGGATCACCTCAACTTCTGGGATGGCCTATGCTCCCTGCTGCCCAACTACAATAACACTGAAAATGATCAAGTAGCTATTTCACTTTTGTGATTGTAAATGGTTAGTTTTATCAAGGATTGCATTTTTGTGTTGTGTTTTTATTTCAGATGTAATGATTGTCTGTTGCCTACCTTACTTTTTTCTTGGGTGGATCTCTTTAAATCTTTTCTCTTGTCATATTCCCGTAGCTATTCATTGTGTATTTTTCAGCTTTTCTGGCGATTACTTTGATTATATCCGAGTAGATTAGATTACCCGCATTTATGTTGTACAGAATTTAATAGCTTAAACTTTTAAAAGAAGGGACCTTCTATTTTTTCCCCCATGGTCATATGCGATACCTTCATGGATTATCAAAATTCCTATTTCCTTTATTGAAGCTTTCATCTGGGTGCTTTTTACTTATTATGTTATTGGATTTGATCCAAATGTTGGAAGGTAAAAAAATTATGTTACATGAATATATATTTTCTTTCCTTAAGCGACCCATGCATTTTTACAGGCCCTATAATGATAAATTATCCTACCACAGATTATTCAAACAGTACTTGCTTTTAGTACTCATCAACCAGATGGCTTCTGCATTGTTTCGGGGTATTGCATCAGTGCCGAGGAGTTTGATTGTTGCAAGCACGTTTGGTTCATTTGCACTGCTTATACTATTTGCATTTGGGGGATTCGTCTTATCACGAGGTTAGGGCTGAAATTCCAAATTATGAAAGTCTCTTACTTTAAGTTGGACTAACCATATTGTTATTCTTCTGTTTTGTTTTTTTTTCGGGGGTGGGGGCTTAATGAGCAATAGTTAATGTAAAACAGTGGTGGATTTGGGGTTACTGGAAAAAACAAAAGGTCCCTTTGCTTATAAATGAAGGTGGATACAAGAGCTGTCTTTCTAAAATTAATCTGTTAAAGGTTACAACCCTCATATTGCTGGGAATTATTTTTGTAAAGTCGTAAACCTGTAAACGAAGGCAATATGAGGGAGTTGATGATAGTGTGTTGCAAATTTAAACACATAAGCTAATAAACAATTGATACAGAGAAAAGACAGTCACCTGAAAAATGGAGAGTAGTTAGTTACATTAGTTTTCTACATTTGCATGCTCAAATGGTTAATGTTCTTTAAAGATTCGGCAGGTGACACCGAAGCCAGTGATAAGATCTTCAAGAACAACTGTGCTCAGTGTGATTCCGTCAACAAAGGTCCATCATGCAGGTGACTTCCATGTTACTCAGTAATTTGGTATTATTTTCGAGAAATGATTTTGTTTCTGTTTAAACACATTGTAGGTGTTAAGTTATTAAGTGTACCTCTTTAATATCTGAATGCTTATTCATTTCTAGGTATATAGATCGCTTGCTAATGTTGTTGGTTCGTATTCGAGATGGTTCACTGCTTTCCAAACTAAATTATAATGTTAGATCATTACTATAAGAATCCTCTTCTTTAACATTTCTATTAAACTTGGTTACACTAAATTCTTCAAGATGTTAGTGAAATTATCAAGCCTTTAAGGTGATCTTGAAGTTACATTTTTATCAACTTATGAGTTGGAGGATTATCCGTACATGAAGTTTCCTTCAAACTGAGCAAAACATACGATAAAATACTTTTTGCAGGATGACACTATTGCTCGGGCCTCCAGGCTGTGGAAAGAGCACTCTATTGTTGGCACTCTCAGGAAAATTTGACAAGAATCTTGAGGTACACAAATAAACATAGCTCAGTAACATTAACAAAGAATTATCACAGGATATTATAAAGTCATGCTCATGCTAAATAAAAGCATGAAACACACAAAATTCAATTGTACTTGCTAAATTAATTGAAATATTTTTAAATACTAGGTCAGTGGATAGATCTCTTGTAATGGATACAAGTTGAATGAGTTTATTTGGATGCTGACTCTTGCAACGATTCTAGAAACTATGGTAGAAGTTGTCAGAAGAGAGAAACAAGTTGGTATTATATATAACAGAGCCAGACATTGACACCTACATGATGGTAAAATCCTGTTTACAAATATTTCCTTTCATGTTCATAATTAAAGTTAGCGGCCAACATTGTAATGAGAATTATCTTACTCTGTAATCGATCAAAACAGGAAACTGCCATCAATGGATTAAAAAGGACACTTCAGACAGACTATATATTAAAGGTAGTTCTCTTAAAGAAGTAATTGCTCCAAGACCACCTTTCTATATGTTGCTTAAATTTGTATGGGTTTACTCAGATACTTGGACCGGAAATTTGTGATGATACTATTGTGGGGAATGCAATGAGAAGAGGAATATCAGGTGGTCAAAAGAAGAGGCTAACAACAGGTGCACTATGCTGACTAAAAATTTATAATTATATACTCCTATAATAAGCATGTTGAAAAAAGATGCCCACATAAATACTGAAGACTGAAGAAGGTAGTTCACTTGAGATGGTAGTTCGTAAAAATCTCTAAAAACTATAACTTAACGTGCTAGCTATCAAAGTCCAGCATACACATCTGTTGTACAATTCGCAGCTAATCATTTTTTAATGACAACGTTACATATGATTATTTTAGTTACCAGGGGAGATGATAATTGGTCCATCAAAGGTTCTCTTCATGGATGAAATATCCACCGGCTTAGATAGCTCAAGCACCTTTCAGATTGTAAAATATCTTCAGTAGTTGACACACATTGCAGAATCAACCACTTTGATTTCACTTATTCATCCAGCATCAGAGACATTTGATTTGTTTAATGATATAATCTTGATGACCACTGACAATTGAGTATATAGGCTTGTCTAGTAATTGGTTAATATAATGGTGGTGGTTGAAGTGGTTTGGAGTGGTGGTGGTTGAAAGAAGAAGAACTTGTAATACTTATTTTTGGATTGAATGTTGGTTAAAACTTGTAATGGTTACTTTTAGATTGAATAATGGTTTGAAATTGTAATGGTTATTAATGGGAATATTGTATATACAAGGCAATTATTTCAATTTTTTGTATTCTAGTGTCACATTTGCCTATTGTAGTGTTTCATCTGCATGTCCATCTGGTGTTACACTTGCCTATTGTAGTGTTACATAATAATCTTATTTAGTGTTACACTAGACATGTTATAGTGTTGCAATAGAGAGTGGGTCCCACATGCCACGTGTCAGGTGGGCCCCATACATGCCACGTGTCAGGTGGGCCCCACACATGCCACGTGTCAGGTTGCCACGTGTCAGGATGCCATGTGTTAGTGGGCCCCACATTCTGTCCCTCGGAGTAACCTCAAATGTAACATTACAAATCGGTTATATTAGGTGATGGTAGTGTTACATTAACGACATAATGTATCGCTTTATTAGTGTTACAGTGGATGGGCAAAAGCGTTACAATAGGCACCTGTTGTAACGCCCGTAAATGTAACGCCCCCAAGTGTTACAATAGACCTATTGTAACGGATTTTGGGCCTATTGGAACATTACGCGGGAGTTACAATAGGCCACTTATTGCGTAGTGAAAACATTTATGACTATTTTCTTCTCCTCATATTCAGTCACTTACGATTCATGAATGCACATGCCTACAAGATCTACCAGATCTGTAAATGTTGAATAAATTGTGTTAGGAATATGTTGTATTTGATGATAACTTCACAATCAATCAAATTGTATAAGGTTTTGTAGCTGTCAACGGATGAGGATTTATAACTCTATCCGTTGATAGGTAGCTCATCAACGGATGAGGTTTTTGTAGCATACTGCAGTATCTCTATGTTATTGGTTGATAGTGTTTTTATCCACAGTCATGTTGACCATCAATGGATAGGCAGAATAGGGTAGCCAACTGTAAATAAGCTATGCTATATAATTCTGTCTAAGTGAAAGTGTATCAACAGATGAAGACAAAACTCTATCAACAGATACAACTCAAATCCACTCTATCAACCGATACAGCTCAAGTCTCAATATCAACGGATACAGCTCAATATATCATCAACGGATGTCAGTGTACAATATCAACGGATAATCATTGACACTTTCTTCTATGCTAAGCTGAGGATTAGTAGTTGATAAGGACAGGTTTGACTGACAGATCACATGGGTTGATAGTAGATACAAAAAGCAGTATGGCAGCCATACTTTGGAAACACAGAAGAAGGAAGCATTCCGTTTACACTATGAATACAAGAAAGGTGCAGGAGACATGTCTGTTCACAAGGACAAACTTTCGGCTACATGTGTATTTGGAGTGTAGTAGCAAGTCAACTAGAATTAGATTAATATTATCTTATTCCAGTAGTACTTGTAAAACTTGGGATTTATAACCAAGGGTAGCAACTCTTAGAATAGCTAAGAAAACAGATACATTTACTTAGGGTTTTTGTTTAATATCCTTAGAAAGCAAAGAGTTGTAAAACAGAAGCTGTGTACTTTTGTATCACAGAGTTTTCTTCGAATAAAAGCTTCAGGTGGTGCATTTAACCACCTGATTTTTATGTGTTTGTGCATTAATTTTTCTACAGCAATTATCTAAGTATTGATTTCTGGAGTTCTTATCAGAAATTTATAAATATCAAGAATTGTATTCAACCCCCCTTCTACAATTATACAAGTGTGTAATCTGGGAATAACAAACTGTAAACTTTGAATTTTACCAAGTACAATAATCTGAAATCATTTATTCTAAAATCATTTTAGGTTTCTTTCTCCCTCTCATTTAATCAATAACTAAAATTATAGGGAAAATATCATATTCTCACTGATTATTTGATATCAGATTTATTCGTTTAATACAATCATCATCGCCAAATGTTTTCAAAAAACAATTGTTAAATCAGACTCGCTTAATAAGGTTCTAATCTCGATCTCTTTCTATTTTTCTACAATTAATTAAATAACATTAATTAGTTGAATTATAAAATATAAAACTCTTGGGTTTACCATGTGTTTAAAGTTTGGAGATTTGTCGTCGGTACTATGCTAATATAATAAATTATAATGCTATGATATGATTTTGTTCAGTGTGATTGTGTGCAAGCCAAACTTGGTGCAAGTCTGTGGACAGATAGTGTGGCTGCATTTCGGTTCAAATTTCCTCAATCTCTATGATGGTACTTCTAGGCATACGCCCAATAAACAGGTCCTCATTATTCCTCTTTTCATTTTTCTATGTAAATTGTGTTTTTTTTCATCATTTAGTAATTCTTTATTTTTATCGCTTTGTCTTTTGCATATACAAATTTGGATCAGAGCATCCTGATTAATATTTTAAATTTTACTCTATATCATTAGTAAAGTTACTTAGTTGCACCTATTTTATTTGGTATGTATTTTACTTTCCCAGGAATGAGCACTATGATCTATGAAAGAATTGGATAAATCTTAACAAGATGACCAGTAGATATTTATCCAGGGCAAGGTTTACATTGATACAAGGGTCTATGGTACAATCTGGTGGAAATTTCTCACTTTTGAATATGGGTTGCCAAGATATGACAAATGCATTCATCGCTTTTTATCCGAGTACTATTTGGTTGGTGACGTCTTGAAAGGTTTCTAATGTGTCAAAGGGTTACAAAGCTTGCTTCTGAGCTGGTGAAATCTAGGATGTCAGTTTTAGTGTTCATGTGTCAGCTGCATTATTGGGATTTTTATTTGTGGATTCAAGTGGCTTATCTAGGTCATGATTCAAGCCATAATTATCAAGCAATGATGATTTGCGGATGGAACAAATGGCTGGGATTGTAGATAGGAACTGTGTTACTGGCATCACTCATAAACTCAAGCTTCATACAAGTGTATATCTCAAAATAATTATCTCAAAGGACTGTTTTAGTTGTTCATAATGCTAAGCAGCGATGGCCTTTTTGTTTAGTTATGTCAAACCATATAACTATAATTTGTGCTTCTAGGATCTTTACTTTTGTCTCCTAAGAAACCCTCAAGACCCCTCAAGAGACTCCCATTATGTATATATTAGGTTCCTGTCATATAAGCCTCAATACTTCGTTTTTACAATATAACAAAGAGTAGTATGTTTGAGCCAATTCTTCTGCAAAATTACTACCACTTAATGGATGTTATGATGTTTGTATATGCTCTTATCTTACGACTTACAGGTAATAAGAGTTCAAGATGTTTTTGGAATTTATAAGGCTTTCTCTCATCAGTTTATAAATTGAGTTTTTGTCTATTTAAGACAAAGTTTCTCAATTTTGCATTTGGTGCAGTTTTGGCGGCTTTCCTTACTTTAGAAATTGTTCGAATAAGCTTCTCGGTGAATTTGATTACTATCGTATTCTTCAGTAGCCCTCTACGTCTTTCCATACAAACATATTGCTTGCATTTTCACTAACATATATAGCTTTTAAAGACTGTCTTAATTTTAAAAACTGCAGTTTCAAACTTGAATGGTGGTGATTATAAGAAATTGATTTTGAAGTTGGATGGTGTTGGTGTTGGTGACAGTTCTCAAGGGCAATTAAGAAAGGAAATTAGTATCCGACTCTAGCTGTGTTCATGCTCATTGTTGGTCTGATTGTCACTGCCTCTTTCTTTATGTAAGAACTTTCCAGCCAAAAAAATACAATTTACTACATTTTTACTAATTTGATTAGATATGTCTCATTTGTGATCTGCATTATTACAATTTGTTATTCACTTTGCTTATCTATATATTAATAGTCCGAGTAACATAGATTACATACATCTTTTGTTTTTTTTTTTTAAATTCACAATTCAGAGTCAGGGGCTGACCCGACTTTTGCAATTACCATGGGCTAAAAAAAATTTAATGCTTCTGGAGCACAAATTTTTTATATAGATTTAAAATGGTGAAATAAGTTTTTTAGTCAATATATAATTATAAGTATATTGTCGACCTGGTGAGAAATTTGACAATTGTGAGCATCGAATTTCTTGAACTACATAATGTATTTAATATAGATAATGGAGGTTTTTTAGCTTGGCGTTCACGTATAAAACTATTGATTTAAAAGTCAGATGGTGCTGGTGCTGGTGTTGGTGACAACTCTCAAGGAAATTGAGAAAGGAAATATAATAGAAGTGCAAGTGTGAAGTGTTTGATCCGTCAGTGCCATATTGACATGTCAAAGAGGCTACAACATATGCAGAGTTGTTCAAAATATTGTTAATTGTTAGCTGAGAAGGACAAACCAAACATTGCCACGATCATATATATTGCCTGAACTAAAATGATTAGGATAACTTGGCTGTGATGATCAAGATGTATACTTGAATAGAATTACCGATGCTGCAAGTTAACAGCTTACCACAAGCTTTTGAGTAAGCCCATGTATTAGTAACTCCCACTTTAAAAAGCTCAAAACAACACCTCACTACTCACTAGCAATGCATATATTCGAATGGTGTTTCTCCCATGGTTTATATTGGAATGTAATTTTTGTAATTACTGAAACTATGTAAGTATTAATCTGGAAGCACCATATATTTTTTATGAAATAAAAATTCTTGAAAAGTTCATTAATGATTCATTTTGACAGCTTGCTACAGTTGGAGAAAACATGAGTGATAAATTTAGATATCGAACAAATGACATGGAAAACATGAAATTTTATTGTTACATGGAATGATTATTCATTGTACTCTACATTATGTTCTCTTTCATTAATGTTTTGCGTTTTCTTAAAAGACAGTGAATATTTGATCATCTTAAAATTTGTATTATCTATCATGTTTAACCGGTACTAAGCAATTTTAGTATATTGTGATCGTATTGAATAAGTATATATAGTGGGGCAGTATTTGATTCAAGCATGGTGGAAGGTTCGAGTGCAATACTATAAATATTTATAGTTAATTAGTGATAAACCAAGTCTCAGAATAGTAAACTTTATAGAATTTATATATATTGGAATATGAAGTTTTTATTATTTAAGTAATAGATTTAATTTTTTTTAAAAAAATACTATTTTTAGAAATTTATTAGAATCTCAAGATATTTAACAAAACTAAAAAGTAAAATTTAAAATCCATAATAATCATTTCCTTCCTGAAATTAAGTTTAAACATGTTTATATTCAAAAGTAATAATTATAAAATATATCATCAAGCTAAATTCAAGTTTACATTCTACAAAATGATTAATACATAATTTTAATATATGCTATCCCGTGCTTTGCACGGGTTATAGGTTAGTATTATTTTTGTATGGTTTACAGTCCGTAATTTACTAATACGTCTTCTATATGATATAATGAGATTCACCATCAAAGTGTGGATATTTATTTATCAAATAATCTCAGAAACCTATTAGTATGATTCACAATAAATTTATATTTAATCCAAAAATGTAATCCAAACAACAAATAAAAGTATTCGAATATTCGATGCACAATTACAACAGACAAGATTTCATGAAATATTATCGGGATACTTGGCAACATTTTTGCGATGTCCATTTTCTTCAGCAGCACAATATCCAACAACGACATCTTCCATCCCAACAGTCACTACAATGATCTGCACCACAAATTTAACCGATGGTAAAGTTCTGAAATGCATCATATAATTAGTAAATAGAAGTACTAATTAAACAAATTTCAAGAATTCTCTAATATATAGCATGTATTCCATGTGTTTCATATAAGTTAGCTTACCTGTAAAGAAGAAGTAGCGGCTGCTAAATTGTTGAGACCCGGAATGCGACTAATAAAATGATGCTGCAAACAAGGAACCTTGAAAATGTCATTTTTATAGAAATTTTTGGAGAGGCTGCTAGATTGTTGAGAACCGGAACAAATGCAGCCTCGGATTTAATATAAAAAGTTGAAAAGAACATTAAAAAGAAGCTGCAAACAAGGAGTCTTGAGAAAGTCATTCTTGTATACTTTGTGATACCAGTATATCACAAATTGTTAACACTTCTTATATATGTCACGGCAATCTACACGCCCTATCAGAATTGTTATGGATTTTATAAAAAATTAAGAAATATCTCGGTTATGTGGATTTGAGATATCTTCCTTACTGATTTGTGAGATATTGAATAAAATAATTTTATATAATAAAAATTTTTGCATATTAAAATAATATCTAAAAAGATTATGAACAGTGTTGCAGATTTCGGAAATCGGAACTATTCGATTGAGGTACCGATTTACGATTTATCGGGTGATTCAGTTAAAAAATCGGCTATTTATCGGCGATTTTTGCAAAATCGGCCAAATCGGTTCCAAAAATTTGACAGATTTTTGGCCGATTTATTGGGAATTTTTCAGAAATCGGCCGATTTCTATAATGATTATGAATATCAAATAAATATATTTATCAAAACACAATCATTTTATTCAATATTTTTAAAAATTTACATGATATGAATATCAGTTCTTTATTCTCTTTAGATTATTAGGTACATGGATCTTGTTGTGGATATATTTCTTGTATAAATAATATCTAGCATACAAATTCGTGTGAGGCACGAGTCGCTAGCTTGAATTGTATTTTTAAATTAAAATATGTATTATCAATGTCTTTTGAAGTATATGATTGATTTTAATAGAGTTTTGTTTCTTAATGACATATGTGGTTATTGTGTACTTATTTAAGTATGTTCAAGTTTGTAATCTGAAAAATAATACGAGTAAAATAGATAATAGTCATGTCAGTTTTTAATTTTGTTTTAAGTCATAGAATAGATTCGAGTGTTTTATGGGTGTCGTCAAATTAAGTTGATTTTTCAGAACACTTACAATTCTAAACTATTCTTCCAATTTTTTAAAAATGATGCATTCATGATCCATTTAGTTGTATCTCCAATAATAATCAAGATAGAAATTAAATAGCTTTCAAGATAGAATCGGTTCCAAAAATTTGACAGATTTTTGGCCGATTTATCTGCAATTTTTCAGAAATCGGCCGATTTCTATAATGATTATGAATATCAAATAAATATATTTATCAAAACACAATCATTTTATTCAATATTTTTAAAAATTTACATGATATGAATATCAGTTCTTTATTCTCTTTAGATTATTAGGTACATGGATCTTGTTGTGGATATATTTCCTGTATAAATAATATCTAGCATAAAAATCCGTGTGAGGCACGAGTCGCTAGCTTGAATTGTATTTTTAAATTAAAATATGCATTATCAATGTCTTTTGAAGTATATGATTGATTTTAATAGAGTTTTGTTTCTTAATGACATATGTGGTTATTGTGTACTTATTTAAGTATGTTCAAGTTTGTAATCTGAAAAATAATACGAGTAATATAGATAATAGTCATGTCAGTTTTTAATTTTGTTTTGAGTCATAGAATAGATTCGAGTGTTTTATGGGTGTCGTCAAATTAAAATGATTTTTTAGAACACTTACAATTCTAAACTATTCTTCCAATTTTTCAAAAATGATGCATTCATGATCCATTTAGTTGTATCTCCAATAATAATCAAGATAGAAATTAAATAGCTTTCACGATGTTGCATTCTGAGAGTGTAGGTTTTACTCTTGATTTTGATCAAAAATTTTGTAAATTTTCTAATTCGATATTCAAGCCTTGCGTTTTTACTTCTTAAAACTATCTTTCTAACTTGTCATCTTTTTTCTTCTAATTTCTTCATTTTAATCATCATTTGCCTTTATTTCTCTTCCTTTGTCAGTTTGACTTTCAAAACACAAGATAATTCTAATTGACTGAGTGAATGTATTTTTTTCGTACTTCTATAATCATAAGTTGAAGTTGCTCATATGACTTATGTCCGTGTTTTAACAATGAATTCATCCTTTCTTTTTACAAATACAGCTTCATCCAAAGATACAAATTGGGTTGAATAGATAGACCAAAGACTTAAATGAATTTGTTGTTTCTCTCAGTGAATTTTAGATATGCATGCTTTGTTGAGTTATTAAAAGTTCGTGCGAATCACGAGCCTCTATCTTTACTTATTTTCTAAAATTTACTACAATTTTTTAATTGTTATTTTTAATTTGTTACAAAATTCTAAAAATTTACCTTTGGATCAACTATATCTTGGTAAAAAAAATATTTGATAAATCAATAAATTTGTCAAATAAATAATTTATATAGTTTTATATATTGACATCTATAGAGAATAATATTAACAAATGATATAATATTTTCCCACTTACGCGGCACACACACAAAGATATCATTTTTTTTTTGAAACACATATGAAAGAGTGGCCAGGTTGTTTAAGCGAATTATCGCTATATAGTAAATTTTTGTTATAAATAATAAGTTGATTATTATTATTATTATTTAAAATGTATAAGCAAACCATATATTATGTATCACTAATTGATATTTTGATATAACATAATCTACTATAATCTGAATCAACAAATTAATGTAAAAATAAAACTATAGAAAAAAATTGTTAATATCTTGCATTAAAGATATTAAATTTTGTTTCACTCAAGCAACATGCACACAATGACTGAGTGGTCTATTGATAGAAAGATGTGTGAATTAAATTGGAGAAATACAATTATTATGTTGATTATTATTATTGTTATTACAATTTTAAAATGTATAAACAAACTATATATTATGTATCACTAATTGATATTTTGATATAATATAATTTATTATGATCCAGATCAATAAATATAAAAATAAAATTATAACAAAAAATTGTTAATATTTTGCAATAATTATCATATTAGATTTTGTTTCACTCAAGGAACACACACACATATAATGTGTATGATTTAAAAAATATGTGATTGATTGGTTTAATGGTAAAAAATATGTTAATTAACTTAGAGACCCAAGTTCAATCATTTCCAACAACAATTTTTTTAAAAAAAATATAGTAAACATAAGGGCAATTAAGTCATTTTCTGTTGAATACAATGTCTCACCATTAATACTGAATAAAATTACATAATAGATAATAGACTTTGGTTATTATTGTAATAATATTTTAAATAATTGAAAAATGTATAACCAAACCAAAATTTATATATCAGTAATTTATTTTTTGATATAATATAATATATTATAATCCTAATGAATAAATTTAAAAATAAATTGATGACTAAAATTTGGTAATATATCGAAATATCTAACGTACCCAAAATTTGTTAATATGTCACATTAACTAAAGTACCAATTTTGTTTCACTCACACGACACACTTGCACACATATAATGTGTATCATACAAAAACACATAAGAGTGAGTGGTGTGGTGGTAAGAAGCTTTCTACATATTATAGAGACCTAGGTTCAATTCCCTCCGATATCAATATTATTTATAAAAAAAATGAATAAAAGGGTAAATCAGTTATTTCAGATGGAATAAAATATCTCATGATTTCAGGTGGAATAATGTCTCATGAATTATATCCCGGAATAATGTCTCATGAATTATAGCCCCTTGTTGGGCTATTATATATATAATAGATAATAGATTGTACGTACTAATGTAGAGATATTGTAACGACACTACTACAAAATTGAACTTAGAATACATTGCTTACATAGCACTTTTTGAAATACGCTATCTAAGTATCTTACTTGCATAGCGTTTTACATAAAAACGCTATATAAGCTATTATTTAAAATTATAAAAAAACAAAATAAAGGGAAAAAATACTGATAAGACCAAGCTAGATGCTGCCTGAGCTGTTCATCCATATTATCCTTGACAAAACAAACAATACATTGACAATTGTCGATAGTGGAATTGGCATGACTAAATTTGGTAAATAGTGGTACTGAGCGCAATATTGGTTTAATTTAGAACTTTGTTTTAACTTTTAATCCTTGAAGCTAATGTGTGTTGGTTTAAATTTAATATTACAGGTTTCGTTAACAATTTGGATACCATTGCAAGATCTGCCATCTGGTACCAAAGAATTTATGGAAGCACTTGTTGTTGGTGCTGATGTAAGTATGATTGGACTGTTTACTGTCAGGTTTCTACTCTGCGTACTTGGTTTCTGAGAAGGTCGTAGTCACAACAGAGCACATGGTAAAGAGTACAAGCAGGATGAAAGCGGAATAGATGCCTTGACAATGACCAAGTATATATTCAACCAAATGGCCTGTTCATCATTGATCAATCCAGGGGAAGTTGTGTCAGTAGTGTCCAGGACTCCAATTTCCTTATCTTTTTAGTTTCATCCCTCCATTGTTCAATAGATTTTTTTTGATATTACATTGTTTACTAGAATTTAGATCTTATTCGTGTTCCTTGTTATTGTGAGATATTGAATTTTATGAAACTTGTTGATATTCGTGGTTTATTTCGATTAAAGTAATTTGACTTTTTAGTACAACTTTTGTTGGGATGTTTGTGTGATTGGAGTTTGCATTTATATTTCTATTTGCATTGTGCAATTTTTTCTATATTTTTTGTTTAAAAAATTAGGATTATTACAGAAGAAGAAAATTAAAAAAAAAAACTGATATATGCTTGCATAGCATTTCTAGAAGTGCTATCTAAGTAAGTATGCGCTTAGGAAACACTTACTTAGATAGCGCTGCTTAAAATGCTATCTAAGAGCTGCACTTACAGAATGGCAAAAAAACGCTATGTAAATAACTTTCAATTCAATATCGGCTCCTTAGATAGCGTTTAAAAATGCTATGTAAGAGCTAAAAAAACGCTATCTAAGTGCAAATCTGTAGTAGCGCGAGCTTATGGATCACATTTCAAGGCATTGAACACGTTTTAATTGCGTTTCGGAATTCTTTTAGTTAACAGAGTAATTAAATCATACAATAAGGGTGTTCATCAAACCGTACAAATCGTAAAAATCATCCACACTTCATCACATCACACCGCAAAATGTGATTTTAATTTTTCATGGTACGGTTACAATTTGAAATTTTAAAAAACAGCATGCTACGATGCGGATTACGGTTTTCAATTCGCATACATGATTTGGTTTATGATTTGAGCAAAAAACCGCACATACACGTTGAATTTATGATATTTAAATTCAAATTGTTACTGGTCGGATCTATCACTACTCCGAAACTCGATCGAACTGAAGTTCTCATCCTAGTGAGCATGTAGAATCTCTAGAGTTTTAATTTCAATAGAAGAATATCGTCTTTTACATCATGATGTTGTTTATATGAGAATAATAAATCCTAAAACAAAATAATTCAAATCCTAATTAAAATAAAAGATTTATTTTAAAGCAAGCGTGATCATGCATGGTTGAGCATGATCATGCACAATCTTCCCAATATCTCACTGATGGCATGATCTTGCCATTCAGCAGCGTGGCCATGCCATTAAGCGTCCTCAGCAGCATGCCCATGCCTTTATTTTAGTACTGTTGTCTTCTCGCTAGTCATGCTGAAGTTCCTCTTACATCACTTCATAAACTTTCTCTCAAAGTAAAAATGACAATTAACTTATAAAAATTGCTATACATCTATTTTTCTAGGATTAATGACCTTTTAACCCTCAAAGTTTCCACTGATATACCCATCAGCCCTCAATATTTCAAAACGTTCCTTTTAACCCTCGAAGTATCCATAAAGGTCCTAATAACCCTTAAACCGGTACAAAAAATAAAAAATAAAAAAACGGTATAACTCGGATGGGCAAAAGAGACATTTCACAAACCGATACCAAGGGTTAAAAGGTATACTTTAGATACTTTGGGGGCAAAAAGGTATACCTCATAAAATGTTTATACAAGTGTACAGTACATGAGGGAAATAAGTTATGTCATCAAAAATTTAATATTTGTACTACTACTAATAGTAGTATTTTCACCGTTTAATATTTATACTTGGTAGAAGTACTCTATTTATTTTTTAAAAATTTATTTCTCAATAATTTAATTTATTCATGATATGATTTTCCTTTAAAATAATAACTTTTTTTTCATGGCAACTATCGAATAATGTTATAGTACATAAGAATATTAACTTATATTGAGTGAATAATTATCAAAATTGCAATAATAATATTTTTACTACACCTTATTGCAATTTTGATAATCTACTTTCTTTAGATTTCTTACTTGCCGAAAATGAGATACTCTACTTGCTTTCACCATTTGTCGGATAATCTTATATATTTTCCCCATGTTAAAAGTCAGCTCCATTAGAGCATCTCCAATGGGGTTGGCTATAATGGTTGGCTATAATAATATAAAATAAAGTTGGCTAAAATTTGTTGAACCTGTAAGGTATTGGACTCCAATGGGGGTTGGCTATAATGATTGGCTATATTTTGAAAGTAGTATTTTATAATTATTTTATTAATATAAGAAACGATGACTAGTGATGCAAGATGTTTATTTGTAGTAATATTAATAAACTCTGTATTTCTTACACGAGCCAAGATGACGTGGCTTTGCTACAGATCTGCAATACTTGGCTAAATATAGCCAATCATATGAGTGTGGCTAAAAATTTTACCTAAGGGCTTGTGTGGTTGGAGAGCATTATTTGTGAGAGATTATGTATAAGTTGCACTATGTTGCTGCCACGCAGATATTTTAGACAAGGGCTTGCATCCGTTGGAGATGCTCTTATAGGGTTAAAACATTAGAATTCAGTAACTGAGGCTGAAAGCATATTACTGGATGGTGCCCCCTTCATTTTTCTTCCAAATGTTTATCCTATTTCTAAATCTATTACAAGCCCTATCCATAGAACAGGAATCCATCAGTTACAAATAAAGTAGTTTTTTATGGTTTGACTTTGTTTTCTTAGTAAAGCTGTTGTCTGGAATCTAGCATCAGACGACTTGATGTTGTAGGAATACTGTACGTCTTAGCATGTCTTACTGTCATACATAGCAGCCTTGGCATTCATGAAGTCGAAAAATCAAACCAGACATTCCTTTAAGGTTAATTAGTTTACTTCAAATCCATGTGAGATATTATAGAATTCCAGTTAGCACAAAAAGTATGCACCTTGTGACTTTTACTTCCAAATATATATTGCAGTCGTTTTAGCATTTACATTACTGCAACAACTATTGAATAGAAGTATGTATTTTCATGTTTCCTACAGGAAGCAGAAACCTGAAGATATCGCGGCTGGATTTTGGGAATCTATCAGATCAGGGTAAGACCGGCTCCATGGTTTTGTCAAAGAGTTGAACACACATATACAAATGCGTTATAGTGTCTCGTTGGAATAGGTCACAATAAAGTTTATGATGTAAGATATGTGTTAATCCACATCTGAACTTCAAAAGTTGTACATCAATGGGAAGTTCTAGGTATCAGATATTTTCACACACCCTACTGAAGGAATTTATTAGGGTGTCAATGGCATGAAATAACTATTCTGTGTGGGTATTGTCTTTAATTTTCAACTATTATCACATGCTTATCTTTATAGGTGTAACTGACTAAATGTGTGGATTCCTCTGAAATCGTATTTAAACATTTCATCTGTGACATGCAGGGTTGTGTAGAATCACAAATTGAAAGAAATTAATCAGTACAAACTACAAACACTATACGTCATCCTTAGATGAGTGCCTATCTGGCAGGTCTATGTGTGTCCTAGGCTAGGAATCATAATATAGTCAACTCATACCAATTCTGTATTAAAATTCAAGTGACCCGGACTTGCAGGATAATGAAGAACAATACGACACAGGTTATTGAGTCACCCACCGATGTCGAAGAAGATGAAGAACCACTGGCAGAGGAATTTGTTCTTGTTGAGAAGGCCCGACCAGATGGTGTAGTTGAACAGATTATTTTTTCTTCAGGTGGAGATGTTGATGTGTATGATCTACAAGCCTTATGCGATAAGGTGATTTCATTTGCAGGCTGTTTCATCCATTGAAGCTAACTGATTAATTTGAATTCAGTTCCTTCTATTATGTAGATTATATCACTTGAGATGTCCCAGATAATAATATATCAGATGCATTAAAAGTATTGAGAATTTGAATTCTCTTTAAAAATCTAAGGCTTGGCATTGAATTATCACTCTGTCACGGATTATTAACCCATCTACTGTATTCTGATTATAATTTTTAGTGCATATACCGGCCATCCAGATTTCAGTTACTAAAATGTTCATTATTGCAATTTTGATAATTATTCACTCAATATAAGTTAATATTCTTATGTACTATAACATTATTCGATAGTCGCCATGAAAAAAAGTTATTATTTTAAAGGAAAATCATATCTTGAATAAATTAAATTATTGAGAAATAAATTTTTAAAAAATAAATAGAGTACTTCTACCAAGTATAAATATTAAACGATGAAAATACTACTATTAGTAGTGGTACAAATATTAAATTTTTGATGACATAACTTATTTCCCTCATGTACTGTACACTTGGATAAACATTTTATGAGGTATACCTTTTTGCCCCCAAAGTATCTAAAGTATATCTTTTAACCCCCAAAGTATCTAAAATATACCTTTTAACCCTCGGTATCGGTTTGTGAAATGTCTCTTTTGCCCATCCGAGTTATACCGTTTTTTTATTTTTTATTTTTTATACCGGTTTAAGGGTTATTAGGACCTTTATGGATACTTCGAGGGTTAAAAGGAACGTTTTGAAATATTGAGGGCTGATGGGTATATCAGTGAAAACTTTGAGGGCTAAAAGGCCATTAAGCCATTTTTCTAATTTTTGTAGAGACTTGCAATTTTAAATAATTATAATATTTAGAGTAAATTGCACTTTGGTGGCCTGTACTTTAATTGTTTTGCACTTTGGTGGTCAAGTTTTAAAAGTTAACATTTTGATGACTATTGTTTAATTTTTCAGCACTTTGGTGGCTAAATTTTGAATTTGAAAACTTTGGTGACTTACCTTTTTTTTAGCATTTTGGTGGCCAAAATAGCGTTAAAATAAAAAAAAAAAAAAAACTTGGCCTCCAAAGTGCTAAACTTAGGCGCATATATTATAGCTATAACTTATAATAATGTAATTTTTATAGCTAAAAAAATACATTATTATAAATAAATTAAATTTCATTGCCATCCTACAATAAGAAAAACTTTTTTGAACAAAATATTTTATCGTACATATACAAAACACAACCAAATTATCTTATGATAGCTTATATCCCAAAACTCGTGCTCCGAAATTCACTGTTAATCTCTAGCAAATTTCTTTTTGATTTTATACTTTATACTATCGCTACGCCACTAATTGAAATTTACTTTTTCGATTGCTAAAATATGAGTGTTTTTGTTCTAGATAATATGAAGAGGAAGAATATCGGAAGAAGATTGCGAATTCACAACACTCAAACGTAAGTTATATATGCAAATAAATTATGAAGCCTACTTTTATATTCTCTCTTTATTTTGTAATTGCTACGTATTAGTTGAGTAATTTTTCAATCAACATGAATATACAAAAGGTGATAATCCGTTACGCCCCCGAGACAAATGTTTTATTTTTAAATTTGTATTACTATCTTTGAAAAAACTCTAACTTGTATATAAATTTTCCATCCTTCGGATCAAAATTTAAATCCAATATTTTTATGTTTGAATGGGATATTAAAAAGTTTTTGAAGGTGCCAATGGAGTACCAGAAAGTGACTTGACTATGGGTCTGTTTGACTCACCTTTTTTGAAGGACTTATGGACTTATTTTCGGGTAAAAATTTTACATTTTGATAATTTTTTTTTAATATAAGTATTCAATGTATGTTTGAGATTCAATAAGTTGCAAAAATAATTTGAAAAATAAGTTGGAAAGTTAAGAATCTTAGTGACTGTTTGGTACAACTTATCTTTTTGACTTATGGACTTATTTTCGGAAAAAAATTTATATTTCGATAAATTTTTTTATACAAGTATTTAATGTATATTTGAGATTCAATAAGTTACAAAAATAAGTTGGAAAGTTAGGAATCTCTAACTTTGTCTTAAAATAAGTTGATTTATTCTGAAAAAAAGTTCTCCAAACACCCCTTCAACTTAAAATAAGTTTACTTATTCTGAAAAATAAGTTCTTCCAAACATCCCCTATGTATTTATATTAATGATATAGTTGGTTTTGTTATTTTCAGATTTTAAATATTTGTTTTGGACATGTTATTTAATTTTTAATAATTTGGTTTGTAGCAAAATTTGTTGTAATGTTACTTTATTTACTGTTGTAAAGGTAAAGGAAATCCATAAAAAATATATGAGCATGTGATGAACCTGAGAATCCTAAGAATGATTCGAATAAAAAGTTAGAGAAAATTGGATCTCTATATGTATCTCATAGTATATCAATGTCTAGATAGTCAATTATTAAATTTATAACATGGGGGATAAAATTTACAAGAAAATAGTATTTACAACTGTTTTTATAAAAAGATACAAATGATTGTTTTATATATTTTTAATTTTTTTAGTTATTTTATATTATAAAATGATTTATATATTTTAAAACATTAATAAAATATTATAATGCCGTCGTCGCAAAACTGCACTGCATATATTTTGGGAGTAGCGCCACTGCACCCTGCTGCTTCTTAACAATTTAAATTATTTGCAAAAAATTCTTTCATAAAATCATTTTCAGGATTTTCTATTTAAAAATGAGTTTTAGGTTTAAAAAAATTACTGGAGAAAAATTTAACAACATTTTTTAGCATTAATAACGCATCACTAGCTAGCACAAGGTCTTAGACTTTTTTTTTTCCCATTTCACTTGTCAAACTTAAATAATTATTTTTTAAGTTAAATCATACATTTCTGATTCATATAAATATAATTTTGACATACTTACATTTTTTTTAAAAAAATATCTTAAATCGAAAAATATGACAACGAATCACTAAATAAAAAATATGAACAAAAATAAATCAAAAGTAATCGGATATTATTCGATATGTTGTGATATTCGATATAGAATTACAAGACACTAGATCTCATGAAATATTTATGAAACATTTTATTTTCTTTCATCACGGATGTTTTAAAGAGGGTGCAGCATTTTTGGTACGTCCAGTTTCTTCTTCGCAACACTCATTGCACCGTGGCGTTACTCGATACCAGGTACAGAAACAACATTTTCCGACAGAACATGTGTTACATCCTGCAGGACCGATCGCATCAAAGAAAGCCGGAATCCGGTTAACTGCGGCGTTCGAGTGAATGTAGAAAGTTGAGAAGAACATGATGTAAACAAAGAGTTTTGAAAATGCCATTCTTGAAATAATTTGTATGTACAGAAGAGTTTGGATGATCTCACTTGCTAGTATTATATGTTGAAGGGAAAGAACAATCCTACAACTGATTGTTAGTACTCATGCACAGCCTGTCTACACTCTACCATTTATGGATTTGTTGCCGATGAAATCAAAGTCTGTTTTTAAAGGAGTTGTGGATTTAAAAAAAAATTCAATCTTTACTTTGTCTTTTCTTGAATGGATATGGTTGTAGATTGGATATCATTAACTTTATAAGTAATAAATGAAAGTATTTATGAAGAGAGCAAATGGGACACTGTTAGTTACGATGGATCACATTGCAAAGATTTTATATTGAAAATATTCAAAATCGTACAAAAATAATAGATCAGTTACGTTATTTCAATTCTTCATTTTACTTCGACGAATATATGATAATCGAGCATGGAATAGATAGTCAAATATACTTATGCCAAAATTTGTACTCTCGTTTCTTTACACTTTTCTTTTTGGGACGTCCCATCAATTCTTTACATTACTAAAAATAGTAACTTTCAATAATAAAATACATTATTACATCCACTACTTCACTCTACTTTTTTCAACACTTTACACTATTACACCCACTACTTCACTTATTTTAACAATAAAATTACTATTACATCCACTACATCATTTATTTTAACAATATTACACTCATTATCCTTGGTCTTCGTGCCCAAACACAATGTAAAGAACCTTGGGGATGGAGGGAGTATTATTTTTAAATATTATTGATTAATCTGATATTTAAGTATATATTTGTTACGCCCAGAAATCAATCTCGTCCTAAAACAAGGAAACATCCTAAGATAGGCTGAAGAAGTGGAAATTAATACTATTGGGCTAGGCCCATATCTACCTTAGGCGTCGCCCAAATCTAGGGGGACGCCCTAAAACAGCCAAGACTGTGCGATAAAGGGCTCGCCCTCTAAGAGCCCTTCTCCATTGGATTTGAAGGAAAAAAATCCACTAAGTAGTACCACGGAAAGACAACAGAAGACAAGGCCTCGCGTAGGTTGGCAGGAATTTCCCTGTTAGGGAAAACAAAGGGAGTTGCCCGTTTGTAATCCTGGGGGCTAGCCCTATGATTAGTTATTCTTCCTCTGTAGCTCAAGGTTGGTGTTGATTCCGATAAACTTGGGTCAATGACTTAACTTCCATGCTCCGGAAAAATAATTGGGTTATAAGGCCCATGATGATTCCACTAAAAGCGGTGGCCCCGGTCCAATGGGCTTCCCTAAACAATGCTCCCCAAGAACTACGTTTGGCCTGATCCCTATAAATAGGGTACGTAGGCACATTGTATGGCACGATGAAAACCCTTGCGAAAAAGAGAGAATTCAATATTCGATCTAAATTACAATAACATCTCAGCATACAATCTCAACCATCTCCAAGACACAAACCCTAACCCTAAACGTTCTACTGTTCACCGTCATCAACCACCACCACAATTCCAGCAATCCTCCCCGAATTTGTTTTCCCAAATTCCTCCATTAACAATATCCATGTTGAATATTTTAACCGTATTCAGGTAATAAAGTAGCTGGACAAATATAATAACTTACTTATTATTTTATTTGTTAATTTTTTTCACTTAATTCTTGCTTTTTCTATTTAGGATGTTGTTTGCACTAATTCACGCTAGCGTACGTGATCACAAGTAATATAGATATAAGTCAAGTTCGTTCCCAAAGAGATCTGATTTTGGTTTTAATTCAGTTTTGTACCTATGCAACAATGTATGGTTTTTACTCACTGCTAAGACAATTAACAATTATGGGTTTGATTATCTAAATTTAACTAAGATGCAAATTAACAAACCAAGAATTAATTACTAATGAGAATTGAAATTGAATTACTTATATGAGAGAAAACATGGGATACTAACTTTATTAAATACTTCGCTTAGATCTGACGCCTTTAATCACTATATGCAATGGTTATGATATCTGATCGGATGACACGAAACAAGTACACGCTACCTGTCAGCATACGTATACCAAACTATCCATATATCCACAAAAGAGATTGAAGATGAATAGACACCAATTATGCTTAGACCCTATATGTCTATAGAATTTGAAAACATAACGGTTGAAGAACAAGTTATCCATAAAGATCACACAGGGTAACATAATTATTTCTATTTATGCTATAAACCATGTTGATAAATAATCATGAACCTATGCTAGCATGGCAAGTTCTAAATCTCAAGATCCACTTGCACTTCATAAGAGATTAATATATTAGATGTTAGATACGCATCTAACAATTGAGCATAACCATACGAGGATATCAATTATACATCACACACAGATCTTTAAAGCATCAAAATACTAAAGATCCATAAATAAATCCGTTAGAATCCCATGACAACGATTAGTTCATAATCGAACCGCTCGTCATCATGGGATCTGATGAAACCATGATAAAAAAGAAAGTCTGAATAATAATTATGCTAGAGTAATAGAGTTAAGAAAACAAATCCCAAAAACATCCAAGAGTATCGCCTAAAAGAAGAAAACAAAAAGTAGATCTAGAACTCCGTTGCTTGTCACGAGCGTTGGAATCCTTCTCCAAAACGGACTTGTAGAACTCAAGACATGGCCAAAACAGTGAATCGGAATTTCTGGCAGCGACCAGCAGCGCTGACTGCGCCGTAGTAGCGCTGGCTAAGACAATCTACACTATTCTGGCGCTGGTTGCACCCGTGGTAGCGCTGGCTGCGCCCGTAGCTTCTACCGGAAGCTAATTTTTGCTGATTTTCTTCGTTTTAACTCCTTTTTCCTTCGTTTATTTTGCGTTAGTCACCGTCTTCATTCCTTTGACTTCAAATCTTCATGGTGTCTTAAAGCAAGACTCCATTCTTCATTCCTATGCTCGAATTCAACTCCAAAATTGACGAAAACATCAACCCTAATCCATATTTCACGAACCTGCACAACTAAACAAAACTACAACAAACTTGAGGCCAAGTGAATCAATTTAAGCCGATATGGAACGCTCCAAGTGGATATAAAATCCAATTATCACACCCCCAAACTTAAACCGATGCTTATCCTCAGGCATAAACAACAAAACACTAACTAATTAGTACCACTTCCGTAGGTGATCACGATTGCATTTGGCATATGCAACAAGCCCTTTAAACCCATAGGCAGCCCTAGTTGACGAGTGAGGTCTCGTGAGGGCCTATAGCGAATGTACCCACAAAATCCATCTAACTAAACAATGCAAAAACAATGCAATGCATGAATGCAACTAATATGAAAATGCAACTGTTGTACTTAAAATTACCATTGGTCGAATTTAGGCCCATTAAGCCACAGGGTACGACCAAAACGAGTAAAAGAATAAATTTAGTACAAGACATGAAGATCATATATGAAGACATGAGCATCAGACAGAGAAATGACCAAGAAACCATGAATATCAGGATGTTCCCAAAGGCCTGGAAGCTGAGCAGATCACCAATGGACCAGGTTCCTCCTAGCAGAAGAGTTCGAATTAACATAACTACAGCCACAGAAAGAGGTAAGAACGTGCCAAGACTTTAGATGAGTTATCCAGCCTAACGTATTTGTTATTTGTACAGGTACAGATACCTAGAAAGAGGTTCCTGAGCAACAAGTCCCGAAATAAGGAGGTTCATGAGAAACAGGCTCCTGAGATATAGGTTCCTGAGCACCAGGTTCGTAAGAGCAACCGACAGAAAGTTCTAGAAGCCATCTGGAACAGATATCGAATTATCATTGGAGTGTAATTCTAGGGCGCAAATGATCCTAGAATACCTCTGATTAATGAGAGAATTATAATATAGGACGAACTCGAGTTCTACTCTATTTCACCAACTAGTTCGTGAAGGGCTCTAAAGGAACTTGAGTCCAACACGAACTAAGCAATCGAATACAGCTATTCCAGCAGAGATAGAGTCGCATTAGAACTACGTGAGCTTGATTCCTATATAAAGGATACGTAGGCACCTTAAGGGTAAGACGAATTCAGCTCTCTGATTTTCTCTAAAGGCATCTGAGATTATTAGAGACACCCTTACGTTCAGCTCACCCCCACAAACACAACCCAAATCCTCCATTAAACAGTTGATCGTTAGCCTTACAACTCACCGAGAACCTTACATAAGTTACGAAATCCACTCATCAACATTGGCGCTAGAAGGAGGGGAGTTAACATCTTAAGAGTGGAAAGATGGCAGGCAATTCAGATAGCGAAGCAACCCGTTCCCTGGACAAAACACCCCAGGATGGTGATCAGTCGAAAGAGGCTACTGCGGTAGATGTTCTCGATGCTCTGAAATCCTTTGTTGAACGATTGTCAACCTTGGAGGAGGCTTCAAGCAAGAAGAAAAAGAAGGCTAAGAAAGGGAAGAAATCGAAGGTTACTCCAAAGCAATTGAATTTTTAAGAAAAAGAACCTGATGAATTTGAAGAGGAGGAAGAAGAACCAAAAAAGGATGGCGATGATGAAGAACAAGATAATCCTGAGAAGAATAAAACTCATACTAAGAAGGTGCAATCTCAGGTTCGTACAGAATCCAAGGGAAAGAAGAAGGTCAAAACAGGAGGTTCTTCTCAGAAAAAGAAGAAAGACAAGTAGCCATCTGTCGAGATAATCGAGGATGACAAAACAGATTCAGAAGAAGCCACCGAGGAATCTAGTGCTGCAGAATCACAAGTAGAAAGGCAAAGGCAGAAACTACCGGAGAGGTAACGGCTGAAGACATTAATAAAATACTAGCTCAACTCAAGGATGAAAAGAATCTTATCGCTAGACCTATAACTGCTTCTCCCTTTACTAAGAAGGTTCGAAAGTCAACCTTACCTAGATCTTACAGACCTTCGAATGAGCTAAAGTTCGATGGAACCACTGATCCCATTGAATACCTAAGTCGATTCGACACGGAGATGGATGTCTATCAGGTTAAGGAAGCTACTAGGTGTCGGTTACTGGCAGCAACTCTGTAGGGTGGAGCTCACCAATGTTTTAAAAGGTTACCTGAAGATTCTATTGATTCCTGGGAGAGTATGGGAAAGCTCTTTGTCACCCAGTTTAGGGCATCTGTTGCATTTGCACCGCCCACCAATACCTTGGCCAACATCAAGCCGAGACCTAACGAGACGTTGACGGAATATTTCAAGAGGTTTAATGTCGAAGTTCCAAAAGTCAGGAAAGCATCTGAGGAAACTCTAAAGAATTTCTTAATTGCTGGGGTTAAAAGAGGTTCTGATTTCTGGAAAAGCTTGCAAGGGAAGGAACCAGAGACGCTGGCATATTCTATTCTCAAGCAGAATCTTTTCATTTGGTGGAGGAATCTCTAGCTGATTTAAAGAAGGATCCAGACTTTGAGAGGCAAAGTGGATGGTTAGGAAACAAGAGGTCAAGTCCTAGAAGCTCGAATGGTCGTGACAATAAGAAGGTGGTCAATCATACGTCCCAAATAAAGCCTCAAACTGAAGCTGTGAATCCTACTAAACCTGCTATGAATCAGGTTCTGCCTCCAGCTTCCTACAATAACAATAAGCGAGAAAGACCCGTCTATGAAACTTTCACTCCTTTGGTAGCCACGATTGATCATATTTATGCTGTGAACGAGAAGTCTTCATGGTTTAGATAACCTTTCAGAATTGGTCCTCCTGGGAATAAGAATGAGCGTCCATATTGTGATTTTCATGACAACAATGGGCATAATACTACAGACTGTCACCATTTGAGGGATTTAATTGAAACTCTAATCAGGCAAGGACAGTTAACTGAATGGGTAGCTTAGGAAGGAAAGAAGTATAGAGAAGAGAAGATGCAGAAAGCACCAGAACCTGTGTTGATAGAGGGACCACCTAAAACTGGATGTATACGTACTATTATAGGAGGTCCCTATGTTGGAGGAAGCGGCAGAAACGCCATGGAAAGGTATACCCGTGAAGCCAAGGAACGTCCTGTTAGGAATAAATTCATGAGTTGTGATGTGTAGAATAGAATGACATAACACTTCTTGTAATACCCTGATCTAATAAAGGGTTTAGCATTTGATTAAGGAGATATCAGTTCTTCAAGATCTACAGAAATGGTGAACAGTACTTGACCAGAGACTGAAGTCACGGACTAAGAGTTTTCAGGGACTATGACAGACCCTGACTGTATCGAAGCTGCAGAATTGGAAAGTGCTATACTTTAGGATCTTGTATTCAGAAGATGGAAATAAGTGTGCATGAAGAAAAGAATCAAAGCACTGTTGGAAACTATCAACTGGACGGTAGAAGATTACCATGTATTAATTATTACTTTCTGTTATTAGTTGATAGGTAGCATTATAAATACTCTCTCTATATCATTGTAAAAAGTGTTAGTAAGTTCGTTCGTGAGTATAAGGTTTGTATTCGAGAGTTCGAAACAAACAGAGAGAGATTTGTATTGAGAGCAGTTGCTAAAGTTATTGTACACCTTTGGTAGAGTTTGTATTTGATTTTATTAATACAAACAGTTTAATTTATTCGTTTGTTCTTGTTTATCTAATCAAGTAAAAATCAGACACGATTACATAACTTGTATTCAACCCCCCTTCTACAAGTTATTCAAGTTAACAATTGGTATCAGAGCAGGTTGATTTCAAATAATCATAAAGATCTGTAATCATGTTTGGTTACAAGATTGGTAATACTAAGATCCCTATGCTCAAGAGAAACGAATACACTCTATGGGAAGTTAAGATGTTGCATCACCTGGAGGTAACAGACCCTGATTATCTTGATAGGATAAGAGATGGACCTTTTGTTCCAACAAAGGTTGTTCCTCAAGCAACTGTCAAAGGAAAAGTAGTTCCAGAGCACACGGTAGAGAAGCCTAAATCTGAATGGTCAGATAAGGAAAACGTTCTTAAGGATGCTAAAGTGAGAAACATACTGTTTAACAGTCTTGATTCTCTTCTCACTAATTATGTTCTTTCTTGTAAAATTGCTAAGGAGATATGAGACAATTTAAAGGTTCACTGTGAAGGAACCAAACCTGTCAGGAAGAATATGAGGACACTTCTCATACAACTGTATGAGTATTTTGAATCCAAGTCTGGTGAGTCACTTACTGATACCTTTGATTGGTTTACTAAACTCGTCAATGAGATGGCCATGCATGGTAAATATTATGACTTGGAGGATATGAATACTAAGTTCATGAAAGCCTTGCCTGATTTCTTCAATGAGAAGATATCTGTAATTGAGGAAGCTAATGATCTGGATGAAATATCATTAGAGGCAGTTTGTGGAAAACTGAGGGCTTATGAACTGGACAGGCAACAGAAGAAGAGCAGAGGTGAAGGAAAGATGAAAACTGTTGCACTTACTGCTCAATCTGAATCAAAGAAGCTTCCAGAATAACAAAATGTTGAGCCTACTGTAAAGGACTCAAGGAAGAAGAAAAGCAAAGAAAGTTCTGAGTCAGAGACTACAGATATAGACTCTGACAACAGTGATTCTGAATCAGAGATGTAGGAACTCTTTGCTATGTTTGCTAAAGCTTTCAAGAAAGGAAGATTCAACATGAAAAGATTTAGCAAAAAACCTTTTCAAAAGAAAGAGGAGAAGAATAATGACAAGGGCAAAAGTACAATTGTCAAGCTTGATAAGGCAAAGATCAAATGCTTTAACTGCAGCGAGCTTGGACACTTTGCTAGTGAGTGTAAGAAGCCTAGGAATTCAGGAAAGGGTAATGCACTCATGGTCACACAGAAGGATTGGGCAGATTCCAGTGATTCTGAAGATGAATTGGATTATGACAATATTGCATTGATGGCAAATACTTCAGACAAACCTGGATCTCCAAAGAAAACTTCTCCATCTTCTGTTAAGGTATCACTTTACTCTCTTGATTCATTTGATAGCTTAGACTCTGAAGATATTAGATCTGTCCATGCTGAATTTAAAAATCTAATGACCAATTTCAGAATTCTTACTAGTGAAAGAGATGAAATTAAGATTAAGAATGATGAATTAGTTGATAGAAATAATATTCTTGAATCTGAGTTAACTCAAATGGAACATTATAGGTTAGATTCTGATAAAGCTAAGCATGATTATAGTGTTATTCTTGAGGATTATTACTATGTCAGAAAAGAATTAGAGGAAGAGAGAGATAGGCTTCATACATGGAATACCTCTTGCAATAAGACTCATGACATTATTAACAATCAGAATCTTGGTAAAGTTAATGGTTTAGGTTTTGACAAATCTAATGAAGTAGCTATTGTCATTGATGATAGAAAAGTAGAAGCTAGCACATCTAAATCTGAAGGTAAGAAGATAGTTTCTGAACCTAAACATGTTAAATTTGTTGATTCGAGTGGTACCCCAGTTGTGCACAAGAGAATTGACAACACTAATTCAGATAGTAAAGTGTTAGATAAACCTAAGAATGTTAATATAGGCTTTCTATCTAAGTCTCAGCTGAAATAGAGATTAGAAGGTCTTTCAGAGTCTAGCAAGACCAAAAGAAATAGGAATGGAAAAGAAGGTATTAACAAAGAGAATAATTACAAGAATGTACCTGATGCACCTAAGAAGAAATGCTATAAGTGTGGAAATCATAATCATTTGGCCCTAGACTGCAATCAAAAACCTTCTTGGAAAACTGAGTCTAGATTCCCCAAGACTCAGAAAATTCAATACCAACCACAAAAAGCTTGTTATCATTGTGGTAGTTTACTTCATTCCATTTATAAGTGTAAGGAATATCATGAATTGTATTATGACTATTATTCTATGAAATCTGAAACTCCTAGTCACAAACAGTTTGTGAAATCAGAGTCTAAGGTTGACTCTACAACAGGTAAATCAAAAGCAAAATCTTCAAAGCCTGTTGTTTCTAAAGTTAGTAAGAAAGGATCCAATCAAAGTTGGGTCCTAAAAATTTCAAACTAATTACTTTTTTGTTTGCAGGGCACAGGAAGGAAGCATTTAATTATCTTGGATAGTGGATGCTCTAGACATATTATTGGAAAGAAGTCCCTGCTTACAAAGTTTGAGAAGAAAGCTGGCCCATTAATATCTTTTGGAGATGGCAACAAAAGAGAAACTCCGTGATATGGCTCAATTGTTTTGGGGAATGTCATCATAGAAAACGTAGCACTGGTTGAAGGCTTGAAACACACACTTTTAAGCATAAGTCAACTGGGTGATAAAGGTTACCAATCAATCTTTGACAGTGAAGGATGCAAAATCTTGAATATGAAGAATGGAGACATTGTTCTAACTGGTTAGAGACATGGTAACATTTATGAAGCCAGCTTGAGTGATAAATCTAAAAGAATTGTCAGATGTCTTTATAGTAAGGCATCAAATGATGAAAGCTGGAATTGGCACAAGAAACTCTCACATCTTAATTTCAAGAAGCTTAATCAACTTGTTAAGCACAATCTAGTGAGAGGCCTACCTCAGGCAAATTATGTGCAAGATGGACTTTGTGATGCTTGTCAGCTTGGAAAACAAAGAAGAACCACTTTCAAGATCAAGACAGAAAATTCAATTACTGAACCATTTCACATGCTGCATTTTGATTTATTTGGTCCAGTAAACATTATGTCTATTAGCAAGAAAAGATATGCTCTAGTTATAGTGGATGATTACACAAGGTTCACATGGGTATTCTTTCTACATAAAAAGGATGAAGCTCCTCAGCAAATCATTGAACTTGTCAAGAATATTCAGAATAGCTCTGAGTACAAAGTCAAAGTACTTAGGAGTGACAATGGTACAAAATTCAAGAATTTTACAATGGAGGAGTATTGTGCAGACAATGGAATCACTCAACGGTTTTTTGCACCTGGAACACCTCAGTAGAATGGTGTAGTAGTAATAAAGAATAGAACTCTCATAGAGGCAGCAAGAACCATGCTTGCAGATGCAAAGCTTCCAACCTATCTCTGGGCAGAAGCTATCAACACTGCATGTTTTACTCAAAATTGCACCTTGATAAATAGTCATGGAAAGACTCCCTATGAGATGATCAAAGGAAAGAAGCCAAGAATGAAATACTTTCACATCTTTGGATGCAAATTCTATGTCCAGAAAGTTCATCCAGAACAACTTGGAAAGTTTGAAGCCAAATCGGATGAAGCAATATTTCTAGGATATTCAGCATCAAAGGCCTTCAAAGTTTATAATCTCAGGACTCACAATGTCATGGAATCAATTCATATTGCATTTGATGACAAGAAATTCGGAATTCTGCAAACTGATGAAAGCCATGACAAATTGGAATTTGAAAATCTTAAGGATTCTGAGATTTTCTCCAGTGATGTTGAAGGTTCTCCAGAAGAAATCTCTATTGCTTCTAAAAGGAATGCTGTTGCTGAGGGGGAGCAAATCAATCAAGGAGAACATAGTACTAGTCAGGAGCAGACCAATCATTCAGAGTCTACTTCATCAGGGAATAATTCTTCAGGGACTAATGGAGAAAGTTCAAGTACTAGTAGCAGTATGGAGTCTATTGATTCTACTAATCAAGGGGAAGCTTTTGAAGGACATGAACACTCTTCTACAAGAGATACCACTAACATAGGGGGAGAGTCTAGCTGGAGTAATCTACCACCTGTTAGAAAATGGACAAGGGATCATACTGAAGATTTGATTATTGGTGATCCAAATAGTGGTGTTCGAACTAGAAGATCAATTCAAAATGAATGCTTGTATAGTTGTTCTCTCTCAAAGAATGAACCTAAGAAGGTTGAAGAAGCCTTACAGGATCCTGATTGGGTAATTGCAATGCAGGAAGAACTAAATGAGTTTGAGAGAAATAAAGTCTGGAAATTAGTACCAAGACCTAAAGACAGATCTATTGTTTGTGCAAAATGGGTTTTCAGAAACAAGCTAGATGAATCTGGTATGATTGTAAGAAATAAAGCAAGACTGGTTGCCAAGGGATACTCTCAGGAGGAAGGAATTGATTATGATGAAACCTTTGCCCCTGTAGCAAGATTGGAAGCAATCAGGATGTTTCTTGCATTTGCAGCTCATTCAAATTCAAGGTATACCAGATGGATGTAAAGAGTGCTTTTATAAATGGCAAGCTTGAAGAGGAAGTATATGTGGAGCAACCACCTGGTTTTATTGATCCAAAGTTTCCAAATCATGTCTACAAACTTGACAAGGCACTCTATGGACTAAAGCAAGCACCAAGAGCATGGTATGAGACTTTGTCTAAATTTTATCTTGAAAATGGCTTCACAAGAGGGTGTAAAATAGACAGGAAAAGCACAACAGGTACATGTCAATTCTTGGGAAACAGATTGATTTCTTGGGCAAGCAAGAAGCAATAATTTGTCTCAACCTCAACTTCAGAAGCTGAGTACATTGCAGCAGGCAGTTGTTGTGCTCAACTCCTTTGGATAAGAAATCAGTTGATGGATTATTATATGACACTTAGTAATATTCCTATGTTTTGTGATAATACTAGTGCTATAAAAATTGCTGAGAATCCAGTTCAACATTCAAGGACTAAGCACATTGATGACATGTATCATTTTATTAGAGAACATATTGAGAATGGTACTGTGGAACTTCATTTTGTTCCTACTGACAAACAACTTGCAGATATCCTAACCAAACCAATTGATGAGTCTACATTCATTAAATTGGTTAGTGAGTTAGGAATGTTAAATTTCTAGATCTTTAACATCTGCATAAGTAGCAAGGTATGTTGTTTAGCTTATAGATTTGATATTCATATCAGTATCTATATTTGTCATTTAGACTATGAAGCTAATAACATTTTGTCTTGATAAATTATAGTATGAATAAACAAGTCATTAAGAACTAGACTCTGAATTCTTAGTCTCTGACTTAGTAATTTAGGTTTTGAATTACTTAGTTGTTTTGTTCTAAATGATTGTTGCATGTTTTGGTAATTCAACATATTCATACTCATAAATGACTTCAATAAACAGGAACTAGACAAGATAGATCAAAAGAAAAGCTTGTATTTTCATTAATCAAAAGCATTACATACATGGAAATGAAATACAATTTTTCTTTTTGCCTAACAGTAACTACTAATCTTGTTCTTGTCTAATTTTGTGGCTGCTGGAGTTGTCTTGTTAGCACAAAATCACACAAGCGTACGTGTTCACAAGTAATATAGAATGAAGTAGAGTTCGTTCCCACAGAGATTGTATAATTTAGTTCTTGTACCTAAGCATCAATGTATGATTATCGTTCAATGCTAAGACAATAAGCAAATTGGTTTTGATTATCTAAAATTAACTAATAAGAATTAATTAACAACTAAATTAATAAACTAATTGATTTCAAATTACTTATGAGATGGAAAACATGGGATCCTAACTTCAATACAAACTTCCTTTAGAGATCATGCCCTTTTATCAACACATGTGGTGGTTACGATAACTAATCGGACAACACGAAATAAGTATACGCTACCTTTCAGTACACGCACACCAATCTACACAATATCCACAAAAGATAGAAATCATGCAGGCACCAGTTATGCTTAGACCCTATATGTCTATAGAATTTGAAAACATAATGGTTGAAGATCAAGTATCCATAAGATTACATAAGGTAGTATGAGACGGTTAGAAACACACCACAAACATGAATAACATTCATGGACTTATGCTAGCATGGCAAGTTCTAAATCAAAAGATTCACTGTCGCTTCACTTAAGATTAACAAGATAGATGTTAGCTACGCATCTATATGAATTAAATACAACCATGCAAGGATATCGTAAATTCACCACACATATATCAAGTTAGGCAATCAACATCTAAATTCCGTAAGTAAATCCGCTAGGACCCCATGACGGCGATTAGTTCATAATCGAACCGTTCGTCATCATGGGGTTTGATGAAAACATGATAAAGATGAAGAGAATAATAATGAATAAACCAATGTTAACAAAGTTATGGAACAAAGTCGAGTAATGTTCAAGCATCCAAAAGATTCGCCTAGTAAGAATACAAGAAAACTATGTCTAGATCTTCTTGTTGTCACGATCCTCGCCTTGGCTTCTCAATCTCGTGCTAGAAAGTGTGTATGTAATGTGAAGTAATCTGATCTCTGGTGTTGGTGTGTTAAATCTGACCCCCAAGCATGTGTATTTATAGCTCAATATTGCCTCTTCTCCAAACAATTGCCGTTCTTGAGTAGGAATTGAATTTGACAATTTCCATCTTTAAATATGATATAAATTGCAACTTCCCTTGTCAAATAAGGCTTCTGGACTATTCCCACCGTCCAAGAATATTTCCATGACGAATAGGAGAAGAAAACGGCAACTTTCCTCTTTGAAATCAGATTTGGAACAAGTTCTGGCGGTTCAGTATTCTCCTAGCGCGGTCGCGCTATGTTATAGTGTTATTGTGGCGCGGTCGCGCTGTGCCAATTCTGCCAATTCCCTTCGCGCGGTCGCGCTTCCTCACAGTACAAAACCAGCGCGGTCGCGCTATACAGCTTCTGTTTCTGCAGAATGTTTGTTTAGAGCCTATTTCTCCACGCACCGTTCTACACCACAATCACTTCTGTTCCAGGAGTTACAAAACACCATAAATACCTGCAAAAACTATATTCCTGCACAAACTCCACAAAACATGTTAAACCACACAAATACTCGAGAATTCAGCGATCAATTCAAGCCAAAATAGAATGATCCAAATGGATAAAAATCCACTTATCACACCCCCAAACTTGAACCGATGCTTGTCCTCAAGCATAAACAGATACAAATATATACAACTAATTAGTACCACTTCCGTAGGTGATCACGGATGCATTTAGCATATGCAACAAGCCCTTTAAACCCCTAGGCAGCCCTAGTGGACGAGTAAGGTCTCGTGAGGGCCTATAGTGAATGTACCCACAAAATCCAACTGACACAAACGACACAAACAATGCAACGCATGAATGAATTCAACTAAATATAAATGCAAAGGATCCCCTCAAACTAACCAACACCACTTAGCAAGCAAATATCTCCATGAATGCAATCAATCCAAACAGAGCTCGACTAAATTCCGGTATACTAACAATACATGATCAGAACGTACGTGTGTGCAATGCTCGACAGATATACTCCCAAACCGGATCAAAATCATACATATTCTTTTCCAAGACAATCACAGGGTTATAAATAGAATGAACGTTAAACTCAAGATCACTTCAGATACACCTCTATACTCCTCTAAAGTAGACAGAAATTCATGCTTTATTATGATTCAAACACAATATGTACACAACACATATGCTTATTTGATCGTGCAATGGATGAGACCCCTAAAGGCTTATACAATAATACCCATGTAGCGAGCGTTGGGTTAGTGGATCCCAGACTATAAAAGCCTTAGGTCACTAGGCACAAAGTCCCCAAGAACTTAATTGCTCAAGTATTAAAGAGCTCACCCTGATCAATTCTGCATACTCACACTCTCACAACACTTTTTTTTTTCTTTTTCTTTTTTTTCTTTTTTTTTCTTTTTTCTTGCATTTTTTTCTCCTTTTTTTTTCACATGGAATCTGGAATGAGAATTCTCAATTCCAACCCTAGACTACTCATAAACATGAGCCGGCTACTAGCCATTTGACGCCTAGCCAACAAATACAAACACAAACATATTAGCATGAAATTTCTGTTTTCCCCCAAACTTGTATTTTGGTGTTCCTTAATCATCAAGAGAATAAAGCAAATTCTATCGATAAACAAGTGATTAAATCCTAAATCCAAACAAGCATGACGCAACCTAGTCCAAGAGCAAACGACGAGACTGTGTAAAAATTTTATTCATGAAACATGCATGTCAATTTCAACAAAATTTAAAATCAGCCCTCTGTTCATCCTTTTCACACCCACATCAACATCTACCTACCTTATGGCATCAGCTTATTCTAAGGGATCATGAAAAATGCATGTAATGCAACTATATGAACTCACATACAAAACTCGACACACATGCAAACAAAATGCTCTATATGACAGGTATCATGCATGAAACTAAACTACACATACAAATATGATGCAATATGAATTCCTACATGCCACAAATATATCACAACAACTACTAATTCCCAAATCCACCCCCAAACTTGAAATTTCCAATACCCTCATTGGAAGTAAATAAGGGAAAAGTAGAAACATACCTACTGACCACCTGGACCACCCTCCTGAGGAGGAGAATTCGGCGGAGGATAGACTCCATGTGCCCCAAAAACAGGCCAATCCACCTGCACTCCACTGGCAGCAAAAGCAGTGCCCAGCGCCTGAGTCAACTCCTGTGCAAAACGGCTCTGAGAATCATACATAGCATCCATGCGGCGCATCAACCGTCTATACTGAGAGGCAACAGGAACATCCTCGGGAACCTGTGGTGGTGGAACAGCACCAGCAACCTGATAACCCAAACCCCTAGGATGTGGAACGCCGCCCGGCCACTCCACCATCCTCGCAATAGTCCCAGAATCAATAGCACCACTCGGCAACTGTATCGGCTCATCCTCATCCCATCTCACTCCCACCGCCATACACAAACCAGTAACCACCGAACCATATGAAATCCCCCCTGTAGTACTAGCTCTCAAAAACCTCAAGATATTTTGGTTAATCATGTAACCAATGTCAATATAAAAACCATTCAGAATCGCCCACAGCAAAATACCCCTCTCCACATTAACCTCGTGCTGATGTGTGGTAGGCAACAAGTTAGCACAGATAAACAAATTCCATGCTCGAGCATACTTGTTCAACGCAGAAGTAGGGAAATGCAAGTGCTCATTACTCCCTGGCTTCATCTTCCACATAGTACCAGGCACACACAACCTAGTCACAATAGCATCCAAGTCAACCTCTGTCCTGGACTTAAAAGTCCAATCCTCAGCACCTGCAGGTCTGGCAGGCAAAGCAAGCAAACGGCTGATGGCAGGCGGTGTGTAGTCCACTGTCAAACCCCTAACCACTGAATAACCATTCCGTTCAGCCTTCGCATTCGCATAGAACTCGCGAACAATAGACAACGGAATATCCATAGCCAACTGACAAATAGGCTCCCAACCTCGCAACTGAATCATCGCCACCAGATCTCCATCAGACGGACCAGCTAAAAACATCCTATCTTTGATTACCGTCTTCGACATCAACCTGTTATACTCCGTCCGGGCCTCCACAAAAACAAACTTTTCCCCGGGTCCCTCCGAACTAGAATCGGAATCAGATGAATGATGTCCACTAGAACCACCAGCAAAACGAGTCCTTTTCGGAGCCATTACACAATCTCAAACAAGCAGAAAATATGAACAAATAGCAACCCACAGCAACCTCACAACAATTATCCCAAAATACGCAACTACAAATCCGAATAATCAAGAATAATCAAGAAAGTACCTAAAACGAATCTGTAGGAGAAGTAACACTGCGAATCCAGCCTCCAATCGATGAAAGAACACGAATTCCAAAGCTCCAAAATTGTGGTTTTAGGGTTTATGGGTGTATGTATGTATATGTATATAAGAGATGTATAAAAATTTTGGGTGAGATATAGGGTCTGATTAACCACGAATTTGGGAATTATAGACTGATCAGAAGTGTTTTTGGGCTGGGTTTAGGGTTGGAAATCGGAATTTGGGCTGAAAAAACTGCTCCGAAAATCTCTCTGCACTTCCAGAATTCGACCTAGCGCGGTCGCGCTATATATGTACTACCAGGCAGCGCGGTCGCGCTGTCCCAAATTATTATTATTATTATTTTTTTTTTTGAAGAATATGAAGATACAAAAAAAATATATAATAATAATAATATCACATGGGTTGCTTCCCACGAAGCGCTCGTTTAACGTCATTAGCTTGACGTGCTGCTCGGTCATTACCTTTCTGCCAAATCCACGGAATCTGTTTCACGAACCACTGGATTACCTGTAAAATAATGTTTCAACCGCTGACCATTCACCTTGAACGCCAAATCAGGTGACTTTTCAAAAATCTCAACGGCTCCATGCGGAAATACGGTTTTAACAGTGAACGGCCCTGACCACCTTGACTTAAGCTTGCCAGGAAAAAGCTTGAGGCGCGAATTAAACAACAAAACCAATTGACCAGGCACAAAGACCTTAGGAATCAACTTCTTATCATGCCACCTCTTCACCTTCTCCTTATAAATCTTGTGGTTCTCATACGCCTGAGATCGAAATTCCTCTAACTCATTCAACTGCAATAACCGTTTCTCACCAGCTGCTCTAATATCAAGATTCAACTTCTTAATTGCCCAAAAAGCTTTATGTTCCAACTCCACTGGTAGATGACATGCTTTTCCAAAAACTAACTGATACGGAGACATTCCCAAAGGTGTTTTGTAAGCTGTTCTATAGGCCCAAACAGCTTCATCTAACTTCAAGGACCAATCCTTCCTCGACGGATTCACCACCTTTTCTAGAATTCTCTTGATTTCACGATTAGATACCTCCGCTTGACCGTTTGTCTGGGGATGATATGCTGTAGCAACACGATGTGTCACCCTATACTTCGCCAACAATGCAGTGAATTGACGATTACAAAAGTGAGTCCCCTCATCACTAATAATAGCTCGCGGAGTTCCAAAACGCGTAAAGACCTGTTTATGAAGAAAGTTCAGCACCACCTTAGCATCATTGGTTGGTAAGGCCTTCACCTCAACCCACTTAGAGACGTAGTCCACAGCTAGCAAGATGTACTGATTATTACAAGACGAAACAAAGGGTCCCATGAAATCAATACCCATACATCAAAGATCTCTACCTCAAGGAGCATATTAAGAGGCATCTCATTCCTCCTAGAAATATTACCAACTTTCTGACAGCGATCACATCTCAAAACAAACTGATGAGCATCCTTAAAAACTGTAGGCCAAAAGAAACCTGCCTGAAGAACACGAGCTGCTGTCTTCTCTCCACCATAATGACCTCCATAAACAGTGGAATGGCAATCTCGCAATACACTTTCAGTCTCGCTATAAGGAATGCAACGTCGAATAATCTGATCAGCACCCTGTTTGAACAAATACGGCTCGTCCCATCGGTACCACTTCACATCATGTAAGAACTTCTTCCTTTGAGCATAAGTTAAATCAGGAGGGATGATGTCACTAACAAGATAGTTCACAAAATCTGCAAACCATGGCTCTTCCACTTGTACCCCTAAAAGCTGCTCATCTGGAAAAGATTCATTAATCAAAGATTTAGCCTGTGAATTTTTACCCTGGTCTTCCAACCTCGAAAGATGATCTGCCACCTGGTTTTTAGTTCCTTTTCTGTCTTTAATCTCCACATCAAATTCCTGAAGCAATAAGACCCATCGAATCAACCTAGGCTTCGAATCCTTCTTTGTCATCAAATATCTGATAGCCGCATGATCTGTGTAGACAATGACTTTCGTGCCAAGTAAATAGGCTCGAAACTTCTCAAATGCATAAACCACAGCCAAAAGCTCTTTTTCCGTGGTAGTGTAGTTCAACTGTGCGTCATTAAGGGTTTTACTAGCATAGTAAACCACATGAAATATTTTCTCCTTTCTCTGACCAAGAACAGCACCCACGGCAAAGTCACTAGCATCACACATTAGCTCGAATGGCTCACTCCAATCTGGTGCAGTAATAACAGGTGTGGTAGTCAACTTCTTCTTCAAAAGCTCGAAAGCATCAAGACAAACTTCATCAAAATTGAAAGGAACATCTTTCTCCAAAAGATTGCACAAGGGTTTAGAGATCTTCAAAAAATCCTTTATGAACCGACGATAGAACCCCGCATGACCAAGAAAGCTGCGAATGCCTCTAACAGAGATCGGAGGGGGAAGCTTCTCGATAGTGTCAATTTTTGCTTTGTCCACCTCGAGTCCCTTGCTAGAAACCTTGTGCCCAAGAATGATCCCTTCTTGCACCATAAAGTGACATTTTTCCCAATTCAGCAACAGATTAGTCTCCACACATCTCTTCAAAACCAGACCAAGATTATGTAAGCACTCGTCATATGAAGAACCAAACACTGAGAAATCATCCATGAAAACTTCCACATTGATACCAATCATGTCTGAAAAGATAGCCATCATACACCTCTGAAAAGTGGCTGGAGCGCCACACAGTCCGAACGGAACTCGTCTGAATGCAAAGGTGCCAAAGGGACATGTGAATGTAGTCTTCTCTTGATCCTCAGGTGCAATGCAAATCTGATTATATCCAGAATATCCATCAAGAAGACAATAGTACTCGTGGCCTGCCAACCTGTCTAACATCTGATCCACAAACGGAAGAGGAAAGTGGTCTTTTCTCGTGGCTTTGTTCAACTTGCGATAGTCCATGCAAACTCTCCACCCTGTAACGGTGCGTGTAGGGATGAGCTCGTTCTTCTCATTAGCAACAACTGTCATACCCCCCTTCTTCGGCACACACTGTACCGGACTCACCCAAGAACTGTCTGAAATAGGGTAGATAATACCAGCATCAAGCCACTTCAAGATTTCCTTCTTCACCACTTCCTTCATAATAGGATTGAGACGACGCTGTTGCTCCACAGTAGGCTTGCAATTCTCCTCTAGCAGAATTTTATGCATGCAATACGAAGGACTGATGCCTTTGATGTCTGCTATAGTCCATCCAATAGCTGTCTTGAACTGTCTCAGTATCCTCAAGAGCTTCTCCTCTTCACTATCTGTCAAGTGAGCGGCAATGATAACAGGCAAAGTAGATGCTTCTCCCAAAAAGGCATACCTCAAATGCTCTGGTAGCTGTTTAAGCTCAAGTGTAGGAGCTTCCTCAATAGATGGTTTGAGACGACTTTGTGACTTTTTAAGCTCCTCCAGCCCAAGTGACTCAACTGGCACTTCAAAATTCTTTCTCCACGGAATTGCCCTTAACTGCTGAATTTGCTCTTCTCTTTCTTCATCTTCAACTACAGAATCTCCTAACAAAGCTCTCTCTAATGGATCAGCCAACAGTAACTGATCAAAGTTCAACTTCACTGACGACTCCACCAAGTCCACCTGACAACATTCCTCATCATCTGAAGGTAGCTTCATTGCATTGAAAACATTGAAGGTAACATCCTGATCTTGCACCCGCATCGTAAGCTCCCCCTTCTGAACATCAATCAAGGTACGGCCCGTAGCTAGAAAAGGTCGTCCTAAGATGATAGGAATCTTCTTATCTTCTTCAAAATCAAGAATCACAAAATCTGCTGGAAAGATGAGTTTATCAACCTTGACCAAAACATCCTCAACGATACCCCTCGGATATGTAATAGAACGATCAGCTAACTGTAGAGAGATATTGGTAGGTTTAGGATCTGGAAGACCAAGCTGCATGAAAACTGACAATGGCATGAGATTGATACTAGCACCCAAATCACACAAACACTTGCTGAAAGACAAATTCCCAATGGTGCACGGAATAGTGAAACTGCCTGGATCCTTTAGCTTCGGTGGTAACTTCTGCTGTAAAACGGCACTGCACTCTTCTGTTAATGCTACTGTATCCAATTCTTCAAGTTTCAACTTCTTTGAGAGAATACCCTTCATAAATCTTGCATAGCTCGGCATCTGCTCCAATGCTTCAGCAAAAGGGATATTGATTTGAAGCTTTTTGAATACCTCCAGAAACTTGCCAAACTGTCTGTCATTCTTCTGTTTCTTCAATCTACCAGGATATGGAGGAGGAGGAAAGATTTTCACGTTCTCTGTAGACTGCTTTGGAGAAACTTCCTTAGCAGAATTTTTAGGATTCTCCACCTCGCTAACCAACTGCTCAGCTACTCTATCAGTCTGGACTTGCTCCTTATCTGCAGTAGGTGCCACATGTTGCTCTTGAACTTCTTCTTCTTCAATGGCTGAATTCTGATTACCAGTCACCTTACCCGATCTCAAAGTAACTGATTTGACATGCTCTTTGGTTTCCCTCTTGCCTGGATTGGCTTCAGTGTCACTCGGAAGAACTCCAGATGGTCTGTTCAACAGAGCACTAGCAAGCTGCCCGATCTGACTTTCCATGATCTTCATAGATGCCCCCTGACTTTTTACTATCATCCTCAACTCCTCAAGCTCAGCTTTTTCATTAGAAGATTGACCAGCATTCCCCTGAGTTTATTGCTGGAAACCTGGAGGCTGAAACTGTTGTCTGGGCTGGTACTACTGCTGAAATCCTTGATTGAATTGCCTAGCTCCGAATTGCTGTTGCTACTGATTACCACCTTGATTGTTACTCCAACTGAAATTTCGATGGTTGCGATTATTCGGATGATAGGTGGCTGGAACTGGCTGTTGTGGCCTCTGGAAGTTACTCACAAATTGTGCTGATTCAGAAGATATGGCACATTGAGTTGTATCATGTGCGCCCGCACACAACTCACAAACACTAGCTACCTGCTGAACTCCCATGTTAGCTAAAGAATTGACCTTCATTGACAAGGCCTTTAACTGAGCTGCAATGGCTGTAGCTGTATCAATTTCAAGAACACCTGCTACCTTGCCTTGAGATAACCTCCCTGTAGGATTCTGATATTCATTAGCAGCCATCATCTCGATCAATTCATAAGCTTCTTCATAACTCTTGGCCCACAAAGCTCCACCTGATGCTGCATCTAGCATGGGTCTCGACTGTGCACCAAAACCATTATAAAAACAATTGATTATCATCCAATCAGGCATCCCATGATGTGGACACTTCCTTAGCATCTCCTTATATCTCTCCCAAGCCTCGCATAGAGATTCTCCAGACTGCTGTGAAAACTGAGTGATAGCATTCCTGATAGCTGCTGTCTTCGCCATGGGAAAGAATTTGGTGAGAAATTTCTGTGCAAGATCTTCCCATGTAGTGATAGAACCTGCTGGTAAAGAGTGTAACCAACTCTTCGCCTTGTCCCTCAGAGAGAATGGAAATAGCCTTAACTTAACAGCATCCTCAGACACCCCGCTGGTTCTGAAGGTATCACAGATCTCTATGAAATCTCGAATATGCATGTTGGGATCTTCGGTAGGAGCACCCCCAAACTGAACTAAGTTCTGGACCATCTGTATAGTGCTAGGCTTGATCTCGAAGGTATTAGCTGCGATTGCTGGTCTGACAATACTCGATGCAATGTCATTGATCTTTGGCTGCGAGAAATCCTTAAGAGCCTTAGTTGCTGCTGCTGCTGGTTCTCCCATATTGTCTACAACTTGAATCACCGGAACTTCTGTTTCTGTTTCTTCTTTATTTTCCAACTTCTCCTTATTCGCTTGAGAACGCGTTCGCATACACGCTCAAGTACCTGAAAACACAAAACAACACAAAAACTATTAGTAACCGATCCGAGTCAATGAACTTTAACGACCACTGATGTCAAGCACATAAACTATAACAAATCCCCGGCAGCGGCGCCAAAAACTTGTTAGCACAAAATCACGCAAGCGTACGTGTTCACAAGTAATATAGAATGAAGTAGAGTTCGTTCCCACAGAGATTGTATAATTTAGTTCTTGTACCTAAGCATCAATGTATGATTATCGTTCAATGCTAAGACAATAAGCAAATTGGTTTTGATTATCTAAAATTAACTAATAAGAATTAATTAACAACTAAATTAATAAACTAATTGATTTCAAATTACTTATGAGATGGAAAACATGGGATCCTAACTTCAATACAAACTTCCTTTAGAGATCATGCCCTTTTATCAACACATGTGGTGGTTACGATAACTAATCGGACAACACGAAATAAGTATACGCTACCTTTCAGTACACGCACACCAATCTACACAATATCCACAAAAGATAGAAATCATGCAGGCACCAGTTATGCTTAGACCCTATATGTCTATAGAATTTGAAAACATAATGGTTGAAGATCAAGTATCCATAAGATTACATAAGGTAGTATGAGACGGTTAGAAACACACCACAAACATGAATAACATTCATGGACTTATGCTAGCATGGCAAGTTCTAAATCAAAAGATTCACTGTCGCTTCACTTAAGATTAACAAGATAGATGTTAGCTACGCATCTATATGAATTAAATACAACCATGCAAGGATATCGTAAATTCACCACACATATATCAAGTTAGGCAATCAACATCTAAATTCCGTAAGTAAATCCGCTAGGACCCCATGACGGCGATTAGTTCATAATCGAACCGTTCGTCATCATGGGGTTTGATGAAAACATGATAAAGATGAAGAGAATAATAATGAATAAACCAATGTTAACAAAGTTATGGAACAAAGTCGAGTAATGTTCAAGCATCCAAAAGATTCGCCTAGTAAGAATACAAGAAAACTATGTCTAGATCTTCTTGTTGTCACGATCCTCGCCTTGGCTTCTCAATCTCGTGCTAGAAAGTGTGTATGTAATGTGAAGTAATCTGATCTCTGGTGTTGGTGTGTTAAATCTGACCCCCAAGCATGTGTATTTATAGCTCAATATTGCCTCTTCTCCAAACAATTGCCGTTCTTGAGTAGGAATTGAATTTGACAATTTCCATCTTCAAATATGATATAGATTGCAACTTCCCTTGTCAAATAAGGCTTCTGGACTATTCCCACCGTCCAAGAATATTTCCATGACGAATAGGAGAAGAAAACGGCAACTTTCCTCTTTGAAATCAGATTTGGAACAAGTTCTGGCGGTTCAGTATTCTCCTAGCGCGGTCGCGCTATGTTATAGTGTTATTGTGGCGCGGTCGCGCTGTGCCAATTCTGCCAATTCCCTTCGCGCGGTCGCGCTTCCTCACAGTACAAAACCAGCGCGGTCGCGCTATACAGCTTCTGTTTCTGCAGAATGTTTGTTTAGAGCCTATTTCTCCACGCACCGTTCTACACCACAATCACTTCTGTTCCAGGAGTTACAAAACACCATAAATACCTGCAAAAACTATATTCCTGCACAAACTCCACAAAACATGTTAAACCACACAAATACTCAAGAATTCAGCGATCAATTCAAGCCAAAATAGAATGATCCAAATGGATAAAAATCCACTTATCATGTCTCTTCCATGAATCTTCCACAATCAATTCGTCAACTCTCCAGATATGCCAAAATCCATTTGGGGGATGCTGAGTACATCTGCTCTTGAATTTCTTCTCTGAGCAATTTCAAGCGGTAAGAACCGACTTGAATGACAGCAGCTGACTCCTGCCATCTTAGAAATGAATTGCATCTCCGTCAAGATCAACCCCAGACTCTTCACCAAATTCTTCATCCTCAAGGTGTGAAGAGATTAGATGGAGATTTTGTTCAACTGGTAGAAGTTCTAGAAGAGGATTTTCTACATTACATGGATCGATTCCTTCAATATCAAGTTCGATGAGAAAAGTCATCTCTTCAGTGAGATAGTTTATTTCCTCTTGATCATCAAGATCATTGAACTTCTCAGAAGAGAGGAATCGAAAGTTAGGGTTCATGTGAATATCTAGGTTAAAAGCCACTGTGTTTGGAAAGCTCTTTGTGTCTTTTGCAGAGAGTGTTTGAGTGGTTTTTAGAATGGAGTAAGGCAAATGACACCAGGTTATTATATAAAATTCGTGAGAAGCTAGACAGTCTTTTGAAGTATTCCAATGTAGCTATATCATTATTACTTCGCACGTGACTGAACTTCTCATATTTCCAAGATACTTTAAAATCTTATCAAAATATTTTGCTTGGATTATTGGTGTTTATTTTCAGGAAAATATCTAACATGCCACATATGCAACTCCATTTTAGTCTCTGAAAAGCGTTTCAAATTCAAATTAGACCCTTCTTTTAATTAAAATCAATTTTGGATTTTATTTCAAAAAATCGTGGGTAATTACACTTTTTCAGGGACTGCCACCTGTCAATCTACGTGTGGACGTCGAATAGTGGGTCTGAAGGAATTTTATTTTGAGACTCTGATTGTTATTGCTTTCTTCATATTTGAATTTTCTAAAGCAAAAACTGATTCAAGCTCTCAAAATCTCTAATCAGTTTCAAAGATTTCTCAAGTTCTTCTCAGATTCAAAATCAATGGCTGCTCAATGAAGATTACCCAAGTCAGTTGCTTTCAAGTTTGGTGACTTCGACTTTATGACAAATAACCATGTTGCTACAATCACCAACAAGGAAGGGGTATCAACTGATTTTCACCCAGTGATGGATTTTATGGCAATTGGACCTTTGTTATGCACTGATAGCATCTCCAGTGATTAATCAAGCTTCTGTTTCACAAGCTTGGGAGAATGCTGAGGTAGTTGATCCTGTTCAGGATCAACCAGGTAAGATTGTTCTAAACCTAGGACAAGATTCTTTTGATATTACTAAATCTGTTGTCAATTCAGTACTACACTTACCTGCTAATGTGCCTTATGTTAGTGAACCATCTGATGATGATATTAGAACTATGTTATCTTCACTAGGATATAGTGGACCTTTAGATAACATGAGCCAGTTAAGGAGACCTTTTCTTATAAAAGAATGGTCTTTCTTCTTTGATCAATTAGCTAAATGCTTTACTGGTAAATGTAGTTCTTTTGTACAAATCACTTCTATTACTTCTCACATTGGATATGGTTTGCTTTATAACAGAGTAATCAACATTGGTCACATTTTATTGAATCAGATGAGTATCAAACTTGGTTCTAATAAAAATGGAAGGAATATGGTTTATTATCATAGATTTATGCAATTATTTATCAACCATTTTATTCCTAATGCTAATACCAGGTTTGATAGACAACATTGTGTTCCTTCTTATGTATAGCAAAAGAAAATTTTCTCTGATATTGCAAAGAAGGAAAGTGAGAAGAATTCAGAGGAATTACCTGCAATGCATTATCCAAATCATGTTCAGGTACTTCTAAGAACTCATCTTCCTATTCTCTATAATTCTTCTTTCTTTGGTGGTGAAATGATTCAGGAACCTCAATTAGAGGAGGACCCCCCTGTGTCTACCCAAGTAACCCATGACATCATAGCCTCTGAAACATTTCAAGAACCAAATTTTGATCCACAGCCTATTGTTTCAAAGAAAGCAACCTCTGGTGTTTCTCAAAAGGCATCAGTTGTAAAGAAGAGAGGATATGTGGCCCCTAGTTCTAGTAGTTCTAGTAGTGAAGATGATGATATACCTCTTGCTGAGAGAGAAGAATTGAAGGCTGCAATTCAACTTTCTAACTAGGTGAAAAAGGTGAAGGACCTAGTCACAGCCAGGCTGCAGTCTCCCAAAAGACTGTAGTTCTTAAAAAGGGAAAACAGTTACTAGGTACAGTCTCTCAAAAGGCTGTGTCTATTGAAAAAAGATCTCAACCCAAGATCACCACTGAGTCTGCACCTCTTGAGTCTTCTCAAGATAAATCTGTTGCTCACTACACCAGGAGAACAAGGAGAAAGATTCAATTGTCACCTACACACACAGAGTCTAGTCCAACTAACATTTTGCAGGTCTCTAAGCATAAATATGTATCCAAGTCAGAATCTGACAAAAGCGGCCTTGATATTGATTCAAGTTGGGAAACCACTTTGACATACAGGATGGCTATGAAGCTTATTTCTATCAAAGTCAAGCTTTCCAGGCCTGTTCTAGACTTTCTGATTGAGAGAGTACCCAAACTTTCTCATCCTCAAGGATATGGAATTCTATATCAAATACTTGATCTTATGAAGATGTATTTCTATAAATCAATCAGAGGAGAATTGAGAAAGAAGTTTGGACTTTCCAAGTATGGTGCACTTCAATCACTTCACACATACTTGTTTCACAAGGATTTCATTGTTGAAGATCCTCCAGCTCAAGGTGAACAAAAGGAAGCAGTAGATAGTGGAATGCAGTCAACTGGAGATACTATTGCACCAGTGGTGGATAGTAGGATAGATCAGATCACAGTCACTACAACACAAGAACCATCTAGTCAGAGGTTGGATGACTCAGGAACTTTGATAACTGATGCTGAAAGGTCTTCTGTGATGACTGAAACTCCAAGTGAGATACCCTATGATATGGGAGGAATGACTTTGATTGATTTTCCTGAAGATCAAACAAATATTGTTTAGTCAGAGTCTATCCACCTTGAGGGTAAGTCTCAGCAGACAGAACTTAAAGACGGTGACATACTAACTATGGTGTCTAATGAAGTTTTACTGAAGACATCAGAGTCTAGTGTAGACCCTGAAAGTGGTATACTGTAACACCCCCAGATCCGGGGTCAGGGATCTAGTGGTTACGGTCTTACATCCATTCATAATACTTGACTTGAGTCCACAATAAATAAATCACATGCTGTGACCCCACAATAATTACCACTCACACACACAACAGTTATAGTCCCAGAGATGAATTTGAAATAAGTCTTACATTAAAGGGGTTACGAATAAAAGTTATTACAATCCCAAAAGGATAACATCATAGGTTTAAAAGTTTTGCCGTTGATTACATTAATTATACATATAGTTAAACAGGAAACAAAAGCTGTCTAACTATGCTACCTCAGCAATGGCGGCTAGCATCTCAGCGGGTAGTCCGGTGGGTCGGGTAACCTGCTTGCGCCGAGTGCGCCTGACGCGAGCCATCTGTCCTAGCTGTTGTTGTGACATAATGTAAACAAAGCAAGGGTGAGCGAAAGCCCACCAACAAATATATAACTGAACGATAATTTAAAACAGTTCAAAGCTATCTTTCAAACCATATGCCATGCATTTACGGAAATGATGCCAGTATAATATGAACGATGAAGTTACAAGGTAACTGAAAGTATTTGTTTGAAGAAATATCTGCTACATCAAAGTAAGCGAGATATTCTTATTGTTATTAAGAAGAGGAACTTGCAAGAAAAGGTTGCAATTCCAGTTATGACACTTTTCCAACTCTGCCAACAGTAATCATGTTGCAGGAAATAAATAAATTTGGATGATGAACCAATGATGGAGTATTCACCGCGCCCGCTGTTCCAATCTTGATGATCAGTCGAGATCGTACAGCTCAATTTAGATTTACTACCGGTAGAAGGAAGAACTGACGGCTTTACTTGTATACCGCCTTACTAGCTCGCCCCGGCCAACGGTTGGGCCAAAGGGGATGGACCGGCGCTACTCGGCCTCTTACATGACTCCTAGTTCAAATAGAATTCATGATTCTGAATGTAACGTTCGTCCCCCTTTCCCCAAGTATAATACTTGTTGATAAGACTCCACAAAGTAGTCGTATCTAGTTGGAAAGGAAAATTTACCAATAACTTCCAAGCTATTACTTGGTAACGGATATCAACTTGTTCCAGTAATCTTACCCCTCGGAAGATGAGAAGGTAAGCAACGACTTAAGAAGTCAACAGCACCCGAGTTGCGGGTGAAGGGAATACTTTATGACCGGGAAGTCGACAAGATAAATAAAATTTTCCAAGTAAGGTTCCCTTATTATTAAGGAGATAGACTCAAAGAAGAATGATGTCTGAGAACCTTTCTTGATATAAGATTAATAATAATATGACTTCGAAATATTTTTTGTACTAATCGAAGAAGATAAACCTTATCGAGATTATTCTAAGTATGGAATAAATATTCAGAGAATATTTAATGAGTTAAAATATTTAAAGAATATTCGGGAATATGAAAGAATATCTTTAATCAGAGTATTTCTCAAAATAATCCCTGAAGAAATATCAGGAGAATATTTATTGAATAAATAAATATTTAAATGAATATTCAAAACAATATTCATTAATTAATAAGACCTGAAAAGAATATTTAAGGTAATATTAATAATTAATTAGGAATTTAAATGAATATTCAAAAGTAATATTCATTTAATGGATAATATCCTAAATGAATATCAAGTAATATTCATTTAGTAATCCAAGCCTTAAGGAATATTCGAGATAATATTCGATAATTAAATCAAGCTTCAGATGAATATTAAAATAATATTCATCAAGTATTTAATATCTTAAATGAATATTCAAAAGTAATATTTATTTAATAAAATAATATTCTAAAAGAATATCCAAATAACATTCATTTAATAGTCTCATCTTTAGAAGAATATTCGAAATAATAGTCGATAATCAATTCGACTCTGAATGAATATTGAGAAATATTATTCGTCGAATGATTACGTTCAAATAATTATTTGAAGTAAGGATCGTTAAAATAATTAGTCTCGAACGAATATTCAAATAATATTCGTCGCCCAAATAATAGAAAATATTTACTTAAATATTTTCCTCCGAGGTAATCTCGATATATCAAGGAATATTGACTCCCGGTCTATTTTTGATTAATAAGATGTATACGCCCTTCTATGAGGGTCTTACAATAACCGGCTTATAACTGATATATAACTATCTAGCTTATAAGCCAACAATAACATTCAGGGAACAAGTATATCAATTCGACTTGAAAGTAGGCATGCATGCAATGGCATATGTATATCAGCAATCATATATATATATTTATTCAATCACAACAACAGCCTAAAAGAAGGGAATTGAAACTTGCCTGGTAGTCGAGTACGGTAAGGGGTAGTGGTAGCGGGTCCCGGTTCAGCTTGGTGATCTATAAATAGCCAAGGCATTCGGGATTAATCACTTAACATATTAAAATTTAAGTTGTACTTAAATCGAAACACGTTCTCGAATTATCTCGTTATACCCCTTTTAGTGGATTACTTATTATCGTTGATCCTACCCGACATTCGTTCGTTAATACGACATGTCACTGCACTTATACTTGGGACATAATTAAGTCATATGAGTTCTAAGGTTGATCGTTACGAACCAATATTATACTCCGAGTTTTATCGCCCGTTTTCTAAGTGTTTTACCAAAGTTATAAAAGAGTCGTCTTTTAGGGGTTCGTTCGCGTTTAACCTTGACTCGAACATTTTTAGTAAATCGAAAAATGCTCTTTTTGACATACGGTTTTCTTTCACACCTTCCTTCTTACCCCTAGTATTTATTTACCAAGATTCGCCATGACGTTACATAGATTACGAGGGTTCAATTTCAGTTACGAACTTTCGTTTACGGATTCAAACTACTTTTAGTAATTTGGTCATAAATCCTAAACCGTAAGTCCGTTTCACGTGATCTTTATATCAAAACGAAGCTTAGAACATTACCTATCCTATCATGGCAGATAAGGTCTCTGGACAGTAGGGGTTCGACATGGAAAATGGCATACAAAATATGGTATTGTAAAATTGGGCATTATAACGGCTGTAAATCGAATATCTACCAATTTCGAATCTTCCCATAAACATAGTATCCAACCCAAACAACATATACATGACTTATATACATGAACTGAGGCCAAGCAATGCCTTTCCGTTCATCTAGCTATTTACATCATTAATCCAAAATCCATACATAATCATGCTTATAACCTTAACATAACCATAACTAAGTTATAACTATCATAAACATGCTTAAATCTCAAACAAGGGTTAGGGTTTCAAGAGCTTTATACCTTCCTTAGATAGTGATATAGCCTTACTAAGCCTTGTATGGTCCTTAGGAGTGATTATGCTTGCTAGATCAACCATGAAAAACCAAGAAAACAAAGTTAGTATATGATGAACACTATTCACCCTCCTCTTGTTTGATTTTTTTGAAAATGGAAAAGGATGAGTTTGAAGCTAAGATTTTGAGGAGATAAGTTTTATGAAATGTAAGAATCACTTTAATTATTTCAAGAACAAACAATGGTGGTAAGGTGGAGTTTGGATTTGGAATTTAATGGTGTTGCCGAATGGAATGGTAAAGGGGGGGGAGTTGCTTGGTTCTTTGATTTTTTTGTGTTTTAATCTTATTCACTCTCATCCACTTACAACATAATATCTTGTAAAAGTCACTTTAATAAAGTGATGAGGTGTTGGATGATCAAATGGCAAGACATGTGTTGATTTTATGGTGGTTAAAGCTTAACTAGGTAGTTACTTGCTAAGTACTTAGTTCTTCCTCTAAGGTGCTAGTTCCTTGCTTCTAGTTTAGTTACTAGATATTTATACTAGTAGCTTGCACAAGACTCTTGCTTCCTCTGCTTGTTTCTATGTCCGGTTATTATCCGTTTCGATTGATCGTTCGTGAGAATATTTCACGGATTTCTAATTAGGGTTTACCGAGAATCCTCTTTAATATTAATACTTTCATTCTCCATCTTTCATTCTAACTTTCCATTTTATATTCCTTTAATCCATTCGTTAAATACTTAAGGCTATTAGTGTCCAGGGAACTCTCGGAGAAAATAAAAGTGCGATTTTTCAGAATCCGACAGCTTTTACATACACTTATTTTCCCACTGGATCACTAATACGAACTCGGAAATCCGTTCCGAATACTTCTATATAGTGCCGTCTCATATTATTATATACTCCCACCAAAACACTATTCATTCAGTATTCTTTACTTGTTCTCTTAGGGTTGTATAATTATCCGTATTCTCTTTCGATCGTTCCTTAACCCTTTTACGGAACTACTGGATTAATCGTTATCGATCTGGATGACATGAGAGTATTCTCTTGCTTGAAGTTGCCATATCTTATTCCCTTAGAAGATAGATTATTCTTACCTATGTTGCCACCCTTTAGCATTCTTCAAGACATAAACATAATAAAGTCGAATTCCATTCATTCTTTCCCAAATATCAATTATTACATTGTAGCCGTATCCACTATTCATTTTTACATCATTAAATACATAAAAGTTTTAATTCCACCCAAAATATGGGTTCTTACAGTCTCCCCTCCTTAAAAGGATTCCGTCCCGGAATCAGTTTGAAAACAAGTGGGGGTACTTCTCTTGCATTGCGCTTTCAAGTTCCCAGGTGGATTCTTCTACATTGTGGTTCTGCCACAAAACTCTGACTAGCTGAATGACCTTGTTTCGGAGCACTTGTTCTTTCCGGTCTATGATTTCCACAGGTTCCTCCACATAGGTCAGGTCTGGTTGCATGTCCACTTGCTCATACTCTACAATATGCTTAGCATCCGGATTATACTTCCTCAGCATCGAAACATGGAACACATTGTGCACCTGCTGTAGATTCGGGGGTAATGCGAGCTCATAAGCTAGTTCCCAAATCCGTCTCAAGATCTCAAATGGTCCAATGTATCTGGGACTCAGCTTTCCTTTCTTCCCAAATCTCATTAAACCTTTCCAAGGTGACAACTTTCAAGAACACTAGGTCCCCCACTTCGTATTCCTTGCCTTTCCGAGCTAAGTCGGCATATTTCTTTTGTCGATCCTGGGCTGCTACCAACCGTCCTCTGATTAGATCTACTGCATCTTTAGTTCGTTGGACCACTTCGGGCCCGAGCATCTTTCGCTCTCCAACTTCATCCCAATACAAGGGAGATCGACATTTTCTTCCATAAAGGGCCTCATAAGGTGGCATCCCAATGCTTGAATGATAACTGTTATTATAGGAGAACTCAACCAATGGCAAGTGATCATCCCAACTCCCCTTGAAGTCTATCGCGCAGACTCTCAACATATCCTCTAGTGTTTGGATGGTCCTTTCACTTTGCCCATCTGTCTGGGGGTGGTAGGCTGTGCTCATGTTCAGCCGGGTCCCTACACATTCTTGAAAACTTCTCCAAAACCTGGAGTTAAATCTAGGATCTCGATCGGATACTATTGCGACTGGGACTCCATGTCGCGCCACTATCTCTTTTAAGTAGATGTCCACTAGTCTGTCGACCGTGTACCTTTCGTTGATCGGGAGAAAGTGAGCCGATTTCGTCAGTCGATCTACAATTACCCATATGGCGTCATGATTAGCCTTGGTCCTTGGTAAACCTACTACGAAATCCATGGCTATATGTTCCCATTTCCATTCTGGAATCTCTAAGGGATGTAGAAGTCCGCTGGGTTTCTGGTGCTCTGCCTTCACTCGTTGGCAGGTCAAGCATCTGCTTACCCACTCTGCTACGTCCTTTTTCATATTGGGCCACCAGTAATACTCCTTCAAATCCCTATACATTTTGGTGCTACCGGGGTGCACTGAGTATCTTGAGTTGTGTGCCTCATTTAAAATCTCATCCTTGAGTTCCTGCACATTTGGGATCCATATCCTGTATGTGTACCTCATGATCCCTTCCTTGTCTCTTTCGCACTTAATTTCCTCCCCGGTCATTAGCTCTTCTGTGGAGTTCTTTTCTTCCTCCATCATCCGTTCCTGGCACAGTCTAATCTTTTCTAGCAATGGAGGTTGGATTCTAATTTCCATCAACTTTTCTTGGCCCTCTCCAGGTAACTTAACCTCGATTTCCAACTTCTCAAAATCCTTCACTAGCTCTTTCTCTGAAGTTATCATCTTGAGCTTCTCTTTCCGACTAAGGGCGTCAGCCACCACATTGGCTTTGCCCGGGTGATAGCGAATTTCACAGTCGTAATCCTTGATTAACTCTAACCATCTCCTCTGGCGCATGTTAAGCTCATTCTGAGTGAAAATGTATTTGAGGCTCTTATGGTCTGTGTAAATCTCGCATTTTTCCCCATACAGGTAGTGTCTCCAAATCTTTAAAGCGAAGACTATGGCTGCTAGTTCTAGATCATGCGTGGGATATCTGACTTCATAATCCTTCAATTGCCTAGACGCATACGCTATTACCTTGCCGTGCTGCATAAGCACGCATCCCAGTCCTTTATGCGAAGCATCACTGTAAATCACGAAATCTCCTTTTCCATCAGGTAATGCCAGCACTGGGGCTATCACCAGCCTCTTCTTTAACTTTTGGAAACTCTTCTCGCATTTCTCAGTCCATTCAAATTTCTCGGTTTTACGGGTAAGTCGGGTTAATGGAGCTGCGATTTTCGCAAAGTCTTGGACAAATCTCCTGTAATATCCGGCCAGTCCAATGAAACTCCTCACCTCGGTTGGAGTAGTTGGCCGTTCCCAGTTTGAAACTGCTTCTATCTTGGAGGGGTCAACCAACACTCCTTCTCCATTGATCACGTGCCCTAAGAATTGTACCTCATTTTTCCAAAACTCACACTTGGAGAACTTGGCATATAACTGCTCCTTCCTGAGTGTTTCTAAGGTTATCCTTAAATGTTCAGCGTGTTCTGCCTCTGTCTTTGAGTATATGAGAATATCATCAATGAAAACTATCACGAATTTGTCCAAATATTCCTTGAACACTCTATTCATTAGGTCCATGAAGGCTGCTGGGGCGTTGGTCAATCCAAATGACATAACTAAGAACTCATAATGTCCATATCTGGTACGGAATGCTGTCTTCGGGATATCTTCAGGTTTGATCCTCAGTTGGTGATATCCCGTTCTCAAATCAATCTTAGAGAAGTATTCAGCTCCTCTTAGCTGGTCAAACAAATCGTCTATCCTGGGCAATGGATACTTATTCTTTATGGTTAGCTTGTTCAATTCTCTGTAGTCGATGCATAACCTCATACTTCCATCCTTTTTCTTAACAAACAACACTGGTGCGCCCCAAGGCGACACACTGGGCCTTATCATGCCCTTATCCAACAATTCCTGTAATTGTTTAGCTAGCTCCTTCATTTCTACTGGGGCTAGTCGGTACGGGGCCTTCGAAACCGGCGCCGTCCCCAGGGCTAATTCGATGGCAAACTCAATTACTCTATCAGGTGGTAGTCCGGGAAGATCTTGTTGGAACACGTCCTCGAACTCATTAACTACCAGAATGTTTTGCAATCTTGGCACTTGCTTCTGAGTATCTATAACGTAGGCTAAATAAGCCTCGTTCCCTTTTCGTAACAATCTCTTGGTTTGCGCCATGGTCAGAATTTTCTGGGTCTGTCGCATCCCCTTAAACACTATTTCTATCTTCCCTGGGGTTTTCAACTTAACCTTTTTCCCTTTACAATCTATCCGCGCATCATTGCGAGACAACCAATCCATACCCAAAATGACATCGAATTCCCCAAGCTTAAAAGGAATTAAATCGACATAGAAGGATCGTCCTCCTATTTCTAGCTTACAATCGGGGTGAATTTGATTAACCGGCACGATTTCCTGATTAGCTATTTCTACTATTAAGGAATCTCTTAGTTGCTGGGTTTTAAGTTTCAACTTATGCGCAAAATATCTAGATATAAAAGACTTAGTTGCTCCGGAATCAAATAAGACATTTGCACTGACTGAATTGAGAGAAAAAGTACCTGCTATCACATCTGTGTCTCTCACGGCATCTTGTACTGACATATTGAAAGTCCTAGCAGTTGGTGGCCTATTTGAGGCAACCTTGCTTGCTCCTGATGCTGCTGGTTTGCTCTTTGGGCAATCCTTCCTCATGTGCCCTCGCTGTCCACACTGGAAACAGGTTGTGCTGTTAGGGATGACCGTGGTGCAAGCGGTAGCATAATGCCCAGCTCGCCCACACTTATAACAGTTTATCTGCTTCAGGTTGCACACCCCAGAGTGCCTCTTCCCACAAGTAGCACACAATGGCAATGGAGGTCGAGAAGGGTTGGAACGGGACATTCCTGATTGATGGCCGCCCTGGCTCACACTTACACTCGCAGATGGTTTAAACCCTACATTCCTCCCTGGTAGGGAAACCGCTCCTCGATTAAACTTGGTTGGGGGTTTTCCTCCAGCGGATCTTCCGCCCATACTAACATGCTTTCTCTTTATCCCCCCTTTCTCTCTCTCTCTGCATCTGATCACTACCAGCCTCCACAATGGTTGCCTTCTGCACCAAGGTGGCATAATCTGTAATCTCTAAAACATCCACCCTATTCTGGATCCACTGCTTCAGCCCTTGTTGAAACCTGTTAGCTTTCTTCTCTTCTATGTCTACAAACTCTGGCACAAATCTCGATAGCTCAGTAAATTTGGCCTCATAGTCCACCACTGACATATTGTTCTGTTTCAGTTCCAAAAACTTAAGTTCCATCTGGGTCTTCATGAACTTCGGGAAGTACTTCTCCAGGAATAATTGTATGAACCTTTCCCAGGCTATGACAGCATCAGTCTCCATGTTTTTCTTGGCTTCCCACCAATAATTGGCCTCTCCCTTTAGTAGGTAAGTAGCAAAAACAGTCTTCTGAGCCTCATTGATACTCAGAATCTCAAAAGACTTTTCCATTTCCTTGATCCAGGCCCTCGCCTCAACGGGATCAGCCGATCCGTGGAACTCTGGGGGCTTAAGGGACTTAAAGGCCCTAAAGGAATTTGCCACTGAAGTGTTGTTGCCTGGTGGTGGTTGGGGGTATTGGTTCAAATTCTGCCTAAGTAGATCCATAAACTAGCCCATGGGGTTTCCGCCCTGGTTCTCCCCTTCCTGTTCTACTTCAGTTTCTCCACCCTCTATTTCCCTTTCAAATTCTTCAGAGTACAGGGGTTCATCCTCTGCTCCATACTGGGAATCTTCTTGCTCATTATAGTCCTGATCTTGTTCCTCACTACTTTCACGGTTTTCCTCGTGTTGGTTGTGACTCTCTTGGTCAGTAGATTCTCGGGGGTTAGCCCTAGTGCCCATTCATCTTGAAGGCATTTTACTGAAAATTTGGAAAATTATACATTAGGTTCACTTACCTGTTTTAAAGGTTTTTTTTTTCCTTGCATAATTCTTTACATGATTGGGTTTAAAATCCCACAGTTTTATATCTCATGGCAACTTAATCAAAAAGTAATATATATGCTAATAAACTCGTGATCACATCCCAACAAAATTGTAATGACTGAAATGGAAACAAATATATATCAGGTACCGAAAAGGTACAACATCCGAGTTACAACGATAGTTTAAAGTACAGCCATCCTAACAACAACAACAAGTCAAAAGTGAAATACGCTGTCTATCTGTCTAGTCTGCAAAAAGGGAAAACAAGTACAAGAAAACCATCCCTACAAAAGCCGGCACTACTATGTCCGTACATGACTAGACAACTAGACCACTGCATCACTACATCTGAAATCATCCGCCACGACGAAACATCCTCCGAACCCTCCCCATGGCGATGCGGAAAACCTCCTCAGCCTCTGCTCTGTCTACCCTACCATGCCCATCAGTAGGCAACTGTCGCACCCTCACCTGAGCCCTCAGCTCGATGCGGGTCACAGCCCTATACCCAACTCTGTCACTGATAGTCCTCCTGCCCTGCAACCTCATCCGGGCGGCTCTCTCTGCTGCTAACTCACTCCTAGACTCTGCCAACCTGGCATCTGCCACAGATAACTCTCTATAAAGCCCGTTCACAATCAAGTTGTGAACACATACTGGGACTCCTCCTATCGGGGCATGAGGTGGGGTGGATGGCTCAGCTGGAGCGGCAGTCTCTGTCTGCTGGGGCTCTGGGGTAAGCTCCTCAAACTCGTCGGGGTACGGGCTCACAGGTAGTGGTGGTGGGGTAGAGGCTCTCTCAACAGGGAGGAGTGGCACAAAAAGTCCAGAACTCCCTACAGCACCAACTACTGGCTCATCTATATCTCCCTCAACACCCTCATCTACCGGCAGCACCTGATTTGTGGTCATGTCAATGTCATCTCCCAAAGTCCTGATCTCAGTCACAACCCAATAATCATCATCCTCAACCACTAACTCAGCATCCTGTCCTGTCTGGATTCCCTCCGGGTCCTCCTCCCCCTCAGACTCGATCACATCAGTATTAGCATCAACCTGGACCTCCTCAGCGTCCTCATCATGCTGTCTCGCAGCTGCCTCCTGGGCCGACAAGTCGCTCGCCTACACAAGACGAACTATGTTACTATCATGATACTTAAAAAGTTGGATTATTGAATTTATTATTATATAACGACGTATCATCTCTTGGGATATATAACTCTCGCTCTGATACCATCTCTGTAACACCCCCAGATCCGGGGTCAGGGATCTGGTGGTTACGGTCTTACATCCATTCATAATACTTGACTTGAGTCCACAATAAATAAATCACATGCTGTGACCCCACAATAATTACCACTCACACACACAACAGTTATAGTCCCAGAGATGAATTTGAAATAAGTCTTACATTAAAGGGGTTACGAATAAAAGTTATTACAATCCCAAAAGGATAACATCATAGGTTTAAAAGTTTTGCCGTTGATTACATTAATTATACATATAGTTAAACAGGAAACAAAAGCTGTCTAACTATGCTACCTCAGCAATGGCGGCTAGCATCTTAGCGGGTAGTCCGGTGGGTCGGGTAACCTGCTTGCGCCGAGTGCGCCTGACGCGAGCCATCTGTTCTAGCTATTGTTGTGACATAATGTAAACAAAGCAAGGGTGAGCGAAAGCCCACCAACAAATATATAACTGAACGATAATTTAAAACTGTTCAAAGCTATCTTTCAAACCATATGCCATGCATTTACGGAAATGATGCCAGTATAATATGAACGATGAAGTTACAAGGTAACTGAAAGTATTTGTTTGAAGAAATATCTGCTACATCAAAGTAAGCGAGATATTCTTATTGTTATTAAGAAGAGGAACTTGCAAGAAAAGGTTGCAATTCCAGTTATGACACTTTTCCAACTCTGCCAACAGTAATCATGTTGCAGGAAATAAATAAATTTGGATGATGAACCAATGATGGAGTATTCACCGCGCCCGCTGTTCCAATCTTGATGATCAGTCGAGATCGTACAGCTCAATTTAGATTTACTACCGGTAGAAGGAAGAACTGACGGCTTTACTTGTATACCGCCTTACTAGCTCTCCCCGGCCAACGGTTGGGCCAAAGGGGATGGACCGGCGCTACTCGGCCTCTTACACGACTCCTAGTTCAAATAGAATTCATGATTCTGAATGTAACGTTCGTCCCCCTTTCCCCAAGTATAATACTTGTTGATAAGACTCCACAAAGTAGTCGTATCTAGTTGGAAAGGAAAATTTACCAATAACTTCCAAGCTATTACTTGGTAACGGATATCAACTTGTTCCAGTAATCTTACCCCTCGGAAGATGAGAAGGTAAGCAACGACTTAAGAAGTCAACAGCACCCGAGTTGCGGGTGAAGGGAATACTTTATGACCGGGAAGTCGACAAGATAAATAACATTTTCCAAGTAAGGTTCCCTTATTATTAAGGAGATAGACTCAAAGAAGAATGATGTCTGAGAACCTTTCTTGATATAAGATTAATAATAATATGACTTCGAAATATTTTCTGTACTAATCGAAGAAGATAAACCTTATCGAGATTATTCTAAGTATGGAATAAATATTCAGAGAATATTTAATGAGTTAAATATTTAAAGAATATTCGGAAATATGAAAGAATATCTTTAATCAGAGTATTTCTCAAAATAATCCCTGAAGAAATATCAGGAGAATATTTATTGAATAAATAAATATTTAAATGAATATTCAAAACAATATTCATTAATTAATAAGACCTGAAAAGAATATTTAAGGTAATATTAATAATTAATTAGGAATTTAAATGAATATTCAAAAGTAATATTCATTTAATGGATAATATCCTAAATGAATATCAAGTAATATTCATTTAGTAATCCAAGCCTTAAGGAATATTCGAGATAATATTCGATAATTAAATCAAGCTTCAGATGAATATTAAAATAATATTCATCAAGTATTTAATATCTTAAATGAATATTCAAAAGTAATATTTATTTAATAAAATAATATTCTAAAAGAATATCCAAATAACATTCATTTAATAGTCTCATCTTTAGAAGAATATTCGAAATAATAGTCGATAATCAATTCGACTCTGAATGAATATTGAGAAATATTATTCGTCGAATGATTACGTTCAAATAATTATTTGAAGTAAGGATCGTTAAAATAATTAGTCTCGAACGAATATTCAAATAATATTCGTCGCCCAAATAATAGAAAATATTTACTTAAATATTTTCCTCCGAGGTAATCTCGATATATCAAGGAATATTGACTCCCGGTCTATTTTTGATTAATAAGATGTATACGCCCTTCTATGAGGGTCTTACAATAACCGGCTTATAACTGATATATAACTATCTAGCTTATAAGCCAACAATAACATTCAGGGAACAAGTATATCAATTCGACTTGAAAGTAGGTATGCATGCAATGGCATATGTATATCAGCAATCATATATATATATTTATTCAATCACAACAATAGCCTAAAAGAAGGGAATTGAAACTTGCCTGGTAGTCGAGTACGGTAAGGGGTAGTGGTAGCGGGTCCCGGTTCAGCTTGGTGATCTATAAATAGCCAAGGCATTCGGGATTAATCACTTAACATATTAAAAGTTAAGTTGTACTTAAATCGAAACACGTTCTCGAATTATCTCGTTATACCCCTTTTAGTGGATTACTTATTATCGCTGATCCGACCCGACATTCGTTCGTTAATACGACATGTCACTGCACTTATACTTGGGACATACTTAAGTCATATGAGTTCTAAGGTTGATCGTTACGAACCAATATTATACTCCGAGTTTTATCGCCCGTTTTCTAAGTGTTTTACCAAAGTTATAAAAGAGTCGTCTTTTAGGGGTTCGTTCGCGTTTAACCTTGACTCGAACATTTTTAGTAAATCGAAAAATGCTATTTTTGACATACGGTTTTCTTTCACACCTTCCTTCTTACCCCTAGTATTTATTTACCAAGATTCGCCATGACGTTACATAGCTTACGAGGGTTCAATTTCAGTTACGAACTTTCGTTTACGGATTCGAACTACTTTTAGTAATTTGGTCATAAATCCTAAACCGTAAGTCCGTTTCACGTGATCTTTATATCAAAACGAAGCTTAGAACATTACCTATCCTATCATAGCAGATAAGGTCTCTGTACAGTAGGGGTTCGACATGGAAAATGGCATACAAAACATGGTATTGTAAAATCGGGCATTATAACGGCTGTAAATCGAATATCTACCAATTTCGAATCTTCCCATAAACATAGTATCCAACCCAAACAACATATACATGACTTATATACATGAACTAAGGCCAAGCAATGCCTTTCCGTTCATCTAGATATTTACATCATTAATCCAAAATCCATACATAATCATGCTTACAACCTTAACATAACCATAACTAAGTTATAACTATCATAAACATGCTTAAATCTCAAACAAGGGTTAGGGTTTCAAGATCTTTATACCTTCCTTAGATAGTTATATAGCCTTACTAAGCCTTGTATGATCCTTAGGAGTGATTATGCTTGCTAGATCAACCATGAAAAACCAAGAAAACAAAGTTAGTATATGATGAACACTATTCACCCTCCTCTTGTTTGATTTTTTTGAAAATGGAAAAGGATGAGTTTGAAGCTAAGATTTTGAGGAGATAAGTTTTATGAAATTTAAGACTCACCTTAATTATTTCAAGAACAAACAATGGTGGGAAGGTGGAGTTTGGATTTGGAATTTAATGGTGTAGACTCACCTTGTGTTTTAATCTCATTCACTCTCATCCACTTACAACATAATATCTTGTAAAAGTCACTTTAATAAAGTGATGAGGTGTTGGATGATCAAATGGCAAGACATGTGTTGATTTTATGGTGGTTAAAGCTTAACTAGGTAGTTACTTGCTAAGTACTTAGTTCTTCCTCTAAGGTGCTAGTTCCTTGCTTCTAGTTTAGTTACTAGATATTTATACTAGTAGCTTGCACAAGACTCTTGCTTCCTCTGCTTGTTTCTGTGTCCGGTTATTATCCGTTTCGATTGATCGTTCGTGAGAATATTTCACGGATTTCTAATTAGGGTTTACCGGGAATCCTCTTTAATATTAATACTTTCATTCTCCATCTTTCATTCTAACTTTCCATTTTATATTCCTTTAATCCATTCGTTAAATACTTAAGGCTATCAGTGTCCAGATAACTCTCGGAGAAAATAAAAGTGCGGTTTTTCAGAATCCGACAGCTTTTACATACACTTATTTTCCCCCTAGATCACTAATACGAACTCGGAAATCCATTCCGAATACTTCTATATAGTGTCGTCTCATATTATTATATACTCCCACTAAAACACTATTCATTCAGTATTCTTTACTTGTTCTCTTAGGGTTGTATAATTGTCCGTATTCTCTTTCGATCGTTCCTTAACCCTTTTACGGAACTACTGGATTAATCGTTATCGATCTGGATGACATGAGAGTATTCTCTTGCTTGAAGTTGCCATATCTTATTCCCTTAGAAGATAGATTATTCTTACCTATGTTGCCACCCTTTAGCATTCTTCAAGACATAAACATAATAAAGTCGAATTCCATTCATTCTTTCCCAAATATCAATTATTACATTGTAGCCGTATCCACTATTCATTCTTACATCATTAAATACATAAAAGTTTTAATTCCACCCAAAATCTGGGTTCTTACATATACTGGAGCCTGTAGTCTCTGAAAGGATAGTAGATGTTTGTGAGGGTTCAGAGACTGTAGCAGCTCACTCCATGGAGAAAACCTCATGCCCCTTGCCATATGAGGAACCCTCTCTCCATGTGAGTTCAGGTATAACAACTTCTCTTAACCCCTATTTTTCTGTAGGTCATGAAAGCACTTATCCAAATTTGAGTGATACACTTGAAAATATGGACATAGATCCACAAATTGAAAGGCTGGCTCCTGACCGGGCAAAAGGAGAGGTAGAAAGAGCGTTGGCTTTAGTAAGTCAAAGTGAGAATGAGGGTATGAATGATCAACTCCATAGTGAGGGAGAGAAAACTAGGATACAATCTTTTGATTATTGGGATCAAGTATTTCCTGAATCTTGGTCTGAAAATCTTGGTATGGATGCTGGTACTTATTCTTTTATAAAGATGTATGAGAAACAAGACTTAGCCAAGAATAATTCGAAGCCTGAAGTTAGAGCACAGCAATATCAACAAAGGCTTGTAGATGCTATCAATCGAAGAGGACATAGGCTAAGGGAGTCACTTTCTCAGAATATGCCAGAAGATTTACCTCATGATCCTAGTGTCCCTCTGAATGTGTTACCAATCTCAGCTAGGATTGAGACATTTGCAGAAGCTGATCACTCTATGGAGGAGTCAGAGTCTGTAACTGTTAATACAAAGGATACTGGCGAAGGTCAGGATATGAGTGCTGTTGGAAATTTGGCAATAGTACCTTTTACTTCAGTTTCAAATACTCCAATTGCAACTGTAAGTCATTCTACTCAAGTACCTTTACTTGAATATCATTCTACATCTGTAGTTCTTGATTCACAGGCAACATCATCTGCAAAGGTTAAAGACCCTTCCTTTGGTTATTTTGATCAACTGTGGCCTACTAATCTAGTAGAAGCTCATGATCTGGGTCTTGATTCTCTGAATTTCACGTTTATTCAACTACTTCAAGCAAATGACAGAGAACATGCTCTTGAGAAAGCTACACCTTTGCATCTTGATTTCAAAAATCAGATTGATGATACTACTTCTACTCATTCTAATGCTGAATCTGAAGAAAAGGAGACATTTACTTATTGGGATCAAGATTTTCCTACTGAAGTTGCTCATAGTCAATTTGTTATTGATCCTGACTCTTTCACACTTCTCAGACACATTGGTAAAATTGAGAGAACTAGAGCTAAGGACAAACTGGAATTCTTTAACAAGTATGGAATCTATCCAGATGAAGTATCAGATCCTACAGCATTAGCTTTTGCTAATGGAATTGCTGAATTCATTTATCAAAGTGAGTTTCTTGTTGATTCTCATAGAATTTCGGATGCTGATCTTTCTTCTGTAAATCGCTCTGTTCAAGCTCTTGCTACTCAAGTTGCATGTATTGATACTGCAATTCAAGCTACCAATGATATTTTAAAATTTGTATCTTCCGACATTGAAGTCAATCTTTATAAGCACAAGACACTTATTGAAAGTGTTCAACAAACTCAAACAGATGTTCAACATCGACTTCAAATATTAGAGGATAACCAGGTCACTATCATGGAAAATCAGGCTGTTTTGATGAATCTTATTTGTTCTCTCACTGAAACTCTTGGAGTCATGTTGCTGATGTCAAAAAGGGGGAGATAAAAACAATTAAGAGGAACCAAAAAAGAATAGTCATCAGAGATACTTGCAAGGCTGATGCTACTGAAGACAAGTCTGATAGAAGAGATAAGGGTGATGGTGGTGGCAGTGGTGGTCAGAATGTTGGGAGAGGAAAAAGTAAAGTTGGTACAGGCACTGATACTGGTAGATCTACTCAGTCGAGATCTAAAGACAAGCAAGTTTCTGGACAGTTGATAAGTGGATTTTATATCCACTTGGAGCATTCCATATCGGCTTAAATTGATTGACTTGATCTCAAGTTTGTTGTATTTTTGATGTGTTTTGTGTAGTTGTGCAGGGTTCTAGCTATTGGTTAGTGTTAGTGTTTCTAATCGTTATTAGAGTGGAATTAAGCATTGGAATGAAGATTGGACACTTGTGTTATGCTACCAAGGGGTTACATGTGTCATGGTATTGAAGATGTTAGCTAATGCAAAAGAAACGGAGGAGAAAGGAGCAATTTGTGTAAAATTCGGATTTTCTAGGTAGGTTGCGCAGTCTTCACTGTTTTGGCCATATCTGGAGTTCTAGAAGTCAGAATTCAGCGATCTTACAGCTCACGCGAAGCCTGGGAGATTTTCTACAATATTGGACATATTACAGGTGCAGGCTGCGCGGAATACAGTTGGAGAGGCGCAGGCTGCGCGCCTTATGGGCAAGTTGCACGCTCGCGGAAAATCCTGAAAATTACTGTTTTGGCCATATCTTGAGTTCTACAAGTCCGTTTTGGACGATCTTACTGTCCACGCGAAGATAACGAGATTCTCTATTATTCTAAAGTGGTTCAGGGGTCCAATTACAACTGGAACGGTCCATAAATATTGAAGAAAACTTAGCTACAAATTTTCCTTCAAAACCGAATCAGTTTAGGAAACGTATTATGTGCCGAACTGCAGAAATTCAACTTTGACAAGGAAATTGCTATAATTCCTACTTCTAATAAGTATGGTAATTGATCTGGGTGGCTAGAACATTCTAGAATCAGATCTACACATGGAATTTGTAATTCTATTCTCATTCAAGAACGGAAATTGCCATACTCCTATTCCAACTCTAAAACGGCAATTGCTTGATGGAGAGGCAAATTGAGGCTATAAATACACATCTTGGGGGACAGAAAAAAACACACCATTACATATCAATTACTTAGTTTTATTTGTATCTTTTCATACTTTGTTTTTATCATGGTTTCATCATATCCCATGATGACGAGAGGTTCGATTATGAACTAATCGTTGTCGTGGGACTCTAACTAATTTATTTATGGAGCTTTAGTATTTTGATTGCTTTAAAGATCTGTGTGTGATGTATGTCTGATATCCTCGTATGGTTATGCTTAATTGTTAGATGCGTAGCTAACATCTAATTTGTTAATCTCTTGTGAAGTGAAAGTGGATCTTGAGATTTAGAACTTGCCATGCTAGCATAGGTTCATGATTGTTTATCAACATGATTCGTAGTATGAGATGAGAATACTTATATTGCCCTGTGTGATCTTTATGGATAACTTGCTCTTCAACCGTTATGTTTTCAAATTCTATAGACATATAGGGTCTAAGCATAATTGGTGTCTATTCATCTTCTATCTCTTTTGTGGATGTATGGGTAGTTTGGTATTCGTATACTGAGAAGTAGCGATACTTGTTTCATGTTATCCGATCAGATATCATAACCATTACATATAGTGATTAAAGGCGTCAGATCTAAGCGAAGTATTTAATGAAGTTAGGATCCCATGGTTTATCTTGCATAAGTAATTAGATTTTAATTCTCATTAGTTAAGTAATTCTTAGTTTAATAATTTGCATTTTAGTTTAATTTAGATAATCAAAACTCAAAATTGTTATTTGTCTTAGCAGTGAATAATAATCATACATTGTTGCATAGGTACATCTACTGAATTAAAACCATAACCAGATCTCTGTGGGAACGAACTTGACTTCTATCTATATTACTTGTGACCACATACGCTTGCGTGTTTTAGTGTAAACAAGTTTTTGGCGCCGCTACCGGGGATCATCGGTGTTTTATTTTTGGTTTATATGCTTGTCAATAGTGGTCGTTAGAGTTCACTGACTCGGATTAGTTACTTATCTATTATTGTGTAGTTCGTTGGTGTTTCAGGTATTTGTTAGAGAGCGTTGACTTTGAAGATGGATTTTCTAAATTACTATGGAGTTCAGCAGGTGGTTTGTGTTTGTGAGCTATGTGCGGACGCACATGAGACGAATCAGTGCTGGAGCAACCAAGGTGGTATTCAACAACCTCAGCAACCTTATCAGCAGTATCAAGGCCAAAAATATGGAGCACAGCCTTACTATCCTCAGAATTTTCTGCAGCAGCAGAACCGGGATTTTCAGCAGCAGCTAGGGCAGAATTTTCTGCATCAGTATGACCCTTGGCAATCTGAACCTCTGAGTTATGAGGAACAACCATATTTTCAATACCATCATCAACAGTACCAGCAAGATGTTCCAGATATGTCATATTTCTTTGGAAGTGAAGAGTTTCAACATCAGCAACCTGCTCCTACTTTTCAGTCAGATGATGTTGTTACTATGGAGGAGCTCAGGATGCTTATAAAGAATAATGAGGAGTCTCTCAAATCTTTGGAGATACTAGTTGCTCGAGTTGTGAGTGCTGTGGAACAAGAGAAACGACAACTCATACTAGAGGCAATTCCAGAAAATAACGGTGACTTGGAGCAAGGTACTGCATGCATAATTGAAGAAGACAAATTCCAAGAGGATATGAGTGTTCACAAGCCATGTGAGGAATTTGATCAAGCTAGTGAGGTGGATGATTTGGAAAGGGCACAATTTGAGACAGACACTGATGAGCTGCACAAATTTCAAGAATTGGTATGTACGTACCAAGAGGATGAAGAACATGGGAAAGATGCAGGTCTTCTACTTATCTCAGAGTTTAAAGATGGAGGTAGTGCATTAGAGCCAATGGAGGAAGTTCTCTTTGAGGAACCAAAGGCTTCAGAAACTTACATTTACCCTCCTCCATTATATTCAAGCGAAGCCCGCGAGTGTGTGTTGTTCTACAAATTGACAGATTTTGGGTCAATAGATGAAGGCATTGGAATAGGACATATTTGTTATACGAATAGCCCAAGCGAGGAGAAGGCGCAGAAAGTGTGCCGCCGTGATGATGATGAAGTCTCGCGAAGAGAGGACCAAGCAAACTATTATCATCCTTAATGGAGGATGGGAAGTAACGTCAAGCTATTGACGTTAAAGAAGCGCTTCTTGGGAGGCAACCCAAGCATTGTTGTATACTGGTGTGTTTTCTACTATCCCTTGTATTTACTTCCATTCAATGCGGACATTGAATATTTTAAGTTTGGGGTGGTTTGAGGGTTTAGTAGTTGTTGTTGTCTTATTTGTTCATGTAGGATTTCATGTTTTGCATATTAGTATTAGTAAATTATGCATTTATGTTCGTGATATTTACGTTTGTTTCATATAGGACATTCTGTTTTTATATATCATGTGAGTTCATAATAGTTTGCATTTGCACCCATGATTGATAGGAATTTTGTGTTGTTGACGCTTTTTGATTGAGAAGTGATATGCTTTGTTCTTGTGCACACACATACACTAGTAAGTTGAAGATAGTAGACTTATTGAATGTTGTAAGTAATTAGAAGGACATGAATATGTGCAAGATGATTTAGTTTGCATGCTTTGAATACAAGTAGGTGCGTTAGAGAGATTTTTGCTTGGGATTGAGTATGTTTTTCCTACCAAGTGAGATTTTGAGCCTTATTGCATATGTGTTGCATATAATTCGTTTGCTTGAGTGTCCACGGATTGTTTGCATTGCTAGCAGTTGTTTGAGGTCTTTCTTGAAACACATGACATTATTTGACTATTAAAATGATAAAGGCATTTAGGAATAACCACATATTTTCCCATATTACCACACCATGTTTACATGATCAATTAGTTAACCCGTTGAGCTTAATCCTATTTTTTCGGTGACATACCACATTACTTGCCTAGACCTGTTTCTTGTATTGGCCTTACATTAATTTGAACCCACATTGTCAAAGGCTAGTAGGGTGCTTAAGGGAGTAATAAGGTGTGCAAGGAGGGGTTTATTGTTGGTCATAATTTTTGGGGGAAATATTGAAATTTGGGTTTGGTTGTTGCTTGATAGTCGGCATGTGTAATAAAATCGTGGGATCATTGTTATTGTCTATATTATTGTTGCTTTAGCTCTCGAAAAAAAAAAAGAAAAAAAATATAGAAAAGAAAACAGAAAAAGAAAAAAAAAAGAGAAAAAAAAAAAATTATGAGAGCATGTTTGTGTTTGTTGTGATCCTACTTTAGTCGACTAGTCGAATGTTTATGTTGGAAGAAAAATAGTAAAAGTATGTGGGGAAAAAATAGGGTGTTGTGTATGATTCATCATGGTACTTACTAGCTTTTGACACTTCACCTGTTTTGGCTTATTTGACATACCTTGTCCCTAGCCCCGTTACAACCCAAATAAAGACCTTTTGATTATCGTCATTGATGTATGTTGTGTTAAGAGTTAGATTGATACCAATTGTTAAGCATGCTTATGATTTTGTTGGAATTGAGTGATACACTTACCCTTGTTCTTGAGTGAATATTCTTTTATGAGTGGATTGTGAGTGTTTACATGTTTTTGCGTATGAGATCCCGAGTTTTGTCTCAAAGATGTGCTCTTGTAGGCTTACCATGTTTACTAACTTATTCTTACACTTGACATGGACTTGTGAGAACTTATGCATGTTCATTGAGTAGACTATGTGAATACTTGCACTTTCGACACCAAGACATTGCGTATTTACTTTGATTCTTAAGTTGATATGGCATGAGAGGATCTGAAGGTATGGTAGGATATTAATTGCATTTTCATTTAGTTGCATTCATGCATTGCATTGCATTGGATTTTGTGGATACATTCGCTATAGGCCCTCACGAGACCTTACTCGTCCACTAAGGCTGCCTAGGGGTTTAAAGGGCTTGTTGAATATGCCAAATGTAACCGTGATCACCTACAGAAGTGGTATTAATTAGTTAATGTTAGTTGTTTATGCTTGAGGACAAGCATCGGTTTAAGTTTGGGGGTGTGATAAGTGGATTTTATATCCACTTAGAGCATTCCATATCGGCTTAAATTGATTGACTTGATCTCAAGTTTGTTGTATTTTTGATGTGTTTTGTGTAGTTGTGCAGGGTTGTAGCTATTGGTTAGTGTTAGTGTTTCTAATCGTTATTAGAGTGGAATTAAGCATTGGAATGAAGATTGGACACTTGTGTTATGCTACCAAGGGGTTACATGTGTCATGGTATTGAAGATGTTAGCTAATGCAAAAGAAACGGAGGAGAAAGAAGCAATTTGTGTAAAATTCGGATTTTCTAGGTAGGTTGCGCAGTATTCACTGTTTTGGCCATATCTGGAGTTCTAGAAATCATAATTCAGCGATCTTACAGCTCACGCGAAGCCTGGGAGATTTTCTACAATATTGGACATATTACAGGCGCAGGCTGCGCGGAATACAGTTGGAGAGGCGCAGGCTGCGCGCCTTAGGGGCAAGTTGCACGCTCGCGGAAAATCCTGAAAATTACTGTTTTGGCCATATCTTGAGTTCTACAAGTCCGTTTTGGACGATCTTACTGTCCACGTGAAGATAACGAGATTCTCTATCATTCTAAAGTGGTTCAGGGGTCCAATTACAACTGGAACGGTCCAGAAATATTGAAGAAAAGTTAGCTACGAATTTTCCTTCAAAACCGAATCAGTTTAGGAAACGTATTATGTGCCGAACTGCAGAAATTCAACTTTGACAAGGAAATTGCTATAATTCCTACTTCTAATAAGTATGGTAATTGATCTGGGTGGCTAGAACATTCCAGAATCAGATCTACACATGGAATTTGCAATTCTATTCTCATTCAAGAACGGAAATTGCCATACTCCTATTCCAACTCTAAAACGGCAATTGCTTGATGGAGAGGCAAATTCAGCCTATAAATACACATCTTGGGGGACAGAAAAAAACACACCATTACATATCAATTACTTAGTTTTATTTGTATCTTTTCATACTTTGTTTTTATCATGGTTTCATCAGATCCCATGATGACGAGAGGTTCGATTATGAACTAATCGTTGTCGTGGGATTCTAACTGATTTATTTATGGAGCTTTAGTATTTTGATTGCTTTAAAGATCTGTGTGTGATGTATGTCTGATATCCTCGTATGGTTATGCTTAATTGTTAGATGCGTAGCTAACATCTAATTTGTTAATCTCTTGTGAAGTGAAAGTGGACCTTGAGATTTAGAACTTGCCATGCTAGCATAGGTTCATGATTGTTTATCAACATGATTCGTAGTATGAGATGAGAATACTTATATTGCCCTGTGTGATCTTTATGGATAACTTGCTCTTCAACCGTTATGTTTTCAAATTCTATAGACATATAGGGTCTAAGCATAATTGGTGTCTATTCATCTTCTATCTCTTTTGTGGATGTATGGGTAGTTTGGTATCGTATACTGAGAAGTAGCGTATACTTGTTTCGTGTTATCCGATCAGATATCATAACCATTACAAATAGTGATTAAAGGCGTCAGATCTAAGAGAAGTATTTAATGAAGTTAGGATCCCATGGTTTATCTTGCATAAGTAATTAGATTTTAATTCTCATTAGTTAAGTAATTCTTAGTTTAATAATTTGCATTTTAGTTTAATTTAGATAATCAAAACTCAAAATTGTTATTTGTCTTAGCAGTGAATAATAATCATACATTGTTGCATAGGTACATCTACTGAATTAAAACCATAACCAGATCTCTGTGGGAACGAACTTGACTTCTATCTATATTACTTGTGACCACGTACGCTTGCGTGTTTTAGTGTAAACAAATTTTTTGCGCCGCTACCGGGGATCATCGGTGTTTTATTTTTGGTTTATATGCTTGTTAATAGTGGTCGTTAGAGTTCACTGACTCGGATTAGTTACTTATCTATTATTGTGTAGTTCGTTGGTGTTTCAGGTATTTGTCAGAGAGCGTTGACTTTGAAGATGGATTTTCTAAATTACTATGGAGTTCAGCAGGTGGTTTGTGTTTGTGAGCTATGTGCGGACGCACATGAGACGAATCAGTGCTGGAGCAACCAAGGTGGTATTCAACAACCTCAGCAGCCTTATCAGCAGTATCAAGGTCAAAAATATGGAGCACAGCCTTACTATCCTCAGAATTTTCTGCAGCAGCAGAACCGGGATTTTCAGCAGCAGCTAGGGCAGAATTTTCTGCAGCAGTATGACCCGTGGCAATCTGAACCTCTGAGTTATGAGGAACAACCATATTTTCAATACCATCATCAACAGTACCAGCAAGATGTTCCAGATATGTCATATTTCTTTGGAAGTGAAGAGTTTCAACATCAGCAACCTGCTCCTACTTTTCAGTCAGATGATGTTGTTACTATGGAGGAGCTCAGGATGCTTATAAAGAGTAATGAGGAGTCTCTCAAATCTTTGGAGATACTAGTTGCTCGAGTTGTGAGTGCTGTGGAACAAGAGAAACGACAACTCATACTAGAGGCAATTCCAGAAAATAATGGTGACTTGGAGCAAGGTACTGCATGCATAATTGAAGAAGACAAATTCCAAGTGGAGGTGAGTGTTCACAAGCCATGTGAGGAATTTGATCAAGCTAGTGAGGTGGATGATTTGGAAAGGGCACAATTTGAGACAGACACTGATGAGCTGCACAAATTTCAAGAATTGGTATGTGCGTACCAAGAGGATGAAGAACATGGGAAAGATGCATGTCTTCTACTTATCTCAGAGTTTAAAGATGGAGGTAGCGCATTAGTGCCAATGGAGGAAGTTCTCTTTGAGGAACCAAAGGCTTCAGAAACTTAGATTTTAATTCTCATTAGTTAAGTAATTCTTAGTTTAATAATTTGCATTTTAGTTTAATTTAGATAATCAAAACTCAAAATTGTTATTTGTCTTAGCAGTGAATAATAATCATACATTGTTGCATAGGTACATCTACTGAATTAAAACCATAACCAGATCTCTGTGGGAACGAACTTGACTTCTATCTATATTACTTGTGACCACGTACGCTTGCGTGTTTTAGTGTAAAAAACAGTCAGAGTCTGTAACAAAGAAAGCTAAAACTCTTCAACTACCAGATACTGCATCAATTCTTCTACAGGAACAAGTTATAAAAGATGTAGTGTCAGGGACTACTATAAATTTGAAGAATGTAGGATTTACACAGGAGGAAGTGATGAAATCACAAGATGTTCAATCTACTTCTTCTGGTGTTGAGAAGCAAGTTCATTCAAGATCAAAGGAACCATCTTACTGGACTATGAGTCAAAACTTACAATCTCTAATTCCTAAAAAAAGGACTGGACTTCGTCATAGTGAGATTGGAAAGCATACCACAGATGTTACAAAGCTACAGGCTGATCCTTATTCACTCTTGGACGAGTTTGGTGAAAAGATGACTCAAAGACATCTTAATAAGTTGATTTCTGCACAGCTTGTTCAGAGAGTGAAGACATATCAAGAATATGATAAAAGAAGAGGAATGGTTGATAAAGAAGAAACAGAAGTTTTTCTTGTATGCTTCTTATCTGATGGTAGAGTGAGGTGGATGGATTTGTCTACGTTCTTATATCACAAGAAAGAAGAAGAGTTATCATATGTTCGATTCTTGTTACACAAAAATGCTGTAGTTACTCAGAACTATAATGCATCACTTATGCACTGGATGGTGAAATTGATAAATTGTTGAAGAGATTGTATGGAGCAAAGAAGGAGAATGTACCACTTTTCAAGCTACATTATGTTGATGATGATGGTAAAGACAAAGAGCTTGAGTATAAGTCATTAAAGATCAATGTTGATGATGGGGGATCTTTTGTCTTTTATCAAGCTATGGAATGGAAGTTTGATTCTGTTTCTATTAAAAATCTTAATCACTTTAGATACAGGCCAGACAAGTTAAGAGCTCTGCATTATCAAATCATTACTGATAATGGTGACATGTTAGATCTGAAACAGAGTGTTGGTGAAGTCTTAGCCAAAACTGAAGATGCTCTGCTTGAAGAATTTCTCAAAGATAATTCACAGTTCAGAAGAATTAAGGCAGATTGAGTAATTGAGGTACTTGTGTGACTCAACTTCATGTAAATAATAGATTCATGTATATTCTATTATAGTTGCATTGTTAGAGGTTTTGACATCAACAACTCAGATTTATGTTTCATGTTATAAAGCATAAATAGGGGGAGATTGTTAGGAATAAATTCATGAGTTGTTATGTGTATAATAGAATGACATAACACTTCTTGTAATACCTTGATATTATAAAGGGTTTAGCATTTGATTAAGGAGATAAAAGTTCTTCAAGATCTGTAGAAACGGTGAACAGTACATGACCAGAGACTGAAGTCACGGACTAAGAGTTTTCAGGGACTATGACAGACCCTGACTGTATCGAAGCTGCAGAATTGGAAAGTGCTATACTTTAGGATCTTGTATTCAGAAGATGGAAAGAAGTGTGCATGAAGAAAAGAATCAAAGCATTGTTGGAAACTATCAACTGGACGGCAGAAGATTACCATGTATTAATTATTACTTTCTGTTATTAGTTGATATGTAGTATTATAAATACTCTCTATATCATTGTAAAAAGTGTTAGTAAGTTCGTTCGTGAGTATAAGGTTTGTATTCGAGAGTTTGAAACAAACAGAGAGAGATTTGTATTGAGAGCAGCTGCTAAAGGTATTATACACCTTTGGTAGAGTTTGTATTTGATTTTATTAATACAAAAAGTTTGATTTATTCGTTTGTTCTTGTTTATCTAATCAAGTAAAAATCAGACACGATTACATAACTTGTATTCAACCCCCCTTCTACAAGTTATTCGAGTTAACACGTCCGTTGACCAATATTTGCAATCTCTCGCAGAGGTCTCCTAGGTTGTTCGAGGGGGAAGATGTAGATATCACTTTTACTGAAGAGGATGCTTCTTGGGTACATCATCCCCACACTGATGCTTTGGTAATTGAGGCAAGAATTGGATCATACGAGGTTCATAGAGTATTAGTGGATAACGGAAGCTCTGTGAATTTGTAATCCTACTCAGCTTTTAAGAAGATGCATTTCCTGGATAAGGATTTAACCCTGACGAAAGACACTTTGTATGGTTTCACCAATAACCAGGTCCCCATCAAAAGTAAGATTCAGTTGCCGGTTACTTTAGGTGATAAACCTTGCTGCATTACACAGTTATCAGAGTTTATTGTTATTGAGGACAACATGAACTATAATGCTATCCTTGGAAGACCAATTTTGAAGGAGATGAAGGTGATAACCTCAATTTACCACTTGACTATGAAGTTTCTAACACCGAGTGGTATTGGTGTAGGTCGAGGATGCCAGTATGAATCTAGAGAATGCTACACAAAAGCTTTGCAACATGCTGCCAAAGCTGCCAAACTCCCTGAGCCTAAAATAGAGGTTCCTGACGATTTCCCAGGGAAGAATCCAGATGACATAACAGTTGATTTGTGAAGTCAGCCACTAGAGATTTCACAACATCTTCTTGTAGAGCAGTAAGAATTGAGGAGATCATGGAGTGAGGTTCCAGTTTTTCAGGGACCGGAGACCCCTTACTTGTCAATAGAAAATGCACCCCCTATGGATAAGGATGGTGATGTGTGTATGATAGAAGGATTAGATGTTGAAAATTCTCGAAAGATGAAGCATAATGGGGGTAGTGAGGATAGTTAGTCAGCATCTAAGAGAAGGAATGTCATGAATGGAGCCTGTACGCCACCTACTGTTGAGGAATCTCAAGGGGATACAGTTAGAGAGATGGATATAGATTTGGATCCTCGAATGCCAGAAACCGTGGTTAAGGCCGGACCAGCTGGTGAGACATTGGATGTGAAGATAAATGACAAAGATGGTGCAAAGGTGTTGAAGATTGGAGCTCAGCTAGAGCCCACTTTGAAGGAATCTCTCATCTCTTTCTTGAGCAAGAACCTGGATGTGTTCGCATGGCGCCATGCAGATATGGAAGGAATAGATCTGAAGGTCATGTGCCACAAGTTGAACATTGATCCAGAGAAGAAAGGTATAAGACAGAAGCGAAGGCCAGTTAGTGGGGAGAGAGCTCAAGCATTGAAAGAAGAGGTAGACAGGTTATTGGATGCAGGTTTAATTAAAGAAACTTTCTATCCTGTATGGTTAGCAAATCCAGTCTTGGTGAAGAAACCTAATGTAAAATGGAGAACCTGTGTGGTCTTCACGGATCTCAACAAAGCATGCCCAAAGGATAATTTCCCACTGCCACGAATTGATCAGCTAGTGGATGCAACAGCCGCACAAGCTTTACTCAGCTTCATGGATGCATATTCAGGTTACAATCAAATCCCTATGTATGAACCTGATCAAGAGCATACATCTTTTATTACGGATAGAGGTCTTTACTGTTATGTATGCATGCCATTTGGATTGATTAACGCTGGAGCCATATATCAACGGCTAGTAAACATGATGTTTAAAGAGCAAATTGGCAAAACCATGGAGGTATATGTGGATGATATGCTAGTTAAGTCCAAGGAAGCTATTGACCATGTGAAGCACTTAGAGGAGATGTTCGGAATCCTACGAAAATACAGAATGAAGCTAAACCCCCAGAAGTGTGTATTTGGGGTGGAATCTAGGAAGTTCCTAGGGTTCATGGTGAATCACAGAGGTATAGAGGCAAATCCTGCCAAGATTAAAGCATTGATTCATATGAAGTCACCAAGGAATGTGTGAGAGGTTCAGTCTCTTACAGGAAGAGTTGCACTTTGAATAGATTTATTTCGAGGTCTACAAATAAGTGTCAATAGTTTTTTAAAGATATAAAGAAAGGAAGCAAGTTTGAATGGACAGAAGAATGTGAGATAACCTTTGAAAAGCTGAAAGAGCACTTGGGAAGCCCACCATTGTTAGAAAAACCAGTTGATGGGGAGACGTTAATACTCTATATAGCTGTGTCGGAATATTCTATCAGTGCAGTCTTAGTTCGGGAAGAAGATGGACAGCAGAGCCCAGTCTATTATGTTAGTAAGAGATTGCTTGATGCAGAAACAAGGTACACAGGAATGGATAAGCTGGTTTATGCTTTGATTCTAGCTTCCAGGAAGCTACAACCTTATTTTCAAGCTCACAAGATTGAAGTAAGAACCTCCTACCCGCTTAGGCAAGTGATGCACAGGCCAGAAACCTCGGGAAGAATGTTAAAATGGATTGTGGAGTTAGGACAGTTCGACATAGAGTATAAGCCGAAGACAACAATCAAGGCTCAAGCTTTAGCAGATTTCTTGATCGAGTTTCCACCTCACGTAGAGGTTACTGGTCAGGAGGTGCCGAGAGAATTGATGAAAGAGCAGATAGAAGATAATAATTGTGCACCTTGGTGGACTTTGTATGTGGATGGAGCTGCTAATAGCAATGGAGCTGGGGCTGGCATAGAGCTGGTTAGCTCAGAAGGACACAGACTTCATAGCTCGATTCATTTTGCTTTTAGAGCTACCAACAATGATGCAGAGTATGACGCATTGATCGCAGGTCTCGATCTGGCATTAGATAGGAAAGTCGAGAATATCAGAGTGTTTATTGACTCGATTTTAGTAGTTTGGCAGATTCGTGGTGGATTTCAGGCAAGAGGTCCACGAACTGACCTGTATTTGAGATACTCCCAGGAGTTGCTTGCAAAGTTTCGAGAGGTGAAGCTGGATCAGATACTTCGAGGAAAGAATACAAATGCAGATGCATTAGCCAAGTTACGCTCACAAAGAGAGTCCACGTTGCTGGGGGTAATTCCACTCCAGATTCAAGAACAGCCTAGTGTTTTCAAAGAGGATGTGATGGACATCGACTTCCCAGTTGAAGATTTATGGATGACTCCAATCTATAGCTTTTTGACAAGGGGAGAGATACCTCCCAATCAAGATGAATCCAGGAAACTGAAGTATCATGCAGCCAAGTATGTGATTTATGATGGAATCCTATATAAACGAGGATTTAATCAGCCTTTGCTTAAGTGTGTAGCTGGAGAACAATGTAGATATATTCTCGAAGAGATTCACGAAAAAGTGTGTGGAAATCACTCGGGGGGTAGCTCTTTAGCTTTGAAGGTTCTTCGACAATGATACTACTGGCCAACCCTCAAAACAGATGCTTACAAGTTTGTTCAGGCATGCGGCAATTGTCAAAAGTTTGCAAATTTTGATAATAGGCCTGTAGCCCCAATCAAGCAGATTGTCAGCCCTTGGCCATTCGTAGTTTGGGGGATAGATCTCATTGGAAAGCTCCTAACAGGAAAGGGAGGAGTAAAGTATGCAGTGGTAGCAGTTAATTACTTCACAAAGTGGGCAGAGGCAGAACCACTCGCTAAGATTACCGCATTAAAATTGACTGAATTTGTTTTTCGAGCCATTCTTTGCAGGTTTGGTCTTCCCAGAAGTTGATTTCTGATAATGGGAAGCTGTTTGATAGCAAAGAGCTTAGAGTATTGTGTGAGCAGTTCGGAATTCAGAAAGCATTTTCAGTAGTGTACTATCCGTAGAGTAATGGACAAACTGAAGCTGTGAACAAGATTATCAAGCATACTTTGAAGACAAGGCTTGAAGATAAGAAGGGAAGCTAGCTAGAGGAGCTTCCTGGAGTTCTGTGGTCGTATAACACCACCCCTCGAACAACGACTGGTGAGTCTCCCTTTACTCTAACTTATGGTTGTGAAGCTATTGTACCTGTAGAAGTTGGCGTAGGTTCCTTGAGAAGAAAACACTATAACCCCGAGAACAATGAGGTCAATCATAGACTTTACTTGGACATGGTTGAAGAATTAAGAGCAGAATCTCAGATAAAGCTAGCAGCTTATCAGCAGAGAATTCGGAGGTACTACAACAAAAAAGTGAAAGCAAGGCCTTTTAAAGTTGGAGACCTGGTTTTGAGGAGATTCATGCCTAATACCAAGATTCTGGCGCATGGAGCTTTTGGAGCAAATTGGGAAGGTCCTTACCAGATAAAGTCAGCCATTTGGGAAGGAACCTACCACCTGATTGATATGGATGGGAACCTCATTCTGAGAGCTTGGAATGCAGAGCATCTCAAGAAGTATTATCAGTAATTCTCTTTTACTATGTTTTCCTTAGGAAAAGTAAGGCTCTTTCAGCCCAAGAATAAAGGCAGCTTATTAGTTATAGCTGACCAGAATTGTTAATTTCAGTATTTGTTTATGCATGTACTCGGGGGGTACCTGATATGAACCTCCCAATTTGCAAGACAGTTTTTAGTATTGAGCATTGATAGCTCTACATTGAATCTTTTGATTGCAATATTGATGATGATAGCTTCCTAATAGTTCTTTTACGTAACAATAATTACCCAAAAGAACTGGGGGTAGTATTCCTACTTAGACAGTATTGTGCCTGATATGATTAGCTATTTCATATGCCAATTTGAAAATTTTAAGTGCTTGTTTTAGTACTTGCATTTTGAAACAGGTTACTTTGACGAACAGGTTCCTGTAGCATTGACAGTATATACGAAGTATGAGTATGATTTGACAGAATGCAGATAGAATGTGGAGACCATGATTGATTAAAAAATGAGAAAAGCCTCAGGTAGCTTCCTGAGCACGAGTAAAGTTTCAGGTAGCTTCCTGAACACGAGTAAAGCCTCAGGTAGCTTCCTGAGCACGAGCAAAGCCTCAGGTAGCATCCTGAGCATGAGCAAAGCCTCAGGTAGCTTCATGAGCACATTCATTTGAAAAGCCTCAGCTGACTGAGCAAAGTATTTGATTTAAAAGCCTCAAGTTCCTTGAGCACATGATTAAAGTCCTGACAAAAGGCACCTAAAGTCCTGACAAAAAGCATCTAAAGTCCTGAAGAAAGGCACCTTAAAGGAACCTGTATGGAGTCGAGACTGGCATACGGGAACCTAAAACTACATGTTTCACCCCTCCATGGAGCCGCCACTGGCACGAGAGGAAGTGGGAACTTGTGTGGAGCCTAGACCGGCACACTTGTTCTTAAAGAGAAGCCTAATAAGCTCTCCCTCATGTGGAACTGCCTTTGGCACATGGGAAGAAGGAATAAGTTCCTTAGCATTTACCTTCATAAGATGTCTAGCCTGACACATGAAGGAGAGGAATCTGTATGGACTCCCAGAACGGCGCACGGGTTCCTAAAATTGCCTCGAGGCAAAAGGAACCAACATGGAACCTAGACAGGCATGTTGGGACCTAGAATTTAGGATTGGGAACCAATCAGGTGACTTCCAAGAGTTGACCCGTGTTTAACAAGATGATTTTTACTAACATTAACTAGTTTCTGTTTCGTGTTTCTCGTTTACTTTACAGGATTAATGGTCATCAACAGTTATTCGCAAGGAACCTGATTTAGGTATTCACCAATGAAAAGTTAGAAGGTTAATAAGGAAAGTTTTTAGTTCAGATTATGGTTTTGGAATCACTATTCGAAGCATGAGAGAAAAGGGTCTAAGCTTACAAGTAGGTTGTGACAATATTAGGTTTTGTTAAGAAAATTATTGGCGAAAATATAAATATATTCTGGTTCTTACAATGGGTTAGCCCACGTAAGCTTGAGTATGTGAATATGAAAGCTAAGTAATTTTCGAGACAAGAAGTAAAGAAATATTTTATGAATCTTAGAAAGAAGGGTGTGATATGCAGCAAAGGCACAAATTCAAAAACTAAGCACACACAAGCAGAAGCAAGAGATATAGAAAAAGTAGATAGTTATCATTGGAAACATAAGAACTAAAAGGGCACTGTGACCCTGAGAAACCAACATTGAAAGTTATTGGCACGAAGGCCATAGAAACCAGATTCAGAAGGTACATCCCGTGAGGCACTACGAGGGGCCCGCAACCTCAAAAAGTTATCAAAGTTTAAAAAGGCTTATAGCAGATTTAAGAAGAGGGAACTTTGTCAGAATCCGGCGTGATGGCTGATGCTGGGAGAACAGGTGGAGTAACTTCAGCAGCAAGAACCTCTGCAGTCTCAGGAATGGGACCTAGAGACCTCTCAACCATAGCAACGGGAGGTACAGGGTCTTGCGGAATCGTAGCTTCCGCCTCAAAGTCGTTGATCATGTTTACAACATCCTCACCCAACAGAGACCAGTTTAACTCAGGCATCTTCTCCCACATGGAGCGCATATAATCTCGAATACCTTCGTCGTAGCCCTCATCGTACCTGGCTTTCTCCTTGGCAAGTATGGATTCTTTCAGGGAAGCAGCAGCAGCATTTAAAGCGTCAACCTGAACTTCCAATTCACTGATTTTCTCCAGCATCGATAGTTTCTCATCATTTAAAGCTTTAACTTGCCCTTGAAGCTCATCTTTACTGTTTTTCAAGGAGGTCTCAACAGTTTTTGCCCTTCGAACAGCAGCAGTAACCAGATTCATCCTCTCCTCCTTAGCAGCCAGCTCCTCCTTGAGTTTGGAAACCTCTCCTTGCAATCGGAGATTATATTGAGTCTTCTCTGCAATCTCATCACAAAATCGGAGGGTGAAGAAAGTATTCTGGGCCGAGGAAACCTCATAGCGTTGATAGCTTCAGTAGAGTCCATCTTAGACCAACCAGCAATGATTTCAGGGGACACATAGGTATCAATCATATCTTTGAAATGATTTTAAAAGGTAGCTGGATCAACCTTCACAGCTTTGTTTTTTCTCATGAATCGTGTCTGAGAGCTTCCCGACAGATCTAAGGTAGTTTGAGCTAACTTGCATTTGGAGGAGTTTGATGGTTGGTTTTGAACAGAAACAGGAGCTGGAACCTGGCTGATAGGAGTTGCTATAAGGGGAACCTCCTTTACATCATCTTCTGTTTTGAAGATCTCATCCACATTCTTCGACCTTTTAACAAAGGAATGAACTTTGGGAGCCATATCTACAATAGTAAACAAATGAAGATTAGAGGAGTATATATGAAATAAACAAATATGATTACACAGATATAGTCAAAAGGAAAAGCATAATGACAAGGAAGTTCATACCAGGACTTGAAGGGATAAAACCCAAAGCACTTAGATTATCAGGAGTCATTAGAATCATACAGTCCCTAGTGGAAGCTGATAGTTTCAAGATTTCTTTTGTTCTTTCCAAACAAGTTCCAGTTAAAACAGTTTGCTTGGGAATATTAGGTCGACGATTGAACTCATATCTAACATACGGGCAATTATAACAGTACAGAAATTGTTATGGCTATTTGTAAGAACCCCAAATTTTGGATCTAATTAAAACTTTTTATTACGTACTGAGGTAATGGTGAATAGTGATTACGACTACGATGTAACGATTGAGATAATGAATGAAAGGAATAGATTTGGATTCAAATGTTTATATGCCATGAAGAATACTATGGGTTGACAACTTAGGTAAGAATAATCTATCTCCTAGGGGAATAAGATATGGCAATTCCAAGCCGGAGAATATTCTCGTGTCATCCGGATCGAAAACGATTAGTCCAGTGGTTCCGTGAAAGGGTTAAGGAACGCCCGAGAAATAGCAAGGACATTGTCACAAATATAGGGAATAAAGGAAGAATATAGAATGAATATTGTTTTTGGTGGAAATGAGAATATTATGAGACGATAATATATAGAAGTATTCGGAACGGATTTCCGAGTTCGTATTAGTGATCCAGGGGGAAAATAAGTATATGTAAAAGCTGTCGGATTCTGAAAAATTGCACTTTTATTTTCTCCGAGAGTTCCCTGGACACTGAAAGACTTAAGAATTTAATGAAGGGATTTAAGGAATATAAATTCGAAAGTTAGTAAGAAAGATGGAGAATGATGGTATTAATATTAAGAAGATTCCCGGTGAACCCTAATTAGAAATCCGTGAGATATTCCTACGAACGATCAATCGAAACGAGCAATAACCGGACAAAGAAACAAATAAATGGCCAAGAGATGACATGTGCAATTGGTGGAAAAAGAATGATACAAGTGACTTACATATAAGTCAACTAACAAAGGAGGAGTGTAATTACAATTAACCAAGAATGGAGTTGCTTGATATAATGCCAACCCTTGGACAAGTAATGGATCAACAATTGGCACCAATAGAGTGATAACAACACAAAAGGCAAGAGATGCATCCAATATAGATAGATATTACTTGTATTATTGCATTAAACACCAAAACACAAAGCAAAACACAAACTCTCTCCATTTTCTTAAACCTGCCCAGCAAGAACCACTATGAAAGAAAAATTCATATCTCCATTTCTGTCCATGATAAAATCACCAAATTTTAACCATAGCCTCTCCACTCCATGGGTAATATTCGCTCAAAATTTCATGGCCAACAAAGTAGTATAGCCTAGTCAAATCCATGCTCAAAGTTGGGGAAACAAATCTGCCCAGTTTCTGTCCAGCAGCAAAAGAGGGCTCAAACCCTAGCTAGGAAGCTTCATATCTGATGATCTAGGACTCAAAACAAAGCTTATGAAGATCCCAAGATGTGGTAATAATTAGAGAGCTAAATTCTTATTTTTCAATTTTCTATGATTTTTACAAGTTTAAGGTGAATAGTAACTTCCAAGAACTAATCTTTGATTTCTTGTTTTCTTTGGTTGATCCAAGCTTTGTTAAGGCTATACAAGGACTAGAACAAGCTTAGTAAGGCTAGTACACACTCCAAGGAAGGTATAAACTTCAAGAACCCAAGTTTTTGTTTTGAGTTTTAATGAAGTTTTAGATGAGTTTTGGTGATGATATTATTATAAGCATGATTATAAGCATGATTATGAATGGGGTTTTGATAAATGTTAAAAATATTTAGATGAATGGAAAGGCATTGCTTGGCCTCAGTTCATGGTTAGAAATCATGCATATGTGTTGTTTGGAGTGGAAACTATGATTATTGGAGGGTTTTGATTTTGGAAATATCCGATTTATAGCCGTCGTAATGCCGAATTTTTGTTAACACATAGAAACCAAGCATGGCAGTTAATGTAGGTTCCTGACCTTGATAATATTATGACTGGTCCTTGTAGATCTCGAGCCATAGATCATTTTGGCACAAGAATCGAGACATTCTGACTTACGATTTAGGAGTTATGGTCAAATTACTAAAATTGGTTCAAAACCGTAAGTAAAAGTTCGTAACTTCAATTGAACCCTCGTAAAACATGTTACTCAGTGGCGAATCTTGGTAGATAAATACTAGGGGTCATAAGGAAGGTATGAAAGAAAACCACATGTCGAATAGATCGTTTTCCGATTTTATAAAAATGTTCGAATCAAGGTTAAACGCGAACGAACCCCTTAAAAGTATAACTTTGGTTATAACTTAGAATACGAACGATAAAACTCGAGGTATAATCTCGGTTCATAATCGATCGACTTTAGAACTTATACGACTTAAGTATATACCGAGTGTGGGTATGATGACATGTCTTAATAATAAACGAATGTCGGATCATATCGGTGATAAAAAGAGTTACACTAAAAGGTGTATAACGAGATAATTCGAAAACGTGTTTCGACAAAAGTGAAGTTTATACTTAGACTTTTAAAAGGTGTTAAGTGGTTAATCTCGAATGTTCTGATTCTTTATAGATCATCGAGCAGACCCAGGACACGCTATCTCCACCCACACCTGAGTACCAGGCAAGTTTCCAATACCTTGGAACTGTTGTTGTGATAATATGTATATCTGTTGTTTCTGATACATATGCCATAGCATGCATGCCTATTGTCAAATTAGTTTATGATACCTGTTCCCAGAATTGATATTGGCTTATAGACTAGATACGAATTATCAGTTATAAGCCGGATTATTTTGATAAGACCCTTAGCGAAGGGCATATGGTATTCATTCTTAAATATAGACCAGGAGTCGGTATTTTGAGATATAGATAGTCGTGGAAACCCGGAGCGATTCCAACGGCAGATTATTATTTATCTTGAGGAATGTTATTATTAAAAATTATTTATATTTCCATAAAGTATCAATTACTTGGAAATATTTCGAGGAATGTTATTCGAGTATTATCTCAGTCGAGAAATATTAAATGAATGTTATTTTCGAATATTCATTTAGAGTTGATTATTTATTGAATATTATTTTGATATTCATTAGAATGTTATTTATTAAATGAATATTACTTTCCAATATTCATTTAAGGTTTATATACTTGATGAATATTATTTTAAAATATTCACTGGAAGTTCTATTTACTTAAGGAATATTATTTCGATTATTCCTTTAAAGTTTTGATTATTAAAGGAATATTATTTGGATATTCATTTAGAAGATTATTTATTAAATGAATATTATTTTCAAATATTCATTTAAAGTTTGACTCATTTATTGAATATTATTTTAAATACTTATTGGAGTCTAATTATTAATGAATATTATTTTGAATATTCATTTAAGGAGGGATTTATTTAGTAAATAATTCTATATATTCATTCGAGGATTACTTACGAGTAACATTATGATTTAATAATATTCCGTAATTATTATTGAGTTAATAAATATTCTTGGAATATTTATTTAATTCTTTTAAATTCTTTTTAAAATGATTTATATTATTTGGAGATTATCTTTCACCTCCAAATATTATGTAAAATATTTCGGAGTCCTACGATTAATATTATATTAAGAAAGGTCCTCAAGATTCCATTCTTCACTCGAATCTATCTCTTAAATTATAAGGGAACCTTACTTGAGAAAGGTTATTTATCTTGTTGACTTCCCGGTCATAATTTATCCTTTTCACTCGCAACTTGGTTGCTATGGACTCATTAAGTCTGTGTGTACCTTCTCATCATTCGAGGGGTAAGATTGTTGGAACAAGTTGATATCCATTAACAAGCAAAAGCTTGGGAAATGTTGGTGAATTTTTCTTTCCAACTAGATACGACTACTTTATGGAGTCTTATCAACAAGTATTTCACTTGGGGAAGGAAGGACAAACTCTACGTTTCAATGCTGTGGATTTATTCGAACTAGGAGTTGTGTGTAAGAGGCCGAGTCGCGCGGTCCATCACAAGGCCTAACCATTGGCCAGGGAGTTACTATTAAAGGCAATCGACAAGTGGAGCCGTTAGTTCTTCCTTCTACCGGTAGTAAAATATATTGGGTTGTACCATCCCCGACTGATCATCAGGGAGTGGGACAGCTGGCGCGTGATAACTCCAGTATTGGTTCATCTCCCAAATTGGGAATTCCCTGCAACACGTATCGAAGAGACTTCTTTCAGGTTGACGGTGTCTTCCGCAACATGTATCGAAGAGACTTCTTTCAGGTTGTAAGACTTCGAAAAATGTTAATAACTGGAATTGCAATATTTTCCTTGCAAGTTCCTCTTTATATGATAAATGATAATATCTTGCTTATTTTCGACATAGCAGATATTCCCACATATATTTACATTTTGAGTTACCTTGTAACTTCATCGTTCATATTATACTGGCATCATTTCCGTAAATGCATGGCATATGGTTTGAAAGATACTTTTGAACTGTTATATATTATCGTTCAGTTAAATATTATTGTTGGTGAACTATTTCTCACCCTTGCTTTATTATTATATCACAACAACAGCTAGACCAGATGACTCGCACAAGGCACACTCGACGCTGGCGAGGACGATGAGACTACCAGAGCTGAAGAGAAAGCTATTGGTAGGATAGATTTATTCTTTCAGTACCAAGTATATGGTCTAGTATGACTTATGCAAATGGATGGCAAAGAGTATGTATTCATATTGAAATTCTTTTGGATTGTAAGAACTCATATTGTGCTCAATAAAATTTGGTAGTTATTCTGATTTCATCTCTGGGACTATAACGGGTGTGTTTTATATTGTTGTGTTGGGTCATAAAGATGTAATTTATTTTGAGTTGAAGTAAGTTCAAGTATTGTGAACAGTAATGGAGACCGTAACGACCGGATCCCGGACCCCGGATCTGGGGGTGTTACACCATTGTTCGAAATTTTGCTTTGCATTTTTTATACACTGACCCTGATGACAAGGCCAGGCAGACAGGTAGAAGCAACCAGAGCTTCTTCCCGTATCTTTGAGCATAAAAAAGTAACCAAGCTCTGAGGCACTCAGATGGGTAGTATATTTACTGGCATACAGGATGTAAGTACTGATTGCTAAACGATAAGAATTAGGAGTAAGTTGCATAGGAGCCAGGTCGTAAAACTTTAATACCTCCCTCAAGAAAGGATGAAGGGGCATGGAAAGACATACCCTCAAAAAAGCAGCAGAGATAACAGCATTTGGGATACCTAGTTCGGGGATTTTCACATCAAACCTGTGAGCTCTCTTACCAGGTTCCGGGATCACTATGGTACAGGGTGGATGAGGACACTCTTCAAAGAGATTCTCTAGTTTCGCAGAGGTCATGATGGAATTGGTTTTCTCACAGAAAGGGACAATCTCTTGTTTACACAACTCTCTTTCAACGGTTACTTCGTTGTCAAAATAAGGTTTAGGAAGCAGGTCATGTTCCGGATTTTACACTTCCTCTTCATCAGTGGGCCAATCATCCCCCAAATCCACAAAGGTAGGAATAAGAGGGTTTGTAGATGGTGAAATCTGAGATTTGATGAGAATGTTTCCAGGTTCATTTACATTGGGGATGACAACCCTAGACCTAGTTCTTTCACCTATTGGCATAGTAGATAAAGGTTGAATTGAAGACTAGTGATCAGAATGAGTGGACTCAGAAGACATCTGCAAAGACAGACGAAGAAGGGTCAGGTTTGAAGGAACCTAAAAGAGAGACTAAGGTCCAAAAACACTTGGACAGATGTAATTAAAGACAAAGAATAATCTAAGAGACTTCAAGGAGATGTACATCGACCACAACATGAATCAAAAAGAAAGTGAGTACAGAAGATGAACAGACGATTGAAAAATATGAAAACATCAAGATAATACGACCGTGAACTGATGAACAAACAAATATTAAAACAAGGTATAGCGAATGATCGTGTGTGCAACATCAAGTGTAAAGAACCAGTACATATATAGACATACATACACCATCAGACAAAAGACAGCATGCAAGATTGAAATGAGCATAAAGTTAAAAATCTAATCGAGAATGTCAAAGAATAGAGAGGAATAGATCAGAATCGTACCTGGGATTGAAGGAAACGGTGAATGGGAAGCTGGATTGAACAAATGATCGTCGAGCTTCTTTTTCTTTCTTTCTCCGAGGGTTTTTGATAAATATTCGGTAAAGGTAAAAATGGAGATGAAGCAGTTCGCGTGCTTATATAGCCAAGGTAAAAAGGGAACAGCCCCGCACACGTGGCAGAGAACTACTGGAGCGGTAAGTGATGAGATGCACACGTGAGAGGCGTGTGAACCTTGGGAACTCATATATTAACTACAGCTTCGGTACTTGATAAGAGTAATTCAAATTTTGAATTATCTCTTGAATAGATTTACTGCCAACCATTATCCCCTCTCGAATTTTTAAATTATAAAAATTCCAAGAGACGTGGTTCCCTGGGAAGCTCGGCACAGACATTGAGTTGATTCCGAAAGTTGTAATTTGAGAAAGAAAATAGCAGGAGAACAGGTTCCTTGATGGGAAGGAAGCTGGCCAAGGATGTATTAGCTGAAAATATTTTATGTCCTGTTTCCTACGACGAGCTAGCTCATGTAGGCTTGGATATATGGTATTGAAGCAAGGTATTGCAAGAAGAATGATTCGATATTGCACCCCTGATCAAAGAGTAAGATAGGTTCCTTTCATATTACATGATTTCAAGGAACCGGGGGGTAGTTGTTGTACCTAAAATTACCATGGGTCAAATTTAGGCCCATTAAGCCACAAGGTACGACCCAAACGAGTAAAAGAATAAATTTAGTACAAGCCATGAAGATCATATATGAAGACATGAGCATCAGACAGAGAAATGACCAAGAAACCATGAATATCATGAGGTTCCCGAAGGCCTGGAAGCTGAGCAGATCACCAATGGACCAGGTTCCTCCTAGCAGAAGAGTTCGAATTAACATAACTAGAACCACGGAAAGAGGTAAGAACGTGCCAAGACTTTATATGAGTTATCCAGCCTAACATATTTGTTATTTGTGCAGGTACAGATACCTAGAAAGAGGTTCCTGAGCAAAAGGTCCCGAAATAAGGAGGTTCATGAGAAACAGGCTCCTGAGATACAGGTTCCTGAGCACCAGGTTCCTAAGAGCAACCGATAGAAAGTTCTAGAAGCCATCTAGAACATATATTGAATTATCATTGGAGTGTAATTCTAGGGCGCAGATGATCCTAGAATACCTCTGATTAATGAGAGAATTATAATAGGGGACGAACTCGAGTTCTACTCTATTTCACCAACTAGTTCGTGAAGGGCTCTAAAGGAACCTGAGTCCAACACGAACTAGGCAATCGAATACAGCTATTCTAGCAGAAACAGAGTCGCATTAGAACTAAGGGTAAGACGAATTCAGCTCTCTGATTTTCTCTAAAGGCATCTGAGATTATTAAAGACACCCTTAAGCTCAGCTCACCCCTACAAACATAACCCAAATCCTCCATTGAACAGTTGATCACTAGCCTTACAACTCACCGAGAACCTCACATAAGTTGTTACGAAATCCACTCATCAACAGCAACGATCCCCTCAAACTAACCAAAACTAACTAGCAAGCAAATGTCTCAAAGAATGCAACTAAATCCAAATAGAGCTCGACTAAGTCCCTGTATACTAACAATACATGAACAAAAACGTGTGTGTGTGCGATGCTCATCAGAAATACTCCCAAAACTAGATCAAAATCATACCTATTCTTCGCCAAGACAATCACAGGTTTATAAATAGAATAAATGGTAAACACTTCATACCCTAAGAACACCTCCATCATCATCGAGTTAGACAGGAATTCATGCTTTATTACTACACACACTATAACAAACAATACTATACACAATACGCATGCTTATTTAATCGTGCAATGGATGAGACCCCAAAAGGCTTATACAATAATACCCATGTAGCGAGCGTTAGGTTAGTGGATCCCAGACTATAAAAGCCTTAGGTCATTAGGCACAAAGTCCCCTAGAACTTAATTACTCGAGTATTAAAGAGCTCACCCTGGTTAATTTTGCATATAAACATTCACATAACTCTTTTTTCCTTCTTTTTTTTCCTTGTTTTTTTTTCTTTTTTCTGATTTTTTTTCTCTTTTTTTTCAATGCAATTTGGAATGAGTATTCTCATCCAATCCTAGACTACTCATAAAAATATGAGCCGGCTACTAGCCATTTGACACCTAGCCATTATTAACAACAATTAGCATGAAATCCCTGGTTTCCCCCAAACTTATACTTTAGTGCTCCTACGCTATCAAGGGAATAACGAAAATTCTAAATATAATCAAGTGATTAAATCTCAAATAAGGATGACTCAACCTAGCCCAAAAGTAAATGATGAGACTGTGTAAAAATTGTGTTTCTGAAGCATGCAAGTCAATTTCATAAGAACTATAAATCATCCCTCCACTCATCATTACCACACTCAATTAGACATCTACCTATCAATCAGAATTAGCCCATTCTAAGGGATCATGAAATATGCATGCCATGAAAATGCAACTAAAATGGACTCATATGATATACGAAAATAAAAACAGAATGTCCTATATGAAATAAACATAAATAACATGAACGAGCATGCATGAATAAGAACTAATATGCAAAACATGATATCTATATGAACACAATGACACATTAACACTAACTACTATACACTACTTATCCCCCAAACCACCCCCAAACTTGAAATATTCAATGTTCGCATTGAATGGAAGTAAATACAAGGGATAGAAGAAAACATACCTAATCGTCGAAACACGTGGGTTGCCTCCCATGAAGTGCTGTCGTTGACGTCATTTAGCCGGACGTTGCTTCTTCACTTCATGGCGGTTTCAAGAGAATAACCGAACCATCCTCAACAGAAAGACCATTCATACGAACGTTAACATCTTGATTGTTTACTCCCAACACAACTCTTCTTTCACTCTTCACCTTGAGTTTTCCACCCGTCGACTTCTTCATCTTCTTTTTCTTCCTCACACCTCTAAGGTGTTTATCCCTCTCAACCGACTGAACAGAATACTCTTCTACCTCATCATCAACTATCCACCTTCTTAACACATTATCATGACCCTCTTCAGAAATCATTAACTGATCATTCAAAAGGACATACCTCAAATGCAGTGGAAGTTTTCCGAGCTTTACATTCGAGAGATCTTGTATGGAAGGTTTATCAGCATCAATTTCCTCGAGCATCTTAACTGACTCAGAATTCTCCGAAAAATATGGAACACTAGGCACTGCATCCATTTCCAAATCACCTTTTTCTTCTTGGAAAGACAATGCAAGGGATTCCACAGAAAAGCACACTTCTGGATCATCTGAAATCTTCGTAGGAGCAAACACATTAAAGGTGGCCTTATCATCTTGCACCCGCATAGTTAGCTCCCCTTTCTGCACATCAATCAAAGTTCGGCCGGTAGCTAGGAATGGCCTTCCCAAGATGATAGGAATCTTCTAATCTTCCTAAAAGTCTAGAATGACAAAATCAACAGGAAAGATAAACTCATCCACCTTTACCAAGACATCCTTCACTATACCTCTAGGATATGTGATCGACCGATCAGCCAGTTGTAATGAGATATTTGTAGGTTTCGGATCAGGTAGACCAAGTTGCATGAAGATAGACAAAGGCATTAGATTGATACTAGCTCCCAAGTCACACAAACACTTGTCAAAAGATAAGTTGCCAATATTGCACGGGATGGTGACACTTCCCGGATCTTTAAGTTTAGGAGGCAACTTTTGCTGCAAAACAGCACTACACTCTTTCGTCAAAGCGATTGTCTATAATTCATCGAGCTTCAACTTCCTTGATAAAATCCCCTTCATGAACTTAGCATAGCTCGACATCTTTTCTAGAGCTTCCGCAAAAGGAATATTAATGGACAATTTCTTGAAGACGTCCAAAATTTCTGAAATTGCTTTCCTTGACTTTTCTGCAAGCGTCGAGGATGTGGAAGAGGAGTGTAATAGCCACAAATCCGTGGTCTGGGATTTAGAGTAGTCACGATCCATTTACTCTTTGTCTTGCTTGTATTACTCACACTGTACATATTTCAATGGCTTATGACCCCACAATATATATCTCTCTCACACACACACACACAGGTTAAAGTCTCAAAAACGATACTATACAACAACTGCGGAATAAACAACTTTTATTACAATACCCAATTGTCTTACAAAATCTGTTATTGAAACAATATATAGGAAATGGTACAATTCCAACTCTGACTTCTGATGATTACAATCTTCTCCTACCATTCATATCTATACATAATTTAAATGCAGCCAGCTGCAGACTGATCCGACTGGTTCGTACTACTCTTTGGGAACACTGGTGCCATGACATCCTGCTTCACTGCTCTATAATATATATATATATAAAACAATAGCAAGAGTGAGCAAATAGCTCAGCAAGGTAATGAAAACATGGCATAACTCTGCCTATGACTTAACCCAGACTAAGGCGGGTATAAGACAATAATTGTCAAAATATCTCTTTACCGAAAGTATTTCCTTATCGGAATATATTCCAAAAAACAGTACTGTTGTAGTACTTCAAGTATCATTTTCATAATATCTCTGTAAACTTTGGATATTCATACTATGAACAAAGTTCTAGTATAATATATAAGATGAAGTTACAAGGTAATTCAATATAACCTTTCTGTAAAATAACTGCTATATAAAATATAAGCAGAATATCCACATATAACCTAAAAGATGAAGTTATAAGGTGATTCAATATCAACAACCTCCTTTTCACAACTCATGTTATGTAAGGTATCAACAGAGTCATAAAATATAAGATGAAGATGAAGTTACAAGGTAACTCAAAATATAATTGTTCTGTGGAAATATCTGCTATGTCAAAGATAAGCAAGATATTAATAATTTTCATAATAGAGGAACTTGCAGGAAGAATATTACAATTCCAGTTCAAACACTTTTCAACCCTGCCAACAATGATAATGCTGCAGATAATTTCCCAATTTGGAAGATGAACTAATACTGGAGTATTCACCGCGCCCGCTATTCCATCTACGGTGATCAGTCGTAGCATGTATAGCTCAAATTGAGTTTTACTACTGGTAGAAGAAAGAACTGACGGATTTACTTGTCTACCGCCCTGCTAGATCTCCCCGGCCAACGGTTGGGCCAATGGGATGGACCGGCGCTACTCGGCCTCTTACACGACTCCTAGTTTGAATAACATCCATGACTCTGGAACGTAAAGATCCTCCCCCTTTCTCCAAGTATAATACTTGTTGATAAGACTCCACAAAGTAGTCGTATCTAGTTGGAAAGGAAAATTCACCAATATTTCCCAAGCTGATGCTTGTTAATGGATATAAGCTTGTTCCATCAATCTTACCCCTCGAGTGTTGAGGAGGTAACCAAAAAGACTTATATTAATGTTTGAAAAGAATCAAGATGTGAGTCAAAAGGTAGTTTAACAAGTATATGACCGGGCAGTCAAATAAATAACAGCTCTCAGGTGAGGTCCCCTTATATGTTTTTGGAAGTTTGAGTGAGTATTTAAATCTCTTATAAGAAAGATTTAAATGAAAATAGAGTTTTGGGAACCTCCCCTTGATAAAATAGTCATAAAAGACTCCGAAATATTTTACATAATATCTGAAGGTGAAAGATATTCTTTAAATAATTTAAGTCATTATAAAATGAATTTAGAAGAATTTAAATAAATATTCCAAGAATATTTATTAAATCAATAATAAGTCATGAATATTAATAAGTCATAATATTGCTCGTAAGTAATCCTCGAATGAATATATAGGAATATTTACTAAATAGATCTCTTCTTAAATGAATATTTAAAAATAATATTCATTTAATAAATAATATTCTAAATGAATATCCAAATAATATTTTTTTAGTAATCAAAACTGTAAAGGAATATTCGAAATAATATTCTCTAAGTAAGTAGAACTTCAATTGAATATTTAAAAATAATATTCATCAAGTACATAAAATCTTAAATGAATATTTGGAAGTAATATCCATTTAATAAATAAAATTCCAATGAATATCAAAGTAATTATTCATTAAATGACCAAACCCTAAATGAATATTCGAAACTAATATTCATTTAAATAATTAAAGCTCAAATGAATATTAAAATAATATTCAGTAAATAAATAAAATCGAATGAATATTCAAAATAATATTCATATAGTATTTCTCGATTGAGATAATGCTAAAATAACATTTGATAAGTGGAATTTTTATCCACTATTTACCTTCCGTTTGGACTTTAATCGTTTGCATGTTCTCAAGTTTCGTTGTCAATTGATATGTTTTTGTGTTCATTGTGTAGGTTGTGTCGTAACGTCATTATGGTGTTAAAATGGTGATTTGGACGATGTGAAAATGAATTTAGGATGTGTGAAGAAAAATGGTTCAGTTTGCAAGAATTGTGGAATGATTTGCTAAGTGGGTGAGCAGAATCAGGAGCTGTTGGGAGCCATGGCGCGACGCTGGGGCGCTATTGCGCTTGGGAGAGTGCTGCGGCGCTCGAAGGAGGCGCCATTGCGCGTGGTTTTCAGGAGGATATCCAGCAGCTTGCAGGCGCCATTGCGCTTGGAGGAGTGCCATTGCGCCAAGAGAAGGGCCATGGCGCTCGAATGAGGCGCCATTGCGCTTGGTTTAGGCGCCATAGCGGATTTCTGTTGCTTGCCGGGTCAATTGTTTGGGCCTGATTTTAGGGTATCTATATATGTATTAGAAAAGACTGAAAAAATCATCTATCGTAGTTCTTAGTTTTTCTTAGCGGCTATCAACATTTTCATCTTATTTTCTCAAGAACAATTCAAGGAAATTCTCCAAGCTAGTGACAAGCAAGGATTATTCTTTGGAACCTTTGTACTCTTCTATTTTGGGGATTTAATTCTAAACCTTATTCCTTCTTCTATATTTATTTGTTTATCTTAGAATTATGTTTTGCATAGAACCCATGATGGCAATTAGGTCAATTATGGGCTAATTCGTTATCATGGGGTTTTAATGGATTTTGCTATGGATTCTAGAAATTGATTGTTATTTATGCCTTGGTGTGTGATTGAAAGTATTGATTGCCTAGTATGTTTATGCTTATTCGTTATAAGTGAGTCGCGAACACTTGTAATTGCTTGTTTAATCCTGGTGAATGCGAAAGTGGATCTAGGGTTTAGAACAATTCATGCTAGCATAGGTTTTTGCATGTGAAGAACATGTATTAATTTATGGTGTAATTCTAACCGTCTTGCATCGACTATGTGGTTTAACGGGTGCTTGATTTTCAACCGGTATGTGTTCAATTGCTATAGACATATAGGGACTGCACATACTTGGTGACTAATTGACTTCTATCAATTGTGGATGATCAGTAGGATGGTATATACACAACGAAAGTTGGTGTGTATCAGTTTAGCGCATCTAATCAGTAATCAACACCATCACATACTAGGTTAAAGGGCATAAGATTCTAGATGAAGTGGTTAATGAAATTGAAATCCCATGTTTGTTTATTATCAATTAATAGTTAAGTTATTTTCTCGTAATTTCCTTAGTTGGCAATTAATCATTAGTCAATTAAAACCAAATTTGTTATTGTCTTGGCAGTGAGTGTAAATCATAAGCTGGTGTATAAGTGAACAAAAACGAACAATTTGAGTCTCTGTGGGAACGAATCCTATTTACCGTATATTACTTGTTGACCACGTTCTCTTGCGTGAATAAGTGCGAACAAGTTTTTTGGCGCCGCTGCCGGGGACTCGGTTCATTGTTTGTTTAGTTTATGTTCTTGTCATCAATTTGGATTAAATTCACTGACTCGGACGATTTTCTCACCAATTTTCTTGGTGAATTTTTCAGGTACTTAACTTGAGAGTGTATGCAAACACGCTCTCAAGCTCGGAAGAAATTGTTTCAGAGAACGGAAATAGAAGTTCAGTCATCTGTTGCTACGGAAGAGACTGAACCACTTGACACTATGGGAGCACCACAGGGTGAAGCAGCAGCTAACAAGGCGCTGAAGGAATATTCTCAGCCCAAGATTGATGATATTCAGTCGAGTATTGTGCGGCCGGCTATTGCTGCAAATAATTTTGAGATCAAGCCGGGCACGATCCAAATGGTCCAGAACTCAGTCCAGTTTGGGGGTTCACCTGTTGAGGATCCCAACATGCATATCAGGGATTTCATTGAGATCTGTGATACCTTCAAAACCAATGGAGTTTCTGAGGACGCTATTAAGCTAAGGTTGTTTCCATTCTCTTTGAGAGACAAAGCAAAAAGCTGGTTGCATTCACTTCCAGCAGGTTCTATCACTACATGGGAAGATCTTGCGCAAAAGTTCTTGACTAAATTCTTCCCTATGGCAAAGACTGCTGCCATGAGGAATGCTCTTACACAATTTAGTCAGCATTCTGGTGAATCACTATGTGAAGCTTGGGAAAGGTACAAGGAGATGCTCAGGAAATGTCCTCATCATGGGATGCCCAATTGGATGGTCATAAATGGCTTCTACAATGGGTTAAGTCATTCTCGAGCAATGCTTGATGCAGCATCTGGAGGAGCTCTGTGGGCCAAAAGCTATGAAGAGGCCTATGATTTGATTGAAATGATGGCTGCAAACGAGTATCAGAATCCAACCCAGCGTATTCCACAAGGTAAGGTTGCAGGTGTACTTGAAATGGATGCCACAACAGCTATAGCAGCTCAGCTACAGGCTCTAACCATGAAAGTGGATTCGTTGGCTAAGGTGGGGGTTCAACAAGTCGCCATGGTTTGTGAATTGTGTGCAGGGGCTCATGACACTAATCAATGTGCAATTTCTAGTGAGTCGGCACAGTTTGTCAGCAATTATCAGAGGCCTTCACAACCTGCTCCTAATACATATCATCCCAACAATAGGAATCATCCAAATTTTAGTTGGAGCAACAATCAGAATGCTATGCAACAACCATCTCAGGGTCAGCAGTATAGTTCAAGGCAGTTCAATAATTCGGGTTATCAACAACCCTATGCCCAACGGCCACCATACAATCCACCTGGATTTCATCAACAGCAACCAGGAAGTCATGTGCAATCTAATGAGAAGTCAGAAATGGAAGAATTGCGAATGATGTACAAGAGTCAAGCAGCATCTCTGAAAACTCTTGAAAATCAAATGGGCCAACTGGCCAATGCTCTTTTGAACAGACCTCAAGGGCAATTACCCAGTGACACGGAAGCAAATCCGGGTAAAAAGGAGGTCAAAGAACAGATTCATGCTGTTACGTTACGTTCTGGAAAGGTTACAGACAGTCTGGGAGTCAAAAAGCAGTTTAACGAAGAACTTGAAAATGCTGTGAACAGTGATCTGGACGCGGGTGCGTCTGAGGGGTCTACCCGGTCTTCTAATTCAGCTCTTCCGGACATTCAGAAGGCATCAGGTGAGGAAGGAAAGGAGAAGTCAGATGGGAAAACAGATGCAGAAATTACGGAAGCTAGCAAAGAAGTTTTACCACCTCCGCCATTCCCTAAAAGGCTTCAGAAACAGAAGTTTGATAAGCAATTCGCAAAGTTCTTAGAAGTGTTCAAAAAGTTGCACATAAATCTACCATTTGCTGAAGCACTTGAGCAAATGCCAAGTTATGCCAAGTTCATGAAGGGCATACTTTCGAGGAAATTGAAACTCGAGGAGTTAGAGACCGTCGCTTTGACGGAGGAGTGCAGCGCTGTTTTGCAACAAAAGTTGCCACCTAAACTGAAGGATCCGGGGAGTTTTACCATACCGTGCATCATTGGAAATTTGTCGTTTGACAAATGTTTGTGTGATTTGGGGGCAAGCATCAACCTTATGCCTTATTCGGTTTTCTTACAACTTGGTCTTCCGGAACCTAAGCCTACAAGCATGTCACTCCAGTTAGCTGATCGCTCAGTTACCTACCCTCGAGGAATTGTAGAAGATGTTCTGGTAAAAGTGGACAAACTCATTTTTCCCGCGGATTTCGTCATACTTGATTTTGAAGAAGATAAGAAAATCCCTATCATTCTTGGGAGACCATTCTTGGCCACTGGACAAACCCTGATCGACGTGCAGAAAGGGGAACTTACGATGAGGGTGCACGATCAAAATGTCACTTTCAATGTTTTCAAGGCTATGAAGTTTCCAACTGAAGAAGAGCAATGTTTGAAGATAGATTTGGTGGAGTCAGCAGTGCAATCAAAAATTGAGCATCTGCTTTTAAATGACACATTGGAAAAAGCACTGATTAGTGATTCTGTATTGGAAGAAGATGAGATAGATGAGCAGCTGCTACTTCTTGATGCTACTCCATGGCAAAGGAAATTCGAGAGACCAGTGGAATCGTTAGGTCTATCTGAATTGAAGGGATCACATCAGCGGTTGAAACCATCCATTGAAGAGCCTCCAACTCTAGAGCTCAAACCACTACCTGATCACTTAAGGTATGCTTCTCTTGGTGAGTCATCTACTTTACCTGTGATTATTGCTGCTAACTTGTCAGATTCTGAGGAAGACAAGCTCTTGAGAGTTCTTAGAGAATTCAAATCAGCTATTGGATGGACCATAGCAGACATCAAGGGGATAAGTCCAGCCTACTGTCAGCATAAAATTCCTTTAGAAGACGGGAGTAAACCTACAGTGGAACATCAGAGACGTTTAAATCCGATCATGAAAGAAGTTGTGAAGAAAGAAATCATCAAATGGTTGGATGCAGGGATCATCTATCCCATTTCTGATAGTTCATGGGTAAGCCCAGTTCAATGTGTGCCGAAGAAAGGTGGCATGACGGTAATCACCAATGCGAAGAATGAACTTATCTCTACTCGCACAGTCACTGGTTGGAGAATCTGTATGGACTACCGGAAATTGAACAAGGCCACTAGGAAAGACCATTTTCCTTTGCCCTTTATCGATCAGATGCTGGACAGACTTGCAGGTCAAGAGTACTATTGCCTATTGGATGGATATTCTGGGTATAATCAAATCTGTATTGCTCCTGAAGATCAGGAGAAGACGACTTTCACTTGTCCATTTGGGACATTTGCTTTTAGGCGAGTCTCTTTTGGGTTGTGTGGCGCACCTGCTACTTTTCAGAGGTGTATGATGGCTATCTTTTCAGACATGATTGGCAAGACCGTAGAAGTATTCATGGATGACTTTTCTGTAATCGGTCTCTCTTTCGATGAATGTTTGAATAATCTGGGTGCGGTTCTGAAAAGATGTGTGGAGACTAATCTAGTGCTTAACTGGGAGAAATGCCACTTCATGGTTCAGGAGGGAACTATTCTTGGGCACAAGGTGTCACGGAGAGGTCTAGAGGTGGACAGGGCAAAAATAGAGACAATTGAAAATCTTCCACCACCTAATTCAGTGAGAGGGATTCGCAGTTTCCTGGGGCATGCAGGTTTCTACAGGCGTTTTATCAAAGACTTCTCAAAAATCTCCAAACCGTTGTGTAAGCTCTTGGAAAAGGATGTTCATTTTAAATTTGATGAAGAATGTTTGACAGCTTTCGAGACTCTGAAAAAGAAATTGGTTTCAGCGCCAGTGATCATTGCTCCCGATTGGAGTGAACCTTTCGCTATGATGTGTGATGCTAGCGATTATGCAGTGGGGGCTGTTCTCGGTCAAAAGAAAGACAAAGTGTTTCATGTGATCTATTATGCAAGCAAGACTCTTAATGATGCTCAGTTGAACTACACTACCACCGAAAAGGAGCTGTTGGCCATAGTCTATGGGTTCGAAAAATTTCGCTCTTACTTGCTAGGTACAAAGGTAATGGTGTACACGGATCACGCGGCTATTAGATATCTGCTCTCTAAAAAGGACTCCAAACCTCGTTTAATTCGTTGGGTACTTTTGTTACAAGAATTTGATGTGGAGATTAAGGACAGGAAAGGGACAGAAAATCAAGTAGCTGACCATCTTTCTCGTTTGGAGGACTTTGGTAAATCTTCTCGAGACAGCACCATCATTAATGAATTCTTCCCGGATGAGCAATTGTTTAGGGTGCAAGAAGAGGAGCCATGGTACGCAGACATTGTGAACTTTCTGGTTAGTCAAGTTATTCCATCCGAATTTTCTTATGCACAGAGAAAAAAATTCTTGCATGAAGTTAAATGGTATCGTTGGGACGAACCATATCTGTTTAAACAGGGAGCTGATCAGATTCTGAGAAGATGTGTGCCGTATAGTGAAACAGAGGCTATTCTGAGGGATTATCACGCCACGACATATGGGGGCCACTATGGAGGTGAAAAGACTGCTACTCGGATTCTTCAAGCAGGTTTCTATTGGCCTTCTCTTTTCAAGGATGCTCATCAGTACGTCGTACGGTGTGATCGTTGTCAGCGAGTTGGTAACATATCGAGGAGGGATGAGATGCCCCTTAATGTAATGTTGGAAGTGGAAATTTTCGATGTTTGGGGAATTGACTTCATGGGACCCTTTATCTCTTCATGCAACAATCAATATATCTTGCTCGCAGTTGATTACGTCTCTAAATGGGTTGAGGTCAAAGCACTCCCGACAAATGATGCCCAAGTCGTGCTTAATTTCCTTCAGAAGAACATCTTCACCAGATTTGGTACTCCTCGAGTCATCATCAGTGATGAAGGCACTCATTTTTGCAATCGCAAGTTTACTAATCTTATGGCCAGATACAATATCAATCATCGGGTAGCTACAGCATATCACCCTCAGACCAATGGCCAAGCTGAAGTGTCTAATCGGGAGATCAAGCGTATTCTAGAAAAGGTGGTGAGTCCTTCGAGAAAGGATTGGTCTCTGAAACTCGATGAAGCCGCCTGGGCTTATCGAACGGCATATAAAACACCCTTGGGAATGTCACCGTATCAGCTTGTTTACGGGAAAGCTTGTCATTTGCCGGCGGAATTGGAGCACAAGGCTTATTGGGCTTTGAAGAAGCTAAATTTTGATCTTACAGCCGCGGGTGAGAAGAGAATGGTGCAACTCCATGAGATGGACGAGTTTCGCTTGCAAGCATATGAGAACAATAAACTCTACAAAGAAAAAGTGAAAAGATGGCATGATCGTCGTTTGGTTAACAAGGTATTTGTTCCTGGACAACCCGTGTTATTATTTAATTCTCGCCTTCGTCTATTTCCAGGAAAGCTAAAATCGAGATGGTCAGGGCCTTTTGTTGTGAAAACCGTGTTTCCGCATGGAGCGGTTGAGATTTTTGAGAAATCACCTGAGCAGTCATTCAAAGTCAATGGTCAGAGGTTGAAACCGTACTTTGGTGAGGTATCGAATCGTGGGGCTGAAACCGCGGTTCTTGCATTTACTGAGTAAATCATGGAAGTCACGTCAAGCTACTGACGTAAAAGAAGCGCTTCGTGGGAGGCAACCCACGCGTTGGCTTATTTCTTCTTCTAAAAAAAAAAAAAAAAAAAAAAAAAAAAAAAAAAATAATATTTTGCAGGGGCCAAGCGCAACAGCGCCTAAACCAAGCGCCGCAGCGCCTGGCGTTACTAAAATTCCAGACAATACTTAGCGCAACAGCGCCTAAATCAAGCGCCGCAGCGCCTGGCTAAACTGTTTCCAGCAAACCACACGCGCAAGGGCGCCTTCTCTTGGCGCAATGGCGCTACCCTGCACTTATAAAAAAAAAAAAAAAAAAAAAAATAGCAAAAAAAAAAAAACCTTATGTTCACAATAGCACCAGCCGAATACTACATACAGAAGCCATTTGTTTTCTCCTCCTAAACCTAAAATTCTCTCTACCCAACAATCTATATCTCATCCCTTTTTCTTCAATTTAATTTCTACATCCTCCAAACCCATCTCAAATCCTAACTATCCTAATAATCTTTACACACCCACCTATACACACAAATTCCCTCTTTATTCCAAATCATTCAACCTCCATACAAGCTTCAAGATTTCTCTAATTCAAGTTTGGGGGAGTGCTTTCAAGGTGCTCATCTTCAATTCAAGTGGTAACATTCTCTCCTATTTTAGTTATTTAGTTTGAATTGAATTGTTGGAATTGGAATATTGTGTGTGGAGATATATTTTGGAGTTGTGGTATTTGTTGGCATTTTGTTGTTAAAGAGTGTTATGGCTCCTAAAAGAGTACGGGTGCAGAGTAGTAGTAGTTCGGAGGAGGAGGTAGAGCCGAATTATGATGTGGATAAATTTGTTTCTAAGGCAGCTCAAGATGAGTTCGAAAATTTATTGTCAAGAGCTGTTGTTCAAGAGAGGGGTTTTGAGCCTTCGGGTGAGGATGGTGAATTGAGGGATATGGTTAGTGAGTTAGGTTGGGAGATGTTTTGTATGAAGCCGGTGGCAGTTCCCTTGAGCATTGTTAGGGAATTTTATGCCAATGCCAAGGATGACAAGAATGGAATCACTATGGTTAGGGGGCAGGCAGTTGCTTATAAGCCTGGGTATATTCGGCGTGTTTTGTCTCAATCACCGAAGCCTAGGAATGTTGAGAATTGGGGGCAGAAAACTAGGAATGATGTTGACCTAGATGCTATCATGGCAGGGATGTGTATCCCGGGTACGGTTTGGAGGTATAAGGCAGGTACTACCACGCCGAGTACGTTTCCGGCAGCTGCTTTGACAAGGTATGCCCGAGCTTGGTTCTTGTTTATTTGTGCTCGTGTAATGCCTACTACCCATGTTACTGAGGTTAATGTCGACCGTGCCATCATTTTGTGGGGTATTCTGAACGGAAAGTATATTGATCTTGGGGAATTAGTCTATCAGAATATCATGAGGTTTTTGAAGGGTGGTACGACAGGCGGGATCCCGCATGCAGTCATTATTGCTGAGTTGTGTGTTCATGTGGGTGTTCGTTGGCATAGTGATGAGACGCTGCTCAGGCCGAGGGGTTCTATCCAGCACGCGGCTATTAATAAGATGGCAGAATGGTCGGGTGGTGTTCCTCACCCGAGGGGTCTTGGTTATGTTGAGATTTTTGAGGGGAGTGGTGATCCACCACCGGTTGAGCACGGACCTCCACAGCCACACTTAGCCGGAGCGGGACCTTCTCAGGCGCAGAATAGTCAGGGTACTGTGGTTTTCAGTGATGCTCAGTTCCGACGCATGTTGAGGCGTCAGGATACTACGAATGCCATGTTACACAGATTTGCTACAGACTTGACTCAGTCATTGGATGGCGTGTACCAGCAGCAGGGATTTCAGGTCACATGGCCTATTTTCGGAGCACACCATGTCTATCCACCACCAGATACACCACCCGAGGAGGGTGGAGATGCCGATGACTAGGGGAGTTTCTCTTGTACCCTTTAATTTTACCTTCAATGAGGACATTGAAATTTTTAAGTTTGGGGGTGATTTTAGGGTATCAAGAGTAATTGCATTGCATATAGTTGCATATTCATGTTAGTATTCTGCATTTAGTTTGCATATTCATTTAGTTTTGCCATGTCATTTAGAGTGGATTTAGGATGCCATGTCATATAGTTATTTAGGAATGTATTATCATGTGTTCATGCATTTCACATGATTCCATATGAGTGTCTGATTCTGGCTCGATAGGTAGATGTTAACTTGGGTGTGATGACAATGAATAGAGGGTTGATTTAAGTACTTATGAAATTGACTTACGTGTGTCGGGAACACAATCTTTTCACGGTCTCACTGTTTGCTTTTGAGCTAGATTGAGTCATACCTGGTTTGGTTGTTGGGACTTAATCACTTATTTATATCTAGAATTTTCGTTATTCACTTGATGGCGTAGGAGCACTTAAGTATAAGTTTGGGGGAAAACAGGGATTTCATGCTAAGTGTCGTGTCGTAGTGTAATAATGGCTAGGCGTCAAATGGCTAGTAGCCGGCTCATATTTGATATGAGTAGTCTAGGGGGGTGAGACAGTGCACCCATGTAAAAAAAAAAAAAGCAAGGAAAAGAGTCAATAAAAGAAAAAGAAAAAAAAAAAGAAAGCTTATATAAAAAAAAAAGAGTTGTGAGAAATAAAAAAATGAGGGATTGTGAGAGTGTGGGTATGCTAATTGGCTAGGGTGAGCTCTTTAGTACTCGAGCAAGTAAGTTCGAGGGGATTTTATGCCTAGTGACCTAAGACTTTTCCGGTCTGGGATCCACTAACCTAACGCTCGCTACAAGGGTACTATTGTATAAGCCTTTAGGGGTCTCATCCATTGCACAGTCAAAAGCATGTGTGTTTTGCGTTTTGTGATGTTTTATGTAGTAAAGCATGAGTCCTTGTGTACCCTAAATGATGATGGCGGTGTCTGTGAGTCATGGAGTGTCTAAAGTCTATTCTGTTTATAAACATGTGATTGTCTTGGCGAAGAATTGGTTATGCCTTTGATCTAGTTCCGAGAGTATATCTAGTGAGAATTGCACACACCACGTTTCCGAGCATGTATTGTTAGTATACGGGGCCTTAGTCGAGCTCTGTTTGGCGTTGTTTCATTCGTTGAGGCGTTTGCTTGTTGAGTTGGTTCGGATAATTTTGTGTGGGATCATTGCATTAGGACATGTTTTTCGCATTATCATGGCATGTAGTTATCAGTTGCATTCATTCATCATTTTAGCTGAGTTTGCATTGCTTGAGGACAAGCAACGGTTTAAGTTTGGGGGTTTGATAAGTGGAATTTTTATCCACTATTTACCTTCCGTTTGGACTTTAATCGTTTGCATGTTCTCAAGTTTCGTTGTCAATTGATATGTTTTTGTGTTCATTGTGTAGGTTGTGTCGTAACGTCATTATGGTGTTAAAATGGTGATTTGGACGATGTGAAAATGAATTTAGGATGTGTGAAGAAAAATGGTTCAGTTTGCAAGAATTGTGGAATGATTTGCTAAGTGGGTGAGCAGAATCAGGAGCTGTTGGGAGCCATGGCGCGACGCTGGGGCGCTATTGCGCTTGGGAGAGTGCTGCGGCGCTCGAAGGAGGCGCCATTGCGCGTGGTTTTCAGGAGGATATCCAGCAGCTTGCAGGCGCCATTGCGCTTGGAGGAGTGCCATTGCGCCAAGAGAAGGGCCATGGCGCTCGAATGAGGCGCCATTGCGCTTGGTTTAGGCGCCATAGCGGATTTCTGTTGCTTGCCGGGTCAATTGTTTGGGCCTGATTTTAGGGTATCTATATATGTATTAGAAAAGACTGAAAAAATCATCTATCGTAGTTCTTAGTTTTTCTTAGCGGCTATCAACATTTTCATCTTATTTTCTCAAGAACAATTCAAGGAAATTCTCCAAGCTAGTGACAAGCAAGGATTATTCTTTGGAACCTTTGTACTCTTCTATTTTGGGGATTTAATTCTAAACCTTATTCCTTCTTCTATATTTATTTGTTTATCTTAGAATTATGTTTTGCATAGAACCCATGATGGCAATTAGGTCAATTATGGGCTAATTCGTTATCATGGGGTTTTAATGGATTTTGCTATGGATTCTAGAAATTGATTGTTATTTATGCCTTGGTGTGTGATTGAAAGTATTGATTGCCTAGTATGTTTATGCTTATTCGTTATAAGTGAGTCGCGAACACTTGTAATTGCTTGTTTAATCCTGGTGAATGCGAAAGTGGATCTAGGGTTTAGAACAATTCATGCTAGCATAGGTTTTTGCATGTGAAGAACATGTATTAATTTATGGTGTAATTCTAACCGTCTTGCATCGACTATGTGGTTTAACGGGTGCTTGATTTTCAACCGGTATGTGTTCAATTGCTATAGACATATAGGGACTGCACATACTTGGTGACTAATTGACTTCTATCAATTGTGGATGATCAGTAGGATGGTATATACACAACGAAAGTTGGTGTGTATCAGTTTAGCGCATCTAATCAGTAATCAACACCATCACATACTAGGTTAAAGGGCATAAGATTCTAGATGAAGTGGTTAATGAAATTGAAATCCCATGTTTGTTTATTATCAATTAATAGTTAAGTTATTTTCTCGTAATTTCCTTAGTTGGCAATTAATCATTAGTCAATTAAAACCAAATTTGTTATTGTCTTGGCAGTGAGTGTAAATCATAAGCTGGTGTATAAGTGAACAAAAACGAACAATTTGAGTCTCTGTGGGAACGAATCCTATTTACCGTATATTACTTGTTGACCACGTTCTCTTGCGTGAATAAGTGCGAACAACATTCCTCGAATAATTTCCAAGTAATTAATACTTTATGGAAATATAAATAATGTTCATGAATAACAATCCTCAAAATGAATACTAATCTGCCGCTGGAATCCCTCCGGGTTTCCACGACTATCTCTATATCTCAAAATATCGACTCCCGGTCTATATTTAAAGAATGAATATCATATGCCCTTCACTAAGGGTCATAACAAAATAATACGGCTTATAATTGATAATTCATATCTAGTCTGTAAGCCAACATCAATTCAGGGAACAAGTATTATAGTATAACTTGAAAGTAGGCATGCATGCTATGGCATATGTATAACAACAATCATATATATTATCACAACAACAGTTCCAAGGTATTGGAAACTTGTCTGATGCTCGAGAAGTGGTAGGGGCTCGTGACAATGTCAAACAATCTAGACAAAGTCAAAAGAAAACGTAAGATTAATCCCCTAGATGATTCACTTATAATTCAATGCTTAAACACGTAAGCAATACACAACGAAGGCGTTACTAGCTCGCTTTAGGCTCGTACTATGTCCATGTCAATCGACAAATACTTAAGTCAAAGATTTGTTTTAGAATTCGGATCTCATTCGCCCGTTTCACTTAGCGGTTTACAAAGTTATAATCGAGTGCTCCTTTAAGGGGTTCCTTCGCACTTAACCTTGATTCAAATATTTTTATAAGATCCAAAAATAATCTTTTTTGACACGAGGTCTTCTTTCATATCTTTATTATGATCTCTAGTATTTAATTACCAAGATTCTCAACCAAATTTATCACTTTAAAGGGGTTCAGTAGAAGTTACGAATTCAAACGTACGTTTACGAACTGCTTTTATGAATATTACGATTTCTCCTAAACCGTAAGTCCGAATGCTACGATTCTCGTGTCAAAACGATCCTCGTAACATGAGTCAACTATTCATGGAAGGAGATGCTACTGGTCAGTTGGTCACTTAGCACGAAAATGGCATACAAATCATGGTATTGTAAAATTGGGCATTATAACGGCTATGTTTACACGTTTTCCAAAGTTTTCGCATCACCGCGATTCAATCAAGCACTACACCCCATCCATTCTATCATATAAACACATCATTACAATTCTAACAACATCACATAATCACCATCTCATGTATCATCATCCAACTAATCAACAACCATCAACTAAAATCATAGATCTTAACATACATAACCTACTAACACTAAAATCATCCATAAAACATATAATACTCAAAGTAGCTCTAGGGTTTATGAACTTTATACCTTCCTTTGAAGTATGCAAACACTTAACAAGCCTTTCTTGATCCTTGTAATACCTTAACCAAGCTCTAGATCAACCAAAGATTCAAGAAAACAAAGTTAGTTTCTAAGATCCACTATTCATCGTCAATATTGTAAAAATCATATAAAATCAAAAACTAAGAGTTTGGTTCTAAATTTTTTATCACACCTTCTACTCTTCAAGGGCTTTCGTTTGAGCTATAGAACACAAGAATCCAACCATGGGGGCTAGGGTTTTGAGCCCCATCTTTCTACTGATCAGAACCTGGACAGTTTTGGTCCTCCAACTTTAAGCATGGATTTGACTAGGCTATACTACTTGGATTTCCATGAAATTTGGAACGAATCTTGCCCATGGAGTGGAGAAGCTATGGTTAAAATTTGGTGATTTTATCATGGATAGAAATGGAGATATGAATTTTTCTTTGATCTTTGTTCCTACTCGGCAGTTTTGGAGTGTTTGGTGTTTTTGCTTTGTTTTCTCTTGTTCTTGCTTGCTTTATGGCCAATAATGCTAACATCTTGTAATATATATCTAATGTCTTTGGATGCATCTCTTCAATATGTGTTGTCATGCTTTGATTGGTCCTTTTTAAAATATCTTAACCTCACAATTACACTTGCGTACTCATCTCTTGCCTTTTAGCACTTAAGTCCCTGGGTAAACTGCAACTAGGTGCTTAGATATTTCTATAAAGGTGTGATGTCATCTTCCACTATCTTTGGTGGATGCATCCTATCTTGTTCGTTCGTTTTTTTGTTCGGTTATTGCTCAATTTCGCTGATCGTTCGAAGAATAACCAAGTAGTTTCACCTCTAGTGTGACGCCCCGGAAACCCGGTGCCACTAAAATAATAAAATACTAAACAAAGACTAACATGACCCCACAAGGTAGGACCTTCAACAGTTCATGGCATCAAAACAATAATACTAAACAAAAGTTATTACAATATCTTATACTATCAGTACATCTTCGAGAAGAAGATTCTTGATAACCAAATGTCTAGATGATATTACAACGTGAATTCGGATTTAAATTCTTCAACTAGTTATTACATAACTTAACAACTAAAAGTACGGCACACCTGGATGGGAAACACAGGGTATCTATACCGTCCTGAAGTCTGCTTACGGGTGGTTTGGTAAGTACGAGCCATCTGAAAAGTAAAGTAGTTTTGCAAGAGTGAGCGAAAACGCTCAGCAAGTATATGAAAATATTTAACACTATAAATACACCACTTCCTGTAAAAGAAATGATATATCCATAGCAACAGAGTTAAATTTTTGTAACAGTATCGTTTATTAAAGCAACAATATTTCCTGCCAAAACTTAAATTTTTCCCTTAAGTAATATGTGGAATATCAACAGTTGCAAGAGTGAAGCTGATGATCAGTCCTGCTTAATCCAAAAACCATGCACACATGATGTACAGGCTAAAAAAATATCGATCCTGATGGCACTTATTGCTATTGGCCTTAAGATGACACTGATTGGCATTGGTACATCTCAAATAAAAGCTGGACCTGCAAACGGCCTCTTACGCTAAACATATTCACATATTAAAACAAAACATTTTGTCTAGAGATCAAGGGATAAGCATCTCTATAATTTCATTCCTAACATATATCGTAGGAACAACATTTCAAAATAATTGGGTAGTAATTCCACCAAATCAATATAATCTTTTAAACAGGTTATATATATGCTCAATAATAAATTTCACATGCTTTAACAGAAATTGGAAGTAGTAAAATCGATTGAATTACTTAACAAGTTTTTGTAAAATTACGAGTTTTTAAATAAAACATTCTGCTTAAAATTTAAAGTAAAGACATATTCTGAATAAAGGAGTATGGATAGGGAAACTTGCCTTAAGAGTAGAATCTAGACGTGTAACTCAGGGAGATCCAAAGCTAGCTACCCTTCGCGTCTACTAGATCCTATCAGTAAAGAATATAACGTTTAGGTCACTAAAGTTGACATATTAAAAAAAATTTAAATTATCCTAACACATAGCATATAATGTTATACAAATTTAATTGACTCGATTTAATCATAATAACACATAGCAGGTATCAGTTAAAATAATTTAACTCAACTATAAACAGTTATTTGACTCGAAAAAAAAATAAATGGTTCGACATTTATAAATGTCTTTAATAAAAAAAATAATTAACAAATATTATCAACGTACTATAATACGTGTCTAATTGGTAGAATAACTTGTAGGAATTTTTTTTTTTAAATTTTATTAGGGTTGTAAATAAATTTTTATCCCACTCTAAATGAAAATTTTGATTTTTAGGATTAATATCCTAATTTAAAATAATATATATAATTATTCATAAATTTATTTAAAGTAAAATATTTACTTTAAATAAATAAAAAAAAAATAATTTTTGAAATTAAATTTAAATAAATTATTATTTAAATAATTTTTTTTTTCGATTTAAATAATAAATAATAAATAATAAATAATAAATAAAATAAATTTTCGAATAACTAAATAATAATATCAATTATTTAAATAATTCGAATTATAATTAAATAAAACTATTTTTCCGATTTTTTTGAAAATAAATTAAATAAAAAAAATCTAAAAACACTATTCATCTTCTTCCCCACCTGGGGAAGAAGATCAAACCGCACACTGTTCATCGTCTTCCTCTGAAGAACACGAAGAAGGCTTCTCGCCGGCAATGGCGGTTTCCGGCACCGGCCGCCGTCCGCCGCCGCCGCCGGCCAGTTTTCCGGCAACACTTACGTAGCCCAGAAAAAATCCCAGAAAATCTATTTCGACTCTAATTCACGATTTAAACACAATGGCTAGCTCAGTTTCCGTAAAAAACGCTCCGAACAAGTTTTCCGGCGAAAACAAATTTTACGACAAAAATTAAAACTCCACAGAAAAATCTGGAAAAATTATATAACAAACTACAACTCACAATCAACCTAACCAGCAATTCAGAATCGTAAAATACCCAAGAACTCGCCGGAAATAAAATTTACAAAATCCGACAGAAATTTTCCAACGACCCATTTTGCGATTGTTTCTAACATTTAAATACACATATCGACTCTAAATTAACTCCTGAGCATGAATCTAACATTCAAATCTATCAAAAACCTCTAAATCGAAAAACCGATCAAATTGTCAAAAATGGGTTTTTGGGGAAAACAGCGATTCGACCTCTGATTTTGCTGTTTAATAGCTTAAAACGATTACACAATCATAACAAACATAATCCTATCATTGCATGCAAGTTTGGTTGAGGATTGAGAATTCAAATTTAAAAAAAATTTGACAGTGTGTGTATGTGTGTGTGTGTGTGCGTGTGTTAGTGTGTGTGTGTTAAAAAAATTAAAGAAATAAAATGCTAAAACGTACCTTGGTTACTAATTAACGAATCAATCTTAGCTATTTATACTTTTAAAATTAATACCCGTAATTTATATATTTGTTTCGTAAAATTTATTTATACGATAGAAAAATATATCCATAACGTAACTTTCGTGTCGTTTAAAAGAATTTCAAAATACGATACTTTTTAACTCAAAAATTTAAGAAATGAATAAAACATACTAGCACGTAACGTTCGTTTATTTTAAAAAAATAATAATCTTGTATTAAAATAGTAATCGAATCATATATATATACATTTTTTTTAAGAAATCATATCTACAATAATTTTAATAATACGTACAATTAAACAATTAACACATAACGATTTATATTACACATAATTTCTAATTAACGATGGAAATGCATCAAACTGGAATATATTATTACTATAACTTCTTATATTACCTATATATCCGTATCTAAATATTACGAATGTTACATCTAGGGTTTACCGGGAAATTTCTCAATATTCATAATACCTTCCCCAATCCTTAATATAATCCTCGTGATGATCATGTAGGATATTTAATCTCGATACGAACTTAATCCGTAATCTAGGATTCGTTCGCTTTATTGATTAATCTCGTTATAACGTTTCAGCGGTTTCTAGAACGCTTGTTTCACTGCCTCAGTGGTTTCCTACCTTCATTCTTAAATCAAATATAATAACATCCCAAAATATCAAATCCTCAAAGTTAATATCTCAATTCTTGGATTATAATAATATATAATCCACTGTCCGGTCAAATATTATACCGAAAAAGAATTTGGAATTTCTGAATTCCGATCGTCTCTGCATTCACTTATTTCCTCCGCGTATTACTAATATGACTTCGAAATATCAATATCACGTCCCGTACATAGGGTGGCGTGAAAAGTTTTTCAACTTATAAAATCACTATTCATCAACCGAATTACTATGCACGTACAGGAAACACTATGCACGTACGGGAAATACTATGCACGTATGGGAAACACTATGCACGTACGGGAAACACTATGCACGTATGGGAAACACTATGCACGTACTCATTTCCCTCCAAGGATCCATTAGCTCCTTCCTGGACGGTAGATTATTCTTATCTAGGTCCTCAACCATCGAATTACTCTATTCTGACAATATACCAATGCATCAGGATCATTGTCCAAATCAATATCCATTCATTACAATCATTGTTCTTTGAAAACACCATTCATTAGTACTCTTTAACCACAATAAGAAAAGTTTTAATTCTACCCAAAATTTGGGTTATTACAGTCTCCCCTCCTTAAAAGGATTCCGTCCTCGGAATCAGTTTAGGAATAACTAGGGTTACTTCTATCCGATTGCATTTTCTATTTCTCAGGTGGATTCTTCCACTTCTTGATTTTCTTCAAATCTCTCACTAGCTTGACAACCATATCTCTTAGAGCTTGCTCTTTTCCGTTCATAATTTCCACAGGTTGTCCTTCGTAGTTCAGATTCGGTTATGTTTATCTATCTGCTCGTACTCTGTCATATGCCGGGCATCTATAGTATACTGATGAGGCACATACGCATGAACCATGTTATGACCATTTTACCGGTTTGGGTGAGGCTGGCTCATAGGCCACCTTCGTGACGCGTTTAAACTCTCAGATGGCCCAATGAATCTTGGGCTAAACTTCCTTTCATTCTAATCTTGTTAATTCCTTCCACGAGGATACCTTTTTCTTATTACAAATCTCGAACCTCATATTCTCTATCTTGTTTGCACAGAAATACATCAACAAAAACTTGCTTGTCAGAATCCTCTATTAATTCTAGATATTTCCCAATTCCATTGTACAAATGTCAACTCTATTGTCGACGGGGTACTCCGTATTGAAACTAGTTCGAGTATTCTAACAACCGATTAGAGTAACTCTTGATGTCTAGCAACGAGCTCGTCGGCCATCACTGTTTTGGCCTCGCTATCTCATTGTTAACTACTATCACCCCCGGTGTTCCAACCTCTTTTTTAATCATCTCACAGAATGCCAATCTACCTCCTGTGTTCATTCAGTCATTCTCTATTATCTCATCTCTTCTCCTTTCTGAAAGAAAGGCGAATCTCTTGGGGAATTTGTTTGCGGGGAATGTTGTCTGGTTCGAGGACTCTTAATCCTTTTATCACAAATCATAATCTTCATATACACACAAGCACACATATTTTCAGATCTGATAGGTCTGAAAGTCGATCATGTTTGATCCTTTTTGATTTCGCACCTTTCCTTCATATATACGATGTTTTGATATACTTAGGGCGAAAACTATCTCAGATAACTCACAGCCAATTCATTAAATTCCAAAAAGTTGTGGGTGCAATAGTCAACCCAAAATTACATCACTTACAATTTCATAGTGTCTATACCTAGTGCGATTCACAATCTTGGGTATATCCTCGATTTTTAACTTCCAACCGGTGATGTCCCATTTCCTAATAAGTTTGGAAAATACACTGCGTCCCTATGCTGCTCAGACAATCTTCTACAACAGTACCTATACTCAATGTTGACTCATTCAACTCTCGAGGTTCGATGCACAATCTTGTGCTAACATATTTCTTTCTTACAACACACCGGTTCCTCACGGTGGCACACTGAGTCTCATCGCACTCTTATTCAACAATCCTTGCATCTGAGTTGATAATTCTTTTATTCCTACTGGGCTAACGGGAGATGCAGCACTAGGCCTTGAACACTCGATATTCATTATTATGTCATCCAAATCGATATCTGGTAGCTTATTAAAACCTTGTACAACCTCCCAAAATCATTATAATTATACTTGGTGTCTCTTTCCTTGGGGTCAACCATATGAGCTAATCAAGCCTCATATCTCTGGCGTCATAATCTCTTAGTATGAACTAGATTCCAAAATCTCTGACTCCGTCTTTATCCTTAAATTATTTCCCTCATAATCAATTTGGCTCCATTGGGTATCAACTAATCCATCATTATTATAATATCAATTTCTCCCTAATTCGAAAGGAATCAAATCTCTCGATCGAGTGGTACTCTGGGTAGGTTCTCTGGAATACATTCCCAAACTCTTCAGTCACTGGGATTTATCGTTGGCTAGGTGTTTTTCTCTTGGTATCAACCACAGAAGCTAGATAAGCCATACATCCATCCCATAGTAACTCGTTGGCTCGTATTATCGCAAGGACTTCGTAATTTGCTTCTGTCCTTAAAGGACCACTCCCCTTTCAGGGCAATCATAAATTTCACTCCAACATCGCCACGCGATTCTGGATTCGTTGTTTTAGCTTTTAGTCGAAACCTAAGGGCTCATTTCTCTTTCATATCCCATAACATGGCCTCATACTCTACCATAGTCATGGTTTCTTATTTCAACACTAGAACTTTTATTTCCATCTGGATCTTTATATATTTCAGAAAACATTTCTCTAAAAGCAATAATCTGAATCTCTCCCAAGTCACAACACCTTTTACCTCTAGGTTTGTCTTACCATTCTCACTAGTGATTCGCCTCTCCCTTCAGGAGATAGGCGACGACCCTCGTTTTCAGCTTCTCTGTCATACTTAGTATCTCAATTGAATTCCTTATTTTTGTAAATCAAGCTCTGACCTTTACTGGGTTAGTGGTTCCATAGAATTCTGGAGATTTCTATCTGACTCCATAATCATTGGAATTTTATGACACATTGTTATTTCTTCCACATATATCGATTGACCAAATTTCCAATATCAAAATCTCCTTGAGAGAGAACATAAACTAATTCATCGTCATGTCACCCATATTCTATTTGTCTTAGGGATCCGCTCTTGCCATATCCTATTTATTGCGAATCTAATTCCTATCAGCGATTTTTGACTTATTTGACCTGGTTGGCATCCCCTTTGAAATTTAATAAAGATAACAAGAATCACGGAGCTTTAAAAGGATAGCCCTCATATCAAAGAAACATCACACATTTGTGATCATAAGGTTAGGAGTTTTAAGGTAACCTTATTTGAAATGAAAGACTTTACCGAGAGATCAATATGATCATAAGAACTCAATGTTGCGTGTCTTAATTAAGACATTACTAAAGGTAATTAGCCTTCTTGTATTTCACAACTCACAAGTGATGGCGTCCCATCAGACTTCTATCACACAGACAGATGGTCCTTGTGGCCCCTATAATTATAGGGCTGTTCGTCTCAGTGGAAGTTGTGAAGTATAAAATCAATTAAAAATCAAGTTAATGACTATCGTCTTTTGACAATTAATTCATGAAAGGGACACCTTGAGTCAAAGTTGATCAACTCCAAGGTGAGATTTCCAAAGAAAATGATAACCAGAAAGATACTGGTATCCAACAAGAAAGTGGTGCTATATCACCATAGGATTATTCAATAGGGCTTTGAAAACCTGAAAGTAGGTATCATGGCGACCTCTGGCATAATTGAACTAAACGTGGATTAACGCAAGTGGTACAAAATAACTTTGAAGAGGGACTATTCCCTTTATCAGAATTCTCTCTTGGTGAGGTGTCAAGATAGACCATAGATTAAGAATACTCAACATAATTTGCAATTGGGGAGGGTACTTGCCAAGGTCTCTACGGATGCCTTATATGTCGGCCCTTCTAACAGATAATCGTTTAATTCTAAAGCTTTTCTTATCCATACACCCTAAGGTGCTCGATACTTACGTCATTGTCGACTCATAATAGTCGCTAAGGTTCAACCATTGACATTTGCAATCGTAGGAAATTCTATTCAGCTCATCGCGGGCCTATCAGGCAAGCGCTCTATTCCTATAGGATGACTTCGGTACTGGTGTCGCCTACAGTAACGACGAATCCCACGTGTCGAGTCAGCGATACTCTAGAACATCGTTAGAAGCCACATGCTTAAATCCAACCATTTGTACAGCTGCCCTTAGGCAGAATAGTCTTCTTCTCGCATCGATCATGCGTGCTATATAAGCTTATCCTTCACAACATCACAACCTTTTCATTAAGTCAATCCCCGACTCTCTTAGTCCATCTTGTCTCTTAAAATATATCTCGTCTTAGCGCATTCAGGTTACAATAACACTTTGCGTAGTACGTACATATATAATCTCACTCGAGGTAATAAAATTCCTCAGCACCGTAATAAACACCGTCCCTGGTGGAATCGCTGATCGTGGAAAATTAAATTCAATAGACATGGTAATGTCTCTATTAATTAAGGTAACTGAGTACCCTCGATCATACACGAAGTTTGAATGTCTTAGTTCTCACATATGCTGCCTCTTTAGGGCACTGCAACAGACTACGAGTAACAGGTCTCGTTCTGGTCGAATCGCTCCACCAGTATTGGATATACTGCCTCCACCTCCATTGCTTTGGAGATTCTACTTCATTTTCTTCGTCATATCTCTTGATGAATCATAACGATTCAGTACTCTTATCGCATCACTTTAGTTGGCCTCTTGAAGGTTCGTCCGGTCCTATCATACGACCTTAAGTAACCTTCCACATCTTTATCAATCGACACCTTCCCTATAAGGTTCTTTCTTTGACCCTCCATGGGGTCCTCCTCTATATTCCCCTATGGATCTCCCCTTTTATTGGGTCTCCATCCATCTCAAGGAGCACATCATCAAATGCCTACTCGAAGGCCTTGGGATCTGGTACCTCAGACTCCCATCCATCTATTGAAAGGCATATGAATCAGCCTATTTGTAGTTCGAGGATCCTAATCAACTTAAACCAAATTGTAATAAGTAAATATCCGTATGATCTGTCACATGAATCTCAGGAAGCAATATCTGTCAGAAGAAAGAAGGAAGTCAATCTATAGTTTTGATGTTTCACACTGGAAGACGTATCAGGTATCTGATCAAGCCTCAGTATAACATTGAAGTGAATGGATTCATTTACAGTGACAGAGATTTTTCGAGTGATAGATTGAAAATCAATCAAAGTAGAAGAAAATTGAGAGAAGAAATAAACCACAGCTTAAAGTCAGAAGTGAAGAAGCATCATTGAAGTTAGTCGTTCATGAACCAGACAGTACATCAAACGTCAACATAAGTCAGTGGTAATTCTTTATTATTTTCCGTGGTTTGGGAGAATTAAATTAATTAGTTATTGATTTAATTTAATTCATTTGTAATTGATATAAATCATTAATTGGTTTAATTAATGAATTAATTCTAATAGAATTAATTTATTTATTAAGTTAATTATTGTATCAATTAATCATGAATTAGTTAATCTTTAATTAATTAAAAGGATTAATATGACTTAATTAATTGATGATTAAAATATGTCATGTCTGTTGAAAGCTTGGTATGACTTAAGTTAAGTCATACCGACAGATCAAATGATTAAGTCATACCGGCTGTTTAAATGGAAATATGTCTTACCAACCTGCAATGGATTAAGTCATACCGAATGGAATAAGTCATGCTGAAGGAAGATATTTCTGAAAAGGTATTATGTCATACCGACAAAAGGTGATTATGTCATACCGACTACACTGTTCAGAATAGGTCATACCGACACTTCTGATAGGTCATACCGAGCTATATTAAGTCATACCTAATGATTTAATTAGGTCTTGGAGCAAGAAAGGTCATACTGACAGCTGATTAAATAGGTCTTGAAGCTGGTTAAGTCATATTTAATCAGTACAGACTTATATAATCAAGACAGGAAGCAGAACACAGTAGAATACAACAGCAAGAAAAAGAAAAAGACAGCCATTCTCTCTCAAAGCCTTCAAGAACACCAAGCACAAATTAATTCACATAAATTCAAGTTCATCATCTTTGTAATATTCTATCCGATAGAACTTGTCTACTTGTGATTCTTGTACTACTAGCGAATTAAGTTTCCTAGTACTTATCTTGAGATTTATTAACTAAATTAGAAAAGTTCATGTCGAATTTTCTAATTAGTTATTAAACACTTGATAATAGTTTGTAATGATTTTGTAACACCCCATCAATTTAATATACAATTATATTCAACTTGAAATCCATGTCAATTTATTCCACACAAAATATTCGTTTAAGTGAAAATTATTTAACGAATAAATTTGAGAAATTGATATAGATTGTATTCAACCCCCCTTCTACAATCATATTGGACCTAACAATTGGTATCAGAGCCTATTGATTGATACACAAATCAAGATCCTAATTTTATTCCGTCAAAAATCTATCTCGAATTTTTAACTCACTTAAAAATTCATCATGTCGTCAAAAAGCATTGTTAAGATTCCCATGTTTAACAAGGACAATTATACAATGTGGAAAAATAAAATGGAGTTGTTTCTTGATGTCGCAAATTCTAAATATTTGGGTGTTCTACAGAACGGACCTATAATTCCACACGAATATGTATCTGAATCTATTATTGGAGGAATTGTTGTAACACCTGCATCATCTTTTCCAAAGCATGCTGATTCTTTTACTCCTGCTGAAAAAGAGGACGCGTGACTAGATAAGAATTTGAGACTTATTCTAATAGATTCCCTGGATGTTGTAATGTACAGTCATGTGATGAATTGTAAAATTGCAAAACACATGTGGGAAACTATTGAGACTATCAATGAAGGAACTGATGAAGTCAGGGAAAACAGACTTCAGATTTTAACGTCTGAGTATGAACACTTTAGAGCTGGCCCTAATGAAGGCATTCAGGAAGTGTTTAAAAGGTATAACAAAATTATCAACAACTTGCAAGTTCATGGCAAGCAATATACACAGAAGGAGATTAATATGAAGTTTTTGTTGACTATGCCCACTCATCTTGAACATAGGATTACGGCCATCAGAGAATCAAGAGATCTGAATAAGGTTTCTCTTGAAAGATTGTTTGGTGTTCTGAAAACCTATGAACTGGAACAAGTACAGCAGAGGGAGGTCTCTGGTAAAGGAAGAGTGCCAAGTTCATCTACAGCTCTTGTAGTTGAGGCACCTAAGGAAGTGGAAGCTAAGGTTGTTCTACCTTACAGCTCAGACAAGGAAAAGACTGAAGTAGAGTTTGGTCAGACACCACCTACTCAGGATGGTGGAGACTTTTACTCATTGGAAGAGCTAGATCAACTGGAAGATGAATCCCTGGCATTGATGGTAAGGCAATTTGGCAACTTCAGATTCAGAAGAAATCCAAAGTACAGGTTCAAGTCAAATAACAGATTCCAGAGAGGAGGCTCTTCTTCCTCTAGTAACAGGGGAGGATACAAAACTGGATCTGTTGACAGAAGCAAGATTCGTTGCTTCAACTGTAATGAATTGGGGCACTTTGCCACTGAATGTCAGAAACCCAAGCAAACTCAAAGAAGAGATTTTGCTGCTGAGAAGAAGAAACTTGGAAAAGCCTATGTTGCGGCTGGTAAGAGTTGGGATGACACGGACAGCGAAGATGGAGAATATGGAAATCTTGCATTGGTGGCAAATGATGAAGCATCTGATCATCATAACAAACCGGTAATTGTTACTGACACTGAATTGATTCGTAATCTATATAATTCCTTAGGTAATGCAAAAACTGAATATAGAAGACTAGATCTGCTAAGCACTAAACTTGGCAATGAAGTGTCAGAATTGAAAAAGGTGCATATTAATCAAGATCAACAAAGAGATGAAATAACAATGCTTTATAAAAAGGAGAAAGCTATTCTAGAAGTTGTAGGCAAACAAATGGCTAGAATTACTGAACTTGAAACACAGGTCAGGGCTTGTTATATTTCTGTTAATGTTTCCAAAGAGTTTTTTAACAATCAAGTTGTAGAACGAACAACAGGTATAGGGTATGGTTACAATGAAGCTGTTGGATCATTAGGCATAAATTCCCCTAACCCTGTTAGTGCTAAAGAAAGGGGAATACCACATGTGCTCAAAATTGTTAAAGAACCTCTATTTAAAAAATCTGATGCTGGACCACCAGATATTCTTTCTATGGTTATCCAAGAAGAAATGAGAAATGAGGATAGTGCAAATGGCACAGTCTTTGTTAAGGATAAATCTGTTAAGAACGCTAATCCAAAGAATGTTTCATCCAAGAAAGATGTCACAGTCTTTGTTAAGGCTAAATCTGTTGAGGATACTAATACAACGAATGTTTCATCCAAGAAAGATGTACCTAAAGTACCAGTCAAAGTTTTTGAAACAGCTAGTTCTTTTAAGACTGGATTAGGTGGTAATAAGTTGAAGCAGAAAAATACCATGCCTATCATTGATTCTAATCATAAATCATGTGGTGTTATCAATTGTATGTCTTGTGCTTTTAACAGTATGCATGCTTATTTGAATGGTAGTTATGCATGTGTTAAACAGACTGCTCCTCGATAGCATATGAACAGGAACAATAATGTTCGATCAAAGACTGCTTTTCCTCCTCAAGTTAGGAGAGAGACATTTGTACCTAAAACTAAACAAAAGGTTACCAAGAATGTTTACCAGGTCAAATGTCCAGTCAATGACACAAGTGTTATTGCTGCTACAGAAACATGGATACCCAAGATAAAACAAAAGATTTTCAAATCTGTTTATAAGGTTAAATGTTTATTGACTAAAGAGGTTAAAATTAAAAATGTTGTTTTTCCTGATAAAGGTCAATACTTTAAATCCGCAGGACCCAATCAAATTTGGGTCCCGAAGAAGGTTTAATCCATTTGTCATTGCAGGGTATTGAACAGGTTGAACGAGTAACCTGGATCTTGGACAGTGGATGTTCAAGGCATATGACTGGAGACAGAACCCTGCTGACAAATGTGGTGGAGAAGGCCGGCCCAGTAGTTACCTTTGGAGATAACAACAAAGGTAGAACTGATGGATATGGCAGACTTGAAGCTGGAAATGTTATCATTGAAGAAGTGTCCTTTGTAAAAGGACTTGAGCATAATTTGCTCAGCATCAGTCAATTCTGTGACAAGGGATTTGAAGTCTACTTTAACAAAAAGAATTGTCTGATTTCACACAAAAGAAGTGAACAACCATCTTTGACGGGAGTCAGAAAAGGAAACTTGTATGTAGCCAACATGAACACTGGAAGCACTAAAGAAATCAATTGCTTCTATTCTAAAGCATCCACAAATGAAAGTTGGCTATGGCACAAGAAACTTTCTCACCTAAATTTCAAGACGATGAACTCTCTGGTCAAGAGAGAATTGGTGAGAAGTTTACCTTCTATGGAATTCACACAGGAAGGACTATATGATGCCTGTCAAAAAGGCAGCCTAAAAAGGGCAACTCACAGAAGCACTGATATGTCTTCAATAACTGAACCTTTACAGTTACTTCACATGGATCTATTTGGTCCAGTGAATGTGATGTCTATGTCAAAGAAAAGATATGCTCTTGTGATTGTTGATGATTTTTCAAAGTTCACATGGGTCTTGTTCCCGAATTCTAAAGATGAGACTCCACAACTGGTGATTGATCACATCAAGTTAATTGAGTTGGATTCCAAGTATCCAGTGAGGGCTATAAGGTCAGACAATGGAACTAATTCAAGAATGCAGTTCTAAATGACTTTTGTACTGAAAAAGGTATAACCAGACAATACTCAGCTCCAAGAACTCCTCAGCAAAATGGAGTAGTTGAAAGAAAGAATAGAACCTTGATTGAAGCTGCACGTACTATGTTAAGTGAATCAAGGCTTCTGATAAGTGGATGTTATATCCACTTGGAATGCTTCGTATCGGCTTGAATTGATGACCTGAACTCAAGTATGTGGTGTTTTTGATGTGTTTTTAGTGAATTTGTGCAGGAATAAGAGTCGGATTTGGGATGATGTTTTCCATGCTTAAATGGTGGGTTTTGAGCTTAAAGAATAACAGTACATCAAATTGCAAGAGAGCCGGAAGAAACGGAATGAAAATCGGAATTAAAACGAAGAAAATAGAGCAAAATCAGCGAAATGAACAGTACTGGACGCGCATGAACAGTAGCAGTCAGCGGGTGAAAAATCAGCCAAAATTTCTGATTTTGTTTTGGCCATATCTTGAGTTCTACAAGTCCGTTTTGGACTATTCAACTGCCCACACGAAGATAACGGAATTTTCTATCATTCTAAGGTGGTCCAGAGTCCAGAATTATTGAAGAGAATTTTCCTTCAAAACAGAATCAACAGAAATTGCCAGAATTCAATTCAAAATAGGAAATTGCTATAATTCATACTTCTAATCAGAATGGTAATTGTCCTGAATAGCTAGAACATTCCAGAATCAGTCTTGAGCATGGAATTTGCAAATCTAATCCCGTTTAAAGATGGAAATTGCCGGTCTTCTATTCCAACTCTAATATGGTAATTGCTTGATGGAGAGACAACTTGGGGCTATAAATACACATCTTGGGGGACATAAAAAAACACACCACCACACCACCAGAGATCATACACTTACAACACATCCACACGAGTTGAAGACTTTTGGAGAGCACGAGAAGGCTACGAAGGCCAATTTCACATCTTGTATATTAGGCGTTAGCTTTTGGATGCTATTTCGGATTTGTCTTCTTAACTTTGTTACTCTATATTCTATTCATCTATTCATTCTTGATTCTTTGTTTTATATCATGGTTTCATCAGATCCCATGATGACGAAACGTTCGATTATGAACTAATCGTTGTCATGGGATTCTAACGGATTTGTCTATGTAGCTTAGTAGTTTGCATGCTTTAAAGATTTATGTGTGGTGAATTCTTGATATCCTTGTATGGTTGTGATTCATGTATTTAGATGCGTCGCGAATGTCTAATTTGTTAATCTCTTGCAAAACGAGAGTGGATCTTGAGATTTAGAACTTGCCATGCTAGCATAGGATAGGTTGATATTATTATCATGATTTGTGGCATACATAGAGATATGATGCTACCCTATGTGATCTAAGTGGATAACTTGTGCTTCAACCTTTATGTTTTCAAATTCTATAGAGATATAGGGTCTAAACATAATTGGTGTCTACCCATCTTCTATCTCTTTTGTGGATGTATGAGTAGTTTGGTATTAGTATACCGAGAGGTAGCTTTTACTTGTTTCGTGTTGTCCGATCAGATATCAAAACCCATCACATGTATTAATTAAAGGCATCATCTCTAAGTGAATTAGATAATGAAGTTAGGATCCCATGTTTTCTCTTGCAGAAGTAATTAGATTTAAATTCTCATTAGTTAAGTAATTCTTAGTTTTATTAATTTGTTTCTTAGTTCATTATAGTTAATTAAAATCTTGTTATTTGTCTTAGCAGTGCATAATAACCATACATTGTTGCATAGGTACAAAACTGAATTAAAACCATAACCAGATCTCTGTGGGAACGAACTCAACTTTATTTTATATTACTTGTGACCACGTACGCTTGCGTGATATTGTGTTAACAAGTTTTTGGCGCCGCTGCCGGGGATCATCGGTGTTTTATTTTTGGTTTATGTGCTTGTCAATAGTGGTCGTTAGAGTTCACTGACTCGGATTAGTTACTTATCTATTCTTGTTTAGTTCGGTGTGTTTCAGGTACTTGTGTGTTTGAAGATGGCATGCGAGGAGTTACCATGGTAGGCATATTCGAGAACATCCATGCCTCAGCAATGTGAGCGGTGTTTGGGCGTATATGATCCCTCACAATATTGTTACTACGAAGGAGTTGATCCATATGTCACTTATGAGGAACAACCATATTTTCCATACCATCCTCAACAGTACCTGCAAGATGTTCCAGATAGGTCATATTTCTTTGGAAGTGAAGAGTTTCAACATCAGCAACCTACTCCTACTTTTCAGTCAGATGAGGTTGATGTTATGAGGAGATTAGGATGCTTGCAAAGAGTTATGAGGAGTCTACCAAATCTATGGGGACACTACTTGCTCAAATTTTGAGTGCCTTGAAACAAGAGAAACAACAATGCATATTAGAGGCAATTCCAGAAAATAACGATGACTTGGAGCAAGGTACTACATGCATTATTGAGGAAGACAAATTCCAAGGTGATGTGAGCGTTCACAAGCCATGTGAGGAATTTGATCATGTTAGGATGGTGGATGATTTGGAAAGGGCACTATTTGGGACAGACACTGATGAGCTGCACAAATTTCAAGAATTGATAGGTGCGTACCAAGAGGCTGAAGAACATGGGACAGATGCAGGTCTTCTACTTGTCTCAAAGTGTGAAGATGGAGGTAGCACATTAGAGCCAATGGAGGAAGTTCTCTTTGAGAAACCAAAGGCTTCAGCATCTTACAGTTACCCTCCTCCATTATATTCAAGCGAAGCCCGCGAATGTGTGTTGTTCTACAAATTAACAGATTTTGGGTCAACAGATGAAGGCATTGGAATAAGACATAATTGTTACACGAATAGGCCAAGCGAGGAGAAGTGGCAGAAAGTGTGTCGCCGTGAAGATGATGAAGTCTCACGAAGAGAGGAACAGGCCAAATATTATCATCCATAACGGAGGCATGGCGTAGTCTAGCTAATTGACTCTAAACGAGCGCTTCGTGGGAGGCAACCCACGCGTTAGTATAGGAAAAAATATTAAGTGTTGTATTCAAAAAAAAACGAGTGGTGTGAAAAAAAAAAAGAAAAAAAAAGTTTCCATTGTATTTTTGGGCTGAAGCTGTCAACACTGCTTGCTATACTCAGAATCGAACTCTTATCAACAAAGACTTGATGAAAACACCTGATGTGCCGAAAACAAGACAATTTAATATCGCAAGCGCACGATCATCGTTTTAGTAGTTTAAGATTCGATCCACAGGGAATAATTTTTATTTCGCAATCCTTAACTTACAATTTAATCGAACTAGAACCATTTGATTTTTGAGAATTTGTTTGGATTTTATACTAATTAATTCCTAATTCTAAATTATTCTAAAACTAATTAACTAAATTATTCTAAAAAATAAAATAGAAAATTGAATTTTAACTAATTTTTATTTACATGAAATTTTTAGAAAAATTCGACATGAGCACTTTGTAAATTTAACTAGCCATTTATACCAAAAACAAGAATTTAACGAACTACTTTTAATTACAAAACTCAGTAAAAACGAATTAAAAACAAGACAAACAAAATGACTCGAGTAAACAGCAAACTGAAGTGAAGTAAACCAGTGGAATTACCAGGAACAATTCGACAAAGACAAGAAAAACTGCATACTGAAATTAACGACAGTAAAACTCAGATTTCTGTAGCAACGACTCGTTACGACCTCAACAATTAACAATTGAAAACATAAACACAAAACCATTCGACACAATCACCAACCCACGAACTCGGACGAACTGACAGCTCGGAACGAAACCGAGTAAAACCAATAGACTCGACAGCCTACAAAAATGAAAAAAAAAATCGAAGAAGAGACTCAAAATATCGACCAATTTCAAAATTTCAAACATCAAGAAAACTATAATGAAGCAAATCAAACTCCATTTACAATCGATATAAACGAACTCAGGACGGGAGGAAAAACAATCGAAATTATGCTCGCAGAAAACCACTCAGATTAATACTCCTAAGTCGCCACTAACTCACAGCCACGTAACTCAAGCCGATTACAAACGCGAACTCAGCGATGAATAGAACAACAACAATTCGGGAAATGAAATTAAAACAACGATGTGGCGCCAGAAAACAAAATCTCGATTGCAATTAACAGAAATACGACCAACTAAGAAAACATAATAACAGAGAAAGAAGGGGGGGTTACTGGGAAATGGTTGGATCGAAAAGAAAAGGAGGACGAGGCTGGGGAAGTCGAAGAAAAATAGGGGATGTGGTTGGATTTGCAGAGAAGAGAAGGGAAGAAGGGCAGTTTGAGAACGAGAAGGAAGGGAGAGGATGAAGAGGTGTGTGGTTTTTTCGAAGAAAAGTGAAGGAGAAATAAAAAGGGTAGGGGTTGTAATCGTTGGAATCGGAAATGGAGAAGCAAGAAAGGGAAGAGGGGAAAAGTAAATAGAGATGGGGTTGTTTCTATGTTCTAACGATAAACAGGGGAATGAAATAGAAGGGGTTGGGTTTTGTTTCAAATAAAATTAAAACAGGGGAGTTATGTTCTTAACCGAAGAAGAGACACAAGGGAGAGGTTAATGTATTCAGAGAAGAAATAAAAACAAGACAGAAAATACAATCTGCAAATCTTATGAAACTAAAATAAAATATATTTTTTTTTAAAAATTAAATATGAAAACAAGGAACTTAACTGCAAAATTTAAAATTAAACTACAACAATGATTTAGAAATAAATGACCCACAATAAAATGGAGATTTAAAGGGGCATAATTAATATTAAAACGAAACTTAAAATTACGAAAACAAATTCTTTAAATCGATACTTTCAATCCCGTGTGGTTAGCGTTGCTACTTTGTCCACCCAAGAATTTACGAAAATAACGAGATAAAGAACAAGGAAAATAAAATGAAAGAGGGATGCAAGAATTAAAATGAAACTTGAAATTGCATACAATTAAAAACTGTTTACAAGGAAAAAAATTACAACTAAAATTTGGGAGTGAACTAGTAAAACATAATTCTAGTATGTAAGGTAATGGGTGTTTCTAACAAGTGAAGATGAGGCCTATTTATAGGAAATAATTAGGGTTTTTGGTTGGTGTGAGTAAATCCTAGCCATTGATTTAGTTTAGTGTTGGCTAAATCTTGGCCATCCATTTCCTTTGATAAAAAAATGCACCACCACCCCTTGCTTTTCCTTTTCTTCTTGTTTTGGTCCTTCTTTTTCTTCTTGTGTCATTTATTTCTTTATTTTGCCACTTCTTCAGTTTCTCGAATTTTTCCTAAAATGCAACAAAATAATTTATTAAAATACGAATTCAAACAATAAATAGGTAATAATAATATGCAAAAATATGCATTTATCAACACCCTATGAAGCCATGAATGAAAAGAAACCAACACTCAAATACTTTCATGTATTTGGAGCAAAATGCTTTGTACTTAAAGAAAGAGACGATCAAGGTGGAAAATTTGAAGCCAAAGCACATGAAGCAATTTTTGTTGGTTATGAATGAAGAGCTTATATGGTGTATTTGATTGAACATCAGAAGATGATGGAAAGTGTCAATGTAACATTTGATGACACTAAACTCCCTAGTATCCAAACTGAAGATTCATCTGAAAAGCTATCTTTTGAAGATATGACAGATCTAGATTCAGATGATGATAGTCCACCTGATGTGTTTGCTGATGCTAATGACAACAATATCAATGATGAGACTAATCAGAATAATGGTGATGAAAATTATGATAATTCTCAAAATATCACTCATATTTCTGAACACTCATCTAATCATTCTGGCAACAACTCAGGGGGAGTTAATGAAGGATCAACTAGTCATATTCAACATCACAATGAAGAACAAGGCGAATCATCAAGACTAAATCTTCCGAGACAGACTGTTTAGAATAGAGCTCATCCTTTTGAGCTAATCGTTGGTGATCCAGATGTTGGTGTAAAGACTAGAAGAGCTTTCCAAAATCAATGTAATTATTCAGGGTTTCTATCTGAAATGGAACCTAAGAAAATTGAAGAAGCTCTTTCAGATCCTGATTGGGTGATTGCTATGCAAGATGAACTCAATCAATTTAAACAACAAGAAGTATGGAAGCTGGTACCCAGACCTACAAATAGAACAGTGGTTGGTACTAGGTGGGTATTCAGAAACAAACTTGATGAAGATGGTACAGTAACAAGAAATAAAGCAAGACTGGTAGTAAAAGGTTACTCACAATCTGAAGGCATTGACTATGATGAGACCTATGCTCCAGTGGCTAGACTTGAGGCCATTAGGATATTCTTGGTATTCGCAGCATTTTCTAACTTTAATGTTTATCAAATGGATGTCAAGAGTGCCTTTCTGAATGGAAAGCTGGATGAAGAGGTATATGTAGAACAGCCACCTGGTTTTGAAGATCCAGATCTATTGGGTTATGTTTACTTTCTCTTCAAAGCCATTTATGGTCTTAAGCAAGCACCAAGGAAATGGTATGACACTCTCTCTGAATTTTTACTTGAAATTGAATTTACTAGAGGTGTCATAAACAAAACTCTCTTCACAAAGAAACATAAGAATGATACAATATTAGTTCAAATTTATGTGGACGATATAATATTCGGGTCTACTAATGATCTTCTTTGCAAGAAATTTTCAAAGTTAATGCAGGGTAAATTCGAAATGAGCATGATGGGAGAGCTGAAGTTCTTTCTTGGATTACAAATAAGTCAAAGGCAAGATGGTATATTTATTTTTCAATCCAAGTACATCAAAGAGCTTCTCAAGAAATATCAAATGGAGGACTCTTCTTCATCAAAGACACCATCATCCACAGCTATCAAATTTGGAGCAGGTGAAAATTCTGCTAAGGTAGATATTACAAGCTACAGAGGTATGATGGGCTCATTACTTTATCTCACTACAAGTAGACCGGATATAATGTTTGCTACATGCTTATGTGCAAGGTTCCAAGTGGATCCTAGAGATGTTCATCTCATTGCTGTAAAAAGATTTTAAGATATCTCAAGGGTACGCCTAATTTAGGTATCTGGTACCCTAAAGATTCTGGTTTTAATCTTGTTGGATATACAGATTCTGATTATGCAGGAAGTGTTGTAGATAGAAAAAGCACCTCTGGGAGTTATCAATTCCTAGGTGGTAGATTGGTTTCATGGTACAGCAAGAAACAGCAAACAGTTTCCAACTCTACAGTCGAAGCTGAATATATAGCTGCTGGAAGCTATTGAGCTCAAATCTTGTGGATTAGGAATCAACTGATGGACTATGGCTTTGTATTACAAAATATTCCTATTTTGTGTGATAATACAAGTGCCATAGCAATCTCCAACAATCCTGTGCAGCATTCAAGGACAAAGCATATAGATATCAGGTATCATTTTATTAGAGAGCATGTCATGAATGGTACAGTGGAATTACTGTTTGTACCCATTGAAGAACAAACAGCAGATATTTTTACTAAGTCACTCGACGAATCCACATTCACCAAAATTGTTGGTGAATTGGGTATGTTGAACAGTCTTAGTAATTAATCTAGTTAATATCTGAGGTTTGATCTTTAATAATTAACAAGTGATTAGTTTGTGAATATTTGTTGAATAAAATCACTTGTTTAATTATTTTATCAACTTGTTTTTCTTGATTGTTATTGTATTTATCACTTTGTTTAGTTAAATATTTGATACTCCATATTTCTATAATTTTAGAATAATTGTATGTATTTATTTTATTTGTTTAGAATATTTTATTTAATGTTTTGTAATGTTTGTCCTGTTAATATTGTTTTATTTCCGTTAATAGATTAATCTATATTAGTTATTTCTATTTTTATTATTTGTTTAATTTATAATATTATTTTTAATATATTTTTCTGTATTAATAGTTGTAAATAATTGTGTGTTAGTTAAGTTATTTGCATTTTCTTTAATTAATTTTAGGTAGATATGACTTATAATTAGTTTAAACTGCATTATGACCTGTTTTTAGTTTTTGTTTGGTCGGTATGACTTATTTAGCATATTAAACAGATTTAGTCTTATTTAGATTAAGTCTTACCGAGTTTACTAAGTTAAGTCATATTCGTCTATATTTAGTTAAGTCTTATTAGTATTAAGTCTTAACGATTTAAGTCATATTCAGTCTTAATATTTAGATTAAGTCATATTCACACGGTTTGTATATATATAACAGATAGAATTATGTTATGTGTTATTTTAGTTTAAGTCATTCTCTCATGTTAAGTCATAGAGAACTATAAACCGATACATACATACATACACACGATTGTATCGAATTGCTGCTCGATTTCTTGCTCAAATCACACCGTAATTAAGCTCTAAGGACGATTAATCGATTCCCTGTGTTCTCCTCTTCAAATCGACCGTTTTATCAACTGATTTAGTCGAGTTTTCCAGTTTTTAGTTTTCGAAAAATCGAGTTTTCGATCTACAATTCCGATCGATTGGCTTTGAATTTGTAAAATCTAAAAATACTGGTGTGTTTGTGTGTGTATCAAGATCATTGTGTGAAATTTTCAGAATTTTTTGAACAACTTTTATTATTTTCGAGTTTTTAATTAATTATTAATTCGAAATTATTCAATTTAATTATTTATTTTGTAAAATCTGAAATTTTTCAAAGTATTAAAATTTGATAAAAATGGCTGGTAATAACAATGATCGTTTTGAAATAGTTAAGCATAATTTGATCGGTTATTTTGATCCCGAAAAATGTTCAATTGAACGTTTTCGATCGTGGATTCGATTTTTAAACGATCATTCTCTAGTTCGCACTGCTTTGAGTTTAGATACTCCTTTAAAAATTGAACCCTTGCAAATTATGTGTACTACTGCTGTCGTTTCTAACGATAACAGGTCGTTTGTTTTCACTCTTGAAAACAATCAGTACACAGTGGATGAATCTGTAATAAACACGATCTTAAACTTTCCAAATGACAATTTTGAGGATTTTCCGTCAGATGAGGAATTAACTAATTTCTTTGCTGGTATTCATTATCAAGACAGCGCAAATCTTCCTGTCTTGAATAAAAAGTTTCTAGTTCAGGAATGGGATTATGTGTTCGACACACTAGCCAAGGTGTTTGCCAATTCTACGAAAAACAACTTCGGAGTATTACCTTCCTTTATGCAGCATATTGGATTTGCAGTTGCTTATAATCGAAGAATCAACATTGGCAGCCTTCTGTGTGGACCTATGGTTAGAAGAGTAATCAACGCTAAAAGGAATTTTGACAGGGGCGACAAAGTTCAATGCTTTTACCCAAGATTCTTTTCTTTGATTTTTAATCATTTGGTAGAATTACAATATCATGCTCCATTTCTGAATAGTGAAGCAATGGTGTCGGGTAAACCTTCGACAAGATTATTCACTGAGTACGGTGTCAAACCTAAATTTTCAAATGTGCCAGTAGTTGTCACTGAATACATGTCAAACTTTATACAACTACCCATCATTTCACCTGTACCTTCCAAACAAAAGAAAAGTAGAACTGATTCAGAGGCAACTGTAAGCCCATCCGTATCTTCCAAACAAGATATGGACATTGATATGGCCATGCAACAGTTACTAGGATCATCCTCTCAACAGGATGATACTATTAAAATTCGCCATAGGGCCATGGCATCCTGTAACGTGTCAAGGACAACCCCTTAGTTATTACTAACAATGGGAGAACATATAGATTATGATGAACATAGGGACACATTGACAGGAGAGCACATCCAGTCTGGAACAGTGCCTACCATAGTTACGGTAGAATAGTCTTCACAGACTTCTGAGGGAAATCTTGGTTCCTTGCCAACTTTAATAGGACCATCATCTCCCCTCCTAGGAGAAACATTCCTAGATCCCTCAAGGGAGTTTCCACTCGCAGTTTCGACTGGAGAAAGTGGAAGGCAACTTGATCAATCTACTACTGAAGCAATTCAGATTACAAATCCAAATGTACAAGTAGAATTGATTGAGGACGGGGATTTGCGAACTCCCATTGCACCACCACTGACCTTCCCAGAGGAGGCTAGGGTGATTTTAACTGCAGGTACCATTTCTGAAGAAGCTAAAGCAATTGAGAGGAGTGATGCAAGGATCACCACAAAATTGAGTGATACACATGCACATCAGGTGAGTGAAATTCAGAGTGAAACTCAGGTGAGTGCACACACAGACACATACACTCTCTCATTGATACAAAAGATACAAAATCTGGAAAGGGAACTGGAAGCAAGTAAAGCTGAAGCTAGACTACTTCGAGCACAAGTGGATGAACAGTCTTTTCCATCCACCTCTGTTGATAATCAGCTTACTTCGATAAAAGGTGACATCAACAACTTGAAGACATCCTTCACTAATAAAATCAACACTCTCGAACTTTCTTATGAAAAATCTCTTGATGATTCTGGTGAGGTCACTGTTGCACAAGATAGAATAATTGCTGAAATCTCCAGCAAGGTTGACAATCTACAGGAAGAAGTACATGAAAATCAGCGTTCTACTGATTTTCGACTAGATCAAATTGAGAAGAAAAATGCACATCAAGCTAAAGGATTAAGGCATTTATTTAATCTGATAAGTCAAAATCGCACACCAACAACCGAAGAAAGAGAATTCTTTGCAAGAACAAGTGGTGATGATGATGAGCGAGATCCTGGAGCTGGTGCAACTGGTAAATCTGTAGAGGATTCCTCAACTAAGGGGGAGAAATCACAACTGCAACAGAAATCACAAGGGGAGAAAGGAGAAAAATCGAAAGAAAGAGAGGGAGGAGATAAATCTGATAAAGATAAGGATCACAGTGAAGACAGGAAGAATAAGGGGAAGAAGAAAGTTGTTGTAGATGATCAAGTCAAAGACACAGATTATTACTACACGAGTGAACCGGATAATTTTGATGTTTTTGCTGACTTTGATTTTTTTGATGAAGGTGAAGAATTACCTGAACCAGATTTCAGTCACTGGGAAGGAGAAGAACCAGTGATATCTGAATATGAAGCTCAACAAGCAGAGAGAGAATCTGAAGGGTTATTTGCTCAGAGGGAAGCTAATTTGCTGATGAGAGAAGAAAAGCTTCAAAAGTCATTAGAGCAGATTGCACGAAATGAAGAGCTTCAGAAAGCTGAACATCAAGCACTACAACGATTACATGCTATAAATGTTCAAAAGAGAAAGACATATATCAGACTCAAGAGCGGTGACAAATGGGAACTTGCTCAAAAAGCAATTGATTCACCTCAGAGTTCTGATTATGATGATCGTCGTCTTGGAGAAATTCTCGAGGAATTCAAACTGGCAAATCCAATTCATGATATGTATATAAGGGCTTTAAAGGTAGAAGTCATCAGGATAACTACTGCATTTGACCCCAAATCTGATGAGCTGGTAATATTTGTGGAATGTCATAATGTTGGAACTTTCAGAATATCTATTCAGTTCTTTTATGACAGATCACTGACAGAGATATGGATACTTAGGCCTAAGGTGAGAACATCGTCTGAGCTAGGTGTTTTGCTACATGAAAAGTTCAAAGAATTTGATGAAAGAGCTGGACCAGAAGTAATTAAGAATCCTCCACAAGTAAAATTTCTTAAGAGAGAGGTACTTCATTCAATCAATCTTCAGACAGATGAGTTATATGAACATCATGCAAAAGACTTGGTATATGCTGAATATGCTCTCAGAAATCATGGATTCTTGACTGAAGAAAAGGTTATAGCTGCAGATCACCTTCGATCCTATGCACAAACGAATATAACAGATTACAAGAAATTTCAAGGTGAATTGAGAAAGAAGCTTGGAATTCCTTTAATCTTACCTCAAGGGTTGTCATCAAGAAGAGAGCGTCTTGTTGATTCTGATTTGCACAAGAAACTTCAAGTCACAGATGAGCCAGAAGAAGGAGAATTTAGACGAGAAGACAGTAATTGAAGAACAGCTCTACATGTATTATCTTTAGAGCTAGATAGGTCAAGATAGGAATATGTTAAATATGATCAGGCTAAAGGATCATCTATCTTGTATTTATCATTTTGTTTGAATCTGGAAATGTTTAATATAAACCAGAACTGTTTGATATTTGCTTTACATTTAATATTTTATCTTTCATTTGGTTAAGTTGAATTAGTTGAGGTATCCTCTAGGTATTTGATTGTTATTGTCTAACAAACAAATAGGGGGAGATTGAAAGGCATATGAATCAGCCTATTTGTAGTTCGAGGATCCTAATCAACTTAAACCAAATTGTAAAAAGAAAATATCCGTATGATCTGTCACAGGAATCTCAGGAAGCAATATCTGTCAGAAGAAAGAAGGAAGTCAATCTATAGTTTTGATGTTTCACACTGGAAGACGTATCAGGTATCTGATCAAGCCTCAGTATAACATTAAAGTGAATGGATTCATTTACAATGACAGAGATTTTTCGAGTGATAGATTGAAAATCAATCAAAGTACAAGAAAATTGAGAGAAGAAATAAACCACAGCTTAAAGTCAGAAGGGAAGAAGCATCATTGAAGTTAGTCGTTCATGAACCAGACAGTACATCGAACGTCAACATAAGTCAGTGGTAATTCTTTATTATTTTCCGTGGTTTGGGAGAATTAAATTAATTAGTTATAGATTTAATTTAATTCATTTGTAATTGATATAAATCATTAATTGGTTTAATTAATGAATTAATTCTAATAGAATTAATTTATTTATTAAGTTAATTATTGTATCAATTAATCATGAATTAGTTAATCTTTAATTAATTAAAAGGATCAATATGACTTAATTAATTGATGATAAAAATATGTCATGTCTGTTGAAAGCTCGGTATGACTTAAGTTAAGTCATACCGACAGATCAAATGATTAAGTCATACCGGCTGTTTAAATGGAAATATGTCTTACCGACCTACAATGGATTAAGTCATACCGAATGGAATAAGTCATGCTGAAGGAAGATATTTTTGAAAAGGTATTATGTCATACCGACTGCACTGTTCAGAATAGGTCATACCGACACTTCTGATAGGTCATACCGAGCTATATTAAGTCATACCTAATGATTTAATTAGGTCTTGGAGCAAGAAAGGTCATACTGACAGCTGATTAAATAGGTCTTGAAGCTGATTAAGTCATATTTAATCAGTACAGACTTATATAATCAAGACAGGAAGCAGAACACAGTAGAATACAACAGCAAGAAAAAGAAAAAGATAGCCATTCTCTCTCAAAGCCTTCAAGAACACCAAGCACAAATTAATTCACATAAACTCAAGTTCATCATCTTTGTAATATTCTATCCGATAGAACTTGTCTACTTGTGATTCTTGTACTACTAGCGAATTAAGTTTCCTAGTACTTATCTTGAGATTTATTCACTAAATTAGAAAAGTTCATGTCGAATTTTCTAATTAGTTATTAAACACTTGATAATAGTTTGTATTGATTTTGTAACACCCCATCAAGTTAAGATACAATTATATTCAACTTGAAATCTGTGTCAATTTATTCCGCACAAAATATTCGTTTAAGTGAAAATTATTTAACGAATAAATTTGAGAAATTGATATAGATTGTATTCAACCCCCCCTTCTACAATCATATTGGACCTAACATTTATAAATCATACAAATCAGGGTTTCTAACCATAACGTCCTAAGTATGGTTTCTCAAAAGAAGTCCCCTCTCGGGCTTCATCTCCAACAATCAGGGTCATGTCCCTATGAACTCTACTTGAGCTCTAGGTATTCTCATTATCCTTAAGGGTATTGTAAGACTCGATCTCCTATCGTTTCCGAGGACTGTAACCTAACGCTCTGATACCATTTCTGTAACAGCCCCAAATCCGGGGTCTGGGATTTAGAGTAGTCACGATCCATTTACTCCTTGTCTTACCTGTATTACTCACACTGTACATATTTCAATGGCTTATGACCCCACAATATATATCTCTCTCACACACACACAGGTTAAAGTCTCAAAAACGATACTATACAACACTTTTCAACTCTGCCAACAATGATAATGTTGCAGATAATTTCCCAATTTGGAAGATGAACTAATACTGGAGTATTCACCGCGCCCGCTATTCTATCTACGATGATCAATCGTAGCATGTATAGCTCAAATTGAGTTTTACTACCGGTAGAAGGAAGAACTGACGGATTTACTTGTCTACCGCCCTGCTAGATCTCCCCGGCCAACGGTTGGGCCAATGGGATGGACCGGCGCTACTCGGCCTCTTACACGACTCCTAGTTCGAATAACATCCATGACTCTGGAACGTAAAGATCATCCCCCTTTCCCGAAGTATAATACTTGTTGATAAGACTCCACAAAGTAGTCGTATCTAGTTGGAAAGGAAAATTCACCAATATTTCCCAAGCTGATGCTTGTTAATGGATATAAGCTTGTTCCATCAATCTTACCCCTCGAGTGTTGAGGAGGTAACCAAAAAGACTTATATTAATGTTTGAAAAGAATCAAGATGTGAGTCAAAAAGTAGTTTAACAAGTATATGACCGGGCAGTCAAATAAATAACAGCTCTCAGGTGAGGTCCCCTTATATGTTTTTGGAAGTTTGAGCGAGTATTTAAATCTTCTTATAAGATAGATTTAAATGAAAATAGAGTTTTGGGAACCTCCCCTTGATAAAATAGTCATAAAAGACTCCAAAATATTTTACATAATATCTGAAGGTGAAAGATAATCTTTAAATAATATAAGTCATTATAAAATGAATTTAGAAGAATTTAAATAAATATTCCAAGAATATTTATTAAATCAATAATAAGTCATGAATATTAATAAGTCATAATATTGCTCGTAAGTAATCCTCGAATGAATATATAGGAATATTTACTAAATAGATCTCTTCTTAAATGAATATTTAAAAATAATATTCATTTAATAAATAATATTCTAAATGAATATCCAAATAATATTCTTTTAGTAATCAAAACTGTAAAGGAATATTCGAAATAATATTCTCTAAGTAAGTAGAACTTCAAATGAATATTTTAAAATAATATTCATCAAGTACATAAAATCTTAAATGAATATTTGGAAGTAATATCCATTTAATAAATAAAATTCCAATGAATATCAAAGTAATTATTCATTAAATGACCAAACTCTAAATGAATATTCGAAACTAATATTCATTTAAATAATTAAAGCTCAAATGAATATTAAAATAATATTCAGTAAATAAATAAACTCGAATGAATATTCAAAATAATATTCATATAGTATTTCTCGATTGAGATAATGCTCAAATAACATTCCTCGAATAATTTCCAAGTAATTAATACTTTATGGAAATATAAATAATGTTCATGAATAACAATCCTCAAAATGAATACTAATCTGCCGCTGGAATCCCTCCGGGTTTCCACGACTATCTCTATATCTCAAAATATCGACTCCCGGTCTATATTTAAAGAATGAATATCATATGCCATTCACTAAGGGTCATAACAAAATAATCCAGCTTATAACTGATAATTCATATCTAGTCTGTAAGCCAACATCAATTCAGAGAACAAGTATTATAGTATAACTTGAAAGTAGGCATGCATGCTATGGCATATGTATAACAACAATCATATATATTATCACAACAACAGTTCCAAGGTATTGGAAACTTGCCTGATGCTCGAGAAGTGGTAGGGGCTCGTGACAATGTCAAACAATCTAGACAAAGTCAAAAGAAAACGTACGATTAATCCCCCTAGATGATTCACTTATAATTCAATGCTTAAACACGTAAGCAATACACAACGAAGGCGTTACTAGCTCGCTTTAGGCTCATACTATGTCCATGTCAATCGACAAATACTTAAGTCAAAGATTTGTTTTAGAATTCGGATCTCATTCGCCCGTTTCACTAAGCGGTTTACAAAGTTATAATCGAGTGCTCCTTTAAGGGGTTCCTTCGCACTTAACCTTGATCAAAATATTTTTATAAAATCCAAATATAATCTTTTTGACACGAGGTCTTCTCTCATATCTTTATTATGACCTCTAGTATTTAATTACCAAGATTTGCAACCGAATTTATCATTTTAAAGGGGTTCAATTGAAGTTACGAATTCATACGTACGTTTACGAACTGCTTTTACGAATTTTACAATTTCTCCTAAACCGTAAGTCCGAATGCTACGATTCTCGTGTCAAAACTATCCTCGTAACATGAGTCAACTATTCATGGCAGGAGATGCTACTGGTCAGTTGGTCACTTAGCACGAAAATGGCATACAAATCATGGTATTGTAAAATCGGGCATTATAACGGCTATGTTTACACGTTTTCCAAAGTTTTCGCATCACCGCGATTCAATAAAGCACTACACCCCATCCATTCTATCATATGAAAACATCATTACAAGTCTAACAACATCACATAATCACCATCTCATGGATCATCATCCAACTAATCAACTAAAATCATAGATCTTAACATACATAACCTACTAACACTAAAATCATCCATAAAACATATAATACTCAAAGTAGCTCTAGGGTTTATGAACTTTATACCTTCCTTTGAAGTATGCAAACACTTAACAAGCCTTGCATGATCCTTGTAATACCTTAACCAAGCTCTAGATCAACCAAAGATTCAAGAAAACAAAGTTAGTTTCTAAGATCCACTATTCATCGTCAATCTTGTAAAAATCATATAAAATCAAAAACTAAGAGTTTGGTTCTAAAATTTTTACCACACCTTCTACTCTTCAAGGGCTTTCTTTTGAGCTATATAATACAAGAATCCAACAATGGGAGCTAGGGTTTTGAGCCCCATCTTTATACTGATCAGAACCTGGACAGTTTTGGTCCTCCAACTTTAAGCATGGATTTGACTAGGCTATACTACTTGGATTTCCATGAAATTTGGAACGAATCTTGCCCATGGAGTGGAGAAGCTATGGTTAAAATTTGGTGATTTTATCATGGATAGAAATGGAGATATGAATTTTTCTTTGATCTTTGTTCCTGCTGGGCAGTTTTGGAGTGTTTGGTGTTTTTGCTTTGTTTTCTCTTGTTCTTGCTTGCTTTATGGCCAATAATGCTAACATCTTGTAATATATATCTAATGTCATTGGATGCATCTCTTCAAGATGTGTTGTCATGCTTTGATTGGTCCTTTTTAAAATATCTTAACCTCACAATTACACTTACGTACTCATCTCTTGCCTTTTAGCACTTTAGTCCCTAGGTAAACTGCAACTAGGTGCTTAGATATTTCTATAAAGGTGTGATGTCATCTTCCACTATCTTTGGTGGATGCATCCTATCTTGTTCGTTCGTTTCTTTGTTCGGTTATTGCTCAATTTCGCTGATCGTTCGAAGAATAACCAAGTAGTTTCACCTCTAGGGTTTACCGGGAAATTTCTCGATATTCATAATACCTTCCCCAATCCTTAATATAATCCTCGTGATGATCATGTAGGATATTTAATCTCGATACGAACTTAATCCGTAATCTAGGATTCGTTCGCTTTATTGATTAATCTCGTTATAACGTTTTAGCGGTTTCTAGAACGCTTGTTTCACTGCCTCAGTGGTTTCCTACCTTCATTCTTAAATCAAATATAATAACATCCCAAAATATCAAATCCTCAAAGTTAATATCTCAATTCTTGGATTATAATAATATATAATCCATTGTCCGGTCAAATATTATACCGAAAAAGAATTTGGAATTTCTGAATTCTGATCGTCTCTGCATTCACTTATTTCCTCCGCGTATTACTAATATGACTTCGAAATATCCATATCACGTCCCGTACATAGGGTGGCGTGAAAAGTTTTCCAACTTACAAAATCACTATTCATCCACCGAATTACTATGCACGTACAGGAAATACTATGCACGTACGGGAAACACTATGCACGTATGGGAAACACTATGCACGTACGGGAAACACTATGCACGTATGGGAAACACTATGCACGTACTCATTTCCCTTCAAGGATCTATTAGCTCCTTCCTGGACGGTAGATTATTCTTATCTAGGTCCTCAACCATCGAATTACTCTATTCTGACAATATACCAATGCATCAGGATCATTGTCCAAAGTAATATCCATTCATTACAATCATTGTTCTTTGAAACCACCATTCATTAGTGCTCTTTAACCACAATAAGAAAAGTTTTAATTCTACCCAAAATTTAGGTTATTACAAGAAGGATAGATCTGATTATTCTTTGAAGCTTGCTTCGGAGTAGATTTTTCATCCGACTTCTTACTCTGTTCCACATCACCGACCAACTGATCAGCCACCAAGTCATATTTTTCAATTTCTGGAACTGCAGATTTTTCAACCTGATGCTCATGAACTTTCTCGTCTTCCTTAGCTGCTGATTTCTGCTCGGTTGTGACTTTTCCAGATCTCAAAGTAACTACTTTCACCTGCTCATGGACTTCCCTCTTGCCTGGATTAGCCTCTGTATTACTTGGAAGAGTTCCTTGTGGCCTATTCAACAAGGCATTAGCAATCTGTCCAATCTGATTTTCCAAGGTCTTGATAGAAACTGCCTGGCTCTTGCACATCAACCTCAATTCTTCCAATTCAGATTTTTCAGAATAAGTCTGCCCCGCACTTGCATGAGGCTGTTGCTGATGAAATTGTTGCCTTGGAGCATACTGCTGCTGATAGCCTTGATTGAATGGCCTTGCTCCATACTGCTGATAAGGCTGCGGTGATTGTTGAGCACCTTGATTCTTGCACCAGCTAAAATTAGGATGGTTCCGGTAGTTAGGATGATAAGTTACTGGAGCTGGTTGAGAAGGTCGTTAAAAGTTGCTCACAAACTGTGCTGATTCAGAAGAAATAGCACAATGATTCGTATCATGTGCACCCGCACAAAACTCACACACACTAGCCACCTGCTGAACTCCATAGTTGGTCAGAGAATCCACCTTCATAGTTGGAGCCTTCAACTGAGTTGTAATAGCTGTCGCTGCATCCACTTCTAGAATACCTGCTACTTTGCCTTGAGGAAGTCTCTGAGTTGGATTCTGATATTCATTAGCAGCCATCGTCTCGATTAGCTCATAAGCTTCATCATAGCTCTTAGCCCATAGAGCTCCACCTTATGCTACATCTAGCAAAGGTCTAGATTGTGCTCCCAACCCATTGTAGAATCCATTGATCACCATCCAGTCAGGCATGCCATGATGAGGACACTTTCGAAGCATCTCCTTGTAGCATTCCCAAGCTTCACACAAAGATTCACCAGATTGTTGTGCAAATTGAGTTAGAACGTTCCTGATTGCTGTTGTTTTAGCCATGGGGAAGAATTTATTGAGAAATTTCTTAGAAAGATCTTCCCACGTAGTAATGGAACCGGATGGTAGAGAGTGCAACCAGCCCTTAGCTTTATCCCTCAAAGAGAATGGGAAAAGTCTCAATTTGATAGCATCATCCGACACACCATTGAAATTGAAAGTGTCGCAGATCTCGATGAAATCCCTGATGTGCATATTAGGATCCTCCATAGGAGCACCCCCAAATTGAACTGAATTCTGCTCCATCTGAATTGTACTAGGCTTGATTTCGAAGTTGTTAGATGCAATAGATGGCCTGACAATGCTAGATGGGATGTCATTGATCTTAGGCTTAGAAAAGTCCTTCAATGCCTTAGTTTCTGCTGCTGCTCGATCACCCATCTCTACTGTAGTTTCAAGTTCCTCTTCGCTTTTATCTGTAACTAGATCTGCGTCTTCCAGTTTTCAAGTTTGAGAACGTGTTCGCATACACGTTCAAGTACCTGAAAAACACCGAACAAAAAAGATATGTAAGTAAACAATCCGAGTCAGTGAACTCTAACGACCACTGATGACAAGCACATAAACTAAAAATAAAACACCGATGATCCCCGGCAGCGGCGCCAAAAACTTGTTTGCACTAATTCACGCAAGCGTACGTGGTCACAAGTAATATAGATAGAAGTCAAGTTCGTTCCCACAGAGATCTGGTTTTGGTTTTAATTCATTTTTTTACCTATGCAACAATGTATGGTTTTTGCTCACTGCTAAGACAATTAACAATTATGGGTTTGATTATCTAAATTTAACTAAGATGCAAATTAACAAACTAAGAATTAATTACTAATGAGAATTGAAATCGAATTACTTATATGAGAGAAAACATGGGATCCTAACTTCATTAAATACTTCGCTTAGATCTGACGCCTTTAATCACTATATGCAATGTTTATGATATCTGATCGGATGACACGAAACAAGTACACGCTACCTGTCAGCATACGTATACCAAACTATTCATACATCCACAAAAGAGATAGAAGATGAATAGACACAAATTATGCTTAGATATGTCTATAGAATTTGAAAACATAACGGTTAAAGAACAAGTTATCCATAAAGATCACACAGGGTAACATAATATATTTCTATTTATGCTACAAATCATGTTGATAAACAATCATGAACCTATGCTAGCATGGCAAGTTCTAAATCTCAAGATCCACTTTCACTTCACAAGAGATTAACATATTAGATGTTAGCTACGCATCTAACAATTAAGCATAACCATACGAGGATATCAATTATACATCACACACAGATCTTTAAAGCATCAAAATACTAAAGCTCCATAAATAAATCCGTTAGAATCCCATGACAACGATTAGTTCATAATTGAATCGCTCATCATCATGGGATCTGATGAAACCATGATAAAAAACAAAGTCTGAATAATAATTATGCTAGAGTAATAGAGTTAAGAAAACAAATCCCAAAAATATCCAAGAGTATCGCCTAAAAGAAGAAAACAAAAAGTAGATCTAGAACTCCGTTGCTTGTCACGAGCGTTGGAATCCTTCTCCAAGTCTGAATCTCCATCTCTCGGCTCTCTCTTTGTGTTATGTTGGTTGTTGGCCGTTTTATGATGGTAGGATGTGTTTATATAGGCCCTAGGAGTCTTTTTCAGCAAGACACTATCAATACGTTTCCTAAACTGATTTTGTTTTGAAGGAAAATTCGTAGCTGACTTTTCTTCAGTGTTTCTAAGTCACTCTAGTTGTATTTGGACATCTAGACCACTTTAGAATGAAAGAGAATCTCGTTAGCTTTGAATGGACTGTAAGATCGTCCAAAACGGACTTGTAGAACTCAAGATATGACCAAAATAGTGAATCAGAATTTCTGGCAGCGACCAGCAGCGCTGAAGGCTAAGACAATCTACACTATTCTGGCGCTGGCTGTGCCCGTAATAGCACTGGCTGCGCCCGTGGCTTCTGCCGAAAGCTGATTTTGGCTGATTTTCTTCGTTTTAACTCCTTTTTCCATCGTTTCTTTTGCGTTAGCCACCGTCTTCATTCCTTTGACTTCAAATCTTCATGGTGGCTTAAAGCAAGACTCCATTCTTCATTCCTATGCTCGAATTCAACTCCAAAATTGACGAAAACATCAATCCTAATCGATATTTCACGAACCTGCACAACTAAACAAAACACATCAAAACTACAACAAACTTGAGGCCAAGTGAATCAATTTAAACCGATATGGAACGTTCCAAGTGGATATAAAATCCACTTATCAGATGTACTAGTTGATAACCCGTGCGAAGCACGGTTCGTGATCAATTATCTTAAATTTTAATTTTTTGATTTTTTTTTAAATAAAACCAATTATTAAATTCTTTCGATTAAATAATTTAATGACAATTACTTACTTTGATATTAATATTTTAAGAAAAACCCATGTTTCAGTTTTCTATAATTTAATTATCAATAATATTTATAGGGTTGGATCAAAAGAGAAACAAACACTAAAAGAGAATTGAAGAACCATTATTAGTCATTGGATTAATTCTAAATCAATATAATTTTCAATCAAATATGAATTGTTTCTAAAATATATATCTTGTGTTTTTGGACAATTTTACCCCTGGTCTATATATAATAATATATATTATTATGAAATTTATATAAGAATTCTTAGTTTCTCCGTTTAAGGAATCTGCAAGGAACATGATCAAATATTTATAATTCATTTTAATATATGTTAACCATCATAAAGTATAGAGGTCCTGTAATATAAGAGTAGCTATATTATTAATTGCATTTATTATTTTTCCTGTAATATAAGTTGTATATAATACTATGTTCTCAATTTTTATTTCGATCGTTAGTTAAAAGACTCGTAGTATAAAATTTCACTATTAAATTAAATTAATATTTAATATTAATATTTTAATTAATTGAATTTATATAACTTTATTAATTAATACAGTCCTAAATTGTATATAATACTATATTCTCAATTATTATTTCGGTTTTAGTTAATAGACTCCTACTATATAACTTCACTAATAAATTAATTTAATGTATAATATTGTTAAATTAATTAATTTAATATTTAATGACATACCGCGGTATACATGACCTACCAGCAGGTTTCTGCTTTTAATAAAGAGTTTAGATTTGGATTGGGAATTGGTAGAGGCCAAATCGGGTTCGGGAGGTACCAGATATCAAAAACCTTATTTGGGAAAACTTTTAGAAGGGAGGGTTGGGTTCAAAGAGATTGATTATTATTTATAATTGAATTTTTATATTTTTCAATATTTTGACTTTAATATTATAATATAGATAAATAAAAATAAAAATATTTAGGTAAAAATATATTAATATATTAGATGATAATTAAATAGAAACATGAATTACATACCAAAAATTTAAATGTTTCCAACAATGGAGGCGGAGGCCAGTGATGGCATAATTTAGCAGTTGCTATAATCTGTGGTCCCCTTTTCTTTTGTTTTGTTTTGTTGATGGAGCCTTTTGTAGGCAGTTTGCTAGGATCTAGTATGGTTGTATCTTTCTATCTTAGTCCAATTTTATGGTGTTTGCATGGGTTGGTTGGGCTTCTTCACTTCTAGGCTCTAGCCTTAAAGTGTTACCAATTTTTATGAAAATTTTGATTATATGAATTTTTTTAATATTTCAATTATTATAATATAAATAAATATAAATGAGCAAATTAAATTACTTATATGGTAATTTTCATTTGTTTCATAGTTCATTTATGAAAAATAATTTACGAATGTTACTTGGTGGTGCAAAAAATGCAAAGATAACAATTGGGCTTTCTGGCACAGTGAAAAATCTAACATTCCAGCATAGGCAAAAATAACAAAGTACAAAACAGGTCACAGAAAGTAAGCGAGACAGCTTGTTGGAGTTGTACACAAACAAGAAAGAGTAAATAAATATTTATTGAATGTTTTCTTTTTATTTTTCTTCATCACGGATGGTTTAATGAGGTTGCTGCATTTTTGCCATGTCCAATTTCTTCATCACAACACTGATTGGACACCGGACGTGTTCGAAAAAAGCTACATAGACAACATTTTCCGGAAGGGCATTTGTCACATCCTGCAATATGAATTTAAATCAATATTACGTGTAATTGTCATTTAAATATATTATTAATAAATATTTTCATGTAACTCAGTTATTAATTATATGATTGATGTAGGCTTGCTTACCCATGTAAATTTAGCAGGACCAACCACTTCGTAGAGAATTGGAATTCGGTTAACTGCGGCCTCTGAATTGATATAAAAAATTGAGAAAAACATTAACAAAATGCTGCAAACTATGAGTTTTGACGATGTCATTTTAATAGACAACTAGCTTTATCGTCCGGGCAAGGCACGGACATGTTCTAGTTGGGAACAAAATTATGAGTTATATGCTTCGAGATTTTTGGCGCATTTGTGTGTTTGATGGTATATATAGCAAATGAGTTTGTATTTCCTTCGTATATATTTGTCAAAGCAAGAAGCAGCAGGACAAACACAACCTGAGCACTCACAATTCCGAAATGGCTAATGCTATTACCGATCTCCATCCAGCTCCCTTTATTTCGGACCTGTTAACCACGTGACCAAATAAAGTTCTTTTAAAATGGAAGTGATTTGCATTACACTTGATCAAATGAATAAGAAAGAAATGCAATTGATGAACACATCAGATCAGAATGGTTTTCTTACTAATGTTATGGTTAATTATGGTTTACTTACTAACTATTAGGGTTAATTATTATATAGGTCACTTATTACATACTTATGTATCAAGCGGATTACTGGATTTTTTCGGTCTCTTTTAAACCACTCAATACAAGAAATGATACACTCCGTTAACTTTCGAAAAATAAAAGTAATCTTTTATTGATTCTACACATTTTTCTTGAATGCTACTGTAACCAAATGAATAATTGTTAAATTCTAGTATTTTAGATAATATATTTATATTTTTCAAAATTCATTTACTATTTATTTTTAATTTTATAATTATTTTCCATATTTTAATTAAAATTAAATAGTAAATGAACTTTTTAAATTCTAAATATATTATCTGAAATACTAGAATTTAACAACTATTCATTTGATTGCGGTAACATTCAAGAAATATGTGCAGAATCAACAAAAAATTACTTTTATTTTTTGAAAGTTAATAGAGTGGTTTAAAATAGACCGAAAAAACCCCAGTGATCCGCTTGATACATTGTAATAAGTGACCTATATGATAATTAACCCCTAACTATTATAATAAACAATTGACTATATGAGTTTATAGCTAAGAAGAGAGGATACAGGTGAATGGCTGCGTAGTACGGGGAGACACCAGATTCGACAAACTTAAGAATATGGGGATTCGGGTGCAAGGATAGAATAGAAGGTACATGTACATATAATATAATAAAATATAAATATATATTTGATGTTAGGTATGATTATATGTATTAACAAAACTAAAAATTTACGCAAATTGAATCAAATGATAAGTTTATCATCTAAAACAAGAATCTTGCAATAGTGAATATAGATATAGATACTTTTATATTTGCTAATTAGTATACTTATTCTTTGTCGTTAAAACAAAATTTGAGTACGCCTTGCTAAAAAAGAAGTTGATTTGGGGTTGTGCAAGTATCCCTATGCGGATACGGGGATTCAAGTGTCGGAGTACACAGAAATACATTGGGTAACCCAAGTATCCCTGCTTTCAAGGTTTCTAGATATTACTTGTTCCCCAATTTATTCAGTTCATTGTTAATTCTAAACTTATATTTAGTCATTTTCATCTTTAAATATTCTATTTTCATTTTTTTTCGTGAACACGCTCTTTGACTCAATTTGCATCCAAAGAACTTATTGAAGAAAACTTTTTAGCAGTGACATATATGATATATAGTAAACCTCGCTGAATTTAGAATTAAGGGGTAAGCTAGAGTAGCTAGTCAGCATGAGTGCTACAATCAAAAAATAAAGTGCAAGTTGCCATTTTGCTGGCCATATATATTTTACTTCAAACAAGTAATGTATAATCGAATTTGATAGAACTTAAAAAGCAAACAATGATTTAGCTAACCAAAATTAGAGCTGGAAACACTTTGAATTACGTAAATTCTTTATTTCATGGTGTTTTTACACATTCAGAAATGAGTGGAAGGCGGGCATGGAAATAAAATAGGATCCTTAAGTGGCTGAGCTCTGACCAACTCGAGAGACCAACAGCTGAGGCAAACACTCGTGAGGTTTTTCACTAAATTCACATAAAAGATGAACTATATTCGCTTTATTATCATTTATTTCTCAAGCAATACCACATATTTAACATTATTGTACCATGTATCACAAACTAACTTTCAGTGCATGGATCTTTTATCCATCTACCTATATATATAATATGGATCATTTTTCACCATATTCTCGTATCAATTACCATCTGCTATTTTCTCCCATACTAAATCCCGTTAATAGGCCTTGCAGGCAATTGCCATGTTGAAAATGAACGATTATAGTAAAATTTATAATAGAGAAGGTATGACTCACAAAGACCAATTGTATTCGCATATCAGACAGCTGCAGATTTCTGTTTTCGTTTTCTAACTGAAAATTATCTTTTACACTTCTGATTGAACACTACTACAAAATTGAACTTAGAAGACACTGCTTGCATAGCACTTTTTGAAATACGCTATCTAAGTATCTTACTTGCATAGCGTTTTACATAAAAGCGCTATATAAGCTATTATTTAAAATTATGAAATAAAAAACAAAAAAAGAAAAAAATACTTTGATAACGTTTATTCGTTGAACGCTATGTAAGTTCATACTTGTATAGTGTTTTCTTAAGCACTGTCTTAGTGAACGTATTGTAAGTAATATTTTATTATATTTTAATCATTTATTAACACTAACATAGCGTTTTTTTAAGCGTTATAATAGTTTACATATTCTAAGTAATATTTTATTTATTTTCTTTGTGGCTAAACATATCCCAATTCCTAAAAAACCTTGTTTGAGCCGGCAACAATATGTGCGGGACGTCATCTTCATCTCTCTCTGCTACCAGCAAACATCATCTCCGATTCTCCGCTATACACATATGTACATCATCTCCGCTGAACAGTAAACATCATCTTCAATCAATCCTATGTATACAATCGATCCTTTTTTGTTTGAAAAGTGATTCAATCGAGCTTCCGATGGTACAATATTACTTTACTGATTCAATGAAGCCTATCTCTACGATTCATCTCCGAGTCTTTGTCGAGCAAATTCTTCTCATTGGAGCTTCATCTCTCTCTGTCTCGGCCTTTAATTTGAAACTGATTACGTAAGCTAGTTAATTTTAGGGTTTTCGAGGCTTTATCTTCTATTTGTTTGAGTTCGTATTTGCTTAATTGACTTGTGTTAGTGTCAATTTACTGGGTGTTCCGATTTAGGGTTTGCATTCCACTTGTTGAATTTTTTTACATGTAAGTCTTTAACTTCTCTGCTGTTAATTGTCTTTATCTTTCTTAGAAGACTATGCTATGGCCTTTCTGCTCCTTCAAATTTTAGAAAGTATGAATCTGGTCTGATTTTTCTATTAATTTTTCTATTTAGGAAATCTTTTACTAGTATGGTTCTTTTTCTATGATTAATCGGGTTCGCTTTTTGAAGGGATATGTTTGCTTTAGTTGTAAGGGATTTGTAGCATAGATTTTTCTTTTTCTTCGTTTGTGTGTTTGCAAATAAACTCAAATAATTAATTATCATGTGTGCAGACATTTAACGAATTTTTCATAAGAGAGTTGAAGCCAGGTACAAGACCAATTGTTTCTCCTGAATGTGATAATGTTGCTGTTTGTGCTGCCAAGTCTGATGGCTTTTCAAACTGCGGAAAATAGTTTCAGATTTTGGATTAAGGTTATATATTTCTTGCACTGAATATTCTTGTACAATCTGCACCCCAATTGTGGTTACTTATACTTTTATGCTTTTTACAAGTTGTAATAATTGATTGTTACTCGAAACAGACATTGGTTAGGTCAGTGTTGGGCTATTAGCAAATTTCCTAAATCCTAATAAATGCCTTAGAATTAATTTCTTATTCAAATGGAGGTGTATTATACTATTATATTATTTATATATAACAGAAACTCCTTAAATTGCTTGTTGACATGTAAAGAGCTACTACTAGGATTTCATACCTAATCCATGGACATATCTTTTCATTGAAGGGGGCCTCTACATAGACAATTTGGGTATTGTTTAACTGAATATAGCATTGGCTTTTTGGTCATCTTTGCAGGGTAAGGACAATGTCTGCAAGGGTGCTTGCTAGGTTCGTGTCTCGTAGGTTCTCAAGTAGCGGAAATGTATTGAGTGAGGAGGAAAAAACTGCTGAGAATGTCTACATTAAGGTACTTTATAGCCGGTGTTAATATGAATCCCTTCTCTCCTTATACAAGCTTTTAATCTATGCAGTGCACCTGATATTTGTAATTTTACGTTAATATTTGTGTAGACTTCTGTGTTATAATTGTATTTATTCTTTTATAATTGTTGTAAGATATGTATTATAAATTCAATAAGTATGTCTAACAATTTGTAAAATGTATGTAATTTGTAGATATTCTTTGTATCATGTTATATTTTGCAATACTTTGCTGTGAGCTTATAAATATTTCGTTTCCCCTCTGAATTTCATTTCGCAATTTGTAACTTGAATACTTTCTTCTTGACTATAGAAAATGGAAAAAGAGAAGTTGGAGAAGCTCGCACGCAATGTATTCTCAGTCTACAATACCTTTTTTTTACCTTGTTTATATATGCTTGTGCGTTGAGGGATTGTATTTTGCAAGTGGTGTGGCACTGCTTTTGGTAGGTGCAAGTCTGCAACCATGAGCAATAGTATGATAACTTTGGACTTGGAAGTCATAGATATGGGTGAAGCACTGGTAGGAGATTTATGTAACTGTAAGTGAAGAGAAAAAACTTTGGCTGACTTTAATTTAATTTTCAGTTGCCGGATATGAACAACATATCATCCTGCCATTAGAGCAACTGTCTCGTATATCAGTTTAGACATTAAAGAGTGTGTGAAACCATGTTATGTTAACCCAGATGAATGGTCCAAAGTTCTTGAGGATGTGGTAATACTTTTCTTTCCATTTCTGTATTGTTATCGATGTCTTGCAATATACTACAACAGATAAACATTATGTTTGTGTTATTTTTTAATCAGGTTACCACATCAGAGCATTTGGCAGAGCATGAGCTTACTAATATTGGTACTGATGACTTACTTGCTCGGTTATTCCATTGGAGTATTCGGGACGAGTGAGAGGTATAGGATGGGAGGTAACCAAGACCTCGTTGCAGACATCATCAACTACGAGCGAGTTATCTAAATTAAAAAAAGATGTATCTTATTTGAGTTCTATTGTAATGATCAATAATAGTTATCTAAGTAGTACTTTGGAATATTTGACTTGTACGATGATATTAAGACTAATGAAAATTGTACATTTTTGGAATTAATTTCATTTTTATAAGTTGTTAGTTTAGTTTTTACAAGAACTTTGATTGGGGTGTCTTTATTTTTATTATTTGTAACTTTTCTGGAATATTACAATTTAAATAAAATGGCCAAAATAAATTTAAATAGATTTTATTTTGAAAAGGGTTCAATAGCGCTTATAAGCTGTATAAGTGATACGCTTGTTACTTCCATAGCACTTATAGAAGCGCTATGTAAGTAGTTACTTAGAGAGCGTAGAAAATAAGTGCTATGCAAGTTAATTGAACTTCAATAGCGCTGACTTGCATAGCGCTTAAAAGCGCTATGTAAGCTCAAAAATGAGCGCTATGCAAGTTAAAATCTGTAGTAGTGGAACTTTGAGATGCATTTGCCTAATTACTATAATGTAAGAGTGCATTTTCAAAAAGTATTCGCCATTAGTACAAGAGCAAGAGCACCAAAGAACACTGCTTCATATCTGCACACATTTATAAAAAAATATGTAACGTGATATAAACATATTTACACAATTAAAATTATAGGCCAATATATAAATATACGGTACACAAATGTGAGGAGGAGGAAAGACGGTGCAAAGGCAAGAAATATGGAAGTAATAGTACCAAAGATAGTGATTGATTCAACCTTTCTATAATTATTGTAAATACCTTTCACATATGAAAATTTTTACCAAATTCCAATGTTATAAAGAGATACTAATTAACCCCCGCAATGTTTAAAAACATGACATCTCCCTCGCTTCAAAATATAATATCTTTTGTGGTAAAAATATTATAGGTAAAACATCAACAATAAAAAAACATTGACAAAACATTCTTCAAACCAAATTTTAAACCTAAACAAAAATGATTCAGTTTAACAAAGCAAAAAAAATTTACAAAGCACACTACAATTAAATCCCAAGAAAATAATATAACTAACATCTTGAAGACAGTGACAGTGCAAGTTCATATAGCAACTGGAAGTGGGAGACCATGGGAAGGGAATTATTGAAGCCCGACAAATTGTAGCGTCTCTCGCAAGTCGAACCCATTCGGGAGTAACGATATTAGCAACCTTCCCACAATTGAACCCTGTGGAGCATAATCAACTGTCAATAGATATTTATAACATACTAAAGAAAATTCAAAATGTGAAGAAATCTTACCATGACTAAATCCAGAGTGATAAGCTCTTGGAAAAGTTACTACAAATTCTCCAACATTTTGTACCAATCTCCTTTTAAAGAGGTTTCAATTCTCCAACATTTTGTACCAATCTCCTTTTAAAGAAGTACACAGGTAAAACGAAGATATGCATAAGTTAGAAGAATACGCTAGAAGAACATGAAGTACGCTCCTACAAAGAACATATTCTATATATAACGAGATGCATTCTATATAGAAATGAAATGTTGGGTAAGAAACTATCTTGCAATTCATTTGTGTCATTTTTCCCCTTCACATTTTTCTCCAAAGAAAATTTTACCTACTCTGTTCTGAGGAAAAAACCAGTTTCGAAAAAGCTAGAAAAGAATAAACAAAATCAGTTTGTTAGGGCAATCGATATATCACCTGCAACATTGAATCCCTGCATTCACAAGTACGTCTAGAGACATGACAGTGGTCTTCTCACCAAGGGTGTCAAAAGTTACTGAAATGATGTATCTTATATCATAAATAATTATCATGTGTTGCACCAGGAATACAAATTTAGTGGCCAAGCAAACCAACTAAACAACTGATGTATGGTTATAATGTAGATATTTTGCTTCATATTAATCCTCATTAGCCTTGTTTTATGATGCTTTGGTCCTACATAAATAATGTTAATTGTTATTTAACTTATATGGATGCTAAGTGAGTGTTTTTTATGTTTGTAGGAGATTCCAAAGGAGCAAAGTGTTGGGGACAAGAAGGCATGCTGAAAGGGGACAAAAACTAGAGAAAATGGGTCCTGAGCTTAGGCTCAGGAGCCTTGAGTAAAACAGAATTTTGCCTTTTTAGAGCCTCAGGTGCTGAGCCTCGCACTCAGGGGCCTTGAGGGAAGCTTCAGCAAAGTCAGGGGGCCTGAGCCTCGCATTCAGGGGTCTTGAGCTGAATAAAAATAGATTTATTTATTCAATTGTAATTAGTTTTTAGTTACCTTATATGACTTTTAAAAAGAAGGGGTCGAAGATTGGAGGGTTTTATAGGGTTTTTTTGCGTGTATTATTCTGGGAGTTAGAGAATAGAGAAGAGAGGGCTCAAGCAAGGATTGAAGGGATTCTATACTAACTTTACAAGATTCTTCAAGTTGTATTTTTCTTGACTCTATACTCTTGTAAACATGGTTTTGGTTATTAATATATGTTTGATTTCTTCATTCATTATGAGTAACTAATTCCCTAATCTTGGATTTAGGTAGTATTAAATGGTTAATATGTTTGGGTAGTTATATTGTGATTTCTCTACCTCGCTAATCTGTTGTTGAGCATTTAACACAATTGAGGGAGTCGCGAACCCTTGATTGTATCTTTAGGAATTGTAATGAATCGGGAGAGGATTTATAGTTCTAGTTTACGATACAACTGACGTAATTCAAGTATTTAATTGGGAGATTAATATGCGAGTTACGAGACTAAAATTCCTTGGGATTAAATAGTTCGTAATTATGTGTTGCTTGATCATGGGAGTGACATCAATGTGTAGTTGTAGGCATTATACTGTATCTTGGGAGAGAACAATATAAACATTAGTGGAACATTTTTAGAAAGAGCACGAGACTTGAATATCACAAACCTATACACATTCATTAATACCATTGAAAAACCTTAGTTTCTGGATTTTTTTCTTATCATTGTTAAATCATAATTCTTATTTGCTCTTTAGTTTAAGTTAGTTATTAAACAAACATCCAATTATTCTTCTCACTTCTAGATTTTAAGAAGTAAAACCTTGAACTTATATTAATTAGTCCTTCCCTGCGAACGAACTTGTATTGAAAATACTATCAACAAATTGGCACCGCTGCCGGGGAAGGTAGCAATATTATGTTTTGGTTAATTATTTCTTATTGTTTAGATTTTATCAAATTTGTTTCCAAGATCTATCTTATTGGTGTACTCTTTTCAGGTGTTATTACTCTTGCATGAGACGTTCTGCAAGTGTTGGAAATCTAGAATTTGATCCAGAAATTGAACAAACTTTTCGAGCTTTAAGGCGAGAGACATCAATCCGAGTTTAATTCAGATGGTGAGCAGTTCAACTTTTGAAGGGGACATTGAGCGAGATGATCCACATCGTCATCTTGAGCATTTCGTGCAAATATGTGGTTCATTCAAGATCACTGGAGTTACAGCAGATCAGATCATTTAAGGCGAGAGATGAAACAAAGGAAAGAAAGAAATCATATGGAGGAACCAAGAGACCGTCAAGTTGTTAAATGATACTTCCTCCGTCACTCTCATTTCTTTACCGTTACTATTTTGGGATATCCCTCTCATTTCTTTACGTTAACATAAATAGTAAGTTTTCCCCATTATTACACCCACTATCTTCCCCCACTTTCTCATATTTTATAATAAAAAACACTTTTTCACCCACTACTTTCCTCCACTATCTCAAATTTATTATTAAATATTGATAAGTCCCATCACTTTACTCACTTTTCATCTAACTTTACTCATTTTTAATGTATTGCCTTGATCTTCGTGTCCCCTTCCACTATAAACAAATGAGAAAGATGGAGAGAGTAATTAAGTAAAAACATAAATAACGTACCAAAATTTTTAATATTTCGAACAATGAAGGCGACGCCCGTTGATGGCATAATATAGCAGTTGCTATCATCTTTTGTCCCCGTTTCTGTTAGGAATATGTTGTACTTGATGATAACTTCACAATCAATCAAATTGTATAAGGTTTTGTAGCTGTCAACGGATGAGGATTTATAACTCTATCCGTTGACAAGTAGCTCATCAACGGATGAGGTTTGTAGCATACTGCAGTATCTCTATGTTATCAGTTGATAGTGTTTTTATCCACAGTCATGTTGACCATCAATGGATAGGCAGAATAGGGTAGCCAATTGTAAATAAGCTATGCTATGTAATTCTGTCTAAGTGAAAGTGTATCAACAGATGAAGACAAAACTCTATCAACGGATACAACTCAAATCCACTCTATCAACGGATACAGCTCAAGTCTCAATATCAACGGATACAGCTCAATACATCATCAACGGATGTCAGTGTACAATATCAACGGATAATCATTGACACTGTCTTCTATGCTAAGCTGGGGATTAGCAGTTGATAAGGACATGTTTGACTGACAGATCACATGGGTTGATAGTAGATACAAAAAGCAGTATGGCAGCCATACTTTGGAAACACAGAAGAAAGAAGCATTCCGTTTACACTATGAATACAAGAAAGGTGAAGGAGACATGTCTGTTCACAAGGACAACCTTTCGGCTACATGTGTATTTGGAGTGTAGTAGCAAGTCAACTAGAATTATATTAATATTATCTTATTCCTGTAGTACTTGTAAAACTTGGGATTTATAACCAAGTGTAGCAACTCTTTGTAGGCTAAGAAAACAAATACATTTGCTTAGGGTTTTTATTGAATATTCTTAGAAAGCAAAGAGTTGTAAAACAGAAGCTGTGTACTTTTGTATCACAGAGTTTTCTTCGAATAAAAGCTTCAGGTGGTGCATTTAACCACCTGATTTTTTATGTGTTTGCGCATTAATCTTTCTACAGCAATTATCTAAGTATAGATTTCTAGAGTTCTTATCAGAAATTTATAAATATCAATAATTGTATTCAACCCCCCCCCTTCTACAATTATACAAGTGTGTAATCTGGGAATAACAATTGGTATCAGAGCAAGCTTCTAACATATTTGGAGTTTAAAGATCAACACACTTCCAACATGTCTAAGAAGGATTATGGAGTAAAGATTCCAGTTCTTGATAGAGAGAATTACTTTCACTGGAAAGTAAAAATGCGTCTACATCTCTCGTCTATTGATGAGGGTTTTGTGGATTGCATTGACAAGGGTCCTCAAGTTTCAATGAAGACTGCAACAAGAGTTGGCCTGGCTGAAGGTGTGCCTGACACTCTCATTCCCAAACCTGTTTCTGAGTGGAGTCTTGAAGATATTGCAGATGTCCACAAAGACAAAAAGACCATGAATATATTGTTCAATGGTCTAGAAACAGACATGGTTGACAATGTTATTAACTGTACTACCTCCAAGGAAGTATGGGACACTGTTCAAACCCTTTGTGAAGGAACAGAACATGTGAGGGAAAACAAGATGCAACTACTAATCCAACAGTATGAACATTTCCACTTTAAGAGTGGAGAAACATTAAATGATACATTTAGTAGATTTCAAAAGCTACTAAATGGTTTGAAACTGTATGGAAGAATCTATCAAGTTAAAAATTCTAATCTCAAATTTCTGAGATCACTGCCTAAGGAATGGAAGCCAATGATTGTTTCTCTAAGAAACACTCAAGAGTACAAGACATTTACTCTTGAAAGGCTCTATGGAACTTTAAAGACATATGAGCTGGAAATAGAGCAGGATGAAGAGATTGAGAAGTCTCAAAAGAAAAGTGGGTCAGTTGCACTTGTTGCCAACTTGGAGCAAAAGGAGGAAAGGACAGAAGCTGCTAGTTCTACACCAAACAGGGAGGTTTGTAAAGGTAGAGCAGAATCAAGTAGGAGCAAGGAAATATTGTCTGAGGAATTGAATGTCCTTCAGCAGGCTGAATTGGATGAGATAGATGAGCATTTAGCTTTTCTATCTAGGAGATTCTCTAAGCTGAATTCAAGAGAAACTCTGGGGTGGCCAAGCCATTTAACAAGGATTTTTCCACAAGCAACTATGTGGATAAATCAAAAATTAAATGCTACAATTGTGGAATTGCTGGTCACATGATAAGTGAATGCAGGAAACCTAGATCTGAGAACAAGGGAAAGTCAACTGAGGCTGTTGACTATAAGAAGAAATATTTTGATCTTCCCAGGCAGAAAGGAAAGGCATTCTTGACCCAAGAGTATGACTGGGCTGTTGATGACAATCATTCTGATGATGATGTTGAGTTTGTCAACCTTGCTTTAATGGCTGATTCTGGAGAGCAGGAAGCAAATTCAGCTAGCAATCAGGTATTTTCTACTAATCTCTCTGAGCTCACCAAAGAGGAATGCAATAGTGTTATAGATGAAATGTCTACTGAACTATATCACTTAAGTGTTACTCTTAAATCATTTACTAAAGAGAACAATAGGATTAAAGAGTCTAATCTGTTTTTAAATGATAGAAATGCTGCTCTAGAAGCTCAATTTCTAGAATTTGAGAAAATGAGAGTTAATTGCAGTAATGCTAAAAATGAACTTGAAGCTGTGTTAAAAAGAGAACTGATTTTAAAAGACCAGCTTGAAAAAGAACAAGGGATAATTGCTAAATTTCAAAGTTGTAGGAATATTTCTCAAAACATAATAGAAGTCCAGGGAATAGAATCGTTTGTGAAGGATACCTGGACTCAAAGAAAAAGGAGCTAGAACCTGGCCTTGAGGATCTAGAGACTATTTGTGAATCAACGGATAGTGATCATCCGTTGACAGATGAACCATCAACGGATGAGAGGTATCCGTCGACTAACAAAAAGTTTGTTAGTAAAAAGGAACTCAGGAAACTGGATATCAAGTATGGTCCAGTCAACAAGAATTCTGTTAGTGGTGAGTGTAGCAAAACCAAATCCAGTGGGAAGGCTAAGGCAGGTGATTTACATAACAAAAAGGCTGTTGGTAAATCAGATAATGAAAAGGTAGAAATTTAGGGTAAAAAGAAAAAGAACAGAAATGGTAAGATAGGTATCAACAAGAAAAACAATTATTCTCCTGACAAGTTTGCTCCTAGGAAAACTTGTAGTAATTGTAATAGTGTCAATCACCTATCTTTTAATTGCAAGATTGTCAACAAGGCTCCTGTTCATATACCTCAAACAATGCCATGTACGCCTACAATGCCTGTTATGCCTGGTTTGTATCAAAATGCTAGTTTTTCAAATCCATATGTGAACATGCCATGCCATATGTGTCTAATCCTTATTTTCAATCTGTGAATGTGCCACAAATGTCATGGAACATTCCTAGCATTAATAATATGTATGCCAATTTTTCTCAAATGCATGCATCAAATATTCATGCAAATGAGCATTTGTCAAACCCCATCACTCAAGCATCTACACCTAAGTTGAGTGCAAAGTCAAAGGCTAACAAGAAAGGACCCAAGGAAGCTTGGGTACCAAAATTAGCTTGATTTGTTTTTGAAATGTGTGCAGGGAAACATAAGGAATCTATGGTACCTAGATAGTGGATGCTCTAGGCACATGACAGGTGATTCAACCCTGCTCACAGAGTTCAAGGAAGGAACTGGCCCTAGAATTACCTTTGGAGATGACAGCAAAGGATATACTAAGGGATATGGCCTGATTTCAAAAGACAATGTCATCATTGAAGAAGTGGCTTTAGTTGAAGGTTTGAAGCACAATTTGCTGAGTGTCAATCAGATTTGTGACAAAGACTATGAAGTAAAGTTCACAAAAGAAGCCTGTGTTGTTTCTGCCAAGGAAGACAACAATGTGGTATTGACAGGCTTTAGAAAAGGAAATGTTTACATAGCTGACTTCAATTCAGCATGCTCAGAATCCATTACTTGTCTCTTCAGCAAAGCAAGTAAGGATGAGAGTTGGCTATGGCATAAGAAGCTGTCACATTTGAATTATAAAGTTATGAATGATTTGGTAAGAAAGGATCTTGCTAGAGGAATCCCTCAATTGGAGTTTGTCAGAGATGGACTGTGTGATGCCTGCCAATTAGGGAAACAAAAGAAATCATCCTTCAAAAGCAAGACAGAGTCATCCATTGTTAAGCCTCTTCAATTGCTGCATATGGACTTATTTGGTCCACTAAATGTCATGTCTATTTCAAAGAAGAAATACTGTCTGGTGATTGTAGATGATTTTTCTAAGTTCACATGGACCTTCTTCCTGCACTCCAAGGATTGTGCAAGTGAAATCATCATCAATCACCTCAGAATACTAAACAATGGTTCTGAAGACAGAGCACAAAGAATCAGGAGTGACAATGGTACTGAATTCCAGAATTCCACAATGAAGATTTTCTGTGAAGAGAATGGAATTGTCCATGAGTTTTCTGCTGCCAGAACACCTCAACAAAATGGGGTTGTTGAAAGGAAAAACAGAACTCTCATTGAAGCAGCTAGAACAATGTTAAGTGAATTAAGGTTACCAACATATTTCTGGGCTGAAGCTGTCAACACTGCATGCTTTTCTCAGAATATTTCCTTGGTCAATCATGCTAGTGGAATGACTCTTTATCAGTTGTTAACCAACAAGAAACCAACTTTAGCTTTCCTTCATGTCTTTGGATGTAAGTGTTTTGTGCTAAGGAATCATGGAGATAACTTGGGCAAATTTGAAGCAAAGGCAGATGAAGCTATTTTCGTTGGATATGCAGCAGGGAAAGCCTACAAGGTCTACAATCTAATAACCAACATTGTTATGGAATCTGTACATGTTGTGTTTGATGATCAAAAGATTCTAGGCCTAAATGATGAAGGCTCCCATGAAAAATTGGAATTTGAGAATGAAGGTGAAGGAAGAATGTACTATGATGATGATGATGAGGGAGATGAAGATCATGACCACAAAGACCCACCAAGAGTTGTTGTACCAACTAGAAGTGATGCTTACACTGGAAATGAAGCATCCGTTGACAGACATTCTGGAGCATCCGTTGACATTATTAGAGATGCATCCGTTGACAGAGATTCTCAAGCATCCGTCGACAGGCAAAATGATGCATCCATTGACAGTCAACTTCATAATTCAGCAAGGACAACAAACTCAGGGGGAGTTTCTCAAGGTCAAAATTCAATGCTAAATCAACTCATTGACTATGGTCTAAAAGTTGAGAAAATTCCAATTTTCTGTGACAACACAAGTGCTATTGCCATCACAGGGAATCCAGTGCAACATTCGAGAACCAAGCACATTGACATCAAATACCACTTCATTAGAGAACATGTGATGAATGGTACAGTAGAAATGCACTTTGTGCCAAGTGAAATGCAGCTTGCAGATATCTTCACCAAGCCTCTTGATGAATCCGCATTCACAAGATTGGTAGGTGAGCTAGGTATGCTTAACTTGTCATAATTCCTAGTGATATTTGATTTCACTGCATTGCAGCTAGGAATGTGTTTTGATTTACTTGAGAATTAAAAACTCTCAGAAAAAATTTTCTTTAGAAATTTTGTCCAAGGCAAAATTATCTTATCAACGGATATCCTTTTACCCGTTGATAGCATAAACACATTCCTAGATTTTTGTATATCAACGGATAACAGCTTATCCACGTCATCAATGGATAAACTATTTCTCAACCGTTCATTCCATATCCGTTGATATACATATTTTCTTTTAAATATAATCGTTGGTAAACGTGTATCTATATAGGACTGGTTATATTTATTTTCTTTTATTATTTGACAGTTACTTTTGACCAATGAGTAATTACTTTTAATTATTTCATTTTCAATTCTTGAAAAGTATAAAAGGCTGTCTTGTGCTCTCACATCTCACTTTTATCGACTTTCAAGATTCTCTTAAGTAAACTGCATCTTCTTCTTCACAAAAACTCTCTGCAACAAAAGTTCAAACTCTTCAATGGCGCCTATTGTTAAGATGATGTCTTCCACTGGATTCACCTATGAGAAGAACAATTTCGTGGCCTATGTCGATACAGTGAATGCCCCAGAAGCTTATCACACCATGATGAATTTTGTGAAGAACTGTAAACTTTCGTATGCTATGACTGCCACCACTCCTCTAATCCACGAAGTAATCGAAGATGTGTGGGCATCTGTTGAGTACAATGGCACAGACGGTACAATTGCTTTTTCTCTAAAGGGTAAAAACTATGTAGTTAACTCTGATGTGATAACTGCTTGTTTAAAATTGCCTGAGAATAACTGTCTGAAAGTACCCAGTGATGCTGAAATAGTTGCCATGCTTAATTCCATAAATTATGCCCTTAGTACTGATAATTTAGGAAAAATTGCTAGGAAAGGGATGGTTAAGGAATGGAGTTATTTTTGTGATGCCTTCATTAAAACTTTTTCAGGCAAAATTAGTAACTTTGATGCTGTTACCCATTCCATGCTAGTTATGCTGTGTATGCTTCTGACTGATAAATTCTATAACTTTGGCACACTAGTCATGTATGAGATAGCAGCAAAATTAGGTAAAAAGGAAACTAGGGGCAAGAATATCTATTTTGCTAGATTTTTGATGCTCTTAGCACTGCATGTATCTGAGAATAAGCTATCCATTGCTAACCCGGATAGCAAGTTCACATGTTTTGTTCAGGAGAAGAGAGTCTTAAGTGATTTAATTCGAATGAACTCCAATGCAGAAGTACAATTGGTATATCTACCAATTGTTCAGGTAACTCTTTCTAACCTTGAAACTCCTATCTCTAACCCCCAAATTTCTTTGCCTTCCTCAGTCACAATGGAGTCTGTAGTAGTGACCAAACAGGCTCCTACCCAAGTGACTAAAACAAAAGTTTTTAAAGCAAAATCTAAGAGACAAACCTCAGGTGTTTCTCAAAAAGCACCTGTTGCAAAAACTACCACAACTCTTGAGGGGAGTGTGAAGGAGGTAGTGAGTGGTGAGGGACAGGGTGCAAGCCCTAAGAATAAGGTGGGTGAGGAAAGTGCACCAAATAGCCAAGCCCAAGTTACATCCTCTCAACAGGGTGTGACTACTAGTTCTACAGCAACTCTGCACAAAAGGGTAAGGGACACTAGCTCTCACTCAAAAACCTATGGAAGAAGAGTAAAATCTAAAACCATAGGGGAAGCACAGGGTGCACACACAGTACAGCAAACTGTACCTTCACAAATTCAGTTTGATGTGACTTCAATAAATGTGGAGTCACAGCCCCTTGATCTTAACCTTCAAATCGATACTCATTACAATCCACCATCACCAACTCCATCTCTGGATGTGGATATGATATCTACATCAATTCCTGATTCTCTATCTTTAAGATTCTTGGAGAAGCCCCACTCTGCAATTGGTGGTCATCATCTTTTAGATGATTTGTTGGGCCATCAACCTTCCATTCCTGAATTCACAACAACATCTGTGGCCTCATCTTTAAAATCAATCTCCGCAGATTTAGTGTTGGTTTTCACTTCAACGGATATTATCATTCCTTCATCAACGGATATCCTTCATCCGTTGACAAGTGCTTCTCCATCAACGGATGCGCCTCTGTCTAGCCATCCATTGACAGCTATAACTACTCCATCAACGGATATCCCTTATCTGTTGATAACTCACTCTACCACTGCTATATCTGACATTCCTGTGTCAAGTGTGGAGGAGTTCTCAGTAGTTGAAACACTTTTAGGATTGAGGGAAGGGAGTGAGAGGCTGCCTTGTGATCAAGCAAAAGGAGAGGCAAATAATGAGAGGTTGGCCATTTCTTCAGGTCAGGCAAAAGGAGAACAAGAGAGTTCCACCTTAGTAGGTGAAGGTGAGGGTGTGAGAGGTGTGAGCCAGGGGGAGCCTCTAATGCAAGAAAAGATGGATGAGAGGAGAGAAGGGACTACAAGAGAAATAAGGCAGGAAGATTCAGCCATTGCAAGTGAGTTAATGGAGGTTAGTGAAGATTCTAAAGAGATGGAATTTCGACAAGAATATCAGTCAATCATTGACTCCATCTCTTTGGATCCTGAAACCTTTACTCATCCTGTTTCTGCCTATCAAGTCATGGCACAACAGGGCAATGTGGAGGCAGAGGAGGCAATGCACCTAGTGCACACCTCACAATCTCTACAAAGAGCAAAGGATGCTTTGACAACTCTGTCTTCAAATGCTGACAGTGAAGAGTTTGGCAATGATGACAGTGACAGCACAGCAAATGATGAAGAAGTCAATGTGGCAGATACTCCAGACTGGCTATTTTCTACTGCCACTATGGCTGGTGACTTCAATGTGGAGATTGTGAAGCAATATCAATCTGCTAGGGCTTAGCACCAAAATGCAGATCTACATAGAAAGGCTGTCCTTCAGCAAATAATGGACTCCCTGAAACTTCACAAAATGCACATGGTCATTCAAAGAACACAACAGGAGGAGGTCCAAACTGCAATTAGAGAAATGAAAGTGGAACTAGATGCCAGGATTGAGGCACTAGCCCCTACTACCACTCAGAAGGTGCTGACTAGCAAACTATTGAAGGAAGATAGCCTGGCCAAATCTGTTCAGCATCTCTCCTCCAGAGTGGATGGTATGGAATCTCAAATGCAGACACTCATTGCCAATCAAGCCAAACAGACTGAGCTACTAGAAAGGCTGCTTGCAGCCTCATCTCCAACCCTTGATGCTAACAAAAAGGGGGAGAAAAAGGTAGAAGAGGTTGCAGCTACTTCTAGTCAAATTCCAGTTTCCAGTAGCAAGATAGCACAAAGTGAGGGGGAGCAACAGCCAATGATAGTGGTCAATCCAAAAGAATTTACTATAGAGGCTTCCCCTGTGAAGAAACAAAAGGCTTTGCCTGTGATTCCTGACTTATCAGAAATCTCAGATGGTGAAAGGCAAGCCAGAATAGAGGCCTTAGAAAAGATCAACAAGGAGGCAAATGAAAGAATGATGAGAACAGAAAGGATGATCAATGAATCAGTTGTATCAAATCTGTTCTCTACTAAGTCCTCAGCTCCAACAATATCAACTACAATTCTGAAGGTGCTCACTCCAGAGATTGTAGCTCTTACTTTCTATGATGCTGAACCATCTTATGTCAAAGAATTTGAACCCTACATAAAAACCAGAGCCTACTCTCCACCAAAGGCAAATGGGAAGAACAAGTTACAATTGGACTTTCCATTTCCCAAGGATGATGAAGGAAAGCTAATGGGAAAGCAAATTAAGGAGTTCAAGGAAAATGCCAATAGAAGTGTAAGAGAATGGATGGCTCTAATAATAAGGAATGGAAAAGTCTTAAATATATCCAATAGTCATCCTAGATTTGTTGAAGCAAAAAGAGAGGAGACCTCCAGACTTCTCAGGGAAGCTCATCCAAGTGAAGAAAATCAATATGAAAACTCAGATGAGAAGCAAGCCAGGCTGGCTCAAGAGTTAATGGATGAGGTAAAGGATGAAATGAGGGAACCTGAGGAAGTCCCCAAATCCAAAAGGAAAGTGAAATCAGTCCCCAAATCCAAATCTAAGAGAGTGAAATCAAAGGCAAGGAGGCCTGTCTCTCCAGAAATTGAAAGCAAAGAGATAGTTGGCTCATCACAACCTATTTCTGTAAAATTATTCAACCCAGCTGTGAATTTCCATGGTGATCCTATAGTACCTAAAGAGGAACCAATGAATCTTGACTCCATTGAGGTTCCTTCATTCTTGCTGAATCCTCAACAGAAGCCTATTCAGAAGAAAAGGATACCAAGGAAGCAACCTTCAAGGAACCAATTCAAGTTGCTAGGGTACCTGCTATTGTCAGGCAGCCAATCTTGGAAAACAAGGATGATTTTATCTATCAGGCAGATATTGAAGAATACTCTGGCATGAATCTTTATCTGGATGAATTGTCAGAAGTAAGAGGAATTGACAAATATAAACATTTGCCTGAGAGATTGGTCTTTGTATATAAGGGAGGAAAGGAAAGGACATGACCACTACAGAGGGTTCTTGGAGAAAATTATCTGACCTTAACCAAAGTGTTCTCTGCAATCAAGAGATACACAGGGTTCTCCAAGATAGCAAAAGGGGAGATACTGGACAAAATAGAACAGATAAGGAGGGAATGGAACTCACCATCAAGTCTACCAAGGAAGATGAAGATCCCATACAATGGACAGAAAATCCACCTTCAACCCTTCTGGATGATGGAGTTCAGGGATGAAGATGGTAACAGGAGATTCTTCATGTTAGAAGACCAACTATCAAAGGCTAGTTCTCAATACCTGAGATGGTTACAACAAAAGCTAAATCCAAAGGTTGATGAAGAAGATGCCTTCTATAGGCAACTCCAAATGCAGATTGAGTCCAACTCTGCCAAAGAAGGAAAATCAAGGGTGATGCCAACAAGAGAAAAGAAACAGTCTTAAATCTGCTCAGTCTAGAGGAGCACTTCTCTGTAAATTTCTCAAATTTCTCAAACCTTATATATATATATATATATATATAGAAATTTCTCTGTAAATTTCTCTATATATATATATATATGTGTGTATATATATATATATATATCTTTAGGAATGTTTTGTTATCATCAAGGTCCTGAATTTATGCTTTATTGCCATCAAGTATAAATTGGGGGAGATTGTTAGGAATATGTTGTACTTGATGATAACTTCACAATCAATCAGATTGTATAAGGTTTTGTAGCTGTCAACGGATGAGGATTTATAACTCTATCCGTTGACAGGTAGCTCATCAACGGATGAGGCTTGTAGCATACTGCAGTATCTCTATGTTATCAGTTGATAGTGTTTTTATCCACAGTCATGTTGACCATCAACGGATAGGCAGAATAGGGTAGCCAATTGTAAATAAGCTATGCTATGTAATTTTGTCTAAGTGAAAGTGTATCAACAGATGAAGACAAAACTCTATCAACGGATACAACTCAAATCCACTCTATCAATGGATACAGCTCAAGTCTCAATACCAACGGATACAGCTCAATACATCATCAACGGATGTCAGTGTACAATATCAACGGATAATCATTGACACTGTCTTCTATGCTAAGCTGGGGATTAGCAGTTGATAAGGACATGTTTGACTGACAGATCACATGGGTTGATAGTAGATACAAAAAGCAGTATGGCAGCCATACTTTGGAAACACGGAAGAATGAAGCATTCCGTTTACACTATGAATACAAGAAAGGTGCAGGAGACATGTCTGTTCACAAGGATAACCTTTCGGCTACATGTGTATTTGGAGTGTAGTAGCAAGTCAACTAGAATTAGATTAATATTATCTTATTCCAGTAGTACTTGTAAAACTTGGGATTTATAACCAAGTGTAGCAACTCTTTGTAGGCTAAGAAAACAAATACATTTGCTTAGGGTTTTTATTGAATATTCTTAGAAAGCAAAGAGTTGTAAAACAGAAGCTGTGTACTTTTGTATCACAGAGTTTTCTTCGAATAAAAGCTTCAGGTGGTGCATTTAACCACCTGATTTTTTATGTGTTTGCGCATTTATCTTTCTACAACAATTATCTAAGTATAGATTTCTGGAGTTCTTATCAGAAATTTATAAATATCAATAATTGTATTCAACCCCCCCTTCTACAATTATACAAGTGTGTAATCTGGGAATAACAGTTTCTTTTGTATTGTTTTGTTGATGGAGCCTTTTGTATGTAGGCAGTTTGCTAGGATCTAGTACGTTTATATCTTTCTATCTTGGGCTATTTTGATGGGTAAAGGTTAATTTTAACTTTTTTTCCAGACAAATTAAACAAAAATAATACTCCCTCCGTTTCTTTTTAATAGTCGTTTTGACTTTTTACACGTATTTTAAGGTGCAAAAAAATCATACTTCTATATGTTATTTTTGAAAATTTCTTTTTTTCAATAAAAGTTTAACGTTTAAATTTTTATTCAAAAAAAAGAAAATTTTAAAATAACATATAGAAATACAATTTTTTTGCACCTTAAAATACGTGCAAAAAGTCAAAGCGACTATTAAAAAGGAACGGAAGGAATAATTTTTAAAATTTTGGATAACTTTACCGCATGGATACCAAACTATCGTTGGAGTATCCACTTTTATATTATATATCTAACTGTGGAGTACCAAGTATATAAGATACCTATTACCAGTGGAATATCTTAAACAAATTGGATATCCAATTATCAGTGGAATATCTAAAAAGTTAAAATTGGCAACGTTTTGCAAAATAGTTATTTTTGTTATTTTTATCAAAAAATTTGTTATTTTGTCATTTTTTTCCATTTTAATGAGGTTTGCATGGGTAGGTTGTTGTTTTTGGCTTCTAGCCATGAAGTGTTACCAACCTTTTATAAAAATTTTGAGTATAAGAATTTTTTTTTCATATTTCGATTATTATAATATAAATAAATATAAATGAGCAAATTAAATTACTTATATGGTAATTTTCATTTGTTTCATAATTCATATATGAAAAATAATTTACGAATGTTACTTAGTGGTGCAAAAAATGCAAAGATAACAATTGGGCTTTCTGGCACAGAAAAATCTAAAATTACAGCATAGGCAAAAATAACAAAGTGTAAAAGAGGTCACAGAAAGTAAGCGAGACAGCTTATTAGAGTTGTACACAAACAAGAAAGAGTAAATAAAATATTTATTGAATGTTTTATTTTTATTTTTCTTCATCACGGATGGTTTAAAGAGGTAGCTGCATTTTTGCCATGTCCAATTTCTTCATCACAACATTGATTGCACACTGGACGTGTTCGAAAAAAGCTACATAGACAACATTTTCCCGAAGGGCATTTGTCACATCCTGCAACATGAATTTAAATCAATATTACGTGTAATTATCGTTTAAATATATTAATTAATATTTTCAAGAAGCTGAGTTATTAATTATATGATTGATCTAGGTTAGCTTACCCCATATAAATTTAGTAGGACCAACCACATCGTAGAGAACCGGAATTCGGTTAACTGCAGCCTCTGAATCAATGAAAAAATTTGAGAAAAACATTAAGAAAATGCTGCAAACTATGAATTTTGAAGATGTCATTTTAATAGACAATTTATATGTAAGCTTGGATAATCTCACTTGCTAATAGAGTATATGGTGAAGCTAATAGAGTATATGGTGAAGGGAAGGAATAATGCTTAGAACTTATTGTTAGCATTCCTTCAATATATATACACACACGATCTATTCTCAATCATGGATGGATTTATTACGAATTTCATTAATTTTGTTTTTTTCAAAGAATTGTGGATTTTATAGAAGATTTGAGTAATTTTTAAATTGTTTGATTGTGGATCGGATATCGGATATCGCTTATCGTTTATCGATAATAAATCTAAACATTTATGTGGATATCCCGACAAGATATTATAAATTATGGATCACATTATAAAGATTTATGTCTGAATATATATTCTAGACAAATTTATCAAGAGTAATTTTGTCTGTGTTTTCATTATCAAAAATACAAATTTGGGTAAAAAAATAAATTTACAAAATAACACGTGTCTTAATTTGATTGGTTATAACTCAAGCAATTAAAATAACCCTCCTCCATTCATATCAATATCAATCAATAAAAACATATCTGTCTACCACATCACTCTTGCCACATCATTTTGTAATTATTTTTGATACACAATTTTGCTATCACATCACTCTTACCACATTATTCTGTAACTATTTTTCGTACACAATTTTGCTGTCACATCAATCTTACCACATTATTTTTGCAATATTTTATTCTTCATAGATTGCTCTTCTTCCTTTTCTCAACAGCAACTATTACAAACAAAGACGCCTCGATAAGCAGAGCAGAAACAGCAATTTCCACTGGGACAATTGTGGCATCCTGCACCACACATTTAAACATTAGTATTGAATATATTCGATATGGTACATAAACCGATTCAAAATTTTCTAAATACTAATTGTAACCATCTGTTCTCCAAGAGAGAAAAAAAATTGCTTCAATATCGAAATAATTTGCGTTACCGAATACCAATCACAAAGCTTACCGACTACTAAATCGTCCGTGTGAGCTACAGCTTTATCGACATAGACGGCGGCCGGAATTCGGCTAATGGCAGCATCTATGCAAACGAAATTGATAGCGAAGAGAATCATTATGCTGCAAAGCAGAATTCTTGAAGATGCCATTATTTCGTTTCGGAGATGAGTGTAAAAATATAAGCTCACGTTACTTCTCTAGAATGTGTTGTATTTTTGAGCTGAGAAAGCTGTCTATTTATATCTAGCGTTGATTTTTTTGACCATAAAAGGTAAAAACTAAACTCATTTGAATTTTTCCAGATTTTTTGAAGATATGGTCATATACGATTCATGGCCAGAACGTATGATCCTCGGTTTTCTTCTTCTTGCATGAAAAAAAAACTGTTACGTAAATATTCTTTTTTTTACACGATCTTATTTTTACTAAGAGCATCTCCAATGATAATGGTTAGCTAAATTAGATAAAATATTAATTATGTGAAATTTGCTGAACCTGTAAGATGTTGTGCTCCAATGGTATATTGGCTTGTTATAAATAGAATATAAATATAGTATGTTATTATTATTTCAGCTTGTTATAAATAGAATATATTTTTATAAGGTAACAAATCATATAAAATCTTTCTTACAGGTCTCTAGAGGTTGGTCAAATATAACCAACGAAAAGAAATTATCTAAATTTTTTGCTAAGGATAATACTTCATTGGAGTGATTTTTTTTTTATATATTATCTATAAATTTTATTTACGGTATTATATGTTTGATTTTAGCTAAGTGGTCTTGTGCATTGGAGATGTTCTAAGTAAGTATCTTTAAATTATAGGAGTTAAAAATTACGTAACGTTCTATAATATTCTTTCATTTATAATTTAATTCTTACTTTTCTTCATTATTCTTACCCAATATGTATAATAATCTGCTCTGTCAGGTACCCAATTTGATATTTCAAATTTTATCTGTCGAATTATGGATACTACAGTACAAGCGTTTTTTTTAAAACATAATGACCAATAATATTACTTTCTTGCGTCTGATGTGCGTCTGATGTAAGATTATACTAGATGATTAAAGGATTGGTTATTTTTAATTTTTTTTATTTACTTATAATGTAATTACATAATATTATAAATATTTCACTTTTATAAATAATAATTTGTAGTATTAAATCTAAATTAATATGTTGCTGAAATCGAATCTTCAACCTTTTTATGTAGCATCTTCTTATTAATAATGTTAAATTAAAATGTTGTTGACGGGATTCGAACCCTAAACCTTTGTATATAATAATTTTAAGGGTAATGCTAAACATAGCCCTAAGGGTTATGGTTAAGCATTAATGTAAGTGGATAAATGCATTTAAAATGTCAAATTTGCACTTAATACATCAAGTTTGCACGAATTTCAATATAATTATTTAGCAATTTGGGATTTTTTTATTAGTGAAAATTAATGTGAATGCAGGGGGGTCAACTATTATTACTTGGAAAATTAAATTGATGTTGTAAAAGAGCATTAAAAAGCTAAAAATCAATTAAATAACTAAAGTCAATGTTGAAAAGATGAGAATATTTAATGCTTAACCATAGCCCTTAGGGCTATTGTTAACATTTCCCTAATTTTAATAATAACTTTTTGTATTGCATCCAACGATTATCTATTTAAGCTACCGATCTAACCGTTGTGAATGAAAGAGATAACCAAAACCAAACTACAAAATATATCTCATTTTGCTTATTATATTATATATACTATAAAATAGATAATATAGATTTTGTAAAAAAAAATTATATATGTAACTAATAATAAGTTGTGTTTTTGACTTTTTTTGTTACATCTTATTTTTACTTGATTTTTTTTCAATATTAACGTAAATTATATGCACATATGAAGTACAGAAGACAAACATGAATTTTTATTTTGAAACGGAACTATTTAGTAGTTAAAGTCAGGTTTGATTTGGATTGTTTCCCGAAAGTTAAGGTGTAGTAGTTTTCTATAGAAGAGATGAGGGCTACTTCGTGCTTATGTACTCGCAATTTTTTAATGCTATCTTGTAAATTAAACTTTTGGTGTGTACTAATATCAAAATTAATAGATGATTAATGATGTTCTAATAATAAATTTAATATATGATTAATGAGTTTTGAAAAGTGAATTTTATCATATCTTTTATTTTGGATTGTTTCCAGAAAGCCAGGGCGTAGTAATTTTTTATAGAAGAACTAATTTATTATAAATAATTACGTTATTTACAAGGAATTTTTTTTATTAAAAAAGGTCATTTTATAAATTATTTATTTAAGTTAAGAAAATTGAGAAAAAAATTTAAATGATTCTAATACATACGTAAAAATGTACATGATTTTGATAAATATGTTGGTTGTGAACTGAAAAGAATTTTAAAAAAATTACAATTATAATAGTATTTAACAATTTTATTATTTTATTAAAAAATAATATAGAATCCTAGGAGAGATAGGAATCTTAGGGGTGAAACTTAGAGATGCACAGAAAGCCCTTCGGACCGGGCTTTATCCGGGCTTTCAAAAGCCCGGGCTTTTTAAAAATCGGGCCGAACCGGGCTTTTTCAAAAATCGGGCCGGGTCGGGCCTGGCTTTCTCTAAAATATGAAAAAACTACTAGCATAATACTTGTTTTATCATAAAACATCATTGTAACTCAAGAATTTTTTACTAATAACCTGCGTTATGACTCAAGACGACCGTAATCCATATAAATCTCCTCGCATATGACCATTTCGTGAAGTACATCCACTACACTCAATTAGTCTTCTTGATTTTTATCCGAATTTTTTAAAAATCTCGGGCTCTTATCCGGGCCGAACCGGGCTTTATCCGGGCTTTTTAAAAGCCCGGGCTTTCCAAAAGCCCGGGCTTTTCAAAAACCTGGGCTTTTAACCGGGCTTTTCGGGCTTCGGGCGGGGTCGGGCTTGATGAAAAATACAAGGCCCTCGGGCCGAACTGGGCCGGCCTTTTTTACGGAACGAACTGAGCCGAAAATCCTGAAACTAAATTTTAGTATCAAAATACCATTAAAAATGGATTTCATTTGTTACACATGAGCATATCACCCTAGATCACATATGTGTTCTTAATCTTTTTTGATTAAATTTTAATAAAAGAATTATAATTGTAATAAGATTTTTTTGATTTATTTTATAAACACAACATAGGATTCTAGGGGTGAAACAAAATATGGTGCGACCCAAAATTTTTGCAAAGTAGTACATCAAAAAGGAATTTTGCTTATTAATAAAGGTTATTATAGATTAGAAAAAATCTCATTTGAAGGTTTTCAGTTTTGTGAAATATTTACAACATAAATATTATTTTTATATTTATTAGCAGGAATATCTAATTTCCTTTGCCTTTTGTATCTTTGCCGTATTAATCATCAAATAGAACAAACTAATGAGGTTATAACTTGCATTCAATTTAAGTTTTTAGATAAATAACTGAATTAATTTTTTAATTCTATGATATAAAATATTGAGATTTAATGTATATTCTCAAATTTTTCAGCAAATTCTTCGAAGTCATGTAAATTTGTAAGAATGCCTAAAATACCCATTTTTTTACTACCCACTGCCCAAAATATCGGTTTTTCAAAACACCGCCCAGAATATCCACGGGATACGTCGTTTGGAGTGGCGCATCTGTGGTTACTGTAGCTGCTAGAACTCTCCTTCTCCTCACCGTCTCTCTTGGCCGGCGACTTTTGGGCAATTTCTTTGCCTTTCTCGATCTCCATCACCACAACACGCCCAACCCACCACAACACGTCTATGTGATCGTAGCCTCGTCCCCTTCCTCTTCCCTATGTCCGTTTCTGTGCTACGGCCCCGCAGGGGTTTGAACAAAGCTCATCGGAGTTTTCGAACTCACCGGAATCGAGTTTTGGGGTGTTTAAAATCCGGCATAACAATTGGTAAAACAGTGGTATAGGGTTGTAGACGATTGAAAGGCGAATCGAATGGTGTGTATAACGTAACAGGAAAGTTTTGCCAGAGAGAGAATGGAGAGATCGAATTTTTTCGATCGGAATCGCCATGGTCACGAGCTCTGGAGACGATGAAGATGACGTCAGATACGCCGTTCCAAATGCGTCTCCCCTATACGCTTGTAGCAGATGCGAATGTGGTAGCAGTTCCGTCCATGTCAGAGGCGTATCACACTGATACGTTGATGGTGTAGGCGTGACAGCACATGATACGCCCATGCCAGTGACGTATATGATGGTATTTTGGGCGGTGCTTCCGCGCGGTGGGCATTTTTGTTATGAAAGATTAAAAAGTAGGTATTTAGGATACTCATCCTGTAAATTTTAGTGGAATTTTAATTTGTTTTTAAAAAAAATAGTAACAAATTCATCAATATCTATAATTTGTTATATCCAAACAAATTCATGAATTTTAGAATATCTTCATATGTATAAATTTTTCGGAATTAAAATGTAAAAATAATCAAATTGTAATGAATTTTATGTAATTCATATACGCTGAACTTCTTAAAATCTAAAAATATCATTTAAAATCTTAATTACATACATTCACGGACTGAGATCACAAATATTCATGAAATATACTCACAAAATCATATTGTTTGACCAAAAAGTAACTTTAGCTTAGAAAAAAAAGTAGGTAACTTTTAAATATAAAGAAAAAATCTACTAATACCATCAATTTAAAACATATTTTGGAGATTATATATAATCTGTATTTAAAATATTTCCAAACTTATTATTTTAACAAATTATGTATGTTCTACAAATAGTATTTTGTAAAATATTTTATTTTATAATATTTTATTAGCATGCTTTTAAATATTTTTAATAAAATAATAATATTTATAAAATATGTTAGTACTCCCTCCCTCCGCCCCTTTTTTTTGACGAGAAAATTGGGAACTTTATTAAGAAACCATGTCACCCACAATACAATTTTTCACCACGATAGGTACAGACCACCTATCAAAACTATGATCAGGATAAATATAGGATGCCCTACCAAGTTCATGGGCAACCATATTGGCAGATCGTCTAATAAAATACAACTGCAAGTTGTTAGAATGTTGAAGGTGTCTACGACAACCCTCAATAATCTCTCCAATCGAGAGCGCATCGGTGTTTTACTTCGAATTGCCTGTAGTACGACCAAGCAATCTGACTCAAGAAACACCGTCGACCAACCCCATTCCATTATCCAGCTTATTGCCTCCTTGATAGCCATTGCCTCAGCATATTTTGGGCTACCTTTCTCTTGAAAAACCTTCGTTTTTGCTTGTATCAGCTCCCATGTCCAATCTCGAGCTACCAGACCAATACCAAAAGCATTCTGATCTTCAAATATCGCTGCATCCACCGTGACCTTAACTGCATTCTGTTGAGGCTTAACCCAAGTATGAGCTTCATCACCATCCATCGCTGGTTGGAGAAGGGCGTTTGTAGACCTTCCTTGGGTGCCTTTCCATTGTGTAAGGTACTCCTTCGCTGTTGCAGCTACATTATTGACCATAGAGGCTTTGTTATTCCAGACCAACTCATTTCTAGCTCGCCAGATTGCCCAGCACAAAGTGATAATACCTGCTCTTTGATCCTTGTTTCCTGGCCACGCCCGTCGTCGACGTGCCAAATTGGAAATAAATGTTTTATTTCTACTATGTTCGCACTTAACTACAAATGTAGTAAATGTGGCAAGTAGGGATCGAACCCAAGGGAATAGCGTTCAATACTAGTGTGATGTAAAATGGTGGGGGCTTTTAAGTTGATTGTGGTGTTTTATCAAACACCTTGCCTACAAGAAATAATTTGCTAGAGAAATATAACTAAGTAAATTGTAATCTCCCAAATTTTCCAACACAATAAGGCTCAATTAACAAATTAGCAAGATAAGGGATATTTGACCCAAGGATTATGGAAACTCAAGTATTTCACCCACAAACATATGAGCAAGATATAATCAACTCTACCTAACCAAGATAATTGGTGAAGCACACAATCACTTATTTCTCTTCTAAAAACACTAATTTAGGGAAGCACATAAATTAGTTCTCTTGATAATAGCAACCAATAATGAAGCACTACTAGTTTAACCAAATCAAGGAATTGAACAAGAGAGGCTAGGACAAACCCAAGGATGAGAAGCTCAACCTAGGTATTTGCACTTGAATTTTGTGGATTTAGGTACACTAAATCTTGTGCTACTATAATGAATGAACTTACGATTACGTATTAGAACAAACAATTAGCAATTGAAGATACAAGAAGAGTAAGGTGAAGCAACTTACAAATCTTCAAGCAAAATCATAAGCAATACAACACAAACATTCAAGATAGAGTGAAATAGATCTTACTTCAATTAAATTGGGTTTAGTACAAGAGCTCCTTCCTTGAGCCAAATGTATGAAGTTAGTTACTCATAATCAATGCTAGATTATGAGTAATTAATGTTTTCTTAACTCCTACTAACCCTAGGTTTGTGTTCTTGAAGAGGCTAAGAAGAGAGGGAAAATAAGATGTAGGTTAAGATATTATAAGATGTAGGGTTTGGCTTCTTTTAGTACACAGCAGGGGTTGCACGGCCTGCTGCACGGCCGTGCAGCAGCCCATGAAAAAGACTGCCCAATCTGCACTACTTAGAACACTCTGCACAGCCTGTTGCACGGCCGTGCAGTAGCCCGTGCGAGACAAAATCTTCAAGATTATACAATAAAAACTTCCCGGAAACGCGAGCTTGCATCTTCTAACTTCCCTCTTGAATAATTTTTGCTTTCAAGACCAAAATAATCCATCTTTTCAACCATTAAGCATGAGGCACTGAAAGATGAAAAACATAATTAATATCAATAAAACTACATTCGAAACTAACAAAAATGTAAGAGAATAAAAGACAAAACGTGTATAAAATACACGTTATCAAATCTTCCCCTACTTGAACTTTGCTAGTCCCGAGCAAATTAATATTAACAACACCATATACTCCTAACTAGTACCACTTCCGTAGGTGATCACGGTTGCATTTGGCATATACAACAAGCCCTTGGAACCCCTAGGTAGCCCTAGTGGACGAGTGAGGTCTCGTGAGGGTTTATAGATGATGTACCCACAAAATCACAAAAACCACTAATAAACAAGAAATTAACAATACCAACTAATTAAGCTAACTACTACACTCACATGTCCGAGCCATCTACTTGTAACTAAAATCAAACATATAGAGCTATTCACCTTGTCATCCACTATAACGAGCTAACAACCAATTCAAGAATCAAGATAAAACACCTTGTGTAAGATGTAACCATGACATTAAAGATAAAATGAATGCACTTCAATCGTGAACACTAGACAAGATGATCACAAAGCATACATGGCCTCACATTAAGAAGATGAAATTGTATGGTGAAAAATCTCACATCTCTCAATTATGTATCACACAAGTATGGGCTAGAGATTTCACTCAACTCCAAGTCTAAATGCATGCGCTCTACTTGACCTTGCATGTTCACCTAAATTCCGGATTGCACCAAAAACAAGGAATTCATAAAATGGGTTGTAATGAGGCTTAGGTGAAGGTATGAAAATTTAAGTTCAAGGAAGGTGTAAAAGTCTTGCTAGTTGAGTCAAATGACGCTTGCTTTCTTCGTACACCAAATTCTCAAACTAAAGTAGATCTCCACTCATTTACAATTACAAAACACAACCACATTTACCAAAAAATTGAATCAAAATAATGTACAAAGATTTATTGCTTTTTTTTTTACATCCCCTTTATTTTATTTTATTTTTTAGCAAACGGGATGCATAACATATATAAATACTACAAAGAACTTTGAACCACATCTAGATATACACATCAAACTAGTTCCCACTTAAAATAAATAGAATTCTTCCTCTTCACAACATCTCCAAGTTCTCATGCTCAACAATCAATTCTTTCCAAGACTCAACTAGCTCAACTAGGTCGAGAGTGAAGTATTTGGCTATGACTCATGTATAAAAGGGGAAAGTGGCGAAGAAAAATATGGATATAAGCTTCAAAGGGGTAACTAGGGATTATTTTCATGGTTCACAAGTTAAAAAGGCCAAAATGGTTATCCTAAAAAGAATTTTCTTATTATGGTGCATCCATGAATAAAGGTTTAATGCAAGCCCTAGAGCAAAAACACACATAAAGAGGGATAAACACACAAGAAAAGGAATCATCGTTCAAGGCCTCACAAGGTTTAACTTGTAATAACATCTTCTCGATTTGATTCCATGCATTCTAAGAGATAATCGTCATGTTCACAATTTAATTACAACAATCTAGACTTTTCTTGCCATTTCAAGTGTGTGTGTGCAATAAGGTGCATCAAACTTATAGATTCACATCAAATTGGCAATGCTAGGCACAAAATATGAAGAAAACAAGACTACAAGCTCACAATGTCATAATTTTCAGAAACAAGTAAACACGCTCATGACTAAACTTATTTCCCACATGCAAACAAAACCGACCTCAAAATCAACAATCCTTCCCCCACTTAAAACATGGCATGTCCTCATGCATGACAAAGAAAAATGAGGGAGAAACAAAAGTGAAAGAAAACTCCCCTAAAAAGAAGTAACAGGGACCGTGGGCAAAGGCAAGAAACTCAAGCATCACGAGGAGGATCCAAGGGTGGATCCCGAGAACTAGTCTGACACTGAGCCATCATCGAGGCACAAAACTGCTCCATCCACACCCGATGCTCAGAAAACCGCATATCAACATGGTCCTTGATGGACTGCTCCATGCGCTGTAAGTAGGCCCGTTGAGGCTCAGAGAACTCCGCAATTGGACCATGATAGAAAGAACCCCCTCGATCAATCGCCAAAGGCAATGGCTCAGAAACCGGTTCCTCCTCGGTGCGAAGAGGAGATGCGGGACAAGTGAGCTGAGATGATTTGTGACCCGTCCATCGAAAATTCTTAAAAGTCCCGGAGATAACATCCATATTCTTTAAAACCATGTAGTCAATAGTAGCAACGGGATCTCGACCTTCTAACCATGGAATATGATAACAACCCCGGTCAAGAACTCCCAAGCTAGAGGCAATACGAGTGATAAATCCGCCAAAGACAAGGGAACCCGTTTTCCACCTCGAAAGCTCCAACATGCGCGCAACAAATAAATAAACCCAATCCACGCGGTACCCCTCATGCAAAAAATAAAGGACCCCAAGTTCGGCCATTGAAACGGCGCTATTGGATCCTTCATTACCATATAAGGAATTTGTCATCACACGATGAATATAACTCAAACTGGGGCTCTTGATTTTGGTGGACTTACTCCGACTTGAAGACCATTCGGAGTCCGAAGAAATGGCGAGCCAAATATAATTTTGGAATTGGCGGGGAGGCTTATGAGTACCACACTTGTGGCCCCATCCAAACCAATCACAAAGCTCTTTCAACCGAACATTAAACCATAAACCCATCATCCTAAAAGTGATTCGAGAGGCTAAGCTTAAATCATTCCCGACTTCAACATCACACTTACGGTAGTAAAGAATTCGTAAACCAAAGCCCAACAAGTAGGGTCATCCATATCTAACCATGCAGGCCAACCGGAAGTAGTCAAGATGGTTTTAACCTCATCCCAAATACCAAGCTTTTCCATAACATGTTTATCAAAATAACGAAACGGTAAAACCTTAAGCGAGGAAATGGAATTATACCTCTCGAGGGCATCACCGGAGAATGACAAGCTAGGCTTAGCGGAGTGCAAGTCAAGCCCATAATTGGGAGGAGGTAATGGTAGACCCGATTCTTCATATTCCTTGCGAGTGAGAAAAATTTGAGGTTCCGAAGATGAAGAAGTGGTCTTTTGACGCTTAGATTGAACCTTGCCCTTGTTTTTACCATGCTTAGAAGATACACCACTCATGATTATCAAATTCCCACTTCAAATTACAAACCAAATAACCACCCAATATAAGCACCAAACACTATCACAAAGCTAACCAACAATTTGATAATAATCCCACAATCAATCCGCAACCAATTTCAACACCGAAATTGCAAGCCCCGAAGTGAATGACCGCCACATACCACAATCAACCCAATAAAAGTAATCGACACGCCAAATCCACCCCCTTTCAAAACTAATTTAATATACTAATTAAGGATATAGAAATAATTAAAATAATCATTTTTTAAAAATAAAAAATAATAAAATATGTAAAATAAAATAAAATAAATAATAATAATAATAATAAACTAACTAATTAATAATAAAAACAAGAATGAAAAATCAAACTAAAATAATAATAAAATCAAAAATAAAATTTAAAACTAAAATAAAATAAAATAAAATAAAGTAAAATAAAATAAATATTTAAAGAATTAATAATAAAATAAAAATTTGAAATTTTAAAACTAAAATAATAATAAAATTAAAAATCAAATTTTAAAATAAAAAAATCAAATTAATAATAAAATAAAATAAATTCTTGAAATTATTAGAATTATCTAAAAAAATTAATACTGAAAATCAAAATGAAAAATAAAATAAAATAAATAGATAAAAAGAGAAATAAAAAATAAAATAAATCAAAACAAAATCAAATAAAAATAAAAAACAAAATCAAATAAAACAGGGGAGGGGGGTACAGTAAGTCGTGTATTGTTTTGGAAACGGGGGGGTGAAGGGTTGTTGCAGTTGGAGGTGTGAAAAACGGATGGAGATGGTGGCGAGAGATGCAGGCGTGGGGAGGAAAATGGTCTGTTGCGGAGAATTGTGTTTTGGGTTGTAGGAGTTGGGGTGAGATGCGAAGGAGGTGAATTGGTGTTGGATATGTGAGGGAATGGAGAGTGGTGGGACGGATGGAGGTTGTAGATGTGGTGAAGGAAGGAGGGAGGGATGGGAGAAGGGGATTGAAGGCAGGATGTCGAGGTGAGGGGCGGGATGAACTGGTGTGACGGAGGAGACAGCTGGGGGGAGAAAAAACGGACGGTGAGAAGGAGGGGGGTGGAAAAAAAACTGGTGTGATGGTAGCAGTAGAGGGAGTGAAGATAGAGGAGGTTAGTGGTTCGGCAGTGGAGGTGGAATGGTTGGGTAATGAATTAAACGGAGGGGAGACAGAGGTGCAGGGGAAATGGTGGGTTGCAGTGGTTGAGGAAAGGACGGCAGTGGGCTGCTGGAAACGAACGGAGATGGGGATGGTGAACGGTGTTGCAGCGGTGCTGTGTTGTGAAGTGAACGAAGTGGGAATGCAGTGGAATTGAAGGTGGGACTGCTGTGATGTTTGAATGAAAATGGAGGGCGTGGTGGGAGAGAAGGAGTACGGGTGAGGTGGAGGGGATGGTCGGTACGATTTGGTTTGAAATGGGCGATGGGTGTTGAAATTTGGAAGCGGAAGAAAATGAGGAGATGCTGTTTTGAGATTTAGGGATTGGTACTCTGTTTTGCTATTATGCTTGTAAAAAGTTGCACGGCTGTACAACAAGGTGTGCAAGGGGAGTGGAAGAAAAATGTTTTGTGCAGAATGACACTAAAATCTCACGGCCTGTTCAACAAGCTAGTGCACGCCCGTGCATTTCTGGATGATTTTGCTTGTTTAGTGCAGAATGGTTGTAAAAACTCACGGTCTGTTGCACAATCCACCGCACCCCCGTTCAATTCCAAAATTGCATACAACACTCTCTTTTTTTCTTTTTTTTTTTAAATAACACTTACATAAATCCTTGAATGCTTGAATAAAATATTAAATCCTGAAAACATGAGCAAACACATCAAGGCAAGTGCGGAATAAATAGAAAAAATCATAAAAATTGGAATTAACGATACTAAATATTATTGAGCGGGGAATTATTATTAAATAATTAATATTTTTTTTGAAACTCTATTATAAAATTCATTAGTCACACCACAAAATACATAATAATTAATTAATGTATATTATTTTTATTGTTTTTTTTTTAATTAAAATAGATGAAAAAGAAATCCCCACTCACTAATATTTAGATCAATCCTCAAACCTACAATATGCATAACACCCTACATATATGTAAGTGAGGAACAAAATTTGACAAACATAATATATAAATACATGCGTACATTGGGTTGCCTCCCAATTAGCGCCTTTGTTTAATGTCGGTGGCTCGACTTCCCGGATGTGCCTCGTAGCACCAACACACAAACTAACGAGAGCTCATCCATGAAGGGGTTCCGCTAATAAGATGACATCAACGGTAGATTCTTGAAATCCTTTATAGAAAGGCTTGAGACGGTGACCATTCACCTTGAATTCTTTGTCGGTAGATAAACTTCGCAAATCCACGGCTCCATGAGGGTAGATTTTTACAACAACAAATGGACCCAACCAACGAGATCGAAGCTTCTCGGGCATTAACTTGAGACGAGAGTTGTAGAGGAGAACCTTTTGCCCAACATGAAATGATTTAGGAACGAGCGAATGATCATGAAAGTCTTTCACTCTAGCCTTATATGATTGAGCATTCTCATAGGCATTGTTACGAATTTCCTCCAATTCAAGCAAGTTAAGTTTTCGATGAGCCCCGGCAACATTAAGATCCATATTGCAAGCTTTGATTGCCCAATAAGCTTTGTGCTCTAACTCAACGGGAAGATGGCAAGATTTACCAAAAACCAACTTGTAAGGAGACATGCCGATAGGAGTTTTGAATGCCGTTCTATAGGCCCATAAAGCATCTTCAAGACGAACACACCAATCTTTCCTCGAGGGTTTCACTACCTTCTCAAGAATAGACTTAATCTCCTGATTAGAAACTTCGGCTTGACCATTAGATTGAGGATGATAAGCCGTGGCCATTCGATGGTAGACCCCATAGGATTTAAGAAGATTCCCCACCAATTTGTTACAAAATTAGGTACCTTGATCACTTATGATAGCTTTGGGGACACCAAATCGATTGAAAATTTGAGACTTGAGAAATGCAACAACCGCCTTACCATCATCCGATTTTGTTGCCTTGGCCTCCACCCACTTAGAGACATAATCAACGGCCAAGAGAATATAGATATTTCCATTAGAAGAAGATGGAAATGGCCCCATAAAATCAATTCCCCAAACATCAAAGTTTTCTACCACAATAATTGGAGTTTGGGGCATTTCATTCCGTTTTGCAATATTTCCGGTTCTTTGACAAAGTTCACATTGCTTACAAAAATCGTGAGAGTCACGAAAAGTGTTGGCCATGTAAATCCACATTCAAGCACCTTTCTTGCCGTTCGATCTTTCCCAGAATGACCTCCACAAGCATAAGAATGACAAAATTGAAGAATTGAAGAAATTTCCGACTCGGGAACACACCTTCTCAAGACTTGATCCGTACAATGTTTCCAAAGATAAGGATCATCCCAAATGTAGTGTTTGGCTTCACTTCTTAACTTCTCCCTTTGATACTTAGGCATGCCATTAGGGAAAGTTTTGCATACAAGGTAGTTCACAAGATCCGAATACCATGGAACCTCGCTTTGAATTCCAAATAAGTGCTCATCCGGAAATAATTCTTGAATAGGAGAAGCATCTTCCTCCCTCACAAGTCGACTCAAGTGGTCCGCCACTAAGTTCTCGGCACCTATTTTATCTTTGATTTCCAAGTCAAATTCTTGAAGGAGAAGAATCCACCGAATCAACCTAGGCTTTGACTCTTTATTCGCCAATAGATGTCTTAAGGCGGCATGATCCGTGTATATGATGACTTTGTGACCAAGAAGATATGAACAAACTTGTCAAGAGCGAAGACAATAGCAAGCAATTCCTTCTCGGTGGTGGTATAATTCACTTAGGCGGAGTTGAGTGTGCGAGAGGCATAATAAATCACGTGAGAGCATTTGTCAACCTTTTTTCCTAACACCGCACCAACCGCATAATTGCTAGCATCACACATAATCTCAAAAAGAAGAGACCAATCCGGAGATTTAATGATAGGGGCCGAAGTTAAAGCCTCCTTTAGATGGTCAAATGCCACCTTGCATTTTTCATCAATTTTAAACTCCACATCCTTTTGAAGAAGAGATGATAGGGGAAGAGCAACCTTGGAAAAATATTTGATAAATCTCCTATAGAATCCGGCATGACCAAGAAAAGATCGCACATCTTTGACATTTGAAGGGTATGGAAGACTTGCAATAATATCAACTTTTGCCTTGTCCACCTCAATGCCCTTCCGAGACAAAATATGCCCCAATACAATACCTTCTTGGACCATGAAATGACATTTTTCATAATTGAGCACTAGATTAGTCTCCAAGCATCGATCCAAGGCATGTGTAAGAATTTGAAGACATTCATCAAAAGAATCACCCGAAATAGAGAAATCATCCATAAAGACTTCAATTCCATTCTCTATCACGTCGGAGAAAATACTCACCATACACCTTTGAAAAGTTGCGGGAGCACCACATAAGCCAAATGAGAGTTTACGAAATGCAAACGTGCCAAAAGGGCAAGTGAATGTGGTTTTGTCTTGATCTTCGGGAGCAATGACAATTTGATGATATCCGCTAAATCCATCTAGAAAGCAATAGAATTCCTTCTCGGCTAACCTCTCTAACATTTGATCAATGAAAGGAAGAGGGAAATGGTCTTTCCGAGTTACCGCGTTCAACTTGCGATAATCAATGCACATTCGCCACCCATTTTGGACTCGGGTAGACACAAACTCACCTTTAAGATTCTCCTCAAGAGTGACACCCGCCTTTTTAGGAACACAATGCACCGGACTCACCCATTCACTATCCGAGATTGGAAAAATGATTCCCACATCAAGTAGCTTGAGAATCTCCTTTTTGACAACTTCCATCATTGCCGGATTAAGTCTTCTTTGAGGGTCCCTGGTAGGCTTAGCTCCATCCTTAAAGAGTATGCGATGCATGCAAGTGGAGGGACTAATATCCTTAATATCGGCAATGGTCCACCCAATAGCACTTTTATGATCCTTAAGAACCCGCAAGAGGCGTTCTTCTTGTACATTACTCAAATTAGAAGCTATGATTACGGGAAAAGTCTCATTGTCCCCAAGATAAGCATATTTGAGATGATTAGGCAATACTTTCAATTCCAAAGTAGGAGAATTCTCAATAGAAGGGAGTAATTTGGAATAAGACAAGGGAAGATCAATTTTTGCAAGTTCACACCTTTGAGGTAAGGGTTGCAATGCATTGAGCTCCATAATTGCCTCATTGGCCTCTTCCAAAATAGGGAATCCATCATCTTCAATTGCACATCCCTCAATAACCACTTGGAGAGCTTCTTTATTGCCCAAATCAAAAGCTTGTTGGGCTAAATCATCAATGACATCAATGGAGCAAAGTGAGTGTAACTCACTAGGAAATTTCATGGCATCATAGATATTGAACTTGACAACTTCATCGCCAAACTCCATAGTGAGAGAACCGTCATCCATATTAATCTTGGTTTTCGCCATTTTCAAGAATGGACGCCCAAAGAGAATTGGTGCGGACTTGATGTTTGATGGACCATCTTCCATTTTCAAGATGTAAAAGTCGGCGGGGAAAACCATTTGATCAACATGAACAAGCACATCTTCAATTACCCCTTCGGGATAGGCATTAGATCTATCCGCGAGTTGAATAATCACATTCATATTCTCAAGTGCCCCCAAATTTAAAGTTTGGAATATGGAAAGGGGCATCACATTGATCGAGGCACCTAAATCAAGCATAGCTCTTTCAAAGAATTTACCTCCAATCTTGTAAGGAATAGTGAATGTGCCCGGATTCGAACATTTTTTAGGTAACCTCCTTTGAATCACGGCCGAGACATTCTCATCCACCACTATAGTTTCATCACCTCTTAACTTCCTTTTGTTAGTACATAAATCTTTGAGAAACTTTGCATACCTTGGAACTTGGTTTATGGCATCTAGTAACGGGAGAGTGATTTCAACTTTTCTGAATGTCTCAAGCATTTCCTTGTCAACAATGTCTTTCTTTGGCTTAGAAAATTTGGAAGGAAATGGAGGTCGAATAACCACATCCTCATCAATAAACCTTGGCTTCTTTTCTTGTGGAACGTCTTCTTGAAAACTTTCCTTCTTACCCTTATCAACTTTCTCTTCCTAAATTTCCATCTCATCTTCAAGGTTTTCATCATTAGCATCCAAGATGTCATCATTTTCAACCTTTCCATTTTCATTATCATTCACCATCTTACCCTTGGCCTTAGCATGAAGGTCCTCCAATTCTTTCCCACACCTCAAGGTCATGGCACTAGCATTTTCTTTGGGGTTCACCTCCGCTTGAGAAGGAAGTTGTCTAGAGCCTTGGATTTGCAATCGATTCACGGTTGTGGCTAGTTGGCTCATTTGCTTCTCCAAGTTGGATATACTTTGAGAAGTGTTATTTTGAAATTGGATGCTATTTGTTGCCAATTGCTTCATCATTTCTTCAAGTGATGACAATGTAGATGAAGAAGACTCTTGATGGTCTTGGGGATTATATTGAGGTGGAGGTGCGGGTGCTTGGAAATTTTGATTGAGACGTTTTTGTGGGTATGGATGAAGGTTTTGTTGATGTTGGGTGTTGAAAGTGTTTGGATTTTGGGATTGGTATTGGTTAGAGTTTGGTGTATTGGGGTTTCCATATCGAAAATTTGGATGGTCTCTCCAACCGGGATTGTAGGTGTTACAATAGGGGTCATACTTCCTTTGAGGTGGTTGTCCCGAAAAACCTCCAATAGCATTAATTTGCTCTTCGGGTTGTTGAAATGATAGGCATTCATTGGTAGCATGATCCGACATATTGCAAACACCACAATACTTTTGTTGTTGTTGGAGATTCCCAACGGCTAATTGACGAACCAATGATGTAAGATCCGAGATTTGGCCCTCTAACCTTTGAGTTGACACCTCATTCACGGAAGGATTCTTGACATGCACTTGACGATCCCCAAATTGGCGGGAATTTTCGGCAATCTTGAAGAACATACCATTTCAAATTCTTAAAGATGCCTAAAAGGGTCTTCCGTGCCTTCACCTCCAAACTTGGGAAGGAGGGCAATAAGACTAATTGGTGAAGCACACAATCACTTATTTCTCTTCTAAAAACACTAATTTAGTGAAGCACATAAATTAGTTCTCTTGATAATAGCAACCAATAATGAAGCACTACTAGTTTAACTAAATCAAGGAATTGAACAAGAGAGGCTATGACAAACCCAAGGATGAGAAGCTCAACCTAGGTATTTGCACTTGAATTTTGTGGATTTAGGTACACTAAATCTTATGCTACTATAATGAATGAACTAACGATTATGTATTAGAACAAACAATTAGCAATTGAAGATACAAGAAGAGTAAGGTGAAGCAACTTACAAATCTTCAAGCAAAATCATAAGCAATACAACACAAACATTCAAGATAGAGTGAACTAGATCTTACTTCAATTAAATTGGGTTTAGTACAAGAGCTCCTTCCTTGAGCCAAATGTATGAAGTTAGTTACTCATAATCAATGCTAGATTATGAGTAATTAATGTTTTCTTAACTCCTACTAACCCTAGGTTTGTGTTCTTGAAGAGGCTAAGAAGAGAGGAAAATAAGATGTAGGTTAAGATATTATAAGATGTAGGGTTTGGCTTCTTTTAGTACACAGCAGGGGTTGCACGGCCTGCTGCACGGCCGTGTAGCAGCCCATGAAAAAGACTGCCCAATCTGCACTACTTAGAACACTCTGCACAGCCTGTTGCACGGCCGTGCAGTAGCCCGTGCGAGACAAAATCTTCAAGATTATAGAATAAAAACTTCCCGGAAACGCGGGCTTGCATCTTCTAACTTCCCTCTTGAATAATCTTTGCTTTCAAGCCCAAAATAATCCATCTTTTCAACCATTAAGCATGAGGCACTGAAAGATGAAAAACATAATTAATATCAATAAAACTACATTCGAAACTAACAAAAATGTAAGAGAATAAAAGACAAAACGTGTATAAAATACACGTTATCATTTCCTCTCCGAAATTCTTCTTCTATCCAGCTTTGAAATTCTATCTCTTCAGGAATCTGAATATCTCTGTTGAAAATTCGCCAGCACTGAGCAGCGAACTGACAACCAACTAACGCATGATAGATTGTTTCCATTCCGTTTCGACAAACAGGGCAAAGTGACAATACTGGTACATATTTCTGTTGCAGTTGTGTCATTGTAGGCAGACAATATGCTAAAGCTCTCCATACTAAATTTATCACTTTTGGAGGGACCCTAATTTTCCACAGTAACTTCCATAAACTATCTGATCGTTGTACATCCCAAGCTCCTTTTTGAGTCTGAAGCATCTTGTATGCGCTTTTTCTCCCTCCGCCCCTTTACTTGTATACAAATGAGCTAGACGATGTTAGAAAAAATGTAAAATAGGGAACAACGTCTTCGATCTATAAACCTAGCTCTTCAAATATATATCACTGCTGGATCTTTGAAGCTCTTGTTATCGGCCTGATTGTTATTTTTAAGTGATTAATTATCCTTGGGCCAATTTTTATGTTTACGGACGTGGTGGGATTTCTTCAAGGCCCATCAACACATACCATAGCTTATATAAAAGAAGTTGTATTCTCATGTTTAATTTTTTTCGGGTATTTATCAAAATACCTTTTTTTAATTTTTTATGATCTTCTTAAAATATTTGTAAAAAAAATTTAAAAAATTTTTTTTAGAAAAATATCAATTTTTTTAAAATATTTGCAAAAATATATTGCGTAACCAAATCAATCAAATGCAACCTATTTTACATAATTCTGAAAAATAATTGGTTGGATTTGGATGATTGTCTATTCGATTCTGTCAACAAATCTAAATTAATACTACTTTATACGAAAAGCTTTTTATCCTTATACAATTTTGGAAATCATGTATCTATGTATTTATGTATATATATTTGTGTGCATGTATTTACAAAAATAGAAGTTGATGGTGGTTGATTCAGGTTTATATTTTGGTGAATTTGGTGTTGTAGTTGGTAGACCCTTTTTTTTACCAGAGGAAAATATTTTCATTAATAAATAATATAGAAAATATAATGTTCGTTCGGAGTAAAAGAGTTTATTTCATTTAAAAAAGGATATCATCTAACCAAAAGTAACCAAGTACTCCTGTATCGTTGTACGTTAATGTTTGAAAAGATAATTCATCAAAAGAAGGCCTCGTTAAAACCCCGCAAAAGTAAATCCTATGGAAAAAAAATTGAGGCGAAAAAAAAGTATCGAACAAAATAGAAATACATCATTTACAGAGAGGTTAAAGGTAAAAGCTAATATAACGAGTCCCTATTGCCATTGATATTTGTAGTTAAATTGACCTGTACACCGAGACTAAATTGATTTGTAATTTCTTTGCAGTTGGTAGACATTAGTTGATTTGGTGGATTGTGAAAATTTTAAAGTTTAATTTGTATGTGATTGCGCAACTGGTTGCATGCAATTACATATATGTGATTGTAAATAGTTGCATTTGTTTAATTTGGTTACCGAACGTATTTTTATAAATATTTTATTAAGTTAGTATTTTCTTAAAATATTTTTTTAAAATGTATTCTTTTAAAAGAAATTCTGAGTTTGGGTATTTATGAAATTTGTTAAGTAGTGTGTAATATTTATTAATTCCTCTTAACCAGTGATTTATTACATAATTGCTCTCTATACATTAAATAATTTATTCCTATATTTTCTCTTATTTATCTGGAAAATATAAAAAATTTTGTAAACCTATTTTATATGTGTTAATAGTTTCAATTTATGCATGTTAATGTATAAAACAAATAGAAAAATAACATGTTAAAAATAACATGTTTTGGGCCTGGAACTGTGACTCGGCAAAGAAAAATAATAAGGATTTTAAAATTAATTCAACATAATAACAAAGAGTTTAAGAGCAATCCAACTAGGGGTACTTGTTAGCTAAAACTCCTGGCATATAATAGTAACATATTCAATAGTAGCATATATAGCTATTTTGCTTCAAACATATAACTCCAACCACACCGAGCTCTTAACTAAAATTATACAAATTTACCATTCATAGGTTACATCTGTTAATGGCAAGCCCGACTTCTAAATTAGTTATATCATCTCCCGCTTTTTTCTCCCCCGCTTCTTCTCTTCTACTATATCAGTTTTGACACAGTTCACTGTAAAATATCATTAAGTTCACCTAAATAAATCAAATAGCTACAGGTCTCACCAAATAAACGCAAAATAATGAGTTCACGACTGTCAATAATGAGCTAGTTCACTTATGTGTTTACCAGTACAAAAAACAAAGTTCACTACAACGATCAGATAGTACTTAATGAAATGTAAATTTTGGTACAAGTTCTCTACAATGTGTCAACAAGTTCACCCTAAAGTATCTTTAAAATAAATCAAACAACTAGAGTTTCATAGAATAAAGATAAATTATTGAGTTAATTGCGATCAATGTGCCGATTCAGGACAGGCCGTCACTTCAAGTGGCGAACTTAAATATTGTAGGTATTACTATTTGAAAATAATAATAAAATACTCTTTTTTAATTATAACTAATTATTATAGATAATACTATTGGAGCACAAAATCTTACAGGTTCAATAAATTTTAACTAACAAATATTATATATTATTTTAGCTAATCATTTTAGACCGTTGGAGATGTTGGGCACACAAAGTAAGCGAAACAACTTGTTGGAAACTTGGAGCTGGGCTCGATTACTTTTCTGGTATAGCACATAACTTAGGTTTCAAAACTGGTACACTTCGTTCAATCTTTTCATTTCTGGTATAGCTGACAAAAAGCAAGGGAAATCGCCACTTGAAGTGGCGATTTCTGTTGAAATTCATTTCAATAGAAAACGCCACTTGAAGTGGCGATTTCCCTTGCCCCCATTTTTTTTTCTTCCGGCAGTTGGCATAATTTTCTAACTACAAGATGTATTTTATACTTGTCAATTTATATGGCTTAGAAAATGAATTTGTAAATAAAATTTATCCATTTTTTTGCTTCGTGTTAAAGAATTGACAGTTTACTTTGGTATAATACGAAAAATTTAAAAAATTATTATGTCTAACTAGCTTATTTTTTGGTCCGAACATGGCAACTCAACATCAAATTGTTCAAAATTCTTTCGAGTAGGCATGTTTAGGTGAATAAAAAATATACTTGTACATGTTTTTTTTACGTTGTCTTTGTTCCATATTCAAGTATTGACGTCGTACTTTGGTATAATATGGAAATCTCCAAAAATTATTGTGTCTAATTATCTTATTTTTTGGTCCGAACATGGCAACTCAACATCAAATTGTTAAAAATTCCTTCGAGTAGGAATGTTTAGGGGAATAAAAATTATATTTCAACATGTTTTTCTTTCAATTTTTTTGTTCCGTATTCAACTATTGACGTTGTACTTCTACGTAAGCCAAAATTTAGGCAAAATTAATTTTTGTAGATATGTTAAATGTTTACCCGAATATGGCAACTTCACATCAAATTGTTAACAATACCTTCGTGGAGTTACGTTGAGGGCCATAAAACACATATTAGAAAACATTCCATTACTTTAAAGTAAACATACAACATCATACAAGTTCTTCGATTTGAAAACAGAAAATTGAAGCATCATACAATTACATTAAATTGAAAACAGAAAATTAGAAAATAAGCATACATTGACACGAGAACCACAATACAACTTCTTAAAATTCACTGAGATCAACAGCATAATTCTCGTCCTCAACTTCCTCAATTTCCCTTGCAATTTGACGTTCCTTTGCAGCTTCAGCTTCTAGTGCAATTTCACGTTCCTTTGCAGCTCGAGCTTCCATTTCCATTTTAAATTTAACTTGTTGTGCAGCAAATTCAAAATGTTTTGCAAGAGCATCCTCAGCCTGCAAATCGAATGACCTCTTGGTTTTTTTTGGTTTGTTTGGTTTTGGTTTTACTAGTTTGTGGTTTTTTACCCTTATCCATCTTATGCTATTGCCTTGAAGAAAGAAAATTTGAGAAAAAACTAGTAACTTGTGATTCTGAATAAGCACCAACATTGGGTTTTATAGCCAATTTTGGATTATTATTTTACCTTTTTGTTGATGAAAAAATACCTCAATAATTTAAACAAGCGTTATTTTGAAGTGACTAGAGCACTTTGCGTACAAGAAATAGAAGATGTGACTACACAAATTTATTAGCCTGCACGAAAATAATATGAAATTTCTGAAATCAACTTTAATTTTTCAAAAAACAGCTTTATTTTACTTTGCCTGCAATCAACTTTACCTTTTCAGAAACAAGCCTTTTTTAACTATGCCTGAAATCAACTTTATTTTTCAGAAAACAGCTTTATTTTACTACAGGCTATTTTCGCAGCCCTATCTCAGAGTGCTTTTTTGCAATAATGCTGGGTAAATTTAAGTGTTCGTTGCTGTGCATTCACATGATTTTCTTTGATGAGAAATTTGACTCCTACAATTTGTGTTTTGACAGTTCTTTTCAGTGTTTTTTGACAGTACTGTTGAGTCACGGGCTGGTTGAAGGCCAATCAATAATTTATCCCTTGATTTTTAGCTACAAAACAAGTCTTTGTTGAGGCTTGTTCACTCAACCACTGGAAATTGAGCTTTCACTCACAATTGAGCTTTCTACTATAAGCAGCAACATTGGGTTTTATATCCAATTTCGGAATATTATTTAACCTTTTGTTGATGCAAAAATACCTCAATAATTTAAACAAGTGTTATTTTGAAGTGACTAGAGCACTTTGCGTACAAGCAATAGGAAGATGTGACTACTCAAATTTATTAGCCTGTAGGAAAATAATATGGAATTGATGAAATCAACTTTACTTTTTCAGTAGTCAGCTTTAACTTACCATGACCATTCAACTTTTTCATTTTTTTAGCTGTGTCTGGGTGCTGAACTTTATTTCAGTGTTGAAGTGACAAAACAACTTTTTCGGAAATGCTAGCTGTGTATTATTTTTTAACAATTTTTACACTTCAAAAAATCATACCAATTTGGCTATAAATTGGAAGGTTTTTATGTGATGTCTCCGTATCTAAAAAGTTAGTCATGTCTAATTCAAGAAACTCTTCATCTTCGGTTAGAAACCCTTATAGACATAGTTCAAGCACTTTCAATTACTTAGGTGAACATGGAAGTGTAAGGTGTAACTGCAATCTACCAGCTCCTTGTCAAGAAGCATGGAAAGAAGGTACTCTTGACCCAGGAAGGAGGTTCTTCGGGTGCAGCCAGTACAAGGTATGTACAGCATAACTTTATGTAAATTTTGTTGTTGCGAAAATATATTGAGTTTTGTTTAATGTGTTGTTAGGATCCTACAAGAAGATGTAACTTCTTCAAGTGGGCTGATCCATCGTACACTGAAAGAGCAAGAGAAGTGATAAAAGATTTGAAGCTAAGACTGAATAGAAAGGATGATGACTTGCACAATGCTTGGAAGGTGGACGAAGAAATTTGTTTGCTTCAAAATCAGGTTGAAGAAACAAATAATTTGTTGAAGAAGTTGGAGAAGGAAAACATGACATTGAAGAAGCTTTTGGTCTGTGCTGTTGTAGTAATCATGATTATTTCGTTATGGAAGTAGTGTAATTTCATAAGTAATTTATTAGTAATTGTTAAGCAGGTTGAACTACGTTGATGTAATTTTCTTTTAGTAATGGAACTAAGTCGTTTTAAGACCAATGTTAAAGCATTTGAATTAAACCCAAAAAATTAAAGCATTAAAGACAATTGTTTGAGCAACACATTTAACCAAATAAAGACAAATGTTTAAGCAACTAAAGTTAAGCATTACAGACAACTGTTTAAGCAAATAAACTAGAAAACATTCGATTACATCAAAGCAAACATAAAGTCGATTACAAGTAGTTGAAGAGTCACTTCCTCGGCTCCCACAACACATGGCTACCTGTATGACACCTTCTCCCCTTGCCTTTCACATTTCTAGTAGAATTCTAAAATTAAATATATCAACAAAGAAATTAATAATTTTAGAATTTAATGAGTAATGAACAATATTATAAAATTTAATGAATAATGAATAATATTAGAATTTAAAACTTTAATGAAAAATTTTGAGATTTTCACACATATACGTATCTTATCTTATCTCAGAGAAAATCAGGATTCCACCATACAGCTTCATTCGTATCTTATCCAAAAGTCTCTATATTAACAACACTATATGTTTGTTTTGAACACAGCATCTGTTTCCTCTTTCCTCTTTGTTTTCTCTCTGCGTGTCCATCACATTATTAGTCCAGCCATTCTACCTAATTCCGATCCTTAGAAGCTTTGCTTGGTACCTTGCCTTGTTCGTCCCATTTAAGGTACATGCTACTTTATAACCTAACCTTCATTTTGTTTAAAGTAATATGTATTTTAGGTTAAGTGTTTGTTTATTTTGATATATGTTTGTGCATTGTTAGTTACAAATTAGTTAAATAGTAAGATAATGTTCTTAACTTCATTTAATATATTCAGGAGAATGGAAAATTAAGTTAATGTTAATTTCTTTTGGGGTGGAAGAATTATTAGACGGGGGGATGATATTCGATATTCGAAAGATCTGGGTGGTCAACGTTATGTTATGCTGGGAACGAAGTATGAAGAATTTAGGGGTATTGTTTATGAGGTTATGGGCATAAATCCAAATCATTGGGATGTAAAAATGAGTTATAAATACCCCCAAGTTGGCATAGGGAATGTTGCATCACATTTTTTAATAGGTCAAATTACCTCAGATATGGACGTGGATAGGCTGTTGAGCATCCCTCGTACGATGATGATGGGTTTAGGTGATGTTTCTATGTTTTTGGAGGTCGAAAAGGTACAAGAGGATGACCCATACAGTTACGGGCGTAATATGCATTCAATTTACCAAGAAGATACTGGGACTAGCAACCAGTTTCCAGAATTTGGAACGGCCGGGTGGTCAGACTATTATTTTGGTGGAGGAGACGATTATCAGGGTCATGTCGGCGGTTCAAGTAGCTATGCAATCCAACAAAGCCAGCAGAATATGACAACGCTAGTTCAAGTAGTGAGGATTTGGACTACCTTAGCAGTGATGATGAGGAATATGTATCGGAAGACGAGGCCGAAGAGGAGGGCTATCATTGAGGATGGGAGGCACGTTCCCAGAGCACCTTGGTTTGAAACGGAGGCGTATACACCGATTGTGTTACACAATCGGGATGCAAACTACAATATTGTAGATCCTGAAAATGAAAATCTTTATGTCAGACAGATGTTCAGTGACAAAACTATGCTTGTCAATGCAGTGAGAACAATGCACATTAATAGTAATCGGATGTACATCGTGGTGAGGAGCAATCCCGATCAATTCATTGCAAAGTGCACCGTGCAGAATTGTCCATGGAGAGCGAGGGCTGCAAAGAAAAAAAGGCACGGTTTCTTCGAAATCACAAAGTACACAGAACACATATGCTTATGTGATCATCCTACGCAGGACCACAAGAAGATTACTGCAAGATTAGTTGGAGATATTGTCAAGCCACACGTACGTTTTTCATTTTCAGATCTAATATAGGTCATTTTTAATAACTTTGGAGTAATGACATGTTTTCTTCACATGTTTGACAGGTTGTAGGCTCACCAAATCTCCCAATCAAGAATGTTTTGAGCTTGGTCACTAAGGAGTTAAATCACAATGTGAAATACATGAAAGCATGGAGAGGGAAGCAGTTGGCAGTTGAGGATATCTATGACAAGTGGAGCACAACATACGACATACTACCACAGTTCTTCATGGCCATTGCCCATTCCAACCCTGGGAGTGCTGTTGTGATTAACGCAGTACCAGATGAAAAAGTAGCACATCAATCCATTTGCAAGCGTGTTTTCTCCTGCCTTAAAGCAGTGATGGACGGTTGGCAACATGCCCGACCTGTACTTTCAATTGATGGTACATTTCTAAAGGGCAAATACAATGGGGAGTTACTCATTGCCATGGGTGTTGATTCCAACAATCATCAATACCCCGTCTGTTATGCGTTGGTTGAGGAAGAGTCTGAGGATAACTGGGGTTGGTTTTTAGGCCTGCTGCATGAACATGTTTGCAAGGACAGCAAGCGTGTTTGCATAATATCAGACCGTGCTGCTGGAATTCTCGTAGCAATATCGAATCCGGGCAACGGATTTGCACCACCTTATGGGATTCATAGATGGTGTCTACATCATTTCAGAAGTAACTTCTCTAGTAAACATCCCGGGGGGACTTGAGACGCTTGATGTGGTTAGCTGGAAGTACCCTGCAGGTCAAAAAGCACAATGCCTAGATGAAAAGAATAGGGGAGATATCACCTGCTGCTTTACAGTGGCTTTCTAACGTTTCTCCCGAATTGTGGACCATCAGTCATGATCGGGGCGGTGCTCGTTACGGACAAACCACTACCAACATCATGGAAGGCTACAATGGCAACATACGAATGGCTCGTTTCCTTCCTGTTACAGCAATGATGGAGTACATATTCTACAGAAATGTTAGAATTGTCAACACACAGAGGAACCAAGCCGTTGCTGCCCTACATGACGGCCAACAATTCTGTCAAAGGACGAATGACATGATAACAAGATATACGGAGAAGGCTAAAGCACATTTCGTGACAACACATAGTCGTCAACTTGGCATTTTCACAATCGTCACTCAACGCTATCGGGTGAAAGGTTGCACGAAGGGGGGAAACCAGCAAAATGTGGACATAAGTAAGAAAACTTGCACTTGCGGAAAATGGAAATGTCACCATATGCCTTGTTCTCATGTAATGGCTGGTTGTTTAGTGGACAATATTGATTGGAAGCAGTGGGTTGGACCTTACCACTACTCGTCCAAATTGCATAAGTTATGGGAACCCCTGATATTTCCACTGCCAAGCACGGACTTGTGGAACAACGTTTTACCCGAAGAGTGGCAAGTGTTTGGAAAATTGATACCAAATCTGGCCTACAAGAAGGTGAAGAAAAAGAGTGGCACAAGGGGACAGTCTGTAAGAATTCGAACTGAAATGGACCAGTCAAGATCGGGGATAAAGTGTAGTCGGTGTAAGCAAGAAGGACATACAAAACGGAGCAGACTTTGTCCACAGCGTCCCCCGGAGCCTTCTACTTGATGATATCAAGTCTTTAGATGTCTAATGTCATTTTACTTCATGCTGCTAGTTTGTTTATCCTAATTTGATTTGGTGTGATTTTATTTTTTCCATGTACTTTGCCTCGTAATAGTTGTATTTGTGTGCTTTATATCAATTTCATTTCAATTATGAAAACATGGCAGTTCTCTTTTATGTAGAGGCATATATGATTTTGTGTTTGAAACATAACAAATGCCAGCAATTATGAAATCATAGCAATTGCATAAATTAACACACTTCCAAAAATAAAATTACAATAGTCTACTCCTCGTCGGACATGTCGCAGTCCGATTGATTTTCAGGACTTATGCTCCATTGATGATATTGTCTAGCTTGTAGGATGTCTCCGTCCTCTGCACACATCCTCGCATCTTCTGCTAGGCTGTATCGTCGTACGCGCAAATGCATTCGATTCTCCTCCTCACGTGCACGAAATAACGCAGCTTCCAGTTGTCGAGGAGTGTTACGTGGCATGGATTTAGCGCGCTGTTTTACTACTCGTAGCCCATTTGTTCGACATTGTTCGACACAAATGTCAAGAGTTCGTGCACGCCATTCCCACTCCCTCTGCATTGTTGCTACTGAAAGAGTTGAGTAACGATGATTAGGGTTCAAGGAGTAAGCAAATTCATCTTCACACACCCAACTCCTACCCATAGCTCGAAAAATATCACCAGGAGTATAAGTCATTTTGTGTCGATGATAATTATTTTGGTTACATATTTATAGTCAAACGGACTGTTTTTTCCCACTTCGATTATTATCCACCACTTGCATTATTTTAGCTACCACCGACAAATCACATGAACAAATAATTTAAATTTGTAGGCATTGCACCCACATCTTCTACTCACATAGTGAAGAATCTCGTGCATGTACAGTAATCTGCAACAAATACTGAAAAGTTCTGTAACGATAACAAATGCCTTGTCACATCTTCTTATTTCAAGTGGGATACGATTTTACCATTGCTGTTTTAAGCTTCCCGTGAGTGCACAGGAAAAAAACAACAAGAATCTTGCCAGTCCTTAAAAAGCGCTGTAAAAAGATGAATAAAATTTCTTGTCGAATTGAAAACAAGGATGCTAGTCTGTAAAAAGATGTGAGGTCCCGTCAACAGTAACATAATTACAACAATCTCGTGAACGCACATGAAAAACAACACACGAATCTTTGCAGTATTGCTAAAGCACTATAATAAGTTGTACAATACTCTGAAACAAAGCTGAAAATTTATGTGAAATTCAAAAATTGCCCAGAGTCTGTATAAAGTGGTGTAGTCCCGTCAACAGTAACATATATTTAATTATTTACAGCTGTTGATGTGTATTATTGACGAAGACATCTACAAATTTCTCTATAAATAGGTTCTTCTTTGTTATTCATAATCACAACTTATTGCTTTCTTCTCAAATAAATTTTGATCCAATTTTTTTCAAGGCACTTGCATCAAATGGATAGGAGGAAGGGGAAAGGGAAAGTGCCAGAAACAAGTTTCTACGACTACATGGATAAGAAGAAAGAAGACGAGGCACAGAAGAGGAGGGTTGCGTGGCTCAAGCATTGTGAAGAAGACCACTTCATCAGAAAGATGAAAAATTTTAAGAGCAGGCAGGAGAGAAATGGAAAAGACTGGGTCAAAACTAAGGAGGAGAACTATGACTTCTACTTGTACAATGATGAAATTGCGAATGAGTTCTGTGATGGTGCAGCAAAGCTAAATGAAGATTTTAAATATGGGAATATCTCAGGAGAGGAATTGAACCGTTTGATGCGTGACCTGCGTGCTCAAACTCACCAAAAACGGGATGACATGTTTGCAGCTGAGGAGGCGGAAATGGCAAAGTATGTTGAAGAATATGAAGCAAGGGAACGTCAATTTCCTCCAGAAAATTGAGGAATGTAGCAAAGATAATTATGCAGTTGGCCTAATTCAAATTTAATAACTTATTGATTTTATCTATGCTTTTAAATTTCTATGTTTGCATTTTAATTTAAGTGTGCTTCATCTCTTGTACTTTGTGTGTTTCATTTGAATAAAATTTGTATTTCGGAATTTGAAATTTTTTGTAATTTTATGGCCTAAAAAAACATAGTTACGCATGTTTTATATTAATTTTTTTGCGCTTACACCAAAGTAGAACGTCAATATTTTAATACGGAACAAAAAGAACGAAAGAAAAACATGCAAAAATATGTTTTTTATGGCCTTCAACATGACTCCACGAAGGAATGGTTAGGAATCGGATGTGGAGTTACCATGTTCGGACCAAAAAATAACATAGCTAGACATAATAATTTTTTAAAATTTCGTGTTGTACCAAAATACGAACTTAATTTTTTAATACGTATCAGAAAAAACGAAAAAACTTTATTTACAAGTACATTTTCAAATTCATATAAAATGCCTACTAGAAACAACATTTTTTACTTATAAAAATATGCTTAAGTGCTGGGAAAAAGGAGGAGAAAGAAGGCCAACAGAAATCGCCACTTGAAGTAGCGTTTTTTGTTGAAATGGTAATCAACAGAAATCGCCACTTCAACTTGCGTTTTCTGTTAAAAATCCTCAACTATACCAGAAATGAAAACTCTGAACAAAATGTACCATAAATGAAAACTCAGTTGACAGCTATACTAAAAATGTAAACAAGCCCTTGGAGCTGTACACATCTGCAATATTATTTAGTGTGTGCACTACAAACAAGAAGAACAAATAAAATATTAACATTAATTAATTCATATAAATTAATTTTTACAATTGTAATAGTAGATAAAGAGATACAAGCTGGTGGACAGCTGCTGGCCGTGCAGCTGTAGAAAATAGAAGTGAGTAGGCAGTGTCGCATTGACCAGTGCATGTTCAAACCTGACAATCTTTAGTTCTCCACACTATCAGTTGAACATTTTAACCCCGCCTATTTATGCATATTTTATGAAGAAAAACTGTTGTAAGCGATTGTTACAGTTTAGTACTGTATAAAACAAGAAAATGTATAATACGATTTCTGGGATGCAAGATCCATCATTTATATATATTGAGATACTGTTGCAGATTTCGGAAATGGAAATTATTCGGTTGAGGTACCGATTTACGATTTATCGGGTGATTTGGTTAAAAAAATCGGCGATTTCTCGACAATCTTTGCAAAATCAGTTGAATCGGTTCCAAAATTTTGATCGATTTTTGACCGATTTATCGGGATTTTTTCAGGAATTGGTCGATTTCAATAACAGAGATTGAGGAATAAAATGTGGGAGTAGTTTAGTTATTGTAGTCTAATACTCCCTATGTCCTTCTTATTTCTTTACACTTTCCTTTTTGGGACGTCCCACCAATTCTATACATTACTAAAAATAGTCACTTTTGACAATAAAATATATTATTACATCCACTACTTCATTCCACTTTTTCAACACTTTACACTATTACACCCATTACTTCATTTATTTTAACAATACAATCAATATTACACCTACTATTTCATTTATTTTAACAATATCATATCCATTATCCTTGATTTCCGTACCCAAACCAAATGTAAAGAATTGGCCGGGAATGGGGGAGTAGATATTAGGTTCTATATAAAGCCTCAATTAATTTCACTTTGACATAATTAATTTGCAATGTAGTCACCGAAGAGAAACAGCTATAATATTCTCTTGTGTCCTCAATTCTTCTTCCTTGTTCATCTAAAAAAATTTAGATAAATCTGTATTATGTTTGTCATCATATTGAGGAATAAAATGTGGGAATAGTTTAGTCATTGTAGTCGAATAGATATTAGGCTCTATATATAATAAAACTTTTTTTGCGATATATATCGTAATAATCGTGCGTTCGTGATCATCAATCTTCTTTTTAAATGGAAGTATAAAAACTGTTGGCGTAAGTTGTATTTAAAGTAACCGGCCGTGTTAACATGTCCCAAGGTTTTGCTAGTATTCAAGTTTACTATGATGCTGTACACATTCCCTTCTTCGACACCTCTCTGGGCAGCCATAAAAGCCTGTATATCTCCATCTCCCAACTTGGACACAAGTCACCTCGAAGTCTATATAATGGTTACAACTTCCCTTGATCTCTATCCCCCCCCTCATTCTTCCATAATAACGCCAAGCCTCCTCCATGCCCCTGAGCCTCTACTACATGACACCCTGCAAAATGAATCTCCTTACACACTACTTCTACTCTACTTTTATTAACTAAAGTCTCTGATAAGAAAATTAAATTTGGCCGAAATTGATTAACAATTTCTTTTAGGAATCGAACTGTTCGTAGATTGGCCAGTCCACGACAGTTCCAAGCTAAACAACTCATAATCCTAGGCAGGCCTGATCCACATGACCCGCCTTTTTCCCGTTTTTTGACCCATTTATCTCTTGGTTTTGATCAAAATTTTCTTCAAGCCCATCTGTGATCATATGTATTGGCCCATCATTATTAGTAAGCCCATTCCTATCCACGCGACGCCTTTTTAGGTCAATCACAACATTATCTCCAGATTCCAACTCTCCCTCCAAAACAGACATATTTGAATTAATTGTTGTAACAACCCTATCCCCCTGATTACATGGTGTAACCATAATCTTCCCATTATCCCCATGTATCTCGTGTACTACCCCAGCAACCTCCTGAAATCTCGCTGTAACAATCTCCTGACTCCCTCCCCCAACCTATGAACCCTTCCGATCACCGTTTCCCGTCCAGCTACTCCCACCGCCCATATTTCGTAGCCATTTTGCTCCAGTATTCTGCTTTACAGTACGACTTGGTGCTCTGAGCCATACTCCATATGCCCTATCAATTTCTTTGCCTGGATTCGCGTAAACAATGTCACATTCCCTCTCCGTATGCCCCAGCATTCCACAAACGAAACAAAAAGTGCTCAAACGCTCATATTTAAAATTCAGCCAACTCCAACTCCCTCCTTCTTTCTTAATCTTCATTCTCCTCTTTATTGGCTGCAGGACATTCATCTTAACCCTAATTCGTGCATACGCCTTCCACATACCATCCAAATTCGCTGAATCCGACTTGACAAATTTTCCTATATAATTGCCCACACTCTGCAATATTTTCTCTGATAGGAATTGATAAGTGGATTTTATATCCACTTGGATCGCTTAATTTCGGCTTAAATTGATTGTCTTGGGCTCAAGTTGTTGTAGATTTGATGTGTTTTGCTTAGTTGTGCAGGATTACGAGAATGTTGACTAAGGTGGATGCTTTTATAATTTTTTGGGAATTAATTGATTAAAATTCGGATTTTCGAGAAGGGTTGCACAGTTTACACTGTTTTGGCCATATCTTGAGTTCTAGAAGTCCGTTTTAGGCCCGTAAGCAGTCCACGCGAAGATAACGAGATTTCCTATCATTCTAAGATAGTCCAGAGGTCCAATTACGTGGGGAACGTTCCAGTAAATCTGAAGAAAAGTCAGCCACGAATTTTCCTTACAAAACATAATCAAATTAGGAAACGTATCTTGCAGAAATTCTATTATAATTCTGTTTTGTATTTTCTTGCTGGGCAAGACTTGTAGTGCCTATATAAACACATCATACCATTGTAATAGAGATAGACATATTATTAGTTATTATTTTTGTAACATAGCTTAGATCTGCAAGGGAGAAAAGGAGAGAAGGATTCAACGCTCGTGACAAGCAACGGATCTAGATCTACTTCAGCCTTTGTGTTATTCTGGATTATAGATTTGTTTTCTTAACTCTTTGTTTGTTAATATAATTACTTCTTTTATTCATATCTTGTTTTACATCATGTTTTCATCAAATCCCATGACGATGAACGGTTCAATTATGAGCTAATCGTTGTCATGGGATTCTAACGGAGTTATCTATGTAGCTTAGTAGTTTATATGCTTTAAAGATTTATGTGTGGTGAATTCTTGATATCCTCGTATGGTTGTGTTTCATGTATTTAGATGCGTCGCGAACATCTAATTTGTTAATCTCTTGCTAAACGAGAGTGGATCTTGAGATTTAGAACTTGCCATGCTAGCATAGGATAGGTTGATGTTTTAACATCATGATTTGTGGCGTAAATAGAGATATTATGCTGCCCTATGTGATCTAAGTGGATAACTTGTGCTTAAACCTTTATGTTTTCAAATTCTATAGAGATATAGGGTCTAAACATAATTGGTGTCTACCCATCTTCTATCTCTTTTGTGGATGCATGCGTAGTTTGGTATTAGTATACCGAGAGGTAGCTTTTACTTATTTCGTGTTGTCCGATCAGATATCAAAACCATCACATGTATTGATTAAAGGCTGCGACTCTAAGTGAAGTAGATAATGAAGTTGGAATTCCATGTTTATTCCCATATAAGTAATTTGATTTTAGATCTCATTAGCTAGTTAATTCTAAAATTGCATATTAGTTAAATTTAGTTAATTAAAATCTCAATTAATTATTTGTCTTAGCAGTGAATTAAGATCATACATTGTTGAATAGGTGCATTTACTGAAAAGAACCATAACCTGATCCCTGTGGGAACGAATTTGGACTTAACCTTATATATTACTTGTGACCACGTACGCTTGCGTGATTTTGTGTTAACAAGTTTTTGGCGCCGCTGCCGGGGATCATCGGTGTTTAATTTAGTTTATGTGCTTGTCATCAGTGGTCATTAGCGTTCACTGACTCGGATTTCTTATTTAGTTAGTTTGTTTCGTGGTGTTTTCAGGTATTTAAACGTGTATGCGAACACGTTTGCAGGCTCGTAAGGAAAAACTGGCAGAAGAAGAACTTGAAACTACTGTAGAGATGGCAGAATTACCAGCAGCAGTCAAGGCTTTGAAGGACTATTCGCAGCCAAAGATCAATGACATACAATCTAGTATTGTCAGGCCAGCTATTGCAGCGAACAACTTTGAGATCAAGCCGAGCATAATTCAGATGGTGCAGAATTCGGTTCAGTTTGGGGGTGCTCCTACGGAGGATCCTAACATGCATATTCGGGACTTTATCGAGATCTGCGACACTTTCAAATTTAATGGTGTGTCGGAGGATGCTATCAAGTTGAGACTTTTCCCATTTTCTTTGAGAGATAAGGCTAAGGGCTGGTTATATTCTCTACCAGTTGGTTCCATTACTACATGGGATGATCTTGCTCAGAAGTTTCTTACTAAATTCTTCCCTATGGCGAAAACTGCAGCAATACGGAACCAGTTAACTCAATTTCAGCAGCAATCTGGCGAGTCTTTGTGTGAGGCTTGGGAACGTTACAAGGAGATGCTTCGTAGGTGTCCACATCATGGCATGCCTGATTGGATGGTTATTAATGGTTTTTACAATGGGTTGGGAGCACAGTCTAGGCCTTTGCTAGATGCAGCATCAGGTGGAGCTCTGTGGGCAAAGAGCTATGAGGAAGCTTATGATCTTATTGAGATGATGGCTGCTAATGAATATCAAAATCCAACCCAGAGGCTTTCTCAAGGTAAGGTAGCAGGTGTTCTTGAAGTTGACACAGCTTCAGCTATTGCAGCTCAGTTGAAGGCTCTTACGATGAAGGTGGATTCTCTTGCTAATTATGGGATTCAGCAGGTGGCTAGTATTTGTGAGCTATGTGCGGGCGCACATGAGACAAGTCAATGTGCTATCTCTTCTGAATCAGCACAGTTCGTTAGTAATTTCCAGAGACCTGCTGCACCAGTTCCAGCCACTTATCATCCGAACAACAGGAATCATCCTAACTTTAGCTGGAGCAACAACCAAAGTGCTCAACAACCTCAGCAGTCTTATCAGCAGTTTCAAAGTCAGGAAGCTAGGCCATTCAATCAAGGCTATCAACAGCAGTATGCTCCAAGGGCACCATATCAACCTCCTGGATTTCAGCAGCAACAACCCCAGGCTCATGCGGGGCAATCATCTAATGAAAAATCAGAAATGGATGATATGAGGATGATGTTGAAGAACCTTCAAGCTTCTCAAAAGATCTTGGAAAACCAGATGGGACAGATTACAAGTGCTTTGTTGAACATGCAACAGGGGACTCTTCCTAGTGATACGGAAACAAATCCAGGCAGAAGGGGGAACAAAGAACAGGTTAATGCAGTGACTTTGAGATCGGGAAAGGGTACAGCAGGCCCTCAATCAGCAGCTGAAGAAGATGAAGATGTTCAGAATCAGCAGGTTGAAAAATCTACAGTGCCAGAAATTGAGAAATCTGACTTAGTGGCTGATCAGGTTGATGGTGAGAAGAGCAAGAAACCTGTTGAAAAGTCTACTCCGGAGCAATCTTCAAAGAATAATCAATGCTATCCTCCTCCTCCGTTTCCTCGACGTGTGCAGAAAAGTCAAGAAATTCAGTTCCAGAAGTTTATGGATGTCTTCAAGAAATTGTCCATTAACATTCCTTTTGTTGAAGCATTGGAGCAGATGCCGAGGTATGCAAAGTTCATGAAGGATATTTTGTCACGAAAGAGAAGGTTGGAAGAATTTGAAACAGTGGCATTAACGGAGGAGTGTAGTGCAGTTCTGCAGCAGAAGTTGCCACCTAAACTTAAAGATCCGGGAAGTTTCACCATCCCTTGCACTATTGGCAACCTTTCTTTTAGCAAGTGCTTGTGTGACTTGGGAGCTAGCATCAATCTCATGCCTTTATCTGTGTTCAAGCAACTTGGTCTGCCGGAGCCAAAGCCAACCAACATCTCTTTGCAGTTGGCTGATAGGTCAATCACTTATCCTAGGGGCATAGTGGAGGACGTTTTGGTGAAAGTTGATAAGCTCATATTTCCTGCTGACTTCGTTATCTTGGATTTTGAAGAAGACAAGAAGATTCCCATAATCTTGGGAAGGCCTTTTCTAGCTACAGGCCATACTTTGATTGATGTGCAAAAAGGAGAGCTTATAATGAGGGTGCAAGATCAGATTGTCACCTTTAATGTGTTCAAGGCAATGAAATTTCCGACAGAGGATGAAGAGTGTTGTAGTGTGGAAATAGTTGATACGGGTCAGAGAAAGAAGTTTGATCAGTCGTTGAGCGAAAAGTCGGATACACACGTGCTAAAGCATCACATCAGTAATTTCATTGAAAGTTCTTCAATTCGAGATCTTTCGAATGTTAAGCTTGGGAAACTTCCACCACATTTGAGGTATGTCCGTTTGAATAATGAGCTAGTGATTTTTGAAGAGGGGCAAGATAACGTGTTGCGAAGGTGGAAAGCTGATGATAAGGAAGAAGAAAGCTTGACGTTTGAGTCGGAGAAGCACATTAGAGGTGTGAAGAAGAAAAAGAAGAAAATTAAGCTGTTGGATAGTAAAATCAGGTCGAAGTCTGAGGGAAGAGAATTGTGGAAAGCAAGCAAACAAGAAGTCAACGTTCGTATGAATGGTCTATCGGTTGAAGACGGTTCAGTTATTCTTTTGAAACCGCCATGAGTTGAGGAAGTAACGTCAAGCTAGTGACGTTAAAGAAGCGCTTCGTGGGAGGCAACCCACGCCTTCGTGAAGAAAAAAAAAAGTGTGTGAAAAAAATGAGTGTTGTGTGAAAAAAAAATAAAAAATTATTGGGCGTATCACGCAGGCTGCGCCTGCGTTACGCAGGTTGCACCTGCGTTTCTGGATGTGGCGCAGGTCGCGCCTGCGTTACGCAGGCTGCGCCTGCGTTACTGTATAACAGGCAGGCTGCGCCTGCTTTTGTGCAGGCTGCGCAGGTTCAAATTTTTTTTAGTTAGTTTTTTTTTTTTTTTTTTCTCTCCTTTCTTTTCTTCCCTTTGTATAAAAAAAAAACAAAAAAAAATTCAAACCCCAAATTTTATCCTAATCCTATTTCAATTCCAAAACCCCCATCTCTCTTCCAAAATTCTAAACCTATTCTAATTCTTTTTCTTTAATTCATCAAATCCTATTTCTATCCTACATCAAATTTCATACCCACCCAAAATTTTTCCTTTTCACATTAATTTTATTCACCCAATCCCTCCATTATATATACACACCCATACATACAAATCCAATTCCTCTTCTATTTATTTAAATTCAATTCTAAAGAGGAATTAATTACAAGTTCACCTCTTTGATTCGTAATTGGGTTAAATCTTCTCTAATATTATTTTTATTACGAATTTGTGTTCTTGTAATTGGGGGTTTTGTAGGATTCTTGTTATTTGGGAGGTGGCTAGTCTATGGAACTCGTACGCATTATCCTCCACCAGATTCATCCGAGGAGGGTTATGATTCAGCTGGTTAGGTATGTTTTCTACTTTCCCTCGTATTTACTTCCATTCAATGCGGACATTGAATATTTTAAGTTTGGGGGTGGTTTGAGGGATTAGTAGTTGTTGTTGTATATATATGTTCATGTAGGATATCATGTTTTGCATGCTTAGTAGTAATTCATTCATGTTATGTTCGTATTATCTACGTTTGTTTCATGTAGGACATCCTGTTTTTATTTATGTATATCATGTGAGTTCATATTAGTTGCATTGTCATGGCATGCATGTTTCATGATCCCTTAGAACGAGCTAATTCTGATTGGTAGGTAGGTGTCTAATTGAGTGTGATAATGATGAGTAGAGGGTTGATTTATAGTTTCTATGAAATTGACTTGCATGTTTCAGAAACAAAATCTTTTCACAGTCTCGTTGGGTGCTTTTGAGCTAGGTTGAGATCATGCTTGTTTGGATGTTTTGAGATTTAATCACTTGATTATATTTAGAATTTTCATTATTCCCTTGATGGCCTAGAACAATTAAGTCTAAGTTTGGGGGAAAACATGGATTTCATGCTTAAATTGTAAATAATTGTCAATAATGGCTAGGCGTCAAATGGCTAGTAGCCGGCTCATATTTATATGAGTAGTCTAGGGTTGGAATTGAGAATTCTCATTCCAGATTGCATAGAAAAAAAAAAGCAGAAAGAAGAAAGAAAAAAAAAAGAGAAAAAAAAAGAAAAGAAAAAAAATGATGTCAATTGTTTATATGCAAAATTAACCAGGGTGAGCTCTTTAATACTCGAGCAATTAAGTTCGCGGGGACTTTGTGCCTAGTGACCTAAGGCTTTTATAGTCTGGGATCCACTAACCCAACGCTCGCTACATGGGTATTATTGTATAAGCCTTTCGGGGTCTCATCCATTGCACGGTTAAATAAGCATGTTTGTATATTATGTGTCGTAGTTGTTTAGTAATAAAAGCATGAATTTCTGTCTACCTTGGATAAGGATGGAGGTGTTCCTAGGTTATGAAGTGTCTACGGTCTATTCTATTTATAAACCTGTGATTGTCTTGACGAAAAGCATGTATGATTTTTGACCTAGTTTTGGGAGTATTTCTGATGAGCATTGCACACACGCACGTTTCTGTTCATGTATTGTTAGTATACGGGAACTTGGTCGAACTCTATTTGGATTTAGTTGCATTCTTTGAGATATTTGCTTGCTCGTTGGTTTTGGTTAGTTTGAAGGGGATCGTTGCATTTTTCATTCTAGTTGCATTCATGCATTGCATTGCATTAGGTTAAATGGATTTTGTGGGTACATTCGCTATAGGCCCTCACGAGACCTTACTCGTCCACTAGGGCTGCCTAGGGGTTTAAAGGGCTTGTTGCATATGCCAAATGCAACCGTGATCACCTACGGAAGTGGTACTAGCTAGTTAGTTAGTTGTAATTGTTTATGCTTGAGGACAAGCATCGGTTTAAGTTTGGGGGTGTGATAAGTGGATTTTATATCCACTTGGATCGCTTAATTTCGGCTTAAATTGATTGTCTTGGGCTCAAGTTGTTGTAGATTTGATGTGTTTTGCTTAGTTGTGCAGGATTACGAGAATGTTGACTAAGGTGGATGCTTTTATAATTTTTTGGGAATTAATTGATTAAAATTCGGATTTTCGAGAAGGGTTGCACAGTTTACACTGTTTTGGCCATATCTTGAGTTCTAGAAGTCCGTTTTAGGCCCGTAAGCAGTCCACGCGAAGATAACGAGATTTCCTATCATTCTAAGATAGTCCAGAGGTCCAATTACGTGGGGAACGTTCCAGTAAATCTGAAGAAAATTCAGCCACGAATTTTCCTTACAAAACATAATCAAATTAGGAAACGTATCTTGCAGAAATTCTATTATAATTCTGTTTTGTATTTTCTTGCTGGGCAAGACTTGTAGTGCCTATATAAACACATCATACCATTGTAATAGAGATAGACATATTATTAGTTATTATTTTTGTAACATAGCTTAGATCTGCAAGGGAGAAAAGGAGAGAAGGATTCAACGCTCGTGACAAGCAACGGATCTAGATCTACTTCAGCCTTTGTGTTATTCTGGATTATAGATTTGTTTTCTTAACTCTTTGTTTGTTAATATAATTACTTCTTTTATTCATATCTTGTTTTACATCATGTTTTCATCAAATCCCATGACGATGAACGGTTCAATTATGAGCTAATCGTTGTCATGGGATTCTAACGGAGTTATCTATGTAGCTTAGTAGTTTATATGCTTTAAAGATTTATGTGTGGTGAATTCTTGATATCCTCGTATGGTTGTGTTTCATGTATTTAGATGCGTCGCGAACATCTAATTTGTTAATCTCTTGCTAAACGAGAGTGGATCTTGAGATTTAGAACTTGCCATGCTAGCATAGGATAGGTTGATGTTTTAACATCATGATTTGTGGCGTAAATAGAGATATTATGCTGCCCTATGTGATCTAAGTGGATAACTTGTGCTTAAACCTTTATGTTTTCAAATTCTATAGAGATATATGGTCTAAACATAATTGGTGTCTACCCATCTTCTATCTCTTTTGTGGATGCATGCGTAGTTTGGTATTAGTATACCGAGAGGTAGCTTTTACTTATTTCGTGTTGTCCGATCAGATATCAAAACCATCACATGTATTGATTAAAGGCTGCGACTCTAAGTGAAGTAGATAATGAAGTTGGAATTCCATGTTTATTCCCATATAAGTAATTTGATTTTAGATCTCATTAGCTAGTTAATTCTAAAATTGCATATTAGTTAAATTTAGTTAATTAAAATCTCAATTAATTATTTGTCTTAGCAGTGAATTAAGATCATACATTGTTGAATAGGTGCATTTACTGAAAAGAACCATAACCTGATCCCTGTGGGAACGAATTTGGACTTAACCTTATATATTACTTGTGACCACGTACGCTTGCATGATTTTGTGTTAACAGGAATCCTGAAGGTATGTCATACACCTGCACCCATATATCCACCTCCTCCAATGGTACCAACTGTGGGTCTACCGTATCTACCATTGTGTTATAAACCAGCATGTTTTGTTCAAATGACCACGGACCACCTTCAATAACCTTCTGCAAATCCATTATATGGTAGAACATGAACGAGAACCTAGCACCTCCAATATCGTGGACTTCCATCCCTTCTTTCGGCCTCCATAATGAAGCAATGACATTCTGCATGGCGTTAAAATTAATATTTTTCTCCGTCAGAAACCTCCCAACTAAAACAAATCTCTCCTTATTCACCTGAATCTCCCCTGTCTCTATTATAACCCCCCCTTCGTCTCCATCCTCAATCGATAATCTAGCATACAGATCCTCTAGAGTGGTTTTAGACTTCTCCATTGTTATACTCTCAAACGATACAATGACGTAAATATATAAAGCTTTATGAATAATATATAAAGAACACTTGTCACATGAACAAGACAAAGCCTCTCATTCTAGAGAGAAAAAAGAAAAAAGTAGTATATGTTGGTCTAGTACTTAAGGTTTACTGTTTTTAAGAAAAAAGTAGTATATGTTGCCCAGAGAGGTGTCGAAGAAGGGAATCATGGAACATTCTAAGATCTTTAGCTGGAAAATCATCATTACCATGGTGTGTGATTGGTGATTTCAACGATATGATGTTCATGCATGAGAAGGAAGGGAATAGGGTGCAACCGAGGGGTTTACTGGAAGGGTTTAAAGAAACGATTCAGGATTGTGAACTGATGGACTTGGGTTTTGTTGGTAGTAAATTTACTTGGGAACGAGGGAGAGGAACTGCATCATGGGTACAGGAAAGGCTCGATAGAGGACTGGTAAATCAAGATTGGAAGAATATTTTTCCTCGAGCTGAAATAATGGTAATAGATGTGTCAACCTCTGACCATTTACCTTTGTTTCTGCAATTAAATAAACAGGTGTACGCTCCAAAAAGAAAGAGATTTCGATTTGAGAATATTTGGATACGGGAAAGGGAATGTTTTGGGCTGATACAAGATTGTTGGAAAGATGCTGACACATTGAATATTCTCCAGAAAATTCAGTTTTGTAGTCTGAAATTAGAAGAGTGGGGGGGTGGTAGAGTCAAGGAGATGGAAAGTAAGATTAAGGATTATCGAAGGCAGTTGAAGCAGTATAGGTCTCGACGAGACAGATATGGGGTTAAGAAATATGATGAAGTTCGATGGGAGTATCTAAAATTACTGGAGCAGCAAGAGGTGTATTGGAAGCAGAGGGCAAAGCAATTTTGGTTGCGGGAAGGTGACCAAAACTCTGAATTCTTTCATAATTTTGCATCGGGAAGAAGAAGAAATAATTTGCTGAAGGGCTTGGAAGATAAAAATGGAGTTTGGAAAGAAAATAATGAGGATATGCAGGGTATTATTGTTGATTATTTTTCTGAGTTATTTCAAGCCTCATCGAATGCAGAGAATTTATCTGATAGGGAAAGTGTGCAGATGGTTTCAGAGGAACAAAATGCAGAGTTATCTAGGCCGATTACAAGTGAGGAAGTTAAGGGTGCTGTGGATTCGATGCATCCAGAAAAATCTCCAGGATGTGATGGTCTAAATCCGGGGTTTTATCAAGCTTACTGGACAATTGTTGGGAGGGATGTGGTGGAATTTTGTCAACACTTTTTTAATACTGGAGAGTTGCCAGAAGGGGTGAATAATACGTTAGTGTGTTTGATTCCTAAAGTAAAGGCACCTAGGAAGATGACAGATTTACGACCGATATCCCTATGCAACGTGTTGTTTAGAATCTTGTCCAAAGTTATGGCAAATAGACTGAAAAGTTGTTTACCATGTCTTATTTCTGACAAGCAAAGTGCGTTCGTGGAAGGAAGATTGCTTACGGAAAATGCATTGATCGCATTTGAGATAATCCACTATATTAAGAGGAGGACACAAGGTGTTAATGGTGTGGCTGGGCTTAAGATTGATGTTTCTAAGGCATATGACAGGCTTGAATGGAGTTTTATAGACCATATGCTGACCAAGTTTGGTTTTAATCGGATGTGGATTGAGAGAGTGATGAGATGTGTGCAGACAGTTACGTATAGTTTTTGGCAGAATGGCATTGAATTTGGGGATGTACGACCACAGCGGGGGATTAGACAGGGGGACCCTATCTCCCCGTATATTTATATCCTATGTGCGGAGGGGTTGAGTTCAATTCTTCGAAGACAAGAGGAAGTAGGTATTATTCATGGATGTAAAGTTGCCCGAGGAGCACCACCTATATCGCATTTACTGTTTGCTGATGATTGCTACCTATTTTTTCGAGCCACGGGGTCTGAAGCTTCTACTATGAAGGCCACTCTCAAGAGATATGAAAAGATCTCAGGTCAGGCTATTAATTTTAATAAATCAAGTGTGGTTTTTAGCCCTAATACAACAGAGCAGAATCGAAGTCTGGTTTGTGAGACACTTGAAGTCAGGGAAGTGTCGGCACCTGGAAAGTATCTTGGGGTTCCTATGACAGTGGGGAGGAATAAAAGTATGGTGTTTAAGCCCTTGACAGAACGTATAGAGCAGAAATTACAAGGGTGGGCGAATAAATCCTTGTCAAAAGGAGGGAAAGCTATCCTATTAAAAACTGCAGCTCAGTCGATACCGAATTTCTTGATGAATTTATTCCTACTACCAGCTGAGGTGTGTGATGAAATTCAGAAAAAGATGAATGGTTTTTGGTGGGGAAATGGGGGAAATGGGAAGGGTATTCGTTGGATGGCATGGGAAAGGATGTGTAGTATGAAAGAGGATGGAGGTATGGGATTTAGAGATTTACGAAATTTTAACATAGCAATGCTTGCTAAACAAGGTTGGAGGTTATTGAAAAATGAGAATCCTCTGGTTACCAGTCTCATGAAGGCTAGATATTATCCTAGGAGTGATTTTCTAAATGCAGAACTTGGAGCCAATCCGAGTTACATGTGGAGAAGTATCCTCGCAGCTCAGGATGTTTTAAAACAAGGGTGTAGAAGAAGGATAGGAGATGGTCAAAGTACAAGGATTTGGGAGGTTCCATGGTTGCCTTGTAGGGAGAATGGAAATTTAACTACTGTCATGCATTCAGAATTGGAGAATGCTACGGTGAATGGTCTGATGAGGGAAGAGGAGAATACATGGGATGAGGAAATCTTGCGTGATCTATTTAACGATAGAGATGTGAACTTGATTCAGAAAATTCCATTACCTATGCGACAAGAACAGGACTCGTGGTTTTGGCCATCAGATGATAAAGGTATTTTTACAGTAAGAAGCTGCTACAGAATGTTACAAGGTGAAAGTGTGAATGTAAATTCTGGCTTCTGGAAAAAACTATGGTCCATGCAGTTACCAAGTAAGATTGTGAATTTTCTTTGGCGTGCTTGTAAATTGTGCTTGCCTACAGCTGTTGCGTTAGTGTCAAAGAATGTCCAGATTGATGTAAAATGTTCTTGGTGTCGAATGTATAATGAGGATGCAGTCCATGTATTGTTTCTTTGTTCGTTTGCACACTCTGTATGGGAGAGTACAGGCCTGGGCCATCTTATTCAGGTATTACCTCAAGATACAGTATTTGATGTACTGAAAAGGGTATGGCGGAATAGTACACATGAGCAGTTTGTAACAGTAGGTTTGTTTTGCTGGAGTCTATGGGGAAGGAGGAATAAATGGGTGTGGGATAAGGTCCAAGTGTCTGTTTTCGGAGCAAAGTCCAGTGCTCTGAACCTGTTGAACGACTGGAGATAAGCTAGACATGAAGATCATAGACCTAAACCTGCGTCTGTTAACAACTCTCGAACTTGGAATGCACCGCCACCAGGTTGGGTGAAAATTAATATTGATGCAGCTACGTTTGCAGATATTGATTGCAGCGGTATGGGTTGTGTGATTAGAGATGATCAAGGTAACTTCTTAAGAGCAAGGAACAGAAGAGTGGAGCATAGTCTTCACCCGAGGGAAGCTGAAGCACTGAGCTTGAAAGAAGCGTTGTCGTGGACTAAGCAAATGGGGTACCAGCGATGTATCTTCGAAACGGATGCTAAACTACTGGTTAATGCTTGCAAGGGAGAGCAAGGGAGATCTTATTTTCATACAATTGTGAGCGATTGTATAGAGTTTTTTAAGCACTTTCAATGTGTGCTAGTTGAGTATGTAAGTAGGTCTGCGAATGGTGTAGCTCATAGATTGGCAAGAGCGACACATTTTGAGTCAGGCGTTCAGGAGTGGGCAACTGTTGTGCCTAGCTTCTTATCTGATGCTATTGTTTTGGATTCGATTTGATTAATGCAAGTTCTTTAAGTTTCAAAAAAAAAATGATGCTGTACACATGCATTGAAAGTTTAAAGTCGATAAATTTGTTGAAAATCTTATTAAATTTCAGCTCCGAATGTTGCAAGTCGATCTGGTTGGGCTATGTTGGGATTTTGAATATTACTAATTTAACATGGTATCAAAAAAACAAAAAAATTCCTAGCAAATCGTAACTCAACACTGACGAAATTAGGGGTGAACACGGTGCGGGTTGGGGCGGGTTGCCGGAAAAAACAACCCAACCCAATTAGTACGGGTTTTTTAAAAATTAACCCGTTCAACCCACGGTTTTGGACGGGGCGGGTTGGTCGGGTTTTGAACGGTCCGGGTTGGGTTAGGGCGGGTTGGTCGGGTTGCAAATCGAAAGAATTTTGCAGAAAATTCTGCCAAAAAAATGCAGAAATTCTGTCCAGAAAATGTAGAAAATGTGTTGCAGAATGTTGCAGAATGTGTTGCAGAATGTTACAGAATGTAGAAAGTGTTGCAGAAGGTTGAAAATGTGTTGCAGAATGTTGCAGAATGTGTTGCAGAATGCAGAAAATGCAAAAAATGCAGAAAATGCAGAAAATGAATGCAAAAAACTGCAAAAAATATTTAATCAATATGCATTGTATGTAAACGGGTTATGACGGGTTGAGTTAGGGTTAAAATTTGTTGAACCATAACCCAACCCAATTAGTACGGGTTTTTTAAAAATCAACCCGTTCAACCCACGGGTTTGGACGATCCGGGTTGGTCGGGCGAAATAAGGGACGGGTTGGGCGGGTTGGGTAAATTTTGTTCACCCTTAGACGAAATGATGGGAAGCTATCTTTTCTATTACCCAAGCATCCTTAATCACTATTTTTCAAGTGTAATGATTCAAAGAAATCACGCCTGAGGAGAAAACTTCTAACTAAAGTAAAGGTGTTTTGCCATTTCAAACCTCACACTTAAAACGTTTTTTTTTGACATCTTCAGTGTTAATTTTATTTCAACCACTGTATATATAAAAAAATAAAAAATAAAAAAGCTAACTGCTGACTAAGCTTTACAAAAAGGGAAAAAAAAACTTTGAATATTTTCTATCCTATTTCAACAATATAAAAAGGTAAACATGTAGGTCATCATTATAAAGGACAAATAACTTTGAATAAGATAGACTCTATTAATATAAAAAAATAAAAATAAAAGTATACACTTTTTTATATATAAAAAAAGGTAGAAATGGTGGATATTCATGAAAAAGGAAGGAACATTGGAATGTACTACCTGTTGTCTAGGGTTCAGGGCGGTTCTTTATGAATTATGATGAATAATAAAGTTAGTGCGGGGTCGTACTTTTTTCCGATTTGTAGACTTTGTTAAAATTACTCATCCACGTCGTGGAAAACGTTTACATGATGATCTTATCAAAAAAGTTTAGGATATTTATCAAAAATAGTAGTTTTAAGTTTGTATTTGTAAAAATACAATCTTCTTTAATAAATTGCAATTTTACTAAACCAAGTTTCAAAATTGCAAAAATACTAAATCAACCCTTCCCCCTCCCTCCTTTTATGCCCAACAGCCGACTGTTGTACTTTTTTTTTTTTTAAGGTGGGGTGATGTTTTGGTGGATTTTGGTTGCAACTGAATGAAACCACATTCAACTTAATGCAATCACATGCAACTTTTTTTAAAAAAAAAAGGTGGGGTGATTTTGGTAGATTTGAGTTGCATGGCCCCGCTAGGGACAATATTCAACAGAACACGCAACCACATTCAACTTTTAAAAAAAAGGTAGGGTGATTTTGGTGGATTTGAGTTGCAAGGCCCCGCCAGGGGCAATATTCAACTGAATGCAATTGAAATCAGAAATTTAGTTGCATGTGGTTGCATTCAGTTGCTGATTTCAAGTTCCATTTTTCAATTGTCATTTTCGACCTCATTTTTGAACTCTAATGGAACTTGAAATCAGAAATTTAGTTGCATGTGGTTGCATTCAGTTTCAAATTTAGTTGAATATGCCTCTGCGGGGTCCTGCAACCTAAATACACCAAAATATCACCCACCTTAAATATATATATATAGTTCAAAAATGTGGTCGAAAATGACAAATGACAAATGGAACTTGAAATCAGAAATTTAGTTGCATGTGGTTGCATTCAGTTGAATATGCCCCTGCAGGGCCTTGCAACCCAAATCCACCAAAATAGCACCCCACCTTAAAAAAAAAAAAAAAAAAGGTACAACAGTCGGTAGTGTTCAACAGAAAGGGGGAGGGGAGGGTTAGGGTTAGTATTTTTGCAATTTAGAAACTTTGTTAGTAAAAGTGTAAATAGCTATTCTTAACAAAAGTAAATGTTCAAAAATTTAATTTTTCCTATTTATTTATTTATGAAAAAAGCCCAAAAGTTTATTCTAGTGAAATTCAAATATTTTAGAGCATGCAAAAGTTATTATGGAGTCTTTTCTTTTATTGATAATTCTCTCCATCCATTTCATTTTCATTTATACACACGAGATTTTTTTTTGTATAAAAATTTAAACATTAAAATTTTATACTAAAAAAGAAAATTTTTAAAAAAAGTCATAAGTTATTTTTATCATACCAGAAATGAGTAATTTTTATCAGAAATTTTTATCATACCAGAAATTGAAAAAAAAGGACGGAATGAGTAATTTTTATCATAATTTATATATATATATATATATATATGTAATTTTTGATTAAAATTTGATTAATTTAAATGTTAAAAATTAAATAGGATAAAAAATTTGAAAGGGAGGAAATCGCTGAGGCATTATGATGTCTATGACAAAATTTGGATATTCTACACGATATAGCACGTGTGAATTCCATATGTTGACTATACAGTAACTAGTCTATGCAAGATACTCTATTAAATTCAAAAAGTTGTTTACACACGATATGCGTAATTAAATTTTGATTCTCTCCTACTTACACAAAAAATAATCAATTAACAACAAATCATGAAAATAAATAATTACTGTGTGTGTTAGGCACACACCAGAAGAATCCTTATATTTAACGACTTTGCTCTCGAAACCATACGTCTAAAACGAAGATAAACTTAAAACTTAGTTTACTCAGTTATAATACCACTCAAAGTGATGTCTGAGGAGTGTAGCTGTACGCAGACCATTATAATACCACTCAAAGTGGTGTCTGAGGAGGGTAGCTGTACGCAGACATGCCCCTATACAATAGGGAGACTGTTTCCAAAGGAAACCCGGCCATTACAAATACAAATACAGAAAGGAAACCTAATACAAACTAAGAAACTCACGCACACGAAGGAATCGAACCCCTGACCTCCTTCAAAGGAGGCCAGTGGCTCAACCACTGCACCAACATGTTGTTGGCTAAAACGAAGATCCACATTACAATACATATAATTTATTTTATTATTGTTATTTAATTAAAAAAGGCCCGATTTGTAATCATAAAATTGTTTTCTTTTGGGTTGTATTTTTCAAACTCAATCGGGTTGTGTCGTTCCCACTTCACTGTTTTTCAGCTAACCATTTCACTAGGCATGCTTTCAATTATTGTGCAAAGATACAAAAGTAATATAAAATATATTATCATGCGTGTAAAATATAAAATTCTCCAATGTGAGTTACTCCATAAAATAGATAAGACATTATGAATTATGATGTTGACACAATTTGACAAAATCGATCTTCTACATGATACAGCTCGGTGAATTCCACATGTTGACTATACAGTACTTCTATGGAAGATGTTACTGTATTACTCTCTCCGTCCCTCTTTAGTTGGTACATTTGCAAAAAAAATTTGTCCCTAAATAGTTGTCATATTCCTTGTTCCAATACACATTTTTACCAATTTTTCCATATATACCCCTTTATTTCTAATACCAATATTTGACTTTATATTTAATATACACACTCATAACTCTTCATTTAATGTTAAGATTAAGGGTAAACATGGAAACAAATTATATAATTAATTCTTTCTTAATATGTGTGTTTTTTGCAAATGTGCCAACTAAAAAGGGACGGAGGGAGTATATTCAAAAAGTTGATTATATGATCACATGTTACCATTTTATATTCGGTTTTTCTAAATTTCATGAATGATGAATCCCCTGCATACACAATTAATAATGATGGATACTGCATACACAAAAATTTTCATAAATCAAAATTTTCCAACTCGTCAAACACGTATTTTTAGCATGCACACACTAGACAAATCCTTTTATATTTAACGACTTTGCTCTCGAAACAATACAACTCAAACGAAGATCCACATTCCAATACATATAATTAATTTTATTGTGTTATTATTAAAAAAGACCGATTTGTAATCATAAATTTGTTTTCGTTGGGTTGTATTTTTCAAATTCACTCGGGTTGTGTCATTCCCACTTCATGTGTTTTTCAGCTAACGATTTCACTAGGCAATGTACAAAGATACAAAAGAAATATGATCCAAACTATTTTAAATATATATTCATGATATGAAATAAATATCGGCAAATATTTATTATCAACAAATTGTATAGAAAAAAAAGGCAATGTACAAAGATACAAAAGAAATATGATCCAAACTATTTTAAATATATATTCATGATATGAAATAAATATCGGCAAATATTTGTTATCAACAAATTGTATAGAAAAAAAATAATTTATGGTATGTAGAGAGATGGAATTTCTGTTTTTAACACCAAAAATTTACATGTTTTCATGATTTATTGTGACAAACGTTTATCCTGATCAAACTCCAATAAATATCATATAAAATTATACACCAATTTAACAAACCATTAACAAGTCGACATGGAGTTGTATTATCATGTGTATAAAGTATAAAATTCTCCAATGTGAGTTATATAATTCATGAATACGACATTTTTGAACCCTCGTAATCAATGCTTTTGGAATGACCTACAAGGAACAACTGGACAAAGTACTACAAACAAAAAAACACAGGAATTCTTTATTCAAATCATATACTGTACCACTTTAGGCTACAAAAGAATTTTACCCTTTCTATCAATTATTTCTATATTTTATAAAATATCTCAATGATTAAAATTTATTTTATCACAAATTCAAATTTTCAATTTTCGATCTTTTCGAAATTATAAGTACGGCCCGCAAGGGTTGTCTCAGTTGGTTAAAGGGAGGTCATCTCACCTCTTGGTCACAGGTTCGACTCCCATGGGAGGCGGATTTGTGATTATGCCATCCTGGGACAGAGCCTGTCGCACTTGTGCGGTTTGCCTTGGATCACGTGGTTTGCAGGCTATTGCGTGAACCCATGGGTTTACCCAGAACGCACCCGAAGGGTAGCGGCTGCGGGTTCCCATGTTAAAAAAAAAAAAAAATAATAAGTACGTAGAAACATTATTGCCACGTTCTCACCTGCATTATTTTCGGACATGGAGTATAAGAGCAAGTCCAACAATGTCCACTGATTCTTTATATTGGGGAAAGTAATTCTGACACGGATTTTAAGGTACATTTTGCGGATAGTTTTATAACTTATTTTTAAAATTTTCTTTTTTTGTATAAAAATAGAATTGTTCTATTTTTATACAAAAAATGAAAATTTTAAAAATAAGTTATGAAACTATACTTTTTAAGAGCCTTAAAATGCGTGTCAAGTAGTGAAAAAAAAACTGTAAAGAAATGTGTGGGATAGAGGGACTAATAATAAATTTGAAAGTAACTAGGAAAGAGACAAAGACAATTATTGGTGAAATGGAGGGAAATAATTATTTTATTGATGGGAACGAAGTTAGAGCAAGTCCAACAATGTCCTAAATATTGTCCTGTCCTAAATCAATATTTAGAACTTATAGTCACTTTTTATGCTCCAACAATGTCTTAGTGGTGCCTTAAAACACTAGGACATCCATCTCATACCCTTTTTTTTAAGGCACTTCTATACTTGTCATAAATCAATTTTAACAATCAAAAATTAAATTCCCTCCTTTTTTACACTTCTCTTTCCTCTCTTTTTTCCCTTCCCTCCAATTCTAATTCAAATATATTATTATTTTAATTTATAAGGCACAAGTATAAGGCATGTGGTTGGAATTGATACACAAAAATCATGACTTAAATTAGTACGACTTTATATTTTATTATATTTATAAGGCATCAACTAAGACATTGTTGGATTTGCTCTTAAGGATGACTAGTGATTCTCCAAAATAGGGAATGACTAGTGATTTCTAGTATTTTAAGGAACCACTAAAATAATATTGAAGCACTATTTTGTATCAAATTCCCAAAATTCTAAGTTTTTTTTTTTGAAACACCCAAAATTCTAAGTTAAAAACTCAAGCTATGCACTTGCTCTAACATATGTACATGTGTGTGTTGCCTAGCCGAAGTACCTCTACTGTGCTTCAAAACAATCTCAATTTCACTTCCCGGAGACTCACCGTCCGGTAAGAATCCACCACTCTTATACTAACAATATCTTTTCCAAATATAGTACTCCTATAAGCTAGCCCACTTCATTGTATCATGTTCTTTAAGTTTGTTTGTTTATGGTGACACTTTAATAACTCAACCTCAGACTAGTACAATAATGTTTCTGTGTGTATTTATCTGTCCATGTATCATATACTGTATGTATTTGCAGTAATATATTAATGGCTTTCTAGCTTGCTTACTGCTATTCTTTATCAACTGTTGAGTTTATTATACATACATGTGTTTAATAGTAATGGACAGCTCAAGACTCAAGTAGTCCAAGATGTGATTTAGCTTTCATTTTACTAGTCAAGTGCTAGTGTGAAATTAAAATTTTTACCCTTTTTTGTTCTGTTCTTGTATGATATGAGGCTCTAAATAGTAATTTTTTTGTGACCCTTTTTAGCACTGTTTGTGTAAAGATTATAGAATCTGTTTGATCTTTGTTTTGGTAGGGGATATAATGGCTGCAAATGTTGGTAGTTCAAAAAATGGGGAAATTAGTATGCTTGAGACCAAGAAAAGTGGTGATGTTGTTGTCATGGTCTCTGGCCAAGAAAAAGATGTCAAGAACTCGCCACGCAGGCTTTTGGGTGATTCCCATTTGGAAGGTGTGAGGTTTGCACCAATGGGAACTCCTTCCCCTGACAATGCTAGGTTTGCTCCAAGTCCCAATAGGCCTCCTAAAATTCCGACAAAGGATACTACAGCTCCGCGGAAAGCACTTGCCAGGTCAGTGTACTCGAAACCGAAGTCTAGATTTGGAGAACAGCCTATTTCAGTTGAGTCATACATGCTTGAAGAAGATAGTTCTTTTATGCAAGATTGTTTAAAATCTAGTGGTAATTCGCCTGCTAGAAATATGTCTACTCAGGCCTCGCCTAATAGTAGATTTGCTTCCGCTCATAATTCATTCAAAGATATGAATAGGAATGTTTCGATGAATACTCCTAGGACGCCTTTGATGGCGTCTTCTGGGGGTGTTATGGTGGATGAGGATGAAGAGATTTACAAAAAGGTTAGTAACCGAGACAAGTTGAAGTATAAAAAGGTGAAAATTAAGGTTTTGATTGAATGGTTAGTGTTTCTGGTGATTTTGGGAAGTTTGATTTCGTGCTTGACCATTGATAAATTGGAGCATACTAGGATATGGGGTTTGGAGTTGTGGAAATGGAATTTGCTTGTTATGGTTACCTTTTCTGGTATGTTATTCACTACTTGGTTTATGCATTTTGTGGTGTTGGTGATTGAAATGAACTATTTGTTCAAAAAGAAGGTATTATATTTCGTTCATGGCTTAAAGAAGAGTGCCCAGGTCTGTCTTTGGTGGACATTGATTCTTATAACTTGGCTTTCATTGTTTAAGAATGGGGTTCATCGATCAGCCACAGCAACACGGGTTCTGGATTATATCACGTGGACCATTGTTTCTGTGCTTATTTGCTCATTCTTGTGGCTCCTTAAGACATTACTTCTAAAGATGTTGGCTTCTTCTTTCCATGTAAACACTTTCTTTGATAGAGTTCAAGAATCAATCTTCCATCAATATGTTCTCCAGATCCTATCAGGGCCTCCGCTTCTGGAGTCGGCTGGGATGCTAGGAAGAGCAAACAGTGGCAGTCAATTTAGTTTCCGAAGTACGAAGAAAGGTAAGCCAGGGAAAGAAGATACCAAGAAGGCGGTGATTGACATCAACAAACTGCACCAGATTAAACAAGAAAAAGTTTCTGCTTGGACTATGAAGATATTGGTTGATGTAATATCTAATTCAGGGCTGTCCACCATTTCCAGTTCCCTAGATGAAACTGATTATTACGGTAACACTGAACAGACTGATAAAGAGATAACTAATGAGATGGAAGCAATTGCAGCTGCCTATCACATATACAGCAATGTGGCTCAGCCAGGTTCCAAGTAAGCAAATTTATCTTGAGGGTGTTTCTTACTCTATTTCTTTTATCTGCAGACTGCAGTTGTCTTAATTTTTTTCGATTGTACATGTACAATCCTTAGGTACATTGATGAAGTAGATCTGAGGAGATTCATGCTTAAGGAGGAGGTCGATCTTGTGTTTCCTCTGATAGATATAGCTGAAACAGGACAGATAGACAAAAAAGCTTTGACGGAATGGGTGGTAAACTTCTATTCTTTATCTAATATATCAGAACTGGGTGTTATTATTTCTCTTTCTTTCTTTTTATCAATTCTACTGCATTCTTGGTTTTAACCCTTTAATAATTCATAAACCTTATTCCTGCAGTTAATCTAGTAGATGGAATGAAAGAAATAGAGTTTTTAGTAATCAGACTTTATAGGTAGAAAAATTGCTTTATGATGCTATTATTATACTTGCTTCTTTTCCTTTAGCACGATAAGACAGACGTCATATGTAAGAGCAAGTCCAATAGCTTCCCTATTTAAGTTCTTAACTTAGAATTTAGGGAATTTGGTACAAAATAGTGCTCCAACAGTGTCTTAGTGGTTCCCTAAAACACTAGGTTCCCTACTTTTGGGGAACCACTAGTCATCCCTAACTTCATTTCCATCAATAAAATAATTATTTCCTTCCATTTCACCAATAATTGTCTTTGTCTCTATCCTAGTTACTTTCAAATTTATTATTATTATAATAGTAAGGAATGAATATAGGGATTGTCGTTGGCGTTGATATACAAAATAATGTCACTAACCCACTAGGAATCCTTATTTTATAATATTTATAAGGAACCAACTAAGGCATTGTTGGACTTGCTCTAAGGTCCTAGTGCAGATGGGTTTGCATTCACAAAATAGTTGTAAGACCTACATTCTAGCTATTAAATTTAGACAAAACCGCTAACCTTTTAAGGAGGTTGTACTTAATCCTGTACTTAATCATGTTCCTGAGGCTCTTGTTCATTTCTATAGAAATTTCGTTTCTAGTACACTTGAACGCGAGTTTTCAAATATGGTATAGCTGAGGGTTATAATAGAAAACGCGTAAAGTGGCGTTTCCTATTGGAAAAAATTTTAAAAAGTAAACACCACTTGAAGTGGCGAATTCTATTGATTTTTTTTTGTTCCAGTAGTTGGCTTAATTTTGAACTATTTTTGTACTTCCCTGGCAGTCATTTTAATAGGCTTGGAAAATGTATTTGCGAAAAAATTTATTCGTTTTTTTGCTCCGTATTAAAGAATTTACTTCCTACTTAGACCAGGCATTTCGTTCGTATCGTATACTTTCGTATCGTTGTACTTTCGTATTTCGTGTACATGAATGCTAAACCCAAACACGACCCATTAAGAATTCGTGTCATTTCGTGTTCGTGTACCTTTATTTCGTGTACGTTTTGTGTCGTATTTCGTGTAGTTTTAAATAACAATAAATATATTATAAATATATTTAAATATTTTATTTTTCGGCTAAATTTTTACTAGTTAACTCTTAAATTAATAATTTTATAACGAGTTAAGTATGGTCAAATCTTGTTAAACTTAAATTTTAAACTATTTTCTATATTCTTTCTGTAAAAATTACATATGCAACATTTATTTATAATATGTATTTATATAATTTTAAATTATTTATTTAATTATTTATGTTTTCGTGTATTTTCGTTTCGTGTCGTGTACTCAAGGGTAAACCCAAAACCGACACTAAATTTACTCGTGTAATTTCGTGTTCGTGTATTTTCATGTTCGCGTACTGAAAAGGTAAACACAAACACGATATTATCGTGTCGTGTACGAAATTGCCGGCTCTAGTCCTACTTTGGTACAATACGAAAATCTCTAAAAATTATTATGGAACTATGTTATTTTTTGGTCCGAACATGGCAACTTCACATCAAATTCCTAACAATTCCTTTGTGGAGTCATGTTGAGGGGCATAGAAAACATACTTGTACAAGTTCTTTTTCGTTCCATATTAAAGTATTGACGTTTTACTTTTGCATAAGCCAAAAAACTTGAAAAAAATATTAGGTGGAAATATAGTATTTTATGGTCCGAAACTGACAATAACACGGAAATTTCATAATACATTACATAAGAAAAAATGACAACAATTTGAAAATAAGGTCAACAGACATGGTACAAGTTCTTAAATTTGTCTTAGGCCAACCGCCTAATTCTTATCGCCACGATCCTCAATTTTCTGGAGTAATTTGATGTTCTCTTGCTTCATATTCTTCAACATACTTTCCAATTTCCGCCTCTTCAGCATCCAACAGTTCCTCGTATTTTTGGTGAATTCGAAGATGCAGCTCCCCTACCAAACGGTACCATTCCTAATCTGAGATCTTTTTATCTTTCAAATCTGCATCTAGCTTTTTACGACCAGCAACAAACTCATTCGCCAAATCATCATTGTAGAAGTCGAAATTAAACATCTCCTCCTTAGTTTCGGACCCAGTCTTTTCCCTTTCTCTCCTCCCCGCTTTTAAAATTCGCATCTTTTTCATGAATGAGTGTTGTTCACATTCCTGTTGAAGCGAAGCCCTTAACTTCTGTCGCTCGGCTTCTTTCTTAGCCAAGGGGTCGTAGACACTGGTTTGTGGCATTTTGCCCTTATCCATTTGATGCAAGTGCCTTGAAGAAAATGTAGGATAAAAGTTTATGTGAGAAGTTAGTATTAAGTTGTGATTATGAATAACCAAGAAGAACTCATATATAGAGAAATTTGTACATGACTTTTATAGATATCATCGTCAATAATACACATCAATAGCTGTAAATATTGAAATATATGTTACTGTTGACGGGACTACACAACTTTATACAGAATTTGATCAAATTTTCAATTATGCAAAATTTTTCAATGCTTTTTCAAAGTATTGTACAACTTATTACAATGGTTTTTCAAGACTGCAAAGATTCTTGTATTGTTGTTTCTTGTTGTGCATTCACGGGATGCTTAAAACAGCAATAGCAAAATCATATCACAGTAAAGATAAGAAGATGTGACTACTCAAATTTAATATTTTACAGAATTTTTCAGTGCTTTTTCAGAGTACAGTACATTCACAGGATTCTTAAATTTGTGAGAAGATGTGCTTTCAGTGCTTATTTCGTGTACTGCTTAAATAAAACATGAAGTGACTACTCAAATTTTCAATTTTGTAGAATCGTTCGGTGCTTTTATAATTATGTACATCGTTAAGCTCTTGGCATCCGTTATTTTGGCACAAATATTTTTGGTTCTTAAAAAGAAACAGTTCGAGAAGGTTCAATTGTCAGAAATGAATTTCTAGACTCGCGGATTTATCGACATTGAGCTCATAACGTAAAAATAACAAAATTATTTTTGACGACTCTTTATGATACAAAATGGATATTATGAAAAGCCTTTTGCTTTTTTATACTCATTCCTTGTTCTGCATTCCTAGTCATAGTATGTAGATTGTGAAGAAGACTTTTTACTTTATCAAAAGGATGGTTGGACGGTGTTGCTCGTTGGCCTGTAGACTTGACGTGGGGGAGCTTTTCCTCTTTGTGACCTTGTGCAGATTTTTTCCTAGAGGCATTCGAGTTAGGAGCTGACGGCTGCTGGTTGGACTTCTCTTTGTTGGCTGCGTCCTTCAAGTCGCACGTTGCTTTCTACCACAGCGTTTCAAACGAAGTTTTAGCATAACAAAAAATTCCTCTAATTTGGAACCCACATGGAATTGATTCAATTATGGAATCATGAATAGAAGGGGTTGTGGGTTTTTTTCTCCCAATTGGTGCCTTCCCTTCACCACCCCCATGTGGATGGTCTACAGGATTCATAACTACTCCTCTTACTACAGGACGCTTACCTAGCCAATGCTTAGATCCGGCTCTACCCAAATTTGGAATAGGAGAGCACTCATCTTCGGGTGGGCTTACTACTTAGATGCTTTCAGCAGTTATTCGCTCCGCACTTGGCTACCCAGCGTCGACCCTTTGCCTTAGGATTAGTCAGTTCTATACTCGATGGGGGCAGGGAAGGGATATAACTCAGCGGTAGAGTGTCACCTTGACGTGGTGGAAGTCATCAGTTCGAGCCTGATTATCCCTAAACCCAATGTGAGTTTTTGGGTTTTGATTTGCTCCCCCGCCGTGATTTGTGTGAACTCAAGTCATTAACATGAAGTTAACGTTAAGCTATTCAAATTTCCCTTTCAGAAGTGCATAGAAATTTTATATATTTGTTCAGGTGCTTTCACGGGCTAATTGAAGACCATGTAATAATTCATCCCTAAGTCCCTATAAAAACAAGAATGTGTTGAGTCTTGTTAACCGAACCTATAAACTCAGGCATAGCTGGCCTAGTCGTCCGTCTACCTGTATGGTAAGTACTACCTCCACCAGGGAAGGACTGAGACCCCTGGAAGCCATCCTGCTCCCTCCACTGCCTCACATCCACTACACGTCGACGGGTAATACGCTGGAACCAATCATCATAATCATCTATGGCCTCATTATGCTTCGCGGGCACATACAAAGGAGGTGATAGTGCATCCGCCCCACGGTTCTCCAAAAAAAAAACTTAGTTCCATTACTTAAAAAAACTTGCATCCATGAAGTTTAACATGCTTAATAACAAACTTACAGGGAACTATTACTAATAAATTACAACCGAAATAATACTACTTCCATAACGAAACAATCATGATAACTACTATAGCACACACCAACAGATTCTTCAATGTGATGTTTTCCTTCTTCAACATATTATTCGTCACTTCTGATTTCGAAGCAAACCAAGTTTTTCGTCCAACATCCAAAGAATTGTTGAATTGTAAAATGAGTGAATTGTTGAATTGTAGAAATTGTTAAAACTACTACACAGCTAGCGTTTTCTGAAAAGTTGAATTATCACTTCAAAGTTGAAATAAAGTTTAACAGTTGGACACATCTACAATTTTCTAAAAAGTTGAATGGTCACTTCAAATTGGAAATAAAGTGTAACAGTTGTACACATCAATACTTTTCTAAACAAAATTGAGTTGTCTTTGCGGTTAAAGCAAAATCAGTAAAACATGAGAACCCCACCCTGACAACCCCACTTGCGAGTAGGTTATATACATGACCCTTTATTTACGTTCAGTGCAAATTAATTTACCAACTACATACAAAATATGTCATATTCTACACATCACAATTGGTTACTTGGAGAAAGAAATGATGACTATAGGCGTCTAAAACGAAACGATCCAAAAGAGTATTTTGTAGGCGTTCGTCGAGAATGGGCATATCGGCATGACGAATCCAAACATTTGAGAAATGACCTAATTGCTTTGGGTGCAAGGGTCCCTATTCGTCATTCGCTTGACATGTTTCCGCGTAATGGAGAATCATCTGGTTGCAATGATTATAGCAGTAAAGTCATTCAAGCTGTGAAATAGATACGAATTGAGAACAACCGAATGTTGTTGCGTAGAACTCGTCACTATATCTATCAACTTGCCAAAGATTCTGTTCGTGTAAGTGGGAGAGTGCTCACACACGTTGGAACGTCTTCAACAAAGTCCATGTTATATCTCTGATGATTATATGTCGGATGAAAAAATTTGATTAAGTACTTGTTAATTATTTAAGTATATTTCATTTTTCTATTATGTATTGGTGTATTATGTAATGGTGTTTTATGAAAATTTCTCGTATGTTATGTAATTGTGTTATTGTTGTATTGTGTAAGAAAAATACGTAATTAAGAAAAACATCACATTTCATTACATTACTTCCATAACATCATTGTACATGAAAACACAGAATTCAAATGAATATCCGTAAAGGACATTCTTTAGGGGAAACTTAAAAAAACACATTTATGATAGACGAAGAAATTAATCTTCATCATCATCTTGTTCATCTTGCTCACCATCTTATTCTGAGTTGGGGTCATCATCGAAATCGTCAACCTGTTCATCCTCGTACTCATTCTTATTCTCATCATTATCATCATCGATACCAGCAAAGAGATTTGTAGGCTCAATCTCATCCTCGGTGTCAGTTATTTTGTGGATGTTGAAACTCTCCATCAGTTGATTCCTTTCATAGTGATGGTGATTTCTTTCTCTGTTCAGTTGCGTTTCAATTCTTCAATGACACGCGCTGCGCGCTCCTTCAGTGGTTCATCAAGCCAACGAATGTAACCACATTCGTTGCCTCCATTCGGGCAATTGAGATACCGCCTTCGAGCATCTCTTCTAGACCACCAAGTGCGTTCAACGCACAGCTTATCACGAAAGCAAAGATTTAAACGGGACTGTTAGACATATTGAATTGTATGAGAGAAGTGCTAAAATGTTTTGTAGTGATTCGGTGAACAAGCCTCAACACATTCTTATTTTTATAGGGACTTAGGGATGAATTATTACATGGTCTTCAATTAGCCCGTGAAAGCACCTGAACAAATATATAAAATTTCTATGCACTTCTGAAAGGGAAATTTGAATAGCTTAACGTTAACTTCATGTTAATGGCTTGAGTTCACACATGTAAATAGCTTAACGATGTACATAATTGTAAAAGCGCCGAAAGATTCTACAAAATTGAAAATTTGTGTAATCACTTCATGTTTTATTTAAGCAGTACACGAAATAAGCACTGAAAGCACATCTTCTTCTCACAAATTTAAGAATCCCATGAATGTACTGTATTCTGAAAAAGCACTGAAAAATTCTGAAAAATATTAAATTTGAGTAGTCACATCTTCTTATCTTTACTGTGATATGATTTTGCTATTGCTGTTTTAAGCATCCTGTGAATGCACAGCAAGAAACAACAATACAAGAACTTTTGCAGTCTTGAAAAACCATTGTAATAAATTGTACAATACTTTGAAAAAGCATTGAAAAATTTTGCATAATTGAAAAATTGATCAAAGTCTGTATAAAGGTGTGTAGTCCCGTCAACAGTAACATATATTTCAATATTTACAGTTGTTGATGTGTATTACTGACGATGATATCTATAAAAGTTATGTACAAATTTCTCTATAAATGAGTTCTTCTTGGTTATTCATAATCACAACTTAATACTAACTTCTCACATAAACTTTTATCCTACATTTTCTTCAAGGCATTTGCATCAAATGGATAAGGGCAAAAGGCCACAAACCAGTGTCTACGACCCCTGGGTTAAGAAAGAAGCCGAGCGACAGAAGTTAAGGGCTTCGCTTCAACAGGAATGTGAACAGCACTCAACAGAAATGCAAAAGTAGAATTTTAATACGGAACTAAACGAACGAAAAAAATCATGTACAAATATGTTTTTTATGCCCCTCAACATGACTCTACGAAGGAATTGTTAGGAATTTGATGTGGAGTTGCCATGTTCAGACCAAAAAATAACATAGTTAGACATAATAATTTTTGGAGATTTTCGTATTGTACCAAAGTAGGACGTAAATTCTTTAATACTGAGCAAAAAAATGAATAAATTTTATTCATAAATACATTTTCCAAGCCTATTAAAATGATTACTAAGAAAGTATAAAAATAGTTCAAAATTAAGCTAACTGCTGGAAACAAAAAAAAATCAATAGAATTCGCCAGAAGTGGCATTTACTATTAAATTTTTTTTTAATAGGAACTGCCACTTGAAGGGCGTTTTCTATTGTAACCCTCAGCTATACCATATTTGAAAACTCGCGTATGAACAGGAGCCCTGCTCCTGATGTTGGAGTTGCTAATAATGCAAGGGGTCACAAAACTACAGGATTCTAGTCTCTAGTATAATTAACAAGAACTTCTATTATTATTTAGAAAGAAATGAACCTTTTTTTCCCTTCCGGTTTGGAGTATGAGTTACTACTAATCAAACCCCGATGTGCCATTGGTAATGAATTAATTCATAATCCATGATATGAATCCTTGTCACTGATGCAGGTGAAGGTTTATAATGGTCGAAAAGCTCTAGCGCATGCTTTAAACGACACCAAAACAGCTGTGAAGCAACTGAATACCCTTGTTACAGTGATATTAATCGTTATCATTTTGGTAGTTTGGCTACTTTTGGTGGAAATTGCGACAACCAAAGTACTCCTCTTCCTTTCATCACAGCTTGTTGCAGCAGCCTTTTTGTTTGGGAACACTTGCAAAACAATATTTGAAGCTATCATATTTGTGTTTGTGATGCATCCATTTGATGTCGGTGATCGTTGTGTCATTGATGGTGTACAGGTAATTACTTTCTGATACCATTAATTGGATCTTGTTGGAGCGAGTGATTTACTAATTAACTGTGTGCATTTCGGCAGATGATAGTTGAAGAAATGAACATTTTAACAACAGTCTTCTTGAGATATGACATGGAAAAGATATACTATCCAAATTCAATCTTGGCTACTAAGCCCATTAGCAACTTCTACAGAAGCCCAGACATGGGAGATTCACTGGAGTTCTCTATTTGCTTCAGAACACCAGTAGAGAAAATTGGGTCTCTAAGAGAGAAGATAAAGAAGTACGTTGTTTCCTTGGTCTCGATCTATTTATAAAAAAGAGATTCTATTTTTTTTTTAAACAATTATTGAAAAAGCAGTACTGGAATTTGGCTTAGTTGTGTCTTAAACCAGTATTGTTTCTCCGTCTTAAACCAGTATTGTTTCTCCGTATCTTGTCAGTTCTCATTATTTTTTCAATTGTGTCCAGGTATTTAGAGAGAACTCCTCAGTACTGGCATCCGAACCACAATATGGTGGTGAAGGAGATTGAGAATGTAAACAAGATAAAAATGGCACTCTTTTTCAATCACACAATGAACTTTCAAGAATTTGGAGAGAAGAACCGGCGAAGATCTGAACTGGTCATAGAAATGAAGAAAATATTTGAGGAGCTAGGTATCAAATACAATTTACTTCCGCAGGAAGTTCAAGTTGTGAATTCAGATGCAGCCAGATGATTTCTTCTCCTCTTGTGTTCAAGTATGTCCCCATGTACCCAATAATAATCCTTTTTTTTTTTTAATAAACCCAATAATAATCTTAATTAGAATAAGTAGAACTTTCAAATAGAAACTTGGTGGTAGTAATTATCAAGTCTGGGGTCCCTACAATCATCACATAAATGCAATCTTATTCACCGAAAACTTTTGAGCACTTAATATTTTCTGATTGTGGTGTTCATGGACTCAAGGTCTTGTGATGAACAGAGTGGATCCTATAATATCTTATCATGTGAAAGGTGAGACCTTGGAAAAGTTTAGAGCTGAAGTTATGTAGTAATTGTAGAAGTTTTACATGAATACTCGTCACCGGAAGCTATATCATTGCTGACAGTGGCTGCAAATAACATATCTTGAAACTATTTTCCTTTACAGCTTTGCTACTCAAGCCTCGTATGATATAATGAATATGCCATAAAATTTGAATGCCCTGCTACAGTTCTCTGGAGAGGCTTGTTGCCGTGGTGGAAATGTGAATGCTAGGTACCACCGTAAAGCTGCACGGACTTCAACTCTGTATTTAAAAGCCTGTTCCTGAGGTTGTCTTGGCTGGTGATTGCGAAAACTTAACTCTTAGGAGGGGTGCTTGGAGGAAGTTAATGACCTTTTGTTTACTCAACTTGGACAATAAATGTAGAACTTGGTTGTTTTGCTTTAGACATCATGTTGTCTGAGACGAATTTGTAATATATTTTCAGATCATTCATGCTTCTTCACATGTGTTCATTACTCTTTAAAGCCAGGTATGTGAGTTTGACTTAAATTTAAGACTGTTATAGACATTCTTTGACTTAGATTTAAGACTGCTAAAGACATTCTCTATTGCCTGTCATTTCTAAGAAATACCACATTCTGACATTGAATAGAGTTGCTCAATGTTCTTATGTTTACTACCTACTCAGGCACTTTTGTAGTAAAGGAGTTCAAAATTAACTAATTATGATATCTTATACCCATATGAACATTAAGTGCAAATACCATAACCTATATACCAGCTCCACAGAAGTATTTGTTTAACCATTTTGCTCAAGGTGTGAATGTATAAAACCTTGAGATATGTTCGTAGTGTTGGAAGAGTTTTAGAGCTCGATCTTCATCCCCTATATTTCAGAATATATCAACTATCCAAAACAAATGTTTCATACAATTAAAAATTAACAAGAAAAATGATGTAAGTATAAAATAAATAAGTAGTTTCGTCAGACACACATATGTTGCAGCATACTTACTGTGCTTATCAATTGTGATTAAACAAAAATACTAAAATCTTAACTCTAAGAGTATTTACGTAGTCATGTCTTAATACGTTTATTAAGCATGATAAATATACTGCAACGTACATTTGTGATGTCCGTGGCGTCAAGAATCTGGGTTTAATACTTAATACAAAAAAAAAAATGGACATACATAAAAGAAAAAACGAAAGAGAATAAGAAACAGCTCTTCTACAGCTATGGATAACCTTATCCCACAAAGCATGACCAGAGACCAACCACATGTCCACATAGGACAGAAGAAACGACACATCAGCAGAAAAACACTTCGAACGTCCACCTCTCATTTTTATTCATGACCTATTGACCTCATATCTAATCTTCTTCTCAACCAAGCAACCAGAACTCACAAACAAGAATACCAAAACAAAGCACAAGCTCTAACAATCATCAGAAAAGATGGCCTCTGTTTCAATGGCAATGCCACTAACAACTGCTAGCCAGAAGACCCTCCAACCACCAACTTCTAGTCCCTTCTTGAATCCACTGAAACTGTCTAAAAAGACAGTGGTGGTCAACTCAAACTCAAAAACTAAGCTTCAGGTCCAAGCTTCTCTCAAAGAAAAGGCAATCACAGGACTAACTGCAGCTGCACTGACAGCTTCAATGGTGATGCCAGAGACTGCTTCAGCTGCTTCTAATCTCACCCCATCTCTCAATAACTTCTTGCTCAGCATTGGTGCAGGTGGTGTTGTGCTCATTGCCATTCTTGGAGCTGTTGTTGGTGTCTCCAACTTTGATCCTGTCAAGAGGGCTTAATTTTCAGTTATGTCTTGTGTGCAATTTTATCTAATGTTGTAGTACTTCCTATAGATATAAAATTATGTACAACTACTCTATTGTGTTAACTATATGTGTGATCTATAAAACTTCTAAATGCTTCTCAATATTTTCATGCTTGAGTAAGTTAAGTTTTGTTGATGACCAACTCTGCTAAAGCCGTAAGGTGTCAGTAGAAGCCACTAAATTGATCATTAACAATTTCCTATAACATTATGTAAGTTCCATAATTAGATGTCCTTAATTTTTTTTGGAAGACTGCATAATATCATGTTCTCAGTTCCCCCACAATATGCGAAACTGTAAAGTGTTCTTCGGTTATCTTGTTTAAGTTGTATATATAATTTCGAGATACAGGGGACATGGCTATCATTTTGATCTTCGTTCTATAAACATATCACTTGTTTGAACCTCAAAATTTGAATGTATTTAAAGCTTACGTATGGGAAATAAAATAAATTATCTTATTCAGGATGGTCGATGAATAGAGGACAGCACCATTTACGTAGTTTAGTTCTCCCCCGACTCTTTCTTCAATTTTCTTGTCTATTTCTCAAGCATCAATGCTTAGTGGTTGATCCGATGCCTGGATTTTTTGTAAATTAACATTACATGTATGTAGATGCTAATTGTTAATCGATCCTTATGCAGAAACTTCTTTATAACTTACCATAACCCTTTATAACTTACCATAACCCACCCCCATGTATCCGCATAAGATGGCACTTGTGCTGTGTACACCACTACATCTGCACAAACATAGTAATAAGATTGTTACTAGAAGATTAGCAGATGGTACGAAGCAAATATCATCTTTGTTTTTGATACATAAACTTTCTGGCTTCGATTCCCTGATATTCTGTTTGAAATTGGGATGTGATATGCTTAAAAAGAGTTATAAGTTTGAAGGCAGCAGAAAAGAGTCACTTACATTTGAATACCTGTCTGATAGTGTTGTATATAGATGACAAGACTTCTTTGCGGGTGAACACTCCAGCAGGTCCAGCCTGTGCATAATTCGAAACAGAGTGTTATGCTTATTACACGAAAAGAAATTCACTACTCGAAATGTATTTGTATGGTTAAAGAAATTCGTTAGTTACCTGAGTAACAAAAATTCCCCTGTGATTGAGCTTGGCTTTCAATATGACTTTGTGTAGAGTTGATAACAATGACCTCCTTCAATTGGATCAGCTAAATCTCCCACTACAATGTCAAATTTTTCTTTCCTTTCGTATATTCTAACCCTTTGATAATCATAACATCCAAAAAAAATCATTTGGATAGTACTTACATGTCATGATGGTTTTGTATAGAGAATTACTATACTCACTTGGCATCATTAATCACTAGATCAAGTTTGCTGCTAGAGAAAGCTTCCTTGTTTGCACTCAAATGTTTACGGCAAAAATCAACTTCCTCCTGCAATTCATTAGTGAAAATGAAATCTGCCTCCTATCGTAAATATCTTCTAATCTACATATATACTCACAAACGCATACGGCAAAAAAAAAAAAAAATCTCAATGGTTTTCAAGACCAGTCGAGATTCAACCTAGGCTAGCCCCTCTCTCGTTCCACAACCCTACATTTTTATGTGTTTGTGTGTTGTAACAAGAAATTTACCTCAGCAATGTCACACATGACCACTTTTTCAATCGATTTATGCTTGATTGCTTCCCTGACTGCAGACCCTTCACCGCCTCCCATTATGAACATGCTCTTAGGACTGCAGTTCAGTGTAACATGTTTATTTACTTTTGTCAACCACTATTATCGTGCCTGTTTGGCTCAACTTTTATTATGGACTTATGGACTTATTTTCGGGTAAAAATTTTATGTTTTGATAATTTTTTTTAATACAAGTATTTATTATATGTTTAACTTTGTCTTAAAATAAGTTGACTTATGGAAAAAAGTTCTCCCAAACACCCCCATCATCTACCACAGTCCATAGCTAATCCCCTCAAATTTTTGCATTATATAAGAAAAAACTTACTTACTCGGGGTGACATAAGAGGGGAGGATGGATTAAGCACTCGTGATAAATAAAAACTCGTTGATCTCTGCACTTTGCATCTTTCCATCAAGCACCAAAACCTATGCTCACACGTACATTCATCACTTGTTTAATATAGTAATCTTAATTGTTAGATGGGCCAATTATATTGATAGAGCTTCTACAAAAAGAACGATCGTTCCTCTTGCTTACAAACAATCAACATTTAAGTAATTAGTGAAAAGAGAATGAATTCACTTTTCCAAAGCGCACTGTATCTTGAAGAACTATGTCTTGGTACTGGCTTCTTCCACTGTGCAGCACACTACATGTATAAGAGAGGTCTTTAGACTTTTGACCACGATGCAGACACTACAAGAAATTTGGCATATATTTTCTTAAACAAAATGTCCGAAACAATAACATTCTTTAAACCCCCCAAGGTCTTTAGGCTTTTAACCACGGTGCAGACACTACAAGAAATTTGGCATTTACTTGCCAATTCAAATGTATAGAATATTTTCTTAAAACAAAATATCTGGAATGTTTAACATCTCGTGCATTCCTCACATATGTGTTGAAGGTACTCTAGGCCAGATTTTCCGACATTTGGCCCAATGCAAAGCATGACTCCCCATTCATTCATCTGAGGTTTGTGTTCATTATTCATCAATAATCCGTGGTCGAGGTCATGCTCCCCATTCATTTTACTAAACCAAAAGGTTCCGCAATTTTTTGTTCTCCAAATTCTGTTATGCAGAGCAGAATTTTAAAGTTTACTGGTTCCATGTATTTTATACACAAGAATAGACGAGGTCACGAGGACTAGCTTTGGTGCCTTGTCTCGAAGGTCTGAAAAATGAAGTGTAATGTCCAAACTGGCAGCCAAAAAGGAAACCAAAAAAAGAAACGCCGCTGCCGGGGATCGAACCCGGGTCACCCGGGTGACAGGCGGGAATACTTACCACTATACTACAACGACATTATGTTAGTTTTTGTATTTTTCTAGTCTAGTACACTTGTACCATCTACTTTAGACACGGTCACCTTTAAAGCCTGACACGATTATCGAAATTTTAAATTAGTGTTGATGTGCAGTGTCGTTTATGAAGCCGTTCTTAATTGTCTAGTTAAACATTTTTTCTTTCACCATTGATATGAAAATATAGTGACTTGCGGTAAATATGCATATTGAAGATTTGAGATTGCAATATCTGCTGTTTTAATTAAGCACTTCTACAACCTATTATGTTCAAGCTTGACTCATTAATGTTCAAGCTTGACTCATTAATAAATAAACCAAACACAAATTTGGTCATGAATATTTTGAGTCGAATCGAACTCGAACTTCAGTTGAATCAAATTGTTCGCTATTAGTTTATTTATTTTTAAAATCAATCAAATTCACTTTAAAAAATAACTCACAATGTTCACGTCCCGCACCCAAATTATATGCTAAAATTATACGTATTACACAAAAACCCAAAGTACAAGCTAAAAGCACACGAATTACATAAAAATCAATTTTTTTTATTTTCTAAGACCGATCTGCATTTATTTTTAAAAATAAGAGTGCAAACTCCAAACTCTATAAAAACAGGGTCATGAGATAGCAAGTTATCTAAATTCATGCTCGATGTGCTTACTGCAAATCATAGGGATACGTGTGTTGTTGTAGTGATTTGAGCTCTCGGCTTCTTCTTAAGAGGTTAAGGATTCGAATCCTAGGATGTGCATGTGTTACAGCTAAAATTGCATAATATGATATCATGCCTCCAAACACGTTCCAAGTCTTTGTTGGGTTCCGAACAAGTTATAGTTCCCCGCTAATATGATATAGTCCGTTTGGACGAAACTTTCATGGATTTGTTATTGACAATTCCAAAAAAAATTCATATTAATGGTTCTATACACAAGATAATTACTTCTTATCTTCTTGATGTGATATTTTGGGTTGACATCACTCAACAATTTTCTCCTCAAACCAAAAATCACAAATTCCGTGATCCTACAGCTACTATTAATCCATCTATATCTTGCACTGTGGCTATTCAGCAGATTTCGTCGCCTGAACACACCATCATAAAGATTTTCGACATAAAGAATCCGAAAAATCTCCAATCACGAATTTATATTGAGGGAAACGTCCCACAATGTAATATCGCAACTCGTTACCCAAGATCCAGTTACCGAGCTTTGAGCTCTGATATTACTTATTGGATTGCGAGTAATTCATAACTTTAAAATAATATGATATTCACCGTTTTGAAATGAGCCCGTACAAATTTGTTTTTAAACATATTCCAAAATATCTCATACTAACGACAAAGTTAATTGACTATTCTATATACAAATGTTATCTTTTTCTTTTTTTGAAATAAAACCGCCTCATCTTATTGCATATCATTTTGAATTACATCGATAAGAAAGGATGAAGTTAATACACACTCCCTCCGACCAGACATAAATCTCCCATGCTCACCTTTGATCAAACATCTAAACGAACTGAGATTCTTCTGCATTAACACTGCTGCATCCACGTTACAAGAAACCCAACCTAGTGCCGGTTTTTGCCAACACACAGCTCCTTCCTGGCTCCTAGTTATAGAACCCACATTTTCAACTTTCACATGTGCTTTCTTCCACTGAGATAGAAGAGTTCTCACCCTGTTTACTACCTGCAATGGGGATTGGAAATGATTTTGCCACACCACTGAATTTCTGTGAGCCCATATATTCCATGCTATCGTACATAACTGCTCAATCTCTCGATATAAGTGCGTGTTAAAAACATCAATCGACCACTGATTAACCGAGATACCTATTACATGAGGGACAGTAATCTTAGCCAACTCCCAACATTTTTTTGAAAAAGGGCAAAGGTATAGCATATGATCTAGTCATTCCTCAGATGACTTACACACAGGACAACTATTATTCACCTCTACCTTTCTCCTGTTGAAGATTACTAAGCGTTGGGAGACAATCGTGCACTAACCTCAATATGAAATTCTTAACCTTTGCAGGTATAAGTAAGACCACAACTTCATCCATTCAAAACCAACTGCATCATTAATAGACTGACCCTGTATCTCACACAATAATGTATAACCACTTTTAACGGTGTACTTACCTTTTTCATCCTTTATCGAAATCCAAGAGTCATGCTCCTTTTCCATACTCAGCAGAATTCGTAGAATTCTGGTTGCATCTTCCTCATTGAAAACAGCATAGACAATATCGTGATCCCACTCATTCATACCCGTTTTAAAAAGGTTACTCACAGTTGCACCCTGCAATTTTGGGACCATATTAGTTGTCACTCGAGCGTTGCAGCTATCTGGCATCCATGGGTCCTTCCACAGGTTTATGGATTCACCAATACCCACCTTTAACCGACTTCCTGACACCATCAACTCCTTTTCCTAGATTATGCTTCTCCAAATGAAACTAGGATTTCACCCCAGCCCAGCCTCACTGAAAGTTATCGAAGGATAGTATCTGGCCTGCAATAATTTTGCTATAAAAGAATGTTGTTCTGTTTGTAAATGCTAAGCCTGTTTACCAAGCATTGCTATATTGAACTCTCTAATTTTTCTGAACCTCATTCCACCAAATTTTTTGATTCCCCTGTTATTATCCATGTTCGACACCCACCAGAATTTGTTCATCAGGATTTCTAGTTCTTCACACAACGCTTTAGGCAATAAAAACACACTCATCACATACGAAGGAATAGCTTGAATGACTACTTTTATGAGAATCTCCTTTCCCCCTCTTGACAAGATCTTCCGCTTCCACCCCTGCATACGGTTCCAGACCTTTTCCTTGACATATTTAAACACCTCCCTTTTATTTTTACCCACATAACTTGGTAATCCTAAATAGAAAGATGAATCTCTATTGATAGAAACTTGTAAAGTCTGACTAACCGCCTCAGCCATAGGATTTACTATGTTGCTACTAAAGTGGATGCTAGATTTCTGAAAGTTCACTTGCTGGCCCGTAGCTTTTTCGTACTATTTTAAACATCCTTTGATACACTCAGCTTCTTCTATCATTGCGCAGAAAAACAGATAAGCATCGTTTTCAAAAAACAGATGAGAAATCGTTGGAGCGTTCCTTGCAATTCTACACCCATGGAGTAAACCATCTGCTTCTTTTTTCTTTATAAGTGTTGAAAGACCCTCGACACAAAGAAGAAATAAGTAGGGTGATATAGGGTCACCCTGCCTCAATCCCCTTCTCGGAATTATAGGCCCCATTTCTTTCCCCGAGATAAGAAAATTATACTTCACAGTTGTCATACACAGAGAAATCCATTCGACCCATCTATTTGTAAAACCTATCTTTTCCATTACATCTCATATGAAATTCCATTCCACCCGGTCATAGGCTTTACTCATGTCCATTTTTAGAGCTGAAAAATCCACCTTCCCCGAGTCTTTCGTTTCATCCAGTGATTCACCTCAAACGCTGCAATCACATTGTTTGTTATTAACCTTCTTGGGATGAATGAGCTTTGGCTTTCAGAGATAATACTTGGCAGCAATACCTTCAACCTGTTTGCCAGCATCTTCGATATAATGTTACTCATAACATTACACAGCGATATGGGCCTTAAATTAGTTATATGTTCTGGCTGGCTCTTCTTTGGTATAAGCACCACAAGCGTATCATTCAGATTCTTTGGCATTGATCCAGTTGATAATATCTTCAGGCACGTGTCCACAACATCTTTACCAACTATGTTCCAAAAACATTGATAGAACGTCTGGATCATACCGTCAGGACTTGGACTTTTGTCCGGGTGTATACCAAACAGAGCTTCTTTAACCTCCTCACTTGTGAAATCTTGAACAAGCTGGTCATTTTGTTGAGAACTAATGCATGGCTGAATACATTCTAATACCTCCTGACCATCACTGCCACCTGACTGAAACAATTTATCATAATAATCTTCAATTAAAAAGTTCAACCCATTAGACCAGTCCCTCCACACGCCCTCATCATCTCTTAACTGCTTTATTGAATTCTTCTTTTTTCGTGCTGATGCGTAAGCATGAAAAAACTTTGAATTACTATTCGCTGCTTGTAACCAATGTTGTTTGCCATTTGCTTCCAGAAGTCCTCTTGTTGAGCTAGAATCCTTGAATAATCTTTCATTGCCTCATCATGACATTGCATAGAGAAAGCATCCGAATAGCCTTTGAATTTATCCATTCTTTGATGACATTGTTTTATCTTATCCTTAAACTGGTTAGCCATCCTTCCACCCCATCTGCTCAGTTCTTTCGCACACTTATTTGTTTTCTGAAAGATATTTAGACCCTTATTATTCTTCCAGCAATCCTCAACAATCTGACCATAACCTTCTTCCCTTAACCACGCATTTTCAAAACGAAAACGGAAACCACCCTGAACAGGCCTTTAGACACAGATTCGTAAATATAAAGCCGAGTGATATGAGGTCGGAGATATGAGATTCATTACCTTATTAGTTGGAAATAGTCCCCTTTAAGAATCATTGACTCAGACTCGGTCAAGACGTTCTTAACCCAACTTGCAGTTCCTTGACCTTTTTCCCAGGTGAAAGGGTGTCCTTCCATCTCTAAGTCTGAAATTCCACAATCAAATAATGCATCCTGAAAACCAATTAGGGTGGGTGAGTCTTCCTTTCTTCTCATTAGCTCGTAACATGTCGTTGAAATCCCCCATTACAGCCCATGGAAGCGATGACTAACTAGCTAGATTCCTCAATAAATTCCACGACTCTCTACGCCTTGTTCGTTCTGGGCACCCGTAAAAACATGTCAATCTCCGCTTTGTTGTATTCTCCATATTTATCACTGTGTCAATATGATTCTGCGAGTAGCTTTTAATCTCTACCATGTTCGTCTATTTCCAGAAAAGTGTTAATCCCTCCCATGACCTGGTCCAGATACCATAAAAAAACCTTCATAGTTCATCTTCACACTGATAGCTTCTATCCTGTTTTTATCAATCATTGTTTCCATTAAAAACACTAGTGCAGGCCTCTTCATTTGGACTAAGTCCAGTAACACTTGAACTGCATAAGGGTTGCCCAAGCCCCTACAGTTACAGACTAAAGTACACATTGCGGCGGGCGGGCCTGTACACCAGGTCCCGCCAATACCAAGTTTTTTTGGTTCTGTTCTGGTCTAGCATGCACATCCATATTAAGCCCAATATTAAAATCAAGCCCATGATCCATTTCAGTATCCCCATCAATCACGTCCTCCTTTGTACGCGCCCATTTCTGTTTTGAAATAATTAAACCATCATTCGAATTTGCCTTATCCGGTCCCTCCATAAACTCATCCTTCTGTAATCCATTACGATCCCTAAAATCATGTTGGTCTTCCTCTAAAGCATGCACGTTTGTTACGTCCCTTCCTTGCAGTGACTTTCAGAGAATCATTTATTACCTCTGTTATCCTTGATTCAAGCTTCTCCCCTTCTGAGGTTCTTAGCCATTGATTTGATTCTGCAATCGGTTGCTTCTTCATTGGAGCTCTTAGAGAACCATCATATTTCCTGGGTCCTTGCTTTCCTTCCTCATCAAACAGTTTTTTGCAGAACTTCTCAGAATGCCCAATCACAGTAGAAACAAAATGATGGCAGGCGCTCGTATTTGAACTTAATCCACATCCATTCACCTCCTGCTTTCTTAATTCTCATTTGACTCTTAAGCGGTTTATTCATGGGAATAGCTACCTTGATCCTTACATAGTTCCTCCTTAATCCTTGAAAGTATTTTGGGTCTGATCTTACAAATTTGCCCACAAAATTCCTACCTGAATGGAGAATGAATTCAGAATTAAAACCTATAGGAAGGCCATATACTTGTACCCAGATGTAGAAATCAGTAAGCTTAATTTCTGTTAGCTGCTCACCCATTTCCAGCTTCTTCACCACTAATGCTTGATTATTAAACGTCCATGGTCCGTCATCCAGAACTCTTTGCAAATCTAACTAATGAAAGAACTTAAATAAGAACAAGTTAGGAATGCTTGTTTCCTCCATAAACACTCATTTATCTGGCTTCCATATTGATGAAAAAGTGTCTCTCATCGCTGCAAAATTCACCTTTCAATCTGTTAATAAGCTTCCTACCACACACAAAGAATAACCATCGTTTGGATTATTTTCTGGGATATCTTCCAGAATCAACCCTTCGAACTCTTCATCATTCATTGACAGATTCGTGTACTCCTCCATGACATTTTTTTTCTTTCGACGAACTAGGCATGACAATATTAAAAAAAACTCAATTACGATTTGATATAAAAGACTAAACAAAGAAAACGAAATGAGAACTCACGTCAAAAGAAGAGACAGAGAAAAACACGTCATAGAGACGAGACTCTCACAAAAGGGGTAGGATTGTTCAACTGTAAAACAGAAAATGTTATCTTTTATCTGCTCGATATAGTATTTGGGCTAATTTCACCCAACAATCTTGATCTCATGCTTGAGTGAGACATCGCTAACCACTTATGAATCATCTGAATCTCGAGAAGAATCTGTTGAAATAGGAGAAGATGGAATAAACTAATGTGGATAAGACATAAGAGGTCTGGTCTTTGGCAAACGGTTGTTGCAGCATACCGTACCGCAGAAACTTTCTGCGGTACGTATATAGTAGGATTTTTTGTGTGAAAACAGGTGGGCCAATCTATCTACGTACCGCAGCTGCGGTACGGTATGCTACAACAAACTTTTGCCAAAGATCGCCAGCCAAGACATAATAGATGGTATATTTGATAAAACTGATAGATTCTTTTTAGGAAGAACGAACTTGTTCGACTATTTCTATTTTTAATACATGTTTAATCACACGCGCTTTCGTATATATTAAAAATCAAAGGTTGTATATTTTTGGACTGAGCAAGGCTAAACTTATTTATAACTCAGAACATTCCAGTGGAGTTATGTATATTGATTATGTAAAATAGTGATTATGTAAAATTTATCGAACCTGTAAATTAAGGTACTTCAACGGTACTATATAAAATGATTGGCTATATGTTGAAAAAAAACAAATAAAAGATAATATCAGGATGATGTGTTCAACTTTAGAGTTTTTGTAAAATTTTTAGATATTGGCATAGCCAACCTAAAACAAATTATCTAAATTTTTAGATAAGAGGAGGGATGGTTGGAGATGAGAAAAATTGAGCCCTTAAGTAAAATTAAATGTTGCATCATCCTTTTAGCTAAGGGGAAGTTAGCATTGGAGATGCTCTTAATTTCACTAATATGTCAACTAATAATATAAAAGAGTTTATTGGTCAATGATATGTCCAGTTTGATATTTTCAAAATATATAATTTTGCTTGTATTTCATCTAAATAAACAGTTTTGTAACCAAGGTTTTTTATCCAGTGGTTGGTATTCCCCTTTCCCTTGTAAGAGGTGAAGGATTCGATTACCTTCTCAAAAAATAAAATGTTGGAAGAGGTGAAGGATTCGATTACCTTCTCCAAAAATAAAATGTTGGGAGAGGTTTGCGATGCACTTTTTGGACTTGTCCATTGTAGTATTACAGTTTATTGCTACCTAGCTCTTGGTGAATCTTCGCTCGTATCGACTCATGCTGCTCGTGTTCAATCTGAAAGTTGATTCTTGACGCTTGTGTGGCGATGCGAGAGTTAGATCATTTAGGTTTATTTTTATAAAGCCGATGTGGGGTGACACCCTCTTATAAGAAAATTAAAATGATGAAAATTATCAGGGCCGTCTCCAATAATTTGGAGGCCCTAGTTTGGATTGGTCTAAGAACCAGACATAAATTTTAATCCTAAATGCTAGATTGATTGTTTAAGTTGATAAAGTGATAATAGCGGATTGACACATGTTGGCCAGCAGTTGGATTGACAAAAACTTTGGGACTTTTTCTCGGTCAAATAGTCAATTCAGAGCTCGTAAGTGAAATCCAACTACAATATTTTAGAGATTTTTTAATTTAATTTTTTAAAATTGTTTTTGCAAAAATGCTTATTTTCTCAAAAAATGCTTTTATTAATAAAAATATTTGAAAAAAGGACAGTAATAAAAAACAACTAAGATATAAATATTTATTACTTGGAATAAAATACCAAAATTAACCGAATTTTTCTCTTTTTGGAGATTTTTCCTCGTATGTTTATTTCTAGAACATATTTTTGTGATCAAACTAAGACGGTGAATAAACGAACCACGAAAGACTTTGATCATTAACAATTTTGGAGTGAGGGAAAGAGATGATGAAACGTTTCCAAAAAAGATTAACAAATATCGTTGTCGGGAATTGAATCCGGATTGCACATCATGCGCAAATACTTACAACTATTGCGACTTTGATCGTTTACAAATTCGAAGTGAGAAACAGAGATGATGGAACGTTTCCAGAAAAGATTAATAAATGTCGTTGCCGGGAATTGAACCCGGATTTGCCCGTCGTGTGCAAATACTTGCCACTACTACTACAACGACTGACAGATGAATTTATTAATAACTATTTATAAAAAATCAGTAAGCAAAATTATCAATGAGCATATTCTTAAGGAGCATAAGCAAACCCTGAACAAAAATAAAGACCTTAATCATGGTCTATTAATATCCGCGACAACATAGCACAGTTCTAGAAATATATTTAAATATATTTGAAATATAAAATACATTTTAAATGACAAGGTTTAAATGACATAAACTATAGTGTCATGCTCAATTTTATACTTGTCATACCGTTAAATTGAATCCAATTCGCATGCAAACTAAATTTTTTTATGAGGAAACATACAAACTAATTTAGTACATGTCATTTCAGTCAAAATCAGAAATTCAGATGAATAACAAAATTTTAAATAACCCAACAAATATAAATTTCACAAATATCATGCACGTACTCGATGGCGCAGAAAATATATCAATACATGGTTATCATCATTTCATTAGGATTGTAATCAGGTAGACTCTTAACTGCATAAAAGGGTTTTGATTCGACTCGAACCTGCAAGGGATTTGACTGCTTGCAAAGCCATTCAAGTTCTTAACGAGCTCCGCCCGAATTTAACTCATTTGCAAGTTCGATGATATATTTTTAAATAACATAATAAATTTGACTTCGATAAAATTAGGTCGTGTTCCCAATTGGGTTTTCAAAAATATTTCAAATTTCATATGTTTTCCAAGTCACATTTCAAACGTCTCGAGACGGGTTTGAAAACTTGTTAACCAGCTCAAAGTCGACAAAATTTATGCACAATAGTTAATTTTTAATACAATTTCTTTACTTTGAAAAATTTTAAGCCTATTCCCTCAATTTTGTTCAGAAAGATTAGGACCCCAATTTTGTAGAAAGTCCTGGCACATAATTTATTCACAAACTTTGCCCATACAATTTGCACTATACTACCGTTTAATTATTTTTCCCTTACATTTTTTCCCGGGCTTTAATTTTAATACAATAGGATTAAATCATATGATACTTATCAGTTCAGAATTGTTTTTGTTTGATGAAGGTTATAACAGCAACATCAAGATTTGATGAAATCTTCCAAATGTAAAAAAATTAGCAAAAAAAAAAAAAAAACAGCAACAACATCCAAATATTCTTTTAGAAATCAGAACTCGCAAGTCAAAGGGAAATTATCGAGAATAAAATTTAGAAAACAAGCCACGGTGAAGAAAATGCATTTTGAACTTATAAATTATAATCCCGACGATCAAGATCCATACACAATAACAAAACCCTTCCACGGACTATTATATCATATTATGACAAGACTAGTGACTATAAAATAATAAATTATAATATTCAGAAGACAAGACTACTTGCAGGATAATAAAATAGTCTTTGATAGAATCAGTGCGCAACAAAAACTAATACTAATTAGGCCTGACTAATTAAAGGTGTCTATCATTTAATTTGATGTTTAATATATAAATCTAGCATTTAATTTGATGTTTTTCTAATCCTTTGTTTTTTGTCATGAAAATCAAGTAGCATGGCATTACCGGTGTAAAATAAAATATACAATTGTGAACATCGCATTACCACATACATGCATACAGTTCAATACATATATTGGATACATACATATATCAGACAGATGCAGGTTTTTACAAGTATTGGATTTTCCAAATGAAACAATATAACGATTTTTGTGTTATAATAACTTGTAAAATTTTTTGTAGAAATTTAAATACCCGCAGTCTCCAATTTCATAATTACTACTTACTTTTTTCTTTAAAAAAGATTGCTAAATGGTAGAGATCAAACAGCAAATACACTATGCCATATCAGAAAACATAGAACCCACCATATATTACAATATGTATACATAAAATCAATGAAAATTAATACCTTTTTCTTGAAATGGTCTGATATCTGAACGTGGCAATCACAAAGTCAAATTTCATCCCTGTCTTTCTGTCTACTTGCGCAAGTAAAAAAGTTATTCAAAGGTATCCTTGGGCAAAGTAAACACATTCATATTTCTATATTATATAATTATTTAGAAGCAAGGAATATTAAATATTTACTACATAAGTAAAATGCAATACTGAGACTACCACCGTGTTAGTGAGATTGAAAACAGAAAGGAAATGAATTTAAATTCTGGGAAAAAAACAGAGTGCCATTTCTTGCAGCTTCTGTTTGTGAATTTAGAACACACTACCAAACAATCAACTGGCATTGTTGAAGCTTTTAAAAAGGATGGTGATTTTGCTTCTGTTTCTGTATTGGGTTTTAAATCTAGGCATCCCTTTTGCTCTCTCCATAAAATTCATGGATTAGTAATTTGGGGAAGACCACTTTAAATTCATTGCTCCTCTTTCTTTGTTTACGAATCTCACACACACGGTGAGGTGACAGAGCATTTATCGAGTAGAATACATACCTTAAACAGCTACAGTTTCTCCGTGGAAAAAAGATGGTTGAACAGCAGATGAACATCAAAATCCTACCTTTATACAACCCATTTATCTGGCAAAAACATTTCTAATGGGCTTCCAGACCTCAAGTTAAATATGTGAAAAGGGTTAGTTGGCACATATTAACATTAGTTAATTCTGATCTTAGTCCAAAGATCCACCACTCTAAAAGATCTGTATTTAACAAAGCCAACAAAAGGTTGTAAATTAGATCCTAGTATGTCTGCTTAAGTTCATTGTATTGGCCACTTTTTTAATATTTTAAAGGTTCAAAACTAAGATTTTTTAGTATACTTCAATGGATACAAGCTACCTAACTGTAATTAACAAGAACCACATGGCCTATATGTTACTTCATTTACACATTTACCTCCAGGCCATGCATTTTTATTATCTTTTTCTTTCAGCGAACTCTTTTTCGCTTTGATTGATGATCTGCCTCTCTCCTCCGCTTTCTGTGATCCCCCGAAAAACTTGTTTCCTCGCCAGATCCAAAATGCCCCCTTCTTTCATAATGGTTCCTCGTGATTTTATGATGACGACGTTTATGCCTTTCATCACCATATCTATCAGATCTTTTGGACATATATTCCGCTCCAGAATTTGATCTTTTAGCATGATATTCCTTCCTATCCCTTGTACCAGTTGATGAACGAGAGTTCTTCCCATGTCGCTCATGCAAAGAGTCTGCATTACGGTCAAAATGTTTGGCATGAGGATCATTTCCTCGCGATCTTTGAGTGTGTTTATCTCCCGAGTAGCTCCCATTGTTTTCTCTCTCTGCATGAAACAAGTATTCTTGTGAACTTTTTGGCAGATTATGGCGACCCGTATGTATGTCATCATCATCACTGGGTTGTCTCCTGGAAAGCAAAACTCTATCAGAAATCCAGAATGGAAAAAAGGAACTCAAATAATATAAATGAAGCTCCAATTTAACTCATATTGTAATATATCATTAAGAATTCATGAAAGAACGAAATATATATAAAAATGAAATTACAATTATTCATAATAAGAACATTTATAGACCGTGTTGCTAAAAGGTTATATTATTTTGTGAAAATCAAAACCCTCCCTATTCTATATTTCAGCAACTAAACATATATAGGCTATCCTGTACTTCTCAATAAATTTAAAATTTCGGCATCTCAACAAAATTATTTAGAAATGCGCGGAAATGAATAGCATAAACGAGAATGGGTATAGTCATAATTTCCATGTCAGAAAATTAATATTTGAAACCCATGCTTTGGTTTCTTTAACAAATTATATAGGCATTAAAAACAGTTATCTTTCTGAAACTCAATTTTGATCAAGTCTAATCTCCCTGAAGAGCCATGCATGTCAAAATGGAGTACAGTAAAGCGACATGATAATTAGAAATATTAGATATTGGTTCTCTCTTAAAAACTCAGCATTAATTATAACATGTCATTCTAAGTTACTCTAAACTTTTATATATATTCCAATTTATGTCCAACCTAAAGGTTTGCCAAACTATTTTAGTTAAGAATATAAGTAACTAAATGGCAGAGAACTCAGACATTCTTAACGTACATGTGGAAAGCTAATAATGTGCACTGCAAATGCATGTTCTATAAATTATTAGTCAGAATGATAGTGAACAGTGCTTGCTTGTTTTCCTGTAATTTCACTGAAGCTATCAGGAGAATGAAAATGAAAATCACATTTCTTTGATGATAATTAACAACTGACCAACCCACCCAAAAACAACACTTGAGTGGACAAACAGGCAAGAGACATGAGTTGGAACCTTTTTTAGAGGATATAGAAATGGACTTCAAGTCAGTATCTTGCTTCATGTAGAGTAATTATTTACCTCGTCATGTATTCCTTTGAATGGTTCCCTCTGATTTTGAATCTCTGAGTTTCCGAAAAATCTTCATGCGCGAAGGGGTTTTCTGTTCTGTCTCCTGCTAGGGGTGCCATACCAGCCATCCTTGGAATGTCGCTGAAATATGTTTCGAGTGTCAATCTAACTGCACTTAGATGAAAGGGTTTTCCTAATAGAAAGCACACAGCAGAAGAAATAGAGCTACTTACCTATGGGCAGGAATGTGACCATACATAGATGCCATGTAGGGAGAAACACCAATAGGTGAGACAGGAAACATAGATGCATTATAGGGAATCATGCCATGATTTGCATAAATATTAGTGAAAGGCCTCATAGGACCAAATGCAGTGTTGTTCCAATATGGTGTAGCAAAAGCTGGTCTAGCCCACGCTGCATACATTGAGTTACCTGGAATTTGAACAAAAGTAAGTTGCAGCAAGCTTGAAATTATAATCTGTGAACAAACAAATAGGAGGTGCAGTATATTACCTGTCTGTAGCAAAGGATGTGGACCATTAGCAAAGGGGCAGTCTTTTATAAAATGGCCTGGAGAATCACACATGTAACATGTTTTGTCCGCCTGATCTCCAATAAATTAATTTGAAAATGGTGAAAATACAAATTAAATTACATTCCAGCATGTTAAGCTTTACAGCATTAACATCAGTAAATCAAGTACTGCAATTTGTTGGTAATTAAACTATTACAACATCAACCTTTTGCTCTCTAAAGTTTAAACATATATTTAAAGACATTTAAATATCTTATGACTCAACTGATTTGAGTTTAGTGCCAGATTCCATATCGTTTACCGACCAGAAATAGAACTGTAGATATGAGATGGTAAATGCACATCATTCATTCTTATACCCAGCTATTATGTTACAGTTTCTTGTCAAAGAATTCCCTTTTTTTTTAAAAAAAAAATTGTTCTTTCATCAAATAAAAGAAATCAACATCACGATGAGTACACCCTGAAAGATCCATGTTGGTCTGAAGTGGTTTAAGTAATAATTTGTTCTTCCTATCGAATACTTTTTGACTCGTTGAGACAAGGGGAAAAGAAAGAATGGTTTTACAATGCCCACGACATAAGATCTATATTTTGACATGATGAGAACTAGTATGTGGCAGAAAATGTGGTGAAGCAAATATTTGAAGACACAACAATTTGGTGCCTAGCTATTAAAGTGTCAGACAACTTTTAACTGGATAAAATAATGTCTAGGAAGTCATATTCTATTCATAAAAGCTTTACTGTTTTACTTCAATAAACAGGTACCGTCAAATCGAGGAGAAAGGGGGGGGGGGGGTATCTAAATTGTGAAGATATAAGATTATGTTGCTACAGTGCTTAAAGAACCAAGAACCATTATCTCATCATCTAACTATAGGCCAGGAGCTGCCAGTATATGTTGTTATGAAGGTTACTTTTCTAATCAATAAAAATGTATGGAAGAATGTAGTCCTGAATCCTGATGCATACCTTTTTATATATAGCAGTAGCTGAAACTTTTCGATCTTCACCTGTCAAAATTAAAGTTATTAATAATATGACCAACTGTGGGTCAACATAACACTTATGAGAGGCAAAGTTAACACTGACCATATATCTTTGCATGGAGAAGTGTAAAACAGCTAAACAGGAGACTTGTAGCAATTATAAAGTAAACTATGACAAAAAATGGTTCTGAAAAGACTAAATATCATATTGAAGTTCATACCTTTCTCTTGCGCATAATTTTGAGGCAAATTGAGGGGATAATTCTCTCCTTGGCAATCAGCAAAACCTGTATGAAAGCCAGTTTCACTTGGGGGACACGCATGATGAATTTTTCTCTTTATCAGCGACTCGCCATGAAAAGATTCTCCTAGAAGGCGGTTTGATCCTTTCTTGGTAGCAGAAGGGCAAAGAATATTATTTTGCCTCCTTTGAGAAATAGGCAGAGCAGTAGAGATATCGTTAGCCTGGATGCAAGATTCTTCATCTGCATTTATTTGTGTTTAAAGGTTATCTACTTGTTTCAGAAAAATATAAACAACCACTATCTCTCACTGCCAGCTTAAAGGATGGAGAAATACAAGGAAATTGGTCATGAATATGTTTTATACCTGGGACATATCTCCGCAACACAGTTTCTGAAACAGAGCACTGGATTTGGTTTTCAAGGAAACGCACAATTGCTTCCCTCAGTGATAAATTCGGAAGTAAATCCTCAGCCTTAAATTTGTCTGAAGAACATTTAGGACACTTTGACTTTTCATTGAGAACTTCACGAATACCTACACAATGTCGGGAAGAAAAAACCAGAAGCAATAAATTATAGCTCCTAGACTTAATGGTTTAGCATATGTTATATTAACAAGTCAGTAAATGCAGTAGGGGTAAATGCAGTAGGGGTGATTATTCGGTTATTCGGTAACCGAACCGAAATATATTTCAGTTACCGAATACCGAATGAGGGGAAAAACCATATCCGAATAATAAACCGATATAATTTCGGTTATTTTACTGAACCGAAATATTTATTTTGGTTAAAACCGATTACCGAATTAAATAACCGAATTACGAAAAAAAATTCCTTTTAGTCACTTTTGATTATTTTAATTATTTTTGCCTTATTTTTTTTCAAGAGATTAGGGAGCCTGAGATGTATCTCAGGTAAATTCCCTGAGATATATGAGATTTATATGTAAATATGGGATGGGTATTTTTGTAAAATCAAAAATTTTTAATTAGCCCTGCGAGCCCAATCAAATTTATAGTATATTTTTCAAATATCTCAGGAAAAGTTCCCTGAGATCAATCTCAGAGTCCTTTTTCTCTTTTTTCAATCCTTTTACAAATTAAAAGAAATGTAAAAATAATATATACATCAACTATAAATGTCAACAAACTAGCATTATTAATTATCATTAATTAATATTTAATAAAAATTATAAAACAAAATGCAATTATTGTACAGAATTTTAACACTAGTAAATAATCAAGAGTTATAACAGTTTCAACTTTAATTTAAATAGAAGCATATTGTTACTACAAACCTTAATTTAAATAGAGTTATAACAGTTTCAATTACAAACTTTTATTTAAATAGAAGCATATTATCAGTAGTAGCTGCCTAGTTCAAAAACTTCAAATATTAATCAATAAGTTACTTGAATTCAACAACAACAAAAAAAATCAACTAAAAGAAAAAAAAATTATGATAAACATATAATATATGATATATGCATATTATATAAATATTATGAATATATAATAAAAATATATTATATTTTATATATTTCGGTTAATTCGGTAATTTCGGTAAAAAACCGAAATACCGAATAACAGAAATTTTCAAAACCAAATTACAACCGAATTATTTCGGTTCGGTTAACCAAACCGAATTATTTCGGTCCGGTATTCGGTTAACCGAACCGAATGCTCAGCCCTAAAATGCAGCACGATAGAGGATTTCGAAGCTTGCAATTTTGCAATCATGTGAAGAGCCAATTGCCTCTGCCATTAAGAAACACAGAAAAAGTCCAGTATGGAGGGTTCAAACTCACAAAAAGAAGGGAGATTTATAGGGTAACTCACATTTTTCACAAAAGCTGTGTTGGCAGCAAGGTATCATCACAGCCTCCTTCAAATACTTCTTGCAAATGAAGCATCTAAGTTCCGATGGTAAGCAAGCGTTCTTTTCTGCTAATTCGTAGGGGTCAATCGCTTTTCTAATCATTTTTTCAAAAACAAAAAAATGTCAGAACTCCGAAATATTATAAACATAAAAGAATAAGGGAAATGAAAAGGAAAAACTTTGTTTAGCAAAAAGAAGAAAGAAGAAAAGGATAAACTTTTACTTTCCCGGCTTCCCATGTTCGGGGACTTTTGGTTCCAGCATTTCTGGTGGTAATTTTCCTTTGGTGCCATAATGATGAGAACCTACATTGGTATTGCAGCATAGTAAGTTCAGCACAAAAAGAGTGATAGAAGAATCACAAGGCATAATACCCACCTTTGGGGATAACCTTAACAAGGTCATCAGCTTGAAGCTTTTGTACCCCTAACCTGGACACCAACCATCCAATCAATCCCATTAACTTTCACTAAAAGTAAGTTATGAGAAGGATCACATATCAGATCCAAGGATATATAAATATATGAGAGATACGACACAATAAGACACTCATCAATTCAAGATAATATGACTGTTACAAAGTTAACAGAAAGCATCGCATAAGCATCAAGCAGGTAACTGAATAATTAGAGATCTATATACACGTCTACTTCAGAACAGAATATAAGATCTAAATAGAGACCATAATGAAATGAGCTATTCAATTAAGCAACAGTGAACTGCAGATATAGGAGGACGAGAACAGTAATACCTTGGGACTACAATATTTGCCTTCTCAGTGTCGCAGATATTCTTCCTTTTACGTTCTAGATCATTATATTGGAAGATTTTCTCAGGAACTGGACACAAATCGATACCAAAATCATCGAAGTCATGCATTTTTCCACCCTGCAAATATGAAGGGTGTCAGGATCCTTAAAGATGATTATAAGAATAGCAAAACTTTACTAAATGGAACAGTAGGCAACATACTGATATGATAAGAAAACGATATAATCAACTTTAGAACGATAAAGCTTAACACATAAATGTGAACAAAAATAAAAACGTACCCTGTACTATGCCATTTTCTTGGGGATAGGTAATATAATAGAATTAAAAAAAACAAAAACCAGCTATAAGATCAAAGGTGTGTAGCATATTGAACCTTTTCTTGAAGAACATTCGACTTCTTCATCACCAAATTTTCAGTTGAATCAAAAGGCCTGCAAGAGTAATACAACATTAAAAACAAGCAACAGAATTTAACTGCTTACATATCTGTTTACTGTTCAACAATAATAGCTTAGTAACAAAACTATTGAGGGTTACGAGTAGATAAATATGTAAAAATGCAAAAAAAAAAAAAAATAGAAAGATAATCAACTTTTAAATTATGTTTATATTGTATTTTTCTATAAATACCGAAAGTCAACATTATAAACACTTAAAAGAAGAAGAGAAATTATCCAAAAAGATAAAGAAACGAAAAATGCAGATCCCATAGGAAGAAAAACAAAAGACGAATGAATTAGGAAATATTTGTTCCAAAGATTCGGGAGGGTTTGGTAATTGGGACTCAACTCTTTCCTCTAATATTAAAATGAAATTGGGCTTCAATTAAATGAAGCATGAAAGAAGTTAGAGGCACGCCTCTTTTGAGTTGCAATGTGAGGGTAGTGCACCGCGCCATGCGCGTAGAGATGGCTTTGATAACACTGAACTCAACAATCTTTAATGTCAGTAATTTAGGAAAACATATTGTCATATTTAGCTGTAACATGGAACAATAGAAGTATATAATGCATTAGAATAATAAGGACCATTCAAGTAAGTATTTTACAAAGATCTTTCTATCAATAGATAGGAATGAGCGTTCGATATAGGGAATAGGATCCCCCAAGTAGGAAAAATCAAGAAAAGGTGAACGAGAGAAAAAGGAAAGAAATCAACGAGTCTTGTTTGTTTCTCAATCAGCCAACAAACAATATAAAATATAGAAATTATACATGATAAACATCCTTTCCTGATAGGAAGCTTTCCAACTAAATCAGCACAAATAGATAAATAAAAACACAACATATTCTCAAAGCAGGATGATAGTTAGAACTTAACCTCAAAAATGACAAATTACCACTGATTTGCACCTGCTCACGTACACATTTAATGCAAACATGCTATTTTCCGAATACAATGATTATACCATCAGATCACGTATAACGTGATCACGAGCGCATATAATATTTGTTTTTATCTTGGGCTGTATTAGGTTAACCTACGTAAACGTAGCAAAACCATGCAAGCATTACGAACCTAGCCTAAAACCTAATCTACCATACATTACTGCTTTACATTCTAAATTTCTTATTCCAACAACTTCTCCACAATTCCCCAATTTTTCCCTCAGTTAACAATATAACAGTAAACATATTTAATCAAAAGAAGAATAAGAAATATTATCTCACAGATAAGAAAATGAATAACGAAATATTTACAAGTAAACAATAACATAAATTCCGAGAAACTTACAAACCCATGCAAGCACTATAAACCTAATCGATCATACATTAATTCATTTTAATATAATTCCAAATAATTCTCCATGATTTCACCTTAGTTAGCAATATAACAATTAATCACATGTAACTGAAAAAACAAAAACAAGTAAAATAATCTCACGAATGTAAAATATTAACAAAATATTAAGGACCAAGCAATAACATAATTTACAAGAAACTTACAAAGGTGAAGGCACCGATCCGGCAGGAACTCTCTTGATAATCACACTTGAATTGCCCGGAATTTGATAATTTTCGTCATTATACACTAAATTCATCATAATCAACCAAAACAAAAAACACGGGATTAGTAACACAATCATCCTCTCTCTCTCCCATCTCTCTATGTGATCTTCTTGATTATTCATAATTGTTAGGTTGGGTTTGTTGTGTTTTTAGGATATTGTGCTCTGCTCTACCTCGCTCTTTCTGCTCTGCACATCTCTCTCTCTCTCTCTCACACACACACACACACTCTCTCTCTCTCTCACACACACACACTCTCTCTCTCTGACACACACACACTCTCTCTCCCCCCCCCCACACACTCCCTCACCCACACACACGCACAATCTCTCTCTCTCCCCCACAGACACACACACACTCTCTCTCCCTCTCCCACACACACACATTTCTACGCATTTACAAACAAATTCACACAAAACGCATCAAAATCGAATCAAATCACACACGAATTACATAAATATTCACATATACCTTTACCGGAGAGATGATCGGAGAAGACGAGATCGAAGTCATGACACAACTTAATCTTTTTGTAAGCGACGATCTTCGCCCTGAGTTCTCCGACTGAGATCGCCGGCCGGTCGCCGATGTCTACGACGTCGAAGCTCACTGCGCTTCGAAATTTGAATCGTATCCACATAGTTTTGTTCACTCACTGAGTCAGCTCGGCAAATTCAACTCGTTTTAGTTTAGTATGTATTTGTTGTGTGTATACATTATACATACAGATTATACATACATGTACATGTACACACAGAGGAGGAGGAGAAACAGATTTTGGGGTTTTATTAAAAAGAAAGTTGAAGAAGACGACACAGCCTCTCTATTTATAGTGTTTTTCTGATTATTTTAAATTTTTTGTTATATTTTCATTTATGTTTTTTTATCCAATTTTAATTTATGTTTAGCAATGTATTTTATACTCCATCCCTCCCGGCCGGTTCTTTACAGACGGCTGGGACACGGAGATCAAGTAATATAATTAATTTAAATTGTGGGTGTAATAATAATGTAGTAGTGGGTGTAATAGTGATTTTATTGTTAAAATAAGTAAATTAGTGGGTATAATAGTGTAAAGTGTTTGAAAAAGTAGAGTAAAGTAGTGAAGTAGTGGGTGTAATAGTGTAAAGTGTTAAAAAAATAGAATGAAGTAGTAGATGTAATAATGTATTTTATTGTTAAAAGTTACTATTTTTAGTATGTAAAGAAATGGATGGGACGTCCCAAAATAGTAATTGTAAAGAATCTATTGGGACGGAGGGAGTAGTTCTTTATTTTATTTTACGGTTTTGAGTAAAATTATTTTTAAAAAAAAAAGAATTGAGATATATTTCACGAGATATGAATAATATCTCCTTGATATACATGTATGGAATCTTCATTAGTTTGATATACATGATCTAATATTCAATGATTTTGTGTATCTCAAAAAAATTGTGTGAGATATATATATAGTTAGAAATCTTTCTTTTAAATTTAATCCTTTAATGATATAAGTAAAGATTAATGGGATAATTTCAAAACTATCCATGTTAACTATTGGATTTTTAAATATATACTACCAACATTTCTAAAATTCTATAAATACCGACCTTGTTTTCAATATTCCAAAAATACTAGCTTCCTCAGTTGCAACTTTTGCAACCTCATTTACAACTGAGATGCTACAAATTTCTGATTTCAAGTTCCGGTTTTCAGATGTCATTTTCGACCACTTTTTTGGAATATATATATATATATATATATATATATATTGTTGAGTATTGAATACAGTAAAAGAATACAGAGGGGGGGGGGTGAATGGATTCTTGAGTTTTTCTTCGGTTTTGAATCTTTGCAGCAAGATAAGTGATGAGTGTGTGAGATATGAAGATGCGGATAATTAAACACAAACACAACACAATATCACTCTAATCTAATATTTTATTAGATTAAAATGTTGCTACAATCTGTGAATACAAATGATAGTATTCTCAGCTTCGTTTTTCTCAGAGAGATATTTTCTGGATATATTTGAGAAACTTCAAAACCTTTTTAGCTAAGGAAGAGAGGCTGTATCCTTATAGACATGGATACACCCCCTTGCTACAAATGAGGTAGGTAAAAACAAAAGCACTTTCCAGTCTGTCTATCTCATTTTAGTAAGAGTCCAAACGGCTACAGATTTGACTTTGAAAAGCCTGTTTAGATCCACTTCTTCAGCTCCTTGTCCCTTGTCTTATCTCTCCAAGCTTCTTTGTAGGCTTTCCAGCATGCTTTATAGGACAGAGTCAAATAAAGTATCCTGGCTTGTTGCAGGTTTCTGACTTGTACAATTCTTCAGTATTTTGTCCTCAAGAATGTATTCGAGAAGTGACTAAGTAAGTGATTCGAGAACTGGAGTTGACTTGATCTATAACTCTGAGTTCTCGAATAGTGTTATCTTGACATATCGAATCACTTCTCGAATAGCTCTTTTCTCTGGGACTCCTTGAGATATCGAATAGAGCATTTTGACATATCGAATCCCTGAGATATCGAATAGTGTATTCAGAGATATCGAATAGTGTCTTCTGAGATATCGAACTCCAGACTTCTCGAATGCTAGACTTCTCGAATAGACAAATGTACTTCTCGAATTGGTACTTAGGCAAATTCTTCATTTCTTCAAATCCCAACTGTGATTATTTGACAGTCTTCATTTCCTTGCTTGAGGCATGAACCTTAGAACTTCTTTCAAGCTTTATTCTTGACTTAGTAGGTACAGTTACACAGATAGAATTTGATGCCTATTACATAGTACAAACAAGTAGAAACTCTACAACTAGAGGTTCCCTCAGTTAAGAGGTCATGTAGGTAATGCATAGCATTACACATACTTAGGCTTGTTATTAGATGCATTCAGGCATGCCTCTGTGACTAACAATCTCCCCCAAATTGTGAGTAAGACCCTTAGTCACAATTTCATGTCTGATAACAAGCCTATCATACATAAAGATAAAACTTGACAGTACAGGTATGAATTTCCATTTGCAATTTGGATAGAACTACAGAGTGAGTAATCTTACAGCCTATGATGAAGAACTAGCCATTGTCTTTTGATTCCCTTTCCATAGCTTTGGCTTGAAATTCATCATATTCTTTCTCTCTTCTTTCTTTCTCCTTCCTTGTATTCTCATCCATCGCTTTTATTATTTCTGCCATAGCATCCAATTCTTCAAGCAAAATTGAGTCTTTGAAATCTTCAAGTACTGGTTCCAGAATATTTGCAGGATAGTGGTTGAGTAGATTCATTCTGATGTTGACTTGATTTCCATTCCTCCTCCTATACTTTACCATGTAGGGGTTGAACTGAACTCTACACAAACCCTTTTTCCTCAGCTTTTCTGCTTCACTTTCCAGTCTCTCAATTTCTTTCTCCCTTGCCAGCCATTTCTCAAAACACTCTTTTCTGACTTTTTCTTCATGATCTCTCTTCATTTTCACAAAATCAATTAGCTCCAGTTTCCATACTCTCTCCACTTTATCTTCTGAGCTCAACAGTGCAATGATTCTCTCTATGTCATATAGCTTGCCCCAGTGTTGACATCCTCCTTGTTTGAATTTCTCCTCCCTTCCATCCGAATATTTAATCTCAAGGCAATTATCAACAATGGCAACATGATAGATTCTTTGAGCTTGCAAAAATTGCAGTTGGTCTACATCATAATCTTCATCTAGTGGTTGGAGTTTTAGGCCTGGATAGATTGTCAGGGTTTTTGATATGGTTGGCTTTGATTTCCTTGCAGCTTGCTTGAACTTGATTCTTTTTACATGATTACTTGGCAGCAGTATGTGACCTTTGTTTGTAGACCATTGTAGTATTCCATTAGCAGTTTGCTTTTTGAAACATACAGATGGTTTCTTGACTTGAATCTTCTTCTCTTCTTGAGGTGGCAAGACAGTTGCAGAAGCCATAGATGCAAATTTTGAAAGGTCACTACTGGCAGCATTCACCCTAGACTTAGAGTCTTGTGTTGTGGTGAGGTTACTGTCAGCAATGCCTGAGGCTTGCTGTCTTCCACTTTTCCTCTCAGAGCCTTTACCTTGATCATCATCATTCTTCCTCTTCTCATCATCCTTCTTCTTCTTCTTGTCTTCATCACCCTTATTACTCCTGTGATGTCTTCTCCTTCCATCACTTTTATCTTCATCCTTGTCTTGATCTTTGCTTGGGTTGAACTTAGCAGTCTCAGATACAATGCCAGTTGCAATATATGACCTGAGATAAGATATAGCTTCTAATTCTTCTGCTGTTCTTGATCCCTTCTTCTTGATCAGTTTCTCAATGATGGCTATGATGAGATTTTTATTTTGAGGAGTTAGATGCTTAGGAATGACCAGCTGCTTGATATCTTCAATTCTTGTTCCAGCCTGGTAGATAATAGTTCTAGGATCTGTGAAAACTTCAGGTAGCCTTGAAGGTTGACCATTCCTTAATTCATCATGAAGACTCTTGTTGTTCTCATTTCCCTTCTCAATTAGTCCAAGGAGCACATTCACTTCTGAGTGCTTTAGACTCTGTAGAGTATTGATGGTTAAATGCCATATCTTGTTCTTTCCTACCATCAATATCTCCTTGAGCCATAGATCATTAAGCCTCCTTGGTACTACAGTGAGACAGTCAATCTGACTCTTCAAACTCTCATGATATAGCAGAGCATCACCAGCCTGTTCTCTAGAGACTTTCAGAAGCTCCAAGAATGCATCATCATGATAGACATTTGAGTTTGCAATTTCTTGTAGCTTGGCCTCAGTGACCACCTTCACTTCTACTGGCTTGGCACTCTTAGATATTGAGATTTGAGGCTTGTCAGATGGCATACTCCCTGCAACCACTGTGGTTGTAATAGACTGCCTTTGACCATCAGGAGTAGTGATGTGCACAGTTGGTAGAGTGACAACTGGCAGAGAAGTGGGAGGCAGGATGAGTAGTAGATTTCAAAGTTCTCTGATGGCCACCCTCAGTGATCTTGATGCCCTTTTCTAGTGATCTCTCCCCCTTTGGATTTGAGTTCTTTGATATCCTCTTCTCCCCCTTAGGCTTGTTGACAGACACAGGGACTGTAGGATGCACCTTTGGAGTTGAAGATTCATCAGGTAGAGGAAGACCCATGTGCTTCATCATTGCAGACAACATTGATTGTTGATGCAGAAGAACATCAGCTGTGGTGGTGGCTTGAGTGTTCAACTGCTCAGTCAGAGTTGTCACAGTGTCTGTAAGATGAGCATTGGACTTGTGGAGAGAGACTACCTCCTTTTCAAGAGTATCCACTTTAGTGAAGAGTTCATTGGCCTTAAAACCAGATAGGGATTGATCCTTCAGTCTCTGCACTTCGAACCTTGACATCTCATGCACAGGAACCTCAGTGACCAGCTTGTCTCCATATTGATTTGCAAAGAGGGTCCTGAGCATGGCATTGGCATCAGTTGTCTGATCTGATAAGGATTGAAATTTGTGCCCCAGACCTGTGACAGCATCCTTGAGAATAGCTAAACCATTGTCCATCCTGGTGCAAGTAGCATTGCAGGTTCGAATGTCCTTGAGCACAGTCTCCAATTGAGGGAATTTAGCATCAAAAGTCCTCTTGATCTCATGCACCTCCTTGGTTGTAGCTGAACACACTTCATTAATTTCTGTCTTTAAGCCTTTACCAAGATAGTGTGCAGCCTTGAGAATGCCTTTATAGCTGTCATTCACTGCTTCAAACACATCAGTAGGGTTGAGAGATTTGGCATTGGACCCTAGTGAAGTGATGTACTCTTCTCTGAGATACTGGAGACCTTCTGAGAGAGGGATTGAATTGGTTCCTTGCAGCCAAGCATCGATATTCCCATCTCTCTCAGTTTCATCTATGATTTTCTCCTTCTGTAGCTCTACATCCTCTTTGTGACATAGGAGAATAGCTTCATAGTCTGGATTGGGCATGTTTGCAGTGAGAAGGTGTTGAGCAATTTTTGTGAACTCAGGGATCTGATCCACAACTAAGCTCTGAAGTGCTTCAACCGTCAATTGTGGTGGAACAGACCCTGATCCTGAAGCACTGTCATGTTGCACAGGCTTCAGCCATTGAGACAAAAAGTTAGAGCTAGAGCTAGGCTTGCTAGGCTCCTCAGTTACAGATGCAACTTCTGCAACCGGATGAACAGACTCTACTACTGTTGTCTCCACAGAAGTGGGATGAGTTACAACAGTAGTTGACACAGGCACAGAGTCTCTAGTAAGAACTAGTGAATCCTCTGTGTTTGTGATGGTGTCATTAGGATATGCCCCAGCATGCATTCCCTGACCATCCAAATGTGGTACCTGGGTGGTGAGCAAGGTGTCATGCACCAAGTCACTTGAATTCATTGGCTCATCAAAGGAAAAGAATTCTTGATGATCAATGCCTTGCTCCTCAATTGCTTGAGTTGCAGGCTTCAAAGAAATATGAGTGGTAGATTCTGAAAGAGAAGTGTGTTGTAGACAAGATTTTGGCAACTCCCCCTGAGAAATAGAGGGAGTTTCAGTTATGATGTGCTCTCCACTCAGTGTTGTGCCAGCCTTATCACTCCCTTGTGCTGACTCTTTACAGATAGGTGCATTGGGGAGGATGCTTGATTCTATAGATGCATCCTGTTGAGAGAATACATCTAGTGAGCTGTGTGCCCCTGATTTTACAACTTCAGCCATTTGAGTGACTGAAGAGGTGGTTTTAGACTTCTTCTTCTTCTTTAGGCTTATGATAGGTAACTCAGGTTTCTCACTTTCTAACCCTAGTTCTACAGCCAAGGCTGCTTCAGTTAAGATTTCTAAAGGTTCAGAAGCAACCTGTTTTCTCTTCTTTTTACTAACATCACCCTTTTGAGAGGATGATGCAGTTGGCTCTTTGCTGGATAGAGTGTTTGGCTGAGGGGGTTGGTTAGCAGGCCTTGGGTTAGCATTTTGTTCTCCTTGCTTAGGCTGTGCTAACTGTGATTTAGAATCAAATATTGGCATGTTGTGGGGGTAAGACCTAAACAAACCCTCCATGTGGGGAGTTATGCTAAGTCTTACATCCACATCATTCCTAGTTTCCAAATTACCAAAAATGAGTTTGGTCATGGACCTAGGATAGCCTATTTTACTCTTATCTACTCCAGGCAATTCAATCAAAGAAGCATTTTTAAAGTTAAGCACTGATTGAATAAAGCGAGGAAAGAAAATTTCATTACCTCTCTTGGCTGTGGTCTGACCAAGTCTCCCATAGAGTTCCTGTAGGATGAGAAGTCCAACATCTATCTTTCTCCCATGAGCCAAGGCATAGGCAATCTGCTGCACGGGTGTACTAATCTGATCAAAGCTTGATTTCCGTGCAGTGAATACATGAAGGAGTGTAGCAAATACAAAGCTCCATTCTTTCCTTAAGAACTTCCTATTCAACTTTCCCAGCTTGATAGTATCAGAGTAGTTGATGAAGTCAAAGAATTCTTCCAACTCATCATTAGAGGCCAGAGCATCATACGTCTCTTGCTGCATATCCAAGGCTTGATTCATGTCTGCAGTGGTGATAGTGATATCCTCTCCTTGAATCTTGCAGTGAACAATATAAGAAGTGATAGCGTTCTCAAGAGCGATGACCTCCACAGTAGCAGTCCTCCAGAATTGTTCCAATAGATCTATGTACAGAGTTGGGTTGGCTGAGAGCGCACTCTTGATGTATGATTCAGACAACCACCGAACAAAGCACTTGAAATTGGCATTCGGTGCTTCCACATCACTGGTGATTGCGATGAAATTAGTTTGGAATGATATGGTGAGTTTAGGGTTTGCCATTTGGGTAGAGAAGAAAAGAGAATTAGGATTGAAGAAGAAATTCGCAGTTAGGGTTTTTCAGAGGTTTCAGGAGTTGAGGAGCTTGAGAAATCGAACGAAAAGAATTGAATAGTTGTGAAGTTGTATGTATATATATATGAATGTCTTGAGTTGTCGATAGATAAGTGTTCTGTAGCGACAAGTCATTCGAGAAGTATGAAACAACTATTCGAGAAGTCAAGAAAGGCTTATTAGATATCTCAGACAGTTTGTAACTCACAGCTGGCAGTTATTTGACTCAGAAAATAATTCTAAGCTAAATAAAATATGTTTTTATGAGCGAAATGAAATTTTGAATATAAATCCAAAAAGCGATTAAGTGTCAGCGAAAAATCAGCCTTTTCAAATGATTCGATAACTCAAATGCAGTATTCGAGAACTCTATCATTAGAGAACTAAAATACTCTATTCGAGAACTCAAAGTGTGCTATTCGATTTCTCTAAGAGACACTATTCGAGAACTCAAGAGGGTTCTAGATAGGCCTATTCGAGAACTCGAGCCACGACATAACAATGAACCATTCGAGAAGTCTGACTTATCGAACTATACTTTTCACTCATAAAATTCAATTTTCACTATCTTTTAAAATTTACCAGAAATATTCACTGAAGAATATTCTACTAAATTAAATAGTGATTTTCTCAAAATTTCACAGAAATTTCAAGCTAAAGATGTATGATTTTCAACATGTGCAGCATTGGAATATTTATAGATCATACTCCAGCCAATACTTACTTTAAAAATATTGAGCATTTGATAAGGTAAGTATTTACTGCTGCAACAATCTAGTTGATATATTCACTTAGCCAGAATTCGAAGAATTCAGCATTCCAATCTCACTGACCAGCCTAATGAAGGTGGCTTCATCTAATGGCTTAGTGAATATGTCAGCTAGTTGTTTTTCTGTGGGAACATAATGTAACTCAATGGTTCCATTAGTTGCATGCTCCCTTATGAAATGATATCTGATGTCAATGTGCTTTGTTCTAGAATGATTGACAGGATTGGCAACTATAGAGATTGCACTTGTGTTGTCACACATGATAGGAATTCTTTCCAACACAAGTCCATAATCTCTAAGTTGGTTTCTAATCCAAAGCACTTGAGCACAGCAACTTCCAGCAGCTATGTATTCAGCTTCAGCTGTGGAAGTTGACACAGATTGTTGTTTCTTGCTGTACCAAGAGACTAACCTTTGGCCAAGAAACTGGCAGCTACCTGATGTGCTTTTCCTATCCACTCTGCATCCAGCATAATCAGCATCAGAATAACCAACCAGATTGAACCCTGTGTCCTTAGGATACCATAACCCCAAGTTTGGTGTGCCTTTCAGATATTTGAAGATCCTTTTTATTGCTATCATGTGTGATTCCTTTGGGTTTGATTGAAACCTTGCACATAAGCATGTAGCAAACATGATATCTGGCCTACTAGCAGTGAGGTAGAGTAGAGAACCGACCATGCCTCTGTAGATTGAGATATCTACCTTTTTGCCCTTAGCATCATCATCTAACTTGGTGGCAGTGGCCATGGGTGTCTTCGCAGGTGAACATTCTTCCAAATCAAATTTCTTCAGTAAATCTTTAATGTATTTGGTTTGACTTATAAAAATGCCATCCTTCCTTTGACTCACTTGCAGTCCAAGAAAGAATGTTAATTCTCCCATCATACTCATCTCATATCTGCTTTGCATGAGCTTAGAGAATTTTTCACACAGCTTCTCATTTGTAGAGCCAAATATGATATCATCCACATAGATTTGAACTAGGATAATATCATCACCATGTTTCTTGTAGAACAGTGTCTTGTCCAGTGTGCCTCTAGTGAATTGATTCTCCAGTAGAAATTGTGATAGTGTGTCATACCATGCCCTAGGAGCTTGCTTGAGTCCATACAATGCTTTAAGTAATCTGTAGACAAAGTGGGGAAACTGTGGATCCTCAAAGCCAGGTGGTTGTTGCACATATACTTCTTCTTCCAACTCCCCATTCAGGAATGCACTCTTGACATCCATTTGATAGACCTTGAAATTAGAATGTGCAGCAAATGCCAAGAAAATTCTGATGGCTTCTAGTCTAGCAACAGGGGCAAAGGTCTCATCATAGTCAATACCTTCCTGTTGAGAGTATCCTTTTGCAACCAACCTTGCTTTGTTTCTTATGACTACACCATTTTCATCCATCTTATTCCTTAGAACCCATTTAGTTCCAACAACGGTTCTATCCTTTGGTGCAGGCACTAGTTCCCATACTTTGCTTCTTTCAAATTGATTTAGCTCCTCTTGCATAGCAATTATCCAGTCAGGATCCAACAATGCATCATCAAGTTTCTTAGGCTCAACTTGGGATAGAAAGCAGCCATAGAGACATTCATTTATAGTTGCTCTCCTTGTCCTTACTCCTGCATTTGGATTTCCAATTATCTGATCTGCAGTGTGTGATCTATCCCATTTCCTTGTATGTTCAGATTGATTTCTCATCCTTGATGTTGCTTCATCATTTAGATCATGATCATCTGCATTTCCTCCCCCTGTGAAGTTGTCACTCCTCACAGGTGTATCTTGGATGCTTGTTTCTTCATTGTTGGTTGACACAGGTTCTTCATTCACTTGAGTTTGTTGGATTATGAGTTCAGATTCACTTTCAATCTCCTCATCAGAATCATCTAGATTGTCAAACTTCAAGGGATCTTTATCTTCATTGTTGGCTTCTTCTAATCCAGGTAGTTTGCTGTCATCAAATGTTACATCTGTGCTCTCCATTACTTTCTTTTGACAAATGACATAAACTTTGTATGCAATTCTTTCCATAGAATAGCCAAGAAAGATTCCTTCAAATGCCTTTGCATCAAACTTTCCAACATATTCTGAATTATCTTTTAGCACAAAGCACTTGCTTCCAAAAGTATGAACATACTTTAGAGTAGGCTTCTTTCCAGTCATCAAGTTGTAAGGTGTCTTTCCAGTGTTTTTGTTGATGAGGGTTCTGTTTTGGATGTAGCATGCAGTGCTCACAGCCTCAGCCCAAAAACATGTAGGCATCTTTGCATCAAGTAGCATTGTTCTAGCAGCCTCTATCAGAGTCCTATTCTTTCTCTCAACAACTCCATTTTGTTGTGGAGTCCTTGGAGCTGAGAATTGTTGAGAAATACCATTTTCTTTGCAGAATGCTCCAAGCATGGCATTTCTGAATTCTGTCCCATTATCACTTCTTAATGCAATCACACTTGCATTTATGGCCTTTGCTTCTTTGTCAACTTTCTTTATGTGCTCAATGATTACTTGTGGAGCCTCATCCTTTGATGCCAGAAATTCTACCCATGTATACCTTGTAAAATCATCAACCATCACTAGAGCATACTTCTTCCTTCCTAGTGACATAATATTGACAGGCCCAAACAAATCCATATGAATCAGTTGCAGGGGCTTGGTTATAGATGTCACTGTTTTTGACTTGTGGCTTGATCTTTTCATTTTTCCCTTTTGACACGCCTCACACACTCCTTCTTGACAGAATTCAAGTGTGGGCATGCCTCTCACTAACTCTCTTTTGACTAGGGAATTAATGGCTTTGAAGTTCAGGTGTGATAGCTTCTTGTGCCACAGCCAACTGTCTTCATTTGATGCTTTTGAGTAGAAGCAACAAATTGTGTCCTTGCTTGTAGAGTCCAAATTGGCTACAAACAGGCTTCCCTTCCTTACTCCAGACAGAGCAAAATCACCAGTCTTCTTGTGGGTGATCAAACATTCATCTTTGTCAAAGTTCACTTTGAAGCCTCTGTCAGTGAATTGACCAACACTCAGTAGATTATGCTTGAGCCCCTTGACCAGTGCTACATTCTCAATGATGACATTTCCAATTTCCAACTTGCCATATCCCAGTGTGTTGCCGATGCTGTCATCTCCAAAAGCAACCATTGGGCCAGCCTTTTCCTCATACTGTGATAGCAGGGCCATATCACCAGTCATATGATTTGAGCATCCACTGTCCAAAATCCACATGACTTTCTTTTTACTTTCTTTGCCCTGCAAACACAAAAGTATTACTTCTCCTTTGGTACCCAAACGAGTTTGGGTCCATGTGACTTAGTGACAGTTTTATCAAAATCAGCATGCTTATCAGTTTTCTTGATGTTGGTCTTCTTGTCACTGTTGGGAGTCTTAGAATCAGGGTTCTTAGACTTAGGTGACAGAGGTACCTTCCTAACTTTAGGAGGACTTGAAGACTTTGTCCTTGTGTAGTGTGTGTGAACATTATGATTGATACAGCCCTCCATGAATTGTCTTCTCAAATTAAAACAACTAGTCATCACATTCATGTTACATGGCATACAATCAAGTTTATCACAGAAAGGAGAGTCTCTATGTCTTAAAGGCACAGAGCAATCATAGAATGGTTTAGCAACACTACCAGATGGTTTCTTGCAAGCATGAGTCAAATGATTAGAGCTAAAACAGTTTTGACAAACTTTCCTAGGGGCATTTGGCACATAAGCATAGTTGTTATCTTTGTTAATCCCTAATTTGCCATTCCTGTTTGGTCTCTTATTAGTCACTTTCTTCTTAGTCTCATAATTTCCAGCTGAAACAAACTTTACAGGTTTCTCAAGTCTAGGTCTACCTCCTACTGGCTCCTTGGCTTTGGTTTTGACATTCTTACTCTCAGAGGATGCTTGTTGTTCATTTGATTGTGCCTCATCTTCATCCTCCAACATTTGCTTGATGAGTAAGGCATCCTCATCAATCTCAAGTGTTGGTGTTTTAAATATTGGATTCTCAGTCTTTTTCAAAACCTGAGGCACCTCCTCTTGAACAACAATGTCATCTTCAATGACTGCATAGCCTTTCCTCTGTTTAAGAGTGTCATAATCAAGTCCAATGGCAGCCTTAGGTCTAGCTAGATTTTTCTCATGATAAGACTGCAATAGACTAGAGGAATTCTTAAATGTTTTCAACTTAAATTCATTTTCAGCTAATTCATCCCTAAGAGCTTTCTCAACTTGACTAGCACATAGAACTTTGTTCTTTAGATACTCAATCTCTTGTTTAAGATTTTCTATTTGCACAGTAGTTAGCTCTAGTTCCTCATTTCTCTTATTTAACAGTTCATTCCTGGTAGACAGTTTAGCAATCTCTTCATTAGCAGCAGTCATACTAGTATGAATGTTAAACATCTCAACGGATAGTTGTTCAACCAAAGATTTATATTCAGAAACAGACATGTCTATGGTAGTGAGAGATGGTACCTGTGAGTCTGATGCAGATGGTTCTTCCTTGGAATTGGCCATCAAGGCATAGTTGCAGAATTCTTGTTCTTCCCCATCACTGTCAGAATCATCCCAACACTTCCCTTCAGCTATGTAAGCCTTACCTGGTGTCTGCTTCTTTAGAAGGGCCTCATACTTAGCTTCAAGCTCAAGAAACTCCTTATCCTTCTTTTTAGGCTTCTTGCATTCACTGGCAAAATGCCCTAGGTCATTGCATCTATAACATCTTACAGATGACCTATCCACATAGCTGGTTTTGAATCTGTTCTTGTTTGTTTTCATAGGTGCCTTGCCCTTGTTGAATGAATGATTTTGAGGTCTAGGCTTGAAGGGCTGATTCCTCTTGAATCTGATGTTTGGAAATTTTCTGGCCATAAAAGCATATGATGTATTTTCCATGCCATCCAGCTCTTCAAGAGTGTAGAACTCATCTTCTTCCTTGTCATCAGAAGGTTCAGTCACTACTTCCTCAGTTTCTTCGTCATCTACTATCTCTTCTATTCTCAGCTGACTTGCAGATGCTTCCAGGTCTTGAATAGATTTGTTGACAATCAAGGCACAGGATGTGTTTATCATTCTGCCTTGGTTAGCTTGGATAGCCCTCTTTTGAAGCAACTCAAGCTCGTGTGTCTTTAAAACCCCATAGAGCACATCATACGTGACTTTGTTCAAATCTCTTTCTCTTAGAGATATGACCCTTTGCTCTAGATGGTTTGGTGACGATAGTAGAAACTTCATATTTAATTCCTTAGTGCTGTAAACCTTCCCATTCATTTGGAGCTCAGTCACCAGCTTGTGAAATCTTTCAAACACATCAGTGATACTTTCCTTGGGCTGTGCCATGAACGCCTCATACTGTGTGACCAGTATCTGTTTCTTATTTTCTCTTACCTCCTCTGTCCCTTCACATAACACCTCGATGTGATTCCACATGTCCTTGGCTGATCTGCATGATGCTACGTTGGCAAACATCGACATATCCAAGGAGTCTATGATTAACAACATGAGGTGGCTGTCTAGGGCAATCTTTTCCTTCTCTGAGTCCGTCCATTTGGATGGCTCTTTTGGAACGTATGATCTAGGAATGACTACTGCGCCCACTGTGGATTCAGCAACTTCTTGTTGTGGTATGAATGGACCATTCTTGAGAATGTCAGGGTAGAGAGGATTGGCAGCTTTGATGAACAACAACATTTTTATTTTCCAGAGGTTGTAATTTTCTTTGTCGAATTTAGGGACCTTTACCGTACCTGTAGTCTTTGGTGTATTCGAACTCATGATCGTTTTCTGTTTAGATTAAACAGCCTGCTCTGATACCACTTGTTGAGTATTGAATACAGTAAAAGAATACAGAGGGGGGGGGGTGAATGGATTCTTGAGTTTTTCTTCGGTTTTGAATCTTTGCAGCAAGATAAGTGATGAGTGTGTGAGATATGAAGATGCGGATAATTAAACACAAACACAACACAATATCACTCTAATCTAATATTTTATTAGATTAAAATGTTGCTACAATCTGTGAATACAAATGATAGTATTCTCAGCTTCGTTTTTCTCAGAGAGATATTTTCTGGATATATTTGAGAAACTTCAAAACCTTTTTAGCTAAGGAAGAGAGGCTGTATCCTTATAGACATGGATACACCCCCTTGCTACAAATGAGGTAGGTAAAAACAAAAGCACTTTCCAGTCTGTCTATCTCATTTTAGTAAGAGTCCAAACGGCTACAGATTTGACTTTGAAAAGCCTGTTTAGATCCACTTCTTCAGCTCCTTGTCCCTTGTCTTATCTCTCCAAGCTTCTTTGTAGGCTTTCCAGCATGCTTTATAGGACAGAGTCAAATAAAGTATCCTGGCTTGTTGCAGGTTTCTGACTTGTACAATTCTTCAGTATTTTGTCCTCAAGAATGTATTCGAGAAGTGACTAAGTAAGTGATTCGAGAACTGGAGTTGACTTGATCTATAACTCTGAGTTCTCGAATAGTGTTATCTTGACATATCGAATCACTTCTCGAATAGCTCTTTTCTCTGGGACTCCTTGAGATATCGAATAGAGCATTTTGACATATCGAATCCCTGAGATATCGAATAGTGTATTCAGAGATATCGAATAGTGTCTTCTGAGATATCGAACTCCAGACTTCTCGAATGCTAGACTTCTCGAATAGACAAATGTACTTCTCGAATTGGTACTTAGGCAAATTCTTCATTTCTTCAAATCCCAACTGTGATTATTTGACAGTCTTCATTTCCTTGCTTGAGGCATGAACCTTAGAACTTCTTTCAAGCTTTATTCTTGACTTAGTAGGTACAGTTACACAGATAGAATTTGATGCCTATTACATAGTACAAACAAGTAGAAACTCTACAACTAGAGGTTCCCTCAGTTAAGAGGTCATGTAGGTAATGCATAGCATTACACATACTTAGGCTTGTTATTAGATGCATTCAGGCATGCCTCTGTGACTAACATATATATATATATAATTGATGGATTTGGATTGCAAGGCCCCGCCAGGAACACTCATAATTGGTGAATTTCTGATTTGTAACTTTCAGTTTTCAGTTGCAAAAGTTGCAACTGAGGTTGCAAAAGTTGCAAAAGTTGCCAACCTTAGTTGCAACTGAGGTTGCAAGGTTGTAAAAGTTGCAACTGAAAACTGTAAGTTGCAAATCAGAAATCCACCAATTATGAGTGCCCCTGACGAGGCCTTGCAACCCAAATCTACCAATTATGAGTGCCCCTGGCGGAGCCTTCCAACCTCATTTGCAACTGAGATGCTACGAATTTTTTATTGCAAGTTCCAGTTTTCAGATGTCTATATATATATATATAGATTCCAAAAAAGTGGTCGAAAATGACATCTGAAATCCGGAACTTGCAATCAGAAATTTGTAGCATCGAAGTTGCAAATGAGGTTGCAAAAGTTGCAACTGAGGAAGGTAGTATTTTTGGAATATTGAAAAACATAAAATTATAATGAGGTAGTATTTTTGAAAAAATGATTTTATAGAAGTGAAATGATAGTTGGATGGTAGTAAAATTGAAAAGAATTATTAAAATCTTATGTATTTCTGTAAATATCCCAAGATTAATTTATAACTTGTTTTTGTTTCTGACAAATAAGCTAATTACCCATTTGATGGTGTTGTCTTATAATTGAAATAAAATATTTAATTTAATTTTATTACATATACATATTTTTGAGAAATTATTAAATTGTACAGTAAAATCTCGACAAATTAATACTCGATAAATTAATAATTTACTATAAAGTAATATTTTCAAATAATTTTTTGATCCCAACATAATAGCGATAGTATAAATTTAAGCTCAATTAATTAATAATCTCGTTAAATTAATAAAATTTGTCGGTCTCGAAACTATTAATTTATAGAGGTTTTACTGTATAATGGCTAACTGAATTAGCTGGAAAGTGTAAAGTCAAGTCAATGTGTAAGTTTGTAAGTTGTAACGTAGTTTGGCTGTTGGCTCTTTCTCCGTGCCACGTTACGTTTTTATTTTTCCCTGTGCCACCTGTTTTTCCGAGTTCATCAACACACTATCTTCTTATTAACAAAAAACAAAATATATGGATCAGTTTATCTCCATGACATCCCTTTTAAAATTGTAACTTAGGAGTACGTTTTAGAGATAAAAAGTATTGATTACATAGACTTTAGTGTTATTTTTGTTTTGACTGCTTTTTTCGTGTGACACATTTCTCTCAAGGTCACTTACCTTTAATTTCTTTCGGGATTTATAAAAGATTATTATATGACAGTCCTTTGGTTCTTGGGTATTTATCAAAAATATTTGATTTGAAGTTTCTTTTTACAAAAATACCATCTTCTTCAATTAATTACAATTTTACCAAACTAAGTTTCAAAATTACAAAAATACCATCTTCTAGGTCAACCCCTCCTCCCTCCCCCTTTGACCAGCCCATATTTCCGGATGAACAGGAACCACGGCTACTGTTCATTGACTTTTTTTTTTAAGGTGGGGTACTATTTTGGTTTCAACCACATTCAACTCTTTTTTAAGGTGGGATGCTTTTGGTGGATTTGGGTTGCAAGGCCCCGCCAGGGTCAATATTCAACCAAATGCAACCAAATTCAACTTTTTTTAAGATGAGGTGATTTTGGGGTTGCACGGCCCCGCCAGGGGCAATATTCAACCAAATCAGCAACTGAATGCAACCAAATGCAACTAAATTTCTGATTTCAAGTTCCTTTGTTCAGTTGTCATTTTCGACCACTTTTTTGAACTCTAATATATATATATATATATATATATATATATATATATATATATATATATTAGAGTCCAAAAAAGAGGTCGAAAATGAAAACTGAAAAATGGAACTTGAAATCAGTAATTTAGTTGAATGTGGTTGAATTTGGTTGAATGTGGTTGCATTTAGTTGAATATGCCCCTGCGGGTCATGGAACCCAAAATCAACCCACCTTTAAAAAAGTTGCATGTGGTTGCATTCATTTGAATGTGGTTGCATTCATTTGAAGGTGGGTTGCTATTTTGGTTTCAACCACATTCAACTCTTTTTTAAGGTGGGATGCTTTTGGTGGATTTGGGTTGCAAGGCCCCGCCAGGGTCAATATTCAACCAAATGCAACCAAATTCAACTTTTTTTAAGATGAGGTGATTTTGGGATTGCACGGCCCCGCCAGGGGCAATATTCAACCAAATCAGCAACTGAATGCAACCAAATGCAACTAAATTTCTGATTTCAAGTTCCTTTGTTCAGTTGTCATTTTCGACCACTTTTTTGAACTCTATTATATATATATATATATATATATATATATATATATATATATATATATATATTAGAGTCCAAAAAAGAGGTCGAAAATGAAAACTGAAAAATGGAACTTGAAATCAGTAATTTAGTTGAATGTGGTTGAATTTGGTTGAATGTGGTTGTATTCAATTTCTGATTTCAAGTTCCATTTTTCAATTCTCATTTTCGACCTCTTTTTTAGACTATATATATATATATATAGTCTAAAAAAGAGGTCGAAAATGAGAATTGAAAAATGGAACTTGAAATCAGAATTTTAGTTGAATGTGGTTGCATGCAGTTGAATATGCCCCTGCGGGGCCATGCAACCCAAATCCACCAAAATAGCACCCTACCTTAAAAAAAAAAAGAAAAAAAAAGTCGATGAACAGTAGTCGTGGTTACTGTTCATCCGGAAATAGGGGGAGAAAATTTGGTTTAAAAAGGAAAGAAGGTATTTTTGCAAATAAAATGGTATTTTTGCAAATAGCTTTTCTTAACAAAAGTAAAATTGCAAAAATTTACTTTTGACAATATATTTATGAAAAGAGCCCTTGATTCTTTGTGTTACTTTGTCATTATAAATGTACATTAGTGATGCTACAATGGTAGATTGAGTGTAACTAATTTTAGTTTTTAATAATTTTATACATATATGTGTAAAATTTTTTGGATAAATTTTTTGAATTATGAATTGTAATTAAATCTTAAAATGTATGAAATACTAACAAATTTATAAGAATTCACATTTTTATAAAATCTAAAAAGATTAATTAGGATTTTATATATTTGAATGGACTAATCCTAATTTTTAATAACAGTTTAAAATCATGATTCATTACTAAGTTTCATAAAAATTTTCCACCTTTTTTAGAATAATTCTAGATATTTAATATAATAGTATAGATGTGAACTATTGCAAAAATTAAACTTCAATTTATGGATAATAATATTAATTCTAATCATGTAAATATAAAAGTAAATAAGTAGATCAGTTTCTGTTTTAAGTATCTTTTAATTTTAAATAGTTTAATTTTATTTATCAGATACACATTTTTTCACTAATAATAAAAAGTTGTCTACTTTTAAAACTCATGGACAGTATGTCAATTCCTTTTCAACTTTCTTACTTTTAAATAATTGGACATAAAATTGGAAAGCCCAGAGACATGTTTCAACCCATAATTATCAAAATCTTATGGGCCCTTTACTTGAATGTGCCCACATGACTGATGTTAGATCAGTGTAAGTGAGCCCTTTACTTGTGTCCAAACACAATTTTTTGTAGCGTAGCGACTTCCCTAAACTCTCTTTATGAGCTTCAACAATTATGGTTTTCACTTGTATTATCAAGTATTTTATATGTCCAATGGACATGGACCAGCACTGTTCTACTTTAGCTGTGCAAGTTGTTCTCCCAGGATTATGCCTTCAGTGACCAAGTGCAGCCTACAAAGTTATATTAGACTTGTTTGGTGATTGTTTTAACATATTGTGGTTCTATATATATATTTATGAACTTTTCGGTTTTTATACCCTTCGTCTGGATTGTTAAAATTTTAAACTTTCATGGGTTGTTCTGCCAAGGTCCATACGCTATTTTGCTCCTGCATGGGCCTGTTTTCAGATTTAATATGAGCTTGCAGTGATGTAAATCAAGAAAGGGGTTGGTTGATTCACCGAAAAACAGAAGCAGTACTAACGTTAACATAGTGGCAATTTGCAAAAGACCATTTTCCAGAAAGAGACTTCACATGTTCGACACTGGGGATTTATGAAAGATGCAGTGCTTCGAGTGTACCTCAGGGAAGACGATGGAAGAAATTAAAGGCTCGAGCAAGCTAATGCAGGATTAAGAATGGACGTAGAACTAGAACATGCTATAGTCTTAATTACATGTATATTTAATTTCCATGTGAAGGGTGTTGGACCATAGAATAGTCTACTTGCAATATCTCTTTTGAGGTCCACGAAGACCTACTTGTAATAGAATAGTTTACTTTCAATATCTCTTTTAAGGCCCATGAAGACCCATTTCTAAACCCTATTAACAGACCCTCTGGAGGAGGAGAAAAGGGGAGGGGACTGAATACGATATTTGAAAAACACTCCGAGGGAGGAGATGGAAAACACATGTAAATACTTATATAAACACTGAATTAATGAAAAGAGGACCTGTATTCCAACAAAGGGCTTCGTGAATTTTGATTGGACCGAAACTTCTCACCACTGAGTTCAAGTTTTTCTAAATTTGATACTAAAGTTTTTGATGCATTTTATCTGTCATAATTACTCCCATTACCTAGCTGCGGTAACTATATGACATGTAATATCATTCTCTAGTGATTTATTTCTGCTAGGTAAAAAATTACCATTTTAATATCTGGAAGCATGTAAGTTGTCTACAATACTTAAAGATGAGGCTTTGCCATAAAATCTAATATAAACCTGGTTAAATTTGTGTTTACATTTGCCTTTGTGCACTTAAATTTGAACCTGTAAGACTACAAGCACGCGACGTATCACACAACATTCTGGTTGGAAATTATTCACTTACATTCTAGTTGGAAATTCAGGTTTCATTCTCTGCTACTTAATACATCTGCTGCCTATTGTATCTGATAAAAAGAAAGGAGAATATGATATCCTTAATTGCAACTCGACGGAAACATCTGATTTAATTGCATGCTTGTTTTCATGTTATTAGCAAAGACATTATGTCTAATAAATTTTCAGATTTCCGGAGTTATGCAAACATAGAGTTATGCATAAATCAGAGGTGATACTTGATGTAAAAAACTTGTCTCTAGTTAAATTATTCTGCACCTAGCCTTGTCTACTTTAAGTGTAAATGCTTGTACTTGCTAACTGTGTGCATCTCCCTTCTGTCAACGTCACAGCCTCATAATATATTTGAGACAAATTACTAAATTGTAAACTGAACTGCTCAACTGATATGAAATCTCTTTACCAGTATTACAACATTCTATAAGCTTAGAAACGTCATTTATGAGGCATTTTAATTCCTTCAAATTTCTCCATATGCTCAGCTGGTTTGTTAATGATTACATGACATATACCATGCTTTTAATACTTGTTTCAAGTGTGGTAAAGGTCTAGAACTGCTATGCGAAAGTTTCTCAGGTCTGTTATAGAGGCATTTGAGCCAACTATGAAGTTTGACTACAAAGTTAACATCACCTCACTGTCAAGTACTGTTTTTCCTTGTTGCTGTACAATCTTTTGGAATGAAGGAAAGATCTCAGCAACACAATAATCATCAAGATCCTTGATAAAGTTGTGACACTGACAATGATGCTCTTTGACAAACACATGTGGAAACCTTATCTTTTCTGGAAATAGTATAACTTTCCACATCGACATCTTCTCTAGCAGGATATATTATATTCCAAAGCTCCTCAGATCAGGTGCTAGAAACCAACCATTCGAGATTAGAAGACCAGCTGTAATTCTTAATGCAGCAAATGACAAAGCAAGATCCAAAGCCGAAAATGAATCCAGAACTCAACTACAGTTGAATCAAGACTGCTACAACACACTAAGATTCTACGTAACTGAAGCACTTACAACAACAACGCTTATACATGTTCAGCTTGATCTGATGGATGAACTTTGAGCATCATAAACTTAAAAGATCTATACTTATCTTTTTGTTGCAACCAACTTTAACAATTGTCTGTCATATAAAAATGCCTTAGAAGAGGCTACTCAACTATGTGCTCCCTCAACAGCCCTGGAAGAAGATGAGAAGCATTTGCAGAAGTTAAAATGAAGAGATCTAAAGATAACAGCCTTAAAAAAATGGCCTATCATTGCTTGTTTCCAAGTATAGCATAAGTAAGGAACATTAGCTGGAGTCTTAATGATGAGAAGGAGCTGTAATTTAGTAGTGCTACAAAAGATTCCACCTGAAGCTGTAAGCTTTTTAGAGATGCATTAAAAATCCTCCAACTCAAATCTTGGTGAAGATGAAATGCCAAAATACAAAAGATAACCAGCACTCAAGTTGAAGTCTGAGTACTTGGCCAGTTACCTATCTGTGGATTTCATGAGAAGGTGAAAATTTGAAAAATCATGGAAAGATACCAATGCGGATGTTATTTTTGAAGATGTTTCTTAACTCTTCAATTTCTTGACAATGTTGAAGATTGGATAATAAAAGCGTGGGCAGATTGTGTTTTAAAATGAAGAGCTTATCTTGTAGCTCTTCCTAGCTAGTTGATCTCGATGGAAAGTTCAAAATTTGTGAACTCATACCCAGAAGATGTCACCAATGGCCTCCACTACATACATGAGCATTCTAGACCAAGCATAGTTCATGGACATATACAGACAAGTAACATACTTCTCAACTCCAAGTTTAAGGCAAAGATATGCAATTTCTCCATAGCTAGACCTGCTACAAGCTCCTTACTTCTTGAAGCAGATGTTTTTGCTTTTCAGATTTTTCTCTTCGAATTACTCTCAACATTTAACTCCTCAAACTTCCATCATGTGTTCCAAACTTCATCTACAACGTCAGCCTTATTAAAGCAACACATACATTCAAGCCAAAAGAAGATCTGAAGATCTTCTAACAATTGCGGGACAAATGTTGGGCCATAGAATAGTCTACTTCCAATATCTCTTTTGAGGTCCATGAAGGCCCACTTGTAATAGAATAGTCTACTTTCAATATCTCTTTTAAGGCCCATGAAGGCCCATTTGTAAACCCTATTAATAGACCCTCTGGAGGAGGAGAAAAGGGGAGGGGACTGAATACGATATTTGAAAAACACTCCGAGGGAGGAGATGGAAAACACATGTAAATACTTATATAAACACTGAATTAATGAAAAAAGGACCTGTATTCCAACAAAGGGCTTCGTGAATTTTGATTTAAAATCTCTTTGAGCCTAATTATCCGCGACTTTTAATCTATAGCAACATAGTATCATTAGAGCATGTCCAATGGTTGTGATAAAATAGATGGAGCTATTGCTACAATTTATCACCAAAAACACCATATCTCCAATGCATTGTCCTAAATCCTGTTCTAAAATAAATGTGCACTCATGTTTTTTATTAAGTAGAAAAAATGACTCATTTATCTATTTTTCTCTCATTTTCCACTTTTTAATGAGGTGTCAATTATAACTCCTTCTATATTTAAAACAAATTATAACATTGCTATTTTAGCTAGCACAATGTTTGGCATGTCATGGGTGAATCTTGGTTTTTGTTTTATAATATGAATATAGAATAAGATATAGCACATCATTGAACTTGCTTTTAAACATGTTTTTGTGTGGAATATAAGAAAATTAGCTAAAAAGGTCGGATAAATCTCTTAATGTACGACTAAATCATTCATTATCGCTTGAGCGCCACCAAAACAAATAGGGAGGCATGCATGCAATACAAGTCACCGCTTGTATATGACTATACACTGGTTAAGCAGAACAACATACCAAGCATTAACCATATCTTCATCGGTCTGTTTCATATCTTTTTCCTCTCCATGCCAAACACTTAGGAACATGGTATAAAGTTTGGTAAGAACATGTGCATTATTTGATAATATTCTAAAAGTAGTCCAGACTTGATTTAAGCTTATTTTTTGCCCAGATTATATAATACCAAGCACACATTGTGAGAATAAGTGACGTTAATCAATCATAACCAGCGTCGATCAGTTATGATTATGATTGAGAACCCTATATGATGGTGACAGCTAATAATAACCAATGATTGACACAAGTATGGAGGGGCCTTACCTGTGAAATTCCTGGGGGTGCCTTTGATCTCCTCCAAGTTGAGCATAATTGACTGCATTCCTCTAATTGACTGCATCACTGCTCGTATCTATTCCTGGATTAACATTTTGCTATCTCTAGCAGGCCGCACTCAGCTGATTCGGGATGTTCTCTTCTCTATTCAAGCTTACTGGTCCAATCACTTCATGCTTCCTGGGGGTGTTCATAAAAGAATAAAATCAATCCTTACCCGTTTCCTTTGGAAGGGCGATATCTCAAAGAAAGGTGGCGCGAGAGTCAGATGGGAACAAATATGTCTGCCTCGCGACGAAGGCGGGCTTGGCATTAAAAATCCCATAGATTGGAATAAAGCTCAAATCCTTCTTCACCTGTGCGAAGTCGTGGGCAAGTCTCAGTCTCTTTGGCCTCGCTGGGTTAACTCAACAACCTTGAAGCATAAGCATTTCTGGACCATGGTAATTCCCACGGACTACTCTTGGATCTGGAAAAAGGTTCTTAAGTTGAGACCCATGGCTCGCCAGTTTATTGATTTTAAACTTGGGAATGGTCATGGGCTCTCTCTTTGGTTTGACCCTTGGTGGAACAATACTTGCCTTGCTACTCATAACTCGGACACGATTATATCTCAAACAGGCCTCTTTCCCTGTGCAACTGTCAACAGCTTGATATGTAACGGTTCCTGGCAACTTCCTACACCCAATCCCCGACACCACCACATTAATCGTAATCTCTCGCACTGGCTCTATTTGTTTGACTTCCCTAACTTTGATCCTACAAAGGCATATTCTATTACTTGGAAGAGTATCTCTTTTCACAAACTCAGAACGCGCCACATATGGGATGTTATTCGCTACAAACTCCCAAAAGTCCATTGGCATGAGTTTATCTTGCACAAACTTCATATTGCTAGGTACGCTCATCATACTTGGCTTCTCTGTCTTAACAGACTCCCAATGGCAAGCATGCTGGCCCTTTTGGAATTTATATCTCTCAATTTTGCTCTTTGTGTGTGGGAGGACTTGAAACCAGATCTCATCTCTTTGGTTCATGCACCTACAGTAGCTACATTTTAACACGAGTAGTTGACATGCTTCATACTTCTGCTGCTAACACCTGGGAAGAGTTGTTGATTTCTTGGGGTTCGATCACGCAGCCTGCCCGTAAATGCCTTGTTCTTCTCATTGCCCAAGTCTTTGCATACCACATCTGGAGAGAACGTAATGCCAGAATACATGATCGTGGCTGCTCCAGTCCTAGGAAGCTGCTTGAGAATATTGTTTTAGAGATCAGAGTTCGTCTGGCTAGTTCATTTTGGTTTAGAAAACATGCTTGTATAGAACATCTAGATAATTGGCTAGTTTAGTGTTGGGCCCTCTCTTTTGTTGCTTTCTATCTCCAATCTATCCTCCTTAGATTGGCTTTAGATAGTTTCTCTATTGCTTACCATAGAGCAAGGGTCAACCCCTGTACATTCTTTTTATTCTAATATGCTTATGCAACTTAGCAAAAAAAAAAAAGAATGGAGGGGCGTTATATAAAGTCACCAGTCTTTTACGTCGGTTAAAAAGATAATGTATGAAGTGTAATATACGTCAGTAAAAATCAGACGTATAATATTGATGAAGGCCGACATATAATACTATAATGTCATATAAAGGCCAACGTATACGATTAAAAAGGGCGACATATAATGTTATAAAAAGTTCGACGTATAATGTTGAAGAAGGCCAACATATAAAATCATAAAAAGGCCGACGTATGATATTAAAGAAGCCCGACGTATAATGTTAAAGAAGACCGACATATAATATCATAAAAGGGGCGACGTATAAGACCAAAGAGGGCGACGTATAAGAATGACCAAATCACAAGCTGGAATGGTCCCGGCACACTATTACCATCTGGACACGTGTAATTCATCTACATAGGACCCCGAACATCTACACTACCTAAGTTTCAACGTTCATGATTCTAGATATCAACCCCTAACTCTAATACTTGACCTAAAAATAACTGAAGGAAAATAAAGTTTGGGGTTTCTCTCTCACATATATTCACCCCATATTAAGGGGGGTGTATTCAATCTAAATTTTGTAGGATCTTTTTGGATTTCAAAAGTTTGATGTATTCAATCCGGATTTTAAAAAATTCATTAAAATCTGGGTGTATTCAATAAAGAACTTAAACAATACTTTAAAATTTGATGGTATTCAATTCAGATTTTAAAAAGTTTGGGGTATTCAATTTGGATTTCAAATAATCTTTTAAAATCTAGAGGTATTCAATATGGATTATAAATAATCTATTAAAATCTGGTGGTATTAAAAAACTTATTGACTTTGAAGGATTTTAAAAGTCCGTGGATTTTGTTGGATTTCACCGTGTATTTTTAATTTTTTGAAATTTCAAAAAAATCCAAGAGATTTTGGTGGATTTAAGCTCAATTATACGCAATGTTCTAAAAATCGCTAGGCGGGTCTAGGCGGTGAGCCTACCTTCTAGCGATTAATCGGCTAGGCGGCGATTAATCGGAATGATTAATCGGAATATTAATCGGATGTATTAAAATATTATTTTTTATATAATTTAGTTTTAATATTTAAAAATATATTTTATATAATTAAAAATATAAATATCCTCATTTTATTATTAAATATGATGAGTGAATTTACAATTTTATATTTTAATATTATTTTATATAAATATCTTCATTTTATTATTAATATTTAAAAATATATTTTATATAATTAAAAATATAAATATCTTCATTTCATTTTAATATTTAAAAATATATTTTATATTTTTAAACTTTTATTCTTATTTTGACTATTTTTTTAAAATTTTACCGATTAATCGCCGCCTAATACCGCCTAGGGCCGATTAATCGTCGCCTAATCGATTATTCCCGTCTAACTAATTAAACCGCCTAATCCCGCCTAATACCGCCTAGGCCCCGCCTAATCAAAAAAACGTCGAATGATCGATTTTTGCAGAATTTAGGCGTTTTCAGGCCGCCTAGGCCGATTTTTAGAACACTGATTAGACGTAGACTCAACAAATTCTACGTCGATTTTGCATGGACTCTACAAATTTTGCATGGATTCTACGTATAATATTAAATCAACAACAATCTACTTAAATCCATGTATTATTAATAATCTCTTAAAATTTGAATTGAATACAACCCCAAAGATTAATTTCATTTGCAATTATCTCTTCAAAATACTCTTATTTTCAGGTCAAAGGCGTTGTGGGACTCAAACCCCCTACAACATCGAGATTTGGACTTATCATTATTATTCTTCTATGTCTAACTTGGATTTTTTTACAAGTATGTGTGGTCTTTCTTTAGATATCTGATTTTTTTCAAAAAAAAAAAATCTGAAGCAAGAAAAATCTTTTGCAATTGAATGAGATCATTTGATATGATTTCTCAGATATCTGATTGCAACACTAAGCTACTACTCGAAGGTTTGAAAAAATAGATTCATTCAAAGATTTGTTATAAGAAACAGCATATAAAAGGTGAGACTTATTCAATAACTTCTCATTCACCCACGTTAATGTAATTGCATGTGTACTGATTGGTTCTATTGCCATTCTAAAAGATTTACCCAAGATTTTCTCAATCTCAGTATAATCTCAAGTGTCTACCTATTCAAACAGAAGATTCTGATTGATGATCATGCGTGCAATCTTACGTACATTTATATAAACATATCATTTTCAAAATTTCTCTTCAAAATAAATTAATTAAACAAATCTCAGGTTGATGCTGCCATCCATATCTGAGTTTACAAAAATTCTTAGAGGGCTCAATTTTAAAAAAATAATATTAAACTATGAATTAATTAATTCATAATTTGACATATTTTGAATAGAAGTTTCTTCTTCCACTAGTTATTAGTATTACAACTCTAATGCTCTTCCCTTTCCTTAACCCCTAAAATAGGGATTATTAAAAATATATGTAATTAAAATTATGTTTCACTCCAATCATATACCCTATATTCATACCCTATATTTTAAAAGTAATTTTTAGTTTAGTTTTTTGAAATTTAAATTTTGAACATTCTTATAAATTAACCAATGAGATGGAGGATAGATGAGGTGGAGGATATATGGGATCTAATTTTGATCTCTCAAATATGGGATTATATTTTCTCTCCCCTAAAAAATAAAGGGGATGAGGGGTAGGGTTGGAGCTTTATTTTTAAACTAAAATCCCTATATTTGTCCACCTAGGCACATTATAGGTAAGGAACATGTATGGTTGGAGCTGCTCTTATATTTGTATTTGAGGTTTTTCAATTTGCAAAACTTTAAATCCATATGTGTAATATAATTAAATAAAAAACATATATCGGTGAAAATTGATGTTAATACCAAAACAAACAATTTAACATTTAAAAATATTTGAGTAAATTTTCTTTTACAATCGTTTTTAATCGATCATTGCTTACTTCGATGTAATAATATTAATTAATTAATAAGATAGTTAAAATGTCATTTTAAGAAGGCCATTTTTTTTAAAGACTAAGAATATTATTGAAAATGAGGGGTTCATATATTTTTTTTTTTTTATCATCCCTAGACCTTCAAAATGTCAGGAACTCCCTGAAAACTTAAAATGCTAAATTATTGCATATCTGCCTAGCTATTACTCCTATATATCAGTTTATCCTGCTAGCGTAATCTGGGTAAAAGTTCACATGCATCTAGCCTACAAGCGCATAGATAACTCAGACCTGCGTCAAATGCTAAAATCAGACTTAATTCTAAATATTAAGACATAAACGTATTAATATTAAACGTAAAAGAGAATACATAAATTAAAATCGAACTCAGTATCAAGATTTTGTGGCTACAGAAAAGCAACAGACGATCGATGCAGGATAAAATTGGGTTTCACATACATAATATTTAACTATATAAGTTGTACATGTCTATAATCAAACCTAAGTAAGTCGGTCAATCAGATAAATAATCAAATGGATACAGTATAGCAAAGATTTTACAAAATCAAATCATACATATAATATGTAAATTCATTGACTTTATAAAATGTCAATTCATGTAATCAAACAATTATACAAGCAGTCAAGCACAAAGCATCAGGAGTCATTGGTATCACTGTACCGTCCGTAATTAATATTTTTAGTCAACTACATACTACATATTTTCTTAATATATACTTATTCTTAGTTTGAATTAGAAAAAAAAGATTAATTTCATTAAATTAATTTAAGTCTCCGAATCTACATTTGCAGATAAATAAAATATTGGCCGACCTTGATCGAAGAAGTTACAATCAACAAATGGACTTGTTATTCAAATAAATATAAGAGCTAAGCTAAGCAAATCTAGCTTTCTTTGTCTTGGGATACTGCAAACTCCCAAGTAAAATAAGTTAGGGGTGTAAATGAGTCAAATTGTTCGTGAGCTACTCGAGTTCGGCTCGTAAAATATTCGAATTCAGTTCGATAATAATCGAGCCGAGCTCGAGCTCGAGCTCGAGCTATTCGAATAGTTGACCGAGCCGAGCTCGAGCTTCATATTACTCGATTCGTATGGCTCGCGAGCCTAATCGAGCTTATATATATTTTATTATTTATATATATATTTTATTATTTATATATTATTTTTATGTTATTTATATATTGTTATATAAATATTTAATATTTTTATATATTAATCGAGTCGAGCTCGAGCCGAACTTAAGGTATTCGAGCTTTTGTTGATAATTAGTGAAATTGATTCGAGCTTTCGAGCCGAGTCCGAACATATCACATATGTGTCGAGCCGAGCTTCGAGCTTGAATTTTATGGCTCGATCGAGCTGGAGCCCGAGCTCGAGCCCGGACTATTTAATCGAGCTCGAACCGAGCCTGGTCAGTATTCGGCTCGGCTCGGCTCGTTTACTGCCCTAAAATAAGGTAGTTTTATATGACAATTGAACCAGATAAAACCTATCCGACAGTATATAAATTATAAAATAAAAATTGCAGATAATATATGTTTTTCTGGTCAAAATTATGTTACAGTTACTTCATCCTGTCCAAACTTAAAATATCTCGCAGATCTTTTAAGGGAGTTGGAAATCAGACAAATATTTTGAAGAAAAACTCGGCAGTTCAACACATTTTAAGTAATCAGCTGATAATTCGTGTAAAATAGGACATGCGACTAAAATATGATTTCTTTTTCGTATTACAAAAAGAATATAGATTTTGGAAGACTATATGATCTTTAGCGTGGGCAAATTTTTACTTGATTGCGGCATTGCGCGCCATTTAGCCTTCACTTTCATTTTAATCTCGATAAATACATGATCTTGATAAATATATAAAATTTTCAATTTATAGAATATTCATTTCTTATGTTTTCTTATAAATAACTAGATTTATATGTTCTATAATTGTTCTCAAAAATTTAAAAAATGAGCAAAAATACGAATCCAAAAATTGGGACGATAAGAAATAAATCTTTATCATTTGAACTATTGTATCGCGCTCCATTTTTCACGTTTATTCGTATATGTTTAATGAATGCAAATTACTTAAATTAGTTGTTAGTTTGTGTGCATGCACTACAAGAAAACAGCTTTAAACCGACCGTCACAAAACCGACCGTCACAAATTCAAAGGTTATAACCGACCGCTGTCGTAGTTAGTCGGTTTTATGATAAAACTGACCATCTAAAACCGACCGGTGCGGACCCGGGCCCGTTTTGCTGACTCACATTTTCGGTTTCTGTGACACGTCATCTAAAACCGACCAATACCACTACGGTCGGTTACATTTTGACCAAACGAAAAAAATGTCGTCGTTTTGATGACGTGTTTTAGATGTCAAACCCGACTGATAATTGTCGGTCGGTTTTAGGTGGTCGGTTTTATAATTGACGGTCGGTTTTAGGTGGTCGGTTATGCAAATTTCTAAATTTCGAAAATACCGCCCAAATGAAAAATTCAAATTTTTGATCAAACTCATAACCGACCACATATCGGTCGGAAATAAGCCTTGATTTCACGAAAATTTTAAAAATGGAGCCCAAACTAAAAAATTCAAATTTTTTGCCAAATTTCATTTAAACAAACCACTTCACCAAATTTCATCTCTATCCCTACATCCACTTCACCAAAATTCCTCTCCATTTTAACTTTCATTTTCGAAATTTGGAGTAAAAAAACTCTTTCTCCAAATCACCTCCTTAGAGCATCTCCAAGGCTCACCCCCCCTTCCCTATATCAGTCTACGTGTCATCATTTAGGGAACCAAAACTGAAAAATCACTCTCCAATGGTACAACCCCTTACCAAAAAAATTTAGGGGGAGGAGAGAGGTTCCCTACATGTAGGGGGAGGAGAGAGGCTCCCTATCTTGCCAAGTCATTTGCCAAGTCATTTTATTCATCTCCATTAAATTCAGAATCATCACATTAAATTCAGAATCATCAAATTTATCGCCAAACTCAAAAACCGAAGTCAAATTAAAATTTTACCCAGAATTTTTTTATATCAAAATCGATGAATTTATATATCACTAGATAGCTCCCGAATTATAGAACACACACATATATAAATCACTAATTTTGAATGGATAAATTTAAAAATATGAATTTTAGAAGTTTAGGAATATATGGAACCGATATATTTTAAATTTCAAAATACTAATTAAATGTTACTTTTGAATTATAGGGAACCGATATAGGGAATACCGTTGGAGTAAAACAGTTTTTTGGTACCCTATATTTTAAGGAATGATTATTTTATTATATTTTAGGGGTTGAAGATGAGAAATGGCATTGGAGATGCTCTTATACATAGATCAATGGTTTTGGATTTCGAATTTTTTTTATACTTATCATTGTTATCGTTGTGTTTTACTGCATGAAAAATCCTACAATGGTATCCTAACTACTTGCATCAAATGATGATTTGGTTACATCTGTGACATCCCTAGATCCGGGGTCAAGGATCCAGGTCATCACGGTCCAATTTCCGATCAATATCAATATCTCTTGAGTCTTTTTTTTTATTATAATTTAATACTTATGCAATTGACCCCACACTAATACACACACACACACACACACCAGTCATATGCTCATAGAACAACATCCACAATATTAAAAGTTTAAAGTTAACAGTTATTACAAACCCAGAATTCTACTAAGTACATTGTTGAATAATACTTCTACAGGAAGCATTTCAACAACCAAAAGTTTATTACAAACTTACACACTTAATTTACATAAGTCTACTAATCCCCTTTCGCTTGTCACTACCTCGGGGATGGTCGCCAGCACCCGCTCAAAAGGTCGCCTTTCCCTTACCCTCTTGCGGGGTGTAGTGCGTAGAATCGGCATGGGACCTAGCTGCTATATACATAAGTGGCAAGAGTGAGCTATAATAGCTCAGCAAGATAATATTGTAAACTAGAATTTAAAATGTGAACAGGTGTACATATATATGCATATATAAGCAGAAACCAATTATAATCCTTAAGGAAGAATAAAACTCTTATTTAATAATACATCATCCACTTACTATTATAAGAAAGAAATCTAAAATAATATAATATCAGTTTTTCTTCATCTATAACCATAATTCCATCATCTCATATCATTATTCTGTTTTCAGTATAGAAATCTGAAAATCATTTTCAATTCTTTTCTTCAAGTTTTTGGGGATTTTCATTGTTGCCGAATACGTAAGGACGATGATCAGTCGCCCTCCGTACCCGTCCTTTTTACTACCGGTAGAAGGAGGAAGGTACACCACTACATCCCCCTGGAGGAAGGTACACCACTACATCCTCCTTCGGCAACTCTTGGGCCGAGATAAAATATTGATTGCTGGACTGTGCCGCACACAGCCTCCTACGCTTTTTGTTGCTATCCCCCTTTTTGTCAAATCATTATTCCATTTATAAAATATCATTCACTCATATCATTTCCATTCTCGCACATTACTTCTATAATATATATATATATATATATATATATATATATATATATATATATATATATATATATATATATATATATATATATAACATAATGCTTTGATTATGATCCAGACATCTCTTTCATATTCAAGAAATCGAATATACTTTTATATTCATAAAATATTTCGTCTATTTTAAGAGTAGTAAATAATAATTAAATAATCTTTATTAAACCACTGATACTCAAAAAGAATATTTTTAATATAGTATTATAAACCATATAACCCAAGATAACAACTGATACCATTCCCTTTCATATCTCTTTTACCATAGAGCATATTCGCTCCATTCGTAATCATCTCTATATCCATATTTCATAAATCATATCCATCTCTCTTTGATTTCCCAAAATCAAGGAAATATATTCTTTGCAACATAGCAACAATAGCATCATATATATATATATATATATATATATATATATATATATATATATATATATATATATATATATTCCGTGATATCATTTTTATTCCGAAGATAAATAATTTTCAAAGTAGGAATACAAGGATCTTGCCTCGATCTCTGTAAGTCAGAAGTATAGCTCGTGGCTCTCCCGAAGTCTCTATAAACACAAAAAAGATCATTATCAGAACATATTCCACTTAACCACCTACGCTCATATAATAACACCCTTATAATATCCCATTACTATCTCAAAAGGTCTTGAGGACTTAACCATTCTTATTCCCGATTAAAGTTCCTAACGATTTACATTCTTTCCTTAACAACCACTCTCGACTGTAAAAATCCTCATAATTCATAAATTCCACAATTTGACACAAGGTCAGTTGGTAAGGGTTCTTTGATCACCCTATTATATCTACCCAAAGTTTCATAATTTTTAAAAATGTCTTAGTATGGTAGTTATAGCCTCAAAGTTGGTACAACTACGTTTTCTCGGTTCTCGAACGTCTTTCACTAAAACTGACTTTTCTCCTAAACCGTACGTCAGATTTTAACGTACTTTATATTAAAACGATCTATGAACTAAGCTCTATCATTTCATGGTCAATTGGTAACCTAGACAGTAGGGTACCGTACCGATACAGGGGTCCAAAACAGGGCAGATTACATCCTAACAAAAATCGGGCATTATAACGGCTATAATTTCATACTTTCCAAATTTTTCTCATCTCCAAATCCATCACCAAACACATACATCAACCCTACACCATGTGGTCATCATACCAACCATGGATTTCCAACACAAACACTTCCATATTTAACTCAAACCACTTACAAACACATAAATCACCATAATCTTATCATTTATACTACTTAATCACTAACCTTTCTATAATCTATCATATATTCAAAGTAATACTAAAGGGTCTTGAGATTTATACCTTCTTGAAGCTTTGATAACACTTAGCAAGCTTTTGGATATGCTTAAACCACCTTACAATAGCTTGAATCAACTAAAGGAATCATAAAACCAATGTTAGTTCTTAGAAAACACTATTCATCATCATTTCTAGTAACTTTGATGATCTAGTTACCTTACTAAATGATGCTTGCTTGCTATGAAACTTGGTGGATGTCTCTATATAACTTCAAGTAACCTCCATGATTTTTCCCTTGAATTATGATGGATTTTTGCTAGGGTTTTGAATTTCTTTTTCTTGTTTTTCCTTGGTGAGGCCGAATGAAGCAAAAGGATGGGGAGAGATTTTTTTTCTTGATTTTTGATCTTATCTCATCTTAATCTTGTTTAATCTAGTGTCTTGTGGAAGCTTGTGGATATTTACAAGGTTAAAGGACTAATCTACCCCTTAAAACAAGTTAGTGGATGATGATGTCATTTGGATGATTTCATAATTCTCTTTTCTTGATTTTTCTAAGTGATTTGCTAGCACTCTTGGTAATAATAATGTGGTATATATCCTTGTTATATTAGAATCTTGGTTGTTTGGTTTCCATACTCGTCTAGTTGTGGTTCGTTTCGAATATATCTCGTCATACAATGGTTTTGAAATCGTTTAAAAATCCAAATTCCCTTAGCATTCTCTTAACTTAAAAATCCCATGGTTTAACTTAAATTCACTAATTCCTCAATATATAATTCCTTTAATATTTCTATGCTCCTTAATATCCAATAAATAGAAGCTCGTTCGAACTCAAAATCCTCAAAATCTAAATTCAAGAATTTCTGAAATCCATCGTCATTTCGAGTCACTTATTTTTATAGTATATCACTAATATGGTTTTTGTTTGTTCATTTTCCATTTCCAATATAGATTACCTACACACCATTTCCCTAAATTCCTCAAGATTACTATTCATTTGGGCACTGTAGCCTTTCTAAAGCTAGGGTTATTACATTCTTCCCTCCTTAAAAGGATTCCGTCCCGGAATCATGTTGAAAATACCAATGAATACTTCTTTTACTTGACAAATTCCCAGTTTTCACATTACTTCCTTTATCCTTCAGTTCCTTCATAACATCTCTACCTTGTTTGCGCAAATACACCAACATACACTTGTTTGTCATTCATCAACATTCCATTTAGCTTATCAATAACAGTACTTTTACTGTCTTTTCCTTACAAGTCTCCTCCTGTTTTCAGTCATTCTATATTATCTCATTCCTCCTTTCTCTTTTAACTAAAGTATCGGCCACCACATTGGCCTTTCCTGAATGGTAGTGTATCTCACTTATGGTTTGGCCATATTCTGATCTCTATCATGACATAAAATATTAGTACTTCATCTTAATACATCTTGTCTCTGTAAAATCTTCCAGAAACTAGTCTTATAATGCTATTCCTTGAAACAATTGTAAGAAAATATTATTTATAATATATATTTCCTGTTCGTGTCCTACAAGGTTGTGTTTTTCCCACAAAATATCCTTATTCTTCCTCACTGAATAAGCATATCTTACTTCCTAACAGATAGATTATTCTTACCTATTTTATTAACTTATTTACCCTATTAATGAATTAAGTCGATCCCTAACTAAACACTTACACTAAAATTTTAAATCGAAAATAAGTACTTGTGTCTGCATCTGGTTTCTTCAACGCTTCTCCTAAGGTCATGTTGTACACCCTGGCGTTAGGTCTATTCGAAGCAGTCATACTTTGCCTTGGTGCGGACGACCCATCGGAATGACAATCTCTAGCAAGGTGTCCTAGTTTTCCACACTGGTAACACTTGATGGCACTCCTATCGACCGATGGACACTTCTCCTGAAAATGTCCTTTCTGTCCACACTTGAAGCAAGTTACCCCTAACATTCTACACACTCCCGAATGCTTCCTACCACACACGTTACAATCTGGGAATGGTGGTTGTGATTGATTTGACTGAAATGTTCCTGAAGATTTACCACCCTGGTTTACTGTCTCACTAGTAGTCTTGTTACCCCTCGACTTTCCCACAAATTGAGATTTTTGTCCTCTACCTCCTTTGTTAAAGTAACTTCCCTCACTTGAACCTCCTTTCGGGCCCTCAAATCTTCTTTTCTTATTCTCTCGACCTATTTGGGTTTGTTCACTCTCGGCTTCTATAATAGATGCCTTCTGGACCACTGCAGCATAATCATTCAACTCAAATGGTGCCACTCGCGTCCGTAGCCATGGTTTCAATCCTTGTTGGAACCTTTTCGCTCGTTGTTCTTCAGTACGCACAAACTCGGGAACAAACCTCGACAGTTCTGTAAATTTAGTTTCATACGCTGCCACTGTTAGGTTATCCTGTTTTAACTCCAGAAACTTTATTTCCATTTGGTTCTCTAGGTACCTAGGGGAATATTTATCTAGAAATACCCTAGTGAAACGCTCCCAGGTTATCACTCCTGCTCCTTCTAGATTCTTTTTAGCTTCCCACCAGTAATTTGCCTCTCCCTTTAAGAGATAGGCTGCAAAAACTGTTTTCTGATCTTCCTCTATCCTCAGTATCTCAAAAGCTTTCTCCATCTCTTTCATCCATGCCCCGGCTACTACTGGGTTAGTGGTTCCCTCAAATTCTGGGGGTTTTAATGACTTAAAAGCATGAAATGAAGTAGCTGCTTGGTTCAGGGGAACCGGTGGTGGTTGGAGATTCTGCTGATTAGCTAAATTCTGCCTAAGTAGGTCCATAAATTGGTTTATAGGGTCACCTCTCTGGTTTCCTTGTTGGCCATTTTGTTCGTCTCCTTCTTCTTCTTCGTGATTTTCTTCATTATGAGCATTTTCATTCAGTCTATTACCTCCTATATTTTGACTTCTTTCGTCTCCCTCATTTCCCCTTGCATTCGCTCTATTATCACGTCTAGGCGGCATAGTTCTGTACATAACAATAGTCTTTATTAATTACCCAAATCAGGGTAAAATATTCATCATTCATATGAATTAGTAATAACATTATTCTCCCATTTATACCACCATATATATAGACTCAAGTAATTAACATCAAGTTATAATACCATTTATATGAAATATATAAACTCACTACCTTTAATACGATAGCCTTTACATTTAAATCAATCACCTTATACAAGTCAATATTTGAACCTCAACATTTAATACCGAAATACGATAAAAATTTAAATGAAATACATAAACTTCATTAATATACATAAATATTTTACAACTTGGGTACAACGTCTTTTACTACTAATGTTTTACATCATAGAGTACATGGTTCGAAATCTACAAACATAACCGTACATACTAATCTGCTACAAAAAAAGTACTACTAGCTGTCTTCCAATCAGATTGGGATTAAAACAGTAACCAACTAAACTAATCCCCCAAAAAGACATCAGTAAGATGACTATTCTGATTAGTGACGAAGACTACTACCCCGACTCACAGTCCCTGCCCTAATAATGTCTCGGATCTGGACTACCATAGACGTGACTGTATCTAATATCGCAGCCCTCCATGCTGGGTCTCCCCTATCAGCTAACAGTCTCCTAATGTCCCCCTGGGCCCGCAGCTCAACACTCACTAATCCCAAGGACATACCATCAGGAATAATACATCCTCTCCCTCTCTCTGACCTCTACATCAGTGTGTCTATCACCCGGCGAGACTCCTCTAACTGACCCTCTAGGGCAAAGTACTCTGTCAACAGAATGGCTGGAAGTGAATCACCTGTCGGTAAGGGTGCCTCCTGAGGGGGCATAGCAGCTGGGAAAGGTGCCTGTACAGATGGAGGTGGTGGAGGTGCAAATGGGGGGATGGAGGAATAGACTCGGTATCTGCATCCTCAGCCGGGTCCTCCTCTATCTCATCCTCTGAAAAGATAAAATGTCCGGGCGGAGTGAATGGCTCAGCTGGATCCTCTAGAGGGCCAGGACTCGGTAAGGGAGATGAGACTGGTGATGGTACTGGAATAGGCAAGGCAGGGGTAGGTATCATATGGATATCGGTCCACTCAGTCTCCTTCTCCTCCTCAGCTATGACTGACAACCTAGGCCTCTTACGTAACGGCCTCTCCTCCTCAGGAATCTCCCATCTCACTCTAGAAGGACCTGCCTCATCAGATCCTGTAGAAGGTCTACCAATGTATGGCACTATGGCTACAGCATCTCTCTGTCTATGCTCCTCTGCCTCCTCTCTCAGTCTCTGCTCACACCTCTCTCTGGCTGCCGCTCGACGTCTCTCCCTGAGGTCATCGACCGCATACTCGGGAACCTCTACTCCGGCTAGCTGCAGATCTACAAGCTCCTGCTCTGACAATCCTATCCACTGAGGGTCTCGACTCGGTTCTCCCATCTCTGATCCCTATAATAAAACATAAAATTCTATTAGTAATAATCTATAAAATTATAATCAATGCTTAAAATAAAACTATCTGCGATATACCACCCTTGAACTCGATGGGAGTTCACAATTTATATTATTACTGATACAATTATTATTATCACTTTTGTTCTTAAGCATTATGACTCTTAGCTCTGATACCATTTGTGACATCCCTAGATCCGGGGTCAAGGATCCAGGTCATCACGGTCCAATTTCCGATCAATATCAATATCTCTTGAGTCTTTTTTTTATTATAATTTAATACTTATGCAATTGACCCCACACTAATACACACACACACACACACCAGTCATATGCTCATAGAACAACATCCACAATATTAAAAGTTTAAAGTTAACAGTTATTACAAACCCAGAATTCTACTAAGTACATTGTTGAATAATACTTCTATAGGAAGCATTTCAACAACCAAAAGTTTATTACAAACTTACACACTTAATTTACATAAGTCTACTAATCCCCTTTCGCTTGTCACTACCTCGGGGATGGTCGCCAGCACCCGCTCAAAAGGTCGCCTTTCCCTTACCCTCTTGCGGGGTGTAGTGCATAGAATCGGCATGGGACCTAGCTGCTATATACATAAGTGGCAAGAGTGAGCTATAATAGCTCAGCAAGATAATATTGTAAACTAGAATTTAAAATGTGAACAGGTGTACATATATATGCATATATAAGCAGAAACCAATTATAATCCTTAAGGAAGAATAAAGATCTTATTTAATAATACATCATCCACTTACTATTATAAGAAAGAAATCTAAAATAATATAATATCAGTTTTTCTTCATCTGTAACCATAATTCCATCATCTCATATCATTATTCTGTTTTCAGTATAGAAATCTGAAAATCATTTTCAATTCTTTCTTTCAAGTTTTTGGGGATTTTCATTGTTGCCGAATACGTAAGGACGATGATCAGTCGCCCTCCGTACCCGTCCTTTTTACTACCGGTAGAAGGAGGAAGGTACACCACTACATCCCCCTGGAGGAAGGTACACCACTACATCCTCCTTCGGCAACTCTTGGGCGGAGATAAAATATTGATTGCTGGACTGTGCCGCACACAGCCTCCTACGCTTTTTGTTGCTATCCCCCTTTTTGTCAAATCATTATTCCATTTATAAAATATCATTCACTCATATCATTTCCATTCTCGCACATTACTTCTATAATATATATATATATATATATATATATATATATATATATATATATATATATATAACATAATGCTTTGATTATGATCCAGACATCTCTTTCATATTCAAGAAATCGAATATACTTTTATATTCATAAAATATTTCGTCTATTTTAAGAGTAGTAAATAATAATTAAATAATCTTTATTAAACCACTGATACTCAAAAAGAATATTTTTAATATAGTATTATAAACCATATAACCCTAGATAACAACTGATACCATTCCCTTTCATATCTCTTTTACCATAGAGCATATTCGCTCCATTCGTAATCATCTCTATATCCATATTTCATAAATCATATCCATCTCTCTTTGATTTCCCAAAATCAAGGAAATATATTCTTTGCAACATAGCAACAATAGCATCACACACACACATATATATATATATATATATATATATATATTCCATGATATCATTTTTATTCCGAAGATAAATAATTTTCAAAGTATGGATAAAAGGATCTTACCTCGATCTCTGTAAGTCGGAAGTATAGCTCGTGGCTCTCCCGAAGTCTCTATAAACACAAAAAAGATCATTATCAGAACATATTCCAGTTAACCACCTACGCTCATATAATAACACCCTTATAATATCCCATTACTATCTCAAAAGGTCTTGAGGACTTAAACATTCTTATTCCCGATTAAAGTTCCTAACGATTTACATTCTTTCCTTAACAACCACTCTCGACTGTAAAAATCCTCATAATTCATAAATTCCACAATTTGACACAAGGTCAGTTGGTAAGGGTTCTTTGATCACCCTATTATATCATCCCAAAGTTTCATAATTTTTAAAAATGTCTTAGTATGGTAGTTATAGCCTCAAAGTTGGTACAACTACGTTTTCTCGGTTCTCGAACGTCTTTCACTAAAACTGACTTTTCTCCTAAACCGTACGTCAGATTTTAACGTACTTTATATCAAAACGATCTATGAACTAAGCTCTATCATTTCATGGTCAATTGGTAACCTAGACAGTAGGGTACCGTACGGATACAGGGGTCCAAAACAGGGCTGATTACATCCTAACAAAAATCGGGCATTATAACGGCTATAATTTCATACTTTCCAAATTTTTCTCATCTCCAAATCCATCACCAAACACATACATCAACCATACACCATGTGGTCATCATACCAACCATGGATTTCCAACACAAACACTTCCATATTTAACTCAAACCACTTACAAACACATAAATCACCATAATCTTATCATTTATACTACTTAATCACTAACCTTTCTATAATCTATCATTAATTCAAAGTAATACTAAAGGGTCTTGAGATTTATACCTTCTTGAAGCTTTGATAACACTTAGAAAATTTTGGGATATGCTTAAACCACCTTACAATAGCTTGAATCAACTAAAGGAATCATAAAACCAATGTTAGTTCTTAGAAAACACTATTCATCATCATTTCTAGTAACTTTGATGATCTAGTTACCTTACTAAATGATGCTTGCTTGCTATGAAACTTGGTGGATGTCTCTATATAACTTCAAGTAACCTCCATGATTTTTCCCTTGAATTATGATGGATTTTTGCTAGGGTTTTGAATTTCTTTTTCTTGTTTTTCCTTGGTGAGGCCGAATGGAGCAAAAGGATGGGGAGAGATTTTTTTTCTTGATTTTTGATCTTATCTCATCTTAATCTTGTTTAATCTAGTGTCTTTCGGAAGCTTGTGGATATTTACAATGTTAAAGGACTAATCTACCCCTTAAAACAAGTTAGTGGATGATGATGTCATTTGGATGATTTCATAATTCTCTTTTCTTGATTTTCCTAAGTGATTTGCTAGCACTCTTGGTAATAATAATGTGGTATATATCCTTGTTATATTAGAATCTTGGTTGTTTGGTTTCCATACTCGTCTAGTTGTGGTTCATTTCGAATATATCTCGTCATCCAGTGGTTTTGAAATCGTTTAAAAATCCAAATTGTCTTAGCATTCTCTTAACTTAAAAATCCCCTGGTTTAACTTAAATTCACTAATTCCTCAATATATAATTCCTTTAATATTTCTATGCTCCTTAATATCCAATAAATAGAAGCTCGTTCGAACTCAAAATCCTCAAAATCTAAATTCAGGAATTTCTGAAATCCATCGTCATTTCGAGTCACTTATTTTTATAGTATATCACTAATATGGTTTTTGTTTGTTCATTTTCCATTTCCAATATAGAGTACCTACACTCCATTTCCCTAAATTCCTCAAGATTACTATTCATTTGGGCACTGTAGCCTTTCTAAAGCTAGGGTTATTACAACATCTCTGGTGAAGGTGAAGAAAATGAAGAAGAATAAGATCGTATTGTCTGGTGATGATGAAGACGATGATGGTTTTGACGAAATTGAATAATGTTTGTAAATTTACTTTTGATGATTTTCACGAAGTTGAGTATTAATGTTGTTTGTGAACAATAAATTCGTAACATTTATGTTTGTATGTTTAATTATGTTTTTATGAAGTTGAATGGTGTGGTGAATCTGTAGTTTGTTAATGTTGAATGGCTTGGTGGTGATTGTAATATTGAAATGTAATGAAATGGAATGGCATAACCTGCAATTTTTCTTTAAACACCCAGAAAATCGACCGTCTTCATATAAAACCGACCATTTTTTACCATTGCAACGCCAAAAAACCGACCGTCTTCATATATAACCGACCGTTCTCTTAAAAATAAAAACAAGAAAATCGACCGATTTTGTATATAACCGACCGTTATCGCTAGTCAAAATACTAATTGACCGTTAAATTATCCAATCAAATAATTTTATTTTTTCTGAAATTTTGGCAATAACTTTACAAATGATGGTTCTTGACATACGTAAGGTTTCGATCGTCGAATAAATCATTAAAAAAGTTATTCAGTGAATCTAGATCGTGCCATGTTATTGGAAGATGCACTTTTACTACATTTTTGTTAAAATCTCTTACCACCAAACCTTTTTATTTTTTGATTATTTTTTTCCAACACTAAAATGAGTGTTTATTAACATCCGTACGGTTTGATCGTCGAAGAAATCATTCAAAAAAATTATTCAGTGAATCTAGATCGTGCACCTTTATAAGAAACAACACTTTTACTACTTTTTTGTTAAAATCTTGAACAAACCAACATTTTTATTTTTTGATTATTTTTTCCCAACACTAAAATGAGTGTTTATTAACATTTGTACGGTTCGATCGTCGAAGAAATCATTCAAAAAAACTATTCAGTGAATCTAGATCGTGCCCCGTTATAAGAAACAACACGTTCACTACGTTTTTGTTAAAATCTTGAACAAACAACCGACCTTTTTATTTTTTGACTATTTTTTTCCAACACTAAAGTGAGTGTTTATTAACATCCGTATGGAGCTAATCAACACTAAAATGAGTATTTATTTTTTTCCCATTTTTAACTAGTTTATAAAATAAATCAAAAAATTAAATAAAAATAGGAAAAATGCCAATTTTGAAACTAAATTCATACACAACAAATTAGTCATACTCACTATTTGTGTGATGAATTTTACCTTATTTTCACCGATTTTCCATTTTTTTTATTTTTTCCCCATTTTAACTAGTTTGTAAAATAAATCAAAAAATTAAATAAAAATAGGGAAAACTTCAATTTTTGAAAATAAATTCATACACACCAAAATATTCATACTCGCTATGTGTGTGATGAATGTTACCCTACTTTCACTAATTTTCCATTTTTTTGATTTTTCCACCTTTTTTAACTAGTTTGGGAAATAAATTAAAAAATTAAATAAAAATAGAAAAAAATGCCAATTTTTTAACATAAATTCATACACACCAAAGTAGTCATATTAACTATTTGTGTGATGAATCTGACCCTATTTTCACTAATTTTTCCATTTTATTTCTCCATTTTTAACTGGTTTGTAAAATAAATTAAAAAATTAAATAAAAATAAGAAAAATGTCAATTTTTGAAAATAAATTCATACACACCAAATTAGTCATACTCACTATTTGTGAGATGAATCTTACAATACTTTCAAAAAATTTCCATTTTTTTTGTTTTTTTTCCGATTTTTAACTAATATATAAAATAAATAATATTAAAATTAAAAAGGAATCAGCACATTGTACAAGATGAAAATGTTAGAAGCGGGACAATTTCCCCCCCAAACGAAAAATTAACTTAGCATTTTTCCCTCTCTGTCACAAAACTCTCTCCGCCTTATTTCCCCCATTTCACAAACATACACTTATCTAAGTGCTTTTCATACAAACACCTAATTTTTCGATTACAACCTCTCGACTACAACTATAAACTTCCGATTACAAATTGGGTCAACAAAGCTCCAAGTTTCAAATCGATCAACAAAGCTCAAGTGAGTTTCAAATCGATCCTTGTAATGGCGGAAGAGATTGCGCCCCGAGTGAAGCTCTCTCTCTCTCTCTCTCTCTCTCTCTCTCTCTCTCTCTCTATCTATCTCTCTCTCTTCAATATATACAAATCAATGTATTCGACTCTCAGTTCTACTCAAAACCCTTTCTTTAAAACCCCTTCATTTCATACACCTCATCTTCGTCGTATCAAGTTTCGAACCCATTTTTCAGTCAATTCATCGCATAAACACCAAACCCATCTCAACAATGCTGTTAAATTTGTACCCTTTTCAGAGAATTTGAGACCCACGAGGAGAAGAGTGGGGAAAGAGGAGGTTTTGAGGAATGCAGATAAGGTGTTTGATGAAATTACTAAAAGAGTTTGGAAGATGTTAGTGGGAGTGAACGTGACTATGGGACTTGGTCTCGTGGTCAGATGGAACCTCAAGTTGTTTGCAGGGATGACGACACTTCTAGTCGCGAGACATCCCCTGATTTTGGTGAAGTTGAAAGGGAGAGGGTCAGGCATATTGTTAGAGGATGGATGGAGAGTGGCATCCATCTCCGAATGTTGCACAGAGGAGTGATAGTCCAAGAGCAGAATGGCTTGGTGAAACTGAACGGGAAAGGGTGAGGGTTGTGAGGGAGTGGGTGCAAATGACAAGTCAGCAGAGGAGCGCGTACTAATCGGAGGGAGGAACAAGTTTCTGTACCAGGTGCTCAAGTTCAGGATATAATGGAGCATCGTGCTGTTTCTGATTTTGCTCATCAAGTTCGAGTTTTTGCATTAAATTGCAATGTAGAGCTGTAAGACTCGATAGTTTACAATCATCGTTGTTTGAAGTTACAACTATTACAACTATAAGATAAAGTTTCAAAAAATACTTTCAAGATGAGATAAAAAAAGTAACGGGTACAAGGCAAGAGAATTTTACTTTATGAAATGTCAAGCTATTTGATATATTGCTGACAAAATTTTGTTTTGCACAACAGCATGAAGACGAAGAATTTAAAATTAGCCGGAAGAGGGTAGCAATCACGAGTTAATTTGGGTTTGGCTTTGTTGGACCAGTTGGTCACTTCTAGTTAGTTATTCATGTTTGCATCTTAGAGCAAGTATTCCTCTCAGCTTGTAGTGAATTGGTTTTTCAAGGAAAGTTGTCTTTCGATAAATATATAGTGGTGCATCTCATTGATCTTCTGAAGTACAAATAAGTTTTCTTTTGCTAATCAATGTACAAATATCTAGTTACCAGCATTTATGCTGATCAGAAAAGAAATGGAGAAGAAATACTTAACAGCAAGTCTGTTGTAGAATGCTAATAAGAAACATACAACAATTGATAATAATCATCTGCCTTTCACAATATAGCTAAAGAAGCAGGGATGTTTGTGTTTAAACAAACTGATGCCAGTGTTTTATATGGCAAATGTGATAATCCAATGTCACAAATGCAGCAACTATGTGTGTCAATTGCTTAGGTTCTGAAGTTGACATTACAGAGGTTTTAAAAATCATGATATTATCATTCATTGCATGAAATGCAATACATACTTACAGCCACCTAGAAGTTGGATTCATAGTGTGAATATGTCAGCTCTTCTTTTTCATGCGTGCAGGTAGATGAGTTCGCCATTGGGTAGATAAGCTAATGTATATGTGAGTTTATCTTCCCCTTAATTTTTGAAAAATATAATGAAGTAAACATTTACAACTCTAATTACAATACTGCATTTAAATTAGCTATCTGGATAATCATATATTTATCACCATATTACTGAAAGATTTGTAGACTGTAATTTATATTTACACCACATGGTGTAGTGTTTTATATTTGAACTTACGGCTCTTATCTATGAAATGCTATAGATGGTGTAATTGTCTCCTTGGTCTTAATCCTTCTATAAAGTTAAGCTAGCTTGGGAAACTTCCTGGCTAGAAGTGATTTTGTTATTACTAGTTTTTCATGTCAATCTTAATACTGATTTTGTCTGTGCAGGCATGCTCCGGAGGCCAGCAGAGGTTCTGGGACAAGTACACGTTGCTACAAGAATGCGACCTACAGAGGCCTTCTGGGGATTGGCCTATGGAGGACCTATGTCTTTACTTCCGTTGGTAGTAAGTCATGTTCGTGAAACTACTTTAGAACCTCTACAGGGAACATGTCATTGTCAGTTGCCACAATTGCTCTTGCTGCTCCTATATTTAGAATAATTTCTATGGCAATGGTTAGGTATTAATTGGTGATTTATGGGTTATAAAATATAATGTTTAGTGAATGATCGGATTGTCGATAGTAGGCGAAGTGGTGTATATAATGGGTGAAATGGTGTATAGAATAGTTTGATTGGTTGGATTATAATTTAGTTGTATTTAATGGTTTGTTTTGTAATATTTTGGTTGTATTGAATAGTTTGTTTTGTAATGGGATTAAAATTGTGTTTAGACATGTTTGGTGTTTTTGGATTATATTTTGTAATGGTGAAATTGCAATTTTGAAATTATTATTTTTTTTAAAAAAAATTGACTTTAGGCCTATTTGACCGACGCAATAGGCCAGTTTTGTACTAGTGTACCCTTCAATTCCCAGAAAACCGACCGTTTTTTACCATTCGATCCCTTCGAAGGTGGTCGGTTATATTATGGTGGTCGGTTATAAGTGGTCGGTTATACAAATTAGCACAACTACTGGCATTAAACCGACCGATTGTGCACGTTTGACTATGGTCGGTTATGTGTGCCAGTCAAAATGTATTTTTTTCTTTTTTGAAGTCATAACCGACCGCTGTTGGTCGGTTATGTGTTGCCGACATCTGTTGACAGCTGTCGCCACGTGGTGCCACGTGGTGCCACATGTCCAATTCGGACCCCACATTAGAGAATTTGTAAACACATATAACCGACCAAATTATTGGTCGGTTATGTGTGTTAAACCCGACCAAATGACATAACCAACCAGGCTTAAACCAACCATCCGATTTTGGTCGGTTTTAGTCGTTAAACCGATCGATTCCATTTATAACCGACCGATTCCTTTTATAACCGACCATTTTTGACTGTCGGTTTAAAGCTGTTTTCTTGTAGTGATGAATTATAGTATACTAGCACGGATTTCTTTTAAATATGAAATAATATTTTCATTACTTAAATACTTTATAATCATTTTTAACAAATTTAGTTATTTTAAAAAATCTATGGTAATTGACATATTTAGAACAAATGAAATATGTAAAACTTTGATAAAAAAAATTAATATAATATTATATAATTATATTATATAATTTCAGTATTGCACGAGTGTTAAGATAGTAATATTATATAATACTAGCTTTATACCCGTGTGATATGGGCTAAAAGTAAGCCCTAAAGACACATTTAATGTGGCATTAATTAGGCCAACAATGGTCCAAACGTGGGCCCACCAGATGGGCCCAAAACCCCAATTATAATATTAATTTCGTAATTAATATTGGGGGAAATAAATAGCTCAGCAATAAAAGTTGGATAATGATATTATTTCCACCAGACTTGGCCACCAAGGCATCCAATTCAATATGGAAACTGATTCCTACAAGGAATAAATCTAGAACCTTTCTCAAAGACTTGTCTACCAAGTCTCTGACTCCTACCATAATTCTAAGGCTCCTGCAGCCTATTTAAAGGGTCTAACCCCTCATCTCAGAACTACGTTTTGGACATAGCTCCATACGTTACCCACCACGTTTTGGCTTAATCCTCGAATAAGGACATACAAGCCACTGCGTCCTAGATGAGCTCTCGCTGCCATAGCCTCGAGGGCACCATCACCCAGAACTACGTTGGCTTGATTCTCAATAACGAGATACGTAGGCACTCTGTGAGGACCGATCAGTCTCGTAACACGGAAACAGCCATTAAAGCACGAAGCTCACGAACCCTAGCATTAATTACAATTCGTAACCTAGTTTTTGATCCACAACATTTGGCGCCGTCTGTGGGAAGACAACATCAACCATGGTTCAAACACGAAGAACAACATCGACTGAGGCCATACCCCTTAGCTCTGCTCCACCTGCCATCTCTGATCCGCTCATCACCGCTGAAGAAGGACAATTACCCCCACCAACAGGGACGGTCATTCAACCTCTAACCTCTCAACCCTCAGGGACGATTCCCCATGTTGAAGGAACTTTACCTGACTATCCCTCAAAGCCGAGAAACTAACCCTCTTCAGATGGTGGTTTCTCCTCTTGATAGCGCTGGTCGTACGCTACCTCCGGGGGTACAGATCCACACCACCGATCTCCCTTTGAATACCAACCCGATGTATGGGCTGCCTAATTATCCCCCTCAACACAGAGAACCTGGACCGAGCGGTCATGCCTTACAGATCCGAGATCGAGAGTACGATGATTACTCTGGTCCCTATACTGATGATTCAACATCTGCGGATGACGATGATGATCGTGATGAAGCCCCGAGGAGGCGACGTGCTAGTAGAGAACCTTGAAGGAGGTCCCAAAGAATCCATGATGGACCCCCACAAACGGCTGAGGAAAGGATTAAGGCTCATGAGGCTGAGATCCAAAGGCTGAAGGATGATATTGCTAGAGAGCAAGCAAGGCGAAGTCTGATTCAACCTCCTCCAGTTACAGGGAGGATTCCCATTATAAATCTGGAGAGGCCCTCAAGGAGACAACGAAGGGTCGAAGCCCCAACTGAAAAATCGACAAGGGTGGAGACCCCCAAAAGTGACCCTAGGGATCCGATGCCCCTTGGGGATCCTGATGATCCCACACCCCCGTTTACTGAGGAGGTAATGAATGCTCGTATATCCAAGAAGTTCAAGATGCCAACTATTAAGGCTTATGACGGAACGGGTGATCCCGCAAATCACGTTAGGACGTTTTCAAACGCACTGCTATTGCAACCTGCAAGTGACGCCTTGAAGTGTAGGGCGTTCCCTCAAACCCTGTCGGGTATGGCTCAAAGATGGTACAGCCGCTTACCTGCAAACTCGATTGGCTCTTTCAAGAAGTTAAGCGCTGCCTTTGTGAGTCAATTCACCAGCGGAAGAGTTCATGAGAAAAGTTCTGCATCCCTCATGTATGTGGTACAGGGGAAGAATGAGAATCTGAGAGATTATCTCAAGAGGTTCACCAAGGAGACGTTGAACATCACCGACTTAGAGAACAGGGTGGCCATGGTAGCCCTGGAACATGGCACTATTGACCTGTACTTTAAAAGGTCGTTGGCAAAGCATCCACCTGAGAATATGGCTGAACTCCAACGGAGGGCTGATAAGTATATCAAGGCCGAGGATAGTACCAAAAAGGATGTCGTGATAAACAATGGCAAGGGTAACAATGATACAAAGAAGCGAAAGCAAGACCATGAGTATGATGACCACGAGAATGATGCTAGGGACAAGTATCCCCGAACTAGCGAGGACTCCGACTATGCCCCTAAGAAGAACCATGGACGGAGGTTCACTGAGTATGCAAGGTTGAATACTTCTAGAAGTCGAATCTTGTTTGACATTGAAAAGGATAAGGATTTCTGATGGCCGAAGCCACTCAGGGGTGATCCCTCGAAGAAAAACAAGAATCAGTATTGCAGATTCCACAGAGATGTGGGGCATGACACTGATGATTGCAAGCAACTCAAAGATGAGATCGAGTTTTTAATCCGTAGAGGGAAATTGAGCCACTTCACTAAGGGTGAAGATCGTGTTAATCAAATTAGAAATTATAATAGAAGGGATGACGTTCACGATCGCAACCCACAACCCCGAGGGCCAGTAATCAACATGATCTCAGGAGGCCCGACTGCGGCCGGCACAACAAGGAATTCTCGGAAGGCTTATGCCAGAGAAGTGATACACATCGTGGGAGAGGCCCCGAAGCAGGCTAGGACTGAAATCACAATTGGTTTTGACGATTCTGATCTTGAAGGGGTGAAGTTCCCCCATGACGACCCGTTGGTCATAACTCCTGTAATTGGAAACTCAGAAGTGAAGCGAGTCTTGATAGATAATGGAGCTTCCGTTGACGTTCTATTTCATGATGCATTTGTGAAGATGGGTTACAATGATTCTCAGTTGACCCCCAATAACATGCCTATATATGGATTTAATGGAGTAGGATCTAAAGTTGAAGGGACTATTCAATTGCCCATGACTATTGGACAGGAGCCCAAGAAGGCCACTCAGATGTTGAACTTCCTGGTAATCAAGGCGGTTTCAACGTACAACGCTATCCTCGGAAGGACTGGACTTCATGCATTCAAGGCTGTTGCCTCAACTTATCATATGAAGATTAAGTTTCCAACCAGGAATGGTGTTGGAGAACAAAAGGGTGATCAGAAGATGGCAAGAAGTTGTTACGTATCCGCGTTAAGGGTTGATGGAATCGGGGGGCAGGTACTTCCGATCGAAGACATGGATGTCCGTGGTGATGATGAACACCGAGGAAAGCCAGCAGAGGACTTAATACCTATTCCTCTGGAGCTAGGTGACCCTGAGAAGGTGACTTATATAGGAGCCTCTTTGAAGGAACCCCTGAAGGGCAAGTTGATAGTATTCTTGCAAGAAAATAGCGATGTGTTTGCTGGGATAGCAGCTGATATGCCAGGGATTGATCCCCAACTCATAAATCACAGATTGAATGTCGATCCTAATCGGAAGATAATACAGCAGAAGAAGAGAAATTTTGCTCTTGAAAAGCAGGAGGCCATTAAACAAGAAGTTGACAAGCTCTTAGAGGCTGGGTTTATTGAAGAAATTCAGTTTCCCGAATGGTTGGCTAACCCTGTGATGGTCAAGAAAGCCAAAGGTAAGTGGAGGATGTGTATAGACTTCACCGACTTGAATGACGCATGCCCTAAGGATTGCTTCCATTTACCAAGGATAGACATGTTAATAGATGCCACAGCAGGACATGAGATGCTGAGCTTCATGGATGGTTTCAGCGGCTACAATCAGATTAAGATGCACAAGGATGACGTCCCTAAGGTATCTTTCATAACTAACTTCGGTGTTTTCTGCTATCTTGTTATGGCTTTCGGTCTAAAAAATGCAGGAGCTACTTACCAACGACTGGTGAATAAGATATTCGCCCATCTAATTGGAAAAACCATGGAGGTCTATGTTGATGACATGCTAGTCAAGAGCCTGTTCAAGGCAGACCACATTAAGCACCTTAGAGAGGCATTCGAAGTGCTGGGGCACCACAAAATGATGTTGAATCCAGCCAAGTGTGCCTTTGGCGTTGGATCAGGCAAATTTTTGGGTCTGATGGTTTCAAAGAGAGGCATAGAGGCCAACCCTGACAAGATCAAGGCGATCTTAGACATGGAGCCACCACGCTCTATAAGAGATGTGCAGAAGTTGACAGGCCGGGTAGCGGCTTCAGGAAGATTCATCTCCAAGTCTGGTGACAAATGCTTGCCTTTCTTTCAAGCATTGAAGAAGGTGAAAATTTTTGAATAGACTAATAAAAGCCAAGAGGCCTTTGAACAGTTGAAGAAGTACATGGCCGAAGCCCAGTTGTTGGCCACGCCAAGTCCCGGAGAAACTCTTTATCTGTATCTAGCAATGTCTGAACAAGCATTGAGTGCCATCCTCGTTAAGGAAGAGAACAAGGTTCAGAGGCCCATCTACTATGTAAGCAAGGTGCTCCACGGAGCCGAGTTAAATTACTCTCCCATTGAGAAGTTCGCCTTGGCATTGATAGCTGCCTCGAGTAAGTTACGCCCGTACTTCCAGGCACATAAGATTGAAGTCCTAACGGACCAACAGTTGAGAAACATATTGCATAGGCCGAAGGCTAGTGGAAGGCTAATCAAGTGGGCGATTGAACTTGGAGAATTTGACATCACGTATAAGCCTCGAACAGCCATAAAGGCTCAAGCATTGGCTGACTTCGTGGTTGAATGTACCATTCGCAACCAAGAAGTCGGGGGGCAGGAGATAGTAACCACCCCTGGAAGAGAGGATAAAGATGAGGAGCTTGTACCTGATCAGAAGAAATATTGGGTGCTCTGTTTTGATGGAGCATCAAAAACAAAATCTAGTGGTAAAGGTTTAGTTTTGCAAAGCCCCGATGGGTTCACAGCTAAGTATGCCTTGAAGTTGGATTTTTCGATAATCAACAACGAAGCTGAGTATAAAGCCTTGATAGCCGGATTGGGCTTGGCCAGAATCATGAGAGTCAAGAACCTCAAAGTTTGTGGATATTCAAGACTGGTAGTCTCACAAGTGAATGGTGAATTTGAAGCTAAGGATGAAACTATGGCCAAGGACTTGAGAGTCGTGAAGGCCGTTATGACTCAGTTTGATGAGTGTTGTGTAGAGCACATTCCTAGGGAAGAGAACGTTAAGGCCGATGCCCTCTCAAAGTTTGCTTCTTCTGAAATAGAGAATTATGTGAAGACTTTTTACCTCCAGGTCCTGAAGACCCCACCATCAATTCGAAATTGGTAGCACCAGTTGATGTAAGCTGAAGGATAGACCCTCTTAAAGCTCATCTTGAGACTGGTAGGCTCCCTGATAATGCCTTAAAGGCACAGGAGCTGTTAGTAAGAATAAAGGTCCTTTGTCACTCCATACTCAAAATCTTGAATCTCAAATCCTGACACAAAATTTCAGCCTTGATGGCTAAAAAGGCTGTCTGCCCCCAATCGAGTTCGACATTTGAGTTTAAGGACTTGAATCAAGAGCCGTCAATCGAATTCAAACCAAAGCAAGGTCCTGTAAGCATAAGAAGAAGGTTGGAAACCTAGAATCAAGATAAAGGGTTAACAACCAGCCAAAGCACACCAGACTTGAAGTCAAGTGCTGAGTGGCAAGAGAACTTCTTGAACGATCAACCGAGAAGCAAGACCTCCATCATATGTAGCAAGGGGGCAAGAGCTAAGGGACTCCATCATTTTTACATGAGAGTTAAGGGTTGATGAAGACCAATAACCATGAATGAATTCAAGGTTTAAAACCAAGGATTCAACAAGCGAGTTAAGACCCAGAAGGTCATGAAAGTTATGAAAGCCAATTTGAAGTGAAGGATGTATGTTTGGTCATCAACTTTAAATAACGACATGCGATGATCGGTCACTGACGTTGAGGTCCAAATATCGATTAATTGACGTTGAGGTCCAAATATTGGCGTTCATATACTGACGATGAGGTTCAAGGACCAAGCAATGGCCGACCGAGCTCTTGTTCCAGTCAATTGAAGTTGATGTTCGAAATGTGATGTTCAATGTGATGAACCGAGAGCCACAACTTTCAAAGTTGAGGCCACAACTTTCTAAGACCACGAATGGTTTTAGATCCTAGGCCCGAGGTCCATAACTTTCTAAGACCACGGATGGTTTTAGATTCTAGACCCGAGCTCCATAACTCTCTAAGACCACGGATGGTTTTAGGTCCGGGCACCTTAGCCAACCACGAAGTGGCCGACCACCATACCCGGAATGCAGAGCATCAGAAGAGAGCATCCTACCACTACAACCGAAGGGTTAAGGAGAGGTTCTTTCGGCAAGGTGAACTGGTTCTAAGGAAGATAGAAGCTTCTGGAGTGGGTCAGAAGGGAAAGCTAGCCCCTAATTGGGAAGGGCCGTATCGAGTCAAGAAGACGCTAGGACGAAGATCCTACAAGTTGGAGACCTTGGATGAGAACGAGGCCATCCATCGTTTATAGATGAAAAAAGGACAGAAATTATCCGCGTTATACAGAAAGAATCTTTATAATTCATACAAGCCGGAGAAGAAACAGCTGATATATTTGCTGAAGTCACGAAACGGACGACCTTCGAAAGGATGATTGCGCCTAAGAAGTTAAGTAACGAGTTTAGCCTTAAGCACAAGATTAGCAGTGCTAATCATGAATTAAGGAGTAATATCTTTAGGAGTCACGAATGACCAAAATGACGACTAAAGATCAAGATCAAGGTTCTTGATCCTTAGGATCACGGATGATTTTAGATCCTAGATCCCTGACGACTTTAGATCAAGATCGAGCTTCTGAATCCTTAGGATCGAGATCGAGGTTCTGGATCCTTGAAAGTCACGGGTGACCAAGATACTAAATTAGAGATCAAGATCGAGCTTCTGAATCCTTAGGATCGAGATCGAGGTTCTGGATCCTTGAAAGTCACGGGTGACCAAGATACTAAATTAGAGATCAAGATCGAGCTTCTGAATCCTTAGGATCGAGATCGAGGTTCTGGATCCTTGAAAGTCACGGGTGACCAAGATACTAAATTAGAGATCAAGATCGAGCTTCTGAATCCTTAGGATCGAGATCGAGGTTCTGGATCCTTGAAAGTCACGGGAGACCAAGATACTAAATTAGAGATCAAGATCGAGCTTCTGGATCCCTAGGATCGAGATCGAGGTTCTTGATCCTCAAGTTCCATGAATAGGTTTTCAGGTCCGGGTTTCTTCACCAACCACGAAGTGGCCGACCACGAAACTCCAAGGAGCCGTAGCCGACCACGAAGCAGCCGACCATGACACCTGAAGGAGCTAATTACGTTTAAGGAAGATAAAACACTATCAATTAGTCTTTGCTAATAAAGAGACTGATTATGCTCTGAAAGGAGGTATACAACATCCAAATGTCAAGGACGTGATTCAAGAACGAGACTCCAGGCATTGCGACAAGCTCCGAGAGGCACGACAAAGCAACCATGGAGCACCTGACAGGCAACCAGAAGCACCCGGTAGGCAACCAGGATCTCCTGGCAGCCGACCAGGTGCCATGAAGAAGCTCTGGCTGACCAGGATCTCCTGGCAGCCGACCAGGTGCCATGGAGAAGGTCTGGCCGACCAGGATCACCTGGCAGCCGACCTCCTGGCACCTCCCGTCGGTTGGTCGGATCGTTTGATGGTTCTGTTGAAGGTTTCTCACTTTCCGTGACAAACATTGACCTTCGAATTAGCACCATATAGTGCCGTTTTATGCCATTTAACGTCGTTTACAAAAACTTTGAAACGTCGTTTAAGCATCGTGTGACATCATTAAAGTCAACCTGGATCTCCCGTCAATCTGCCGGCGATCAAGAAGCACATGTCAGGTGATCAAGAAGCACATGTCAGGCGATCAAAAAGCACCTGACAGGCAACCAGAAGCACCCGGCAGGCAACCAGGATCTCCTGGCAGCCGACCAGGTGCCACAAAGGGGGTCTGGCCGACCAGGATCTCCTGGCAGCCGACCAGGATCTCCTGGCAGCACATGTCAGGCGATCAAGAAGCACATGTCAGGCGATCAAGAAGCACATGTCAGGCGATCAAGAAGCACCTGACAGCCGACCAGGATCTCCTGGCAGCCGACCAGGATCTCCTGGCAGCCGACCAGGAGCACCTGGCAGCTGGCCAGGACCCTTGTCGGCTGACTCGCTGCCCGGAAGAGGTTACAATTGTCCCGAATCTCCTCCGTTTAGTGCCGTTTAACGCCGTTTAGTGCCGTTTAGCACCGTTTAGTGCCGTTTAGCACCGTTTATCGCCGTTTAGCATCGTTTAACATCGTTTAAATGTCGTTTAAGGCTGTTTAGCACCGATTAATGTCGTTTAGTGCCGTTTAGCACCGTTTAGTGCCGTTTAGCACCGTTTATCGCCGTTTAGCGTCGTTTAACATCGTTTAAACGTCGTTTAAGGCTGTTTAGCACCGATTAGTGTCGTTTAGTGCCGTTTAGCACCGTTTAGTGCCGTTTAGCACCGTTTATCGCCGTTTAGCGTCGTTTAACATCGTTTAAAAGTCGTTTAAGGCTGTTTAGCACCGATTAGTGTCGTTTAGTGCCTTTTAGCACCGTTTAGTGCCGTTTAGCACCGTTTATCGCCGTTTAGCATCGTTTAACATCGTTTAAAAGTCGTTTAAGGCTGTTTAGCACCGATTATTGTCGTTTAGTGCCGTTTAGCACCGTTTAGTGCCGTTTAGCACCGTTTATCGCTGTTTAGCGTTGTTTAACACTGTTTAAACATTATTTAAGGATGTTTAGCGCTGTCTAGTGCCGTTTAGCGCCGTTTAGTGCCGTTTTATGCCGTTTAACGTCGTTTAAACATTGTTTAAGCATCGTTAAGGCTGATTAGTGCCGATTAGCATCGAATTAACATTGTCATGAACGCGTCGGTCGCTCCCCGCTTTACATAAAGACAATACTCGTGAAACACTAGTGTACAAAGATGAACCCTGACCCAAGTCTCGAAAAAGGCCGCTAAAACTTCAAGGAAAACCTGATCAGTTTTCCTAGAAGTTGGGGGGCAAATGATATGGGCTAAAAGTAAGCCCTAAAGACACATTTAATGTGGCATTAATTAGGCCAACAATGGTCCAAACGTGGGCCCACTAGATGGGCCCAAAACCCCAATTATAATATTAATTTCGTAATTAATATTGGGGGAAATAAATAGCTCAGCAATAAAAGTTGGATAAGGATATTATTTCCACCAGACTTAGCCACCAAGGCATCCAATTCAATATGGAAACTGATTCCTACAAGGAATAGATCTAGAACCTTCCTCAAAGACTTGTCTACCAAGTCTCTGACTCCTACCATAATTCTAAGGCCCCTGCAGCCTATTTAAAGGGTCTAACCCCTCATCTCAGAACTACGTTTTGGACATAGCTCCATACGTTACCCAGCACGTTTTGGCTTAATCCTCGAATAAGGACATACAAGCCACTGCGTCCTAGATGAGCTCTCGCCGCCATAGCCTCGAGGGCACCATCACCCAGAACTACGTTGGCTAGATTCTCAATAACGAGATACGTAGGCACTCTGTGAGGACCGATCAGTCTCGTGACACGGAAACAGCCATTAAAGCACGAAGCTCACGAACCCTAGCATTAATTATAATTCGTAACCTAGTTTTTGATCCACAACACCGTGCAATGCACGGATTGCTTTGTAAAATGATAAAAATATATGTATTTTTTGATAATTTTTCTGTATTTTATTAACATTAATTTGTACTATTTTAGTTGTTATTTTATTTTTTACCTGAAATTCATGTTTTTCTAATTTTCAAATTATTAAATGTTAATATTTACTTCACTCAATAACTTTAGAGATAATAACCAAAATACCCATTTTCTACTTAGGTCTTGCCCGATCTGTCCATGTCACGAAGTTGGTCTTGTTTACCCACATAACACGCCTCTTGTAACAACGTATTTGCAAATTAACAAATCTTGCAATTTTTATTCCTAAATCTCATCTCTCCTAATGTGTGTGTCTGTTTATGCAGTTATGTAGACACATCTATAGTTATGTAAGTATACAAACACACCATAATATCGATCTTTTTCATTCACGTATCACCACCATAAAAAATTCACACATACAATACATCTCTCTACCCCGAGTTTCATACCTACCCCTCTCTCCTCCCTTGACATCACCCAACAACATGCCGCACCCACCAACAAAAACTAAACCAATACACGAGGATGGACAATACACACTTATCCTATCATCGTAATAAGTGGATACGTATCAAGTGACAGTGTATCACATTGATACAGCATCCGGTCTGGCGTATTGACTCAGATGACACTATTTTCTTAGACAGTTTTTGAGACAAATCGCCCTTATAAATATCGTATATGTCATATACGTTGCTAGTAGTGACGCATCAAGTGATACGTCTCTGAAAATCGCGTGTTAAGTCAGTATTTTAGGCCACCCTTCTGCGCGAGCGGTATATTGGGCAACTATCACCTAAAAAAGGATAAATGGGGCCTTTACCCATAACTTTATTATACTCTATATAATTAATTTTGATTTTTCTCTCTAAAATAAGGTGTACAAATTGGTTATTTCTTTAATTTTCTTAATATTATTTAAAATATTATTATTATTACTTCTTAAATGACACATCTGCCCTTTATAACTATCAAACCACATAACTCATACATCTATTAACATTAATTTTTTTATTTTAGTTGTTTATATATTTTTTTCACTCAAAAACTTTACTATACTCTATTTAATTAATTTTGATTTTCTGTGAAAAATTCCAAAATAATATGGGATAATTGGCTAATACATAACTAAACTCGTGCCTAACTTGCAGTTGGGTAACTTAATTCGAAAAGCTTGCAGTCAACTCATCAAAGTAATTAAAACTTGCAATCGAGTAACTACCGTTAACTCCATCTAACGGCCCTGACGGAAATCTGACGTGGCATGCTTATGTGTTAAAAATTTACACGTTGTTTGCTGAGGTGGTGAAATCAAATAGATAATTATTGAAATAGATTTTTAAAATTTACAAAATAATTCCCAAAACAACTTTGTAAATTTTTTTTTACAGTTTTCACAAGATCAAACAACAGCTCAATAAGAACACAACCGGAATATTTTTGAAGATGGCCAGATTCTGGAAAAATCCGGCGACCATTTTCAGTTTCCGGCGACTTTCAAAAACTCCGATGACATTTGTAATCCGATTTTTCAATGATTTGATTTTTCTTCCGTTACGGCCATTAAATCCATCCAAGCAAGTGTCTTCGTCAGTAAGAGCAGCACTAATCCATGTTGTAACATCACTCATTTGGGAGTTAAATGTTTGACCATTAAGTTTTCTTAGTACATAGAGTGATTTATGCTGATTGTCGATTGAATCTTGAAAACACTCGATGTAGTCCAGAAGGGCACCTTTATTTCTTCCTCCTGTAGAACTCAATTTCGTCAAATGATAAGCGACTCCCTTGGCTTCACTAATGGTCACAAACACATAATCATAAAAATCAAAATCATCACCACATAACACAGCCCCCACATTGCCCAAATCAAAACACACATAATCAATTCACCCATTTCCTACAACCCCCACGCCTACAACACACACCTCCAATTCACCCCCAACAACCCAGTCACCTCCAATTGTATCGAGACCCATCAAGAATTACGACAAAAATCAAGACAAAAAACTGATAACACAAACACAACCCAAAAACTGATAACACAAACACAACCCAAAAACAACCAATTTGACCCAGAAAAATCCATACAATCTCACAACTTTTTTCATATATCGAAATTATATTAAAAATCCGGTCAAAACACGAACAATCCAGCGACAAAAGAATTTCCGGTCAATTTAAGAATTCCAGTGAGAATAAAAGAAGCCCATAAAAATTTGATTAAATTATATATACTCTAACCGAAAGAATTTGAAGGGAAAAAATATAGAAATTATTTTAGAGATTCCGGATAGTACTTTGAACAAGCAACTCAATATATTTGGTGTGCTTTTTCTTTGGAATACTTCCACAATTTATAGGCATTCAAATACCTCCTCCATCCCCATTTGTAACTGCCCCATTAATTATATTAATCAAAACCATTAATACATTTACTATGTAACTTACAAAGATATGATTATTTGTAATTACTAATCACATTTATGTATTTGTTCAATTTATTTTATTTGACAAATTAAGTCAAATATAACATCTCCCACTTGATGTATTTGTCAAATATTTTTCGTGACTCCCACATTTTCTAGAGTCTATAAGTTAAGTGTAAATTTTCACTTTTCATTAGAGTTGAATTTCATATTTCATGACTCAAATTCTCGAGTCCAATCAAACCAACATGTTTGACAAAAACTTTCACAGAAATATTTTCTGTTAATCTCGAATTAAGCATTGTCACTTTCACTTCTTGCAATACATTCATTTTTCTTACTTTTCCAACTTCAACTCTATTATAACTCAGTAGTTCTTCAGAAATTGAATTCTCATAACCTTCAAAATTTGCACCGAAACAACCAATGTCTTCAGGCACGTCTGCTTCATAACCAATTAGCGGTGCAATGTACACTTCTTGTACTTTATTATCCTATTCACAACCTTTCATCAGGATTGATTAGGATTTCATTTGTATCCATTCACTAGATCAATTAAATACGTCAAGTCAAGTCAATCGATTACACAACATCAAACTTTCAACTACTTGCGCAAATGATACATTAAGTGCCTTTTCCACATTAACCGTTTCCCCATTACCAATGGGTTGGCGCCAGACTGCAATTTTGCATCCTAAAACGATTAAGCATTTCACTCGGATACCTTTCTGATTCACACTAAATATTCAAAATATTTAATTCCCTGAACATATCAGATTTCACTCATATTCTCAACTTTCCCACTAAGTTCCAACTTAGTTTTGTTGAACATTCCTTTATTAATTACCGACAACAATATATCATTAACATACACTGATATTATTGTAAACGAACTCCCACTTTTCAAAATACAGACACTATTGTCCAATTCATTCTCGGTAAAATTTTCTCAATTTTTGTGTAAAACCTTTCACAATTGGACATATTTTAGACACATTTTTCTTAACTTTTCCTTTCAAAAATTCATACACAACCTATGAATTTTCTATATTGGGGTTGATCACACAACTCCCACACTTGATTCTTTCAAAATTGATTCAAAATCATTTTTCATTATTTTCCTTTGATAATTCTGATTCTTGCGAAAAACAAGATTATGCACTATTAAATTCAATAGCGATATTCAGATCATGATCATAATATTCATTTCTATCCACTTCAAACACATGTCTCAATATTTAAAAAAACATCATTGTCATAATCACATAAAAGACATGTCTTGTATCCTCAAATACAGTTTCTTATTCCCCGGAATATTTTTGAAAATTGCTTTTCTATTTTCAATCAATTAACAATTTTCCGATTTTTCCCACTTCTAGACGGGTGTCAATGATCATTCCATTTTCAAGGCACTTGCCCTTATTCCTTATTCCTTTCTTGAGTTCCTCTAACTCAATCAAAAAAATTATTTTTCAGCAAATTAATATTTCATATGCTCTCTATTCTGAGCATCACTAAAAATTTCCCTTTTCGAGTGCCATTTTTCTTCAACAATAATTTCCAAATTATCTCGAAACAATTAATTTCTTAATTTCTGACCCCTCATACATCATTATCCGATCCATTCAATTTTTCATATTCACCGAAAATAATTAAAGCAATGCCTCTGCTTTTTATGCGGAAAGAAAACTCTGAAACATGGACCCAGTAAGATTAAGACCAGCAAATTAGAACAACAAAACTAATAAAAAATTACAAAGCAGTAGACACGCAATATGTTATATAATAATACAAATCAAATTCTCTTAAAACAATCATTATTTAAAAATTTTATACTCTATTTTATGAGTATAAAAAAAATTCCTCTAACATAGTCTTTTTCAATTATAATCTTCTGATTGTCTTAAAATAATCTATATTTTAATTTTTCCGGCTCCAAATAAATAATAATGCTGCCATTCAATTCTTCAATATTAACGAATTCAGATGTAACCAACATATTTACCAATTCCGATAAAGTAATTTGTATTCTCGTCATTCCAAATTACTTTAATCCACAAATATTTTTCCAGCTCCAAATAAATAATGGATGCCACTCAATTTCACAATAATATTCAAATCGTATATGCATAATCAGCTCCAGACATAATACAAGAAGCTCACAATACAAATCACAAGAGATGGTAAACAATCCTAATAAGAAAGAATAATAAGCTGCTCGTAATGGGGGGAAATTAACAATTATTCACAAAAAAAAAAACCACATTCATGAGTACACGCAAGAGATGAACAATATATATGTGATATAAGAAATCTAACATGAACAAGATCAAAAAAAAATTAATGACAAGATCATAAAAAGGATTATGTAAATCTAACATGAACAAGTAGGCCAATAACTAAAAATATTTAGATGAAAAGATCAGGAGGATATAAGGCTACTTTATTGATGCACACACAAAAAACATGGACTACGGAAAAATTATTAGATCAAGTGATTTTAGTCACAAAAAAAAAAGGTTATGCAAGAAAAACAAAAAAAAAAATGCAATCCATGGACAAGTAATCAAAGTTATCACATATTTAAGGCTAAGCACATAAATTAAGAAATCACTAAAACTAGGCTAGACAAGTATATAAGGTTGGGAAAAAGAAAAACTAAGATATCAAAAAATGCATAAACTAGTACAATATACATGCTATTGAGAACGGTAAACAAGGCGGCCAAAAACAACACTAACCACCTAAACATGCATTTCATTCACGTGATACGGATTAAAACCTTAAGACATAATTAGTGAGATAAACAAATAAAATATTCGCACGCAAGCCAAAAAAAAAGGAATAAAAGAGGTATATCATGCTATAATAGAAGCAACAAACTCAGTAGCCAGATTGGACAGTACAAACAACGAAAATTGCAGCTTGTGACAATGAAACCGTCAGGCAGCGGAGGATCAATGTGAGCTCTGATACCAATGAAAGAATTTGAAGAGAAAAAATATAGAAATTATTTTAGAGATTCCGGATAGTACTTTGAACAAGCAACTCAATATATTTGGTGTGTTTTTTCTTTGGAATACTTCCACAATTTATAGGCATTCAAATACCTCCTCCATCCCCATTTGTAACTGCCCCATTAATTATATTAATCAATACCATTAATACATTTACTATGTAACTTACAAATATATGATTATTTGTAATTACTAATCACATTTATGTATTTGTTCAATTTATTTTATTTGACAAATTAAGTCAAATATAACACTAACACTACCCGATTTACAACTCTACGAAATCAAAAACATTAACCATGAGCCAAATCGGAAATTTCGATTATACCTCAAAACTCGAGAAGTTTAAAAGCTTGATCTGTTGGTGGGTATAGATAAAGGATATTGACAGCTTCGTTTTGGTTACTCAAATTCTGAATTTGGTCCACAAAAACGTATAGAACAGTGGGTTTAATCCTTGTTGCAGGTGAAGAACAGGAGGGATGTTCAGCCGAGAGAAAAGAGAGACAACCGCGGGGGGGGGGGGGGTGTTGGGTGGGTAGATTAGGATATACAGTATATTATTTAGGCTATTAGAATATATATTATTTAGGCTACTAAAAATTATTTAGGATATTCATATAAGTCTATGTGGCAGCTGATTTGCTAAATACGAGGAGAGAGAAAAGTCTATGTGGCAGCTGATTTGTCCAAAATTAACGGACTTCCATTAAAAGTCAACAAAAGTTAACGGTCGTGCAAGTTTTTAATAGTTTAGTTATGAGATTGCAAGTTTTAATTAGTCTAATAACGTTAATGCAAGTTTTTTGAGTTTGATTACCCAACTGCAAGTTGAGTACGAGTTCAGTTATGAATTTTCCAATTAACCCAAAATAATACCTATATGTCCTATTCATATATAATTTTTGAAATAAGGTGTACAATTTAGGGTAAGTGCCCTGAATACCCACTTTTTATTGTTTCATAACCAAAATGCCCAGATTCAGGAAGTACCGCCCTAAATGCCCACCATATACGTCACTTGCATGGGCATATGTGGTGTCACGCACTAGTACAAAAATTGCCATATGCATCTGTTAAAAAGGTCATTTGCATCTGTTTTCAGCAAACACGTATGGAGGAATCACTGAGAGTATTTGCGTCTTTTGGGAAACAGACGCATATAGGCTAATGCGTCTGTTATTAACTGACGCATAAAACAGGGAAACTGATGCAAAAAGTTTTATCTTTTGCGTCTGCTTCTTGTTAACCGATGCATAAATTTTTTTGCATCTGTCAACAACCGACGTATAAAGTCCTTGAACAGGCGCAAAAAGTTTTTTTTTTTGCGTCTGTTATACTAGAACATTCGCCAAAGGTCTCTTTTTTTAAATATTTATTTTGTATTTTTAGCTATACCTGTCCAAACCGATAATTTGAATTTATTACCCCATATTTTCACTAAGCACCAGTCCATGCCAATAATTTGCATGCATACATATTTTTGCTCGACCACAAAATACCAAATTCAAGTCCAGCAAAAATATTAAAATTACTAATTTTACAGAATGAAACAGTACTCGATTAACAAAAACCAACAATAATCTTAAATTTCAACTTGTTCCACCAAAGTACAATGTTTCAGGACAATTAAAAAACCTTAACTTCAAATTTTTCAAAAATTAAATTAACAACTCCATCATACCTACCAATCCTATACGGTAACAGCCCGACTTTTCGGACTATTAATTCTAAATCAAAAACTAAAATAAAATACAATTTATTAATCAAAAAGTTTATTACAAAGGTACTTATTACAAAAGCGCAGCTAAGAATGATACTCTAAAAGCTAATCTACTACGAACCTAAGCTCCTCGAACTCCAATGTTATCCCACTCGATTTTATACCAAACCTGAAAATTGTAAGTAATGAGCTATACAGCCCAGCAAGTAACCAATCGATCCAACTAGTAGGGCCAAATAACATATATACACGCATTATACAAGATAATCAATACGGTATATTATGATACACGAAACAATAACTTTCGATGCACATATTCTTATTCGATACGATACGACATAACAATAATAACTTGAAACCCACAATTCATACCACGACCACTACAACCCGGTGATAACGGTCCTAAACTTTAGAAAACAGTCCTTACAACCCAGTGACTCGGTCCTAAGTCTTTATTTTCGCAAACCATGGCATAAATTAGAGTTCCAATACTATTGCTTACACATAACAAATATGTAATAACACATATCAATTCAAAATAAATAATCACTTAGCCTAAGATTTAATAATCAAATAAACACACATAACGCATACTTTTGAACACACTATAAAGAACGATCAGAAACTTACCTCTACGCGGAAATTCAAGAATCAAATCATCCTTGATCATATATTCAATCCTGACCAGATCTATTTTTAGCATATTTGACCCTCTAAACGATGTTTTCTTGAAAAACGCAAAGAACGAAAGTTGTAGATTACGAAAAGATCTTTCCGACAAGTCTAGAATCAACGAATTCTGACTTACGATGAATTTTCTACGAATTTTAAAAGACTGCTGATTTTCTGTGTGAAAAAGACATACGAATTTTGATAATAAAGATGAGAAAAAAGAATATGATGTTTATATACCGGTACAAAATCCTAAATCCAAACCTACTAATTATCCGTATTCAAATCTCATCCACAATTTAGGCCCAATTAAGTTAAACCAATTTTTAATTCCTAATAATTCTATAATTTCAATCCCTTTTTTCTATTATTCTTTTATTATTATTATTCTAAAATTTATGGGATATTACATACTACCCTCCTTAAAAAGAATTTGGTCCCCAAATTCTCAAACTCCTATACTTCAAAAGTTCATGATACATCTATTCTAAAATTCTAGTCCTAGCGACAGTCTAAAGGATCGCATCCTAGAGAATGTACTAGTCCCATACCTAATACACTCCGAAGGACAGCCTGCTCTTGATACCAAATGTAACAGCACAACTTTTCGGACTATTAATTCTAAATCGAAAACTAAAATAAAATACAATTTATTAATCAAAAAGTTTATTACAAAGGTACTTATTACAAAAGCGCAGCTAAGAATGATGATCTAAAAGCTAATCTACTACGAACCTAAGCTCCTGGAACTCCAATGTTATCCCACTCGATTTTATACCAAACCTGAAAATTGTAAGTAATGAGTTATACAGCCCAGCAAGTAACCAATCGATCCAACTAGTAGGGCCAACTAACATATATACACGCATTATACAAGATAATCAATACGGTATAGTACGATACACGAAACAATAACTTTCGATACACATATTATTATTCGATACGATACGACATAATAACAATAACTTGAAACCCACAATTCATACCACGACCACTACAACCCGGTGATAACGGTCCTAAACTTTAGAAAACTATCACTACAACCCGATGACTCGGTCCTAAGTCTTTATTTTCGCAAACCATTAAATAAATCAGAGTTCCAAGACTATTGCTTACACATAACGAATATGTAATAACACATATCAATTCAAAATAAATAATCACTTAGCCTAAGATTTAATATCAAATATACACACGTAACGCATACTTTTGAACACACTAGAAAGAACGATCAGAAACTTAACTTTACGAGGAAACTCAAGAATCAAATCATCCTAGATCATATATTCAATCCTGACCTGATATATTTTTAGCCTATTTGACCCTCTAAACGATGTTTTCTTGAAAAACGCAAAGAACGAAAGTTGTAGATTACGAAAAGATCTTTCCGACAAGTCCAGAATCAATGAATTCTGACTTACGATGAATTTTCTACGAATTTTAAAAGACTGCTGATTTTGTGTGTAAAAAAGACATACGAATTTTGATGATAAAGATGAGGAAAAAGAATATGACCGAATGCATACCAGACCCAACAACCCATCACAGGTCACTCCAAAAGTGCTAGCATATTGGTACACATTCTTCATTTACTTGTATCTATAAAGGAACCGAATACTCTCAATCTAATCGATGTGGGATGTTACATATTCATTCGTAAAATAATCGGCACACACATATTTACACACATATATACGCACATACGTGAGAGAGATAGAGAGAGGGAGAGGGAAGTTACCAGTATGATTGATTATGCCCCTGAATCGAACTGATTGAGAGAGGGAGAGGGAATCAGGGCTTATCCGTAGGTTCACTCAATCAATATGGAATTAGATTTCTTTGAATCGTAGTCAATCGTAATCAAACTAGATTTCTTTGAATTTTGTGAAATTGCAGAGCAGGGGCTCAGAGTGAGATCAAGTGTAATAATCGTGTTATGTGAAATTGGGGGTAATCAATTTTGTCACAATATGATTTGTTTTCTGATTTTCTTTTTAATTAATTATTGTCATATGTTTTTATTACATTTATTTTATAAATTTTTTTAATTAACCTTTATACGCCTGTTTTAAAAGGTATGACATATATAGTTAAACTATATACGTCTGTTGTAAAATAACAGACGCGAATAATTTTCCAACAGACGTATAAAACTACCTTATATGACTGTTCAGGCACAATAGACGAATAAACATGTTTCTTTCTAGTATATACGTCTGTGTAGTGCTCGACAGACGCATAAAACTATTTTATGCATCTGTTCTTCCTACAACAGATGCAAATGGGGAGACGCATATGGCAGTTTCTGTACTAGTGACCCTACACCAGAACTCGTTTCAGGTGGATACGCCTTTGCTACAGACGCAAATGTTACCCACATGTGCCTCTACTACAGGCGTATTTAGGAGATACGTATGTTGAAACAGCGTATCTGACGTCATCTTCGTCGTCTCCAAAGCTCGCGACAACGGCGATTCTGATCGTTTTTTTCTTTCACTCTATTCGTTCACCTCCCTGATTTTCACTACATCTCTAATATATCATTCGAAGCGTCTCTCGATCCTCTACACACCTATACCAATTTCAAACCACTTAGTACGCCGGATCGAAAATGCCCAAATCAAGACTTTTTCCGATTCGAGTTTTCCGGAGAGAGCTTTGCACGACCCTGCGGGGCCAGTTGAGACAAACGGATAGGCGGACGACGAAGGCGATGAGTAGCTGGTCATGTGGTGATAATTTGGAGGGTGGGAGACGATGCAAGGTTGGGGAATCGACGAGAAGGTTGAAGTCATCGAAGTCGCCGTTCACAGAGCTCCCCACTTTTATGGCAAGTTGTTCGTTTTTCTGATGAGCTACAGTGCCTTCGGATACAACGATGGAAATTGCATATCCCGTGGGTATTTTGGATAGCATTTTTGAAAACGGGTATATTGGTAAGTGTGTAGTGAAAAAGTGGGTATTTTGGGCATTCTTTTTATAATTTAACAATATTTTCAATTTTTACTTAATATTATTTAAAAAAACAATTATTATTAATATTTTTTAAATAACACATCTGTCTTGATGATCAAATCACATTAACTTGCCTTACACGAATTATATAATATCTAGAAACCATATTCATACTTTTTAAATAAGGTTTACTATTTAATAATATTATAAATTTCTATTTAACCTTATTTAAGAATATAAGAAATATTATTTTTGAAATAACACACGACCAAACTACATGAAATCCTTTACACCAATTATATAGTTTTTGAAATAAAATGTACCTTTTAATAATATTATAAATTTATATTTAATCTTATTTAAGAATATGAAAAATAATATTTTTGAAATAACAATTCTATCTCTAACGACCAAATCAACCACATGAACTCTTTTACATCCATTATATATAGGATATAATTTATTAAAAAAAAAAAAAAAAGCAAATGACCCGATTACCACGAGGTAACTGGATTCCATATTTTAATGTAAATGTTAGGGATGTTCACGATATGGACGACGCAGTTTTTGTTGAAATTATGCACCAATTCGAAAAAGCGTTTTGGACAATTTCTCAAATCATGACCATACCCACATACAGGTTTCAAATCGCACCAACAACATCACGAAAATGTGATGCGGTGCGATGTTTACATATTTAAAAGTTATTTAATTTTTAAATAAAAATATATTAAAATAATTGTTAAATTCCCAATTTTTCAAAAACTAATTTAATATATTATATTTCCGTAATAAATATATATAATATTAAAATCAATAAAATGTATATTAGACACATGACATGAGAACGAAATACTAAAATGAATAAAATGATAAGCTACTAAATTTTATATTTAGAATGCACGGTTTCTGAATTAGTTAATTTTAAAGTATGAACTATACGTAACGTCAATGACTTATGTGGTAAGTGAACAAATTACTAAGGGGGTGTTTGGGAAAACTTTTTTCAGAATAAATTAACTTATTTTAAGATAAAGTTAGATATTCCCAACTTTTTTCTGAAAAAAGTTAACTTTTTTTTTTTGCAACTTATAGAATTTTAAACATACATTAAATACTTGTATAAAAAAATTATCAAAATATGAAATTTTTACACGAAAATAAGTCCATAAGGACTTAAAAGAAGTTGAGCCAAATAGGCTCTAAGCTAAACCAAAAGTACTATAAATACTAAGAATTTGATCTCTCCCAAATGACTTATTACTAGCTTATAATCCGTTCGACGAGTTTTTTTATATGAAATAAATTTATTTTATGTTATAATTATATTTTTATATAATTACTATTTTTAATAATTATTTTAATTTTAATTTAAATAATATATATAAATTTAATTAATTATATGCATGGATTAAAACTTATATTATAAAATTTTAAATTAATTACGTCATTGACGAAATTCGAATTTTGAATATTTTGTAAAGTAACTTAATTATATAAAATATTTAATCATCAGATCTAACGATTCTGATTTTTTTGCTAAAAATCTAACGGTAATTTTTCGTTGTATACGGATTTCTGTTATATATTTTTAGTAGTGATAGAAAGATATGGTGTGATATTTTGGATATATATTAATAATTGTAAGATTGTGTTTTAAATTAAAAGGTAACCTTTTTAATTAGAAAAGAAATATTATTGATCGGAAGATTATGATTGCAAAATTATGTATTAAATTAAAAGGTAACGTGTTTTAATTAGAAAAGAAATATTAATGATTGGAAGATACAATATTTTAGGTTTGTATAAAGGGTAATATGTTTAATTAAAAGTAAACGTCTTTTAAATTGATTGAAAGATACGATATTTTAGGTATTTATTAAAATTTATTTAATATTACAATTATATTTTTATATAATTATTATTTTAATAATTTTAGTAATTTTAATTTAATATAATCATATTTACGGATTATACTAATGTATCCTTATTATAAAGCGTATAGGAATTTTTGATATATTTTATTAATAATTGAAAATATGGTGTGATAATATGAATATATATTAATGATTGTAGATTAGTTTTAAATAAAAAAGATAACATATTTTAATTAAAAAGAAAATATTAATGATTTGAAGATATGGTACGATTGATGTTTTTATTATATCCGTATATATAATAAGCGTAAAAGAGATCTTATCAATAATTTTGGTTTGGTCACTGTACCGCCAAAATAATCTTAACCGTCGAATATAATATTTTTAAAAATAGTCGATCAAGATTATATCATATTAAAAAGAAAATTATAATCTAAAAAGGATATAATTAAAAAAGTTGTATTAGAATTGAATTTTAAAAAGAAGTTATAATTTGAAAAGGATATAAAAGATTTTATTAAAACTTAATTTTATTTATTTATTTATTAATATTAAAAAAGGTTCATATTTACTATTTAGGCTCTATTTAGAGATATAGAAATCCGATTTGGATGATTTAATAGTACACGCGAATGTTAGCGATTTTACAACTCAAATGCAAGTGTACATATCGTATCAAGTAATATAATAATTCGTTCCCATAGAGACTAGTTCTAAGTTACTAATTACCAAACATCATTTTTTTTTCTAATTCAAGTCAATACAAAGATGGAATGAATATCACTAGATAATAAATTAACACAACTAAAATTTCAAGAGTAATAAAAACTAGGCCTTTAATTTCAATTTATGTTCTTCAATAAGTTACGCTTTTATTCTCTAGTTTAGTGCTCCAACTGCTAGTCCAAGGTTTTAAACTAATCAAGAACCTTCCGAATCTCAAGTGATTCTAATTCATCAACTCTCATATTCCTATGAAGAATTTAAGTCTTAGAACAGCATTAATCTCCACCTTAATTGACTACCTAGGATGTTTAAGTATATTCATATCTAAACACAAATTAGCAATTTACTAATCCCAAGCTATACAAATTATGCCTAAAATTAGGTTTTCTTTCCCAAGTCAACCTAATTTGCTAAATCAATTTCAAGATTGATCATTCCATGAAAAGCATTAACCATAAATTCATATAAACAATTGATATGAACACCAAAGTAGAGAATTGGAGAGTACGCTTATATATAAAGACAAATATCCATTAAAGGCCAAGAAAGACTTTAGTTAAACATCACAAAAGAGAACGCTACATACAATAAGGAAGACATGTTATCACGTTTACAATAAAGAAAAGTGAAGAAGAGAAGATAAAACTCTAGAATTCTTCTTCTCCTCCCAAATCAATGGCTTTTCTCCTTGGTGCTTGTGTCTTCTTCCTTGTCCGTGAGTGTCTCTCCCGTATTGTAACCGCTGTCTCCCTCCTTCTAACATGCGTGTCTTTTTAATCCCCTCCAATATATTAATATAACTGACCTATATCTATATATCTAAATATAATTGTATTTTAAATATTTAATAACAATACAAATAAGTTTCCTACATAAAATAGAACTCTTAAAAATAGAAATTTGAGCTGACTGCTTCTGGTCTTTTTCTGGACAGTTTGGAACATCATTAAAATCTGAGACCATACTTGAATTAAAGGTCTTCTTGCAAGCTTTCCAACAACTGCTTACGGACCTCATTCCGACATCCGGAGCTCCCGTAATAGCCAAAATAGTGAACACCGCGCAAGCTGATCCGAAAGTCCGAATTTTGCTAGAATTACTTCAAATTTTGCAATTTCAACCACAATCCTTCTATTATAAGGAATTCATTTTTCCTACAAATAAAACATATAAATTAATTAAATAAAAATCCAATTTCATGCAAAATTAACTAAAAATATATAGAAAATATGATTATAAAGATCATACATCAAATATCCCCACACTTAAGTTTTTGCACGTCCTCGGGCAAATAAAACAAAAACAAAAACTACAAGCTAGCTTATTAAAACCACTTTCGTAGGTGACACGATTGCATTGAGCATATGCAACAAGCCGTTAAACCCCTAGTCAGCCCTAGTAGGACGAGTTTTATCTCGTGAGGGCCTATAACGAATGTACCCACAAAATCCATCTAGCTCATGTAAACTAATAGAGATGATAATAAAATTATGTAAGTTTCTCTATCAAGGATTCGATGCACGCCAATGTACTCCACACATACAAGATTACTCATATTATCTCAACTTAAGAATCAAGATGCAAATGCTAAGTTTTGGTGTCAAAAGTGCAAGTATCCACATAATCTACTCATAGAATGTGCATAAGTACTTAAAAATCCATGTCAAATGCAAAACAAAGTTGGTAATCATGCTAAGTATACAAGAGTACACTATCAAGAAGACTTGGGATTTTCATATTCATATCAAGTAATACCTCACCTTTCACTCACAAAAGAATTACGCTCAAGAATAGGTTAAGTGTATCACTTAATACCATCATATACATAAACACGCTTGACACTTGGCATCGATCCACTTAAAACACAACATGCATGAATAATGATAATCAAAAGGACTTTTATTCGGGTTGTAATGGGGATAGGGACACGGTATGTCAAGAAAAGTCAAATAGGATGAAGTGTCAAAAGCTAGTGATTCTCCATATTTACTCGCACAATCCACCCATATGCCTTCCCCACACTTAAACTATTATGTACATGTAGCTTACTTAGCTTGAGACAATGGATCATAAAACACAACTAAAGAGACTAAAAGAAAAAAATGCTCTCATGTGATATTTTTTTTAAGGCATTTATTTATTTTTATAGACTTGTGTTTTCTTTTCTTTTTCTTTTCTTTTTTTTTCAATTTTTTTTCGAGAACTACAAGCAAAGTGAAACAAACACGTATATACAATCACAATGATCCTCTAAAAGTCCCAAAACACATACTAAGCATTTATAAAATAACCTCAACATTTCCCAAAATAGCAATATGATCATAAGTAACTCCTTTATCACACCTTATTACTCCATCCTAATCTCACTAGCCTTTGACAAATAGGGATCAAGATTATATAAGGCCAATAAAAAAATTAGGAATAGGTATGTAATGTGGTGTGTCACCGAAATAAACGGTTAAGCTCAAAGGGCTACCAATGGATCACATAAGCAAGGTATGTCCAAATGGGAAAATGAAAGGTTAATCCTGGGTGCCTTTATCATTTTATCATGTATTCAATGCCATGTATCTCAAGAAAGGTCTAAGACAAGTGTTAGCGATGCCAATGCAATGAAGACACACAAGTAAACAAAAATAAGATGCAAAAGACATGCATATAGGCTCAAAAGCTCACTTGGTTTCAAAAGATAATAAATCCCAAGTCATTAAAAGAATTCTTTCTAATGCACCGACTTGTACTCAAAGCATGAAAACCAAATCGTCTTACACATGAACATATCATTTTAATTACCTAAGACGATCAATGAGTCTACTAGTTTCAACTTGCTAGTGAACAAGGTGTGTGCACAAGAGCATAGCATCAACAACACAAGATCACTTGGCATGCATGGATACATTTAGCTCAACTTAAAACAAGTAATGCATCGACTACGTGATAGACAACTAACAATGTTTCACCATATCATCTCTATTATTTTATAAGGCTAGAATTATATTTTGGTTTTTCAATTTTTTTATATTTTTTTCCTCTTTTTTTTTGTATCGAGAACACCTCCCCACACTTAAGTGAGGCATTGTCCTCAGTGACTCGAAAAACAAAACAAACACTACGACTCCTAACAATAAAAAGAAAAAAATAAATAAAAAATAAAATACAAAGAAAAGAAAACTCCCCTAGGTATCATGATGAATGATGCGAAAAATGATGTTGCATCCATGTGAACATCTCTCCCATTTGTTTCCCCAGACTCTCCTGATTTTGTAAGATCTTGGCATGACTTCTTTGAAGCCCATCCTGACCTTTTAGAAAATGTGCAACTTGTTCCTCTAGTGTAAGCCTTGGCTCATTTTCTTCGGGAACCACTGCACCTGATTGTTGTGGATCACGCTTATGAGGAACCGGCAACAACAATTGCCTATAACGGGGATGACGCCGTAACAGATGCATACCAATCAAGTACTCTGTATTCAACTTACTTTCCCAGTTAGCTACCATCTTCAAGCTGGTTGTATCACGATTAAAAACACCCAATTCTTCAGCAATTCTGGTTATAAAACCCCCAATTATAATGCCGCCATCAGTATTCTTTGCTTGATACATGAACCTGTTGATCAACAAGGTTGTCCAATCCACTGGAATTTCTGTGTCAAAATAGTACAACAACTCCAACTCGCCCTTCTGAATTCTGCCATTACTCTTCGCACGTCCATATAGAGTGTAGGACATGACCCGAGCAAAATAATGGTAACAAGGACTTATTATCTCCGAGGAATTAGCAACCTGAGGGACATAACTTTCTGTGCTTGGTAGTCCTGTAACTTTCAGCCGAAAAGAGGTAGCATAATTTTTCGGAGGTGGTTGGTGCTCTATCAATTTCCAATCAAACATATTTGCTAATGCAGATTTTGTAACCTCATGTTGGACGTTGGCGATTCTGAATGATAAGGTGCCAGCACTGCTAACCGATAATGAACTCAAAAACTCATATGTAAGATTGGAATATGCAGGTTTATCCATATGTAGTAGATCACTCCATCCAATTTGAGTCAGCTTGTGGATAAGCTCCTCAGTACACTTCAAGCGGTTTATGTAACAACCCCAAATCCGGGGTCAGGGATTTGGAGTAGTCACAATCCATTTACTCCTTGCCTTACCTGTATTACTTGTAATGTACACAATTCAACTGCTTATGACCCCACAATATATATCTCACACACACACACACACACACAGGTTAGAGTCTCAGAAACGACACAATATAACAACTGCGGAATAAATAATTTTTATTACAATACCCAAATGTCTTTTGAATCTGTCACTGGTACAACTTCTAAGTAATGTTACATTACCAACTTAGCCTTCTGATGCTCACAATCCTCTCATAGCCTTCATATCTATACATAAGATGAATACCAAAAGCTGTAGCTTGATTCGACTGGTTCGTACTATTCTCGGGATCACCGCTAGAAACTATTTATGGAAACGCCTTGCGGGGTATGTGCCGTCCCATTGGAATCCTGCTTCGCTGCTATATAATATATATATAACAATAGCAAGAGTGAGCGATAGCTCAGCAAGGTAATGAAAGTATGGCATAATTCTGCCTTTAATTCAAACCCAGAATATATAGCGGGTATAATACAATAATTGTCAAAATGTCTTTTTACCGAAAGTATTTCCATATCGGAATATATTCAAAAACAGTACCATTGTAGTACTTCAAATATCATTTTCATAATATCTCCTAAACTTGTATCATTCTTCTGAGCTTCCTTAACCCTTGAAACCAAATTTGGTTCCACTCTCAAACTCGCAATGCTACCATCTGATCCTCTAACATACAGCTCAATACCAAAGCGCTCCATGTCTGAAATAAGATGCGGCTGAGTAATGAGAGATGCAACACTCCCCAAGTTCTTCCTACTAAGAGCGTCTGCCACAACATTCGCCTTCCTTGGATGGTACTGGATATTAGCATCATAATCCTTAAGAAGTTCAAGCCATCTTCGCTGCCTCATGTTAAGCTCCTTCTGAGTAAAAATGTATTTAAGACTCTTATGATCAGTGAAGATATCACAAGTCTCTCCATACAGATAATGCCTCCAAATCTTCAAAGCAAAGACCACTGCTGCTAACTCCAAGTCATGAGTAGGATAATTTACCTCATAAGGTTTAAGATGCCTAGAAGCGTACGAAATCACCTTCCCATGCTGCATAAGAACACACCCTAATCCTCTCTTAGAAGCATCACTATAAACCTGAAATCCTCCACTCCCTGATGGTAATACGAGAATAGGAGCAGACACTAACCTCTTATTCAACTCTTGGAAACTCTGCTCACGATCATCATTCCACTCGAACTTAACACCCTTCCTCATCAGTTGAGTCAATGGTAAAGCTATGGATGAGAAACCTTCCACAAAACGCCTGTAGTAACCTGCCAAACCCAAGAAGCTCCTCACCTCTGTCACAGTGCTAGGTCTCGGCCAATTGGTGATAGCCTCGACTTTCGCAGGATCCAACTCAATCCCTCTAGAAGACACAATATGCCCCGAAATGCTACCTGCTCCAACCAGAACTCACATTTTGAAAATTTTGCAAATAACTTCTTCTCCCTCAAGATCTCAAGCACAATACGTAAATGTTCCTCATGCTCCTCCCTACTCCTCGAGTAAATCAATATATCATCAATGAAGACCACAACAAACTTATCCAAGTAATCATGAAAGACCCGATTCATCAAATCCATAAACACCGCTGGTGCATTCATCAAGCCAAAGGACATCACAAGAAACTCATAATGACCATAACGACTACGAAATGCAGTCTTCGGAATATCTTCCTCCCTTACTCGCAATTGGTGGTAACCTGATCTCAAATCTATCTTCGAAAAGAATATCGCCCCTTGCAACTGATCAAACCGGTCATCAATGCGTGGGAAAGGATACCTGTTTCTGATAGTCACCTTATTCAACTCCCTGTAGTCGATGCACAATCTCATAGAACCATCCTTCTTCTTCACAAACAACACCGGAGCACCATATGGAGATACACTTGGCCTGATAAATCCTCTATCCAACAACTCTTGCAACTGCACTTTCAAATCCTGCAACTCTAGTGGTGCTATTCTGTATGGAGCCTTAGAAATAGGCTCTGCACCTGGAACAAGTTCAATAGTAAACTCCACTTCACTCTGTGGTGGCAAACCTGGTAGCTCATCGGGAAACACATCTGTAAGCTCATTAACAACTGGATAATCCTCGATGCGAGGCTCATCCTAGACGTATCCTTTACAAAAGCAAGATAGCCATCACAACCCTTAGACAAAAGTTTACTCGCCTTTAGAGCTGAAATCATTTTAATCTCTCCTTTCGGTTGAGAACCCTGGTATACAAATTCTGGTTTATCTGCATCTCCAAAGATCACCCTCTTCCCCTGACAGTCAATTGTAGCTCGATGCTCACTCAACCAATCCATACCCAGAATAATGTCAAAGTCATGCATCTCCATCGGAAGCAAGTTAACCTTACAATTTCTCTCCCCAACAACTATCCGACACTCTCGGTACACATCAGAAATAATAACAGAATTCCCCATCGGGGTAGCAATAGACATACGAGGATATAGTAATGAAGGTACAACACCAAGATGACGAACAAACGATAAAGATACTACAGAATGAGTCAAACCAGTATCAAATAACACATAAGCATCACGTCTACCAACAAGAAGTGTTCCTGAAACGGTACCTGAATTAGCTGCTGCCTGATTAGCAGTCAATGCAAACACTCTGCCTGAAGTATTCTGCTGACTGCCACTACCACTACCACCTGCTCCTCCACCAGTATTACGTGACGCTGTACAATCCTTTGCCCTATGTGACATGCTACCACACAAGAAACAAGCCCCGGTCTGTTTATAACAAGCTCTCCCCGGATGATGTCCACCACAAGTAGCACAAGGAGCCACTAGAATCATATTGGGGTTGCCCCCATAAACTGAATAATGACTCTGCCCCTGTTGACGACCCTGCCACTGCCTAGGCTGCTGCTGGTGCTGAAATCGTTGATTCTGATTCTGTTTCTGACCACCATACTGATTATGACCATAAGCTGACTGAGTCCTCATATTCTGATATCTTCCACGCCACTGTCCCTGCTAAGTACCCTGACCTCCATTCCACTGCTTACCCTGTACAAAACTCTGATCATCTCTATTCTGCTTTCGATCATTCTGGAACCTGTAAGCTCTATACTCAGTGCGCTCCTTCTCAATATCCTTAGCTGCATCTGCCACCTCAGCCACATTAGGAAACCTCAGTGAAATGATACCACCCCTCAAATTAGGCCTCAATCCCCATTTAAATTTCTCAGCCTTCTGTGCAGCAGTCCCTGCAACTGTCCCAGCAAATCCAGCCAACCTGATGAACCTCGCCATATAGTCAGTAATGCTCTCATCAAAATTCTGCGCAATAGAATGAAACTCCCTCAAGTAACCCTCTCTGTCTGCATTAGAAAAGTACTGCTCATAGAACACCTCCTTGAATCCCTGCCATACCAATGTCTCTGTAAATTCCTCTCCTCTAGTAGCTTTCACTCCTCTCCACCACCTCTGAGCATCCCCCTCCAACTTGTACACAGCTAACTTGACCTTCTGAAGCTCATCACAACCCAAGGCATCAAAAATCTTCTCAAGATGAACAATCCAATTTTCAGCATCAATAGGAGTCGACGCTGAATAAAAAGAATCTGGTTTCTGCTTAGAAAACCTCTCTAACCATGCAAATGGCTCCAATTGATTACCCTGGCCATCCCGATTTCCCTGACCATTCTGATTGCCTTGGCCATTCTGATTGCCCTGACCATTCTGATTATTCTGATTATTCATATTTGCCATAGCTTGTTGTATACCGTTCGCCACTGCTTGTCCTAACATATTAGCTAGCTGAGTCGGGCTAACATTCAGGGTAGTTTGATTTTGATTTTTCTTAGGAGGCATCTACAATATAAGATTAGAAAACGAATGAAGATCATAAGAATAGATAATCAGAAGCAATTAAAAAAAATAGATGTCGAAAGAGTAAAGCAAGATGATATGAATTTGAAACAGAATACCCATCCTAACGTCTACCCAAACTCACAGGTCAACCTAAATAGGTTTTCTACAAGAAAGAACCTAAGCTCTGATACCATCTTTGTAACACCCCCATCCTAAAATGGGAGGAGATATTACTTATAATCCATAAACCTGTAAACAGAGCACTAAAATAATTCTCTAAATAACCATTAAACAGTCTAATAATCTCCACAATTTAAATAAACCTCCAAATTACAGTTCAAACCAATAAATACGAAAACCACAATTCTTTAAATAAATAATCAAGTGTAAATAATTCTAGAAGTCCATAAATCCTAAGCAACAAAATAATGGGTAGCACTCCATCACACAGTCCCAGATCCCCCTAAGCACCTGCCAGAAAAAGAATACGGCATTAGCCAAACGCCCAGTACGGATTTGGAATACAATTTATAAAACAGAAAAATAGATATGAATATTTGATAGTTATAATAAAACATTTATTTTTAAAAATATGCATGGCTGAAGCAACGAGGGGTTAGGATATTTCATACCGAGATCAGAACAAAACAGATACAGATACACATATCATAGGGTACCTAATGTGTGCAACAAATCGGATAACGTGTATGGCATATACAACGTCACCGCCAAATCAAATCACAAATCAAATCAAATCTGGTTGCACCCACGTATCCTGAAACAAATATCAAAATGCGCAAAAGGGAGCTATCAGAAGGATACGCCGTGACCAATCACACTGCCACGGAAGTGTCATGTCACTGGTGCCGCAATGACATGGCTGTAGTACCCCTACAGCTGGTTAACTCGGTATACCCTATATCGCTAAGGGTTCAAATAAAATATTCCGCAAAATCTTCATAATCACAATAAACAAATATTTGAACATTTCCAATAAATTTATAATTTGCAATATTTCAGAAAGTCGCAGAAACAGATATTTAAATATTTCAAAACAGATATAAAAATCACTTTCCAAAGTCAACGAGTCAAAACATTTTTCAAAATCAGAACAGTCAAAACATTTAAAACCAAATGAATAGATTTGAGAACAAAACAGATTTAATATAATTAATCCTAAGATGAGTAGCGCGGAATAAAAAAAAAAAAAAAAAGAGAATCCGTACCTCGAAAATAGCAACTAAAATACTAACGAAATCCACAAAAGATCCTCTAAACCTCCGGCCCGCGATCTAATTACAAATATAATAATTTATTATTAATAATTTATTCTTTCCCGATATGGATGCTAACACATGCAAAGTTTATGACTCCCTTGTTTTAATTACAAAATACAATTAACCAACCATTTCCAACTTAATAAAATAACATTTTTATTAAAATACTTTCGGCACTAATAATTATATTAATGTAAACCAGACCACAAAACTAACTAATTGGTGTACTAATTTAACAAACCAAATACACATCATATAATGATTAGAAAATGCATGGTGTATTTATGTAGATTATAAAAGTACTAAAACTTGGTTTCTCCTTGCAACAAAACCTTATAACCATATATATTTCTATGACCTCACTAGGACTACAGTACATGCCTGGTAATAAAATAATCTCTAATATACCATTTGAATGTATAAGTGATGCAATGACTTAGTTTTTAGCATTCGAAAAACAAAGAACCAGGAGGTACTAAAACTACGAAAGTAAAAATTAACACATTATAAAACAGGACATATGTCACTATATGCATTGATTTAAAAAAAATTTAAATACTAGTACATGTATGTATGCGATAAAAACTTAATAACCAAACTAATATATAAATCCAATACATGAGTTCATAAATAAGAACATAAAATAGAATAGTATAATATAAACAAGTTCACCTAATTCATGTTATACAGGGATGTGGAACAGATCGAGACATAGTGCATATTTTGTATTATAAACCAATAAAGAAAAAGGATTAGTAGTTTACGATGTGATGTAGTGAAACTATGACCACACTCAAAGTTCTCCCTCCTGCTTCTCCAATTTCTAAACCGCGACTGCTGTTTGTCTCTCCTAAAACATATATTAGGGTTGCTTTTGTTCTGATTATCGTGTGGGTACATAATATAGGCTACTGACTCTCCTAATATAACTAGAATTCTGATATCAAAATTCAATTATTAAATAAAATTTTCTACTAAGTATTCTTTAATTAGTAAATTCATATTAACATAAATCATAAATTATTATTATTATTATTATTATTATTATTATTATTATTATTATTATTATTATTATTATTATTATTATTATTATTATTAAAATCACGTATATTACAGCAATGGACTTGGATCAAATCTTAATCCACTTGATGCTCCTTGGTCCTTGTGCAAAGAGTATTGAAGAAGCTTGGTAGATATTTGTTTTGTTTCTTGTTTGATTTAAGTGATTTAAATCACTTAACTTCTAAATTGTTTTGATTTAATCCTTGATTAAATCATTTAATCCACTTGATATAATTCTCTTGATGATCATGTAGGATATTTAATCTTGTTATAAAATCAATTCACAATCCATGATTCGTTCGCTTTATCGCTTAATCTCGTTATAAAGTTTCAGCGGTTTCTAGAACGCTTGTTTCACTATCTCAGTGGTTTTCGTTCTAAATTCTCAAATCGCATTTCATAAAATTTTAAAATATATAATCCTCAAATCCTCAATTTTAATATCTCATTTTTTGATAATACTGATGTACGGTTCACGGCCCGGTCAGATATTCCATAAAAATAAACTTTTGATTTTCTGAATTCCGATCGTCTTTACATACACTTATTTACTCCGTGAATCACTAATATGACTTCGAAATATCCATACCATGTCTCGTACATAGGTGGCATGAAAAATTTCTTAATCCTCAAAATCACTATTCATCCACCAACATCACTATTCACTGATGCACTTCATTATAATAAGAAAAGTTTTAATTCTACCGAAAATTTGGGTTATTACAGTTTAAAGCTGAAACATCTACGTATTTATTGGGAAATACTGGGTGCTTGGATAGTGAGGGAACAGGAGTGGGAGCGGGTGTGACGGTGTCTGTAGTCTTCTGTTTTTTTTTCACAGGCATCTTGAAAGTAACAGCCCTAGTCATGATGAACACCACGTAACAAAAGCTCAGCTAGAAGGATTCTTTGTGCATGTACCCTCGGATGATTTGCAGAAAAAAGGTAGATCAGAGAATGATTGTGGGCAATGTGTAAATCCCTAGTACTGTACGATATATACAATATAATTCATAAAATTATATACATAACATATATAACGTATAAAAGTACAAGAAAAATAAAATTGAAAATAAATATATATACATAAATAAAAATGAAAGAGCAAACTCCCACGTTGTCACGTCCAAAGTAGAACAGAAGATTTGTTACTACACGTAACCTACACAAACTAGACTCAGTTTACATAACAAATTAGACAAGTATAACATATAATGGACATATATAAATAACAAAAATATGTTTTTCTAATAATAATGTACAAATAGTAATAATAATAATAATAATAATAATAATAATAATAATAATAATAATAATAATAATAATAATAATAATAATAATAATAATAATAATAATATAAGAAGAAAATAGCAAAGAAGGTGAAAAAAAGAAAAAAAAAACAAAGTAAAATAAAAATAATAACCCATTTAAGAATAATAAAACACTATATACAATATTATGGACAAATATAATATTATAAGGTTAACAAGGTAAGAAGAAGAAAAAAAAGAAAAAAAAGAAAAAAAGAAAAATTAGTTTAACAAGCAAAATAGATAATAATAGTAATATATAATTATAGTAAACAAATACACACAAGTTACTTGTACTAGTACTAGGAGTTAGGGCTGAGCAAAAATCCGAAAAAATTTGAATTCGAATCCTCTAAAAACTGCTAAAAACCGATCCGTATAAAACCGATCCGAAACCGAAACCGAAAAATTAAAAACCGAATCCGATTATGCGGTTTCGGTTTCTTGTCAAATCCGATCCAAAAAAACCCGAATCCGATCCGATTAAAATAAATAAATAAATTATATATATATATATATATATATATATATATATATATATATATATATATATATATATATAGTTAATAAATACACATATTTTTTAAAATATAATTGCTAAAACTTTGGAATGGGTGGTTGGGCTCTGTCAGTGTCTTTACAATTTGGGCCAGCAGCCCAGTTAAATTAAAACCTAATGTATCTATTAGACGCAGTTGCACACAAGTCAGTAAGTCACAGTTACACAATTGACAAAGAGCGAAATAGCGAATAGCCAATACTCTTACTTTGTGTCTCTAAGTTTCTGCCTCTACTCTCAGTCTCTCACAGCCGTCAAACAAATTAGATGTCAAATTAATACTACAATCAACAATTTAGGCGTATTCACAACCATGGAAGCTCCATCTGAGAATCAAACTCCTCAAGAAGAAGCACCTACAAAACAAACAGATGAAGTGATATGTTTTTATAATTTACAATTTTTGTTTTATGTTCTATGTTCCTTGCTTTTGGTTTATGCTAGTTTAGTAGTTTTATAAGTTGTATAAAGATTAGTTTCATTTTTTTCAATTGTAGATACATGTGAACTTAGAAGATGAAGTCAAATGTGATAATAAAGAAGATGATGAAATATGTGATAAGGGATAAAAAGGGATCGGTGGTATGGGAGTATTTTGGTAGGATTCAGGGTTGTCCACGTGGTCAAGAGAAAGCTAAATGTAAGTTATGTAGTTTAATAATGGGTTGTAACTCACGAAATGGTACATCCGCAATGTTGAATCATTTAAAAAACGTGTGTCCTAAATCACCACTTCGTACCAATCTTGATAAATTGCAAAAGACATTGCGATTTAAAGTAATATCAAAGGAAGATAAACTTCGCACCGTTAAACCTCACACCTTTAATCAAGAGAGGTTAAGGAAGAAAGTTGCCCTAATGTGTATCAAAGACAATCAACCCTTTAGGATTGTAGAACACGAAGGGTTTCGTGAGTTATTGAATGAAGCGGAACCAAGATTTAAGATGCCAAGTAGATGGACCGTTGCAAGGGATTGTCTCAAAATATATGGAGAAGAGTTAGTAAAATTGAAAAAGAGTTTAGCCTTTCAAAGAGTATCCTTCACAACGGATACTTTGACATCGGTACAAAACATTAATTATATGTGCCTTACGGCTCATTGGATTAATGATGATTGGAAGATTTGCAAAAAGATTCTAAATTTTCCTCAAATTGGAAGCCATAAAGGGGTTGCAATTGGAAAGATGCTACTTAATTTATTTGCACAATGGGGAATAGATCATGTATTCACCATCACATTAGATAATGCATCTTCAAATGATAAAGCAATCTCACATTTGAAGAAATTTCTTAGAGGACCGGAGGCTATATGTGAAAATAAATTTCTACATATGCGTTGTTGTGCTCACATATTGAATCTAGTGGTCAAGGATGGTTTGAAAGAACAACACGAATCAATTGCTAGAATTCGAAATGAATGTAGATATGTTAGGTCTTCACCGACAAGACTTGAAAAATTTAGAAAATGTGTAGAAAGAGAGAAGATAAAATGTGATGCGATGGTGTGCCTTGATGTTGATACTAGATGGAATTCAACTTACACCATGTTGGAGGTTGCGGTCAAATATGAGGGAGCTTTTTTAAGAATGATTATTGAAGATAATGACTATGAAGCATTCTTTAAGGTGAATGACCAAGAGGTTATGGGTGAAAATTCAAAGAAAAAGAAGAAGAAATTTGTAGAAGGTGCTCCACTTCATGATGATTTTGGTAATGTCAATCGTTTCATAAAATTCTTAGAAATCTTTTATGATGTTACAATAAAATTATCGGGTTCCAAATATTGCACTTCCAATGCCTTTTTTGTTGAGCTTGTAAAGGTTCAAGAGGCCATTATGAGATTGTGTTCAAGTGAAGATATGCAGTTTAGAGATAAATTCATAAGTAATCAGATTAAATCTTTTATGACTCTGGAAATATTTACTTTAGCCTGACCAAAATACTGTGTATGGAGCTCTAAAAATATGCAGTAAATTCTATGAAGAATGACTTCAGACTTGCCTTAGAATCATTTGGCAGTGTACTAGTCTGTAATGTTCATTTTGTAAATTTTAGGATGTGGAATTTTTTAAATGTGGTAGCTGTCCATTCTTGACTTGTCTAGATAGTATGTTCTTGAAGCTACGACCAAGATCATCATAATCTTTTTGCCTGTTATATCATGTATTGAGCTTTTCCCTTGATGGTTTTTGGGTTTTGACAGTCTTCAGCTTTACTTTTGACAGTAGTGGGTTTAAAATTTCTTATGCTCTTCAAATTGGTTCTGATTCTTTTCCTTCTATTCTGAGTGTCTATATTCTGAGGCTCTGAGCAGCTGTTTTGTACCTCTATTAAATCCAACACCCATTTCCTGGTGTCATGTATACCATTTCAAGCGTCTGTGAAATGCAACATACATATTACATGCTTCAGTATTGCTAATATTTGTTTTGGCTATTTGTGATGTTGAATTAGTGTTGTATTCTTATCATGCGTATATGAAGCTGAATAATGGATTCTTTTGTTGTCTTTGCTCTACAGGGAGATGTCGATAGTGAAGTGGATCGCCTATGGCAGAAGAAGAAAGCTGAGCTTAAACAATAAAAACACATTGTTGTCGTCGTTATTTGTTAGGCCTGTTTTCTGTTTCAAGCAGATAGATGTTGCAATGCAAAGTACTTTATTTTCATTTATGCAGTTTGTGTAAAACTGTTAGGGATTGTTTCTTCTTCAGTTAACAATTGTCTTTAATTTTTCACAATATCACTTGCTCTAAATTTCTCTGCGTAGGAACAATTTTTTTTCATTTGGTCTTTATTTATTGACTGCTAGTCTGCTACATTTTTGCCAGATTTTTGCTTTCATAATTTCAGGATAAAAATCTGCTATGTAGTCGGGTTTAAAACTGAAACTGAACCGATTGCATCCGATCCGACAATTTTGAATCTGAAACCGAACGGTTTCGGTTTTAGATTTGAAAATCCGAAGAGTTTCAGTTTCGGTTTTACCATAAATCCGATCCGATCCGTGCTATCCCCTACTAGGAGTCTACACTTTGCAAAATTAAGGCCAGGGACTTGCGCATGGTGGTGCAAAAAGTCGCATGGCCATCTTCTAACCATTCTTCCATTTTATTTGTCACAGAAAAATTTGCACGGCCCTCTTAAAACCCGCATGGACAACAAACTTTGAGCCTTCCAGTCTTTGCTCCAGAGACTCGCGCATGACCCTGCATAAATTTACATGCGCAACTTTTATGTAGCTCTGATTTTTTTTTAAGAGATAAATTAAGCATAGCACAAAACATTGCACGGAGAGCACACTAATACATCTCAACCTGAAACACTTAACATCAACACATCAAGGTACCTTATGGGAGGGGAAAAAATAAAAATAAAACAGACCTATTAACTAAATAGCAAAGGAATTAATATAATATAATAAACTCTTGTACAAACTAACCGAACAATATGCTTGGGTTTCCTCCCAAGAAGCGCCTTTTATAGTCATGGCTCGACTATTCACTCCCTTCACAAGTCCGAAAGAGTGATAGATGAGACATCACGATCAATATCACCACCTAAATATGGCTTCAATCTTTGCCGTTAACCTTGAATGTTCTTCCCGTATGCATATCTTCAACTTCAACAGCACCATATGGATAGACTTGTACAATCCTAAAAGGTCCAGACCAACGTGATTTGATTTTACCCGGAAATAGCTTTAGCCTTGAGTTAAATAGCAAAACCATTTGTCCCGACTCAAGCTCTTTGGTTAAAATTTTCTGATCATGTCACTTCTTCACCTTTTCTTCGTAAATTCTGGAGCTTTCATATGATTTTAACCGAAATTCCTCAAGCTCATTTAATTGAAGAAGACGCTTTTCTCCAGCTACAACAAAATCAAAATTAAGCTTCTTGATTGCCCAAAAAGCTTTTTGCTCTAACTCCACCAGCAGATGACAAGCTTTTCCATACACCAACTGATACGGTGACAAGCTTTTTGATTGATATCCATGTTTGACACTTCAGTTTGACCATTGGTTTGAGGATGATAGTCACATGCTACCTTGTGACGAACTCCATATTTCAATAATAAAGTTGAAAATTGTTTGTTAATAAAATGTGTTCCCTCATCACTAAGAATGGCTCTTGGAGTCCCAAAACGAGTAAAAATATTCTTCTTCAGAAATTCAAGTACCACAGATGCATCATTGGTCGGGGTCGCTATGGCCTCAACCCACTTGGAAACGTAGTCAACAGCCAACAATATATATTGACATCACAAATGACCCAATAAAGTCAATACCCCATACATCATACAATTCAACCTCCAAAATATAATTCAAAGGCATTTCATTCCTTCTATAAATATTACCTGTACGTTGGCAACGATCACATCTTTTCACAAATTCATGAGCATCTTTAAAAAGAGAAGGCCAATAAAAACCTGATTATACGACCTTTGTAGCTGTTCTATCACCTTGAAAATGACCACCATATAGTGAATTGTGACAATGACTCAATATGCTTTCTATCTCATCATCAGGAATACACCGTCTAAAACGTTATCTGGCCCAATGTTAGGAATAATTCATAAGTTGTGATGTTAAGAATAGAATTTGCATATACTTCTTGTATATCCTGATCTTATAAAGGATTTAGCACTTTGTATAAGATATATGTGTTAGACAGTAATCTGTAGAGTTAAGTCAGGAACAGTGTGTCAAGGACTACATTTCAGGAACTGACAGAAGATCCTGATACGACAAGACAGATACTGATGGATGTCAAGTCCTGATGCAAGGTGAAATCCTGATATCAGTCATAATACTGATGATGTCATTACGGATGCTACAGAAACTGGAAAGTGCTATAAAACAGGAGCGTTGTTTTGAAGAACAAGCAAGAAGATATCATGAAGGAAATAATTTTCTAATGATGGAAACTATCAACTGGACGGCAGAACATTGTCTTGTATAGATCATTACTTTCTGTTATTAGTTGATAGGTAGCATTATAAATACTCTCTCAATATCATTGTAAAAAGAGCTAGTGAGTTCGTCAGTGTGAAAACGTGAAGCTCAGTATAAGGTTTGTATTCGAGAGTTCGAAACAAACAGAGAGGGATTTGTATTGTCAGCAGCTGCTAAAGGTATTGTACATATTTGGTAGAGTTTGTATTTGATCTTATTAATACAAACAGTTTGATTTATTCGTTTGTTCTTTTTCATCTAATCAAGCAAAAATCAGACACGATTATATAACTTGTATTCAACCCCCCTTCTACAAGTTATTCGAGTTAACAATTGGTATCAGAGCAGGTTGATTTTAAATAATCATAAAGATCTGCAATCATGTCTGGTTACAAGGATGGTAATACTAAGATCCATATGCTCAAGAGAAACGAATATACTCTATGGGAAGTTGTTAGGCCGAATACACAATTAATAATCAACTTAGTATGAGAGTTTAACAAGTAAAACGTTTATGCACTTAAAAACTTCTTGTATTAAGAACCCTCTTCGTGACGTAAAATATCACAAAGAGCTGCTAGGTTACAATCAAGATAATTCATTGTACGATACCCTTCTAGGGTTAACCTAACTGTATTTATATAACATACAGCTACGATACAATCTCTAATTGATATTCCTAATAATCAGCTATACAATGATATCAATTACAGATTGTCACTCATCTCCTAAGTCAACTCGATCTCTTTGATAGCTATCCAATCTTCAAAGATATCGCTTCCATAATAAATCTTCAATCACTGTTGACCAGTAGACGCTTCCTCCAGACAGAGTTTGACAAACTCTGTCGAGCTTCCATCTGTCAAAGTTTACAATAAACTCTGACTGCTTCCAGCTAAACTCTGATAATTCACTGTAACACTCAAACACTGATTAAAACACTTCAATTATATTTAACAATCTCCCCCAACTTGTTCATTAGCAAAAATGCACAAGTTAATGACAATAATTGATGATGTCAAAACAAATAGACAAATACAGTGTTTATACAAATTCAGAGTTTAAGCTTCTACTTAACAAAAACTACAGAGAATAAGAAAATCCTTACAGACCTTAATCTCTTATCACTTCAAGATCTGGCATAGCTCTGAGATAATCTATGAGCAATCTTCTTTCTGCATTTTCAAGCTCAATCTTCATAACTTCTTTAATTTCTCTGAGCTGAGGATCACTCTCATCTGTCTGATAGATAGCAGCCCTAAGATCATAGATTTTGTTCCTTCTCATCTCATTTCCAAGTCTGATGAATTTGACTTTTTCTGACTGTGAATTGAAGTCAAGTACTGTAACTCCCAAATCAGTCTTTAACTTTGCAGTACCTTTCTTCATTTCAATGAGATTTCCTTTGTAATCCCTGTACTTAGGAACATATCTGCTATTATATTTCTCTCCTCTGATTGCCAGATTCTGAATCATTCTCTGTCTGAGCACATTAGCAACTGATTGAGTCCTTTGACTATTCACCTTGAAAAGATACAGAACATACTCTAGTTCTTCCCAACATTTCAAGTCAATATCATTCTCACCAACTTTAAATACCGTCCCATCAGCCATGAAGTACAAGAGAAAATCCTTGTTTAAACTCTTCTAATGAACTACCTGTACTGATTCCAGTCTGTCCAAACTCTCTTGAGGAACACCACGACCTGGAACAGCCAGTGAAGAAGGATCTCTAGGACCAGTATATTGCCTTTTGTCTCTGTGTGAACCTAGTCCACCCTTATTATTTCCAACTTTGCCAGACAAAGCTCTTCCATCAGAAACATTCATAGAAACTCCAGATAATACATTTGGATCATGAATTGTTCCTTTCCCAAAAATCGATTTCAACTGAGAAGAGTGTAAAGGTGTGATCATTACTTGTGATGCAACAGAAGTTGTAACTTTCTTCTGTGAACTTTCTCCTTCAATACCTTTCAGCTTGAGTTTAGCTTCTGCTGCCATTGTTTCCTTTGAAAACCGAGATCTTTGACTAACATCAGCCCTTTCATTGATCACAACACCTTTAACAACAGGTCTAGGAGCTTTTCCTCTTTGTAACTTACCAGACTTTAAAGCCTTGAGATGTTCTTCTTATAAACTCTTTTCTTCGGCTTCAATGTCCTCAATCGTAACTCCTTCCTCATTCTTTTCAATAAACAGCTTAGCAGCCAATTCTTCATTAGTTTGTGGATTAGAAGGTAACAGCAAACTCTTGGTCTTTGAAGTACCTTGAGTATTAGTATTTCTCCCAACAGACTGTGATTTAGATGACTTGCTAGTTCTCAAAGTTTGAACTTCTTCAGCCTTGTTCTTTCCTTTACTACTTGCCCCTCCATCTCCAGCACTATCCCTTCTGACAACTCTCTCCCCCTTTTTGACATCATCAGGCATAAGAATAGATGTAATTAACTCCAAGGAGGTAGCAATAGAATCAATTTTAGCAGATAAGTCAGACTGATTCTCTTCAATTTTACTCAGCCTGGCAAAGAGATTGTCTTGAGCTTTAGAAAATTTTGTAGTCACGAGTTTCGAGTCTCTTTCCATTTTCATTTCTCTAGCTACAACCTCATTCCTCAAAGCAGTGATTGCCTGTGTAGTGTCATCAAATCTTCTATCTAGAGTTTTGACTTGAACTACAGTTGCTTTTAAGCAAGAAAGAATCTCTGGATTGGAGATAGTATCAGCATTTTGCTTAACAAAATCAGCTGCTCTTCCTCGTGGAAAAATACAATCCTCTTTGTACCATTCAGCAGCATTCTTTGCAAATTGTGCTCTCTCAACTTCATGAGACGTACAAGGTTGAGTGAAAGGTGTATGTTTATTGTCTGTTTGTACTGGTGCACTCAGAGAAGAATCAGAGTTTGCACTACTTTCACCTTCAGGTTCATCACTTGTAGCTTTAGCAGGTTCATCTTCAGCCATAGTTTTAGCAATTTCTGCTGTAGGCCTGTCAAGAATTTCTCCATGTTGCTCAGGCTCAGCAACAGGCATAGACTGAGAAGTAGGCTTGGGTGCTTGATCAATTTCATCTCCTCTTTCAACAGTTTGGTGAGCATCAGATAATAACTCAGTGTGGGATGCCACAGTTTCAGAAAGAACAACCGTAGGTTGATCAGCTACACCAGTATCAGAGATAGGATCAGAGAATGGCATAAATGAATCAAGAATATCATTTATTGGAGAAAGGCCATCTCTAGTATCCTCTTCTGCAGGCATTTCAACCTCTGCAGGTATTTCATCTTTCTCAACCTCAACAGGAGGTGTTTGCTGTGAAACTACCTCTGGAGCATCAATATCTTCATCCACAGAATCAGAGAATACCAGTTTTCTTCACTTTGCTAGAGGTACATTATCTGAATCCTCTTCACTAGATGGTGGAGTTCGTTCTACCACTGAGAGTGATTTAGGTATGTTTGCCGTTTGTCTTATTCTTTTCACTCTTCTAGTATAAACAGCTCCAGGAGATGTCTGTTTTGATTTTCTTTGTGTCTCTTTCGCTTGCTTAACCCTTGCATGTCGTTCAGTAATTGCCTGCTTGACTCTTTGTGCTTTAGACTGTGATTCTGGTGGAGATTGTGATGATTCAGAGTTTGTTTGTGGAGTGGGTGAAGGTTGTTTTGTAGGTGCTGAGTGAGTAGGTGATTCAGTGTTTGGTTTTTTAGTACGATCAATGTTTAATGGTTCAGGTTGAGGTTCAGGGTGTGGTTTAGGTTGTTGTTGTGGTTGTGGTTCAGGTTGTTGTTGTTGTTGTGGCTCAGGTTGTTGTGGTTCTTGTGGTTGATTGAGAAAATTTTGCAGAGCAAGTGGCATGACAAAAGCAGGGAGATTTGCTTTACCAACATCCTTATTAGTCATATCAGAGAATATTCTCTTATTGACTCTAAAAGGATCAATTTCATCTGTATCAGCAATTTCTAAACCAGGTACACAAGCATTGAACAGCATTTGACAAAAACGAGCATAATAAACAGTAGTAGTTTCTGACAGTTTATCACCTAAGTTCATCAGAACATATCTACCAAAATCAAAGTTAGTACCATAGAGTAGAGAATACCCGATTTGGGGACTGTCTATTGGAATGGCATCCCAGTTGGTGACTTTCTTCTGGAACGTCCTTGTAATGCAATCAAAGAAAAAATTCCATTCCTTTATGAGATTTGGTCTCTTTATACCGCCAAGCTTGTCAAGAGATTCCATGTAACCTATCTCTTGTAGCATCTCTCTAAAATAAGTTTCATTAACCAGAGTATAAGAAGTATGTGTGTCAAACCCCATTGTATTTCTTACAGTCTGTGGAGTAATCACATAATCTTGGTCTTCATACGTGAAGATGATGTTAAGAGTCCCATTCTCTCCTCCATCCACATAAACTGAATTCTGCCAAAATGTAGCAATTTGAGATGTAGAGAGAATATCAGGTCCAACCAGAGATTGTCCAATTTCTGAATCTCTCAAGAAATTCTGCATTAGATGAAACGGTTCTGGAACACGTTCATGATAGAGTGGAGCTTCATAGTTGTTAGGAACAAACCGTAAACCAAGAGCAGTGAATGCTTTAGAAGCCATTGAGTTAAAATTTGCAAGAATTTCCAAGAGAAATGTATGTAGGAAAGGTGTTTGCGAGAATGCCCAAGTGAAAAATGAGAGAACTGTGAGATGTAAGAATAAAACACAACCGTTTGGACACAAAAGTAATTAGAGTAATTAAAAACCCAATCTCTTATGTAACAAACACTCAATCAGTTCCTAGATTAATGTGTAGTGGGACACAATAATGGGTGAGTGGGACACATTAATGGGCGAGTGGGTCACGTGCGCTTATTTTTAAGAAGAGTATTTTGCAAATTAAAACATTAAAATATTTGATTTAAACAAAAATCAAATAATACTCTCTTAAAATATCTGGACCCAATTAAAACCAGAATATGAAGCGTTTACCTGTTGCCTTTAATAACCAGAATACGAAGCGTTTAAGGACTTCGTTGTTTACCCATCTCTATTTAAGGCCTAGAGACTTGCTCAGATTAGTTCATTAATCCTTTAACCTTTCAGTTTCCCCTGTAAAATCACAAACCCTTCAAACAAAACACTCTGAAAAACAATGGCCAACCTTACCATTAAAGAAAAGAACCTCCATCTTGTCGAGAATAGGGATATCGTCAGCTATACGCGTGAAGAGTTTGAAGCGTTTGAGTGGGAAAGGCAGCTTGAGACGCTGTGGCTGCAAATGGATGCCGGTCTGGAAGAGATCGAGAGAGAGAAACCTGCAAGGGTGATCGACCTCGATGCTGCTCTCCAAGCAACATTTGCATGGCTCTCCTCGAAGGCATCCTCATCCAACACCACCAACCATTGTTAATGAATATGTCAGCAAAAATAACCTTATCCCTTCAACTTCCACCCAAATAAAGTGGCAAAGATGGGATCTGGGAATTTTTGCTAACAATGGAGTGGTTTGGACTGACCTTTTATTTTCCTGTTGAATAGATTAGCAGATAGAGAGAACAAAAAGATGTAATATTTGCTTGTAATCTCTTTCTTATTATCAATGAAAAATTATGTTTCTCTAATCTTATTTGTTGTGTTCTGCAATTTTTATTTATGTTTTATGAACTGTTCTTCAAGGAAATAAATCAAAGAAGAAAATATGAAAACTAATTAAAGTAATCATATAAAGAACACATTCATCAACAATCCACTGATTAACAGTTGTCAAAATCCCTATTTACTCCAAAATTTTCAAATTATCCAAGTGAAAATTTACCTTAGAGTACAAATCACGAATCAACAGCGTTTGTCAATTCTCCAACTTTATCACCGAAACCCTTTCATAAATTGCACAGTTGTGAATATATGTGTGTGTGAAGCAGAGTTTACTAAATCAAATTTTAGAGCATCTAATTTTTCATAAAATCCATAAAGTAAATCAATAAACACTGGATGCACAAACTGTCATAGTAAACACTGACTGTATGATGAAAGCTAAACTCTGAAGTAATCAAACTATATACAGTAACTTTTATTTTATACCCCCTCTATATACATTTTTTTTTCTTTTTCTTTATTATTATTATTATTATTATTATTTTATTTTTATTTTATTTTATTCATTCCAGTAATCAGAGGTTGGAACCAGTCACCAAAAATTTAAAAATTTTAGCCCTTATCATTTTGATAAGTTCCTAGGTCATCCTAGTATTTAAATAGTCACCAAAAATCAGAGAATTTTAGCACATATTATATACCAATAAGTTCCTGGGTCATCCTAGTATCCAACATAATCTCAAAGGAGTATTACAACCTATATACATTTTCTTTGGGGAATTGCAGTAAGCATTTTATTCTATCAGAGTATAACTAACAGAGTTTAGAGTTCATCAACATCAGTAGTTTTTCATGTAAGGTAATGCACACAGTATTTATAGACTCAGAGTTTAGGACAAAATAAACTAAGAGATGCTATAAATATGAGCCAGTATCATGCTGTGTTAACTTTCTGCACAATCTAAGATTAGATCACAATAACTCAGAAAGATTCATGATTAATTGCTGAGAATCATGCTTCATACATATTTCTTCATTGGTGTTTTTCATTCAGACAAAAATCAACTCAGAGTTCACAGAGTTTATCAAACTTATTAACAGTGTATGACATACAGACATGCTGACAGAGTTTAGAGACTGTATAACACAACCGTCAACGGATAAGACTGTATAACATCAACGGATACAGTCCAGTTAGTCATCAACTGATGCAACCTACAATCAACGGATGCTACATTGGATCCTAGCTGGTAATTAGCAGTTGATTGTGGCAAGTTGTCTGACAGAGTTTAACAGAGTATGCATAACAGAGTTTAATCAACAGAGTTCACTTAGCATTTAACCAATCAGGAAATATGAGTAATACACTACATAAGTAAGATTTGAATCTAACCAACATTCCTAGTCAGAACCAGAGACCATTCCTAGTTCATTGACCAGTCTTGTAAATGTAGCTTCACTCAACGGTTTAGTGAAGATATCTGCAAGCTGTTGTTCTGTAGACACAAAATGTAGTTCAATATTCCCTTCTTCTACATGTTCTCTGATGAAGTGGTACCTTATGCTGATGTGCTTGGTCATTGAATGCTGTACTGGATTACCTGTCATAGCAATAGCACTTTGATTATCACAGTAAATAGGAATTTTACTGTACCTCAATCCATAATCCAGCAATTGATTCTTCATCCACAAGATTTGTGCACAACAGCTACCAGCTGCAATATACTCTGCTTCTGCTGTAGATGTGGAGATTGATTTCTGTTTCTTGCTGTACCAGGAGACAAGTCTGTCACCAGGAAATTGACAACTTCCACTAGTGCTCTTTCTGTCTATCTTGCAGCCTGCAAAGTCTGCATCAGAATACCCAAGTAGCTTGAAATCTGATTCTCTGGGGTACCACAGACCTAATGATATGGTGCCCTTGAGATACTTGAAGATTCTTTTCACAGCTGTCAGATGTGGCTCTCTAGGATCTGCCTGAAACCTTGCACAAAGACAGGTTGCATACATGATGTCAGGCCTACTAGCTGTCAAGTATAGAAGAGATCCTATCATGCCCCTGTAGTTTGTCATATCCACTGAAACTCCTGTGTCTTTGTCCAATTTAGTTGCTGTTGCCATGGGAGTTGATGCAGATGAACAGTCAAGCATACCAAATTTCTTGAGAAGATTTCTGGTATATTTTTCTTGATTAATGAAAATACCATCATCTGTTTGTTTCACCTGTAGGCCTAGAAAGTAACTAAGTTCTCCCATCATGCTCATTTGATATCTGGACTGCATGAGCTTGGCAAACTTCTTACAGAGTTTATCATTAGTAGACCCAAAGATAATGTCACTAAAAGGAGGTCACTTCCTTGATTGAAATAAAACAGAGTTTTGTCAATTGTTCCTCTGTTGAATCCACTTTCTAGAAGAAATTGAGCAAGTGTCTCATACCATGCTCTTGGTGCCTGCTTAAGTCCATATAGTGCCTTATCTAGCCTGTAGACATAATCTGGATATTTGGGGTCCACAAATCCTGGTGGTTGTTCAACAAACACTTCTTCTTCAAGCTTTCCATTCAGAAAAGCACTTTTCACATCCATCTGGAACACTTTGAATTTCTTGTGAGAGGCATTTGCTAGAAAAATTCTGATTGCCTCCAATCTTGCAACTGGAGCAAATGTTTCATCATAGTCTATTCCTTCCTGTTGTGAATAGCCTTTTGCTACCAGTCTAGCCTTGTTCCTTGTGATAACACCTTCACTGTCAGTCTTGTTTCTGAAAACCCATTTAGTACCAACAATAGATCTGTTCTTTAGCCTTGGTACTAGGGTCCAAACTTCATTTCTTTCAAATTCATTCAACTATTCCTGCATTGCTGTTATCCAGTCAGCATCTTGAAGAGCTTCTTCCACTTTCTTTGGTTCATTTTTAGACAAGAATGCATGAAACAGACATTCACTTGCAGTAGCACTTCTTGTTTTCACTTTTGTATCTGGATCACCAATTATCAAATCAGGTGTATGTGATTTAGTCCATTTCCTAGCAGAAGGCAAATGACTTCTATCAGCATGTGATCCTCCCCCTTGATCCATGCTCTCCTGATTTTGTTGTGATCTATCTTCGTTTTCTGAGACTCCCCCTGAACTTGACTGCCCAGAGTCAGAATTTGAATTTTCAGAGTTTGAATCGTCAGAGTTTGAGCCAGATTTTTCAGTTGACTCAGTATCAATGTTTGAGTCCTCATCTTGTTCATGCTCCCCCTCAACTGGTTCTCCCCTTTGTTGTGGCTGAGAAGTTTCTCCAGTGTTTACCAGTAGAGGTTCAGAGTTTGTTACAACAGAGTCTGTCAGAATTGTTTCATCAGAGTTTACTTCATCAGAGTTTAAATCTTTATTTTCAAAATCCAGTTGATCATATTCATCTTTGTCTTCAAGTCCAGTTATCTTCTTATCATCAAAAGAAACATGTATAGATTCCATGATCACTTTAGTTCTCAGATTGTAAACTCTGAATGCCTTTGTTGACAGTGGATAGCCAACAAAAATTCCTTCATCTGCCTTTAGCTCAAACTTGGTCAACTGTTCTGGATGAGTCTTCAAAACAAAACATTTGCACCCGAAAATATGAAAGTATTTCAGGTTAGGTTTCTTCTTCTTCACCATCTCATATGGTGTCTTTCCATGCTTATTGATCAGTGTTGCATTTTGAGTAAAACAAGCAGTTTGAACAGCTTCTGCCCAGAAATAAGTTGGCAATTTTGCTTCATCAAGCATAGTTCTGGCAGCTTCAATCAAGGTTCTATTTTTTCTTTCAACTACACCATTTTGTTGTGGTGTACCAGGTGCTGAAAATTCTTGCTTCACTCCATTGTCCTTGCAGAATTCTTCCATTGTTGCATTTCTGAACTCAGTTCCATTATCACTTCTGATGATTCTGACTTTGTTACTTGATCCTTTGTCCAGAAGCTTCACATGCTCCATCAGAGTTAATGCAGTTTCATCCTTCTTTGCTAGAAAATACACCCAAGTGAATCTAGTGTATTCATCAAGAATGACTAAAGCATATTTCTTCCTTGCAATAGACATAACATTTACTGGACCAAAGAGATCAACATGCAGAAGATGATAGGGATCAGTGATAGAAAATTCTGTCTTGCTCTTGAAAGATGACTTCCTTTGTTTAGCCTTCTGACATGAATCACATAGGCCATCAACATTTAACAGAGCCTTTGGGAGTCCTCTTACAAGATCCTTTATGATCAATTCATTGATGTTGTTCAAGTTCAAATGTGAGAGTTTCTTGTGCCACTTCCAACTCTCTTCACTAGACATTCTTGTAGACAGGCAAACAGCCTTTCCAACAGAGTCTATCAAAAGCTTGATTTCATAAATGTTGTTTTGCCTGTGACCAACTAGAACAACCTTTCCTGTAGATTTGCTGATAACTTCACAATATTCAGGTTGAAAATCTACATGATATCCCTTGTCACAGATTTGACTCACAGATAACAAGTCATGCTTGAGTCCTGGGACATGAGCTACATTGTTGATGATGACATTTCCAAGATTAATATTGCCATATCCCAATGTTCTTCCTACATTGCCATCACCATAGGAAACTTTTGGGCCAGCCTTCTCCTCATAGTCTGATAGCAGGGCTTTATTTCCAGTCATGTGTCCTGAACATCCACTGTCCACGACTAGGGTTGCCTCCCTGTTACCCTGCAATCACAAGCAATTACTGAGGATTAGTTTTAAGGATCCAGACTTGCTTGGATCCTTTGGCATTCTTAACTTTGTTAGCTTTTGCAGCCGAATTAACATTATCAGAGTTTGAGCTAACAGTATCAGTGTTTACACTTGCAGTATCAACTTTAACCCATTTCAGATTGGGTTTCAGTTCATAGTAATTATGATAGATAGCATGATATTCTCTGCAAGTATAAATGGAATGCCAAGTGCTTCCACAGTGTGTGCATAAAGTCTGTGGCTTAGTTCTAGCAAAATCCTTCTTTACCTCAGACTTTGTAGGTAAAGAATTTATATTTTTATTTTTCTTGCAGAAGTTTGCAAGATGCTTAGTACTACCACAGTTATGACATGTCTTTCTTGGAGCATAACTAGCAAGCATTGGTTTATTTCCTGAAGTGATGCCTACTTTTCCATTTCTGTTCTTGTTTGACACTTTCTGTTTCTTAACAGATTTTAACTCCTTCAGTTTATGCTTGAGTTGTTTATCTATCATTGAACCAATATTAACCTGTTTAACACTAGTTTTTACTGGTTCACTTTTAACAGCTTCTTTTTCATTTTCAGACAAAAATTTACTGGTTCCATGTACAAAATGAGTTCTGATTTTAACTTGATTTTGAAATCTAAGTTCATCTCCCTCATTATAACCTAGACCAACAGTGTCTGTTTGAAAAATCTGTTGAGTGTCCTTTCCAGAATTAGTCCAAGTCCTAATTTTATTATTTGCTTCCTCCAACTCTGATTCTAGTTGTTTATATCTCTGAAGCAAATTCTGTTCTTTACAAACAGCATCATCTCTCTCTTTCTGAACTTGTTGCATGTTTTCAAGTTTTTCTTCAACAAATTTATTTCTTACCTTAAGTTCAGAATTTTCAGCTTTTATCCTCTCATTTTCTAAAGTCTGATCCCTATAACTTATATGTAATGACTTAAGATAAATTCTTAATTGAGCAATGTCATCAATATTATAAGCATAGGTAGTTAGAGGTACCTGATTTTCAGAAGTTTCTGATTCAGCAGTAGCCATGAGAGCATAGTTCACTTCTTCATCAAAATCTGAAGTATCTGCCCAATCTCTGCCTTTAGTGTAGAGTACCTTTCCAGTTTTAACTTTCTTGCACTCAGGAGCATAGTGACCCATCTCCTTACACTTGTAGCATTGAATTTCAGACTTATCCTTCTTCCCCCTAGAATCTCTCTTATCAGACTTCCTGAAGCTTTTCCTGTCTTTATTTGAACCTCTAGAAAACCTTTTTCCTTTCTTGAAATTCTTGAAGCCCATTTTCTTGAAGGTCTTCACCATCAACACATCCATTTTCCTCATTTCTTCTTCATCACCCTCAGAGTCAGATGTTTCAGAAGAATTTGAATCACACTCAGAGTTTGATGATTCACTTTCTGAGTGTATGACCAAAGCTTTTCCCTTCATTTTCCTTCTTGATGCCTCTTTCTTCTGAGGCTTCTCTTCAACATTAAGAGCAACAGACTTTCCTTTCCTGCTTGATCTCCTGTTTCTCTGCTCCATTTCCAATTCATAAGTTTTGAGCAGCCCATAGATTTCATCAATCTCTGTTTCAGCAAGATCATAGTTGTCTCTAATAGTGGTTGTTTTCACATCCCACTTTTCAGGTAGAGAAAGAAGAAACTTGAGATTCGAGTCTTCTAGATCATACTCTTTGTTGACCAATGACAGATCATTGATCAGTTTACAGAATCTATCAAATGTTTCTGTCGTGGTCTCTTCAGGTTTAGCCTCAAAATGCTCATACTCTTGTGTGAGTATGTTTCTCCTATTCTTCTTAATAGCCGCAGTTCCTTGACACCTGACTTCAAGAGCATCCCATATCTCTTTTGCAGTGGTGCAGTTAATGACTTTGTTAGACATAACATTGTCTAAAGCACTATGCAGTAAATGCCTAACTTTTGCATCCTTAGTAATTGATGATAGATCTTCAGGAGTCATGTCCTTCTTTTCCTTTGGAACCATTTTTGCTTCTTCACCAGCAACTGCAACAGATAGCTTTGTAGGATTGTGAGGGCCTTCATAAATCCTGTCAAGATATTCTGGATCTGTAGCCTCCAGAAACATAGTCATCTTGACCTTCCACATAGCATACTCTAATGGCCTGAGAATAGGAACCCTGATTGGTTCATAACGACTCACAGTAGTAGGAGCCTTTTCTGAAACAGTAGGTGTTGGTGGAGGAATTGCTGCCATGATTATTGTTGTGTTTGGATCTTAACCTGTAATAAAGTAACAGATTGGCTCTGATACCACTTGTTAGGCCGAATACACAATTAATAATCAACTTAGTATGAGAGTTTAACAAGTAAAACGTTTATGCACTTAAAAACTTCTTGTATTAAGAACCCTCTTCGTGATGTAAAATATCACAAAGAGCTGCTAGGTTACAATCAAGATAATTCGTTGTACGATACCCTTCTAGGGTTGACTAACTGTATTTATATAACATACAGCTACGATACAATCTCTAATTGATATTCCTAATAATCAGCTATACAATGATATCAATTACAGATTGTCACTCGTCTCCTAAGTCAACTCGATCTCTTTGATAGCTATCCAATCTTCAAAGATATCGCTTCCATAATAAATCTTCAATCACTGTTGACCAGTAGACGCTTCCTTCAGACAGAGTTTGACAAACTCTGTCGAGCTTCCATCTGTCAGAGTTTACACTAAACTCTGACTGCTTCCAGCTAAACTCTGATAATTCACTGTAACACTCAAACACTGATTAAAACACATCAATTATATTTAACAGAAGTGAAGATGTTGCATCACCTGGAAGCAACAGATCCTGACTATCTTGACAGAATCAGAGATGGACCTTTTGTTCCAACAAGGCTTGTTCCTCAAGCAACTATCGAAGGAAAAGTTGTTCAAGAACATATAGCAGAGAAGCCTAAATCTGAATGGACAGATAATGAAAAGGAGAACGTTCTTAAGGATGCTAAAGTGAGAAACATACTATTCAACAGTCTTGATTCTGTTCTCACTAACTATGTTCTCTCTTGTAAAACTGCTAAGGAGATATGGGACAATCTAAAGGTTCACTGTGAAGGAACAAAACCTGTCAGGAAGAATATGAGGACACTACTCATACAACAATATGAGTACTTTGAATCCAAGTCTGGTGAGTCACTTACTGACACCTTTGATAGGTTTACTAAACTCATCAATGAGATGGCCATGCATGGTAAATATTATGACTTGGAGGATATGAATACGAAGTTCATGAAAGCTCTTCCTGATTTCTACAATGAGAAGATATCTGCAATTGAGGAAGCTAATGATCTGGATGAAATATCATTAGAAGCAGCTTATGGAAAATTGAGAGCTTATGAACTTGACAGGCAGCAGAAAAAGAGCAGGAGTGAAGGAAAGATGAAAACTGTTGCACTCACTGCTCAATCTGAATCAAAGAAGCTTCCAGAAGAAAAGTCTGAATCTACTGAAAGAGACTTGAGGAAGAAGAAGAGCAAAGAAAGTTCTGAGTCAGGGACTACAGATGTAGACTCTGAAGATAATGATTCTGAATCAGAGATGCAAGAACTCTTTGCTATATTTGGTAAAGCTTTCAAGAAAGGAAGATTCAACAGGAGAAGATTTGGCAAAGGCTCTTTTCAGAAGAAAGAGGAGGAGAAGAGTGACAAAGGCAAGAGTACAATTATCAAGCTTGATAAAGCCAAGATCAAGTGCTTTAACTACAGTGAGCTTGGACACTTTGCTATTGAGTGTAAGAAGCCTAGGAATTCATGAAAGGGTAATGCACTCATGGTCACACAGAAGGATTGGGCAGATTCTAGTAATTCTGAAGATAAATTGGATTATGACAACATTACATTGATGGCAAATGCTTCAGACAAACCTGGATCTCCAAAGAAAACTTTTCCATCTTCTGTTAAGGTATCTTTTCACTCTCTTGATTCATTTGATAGCTTTGATTCTGATGATATTAGATCTATCCATGCTGAGTTTAAGAATCTTATGACTAATTTCAGAATTCTTACTAGTGAAAGAGATGAACTTAAGGTTAAGAATGTTGAATTAGTTGATAGAAATAATTTTCTTGAATTTGAGTTAATTCAAATGGAACATTATAGAATAGATTCTGATAAAGCTAAGCATGATTATGGTGTTATTCTTGAGGCTTATGACTATGTCAGAAAAGAACTAGAGGAAGAGAGAGATGATTAAAACCATTAACAATTCTGGTAAAAAGACTCAAGAAATCATTGAAAATCAAATTCTTGGTAAAGTTAATGGCTTAGGTTTTGATAAGGCTAGGAAAGAAAATGTTGTAGCTGTTGTCCGGAATGATAATATTAAATAAGAAGCTAGCACATCTAAATCTGAAGGTAAGCAGAAAATTTTTGAACCTAAACATGTCAAGTTTGTTGATTCAAATGGTACCCCAGTTGTGCACAAGAGAATTAACAACATTAGTTCAGATGAGAAAGTGTTAGAGAAACCATAGAATGTAAACATAGGCTTTCTGTCTAAGTCTCAGCTGAAACAGAGACTAGAAGGTGTAACGCCCCCAAATCCGAGGTCAGAGATTCAGGTCGTCACGTCACCATCCAACCATATCATACCTGTATTAACTTTACAACTCAACAACACATCCATCCAGACCTCAATCTTACACACAAACAAGTTAGAGCCTCAGAAACGATAATCAAAAGTAACAATAAATATTACAATTCATCTGTACAATCTAGAATCTTGCGCACTTCCATTTATACAACTACACTTGAAGACAAGTCTTACTATTACAGTTGAAAACCTATCAGACTTACTCTGTAGTATTTATCAGGAACTAAATCATCTCAGGGGTAAATCTTCTACTCCTCTTCTGCTGGTGCGGAGTTAACCGATCAAATTCTTCTCTTTCTGAAAAGTTTTTATAAAGCAAGAATGAGCTACATAATGCTCAGCAAGTTCACCATTTTGAAAAATAATAATGTGGTTTATTTTGAAAACATTCCCAACTGTATGGGCATATATCTCAGATTTCAAAACATAATTGGACAATATATATGTCCGAGTTTGAATAAAGCATTTATACTCACTAAGGAGCTTTAAGAATAACATATGAACCCTTTATAAGGTTCCCATTTCAACATATCTCAAGTTTTAAAGTATATACATATGAGTATATCATTTTCGGCAAAACACTCTACGGTTAACATACTGTACAGGGAATACATCATTGCAAACCTCTTTCCTTCCATTAGCTTAGAAGGTTTCTCATTCAAAAGCATTTCATTCTTTGAAATAATTGCAAGAGTGCACTAACACGTGCCAATCTTTATAGAAAATCTTGCAGTTCTAGATACTGCACGATGTCAATATTTTTCTTATCAAAAGCCACACTATCGGCAACTTGGCACTTAGGACCAAGAAGCAGTGCTTGAGAATTTTTCCAAAGTGGAGGATGGGACTGGAAGAAAACATAAAAACCTGACAGGGATTGACGATGATCAGTCGCCACATCCAAGTCCAATAATCCGCGGGTCTTCTCTACCGGTAGAAGGATAGAAACTACATCCGTAACTATCCTCGGGTGAAAACTACATCCGTAATCACCCTCGATGAAAACTACATCCGTACTCATCCTTCGGCAACACCTGGGCCGGAATAATAATTAATGGACCGCCTGGCTCACGGCCGCTTACACATCCCGGGAATCGTTCGTCAACGGTTCCCACACCTGCCAGAGTCCCTTTTTCTTTTTCTTTTAAAAACTTTATTTTGAATGAAAACTGAGTAGTTGAGGTCCGACATCGGTCGACCGATAATTCTTGAAATCGTACAAGAAGCAAAACCTGACCGAGGGTTTTCGAAAATGTTTTGAGTTCGAAAGAGTTCGAGTTTGAAAGTGCAAAAGGTATCTTGGATTAGCTTTGTCTTTAAAATAATGAACGATAATTAATAAATGATATTTTAAGATTTAATATTAATAATTAATAAAATAATTATTTAATTACATAAGCTTTTAATCCAAGATAGGTATTTTGAGTATTTACGAAGATATAAAAATAATTACTTGAGTATACGATACTCCCCGAATGACCCTTCGGGTTTTCGCAATTTAATTACGATATAATAATATACCGCTCCCCGGTCAATAGTATATACGGACCGCTACGACCTCTATTGCTAGAGTCGTTGTCCGAAGAAAACATTTCAATCTAAGTTCAAGGGGTGCAAACATATACGTGCTTATACATCTCAATTTCATCAATACTTCGATAAACATAAACATTTGATATGATTGAAAACTACAAACACAACAGTGAAAGTCCTTGTATATGTAAGTTTTGAAAAGTAAACTTGCATAGGTAGAATCAGGAACATAATATCTTGAAAATAAATGCTTAGGGTTGGAAAACTTGCCTTGGGAAGGTTGGGGTGGTTGGGCTCGTGGAGTGGAGCGACAATCTATAAATATCTAATATTCGCTCGTTAGTATCTTAGCAACACCACTTAATCATAATGTTTTAAAGAATACAAGGCCATCTTAGCGACTCCACCATTTGACCCACTAACCCTCCTATATGACCATGTCATCACATTATCACATTCTTTACCCATTCGACTCAAATCTATTCCTCAAATTCGAAACTCAAGTGAATACTCTTAAAACTACTTTAAACTAATCTCCTAAGTGGTTTTTCACTTGCGCGGATTTTACTCCAACATTTCTATAAAATTGAAAAATACATATTTTAATCCAATTCTTTTTGGGTAGCCTTCACCACTGCATTTACTAGCTTCTCTAATTTTTCCATGATCCTACATAAATTTTTAGGGGTTTAAACAAGGTTCACAAGGGGACCATTTAGTGCAGTCCGGATTCCAGAAACACATTTCACTTCTCAGGCCATAACTCAAAATCTATACATCACATAGTCATGAACCTTATATTTCTGAAAACTACATTCAAATACCTTTCCAACAATATATATTAGGACTTCAGGGGACAAGATTTAGGGGTTCAAAACCCTCCTACAAGACAGTACAAGTTCCTGGAAAAATACTCAGCATGCTTATACCACTTAACCAACCAAGAATCTTATATACACATCACAACCATCATCTAATCCACCAAGATCATACTTTATAACATACATGGAGTTACATACACTAACCACAAGCTTAAAAATCACAACCACAACATTTAAACTTAAGATCTACATCATCCATAACTTATATGTCCAAGATTCACACTAATAACCATGGATCTAACATTAAACATCACAAATACTACATGGCCAAGAGGGGTTAGGGTTTTTATACCTTCTTGATGTTCTTACAATCTCAAACAAGCTTGTTTAACCTTGGGGAAGCCTTACTCTATGCTCACCATCTTCAATCTCACCAAAGAAATCAAGAACATGGAAGTGGGTTTCCTGACTGGAAAAACACGCCCCAAAGATCAGCCAAAACGAAGCCCTTGCACTCGTTTCCTGGTCGAGGCTCCTGAATGAAAGTTGTAGAGCGTCTTAACAGCTTTCTAACCATATAAAGAACAAAAAATTTCATTGAGTAATGAAGTCTCTAGGCCCGTTTTAGTGAGCTCCTTCCCTGCTGGGCAGAATGGAGTATTTGATGTTTGTTTTGTTTGATTAAAGTGATAAAGTGATCAATAATGCTTGATATTTTCACTTGGATGCATCTTATCTTCTTGCCATGTGGTGTCTTCTCCTCATTGGTTCATTTGGATTACCTTTATCCATCCATAATTGCAAGCAAGTCCCTTGCTTTATACATATTGTTTCCAAGTCCTTCCTTCCTTTTCTTATTTGCACCAAGGGGCTTCCCTTCTTGTATATTTACTAAATCAATATGTTACAACTTATATTTTGCACTTCATTGTAATAGTGTGGCCCAATACCTCAAACAATCGTTGTGTCCAATTTTCTTTGTATTTTCTCTTTATCTCAGAAAAAAATTCTCGCGGTTTCTCAATTGTTCTCATTTCCTTTAACTCTAGGATTTTATTCTCAGTTCCATTTTCCTCTCATAATATATCCTTCCTTGGACTTCAAATTTTTACTATCCTCAATTCATGATTCGCTCGCTTGATCGCTTAATCTCGTTATAAAGTCTCAGCGGTTTCTAGAACGTTCGTTTCACTATCTCAGGGGTTTTGGTTCTAAATTCTCGAATCAAATATAATAAAATCCTGACATAATTAAATCCTTAATTCCTCAAAATTAATATTTCATTTCTTGAATATAATAATATATAATTCACTTCCCGGTCAAATATTACACCAGAATACAAATTGGAATTTCTGAATTCCGATCGTCTTTATATACACTTATTTGCTCCGTGAATCACTAATATGACTTCGAAATATCCATACCATGTCTTGTACATAGGGTGGCGTGAAAATTTTCTTGGTCCTCAAAATCACTATTCATCCATAAATTACTATTCACGCATGACAAACACTATTCACATATATACTTATTCTTAATAAGAAAAGTTTTAATTTTACCGAAAATCTGGGTTCTTACAGAAGGTATTTCAGAGCCTAGCAAGATCAAAAGAAATAGGAATGGAAAAGAAGGTATTAACAAAGAGAATAATTACAAGAATGTTCCTGATGCACCTAGGAAGAAATGCTATAAGTGTGGAAATCATAATCATTTGGCCCTAGACTGCAATCAAATACCTTCTTGGAAAACTGAGTCCGGATTCCCTAAGACTCAGAAAGTTCAATACCAACCACAAAAAGCTTGTTATCATTATGGTAGTTTACTTCATTCCATTTACATGTGCAAAGACATGAACTGTATTATGACTATTATTCTCTAAAATCTGAAACTCTTAGTCACAAACAGTTTGTGAAATCAGAGTCTAAGGTTGACTCTGTAACAGGTAAATCAAAAGCAAAATTTTCAAAGCCTGTTGTTTCTAAATCTAGTAAGAAAGGATCCAATCAAAGTTGGGTCCTAAAAAATTCTATCTAGTCACTTTTTGTTTGCAGGGTACAGGAAGGAAGCACTCAATTATCTTGGACAGTGGATGCTCTGGACATATGACTGGAAAGAAGTCCCTGCTTACAAATTTTAGAGGAAAGCTGGCCAAATAATATCTTTTGGTGATGGCAATAAAGGAGAAACTCTGGGCTTTGGCTCAATTGTTTTGGGGAATGTCATCATAGAAAATGTAGCACTGGTCGAAGGCTTGAAACACACACTTTTAAGCATAAGTCAACTGGGTGATAAAGGTTACCAATCAATCTTTGACAGTAAAGGATGCAAAATCTTGAATGTGAAGAATGTAGACATTGTTCTAACTGGTCAGAGAAATGGTAACATTTATGAAGCCAACTTGAGTGATACATCTAAAGGAATTGTCAGATGTCTTTACAGCAAGGCAACAAATGAAGAAAGCTAGAATTGGCACAAGAAGCTCTCGCATCTTAACTTCAAGAAGCTTAATCAACTTGTTAAGCATAATCTGGTGAGAGGCCTACCTCAGGCAAATTATGTGCAAGATGGACTTTGTGATGCTTGTCAGCTTGGTAAACAGAAAAGAACCACTTTCAAGAGCAAGACAGAAAATTCAATTACTGAACCATTTCACATGCTGCATCTTGATCTATTTGGTCCAGTAAACATTATGTCTATCAGCAAGAAAAGATATGCTCTAGTTATAGTGGATGACTACACAAGGCTCACATGGGTATTCTTTCTACATAAAAAGGATGAAGCTCCTCAGCAAATCATTGATCTTGTCAAGAATATTCAGGATAACTCTGAGTACAAAGTCAAAGTACTTAGGAGTGACAATGGAACAGAATTCAAGAATTCTACAATGGAGGAGTATTGTGCAGACAATGGAATCACTCAATAGTTTTCTGCACCTGGAACACCTCAGCAGAATGGTTTAGTAGAAAGAAAGAACAGAACTCTCACAGAGGCAGCTAGAACTATACTTGCAGATGCAAAGCTTCCAACCTATTTCTGGGAAGAAGCTATCAACACTGCATGTTTTACTCAAAATTGCACCTTGATAAATAGTCATGGAAAGAATCCCTATGAGATGATCAAAGGAAAGAAGCCAAGTGTGAAATACTTTCACATCTTTGGATGCAAATGCTATGCCCTGAAAGTTCATCCAGAACAACTTTGAAAGTTTGAAGCCAAATCGGATGAAGCAATCTTTCTAGGATATTCAGCATCAAAGGCCTTCAAAGTTTATAATCTCAGAACTCACATTGTTATGGAATCAATTTATGTTGCATTTGATGACAAGAAATTCGGAATTCTGCAAACTGATGAAAGTCATGATAAATTGGAATTTGAAAATATTAAGGATTCTGAGATTCTCTCCACTGATGATGAAGGTTCTCCAGAAGAAATCTCTATTGCTTCTCAAAGGAATGCTATTGTTGAGGGGGGGCAATTTAATCAAGGAGAACACAGTACTAGTCAGGAGCAGACTAGTCATTCAGAGTTTACTCCATCAGGAACTGATCCTTCAGAGACTAATGAAGGAAGATCAGAAACTAGCATCAGTATGGAGTCTACTGATTCTACTGATCAAGGGGGAGCTTTTGAAGGAAATGAACACTCTTCTACAAGAGATACCACTAACTTAGGGGGAGAGTCTAGCAGGAGTAATCTACCACCTGATAGAAAATGGGCAAGGGATCATATTGAAGATTTAATTATTGGTGATCCAAATAGTGGTGTTCGAACTAGAAGATCAATTCAAAATGAATGCTTGTACAGTTGTTTTCTCTCAAAGAATGAACCTAAGAAGGTTGAAGAAGCTTTACAGGATCCTGATTGGGTAATTGCAATGCAGGAAGAACTAAATGAGTTTGAGAGGAACAAAGTCTGGAAACTGGTACCAAGACCTAAAGACAGATCTATTGTTGGTGCAAAATGGGTTTTCAGAAACAAGCTAGATGAATCTGGTATGATTGTAAGAAACAAAGCAAGACTGGTGGCCAAGGGATACTCTCAGAAGGAAGGAATTGATTATGATGAAACCTTTGCCCTTGTAGCAAGATTGGAAGCAATCAGGATGTTTCTTGCATTTACAGCTCATTCAAAGTTCAAGGTATATCAGATGGATGTAAAGAGTGCTTTTCTTAATGGCAAACTTGATGAGGAAGTATATGTGGAGCAACTACCTGGTTTTGTTGATCCAAAGTTTCCAAATCATGTCTACAAACTTGACAAGGCACACTATGGACTAAAGCAGGCACCAAGAGCATGGTATGAGACTTTTTCTAAAGTTCTTCTTGAAAATGGCTTCACAAGAGGTACAATTGATAAAACTCTATTCTTTAGAAAGATTAAAGGTGAATTTCTTTTAGTTCAAGTTTATGTTGATGACATCATATTTGTTCTACTAATGAAAAGTTATGTGCTAAGTTTAGCAAGCTTATGCAGTCTAAGTATCAGATGAGCATGATGGGTGAATTAAATTTCTTTTTAGTCTTGCAGGTCAAACAGACTGAGACTGGTATTTTCATTAATCAGTCAAAGTATATCAAAGATCTTTTAAGAAGGTTTGAATTTCAAGATTGTTCAGTTGCAAAAACACCCATGGCAACAACCACTAAGCTAGACTTTGATACTAAGGGAAAGAGTGTTGATTCTATAGAGGCATGATAGGTTCACTGTTGTACTCAACTGCAAGTAGATCGGATATAATGTTTTCTACCTGTTTATGTGCTAGATTCCAAAGTGATCCTAAGGAATCTCATTTAATCGCTGTGAAGAGAATTTTTAGATATCTCAAAGGAACTCCAAATCTTGGTTTGTGGTATCCTAGAGAATCTGATTTCTCCCTAATTGGCTATTCAGACTCTGATTATGCAGGGTGTAAAATAGAAAGGAAAAGCACTACAGGTACATATCAATTCTTGGGAAACAGATTGATTTCTTGGGCAAGCAAGAAGCAACAATCAGTTTCAACCTCAACTGCAGAAGCTGAGTACATTACAGTAGGCAGTTGTTATGCACAGATCCTTTGGATAAGAAATCAGTTGATGGATTATGGTATGACACTTAGTAATATTCCTATGTTTTGTGATAATACTAGTGATATCAAAATTGCAGAAAATCCAGTTCAACATTCAAGGACTAAGCACATTGATGTCAGGTATCATTTTATTAGAGAACATATTGAGAATGGTACTGTGGAACTTCATTTTGTTCCTACTGATAAACAGCTTGCAGATATTCTAACTAAACCACCTGATGAGGCTACATTCATTAGATTGGTTAGTGAGTTAGGAATGTTAAATTTCTAGATCTTTAACATCTGCAAAAGTAGCAAGGTATGTTGTTTCATCTTATAGATTTGATATTTTTGTCAGGATCTATATTTGATAGTTAAATGCTTAAGCTGTAACATTTTACGTTGATAAATTAAAGTATGATAGACTTATTAATAATCATCAGGATAAGGATTGCTATCAGGATGCTGACGTCATCAGGATTTCTGTGTCAGTATCAGGATTGTGAAAATTGTTTAGTCTGAGACTTAATATTTCAAATCCTGAAGTTCAATTCATTCAGTGGTCTAATTCTGAGTTTTGTTAAGTCTATGCTAGCAAGTTTTAAAACATGCTGTTAGTCACAAAGGCATGCCTGAATACATCTAATAACAAGCCTAAGTATGTGTAATGCTATGCATTACCTACATGACCTCCTAACTGAGGGAACCTCTAGTTGTAGAGTCTCTACTTGTTCTGTACTTGTAATAGGCATCAAATCCTAGTTGTGTAACTGTACTTATAAAGTCAAGAATAATGCTTGAAAGAAGTTCCAAGGTTCATGCCTCAAGCAAGGAGATAAAGACTGCCAAATAATCACAGTTGGGATTTGAAGAAATGAAGAATTTGCCTAAGTACCAATTCGAGAAGTATATTTGTCTATTCGAGAAGTCTAGCATTCGAGAAGTCAGAGATTCGATATCTCAGAAGACACTATTCGATATCTCTGAATACACTGTTCGATATCTCATTCGATATCTCAGAGATTCGATATGTCTATTACTCTATTCGAGAACTCATGGAGTCAACAAGTCAAAGCATCATTCGAGTTCTTTAAGAGTCAACAAGTCAATGCTCTATTCGATATCTCAAGGACTAAAGAAGCTATTCGACATATCAGGGATTCGATATGTCAAAATGATCTATTCGATATCTCAAGGAGTCCCAGAGAAAAGAGCTATTCGAGAAGTGATTCGATATGTCAATATAACACTATTCGAGAACTCAGAGTTATCGATTAAGTCAATTCGAGTTCTCGAATCAATCACTTAGCCAATTCTCGAATACATTCTTGGAGACAAAATACTGAGGAATTGTACAAGTCAGAAACCTGAAACAAGCCAAGACGCTTTATTTGACTATGTACTATAAAGCACATTGGAAAGCCTACAAAGAAGCTTGAAGAGATAAGACAAAGGGACAAAGAGCTAAAGAAGTGGATCTGAACAGGCTTTGCAAAGTCAAATCTGTAGCCGTTTGGACTCTTACTCAAATGAGATAGATAGACTAGAAAGTAGTTTGTTTACCTACCTTATTTGTAGTAAGTAGGTGTATCCATGTCTATAAGGATACAACCTCACTTCCTTAGCAGACAAGTTTTTAGAGATAAGATTTTCATATACATCACAAGAAATATCTCTCTAAGCAAAACGAAGCTGAGAATACTACCATTTGTATTCACAGATTGTAGCAAAATCTTAATCTAATAAAATATTAGATTAAAGTGATATTGTGTTGTGTTTGTCTTTGTTATCCGCACTTACATATCTCGCATACTCAACACATATCTTGCTGCAAAGATTCAAGAACGTAGAAAAGTTCAAGAATCCATTCACCCCCCCTCTGTATTCTTTTACTGTATTCAATACTCAACAAGTGGTATCAGAGCAGGCTGTTTAATCTAAACAGAAAACGATCATGAGTTCGAATACACCAAAGACTACAGGTACGGTGAAGGTCCCTAAGTTCGACAAAGAGAATTACAACCTGGAAAATAAAAATGTTGTTGTTCATCAAAGCTGCCAATCCTCTCTACCCTGACATCCTCAAGAATGGTCCATTTGTACCACAACAAGAAATTGCTGAATCTATAGTGGACACAATAGTCATTCCTAGATCATATGTTGCAAAAGAGCCATCCAAATGGACGGACTCAGAGAAGGAAAAGGTTGCCCTAGACAGTCATCTCATGTTGCTGATCATAGACTCCATGGATATGTCGATGTTTGCCAACATAGCATCATGCACATCAGCCAAGGACATGTGGAACCACATCGAGGTGTTATGTGAAGGGACAGAGGAGGTAAGAGAGAATAGGAAACAGATACTGGTCACACATTATGAGGCTTTCATGGCACAGTCCAAAGAAAGTATTACTGATGTGTTTGAGAGATTTCACAAGCTGGTGACTGAGCTTCAAATGAATGGGAAGGTTTACAGCACTAAGGAATTAAACATGAAGTTTCTACTATCTGCACCTAACCATCTAGAGCAAAGGGTCATATCTCTAAGAGAAAGAGATTTGAACAAAGTCACATATGATGTGCTCTATGGGGTTTTAAAGACTCATGAGCTTGAGTTGCTTCAGAAGAGGGCTATCCAAGCCAACCAAGGCAGAATGATAAACACATCATGTGCCTTGATTGTCAACAAATCCGTTCAAGACCTGGAAGCATCTACAAGTCAACTGAGAATAGAAGAGATAGTAGATGATGAAGAAACTAAAGAAGAAGTGACTGAACCTGATGATGAAAAGGAAGAAGATGAGTTCTACACTCTTGAAGAGTTGGATGCCATGGAAAACACTTCATATGCTTTTATGGCTAGAAAATTCCCAAACATCAGATTTAAGAGGAATCAGCCCTTCAAGTCTAGATCTCAAAATCATTCATTCAACAAGAGCAAGGCACCTGTGAAAGCAAACAAAAACAAATTCAAAACCAGCTATGTGGATAGGTCATCTGTGAGATGTTATAGATGCAATGACCTAGGGCATTTTGCCAGTGAATGCAAGAAGCCTAAAAAGAAGGATAAGGAGTCTCTTGAGCTTGAAGCTAAGTATGAGGCTCTGCTAAAGAAGCATACACCAGGTAAGGCCTACATAGTTGAAGGGAAGTGTTGGGATGATTCTGGTAGTGATGGAGAAGAACAAGAATTCTGCAACTATGCCTTAATGGCCAACTCCGAGGAATAACCATCTGAATCAGACTCTCAGGTACCATCCCTTACTACTATAGACATGTCTGTTTCTGAATACAAATCTATGGTTGAACAACTATCTGTTGAGATGTTTAATATTCATACTAGTATGACTGCTGCTAATGAAGAAATTGCTAAACTGTCAACTAAGAATGAACTGTTGAACAAAAGAAATGAGGAACTAGAACTAACTGCTATGCAAGTAGAAAACATTAAACAAGAAATCGAATATCTAAAGAATAAGGTTCTATGTGCTAGTCAAGTTGAGAAAGCTCTTAGGGATGAACTAGCTGAAAATGAATTTAAATTGAAAACATTTAAGAATTCCTCTAGTCTATTGCAGTCCTACCATGAGAAAAATCTAGCTAGACCTAAGGCTGCCATTGGAGTTGATTATGACACTCTCAAACAAAGGAAAGGCTATGCAGTCATTGAAGATGGCATTGTTGTTCAAGGGGAAGTGCCTCAGGTTTTAAAAAAGGCTGAGACCCCAATATTTAAAACACCAACACTTGAGATTGATGAGGATGCCTTACTAATTAAGCAAATGTTGGATTATGAAGATAAGGCACAATAAAATGAACAACAAGCATCCTCAAAGAGTGAGAATGTCAAAACCAAAGCCAAGGAGCCAGTAGGAGGTAGACCTAGACTTGAGAAATTTGTGAAGTTTGTTTCAGCTGGGAATAATGAGTTTGAGAAGAAAGTGGCTAAAAAGAAACAAAACAGGAATGGCAAATTAGGGATTAACAAGGACGACAATTATGCTTATGTGCCAAATGCCCCTAGGAAAGTTTGTCAAAATTGTTTTAGCACTAATCATTTAACTCATGCATGCAATAAACCATCTGGTAGTGTTGCTAAACCATTCTATGATTGCTATGTGCCTTTAAGACATAGAGACTCTCCTTTCTGTGATAAATTTGATTGTATGCCATGTAACATGAATGTAATGACTAGTTGTTTTAATTTGAGAAGACAATTCATGGAAGGTTGCATCAGTCACAATGTTCACACACACTACACAAGAACAAAGTCTTCAAGTCCTCCTAAAGTTAGGAAGGTACCTCTGTCACCTAAGTCTAAGAACCCTGATTCTAAGACTTCTAACAGTGACAAGAAAACTAACATCAAGAAAATTGATAAGCATGCTGTTTCTGATAAAACTGTTGCTAAGCCACCTGGACCCAAACTTGTTTGGGTACCAAAGGAGAAGTAATACCTTTGTGTTTGCAGGGCAAAGAAAGTGAAAAGAAGGTCATGTGGATTTTGGACAGTGGATGCTCAAACCATATGACTGGTGATATGGCCCTGCTATCACAGTATGAGGAGAAGGCTAGCCCAATGGTTGCTTTTGGAGATGACATCATTGGCAACACACTGGGATATGGCAAGTTGGAAATTGGAAATGTCATCATTGATAATGTAGCACTGGTCAAGGGGCTCAAGCACAATCTACTGAGTGTTGGTCAATTTACTGACAGAGGCTTCAAAGTGAATTTTGACAAAGATGAATGTTTGATCACCCACAAGAAGACTGGTGACTTTGCTCTATCTGGAGTAAGGAAAGGAAGCCTGTTTGTAGCCAATATGAACTCTGCAAACAAGGACAAAATTTGTTGCTTTTACTCAAAAGCATCAAATGAAGATAGTTGGTTGTGGCACAAGAAGCTATCACACTTGAACTTCAAAGGCATTAATTCTCTAGTCAAAAGGGAGTTAGTGAGAGGCATGCCCACACTTGAATTCTGTCAAGAAGAAGTGTGTGAGGCTTGTCAAAAGGGAAAAATGAAAAGATCAAGCCACAAGTCAAAGACAGTGACATCAATAACCAAGCCACTACAACTAATTCATATGGACTTGTTTGGGCCTGTCAATATTATGTCACTAAGAAGGAAAAAGTATGCTCTGGTGATAGTTGATGATTTCACAAGGTATACATGGGTAGAATTTCTGGCATCAAAGGATGAGGCTCCACAAGTAATCATTGAGCATATAAAGAAAATTGACAAGGAGGCAAAGGCCAACAATGCAAGTGTGATTGCATTAAGAAGTGATAATGGAACAGAGTTCAGAAATGCCATGCTTGAAGCATTCTACAAAGAGAATGGTATTTCTCAACAATTCTCAGCTCCAAGGACTCCACAACAAAATGGAGTTGTTGAGAGAAAGAATAGAACTCTGATTGAGGTTGCTAGAACAATGTTACTTGATGCAAAGATGCCTACATGTTTTTGGGCTGAGGCTGTGAGCACTGCATGCTATATCCAAAACAGAACCCTCATCAACAAAAACACTGGAAAGACACCTTACAACTTGATGACTGGAAAGAAGCCCACTCTAAAGTATGTTCATACTTTTGGAAGCAAATGCTTTGTGTTAAAAGACAATTCAGAATATGTTGGAAAGTTTGATGCAAAAGCATTTGAAGGAATTTTTCTTGGCTACTCTATGGAAAGAATTGCATACAAAGTTTATGTCATCAGTCAAAAGAAAGTTATGGAAAGCACAGATGTGACATTTGATGACAGCAAACTACCTGGATTAGAAGAAGCCAATGATGAAGATAAAGATCCTTTGAAGTTTGACAATCTAGATGATTCTGATGAGGAGATTGAAACTGAATTTGAGCCTACAATCCAACAAACTCAAGTGAATGAAGAACCTGTGTCAACCAACAATGAAGAAACAAGCATCCAAGACACACCTGTGATTTGTGGCAACTTCACAGGGGGAGGAAATGTAAATGATCATGATTTGGATGATGAAGCAACATCAAGGCTGAGAAATCACTCTGAACGTACAAGGAAATGGGATAGATCACATACTGCAGATCAGATAATTGGAGATCCAAATACAGGAGTGAGGACAAGGAGAGCAACTCTAATTGAATGTCTCTATGGTTGCTTTCTATCCCAAGTTGAGCCTAAGAAACTTGATGATGCATTGTTGGATCCTGATTGAATAATTGCTATGCAAGAGGAGCTAAATCAATTTGAAAGAAGCAAAGTATGGGAACTTGTGCCTGCACCAAAGGATAGAACCATTGTTGGAACAAAATGGGTTCTAAGGAATAAGATGGATGAAAATGGTGTAGTCATAAGAAACAAAGCAAGGTTGGTTGCAAAAGGATACTCTCAACAGGAAGGCATTGACTATGATGAGACTTTTGCCCCTGTTGCTAGACTAGAGGCCATCAGAATTTTCTTGGCATTTGCTGCACATTCTAATTTCAAGGTTTATCAAATGGATGTCAAGAGTGCATTTCTGAATGGGGAGTTGGAAGAAGAAGTATATGTGCAACAGCCACCTGGCTTTGAGGATCCACAATTCCCTCACTTTGTCTACAGATTTCTTAAAGCATTGTATGGACTTAAGCAAGCTCCTAGGGCATGGTATGACACATTATCACAATTTCTACTGGAGAATCAATTCACTAGAGGCACACTGGACAAGACATTGTTTTACAAGAAACATGGTGATGATATTATCTTAGTTCAAATCTATGTGGATGATATCATATTTGGTTCTACAAATGAGAAGCTATGTGAGAAATTCTCTAAGCTCATGCAGAGCAGATATGAGATGAGTATGATGGGAGAATTAACATTCTTTCTTGGGCTGCAAGTGAGTCAAAGGAAGGATGGCATTTTTATAAGTCAAACCAAATACATCAAGGATCTATTGAAGAAATTTGACTTAGAAGAATGCTCACCTGCAAAGACACCCATGGCCACTGCCACCAAGTTAGATGAAGATGGTAAGGGCAAGAAGGTATATATCTCAATCTATAGAGGCATGGTTGCTTCTCTACTCTACCTCACTGCTAGTAGGCCAGACATCATGTTTGCAACATGCTTGTGTGCAAGGTTTCAATCAAATCCAAAGGAATCGCATATGATAGCAATAAAGAGGATTTTCAAATATCTGAAGGGTACACCAAACTTGGGGTTATGGTATCCTAAGGACACAGGGTTCAATCTGGTTGGTTATTCTGATGCTGATTATGCTAGATGCAGAGTGGATAGGAAAAGCACCTTAGGTAGCTGCCAGTTTCTTGGACAAAGGTTAGTCTCTTGGTACAGCAAGAAACAACAATCTGTGTCAACTTCCACAGCTGAAGCTGAGTACATAGCTGCTGGAAGTTGCTGTGCTCAAGTGCTTTGGATCAGAAACCAACTTAGAGATTATGGACTTGTGTTGGAAAGAATTCCAATCATGTGTGACAACACAAGTGCAATCTCTATAGTTTCCAATCCTGTCAATCATTCTAGGACAAAGCACATTGACATCAGATATCACTTCATAAGGGAGCATGCAACTAATGGAACCATTTAGTTACATTATGTTCCCACAGAGAAACAATTAGCTGACATATTCACTAAGCCATTAGATGAAGCCACCTTCACAAGGTTGGTTAGTGAGATTGGAATGCTGAATTCTTCAAATTCTGGCTAAGTGAATATATCAATTAGATTGTTGCAGCAGTAAATACTTACTTTATCAAATGCTCAATATTTTTCAAGTAAGTATTGGCTAGAGTATGATTTATAAATATTCCACAATGCTGCATATGTTGAAAATCATACATCTTTAGCTTGAAATTTATGTGAAATTTTGAGAGAATCACTATTTAATTTGGTAGAATATTCTTCAGTGAATATTTCTGGTAAATTTTAAAAGATAGTGAAAATTGAATTTTATGAGTGAAAAGTATAGTTCGACAAGTCAGACTTCTCGAATGGTTCATTGCTTTGTCATGGCTCGAGTTCTCGAATAGGCCTATCTAGAACCCTCTTGAGTTCTCGAATAGTGTCTTTTGGAGAAATCAAATAGCACACTCTGAGTTCTCGAGTAGAGTATTTTAGTTCTCTAGTGATGGAGTTCTCGAATACTGTATTTGAGTTATCGAATCATTTGAAAAGGCTAATTTTTCGCTGACACTTAATCGCTTTTTGGATTTATATTCAAAATTTCATTTCGCTCATAAAAACATATTTTATTTAGCTTAGAATTATTTTCTGAGTTAAATAACTGCCAGCTGTGAGTTACAAACTGCTTGAGATATCGAATAAGCCTTTCTTGACTTATCGAATAGTTGTTTTATACTTCTCGAATGACTGACTTGTCGATACAAAACTTATATCTAATCGACAACTCAAGTCACTCACATATATAAAATTCCACAACTGTTAAAATCATTTCATTCGATTTCTCAGGCAGCTAAAGTTCCAAAACCTCTGTAAACCCTAACGTCAAAAGCTAAATTTCTTCTTCAACCTTCATTCTCTTCTCATCTCTCTGTATAACAATGGCAAATACCCAACTCACAATTCCTACCCACACCAATTTCATAGCAATAACCAACGATGTTGAAGCACCCAATGCAAACTTTAAGTGCTTCGTTCGATGGATGGCTGAATCATATATCAAGGATGCACTCTCAGCCAACCCAACTCTGTATCTAGACTTACTAGAACAGTTTTGGAGAACTGCTACTGTGGAGGTCGTGGCCCTAGAGAATGCAATCACTTCATACATAATTTATTTCAAGATTCAGGACAAGGAAATCACCATCACTACTGAAGACATGAATCAAGCACTGGGGTTACAACAAGGAGTGTATGACAGTCAAGCTACTGATCAGGAATTGGAAGACTTCTTTGATTTTATCAACTACTCAGATAGAATCAAACTTGGAAATTTGAATAGGAAGTACTTGAGGAAAGAATGGAGCTATGTCTTTGCCACTCTTCTTCAAGTCTTCACAGCAAGGAAGTCCAGCTTTGATCAAATCAGCACACCTATTCAACAAATAGGATATGCTCTAGCATATGGGAGAAAGATTGATGTTGGTTTGATCATAATGTAAGAATTGTATGGGAGACTTGGTAAGAACTCAGCCAAGAGAGGTAATGAAATTTTCTTCCCTCGCTTTATTCAATCTGTACTTAATTTCATAGATGCTAAATTGATTGAATTGCCTGGGTTAGACAAAAATAGAATAGGCTATCCGAAATTCATGATCAAACTCATTTTTGGTAGCTTGGAGACTAGGAATGATGTGGATGTAAGACTCAAAATAACTCCCCTTATGGAGAGTTTATTTAGGACTTACCCCCACAACATGCCAATATGTGCCTCAAAATCTGAGTTAGCTAGGCCCAAGCAAGTAGAGCAAAATACTAACCCAGGGCCTGCTAGCCAACCCTCTCAGCCAAACACTCTACCAAACACAGAGCCAACTGCATCATCCTCTCAAAAGGGTGATGTTAGTAAAAAGAAGAGAAAACGGGTTGCTTCTGAACCTCTAAAAATCTTAACTGAAGCAGCCTTGGCTGTAGAATTAGGCATAGAAAGTGAGGAACCTGAGTCACCCTTACTAAGGCCAAAGAAGAAGAAGAAGTCTAAAACCACCTCTTCAGTCACCCAAATGGCTGAAGTTGTAAAATCAGGGGCAAACAGCTCACTAGATGTATCCTCTCAACGAGGTGCATCTATAGAATCAAGCATCCTCCCCAATGCACCTATTTGTACAGAGCCAGCACATGGGAGTGATAAGGCTGGCACAACACTGAGTGGAGAGCACATCACAATTGAAACTCCCTCTATCTCTTAGGGGGAGTTGCCAAAATCTAATCTACAACACACTTCTCTTCCAGAATCTACCACTCATATTTCTTTGGAGCCTGCAACTCAAGCAATTGAGGAGCAAGGCATTGATCATCAAGAATTCTTTTCTCTTGATGAGCCAATGGATTCAAGTGACTTGGTGCATGACACCTTGATCACCACCCAGGTACCACATTTAGATGGTCAGGGAATGCATGTTGGGGCATCTCCTAATGACACCATCACAAACACAGAGGATTCACTAGTTTTAACTAGAGACTCTGTGCCTGTGTCAACTACTGTTGTAACTCATCCCACTCCTGTGGAGACAACAGTAGTAGAGTCTTTCCATCCGGTTACAGAAGTTGCATCTGTAACTGAGGAGTCTAGCTTGCCTAGCTCTAGCTCTGACTTTCTGTCACAATGGCTGAAGCCTGTGCAACATGACAGTGCTTCAGGATCAGGATCTGTTCAACCACAATTGACGGTTGAAGCACTTCAAATCTTAGTTGTGGATCAGATTCCTGAGTTTGTAAAGATAGCCCAGAACTTGGTCACCTCCAATGTGCCAAATCCAGATTATGAAGCAATATTGCTCTGTCATAGAGATGATGTGGAGATACAGAAAACAAAGATACTTGATGAGGCTGAGAGAGATGGCAATGTAGATGCCTGGATGCAAGGAACTTATGATATCACTCTCAATGAAGCCTTACAGTATCTGAGGGAGGAGTACATCACTTCACTAGGCTCCAATGCTAAATCCTTAACTCCTGGTGAAGTGTATGAAGCCATCAATGACTCATACAAGGGATTTCTCAAGGCTGCACACTACCTGGGTAAATGTGTCAAATCAGAAATCAACAAGGTAAGTGATGCAACAGACAAGTCTGTGGGAGAGATAAAGAGGACTTTTGATTCCAAATTCCCTCAATTGGAGACTGTAGTCAAGGATATCCTAGCCTGAGGCCAATGCCATGCTTAGGACACTCTTTACAAATCAATATGGAGACAAGCTGGTCACTGAGGTCCCTGTGCATGAGATGTCTAGGTTTGAAGTGCAGAGACTTAAAGAACAATCCTTGTCTGGCTTCAAATCCACTGCATTGTTCAGCAAGGTAGATGCACTTGAAAAGGAGGTAGCTACTCTCACTCAGTGTAATGCTCATCTTACAGACAAGGTACAAACTCTGACTGAGCAGTTGAACACTCAAGCCACCACCACAGCTGATGTTTTTCTGCATCAACAAACAATGTTGTCTGCAATGATGAAGCACATGGGTCTCCCTCTACCTGAAGAATCTTCAACCCCAAAGGTCGCTCCTACAGCCTCTGGGCCTGGCAACAAGCCTAAGGGGGAGAAGTGGACATCAAGGAACTCAAATACAAAGGGGGAGAAACCACCAGTAAAGGGCATCAAAATCATTAAAGGTGGTCATCAAAGAACTTCAAAATCTTTAACTCAAAGAACTTCAAAATCTTTAACTCATGTGCCTGGCAAAGGAAAAGACAAAGTTGATGAGCCTCCTACTTCTCTGCCAGTTGTCACTCTACCAACTGTGCACATCACTACTTCTAGTGGTCAAAAGCAATCTATCACAACCACAGTGGTTGCAGGGAGTATGCCATCTGACAAACCTCCACTCTCCATATCTAAAAGTGCCAAGCCTGTAGAAGTGAAGTTGGTCACTGAGGCCAAGCTACAAGAAATTTCAAACTCAAATGTCTATCATGATGATGCATTCTTGGAATTTTTGAAAGTCTCAAAAGAACAGGCTGGTGACACTCAATTATATCTAAGGAGCTTGAAGGATCAGATCGATTACTTCACTGTGATACCTAGAAAAGTTGATAGCTCATGGCTCAAGGAAGTAATGATGGTAGCAAAATCCAGAATCTGGCATCTAACCTACAAAACTCTACAACCCTTAAAACATTCAGAGATAGATGCGCTGATTGAGCTCATAGAGAAGAGGAATGTAAATGAAAACAATAAGAGTCTGTATGATGACTTGAGGAATGGCCAACCTTCAAGGCTGCCAGAAGTGATTAAGAAGCCATGGACAATCATCTATCAGTCTGGCACCAGAGTTGAAGAGATTAAACAATTGGTCATTCCCAATGATCTCACTTCTCGAAATCACAGACTCATTATTGCCATCATTGATCTACTGCAAAAGAAGAAGGGGACAAATTCTGCTGAAGAGATAGAGGCACTGCACATTCTCATATCATACATTGCAACTGGTGTAATTCTAGAAATGTCCAATCCAAGGAGGAATAAGGATGATGAAGATGAAGACAAGAGTGATGGGAGGAGAAGTCATCACAGGAGTGATAAAGGAGATGAGGATAAGAAGAAGAAGAAGAAGAAGAAAGACAGCAAGGATAAGAAGGATGGTGACCAAGGCAAAGTCTATGAGAGGAAGAATGGAAAACAGCAAGCCGTAGGCATTGCTAGCAGTAATCTCACCACAACACAAGACTCTAAGTCTAGGGTGAATGCTGTTAGTAGTGACCTACCAAAATCTACATCTATGGCTTCTGCAACTGTCTTGCCACCTCAAGAAGAGAAGAAGATTCAATGCAAGAAACCATTTGTATATTTCAAAAAGCAAACTGCTAATGGAATACTACAATGGTCTTCAAACAAAGGTCACATGCTACTGCCAGGCAACCATGTAAAAAGGATCAAATTCAAACAAGCTGCAAGGAAACCAAAGCTATCCAAATCAAGGACTCTGACAATCTATCCAGGCTTAAAACTCCAACCACTAGATGAAGATTTTGATGAAGACCAACTGCAATTCTTACAAGCTCAAAGAATCTACCATGTTGCCATTGTTGATAACTGCCTTGAGATCAAATATACTGATGGAATGGAGGAGAAATTCAAACAAGGAGGATGTCAACACTGGGGCAAGCTACATGACATAGAAAGAATCATTGCATTATTGAGCTCAGAAGATAAAGTGGAAAGAGTATGGAAGCTGGAGCTAATTGATTTTGTGAAGATGAAGAGAGATCATGAGGAGAGAATCAGAAAAGAGTGTCTTGAGAAATGGCTAGCAAGGGAGAAAGAAATTGAGAGACTGGAGATTGAAGCAGAAAAGCTAAGGGCAAAGGGATTGTGTAGAGTTCAGTTTAACCCCTATGTGGTGAAGTATAGGAGGAGAAATGGGGATCAGGTCCACATCAGAATGAATCTACTCAACCACTATCCTGCAAACATTCTGAAACCAATACTTGAAGATTTCAAAGACTCAATTTTGCTTGAAGAATTGGATGCTATGGCAGAAATAATAAAAGCTATGGATGAGAATACAAGGAAGGAGAAAGAAAGAAGACAGAAAGCATATGATGATTTGCAAGCCAAAGCTATGGAAAGGGAAACAAATGACAATGGCTAGAACTTCATCGTAGGCTGTAAGATTACTCACCCTGTAGTTTTATCCACATTGCTAATCAAAATTCATACATGCACTGTCAATTTTTATCTTTATGTATGTTAGGCTTGTTATCAGACATGAAATTGTGACTAAGGGTCTTACTCACAATTTGGGGGAGATTGTTAGTCACAAAGGCATGCATGAATACATCTAATAACAAGCCTAAGTATGTGTAATGCTAAGCATTACCTACATGACCTCTTAACTGAGGGAACCTCTAGTTGTAGAGTCTCTACTTGTTCTGTACTTGTAATAGGCATCAAATCCTAGTTGTGTAACTGTACTTATAAAGTCAAGAATAATGCTTGAAAGAAATTCCAAGGTTCATGCCTCAAGCAAGGAGATAAAGACTGCCAAATAATCACAGTTGGGATTTGAAGAAATGAAGAATTTGCCTAAGTACCAATTCGAGAAGTATATTTGTCTATTCGAGAAGTCTAGCATTCGAGAAGTCAGAGATTCGATATCTCAGAAGACACTATTCGATATCTCTGAATACACTATTCGATATCTCTGAATACAATGTTCGATATCTCATTCGATATCTCAGAGATTCGATATGTCTATTACTCTATTCGAGAACTCATGGAGTCAACAAGTCAAAGCATCATTCGAGTTCTCTAAGAGTCAACAAGTCAATGCTCTATTCGATATCTCAAGGACTAAAGAAGCTATTCGACATCTCAGGGATTCGATATGTCAAAATGCTCTATTCGATATCTCAAGGAGTCCCAGAGAAAAGAGCTATTCGAGAAGTGATTCGATATGTCAATATAACACTATTCGAGAACTTAGAGTTATCGATTAAGTCAATTCGAGTTCTCGAATCAATCACTTAGCCACTTCTCGAATACATTCTTGGAGACAAAATACTGAGGAATTTACAAGTCAGAAACCTGCAACAAGCCAAGACGCTTTATTTGACTATGTACTATAAAGCACATTGGAAAGCCTACAAAGAAGCTTGGAGAGATAAGACAAAGGGACAAGGAGCTAAAGAAGTGGATCTGAACAGGCTTTGCAAAGTCAAATCTGTAGCCGTTTGGACTCTTACTCAAATGAGATAGATAGACTAGAAAGTAGTTTGTTTACCTACCTTATTTGTAGTAAGTAGGTGTATCCATGTCTATAAGGATACAACCTCACTTCCTTAGCAGACAAGTTTTTAGAGATAAGATTTTCATATACATCACAAGAAATATCTCTCTAAGAAAAACGAAGCTGAGAATACTACCATTTGTATTCACAGATTGTAGCAAAATCTTTATATAATAAAATATTAGATTAAAGTGATATTGTGTTGTGTTTGTCTTTGTTATCCGCACTTACATATCTCACATACTCAACACATATCTTGCTAAAAAGATTCAAGAACGTAGAAAAGTTCAAGAATCCATTCACCCCCCCTCTGTATTCTTTTACTGTATTCAATACTCAACACATGCATACTGATAATTTATATCATTCTGATAAACAAACAATAGACAAGTAGATAACAACAAAAACTTGTATTTTCATTAATCAAAAGCATTACATACATGGAAATGAAATACAAACTTCTTTTTATCTAACTTCTACTGATAATCCTATTCTTCTCTAATGTTTTGGCTATTGAATCTTTCTTCTTTCATGCATCTAAGATACAGGACAATGAGCATCTCAAAATCCATTTAGGGATTTGAACAGTCCCATCTGCTCTTGAATTTCTTCTCAGGATGACTTGAATGAGAGCTGCTGGTACAGCTCCATGTTTATATAGGACTGATGGTTAAATGAATCAAGATCAACCTCAGACTCTACACCAAACTCTTCATCCTCAAGGTGTGAAGAGATTAGAGGATGTTAACTCGAATAACTTGTAGAAGGGGGGTTGAATACAAGTTATATAATCGTGTCTGATTTTTGCTTTATTAGATGAACAAGAATAAACGAATGAATCAAACTTTGTTTGTATTAAATAAATCAAATACAAACTCTACCAAAGGTGTACAATACCTTTAGCAGCTGCTGACAATACAAATCTCTCTCTCTGTTTGTTTCGAACTCTCGAATACAAACCTTATACAGAGCTTCACTCGATATGCACTCTATAATTCTCAATTCGCTCTTTTTACAATAATATAGAGAGAGTATTTATAATGCTACCTATCAACTAATAACAGAATTATAATCTATCTATGACAATGTTCTGCCATCCAGTTGATAGTTTCCATCAATAAAGAATTCATTTCCTTCACAATATCTTCTTGCTTGTTTTTCAAAACAACGATCCTGTTTTATAGCACTTGCCAGTTTCTGTAGCATCCATAATGACATCATCAGTAACACGACTGATATCAGGATTTCCCATTGCATCAGGATCTGATCATCCCATCAGTATTTGATCAGGATCTGACTTGCTGTATCAAGATCTGCTATTAGTTCCTGAAATGTAGTCTCTGACGCACTGTTCCTGACTAACCTCCACAGATTACTATCTAACACATATATCCTATACAAAGTGCTAAATCCTTTATAAGATCAAGATATACAAGAAGTATTAGCAAAATTCTATTCTCAACATCACAACTTATGAATTATTCCTAACAATCTCCCCATATTTATGCTTTAGAATCTGAAGCATAAATCTAAGTTGTAGATGTCAAAACATATAACAATACAACCAGAATAGAATTTTTGAATTTAAGATCATGAAGTTAAGTACCTCCTTCTTCAGATGTAGACATGTATCTAGTACTTAGAAGAAAGAATTCAACTATTTGATGCTTCTTTTCCTTTACCACTTCCATGATGAAATTTACCAACTCTGTCACCCTTAATTCTGCTCCCAGTCTGTTTATCTCCCCCAGTATGTTGTTGTTTCTGAATTGTCTTCATCTCCCCCTTTTTGACATCAGCAACATTAATTCCAAAAGATTCAGTAACAGAACAAATGAGATTCATCATAACTGCTTGATTGTCCATAATAGTGACTTAGTTTTCTTCAAGAATTTGAAGTCTCGATTGAATATCACTTTGAGATTTCTGAATGTTTCGTAAAATTTCAGAATTGACTTCAATGTTGGAAGTGCTTATTGTATCTTCAGATTCAGATGCAGAAAGAACTTTATCTTCAAGTCTTGTAAAAGAAGTTGCCTGTTTAGAATGATATGCAAGTAATAATACTTGAGTAGAGGTACAAACATCATCATCTCTCTGATCTGGAGCTGAAGTATGATCATCCTGTCCTTCACCATTATTCTGTGTACTAACATCTACAAATCCTGATTCCTCCTTAGATTGATCAGATATTGTTGATGTCTCAAATCTAGCTGATATTGGAAGTACATACAAAGGAATACTAGGATCATTAGGAATATCTTCTGGTACTGGTTGAGTAGAAGTTTGTCTTAGCCTTTCACCTCTTCTGTTAATGATTCCTGCAAGCCTTTCTTTCTGTTTCTGAGCTTTAACTTCTGGCTTTGCATTGTGATGTGCTAAGTCATGCTTCTCATACATCTTGATAAAAGAATAAGTACCAGCATCCATACCAAGATTTTCAGACCAAGATTCAGGAAAAACCTGATCCCAGAAATCAAACGATGGTGGTTTCCTAATTTTCTCTCCCTCACTATGGAGTTGATCATCCATACCCTCATTCTCACTTTGACTATCTAAAGTCAACACTCTTTCTACCTCTCCTTTTGCCTGGTCAGGAGCCAGCCTCTCTGTGTGTGGATCTATATCCATCTTTTTAAGTGTATCACTCAAATTTGGATAAGTGCTCTCATGACCTACAGAAAAATAGGGGTTAGAAGAAGTTTTTATACCTGAACTCACGTGGAGAGAGGGTTCCTCATATGGCATGGGGCTTGAGGTTTTCTCCAAGGAGTGAGCTGCTATAGTCTCTGAACCCTTACAAACATCTACTTTCTTTCCAGAAACTACAGGCTCCAGTATACCACTTTCAGGTTTTACACTAGACTCTGATATCTTCAGTAATACTTCATTAGACATCTTAGCTAGTATGTCACCGTGTTTAAGTGTTGGTTGCTGAGACATACCCTCAAGGTGGATAGACTCTGAAAGAACAATATTGGTTTGATCTTCAGGAAAATCAATCAAAGTCATTCCTCCCATATCATAGGGTTTCTCATTTGCAATTTCAGTCATCACAGAAGACCTTTCAGCATCATCAATCACAGTTCCTGAGTCATCCAACCTCTGACTAGATGGTTCTTGTGTTGTAGTGACTGTGATATGATCTATCCTACTATTCACCACTGGTGCAATAGTATCTTCTGTTGACTGCTTCCCTCTATCAACTACCTCCTCCTGTTCACCTTGAGCTGAAGCATCTTCAACAATGACATCCTTGTCAAATAGATATGCATGAAGTGATTGAAGTACAACATGCTTAGGAAGTCCAAATTTCTTGTGCAATTCCTTTCTGACTGATACATAGAAGTACGTCTTCATTAAATCAAGTCTTTGATGTAAAAGTCCATATTCTTCAGGAAATGAAAGTTTAGGAACTCTTTTAGTTAGAAAATCTAGAACAGGCCTGGAAAGCTTCACTTTTAGAGAAATAAGTTTCATAGACAGTCTGTATGTCAATGTAGTTTCCCATGAAGAATCAAGATCCAGATCTCTCTTGTCAGATACTGACTTGGATATAGCCTTATTTGTAGAGACCTGCATAATGTTAGTTGGACTTGACACTGTGTGTAGGTGACAAATGAATCTTTCTCCTTGTTCTCCTAGTATAGTGAGCAACAGATTTGTCTTGAGAAGACTCAAGAGGTGTAGACACAGAAGTGATCTTGGGATGAGATCCTTTTTCAATAGACACAGTCTTTTGAGAGACAGTATCCAGTAACTGTTTTCCCTTTTTAAGAACTACAGCCTTTTGGGAGACTGCAGCCTTGCTGTGACTAGGTGTTCCATCTCTTTGTCCTAGCTTAGAAAGTTGAATTGCAGCCTTCAATTCCGCTCTCTCAGCAAGAGATATATTATCATCATCTTCACTAGAACTACTACTTGAAATGACAAATCTTCTCTTCCTTACAACTGATGTCTTTTGAGAAACACCAGAGGTTGGCTTCTTTGAAACAATAGGATGTGGATCAAAATTTGGATCTAGAATTGTTTCAGAGACTACAATGTTTTTGGCTACTTGGGTAGACACAGGGGGGTTCTCCTCCAATTGAGATTCCTGAGTCATTTCACCACCAAAGAAAGAAGAATTATAGATAGTAGGAAGATGAGTTCTTAGAAGTACCTGAACATGATTTGGATAGTGTAATTCAGGTATTTCATCTAGATTCTTTTCACTGTCCTTCTTTGTAATGTCAGAGAAAATTTTCTTTTGCTGTACATAAGAAGAAACACAATATTCTCTACCAAATCTAGCTTCAACATCAGGAATGAAATGGTTAATAAACAGTTGCATGAATCTGTGATAATAAACCATATTCCTGTCATGATCTCTTGACCCAAGTTTAATACACATCTGATTTAATATAATGTGACCAAAATTATTTACTCTGTTATAAAGCAAGCCATATGCAATATGTGATGTAACAGCAGTAATTTGTTGAAAAGAACTACATTTACCAGTAAAACATTTAGCAATTTGATCAAAGAAGAAAGACCATTCTTTCCTAAGAAAGGATCTATTTAACTGGCTCATGTTATCTAGAGGTCCATCATAACCTAATTTAGATAACATAGTTCTAATATCATCATCAGATGGTACATTCTCAAAATTCGTACTAACAGGTAAGCGAAGTACTGAATTAACAACAGATTCAGTAAGATCAAATGAGTCTTGTCCTAAGTGTAGAACAATCTTACCTGATTGACTCTGAGTAGAGTCAATTACCTCAGCATTCTCCCAAGCTTGTGAAACAGCTACTTGATTAATTTGTGGAGATGCTGTCAAGGCATAGCTTAATGGTCCTTTCGCCATAAAGTCCATTATCGGGTAAAAATCAGTTGACACCCCTTCCTTGTTGGTGATAGCTGCAACATGATTGTTCATCATAAAATCAAAGTCACCAAACTTGAAAGCTACTGATTTGGGTAGTCTTCGTCGAGTTGCCATTTTGATCTGAAAAGAACTTAAGAAATCTTTGAAATTGATTAGAGATTTTGAGAACTAGAGAGTGTTTTTGCTTTAGAGAATGAAATTAGAGAAAGCAATTACACGATTAGAGTGTCAAAATAATTATATTTCAAAAATCCTTCAGACCCATTATCCCACGTTGACACGTAGGTTGACAGGTGTCAGTCCCTGAAAAATGCAGTTACCCACGACTTTTGGAAAATAAAATCCAAAAATAATTTCAAGTAAATAAGTCAAGGTAAAATCAAGATAAAAATCAATACTGATCAGCTTCCTTTTCCTGATGTGATCTTCTCATCAGGATAATCACACGATTCAATGTGATTTATGAATAAAAAGAATTACTAATCCTGATGTGAACACACTTGTATTCCTGATCAATATCATCCTGATTTCAGAGACTAAATGAAGTTTCCACATGGCATTTTCTTTTACCTATAAAAGAAATAAATAAAATCTGAACAAAATCAATAGGTTAGATTCATTCAATATTTCTTGAAAATACAAGAAATACAGTCACACATAATTATGACTGACTGCATTGATATCTCCCAAATGACTGTTCAGCTTCCCACGTCTTTCTATAAAAGAAACCGACGTCTTATGCCATTCTCCAAAACCTTTTCATTATTTTCTATTTCCATCATGACTTCCAACCCAAATCTTCATATGAACCCTAGCTTTTGGTTCATTACCTCTGAGAAGTTCTTTACTCTTGATGATCAGGAGCAAGTAAACTATCTCTTAGAAAAGATGACTTTTCTCATTGAGTCATATATGGTTGGTCTTAACCCAAATGATTTCCACAAATCTCCTCTAAAACATCTACCAGTTGGATACAATCCTTCTCTAATCACTTCACACCTTGAGGATGAAGAATTTGGTGAAGAGTCTGAGGTTGATCTTGATGGAGATGCTATTCATCTTCTTCAATAAGCATGAAGATGAGTCAGCTGCTTTCATTCAAGTCGCCCAGACAAGAAATCCAATTTTGAGATGCTCCTTGTCCTGAAGTCGATCATTGAGGATTGAAGCAGCAACAACTTTAGACAAGAATAGAATTATTAGTAATGGTTAGACAAAAAGAAGAATTGTATTTCATTTCCATGTATGTAATGCTTTTGATTAATGAAAATACAAGTTTTCTTATTATCTACTTGTCTATCATTGTTTATTGACTGACATGAATAATGATATAAATTATCAGTATGCATGTAATAAAACTTGCTAACATAGACTTAACAAAACTCGGAATTGAACCACTAAATAACATGAACTTCAGAATTTGAAACAGTAAGACACACAAATTTCACAATCCTGATACTGACGATACAATCCTGATGTCAATACTGATGACGTCAGCATACTGATAGCAATCCTGATCCTGATGTTTTATTAATAAGTCTATCTGAAGGTAGTGTTTTTCGAAGTTCGTTCACAGGGAAGGACTCTCAATATCGATTTCGAGTAGATTATCTCTTACAATCTAGAAGTGTGTAAATGGGGGGTTTTGAGTTTGGTTAAGGTGTTTTATCAAACACCTTGCATACAATAACTAAATTGATACAAAAACACAACTAAGTTAATGGCTAATATCCAAATTTGCCAACACACAACACAATGAGCAAATTAACAAGACAAGAGATATTTGACCCAAGGATAATGGAAAATCAAGCACTTCAACCCAACAACAAGCAAATATATCCAACTCTACCTAACCAAGATAATTGGTGAAGCACACAATCACTTATTTCTCTTCTATAAACACTAATTTAGTGAAGCACATAAATTAGCTCTCTTGACACTAGCAACCAATAATGAAGCACTATCAATTTAACCAAGTCAAGGAATTAAACAAAGAGAGGTTAGGACAAACCCAAGGATGAGAAGCTCAACCTAGGTATTTGCACTTGAATTTTGAGGATTTAGGTAAACTAAACCTTGTGCTACTACAATGAATGTACTAACAATTACGGATTAGCACAAACAATTAGCAATTGAATTCACAAGAGAAGCAAATTGAAGCAACTTACAATTCTCCAAGCAAAATCATAAACAATACAACTCAAGAATTCAAGATAGAGTGAAATAGATCTTACTTAAAATGAAATGGGTTTTGATACAAGAGATCCTCCTTGAGCCAAATATATGGAGTTAGTTACTCATAATCAATGCTAGATTATGAGTAATTGATGTTTTTCTATCTACTTGACTAACCCTAATTTTTCCTTGAAGAGGCTAAGAAGAAGATAAAGAAGTTAGATGTTAGGTTAGAAGTTTTATTAGGTTAAGTTATGTTTTGTTCTTTTAATACACAGCAGCTCTGTACGGCCTGTTGAACGGCCGTACAGCTGCCCGTACGAGATAAACTCTTCAAAATAATGCATTAAACACCTCCCGGCATCACGAGCTTGCATCTTCTAACTTCATTCTTGAATAATCTTCGCTTTCAAGCCCAAAATAATCCATCTTTTCAACAATTAGGCATGAGGCACTGAAAGATGAAAAACATAACAAATATTAATAAAACAACATTCGAAACTAACAAAAATGCAGAAGAATAAAAGACAAAACGTGTATAAAATACACGTTATCAAATCTTCCCCCACTTAAACTTTGCTAGTCCCGAGCAAACTAAAATTAACATAACCATATACTCCTAACTAGTACCACTTCCGTAGGTGATCACGGTTGCATTTGGCATATGCAACAAGCCCTTGGAACCCCTAGGTAGCCCTAGTGGACGAGTGAGGTCTCGTGAGGGTTTATAGATGATGTACCCACAAAATCACAAAAATCACCAATAAACAAAAAACTAACAATACTTACTAAATAAGCTAACTACTACACTCACATGTCCGAGCCGTTTACTTGTAACTAAAATCAAACATATAGAGCTATTCACCTTGTCATCCACTATAACGAGCTAACAACCAATTCAAGAATCAAGATGACACACCTTATGCAAAATGTAACCATGACATTAAAGCTAGAATGAATGCACTTCAATCGTGAACACTAGACAAGATTATCACAAAGCATACATGGCTTCGCATTAAGAAGATGAAATTGTATGGTGAAAAATCTCACATCTCTCAATTATGTATCACACAAGTATGGGCTAGAGATTTCACTCAACTCCAAGTCTAAATGCATGCGCTCTACTTGACCTTGCATGTTCACCTAAATTCCGGATTGCACCAAAAACAAGGAATTCATAAAATGGGTTGTAATGAGGCTAGGGTGAAGGTGTGAAAATTTAAGTTCAAGGAAGGTGTAAAAGTCTCGCTAGTCGAGTCAAAATGACGCTTGCTCGCTTCGTCCACCAAATTCTTAAACTAAAGAATGTCTTCACTCATTTACAATTACAAAACACAACCACATTTACCAAGAAAATTGAAACAAAATAAAGTACAAAGATTTATTGCTTTTTTTCTATTTTTCTTTTTCTCTTTTTTTTTTACATCCCCTTTATTATTATTTTTTAGCAAAGGGAATGCATAACATAAATAAATACTACAAAGAACTTTGAACCACATCTAGATATACACATCAAACTAGTTCCCACTTACAATAATTAGAATCTTCCTCTTCACAACTTCTCCAAATTCTCATGCTCAACAATCAATTCTTTCCAAGACTCAACTAGCTCAACTAGGTCGAGAGTGAAGTATTTGGCTATGACTCATGTATAAAAGGGGAAAGTGACGAAGAAAAATATGGATATAAGCTTCAAAGGGGGTAACTAGGGATTATTTTCATGGTTCACAAGCTAAAAAGGCCAAAATGGTTATCCTAAAAAGAATTTCCTTATTATGGTGCATCCATGAATAAAGGTTTAATGCAAGCCCTAGAGCAAAAAAAAATAACATACATAAAGAGGGAGCAACACACAAGCAAAAGAATCATCGTTCAAGGCCTCACAAGGTTTAAGTTTTAATAACATCTTCTCGATTTGATTCCATGCATTCTAAGAGATAATCGTCATGTTTACAATTTAATTACAACAATCTAAACTTTTCATGCCAGTTTAAGTGAGTGTGTGCAATAAGGTGCATCAAACTTATAGATTCACATCAAATTGGTAATGCTAGGCACGTAATAGGAGAAAACAAGGTTGCAAGCTCACAATGTCATAATTTCACAAACAAGTAAACACACTCATGACTAAACTTATTTATCAATTGCAAACAAAACGGACATCAAATGAAACAAAAAAAAAATTAATAATACTAGCTACGCATACTATACAAGGATGAACATAAACAATCCTTCCCCCACTTAAAACATGGCATGTCCTCATGCATGACAAATAAAAATGAAGGAGAAACAAGAGTGAAAAGAAAACTCCCCTGAAAATAAGCAACAAGGACCGGGAGCAAAGCCAAGAAGCGCCACTCATATTTGTCAAAATTCCAACTCCAAAATTTGCACGCCAAGAATTGAGCTAATCTCGAGCACCACAATCAACTCAACAAAAGAACCGACAAGCCAAAATCCAACACCTCTCAAAGCCCTGCAATACACTAATTAAGGAAATAAAAAGAATAAAAATATTTGTTTTTATTTTTGTTTTTTTTTAAATAAAATAAAATAAAATAACAAACCAATTAATAATAAAAAAAATAAAAATCAAATTTTTAAAAGTGAAATAATAATAAAATCAAATATGAAATTTAAAACTAACATAAAATAAAATAAAATAACTAAGCAATTAATAATAAATAAAAAAAAGCAAATTTAAAACTAAAATAAAATCAAATCAAATATTAAGCGATTAATAATAAAATCAAAAATAAAATTTAAAATTGAAATAAAATAAAATCAAAGATCAAATTTAGAACTAAAATAAAATAATTACTTAATTTTAGAAAATTAAAAACTAAAATCAAAATTAAAAAGAATTAAATTTTGGTTTTTTGATTTTTTTTTCTTTAAAAAGAAAAGAAAAGATAAATTAAAAAAAATCACTAACAAATTAATAATAAAATTAAAATCAAATTCTAAAGTGAAATAAAATTTATTCTTGAATTTATATAACTTACTTAGTGTTAGAAAATGGAAAACAAAAATAAAAATTGAAAAGAATTAAAATTTCGTTTTTGATTTTTTATTTTTTTTTTAAAAAAGAAAAAATAAATTAAAAATAAAGAAAAAAATAAATAACCTATTTAAAATAAAATCAAAAATCAAAATAAAATAAATTTAAATTCATTTCTGAATTTATAAAATTAGTTTAGAAAATTAAAAAATTAAAATCAAAATTAAAATGAAAGAAGTAGTGAATAAAAGTAAATAAAACAAAATAAAATAAAATAAAACAAAAAGAACAATTAATAATAAAATCAAAAATAAAATTTAAAGTAAATATCAAATTAATTCTAAAATTTATATAAAATTAAAATAAAAACTAAAATCAAAATTTAAAAAGTGAATAAAAGAAAACAAAATAAAAATAAAACAAAAAAACAATAACTAAACAATGAAAACAAAAAAAAAACAAAAAAGGGGGGAGGGGGGAGTCGTGTTTATTAGACACAGGGGGGAAAGTGAAGTGCGACGGGTGAGTGTAGTGCGACCGGGGGGGGGGGTTATGGGCGATTGGAAAAAGAAAGGGGGGTGGGTTTGAAATGGTTGGTTTGTGGTGGTAGGTTAGAGGTAAGAGATGGGAAATGGCGGCTGCGGAGACGTAGACAGCGGGGTGGAGAAAAGATGGTCAATGGGAGTGGGGAAGGAGAGGCACGAAGATCGAAGTGGTGAGTGAGGCTGAGTGGACAGAGGTAATTCGACGGAGATGGGAGGGGTGGTGAACAACGGGGATTGTGATGGAATGGGAATCGAATTGTTGGGAGAGTTGAAAATGGGCAGTGTTGGATTGTTTAGCGGAGGTGAAAATGGTGGAGCAGGTGGGAGGAGTTTGAGGAGTTGGAGAATGAAGAAGATGAGAGGAGAAAAATGAGATGGGGAGGTAGTGATTAGGCTGCGCGGTGTGAGGTTGAAAGGCGACGGTGGATTGTTGTAGCAGGGGGAAGGATTGTTGGTTGAAGAGAAGGAAGGAAGGTGGATGATTGTTTTGTTATGTTTTTGAAAGACTTGTACTGCCAGTGCACCAAGTGGGTGAGTTTTTTAGGACCCCCTTATTTTGAACTAACAAACTGGCAGAAGGAGGAAAAAACTGCACGGGCTACGGAACGGCTTGCTGCACGGTCTGCATCCCGGACAACAGCCCGTACGATCCTGAAATTTTACAAAAACTATTTTTTTTTTCTTTTTTTTTAAAGAAAATTTCCACAAATCCTTGAATGCTTGAATAAAATCTAAATTCCTGAAAACATGAAACAAACACATCAAGGCACGAGTGGCACAAATATAAAAACTATAAAAAACTATAATTAACGATACTAAATATTATTGAGCGGGGCATTATTATTAATTTTTTTTTTTTTGAAAATCTATTATAAAATTCATTAATCACACCACAAAAATACATAATTTTTTTTTGTTATTTTCTTAGAATTAAAATAGATGAAAAATGGAATCCCCACTCACTAATATTTACTAATATTTAGATCAATTCTCAAACCCACAATATGCATAACACCCTACATAAATGCAAGCGAGGAACAAAATCTAACACACGCATAAAAATATATAAATACATGCGTACCTTGGGTTGCCTCCCAAAAGCGCTTTGTTTATTGTCGTTGGCTCGACTTATTTATACAACTATTCTAACTAATGAGGTGAAAAAGCAAATAAATGCACATACCTACGAATCAATAATAAGAACAAGGTGTGCAAATATACCTTTGATCCATAAAAATATAAAAATATTTTTATGATCTTCACATCTTCAAGAGACTTCGAAAAAGAAAAATAGTTAGAAAAATTGTCAGAATAATCATTATAACTACGACTCAAAAATTCCTCCCAAATTGGATCCTTATATACCGAAGCAAAAAATTCAACCTCATCAATCTTAAGCTCAAATTCCTTCTCAATTTTAATTGGACATTCATCAATTTTTATCTCATCTACCAATTCATTAAGCACAAAAGTATTTTCTAAATTTGGTAGATCCTCAACTACATCCAATTTATCATTGTCAATCTTAGGGCAATCTTCAACTAAACAAACAAATTCATCATGCACAACATTTTCATCAATAACAAAACAAGAATCATGATCAGTAGGAGAATTTACCTCCGCTAATCGATTCACGGTTTCGGCTAGTTGGCTCATTTGCTTTTCCAAATTGGATATGCTTTGAGAAGTGTTCTTTTCCATTTGAGAAGTTATCTTTTCCAAGTTGGATATACTTTGAAAAGTGGTGTTTTGAAATTGGAGGTTGTTTGCCGCCATTTGCTTCATCATTTCTTCAAGTGATGACAATGTAGATGAAGAAGACCCTTGATGGTCTTGGGAATTATATTGTGGATCATAGCATTGATTTTCACAAGCATATGAATAATCGATGCTAGGAGGGTAAGGAGCATAGCATGAGTTTGTAGAATATAAAGAATTCACCTGATACGCATTAAAATTCTGAAAAGAATTAAAATCTTGATATCGTTCTTGATCATAGGTGAAATCTTGAGCATTATTCCAACCAAAATAGTTATCCATCGTCTCCTGAAAGAGTTAGTTCGTGTCTATATCCAATAAACATGAAGACACACCAATAAACAAAAAAAAACAAAGAAAGAAAGAAAAAATTATATACAAAGATAAAATCTAAACTATAAGAAACAATTAACTCAAAATTAATATTGTTGCCTTCCCCGGCAGCGGCGCCAATTTGAAGGTAGTGTTTTTCGAAGTTCGTTCACAGGGAAGGACTCTCAATATCGATTTCGAGTAGATTATCTCTTACAATCTAGAAGTGTGTAAATGGGGGGTTTTGAGTTTGGTTAAGGTGTTTTATCAAACACCTTGCATACAATAACTAAATTGATACAAAAACACAACTAAGTTAATGGCTAATATCCAAATTTGCCAACACACAACACAATGAGCAAATTAACAAGACAAGAGATATTTGACCCAAGGATAATGGAAAATCAAGCACTTCAACCCAACAACAAGCAAATATATCCAACTCTACCTAACCAAGATAATTGGTGAAGCACACAATCACTTATTTCTCTTCTATAAACACTAATTTAGTGAAGCACATAAATTAGCTCTCTTGACACTAGCAACCAATAATGAAGCACTATCAATTTAACCAAGTCAAGGAATTAAACAAAGAGAGGTTAGGACAAACCCAAGGATGAGAAGCTCAACCTAGGTATTTGCACTTGAATTTTGAGGATTTAGGTAAACTAAACCTTGTGCTACTACAATGAATGTACTAACAATTACGGATTAGCACAAACAATTAGCAATTGAATTCACAAGAGAAGCAAATTGAAGCAACTTACAATTCTCCAAGCAAAATCATAAACAATACAACTCAAGAATTCAAGATAGAGTGAAATAGATCTTACTTAAAATGAAATGGGTTTTGATACAAGAGATCCTCCTTGAGCCAAATATATGGAGTTAGTTACTCATAATCAATGCTAGATTATGAGTAATTGATGTTTTTCTATCTACTTGACTAACCCTAATTTTTCCTTGAAGAGGCTAAGAAGAAGATAAAGAAGTTAGATGTTAGGTTAGAAGTTTTATTAGGTTAAGTTATGTTTTGTTCTTTTAATACACAGCAGCTCTGTACGGCCTGTTGAACGGCCGTACAGCTGCCCGTACGAGATAAACTCTTCAAAATAATGCATTAAACACCTCCCGGCATCACGAGCTTGCATCTTCTAACTTCATTCTTGAATAATCTTCGCTTTCAAGCCCAAAATAATCCATCTTTTCAACAATTAGGCATGAGGCACTGAAAGATGAAAAACATAACAAATATTAATAAAACAACATTCGAAACTAACAAAAATGCAGAAGAATAAAAGACAAAACGTGTATAAAATACACGTTATCACTATCATACTGAAATTTATCAAGATAAAATATTACAGCTTAAGCATTTAACAATCAAGTATAGATCCTGACAAAGATATCAAGTCTATAAGCTTAAACAACATACCTTGCTACTTGTGCAGATGTTAAAGGTCTAAAAATTTAACATTCCTAACTCACTAACCAATCTAATGAATGTAGCCTCATCAAGTGGTTTAGTTAGAATATCTGCAAGCTTTTTGTCAGTAGGAACAAAATGAAGTTCCACAGTACCATTTTCAATATGTTCTCTAATAAAATGATACCTGACATCAATGTGCTTAGTCCTTGAGTGTTGAACTGGATTTTCTGCAATTTTGATAGCACTAGTATTATCACAAAACATAGGAATATTACTAAGTGTCATACCATAATCCATCAACTGATTTCTTATCCAAAGGAGTTGAGCACAACAACTGCTTACTGCAATGTATTCAGCTTCTGCAGTTGAGGTTGAAACTGATTGCTGCTTCTTGCTTGCCCAAGAAATCAATCTGTTTCCCAAGAATTGGCTTTACCCCCGAGCTTGCAGCAAGTACATAATGTGTTCCATGTGTCCATGCTACGACCCTACCATACCGACTTCCGACACGTGATAGAACATGATCAGGTGGATCTGCAACCAGACTTAACATATGTGGAGCAACCCGTAGAAATCATGGATAGAAAAGAACAGGTACTGAGGAACAAGGTTGTCAAACTAGTGAGAGTTTTGTGGAGGAACCAGAATGTCGAAGAATCAACATGGGAACTAGAGAGCGCGATGCGTGAAAAGCACCCCCAACTGTTTTCAACCTGATTCCGGGACGGAATCCTTTTAAGGAGGGGAGGCTGTAAGAACCCTAATTTTTGGTAATATTTTCTTTTATTTAATATCATGTGACATTGTCAATTTGGAACCTTTCTAGTCATCCCTGTTGATTAATAGAATTGATTGTCTGAGAAACTATGTTGTTGCATTCACTATGTAAGACAAAAGGAAGATTGTGAAGGCAAGAGTCTTATTGTTAGTAAGATTTATAAAACTTGGGATTTGAGAATGATTAGAATATTAAAAGATTTATTAAGGATTATGACGAGGAATTATGGATATTCGAGGAATTTACACAATTACGTACTTAAGGAATTATAGGGGAAATCTCTACGCGACAAAATATTATTACGAGATATTAATTAAGATACGATACGAATTAAAGTTTAAATGACAAGCATTGGTGGAAGAATAATGATACAAGGAGTAGTATTGCATGCAAGTCCTATGCAACCAAGTAGTTAGGAGGAAGCAAACTAGTTAAACCAAATGGAAGAGGAATAGTAACTAGTTGCATTTCTTTTTCCAAGGAGGGGACAAGAAGTACAAGAGGCCATACCTATGTTAGTACCATGCATATACTTACACTATTATGTATTACCCAAGCACTTTATCAATTATCCAACCAAGCAACAAAAATCAAAAACACAAAAGCTCTCCCCCCCCCCCCCTCCAAAAGAAGCTCTCGGCCAAGCTTAAAAAGGAGAAGAAAAATTTCTTCTTCCTCCATTTCTCCTCACTCATAAATCAAGGCATAATTCCTAGGCTCTCACCATCATCTAAGAAAGGTATACTAAGAGTTTCAAGCCCTTTCATCCATTCAATTTCAAGATATTAATTGTTAAAGATATTGTGAATAGTAACAATGTTTAGTTTTTCTTTTAGATCTTGGATTATAAGGGTTGTAGGAGATCATTCAAGGTGTTCTGGAGTTTTTTAAGGCTTACCCAAGGCTCCTAGGTACTCAAGAAGGTATAAAAATCATAACCCCTCTTGGCCATGTAGTGTTTATGGTGTTCAATGATAGATCCATGTATATAATGTGTTAATCTTGGATGTTCAAGTGATGGATGATATGGATCTTAAGTTTTAGTGTTGTGATTGTGATTTTTATGATTGTGGTTAGTATATGTATCTCCATGAATGTTATAAAGCATGAACTAAGTGAATTAGGTGTTGGTTGTGTTGTGGAATTAAGAATATTGGTTGACCTAAGTGAAACATGCTTGCTGAATTTTTCCCAGAAACTTGACCTGTCTTGTAACATGGTTTTGAACCCCTAAATCTTGTTCCCTGAGGTCCTACCTTATATTGTTGGAAAGGTATTTGAATGTAGTTTCTGTAAATGTAAGACTCATGACTAGGTGATGTATAGATTTTAAGTTATGGCCGGAGAAGTAAATTGTGTTCTGGATTCCGGACTGCATTAAGTGACCCCCTTGTGAACCTTGTTTAAACCCCTAAAAATATATGTGGGGTCATGGAAAAATTTGAGAAGCTAGGAGATGCAGTGGTGAAGACTACCCAAAAAGAATTGGATTAAAATATGAATTTTTGAATTTTATAAAAATGCTAGAGTAAATTTCGCGCAAGGGAAAAAGTCGTTAGTGGGGCATAATTCTAGGGGTAATGGTTATGATTCGAATGTGGTAACTAAATTAAGTCGAATAAGTGACGAGCGTAATCGAGTGATGACATGAACCTATAGTGGGGCTAGAGTGTCATTAAGTTAATTTCGTACTTCTAAAACCCCGTAATTAAAGAGATATTGTTAAGGTACTAACGAGCGGTTATTGCTTATGTATAGATCGTTCCACTCCGCACGCTCGACCACCCCAACCAAACCAAGGCAAGTTTACTTTTCAAAACTTATACATATACAAGGACTTTCACTGTTGTGTTTGTAGTTTTCAATTATATCAAATGTTATGTTTATCGAAGTATTGATGCAATTGAGATTGTATAAGTACATATATGTTTGTACCCCTTGAACTTAGATTGAAATGTTTTCTTCGGACAACGACTCTAGCAATAGAGGTCGTAGCGGTCCGTATATACTATTGACCGGGGAGCGGTATATTATTATATCGTAACTAGTTTGCGAAAACCCGAAGGGTCATTCGGGGAGTATCGTATACTCAAGTAATTATTGTATAGCTTCGTAAATACCCGAAACCCTATCTTGGATTAAAAGTTTATTTATCGAATAATTATTTTATTAATTATTAATATTAAATTTTAAATATTATTTATTAATTATCGTTCATTATTTTAAAGACGAAGTCAATCCAAGATACATTTAATACTTTCAAACTCGAACTCTTTCGAACTCAAAACATTTTCGAAAACCCCCGGTCAGGTTCTGCTTCTTGTATGATTTCAAGAATCATAGGTCGACTGATGTCAGACCTCAATTACTATGTTTTCAATCAAAATCAAGTTTTCAAAAGAAAAAAGAGAAAGGGACTCTGGAAGGTGTGGGAACCGTTGACGAACGATTCCCGGGATGTGTAAGCGGCCGTGAGCCAGGCGGTCCATCAATTATTATTCCGGCCCAGGTGTTACCGAAGGATGATTACGGATGTAGTTTTCATCGAGGGTGATTACGGATGTAGTTTTCACCCGGGGATAGTTACGGATGTAGTTTCTATCCTTCTACCGGTAGAGAAGACCCGCGGATTATTGGACTTGGATGTGGCGACTGATCATCGTTAATCCTTGTCAGGTTTTTATGTTTTCTTCCAGTCCCATCCTCCACTTTGGAAAAATACTCAAACACTGCTTCTTGGGCCTAAGTGCCAAGTTGCCGATAGTGTGGTTTTGATGAGAAAATATTGACATCGTGCAGTATCTAGAACTGCAAGATTTTCTATAAAGATTGGCGTGTTAGTGCACTATTGCAATTGTTTCAAAGAATGAAATGTTTTGTATGAGAAACCTTCTAAGCTTATGGAAGGAAAGAGGTTTGCAATGATGTATTCCCTGTACAGTATGTTAATCGTAGAGTGTTTTTGCCGAAAATGATATACTCATATGTATATATTTTCAAACTTGAGATATGTTGAAATGGGAACCTTATAAAGGGTTCATATGTTATTCTTAAAGCTCCTTAGTGAGTATAGATGTTTATTCAAACTCGGACATATACAGTGTCCAATTATGTTTTGAAATCTGAGATAGATACCCATATAGTTGGGAATGTTTTCGAAATAAACCCCATTAATATTTTACAAAATGGTGAACTTGCTGAGCATTATGTAGCTCATTCTTGCTTTATAAAAACTTTTCAGAAAGAGAAGAATTTGGTCGGTTAACTCCGCAACAGCAGAAGGGGAGTAGAAGATTTACCCCGAAGATGATTTAGTTTCTGATAAATACTACAGAGTAAGTCTGATAGGCTTTCAACTGTAATAGTAAGACTTGTCTTCAAGTATAGTTGTATAAGTGGAATTGCGTAAGACTCTGATTTGTACAAATGAATTGTAATATTTAGCGGCACTTTTGATTATCGTTTCTGAGGCTCTAACTTGTTTGTGTGTAAGATTGAGGTCTGGATGGATGTATTGTTGAGTTGTAAAGTTAATACAGGTATGATATGGTTGGATAATGATGTGACGACCTGAATCTTTGACCTCAGATTTGGGGGCGTTACAAATCTGATCCAGACCAGTACAATGTTCTCCTTGATTGAATTGCTCCCCCTCAACAGTAGCATTCCTTTGAGAAGCAATAGAGATTTCCTCTGGAGAAGCTTCATCATCCCTGGAGAGAATCTTAGAATACTTAAGATTTTCAAATTCTAGATTGTCATGGCTTTCATCAGTTTGCAAAATTCCAAACTTCTTATCATCAAATGTAACATGAATGGATTCCATAACAATGTGAGTTCTGAGATTGTATACTTTGAAGACCTTTGATGCGGAATATCCTAGAAAGATTGCTTCATCCGATTTGGCTTCAAATTTCCCAAGTTGTTCTGGATAAACTGTCAGGACATAGCATTTGCATCCAAAGATGTGAAAGTATTTCACACTTGGTTTCTTTCCTTTGATCATCTCATAGGGAGTCTTACCATGAGCATTTACCAAGGTATAGTTTTGAGTGAAACATGCAGTGTTGATAGCTTCTGCCCAGAAGTAGGTTAGAAGCTTTGCATCTGCAAGCATGGTTCTTGCTGCCTCTATGAGAGTTCTGTTCTTTCTTTCTACTACACCATTCTGCTGAGGTGTTCCAGGTGCAGAAAACTGTTGAGTAATTCCATTGTCTGCACAATACTCCTCCATTGTAGAATTCTTAAATTCTGTACCATTGTCACTTCTGAGCACTTTGACCTTGTACTCAGAGCTATTTTGAATATTCTTGACAAGTTCAATGATTTGCTGAGGAGCTTATCCTTGTTTTGTAGAAAGAATGCCCATATGAACCTTGTGTAATCATCCACTATAACTAGAGCATATCTTTTCTTGTTGATAGACATAATGTTTACTGGACCAAATAAATCAAGATGCAACATGTGAAATGGTTCAGTAATTGAATTTTCTGTCTTGCTCTTGAAAGTGGTTCTTCTTTGTTTTCCAAGCTGACAAGCATCACAAAGTCCATCTTGCATATAATTTGCCTGAGGCAGGCCTCTCACCAGATGGTGCTTAACAAGTTGATTAATCTTTTTAAAGTTGAGATGTGAGAGCTTCTTGTGCCAGTTCCAGCTTTCATCATTTGATGCCTTGCTGTAAAGACATCTGACAGTTCCTTTAGATGTGTCACTCAAGCTGGCTTCATATATGTTACCATGTCTCTGACCAGTCAAAACAATGTCTCCATTCTTCATATTCAAGATTTTGCATCCTTTACTGTCAAAGATTGATTGGTAACCCTTATCACCCAGTTGACTTATGCTTAAAAGTATGTGTTTCAAGCCTTCAACCAGTGCTACGTTTTCTATGATGACATTCCCCAAAATAATTGAGCCATATCCCAGAGTTTCTCCTTTGTTGCCATCTCCAAAGGATATTACTGGGCCAGCTTTCCTCTCAAACTTTGTAAGCAGGGACTTCTTTCCAATCATATGTCCAGAGCATCCACTGTCCAAGATAATTGAATGCTTTTTTAGGACCCAACTTTGATTGGATCCTTTCTTACTAACTTTTGAACCAACAGGCTTTGAAGATTTTGCTTTTGATTTACCTGTTTCAGAGTCAACCTTAGACTTAGATTTCATAAACTGTTTGTGACTAGGAGTTTCAGATTTCAGAGAATAATAGTCATAATACAGTTCATGATATTCCTTACACATATAAATGGAATGAAGTAAACTACCACAATGATAACAGGGTTCTTGTGGTTGGTATTGAATTCTCTGAGTCTTGGGGAATCTGGACTCAGTTTTCCAAGAAGGTTTTTTATTGCAGTCTAGGGCCAAATGATTATGATTTCCACATTTATAGCATTTCTTCCTAGGTGCATTAGGTACATTCTTGTAATTATTCTCTTTGTTAATACCTTCTTTTCCATTCCTATTTCTTCTGATCTTGCTAGACTCTGAAATACTTTCTAGTCTCTATTTCAACTGAGACTTAGACAGAAAACCTATGTTGACATTCTTAGGTTTTTCTAACACTTTCTCATCTGAATTGCTATTGTTAATTCTTTTGTGCACAACTGGGGTACCTTTAGAATCAACAAATTTAACATGTTTAGGTTTAGAAACTATCTTCTTACCTTCAGACTTAGATGTGCTAGCTTCAATTTTACTATCATCATTGACAATAGCTACAGTATCTTCTTTCCTAGCCTTATCAAAACCTAAACCATTAACTTTACCAAGAATTTGATTTTCAATGATTTCTTGAGTCTTTTTACCAGAATTGTTAATGGTTTTAATCACATCTCTCTCTTCCTCTAGTTCTTTTCTGACATAGTCATAAGCCTCAAGGATAACACCATAATCATGCTTAGCTTTATCAGAACTTAACCTATATTCTTCCATTTGAATTAACTCAGATTCAAGAAAATTATTTCTACTAACTAATTCATCATTCTTAGCCTTAAGTTCATCTTTTTCACTAGCAAGAATTTTGAAATTAGTCATAAGATTCTTAAACTCAACATGAATAGATCTAACATCATCAGAATCTAAGCTATCAAATGAATCAAGAGAGTGAAGTGATACCTTAACAGAAGATGAAGAAGTTTTCTTTGGAGATCCAGGCTTGTCTGAAGCACTTGCCATCAATGCAATGTTGTCATAATCCAATTCATCTTCAGAATCACTGGAGTCTGCCCAATCCATCTGTGTGACCATGAGTGCATTACCCTTCCCTGAATTCCTAGGCTTCTTGCACTCACTAGCAAAGTGTCCAAGCTCACTGCAGTTAAAGCACTTGATCTTGGCTTTATCAAGCTTGATAATTGTACTCTTGCCTTTGTCACTCTTCTTCTCCTCTTTCTTCTGAAAAGAGCCTTTGCCAAATCTTCTCCTGTTGAATCTTCATTTCTTGAAAGCTTTAGCAAATATAGCAAAGAGTTCTTGCATCTCTGATTCAGAATCATTATCTTCAGAGTCTACATCTGTAGTCCCTGACTCAGAACTTTCTTTGCTCTTCTTCTTCCTCAAGTCTCTTTCTGTAGATTCAGACTTTTCTTCTAGAAGCTTCTTTGATTCAGATTGAGCAGTGAGTGCAACAGTTTTCATCTTTCCTTCACTCCTGCTCTTTTTCTGCTGCCTGTCAAGTTCATAAGCTCTCAATTTTCCATAAACTGCTTCTAATGATATTTCATCCAGATCATTAGCTTCCTCAATTACAGATATCTTCTCATTGTAGAAATCAGGAAGAGCTTTCATGAACTTCGTATTCATATCCTCCAAGTCATAATATTTACCATGCATGGCCATCTCATTGATGATTTTAGTAAACCTATCAAAGGTGTCAGTAAGTGACTCACCAGACTTGGATTCAAAGTACTCATATTGTTGTATGAGAAGTGTCCTCATATTCTTCCTGATAGGTTTTGTTCCTTCACAGTGAACCTTTAGATTGTCCCATATCTCCTTAGCAGTTTTACAAGAGAGAACATAGTTAGTGAGAACAGAATCAAGACTGTTGAATAGTATGTTTCTCACTTTAGCATCCTTAAGAACGTTCTCCTTTTCCTTATCTGTCCATTCAGATTTAGGCTTCTCTGCTGTATGTTCTTGAACAACTTTTCCTTCGATAGTTGCTTGAGGAACAAGCCTTGTTGGAACAAAAGGTCCATCTCTGATTCTGTCAAGATAGTCAGGATCTGTTGCTTCCAGGTGATGCAACATCTTCACTTCCCATAGAGTATATTCGTTTCTCTTGAGCATAGGGATCTTAGTATTACCATCCTTGTAACCAGAAATGCTTGCAGATCTTTATGATTATTCGAAATCAACCTGCTCTGATACCAATTGTTAACTCGAATAACTTGTAGAAGGGGGGGTTGAATACAAGTTATATAATCGTGTCTGATTTTTGCTTTATTAGATGAACAAGAATAAACGAATGAATCAAACTTTGTTTGTATTAAATAAATCAAATACAAACTCTACCAAAGGTGTACAATACCTTTAGTAGCTGCTGACAATACAAATCTCTCTCTCTGTTTGTTTCGAACTCTCGAATACAAACCTTATACAGAGCTTCACTCGATATGCACTCTATAATTCTCAATTCGCTCTTTTTACAATAATATAGAGAGAGTATTTATAATGCTACCTATCAACTAATAACAGAATTATAATCTATCTATGACAATGTTCTGCCGTCCAGTTGATAGTTTCCATCAATAGAGAATTCATTTCCTTCACAATATCTTCTTGCTTGTTTTTCAAAACGATCCTGTTTTATAGCACTTGTCAGTTTCTGTAGCATCCATAATGACATCATCGGTAACATGACTGATATCAGGATTTCCCATTGCATCAGGATTTGATCATCCCATCAGTATTTGATCAGGATCTGACTTGCTGTATCAGGATCTGCTCTTAGTTCCTGAAATGTAGTCTCTGACGCACTGTTCTTGACTAACCTCCATAGATTACTGTCTAACACATATATCCTATACAAAGTGCTAAATCCTTTATAAGATCAGGATATACAAGAAGTATTAGCAAAATTCTATTCTCAACATCACAACTTATGAATTATTCCTAACAGAGGAGGATTTTGTTCAACTGGTAGATGTTTTAGAAGATACTTTTGGATATCATTTGGGTTGATACCAACCATATCTAACTCGATTAGAAAAGTCATCTCTTCTAAGAGATAGTTCACTTGCTCCTGATCATCAAGAGCAAAGAACATCTCAGAGGAAATGAACCGAAAGTTAGGGTTCATATGAGTATTTGGGTTGAAAGCCATGAGTAAAGGTGTGGCTTACAGAGAAAAGATTGAAAGGTTTTGGAATATGTCATAAGACGTTAGTATCTTTTATAGAAAGACGTGGGAAGCTGAACAGTCATTTAGAGATTATCAATGCAGTCAGTCATTATTATTGCACGTGACTGTATTTCTTGTATTTTCAAGAAATGTTAAACGTATCTAACCAATTGATTTTGTTCAGATTATTGCTTATTTCTTTTTCAGATTAAAGAAAATGCCATGTGGAAACTCCATTTAGTCTCTGGAATCAGGATGATATTGATCAGGATCTACAAGTGTGATCATCAGGATTTGTGAATATCATTATTTATAAATCACATTGCAATTTATGATTATCTTGAAGAGAAGATCACATCAGGAAAAGGAAGCTGATCAGTATTGATTTTTATCTTGATTATACCATGATTTATTTAATTGAAATCAATTTTGGATTCTATTTTCCAAAAATCATGGGTAACTGCATTTTTCAGGGACTGACACCTGTCAACCTACGTGTCAACGTGGGATAATGGGTATGAAGGATTTTTTGAAGTACACTTGTTTTGAAACTCTAATTGTGTATTGCTTTTTCTAAATTCACATTTTCTAAAGCAAAAACACTCTCGAGTTCTCAAAATCACTAATTAATTTCAATATTTCTCAAGTTCTTTTCAGACCAAAATGGCAGCTCAAAGAAGACTACCCAACTTAGTAGCTTTCAAGTTTGGTGACTTTGATTTTATGATGAACAATCATGTTGCAGCAATCACCAACAAAGAAGGGGTGTCAACTGATTTTCACCCGATTATGGACTTTATGGAGAAAGGACCATTAAAGTATGCCTTGACAGCATCTCCACACATTAATCAAGTTGCTGTTTAACAAGCTTGGGAGAGTGCTGAGGTAATTGACTCTGTTCAGGGTCAAGCAGGTAAGAATGTTCTACACTTAGGACAAGACTCATTTGATATTACTGTGTTGTTAATTCTATACTTCACTTACCTGTTAGTATATGAATTTTGAGAATGTACCATCTGATGATAATGTAATAACTATGTTATCTGATTTAGGTTATAATGGACCTCTTGATAACATGAGCCAGTTAAATAGATCCTTTCTTAGGAAAGAATGGTCTTTCTTCTTTGACCAACTTGCTAAATGTTTTACTGGTAAATGTAGTTCTTTTCAACAAATTACTGCTGTTACATCTCACATTGCATATAGTTTGCTTTATAACAGAGTAATTAACATTGGTCACATTATCTTAAGTCAGATGTGTATCAAACTTGGGTCAAGAGATCATGATAGGATAATGGTTTATTATCACAGATTCATGCAATTGTTAATTAACCATTTTATTCCTAATGTTGAAGCTAGATTTGCTAGAGAACATTGTGTTTCTTCTTATGTACAGCAAAAGAGAATTTTCTCTGACATTACAAAGAAGGACAGTGAAAAGAATTCAGAAGAAATACCTGCAATTCACTATCCACAACATGTTAAGGTACTTCTAAGAACTCATTTTCCTACTATCTATAATTCTTCTTTCTTTGGTGGTGAAATGACTCAGGAATCTCAATTGGTGGAGAACTCCCATGTGTCTACCCAAGTAACCCAACACATTATAGTCTCTGAAGCAATTCGAGAACCAAATTTTGATTCACAGTCTGTTGTTTCAAAGAAACCAACCTCTAGTGTTTCTCAAAAGACATCAGTTGTAAAGATGAGAAGATTTGTTGTTTCAAGTAGTAGTTCTAATGAAGATGATGATAACATATCTCTTGCTGAGAGAGCAGAATTGAAGGCTGCAATTCAACTTTCTAAGTTAGGACAAAGAGATGTACAACCTAGTCACAGCCAGGCTGCAGTCTCCAAAAAGGCTGTAGTTCTTAAAAAGGGAAAATAGTTACTGGATATTGTCTCTCAAAAGACTGTGTCTATTGAAAAAGGATCTCATCCCAAGATTAATTCTGTGTCTACACCTCTTGAGTCTTCTCAAGATAAATCTGTTGCTCACTATACCAGGAGAACAAGGAGAAAGATTCATTTGTCACCTACACACACAGAGTCTAGTCCAACTAACATTATGCAGGTCTCTACAAATAAAGCTGTATTCAAGTCAGTAATTGACAAGAGAGATCTTGATATTTATTCTTCATGGGAAACAACATTGACATACAGACTGGCTATGAAGGTTATTTCTGTAAAAGTAAAGCTTTCCAGGCATGTTCTACAATTTCTGGTTGAAAGAGTTCCAAGACTTTCATTTCCTGAAGAACATGGACTTCTACATCAAAGACTTGACTTATTGAAGACATATTCTTATGTAACTATCAGAAAACAGTTACGCAAGTCATTTGGACTTTCTAAGCATGTTGCACTTCAATCACTTCACACATATTTGTTTCACAAAGATTTCATTGTTGAAGATGCTCCAGCTAAAGGTGAACAAAAGGAGATAGTAGATATGGGAATGCAGTCAACATGAGATACTATTGCACCAGTGGTGGATAGTAGGATAGATCAGATCACAGTCACTGAAACACAAGAACCAACTGGTCAGAGATTGGATGACTCGGGAACTATGATAGCTGATGCTGAAAGGTCTTCTGTGATGGCTGAATTTGCAAGTGAGATACCCTATGATATGGGAGGAATGACTTTGTTTGATTTTCCAGAAGATCAAACAAATATTGTTCAGTCAGAGTCTATTCATCTTGAGGGTGTGTCTCAGCAAACAACACTTAAAGATGGTAACACACAAACTATAATGTCTAATGAAGTATTACTGAAGGCATAAAAGTTCAGTGTAGAACCTGAAAGTGGCATACTGGATCCTATAGTTTCTGAAATGACAGTAGATGTTTGTGAGGGTTTAGAGACTATATCAGCTCACTCCATAGAGAAAACCTCAAGCCCCTTGCCATATGAGGAACCTTCTCTCCATGTAAGTTCAGGTATAACAACTTCTTCTAACCCCTATTTTTCTGTAGGTCATGAGAGCACTTATCCAAATTTGAGTGATACACTTGAAAAGATGGACATAGATCCATAAACAGAGAGGCTGGCTCCTGGCCAGGCAAAAGGAGATGTAGAAAGAGTGTTGACTTTAGATAGTCAAAGTGAGAACGAGGGTATGGATGATCAACTCCAAAGTGAGGGAGAGAAATTTTGGAAACCACCATCATTTGATTTCTGGGATCAGATTTTTCCTGAATCTTGGTCTGATAATCTTGGTATGGATGCTGGTACTTATTCTTTTATCAAAATGTATGAGAAGAATGACTTAGCAAAGAACAATGCAAATCCAGAAGTTAAAGCACAGAAACAGAAAGAAAGGCTTGCAGGAATCATCAACAGAAGAGGTGAAAAGTTAAGACAATCTCTTACTCCACATGTACCAGAAGATATTCCTAATGATCTTAGTATTCCTTTGTATGTACTTCCAATATCAGCTAGAATTGAGACATCAACAGTATCTGATCACTCTCAGGAGGAGTCAGGTTTTGTAGATGTTAGTACACATAATACTGGTGAAGGACAGGATGATCATATTTCAGTTTCAGATCAGAAAGGTAAAGATGCTTGTAATTCTACTCAAGTATTATTACTTGAATATCAGTCTACTTCAGTAGAGCATGCTACACAGGCAACTTCTTCTACAAGGCTTGAAGATAAGGTTATTTTTGCATCTGAGTCTAAAGATACAACAAGCACTTCCAACTTTGAAGTTAATTCTGAAGTTCTAAAGAATATTCAGAAATCTCAAATTGATATTCAATCAAGACTTCAAATTCTTGAAGATAACCAAGTCAAAATTATGAAAAATCAAGCAGTTCTGATGAATCTCATTTGTTCTGTTACTGAATCTTTTGGAATTAATGTTGCTGATGTCGAAAAGGGGGAGATAAAAACAATTCAGAGGCAACAGACTGGGGAAGATAAACAGACTGGGGGAGATAAAGGAAGAACCGATGGTGACAGAGGTAAATCTCAACAGGGAAGTGGTAAAGGAAAAGAAGCATATGGTGACAGAGGTAAATCTCAACAGCGAAGTGGTAAAGGAAAAGAAGCATCAAATAGTTGAATTCTTTCTTTTAAGTACTAGATACTATGTCTACATCTAAAGAAGGAGGTACTTAACTTCATGAAACCTAAATTCATAAATTCTATTCTGACTATATTGTTATATGTTTTGACATCTACAACTTAGATTTATGCTTCAGATTTTAAAGCATAAATAAGGGGAGATTGTTAGGAATAATTCATAAGTTGTGATGTTAAGAATAGAATTTGCATATACTTCTTGTATATCCTGATCTTATAAAGGATTTATCACTTTGTATAATATATATGTGTTAGACAGTAATCTGTAGAGTTAAGTCAGGAACAGTGTGTCAAGGACTACATTTCACGAACTGACAGAAGATCCTGATATGACAAGACAGATATTGATGGATGTCAAGTCCTGATGCAAGGTGAAATCCTGATATCAATCATAATACTGATGATGTCATTACGAATGCCACAGAAACTTGAAAGTGCTATAAAACAGGATCTTTGTTTTGAAGAACAAGCAAGAAGATATCATGAAGGAAAGAATTTTCTAATGATGGAAACTATCAACTGGACGGCAGAACGTTGTCTTGTATAGATCATTACTTTATGTTATTAGTTGATAGGTAGCATTATAAATACTCTCTCAATATCATTGTAGAAAGAGCTAGTGAGTTCGTAAGTGCGAAAACGTGAAGCTCAGTATAAGGTTTGTATTCGAGAGTTCGAAACAAACAGAGAGAGATATGTATTGTCAGCAGCTGCTAAAGGTATTGTACACCTTTGGTAGAGTTTGTATTTGATCTAATTAATACAAACAGTTTGATTTATTCGTTTGTTCTTGTTCATCTAATCAAGCAAAAATTAGACACGATTATATAACTTGTATTCAACCCCCCCTTCTACAAGTTATTCGAGTTAACACCCAAGCATGAAAAGGAAAGGCTCGTCCCATAGAAAAGATTTAACCTGATGTAGAAATATTTTCTTTTGCTGATAATTAAATTCAATAGGAAAGACATTGCTTACCAAATAGTTAACAAAATTAACAAACCAAGGAAGACCATTATTGGTGATAGCCATAAGTTTCTCATCAGGAAATGAATCATCAATGACTTAAGAATTATCAGAATTCTCATTGTTCTCCAACCTAGATAGGTGATCGGTAACTTGATTTTCAGAACCCTTCCTATCCTTGATCTCCAAGTCAAATTCTTGCAAAAGTAGAACCCAACGAATCAAACGAGGCTTTGCATCCTTTTTCTCAATCAAATATTTGATAGCAGAATGATCAGTATACACAATCACCTTGGTACCCACAAGATAAGACCTGAATTTCTTGAAAGCATACACCACAGCAAGTAATTCTTTCTCAGTAGTAGTGTAATTAAGTTGAGCACCAGAAAGAGTCTTACTTGCATAGTATATAGAGTGAAAAGTTGTTGTCCCAAAACTGTTCCAATAGCAAAATCACTAGTATCACACATCAGCTCAAAAGGAAGACTCCAATCAGGAGCAATAATAATTGGTGCGGAAACCAATTTCTTTTTCAACTCCTCATATGCTGCAAGGTAAGAATCATCAAAGACAAACTTTGTATCTTTTTCAAGTAAGTTACATAACGGCTTTGAAATTTTTGAGAAGTCCTTGATGAATCGCCTATAGAAACCAGCATGGCCTAGAAAACTTCTGACTCCTTTTACAGAACTTGGTGGAGGAAGCTTCTCAATTGTTTCCAATTTAGCTCTATCAACCTCTAAACCTTTGCTTGATACTTTATGCCCAAGTACAATTCCTTCTTAAACCATAAAATGACATTTCTCCCAATTGAGTACCAGATTAGTTTCCTCACACCTTTGCAGTACCCTTGTCAAATTCATCAAACATGCATCAAAAGAATCACCAAGCACAGAAAAATCATCCATGAAAACCTCTATCCCTTGCTCTACCATGTCTGAAAATATAGCCATCATACACCTCTGAAAAGTAGATGGTGCATTACACAACCCAAATGAAACCCTTCTAAAAGCAAAAGTACCAAAAGGGCATGTAAAAGTAGTCTTCTCCTGATCTTCTGGTGCTATAGCGATTTGATGATAGCCAAAATAACCATCCAAGAAACAATAAAATTCCTTGCCTACCAATCTATCCTGCATCTGATCAATGAAAGGTAATGGAAAGTGATCTTTCCTTATGGCTTTGTTCAACTTTCTGTAGTCCATGCATACCCTCCATCCCGTGACTGTTCTGGTAGGAATGAGCTAGTTCTTTTCACTAGCCACAACTGTGATTCCACCCTTTTTCGGCACACATTGAACAGGACTAACCCAAGAGCTATATGAAATAGGGTATATGATTCCAGCATCTAGCCATTTGATGATCTCCTTCTTCACCACTTCTTTCATGATAGGATTAAGCCTCCTTTGATGTTCAATAGTAGGCTTATGACCCTCCTCTATTGAGATTTTGTGCATACTGAATGAAGGACTTATACCTCGAATGTCAGCAATTTTCCACCCAATAGCTTTTTTATATTCCTTCAAGACTCGAAGTAATTTCTCTTCTTGATCAATTGAAAGAGTGGAAGATATAATCACCGGTAAAGTAGAATTTTCTCCAAGAAATGCATACTAGAGATGCGCTGGTAGTTGTTTAAACTCTAATTCAGGAGGTTCTTCAATAGAAGGCTTAGATGCCTTAGATTTCTCGAGCATCTCAAAAGATTCAAACTTCTGAAATGGTCTTCTACAAGTAGGCAATGCATCAAGCTCCTTGATACATTCAGCAATCTCATCACAACTTTCATCACCTGCTTCTTGTAAAGACAATTCTAAAGCATCCATAGTATGATGAGTCATCATGTGCACATCATCATCACCTGTAATAGCACTCAAAGAAAAATAACTCTCCTCATCATTAGAAAACTTCATAGCAGAAAAAATATTAAATGTCACCTGTTCATCTTGCACTCGCATGCTCAGTTCTTCTTTTTGAACATCAATGAGAGTTCTTCCCGTAGCTAAGAATGGTCTGCCAAGAAGTAAAGGAATGTCTGCATCTTCCTCCATATCAAGGACAATAAAATCGGCAGGAAAGATAAATGTGTCCACCTTCACTAGAACATCTTCAACAATGCCTCTTGGATATGCCAAAGATCGATCTGCCAATTGTAACCTCACTGATGTAGGCTTCACTTCTCCAACTCCTAGCTTCATGAAAATTGATAATGGCATCAAATTCACACTAGCCCCCAAATCACATAGAGTTTTGCCAAAATATTGTGTGCCAATAGTGCAAGGAATAGTGAAACTTCCCAGATCTTTGAGTTTTGGTGGAAGCTTTTTCTATAGAATAGCACTACACTCCTCAGTTAAAGCCACGGTCTCAGATTCTTCCAATCTTCTCTTCCTTGACAAAATATCCTTCATAAATTTGACATAACTTGGCATCTGCTCTAATGCTTCAGCAAATGGAATATTAATGGATAATTTCTTGAAAACATCCATAAACTTCTAAAATTGCTTGTCATGTTTCTGCTTTTGTAATCGCTGAGGGAATGGAGGTGGAGGATATAATGGCTTCTTTGGTGGTGATACAAAAACTTGAGGATTTGAGAGTACAATATGTTCTTCATTCACCACTTTTTCAGGATCTTCATTAGAATGCCTTTTGGTAGTCACCTCACCGTCAACTTTCTTTGTATTACCTTAAATTTCCTTGCCACTTCTCAAAGTAATTGCCTTACAATGCTCCCTTTTATCATTCTTTGGATTTGGCTCCGTGTCACTAGTCAAAGAACCTTGAGGACGATTATTGATAGCACTAGCCAATTGCCCTACTTGCATCTCCAAAGCTCTCATGGAAGCACTTTGACTTTGAATCAAAGCATCAGTTTTCTGCATGTATTGAAGTAGAAGATCTTCAGTTGTTGGCTTCTTTTCCATCTCATGTGACCTTTGATTCTGTTGAAAACCCGGTGGTGCATTAGGCTTGTATGACATGTTTGGCCTAGCATTGTTATTCCATGAAATATTGGGATGATTCCTCCAACCAGGATTGTAAGTGTTGGAATAAGGATTGTTTTGCTGATTGCTAGAATTCGCCAAATAATTCACTGTACTAGACTGTGTTGAATCATGATAAATCAATGGACATTGTTGAGTTGGATGTCCTTCCCCACACATATCACAAAAGAAAGGAGAATTTTGAACTTGATGAGCCGGATGAATGGGTTGATGCCTATCCACTGACAAAGATTCAAGCTTTTTATTCAAAGCTTCAAACTGAGAAACCATTTGAGCCGAGAAAGATGTCAAAGGATCTACTTCATGAACATCTGCAACTTTCCTTGAACTTGTCCTATCATAAGCCCTACAATTGTTTGAAGTAATGTCCTCTAGAATCTTAAAAGCATCCTCGGGATATTGATTGATCAAAGAACCCCTAGCTGCTCCATCAACTTGAGTGGCACACTGAATTGTCAAACCATTATAGAATGTTCGAATCTTCTGTTGATCAGAAAGTCCATGATGTGGACACTTTCGCAAAAGATCTTTAAACCTATCATAAGCATCATAAAGAGACTCCATGTCAAACTTGAAAATTCTGAATTTCCTTTATCAACCTTTCAGTCTTTGCCGGTGAAAAGTACTTCTTTAGAAATTTCTCAACAAGCTGATTCCATGTAGTGATGGAATTATTTGGCAAAGAATTTAGCCACTCCCTTGCTCTTCCATCCAAAGAACGACTAAACAGCCTCAATCTGATTGCTTTTTCAGAAACACCACTCACCTTGAAGTTGTCAATAATTTCAAGAAAATTCCTCAAGTGAGCGTTAGGATCTTCGGCAGAAAGACCATTGAATCTGTTGTCTTTAATAGCCTGCATTGTTGCTGAATCAACATGAAAGTTATTTGCAGCAATAGCTGGTCTTGAAATACTAGATGAATGCCATCGAAAGAAGGCATGATGTACTCCTTAACCCGTAAACTCCTTTGAGCATTAGGATCCGGAGGATTATTATTATCACCCATCGTGGATGATTGATTCCTAGCTTCTTTAGATTTCTTTTTATTCCTTCTTGCAGTTTTCTCAATCTCCAAATCAAGTGGAATAAGTGAAGATGAGCCAAGTCTATGCATACAACGATAAACTTCTATAAAATAGAACAAAAGAACAATAAGAGACTTGATCTTAAAATACTAAACAATGCAATGATATTAACAAAGAAATACTTAAAAGTAGTCCCCGGCAGCGGCGCCAAGAACTTGTTAGCGATTTTACATCTCAAATGCAAGTGTATATATCGTATCAAGTAATATAATAATTCGTTCCCACATAGACTAGTTCTAAGTTGCTAATTACTAAACATCATTTTTTTTTTCTCATTCAAGTCAATACAAAGATGGAATGAATATCACTAGATAATAAATTAACACAACTAAAATTTCAAGAGTAATAAAAACTAGGCCTTTAATTTCAATTTGTGTTCTTCAATAAGTTACTCTTTTATTCTTTAGTTTAGTGCTCCAACTGCTAGTCTAAGGTTTTAAACTAATCACAAGAACCTTCTGAATCTCAAGTGATTCTAATTCATCAACTAACTCTCATATTCCTATGAAGAATTTAAGTCTTAGAACAGCATTAATCTCCACCTTAATTGACTACCTAGGATGTTTAAGTATATTCATATCTTAAACACAAATTAGCAATTTACTAATCCCAAGCTATACAAATTATGCATAAAATTAGGTTTTCTTTCCCAAGTCAACCTAATTTGCTAAATCAATTTCAAGGTTGATCATTCCTTGAAAAGCATTAACCATAAATTCATATAAACAATTGATATGAACACCAAAGTAGAGAATTGGAGAGTACGCTTATATATAAACACAAATATCCATTAAAGGCCAAGAAAGACTTTAGTTAAACATCACAAAAGAGAACGCTACATACAATAAGGAAGACATGTTATCACGTTTACAATAAAGAAAAGTGAAGAGGAGAAGATAAAACTCTAGAATTCTTCTTCTCCTCCCAAATCAATGGCTTTTCTCCTTGGTGCTTGTGTCTTCTTCCTTGTTCGTGAGTGTCTCTCCCGTATTGTAATCGTTGTCTCCCTCCTTCTAACGTGCGTGTCTTTTTAATCCCCTCCAATATATTAATATAACTGACCTATATCTATATATCTAAATATAAGTGTATTTTAAATATTTAATAACAATACAAATAAGTTTCCTACATAAAATGGAACTCTTAAAAATAGAAATTCGAGCTGACTGCTTCTGGTCTTTTTCTGGACAGTTTGGAACATCATTAAAATCTGAGACCATACTTGAATTAAAGGTCTTCTCGCAAGCTTTCCAACGACTGCATACGGATCTCATTCCAAAATCCGGAGCTCCCGTAATAGCCAAAACAGTGAACATCGCGCAAGCTGATCCGAAAGTCCGAATTTTGTGAGAATTACTTCAAATTTTGCAATTTCAGCCACAATCCTTCTATTATAAGGAATTCCTTTTTCCTACAATAAAACATATAAATTAATTAAATAAAAATCCAATTTCATGCAAAATTAACTAAAAATATAGAGAAAATATGATTATAAAGATCATACATCAGCGAAAGTCTTAAAATTATCTTTAATTTACTGATGCTTTATCAATTATTATCCAAATGAAAACACTTAGAATCTCAAGAGAAAATATAATTTCGAATTTTTACATTAATCCTATTTAGTGTAGAATACCTACATTAATAATCCTATTTAATATAGAAATCCTAATTATATATGATTTTAATCATTGACAAGTACTTTTTCGTATTTCAATATAAATACACTTTTTAGTTACATGTTAAAATATTAAATATTTTTTATGCTAGATCCAACGTTTTTTATCTATTTATTTTAAGATCTAATAGTTCTTATTTATTTTATCGTAATGAGAATCAGACTACCAACTACCAAAGTTTTGGACAAAATTTCTCCTACACTTATTATTAAAACTGTATTTGGTTGTTAGTACAACTATCTTCAAATAATAAGAAGGTTATTTTGATAATCAAAACAAAATATAAGTAGATTTCCTAAAAAGAATAGAATTTTCAATATAAAAAATCGTCAATTTCATCTCTATTTTGTTTCTTGGTAGTTTTAATTGGAGGAAATTTTTAAATCATCACTAAATTAAAGATTATTTTGTTAATTTCACGTAGGTTGTAAAATCATCCAAATCAAGTTTTAAGAATTCAAGATAAAACACTTAATAAATTGAACGTGTAAAATCTTATATATATATATATATATATATATATATATATATATATCAATTTCATAACAACAATGTGATACGTAAACTAATAATAAATAAATATTAAAAAATATATATATAATAAATATTAGAAAAAGAGCCGTGCATTGCACGGGTTATAAGCAAGTAAAATGTAATATCTTCATTAAAAGTAAATATGAAAATGGCACGGCTAATTACCATTAGTTATATTAATAAATTGAACGTGTAAAATCTTATATATACATATATATATATAGAGGTCTTCTCGGTGGGGAACCAGATAGTTGAGTAACTTAGGAACTAACATCTAAACCATTAAATTTGAATCATCCTAAAATAACCACCTCCATCTCATGATGTACCTGCACACACAAAACCCATCACATTCTACGCTATTTTATCTTTCTTCTCTACGTGTTAACCCTAACTATTTATACACTTTGAAATATAATTGTTTATATAACTTTAGTTGTAATATAATTTTAATGGATATCAGGTTAGTGCTGTATTTTTCAATAATTTTTCACATACAGAACATAGAACATAAATTTTTTTGCACCGCAATCTTTGCAAAAATTTTAAAATTAATTAGTACATGAACTATAATTTTTTATTTATACATTTTGTATTGTAATTTTTTGTTTTACAAAATTTATGTTCTGTATTTTTAAATTTACAATATTATATCTTTTATCTTTTATCATGTAATTTTACACAAAATATTTATTTTTTCTATTTTTTTATGAAAATGTTTTATTTACAATAATTTTTTCCTTATTCTTTATTTTTTTAGTAATTTTGAGATGGCATGTTTATGTATTCTATTAATACTAAATTTTTTATAAATACAATACATATATTGATGTATGTAAGAATGAGAAAGATGTAAAATTAGAATACATGTACTGAGAAAATGGGTGATAGTTATTTATAGTGGGCTTCTAAAATCAACAATCAGTTTTTGTGTTGGTGTGTCGCTGTGTCCTGTGTGCAGGACACGTGTAGTACAAGAGGATCTGGTGTGGTTATGCCCATGATAAGTGGAGTTGGTTAATCTTCTCCATTCATTTCATCTTAAAATTAAGGGTAATGATGTTGGTTACTTAGTTACTCAATTATATTGGTTCCTTTTTGAGCCAAGGCCTATATATATATAGGCTAGCGTTCAAATAGAAACCAACCTTAAAATAGAAACTAGAAACCTACACTAAATAAATTATATTTCATTTATTTTAATGGCCCCGCTAGGGGCACCTTCACAAAAAACGTTTAAAATTCTAGGCTCTATTCAACAAAAATTTAAAAAAAAAATTTAAAAAAAGTTACTGTTCACGTGCCACGTCATCACGTGAACAATAACTTTTTTTTTAATTTTTTTATATTTTTGTTGAATAGAGACAATAATTTTAAACGTTTTTTGTATTGGAGTACCCCTAATTTGGTCATTAGATTAGCTTGAAATATTTAATTTAGGTTTAGTTTCTAGTTTCTATTCTAAGTTAGTTTCTATTAGAACAAGACACTATATATATATATATATATATATCAATTTCATAACAACAATGTGATACGTAAACTAATAACAAATAAATATTAAAAAAAATAATATAATAAATATTAGAAAAAGAGTCGTGCATTGCACGGGTTATAAGCTAGTAAAATGTAATATCTTCAACTAAAAGCAAATATGAAAATGGCACGGCTAATTACCATTAGTTATATTATATCATTATTTATTTTAATAATCAGAATAACCAAACCGAAAATCAAACCAACAAATTTTTAATCTTTCGATTTTAATATAATCAGTGCCGGCCCTGGCCTAGTGCCAACTGTGCTATTGCACAGGGCCCATTAGGTCAGGGGGCCCAAAAAAAAAAAATTCAACCCGTATACATGTTAGTATGTTCAGTTGGTCGAGGTTTTTTTTTTTCAAGTTAACCTAGCTACGTGACTACTACTACTACGATCAGGGGAGGGAATTAAACAATAAACAATCACCCAACAAATAATCAACCAAACAAATTCTCTTATAATCCAAATTTTAGGGCTTTCAAAATCAAAAGTTCCAGGACTTCCAAAATCTTATTATCAAATTTGAGATTCCAAAACTTTTAAGGTAATCTTTCTTGTAATCTTGTCTTGTATTCTTATTTTATCAACAAGAATGATAGTTAATTACTATTTACTAATTTCCCATATTAGTTAGTACTTAGTAGTTTGATTTGTATATTTGTATGTATATTGTATCATAATTGAAACTAATTTAACTAAAATTATTTTTGTTTTTCAGTTTTGGACTTGCTGGTACTTTGTGTAGTAAAGATTGGCGGAGTACTCTTATCAAATTGGTGGAGCTCAAGATTGTGAGAGTATTTTATTCATCCAGGTTTTATTATTCTCACCCTCCCATTTGGTGTTGCAATTTAAGCTGAAAATGTTCAATAAAAAGCATATGTCTGGTCATGAGAAAAGAAAACGAAAAAATGAGGAAGAAGAGAAGATTAAACCCCTAAAAGGATCACTTGAAAAACTTTGGAAAAAAGCCAAGGCACCCGAAGAAAAAGAAGTGCCTGATGTTGAAACTGAAGTGCCTGAAATTATAAGAAATTCTGTAGAAGATGAGAATGTGATTAATGAAGAGACTGAAAATGAAGTAATTGAAGAAGAAATTGATGTGTTTGAAAATAGGGAGGAAATTAATCCAAGTGATCCTAGTTCTTTGTCTTTGAATATTTATGATCCTCGAGTGTGGGATGGATTAAATAATAAAATGAGAGATTTGCTTGTTGAAAAGGGTCCTGTTAGAGAAAATAATATCAATTTTCCTAAAGATAAGTACAATAGGGGGTTCTCTACATATTATTTTGATCAGAAATTAAGAAACGGAGAACTTATTGATAGAAAATGGTTAGTTTACTCAAAAGAATTAGATAAAGTATTCTGTTTTTGTTGTAAAGTTGTGAAAAAAGCTCGTTCACAAAGCAATTTAGCAAGTGCTGGAGTAGATGATTGGGTGCATTTGGGTGAAAAGCTTAAGCAACACGAAGATAGTCATGAACATCTTATTAACCTTAGAGCTTGGGCTGAACTTCAAATTAGACTGAAAACAAATCAAACTATTGATAAAGAATTGCAAGAACAGATAAAAAAAGACACTGAACACTGGAGAGAGGTTATGATCAGAATAATTGTTGTTGTTAAACGTCTTGCAATGAATAATTTGGCATTTCGTGGGAAGCATGAAAAAATATTTGAAGATTCAAATGGTAATTTTTTGGGTTTCTGGAGTCAATAGCTGAGTTTGATCCTGTAATGAAGCATCATTTTAGACTCATTCAAGATAAGGACATTCATTATCATTATCTTAGTCATAAAATTCAAAATGATTTGATTGACATGTTGGCATCGAGTGTCAAAAGTGCCATAATAAAGAAAATAAAAGAGGCAAAATATTTTTCTGTGATCCTTGATTGTACTCCTGATGCAAGTCGTATTGAACAAATGACTTTGGTGATTAGATGTGTGGATGTCATGAGCTACCCAATAAAAATAGAAGAATATTTTTTAGAGTTTTTGAATGTGGAGAACACTTCTAGCTTGGGTCTTTTTGGTGAATTGGAAGTTGCTCTTAGCTCTCTTGATTTAAATATTAATGATGTAAGGGGACAGGGGTACGATAATGGTTCTAATATGAGGGGAAAACATCAAGGTGTTCAAAAAAGATTGCTTGATGTTAATCCTAGAGCTTTTTATATGCCTTGTGGTTGTCATTCTCTTAATTTGGTACTTTCAGATATGGCAAACTCTTGTGTGAAAGGAAAATCTTTTTTTGGAGCTTGTCAAGCATTATATAATGTGTTTGCTAATTCCACTAAAAGATGGCATCTTTTGCTTGAATATGTTGATGATTTGACTTTAAAATCTCTATGTGTGACAAGATGGGAAAGTCGAATTGAAAGTGTTAAAGCAATAAGAACTCAGGCTCCTAAAATTAGAGATGCTTTAATAAAACTAGCTGAAGTTTCTGATGATCCAAAAATAAGTTGGGATGCTGAAAAATTAGCTTCTAATGAATTTTCAAGTTTTGAATTCTTATTGAGCTTAATTATTTGGCATGAAATTCTATACAAAATCAATCTGGTGAGCAAAAATTTACAATCTGAAGATATGCGTCTTGATGTAGCAATTGCAAGTTTAAAAGGGTTGGTTTCTTTCTTTCAGAAATATAGGGAAAATGGGTTTGTTTCAGCTATGATTGATGCTAAAGAACTTGCAGATGAAATGGACATTGAACCTGTTTTTCAAATAAAGCGTAGAATTAAAAGAAATAGGCAATTTGATAAGATTCCTAACACGGAAAGGGAACAACAATCTGCTTCAGAGAACTTTAGAACTGATTACTTTCTTGTTTTAGTTGATATGGCACTCTCTCAGCTGAAGATAAGGTTTGAACAAATGGAACTTTTTGAGTCTATATTTGGTTTTTTGTTTGATGCTTCCCGGTTGATTTCTTTGGATGATGAAGGATTGAAAGAGTGTTGTGTAAAACTTGAAAAGTCCTTGACTCGCGGTGATGATTGTGATATTGATGGAAAACGCTTACTTTCTGAATTACAAATATTACAGGAAATGCTTCCTAGTGTAGCATATGAGTGTGAGATTCCATGGAATTCTATTAGAGTTTTGGAATTTGTGAAGAAGATGGACATGTTTCCAAATATTTTGGTTGCTTACAGGGTTTTGTTAACTATACCTATTACTGTGGCTTCTGCTGAGCGGAGTTTTTCAAAGTTGAAGTTAATTAAATCTTATTTGCGTACAAGTATGACTCAAGATAGATTGAATGGCTTAGCAATTTTGAGCATTGAAAAGCATATGCTGAAAAATATCAATGTAGAACATATTATCGATGATTTTGCTTCAAAAAATGCAAGAAGGAATCACTTTAAATGAGAATTGATGTTTGTTTTTGCCCATAATCTTTGTACAGGTATACTAACTTCATTTATAATTCATAATATCTTGTTTTATTGCTTAATGTATCTTATTATATGATGTTCATCCTATATAATTTATGTGAAATTTAGATTTATTTTAATGAGTTTTTTACGTAGAGCTGCTTTTTCTTGTCAGGATGCGTACTATATCTCCATCAATATGATCTGCTCAGTGATGAAGAATGAGATCCAACATTTGTTAAGTTTGCTTTAGAAAGGTTAGAAAAATTTATTCAACTTTCTTGTTTCTGCTTATTACCAGTTGTGTTTTTAAACATGTCATGAGTATAATAAAATTTAGTTGACATACGACAATGATATGATATATGATTAATTAACTTCAATTTCGTAAAAAAATTATTAAGGACCCAAAATTTTCTTCCCGCACTAGGCCTACAAATACTCAGGGCCGGCCCTGAATATAATAGTATAGATATATTAATTTCAAATATAATATTAAAAATGTGATATGGTACGATTTGAATCGCATATTTAAAATTTTAAATGGTAACCCACATTGCAATACGCGATTCGCTAAAAACACAACCCACAATCACACCAAGCAATAAATCATTCAAGTCGAATTGATACTCTAAAAAGGAACAATTCCAAGCAATCTATTAGTTGTGTCTTGGTCTTTCTCTAAAAAGGAACAATTCCAAGCAATCTATTAGTTGTGTCTTGGTCTTTTTTCTCAATCGCTTAAATATTTCAGCATGATCAATTAGTTTGTAGTCCCCAACAACTATGAAAGGTCGCTCACTACACAGATCAACTATCTACAATCTAGTAAAAATATATTTATCCTCCATGTAACATGAAAAGTTTAGATATTATCCTCCATCGTAATTTGCAAGTTGCAACGCACATATTTTTTGACATTTGGAATAAACTTACATCTCTTCCTTTGTCTTCTACGTGTAGTTTCTTGTTATGAGAGCTACAACAATATACAGTATCATATAAGTGGCTGCAAATAAAAGTTTATAGATATTTTGTGTGGAATAATTGACCAAAATATCTATTAACTTTTTACCAAAATACCTAGAAGCGAATGCAATGCCTTTATTACTCACTATACACGCAAACATAACATGCGCATTCAAATTAAGTCCACGTTTGGTATTGATGTTGCTGACAGCAATAACAGCTTATTTCTGAAAAATAGGTAAAATATTGTTTGGTAAATTTTAAAAACAACTTTTCTAAAAAGTATTTACTGTAAAGCTTTTAAGAGAAAGTATGTTTGAAAAAAGCTGATTTTCAGCTTTTACAGGAAGTAGTTACTGATATCAACATCAAATCTCACCAAAAACAATATTTTTTTTAAAAATAACATGCAAAATATGCATATATCAAAAATATTACCAAACCTCCTTTCCAGGAAGAGGTAATGTTTAACAATTTTTTTAACAGCACAGCAATTTTTAACAACAATCTCAAACGAAACCTAAATCGTTAAATAATACGATGGTTTGAGTGGGAGACATAGTTGAACACACATGATCCTAATGCATATATTTTACAAGTTATAATTTTTTTAATAAGACAATACATATTCAAAATGTATATATATAGAAATTACGCATATTCAAAATGCATGTTTGATGAATATTTTGGGCACCTCTCATCGCTAACCGCGAACAAATATTCTAGGAACTGATTATTAAAATTGGGATATTTAAGGATAACAGCCTTTTGTGTGCATGTTTATGTGTACACCCACCTATCTAGATTTCATATTTAGAAATTTGAGGTTCCTAATCCTTTTTATCTTTCTCAACGAAAAAGATCATGTGTAAAAATTAAAAATAAATAATGATAAACAATAAAACATTAAAAATAGTGAACCCCAAGTTTAAAAAGAAAAAAGGTGAAGGCCAAAGTATAAATCACATGCAAAATCTAATTAAACAATATTGATAATCTGAGTTAAAAAATTGATTGGCTGGATTGGATTACCTTAAAATAAATAACTTATATATTAAAGTGATAATTGTCATATAAGTGGGGTCCGGATCCTCTATTCCCTTCCTCCATGTATCCTTTGTGTCCCCTATTCTTTTTAATACAAAAAGAGTGCCCCTGGCGGGCCCATTTTAATAAATAATTATTATTTGATAAAATAGGCCCCGCCAGAGGCACTCTTTTTGTATTAAAAAGAGTAGGGGACGCAAAGTGGACAGAGGATCCCAACCCATATAAGTGATAAGTAGATTAGAGCTTATAAGTTAGTAGAGTGTTTGGTAAATCAGAACTTATAAGTTAACTTTTTTTATTATTTTCAAAATATTTGTTTTTTAATATATATCAATGGATAGATCTCGATGAGTAGAGAAATTAGATATATATATATATTTTTATATATATCAATTTTTTAATGAACGGATCAAAAGATATATGATTTTGAAGATTTGAAAGATATTATATATTGCGTTTATCGAGAAATAAATTGAATGTAAATAAGCTGAAAGTACCGTTAGTCCAGACTTCGAGGGTATTTGGGATTGCTTAAAATAAGTTACTTTTGATTTAACGGTGGTATTTTTAACTTAAAGGAGAAAGTAAAGTTATTTACTTTAAGTTGAATGAAAGTGTTTGGGTAATTTTACTTAAAATTAAATGGGGGTTTAATAATTTTGGCTTAAAGTGAAATTTGACTTAAAAAAAATTTAAATTCATGATATTTAAGCTTTACAAGAATTGTGAAAAAAAATAAAAAAATAAAAAAATCCATAAGTCAAAAGTCAAAAGTTAAAAGTACCTAAATGAAACTTATGACTTAAAGCAGTTTTCTAACTTAAAGCCGGCTTAAAGTCGGAGGAGACAAACAGACCAAAAACTACTTAAAGCACATGAATGATTTAAAGTGATTTTGCCAAACAGGCTCTTCAACTTATCACATTTAAGTTTTATAAACGGGCTTGCTCTTAATTTGCCAAACTGTCGTGGGAAATGGGGAACGAGTTTTCGGTGCAAATAAGTTGAGAAAGCTCGTTGCCAAACACCCACTATCACTTGTAACTTATAAATAATGTAATACAAAATAAATATAAGGCACTTATAAGGGGGTGTTTAGGGGATTTCTAACTTTCCAACTTATTTTTGCAACTTATTGAATCTCAAACATACATTAAATACTTGTATAAAAAAATTATCAAAATATAAAACTTTTACCCGAAAATAAGTTTATAAGTTCTTAAAAAAAGATTTCGCAAACAGGCACTTAGTTTTATTTCATTTTCGAAATAAAATGTAATTCTATTTTTAACAGGCAATAAAAAATAAGGTTAAAAGATAACCTGGAAAACAGAAAGAAGTAGGGGTGATCGCGGTGCGGGCGGTGCAGTTTTTTCCCAAAACCGCGGACCAACCCGCGCATGCGATTTGGTCAAATTTCCAAACCGCAACCGCACCGCGAAATTTTAAAACCGCATAAACCACACCGCGAAAATGCGGTGCGGTGTGGTGCGGTTTATTACGGTTTACATCTTCGATAAAAATAATTATAAATCTAAAATATTAATTTTCATGCATGTGAAATTAATTTTAAAGTTCATACTCAAGCACATTTCTTAATTCGTATGCAAACCGTGTCCATAGACTTAACGAAATATAAACATTGTAGTATGAAATATTGTGATACTAAATAGATAAAGATGGGCTAGCGCATTATAATTGATCTCATAAGCCTCTAAAATAAGATATTACTAGTAGGTACTAACGAACCAAATAGCTTGCAAACTATCTTTTAAATCATTAACAAAATACTAACATAACATATATATATATATATATATATATATATATATATATATATATATATATATATATATATATATATATATATATATATATATATATATATATAGTATTAAATATTGTGGTGCGGTGTGGTTTGAACCGCATTTCAGAAAACTAAAACCGCAATCCGCACCACACCGCGTGGTTTGTCAAAATTTGAAACCGCAACCGCACCACAAAAAATAAAAACTGCGCGGTGTGGTGCGAATTGGTGCGGTGCAGGCGGTTTGTGCGGTTTGGTGCGGTTTATGATCATCCTAGAAAGAAGATTAGAGACAACAAGTAGAAGTGGCAGACAGATGATATCAACAGGACAGAACATCAACACTATTCTCAGAAGCTTTCGCTTACATCACCCTCTCCCAATTTAACTAAAATTATTATCCCAAAAATCAACTTAAATCAAATCAAATTATCTAACCACGTTTATTTAAATCCCCTCTTCATCCAAACCTTCTGCTATTTAAAGCATAAACTCCCCGGCTCTTTCACATAAACTCATGTACAAGCTCTTTCGTGTCGTCTACAAAATTATCGAGACTTGTAAATAGATACCAAGAGTAGTTACTTAAATTTCTTAAACACCTCAGTTTCAATATGTTAGCTTACTTAGAGCATTTTGTTCACGAGAACGAATCCGAAACCATGGCGGAAACAGACGAGACTCGTCTCGTATCCGCCATGGACCTTCATGGCACAATCAACTGCCACTCCACCTCTCTTGCCTCCTCCGACTTCGGCGGCTTACATCACACCAAGCCTCTCGCCGTCATCCACCCCTCCGGCGCCGACGACATCTCCAAAATCATCAAATTCGCCGGAAACTCAACCAAACTCACCGTCGCCGCCAGAGGAAACGGTCACTCAATCAACGGCCAGGCCATGTCCGACGGCGGCTTCGTCGTCGACATGCGATCAACGGAGAATTACGTGTTCTCCGTCATGCGAAGCCACGGTGACGTTACCAACTACGTCGCTGACGTCAGCGGTGGAGTGTTGTGGGAGGAGGTGTTGAAACGGTGCGTTTTGGAGTACGGATTGGCGCCGAGGTCGTGGACGGATTATCTAGGGTTGACCGTTGGCGGAACGTTATCGAACGGTGGCGTTAGTGGCCAGGCGTTTCGATACGGTCCACAAACGTCGAATGTGACGGAGTTGGAGGTGGTGGTTGGTGACGGTGATATTGTAGTTTGCTCAGAGAATCGAAACTCCGAGCTTTTTTATGCAGTTCTTGGAGGTCTTGGACAGTTCGGAATCATTACTAGAGCAAGAATTTTGCTTCAACAAGCTCCGGAAATGGTAGGTGTCGTATACTTTCGTATTTCGTATTTTAAATTACGAACACAATTCGAAATTATTTCATTTAACGACAATAGTTTGAAATGATATCGAAAATTAACCAAAAATAAAGACTACCATATACGAACTGAGATTGTGTACACTTTAATCATAAGTATTATTATTACGAAGTAATTTAGGATAAAGATGAGTGAAAGTAGTATTATTATTGCATGAAAATGAAGTGTAATAATTTGTGTGATTAGGTGAGATGGATAAGGTTAGTTTACTCCGAGTTTAGCGAGTTCACTCAAGACGCCGAGTTTCTAGTGAGTTTGCCAGAAGGTGGTGAGTCGTTTGATTACGTTGAGGGATTTGCATTTTGCAACAATGATGACCCAGTCAATGGATATCATTCAGTGCCACTCAATTCGAACCAGAGATTTGATCCGACCCGAATTCCTTGCTCCACCGGACCGGTTCTTTACTGCCTTGAAGTTGCATTGCATTACAGTAAATCCCATGATTCCACAACAGTAAACACGGTAACTATTCTTTTTTTACTGTGCATGATAGTTTAGTACTGTTGGGCAAAATATAGGGTTTTGTTTTCACTGACCATGCTTTGGTATTGGATAATTGACATTAGACAATTTACACTACATGGATATTGCGTATTAGTTTGGTATTATCATATTACCCAAAACTAACAAGTTGGTTGCTTTACATCTCAAAATTAGCTTTTTTGAAGCAGACATCTCAAATGAAGTTGTCTGGTACTAGTATCCTTTCTTTACTTTTTGAATTTTTATTTGTTGAAGGTACATAAATATAACTTAATTGTTTAGTATTAAGGTTAAGTAACTGAGATTAGGATTAAGAAGTGACTGCAGTGCTTAGTGAGCTGGACTGCTGGAGTTAGAAGGTGTGGAGCCCCGGTGCAGCTGTTTTAGTAACAAAAAAACTTGGTTTTGACATAGGTAGACTGATATTGACTATCAAAGAGCCCAGCAAGGACAGTGAAAAGGTCAAAAATTGAGTCGCAATTGATATATTTACATGTAGAAGCAGTGTCCATGGTCATATTTTCGGGTCTTCACGGAAACAATTCTCTAAATTATCAAACGGATTTAGGTGTCTAATTTCTTGACCTTAGCAGAATTTTTCGTTCCACGGCAGAATACAATGATTTAAATGTTTGATCAAATATCATAATCACCTTCTAAGTATAGCATGTATGGACTTATGTAGTAACAAATAATTGAATTATAATGCAAATTTGTTTTGTGTTAGAATTACAAAAATTGGTTCCTTCTTGCTTCACGGAATATTTCGAGTGGCAGCTAATATGAAACTGACCATACATTAATGTATCTTCCATTGGATCTTCTGACACCAACAAAATAGGACCCCGCAGGGTCGGGTCTTTATTACCCCCAAGTCTTTTCCGTTTTAATAATACGACAAAACAAAAAAGAATTGAAAATGCAATTAAAAAGTAGTGGGCCACTGGGTCAGGCCCAAAATAATAAACCCCTTCTTCATCATGGAGATTTGTTGGCACCAGTTCACTACCTGCTGAAATAGCCCATCATTTTTATTCTTCTACTATGTCCTTGTTCTTTTCTTACTAAAAGACATTATAATCATGCATTTGATTTTTTTTTATGGTTGTTGCAGGTGGTGAATAGATTAGTTGGACGCCTGAGATTTGTGGAGGGGTTGAGGTATGAGATGGAGCTAAGTTACATGGACTTTCTGTTGAGAGTGAAACGCGTCGAACAAGAAGCGAGATGTAATGGTATATGGGATTCTCCACACCCTTGGCTCAACTTGTTTGTGTCCAAGACAGACATTGCAAGCTTTGATCGTCTCGTATTCAAGCAAATCTTGAATCAAGGGGTCAGTGGCCCCATGCTGGTCTACCCTCTTCGTCGATCCAAGTAAGCTCCCGCAATTTTACTTTAATCTTAACATTAGCATAATTGAGCTACTTTATTAACAATAACCATTCTGACAAGCCAGGTCTTTTGGTTTTTTTTGTTCACCTGTGTGATTTTTATTTGAATTCGGGAAGACCTCTTTCCTTCTCCGCGCTTAGAATTAGAATTCATACCTCTATCTTTTTTTTTCACAAAGATTTGACTGCAACAATCATTTGTCGGAGATTCGAGAACTCAACCTACATATATGTGACATACAACATAGATAATGTGTGTGTGGTATGGGAGTGGTAATGCAAGTAGAGTTTGGTGGAGTCAGCAGATATGCTGACTATGTAGTAAACCTATAAAAATCTGGTGGTTAAGATTTTGAAGTTGAAGTCGTTTAACATTTTTCCAACTTCCAGTTTACAAAACAGGGTCGGCTAAGTATGACCCACATTACCCATATCCGTCCACCTTTACAATTTCGGGACCCAGATCTCCTATGTTGTACCATATTTTTTGCCAATCTGGAACAGGACGATGATTGTGAAATCTTTATTTACCTTGGTGATTATGTAATGCACAACAGTACACTATTATTCTACCCGTCTCTGTCATACTTGGCAATAAGAAATGTGGTATCTTACAACTTACAAGTTGCAAACCTCATTGTTATTTGTTTTTATTGGGCAACGATTGTTGCTATCATATCATGTTACAAAAATATTCGCAATACATGTAAATATGATAATCTCATTTTCACACCAAAAACACCATTATCACGTATGTGAAATAGGTTTTGGGAAGGATCGTGTTGTGCATAACTCATAAGTGAGGACAAACATATTATTGGCCTATCCCATTATGAGTACAATGACACCATTGTCACTTATTCCGCGCACCAATTATTATCTTCCTGGACCAAATTATCCACCAATATTCTTATATCATTTCCCTTTTTACCTTTATCCTGTCACATTTTTTAACCAGGTCCCCCCCCCCCCCCCCCTCAGGCCTTCCCCCACAATTGTCGCAACCATTTGTTATTTATATTTATGCAATTATGCTTCTTGTAGAAGTTAGAATAATGATCATACTGAATGACCTTCAAATTTCTCACATTTGTTTTATTAGGTGGGACAATCGGACATCGGTGGTGTTACCAGAAGGCGAAATCTTCTACCTAGTAGCATTACTGAGATCTGCTCTACCATACCCTAAGGGACCATCGGTGGAAGAACAAGTTTCACAAAATCACGAAATTATAAATTGTTGTTCGAGAAATGGCTTCGATTTTAAGCTTTACTTCCCTCACTACAATTCGGAAGAAGGATGGAAGCAGCATTTTGGGGATCAGTGGCCGCGTTTTGTTGAGAGGAAGGCTAGGTTTGATCCCATGGCCATTCTTGCACCTGGGCAAAACATTTTTAGGAGGAATCATCACCAATCCTAGCTTCTCTGTATTAGTCTCAAGTAACAGAGCGAGCTCCAATTTTTATTTTTGTTTTTGTTTTATTTTCTGTTGAAAGGTCCAACGTAATTGATTAAGAAACACATATAATTAGTGTATATGAATTCTCATAAAATGTTTGATTTTTCTTTTCACCTCAATGTCTACCAACTCCACTCCCTCGGAAAAGCTAAATACTGTATTACATTACGTACTGATAAAGTTTAAGAGAAGTTAACTGCAGATTACTGCTAATTTTTTTCAAAGAAGTGTAAGTTAACTTAAATATAAAATAACTAATTAATTAAGGTTAACTAAAACATGAAATTTATAATTTCCGGGTGAGGTGTAGAGTGCTAAAGTTCTGTTATAAACAGGCAGGCTTGTTCGAGTGTAAGACTACTAATCCTCTTGAAAACACACTCATTTCCCTTCGGAAAAAAAGTCACCAATCAAGGTTAGCAAAAAAAAAAAAAACAGGTCACCATCAAGTTAGTTAAAAATTCAGATAAAAGATTATTACTTTGCCCTAACTTATTATCAGGAACAACTTGTCAGGTTTCTCTACCTTAAGGCTTAAAGTCTTAAACAAATGAGCAAACTTCTAATTTCTGTCGGGGTTTTAATGTTTTATATCAACTAGCTTATAGGCACGGGTTATTTTTATCTTTTTTTAAATTTGTTTATAGTTTAGTATATATAATATTTTAAACACTATTTTTAGTTTAGTATTAAATCTAAATTAATATGCTATTGGTTGGAATCGAACCTTCAACCTTTCTATATAACATAATCTAGTGTTAATTTTATATTAAAATGTTGTTGGCGGGATTCGAACCTTAGACCTTCAACTTTTAGTATTGTTGTATCTAACGGTTATGATCTATTTGAATTGAAGATCTAACGATTGTGAATGAGGATAACCAAAAATAAGGGGATAACCAAAAATAAGGGATAACTAATTACAAATTATACCCCTTTCACTTACGGTCATGATCAATTTACGTTGATGATTTAACGGTTGTGGATGATGGATAACCAAAAATGGGGGATAACCAAAAAAGGGGTTAACCAACTACAAATTATACCCTATTTTGCTTATTATAGTATAGTATAGATGTGCAAATGTGCAAACTTATGTCGGGGTTTTATATCAAGAGTTTATTACAATTTGTAATCCATAATTTTGACAGAAATATGTTTAAGTACTCAAATTTTATTTTATGGCAATTCACCTTTATATTTCAATTTTTTTTTTAATTTGCAACCCCTGAATGTAATTCCGTCAAAATGCCTTTAAATGAAAGGGGTATTTTAGTCATTTTATTAACAAATATATTCATTTTACATGAAATATATCATAAAAATATTATAATTTAATTTATATTAATAAATACAATCCTTTTAATTTAAAAAAATTTAAGCATTATTTAACTTAATTGAATAATGCGATGATGCAATTGTAAATTATTTTTTTTCTATAAATAATATTATGCAATTTAAGATTATCTTATTCAAAAATTTTAAAATTAAATAAAATGTATAGTCATCAGGCTAAAACATGATATTAAAATTCTTATATTATAATTATTTTTAATTAAATATAGCATAACATATTAATATTCGAAAGTAATAATATTTTAGGCAATTAAATCAAATTATAATAAATTTTTTAATGTACAATCAAAAGTTTTATAATGTAATTACGAAAATACCCTTCTATTTTTTAACATTAACAGCCAAATAATGAAAAGGGTGCAAAGTGAAACTGAAAAAGAAGTTTTGGTACTCAACTGCCACTAAAAAAAGTATGAGTACTTAAGTGTGTTTATTTCAAAGATATGGGGTACAAAGTGCAATAAACTCTTATATCAATGTGATCATGTTCTCGTTAAAATATCCCATTTAGGTATCCGATTTTTATGGAAACTTATTTAAATCACCCCAATTACTATATATATATATATATATATATATATAGGGTGCCTTTCCACAGCCACCGTTGGTTGAAAAAAGGCCCAGAACCACCAACTCGTACACTGCCGCAAGTGTTCATTGCGGCAGGGAAAAAGACACCTGCCGCAATGAAGGGTTGCGGCAGCGTTTTAATTTAAAATTAATAAAAAATGGTAAATTAATGCCGCAATGAAGGGTTGCGGCAGCGTTTTAATTTAAAATTAATAAAAAATGGTAAATTAATACATTATAAAATAAAAAATGTTTATAAAATTTGAATTATTATATAAAATTTTAAATAAATTATTATAGTTTTATATTTAATAAAAGTAATAAATAATAATAAATTAATAAAAGCTGTTAATTTGAAATATAGAAACAACTCTGTAGTTAAACGTGCTTGAGCTGGAGTAATCTTAGGATGGGTGACCTTCCGGGAAGCCCATTTTTTTTCCTCCATTCTATTTTTTTTTTATCTTTTGCTCATAAAATTCAAATTTTTTTTCTTTTTGGAAATAAAAATAGTGTTTTTCTATTTTTCGGAAATTTTAGGATTAAACTCTATTTTATTATTTTTAAAAATGAAAAATATATTTTTCAGGAATTTTAGGATTAAACTATATTTTATTCGTTTTTTCCGAATATTTGGAAAAAGAAATAAATTAATTATTATGTTTGACAATTTTAAATTCAAAATTTGGAAAAATATTTTTTTTCAATTTGTTCGAATTTTAAATTAAATATTACGAATAAAAATTACATTTTCGTTTTTAAGATTTGCACATAAAATATTATGAAATTAAAAAAAAAAAAGCATTCTGCATCCTATCCGCAATGAGTCATTGCGGCAGTGTAGATTTAGTTTTCATATAATTTTCTGTAACTTAATCGTCAGATGTGGCATTCCTGGCCGGGTGGATTTGAGCTTGTTGATACTCTGTAGTTAAACGTGCTTGAGCTGGAGTAATCTTAGGATGGGTGACCTTCTGGGAACCCCATTTTTTTTCCTTGATTCTATTTTTTTTTAATCTTTTGCTCATAAAATTCAAATTTTTTTTCTTTTTGGAAATAAAAATAGTGTTTTTCTATTTTTCGGAAATTTTAGGATTAAACGCTATTTTATTATTTTTAAAAATGAAAAATATTTTTTTCAGGAATTTTAGGATTAAACTATATTTTATTCGTTTTTTCCGAATATTTGGAAAAAGAAATAAATTAATTATTATGTTTGACAATTTTAAATTCAAAATTTGGAATATCCGCAATGACTGATTAAATGGAATATTATGAAATTAAAATACAAAAAAAAAGCATCGTTTTATTCGTTTTTTCCAAATATTAAATGGAATATGAGTAGACGCTGCCGCAATGAGACATTGCGGCTGTCTATTCTAGTCAAAATTATATTCCCAAAAATTATATTCCCAAAAATGACGCCAGCTGACGTAACCTGCCGCATTGAGGCGTCGCGGCAGGGAATCTACTGCCGCATTGAGTCATTGCGTCTAGCTTTCTCAGCTTTTTACGAGGCGTTCAAATTACATTCCCAAAAATTCAAATGTTATTTTCAAGTTCATTAAATTTTGTTTTGAATTTTAAGATTTTTACTCTCAATTTTTTTCTATAAATACTCACTCTAATTCATTATCAACCACCTAAGTTCATTTTCTTCAATTTTTTCTCCAACCTAAGTTTTTCATTTTCTTTATCAACCTAACTTGTCATGGATGCAAAAAATGAAAAGGAGGCTATTTTACAAAAGAAGTTGAAAGAAGCTAAAGTAAAGATCTTGGTTCTTGAAGATCAAGTTATTGATTTGGAGGTGAAGGTTGAAGATCTCCAAGAAACCTTGGAAGAGGCTAAAATGGAGATTGCATATTTGAAGAAATTGTACGGGCACGAAGATCCGTAGAGGGAGAAGAAGGAGGCTACCAATCTACCACGGGCATGGAAATAAAAAAATTGTATTTTGATGTTTTAGCCCCTCCCAAAATATTTATTAATGAATTAAAATCTTGTTTTGTTGCTTTTTCTAAACATTTTGTATTATTAGCTTAAAATGTGTCTCAAATTCAATTAACAAAAATATATCTAACGATATTCCTGAAAAATAAAATATAGTTTAATAAAATATAGTTTCATCCTAAAATTCCAGAAAAATAGAAAAATATTATTTTTCATTTCTAAAAAGAAAAAAAATTGATTTTTATAAGAAAAAGATAAAAAAAATCGAATCTTTAAAAAAAACACTATTTTTATTTCCAAAGAAGAAAAAAAAATTGAATTTTATAAGCAAAAGATAAAAAAAAAAATAGAATCGAGGAAAAAAAATGGGCTTCCCGGAAGGTCACCCATCCTAAGATTACTCCAACTCAAGCACGTTTAACTGCAGAGTCCCAATTAGCTTAAATCCAACCGGCCAGGAATGCCACATCTGCTTATTAAGTTACAGAAAACAATATGGAAACTAAATCTTCACTGCCGCAATGACTCATTGCGGATAGAATGCCTTTTTTTTTTTTCCCAATTTCATAATATTTTATGTGCAAATCTTAAAAACGAAAAATTAATTTTTATTCGTAATATTTAATTTAAAATTCGAAAAACATGAAAAAAAATATTTTTCCAAATTTTGAATTTAAAATTGTCAAACATAATAATTAATATATCTCTTTTTCCAAATATTCCTTTTAAAAATTCGAAAAAAACGAATAAAATATAGTTTCATCCTAAAATTCCAGAAAAATAGAAAAATATTATTTTTCATTTCTAAAAAGAAAAAAAAATTGATTTTCTCTCAACTACTGCATTTCCAAAAAAAAATTAAAAAACAGAACAGGGGAAAACAGGGGAGGAGAGAGAAAAGCTACTGCATTATTTCTATCCGCAACGCCTCCTTGCGGATAGCCGCAATGAGGGGTTGCGGCTATCCGCAATGAGGCGTTGCGGATAGAGATAATGCAGTAGCTTTTCTCTTTCCTCCCCTGTTTTCCCCTGTTCTGTTTTTTAATTTTTTTTTGGAAATGCAGTAGTTGAGAGAAATTCGATTTTTTTTTCATATAAAATAATTCATTTTTAATGAAAATTAAAGACTCAATATTTTATCATATCATATATTTCAATATTTTTAATTATTATTATTACAATTGCATGGATTGCATATTTGTACCTTACATTGAAAATTAAGATTACAATTGCATTGATCAAATATTACATAATAAAATTGAAACTAATTGCCAGGACAATTTCTTCTATCATGGTTTGCTCCTACCAACCCACATTTTCCGCACTTTCGTTGTTTTGTTGTTGAAGTTGACGTTTCAATACCACTTTTATATCTTGCCGCCTTCTTTCGTCCCTTAGTTTGTGACATTGGAGGATCGAATATCGGATCATGATCCCAATCTTCTTGAGGAAACGACTCGTTCATTTTTTCGGTCTTATCTTCTTGTGGAAAAGCATTTTCCACGTGACACCTCTCTCGCTCAATCAAGTTCATCACGTAATTGAAACGTGGGACCGAACAACTACCAACAGCGCCTAAATTTTGAAATGCTTTGCACAGTGCACTATACCTTGATGCTTGTGATTCACCAACATTACCAAGAACGGGAGGGGTATAAGGTAGAGGTCCGGCAATTTTGTTGCCATTTTTTGTCCACCTAGACATGATGTAATCATTCGGAATACGTATTTTTTGTTTCTTGTCTAGGTAACGGATCATGTGTTTACAAATCATCCCGGAATGTTCAAATTGCCTACAAACACATTCAATCTTTCCATCAATATGGGCCGTCAACCGATAGCTTCTTCTACGATCCTCCGACATGGTAGACTTCTCAACCAAGAACATTTTAAATAAATGACACCCACCTTTAGCTTTCGTCACGACATAAGATGTACTTTTCAGAAGCTCCTTTTGAAAACGCCTAAACATCTCTTTCGTGTAAATTTCGGATGCATGAATTTCCAAGGATGATTGCAATACTAGTCTCCTTTCCCTTTCTTCGCTCTCGTAGTCACTTTTAACCTCCCTAAGATATTGTGCCTCCAAAGCCTTTTGGGAATTCTCAATGAATTCTTTCAAACCGGTAGATGCTTGCACATATTCATCAAAAAAGGCATTCATTGATTCGCTTCTAGAGGTAGTGGTCATACCGGCGGCAAAATGCGACTTTGTGTAAGCACCAATCCATTGATGTCTAATGCGATACATTTCATTTAACCAAACATGATCCTCAAGTTTGTACTTCTCGACCAATTCCACCCATCTACCTTCAAATTCCGTGGGTGACAACGACTTGTACACACATGCATTAAAATCCGTTTTGAATTCCGGATATATGGTGTACAAACTAGATAACTTCTCGGGAAATTTACTACTTATATGCCATGTACAATATAAGTGTTTTGTTTCGGGCATAACCGTGGCAATAGCATTTCCCAAAGCAATATCTTGATCGGTAATTTTTGTAGTGGGAGGTTTGTTGTCAACGGCTTCCAACCAAGTTTCTAAAACCCATTGATAAGAAGTCTCGGTCTCATCTCTCATGAGTGCAAATCCAAACAAAATATTTTGGTAATGGTGGTTCACTCCCGTAATAGGTATGAAAGGCATACAATACCTATTCGTTCGATAAGTTGAATCGAACGTCACCACATCACCAAAATTCTTGTAAGCATTCATGCATCGAGGATCAACCCACACCAAACCTTTAACACGATTCTCGTTATCCACATCCACTCGATAGAAGAAATGACCAAACGCATTCTCTTGTTGTAACTTTCGTAATAAGACCAAGCCACACTCCGCATCACCGGAATCAAACACTCGATGCCGAATATCCCGTATGACATTGCGTACATCTTGATTAGAAAACCCTAAATTTTCAATTCCTCCACATGTCTCACCTAGATATTTCATCACTTTACTCGTCTCGATCCCCGATTTGTTAAACAACTCAATTAATGATCGGGTGATCGGATCGATATTGCGTGATGTTTGAAAAAATTGTCTCTTATCCGGTGTTACCATGGCATGATTGTGTTTCAAATCAACCAAAGTTACCTTCCATTTGTTTACATTTACTAGGTGACATACGTACATTCGAGCACGACAATTCGTTCGTGGATCTACATCCCTAATGCGTCGTTTTCCTTTATCAAGATAATCCGATTCCGGTGCTACTCTTCCACCCTTCTTACAAATAAACAAACGGGATGATGGATCATGACTCCGTTGATGTTTATGAGTATTCCTAATTATTATCTCGAATCCGACATTTCGACCATAATTTCTATAAAAGCTTTCTGCCTCATCTAATGTATCGAAAATCATTCCAACACAAGGCACAATCTTATTAACATCCGCAAATGTAAAATCACAATTTTCGTTTCCAATATCCTTATCATCATGATTTTTTCCCATCCTAACATCCTCATCATCAAAATTTTTTCCCATCCTAACATCCTCATCAACATTTTTTCCCATCCTAACATCCTCCTCATCATCAATTTTTTCCATCCTAATATCCTCATCTCCTTCAACATCATTTTTTCCCATCCCAAATTTCTCATCTTTTTCATCATCACCATCACTAATAATTATCTTGTTTTTACCCTTTCCACCATCATTTTTTTTCCCACCAACATCATCAACATTCATTTTATCTTTATGAACATTGTAATTCACTCTACGTTTACGAACAGTACTATAATAATTATCAATATCTACATCATCAAGAAATAATTTACGAGAAACATGATTTTTTTTAACGGGCGGCGTAACATAATCATCACCATTATGTTCACTAGATGAACTAGAAGAGCTAAATAAAAATGAAGCCATTGAATAGAGCACTAACCTTAATTTTGGATGAATTTTTGAGCTCCAAAACCTTGAAAATCGTTGGTTTTTTCTGCTGTTTGAAAAAAATAAATTGAAGAAGAAGACAAATTCTGTTACCTTAAAGAAAACAGATTTCACGCCTGCCGCATTGTTTCATTGCGGCAGAAAGCCTTAAATGCCAACTGCCGCATTGTTTCATTGCGGTAGGTGGTTCATTTATTACCAACCACCAACCATAATTAATGCCGTAAAATTTTTCAGAGCCACAATGAAACATTGCGGCAGGAAAAACTACCGCAATGAGTCATTGCGGCAGTAATTTATGATTTTTTATTTTTTTTTGTTTTATTTTTAAATCTTCAAATATGCATCAAAATAATAAACTATATTAATTTTAACTTAAAAGTATCTTTAATAATGTATTATGGATATTTTTTACATGTTACGTAGTTTAAATATTGATGGAATGACATGTACATCTCAATCTTAGATAACTGTTGAAAAATGAATCAGGATGGTAACATTTTTTGTTATTTTTTCTATTTAAAATATTCAATATAAATTTTTTCTTAACACTTTCATTCATTTTAACTTACATTAATGTTTTATGCTATTTTTTTCATTTTTTAGATTATAATAATATATATTTCATTATTTTCAAGTTTTGACTTTACATAACATTTTTTTCCTAAATTTGTTTCAAAAATTAATTAATTAATAATTTAAATGTCACGTGGTTGGAAGTTGTTCCCATGTTCATTAACCCGTCTATACACATTTCATATGTTATTATCTATTAATTTACTATTTTTTATTAATTTATAAATATATATATCAAATTACAATAATGTAAAATAATATGTAAGATAATTTTGCTTAAACTTGCAAGAGTGGAAGTTGGTGGTGCGGCAAAATGTTTGTATCATTTGGAAAAGGTCAAGAGTTTGAATCCAAACGAATGGTTTTAATTTTGTATTTTTTATTAAATTTATAAATCAATATATTTCAAATTAATAATTTTAAATAATAAATAAGATAATACTGTTTACATTGCTATAGTACAAGTTGGTGGAGTGGGAAAAGTTTTGTATAATTTCTAAAAGGTCAAGAGTTCGACTCCCCAAACTAATGCTATGTATTTTTAATTAAACAACTAATAAATACTGCCGCAATGAACCATTGCGGTAAGACTTACTGCCGCAATGAACGGTTGCGGTAAGGTTGCGGCTAGTACTGCCGCAATGAACGGTTGCGGTACTGCTGGTGGCTGGTCCAACCAACGGTGGTTGTGGACCAAACCTCATATATATATATATATATATATATATATTAACTTTAGACATGCAATTGAAGATTTTTACTTTAATGTTTAGTAAATCAAGTACAAGAACAATTTAAGGTTGAAGGTACTAACGGAAAATTAAAAAAAAAACATAATATCTATGTTCAAATATATGTTTTAACATTCTTCTGTATACATAATCGTGTTTTATTTTTAATATATGAGTCAAGTGGAGTCCACTTCATGTGATTAGCATTTTGTCAATTTTTTTGTTAATATTTTTTTTTTCTAAATTTAATGAAGTGATATATAGTGATTTAAGTTGAGCTGGAAATTCGCTTCGTTTTGTGTACTTCGTGTCGTGTACTTTCGTGTTTCGTGTACCAAGAATCCAAAACGAAAACGAAACAAAATAAATTCGTGTACTCAAATTCTAAAACGAACACAAAACGAAATATTTCGTGTAAACACGAAACGAAACGAAAAGTACACGAAATATTTTGTGTACTTTCCTTTTACACGAAAACGAAACGAAAATCGTGTGCTTTCGTGTACTTTTCGTATACTTTTCGTGTACTTTTATTGTACTTTCCGTGTATTTTCTATTTATTTTGTAAAAAGGTTAAATATGTAATATTTATTTATAATATATATTTATATAATTTAAAATATTTATTTAAATATTTATTTATTTCGTGTATTTTCGTTTCGTGTCGTGTACCCAAGGGTAAACCCAAAACCGACACTAAATTCATCCGTGTAATTTCGTGTTCGTGTACTTTCGTTCGTGTACCGCAAAGGTCAACCCAAACCCGTAATTTTCGTGTCGTGTACGAAATTGCCGACTCTAGATTTAAGTGTTTTGAATGAATCGCAGTTGAGATCGGGTAGTTAGGTGAGATATTTTAACGATAAGGATGGTAACTGACATAAACCCTATCTCAAAGGTATGGATAAAACTATAAGTAATATTAGGGGTACGAAATTGTGTACCAGAAATAGTTATAAAATGACGTGACATAGATGATGGGACAATATGAAATATTTTTATTGGTTGATATTGGTATGAATCACAATGAATGCAAATATTTAATTGAATTATAACTAATAAAATTAATACACATATCATTTTATAAAAAAATTTGTTCCGAATATTTCTAATATTTTCCAAAACTAAATCACATGCACATGAGTTTGAAGTTTACGACCATACGAAACGTTAAGGAATCTCTTACGTACAAAAAAGACCTAAATCACAAAAAGCAAATTTCGATCTTCTCTAAACTACTTTTTCCTAACTATGTTTGTTTGTTTTGTTCTACAAGATGAATCAAATCTACTTGGTTTCCACATTCCTTAAAACTACTTCTCTCTTTTCTCTTCTTGTTTCTCTCCCAACTTTTTTTTGTTGCTTTATTTCCTTTTTCTTTTTACTAGCTCTCATGAAAAGCAGAGAAAAGTCGAAACATAGGTCATAGAATATCAAACCAAGTTTAGATTAAGATTTTGTTCTAAAGTGTCTTCAAAGTTCAAATAATTACATGATCAATAGATTTCTTGTAATATAAACCAACCAACCCAATCAGCTTTTTACAAAGGATATGTACAAATATATGGTTACTTTAAAATACTTTAATGAGCCCCAAGCTAAAATCAGGGGCGGGACAAAAAATTTGGGGATTCTGTACAAAATTTGAAAATTTCAAATTGGACCCTTCACTTGTACTACCATGTTCTTCATGATTTTTTATTTGTAAAATTTCTTTATATACGAGTACGAGTAGAGACTAACTATATATTCCATGCATAAAGTATCTGATGCTTCTCTGTTTACTGACTCATGTTCATGCATGGACGTGTTTGTGTTGTCCAAATTTTGAGATTTTCTGTTAAAGTTCCTAAAAAGATTGTGCATTGCACTTTAACCACTCGGAGTATCTCACTATCCCCAAATCTTTGATTTTATATTATCTATACTATTATACGGATAAGTTTGCAACTATAAAGTAGAAGAAATAGCATAAAGTAATGTTTGATGAACGACAACTGAATTTTAGAAAAGAATGGTTTTCCTATAAAGACCAGATACTCCTCTCTAACAAGTACTAACAAGCAGAATTGTCCAAAATATATAACCTCAAGCTTTCATATAAATGAATCTCTAACCGATAATTTTTTAAAAAAAAAAAATGGTTTTCCTATAAAGACCGTATACTCCTCTCTAACAAGTACTAACAAGCATGATTGTCCAAAATATTTAATTTCATTTCAAGCTTTCATATAAATGAATCTCTAATCGATAATTGCTCCAACATATTTAATTATGAAGGATAGACAGTAATACCTATTTTATATGTGAATATACGAGCTCCATAAATTTTCACTTTATCAAACTTAGTTGATATGGGTGAAAAATAATCCCTAAAGACATAATTAATATGATATTTATTGGCTCATAAATAAGGTCCGAAATCTTAATTGAACATTAAATTCGTAATTAATAATTAAGCCCAAAGAATAGCCCAAATCGGGAACGCCCGGTATAAGCTTGTTTCTAAGATGGGCCTGATCCACAAACCGGGAACGTTCTGGAAACAAGGAACGTTCTAGAATATCCCAGGAATAAGATGTAGCCTCCAAGGTACCTAATTCGTTATGGAAACAGACTCTTACAAGGAAGGAATCTAGGACTTTCCTCAAAAGCGGTGGCTTGCCCACCAAGTCTCCGAATCCTACCATAATTCTAAGGCTCTCGCAGCCTATATAAGGGCCTGACCCCTCATTCACAGAACTACGTAATACAATTTAAAAGATGGTTTCGCTTATTATATCCTTATTATATATATATATATATATATATATATATATATATATATTATATCCTTATATATAATAAGCGTATGAGGGATCTTATCCATAATTTTGGTTTGGTCACTGTACTACCAAAATAATCTCAACCGTCGAATCTAATATTGTTAAAAATAGACGATCAAGATTATATCATATTAAAAAAATTTATAATCTAAAAAGGATATAATTAAAAAAATTTGTATTAGAATTGAATTTTAAAAAGAAAATTATAATATAAAAATGATTTGCCTGACCCCTCATTCTCTAACCAAGAGGTTATAAGATTTCTATTTGATTAACTTGACTTCAAAATTTGATGTTAGGATTTCACTAATTGCAGATAGGGGGTGATTAACCTCGATTAATGGAGGTAGTGTTTTTCGTAAGTTCGTTCACAGGGAACACTACTACAAATATGAACTTAGGACATAGCACTTAGATAACGTTTTTCCAAAAGCGCTATCATAGTGCTGTACTTAAATAGCGTTTTTTCGAGAACCATAGTGTAAGTTAATCAATGAAAAATCAAAATTAAACAAAAAATTAAAAATATATACTAAGATAGCGTTTAAGTAAAAAACGCTAATATAGCGTGCAGTTAGATAGCGTTTTATAGACACGCTCTAGAAGTTACTGTATTATAAGAAATATATCTTTATTTTTTATTTGTAATTTTTACACAAAAACACCGAAAGAACTTCCAATTAGCGTCATAGTTTTAGGTCATAACCCTCTCTCACCTCAGCCCCCGCCTCGCCGCTCACCGTCGCCGCTCATCCTCTACCTCTCAACACCCTCTCGCCTCTAATACAACCTCGATCTGTTCGATTTGGGATTAAAGATTAGTTTGAATGAGGTTTCATCTCTTAACTCTCTCTCTCTCTCTCTCTCTCTCTCTCTCTCTCTCTCTCTCTCTCTCTCTCTCTCGATACAAAATATAACAGAACACGGGCTTAGCCTTGAAGCTTTCGGGTTCACTTTTTAAGGGTTTAATTTTATGGTTCAATTTTAGGAGTTTAATTTTAGGGTTCAATTGTTATACTAATGGGATGTTCAATTTTAGGGGTTTAATTTTAGGGTGTGTGTCTCAACTCTCAGGTCCCTAGTTCTATCAGTCAATGTCTACAACTCGTCTAATGTGTTTATGCAGCTATATGAAGTTCTCTCAACTCATCTATATGTGTTTATGCAGCTAATTCAAATACTCTACAGTTGAGTTGTGAGTTTCTTCGGCCCTTTGTCACAGGTTCAATTCTTTCTCTAGAGAAGTAATTCTTTTTCAGTTCATAGTACTTATAATGAGACTTATAATGACACTTATAATGCAGAAGCTGTTCAACGTGTTGGTGCTATTGCTAAAGCTGTTCAACGTGTTGCTGCTATCTTGAAAGGATTATTCCAAAGCTACTACTAGATTCGAAACGACTTGTAGAAACGTAAGTAAAAATTTAAGGTAGACATTTAATAAAATGTGAAATACCCTGTTTCTTTCTACATTGTCAATCTTAGTTGAGAGGGAAAGGAATATTTTTAAAGCATCATTTTTCCGCAGAAAACATAAATACGGGTTTGAGAAAGCAGTTAATGCAGTTTATCAAAATACTTCCAGTGGAATCTGTAGTAAATTTCACATTTTAGGCTACATTGTCGATCTGTATCAAACACATTACTGACTATTAAGTAAACTAAGATATATGTGTCTAATATACAGTATTAAGCCTTTATTTATATAGTTAAACGGATATTAGTACATGAAGAAAACAGTTTAATAAAATAAAAGGGAAGCACACAACACATAACCCTGAGGCAAAGATGGTGGAGATAATGTGAGTTGTAAATTTTTATCACTTCTTTCAAAAAAATAATTATAATTTTTATATTATTAAACTTGGCTTACCAACTGAGAGCTAGTCTAGTCCTATAAGCTGGAGAAACATTACTTATGAATGAAGTGAGTGTAGATATACAGAAATATAGAGAGCCCCAATGCAAAAAATTTAGAGAAGAGTAGTTTGTGATTTTGAGGTTATTTCAAATGCCAATGCCAGTGTTGAAGGCTTGTTATCACCTCTTTTTACTCACTGTTGCATTACAATGTTCTGTTCCATCTGCACTAAACAATGAAGGTTCTGTGTTACTTTCTTGGCTTGCCAAGTCTTCTTCACAAAATGCAGCATTTTCAAATTGGAATCCTTTGGATTCTAGTCCGTGCAATTGGTCTTATGTCACTTGTTCATCACAAAACTTTGTTACTCAAATTAAAATACAGTCCATTCAGCTTTCTCTTCCCTTTCCAAGTAATTTGTCTTCACTTCATTTTCTCGAAAAACTTACCATTTCTGGAGCTAATCTTACTGGAACAATCCAAGTTGATATAGGCGATTGTTCTTCACTTGTTTCACTTGATGTTAGTTCAAATAATTTTGTTGGTAGTATTCCAAGTTCCATTGGTCAGCTTCGAAACTTAGAGGACTTGATGTTGAACTCAAACCAATTAACTGGAAAGATCCCTGTGGAGATTGGAAATTGTAGCAGTCTCAAGAATCTTGTGATTTTTGATTCAGTTAATTAATTTTATTAAACTGTTATTGAGAATTTTTCTCTTTTGTGGTTGTGATGCATGCCAATTCATCTCTTCTCTTTTGTGGTTTAGAAATCCTAATGGTAGTGGCTCTTGTGTGGTTGGATCACTGTAGAGTTGCTGGATTTTCTGCCGTTAATCCACCAAAATTAATTTTTTTTCTTTGTTTTTGATTCGTGTCCTACATCAAATAAACTTGATTGTTTTTCTTATAGGATTCTGATAATATTGAAAATATAGATCATTAGAGCTATTTTACGCAATGGTATTATAAAAATATTATTCATCTCTGTATTTTCCAGTTTCCTTGTTATTAGGATTTTATTTGGTGGCTAAGTTTTAGAATATCATTCCTAGGACCACATAATTAAACGAAGTTTATTAAACACGGCTAAAAGTGGTCAACCAAACTGAGAGTAAACAGTGTACTACAGAGACAAGTTTCCCTCACCTTCTCTTTTGGTAGCAGAACTCCAGATAGTTCATTACTGACGTTGAGTAAGCCACCAAGGGAATTCGAAGATTCAGGCCTCGTATCTTTTTTAGCCTGTGTCACTCAAAAAAAAATAATATGTTTCAGTTACATACAGTAATTACAGTTGTATAACAATAGTATCAGTTAGTTCTATTGGGCAGTTTCTTCTTTATTTATCCTAAGACTGAGAGCATGAATTCAAATTATTTATCCTTGTAACTTCTGGCTTCTGGAATGAGGTTAAATATATAGAGTTGCACAAATTTAGAGTTTGTAGGAATTTTCAGGTTATTACTGCAGAACGATGAGTATCCATATTTTCCAAAATGACATACAAAGATAATTATGTCCATTGCACACTAATTAGTTATGTTAGCTAGTAATTAGTTGTATTAATAAATTACTGGCTTAAAACAATAAATCACTGAGGCCACTTATATTGAGCAGGTCATAGCCACTTATATTGAGTAGGTCATATCAGATGATCAATACTGTACAACTGTAGAAGGCATACAGCAGGAAAACAGACATTGAATAGCCTTGAAACATGTAAAGTAACATAACAGTGATATATATTTATACAGAAACATAATAATTTATATCAAGAAACCATATTCCAAAGCAACCTTCGAGATCAGTTGGTAACATTGTTGGTTTATTGTCAATACATAACAGTAATACTAGTAGTAGTAGTATTATTTTTTGTTTGCTGGAAAAAACATAAACCCAACCAACTCTCAACAGAATCCCTCATGTCTGATGGCGAGATGGTCACTATAAATCTTGATTGGAGAGAATGATGAGTGTGAATATACAATAGGGTTAAAATATAAACCTGTCTTAAAATGGAAAAGATGGACAATCAAAATCAGAGTGCTTGAATGTACATGGTTAATATTGTGTAAAACCCATAATATTTATTTGTGTGAATATCTTTTGAATATTTAACAGAAAATTATAATGTGATTTTTACTGTTAAGAAGTGTTACTAACCAAGTTCTATGGCATTGTCTCAGGGTTAAGAACTATTTTAAATCTGACAGAAGAGAAGAAACAGAGCAACCAAGACAGGGAAATTTTACAGCAATTGGTGAGTTCTAAATACCATTAAGTTCCTGACCAGTATTTTTTCATGGTTGATCTAAGATCATTAGTTGTGTTGTTGATCCTTTAAATATCTCTTCATGCTGTTGACTAGATCAGTAAAATTGTCAAGTGTTGGGGTTAAATAAACTACAAAATTATTAGTAGTTTTGCATCGTTGATTTGTTAATGCATGGTTTAACTGTATTAATTAAATATTAGGTTTAATTGGTTTCAAATTTGGGGTTTTGTCAGTGTTGTAATGGATCGTGATTGGGTAAAAGCACATCGGTTGTCAGAAAATTACAAAATTGGCGTGAAAGAGTTTTGTGATCATGCAGTTAACCATTCCAAGAACATTAATTTCATCTTATGTCCATGTCAGAAATGTTTGAATGTTCTGGAAGTTAATGGTCCGGCTGAGTTGTATGAACACTTGATGTTTAACGGTATTGATAAAACCTATACATGCTGGACATATCATGGTGAAAGTAGAGGAAAACGCAGCTCTGGTAATATTAACTCTAATTATCAATTTATACATAGAGTTGAATCCGAAGGTGGTAGTTCTAGTGCTGTAAAGGATATCCCCAACGTGGTTAATGAAGAATTACGTGATCATCCTGATATGCATGAGAAATTAAAGGATGACGCTGCAATACCATTGTGGCCTGGTTGCACCAAGGCTTCCGAATTATCGGCTGTGTTGACTCTCTATAACTTAAAAGTTGGGCATCAAATTTCTGATGCATTCTTCACGGAGATGCTCGCAGCTGTTAGTGAACTATTGCCAGATGGAAATGTCCTGCCACGTAGAGCGTATAAGGCGAAACAAATGCTCAAATCCATTGGATTAGTACATAATCGGATTCATGCCTGCCCAAATGACTGTATCCTTTATCGAAAAGAGTATGCAGATTTGGATGAATGTCCTAAGTGTAGTTTAAAACGTTTCAAGAAAGACAATTCTCCCGCCAAGGTCATATGGTACTTCCCAATAATACCTAGACTTAGGCGGTTGTATGCTAGTGTAGAAGATTCAAAACATTTAACATGGCATCATGATGGGAGAATTAAAGATGGAATGTTGCGACACCCTGCTGATTCTCCTCAGTGGAAGACATTTGATGATGCACATCAGGACTTTGGAAAGGAACCAAGGAATCTTCGCCTAGCACTTTATGGATCCAGCTCCAAGGACTACAATTGTAAATTACAAGAATTTGAAACGACTTGTAGAAACGTAAGTAAAAATTTAAGGTAGATATTTAATAAATGCAGACTGCACTTGCACAAACATATGTAAATAATTTAATAGCACTCATGCCTTTAATTTGAATTTTCTGTTTACAGTGCTCTGGTGTCCTTTCGGAGTGGTTGTGGAAAGACTTATACCAAGACGGCATTTAGCACTTTTAAATGGACGAATATACTGGTTAGTGTTAGTGTTGAATTTCTGAATTGACAATATATATGTTAGTGTTAGTGTTGGCATTTTTCAACTGATTTGCCTTATACCAGGATTGCCTAAATCCCGGGTTAGTGTGCAGTGCTTACAACTGTAAAAGTAATTACATTTTTTTTTCTATATTCTGAAGTTCTCTCCTGGAACTGCTTAACAAGTATGATTATTCATGTGTTAAGCTTAAAAATTAGGTGACATGATGCTAAAGAGTTAACATTTTGACAGTTCGGTTATAGGATTGAGCACTGCTCCATTAAAAACTTAACAGCAACCTCTCCTTTGTTAGCTAACTTTAAGTTTATTTCCTGCATATTCTCGGAAAGGATGAAAATGTACAAAGGAAATGAAATTTATGGAATATTTCCTGGCTAATATGGCTGTGACAGAATTGGTCGAATCTGGCTGATAATAAAAAAAAAAGTCACCCATTTCTAAACAACTAGAATAATTAGTATTGTACAGTAATTGTGATTGAGCTGCTATATTCCAGTTTCATACTACCATATTACCATTTTTATTTCAGTCAGTTTTAATACTTGTTTTATGATCAAACTGTTATTTGCAGTGCCCTAAGCAACCAGTGAATGATGGCATTTTTTGTGGTCATTATGTTGGATGCTTCATTGAAGATGTGTTGCGTTCTGGTGAAACAACTATTAGTGTTAATGTAAGTTAGTAATATTTCTTAATATTATTAAATAAGTGCAGTACTTATTCCTTAAGATGTAATTAGCTTAATAATGTTTTTGTTGTACAGTTCACACGTTCCATCAGACTGATGTGTTATGGTCGAGATAAAATGGTCCGCTTTCGTGAAAATTGGGCAGGATTCTTGTACAACCGATATCTCAAGGGCAAACTTTTAAATATGTAGCTTGTTATGGTTGTTTATCCTTTTTACTTTACCAACTATTGCATAAATCTGGTAGATTTACCAACTACTGTATGAATTTGATACTATCTTTTGATATTAATATGTTTTATGTAAGCACCATTTATGTTTTGGGATTTTTATTATAAGTTCATGAAGTCATTTGAGTTACCATTTTGTGTAAGCTGTCCAGTTTTTTTGAATGGATTGATTTAATTATACAGCAGGTGAACAAAATGGCATATATATTAAATTTAAAAAATAATAATAATAACTTCCATAGCGCTTCTAAAAATGCTAACTAGCTAAGCGTTATGCATTTGCTAGCACTTCTAGAAACGCTATTCAAGAACATTAATTAAACCGCAATTTGATTTCTATAGCACTTCTGGAAGCGCTATCTAAGAATATGCGCTTAGACAACATTTACTTAGAAAGCCCTTTGGAAAGCATTCTGGTAGATCGGTACTTAGAGAATGGCAAAAAAAAACGCCATGTAAGTGACGTTCACTTCAATAGCGGCTACTTAGATAGCGTTTAAAAACACTATCTAAGAGCAAAAAAAAAGCGCTCTCTAAGTTCAAATCTGTAGTAGTGGAAGGACTATCAATATTGATTTCAAGTAGATTATCTCTTACAATTTAGAAGTATAAACAAGGGGGTTTTGATTTGGTTGTGGTGTTTTATCAAACACCTAGAACACAAGAAATAAATTGCTATAAAAATACAACTAAGTTAATGACAATCATCAAATTTACCAACACAACAACACAATGAATAAATTAGCAAGACAAGAGATATTTGACCCAAGGATTATGGATATTCAAGCACTTCTCCCAAACACATATGAGCAAGATATAATCAACTCTACCTAACCAAGATAATTGGTGAAGCACACAATCACTTATTTCTCTTTTAAAAACACTAATTTATTGAAGCACATAAATTAGCTCTCTTGACAATAGCAGCCAATAATGAAGCACTATCAATTTAACCAAGTCAAGGAATTTAAACAAAGAGAGGCTAGGACAAACCCAAGGATGAGAAGCTCAACCTAGGTATTTGTACTTGAATCTTGAAGTTTAGGCACAACAAACCTTGTGCTACTACAATGAATGTACTAACAATTACGGATTAGCACAAACAGTTAGCAATTGAAATTACAAGAAGAGCAAGATGAAGCAACTTACAAATCGCCAAGCAAAATTATAAACAATACATCCCAAGTATTCAAGATAGCGTGAAAAATCTTACTTAAATTGAAATGGGTTTAGTACAAGAATTCCTCCTTGAGCCAAATAAATGGAGTTAGTTACTCATAATCAATGCTAGATTACAAGTAATTAACTAACCCTAATTGTGTTCTTGAAGAGGAAAAGATGAGAGGAAAATAAGATGTGAAGATAAGATATGTAGAGGTGTGTTTGGCTATATTTCTTTTAATACACAACAGGTGTTGTACGGCCTGTTGAACGGCCGTACAGCAACCCGTACAGAAAAACTGCTCCTTTGAACGGCCTGTCGAACGACCGTACAGCAGCCCGTGCGGGAGAAAATCTTCAAGATAATACATTAAACACCTCTCGGCATCGCGAGCTTGCATCTTCTAACTTCCCTCTTGAATAATCTTCGCTTTCAAGCCCAAAATAATCCATCTTTTCAACAATTAAGCATGAGGCACTGAAAGATGAAAAACATAATTAATATCGATAAAAATACATTCGAAACGAACAAAAATGCAAGAGAATAAAAGACAAAACGTGTATAAAATACACATTATCAAATCTTCCCCCACTTAAACTTTGCTAGTCCCGAGCAAACTAAAATGAACATAACCATATACTCCTAACTAGTACCACTTCCGTAGGTGATCACGGTTGCATTTGGCATATGCAACAAGCCCTTGGAACCCCTAGGTAGCCCTAGTGGACGAGTGAGGTCTCGTGAGGGTTTATAGATGATGTACCCACAAAATCAGCAAAAAAACCACTAATAAACAAGAAACTAACAATACCTATTAATTAAACTAACTACTACACTCACATGTCCGAATCGTCATACAATTAGGAAACAAGCCAAGCATGGTGCTATATCTACTTGTAACTACAATCAAACATATAGAGCTATTCACCTTGTCATCCACTCTAACGAGCTAACAACCAATTCAAGAATCAAGATAACACACCTTATGCAAAATGTAACCATGACATTAAAGCTAGAATGAATGCACCTCAGTCATGAACACTAGAAAAGATTATCACAAAGCATGCATGGCTTCGCATTTAGAAGATGAAATTGTATGGTGAAAAATCTCACATCTCTCAATTATGCATCACACAAGTATAAGCTAGATATTTCACTCAACTCCAAGTCTAAATGCATGCGCTCTACTTGACCTTGCATGTTCACCTAAATTCCGGATTGCACCAAAAACAAGGAATTCATAAAATGGGTTGTAATGAGGCTAGGGTGAATGTGTGAAAATTTAAGTTCAAGGAAGGTGTAAAAGTCTTGGTAGTTGAGTCAAATGACGCTTGCTTTCTTCGTACACCAAATTCTCAAACTAAAGTAGATCTCCACTCATTTACAATTACAAAACACAACCACATTTACCAAGAAAATTTAAACGAAATAAAGTACAAAGATTTATTGCTTTTTTTCTTTTTTTTACATACCCCTTTAATTTATTTTTTTTAGCAAAGGAGATGCATTACATATATAATTATTACAAAGAAGCTTGAACCACATCTAACATGCATATTACACTAGCTCCCACTTACAGTAAATATCATTCTTCCTATTCACAACATCTCCAAATTCACATGCTCATCAATCAATTCTTTCCAAGACTCAACTAGCTCAACTAGGTCGAGAGTGAAGTATTTGGCTATGGCTCATGTATAAAAGGGGAAAGTGACGAAGAAAAATATGGATATAAGCTTCAAAGGGGGTAACTAGTGATTATTTTCATGGTTCACAGGCTAAAAAGGTCAAAAAGGTTATCCTAAATAGAATTTCCTTATTATGGTGCATCCATGAATGAAGGTTTAATGCAAGCCCTAGAGCAAAAACACACATAAAGAAGGAGAAACACACAAGCAAAAGAATCATCGTTCAAGGCCTCACAAGGTTTAAGTTGTAATAACATCTTCTCGATTTGATTCCATGCACTCTAAGAGATAATCGTCATGCTCACAATTTAATTACAAACATCTAGACTTTTCATGCCATTTATGTGTGTGTGTGTGTGTGTGCAATAAGGTGCATCAAACTTATAGATTCACATCAAATTGGTAATTCTAGGCACGTAATAGGAGAAAACAAGACTACAAGCTCACAATGTCTTAAATTTTACAAACAAGTAAACAAGCTCATGATTTCCCAAAGTAAATGATACGGACATCAAATGAAACAAAAGAGAATATTAACACTAGCTACATATTATACTACAAGGATGAACATAAACAATTCTTCCCCCACTTAAAACATGGCATGTCCTCATGCATGACAAATAAAATGAAGTAGAGATATGAGCGAAAGAGAACTCCCCTAAAAATAAATAACAAGGACCGGGAGCACCACTCATATTTGCTAAAATCCAACTCCGAAGTTTCACGCCAAGAATTGAACTATCGCCACACACCACAATCAACCCCATAAAAATAATCAACGAGCCAAATCCACAATCTTCAAAACCCTGCAATACACTATTTAAGTAAATAGAAATAATAAAAAAATTGTTTTTGTTTTTTTAAAATAAAATAAAATAAAATAACTAACCAATTAATAATAAAATAAAAATCAAATCAAATTTAAAACTGAAATAATAATAAAAGCAAAAATCAAATTTAAAACTAAAACTAAAATAAAATAAAATAACTAAGTAATTAATAATAAAAATTAAAAATAAAATTTTAAAACTAAAATAATAATAAAATCAAAAATAAAATTTAAATTTATTTTTTTTTTTAAAAAAAAATTTAAAACTGAAAATCAAAAATAAAATAAAATAAATAGATAAAAAGAGAAATAAAATAAAACAAATCAAAATATAATAAAATCAAAATAAAATAACAAAATAAAACAAAACAAGGGAGGGGGGTCATGTATTTGGTCAGTTCACGGGAGAGTTAAGTGGTGAAAGGAGAGGGTAGGTCGGAGGTGATGAAGAAAGGGGCAGCGAAGGTGTGGCTGCGGTGGAGACACGGTGGTAGTTGATCGGGATTAAAGGGGAGAAGGAGGAGGAAAGAGTGGTGGCTGCGTGTTTGAAGGCGGTGGAGGCTGGAGAATGGAGAAGGCGAGTGGGGCAGTGAGTGTTGGAAATGGGGGTCGCGTGGAGGTGTAGGTGAAGGAAGAAGGTTGATGAAGAGATTTGCAGCTGGTGTGCAGGTACAGTGGTGTTGCCGTATGGAGTTGCAGACTGCAGATGGAAGTCGAGAAAAAGAATGGAGTTGGGGAGTGCAGGAGGGAATGGATGGAATGGTGAGGTGGGTTGGGTGGTAGAGGGGGAGGAGGTTGGGTTCGTTGTTAACAGGTGGGAGGCGAGTTTGGTTGGGATGAGTGGCAGGTGTGCAAGGTGGGGAGTAGAGGTGTTGAATGGTAGCTGGAGGAGTGGAGAAGATGGGGGAGATAAGGGAGATTGAGAGTTCGGAGGTGAAGTGTGGGCGGGGAACGTTGCAGATTGAGGGAGAGGAGGTTGGAATGGTGTTTGTTGTCTGCAATGGCGTGGTAATGTGGAAGAGTCGGTAAGCTGGAGTGGTAATTGTTTTGGAGAAGACAAATGGTGGAGAAGAGGGGATTGCAGTGGTGAATGAAGAATTGTTGTGGCCGTTTTGAATGCGGGGCGGAAGGAGATGTGGATTTTATGCCCTGGGTTGTTTATTTGCCATTTTTTTAAGAGCTTCACAGCCTGTTCAAGAAGTGGGTAGCGAGTTGAAAATTTCCCTTATTTTGCACTAAGCCATTGGCAGACGCTGGAAAAAACCTGCACGGGCTGCGGAACGGTTTACTGCACGGCTTGTAGCCCGTGCGATCCTAAAATTTTACAAAAACTATTTTTTTTCTTTTTCTTTGAACAGAAAATTCCCACAAATCCTTGAATGCTTGAATAAAATACTAATTCCTGAAAACATGAAACAGACAAATCAAGGCACGAGTGGAACAAATATAAAAATTATAAAATTAGAATTAACGATACTAAATATTATTGAGCTGGGCATTATTATTGCAATTTCTTTAAAAAAAACTCTATTTTAAAATAGATGAAAAAGAAACCTCCACTCACTAATATTTAGATCAATCCTCAAACCCACAATATGCATAACACCCTACATAAATTCAAGTGAGGAACAAAATCTAACACACACATAAAAATATATAAATACATGCGTACCTTGGGTTGCCTCCCAAAAAGCGCTTTGTTTATTGTCGTTGGCTCGACTTATTTATACAAGTATTATAACTAGTGAGGTGAAAAAGCAAATAAATCCACATACCTATGAATCAATAATAAAAATAAGGTGTGCAAATATTCCTTTGATCCATAAAAATATAAAAATATTTTTATGATATTCACATCTTCAAAAGACTTTGAAAAGGCAAAGTAGTTAGAAAAATCATCAGAATAATCATTATAACTACGACTCAAAAATTGTTCCCAAATTGGATCCTTATATACCCAAGCAAAAATTCCAATTTCATCAATCTTTAATTCCCTCTCAATTTTCATTGGACATTCATTAATTTTTATCTCATCTACCAATTCATTAAGCTCAAAGGTATTTTCTAAATTTGGTAGATCCTCAACTACATCCAATTCATCATTGTCAAGCTTAGGACAATCGCCAACTAAACACGCTGATTCATCTTGCATAAAATTTTCATCAATTACAAAACAAGAATCATGATTAGTAGGAGAATTGACCTCCGCTAATCGACTCATGGTTTCGGCTAGTTGACTCATTTGCTTTTCTAAGTTGGATATGCTTTGAGAAATGTTCTTTTCCATTTGAGAAGTGCTCTTTTCCAAGTTGGATATACTTTGAAAAGTGATGTTTTGAAATTGGAGGTTATTTTCCGCCATTTGCTTCATCATTTCTTCAAGTGATGACAATGTAGATGAAGAAGACCCTTGATGGCCATGGGAATTATATTGTGGATCATAACATTGATTTTCAAAAGCATATGAATAATCGATGCTAGGAGGGTAAGGAGCATAGCATGAGTTTGTAGAATAGAAAGAATTCACCTGATATGCATTTAAATTCTGAAAAGAATTAAAATCTTGATATCGTTCTTGATTGTGGGTGAAATCTTGAGCATTATTCCAACCACAATAATTATCCATCGTCTCCTGAAAGAGTTGGTTCATGTCTATATCCAATAAACATGAAGACACACCAATAACAAAAAAGAAAGAAAGAAAAAAAACTATATACAAAGATAAATCTAAAATATAAGAAACAATTAACTCAAAATTAATATTGTTGCCTTCACCGGCAGCGGCGCCAATTTGGAGGTAGTGTTTTTCGTAAGTTCGTTCACAGGGAAGGACTATCAATATTGATTTCAAGTAGATTATCTCTTACAATTTAGAAGTATAAACAAGGGGGGTTTTGATTTGGTTGTGGTGTTTTATCAAACACCTAGAACATAAGAAATAAATTGCTATAAAAATACAACTAAGTTAATGACAATCTTCAAATTTACCAACACAACAACACAATGAATAAATTAGCAAGACAAGAGATATTTGACCCAAGGATTATGGATATTCAAGCACTTCTCCCAAACACATATGAGCAAGATATAATCAACTCTACCTAACCAAGATAATTGGTGAAGCACACAATCACTTATTTCTCTTCTAAAAACACTAATTTAGTGAAGCACATAAATTAGCTCTCTTGACAATAGCAGCCAATAATGAAGCACTATCAATTTAACCAAGTCAAGGAATTTAAACAAAGAGAGGCTAGGACAAACCCAAGGATGAGAAGCTCAACCTAGGTATTTGCACTTGAATCTTGAAGTTTAGGCACACCAAACCTTGTGCTACTACAATGAATGTACTAACAATTACGGATTAGTACAAACAATTAGCAATTTAAATTACAAGAAGAGCAAGATGAAGCAACTTACAAATATCCAAGAAAAATCATAAACAATACATCACAAGTATTCAAGATAGAGTGAAAAATCTTACTTAAATTGAAATGGGTTTAGTACAAGAATTCCTCCTTGAGCCAAATAAATGGAGTTAGTTACTCATAATCAATGCTAGATTACAAGTAATTAACTAACCCTAATTGTGTTCTTGAAGAGGTAAAGATGAGAGGAAAATAAGATGTCAAGATAAGATATGTAGAGGTGTGTTTGGCTATATTTCTTTTAATACATAGCAGGTGTTGTACGGCCTGTTGAACGGCCGTACAGCAACCCGTACAGAAAAACTACTCCTTTGAACGGCCTGTCGAACGGCCGTACAGCAGCACGTGCGGGAGAAAATCTTCAAGATAATACATTAAACACCTCCCGGCATCGCGAGCTTGCATCTTCTAACTTCCCTCTTGAATAATATTCGATTTCAAGCCCAAAATAATCCATCTTTTCAACAATTAAGCATGAGGCACTGAAAGATGAAAAACATAATTAATATCGATAAAACTACATTCGAAACGAACAAAAATGCAAGAGAATAAAAGACAAAACGTGTATAAAATACACATTATGAATTAGCTACATCTAAGGACTTTCGCTTCAAAATTAACCTATCCTGAGGTTATGAGTGAATGTCCTACTAAAGAATACATCAAAGATGAGTTAGTTAGCTTTGAATAAAGCCTTTATAGCCGCATTTTGGGTTGTTTAGCCCCGATTAGGGCAGAATTAGCATCTTTTGCTCAAAAATTGGCCTTTATTAAGACTTATGAGCAACGACCATCGGATATAAACCTCAACTTAGATAAGTTGTTGGTAATGAATCACTATTGAATTTATGATAAAGGATCCTATGCACAAATTGTGCTTGGAATAGTGTCTACGAGCTCGAAACGGCACTAATCCTATTCTGGAAAGGCCCAGAAATCTTAAGAAAAAGGTTCGAGAGGCCAAGGAACATTTAACATTCTTAAGTATTAACTTAGGAGGGAATTTTAGTCATTGTGAATGTGTAGGTCGCTCCACACTTCAGTGTAAGAAGATACTGTTAAGTATTGAATACAGTAAAAGAATACAGATGGGGGGTGAATGGATTCTTGAAATTTTCTTTGTTCTTGAATTTTTGCAACAAGATATGTGTTGAGTGTGTGAGATATGTAAGTGCAGATAACAAAGACAAACACAACACAATATCACTTTAATCTAATATTTTATTAGATAAAGATTTTACTACAATCTGTGAATACAAATGATAGTATTCTCAACTTCGTTTTTCTCAGAGAGATATTTCTTCTTTATATGAAAATCTTATCTCCAAAAACTTAAACTTCTAAGGAAGTGAGGCTGTATCCTTATAGACATGGATACACCTACTTACTACAAATAAGGTAGGTAAACAAACTACTTTCCAGTCTGTCTATCTCATTTGAGTAAGAGTCCAAACGGCTACAGATTTGACTTTGCAAAGCCTGTTCAGATCCACTTCTTTAGCTCCTTGTCCCTTTGTCTTATCTCTCCAAGCTTCTTTGTAGGCTTTCCAATGTGCTTTATAGTACATAGTCAAATAAAGCGTCTTGGCTTGTTGCAGGTTTCTGACTTGTACAATTCTTCAATATTTTGTCTCCAAGAATGTATTCGAGAAGTGGCTAAGTGATTGATTCGAGAACTCAAATTGACTTAATCGATAACTCTGAGTTCTCGAATAGTGTTATATTGACATATCGAATCACTTCTCGAATAGCTCTTTTCTCTAGGACTCCTTGAGATATCGAATAGAGCATTTTGACATATCGAATCCCTGAGATGTCGAATAGCTTCTTTAGTCCTTGAGATATCGAATAGAGCATTGACTTGTTGACTCTTCGAGAACTCGAATGATGCTTTGACTTGTTGACTCCATGAGTTCTCAAATAGAGTAATAGACATATCGAATCTCTGAGATATCGAACAGTGTATTCAGAGATATCGAATAGTGTCTTCTGAGATATCGAATCTGTAACACCCCTGTCCCACATCGAATAGATTTGGGACTTCTGTTCAGTTTATAAGGCAAAATAATACTACTAATTGCACCAACAAATCATGATCTTTTGGGGGCCTGTGGTGGGCTTGTGGATTACCCAAGTTGGTTGCATTTGGGCCAGTTTACTTTGGCTTATTTCGGATTCGGAATTGGGACTCGACCCGATTTTCGAAAAAGGCTCGGGATTGGACCCGGGTTGTTATAAATGGTATCAGAGCTCTGCCCGGTCGGAAGTGCAGAGTCACTGCCCGGGTTTAGTAAGTTTGTGTGTGGGCTCGACGAGGACGTCGACCCTATAAGAGGGGGTGTTTATAACATCCCACATCGATTAGAATAAGAGTGTTTGGGGCCGTTATAGATACAAGTCAACAACTAATGTGTACCAACTTGCTAGCACTTTTGGACTGACCTGTGGTGGGTTGTTGGGTCCGGTATGCATTCGGTTGTGGGCTTGGATGTTATATATGGTATCAGAGCCGACTCTCGAAAGCTTGATTCGTCAAGTTACCGGAGGTGGGGACACGAAGGCTGGTGGTATTATCCCACAATGAATAGAGATCCGGAGGTGGGGACACGAAGCCAGCCGGTATTATCCCACAATGGCTAGACAGGAACGATCTTGGACCAATGAGATATCCGTTCAAGCCTGATGAGGACGTCAGGAGTTTAAGTGGGGGAGTTTGTAACACCCCTGTCCCACATCGAATAGATTTGGGACTTCTGTTCAGTTTATAAGGAAAAATAATACTACTAATTGCACCAACAAATCATGATCTTTTGGGGGCCTGTGGTGGGCTTGTGGATTACCCAAGTTGGTTGCATTTGGGCCAGTTTACTTTGGCTTATTTTGGATTCGGAATTGGGACTCGACCCGATTTTCGAAAAAGGCTCGGGATTTGAGCCGGGTTGTCATAGAATCTCTGACTTCTCGAATGCTAGACTTCTCGAATAGACAAATGTACTTCTCGAATTGGTACATAGGCAAATTCTTCATTTCTTCAAATCCCAACTGTGATTATTTGGCAGTCTTTATCTCCTTGCTTGAGGCATGAACCTTGGAACTTCTTTCAAGCATTATTCTTGACTTTATAAGTACAGTTACACAACTAGGATTTGATGCCTATTACAAGTACAGAACAAATAGAAACTCTACAACTAGAGGTTCCCTCAGTTAAGAGGTCATGTAGGTAATGTATAGCATTACACATACTTAGGCTTGTTATTAGATGTATTCAGGCATGCCTCTGTGACTAACAATCTCCCCCAAATTTCATGTCTGATAACAAGCCTAACATACATAAAGATAAAACTTGACAGTACATGTATGAATTTTGATTAGCAATGTGGATAGAACTACGGGGTGAGTAATCTTACAGCCTATGATGAAGTACTAGCCATTGTCATTTGTTTCCCTTTCCATAGCTTTGGCTTGCAAATCATCATATGCTTTCTGTCTTCTTTCTTTCTCCTTCCTTTTATTCTCATCCATAGCTTTTATTATTTCTGTCATAGCATCCAATTCTTCAAGCAAAATTGAGTCTTTGAAATCTTCAAGTACTGGTTTCAGAATTTTTGCAGGATAGTGGTTGAGTAGAAAGAAAGAAGGAGAAAGAAAGAAGACAGAAAGGGATTGTGTAGAGTCAAGTTTGCTTTTTGAAATATACAGATGGTTTCTCGACTTGAATCTTCTTCTCTTCTTGAGGTGGCAAGACAGTTACAGAAGCCATAGATGTAGATTTTGGTAGGTCTGTGACGCCCCCAAATCCGAGGTCAGAGATTCAGGTCGTCACGTCACCATCCAACCATATCATACATGTATTAACTTTACAACTCAACAATACATCCATCCAGACCTCAATCTTACACACAAACAAGTTAGAGCCTCGGAAACGATAATCAAAAGTAACACTAAATATTACAATTCATCTGTACAATCTATAATCTTGCGCACTTCCATTTATACAACTACACTTGAAGACAAGTCTTACTATTACAGTTGAAAACCTATCAGACTTACTCTATAGTATTTATCAGGAAATAAATCATCTCAGGGGTAAATCTTCTACTCCTCTTCTGCTGGTGCGGAGTTAACCGATCAAATTCTTCTCTTTCTGAAAAGTTTTTATAAAGCAAGAATGAGCTACATAATGCTCAGCAAGTTCACCATTTTGAAAAATAATAATGTGGTTTATTTCGAAAACATTCCCAACTGTATGGTTATATATCTCAGATTTCAAAACGTAACTGGACAATATATATGTCCGAGTTTGAATAAAACATCTACACTCACTAAGGAGCTTTAAGAATAACACATGAACCCTTTATAAGGTTTCCATTTCAATATATCGCAAGTTTGAAAATATATACATATGAGTATATCATTTTCGGCAAAACACTCTACTGTTAACATACTGTACAGGGAATACGTCATTGCAAAACCTCTTTCCTTCCATTAGCTTAGAAGGTTACTCATTCAAAAACATTTCATTCTTTGAAATAATTGCAAGAGTGCACTAACACGTGCCAATCTTTATAGAAAATCTTGCAGTTCTAGATACTGCATGATGTCAATATTTTTCTTATCAAAGACCACACTATCGGCAACTTGGCACTTAGGCCAAAGAAGCAGTGTTTGAGTATTTTTCCAAAGTGGAGGATGGGACTGGAAGAAAACATAAAAAAAAACCTGACAGGGATTGACGATGATCAGTCGCCACATCCAAGTCCAATAATCTGCGGGTCTTCTCTACCGGTAGAAGGATAGAAACTACATCCGTAACTATCCCCGGGTGAAAACTACATCCGTAATCACCCTCGATGAAAACTACATCCGTAATCATCCTTCGGCAACACCTGGGCCGGAATAATAATTGATGGACCGCCTGGCTCACGGCCGCTTACACATCCCGGGAATCGTTCGTCAACGGTTCCCACACCTGCCAGAGTCCCTTTTTCTGTTTCTTTTGAAAACTTGATTTTGATTGAAAACAGAGTAATTGAGGTCCGACATCAGTCAACCGATGATTCTTGAAATCACACAAGAAACAAACCTGACAGGGGGTTTTCGAAAATGTTTTGAGTTCGAAAGAGTTCGAGTTTGAAAGTGCTAAAGGTATCTTGGATTAGCTCTGTCTTTAAAATAATGAACAATAATTAATAAATGATATTTTAAGATTTAATATTAATAATTAATAAAATAATTATTTAATTAAATAAGCTTTTAATCCAAGATAGGTATTTTGAGTATTTACGAAGATATAAGAATAATTACTTGAGTATGCGATACTTCCCGAATGACCCTTCGGGTTTTCGCAATTTAATTACGATATAATAATATCCCGCTCCCCGGTCAATAGTATATATGGATTGCTACGACCTCTATTGCTAGAGTCGTTGTCCGAAGAAAACATTTCATTCTAAGTTCAAGGGGTGCAAACATATATGTACTTATACATCTCAATTTCATCGATACTTCGATAAACATAAACATTTGATATGATTGAAAACTACAAACACAACAGTGAAAGTCCTTGTATATGTAAGTTTTGAAAAGTAAACTTGCCTTGGTGTGGTTGGGGTGGTCGAGCGTGCGGAGTGGAATGATCTATACATAAGCAATAACCGCTCGTTAGTACCTTAACAATATCTCTTTAATTACGGGGTTTTAGGGGGTACAAAATTAACTTAATGACTTCGTCTTATGACACTCTAGCCCCACTATAGGTTCATGTCATCACCCGATTACGCTCGTCACTTATTCGACTTAATTTGGTTACCACATCCGAATCATATCCATTACCCCTAAAATTATACTCCACTTAACGACTTTTTTCCTTGCGCAAATTTTACTCTATCATTTTTATAAAATTGAAAAATTCATATTTTAATCAAATTCTTTTTGGGTAGCCTTCACCACTGCATTTACTAGCTTCTCAAATTTTTCCATGATCCCACATAAATTTTAAGGGGTTTAAACAAGGTTCACAAGAGGACCATTTAGTGCAGTCCGGAATCCAGAAACACATTTCACTTCTCCGGCCATAACTAAAAATCTATACATCACCTAGTCATGAACCTTATATGTTTGGAAACTACATTCAAATACCCTTCCAACAATATATGGTAGGACCTCAGGGGACAAGATTTGGGGGTTCAAAACCATTTTACAAGACAGGTCAAGTTCCTGGAAAAACTCAGCATGCTTGTTTCACTTAAATCAACCAAGATTCTTACTTCCACAACACAACCAACATCTAAGTCACCAAGTTCATACTTTATAACACTCATGGAGATACATACACTAACCACAAGCATAAAAATCACAACCACAACACTTAAACTCAAGATCTATATCATCCATCACTTATATATCCAAGATTAACACAAATACACATGGATATATCATCAAACATCATAAACACTACATGGCCAAGAGGGGTTAGGGTTTTTATACCTTCTTGAGTATCTAGGAGCCTTGGGTAAGCCTTACAAATCTCAAGAACACCTTGAATAAGCTCCTACAATCCTTATAATCCAAGATCTATAAGAAAACTTAACATTGTTACTATTCACCAAACCTTTAACAATTAATATCTTGTAAATCAATGGATGAAAAGGCTTTGAATTCTTAGTATACCTTTCTTAGATGATGTAGAGTGCCTAGGAATTTTGCCTTGGATTATGAATGAAGAGAAATGGAAGAAGAAAAAAAAAATTCTTCTTTGTTTTAGCCTTGGCCGAGAGCTTTTGCTTGGGGGGGGGGAAGAAGAGCTTTTGTGTTTTGCTTTTTGGTTGGTTGAATAATTGTGTTAAGTGGTTGGGTGATACATGTATTAGTGTATGTAATACATGGTACAAGTCTAGGTGTAGGTCACCATGCCCTCTTGTCTCCTTGGAAAAAGTAGTAACTAGTTACTATTCCTCTTGTCCATTTGGTACTACTAGTTTGCTTTTCCTAACTACTTAGTTGCATGGGACTTGCATGCAATACTACTCCTTGTATCATTATTCTTCCACCAATGCTTGTCACTTAATCTTTAATTCGTATCGTATCTTAATTAATCTCTCGTAATAATATTTTGTCGCGTAGAGATTTCCCTAGTAATTCCTTAAGTACTTAATTGTGTAAATTCCTCTAATATCCATAATTCCTCGTCTTAATTCCTAATAAATCTTTTAATACTCCCATAACTCTCAAATTCCAAGTTTTATAAATCTTACTAACAATAAGACTCTTGCCTTCAACAACCTTCCCTTATCTTACATGGTGAATGTAACAACATAGTTTCTCAGACAATCAATTCCATTAAACAACAGGGATGACTAGAAAGGTTCCAAATTGACAATGTCACATGATATTATATAAAAGAAAATATTACAAAAATTAGGGTTCTTACAGCCTCCCCTCCTTAAAAGGATTCCGTCCCGGAATCAGGTTGAAAACGGTTGGGGGTGCTTTTCACGCATCGTGCTCTCTAGTTCCCATGTTGATTCTTCGACATTCTGGTTCCTCCACAAAACTCTCACTAGTTTGACAACCTTGTTCCTCAGCACCTGTCCTTTTCTATCCATGATTTCTACGGGTTGCTCCACATAGGTTAAGTCTGGCTGCGAATCCACTTGATCATATTCTATCACGTGCCGAAAGTCGGTATGGTAGGGTCGTAGCATGGACACATGGAACACATTATGAACTTGCTGCAAGCTTGGGGTAAAGCCAATTCATAGGCTAACTTTCCAACTCGTCTCAAAATCTCAAAAGGTCCAATAAATCTCGGGCTTAGCTTCCCCTTCTTACCAAATCTCATCAATCCCTTCCACGGTGATACCTTTAACATCACCAATTCTCCTACCTCATATTCTTTGTCCTTGCGCGTCGGGTCTGCATACTTCTTCTGTCTGTCTTGGGCCGCTACCAGTCGTCCTCTTATGAGCTCGATCGTTTCTCTTGTCTGTTGGACCAGTTCAGGCCCTAAAATCTTCCGCTCTCCAACTTCTTCCCAACACAAGGGAGACCGACATCTTCGTCCGTATAAAGCTTCATATGGGGGCATCCCTATACTCGCTTTGTAACTGTTGTTGTAGGAAAATTCAATCAACGGGAAGTGGTCATCCCAACTTCCCTTAAAATCGATGGCACATACTCTCAACATGTCCTCTATGGTCTGGATGGTTCTCTCGCTCTGTCCGTCTGATTGGGGGTGGTATGCAGTACTCATGTTTAACTTGGTCCCCACACAATCCTGAAAACTCCTCCAGAACCTGGAGTTGAACCTTGGGTCTCTATCAGATAAAATGCTCATAGGAACCCCATGCCTTACCACGATCTCCTTAGATATCTCATAAAATTTGACCATTCGAAATAATGGGTTTCGTAAAAAAACTAATGACTTTTACATACACTCGTCTGTACCGTAAAGACGTAATATCAATTCGAAATCTTCATTTAATAATTCGTACATATCGTGATTGCAAAAATTTCTCATCCACCCATAAAATTACTATTCGTCCAGGTTTCGAATATTCCCGAAAATTAGGGTTAATGCAGTCTCCTCTCCTTAAAAGGATTCTATCTTAAGAACCTAAGGATAATAGTTGTGGATACAATTCCAACCTTACCCTTTCCAACTCTCAGGTTGACACTTCAACCTTATTGTTCTCTCCCTTGGTCTCACCAACGCCTTAATGTTATTTCTCAATGCATGCTCTCCTCGACCTGTATTCCTTATCGGTTGTTCTATGGATGAAAAATTTCTATCCCACTACTTATACATTTCTCTTCTACCTTGTTCATAGTATCCGTGTTGAGTCCTCGTATCGTTTTCCCGTGAATACTTTAAGGTCATGTTATATAATCTGAGACAACGTCAATACGCACGGTATTCCTCATATTCCTTCGCTTGATTAGCAGGCATGCGTTGCCTCCCGTCAGCCGTTACCACTTGCTGTGGATACTGTATAGTCTTCGGCATACGCCGAACCAGTTCAGCTACTATATCCCTCGTTCATTGACTTCTTCGTAATGCAAGAAAAGCGAAGCTTCTTCTTTCGCGGTACGCTTTACAAGAGACGTCCTTACGTTCACATGGTGACGATCGTGATAACAACATTCATTTCATGGATAAGTTTTTATTCTCGATTTCCCCGTGAAATCTAAGGCACGACACTAAATACAAATTCAATCGTCTGGATAATTCTTCTTCCATGTCCGTCAGCCACAGGTCAAATTAGTACATACGCTCAATCTCTTTGTTAAATATACCTGAAAGCACCTTCAATATTCGAAGTTTAACCTTAAGTCTTTATCTGACGTACTCGCTAATGAAGTTTTATATTGCACCACCATCTCTTCCGTATAATATTCGATAATCTTCTCAATGGAAAGTCTCTCGTAGGTAAATCACTTGGTCCAACAATTATAACTCAACTAGGGCCATCTCTTGGCTCGGTCTTTGGCGACCTACTTATGAAATTCATTATTTCTGTCCACGTTCAAGATTTTCTATAGGCGGAATTAATCCACTAGATCTCTATCATTCTGCTTTTGGCATGTCGCGTTTGTACTTAATAGTTTGCCAATACCATTCTTCATTTCAGTTCACCAAACATTCCCTTAATTCTCTATACATCTTTTTCCTTCCCCATAATTTAGTCATTTTCCTCTAACATTATTCTTTATTGTATATACTCTATTTTCTTGGCCAATACTGACTGAATTCCAATTTCGAATAATCCCTTCTATAGGTACCGGCCACCACACTGGCCTTTCCTGGGAAATAACCAATTTCTCCATTACACTCCATTCTCCCTTTCGTCACATTCTCTTTCTTATGTTTAGTTCTAATATGAAGATATACTTATGGCACTTGTGGAAACTTTCACACTTCTCTCATAAAGTTAACGTCTCAGTTTTATGCGTGAACGCTATTATGACAAATCCCCGACTCACGGTTAGTATATCCTATCCCGTAACCTTTTGTTGTTTAGAAGTATAGGCTATCATCCCCTTTCTACTGCATCAGCACACCTCTTAAACTCTTGAAAGACGCATTATCGTGACTCTCAAAGTCCTCTTTTTATCATCAAGTATAGCTAACAACGAGGTTGTTGCTAATATCTCATTTCATCCCAAAACTTTGTTCATTAATCCATAAAGGCTTCTGACTCATTAGTCCATTCAAACGATACTACCACAATTTTATAACGTTTATATTAATGTGAAATGCCAACTTTGGCACAGTACAGAGGTCGATCTTGAGTTGGTGAAACCTTCTCTTCAACCTTATCTTTGAAAAACAACTACTCATTTTAACTAGTCAACAATTCCTCCATTTCCGATAAGGGTATCATTTCTCGATGGTATATGTAAGATGTCATACGCTCGTCCTCCTTCACCACTGGCACCAATCAGCCTGAGGCCTGCATGCGGCGGCGATTCCCAATAAACTTGATTAGGTGGTAATCTCGAAGGATCATTGGCATATATCCATGCATCCATTTGCTAATAGGGGCCTGTTAAACTATATGTCTCTCTATGTGCATCATTCCCTTTAAGCTAAGTAAAGCTTCACATTCTTGCCACGATATTTCTTCCTTTCTCGTCCATCTCACTTCCATGTTAGTTTCCTCCAAGGATATGTTTTACATCGCAATCGATTTGCATTTCCTGGATCAGGAAAAGGCTTGGTAACTCCAGAATTCATTAATATAACATCCTGACAACGGTTGGTAGAAGCGTACTCCCAACCACCTCATCATTTCTTATAACTTTCCCCACACTAATATTAAAGGTCTTGTGGTATGCCCCGACATGTTACTTCTACTTTAATAATTACTCGGCATAACGCACTGGCTGCACAATTACAACATTTGGTTTTTGATCTCATATTTGTGTAACGGTTCATAATTGTACCTCCCGTTCACCTTAGAGTAATCACTTTGAAAGGAATGGTTTCATAATAACAAGGTCCAATAGATAATTTCAATAAGAATTCCACATTGGATGTTCCAAGAATGTTGATGGTTCCAAATACTAGGGGTCTCGATTTTTGGAGATGTAAGGATGGACAGAAAGAATACAACAAGGTTTATTCCTTCCCGTCCTGATAATTCTGTAATATGACACCATAGAGAATGTTGCACAAGGGCAATAATTGTTGGATACAAAAGTCATAAAGATGGTCTTTATACAATTCTTACATCGGGTGGATACTTTTCCTCCTGAATAATAAGAGGAAATCTAAAGTCGCATTGATGAAGGTCAGCCAATAGAAAGCAATTCTACTCCATGACAATTAAAGAATGAAGTAGTTTGTCACTCAAGTAATCAATGGTTTCAAACGAATTCTCATTGTATGAAATGAAAGAATAAAATATTCAAGTGATATAAAGTCTGATACGAAGATGGGTAAGAGTTCAAGTCGAGTGGGCGACCTCACTAGGTCTCAATCAAGTTCTTCATCGAACTTTCATCATCATGCTTTACCATAGGCAAAACACATGGCAGAATTGCTGGATAAATTAAATTGGGAGTTGGACCAGTGGAACAATAACTAGTTCTTTTCAAGAAACACTAGCAACTAGCTAGACAAAATTTGCTAGTTCACCTGTTTGAGACATCACCTCTAGCTAGGACAATTAGCTAGGTGTTCTTCACAACATTACAATTTTGACTAGTTAGAACAATCAACTAGTCATTCATAATGACATATCGACTAGCCAGTTTCAATTGGCTAGAACGGAATTTCAACATCGTAGCCATTGAAGAAACTTTAGGCTTCTCGGATAACGAATGAAAATAAGAAGTTATTAAGTTTGAAAAAAAGAAAACTATAAAATCTGAAGAGAATGTTCTAGGTATTGGAACAATCGATAACCTCTCATCAAACATTACTTATCAGTGAAACGGTCCACCCAAGGGTGCCTCCGTACACATGCTTTATCAGATCCGACAATAGAATTAAATTCGGAATACCAATATCAAAATGATATCCTTACTATGTTTCAATGTACGATGTACAATCTCATCTTGAATAGAAGAAAAGAATTCATGAGGGATGTCTGGACATTAGATCATCCATGTCTTCAGTAATTTGTTGAATATTTATGAGCTCAACTGAAGAGTGCAAGTATGAAAGAAGCAATCAAATATCGATATTCGTTAAGTAGTATTCATCAATTAATTAAGGAAATATTTATTGAACCTTCCTTGGATAATTGAAAGAAAGTGTAAATAGGCCTGAGCCGAACAAGATCATCATAAATTTTTGAATAGAATGTTCATGGATCAAATAAAATTGCTTCGGATAAGTCCTGCTTTAGGGAAAGTATATCACTAGTTGTTATTCCACAAATTTGAAGTAGAAAGCTAGAAGGGTTACCTGATATAACTAATCGAGGTAACATGGTTAGTGAACAGTTTAAAATGAAGTAGTGCACCAGCCGGTAGTTACCGAAATAAGTTAATAATCATTCGTGCATCTCATTATCACCATTATGAGGGTAAACTTCGTCTTCGTAATACAAGACACCAACTAGTGCGTCTCTCAATCATCATCTTAAAGTCATTTGTCGAGTTGGGGCTTCACAAATATATCTGTCATTTCCGTGCTTTATCTTGAAGACCAAGCTTTACATCATTCCGGGGACACCTGCTAAGTCCGTAGGGTCCTACTTCATGCCTTCCGACATGATTCACAAGTGGCCAGTTCCCCCTGGGAACAGATCAAAGAGATCTCTCAGGGATCTCAGTGCAGTCCATAGGTTCAGTGGCGGGTGTGTGTATGTGAACATATACCAAAATATTGGGGTCTACAACACATATATACGTAGTCCCTGATAACATCTCTATCAAAGGATCCCACTCTAGACCCGCTGGTCTTTCTTTTGGTAGACTCTGAGATCACTGTATCGCTCGTTGCAACCATATTTAAATTCTCTTGAGTCCCTTTGTTAATTCTACTTGTTTGTTCTCTAAGTTGAACTACCATGCTCTAGCGTCCGAATCATGCGTGGAATTGTCTAGCACGCTCGTCTTATGATAACATTCTCGTATAACACATGTAAAATTCGCCATCAAGGGTAATGAAATCCACAACGACATAGTGACCAACTTTCAGGTAAACACGTTACTTATCGAAAATCGGATCTTACAGCCAAAGTAAAAGACTTTCATTATTCCAAGTACTAAGTACCCTTAATTATGTAGGGAAGTCTAAACTTCTTGATTCTTAAAATGCCGCCTCCTAAACAGTGGAGGACTATGGGCCGCAAAGTTTATGCCAGCCTAGTCAGCCGATCATATTAGCAATATCGCCTCTACCTCAGCTGCTCTTGACATTTCGCTCTGCTTCTTATATCATTACCTATGATAGGTCATGTACGACTCTCAAACCTCTATTCATCATTCTGAAGGTCTCTAAGGATTCTATCGACCCTAGTATAATACCTCCAGTCAACACTCCAGTCCATTCTACTCTCCGGTACCTCTTCCGGTAGTCCAATAATAAGTTTACTACGATCTCTTATGTCATTCTCCTACTTAGACTTAACTCTCAACACTCTTGTTTCTGAGTACTGTAACTTATCGCTCTGATACCATTTCTGTGACGCCCCCAAATCTGAGGTCAGAGATTCAGGTCGTCACGTCACCATCCAACCATATCATACCTGTATTAACTTTACAACTCAACAATACATCCATCCAGACCTCAATCTTACACACAAACAAGTTAGAGCCTCAGAAACGATAATCAAAAGTAACACTAAATATTACAATTCATCTGTACAATCTAGAATCTTGCGCACTTCCATTTATACAACTACACTTGAAGACAAGTCTTACTATTACAGTTGAAAACCTATCAGACTTACTCTGTAGTATTTATCAGGAACTAAATCATCTCAGGGGTAAATCTTCTACTCCTCTTCTGCTGGTGCGGAGTTAACCGATCAAATTCTTCTCTTTCTGAAAAGTTTTTATGAAGCAAGAATGAGCTACATAATGCTCTACAAGTTCACCATTTTGAAAAATAATAATGTGGTTTATTTCGAAAACATTCCCAACTGTATGGGTATATATCTCAGATTTCAAAACGTAACTGGACAATATATATGTCCGAGTTTGAATAAAACATCTACACTCACTAAGGAGCTTTAAGAATAACACATGAACCCTTTATAAGGTTCCCATTTCAATATATCGCAAGTTTGAAAATATATACATATGAGTATATCATTTTCGGCAAAACACTCTACTGTTAACATACTGTACAGGGAATACATCATTGCAAAACCTCTTTCCTTCCATTAGCTTAGAAGGTTACTCATTCAAAAACATTTCATTCTTTGAAATAATTGCAAGAGTGCACTAACACGTGCCAATCTTTATAGAAAATCTTGCAGTTCTAGATACTGCACGATGTCAATATTTTTCTTATCAAAGACCACACTATCGGCAACTTGGCACTTAGGCCAAAGAAGCAGTGTTTGAGTATTTTTCCAAAGTGAAGGATGGGACTGGAAGAAAACATAAAAAAAACCTGATAGGGATTGACGATGATCAGTCGCCACATCCAAGTCCAATAATCCGCGGGTCTTCTCTACCGGTAGAAGGATAGAAACTACATCTGTAACTATCCCCGGGTGAAAACTACATCCGTAATCACCCTTGATGAAAACTACATCTGTAATCATCCTTCGGCAACACCTGGGCCGGAATAATAATTGATGGACCGCCTGGCTCACGGCCGCTTACACATCCCGGGAATCGTTCGTCAACGGTTCCCACACCTGCTAGAGTCCCTTTTTCTGTTTCTTTTGAAAACTTGATTTTGATTGAAAACAGAGTAATTGAGGTCCGACATCAGTCGACCGATGATTCTTGAAATCACACAAGAAACAAACCTGACCGGGGGTTTTCGAAAATGTTTTGAGTTCGAAAGAGTTCGAGTTTGAAAGTGCTAAAGGTATCTTGGATTAGCTCTGTCTTTAAAATAATGAACAATAAATAATAAATGATATTTTAAGATTTAATATTAATAATTAATAAAATAATTATTTAATTAAATAAGCTTTTAATCCAAGATAGGTATTTTGAGTATTTACGAAGATATAAGAATAATTACTTGAGTATGCGATACTTCCCGAATGACCCTTCGGGTTTTCGCAATTTAATTACGATATAATAATATCCCGCTCCCCGGTCAATAGTATATACGGATTGCTACGACCTCTATTGCTAGAGTCGTTGTCCGAAGAAAACATTTCATTCTAAGTTCAAGGGGTGCAAACATATATGTACTTATACATCTCAATTTCATCGATACTTCGATAAACATAAACATTTGATATGATTGAAAACTACAAACACAACAGTGAAAGTCCTTGTATATGTAAGTTTTGAAAAGTAAACTTGCCTTGGTGTGGTTGGGGTGGTCGAGCGTGCGGAGTGGAATGATCTATACATAAGCAATAACCGCTCGTTAGTACCTTAACAATATCTCTTTAATTACGGGGTTTTAGGGGGTACAAAATTAACTTAATGACTTCGTCTTATGACACTCTAGCCCCACTATAGGTTCATGTCATCACCCGATTATGCTCGTCACTTATTCGACTTAATTTGGTTACCACATCCGAATCATATCCATTACCCCTAAAATTATACTCCACTTAACGACTTTTTCTCTTGCGCGAATTTTACTCTAGCATTTTTATAAAATTGAAAAATTCATATTTTAATCCAATTCTTTTTGGGTAGCCTTCACCACTGCATTTACTAGCTTCTCAAATTTTTCCATGATCCCACATAAATTTTAAGGGGTTTAAACAAGGTTCACAAGAGGACCATTTAGTGCAGTCCGGAATCCAGAAACACATTTCACTTCTCCGGCCATAACTAAAAATCTATACATCACCTAGTCATGAACCTTATATTTTTGGAAACTACATTCAAATACCTTTCTAACAATATATGGTAGGACCTCAGGGGACAAGATTTGGGGTTTCAAAACCATTTTACAAGACAGGTCAAGTTCCTGGAAAAACTCAGCATGCTTGTTTCACTTAAATCAACCAAGATTCTTACTTCTACAACACAACCAACATCTAAGTCACCAAGTTCATACTTTATAACATTCATGGAGATACATACACTAACCACAAGCATAAAAATTACAACCACAACACTTAAACTCAAGATCTATATCATCCATCACTTATATATCCAAGATTAACACAAATACACATGGATCTATCATCAAACATCATAAACACTACATGGCCAAGAGGGGTTAGGATTTTTATACCTTCTTGAGTATCTAGGAGCCTTGGGTAAGCCTTAAAAATCTCAAGAACACCTTGAATAAGCTCCTACAATCCTTATAATCCAAGATCTATAAGAAAACTTAACATTGTTACTATTCACCAAACCTTTAACAATTAATATCTTGAAAATCAATGGATGAAAAGGATTGGAATTCTTAGTATACCTTTCTTAGATGATGTAGAATTCTCCCTTGGAAAAAGTAGTAACTAGTTACTATTCCTCTTGTCCATTTGGTACTACTAGTTTGCTTTTCCTAACTACTTAGTTGCATGGGACTTGCATGCAATACTACTCCTTGTATCATTATTCTTCCACCAATGCTTGTCACTTAATCTTTAATTCGTATCGTATCTTAATTAATCTCTCATAATAATATTTTGTCGCGTAGAGATTTCCCTAGTAATTCCTTAAGTACTTAATTGTGTAAATTCCTCGAATATCCATAATTCCTCGTCTTAATTCCTAATAAATCTTTTAATACTCCAATAACTCTCAAATTCCAAGTTTTATAAATCTTACTAACAATAAGACTCTTGCCTTCAACAACCTTCCCTTATCTTACATGGTGAATGTAACAACATAGTTTCTTAGACAATCAATTCCATTAAACAACAGGGATGACTAGAAAGGTTCCAAATTGACAATGTCACATGATATTATATAAAAGAAAATATTACAAAAATTAGGGTTCTTACAAGGTCACTACTAACAGTATTCACCCTAGAGTTAGAGTCTTGTGTTGTGGTGAGGTTACTGTCAGCAATGCGGCCAATGCCTAAGGCTTGCTGCCTTCCACTTTTCCTCTCAGAGACTTTACCTTGGTCATCATCATTCTTCTTCTCCTTACCATCCTTCTTCTTCTTTTTATCTTCATCACCCTTATCACTCCTGTGATGCCTTCTCCTTCCATCACTTCTGTCTCCATCCTTGTCTTAATCACCATCCTTGCTTGGGTTGAAATTAGCAGATTCAGGTACAATGCCAGTTGCAATGTATGACCTGAGATAAGATATAGCTTCCAATTCTTCTGCTGTTCTTAAACCCTTCTTCTTGTTCAGCTGCTTAATGATGGCAATAATGAGAGATTTGTTCTGAGGAATTAGATGCTTAGGGATGACCAGCTGCTTGATATCATCAATTCTTGTTGCAGCCTGATAGATGATGGTTCTAGGATTTGTGAATACTTCAGGTAGCCTTGCTGGTTGACCATCCCTTAACTCTTCAAAGAGACTCTTGTAGTTTTCATCCTTCTTTTCAATCATTCCAAGGAACACATCCACTTCTGAGTGCTTTAGACCCTGTAGAGTGTTGATGGTTAAGTGCCATATCTTATTCTTTCCTACCATCATTATCTCTTTGAGCCATAGGCCGTCAACTCTCCTTGGTACTACAGTGAGAAAGTCAATCTGACTCTTCAAACTCCTATGATATGACAAAGCATCACCAGCCTGTTCTCTTGAGACCTTCAGAAACTCCAAGAATGCATCATCATGATAGACATTTGAGTTTGCAATTTCTTGTAGCTTGGCCTCAGTGACAACCTTCACTTCTACTGGCTTGGCACTCTTAGATATGGAGATTTGAGGTTTGTCAGATAGCATACTCCCTGCAACCACTGTGGTTGTAATAGATTTCTTTTGACCACTGGAAGTAATGATGTGCACAGTTGGTAGAGTGACAACTGGCAGAGAAATAGGAGGCTCATCAACTTTGTCTTTTCCTTTGCCAGGCACATGAGTTAAAGATTTAGTTCTTTGATGACCACCTTCAATGATTTTGATGCCCTTTACTGGTGGTTTCTCCCCCTTTGTATTTGAGTTTCTTGATGTCCTCTTCTCCCCCTTAGGCTTGTTGTCAGGCACAGAGGCTGTAGGAGTGACCTTTGGGGTTGAAGATTCGTCAGGTAGAGGGAGACCCATGTGCTTCATCATTGCAGACAACATTGATTGTTGATGCAGAAGAACATCAGCTGTGGTGGTGGCTTGAGTGTTCAACTACTCAGTAAGAGTTTGTACCTTGTCTGTAAGATGAGCATTAGATTGAGCGAGAGTAGCTACCTCCTTTTCAAGTGCATCTACCTTGCTGAACAGTGCAGAGGATTTGAAGCCAGACATGGATTGTTCTTTGAGTCTCTACACTTCAAACCTAGACATCTCATGCACAGGGACCTCAGTGACCAGCTTGTCTCCATATTGATTTGCAAAGAGGGTCCTGAGCATGGCATTGGCTTCAGTTGTCTGATCAGTGAGATTTTGGAATTTGTGCCCCAGGCCTGTGACAGCATCCTTGAGAATAGCCAAACCATTGTCCATCTTGGTGCAGGTAGACTTACAGGCTAGAATGTCCTTGACTACAGTCTCCAATTGAGGGAATTTGGAATCAAAAGTCCTCTTTATCTCATACACCTCCTTGGTTGTGGCTGAACACACTTCATTAACTTCTTTCTTTAGACCTTTGCCACGGTAGTGTGCAGCCTTGAGAATGCCCTTGTAGCTGTCATTCACTGCTTTATACACATCAGTAGGGGTGAGAGATTTGGCATTGAACCCTAGTGAAGTGATGTATTCTTCTCTGAGGTACTGGAGACCTTCTGAGAGAGAGATGTCATTCTTTCCTTGTAACCAAGCATCTACGTTTCCATCCCTCTCAGTTTCATCTATGATCTTAGCCTTCTGTATTTCTACATCATCTCTGTGGCATAAGAGGATAGCTTCATAGTCTGGATTGGGCATGTCTGCAGTGAGAAGGTGCTGAGCAATCTTTGTGAACTCAGGGATCTGATCCACAATTTAGCTTTGGAGTGCTTCAACCGTCAATTGTGGTGGAACAGACCCTGATCCTGAAGCACTGTCATGTTGCACAGGCTTCAGCCATTGAGACATATAGTTAGAGCTAGAGCTAGGCAAGCTAGACTCCTCAGTTACAGATGCAACTTCTGTAACCGGATGGAAAGACTCTACTACTGTTGTCTCCACAGGAGTGGGATGAGTTACAACAGTAGTTGACACAGGCACAGAGTCTCTAGTTAAAACTAGTGAATCATCTGTGTTTGTGATGGTGTCATTAGGAGATGCCCCAGCATGCATTCCCTGACCATCTAAATGTGGTACCTGGGTGGTGAGCAAGGTGTCATGCACCAAGTCACATGAATCCATTGGCTCATCAAGAGAACGAATTCTTGATGATCAATGCCTTGCTCCTCAATTGCTTGAGTTGCAGGCTCCAAAGAAATATGAGTGGTAGATTCTGGAAGAGAAGTGTGTTGTAGATTAGATTTTGGCAACTCCCCCTGAGAGATAGAGGGAGTTTAAATTGTGATGTGCTCTCCACTCAGTGTTGTTCCAGCCTTATCACTCCCTTGTGCTGACTCTTTACAGATAGGTGCATTGGGGAGGATGCTTGATTCTATAGATGCACCCTGTTGAGAGGATACATCTAGTGAGCTGTGTGCCCCTGATTTTACAACTTCAGCCATTTGGGTGACTGAAGAGGTGGTTTTAGACTTCTTCTTCTTCTTTAGGCTAATGATAGGTGACTCAGGTTCCTCACCTTCTAAACCTAGTTCTACAGCCAAGGCTGCTTCAGTTAATGTAAGAACCTAGATTTTTGGAAGAATTAAAACTTTTGTTGTAAATGAGTATGTAAGTGAATAGTGATCATGGCTATGATGTACTTTTAATGAATGAATATTTTAACGAATTTGGATTCGAAGGTTTATGTGCAATAAATGATGAAATTGGTTGAAGATTTAGATAAGAATAATCTATCGTCTAAAAAGGGAGCTATGGTATTTAAGGAAAAAGGGAGTTAATCTCATGTTATCAAAATCGATATGTGGTACAAGTTAAGTGATTTTGTAAAAGAGATTGAGGATATTCGAGAAAGCGCGAGGACATTTTTTTAGAGCAAGAAATAAAGAGGAAATAAACAAGGAATATTGGAGTTAATATTGATTTAAGGAAATTGTGCCACATTAGAGAAATAAATAAATAAACAGTTATAATATATGAATAATAATAATAATATTATTATTATATTATTAAAAAGTGCAAGGGAATATAATTGGTGGGAAAAAGGAGAAATTCAAGGGACTTAAATGCAAGTCAACCATAAATAAGATGGTCTTTTAGTATTAATACCAAAAGGGGTATGCATGTTTTGGAGCCTACAAGTGGCATCCTTGGATGTTTGACAACACATAAAAGAGATGCATCCAAGTATTAATACCAATAATACAAGGATTAGATGAGTATTAGCTAAAAAAAAAAAAAAAAACAAACAAACACCTTGTTTTGGTGCTCTCGGCCAAGGTGTAGAAAGGAGGGGAGGAAGGAGATTTCACCAAGCAATTATTACAATTAATAGCCTATATTAAAGAGGGAGAAGAGTAGAAGGTATGGTTGTAAACTCATCATCATTTACTAAGTTAATTATGATCCAAAAATTTAAGAGAAAGTGATGATGAATAGTAATTACATAAACTAACTCTTTGTTTCATGGCTTCTCTTGATCATATAAGCTATACTAAGGCTAGATAAGGTTCAAACAAGGCTTGATAAGCTCACTTATACACCAAGGAAGGTATGATATTCTTGAAACCCTAGCTTGAATATGAGATTATGCATGGCTTATGAGATTAGTTTATGTTAAAGTTAGAGAGCATGATTATCTAAGTATATATAAGTGTTTGGTTGAATATGAATGAATGTTGTGCTTGTAACCATGGATGGTAAGATGACCACATGGTGTAGGGATTGAAATATGAGTTGAGCAATGGATTTGGAAAGGTGGAAATTTTGGAATTAGCCGATTTATAGCCGTTATAATGCCGAAATTGCATTTAACACTTAAAACAGAGAATACCCGAGAGAAATAGCTCCTGACCTTGATGAATAGTTAACCCACCCTTATAGATTTCGACCCATAGATCGTTTTAGCGCAAGAATCGAAGCATTTTGACGTACGGTTTAGGAGATATAGCTGATTTACTAAAAGTCGTTCAGAAATGTAAGTGTATGTTCGTAAAAACAATTGAACCCCTATAACTTGATAAATTCAGTGGATAATCTAGGTAATTAAATATTATATATCATAAGGAAGGTGTGGGAGAAAATCTCATGTCAAAATAAGCATTTTTCAATTTTATAAAAATGTTTGAATCGAGGTTAAGTGCGAAGAAACCTACAAAAAGGACACTTGGTGATAACTTTGAAAACCACTTAGAAAATGGATACTAAATGTTGAGGTATGATCTTCGCGAGTAAACAATAAACCCTAAGACTTATATAGCTTAAGTATCTATCATGTATAGTGTAATGACGTACCTTGATAGCGAATAAGTGTCAGCTCATAATGGCAATAATAAGGGTTAACATAGAAACGTATTTTAGCTAAGTAAAGTAGATACTTGGCTTATCAAAAATGTCAAGTGATTGACAAGAATAATTTTGGATTGTTTATAAATCGCCAGACGGACCAGGGACATGTTATACCTACGACCCTTCCAGGCAAGAGTTCTTTAAACTTTGCTTTAATAAATTATAAATGCTTGGAAAAATGGTTTCACCGAAAATGTGTCTACGCATATATGATTTCATATTGCCACTGGGCAAGGAACGTGTTTCATAATTTCTTAAAAAGATTTATGAACATGATTAATACAAGGTACTTTATGTATAAAAGAGGTAAATGAGTTATGGAATGATGAAAGGAATTTTCTGAATAAATGTTTTCGATAAAAAGGGGAATTCAATCTTTGGGACTGAGTTCAATGCGGTCCAACTTGCAATATTATATTTCCGGCCCATGTGTTGCCGAGGGGGGATTGTGGAGAACTTTCCTCCAGGGGGATGCAGTGGAGAACCTTCCTCCTTCTACTAGTAGTAAAAAGGGACAGATACGGAGGGCGACTGATCATCGTCCTGACATATTTGGTTACGGTGAAAATTCCCCTAAACTCTTAAAAAGGGATTGTGAAAATGTTTTTGGCAGTAAAATCTTATGTGTTAAAAAAAAAAGAAGGAACAATATGAAAAGTAAATGCTTTAAGGAATTTGAAGAGAAGCTGATATTATATTTGCATCGAAAGAAAAGTGATGTCGAATTTAATTATAAGTAAGTTTTTGTTGGTGTGTGGTTGCACAAGCAAGATTTCTATACGCACATTTGGACATGTTTATTATTGTTCAAGCATGACTTAAATGTTTTCAGAAAAATGTTTTATTAATGCAAACCTTATTATAAATGTTCTTAGAAAATGTTTTCTTCATTTTGTTTTACAAATGCACCCTTTTACATTTTATTTAAAATATTCATTAGATGCATATCAAGTATTTTCAAGTCTTTCTTTTATATATATATATATATATTGTTTAACCCAAACCAAGTTTTAAAAAAAAATTATCTCTTGCTGAGCTGTATAGCTCACTCTTGCCTATGTTTACACCACAGCTATAGCCGATGCCGCCGATACGTCGCACCACGCCCCGGAAGCGGGTGAGGGTCGGGATGTACGATAGAGATCTGTCGCCTATACCCGAGGTAGCCCTTATTTATTAATATTCAGGGTATGTGTAACGTGTGTAAGATAACTAAGGAAAGATTGTAATATATTGTGGTTGTGAATATGCTTCCTGTAGAAGTATTATTCAGCAACACTACTTATATATTTTGGGTCTGTAATAATAATAACTTTACTTTAACGGTTATCATGTTGGATATTGTTCTCTGAGCATATGACTGGCGTGTGTGTGTGGTTATAAGTGTGGGGTCAACAGCATGCGTATATAACATCATTAAATTATTTAAGTACCAAGAATATAATTTGTTTAAATGGAAATTGGACCGTGATGACCTGGATCCCTGACCCCGGATCTAGGGCTGTCACAGTTAAGATGGTTAAAGGTTCAGAAGCAACCTTTTTTCTCTTCTTTTTACTAACATCACCCTTTTGAGAGGATGATGCAGTTGGCTCTGTGTTTGGTAGAGTGTTTGTCTGAGAGGGTTGGTTAGCAAGCCTTGGGTTAACATTATGTTCTTCTTGCTTAGGCTGTGCTAACTGAGACTTAGACTCAAATATTGGCATGTTGTGGGGGTAAGACCTAAACAAACCCTCCATGTGGGGAGTTATCTTAAGCCTTACATCCACATCATTCCTAGTCTCCAAGTTACCAAAACTAAGTTTGGTCATGGACCTAGGATAGCCTATTTTACTTTTATCTAATCCAGGCAATTCAATCAATGAAGCATTTTTAAAATTAAGTACTGATTGAATAAAGCGGGGAAAGAAAATTTCAGTACCTCTCTTGGCTGTGTTCTTACCAAGTCTCCCATATAGCTCTTGTATGATGAGATGTCCAACATCTATCTTTCTCCCATGAGCCAAGGCATAGGCAAGCTGTTGCACAGCTGTACTAATCTGATCAAAGCTCGATTTCCTGGCAGTGAATACATGAAGGAGTGTAGCAAAAACATAGCTCCATTCCTTTCTCAAGTACTTCCTATTCAGCTTTCCAAGTTTAATAGCCTTTGAGTAGTTGATAAATTCAAAGAATTCTTCCAACTCAGCATCTGTGGCCAGGGAGTCATATGCCTCTTGCTGCAAATCCAAGGCTTGATTCATGTCTGCGGTAGTGATAGTAATATCCTCGCCTTGAATCTTGCAGTAGACAACATATGAGGTAATAGCATTCTCAAGGGCGATGACCTCCACTGTAGCTGTCCTCCAGAATTGTTCTAATAAGTCTATGTACAGGGTTGGGTTGGCTGATAGTGCACCCTTGATGTAAGATTCAGACAACCATCGAACAAAGCACTTGAAATTAGCATTTGGTGCTTCCACATCACTGGTAATTGCGATGAAATTGGTTTGGGATGGTATGGTGAGTTGAGTGTTTGCCATTTGGGTAGAGAAGAAAAGAGAATTAAGGTTGAAGAAGAAATTCGCAGTTAGGGTTTTCAGAGGTTTTAAGAGTTTAGATGCTTGAGAAATCGAACGAAATGAGTTGAACAGTTGTGAAATTGTATATATATGAATAACTTGAGTTGTCGATTAGATATAAGTTTTGTATCGACAAGACAGTCATTCGAGAAGTATAAAACAACTATTCGATAAGTCAAGAAAGGCTTATTCGATATCTCAAGCAGTTTGTAACTCACAGCTGGCAGTTATTTAACTCAGAAAATAATTCTAAGCTAAATAAAATGTGTTTTTATGAGCGAAATGAAATTTTGAATATAAATCCAAAAAAGCGATTAAATGTCAGCGAAAAATCAGCCTTTTCAAATGATTCGATAACTCAAATACAGTATTCGAGAACTCCATCACTTGAGAACTAAAATACTCTATTCGAGAACTCAGAGTGTGCTATTCGATTTCTCCAAAAGACACTATTCGAGAACTCACGAGGGTTCTAGATAGGCCTATTCGAGAACTCGAGCCATGACAAAACAATGAACCATTCGAGAAGTCTGACTTATCGAACTATACTTTTCACTCATAAAATTCAATTGTCACTATCTTTTAAAATTTACCAGAAATATTCACTGAAGAATATTCTACCAAATTAAATAGTGATTCTCTCAAAATTTCACAGAAATTTCAAGCTAAAGATGTATGATTTTCAACATATGCAGCATTGTGCAATATTTATAAATCATACTCCAACCAATACTTACTTCAAAAATATTGAGCATTTGATAAAGTAAGTATTTACTGCTCCAACAATCTAGTTGATATATTCACTTATCCAGAATTTGAAGAATTCAGCATTCCAATCTCACTAACCAACATTGTGAAGGTGGCTTCTGAAAGTATGCACCTAGAGGGGGGTGAATAGGTGTATTAGGTTAACTATGGTCTATTTTTATTTTTCCAAGTTTTTACCAGAATAATAACAGCTTGCTGTTATTAGATACTAGAATGAATCAGCTTGCTGATATTTAACTAACTGGTATGAAACACCTTGTTGTTATGAGCTAATGCAATGCAGAGAAAAACGAGCAGAATAGAAATACTTAACACACAAGATTTTAGCTAGGTTCGACCTCTAATCTCTATGGTCTACGTCCTAGTCCCTTGCCAAACGTGGCAAGAGAATATATTATTAATCACTATAAACCCGATTACAAGATTCAATAATTTATCTCCCTTTTCCCTAGCTACTGTCAAAATGGCTTGCTGAAACCCCGTTTCCAAACCTGCTCTCTAAGAACTATACCACTCCCCGTAGTACAAACTTTTCTAGCTTCGTGTTTACCAAACCCTTGTTTCACAAGCCACTGCCCAGCAACTATGCCTTTACAATAAGTACAATACAGATTTGAAGGATTGAAATTACAACTCAATATATATATATATATATATATATATATATATATATATATATATATATATATATATATATATATATATATATATAAACGTGTAATATATCTTTAGAGCTTGTGTGTGTGTTGTTTGTGAATATGGCAATGTTAAACAACTGTTTTGAGGTGACTGAAGGTATAAACGATTTGATGAATATTCAAGCTTGTGTATGTAAGTTTCAGTTGTGTTTTCGTTTATACAAGAGAAGTATAAATACTAGCAAGGTCCAACGTTCGGATTTGTTCAAGAAGGAGCCGTTGGTTGTTTCTTCAGATTTGATGAATGAAGAGTGTGGTTAGAAGATTCTCATACAAGGAAATCTGAGTTTGGTGCTGAGATCGTGGTAGTATGTTTCAAGAATGATTCTTATGCAAAGAAGTCTAAGTTGGGTGTTGAGATCGTGGTAGTATGTTTCAAGAATGATTCTCATGCAAAGAAGTCTAAGTTGGGTGCCGAGATCGTGGTAGTATGTTTCAAGAATGATTCTCATGCAAAGAAGTCTAAGTTGGTGTGCTTGGATGGAGACATGTCATATAACATTGTTTAGTGTATCCCCATGCTTGAGTGTTTTGTTTGTGATATTTCTGAGCTCTTTAATATATATAATACACGTAATATATATATAAGAGTCCTTACATTTAAATCTAAATAGCAGCTCTATGTATTTCTGGACTTGTTCTTGACAGTTTCTGTATTCCCAGAAACGGCTTGCTGAATGTCATAACATCTTGCTGAAAGATGAAATCAGCTTGCTGATTTCGTATGGTTCCTGTGTAAATATTTCCTGAAACGGCTTGCTGAATGTCCTGTTACAGCATGTTAGAATAGCAAAATATATGTAATCAATTAACCATCAAAATCAAGTGGGCTTTCAATCTCCCCCTTTTTGATGATTACCAACATATATTTTTGGGAGGGAATTTCTCCCCCTCAACATATGCTTCCCTGTATAGACATTATAAATAAGAGAAGATAGTTTTCTCCCCCTTAGTTCATGCATCTAAAACATTCGTATAGACATGGCATATTTGAGCAATTTAGATAATCCAACAGTACTTAACTTTAAGCAGCAGCATCATAGCATAGCAGTCAGAATTTTAACACAAAACAAGTTCAGAATAGTTCATAGAATAACTTAACCCCCAAATGTTTTCTCCCCCTTAATCATTAAAAAGGAGTAAATAGAAGCATAAGTTCGTTAGATAATATCATCCCTTGACTGAGCAGTAGCATCAACTTCATTACCATCTTTGTCGGCAACCTCATCGATTTGCTCCTTAACCAACACTTGATTATACCCTGTGACATCAACCCTAAAATACTCGAAGATTCGAGTCAACAACAACCCATATGGAAGCCCAGAATTCTTCTTCCCAACAGCGGCCATCATATTATCGAGAATCAACTTAGGGAGGTCGAATGCCTTACCCTTAAGAATCATGGCACATACACATTGGTAGAATACAGCAAATAAAAAATAGGTTGATATTATGCATTTAACTGGAAGACATGAAACATAATAAATCATCGTGATAACAAAAATCGGTGTTACCCATTTCAGCTTGCCATTTCCCAATTCAGCTTGCTGTTTCCACTTCACACATGCCTAATTCTCTTCTTAGAACAGTAAATCTTTCTTCTGCAAGAGGCTTAGTGAATATATCAGCGAGCTGATATTCGGTTGGCACGAATATAAGTTCAACATTTCCCTTAGCAACATTATCTCTTAGAAAATGATGACGGACATCGATGTGCTTTGTTCTCGAGTGATTTACTGGATTCTTTGATATGTTTATTGCACTTGTACTATCACAACGAATTGGAGTTTTGCCACATTTGATTCCATAATCTCTTAATGTTTGCCTCATCCAAAGTAGTTGAGTGCAACAACTACCCGTAGCCAAATATTCTCTTTCTGCAGTAGAGAGAGAAATAGAGGTTTGCTTCTTGCTTTGCCAAGAGACTAAGCTTTGTCCTAAAAATGTTCCGACACCACTTGTGCTTTTACGATCAGTTTGACTACCTGCATAATCTGCATCACTATATCCCACAAGATCAAATGTATTTGTAATAGGATAAAATAATCCAAGATTTTGAGTACCACTCAAATATTTGAATATTCGTTTAATAGCATTTAAGTGAGATTCTTTGGGATTAGCTTGAAAACGAGCACAAACACATACACTATACATGATATCAGGTCTAGATGCAGTAAGGTATAGTAAACTACCAATCATACCTATATATTTTCGAATATCAACACTAATACATGTTTCATCAGAATTCAGCTTGCTGATTGGTGTCATTGGTGTTGATTTTGCCTTTAAGTTCTCAAAACCAAATTTAGTGAGTAGATTCTTGACATATTTGGTTTGATGAACATATATTCCAGCTGAGGTTTGTTTAATTTGAAGACCCAAGAAGTAATTTAGCTCACCCATCATGCTCATGTCAAATTCACTATGCATGCATCTCGAAAACCACTTGCACATAGAAGCATTAGTTGATCCAAAGATAATATCGTCTACATAGATTTGAATAACTAATAAATCTTTACCTTTATGCATGGTAAACAAAGTAGGATCAATATTACCTCGAGTAAAGCCATGTTCGATTAAGAATTCACTTAATCTTTCATACCATGATCTAGGAGCTTGCCGTAGTCCATACAAGGCCTTTTTCAGCTTGTAAACATGATTTGGAAACTCCTGACTTTCGAATCCAGGAGGTTGTTTGACGTATACTTCCTCTTTCAGCATGCCGTTTAGGAATGCGCTTTTGACGTCCATTTGATAAAGCTTTATCTTCTTGAAGCATGCACATGATAACAACATTCTGATTGATTCCAGCCTTGCTACAGGAGCATAGGTTTCATCGAAGTCGATTCCTTCTTGTTGATTGTAACCTTGAGCAACAAGTCTTGCCTTATTTCGAATTATTGTACCAAACTCGTCAACTTTGTTCTTGAAGACCCATTTAGTGCCAATGATTGATACATCCTTTGGTGGTTCTATAAGTTCCCAAACATCACATCTTTCAAATTGGTTGAGTTCTTCTTGCATTTCCACAATCCAATTTTCATCTTGAAGTGCTTCGGTTATGTTCTTTGGCTCTTCTTGAGCTACAAAAGTCGCATATCCACATATATTTGCTTGAGCCCTTCTTGTCTTGATTCCATCAGTTTTGTTGCCAATGATTAGCTCTGGAGGATGATCCTTGACTGTTCTTGGTGCTTTAGGCAATGAATGTGGTATTATCTCTTCATATTCTTGCGTTTCTTTATCTGCAGTAGAGATTTCAGCTTGCTATTTTGCAACTTCAGCTTGCTGATTTGCAATCTGTTGAGTTTCTGGAGATATCAGCTTGTCATTATCTCTTGTTCCTGTAAAATCTTCCTCATTTTCTGGTAGATCAAGCTTAGATTCTTGAAATGAAACATCAATAGATTCTTCAACAGTTAATTTAGATAAATTATAGACTCTATAAGCTCTACTAGTTAATGAATAACCAAGAAATATTGCCTCGTAGGATTTGGAATCGAATTTACCATCGTTGTCGATTGTTTTAAGTACAAAACACCTTGATCCAAAGACCTTGAAGTATCCAATGTTTGGAGTTTTATTCCTTAACAGTTCGTATGGAGTCTTGTTGAGAATAGGCCTTATCAAGACTCTATTGAGAATATAGCTTGCTGAATTTACTGCTTCTGCCCAGAAACTTCTTGGTAGCTTGCTCTCTTGCAATAAAGTTCTTGATGTTTCTTGCAGAGATCGATTCTTTCTTTCAACTACTCCATTTTGTTGAGGAGTTCTTGGAGCTGAGAATTCATGAGTGATACCTCTTTCTTCACAATACGAAACAAACTCCTTTTGGAATTCTCCACCTCGATCACTTCTTATTCTTATAAGATTTGTATTAAGCTTTTTCTCAAGACGTTTTATCAAAGACTCAAATTCTCTGAAAGCACAATCTTTAGTTTGCAGAAATAAAGTCCATGTATATCTAGAATAGTCATCTACTATAACAAAATAATATTGTTTACCTCCCAAACTTTTGTATGCTTCCGGACCAAATAAATCTAAATGCAAAAGTTCTAGGGGTTTAGAAGTTGATACCATAGTTTTTGACTTATGTGGAGTTCTAATTTGCTTGCCTAGTTGACATGCTCCACAAGTTTCCATCTTGACATACTTGATTTTTGGCAATCCTCTAACAAGCTTTTGCGAAGACAGCTTGCTGATTTGTTCCATGTTAACATGACCAAGCCTTCTATGCCAAATCTCGGGAGATGAGTCCATTGCAGCTAAACAGCATGCTGTTTTCTGCGTGTCAAAGTCTAGTATATATATATATATTTCCTTCCCTTCTAGCAACTAGGGGACTTTGTTAGTGCAAATAGTAACAATACATTTATCACGACCAAAATTAACTAAATGACCATCATCATACAACTGACTAATACTAAGTAAATTATATGAAAGTCCTTGAACATATTGTACCTTATCAATTGATATAAAATTGTTACCTATTAAGCCCTTTCCAAGAATCTGAAGAGTTTTGTTATTTCCAATTGTTACTTGTCCACCCTTTTCATCTTGAGATTTTTTAATAAAGTTTTATCTCCACTCATGTGTCTAGTGCACCCACTATCCAAGATCCATTGTCCAGTTTTCAACTTCGTGGCAAGACACATCTACAAAAACCAAACATAAAAATAGCTCATCCTTTTGGTACCCATGTTATGTTGGGTCCAACATGGTTAGCATCAGGAATATATGAAACATTCAAGTCAGTTTTCTTGATCCACATTTGGATCACTTTTGATGTTGTTTTTCTGGTTTCATGAGTTCTGCCAGAATGATATCGGCAAGCTGATTCTGTTTTGCAGTACTTTGGTAGGTGTCCTTTCTTTCCACATTTTGGGCAGATTTTCCAAGGCATGGCATATTCATATGGAACTCCATCTTTGCCTTCGTACTTCAACTTCTTTTTCTTCTGTGTTGAATTAAATCCAAGTCCTTCTTTACTCAATGATGATCTTGTTTGCTTCATAATTGCTTTTAGGATTTCTTCGCCTTGGACAAATTTTCCCATTCCTTCTTGACACTTCTTTAATTCATCTTCTAGTTCAAGTATCTTCTCAGCTTGCTCTGTCTCCTTTGTCTCTTCTTCTTTAGAGTTTGAATGCTTTTGTAGTGAGTCAATGTGTATATCGTTTGCTATGAGTTTAGCATTCAGCACGCTGAATTCTTTCATCATGGTGTCATTTCTCTTCAGCAATACTTTGTTGAGCCCTTCGACTTGAGCAAGCTTAGCTCTTAGATTAGCAACTTCATTATGATCCTTAACGTGATCTGCTTCATTCGTTAAGTCAGAAACGATCTCTCTTAGGTAGCCAATCTTCTTTTTCAGTTTACTGATTTCTTCTTTTTTGTTCCACGGTATCATCCATAGAATTGCTACTTGTATCCTGCATGGTTAGGCTATCTACTGCATATTCTATAGGAGAATCAAACGAAGAGTTAGAAGAGTTTACCTCACTGTTATTGTCATCCAAGATTGAGGGATCATTTTTGGTTTGAGCTTCCTCGTTGCTTTCTTCATCAAAACCTATGAGAGCAAGATTCACTATCTCATCATCGTCGTTGGATTCCTCATCATCACTCCATGTTAGGAATGCTTTCCCTTTCTTCCTGTTTTTGAAGTCATCTTGCTGTTTTGCTTTATTTTTGAGTTTGAAGCAATCTCTTTTAAAGTGGCCTTTCTTTCCGCATTCAAAACAGCCTTCATCATTTGTTTCCTTCTTAGCTTCTGAATACATGCCTTTCTTCTTGAAGTTTCTCTTTTGAATTATCCTCTGGAATTTTCTTGTGAGGAGTGCAATTTCTTCATCAGAATCTGAATCTTCTTCAACTTCCAGCTTGCTGTTATTTTCCAGCTTGCTATTATTTTCCAGCTTGCTGTTATTCGAATGTAAAGCTAGATTCTTCACTTTAGCTGCTGGAACTTGAGTCAGCCTGGATGTGCTAGCCCTGATTTTTGACTCAAACTGCTCTAATTCAGAGAATAGAGCCAGACTGTCCATAGTGTCAATTTGGGGATGAGATTCCAACGCCGTAACTTTAGGGGCGAAGCTCCATGGGACGGATCCTAAGATGATCATATTGATCTCTTCTTGAGGTATCCTTTTGCCAAGCACTTGAAGACTGTTTAAGGTTGTTTGAAACCTAGCTTGAGCTTCTTTAATGGTTTCATTCTCATTGACAGTGAAACTGTTTAGTTCTCTTACTAGAGTACCAAGCTTCATTTTTTTCACTCCCTTAGAACCTTCATGATACGATTCCAGGGTGTCTCACATTTCTTTAGCTGTTTTGCATGATGAAACTTTGTCACTTTCAGCTGGACAAAGACCATTTAAGATAGTATTCTTTGCACGGTTGTTGTAGCTTATTTTCTTTAATTCAGCATCAGTGAGAACATCAATATCCTTTGTAATGCGTTTGTCATCTTTGAAGACGTATGGTCCTCTGCTTACAACTCTCCATTCCAGTGGTTCTCTGGCCAAATGATTCTCCATTCGACTTTTCCACCAGTTGTAGTTTTCAGTACCTAGAAGAAGTGGTGCCCTGGAGTCTGAGTTTCCGAGCGGATAATTGTCAGCCATTTAGATCGATACTTTTCCTGTTACAGAAATGATTAGTATAGCAAGGCTCTGATACCAAATGAAAGTATGCACCTAGAGGGGGGGTGAATAGGTGTATTAGGTTAACTATGGTCTATTTTTATTTTTCCAAGTTTTTACCAGAATAATAACAGCTTGCTGTTATTAGATACTAGAATGAATCAGCTTGCTGATATTTAACTAACTGGTATGAAACACCTTGCTGTTATGAGCTAATGCAATGTAGAGAAAAATGAGCAGAATAGAAATACTTAACACACAAGATTTTAGCTAGGTTCGACCCCTAATCTCTATGGTCTAAGTCCTAGTCCCTTGCCAAACGTGGCAAGAGAATATATTATTAATCACTATAAACCCGATTACAAGATTCAATAATATATCTCCCTTTTCCCTAGCTACTGTCAAAATGGCTTGCTGAAACCCCGTTTCCAAACCTCCTCTCTAAGAACTATACCACTCCCCATAGTACAAACTTTTCTAGCTTCGTGTTTACCAAACCCTTGTTTCACAAGCCACTGCCCAGCAACTATGCCTTTACAATAAGTACAATACAGATTTGAAGGATTGAAATTACAACTCAAAGATATAGACCCTTATATATATATATATATATAAACGTGTAATATATCTTTAGAGCTTGTGTGTGTGTTGTTTGTGAATATGGCAATGTTAAACAACTGTTTTGAGGTGACTGAAGGTATAAACGATTTGATGAATATTCAAGCTTGTGTATGTAAGTTTCAGTTGTGTTTTCGTTTATACAAGAGAAGTATAAATACTAGCAAGGTCCAACGTTCGGATTTGTTCAAGAAGGAGCCGTTGGTTGTTTCTTCAGATTTGATGAATGAAGAGTGTGGTTAGAAGATTCTCATACAAGGAAATCTGAGTTTGGTGCTGAGATCGTGGTAGTATGTTTCAAGAATGATTCTCATGCAAAGAAGTCTAAGTTGGGTGTTGAGATCGTGGTAGTATGTTTCAAGAATGATTCTCATGCAAAGAAGTCTAAGTTGGGTGCTGAGATCGTGGTAGTATGTTTCAAGAATGATTCTCATGCAAAGAAGTCTAAGTTTGTGTGCTTGGATGGAGACATGTCATATAACATAGTTTATTGTATCCCCATGCTTAAGTGTTTTGTTTGTGATATTTCTGAGCTCTTTAGTATATATAATGTTAAATATAATTGATGTGTTTTAATCAGTGTTTAAGTGTTACAGTGAATTATCAGAGTTTAGCTGGAAGCAGTCAGAGTTTAGTGTAAACTCTGATAGATGGAAGCTCGATAGAGTTTGTCAAACTCTGTCTGGAGGAAGTGTCTACTGGTCAACAGTGATTGAAGATTTATTATGGAAGCGATATCTTTGAAGATTAGATAGCTATCAAAGAGATCGAGTTGACATAGGAGACGTGTGACAATCTGTAATTGATATCATTGTATAGCTGATTATTAGGAATATCAATTAGAGATTGTATCGTAGCTGTATGTTATATAAATACAGTTAGGTTAACCCTAGAAGGGTATCGTACAACGAATTATCTTGATTGTAACCTAGCAGCTCTTTGTGATTTTTTACATCACGAAGAGGGTTCGTAATACAGGAAGTTTTTAAGTGCATAAACGCTTTTACTTGTTAAACTCTCATACAAAGTTGATTATTAATTGTGTATTCGGCCTAACAAGTGGTATCAGAGCCAATCTGTTACTTTATTACAGGTTAAGATCCAAACACAACAATAATCATGGCAGCAATTCCTCCACCAACACCTACTGTTTCTGAAAAGGCTCCTACTACTGTGAGTCGTTATGAACCAATCAGAGTTCCTATTCTGAGGCCATTAGAGTATGCTATGTGGAAGGTCAAGATGACTATGTTTCTGGAGGCTACAGATCCAGAATATCTTGACAGGATTTATGAAGGCCCTCACAATCCTACAAAGCTATCTGTTGCAGTTGCTGGTGAAGAAGCAAAAATGGTTCCAAAGGAAAAGAAGGACATGACTCCTGAAGATCTATCATCCATTGCTAAGGATGCAAAAGTTAGGCATTTACTGCATAGTGCTTTAGACAATGTTATGTCTAACAAAGTCATTAACTGCACCACTGCAAAAGAGATATGGGATGCTCTTGAAGTCTGGTGTCAAGGAACTGCGGCTATTAAGAATAATAGGAGAAACATACTCACACAAGAGTATGAGCATTTTGAGGCTAAACCTGAAGAGACCATGACAGAAACATTTGATAGATTCTGTAAACTGATTAATGATCTGTCATTGGTCAACAAAGAGTATGATCTAGAAGACTCGAATCTCAAGTTTCTTCTTTCTCTACCTGAAAAGTGGGATGTGAAAACAACCACTATTAGAGACAACTATGATCTTGTTGAAACAGAGATTGATGAAATCTATGGATTGCTCAAAACTCATGAATTGGAAATGGAGCAGAGAAACAAGAGATCAAGCAGGAAAGGAAAGTCTTTTGCTCTTAATGTTGAAGAGAAGCCTCAGAAGAAAGAGGCAACAAGAAGGAAAATGAAGGGAAAAGCTTTGGTCATACATTCAGAAAGTGAATCACCAAACTCTGATTATGATTCAAACTCTTCTGAATCATCTGACTCTGAGGATGATGAAGAAGAAATGAGAAAAATGGCTGTGTTGATGGTGAAGACTTTCAAGAAAATGGGCTTCAAGAATTTCAAGAAAGGAAAAAGGTTTTCTAAGGATTCAAATGAAGACAGGAAAAGCTACAGGAAGTCTGATAAGAGAGATTCTAAAGGGAAGAAGGATAAGTCTGAAATTCAATGCTACAAGTGTAAGGAGATGGGTCACTATGCTCCTGAGTGCAAGAAGGGTAAAACTGGAAAGGTACTCTACACTAAAGGCAGAGATTGGGCAGATACTTCAGATTCTGATGAAGAAGTGAACTATGCTCTCATGGCTACTACTGAATCAGAATCCTCTGAAAATCAGGTACCTCTAACTACCTATGCTTATAATATTGATGACATTGCTCAATTAAGAATTTATCTTAAGTCATTGCATATAAGCTATAGGGATCAGACTTTAGAAAATGAGAGGATAAAAGCTGAAAATTCTGAACTTAAGGTAAGAAATAAACTTGTTGAAGAAAAACTTGAAAACATGCAACAAGTTCAGAAAGAGAGAGATGATGCTGTTTGTAAAGAACAGAATTTGCTTCAGAAGTATAAACAACTAGAGTCAGAGTTGAAAGAAGCAAATAATAAAATTAGGACTTGGACTAATTCTGGAAAGGACACTCAATAGATTTTTCAAACAGACACTGTTGGTCTAGGTTATAATGAGGGAGATGAACTTAGATTTCAAAATCAAGTTAAAGTCAGAACTCATTTTGTTCATGGAACCAGTAAATTTTTGTCTGAAAATGAAAAGGAAGCTGTCAAAAGTAAACCAGTAAAAACTAGTGTTAAACAGGTTAATATTGGTTCAATGACAGATAAACAACTCAAACATAAACTGAAGGAGTTAAAATCTGTTGAGAAACAGAAAGTGTCAAACAAGAACAGAAATGGAAAAGTAGGCATCACTTCAGGAAATAAACCAATGCTTGCTAGTTATGCTCCAAGAAAGACATGTCATAACTGTGGTAGTACTAAGCATCTTGCAAATTTCTGCAAGAAAAATATAAATATAAATTCTTTAACTACAAAGTCTAAGGTAAAGAAGGATTTTGCTAGAACTAAGCCACAGACTTTATGCACACACTGTGGAAGCACTTGGCATTCCATTTATACTTGCAGAGAATATCATGCTATCTATCATAATTACTATGAACTAAAACCCAATCTGAAATGGGTTAAAGTTGATACTGCAAGTGTAAACACTGATACTGTTAGCTCAAACTCTGATAATGTTAATTCCGCTGCACAAGCTAACAAAGTTAAGAATGCCAAAGGATCCTAGCAAGTCTGGATCCTTAAAACTAATCCTCAGTAATTGTTTGTGATTGCAGGGTAACAGGGAGGCAACCCTAGTCGTGGACAGTGGATGTTCAGGACACATGACTGGAAATAAAGCCCTGCTATCAGAATATGAGGAGAAGGCTGGCCCAAAAGTTTCCTATGGTGATGGCAATGTAGAAAGAACATTGGGATATGGCAATATTAATCTTGGAAATGTCATCATCAACAATGTAGCTCATGTCCCAGGACTCAAGCATGACTTGTTATCTGTGAGTCAAATCTGTGACAAGGGATATCATGTAGATTTTCAACCTGAATATTATGAAGTAATCAGCAAATCTACAGGAAAGGTTGTTCTAGTTGGTCACAGGCAAAACAACATTTATGAAATCAAGCTTTTGATAGACTCTGTTGGAAAAGCTGTTTGCCTGTCAACAAGAATGACTAGTGAAGAGAGTTGGAAGTGGCACAAGAAACTCTCACATTTGAACTTGAACAACATCAATGAATTGATCAGAAAGGATCTTGTAAGAGGACTCCCAAAGGCTCTGTTAAATGTTGATGGCCTATGTGACTCATGTCAGAAGGCTAAACAAAGGAAGTCATCTTTCAAGAGCAAGACAGAATTTTCTATCACTGATCCCTATCATCTTCTGCATATTGATCTCTTTGGTCCAGTAAATGTCATGTCTATTGCAAGGAAGAAATATGCTTTAGTCATTGTTGATGAATACACTAGATTCACTTGGGTGTATTTTCTAGCAAAGAAGGATGAAACTGCATTAACTCTGATGGAGCATGTGAAGCTTCTGGACAAAGGATCAAGCAAAAAAGTCAGAATCATCAGAAGTGATAATGACAACTGTTAATCAGTGGATTGTTGATGAATGTGTTCTTTATATGATTACTTTAATTAGTTTTCATATTCTCTTCTTGATTTATTTTCTTGAAGAACAGTTCATAAAACATAAATAAAAGTTGCAGAACACAATGAATAAGATTAGAGAAACATAATTTTTCATTGATAATAAGAAAGATATTACAAGCAAACTTTACATCTTTTTGTTCTCTCTATCTGCTAATCTATTCAACAGGAAAATAAAAGGTCAGTCCAAACCACTCCATTGTTAGCAAAAATTCCCAGATCCCATCTTTGCCACTTTATTTGGGTGGAAGTTGAAGGGATAAGGTTATTTTTGCTGACATATTCATTAACAATGGTTGGTGGTGTTGGATGAGGATGCCTTCGAGGAGAGCCATGTCAATGTTGCTTGGAGGGCAGCATCGATGTCGATCACCCTTGCAGGTTTCTCTCTCTCGATCTCTTCCAGACTAGCATCCATTTGCAACCACAGCGTCTCAAGCTGCCTTTCCCACTCAAATGCTTCAAATTCTTCACGCGTATAGCTGAAGATGTCCCTATTCTCGACAAGATGAAGGTTCTTTTCTTTGATGGTAAGGTTGGCCATTGTTTTTCAGAGTATTTGGTTTGAAGGGTTTGTGATTTTACAGGGGAGACTGAAAGGTTAAAGGTTTAATGAACTAATCTGAGCAAGTCTCTAGGCCTTAAATAGATATGGGTAAGAACGAAGTTCTTAAACGCTTCGTATTCTGGTTATTAAAGCCAACAGGTAAACGCTTCAAATTCTGGTTTTACTTGGGTCCAGATATTTTAAAAGAGTATTATTTGATTTTTGTTTAAATCAAATATTTTAATGTTTTAATTTTCAAAATACTCTTCTTAAAAATAAGCGCACGTGACCCACTCGCCCATTAATGTGTCCCACTTACCTATTATCGTGTCCCACTACACATTAATCAAGGAACTGATTGAGTGTTTGTTACATAAAAGATTGGGTTTTTAATTACTTTAATCACTTTTGTGTCCAATCGATTGTGTTTTATTCTTACATCTCACAGTTCTCTTATTTTTCACTTGGGCATTCACGCAAACACCTTTTCTACATACATTTCTCTTGGAAATTCTTGCAAATTTCTTAACTCCATGGCTTCTAAAGCATTCACTGCTCTTGGTTTACGGTTTGTTCCTAACAACTATGAAGCTCCACTCTATCATCAACGCGTTCCAGAATCGTTTCATCTAATGCAGAACTTCTTGAGGGATTCAGAGATTGGACAAGCTCTGGTTGGACCTGCTACTCTCTCTGCGTCTCAAATTGCTACATTTTTGCAGAATTCAGTTTATGTGGATGGAGGAGAGAATGGGACTCCTAACATCATCTTCACGTATGAAGCACAAGATTACGTGATTACTCCACAGACTGTAAGAGATACAATGGGGTTTGACACACATACTTCTTATACTCTGGTTAATGAAACTTATTTGAGAGAGATGCTACAAGAGATAGGTTACATGGAATCTCTTGACAAGCTTGGCGGTATAAAGAGACCAAATCTAAGAAAGGAATGGAACTTTTTCTTTGATTGCATCACAAGGACGTTCCAGAAGAAAGTCACCAACTGGGATGCCATTCCAATAGACAGTCTTCAAATCGGGTATTCTCTACTCTATGGTACTAATTTTGATTTTGGTCGACATGTTCTGATGAGCTTAGGTGATAAACTGTCAGAAACTACTACTGTTTATTATGCTCGTTTTTGTCAAATGCTGTTCAATGCTTGTGTACCTGGTCTCGAAATTGATGATACTGATGAAATTGATCCTTTTAGAGTCAATAAGAGAATATTCTCTGATATAACTAACAAGGATGTTGGTAAAGCAAATCTCCCTGCTTTTGTCATGCCACTTGCTCTGCAAAATTTTCTCAATCAACCACAAGAACCAAAACAACCTAAACCACAACAAGATCAACAAGAACCACAACAACAACCATAACAACAACCTGAACCACACCTTGAACCTGAGCCTGAACCGTTAAACATTGATCGTACTCAAAAACCAAACACTGAATCACCTGCTCACTCAGCACCTACAAAACAACCTTCACCCACTCCACAAACAAACTCTGAATCGTCACAATCTCCACCAGAATCACAGTCAGCACAAAGAGTTAAGAAGGCAGTTACTGAACAACATGCAAGTGTTAAGCAGGTGAAAGAGACACAAAGAAAATCAAAGCAGACATCTTCTGAAGCTGTTTATACTAGAAGAGTGAAAAGAATAAAAATTCGGGCAAAAATACCTAAGTCACCATCTAGTGAAGAGGATTCAGATAATGTACCTCTAGAAAAACGAAGAAAACTGATATTCTCTGATTCTGTGGATGAAGATATTGATGCTCCAGAGGTCGTTTCACAGCAAACACCTCCTATTGCGGTTGAGAAAGATGCAATGCCTGCAGAGGACAAAATGCCTGCAGAAGAGGATGCTAGAGATGGTCTTTCTCCGATAAATGATATTCTTGATTCATTTATGCCATTCTCTGATCCTATCTCTGATATTGGTGTAGCTGATCAACCTACGGTTGGTCTTTCTGAAGCTATGGCATCCCATACTAAGTTAATATCTGATGCTCACCAAACTGTTGAAGGAGGAGAAGAAATTGATCAGGCAACCAAGGTCACTTCTCAGTCTATGCCTGTTGCTGAACCTGAGCAACATGGAGAAAATCTTGACAAGCCAACAGAAGAAATTGCTAAAATTATGGCTGAAGATGAACCTGCTAAAGCTACAAGTGTTGAAACTGGAGGTGAAAGTAGTGCAAACTCTGATGCTGCACCAGTACAAACAGACAATAAACATACACCTTTCACTCAACCTTGTACTTCTCATGAAGTTGAGAGAGCACAATTTGCAAAGAATGCTACTGAATGGTACAAAGAGGATTGTATTTTTCCACGAGGAAGAGCAGCTGATTTTGTTAAGAAAAATGTCGATACTATCTCCAATCCAGAGATTCTTTCTTGCTTGAAAGCAACTGTATTCCAGCTGAGTAGATTCTTGACATATTTGGTTTGATGAACATATATTCCAGCTGAGGTTTGTTTAATTTGAAGACCCAAGAAGTAATTTAGCTCACCCATCATGCTCATGTCAAATTCACTATGCATGCATCTCGAAAACCACTTGCACATAGAAGCATTAGTTGATCCAAAGATAATATCGTCTACATAGATTTGAATAACTAATAAATCTTTACCTTTATGCATGGTAAACAAAGTAGGATCAATATTACCTCGAGTAAAGCCATGTTCGATTAAGAATTCACTTAATCTTTCATACCATGATCTAGGAGCTTGCCGTAGTCCATACAAGGCCTTTTTCAGCTTGTAAACATGATTTGGAAACTCCTGACTTTCGAATCCAGGAGGTTGTTTGACGTATACTTCCTCTTTCAGCATGCCGTTTAGGAATGCGCTTTTGATGTCCATTTGATAAAGCTTTATCTTCTTGAAGCATGCACATGATAACAACATTCTGATTGATTCCAGCCTTGCTACAGGAGCATAGGTTTCATCGAAGTCGATTCCTTCTTGTTGATTGTAACCTTGAGCAACAAATCTTGCCTTATTTCGAATTATTGTACCAAACTCGTCAACTTTGTTCTTGAAGACCCATTTAGTGCCAATGATTGATACATCCTTTGGTGGTTCTATAAGTTCCCAAACATCACATCTTTCAAATTGGTTGAGTTCTTCTTGCATTTCCACAATCCAATTTTCATCTTGAAGTGCTTCGGTTATGTTCTTTGGCTCTTCTTGAGCTACAAAAGTCGCATATCCACATATATTTGCTTGAGCCCTTCTTGTCTTGATTCCATCAGTTTTGTTGCCAATGATTAGCTCTGGAGGATGATCCTTGACTGTTCTTGGTGCTTTAGGCAATGAATGTGGTACTATCTCTTCATATTCTTGCGTTTCTTTATCTGCAGTAGAGATTTCAGCTTGCTATTTTGCAACTTCAGCTTGCTGATTTGCAGTCTGTTGAGTTTCTGGAGATATCAGCTTGTCATTATCTCTTGTTCCTGTAAAATCCTCCTCATTTTTTGGTAGATCAAGCTTAGATTCTTGAAATGAAACATCAATAGATTCTTCAACAGTTAATTTAGATAAATTATAGACTCTATAAGCTCTACTAGTTAATGAATAACCAAGAAATATTGCCTCGTAGGATTTAGCATCGAATTTACCATCATTGTCGATTGTTTTAAGTACAAAACACCTTGATCCAAAGACCTTGAAGTATCCAATGTTTGAAGTTTTATTCCTTAACAGTTCGTATGGAGTCTTGTTGAGAATAGGCCTTATCAAGACTCTATTGAGAATATAGCTTGATGAATTTACTGCTTCTGCCCAGAAACTTCTTGGTAGCTTGCTCTCTTGCAATAAAGTTCTTGATGTTTCTTGCAGAGATCGATTCTTTCTTTCAACTACTCCATTTTGTTGAGGAGTTCTTGGAGCTGAGAATTCATGAGTGATACCTCTTTCTTCACAATACGAAACAAACTCCTTTTGGAATTCTCCACCTCGATCACTTCTTATTCTTATAAGATTTGTATTGAGCTTTTTCTCAAGACGTTTTATCAAAGACTCAAATTCTCTGAAAGCACAATCTTTAGTTTGCAGAAATAAAGTCCATGTATATCTAGAATAGTCATCTACTATAACAAAATAATATTGTTTACCTCCCAAACTTTTGTATGCTTCCGGACCAAATAAATCTAAATGCAAAAGTTCTAGGGGTTTAGAAGTTGATACCATAGTTTTTGACTTATGTGGAGTTCTAATTTGCTTGCCTAGTTGACATGCTCCACAAGTTTCCATCTTGACATACTTGATTTTTGGCAATCCTCTAACAAGCTTTTGCGAAGACAGCTTGCTGATTTGTTCCATGTTAACATGACCAAGCCTTCTATGCCAAATCTCGGGAGATGAGTCCATTGCAGCTAAACAGCATGCTGTTTTCTGCGTGTCAAAGTCTAGTATATATATATATATTTCCTTCCCTTCTAGCAACTAGGGGACTTTGTTAGTGCAAATAGTAACAATACATTTATCACGACCAAAATTAACTAAATGACCATCATCATACAACTGACTAATACTAAGTAAATTATATGAAAGTCCTTGAACATATTGTACCTTATCAATTGATATAAAATTGTTACCTATTAAGCCCTTTCCAAGAATCTGAAGAGTTTTGTTATTTCCAATTGTTACTTGTCCACCCTTTTCATCTTGAGATTTTTGAATAAAGTTTTATCTCCACTCATGTGTCTAGTGCACCCACTATCCAAGATCCATTGTCCAGTTTTCAACTTCGTGGCAAGACACATCTACAAAAAACAAACATAAAAATAGCTCATCCTTTTGGTACCCATGTTATGTTGGGTCCAACATGGTTAGCATCAGGAATATATGAAACATTCAAGTCAGTTTTCTTGATCCACATTTGGATCACTTTTGATGTTGTTTTTCTGGTTTCATGAGTTCTGCCAGAATGATATCGGCAAGCTGATTCTGTTTTGCAGTACTTTGGTAGGTGTCCTTTCTTTCCACATTTTGGGCAGATTTCCCAAGGCATGGCATATTCATATGGAACTCCATCTTTGCCTTCGTACTTCAACTTCTTTTTCTTCTGTGTTGAATTAAATCCAAGTCCTTCTTTACTCAATGATGATCTTGTTTGCTTCATAATTGCTTTTAGGATTTCTTCGCCTTGGACAAATTTTCCCATTCCTTCTTGACACTTCTTTAATTCATCTTCTAGTTCAAGTATCTTCTCAGCTTGCTCTGTCTCCTTTGTCTCTTCTTCTTTAGAGTTTGAATGCTTTTGTAGTGAGTCAATGTGTATATCGTTTGCTATGAGTTTAGCATTCAGCACGCTGAATTCTTTCATCATGGTGTCATTTCTCTTCAGCAATACTTTGTTGAGCCCTTCGACTTGAGCAAGCTTGGCTCTTAGATTAGCAACTTCATTATGATCCTTAACGTGATCTTCTTCATTCGTTAAGTCAGAAACGATCTCTCTTAGGTAGCCAATCTTCTTTTTCAGTTTACTGATTTCTTCTTTTTTGTTCCACGGTATCATCCATAGAATTGCTACTTGTATCCTGCATGGTTAGGCTATCTACTGCATATTCTATAGGAGAATCAAACGAAGAGTTAGAAGAGTTTACCTCACTGTTATTGTCATCCAAGATTGAGGGATCATTTTTGGTTTGAGCTTCCTCGTTGCTTTCTTCATCAAAACCTATGAGAGCAAGATTCACTATCTCATCATCGTCGTTGGATTCCTCATCATCACTCCATGTTAGGAATGCTTTCCCTTTCTTCCTGTTTTTGAAGTCATCTTGCTGTTTTGCTTTATTTTTGAGTTTGAAGCAATCTCTTTTAAAGTGGCCTTTCTTTCCGCATTCAAAACAGCCTTCATCATTTGTTTCCTTCTTAGCTTCTGAATACATGCCTTTCTTCTTGAAGTTTCTCTTTTGAATTATCCTCTGGAATTTTCTTGTGAGGAGTGCAATTTCTTCATCAGAATCTGAATCTTCTTCAACTTCCAGCTTGCTGTTATTTTCCAGCTTGCTATTATTTTCCAGCTTGCTGTTATTCGAATGTAAAGCTAGATTCTTCACTTTAGCTGCTGGAACTTGAGTCAGCCTGGATGTGCTAGCCCTGATTTTTGACTCAAACTGCTCTAATTCAGAGAATAGAGCCAGACTGTCCATAGTGTCAATTTGGGGATGAGATTCCAACGCCGTAACTTTAGGGGCGAAGCTCCATGGGACGGATCCTAAGATGATCATATTGATCTCTTCTTGAGGTATCCTTTTGCCAAGCACTTGAAGACTGTTTAAGGTTGTTTGAAACCTAGCTTGAGCTTCTTTAATGGTTTCATTCTCATTGACAGTGAAACTGTTTAGTTCTCTTACTAGAGTACCAAGCTTCATTTTTTTCACTCCCTTAGAACCTTCATGATACGATTCCAGGGTGTCCCACATTTCTTTAGCTGTTTTGCATGATGAAACTTTGTCACTTTCAGCTGGACAAAGACCATTTAAGATAGTATTCTTTGCACGGTTGTTGTAGCTTATTTTCTTTAATTCAGCATCAGTGAGAACATCAATATCCTTTGTAATGCCTTTGTCATCTTTGAAGACGTATGGTCCTCTGCTTACAACTCTCCATTCCAGTGGTTCTCTGGCCAAATGATTCTCCATTCGACTTTTCCACCAGTTGTAGTTTTCAGTACCTAGAAGAAGTGGTGCCCTGGAGTCTGAGTTTCCGAGCGGATAATTGTCAGCCATTTAGATCGATACTTTTCCTGTTACAGAAATGATTAGTATAGCAAGGCTCTGATACCAAATGAAAGTATGCACCTAGAGGGGGGTGAATAGGTGTATTAGGTTAACTATGGTCTATTTTTATTTTTCCAAGTTTTTACCAGAATAATAACAGCTTGCTGTTATTAGATACTAGAATGAATCAGCTTGCTGATATTTAACTAACTGGTATGAAACACCTTGCTGTTATGAGCTAATGCAATGCAGAGAAAAACGAGCAGAATAGAAATACTTAACACACAAGATTTTAGCTAGGTTCGACCCCTAATCTCTATGGTCTAAGTCCTAGTCCCTTGCCAAACGTGGCAAAAGAATATATTATTAATCACTATAAACCCGATTACAAGATTCAATAATATATCTCCCTTTTCCCTAGCTACTGTCAAAATGGCTTGCTGAAACCCCGTTTCCAAACCTCCTCTCTAAGAACTATACCACTCCCCATAGTACAAACTTTTCTAGCTTCGTGTTTACCAAACCCTTGTTTCACAAGCCACTGCCCAGCAACTATGCCTTTACAATAAGTACAATACAGATTTGAAGGATTGAAATTACAACTCAAAGATATAGACCCTTATATATATATATATAAACGTGTAATATATCTTTAGAGCTTGTGTGTGTGTTGTTTGTGAATATGGCAATGTTAAACAACTGTTTTGAGGTGACTGAAGGTATAAACGATTTGATGAATATTCAAGCTTGTGTATGTAAGTTTCAGTTGTGTTTTCGTTTATACAAGAGAAGTATAAATACTAGCAAGGTCCAACGTTCGGATTTGTTCAAGAAGGAGCCGTTGGTTGTTTCTTCAGATTTGATGAATGAAGAGTGTGGTTAGAAGATTCTCATACAAGGAAATCTGAGTTTGGTGCTGAGATCGTGGTAGTATGTTTCAAGAATGATTCTCATGCAAAGAAGTCTAAGTTGGGTGTTGAGATCGTGGTAGTATGTTTCAAGAATGATTCTCATGCAAAGAAGTCTAAGTTGGGTGCTGAGATCGTGGTAGTATGTTTCAAGAATGATTCTCATGCAAAGAAGTCTAAGTTGGTGTGCTTGGATGGAGACATGTCATATAACATTGTTTAGTGTATCCCCATGCTTGAGTGTTTTGTTTGTGATATTTCTGAGCTCTTTAGTATATATAATGTTAAATATAATTGATGTGTTTTAATCAGTGTTTAAGTGTTACAGTGAATTATCAGAGTTTAGCTGGAAGCAGTCAGAGTTTAGTGTAAACTCTGACAAATGGAAGCTCGACAGAGTTTGTCAAACTCTGTCTGGAGGAAGCGTCTACTGGTCAACAGTGATTGAAGATTTATTATGGAAGCGATATCTTTGAAGATTGGATAGCTATCAAAGAGATCAAGTTGACATAGGAGACGTGTGACAATCTGTAATTGATATCATTGTATAGCTGATTATTAGGAATATCAATTAGAGATTGTATCGTAGCTGTATGTTATATAAATACAGTTAGGTTAACCCTAGAAGGGTATCGTACAACGAATTATCTTGATTGTAACCTAGCAGCTCTTTGTGATTTTTTACATCACGAAGAGGGTTCGTAATACAGGAAGTTTTTAAGTGCATAAACGCTTTTACTTGTTAAACTCTCATACAAAGTTGATTATTAATTGTGTATTCGGCCTAAAAAGTGGTATCAGAGCCAATCTGTTACTTTATTACAGGTTAAGATCCAAACACAACAATAATCATGGCAGCAATTCCTCCACCAACACCTACTGTTTCTGAAAAGGCTCCTACTACTGTGAGTCGTTATGAACCAATCAGAGTTCCTATTCTGAGGCCATTAGAGTATGCTATGTGGAAGGTCAAGATGACTATGTTTCTGGAGGCTACAGATCCAGAATATCTTGACAGGATTTATGAAGGCCCTCACAATCCTACAAAGCTATCTGTTGCAGTTGCTGGTGAAGAAGCAAAAATGGTTCCAAAGGAAAAGAAGGACATGACTCCTGAAGATCTATCATCAATTGCTAAGGATGCAAAAGTTAGGCATTTACTGCATAGTGTTTTAGACAATGTTATGTCTAACAAAGTCATTAACTGCACCACTGCAAAAGAGATATGGGATGCTCTTGAAGTCAGGTGTCAAGGAACTGCGGCTATTAAGAAGAATAGGAGAAACATACTCACACAAGAGTATGAGCATTTTGAGGCTAAACCTGAAGAGACCATGACAGAAACATTTGATAGATTCTGTAAACTGATTAATGATCTGTCATTGGTCAACAAAGAGTATGATCTAGAAGACTCGAATCTCAAGTTTCTTCTTTCTCTACCTGAAAAGTGGGATGTGAAAACAACCACTATTAGAGACAACTATAATCTTGCTGAAACAGAGATTGATGAAATCTATGGATTGCTCAAAACTCATGAATTGGAAATGGAGCAGAGAAACAGGAGATCAAGCAGGAAAAGAAAGTCTGTTGCTCTTAATGTTGAAGAGAAGCCTCAGAAGAAAGAGGCAACAAGAAGGAAAATGAAGGGAAAAGCTTTGGTCATACATTCAGAAAGTGAATCACCAAACTCTGATTATGATTCAAACTCTTCTGAATCATCTGACTCTGAGGATGATGAAGAAGAAATGAGAAAAATGGCTGTGTTGATGGTGAAGACTTTCAAGAAAATGGGCTTCAAGAATTTCAAGAAAGGAAAAAGGTTTTCTAAGGATTCAAATGAAGACAGGAAAAACTACAGGAAGTCTGATAAGAGAGATTCTAAAGGGAAGAAGGATAAGTCTGAAATTCAATGCTACAAGTGTAAGGAGATGGGTCACTATGCTCCTGAGTGCAAGAAGGGTAAAACTGGAAAGGTACTCTACACTAAAGGCAGAGATTGGGCAGATACTTCAGATTCTGATGAAGAAGTGAACTATGCTCTCATGGCTACTACTGAATCAGAATCCTCTGAAAATCAGGTACCTCTAACTACCTATGCTTATAATATTGATGACATTGCTCAATTAAGAATTTATCTTAAGTCATTGCATATAAGCTATAGGGATCAGACTTTAGAAAATGAGAGGATAAAAGCTGAAAATTCTGAACTTAAGGTAAGAAATAAACTTGTTGAAGAAAAACTTGAAAACATGCAACAAGTTCAGAAAGAGAGAGATGATGCTGTTTGTAAAGAACAGAATTTGCTTCAGAAGTATAAACAACTAGAGTCAGAGTTGAAGGAAGCAAATAATAAAATTAGGACTTGGACTAATTCTGGAAAGGACACTCAACAGATTTTTCAAACAGACACTGTTGGTCTAGGTTATAATGAGGGAGATGAACTTAGATTTCAAAATCAAGTTAAAGTCAGAACTCATTTTGTTCATGGAACCAGTAAATTTTTGTCTGAAAATGAAAAGGAAGCTGTCAAAAGTAAACCAGTAAAAACTAGTGTTAAACAGGTTAATATTGGTTCAATGACAGATAAACAACTCAAACATAAACTGAAGGAGTTAAAATCTGTTGAGAAACAGAAAGTGTCAAACAAGAACAGAAATGGAAAAGTAGGCATCACTTCAGGAAATAAACTAATGCTTGATAGTTATGCTCCAAGAAAGACATGTCATAACTGTGGTAGTACTAAGCATCTTGCAAATTTCTGCAAGAAAAATAAAAATATAAATTCTTTACCTACAAAGTCTGAGGTAAAGAAGGATTTTGCTAGAACTAAGCCACAGACTTTATGCACACACTGTGGAAGCACTTGGCATTCCATTTATACTTGCAGAGAATATCATGCTATCTATTATAATTACTATGAACTAAAACCCAATCTGAAATGGGTTAAAGTTGATACTGCAAGTGTAAACACTGATACTGTTAGCTCAAACTCTGATAATGTTAATTCCGCTGCACAAGCTAACAAAGTTAAGAATGCCAAAATATCCAAGCAAGTCTGGATCCTTAAAACTAATCCTCAGTAATTGTTTGTGATTGTAGGGTAACAGGGAGGCAACCCTAGTCGTGGACAGTGGATGTTCAGGACACATGACTGGAAATAAAGCCCTGCTATCAGAATATGAGGAGAAGGCTGGCCCAAAAGTTTCCTATGGTGATGGCAATGTAGGAAGAACATTGGGATATGGCAATATTAATCTTGGAAATGTCATCATCAACAATGTAGCTCATGTCCCAGGACTCAAGCATGACTTGTTATCTGTGAGTCAAATCTGTGACAAGGGATATCATGTAGATTTTCAACCTGAATATTGTGAAGTAATCAGCAAATCTACAGGAAAGGTTGTTCTAGTTGGTCACAGGCAAAACAACATTTATGAAATCAAGCTTTTGATAGACTCTGTTGGAAAAGCTGTTTGCCTGTCAACAAGAATGACTAGTGAAGAGAGTTGGAAGTGGCACAAGAAACTCTCACATTTGAACTTGAACAACATCAATGAATTGATCAGAAAGGATCTTGTAAGAGGACTCCCAAAGGCTCTGTTAAATGTTGATGGCCTATGTGACTCATGTCAGAAGGCTAAACAAAGGAAGTCATCTTTCAAGAGCAAGACAGAATTTTCTATCACTGATCCCTATCATCTTCTGCATATTGATCTCTTTGGTCCAGTAAATGTCATGTCTATTGCAAGGAAGAAATATGCTTTAGTCATTGTTGATGAATACACTAGATTCACTTGGGTGTATTTTCTAGCAAAGAAGGATGAAACTGCATTAACTCTGATGGAGCATGTGAAGCTTCTGGACAAAGGATCAAGCAAAAAAGTCAGAATCATCAGAAGTGATAATGGAACTGAGTTCAGAAATGCAACAATGGAAGAATTTTGCAAGGACAATGGAGTGAAACAAGAATTTTCAGCACCTGGTACACCACAACAAAATGGTGTAGTTGAAAGGAAAAATAGAACCTTAATTGAAGCTGCCAGAACTATGCTTGATGAAGCAAAATTGCCAACTTATTTCTGGTCAGAAGCTGTTCAAACTGCTTGTTTTACTCAAAATGCAACACTGATCAATAAGCATGGAAAGACACCATATGAGATGGTGAAGAAAAAGAAGCCTAACCTGAAATACTTTCATATTTTCGGGTGCAAATGTTTTGTTTTGAAGACTCATCCAGAACAGTTGACAAAGTTTGAGCTAAAGGCAGATGAAGGAATTTTTGTTGGTTATCCACTGTCAACAAAGGCATTCAGAGTTTACAATCTGAGAACTAAAATGATCATGGAATCTATACATGTTTCTTTTGATGATAAGAAGATAACTGGACTTGAAGACAAAGATGAATATGATCAACTGAACTTTGAGAATGAAGATTTAAACTCTGATGAAACAATTCTGACAGACTCTGTTGAAACAAACTCTGAACCTCTACTGGTAAACACTGGAGAAACTTCTCAGTCACAACTAAGGGGAGAACCAGTTGAGGGGGAGCATGATCAAGATGAAGACTCAAACACTGATACTGAGTCAACTGAAAAATCTGGATCAAACTCTGATGCTTCAAACTCTGAAAATTCAAATTCTGACTCTGGGCAGTCAAGTTCAGGGGGAGTCTCAGAAAACGAAGATAGATCACAACAAAATCAGGAGAGCATGGATCAAGGGGGAGGATCACATGCTGATAGAAGTCATTTACCTTCTGCTAGAAAATGGACTAAATCTCATACACCTGATTTGATAATTGGTGATCCAGATGCAAAAGTAAAGACAAGAAGTGCTACTGCAAGTGAATGTCTGTTTCATGCATTCTTGTCTAAAAATGAACCAAAGAAAGTGGAAGAAGCTCTTCAAGATGCAGACTGGATAACAGCAATGCAGGAAGAGTTGAATGAATTTGAAAGGAATGAAGTTTGGACTCTTGTATCAAGGCCAAAGAACAGATCTATTGTTGGTACTAAATGGGTTTTCAGAAACAAGACTGACAGTGAAGGTGTTATCACAAGGAACAAGGCTAGACTGGTAGCAAAAGGCTATTCACAGCAGGAAGGAATAGACTATGATGAAACATTTGCTCCAGTTGCAAGATTGGAGGCAATTAGAATTTTTCTAGCATATGCCTCTCACAAGAAATTCAAAGTGTTCCAGATGGATGCGAAAAGTGCTTTTCTGAATGGAAAGTTTGAAGAAGAAGTGTTTGTTGAACAACCACCAGGATTTGTGGACCCCAAATATCCAGATTATGTCTACAGGCTAGATAAGGCACTATATGGACTTAAGCAGGCACCAAGAGCATGGTATGAGACACTTGCTCAGTTTCTTCTAGAAAGTGGATTCAACAGAGGAACAATTGACAAAACTCTGTTTTATTTCAATCAAGGAAGTGATCTCCTTTTAGTTCAAATTTATGTTGATGACATCATCTTTGGGTCTACTAATGATAAACTCTGTAAGAAGTTTGCCAAGCTCATGCAGTCCAGATATCAAATGAGCATGATGGGAGAGCTTAGTTACTTTCTAGGCCTACAGGTGAAACAAACAGATGATGGAATTTTCATTAATCAAGAAAAATATACCAGAAATCTTCTCAAGAAATTTGGTATGCTTGACTGTTCATCTGCATCAACTCCCATGGCAACAGCAACTAAATTGGACAAAGACACAGGAGTTTCAGTGGATATGACAAACTACAGGGGCATGATAGGATCTCTCCTATACTTGACAGCTAGTAGGCCTGACATCATGTATGCAACCTGTCTTTGTGCAAGGTTTCAGGAAGATCCTAGAGAGCCACATCTGACAGCTGTGAAAAGAATCTTCAAGTATCTCAAGGGCACCATATCATTAGGTCTGTGGTACCCTAGAGAATCAGATTTCAAGCTACTTGGGTATTCTGATGCAGACTTTGCAGGCTGCAAGGTAGACAGAAAGAGCACTAGTGGAAGTTGTCAATTTCTTAGTGACAGACTTGTTTCCTGGTACAGCAAGAAACAGAAATCAATCTCCACATCTACAGCAGAAGCAGAGTATATTGCAGCTGGCAACTGTTGTGCACAGATCTTATGGATGAAGAATCAATTGCTGGATTATGGATTGAGGTACAGTAATATTCCTATTTACTGTGATAATCAAAGTGCTATTGCTATGACAGGTAATCCAGTACATCATTCAATGACCAAGCACATCAGCATAAGGTACCACTTCATCAGAGAACATGTGGAAGAAGGAAATATTGAACTACATTTTGTATCTACAGAACAACAGCTTGCAGATATCTTCACTAAACCATTGAGTGAAGCTACATTTACAAGACTGGTCAATGAACTAGGAATGGTCTCTGGTTCTGACTAGGAATGTTGGTTAGATTCAAATTTTACTTATGTGGTGTATTACTCATATTTCCTGTTTGGTTAAATGCTAAGTGAACTCTGTTGACTAAACTCTGTTATGCATACTCTGTTAAACTCTGTCAGCATGCCTATATGTAATTCACTGTTAATAAGTTTGTTAAACTCTGTGAACTCTGAGTTGATTTTTGTCTGAATGAAAACACCAATGAAGAAATATGTATGAAGCATGATTCTCAGCAATTAATCATGAATCTTTCTGAGTTATTGTGATCTAATCTTAGATTGTGCAGAAAGTTAACACAAGCATGATACTGGCTCATATTTATAGCATCTCTTAGTTTATTTTGTCCTAAACTCTGAGTCTATAAATACTGTGTGCATTACCTTACAAGAAAAACTACTGATGTTGATGAACTCTAAACTCTGTTAGTTATACTCTGGTAGAATAAAAAGCTTACTGCAATACCCCAAAGAAAATGTATATAGGTTGTTATACTCCTTTGAGATTATGTTGGATATTAGGATGACCCAAGAACCTATTGGTATATAATATGTGCTAAAATTCTCTAATTTTTGGTGACTAGTTAAATACTAGGATGACCCATGAACTTATCAAAATGATAAGGGCTAAAATTTTTGAATTTTTGGTGACTGGTTCCAACCTCTGATTACTGGAATAAAAAAAATAAAAAAATAAAAAAATAAAAAAATAAAAATGAAAATAAAAAAAAATATATAGAGGGGGTATAAAATAAAAGTTACTATATATAGTTATGAGTACTTCAGAGTTTAGCTTTCATCATACAGTCAGTGTTTACTATAACAGGTTGTGCATCCAGTGTTTATTGATTTACTTTATGGATTTTATAAAAAATTAGATACTCTAAAAATTGATTTAGTAAACTCTGCTTCACACACACATATTCACAACTGTGCAATTTATGAAAGGGTTTCGGTGATAAAGTTGGAGAATTGACAAACGCTGTTGATTCGTGATTTGTACTCTAAGGTAAATTTTCACTTGGACAATTTGAAAATCTTGGAGTAAATAGGGATTTTGACAACTGTTAATCAGTGGATTGTTGATGAATGTGTTCTTTATATGATTACTTTAATTAGTTTTCATATTCTCTTCTTGATTTATTTTCTTGAAGAACAGTTCATAAAACATAAATAAAAGTTGCAGAACACAATGAATAAGATTAGAGAAACATAATTTTTCATTGATAATAAGAAAGAGATTACAAGCAAACTTTACATCTTTTTGTTCTCTCTATCTGCTAATCTATTCAACAGGAAAATAAAAGGTCAGTCCAAACCACTCCATTGTTAGCAAAAATTCCCAGATCCCATCTTTGCCACTTTATTTGGGTGGAAGTTGAAGGGATAAGGTTATTTTTGCTGACATATTCATTAACAATGGTTGGTGGTGTTGGATGAGGATGCCTTCGAGGAGAGCCATGCCAATGTTGCTTGGAGGGCAGCATCGATGTCGATCACCCTTGCAGGTTTCTCTCTCTCGATCTCTTCCAGACCAGCATCCATTTCCAACCACAGCGTCTCAAGCTGCCTTTCCCACTCAAACGCTTCAAATTCTTCACGCGTATAGCTGAAGATGTCCCTATTCTCGACAAGATGAAGGTTCTTTTCTTTGATGGTAAGGTTGGCCATTGTTTTTCAGAGTATTTGGTTTGAAGGGTTTGTGATTTTACAGGGGAGACTGAAAGGTTAAAGGTTTAATGAACTAATCTGAGCAAGTCTCTAGGCCTTAAATAGAGATGGGTAAGAACGAAGTTCTTAAACGCTTCGTATTCTGGTTATTAAAGCCAACAGGTAAACGCTTCAAATTCTGGTTTTACTTGGGTCCAGATATTTTAAAAGAGTATTATTTGATTTTTGTTTAAATCAAATATTTTAATGTTTTAATTTTCAAAATATTCTTCTTAAAAATAAGCGCACGTGACCCACTCGCCCATTAATGTGTCCCACTTACCTATTATCGTGTCCCACTACACATTAATCAAGGAACTGATTGAGTGTTTGTTACATAAAAGATTGGGTTTTTAATTACTTTAATCACTTTTGTGTCCAAACGATTGTGTTTTATTCTTACATCTCACAGTTCTCTTATTTTTCACTTGGGCATTCACGCAAACACCTTTTCTACATACATTTCTCTTGGAAATTCTTGCAAATTTCTTAACTCCATGGCTTCTAAAGCATTCACTGCTCTTGGTTTACGGTTTGTTCCTAACAACTATGAAGCTCCACTCTATCATCAACGCGTTCCAGAATCGTTTCATCTAATGCAGAACTTCTTGAGGGATTCAGAGATTGGACAAGCTCTGGTTGGACCTGCTACTCTCTCTGCGTCTCAAATTGCTACATTTTGGCAGAATTCAGTTTATGTGGATGGAGGAGAGAATGGGACTCCTAACATCATCTTCACGTATGAAGCACAAGATTATGTGATTACTCCACAGACTGTAAGAGATACAATGGGGTTTGACACACATACTTCTTATACTCTGGTTAATGAAACTTATTTGAGAGAGATGCTACAAGAGATAGGTTACATGGAATCTCTTGACAAGCTTGGCGGTATAAAGAGACCAAATCTAAGAAAGGAATGGAACTTTTTCTTTGATTGCATCACAAGGACGTTCCAGAAGAAAGTCACCAACTGGGATGCCATTCTAATAGACAGTCTTCAAATCGGGTATTCTCTACTCTATGGTACTAATTTTGATTTTGGTCGACATGTTCTGATGAGCTTAGGTGATAAACTGTCAGAAACTACTACTGTTTATTATGCTCGTTTTTGTCAAATGCTGTTCAATGCTTGTGTACCTGGTCTCGAAATTGATGATACTGATGAAATTGATCCTTTTAGAGTCAATAAGAGAATATTCTCTGATATAACTAACAAGGATGTTGGTAAAGCAAATCTCCCTGCTTTTGTCATGCCACTTGCTCTGCAAAATTTTCTCAATCAACCACAAGAACCAAAACAACCTAAACCACAACAAGATCAACAAGAACCACAACAACAACCATAACAACAACCTGAACCACACCTTGAACCTGAGCCTGAACCGTTAAACATTGATCGTACTCAAAAACCAAACACTGAATCACCTGCTCACTCAGCACCTACAAAACAACCTTCACCCACTCCACAAACAAACTCTGAATCGTCAAAAGCCCCACCAGAATCACAGTCAGCACAAAGAGTTAAGAAGGCAGTTACTAAACAACATGCAAGTGTTAAGCAGGTGAAAGAGACACAAAGAAAATCAAAGCAGACATCTTCTGAAGCTGTTTATACTAGAAGAGTGAAAAGAATAAAAATTCGGGCAAAAATACCTAAGTCACCATCTAGTGAAGAGGATTCAGATAATGTACCTCTAGAAAAACGAAGAAAACTGATATTCTCTGATTCTGTGGATGAAGATATTGATGCTCCAGAGGTCGTTTCACAGCAAACACCTCCTGTTGCGGTTGAGAAAGATGCAATGCCTGCAGAGGACAAAATGCCTGCAGAAGAGGATGCTAGAGATGGTCTTTCTCCGATAAATGATATTCTTGATTCATTTATGCCATTCTCTGATCCTATCTCTGATATTGGTGTAGCTGATCAACCTACGGTTGGTCTTTCTGAAGCTGTGGCATCCCATACTAAGTTAATATCTGATGCTCACCAAACTGTTGAAGGAGGAGAAGAAATTGATCAGGCAACCAAGGTCACTTCTCAGTCTATGCCTGTTGCTGAACCTGAGCAACATGGAGAAAATCTTGACAAGCCTACAGAAGAAATTGCTAAAATTATGGCTGAAGATGAACCTGCTAAAGCTACAAGTGTTGAAACTGGAGGTGAATGTAGTGCAAACTCTGATGCTGCACCAGTACAAACAGACAATAAACATACACCTTTCACTCAACCTTGTACTTCTCATGAATTTGAGAGAGCACAATTTGCAAAGAATGCTGTTGAATGGTACAAAGAGGATTGTATTTTTCCACGAGGAAGAGCAGCTGATTTTGTTAAGAAAAATGCTGATACTATCTCCAATCCAGAGATTCTTTCTTGCTTGAAAGCAACTGTAGTTCAAGTCAAAACTCTGGATAGAAGATTTGATGATACTACATTGGCAATCACTGCTTTGCGAAATGAGGTTGTAGCTAGAGAGATGAAAATGGAAAGAGATTCAAAACTAGTGACTACAAAATTCTCTAAAGCTCAAGACAATATCTTTGCCAGGCTGAGTAAAGTTGAAGAGAATCAGTCTGACTTATCTGCTAAAATTGATTCTATTGCTACTTCCCTGGAGTTAATTACATCTATTCTTATGCCTGATGATGTCAAAAAGGGGGAGAGAGTTGTCAGAAGGGATAGTGCTGGAGATGGAGGGGCGAGTAGTAAAGGAAAGAACAAGGCTGAAGAGGCTCAAACTCTGAGAACTAGCAAGTCATCTAAATCACAGTCTGTTGGGAGAAATACTGATACTCAAGGTACTTCAAAGACCAAGAGTATGCTGTTACCTTCTAATCCACAAACTGATGAAGAATTGGCTGCTAAGCTGTTTATTGAAGAGAATGAGGAAGGAGTTACGATTGAGGACATTGAAGCTGAAGAAAAGAGTCTACAAGAAGAACATCTTAAATCTTTAAAGTCTGGTAAGGTACAAAGAGGAAAAGCTCCTAGACCTGTTGTTAAAGGTGTTGTGATCAGAGAAAGGGCTGATGTTAGTCAAAGATCTCGGTTTTCAAAGGAAGAAATTGCAGCAGAGGCTAAACTCAAGCTAAAAGGCATTGAAGGAGAAAGTTCACAAAAGAAAGTTACAACTTCTGTTGCATCACAAGCAATGATCACACCTTTACATTCTTCTCAGTTGAAATCGGTTTTTGGGAAAGGAATAATTCATGATCAAATGTATTATCTGGAGTTTCTATGAATGTTTCTGATGGAAAAGCTTTATCTGGCAAAGTTGGTAATAATAAGGGTGGACTAGGTTCACACAGAGACAAAAGGCAATATACTGGTCCTAGAGATCCTTCTTCACTGGCTGTTCCAGGTCGTGGTGTTCCTCAAGAGAGTTTGGACAGACTGGAATCAGTACAGTTAGTTCATCAGAAGAGTTTAAACCAGGATTTTCTTTTGTACTTCATGGCTGATGGGACAGTATTTAAAGTTGGTGAGAATGATATTGATTTGAAATGTTGGGAAGAACTAGAGTATGTTCTATATCTTCTCAAGGTGAATAGTCAAAGGACTCAATCAGTTGCTAATGTGCTCAGACAGAGAATGACTCAGAATCTGGCAATCAGAGGAGAGAAATATAATAGCAGATATGTTCCTAAATACAGGGATTACAAAGGAAATCTCATTGAAATGAAGAAAGGTACTACAAAGTTAAAGACTGATTTAGGAATCACAGTACTTGATTTCAATTCACAGTCAGAAAAAGTCAGATTTATCAGACTGGGAAATGAGATGAGAAGGAACAAAATTTATGATCTTAGGGCTGCTATCTACCAGACAGATGAAATTGATCCTCAGCTCAGAGAAATTAAAGAAGCTACGAAGATTGAGCTTGAAAATGCAGAAAGAAGATTGCTGATAGACTATCTCAGAGCTATGCCAGATCTTGAAATGATAAGAGATTAAGGTCTGTAAGGATTTTCTTATTCTCTGTAGTTTTTATTAAGTAGAAGCTTAAACTCTGAATTTGTATAAACACTGTATTTGTCTATTTGTTTTGACATCATCAATTATTGTCATTAACTTGTGCATTTTTGCTAATGAACAAGTTGGGGGAGATTGTTAAATATAATTGATGTGTTTTAATCAGTGTTTAAGTGTTACAGTGAATTATCAGAGTTTAGCTGGAAGCAGTCAGAGTTTAGTGTAAACTCTGACAAATGGAAGCTCGACAGAGTTTGTCAAACTCTGTCTGGAGGAAGCGTCTACTGGTCAACAGTGATTGAAGATTTATTATGGAAGCGATATCTTTGAAGATTGGATAGCTATCAAAGAGATCGAGTTGACATAGGAGACGTGTGACAATCTGTAATTGATATCATTGTATAGCTGATTATTAGGAATATCAATTAGAGATTGTATCGTAGCTGTATGTTATATAAATACAGTTAGGTTAACCCTAGAAGGGTATCGTACAACGAATTATCTTGATTGTAACCTAGCAGCTCTTTGTGATTTTTTACATCACGAAGAGGGTTCGTAATACAGGAAGTTTTTAAGTGCATAAACGCTTTTACTTGTTAAACTCTCATACAAAGTTGATTATTAATTGTGTATTCGGCCTAACATATAATACACGTAATATATATATAAGAGTCCTTACATTTAAATCTAAATAGCAGCTCTCTGTATTTCTGGACTTGTTCTTTATAGTTTCTGTATTCCCAGAAATGGCTTGCTGAATGTCATAACATCTTGCTGAAGGATGAAATCAGCTTGCTGATTTCGTATGGTTCCTGTGTAAATATTTCCTGAAACGGCTTGTTGAATGTCCTGTTACAGCATGTTAGAATAGCAAAATATATGTAATCAATTAACCATCAAAATCAAGTGGGCTTTCAGCTTCATCTAATGGCTTAGTGAATATGTCAGCTAGTTGTTTCTCTGTGGGAACATAATGTAACTCAATGGTTCCATTAATTGCATGCTCCCTTATGAAGTGATATCTGATGTCAATGTGCTTTGTCCTAGAATGATTGACAGGATTGGAAACTATAGAGATTGCACTTATGTTGTCACGCATGATTGGAATTCTTTCCAACACAAGTCCATAATCTCTAAGTTGGTTTCTGATCCAAAGCACTTGAGCACAGCAACTTCCAGCAGCTATGTACTCAGCTTCAGCTGTGGAAGTTGACACAGATTGTTGTTTCTTGTTGTACCAAGAGACTAACCTTTGTCCAAGAAACTGGTAGCTACCTGAGGTGCTTTTCCTATCCAATCTGCATCCAGCATAATCAGCATCAGAATAACCAACCAGATTGAACCATGTGTCCTTCGGATACCATAACCCCAAGTTTGGTGTGCCCTTCAGATATCTGAAAATCCTCTTTATTGCTATCATATGTGATTCCCTTGGATTTGATTGAAACCTTGCACACAAGCATGTTGCAAACATGATGTCTGGCCTACTAGAAGTGAGGTAGAGTAGAGAACCAACCATGCCTCTGTAGATTGAGATATCTACCTTCTTGCCCTTAACATCTTCATCTAACTTGGTGGTAGTAGCCATGGGTGTCTTTGCAGACGAGCATTCTTCTAAGTCAAATTTCTTCAATAGATCCTTGATGTATTTGGTTTGACTTATAAAAATGCCATCCTTCCTTTGACTCACTTGCAGCCCAAGAAAGAATGTTAATTCTCCCATCATACTCATCTCATATCTGCTCTGCATGAGCTTAGAGAATTTCTCACACAGCTTCTCATTTGTAGAGCCAAATATGATATCATCCACATAGATTTGAACTAAGATAATATCATCACCATGTTTCTTGTAAAACAGTGTCTTGTCTAGTGTGCCCCTAGTGAATTGGTTCTCCAGTAGAAATTCTGACAATGTGTCATACCATGCCCTAGGAGCTTGCTTAAGTCCATACAATGCTTTAAGCAATCTGTAGACAAAGTGAGGGAATTGTGGATCCTCAAAGCCAGGTGGCTGTTGCACATATACTTCTTCTTCCAACTCCCCATTCAGAAATGCACTCTTGACATCCATTTGATAAACCTTGAAATTAGAATGTGCAGCAAATGCCAAGAAAATTCTGATGGCCTCTAGTCTAGCAACAGGGGCAAAAGTCTCATCATAGTCAATGCCTTCCTGTTGAGAGTATCCTTTTGCAACCAACCTTGCTTTGTTTCTTATGACTACACCATTTTCATCCATCTTATTCCTTAGAACCCATTTTGTTCCAACAATGGTTCTATCCTTTGGTGCAGGCACAAGTTCCCATACTTTGCTTCTTTCAAATTGGTTTAGCTCCTCTTGCATAGCAGTTATCCAATCAGGATCCAACAATGCATCATCAAGTTTCTTAGGCTCAACTTGGGATAGAAAGCAACCATAGAGACATTCCTTTAGAGTTGCTCTCCTTGTCCTCACTCATGTATTTGGATCTCCAATTATCTGATCTATAGTATGTGATCTATCCCATTTCCTTGTATGTTCAGATTGATTTCTCAACCTTGATGTTGCTTCATCATCCAGATCATGATCATTTACATTTCCTCCCCCTGTGAAGTTGCCACTAATCACAGGTGTGTCTTGGATGCTTGTTTCTTCATTGTTGGTTGACACAGGTTCTTCATTCACTTGAGTTTGTTGGATTGTGGGCTCAAGTTCAGTTTCAATCTCCTCATCAGAATCATCTAGATTGTCAAACTTCAAAGGATCTTTATCTTCATCATTGGCTTCTTCTAATCCAGGTAGTTTGCTGTCATCAAATGTCACATCTGTGTTTTCCATAACTTTCTTTTGAGTGATGACATAAACTTTGTATGCAATTCTTTCCATAGAGTAGCCAAGAAAAATTCCTTCAAATGCTTTTGCATCAAACTTTCCAACATATTCTGAATTGTCTTTTAACACAAAGCATTTGCTTCCAAAAGTATGAACATACTTTAGAGTGGGCTTCTTTCCAGTCATCAAGTTGTAAGGTGTCTTTCCAGTGTTTTTGTTGATGAGGGTTCTGTTTTGGATATAGCATGCAGTGCTCACAGCCTCAGCCCAAAAACATGTAGGCATCTTTGCATCAAGTAACATTGTTCTAGCAGCCTCAATCAGAGTTCTATTCTTTCTCTCAACAACTCCATTTTGTTGTGGAGTCCTTGGAGCTGAGAATTGTTGAGAAATACCATTCTCTTTGCAGAATGCTTCAAGCATGGCATTTCTGAACTCTGTTCCATTATAACTTCTTAATGCAATCACACTTGCATTGTTGGCCTTTGCTTCCTTGTCAATTTTCTTTATATGCTCAATGATTACTTGTGGAGCCTCATCCTTTGATGCCGGAAATTCTACCCATGTATACCTTGTGAAATCATCAACCATCACCAGAGCATACTTTTTCCTTCCTAGTGACATAATATTGACAGGCCCAAACAAGTCCATATGAATTAGTTGTAGGGGCTTGGTTATTGATGTCATTGTCTTTGACTTGTGGCTTGATCTTTTCATTTTTCCCTTTTGACAAGCCTCACACACTCCTTCTTGACAGAATTCAAGCGTGGGCATGCCTCTCACTAACTCCCTTTTGACTAGAGAATTAATGCCTTTGAAGTTCAAGTGTGATAGCTTCTTATGCCACAGCCAACTTTCTTCATTTGATGCTTTTGAGTAAAAGCAACAGATTTTGTCCTTGTTTGCAGAGTTCATATTGGCTACAAACAGGCTTCCTTTCCTTACTTCAGATAGAGCAAAGTCACCAGTCTTCTTGTGGGTGATCAAACATTCATCTTTGTCAAAATTCACTTTGAAGCCTCTGTCAGTAAATTGACCAACACTCAGTAGATTGTGCTTGAGCCCCTTGACCAGTGCTACATTTTTAATGATGACATTTCCAATTTCCAACTTGCCATATCCCAGTGTGTTGCCAATGCTGTCATCTCCAAAAGCAACCATTGGGCCAGCCTTCTCCTTATATTGTGATAGCAGGGCCATATCACCAGTCATATGGTTTGAGCATCCACTGTCCAAAATCCACATGACCTTCCTTTCACTTTCTTTGCCCTGCAAACACAAAGGTATTACTTCTCCTTTGGTACCCAAACAAGTTTGGGTCCATGTGGCTTAACAACAGTTTTTTCATAAACAGGATGCTTATCAATTTTCTTGATGTTAGTCTTCTTGTCACTGTTAGAAGTCTTAGAATCAGGGATCTTTGACTTAGGTGACAGAGGCACCTTCCTAACTTTAGGAGGACTTGAAGACTTTGTTCTTGTGTAGTGTGTGTGAACATTGTGACTGATGCAACCTTCCATGAATTGTCTTCTCAAATTAAAGCAACTAGTCATTACATTAATGTTACATGGCATACAATCAAATTTATCACAGAAAGGAGAGTCTCTATGTCTTAAAGGCACAGAGCAATCATAGAATGGTTTAGTAACACTACCAGATGGTTTCTTGCATGCATGAGTTAAATGATTAGTGCTAAAACAATTTTGACAAACTTTCCTAGGGGCATTTGGCACATAAGCATAATTGTTGTTCTTGTTAATCCCTAATTTTCCATTCCTGTTTTGTTTCTTTTTAGCCACTTTATTCTCAAACTCATTATTCCCAGCTGAAACAAACTTCACAAATTTCTCAAGTCTAGGTCTACCTCCTACTGGCTCCTTGCCTTTGGTTTTTACATTCTCACTCTTAGAGGATGCTTGTTGTTCATTTGATTGTGCCTTATCTTCATCATCCAACATTTGCTTACTGAGTAAGGCATCCTCATCAATCTCAAGTGTTGGTGTTTTAAATATTGGGGTCTCAACCTTTTTCAAAACCTGAGGCACTTCCTCTTGAACAACAATGTCATCTTCAATGACTGCATAGCCTTTCCTCTGTTTGAGAGTGTCATAATCAAGTCCAATAGCAGCCTTAGGTCTAGCTAGATTTTTCTCATGGTAGGACTGCAATAAACTAGAGGAATTCTTAAATGTTTTCAATTTAAATTCATTTTCAGCTAGTTCATCCCTAAGAGCTTTCTCAACTTGACTAGCACATAGAACCTTATTCTTTAGATATTCGATTTCTTGTTTAAGGTTTTCTACTTGCAAAGCATTTAGTTCTAGTTCCTCATTTCTTTTGTTCAACAGTTCATTCTTAGTAGACAGTTTAGCAATTTCTTCATTAGCAGCAGTCATACTAGTATGAATATTAAACATCTCAACAGATAGTTGTTTGAACCATAGTAGTGAGGGATGGTACCTGAGAGTCTGATTCAGACGGTTCTTCCTTGGAGTTGGCCATCAAGGCATAGTTGCAGAATTCTTGTTCTTCTCCATCACTATCAGAATCATCCCAACACTTCCCTTCAGCTATGTAGGCCTTACCTGGTGTATGCTTCTTTAGCAGAGCCTCATACTTAGCTTCAAGCTCAATAAACTCCTTATCCTTCTTTTTAGGCTTCTTGCATTCACTGGCAAAATGCCCTAGGTCATTGCATCTATAACATCTCACAGATGACCTATCCACATAGCTGGTTTTGAATTTGTTTTTGTTTGCTTTCACAGGTGCCTTGCTCTTTTTGAATGAATGAATGATTTTGAGATCTAGACTTGAAGGGCTGATTCCTCTTAAATCTGATGTTTGGGAATTTTCTAGCCATAAAAGCATATGAAGTGTTTTCCATGGCATCCAACTCTTCAAGAGTATAGAACTCATCTTCTTCCTTTTCATCAACAGGTTCAGTCACTTCTTCTTTAGTTTCTTCATTATCTACTATCTCTTCTATTCTCAGTTGACTTGTAGATGCTTCCGGGTCTTGAACGGATTTGTTGACAATCAAGGCACAGGATGTGTTTATCATTCTGCCTTGGTTGGCTTTGATAGCCCTCTTCTGAAGCAACTCAAGCTCATGAGTCTTTAAAACCCCATAGAGCACATCATATATGACTTTGTTCAAATCTCTTTCTCTTAGAGATATGACCCTTTGCTCTAGATGGCTTGGTGCAGATAGTAGAAACTTCATGTTTAATTCCTTAGTGCTGTAAACCTTCCCATTCATTTGAAGCTCAGTCACCAGCTTGTGAAATCTCTCAAACATATCAGTAATACTTTCTTTGGACTATGCCATGAAAGCCTCATACTGTGTGACCAGTATCTATTTCCTATTCTCCCTTACCTCCTCTGTCCCTTCACATAACACCTCGATGTGGTTCCACATGTCCTTGGCTGATGTGCATGATTCTATGTTGGCAAACATCGACATATCCATGGAGTCTATGATCAGCAACATGAGATGACTGTCTAGGGCAACCTTTTCCTTTTCTGAGTCCGTCCATTTGGATGGCTCTTTTGCAACATATGATCTAGGAATGACTATTGTGCCCACTGTAGATTCAGCAATTTCTTGTTATGGTACAAATGGACCATTCTTGAGGATTTCAGGGTAGAGAGGATTGGCAGCTTTGATGAACAACGGCATTTTTATTTTCCAGAGGTTGTAATTCTCTTTGTCGAACTTAGGGACCTTCACCGTACCTGTAGTCTTTGGTGTATTCGAACTCATGATCGTTTTCTGTTTAGATTAAACAACCTGCTCTGATACCACTTGTTGAGTATTGAATAGAGTAAAAGAATACAGAGGGGGGTGAATGGATTCTTGAACTTTTCTTTGTTCTTGAATTTTTGCAACAAGATATGTGTTGAGTGTGTGAGATATGTAAGTGCAGATAACAAAGACAAACACAACACAATATCACTTTAATCTAATATTTTATTAGATAAAGATTTTGCTACAATCTGTGAATACAAATGATAGTATTCTCAGCTTCGTTTTTCTCAGAGAGATATTTCTTCTGTATATGAAAATCTTATCTCCAAAAACTTAAACTTCTAAGGAAGTGAGGCTGTATCCTTATAAACATGGATACACCTACTTACTACAAATAAGGTAGGTAAACAAACTACTTTCCAGTCTGTCTATCTCAATTGAGTAAGAGTCCAAACGGCTACAGATTTGACTTTGCAAAGCCTGTTCAGATCCACTTCTTTAGCTCCTTGTCCCTTTGTCTTATCTCTCCAAGCTTCTTTGTAGGCTTTCCAATGTGCTTTATAGTACATAGTCAAATAAAGCGTCTTGGCTTGTTGCAGGTTTCTGACTTGTACAATTCTTCAGTATTTTGTCTCCAAGAATGTATTCGAGAAGTGGCTACGTGATTGATTCGAGAACTCGAATTGACTTAATCGATAACTCTGAGTTCTCGAATAGTGTTATATTGACATATCGAATCACTTCTCGAATAGCTCTTTTCTTTGGGACTCCTTGAGATATCGAATAGAGCATTTTGACATATCGAATCCCTGAGATGTCGAATAGCTTCTTTAGTCCTTGAGATATCGAATAGAGCATTGACTTGTTGACTCTTAGAGAACTCGAATGATGTTTTGACTTGTTGACTCCATGAGTTCTCGAATAGAGTAATACACATATCGAATCTCTGAGATATCGAATGAGATATCGAACTGTGTATTCAGATATATCGAATAGTGTCTTCTGAGATATCGAATCTCTGACTTCTCGAATAGACAAATGTACTTCTCGAATTGGTACTTAGGCAAATTCTTCATTTCTTCAAATCCCAACTGTGATTATTTGGCAGTCTTTATCTCCTTGCTTGAGGCATGAACCTTGGAACTTCTTTCAAGCATTATTCTTGACTTTATAAGTACAGTTACACAACTAGGATTTGATGCCTATTACAAGTACAAAACAAATAGAAACTCTACAACTAGAGGTTCCCTCAGTTAAGAGGTCATGTAGGTAATGCATAGCATTACACATACTTAGGCTTGTTATTAGATATATTCAGGCATGCCTCTGTGACTAACAGATACCCTGGTAGGGTCGACGTAACCTTAAACTTCTACGAAATCAAGTTTTCCTAGAAGTTGGGGGGAAAATGATATGGGTGAAAAATAATCCATAAAGACATAATTAATATGATATTTATTGGCCCATAAATAAGGCCCGAAACCCTAGTTGGGCATTAAATTTGTAATAAATAATTAGGCTCGAAGAACAGCCCAAACCGGGGACTCCCGGTATAAGCTTGTTTCTAACATGGGCCTGATCCACAAATCGGGAACGTTCTGGAAATAAGGAACGTTCTAGAATATCCCATGGATAAGATGTAGCCTCCAAGGCACCTAATTCGTTATGGAAACAGATTCCTACAAGGAAGGTATAACGCCTTAGAAATTTCAGAATATTTAATTACTAAAAGTTATCTATTTTATATTAAATAAAAAAATTATGTGGTGTGTGAATTGGTTGAGGAAGTATTATATAGTGGAATAATATTTGGAGGTCAGATTGCTAATTTATGTGTGTTATGTAAGCCCGACTATTTTAATTATATTTTTGGGAATTATTTCCTAATTAATATCGTTATATTTACTTTCTGAGAATTTTATAAAATCATCGGAATTAGTAAAAATTATGAAATCTTTCGTTTTATTAACTTTATTAGTTTATTTGAGTTTTAAAAATGTTGTATGGAATTGTTTTGATTTTTAACGATTTTAAAATGATTTTATGAATTCTGTTTCATTTTACGGATTTAATCTTGTAAAATCCGTATTTAATTCGTTTTTGATCCTAAAAATATTTCAAAAATATGTGGGCAATCGTAATTTTGGTGTCTTCATTTTAGAATTTTAAATTTTAAAATTTCAATCATTTTCTTATTAATTTGAAATTTTGGGAATTAATTTTTGTTTATTTAGTGAAATAATAATCATTCCCCATTAATACTTTCCCTTCCCTTTTATTCTAAATCCCTAATTTCCTAACCCATCTATGTTTTGTGTGGTTTTCTCTCGATTATTCTGGAGTGTTCCCGGAGTCTCTCATGCTCTTAACCTCTCATCTCAATCTCTCAAACTCTCGATATCTCTCTCTTGGTTTCCCCTCTTCTCTCCCGTTTCTCTCTCCCCTATGTTCAGTGCGTGTGGTCATGTGTACGGCAGCACCTTGTAATCGGTATGTTGAAGTCAAACAATATGGGTCTGTGTGTATGTTCGATCGTGTACGTGTGTGATGAGTGTGTGTGTGCGTGGACGAACGTGGGTGTGTGTGTAAAGAGGTAAGTGTGTGTGTGTTGAACGATTCTTGCTGTTGGGTTTATGTTGAATGATTGTGCATAACTGTATGTAGGTGTGTGTGGGCTGATCGAACATGAGTGTGTGTGTAAAGCTTGGTAAATTATGTTTGCTCGTATTGATGGTTGAACCATCATGTTGGTTGGGAATGGAAATTGCTGTGCTCGATTTTCACCTGCTTGAATTATTTTGCGACTTATTTGGTTAAAAGCCGATATTCTGTGTGATGAAATTATTTGTTTAATTAACTGTGGTGATTACAAGCTCAGTTAATGCATCTCTAAATTCGAATTACTGGAATATTATTTGATTATTTTCGTGATATAATTGTGAAATATTCGAATCAATAGTAAGTGTGAAATTTCGAGTTGGAAACCCTAAATTAGGGCACCCTCGGGATTTTGCCCCCTCGACAATGATTTAGTTTGAGTCGAGGGTAAAACGGCGATGATGATTATTTTCTGAGCCAAAAATTATTTAATAATTAATATTTGTTATTTATCTAATAAATTGTAATTTTATTATTGAGTTGTTATTAATTGCTTAAATTGTATTGGATTATAAATCAGTGAGTTGGAATGTGACTTGGGATTGGATAATAAATGTGGATTTGATTGGTAATTGATATTTGTGTTGGTTGTGTCGGCTGTATCCCGACTGGCAGTCCCCCGTATAAAGGGGATGCCGTCAAAATTTTTCTAAAATATATATTAAAAATCATTTCTTGGTAAAGAGTATGCATGAATATATAGGTTATACGAGTTGTGAGTCGGGCTTCATATTTTAAAATCTATGTGGTATGTGCTTACGTGGTTATATGGTTAAATACTTTTGTCTGTAGTTTATGTATTGATATTATATGATTAAATAAACATAAATTAGGGAACTATTCGCAGGGGTAGACTAAGTGGAATGTTTATATTGATTAGCGAGTATTGAACAGGATTCTGAAATAGTGTTATATTGTGTGTAGATCCCGTGGATAAAGGGAAGGCTAAAGCTGAGGACGTAAAGACGCTTCGGATTCTGTGATTTTCTATTTAAGGCAAGTAAATTGCTTCAATTACCTTTCAAATGAGTTATGATTATAAAAGTCTGATTCATATGCTTATTTAAATTATTCTTGCTATAATTGTTCTGTTAATTTCCCGAAATTGCGAATACTTAATTGTTATGTCCCAAAATTGATTCCACTGAGTTGTTGATGCTATTAATGAATTGATTTACATCCATATTCCTTGCAAGTGTATTATTCCACTCCTCTTTCAAGTAGACCACTTCACTTATATTTCCAGCGAATTATGATTATCATAACTTGATTCTTATGCATTTGATTTATCCTTGATATAACTGCTCTGATAATTTCCATTGACTTTGAATATTCCATTTTTATACCCCAAGTTGATTATATCGTTTCGTTGATCCTTTTAGTAGCTTGACTTAAATCAATACCCCTGTTTGCCATATCGAACTTGTCGATATTTAATTCAGAGATTACCCGACCTTGTTCTATTTGGTGAGATTTGAGATGTTAACCTGGAACGAAAGTGTTCAGGATGTTTGGTAGTTGAGGTGGTCGATTGTTCCGACACCTGATGTTTAGTTAGGATTGGACTGTTAGTTTTTTTAAAAAATGTGGACCGTAAGGGTCGGACCAGATTCGTGGTCAGAAATAATTAAGGCCAATGTGTGCCGTGAATCCATTAAAGGACATTGCTGTGTGCGTTTGTCCGGGGTTAGTGCGTGACTGATCAGCAGCCTAACCTTATAATTGTTTTTATTTATAAAATGCATGATAGTCCAATCCGCTTCTATTCTATGATTCAGATAAAAGATGAACCTTTAATTGAGATATATATTGTTGAATTGTTAATTCTTGAAAATCTTGCAGACATATCAGTTGTTGATGTTTTAATTTCATACATATATACTTGCTGAGCGTTTTGGCTCACTTGCTTGCTAATTCTGTTTCCTCAGCTAAGCCAGGAGATGTCTAGAAGAAGTGGCCCGTCGGGTTGGGGTAGTCACCGAGGCAGTCAGAGGGTCGAGGCGGTTGGTTGGGTAGTGACATATACCTTGGTTTATATTATATCTGTATTTGTAGGCAGATTATCATATTTAATGGGTTGTATATTATTTGATTCAGTTCTGGGTTGTAATAACTATTGGTAGTTGTTTCATACAGTGACCTATGTGCGGTCTGGGTTGGTTTGGTTCTATTTCCTTATGGTTTAGTATATCTTGTACATGTGGACTGTTTTAGTTATACTTAGTTGCTTGAGCAGGTGATTAGTCCGGTTTATGATTACATCATGCCGAAATTTCTAAGATTTCCCCTATATTAATGTTTAATTGAATATAAGAGTTTATATTATTATTGTTGGCTAGTGAGGGTGTTACAAGTTGGTATCAGAGCCACAGGTCACAGTCACTGAAACAATTAGGTGGGGAGTCGGGGTAGAGTTATAAGAAAGGTTAGGATGGTTTCGTGAGAGACAGGAAGTCTAATTATATATATATATATATATATATATATATATATGTATACTTCAGGCACCTGCTTCTGGTTCCGATTCAGACCCGGACGAGGATCCGGAAGGAGGGGCGTCTGTACCGCAGCAGATTTCCCCAGGGGTTATGCAGCCGTTCGTAGGATCGCAGGGCTCAGTGAATGGGCTAGCATACCAGTATACTCCTCAGCCTGTCCCATATCATGTGTACGAGCGAGTGGCCCGAGAGAGGGACTATCTCTTAGGGCAGATGGCAGAGTGGAGGGCTATGAGGGCTGGGGAGGAGGATCGGGCTAGAGATAGAGATAGAGCGGTAGCTGAGCTGGAGGATGTCCGGAGGCGAGTACGAGCTCTTAGACGTGTTGTCATTAGGCGGGGACGGATGAGATCCCGAGATGAGCCGGCATTTGTGACCCAGCAGGTGACCCTAGGTCTGGTGACGGCAGAGCTGGAGAGCATTCTGGGATCAGCTTGGCGGGGAGAGTCGGATGACGATGATGACCAGTGATGATTAGGGTAGTAGTAGTACGTCAGGATTTGCAGTGCGACCAGTTTTGTTGTATATATCTGTTGTACTGTGACTAGATGTTAGCAGTCTTCTCTTTTAGTATTATGTTGTACCCTTATCGAAGCGTTGTTCTTACGCTTGTATCAGATCCATCTATATATGTCATTATCCCTTTCGCAGAACTGTGTTAAATTTCCTTATACTGTCATTTACTTAAAGCATCTTATTTACTGCTCGTTTCATATTTACCTTCAGCATCATTTCTTTCTAGCATAGTTTTTACTTTCGATACTATATTTGACCTTAGCATTATGACTATTGTTTCTTTATTGCACCTATTGAACGTTTGTGAATACCTTGTGTAACCTTGGATTGATATCCTATTGCACCCTGTGAATCAATTGTTGACCGGAATATTGGTTGGAGACCTCGAATTACCTTTCAGTAATATATGCATTGTTTGTTTAAGTTGGATCATGTTGAGATATTATTTTCTGAACCTGAATCTAATATAATTGTTCATTGATTTCAGAAATATGCCACCCAAAAAGAAGAAACAAAATACCCGAACCCCCGATCAGGGTGAACAAGCTAATCCACCCCCTGTTGGTCAGATGGACCCTGCCTTAGCACAAATATTACAAACTCTTGTTCAGCAGACTGCTACTCTGGCACAGCAACAGCAGCAATTACAGCAGCAATTGTTGGCACAACAGCAACAACAGCAACAACAGCAACAACAGCAACAACAGCAGCAACAGCAGCAGCAGCAGCAGCAGCCACCTGTTCCTCCGGTGGTTACTTTTAAGTCTTTCCAGGCAGTTAAACCTCCTGAGTTTAAAGGGACAGCGGACCCGGTGGAGGCGAGGTCTTGGTTAAAAGAGATGGAAAAAGCCATTACACTGGTTGGGGTCCCAGCAGACAAACAAACTGAATATGTAAGTTATTTCTTGAAGAATGAAGCTACTTACTGGTGGGAGTCGGTGAAAATGTTGGAAGCTACTGAGGTGATTCCTTGGGAAAGGTTCACAGAGCTATTTTTGGAAAAGTATTTCCCCGACTATATGAAAGACCAGATGGAGATGAAGTTTTTGGAGTTAAAACAAGGGAAAATGTCGGTGACAGAATATGAAACCAAGTTTACGGAACTAGCTAGGTTTGCTCCGGCCTATGTGGATACGGAGAGGAAGAAGGCTAAGAGGTTTCAACAAGGATTGAAACCGTGGATTCGTACTAAACTAGCAGTTTTGGAGTTGGAGACTTATGCAGCAGTGGTGCAAAAGGCCATGATAGCTGAAGGGGAAAGCGAATTATACTTCAAGGAAAAAGAAGGAAAGAAAAGGAAGGCTGGGTCAATGGGGGAACGACAAGAGCAAGGCAGTTCTCATAATGTGCCAAATAAAAAGCCAGGATTCCAGCCAGGAAAGTATGGGAACCCTAAGAAGCCGGGATCAGGGAATGGGGGCCAAGGAAATAGAATTCAAGATGCGAGTCAACAGAAATTGGTTAGGCCACCCTTGGCAGAATGCAAAACTTGTGGGAAGAGGCATCCGGGGGTGTGTACAAAGTTGGAGGTGACGTGTTTCAAATGTAATCAAAAAGGTCATTATGCTCGGGAATGCAAGGCAGGAATTGTGTGTCACCATTGTGGGAAGCCAGGGCATATAATGAAAGACTGTAAAGTACATGTAGTGAAACCTCCAGTTCTGGCTAATCCAATACTGCAAGCAATTGAAGCACCCCCAACATCAAGTATCAGACCAGTGGCGAGGACTTTCAACATGACTCTGAACGAAGCTATTAAGAATTCGGATGTGGTAGCAGGTACGCTCCCTGTAAATTCTGTTCAAGCTAAAGTGTTGATTGATTCCGGGGCTACGAAATCCTTTATATCCAAAGAATTTGTTCAAAAGTTAAATTGTGAGGTATGCATGTTACGTGAAGCTATAGTTATAGAAATAGCTAATTCAGAACGAATTCCGGTTACTCAAGTGTGTCCCCGTTGCAAGATTGATATTTCAGGGCATTGTTTTTACGCTAATTTGATACCCTTTCAGTTAGGTGAATTTGATGTTATCTTAGGAATGGATTGGCTAACAGAGAATAATGCCCAAATTGATTGTAAGAATAAGAAGGTGATCCTTAAACCCTCTGATAATGTAGAGGTTACCTTTAGGGGTCAGAGGCAAGATAGGAGATTTTTAACGATCATTCAGACAAAGAGGTTGCTGAGGCAAGGATGCGAGGGCTATATGGCTTATGTCATGGATACTAGTCACGAGGTGCCTAAAATAGAGGAAATTCCAGTGGTGAATGAATTTCTTGATGTTTTTCCGGATGAACTTCCCGGTTTACCTCCGGATAGAGAAATAGAATTTACCATCGATTTAGCCCCCGGAACTGAGCCAGTGTCAAAGGCTCCCTATCGAATGGCACCCGTAGAGATGAAGGAATTGGCAGTTCAATTGCAAGACCTTCTGGAGAAAGGTATTATTAGACCTAGTGTATCACCGTGGGGAGCTCCGGTATTGTTTGTAAAGAAGAAGGATGGAAGTATGAGACTGTGTATCGATTATCGGGAATTAAATAAGATGACCATTAAGAATAAATACCCTTTACCAAGAATTGACGATTTATTTGATCAATTAAAAGGAGCAACTTGTTTCTCGAAGATTGATTTGCGGTCAGGATATTTTCAATTAAAGATTAGACCGGAAGACGTTCCAAAAACAGCGTTTCGGACTAGGTATGGGCACTACGAGTTCTTAGTGATGGCCTTTGGGTTAACTAATGCACCAGCAGCGTTCATGGACCTAATGAATAGAGTCTTCAAGAAGTATTTGGATAAGTTTGTGATTGTGTTTATAGATGATATTCTGATATACTCGAAGACCGAAGAAGAGCATGCAGGGCATTTGAGAATAGCCTTAGAAACGTTGAGGAAAGAGAAATTATATGCGAAATTTTCTAAATGTGAGTTTTGGTTGAAAGAAGTGCAGTTTTTAGGGCATGTCATCAGCAGTGAAGGGATTAAGGTGGATCCTGCTAAAATTGAAGCCGTGATGAATTGGGACAGACCTAAAACACCCACAGAAGTTCGAAGTTTCTTAGGATTGGCGGGATATTATCGAAGATTTGTTCAAGACTTTGCGAAGATAGCCACCCCACTAACAAAGTTGACAAGGAAGAATGAAAAGTTTGTGTGGAATGAGAAGTGTGAAGAAAGTTTCCAGGAATTGAAGAAGAGATTGGTGACTGCACCTGTATTGACACTTCCAGATGAAAAGGGAAATTTTGTGATCTACAGTGACGCATCTCACAAAGGTTTGGGATGTGTACTAATGCAGCACGGAAAGGTAATTGCTTATGCTTCGAGACAATTGAAACCTCACGAACAGAAATATCCTACTCATGACTTAGAATTAGCCGCGATTGTTTTCGCCTTGAAGATTTGGAGACATTATCTGTATGGGGAAAAGTGTGAAATTTACACGGACCACAAGAGTTTAAAATATATTTTCACCCAGAAGGAGTTAAATATGAGACAGAGAAGATGGTTGGAATTACTCAAGGATTATGATTGTACCATCAACTATCATCCTGGGAAGGCGAACGTGGTGGCGGACGCTTTAAGTAGGAAGGAGAAAATCAGTATGTTGACAATGCCTGAGGAATTATACAAAGAGTTTGAAAGATTGGAGATAGAGGTGTGTATGCCTGCAAGTAGTACAGATACGGTGTACACTATGACGTTTCAGCCAGAATTGTTAGAAAAGATTCGCAGATGCCAGGAGGAAGTCATGAGCGGAGATGTGAACAAGTTAACAGGTGAGGAAATATGCACACAGGTAGATGACAAGGGGATATTAAGATTTTCTTCACGTATTTGGATACCCAATGTGACAGAGTTGAAGAATGAGATCCTACAGGAAGCCCACAGTTCAAAGTATTCGATTCATCCAGGGAGTACGAAAATGTATCGAGACTTGAAAAGAAATTTCTGGTGGCCGGATATGAAGAGAGATATTGCTGAATGGGTAAGTAAGTGTTTGACCTGTCAGAAAGTAAAAGCAGAACATCAAAGGCCAAGTGGGATGCTACAACCATTAGAGATTCCCGAGTGGAAATGGGAACATATTGCCATGGACTTTGTGGTTGGATTGCCAAGGACGAGAGCTAATCATGATGCTATCTGGGTAATTGTTGATCGCTTAACGAAATCTGCACACTTTCTCCCAATAAACGAGAGGTTCTCATTAGACAAATTGGTTCATTTATACATAAAAGAGATTGTGGTGCGACATGGAGTTCCAGTATCAATAGTTTCAGATCGAGATCCAAGATTTAATTCGAGATTCTGGAGAAGTTTTCAAGAATGTTTGGGCACCGAATTAAAAATGAGTACTGCTTACCATCCTCAGACTGACGGTCAGAGTGAAAGAACGATTCAAACAATTGAAGATATGCTCCGAGTTTGTGCGTTGGATTTTGCAGGAAGTTGGGATGAACACTTGCCGTTAGTGGAATTTTCATACAACAATAGCTTTCATGCTAGTATCGGTATGCCACCGTATGAAGCATTATATGGACGGAAGTGTCGATCTCCAGTATATTGGGAAGAAGTTGGCGAGCGAAAGATACTCGGACCTGAGTTAGTGCAGCAAACCAAGGAAGTAGTCCAACTTATTCAGAAACGGTTAGTGACAGCTCAGAACCGACAGAAAAAGTATGCTGATTTGGCCAGAAAGAATATGGAGTTCGAAGAAGGAGAACAAGTACTGTTGAAAGTGTCTCCGTGGAAAGGATTGGTAAGATTTGGCAAGAAAGGAAAATTAAGTCCAAGATTTGTTGGGCCTTTTGAGGTATTGAAGAAAGTCGGGAAAGTCGCCTACGAGCTAGCTTTACCGCCTCATATGCAACATATCCATAACGTGTTCCATGTATCCATGCTTAAGAAATACCATTTGGATTCTAAACATGTCATTGAATATGAGCCGATAGAGATTCAGCCAGATTTATCTTATGTGGAGCAGCCTATCAAAATACTAGATCGAAAAGAAAAGGTTTTGAGGAATAAAACAATTCCTATAGTGAGAGTTTTGTGGAGGAACCCCAAGGTGGAAGAATCAACTTGGGAGTTGGAAAGCGATATGCTGGAAAAGTATCCTCAATTATTCTCTTAGGTGAGATTCTGGGGACAGAATCCTTTTAAGGGGGGAAGGTTATAACACCTTAGAAATTTCAGAATATTTAATTACTAAAAGTTATCTATTTTATATTAAATAAAAAAATTATGTGGTGTGTGAATTGGTTGAGGAAGTATTATATAGTGGAATAATATTTGGAGGTCAGATTGCTAATTTATGTGTGTTATGTAAGCCCGACTATTTTAATTATATTTTTGGGAATTATTTCCTAATTAATATCGTTATATTTACTTTCTGAGAATTTTATAAAATCATCGGAATTAGTAAAAATTATGAAATCTTTCGTTTTATTAACTTTATTAGTTTATTTGAGTTTTAAAAATGTTGTATGGAATTGTTTTGATTTTTAACGATTTTAAAATGATTTTATGAATTCTGTTTCATTTTACGGATTTAATCTTGTAAAATCCGTATTTAATTCGTTTTTGATCCTAAAAATATTTCAAAAATATGTGGGCAATCGTAATTTTGGTGTCTTCATTTTAGAATTTTAAATTTTAAAATTTCAATCATTTTCTTATTAATTTGAAATTTTGGGAATTAATTTTTGTTTATTTAGTGAAATAATAATCATTCCCCATTAATACTTTCCCTTCCCTTTTATTCTAAATCCCTAATTTCCTAACCCATCTATGTTTTGTGTGGTTTTCTCTCGATTATTCTGGAGTGTTCCCGGAGTCTCTCATGCTCTTAACCTCTCATCTCAATCTCTCAAACTCTCGATATCTCTCTCTTGGTTTCCCCTCTTCTCTCCCGTTTCTCTCTCCCCTATGTTCAGTGTGTGTGGTCATGTGTACGGCAGCACCTTGTAATCGGTATGTTGAAGTCAAACAATATGGGTCTGTGTGTATGTTCGATCGTGTACGTGTGTGATGAGTGTGTGTGTGCGTGGACGAACGTGGGTGTGTGTGTAAAGAGGTAAGTGTGTGTGTGTTGAACGATTCTTGCTGTTGGGTTTATGTTGAATGATTGTGCATAACTGTATGTAGGTGTGTGTGGGCTGATCGAACATGAGTGTGTGTGTAAAGCTTGGTAAATTATGTTTGCTCGTATTGATGGTTGAACCATCATGTTGGTTGGGAATGGAAATTGCTGTGCTCGATTTTCACCTGCTTGAATTATTTTGCGACTTATTTGGTTAAAAGCCGATATTCTGTGTGATGAAATTATTTGTTTAATTAACTGTGGTGATTACAAGCTCAGTTAATGCATCTCTAAATTCGAATTACTGGAATATTATTTGATTATTTTCGTGATATAATTGTGAAATATTCGAATCAATAGTAAGTGTGAAATTTCGAGTTGGAAACCCTAAATTAGGGCACCCTCGGGATTTTGCCCCCTCGACAATGATTTAGTTTGAGTCGAGGGTAAAACGGCGATGATGATTATTTTCTGAGCCAAAAATTATTTAATAATTAATATTTGTTATTTATCTAATAAATTGTAATTTTATTATTGAGTTGTTATTAATTGCTTAAATTGTATTGGATTATAAATCAGTGAGTTGGAATGTGACTTGGGATTGGATAATAAATGTGGATTTGATTGGTAATTGATATTTGTGTTGGTTGTGTCGGCTGTATCCCGACTGGCAGTCCCCCGTATAAAGGGGATGCCGTCAAAATTTTTCTAAAATATATATTAAAAATCATTTCTTGGTAAAGAGTATGCATGAATATATAGGTTATACGAGTTGTGAGTCGGGCTTCATATTTTAAAATCTATGTGGTATGTGCTTACGTGGTTATATGGTTAAATACTTTTGTCTGTAGTTTATGTATTGATATTATATGATTAAATAAACATAAATTAGGGAACTATTCGCAGGGGTAGACTAAGTGGAATGTTTATATTGATTAGCGAGTATTGAACAGGATTCTGAAATAGTGTTATATTGTGTGTAGATCCCGTGGATAAAGGGAAGGCTAAAGCTGAGGACGTAAAGACGCTTCGGATTCTGTGATTTTCTATTTAAGGCAAGTAAATTGCTTCAATTACCTTTCAAATGAGTTATGATTATAAAAGTCTGATTCATATGCTTATTTAAATTATTCTTGCTATAATTGTTCTGTTAATTTCCCGAAATTGCGAATACTTAATTGTTATGTCCCAAAATTGATTCCACTGAGTTGTTGATGCTATTAATGAATTGATTTACATCCATATTCCTTGCAAGTGTATTATTCCACTCCTCTTTCAAGTAGACCACTTCACTTATATTTCCAGCGAATTATGATTATCATAACTTGATTCTTATGCATTTGATTTATCCTTGATATAACTGCTCTGATAATTTCCATTGACTTTGAATATTCCATTTTTATACCCCAAGTTGATTATATCGTTTCGTTGATCCTTTTAGTAGCTTGACTTAAATCAATACCCCTGTTTGCCATATCGAACTTGTCGATATTTAATTCAGAGATTACCCGACCTTGTTCTATTTGGTGAGATTTGAGATGTTAACCTGGAACGAAAGTGTTCAGGATGTTTGGTAGTTGAGGTGGTCGATTGTTCCGACACCTGATGTTTAGTTAGGATTGGACTGTTAGTTTTTTTAAAAAATGTGGACCGTAAGGGTCGGACCAGATTCGTGGTCAGAAATAATTAAGGCCAATGTGTGCCGTGGATCCATTAAAGGACATTGCTGTGTGCGTTTGTCCGGGGTTAGTGCGTGACTGATCAGCAGCCTAACCTTATAATTGTTTTTATTTATAAAATGCATGATAGTCCAATCCGCTTCTATTCTATGATTCAGATAAAAGATGAACCTTTAATTGAGATATATATTGTTGAATTGTTAATTCTTGAAAATCTTGCAGACATATCAGTTGTTGATGTTTTAATTTCATACATATATACTTGCTGAGCGTTTTGGCTCACTTGCTTGCTAATTCTGTTTCCTCAGCTAAGCCAGGAGATGTCTAGAAGAAGTGGCCCGTCGGGTTGGGGTAGTCACCGAGGCAGTCAGAGGGTCGAGGCGGTTGGTTGGGTAGTGACATATACCTTGGTTTATATTATATCTGTATTTGTAGGCAGATTATCATATTTAATGGGTTGTATATTATTTGATTCAGTTCTGGGTTGTAATAACTATTGGTAGTTGTTTCATACAGTGACCTGTGTGCGGTCTGGGTTGGTTTGGTTCTATTTCCTTATGGTTTAGTATATCTTGTACATGTGGACTGTTTTAGTTATACTTAGTTGCTTGAGCAGGTGATTAGTCCGGTTTATGATTACATCATGCCGAAATTTCTAAGATTTCCCCTATATTAATGTTTAATTGAATATAAGAGTTTATATTATTATTGTTGGCTAGTGAGGGTGTTACAGAAGGAGTCTAGGACTTTCCTCAAAAACGGTGGCTTACCCACCAAATCTCTGAATCCTACCATAATTCTAAGGCTCTCGCAGCCTATATAAGGGCCTGGCCCCTCATTCTCAGAACTACATCTTTGGGCAGAGCTTAATATGTCACTAATGTTTTGGCTTAATCCTCGAATAAGGACATACAAGCCACTACGTCATTGGTGTGCCCTTGCCGCCATAGCCCCGAGGGCGAACACAAAGAACTACGTCTTGGCTTGATTCTCAACTCTGAGATACATAGGCATCTTGTGAGGACCCGAATTCGGTCACGATAACGCAAGCGCAGCCATTAAAGCACGAAGCTCACGACCCTAGCCGCAATTTAACAACCCTAATTTTTATTCCACAACATTAGTAAAACGCAAGAAATATAGTGTAATTAGAGTTGTTCATGAATCGAGCTGTTCCTGAACAAGCTCGATCTCGAGTCGATAAGGCTCGATTCGACTCGTTCGTTATGTACTCGAACTCGAATACAAAAAATTGTTCGTTAAGAAAATGAGTTCGAGTCGAGCTTTGGCATGTGCGGTTCGAGCTCGGCTAGCTCGAGATCGGTTTGAAATTGTTCGGCTCGAACTCGGCTCGTTAAAACTCAAAAAAGTTACATATATTCTAATTTTTCATAATATTCCTAACATTTTAACTTCAAAATTACAATTCAAATATCTTCGCGAACTTTTTGGGCATAATCGATTAAAACTTGAATTTAGTTTGAGTCGAAGGTAATAATTAGTTGAGTCAAGTGGGTTTGGAACATTTTTTTCATTTGAAATGGTATTTTTCATGAGTTGTTTGTTAAGGGCTCGAATTTGGCTCAGTTCGTTTATGTTCGATAAAAGGTCGAGTACGGCTCGGTTCGTTAACGAGCTCAAGCTTGAACACAGTTTTTGTGAAATAAGAAAGCTCAGCTCGGCTCGGCTCGGCTCAGTTTGTTAAGAAAAAATATTAAACTCAACTCGTTTAGGTCAGAGCTCGGCTCAGCTCGATTCGTGAAAAACCTAAATGTAACAATAACTTTTTATGCATATGTATATATTGGTTTTTAATATTTACAAAAATAAGGAGCTCTAAAGTTTTAGAGGGATCAAATAAATTCTAGAAAGGGTTAATTATTTTGATGGTCACTGAAGTCAGCCTAATGTATCAAGATGGTCACTGAACTAAAATTCGACTCAAGCAGGTCACTAACTTGTATCAATTGTACAGTCCGTTAATTTATCTCAATTTTTTAGACAGAATTTGCTGATCTGATCATACACATTCTATCTACGTGGCTAACGTCTGTATAGAGATCTATCTACGTGGCTAACGTCTGTATAGAGATCTATCTACGTGGCTAACGTTTGTAGATAGAATGTGTACCAGATCAGCAAATTCCGTCTAAAAAATTGAGGCAAATTAATGGACTGTATAATTAATACAAATTAATGACCTATTTGAGTCAAATTTCATTTTAATGACTATTTTGATATATTAGGCTGACTTCGATGATCATTAAGATAACTAATCTATTCTACAAACCTTTACAGTTGTTGTCATGAATGTTAAATTATGTCAACTAGCGTCTTTCCGGAGAAGGAGCATTAGCTAGCTGGACTTAGATGTAACATTAGTTTACAAATCGCATCCATAAAGCGCTAGAAAATAACAATGGTCCCGAATTGAAATAGTGAGCTTTACAACTGTTTACAGGGATTAATGGGCCTGTTTTGTTGATTAAGAGTAATGCTATGAAATTAAATTAATTTTAAAAAAATTCAAAATTATGTGTCAGTATTGAATTAGTGAAATGGATAATTTTAATTGGTGATGTTTATATAAGTGGACGCATGGTTCATATCATTATTTATACTATCAACTTATAAATAGAGGACACGTGACTTAAAAAAACAATAAAAAACAGAGATCTAGTTCAATTCCCTAACATTTTATGCTCATTAAATATAAGTCAACTTATAAGTTTATATTTTATGATGGAGGTTTATCAATTCAACTTATTATAACATAGACGAGGATAATTTGAATGTTAGGAACAACAAGGATGCATGTTGGTCTTAGGTTCGATTTCCGTCAACAACATATTAATTTAATAATAAAGTTAATATAATTAACATTTATATTTAAAATTATTATATTCAAAGATGTAAGATTTGAATTTTTCAATATCATATTAAAATTATTATTTGTAATATTATACTACACTATAAATAAATTATAAAAAATTAAAAATAACCCGTGATTTATACGGGCTATAAGTTAGTATAAGTAATTAGTAGATGAATATTTATAAGTTATATTAGTGTTTGAATAAATAAAATAAGTGACTTTTACCTTAAAATGAATAGGTGTTATATAAATAAATGGATGAATATTTATAAGTTATATTAGTGTTTGGATTAATATACTTAAAAGTTAGTGAATGTTGAAATAATGCCCAAAATACACTATTTTTGCTTAATTCTTGCCCGAAATGGTTCCATGTTGTAGAGGGTGAAAAATCGAGCAATTTGATGTATAGTATTGTAGCGAACGATGACCGGAAATGGGTGAACGAATGGTCAAAATTTCGACGGCAAATTGCCTCCGACGGCGGCGGGGGGACGATGATGAACAGTACCTTGCATACGCATGTTCAACATGCGTATTCACAACCACGCATCTTGAACATGCGTGTTCAAGGTACTGTTCACTGATGGATTTTTTCAATTTACAAAGGCCACGCAAGAAGGAAATGCGTATTGTGTCTACGCATCTTGAATATGCGTGCCCTGTGGACAAAAAGGGCGGAAGGTTTTGTTGGTGGGTATTTCGGGCAGGAGGAATAAAAATGTGGGTATTTTGATTTTTCACCCGTGAATGTTTGCTAAATTAAATTACGAAAAAACAATTAAAGTAATCTCAAAACATCCTTTTCAAATTTAAAATATATTTAATAAAAAAAATACAATATTATTAATTATTAAAAAAGTAAAAAAAAACAAGATATAAAAAATAAAAAATAATTATCTCATATAATAATCTTACCACATGCATTTCAAATTTTAAAAAACATATAAAAATACAAATGTAAAATTTTTAATTATAAAACAAGTAATAAAAATAAGTTGGGAGAAAATTAAGTACGTTATTATTAACTTTAGCTTATTAAAATATAGATTATTAGTTGAGTTTTAATAAAACTGAGTAGAGACACATTTCATAAACTTTTATGGGTTTATAAAGAATAAGCTGAGGTTGCCAAATAGTTTCTCTCAACTTATTTGCTTCTTGGATAATTTAACTTTTACATTTGTGGTTATCAATGTCTTTTTAATTTGAAATGTATGTATTGAGATTATTGTATTAAATAATTAATTTTTAATTTAAATAAAGTATTTTCTAATTTATTAGTAAAATTATCCAAATACTTAACTTGTAAGTATTTCTTTACTTATCATTTATATGAAAATATTCTTTTTAAATTAAGAATAACTGATTTTAGAATGTATAACCTTTAAATCGAAAAAATCTATAAGTGGTGTTTTGAACTTAGAGTTTTGAGAAAAAGTTTGAGCTTTTGAGTCAAATTAGAAGTTTGACCATTTAAAACTTTTAGTGTTTGATGGTTAGCGGATTGAAAATTGAAATAGCTTTGGACTTAAAAAACTAATGTTCAAAAAGCTACTTGTAGGAACTTTTTCAATTAAAGATTTGTTATGTGCCTAGTTAATATACCAAATTTGGTTACATCCCCTCTATTCCTATTTCTTTTAGAATTCCATGTTATTTTTAATAAAATAGTAACATTGTTGTGATCCTGAACAACTTCAATTCTTTCCACCCATTTATTCCTATTTCTTATAGGACTCTATGATATCTTTAATAATAGTAAAATTGTTATAATCCTAGATTAATTATAATTTTTTTATTACAATCGTACTGAGTTACAAAATAATCCATTAAAATCATGTATATCATATTTTCTTGATTTTCTTAAATTAATAAAAAAAATTGATTAGTAAAAAACCCGTTCTATTGATATTTCAGTCTTCAAATTTGATTTCAACTCAAAATTTGTATCTTCCAGAATTGTTGAAAATCTATTATAAATATAATTATTTTTTTATCATAATCAAGTGAGATGTGTAAATAACACAATTTTTAAAATCATTTAAAATAATAAATAATTAATTAATTTATATTAATTTTCTCACCAACCTCCATTCGAATTATGTTAGGGGGTCTTTCATTTTTGCCAGAAAAACGTCGTCTAGGCGCTCCCTGTTGCTCGGATGCGTGGGACGGAGGGCTCGTAGTACCTGCTAGCGCAGCTATGCACTTCTCCTGTCTCCTTGAAACCGCAGGAACAAGAAAAAAATAGCATTGAAATCGATTTTTAAACCCGTATTTCACACGAATTACCGTCTAGTATAACAAATACCCACATTATTAGTTCTTAGATTTCTTTTATACTTTTGGCACCATCTATAAACTATTACTTCTTTTATATTTTTTGGCACCATCTATAAAATATTACTTTTTCATCTGGAAATGAAAATACTATAGTTGATAGAGTTGTTGAATTTTTTTGATTCTTCTTTTATAAAGGTAGGCTACGATCTTTAGGTTTAGGGTAGAGGTTTGATATGCTAATCAACCTGAAAAGAAGAATTTACTTGTTCCGATTGCGTTGTTAATCTTAAAGTAAAGAGTCATCTTAAACTCCGAAAAGTAGTAGTAATTGTTTTAGTTTTTCTTTTTTTAAAATAATTAGATTTATATACCTTATTATGTTATAACAAATTTCCGGATAAGTGAAAATCTACCATTGCACAGTTACAAAAGTAAAAAATACAGATTCTTTCTTCAAACCTGATTTTTAGCTAAAATTTAATAAAACATATGTAAAAAACCTCCAATGGATCTCCAAAATTGAATATCCCCGTTGACTTTTGTTAAAAGCATAGATAAAAGCTCTGTTTAAAATGTTATCCATGTCTGTAACGATATGCACAATCAGTACCCAAGTCTCACATCATTAATATAAATAAAGAAGAAATATCTTGAATATAAGCAGCCAAACAATTCCATTACCATTAGTATGAGATCTTTTGAAGGAGCCCAGAAACAAATCCTTGCGGTGTTGACCACAGTCCAGAGTGGACAATATCATACTAATGTGGAGTTAATGTGTATTGCGCAGACTGTAAGTTGTGTGGTGTGAGAGACTCTCCAGAACTACGATTGAAGATCTTGAACGGCTTGTGTCGAAAGTTTTTCTGACACTGAGGTGGTCGGGCGACGTGTCCCGCAAGATGAGGAGCCACAAATGAATAATGGCGGTATAAGGGTTACAAGATTGGTGGTTCTTGGATTGAGGGAGATTGTAGAGCGGGTGTTAACTCAAGTCCCACATCGTTAAGATAAAAAAGAATTATCTTGAATATAAACAGTCAGACAACTTCATTAGTATGAGGTCTTTTAGGAGGAGCCCCATAAAAAATCCGTGCGGACTGGGCCACGGCCCAGAACGAACAATATCATACGAATGTGGAGTTAATGGGTGTTTCGCGGCCCAACAAAATCATTACAAACACATAGGCAAAACTAGGACGGTAAATAAACCGAACTGAACACTAAACTTGATTTAATTGAACTCGAAAATAGAGCTCAAGTCTGAATAAAAAAAAATAGATAAATTTAACCAATCGATTCGAGTTTTACAAGTGTTCGACTCGAAATTGATTTGAGATTGACTCGCACTCGAACCCGACCACATTCAAAAATTTATGTTATTTACATAAATAATATATTAAAATACATGGATACAATAATATGTAGATCATTGATTAACTATTTGTCGTCGAGCATTTATCATCCACAAAATTAAACATGAACGTATATTATCAGTTTAAAAAACAGGTCTAAAGTGATTTTATTTTTAAAAAAAAATTATGAGACTCAATGATACCCTCGTAAAATTTGCTTTTCCAAATGTTATACCAAATAGTTTTAACTTTCATTCGATACTACTCTACTATTATGTCATTTCATATTATACCTCTCCCGTCAATCCCCGTTAATTAAACATATATGACCTTGTAAACAACACAAAAACACAAAGGAAATTTCTTAGGGGTCATTTGGCAAATCTGGATGTATATTTTTGAAACATTAAAATTTCTGAATCATTAATAATTTGAATTTTGAATAAATAATATTGTTTGGTAAAAATTTATTGAAATATTTGAATGATACACATTTACCTTTTATAATTATAAATGTGCAATGTTATTTTACAAGTACTTTTAATATTCTATTCGAATGAACTAATTACAAACTAATTATAAATTGAATTTATATTTTAAATTAATAAACTAGACAATTCATACTTGCATATTTCATACTTTTCAGTAAATTATTTTTCATTCTAAAAGTGTTTGGATGTACATGTAACCAGGTTACTTGCAAGTTGCAACCTTCTATATCAAATACGTAGCTATGACGGAGTGAACATTATTCTACCCGCAACCACTTTATCTTAACGCTTAAGCATGATTTTTTTGTTTGATTGGTTAAGAAATTTTTTAACGATTAAGAAGAAAAAAAAGAAGGTCCAAACAATCTTAACAGATCTTAAGCGTTAAAATAAGCTCATTAAGAGTGATTAAGTGAAAATAAATGATCCCTTGGTATTACCCTCGTAAAATTGCTTTTTTCAAATGGTACATCAAATAATTTTGCGTTCCATTTAGTACCACTGTACTATTATGTCATTGCATACTATACCCTTCTTGTTAATCCCATTAGTCAAATGTTATTTGACCCTCATTTAACCTTAAAATAAAAAATTATTCTAAAATATAAAAGATATACATAATTAGAAGATTATATTGGGATTTTCTCTTTGTTTTATGTTGTTTACAATATCATATACCTTTTGGATAATGGGAATTAACAGAAAGGATAGATCATGAAATGACATAATAATAGAATGGTACTAGATGGAAGTCTGTTGTGGAATAAAAACGAGGGTTTGTATGTATTAAATACAAGGGATGGTGAGCTTCGAGCTTTAATGGCTGTTCTTGCGTTCGAGACTAAACGGTCCTCACAAGATGCCTACGTATCTCTGTATTGCTAGAGAATCAAGCCAACGTAGTTCTGAGAATGAGGGGTCAGGCTCTTTATATAGGCTGAGAAGCCTTAGAATTAAGGTAGGAGTTGGAGACTTAATAGATAAGTCACCTCCTTGAGGAAAGTTCTAGACTCCTTCCTTGTAGGAGTCTGTTGCCATATCGAATTGGATGCCTTGGAGACTAAGTCTTGTAGAGATAATGTCCTTATCTGACACTTATTGCTGAGCTGTTTATTACCCCTAATATTAATTACGAAATTAATATTAAAAATAGGACTTTGGACCCTGTTGGTGGGCCCCACGTTCGGACCATACCGGGTCTAATTAATGCAACACTAAATGTGTCTTTAGGGCTTATTTTTAGCCCATATCATTTGCCCCCCAACTTCTAGGAAAACTGATCAGGTTTTCCTTGAAGTTTTAACGGTCCTTTCCAAGACTCGGGTCAGGGTTCATCTTTATACACTAGTGTTTCACGAGTATTGTCTTTATGTAAAGCGTGGAGCGACCGACGCGTTTACGACAATGTTAATTCGATGCTAATCGGCACTAATCAGCCTTAACGACATTTAAACAATGTTTAAACGACGTTGAACGGCATAAAACGGCACTAAATGGTACTATCTAGCCTTAAATGACACTTAAACAACGTTTAAGTGACGCCAACCCGCATTAAACGACACTGAACGGTGCTTATCGGCACTGACGGTGCTAATCGGCACTTAATCGGTGCTTATCGGCACTAACAAGCCTTGAACGACACTTAAACAATGTTAAGCGATTCTAAACGGCGCTAAACGGTGCTAAACGGCACTAGCGGGGGTCCGGGGGCGGCAGTCCCCGGGCGGGGTCCAAGGGGCGGCAGCCCCTGGCGGGGTCCAAGGGGCAGAGCCCCTGGCTGGGGTCGAGCTGAATTTTTTTTTCCATGGGCTAGTACTATTCAGAAATTATCATTTCGACTCAAATTTCTGAATTTTAATCACAAATTTCGATCAGGGAACTTTACATTTTTCGACGGCACTAATGGCACTAAACAGCGCTAAACAGTGCTAATATGCACTAAATAATGCTTAAACAGCACTAAACAGCGCTTAATCGGCACTAATCGGTGCTTAGTTTTCACTTCCCTTAATTACCAAATCAGAAAGACAAATAACAAAAAATGAAATTTTGCGAACCCAACTCGAACATCGTTGTCGGTCGGCCGGGCAAAAACCCGTACCGACCATCACTCCTGGTCGGCTGGAGGGTATTACAAGGGGCCGGTCGGCCGGAGCCCCGGTCGGCTGGTTTTTTTTTTTTTTCATTTTTTTGTTATCTTTTTTTTTTTGAAACGAAGGTAGAAAACCCGTATCGATGACCGAAGTCGGTCGGCTGGAAGGTTCACCGGAGGGTCGGTCGGCTGAGGAGCCGGTCGGCTGGACCGAGCCCGTACCGAGAGCTGATTCCAGTCGGCTGGAGCATGTCCGGGGAGGCCGGTCGGCCGGTGACCCGGTCGGCTGAAATTCTTTTGCTCCGTTTCTTTTTTATAGTGGTTGGCTCGATCTCTATCAGTGATTTTGATCAACCATCGACCAGGAACCAACTTGGCCATTCATGGCTAGAGTTACTTACTTTCGCATACCGATATCGATCATCGATATGGAATCAATATTGGCCATTCATGGCTAGAGTTACTTACTTTCGCATACCGATATCGATCATCGATATGGAACCAATGTTTGGCCACTCATGGCTAGAGTTACTTACTTTCGCATACCGATATCGATCATCGATATGGAATCAATATTGGCCATTCATGGCTAGAGCTACCTATTTTCGCATATCGATATCGATCATCGATATGGAATCAATGTTGGCCATTCATGGCTAGAGTTACTTATTTTCGCATACCGATATCGATCATCGATATGGGATCGACTTTCGACATTGAAACGATGTCGAAACTCTCGACATCGAAACGAAGACCGGTCGGCTGAAGATTCCCGGGTGCCCCGATCGGCGGCCTCCGGTTTGCTGAGCCCCGGTTTTTAAACCTCAACGTCAGTATTCTAAGTCGATGACCAAACAGACATCCTTCAATTCAAATTGGCTTTCGTGACCTTCTGGGCCTTAACTCGCTTGTTGAATCCTTGGTTTTAAACCTCGAATCCGTTCGTGGTTGTTGGTATCATCAACCCTTAACTCTTATTCTAAGATGTAAAAATGATGAAGTCCCTTAGTTCTTACCCCTTGCTACATATGGTGGAGGTCTTGCTTCTCGGTTGATCGTTCAAGAAGTTCCCTTGCCACTCAACACTTGACTTCAAGTCCGGTGTGTCTTGGCTGGTTGTTAACCTTCTTTTCTTGATTCTAGGTTTCCAACCTTCTTCTTATGCTCACAAGACCTTGCTTTGGGTTATATTCGATTGAAGGCTCTTGATTCAAGTCCTTAAACTTCAAATGACAAATTTGATTGGAGGCAGACAGCCTTTTCTGCCATCAAGGCTAAAATTTTGTGTCGGGATTTTAGATTCAAGATTTTAAGTAAGGAATGACAAAGGACCTCTCATCTCAACACTCTCACTAACTGTTTCTGTGCCTTCAAAGCATTATCAGGGAGCCAACTAGTCTCGAGATGAGCTCGAAGAGGGTCTATCCTTCAGCTTACATCAACTGGTGCTACCAATTTTGATTCGATGGTGGGGTCTTCAGGACCTGGAAGCAAAAGCTCTCTGCATAATTCTTTATCTCAGAAGAGCCATACTTAGACTGGGCTTCGGCCTTAATGTTCTTTTCTCTCTTGGGATATACTCAACATGGCATTTATCGAGCGGGGCTATCACGGCTTTCACAATCCTCAAGTGTTTGGCCATATTCTTTTCTCTAGCCTCAAACTCTCCATTGACTTGTGAGACTACCAGATTTGAGTCTCCACAAACTTTCAGGTTCTTCACCCTCAGGGCTCTTGTCAGTCCAAGGTTGGCTATCAGAGCTTCATACTCCGCCTCATTGTAGGTTGTTTGGAAGTCCAACTTCAAGGCATACTCGAGTGTGAACCCATCGGGGCTTTGCAGAACTTAACCTGCACCACTGGTTTTTGTTTTTGATGCTCCATGAAAATAGAGCTTTTTGTTTTTGATGCCCCATCAAAATAGAGAATCCAATACTCCTTCTTCTCTTCCATGGGTTTCTCACCTTGCTGACCTTCCTGGTCTATTACCTCCTGCCCCCCGACTTCTTGGTTGTCAATGGTATACTCAACCACAAAGTCAGTTAACGCCTTAGCCTCAATTGCTGTCCGAGGCTTCTGTGTGATGTCCCCTGCTGACCTTTCTTTGTGTTCCTTACCACTGTGGACATCTATGTCTTCAATCGGAAGGACCTGCCCCCCGACTCCGTCAGGCCTTAACGAGGCTACATAACAGCTTCGTGCCATCTTCTAATCACCTTTATGTTCTCCAACACCATTCCTGGTAGGGAACTTGATCTTCACATGATAGGTTGAGGCAACAGCCTTAAATGCATGAAGTCCAGTCCTTCCAAGGATAGCGTTGTACGTTGAAGCTGCCTTGATTACCAGGAAGTTCAACATCTGAGTGGCCTCCTTGGGCTCTTGCCCAATAGTTACAGGCAGCTGAATAGTCCCTTCAATTTTGGATTTTACTCCATTAAATCCGTATATAGGCATGTTATTGGGGGTCAACTGAGAATCAGTGTATCCCATCTTCACAAACGCATCATGAAACAGAATGTCAACGGAAGCTCCATTGTCTATCAAGACTCGCTTCACCTCCGAGTTTCCAATCACAGGGGTTATGACCAACGGGTCGTCATGGGGGAACTTCACTCCTTCCAAGTCTGAGTCATCAAAGATAATCGCTACCTCAGTTTTTGCACGCTTCGGGGCCTCTCCCACGATGTGCAACACCTCTCGGGCATAAGCCTTTCGAGAGTTCCTAGTTGTCCCGGCCGCAGTCGGGCCTCCTGAGATCATGTTGATTACTGGCCCTCGGGGCTGTGGGTTGCGATCTTGATCGTCATCCCTTCTATTATAGTCTCTTCTGTGATTACCACGGTCTTCACCCTTAGTGAAGTGCCTCAGCTTCCCTCTACGGATCAAAAACTCGATCTCATCTTTGAGTTGCTTGCAATCGTCAATGTCATGCCCCACGTCTCTATGGAATCTGCAATACTGATTCTGGTTTCTCTTTGCGGGATCACCCCTGAGTGGCTTCGGCCATCTGAAATCCTTATCATTCTCAATGTCCAACAAGATTCGACTCCTAGGAGTATTCAACCTTGCATACTCAGTGAACCTTGACCCTTGGTTCTTCTTAGGGGCAGAGTCGGAGTCCTCGCTAGTTCGGGGATACTTGTCCCTAGCATCATACTCTTGATCATCATAGTCCTGGTCTTGCTTTCGCTTCTTGGAGTCATTGTTACCTCCTCCTCCACCTACGGTGGTTTCTTTCTTCAAGCTATCCTCAGCTTTAATATACTTATCAGCCCTTCATTGGAGCTCAGCCATGTTCTCAGGGGGATGCTTCGCCAATGATCTCTTGAAGAAGAGGTCAGTGGTTCCGTGCTCCAGGGCTACCATTGCCACCTTATTTTCCAAATCAGTGATATTCAGGGTCTCCTTAGTGAATCGCTTGAGGTAGTCCCTCAGATTTTCATTCTTTCCTTGCACCACATACATAAGAGATGCGGAGCTCTTCTCATGCACCCTTCCGCTAATAAATTGGCTAACGAAGGCGGCACTCAACTCCTTAAAAGAGCCAATAGAGTTCGCAGGCAATCGGCTATACCATCTCTGAGCCATGCCCGACAGGGTTTGGGGGAACGCTCTGCACTTTAGGGCATGTAAGAACCCCAAATTTTGGATATAATTAAAACTTTTTATTAAGTAATGATAAAATGAAGAACAATGATTCCGACAACAAGGTCACCAGCTCTAATGAATGGTGGTTTCAAAGAACAATGATTGTAATGAATGGATATTGCTTTGGACAATGATCCTGATGCATTGGTATATTGCCAGAATAGAGTAATTCGGTGGTTGAGGACCTAGATAAGAATAATCTACCATCCAGGAAGGAGCTAATGGATCCTTGAAGGGAAATGAGTACGTGCATAGTATTTCCCATACGTGCATAGTATTTCCCGTACGTGCATAGTGTTTCCTGTACGTGCATAGTAATTTGGTGGATGAATAGTGATTTGGTAAGTTGGAAAACTTTTCACGCCACCCTATGTACGGGACGTGATATGGATGTTTCGAAGTCATATTAGTAATACGCGGAGGAAATAAGTGAATGCAGAGACGATCGGAATTCAGAAATTCCAAATTCTTTTTCGGTATAATATTTGACCGGACAGTGGATTAAATATTATTATAATCCAAGAATTGAGATATTAACTTTGAGGATTTGATATTTTGGGATGTTATTATATTTGATTTAAGAATGAAGGTAGGAAACCACTAAGGCAGTGAAACAAGCGTTCTAGAAACCGCTAAAACGTTATAACGAGATTAATCAATAAAGCGAACGAATCCTAGATAACGGATTAAGTTCGTATCGAGATTAAATATCCTACATGGTCATCACGAGGTGTAAGAACCCAGATTTTGGGTGGAATTAAAACTTTTATGTATTTAAAGATGTAAGAACGAATAGTGGTTATGGCTACAATGTAATAATTGATATTTTGAAAGAATGAATGGAATTCGACTTTATTATTTCTATGTCTTGAAGAATGCTAAAGGGTGACAACATAGGTAAGAATAATATATCTTCTAAGGGAATAAGATATGGCAATTTCAAGCAGGAGAATGTTCTCATGTCATCCAGATCGGTAACGATTAATCCAGTAGTTCCGTAAAAAGGTTAAGGAACGATCGAAAGAGAATACAGACAATTGTACCACCCTAAGAGAACAAGTAAAGAATACAAAATGAATAGTGTTTTGGTGGGAGTATATAATAATATGAGACGACACTATATAGAAGCATTCGGAACGGATTTCCGAGTTCGTATTAGTGATCCAGGGGGAAAATAAGTGTATGTAAAAGCTATCGGATTCTGAAAAACCGCACTTTTATTTTCTCCGAGAGTTCCCTGGACACTGATAGCCTTAAATATTTAACGAATGGATTTAAGGAATATAAATTGGAAAGTTAGAATGAAAGATGGAGAATGAAAGTATTAATATTAAAAAGGATTCCCGGTAAACCCTAATTAGAAATCCGTGAAATATTCCTACGAACGATCAATCGAAACGGGCAATAACCGGACACAGAAACAAGCAGAGGAAGCAAGAGTCTTGTGCAAGCCACTAGTATAAAATATCTAGTAACTAAACTAGAATCAAGGAACTAGCACCTTAGAGGAAGAACTAAGTACTTAGCAAAGTAACTACCTAGTTAAGCTCTAAACCACCATAAAACCAACACTTGTCTTGCCATTTCATCATCCAACACCTCATCACTTTAATAAAGTGACTTTATACAAGATTTTATCTAGATAATAGATGAGAGTGGATGAGATTAAAACAAAAGAAACCAAGCAACTCTCCCCCCCCCCCTTGAAAATTCCATTCGGCCAACACCTTAATTCCAAAATCCAAACCCCTCTTCCCACCATCTCTTGATCTTGTAAAAATTATGGTGAGTCTTAAATTTCCTGAAAGTTATCTCCTAAAAATTTCAAAGCCAAACTCTCTTGTTTCCATTTTCAAATAATTCATCAAAGAGGAGGGTGAATAGTGAATTTATGAACTAATCTTGTTTTTTTCTTGTTTTTCATGGTGGATTTATCTAGCTTAGGACCATCCAAGGATAGATCAAGGCTTAGGAAGGTTATACTACTCTCTAAGGAAGGTATAAATCATTTCAAACCCTAAGCTTTACATTGAGTTTATGCATGATTCATGGTGATTTTGGATTAAGTGATATTAGTAGTATTTTACCACCATGTTAGCATGATTTTGTGGTTAGATTAGCTTTATGATGATATATTGATGAAGCATGATATTCTTGAGCTTTTAAGAGATGATTATTAACTGTAGTAATTGATTAGATGCCCGGTGTGGCTTGGTTGTTGCGTAATGAATTTTAGAACGCTCGATTCGTAGCCGTCGTAATGCCCGATTTTCATTAACACTAAGAAACCGAACTGGTCAGTAGCCATAACTCTCTGTTCTTGGCAAGTTAATGAACCCTACTGATAGATTTTTGAACATAGATCACTTTGGCGAAAGAATCGAAGCATTTCGATTTACGGTTTAGGAATTATGACCAAATTACTAAAAGTAGTTCGAATCCGTAAACGAAAGTTCGTAACTGAAATTGAACCCTCGTAAACTATGTAACGTCATGGCGAATCTTGGTAAATAAATACTAGAGGTAAAATGGAAGGTGTGAAAGAAAACCGTATGTCAAAAGGATCATTTTTCGATTTATTAAAAATGTTCGAGTCGAGGTTAAACGCGAACGAACCCCTAAAAGACGACTCTTTTATAACTTTGGTAAAACACATAAAAAACGGGCGATAAAACTCGGAGTATAATATTGGTTCGTAACGATCGACCTTAGAACTCATATGACTTAAGTATGTCCCAAGTATAAGTACAGTGACATGTCGTATTAACGAACGAATGTCGGGTCGGATCAGTGATAAAAAGGAATCCACTAAAAGGGGTATAACGAGATAACTCGAGAACGTGTTTAGAATTAAGTATAACTTAACTTTTAATATGTTAAGTGATTAATCCCGAATGCCTTGGCTATTTATAGATCACCAAGATGAACCGGGACCCGCTCCACTACCCCTTACCGTACTCGACTACCAGGCAAGTTTCAATTCCCTTCTTTTAGGCTGTTGTTGTGATTGAATAAATATATATATGTATGTATATATATATATATATATATATATATATATGTTTTCTATTATACATATGCCATAGCATGCATGCCTACTTTCAAGTTATATCATTATGCTTGTTCCCTGATTGTTATTGGCTTATAAATTTGATAGCTATCGTATCAATTATAAGCCGGTTATTGTAAGACCCTCAGAGAAGGGTGTATACATCTTATTCATAAAATATAGACCGGGAGTCAATATTTCTTGACATATCAAGACTACCTCGAAAGAAATATCTAAGTAAATATTTTCCATTATTCGGGCGACGAATAGTATTTGAATATTCGTTCGAGATTATTTATTTTAACGATCCTTACTTCAAATAATTATTTGAACGTAACTATTCGACGAATAATATTTATTTTAATATTCATTCAGAGTCGAATTAATTATCGATTATTATTTCGAATATTCTTCTAAAGATGAGACTATTAAATGAATATTATTTGGATATTCATTTAGAATATTATTTTATTGAATAAATATTACTTGATATTCATTTAGAATATTATTCATTAAATGAATATTACTTTTTGAATATTCATTTAAATTCCTAATTAATTATGAATATTGTCTTAAATATTCCTTTCAGGTTCTATTAATTAATGAATATTATTTTGAATATTCATTTAAATATTTATTTATTCAATAAATATTCTCCTGATATTTCTTCAGGGATTATTTTGGAAAATACTCGGATTAAAGATATTCTTTCATATTCCTAAATATTCTTTAAATATTTTTAACTCAATAAATATTCTCTGAATATTTATTCCATACTTAGAATAACCTCAATAAGTTTTATCTTCTTCGATTATTACGAAAAATATTTCGGAGACATATTATTATTAATCTTATATCAAGAAAGGTTCTCAGACATCATTCTTCTTGAGTCTATCTCCCTAAAAATAAGGGAACCTTACTTGGAAAATGTTAATTATCTTGTCGACTTCCCGGTCATAAAGTATTCTCTTCACTCTCAACTCGGGTGCTATTGACTTATTAAGTCGTTACTTACCTTCTCATCTTTCGAGGGGTAATATTGTTGGAACAAGTTGAGATTTGTTACCAAGCAGTAGCTTGGAAGTTATTGGTGAATTTTCCTTTCCAACTAGATACGACTACTTTGTGGAGTCTTATCAACAAGTATTATACTTGGGGAAAGGGGGACGAATGTTACATTCAGAATCATAAATTCTATTTGAAACTAGGAGTCGTGTAAGAGGCCGAGTAGCGCCGGTCCATCCCCTTTGGCCCAACCGTTGGCCGGGGAGAGCTAGTAAGGCGGTAGACAAGTAAAGCCGTCAGTTCTTCCTTCTACCGGTAGTAAATCTAAATTGAGCTGTACGATCTCGACTGATCATCAAGATTGGAACAGCGGGCGCGGTGAATACTCCATCATTGGTTCATCATCCAAACTTATTTATTTCCTGCAACATGATTACTGTTGGCAGAGCTGAAAAAGTGTTCATAACTGGAATTGCAATCTTTTCATGCAAGTTCCTCTTTTTAATGACAATGAGAATATCATGCTTACTTTTGATGTAGCAGATATTTCTACAAACAAATACTTTAAGTTACCTTGTAACTTCATCGTTCATATTATACAGGCATCATTTCCGTAAATGCATGGCATATGGTTTGAAAGATACTTTTGAACTGTTATACATTATCGTTCAGTTATATATTATTGTTGGTGGGCTATTGCTCACCCTTGCTTTATTATTATATCACAACAACAGCTAGACCAGATGACTCGCACAAGGCGCACTCGACGCGGGCGAGGACGATGAGACTACCAGAGCTGAAGAAGAAGCTATTGGTAGGATATATTTATTCTTTCAGTACCAAGAATATGGTCTAGTATGACTTATGTAAATGGATGGCAAAGAGTATGTATTTATACTGAAATTCTTTTGGATTGTAAGAACTCATAATGTGATTAATAAAAAAAATTTGACTGTTACTCTGATTTCATCTCTGGGACTATAACGGGTGTGTTTTATATTGTTGTGTTGGGTCATAGAGACGTAATTTATTTTATGTTAAGGAAAGTTCAATTGTTGTGGACAGAATTGGAAACCGTAACCACCGGATCCTGGACCCCGGATCTGGGGGTGTTACAGAAGTGGTATCAGAGCGTACGTTATAAACCCCAGAGATGAGGTGACGTTAAAACAATAAATTCAATAAGATAATAAGAACTCTTGCCAAGTTCATAGTCGGACTACTTAATGTAGTGATGACATATAAAACCCTTATGGGAACTCGTAAGTATCATGATAGTAACTTAACTCGATATCGTATTGACGAGTAAGGCGACAGACCTTGAGGCATACGAGATGCAGCGCGATGATGCTTTATATCCTGAAGATCAGCGGGTAATTCGATGGAGTACCCTACTGGAGACCCGGAAGAGGTTCCAGCAGATAAGGAAAAATCCTGTTAGGATAAGGAGCTTACCCATGGGTAATGAGGGTCGCAGCCAGAATGACTGTGATGATTAAGATATGGTGCTCAGAAAAGTGAGTATAAAGAACCAAGATATTATTAAGAGATCTGAAGATGCATGTTGAATTCATAGCCGGACTACCAGATGTAGTACCAGCAAGAAAGAAGGATTGGAAGAATTACTTGAGATCTTATACGAAAATAGATGAGAATCCTTAGAGATTTTCATCTTAACAAAGAAAGAGCTAGAGGGATGTATGATTATCAAAGACAGCGATATAGGACGAGGAGCAGAGTCCCTAGGAATAGTTGAGAATGAGACAGTAAGTGCCATATCATTTGATAAATGAATCAGTATGAATATTGTCAGTAATAATTCGCCACGAGAAGGCAGATGTCATAGGGTATAATTTACAAAACCAAAGTGAGGTTAATGAGGTGGTTTTATTCAGGGAAATGTTCATGAATGAATCAGTAGAAAGTAAAGACATTGGGAAGTGACAGCATGATTGGGTAAAGTTATATAAGGAAGTAGTAAGCAAGACAATGATCTCAGAACCTACCGGAAGATAAGACCAGTGAGTCAAGATGAACTCGTAATGAGACTACTGCCAGAGACTGAGTATAGAGTTAATTCAACTCAGTTAAATGATGAACCAGAAACGTTAGATGCATGTGATTCAGAGGAATATTAAATTCCTTCTTCTCTTCGAATGGATTATAGTAGTTACCTTAAGTTTACTCCGACACGGAATTATAATAGATCAAGTAATAAGATCAGCAGTTAAAGAGAAAAATGTGAGAAAATCTTCCTGGAGCTAAAAGGTGAAATTGGTAATGACCAAGAGCTGGCATTGCTTAATGGAAAAAGGAGACTTTGTGCTTCCAACGACGCTTCGCATAAAGGGTTAGGTAGACCGACATTTGGTAGTATTGAATATCAGGACGTATAGGTAACAGGACGTTATGACAGGTTTCAGTTTGAAACTATTGATTCCCTTCTAAGGGATGGATATAATTGATTCCTCTCCAGTGGGTAAACTTCCAATCTGATGATGATTATTTCGTTAACTATGACTGCTTATGATTCCACCTGCTTGGAGGTTCATAGAACTATTCTTCAGGTTTCGAAACTGGTCTCCTTAATGTTACCAGTAGGTGGGTAGATTGATCAAAATTTCCCTGAGTCTGGAAAGGAATTCGGTGAATTTTTGCAAACCTTGTCTTTCTGATTATCAGAGAATGTCATGGAAGAGAGTAGAAACTGGAGCAAACCCTGTGATTTGGGTAAGGATGCTGTTAAATGGGTTAGTAAACGGACCCTGAGCATTACAATCGACGGTAGTGATAAAATGATGAAGTGAGATTGGACGAAAATAGGAAATGTAAGTAAGAAATTAGCCGGACGGAAAAACTCTGGGATTGACTTAAGTGAAAGGCTGTTATGCCGGGAATGGTGAGCTTGTGTGGCACGCGGGATTGATAAGAATAGTTGAAAAGATAAAAATAGAGGAAAGGCGACCGGAGACGGCGCTGAGTAGCCGATTAAGACTTATATGAAGTAAAGTTTTGGAAAGGTAGAAAGGTATCAAAGAAGAAGACACTATGCCGGCAATTGCTAGAAAAGTAATGCTAATTAGCCAACCCTTAAAATCATATATTTTTATTTTAGTGTGGCCAGTTGAGGCCAAGTCACAACGGACTATAAAGTGACTAGACCAGAATTGAAAAGACAAAGCAGGGTTGCTTCTGAGTAAGCACCGACTGCAAGGGCTTCTGATATAAAGGAAATATTAATGAGATCGTTGGAATCTTCTACTAAACCCTTTGCAACCCATGTTTTGATGGGGAATTTACTAGACCTTTTTGGGATGGGGTAACCCGTACTAAAGTGACTCATGTGTATAGGGTTGTCCAAGATTACGAGTAAAATGGAAGTATAGTGACTTGAGATGTATGATGTTAGGGTATCATGAATACCATGATCATATTACGACTAAAGGAAGTAAACAACGAAGGTTTATGAAGAGAGTATGGAAATGGTCAGAGATGGATCAGTATGCTGTAGAAATTTTGTCTAAGGCAAGTACATTTGAGAAGATCGATAAGTACTAAGAGATTCACGTTGAACTCGACCAATATCTTCCAAAGCATCCTTGCTACCATTACCAAGTTCTGTAAGAGAGCAGATAGGCATACGTTGCCTTTTGGAAGGCCAAATAGGCTGACAACTATCTGAAAGAAGAGGGTGGCATTAAGCCACCGATCGATTATCAAATGAGAATGATTGAAAAGAGACCTTTATTAAGGATACATGATCTGATTGCCAATTATAAGATGCAAGAATTCCTTGGCAGTTGAATTAAGGATAGGATATCAATAAATTAAGACAAACCCTGGGGAATGCACAAGGGGTGGCATTAACCCTAATAACGATATTATGACTTCAGATGATATGAGCTGGACTTGCTAAGGCAACAATGACCGGTAAGGATTATTAAAAAGAGTTCTGGAAAGAACATAGATAGAATTATTAGAGTATTGATCAATGACATTTTGATATACCCGGTACCCAGAAAATACCAGAGGAATGATAAGGATGGCCTATGAAACCTTACAAGGAAAAAGGTAATATTCCGAACTTCAAAATGGAAGTTTGGTAAGGAATGTATGACATCGTAACAATAATGCCAGATGAGGCATGTATGAAACCCTGAGGAAATATGGATTGAACCTATAAAGGTTGAGATTATCCTAAGATAAGGAAAGAACTAAGAAAAGAAGTATACTAAGTAGGATTGGGAATAAACGTGATAAAGTTCCCACGGGTAGGTGGAAGCAATGACTTTTGGAGAAAGACTGATAAATATATTTTTCTCCATCAGCAGAGCATAAGGGAGAATGCTTTCACCCAACAATGATGGGAATGAGGTAGAAATGTTTGAATTGGAATATATCCAGAGAACAAGGATTACCAGAAATTATTATTATCAGGAAAGGCCAATGAGGTGGCCGACAGTCTAAGTATAAAGGAATAATTACAAATGTTCATACCGAAGAAACAAAATGATATTTGGAAAGACCATGAAGGTCATATTGGAGTGGAAGAAGTTACATTCCTTTTGATGATTGTGCAAGAATCGAAGGTAATAATAGTTTAAGTAAAGATTCGATTCCTGATGGAGTCTTAAGCATATTACGTACCTTAGAAGGTCCCATTTTGAGGCAGACCAGGACCATGATACAAAATTAACGAAGTAAACTGTTAAGTTTCCAGTCTTTTATGGAAGCTGCATGAGTGATAGTTTCATCAACCTGACATAGCTGCGATGCTTGAAACTCTTCTGCAATTGTATCTACTTCATGTAATATCTACATCATGTTCAGGAAGTGTTCCTTATGGATAAGGAATAGTGATTACTTTGTCTCCCTAAAGGAATTGAAACCCGTAGGATTAGCTATTAATGCACTACGTAAACAACAAGCGATGGTGATTCTTCTAAGAAAGTAGATGACAATGTAAAGATAAAGAATGTGCTGCCATTGATTAACTAAATGGCATGTTGATGAATGACAAACAAGGTTATGTTAGTGAACTTCTGCGCAAACAAGATAGAGAATATGAGGTTGATGATTCATGATGTTAAAGATATTCCCATGGAAAGAATTAATGAGACTTGGAGGGAAGGGCGGTTGAGCCCGAGACTTACTGGGCCACCTGAGGGTTTAAAAGTGTTCGGACGGCGGTATTCGAGCCAGCCTTACCCCCAAAACTTATAGCACGGTCATAACGGGTTTTCATGTGGCAAGGCTACGCCAGTAAAATGCAGATGCTCAATAGATGATAAGAGCATGAGCTGGTAGATATACGACCTGGTCTGACTTACGAAAGACAACCTGTGGAAAACCACGGATAGAAAAGAACAAGTGATGAGAAACAAGGTTGGCAGAAGTAGATTATATGAATCTAAGTTAAAGGGATCGGGCCAGATTCATTTCGGAAAGTTTAAATTGGAATAACGTGATGATTATAGAATAAATGTGATGGAATACCGATAAGGAGGTACCAAGTGCAAAAAGGTGTCTCAATAAAGAGGTGAAGGCGAAAGCAAATAATAGAAATGAGTAAGAATCATATAATAAGAAGGATGTGATTGATAAAGAAAAGGCTGGGAAAGCAACTATGGAATGAGAAGCAAGGAATGTTATGAATGGGTTTTCTAATGAATTCTCAGGATGACAACCTGATAGTGTCAATATTATAGTTATGAAAAAGCTAGTAACATGATATGGGATGTCAGTAATAATGATGTCAAGTGAGAAATCTAAGATTTAACCTGAAAGGTTGAAGGATTTCCCGAATGTGAGTATCGCTAAGATTGAACAAGAGTAATTGTCCATAGAATAATGGACAAAGCAGCAAGATATGTTAACACGTGAGATTGCGATCAAATAGTATTGGATATAATTATGATTAATTTCTTCTTTGAAAAACCTCTATAGTTCAGAGGTAAATTCTGAGTGTGATATTCTACAATCATGAAAGCTTTCTATAATCCTTTAGAACTCTTTTCTCTTCTTCTCTCTTATTCATCTTCTTTATGAATTGAGAAGAACAACCCTTTTAGGAGGGGAGGTACTGCTACGTGACTATCTGTCTATGTGATAGAAGTCTAAGTGGAATACCATGACTTGTTTAATTGCTTGTCAAGTACTAAAGGCTGGCCCCCTTCTGTACTAACTGTGCAATATAACAAATGTTCAATTGATCATAGTGATCTCTCAATAAATCTTTCCACTTCTCTATATTGATCGAGATTGCGAAGATTAAAGCAATCAGGAAATGCACAGTACGAGCGAGGTTACCTCCGAATTCGTAGGGTGATAGTGATACCAATGTTACTGCAGGTATCAATAAGGATAAGACTGAGTAAGAGTATAACCCGGATAGTGAGTTGTACGAAAAGTAGCAACGTGGATGGAAAAAGGATACAGTATGGATTGTAGCACTAGAAGATGTGTTGAGGAAGGGTAGAACGACTAAGAATTGACCGGGAAGCTAAAAAGTGAACGACAGGCAAACGACTTTTTGCTTCCTACCTGATTCCGGGACGGAATCCTTTTAAGGAGGGGAGACTGTAAGAACCCCAAATTTTGGATATAATTAAAACTTTTTATTAAGTAATGATAAAATGAAGAACAATGATTCCGACAACAAGGTCACCAGCTCTAATGAATGGTGGTTTCAAAGAACAATGATTGTAATGAATGGATATTGCTTTGGACAATGATCCTGATGCATTGGTATATTGCCAGAATAGAGTAATTCGGTGGTTGAGGACCTAGATAAGAATAATCTACCATCCAGGAAGGAGCTAATGGATCCTTGAAGGGAAATGAGTACGTGCATAGTATTTCCCATACGTGCATAGTATTTCCCGTACGTGCATAGTGTTTCCTGTACGTGCATAGTAATTTGGTGGATGAATAGTGATTTGGTAAGTTGGAAAACTTTTCACGCCACCCTATGTACGGGACGTGATATGGATGTTTCGAAGTCATATTAGTAATACGCGGAGGAAATAAGTGAATGCAGAGACGATCGGAATTCAGAAATTCCAAATTCTTTTTCGGTATAATATTTGACCGGACAGTGGATTAAATATTATTATAATCCAAGAATTGAGATATTAACTTTGAGGATTTGATATTTTGGGATGTTATTATATTTGATTTAAGAATGAAGGTAGGAAACCACTAAGGCAGTGAAACAAGCGTTCTAGAAACCGCTAAAACGTTATAACGAGATTAATCAATAAAGCGAACGAATCCTAGATAACGGATTAAGTTCGTATCGAGATTAAATATCCTACATGGTCATCACGAGGTGTAAGAACCCAGATTTTGGGTGGAATTAAAACTTTTATGTATTTAAAGATGTAAGAACGAATAGTGGTTATGGCTACAATGTAATAATTGATATTTTGAAAGAATGAATGGAATTCGACTTTATTATTTCTATGTCTTGAAGAATGCTAAAGGGTGACAACATAGGTAAGAATAATATATCTTCTAAGGGAATAAGATATGGCAATTTCAAGCAGGAGAATGTTCTCATGTCATCCAGATCGGTAACGATTAATCCAGTAGTTCCGTAAAAAGGTTAAGGAACGATCGAAAGAGAATACAGACAATTGTACCACCCTAAGAGAACAAGTAAAGAATACAAAATGAATAGTGTTTTGGTGGGAGTATATAATAATATGAGACGACACTATATAGAAGCATTCGGAACGGATTTCCGAGTTCGTATTAGTGATCCAGGGGGAAAATAAGTGTATGTAAAAGCTATCGGATTCTGAAAAACCGCACTTTTATTTTCTCCGAGAGTTCCCTGGACACTGATAGCCTTAAATATTTAACGAATGGATTTAAGGAATATAAATTGGAAAGTTAGAATGAAAGATGGAGAATGAAAGTATTAATATTAAAAAGGATTCCCGGTAAACCCTAATTAGAAATCCGTGAAATATTCCTACGAACGATCAATCGAAACGGGCAATAACCGGACACAGAAACAAGCAGAGGAAGCAAGAGTCTTGTGCAAGCCACTAGTATAAAATATCTAGTAACTAAACTAGAATCAAGGAACTAGCACCTTAGAGGAAGAACTAAGTACTTAGCAAAGTAACTACCTAGTTAAGCTCTAAACCACCATAAAACCAACACTTGTCTTGCCATTTCATCATCCAACACCTCATCACTTTAATAAAGTGACTTTATACAAGATTTTATCTAGATAATAGATGAGAGTGGATGAGATTAAAACAAAAGAAACCAAGCAACTCTCCCCCCCCCTTGAAAATTCCATTCGGCCAACACCTTAATTCCAAAATCCAAACCCCTCTTCCCACCATCTCTTGATCTTGTAAAAATTATGGTGAGTCTTACATTTCCTGAAAGTTATCTCCTAAAAATTTCAAAGCCAAACTCTCTTGTTTCCATTTTCAAATAATTCATCAAAGAGGAGGGTGAATAGTGAATTTATGAACTAATCTTGTTTTTTTCTTGTTTTTCATGGTGGATTTATCTAGCTTAGGACCATCCAAGGATAGATCAAGGCTTAGGAAGGTTATACTACTCTCTAAGGAAGGTATAAATCATTTCAAACCCTAAGCTTTACATTGAGTTTATGCATGATTCATGGTGATTTTGGATTAAGTGATATTAGTAGTATTTTACCACCATGTTAGCATGATTTTGTGGTTAGATTAGCTTTATGATGATATATTGATGAAGCATGATATTCTTGAGCTTTTAAGAGATGATTATTAACTGTAGTAATTGATTAGATGCCCGGTGTGGCTTGGTTGTTGCGTAATGAATTTTAGAACGCTCGATTCGTAGCCGTCGTAATGCCCGATTTTCATTAACACTAAGAAACCGAACTGGTCAGTAGCCATAACTCTCTGTTCTTGGCAAGTTAATGAACCCTACTGATAGATTTTTGAACATAGATCACTTTGGCGAAAGAATCGAAGCATTTCGATTTACGGTTTAGGAATTATGACCAAATTACTAAAAGTAGTTCGAATCCGTAAACGAAAGTTCGTAACTGAAATTGAACCCTCGTAAACTATGTAACGTCATGGCGAATCTTGGTAAATAAATACTAGAGGTAAAATGGAAGGTGTGAAAGAAAACCGTATGTCAAAAGGATCATTTTTCGATTTATTAAAAATGTTCGAGTCGAGGTTAAACGCGAACGAACCCCTAAAAGACGACTCTTTTATAACTTTGGTAAAACACATAAAAAACGGGCGATAAAACTCGGAGTATAATATTGGTTCGTAACGATCGACCTTAGAACTCATATGACTTAAGTATGTCCCAAGTATAAGTACAGTGACATGTCGTATTAACGAACGAATGTCGGGTTGGATCAGTGATAAAAAGGAATCCACTAAAAGGGGTATAACGAGATAACTCGAGAACGTGTTTAGAATTAAGTATAACTTAACTTTTAATATGTTAAGTGATTAATCCCGAATGCCTTGGCTATTTATAGATCACCAAGATGAACCGGGACCCGCTCCACTACCCCTTACCGTACTCGACTACCAGGCAAGTTTCAATTCCCTTCTTTTAGGCTGTTGTTGTGATTGAATAAATATATATATGTATGTATATATATATATATATATATATATATATATGTTTTCTGTTATACATATGCCATAGCATGCATGCCTACTTTCAAGTTATATCATTATGCTTGTTCCCTGATTGTTATTGGCTTATAAATTTGATAGCTATCGTATCAATTATAAGCCGGTTATTGTAAGACCCTCAGAGAAGGGTGTATACATCTTATTCATAAAATATAGACCGGGAGTCAATATTTCTTGACATATCAAGACTACCTCGAAAGAAATATCTAAGTAAATATTTTCCATTATTCGGGCGACGAATAGTATTTGAATATTCGTTCGAGATTATTTATTTTAACGATCCTTACTTCAAATAATTATTTGAACGTAACTATTCGACGAATAATATTTATTTTAATATTCATTCAGAGTCGAATTAATTATCGATTATTATTTCGAATATTCTTCTAAAGATGAGACTATTAAATGAATATTATTTGGATATTCATTTAGAATATTATTTTATTGAATAAATATTACTTGATATTCATTTAGAATATTATTCATTAAATGAATATTACTTTTTGAATATTCATTTAAATTCCTAATTAATTATGAATATTGTCTTAAATATTCCTTTCAGGTTCTATTAATTAATGAATATTATTTTGAATATTCATTTAAATATTTATTTATTCAATAAATATTCTCCTGATATTTCTTCAGGGATTATTTTGGAAAATACTCGGATTAAAGATATTCTTTCATATTCCTAAATATTCTTTAAATATTTTTAACTCAATAAATATTCTCTGAATATTTATTCCATACTTAGAATAACCTCAATAAGTTTTATCTTCTTCGATTATTACGAAAAATATTTCGGAGACATATTATTATTAATCTTATATCAAGAAAGGTTCTCAGACATCATTCTTCTTGAGTCTATCTCCCTAAAAATAAGGGAACCTTACTTGGAAAATGTTAATTATCTTGTCGACTTCCCGGTCATAAAGTATTCTCTTCACTCTCAACTCGGGTGCTATTGACTTATTAAGTCGTTACTTACCTTCTCATCTTTCGAGGGGTAATATTGTTGGAACAAGTTGAGATTTGTTACCAAGCAGTAGCTTGGAAGTTATTGGTGAATTTTCCTTTCCAACTAGATACGACTACTTTGTGGAGTCTTATCAACAAGTATTATACTTGGGGAAAGGGGGACGAATGTTACATTCAGAATCATAAATTCTATTTGAAACTAGGAGTCGTGTAAGAGGCCGAGTAGCGCCGGTCCATCCCCTTTGGCCCAACCGTTGGCCGGGGAGAGCTAGTAAGGCGGTAGACAAGTAAAGCCGTCAGTTCTTCCTTCTACCGGTAGTAAATCTAAATTGAGCTGTACGATCTCGACTGATCATCAAGATTGGAACAGCGGGCGCGGTGAATACTCCATCATTGGTTCATCATCCAAACTTATTTATTTCCTGCAACATGATTACTGTTGGCAGAGCTGAAAAAGTGTTCATAACTGGAATTGCAATCTTTTCATGCAAGTTCCTCTTTTTAATGACAATGAGAATATCATGCTTACTTTTGATGTAGCAGATATTTCTACAAACAAATACTTTAAGTTACCTTGTAACTTCATCGTTCATATTATACAGGCATCATTTCCGTAAATGCATGGCATATGGTTTGAAAGATACTTTTGAACTGTTATACATTATCGTTCAGTTATATATTATTGTTGGTGGGCTATTGCTCACCCTTGCTTTATTATTATATCACAACAACAGCTAGACCAGATGACTCGCACAAGGCGCACTCGACGCGGGCGAGGACGATGAGACTACCAGAGCTGAAGAAGAAGCTATTGGTAGGATATATTTATTCTTTCAGTACCAAGAATATGGTCTAGTATGACTTATGTAAATGGATGGCAAAGAGTATGTATTTATACTGAAATTCTTTTGGATTGTAAGAACTCATAATGTGATTAATAAAAAAAATTTGACTGTTACTCTGATTTCATCTCTGGGACTATAACGGGTGTGTTTTATATTGTTGTGTTGGGTCATAGAGACGTAATTTATTTTATGTTAAGGAAAGTTCAATTGTTGTGGACAGAATTGGAAACCGTAACCACCGGATCCTGGACCCCGGATCTGGGGGTGTTACAGGGCATCACTTGCAGGCTGCAGCAGCAGTGCGTTCGAGAACGTCCTGACGTGATTTGCGGGATCACCCGTTCCATCATAAGCCTTAATTGTCGGCATCTTAAACTTCCTAGAAATATGAGCATTCATCACCTCCTCAGTGAACGGGGGTGTTGGATCATCAGGATCTCCGAGAGGCATCAGATCTTTGGGGTTTCCCTTGGGAATTTCCATCCTTGTGGTTGTTCTTCCAAATGAGGCGTCAGCCCTTCTTTGTCTCCTTGAAGACCTCTCCAAATCAATGATGGGAATCCTTCCTGCAGTTGGAGGAGGCTGAGTTTGATTTAGCCTAGCTTGTTCTCTTGCCATATCTTCCTTCAATTTTAAGATCTCGGCCTCATAAGCCTTGATCCTTTCAGCAGTTGTCAAAGATTGTCCATCACAGATGTCTTGAGTCCTCCTTCGAGGTTCTCTACTAGCATGTCGCCTCCTCGGGGCTTCATCACGGTCATCATCCTCATCGTCGGAGGAGGTTTCATCAGTATAAGGACCCGAATAATCGTGATACTCTCGATCTCGGATCTGCAAAGCGTGACCACTTGGGCCTGTCCCTTGGATAGGAGGATAATTAGGCAACCCGTATGTCGGGCTAGTACTCACGGGGAGATCTGTAGTGTGGATCTGGACCCCATGCGATGGGTTGTTCGGATCAATCAGAGGAGAGACCACCATCTGAAGAGGATTGGTTTCTCGTCTTGTACGGGTAATCGGAGATAATGTACTCTCAACGTGGGGGATCGCCCCTGATTGTTGAGAAACTTGAGATTGGGTGATCGCCCCTGATGCTGGCGGAGCTTGTTGAGCAATCGCCCCTAATGCTGGGGGAACCTGTTTGGTGATGGGTGGAGCAGATCTGAGAGGTATGGCCTCAGTTGCAACTGGTGTTGTTCTTCGTGTTTGAACCATGGTTGATGTTGCCTTCCCACAGACGGCGCCAAATGTTGTGGAATAAAAACGAGGGTTTGTATGTATTAAATACAAGGGATGGTGAGCTTCGAGCTTTAATGGCTGTTCTTGCGTTCGAGACTAAACGGTCCTCACAAGATGCCTACGTATCTCTGTATTGCTAGAGAATCAAGCCAACGTAGTTCTGAGAATGAGGGGTCAGGCCCTTTATATAGGCTGAGAAGCCTTAGAATTAAGGTAGGAGTTGGAGACTTAATAGATAAGTCACCTCCTTGAGGAAAGTTCTAGACTCCTTCCTTGTAGGAGTCTGTTGCCATATCGAATTGGATGCCTTGGAGACTAAGTCTTGTAGAGATAATGTCCTTATCTGACACTTATTGCTGAGCTGTTTATTACCCCTAATATTAATTACGAAATTAATATTAAAAATAGGACTTTGGACCCTGTTGGTGGGCCCCACGTTCGGACCATACCGGGTCTAATTAATGCAACACTAAATGTGTCTTTAGGGCTTATTTTTAGCCCATATCATTGTCAAAATTTTTTGATGTACCATTTGAAAAAGTCAATTATACGGGTGTATCTTTTAAAATTTCTCAAATTTTATTGATAAAGTCGAGTTGGACTAAATTCGACTTGGATTTTACTCGATTCAAAATATTCGTGAACAACTCGAACTCGAATTTGAACAACAAAAATTGATCAATAAGATGATCGAATTTAATTTAATTATTTAAAGAAAGCCTCAAACTCGGATTCCATAAAAAAAAATTGAATCGACTCGACTGGACTCGACTCGTTTACGGCTAAGAATACAACTTAGGATATAGTTAAGGGTCACAACTCACACCTCGTGACAAAGGAAAGAAGACCAACTGATTATTTTAAGCCCAAACGAAAGAAGACCAACCGATTAAATACCATATGATTTGATAGAGAGTTAATTAATCTTATACTAATAATAATATTAATATCAATGATAATAGAGAAGAAGCCTAGAATGAGCTGAAATGTGTTTTTATTAAGAAATATCTCTCTCCTTTTTGGAGGTACAACTCTATAATTCTCAAATTGCCAACCCCTTTACAAATGGGGTTTCATTGGTATTTATAGGGGTTCCCTTGTGGGTCCTCTAATACCTAATTTACTTAGCCACTAAGTTTACATTTGTGGGCTTCAAGGCCTTATTGTTCATTCGATGCTTAATGGGCCTAATACAATCTAAGTTAACCCTTTAATACATAATGATCAATGGGCCTAATACATTCTAAACTAGTCCATAAACCAAATATGAATTGCTTCATTGGGCTTTGCTTCATTGGGCTTCATGGTCCAACATTTGTCCCCCCTAGTGAAGAGGGTATCTTTAGATCCCTTTTTTCGATACCTGTTAAAAGACAAAATTAAATAAAAGATAAGTAATAAATAGGTAAAAGAGGGGAAGGTGATTTGGGGTTAATTTCGATCCCCTTTTTTTTTTTAAATACTCTTTCCTGCTGTGACGCTTCATTTTTTTCGTTTTGTATTTTCGAGGCACGGAGAGGTTTTTCTCTGAAGAGGTTTATATCCATATCCTGCGTCTTCTGCCTTCACCCGTTCTTACCTTTATTGTAACTTTTCATTCTTAATTTTTGATTCACAACGTATATTCTGTAGTCTTCCTGGTCATGAGGGAGATGTCTTTTTCTTCTTCATCTTCGCGTACACCCAGTGATATAAACTTATGGAGGATGCCTTTAAAAGAAGAGAGTTTGGAGAGTTCTGTTAATCTAGATCATCTAGAGATCCCCGAGGTGCTGTCTGATCATAGTTTCGACTTTCTGAATGAGAAAGATAATGCTCAAACAGAGTCTCGTGTTTCTCCTCCTTTGAGTCCTCAAACCGTGGCTAAGCAAAAGAAGTTCGTGCCCGATGCTTTGGCTGCGGGCTTGGTGGAGTTTCGAGATAGACCGAATTTGAATTATGCTAGTATTTTTGTTGATCGTCCTGTGAATGTTGACATAGGGGCTTGGGTTGATTTGGGAAATAATTATAGGTGTAAAGTTCCCTTGGCTAAGGATCGGATATGGATGATGCCCAAATTTGGTATGCAAGGGATACCCATGATTCATTTCAAATTAGGGTTACGTTTACCTATGCACCCTTTCCACTTAGCGATCTTCGAGGCACTAGGTTGTGGGGTTTCGCAGTTGACACCCAATTCCGTGGCTCAGGTGAGTGGGTTCATCGCTCGTTGTGCCGAATTGGGGTATGTTCCTTCTATCCATTTGTTTTTCTCAATTTTTGGGATAACATATTCTAGAGGGCAAGTTTATTTTGACAAATTAAGTGGGAGATCGAAGATTGTAGACGTTAGGTCATCAAATTCTGGATGGTATGGTAAGTGGTTGTATTACCTCGGGCCGAACTTGGGACTTGTGCCTCCTTGTCAGCAGGTCCTAAAGGAAACCATTGATTATCTTACCAATATGGTGAAATACGATGAGGAGTTTCTGAACAGGTTTCAGGGTACTGGGCCCTTACATACCCATTTAATGTTGAAGGATCATAAGTTCTTAGAGGATCATAATCGTAAGGGCTCGCGATCGTTCTCTTTTATTTGACCCTTGTATATCCATTGTGCTAGTGCGATCTATTATGCTCTATTTTTATTTAACTAACTAAATTTTTCTTCTTTCTTCCCCTCTCTCTCTATTGTAGTTGCTGGAGAATCTCTGAAGGAAGTTTTAGACAGCAGAATTTCAGAAGATATGCATAAGGCCATGTTGGTTCTGGCGAAAAGGGGTACTCGATCCTCGCAGGTGAAGGGGGCCTCAAAGATTAACGATTCTGTCGTTGTTGAGAAAATTGTTAGTGATGATGCTGTAGCCACCGATGGTACTGAGGGGGAAGTTCGTGAACAGTCTGGTAAGAGACCTCGAGGGGGGGACGAAGAAGAGGCCTTGAAACGCAGTTCTTCGAGGAGGGTTGGCGAGCCCTCTCATTGTGGGGCTGGTAAGTCTTTGACCTTTACTGGAATCAATAAGGAAACCCTGCCTCCCATCTTTCAGGAATGTTCTTCAGACAAGCCATTACAGATTGAAATTTATCCGAACGAACGTTGGACAGCTGGTTCGCGTTTCCCTACTCAGGTCTTTCAAGCATTTGATCTTCCTCAGGATAAGGGTTCGTATGTTGACAAATCTCGGGATGAGATAGCAGATCGATGTCTTGCTCGCGGTGGATGGGTATTTTTGAAATATATACATATATATACAAGTATATTTATATGTATTATGTGATGACAATAACCTAATTAATTATGTACATTCTGTAGCTCCTTGCTGACTTGGCTCACATCGTTAAAGATTATCGGGCTGATGTCGACCATTAGTAACGCATGAATACCGCCCGTGAATTAGATGTGGCGAGGGAGAAGGCGAGGGCGGCACTTTTGCGAGCCATCGAAGCTGAGGGTCGGGAAAAGGCATTGTTATCTGATACTGAGAATTTGAGAAATGAATGTCAGGAATTGAGGGATGGTAAGAAGGTTTGCGAGGGCGATCTCGTTTCGATGAGGGCTGTCATGGAGCTGGATAAGGGGAAGATCTCTACTCTCGATAACGAGGTACTTAAGTTACGAGGGGAATGTGATGGATTGCGAGCCGAAGTAGCCACTTTGAAGGTCGAGATTGAAAAAGCTGCTAAAGAGTCAGCAAATGCTACGGCGTCGGGCTATCAAGGATGTTATGAACGACTAGAGAAGGCGGGAGTGGACTTGACCGGGCATTCTTTGGATGATTACTGTGTTGATTTGTCACGAACCCTTACTGAGACCAAGGATGGTGTTCCGGAGGCCATAGCTTGAAGGCGAGGGATGCCTCGTGGATTATGTAACGTTCTTACCTTCAGTTAATTATGTCGAACTTGATGGATCTGCTACATATTTGGTTATCTTGAACTAGACATGTTTTAAGCTCGTGGGTGAGCTCTAATTTATATTGGTTTTATTTTGTCGAGTCAGCCTGTATGGTTTAATGTCTGCCTCTGGTTGTAGTATCTTATTTTTGGTGTTTAAGTTTTAGGGTTATTATGCTTCTAAAATTTTGATATTACTTTGTCGTTGTCGTATGTTTGATAAGCTTTTATAAGTGACGCTATCAACCCAAGTTGAATAATTTTGTATGCTTGGTGAGTTGAATTATTTGGATACGAAATGGGGAATGACAATTGCCTTGCTTTCTAAAAATAGAATGTGCATCCTTACCCTCCTGGTTCGTCTTTTGAGTAATGCGAAGATATATTCGAATGTTTTTTTTTCTGTTTGACAAGGCCGATATTTTGCGATTTTAAATGATGATGTTTATTCATAACAATGGGAAGTTGGAGTTCGAAATTTGAACTTGATCGTTTTTGTGATGGTTGGTAAAAAGAATTGTTTCGTCATTAGCGAGTTTTGCTGAATATCTTATCGAATGAAAAATCGCAGACAGATACAAACTTTTATTTAATAAGTTATGAAAGTTAAGGTGGGGACCTCATATTAGCCCCTTTTCACCTTGATAATTAACAGGAATTAACAGAAGGTAGCAATTCTTTGTTAAGATAGAACATAATTATTGATAATTTTTTTTCAAATGTATGCCGTTCCAGGCATTCTTGACCACCTCGCCATTGAGCTGTGCTAGCTCGTAAGTTCCAGGCCGGATCACTTTCAGGATTTTGTACGGACCTTCCCATGGAGCTTTGAACTTTCCTAAGACAGCTGGCTGGGATGAGGCCGATTCTCGTAGGACAAGGTCATTGACTTGAAACTCCCTCGGCTTCGTGCCCTTGTTGTAGTACTTTGCTACCTTGGCTTGATAATCAATTATTGATTCTGTTGCCTCGTTTCTAGTCTCTTCCAGGAGATCATTATCCAATTTCAGTCCTTCTAACGAGCTGGCTGCTTCAAAATTCTCGATTCGTGGGGAGTTGAGAGATACCTCAACTGGGATGACAGCATGAGTATCGTACGTGAGACGGAAGGGTGTTTCCCCCGTCGCAGTTCTTGGGGTTGTCCTATATGACCACAGGACGTTGGGGAGCTCATCCACCCAGCAGCGGGGGCAATCTTGAATCCTTTTCTTGAGACCCTGGAGTAAGGTTCTGTTAGATACTTCGACTAGGCCATTGGCCTGCGGATATGCCACTGATATTTTGAGATGTTGTATCTTTAATTCCTTCAGCATTGCTTCAAATCTTCGCCAACAAATTGAGTTCCATTGTCGGTAACGACAGATCGGGGTATACCGAACCGGAACACAATAAATTCCATGAAGAATTCAATCATCTCTTTCTCTCGAATTCTCGCGAGAGGTTTTGCCTCTATCCATTTCGTCGCGTAGTCGACTGCGACCACAATATATTGGAGTTGTCGTTTCGTCTTTGGAAGTGGTCCCACGATGTTGATACCCCACTGGAAGAAGGGGAATGGGCTTAATATCGGAGACATGAGTTGCGAGGGTCTATGGCAAACGGGACTGTATGATTGGCAAGATGAGCATTTTTTAACATATTCTTCGCAATCCTTACGGATCGTAGGCCAATAAAGTCCTTGTCTTAAGATCTTATGTGCCAAATTTTTTCCTCCGAGGTGTTCTTCGCATATTCCCATGTGAAGTTCGGTGATTGCTAAATATGCCTCCTCGGGACCGAGGCAACGAAGAAGGGGTTCCGTTAGTGCTTGTCTATATAATTTTGAGCCTATGACACAGTAATTTCTTGCTTTGAACATTATTGATCCGGCTTCGTTTTTGTTCTCGGGCAGTTGATTTTCAGATATATAGGCCAGGAATGGAGTCCTCCAGTCGGATTTTGCCGAGATGGTATTCACTGTATTGAAACCTACAGTTGGAGCCATGAGCTTTTCGACGTACACCGGTTCTCCACTAGTGGGTATCGATGAGGATGCAAGCTTGGACAGGGCGTCTGCCCATTGATTTTCGGTTCTGTCGATGTTTGTGATTTTCCACGACACAAACCTACTCAGAAGAGTTTGGGCTTTTTGTAGATAGAGTGCCATCCTATCGTTGTGAGTTTTGAATTCTCCCAAAATTTGCTTAACCACCAGTTGAGAATCGTTAAAGATGTCTATGATGTTGGCCTCGAGGCCAAGAGCGAGGCTTAATCCAGCGACTAGCGCCTCTTACTCGGCTTCATTGTTTGTTGCTTGAAAAGTGAAGATGCTGGCTTGTTGAACTTTGAATCCCTCGGGACTGATGAGTATGATGCCTGCCCCGCTCCTTTTTACGGTGGATGAGCTGTCAACGTAGAGAGTCCATGGTCTTGAATGGTTCTTGTCGACATCAAGATACAGAGGATCATGATTGTCGAATTGGCATTCGACGACAAAGTCTGAAAGAGCTTGGGATTTCATTGCCGTTCGAGGTTTGTACTCGATATAAAATTGACTGAGTTCGATTGTCCATGCGACCAGCCTGCCAGTCATGTCAGGTTTGTGAAGGATCCGCTTCATCGGTTGATTTGTCATTACTTGGATCTCTCGTCCTTGAAAATAATGCCTGAGTTTTCGACTAGCGATCACAAGGGCATATACCAGTTTCTCCACTTGTGGGTATCTGGTCTCGGCGTTGCGCAAGGTGTGGCTAATGTAGTATACAGGCTTTTCATTCTCAGAAGAAGGTTTGACCAGCACAGTGGCTACCGTGGTGTCGCATGCGGACAGGTATATTCTGAGAGGTTCTTGAGGTCGAGCCTGGGTAAGGATCGGTGGTGAACTTAAGAACTGCTTTAAATCTTTTAGTCCTTTCTCACACTCTTCTGTCCAGTTTATCTTCGATTGTTTTGAGGCGTTTTTGATAGCCTCGAAGAAGGGAGTGCACCGTTTTGATGATTGCGGAATAAATCTCCGAAGGGCTGCAATGCAACCTGTCAATGTTTGTACCTCCTTCAGTGTTGTTGGATCTCGCAAATCCATGATTGCTTTAATTTGGCCAGGATCGGCCTCGATTCCTCTTTGAGTTAAGAGAAATCCCAAGAACTTTCCAGAGGTCATTCCAAAAGAGCATTTGGCTGGATTCAATCGCATATTATGGCGTCGCACATTGGCAAAGGTTTTCCTTAAATCTTCTACATGGTCTATGGACCTTTTTGATTTTACAATAACATCGTCAACATAAACCTGGAGATTTCGCCCGATTTGCGGAGCGAAAATTTTGTCCATCATCTGTTGGAAGGTCGCGCCTGCGCTGATGAGGCCAAAAGGCATGTTTTTAAATGCAAAGACTCCTCTATGGGTGATGAAAGCCGTTTTTTCCCAATCTTGACTGTCCATTTTTATCTGGTTGTATCCCGAGAAGGCATCCATAAACGATAGGAGCTCATGGCCAGCAGTGGAATCAATTAGTTGGTCAATGTTTGGTAATGGATAAAAGTCTTTAGGACATGCTCGATTGAGGTCCGAATAGTCGATGCACATTCTCCATTTTCCATTACTTTTTTTAACCAACACGGCATTGGCGATCCATTCTGGAAACTGTACGGGCTCGATGAACCCAGCCTCGAGGAGCCTATCGATTTCGGCGTCGATTGCCTTGGTTTTTTCTTCTGAAAATACCCGTTTCTTTTACTTCACTGTGCGTGCTCTTGGTTTATCATGAAGTAAGTGTCGGGCTACAGTTTCGGGTATCCCAGGCATGTCCCTTGGATCCCATGCGAAGATGTCCGCATACTTCCGAATTAAGCTGATGATTTGTTGGCGGAGATCGCCCTCAAGATGTTTTCCAATTTTAGTTGTTTTGTCGGGATTACCCTCTTCTACTTCAATTTCAATGGTTTCTTCCAGGGAAACACAATCGTGTTCTGCTATGGATTCCATGGTTGTGCAAGGGTCTATTTCAATGACTTGATTGATGGAGGGCATCATCGACACCCTTTGACTTAGGGAGTATTGTGGATAGGTAGCATTGACGAGCTGCGTTCTGGTCGCCCACAACCTCTCCTACTCCAAATTCAGTGGTGAATTTCATTTTGAGATGAGGGATGGAGGTAATGGCTTTCAGGGCCGTTAACGTAGTCCTGCCGAGAATGGCATTGTAGCTTGAGCTCGCATTTACGACATGAAACTTTACAACCTGCCAGGTTTGGCATGGGAGAGATCCAAAGAGAACGGGGAGGTCGATGGTGCCCACGACCTTGACCTCGTTTCCGGTGAAGCCATATAAAGGCATATTCATATTTTCAAGTTTTCTATCTCCTCAGCCCATTCTTGCGAAAGCATGGTGATACAGTATATCAACGGAGCTGCCATTGTCGACCAAGATCTTTTTTACAGTGTTCGTGCTGATTTCGACTGTAATTACGAGAGCATCTTGGTGAGATTCGATCAATCCTGAGGGATAGTCTTCATCAGAAAATGAGATAATTGGAGTGGGATTGGGCCGAGGACATTTTGGTGCCCCGGGATTAACGTGGAATACTTCTCTAGCGTAAAGCTTTTTAGAATTGTTCGATGTGCCTCCAGCGGCGAGTCCCCCGGCTATGACGTCAATGACTCGATCTTGATCGTGGGATCGGTCATTTTGTCTTACTGCATCGTGATCAATGTAGTGAGTCAACTGTCCTCTTTTTATTTTGGACTTAATGAGATTGCTCAGTTGGTAGCATTGGTCTGTCGTATGACCTGTGTCCTCGTGATATTCGCAATAACGAGAGCTTGGAGGTCGTCCCGGTTTCATCGGCCTTAGTGGTCGGTAATCGGGTTCTGACCTCAAAATGGCCAAGATGGTGGCCTTGTCGACTGTGAGTTTCGTGAATTCTTTTTCTTGTTTTTCTCTTGGTTTCCACGATTTATCCTGATTGTCCCATCTATCAGGTCGTGGTTTTCGGGGACTACGAGCGTCACTTGGCTTCGAATATGACGCATACCTTCGTTTATAATCTGTTTTTGGCGAACGCCGAGGGCTTCTACTTCGTTCTTTTCTGAACGCTCTCCGAGTTGATTGGAGGCTTCCTACCGCCTCTTGTAAGTTCATTCGATGTTCGACAACATGGAAGGCTGATTGGAGAGTTCGAGGATTCTTTTCAAAGAATTCTTCTAGCAAATTAGCGTGGCGATGTTTATCAATTCCTGCGGCCAAATAGTTTATGGCCAATTCTTCTACCAAGTTAGGAATGTCAGAAATTTCATTTCGAAATTGAACTAAGAAATCTCTCAGAGATTCGTTGGAACGTTGCCGAACTGTCATCAGTGAGGCAGTTATCTTTCCTCCCTTGTAATTACTGGAGAATCTAGTTTGGAACTTTGTCTTTAGAGATTGCCAAGAATCTATGGAATGAGGCGGAAGGCTATTATACCATCTTAAAGCTGTTCCTTGTAAGCATGTAGAAAAGAACTGACACCTTGCTACTTCCGAGTGTCCAAAAAAGGCCATACGGCCATCAAATGTGTTCAAAAAACCGCTAGGGTCTGACGTGCCATCAAAATGGTCCAAGGAGGGCGTTTTTAATGTCCTATCAATACGCGCTATTTCAATATCTCTCGATAATGGGGTCTCTGTGGATGTGATTTGTCCGGGTTGATTTTGGATGAACTCTCTGAACATGGCGATATCGCTTCGGATATCCGCAATATCCTCAGGTCTGACTGACTCATTAGAATCGCTTCTCCAAGATGAATGGCTCGCGGATGGCGCTGGTCGTCCTCTGCGAGTAATAGGTCGTGAGTAAATCGATTCAGTTGATTCCTCGTGCGCAAATTCATCGTAGTCATTTCCTTGGAATTCGTTCTCGACATTGACATTTTCGTCGTGGGCTAAGGTCGTGCTTCTCAGACCTTTTTTCAACTGACGAGCTCGTCGGTGTCTCCTTAATTTTTCCTCCAGGGCTCGTTTCTGTTGTTCAAGATTAAACAGTTCTTCATCTGAATCTTGGGGACAATCTTCAGCGTCGACAACGGGCTCTTTTCCTCCTTGAATTTTTTGCAGGTGCAAACGCATGTCACTTGTTAACACCTTTTTCCCTGTGGTGACCCTCGTGCGAGTATCAGGTTGTGCTTTTCGTCTCGTGTCTAAGTATTCTGATTCGATGGGTCACAGGGATCCATCTGCATCATCTTTGGTAGCCGGAAATAACTGTCTCGGTTTCAAGGGAGGAGGTGCCATCCGGTCTCCAGGTCGAGAGGCCGTGAACATCTCCATTTTTGAACCGACTTGTTCGATCTCCGGTTCATTCGTCTCCATTTTTGGTTGGAATCTTCAAATTAAAGAGCTCCTTCTAACGCCAAATGATAGAGAGTTAATTAATCTTATACTAATAATAATATTAATATCAATGATAATAGAGAAGAAGCCTAGAATGAGCTGAAATGTGTTTTTATTAAGAAATATCTCTCTCCTTTTTGGAGGTACAACTCCATAATTCTCAAATTGCCAACCCCTTTACAAATGGGGTTTTATTGGTATTTATAGGGGTTCCCTTGTGGGTCCCCTAATACCTAATTTACTTAGCCACTAAGTTTACATTTGTGGGCTTCAAGGCCTTATTTTTCATTCGATGCTTAATGAGCCTAATACAATCTAAGTTAACCCTTTAATACATAATGATCAATGGGCCTAATACATTCTAAACTAGTCCATAAACCAAATATGAATTGCTTCATTGGGCTTTGCTTCATTGGGCTTCATGGTCCAACATGATTATTCTAAGCCCAAACGAAAGAAGACCAACCGATTAAATACCATATGAACTCTAAGCCCAAACTATCAAGGAGCGTTACATTATGCTTCTTGAGCATACCTAAAGAACTTCAATAATAATAAAGGTCCAAGATAAACCATCTGAAGTTCTGTACATTGCCGGACGTGGCCCATAAGAATACAAATTAGTTAATTCCAGTGTATTCAGCAGCTAAAAGATGGGAAAGATATATATATTTGATACATTTCCACTTTACCTTCTTCATTCTAAATCTAAAAAAAATAAGTAGCTATATATTATTTCAAAAAAAAAAAGTAATAATACATCTGTATAGTTAGTATATTATATACCTTTCATTATATTATACTGTAGTACTCCCTCCAATCAATTATGTACGATATTTGATTTTTTTGCACGTAATTTTAGATGTTTTGATTATATAATTAAAATTAATATTTTTAAACTTTTCTTTTCTAAATAAAAATGAAAATATTATATTTTTATTAAAAAATGAAAAATAATTATTTTTAATATATGTTAAAACACCTAAAATTATATGAAAAAATCAAATATCTTATATGTAATGGATTGGGATAGTACCGTTTGTGTGGCCGCATCTGAATGCTAAGTACTCAAAATCTGGTCAAAGTATACACGTACGGCAATATTCATCAACCAAAGTAACTTAGGGTTGTTTGGGGAAACTTTTTTTCAGAATAAGTCAATTTATTTTAAGACAAAATTAGAAATTCCTAACTTTCCAACTTATTTTTGAAACTTATTGAATCTCAAACATACATTAAATACTTGTATAAAAAATTATCAAAATATAAAATTTTTACCCGAAAATAAGTCCTTAAATCCTTAAAAAAAGTTTTGCCAAACACGCACTTAATCAGGGGGCCGCATGTTTCATTACAAGGGTCATGGATTCCCATGCTTGCATACTTATGTTTAGTCAATTGATGCTTGTATAATTAAGTTTAGTCAATTGTTAATGGGGTGTTAGGGAAAAATTTATTTTTCAGAATAAATTAACTTATTTTAAGATAAAATTAAGGATTTTTAATTTTTTTCTGAAAAAATTTACTTTTTTTTTGCAACTTATGAATTCTTAAACATACATTAAATACTTGCGTAAAAATAAATTATTAAAATTTAAAATTTTTACTCGAAAATAAGTCCATATCATAGCCAAACAGGCCAAATAACATCATGATCACTCTCAAGTCTCATTCTTATACGGGGTGATTCCAGAAATTAAATATTGGAATATCCAAATTTGTAACCTGGCTAAAATGTTTTAAGAAGATAGGTTTGTTGCATTGCCTCGAGTTAAGCAAATGTAATTTTCTTGAAAAAATTGTTAAAGAGTTTATTACAACAATTATTATACAAAAAATAATGGATGGATCAAATGTTTTTTCTTAAAAGAATTCTGACAGCTCCATTAATGGAGCATCAAGTTAATTGAAGAACATTGTATTTTATTAAAGAAGAAAGAGTACAATAGACTCAATACAATGACAGAGAGAATGAAAATGGTACAGACTACGTGCTCTTATAACAGATAATGTAACAAACTTTCAACAAACATTCCTTCTAGAAGATGCTGAGAAGATGCTGTGATGACTTGGCTAACTTGACTTATTTTTGTGTTGACTTTCTATATTTATATCATCCCCCCTCAAGCTTGGAGTTGCATACAAATTAATCACTCCAAGCTTGGACAGCTGATACTCCAGAGCATGAGAAGGCAGGGCTTTAGTTAGGAAATCAGCTGGTTGATCCTTGGAGGCAATGTAAGAAGTAGAGATCAAGCCTTTCTGCAGCTTTTCACGAACGAGATGGCAATCGATCTCAATATGTTTTGTTCGCTCGTGAAAGACGGGATTGGCAGCAATGTACATGGCTGATCGAATATCACAGTATAACGTAACATGGGTTAAAGAAGAGACACCCAGTTCATGAAACAGATTAATCAGCCAAGTGATCTCACAGCAAACATCAGCTAATGCTCTGTACTCAGCTTCGGCTGAGGAACGAGACACGGTTGGTTGTTTCTTAGATTTCCAGGACAATAAAGAATGTCCAAGAGTAACACAGTATCCAGTAAGAGACTGTCGAGTGAGAGGGCACCATCCCCAGTCGGCATCTGCATAGGCACGAAGAGCCAAGGAACTAGAGGCTGATAATAACAATCCTTGTCCAACAGTGTGTTTCAGATATCGAACAACACGATATGCAGCATCCAAGTGACATTGTCTAGGAGATGAGAGGAATTGAGATAAAACATGGACAGCATATGATAAGTCTGGACGAGTAATGGTCAAATAAATCAATCGACCAACTAAACGCCTATAGGGAGCTGGATTAAACAAGAAAGGTGAAGTTGTATTGCTGAGTAATGTGTGATTCTGCTCTATAGGAATGATAGCAATTCGAGCATCCTTAAACCCAACATCTTTAATAATATCTAAGGTGTACTTTCGTTGATTTAGATAGATACCTTTATCAGAACGAGCTGCTTCAATCCCTAAAAAATATTTCACAGCTCCAAGGTCTTTAATTTTAAAATGACTAGCAAGGTGAGCTTTGAGATGACTGGTAGCATGGAGAGAATTTCCAACAAGAAGGATATCGTCAACATAAACTAAAATTGCCATAAAACTGACAGAGGTGGCATGGATGAATAGACTATGATCTGAACTGGCTTGTTCAAATCCATAACCAAGAAGCACTGTTTTAAACTTTGTAAACCACTCCCTTGGAGATTGACGAAGGCCATAAATTGACTTAATTAACTTGCATACCAGAGGAGTTCGAGAAGAATATGTAGCAAATTCAGCTGGTAAAATGTAACCCTGTGGAATTGCCATGTAGACCTCCTCATGTAACTCACCATACAAAAAAGCATTTGTAACATCTAACTGGGTAACAGACCATTTGCTAACAGCAGCTAAAGATAGCAAAACACGAACTGTTGACATTTTTGCTACCGGAGCAAATGTCTCAAAGTAGTCTAAACCCTCTGTTTGAGTAAATCCACGTGCCACTAAACGGGCTTTATATCGTTCAACAGTGCCATCTGGGTGAAATTTAACACGATAAACCCACTTACAACTGACCACTTTCTTTCCAGGTGGAAGAGGAACAATCTACCATGTTTTATTTGCTTCAAGAGCTGCAAGTTCTTGGGCCATTGCTTCACACCAAACTGAATGTTGACAAGCTACTTTATAAGTAGTAGGTTCAGGAACTTGGATAATATTTGCTATAAAAGCCTGGTATTTGGGTTTAAACACAGACACAGAATTAACAGCATGTGTAACAGTTGAAGGAAGACCAACAAGGTCCTGAAATTTATTAGGAATGGACTTAACTCTAGTGCTATGTCTTACAGGTTTAGAGGGCACATGTAACAACTCTGTAGAGATAGATTCAGATATAGGAGGTGGAGACATGTGATCAGAATGAGCTGAAGGAGAAGTATGTGTAGGAGAAGTATGTGTAGTATGTGAAGGAGAAGTATATGTAGGTGACTCAGTAGATAGATTAATTGGTTGAGAATCAAAGAACGGATCATCAGGAAAATAGACATGTGAATTAAACAAATGAGGAGAAGGATGTGTGCCATCCATTGTTTTAAAGGGAAAGGAATTTTCATGAAAAATGACACCCCTCGACACAAAAACTTTTCTAGTGTCAAGGTCCATGACTTTATAGGCCTTTTGAGAAAAAGGATAACCTATAAACAAGCATCTGGAAGCACGAGCAGCAAACTTATCCTTATGTGGTGACACATTTGTGGCATAGCAAAGTGTACCAAAGACTTTTAAGTGCTCATAAATTGGTGGTTTGGAAAACAAAATCTGATATGGTGATAATCCCTTAAGACTGTTGACTGGAGTTCTATTTATGAGATAGGTTGCTGTGAGAATACAGTCACCCCAGAAAGAAATAGGGAGAGATGCTTGTTGCCTGAGAGCACGAGCTGTATTAAGTAAGGTTTTGTGCTTACGCTCCACAACACCATTTTGTTGTGGAGTATAAGTACAACTCTTTTGATGCAGAATACCAAGAGTGGCTAACTGAGATTGAAATGTAGAGCTTAAAAACTCTGTACCATTATCAGTACGCATTATCTTTATATGAGAAGAAAATTGTTTTTGAACATAAGATATAAAGTGAAGAAGCAGACCAGCAACTTGAGTTTTATCAGCAAATAAGAATACCCAAGTAGCTCTAGATAAATCCTCAACTATGGTTAGAAAGTAACTGCAATTTCCATGGGTCTTATATTTATAAGGTCCCCACACATCTACATGTATAAGTTCAAACAACATAGAACTAGATGTGGAGCTATCAAAGAATTTTAATCTAGTCTGCTTGGCCAAATGGCAAGTATCACATTCATTAAAAGTGACAGAGTTATGATACATAGAATTTGGAAGAAATTTCATTGATGAAACAGAAGGATGTCCCAAACGGGCATGCCACAAATTTGAAACAATCATAGAATTCGTAACATTATTACAAACAAACTGAGAAACATTATTAGAACACCTAGGAGTATTAGGCAATTTCTCAGAACTGTGAAGAGAATGATTAAGAAGATATAGGCCATCTTGAAGTTCAGCAATCTCTGTGGTCCTCTTCAAGACATGGTCCTGAACAAAACAAGCATCTTTAGTGAAAAGACATCACAAGAATTGGTAGATGTAAGCTTTGGAATAGACAAAAGATTATAATTGAAAGTAGGAACATAAAGGACATTAGTCAACACAATGTTGGTATGAAGATGAATAGTACCAACATGTGTGACCACAGAATGCTGACCATTGGGTAAGTGCAACATAGAGTTTACTGTGTGAACATCAGTTAACAAATTAAAGTGTGGTGTGATATGGTTAGTGGCCCCAGAGTCTATAATCCACATATCAGCACTTAAAGTTTGTTTTCTATTTGTGTGACAAACAAAGTGTAAGACATTACCAGCCATATGAGCATAAGTAGCTGTAGCATTGTTAGCCAAATGAGGTGTGGTCCATTGAGAGGTTGAGCTAGAAGAGGGACCAGAATTAGAAGCAGCTGTCAACTCCTTAAATCCACTCTGTATCATAGTCATTAATTGCTGACATTGTGCAGTTGTAAAACCACCTGCAGACTCAGTATCTTTAGCTCCAGAAATTGAATCATTTGACTCAGAGATAACATTGTAAGCAAGAGCAGACTTCACTTGAGTTTTTGGCCGTGGCTTAGGTTTTCCATAAAGACGGTGCCATGAAGGATAACCATGAACACAAAAGCATTTATCTCTGCTATGACCAGACATATTGCAGACTTCACAAATCACAGTGCTGTCTGTTCCAGGTCTTTTATTGTTGTGCTGTCGTCCAGGTTGTCCAGAAGGCTTACCATAAGAACTTGAGTTTCCAGCTTGAGACTCATTAGACTTAACAGACAAAGCTATAGAGTCTGTCATAGAAGTACCAGCACCAAATTCTCGTTGATTTTCTTCTTGCATTAGAAGACTGTAAGCAGCACTAAGGCTAGGAATTGGAGTCATAAGCAACAAATGACCTCGAATGGGAGTATATTGTTCACCTAATCCCATAAGAAATTGAGATAACTTTGTGCTCTTACTGAAATTCTCAAGTTTAGCATTCACATCACAAGTACATTTACCACAAGCACAATGTGGAACTTCAGATAAGGCATCCAACTCATCATTTAGAGCTCGAAACTTTGTAAAATAAGCTGAAATAGATAGGTTTCCCTGAGTAAGAGATGCAACTTTGCGCAAGTTAAACAGCTTAGGAACATTTGTTTGAGAGAATCGAATAGCAAAGTCATCCCAAATATCTTTAGCAACAGACATATATAACACACTTTGACGAATTTCAGTAGAAACAGTGTTTAAGATCCATGAGATTACTATGTCGTTGCAACGAGTCCAGTGGAGCAATAGATTTGCATTATTAACAGGTTTAGTGTATCAACCATCAACAAATCCTAATTTCAACTTCGAAGAAAGAGCTATTTTCATAGATCTAAACCACTGATTATAATTCTGCTCAGTCAAAGTAATAGTAAGTAAGATTAAACCTGGATGATCAGATGGATGAAGATAGTACGGATGGCTTGCATCGATACTCATTGAGGACAGAGATGAATTTGTATTGCCAGTACTGGTGTTTCCAGTTGCAACATTCAGATAAGATGGTGGAGAAGACGCCATTAGAGCACCTTACGAAGCACACTTGCAAACAGATCTTAAAAGAACGTATCGAGAATAGCGGAATATGTGTTAATCAGAAACCTTTGCTCTGATACCATGACAGCTCCATTAATGAAGCATCAAGTTAATTGAAGAACATTGTATTTTATTAAAGAAGAAAGAGTACAATAGACTCAATACAATGCCAGAGAGAATGAAAATGGTACAGACTACGTGCTCTTATAACAGATAATGTAACAAACTTTCAACAAACATTCCTTCTAGAAGATGCTGTGATGACTTGGCTAACTTGACTTATTTTTGTGTTGACTTTCTATATTTATATCAAATTCCAACTCATCGGTAAAAATTAAGAGAAAACATGTTATTGCATTGCAGCATTGGTTCAGATCTTGACCTTCTCAAGTATTAATTTAATCCAATTTTACAAGATAAACTGAAACATACGCTTTCCCATCTAAATTTGAAAAATGGTGACTATTAAAATAATCGTAAATGAAAATATTAAAACTTTTTTAAAATTTATTACATTTTGTAGTCATGTACTTGTAAGAATCGTGATTATTACATTTATTTAATTACTATTTTTGGTAATTATGAATAAAAATAATTTAAATTATTTTATTTCCGTTAGACAAGTCAATGTGTTATATATTGATCGGTATATGAGGATATTTGTTATTATTATGTGAACAAGGTGAATATTTTATTATAATTAATTTTAGTTTATTTTGAAAATATATAAATATTTTGATTCGGTTTAGCGGATAATTAAACCGCGAATATGAGATGGTATCATTATATATGAATAAAAGGATCGGAAATAATTGGTTAGGACCCCTTTATGTGTTTAGTAATTGTATTAGACTCCTGGATGATTATCTTTAACTTTTTCGAAAAACGTGCGATTCAGTTCGTTTTTATCCGTAGCCTCTGTTTTCAAAATCCCTAGGGCTTCGATTTAAAATCAATTTCGTATCAATATTCGTAAGATAATCTCAAAATTACCAAATTCATATTTTATTCGTTTTATTAGTTTTATAAATTTTCAGTAATCGATTCGTTATTTTTCGTCAAAATGTTTTCATTCGAATCATATCCGTAATTGATTTAATTGGTACGTTCCGAACCGATTAAAAGTTAATTAGGGTTCCGAGCATTGCGGTTTTTCTCTTGACCAATCCAAAACCTTATCTTTGAGCAACCAATCAGATTCTTAGCTGACTTGGCCAATCAAAATCAAGGTAATAATTTTTCAAAAATCAATTATTTTCGAAATTTATATTTTCATTAGTGTTCTTCAAGATCGAAGCTAATTTGAATGTGATTTTGATATCGAATTTTGGAATTCAAGTAGTCGAATCGAAGCCCTCGGTCTCTAGTTTCTTAATCTCCGCCCAGAATTCGTGAATGGTAACGTTTTGAATTTATTTGATTTTTCTTTTTAATATTCGAATTTAGGGTTCTTGATAATGAAATTTGGGGGATTTTATTTTGTTGATTGTTTGCTTGTTTTTATGATGCAAATAGTTTCCTGGGGTCCTAAATGACATGTACATACGTTTAATTGCTTCAATTGATGCCGATTATGTGATAAACGAAGTTTGGGTTTTAAGCCGTTTATAAAATCAATTCGTTCGTGGGTTGTGATGATTGTTCTGTTGGGTTTCAACCCAATATAATGTTATGGGTTTGGGTAGATAATTAGATACCAAGTATGATTAGAATTTGGTAGGTAATTAGAAACCAAATATGATTATGCTTGTATGGTAACTTGGTGGCTAAGTTTGTGATGGCTATATATACATAGTCATATTGTATTTGTTTGATGTGTGAACGCTTAAGAGATGTAGTCTTAAGTATTATTTGGAAGATGCTTGAGCATTGTTGGCTCAAGTATCAGGATTGGGACACCGTTAAGGTGTTATTGTTTTCATGTATTATTAATTATTGATTGGATTAATAATACAAGTTGGGACGCGGGGTTTCCATGTCATATAATTTTGTTGTGTGTGCTTTGCATTATTTGATTATCTCGGGTTTTGCTCCCTAACAAGTGGTATCAAGAGCCAAGGTTCGGGTTCGTAATGGATGAGGTTAAGGGAAAGTTCGAGGTTCAATTGATCTGGCAGAGTACAATGAAGGATTTGCTGACAAGGAGATTGCTGCTAAAGTGGGAAGAGACAAAGTTACGTACGGTTTGACGGTTGGCTTGCACCGTGGATCAATCCTGTGTTTGGACTCGAGATGGAAGAAGATGGAAGAGGTCATCGAAATTGTTTCAATGGCTTAATCAACCAGGTGAACTATTTTGATGATACTAGTGATTCTTTTCAGGAGACCGAAGGATTGTGAAAGCAAGGATCGGGTGACTCAACATGTGGAAGAGCACTCGTGGTGGTTGATGCACGTGATTTTGTAGATGGAAACATCGTTATGGTGAAGAATGATGGGTTTGGAGGGTCACTAAACGGGTTTTAGCGACCCTCAATGATTGGAAGAACAAGATGAGTAGATTCTTGTTCGAGGGGAGGCGTTGGCGAATGGACGTCAATGGCTTGATGGGTACCGTTCAATCCGATATGGGTATTCGTAATGGATGAGGTTAAGGGAAAGTTCGAGGTTCAATTGATCTGGCAGAGTACAATGAAGGATTTGCTGACAAGGAGATTGCTGCTAAAGTGGGAAGAGACAAAGTTACGTACGGTTTGACGGTTGGCTTGCACCGTGGATCAATCCTGTGTTTGGACTCGAGATGGAAGAAGATGGAAGAGGTCATCGAAATTGTTTCAATGGCTTAATCAACCAGGTGAACTATTTTGATGATACTAGTGATTCTTTTCAGGAGACCGAAGGATTGTGAAAGCAAGGATCGGGTGACTCAACATGTGGAAGAGCACTCGTGGTGGTTGATGCACGTGATTTTGTAGATGGAAACATCGTTATGGTGAAGAATGATGGGTTTGGAGGGTCACTAAACGGGTTTTAGCGACCCTCAATGATTGGAAGAACAAGATGAGTAGATTCTTGTTCGAGGGGAGGCGTTGGCGAATGGACGTCAATGGCTTGATGGGTACCGTTCAATCCGATATGGGTATTGGGTTGAAGAGGAGGATTGTTGGGTTTCAACCCAATTTGATGTTTTGGGTTTGGGTAGATAATTAGATACCAAGTATGATTAGAATTTGGTAGGTAATTAGAAACCAAATATGATTATGCTTGTATGGTAACTTGGTGGCTAAGTTTGTGATGGCTATATATACATAGTCATATTGTATTTGTTTGATGTGTGAAAACTTAAGAGATGTAGTCTTAAGTATTGTTTGGGAGATTCTTGGAGAATTGTTGGCTCAAGTATCAGGGTTGGGATACCGTTAAGGTGTTATTGTTTTGATGTATTATTAATTATTGATTGGATTAATAATACAAGTTGGGAAGCGGGGTTTCCGTGTCATATAATTTTGTTGTGTGTGCTTTGCATTAGTTGATTATCTCGGGTTTTGCTCCCTAACATGTTCGTGTGTAAAAGGTTAGTGGTTTGATTGTGTAAGTTCCCATCGTAGTTTTGTTATATTAAACGTTTGATTTTGTTTAGAAATGACTAAAAACGAGTATTGGCCGGAGTTCATATCGAGCTTGCCGGATTCCTGATTCTTGTGGTTCGTTTGATCGGTTTCCGGTCGTGTTTTGTGATGTTGTTGATGCCAGATGTTGTACCAGTGATCTGCGTTGGTTTGGTACCGAGAAACCGTGTGTATGCGGTGTTGTTGGGTGTTGCCGGCGTGGGGGATGCAGTTTCCGGCGTGCGGGATGCAGTTTCCGGCGGCCGGAATACTTGCCGGATTCTGTGTTCTTCGCGACCCGGTAATCCGATCCGTTAACCCATTTGAAAGACCCGGTAATTATAGTTATTTAATTTTTGATTAACCTATTTTCTGTTTTAAATGTTTTAAAAATAGTAGAAAATTGTTTAAAAATCCAGAAAATATTTTAAAAATACTTTCAAATATTCTGAGTTGGATTTTATTCAAAAACCGAGATTGAAGATGATTTTGAAATATATCTTGAGTTGAGTTAGTTATTAAAATGAGTTATTTGAGCTGTTTTGTGAAATTTACCTGCTTGTGTGCTATGTGAACTATGTGGGGTAAATGCTAATGAGTCTTAAATGCTCTGTTTGGTATTTGATGTGATTATGAGAGGTGTTTAAAATAGAATATGATAGTCAGATGTATTAATGTGCTATAATTATTATAGAGCCAAGTAAGAGGGACGAAGGAAAATCTAGAGCCGATTAAGAGGGGCGAAGAAAAATATAGAATCGAGCCAGAGGGATAAAAGGAAGGCTAAAGTAGAGTGAGACGATCAAGTGTTAGACGAGTTTAGCGTTGGTTGATAGGCAAGTATTTTCTTTCACTTCTTATTCAAGTGAAACTATTCTTTAATTATATTGATGATGAAATCTATCACCTCAATTATTTCTATCGATCTTATTGATACCCGTTGTTGTTACTGTTTATTCATTTACCCCCCATTTATCGTGTCGAACTCGTCGACACATGTTGATATTGTTTTTCTTCATATACACCCTGTTGTTGAATCAATCTTGTCGATACCAGTTGATATTGATACTTCTTCCGTGATTCTTTAATTATGAGTTGTTCTTATGGAACATGAGTTTTCCAGTTAGTTGATGTGGTAAGGGTTATCGATTGTTCCGACACCTAGTGCGTTTGATATAGAATTGAAAATGTTTTTAAACAGAGTCCCTTCGGGGAGACCATATTAATGGTCAACAGAGTCCCTTCGGGGATACCATATTAATGGTCAACAGAGTCCCTTCGAGGAGACCAGATTAATGGTCTGAGGTTATGGATCCATTTCAGGGCTTTGCTGTGTGCATTGGCCGTGGTTAGTGTTTGACTAATCATCAGCCTAACCCTTATGTTTTTAATAAAATTTTAAAAGTCCAATTCTAATCAATACCCTGAATTTAAATTGTTTAGCAGTTTAAATCTTTTTAGATATTTGACGATTATATATCTTGTTAATTAGAACTTATTATTGTTCTTGATGTTTATACACATTTATACTTGCTGAGCACTGTTGGCTCACTCTTGCATTGTTGTTTTATTTCTCCAGTTTATAGAGAGGAGATGAGTGGACCTTGTGGTCAGATGAGTAATCTTGTTCCTTCAGCAAGAGGTGATGTTCGGGTTGTTGACTTGGTTGGGTAGTGACGTGAGCTTCGTCAGAGGTTGGTTAACTAGTTCAACATATGGACTTAGATTGTTAGCAAATTGTATAACAATTTTATTGTGAGGTTGGATCGTAACAATGTAATTTAATAGTTGTTTCATACCATAACCTCTATACGATCTTGGATCAGGGGTATTTTATTATTATATTATGTTTATATCCAGGTATGTGTGGTGTTAATTGTGGTTAGTGGTCCCAAATCTGTACCCTAGATTATGGGATGCCATAGTACTCATGCGCTCTCGAAAGTCGAAACCCTTAATTTAGATGATGTTTGGCTATTCTTAAAGTAGTTAAGTTTATAGTTTATAAATTCATAAGAGTTTATGAATATTTGCTTATTCAATTTATTAGTTCAACTTGTAATTTATATTGATAAGTTAATGTTAACAATGACATATTTTTATGTCAATTTATTATTTATTTATTTATTTATTATTTGTTTAATAATTTATAGTTTATATTTATTTTTTAAATATATTTTTAATTTAAAATACTTGTATTGACATTATTGTATTAAATAATATTTTCTTTTGATTTAATTTTAAAATACTTCACCAACTTATAAGTAAATTTATCCATATACCCATATAACTTATAAGTATTTTTGCACTTATTACTTACATGACATTTATGTTTTTAAAACAAAAAATACTCATTTTAAAATATCCAAAAAAGCCAAAAATCTCATGACTAAGTCTATGTTTGGCAAAAAATTTAAGTTCAAAATAAGGACTTAGTTTGAGAAAAAATTTCATATTTACACATTAAATTTTAGGATTAAGTATTTAGGAGTGGTTTATATTCTTTATATGTTGAAAATAAGTAACTTATTTCATAAAAAAAAATACAGTTTAACGTACCTTATTTGTGATAAATAAGATTTCCCAAACGGGCTCTAAGTATGGTTACAAGTTAAAAACATCTAACAAATTAATTAAGAAAACACTATGGTTTCTGAAATGTAACCGACAAATAACACTAGAGTTCCTGAAAAGACTTTCTAAGGGCCTGTTTGGCTTACCTTAAAATATGTAACTTATAATTTAAAGTGATAAGTATCATATAAGTGATAAGTAAATCAGAACTTGTAAGTTAATAGAGTGTTTGGTAAATCAGAAATTATAACTCAACTAGAGTGTTTGGTAAATCAGAACTTATAAGTTAACTTTTTTAAATATTTTCAAAATATTTGTTTTTTAATATATATAAGTGGATATCAATGGATAGATCTCGATGAGTAGAGAAATTTGACATATATATATATATATCAATTTTTTAATGAACGAATCAAAAGATATATGATTTTGAAGATTTGAAGGATATTATATATTGCGTATATCGAGAAATAAGAATAAGTTGAAAGTTGAGGGTCCGTTTGGGGTAACTTAAAAAAGTAATTTATTGCTTTAAGTTAATAAGTTGATTATAAGTGATAAGTAAATCAGAAATTATAAGTTAGTAAAGTGTTTGGTAAATCGGAAATTATAAGTTTACTGCAGAACACATATTTTTAATATAATTTTTCTAAATCGTATCGAAATATAGCACATATGGTATGCAAAATGATCGTTGAGAGATGGAGAAAAATATGGTGAAGTTAGATTTGAAAAAAATATCGTCGATTGACGGGAAAAAACAAATTAAAAATGAAGGGATTTAGGAATAGTACAAATAAGTTAATAAACTGGAAAAAAGTTGGAACTTTCTAAGGGGGTGTTTGGGGGAACTTATTTTCCAGAATAAGTCAACTTATTTTAAGTTGAAAGTTAAGATTCTTAACTTTCCAACTTATTTTCCAACTTATTTTTGCAACTTATTGAATCTCAAACAAACGTTAAATACTTGTATAAAAAAAAAATTATCAAAATATAAAAATTTTACCCGAAAATAAGTCATAAGTTGGCATAGATAAGCTATGCCTAAGTTTCAACTTATGAACTTATAAGATCATAAGTCATTAAAATAAGTTGGTAGGCAAACACTTGTAAATAAGCTGGACCGGACTTAAAGTCCAATAATCTGGCTTATAAAGCCAGCCAAACACCCACTGAATGTTAGGATTTCTTAACATTCAACTTATCCCATATAAGTTCTAAAAACGGGTTTTTGCTTATTTTGTCAAACACTCTAAATAAGCTAGAAACGGGATTTCGCCATATAAGTCGATTTATATGGTTAGCCAAACATGCACTAAGTCATATACTATGAGTTACTACTATTCTTATAATCTTATCTGGGAAATAAAGGACAAAAAATAAGGATGACTATGAACTAATGAACATAATAATATAAAAAAAATTGCACATTAACTGCTAGTAAAGCATAATCAATCTCACCCATTATGAAAGGTTAATTATCAAAATAAATATATCGTATATGCCAATAATTTCCTTTTCATCATATGATTATTTGAAACTCTTTGGTGACATAAAAACAATTTAGGAGGTTGCTTTTAATTTAATTTTTCAATATTTTGTTGATCACAAAAGCTTAAACATGTTCAAGAAAAATTCTAAAAATTAATATGACATGATAAATTAAATATTTATGTATAAATCAGTTAAGGCTAATTTCATTAAAAAAATCAATATAACATCATGAACTACATCAAATCCACAATATAAAGCATTTTAAATTTATGTACAACACTAATAAATGTTAGGAGTTGTCCCACATCGATTGTGGGAGGGGCAGATAGCTAGTTTATAAGCAACCAGTTAACACCATTAGTGTGAGGCCTTTTGGGATATGCCCAAAAACAAATCCGTGCGGGCTCGGTCCAAAGTGGACAATATCATACTAATATGGAGTTAAGGCCTGCTTGGCAATCCCAACAAGTGGTATCAAAGCCAGGTTGTAACGGTCCATAACAATCTCCGATGGGCTCCCAGATGGATCCAGGAAGAGGCAGATGGGCTATCCTAGATTGGGCTTAAGGGGGAGCAGATGGACCTTCCAGTATGGGCCCAGGGGGAGCCAGATGGCCAGGAACTTCCAGTATGGGTCAAGGGGAGCAGATCACATAGAAGGAGGCAGATTCGACAGGTGTCGAGCCCGATGTGTGAAGGGGGAGATTGTTAGGAGTTGTCCCACATCGGTTGTGGGAGGGGCAGATAGCTAGTTTATAAGCAACCAGTTAACTCCATTAGTGTGAGGCCTTTTGGGATATGCCCAAAAACAAATCCGTGCGGGCTGGACCCAAAGCGGACAATATCACACTAGAACAACGAAAGCAAAACCCAAAACGAATAAACAAGAACAGAAAATAACGACAATCACACAAGACAAAGATTTACGTGGTTCGGAAATTCCTACTCCACAAGCCGCGCTAATTTTGTATTGATCTCTCACAATTGTTGTGTTATGTTATGTTACAATTACACGAGTATTTATAAGAGAAGAAACTGGGTCAACCAATCAGAGTCTAATTCTGAAATTCCTAACTCTAATCCTAACTCTAATTAGAGTCCAATTCAGGAATTCCCACGGCAAATCAGAAACCAATTCTGAAACCTAATAGACTCCACAAACCCAACAATCTCCCACTTGGAGTCTGACCACATCTTCACTTCACTCTTGTAAATCTAGTAACAAATAATCCCTCGATCAATAACTCTAACTAGTGCAACGCCTTCTCATCAATCAGTTCTGAAGGCCAGTTGAAGCTATGTAAAGCTTCAACTTTTCATTAGTAACCACCTTAGTCAACATATCTGCAGGATTCTTTGAACCAAGGATTTTCTTCAAGGACAAAGTACCATTGCTAATCAACTCTCTTGTAAAGTGATATCTCAGCTGAATATGCTTCGTCCTAGCATGAAACACAGGATTCTTCGCAAGATGAATAGCACTCCGACTGTCGCTATACAAAGCACTGTCCGCCTGTTTCTTGCCCAACTCCTCAAGAAAATTCTTCAACCAAATCATCTCCTTGCTAGCTTTAGAGATAGCCACATATTCTGCTTCTGTGGTTGAAAGAACAACACTCTTTTGAAGTCGAGACATCCAACTAATTGTTGTGCCACCCAACGTGAAAATATATCCCGTAGTATTTTTTCTTGTATCCAAACATCCACCCAAATCTGCATCAGAGAACCCTTCCAAGATAACATCTTTCTTGCTGAAACATAATGCAACCTTGGATGTGCCTTTCAAGTAGCGCAACAACCACTTGACTGCTTCCCAATGCTCTTTTCCTGGATTAGACACGAACCTGCTAACAACTCCCACTACATGAGCAATATCTGGCCTTGTACACACCATAGCATACATCAAACTGCCAACTGCAGATGCATACGGAACTTTAGCCATATCTTTCTTGCCTTCATCCGTTTTAGGTGACTCCTTCTTCGTGAGATTAAAGTGAGTCGCCAACGGTGTACTTCTGGTCTTCGCATCCTGGACACTGAATTTCTGCAACAATTTCTCAATATACTTCTCTTAAGATAATTTCAAAGTACCTTCAGATCTATCCCTTATGATGCTCATACCAAGTATCTGTTTTGCTGCACCCATATCTTTCATCTCAAACTCCTCAGACATCTGTCTCTTTAACCTATTAATTTCCCTCATGTTTGATCCTTCTATCAACATGTCACCAACATACAACAACAATATGATATAAGATGAATCAAATTGTTTAAAATAACAACAATGATCCATAGCACTCCTAGTGTACCCATTCTTCATCATAAAGCTATCAAACTTCAAGTACCATTGTCTTGGCTCTTACTTCAAACCATACAAGCTTTTTATAAGCTTGCAAACAAGGTTTTCTTTCCCAGCTACCTGAAATCCTTCTGGCTGTACCATGTAGATGTCTTCCTCAAGATCACCATGTAAGAACGCGGTCTTAACATCTAGTTGCTCTAGATGTAACTCCTCTGCAGCCACAATACTTAGCACAATTCTAACAGTAGTCATCTTAACAACCGGAGAAAATATATCAGTATAGTCAATACCCTTTTTCTGTTGATAACCCTTGACTACTAACCTCGCCTTGTATCTCTTGCTGCCATCAGGTTCTTCTTTGATCCGGAACACCCACTTATTCTGTAAAGCCTTCTTTCCTGCTGGTAACTCTATTAAAGACCAAGTCTCATTCTTCTCAAGAGAACTCATCTCTTCTTCCATGGCTGATTTCCACTGAACTGAATCATCCACCTGAACTGCCACTGAATAACACTGAGGCTCTCCATCCTCAGTCAATAACATATAATATGCTGAAGGAGAAAATCTTTGTGGTGGCCTCACAATTCTGCTAGATCTTCTTACCTTAGCCTGTGGAGTAACTGGAACCGTGTCATTACCATTCCCCAAACTCCCACTATTTCCTGCAAGATCTTCTTCTGTAATCTCTTCAAGCACTGCTTTCTCTTTCTCATGTTGTTCCTTTGCAAACTCAGAATCGACTGCAAGCTTATCCTTGTACACTGGACTTTCGTTAAAAGTAACATCTCTACTTCTAACGACCTTCTTCGTTAGTTCATCCCAGAAACGGTAACCATATCATCTGAGCCATAACCAATGAAGATACACTTCTTTGCTTTTGGATCAAGCTTGTCCCTGTCAGAATCTTTAACACGCACATAAGAAACACAACCAAAAACTCGCAAGTGTGAAAGATTTACCTCCTTTTTCTGCCACTCTTCTTCAGGAATCTTGAACCCCAAAGGAACTGAAGGTCCTCTATTTATGAGATACGCTATTGTGCTAACTGCATCTGCCCAAAAAGTCTTTGGCAACCCTGCATGCAATCTCATACTCTTGGCTCTCTCATTCAAGGTTCTATTCATGCGCTCTGCAATACCATTCTGCTGCGGTGTCTATGGAATAGTTTTGATCATTCTAATTCCATATTCTGCGCAATAGCTTTTAAACTCATCACTACTGTACTCACCACCATTATCTGACATCAAACTCTTAACCTTCAAACCGGTCTGATTTTCAACTTCGGTCTTCCACTTCTTGAAAGTAGCAAACACATCTGATTTATTCTTCAAGAAATAAACCCATACCTTTCTAGTGGAATCGTCAATGAAAGTGACATAGTAGCGAGATCCTCCCAATGATGCAACTGTTGTTGGACCATATACATCTGTATGAACTAGCTCTAACCTCTCAGCCTTGGGTGTCCTCCCTGATTTTGCAAAAGTAACTCGTTTCTGCTTTCTAAGAACACATGGCTCACAGAACCCAACTTCCACATTCTTCAGCTCTGGAATCTTACCCTTCGAAGTTAATAGCTTCATACATTTTTCACTCATATGACCAAGTCTTTGGTGCCACAAATTTGAAGACTCAATCTCATCAGCAACCGTATTTGCTTCATAGCTAGATTGTTCAACTATGTACAACGTCCCCTTTTTCTCTCCATGAGCAACAACTAGATTCCCCTTTATAACCTTCCACTGCCCGTCTCCGAAAGTAACTCGATACCCTTCCTTATCTAACTGACCCACAGATATCAACATCTTCTTCAGTCCAGGAATGTACCTTACATCTTTCAACGTCCAGCTAGTCCCCAAAGAGGTCTTGAGATTAATATCTCCCATGCCCGTAATATCCAAAATTTCATCATCAGCAAGACGAACTTTACCAAAATTTCCAAGTCTGAAATTTAACATCAAATCCTTGCAAGGGGTAGCATGGAATGATGCACCAGAATCCATAACCCATGATTCAACTGAACATTCAACACAACAAATCAAAGCATCGTCACTCACCACCTCTTCAACTACATTAGCTGAATTATCCTCTTTCTTCTTTCCTTTAGGAGCAGCGGGAGCCGTACACTGATTTCTGAAGTGACCTTTCTTCTGACAATTCCAACAAACAATCTCCTTGCGATCTTTGGACTGTCCTCTCTTCTGTGACTTCGATCTGCTACGCCCCTGATTCTGCCCCCTATCGGACTTTCTGCCTCTACTCTCAGTACTCAACAAGGAACCTGACGACTCTCCTGAGTTTCTCCTACGAATATCTTCTCCAAGAATCGCATCTCGAACTCCATCAAAAGTCATCTTACTGCTCCCAGATGAATTACAAATAGCAGTGACAAATCCTGACCAACTGTCAGGTAACGAGGATACCAACAATAAGGCTTGTACTTCATCATCGAATTTAATATCCACTGATGTTAATCTTGATAGGATAGAGTTAAATTCGTTCACATGATCAGCAACACAATCACCTTCATTCAATTTTGTGGCAAACAACAAGCGACACAAATATACCTTATTCGAAGCAGACGGCCTCTCATACATATTTGATAACGCCTTGATCAATCCATAAGTTGTCGTTTCCTTGACGATATTGTAAGCAACGTTCTTCGCCAAAGTCAATCTGACAACACCCAGGGCCTGCCTATCCAATAGCTTCCAATATTTCTCATCCATCTTTTCTGGCTTCTTCTCCTCCAGCGGTTCGTGTAGTTTTTTCTGATACAAATAATCTTCAATTTGCATCTTCCAAAACCCAAAATCTTTGCTATCAAATTTGTCGATCTTTATTTTCCCTTCTTCAGCCATCGCTCCCACTCGCCTGAAAACCTAGGCTCTTGATACCAGTTGTTGAGTATACAACAACGAAAGCAAAAACCAAAGCGAATAAACAAGAACAAGAAAATAACGACAATCACACAAGACAAAGATTTACGTGGTTCGGAAATTCCTACTCCACAAGCCGCACTAATTTTGTATTGATCTCTCACAATTGTTGTGTTATGTTATGTTACAATTACACGAGTATTTATAAGAGAAGAAATCGGGTCAACCAATCAGAGTCTAATTCTGAAATTCCTAACTCTAATTAGAGTCCAATTCATGAATTCCCAAGTCAAATCAGAAACCAATTCTGAAACCTAATAGACTTCACAAACCCAACAATAAATACGATAAAAACCCAAGGATATTATTACTTGGTCAAAACGTGTTGTTCAGGACACGCTAGCCTGCCTGGATTATATACCATGACCGGCTGACCAGCCCCATGGTTAACACCGGCATGTAAATCATGCTAACCGTGCGGTAAGACCAAGTGGCTGGGCTTCCCTGCGATACGCAAGATACACCGCGCCTTGTCTCGGTCAAAGTTTCCACTGTCTCTCCAACACGGCTACACGTTACTTATAACAGTCTAACATAAGAAGTAAAATATAAAATACCCACACTTCGAAATAAAAAACATTTGTTTTTTAGGGAGAAATAGAGATATTAAATAAAGATATAAAACTATTCAAAAATTTATATTATACTATAATAAGTAAAACGGGTATAATTTGTAATTTGGTTAACCCCTATTTTTGGTTTTCTCATTTTTTGTTATCCTTCATTGATAATTATTAGATTTTCAATTGAAATACGTTAGATACAAAAATATTAAAAATTATTATATACAAAGGTTCAGGATTCAATTCCCATCAATTTTAATTAATTTATATTTAATACAAAAAAATATTATATATAAAAATTTAAATATTCGAATTCTTTCAATAAAATATTAAAATTAATATTTATAATATTATATTATAGTATACTATAAATAAAATATAAAAAATTGAAAGTAACCGGTTTGCAGTATATATAAAAAATAAAGAAACACACACTTCACACTTGCAGTTACACACATCGATACATACATACATTTATCTTTTATCACCGCCGATCTTTATAGCAGAGACGAATACACAGTTGAAGAAGAACAACATTCAAAGATCCGATCAGATCCACCCCCTTGTAATTCTCTCTCTCTCTAAAATTCTATCTGGATGTAAAGTTTTAAGCTTTTTTATTTCTTGCTGTGTAATTTGTATATTTTTCTCATTTCTGATCAATTTGTGCTCAGATACAAGCATAAAGATCGATAAAGATTCAATCTTTACACTTTTTATGAATAATTTGAACTACCCTTTTTGTCTCTTAGCTCAATTGTTGAATTTGATTTGTTAGTTTTAGGGTTTATGTAATTTATGTTTTTTTTGGAATTTGGTGAAATTGGGTTTGAAATGTGTGTGATTTTGATGTAAAGGTGTTATCTTTTTGGTACCAGCAGTTGATTTGTTGTGATTCTTGAGGATTTTTCGAGAGGTGGGTGGTTAAAGAAGGGAGTTTTCAATTTTGGGGGAAGATGGAGAATAATTCTGGGGGAGTGGGAAGTGGAGAGGAGGGTAAGAGTGTTGAGGAATTGGAGTTTGAGAGGTTAACGGAATGTTTTTTAGCTGAAAGCGGTATGGATGAAGTTCTTGGTGGTTTGAGGAGTTTTCATGATATGGGTGCATCGTCGAGCACTGTCCAGAGGGCCATGGGAGCTAATTTGAATTTGGTTCTCGGAGGTGAGCCTTCGTCGTCGTCAGCGGCTGCATTGGAAAGGGAGAGTCTTGATCATGATACTCATAATAAGAGGCCGAAAGTTCATTCGTTTTCACTGTGAGTTTCCTTTTCTTTCTGAATGCATTGTGTGATTTTTTCATTTAATTACTCGAAAATAGAATTCTAGCAGTGCAACTTTTGGTTTAGTGGTATTTTGTTCTACTGTAAGTTGTTGATGTTGACAGTCAGTTATAAACTAAGTAGAAGTTAAAGTTTCCAGTGATATGCAGGGATTGGTTGATATCTTGGGGAAAGAACATCCCTGTAAAAATAGTACAAGGAATAATGAGCTATTTTATAGATAGGAATGAGCAAAGTACGCACGTAGTCTGTTTTACGACAGCAGTGTGCAATCTGAGCAAGTCTGAGATAGCAAATTTTAGATAATCAGCATCTAGTCAATATTCCTAGATCAGTGCTTGTCTGACCTATACCCGGGTCTGGAAGCATTTTAAAAAGCTATTAGAAGTTACCACCTCCGTAAAAGAATAAATGATGTAAAACTGACTATGGCAATATTTGTGCAATCTTTATGTGGTCTCATGCATAACAATATACTACTGTATCGTGCCATGTTATGTTAATTTAGGAGATTAAGAAAATACAGAAATAGTAACTTATATATTACAATTTTTTTTTTTTTTGATAATTTGCTCTCCTTTCTCTTGCAGAGTAGTAATAGTTGATTCTCTATCACCCAGAGTAGCCTACGCTGCCAAAGATCACATAGCTATATTTCACATTAGAGCTTCTATAATTTTAGGTGCAAGGCTTAGCCTAGCGGATACCCCTCATCAGTGGAGATATGTGTGCATGACTGCATGAGTATTTAATTTCTTTAATTGACCTTTACCAAATAAAAGTACTATATTTTTTTTTGAGAAAACCCTGCGTTCACAGAATCACAGCAACCAACGATAGGAGCAAGGAGATTTTTTTCAAATTGAATGTTTTAACTATGTAACAAAGATGATTGTTTAAAACATTGAAACCATCAAAGTTGAACGCCTAAGCAACTTGCTTATTATAACCTAACCTTACCGATCCACCACATGGCAATTGTGTAATTAATTTTTCTTTAGTATAATTGTAATTACATGTACAAATATTAATATTGTATTACATGCTTTCATATTCATTATGTTCATTTCATTGCATATTAAATTGTACATGTATTCTTGGATTTTTGTAGAAATACTCGAATGTTGCTGATATGGAAAGTGAATTCCTATTATTTTATAGTTATTATTGATGATGTTTACAACTTTTTACTCTATATGTTATAGAGAAAGTAGTCATCTAGGAATATAGGAGTACAAATTGTAAGTCTAGTTCTGTTCGGTTTGTGATATATATTGATGCTAATAATTTGTGATGGGATTTGATAGATTTAATATCAGACATGATGCTTATATTGTATTGTTGTATCTGGTACTGAATTCCAAAGCATTTGCAGTGATTGGGATTGCCAATTTGCATCCGCATCTTCGGATTTTCTTGGAAGGGGCTATAACATCAATCATGGTTCCTTCAAAAATGAATTTCAATATTCCTCTCCTATTTTGGCTGAAGACGAGCCTGAAAATCTAATCGTTTCTAGTAGTGGGAGGGATAATAAAGATGGTTGCAATACTCCGCAAATTGATGATATGGAAGTGCGTATGGATCTTACTGACGACTTGTTGCATATGGTATTAATTTTATGCTTGTTTTTTACCTAGATTAAATTTCTAGTGTATAGTTGTGTACTTCCTGTCACCACTTCCCCTCCATTGTTGCCACCTATCTCTGACACTGTTCTGCATGTTGATAGGTCTTTTCTTTCTTGAACCATATCAATCTTTGTCAAGCAGCCAAGGTATGCAGGCAGTGGAGAACTGCCAGTGCTCATGAAGACTTCTGGAGAATCTTGAACTTTGAGAATCGGAGCATAACTTTACTACAATGTGAGAATTGTTTTGATCATTTATTAATATCACGAACTTTCAGTTAACTATTTTTGTCTGGGCCGATAGGACACACTTCCTTTTGATTTTAGAACTCAACCTCCCCCCCCTCCGTTGTACTGGTTTGTTGCTTATATCCAGCTTTCCTAGGACATTATAGTACTGCCTAGCTAATCTATTTTAGGGGTATGGTCGTCAATCTATATTTGTTTACCTACTAGTGTTTTCTCTTTATCTTCTGGAGCTTCTGTAATATGGTTTTTAATCGCTGAGATAAGTGTTGTACAGATTATGTTGCAGCTTGCTGTAAAAGTGTGGTTAATAACTTAATATATTAAATATTGTACTTTCTTGCTTACCAGTGGTACAAACTGCACATTTTTCATGTTAAATTGTTTTAATTTATTAACATTTGTCATATGAATCGTGTAATGCTCATTAACTTTGAAATATTTTTTAGTTGAGGACATGTGTCGTCGGTATCCAAAAGCAACTCAACTAAATATTACTGGTACACCTGCTATGCACTTGCTAGCAATGAAAGCCATTTCTTCACTAAGGTGGGCATATATTTCCTTTCTGCAACACTTGTTAATGTTTTCTGTAATTGAGTTGCTGACATATATGATTTTGTTCAGAAATCTTGAGGTTCTAATATTGGGTAAAGGACAACTAGGAGAAACCTTTTTTCAAGAGTTGACGGGATGCCATAAGTTGAAAAATTTGATTGTTAATGATGCTGCTCTTGGCAATGGTATTCAAGAGATACCTATATATCATGATCAATTACGTAATCTTCAGGTTGTGAAATGTCGGGTGCTTCGAATTTCTGTCAGGTATGAGAATGTATATCAGAAATCAAGGCCAAGTTTCATTTAGGTTACCATTCAACTCTGCTGTAATGATATGTTGTTTGCAGGTGCCCTCAACTTCAAACCCTGTCCTTGAAGAGGAGTAGTATGGCACATGTTGCACTGAACTGCCCTCTTTTGCATGACCTTGATGTATCCGCCTGCCACAAGCTTTCAGATGCTGCAATTCGATCAGCAGCGATATCATGCCAACTTTTGGAGTCTTTGGATGTGTCGAATTGCTCATGTGTTAGTGATGAGACTTTACGTGAGATAGCTCTCACATGTGCCAATCTGCATGTTCTAAATGCTTCATACTGCCAGAACATCTCACTTGAGGTCAGTTGCATATTGCACATACCTGAACCTCTATTATTCACTGTGATATTAAAGATGCCTTCTCTCTATATATAAATTCTTTTTTTCTTCTTTTTATAATTATGTCATTTATCTTGATTTTGATTTTTCCAGAGATATCATTGTTAACATTATTTTTGGTATATGTTGAAAGTCTGTAAGACTGCCAATGTTGACAGTTCTTAAGCTTCACAGTTGTGAGGGAATAACTTCAGCATCAATGGCTGCAATATCCTATAGCTATATGTTGGAGGTTAGAAACTTCATTTTTGTATAGCTTTTGGCATTTGTCTCCTATATTATATTTGTTTCTGCTCTTTTTTAAACAATCTATTGAATTTGTAACAGGTATTGGAGCTTGATAATTGTAGCTTATTGACATCAGTTTTGTTGGATCTTCCTCGCCTGCGGAACATAAGACTTGTACATTGTCGAAAGTAATCATGTGCTACCTTAAGATTCTTTCTTCTACCAACTTTTACTCTATGTTATTAGCATCTTGTTCAACATAGTGATATTTTATATTACTTAATTGTTGCCAGATTCATTGAGTTAAATTTGCGGAGTGTAATGCTCTCATCCATCAAAGTTTCCAATTGCCCTTCCCTCCAGCGAATAAGCCTCACATCAAATTCATTGCAAGTATGTTTGATGGATTCACTTGTTCTTGTATCCTTAACAGTTCTGTATAGTACTTGATGTATTGAGAAATATTGTTACTTTATTGCAGAAATTAGTCTTGCAAAAACAAGAAAGTCTGACTACATTAGCACTGCAATGTCAGTCTTTGCGTGAGGTGGACCTTACCGATTGTGAATCACTGACAAATTCTATCTGTGAAGTTTTTAGTGATGGCGGTGGATGTCCGATGCTTAGATCATTAACTCTCGATAACTGTGAGGTTTGTGATTTTATAACCCATGAAGTGTTATTGTATGAAAACCATTATTCATAGCATTCAGATTTCTGAAAGAGAATATGGTAGTTAATGCTGCTACTAACAACCATCACATTTAGTTCTCATGAATATCTTCAATCCACGAATTTACGCCAACCTCCCTTATCAAAGTAAAATTTCATGTTATACAGAATTTGCCATCTTCTTTAAATCTACTTCCTTTTCTATTTTCTTATTAATTTCATATTACCAAGCAGCAAACTCAGTGCCACTAAAAGAAAAAAGTTGCATTTAGACAAGCACACCAAATTTACCTCGTACCTAGGCACTAAGAAAGAAAGAAAGAGCTGTAGGATTCACAGTTTTTCGTATGAAGTATCAAGTTTTTTAGTAACTGACTAATAGAAAAAGACATTATGCACAGTAAAGAGTAAAGACACGAATGGATGTATTCCATACATCCTATTTACCTTATTATTCTTTCATCTAGAAAAGCTATCCTCTCTAGTATCTGGTGACATGGTTTAGCTTGGCTTATTTCGAGGGGTTGGCTAGAGTCTTTATTTAGCTTAATGCTGAGGTAGTTCTCTCTACAATGTCATTACATATCTATGTAATCAAATGGTTTTTGGTTATTTATTTTGTAACTGAATCTCATTTGCTTCTTTTTTTTCCAGAGCCTGACAGTTGTGAGTTTCCACAGTACAACCTTAGTGAATTTGTCTCTCGCTGGTTGCCGTGCTTTGAGCTCTCTTAATCTCAATTGTCCTAATCTCGAGAATGTCTCTCTGGATGGGTGTGATCATCTTGAATTAGCATCATTTTGCCCAGTACGTGTTTTAATTTACGCTTTGGTCCCTGGTCCTTTTTTTTACGCATTATCTAATTGCATTGGTACATGATCTTTCTTTGCTAATCTTTTCTCCTTAAGATTTGAATATAAAATGGTATTCTTTCGCAACATTCTGACCTGTATTCAGTTAGTTTATTGCTTATGAATACAAAATTGGCAAGAAAGCATTTAAAATTAAAGTGCAAAGGCACACTCAAACTTTAGTTTTGCACAACATCAATAATAGAAACGAACTCTGAGGTTATATATGCTTATCTTCCAGCCGAAACGCTCATGCACACAAACATGATATATGCTTGCATGAGAGGAAACTCTCTGAGGTTGTGTATGCTTAACTTCCAGCCGAAACACTCGTGCACACAAGCATGAATGCATGATATATGTATGTCTATATCTCTGTCTGATATATGTCAGGAATCTAACTTTGGGGCTATTCTTTTTTATGGGCTATGCATAAGATTAAATTATTGTCATGGCCAGCCTTTATTGTGCTTGCCGCATGCCCATTTACCCCAACTGCCAAGGTTAATAAAATTTGAAGGTCTTCTTACATTTGCTACTTTCTTGGTAGGGCTACAACCTAAATGACATTTGCGATGCAAAGTAATCTTCTAAACCCGTCTGCAGTAAATTTATGCAATCCTCTCCCCTGTTTTAAACATGAGGGATAGGACTTAGAAAAGATAGTGTATAAATATAGAAAATAAGAATTTTCAAGTGCGGGAAGTCACATGCAAGCACTGTAATGCGTTTGTCCATTATTCTTATAGTGTTCTGTACCAATTTAATGACATGGCAGCCTTAATCTACTCAAAGCTTTTTGTTATGTCTATGCTTTGGATGAATACGTAGCAAGCATGTTGCAAATGAAAGCTCTAGTGTAATCAATACATAGTAAGCTTGAAGATGTTTGTTTTGTCGTGTTATGAAACTTCTAATTGTTTGTGCTTATTGCAGGTTGGTCTTCATTCACTTAATCTGGGAATATGTCCCAAATTGAATTCTCTACATATTGAAGCAGCACGCATGGTGTTGCTCGAATTAAAAGGATGTGGTGTATTGTCTGAAGCTTCAATTAATTGCCCTCTACTTACATCTCTGGATGCTTCATTTTGCAGGTGATGTTAATTCTTTTGGTATTAGTGTTTAGTATTGCTTATTAGCTTAGTTTCCTTCATTAACCAGAAACCTACTTGCTTCAAATTTGGTTTGTCTGTCTTGCTTAAGCTGATATTTAGGGTTCTTTGCAGTCAGCTTAGAGATGATTGCTTGTCTGCAACCACAACTTCATGTCCTCTCATTGAATCATTAATCTTAATGTCATGCCCTTTAGTTGGGCCTGAGGGACTCTCATCTTTGCGCTGGCTTCCACATTTGACCTCACTTGATCTGTCCTACACTTTCTTGATGGATTTGCAGCCAGTTTTCAACTCCTGTGTGCAGTTGAAGGTATATTGTACAGTGCTTTAATCTGACTTTAGTGATGTTCTTTTCAATTTGACGCTTGCTTTCATGTGTATAATGGAAATATGTTTGTGAGGCCCCATATAGACATGTTGATGCATTCATTGGTAGTGTTGGAATCACATGGCCATTGCTACTGAATCTTTTTACAACTTTTAACAGATCTTTATGCATTGTGTTACCATGAAGATATATTGCATTGCAATTTGCACCTGTAACCATTTACCTGAATGACAACATACGGAGTATAGAAAAAGTCTGGTCATTGAGGTTGACTCATTTAATGGTCAAGCGACTCAAAATTTGCTTTGAGAAACTATGGCACATAATTTGGTACAATGCCGATGAATACTCGTGAGGAAACAACCAAAATTTACCAACTGTTAATGATTGCCAGACTTCAGACGTGTTTGAAGAACTGTCAATCGCCGAATGTTTCAACTAAAATTTACCAACTGTTAATGATTGCCAGACTTCAGACGTGTTTGAAGAACTGTCAGTCGCCGAATGTTTCACCTTAGTGTCAGTCTGTTTAATAAAGTTTCGTGAGGTTTATGGACACAAGTTAAACCTGCATCTCTGAAATGTTGGAAAATAATATGAATAATAGTTTGCAAATATGAGTATGATTGCATTTTAACATATTGTTCTTTTCTATGACGGGTTACATGATCATCATCATCATTATTACAGCAATGTATTGTTCTCTGATTGTAGGTTCTAAAGTTGCAAGCATGCAAGTATCTGACTGACTCGTCACTGGAGCCTCTTTACAAGAATGGTGCTCTTCCCTCATTGTGTGAGTTGGACTTGTCCTACGGAACTCTGTGCCAGTCTGCTATTGAGAAACTTCTTGCTTGTTGTACGCAGTTAACTCATGTGAGCTTGAATGGTTGTGTGAATATGCATGACCTCAATTGGGGTTCTGAATTGGGCCAATTGGCTATCGATATAGAGGGTTCAGATGAGCAGCCTAATCGTTTGCTGCAAAACCTTAACTGTGTTGGTTGTGCAAATATCAAGAAGGTTATTATTCCGTCAGCCGCAAGATGTTTACATTTGTCATCATTGAACCTTTCGCTGTCTGCAAATCTGAAAGAAGTTGACCTTGCGTGTTTAAACTTGTGTTTTCTCAATCTCAGGTATTCTTTGTTCCATTGGTATGTTTGTATTGAACTCTTCGGTTTCCTTTGTAGCATGTGTTCACTTGTATTCTTTTAATCAGCAACTGTTGCTCTTTGGAAACTTTAAAGCTTGACTGCCCCAAATTGACCAGCCTTTTCCTTCAGGTATGAACTTTTGCCATCCAATTTTCTTTCTTTTATCGTGGATCGGGGATAAATTACATCCGCAAGAACTCATGTGCATAAATTAAAAAAAGGTTGATGGGCATAAATTCTGGAGAAGTATAAAATGTTACAACTCTGTTAAATGTTTACACTTGGTATATATTCTGATTTCCGCTAAACGTTTTGCATTAATTTGGAAGACACTTATAAATGTATGTAGACAAAGCTCTTTCCCGTTCACTTGTATACTTCAGTGTTTCAATTCTAAATACTTAAATGGTAGATCATCCATGGCTGTTTGAAGTGTGGTTAACATAAACTGTTTTTTTTTTGGAACTTTTGGCATTTTTGCAGTCGTGCAACATCAACGAAGATGCTGTTGAAGTTGCCATAGAACAGTGTCATATGCTAGAGACACTTGACGTCCGTTTTTGTCCAAAGGTGAGGATATTTATCAAGATCTGGGATAAAATATGAAAGCTATCTATATTTGTTTTGTTAATGTTTTTTAATGGATCGTTTTCTTTTTCTTTTTTTGCTAAATGATTGCAAACACATTTTCCTTTCAAACTTCATTTTTTCATCTCTGAATGGCGTAAAGTCACTAAGTTCAAATTGTATAATGCTGATTGGCAGATACATCCAGTGAGTATGGGCAGGTTGCGTGCAGCATGCCCCAGCCTCAAACGCCTCTTCAGCAGCTTGGCTTCTATGTGATGCATTAAGGATATTCATGTGTTTTCTTTGTACTTGTTTGCTTTGTTTGAAGTATTAAGTACCTTTAGCTGGCATCTCATCTACATTGTGTAATCTTGTAAATGTGTCTAATCTTAAAGTTGTTACAACTTTGTGTATGAAATTAATGTAGGACGTATGAGATGCATCGTAAGTAATATGTAATAACAATAAATCGTTGATTATGTTATAAAAACTGTTTGTTGTACTTTGCAAATGTCCGAAATATGGTGAATAAATTGCTAAGGGCCTGTTTGGCAACTATATATATGTCACTTGTGATTTATAAGCCTATTTCAACTTATGAAGGTATTTGTATGTTGATATGTTGGAAGTTAAGTAAATGATTAATATTTTTTAATTTAATTTAATAAATATTTCATTAATTTATAAGTAAATTTATCCAAATACTTGTGTAACTTATAAAGTATGTTTTTACTTATAATTTATATGACATTTATTCATTTAATTTATAAATTACATATTTTAAGATACCTTAAACATCCACCAAGTGGGTTATGCTTGAGAGTCTTGACCCAATTTTTAACCTCTTACCATCAATACTTGTAGCCTGTAGCTTCTTCAATTCTGCTTCCTATGTTCAGTTTTGAGAACTTTGTTTTGACTTTCTCTTTTCAGGAAAGTAGGGTTTGTGACTGTGAGTAAAGATACAGCCATAAGTCAAATTAGGATTAACTATTTAGCCGAGGATTAAGTTGAATGAGTTTATAAGACTGACAGACACACACAAATAATACAATGCTGCTTAAATAAATTCAAACAATGGGATATTTTTATTTGGTTACATCGAATTGCTAACCACTCGTTATTTGAGTACTCTAATATGAGCAAATCAACTAAATTTTGATGGGGAATCATGCACTTATTTGTGTATACCAACTTATAATCCGTGTAAAGTACAAATTAATTAATTTTTTTTTTAAATTTGCTTATAGTGTACTATAGTTATATAATATTATAAATATTTTACCTTTGTACATAACAACTTTTAGTATTAAATCTAAATTAATATGTTTTTGGCGGCAATCGAATCTTCAACCTTTCTATGTAGCATCTTTTAATATTAATTTTAAATTAAAATATTGTTGACGGGATTCGAACATTAAACCTCTGTATATAACAACTTTTAGAACAATTTTAGTATTGCATCCAACGATCATCATCTATTTGAGCTACCGATCTAACAGTTGTGAGTGAAAGGGATAACCAAAACCAAATTACAAAATATATCCCATTTTGCTTAGTATAGTATAGTATAATATAGATTGTATAGATTTTGTAAAAAAATTATATAAGTAACTAATAATAAGTTTTTTTTTCTTTTTTGTTACATCTTATTATTACCTAATTTTTTTTCAATATTAACGTAAATTTATGCACATACGAAGTACATAAGACAAACATGAATTTTTGTTTTGAACCGGAACTATTTAGTAGTTAAAGTCAGGTTTGATTTGGATTGTTTCCCGAAAATCGGGGTGTAGTAATTTTTTATAAAAGAGATGTGGGCTGCTTCGTGTTTATGTACTCGCAATTTTTCAATGCTATCTTGTAAATTAAATTTTCGGCGTGTACTAATATCAAATTTAATAGATGATAATGAGTTTCCAATATTAAATTTAATAGATGATTAATGAGTTTTGAAAAGTGAATTTTATCATATGTTTTATTTTGGATTGTTTCCCAAAAGTCAGGGCGTAGTAATTTTCTATATAAGAGATGAGCTCTGCTTAGTGCTTATGTACTCGCAATTTTTCAATGCTATCTTGTAAACTAAATTTTTGGCATGTACTAATATCAAATTTAATATATGATTAATGAGTTTTTTATATTAAATTTAATAGATGATTAATTAGTTTTGAAAAGTGAATTTTATCATATGTTTTATTAGTATATTTAGAGTTTAAAATATTAAATTTAATTATGTTGAAAAGTGAATTTTATCATATGTTTTTTTTAGTATATTTAGAGTTATAAGTATTAAATTTAATTATGTTGTTAGTGAGAGTAGAACCCTTGACCTATGGTAGTACTCGCTTATTATCCCTGCTACTATTATTATATAATATTGGCTTATAACCCGTGCAACGCACAACTCCTTTTTTAATATATATAATTATATTGATTTTTTAATATTTATATGATATTAATTTACATATCAAATTGTTGTTAAAAAATTGATATATATAAGATTTTACACGTTTAATTTGATATTTGTGCTCTATCTTTAATTCTATAAAATTGATTTGGACAATTTTACAACCCATGTGAAATTAACAAAATACTCTTTAATTAAGTGATGGTTTAATAATTGTTTTCCAATTAAAACTACGCGAAAACAAAAGAGAGAGAGGAAATTGATGATTTTTTACGTTGAAAATTCTATTCGATTTATGAAATCTACTTATATTTTCGTGTCGATTATCAAAATACCCTTCTTATTATTTGAAAATAGTTCTACCAACAATTAAATACAGTTTTAATGATAAGTATAAGAATGATTTTGTCCAAACTTTTGGTAGTTGGTAGTCTGGTCCTCAGTATGACAAATTAAATAAGAACCGTTATATCTTAAAATAAGTTGTGAAAACATTGGATATAACATAAAAAAATATTTTATATTTTAATATGTAAACTAAAAAGTGTATTTAAATTGAAATACGAAAAAGTGAATGTCAATTGTTTAAATCATATATAATTAGATTTTCTAGCTACATTGAATAGGATTATCAATGTAGGCCTTCTACGCTGAATAGTAAAGAGAGTTGTAGATTCGTAAAAAGGAGAAGTTCGTAATTATATTTTATCTTGAGATTTCGAGTGTTTCCATTTGGATAATAATTGTTAAATAATCACAAAATTAAAGATAATTTTATGAGATTCGCGTGGGTTGTAAAATTATCAAAATCTGATTTTTAGATATCGAGATAGTGCTCAAATATAAAATATGAACTTTTTTTAATAGTATAAAAAAATAAAATTCAATTCTAATACAACTTTTTTTAATTATATCCTTTTCAAATTATAATTTTGTTTTTAAAATTTGATTATAATACTGTTAGGTCCAAAATAGTTTGTAGAAGGGGGGTTGAATACAAACTATACCGTTTTATCGAAATTGTTCTTTGGGTGTATATTCATTTTTAAACAAATCGATGCAGAATAAAACGAATACCAATAATTCAAGTTAAATATAAATTTATATTAAACTTGATGGGGTGTGTCTAAATACACGAGTACAAATTACAAGGTTTGATGACCAAACTAATTATTACAAATTCTATAGAAAATTCGACATGAACTTTTCTATATTTGTAATAAAAAGATCGAAAGCTAAAAAGCTATTCGAGAGATAAATTCTAGGGAACTTAATCCGCTAGATAGTTCCAATGGTACAAGTAAACTATTTCTAGTGGTTTAGATTTATCGAGACAAGCTAGAAATAATTTACAGAATTTAATTTGAAGTTCGGGAACTTTTTTTTCTCTTGGTCTCTTTCTCTCCCGGGTCTGTCTGTTTTGTGGAGAAGTGAAGAAGTGTAAAGATCTTCTGTCTGTGTTGATATATGTAGCCGCCGGCCTTTTTCTAATTCTTTTAACATTTCTCTCGGTATGACTTAGCTGGTCTGTATGACTTTGAAGTCATATTGATGAAGTTCGGTATGACTTAAACCTTCTCCATGACTTGACAGCAACTAGCTTCGGTATGACTTAGCAGGTCATATGGCTTCAATCTTCTGTCTGATATGACTTAGTAGTATGACTTAAATCGGAATGACTTAAATCAGAATGACTTAGATCAAAATGTCTCAAATCAGAATGACTTAGATCAGAATGACTTAGACAGTATGACTTAGATCAGAATGACTTAAGCAACATGAATTAAATCAGAATGACTTAACAGCATGACTTAAATCAGAATGACTTAGCAGCATGACTTAAGTCAGAATGACTTAGATCAGAATGACTTAGATCAGAATGACTTAGGTCAAAATGACTTAGATCAGAATGACTTGGATCAGAATGACTTAAATCATAATGACTTAGCCATTATAATCTAGAATAAATTTTCTGCCAATATGACTAACTTTGAGCAGCCTTTATGTTTTTTTTTAAAGTCATTTTAGGAGTTTAATTATTTAATGATTAATTAACTAATTCAAATTTAATTAATACAATCATTAATTTAACAAATAAATTAATTCTTTCAGAATTAATTTATTAATTAAATCAACTAAAATGATTTATATCAATTAAAGGAGAATTAAATTAAATCATTAGATAATCAATTTAACTCTGTGAACCACTGAAAATAATAAAGAACTACCATTGAATCTGTGTTGACGCTTGATGTACTGTCTGGTTCATAAGCGACTAACTCCAATGATTGTTCTTCATTTAGACTCTAAGATGTGGTTCTTTTTCTCTTCTTATTTCTCTTGATTATCCTTTGATAATTATATTAATTCCAACTTAATTAATCTTTTAATTAATTTACAGAATAAATTAATTCTGATAGAATTAATTTATCAAATAAATCAATCAAATTATTTAATCAATTAAGAGAGAATTAATACACCTCCTTGATAGCATAACCCTTGTGGTCTTCCATGTCTTGATAAATTTGATCCTCCACAAAGATTATTCCTTAGTCAGTCTTGATAGCTTGATCCACTGAAGTGAATGAAGAAACTACCACTGCATGATGTTGACACTCGATGCATGGTCTGGTTCATGAGTGACCAACCGCAGTGACTGTTCTTCATATATTGACTTTAAAGCTGTGGTTCCTGTCTTCCTTTTCTTCACTCTTTTTCAAACCTTTATAATCTGTATTCTGCCACTGTAGAAACCTCTTGTCACTATAAATGAAATCTATTATCTTGATTACTCCACTGATGCTTGATCAACAGAATGAGCTTCTTCAAGTGTAGTATACCTCAAAATGGTAGATTGTCTTTGTCTTATTTCTCTTGACAGTTAAACATTTGAGATCCCCGTGACAGTACATATACTATTTACTATTACATTCTTGTTTAAGTTGAGTTGAATTCTCGATGTTTACAAATAGGGTAAATATATGACTTTCAAATACAACCTTTTTAATGATATCCTTTTTAGATTATAATTTTTTTTTAATATGATATAATCTTGATCATCTATTTTTAAAATTGTTAGATTCGACAGTTGAGATTGTTTTGGCGGTACAGTAACAAAAATTATGGATTAGATCTCTTTTACGCATATTATATATAAGGATATAATATATATAAGGATATAATAAGATAAAAATTACGTATTTTAATATACGCAAAATACGTACTAAATAAATATTTATGATTTATAGTTGAAAATTGCCGCACGAAACAAAGTTTCGATAAATATAATGGTTCGAGTACAATTTTTCTAAGTCAAAAACCAAATCTCAGTAGAACTCAAAGTATCAATATATATATATATATATATATATATATATATATATATATATATATATATATATATTTAATATATTATAGATGAGCTCTTGATCTATGTTATTACTTTTTTATAATATTTCTTTTAAATTAATTATATAATAAAATATAATTAACTAACAACTATACACATATGCATTCACAAAAGCAAGCATACACAGAATATGATTAGAAAATTTTTAGTTCAAGGCAAAAATAAATCAAAAGTGTATTGGTGACTTTAAATTTTATTTATAAAAAATATGTTGTTGTTAGGAGTCGAACCCTTGATCTAAGATAGTACTCGTTTATTATCTCTCTTACTCTTATTATATAATAGGATATAACTGGCTTATAACCCGTGCGATGCACAGTAGATTTTAAATATTTTTATCTTAACATTTAATATTTTTATCTTATTATTCATAATTTTAATATTTGCTTTTTAATTAGTAAGAAAATAAATTATAGAAGATATTAAATATAATAATACATATTTGATAGTATTCTAAATGATAGTTTTTTGTTTGTATATTGAAAATAGATAAATAACTTTTTAAATTTAATATGTCGTTGACGGGAATTGAATCTTGAAATTTTTGGATTAGTTTATAATATAATATATAATTTTTAAACTAAAATATGTTGTTGTGGGGAATTGAACCTTGAACTTCTAGGAGTAGTTTATAATATGATATAAATGTTTAAAATAATATGCGTCTGACGGGATTCGAAGCTTGAATCTATAACATTATTTTATATATTATAAAAAGAATATTCTTTTAACATTACATCCAACGGTTCTTATTAATCTGTCTCAAAATACAGTGACCAAACAACCAAATATACCCTTTTTCCGTTATAATAATACTAGCTTATAGCCCGTGCAAAACACGGGTTAATTTTAAATACTTTTAAAATTATATGATTAAATAAAATAAAGTATAATAATTTATTATGAATATAATTTAACTTTGTAATATTAATTAATAAATTATTAGTAATAATAATAGTTATTTAATAAATGATATGTATTGATTAGAACTAATAATAATATAAAATCTTAATGTAAATTTGTTGTTGACGGTATTCGAACCTTGGATCTTTAGAAGAGGGATTTAAATATTGAATATTATTAGATCCAACGGCTATCATCTATTTACTAAATATCTAACGGTCACTAATCTTTTAGATGGTTGAACCAAACAACCAAATTATACCATGTTTGCTTATTATATAATAGTATAGATAGTATATATATAGGATGAGTTGCACTCCATAGCAAACACCTTATATAACAAACAATAAAGAACACCTCATATTTAATATAATTTAAGAGTTCCGTCATAGTACCCAATACAAAAAGTTGTTATTTTTTTACCCTTTAGCAAACCAGCAAAAAAAAAAAAACTTTTTTTTTTGGAAATTTAATGTTCATTGATGACGTCATCAGTGACGTCATCGATGAACAGAATTTTTCACTTTTTTTTTACAGACTTGATAGAGGGTAAAAAAATAACAACTTTTTGTATTGGGTGCCCCTGGCGAGGCCAAAGGATCTAATAGATCTAAGATGTTCTTTGTTGTTTGTTATATAAGAGTGTTCTGTATGGAGCAAAGGCCTATATAGGATATAATTATAATTTTGAAATTAAAGAGTTTTATCATATATACAGCAATAATTAATTTGTAGATCATAAAAAAAATCTGTTACGGCGGTAATTAATTTATATTCAGAATTTAATCAAATAATTACTATTATTAAAACTCTAATATTTTTGTTGGACATATCCAGAATAAAAAAATGCAAATGCGCTGCTTTTAGCTATTCTAAGAGCATCTTCAAGTGGCTCTCTATTTGAGTTCTTAACCCAAAAAATAAGGAGAGAGAATCAAAATATTACTCCAAGAGACTCTTAATGACTCTTAAAAATACTAAGAGCCTCTTCTCTCTCCTCATTTCTAAGAGTCACTAGTAGCTCTTAACTTATATTTTAATAATAAACTATTCATGTCCACCAATTCTTGCACAACTTTTGATTATAGTGTGGTTGATTTATGAATAAAATATAATAAAGAGCTAATATAAAGTGTATTATTGAAGTTTGACACATAAACCAATGTAATAATTTGCTAAGAGTTATTTATTTATATTATTTTTAAGAGTGAATGTAGGAGTCTCTTGGAGATGCTCTAAAGTCTAAACTCACTTGACAAAAAGAAAAAAAAAGTCTAAACTCACCAACTAGGAAACGTTATAACAATATTGTGCATATACGATACAGCAAATCAGAGTGGCGCAGCGGAAGCGTGGTGGGCCCATAACCCACAGGTCCCAGGATCGAAACCTGGCTCTGATAATTAATTTTTTGTTCGTTTTTCAATCACTTGTTGGTGAGAAACGTTGAATTTCTGCTTAATTAGCCACATTGAACTGCTACAATTATGGTCATGCATAACAACAAAATCATTTCCCAATAACATAGATTAGTGTATTTTGCTTACTTCAATATGCACCTTAAGTCAAAAAGTAGTAGTATCTTCTTTACACATAGCTATAGCTAAATTATCTTGATCTGGGCATATGTTACATGCATATTAATTACATCTCTTCGAAGCAGGTTTAGATTATGTTTTAGCCTCCTTTTGACTCCGCATCTAATGTAGAAGAACAAGAATCCTAAAGTCCGAGAGACATGTCAAATAAGAAAGTGAAAGTCGAATCCATAACCCTTTGATCACGTCATGTGTTGGACACCTAACCACTGGGTCAACTCAGACTTTTGTTTGAACTTACTAAATAAAGATCGTTTTGAACTCCTTACATAAATGTATTCTCCTTCTGGCTACCTTCATCATTCTTTGCCTATAAATGACTCTGTTTTCATCAACTTCCATTTATCCTGTATCGCTAATTGAACAGGACTTCATCTCCACAAAAGGATGTACGGTACTTTCATCGAGTAGAACAAGGTTCTCTTTTAGAGGATATATGCATCCCTGTCATCCTCATCATCCAAGTTTCTTAATCGGTGGCCATTATCACCTACATTGCGTTCATTGTACAAAAATTATTAGGGTGAGTGTTCTCTTTGACAGTCTTTGGTGCTTCGATATTATACTTCATGAAAGGGAGTTGTCTCTAGGTCTCACACTTGGTACCCTCATCACCACTCTATTGGAACCATAGCAAAAATCATAACCATAATAATGACGCTTCAATTCTACAAGAGTTATTTGATTCTCCGTATTCTTTCATAACAAATTAATCACCAAACTCAAAATCTTTGGGACAATCTATTTCCTTGATTTTGTCACAGCTCAAAGTAAAAGATACAACTCGAAAATACCTATGTTCAAACTATGGATAAACATGGTACATGTTCGGAAAAAGAAATTTTTATTACCTTATACTCATCATCATGTTGATGCTTAAGTCACAAATAAGTGACATTATCTTGCATGCTCAACTTTGACACCAATTTTTAGTGAAGTTTTTTTCTCAATCAATAACGTGAATCTATAAAAACATGCAAATGCATGAAGGGGCTATGCATAAAAAATAAATTTTTTGTGTCGATTAAAAATGTAACGCAAATATATAATATAAATTGGTCATAATTTGATAGATAAAACATCCATAACCGAAATAAAAAGTAATATTAATCGATGTATTAATTTTTGTGTCGGTAAAAATGTCACGCAAACATATAATATAAATTGGTCAGGATTCGACAAATAAAATATCTATAACCGATATAAAAAATAACATTGACCGACATGTAAAATTTTGTGTCGATTAACAATGTGATGCAAATATATAATGTAAATTGATCAGAATTCGACAGATAAACATTCATAACATAAATATAAATTAATACTGATCCGTGTATAAAATTTTGTGTCGGTTAAAAATGTAATATAAACATATAATATAAATTAATTGGAATTTGACAGATGAAATATCCATAATTCGACAGATTAAATATCCATAATCGAAATATAAATCAATATTAATCGATGTATAACGTATAAATTTATTTCAATTTTCTAACAAGTTAGGTACAGAGTAATTTAACTTTGTTATCACAATCATAACCCAATTTATTACTCCCTCCGTCCCAATTTATCTGTCTTGTTTGACTTTTTACGGTCAAATTGAGCTTTGACTGAAATTTTCATATAATATATAATCAAAAATAATTATAAAAAGTATATCATTAGAAAGTAAATGAAATATATTTTAATATTTATTTTTTAGTTTTTGAAAATAATTAAAGAATTATTTTTAATTTACGATCAAAGTTGGTCAATTTGTTCATAAAAAATTAAGTAAGATAAATAAATTAAAACGAAGGAAGTATAAATTTGGTGCAGTTTGAAGATAATCTAACATTTGAATATATACATTGACATGAGCATTTTCATTATTATCATTATAAATCCAAAAAGAATATCAATCATCTAATAAAATCATACCAACCACATCTCACTTAATTAAGAAAAAGTGTCCATTCTTTCTCCTTTAGAATAGTGAATATTTATCAAAGAAACCCAAAGCATTAGCTTCTAGAAAAAAGAAGTGAAAGTTCTCCTCTCTCTCAACTTTGAAGAAAACACAGTAAGTTCCCTCACTCCGGCGGTGGTTCTCTACCACTGACCGGAGGTTTTTTTAAATTTCAGTTTTTAATTTTCTGTTTGGTTCAATAACGAGCTTACCCATTTATTGGGTCCTTTCTCCGTCCTCCTTGGATCGTGCTTTTTCTGCCCGTTTGGGTCGTGTATGTTTATTTTTCTTTGTAGTTTTTGGGAATCTGACGAGATAGATCAAACTGAGATTCGACGCAGATGCTATTTTCAACAAGATGTTTGTACCGTTTTTATAACGAGGATCTCTATCAAAGATGCAAAGAAGTCATCGACGGAGCCGTTTTTGCAGCGTTTATGCTTTATCAATCATAGAGAATGCTTTTGTGATGATATTTCAGCTATGTTCTTGTTTGTCATAGAAAAGTTTCTTGATTGTAGATGCCGTTTGACTTTATATTTTTTAAATTTTTCGTTCCCGATAAAAAAAAAAAGAATAGTGAATACTTATTCCCTTTTTTGTTATTCTTTTTTCATGAGAAGATAATCATACTTTTTACTATAACGTAGTAGTAATACAGAATCAGAGATGCCCACAATAATCATGTAATTGTAAACAAAAAACAGAAAGACTAGAGTTTCTGAAAGCGTTTCGAATTATTTTTTGATTGGTTATTTTTTTATTAATGAGATAGGTTCCTTAGAGCATCTCCGATAGGGATTGCCAAGAGGTTGCCAAGTGCTATGTGGCATGACACCCTTGGTTGCCCACCTATTGGAGAATCAATGTTGCCATCAAGTTGCCAACTAAAGTTGCCAAAAGTTGGCAACTTCCCCATTTAGTTAAAACACATATAACTCCCCAAAAGTGTATTTAACTTTACCCTTTTTTATATCTCACACATTATTTTATTATCTCTTTAAATGTTTTTTTTTCTTTTTTTTTTTCTAAATATCTCACATATCTAATATCATTAATGCACATAAGAAGAAAAGAAAAAAAATATCATTATTTTTGCACTATTTTCATTTAATCAAATGATATTGATGTAAAGATAATATTATTTTATATTTAAAAATTTAAATCATTTGATATTTGATATTAATGTAATGTCAAAAAAAGGAAAAAAAAATCATTACGGGAGGGAATTAAGTATTTTAAATATCCAAATTTTCAATTTTATTTAGAATATATAAATATAATATGTGTATATAAGATAATATAAAATTGATGTATGGGACCACATTGGCAACTTTTAAAGTTGCCAACTATTAGAGTAGATTTGTAACAAAAGTTGCCAACAATGAGATGGAGGAGAGAAGAAATAAAAAAGTAATATATGTGATGATGTGTTAGAAATTGGCAACTATGTTGGCAACTTCTATTGGAGATGCCCTTATGTGTTAATATGAATCTCATCAATAAAATCATATCACGATGTCATTTGGAAATTTTTTTGAAATTATTTTTGGGTTATGTAGCACTGTTAAAAAAAATGAATATAATGTATCTCCATAACAGCTGTGTGAAACGATAAAAACAAAAACTTGCAATGCAATTTGTTTCTTGTTATCTCGTATAAATTAACTTAAATTAATTTATTAATAAATAAAAAAACTTCTAAAATGAACAAAAAAACTGATTTAAAATTTTTAAATATGTAAAAAAATTCATCGATTTATAAAAATATGTTTTGGCGGCAAAGGCCTTTATAGTTTCGGAAAAAGAAAGCTTTAACTTTCTTCCTTCCAAAACGGTCTCTATCCCAACAAATCTTGTATTCTCCTCTTTCTAAATTTATATAATCATATAGTATATCCTACACACATAACAGTAGGTAAGCTTCTTGGCTACTTTCACACTATATATACACACAACACATATCATTTCATCACTATGAGCATTTCAATTTTATCACTTCTTTTTTGTTCATATAAAACCCAAATTCACAAATTATTGAATTTTTGTAAGGGGTTTTGTCTGAAAAGCTTTTCAAGATTCTTTATTAGGGATTTTGGGAAGTGGGTTTTTTTTTGTGGGGGTGTAATTTTTTAGGGTTTGTGATTTGGGATTTGGGGGTTTCTTGATTAGGGCAAAATGGGGGATTTTAATTTGGGGGGTAAGAGTGGGGGAAAGAGGGGGATTGATGAAATTGGGGGTGATTTGGATGGTGGGGTTTGTGAAAGATTGGATTTTGATGGTGGGGTTAGTGGGAAGAGGAGGTTTAGAGTGGTGGGGGATGTGGAAAGATCGAATATTGGCTTGGGTGTGGAGGAGGTGGGGATGAATGAGGTTGGAGGTGTGGAGGGTGGTGGTGTTTGTGAAATATTGAATTTTGATAGCGGGGTTATGATTGGTGAAGGGGAGAAGGTGGGGGGTGACGAAAGATCGAATCTTGGCTCGGGGGTTTTGGAGATGGGGAGGAATGAGGTTGGAGGAGTGGAGGGTGGTGGTGTTTGTGAAATACTGAATTTTGATGGCGGGGTTATGGTTGGTCAAGGGGAGAAGGTGGGGGATGGCGAAGGAGCGAATCTTGGTTCGGGTGTTTCGGAGATGGGGAGGAATGAGGTTGGAGTGGATGAGGGTGGTGGTGTGATGGGATTGGGGAAAGGTGGGGAGAGTTCTGGTGGATTGGAGGAGAAGAAGGGATTGGGTTACGATTTGAACGTTTCGGTTTTTGATGAGGTGGAATATGAAGGGTGTTCGTTTGGCGGTGGACAGAATGGTGGAGTGAGAGGTGTGGTTGATGAGGAATGTGTAGAGGTGGTTAATATTTCGTCGGGTGAAAGTGGTGATGAAGGGGAGGGATTAGCTGTGGTGGAAGATAATAAAGGAAAGGGGAAGGTGATTGAGGAAGAAGGCGGCTCTGGAAGTAATTTAGGTCTTCATTTTTGTCTAGGTTTGGAGGTAGGCCAAGATGTTGGTGGAAGTATGGGTGGTGGTAGGAAATACACTAGAGAGGAAAAGGGGAAGGCAAAAGTTGTGGAACCTTGGATATCGCTTGGAGGGAATTCAATGGAATTGGATTTGATAAGTGAATTGCAAAATTTGGCTGTACAAAATCAGGCGCAGCCTGCAATTCCGGATCTTGATTTGGGGCTACCTGAAATATTTCAGCAGAAGGACGTTATAGAGTTTATTGTTCTTAATGATAGACGAGATGTTGAATTTGATCGAAGAAGGGAACGGGAAGCTAGAGAATTTGAATTGAGGAGGGAACAGGAAGCCAGAGAAATTGCAATGAGATGGGAAAATCATGCAAGGATGGCTGACGAATTTAGACAAAGGCATATTGAAGAAAGGAGACAAAGGGAAATTGAAGAAAGGAAGCGTACTAGTCGTCGATTTGCACGTCCTTTTGAAAAGGATGGGCATATAGAGAATGAGCAGGAACTACCATCTAATGCACTAAACAAACGTAGAGAGCAAAAATTGAAGCTCAATGAGCAACAACTGATAAGATGGAAGCCTTCTGAAGATCGTGATAAACTTATTTCAAAGCGTTTTGTTCCTTCTTTGCTCGATCTTTCCTTGAAAGTCCTTGCTGATAATGCTGATGCAATTGTTTCACTTGAAGGAGTCCCGGATTCTCTGAAGCGAAGACTCGGTAACATACTATGTGATTCTTGGAAAATGAACGTCAAGGTTTTGGATCTCTTTATAAGAGGTGCCCCAGAAGAGATACGTATAAAGAACGCTTCTGGGATTACAGACAGCCAGTTCAAAACGTCATTTGGTAGTTTTAAACCAAAAAATTTAAGGGTATGTACAACTTAATTTAATTGTTTTGGTATATATAGAACTTAACATTTTCTATTAGAATATAGATGACATCTGAAGTGAGATTAGCACCTTTAAACCAAATTGATTGTTTTTCATTTATGGATTGTCATTATCTCTGTAGCTTCCTGCAATAACAGTGTTAGGAATGCCGCCTTACTATTTTATGCTCAGTGTGTTATAAAATTTTCTTTTCCCATGTTTAGCTATTGAGCAACTAAACTCCATATGATGATTGAGGTTCACGGTTGATTTAATTGGAAAGGAAGCTTAACACCATGCTTAAAGAATTTTTGTTCGTGTATATTAATCTTATGTGTGCTCGTGATACTGCATGTTGCTTTATTGTGTTTGTAGTGCATAAATGTTGATTCCCACTGCTCACTTAACTGTTAGGTGTTGTCAGACTGTTTAAGAACGTTATATCACAAACATTTTTATCTCACAATGACCAAACAAGTGTTGCATCAGTGTTATATATTTAACAAAAAAGATTAAAGTAAAATAGAAGTGTTTCACCATATCGGTTACTGTATACATTTAATGAAGCAATTTTTGTGGCGTCAATGATTTTCCCTTGGTATGAATACTATTTAGATCTTAAAACTTAATTAAGCTGTTTTTGCAAAAATCTTTTTGCCACTAGGAATAGTTGTTTCTTCATGTAGCCACATGTACGTGTACTTTTGCATTCAGTATTGGCCATGCACAGTATATGATAATCAATATATTTCTGTTAACATGGAATACTTACTGATTCTGTAATAAATTTTAACATGTTCTAATGTATGACTTGTAGCAGCTTTGTTTAAGTGTTGCACATAAAAGATTTGGGAAATGTAATATAAGTCTCCTTTCTATTTGATATTTTTTGTGTTAACTAAAATATACGTTTTTACTATTAGAATAAAGATAGAATTGGCTTTTTGTTTTTGTTTTGCAGGTTTTTCAATTCGACCTTTGCGGGCAGTGTGTCTTTGATGACATACTAGCTGAAACCTTGGCTCGCTCTTCAAGTAGCTTGCATAGTTTAGGTATCATATCCCTGAGGGGAGCATGCCGTTTGTCAGACGAGGCCTTAGAAGTTCTTGTTAAGTTGGCACCTGCACTCTGTTCTATAAATTTGGGTGAGAATGCCCTCCTCACCCACGTTGGCATCCATTATCTAGCAAATGCTTTAGGAACCAGTTTGAGAGAGCTCTTTCTAGATAATTGCAGCAGAATAGATGCTAGACTTATAGCATCAGCACTAAAGAAGTTTGAACATTTGGAAGTTTTGTCAGTAGCAGGACTCCCTAATGTATGTGATAGAGTTGTTAGTGACATTATCACTGCATGTGGAAGAAATATCAAGGATCTTGATCTGGGCGATTGTGAGTAAGTTTATTGGACTTCGTCTACTAGGTGTTGATAATTAAAAATGTTCCCTCAAGCAATATAATATTCTTTTTTCACTCTGATGCAGGAGGTTGACTGACTCTTCTTTGAATATCATTGGTCAGACTTGTTCTGACTTGCGTGCCCTCAACATTGTAAACTTGTACAACTTGACTGACGTGGGATTATCTAATCTTGCCAATGGCTGTAAATCAATCCGAAGCCTCAAGCTCTGTCGCAATGGATTCAGGTTTCTGCACATGTTACTGTCAAGTTCCGGCTTCTTTTACATGAAATTTGTGTCAGAATAAGTTTTTGTTTACAGTACTATGTGATTTGGTTCCCTGCAGGCACTTTTTATTGGACCTGATAGATACTAGCTTTGATGCAAGCAGTAACATCATCTATATTACAATATCATATTGTATACTGGCTTACACAATGCATTTTTTTTTCAAGTCTTAAATCAAATATCAAATAATCTTAGATGGCTTGTAGTCAGAGAACTCTACAATGTGCAAACCATTTAAGTGCTCCTTTAGGATTTTATGTTAATGTGGCTTTACATAAATTTATAAGGTAATGTGAGACGTAGGAATTGCCCATTCGCTTAGTTTTACAAAGTTATATATAAAATTATATTTCAGTCTGTTTAAAGTTATATAGCATCTTTATGATAATTTAGTGTTGCTTCTCTTCTATCTGTAATCTGATGATTCAATTTATGCACGACAGTGATGAAGCTATTGCTGCTTTCATTGAAGTAGCTGGAAGGTCCCTAGAGGAACTATCACTAAATCACGTTAATCAGGTATGTTTTAGTAAAATTATAAATGTATTTCTGGATAACTCGGCAGTTTAGAATGATGTCTGAAATATGCATAGTCTTGTTATACATTCTATATAAAGGTGATTCTAAAGTTGTACTAGCATACGAGATTATGCCGATGAAAGTGGATTAATTGATTCATTTCCAATTGGTTAAAATTAGAAGCAATGATTGTTTGATGTGAACATTCTTTTACTACATAGATTTAAACTTTAAAGGAAGAAACGTGAACAAGAACCAAAATTCACTAAGAGATTTGAAGTCCTAAGTAAAGAAGATATCTAAAGAACAAAAGAAAGATGTTGGGATTAAAAAACTAAAACAGAGCAAGGAGTGTAGGCCAATCAATTTTTTGACCTCTATAGAATGTGTTGCAGGACCGAAGACAGATGAAGCAAGAGTAGGTCAAATTTTATCTGACACAGATGCTTTTATACTAATTAAGTAGTTTGAAGTCCAGCATAATCCTTGAAACCACTAATGGAAGAAAGAGCTTACGTAATGATGTAATTTATATCTATCATTGTAGGATGTAAACTTTTAAGTGTAACACGGAATGAATTGAACTTAAGCAGAAGAGCATATATTTACGTAATGAATCTGTAAAGAAAATTTGGCTCTGCAGTAGATTAAAAATCTTTTGCATTAACTACTAACTGGCACTTCTCTTGAAATTTTTTCCTAAATGGTATTTGTACTATTTGGAATCATACTCTTACCAATCATGTACCTGGTGTTTTACACATCTGCTAGATCTCATGAATTAGCCAACTGTTAACAGGTTGGCTCCTGTACTGCTTTGTCACTTGCCAAATTCTCAAGAAAGTTAATGAGTTTGGATCTCTCATGGTGTCGGAGAGTAACCGACGAGGCACTGGGATTGCTTGTGGACAGCTGCTGGTCACTGAAGCTGCTCAAACTATTTGGATGTACGCAGGTAACCTTGTTCAATGCAGATGCTACATATTTGATGGCTTATCCCACTTTTTATACTATATGGCATCTGCAAGTTATTCAAGTTTCGATTAAAGACCGTAGCAACTTCTATATGTGATAAATTCTTGCTTCAGTTATAGCTGTTCTGGCCTAGCACCTTAATCTAAGAAGTAATTTTTATCCTCCATTTCCTTTAACAAATCCTGCACCAAAAAAACTTACTACATTTACCTGAAGTGGTCCTTAATTAGAGTGACATATTTTGAAGTGGAAGGAGGCAGATCTTCATTTGTGATATTGGATTGCAACATACGTTGATACCATAATCACAAGAATGCATGCTCAATTTCAGTAGGCAATGGTAATACTTAATATTACATGCATTTCATGTTACGTGGTCAAATTTGACTATCCTTTCATGACATTTTTGATTAGTTGTATTGACAAAAAATATAGTGTGGAAGATGTGAATGAAAAGAGAGATTTCAAAATAAATTGGGTATTCATTCACATTGTAATTGTGAGCTCAATTTTGAATCTTTGATGCATAAGAATACGCAGAACTTAATTATCCGTCCAATTTCTTTCCATTTTCATTAAATTTTACAGACAAGGAGAGGGATCTAAAGAACTTAGAATTAAGAAAAGTTCTCACTTCCTGCCCTGACTTTTCTTTTTAGATAATGGAAATTTTCAACGGAAGATAGCTGCTCTATATGAAAGTTTCATGTTTCCAGAAGAACTGATATCATATCAACACAAATCTGCATTAATGTGTTTTGTTGTCTTGTCCAAACCTTTTCTTTTTGAGAATTCAGTAGTCATGAACATGATTTACACTTCTTCGATTATAGCATATTTTAAAACATGTTTAAGATGTTTTTTTTTATTGTTTTAACAGATCACTAATGTATTTCTGGATGGCCACTCAAATTCACTGGTGAGGATTATTGGGCTGAACAGGACTTCTTGTGTAGAACATGTTGGCATGCTTGATGCTGAAGAAGTGTATTTGCGTTATTCACCTCTACCTATTCCTGAATCTGAAAACTTAGATCACCAAGATGTTTGAACTCTTCATAATTCCGGAGCTTGTCCTCTACAGTTTAAGAACTTTATACAGAGCAGCCTCATTGGCAGGTTGCATATAGAAAATCAATAGCACCCAACCATACTATAGTCATTTACAACCTTTTTCTTATCCTTCTGAATTTAGCAAACAGCCCTTATAGGGTAGAATTTTTCTTGTTTTTTATTTGCTGGCTGATTTTGCCAATTTAACTTTGATAGTTTTTTTTTGTTCCTTGACTTCATATTTTGATATCAGAAATCTGTCACCCAAAAGTTTGATATCCCTTAAAGTTTCGATCACTATGCCTGTCACCCAAAAGTAAAGGTAAATCTGAGTACATTCTAAATAAAAAAAAACTACTCCAATAGTTATACAAAGTTACAAATAAATAGATAACTAGGTCATGTGCATGTTAAAAAAAATTATTTATTGTTTTTAAGACCTACCTGGCCGTATTTGTGTAGGATACGCACTAGAGAGACGTAAAGAGAAGAAAAAAAAAAGGGATAGATTTTTTTTAACTAGTTTTTTTTTTGTTGAAAGTGACATTAATTTTGGTTCGTAGTCTCATGAGGTAAAAATGTATGTAGAACGTTTAAACTCGAATGATATGAATTATAGACCTGGCAATTCGTTCTTGTCAATGCCAAATCCAAAACCGATCCGTTAAGGAATTGTTTCGTTTCGTGTTCGTGTACCTTCATTTCGTGTCGTGTTTCGTGTAATTTTTGAATGAAAATAAAAATATTTAAATATTAAATTTTTACTAGTCGAGTCTTAAATTAATTTGTCATAAAGAATCAAATGTGCTCAAGTCTTTTGAAACTAAAATTTGAAACTATTTTGTATTTATCTTATGTAAAAATTATATACAAAGTATTATTTTAAAATATGTATTCATATAATTTTAATAAAATTATTTAAATATTTATTTATTTCGTATATTTTCGTTTCGTGTCGTGTACCCAATGGTAAACCCGAAACCGACACAAAATTCATCCGTGTAATTTCGTGTACTTTCATATTATGTACCGCAAAAGTCAACCCAAACCCGTAATTTTCGTGTCATTTTCGTATCCTGTACGAAATTGACGAATCTAATGAATTATTAGGCAGTGAGTTCAAAACTCAGAATTTGGAAAAGAGAATCCTGTAGATCTTTTGTGTTGATAGATAAAAGCTGAGAGAAATGATATGATCAGAAAATGAATGGCTGGCCAGTTGGGGGCTCCCCATTTCATAAATACAGCAATATTGATTAGCAGCAGTGGGGTAAGCCAGGAGGTACTTGCATATTTGGTTCACTTCTGGACCCATTCTTTTCTTTCTTGTAGAAACGCCTTGCATGTGATTTACCAGTCTTATTATCCCCCTCCTGGCCTCCTTTCACCCCCTCCTCCATTCTCAGAGATTATAATCCCCCGTAAACAAGCATGTGCGGTAGAAAATAATGATCGACAATAGTACGTAGGTGTAAGGGTCGGAAACAGGGGCGGACCAAGATTTTCGGTTTCGGTTTCAGTTGAACTTCAAAATTTATTAGAGACTTTTTATCAAGCTCCAACTTTGGAAAAATATTTTTTAAGCTCCACCTATGATGTATACGGAAATTATCAATAAATATTTTTAACCCCGATTATCTTGAAATCATAGTTCCGCCACATAATAGACGTGTAGTAAGTACTCCTTCCGTTTCAATATAAGTTTCCCATTCCAGATGTCGGGATTGTTCATGACACTAGACAAATTACTAATTTACGTCTAATTTATAAGACAAAATATAGTCATGAGTGATCTTGTTGGATTCGTATTTATGAGTACTTTAATATAGTGAAGTTTTTATATTTAATACTAATACGAAATTAAAGATATTAATGATTAAAAATGTGTGTTGGCAAACGTATCAGAAGGAAATAGGAAACTTATTTTGAAACAGAGGGAGTATTTGTTTTGATGCATGTGTGTTATATAAGTTGAGTGTTTTTTTTATAAATGTGACAGTAATTAACGGTTAATTAGCATCCCAAAACAAAACTCTGGTAAGTTTGCAGTTCCACAGCATGCATGTAGTCAGACATTTCTCCACAAGGGGAGCAACAACATGTGAATTTTCTGCGGTTTATGTCGTACACATTGCACACAGTAAAATGAAATGCAACAGACGCAAGAAGCCAAAATCATGCTTGGTTAGATTTGAGTTGTGGAAGTTAAAAGTAAAAATTCACGTACCTTTAAATATTATCTTCTTCAAAAGCTTTTCTAAAAGACATACAACAGTATATACGTATTAGGATTCGAGATTGATGAGACGGAATCTAGGAAGTGGCTGGTGAGAATACAGTCTCCCATTGATCTCCCGATGTTAGTGTAAAAATTTTATGTTAGTCCCATCTCTTTAGAAGCTAAATAGTAAAATCTTTTAATAATTTGGTCTATATGAGCATCAAAATTTGTTAACTTCCGACTTTTAAAATCATGGTTCCGTCACTAAAAATATTAAATATGTATCAAAATTTATGCGCAACATAAAAATCATGTACTTCTTTTATGTGACCAGCAAACCTTCTATTTTCACAATGTTGTGGTTCTCGTTTGAACCAAAGACACTCTCTCTACAGAATCACAGACAGAGTGGAGCTATACTTTCCTGTTAGTTCCAATATATGTTCGAATCTATAGTTTGTTGAACTTGAGGCTTTTAAGTACATTAATTTATCTTTAGGTTAACATAAGAGTTAGTTGGATATTCTTGTCATGACATTGCCCCTCTTTCCATAAAAACTCCAGCATTTCTATGTTCTACTTAAGGAAATGATTTTATTATCATTTGGAGTGAGATATTATGAGTGGTTTACTACTTTACTCAATTCAACTTCAATTAAAAAACATATCATTATAATTACGAAATCTTAATAAATTTACATATCCTAAAAATAAAAATTTACCTGTGACAATTGATTTTATGAAAGGGAAAATTATTTCTAAAGTCCCTGAACTATTACCGTTTTTTTTTTAAGTCCCTGAACTAACAAAGTGAATTTCTAGGTAATCAAACTTTTGAATTTTTCTCATCGCAGTCCTTCTGTTAGATTTTGACTAACGTCGTTAGTCAATGATTTATTACTATTAGGCATTTCTTATGTAAGTTCCTAAACTGTTAGGCATTTCTTTTGTAAGTCCCTGAATTGAAAATTTATTTACTTTCATTCTTTTTAGTTTAGAATTTAATTTATTTTCTTTTTTAACTTTGCATTTATTTGTGTTCTGAAAAACATTAAAAACTTAATATATATGTACAATGTTTTCATTTTAACTTTGTTTATATTTATATTTTTAGTAATTTTTATAAAGTCGGTGTATATAATATAAAAAATTGTTTAATTTATTCCTGATATGTAAATTTTAGATGTATATCACACTTTGGCGAATGATTTTATTTATATATTTTCAATAAATTAGAATATATAATATTATAATTTTTTTTCTAATAAATTAATAAAATATTAAAATTTTTAATCACTTGATTTTTTATATATAAGTTCATGTATTTTTATAGTTCAGTTAACATTACTCATTTTAATATAACTAGCTTATAACCCGTGCGATGCACAAATTCTTTTGATATGTAATAAATTTTATTTTATGTTAAAATTTAGTTAGATAAAATTTAAAAGATAATGTATTTTATGTGAAAAAGGAAATTGATTAGTTATTGAAAAATAGATAAAGGAAGCATGTTTTACCTGAAAAGGGAAATTTATTAGTTAGTAGTAATAATAAGTAATTAAGTAATAATATATGCAAAGTTAAAAAAGAAAATTAGTAAAATTCTAAACTAACAAGGATGAAAGTAAATAAAAAAATGAAAGAGTAATAAATGTGATTTTTAATATAAAATTGAAATTTAAATTTAAATTTTCAGTTCAGGGACTTAAATAAGAATGCCTAATAGTTTAGGGACTTACATAAGAAATGTCTAATAGTAATAAATCATTGACTAACGGCGTTAGTCAAAATCTAACGGAAGGATTACGATGGGAAAAATTCAAAAGTTTGATTACCTAGAAATTTACTTTTTTAGTTCAGGAACTTAGAAAAAAAAACGTTAATAGTTCAGGAATTTTAGAATTAATTTTCCCTTTATGAAATCATGTACACTTCAATAGTTACCAAACAATTTTTTTCAATTGGTAATGAGAAGTTGGGGAGTGTCTGGGAAAACTAAAAAGTTGATCCAAACAGTCCCTTAAGTTCTCTGCTTCAGTACCCACTCTCTCTCTGTGATAAAGAGACATGCAGCTAGATATATGCAATAGTTTCAAAGTTCTGTCAAAATGTTAAAGGACATGTCATATACTACATACACATATATACATTTATACATAATAATAGCTGTGTAAAAGCACTGCCTACTTCTGCATAACTACATCTGTTTCTGCTCAGAACAAGCTAGCCCTGTAACATCTTTCATCTTTTTCTTCATCGAATAATACACACAACCCATCCTCCCTCTCTCTCTCTCTCTCTCTCTCTCCCAACTCTCTCTCTCTCTCTCTCTCTCTCTCTCTCTCTCTCTCTCTCTCTCTCTCTCCTAGCTCTCTCTCTCTCTCTCTCTCTCTCTCTCTCTCTCTCTCTCTCTCTCTCTCTCTCTCTCTCTCTCTCTCTCTCCTAGCTCTTTCTCTCTGTGTCTAGTTTTTTCTCTCTTCCATCTCTTTCACCATTACCCATTCTCTGTAACTATACATAACTTCACTTTTTTCAAGGTAAAAAAAGAAACACTCAAAACCCCTCTAAATTTAGCTAACATTATTTCAATCTTTCTATGCCATTGACTAAATATACCTATTCGATGCACACCCTTTAGAACTACACCACTCATACATAACTACTATGCAACTATGATACATCACAGCTTCTATTCAAAGTTTGGATTTTTAAAGAATCTTTAAAAAAATCTAGTGTTTTTCAGCTCTAGCTATGGCTTTTTTCATCTGGGTAAGCTCAAAAAGAAGGAAAGATCAGTTCTTGATTATGCCCTTGTTTGTTCTTGTGCTTCCATTCTTTTGGTTTGCATTAGCTTCTTCAGACTCAGACCAAGGTGGCAACTTGTTGTAAAGTTCTTGTTTTTTGTTCTTGATTTTTATGTCCATATAATTTTTTTGTCACTTTTGTTTTGTCATGTTTTTCATGTGATTTGTGTTTGAACATGGGTTTATTAGTACTTATTTGTTTAAATATGTGATGTTTCAAAAAGGGGCAACATTGTTGGAGATAAAGAAGTCATTTAGGGATGTGGATAATATATTGTATGACTGGAGAGATTCACCATCTTCAGATTATTGTGGGTGGAGAGGAGTTACTTGTGACAATGTCACCTTCAATGTTGTTGCACTGTATGTCTTTTCTTTTCCAACACTCTTATCTTGCTTTATGTATGTATTTATCCACATTTAAATACTTGCCTAACTTATAAAACTTACATGCTTTAAGTGATTCTCTTTCTTTGGGAAGCCCATATTTTGAATCTTTTTAAATGGTAAATATTCTGACTTTTTTGATTGATTGTCTTGAAACAATGTAGTAATCTCTCCAGCTTGAATCTTGATGGGGAGATTTCAACTGCTATTGGAGATCTTACAAGCTTGCTCTCCATGTACAGTTTTCAAATCCTCCATGCAACCACTTTTGTTGTTTCTTAAAATACTGTTTATATGTTTATACATATGTTCCATGTGTTAAGTTAGACATTAATTCCTGTATTAACATGTGAACAGAGATATGAGGGGGAATCGTATCTCCGGGCAAATCCCTGATGAGATTGGTGATTGCGTGGCCTTGCAAAATTTGTAAGTTATACATTGGTGTCCTCTGCTTTGTAATTACTACAAGAAGAATGATTTACTTCAAACTGCTTGATACATGTGTAACATGTTTTGTATTGTAGGATATAATGTTTGACTCCATCAATGACTTTATCTCTTTTTAATCTTTTCTTCCTGTATTGATTGTTTTGCTTAATTCCAACTTTATCCACATTGTACTAGGGACTTGTCCTTCAATGAGTTATATGGTGACATACCATTTTCAATATCAAAGTTGAAGCAACTGGAAAGCCTGTACGGTTATTCACCAAACACACTTCATTTAACTTTTGCTCTAAATTGAAAGCAGCTGTTAATCTTTTTTTATTATTTATGGGTTTTGAATGAAAATTCAGGGTTCTGAAAAACAATAATTTGATTGGACCAATTCCTTCAACTTTGTCCCAGATTCCAAACCTTAAAATTCTGTAAGTTAATTGATATCTCTTATTGACTCGCTTAAGATATCCTTGTTGTCACAATCCCTGATGTGCCTTATTTCCAAAATAGGGACCTGGCACAAAATAAGTTGAGTGGAGAAATACCAAGACTGATATACTGGAATGAAGTTCTACAGTATTTGTAAGTTAAAATGATATGATTTTCTTGTACTTCTTTAATTTGGAAATCAAATTGAGTTTTTTTTTAATGTTAAATTACATAGAGGTCTGCGAGGCAACAATTTGGTTGGATCAATCTCTCCTGACATATGCCAGCTCACAAGCTTGTGGTATTTGTATGTAATTTATGATTTAGCTATATGGAGTTGGTGCAGCATCTTTTGTTATTCTAGTATCTAATTTTCTGCTTATTATTATTTACAGTGATGTAAGAAACAATAGTTTGAGTGGTACCATTCCTCAAAGCATAGGGAATTGCACTGCCTTCCAGGTCTTGTATGTACCTCCCCTTCAAATAACTAACTACTTTCGATCATAAATGATGTATTACATGGTGAATTGAAACATGTGTATTCTATTTATTTTTCTAGAGATCTCTCTTATAACAAATTGACTGGGGAAATTCCATTCAACATTGGGTTTCTGCAAGTAGCTACGTTGTAAGTTTCAACTTTAAATTATTCAGTAGTGTTGATTTATGTACATTCTATTCAAATTCTTGCTAATTGCATCCTTGGCATACCAGATCTTTGCAAGGGAATCAACTAACTGGAAGTATTCCATCAGTGATTGGCTTGATGCAGGCACTTGCAGTTTTGTAAGTGATTCCACATTATACTTTAACGATAAAATATTGTTGTGGGAAACCGATTTCATCATTTCTAGAATTTAATATGACCTAATATGTGTGTAATGGGGGATTTGGCCTAGGGAGTCGGTGTTTCGTGTAACAGTCATGTATTATTTGTAGGTGAAGAATGATACACATCATATCTAACTATAAAATTTCTTGATCAGGGATTTAAGCTGCAACATGTTGACTGGACCAATACCTTCCATTTTAGGGAACTTGACTTTCACTGAGAAGCTGTAAGTACATCTTAATTACGACTTACGAGTTGATATTAGCTTTCTTCATAACATATATTTTAACATACGAGGATGTATTCCTGTGGTCATAAATTTTTCAATCTTTATAAGAATAGAAATAAACTGATTATTCTTATTACTCTAGTTACAAAATGGGCCTTTTCAGTTTTCATGGGTCTATCTTTTTTCTTACTAGACTTTGTGTCTCACATTGTAGGTACCTGCATGGGAACAAGCTTAATGGTTCAATTCCTCCAGAGCTTGGAAACATGACAAAGCTCCACTATCTGTATGGATTGCCTTGATATAAAAATTGATATCAGTTATTCTTTACAATGAGAATGAAAGTGGTTTTATTGGTTTTTGAAAACATGTACTTAACTAAATTACAGCACATTTTCAATTGAAAGTATTAAATTGATGTCTATGCAGGGAATTGAATGATAATCAGCTCTCTGGCCATATTCCACCAGCACTTGGGCAGCTCACAGATTTGTTTGACCTGTAATCTTTCTGTTGTTATTTTACATTTTTAGTTGGGCAAATTGGTTTATTGGATCAAGTAATTTACTCAATATGATTGTACTACATGGATGCAGAAATGTTGCCAACAACCACCTTGAGGGACCCATACCTGATAATCTTAGCTCTTGCACTAATCTTAATAGCTTGTGAGTGTATCCTCTTGTAGTCCTGTTACTATACTCTTCTATAGAAAATTTATCTTTTCTAAAAGTAATATGATGGCTATATTAATCTCTGTAAGTTAATGGCAGCAATGTATTCGGGAACAAGCTAAGTGGGACCATACCTTCTGCATTTGAAAGGCTTGAAAGTATGACATATCTGTGAGTTACGAACTTACCTTGTGTGCTTTTTGACCTATATTGCTTGCATCCATTTGCTCCAAAGAAATAAACTGAGACTGTTAAAAAGTATGTGAGTTATATGGTTAAGTATAAAATAGAGGATTCAACTCTTCTACGGTGTAAAGTATTGTTCCTGATAATGGAGTTATTACTTCTGAAATGCAGTCTTATTAATTTTATTAGTTCCTTGTTATTATTAATTATTTTTTGGTATACGTTTATCAACTCTAATCAATTTATCCTTCATGACTAGGAATCTTTCATCCAACAATCTTAAGGGCCCAATTCCAATTGAGCTATCCCGTATCGGTAATTTGGATACATTGTAAGTATGTAGTTCATATTTGTTCCTCAGTTTTCTCCCTCTTTTTCTTTTCTGGGATCAACATCCTTGATGCATCAGTGGTTGTGGCTTTCAACTGTTTATACTTGGTATCTGATCTTTTGTGTAGGGACCTCTCAAATAATAAGATCACTGGTGCAATTCCTTCGCCAATGGGTGATTTGGAACATCTTCTGAAACTGTGAGTTTGCCAGCTCATAAATATTAACATATCGTGATCAAAAACAAGATATTTCACTAATCACTCTTATCTAATTGATAGGAATTTGAGTAAGAACAATCTAACTGGACTGATTCCTGTGGAGTTCAGTAATTTAAGAAGTGTCATGGAAATGTAAGAGATTTTAATATGGCATGATTGTGATTATCATATATCTTGCGGGTTCAGATTTCGATATGGCATGATTGTGATTTTTATATGTTCTTCATTGTAGAGATCTCTCACACAATAACCTGTCTGGTCCCATTCCTAAAGAACTTGGCCAGCTACAGAATATATTTAGTTTGTAAGTCCATTCTGTCTATGCTAGCATTTCAGGACCAGTGCAACATTAAAGTTCAAATTTTTAACATAACTCTTTCAAATGTTTTCTGTTATTTACACCCTTATTTTTAAATAGTGCGAAGACCATTGTGCTGCTATTGATATCTGATTCACAATATCCTACTGACAATGACAGGAAACTTGAATACAACAATCTAACAGGAGATGTGATGTCTTTAGTCAACTGTCTCAGTCTTACAAATCTGTAAGTGGAAATTTTATGTAATGAGTTAATGGTATTATTCTCTGACTAAACTGATCTAATTGTATTTTTGCAGAAATGTTTCTTTTAATAACCTAGCTGGGGATATTTCTCAAGGAAATAACTTCTCGGGGTTTTCACCCGATAGGTTAGTTAAGTTTAATGGTTTTATTTATGTATCCCAGAAGGGTCAGTTAAATATTATCAACATTCGATGTGTAGGCGGATATTTAATTTTATGATCACATCTTTACGTAATATTGTTTGCAGTTTCCTAGGAAATCCACATATTTGTGGCTATTGGCTCAGTTCTCCTTGCCATGCATCTCGACCTCCTGGGCGGGGTAAGCATACCTCATCTATTTGTTAATCTTGTTGTGTTTTTTGGTATAAGGATTATATTCTCTCTGTTTTAAGCTAAACGAATTCCTAGATTCCCGTTTTCCCTTTTAGCTTGTTATGTATCAAGAGATATATGATTTGTTTCCAATTTTTTCCAAAATAAGATAGTGGGGCTTACCCAAATGAATTGTGGAGCATAAATTGAGAGTAGATTTTACTTAATCACTAAACGAAATAACAAGACAGATGCATTGCTGGGGTTGTGACTAGACATATGAATAAACAGTCTCATGTGGTAAGTCCTAGATTTAATGAACAAGAAGTTATAAGCCTATGGATTTGCTATATGTGAATATATGATGAACGTACAAGTTTTTCACTAAATTCATTATGTATCATCAAATATGCAGTGACAATTTCTAAAGCAGCTATTTTGGGGATTGCTCTGGGTGCCCTGGTGGTTCTTCTCATGATACTGGTTGCCGCATGCATGCCACATTATCCAGCGCCTTCGTTGGATGGAACGCTTATAAAACCAGGTGTTCTATTAAATAAATTTATTTGGTGACTGATAAATAGTTGATAGATTAATGCTATAGATAAATAGTAGTTAAAACTAATATATGTCTTCACATGGAAAATTGTTGAAGGTCAGAGGTCTAAACTATATCTATCCTCAATCTTTCGGAGTTTACTGTATATGAATAACACATACCGTTAGCAACTTAACATGATTAATTAGACAATGCTTTTGGCGGTCAAGTTGTTCTAGATAGGATTACTTGATTGGTACTTAAAACATAGTCCAGGTTAAATATTGTCCCAGCTAACTATACTTTGAATTTCTTCTATGAACAGTTAAATACTCATCCCCAAAGCTTGTCGTCCTACACATGAACATGGCACTGCACAAGTATGAAGATATCATGAGGATGACAGAGAGCCTGAGTGAGAAATACATGATTGGTTATGGTGCGTCAAGCACTGTGTACAAATGTGTTCTCAAAAATTGCAGGCCTGTAGCTGTAAAGAAATTGTATACTCACTATCCACAGTACCAAAAGGAATTCGAGACGGAGCTTGAGACAGTTGGGAGCATCAAACATCGGAACTTAGTCAGCCTGCAAGGATACTCTCTGTCTCCGTTAGGGAACCTTCTCTTTTATGACTACATGGAAAATGGTAGCCTCTGGGATGTTCTTCATGGTGAGTGTTCCCAGCTGTATGCTTTTCTTTGATTAAAAAATTATATATGATTGCCCAATATTAAGCTGTAGGAGCATGTTTTTCATTTTAAATTTCACTTGTAAAGGTCCCTATGCATCTTTGTAAGAAACTTATCATTTGCATAGATGTTGGGAAAATCACTTTACAAACAACCTTTGTCTTATTTTTCCCTTTATTTATCAGGCCCTACAAAGAGCAAAAGGCTCGACTGGGAAACCCGTCTAAAAATAGCACTAGGAGCTGCCCAAGGGCTTTCATATCTGCATCATGATTGCAGCCCTCGCATTATTCATAGGGATGTAAAATCGTCAAACATTCTTTTGGATAAGGACTATGAGGCCCACCTAACGGACTTTGGCATTGCTAAATTTTTATGCACATCAAAATCTCACACGTCTACTTACGTTATGGGAACCATTGGCTATATAGATCCAGAGTACGCTCGCACTTCTCGACTAACCGAGAAGTCCGATGTCTATAGCTTTGGGATTGTGCTCCTTGAGTTGTTGACTGGAATGAAAGCTGTGGATGATGAGTCCAACCTCCATCACTTGGTTAGTAATCTTTCTCCACTTCATGTTGGTGATTTAATATCTAGCGCCAATTAGAACATATTTATTGGTAGAAATTTAATTTATATATCCTTGCATAAAAAGTGGTTATGATTTTTCACTTTAACTAGATTTTAAAAAAGTGACCTGGCAAGATTTTTGTATATTTATCTATCTCTATCTTCTATTGAGGTTGCTCAAGTCTTTTTACACTAATGCACAAGTATTCTGTTGGTCTTTGGATATCCATCTCCTGATATTCATTTCCTTTGTGTATCAGATCTTATCCAAGACGGCTAACAATACTGTCATGGAAACTGTTGATCCAGAAATATCCAACACATGCAATGATCTCGGAGATGTTAAAAAAGTGTTTCAACTCGCTCTTCTATGCAGCAAAAAACAACCATCTGATCGTCCTACAATGCATGAAGTTGTCCGCGTCCTTAATAGCTTATTACCATCTACATCGCCAAAGAAAGGATCAACACCAGCTCTAGCTCCAGCTCCATCTGCTAAAGTACCCTGTTACATGGATGAATATGCAAATCTCAAGACTCCTCACTTGGTAAACTGCTCTTCCATGAGTACCTCAGATGCCCAACTCTTTTTGAAATTTGGAGAGGTAATATCTCACAACAGTGAACCATGACTCTGGGACTGTATTGGAAATTGTGAAAAATGATCAGAATTATTACCTAGGTAGGGTAAAATCATTCAAGAAAAATGGAAATTTTGTAAAAAGGTTCTAGCGCCAATTATTATAGTATCAGTTAGGTAAGACTTGAACAGAATTTCAGTTACAATTAAATTGTGTACCAAGTTATTTATTTGTGTGTGTGAACTGTGAACTGTGAAGTAGTTAGCTTGGCATTTGGTTATGGGACCACAGAAATGTACTCTGCTTGGGTAAGGTTTGGTTCACATCTTGAGGTGGGAACAAATACTGCATATTTGATCAGCAATAATGCACTGTACACATCTGCTGCACAGCAGTTGTGTCTTTTAATGCCATCATGCACTGTAAAACCATACCACTATTACTGCACATTGTGAAATCCCAGAAAATCAGCACAATTACATTTACAGATGGTCGGAGACTATGTTGTATAGTAAGAGCATCTCCAGTAGGGGTTGCCAAGAGGTTGCCAAGTCCTATGTGGCATGGCACCCTTGGTTGCCCACCTATTGGAGGATCAATGTTGCCATTAAGTTGCCAACCAAAGTTGCCAAAAGTTGGCAACTTCCCTATTTAGTTAAAACACATACAACTTCCCAAAAGTGTATTTAACTTTACCGTTTTTATATCTCCCACATTTTATTATCTCTTTAAATGTTTTTTTCTAAATATCTCAAATATCTAATATCATTAATGCACATGAGAAGAAAAGAAAAAAATATCATCTATTTTGCACTATTTTCATTTATTCAAATGATATTGATGTAAAGATAATATTATTTTATATTTAAAAATTTAAATCATTTGATATTTTATATTAATGTAATGTCAAAAAAAGGGAAAAAAAATCATTACGGGAGGGAATTAAGTATTTTAAATATCCAAATTTTCAATTTTATTTAGAATATATAAATATAATATGTGTTTATAAGATAATATAAAATTGATGTATGGGATCACATTGGCAACTTTTAAAGTTGCCAACTATTGGAGTAGATTTGTAACAAAAGTTGCCAACAATGAGATGGAGGAGAGAAGAAATAAAAAATAATATATGTGATGATGTGTTAGAAGTTGGCAACTATGTTGGCAACTTCTATTGGAGATGCCCTAAGAGCAAGTCGAAGAGATGCCCTAAATGATGTCTTAAGTTAAAATTTAGGGCAATTGATAAAAAAAAAATGCTCAAACAATGTCTTAGTGATGCCTTAAATTACTAGAACTCTCTTTTCAATCCTTATTTTTAAGTCTTCCCTAAGATTCGTCCTAACTCATATTTTATAATAAATTATTACAAACACATTCTTTCTCTCTCTATTATATATTGTATTTTAACAATGAAAGGTGATTTTAATAGTAAAATATTAAATGCAAGGCATATTGTTGAAGATGAAATTAGCTACTCATGTCCTAAATTACTAGATCCTAATTTTCTATATTATATTTAAGGAATGAGTTAGGACATTGTTGGACTTGCTCTAATGTGTTGGTTAGCGGTAAATTTTAATTAGCATGGTTTTCACGGGCGTGGTCATTGCTAGCAGTGAAACTCAAGCCCTCCCAAAATTTTATTCAAAAGATGATGCCTCAAGTCTAGTTCTTACATATAATCAGCCCTGTCATTTCTAGGGTGTTCCCGCCTTTGTAGATGAGCTCTTTCCGCCAAAATCTTCTCAAATGGAAGTCTGAGCTCCTTCCAGCCATAATGTCCTTTCAGGCGCTCATAAGAGTCATAATTACGCCACTGACCACTCATTACACATTATGTTAGATGAAAAATCTTTGGTCCTCCCAACTTAATAACGCAATTCTTACACATCCTTTTAGATATAACTCTCTGTGCTCCTCCCAGCCATAATTTCCTTGTGGGCATTCAGTAGAGTCATAATCACTGGAGTTGTACATACTATCAGATGAAACTTCATGCTCCTCCCAGACCCCCTTTCAAGCATTCATTAGAATCACACGATTAATTACACATATCTCTCTCAATGTCACCCGTTGTATGGTAGTCAGCCGGATGGCCCATATTATAATCATTAAGTGGCTACATATTTTCTTCCGTCATGACTTCCTCTTCGTCGAAACTGATCTTCATTGTGGAAATAATTAGATTCCTTAAGCATGAACGTAGGCACATGGGTTCGCTGTAATCCATCAAGAGGCTGAGAATAGACCAATATTATCTGGTTATATAATGCAAAACAATATTATCTAACTTTGGAAAGTCATTTAACAATACTTATCAGAGATGACTGGCACACAAGTGATGCAAAAATAACCATACAGAGATCATATGTAAAACAGAGCTGTTGCCAAACACATCAAAGTATAAGCATTGTCTCAAATTCACAATCCAATGTAGGGGAAATATGGTAGTAACTGGATTTTTCTGAAGTCGTGTGAACACTTTCAGAAGTTATTTGTGGTTCACCCAAATAAATCAATCGGATAAAGTCAGAAATTCTGCAAAAAGAGAGAATGTGTTTTTGTTGTGAATTTCAAAATGAACCAATGTATGAAAATAATCAATGCAACACCTATATATATAGATGTCAATAGATGTGTCTTTTGCCAACAGACACATCTCAAGATGTGTCTTTTGTCAACAGACACATCTCATTCTAACAGTCATGTCTAATGCTAACAGACACATCTTATCCCAACAAGTGTGTCTGATGGCAGTGGACATGCCTCATAAGCAATAATACCGAAATCATAATAAACTCGAACAAAGCGTGCACTCCGCACTCTCCCGACTTGTTCGATGTAATATTACGATTACATTGATCAACTAGTCAATCCAATTACACTAAAATATCCAACATCCAAGAGTCAGCTAACTATATAAATATAGATATTAAACATAAGGATTCATTAATCAATACTTGTCATAGATCAATGACATGCAATTAATGAGATGAAAAAACTTACAGAAATCAAATGTGGTCTATTTCAAACTTCAAAAAAAAAAGTACAGAGATGTTGCCAAGCACAGAAGAGTAAAAGCATTGCCCAATTCAAGATCTGACAATCAGCTAACTGTCTACCTATATATCTTAAACAGAAATTTTCATAAATCAGTAGCGACAATTAGGTTGCGGCGATCAAACTACTAAAGGGGCGCCCTGTGCTAACATGGACGACGATCAAACTACTAAAGGGGCGTCCTTTGCTAACACGAACATATAATTTTATATTTATGTAGAAATAGATGTTCTATAATCAATGCAAATCAGACTGATATCCCATTTTGAATGTGGATGAACTTCACCTTAGACCAACTTAATGCTTTTTTTAAGAGGAAGTATGTAAAGAACCAAATATTGCAAGCCTATAACTTAGAGATAAAGTTATATACCAACAAAGATCTTATCATCATTATCATCTATAAATAAAGTGTATGACTATGAGAGATCTAATCAAACATTCAGAAAACATACAACATGCAAAGGGTTCTAGCACAATATTACTTCCTTTATCTTACAATTACTTGAATGGAACACGAAAACAGGAAAAGGAAACAAAAAATAGTATCAGAACTTTCATCAAATAATTGGAAGAAAAGCAAGCAACTAAAATAGACAAATTATGTATAAGAATCAAAGTTTTGGAACATGTAAACATATTAATCACAGGACCAAAAGCATGCTCTGATATAGAAATTGACACTCTATAATATAAGATAAGGATCTAAACCAATTCAACCTGCAAAATAAACATACGTCAGATTTCCCGAGGAAGCATAGGGCAAAACACACTACTCATTAGAGGTTCAACAACAAAATATTAATGAGAAACTCTATTAGAACTAAAATCAAAGACTTATAATAATAAAAAATACTCTTAGATCTTTGATCAAACAGTTGGACTACAAGAATTTAAATTGGCGAGATATACAAAAACCGATGAAGAATTACCTGTACTCTTTGAGAAGATTGAGATGAAGAACAATATCATTAGGGAATAACAATTGAGTAAACCAGGATATCCAGCAAACAAAAAGGGCTCAATTCATCATCCTAGTAGCAAACTGTTGCAAAGTGTTAATATCATAGTATCTCTAGTTCTTAGCAATGCCTTGACGATTTCTACTTGACTTTGTCCACCTGCTTGCACCATCCACTTCTCAAGTAGTCAGTATCAGTATGTCATCCAACAATTAAATCTGGATATTATACTTAGTTCATAGTTCAAAAGCAAAAACATTATGAGACTGTATTATGGGGTCGAAGAGTTGATCACTAGCACCCATCTTGAGTAGCTGGCAAACGAAATTGAGACCTCTGCCAACTTGAGCTCTAATACCATGTTATGTTAAGGTTTTTCCTAAAACGCCAAGGTGTTAGGAGGACTTTCCAAAACCTTATATTATATTCTAACAACTGTTCACATCCATGTTGTACATTCTAATATGCAATTAATAACTAGGAAGCAAGCATTCTAGTACTTCTATCGGGACTGAGGCATAGAGGGCAAGAGAAAAGATCCCCAAGCTTAAGAAAGAACTTGAGGTTAAAACTGGATGTAACTTGGCTTCCATTAATTGCCAAACTGACATAAAAAAACACAACCCACTTTTCATATGTATTAAATCAAGTTCTGAATTGTCCTTCATTTTGTGGTGCTTCCATTAATTGGCAAACTGACATAAAAAAACACAACCCACTTTTCATATGCATTAAATCAAGTTCTGAATTGTCCTTCATTTTGTGGTGTTGATCTTTCTTTTGGAAAGGAAAGGTCAACAGCCCAACGTCATGAAGTAATGTAGCAACTACTGCAGCTGTTGTCTTTGGATGATCCAAGTCCCTTGACACTTCATGCTTTTACTCTTTTATACTGTAAGAATGAATCACAACGCAGTTACATTTTACAATGCAAGGCCAAGAAAGAGAAAAAACCTTTTAAATCTAAAGCAACAATATGCTGGGTTCATCAGAACTCTCCGACATTAAGAGATACTGCATTGTGTCGATGTATATGCAACATATTCTTCAACTCAATCACATATGAATTAGCAAAAGTATTTAGGTGAAATAGTTTCATTTCTGAAAAATTCCAGATCAAACATTTATATACCAAGTAGACAGAAAAACGTAAAAATCTAACTAGGAGGTTACAACAGAAACAGTGGACTCGATCAATTAAGATGAGAATCATTAAGGTTGAACAGGATACTCACCAAATCCAAGTTGTGATCATCATCAGGCAGATCATAAAGTACTAAAACCTTTCCATGAGCAGGAGCAGATATAGATTTATAAATCTATATATATTATAAAAGCTGACCCCTATTTTCATGTAAATTTACCTTTGATGCCCTTTCTTTTGCATAATATTACGCCCATGCCCATTTCAATTTCTGCCATCTTTGTACCCTTTTTGTCCAATTTAAACAGTAAATCAATCCAATTCTCCTTGCTGTCCAATGTGTTTTTGGCAATCCTCTCCACTTTATACGTTTTAACCCTCGTACATATCGACCCACGTGCATATTTGATTTGATGTTTTACTAGCTTCCTCAACTTTAATTCAAATTTTCTTACTGTATCTTTTCATATATGAAAGCTTTCTTCATCTTCATATATTCATATCTATATATCTTTTGCCCAAAAGTTCCTTCTTCTCTTCTTCTTTGCATATATTGTCGATTTGGTGCAGTTGCTGTATGAGTTCCTCTCTTGGTTACATGTGCTTATGTTTGTTTGTAATCGATATTAATTCATCTTCACATCTTGACATCTTCAGAATGATATATTAAGTTTGGATGGATCGTCGACGTAACTCTAGATCTGGTATGTCGGGTTCCTCTCTTCTACGAAAATGTAATTTAGTTTTGTTTAATCGTATCTATGTTTATATGTTTGTTTTCCTGTTTGAATTTTGTGTTTTTGTGTCAATGTTTTACAGATGATTTGTCGAGAGATAAGGAGAATGTTCCTGTGCCTGATGTATGTTGTTTCTTATTACATGAACCATTGTTAACATCTAATCTTTGTTCTTTTCATCTTTGGATATATATGTTTAACAATTTTTAATTACATTAAATCGTGAGCCAGACCAATTTCTGTATGAGGTCCTTCACATCTGAAGACTTAAATGGTATGATTCTTTTTTCAAGGTTTTTTAGTATATAGTTAGTTCTTAAATTGCAAAAGTTTTCATTTTTAATTATGTATAACAGTGAAGGTAGGGAAAAAAAAAGGCGTTTGATACCTCAGAAGAAAGATTGGAGTCAGTTTGCAGAATATAGTACTATACCTCATTCCAATAATAAAGGTGGTTGTCTTTACAATCTTTGTCTTTATATGGTTCTAGGTCTATCATTGTTTAAGCTGTACTTGAACAATGGAATGTACTTAATATCTGTTACTCTCTTATATTCTTCCATTTAGGTGTTAGTTCTGTAAATCATTCTCTGAATGATTTAAGTAATTCCTCCAGAACCCCTCTTAGTAATCTCACAAACTTTGGAGGAAGTAGGCTGCCTTTTAAACAATTTACCTCTGAAGATTTGAAAGGTATTTATTTTTCAGTGTTATTTCTTTTTTGTGTTTAAAATGTAAACTGACAATTGGTTGTTTTGTTTATTAGTGAAAGAGGTTGAAAAATCATCATGTCGTCAAAAGAAAAATTTCAAAAGAAAAGAAATTTTGATGAACAATATGCCTGAGTTAAGTAGGAACTTATTCAATAGTAATCAGGACGTATGTCAAGGTTCTGCAAATGTTGATTATGGCGTAATTGGTATGTTCTTACATTTTGTATCCATGTTGAATCCCAGTGTATAAACTTTTCATTTTTCCTGCATTATTAAGTTTTCTTCACTGTCTTCTGCAGAGCATTCTAAAATTGATGGATTTGATAATATTGATGACGATTTTCTTTCAACTGATGAAAATGGTCAGGAAATTTGATAATGGCTATATTTATGACCTGTTTTCCATTCAAACATTTTGTTTTGCTTATTGTGAAAACTAATCATGCACAGTCGATTTCCTTGAGGATGATAATGATTGCGATGAAAACATAATTTTCACTCGACGTGCAGGTAATATTGGCAACCATAACTTTCAAGGAAAAATTATATATGTTATCCTTGAGGATGTTAATGATTGCGATGCGAAATGTTATGTATTCAAATTTATACAGTTCCTGAAGAATATGGTACTTTGGGCGGGCCATCTGTCAGATGTACACACTGCGAGGCGTTTATGTGGAAAGAAGAGAGGGTGAACAAAGAAGTAACGAAAGGAACTCCTGCATTTTCAATCTGTTGTAAAAAGGGACAGATAAAATTACCGAAAAATCCAAGCACACCGTCCTATCTGTGGGAACTTTACAATGATCCTGTTAAAGGCAAGCATTTTAGAAGATGTAGCCGTATTTATAACTCTATGTTTGCTTTTACTTCTACAGGTGGAAAAGTTGATAATTCAGTCAATAATGGCAGAGGGCCATGGGTATATCGTTTAAATGGTCAAAATCATCATGTCTTTGGATCTTTGATTCCTGATGATGGCCAAAGTCCCAAATTTTGCCAGTTATATATTTATGATACTGAGAATGAGGTGGAGAATAGGATGCATTGGTTTGATCTTAATGATGGTGATAAAGTTGATGCTGAAATTGTTCAAAATCTAATTAAAATGCTTGATGAGAACAACGAGTTGGTGAAAAGATTTAGAATGGCACGTGATCGCTTCAAGAATTCTGGTATTGTTGATTTGGAAATCATTTTGAAAGTTTGTCGATCCCAAAGTGGAAGGGAAAATAATATTGGTCCTTCCGATGAAGTAGCTGGTATTATGGTGGGCGAACTAGAAGAAACCGAAGAGTGTCGTGACATTATTATACAGGCAACGGGCGGCGGTTTTGAGCGTGTTACGAATGTGCACCCTAAATTAATGGCTTTACAATACCCACTTTTATTTCCACAGGGAGAAGATGGATTTCATAAAGATATTCAGTATGCTGAAACTGAGGAGAATAAAGGAAAAGCTAGGCATAAATGTACAATGAAAGATTATTACTCCTACAGGTTACATGTTAGACACAATCAAGGTATGAAATTTTTAAGCAATGTTTACTTACCGTCTTCGTAAGCTTTTATTTAACAAATTTTATACAAGCAACCTTAAAAAATGTACTGTCAAAAAAATTTACAGGAATGTCTCCAAGATTAGGTGGACGGTTATTTCAACAATATGTGGTAGATGCATTTTCGACAATTGAACAAGCACGCTTGTGGTGGTTTCGAACCCACCAAACTACACTGCGCAATGAGTTGTATAATCACATATGTGACGTGCTACGTCAAGGTGATACAAATTCTGAAACTGTTGGTAAAAGCTTCATTCTTCCTGCCGGATTTGTTGGTTCAAAGCGTTACCTGCAGCAAAATTTTCAGGATGCTCTTGCTGTATGCCGTTATGTTGGTCATCCAGACATATTTCTTACAATGACATGTAATCCTATGTGTGATGAGATTATGCAGATGATGAAGCTTATTCTAAATGGCACTCCTCATGATAGTCCTGATATTATTGCTCGCGTTTTTCATCTAAAGCTTCAGCAGTTGGTAGAAGATATAAAAAAGAAATCTTATTTTGGAACATGTCTTGGTGGTAATTCTCCTTAAATATTGTTTTTGTAATTGTGTTATAAAAATGTTATGGACCAAACTTTTTTAACCAGTTATTTCATTTTGCAGTTATGTATGTTATTGAGTTCCAGAAACGTGGATTACCACACGTTCATATGCTCATATGGCTTGATTCAATTTCAAAGAAGAGTCTAAAAGAGAATGTTGATAACTTTGTTTCAGCAGAAATTCCTGATCCTGCCGTTGATCCTGTCGGTTATGAAGCTGTAAAAGCTTATATGATGCATGGTCCCTGTGGTGCGGAGAACATGAAATCTCCGTGCATGAAAGATTTCAAATGTAGTAGATATTTTCCCAAAAAGTAAGTTGGTTTTATAACAATTCAGTCTTAAATATTTTGACCTCATCTACTATATTGTCATGTTGTTTCTACATTGTAACAGGTATTGTTCCCGTACGTTTTTTGATGAATGTGGCTTTCCTATTTACAAACGAAGGAAGACTGGTGTGACTGTTAAAGTAAGAAACGCTGAATTGGACAATCAATTTGTTGTTCCTTATAATAGAGATCTTTTGGTCAAGTATCAATGCCACATGAATGTTGAACTTTGTTTTCATGCTCGAAGCTTGAAATATCTTTTCAAGTATTTCCTTAAAGGCCATGATAGAGCAACTGTTGAAGTGAGAAGTAAAAGGAGGAGCCAAAATACATCAAATGATGAATCATATGATGAGATTCAATGTTTTTTTGACGGTCGTTACTTATGTGCAGCTGAAGCTGCTTATCGCATTTTTGGCTTTGAAGTGCATCATAGATCCATATCAGTGGAGCGTTTATCTTACCATCTTCCAGGAATGAAAAATTGCACCTTTCGTTCAGATGAACCTCTTCATAAAGTTGCCAATCGTGAGAAGATAAGATGTAGCAAATTAGAAGCTTTCTTCCATCTGAACAAGGTTGATCCTAATGCACGACACTATACATATGATGAAATACCAAAACAATACGTTTGGAATGGACAACAAGGTTTTTGGTCAGTCAGAAAGAGAGGGCTCCATATTGGCCGGCTAACGTATACTCATCACAGCAGTGGTGAGTTATGGTATTTACAACTCCTGCTTTCAAAGATTCGAGGACCTACTTCTTTCAAGGACATTCGTACTGTCAACAGCATTGAGTATCCTACATTCCAAGATGCGTGTAGTGCTCTTGGTCTCTTAGATGATGACAAAGAATGGCACGAAGTCATTGTTGATTGTTCTAAATGTGGTTTTCCAGCACAAATTCGTCAATTATTTGTCCACATTATTGTGAATTGTCAAGTAGGTGACCTGAGGCAATTGTGGATGAAACATTGGAAAGATATGTCCGATGATGTATTGTTCATGCGTCGTCAAATTCATAATAAGGCAGATCTTATCTTGAATGAAGAACAAATTCAATTTTTTGCGCTTGCTGGTTAGTTTCATTTAATTTAGTTTTACTTTAGTAAGTTTGAAATGAACAAAATAATTAACCATGAAATTGATGCAACTTTTTTTCTTATTTATTTGCAGAAATCAATAAATTGTTAAGATCTATTGGTAAGTGTTTGAAGGATTATCCTCAGCTACCTCAGCCTCCATCTACTTATTTATGTCATGGTCTGGATAATTTGGTTCAGGATGAGACAAGTTATGATCGCAAAACAATGGAATCAGAATATAACATTCTTTTTAGGCATTGTAATCAAGAGCAGAAAGTTATTTATGATGCTGTAATGCATTCTGTTGATAATCATGAAGGAAAAACTTTCTTTGTCTATGGTAGTGGTGGATGTGGAAAAACATATCTTTGGAGAACAATAATTTGCAAACTAAGGTCTGAGGGAAAGATAGTTCTCCCCGTTGCTTCTTCTGGGATTGCTGCAACACTACTTCCAGGAGACCGCACTGCACATTCACGTTTTAAAATTCCCATCAACCTTGATGAATACTCATTTTGCAATATTGGTCATGATTCTGATATTGCCCTTCTTATTCGCAATACCAGTTTAATCATTTGGGATGAAGCTCCAATGCAACATCGGTATGCATTTGAATGTCTTGACCGTTCTCTTAGAGATATAATGAAATCGGTTAATCTCAAATATTATCATATGCCTTTTGGTGGAATAACTGTACTTTTTGGAGGTGATTTTAGGCAAATTTTGCCTGTTATTACTTATGGTTCACGGAGCGATATTGTTGCAGCATGCATTACGAGATCAAAATTGTGGAACCATTGCAAAGTTTTTCTTCTAAAACAGAATATGCGATTGAACACTGGAACGACTGATGATGAGAACGAGCTATTAAAGCAATTTGCTCAATGGGTTCTCGATGTTGGTAATGGTAATATTCCTCCTCCTAACTGTTTGCAAAGTTTATGCACTGATTTTGAAATTTGTATTCCGAAAGAATATTGCAATATGGAAGATTGCAATTCGGTTGCAAACATGATTACCAACATATTTCCTGATTTTTTGGAGAGATTCAAAGATCCAAAATATATTAGCGAGCGGGCCATTTTAACTCCAACAAACCAAACTATCTCATACTTGAATTCCGTAATTGTTGATATGATTCCTGGTAAAGTGTTTTCTTATTTAAGCGGATAGAGCCGATGACTTTGGTGGTAGCGATGCTGAACTTGATGTTGCATTCCCAACTGAATATTTAAATTCATTTAGCATTCCGGGATTGCCTAATCATGAATTGAAATTGAAAGAAGGTGTTGTTGTAATGCTGATGAGAAATTTAAATCAAACACTTGGTCTTTGCAATGGTACGCGAATGATCGTAACTAAATGTTTCAAATATTGTGTTCAATGCGAAGTTATTTGTGGCAGCTTCGTTGGTACTCGACATTTCATTCCTCGAATGGAATGTTGTCCTAGCGATTCGAAACTTCCATTTAAGCTCATCCGCAAGCAAATGCCTCTTCAAATTTGCTACGCCATGACGATTAATAAATCCCAAGGTCAGTCTCTGGAAATGGTTGGATTGTTTTTGCCAAAAGCTGTGTTCACTCATGGTCAACTATATGTTGCAATTAGTAGAGTAACTTCTCCTAAAGGTTTGAGAATTTTTATAGACGATGAAAGTGGACAATGCACAACGTATACTCAGAATGTTGTTTTCCAAGAAGTATTCTATAACTTGCCATCTATTTAGTTGCTATTTAATTTCAGTTTTTTTTGTATGTGGCTATGACTTTTTGTATATTCAGTTTTTTTTTGTAATTGTTGAAATGAAACTTGATTCCCTTACCACTATGATTGCATATTTTTCGTAATATGGTAGAATCATAAGAAATTGATCCCCAATGCACTTTAAAGTTCTTCAGTTGCATTATCCATACTTTGACATTGGACTTAGTTCTTGGATTTCGTAACAACTAAATCAAGATTTTCAGGTTGCTCTCTTCAACAACATTAGCTATATTTATGTTTAAAGAAGCTGTTGGTGAATTTCGATCTTAAATGGCATTCATCACTTAGAAATTTTAACACAAAGAATATGTTAGTTTGAACCTGTGTTTTTAGGCAGGTTCCATGCTGGAATGTAGAGTAAAGCATCATGCACTCCCAGATTGCAATCGTAGTTTCTAAGTTTTCTTCAAATTGTTATTTCCTCGGGCCCGAAATGAAGTATTGGCAGAAATCTATTTCTCCAAGTACATGTGCCTGAATTTCATGACTTTTTGTATGCATCCAAATTTAGAATGCATTTGCAAAATCATCAAAATCAAGATTTCCGAATACAGCCGGAACAATAAAATTGGTAAATTTTGGAAATTTGTCATTTCTATAGAGATGAAAGTTGAAAATAGTCGTTTACAATGCGTAATTTATACGGACTAATTTATAGGAAATAGTACTTTACTGTTACAGAATTAAACAAACTTGCATAATTCAATTACTCCTCCATGTTACATGTAGTAGTTGAGCATGCATTAATGAATCTACGCATTCCAGCATGTGCTTACCTCTACGCTGACTAACTCCACATCCTTGCATGTGTACAAGAACTGTTCATTCTACAGGATAGAGTTGTCTTATCAGTTGTCAAATGGAGAGATATTAACTTGGTTAGTGGTTAATACACATTGGCTTTTGACAATTAATTTATACTCTATAAATTAAAGGACTGCACAACTAAGGATTGATGGTGGCAAGGTTGTCAACTTTTCATTAATTTTTGAAAACCTACTTGCACGTCTGTAGTTGTGTAGGAAATCTACCTTCATTAATGCCATAATCAAAGTATATAAATTAATTTCATTTACATCCAATTGTTTATTATGGCAATATTGTTTATGCAATTGTGTAGGAAACCATTATTGTTGATCGAAATACGTCTTATGTACATTGTTGTAAAAATCGGTAAACTGTATAAATCGGTTGAGCCACCGATTTAAGATTAATCGGATAATCGGGGATTAACCGGAAGCATTAATCACAGTATTAATCAGATACTACAATAATATTTAATATATTAGTCTAATTTACAATTAAACATATCATTTTATACCGATTCAAAGGATTAATCGGATTTCGAAAAATCGAATCGGTTGGTAAGCTTACAGAGAATTAATTGAGGATTAATCGGTTAAATCGTGGCTTTTTAGAGCCATGCTTATGTCTACATTTAAATATATTGCGCATATTTTATTGAAATTTCATATTTACGAATTCCCAAAACTGTTTTAATTTATAAATTTTTCTTACTGAGGAACAAATATATAGGAACGTATAAATTTTTCATTCACAGTCCCATTACATGTTATATTAACATTTAAATTTACATTGACAGTCCATTCAAATTTGTGCAGTCGATAACATGAATTTGTCTACAAAACATATAGTTCAATTTAGTCATTTTTAATAATGGGATATGTCAACTATATTTTTTCCTGTTAGTTATAGGAACATATTGGACAATCCCAAATATTTTATGGGTTAATTGGCTAATTCATTACTGAACTGAACCTCAACTTGCAAGTGGGTAATTGAACTCCAAAAGCTTGTAGTCAACTCATCAAACTAATTAAAACTTGCAATCTCATAAATGTCGTCAACTTATATAACGGGACTAACGGAAAGCTGACGTGGCAAGCTGACATGGCAAGAATTTTAACGGGTAAAATGGCTAATTCATAACTGAACTGATCCTCAACTTGCAGCTGGGTAATTGAACTCAAAAAGGTTGCAATCAACTCATCAGTTAGTGTTATAAAAATATTCTAAACAATAATATATAAAATTATATGATGAAACGATATTTTTTACTTATATTTAGTGTTATAAAAATATTCTAAACAACTTTTAATTATTTATTTATTTTCAAAAATATATCTAATATATCTGTATGTTGTACGAGATAGTTATATTTGTAATATTCATCTTGTGAAGCTAATCATTATCCAATTCGTAAGATTTAATAAATTTATGTAAATTTGAACTTATTTCTACTATGAAAATAATACTTTTAAAGTACGATTATATTGCTCTAATTTAGTGGTGATGATTGTCTCATTTCACTTTTTAATTGGGTCATATTTAAATTTTATATATTTTTTACTTATTATATATAATGTATAAAAAAATTTCCAATATTTGAGTTTTCATAATATGGCGTGCAAGAGATGTACATATGATATTTATATATGTGTGTGTGTGTGACATAATTTTCTAACAATTTTATATCACCCAAAATTTAATTTTGTAATCACCTTTTTTGCTTGTAATCAATTAGGTTAATTGCTATTAACTTTTTTCGTCTAAGACACAAGTAGACATATAATTCATAAGAACATGTTTGTTCAAGTACAAATTGTAATTTGAGAATATTGAAATAATATTAAATAATGAGATATGCGCGTGTTTTAATGCAATTTTTCAGTTATCCAGTTGCAAACCTTTTGAGTTCAATTACCCAGTTGCAATTTGAGGGTCCGTTCAGTTATGAATTAGCCATTTTATCCCTTATCTGTACAAAATTAACGGACCTCCGTTAAAAGTCAACGAAAGTTAACGGTCGTGCAAATTTTTAATAGTTTAATTATGAGATTGTAAGGTTTAATTAGTTTAATGACGTTAATGCAAGTTTTTTGAGTTCGATTACCCAACTGTAAGTTCGGCACGAGTTCCGTTATAAAATAGCCAATTAACCCAATATTTTATTAAGCATGAATACTCCATTTGTTTCAAAATATATGTCAAAATATAGGTCCTTTTACACTTTCGCACTCATTTCCAAGTTGCTTAGCCCCATAATTATATAAATTCATTATTTTAAAATTATAATATAAATTACAAAATTTTGTGGAATGATTATAAAAATCGGTAATCAGTACAATTCGGTTGAGGTATCGATTTAAGATTAATCGGGTAATCGGGGATTAATCGGAAGGATTAATTGGATTATTAATCAGATATCATAATTATATTTAATACATTAGTATAATTTACAATTAAGCATATCATTTTAAATAAATTCATAGGATTAATCGGATTTCAAAAATCGAATCGGTTAGTTACCTTACAGAGGATTAATCGGGGATTAATTGGTCAAATCGGGGATTTTTAGAACCATGCTCTTTATAAGCTCCATACTAAGACAAGAACCTATCACTTTTAGGTTTTCAATTTTTTCTTTGCCAAATGTCTTTTAAGGATTATTCTCCGATTTTAAGTATCAATACATCCTCCATAAAATGGTGCATTCGTGTTCGCATTCAAGCTATTTGGCGTGGAATAACGAGGGAAACTAACGAATTTCGTGGAATTAACATACTTTTTGTTGATAATTGTGTAAGACATTTCATTCAGTTGTAAACTTGAGCATTATAACAATTAGTTTTCCTTTACTCTATTATTTGTGTTCTAACCACCTTCATTTATTACTCCTGCAGAGTTCCAGAATTCATGCATTTATCAATGCTAAAATATCTCAACTGTTTGAGAAAGATCTTAAAGAAGGTGAAATCTACAAAGTTTCAAAATTTATTGTAAAAGACTATCTCGGTGATGAGCTGAACAGATGTGTGACAAACATATTTACTTTGCTGATTTCACCACTATTGTGAGAGATTCAAACGAAGCATTGCCAATTCCAGAATATAGTTTTGATATAAGAACTTTGTTGGATACCAACAAAATGGACTTGGATAAACGTTATCTGTGTGGTATGTTATAATTATTGATTTGTCAGTGTTAATGCATACATAAATTGATCTAAGAACTTAACCTATTATTATGTGCATACTCAATGTTCTAGATGTTGTTGGTATATTGGAAGGCAAACATTATAAACATGAATATACCAATTAAAAGAATGAAGAAAAAACACAGGTCAAATTTTCCATAACCGATGGCAGGTATGTGTTCAATTCTTTCACTTTTTGAACACAACTTTGTTAGTTACTGAATGTTAGTAATGTTCCACTTATTAGTTATTCGAGGAAGATTACCTTCTTTGACAAGTTTGCTCAAATGGTGGATGAAGAACTAAACAAACAGACTGATGAATCTTTTATAATTGTCATTGCAAGTGCTAAGCTCAATAAATACGATGGTAACATACTCCTTTGAAATGAATGCTGCTTACCATTATTTTGTACTTTATTATCCACATAATGACAATTTTTTATTTGTTTTTGCATGTCCAATAAAAACATAGGAGAATTATATTTGACCAACTATCCGGCTACTAGGTTCTATGTTAATGTTAATCACTACACTGTGAAAGAATTTCGAACCAAGTAATGCCTTTTTTAATTTCCTCGTGCTATTTTTCTATTGATTTCTACTGAATCGATTTTGTTTCTTAACTTTTGTTTCATATTTTTGTATTATGTGTACTAATTAGATCTTTGGATCCAGCATTCCGAAAGGAAGTGGTTCATTGTGAGGAAATTGTCAACATTCCTTTGAAGACCATAGATCAGATTATTCATTTGAGCGAAGATTACGAAGGGGTACAATGTGTTTAATTTGATTGAGATCCAAGTTTATACAAGTTTTTTCCTTACTTTCAACTTATTTCAAATATATGACATTAATACAATTCATGCAGCGAACTGTTAATTGCCAAGTTACTTTGAAAAAAGTAGAACATGAGTCGAATTGGTTTGTTCATGTTTGCGGGAAATGTGATCTTGACTTGATCCATGTTGATGAAAGGTATATTTGTCCCAATCCAAAGTGTAAAAGGCACTATCCATATCCGGAACGAAGGTATACACCCAAATGATTGGTTTACATAAATGCATCCTACTATGTTGCAGGCATCTTTTCTTATATTAATGTCTCCTATGTTTTTATGAAAATAGGTTTCGCATTTGTGGATTATTTTATGATTCAACTGGAGTAATACCAATTGTATTGAAAGATCCTGAATTGAAAAAAGTAACTAGGAGGACAGTTTTTGAAGTGATGCTAGACGAAGTTGCTGTAAGTTCTTCAAATGTTCACCATTAAGACTTAATGCATGTTAAACAACCATACGATTGCATGAAAACGTATCATTGGCATCTCTTAAAAGAAATATTCATAGAGAACTTTAAATTTCAAATGTTATGCAGGATGATCTGCAAGGTAAATTACCTCCATGTGTCAAAGATTTGGAAGGAAAACAATACATTATTACTTTGTCCATAAAGGAAGAACACGTCAAAGGTCAATCAACAGTGTACGAGGCTTGCTTTATTCTGGAGGGTTTCGAACTTGCCCAGTATTCGAACCCAAATCTCGATCCTGAAGCTTTTAGCGAAGAAAATGTCAATGCCACTGTAAGCACAAAATTACTGCATCAAAGTTTAATATCCATTTATACATTACCAATATTAATAATTTTGCTAACCAATTTTCCTTTGTTTCTGCAAAGGAAATGGAATGTTGTATTACAGATACAATTAGTCCCATAGAAACACCCAATCTTTCGAACGCTGGCAACAAGTCTAAATCTCGAAAAAGTTTTCAAACATATTCTGTGATTGAGGACGATGATGCACCACTATCCAAGTGCAAGAATATTAAGATTGAAAAGGTCATTTTCCTTTATAACATTTAAATTGTTTACAAATTAGTTATGTAGAACCCGTATACTCAAACAAAATTTTTCCTTTTCAGTCAGCTTAAGGTCTGTGCGGCAAAGTTCAACATATTACTGGCGTATTTTGCATTTTGCCAAACTTTATGATTCTGCAAGCTATATTATATGTGCTGTAATGGAACCCTTTTAGGTTGGTGTAATGTTATTTGTAGAAAGAACTTTTCTCTACTATTTATGTAGCATCAGCTTGGGATATTTTGTTGCTTTCTTTTGTAATATATAGATTTCGGATGCATGTTTTATCAAAATGTCAAATTTATGTTTATTTGTAAAACTGAAGTCTACAAAGGCCACATCTTTCGTACTTATTCAATGTTGATAATGTGAATTATCTTTCATGTTTTCAGGAGTGTTTGTCCTACTTCTTACATATGTCAAGTTAAAAGTTCGAGTAATAACCCTCCGTCATTGTTTGAAATCAACATATTTCTGAAGAATTGTTCGATTGTTATTTTCTTCCAAAAATTTATTATAAATCAGAAAAGTTTTAACCCATTCATCCCACGTATTATAAATAATTAACTCAACCGAATAATTCTGAATTGCGAAATATGTAAGTGTGGGTGTACGAAAGATGTACGGTGAGTTTTCAAATGAATGAACTATATGTATTACTGAAATGTCCTATATTTATTATATCGTAGTGGAGATAAAATTTACCTGCCATCAACGTTCAAGTGCGCATACACAAGCTTACTTTAAAATAATATGCACAAAATATATTACATGGTCTAGACCTCTAGGATACTGAAAAGGGTTCTTCGACTTATTTGGCTATATATATTACTCCTTTTGCCTACAATATTTCAACATTATATTGTTTGAATCATTCAACTTTCTTGCCTACTTTTTTGCAATACATACTTCTCAAAGTAGAAAGAGCTTATGGCATCTTCTTCTTCGACATGGTATAAACCACAACAATTTTGTTTATTGAGTTACATGTTTGAAACATTTAATTATTATATTTTGCTTCTTCTTTTCACAGCGAAGGCAAGAGGACTCGACAAATTGAAATGGGTGATATCAATAAGGATTTATGTTCAAGATATAAGAAAGTTCGACTTGAAGAAAATTTCGAGAAGTCCTTGACAAATTTGCAACTGAATATGAGGACTGTTTGTGTTAAGATTCAAGAACTTAGTGATACTCTTCAACTATTGCAAGGTGATCATGTTGTTCTGCTAAAAGAAATGAAGGAATTGCAAAAGGAAGGAATAAAGATCTCAAATGAAGTTGCTGATTTACTAAGGGCGTAAAGTTTTTAATGTAATAACTGCCCTTGTGTTGTTGCTTTCAACTTTTCTTTGTTCTTTCAAGACATGTAACTACGGTGGGTGTAACTTCACTGCAAGTCCTGTTGTACTATGTTTTCTTTTTGTTGTTTATGTGTATGCAGCAACACGTGCAATGAGGTAGAGGACTGAAGTTAAAGAAAACAGAAATTGTTATTTAGGACAGAGACACACCGACTTAGCATTATGCAAATTTAGATGCCCACTTGCAAACTCAAGAACCAAAGCAAACTTTGTCTCAACTACTTACAAACTCAACTACTTTCCTTTAATCGCTGTCCTGCAAGCCTAGAGAACTTTTGTTGTTATTATTTAAACCAAATTTCTAATACTTATCTTTATCATTCAACCATCACTTACAGTTTTTGTTTGACTTTCATTCCATATCTCATGGCTGGAAACAAATACAAAGGCACATATTAAAATTGTACTAATTTTGCATTCATTAGTTTTGTATTAAGATGTACAGTATCTTTCTTCACCACCAAACATTAAGTCTTTCATGGAGCATCGAACCTTAAGTCACTTTGTCAACCTGTTGTCATTATTATGTACTCATGCACAATTGTCTATAAGAAATTCAAGACAAAATGCAATAACCAACATATGAACCACAACATTTGATCTTAATGCAGAAGTTTACGCAAGATGTAACTGCAAAATTTGTTCAACTTTTCATACATGTTAAAACTATTCAAGTACACAATGAATTAAGGTTTTTGTTATCTATTATGAAGCCTGAATCGAAGATCAAGTTTATTACATGGACTTGGACAATGTTTACGTAAAAACATATTTCAATTAACATAACATGCATTGATAGATGTTGGAAAGTCTAAACACATTACAGACATAATACATATGTTCATATTACATTTGATTTGAGAGGTTAAGTTTAACACACATAAATTTACATTACATTACATTACACATAAACAAACGATAAAGCTACACATACAATCGGAAATGCTACAACCAAAGCCCTGATGAATGTACTTAGATTTCTTTCTTGAAGTCGTTCAATTGAACTGCAAGATTCCTTCTCTGCGAAACAATTCTCTCCCCCTGTTTTTTCATTTCAATCAGTTTACCCTTCCAAATAGCACTTTGTTCTTCAATTTCTTTGACCATATCATCAACCTTCTCCACAAATGCTTGACTGTGACTGTTTAACGATGCTGATGTGTCATCAATGAACTTTTGTGTGTCAGTAGAATATGAAGATGGAAGATTTGTAGTCTGCCTTGAACTCTCTCCAACATGCAAAACATTCTCTCCTTGCAGCATACCAATCAACTCTCTATAATAGAAATAAGAATGGAAGATTCACAAAAAGGTGCATAGATTCATACGTTAAAATAACAATATGTAATATGTAATTGAACAAAGTTTTACCCATATTTCTCATCCAAACCAACAGAGCGTGCATAAAGTTCAGATTGCCTATCACCGATGCTCTTAAACATGAGAACAAAATCATCACTTGCTGCTTGCAAATCTTCGTTCAACTGGAAAGAAGTTAGTGTTAGATTGTGCAATCCATCAACCAAAGTATTTTTTAGATCCCCACAACGTTTCCTTTCTGAAGATCTTGACTCCATTCTTTATAACTTTTAAACGTTGAAGCAATAAATCGATTATCAAATTACAAAACAAATTTGTTATATATAGGCACCCAGTAGCAGTTTTGTTTAGCAGTTATCACAAGCCTGTAACTGTAGACGTTAAAAACTGCAACAGTTGTCCAATAAAAAGTACCGTACGTGTAATGAAAACGGTTTTCCATTTATTATTTGTAATAAATGAATAAATTTCCATAAATTTATTGGTCTCTTTATCTTTAAAATATAAATAGATTGAAAACAATTAACATGAATTCTAAGTTCCAAAAAATTTTCAACACAAAAAATCAGAATTATAATTAAAACGTAATGTTTATGATAAAAAGTTATAAATTTATTCTTTATGATCAAAAGTTATAAACGTATTTTTCAACCAAGCATGATCGATGATAAAATTTTCACTTTGTCTCCTTCAAAATAAGTTCACATAATATTCAACTTTTCTATTTAAAATTAAATAATTCGTCATAGTGAAATATAGGAAAAAACTATAAAATTGTGTATTTGTTTTTTATTATTAATGTATAGTATCGCAAGAATTTTTTTTTCCCTGTATTATATGGTTATTCGTATTCTTCTAATTTACAAATAATTGATTTCAGAATTAGTTTACATATAAAATCTATGATATTGTACGGGGTATTATAGTCTGTATTAGATGTTTTATGAAAATTGAGATATATTATTATGACAATAAAGTCTATGACATATTTTTTTAATTAATATTGATAACACCGTTTTCTATTTTAGATCAAATAATTCATTACGATATAACATAGAAAAAAAAATATAAATGTATCTGTTTTCTTACTTTTATTAATGTACATCATACTAAGAACATTTTCCCTCCGAATATCATATAATTAGCGCATAACCTTTTCCAAAAAATTATACATTTTTCTATATTTATTACATTTAAAGATGTTAATAACAAAGTTGCATCAGATATGTTACTTCCATTAATCAAACAACTTACTTGATCGAAATATTGTTAAAGCACCATAAATGTACATAGAAAAGTATAGTTGAATCATAAAAAGAATAAATTATTTTCAAAACCTACTATTAATTATGACGAAACATATTTTTAACCTCTTTTTCCAATTGCTCAAGTCCTTCATGTATTCAAATAACATGCCATTATTAACTTTAAGTTCTTCATAGGAAGCTTCGAGCACGGTCATCATCTCTTCGATCTTGGCAATTAATGCCCCCATTCGGACTTCTAGGTCTTCGTTCATAAATTGTAAATATTAAAAAAATTATTAAAAAAAGGTGAACATTGTTTATAATGGAGAAATAGTGAAGGTGCTAGAGATAATTAGAAAGATAGGTACCATTCAGGAGTTGTCAATCAAATATGTAATAACCGCGAATTTTCAAATAATTTTCCCTACCAGATTTTTTTTTAAAATTTTATTTTAGAGTGATGCACTAGTATATTTTAATTAGTGCGTTTTTGGAAAAATTTTGAAATTTTATATATATTCATATGTGAGTAAATATTATTTTATAATTATTTATATATTTGGTATTTATTAAAATTAGGAAATTTAGGAAAATAGAATTTAGTTTTTAGGTCGAATTTATTTTAGGAAGCGAAATTAAAGTTTCGTTTTAATTAGCCGGGGAGAAATGAGATTGTTATTACTGATTGGAGGAGGAGACAACATATTCTTTCACAAAATTCGTGTTGCTTTTCACAAAACGCGATACTCATTTCACGGAGCTCTAAATGTTCCATAATTCTATGTCCCCACGTTTTTGTTTTGTTTCAGCTTTTAGAAGAGAAACAACCCGGCCTATCTTTATTTATAAACAGGTCACAGAAATAGAACACAAGTACACTGCCTCTTTTAATTAAAAACCACTCGACCTTATACATTACATATACACAAAACAGAGAACATAAGACAGACTACCTCTTTCATCTCAAAAACACGGCTATATATACATATTCAGGGTAGGGATTTCTTACTCTTCTTCTTCTTAAAACAAAGCTTAATTCCTTGTTTCATTTTTGTGGTTTGAATGTTTGATTAGTGTATGAATATTAAGATTATTTGCGATGTAATTGTTGCTGTGTTGATGTTCCGATTGGTGGTTGAATTGGTGTTGAAAGGGAGGCTGTTGTGTGTTGTAATCGGGAATTCGGGCAAGGCAGCCACCACCGATTAGTGGTGGTGGTGGTGGCGGTTAAAGATGTAACAAGAGAGTGCAGAGAGGAGAGGGTGCGAGCAAGGGAGAGAGGAGATCGGAGTATAGAGGGATAAGGGATGTACTGTTGTTGTTTTTGTTGCCGGAAATCGGAGAAAGGGGTGGTGGTTACTGGATACGGAGAGAACGGAGGGAGACAGAGAGGGGGAAGAGAACAGAGAGATTGAGAGATAGAGTATGGCGAGAGAGAGATGTGAAGGAGGAAGAGGGAGATAGCAGAGAGATTGAGGAGAGAGATAGTTGCGAAAGAGATGGAAAGAGAGATCGATCGATCGAGAGAGAGAGAGAAATGGCAGAGAAAGACAGTCGGGAGGGAGAGATTTTCGGGGGAGGCGGACGGCGGTGGTGGTGACAGTGGGCCCACGTGCTGCTGTTGCCATTTAAAATGAATAATAACTAGAATAATAATAAAATATTAACGTAACGATAAAACGAATGGTTGAGTGTTTTATTCGGGATTTGTATAAAATAAATAAAAGAGGTTCAGATGTGTTTCATTAAAATTGGAGTATCATTTAAAATTGGGAGAAAATTAATAGTTTAATTAAAAAAATGGTTCAATTAATTAATTAGTGAAATAGGAATATTCTGAGATTATTTGGACATGATTTAGAGATTTAATAATTCGTTGATCAAAGAGGGAATAATTATGAATAAATAGAGATAAATACGGTTTTATTTTGGAAGACTGTTATTTAATATTTCCGGACTATTTTAATTAACCGGATCGAATCAGATTATTTTAGAGACTAAAATCGGAATTATTATTAAATTATTTACAAGATTAAAATGAATTCTTGGATTATTTTATTCCTTGAATAAAATAGAGATTTATACCCTTGTTCCAATAGAAATGGATTCTTTGTTTTTAAGAATAAATAGGAATTTATAATAATATTATAGCCCTAAAATGGATTTATATTAAAATAGAGCTTTTATGTGAATTTTTGAGATTTGTATGAGCCAATTATTTTAGAGGCTAAAATCGGATTAATATTAAAGATGAGTAAAATAAATTAGAATTGTGAGGATAATTAAAAGTAAAATTATTTTGATAAATTATTTCTGGTTAAAAGTGAGAATAATAATTATGGATTTAAATTGGATAAAAATGGATTGTGGAATTATTTTGAGTATAAATGGAAATTAATATTATTAAACTAGTTAAATTTAGAAAATTGTAGAGAATTCTTAAGAGCCAATTTAAAGTAGAAGTGCTATTTGAATAATTTATTTGTTAGCGAATACTTAGAAATATTTAAAGATCTTTTAAATGGAGAATTGTCGTTATATTCGGTAACCCTTTTTTCGTTTTTAAGTAGGATTTACGGATATTAAAATATTATATAGATTGGATTCCTGAGTTCTGAGAAGATTTATTTATCCGGGGATTTAGTGGAAAGTTTGACTCAGGATTGTCGGCGGATATAAGTGAGGGTTAAATGAGGAAGGATGAAGATGGATGAAGTATTGGTTGTGGTTGTTGGATTCACTGTGAGACGTTTTCCAACGGGAAAACATATATGTTCAGAGGGGACGTCTTCGATTATCTTCTTCCAACAGAGAAATTGGTGAGTATGGTTAATACGTTCAAGTTGAGTTTATAAGCATTTATAAAAAATATTAGAATTGTCGTCTAGAGACTAAAGTATTGTCTTATGTTTGATATTGGAATTGACGCGCGAGCTCGATATCGGCGGATTAGACTCGTGGCAACCGCGAGAGCGTTGAACCAAATAATGATCAAAATAGGAGACTGTGACGCCGTAAGATAAAGATGAAAGCAGTATTACTGTGACGTTTCATGATAGCTGAGAATTCGAGGCAAGTGTTTTCCCTTCACTTTTTGTTCAAGTGAGATTATTTTAAATATGCTTATTATGGTATTATTCCATTTATTGTCGATCTTGTCGACATTTATTGTTATCCTTGTTTATTCAATTTATACCCCATTTAATGTATCGACCTTGTCGATAACCTTTGAGACTATTATTCCTTAATGATGCTTCCTTGTTAGGAGTACCGCTAATCCAAGTGTTTAGGTAGTCGGGATCCCACTAGTAGAGCACTGAACCTATCATGTCTGAATACCCATTTTATACTTTATTTTAATCCATTCCGTGTTGATAGATTTTTGATTCAAAATACTTCCCTTGTGATTTTTTTATTTTTTGATAGATGATATCTGTTTTCATTAACAATGATTTATTTTTATTCCTATTTTACTACACACTTGCTGAGCATTTCTTCCGCTCATACTTGTTTGTTTCGAAACCCTAACTTTTCAGTAAGGTAGTTTGGCGAGATATATTCGCACAGTTCGAAAAGAGAAGAAGCAGACGATACCTTGAAGATGACTTGACGCGTGATGTCTTGATCCAGAGTAAGATCTAATTTATTTAGTTTAACTCTGATAGTTACTATTATTTATTAGATTAGTTAACCTGGTATACTCTTTATTGAAGTCATACCAGTAATTTAAGTTTTGATCTAAGAGAATGTGGTAAAGCAGAAAGTTGCTATTTTATGGAACTTGGATTCTTGTTTCTAGCACTATAACCTAAAAGGTCTTGGATTGTTTGGGTCACAGAGGTTATATTTTAATTTTGGACAATTACAAGGATTAATGTTTTGTTAAAGTGGTGATTTTTATTTTTGAGGATTCTCAGGTAACGACCAAATCTCCTGACCCGGATTTGGGGGCGTTACAGAATGGTATTAGAGCGAGGTTATAGTAATCTAGAGACGAGAGTGAGTATGAGTGTGTATAGCTAAGTAAGGAACGTCCGAGCTCATATAGAGTTCATGTTGGACTATGGGATATAGTACCAATTAGTAGGTTAAGAATTGAGTGTTCGCGTGATATTGTTGCGCTAAATTGGATAAAACACCTTGAGACTGTTGATGTCTACTACAAATTTTTAGAGAGTAAGTCTTAAGTGGTTTGAGCAAGCACAAAGGCTGAGGCAAGTTCATTTTATCCATTATCTTCAAAAGAATTTATGAGATTTCTGTGAACATTATTGTTCTCAAGGATTTTATCATGGTGGTGAAAATTTGTGGTGAGAGTTTTGGGCACTCAAATATTTGCTTCGAATGTTGGATTGATTTTATCTATCAAAGAATTTAAAAAAAAAAATCCTTTTTGCTAGGAAGATGACATTTAAAAATATTAGTCGGTCTCATTGATCGGGATGACTCTTTAAGTTGATTCGGCTGAGACTTGTTTTATTGTTTCGAGATAGCTAAATATTTATTTCTACCAGTTGAATTTATCCCTCAAATTCAACTACTTTTCTTGACATTGGGCAATGGTTCATAGTTCGGATCATTTATTAAAATCGTAACATTTATTTATTTTATCCCTTGATAATCAAGTTAAACTTCTTGAAGTGTCTACTTTGCTAAAATTGTTGAAGATTATTCAGTTGCTTTCCCAAAATCTTGATAAATTCAGAGAACGTACTTAAATTGAAATCTAGGGCGTCTTATTTGTTCAAGATGACCCTTAAAGATTATTTCAGTTATAACTACGCTCATACATCGAGGTAGTTTAAATTTTATTGACTTCAATCGGATCTATTGTTCATATCCGATAAATTTTGTTTCAATATTCAAAATTGATTCATTGTTCGAATCAGAATAGATACATTCAGAATAGAGAATAGAAGAACAGCTTATCGTAAGAATTTCCTCTAGAATACCTACTCTAGCGTATTTGAAGGTCTTCTTTCTGAATCGAGTCATTTTTATTATTTGAAGACGACTCCACATGATTTATTCTAATTAACGAACCTTTCTTGTTCAAGGTTGTTATTTTTGTCTGGAATTGAAATATTGTTCGTGTCAATATAATAAATTAGTTTCTTTTGAAAATATTACGACGGCCTATTGTTCAGGTCGGTCTCATACAAAGTTTAGATTGGCGATTGGCCAGAAGCGAATAGGAATCCAAATCAATCAATTTTTATTCGGAGGAATAATCTTATAATCCACTGGTCAACATGGGAGATGGCCCATGGGTTTTCTTTCAGATCAACACGAGGAATAAACTCGTGGTATCGAAAGAGAAATATTTCAGGTTGACTTTTCAACCAACTTTTTGCTAGCAAAATGATATATTGGTACTTGAGACACAGCGGTTGATCACGCTGTGGGGTATCGTGAATGCGAATAATTATTTTGGCATTAATGTTGCCAGGGTTGAAAACGACAACCCATTTTATGCTAGCAAAGAGAAAATTTGGTGGTACCACATCATAGCCCTGATCAGGTTGGGTGGGGTATCACAGGAGGACGGTACCTTGAGACATGGTAGTTGATCGCACCGTGGGGGATACCGAGTGGTGGAAGACCAGTAATCTTTTCTTAAATCCTGAGCTACCAAATAAGTTGATGATTTTCCTAAAATTCTTGAAATGGTTGAGAAGTTCGTTTCTGATGATATTGTGGTTGAGATGATTTAAATTCCTTGAGTTACGAGAGATTTTGAAAGAAGTTTTCTATATTCACACAAATTTTGAGAAGTTGCCTATACGGCTTTCGTGATTGAAAATTATATGAGTCTCTTTTCCATTCTAGCATTATCTTTCATTATCGTCGAATTAAAAAAAAAAATCTTGTGTAAGATTTGGGATAGTGAACTTGCCAAACATTTTATGTGCTCACCTTTGGGTATTATTATAATGTTTCTAACAGTGAAATGTGAGAACAATAAGTCTTTCGAATAGAGATAAGAAGAATGTTGTGCCTATTTTGGCTGTGATTGTATAATAAAGTTTTACGTGAACGGATGAGTGATGACTAAGAAAGTTTGGAGGAATTAAAGAAAGGACTATGGTGAGTCGAGATGACGTGCTAACTTGAGATGCTTAGGCTTAACTGGACAGAACTTCTCGCTGCTGAAGATGTCTACTGTGGAATCTTTAGAGATTATTACTAGTTGACTACGATATAGGGTATCGATAAATTTAGGTCGTGCAGAAGAAGAGTTTAGATCGGTTGACGAGTATTGTACTGCTATTAGGTATTCCAACATATCGCGCGAGTACGGGTTAGATTCATCCGAAGATTTGGCTATGGACGAACCAGCTGATTCGGAGCTGCATGAGCTAATTGGGCAACCAGAGCTACTAATTAGGAAGACGCCACCTAGATATCCGTATGTACCTTATAGAAGTTTCTTCTACGATTTTAATTATGTAGCGCGCATTATAGAGAGTATGAAAAGGATACAAACAAGATGCGAAATGTGATTAATGGCACGTGTTGGGAGTAGGATCGTCTAAAGAGATTTAACCTTCATTTTGTTCTTCCTTGTTTTGCTTGCATCATATTTTATTTAAGGATCAATTATACTTCCATTGAAAATGAGCTTTGCACATACGATTCGTTCTGTTATAAACCCTTATGATTCCTAAAGTTATCAGTGATTGAAAGAAGTAAAGACAGATATGATGACCTTCTAAGTGGTCCAATATACCTTCACGTCGACATAGAATTGGTTGATCAAGTTTAAGGAATTGATATTAAAACAGAGACTGCTTTTCAAATGGGATTACGCATGAGACCGACAACACATGTACAGGATTCGATACTTCGGAGGGCAGGGTATGGATAAGGAGCAGGTAACAAGAATACGAGATTACTAATTCAGTTAAAGTCGAAAATAGAGTAATTACAGATATATAAGGATTGGGATATTAATATTTTATGTTATGATAGAGATCAAAATATAAATAAGCAATAGTAAGATACACTACCATTCAGGGAAGGCCAATGTGGTGGCCGATACCCTTAGTAAAAAGAGAAAGGAGAGATGAGATAATATAGAATGACATAATGCAGGAGAAGGTTAGTAAGGAAAAGATAGTGAAAGTAATGCTATTGATAAGCTAAATGGCATGTTGATGAATGACAAGCAAGTGTATGTTGGTGTATTTCTGTACAAACAAGATAGAGATGTTTAAGGAGAAACTAAAGGAAGGAGGAAGTAATATGAGAATTAGAAGGTGTAATGTGAGAAAGGTATTCGTCAATATCTTCAAAGTGATTCCGGGACGGAATCCTTTTAAGGGGGGAAGACTGTAATAACCGCGAATTTTCAAATAATTTTCCCTACCAGATTTTTTTTTTAAAATTTTATTTAAGAGTGATGCACTAGTATATTTTAATTAGTGCGTTTTTGGAAAAATTTCGAAATTTTATATATATTCATATGTGAGTAAATATTATTTTATAATTATTTATATATTTGGTATTTATTAAAATTAGGAAATTTAGGAAAATAGAATTTAGTTTTTAGGTCGAATTTATTTTAGGAAACGAAATTAAAGTTTCGTTTTAATTAGCCGGGGAGAAATGAGATTGTTATTACTGATTGGAGGAGGAGACAACATATTCTTTCACAAAATTCGTGCTGCTTTTCACAAAACGCGATACTCATTTCACGGAGCTCTAAATGTTCCATAATTCTTTGTCCCCCACGTTTTTGTTTTGTTTCAGCTTTTAGAAGAGAAACAACCCGGCCTATCTTTATTTATAAACAGGTCACAGAAACAGAACACAAGTACACTGCCTCTTTTAATTAAAAACCACTCGACCTTATACATTACATATACACAAAACAGAGAACATAAGACAGACTACCTCTTTCATCTCAAAAACACGGCTATATATACATATTCAGGGTAGGGATTTCTTACTCTTCTTCTTCTTAAAACAAAGCTTAATTCCTTGTTTCATTTTTGTGGTTTGAATGTTTGATTAGTGTATGAATATTAAGATTATTTGCGATGTAATTGTTGCTGTGTTGATGTTCCGATTGGTGGTTGAATTGGTGTTGAAAGGGAGGCTGTTGTGTGTTGTAATCGGGAATTGGGGCAAGGCAGCCACCACCGATTAGTGGTGGTGGTGGTGGCGGTTAAAGATGTAACCGGAGAGTGCAGAGAGGAGAGGGTGCGAGCAAGGGAGAGAGGAGATCGGAGTATAGAGGGATAAGGGATGTACTGTTGTTGTTTTTATTGCCGGAAATCGGAGAAAGGGGTGGTGGTTACTGGATACGGAGAGAACGAAGGGAGACAGAGAGGGGGAAGAGAACAGAGAGATAGAGATAGAGTATGGCGAGAGAGAGATGTGAAGGAGGAAGAGGGAGATAGCAGAGAGATTGAGGAGAGAGATAGTTGCGAAAGAGATGGAAAGAGAGATCGATCGATCGAGAGAGAGAGAGAGAAATGGCAGAGAAAGACAGTCGGGAGGGAGAGATTTTCGGGGGAGGCGGACGGCGGTGGTGGTGACAGTGGGCCCACGTGCTGCTGTTGCCATTTAAAATGAATAATAACTAGAATAATAATAAAATATTAACGTAACGATAAAACGAATGGTTGAGTGTTTTATTCGGGATTTGTATAAAATAAATAAAAGAGGTTCAGATGTGTTTCATTAAAATTGGAGTATCATTTAAAATTGGGAGAAAATTAATAGTTTAATTAAAAAAATGGTTCAATTAATTAATTAGTGAAATAGGAATATTCTGAGATTATTTGGACATGATTTAGAGATTTAATAATTCGTTGATCAAAGAGGGAATAATTATGAATAAATAGAGATAAATACGGTTTTATTTTGGAAGACTGTTATTTAATATTTCCGGACTATTTTAATTAACCGGATCGAATCAGATTATTTTAGAGACTAAAATCGGAATTATTATTAAATTATTTACAAGATTAAAATGAATTCTTGGATTATTTTATTCCTTGAATAAAATAGAGATTTATACCCTTGTTCCAATAGAAATGGATTCTTTGTTTTTAAGAATAAATAGGAATTTATAATAATATTATAGCCCTAAAATGGATTTATATTAAAATAGAGCTTTTATGTGAATTTTTGAGATTTGTATGAGCCAATTATTTTAGAGGCTAAAATCGGATTAATATTAAAGATGAGTAAAATAAATTAGAATTGTGAGGATAATTAAAAGTAAAATTATTTTGATAAATTATTTCTGGTTAAAAGTGAGAATAATAATTATGGATTTAAATTGGATAAAAATGGATTGTGGAATTATTTTGAGTATAAATGGAAATTAATATTATTAAACTAGTTAAATTTAGAAAATTGTAGAGAATTCTTAAGAGCCAATTTAAAGTAGAAGTGCTATTTGAATAATTTATTTGTTAGCGAATACTTAGAAATATTTAAAGATCTTTTAAATGGAGAATTGTCGTTATATTCGGTAACCCTTTTTTCGTTTTTAAGTAGGATTTACGGATATTAAAATATTATATAGATTGGATTCCTGAGTTCTGAGAAGATTTATTTATCCGGGGATTTAGTGGAAAGTTTGACTCAGGATTGTCGGCGGATATAAGTGAGGGTTAAATGAGGAAGGATGAAGATGGATGAAGTATTGGTTGTGGTTGTTGGATTCACTGTGAGACGTTTTCCAACGGGAAAACATATATGTTCAGAGGGGACGTCTTCGATTATCTTCTTCCAACAGAGAAATTGGTGAGTATGGTTAATACGTTCAAGTTGAGTTTATAAGCATTTATAAAAAATATTAGAATTGTCGTCTAGAGACTAAAGTATTGTCTTATGTTTGATATTGGAATTGACGCGCGAGCTCGATATCGGCGGATTAGACTCGTGGCAACCGCGAGAGCGTTGAACCAAATAATGATCAAAATAGGAGACTGTGATGCCGTAAGATAAAGATGAAAGCAGTATTACTGTGACGTTTCATGATAGCTGAGAATTCGAGGCAAGTGTTTTCCCTTCACTTTTTGTTCAAGTGAGATTATTTTAAATATGCTTATTATGGTATTATTCCATTTATTGTCGATCTTGTCGACATTTATTGTTATCCTTGTTTATTCAATTTATACCCCATTTAATGTATCGACCTTGTCGATAACCTTTGAGACTATTATTCCTTAATGATGCTTCCTTGTTAGGAGTACCGCTAATCCAAGTGTTTAGGTAGTCGGGATCCCACTAGTAGAGCACTGAACCTATCATGTCTGAATACCCATTTTATACTTTATTTTAATCCATTCCGTGTTGATAGATTTTTGATTCAAAATACTTCCCTTGTGATTTTTTTATTTTTTGATAGATGATATCTGTTTTCATTAACAATGATTTATTTTTATTCCTATTTTACTACACACTTGCTGAGCATTTCTTCCGCTCATACTTGTTTGTTTCGAAACCCTAACTTTTCAGTAAGGTAGTTTGGCGAGATATATTCGCACAGTTCGAAAAGAGAAGAAGCAGACGATACCTTGAAGATGACTTGACGCGTGATGTCTTGATCCAGAGTAAGATCTAATTTATTTAGTTTAACTCTGATAGTTACTATTATTTATTAGATTAGTTAACCTGGTATACTCTTTATTGAAGTCATACCAGTAATTTTAATTTTGATCTAAGAGAATGTGGTAAAGCAGAAAGTTGCTATTTTATGGAACTTGGATTCTTGTTTCTAGCACTATAACCTAAAAGGTCTTGGATTGTTTGGGTCACAGAGGTTATATTTTAATTTTGGACAATTACAAGGAATAATGTTTTGTTAAAGTGGTGATTTTTATTTTTGAGGATTCTCAGGTAATGTAACACCCCCAGATCCGGGGTCCGGGATCCGGTGGTTACGGTTTCCAATTCTGTCCACAACAATTGAACTTTCCTTAACATAAAATAAATTACGTCTCTATAACCCAACACAACAATATAAAACACACCCGTTATAGTCCCAGAGATGAAATCAGAGTAACAATCAAATTTTTATTAATCACATTATGAGTTCTTACAATCCAAAAGAATTTCAATATAAATACATACTCTTTGCCATCCATTTACATAAGTCATACTAGATCATATTCTTGGTACTGAAAGAATAAATATACCCTACCAATAGCTTCTTCTTCAGCTCTGGTAGTCTCATCGTCCTCGCCCGCGTCGAGTGCGCCTTGTGCGAGTCATCTGGTCTAGCTGTTGTTGTGATATAATAATAAAGCAAGGGTGAGCAATAGCCCACCAACAATAATATATAACTGAATGATAAGGTATAACAGTTCAAAAGTATCTTTCAAACCATATGCCATGCATTTACGGAAATGATGCCAGTATAATATGAACGATGAAGTTACAAGGTAACTTGAAGTATTTGTTTGTAGAAATATCTGCTACATCAAAGTAAGCGAGATATTCTTATTGTTATTAAGAAGAGGAACTTGCAAGAAAAGGTTGCAATTCCAGTTATGACCCTTTTCCAACTCTGCCAACAGTAATCATGTTACAGGAAATAAATAAATTTGGATGATGAACCAATGATGGAGTATTCACCGCGCCCGCTGTTCCAATCTTGATGATCAGTCGAGATCGTACAGCTCAATTTAGATTTACTACCGGTAGAAGGAAGAACTGACGGCTTTACTTGTATACCGCCTTACTAGCTCTCCCCGGCCAACGGTTGGGCCAAAGGGGATGGACCGGCGCTACTCGGCCTCTTACACGACTCCTAGTTCAAATAGAATTCATGATTCTGAATGTAACGTTCGTCCCCCTTTCCCCAAGTATAATACTTGTTGATAAGACTCCACAAAGTAGTCGTATCTTGTTGGAAAGGAAAATTTACCAATAACTCCCAAGCTATTACTTGGTAACGGATATCAACTTGTTCCAGTAATCTTACCCCTCGAAAGATGAGAAGGTAAGCAACGACTTAATAAGTCAACAGCACCCGAGTTGCGGGTGAAGGGAATACTTTATGACCGGGAAGTCGACAAGATAAATAACATTTTCCAAGTAAGGTTCCCTTATTATTAAGGAGATAGAATCAAAGAAGAATGATGTCTGAGAACCTTTCTTGATATAAGATTAATAATAATATGACTCCGAGATATTTTCTGTAATAATCGAAGAAGATAAATCTTATCGAGATTATTCTAAGTATGGAATAAATATTCAGAGAATATTTAATGAGTTAAAATATTTAAAGAATATTTGGGAATATAAAAGAATATCTTTAATCAGAGTATTTCTCAAAATAATCCCTGAAGAAATATCAGGAGAATATTTATTGAATAAATAAATATTTAAATGAATATTCAAAACAATATTCATTAATTAATAAGACCTGAAAAGAATATTTAAGGTAATATTCATAATTAATTAGGAATTTAAATGAATATTCAAAAGTAATATTCATTTAATGAATAATATCCTAAATGAATATCAAGTAATATTCATTTAGTAATCCAAGCCTTAAGGAATATTCGAGATAATATTCGATAATTAAATCAAGCTTCAGATGAATATTAAAATAATATCCATCAAGTATTTAATATCTTAAATGAATATTCAAAAGTAATATTTATTTAATAAAATAATATTCTAAAAGAATATCCAAATAATATTCATTTAATAGTCTCATCTTTAGAAGAATATTCGAAATAATAGTCGATAATCAATTCGACTCTGAATGAATATTGAGAAATATTATTTGTTCAAATAATTATTTGAAGTAAGGATCGTTAAAATAATTAGTCTCGAACGAATATTCAAATAATATTCGTCGCCCAAATAATATAAAATATTTACTTAAATATTTTCCTCCGAGGTAATCTCGATATATCAAGGAATATTGACTCCCGGTCTATTTTTGATTAATAAGATGTATACGCCCTTCTATGAGGGTCTTACAATAACCGGCTTATAACTGATATATAACTATCTAGCTTATAAGCCAACAATAACATTCAGGGAACAAGTATATCAATTCAACTTGAAAGTAGGCATGCATGCAATGGCATATGTATATCAGCAATCATATATATATATTTATTCAATCACAACAACAGCCTAAAAGAAGGGAATTGAAACTTGCCTGGTAGTCGAGTACGGTAAGGGGTAGTGGTAGCGGGTCCCGGTTCATCTTGGTGATCTATAAATAGCCAAGGCATTCGGGATTAATCACTTAACATATTAAAAGTTAAGTTATACTTAATTCGAAACACGTTCTCGAGTTATCTCGTTATACCCCTTTTAGTGGATTACTTTTATCACTGATCCGACCCGACATTCGTTCGTTAATACGACATGTCATTGTACTTATACTTGGGACATACTTAAGTCATATGAGTTCTAAAGTCGATCGTTACGAACCAATACTATACTCCGAGTTTTATCGCCCGTTTTCTAAGTGTTTTACCGAAGTTATAAAAGAGTCGTCTTTTAGGGGTTCGTTCGCGTTTAACCTCGACTCGAACATTTTTAATAAATCGAAAAATGATCCTTTTGACATACGGTTTTCTTTCACACCTTCCTTTTTACCTCTAGTATTTATTTTCCAAGATTCGCCATGACTTTACATAATTTACGAGGGTTCAAATTCAGTTACGAATTCTCGGTTACGGTTTCGAAATACTTTTAGTAAACCGGCCGTAACTCCTAAACCGTAAGTCCGTTTCACGTGATCTTTATATCAAAACGAAGCTTATAACATAAGCTATCCTAAAATGGCAGAAAAGTTTCTGGTCAGTAGGGTCTTGTTGTGAAAAATGGCATACAAAACATGATATTGTAAAATCGGGCATTATAACGGCTATGTTTACGCGTTTTCCAAAGTTTTTACACTTTATCTCGATCTAACAAAGATCAATCCAACCACACAAACGCATGATAATCATCATGACTAGTCTATCAACAACTCATCTCAACCATCTCATGGATCACAATCCAAACAACAACCATAATCAACTAATAACATAGATCTAAGCATAACATAGCATACTAACACTAAATCATCCATAAAACTCATAAAATCTCAAAATGGTACCAAGGGTTTTTGGAGCTTGTTACCTTCCTTGGAGAGTGAATAACACTTGGTAAGCCTTGTCTAGTCCTTAGATTACCTTAACAAAGCTTGGATCATCCAAACAAAACAAGAAATCAAAGTTAGTTTCTTAAAATCACTATTCACCCTAGGCTTGGATGATTTATTTGAAAATGGAAAACATGGAGTTTGAAGCCAAGATTTCTAGGGTATCACTTTTATGAATTATAGGACTTACCATAAAAATTTGGAGATCAAACAATGGTGGAAGCTTGGACTTTGGATTTGGAATTTAGGGAGGAAGTCGAATGGAATGTTTTGGAGGGGGAGAGAGTTGCTTGCTTGTTCTTGATCTTTTCCTTGTATTATTGTGTTGCCTTGGATAATATCTTGCTAAAGTAGCTTTATTAAAGTGCCTTGGTCATCCATGATGCAATCAAGAGACATGTGTTGCATTTTGAATGGTTTTCATGCTAAGTATTGGTTTGATATCTAAGTACTACTTCCATCTCCAAGTATGCTAGTTACTTTAAGCCACTTGGTTGCTAGAAATTTATTCTAGTAGCTTACAAAAGACTCTTGCTTCCTCTGCTTGTTTCTGTGTCCGGTTATTGCCCGTTTCGATTGATCGTTCGTAGGAATATTTCACGGATTTCTAATTAGGGTTTACCGGGAATCCTTTTTAATATCAATACTTTCATTCTCCATCTTTCATTCTAACTTTCCAATTTATATTCCTTAAATCCATTCGTTAAATACTTAAGGCTATCAGTGTCCAGGGAACTCTCGGAGAAAATAAAAGTGCGGTTTTCAGAATCCGACAGCTTTTACATACACTTATTTTCCCCCTGGATCACTAATACGAACTCGGAAATCCGTCCCGAATGCTTCTATATAGTGTCGTCTCATATTATTATATACTCCCACCAAAACACTATTCATTCTGTATTCTTTACTTGTTCTCTTAGGGTGGTACAATTGTCCGTATTCTCTTTCGATCGTTCCTTATCCTTTTTACGGAACTACTGGATTAATCGTTACCGATCTGGATGACATGAGAATATTCTCCTGCTTGAAAGTGCCATATCTTATTCCCTTAGAAGATAGATTATTCTTACCTATGTTGTTACCCTTTAGCATTCTTCAAGACATAGAAATAATAAAGTCGAATTCCATTCATTCTTTCCAAATATCAATTATTACATTGTAGCCATAACCACTCCTCAGTGGTTTCCTACCTTCATTCTTAAATCAAATATAATAACATCCCAAAATATCAAATCCTCAAAGTTAATATCTCAATTCTTGGATTATAATAATATTTAATCCACTGTCCGGTCAAATATTATACCGAAAAAGAATTTGGAATTTCTGAATTCCGATCGTCTCTGCATTCACTTATTTCCTCCGCGTATTACTAATATGACTTCGAAACATCCATATCACGTCCCGTACATAGGGTGGCGTGAAAAGTTTTCCAACTTACAAAATCACTATTCATCCACCAAATTACTATGCACGTACAGGAAAGACTATGCACGTACGGGAAACACTATGCACGTACGGGAAACACTATGCACGTACTCATTTCCCTTCAAGGATCCATTAGCTCCTTCCTGGATGGTAGATTATTCTTATCTAGGTCCTCAACCATTGAATTACTCTATTTTGACAATATACCAATGCATCAGGATCATTGTCCAAAGCAATATCCATTCATTACAATCATTGTTCTTTGAAACCACCATTCATTAGAGCTGGTGACCTTGTTGTCGGAATCATTGTTCCTCGTTTTATCCTTACTTAATAAAAAGTTTTAATTATATCCAAAATTTGGGGTTCTTACAGTCTCCCCTCCTTAAAAGGATTCCGTCCCGGAATCAGGTAGGAAGCAAAGAGTCGTTTGCCTGTCGTTCCCTTTTTAGCTTCCCGGTCAATTCTTAGTCGTTCTACCCTTCCTCAGCACATCTTCTAGTGCTACTATCCATACTGTATCTTTTTTTCCATCAACGTTGCTACTTTTCGTACAACTCACTATCCGGGTTATACTCTTACTCAGTCTTATCCTTATTGATACATGCAGTAACATTGGTATCACTATCACCCTACGAATTCGGAGGTAACCTCCCTCGTACTGTGCATTTCCTGATTGCTTTAATCTTCACAATCTCGATCAATATAGAGAAGTGGAAAGATTGATTGAGAGATCACTATGATCAATTGAACATTTGTTATATTGCATAGTTAGTACAGAAGGGGGCCAGCCTTTAGTACTTGACAAGCAATTAAACAAGTAATGGCATTCCACTTAGACTTCTATCACATAGACAGATAGTCACGTAGCAGTACCTCCCCTCCTAAAAGGGTTGTTCTTCTCAATTCATGAAGAAGATGAATAAGAGAGAAGAAGAGAAAAGAGTTCTAAAGGATTATAGAAAGCTTTCATGATTGTAGAATATCATACTCAGAATTTACCTCTGAACTATAGAGGTTTATCAAAGAAGAAATTAATCATAATGATATCTAATACTATTTGATCGCAATCTCACGTGTCAACATATCTTGCTGCTTTGTCCATTATTCTATGGACAAATACTCTTGTTCAATCTTAGCGATACTCACATTCGGGAAATCCTTCAACCTTTCAGGTTAAATCTTAGATTTCTCACTTGACATCATTATTACTGACATCCCATATCATGTTACTAGCTTTTTCATAACTATAATATTGATACTATCAGGTTGTCATCCTGAGAATTCATTAGAAAACCCATTCATAACATTCCTTGCTTCTCATTCCATAGTTGCTTTCCCAGCCTTTTCTTTTCCCAGCCTTTTCCATAGTTGCTCTGATACCACTTCTGTAACACCCCCAGATCCGGGGTCCGGGATCCGGTGGTTACGGTTTCCAATTCTGTCCACAACAATTGAACTTTTCTTAACATAAAATAAATTACGTCTCTATAACCCAACACAACAATATAAAACACACCCGTTATAGTCCCAGAGATGAAATCAGAGTAACAATCAAATTTTTATTAATCACATTATGAGTTCTTACAATCCAAAAGAATTTCAATATAAATACATACTCTTTGCCATCCATTTACATAAGTCATACTAGACCATATTCTTGGTACTGAAAGAATAAATATACCCTACCAATAGCTTCTTCTTCAGCTCTGGTAGTCTCATCGTCCTCGCCCGCGTCGAGTGCGCCTTGTGCGAGTCATCTGGTCTAGCTGTTGTTGTGATATAATAATAAAGCAAGGGTGAGCAATAGCCCACCAACAATAATATATAACTGAATGATAAGGTATAACAGTTCAAAAGTATCTTTCAAACCATATGCCATGCATTTACGGAAATGATGCCAGTATAATATGAACGATGAAGTTACAAGGTAACTTGAAGTATTTGTTTGTAGAAATATCTGCTACATCAAAGTAAGCGAGATATTCTTATTGTTATTAAGAAGAGGAACTTGCAAGAAAAGGTTGCAATTCCAGTTATGACCCTTTTCCAACTCTGCCAACAGTAATCATGTTGCAGGAAATAAATAAATTTGGATGATGAACCAATGATGGAGTATTCACCGCGCCCGCTGTTCCAACTTGATGATCAGTCGAGATCGTACAGCTCAATTTAGATTTACTACCGGTAGAAGGAAGAACTGACGGCTTTACTTGTATACCGCCTTACTAGCTCTCCCCGGCCAACGGTTGGGCCAAAGGGGATGGACCGGCGCTACTCGGCCTCTTACACGACTCCTAGTTCAAATAGAATTCATGATTCTGAATGTAACGTTCGTCCCCCTTTCCCCAAGTATAATACTTGTTGATAAGACTCCACAAAGTAGTCGTATCTTGTTGGAAAGGAAAATTTACCAATAACTCCCAAGCTATTACTTGGTAACGGATATCAACTTGTTCCAGTAATCTTACCCCTCGAAAGATGAGAAGGTAAGCAACGACTTAATAAGTCAACAGCACCCGAGTTGCGGGTGAAGGGAATACTTTATGACCGGGAAGTCGACAAGATAAATAACATTTTCCAAGTAAGGTTCCCTTATTATTAAGGAGATAGACTCAAAGAAGAATGATGTCTGAGAACCTTTCTTGATATAAGATTAATAATAATATGACTCCGAGATATTTTCTGTAATAATCGAAGAAGATAAATCTTATCGAGATTATTCTAAGTATGGAATAAATATTCAGAGAATATTTAATGAGTTAAAATATTTAAAGAATATTTGGGAATATGAAAGAATATCTTTAATCAGAGTATTTCTCAAAATAATCCCTAAAGAAATATCAGGAGAATATTTATTGAATAAATAAATATTTAAATGAATATTCAAAACAATATTCATAAATTAATAAGACCTGAAAAGAATATTTAAGGTAATATTCATAATTAATTAGGAATTTAAATGAATATTCAAAAGTAATATTCATTTAATGAATAATATCCTAAATGAATATCAAGTAATATTCATTTAGTAATCCAAGCCTTAAGGAATATTCGAGATAATATTCGATAATTAAATCAAGCTTCAGATGAATATTAAAATAATATCCATCAAGTATTTAATATATTAAATGAATATTCAAAAGTAATATTTATTTAATAAAATAATATTCTAAAAGAATATCCAAATAATATTCATTTAATAGTCTCATCTTTAGAAGAATATTCGAAATAATAGTCGATAATCAATTCGACTCTGAATGAATATTGAGAAATATTATTTGTTCAAATAATTATTTGAAGTAAGGATCGTTAAAATAATTAGTCTCGAACGAATATTCAAATAATATTCGTCGCCCAAATAATATAAAATATTTACTTAAATATTTTCCTCCGAGGTAATCTCGATATATCAAGGAATATTGACTCCCGGTCTATTTTTGATTAATAAGATGTATACGCCCTTCTATGAGGGTCTTACAATAACCGGCTTATAACTGATATATAACTATCTAGCTTATAAGCCAACAATAACATTCAGGGAACAAGTATATCAATTCAACTTGAAAGTAGGCATGCATGCAATGGCATATGTATATCAGCAATCATATATATATATATATATATATATATATATATATATATATATATTTATTCAATCACAACAACAGCCTAAAAGAAGGGAATTGAAACTTGCCTGGTAGTCGAGTACGGTAAGGGGTAGTGGTAGCGGGTCCCGGTTCATCTTGGTGATCTATAAATAGCCAAGGCATTCGGGATTAATCACTTAACATATTAAAAGTTAAGTTATACTTAATTCGAAACACGTTCTCGAGTTATCTCGTTATACCCCTTTTAGTGGATTACTTTTATCACTGATCCGACCCGACATTCGTTCGTTAATACGACATGTCATTGTACTTATACTTGGGACATACTTAAGTCATATGAGTTCTAAAGTCGATCGTTACGAACCAATACTATACTCCGAGTTTTATCGCCCGTTTTCTAAGTGTTTTACCGAAGTTATAAAAGAGTCGTCTTTTAGGGGTTCGTTCGCGTTTAACCTCGACTCGAACATTTTTAATAAATCGAAAAATGATCCTTTTGACATACGGTTTTCTTTCACACCTTCCTTTTTACCTCTAGTATTTATTTTCCAAGATTCGCCATGACTTTACATAATTTACGAGGGTTCAAATTCAGTTACGAATTCTCGGTTACGGTTTCGAAATACTTTTAGTAAACCGGCCGTAACTCCTAAACCGTAAGTCCGTTTCACGTGATCTTTATATCAAAACGAAGCTTATAACATAAGCTATCCTAAAATGGCAGAAAAGTTTCTGGTCAGTAAGGTCTTGTTGTGAAAAATGGCATACAAAACATGATATTGTAAAATCGGGCATTATAACGGCTATGTTTACGCGTTTTCCAAAGTCTTTACACTTTATCTCGATCTAACAAAGATCAATCCAACCACACAAATGCATGATAATCATCATGACTAGTCTATCAACAACTCATCTCAACCATCTCATGGATCACAATCCAAACAACAACCATAATCAACTAATAACATAGATCTAAGCATAACATAGCATACTAACACTAAATCATCCATAAAACTCATAAAATCTCAAAATGGTACCAAGGGTTTTTGGAGCTTGTTACCTTCCTTGGAGAGTGAATAACACTTGGTAAGCCTTGTCTAGTCCTTAGATTACCTTAACAAAGCTTGGATCATCCAAACAAAACAAGAAATCAAAGTTAGTTTCTTAAAATCACTATTCACCCTAGGCTTGGATGATTTATTTGAAAATGGAAAACATGGAGTTTGAAGCCAAGATTTCTAGGGTATCACTTTTATGAATTATAGGACTTACCATAAAAATTTGGAGATCAAACAATGGTGGAAGCTTGGACTTTGGATTTGGAATTTAGGGAGGAAGTCGAATGGAATGTTTTGGAGGGGGAGAGAGTTGCTTGCTTGTTCTTGATCTTTTCCTTGAATTATTGTGTTGCCTTGGATAATATCTTGCTAAAGTAGCTTTATTAAAGTGCCTTGGTCATCCATGATGCAATCAAGAGACATGTGTTGCATTTTGAATGGTTTTCATGCTAAGTATTGGTTTGATATCTAAGTACTACTTCCATCTCCAAGTATGCTAGTTACTTTAAGCCACTTGGTTGCTAGATATTTATTCTAGTAGCTTACACAAGACTCTTGCTTCCTCTGCTTGTTTCTGTGTCCGGTTATTGCCCGTTTCGATTGATCGTTCGTAGGAATATTTCACGGATTTCTAATTAGGGTTTACCGGGAATCCTTTTTAATATCAATACTTTCATTCTCCATCTTTCATTCTAACTTTCCAATTTATATTCCTTAAATCCATTCGTTAAATACTTAAGGCTATCAGTGTCCAGGGAACTCTCGGAGAAAATAAAAGTGCGGTTTTCAGAATCCGACAGCTTTTACATACACTTATTTTCCCCCTGGATCACTAATACGAACTCGGAAATCCGTCCCGAATGCTTCTATATAGTGTCGTCTCATATTATTATATACTCCCACCAAAACACTATTCATTCTATATTCTTTACTTGTTCTCTTAGGGTGGTACAATTGTCCGTATTCTCTTTCGATCGTTCCTTATCCTTTTTACGGAACTACTGGATTAATCGTTACCGATCTGGATGACATGAGAATATTCTCCTGCTTGAAAGTGCCATATCTTATTCCCTTAGAAGATAGATTATTCTTACCTATGTTGTTACCCTTTAGCATTCTTCAAGACATAGAAATAATAAAGTCGAATTCCATTCATTCTTTCCAAATATCAATTATTACATTGTAGCCATAACCACTCCTCAGTGGTTTCCTACCTTCATTCTTAAATCAAATATAATAACATCCCAAAATATCAAATCCTCAAAGTTAATATCTCAATTCTTGGATTATAATAATATTTAATCCACTGTCCGGTCAAATATTATACCGAAAAAGAATTTGGAATTTCCGAATTCCGATCGTTTCTGCATTCACTTATTTCCTCCGCGTATTACTAATATGACTTCGAAACATCCATATCACGTCCCGTACATAGGGTGGCGTGAAAAGTTTTCCAACTTACAAAATCACTATTCATCCACCAAATTACTATGCACGTACAGGAAAGACTATGCACGTACGGGAAACACTATGCACGTACGGGAAACACTATGCACGTACTCATTTCCCTTCAAGGATCCATTAGCTCCTTCCTGGATGGTAGATTATTCTTATCTAGGTCCTCAACCATTGAATTACTCTATTCTGACAATATACCAATGCATCAGGATCATTGTCCAAAGCAATATCCATTCATTACAATCATTGTTCTTTGAAACCACCATTCATTAGAGCTGGTGACCTTGTTGTCGGAATCATTGTTCCTCGTTTTATCCTTACTTAATTAAAAGTTTTAATTATATCCAAAATTTGGGGTTCTTACAGGTAACGACCAAATCTCCTGACCCGGATTTGGGGGCGTTACAAAATATTTTATGTTACATTTAACAATGTAAATTTTAAGTCATGCATATCAATAATTAGCTTTATATTCAATTATATAAATTTAATTTCAAAATAAATTTTACAAAAATTTAATTCAATAAAAACATAGTTATCAACCAAAATTAATCACTAAGATAATAATTTCTCCCTATCCCAACTTCAGCCATTTCAAATTATAATTTTAATTAGTTTTCACCATTTTATGAGTGTCAAGATATTTTTGTGTACGAAAAGTTTTTTTTTAAACAATTGGTCAATTATTACTTGATATTCATTTACTTTTGTTGATTGTGTTAAGTATTGATTTGGGACAAAAAAAAATTGACGCTTATATGTAAATCAGGCGATCTATACATTTAATCACCGAAAGTTATAAACATATTTCCCAAAAAGCCAATAAACCTTAGGAAATTAGCGCATAGCCTTTGCAAATGACTTATACATTTTTCTATATTTATGAATTTTAAAGATGTTAATAACAAAGTTGAATACATCAGATACGTTACTTCCGTTAATCAAACAACTTACTAATATCATATAATTAGCGCATAACCTTTTCCAAAAAATTATACATTTTTCTATATTTATTACATTTAAAGATGTTAATAACAAAGTTGCATGCATTAGATATGTTACTTCCATTAATCAAACAGCTTACTTGATCAAAATATTGTTAAAGCACCATAAATGTACATAGAAAAGTATAGTTGAATCATAAAAAGAATAAATTATTTTCAAAACCTACTATTAATTATGACGAAACATATTTTTAACCTCTTTTTCCAATTGCTCAAGTCCTTCATGTATTCAAATAACATGCCATTATTAACTTTAAGTTCTTCATAGGAAGCTTCAAGCACGGTCATCATCTCTTCGATCTTGGCAATTAATGCCCTCATTCGGACTTCTAGGTCTTCGTTCATAAATTGTAAATATTAAAAAAATTATTAAAAAAAGGTGAACATTGTTTATAATGGAGAAATAGTGAAGGTGCTAGAGATAATTAGAAAGATAGGTACCATTCAGGAGTTGTCAATCAAATATTTTATGTTACATTTAACAATGTAAATTTTAAGTCATGCATATCAATAATTAGCTTTAAATTCAATTATATAAATTTAATTTCAAAATAAATTTTACAAAAATTTAATTCCATAAAAACATAGTTATCAACCAAAATTAATCACTAAGATAATAATTTCTCCCTATCCCAACTTCAGCCATTTCAAATTATAATTTTAATTAGTTTTCACCATTTTATGAGTGTCAAAATATTTTTGTGTACGAAAAGTTTTTTTTTAAACAATTGGTCAATTATTACTTGATATTCATTTACTTTTGTTCATTGTGTTAAGTATTGATTTGGGACAAAAAAAATTGACGCTTATATGTAAATCAGGCGATCTATACATTTAATCACCGAAAGTTATAAACATATTTCCCAAAAAGCCAATAAACCTTGGGAAATTAGGGCATAGCCTTTGCAAATGACTTATACATTTTTCTATATTTATGAATTTTAAAGATGTTAATAACAAAGTTGAATACATCAGATACGTTACTTCCGTTAATCAAACAACTTACTAAATCAAAATATTGTTTAAGCACCATAAATGTACATCGAAAAGTATAGTCAAATCATAAAAAGAACAAATTATTAATGGACATCGTACTAAGAACATTTTTCCTCCGAATATCATATAATTCTTCGAAATGTTATACTTTAGAGATAAATTAATTGATAATTAATTTTGAATTTAGTAAAAAGAGTTTCTACCTCATACTGTAGAAAACTTTTCTACATTTTCGACTTAAATTAAATCTGGGCCATAGATGAATCTAATCGAATGGCCCCGCTACAGGCACCACACACAAATCGAATTCACCCTCACACAGAGAATCCCACCTAATTTCTTCCAATTTTAATTTGATTTTTCCAGGAAATTGTTGAATTTTTTCCCGAAATCAGACTTCGCTGTATTTTTTCCATCTCTCAACGATCAGTTTGAATATTATATGTGAAGCAAAATCGTGATTTGAAAGTGAAACTGTAGAAATGTTTCCTACAGTGTCAGGTAGAAACTCTTTACCCCTTAGAATTTAATGCTATTATGTCATTTAAAATAGTGACGACATATTTTGTCTCCTAAGAGCATCTCCAATAGGGTTTGCTTAAAATAGTTTGCTAAAATAATATTTGCTGAACCTGTAACATTTTTCCTGAATTTCTGGGGTATTGAATTCCAATGGTGTTGGCTATAATAATTGGCTATAGTATAAAAATTGTTTTTATTATTATTTCAAGTTATAAATTTATTATATCATTTCAAAATGTTAAAAGATCATGTTGAATTTTTTTACATGTCTCTAAAGGTTGGCCATATATAACCAACATGAACCTGTTGGCTATAATAAAAGATAAGATGTCCTAATGTTATAACGATTGACAGATTTTTTATGAAAACTTGAAATATACTTTTCTGACAATATTTCATGCATATACTTTTCTTTGCTTGCAATAGAAAAGTTCCATCTTTTCAGGCTTTATATCAAATCAAGTATACAATGTCATACATAGTACGTACCAACGGTATGGCCATTCAGTTATTTCAATAAGTCTACATGTAAACATAGTATCCTTATTACACAGACTGAAAGTGAACTCCACAAACCACAGATTTAAGATATTTCTTAACCATTTAGAATGTCAACCATGTTTCATGATTTGAAGAGTGTTTCTCCGGCTACTTACAAATGGAAGGTTAAAGTTCGAGTAATAAGATCATGGCGTGGTGTTACAAGAGATGGTCAAATCCTCAAAGGATTCAACTTACTATTATTAGACGATAAGGTAAGCAAACTCTACATATTACTATGCAAATTTCGTAGATCATTCATTTCTACAAATTAAAACATCGATTGCAAACTGCAGAACACGAGGATGCATGCTTTTGTACCCCCAAATATTGCTGATGAAAAAGAAGAACAAATAACTGTTGGAAATATTTATATCATATCTAACTTTACGGTGAAGGAATATAAACCTTATGAGAGATTTCGATGTGTTAGAAACGATAAACAAATAATTTTTACCAACTACACAAAGCTTGAAGAAAGTGCAGAAAATGATACTTTGATACAAGAAAATGATTTTGATTTCTTTGATCTTGGCGACTTAGAAGAGACTGCTAAACAAAATGTTTATCTCACAGGTATTGTGTACTCTTTATACATGAATTTACAACAATTAGATTTCTTGCTTTTACCAAATTCTCTCCACTTCACTTTGAAAACAGATGTTGTAGGAATTCTTCAAAAGGATTTACCTTTGAAACATTTGATAAACTGCAATGGGCAGCCTCAAGTTCAACAGAAATTTAGACTCACTGACGGAAGGTTTGTTAAGAACATTAAAACAAATTAAATACTTTTGTCTAATAGGTTCTATTGTTATTTGTGGTAAACAATTATCATTCTTTGTGGCTATTGTTTTCTTAAAGATCTACTGTCAATGTAACTTTTTGGGACAAATTTGCTGAGGAACTTGAAACTAAGTTACAAGAAGATTTGGAAGAGCCTATAATTATGATTATTGCCAGTGCCAAAATTACTTTGTGGGAAGGTATATCTTTTTATACTAGTGGTTATCTTTTTACAATTGAAACTCAAGGCATCTTATTTATTTCAGTAAGAATTGAGATTGGACATGTGTCTTCATCAAAGTTTTATCTAAACTACAACCATCACAGTGTTGTTCAGTTGAGACAAATGTATGTATCAATCAATATGAAAAGTTCCTTCAACTTCAATATTATAGCATAAATATAACTAAATTCTTCAAAATCAATGCGTAGGTTAAGCACTCCATTGTTCTCACAACAACAGTTTTCAAGTCAGAAAACTGATAAATTGAAATCTTTCAATTTGTCTGATATATGCAATCTTGGCCAAGAGTATGTGCAGGCAAGTATTATTCTTCAATTCCAAATAATTATTCATTAAAGTCAATGTTTCTAACATGATGTGATAATTACACATTCTCTCATCTAGAAAGAAGTGATGTGTGTTGTCAAGATTTGGCAAGTCCATGCCAGCTCCAATTGGTTTTACTATACCTGCACATCTTGCTATAGAGAAATTGAAGCTGCAGATGGAAATTATAAATGCAGAATGTGTAATGTTGATGTTCCACATCCCCTTAAAAAGTATGCCATCTTACACTATGAGATTAGCTTTCATTCTTACTTCAACCTAAAAAATCAATTTCAATAAGACCTGGTAGCAAATCTGTTGAACTTACAAGATCATTTTGTCTTTGCACATACATTACTTTCCCTTTTTCAAAATGGCAGATTCAGAATCCTAACAGAAGCGTTTGACGAATTGGGTGAAATCGATATCTTACTAGAAGATCGGGAAGTTAGAACATTAATTGGAAAGACGGTTTATGATTTTCTTGACGATGTAAACTTACCAAGCATAAGTTTAAGAGTTTATCTTTTTATTCTAAGAAACTCTACTACTATGCTAAATGTCTATATGTTTATAATTCAGGAACCAAATCCTGAAACTTTCCCAGAGGAAATTAAAAACATTGAGGACAAAGAATACGCGGTGAAATTATTGATTAAGCAGGGAAACATTGAAAAATTATGCAAAAGTTACCTAGCAACAGACATTTACCAACAAAAATCATGTGCCGAATCTGAACACATGGATGTTACTACTGAAACAGATGAATTGCAAGAATTGCAAAGTGAGGTAACTAAATTTATTGTTCTAAGAACAAGTTTGTCGGCTTTACATTCTTTATCCAAATATTGATATAATTGCATTCTTCATTCAGGAATCAAGCTCAACATATCATTTGGATGGCATTTCGCAACTCAGTTTTGAGACCCCAAAGGTTTCCAAAAAGAAGAAAAAGATTGTTTCAAGGTCAAAATTTCCGAACAAGCATTTGAGTTAATTTATCCTTATTCTGAAATCAAGCTTAACACTATGAATATTTCTCCTTACTTTTCGGTATTAACTAAATTTGAAAAATAATGATCGTGTCGTATCATCTATTTCCCAATTATTTTTTTATCGTTTGCATTATTACTTTGCTGTGATAGATAGAACATAGTCAAACCCAAGGAATGCATATGTTAAGTCAACATAGTCATAAACAAACATTAACAATAGATTGTATCCTCATACATATCAAAAGAGTAATTTGCTAAACAGAGCAAAGTTATGTTGAACTTTATCTAGACACTTCGAAACTTAGTGGAGGCTGAAATTGAAATCGTAGAATATTACCCTCCTCCAGATGATTGTCCTTTGTGAACTTATCCCATCCTATTCCAAACCGGCAGGATCTTCCTCTCCTCAGAACAGCCACAGTCCAAATTCCACCTTCATAATTAAAAGTAATTTCTGTACCATCCGTCCAATTTCTATAAATCTCAAACAGTCCAGTAGAGCAATACTGCATATTATACATTAAAAACAATGTAATGACAGAATACCAGTCGGTATAAACACAACTTTGAAATTAACAAACGTTTTTTATCTTACAGGTCCATGGCTACTCTGATTGACATGAGACCTCCTTAGTATCAGCATAAATGTATGATCCTCATTGACTGACATGATAAAATAGTATTCAATTACCATAGCCTGAATACGTATTCTTAGTAACGTAGTGCATAATATTACAAAATCAATTGATAGGAATTTATACCTGCATTTACATTATTTCCCAAGACAATATTTTGTGCATCATCTTCATCAATTTCTGAGACATCATCCGTTGAATCAGTAGTTGTACCTATTACAAGTAAAAAAAAAACAAACACATTAATTTTGTTACCAAGTTCCTTCTTATGCAGTTAAATTAGTAGTTTTCGAAGGCAACATACTTTGGGTATCGTTAGCAGGCAACAGATTGTTATCCGTTTCATCCTCATCACTTTCTTTGTACTCATGCATGGATTCTGAAATTGTTACATAATTCTCCAAAGACATGTTGCGTTCACTAGAAATAATATTTCCAGAGTATTCATCTTCACTTGTGTCCGAAAGTACAATAACTTCCAAGCCTGAGTCTGTCTCCACTTCATCAAACGGTAGAAATTCACCTGTTACTTCTTTCAGTGAATCAAGACCATGATAATCATAAACTGATACTAAAAATTTTGAATCTCCAGTGTACTCAAAACAAATTGTACAGCCCTTAAAAAGGTAGAATTTGTTAATGATTCTCCTTATGCCAGATATTGAATTTGTTGATGAATTATACTTAGCAGGAAAGTGATGGCCAGTGGATATGTGAAGATGTATCTTCTCTCCAATTTCATGCCCAAATTTCAAGCTAAATAATCGTGGCACCTCCTGAAATCAAAACCAATTATCTCTCTTAGTATACTTGAGGTTCAAAATGTGAAATTTATAACTGACTTTAAAGGACTATAATACCAGTTCTCCACTTTCCAAGGATTTATCATTCAAGATCTTGAACCATTTCCATCCGTCGACAACATTATGAGGGATTGCTTTGAAATAATCTAAACACCAATATAATTATCATCTTATGCGAGTGTAATAATATAAAAGAAGAAATTTTGCTATAACTACTACATTTTTATCCTATCATCTTATGCGAGTCTACGACATACCTTTGGACACACCGTAACCATCCATGATACTTTTGGGCAAAATTGCCATCCTATAAGTTGCAAGAAGTTTAGTCTTTTGAAAAATGCAGACATCTCCTGCACCTACTTTTGCTGCCAATAACAACTGATACCAAGTATTATCCAGAAAAACTCTTCCCTTTTTCCACTTAATTTTCACTGTCCACATGTTCTCAGATAAACCAAGTCTTATATGATCCATGTCAACATTTAATTCCATTTTTCGACAACCTTCCACAGAGAAAACCTACAGTTCAACGAGTCATTTTAGTATACGAATTTCATTCACTGGAATATGTAAAACGTGTAAGAATTTAGATACCTGATATCTATATTCAGACTTTAAATCATCATTTGTGATTTTATACTCATATCAAGCTGTAAAATTGCCACAAGCATTGTAACTGAATGTTTGTCTGAATCTGTCTACTTCGACATCTGTACACTCAAAATGCAAACTCTCAAATAATCTGCTATTTCTTCGTGTAATCCTGTCTGTGGTGATTTCATTTTGTTCCAACGGGTAAGAAATTTCCACTGCACACTCATTAAAAATTTGAACTTTGAAATTAGGCCCTCCAACGTAGTGAAATATGACCATGTAATATGGTTTAATTCCATAAAACTTCATCATGTCTTCTAAGCCTTCCACACAATCGGTACTTCTATTAAACAAACAACTCCACAATTTGGCAGAAGGCAGCTCAAGACAGAGTTCTTTAGGAAGCACATCTCTGTATTCTTGGGCAAAGAGTAAAGCAAATTTCTGCAATATGTTGAACAAATGTTAATTTCAATATATCTTATAGGAGAACAAAGCGAACACTCGAAGTAGAATAAAGTAATATGATTGTACCATTTTTCCTACTTCATAATCTGAATATTCATTATGCACAACGAAGCTTACATCAATGTCATCACAATTATCAGCCATTTCTGTAACGTAATATTAAAAAGGAACAAACAACTTCAACGCAAATAACTGATCATCAATGAATAAAGACTTTAACACAAAACACTTAAAATATATGCCAAAACACTAAAGAAAGAAACTATGCATACCTGTGTTATTCTACCTTACAGGATGTTGGTTGCTCAACTTAATTGACCATAAATGAGAGAACTAATTACTTATACAATCTTCCACTAACACAACGTCCAAGAAACAATTTAATGTCACTTTACGTTTCAAACAATTAAGTCAACTCCCAAAGCTGTTTTTCAACTTATAATACGATAAAAAATGTTATAGCTTGAATGTTCGTCTATCACCTGTAAGCCTAATATGATTCCCCTGTTTTATAATATTTAAATTTCGTTTTGGAAATTTTCAATTTACTTTTAACATAATTTTCTAATTATTTTGGTTCCAAAACAAAAAATAAAATTCATTTCATAATCTTTAAAATTTATTCCCTTCTAACAACACAAAACAGTGTATTTGGAGTAAGAACTATTTATATTGTAAGACATCGGTTAATAGTCAAAAAATTTATAACCATCACAATTATAAATTTATTTCTTTCTCAACTTCATCCAATTTTAATTATAAATTTAATTAGTTATTACCATTCTATGTGTGTCAAATTATTTTTGTGTACCAAAATTTTTTTGTAAAAGAATTTGTCAATTATTATGTGATATTCATTAAGTTTTTTTTTCACTTAATTAGTTCTTTTTAATTATTATGCATGCATCAGAGACGTTACTTCCATTAATCAAACAACGTACTCAATCGAAGTATTGTTAAAGAACCATAAATGCACATCGGAAACTATAGTCAAATTATAAAAACAACAATTTTTTTTCAAAAGCTAATTTTTATTATGACGAAACATATTCTTAGCCTCTTTTTCAAGTATTCAAATAACATGGCATCATTGACTTTAAATTCTTCATAGGAAGCTTTAAACAAGGTTATCATCTCTTCAATCTTGGAAATTAATGCCTGCATTTCGACTTCTAGGTCTTCGTTCATAATTTTTAAAAATTTAAAAAATTTATTAACAAGAGGTGAACATTGTTTATAATAGAGAAATATCAATAATCTAATTTTTAAATCATGCATATCAATAATTAGATTTATATTCAATTATATGAAATTAAAATCTAATTAAATATTACAAAAAAATTATTCCATAAAAACATAGGTATTAACCAAAATTATTCACTCTAAGTTAATGATTTATCCCGTTCCCAACTTCAACCATTTTTTATTATAAACTTAATTAGTTATAACCATTCTATGAGTGTCGAATTATTTTTGTGTACCAAAAGTGTTTTGAAAAAGGATTTGTCAATTATTATGTGATATTCATTTACTTTTCTTCATTTTGTTAAGTACTGATTTCGGACACAAAAATAAATGACGGTTATATGTATATCAGGCCATCTATACATTTAATCATCGAAAGTTATAAACATATTTCACACAAAGCCAAGAAACCTTTGGAAATTAGCGCATAACCTTTGCAAAAAAAGTATACATTTTTCTATATTTATTAGATTTGAAATGTTAATAACAAATTTGCATGCATCATATATGTTACTTCCATTAATCAAACAACTTACTCTATCGAAATATTGTTAAAGGACCATAAATGTACATCGAAAATTATAGTCAAATCATAAAACGATCAAATTAATTTCAAAAGCTACTTTTATTTATGACGAAACATATTCTTCACCTCTTTTTCCAATTGCTCAATTCCTTCATATATCCAAATTAATTTTGTGTACCAAAACTTTTTTTTAAAACAATTTGTCAATTATTATGTAATATTCATTTAGTTTTGTTCATTCTGTTAAATATTGAATTGGCACACAAAAGTAATTGACGCTTATATGTAAATTATGCCATCTATACATTTAATCACCGAAAGTTATAAACATATTTCACAAAAAGCCAAGAAACATTAGGAAATTAGCGCACAACCTTTGGCAAATATTTATAAATTTCTCTACATTTATGAGATTTAAAGATCTTAATAACAAAGTTGCATGCATCAAATACGTTACTTCCATTAATCAAACAACTTACTCCCCCGAAATATTATTAAAGCACAATAAATGTACATGGAATAGTATAGTCAAATCATAAAAAGAACAAATTATTTTCGAAAGCTACTTTTAATTATGACGAAACATATTCTTAACCTCTTTTTCCAATTGCTCAAGTCCTTCATGTATTCAAATAACATGACATCATTAACTTTAAATTCTTCATAGGAAACTTCGAACACGGTCATCATCTCTTTGATCTTGGAAATTAATGCCTCCATTTGGACTTCTAGGTCTTCGTTCATAATTTTAAAAAATTAATTTTTTTTTAAAAAAGAGTTGAACATTTTTTATAATAGAGAAATATCTATAATGTTATTTTTAAATCATGCATATCAATAATTAGATTCATATTCAATTATATGAAATGGAAATCAAAATAAATATTACAAAAAAATTATTCGATAAAAACATAGGTATCAACCAAAATTAATAAATCTAAGTTAATGATTTATCGCGTTCCTAACTTCAACCATTTTTCATTATTAATTTAATTAGTTATAACCATTTTATGAGTGTAAAATTATTTTTGTGTATCGAAAGTTTTTTTTAAAAACAATTTGTCAATTATTATGTGATGTTCATTTAGTTTTGTTCATTGTGTTAAGTATTGATTTGGGACACAAAAATAAATAACGCTTATATGTAAATTAGGTCATTTATACATTTAATCATGGAAAGTTATAAAGATATTTCACAAAAAACAAGAAACCTTAGGAAATTAGCACACAAACTTTGCCAAAAAAAGCTACATTTTTCTATATTTATGAAATTTAAACATGTTAATAACAAAGTTGCATGCATCACATACGTTACTTCCATTAATCAAACAACTTACTCGATTGAAATATTGTTAAAGCACCATAAATATACATCAAAAAGTATAGTCAAATCATAAACAGAACAAATTATTTTTGAAAGCCACTTTTAATTATGACAAAACATATTCTTCACCTTTTTTTTACAATTGCTCAATTCCTTCATATATCCAAATTAATTTTGTGTACCGAAAGTTTTTTTTAGAAGAATTTGCCAATTATTATGTGATATTCATTTAGTTTTGTTCATTGTGTTAAACATTGATTTGGGACATAAAAATAATTGACGCTTATATGTAAATCAGACCATCTATACATTTATTCACCGAAAGTTATGAACATATTTCACAAAAAGCCAAGAAACCTTTGGAAATTAGCGCATAACCTTTTCCAAAAATTTAAACATCTGTCTATATTTATTAGATTTAAAGATGTTAATAACAAAGTTGCATGCATCAGATATGTTACTCCCATTAATCAAACAACTTACTCGATCGAAATTTTGTTAAAGGACCATAAATCTACATCGAAAAGTATAGTCGAATCATAAAAAGAATAAATTATTTTGGAAACCTACTTTTAATTATGAAGAAAGATATTCTTAACCTCTTTTTCCAATTGCTCAAGTCCTTCATGTATTCAAATAACATGGCATCATTGACTTTAAATTCTTCATAGGAAGGTTCGAGCACGGTCATCATATCTTTGATCTTGGCAATTAATGCCCGTATTTGGACTTCTAGGTCTTCGTTCATAAATTTTAAATATTTAAAAAATTGTTAAAAAGAGGTCTACATTGTTTATAATGGAGAAATAATAATGGTTCAACTCGTGTCAATCAAATATTTTATGTTACATTTAACAATGTAATTTTTAAGTCATGCATATAAATAAATAGATTTATATTCAATTATATAAAATTAAATTAAAAATTCAATTTTACAAAAATTTAATTCCATAAAAACATAGGTATCAACCAAAATTAATCACTCTAACATAATAATTTCTCGCTATCCCAACTTCAGCCATTTGAAATTATAATTTAAATTAGTTATAACCATTTTATAAGTGTCAAAATATTATTGTGTACAAAAAGTTTTTTTTAAAACAATTTATCAGTTATTACTTGATATTCATTTACTTTTGTTCATTGTGTTTAGTATTGATTTAGGACACACAAATAATTGACGCTTTTATGGAAATCAGGCGATCTATACATTTAATCACCGAACGTTATAAACATATTTCCCAAATAGCCAATAAACCTTGGGAAATTAGCGCACAACCTTTGCAAAACACTTAGACATTTTTCTATATTTATGAATTTTAAAGATGTTAATAACAAAGTTCAATGTATCAGATACGTTACTTCCATTAATCAAACAACTTACTCCATCGAAATATTGTTTAAGCACCATAAATGTACATCGAAAAGTATTGTCAAATCATAAAAAGAATCGATTATTTTGAAAAGCTACTTTTAATTATGACGAAACATATTCTTCACCTTTTTTCTAGAAAGATCTTGCATAAATGAAAGATAATATTATCTTTGGGAAATTACCGCACAACCTTTGGAAAACAAGGATAGATTTGTCTATACTTATGAAATTTAAATCTATTACTAACAAAGTTGCATCCATCAAATACGTTACTTCCACTAATGACATTTAAATAATTTTATCAACTTCAATATTTTCTATAATGTTGACATCTCAATACTTTTTAAAGATTAAAATGATAATTCCTTATACTGTATGTATCTTCAAACATTTAAAGACATTTTTATAAATTTATTACACATAATCCTTTTTAGAGGAGAGTTGATTTGGACGTACAAAAATTTTTACCCCGTGACCAACTGTTATGCAACTGACTTAAAGCACACAAACAGACTTATTGAAATCATCACCTATTTTATCACTTGACACTATCAGAAATACTCATTTCCGAACAACAAAGAATCCTATTCTTTCATCATGGATTATCAGAGTGTACAAGAAATTTGCAACATACCATACAACGAACGTAAAATCAAGGTAAGAGTTGCAAGAAAATGGGAAGAGTTTGACGACAAAAGTGGTCAACTAACTGGTCTAAATTTCATACTGATCGACCAAAATGTAAGTTCTTTTTTTTTTTCTCATATTTTCCAAACTGATAACAAACTTTGTCTCCTAACAATATGTATTCAAAATTCTTCAAATAGCAGAACCGCATTCATGCATGGATCGATTCTCAAATGATAGGAATATTTGAAGGACTTCTCCTCGAAGGTCAGTTGTATAAAATTGAGTACTTTGACGTGAAACCTTACATCCATAAGAACAGGTGTTTTCAAGAGAAAAACCATATCGTTTTCTCAAAGGATTCTTTGGTTAGAGAAGTTCATGAAGGATGTAGTATGATTCCAGAAAACATTTTTATGTTTGCCAACCTTAAGAACATACCGGAACTTGGTAAAGAACACTCTGCATTGATAGGTACTATTACTTACCCAAGTCAAGTATTTGTCATTTCATTTCAATTCTTAACTTTTAATCACAACCTAAAACAAGATTTATGCATTTTCAACGCCTATAATAGATGTAATTTGTATAATTGAGTCGGTTCAACCAGAACAACGTGTTACAAACGAGATGAATGAATCCAGAACATTCATAGACTTCATGCTAACTGATTTGATGTAAGTATTGTTGAATTTGTAAGTCTAATTTTTTGAAAGTATTATATTACAAAAAACATGATTTTTAAGCAGTTCATTACTAACAAAGAAGAATGTTCTCCTCTTAGCAACAAGGTCAATGTACGATTGTGGGACACTTTCGGCAAATCATTCCAGAAAGCATTTAACGAAGCTATCGAACTTCCAGCTATCGTTATCCTCGGAAGTGCAAAGTTAAGGAGGAACAACTACAATGGTTGTACAACTATTACAAACTTGCACGCCACTGTTTTCTACATGAATTGGTAAAATGAAAAGGTTGATACCCTCAGGAAAAGGTCACAATTTTTTCTTATATTCATCGAATGTTTCTCATGTTTACTTTGAAAAAAATCTATCTAACACTTTTTAGTCAATTTGAAATATATTTTCTCAGGTTTTGGGAAGTTAATGGAATATGACTCATGCAAGCGATATTCCAATTTCATGAAATGTATTGTTTTATTCCAAATTATTTAATCTATCTGCTGCAAGATCGATGTAATGTTTGTAATCCTAACTATCATGAACTCTATTTACCATGAATGTATTCGGTTACTAAATTTCGGTAAGTATGTTTGTATGCTTGCAAGCTTTATAAATTTTTATAAGGCATATTTTTCTGCTTCTGATTTTTTGTAATTATTATTTCATATAAAAAATTAATGTCATGGTAAAAAAATGTCCAAGAAAAAGTTTCCATTATAAATTTCTAAACTAAAGTTTAAATTTATTTCAATTTCGCAGTACAACTTATAATGTTCGTTAGAAACTTTACCAAATTTTTAGTAAAATATAGCATTACGTCAAATAGATTTTGTTTACGATTTTAAGAGAACTGTGTTAAGGACTCTAATGATAGATTGTTGATTCGTTGTTAAAAGAACTAAAATTTGACAAACGAAAAAATGAATACAACTTTAATCTACTTTCTGAACTTAGCTATGGTCCTATTCCATCAACCAAAACATTCAATACTCCGTATATAAGTAAATGCATTCAGCAGAAATGTTATGGTCCCAACACACTTCTCCTATGATAAATAGCTGTATTCCCAGCATGAAGTGTACTTTGTTTACAATAAAATGTTGAAAAGATCGCACCCTTACTGCTTTATTCTGCATAATGAACAACACACGTTACTGCAACTTAAAACAAGTATAGGTCAAATCATGCAGTGACATACTACGACATATTCATTGCTCACCTAACCTCATAGAGTACTATCTTTTAAAATTAATAATAAATCTATTTCTAATCTACAGTATAAAGTACCAAGGAGACAAGCACACATCAATCTATTATTGCGCATTAAAAAAATGTTTCATGTAACCAAACACTTATGTGTACAATCAATTTACTTTTAATTTCAAGTGGGTAATATTTTTCTTCTAAAGTTGATGCGGAAATTGTTCAAAGTCGAATTTCATTACACTCAAAATTCTTCCATAGGTTATAATACTATAAGTGACCTGCAACCCATGCGCAAATACAACTGGAAGATTAGAGTAAGAGTTATTGCTAAATGGAGTGACAGAAATCCATCCAACGGACATCGCAATGGCCTAAACTTGATCGTGGTAGATGAACATGTAAGTAAAACTTCTTTCTTCTTTTCTACACATGTTGACTAAAATTAACATCATTTACTAATTTTCATATTTGTAACCAAGGTCTTATTTCAATCACTTTACTCTACAGCATGAACGTATACATGCATGGATAGGTGAAACCGTTTTAAATTATTTTGACAAGCTCTTTCATGAAGGGCATGTATATGATATAAGTAATTTTGTCGTCAAGTTCTACGAACCCACAGAAATGAACAGATGTGTTGATGATGACAAACACATCATTATATCCAACTCGACGAAAGCTACAGCATTACAAGAAAGTCATTCAATCATTCCCTTCAATGTTTGGAAATTTTCGGATCTTCAATTTATTTCTGACCTAAACGAGAATGTTAATCATTTCATTGGTAAACACTTTCATCATAAATATAATTTCACAACTTTCTATTCGAAAATTTTATTCTTGCACTGCTTTCAAATAATTATCATTTTCTTTTCTTATAGATGTTGTTGGACTTATTAAATCAGTGGAACCAGCTAAAAATATAATAGACGAGAACAACGATATTGTGTTACATATCAACTTCGTTATTACCGACAATAGGTAAAAAAAAATTTGTATAACTATATTTAAAAGTTTGATTATAAATTATAATAATTAGTTGTTCTCAAGTAATCGCAACATATGTTATTCTACATATAATGTACACATTCAAATATGACAGGAACAATGTGAAAGTAACATTCTCTGCTGATTTAGCTAAATTATTGGATAAATCGTTGATTGAAGCAACAGAACATCCTGTTGTAATTGCCATTTCAAATTGCAAAATTATTGTTTCCCAAGATATGCGAGAACGAAGTCTATGCAATATCAAAGCAACAAGGTTTACTATAAATCCATGCATTCAAATAGCTTCAATGTTAAGAGAAAGGTAACATTTCCATGACCCATTATGATTTCTTGAAGCCAAACAACGGTTTTTTAATTTTTCCACTTTTTTACATTGTACATTACAAGGTATTGGCAACTGCAAGAAGAGTGAACAAGGAGCTGTCTCAAATTTATGACAACGTCTATGTCAAGCAAGATTTGTATCTTAATATTTATATTGCTGCTTCATTGTTTGTAATATGCTTCCTACAAGTACTTCAAGCTATGCTTTAATTATTTGTCATCAGAGAACTCCTTCATGCTTTGACGAATTAATTCGTATATCTTTCGTCTGTTTGGGCCAACTATATGTTTAAATCGTTTTGGAGTTTTTTTTGGGTAAAAAAAATTTCACTTATTATGGGAAAAGTTTTCCCAAACATCCCCAATTTATTCACAATTTAATTTAATTATTGCATTAACATATATGAAATAACTATTCTCATATGTTTCATACTTTGACCAGTTAAAGTGTCTATTCTTTCCCCATTTTGAAGCATTCCTATAAAGCAAATGGCATCAAGTTCAAGTAGTTATGCCGTTCTCAAATTTAACACTTCTAATTTTGAATCCAAAAAAATAAATTTATTCAACATTCAAATCCTACATACACCACCTAACATCTACCATGTACCATTTCAAGCTTTTACTACACTAACCAAAACGCTGTGTATACATTTAGTGATAATAAATAGTCTGTGTACAAGGCCAAATTATTCACCTCCTTTCAAGCAAACTATAGCAGAAAAATGGATCAACAAGACTACAATACTTTAAGTTCGCTCGAACCATCAGCAAATCTTAGGTGGAAAATCAGAGTCAGAGTATCAAGAATTTGGAGAGTTCTTGATGAACAAAATGGAAATGTGGAAGGAACAAACTTGATTTTGGTAGACAACTTGGTAAGAAAATTGCACTGCTTAAATTTGTGTTACATACTTTAAAATTCATGCCTAACTCATTATTATACAACTCTCTTAAAACACTGTTAGGGTGACAGGGTTAATGCATGGATAAAGGTAGACTTGATACCAAGGCTTGAAAATCAATTCACGGAAGGAGAAACTATTCAGATCAAATATTTCAAAGTGAAGAAATATGAAGATTCAGCAAAAAACATTAGTTTTCAAGCTATAAAGTTTATACAGTTTACAGCAAGCACAAGAGTACTGCCACTTCAAGTTGTTGGCAACTTCATCCCATCAAATGTTTTTGTCTTCACACATTTAGGAGATGTTTCTGTTTGGGCAAATCAAGATCGATATCTTATAGGTATACAATTTAAAAGTGTAACATTTGTATGGCAATTTTAATGTTATATATTACTTTCATACTTTGTGTAGATGTCATTGGCATCGTTCAAGCACTACAACCTATACGACACTTTAGTTTCTCAAACGAGGAAGGGATATTATTCTCCAAGTTTGTCATAAGTGATAATAAGTAAGTCAAGTACATTCGATGCAATCTTTTTATATGATACTCTTTTTAGATTCAAATTATCTAAACAGTCATTCTTTATAAGACACTAATTTTTATTGAACATTACAAAGCTTTGAGAAACCAGTGGTGTTGTGCAATGATTTGGCGCATGCTTTTCACTCAAGAATTCAAGAACCAACACATGATAAGCCGATCATTGTCATCATATCAAGTTGCAAGGTTGTTCGCATAAAAGGTATTTTTCTAATTTCTGAAATTGCTAATAGTACAAACTTCTGTATAGGTAAAATATCTTACATATGATTAACAAATGTATAGATGTAACTGGACTAATAAGTGTTCCAGCAACAAGGTTCTACATCAACCCCATGCATGAAGCCGTACACAACCTTAGAAATGAGATAAGGTATATTAAAGAATATATGTTTCAGGTGAACCATTACTTCATAAAATATACTAAATGCTGCTTTTGAAAAATATTGTAGGTTTCGTCAGTTGATATAAAGTTCGAATTAAGAGGAACGTGCTTATTCTAAAGATTGCAACAATAGGCACAATTTCTTCGTAATTGTTCTATTTTTAGTGGGTAAAGACCATTGATGCATGTAACGTTCTTCAACATGTACAATGTTGAACTTGGTTTCTTACATATTGGTAAAGATCATCCAATGCAGATTTGGTTTTATTTCGTTAATTATCTCTGAATTAATCCATAAATACCTATCACTGAATGATAAGAACAGAATCAAATTTATATTAATCTAAAGTCTTGAAATAACATGCATACAAATAATAAGTCATCTAATAATCATCCATGAAAGTATTAGGTGTAAACACCACAGCAATTACTAAATTAATAATAATACTTCAAAACTAAGTGGATGTAAATACTGAAAGTGTAAGGTATTACCCTCGCTAAAATTATTCTCCTTTATAAAAGTGTCCCACCTTCTTCCAAATCGGCAAGCTTTTCCTTTCCTAAGCACTCCCACAGTCCAATTTTGATCATTGCAATGGAAATTAATTTCTGTCTGACTGGTCCGGTTCTTATATATATGAATCAGTTGAGGAGAACAATACTGCATAGGATCAAATTAAAACAAAGTTATCCATGTAAAATCAAAAGTTTAAAAACTCATTCATGTGGATGGTACTGCATATCCTTTATATCTATTATAGGCCAACATGGGTTTTGTGCCTATTTAGTAAATTACTAATTTGTCCTTAAATTTAAATGAATGATAAAAAATTTGAAGTTGGAAGGAATTGAACCCATGACCTTCCAACACTTGTAACTTTGTGTTCAAATGTTCAACCACTAAACCAAATCACTTCTTTGTGCAACTTTTTAAACTCATTCACTACATGCTCAAATAACGCACCTATTAGCAATCTTTATTTTATAATTTATTCAAGATAAAATTGCCCACCTAATTTTTATTAATTTTAATAATTTGAATTTTGATAATTAAAACTATCTCATTCATATACTCATATATTTATGCTCATGTTTATTTTTATGATTTATTAGGGATAAAATCATTAAAATATTTACACATATAACAGTAAAAATTGGTAGTCGGGGAGGGAAATATAAATTGACAGATATGATGTCGTCGAAGTCAGAATTAAGAAAGGTACTGAGTGGCTGAAAATTGGTCAAAAAAAAAAATCAAAGTTAGGAAGTAGGTGAGAAAAATAAGTAGACGTCTATGTCAAGTAGGTAAACGGGCGGAAGTGAAAATAGATCTATAAAATTTAATTATAACATTTCTCTTTTTTAATAATTATATCTATATATTAGTCAAATGGTCAGATTATGTTTATTATTAAATTGTTACATTGATGAATGAAGTGTATAACATATTTTTACTCGGTATCATTATAATATTTTATTTTATGTATGAAAGGTACTGAGGTGGCCGAAAATTGGTAAAAAAAAAAATCGAAGTGAGGCGGTAGGTGACGGAAAATTAGTAGAAGTTATCTCAAGTAGGTAAACGGGCGGAAGTAAAAATAGATATATAAAAAATTATTATAATATTTCTCTCTTTTAACAATTATGTCTATATTAGTCGAATGGCCAGAATACAAAAAATGATAAATAAGGTGTAAAACATATTTATACTCGATATCAGTATAATATTTTATTTTAAGTATATTTTCACTATATCTGTTAATCCTATTATCATCGGGTAATTTATAGATTGATTAACAAAATAGATTAAAATATTAAAAATAAGAAATAATTTACATATGGGATTTGGATTTGGTAAAAAAATGTCAATATGGTTTTGATATCTATTGTCCCTCGCACTTTATTTTTGCAGCATTTTCGTGATATGCTAATGTTATTAACTTCATACAAAATGAGTTTTGCAACCATATATAAGATAGTAATTTTTACAAATTTTAATAATTTATGCCATTCATATACTCATAAATTTATGCTCACGTTTATTTTTTTGATTTATTAGGGATAAAATCATTAAAATATTTTCACATATAATAGTAAAAAATGGTAGTCGGGGAGGGAAAATATAAATTGACAAATATGATGTCGTCGAAGTCAGAATTAAGAAAGGTACTGAGTGGCTGAAATTGGTCAAAAAAAAAAAATCAAAGTTATGAGGTAGGTGACGAAAAATAAGTAGACATCTATGTCAAGTAGGTAAACGGGCGGAAGTGAAAATAGATCTATAAAATTTTGTTATAATATTTCTCTTTTTTAACAATTATATCTATATATTAGTAAAATGGCCAGATTATTTTTATTATTAAATTGTTACATTGATGAATGAAGTGTATAACATATTTTTACTCGGTATCATTATAATATTTTATTTTATGTATGAAAGGTACTGAGGTGGCCGAAAATTGGTAAAAAAAAAATTCGAAGTGAGGCGGTAGGTGACGGAAAATTAGTAGAAGTTATCTCAAGTAGGTAAACGGGCGGAAGTAAAAATAGATATATAAAAAATTATTATAATATTTCTCTCTTTTAACAATTATGTCTATATTAGTCGAATGGCCAGAATACAAAAATGATAAATAAGGTGTAAAACATATTTATACTCTATATCAGTATAATATTTTATTTTAAGTATATTTGCACTATATCGGTTAATCCTATTATCATCGGGTAATTTATAGATTGATTAACAAAATAAATTAAAATATTAAAAATAAGAAATAATTTACATATGGGATTTGGATTTGGTAAAAAAATGTCAATATGGTTTTGATATCTATTGTCCCTCGCACTTTATTTTTGCAGCATTTTCGTAATATGCTAAGTTATTAACTTCATACAAAATGAGTTTTACAACCATATATAAGATAGTAATATACCAATTTCACTTGAATTTTAAACTCCAATGCGAGTTTCAACCCGGTGTGAGACTAATAAACTCGAAAATTGCTGATATATACAATGTCTTATGATCACGGATGTGGTATGTGTATTTTTTTTATTTTTTAGCTATCATTTTACTATTACCTCAAATTAAAATGATATTCGAGATGCTTCATTATCGTAGTTATGTCTATCTTATTTTCATAGATTGAATTTTATTGTACATATGAACTTTTACAACATAATTCATTCGGTGCATACACTAACACATCTCATTTTAAAAACCCGTTATGAGTTATGACACTTTAATTTTAGTTACCCGTGTATTTTGTTGAATTTGTACATGTCTAAATATGGATTGTCTTGAAATTTAAGATATTACCTTGGGGTTTTGAAAGTTCACTTCTGAGAATAGATATATAGTACAATGTATTTGAAGAAAAGATTTTGTTATGGTCAATTTACTATTGAAAGGATACATCTGCGATGGTCAAATACCATGATCTTAGAAAAGCACACATCACATATTTATTTTGAACGTGCACAACTATTAGAATAAATTTATTATTCTTCTTGTTTTCCGAAATTGGTCGGAGAAAAGGATCCAAAATTGGAAATGTGCGCTGAAATCCAAAATTGGAAATATGCGCTGAGATTTTATTAGCAGAACTATATGACTCTATTACTTTTATTTTTTCGTCACATTACATTATTTCTTACAATATTAAATTAGAAATAATATAATATTTAATTCTTATCCACCCAAAATAAATAAGCCAGCTGTTTTCTCATGTATTTCAATACAACAAGATTATTGTGGTAATACTTGGCATTTAATTAACTCTTACTTATAGATTTCAGTCGGTCATTCTTTTTACACTGACCAAACATAACTAAAAATATAACTTTCGCGGTTCAGAATCTAATAATATTTTGAAACTATAACATATTAATAGATCGAAATACGTAAAGTAGACTAATACGAGAAAATTCTATTTAAAATTGTAACATTACTTTCCTTACCGCTCCATGCCCGCTTTGATTAACATGAGATTTCTTTAGCGTGATTGTAAATGCTTCATCATCATTCACTAGCAATACACATTTTGAGCGAAACATGGTATTAGAACTACATGTTTCACAAAACAATCACACAATACGAATTCAGCATAAAAATAATTCAAACCTTGGTTCATATTTTCGACCAACACAGCATTGTCATCATCATCTCCTCCGATTTCTGAATTATCAAACTCTGAACATGAATCCTCTGAAATGAATTCTCCTGATTCAGATTCGTCTGAATCAGATTCCTCTGAATCAGATTCCTCTGAATTAGATTCATCTGAATCAGATTCGTCTGAATTACATTATATATTGTTATCATCAAAATTGTTGAAAGATAGGCTGCTACTAATATACAGCTAAATATTAATGAATTGTGCACTATGACTGCTGGAAATATATGTATGCTGGTAAAATTAAAGTTTTTTTCAATACCTGGGACATTTTCAGAGTACTCTTCTTCACTTGTGTCTGTAATTACAACCATTTCCATCTCTTTTTCTTGCTCGAAATCATCATACATTATAAGGTCTCCATTAACGTCTTTCAATAAGTCAAGTCCATATTTATCATAAATAGATAGTAAGAAATTTGATTCTCCATTGTAATAAAAAAAAGGACATTGTCAAGGTAAATGTCAAACTTCCTTATGATATTTGTTAACCCATAAATACAGTTTCTACATGAGTTAAACTTTGCATTGAACTGTTGGTCATTGGACAACTGAAGAACTATGTTCTCATGAATTTGATGTCCTAATTTCAAGCTGAATAATCTTGGCAATTCCTGAGAAATAGTTGTTACAATTAAAATTGTTATGTAAGAACAAGAAATCAATTTTATTAAAAAAAACTACCACTACCACTTCTCCAGTGCGCAGTGCAGTTTTATTGAGAATCTTAAGCCATTTCCATCCTTGGATAACATCTTCTCGAATAGCTTTAAAATACTCTAAAAAAAAAGTTTAATTAAAACAGGCAAACATAATTTGAACTTAAGAAAAAATGTTGAAATGATGTGCACAAGTTATTATATACCTTCGGCTCTACCGTACATCTGTATTAACCTCTTCGACAGCACATCAATATGATAACTTGCAGGTACTTTGCTTCTATAAAAGACACAAATATCACCGATTTCAATCTTAGCTGCCCTTAGGAACTTATACCAATTGTTGTCAAAATATATGATCCCCTTCTTCCTCTTCAACTTTATCGTCAACATGTATCCATGGAAACCAAGTCTAACAGAATCATTATGTGCATTCAAATCCATTTTTGTACAAGATTCTGAAGACAGAACCTACATTTAAAAGTAAAAATTATTAAAAAAACATTGGCATATACTAACCGGAACAAACAATTAAAATTATACTTACCTTATATCGATACTCAGATTTTAAATCAACAGTCGAGATTTCATATTCATATAAAGGCATCGAATTAACCTTTGCATTGTAAGTTAATGTTGATCTGAATTTTTTTGCTTCAATAGCCGTACAGTCCAACCCAATGTTCTCAACCAAAGCACTATTTCTACGTGTCAGCACTTTTGTATGATTCTCAAAAGATTCAAAAGGGTAAGAAATCTCAACTGCACACTCATTGAAAATCTGAAGCTTGAAATTAGCACCTCCAGTGTAATGAAGTAATAGCATATGATAAGGTTTTATTCCATAATACTTCATCATTTGTTCCAAACCCTGGATGCAATCAGTACCTCTAACAAAATAACCTTTCCACATTTTGCCACAAGGAAGCTCAAGATATACTTTTTCAGGAAGCACATTAGCGTATTCCTCTATGAATGGAAAACATAATTTCTGGATAATCAATTATCATAGGTTAATTAAACAAAGCAATCAAAAAGGACTTTTTCTATTTTCAATTAAACTTAATCAAATCAGGATTTCACCATCTTACCACTTTTCCAACTTCATAATCAGAAGACATATTCGTGCAAATAAAGCTGATATCAATGTCTTCACATAAATCTCTCATCTCTATAACATTTACAATGAAGCAAAAAAAACTAATTCAACAGAAAGGATAAATAAATCAGTAATAGCTAAACTTAAACGAAACATAATAGAACAGATCACATAAAGTACCAAAGAATTGGAAAGGTACCTACTTCAATCAACTATAAGATGAGAATATTGCCATAATTGGTTCAAGAACAATGGAGAACCGTTCCGTTAAATGCCTGAAATCGCTGTATCCAACACAATATTTATTATGCTTTTTAATGAGTGTGCAGCTCCAAAGTCAACTAAACCCGTTTGGCAAATATCAACGTCAAATTATACTGACTTATTTCGGAAAAAATTTCGTATTTGCATACATCTTTTTACAGGAAAATATGTATGGGAAGTTTAGTATTCGTTATCTTGCAAAAATTACTTACTTATTCATAAAAAAGTACATATTTCGTAACTTTTTCCCAAAATAAGTAACTTATTTCTGCAAAATCAGATTTCCCAAACGAGCCCTAAAATAACTCCAACAATTAACTACCTGCGTAACACTTAAAATTAAAGTATGACTCAAATAAATATAATATTTAATGAAAATTAAATTTTTTCGTAATTAATATTATTTTATACAAATTATATGTTTTCATGTAATCTTTCTTTTTTAATACTTCATTTCATATTTATTTCATAATATTTAATATAAATCTTATTAATGATGTGCATGACTTACAAATTCTATGATTAAATATAACGTAAAAATTTATAAGTAAAAATCAAACTTTCTTAACGCAACTTCAACCTTTCATATTTGAAACTTGAAAGATTAGAGGTTATACTAAATCTCATTATTTTAATCAATGTATGTTTATGGTTGTTTAACAATATTCCAAACAACTAAGTTGTTTGATTGATGGAAGTAACATATGTGATGGAGGCAACTCTTTTCTTAACATTTTTCAATTTCTTGAATATATTAAAATTTATGCTTCTTTTGCAAAGGTTGTGTGCTTTTTTCCAAAAGATAACATTGTCTGTAATTTATGCAAGATTGTATTGGTAAATTTTTCCCTTTTTCGTCAAATCTATTTATAACTTTAGGTCATTCAATTACAGTATGGATGGCCTAATTTACATCTATGCCTTAAAGAGAACTGTGCTAAATCAATACTTTACATAATCAACAAAACTAAATTATTATCAATTATGAAATGACAAATTCTAAAAAATAAATACGCGGTACGCAAACAAAATGAGCAACTCATAAAATGGTTTTAACTAATTACATTTATAATTAATAAAGGCTAAGCGTAGTGGGCAAAAATCCTAGTTAAGATATTGAATGATAAAGTACAACCTTGCATAGTCACGTTTCCATTAATCGCAACCGCATCATGCGGTTAACCGCAACCGCATTTGCGGTTGTGGTTGGAAATTTCCAAAACCGCCAAAATCAAAAAACCGCATCAACCGCCAAAAACCGAACCGCAACCGAACCGCGTACACCCCTAGAATATTATAACCCAAATCATTGAACTAAGCGAAAACTAGAAGTTAATCCATTCATAATACTGCTCTAATAAACACAGGTTTTTGGACAAACCTAATTCATATTCTTCCTTGGCTTCTTTAGTGAAGTAAATTATCCTTGCATATAGTATATAGAACTTGATAAATTAAGTCGAAAAATCATGAAGGGTGATATTCTAGCACATAATTTATCAAAATAGAAAGAAATATATATTAGCATATAAACCAACCGGTCTTGGTGTATTTAACAAAGAAACTTTATTGGAGCATGTTAAGAAAAGTTTCAGCTCATGGTACTTACAGATCGAAACTTGCAAATAAAAAAGGATAAAAGTATGGGAAGTACATAGGTACACATTCTTTCTTGTCATTCTCACCCAGATTACTGACTGCCCTGCAGAAGTTTGTCTCTTGCCACATGTAACAAGTTAATAGCAACACTAATGTCAATGCGTTTTTGTGGAGTCTCTTCGGAACATAATATCCCCACTTCAAATATTGATGCCAGGCTTACCTTCAGGATAGCCCTGCTGTCTGATTGATTTACATTCGAGCCATGTTCTTCTTGATCTAGTACAATTCGTGGATCAACAACGTCCATCACTCTTTGTGGGAGTGCCTTCCTCACATAGTCATGAAGATCCCTGTCATTGTCCATTAATATTTTGTTTTCTGTAGGCCACTTCCCTGAAAACATTTCTAGTAGAAGAATTCCATAACTATACACATCTCCCTCTACGGATATCTCCCCACACATACCATACTCTGCACAACAAAAGGGTTTATATAATTGGAAAATAAAAACATTTTTTGATATATGATACTCCTCTGTCTAAAAATTTCTGGTAATTAAGCAAAATATAGTAATCATTTAACTCAATATTTAATATAGATAAAGAAACAGTATGAAAAGTCACCTGGTGGAATGTATCCAACTGTTCCACGCACGCTAGTTGAACTCATTTGTGCTTGATTGACATCACTTGTAGCAAAAGAAAACCTCGCCAAACCAAAATCACCAATATGAGCAACAAAATCCTCGTCAAGAAGAATGTTACTTGGCTTTATGTCACAATGAATGATACTTGCATGACTATGATGATGTAGGTAATCCACTCCTAGTGCAACATCAATGGCAATATTTAATCTTTGGAGTAGAGTCAAGTTTCTTTCATTCTCTTGATGATGAGGACTTGGATGCAACCAGCTGTCCAAACTCCCATTACTCATGAACTCAAAAACCAATGCCTTGAAGTCATTTCCCTTATGATCAATGCTAGAGCATGCCGTGATGATCTTAATAAGATTCCGATGACGAATGTTCCTCAACATTTCACACTCTGCCAAAAAACTTTTGTTGGCTCCACGTACTTCAACGTTTAGTACCTTCACAGCAACTATATGTTGCATTGATTCGAGAACTCCTTTATAAATAGAACCGTATCTTCCTTTCCCGAGCAAATTGTTTGGAGAAAATTCATTTGTAGCGAGTAAAAGGTCTTGGTATGAAAGTTTGGGATATTGGCCATCCTTTAATACTGGAATGGGGACATTCAACTTCTTGGAACATTTACGTCGATAGAAAATCAAAGCAAGACATGCTAACAAGATACTGAGGGGTACAAGAACTAGGATGAGTATCATTCTAAGGGAAAATGCTTTTCTCTTATTACTCAAGACTTTTACAGGACAAGCAGGCAAATGCAATGCTTGGATACCTCCACAAAGCTCCAAATTTTCAATGACAGAAAAAGCACTTACGTTTAGAAATAGACCTTCTACAGGAACTTCACCTCCAAGTTTGTTGTGTGAAAGATTGAGAAATTCAATTAGATGAAACTCACCAAAAAATCTTGGAATGTTCTTAGAAATATTATTCCTTGAGAGGTCTAAAATTCGAAGACCTTTCAAAGCTTTAAAAGAAGATGGAATTGTTCCTTGAAAAAAATTTCCTTCCATGTATAGCTCCCCCAACATAACACATCCACCCAGAGTAGTGGGTATATCTCCCGTCAATTTGTTGTAAGAAACATCTAGTAGAATCAATTGTTTGAAGCTTCCGATGCTTGATGGAAGTGACCCATTAAATAGATTCCGTGACAGATCAAGATAAAAACAATGGGTGAAAAACACAATTTCGTCTGGTATTATACCGCTAAGCCTGTTGTTAGCGAGGGACAATACCTCTAGAGTTGAGATGTTGAACAATTGAGTAGGTATGCTTCCTTGGAGCTTATTTTTCTCTAAATAGAGAACAGCTAATTGAGTAATGTTGCTAATGGAATTTGGGATTGCTCCTGAAATATTGTTGTTGTAACCCAAATGTAGCATGCCCAACTTAGATAGCTCTCCAATTGATTGTGGGATGGTTCCCGTTAATAAGTTATCATACAACGAAAGTACTCTCATGTTCTTAAGTTTTCCAATTTCACGAGGTATGCTTCCGTGTATGCGATTTCCGTACATATACAGATTCTCCATAGTGATGGAGAGATTTACAATTGAATTTGGAAGCTGCCCTCTTAAACCACTCTCCCCTAAGCTCAATTCCTTTAGCTGGGTACAGTTAACCAAAGAACTGAAGAAGCTCAGGTCATTGGGCCGCACATTCTCTCCAAGTGGATTATGACCTACACTTAAATATTGAAGAAGAGGAAGGCTACCCCAATTATTTGGTATATGCCCAGTAATATTGTTTCCCAAGATATCAAGCATAACCAAATTGGACGCATTAACTATTGATGGTGGAAGCGGGCCCGAAAATTTGTTTAGATTAATGTAGAACTCTTGCAGCTTAGGAAGGGTGAAACCCAAGTTTGTTGGAAGCGTTCCTTCTAATTCATTCTGGTTAAGATCAATAATATGAAGGAATGAATTGTTGTAAAGTTGTAGGGGAACCATACCAGACAATTTGTTTGCTGACAAATCAAGATACTCTAATTTTGCAAGATGAGAACCATCAAAAGGTATCCTCCCGCCTAGATTATTATTATCACCTAGAGAGAGAAAACGGAGAGATGATATATTCCCTATTGACGGTGGAATTGATCCCGTAAAATTATTTGCTTCAAGATTAAGCTTCTCAAGCTTAGACCAAGAAGAAAAATCAGTGGGTAGTTTTCCTTCAAGATTGTTTGCACCCATACTAATGTTTCTAATATCTACACAATGACTCAAATTGGCAGGAAATACACCTCGAAAAGAATTGTAGTGCAGATAAAGATATTGTAGGCGAAACAGTCGACCAACTTCATTTGGGATTGATCCATGAAAGTTGTTATCATAAAGGTAAATTTCCCTTAGAAATGAGAGGTTTCCAACATGAGGAGAAAATGCACCTACCAAGTGTTGGGAGCTGAGGTCGAGTGCAGTTACCCTCTGCCGTCTCGTACTGCACGTTACGCCTTTCCACTTACAGAAGTGGATGGAATTATTCCACGTGTCTAGTGCACCGAATGGGTCATCTTTTATGAAAGACTTAAAAGAAAGTAAAGCTTGGTAATCAGTGTCATTGCTTGAAAATGCAAATATATGAATTTCTGATGCTGCTAATGAAAGAAGAACAAAGAGAATCATGAATGGGAACATCATGTGGTTGCACAATCAAAATGGAAAATGGGGAAGAAAGTATTGGCTCTGATAGTGGTAGTGCACATTCATATACATAATGTCCTTTTGCTCAACTCCAGGAATATTGACTACTTAATAAGTCAAGCAAAGTTAGGCATGTCCACCAACATGCAAAAGAAGCTTCGTCTGAATTTATAAGCTAAGCTAGAAATGTATGGTGCTTTTACACCATTTGTCATCGAGTTGTTATCTCTAATTACAATATATATTATATATATACTGAAATGTTAATTCCCAGCATTATCTTTGCAATTTTTGGGTACACCATGTTGAACCTTTTTTTTAATTGAATTTTAATATAAATTACATAAATATATAATTTAGTTGTGTCTGACAAAAAATGAAGAAAAAGAGAACTAGTGCAAATTGAGAGTGTACTGTACCTTAAAAAATTTATTTATACTCTTTGTTAATATGAAAAATCATGTTTTAATGGTGTGTAATATTACCAAAGTACCAAATTTGGTTATGTTTTATTGGTGTGCAATATTACCAAAATACAAAATTTGGTTATCACTATACTCGGATTCGATTTCCTACAACTACATAATTATACAAGATTTATTGATTTTAATTTTTTTTAGCTTAATCTCGGTTTGACTCTTTACAACTACATAATTATACAAGATTTATTTAATTTAATGTTTTTAGTTTCACCCCGGGTTCGATTCTTTATAACTATATAACTAAACAGTATTTATTTATCTATTTATTTATTAATATTAATATTTTAATCTCAACTCGTGTTTAATTTATGCATATGCTTCACACGGATTATTTGTTAGGAAATAATAAGAAAAATGCAGTAACGACCACTTCATAAGTCAAGCAATGTGAATAATATTTGTTAGGAAAAAGTAAGAAAAACCACTTCATAAGTCAAGCAATGTGAAGCAGGTCTAGTCAAGATTACATGTATGTTTATTGATTGAGAAAGATGTGATAAAATGATGATTATTCACATAAAAGTAAGAAAATTGCAGTCAAGACCACTTTATAAGTCGACCAAAGGCAGGTCTCATGTACTTTCCATACTTAATAATAAAATGAAAATGTAATCTAATTTTTAGATAATTGTAAAATTCTCTATTTTAATTCTTATTTATAGTTATACTTTCCGTTTTATTTAAACTAGCTTATAACCCGTGCGATGCACGTTTTTTTTTTAATTTTCTTTATTTAATAAATTAATTTTTGTGTGTTTTGTTTTGAAAATTGCTATTTTTATGTATGATATCATCGAAATTATTTCATTACATTTGAGAGTATTTTTTTAAATAGTTTACAACACGATTTTAAATTTTATTAATAATATTTTACAAAGATAATCCATTTTTAGCTCCAATCCATTATTTTCTTGATTCCTACAATAAAATATTAAAACACATTAAATAATATCCAATTCCATGCAAAAATAACTAGAAATATATAACTAAAAATATAGGAATAAACTAATAATAAATGACTACTTATCAAATGTATTAACAAAAACATAGGCTGAGATGTGACCACTGTTTACTTGTTGACACCCAACAATATCAACTTTTTGTCTTGTCCTTTCTTCACATATTTTTTTCTCCATTGACTCGGTTCTTCTTCTGTAGCTTCTACATATAGTTCACGACGTCTTTTGTTACGTTCAATTTTTTGTTTTTCACTTGTAGATATATCAATCTGGTGGACAAATCCATAACTCAATTTTTAGGTTTTATCTTTGTCTTGAAGAAGTTTGTCTAATGATACTTTAATATCTCAATATTTTGACAGATGGTATGAAGTTAGGGGCAATGAAGAAGAATTATTTTGAAGTAACTAATGGTCTTGTATGTATAGATTTCTTCTTGATAAAATAATGTAATTATAATTCTATCTATTATTGTATTAGGATTTCTTTTCCAGTTCATTCTAGAGATCTTTTTAATTTGTTTATTTGTAATTGATTTTAGTTTTTTATACATCTAATCTACGTACAGTGTTGTACTTTAATTTTTTGTGTTCTGTTTTGTTGTCTGAATTTGTCTGTATGCATCAATGTTGAAGACATATATTGCAGCTATCTCTTTTTTACTTACAACCCCCATGGTCTTTTTTAATTATAATCCTTCATATTATAATTTTCTTTTTAAAATTCAATTCCAATACAACATTTTTTAATGATATACTTTTTAGATTATAATTTCCTTTTTAATATGATATAATCATGATCATCTATTTTAATAAATATTAGATTTGACGGTTGAGATTATTTTGGTAGTACAGTGATATCCTTTTTAGATTATAATTTCCTTTTTAATATATATATATATATATATATATATATATATATATATATATATATATATATATATACACACATCAACCTTAACCTCAACAGTCGTACCCATCCAGTGAAATGTCAACACTCTTTCCATCTGCACACATATAGACATACATATACACAAATACACCTTCATACATAAACATATTGATATATACATACAACGTACATAAAAAGATATGTATATCCACATATCTCACAAACCCTAAACCACAAAGGAACTCATATAGATACAGACATGTATATATCGATTATACATAGTGTTTGGAGGTTTGAATACATACCTTTGTACAGATTATTGTCGACAGAAGTGGTTAAAAGCTCGTCAATTCTTCTCCCCCAATTCGCAATTCGTCTCCCCCAATTCTGCGTCTCCCCCAATTGATATGTTAATATCAGACTAATAACCCTACTTCATTTACTTTTATGTTTTAATTGTATTTAATTTAGTCTTCCTTTTAAATAATTTAATTAAATTATAATTTATAGCGTTTGTTTAACGATTGGTCTAACGGATTGCTATATGTTGGCCAAGTCAATACTTCAATGTTACCACATGGAAGACCAAAATACTCATTGGTACCACTTGGAAAAGCCAATTACCCAGTGGTAACATATGGAATTTCCCTAAAAAAAACATGATTTTATATACTTTTGAGAGCAAGTCCAATGCTAGATGCTAAATTGCTATTGCTATAATATAGAACCAAAAAGTGAATTTTGGTGCTAAAATAAAACTCACCCTCCAAAGCTAGTTCTATAACTAGTTTCAAATTTAGCCAACTCTTTTAACTTTTACTTAACTCTTTTAACTTCTATTGAATATTCTCAACAAACTCATCTCATTTTAGTTAAATGATGATGTGGCATGGATGCATAAATGCATCCTTGGTTTCAAATTTAGCACCAAGGATGCATAATATAGCAATAGCATCAAGGATGCATCCAACTATAGCACCCCTTTGCAGATGAGTTTTTTAGCACTTGGTACTATAATATAGCAATAGCACCAAGGATAGCATTGCATTGGACTTGCTCTGACTTATATTGTTTAGCATTAATTAATTGTAATTTATTACTAACATTTATACGATTTTGTTATGTTAGTTATGATGCTTTATATGTGAAATTTAATTATATATTTAAATGCTCATAATGATTATTCGGAGATTTCTTGTAAGTGGACTTTTGTTAAGAAATTGGATCTACTGTGTTAGCTATGTTGATTTGTATTAGTCAAGTTTTTGTATTTAATTATTTAATATACTAATTAATGATGGGTCCATTTTATATGTGTGTGAGTGAAGCAATCTGTACATATTAGTATAGGTCATTAATTGGATGGACAAGTCTTTCTAAAAGTATATATGATAGTTTTTATATGAATTAGGAATTTTTAAATATTTAATGTGATTTTAATTATAACTAGCTTCAATACCCGTGCAAAGTATGGGATTGCTCTAGTTTAGGATTAATATTTTTGTTTTTCTCATTACATGTTGATATAAATGTGAGATGAGCCTATTGTGACGATAAACACCCTCTTAAGTATGCATAAAATATTAGAAATATGTATCTAAAGAGGTCGTTATTTTGTGTCTCTATCTCTTAGTCATTATTTATAAAATGTTGATGCCTTCCATGCGAAGAGTTAGAAAAATATTAACGATTGTAGTTTCAACATTTTTATAAGGTTTTTAGGATGATCATTCCATAATCTATTGAAGTGTTTTATTTGTATACAATTAAAAAATTATGGGATTATATAAATGTGAATTTTGACTTATTATTACTATTAAGTATTACTGAAGTTTAAATAATTCATTTTATGGTTTTATAAAAAATGAATTCATAAAAATAGGTTATTGTTATAGATGTTAAAGGTACGTGAAGTTCTCACTTAAGTGTTGAAATTTTAAAAGTTTTTAGATTTTGATTTCAGAAGGTGCCACAACAAATTAAGGAACATAATAGTAAACTTTGATACATTAAAATGTGGCATGTTGCCCTATCATAATATGTTATTTCATATCCATTACTTATCTCAGACCTCATATACTATAAGTTAAGACTCGGGAGAAAACGATTTGTTTGTAGCTTTAGGACAGTAGTTTGGGAATATTGTAAAATGCACTTTCTAAGAAGACAAACAATAACAAAGAATATGATCATTCAAAAATTAAAAGAACACTAAGATTCATTTCTCATCCGAATATTTTAAATTGTACAATTATACGATATCTATAATACTTTTTTCCCCACTTTCATTTTTGGTAAGTTATATGATATATTTGTTTTCAAAATGTGACTTGAATGCATCTATTTCTTTCTTTTTATTAGGATTTTGAGTTTTAAAAAATTAAATTTGGCTTAATTAGAGGTTGAAATATGTATATTTTTGAATTGATCGCTATTTAAAATTGTCAAGTATACACATTTAATTTAAGACAAATGCATGCATTGGACATGTTCTTTTAATACTAGTGCAGCGTTTTACTTTTAAAAAAATATGTTTATATCTTATTTTCGACTTGATCATCATTTTTGTGAAATTTATAAAGTCTATTTCAATCAAAGTGCATGCACTGAACATGTTCTATAGGTGCTTTCATAAATATTTAAATTAATGAAGATTTTTTTCGCAATACAAATTATCCTTCAAAGATTTTATGTTAGATCTAAACTCATTTTCCAAATTTCGCAGAAAATAAAATAATAGAAATTTTACCAAAATAAAGTAAATATAGAGATTCTTGAATATATGTAAGTAACAATATGTAAAATTATAAAACAAATATTGAACAAAAGACATATATGATTGATAGGTATATAATATAGGACACTGATGCATGTATCTAATGAAATATAAAATTTACTCAAATATTCATGTAGCTCAATGGTCATAGTGGTAAATTTGAATTCATAAAGAGTTGATTAATATGTCAAAGGTTCGATTCTCATCTATGTCATTATATTTTTTTGACTTAAGTTAATATTTAGGAACATTTTTGTAAATTTTGAATGGAATAAAATGTGACATGTTGTGGTATTATATATATAATAGATTTTTCATATTTCACATTATTCTACTAAATTCGCTTGTTTTATATTTTATAAAGTATTGTGTGATTGTACAGCATAATTATGTTTTAAATAATTAGTTATTAATACATGTGTGTATAATAAATGTACATTTTAATTACGACATTTATTAAAATGATGTTGCAGTAGAGCTAATTTCTTACATTTGAACACTCTGTAGTCACTACAGTTTGAATACAAATCATGTTAATAAGCTATGTCATGCATTTGCTTATCTAGTTATCCTGCCCTCGTGTCCTGTGTTCTATTTCACCGAAGTCAACAAGGGTTATCAACAATGTGATTTATTTATACTATTTGTTTAAATGTAGTTATAAAATTAAGTGTAGATCTATTTCATTAAATATGTGCCAGATCTATTTCTGAAGCTTATATAATTTATTTTATTATGGACTTGGATAGTGAGCTATAGTTACGTGCTTCCGAGATTGACTGATTTTCTGTTATTCATTTTTACATAAATCAGGTACGAATTCTGCTTCCTTTCTTTTAAATTAATTCATTTATACTCGCTAGGTTCATTATCGTGTTAAATTCATAAATTGTGATTTATTGTATTCTTCTTAAAAATCCTATTACAAATTCTTTATTCTTTTCTTTCCATTTAATTATTCGTTAGATTTATTTTAAACTCATTTTTTCTAAAATTGTGAGATTTTGTATTCTGTGTGTACTTTTTAGTTCACACGCTTATGTTTGTTTCATATTCCTTCGTTTTGGAATTATAGTTGCCTCACTCATTTTTATTTGTTTTGTTTCGCAATTGTATTGCGATATTGTTTTGTTCTGTTCTGTTCTGTTCTGTTTCGTACAATGAGTCTGGCAATATTTTGTAACCTTTTTGTTGGGCTCTTACACCGATCTGTGTGGGTTAATCACAGACAATGTTCACATGGAGTTCGGAGTAAAGGTGAACTAGGCACTTACTCGCATCGGTGCTGTGAGTATGCGAGCACATCTCTGGGGTATGAGATTGTGTTTAGATCATGATCGCTTTTGTTCTGTTGGAATGCTTTATGCATTTCATGTATTTCTTCTCGTGGATTGCCGGAGAAGAAATGTCTGGACTGTACTCGCTTTGTGATCCGGACTTAGCGAGTACAGGTTATATAAGAGACCCTTGTCGTACCCACCTTATTTGTGATTCAGCCTTTTATTTGTTGAACTTTGTTTAGTTTCTTTTGTACCGTCGGCTCAGTTATTTATGATTGAATATTCTGTTATATTATATTCGTACTGGGCATTTGGCTCACTCGTATTATTTTCCTTCCATAGGTAATCAGGGGTAAATGGGATTGAGATGAGTGATGCCAACCAAACTTTAGCTGCAGTCTGTATAGTTGTTTAAATAATTTCGAGGACTTGTTAGATTTGTTTTCAGACTTGACAATACTTTTATTTTGATGATTAAAATATTGATATTTATTAGGATTATCGATTATCTTTGTTTCGATTTAATAAAAATTACAATCTATTCGATATTCGTCTATTAGCTAACGGTCCGAAAAGTCGGGTTGTTACAGTTGGTATCAGAGCTAAGGTTATAGATTCTGTAGACTGTCTTTTAGGCATTGACCTATGAGTTGGGTTGACTTCGCATGGGTAGGATTAAGACTTTTAATATTGACATGTGATATGACTTTTATTCGTATGTTACTCAGCAAATTGTGATGGATCAAAACACTTTTATGAATATGGTGGAACAGGAGGCGGCTCAGCAAACGCAGAATCCTGGTGGTAACACACAAAATCAAGGAGGCTAGACTATGTTTGATCGCTTTATGAAACAAAGGCCTAATTGCTTCAAGGAGGCTAAGACACCGATGGATGCTGAAGCGTGGATTGATCATATGTAGAAGATCTTTCGAGTACTGAATTGTTCAGAGGTGGAAAAGGCCCGTTTTGGCATTTACCGTCTTGAGGGGGACGCTAGCATTTGGTGGAAGTCAGTGATGGCTTCTCACGCAGCTGGATATGAGAATATTGTCACTTGGAATGTGTTCAAGGCACAGTTCGATCAAAGGTACTTTCATGCCAGTATTCGTGAGGAGTATGCTCGAGAATATCATAGCATAGTTCAGAAAAGGATGAATCTGTGGCTGACTTTCAGATCAGGTTTCAGAGATTGGCTGGCTACGCACGATCCATTGCTGGTGCGGAAGAAGATAAAATCATGAAATTCAAGTGGGCTCTGAAGACTTCGATCCGTAACCACAGCATAGCAGATCGCTACACTACCATGGATAGCTTAGTGGACAGTGCCAGAGATCAAGAACTTCATCAAACTGACTTCTTTAAACAGCAGGACATGCAGAATCAGAAAAGAAATAGGGACGATGAAGCAATCTTTATATATTAGTATAGGTCATTAATTGGATGGACAAGTCTTTCTAAAAGTATATATGAGTTTTTATATGAATTAGGAATTTTTAAATATTTAATGTGATTTTAATTATAATTTTTCATTTTTCACATTATTCTACTAAATTCGCTTGTTTTATATTTTATAAAGTATTGTGTGATTGTACAGCATAATTATGTTTTAAATAATGTGTTATTAATACATGTGTGTATAATAAATGTACATTTTAATTACGACATTTATTAAAATGATGTTGCGGTAGAGCTAATTTCTTACATTTGAACACTCTGTAGTCACTGCAGTTTGAATACTAATCATGTTAATAAGTGTTATGACATATTTTGGCATGTCTAATAATCTCCCAAATTTCTAATAATTATTAATTATTAATTCAGATTAATAATTATTACTTAACCGCTAAGTTATATCCTCTCTCTGAAATGAGGAAAGAATCAATCTCAATCAATCAATAACGGAAAATATCTCCAAACGATATTCTTCAAATCAGGAAGATATCACAACGATAAGATTAAATCAGATAAAATCAGTAATTACCCAGATTAACGAAGTTTATCCCTAAAGTCTCTAAGGGATAGACAAAAATCAATTTCACAGAACTGCGTGGGCTTGATCCTATATAATGATAGGAACGTAGGCATCTTGGTAGAAGATATGACCGATACACGAGACAAATCGAGACACCTGCCAAGTCCAGCCCCCTCTTCATTCATAAACCCTAAATCCCTAAAAACAGCCACATATTCACAAATTCACCCTATTATTCCAGTAAACCTCCGATTTCGTGTTGTTACGAAATTCCTCCAACAACATTTAGCGCTAGAAGGAGGGGATTAATTTTATTATTCGTGGAGGATGAATAATTTTTTACTTTCACAAGGGTTTTCGGGTTTTATCAATACACGAGAGGAACGAAGCAAGTGCGGCGAAAAAGAGAAAAAAATTACTAAGGCGGGAGACTCACGCCCCGAGTTCGTTCATATACATGAAGGAATAAAAAAATAAAGAGGACAAGTGAATCAGCATTATCAGGCAAGTGCGGCGGAAAAGAAAAAAAAAATGAAAAACATTAGAGCCGAGTTGGAGGCAGCAATGACAAGAAGCAGGGAAGCAATAAGCACAGAATTCGCACATAACAAAGGGAAGAAAAAAGGTGAACGTTACTTGTTCGTGCCTTGTGGGACAAGCAAGAGATAATTAAGAAACAAGAGGAATCAAAATTTGGCTAGCATGAAGGCTGCGGGGAAAAAAAAGGAAGCACAGGCAACACACGCACGTCGGACGAAAAATAGGCCACTGCTCTAAAAAAAATAAGTTTTTTATCTTTAAAATTTATTTTCTGCAAATTGATTATATTATGCCATGCATGCATAGTTGCGTTTTTAAATATTTTTCAAAAAAAATATTTATTATTCAAAAATTCGTGCGAGCTATATCTTTATGCTTGTAAAATTATTACGATTTGGAAAATATCGTACGAGATATTTATATTGATAAATTGAGGATATTTATGTGGATTGATTGTGAATATTTTACAATCTCGTACGAGCTGCATGTTTTCAAGAGAAAAAATTATATATGCGAGACGCATAATTTTGTAAAAGATTTTTTTACAGAAAACAAGGAGCATTATTTTCGAACAAAATAAATATCGCGACACTCTTAAAAGAGCATGTTTATTATTGCATTTGGATTTGTAAAATATTTTCATATATCGTCGCGATAGTACATATATGTCAAAAATATCTTCAAACTTGCGAACTAAATTGCCAAGTAGGGTATCCTGGACATGCTATAAATTTCGCAATGCTACATGCTTAGTAAAGTGCAGTGCAGCACCATCTGGATTATTGAAGGCCCATGAGATATCTTTATATCGAATGGGTGGAGGCATCCCTATGCAAACTATCTTTATTGAAGGTCCATGAGATCTCTCTATATCGAATGGGTGGAGGCATCCCTATGCAAACTAGTTCTCCAGAACTACATCTACATCTACATCTCTTACTGACAGTCCCGTCAGAAACGAAGACACATCCTTATGTGGTTGCATCAGACACTTGAAAAGCGTGTATGCCAATTCGCGATATATATCTAAACGCCAAGGTCCTAACTTGACAATGAGGATCGCAACGAATTTCAAACGAATTATTTATGCTCGCACATTTGAAAACCTTGGCAAATATATATCTTATAGTGGTCATCGCATGCTATCACACTTGCATCGGCATACGCCTAACGAGCACAGTGGTGCTCTAAGTGTTTTTCTAATCATCTATTTTCAGTTTTTTCAGCGAATCAAGAAATTTGGAAGCTTGAAGAATTCTTAGTTCTTCAATGCAGCAAGCTACACTGAAGAACTGGGGGCTAGTTGTTATGACATATTTTGGCATGTCTAACAATCTCCCAAATTTCTAATAATTATTAATTATTAATTCAGATTAATAATTATTACTTAACCGCTAAGTTATATCCTCTCTCTGAAATGAGGAAAGAATCAATCTCAATCAATCAATAACGAAAAATATCTCCAAACGATATTCTTCAAATCAGGAAGATATCACAACGCTAAGATTAAATCAGATAAAATCAGTAATTACCCAGATTAACGAAGTTTATCCCTAAAGTCTCTAAGGGATAGACACAAATCAATTTCACAGAACTGCGTGGGCTTGATCCTATATAATGATAGGTACGTAGGCATCTTGGCAGAAGATATGACCGATACACGAGACATATCGAGACACCTGCCAAGTCCAGCCGCCTCTTTTTTCATAAACCCTACATCCCTAAAAACATCCCCATATTCACAAATTCACCCTATTATTCCAGCAAACCTCCGATTTCGTGTTGTTACGAAATTCCTCCAACAACAATAAGCTATGTCATGCATTTGCTTATCCAGTTATCCTGCCCTCGTGTTCTGTGTTCTATTTCACCGAAGTCAACAAGGGTCATCAACAATGTGATTTATTTATACCATTTGTTTAAATGTAGTTATAAAATTAAGTGTAGATATATTTCATTAAATATGTGCCAGATCTATTTCTGAAGCTTATAAAATTTATTTTATTATAGACTTGGATAGTGAGCTACAGTTGCGTGCTTCCGAGATTGATTGATTTTCTGTTATTCATTTTTACATAAATCAGGTACGAATTCTAATTCCTTTCTTTTAAATTAATTCATTTATAATCGCTAGGTTCATTATCGAGTTAAATTCATAAATTATGATTTATTGTATTCTTCTTAAAAATCCTATTAAAAATTCTTTATTCTTTTCTTTCCATTTAATTATTCGTTAGATTTATTGTAAACTCATTTTTTCTAAAATTGTGAGCTCTTGTATTCTGTGTGTACTTTTTAGTTCACACCCTTATGTTTGTTTCATATTCCTTCTTTTTGGAATTATAGTTGCCTCACTCATTTTTATTTGTTTTGTTTCGCAATTGTATTGCGATATTGTTTTGTTCTGTTCAGTTCAGTTTCGTACAATGAGTCTGGCAATATCTTGTAACCTTTTTGTTGGGCTCTAATACGTATCTGTGTGGGTTAATCACAGACAATGTTCACATGTAGTTCGGAGTAAAGGTGAACTAGGCATTTACTCGCATCGGTGCTGTGAGTATGCGAGCACATCTCTGGGGTATGAGATTGTGTTTAGATCATGATCGCTTTTGTTTTGTTGGAATGCTTTATGCATTTCATGTATTTCTTCTCGTGGATTGCCGGAGAAGAAATGTCTGGACTGTACTCGCTTTGTGATCCGGACTTAGCGAGTACAGGTTATATAAGAGACCCTTATTGTACCCACCTTATTTGTGTTTCTGCCTTTTATTTGTTGAACTTTGTTTAGTTTCTTTTGTACCGTCGGCTTAGTTATTTATGATTGCATATTCTGTTATATTATATTCTTACTGGGCATTTGGCTCACTCATATTATTTTCCTTCCACATGTAATCAGGGGTAAACAGGATTGAGATGAGTGATGCCAACCAGACTTTAGCTGCAGTCTGTATAGTTGTTTAAATAATTTCGAGGACTTGTTAGATTTGTTTTTAGACTTGACAGTACTTTTATTTTGATGATTAAAATATTGATATTTATTAGGATTATCGATTATTTTTGTTTCAATTTAATACAAATTATAATATATTCGTCTATTAGTTAACAGTCCGAAAAGTCAGGTTGTTACAGTTGGTATCAGAGCTAAGGTTATAGATTCTGTAGACTGTCTTTTAGGCATTGACATGTGAGTTGGGTTGACTTCGCATGGGTAGGATTAAGACTTTTAATATTGACTTGTGATTTGATTATTTTTCGTATGTGCACTCACGAAAGTGTTCGCAGGATGCCGCCAAAGAAATCTAATGCAAGCCAAAACACTGGGGGAAATGTTACTCAGCAAATTGTGATGGATCAAAACACTTTTATGAATATAGTGGAACTGGTGGCGGCTTGGCAAACGCAGAATCCTGGTGGTAACACACAAAATCAAGGAGGCTAGACTATGTTTGATCGCTTTATGAAACAAAGGCCTAATTGCTTCAAGGAGGCTAAGATACCGATGGATGCTGAAGCGTGGATTGATCATATGGAGAAGATCTTTCGAGTACTGAATTGTTCAGAGGTGGAAAAGGCCCGTTTTGGCATTAACCGGCTTGAGGGGGGACGCTAGCATTTGGTGGAAGTAAGTGGTGGCTTCTCACGCAGCTGGATATGATAATACTGTCACTTGGAATGTGTTTAAGGCACGGTTCGATCTGCCAGTATTCGCGAGGAGTATGCTCGAGAATATAAGAGCATAGTTCAGAAGGAGGATGAATCTGTGGCTGACTTTCAGATCAGGTTTCAGAGATTGGCTGGCTACGCAAGATCCATTGCTGGTGCGGAAGAAGATAAAATCATGAAATTCAAGTGGGCTCTGAAGACTTCGATCCGTAACCACATCATAGCAAATCGCTACACTACCTGGATAGCTTAGTGGACAGTGACAGAGATCAAGAACTTCATCAAACTGACTTCTTTAAACAGCTGGACATGCAGAATCAGAAAAGAAAAAGGGACGATGACTATACCGAGCAGAGCAAGAACTCTAAAAATAATAACGGGTCTTCTGGTGGATTCGAGAAAAATGATCATGGGTACAACACGCGAAACTTTCGACAGAGAAATGGAAATCAAGGAAATGAGAATGGTGGAAAGCCTCGTTATCAGCGTTGTGGAAAGATGCATGGCAGAAATACATGTCATTGGACTACTGGCGCATGTTTCAGCTGTGGTAAACACGGTCACACTGTTCGAAACTACAAGGTCCTATATAATAAGCACGATGACCGTGATGATCAAGGTGGAAGTAATAATCAGAAAATTACCGCAAAAGATGCTACAAATAATTAAGGTACCATTCCAAAATTCTTTAAACTAGTAAAAGTAAAGATTTATTTTTAATGTCAGTATAAAAAAAATATCTATTTGTGGACACTCAATGCGTGCAGCCTATTTAGTTTACATGTGAAATTTTGTTGGCACTCTTATATGGTGATAACTAGATATTTTTGGCTTTATAAAAAATATATATATTAATTGATTGTCCTTTGTGCGAGATTCTCATATTTCTCCAAATTAGATGTGAATGTTGAATTTCGAGGACGAAATTCTATTAAGGAGGGAAGAATATAATACCTCGTGATTTTATGGGTTTAGTTATTCTACTTTGTTTTTATTTTATATAAAGATAATAAAATTCTATTTTTATTTAATTGTTTTACAAATGTATGTGTTTATTTAATTGGATTTATATTGTTGTATTTAAGATAACTACGTGTGTATTGGTAGTTAGCATGATGGTCGTATTATTAGGTCAGTTATTTTCTAAATTAAGATATGGTTTATCTCAATAGCCCTATATAAGTATTACAACCGTGTCTTGCATACGTCGAAGAAAAGGGTTAAGAATCCGTTCCGAGATAAGGTACAATTTATAGGTGTGTTGCTTCTTTTATTATTAATTAATTATGTATACAATTATATGTCAATCTAATTTAATTTGTTTATGTGCCATGTTGTTACTCTCCCCTGTTTTTGTCTGTGCAACCTGTAATCCTACCTTTGCTATCTCCTCTGCTATTACCAGGTACAAAAACTCTTTTCTTATTATAAATTGTTATTATGTGATTTAAGTGTTTATGAGGATACATGTTTTCTTTTTATATATTTGAATTAGGTTTTATTTATTAATATTTAATCTATATTTGTTATGCATTTATGTAAGAAATTATTATATATTTCAAAATTATGGTTCCATGTATTTGGAAATTATATATTATGTGAAAGCATGTAATGTTGTAGAATTGATTTATTATTTATAATGACTTTATAAATTTTTATTGACCAATCTTTTTAATCAATTTTTGTTATACAAAAAAAACATGATTTTATATACTTTTGACTTATACTGTTTAGCATTAATTATTTGTAATTTATTACTAACATTTATACGATTTTGTTATGTTGATAGAGAGAATTACCAAAATGCCTATTTTTCACAAGTTTTTGCCCAAAATACTGATTTTGAAAAAAATGGCCCGAAATACCGACGGGATACGCAGTTTCGGCTTCCGTATTAGCTGAATACGGTACACCGTCTACCGTATTATACATGATACGGAACACGGTATTCCGTGTTAGCGTGATACGGAACACGGTGTACCGTATTCAGGCATGATACGGAACACGGTGTACCGTGTTTTTGCATGATACGGAACACGATGTACCGTATTATGCATGATACGGAAGATCGTGTTCCGCAACACCCCTTATATCACGGTACACGGTTTATCGTGTCTGGTCAGTAAAAAGGGCAAGCATGGCTCCCATATGAATATTTTGGGCCATCACCCTACTTTATATGTGAAATTTAATTATATATTTAATTGCTCATAATGATTATTCGGAGATTCATTGTAAGTGGAATTTTGTTAAGAAATTGGATACTACTGTGTTAGCTATGTTGATTTGTATTAGTCAAGTTTTTGTATTTAATTATTTAATATAGTAATTAATGATGGGTCCATTTTATATGTGTGTGAGTGAAGCAATCTGTACATATTATTATAGGTCATTAATTGGATAGACAAGTCTTTCTAAAAGTATATATGAGTTTTTATATGAATTAGGAATTTTTAAATATTTAATGTGATTTTAATTATAATTTTTCATATTTCACATTATTCTACTAAATTCGCTTGTTTTATATTTTATAAAGTATTGTGTGATTGTATAGCAAAATTATGTTTTAAATATTAATGTGTTATTAATACATGTGTGTATAATAAATGTACATTTTAATTACGACATTTTTTAAAATGATGTTGCAGTAGAGCTAATTTCTTACATTTGAACACTCTGTAGTCACTGTAGTTTGAATACTAATCATGTTAATAAGCTGTGTCATGCATTTGCTTATCCAGTTATCCTCCCCTCGTGTTCTGTGTTCTATTTCACCGAAGTCAACAAGGGCCATCAACAATGTGATTTATTTATACTATTTGTTTAAATATAGTTATAAAATTAAGTGTAGATATATTTTATTAAATATGTGCCAATCTATTTCTGAAGCTTATATAATTTATTTTATTATAGACTTGGATAGTGAGCTACAGTTACGTGCTTCCGAGATTGATTGATTTTCTGTTATTCATTTTTACATAAATCAGGTACAAATTCTGATTCCTTTCTTTTAAATTAATTCATTTATACTCGCTAGGTTCATTATCGAGTTAAATTCATAAATTGTGATTTGTTGTATTCTTCTTAAAAATACTATTACAAATTCTTTATTCTTTTCTTTCCATTTAATTATTCGTTAGATTTATTGTAAACTTATTTTTTCTAAAATTGTGAGCTCTTGTATTCTGTGTGTACTTTCTAGTTCACACCCTTATGTTTGTTTCATATTCCTTCTTTTTGGAATTATAGTTGTCTCACTCATTTTTATTTGTTTTATTTCGCAATTGTATTGCGACATTGTTTTGTTCAGTTCAGTTCAGTTTCGTACAATGAGTCTGGCAATATTTTGTAACCTATTTGTTGGGCTCTTAGACCGGTCTGTGTGGGTTAATCACAGACAATGTTCACATCGAGTTTGGAGTAAAGGTGAACTAGGCACTTACTCGCATCGGTACTGTGAGTATGCGAGTACATCTCTGGGGTATGAGATTGTGTTTAGATCATGATCGCTTTTGTTCTGTTGGAATGCTTTATGCATTTCATGTATTTCTTCTCGTGGATTGCCGGAGAAGAAATGTCGGGATTGTACTCGCTTTGTGATCCGGACTTATCGAGTACAGGTTATATAAGAGACCATTATTGTACCCACCTTATTTATGATTCAGCCTTTTATTTGTTGAACTTTGTTTAGTTTCTTTTGTACCGTCGTCTCAGTTATTTATGATTCCATATTCTGTTATATTATATTCGTACTCGGCATTTGGCTCACTCGTATTATTTTCCTTCCACAGGTAATCAGGGGTAAACGGGATTGAGATGAGTGATGCCAACCAGACTTTAGCTGCAGTCTGTATAGTTGTTTAAATAATTTCGAGGACTTGTTAGATTTGTTTTCAGACTTGACAGTTGATATTTATTAGGATTATCGATTATTTTTGTTTCGATTTAATAAAAATTATAATCTATTCGATATTCGTCTATTAGTTAACGGTCTGAAAAGTCGGGTTGTTATAGAAGCACTAGTACAAAATTGACTTTTTACGTCGCACATTATACGTCGGTCATATAAAAAGGCGAGGTATATGATGATATTGTACGTCGGTTGAGGAAAAGGCGATGTATATTTACATTTTAAAATCTTTTTTACGTCGGTTATTGAAAAAGGCCGACGAAAATGATGATATTATACGTCGGTTGAGAAAAAGGCGACATATATAATGCTATTATATACCTCGGTTGAGAAAAAGGTGACGAATATAATGCTATTATATACGTCGGTTGAGGAAAAGGCGACGTATAAAATTCTCTTTTGCGTCGGGCTAGGAAGAACCGACGTATAAAGTTTCATTTTTTATGTCACACTTTATATAACCGACGTATAAAATTATTATTCCCCAATTAAATTATTTTTCCCCAATTCACTAATCAAACACCACCTGCTCTATTCTTCCCCAATTCTCTCTCTCCCTCTCCCCCTCTCCCTCTCTCCCTCTAGCTCCATCCCTCCGTCTCCCTCTCTCTCTCTCTGTTTAATCTGTAGTTTATGTACACACCCACATATATACGCTTTTAAAAATACGACCTGTGTGTATATTGTAGATAGCGCCCAACTTCAACCCCTTCTTCTCCACCCCACCCCACCTCCATAACCACCGCCACATCTCCGACCACCCCACCCCGACCATCTCCGACTACCTCTTTCTCCATCTCCGACCACAAACTCAATTAAAACTCTGATTTACAACCCTCCACCTCCTCCCCTCTTTCGATTAGGGCCGCAGGCCAAGCTTCTGTTGGTATTGGCGGCGTCAACGACGTCTTCTGTTGGAATGTCACCAAACGTGCTATTGGTGTTGAAATCAACAAACATGCCCATTTTTTACTCTCCTGTGCTTATTTTTATCTTTGCCATTGGTTCGAACCATACCCCTTAAATTGTTTATTTGTAATTCAAGAATCTGTAATTTCTATTGATGAGCAACTTCCAAAGGTATGCCCCTACGAGATATTTAGAGCCTAGATAAAGATAATGAAGATATGATGTATTCCCTATAGAAGGTGGAATTGACGTAGTGAAATGATTGTTTCGAAGATCAAGCTAATGAAGCTTAGACCAAGAGACAAACTCAGTTGGTAGTTATCCTCCAATATTGTTGTGATGCATATATTTCTAATATCTACAAAATGATACAAATTGTTAGGAAATCCACCTCGAAACAGTAAACCATTTTTATTTGGGATTGAGCCCGAAAGTTGTTTTGATAGAGGTCAATTCCCCTGAAAAAGGAAAGATTTTTAATATGAGGAGAAAATGTGCCCCCTACTGTTTGGAAGAGAGTTTTAGTGCCATAACCCACTGTCATCTGCGGTTGCAAGTAACGCCTATCCAATGACAGAAGTAGACGAAATTGTTCCAAGAGTCTAGGACACCTAATGGGTCAGCTATCACTGAAGCCTTTATAGAAAGCAAAGCTTGTTGATCTGTGATATCGTAAATGAATATACAAAAATTGTTGACTTTGCTTATACAAACATGAAAGGAATGAGTGAGATTCAATCATAAAGCACTTTGACAATTGAATAGAATCAAGCATTAGTACTCAACATAAATCCTAAATTAGGCTCTAGAGAATCAGGTAACCTCCGGTAACTAAAACATTTCAAGGAGAATAAAGCAAGTACGTTTCAATAACATGTACTTCAAACTTTAGAAAGTATAATGAATTAATCAAAAACAATTATTCTAAATATTAGCAAATAAATATGTTAATTTGAGAAACAATAAACTAACACGAACGTTTCTCTACTAATTTTTTAAGCTTGGTTATTAAATAATGCGGTTTAAGGATAACTGAGCTGAAAATAAGATCAATATTCAGTGAATAAACTAAAAAACAATATCTGAATAACGAAACCTTCATATTCTTCTGGAATTCCTCTCCGTCAACACCCAAATTTCAATTTTCACTGTCCTAAGATTTTATATATACAGCCAAATAACTCTGTTGTGCCATCAATTGATTCAAAACAATTTCAAATTCAAAGCTAAACCCAAGAAATTCACAAAATCGCAATCTTTAATTCATCACAAACAATGCTGCTTTGTCAGGAGAAAAAGACTGATTGTTGGAATTTAAAAATTGACTTCTTAATTAGGAGAAGAATATATTTTCTTCATACTTTCCCCAATTTTAACCTTAACAATCCCCAGCCACAAGTAATAAGAGTGTTACCTTGCTTATCTAGATTATTAGAATAAGCAGAAATAATAGGATATTCATACATTTTACAGTATTAAAAGGTTTCTCTTCATGGAAACACAACCCTTTTGTGCAGTACATTCTTATTGTAGGCATCAAAGCAGTTGTGTATAATGTACCACAATTTCTATTAGAGTTACACAGAACGTGTTAGTATATATCGTAACAAGCAAACCTAATATTATGAATGTTAAGCCCTGTTTTAATTTAAGTAACAAACAGATAGAAATTTGTTACATCAAGCAGTAAAAACAAGAATATCACTCTATGCAGTAACAATGATATTACATCTAGTGCTAGCAGTGGTCCCAACTGACAGTACCATTATTTTGTTTTGCTAGTTTTAATGAGCTGTCTCTTTTGTTCCCTATGTTGATTCTATCTGTTATTTATGCAGCTTGTTCCCATCTTCTTTTCTGTATCAATGTTTTATCAATAAGAAACAATGTTCAACCATTCTCTCTGTTCTCTCTTCTTCTTGTTTATTTTGCATTTATAAATTTGTCATGGTATCAAAGCCAGGTTCCAAAATCTTTGCTTATCTTTGTTGTTAATCCTTACTTTTAACTACTGTTCTATCGAGATCCAAATGGCTTCATTCGCTGCTATTGTTGCTGGATCTGTTCCATCGTTGAGCTCTACATCAACAGACTCAACAACCACTGTTACAACAACCATTGATTCAAACCACCCATACTTTATTCAGAACTCTGATAACCCAGGTATTCCTCTGGTAACACAACTTCTTACTGAACAGAACTACCAACAATGGAGTAGATCTGTATCTATTGCTTTATCTGCAAAAATGAAACTAGGAATGATTGATGGATCTCTTGTTAAACCTAGTAATACTTCTACTAACTATGCTTTATGGATTAGATGTAATGATATGGTTATGTCTTGGCTGTTAAATTCTATCTCTACTGAAATCAGAAATAGTGTTGCCTATTTCTCTACTGCTAAACAAATCTGGGAAGACTTAGCTATTAGGTTTTCTCAAACAAATAAACCCAGAATCTTTCAACTTAGAAAAGAACTTGCCTCTACGCATCAGGGTAACATGTCCATCACCTCATATTTCACCAAATACAGAACCCTTATGGCTGAAATTGACACTCTGTCCCCTATCCCCAAATTTGTTTGTGTCAATAGTAATTGTACTTGTGAAAGTGCCTTGAAATTGGAAAAATATGAGGATATGGTGAAACTGAGCCAATTCTTAATGGGCATGGGAGATCAATATACTGCCGTGAGAGGCCAACTTCTAATGATGAGACCAACCCCTAATTTAAACCATGCCTTCTCACTCCTTCTTCAGAAGAATCTCAGAGAGAGTTTTCTGCAAACTCACCTCCTATCTCTGAAAACATGGCCATGAATGTGAGGTTTAACAGCAGGCCTAAGGTGTCTAATCCACCTACTGGATCCCAAAGAAGAAACACTGTTGATACTAACCTAGTATGTGAGAATTGTCAAAACACAAGGCACCTCAAAGACAAATGTTTTTATCTTTATGGGTACCCTGAATGGCACAAACTCTATGGAAGGCCAAAGCCAAAACTGAAGAGATTCTCAAACTCTGGATTCAAAGCTGCAGCACAAGTCTCTGTCAAAGGAAATACCAATAAAACACAACAACAACACAACGTACTCAGTATATCCCGCATGAGCAGGGTCTGAGGGGGGTAGGATGTACGCAATCATGCCCCTACACAAAGGTAGAGAGATTGTTTCCGGTTTTTTTTGACCCCCGGCAGGAGTCGAACCCGTGACCTCACGGTTCACGGATTGGGCACTTACCACTGTGCCAACTCAACCCCTTAGTCAAAGGAAATACCAATGAAAGTGTAAAAGATCACTGGCTGTTGAGAGCAACAAGGACAATTGCAACTTATCAGATGCACAGTGCCAGCAGATTGTGAGAATGCTTCAAGAAAAGATGTCACCTAGCTGGACAACAGGTTCTTCAAACCCTCAATTATCTGGTACATCTCAATACTCCTCTGAATTGTCCAAAAATTTCTTTAGCTCAACTGTTATTGCAAATTCTACTCATGTTATCAATAAGCCTAATCCTAATTTATGGATTCTTGATTCTGGTGCCACTAATCACATTACTTTTCAATTACACCTCTTGCACAATGTTAAATCTTTAAACTCTGTTCTTCATCTTCCTAATGGAGAAACTGAAAATATTACTCACATTGGTAGTATTAAATTTTCTTCAGATTTAACCTTAAATGAGGTTCTGTGTGTACCTACATTTCATTGCAACCTTATTTCCATTTCTAAATTAACTACTCACTCTCCATGTGTGGTTTCCTTTTCCAATTCTAAATGTTTAATACAGGACCTTACTTTGATGAAGGAGAGAGAGAGAGAGAGAGAGAGATTGGTGACTGTCATGAGGGACTTTACAAGTTAAATTCAACCTACTTTAAGCCTTATTGTAGTTTTGTTATTCAATCAAGCCATGTATCAGATCTTCCTCACCCTATGTCTAGTGAAGTTTCTTGTAATAAGTCTGATAGTACTTGTCTTTGGCATCTGAGGATGGGCCACCCCTCTGTAGCTGTTTTGAAAAAACTGCAGTTTATCAATAGTAAAGCAAATCTTTCTCAGCCTTGTGATATCTGTCATTTTTCTAAGCAAAACAGACTTACTTTTATAGATAGCTCTTCTTACAGTAAACACAATTTTGATCATGTGCATATTGATGTGTGGGGGCCTTAAAAACAGGTGACACACAACAAATGCTCTTATTTTTTAACTATTGTTGATGATCACTCTAGAGCAACTTGGGTTTTCTTGTTTGTCCATAAAACTCAAGTACCTAACTTAATCAAACAATTTATTTCTTATGTCAAAAATCAATTCAAAACCACTGTTAAAACCATAAGAACAGATAATGGTTCTGAATTCACCAATTGTGATATTACAACATTTCTGTCTGATTCTGGTATCGTTCACCAAACAAGTTGTCCCTACACTCCCCAACAAAATGGGAGAGTTGAAAGAAAACACAAACACCTCTTAAATATTGCAAGATCTTTGAAATTTTACTCACATATGCCTAATAGTTTTTGGGGTGATTTTGTTCTTACTGCCCATATTGTTAACCTTCTTCCTATTAAACAACTTAATTATAAAAGCCCCTATGAACTCCTATTTAACACCATCCCAAAATATCAACATCTTAAAGTGTTTGGCTGTTTGTGCTATGCCACTGTCACTGGTCCCAGTTCAGACAAATTCAGTCCTAGATGTGTCAAAGGTGTTTTTATAGGGTATCCCTTTGCAAAAAAGGGGTATAAAATCCTGGACTTGGCCACCAGAAAGTGTATTCTGTCCAGAGATGTTTATTTTGTTGAGACAGAATTCCCTTTTAAATTTGAACCATCTCCACCTTATGACAAAACATTCTTGTTTCCTATTCATAATAATTCATCTCATACTTCTGTCTTGGCTATTACTGAAACTTCTGAAAATATTATTCATGAACCCCTTACTTTTACTCATAATGATACATCTAGTCCTTCTTCTCCTTATAATGATACCCCTGCAAATAATATCCCTCTTGATTATCCAAATGTTAGACCAACCAGAACTATACAACTTCCTAGTAAGTTTAAGGACTTTGTTGGTTTACCTGCTAATTTACCTCAGTACATCTCTCAACTCTCTCATTTCACACCAGATCAAGGTATGTGTTCTACAAACTAATGCACCTATCCTCTTCAAGATTATATATCTTATGATAAATTTACTCCTACCTATAAAGCTTATGTACAAGCTACATCTCAAATTTCTGTTCTTAACACACTTGCTCAAGTTGTCAGTAATCCTCACTAGTGCAAAGCTATGAAAGCTGAAATTGATGCTTTAGATCATAACAACACATGGACAATTGTCCCTCAACAGCCTCATCAACATATTGTTGACCACAAGTGGATCTTCAAGGTAAAATATAATCCTGATGGTTCTGTGGAAAGATATAAGGCACAATTAGTTGCAAAAGGGTTCACACAAATAGCTAGTCTTGACTACTTTGAGACATTTGCACCAGTTGCTAAAATGGTCACTGTCATACTCTTCTTAGCAATGGCAGCATATAAACAATGGTCTCTCACTCAGATGGATGTTGCAAATGCTTTCCTCAATGGTGATTTAAAAGAAACTGTATATATGAGATTACCTCCTGGTTTCAGAATCTTGTCATCCCAGCAGGGGTTCCAGAAAGATGTTCCTATGGTTTGCCTTCTCAAGAAATCCATCTGTGGCCTCAAACAGGCTCCCAGAGACTGGTAAATCAAATTGTCTTATGCTCTTCTATCTTTTGGTTTTCATATGTCTCACAGTGATAATAGCCTGTTCACTTTGAACAAAGATAAAGAATTTGTTGTTGTACTTGTCTATGTAGCTGATATGCTCATTACAGGATCCTCTTCATCTTTGATTACTACTGTCAAAAAGTTCCTGCACTCTCAATTTCAAATCAAAGATCTTGGCCCTCTAAAATACTTCCTAGGAATTGAAGTGGCTAGGTCAAGCAATGGTTTCTACCTCAACCAAAGAAAGTATACTTTGACTTACTAAAGGATACAGGCCTATCTGCAGCAAAACCTTTAGTAGTCCCTATTGAGCAAAATCATCAATTATATTAAAGAATGAATCTCCTCTGCTCTCTCCAGCAAGCATTACTACCTACAGAAAATTGGTAGGAAGGCTGATCTACCTGACCATTACTAGACCTGATTTATCATATTCAGTACATGTGTTATCTCAGTTCATTGCTGCTCCTAGAACTTACATCTTCAAGCAGTGTACAAGGTTCTGAGATACTTGAAACAATCTCCAGGCCAAGGCATTGTTATACCTGCTTCAGACTCTCTTCAACTAACTACCTTTAGTGACTCTGATTGAGGAGGATGCCCCTCTACCAGGCACTCTATCACTGGTTTCTGTATTAAGCTTGGACCTTCCTTAATATCTTGGAGATGCAAGAAACAACACACCATCTCCAGATCCTCTGCTGAAGCAGAATATTGAGCTATGGCAGACACATGCTGTGAAGTTACTTGGTTATTGGCTCTTCTTAAAGATCTTCAATTACCTCAGTTACTACCAGTTCCTTTCTATTGTGACAGCAAGTTAGCCCTATACATTGCTGACAATCCTATGTTCCATGAAAGAAAAAAACATACTGAAATTGATTGTCATCTAGTTCGAGAGAAATTGCAGCAAGGTCTTATTCAAACATTCCTTCTGCCTACTTCTATGCAACCTGCAGACATGTTCACTAAGGCAGTGGGTGCTTCTCAGCTAGCGTATTTTAATTCCAAGCTGAATGTTTGTAACCTGTTTCAACCATCCAGCTTGAGGGGGGATGTTACATCAAGCAGTAAAAACAAGAATATCACTCTATGCAGTAACAATGATATTACATCTAGTGCTAGCAGTGGTCCCAACTGACAGTACCGTTATTTTGTTTTGCTAGTTTTAATGAGTTATCTCTTTTGTTCCCTATGTTGATTCTATCCGCTATTTATGCATCTTGTTCCCATCTTCTTTTCGGTATCAATGTTTTATCAATAAGAAACATTGTTCAACCATTCTCTCTGTTCTCTCTTCTTCTTGTTTATTTTACATTTATAAATTTGTCAAAATTTACAAATGCAAAGAGATAGATAGATAGGAAAAATAGTGTTTCATAAATAAGATTCTCCTTTGTCAAATTAGGAGTGTAGATTTCGAGATGCGTATATTTTCACTCTCACCTAGGCTATATCCTTCGCTGCAGAAGTTTGTCGCTTGCCACATGTAAGTGCTTGATAGCAACATTTATGTCAATGCGGTCTACTGGCCTTTCAACTGAACATAATATTCCCACTTCAAAAGTTGATGTCAAGCATACCTCCATGATCGCCCAGCTATATGATTTATTTTTTTTCAAGGCAGGATCTTCTTGCTCTAGCACGATCTGTGGGTCAACAATGTCCATCACTCTTTGTGGAAGAGCCTCCCTCACATAGTCATGAAGATTATTACCATTCCCCATTACTATGCTGCTACTTGTAGGTCGTTTTCCCGAGAACAATTCTAGAATAAGAATTCCATAACTATATATGTCTCCCTCTACAGATATTTGCCCTCCCATTCTATAATCTGCACAACTAAGAGGTTAAAAAAAGGGAAAACAATTGACCTCTTACTATATTTCATAGTTCTTTAAGTTGAATATACTCGCTGCTCAAGATCTTTAAGTATAATATTGTAATCATGTAACTCGATCAATAATGTAGAGTATTGCTAAACAATAATGGAAAAATAAACATTCATAATTACCTGGTAGAACATATCCAATTGTTCCATGGACTCCGGTTGAACTTGTTTGTACTTGATTTTTGTCACTTGTATTAGCAAATGAGAACCTTGCCAAACCAAAATCACCAATATGAGCAACGAAATCCTCGTCAAGAAGAATGTTACTTGGCTTTATGTCAGAATGAATGATTCTTGCATGACTATGATGTGTAGGTAATCCCCTCCTAGTGCAACTTTAATCTCAATATTTAGTCTTTGAAGTATAGTTAAATTTCTTACATTCCCTTGACGATGATGGGGACTTGGATGCAACCAGTTGTCCAAACTCCCATTACTTATGAACTCAAAAACCAAATCTTTGAAGTCATTTCCCTTAAAATCGGTGCTACAGCAAGCTGTGATGATCTTGATAAGATTCCGATGACGAATGTTCCTCAACATTTCACACTCTGCCAAAAAACTCTTGTTGGCTCCACACACTTCAACGTTTAGTACCTTCACAGCAACTATGTGTTCTACCGATTCGAGAACTCCTTTATAAACAGAACTGTATATTCCTTCCCCGAGCAAATTGTTTAGAGAAAACTCATTTGTAGCGAGTGAAAGGTCTTGGTATGAAAGTTTGGGATATTGGCTATCTTTTAATACTGGAATGGGGTCATTCAACTTCTTGAAATTTTGACGTTGATAAAAAATCAAAACAAGACATGCTAAAAAGATACCGAGGGATGCAAAAACTAGGGTGAGTATCATTCTAAGGGAAAATGCTTTTTTCTTATTCCTCGAGACTTTTACAGGACAAGCATGCAAGCGCAATGCTTGAATACCTCCACAAAGTTCCAAATTTCCAATGATCGAAAAATCACTAACGTTTGAAAAGATACCTTTTTTGACACTTGGCCTCCAAGCTTGTTGTGTGACAGGCTGAGAAATATCAAATGAAACTCATCAAAAAAACTTGGAATACACCCAGAGATATTGTTGTTTGAAAGGTCTAAAATGCAAGATTTTTCAATGCTCTGAAAGATGATGGAATTTCACCTTGAAAAAGGTTTCCCTATATAGCTCCTGCAACATCAAACATCCATCAAGGGTAGTAGGTATATCTCTTGTGAATTTGTTATATGGAAGATCAAGTCCAACCAATTGTTTGAAGCTACCAATGTTGGATGGAAGTGGGCCAACGAATAGATTCTGGGATAAATCAAGGAATAGAAAATGGGAAGAAAACACAATTTCATCAGGTATTACACCGCTAAGATTGTTGTTAGCAAGGGACACTTGCTCTAGAGTTGAGATGTTAAACAATTGAGTAGGTATGCTTCCTTGGAGCATATTATTTTCCAAATTGAGATGAACTAATTGAGTAATGTTGCTTATGGAAGTTGGAATTACTCATGAAATGTTGTTATCCAACAAACCTAGTCTGCTTAACTTTGATAGCTCTCCAATTGATTCTGGAATGCTCCCCGTTAACAAGTTGCCATACAATAAAAGTACTCTCATGTTCAAAGGTTTTCCAATTTCATGAGGTATGCTTCCGTATATGTGATTTTCGTACAGATACAATCGCTCCATTGTGGTAGAGAGATTTACAATTGAATAGGGGAACTCCCCTCTTAAACCATTCTCGTTTAAGCCTAATTTCTTTACATGGGTACAATTAACCAAAGAATTGAAGAAGCTAAGTCAATGGACAACATATTCTCTCCAAGTAGATTCTGACCCAGATTTAGCAATTGAAGATTTGGAAAGCTACCCAAATTATCTGCTATAGGCCCAGTAATATTGTTTCCCAAGATAGCAAGTATAACCAAATAGGACCCATTAACTATTGATGGTGGAAGCGGGCCGGAAAATTTGTTTGCACCAACATGGAACTGTTGCAGCTTAGGAAGGGTGAAACCCAAATCTGTTGGAAGCGTTCCTTCTAACTCATTCTGGGTAAGATCAACAACATAGAGGAATGAATTGTTGTAAAGTTGTAGGGGAACCATACCGGACAAAGTGTTTGCTGACAAATCAAGAAACTATAATTTTGCAAGATGAGAAATATCAAAAGGTATCCCCCCCACTAGATTATTATAACCTAGATTAAGATAACGGAGAAATGATACATTCCCTATCGATGGTGGAATTGATCCAGTAAAATGATTTTTTGCAAGATTAAGCATCTCAAGCTTATACCAAGAAGAAAAATCAGGAGGTAGTTCCCTTTCAAGATCGTTGGTACCCATACTGATGTTTCTAATATTTACACAGTGACTCAAATTGGCAGGAAATACTCCCTTAAAAGAATTGGAGTCCAGATAAAGATATTGTAGGCGAAATAGTCGACCAATTTCATTTGGGATTGAACCATGAAAGTTGTTTTGATCGAGGTGAATTCTCTCGAGAACGGAGAGGTTTCCAATATGAGGAGACAATGTACCCACCAAGTGTTGGGAACTGAGGTTGAGTGTTGTTACTCTCTGTAGTCTAGTACTGCTTAACGCCATTCCACTGACAGAAGTGAATGGAATTGTTCCATGAGTCTAGCGCACCCAACCGATCATCTGTTATGGACGTCTTAAAAGAAAGTAAAGCTTGGTGATCAGTGTCATTGCTTGAAAATGAAAATACATAAATTTTTGATGTTGCTAATGAAAGAAGAATAAAGAGAATGATGAATCGAAAATTCATGGTTGCACAATTAAAAAGAAAAAATGGCGAAGAAAGTATAGGTACTGGTAATGGTAGTGCAGAATCATACAACAAAACATATGTAGCCATTTTAACTAGTGCACCCTGCGTCTTTTTGCTGAAATCCAGACGATGAGTTTATAAATTATAAGCTAAAACAAAGTCAGGAAGCTCTAGTGAAGATGAGTTGAAAGTAGAAACCAAAATTAAGAGAATGATTATTTGGAGAAAGATGAAAGTCAAATGAAAAAAATGGGTGCAGGGATCAAGTGTTGGCAGGCAGAATGCAAAATTGCAATACAACAAAAACGTAGTCTCCACTTGTAGCACTTACAGAGACTTCACAGCAGTGCAAGTGCTACTTAAGGGTCTCGCCACCAAGCTACTTGTAGTTTTGTAGTTTTACACCATGTTTTTTCACACAAACTGGTAGGATCGTTATTAATAATTCAGTTATCTAGATCGTATCCTGACAAAAAAAAGTTATCTAGATCGTATAATCATAAAAGATTTGATTATCGTTTGTTAATATAATTCATGGTTAAATATAACCCTTCATTTGATTTTGATCAAGACTAAAGAAGCTGCTTGAGCTTGACGTGCTTCGGAAATTAAGAATCACAAGGGACAAACACTTTAAACTAAGCTTTATTTCATGTCTTCTTCCTGTGAAAGTGGATAGTTAAATTTTAAAAACAAAATCAGACATTACGTACTAAACTTCTATCAATCATCTAAACGTTCATACACAGATCAACATTTTTGTGGTCAGAAATCAACATTTATCACAGTGTCTTTTTGCTCAACTCCAAAAAATGACGACTTAGTAAGGTTAAGCAAAGTCAGGCAGGTAGATGTTAAATAATATATGTTGTAGCATAAGATCCTTTAAGATTTTAGAGTGACTGGTTATTTAACATGGTATCAGAGCTCGGTTTAGGAGGGGACTTAGGTTCGAGTCCCTCCACCCTCATTTATTTAATTCATTATTTGTTGTCTTCATTATTTGCATTTGTTGTTCCGTCTGCCGTCTGTCTAATCAATCGTAGCGAAAAGTATCATACGATTGAGGGGGAATGTTAGTTGCGCTGGTAACATTAAAATATTAATATGAATAAATAAGCGATAATAAATATAATTAATAAGTATAATTTAAAAATGTATTTGTAGAAATTAAAATATTAATATGAATAAATAATCGATAATAAATATAATTAATAAGTATAATTTAAATATGTATTTGTAGAAAACTGAATGATAAAAGCATATAATGAATGGGTTTTATATCAAAATGGTCACTGTTCACGTTAAAATATCTCACCTAGCTACCCGATTTCCACGGGGACTCATTTAAAGCACTCAAATCACTATATATATCACTCTGTTAAATTTAGAAAAACTTTTTAACAAAATTAAAGATTTCTTTTGATAGATTAACTTTAGACATGCAATTGAGGATTTTTTGTTTGATGTTCAATAAATCAAGTACAAGAACAAATTATGGTTGACGTTGTTAATAGAAAATTAAAAAAAAAACATATGTATCTATGTTCATATATATGTTTTAACGTGCCTCCGCATATGTAATCGTAATTTATATTATATGAGCCATGTTGAGTACACTTCATCCTGTGATTAGCATTCCGCTGAGTTTTCTGTTAATATTTTTTTCTAAATTTAATGAAGTGATATATATATATATATATATATATATATATATATATATATATATATATATATATAGTGATTTAAGTGTTTTAAATAGTCACCGTTGAGATCGGGTAGCTGGGTGAGATATTTTAACGATAAGGCTGGTCACTTTGAATTATGTAGTTATAAAGAATCGAACATGGGTTAAAATTAAAGAAATTAAAATAAATAAATAAATAAATAAATAAATAAATATAGTTAATAAGTATTATTTAAAGATAAACTTGTAGAGAATTAAATAATAAAAGTATATAACAAATAGATTAGGGAGCCTGAGATGTATCTCAGGTAAGTTCCCTGAGATATATGGGATTTATATGTAAATATGTGGGGGGTATTTTCGTAAAATCAGAATTTTTTAATTAGCCTTGCGAGCCCAATCAAATTTAAAGTGTATTTTTCAAATATCTTAGGAAAAATTCCCTGAGATCAAGAGAAAATGACCAGAATACCTCAAAATGAGGTACCCATGGTCCAAAATGCCATTTTTCGGAATGCTCGGCCCTATCTACCCACGAGATGCACCTGTGGGAGTGGCGCATCTGTATCACTGTAGCTGCCAGAAAATCCTTCTCCCCGAGGCTTCTCTCGTCCGTCTGTTGGCCGGCAACATTGGCGATAAACGTCGACATCACTGATTTGCCTCACCACATCACTCCCAACCCACATAAGCACACCTACGTGAACGCAACCTCGTCCTCTTTCCCTTCCCCATGTCCGTTTCTATGCTAAGACCCCGCAGGGGCATGAACGACCTTGACAAAAAATCGAATCAGAAAATATGGTTGGATTAGGGGTTTCAAATCCGGACATTAAAACGTAATAAAATTGGTATGTATGTGTAGAGAATCGAATTACGATTCTATTGATATATAGAACGTGATCGGAAAGTTCGTGATGTGGATGAACGAAGAGGTACAAATTTCACGCCGGAATCGCCATTTTCGCAGCTCTGGAGACGACGACTCTGACGTCAGATGCGCAACTCAAACATGCGTATCATCGGATACGCATGTTCCAAATGCGTGTCTCAATCAACTGTAGCATCCACCCAACAGCGTGAAGATGACGTCAGGTGACGACAACACGCTTGTTACATATGCGTGTCACCTGATGCATGTCTTCAGCAAGCGTATCTAGCCTTGTCACTCTCCTGTCAGTAGCATGTCTTCGAGACACTCCTTCACCATTAGTGTGTCTGCGAGACACTCCTTCACCAGTAGCGCGTCCCGTGGGTATTTAGGGCCGCCCAAGTTGGCGGTAGGTATTTTGGTAATGGGAAGGGGAAAATGAGGTATTTTGGGCCTTCACCCTGAGATCAATCTCAGGGTCCTTTTTCTCTATAACAAATAAACTCTATTTAATTATGTAGTTATGGGGAATCGAACACGGGGTGAAATTAAAGAAATAAAATTAAATAAATAAATTTTGTACAATTTACGTAGTTGGAAGAAATTGAACCCGAACTAAGTGATAACCAAATTTGGTACTTTGGTACTATTTCGCGCCATTAAAACGTGGTTTTGCACATTAATAAAGAGTATAGATTAGAAGAAGTATTTATGTTTACTAAAATTTTAATCTTCAACATTATTTTATATGTTATGTTATGCAAATTTGCGGGGGATTTTTATTTTTAGCTAAACGTAAAAAAAATTATTTAAGTGTATAATTTGGATATATTTGAAATAATTGAAGAAGAAAAAATAACTGGTGGATATATTTTTATTTTCCCTAAAATAGCCAATATCACATGTACATTAACACACTTTTTAATCACTAAGTTAAATCAATCATAAACAAAATTCATATTTAAAATAATTATCTGTCAAAAAATTTACATTATTATTTAATCTAAATTTACATAATTTTGTATTAAAAATATTATATTAAGTAATAAGATTTTTTACCCAAATTAAAAAAAATGAGTAATTAATAAAGAAAATATTACCTTGACAAACTTACTTAACGACCTTAATTTTAATTTGGCAATATTTTAAAAATGAATCCAAGATTAGTTAGGATCGTAATTTTTCGATTCGAAACAATGTAAATTTAAATAGATTAAAAAATTTAATGTGAACTTAGTTTAATCCCATTTTAATCTAAAATTCATCCGATTTTAATAGCTGGACCTGAACACAAATATATTTGACCCGATCACATCCAAATATATCATAAGAGAAAGTTGATCTGATCCAAAATTTCTAAATGTGTTAATGTAACACCGCAGTCCCACATCGAGGAGATCTTGGACTTCAGTTCAGTTTATAAGGTAAAGTACTACTACTAATTGCACCAACAAATCATGATCTTTTAGGGGCTTATGATGGGCTTGTGGATTACCCAAGTTGTTGCATTTGGGTCAGTATACTTTGGCTTATTTTAGATTCGAAATTCGGACTCGACCCGATTTTCAAAAAAGGCTCAGGATTTGACCCAGGTTGTCACATATGGTATCAGAGCCGACTCTCGAAACACGAAGCCAGCCGGTATTATCCCAAAATGGCTAGAGAGGAACGATCTTGGACCTATGGGATATTCGTTCAGGCCTGAAGAGGACATCAGGAGTTTAAGTGGGGGGATTTGTAACACCCCAGTCCCACATCAAGGAGATTTGGGACTTCAGTTCAGTTTATAAGGTAAAGTAATACTACTAATTGCACCAACAAATCATGATCTTTTGGGGGCCTGTGGTGGGCTTGTGGATTACCCAAGTTGTTGCATTTGGGCCAGTATACTTTGGCTTATTTCGGATTCAGAATTGGGACTCGACCCGATTTTTGAAAAAGGCTCGGGATTTGACCCGGGTTGCCACAGTTAATCTGTACAAACAACCGTACTTAAAGGGTTAATATTTTCATTCGCTTATACAATATTTAAAAAAAAGGAAATTACATTTTTGCCCTTACCGGATGTTCTAATATAAAAATTCTGATCGATTTGAACGGAAATAGGACCGAGGTGTACAAAGTACATACTTAACGGGTAAGGAGGTACGTTTTTTTATTTGAGGATTCATGTGCATAAACGCTGAAATTTCATGGGCCAATATCTTAATAACCCTATAAAGTTTTTAGTATAGCTCTAGATCTTTGTATATAAATCTATCTGGTACTATATATTAAACTTCAACACAAGGACAAATATTGTCATTTTAATGGGTGCGAAATTACAATTTTACCCCTATTTTTAAAAAATTACAAAAATTACATCCTTTAATAATTATGTAAAAAAATAAAGAAATGATGATTGTGTTGGGATTTGAACCACTAACCTTCTACTCTCAAACTCATTCCTTAACCAATTGTGCTACAGTTAATTCTAAGTTTTATTTATGAAATTACAGTTTTACCCATATTTTTTATAAAATTACAAAAATGTCATCTTTTAATAATTATGTAAAAAATAAAGAAAATATTCTTATGTTAGGATTCGAACCACTAACCTTCTAGTTTCAAACTCATCCTTAACCAATTATGCTACATCTGATTCTGAATTTTATTTAAAAATCTTATAAGGTAAACCACATCTCTTCTCTTTTTGTCTCATACTTTTTTTTTTGAGTAAATGAAATGTTGGTTCATATTATTTCTAAAATATTGGATAGATAAAATTATTAAAAAAAAAATTTAATCGACTTGCATACTCTATAATTCTCTTTTGCCATTTTAAATAACTAGGGAATTATGCCCGCGCTACGCGCGCTCTAAGAAATTTATTTTTTAAAGATTATTTTAAATTTAAAATATAATAAAAATGTTATATTAATTTTATTAGTAACAAACATTGATTTTAATTTATAACATGTAATAATTATGTGTATAAACTTATGTGCTTTTGATAAGTAGTAACACATCATAAAAACATAAATAAGTATGAGTTAACATTCTATTAGTTTGAAGTATGAGTTGTGTATATAATAAGTTTTTGCGATTTTTGACGATAAAGGTGATGATATTTAAATTAAATAATTTTGTGAGAATTGTCAACACAGTTATATTTATATTATTGGAAAAGGAATTAAAAAAAGATAATTTATGACTTTAACTGTGAATCTCATTTTCTAACTATACGAAGCGAAAATTTGATTTGCTCAATAATATTAATTAAAATTTCCAAATGGTAACTTAACTTCATAAATATTATTTTCATTAAAATTCTTCAAAAGACAAACTACAATAACTTTATTTACAATCACATTCTAAATATAATTAATTTTCACAATTTTAAAAATAGATTAAATTTTAATAAATTTATTAAATTTTTTGATATCATATTTTAAAAGAATACATTATTTTCATTAATCATAATACTGATCTCATCCAATTTATAGATATAATGTATAAAAAAATTTGAATTAAAGATTTCTCGGCATCGGAGTGAGTTAAAGGTTTCTCGGCATCGCCTAACGACGACGCCTCGTAGTTTAAACACAATAAAATTATAAAAATCAACCTAAAAAAGAATTAAGAACTAAAAAAAGTTTAAATTTTAATTATTTTATAATTTATAGATTCATTACAAATTAATTATTGGTAAAGAAAATACACAATTTTATTTAAAATTACAAAGCATTTCATACATAAATTGACACCCATTTTATCATGCATATGCTAACTTTCAGAACAAAATCATACATATCAGTATATCACCCATTTTGTGAGCACCACCGCATACTCTCTACACAAATGTTGGCTTTTTGGACTCAAAAAGCTACTTGAAAGAGTATTTTGAATTAGAAATTTGTTATGTGTCTAGTTAATATACAAAAAGTTAACTCAAATAGTTAATTATCAAACAATTTGATATAAAAGAATTAATTTTAATCCGCTAATCAAAATGGCTAACTCAAGCAGCTAGTTAAAGCAGTTAACTCAATCCTCGATGCAGCAAGACTCGTGCACCATGCATCACCCATCTTCAACAAATAAGCAAATATAGTTAAAATCGTCCTACCGAATCTTCACTTCCATGAAAATGAGTCTACTGGACCAAAATCAATTTTCAAGTTAAATCACTTCCGGGTACTCCACTTAAAGTAAAATTTGAATAAAACTTTATTAAAAGAAAATAGAAGGCTACTTTAGAAATATGTTGTAATTTGTACTTGATTGAAATAAACTACAAAACTTTAAACTATTCATTCTTCACCTCTGCTTCATTTTCGCTGTCCAAGTCCCGGATCTTCTCAAGTTCCTTGTGAATAAAAAGAATTATACATCTCGCTATCCTTAAAAAGCCAATACAAAGAGTTATAATGGCCAACAAAACTATCAAGTACTCATGGCCCGTCAAATAATATGTAAAACAAAGTTAATGACAGAAATTCTTGGTATATTTATTAATGATGCTTAAAAGATAGAAAAATTTAGTTGACACTTAGTGTTATTTTCTGTGGTCAACTATGGACCAATTAAATTAAACCACATAACTACCAAAAGTAAGTTCAGAGAGTTTTGAAAAAATTAAATTAAATTTGGTTTTGAAAAAATTAATTTAGATATTTTTGTTGACTTTTTGTAAATTTAATTTATATACTTCATAAAATTAAATTTTATTTTACAATGAACTTTTATTTCATTTTAAAATACTAAATTAAGTTTTATTATATAAATAATCCTTATGCCGAATTGTGTATATTAAAAGAGATAAGAAAATGGTGTATAAAACTATAAATTGTGTAACAATCTCACATCCTTCTCTTAAAAATCTTCATAAAATCTATGAAATATAAATATTTCTTTACATTTGGTCATAATTGTTCACTCAATATGATAATATATAATTATTTGGTAGAGTGTGCTCGACGTTGTCGGTCCCATGTCAAAACTTTTATTTAAAAATTTATTATCAATAATGTAGGAAAATTGAAATCATGAATAAATTACATTATTGAGAAATAAGTTTTAAAACATATTTTTATAAAGTGTAAAACACTAAAAAGTGCACAAATCTAATATCCTTTTATTAATAATCTTAATAAAATCTATTAAAAATAAAACTTTGTGTAGTTGATTTTGTTTTTTAAGTTTTGAAACCAATAAGTAGTAATAATAATATGAATTCATAATTTTGTAAATTTTCATTGTATCTAATATATATAGTCTAACGGTTACTCGACGTCGCCGAAGGCGACCTCTCGTATTCTATTATTTAAAAAACTGTTATGATCATTTTAGGATAATATAAATAATGAAAATTTTTAATTTCTGAGAAATAATTTGTACGAAAAAAAAGAATAAAATTTTATTTTTTATTAAGTGTAAATCATTAAAAAAAGTGGACCAATTTCACATATTTATTTGATAATATATATAACATTCCTCTCATACCAAAATATATAAAAACTTAAAAAAACATTAATTTAATTGTTTATTCATGTTATATATGAAATTAAAGATTTAAAATTTTAGTTACGTAATTCTATACGGTATAAGCACAACCTACTTTACATGCACACTGATTCCTTTATACAATATTTAAATATAGAATTGAACCATATAGATAATTATATATATTTGCATTCAAATTAGGATGTAAAAATAAAAAATTGGGCCATCTAAGATCTATTGCAGTTATAATATAAAATTTTTATAAAATAATTTTAAAAATAAGAATATTAACTTTGTAAATGGAAAATATTAATTATAAATCAATATATTATAAAATCAAACATTAAGCCTATTATTTTTTACGTATGAATATAATCAATTCTTCGTTGGAATTTTTTTATTTTAATAATAGATGTGTGATAAAAGTAATGAAATTTTATTATAAATTTAAGAAAATAGAAAAAAAAAATTAAAACTTCCTCGAGTTGTTTGTTTATAAGAAAATTAACCTTTATGACCTATTTATATGTTTAATAGACAAATTGAAAAAAAAAATTACAAAAGAAAAAATCCAACCATTGTTACTTTGCTTCTGCATATTTTGGCAGGTAGAAGCAATAGTAATCTCCAAGCAAGCTTGGCAAAAATGATAGCTGCCGCCTGGTTGAGTATAAATTTATAATCCAGCTGAACGATTTGCGTACTCTTGAACCAGTGTACCGAAAAGTGAATGTCTCCCTAGCAAGCCAGATGGTTTGTCAAATTCTTTAACCAATCCTATTCAAGACAAAACAACAGAAAGTTAGCTAGAGAACAAAGCTGTTATAACAATCAGCAAACTTCTCATGTTAACACTATTTATAAAAACTTTCTGTATCGATTGTTTGTTAGATCTATAAACAACATAAATATTCATTCAGAAAGATAAGGAGTAAAGAGCAGATGAAACACACACCTGCATTCATAACCATAACCCTGTCACAATCCATGACTGTAGGAATTCTATGAGCAATGCTAATGATTGTGCATGCTTTAAAGTCCTCCCGGATAATTTTTTGAGTTACAGCATCAGTCTATGAATCAACAGAGGCAGTTGCCTCATCCATAAACAAAAGACGGCTACGTTTTAGCATTACACGACCCAAGCAAAGAAGCTACCTTTGTCCAACACTCCAGTTATCCCCATTATCAACAACTAAAAAGGTTTATCAGAAAGAAAAAAAATTCGTCAATGACAACTATAAATAGAAGAACAATTTAATGAAAAAAAGCAACATGCTGTGAATTTGGAATAACATTTGAGTATAAGAGGTAAATACCTAACGAATCAAGTTTTCCTGGTTTTGCAGTAACCACATCTTTAAGTTGGCATCGTTCAAGACTCTATAAGAGAGAAATTTTAGGTCAGCTAACAAACCAGAGCTTTTATCACTTCAATTTCAAAAATAATGAAAACATAGCGCCTCAATTACCTTTCATATATCTTCATCTGAGTGCATTTCCCATATTGAAACTCAGAAAGATATTTTAAAAATATTCTCTGTTTTAGGTTCATTTCTGAATGATTAAACTATAATCTGATAGTTTATCTACAAGAGTAGCAGCTGTGTATGAAATCTGAATTCCTTGTCTCTGAAATACAGAGCCGTCTGCACCACCAGTCTACCTCCAAAAACCAAAAAAAAATACATTTTTAGCTGCTAGTTGCATAAATTTTCCCTCCTCCCGGTAATGCAAAAAAGTACGTCTTGATATTAACAATCCATGTAATCAATTTTTATAAAAAGGCAGGTTGTTCCATCATATTTCCAAATCGATCACCCTGACTTGCTCGAAATTGTACTTCAAATTTATCTCATCCATTAAAGAGGTAGTTTAAGGGCATGGACTGACTAAACATGTCATGCTCCTCCAAAACCTTTCATATTGTCCTCTATATCAACAGTCTTTTCCATCTAGAAAGAGAGAGTTCATTGTGTCACTGGCAACCAACAGAATAACAAAATATTAAAGTTGAAATTATAAGGAGACCACTAAACCTTCTGCGGTGCAATAAGAACTGCTAATCGTTCACTCTTCCACCGTATTCTCAATTCTTCCTGAGCCTTTAATGATAAGGCAACTTTAGTAGCTCTGATTGGATTTTATAAAGTACAGATAATAAGTTTCAATAAATGTAAATGAGCTGTAGTTTGAGTTCCTTCCATCTTACCCTCACGTTTTTGCCTCTCCAATTTTTCTTTTTCCAGTCGCTTTTTCAGGGGAAAGTACCTTATCAACCTGAATGTAAATAATAGCCTCAGTAAGCAAAATCTTACAGCAAATTGTGCACTACCTTGGGCAAGGTAATTGGTATACCATATATATACAGAGAAGTAAAGTTACATTACATGCTCACGAAGTGTCTTTTATAGGCACTCTTATTCAATCGTCTTTAAATATGTAATATCTGTATAAAACATATTTGCATCAAGAAAAGCCCCACAGTCATAACTTTGTCTGGACACAAAACTTCCAAGTTAGACAGATTCTGAAAAATCCTTTATCCTATAAGCTACCATCTTTGGAATTCTGTTCATCTTCTGCTGCTCCAAATTTAGATTTAAATTCAATTTTAGTTCTTTTCAACTTTAGTTGATCCTAAATTTTGCTCCGTGGTGTTTGGGAAGTAAAAGATTAAGACAGATGCCATAAGCTAGAACAACTAATAATAAGATTCTTTAGAGAAAGTTGCATCGATGGATTGCCAGAAAACACTCAAACTACAGATTGGTTTAAATGATAAACTACTTTTAAATTTTGTATATAAATCTCAAACTGATAAATACTTTATAGTAATAGCAGAACCCTCTATGTGTTTATTATTGGACTATCTTGATGCAGGAAGCTGAGCTTTAACAAAGTTTGATGTGAATGTCCCTCAAGTTTAATTGGCAGAAGGATACAAATACAATGTGTATAAATATAATCAATTTAAATACGGTTCATATTTACAATCACGCAAATTGTAGACCATTGGATGATAAAAGAACAATACCTTGAAAATGAGAAGACATATTTTCATGCTATGAGTGGAAATGTTTTCTACATCTCAGTCAAAGTCTCAGCCTTTTCTTTAACACATCTGTTAGGAATATGTTGTACTTGATGATAACTTCACAATCAATCAAATTGTATAAGTATTGTAGCTGTCAACAGATAAGGATTTATAACTCTATCCGTTGACAGGTAGCTCATCAACGGAAGAGGTTTTGTAGCATACTGCAGTATCTCTATGTTATCAATTGATAGTGTTTTTATCCACAGTCATGTTGACCATCAATGGATAGGCAGAATAGGGTAGCCAATTGTAAATAAGCTATGCTATGTAATTCTGTTTAAGTGAAAGTGTATCAACGGATGAAGACAGAACTCTATCAACGGATACAGCTCAAATCCACAATATCAACGGATACAGCTCAATCTATTATCAACGGATGACAGTGTGCATTGTCAACGGATAATCATTAACACTTTCTTCTATGCTAAGCTGGGGATTAGCAGTTGATAAAGACAGGTTTGACTGACCGATCACATGGGTTGATAATAGATACAAAAAGCAGTATGGCAGCCATACTTTGGAAACGCAGAAGAAAGAAGCATTCCATTTACACTATGAATACAAGAAAGGTGCAGGGGACATGTCTGTTCACAAGGACAACCTTTCGGCTACATGTGTATTTGGAGTGAAGTAGCAAGTCAACTTGAATTAGATTAGTATTATCTTATTCCTGTAGTAATTGTAAACTTGGGATTTATATAACCAAGTGTAGCAACTCTTTAGAAGCTAAGAAAATAGATACATTTGCTTAAGGTTTTCTTGAATATCCTTAGAAAGCAAAGAGTTGTAAAACAGCAGATGTGTACATTTGTATCACAGAGTTTTCTTCAAATAAAAGCTTCAGGTGGTGCATTTAACCACATAATTTTATATGTGTTTGTGCATTAATCTTTATACAACAATTATCCTCTTATAGATTTCTGGAGTTTTTATCAGGAATTTATAAATATCAAGAATTGTATTCAACCCCCCTTCTACAATTATACAAGTGTGTAATCTGGGAATAACAATTGGTATCAGAGCAAGCTTCTAACATATTTGAAGTTTAAAGATCAACACACTTCCAACATGTCTAAGAAGGATTATGGAGTAAAAATACCAGTTCTTGGTAGAGAGAATTACTTTCACTGGAAAGTAAAAATGCGTCTACATCTCGTGTCCATTGATGAGGGTTTTGTGGATTGCATTGATAATGGTCCTCATGTTCCGATGAAGACTGCAACAAGAGTTAGCCTTGTTGAAGATGCGCCTGACACTCTCATTCCTAAACCTGTTTCTGAATGGAGTCTTGAAGATATGGCAGAAGTCCACAAAGACAAAAAGACCATGAATATACTGTTCAATGGTCTAGAAACAGACATGGTTGACAATGTTATCAGCTGTACTACCTCCAAGGAAGTATGGGACACTGTTCAAACCCTTTGTGAAGGAACGGAACAGGTGAGGGAAAACAAGATGCAACTCCTAATCCAACAGTATGAACACTTCCATTTCAAGAGTGGAGAAACATTGAATGATACATTTAGTAGATTTCAAAAGCTACTAAATGGTTTGAAACTGTATGGAAGAATCTATCAAGTTAAAGATTCTAATCTCAAATTTCTGAGATCACTACCCAGAGAATGGAAGCCAATGACTATTTTTCTAAGAAACACTCAAGAGTACAAAGCATTTAATCTTGAAAGGCTCTATGGAACTTTAAAGACATATGAGCTGGAAATGGAGCAGGATGAAGAGATTGAGAAGTCTCAAAAGAAAAGTGGGTCAGTTGCACTTGTTGCCCACTTGGAGCAGAAGGAGGAAAGGACAGAAGCTGCTTGTTCTACACCAATCAGGGAGGTTTGTAAAGATAGAGCAGAATCAAGCAAAAGGTGCCTGAAGAATTGAATGTCCTTCAGCAGGATGAATTGGATGAGATAGAAGAGCACTTAGCCTTTCTGTCTAGGAGATTCTCTAAGCTATAATTCAAGAGAAACTCTGGGGTGGCCAAGCCATTTAACAAGGATTATTCCACAAGCAACTTTTTGGATAAATCCAAAATTAAATGCTACAATTATGGAATTGCTGGTCACATGATTAGTGAATGCAGGAAGCCCAAATCTGAGAACAAGGGAAAGCCAACTGAAGTTGTTGACTACAAGAAGAAATATTTTGATCTTCTCAGGCAGAAAGGAAAGGCATTCATGACCCAAGAGTATGACTGGGCTGCTGATGGAAATCATTCTGATGATGATGTTGAGTATGTCAACCTTGCATTGATGGCTGATTCTGGAGAGCAGGAAGCAAGTTCAGCTAGCAATCAGGTATTTTCTACTAATCTCTCCGAGCTCACCAAAGAGGAATGCAATAATGTTATAGATGAAATGTCTACTGAACTATATCACTTGAATGTTACTCTTAAATCACTTACTAAAGAGAACAATAGGATTAAAGAGACTAATCTATTTTTAAGTGATAGAAATGCTGCTCTAGAAGTTCAATTTCTAGAATTTGAGAAAATGAGAGTTGATTGCAATAATGCTAAAAGTGAACTTGAAGCTGTGTTAAAAAGAGAACTGATTTTAAAAGACCAGCTTGAAAAAGAACAAGGGATAATTGCTAAATTTCAAAGCTGTAGAAATATTTCACAAAACATAATAGAAGTCCAGGGAATAGAATCGTTTGTGAAGGAGACCTGGACTCAAAAGAAAAAGGAGCTAGAACCTTGCCTTGAGGATCTAGAGACTATTTGTGAATCAACGGATAGTGATCATCCGTTGACAGATGAACCATCAACGGATGAGAGGTATCCGTCGACTAACAAAAAGGTTGTTAGTAAGAGGGAACTCAAGAAACTGGATATTAAGTATGGTCCAGTCACCAAGAACTTTGTTACTGGTGAGTGTAGCCAAACCAAATCTAGTGGGAAGGCTAAGTCAGGTGATTTACACAACAAAAAGGCTGTTGGTAAATCAGATAATGAAAAGGTAGAAATTAATGGTAAAAAGAAAAAGAACAGAAATGGTAAGATAGGCATCAACAAGAAAAACAATTATTCTCCTGACAAGTTTGCCCCTAGGAAAACTTGTAATAATTGTAATAGTGCCAATCACCTATCTTCCAATTGCAAGATTGTTAACAAGGCTCCTGTTCATGTACCTCAAACTATACCAGGTATGCCTGTAATGCCTGGTTTGTATTAAAATGCTAGTTTTTCTAATCCATATATGAACATACCATATGTGTCTAACCCTTATTTTCAATCTGTGAATATGCCACAAATGTCATGGAACATTCCTAGCATGAATAATATGTATGCCAATTTTCCACAAATGCATGCATCAAATATTCATGCAAATAAGCATGTGTCAAACCCCATCAATCAAGCATCTACATCTAAGGTGAAGAATGCCAAGATTGTAAAGTCAAAGGCTAACAAGAAAGGACCCAAGGAAGCTTGGGTACCAAAATCAACTTGATTTGCTTTTGGATGTGTGTAGGGAAACAGAAGGAATCTATGGTACCGAGACAGTGGATGCTCTAGGCACATGACAAGAGATTCAACCCTGCTCACAGAGTGTTAGGAATATGTTGTACTTGATGATAACTTCACAATCAATCAAATTGTATAAGGTTTTGTAGCTGTCGACGGATGAGGATTTATAACTCTATCCGTTGACAGGTAGCTCATCAACGGATGAGGTTTTGTAGCATACTACAGTATCTCTATGTTATCAGTTGATAGTGTTTTTATCCACAGTCATGTTGACCATCAATGGATAGGCAGAATATGGTAGCCAATTGTAAATAAGCTATGCTATGTAATTCTGTCTAAGTGAAAGTGTATCGACGGATGAAGACAGAACTCTATCAACGGATATAACTCAAATCCACTCTATCAATGGATACAGCTCAAATCTCAATATCAACGGATACAACTCAATATATCATCAACGGATGTCAGTGTACAATATCAACGGATAATCATTGACATTTACTTCTATGCTAAGCTAAGGATTAGCAGTTGATAAGGACAGGTTTGACTGACAGATCACATGGGTTGATAGTAGATACAAAAAGCAGTATGGCAGCCATTCTTTGGAAACACAGAAGAAAGAAGCATTTCGTTTACACCTTGAATACAAGAAAGGTGCAGGAGACATGTCTGTTCACAAGGACAACCTTTCGGCTACATGTGTATTTGGAGTGTAGTAGCAAGTCAACTTGAATTAGATTAATATTATCTTATTCCAGTAGTACTTGTAAACTTGGGATTTATAACCAAGTGCAGCAACTCTTTAGAAGCTAAGAAAAAAGATACATTTGCTTAGGGTTTTTATTGAATATCCTTAGAAAGCAAAGAGTTGTAAAACAGAAGCTGTGTACTTTTGTATCACAGAGTTTTCTTCGAATAAAAGCTTCAGGTGGTGCATTTAACCACCTGATTTTTATGTGTTTGTGCATTAATCTTTTTACAGCAATTATCTAAGTATAGATTTCTGGAGTTCTTATCAGAAATTTATAAATATCAAGAATTTTATTCAACCCCCCCTTCTACAATTATACAAGTGTGTAATCTTGGAATAACAATTGGTATCAGAGCAAGCTTCTAACATATTTGAAGTTTAAAGATCAACACACTTCCAACATGTCTAAGAAGGATTATGGAGTAAAGATTCCAGTTCTTGATAGAGAGAATTACTTTCACTGGAAAGTAAAAATGCGTCTATATCTCTTGTCTATTGATGAGGGTTTTGTGGATTGCATTGACAAGGGTCCTCACGTTCCAATGAAGACTGCAACAAGAGTTGGCCTGGCTGAAGATGTGCCTGACACTCTCATTCCCAAACCTGTTTCTGAATGGAGTCTTGAAGATATTGCAGAAGTCCACAAAGATAAAAAGACCATGAATATACTGTTCAATGGTCTAGAAACAGACATGGTTGACAATGTTATCAACTGTACTACCTCCAAGGAAGTATGGGACAATGTTCAAACCCTTTGTGAAGGAACAGAACAGGTGAGGTAAAACAAGATGCAACTACTAATCCAACAGTATGAACATTTCCACTTTAAGAGTGGAGAAACATTGAATGATACATTTAGTAGATTCAAAAGCTACTAAATGGTTTGAAATTGTATGGAAGAATCTATCAAGTTTAAAATTCTAATCTTAAATTTCTGAGATCACTGCCCAAGGAATGGAGGCCAATGATTGTTTCTCTAAGAAACACTCAAGAGTACAAGACATTTACTCTTGAAAGGCTCTATGGAACTTTAAAGACATATGAGCTGGAAATGGAGCAGGATGAAGAGATTGAGAAGTCTCAAAAGAAAAGTGGGTCAGTTGCATTTGTTGCCAACTTGGAGCAAAAGGAGGAAAGGACAGAAGCTGCTAGTTCTACACCAAACAGGGAGGTTTGTAAAGGTAGAGCAGAATCAAGCAGGAGCAAGGAAAAGGTGTCTGAGGAATTGAATGTCCTTCTGCAGGATGAATTGGATGAGATAGATGAGCACTTAGCTTTCCTGTATAGGAGATTCTCTAAGCTGAAATTCAAGAGAAACTCTGGGGTGGCCAAGCCATTTAACAAGGATTTTTCCACAAGCAACTATGTGGATAAATCCAAAATTAAATGCTACAATTGTGGAATTGTTGGTCACAAGATAATTGAATGCAGGAAACCTAGATCTGAGAACAAGGGAAAGTCAACTGAGACTGTTGACTACAAGAAGAAATATTTTGATCTTCTCAGGCAGAAAGGAAAGGCATTCTTGACCCAAGAGTATGACTGGGCTGCTGATGACAATCATTCTGATGATGATGTTGAGTTTGTCAACCTTGCATTGATGGCTGATTCTGGAGAGCAGGAAGCAAGTTCAGCTAGCAATCAGGTATTTTCTACTAATCTCTCTGAGCTCACCAAAGAAGATTGCAATAGTGTCATACTAATCTCTAGTGGGAAGGCTAAGGCAGGTGATTTACATAACAAAAAGGCTGTTGGTAAATCAGATAATGAAAAGGTAGAAATTGAGGGTAAAAAGAAAAAGAACAGAAATGGTAAGATAGGCATCAACAAGAAAAACAATTATTCTCCTAACAAGTTTGCTCCTAGGAAAACTTGTAGTAATTGTAATAGTGTCAATCACCTATCTTCTAATTGCAAGATTGTCAACAAGGCTCCTGTTCATGTACCTCAAACAATACCATGTATGCCTGCAATGCCTGGTTTGTATCAAAATGCTAGTTTTTCAAATCCATATGTGTAAGATACCAGATTATTTTAGGATTTATTATTTTTATTTTATTATTATTTAATTATGTTGATTAGTATTTAAAGGATGGAATTGGATTTGAGAATATCGTTGTGGAATTCAACGATATTTAGTATTGAGTTTATATGAGTATATATTGAGTTATGTGTGCCAATGTGTGCCCCAGTATTTTATTGGTATTTTTAGTGATTTAAAAATATTTAAATCAAGTATTATTGATCTTCAAAAATCTTTATTTAATTATCCAAGGGCTTAAAAATCATGAAATCTTTTGTAAAATTATCTTTGTATATTTATGAGTTTTTAAAATTGTTGGGTGGATTAATTTGGGTGGTTGAGTATTTTAAAATGAATTTAAGAGTTTTATTGTATTTAAAGGATCAAAACTTTGAAAATTCATATTTAATTCATTTTTGATCCGAAAATTATTTTAAAAATATGTGTGTACTCGTAATTTTGTATTCTTTATTTTAAAAATGAAGGGTTTAATTTTTTCGAATATTTTATTTGACTTCGATTTATAAGAGTCTTTTATTAGTTTTAAAAGCGAATAAGTAGTGTTTTGGGCCGGAATGAATTATTGTAGTTATTTGTTAGTATTGGGCCAAGCCCAATAAGACATAGCAGCTGAGCATTCCAGAGAATTCTCGACAGATTGAAAAAAAAACAGGAAGAGGGAAAGAAATAAAAGAAGAAGAGAAGAGAGAAAGGGAGAAAGAGATTGGGGGGAGGAATTGAATTTGGGGATTTCAATTGGGGTTTGATTGTTGAACCAATTGAGCAACTTATATATATATATATATAGATATACGTGTGTGTGTGTGTGTATATACACGGGTGTGTGTGTGTGTGTATATGAACCGCGATTGCGGGTGCTTGGTGTTGTGCCGAGGTAGGGAGGTCTGTGGGTTCGTTGTGCTGCTCCGATTGTCGACACGGGCAGAGGTGGTTCGACTGGGTATGTAAGATTATGTGTGAGTGTGTGTGTTTATGTGTAGTTCATGTATATATGTTGGATATATAATTTATTAATATTCTGCTCTGTATATCCATTCGTTTTTTTAGCTGCTAATGTCAGATTTGAAAACAAATTACATATTCAGAATCCTTGCGAAAAAAATACATGGAATACACTCTTGAATCATGTAAATCGGATTAAAAATGAGTGAGTTATAGCCGGTCAAAGTTAGGCCATTAGAGTTGACTTCGAGAATTTATAGTTAAATCTTCATTTTCGAAGTTGGATTCGAGTTTTTGGAAAATGTTAGTTATTATTTTTCGGGAGTCCAAATTGGGATTTTTGGAGAATATTAGAGTATTAATAATTTGGATTATTGTTGGTTTAAATACTTTAATTTCTGGAGTTATTCGGAAATTGAGAATTTATAAATAGTAGAGTCATAATGTGAGTAGTTTAAATTCGGAACTTGTTAATTAGTAGGTTATAATTTCGGAAGTCTAAATTTGGTAATATATATATATATATATATATATATATATATATATATATATATATATATATATGCTAAATGTTGTAAGTTGAGTTAGAGTATTTGTTGAAATTCGTAATTGTCAAGTACTTGGTATTGTTGAGTAAGTGGTTACTAATTTACCTTGATAATTGTTGGTGATTATCGGATATGTTATATGATTAGTAAATTGTGTGTTGAATTTGGAGTGACAATTATACTTGTTAAATCACAATTTGTGGATATGGGTTTTAGGATAAAAGAAGTTACATGTATATTTTGATTGGATTGTGATATATGTCCGTAATATGAAACTGTCTCCTGATTGTATAGTTTTCAAGTGTAATCTATAGTAAAGTTAAACTGTTATTTAATTTTCTTTATTATGTGCTTATCTGCGAGGAGTTGCAATGAGGTCACAAGTATTAAATGTCAATATTTAACGACTTGTGTAATTCTCTTCAACTAGTTCCTCGGGCTTACGAATATCCATGATTTGCTATCACGAGTATAATTAATATACTTGAGTGGTGTGATCATCGATATAGCGTAAGTAATAGTTAGTGCTAGGGGTTGTTCCCTAGGGCTTACGAACATCAATGATTGATTGTCACGTGTATCAGTAAAATGCGTGAGAAATACGATCATTGGTGTAGCGTAAGTAGTAGTGTAATGTAAATCATTATGTGCTAGGTGCCGCATGTAATAACCCGAATTTTGGGTAGAATTAAAACTTTTCTTATTGTGGTTAAAGAGCACTAATGAATGGTGGTTTCAAAGAACAATGATTGTAATGAATGGATATTGCTTTGGACAATGATCCTGATGCATTGGTATATTGTCAGAATAGAGTAATTCGATGGTTAAGGACCTGGATAAGAATAATCTACCGTCCAGGAAGGAGCTAATGGATCCTTGAAGGGAAATGAGTACGTGCATAGTGTTTCCCATACGTGCATAGTGTTTCCCGTACGTGCATAGTGTTTCCCATACGTGCATAGTGTTTCCTATACGTGCATAGTAATTCGGTGGATGAATAGTGATTTTGTAAGTTGGAAAACTTTTCACGCCACCCTATGTACGGGACGTGATATGGATGTTTCGAAGTCATATTAGTAATACGCGGAGGAAATAAGTGAATGTAGAGACGATCGGAATTCAGAAATTCCTATTTTAATTTTTGGTGTAATATTTGACCGAGCAGTGAATTATATATTATTATATTCGAGAAATGAGATATTCAATTTGAGAAATTGAAGAGTTAATATTTTGGAATTTTATTATATTTGATTTTAGAAATTAGAACGAAAACCACTGAGACAGTGAAACAAGCGTTCTAGAAATCATTAAAACGTTATAACGAAATTAAGCAATTAAGCGAACGAATCAGGGATTAAGGATCAAGATTGTGACAAGATTAAATATCCTATATGATCATCAAGAGAATTATATCAAGTGGATTAAATTATTTAATCAATGATTAAATCAAAACAATTTAGGAGTTAAGGGATTTAAATCACTTAAATCAAACAAGAAACAAAACAAATATCTACCAAGCTTTTCCAAGACTCCTTGCACAAGCCCCAAGAGGATCAAACTCAGCCACCCAACTGATAATATCAATATATTATGTTCATAAAGTGGTTAGACAAGTCAAGATTGGTGTGAAGAAAAGAAAAGAAACTAGAATGAGCTAGGTTCAAGACAACTACAACTTGGATGGTGTTTTAGCTATTTGTTAAAGCTACTTTATTAGAAGAGTATTGAAGAAGCTTATCAAAGAGTGGTTACCAAGCTTTATACACAGCAATACATATCATAAAATATCACAAAAGTAGATCTAAAGTGGAGAGAAAAAGAGAAAACCAAGAACACTCTCCATTTTCTACAAACTGTCCAGCAGAAACCAAGGTTAAATAAAAATTCATATCTCCATTTCTATCCATGATAAAATCACCAAATTTTAACCATAGCTTCTCCACTCCATGGGCAAGATTCGTTCCAAATTTCATGGAAATCCAAGTAGTATAGCCTAGTCAAATCCATGCTTAAAGTTGGAGGACAAAAACTGTCCAGGTTCTGAACAGTAGCAAGATGGGGCTCAAAACCCTAGCTACCATTGTTGGATTCTTGTGTTCTATTGCTCAAAAGAAAGCCCTTGAAGAGTAGAAGGTGTCGTAAAAAATTTTAGAACCAAACTCTTAGTTTTTGATTTTATATGATTTTTACAAGATTGATGATGAATAGTAACTTTTGATTTTCATGTTTTGCTTTCTTGATTCTATGGCTTCCAAATAATGTTCTAAGCAATGATCAAGAGTTGTGAGGTCTTATTATCATCCTGGAACTTCAAACCAAGGTATAATCTTTGAAACCCCTTTGTTGAATCATGAGTTTTAATGGATTTTTGGATGAGTTTTTGAGTTATATGCATGTTTAGAGCACTAGAGCTATGTAAGAGTTTTGTTAGATGTTAAAATATGTTGCACAGCTCCAAGACCTGTTTAGATAGTGAGGGAGACAATGAATAGTGTCCATGAGTGTTGGTGGTGGATTGGATGATTATTTGGAGGATTTTAATTTTGGAAATATCCGAGTTATAGCTATCGTAATGTTGAAATTTCTTTGACCCTTAAAAACCATTCATAACAGTAGATGTAACCTTCTGAACTTATTGAGTATATGACATGTATTCGAAGATCTCGAGTCATAGATCGTTTTGGCACAAGAATTGTAGCATTTTGACTTACGGCTTAGGCGTTATGGTAAAATCTGTAAAAGTAGTTTGTAAACGTACGTATGAATTCGTAACTTCAATTGAACCCCTTTAAAGTGATAAATTCGGTTGCGAATCTTGGTAATTAAATACTAGAGGTCATAATGAATATATGAGAGAAGACCTCGTGTCAAAAAGATTATTTTTGAATTTTATAAAAATATTTGAATCATGGTTAAGTGCGAAGGGACCCCTTAAAGGAGCACTCGATTATAACTTTGTAAACCGCTTAGTGAAACGGGCGAATGAGATCCGAATTCTAAAACAAATCTTCGACTTAAGTATTTGTCGATTGACATGGACATAGTACGAGCCTAAATCGAGCTAGTAACGCCTTCGTTGTGTATTGCTTACGTGTTTAAGCATTGAATTATAAGTGAATCATCTAGGGGATTAATCGTACGTTTTCTTTTGACTTTGTCTAGATTGTTTGACATTGTCACGAGCCCCTACCACTTCTCGAGCATCAGGCAAGTTTCCAATACCTTGGAACTGTTGTTGTGATAATATATATGATTGTTGTTATACATATGCCATAGCATGCATGCCTACTTTCAAGTTATACTATAATACTTGTTCCCTGAATTGATGTTGGCTTATAGACTAGATATGAAGTATCAGTTATAAGCCGGATTATTTTGTTAAGACCCTTAGTGAAGGGCATATGATATTCATTCTTTAAATATAGACCGGGAGTCGATATTTTAAGATATAGAGATAGTCGTGGAAACCCGGAGGGATTCCAACGGCAGATTAGTATTCATTTTGAGGATTGTTATTCATGAGCATTATTTATATTTCCATAAAGTATTAAATTACTTGGAAATCATTCGAGAAATGTTATTTGAGCATTATCTCAATCGAGAAATACTATATGAATATTATTTTGAATATTCATTCGAGTTTATTTATTTACTGAATATTATTTTAATATTCATTTGAGCTTTAATTATTTAAATGAATATTAGTTTCGAATATTCATTTAGAGTTTGGTCATTTAATGAATAATTACTTTGATATTCATTGGAATTTTTATTTATTAAATGGATATTACTTCCAAATATTCATTTAAGATTTTATGTACTTGATGAATATTATTTTTAAATATTCATTTGAAGTTCTACTTACTTAGAGAATATTATTTCGGATATTCCTTTACAGTTTTGATTACTAAAAGAATATTATTTGGATATTCATTTAGAATATTATTTATTAAATGAATATTATTTTTAAATATTCATTTAAGAAGAGATCTATTTAGTAAATATTCCTATATATTCATTCGAGGATTACTTAGCAATATTATGACTTATTAATATTCATGACTTATTATTGATTTAATAAATATTCTTGGAATATTTATTTAAATTCTTCTAAATTCATTTTATAATGACTTATATTATTTAAAGATTATCTTTCACCTTCAGATATTATGTAAAATATTTCGGAGTCTTTTATGACTATTCTATCAAGGGGAGGTTCCCAAAACTCTATTTTCATTTAAATCTATCTTATAAGAAGATTTAAATACTCGCTCAAACTTCCAAAAAAACATATAAGGGGACCTCACCTGAGAGCTGTTATTTATTTGACTGCCCGGTCATATACTTGTTAAACTACCTTTTGACTCACATCTTGATTCTTGTCAAACATTAATATAAGTCTTTTTGGTTACCTCCTCAACACTCGAGGGGTAAGATTGATGGAACAAGATTATATCCATTAACAAGCATCAGCTTGGGAAATATTGGTGAATTTTCCTTTCCAACTAGATACGACTACTTTGTGGAGTCTTATCAACAAGTATTATACTTGGGGAAAGGGGGAGGATCTTTACGTTCCAGAGTCATGGATGTTATTCGAACTAGGAGTCGTGTAAGAGGCCGAGTAGCGCCGGTCCATCCCATTGGCCCAACCGTTGGCCGGGGAGATCTAGCAGGGCGGTAGACAAGTAAATCCGTCAGTTCTTCCTTCTACCGGTAGTAAAACTCAATTTGAGCTATACATGCTACGACTGATCATCGTAGATGGAATAGCGGGCGCGGTGAATACTCCAGTATTAGTTCATCTTCCAAATTGGGAAATTATCTACAACATTGTCATTGTTGGCAGGGTTGAAAAGTGTTTGAACTGGAATTGCAATATTCTTCCTGCAAGTTCCTCTATTATGAAAATTGTTAATATCTTGCTTATCTTTGACATAGCAGATATTTCCACAGAACAATTATATTTTGAGTTACCTTGTAACTTCATCTTCATCTTATATTTTATGACTCTGCTGATACCTTACCTAACATGAGTTGTGAAAAGGAGGTTGTTGATATTGAATCACCTTATAACTTCATCTTTTAAGTTATATGTGGATATTCTGCTTATATTTTATATAGCAGTTATTTTACAGAAAGGTTATATTGAATTACCTTGTAACTTCATCTTATATATTATACTAGAACTTTGTTCATAGTATGAATATCCAAAGTTTACAGAGATATTATGAAAATGATACTTGAAGTACTACAATAGTACTATTTTTGGAATATATTCCGATAAGGAAATACTTTCGGTAAAGAGATATTTTGACAATTATTGTCTTATACCCACCTTAGTCTGGGTTAAGTTATAGGCAGAGTTATGCCATGTTTTCATTACCTTGCTGAGCTATTTGCTCACTCTTGCTATTGTTTTATATATATTATAGAGCAGTGAAGCAGGATGTCATGGGCACCAGTGTTCCCGAAGAGTAGTACGAACCAGTCGGATCAGGCTGCAGCTGGCTGCATTTAAATTATGTATAGATATGAATGGTAGGAGAAGATTGTAATCATCAGAAGTCAGAGTTGGAATTGTACCATTTCCTATATATTGTTTCAACATCAGATTTTGTAAGACAATTGGGTATTGTAATAAAAGTAGTTTATTCCACAATTATTGTATAGTATCGTTTCTGAGACTCTAACCTGTGTGTGTATGTGTGTGAGAGATATATACTGTGGGGGTCATAAGCCATTGAAATATGTACAGTATGAGTAATACAGGTAAGACAAGGAGTAAATGGATCGTGACTACTCTAAATCCCAGACCCCGGATTTGGGGCTGTTACAGAAATGGTATCAGAGCGTTAGGTTACAGTCCTCAGAAACTATATGAGATCGAGTTTTACAATACCCTTAAGGATAATGAGAATACCTAGAGCTCAAGTAGAGTTCATAGGGACATGACCCTGACTGTTGGAGATGAAGCCCGAGAGGGGACTTCTTTTGAGAAACCATACTTAGGACGTTATGGTTAGAAACCCTGATTTGTATGATTTATAGATGGATGGGAGTCTGAGGTACCAGATCCCGAGGCCTTCGAGTAGGCATTTAATGATGCGCTCCTTGAGATGGATGGAGACCCAATAAAAAGGGATATCCATAGGAGGGTCTAGAGAAGACCCTAGGATGGGTCAAGGAAAGAAACTTATAGAGAACGTGTCGATTGATAAAGATGTAGTATGTTACTTGAGGTCTTATGATAGGACCAGATGAATCCTCAATGATCAAATAAGTGACGAAATAAGAATTGGGAGTCAATTATGATTCATCAAGAGGTATGACGAAGAGAATGGGGTAGAGCCCCAAAAGTAGAGGAGGTGGAGGCAGTATAGCCAATACCGGTGGATTGATTCGACCAGAACGAGACCTGTTACTCATAGTTTGTTGCAGTGCCCTTAAGAGGCAGAATACGTGAGAACTGAGACGTTCGACCTTCGTATATGATTAAGGGTACCTAGTTACCCTAACCCGTAAAGACATTGCCTTATCAATGGCATTTAATTCCCCACGATCAGCGATTCCACCAAGGACGGTGTTTACTACAGTGCTGAGGCATTCTATTGCCTCGAGAAAGATTGTGTATGTACGTACTACGCAAAGTGTTATTGTAACCTGAATGCGCTAAGATAAGAGATATTTTAAGAGACAAGATGGACTAAGAGAGTCGGGGATTGACTTAAATGAAAAGGTTGTGATGTTGTGAAGGATAAGCTTATGTAGCACGCATGATCGATGCGAGAAGAAGAATATTCTGCCTAAGGGCAGCTGTACAAGTGGCTGGATTTAAGCATGTGGCTTCTAACGATGCTCTGGAGTATCGCTGACTTGACATGTGGAATTCGTCGTTACTATAGGCGACATCGGTACCGAAGTCATCCTATAAGAATAGAGCGCTTGCCTGACAGGCCCTCGCTGAGCTGAATAGAATTTCCTACGATTGCAAATGTCAATGGTTGAACCTTAGCGACTATTATGAGTCGACAATGACGTAAGTTTCGAGCACCTTAGGGTGTATGGATAAGAAAAGTTTTAGAATCAAACGATTATCCGAGGAGCCAGCATATAAGGCATCAGTAGAGACCCTGGCAAGTACCCTCCCCAATTGCAAATTATGTTGATTATTCTTAATCTATCGTGACATCTCTCCAAGAGAGAATTTTGATAAAAGGGAATAGTCCTTCTTCGAAGTTATTTTATAACCTTTGTGTTAATTCACATTTAGTTCCAATTCTACCAGAGGCTGTCACGATACCTACTTTCGGGTTTTCAACGCCCTGTCAAACGATGTTATTCAAGCTTTCACTTCTAATGGTGAATAATCCTATGGTGATACATCACCACTTGCTTGTTGAATACCAGTATCTTACTGGCTATCTTTCCTTTGGAAATCGCACCTTGGAACCTGTTTACTTTAGATCCAAGGTGTCCATTTGAGAATTTACTTGTCAAATGATGATAATTATTAACTTGACTTGGAATTTCCTTCGTACTTATCAATTTCCACTGAGACGAACAACCCTATAATTATAGGGGCCACAAGGACCATCTGTCTGTGTGATAGAAGTCTGATGGAACGCCATCACTTGTGAGTTGTGAAATACAAGAAGGCTAATTACCTTTAGTAATGTCTTAATTAAGACACGCAACATTGAGTTCTTATGATCATATTGATCTCTCGGTAAAGTCTTTCATTTCAAATAAGGTTACCTTAAAACTCCTAACCTTATGATCACCAATGTGTGATGTTTCTTTGATATGAGGGCTATCCTTTTAAAGCTCCGTGATTCTTGTTATCTTTATTAAATTTCAAAGGGGATGCCAACCAGGTCAAATAAGTCAAAATTCGCTGATAGGAATTAGATTCGCAACAAAATAGGCTATGGCAAGAGCGGATCCCTAAGACAAATAGAATATGGGTGACATGACGATGAATTAGTTTATGTTCTCTCTCAAGGATATTATGATAGTGGAAAGTTGGTCAATCGATATATGTGAGAGGATTGGCAATGTGTTATGAAACCCCAATGGTAGTGGAGTCGGTTAGAACCCACATAATTTCATGGAACCACTGACCCATTGGAGGTCAGAGCTTGGCTTAAAGAGATGAAGAAATCAATTGTGATACTAAGTATTGCAGAAAAGCTGAAAACGATGGTCACCGCCTATCTCCTGAAGGGAGAGGCGAATCATTGGTAAGAATGGTAAGACAAACCTAGAGGTAAAAGGTGTTGTGACTTGGGAGAGATTCAGATTATTGCTTTTAGAGAAATGTTTTCTGAAATATATAAAGATCCAGATGGAAATAAAAGTTCTAGTGTTGAAATAAGAAACCTTGACTATGGCAGAGTATGAGGCCAAGTTATAGGATATGAAAGAGAAATGAGCCCGTAGGTTTCGACTAAAGCTAAAACAACGAATCCAGAATCGCGTGGCGATGTTGGAGTGAAATTTATGATTGCCCAGAAAGGGGAGTGGTCCTTTAAGGACAGAAGCAAATTACGAAGTCCTTGCGATAATGCGAGCCAACAAGTTACTATGGGATGGATGTATGGCTTATCTAGCTTCTGTGGTTGATACCAAGAGAAAAACACCTAGCCAATGATAAATCCCAGTGATTGAAGAGTTTGGGAATGTATTCCAGAGTACCACTCGATCGAGAGAATTGATTCCTTTCGAATTAGGGAGAAATTGATATTATAATAATGATGGATTAGTTGCTACCCAATGGAGCCAAATTGATTATGAGGGAAATAATTTAAGGATAAAGACGGAGTCAGAGATTTTGGAATCTAGTTCAGACTAAGAGATTATGACGCCAGAGATATGAGGCTTGATTAGCTCATATGGTTGACCCCGAGGAAAGAGACACCAAGTATAATTATATGGATTTTTGGAGGTTGTACAAGGTTCTAATAAGCTACCAGATATCGATTTGGATGACATAATAATGAATATCTAGTATTCAGAGCCTAGTGCTGCATCTCCCGTTAGCCCAGTAGAAATAAAAGAATTAGCAACTCAGATGCGAGGATTGTTGAATAAGAGTGCGATAAGACTCAGTGTGCCACCGTGAAGAACCGGTGTGCTGTAAGAAAGAAATATGTTAGCACAAGATTGTTCATCGAACCTCGAGAGTTGAATGAGTCATCATTAAGTATAGGTACTGTTGTAGAAGATTGTTTGAGCAGCCCAGGGACGCTGTGTATTTTCCAAACTTATTAGGAAATGGGACATCACCGGTTGGAAGTTAAAAATCGAGGATATACCCAAGATTGTGAATCGCACTAGGTACAGACACTATGAAATTGTAAGTGATGTCATTTTGGGTTGACTATTGCACCCACTACTTTTTTGGAATTTAATGAATTGGCTGTGAGTTATCTGAGATAGTTTTCGCCCTAAGTATATTGAAACATCGTATATATGAAGGAAAGGTGCGAAATCAAAAAGGATCAAACATGATCGACTTTTTGACCTATCAGATCTAAAAATATGTGTGCTTGTGTGTATATGAAGATTATGATTTATGATAAAAGGATTAAGAGTCCTCGAACCAGACAACATTCCCCGCAAACAAATTCCCCAAGAGATTCGCCTTTCTTTCAGAAAGGAGAAGAGATGAGATAATAGAGAATGACTGAATGAACACAGAAGGTAGATTGGGCATTCTGTGAGATGATTAAAGAAGAGGTTGGAACACCGGGGGTGATAGTAGATAACAATGAGATAGCGAGGCCAAAATAGTGATGGCCGACGAGCTCGTTACTAGACATCAAGAGTTACTCGAATCGATTGCTAGAATACTCGAACTAGTTTCAATACGGAGTACCCCGTCGACAAGAGAGTTGACATTTATACAATGGAATTGGGAAATAGATAGAATTAATAGGGGGTTATGACAAGCAAGTTTTTGTTGATGTATTTTCGTGCAAACAAGATAGAGAATATGAGGTTCGAGATTTGTAATGAGAAAAGGTATCCTCGTGGAAGGAATTAACAAGGTTAGAATGAAAAGAAGTTTAGCCCAAGATTCATTGGGCCATCTGAGAGTTTAAACGCGTCAGGAAGGTGGCCTATGAGCCAGCCTCACCCAAACCAGTAAAATGGTCATAACATGGTTCTTGCGTATGTGCCTCATCAGTATACTATAGATGCCCGACATATGACAGAGTACGAGCAGATAGATATACATAACCGAATCTGAACTACGAAGGACAACCTGTGGAAATTATGAATAGAAAAGAGCAAGCGCTAAGAGATAAGGTTGTCAAGCTAGTGAGAGATTTGAAGAAAATCAAGAAGTGGAAGAATCCACCTGAGAAATAGAAAGTGCAATGGGATAGAAGTAACCCCAGTTATTCCTAAACTGATTCCGAGGACGGAATCCTTTTAAGGAGGGGAGACTGTAATAACCCGAATTTTGGGTAGAATTAAAACTTTTCTTATTGTGGTTAAAGAGCACTAATGAATGGTGGTTTCAAAGAACAATGATTGTAATGAATGGATATTGCTTTGGACAATGATCCTGATGCATTGGTATATTGTCAGAATAGAGTAATTCGATGGTTGAGGACCTGGATAAGAATAATCTACCGTCCAGGAAGGAGCTAATGGATCCTTGAAGGGAAATGAGTACGTGCATAGTGTTTCCCATACGTGCATAGTGTTTCCCGTACATGCATAGTGTTTCCCATACGTGCATAGTGTTTCCTATACGTGCATAGTAATTCGGTGGATGAATAGTGATTTTGTAAGTTGGAAAACTTTTTACGCCACCCTATGTAGGGGAAGTGATATGGATGTTTCGAATTCATATTAGTAATACGCGGAGGAAATAAGTGAATGCAGAGACGATCGGAATTCAGAAATTCCTATTTTAATTTTTGGTGTAATATTTGACCGAGCAGTGAATTATATATTATTATATTCGAGAAATGAGATATTCAATTTGAGAAATTGAAGAGTTAATATTTTGGAATTTTATTATATTTGATTTTAGAAATTAGAACGAAAACCACTGAGACAGTGAAACAAGCGTTCTAGAAATCACTAAAACGTTATAACGAAATTAAGCAATTAAGCGAACGAATCAGGGATTAAGGATCAAGATTGTGACAAGATTAAATATCCTATATGATCATCAAGAGAATTATATCAAGTGGATTAAATTATTTAATCAATGATTAAATCAAAACAATTTAGGAGTTAAAGTGATTTAAATCACTTAAATCAAACAAGAAACAAAACAAATATCTACCAAGCTTCTCCAAGACTCCTTGCACAAGCCCCAAGAGGATCAAACTCAGCCACCCAACTGATAATATCAAGATATTACGTTCATAAAGTGGTTAGACAAGTCAAGATTGGTGTGAAGAAAAGAAAAGAAACTAGAATGAGCTAGGTTCAAGACAACTACAACTTGGATGGTGTTTTAGCTATTTGTTAAAGCTACTTTATTAGAAGAGTATTGAAGAAGCTTATCAAAGAGTGGTTACCAAGCTTTATACACAGCAATACATATCATAAAATATCACAAAAGTAGATCTAAAGTGGAGAGAAAAAGAGAAAACCAAGAACACTCTCCATTTTCTACAAACTGTCCAGCAGAAACCAAGGTTAAAGAAAAATTCATATCTCCATTTCTATCCATGATAAAATCACCAAATTTTAACCATAGCTTCTCCACTCCATGGTCAAGATTCTTTCCAAATTTCATGGAAATCCAAGTAGTATAGCATAGTCAAATCCATGCTTAAAGTTGGAGGACCAAAACTGTCCAGGTTCTGAACAGTAGCAAGATGGGGCTCAAAACCCTAGCTCCCATTGTTGGATTCTTGTGTTCTATAGCTCAAAAGAAAGCCCTTGAATATTAGAAGGTGTGGTAAAAAATTTTAGAACCAAACTCTTAGTTTTTGATTTTATATGATTTTTACAAGATTGATAATGAATAGTAACTTTTGATTTTCATGTTTTGCTTTCTTGATTCTATGGCTTCCAAATAATGTTCTAAGCAATGATCAAGAGTTGTGAGGCTTTATTATCATCCTGGAACTTCAAACCAAGGTATAATCTTTGAAACCCCTTTGTTGAATCATGAGTTTTAATGGATTTTTGGATGAGTTTTTGAGTTATATGCATGTTTAGAGCACTAGAGCTATGTAAGAGTTTTGTTAGATGTTAAAATATGTTGCACAGCTCCAAGACCTGTTTAGATAGTGAGGGAGACAATGAATAGTGTCCATGAGTGTTGGTGGTGGATTGGATGATTATTTGGAAGATTTTAATTTTGGAAATATCCGAGTTATAGCTGTCGTAATGGTGAAATTTCTTTGACCCTTAAAAACCATTCATAACAGTAGATGTAACCTTCTGAACTTATTGAGTATATGACATGTATTCGAATATCTCGAGTCATAGATCGTTTTGGCGCAAGAATCGTAGCATTTTGACTTACAGCTTAGGCGTTATGGTAAAATCTGTAAAAGCAGTTTGTAAACGTACGTATGAATTCGTAACTTCAATTGAACCCCTTTAAAGTGATAAATTCGGTTGCGAATCTTGGTAATTAAATACTAGAGGTCATAATGAATATATGAGAGAAGACCTCGTGTCAAAAAGATTATTTTTGGATTTTATAAAAATATTTGAATCATGGTTAAGTGCGAAGGGACCCCTTAAAGGAGCACTCGATTATAACTTTGTAAACCGCTTAGTGAAACGGGCGAATGAGATCCGAATTCTAAAACAAATATTCGACTTAAGTATTTGTCGATTGACATGGACATAGTACGAGCCTAAAGCGAGCTAGTAACGCCTTCGTTGTGTATTGCTTACGTGTTTAAGCATTGAATTATAAGTGAATCATCTAGGGGATTAATCGTACGTTTTCTTTTGACTTTGTCTAGATTGTTTGACATTGTCACGAGCCCCTACCACTTCTCGAGCATCAGGCAAGTTTCCAATACCTTGGAACTGTTGTTGTGATAATATATATGATTGTTGTTATACATATGCCATAGCATGCATGCCTACTTTCAAGTTATACTATAATACTTGTTTCCTGAATTGATGTTGGCTTATAGACTAGATATGAAGTATCAGTTATAAGCCGGATTATTTTGTTAAGACCCTTAGTGAAGGGCATATGATATTCATTCTTTAAATATAGACCGGGAGTCGATATTTTGAGATATAGAGATAGTCGTGGAAACCCGGAGGGATTCCAACGGCAGATTAGTATTCATTTTGAGGATTGTTATTCATGAGCATTATTTATATTTCCATAAAGTATTAAATTACTTGGAAATCATTCGAGAAATGTTATTTGAGCATTATCTCAATCGAGAAATACTATATGAATATTATTTTGAATATTCATTCGAGTTTATTTATTTACTGAATATTATTTTAATATTCATTTGAGCTTTAATTATTTAAATGAATATTAGTTTCGAATATTCATTTAGAGTTTGGTCATTTAATGAATAATTACTTTGATATTCATTGGAATTTTTATTTATTAAATGGATATTACTTCCAAATATTCATTTAAGATTTTATGTACTTGATGAATATTATTTTTAAATATTCATTTGAAGTTCTACTTACTTAGAGAATATTATTTCGGATATTCCTTTACAGTTTTGATTACTAAAAGAATATTATTTGGATATTCATTTAGAATATTATTTATTAAATGAATATTATTTTTAAATATTCATTTAAGAAGAGATCTTTTTAGTAAATATTCCTATATATTCATTCGAGGATTACTTACGAGCAATATTATGACTTATTAATATTCATGACTTATTATTGATTTAATAAATATTCTTGGTCTGGCAAAAAAAAATATTCTTGGAATATTTATTTAAATTCTTCTAAATTCATTTTATAATGACTTATATTATTTAAAGATTATCTTTCACCTTCAGATATTATGTAAAATATTTCGGAGTCTTTTATGACTATTCTATCAAGGGGAGGTTCCCAAAACTCTATTTTCATTTAAATCTATCTTATAAGAAGATTTAAATACTCGCTCAAACTTCCAAAAAAACATATAAGGGGACCTCACCTGAGAGCTGTTATTTATTTGACTGCCCGGTCATATACTTGTTAAACTAACTTTTGACTCACATCTTGATTCTTTTCAAACATTAATATAAGTCTTTTTGGTTACCTCCTCAACACTCGAGGGGTAAGATTGATGGAACAAGCTTATATCCATTAACAAGCATCAGCTTGGGAAATATTGGTGAATTTTCCATTCCAACTAGATACGACTACTTTGTGGAGTCTTATCAACAAGTATTATACTTGGGGAAAGGGGGAGGATCTTTACGTTCCAGGGTCATGGATGTTATTCGAACTAGGAGTCGTGTAAGAGGCCGAGTAGCGCCGGTCCATCCCATTGGCCCAACCGTTGGCCGGGGAGATCTAGCAGGGCGGTAGACAAGTAAATCCGTCAGTTCTTCCTTCTACCGGTAGTAAAACTCAATTTGAGCTATACATGCTACGACTGATCATCGTAGATGGAATAGCGGGCGCGGTGAATACTCCAGTATTAGTTCATCTTCCAAATTGGGAAATTATCTAAAACATTGTCATTGTTGGCAGGGTTGAAAAGTGTTTGAACTGGAATTGCAATATTCTTCCTGCAAGTTCCTCTATTATGAAAATTGTTAATATCTTGCTTATCTTTGACATAGCAGATATTTCCACAGAACAATTATATTTTGAGTTACCTTGTAACTTCATCTTCATCTTATATTTTATGACTCTGCTGATACCTTACATAACATGAGTTGTGAAAAGGAGGTTGTTGATATTGAATCACCTTATAACTTCATCTTTTAAGTTATATGTGGATATTCTGCTTATATTTTATATAGCAGTTATTTTACAGAAAGGTTATATTGAATTACCTTGTAACTTCATCTTATATATTATACTAGAACTTTGTTCATAGTATGAATATCCAAAGTTTACAAAGATATTATGAAAATGATACTTGAAGTACTACAATAGTACTGTTTTTGGAATATATTCCGATAAGGAAATACTTTCGGTAAAGAGATATTTTGACAATTATTGTCTTATACCCGCCTTAGTCTGGGTTAAGTTATAGGCAGAGTTATGCCATGTTTTCATTACCTTGCTGAGCTATTTGCTCACTCTTGCTATTGTTTTATATATATTATAGAGCAGTGAAGCAGGATGTCATGGGCGCCAGTGTTCCCGAAGAGTAGTACGAACCATCGGATCAGGCTGCAGCTGGCTGCATTTAAATTATGTATAGATATGAATGGTAGGAGAAGATTGTAATCATCAGAAGTCAGAGTTTGAATTGTACCATTTCCTATATATTGTTTCAACATCAGATTTTGTAAGACAATTGGGTATTGTAATAAAAGTAGTTTATTCCGCAATTATTGTATAGTATCGTTTCTGAGACTCTAACCTATGTGTGTATGTGTGTGAGAGATATATACTGTGGGGGTCATAAGCCATTGAAATATGTACAGTATGAGTAATACAGGTAAGACAAGGAGTAAATGGATCGTGACTACTCTAAATCCCATACCCCGGATTTGGGGCTGTTACACCGCATGTCTGGGCGGGTACTTTTCTTACTTGTTTACTTTTATGTTGCTGCAAGTTGAGGCAGCTTTATTTTTGCAAAAACAGGGTTAAATTGTATTTGAGGGGCTGTGCCCATAGTCCGATAAATGAATACTTCATGTCGAAATTTTCTGAAAATCCCCTGTATTTAAAGTTATTTAAATTATTTGATTTAAAGATTTAAAGGCATGTATGTGTATGAGTGTTTAAGTACATATGTGATGATTAATGAGGTGTGGGTATATATATTTATGTATGTATTACTTTGCGAGTTATAAGTAATTAGTTATCAATTTGGTTGTTTATGTACTAAATAGTACTTTACTATTATTTCGAGTATAATTAGGGATTCGATATGGACCCAGCGAGCGTGTTGACGAGACGATTGAAGGAAATGAATGCGTGATCGAGTACAGACCGAAGAATAGTAAGTAGCGAATCGGCGCATTGGAATCGAGGCAAGTGCACTAACCCTCGCTTATTGTTCAAACGAGGTAAATATGTTTCTATTCAATATAAGAATTCCATTCAAATCTGTATTGCTAGTATCCTCTCCTTCAAATTATTGATAAGGATATATTTTATTCATATATCATGTGGAAAGTAGAATTTCAGTTTTATTGCCAGTATTATTCTTTCTTAAGTATTGTCAGTAATGTTCTGTTAAAGTTTTTGCTGGTATTGCATTCTTATTCCTTGTTTTAGTATAATGTTCTTAATGTATATGGTTTCCCTGAGATTAATTGATAGTAAAGTAGTTTAATGGAATTGGAAGAATTTTATAAAAATGTGGACCAACTTCGTGGTCAGAGTAGTAAAGGCCAATGTCAATAAGTGCCTAGTGAGGGATCCCAGAGTATTATTTTTAGCTGGACTTTACGTGGCTGATCACCCGTAATGTCCAGAGTATGATGAAAACTCCAATTCTATTAAATGCTGTTTATATGCAAATATATTCTTATGATAGAATGTTTAAGTTAAAGTACATTTTCATTTCCAAGTATTTTGGATATAAAAGTTATGATTTGAGTTAAAAGTTATGATTTGAGTTAATAAATACTGTTAGTATAAAAATGGAAAGTTATTATACTAGTGTTTTGAACGGTGAAAACTAATTCACGGTTATTATGGTCGCTGTGGCATTTGTTGCGCAGTGATAGTAAGGACCGAGAATGAATTGAGATCTTCTTATTTATTCAAACTCATGATTGTCAGGCCGGTTAGGCAGCTAGGTGTGCAAACGCTTAGTGACATGAATGAAATTTGAGTAACTGAGAATTTCTTGGAGATTTTGTTAAAGCGATAGTTAAAGTATTTTGCAAGTATTAAAAGTATTGAATCTAGTATTACAACCTTCTCAGTTATTAAATTATGATTTTGAGTTATAAATGTTTTAAATGATATTAATCTTCTGTTAAAGTTAAGAATCCATATTTCAATTATGCTAGTGATTATAAAGTGGTGAGCATTCCTTCGCTCATATTTATTGTTCCTATTTCTTGAATTGCAATTATTGCATTTTTATTTCATCCAGTTCAGTTCTGTATATAACTTGCTGAGCATTCTTTGGCTCACACTTGTTGTTTTTAAAATCTAACTTTTCAGTAAGCTAGTTGGCGAGGCTTAGCCTGCGCAGTTCAAAAAGTGGAAAGAAGAAGCAGGATGCTGTTATGAAGCTGACGTGGATCAGGGTATTTAGATTTAAAGTTTGATTTGTTGTATGTATATATAGTTTTAGTAGTTATAGTATGTATTTGATTAGTTGGCCTGGTATACTTCTATTCGAAGTTATACCAGTGATTTTAAGTCTGTATAAAGTTTTGTATATAGAGTTGTATTTAAGTTGATTTTGGGATTTTCTTGTTTCTAGAACTGTAACCTAAGATCCTTAATTCGGAGTTGGGGTCAAAGAGCTTTTGATTGAGTTTTTATTTTTATTTCAGTTTTATTTTGATTTCAGATTTTTAGTTAGTATTTAGCAGGTTTATGTTGTATTTACGAATACATCATGGCCAATTTTTGTTAGAATTATTGAGTTTGTTAGTGTGACGCCCAAATCTACTGACCCCGGATTTGGGGGCGTTACAAGTTGGTATCAGGGCGTAGGTTATAGTAAACTATAAATGAGAGTGTGTAGGAATGTGTATAGTTAAGTAAGGAACGTAGGAGTTCATATAGGACTCGTGTTGGACTATTGGATATAGTACCAGTTAGTGAGTTAAGATGTGAGTGGTGACTGATAGTTGAGCGGAGTTGGGTAGAAACCCTTGAGACTGTAGGTAGTGGAATCTTCAGAGTCTAGTGCGAGTGACGACGACGTATACAATAGATAACTTTAGGACGTGTAGCAGAAGAGTCTAGATCGAATGACAAGTCAGCGAAGGAGTCGACAAAGAAGATGTACGTGGAGACCCTGGCAATACCTTCTTTTTTTTTAATCAATATTCCTTTGATGAGTTTATTTTGGCAATTGTCTTTCCCTGAAGTTGGATTTCCAGTTATGATGGAGGCTATAATGCCTATTTCTTTTATTTCTAAACCCTGTCAAGTTTGATACATGAGTTTCGAAATTTCTTCATCAGTGAATAATCCTATTGTTGATAGATCATCATTTCTTAGTATTGTGCCAGTCATTTCTTTCCTGATTATCCTTTTCTTCTGAAATAGTACCCATGGAATTCGTTTAGTTGTAATCCAGGGGTATGTCTGAGAATTTCTCATCAATTGATTGTTAATTCGATGTTCGAATTTTTTTTATGTTTCTTTACTCCAACTGAGGTGAACAACCCTATTTATAGGGGACACAAGGACTGTTTGTCTGTGTGATAGTAGTCTGATGGGACGCCATCACTTGTGTGTTGTGAGGTACAAGAAGGTTAATTACCTTTAGTCATGTCTTGAATAAGGCACGCAACAAGGTTCATTTGATCATATTGATCACTAAGTAATCTTTCATTTCCAAGAATATTTGTTTGAAAACTCATAAATTAATTCTAAAATTGTGGAACCTTTGCTACGATGTGAAATCGTTCTCTTCAAATATCATGAATCATAATATCTCGAGTAGTCTTGAACGTATGCCAATCGAGTTTAGAATACTAGTAACGCGTGACGTATAGTACTACGATTAGAGTTGTTCTATATAGAGAGATCAGTAGAGATCCCAGTATAGTAAATAAGTATCCAGGGTACAGATTAGTAAAGTTGCGGATGCAACCCGAGTTGGTAGAGTAAACCCCAGTAACCCTTCTTTACCTGATTCCGAGGTCGGAATCCTCTTAAGGTGGGTAGAATGTAAGATACCAGGTTATTTTATGATTTATTATTATTTTATTATTATTTAATTATGTTGATTAGTATTTAAAGGATGGAATTGGATTTGAGAATATCGTTGTGGAATTCAACGATATTTAGTATTGAGTTTATATGAGTATATATTGAGTTATGTGTGCCAATGTGTGCCCCAGTATTTTATTGGTATTTTTAGTGATTTAAAAATATTTAAATCAAGTATTATTGATCTTCAAAAATCTTTATTTAATTATCGGAGGGCTTAAAAATCATGAAATCTTTTGTAAAATTATCTTTGTATATTTATGAGTTTTTAAAATTGTTGGGTGGATTAATTTGGGTGGTTGAGTATTTTAAAATGAATTTAAGAGTTTTATTGTATTTAAAAGATCAAAACTTTGAAAATTCATATTTAATTCATTTTTGATCCGAAAAATATTTTAAAAATATATGTGTGCTCGTAATTTTGTATTCTTTATTTTAAAAATGAAGGGTTTAATTTTTTCGAATATTTTATTTGACTTCGATTTATAAGAGTCTTTTATTAGTTTTAAAAGCGAATAAGTAGTGTTTTGGGCCGGAATGAATTATAGTAGTTATTTGTTAGTATTGGGCCAAGCCCAATAAGACATAGCAGCTGAGCATTCCAGAGAATTCTCGACAGATTGAAAAAAAAAACGGGAAGAGGGAAAGAAATAAAAGAAGAAGAGAAAAGAGAAAGGGAGAAAGAGATTGGGGGGAGGAATTGAATTTGGGGATTTCAATTGGGGTTTGATTGTTGAACCAATTGAGCAACTTATATATATATATATATATATATATATACGTGTGTGTATATACACGGGTGTGTGTGTGTGTATATATGAACCGCGATTGCGGGTGCGTGGTGTTGTGCCGAGGTAGGGAGGTCTGTGGGTTCGTTTTGCTGCTCCGATTGTCGACACGGGCAGAGGTGGTTCGACTGGGTATGTGAGATTATGTGTGAGTGTGTGTGTTTATGTGTAGTTCATGTATATGTGTTGGATATATAAGTTATTAATATTCTGCTCTATATATCCATTCTTTTTGTTAGCTGCTAATGTCAGATTTGAAAACAAATTACATATTCAAAATCCTTGTGGAAAAATACATGGAATACACTCTTGAATCATGTAAATCGGATTAAAAATGAGTGAGTTATAGCCGGTCAAAGTTAGGCAATTAGAGTTGACTTCGAGAATTTATAGTTAAATCTTCATTTTCGAAGTTGGATTCGAGTTTTTGGAAAATGTTAGTTATTATTTTTCGGGAGTCCAAATGGGGATTTTTGGAGAATATTAGAGTATTAATAATTTGGATTATTGTTGGTTTAAATACTTTAATTTCTGGAGTTATTCGGAAATTGAGAATTTATAAATAGTGGAGTCATAATGTGAGTAGTTTAAATTCGGAACTTGTTAATTAGTAGGTTATAATTTCGGAAGTCTAAATTTGGTAATATATATATATATATATGTATGTATGTATATGTATGTATGTATGCTAAATGTTGTAAGTTGAGTTAGAGTATTTGTTGAAATTCGTAATTGTCAAGTACTTGGTATTGTTGAGTAAGTGGTTACTAATTTACCTTGATAATTGTTGGTGATTATCGGATATGTTATATGATTAGTAAATTGTGTGTTGAATTTGGAGTGACAATTATACTTGTTAAATCACAATTTGTGGATATGGGTTTTAGGATAAAAGAAGTTACATGTATATTTTGATTGGATTGTGATATATGTCCGTAATATGAAACTGTCTCCTGATTGTATAGTTTTCAAGTGTAATCTATAGTAAAGTTAAACTGTTATTTAATTTTCTTTATTATGTGCTTATCTACGAGGAGTTGCAATGAGGTCACAAGTCTTAAATGTCAATATTTAACGACTTGTGTAATTCTCTTCAACTAGTTCCTCGGGCTTACGAATATCCATGATTTGCTATCACGAGTATAATTAATATACTTGAGTGGTGTGATCATCGATATAGCGTAAGTAATAGTTAGTGCTGGGGGTTGTTCCCTAGGGCTTACGAACATCAATGATTGATTGTCACGTGTATCAGTAAAATGCGTGAGAAATACGATCATTGGTGTAGCGTAAGTAGTAGTGTAATGTAAATCATTATGTGCTAGGTGCCGCATGTCTGGGCGGGTACTTTTCTTACTTGTTTACTTTTATGTTGCTGCAAGTTGAGGCAGCTTTATTTTTGCAAAAACAGGGTTAAATTGTATTTGAGGGGCTGTGCCCATGATAAGTGGATTTTATATCCACTGGGAATGCCTCCGTTCGGCTTAAATTGATTGTTTTGGACTCAAGTTGTTGTAGTTTTGATGTGTTTTTCTTAGTTGTGCAGATTTACGAGAATGTTGATTAAAGTTGATGCTTCTATCGTTCTTGGAGAATTAATTGATTAAAATTCGGATTTTTGAGAAGGGCTGCGCACCTTATACTGTTTGGGCCATATCTGGAGTTCTAGAAGTCCGTTTTCAGCCCATTTACAGTCCACGCGAAGCTTGAGAGATTTTCTACAATATGGGATAGGTTTTACACGACCAGGCCGCGTGTGGTGGGCCCAGGAAGCACGACCAGCAGATAGATGGGAGCAGAGAACTTACTGTTTTGCCCTTTTCTAGTTCTAATTGTATTTTGGGCAATTTTTAATACCTAAATTGAATTCTAATTGTAATAGAAGGTAATATCTTGATGGGCAAGATTTGTAGAGCCTATTTAAACATATCCTACCATTGTAAATCATAACAATTCATAGCTTTTAATCGTATCAAGGTACTTTTGATCTTCAATATTATGTTTTCATTCATTATCATTATTATTATGTTTTCTTTATTAAATATGCGTAACTAATTCTCTAATCTGAGGATTGGATAGTATTCCTTGGTATTCATGCATGCTTGATTATGTGATTTTCTGTTTTGCTGATCTGTTAATGAGATCTTAACACAATTAGGGGAGTCATGAACCTTTGATTGTATTCTAGGGATTGTAATAAGCTTGGGAGAGAAGTTGCAATCTTAGTACATGATTTAACAGACATAATTTGAATATTAGATCGGGAAATTAATAGGAGAATTGTGAGACATATAATTCTTGGTATTTAACAGTTTATAGATATACTGTGATTGTATCACGGGAGTGTCAATTAAGGTGTAGCTGTAAGCATTATATTGTAGCCTGGGAGGGTGCAGTATAACTTTAGAAGAATTGTTTTCAGCAAGGTAGGAACACAGATATCACATTAATATTGAGCATGTATTGAGACCAGGTGAAGAACCCCAGTTCTTAGATTGTTTTCCCATATATTTGAATCTCAGTTTAAAATCAATTCTTAGTGCTTATAATTAGTCTTGGTTAATTTAGTTAATACACAAACCCAAAAATTCTTCTCACACACTTCTAGACGTAAAGAGATAAGATACTTGAACTTGATATTACATTCAGTCCTTCCCTGCGAACGAACAACAAAAATACAAGTAACAAATTGGCGCCGCTGCCGGGGAAGGCAGTATAGTTGAGTTTAGGTTAATTGTTTCTTATTGTTTAGATTTTAATTGGTTCCACAAGTTGTTTTGTTGGTGATTTTCAGGTGTATGCTACGTTCATCTTGCGCTAGAAAATTGGAATTTGACCCTGAAATCGAGCGTACTTTGAGAAAGCTAAGAAAAGATAAAGCTAAGATGGGAGATCCAGAACCTCGACCAGCTGTTAATGTTGATCAGTCTTCTATTGGGACCATGAGACACCGAATCCAGCCAATTGCATGTACAAAAATCCAGAGATTGGTGCTGCTCAGTTCCATATTAATCCGAGCTTAATTTAGATGATCAGCAATCAGGCTTTTGAAGGAGACATTGAATTAGAAGACCCACACAGACATCTAGAGCGTTTTGTGCAGATGTGTGGCTCATTCAGAATCACTGGCGTTACGAGTGATCAGATTCGTCTCCATATGTTTCCCTACTCTATTAAGGGAAGAGCTTTGGAATGGTTTCAGCAACTTCCAAACACTTCGGTTGCTACATGGGAGAGTCTTTCTACGGCATTCTTGTCCAAATACTATCCTTCTGACAAGACGCAACAGTTGAGGACTATGATTATGAGTTTCAAAGCACAACCGGGTGAAGGTCTATATCAGGCATGGGAGAGATTCAAGGCACTATTGAGGAAGTGTCCACATCATGGCTTAGAAGATTGGCAGGTCATTAGTACTTTTTATGGGGCCATGAATGCATATATTCGTTTGAGTTTGGATGTGGCTGCTGGTGGAAATTTCAAGAAGGCACCAACTACACAGGCTAAAGCACTTCTTGAGGAATTAGCATCTAATAATTATTCATGGGCACCTAGTGGGACGAGCTCGGCAAAAGCAGCACAAGAATCTGAGATGATCAACATGCTGGCTCAAAAGTTGGATACTATAACTCAGGAGGTGCGAGGACAAAAGGTAAATGTGAATGCTATTTCTTCACCTATGGAAGGGTATCATGATTATGGTGCTAGTCAGAACTCGTATGTTCAACAATTTCCAGAAGAAGCATCTTTTATTCAAGGAAGACAGCCTTGGCCTGTGCAGAATAATTCTTACTACAATCCAAATCAAAGGCCAAACAATAATCTTTCTTACAGCAATAATCATGCAGCTAATCCTTCCTATGCATTTCCAAGGCAGAATCAACCTCCTGGTTTTCAGTCACGACCGCCATATCAAGCACAGCAGCAATATCAACCTCCACCAAAGAAAGAACCAGCTGAGTGGGAGGTTGCACTAAATAAGATTATGCAAGGGACTTCTGGGGCATTGGCTAATATGGAATCAAGAATAGATCAGATGGCAACATCTCAAAAGATGCTAGAAACACAGATTGGACAGATTGCCTCAAAGATGGGTGTTCGTGAACAAGGGTCTCTTCCTAGTCAACCCGACCAGACTGGTAAAGAGCAATGTAAAGCAATTACTTTGAGGAGCGGAAAAGAGTTGCCCGAGGTTGAGGTTTTTAAGCCTAAAGAGAGTGATGCTGAGAAAGAGGATGAGCCAGTAGAGATTGTTGCAGACACGGCAGAAAAAGAAGATGAGAAGAAGAAGGAAGAAGAATCAGAAAAGCCATATGTTCCTCCACCACCTTATGTTCCTCCTATTCCATTTCCACAGAGACTTCACAACAGGCATTTAGAGAAGCAGTACGAGAAGTTCTTGACTATGTTCCGGCAGTTGCACGTTAATATTCCGTTGGCTGAAGCTTTGAATCAGATGCCACTTTATGCTAAATTTCTTAAGGAGATGTTGACAAAGAAGAGGAAACTTGAAGATGTAGAGACTATTACTCTTAATGCTGAATGCAGTGCAGTCATCCAAAAGGCCATTCCTCAGAAATTGAAAGATCCGGGAAGCTTCTCTTTGCCTTGCACTATTGGGAAGATGGAAAACATGAAAGCCTTGTGTGACTTAGGGGCAAGTGTGAGTTTGATGCCATATTCAATCTGCAAAAGGCTTGGTCTTGGAGAACTTAAAAAGACACGGATTTCACTTCAGTTAGCGGATCGTTCTGTTAAGTATCCATTGGGGGTTATTGAAGACGTGGTTGTTAAAGTGGATAAATTTGTCATACCTTGTGATTTTGTGGTGTTAGAGATGGATGAAGATGTCGAGATACCCATTATCTTGGGAAGGCCATTCTTGGCTACTGCTGGCACTACAATCGATGTTAAAGCTGTTAAAGCTGGAAAATTGACATTGAATGTTGGCGAGGACAAAGTGGAATTTGATCTGAACAAAGCAATGAAGATACCTCCTTTTGGAGCAACTTGTTTTACCATTGACATAGTGGATGACATTGTGCAGCTCGAGAATGAACACTTCGTGGGAGCAGATCGGGTGTTGGATGATGTAGTAGAAGAAGAAGTACTAGTTGTACGAGACACAGAAGTTGAGATGGCTTTTACACTTTCAGAGGCACCATAGGTGGAACTTAAACCTCTACCTGATAATTTGAGGTATGCCTTTCTTGGTCCTAATGATACATATCCTGTGGTAGTTTCTGCTTTGCTCATTGATGATGAGAGAGAAAAGTTATTACATGTTCTTCGGCAATATAAATCAGCTATTGGTTGGACAATTCAAGATATCAAGGGAATTAGCCCTGCTCTTTGCATGCATAGAATTGCCTTAGAAGATGATCATAAGCCTGTGATTGAGGGACAAAGAAGATTGAATCCTAATTTGCAAGAGGTGGTGAAGAAAGAAATCACAAAGTTGCTTGATGCTGGTATCATATATTCGGTTCCACAAAGTAAATGGGTTAGTCCTATTCATGTTGTGCCTAAGAAAGGTGGGATGACTGTTGTTCACAATGAGAAGAATGAATTAATTCCCACGAGAACAGTAACAGGTTGGAGAGTTTGCATTGACTATAGGAAGTTGAATAACGCTACTCGCAAAGATCACTTTCCCCTCCCATTCATTGATCAAATGCTCGAAAGGTTGGCGGGTAATGAGTATTACAACTTTCTGGATGGATTTTCGGGTTACTTTCAGATTCCTATTGCACCCGAAGATCAAGAGAAGACCACCTTTACTTGTCCTTGTGGCACTTTTGCTTATCGGAGGCTTCCTTTTGGTTTGTGTAATGGTCCTTCAACGTTTCAACGGCTCATGAACCACATTTTCTCAGATTTTATAGGAAGAGACATGGAGGTATTTATGGATGACTTCACGGTATATGGTTCTTCTTTTGAATCATGTCTAGCCAGTTTATCAAAGGTGTTGCAGAGATGTACTGAAACGAATCTTGTTCTTAATTGGGAAAAATGTCACTTTATGGTGAAGGAAGGCATTGTGCTTGGGCATAAAATCTCTAATAAAGGCATTGAGGTCGATAGAGCAAAAATTGAAGTTATTGAAAAATTGCCACCACCTTCATCTGTGAAAGGAATTCGAAGCTTTCTTGGGCATGCTGGTTTTTATCGACGGTTCATCAAGGATTTCTCCAAGTTAGCTCGGCCACTCTGCAATCTTCTTGAAAAGGATCGTGTTTTTGACTTTGATGAAAGTTGTCTTGATGCTTTTAACAGGTTGAAGAAGGAACTTACTTCTGCACCCATAATTACATCTCCCGATTGGAGCTTGCCATTTGAGCTTATGTGTGATGCTAGTGACTATGCTGTGGGTGTTGTTCTTGGGCAAAAGAAGGATAAGCGTATGCATGTGATAGCTTATGCAAGCAAGACTCTTGATGATGCGCAAATCAACTATTCCACTACGGAGAAAGAGCTACTTGCAGTGGTGTTTGCACTTGATAAATTCAGATCCTATCTTGTTGGGTCTAAGGTGATTGTCTATTCGGATCATGCTGCGATTCGTTTCTTGATGACAAAGAAGGATGCCAAGCCTCGTTTAGTTCGTTGGATTCTCTTACTCCAGGAATTTGATCTTGAGATTCGAGATAAGAAGGGGTCCGAGAACTTGGTAGCTGATCATTTATCTAGGTTGGATCAAGGAGATGGAGAGATAGGAGGTGAGAAACCTATCAATGATAAATTTCCGGAAGAGCAGCTTCTAGGTGTGTCCTTGTCTACACCATGGTATGCAGATTTTGTGAATTATATTGTAGGAGGAGTTGTGCCGGATAATCTTTCTTATAATCAGAAGAAGAAGTTCTTTTATGATGTGAAGCATTACTATTGGGAGGAACCGCTGCTTTACAAAGAATGTGCTGATGGAATGTTTCGTAGATGTGTACCTCATGATGAAGTTCCTCATATTTTCAGGCATTGCCATTCTCTAGAGTGTGGAGGTCATAACAGTAGCATGAAGACAGTGGCGAAAGTTTTGCAGTCAGGATTCTATTGGCCAACCATGCATCAAGATGCTAGAGACTTTGTGGCAAAATGTGATAGATGTCAATGAGTTGGGAATATTTCGAGGAGAAACGAGATACCTTTACAATCTATTCTTGAGGTGGAGATTTTCGATGTGTGGGGGATGGACTTCATGGGTCCATTTCCATCTTCTTATGGAAATCAGTATATTTTGGTGGGAGTTGATTATGTCTCTAAATGGGTTGAAGCAATTGCGTCTCCTACTAATGATGCTAGAGTGGTGAAGAAGTTCTTGAAGAAAAATGTGTTCACTAGATTTGGAGTGCCAAGGGCTATTATCAATGATGGAGGTTCACACTTTTGCAATAAACAGGTGGCTGATCTCTTAAAAAAGTATGGTGTGACACAAAAGGTGGCAACTCCTTATCATCCGCAAACAAGTGGACAAGTTGAGATTTCGAATCGTGAGTTGAAGTCAATTTTGGAGAAGACAGTGGCAAGTTCGAGAAAAGATTGGTCAACAAAGCTTGATGATGCACTTTGGGCATATAGAACGGCATTTAAAACACCTATTGGGATGTCTCCATATAGGTTGGTTTTTGGGAAGCCATGTCATTTGCCGGTGGAACTTCAGCATAAGGCGTTTTGGGCGACAAGAAATTTGAATTTTGATTTAAAATCCGCGGGAGAGAAGCGTTTGCTTCAACTTGGAGAGCTTGAGGAGATTAGGCTCCAATCTTATGAAAATGCTAGTATCTACAAGGAGAAGACCAAATTGTGGCATGACAAGCACATTCAGAAGAAGGAATTTGAGGTTGGGCAACATGTTCTATTGTTTAATTCAAGACTCCGTTTATTCCCTGGAAAGCTTAGATCAAGATGGTCCGGTCCTTTTGAGATTGTGAAGGTTTATCCTAATGGGGTTTGTGAGATTATTAGAGAAGGGTCGGATGTATTCAAGGTGAACGGGCAGATACTTAAGCCATACCTGCTTGGAGAAACAGTGGAGCAAGGAATGAGCATTCTCCACCTTCAAGACCCTACTATGAATTGAGGAAGTACGTCAAGCTATTGGCGTTAAACGAGCGCTTCTTGGGAGGCAACCCAAGTTATGTAGTATTTGTGTGAAAAAAAAAGAAAAAGAAAAATGAGTGTTGTGAGTTTGTAAAAAAAAAAAAAGAGTGTTGTGAGTTTGAGAAAAAAAACAAAAGAAAAAAAAACTGTTCTGAAAAAAAAATAGAGAAAACGCAGGTTGCGCCAGCGCCAGATGCGCCAGCCGCGCGCAGGAGCGCTCAGACACGCAGGAACGTGATGCGCATCATGCGCCAGAGTTGTGCAGGAGCGCGCAAAACGCAGTAGCCCACCGCGCCTCAGGCGCCATTTTCGCGCTTCAAGCGCCTGTAGCCCCTGAATAAACCGAATTTTGGTCCTTAAAAACTTGTATTCTCCAAATATTTTTCCCTTTTATTCTATATTCAACTCCAAAATCATTCCCAAATCAAAACCCTAATATCCCTAAATTCTATCCTACATCTAATACAAATCCTAAATCCTTTTTCATATCTAAATTACATACACCATTATCCATTATATATACACCCACCACACCTATACATACACAACCTCATCTATATAAACCCCAAATTCTTAACTTTCATCCATTCAAAGTGCAAGGGGAATTTAAATTCAAAATTTTTGGGGATTCATCTAGCAAGTTCACCTCTTTGATTCAATTGGGTAATATTCTATCTCATCTTTTATTTGAATTTGTGAATTTTGCAAGCTAGGGTTCTTGGTGTGTAATTTGGGGGTTCTTTATTTGGTGAATTGTTTGGAGATTATTGTGCCTTGCTTGATATTTGTTATGGCTCCTAAAAGGCAACGAATAATGGGTAGTAGTAGTGCTCGTCCATCTTCGGATGAGAATGATGTTGTGGGAGATGGAGTGGAAAAATTTGTGAATGAGAATGCCAAGGCGGAGTATGGTAGGTTAGTTTCGAAGGGGGTTATTCAGGAAAGAAGGCTTGTGCCATATAAGTATGAGGAGATGGTTGCGATGATTAGTGAGCGGGGTTGGACGTTATTTTGTGAATTTGCTAATGATGCCTCGTTGGATGTGGTTAGGGAATTTTATGCTAATGCTTCAATAGCAAGGAATAATGCCACGGTTGTGAGGGGTCGGAAGGTGGATTATTCGCCTCGTGCTATTCGTAATTTGATTAGGCAACCTCCTAAGCCTAGAGATGCTACGGATTGGGGACAAAAGTCTAAGGATGGTGTTGATCTTGATGCACTCATTGGTGAGTTATGTGTTCCGGGAACGAAGTGGAAATGTAAGTTAGGTACGGAGATAAAGCGTATTTTCCCGGATTCGTCATTGTCTGGTTTTACAAAGGCATGGTTCTTTTTCATCGGTTCTAATATCATTCCGTCAAACCATGTTTCTGATGTTACTGTTGATAGAGCTATCTTGCTATGGGGTATTCTCAAAGGTGAGTATGTTGACCTTGGGTACCTTATTAATCAAAATATTCTTCGATTTTTGGGAAGCAATTCATCATCTAGTATTCCTTATGCTTCTATTATCTCGTACTTGTGTGACGCATCGAAAGTCAAATGGTATCAAGGTGAGCCGGTGCATAAACCTATGACTTCTATTAAGGATGCTACTATTGATCGGTTGAGGTTGAAGGAGTGGCCGGGCGGCACTCCTCATCCTAGGGGATTAGGTTTTGTTGTTGATGGTGCTAGTGGTCAGAGAGTAGGCGCTCCGCCACTTGTTGAAAGGGCACCGGAAGTGGCTAGGGCAGGTTCTTCGCAGAGTACTATGGATATGTCCATTTTTGAATCTTATTTTCGTCGAATGACTAGGCGGTTGGATGCTATGCATGCGAGCAGTCGCCAGTATTCTGAGGACATGGGCATAGCTTTGGAGGCAAAGTTTCAGTCACCTAGTACTCCTGTTCAGTGGCCTATATTTGGAGCTCGGACTCCGTACCCTCCACCGGATTCTTCTGATGAGGATGACGAGGGTGACGACAGCGAGGACGAATAGGTATGTTTTCTACTTTCCCTTCTATTTACTTCCATTCAATGAGGACATTGAATATTTTAAGTTTGGGGGTGTTTTGAGGGATTAGTAGTTGTTGTATTATTATGTGTTCATGTAGGATTTCATGTTTTGCATATTAGTAGTAGTAATTCATGCATATATGTTCGTGTTATTTACGTTTGTTTCATATAGGACATTCTGTTTTTATGTTGTATACCATGTGTGTTCATTATAGTTGCATTTTCATGGCATGCATTTTTCATGATCCCTTAGGACGAGCTAATTCTGATTGGTAGGTAGGTGTCTAATTGAGTGTGGTAATGATGAATAGAGGGTTGATTTATAGTTTCTATGAAATTGACTTATGTGTTACGGAAACAAAACTAATTGACTTATGCTTGTTTGGATGTTTTGAGATTTAATCACCTGATTATATTTAGAATTTTCGTTATTCCCTTGATAGCGTAGGGACACTAAAGTCTAAGTTTGGGGGAAACCAGGAATTTCATGCTAGTTGTTTAGTTGTTGGCTAGGTGTCAAATGGCTAGTAGCCGGCTCATATTTATATGAGTAGTCTAGGGTTGGAAATGAGAAAGGCTCATTCCAGATCGCAGAAAAAAAAAAAAAAAAAGCAGAAAAAAAAAAAAGAAAAAAAGAGTCAATAGTTTAATTGTTTAAATGCAAAATTAACCAGAGTGAGCTCTTTAATACTCGAGTAATTAAGTCTGAGGGGACTTAGTCCTAGTAACCTAAAGCCCTTTGTGGTTTGGGATTGCTGACCTAACACTCGCTACATGGGTATTATTGTATAAGCCTTTTGGGGTCTCATTCATTGCACGGTTAAATAAGCATGCATATTATATATAGTGTCGTAGTATAGTAATAAAGCATGAGTTTTTGTCTAACTTGAATAAGGATGGAGGTGTTCCTAGGTTATGAAGTGTCTACAGTCTATTCTATTTATAAACCTGTGATTGTCTTGGCGAAGAATTTGTATGATTTTTGACCTAGTGTTGGGAGTATTTCTGATGAGCATCGCACACACGCACGTTTCTGTCATGTATTGTTAGTATACGGGGACTTAGTCGAGCTCTATTTAGATTTAGTTGCATTCTTTGAGATATTTGCTTGTTAGTTGGTTTTGGTTAGTTTGAAGGGGATCGTTGCATATTTCATATTAGTTGCATTCATGCATTGCATTAGGTTAAATGGATTTTGTGGGTACATTCGCTATAGGCCCTCACGAGACCTTACTCGTCCACTAGGGCTGCCTAGGGGTTTAAAGGGCTTGTTGCATATGCCAAATGCAACCGTGATCACCTACGGAAGTGGTACTAATCAGGTAGTTGTAATTGTTTATGCTTGAGGACAAGCATCAGTTTAAGTTTGGGGGTTTGATAAGTGGATTTTATATCCACTGGGAATGCCTCCGTCCGGCTTAAATTGATTGTTTTGGACTCAAGTTGTTGTAGTTTTGATGTGTTTTTCTTAGTTGTGCAGATTTACGAGAATGTTGATTAAAGTTGATGCTTCTATCGTTCTTGGAGAATTAATTGATTAAAATTCGGATTTTTGAGAAGGGCTGCGCACCTTATACTGTTTGGGCCATATCTGGAGTTCTAGAAGTCCGTTTTCAGCCCATTTACAGTCCACGCGAAGCTTGAGAGATTTTCTACAATATGGATAGGTTTTACACGACCAGGCCGCGTGTGGTGGGCCCAGGAAGCACGACCAGCAGATAGATGGGAGCAGAGAACTTACTGTTTTGCCCTTTTCTAGTTCTAATTGTATTTTGGGCAATTTTTAATACCTAAATTGAATTCTAATTGTAATAGAAGGTAATATCTTGATGGGCAAGATTTGTAGAGCCTATTTAAACACATCCTACCATTGTAAATCATAACAATTCATAGCTTTTAATCGTATCAAGGTACTTTTGATCTTCAATTCTTTCTTCAATATTATGTTTTCATTCATTATCATTATTATTATGTTTTCTTTATTAAATATGCGTAACTAATTCTCTAATCTGAGGATTGGGTAGTATTCCTTGGTATTCATGCATGCTTGATTATGTGATTTTCTGTTTTGCTGATCTGTTAATGAGATCTTAACACAATTAGGGGAGTCATGAACCTTTGATTGTATTCTAGGGATTGTAATAAGCTTGGGAGAGAAGTTGCAATCTTAGTACATGATTTAACAGACATAATTTGAATATTAGATCGGGAGATTAATAGGAGAATTGTGAGACATATAATTCTTGGTATTTAACAGTTTATAGATATACTGTGATTGTATCACGGGAGTGTCAATTAAGGTGTAGCTGTAAGCATTATATTGTAGCCTGGGAGGGTGCAGTATAACTTTAGAAGAATTGTTTTCAGCAAGGTAGGAACACAGATATCACATTAATATTGAGCATGTATTGAGACCAGGTGAAGAACCCCAATTCTTAGATTGTTTTCCCATATATTTGAATCTCAGTTTAAAATCAATTCTTAGTGCTTATAATTAGTCTTGGTTAATTTAGTTAATACACAAACCCAAAAATTCTTCTCACACACTTCTAGACGTAAAGAGATAAGATACTTGAACTTGATATTACATTCAGTCCTTCCCTGCGAACGAACAACAAAAATACTAGTAACAGCCCATAGTCCGATAAACGAATACTTCATGCCGAAATTTTCTGAAAATCCCCTGTATTTAAAGTTATTTAAATTATTTGATTTAAAGATTTAAAGGCATGTATGTGTATGAGTGTTTAAGTACATATGTGATGATTAATGAGGTGTGGGTATATATATTTATGTATGTATTGCTTTGCGAGTTATAAGTAATTAGTTATCAATTAGGTTGTTTATGTACTAAATAGTACTTTACTATTATTTCCAGTATAATTAGGGATTCGATATGGACCCAGCGAGCGTGTTGACGAGACGATTGAAGGAAATGGATGCGTGATCGAGTACAGACCGAAGAATAGTAAGTAGCGAATCGGCGCATTGGAATTGAGGCAAGTGCACTAACCCTCGCTTATTGTTCAAGCGAGATAAATATGTTTCTATTCAATATAAGAATTCCATTCAAATCTGTATTGCTAGTATCCTCTCCGCCAAATTATTGATAAGGATATATTTTATTCATATATCATGTGGAAAGTAGAATTTCAGTTTTATTGCCAGTATTATTCTTTCTTAAGTATTGTCAGTAATGTTCTGTTAAAGTTTTTGCTGGTATTGCATTCTTATTCCTTGTTTTAGTGTAATGTTCTTAATGTATATGGTTTCCCTGAGATTAATTGATAGTAAAGTAGTTTAATGGAATTGGAAGAATTTTATAAAAATGTGGACCAGCTTCGTGGTCAGAGTAGTAAAGGCCAATGTCAATAAGTGCCTAGTGAGGGATCCCAGAGTATTGTTTTTAGCTGGACTTTACGTGGCTGATCACCCGTAATGTCCAGAGTATGATGAAAACTCCAATTCTATTAAATGTTGTTTACATGCAAATATATTCTTATGATGGAATGTTTAAGTTAAAGTACATTTTCATTTCCAAGTATGTTGGATATAAAAGTTATGATTTGAGTTAAAAGTTATGATTTGAGTTAATAAATACTGTTAGTATAAAAATGGAAAGTTATTATACTAGTGTTTTGAACGGTGAAAACTAATTCACGGTTATTATGGTCGCTGTGGCATTTGTTGCGCAGTGATAGTAAGGACCGAGAATGAATTGAGATCTTCTTATTTATTCAAACTCATGATTGTCAGGCCGGTTAGGCAGCTATGTGTGCAAACGCTTAGTGACATGAATGAAATTTGAGTAACTGAGAATTTCTTGGAGATTTTGTTAAAGCGATAGTTAAAGTATTTTGCATGTATTAAAAGTATTGAATCTAGTATTACAACCTTCTCAGTTATTAAATTATGATTTTGAGTTATAAATGTTTTAAATGATATTAATCTTCTGTTAAAGTTAAGAATCCAGATTTCAATTATGCTAGTGATTATAAAGTGGTGAGCATTCCTTCGCTCATATTTATTGTTCCTATTTCTTGAATTGCAATTATTGCATTCTTGTTTCATCCAATTCAGTTCTGTATATAACTTGCTGAGCATTCTTTGGCTCACACTTGTTGTTTTTAAAATCTAACTTTTCAGTAAGCTAGTTGGCGAGGCTTAGCCTGCGCAGTTCAGAAAGTGGAAAGAAGAAGCAGGATGCTGTTATGAAGCTGACGTGGATCAGGGTATTTAGATTTAAAGTTTGATTTGTTGTATGTATATATAGTTTTAGAAGTTATAGTATGTATTTGATTAGTTGGCCTGGTATACTTCTATTCGAAGTTATACCAGTGATTTTAAGTCTGTATAAAGGTTTGTATATAGAGTGTATTTAAGTTGATTTTGGGATTTTCTTGTTTCTAGAACTGTAACCTAAGATCCTTAGTTGGGAGTTGGGGTCAAAGAGCTTTTGATTGAGTTTTTATTTTTATTTCAGTTTTATTTTGATTTCAGATTTTTAGTTAGTATTCAGCAGGTTTATGTTGTATTTACGAATACATCATGGCCAATTTTTGTTAGAATTATTGAGTTTGTTAGCGTGACGCCCAAATCTACTGACCCCGGATTTGGGGGCGTTACAATATGTGAACATGCCATATGTGTCTAATCCTTATTTTCAATCTGTAAATGTGCCACAAATGTCACGGAGCATTCCTAGCATGAATAATATGTATGCCCATTTTCCACAAATGCATGCATCAAATATTCATGCAAATGAGCATTTGTCAAACCCCATCACTCAAGCATCTACACCTAAGTTGAAGAATGCTAAGAGTGCAAAGTCAAAGGCTTACAAGAAAGGACCCAAGGAAGCTTGGGTACCAAAATCAACTTGATTTGTTTTTGGAATGTGTGCAGGGAAACAGAAGGAATCTATGGTACCTAGACAGAGGATGCTCTAGGCACATGACAGGAGATTCAACCCTGCTCACAGAGTTCAAGGAAGGAGCTGGCCCTAGAATTACCTTTGGAGATGACAGCAAAGGATATACTAATGGATATGGCCTGATTTCAAAAGACAATGTCATCATTGAAGTAGTGGCTTTAGTTGAAGACAACAATGTGGTATTGACAGGCTTTAGAAAAGGAAATGTTTACATAGCTGACTTCAATTCAGCATGCTCAGAATCCATTACTTGTCTCTTCAGCAAAGCAAGTAAGGATGAGAGTTGGCTATGGCATAAGAAGCTGTCACATTTGAATTTTAAAGTTATGAATGATTTGGTAAGAAAGGATCTTGCTAGAGGAATCCCTCAATTAGAATTTGTCAGAGATGGACTGTGTGATGCCTGCCAATTAGGGAAACAAAAGAAATCATCCTTCAAAAGCAAGACAGAGTCATCCATTGTTAACCTCTTCAATTGCTGCATATGGACTTATTTGGTCCAGTAAATGTCATGTCTATTTCAAAGAAGAAATACTGTCTGGAGATTTTAGATGATTTTTCTAAGTTCACATGGACCTTCTTCCTGCACTCCAAGGATTGTGCAAGTGAAATCATCATCAATCACCTCAGAATACTAAATAATGGTTCTGAAGATAGAGTACAAAGAATCAGGAGTGACAATGGTACTGAATTCAAGAATTCCACAATGAAGATTTTCTGTGAAGAAAATGGAATTGTCCATGAGTTTTCTGCTGCCAGAACACCTCAACAAAATGGGGTTGTTGAAAGGAAAAACAGAACTCTCATTGAAGCAGTTAGAACAATGTTAAGTGAATCAAGGTTACCAACATATTTCTGGGCTGAAGCTGTCAACACTGCATGCTTTACTCAGAATATTTCCTTGGTCAATCAAGCTAGAGGAATGACTCCTTATCAGTTGTTAACCAACAAGAAACCAACTTTAGCTTTCCTTCATGTCTTTGGATGTAAGTGTTTTGTGCTAAGGAATCACGGAGATAACTTGGGCAAATTTGAAGCAAAGGCAGATGAAGCTATTTTTGTTGGATATGCAGCAGGGAAAGCCTACAAAGTCTACAATCTAAGAACCAACATTGTTATGGAATCTGTACATGTTGTGTTTGATGATCAAAAGATTCTAGGTAAAAATGATGAAGGCTCCCATGAGAAGTTGGAATTTGAGAATGAATGTGAAGGAAGAATGTACTATGATGATGATGAGGAAGATGAAGATCATGACCACAGAGATCCACCAAGAGTTGTTGTACCAACTAGAAGTGATGCTTACACTGGGAATGAAGCATCCGTTGACAGTCATTCTGGAGCATCCGATGACAATATTAGAGATGCATCCGTTGACAGAGATTCTCAAGCATCCGTCGACAGGCAAAATGATGCATCCGTTGACAGTCAACTTCATAATTCAGCAAGGACAACAAACTCAGGGGGAGTTTCTCAAGGTAAAATTTAAATGCTAAATCAACATGATCATGCTCATGAAAATGAAGCAACCTCATCAAGATCAAACCTTCCACCTGCAAGAAAATGGACTAGAGATCATCCATTTGAGTTAATCATTGGTGAATCAAATTCAAGAGTCCAAACTAGAAGGGCCACTCAAGCAGAATGTCTATACAGTAGCTTCCTCTCTCAAGAGGAACCTAAGAAAGTGGAAGATGCCCTTCTAGATCCAGATTGGGTCTTAGCAATGCAAGAAGAGCTAAACCAATTTGAAAGAAATAAAGTATGGAAACTTGTGCCCAAACCTGATGATAGAAGTGTCATAGGTACTAAATGGGTTCTCAAGAATAAGACAGATGAAAATGGCATAATTGTGAGGAATAAAGCTAGATTAGTGGCAAAGGGCTATTCTCAAGAAGAAGGGATAGATTTTGATGAAACTTTTGCTCCAGTGGCAAGACTTGAGGCAATAAGAATCTTCCTAGCCTATGCAGCACATGCCAATTTCAAGGTCTATCAGATGGATGTCAAAAGTGCCTTTCTAAATGGGGAACTGGAAGAAGAGGTCTATGTCCATCAACCTCCTGGCTTTGAAGATCCAGAATTTCCAGAATATGTATATCTTCTCATGAAAGCACTTTATGGTTTGAAGCAAGCACCGAGAGCCTGGTATGACACTTTATCTCAATTTCTTTTGGAGAATCACTTCACTAGAGGTACAGTAGATAAAACCTTGTTTCATAAGAATATCAATGGCTCTTCAATACTTGTTCAAATCTATGTAGATGGTATTATTTTTGGGTCTACAGATGAGAAGCTTTGCAAAAGGTTTGCCAAACTTATGCAAAGTAGGTATGAAATGAGCATGATGGGTGAATTAACTTGCTTTCTTGGCCTACAAGTAAAGCAAGTTAATGAGGGCATTTTCATAAGTCAAACAAAATATATTTATGATCTATTAAAGAAATTTGACTTAATGGATTGTACCTCTGCAAAAACACCTATGGCCACTGCAACTAAGCTTGAGTTGAATACTAAGGAAAAGTCTATGGACATCTCAAGCTATAGAGGCATGGTAGGTTCACTTCTATACCTAACAGCTAGTAGACCTGATATAATGTTTTCTACTTGTCTTTGTGCTAGATTTCAAGCTGACCCTAGAGAGTCTCACTTGATAGCTATTAAGAGAATTTTCAGGTATCTCAAAGGAACACCAAACCTTGGCATTTGGTACCCAAGAGAATCTGGTTTTAATCTAACTGGCTATTCAGATGCAGATTATGCAGGTTGCAGAGTTGATAGAAAAAGTACTACAGGTTCCTGTCAATTTCTAGGAAACAGGCTTGTTTCATGGTTCAGTAAGAAACAGAACTCAGTCTCCACCTCTACAGCTAAAGCTGAGTACATTGCTGCTGGAAGTTGTGCACAGATTCTATGGATGAGAAATCAACTTATTGACTATGGTCTAAAAGTTGAGAAGATTCCAATTTTCTGTGACAACACAAGTGCTATTGCCATCACAGGGAATCCAGTGCAACATTCGAGAACCAAGCACATTGACATCAAATACCACTTCATTAGAGAACATGTGATGAATGGTACAGTAGAAATGCATTTTGTGCCAAGTGAAATGCAGCTTGCAGATATCTTCACCAAGCCTCTTGATGAATCCACATTCACAAGATTGGTAGGTGAACTAGGTATGCTTAACTTGTCATAATTTCCAGTGATATTTGATCTTACTGCATTGCAGCTAGGAATGTGTTTTGATTTACTTGAGAATTAAAAACTCTAAGAAAAATTTTCTTCAGAAATTTTGTCCAAGGCAAAATTATCTTATCAACGGATATCCTTTTACCCGTTGATAGCATAAACACATTCCTAGATTTTCGTATATCAACGGATAACAGGTTATCCACGTCATCAATGGATAAACTGTTTCTCAACCGTTCATTTCATATCCGTTGATATACATATTTTCTTTTAAATATAACCGTTGCTAAACGTGTATCTATATAGGACTGGTTATATTTATTTTCTTTTATTATTTGACAGTTAATTTTGACCAATGGGTAATTACTTTTAATTATTTCATTTTCAACTCTTGAAAAGTATAAAAGGCTGTCTTGTGCTATCACATCTCACTTTTATCGACTTTCAAGATTCTCTTAAGTAAACTGCATCTTCTTCACAAAAACTCTCTGCAACAAAAGTTCAAACACTTCAATGGCGCCTATTGTTAAAATGATGTCTTCGGCTGGGTTCACCTATGAGAAGAACAACATCGCGGCCTATGTCGATACAGTGAATGCCCCAGAAGCTTATCACACCATGATGAACTTTGTGAAGAACTGTAAACTTTCGTATGCTATGACTGCCACCACTCCTCTAATCCACGAGGTAATTGAAGAGGTGTGGGCATCTGCTGAGTTCAATGGCACAGACGGTACAATTGCTTTTTCCTTAAAGGGTAAAAACTATGTAGTTAACTCTGATGTGATAACTGCTTGTTTAAAATTGCCTGAGAATAACTGTCTGAAAGTACCCAGTGATGCTGAAATAGTTACCATGCTTAATTCCATAAATTATGCCCTTAGTACTGATAATTTAGGGAAAATTTTTAGGAAAGGGATGGTTAAAGAATGGAGTTATTTTTGTGATGCCTTCATTAAAACTTTTTCAGGCAAAATTAGTAACTTTGATGCTGTTACCCATTCCATGCTAGTTATGTTGTGTATGCTTCTGACTGATAAATTCTATAACTTTGGCACACTAGTCATGTATGAGATAGCAGCAAAATTGGGTAAAAAGGAAACTAGGAGCAAGAATATCTATTTTTCTAGATTTTTGATGCTCTTAGCACTGCATCTATCTGAGAATGAGCTATCCATTGCTAACCCGGATAGCAAGTTCACATGTTTTGTTCAGGAGAAGAGAGTCTTAAATGATTTAATTCGGATGAACTCCAATGCAGAAGTACAATTGGTATATCTACCAATTGTTCAGGTAACTCTTTCTAACCTTGAAACTCCTATCTCTAACCCCCAAATTTCTTTGCCTTCCACAGTCACAATGGAGTCTGTAGTAGTGACCAAACAGGCTCCTACCCAAGTGACTAAAACAAAAGTTTCCAAACCAAAATCTAAGAGACAAACCTCAGGTGTTTCTCAAAAAGCACCTGCTGCAAAAACTACCACAACTCTTGAGGGGAGTGTGAAGGAGGTATTGAGTGGTGAGGGACAGGGTGCAAGCCCTAAGAATAAGGTAGGTGAGGAAAGTGCACCAAATAGCCAAGCCCAAGTTACATCCTCTCAACAGGGTGTGACTACTAGTTCTACAGCAACTCTCCACAAAAGGGTAAGGGACACTAGCCCTCTCTCAAAAACCTATGAAAGAAGAGTAAAATCTAAAATCATAGGGGAAGCACAGGGTGCACACACAGTACAGCAAACTGTACCTTCTCAAATTCAGTTTGATGTGACTTCAATAAATGTGGAGTCACTGCCCCTTGATCTTAACCTTCAAATCGATACACATTACAATCCACCATCACCAACTCCATCTCTGGATGTGGATATGATATCTACATTAATTCCTGATTCTCCATCTTTAAGATTCTTGGAGAAGCCCCACTCTGCAATTGGTGGTCATCATCTTTTAGATGATTTGTTGGGCCATCAATCTTCCATTCCTGAATTCACAACAACATCTGTGGCCTCATCTTTAAAATCAATCTCCACAGATTCAGTGTTGGTTTTCACTTCAATGGATACTATCATTCCTTCATCAATGGATATCCTTCATTCGTTGACAAGTGTTTCTCCATCAACGGATGCGCCTATGTCTAGCCATCCGTTGACAGCTATAACTACTCCATCAACGGATATCCCTTATCCGTTGATAACTCACTCTACCATTGCTATATCTGACATTCCTGTGTCAAGTGTGGAAGAGTTCTCAGTAGTTGAAACACTTTTAGGATTGAGGGAAGGGAGTGAGAGGCTGCCTTGTGAGCAGGCAAAAGGAGAGGCAAATAATGAGAGGCTAACCATTTCTTCAGGTCAGGCAAAAGGCGAGCAAAAGATTTCCACCATAGTAGGTGAAGGTGAGGGTGTGAGAGGTGTGAGCCAGGGGGAGCCCCTGATGCAAGAAAAGAGAGATGAGTGGAGAGAAGGGACTACAGGAGAAATAAGGCAGGAAGATCCAGCCATTGCAAGTGAGTTAATGGAGGTTAATGAAGCTTCTAAAGAGATGGAATTTCGACAAGAATATCAGTCAATCACTGACTCCATCTCTTTGGATCCTAAAACCTTTACTCATCCTGTTTTTGCCTATCAAGTCATGGCACAACAGGGCAATGTGGAGGCAGAGGAGGCAATGCACCTAGTGCACACCTCAGAATCTCTACAAAGAGCAAAGGCAGCTTTGACAACTCTGCCTTCAGATGCTGACAGTGAAGAGTTTGGCAGTGAGGACAGTGACAGCACAACAAATGATGAAGAAGTCAATGTGGCAGATACTCCAGAATGGCTATTTTCTACTGCCACTGTGGCTGGTGACTTCAATGTGGAGATTATGAAGCAATATCAATCTGCTAGGGCTGAGCACCAAAATGCAGATCCATAGAGAAAGGCTGTCCTTCAGCAAATAATGGACTCCCTGAAACTTCACAAGATGCACATGGTCATTCAAAGAACACAACAGGAGGAGGTCCAAACTGCAATTAGAGAAATGAAAGTGGAACTAGATGCCAGGATTCAGGCACTAGCCCCTACTACCATTCAGAAGGTGCTGACTAGCAAACTATTGAAGGAAGATAGCCTGGCCAAATCTGTTCAACATCTCTCCTCCAGAGTGGATAGTATGGAATCTCAAATGCAGACACTCATTGCCAATCAAGCCAAACAGACTGAGCTACTGGAAAGGCTACTTGCAGCCTCACCTCCAGCCCTTGATGCTAACAAAAAGGGGGAGAAAAGGGTAGAAGAGGTTGCAGCTACTTCTAGTCAAATTCCAGCTTCCAGCAGCAAGATAGCACAAATTGAGGGGGAGCAACAGCCAATGACAGTGGTCAATCCAAAAGAGTTTACTATAGAGGCTTCCCCTGTGAAGAAACAAAAGGCTATGCATGTGATTCCTGACTTATCAAAAATCTCAGAAGATGAGAGGCAAGCCAGAATTAAAGAACTAGAGAAGATCAACAAGGAGGCAAAAGAAAGAATGATGAGAACAGAAAGGATGATCAATGAATCAATTGTATCAACTCTGTTCTCTACTCAGTCCTCTGCTCCAACAATATCAACTACAATTCTGAAGGTGCTCACTCCAGAAATTGTTGGTCCTACATTCTATGATGCTGAACCATCTAATGTCAAAGAATTTGAACCATACACAAAAACCAGAGCCTACTCTCCACCAAAGGCAAATGGGAAGAACAAGTTACAATTGGACTTTCCATTTCCCAAGGATGATGATGAGAAGCTAATGGGAAAGACAATCAAAGAGTTCAAGGAAAAGACAAATAAGAGTGTAAGAGAGTGGATGGCTGTAATAATAAGGAATGGAAAAAGTATTAAATATATCCAACAGCCATCCTAGATTTGTTGAAGCAAAAAGAGAGGAGACCTCCAGACTTCTCAGGGAAGCTCATCCAAGTGAAGAAAATCAATATGAAAACTCAGATGAGAAGCAAGCCAGGCTGGCTCAGGAGTTAATGGATGAGGTAGAGGAAGAAATGAGGGAACCTAAGGAAGTCCCCAAATCCAAACCTAAAAGGAAAGTGAAATCAGTCCCCAAATCCAAACCTAAAAGGAGAGTGAAATCAAAGGCAAGGAGGCCTGTCTCTCCAGAAATTGAAAGCAAGGAAACAGTTGGCTCATCACAACCTATTTCTATAAAAGTATTCAACCCAGCTGTGAATTTCCATGGTGACCCTATAGTACCTAAAGAGGAACCAATGAATCTTTACTCCATTGAGGTTCCTTCATTCTTGCTGAAGCCTCAACAGAAGCCTATACAGAAGAAAAGGATACCAAGGAAGCAACCTTCAAAGGAACCAATTCAAGTTGCTAGGGTACCTGCTATTGTCAAGCAGCCAATCTTGGAAAACAAGGATGATTTTATCTATCAAGCAGATATTGAAGAATACTCAGGCACGAATCTGTATCTGGATGAATTGTCAGAAGTAAGAGGAATTGACAAATATAAACATTTGCCTAAGAGATTGGTCTTTGTATACAAGGGAGGAAAGGAAAGGACATGGCCATTACAGAGGGTTCTTGGAGAAAATTATCTGACATTAACCAAGGTGTTCTCTGCAATTAAGAGATACACAGGGTTCTCCAAGATAGCAAAAGGGAAGATACTGGACAGAATAGAATAGATAAGGAGAGAATGGAACTCACCATCAAGTCTACCAGGGAAGATGAAGATCCCATACAATGGACAGAAAATCCATCTTCAACCCTTCTGGATGATGGAGTTCAGGGATGAAGATGGTAACAGGAGATTCTTCAGGTTAGAAGACCAACTATCAAAGGCTAGTTCTCAATACCTGAGATGGTTACAACAAAAGCTAAATCCAAAAGTTGATGAAGAAGATGCCTTCTATAGGCAACTCCAAATGAAGATTGAGTCCAACTCTACCAAAGAAGGAAAATCAAGGGTGATGCCAACAAGAGAGAAGAAACAGTTTTAATCTGCTCAGTCTAGAGGAGCACTTCTTTGTAAATTTCTCAAACTTTCAGTTTTTAATTTTTGTAGCTTAATACAATTTTTGCACTGTTCTATATATATCTTTAGGAATGTTTTGTTATCATCAAGGTCCTGAATTTATGCTTTATTGCCATCAAGTATAAATTGGGGGAGATTGTTAGGAATATGTTGTACTTGATGATAACTTCACAATCAATCAAATTGTATAAGGTTTTATAGCTGTCAACGGATGAGGATTTATAACTCTATCCGTTGATAGGTAGCTCATCAACGGATGAGGTTTTGTAGCATACTGCAGTATCTCTATATTATCAGTTGATAGTGTTTTTATCCACAGTCATGTTGACCATCAATGGATAGGCAGAATAGGGTAGCAAATTGTAAATAGCTATGCTATGTAATTCTGTCTAAGTGAAAGTGTATCGACGGATGAAGACAGAACTCTATCAACGGATACAACACAAATCCACTCTATCAACGGATACAGCTCAAATCTCAATATCAACGGATACAGCTCAATATATCATCAACGGATGTCAGTGTACAATATCAACGGATAATCATTGACACTTACTTCTATGCTAAGCTAAGGATTAGCAGTTGATAAGGACAGGTTTGACTGACAGATCACATGGGTTGATAGTAGATACAAAAAGCAGTATGGCAACCATACTTTGGAAACAAAGAAGAAAGAAGCATTCCGTTTACACCTTGAATACAAGAAAGGTGCAGGAGACATGTCTGTTCACAAGGACAACCTTTCGGCTACATGTGTATTTGGAGTGTAGTAGCAAGTCAACTTGAATTAGATTAATATTATCTTATTCCAGTAGTACTTGTAAACTTGGGATTTATAACCAAGTGCAGCAACTCTTTAGAAGCTAAGAAAAAAGATACATTTGCTTAGGGTTTTTATTGAATATCCTTAGAAAGCAAAGAGTTGTAAAACAGAAGCTGTGTACTTTTGTATCACAGAGTTTTCTTCGAATAAAAGCTTCAGGTGGTGCATTTAACCACCTGATTTTTATGTGTTTGTGCATTAATCTTTTTACATCAATTATCTAAGTATAGATTTCTGGAGTTCTTATCAGAAATTTATAAATATCAAGAATTGTATTCAACCCCCCCTTCTACAATTATACAAGTGTGTAATCTGGGAATAACACAGAGTTCAAGGAAGGAGCTGGCCCTAGAATTACCTTTGGAGATGACAGCAAAGGATATACTAAGGGATATGGCTTGATTTCAAAAGACAATGTCATCATTGAGGAAGTGGCCTTAGTTGAAGGTTTGAAGCACAATTTGCTGAGTATCAGTCAGATTTGTGATAAAGACTATGAAGTATGGTTCACAAAAGAAGCCTGTGTTGTTTCTGCCAAGGAGGACAACAATGTGGTATTGACAGGCTTTAGAAAAGGAAATGTTTACATAGCTGACTTCAATTCAGCATGCTCAGAATCCATTACTTGTCTCTTCAGCAAAGCAAGTAAGGATGAGAGTTGGCTATGGCATAAGAAGCTGTCACATTTGAATTTTAAAGTTATGAATGACTTGGTAAGAAAGGATCTTGCTAGAGGAATCCCTCAATTGGAATTTATCAAAGATGGACTGTGTGATGCCTGCCAATTAGGGAAACAAAAGAAATCATCCTTCAAGAGCAAGACAGAGTCATCCATTGTTAAGCCACTTCAATTGTTGCATATGGACTTATTTGGTCCGGTAAATGTCATGTCTATTTCAAAGAAGAAATACTGTCTGGTGATTGTAGATGATTTTTCTAAGTTTACATGGACTTTCTTCCTGCACTCCAAGGATTGTGCAAGTGAAATCATCATCAATCACCTCAGAATACTAAACAATGGTTCTGAAGACAAAGTACAAAGAATCAGGAGTGACAATGGTACTGAATTCAAGAATTCCACAATGAAGATTTTCTGTGAAGAAAATGGAATTGTCCATGAGTTTTCTTCTGCCAGAACACCTCAACAAAATGGGGTTGTTGAAAGGAAAAACAGAACTCTCATTGAAGCAGCTAGAACAATGTTAAGTGAATCAAGATTACCAACATATTTCTGGTTGTCAACACTGCATGCTTCACTCAGAATATTTCCTTGGTCAATCAAGCTAGAGGAATGACTCCTTATCAGTTGTTAACCAACAAGAAACCAACTTTAGCTTTCCTTCATGTCTTTGGATGTAAGTGTTTTGTACTAAGGAATCATGAAGATAACTTGGGCAAATTTGAAGCAAAGGCAGATGAAGATATTTTTGTTGGATATGCGGCAGGGAAAGCCTATAAAGTCTACAATCTAAGAATCAACATTGTTATGGAATTTGTACATGTTATGTTTGATGATCAAAAGATTCTAGGTCTAAATGATGGAGGCTCCCATGAGAAGTTGAAATTTGAGAATGAGGTAGAAGGAAGAATGTACAATGATGATGATGAGGAAAATGAAGATCATGACCATGAAAATTCACCAAGAGTTGTTGGCCCAACTAGAAGTGATGCTCACACTGGAAATGAAGCATCCGTTGACAGTCATATTGAAGCATCCGATACATCCATTGACATGCATTCTCATGCATCCGTCGACAGGCAAAATGGAGCATCCGTTGATAGACAAGGTGATGCATCCGTTGACAGTCAACTTCATAATTCTGCAAGGACAACAAACTCAGGGGGAGTTTATCAGGGTCAAAATTCAATGCTAAATCAACATGATCATGCTCATGAAAATGAAGCAACCTCATCAAGATCAAACCTTCCACCTGCAAGAAAATGGACTAGAGATCATCCATTTGAGTTAATCATTGGTGAATCAAATTCAAGAGTCCAAACTAGGAGGGCCACTCAAGCAGAATGCCTATACAGTAGCTTCATATCTCAAGAGGAACCTAAGAAAGTGGAACATGCCCTTCTAGATCCAGATTGGGTCTTAGCAATGCAAGAAGAGCTAAACCAATTTGAAAGAAATATAGTTTGGAAGCTTGTGCCCAAACCTGATGATAGAAGTGTCATAGGTACTAAATGGGTTCTCAAGAATAAGACAGATGAAAATGGAATAATTGTGAGGAATAAAGCTAGATTATTGGCAAAGGGCTATTCTCAAGAAGAAGGGATAGATTTTGATGAAACTTTTGCTCCAGTGGCAAGACTTGAGGCAATCAGAATCATCCTAGCCTATGTAGCACATGCCAATTTCAAGGTCTATCAGATGGATATCAAAAGTGCCTTTCTAAATGGGGAACTGGAAGAAGAGGTCTTTGTCCATCAACCTCCTGGCTTTGAAGATCCAGAATTTCCAGAATATGTATATCTTCTCATGAAAGCACTTTATGGTTTGAAGCAAGCGCCAAGAGCCTGGTATGACACTTTATCTCAATTTCTTTTGGAGAATCACTTCACTAGAGGTACAGTAGATAAAACCTTATTTCATAGGAATATCAATGGCTCTTCAATACTTGTTCAAATCTATGTAGATGATATTATTTTTGGGTCTACAGATGAGAAGTTTTGCAAAAGGTTTGCCAAACTTATGCAAAGTAGGTATGAAATGAGCATGATGGGTGAATTAACTTACTTTCTTGGCTTACAAGTAAAGCAAGTTAATGAGGGCATTTTCATAACTCAAACAAAATATATTTATGATCTTTTAAAGAAATTTGACTTAATGGATTGTACCTCTGCAAAAACACCTATGGCCACTGCAACTAAGCTTGAGTTGAATACTAAGGAAAAGTCTATGGACATCTCAAGCTATAGAGGCATGGTAGGTTCACTTCTATACCTAACAGCTAGTAGACCTGATATAATGTTTTCTACTTGTCTTTGTGCTAGATTTCAAGCTGACCCTAGAGAGTCTCACTTGATAGCTATTAAGAGAATTTTCAGGTATCTCAAAGGAACACCAAACCTTGGCATTTGGTACCCAAGAGAATCTGGTTTTAATCTAACTGGCTATTCAGATGCAGATTATGCAGGTTGCAGAGTTGATAGAAAAAGTACTACAGGCTCCTGTCAATTTCTAGGAAACAGGCTTGTTTCATGGTTCAGTAAGAAACAGAACTCAGTCTCCACCTCTACAGCTGAAGCTGAGTACATTGCTGCTGGAAGTTGTGCACAGATTCTATGGATGAGAAATCAACTTATTGACTATGGTCTAAAAGTTGAGAAGATTCCAATTTTCTGTGACAACACAAGTGCTATTGCCATCACATGGAATCCAGTGCAACATTCGAGAACCAAGCATATTGATATCAAATACCACTTCATTAGAGAACATGTGATGAATGGTACAGTAGAAATGCACTTTGTGCCAAGTGAAATGCAGCTTGCAGATATCTTCACCAAGCCTCTTGATGAATCCACATTCACAAGATTGATAGGTGAACTAGGTATGCTTAATTTGTCATAATTCCTAGTGATATTTGATCTTACTGCATTGCAGTTAGAAATGTGTTTTGATTTACTTGAGAATTAAAAACTCTCAGAAAATTTTTTTGTAGAAATTTTGTCTAAGGCAAAATTATCTTATCAACAGATATCCTTTTACCCGTTGGTAGTATAAACACATTCCTAGATTTTCGTATATCAACGGATAACAGGTTGTCCACATCATCGACGGATAAACTATTTCTCAACCGTTCATTTTATATCCGTTGATATACATATTTTTTTTTAATATAGCCATTGGTAAACGTGCATATTTATAGGCATGGCTGTACTTATTTTCTTTTATTAACTGACAGTTACTTTTGACCAATGGGTAATTACTTTAATTATTTCATTTTCAACTCTTGAAAAATATAAAAAGCTGTCTTGTGCTCTCACATCTCACTTTTATCCACTTTCAAGATTATCATAAGTAAACTACATCTTCTTCACTAAAACTCTCTGTAACAAAAGTTCAAACACTTCAATGGCGCCTATTGTTAAAATGATGTCTTCCACTGGGTTCACCTATGAGAAGAACAACTTCGCGGCCTATGTTGATACTGTGAATTCTCCAGAAGTTTATCACACAATGATGAATTTCGTGAAGAACTGTAGGCTGTTGTATGCTATGACTACCACCACACCCCTCATCCATGAAGTAATTGAGGAGATGTGGACATCGGCTGAATTTAATGGTACTGATGAAACTCTATCTTTTTCTCTTAAGGGTAACAACTATGTGGTTAATTCTGATGTCCTAACTGCATGTTTGAAATTACCTGAGAATAATTGTTCATCTGCACCAACTGATGCTTTTAATTGTTACCTGAGTTATCTTTGTGATGCCTTCATTAAAACTTTTTCTGGTAAAAATTGCAATTTTGATGTTGTTACTAAATTCATGCTTGTGTAGTTATGTATGCTCTTAACTGATAGATATTATAATTTTAGCACACTAGTGATGTATGAAATGGCAACTAAATTAGGTAATAAAGAAGCTAGGGGCAAGAATATCTACTTTGCTAGATTTTTGATGCTCTTAGCCCTGCATATTTCTGAGAATGAGCTATCCATTTCTAACCCGGATAGCAAGTTCAATTGTTTTGTACAGGAGAAGAGATTCCTTAGTGACTTGATTCGAATGAATCTGAATGTAGGGGTACAATTGGTTTATCTTCCAATTGTTCAGGTAGCTTCTAATCTTAATACTCCTATCTCTACCCCCCAAATTTCTTTGCCTTCCACTATCACAATGGAGTCTGTAGTAGTGACCAAACAGGCTCCTACCCAAGTGACTAAAATAAAAGTTTCCAAACCAAAATCTAAAAGACAAACCTCAGGTGCTTCTCAAAAAGCGCCTGTTGCAAAAACTACCACAGCTCTTGAGGGGAGTGTGAAGGAGGTAGTGAGTGGTGGGGACAGGGTGCAAGCCCTAGGAATAAGGTAGGTGAGGAGAGTGCTCCAAATAGCCAAGCCTTAGTTACATCCTCTCAACAGGGTGTGACTACTGACTTAAGTTCCACAGGAACTCTGCAGAAAAGGGTAAGGGACACTAGCCCTCTCTCAAAAACCTATGGTAGAAGAGTAAAATCTAAAACCACTAGGGTTACACAGGGTGCACATACTGTACAGGCAACTGTACCTTCTCAAAGTCAGTTTAATGTGGCTCCAGCAAATGTGGAGTCACAGCCCCCTATTCATAACCTTCAAATCGATACACATTACAATCCACCATCACCAACTCCATCTCTGGATGTGGATATGATATCTACATCAATTCCTGATTCTCCATCTTTAAGATTCTTGGAGAAGCCCCACTCTGCAATTGGTGGTCATCATCTTTTAGATGATTTGTTGGACCATCAATCTTCCATTCCTGAATTCACAACAAAATATGTGGCCTCATCGTTAAAATCAATCTCCACAGATTCAGTGTTGGTTTTCACTTCAACGGATACTATCTTTCCTTCATCAACGGATATCCTTCATCCGTTGACAAGTGTTTCTCCATCAACGGATGCGCCTATGTCTAGCCATCCGTTGACAGACATAACTACTACATCAACGGATATCCCTTATCCGTTGATAACTCACTCTACCACTGCTATATCTGACATTCCTGTGTCAAGTGTGGAGGAGTTCTCAGTAGTTGAAACACTTTTAGGAATGAGGGAAGGGAGTGAGAGGCTGCCTTGTGAGCAGGCAAAAGGAGAGGTAAATAATGAGAGGCTGACCATTTCTTCAGGTCAGGCAAAAGGAGAGCAAGAGAGTTCCACCTTAGTATGTGAAGGTGAGGGTGTGAGAGGTGAGCCAGGGGGAGCCCCTGATGCAAGAAAAGAGAGATGAGAGGAGAGAAGGGACTACAGGAGAAATAAGGCAGGAAGAGCCAGCCATTGCAAGTGAGTTAATGGAGGTTAATGAAGCTTCTAAAGAGATGGAATTTCAACAAGAATATCAGTCAATCATTGACTCCATCTCTTTGGATCCTGAAACCTTTACTCATCCTATTTCTGCCTATCAAGTCATGGCACAACAGGGCAATGTGGAGACAGAGGAGGCAATGCACCTAGTGCACACCTCATAATCTCTACAAAGAGCAAAGGAAGCTTTAACAGCTCTGCCTTCAGAAGCTGAAAGTGAAGAGTTTGGCAATGATGACAGTGCTAGCACAGAAAATGATGAAGAAGTCAATATGGAGGATACTCCAGAATGGCTATTTTCTACTGCCACTGTGGTTGGTGACTTCAATGTGGAAATTATGAAGCAATATCAAACTGCTATGGCTGAGCACCAGAATGCAGATCCACAGAGGAAGGCTGTCCTTCAGCAAATAATGGCCTCCCTGAAACTTCACAAGATGCAAATGGTTGTTCAAAGAACACAACAATAGGATGTTCAAACTACAATCAGAGAAATGAAAGTACAACTAGATGCCAGGATTGAGGCACTAGCCCCTACTACCACTCAGAAGGTGCTAACTAGCAAACTGTTAAAAGAAGATAGCCTGGCCAAGTCTGTTCAGCATCTTTCCTCCAGAATGGATAGTATGGAATCTCAAATGAAGAAAATCATTGCCAACCAAGCAAAACATACTGAGCTACTGGAAAGGATACTTGCAGCCTCACCTTCAGCCCTTGATTCTAACAAAAAGGGGGAGAAAAATGAAACAAGAATAGAAGAGGTTACAGCTACTACTAGTCAATTTCAAGCTGCCAGTAGCAAGATAGCACAAATTGAGGGGGAGCAACAGCCAACTATTGTGGTCAATCCAACAGATTTTTCTATAGAGGCTTCCCCTATGAAGAAATAAATGGCTTTGCCTGAGATTCAGAATCTATCAGAAATCTCAGATGGTGAAAGGCAAGCCAGAATAGAAGCCTTAGAAAAGATTAACAAGGAGGCAAATGAAAGAATTATGAGGACAGAGAGAATGATCAATGAATCAATTGTATCAACTCTGTTCTCTACTCAATCTTCTGCTCCAACAATATCAACTACAATTCTGAAGGTGCTCACTCCAGAAATTATGGCTCCTACATTCTATGATGCTGAACCATCTTATGTCAAAGAATTTGAACCATACATAAGAACCAGAGCCTACTCTCCACCAAAAGCAAATGGGAAGAACAAGTTACAATTGGACTTTTCATTTCCCAAGGATGATGATGAGAAGCTAATGGGAGATTCAATCAAAGAGTTCAAGGAAAAGACAAATAAAAGTGTAAGAGATTGGATGGCTGTAATTATAAGGAATGGAAAAGTGTTAAATATATCCAACAGCCATCCTAGATTTGTTGAAGCAAAAAGAGAGGAGACCTCCAGACTTCTAAGGGAAGATCATCCAAGTGAAGAAAATCAATATGAAAACTCAGATGAGAAGCAAACCAGGCTGGCTCAGGAGTTATTGGATGAGGTAGAGGATGAAATGAGGGAACCTGAGGAAGTCCCCAAATCTAAACTCAAGAGGAGAGTGAAAACAAAGGCAAAGAGGCATGTCTCTCCAGAAAATGTAATTAAGGAAACTACTGGCTCATCAATATCTATTTCTGCACAAGTAATCAACCCAGCTGTGAATTTCCATGGTGACCCTATAATACCTAAAGAGGAACCAATGAATCTTGACTCCATTGAGGTTCCTTCATTCTTACTGAAGCCTCAACAGAAGCCTAAACAGAAGAAAAGGATACCAAGGAAGCAACCTTCAAAGAAACCAATTCAAGTTGCTAGGGTACCTGCTATTGTCAAGCAGCCAATCTTGGAAAACAAGGATGATTTTATCTATCAAGCAGATATTGAAGAATACTCAGGCACGAATCTGTATCTGGATGAATTGTCAGAAGTAAGAGGAATTGACAAATAGAAACATTTGCCTAAGAGATTGGTCTTTGTATACAAGGGAGGAAAGGAAAGGACATGGCCATTACAGAGGGTTCTTGGAGTTAATTATCTGACATTAACCAAGGTGTTCTCTGCAATTAAGAGATACACAGGTGATATGGGCTGAAAATAAGCCCTAAAGACACATTTAATGTGGTATTAATTAGGCCAAGAATGGTCCAAATGTGGGGCCCACCAGCTGGGCCCAAAACCCCAATTATAATATTAATTTCGTAACTAATATTGGGGATAATAAACAACTCAGCAATAAGAGTTGGATAAGGATATTATCTCCACCAGACTTAGCCACCAAGGCATCCAATTCAATATGGAAACTGATTCCTACAAGGAATAGATCAAGAACCTTCCCCAAAGACTTGCCCACCAAGTCTCCGAATCCTACCATAATTCTAAGGCTTCTCAGCCTATATAAAGGGCCTGACCCCTCATTCTCAGAACTATGTTGGCTTGATTCTCAATACGAGATACGTAGGTACTCTGTGAGGACCGATTAAAGTCTCGAACGCAGAAACAACTATAAAAGCTCGAAGCTCAACCACCCTAGCATTAATTACAAATCATAACCTAGTTTTTGATCCACAACATTTGGCGCCGTCTGTGGGAAGACAACATCAACCATGGTTCAAACACGAAGAACAACATCAACCGAGGCCGTGCCCCTTAACTCTGCTCCACCAGCCACTTCTGATCCGCTTATCGTCACTGGAAACGGACAAATACTCCCATCAACAGGGGCGGTCATTCAACCTCTGCCCACTCAACCCCCAGGGACGACTCCCCATGCAGAAGGGACTCACTCTGTGATTGTCCATCAAAGCCAAGAAACTAACCCTCTCCAGATGGTGGTTTCTCCTCTTGGTAACGTTGATCGCACGGGGGTACAGATCCATACTACGGATCTCCCTTTGAACACCAACCCTATGTATGGGCTGCCTAATTATCCCCCTCGAAGAAGGGAACCTGTACCAAGCGGTCATGCCTTACAGATCCGGGATCGAGAATATGATGACTACTCTGGTCCCTATACTGATGATTCATCATCTGAGGATGATGATCGAGATGAAGCCCCGAGGAGGCGACGTGCTAGCAAAGAACCTATAAGAAGGACACGAAGAATCCATGATGGACTCCCCTTGACAACTGCTGAGAAAATCAAGGCTTATGAGGCAGAGATCTTAAAATTGAAGGATGATATTGCAAGAGAATAAGATAGATTGAATCAAACTCAGCCTCCTCCAACTACAGAGAGGATTCCCATTATAAATTTGGAGAGGCCTTCAAGAAGGCAAAGGAGGGCCGAAGCCCCAACTGAAAAATCAACGAGGGTAGAGACCCCCAGAAGCAACCCTAAGGATCTGATGCCACTTGGGGATCCTGATGATCCCACACCCCCGTTTACTGAGGAGGTGATGAATGCTCGCATCTCAAAGAAGTTCAAGATGCCGACAATCAAAGCCTATGATGGAACGGGCGATCCCGCAAACCATGTTAGGACGTTCTCAAATGCACTGCTGTTGCAGCCTGCGAGCGACGCCTTAAAGTGTAGGGCATTCCCTCAAACCTTGTCTGGCATGGCTCAAAGGTGGTATAGCCGCTTACCTGCAAACTCAATTGGCTCATTCAAAGAACTGAGTGCCGCCTTTGTCAACCAGTTCATTAGTGGGAGAGTTCATGAAAAAAGTTCTGCATCCCTTATGTATGTAGTGCAGGGGAAGAATGAGAATCTGAGAGATTACCTCAAGCGGTTCACCAAGGAGACGCTGAATATCACTGATCTGGAAAATAAGGTGGCCATGGTAGCCCTGGAACATGGAACCACTGATCTCTTCTTTAAAAGGTCTTTGGCAAAACATCCTCCTGAAAATATGGCTGAGCTCCAATGGAGGGCCGACAAATATATCAAGGCTGAGGACAGCATGAAGAAGGAAACCATAGGAAGCAATGGCAAGGGTTCTAATGATTCGAAGAAACGAAAGCAAGAGCAAGAGTACGATGCCAGGGACAAGTATCCCCGGACTAGCAAGGATTCCGAGTCACCGCCAAAGAAGGGTTTGGGACCGAGGTTTTCTGATTATGCAAGGCTGAACGCTCCTAGGAGTCAGATCTTTCTAGATATTGAGAAGGATAAAGACTTCCGATGGCCGAAGCCACTTAGGGGTGATCCCACGAAAAGGAACAAGGATCAATACTGTAGGTACCACCGTGATGTGGGTCATGATACAGATGATTGTAGACAGTTGAAAGATGAGATTGAGTTCTTGATCCGGAAAGGAAAGCTAAGCAGGTTCACAAAGAATGATGATCGTGGAACCCAAAGAAGGGACTATGACAGGAGAAACAATGACAAAAGAGACAGCGATCGTGATCGTAATCCACAGCCCCGAGGGCCAGTAATCAATATGATTTGGGGAGGACCAACAGCAGCTGGCACTACCCGAAACTCCCGAAAGGCCTATGCCAGAGAAGTGATGCACATTGTAGGAGAAGCCCCGAAGCGTGCCAAGACTGAGATAATGATTGGCTTTGATGATTCAGACCTTGAGGGGGTGAAATTCCCCCATAACGACCCGTTGGTCATAACTCCTGTAATTGGAAACTCGGAGGTGAAACGAGTCTTGATAGACAATGGAGCTTCTGTTGATATCTTGTTTCACGATGCGTTTGTGAAAATGGGGTACACCGATTCTCAGTTGACCCCCACCAACATGCCAATCTACGGATTTAATGGAGTTGAATCCAAGGTCGAAGGTTCTATTTAGTTGCCCATGACTATTGGACAGGAACCTAAGGAAGCTACTCAGATGCTGAATTTCCTTGTGATCAAGGCATCCTCGACTTATAACGCAATCCTAGGAAGGACTGGACTTCATGCCTTCAAGGCTGTGGCCTCCACATATCATATGAAGATTAAGTTTCCAACCCGGAATGGTGTTGGGGAACAAAAGGGTGATCAGAAGATGGCAAGAAGTTGTTACGTATCCGCACTAAGGGCTGATGGAATCGGGGGGCAGGTACTTCCGATCGAAGACATGGATGTCCGTGGCGATGATGAACACCGAGGAAAGCCAACAGAGGACTTAATACCTATTCCTCTGGAGCTAGGTGACCCTGAGAAGGTGACTTATATAGGAGCCTCTTTGATGGAACCCCTGAAGGGCAAGTTGATAGCATTCTTGCAAGAAAATGGCGATGTGTTTGCTTGGACAGCAGCTGATATGCCAGGGATTGATCCCCAACTCATAACTCACAGATTGAATGTCGATCCTAATCGGAACATAATACAGCAGAAGAAGAGGAACTTTGCACCTGAAAGGCAAGAAGCCATAAAGCAAGAAGTGGAAAAGCTCTTAGAAGCTGGGTTTATCGAAGAGATTCAGTTTCCAGAATGGTTGGCTAACCCTGTGATGGTCAAGAAAGCCAACGGTAAATGGAGGATGTGTATAGACTTCACCGACTTGAATGATGCATGCCCTAAGGATTGCTTCCCTTTACCAAGGATAGACATGTTAATAGATGCCACAGCTGGACATGAGATGCTTAGCTTCATGGATGGTTTCAGCGGCTACAATAAGCTTAAGATGCACAAGGATGACGTCCCTAAGGTATCTTTCATAACTGACTTCGGTGTTTTCTGCTATCTTGTTATGGCTTTCGGTCTAAAAAATGCAGGAGCTACTTACCAACGGCTGGTGAATAAGATATTCGCCCATCTGATTGGAAAAACCATGGAGGTCTATGTTGATGACATGCTCGTCAAGAGCCTGTTCAAGGCAGACCACATTAAGCACCTCAGAGAGGCATTCGAAGTGCTGAGGCACCACAAAATGATGTTGAATCCAGCCAAGTGTGCCTTTGGCGTTGGATCAGGCAAATTTTTGGGTCTTATGGTTTCAAAGCGAGGCATAGAGGCCAATCCTGACAAGATCAAGGCGATCTTAGACATGGAGCCACCACGCTCTATAAGAGATGTGCAGAAGTTGACAGGCCGGGTAGCGGCTTTAGGAAGATTCATCTCCAAGTCTGGTGACAAATGTTTGCCTTTCTTTCAAGCATTGAAGAAGGTGAAAAATTTTGAGTGGACCCCTGAGAGCCAAGAGGCCTTTGAACAACTGAAGAAGTACATGGTCGAAGCCCCGTTGCTGGCCAAACCTAGTCCCGGAGAGACTCTTTATCTATACCTGGCAGTATCTGAGCAAGCGTTGAGCGCCGTTCTCATTCGAGAAGAGAAGAAGGTCCAAAAACCTATCTATTATGTGAGCAAGGTGTTGCACGGGGCGGAGCTGAATTACTCTCCCATTGAGAAGTTCGCCTTGGCATTGGTAACAGCCTCGAGGAAGTTACGCCCGTACTTCCAGGCACATAAGATTGAGGTCCTGACGGACCAACAGTTGAGGAACATTTTGCATAGCCCGAAGGCTAGTGGAAGGCTAATCAAGTGGGCGATTGAACTTGGAGAATTTGACATCACGTATAAGCCTCGAACAGCCATTAAGGCTCAGGCATTGGCTGACTTCGTGGTTGAATGCACCGTTAGCAACCAAGAAGTCGGGGGGCAGGAAATGATAACAACCCCTGAGAAGCAAGATAAAGATGGAGAACTTGAACCTGATCAGAAGGAATATTGGGTGCTCTATTTTGATGGAGCATCAAAAACAAAATCTAGTGGCGCAGGCTTAGTATTGCAAAGCCCCGATGGGTTCACAGTCGAATATGCTTTGAAGTTTGATTTCCAGACAACCAACAATGAAGCTGAGTATGAGGCCTTGATAGCTGGTTTAGGCTTGGCCAGAATCATGAGAGTCAAGAATCTCAAAGTTTGTGGAGATTCAAGATTAGTAGTCTCTCAAGTAAATGGTGAATTTGAGGCCAAGGATGAAACTATGGCAAAGTATCTACGAGTTGTGAAAGCTGTCATGACTCAGTTTGACGAGTGTTATGTAGAACACATCCCGAGAGAAGAGAACGTTAAGGCCGATGCCCTATCTAAGTTCGCTTCTTCCGAGATAAAAAACTATGCAGGGAGTGTCTACTTCCAGGTCTTGAAGGCCCCGACTATCGACTCGAAATTAGTGGCACCAATCGATATGGGAGGCTCTTGGATAGATCCTATCAAGGCACACCTTGAGACCGGGTGGCTCCCAGACGATTCCTTGGAGGCACGAAAACTTTCAGTAAGAGCATTGAGATACACTTTGATTGAGGGCATTCTGTACAAGAGATCATTTGTCATCCCGTACTTGAAGTGCTTGAGGCCACAAGAGGCAAGGGAAGCCCTGGAAGAAGTTCATGAAGGGATCTGTGGGCAGCACCTGGGGGGTAGGGCCCTGGCTCACAAAATAACTCGTTTGGGATTCTACTGGCCAGAGATGCTGGCTGATGCACAGGATTATGTCAAGAGGTGTGACAGGTGCCAGAAGCATGCTCCGATTGTCAGGCAGCCGCCTGAGATGTTAACATCAGTCAGTTCCCCCATTCCATTTGCAATGTGGGGGATGGACATTCTTGGTCCTTTCCCTATGGCATCAGCACAGAGGAAGTTTTTGATTGTCGCCATTGACTACTTCACCAAGTGGATTGAGGCTAAGCCTTTAGCCAAAATAACCACCAAGCAAGTTTCCCAGTTCTTTTGGGAGAACATAATCTGCAGATATGGCATCCCACGAATCCTTGTGACGGATAATTAGACACAGTTCAATAATGAAGAATTTAAGAAGTACTGTGAGGAGAATGCTATTGAGCTTCGTTTTACCTCAGTAGCACATCCGCAAGCAAATGGACAGGCCGAGGTGGCCAATCGGATCATCCTTGATGGACTTAAGAAAAGGGTTGAACGCTCAAGGAGCACTTGGGTAGACGAGTTACTGCCTATACTCTGGGCTTATCGCACTACTTGCAAGGTGACCACAGGAGCAACCCCGTTTCTGCTAGCTTATGGAGCTGAGGCAGTTGTGCCACTGGAGATCATGCATGCATCACCTCGAGTGGAGGCATTTGAACCTGAGACAAATGAAGAAGGTATGAAGCTCGCCCTAGATCTGATTGATGAAGTCAGGGACGAGGCAAACGCCAGAAATGCGGAGCATCAAAAGAAAGCATCCTTCTATTACAACCACAGGGTTAAGGAGAGGTTCTTTCAGCAAGGTGATTTGGTTCTGAGAAAGATCAAGGCTTCTGGAGTTGGCCAGAAAGGAAAACTAGCCCCAAACTGGGAAGGGCCGTATCGAGTCAGGAAGACGTTGGGACGAGGATCATATAAGTTGGAGACCTTGGACGGGGTTGAGGTGCCCCGTACTTGGCATGCCTTGAACCTCAAGATTTATTATGTTTAAGCTGCCTCTGCGAGGATGTAGTTTTTTATTTATCTAGTAGGAGAAGTAGAAATAAGGTTCGATGAAACCATCCCAGGGTTTTGATGCCCCGAGTAGGACAATAATGAGCTGTGTAAGGGTTGAACCCTTTTTGAGTTATTAATGCAAACTTGTTTTCCATTTTATGATTCTATGTTTTGTTTATGTACCAAGCACCTGTTGAGTGTGAGTCTAGGAAGACCAAGTACCGAAAATAAATGAACATACGAATAAAACAAACAAGTGCATAAATAAAGACCCCGAAGGGCCAACAGTTAGGGTTACATCATTTAAACCAAATAAAAGTTTAATCACGAAGGACCGTGATTGAAATACTAGAAATAAAAGCCACATACGGCTAAGCTAGGCCATGCAAGGCCCGAAGCGATCCCAACTACTCATCCGAGGAATCCTCCTCGTCATTCTCCTCCTCATCGGTCTCTTCCTCGCTACTCTCCTCCTCATCACTCTCTTCCTCAGAGCTTTCCTCAGCATGGCCTTTACCCGGTTCGGCTACCGCCACTGGTGGAGCTATCACTTCCATCGCCTCAACCTCTTCCTCCTCGGAAGATGAGCTATCTTCAACTACCTTGTTTGAGGGGACTGCTTGACGAACTACTCTCCCCTTCTGCATGGTCATAGGTCGTTTCCCTCGAGGATCCATGGAAACTGAGCCATCCACAGCTGCTCGGACACCCCTCGAACCGGAACCGGAACGGCGATGACTTCCCCTAGAGCCGGAGCCCGAAGCTTGAGCTACTGGGAGGGCCTCGGCGCCCTAAGCAACTTGACAGTAAGGACTTGGAAAGTCCCTCAGGAAAACCACAGTAGGGTGCCTCTTACTCACAGCATTGATGGCTCGATCCCAGCCAACAGACATGATACCCGGGTGTACTTCATCGTCATGCTTATCTATAAGCTGAAAGAAATCCTCAGACTCCTGGTAAGCTTTCACCACTAGCTTGCAGTCTACTGCCCTCTTGTTATACAAGGAGTCATACTGTCTCTGCAGAGAATGAGCATCAGCTTCAGCCCGGATGGCCCTGGACTCCAAGTCTTGGTATTTCTCATCAAGAGTTGCTTTCTCCTTCTTCAAGGCCACATTCTCATCTCGGTATGCACGACCTAGCCGAGTGCTAGCCTGGAACTGGGCATTTGCCTGAAACAAAGAAGCAATGAGACAATTATAGTCACAAGTTAAGTGAAAACACTACTTCTAGGATGAAAGATTGGAAACCTGATATAGGGCTTGAGCTCCGAGTTTCTCTGCTTCATCAAATTTGTCCCCGGCAGTTACTGTCAAAAGGTCGGGGGGAGTGATGCTGAACTTGGACCAATCCAAGGCTGACTCTGGGCATCCCAAGACAGAATCTTGCTCACAAATCCCCCAACCAGGGATGAAGGGGGTCTTGACTCTCCCGTCAGCATTCCGCGATCTCTTCGAAGAGCATCCCGACAGGAACTGAGGGATCTTCGGCCCAGGTTGAATGCAAGCCGCCGCGGCTTTCTTGATCATCCTTCTAGTAACTTTTGGCTGGTTCTCGGGCCGACTGTCGATCTCCTCAGCAACTGAAATGGCAACAAAAAAGATATCGGAATAAGAACAAACAGAGTTCATAATATGAAGGTAAAAAATTACCATCAGCAGAAAGTAAGCTAAGGCCAGCTTCTACAAGTCTCTTCTCGGTTAATAAAACTTTGTAGTGAGTATGGCCGTCGTCAGCTAGTAGTCTATCACGATCAAGGAGCTCCTTTTCGTCAAGATCACATACAAAGTGCGTAGCATCATGCACTTCCCCAAACTTAGACATAAAGAATTGGCCCCAGTCGCCACCACGCCATACCAGAATCACGAACTCTCTGTCCCAGTAGTGATGGGAATCTGGGAATGAAAAGGCATTCACAATATGTGGAACATTGGATCTATGCTGAATAGTAACCCATCCCTTCTGAATCTCAGAAGAATTCTTGGTGGCGAATATGCTTCGGAACATTGTAGTAGTTGGTTCGATACCTAGATCTCGACATCTCAGCATGAAGATGATAATCAACCGCCATGCATTGGGATACAATTGGCAGGGATGAACCTGAAGCTCCGCTAGGAGCCTTATGATGAACTGGTCTACCGGGAATCTCAGGCCTGCTTCAAGGGCACCCTTGTAGACACATAACCTTTCTGGGTGCCAATTACAGGTTCTATCGGCTAAGCCAGGAAGGCAAACCTTGATCGCGTCCGGGAAGCCATATAACTCCTTAATCTTTTCGACATCTTGCTTGTCGAACTTGCACAGACTATGATACGCAGCTAATTCAGAGTTGTTGGGAAATGCATCCCTCATGGTACTCAACAAGTCAATTAAAGAATCAAATCGACGATCAATATATCTAGGGGGATTCAGTCGAAGATTACCTCGCAATGTTTTGGCTAAAGCTCTCTTGGCCATCGCCTCGGACATAGAGAATGACGAAGCTGGAGCGCGGTCGCCATCTGCCATCCTGAGCTCGAACTTGAAGCTAGAACTTGATAGCTTTAGAACTTGAGAGCTTTGGAGAGAATTTTAGAAGTAAGAAGAAGTGAAGTGAATGAAAATGAAGGCTCCTCCCGCTCTTTTATAGAAGATGGATGACCTCCTATATCAGGTTGAAACACAGCCTGGTTCGTGTTTGCAGGTCATCTATCGTTCATATACAAAAAAATGGATTTCATCTGCTATATCCGGCAATAATTATACCGGTATGTATGATTCCGGGAAAGAAAAGAAGGATTTACGTGAAGATATAGTAATAAGCTGTGCCAAGGCACTCATCTGAGCTTAAGGAGCTAATTACGTTTAAGGAAGATAGAATACAATCAATTAGTCTTTGCTATTAAAGAGACTGATTATGCTCTGAAAGGAGGTATACAACATCCATGATCAAGGACGTGATTCTAGAACGAGACTCATACATCCATGATCAAGGACGTGATTCTAGAACGAGACTCCAGGCATTGCGAAAAGCTCCGAGAGGCACGACACAGCAACCATGGAGCACCTGTCGGGCGATCAAGAAGCACCCGGCAGGCAACCAGAAGCACCTGGCAGGCAACCAGGATCTCCTGGCAGCCGACCAGGTGCCACGGAGAGGGTCTGGCCGACCAGGATCTCCTAGCAGCCGACCAGGTGCCATGGAGAGGGTCTGGCCGACCAGGATCTCCCGGCAGCCGACCTCCTGGCACCTCCCGTCAGTTGTTCAGACCGTTTGATGGTTCTGTTGAAGATTTCTTACTTTCTGAAACGAACATCGACCTCCAACTACACATCGTTCAAGCATCGATTAGCACCGTGTAGTGCCGTCAAATGCCATTCAACGTCATTTAACATAGATTGAAACGTCGTTTAAACACTTCCAGACAACTTGGGGCACCTGTCGGGCGATCAAGAAGCACCCGGCAGGCAACCAGAAGCACCTGGCAGGCAACCAGGATCTCTTGGCAGCCGACCAGGTGCCACAGAGGAGGGTCAGCCGACCAGGATCTCCTGGCAGCCGACCAGCATCTCCTGGCAGCCGACCAGGATCTCCTGGCAGCCGACCAGAAGCACCTGGCAGCCGACCAGGAGCCACGGAGAGGCTCCATCTGACTTCCCGATACTCATCTTGGCACCCCCTATCGTTTGATTGAATCGTTTGATGGTTTTGTTGAAGGTTTCTCACTTTCCGTGACAAACATCGACCTTCGAATTAGCACCATTCAGTGCCGTTTTATGCCATTTAACGTCGTTTACACAAACATTGAAATGTCGTTTAAGCATCGTGTGACATCATTAATGTCAACCTGGATCTCCCGTCAACATGTCAGACGATCGAGAAGCACATGTCAGACGATCGAGAAGCACATGTCGGACGATCGAGAAGCACATGTCAGACGATCGAGAAGCACATGTCGGACGATCGAGAAGCACATGTCAGGCGATCGAGAAGCACCTGGCAGGCAACCAGGATCTCCTGGCAGCCGACCAGGTGCCTCAAGGAGGGTCAGCCGACCAGGATCTACTGGCAGCTGACCGGGACCCTTGTCGGCTGACTCGCTGCTCGGAAGAGGTTACAATTGTCCCGAATCTCCTCCGTTTAGCATTGTTTATCGCCGTTTAGCGTCGTTTAACATTGTTTAAACATCGTTTAAGGCTGATTAGCACCGATTAGTGTTGTTTAAGCACCGTTTAGTGCCGATTAGCACCGATTAGTGTCGTTTAAGCACCGTGAGTGCCAGTTTATCCTTTCAACATTGTTTAACACTGTTTAAGCATTGTTTAAGCACCGTTTAGTGCTGATTACCACCGATTAGTGTCGTTTAAGCACCGTGAGTGCCAGTTTATCCTTTCAACATTGTTTAACACTGTTTAAGCATTGTTTAAGGCCGTTTAGCGCCGTTTAGTGTCGTTTTATGCCGTTTAACATCGTTTAAACATCGTTTAAGCATCGTTAAGGCTGATTAGTGCCGATTAGCATCGAATTAACATTGTCGTGAACGCGTCGGTCGCTCCACGCTTCACATAAAGACAATACTCGTGAAACACTAGTGTACAAAGATAAACCTTGACCCGAGTCTCGAGTTAGACGAGTAAAACTTCAAGGAAAGCCTGATCAGCTTTCCTAGAAGTTGGGGGGCAAATGATATGGGCTGAAAATAAGCCCTAAAGACACATTTAATGTGGTATTAATTAGGCCAAGAGTGGTCCAAATGTGGGGCCCACCAGCTGGGCCCAAAACCCCAATTATAATATTAATTTCGTAATTAATATTGGGGATAATAAACAACTCAGCAATAAGAGTTGGATAAGGATATTATCTCCACCAGACTTAGCCACCAAGGCATCCAATTCAATATGGAAACTGATTCCTACAAGGAATAGATCTAGAACCTTCCCCAAAGACTTGCCCACCAAGTCTCCGAATCCTACCATAATTCTAAGGCTTCTCAGTCTATATAAAGGGCCTGACCCCTCATTCTCAGAACTACGTTGGCTTGATTCTCAATACGAGATACGTAGGCACTCTGTGAGGACCGATTAAAGTCTCGAACGCAGAAACAGCCATAAAAGCTCGAAGCTCAACCACCCTAGCATTAATTACAAATCGTAACCTAGTTTTTGATCCACAACAACAGGGTTCTCCAAGATAGCAAAAGGGGAGATACTGGACAGAATAGAACAGATAAGGAGAGAATGGAACTCGCCATCAAGACTACCAAAGAAGATGAAGATCCCATACAATGGACAGAAAATCCACATTCAACCCTTCTGGATGTTAGAGTTCAGGGATGAAGATGGAAACAGGAGATTCTTCAAGTTAGAAGACCAACTATCAAAGGCTAGTTCTCAATACCTGAGATGGTTACAACAAAAGCTAAATCCAAAAGTTGTTGAAGAAGATGCCTTCTATAGGCAACTCCAAATGCAGATTGAGTCCAACTCTGCCAAAGAAGGAAAATCAAGGGTGATGCCAACCAGAGAGAAGAAACAGTTTTAATCTGCTCAGTCTAGAGGAGCACTTCTCTGTAAATTTCTCAAACTTTCTGTTTTTAATTTTTGTAGCTTAATACAATTTTTGCATTGTTCTAAATATATCTTTAGGAATGTTTTGTTATCATCAAGGTCCTGAATTTATGCTTTATTGCCATCAAGTATAAATTGGGGGAGATTGTTAGGAATATGTTGTACTTGATGATAACTTCACAATCAATCAAATTGTATAACTATTGTAGCTGTCAACGGATGAGGATTTATAACTCTATCCGTTGATAGGTAGCTCATCAACGGATGAGGTTTTGTAGCATACTGCAGTATCTCTATGTTATCAATTGATAGTGTTTTTATCCACAGTTATGTTGACCATCAATGGATAGGCAGAATAGGGTAGCCAATTGTAAATAAGCTATGCTATGTAATTTTGTTTAAGTGAAAGTGTATCAACGGATGGAGACAGAACTCTATCAACGGATACAGCTCAAATCCACAATATCAACGGATACAGCTCAATCTATTATCAACGGATGACAGTGTACAATGTCAACGGATAATCATTAACACTTTCTTCTATGCTAAGCTGGGGATTAGCAGTTGATAAAGACAGGTTTGACTAACAGATCACATGGATTGATAGTAGATACAAAAAGCAGTATGGCAGCCATACTTTGGAAACGCAGAAGAAAGAAGCATTCCGTTTACACTATGAATACAAGAAAGGTGCAGGGGACATGTCTGTTCACAAGGACAACCTTTCGGCTACATGTGTATTTGGAGTGAAGTAGCAAGTCAACTTGAATTAGATTAGTATTATCTTATTCCTGTAGTACTTGTAAACTTGGGATTTATATAACCAAGTGTAGCAACTCTTTAGAAGCTAAGAAAATAGATACATTTGCTTAAGGTTTTCTTGAATATCCTTAGAAAGCAAAGAGTTGTAAAATAGCAGCTGTGTACATTTGTATCACAGAGTTTTCTTCAAATAAAAGCTTCAGGTAGTGCATTTAACCACCTGATTTTATATGTGTTTGTGCATTAATCTTTATACAGCAATTATCCTCTTATAGATTTCTGGAGTTCTTATCAGGAATTTATAAATATCAAGAATTGTATTCAACCCCCCCTTCTACAATTATACAAGTGTGTAATCTGGGTATAACAACATCCATTGATTTCTTCCTCAAACTCTGCTCTAGGATGTCTTTGTCACAACCTTGCCACTATAATATGAGTAGCTGCACAAAATAGGAAACAATATTAAGGTGCATTGCATCTGTGTATATACAAAAAAAATGCAATCAGGTACTTAATGTCTTGATGTTGGTTCGATTGCCTAATGCAAGTACGCAAGCTTGCTAGGTGTTTATTAAGTTCATTTATTTAGTTAACCACTTCCTAAAAGAAGAAATAACAACAAAAAACATATAAGTTACATAACCAAGCAAAACTAAATCAAGTACCTCACTCAAAGTTTGATGCAGAGACCGGTCTTAGACCAATTATGCTATCAAATTACGATATAAATGCTTCTCGATTTGCTATAGGTATTTCTAGCATACACAATACACTAATGCCATAAGATGCAAGGATAAAATCTCACTGATCACTGTCATACAATATGATAGTATTTGCAGCCGCAAGATTATTCCAAGTCCTACTGCACTTGTTGACAATAAGAAAATAAGTTTCTCACTCACTGACTTATGGAAGGAATCAATAAAAGAATCATGATCATCACCACCAGTTCCCAATTCCCATCAATACGACAGTACAAATATCCTTGATACAGGAGATAGTCTTATAGGATATCAGGCAGTCTTGTGATCTAAATCAAAATTATTCCAGTCTTGTACGCATAATATTGATGCATTCAGACATAGTCAAGATTGATTAGAGACTCCTGTGATAAGAATATACTAAAAGTCGTAACAGAAATTGTATAATAGGTTGAGTGTATCTAAAAGAAAATTTAATTTACATCTATATAAGATAAATTATATGAAGTCCAATTAAACTTAATTCTCAGAGATAATACATGAAGTCCAATTAAGGAAAAATAGAGACACCTATTAACACTTTGATTAAATTTTTTCTTTGAAATTATATGTACAGACGATTGTTTACACTAATAATCTTTCCCACGCACCTGCATCAAACTGACCACAGCCTCAAGTCTCGATCATGTTGAAATTTGCAATTTTCGTTTATTGATGTTCTTGTTCACATATTAGAGAAATATAAAGTGATTCACAAAGGGTTAAATTTGGGCAAAGATTTAAATGTAGACTTAAAATTTCCAACCTAGAATACAAATAGAATACACGATGAAAATAAATAGTAAGAGATTTGGGTGCATACTTGTTTCTTTTTCGGCCACTGAATGCCAAGGATGTTAAAATCCATCATGATCTCTGCATATGATCTCTACATCTAAGGGCTGCATCTTCGTTTCTTCTCCTTGCCTGGTAATCGAATCCAAACAGATAAGAAACATATTAAACATATGCAATAACAGAACACAAACAAACAAAATCAATAATCATGGAAAGATATAGATAAAACAAAAAAGGGGAAATGGAGAGATGATAATTAGAGAAAAAATTTATTAAAATCGTATGTTGATATTTGAGAGATACATATAATCAATCATGAATTTAAATTTAAAAAAAAAAGATAACGAAAATTAAGGAAACATAGAACACTAACAAATTTACCTCCTAGAAGGATTATTATCTAGATCTGTAATTTAAAAAAAAAAATAGATGAACGATTGAAAAAAATTCTAGTAATAGGTATGAAAAAATTATGTAAGATATTGGATGAGTCATAATTTCCTTATATGTTTAATTTAAATTTAAGAATGTATTGCAAGTTGGATGTTAAACAAGTCATAAAAAAGAGTAACAAATATGAGAAAATCATGCTAGAAGATATTGAATGAGTCATAGTTTCTTTATAAAACTAATTTAAATTTCAAAATGAGTTGGAAGTTGGTTTGTAAATGGGTCATAAAATGGATATTAATAAAATGGATAAATGAGAAAATCAATTAAAATATTGAATGAGTCAATATTTCCATAGAGGAGTAATATGAATTTCAAATTAATTAGGAATGAACTGATAATTAAGAATTTGAATGAGCCAAAGTTTCGTTAGATAAGTTATTTAAAATTCAAAATTAATTGCAAAATATGTGGAAAGATTTCATTGACTTTTAACTAATTAATCCTAAACAGGTCATAATATGGATAGTCCACGGATTCTTTACAAATGAATGGAAAGCTAGTATTACAAAAGATCCATGGGTAAGTTTTTTACCCATTGGGTAAATTCCTCATTACACTTTAAGAGTATATAGATTAATATAGAAATACATAATGTAACTGAGTCCAAAAAAAAGATTTATTTACATATGTCTCCATGTAGATGTTAAATATTTAAATAAAAAATAAGATTTTGTTTTAAGATGAGTAAATTGCATTTTGCACCCCTTATCTTTCGGCATTTTTTCCATTTGATCTTACATTATAACTTCGGCACTTTCCATTCCACACTTCATATTTCACTTCACTTTGCACTTTTTCCATTAACAATTTTTAACTCCGTAATGTTTGATTTTTTTTCCAATATTTGATAGGGGTATTTTTGGTATTTAAAAAATTGTTTTTCAGAAAAAATGAAAACAATTCAGAAAGTTATGTTTGTTTTAAAAAAAAATTGATTTTTAAAAAATATATGATTTTAAAAAAATATTTTTGGCGAACAATTATATAATTCTTCTGGCAAAACAAATTTAAAAAATGAAATCTGTTTCTTATTTTTGTATTTTTTTATTAGTTTCTTATTTATAATGTTCTAACTTAACGCAAAATAAAAAATATTTCAAAAATAAAAACTGTATTTCAGAAAAAAAAAATTAGAAAATAATAATTTCATTTTTAAACAATAAATTAGAAAAAAATATTTCCAAAATGTTCAAAAAAAATGAAAAATATATTTTTCAAAAATTGTTTTTTTTAAAAAAATTGTTTTTAAAAAAATCAAATTAATTTTAAAATAAAAATATTGATAATTTTTTGAAAATAAAATATTATTTAAATACCGAAACTACCCTTGTCAAACTTTGAAAAAAAATCAAAGTTTGATAAATATAAGGTTTTTAAAAAATATTTTTTTAAAATCATATATTTTTTAAAAACCATATATTTCTTAAAAATTGAAGAAAAAAATTCCCCAAGAATATTTTTTTTAAAAACATTTGTTTTTTAAAAATCTATTTTTTTTTTAAAACAAATATAAATTTCTGATTCTTTTTCAATTTTTCTGAAAAACAATTTTCTAAATACCAAAAATACTCCGGTCAAAATTTGAAAAAAAATTCAAACTTAACGGAGATAAAAATTGTTAACGGAAAAGGTGCAAAATGAAACGAAACATGAAGTATGGGATGCAGAGTACCGAAGTTAATAATGTAAGACCAAATGGGAAAAATGCCCAAAGATAAGGGGTACAAAGTGCAATTTACTCTTTTAAGAAATATGTAAATTTTAGTTATCAAATCATTCATAATTAATAATTGCAACACATAACTTTTACGTATATAAAATTTTAAATATGATGGTCATATTAGAGGGTTTTGGTCGACCAACTATTTAGACTTTTGACGATTTAAATATATGATTGGTCTAAAAACATAAATATTTAAATGTATACGAAAAATAATTGAAATTATGTGAAAAAGATGAAAACTCTAAAAATATGATCTACGTTATATATAAAAAATAATATAATTAACATTCAAATCAAAATCAAAAAAGATATAAATTTTTGAATCATAAAGATTACAAAAGTACAATATTTAAAATGATTAATTAGATTATAACTCGATAATAAGATATGGTGCATATGAATTTTTATATAATATATTGATCAATATAATATATAGTGGTTGGATTATAAAATATATTTAGTTAAATATACGATAAAATAAAAAAATTTGATCTTAGATTTCATATACATGCATGGGTCATTAAGATTTTCATATTTTATATCTATTGAAATATTTAGAAAAAAAGAAAATTGAGTTAAAAGATAATTCGAAATTATAATATAAAAAATATTTCAATTTACCCAATATTTTATTGAACTACTATAGTATAATAAATATTAGACTAAAACTAAACATTTAAGTTTAAAAGTGTATAAATGTATATGTTTAGAAAAAATGATTGACACAAGCATAAGGATAACTTTTATTCAATATTAAGAAATTTGTAATATGTCTCAAAATATAGTCGTACATATACGATCAAGTTTTACAACAAAATCAATGAGTTTACATACGACTCTATTATAATTGGACAATCTACTAAGATAATTCTTTATATTATACTCAAATGTTCAATTTGATAAATTTCAGTTTACGCAATTGAAAACTAAATTAATAATTTAATTATCATAAGTATTCATGTGATTATTATTGTATGAATATTTATCTAAATTTTATGAAATCTAATCAAATTATAAAATATTTTATTCAAAAAATTGGTTTGCAATATTACAAAATAACTATAAAAATATTCGATAGATCGAAATCTTATCGTTTATCATATTTTTAATTACAAAGTTATTTTGATATATACAATTTCGGATGTAAAATTAGTTCAGTGCCTTATGCTAGTTTTTTATATAAAAAGTGAAAGATGAGAATCATCTTTGACCTAGTACTTTCTTGCACTTCTCACACATAAAATATTAAAAAACGTAAATATTTACTCATGTTGTTTTTTTATTTATCATTTGACTTTTCTACACACATTTCTAAGTGTATTGACTGCATAGTTAAAATTACTATTTTTAAAATTTTCTTTTCGTAAATTAAAGTTTTAGTTATATATTTTTATTCATAAAGAAAATTTTAAAGTTATTATTTTAACTATGTGGTCAAAGTATTTAGAAATATGTGTAGAAAAGTTAAATGTCAAATATAAAAAAACAGAGGGTGTATTATATTTTATAATTTTTTGCAGGATATATATAGGTCTCCGATTAATACTACTCCCTCTATCCCGCCCATTTGTTAACATTTCAAAATAGGGTGTCTGGCACGCATTTCAAGATGAATTTTAAGGATAGTTCCAGAACTTATTTTTGAAATTTTCTTTTTTTGTATAAAAATAGAACATTCCTATTTTTATACAAAAAAAAAAGAAAATTTTAAAAATAAGTTATGGAACTATACTTAAAATTCACCTTAAAATGCGTGCCAGAAAGTTACAAAAAAAGTGTTAAGAATTGGGTGGGACGGAGGGAGTACATAATATGGGTGATGACCCTAAATAATCATTTCAGAGATCAGTTGGCCCGAAATACTGGTTGGCCCGAAATACTGATACTGAAAAATTTAGCCCAAAATACTGACGTGATACGTTATGCGTATATCGTGTCCACAGATACGTTATTCTGTATTTCATATAAGTCTCAGATACGATAGACCGTATACCGTATTGCATAGAATACGCCGATCCGTGTTGCGTGTCTGTGGATACGCATCTCCAATATGCGTATCCACGTCAGCTGACGTCATCTTCAAATCGACGATTGAAACGAGCTCTGGCGATTCTTTGGTAATTTCGGATCAAAATCCAGCTATGCTCCGTTCACACCATACAAAAACTTTCCCATAGCATGTTATACACCATTGGAATCGTCTTTCGACGATCTACAACCCTATACCCATATCATACCATTTGTTTCGCCGGATTTTAAACCTCCAATTCGAACCCCACCTCTTCTCTCTCGATTCTGACGAGTTCGTAGATGCCCCTATGAGGCCAGATTCGATAAAATTAATTGGGCAAATCGAAGAGGAAGCTGTGTTGATTGTTTTGGTATGCTCAGAAGGGGTGGAGGTGGCCGGAGAGAGACGAACGAGACGGAGAGTTCAGAGAGATTAGGAGAGAGAGACGAGAGAAACGAGAAAGACGAAGCTGTCATAGTGCTTGGGATGCGCTACATGCAGTAGCGTGTCCCGTAGGTAGATACGGAAGACGAGATTTTGTATCCCGTCGGTAAAAAAGGCCAAATTCCTGCTTTTCAGTATTTTGGGCAAAATATCTTCAAAAATCAGTATTTTGGTAATTTTCTCCCATAATATAAGGTACTTCATTGAATAATTAGTATTTATAATAGAATGGTGTGAATAATTTATATTGATTGTAACTGTACATTTTGAAATTATAATATTAGTAATATTTTATAACTTTAACAAGATTTTATTAAAGTAGAATTTATAATTTTAATAGAGTTTGATAATTTATTATTTTGATTTGTTTCAAAATTTTATATTATTTAGGATTATTATATTAATTATATTATTGAAAATTTTGGATAATCTTTTCATAATTATATTACTTTTTTTTGTATGTAATAAGTAGTTGAATTTTTTCAAGTATTTTACTCATTGGAATATTATTAGTGTTATCTAATAATATAGGAAAAATGTAATATTTTATTTATTTACATCATTATCAATCAATCATATCAACATCATTATATAATATGAAAACAAAATTCTAGAGGTAAATAAATGCTTAACAAATTATAAAATTATATTAAAACAGTATGTTATTTTTACAACTGAGTATGTTATAATGAAAAAATTGTAATTACAACATAATTCCACCAATTCTATTATATTAATAAAAAAAACAATATAGAATTGTACGAGAGATATATACGAATCTAGAGGTGGAACCAAAATAGGGATTAAATCAAAATCGGTACCCAAGTACTAATTAAACAAGATTTCACTTTTTAATAAAGGTTATTTTACATATTTATTTTACTTAGTATTTATTTAAGATTATTTTAAGAAAATCAAGAAAACATAACATACATGCTTTTGATTAATCCATTGTTTGTGTAACTCAATCTTCTTCTATATATAATAGGAGAACAAAGGGATATTTTAGGGGCATTTTAAGCCAATAAATTCATTGTGAAATTACGATTTTACCCTTATATATTACAAAATTACATTGATTTGTCACTCCCTTATTTGAAGAGAAAAAATAAGTTATTTTGTGTGTTTGTGGGGAATTGAACCAACCTCCTCCTCTATATTTTTCTTCTTCCAAACCATTATGCTACATTATGTTTTTTGGTATAGAGTTAAAACTTTTTTTACATAAATTCGACCTCTCTATTATCCTGTTTTTATTATTAGTTTAACTTATGAGTAAAAATAGTAATGACAAATATTAGTTTCAAAATTTGAATTTTACTTTTCAAAATTTGGTCACTAATTTCAAAATTTTATTGCACTCTCTTATTTTAAATGAGTTAGTTTGTTTTTGTTGTGAATTGAATCATTAACCTCGTCCAAACAATTCATCCTTCCGATCATTGTACTATGTATATTTTTGGTTTTTAGTTGAATTCTTTTAGATAAATCCTACCTCTTATTTATTCTATTTGTACTACTACTTTAATTTTTGAGCAAATGATTCACATTACTTTTAAAATTTTGTATTTTAGTTTACAAAACATGGTACGTGATTATATATACAACTAATTTAAAATTTTGATAATAATATCACGTGATGTAAATTGGTTTATTTTCAATTAATTAAACATTTCTTACATATAATATTAACTATAATATATTATATATTTTTATATAACAATATATAATTAAAAGATGAGATCCTTAAAAATGTCAGATAGTACAAAAGTTAAAAAAAATGAATCATGCAGATAATACAAATTGTAATCTACCGTTCAATTAGATTTCATTGTCAAGTATAAATTTGAAGTCTGAAGCAAAAAGTTAGTAGGACATATAGCATTAAGAATGATTCCAAAAACGTGGTCGAAAATGACATCTGAAACCCGGAACTTGCAATCAGAAATTCGTAGCATCTCAGTTGCAAATGAGGTTGCAAAAATTGCAACTGAGGAAGGTAGTATTTTTGGAATATTGAAAATAAGGTCGGTATTTTTAGAATTTTAGAAAGGTTGGTAGTATATATTTAAAAATCCAATAGTTAACATGGGTAGTTTTGAAACTATCCCTTCAATTTTTTTTTTTCTAGTTGACATGCATATGCCCGACTACGTAGTATCCTATCTTGGAATGTCTAAGATTTTATTTTTTGATTGGTAAAATGGAATGTCAAGCTTTGAGATACTTTTACAGCCCAGCCCTGCATGGCAAATAATGAAATCAAGTACGTAAGGATCAAACAAACACAAACTCCTTATTCCACCTCTTTTAATCATATACTTTGAGATACTTCAAATCTATTTGTTGAGTTGTGGTTATTATATAATACATATATACAAGATGATAATAAATAAAGTCTCACATAAAAGGGAAAACGGAATAAAATAAGATATCACTGCTAAAAGAAAATGTTGGAAATGGGAAGAGTTGCATCAACTTGATCAAAACACTGAAGAGCAATTCTTACCTCCTTTTTATTGATTGGTGTTTTGGGCCATTACATAGTTTTAAAAGCAGAGATTGAACATAATATGAGATGAACCTGCAAAACCGAGAAATAAAGTGAGAGAAAAACATGCAAAATCACGCATATGTATGCAAAGACACACACACACACACACACGCACATATCACATAGTGTGTAGTTAACAATGCATGTAAAAATGTGTAGAGCGAATATAGGAAAATCATATGTTTAACTATTAACCTTGACATGGACTCTACAACGATGTGTAAGATAATAATCTTTCACACTACAAGCAATCTTCAACATTGAGAAATCGAAATCTGAAATATATTAGCCACCAAGAATAGTAAAACACATGAATATAATAATATGCTTATGCTCATTCAAGCCTCAAAAGGCTTTGAAAGTTTATAAGATTAAAAAATTACGCTGGGCTGTGAATGAAAACGAAAATCTAGATTTGTTAATTTATAATAGTAGAAAGGAATGCAGTGAGTTTTCAGTTACAACTAGAAGGGGTTTCAAGTCTTTTGACATTTCTCTTTCATATAGTTTAGTTAAATTATTATTAACGTATTATCCCAATTTGCTGAACAATTTAAATGGCCAAATTCTAAAAATTAGTATGATAGTGGTAGAGGATCCCTGGACATGCCACGTCACCACCCCGAGATCTTACTTTATATATATGTATGTATAGATACTACACAAATGTTGTCAACAAGTATGATGAACTGAGTTGACATAAAATTTCTTAAACACGGCTTAAGGAAGAACTTGGAACAAATGAACGCCATTAATTAGAGATTTTGAAGTTTAACACGTGAACAAACATGACTCACTGCATGTAAAATTTGATGGATTGGATCTCTACACCGTGGCCATAAACTGTAAATATCACCTTCCATGAGTTATAAGAGGCATGGTAATTATAGGAAACAATATATGATAATGAAGGATAAAGGAAAGTGTGGGATCATGGAGAAAGAGAACACATGCAGAATTAACCTACATCCATTTCTCATTAATCAAATAATACGAACAAGGATGAAAATAACAATGAAAAAGAATAAGGAACTAAAAGGGTAAATTATAGATTGTTTGAGAAGTTGGGGAATGGAAAGAAGGTACCTACCATGATGAAAATGTCTTCACCCGTTATACAAAAATTACGTAAAAGAACACAAACAAAATTAAAAAGATTCAAAAGAAGTCAAATTATTAATAACGATATGATGGACCGTTTTGAAAAGATAAATATTTTATAATATAAAACATTTTTCATGTGTATGAATTTCATATCTTTTTTTATTATCATCATATATTTTTTAATTTAATATTTGTAGTAGGAACCACTGTATTACTTGACTTTATAAAATATTAAAAAATGAGATTATTTTTTCAAAATTTACTCGATATTACCTAAAATATATATATATATTTTTTTTCCCGGGTAAATGAGGCTTGGCCTCGAGGAATTTTTTGGATCCGTTCATACGACTATTCGAGTTATAAACTAGTAACAAAAAACCTTAAAAAATTAAATATAATGAAAATTGAAGCAAATATAAAAAATTGATTTCAAACACTACCCGAGCTCCAGATCTCCTAAAATGACCCGATTAGGGTTTATCGACTAGTTTTAATTAAAAAATTAAAACTATGCGAAGCGTGGCTTTATCCCGACTATGCGAACGCGGCTTTGTCGCCTAGTTTTAATTAAAAAATTGAATCTGGCGGGCTGATTTAAAAAATCGGGGGCTAGCCCCATTTTTTAAAAATCAGGGACCAACCTCGATTTTTTAAAAATCAGGGACCAACCCCGATTTTTTAAAAATCCGGATAAGTTAGGGCTTAGGGTTTAAGGTTATAAACAATCCTAAACCCTAAGTTCGTTACGGTTTATTCGTCATTCTGAATATTTCAAAAACCCAGAATGGAAACATTGAATCCCAAAGATTAACTGTTGAAATCGAAGGGAATACAGATAAAATTTGAAAATTTTAATTAAAAAATTGAATATTTCTAAACCCCAAAATGGAACCCGTTGAACCCCAAATAAAAATTATTTAACCCCAAAAAAATATCAATAAAAGTTTAAAATGTTCATTAAAAAAATAATATATAAATCTAAAACCCCCCGCCCCTTTCCAATAGCATTGGCCACTTCCCCCCTCCCCCTGCGTCTTTCCCGAACGCTACTCCAAACAACGTCCTTCCCCTTTTTTTCGAAAACGCTATACGATGTAGCGTCTTCCACCCCTATCTCCTTAAACGTCACACGATACAATGTTAAAAATTAAAAAAAAGAAAAATTTCGAAACGCTACACGATAGTATGTAAGGATGATATTTGAGATCAAATTTTTGAGTTGTGATATTTTGGACAAATAACTCTACAATTATGATATTAGGGAACTTTTCAGACCGACTCTAACAAAAAAGCTTAAAAATTAAATATAATGAAAATTAAAGCAAGTTTAAAAATTGATTACAAACACAACCCAAGGTCCACATCTCTTAAAATGACCCGATTGCCTTCCACACTACACAAACCGACATAGTAAAACACAAATGTTGACTCCGAAAACAAAACCCAAATTTCACTAGGGCGGGAATACGACACCCCCAAAATTAATTCTATTTTTTGATTTCGTGTGTGAGACAAAAACAAACACATACACACTAACAAATCTCTCTCCCTCTTATCTCTCTCCTCTCCTCCCCAAACTTTCTGTCTCTAGGGTTTCTGCAAATTCAAATTTAGGCGTTTTAAATCTCGTGATGCAAAATTGAAGAGCGAGACAGAGAGAAGATGAGTCTACGTAAAGGTTCTAAAGTGTGGGTTCAGGATAGAGACTCCGCTTGGGTTGCCGCTGAGGTCACCGATTTTGTTGGAAAACAAGTTCAACTTCTTACTGAATTTAACAAAAAAGTATCCTCTCAACTCTCTCTCTCTCTCTCTCTCTCTCTCTCTCGCTCTCTCTCTCTCTCTCTCCCCCCTCTCTCCCTCTCCCCCTCTCGCTGTCTCTGTCTCTCGCTCTCTCTTCTCTCTCTCTCTCTCTCTCTCTCTCTCTCTCTCTCTCTCTCGGTGTACATATGTTTGTGTGTATGAATTGGTGTTTAGTGAGTTATTGTGTAGAGTGTGACACTGATGGAATTTGATGAGTTCAGTGAACTTTTTGAACTGATATCTGTGTGTAAATATGTATGTGTATGTGTAAAATGTAGTGAATTAGTGTTTGTTTAACTGAATTTGTTGGGGAGTGAAGTGATGATGCGGAATACCGGTGGAATCTGATGTTTATGAACTGATCTCTGTGTATGAGTATGTATATGTAGTAAATAATGTATTGAATTGGTGTTTAGTGAACTGATTTGATTTTATCGGTTCTGTTTCGGAGGGATTTGATGGTGTGGAATACTGGCGGAATTTGATGTTTTACAAACTTAATTGTTAATCTATGTGTTTTACTATATGTTATGTGTGTGTATTTGTAGCGTATTAATTTATTGCGTTTTGAATGGAACTGATTTGATAATTTTTGATGCAAAATGAGTGAATGAAGTGGAATACGGGTTGAAGTTGATGTTTTATAAACAAATATTCGTTTCTAAATGTAAATATTGTAGAAATATTTATGATGTGTTGAGTTGTTTATTGAACTGATTTGATAGTTGTAGATGCGAAATGAATTAATGAAGTGGAATACCGATTGAATTCGATAATTTATAAACTTTGATAAATCAATCTCCTTGGGTAGCTCTACATAACTTCTATTCAAAAATATTTAAAATGTATGGAATTAGTGTTTACAGAACTGATAAGATGATATTCGGTGTGTAACAAATTGACGAAGCGGAGCACTTTTGAAAATTGATAATCTGTAAATATAAATATTTATAATGTATAGAATTGGCGTTATTGAACTGATTTGTTGAGACTTTGAGTGGTATTATAACTGAGTAAGCTAAGTTTTTAGTTTTAAAGTGTTTTGATAAAGTGGTATACTGATGGAATTTGATGATTTAGGTATTGATTTTGCCGGAGAAGTTGTTTCTAAGAGATGAAGAGGCGGACCATGGAGGAGTTGATGATATGACTAAGTTAACGTATTTGAATGAGCCCGGAGTGCTTGATAATTTGAAGAGGAGATACGCGCTGAATGAAATTTATGTGAGTTTTTGTGATTTTGTTTGTTTATGGATAAAAAAGTTCCTAATTATGGTTTTAAACTTGTGTCTACTTAAGGAGATATGATTAAGGATAGGCTTGAGCTTGTTATTACTCCTTTGTTCGCAATATATTGTTTGTGCATATATACTCATCTTGTAAATGTTTGTAATCTGTTGTATTGTATTTTTTTTATATGGGAAAAGAGTTTTTAATGTTCACTTTATGAATTTCTAAAGTTCACTCTAGATAACTTCTTTACTAGTAATTGTGTGTTCTGATAGTTTATTCGATAAATAAATTGCATGAATGTAAAAGGCGTGCCCAGAAGGGACAACTTGAAAGGCCAAAGGCCACGAGACCCATTTCAACCTATTATAGATACAATTTTTGGGCCAACCCAATTCGTAAAATCATGCAATTATTGCGATAACCTTCTCCTTTGCTTTTTCCTTCAGCCATATGTTATTTTTTTATTTTTATTTTTTAAAATTTGGATCCCGTTTTCTATGGATGAGATCTTTGATTAGAAGAATTTATTAGACAATGCATGTTATAAACAAGTCTTATAAGTCGGTGATAGGTGCCTGAGTTCTGGATCGAGTTACGGGACCTTTTACAGTGTAGTCTTGATCGATTCCTTCCCTGAAAGGGGTGTTATTCTTATTCTTCCTACCTCTCCCTATTTTTGTTTGGCTTATTGCAAGAATAGGAAAATAGTGAGGGCTCAATTAGAGAGAGAGCTTACTGATCTCATTTGATTGTTGATAAGGAATATTCTTTTCTTCTTATTTCTCAGTGGACCTTTAAATACGTACAAGGATAAGCTAAAAATCTGCAACTACTAGCAATAATTCTGCTACTAACAAATAGCCTGAAAATCTGCACCAATTAGCAAGAAATCTGCTACTTTTAAGAAGCTATCAATCTGTAATAAAACCAACTAAAAATCTGCAATCAAACAGAATCTTCTCCCATAACTTTTGCTTTAAGCAACTGTTCCCAACTGCTTGTCTTGACTGCGTCGGTTTCTATAATTGCAAGCCCATCATTTTATTACTTGCATAATAGTAACCCCAAAAAGTTTTGATGATAGTATATTGTAATCAGTTAAATTAGCAAGAAATCTGCTACTTTTAAGAAGCTATAAATTTGTAATAAAACCAACTAAAAATATGCAATCAAACAGAATATTCTCCCATAACTTTTGCTTTAAGCAGCTGTTCCCAACTGCTTGTCTTGACTGCGTCTCTTGTAATAATGACGAAAAGGAACCACCTGGATGCTTTGTTGTTGACCATGTCTTGTAACAGTCGGTTTCTATAATTGCAAGCCATCATTTTCTTACTTGCATAATAGTAACCCCAAAAAGTTTTGATGATAGTATATTGTAATCAGTTAAATTAGTGTTTGTCATGTGTTTACTAGACCCGACAATTTAGTACACGACAGTACGACACATAATTTAGTGTTTGTGTTTACATTTTGAGTATATGATACGAAAGTACATGAACACTAAAGTACATGACATGGATTTAGTGTCGTGTTTCTGTTTACCTTTCGGATACATGACGCGACATAATTAATTAAATTAAATAATAAATTTTAATATGTGTTAATATATTATAGTAACATAATTTGTAGTATGCAATTTGATTTTAATAGTAATATTTTATACATAGATTAAATACAATATCAATTAATGTGTATAAATCATAAATTAAATAATTAATAATAAAATATCAATTGATATTTAATTTTTTTTCGTTTCGTGTACATTTAGCGTATATTTCTTTTATGTTTGTGTCGTGTATTTCGTGTACGTGGAAAGTTCGCATACTTTCTTGTCATTTTGTTTTATGTGTCGTGTTTGTGTTTGGGTTTCGTGTTCTGTTTGTGTTTGGGTTCCAGGTACACGACATGGAAAGTACATGACACGAATGGCCAGGTCAATGTTTATATGTATATATACAGGGGAGCTCAAATGGGAACCGTGAGAAACAAAGCAATTCAACAAATTCATATACACAATACGTCAAATTTATGTATCATTATGAAATGTTGGTGATTTGTTTAAATTATTTTGGTAATTTACTTTGGTTCTCACCATTATTATTTGTTTTGGAGCACTATATCTATTATTATTATTATGATGATGATGATGATGATGATTAACAATAATCAGTCTCTTAATGTAATATGTTCAAATATGCATGTATGATTTATTTTATTATTTGACTTGTATTTGGTTCATGAATAAGTCGATAAAATGCTTTAAATGATACTTTATCTGTTTCTGTGCGCCTCTGGCCTTAAATGTACTTTTTTTCTACATTTTTTTAGCTTGCTGGACTTCTAAATTTTTACACAGAATACTTAAGTATTTATTGCTGTTTATATATATCTAATTGCATATTGGGTTTGAGAGTTATAACGGAAGAAATAGATAACCTACCATATCTTCTTGTTTAGAAAATGGCACTGTCTACGCTATTCTAATCATTATTTCTCCCAAGCAGATGTCTGTGCGTGTTAAAAAGAGTGGGTAAAATTTCAGACGATACTCCAGTTTCCATGTATCTCAAACGACGACAAAATTTGGCTATTTGCATTTCTCAAAACAAGTAAAGTAAAATAGATGCATCGATAAATACACGATTTGATGAGGATATTGCTCGTGGATGACTTGGAAAGTGCTGGGGAACATTAGTATGTAATACGTACAAATTTGTTCCTTGCTATCTTTATAATAAGAATTCCAGTATTTTGATAAATGATATATCTACCTTAATTTAGTTGCATGTTGGGTGCTGCTGGTAGATGGTAGCATGGATCATGCAGGTGTCTTAGGTCTTCAAATCCTCGGGCAGTATAGATTTTACATCCTCAGGAAGGCATTGCAATAAAAATTTTACGGTTGCAACTGCTTAACCATTATCTACAAACCCTTAACCTTTTCTTCTTCTGTCTCTTCCTTAGACAAGATCCAACGGTTATCTTTTTTGAAGATTGTATCTTCCTAGCAACTCTTTGTCTGGATTTGTTTAATAGAGAATTTCCACTCTTTAGTACGTATATTTTCATTTAAGGTTGATTCTTCTCCTGCATACTTATGCATACAATTATATGTCATGTGGAATGGACAACCTATTGTTATAATGAGTAGTGATAAGACAACATAGTAAAAAAACCGTGTTACATAACTTCTGATATTCATTGTGTACGGATTTTTTCAAGGATGATTAAAAAAGGCAGAGAAATAATGTTAAAGGCCACAGATATATTGAACTAAGCTCATATTTATTCTGATGAGCTTTGACTTAAATTTATATAATTGTACAAGGAGGATAAGACTGCAAATTTAACGTAATTAGGTCTAAAAAGAAACCATGTTGTATATAAATGTTTGTGATATAACTTAATATTTAATAGTGTCCAGATGTACAAAAATTTTAAAAACCTTGAAACATCCCATGTACCTCTTGAGGAGCCTTAATTTTATAATACTTGCAGTAGTAAGGTAGGAAGACTGCTCCTATAGTGTTCAAGATATGTCTTATTGTCAGTTCTTCATAGTTAGATTTGTTATACAATATCTGCCTAAGTAATATTAGCTTAATAGCACTTAATTTTTTGGATCTACATGCTTTTAGTTACGTTTAATCATACCTAAGAATGAGAGGACACACAAGGACACATTACATATTTATATTCGCACATGATGTGTCATATATCGAAAGGCTCGTGTTTTGCTAGACAAGTACTTAAATTAGTGTTCACATGTGCAATCAAATGTTTACAGCAGAAAAATGGAATTAGGAAGAGCTTTACTTGTCTGAGTGCTAATGTCCTTGCTCTTTGTTGATTCTTTTTCCATTTTGCTTCACACTAAACATTTATTGACAAGTTGATTTCTACTTCATTGTTGGGTACAGACTTATACGGGAAGCATTTTAATTGCCGTAAATCCATTTACCAAGCTTCCACATCTATATAATGTCCACATGATGGAGCAATATAGGGGGGCCCCTTTTGGTGAGTTAAGTCCCCATGTTTTTGCCGTTGCTGATGCATCTTACAGGTTTTCCAAAACTCATTGTTTTTTTTTTCTCCTTGTTATGCTTTATGGCAAAAGTGTTTTGATTGTGTTGTTTTTCTTGTGCCAGAGCAATGATGAGTGAATCTCAGAGCCAGTCAATATTAGTGAGTGGAGAAAGTGGGGCTGGGAAAACTGAGACAACAAAATTGATAATGCAGTATCTAACTTTTGTTGGTGGTCGTGCTGCCAGTGATGACAGGACAGTTGAACAGCAAGTCCTAGAAGTAATACAATCTGTTCTGTGAATTTTTTATGTATATCCGTAGTCTGTCTAGTACATAAATAATAAGCATAATGTCTGGCCTTCCTGAAACTTCCATGTTCCTACGTTCTACCTGTGGTCTCATTGTAGATTAATATCCATCTTTATCAGGCTCTTAAACTGTTCTTTTAGCGACTTTGTTTTCTTCATTTAGTGGGCACTGACCTTGTTAATTTCCACTTGATTCAGTCGAACCCACTGTTGGAGGCATTTGGTAATGCTCGAACCTCTAGAAATGATAATTCAAGGTTAGTCTGGATGGTGTTAGGTTTTACTTATGCTTAATTTTTTTTGGTTACTGCTTTGTGCTATGGATGTTAACAGAATATTGTTCTCTTTGTCAAAACGTAAATTGTGATCTTCATGGTTTGCCTGAAATTGGACTTTGCCATGTATATGTTAGCTGCTTTGTTGCCACTTCTATCTCAAAAAGAAGACATTCCCCAAATTAAGTTTCTTTGCAATATGTTTCTTCTGAATTTGGTGAACATGATTGATTGTTGCTAAGGAATTGTATCCTTCAAATTCTAGTAACTCATTCCGTTTTTCATTCGTTGCAGTCGTTTTGGAAAATTTGTGGAGATTCAGTTTGATAAAAATGGCAGAATATCGGGAGCAGCAATCAGAACTTATCTTCTGGAAAGGTCTCGTGTTGTTCAAATAACTGACCCAGAAAGGAATTACCATTGCTTTTACCAGCTTTGTGCTTCTGGAAGGGTAATTTTTCTATTATCAGCTGTTACGTCGAGACTCGTGTTCCCGATGTTAAATTCATTAGGTTTAAGCTTCTTTGGCATTTGCAGATCATGCTACAATGAATAAGGTTATATATAATTCTGAGTTTATGGTAACACATCAAATGTTGGCTAGGTATTTGTTTTTTAAGAATAGTAATATAGTATACATGACAATGGCGGAAAGTGCACCGTCATGGTAATTGTATGCAAGTAAAAGTAGGGGGTGAAAACCGCGGGCATGACAAGAAAATTTTTCTGTACACTGAAGCAACATCTCTTATTGAGCCTTTAAAACTAAAACATCCGAGAAACGAAGAGTAGTCTTTTGCCCAAAATTTTACTCAGAAAGAAAAATCTAATTGATTGACTATGATTGGATTTCCGCTTTCACGGCAAAAAAGAAATGAAAAAACAAAGCTAAGCACGACAAATCTAGACATCTAGGATCTCCTCTAGAGGGTGTTTGTTTTTGCTTAGAAGTTGCAATTTGACATTTAAGCACTCAAACCTTCTGTTCGGCAAATAAGTCAAAGCAACTTTTTTATATCTTATTTGGGGAAACTTTTTTTCAGAATAAGTCAACTTATTTTAAGACAAAGTTAGAGATTCCTAACTTTCCAACTTATTTTTCAACTTATTTTTGAAACTTATTGAATCTCAAACATACATTAAATACTTGTATAAAAAAAGAAATTCAAAATATAAAATTTTTACCCGAAAATAAGTTCATAAGTCCTTATTTTAAGCTCAGCCAAACAGGCACTGAAAGTAGAGATTGTGGTACAAGTCAACAAGATTATCATTCTTTCAAACTTCTCGTAATTTATATTATTCAAGCAGATAACCTATAAGTATAAAGGAATTACTTAATGTTGTTAAATTTCCATCTTAGCCTAGAGAGTTTAACCTTTTCCAGGAGAGGTAATTGTGTGAGGAGTTGTGTTTTTTTTCATAGTGCTTCTTTTGAACACAAAATAGAAAGGAAAGAAAGTTGAATTCGTTTTCCCAACAATATATGGGACTGTACTGTAGATTAAAAACAATAGATTAAAATTATGAAGGGAGGAGAATGTGTAGCATTTTATTTCAATTGATGCATTCATCTAATTTTTTAGATACTATTCTCGATATTTATTTCTATTTTTCTATAGTGCTGTGGACTGTTCCAAATCAACTTGGCCTATTTTTTGAGCCTGTCTCCTGCTATAGGTTGCAGATTCATACAAGCTAGCCCATCCAAGCAACTTCCACTACTTAAATCAGAGTAGGGTTTATGAGCTTGATGGAATAAGTAGTGCCGAGGAATATATGCGGACGAGAAGGGCTATGGATATTGTTGGTATAAACCACGAAGAACAGGTTTTAAGCATTTGTAAAGCATTAGGCATGCATGAACTAGACTTTTTTGGCTATTGTACCTGGACTTCACTTTGATTTTCCTTTCTTAGGAAGCGATATTTCGGACTCTAGCTGCGATACTGCATCTTGGAAACGTTGAGTTTGCTCCAGGCAAAGAGCATGACTCATCAGTTGTTAAGGATCAGAATTCCAATTTCCACTTGCAGATGGCTGCTAATCTTTTCATGTAGGTGACTCTGTTACAATATTAATTTTCCTTGTTAGGATGATCTATACAAAGTAAAACTTCTCGTATGTTTTTTCCCGTACAATTTGATATCAAAACGTTTAGCATGGTGTTCTACTGTATTAGGATTCTTTCTGTTTCTGTGACTTTATATGGAGGATTTTCTTAATGCATATGAGCCTCTGCTGCCTAATAATTCCAGCGGATTTCTTCCTTAGTCAAATAAATAGTAAACTAATGTGTATGACTTGGTGCTATGTGCTTGTCACAACTTCAGGAATCCTAGATCAGGTGGAGTACATCTAATTATAAAAATGATGCTAATTTTAGTCCCAAATAAGAGCCTTGTGTATTGTGGTTCCCAAAAGTCATGTTTCAGTGGTAATAGTAATTTATATCTTTCAGTTGCAATATAAATAACTAATGAACCTACTAAAGTAAGCACTGAGTTGTTGTATCACACACTACAGAATAAATATAATTTAATTTTGTTGTAATTTGCAAATGTTACCATTTTACCAAATGGTCTAAATGACCAAGACCAGCATAAGCAAAAACAAATTGAAATAGAAACAAAGCTGTGAAGTTGCTGGAGTTATTACATATAGTGATCAATAACTAATGAAATGTGAAATTGTTAAAAATACAAAATGAATGACAAATGTAAGAAGGCACTAAAAGCAATTAGTACATGCCACGGTAAACGAGAAGTCTCTGTTTATGATGCATGCATTCCAATGAATCCTAACCAATATTTCTTCATAAATTTGTAATCAAAGTGGATATGGTGGGGTATAGAGTATAGATTAGACCTCTTTTTTTTTTCTAGTACCCTTATTCGTCCCTTCACTCCAATGGTTCTCGGTTATCCAAAAAGTTAATCCCCCAAACTTACATTCTCAGGGATTTATATTAAATTCATAATGTCGAGGCAAGAAAAATATATATTTATATATTTTTTAGAATACATGTTTCATGCCTTTTCTTATTATTTTTGTTATGCCAAAATTTATATGTTTCTGTCTCTTTTCAAAATGATCTTGTGTCCAGATTGTCTTGTAATCTTCTTATTAAGAAAAAGTATTATAAAAGAATCTCTGTAACTGTAAGGTATTAAAATAAAGTCTACTCCAGGAACGCTTATAAGGTAACAGGAAGATTACAATATTAGCAAGTTAAGTAATTAAAATGAAATAGATGGTCATAATTGTTTTATGATCAAACTCATGCACTTATTAGGTAAATTTGAATAAAGTTGTGAAACTTTTCGAACTAAACAGGATTTATATGTTTGGAAGAAATAAGTTTTTGCCAAACACCCTCTGCTCGGAATAAGAACTTTTGTTTCTAATTCTTTTTGGTAATATGCAGAGTCATAGATGGCACAAAAAAAATTACTGAAGCCATGGAAAACCAAGGGTGTCTGTTTACATCAGTTGTTAAAAAATCTAATTTTGTTTCTGCAAGTATTAACCATTTTACATTGCTAGTCATAATCTGCAAGCAAGTAAGCTTATGTCATATAGTTGTGTATTTTTCCTGGATGCATGTTATGCTTCTTTGGATGTTTTTAGTTTAGTTAAATTTATCAAGAACCTCAAATTTGGCTCATTGTAATTTACTAATTTTTATATGCACATAGTTCTGTGCACATACCGACTGACATACTTTTTTTTTTTTAAATTTGAGAGCTTGACTTTGTATGCATCACAGAAACCGTTCTTTATTGAATCATTGAAGTTAATTTTGTGAAAGTCCTAAATGTTATAAATTTGCATATTTTTTCAGGTGTGACTTGAATCTTTTGATTGCGACACTCTCCACCCGTTCAATTCAGACCCGTGAAGGAAATATTGTTAAGGCTCTTGACTGTAACGCTGCTGTTGCAAGCCGTGATGCTTTGGCAAAGACTGTTTATGCTAGGCTCTTTGATTGGTATGATGGCTACTGCCCAAATGTCTGATATTATATACACGCACATGTGTGTGTGTATATATATATATATATTGGGATGAATGTCTTTTATGATAGTAAATTTGTCTTCTGATAATGTCTGTGCTGCAGGCTGGTTGAGAAGATCAATAGATCAGTTGGGCAAGATCTTAATTCTCGGATGCAAATAGGGGTCTTGGATATATATGGATTTGAATGCTTTAAGCATAACAGGTCTTTTCACTTTAGAAGTGTTTATTTTCTCTTCATTGGTTGTTAATCAGTAAATAGTTTCATTGACATGTAACATAAACTTGATATGTCTTGGATGGTGGACACTTTTTGTGTTAAAATGAAGAAAAGGTAACTTGTATTTTTAACTTGAGATTTTAGATGTGAAAAATTCAGTTTGACAGTCAAGTCAGTAATGAACAATACCAGTGAAATATAGAAATTCTAATGTAGGTTATGAACATGTGCAGTGAGGCCAAAAACATGTAATTAATTATGTTCATTTGCAAATAATTGTGCAATGTAGTGTGCGTATGTATATATATATATATATATATATATATATATATATATATATACGGGTTGATTTAAATGAGAACCATTATCTAAATGAGAACTGGAGAACCATTGGATCCTACTGCAGAACCTATTTTGTTTCGTAATAAAAATATAGTGTCCTGCTATTTAATTTCAAAGTTATGCACATGAAATTAAAATTTCTACAATTGAACTTGCTTCTTCTACAAAGTTCTACAACTGAACTTACTAACCATTGAGTTCTACTGCAAATCTATTTTGTTTCGTATTAAAAATATAGTGTTCTGCTACTGAATTTCAAAATTATGCAAATGAAATTAAAAGTTCTACAAGTGAACTTGCTTTTTCTACAAAGTTCTACAAATGAACTTATTTTTTTAAGAAATATTCTGCTGCTAAACTTAAAAGCCTGAATTTAAAGTTATGCACATGAAATTATAATTTCTACCAATGAACTTGCTTCTTCTACAAAGTTTTACAACTGAACTTACTTACCATTGAGTTTTAGTGCAGAATCTATATTTTGTTTCATACTAAAAATATAGTGCCCTGCTACTGAACTTCAAAGTTATGCACATAACATTAAAAGTTCTACAACCGAACTTGCTTTTTTCTACAAAGTTCTACGACTGAACTTACTTTTTTCAACAAATATTTTGCTGCTGAACTTAAAAGTTATGCATCTGAATTTTGAAGTCAAACACATGAATTCTAACGTTCCGCTACTGAACTTATTAGAGTTCTCAAGTTCTCAGTTTAGTGTTGTTCTCCATAGAGCGTGTATATATATATATATATATGTATGTATATATATATATATATATATATGTATATATATATATTATTTTTGCTAGGCGCAATGTAGCTTATATTTGATTTGACCACAACAATTTTTTTTTGATTTCAATAGATGAAGTTGTGTTTGTACCTGTCTTCGTTTCTAAATGCTCCAAAGGCACCACATAGAAGCTAAGATACTAGTTGTGGGACATCTTGGATAATGCAACTTACATTAAATTTGATCCCAGCTTGTTGACATAAATTTTTATGTTTCACAATGCTACTAGTACTTATGAATTTCTATACTCTGCATTGCGACAATGCAACCTATATTGGATATGACCACAACAATAATGTACGCTCCACATATGAAGCCATCTGCTTTGATGAGACTTCATATATTACTCCCAAATGCACCAAAGCCATCCCTCAAGTACAAACTAACTTTAAGCTATGTAATCATGAACTTTTATACATTGTGAGATATGAACAAACATGCACAAGTGATTTACCAAATATATGTTTGTCAGTCAGACTTTCTAACATATTCATCCATTTTTATGAAAGCCCTTTTATTGGGACAACCATATCGGAGGAAAATGTTTTATGCAAAAATAGAAAGTTAATATGATTATCGTTGCCACCATATCAAGTTATAGCATAATTCTATTCCTTCCTGTAGCCCCCACCCACGAAGACCCACACTCTCATATATGAAAAACAATTTAAAGTCCGAAGGTTTTCCTATCTACCCAAGAACTTAAATGCATAACATAATCTAAAACATATAACTAATATGTCTACTGTCCTTGTGTGTTTGCCAGTTGTAAGATCGATGGAGTTCTAAATATTTGCGAACAATTTTTTTATTTTTTTTCATTTGGTACCTATCCCTTTTGCTATTAATCTATGAAAGTGTTTATTCTACAGTTTTGAGCAGTTCTGCATAAATTTTGCAAATGAGAAGCTTCAGCAGCATTTCAATGAGGTCCATACCAACTGTTCATTGTTTTTAATACACCATCATTCGAATCATATCATGCTCTTTGCAGAAAGTGAAACAAGGTTTGACTTGTTTATGCTGTGTATTTCTTGGATCTTTCAGCATGTATTCAAGATGGAGCAGGAAGAATATCGCAAGGAAGAAATCAATTGGAGCTATATTGAATTTATTGATAACCAAGATGTCCTGGATCTGATAGAGAAGGTTCCCCCTTAAGTTTGATTAAATTCAGACTGCTGTTTTATATGTATTTATATTTCTGTAATACCATGTTTGTACTGTTTTATGTGATTATTGTAGCTTTTGTGAAATAAATTTGTATCTGTTTATTGGTGTATTTAGGATTAGTAGAGCCTACCCGTCTGCAGGAAACATCATTCTTGTTTTCTTACTTATAATTGATATGATAGATGTGATCATATAATTTTGTATTGGAGTTGGTATATCATATTTTTAAAGGTTGAGTCTTGCTCCAGTCAACAAATAATATTGAAACTCTTCGACACACTTTGCTTTTTATATTTCTGTGCTTCTCATATTGCTCACTGCGAAGCCGCATTTTTCCAATTCTTTAGTGATTTTATGTCTTATGTTATTTACAATCTAAATTGTGCTTTCAACGTGATTTGCAGAAGCCTATAGGGATAATTGCTCTTCTGGATGAAGCTTGGTACAAAATTAGTTCTCTTATATGAAGTGGTGCGTGTTACTTTTCTGAATTGGTTGATTACAGTCTTTTCTTATCCTGATTTCCTGACTATGCAGCATGTTTCCTAAATCAACTCATGAAACATTTTCAAACAAGCTCTTCCGCAATTGTGGTAGCCACCCTAGATTGGACAAGGCAAAATTTTGTGAAACAGATTTCACTCTCTCCCATTATGCGGGCAAGGTACCATGATATCTACTTGCATAATGCACATAAGGATTTGATTTATTTGAAGAACATCAATCATCATACCAAATTATTTATGATTCTGAAGGTCACATATCAGACGGATACATTTCTGGACAAAAATCGTGACTATATTGTGGTTGAACACCGCAATCTTTTATCTTCCTCCAAATGCTCCTTTGTTTCTGGTCTTTTTCCTTCTGTAGCTGAGGAAACCTCAAGATCTTCATACAAGTTCTCTTCAGTGTCGTCTCGATTCAAGGTATATGCAGTTGCATAACCTTCTCTTTGTTTTGTCTACTTCAACTACATGGAGTGGTTATGCGAAAAAATACAGTAAAACCTCTATAAATTAATAGTATTGGGACCGACAAATTTTATTAATTTAACGAGATTATTAATTAATCGAGGTTAAATTTACACTATCGTTATTATGTTGGGACCAAAAAATTATTTTGAAAATATTAATTTATAGTGGGTTATTAATTTATCGAGTATTAATTTGTCGAGGTTTTACTGTACGTAAAACATGCAATAGACTATTATGTGTACATGAGTACTTTCATTAGGCGGCATTTACATGGGATTAAATCCCAGCATAGACACTCTTTCTTGTGAAGGTTTTTGGTTCATTTTAGGGAACATTCATATTATGCTTCAAAAACCTATGTCAGATGCAACTAAATCTTATCTTATTAATTGTAGCAACAACTTCAAGCTCTGATGGAGACCCTCAGTGCAACAGAGCCTCACTATGTTCGATGCGTGAAGCCAAACTCTTTGAACAGGCCTCAAAAATTTGAAAGTCAAAGTATTTTACATCAGTTACGCTGTGGGGTTAGTATCCATTTTCACCTTTTCAAGTGAATTTTTCTTTTTTTTGCTGATAATGCTCCATTAAAATTTAATTATCTGATCATTTGATTTTGTTGTCTTTTATTCTTCCTTAGTTGTTAGTACTTCAGTTATCTTTTTAAAACACGTGGACAGTCGTCTTAATGTTGTATAAGTTTGTACTTGTCGTTTTTTTGGTAAGTATGTACTTGTTTTTGCATGGATGAATACATATATTGCGAACTAAATGCTAAATGGGTGTTGGTCTGGTGTGAAGCAGTTTCGAAACTCTGTTGTTTTTCGTATCCATCTGATACAAAACGCAGAATAGAATTAATTGCTACTTAGAACATGTCAAGTTACTAATCTGTGTAGTACGTTTGTTGTGGTCATAATCTGATAGCGAGGAGGATGTGGTTTTTATGATGTGTGTAGTGTAGATGTATATATATCTAATTGTGTGATGTGTTTCTTAAAGTAGAAAGAGGAATGAAAGGTAGACAGCAGTGACTCCAGTTTCAACATGGCCCACCCATACAAAGTATGCGTGTACCCCGGAGCTCCACGCATCTTCTGTATGAGGTTACCCGGGTGCGCATCTTTTGATTGCGCGTACTGCATATGAAAATAAATCCGTGCATACGTGTTATGCATGTTCCAACCTCGCATTTGTGAGATGCGTGTCCGTTCGGTTATTATGGGCAGCTTTCCCGCATATTGTCATTTTGGGCATTGTTTATTAAAAAATACGTTACCAAGGGCCTTTACCCAATTTATAGTGCCCTAGGCCATATTTGTTTGCTGAAAAATATTATGATTTTTTATGATTTTTTTTGTTTTTTTTCTTTGTAACATTTTACCAGAAAATAACTTATTTTCCTTCCATGTTTTTATCTTTTTTTTTTCAAAAACATGAACGTATTTTGGTTTCCTAAATGTAGACAGACACAAAAGAATTAAGAAAATACTTTCCCTAAGCTAAGCTAACGCTAGAAAGTTTATAATAAATTCAGGATTTCCTCCCAAGGGCCAAGCTAAACAACATTCTGGGATTTTTTTTTTTTGTGTGGAATAAACGGAGCTGTAATATCTAAAGATACTTTTTAAGTATCACCGATCTCTATATGTTTACGTGAGAGTCAAATGTACACTAAACAAAAACATGCTTGTGTTGAATACAAGGTCTCTCTCTGTCTCTCTCTCTCTCTCTCTCTCTCTCTCTCTCTCTCTCTCTCTCTCACTGTTTATGTATTTATAAGGCTAATTTATTATATTCTGAGCTCCAGTTTGTAATACCCGTGCTTTGTTAATGACAATAAGCATAATCATATAGTATCAGCAACCTGCATGGTAAATGTTAATTATATGGTAGCTCTGAGCTTCCTGACGTCCATTACTCAACTTCTACTCTCGTAATTTTCACCAATATTTCTCTGTTTGTGTTTATCCCGAGGGTGTTGATATGAGAATGTCGTATACCCTTAGCAAGTTAGCATCAAGTCTAATATCCTCTTGCTACTCTCATACTGCGGCATGTGAAGTCTTCGTCTTTTTTCATTTCTATTATTTTCACTTCAAGTTGTATAACTGATTTCCTTTGCACTTAGCTTGCTCTATTGATGATAAGTAAATGTCATGTGTTGCTCATTGAGAGTAAGTATTAATGGTACTATGGTGAATTATGACATTGAACAGGGAGTTTTAGAGGCTGTTCGGATAAGTTTAGCAGGTTATCCCACTCGGAAGACTTATCATGAATTTGTAGATCGTTTTGGGCTACTTGCTATTGAAATAATGGAGGGAAGGTTAGTTTCTTATTTTTTTGCTCGTGGTACTAAATTCTTGTCCTATACTCAGCTAATACCCAAATGATTTGGTCTTTCCCCCAATAAAGTTGATGAATCCTTTTTAATGCAAGTTTTGAAATGTTTACAAAGAATGAATAATTCTTGCAGATGCTATTTACAATGAAAAGTTTACCATGACACACCGGGGGGGGGGGTCCTTCTCTTGCCTAAATATACAGTGTGAAATAGTGTTTCCTTCTGAGTGAGGGTATTCAAGTACTAATGTACAATGGCGGAGCCAGACCAAGATTTTAGGCTGAGCCAAATTACATGCTATGCAAAAAATTAAATTAAAAGGACGAGAGGACTAAATATATATGAGGAACTTTCTTTCTGCAGACAGCATCAAATTTGAGCCGATGACAGTATTAGACCTTTAGGCCATTATTTCAGTAGCACTATGATATGGATATTTAATCAAAGTAAATTGAATTTTTAATTTCTAATATGATTTAGGTAGAATGCCAACAGAAAAAAGAATTAAATTAAAAGAAAATGTGTTAATAGATATAAGATAATCCTTATTTCTTGGGTTTTAACGTGGATGGGCTGGGTTGCTACACTTAAAAAACACGCTTTTCAGATTTCAGGGTATGCTACATCTGATGTTCGCGTTACTGCTCATCCGGCCCTGCTAATGTGTATATGTTGAAAATTTACGAAAGTTCTGTAAACTTGCCAATTTGGTAGCTATTTTATGCTTAATAAAGTTTTTGTTTTGTTTGAAATGATCGTTCACACTTTTTGCTTTCATTATGTAATATCTCATCTGGTGAGTCAGTCATGTTGACTATACTTAGTATACTATCAATTTATTAAGTAGTTCTTCTAGACTCGATGTGTTCCACTTGAAATTTTTGTCCATACTTTCAGGAAAATTGTGCTGTTTGCTTTTAGCAGCAGTTTGCAGATTTGAAATTTCTAGGCTGTTTTGTGAAAGAACTTGGCCTATATGATTTTAGGAACTACTTACATATATATAGGTGACCACTTTTCCCTCATGATATCAAACAATCAATTGATGCAGGATATGTGGTTGGGATAACATTTTCCTGAAATAGTTGGGGTTTCCGTCGGGATCAGCTTTCCTGAATCTTGAGATTCAGTTTAATGGAAATAGAGTAGGTTGGACCTGTGAGTCATTCTCAGTTTTAACTTAAATAAATAGTGTACAACAACAGCACTAGTCATATTTGAAGGCTGTAGATGACAACGTCGAAGTATTAATTGCCTGTAGATGATAATGTCAAAGTATTAATGTTGGAGTAAGAAGCTAAGTAGTGTTTTTATGCAGTAATGGCATAGCTGCTTCATTTGTTTAACTTAAATAAATAGTGTACAACAACAGCACTAGTCATATTTGAAGGCTGTAGATGACAACGTCAAAGTATTAATTGCCTGTAGATGATAATGTCAAAGTATTAATGTTGGAGTAAGAAGCTAAGTAGTGTTTTTATGCAGTAATGGCATAGCTGCTTCATTTGTTTACTAAATGACGTTTATGTGAACACTACGCAGTATGCTGATATGCTCGTTTGGAGTTTTAATATGGTTGTGGGTACAGTCTGTTCATCTATAATGGTTCTTTATAGGCAGTTTGTAAATTCTCAAGTTTTCTTTTTAAAAACTGTTGTAGCTATGATGAAAAATCCATGACTGAGAAAATACTAAGGAAGTTGAAGCTTGAGAATTTCCAGGTATACACACTGCTTGTTATCTGCTGAGTTAAAAATTTTAGCTTAGTTAATATAACCTCTTGTATATTTAGAGGATTCCTTCCCTGAACATACTCCGGTGAAATTATATTTTAATATTAGAAACTTGGTTTACTTCTTTTCCATTTTCAGCTAGGGAAGACCAAAGTCTTTCTCAGGGCTGGCCAGATTGGTATTTTAGACTCACAACGCGCGGAGGTCTTGGATGTTGCTGCAAAGCGTATTCAAGGCCGATTAAAGACATTTATTGCACGAAGGGAATTCATTGCGAATCGGACTTCTGCAGTTTCTCTACAAGCATATTGCAGAGGTTTCTAATTTTTCCTTTTCTTAATGTTAAGTGTTAATCATCTTGTTTGACTGCTGTCTACATTGGTTATTATTATTGCATATACTGTCATTCATGTCGACAATGTCGTGAATTTGAATTCTTAATTAGTCATTAAATAAAAAAAATATTAAGCGTATAAATTAATTAGCAAATATAAAGCATACGAAAGATGCATGGAAAGTATACTCTTATTTTGGTGAAATTGTTGTATCAGATACAATGCTAGTGGTTTTCATTGCACATGATGATTGTCAAAGGTTGCAAATTATAGGCAGCAATCTATATGTTCTTGTAGCAGCACGGTTTGTTCTTTCAGCATTGTGAAATTTTGCTTGCATGTCCTATTCATTTTTGTGTATATATGTCCCTCTGTTGTGTATGCTAACATAGTTCCTTGTTTGTTAAAAGGAAAACGAAAAAATAATTATCTTTTGGTGGAGTTTTTATGCACTTGACACCTTGTTTGAACAAGAACATGTTGATATGACAATAGTCGAGAATCTTATATCATTATTGAAGCAAATCCATCAGACCCTGAAAATATAAGCTCGACGGCTGTAACCTTTATTTTGAGTTTCAAGGTGGTGTCATGCTAAAATTTGTAGTCTAATGCTTGGAAAATTCGAAAGGAAATTTTACTAAATCGATTATTGCTGCTTTACTACTTTCTGGTATGGACTATTATCTATTAATCCACCTGAGAGAACATATTGAATGCAAATCACTATTCACAAGTTTATGATTTATCAGCCTGAACAAGCGACAGTCATACATTTTACATATTTCTTGTTTGATGTTCGAGGCTGTTGAGCAATTCATTGGGTCCATTTTACTTTCTTCTCAAGTCAGATGTAATGCATTTCTACTCTTCTATGTTCTTCTTGCTATGTCAGTTGCGTTCAAAGCTGTAAGGGCTATTTTCTTTGGTACAGGCTGCATATTTTTCTTTCTCTATGGCCTGTGCTACACTCTAGGCCTTGCGTTGCTTAGAGATGTCGTGCAGTTTAGAAGCTATTTGCATTTAAATAATGTCACTCTGCAGGTCATCTTGCTCGTAAAACATATACTGCAATAAGAGAGGCAGCAGCTGCCATTTCAATTCAGAAATATGTCAGGAGATGGCTTCTCAGGCATGCCTATATGCAGCTCCGTTCCTCGGCCATTCTTATGCAAGCTTGCATACATGGTTTCTTGACTCGTCAGAGATTTTTGTGTTGGAAAAGGCATAAGGCTGCTACCATTATTCAGGTGAATAATCTCATTTCTGTTATATGTAGATTTTTCTTTTCTCAGATATAACAACACTTCACTAATTAGCAGATACAGTCATGTAAAGGCACATAGAGACAGTTTGGTGACTTTTTCCACCCTAAATATAGGTTACCTAATTAGTAGAAGCTGCTTGAGTGGTATATTAAAAACAGCATTATATATAATTAAATGGTGTTAATCAACAAAAGACTAATAGATTGTTATATAACTAACAGAAGTTACCATTAAATTCTGTTATACATTTTGAATGATGTGGGTGCCCTTTTTTTTTTTTTTGCATTTGCGATCGTGTACATGGCATATTATCCTAATGTGCTTCTTATCTAGTTTAACATATCCGGCTAATTGATGCACAGATGCCAAAAATAGATATCAACATATACGCCCTTTCTATGGAAGATTATATTTTAGTGATTATTTGTACTAATGCGATTACCAAGAAAATAGCTTTGCCTCCTCTCCATGCATGCTCTTGGCCTACCTACATTTGTTAGCGTTCATTTGATATCATATCTTATGGTTCAAAGATTGTCAGTTTTCTAGTTTCTCAACTAAAATTTAAAATTGTAAGCCGCACTAAAGTCTAGCTCTAAATATCATATGCATTTCTAAGCTGATCTGGAGCTGCTAGTATTTTAAATGGTATGAGGTATATCGATTTGGATAATCAGCTGCTTACCGTTGGTTACACATCTACATTCATTGCATATACTGTTTTCTTGTTGCGACATTGATCTGTGTATCAAAATACAATTCAGGACCTGTGAATTCGGTATCCAATTGCCAATTTCCTTCTACTGCTATCTTGCTCTCGTCACTTTTACTAAATATTTTCTTTCTGATGGCTACAGTTATTATACATCTCCCCATTTGCTTCTTAAAATTTACAGGCTCATTGGCGGATGCGCAAGGTGCGTGCTGCTTATAGTCATCGACAATCTAACATAATAGCAATTCAGTGCCTATGGAGGCGAAAGTTGGCAAGAAGAGAGCTTCGGAAACTGAAAAAGGTGAACAATTTTTTTGAATGTAATATTAGATGGTACCATTAACATTTTCACTAGTCTATAGTTTCAATTGATCATCTCAACAACTCTTGGAGTTTTATGTTTAGTTTTATAATCTTGTTACTTTTGTTTTATGTAATATTAAGTTGTATAGTTTTGTTTTATAACCAACTTCGGTTGCGAATGTTTGAACTTGTCCTTATAATATCCCCATGCGTTGTTACAAGTTGTTTTAAACTTGTTTTGGTGTTGTGTTTTTGCATTACACCTACTCTCTCTCTCTCTCTCCCCCCCCCCCTTCTTGATTACATTGCTATTGTTTCTTTGGTGCCATGTTGTTAAGTATCAAAAATTCTTTCTTAACAGGAGGCTAATGAGACTGGTGCTCTCCGCCTTGCAAAAACAAAGCTTGAGAGGCAGTTGGATGATCTTACATGGCGGTTGCAATTGGAAAAAAGATTGCGGGTAGGTTTTTCTGTTTTTCAAAATAGACTTGATGTTTTGACTTGGTGAACACTACCCATAAAAATTTTTATACCTGGATTGTTCTGTTCTTAATTAGTCTCCCAAAGTCCATGGTCTTGTCCTTGGATTCGGGACATATCCCATCCCTTGTCTAAGCGATAAGCAATCTTCATGTAGCGAATATGTAAAATGATTATTCCCATTACGTAACAATATTTTGAGGTGGAATACGTTTACACTTGTTCTGTTACCATCTAGGACACACCTGGGGGTAAGATGAATCTGTAGGGATAATATTTTTCAAGTATATCTTTGACAATTGTATAAATTTAACATTTAACATGGTACCAAATTGAGAGGTTAATGAATTCCTCTGTCTTGCCTCAAGAAGGAACACAAATTTCCACCCATGTATCCCAGTCAAATCATCTTTCATCTTTCAACTGGTAAATGTAGATAAATAGCACATCCAAATATCGGATAAAGAGTCATTTAGAATTTTGGGGATGTAGCCTTTTCATCTTAATCTGCAGTTTTATCACCTCACGCAATAGTAAGCGTGTCTCATGTATTGTTGTGTTGCCTAGTTGTCCGCTTGAGAAAAAAATTGCTGAGTATCCACTTTAATGTTAACAATCTTGATCATTTTGATCACAGGTGTCAAATGAAGAAGTAAAGGGAGTGGAAATCACAAAACTTCAGAAGACAGTGGAATCTCTAACTCTTGAGTTGGATGCTGCTAAGTTGGCCACAGTTAATGAATGCAACAAGAACGCTGTGCTGAAAAATCAGCTGATGTTGTCAAAGAAGGAAAAATCATCTCTGGAAAGAGAACTTACTACATTGGCTGATCTAAGAAATGAAAATGCAGTTTTAAAGGTAGCTATCTTCGCATATATTACAGCAATGCCCTAGAAGAATATGTATATCTGAATTTTGAGATGGACAATTTACGTGCATTTGCTTCTGGAATGGATATGGATGTCTGTTTTCATAATTTGTTCGTAGTCATTGTGACTCACAGTTGCAACATTTGCAATGGGGCTAAGAGTATTATTGAGAGTATTACTATAGCTGCTGTTTTTATTTTTTCGTTTATATGAGTCGTGGTTTGTCGGTCACTAGGACTTTCAGAGAAAAATATTTTGCAGGTATTTAATGATTTTAGGAGTAAGATTATCTTAATTTTGATTGCAGAGTTCCTTAAACACCTTTCAAGCAAAGAATTTGGCACTAGAACGAGATCTTGCCAAAGCTAAACAAGACACGGACGATACTGTTAAGAAGTTGAGGGAAGTTGAACAAACATGCTCCCAACTGCAGAAGGATTTGCGAAGGTCTAGCCCTTAACTTGATATTTAATATACTCTGCTGTCACACTGACGTTTATTTCATCTTTTCTTTCTGCTAAGCATGGCCACTTAAAGTTGTAATAATTGTAAAAGTTATAATAATAAACTTTTAGGTTTATAATTGTCATTATGAACCTATAAACGAATCCGAGTCAGCAACGAGAATTGAGGACATTATTGTACACTTAAACTCTATATTAAATATTAAGTGTCAACCCTAGTGCCCTATTTCTGATTCTATCGTCGTCGTCATATTCATGATCATTTACTTAGGATATTGCAAGATACTTCAACTTTGTGACAACTAATGACAAAATGATGTGGGACAAGGGGTGGTAAGTGGTTGAACAAGGGATAAAAACCTATCTCTGCAGAGAATCGACAAGAAACACAAGAAACCCGCAGATTCAGTTCACATAATTCAACTCTAATGAATAATGATGATTACAATTGTATAGAAAGATATTCTAATACTTAGAGAACATGTAAATCATAAATGATAAATCCTGACTACTACGTAATAATTATTTCCTACTGTATTTAATAGAGCTAATGATTATCTAATTCTAAAATATTTAAACCAAAATCATCACAACTAGTTTTATCTTTACAAATAAATATAAAATTATAAACAGTCAGTAGCATAACTCCGCGTTCTTCACCACACAACGCACCATTGCTCTTATTTACTTGATATATGTTTTGCTTCCTACTTGAATTTGCTTTACCCTATAACAAGGTACAGTTATTCATGGCTGGAATGTGTCTATTTAACTAATAATGTCTATACTTCATAAAAACAAAACTAATGCTATTTAATCTATCTTGTCGTCCAACATGTATCTTTCAATAAGAGATCAGTGCTTGTCGTACTTGTGGCATCTGTTTTCCGGCTAACTCTTAGTTTCTTACAGTTTATCTATCAATTATTTCCTTCAGTTCTGTAGAATTATTGCATCATTACATGAGTTTTTTCATATAAGACATTGCTTTTGATTTTATAAGACATTTGCTTTTGATTTCATATTAATGTTTTCGGTAACAGTTTGGAAGAGAAGCTCTCAAACTTAGACGGTGAGAATCTTGTTCTCCGGCAAAAAACATTGACTTCAACTCCAAAAAGCAACTTGCCTGGCTTTCCAAGGCCATTTATGGATGTAAGTAAGCCCACCTAGATTCTCTTCGTAATAACTAATAAACTTGTAGAAGAAATTCAAATAATCTATATGATTGTCAAATCTGTTATTTACTTATTTCTGAATGCTTGTTAACAATTCTGAATATTGAAACAGAAGTTCTCAGGTGCACTTTCTCTTCCGTCCATTGATCAGAGATCTACATTTGTAAGTTTCCAACCATTCTATATCTCTAGAAGAATGAAAATTTTGGTTGCCTTATCTTTAGTAATCCATTTCATTGTTTGTCAAAGGATTCACCTACACCTACAAAAATCATTCAACCACCTTCACAAGGTCAATCTGATTCACGGCGTGCAAAGTTAACTTTGGAGAAGCATCAGGTTCGTGCCTTAATGTGAATGATAGATTATGTACCTTTTGGATCTGGGAGTTGCTATTTAACAAGTGACTTCTTTGAGTTTTGGCAATTTTGTTTTACTTGTAAAATGAAGGCTTCATATACATAGTGTTAATACAATTGTTGCAGGAGAATTATGAAATCCTCTCACGATGCATACGGGAGAATTTGGGATTCAAAGATGGTAAACCAGTCGCTGCTTGTGTTATTTATAAATGCCTTCTACATTGGCACGCCTTTGAGACAGAGAGAACTGCTATCTTTGACCATATTATTGAGGAAATTAATACTGTTCTAAAGGTGATAAGCTAAATAAGTAATTTTATTACACGTTATATTTCTCCTTGCCAATTTGGTTTTACCTTTTTGTTCCTAGCCATTTAATTTATTGGTTTTCAGTTTATTATAATACGAGTTTCACAGCTTCAACATCATCTTCTTAAACATTATATGTATATGAGATTATGTGATAAAATGACATTTAGGTGCTGATGCATTGCATTTGGGCTTATTTACATTTGTCCCTCAAGAAATAGACACATGAACACCGATACATCGAAAAATAATGACATGCCGACCCTATAAGTTCGGCAAATGTTTCAGTGTGACCCTTCTTCAGCCAAAATATGTGGAACCAGTGTCGGCAACACTATGAAAAACTCTGCAATATCCAGTGAAACAGCATAAGAACAAAGTTGGAGAAGTGAAGAATGAGGGTCAAATCCCCCTTTCTTGAAGCATGTTATACCTGTTATACACTCATCGGTAATATGTTTCCAGCATTATTTGGCCAGAGAAGGGTCAAACGAGAGTCGAGACATTTATCAAACTAAGAGGGTTGGGATTTCCCATTTATGGATTGGTATGCCCATTGCGACATTATGTTTAGTTCATTTGATATGTTTTTTTTGCTGTTTTTCAGGTAGAGGACGAGAATTCCATATTGCCTTACTGGCTGTCTAATGCGTCGGCGCTTCTATGCCTCCTGCAGAGAAATATACGTTCTAATGGGTTCTTGTCTGCAAGTTCTAAGCGTTCTGCTGGTTCCACTGGGCTAAATGGGAGGATAGCACAAGTAAGTTTTACAGTTTCTCTGCTTCATTTCTGTAATAGCTTTGCTTACACTAGCAATCATACATGCATAATGAAATGCGTTGAAGCATAGTTGTCATGTTGCTTGGCAACCTAGTTTGTGGGTGGTGTAGAAAGCTCATGACATAGCAGTGACTGAAGTAAGTCTGCCAAGGCACACTCCTAGGGCACAATTTTCTTCTGTAGAACTCGATACCAGTTTGACAGAGCCACCAGAGTGTTGTTTGTCTAGCTAGAAGACCCAATAACTCAGCTGATATATGTTTCAAGAGCATTAGTTGTGTATCCAACTCTGTTCTATCATCACTTCTAAATGCACCATGTTCTGGCTTCTTTTCTTGCTTCTGGAAGTTTGTACATCACACCATGATTACCGGATTCTTCTCCATAGGCAGTGATAGAGCTGCACTCAGCACTGAGGGGCGAATGGGCCCACAAGCCTTGTTGCCCGGAGATTAACTAACCCTCTACATGAGTATCAAGGAATCATGCAAACTTCAGGAATGTTGCATAGAATTTAATGTCGTGAATCAATGAAATGACTTGTTTAATACTATATTTGCTTCAGCCTGTAGGTCTTAAAAGCATATAACATATTACGGGAGATGAGGAGAAGTGTCTGAAGGTTAAAAATAATTGCTGACTAGGCTCGGTTGCACAACCATCCAGTTAACAACTTATTCCGCTACTAATTATGTAATCTGAATAAGAAAAATTTATGGATAATTAAAATGTTCCGAATAAATATCTGTATTTTCTTGCAAAAAGAACTACCGTAGTTAAAGTGATTTGTGATAATCTACTTCATAGTTATATTAAATTGTGTAATCAGTTACAGAAATAAAATGCCTAAATGAATATGTTTTTTGGTCGATGTTCCAACTCCGTAGCTCTGCATCAGTAGTTCTTAAACTTTCTGATTTTCATGTTTATTGCACGTTTTCTCTTGAAGTACCTGCATAATCCTTCAGCGTAGCCCAAACATTGGTACCACTATTATAAACATATTTAACTTAAATGAACGTTAGTATTTTGTAATTCAAAAGGCAATAAGCGTTGTGTAAGTTCTTAACTTTGTTTCCGCTGTCAGTAGTTATACTTACTATAGAAAGACGTGATATGTACTTTTTTTTGTTGATGTTTTTAGGGCTTAAAATCTCCTTTGAAATATATTGGTTATGAGGATGGCTTATCGCATACGGAGGCAAGATATCCTGCTATTTTATTTAAACAACAGTTGACTGCCTGTGTGGAGAAGATTTTTGGCTTGATTCGTGATAATCTGAAGAAGGAAATATCGCCATTGTTGGGTCTCTGCATCCAGGTTTGTATTAATTTCTTATTAATATAAACAGTTTTGTGCTTTTCCTATGTTTTGATGAAGTATTTTAGATGTTTCAAGTTTTTGAAGTCACCATGTCTAGGAAAGAGGAAACAATTTTGAATGCCACCTGGCTGCTGTTTATTAGTGAGCTGCTTTAATACAAATTCTCCATGACGTACAAAAAGCTTCCAAAGCGAACAATAGCTCTGGTGTTCTCATGCATGATCCCCTAAGACGGGGCCTAATGTTCTTGTTATAAAGTTTTATGGATCTGATTTTACTTCGAAGCCCTTTCATTATCTTCACATTCGTGATTAGAAATTTGATCTGAAAATTTACCATGATAAAAGTTTGCAAATTAATAGTACAGATGTATATAATCATGTTTTTTAATGAATTGATTAAAACTGAAAGACATGTACCACTATGCATTTTCTTTTTTTGCCTAGCCAAGTAAGTTTTCGAAACTCATTATAGATAATCTGTTTAATTATCTAACATTTAACGCTTGTAGCTGAGCTGCCTACTAGAAAAGGCTTTATAGGCCCTCGAATCAGAGGTTACCATTTTAGAATATCCGAGACGCTTATATTTTGAACCCTCTTATGCTTTAGATAGGATTATGTTTTCTAATTATTTTTGTTGACAAGTTTTCATTTTGCAATTGGAATGCATCAAGTCCTTGATTCATGTAATTTTATGGCTTGTCAAGGCACCTAAGATTCAACGAGTTCATGGTGGAAAGTCATCGAGATCTCCCGGAAATGCTCCTCAACAATCACCTGGTAGTCAGTGGGATAGCATTATCAAATTTCTGGATTCTCTTATGAATCGTCTACGTTCAAATCATGTATGTTAATTTTTTTGTAGGATTGTGCATTTCTACTACGCTATGTGTACACTAATGCTTCTATTTTGCAGGTTCCCTCGTTCTTCATTCGTAAATTGGCGACCCAGGTTTTCTCGTTCATCAATATTTCACTCTTTAATAGGTAATCCCTATGATAGTTTATATTTTCACTCTGCTATTAAATAATTTTCTGGCTTAATGTGATTGAAACTTCGTTGCTAGTCTTCTATTGCGGAGAGAATGTTGCACGTTTACAAACGGGGAATATGTGAAATCTGGTCTGGCAGAACTAGAAAAATGGATTGTCAATGCAAAAGATGAGGTGTAAAATTTGTTTATAACTTTATGATCCTTGTATTATGGAATTAATATTTTATAGACCGGGAACTAAATTATTGCAAATTGTAGTTTGCAGGAACCTCCTGGCATGAACTAAATTATATACGGCAAGCTGTTGGTTTTCTGGTATGACTAACTGAGCTTCAGCTGCTATGAATATGCATATTTGCTTGTCTTGTTGGCATGTTTCAATTTGGTCATCTGTAATTTTATTTAGGTGATCCACCAAAAGAGAAAGAAATCGCTTGAAGAGATAAGGCAAGATCTTTGTCCGGTATGGCCTTCTGTGTTAAGTTCAATTTGAATCATCACGATCATCTCCCTTATGCTTGCTTTAAAAATTTTCAGGCGAGTATTCTATTTTGAGAAAATTATTAATGCTCTCTGTTGTTTGAGGCTTTCGCAGGCGTTGACTGTGAGACAAATTTATCGGATAAGTACTATGTACTGGGATGACAAGTATGGAACTCAGAGCGTCTCAAATGAGGCAAGTTCGTTGATGGTTTCTTTATTGAGTGTGAATAAAGTCATTATTCCTGTAGGTCAAGTAATTTGTATGATGTTTCAGGTAGTCAGTGAAATGAGAGAGATTTTGAACAAAGATTCTCAGAATCTAACATCAAATTCTTTTCTATTGGACGATGATCTGAGGTGAATGCATAAACTCCTTAGATTATGTGGCACGTTATTTTTATACCTGGATTTAGTCTGTTATAATTCCTATGGTTTATTCTACATGTTAAAGCTGCTAAAACGGCAGGATAAAGTATTTTGTCATGAGATGGTTTTATAGATGTTTTCATTTCACCTATTCTTGCAGTATTCCGTTTTCAACTGAAGACATATATATGGCGATTCCTCCAATAGATCCTTCTGATATTGAAGTTCCACCAGTCTTGTCTGAAAATCCGTCTGTACAGTTTTTGCTGAGCAAGTAGAGTAGTGTTGTGCAGCATCCTTGGTTTATTTGGATGTATGTTTTTCAGACCATGCACAGATGACCTTTCTTGTCCAGCTTTGTCCATGCAAGAATGCATAATTATATATACGAAAAGCCTGTCTTGGAATGGTGGTATATGATGAAGTGCACAAATGATGATATATCATGCACAGCCACAAGCAGATACATGGAAAATTCGATGAAGCTAAAGAATGTGTTGTCTGGAAAGTGTTGTATATATGAAGTAGCTGCGGGTAACAAGTTTCACGTAAAGCTCCTCACTTTAGGCCATTATTTCTAGTAGGTAGGTGTAAACCCATGTCTTTGATGTTGTAAATTTATTTTAGGTTCCACATAGGTAGGTAGATGCCTTGGCCAATGTTCCCAACCATTTCCTTCTAGCTGCAATACTGTTCTAGCTAAGACGTTAGAATTTACTAAACTACCAAATTTAATGTATATTTAATAGTTTTTATTACTCTAACTTGTTCATATGTTATTTATTTTTATGTTTACAACTTATGATTGAGTCACAGGTTCAGTTCAGCGTCCTGTGGACTCTGGTGATCAGTTCCTGTGTCACCAGTGTGGTAAAATATTTTCCAGAATAAAAAAGCAGAACTGCAGCAAAATATTTTGCTTATATCACCACAAAATGATTTGTGTAACCAAGATATAAGTTTAGAACTTATCATTAAGTTCATAAGCATTAGAAATGACACGTGTATTGAAATGGAGATGTTTTTTTTTAATGAACTTGGGGTGGTTTTAGAGAGTACTTCTAGGGTTTTAGACTTTTTTGTTGGTTGGGGGGGGGGGGTGTTTGAACTTGACCTGTACGTGACACAATAATTCTCACCACCGATGAATTTTCTGTAGGCAGATGAAAGATTCAAGTAATGATGAGTGTGTTCTGTGTACATGAAACAACATGAATAAAACTAATGGTATTACATGAAATTGGACAAAATACAAGTTGTACTTGAATATGATATAACGTACAATTGTCCAGATTTAGCTCAACAATATCAAACTGAACAATTGTCTGGATATATCTCAACAAACAGTGGTCATTTGAGACCACAACGTCGAAGCATTCAAGCTGATTTTGTTATCGCCAGTATATAAACTCAAATCAACAAACTGGGTATGAAGAAAATGCGTTTTTGCATGCGTCTGGTTCAACTGGTCTACAAATATTAACTGATGAAGTAGTGATTGTGGTCTCGGGAGCCAACGGGTTATGAGCTCTAGAAGCAAAGTGGAAGCGGCTAAAGAATATGAAACCTTAGACAAGGTTTACTTTTAAAAGAAGCTTTCTGTGAAGATTAGAGTCCAAGTTTATGCTGGAAGATTTGTAGTTTGTTTCTACAGTGTCAGGTTATATCAATCAACTCAAATTTTCCCATCACTCAAACTAAATAAATTTAAGCACCGGGTTAGAGCATCTTCAAGAGTCTCTTAGCTCACTCTTAAATATATTATAAACAATTAAGCTCTTAGTAAGTTATTACATTGATTTGTGTGTCAACTCCAACAATGCTCTCTATTATGACTCTTTATTTTATATTTTATTCATATTTCAATTACATTTGGACAAACAATCAATAGATGAGAGAGAAGAACCACTATTTTACTAATAAAATATTAAGTTAAGAGCTACTAGTTGCTCCTAAAATAGAGGAGAGAGAAGAAGCTCTTAACTTTTTAAAGAGCCTCTAAGAGTCTCTTGGAGCTTGATTTTTATTCTCTCTCCTCATTTTTTGAGTTAAGAGCTACAATAGAGAGCCTCTTGGAGATGCTCTTAGTGCTTTCTTTGTCATATGATCTCAGCCATGTATATGTGAGCATTTCATAAAATCAAGATAATTAGGTAATTATATAGTAGCATATGTCCATACCCTATAGAAAAAAGAAAAAGGAAGCAAAACTATCGATCACAACTGACAAGTAGATCAGCGTGTTGGGTCCCAATATCACAATTTTAAAGAAAATGGTCCCAAATATCACAATATGAAAAATTGGCCCCATATATCACTCCAAAACACTACATCGTGTAGCGTTTTCATTTTTTTATGAAAACGCTACATAGTGTAGCGTTTTGATTTTTGATTTTTTATTTTTTACTATAAACGCTACTTTAAGTTTGGTTTTGGGCTTGTAACACTACTTTAAATTTGGTTTTGGTCTAGTAACGCTACCTTAAGTTTGGTTTTGGATTTTTTTTTTTTTTGAAACGTTACTTTAACTTTGGTTTTGGATAATTTCTAAAACCCAAAATGGAAACGTTGAACCCCAAAAGTTAATTTTTGAACCCCTAAATTTAATTAAAATTGTATTTTTAAATTTTAAAATTTTAATTACAAAATTTAATCCGACGGCCTGATTTTTAAACGCTAACGCGTTTAAAAATCAGGATTAGTTTAGGGTCTAGGGTTTAAGGTTGTAAACAACCCTAAACCCCAAACCCTAAACCCTAAGTTCGTATACGGTTTATTCGTCGTTCCGAATATTTTGAAAACCCAAAATGAAAACATTGAACCCCAAAAGTTAATTGTTGAACCCCTAAATTTAATTAAATTGTAATTTTTAAATTAAAAAAATTCAATTTTAATTGAAAATTTGATTATAATTTTTTTAATATTGTTTGCAAATATAAATTTTAGGAGAAAAAAAAAACTAGCGTTAACACTAAGCACTTTCTAAACTAGCGTTAACACAGAAGACACATTCTAAACTAGTGTCTTCACTCCCAAAACACAACATAATCTAGGGTTACTAAAAAAATAAAAAATCCTCCCCTACAAAAAGCTAAACGCAGTAGCGTTTTAACAAAAAAAATATAAAACGCTACACGAAGTAGCGTTTTTACTAAAAAAATTAAAATGCTAAACGAAACAGTGTTTTGGAGTGATATTTGGGACCAAGTTTTTGAGTTGTGATATTTGGGGTCATTTACTTCAAAATTGTGATATTGGGGGCCTTTTTCAATAGATCGACAATCAATTTTTAGTTTGCAAAAAGGCCAGATATGGCACAATGTGTATGCAGCCAGAGAACAAATTGGACTGATAGTGTTTCACAATTATGAGAGAGGCAAGACATAACAGGTGGTGAATAACAGTTTGCCAGAATCAAATCTCTTACTACAGGAATAATCTACAACTTTCTCAAACCAGAGCAGGGCAGTCTACAGATAACAAGTCCACTACTAGTAGTTGTTTCAGTAAGTTTCGACCTACTAGTTTAGAAACGTAGTAGAATATCTTATAGAGAAACATATTCAATTTTTTTTCTTCATATTTTCCTGATTGAGCTATCAGATTAATTAGTAGCCCTACTATTTTTCCAGCAGTAGAGCATGCCAGGCCGCCAGGGTATCAAAATGTGCCCAACGAAGAAATTAGATTCTCGAAGATTGTGGTGCTGCACATGGCACTACAATGAGGTCTGGTATTTTTGTGAATCTCAATACTAATCTTACAGGGCTTGATTTCTAATTCCCCTGCCATGTTATGGTAACACTAATGGACCACTTTATAAACTACAGCTACAGTGGCAGAGCATACCCTTCAAGGTCCGATTAGTGAACCATGAAGTCGTACCTAGTGCAATGAGAGTTTCAAATTACATTCTTCATAACCTATACAAAAGTTAAGATTTTACTCTCTCTCGACCAACTTTTTGTAGTTCAGTTACTGAGTTTTATTATGCTCTTAATCTAAAACCATTTAGCACGCTGAGCACATACAGATTTAAGACAATTACAAAGCACAATATTAACACAAAACAAAACTCAGTTACTGAGTTTTTGTCTTTGTGCTCCTTCCCAATCTGTATCTTTCCCTTAACACATACTAGGCTCTCCACATGACTGTAGCACTCGTACGGACACAGATTTAACGCCTCAATTTCATTGTTAGAGAACACAAGATCAGTTTTAGGGTCACGGATGACTGTTCAAAAACACGTTCAAAACTGAATTAGAGCAGCAACTGTATCTTTCCATTTCACAGGATTCACCCCAGTACATATTCTTGACATGGCACGGATACATTACTTTCTTAGAGGATCAATTCTCCCCGAAATAGTTGGCTTCACAGATTTTGCTTGCATCAACCCCTATCCAATATGGAACACCTTTTATGACAAAATTACAATGTCGCAGGTCAGCATTGGGCCAAAATGGAATGATGCCCTTTCCATCAACGTTTTCCCAAGAACCCTGGCTTGTAGAGTAAGTCTCAATCCTAAACCATCCAAAATTTTAAGTCGACGAGTTTCAGGAGTATGCACATAACTTTGTAATCACATTTCACCGAATCTTATTGCGAATAGGACTTATAACTAGGAACTGGAAGTACAATGAAACTCTAAGAAAACCTAGAAACTTAAAAGGCACACAATATTCAAAATTCACAAATTATAGTTCGTCTGAAATTTGAGTGTGGAATGAAAAAACATACACTATGTTTTCAATTTAAAATTCACATATCCCATTAAGATTACTCAATTCCGATGCCAATTGGTCTGAAGAACTATTATAAGCCCAGAAAAGACATTACTTAAATCACAAAAACAGCAAAAAAATTGTATGCATACGATACATCATACTGCATATAGGAAACAACACACAACACACAAAAGACTAAATCATTTTATTTTTCTCATGAGCAAAAGATTTGAACTTGCAGGCTGCATAAATCAGATTCCAGCCCATACATGTTGGAAACGCAAACCAAGCAGTACTTGTAGGAGCAGCATCTTCCTCAGCTTATAAGGTAGACATCTCAATGGCATTCATTCTCCCAAGCCTTATAGAATTCACATAATTTACGGGGCTGTGTGCTGATATGCCTGGCAGAATCAATCCAACAACCCTTAGTACTATGGACAACCAGCTCTCCCTAAACTCCGGCCCGTACATGGAATCCATGATGAAACTTCTAACTAATTCCCACCAAGCATTCACATAAGCTGGAATCAAGTACCGCAATCCAAAGTAATTTTTGTTCGGCTCCTCATCCACTTTCTTTACGAAAGCAATATAGAAGAAATCAGATGTGTGAATGATAAATTCAACATCGTGGAAAAATGTGTGTCAATAAATAATAAGAAAACTTTTCAGAGTGCAGGTACAAAGTTGTAAATTATTTCCCCAAAAAACTGAAGTGAAATAATATTCAAGAAACTTACCTGTTCAATAAACAAGCTGTCGAAGTACACGCACACCCCGAAATGCTTATAGAGCCAGGTTTTGTTGTCGTACGGCAACCTTGGAACAAGGTCATTGCAGTAAACTAGTCTAAAGTACTTTGGCTCCGGATATTCTAGATGGGCTTCCATGAATATCCCCAACTGCCTATCTCCAATTCTTGGCTGTCCAAATGTGTGAACACCCAACAACCTTTGCATAATTTCCTCCTCTTCATGCAGCACCAGCACTGTCGGGAACAATATGGCAAGTGCCCCTCCTAAGCTATGTCCAGTGACCAAAAATTTTGCAGCCTTATGCTTGCTAAGCAGTTCTCTGAGTTTACTTTTTACAGTGAAGTATGCAGTCATCTCCGCCATCTCTGGTATGAGCTTCTTTGGTGTGTCTACAGAGCGAGAAGACTGATCCTGCTCCCCATTTGAGGAAGTAAATTTTGTGCTTTTCATCTGAAGAAGTTGACTGAAGGTGGCAGTATTACCCCTGCTGCCTAAACCTAAGGCTTCTAGAAATCCCATGTGGACTTTTCCCAATTTTGGAAATTCATACCAAGAGTAGTCGAAATCAGTAATCCAATCATCAGCATCAAACGGTTCTGTTCCCCTAAAGCTGATCAGAATCAAGTTGGCATCCTTTGGCTTGTCACATAGTATGAAAACTTGGGTTGATCTCTCCTTCTGAAATTCTAGTTATAACAACATGCACAATCAAGTAAGAGATGTTATAAAACAAGAACTTACCAAGAGGAGAGATGCCTAATAATATGGACATAACAGGAAACGAGAGACACAAAGAATATCTAAAAGTACTCATTATGTATGATTCTTTGATGAATAGATGTTCTCACCATTCCAACAGTTGTAGAAGTCAACAAAGTGCATCTGCTTGTATCGACAACAAAATTATAACAGTTAGAATTTGTTATAAGGACAGGACTAGCTCAAAGTTCAAGATTATTACTATATCAGATTTCAAGGGGGGGGGGGGGGGGACAATACCTCCCAGTGCTGGTTCACAACATTTTTAACAACTTCAGCATTTTCATAGGCCAACTTAGCAGCCATCATAGAGAGGTCAACAAGGGCCCGGTTCCCAAGATCCATATTTATACCCATCTTCTCTTTGGAAGCAGGTTCATCATCTCCTTTTTCAAACAAGTCATTCTTGTCTAGGTCTATTCGCCCATCTACATGCCCTATCACGCTTATGAACGTCTCTGAACCTCTTCGTGGCATCACCATCTTTCCTGTATTCTCAACACAATACCATAACATAAAGAAGCATCACCAACTCATAAGTATCTAACATGTAAATTATAATAATTCTTTCAAGAGTCTACAGTACATAATATGTAATGCTACCAGCCAGCCCAAAATTCTGTCTGTATACTAGCAAATTATAATAATGACAAAGTAGTAGAAAGTGCAGTACCACGGAAGAAGTTGAAAATCAGAACAAAAGGATTGTTGCCATTGAGCGAGAGTAGATTGAGAAAGAACTCGAAAACATAACCACTCCACTCCATAGGTTTGCCAAAAACAGCAATCAGCTTTCGCATTACAATGGATACGATTATAACCCATCTGTGATCTTCCGGAAACAAATCACCAACATCAACATCATCATCAGAACTTTGAAAAAATTTGGATGCAGAAGCCCTGTTATTCGAAACCAAGAACCGAAAAAGATCAAGAATCCCACCATTTTCAGGCCTAAGAATCAAATATCTCATTCCCTCGCCATTACCACCAGGCAATGCCATTATATGAAGCTCGTTTTCTTGGGAAACTAACCTTAAATGATAAGATAATTATGAGTTTATTTACTTCCCCCGTCATCATTTTATACTAGGAACCAAAGTAAGGTAAGACACGCGTCGTTGTAAGTGGGCCTGTTTCTTTACAAGTACGATTGTCTTGTGTGTCAAAATCTATTTTTAGCATGAGATGACAAAAAAGTAGTAATGTCATATCGATATAAGAAAAGAGAGATAACTCAGTGTTCAACTTGTTTTCATACATAATTTTTAAACTCTACTTGTTTCAGTAATTTGGGGTTCCTTAAAAGTTTTAATTTATACTAACTGATATATAAATTGAAAATTTATACATTTTACGATTTAGAGCAAGTCTAATGCGGCAATGCTACACGCAAAATGTCTCCAATAATAATTATTATATGATATAAAAAAGTGTTTTATGTTATTAAAATAAAACTTGAACTTTGATATAAGTAGCATTTCACAACTCATGTATCATTTTTAGTTATAAATTTGAAATTAAGAGGGGTATATTCATTTGAGAATCTGGTGGATTGTTAATAATCCATGGATTTTAATGGAATGTGTAAATCCATGGATTCTTTAAAATCTTTACACAGATTATTTGAATTCCCAATAGATTTTGATGAATTTTGATGGATTTTTGTAGAATTACAAAATTCCACAGATTCTACGAGATTGATTTCTTTTATTTTATAATATCTATATATCAATTAAAGATAACTATATATAAATGAATAGTCCAAAATGAATATAGTCCGAAAAATTTAAAATATTGAGTGATAGTATTTCGAAAAAAAAAGACAGAAAAGATTCGAGAACAAAATAAAAAAAAAATGCTTAAAATGAGAAAGATGAAGATGATGAAGATTAAAATGGAGCCAGATGACTAATTTACCAGACGATCACATTATTCATGAGCTAGATTCAGGCAAATTATTCATGGTAAAGTGGGCTCGCATGTAACATTGACATTAAACAACTGGAGAGTTGTAACACCCCTGTCCCACATCGAATAGATTTGGGACTTCTGTTCAGTTTATAAGGCAAAATAATACTACTAATTGCACCAACAAATCATGATCTTTTGGGGGCCTGTGGTGGGCTTGTGGACTACCCAAGTTGGCTGCATTTGGGCCAGTTTACTTTGGCTTATTTCGGATTCGGAATCGGGACTCGACCCGATTTTCGAAAAAAGGCTCGGGATTTGACCCGGGTTGTCACATATGGTATCAGAGCCGACTCTCGAAAGCTTGATTCGTCAAGTTGCCGAAGGTGGGGACACGAAGGCTGGTGGTATTATCCCACAATGGATAGAGATCCGGAGGTGGGGACACGAAGCCAGCCGGTATTATCCCACAATGGCTAGAGAGGACGATCTTGGACCAATGAGATATCCGTTCAGGCCTGACGAGGACGTCAGGAGTTTAAGTGGGGGAGTTTGTAACACCCCTGTCCCACTCAAATCCCGAGCCTTTTTTCGAAAATCGGGTCGAGTCCCGATTCCGAATCCGAAATAAGCCAAAGTAAACTGGCCCAAATGCAGCCAACTTGGGTAGTCCACAAGCCCACCACAGGCCCCCAAAAGATCATGATTTGTTGGTGTAATTAGTAGTATTATTTTGCCTTATAAACTGAACAGAAGTCCCAAATCTATTCGATGTGGGACAGGGGTGTTACAAACACCCCCTCTTATAGGGTCGACGTCCTCATCGAGCCCACATTTACTAAATCCGGGCAGTGCCTCTGCACTTCCGGGCGGGCCGGGCAGAGCTCTGATACCATTTATAACATCCAAGCCCATAACCGAATGCATACCGGACCCAACAACCCACCACAGGTCAGTCCAAAAGTGCTAGCAAATTGGTACACATTAGTTGTTGACTTGTATCTATAAATGCCCCAAACACTCTTATTCTAATCGATGTGGGATGTTACAAACACCCCCTCTTATAGGGTCGACGTCCTCGTCGAGCCCACACTTACTAAATCCGGGCAGTGCCTCTACACTTCCGGCCGGGCCGGGTAGAGCTCTGATACCATTTATAACATCCAAGCCCATAACCGAATGCATACCGGACCCAACAACCCACCACAGGTCAGTCCAAAAGTGCTAGCAAATTGGTACACATTAGTTGTTGACTTGTATCTATAAAGACCCCAAACACTCTTATTCTAATCGATGTGGGATGTTACAAACACCCCCTCTTATAGGGTCGACGTCCTCGTCGAGCCCACATTTACTAAATCCGGGCAGTGCCTCTGCACTTTCGGCCGGGCCGGGCAGAGCTCTGATACCATATGTGACAACCCGGGTCAAATCCCGAGCCTTTTTTCGAAAATCGGGTCGAGTCCCGATTCCGAATCCGAAATAAGCCAAAGTAAACTGGCCCAAATGCAGCCAACTTGGGTAGTCCACAAGCCCACCACAGGCCCCCAAAAATTTGTAACACCCCTGTCCCACATCGAATAGATTTGGGACTTCTGTTCAGTTTATAAGGCAAAATAATACTACTAATTGCACCAACAAATCATGATCTTTTGGGGGCCTGTGGTGGGCTTGTGGACTACCCAAGTTGGCTGCATTTGGGCCAGTTTACTTTGGCTTATTTCGGATTCGGAATCGGGACTCGACCCGATTTTCGAAAAAAGGCTCGGGATTTGACCCGGGTTGTCACATATGGTATCAGAGCCGACTCTCGAAAGCTTGATTCGTCAAGTTGCCGAAGGTGGGGACACGAAGGCTGGTGGTATTATCCCACAATGGATAGAGATCCGGAGGTGGGGACACGAAGCCAGCCGGTATTATCCCACAATGGATAGAGATCCGGAGGTGGGGACACGAAGCCAGCCGGTATTATCCCACAATGGCTAGAGAGGAACGATCTTGGACCAATGAGATATCCGTTCAGGCCTGACGAGGACGTCAGGAGTTTAAGTGGGGGAGTTTGTAACACCCCTTTCCCACATCGAATAGATTTGGGACTTCTGTTCAGTTTATAAGGCAAAATAATACTACTAATTGCACCAACAAATCATGATCTTTTGGGGGCCTGTGGTGGGCTTGTGGACTACCCAAGTTGGCTGCATTTGAGCCAGTTTACTTTGGCTTATTTCGGATTCGGAATCGGGACTCGACCCGATTTTCGAAAAAAGGCTCGGGATTTGACCCGGGTTGTCACAAGAGTGGAGAATATGGGAGATAGATATCTCTAGAACAAAAGGCTCTTATCGTCACAATTCTTCCTTTTATTGGTAGGTAACAATATATTTCATAAAGATGATTATCTTTACCACAGAGCAGTGGTTGATGATCAGAAATGCAATACAATCATATGGGCGTGAACTAGTTAGTAGTAACAGACTTAAAATTAGAGTTTGCATTACAGAAATCAAAGGCCTCACCAATCCACAAATGTTATAATTTACAAATCCATTAAAATATTGCCAAGTAACTACAAATTTGACGTTGATAATTTTACATATAAAATCTCCCACAAATTTTTTAAATTTTTTAAAATCCATGACTTTAGCAAATCAGTGGAAAGTTGAATACCTTGAGATTTTGATTGATTGTTTAAAATCTGGATTGAATACCTACAGATTTTAGAAGATATTTTAAAATCTCAATTGAATACCCAGAGATTTAGAAAGATTATTTTGAGAATTCATTAAAATCCACCAGATTCTCTAATGAATACACCCCTCTAAATATATCTCTAGGCATATTTACTTTTTAATATGAAATCTCTTTAGAATTACGTTTTTAATTATTTATTTATAAATTGTGAAATGAAATCAAGTTTAACATTCTATTGGATTAACTATTGAATTAGCCATAGACTTTACATATTTTTAGCGATTGAGTTTGCTATTCAACCAACATTTGCGACGTAACTTGTTATCAATGTAGAGGTATAGTAATTTTTGGGCTTTTTTCTAAGGCCTTTTTTTATAAATAAATAGGGAAAAGTAAATTTTTGCACATTTACTTTTGTTAAGAATAGCTATTTGCAATTTTACTAAACTAAGTTTCTAAATTGCAAAAATACTAGAAATTAGGGTACCACTTCCCCTGCCCAGCCGACTTTTTTTTTATTTTAAAGGTGGGGTGCTATTTTGGTGGATTTGGGTTGCAAGGCCCCGCAGGGGCATATTCAACTGAATGCAACCACATTCAACTGAATGCAACAACATGTAACTAAATTTCTGATTTCAAGTTCCATTTTTCAGTTTTCATTTTCGACCTCTTTTTTTTAATGCAAAAAAGAGGTCAAAAATGACAATTGAAAAATGAAACTTGAAATCAGAAATTTAGTTGCATGTGGTTGCATTCAGTTGAATATGATATATATAGTCCAAAAAGAGGTCGAAAATGACAACTGAAAAATGGAACTTGAAATCAGTAACTAAATGCAACCACATGCAACTAAATTTGCAACTACATCCAACTGAATGTAATTTTTGTTTTTCAGTTGCAATCAGTTGAATATGCCCTTGCGGGGCCTTGCAACCCAAATCCACCAAAATCACCCCACCGTTTTTTCTTAAAAAAAAGTTGAATGTGGTTGCATTTAGTTGAATATTGTCCCTGGCGGGGCCTTGAAACCCAAATCCACAAATTCAGTTGCATGTGGTTGAATATTGCCCCTGCCGGGGCCTTGAAATCTAAATCCACCAATTCAGTTGCATGTGGTTGCATTCAGTTGAATATTGCCCCTGGCGGGGCCTTGAAACTCAAATCCACCAATCAGTTGCATGTGGTTGCATTAAGTTGAATATTACCCCTTGCAACCCAAATCCATTAAGTTGAATATTACCCCTTGCAACCCAAATCCAACATATCATCCCACCTTAAAAAAAAAAATGATGAACAGTACCTACCACGTGGCAGGTACTGTTCATCGACAGGTTACTGTTAATCCGAATTATTTTTTAAAAAAAAAAAAGAAAAAAGGGTTGGAAAAGGAAAGATAGTATTTTTGCAATTAAGACACTTGAGATAGTAAATATGCAATGAATTAAAGAAGATGATATTTTTGCAAAAAGAAACTTGAAACCTAGTATTTTTGGTAAATTCTCTTTTTCAAATATGTCCCATTTTAAAAGTTCAATTATAATTGTGTCACATATTTATTTATAATTATAAATATATTTCATTTTTCTAATATGTCCTATTTTTATTGTAACCATGATTAACTAACTAACTACACATTCTTAAAAGACATTTTTGTCCTCTTACTTAATTAAAAATTGTACTAATTACTACTAACTACAATATATATATATATATATATATATATATTGATAGGGTTAACACATTGTTGAACATGTGCAGAGTTGAAATTCTCTCTTCGAGCAAATAGTAAAACAATAATATAAATGAAAATATATAATTAGCAAAACAAAATGGAAAGTTTTCTTGGCATTTTTATACCATCCAAGTCCCATATTAAATACACATTGGGAGTCCATATAATGAGCACTAAAACGAAGGCATCTATAACCTTTATTAATAAACGAAACACCCTTTTAACAGTACCATTTTTGGTTTCATCCCTATAATCCTATTTCTACTATAATTCTATGATGCTTTTTTAATAAAATAGAAATTCTATTATAATTATAATTCTTTTAGTACAATTTTAAATAAAAAAAATAGTTTCATCCCTAGAATCATATTCCCTTATAATTCTATGTTATTTTTTAAAGAAAATAATAAAATTGAAATCCTATTATAATTATAATACAATTTATTTAATCATAATTTAGAATCAAAAAATAATACGATCGATTCTCCAAAAGATTTTTCAAGGAACACCCCTTTAACGGTACCACTTTTGGTTCGCACCGTATTTTGGTTTCACCCGTATAATCCTATTTTTACTATAATTCTATGTTGTTTTTTAATAAAATAGAAATCCTATTGTAATTATAATTCTTTTATTACAACTTTAAATAAAAAAATAGTTTCATCTCTAGAATCATATTCCGTTACAATTCTATGTTATTTTTTAAAGAAAATAATAAAATTGAAATCGTATTATAATTATAATACAATTTTTTTATCATAATTTAGAATAAAAAAAATAATACGATCAATTCTCCAAAAGATTTTTCAAGGTGAACAACTAGAACATGTTTCTATACACTACTCTAGAACATTCTTTCCTGTGATTATATGTTTTTTTAAAAGATATAATAAAATTGAAATCTTATTATTATTATAATTCTTACATTGTATTAAAAATTTTTTTTATTATAACTTATAATAAAAAAAGATTACAATAAATTATTCTAAATATTTTTCAATGAAAACAACCGAAACGTGTTTCCATGTACTTCTATTAAACAATCTAAGTGTATAGTTTGTTAATCGCATAAATTTTTTATGCAAATAACATAGTTCTTTTTATAATTTTTGTAATATAATTTTATAAATATTTAATTAAATAAAAATTAATAATTATTTAACATAAATTTCCGAACCCGTGCGAACACGGGTTATCATCTAGTATTAGAAAATATAAGATTCTCTCCACCTGAATCAAACGAATGAATGTGTCCTGCGGGACCAGGAGGAGGAGGGAGGTGGGTGGAAGAAAAAAAGAAGGGTATTATAGTCTTATTTAGTATAAATATATGTATATAAGTTATGTATGGGTTAAATTTAATCATGGAACGTATTTATAATTATTCAATAAAGAAGGACATATTTATAATTGACTTGTTAATTTGGGACATATCAAATTAATATTCGTAATTTTTTCTAATAAAAAAAGTAACATTCTGTTAAACTTACTTTTATAATAAATAATTTGCAAAGATTGCCAAACAAGTCTAATAAGATAAATACGCATTTGTAGTGATATGATGTATGAAATAGAAGTTTTGAAAGTAACAGTCGAGTATGGTGCAACTGTACTCAATTCTTTTTGTTTTATCTATCTTTTTTAAGTTGTCTAATCTATATCTATAATAACTAAATTTGAACTGATGACGTGTCCTAAAACCAATTTGCACAACGGCCATATAAGCAGTTTTGAAGCCCATATGGCCATATGGATGGATATACATGTATTATCTGGGCATAGTCTGCTCTAGTTTAATGGGCTATTGTCGCGTCTTAGATACTACTCTTCATTCATGCACTCAACTGACTCATGATCAAATCGGGGGAGGTCTATGTCAAAAATAAGAGAATAACCAATAATATAGTGACAAGTCGGTATTTGGGAACGAATTCGAGAATTCTAATATTTTTCGGAATATAATACTCCTCTCCTTAATAAAACGATCATTTTCGCATCAAGTCAGACCATATGTCATACAAGTATCAACCAAACAACCATTTCCCCTCTCCCTAATAACTGCTCCAAACTTGACTTCACTTGATGACCAGACTGCAAAATTCTTTCGACAAAAGCATTAAAATAAAGGTTTGAAACAGGAAAGTAAATACCGATAATGACACAGCAAAAGATAGAGGTATCACTGTATTCGATCCACCATTTATCCATCATGAGTCAAATGATTTCTTCCCACCAACAAAAGTCGCATACAAAGCTAAATTTTAATGCAAATTGAGATTCAAACTAGAGGACAACTTCAATCTCATTACACATGGGGCTGAAGCAATATCATAAAAGAAGCATTACACAACAAAAGTAGACGGTTCTCTACTGGCTTCACTCCTGCCTGCACCACCCATCCAGCAGGAGAATAGTTAAAGATGTAATGCCGATTCAAATTCTTTTGATAAGAATTCAGACCTGCAAGTGAAAACCAATATATATAGGCGTTACACCGGAAAGACTCACAGCAGCTGTGTACGCAGACAGTAAAATGACAAGCCATCTAAGGAGAAGTTAGTAGGAATTTTGTTACTAAAACAGATGTACCTTTTAGTCTTAGCCATAGGCCGTAACACAAAAAATGGTAAGACTGTTACATGTAATTAAGATGGAAAATGTTGCAATGGAGCAATAAAACAACCTCAGCATTTTACAGAACAAGATAATTAGGTACTTCTACAATAGCATTTCCTTCCCATCTAGAATATATATGTTTGACTATAAAAAAAGAAGCAACACTATCGATCACATAGTATGAAAAGGATAGAGAGACAAAATCAATTTAAGTTATGCAAAGGCCAGATATGGTAGATTGGACTGATAATGTTACATATATATGAGAGAGGCTAGATATAACATGATATAGTTGAATAGTTTATGAGAATCATATTTGTTACTGCTGGAATAATATACGGCTTTTTCAAAACAGAGCAGGGCAATACTATGGATTACAAGTCCACACTACTAGTGGCTGTATCAATAACTTACGACCTGCTACTATAGAAACATAGAACATCCTATATATTTTTCGTATTTTCCTGATCGTAATATCAGATGAAATAGTAGCCCTACCATTTCTCCAGTGGTAGAGTATGCCAGGATATCAATATGTGCCCAACGAAGAAACTAGGTTCTAGAACATTGTAGTGCTGCACATGGCACTACAATGAGATCTGATATTGTGCATCTCAATACTAATCTTACATGGCCTTATTTCTGATTCCCCAGCTATTGTATATCATGCTTACAATCATGGCCCTCATTCATAAATAACTCCAAAACTACAACTACACTGGCAGAGCATGCCTTTCAAGGTCGGATTGGTGAATAATGAAGTCATACCTAGTGCAACGAGAGTTTAAAACCACACTCTTCATAACCTATACAAAACTTATCATTTACTATCTAGACCAACTTTTTGTAGTTCAGTTACTGAGTTTTATTATGCTCCAATTCTAAAACCATTTAGCACGCTGAGCACATACAGATTTATAAACAATCATAAAGCATAGTATGAACACATAACAATAATCAATGCTCATGAATGCAAATACCAGTTCTTCATCGTAGGATTAGTCTTTTTGTTTTTGAGCTCCTTCCCAATCTGTATCATTCCCTTAACCCATACTAGGCTTTCCACGTGACTGTAGGACTCATACCACAACGGATTTGACGCATCAAGTTCTTTGTTCGAGAACACAAGATTAGTTTTAGGGTCACAGATATAACGATTTACATTTTGAACAATATCCATATTCTGTGTCCACGTCTCAAGTACAATCTCGCCCGTGCTGAAGGACTGAGGAATTCGTAATTGTTCAAAAACACGATCAAAACTGAGTGGGCCAATACTATACATCTTTGTCCATTTAGAAGTGTTCTCTTCCAGCAGAACATACAAATCAAATATCAGATTCGGATACTCACCAGGGGGGTGAATTAGAACAGCAACTGAATCCTTCCATTTCACAGGATCCACCCTAATACTCGAATTGTAGACGTGGCAAGGATACATCACTTTCTTATACAACCCCGTAAGAGGATCAATTCTCCCCAATGTATCAGTTTTTTCTTGTATATCAACCCCCATCCAATACGGAACACCATTGATTATAAAATTACAATGTCGCAAATCAGTTTCGGGCCAAAATGGAATGATGCCCTTTCCATCAACATTTTCCCAAGAACCCTGGTTTGTAGAGTAAATCTCAACCCGAGACCATCCAAAATTCCTAAGTCGAGTCTCAGGAACAATGCATATAACTTTGTAATCACTCTTCACCGCATCAAAACCAAACCCAACCGACATATTATCCCAAGACTTACTTTCTACAAGAGCAATCGGATTCCAATAATTACTACCCGGGTTCCACAAAGCAACAAAACGCCCAGACATTTCTTCATAATGAGTTAAACAAACAATGCCATTAATCGAACCAGCAAGAATCATTCTCTTCGAAAAATCAGGGAAATTAATTTTTTCGGGGTAATTAGGCCTATCAGTAAAATGTGTATCAATACGAAGCAGCGGAATGGGAGGACCAGTTACGTCTAACAAAGCAACGAGTTTATGACTATAATCACAGCAAATAGTACATATTAGCAGCTTGTTTCTAGAAGTGTTGAACTCAAGATGCAGTTGTATAAAAGTAGGGTTATGTATAAGAGCAAACCAAGATTTAGAAACACAGTTGAATCTTACCAGGGACTTAACAGGGGTCCTGTAGAGTATCTCAAGTAAAAGATGAGCTGGTAGAGTCTTCACAGTGATGGGTTTGTTTTCATCAGCTGCTGGTGGGCTTGATTGATGATGGGGTATAGTGGGTTTGTGATATTTTCTCTTGGTTTTTCCATTTTTCACCATTTTTTAGTTCAGGGAAGCTCAAGGGTTTAAAGGGGGCTTATTTCCAGACAAAACAAAAGGGGGGTTTATGTTCTGTTCAAGTAAAGTGACCAAGTCCCTGACAAAACATAATTACTGTAACTTTTAAGTTTAATTGTTTGTAGATATATACACCCTGTTTGGCTAAGCTTATTTCATGGGCTTATGGACTTATTTTCGGGTAAAATTTTTATATTTTGATAATTTTTTTTATACAAGTATTTAATTTATGTTTGAGATTCAATAAGTTGCAAAAATAAGTTGGAAAGTTAGGAATCTCTAACTTTAAGTGCCCGTTTGGCAACTAGGCTTATTTGCCTTATTTGACTTTAAGATCGACTGAACTTATTTACATGTGTTTGGGTAAACTTGTTTAGAGGCTTATATCGATCTTATAAGCCACAATCCGGAAGTTAAGAATCTCCAACATTCATCTTATTTCTCTTAACTTATTTTTTGATATACGTGATATATAATATCCTTCAAATTTTCAAAATCATATATTTTTTGATCCGTTCATTAAAAAGTTGATATATATATATCAAATTTCTCTACTCATCGAGATCTATCCATTGATATCCATTAATATATATTAAAAAATAAATATTTAAAAAAAAAAGAAAAAAAGTTAACTTATAAGTTTTGATTTACCAAACACTCTACTGATTTATAAGTTCTGATTTACCAAACACTTTAGTGACTTATAATTTTTGATTTACTTATCACTTATAATCAACTTATTAACTTAAAGCAATAAGTTACTTTTTTTAAGTTACGCCAAACGGCCCCAAATTTGTCTTAAAATAAGTTGACTCAAGTTTTCAAAAAAAAAAAAAAGAAATGTAATGCTGCAAGATTGGGTCATGTACTGTTGGTGGACTGTAATTATCTCATTTCGCATGTTGCTCTGTTTTCTTTTTCTTAATTGAAATAAGTCGTATGAACGGTACAAATTAAATCTTGTACTAGGCTGCAACTACGAATAACAAGAACCGAGATCAAATATTTTTTAACCTTGATTGTGACTTTAAAACACCAGAGTAATTTTTTAAAAAAAATCAAAAAAATCACGAATGTTAGTTTTGTTTTAGGGGTCGTGTTAACTCAATCGAGGCAAAAAGCTAATTAAGTAATGAATAATGCTAGGTATCCTGAATTGAACCCCAAATTCTTTCCTAAATTACACGTTTCACTATCTGATTGGTTATAATTATAATGAACCCGCCAGAATCATATCAATCTCACCAATTAAAATCTTTCATACAGCAAACTCATCCATGCTACATCATTTGGGAGCATTTGTTGGGTACTAATTTGGGGTACCTAGTATTACTGTAACTAATTAAACCGATGTTTTTTTTAATGTAAATGTTAATTTGATTAGATTGTGATGTTCTGCTTGCCTTAAAACATATAACATACAATAAAAACAGTGAATCGGGTTAAGAAGTTAACGAACATGACATAAAATGAATCAAAAACAAAACCAAATCTGAAGACAGCAAATTTTGAACTTTTGTTTATTGCCTAAACCGACTAAAATACCATACATTAATAATATTATACTCCTATTCGACGAATAATTTCATGTACTCAAATCTATTGAGATTTTGAGACTAGAATCTAAAATACCAACCTACCATCACTACTGGTACTAATCTACTAAAAGCTACTAAAACAACCCTAATACTACTAAATAACTCTAATCCAGAAATTTAAATAAATTATTTGGGATAGGTGTTAAAATCGGAAGGACTAGGGGCAGGGCTACGGGAATGAGCAGAAGAAGGGCCAGCAGATGGACCTTTGGCATGTTTATCAGAAGGAGGACCAGCAGATGGACCTTTGGCATGTTTATCAGAAGAAGGACCAGAAGCATGATCACAAGCATTCTTGATGTAATGTGGGATCAAGAGCTCATCAATCTTGAAAATAAAATCAGGGCAGCTCTTCTTGTGGTTGGCAATCGGATTGCAACAATCTTTGACAAACGGTTTCGAATACCAGGTGGAAACCAACTTTTCTTTCACACAACTGGATAAAACCAACTTAGCCACAATGCATTGAGGGGTGATCAGTGGCTTCTTCATTGGCTTAGGCTGCTGTGGCAGCTGATAGCGCGGTATCGAGAACCATGGCCATTTAAACTTCATTGGCAGTTTTTCGTCTTCGTCGTCGTAATGTGATTCACCGTGAAGGATCAAACCTGTGAAACATAACAGAACAAGGAGAGTTGAAAGTGAAAGTTGCATGGTTATGAATTTGTTCAGGAGAATGTGGTATATTTTGTACATTGGTGCATGTGTTTATTATTTATAGTTGTAGGGAGACTAGTGTTGATAACAATGAAATGAGATGATAAACGTTAAATGAAATGATACAAATCACTACCAACAGTCCCGAGTCAGTTACCTACTTATCTTCACACAAAACTTATCATATATCATCCATCGAGTGTTTTTCTACGTACCAAAAAAATCCCAAATTATTGCCATGTTTAACTTTTTAATTAATTTAACTGATCAAAATTTAATTAAAATTTGTGTATATTACATAACTGAAGAAAATTATAAAAATATGTGAATAAATAGACTATTAAATTTACTTTACATTTTTGAATTAAATGTATTGTTCAATTTTTTTTAATTGTGAACGAACGGATTATGATTTTTATTTAAAATTGGGTCAAATTGACCAAAATAAAAATAAAATGGGACAACTAAAATGGAACAAAGAGTATCACATATCATTTTTTTAGTTGTTTTATCTTTGAAACCAATATAAGTTAAAATTATATAAACACCCACTATTTTTTAGTGGCGGAGATTAAATTAGGCATAATTCGCACCAAAATAAAGTATTCTACAATGAAAAACGAGGATCTTGGTACACTTTTATTGAAAGGTACAAAAACATTAGTACAGTGCAATTATAATGTGCCTAAAATTGAATTTTACAAAAATACGTCAATGTAAAAAATATTACATTTTGAAATATCACTTCCATTATATTATTATAGGCCAACAAGGGTTTTAAGGCTAATTAGTAAATTACAAGTATACCCTTTACTATATAAATCTAAAAAAAATGTTTTCCTAGGGGATTGAACCCATGACCTTGAGAATACAATTGACTTGTGTTCAAGTTCACAACCACTACACTACAACAACTTTTTGTTACCTTTTAGAAAATCATCAATCACATGTACTTTAAAACCCCCTTCCTATAATATTTTAATATTTATTTTGAGATATACTTAACTAAAATTGAATTCATGACTTTGAAGATACAAGTGACTTATGTTCACATACATAACCATTACACCATATCAACTGTTTGGTATCTTTTTATTAATCATCGATCAAATGTAAAAAAAAAAAAACTCGCTTCCTAATTTTTTTTTTTTACTATTTTTTGAGATTTACTTAAAATTATCAAAATTTTAACCCTTTCAAAAGCTAATAAATTTATTATGAATTCTCGTGTTATTTAGTAAATCTCTAAACTACTCACTTCATACATATCATTTTAATGATACGTAATATTATATAATAATATATAATGTAATTTATGTTATTTAACATAAAATGACCATTACACATCTATACTATTATATTAAAATTGAAACATTAAAAGTTTTGGTGGTTTGATTTTTTATACGGTTATTTAAATTATTAAAATTAATATATTATAATTAATGGTAATTAACTGATTGTCTTTTCCACGTTTACTTTTAGTTGAAGATATATGTTTTATAAATAACTAAAAAACCAGTTGTATGTCTTCCGATCATTAATATTTCATTTTAATTAACACATTACTTTTTAATTTAAAACTAATCTTATAATCACACCATATATTCCAGCTATTAATAAAATATATTAAAAATAGATAAATCAATTTTCATTCAAATATATACAAATCTTGGTACATTAGTTTGACAATATTATGTTAATCCAATTCGTTGACAAATGTTGGATAAATTATAACTAAAATTTAATATGGTGTTGACATAATGACATTCAATATATATATAAGATTATTGTACGAAAGATATGACAATGAATTTTTTTTTATATCTAATTAGCACATAATCATAATAGTGATACTTTCATAATAATATGTGTATGTAAAATTATCATAGTTAAAATGCAGGTCGTGCATTACACGACTATCATGCTATCACACTAATTTCACTTTTAAAATTTTAAGGTAAAAGTGTTTTAATAACTACAACAGAAAATTATTATGAAAAAAATTTGTTGAAATTAGAATGATAGTTTTATAAAATTATAATACTAAAATATTTTTATCTATATTATAGATATGCCATGAAAACAAGATATGCATTCACGTGGTACGCAACATGAATTTGTTTACCATCAAAATACATCTTAAAATAAATAGATGAAAACCGTTGGATATAACATAAAAAAATATTTAATATTTTAATATGTTATAAACTAAAAAAGTATTTATATTGATTTATAAAAAAGTGTATGTCAATGATTTATATCAAATATGATTAGGTTTTCTACATTGAATAGATCAATGTGTGCCGTCTACATTGTATAAGATTAATGCAAAAATTTATAATTATATTTTCGCTTGAGATTCTGAGTATTTCCATTTGAATAATAATTATTACATCATCAATAAATTAAAGATAATTTTATGAGTTTCGCGTGGATTGTAAAATCATCCAAATCTGATTTCTAGATCTCAAGATCGAGTCTAAATAGTATATATAACTAATAATAAAAATAAATAAAATTTAATTCTAATACAACCTTTTTAATTATATCCTTTTCAGATATGATTTTCTTTTCAAAATTCAATTCTAATACAACCTTTTTTTAATTTTATCCTTTTTAGATTTTAATTTTCTTTATAAAATTCACTTTTAATGCAATCTTTTCTAATTATATCCATTTTAAATTATAATTTTTCTCTTTTAATATGATATAATCTTGATCGTCTGTTTTTAAAAATATTAGATTTAACGGTTAAGATTATTTTGGTAGTATAGTGACGAAAATTATGGATAAGATCACTCTTATGCTTATTATATATAAGGATGTGATTAAATTTATTTAATAAGCGATTATTGGGATTTGATGTCTTTACCTAAAATTGTTGTAAAAAAAAGTTGTTGTTGAGAAAAAATAAAATTTTTCCTAAAACAATTTTTTTTTATAAAACAATTGTTGTTGAAAAATTGCTTCTAGAGTTACTAAGCTGTTTTGAACCAAATTTGCTTTAAAAACTATTGTTGCGGTCTAAAACATCAATAGCAAACAGTCCTTAATATGATTGATGCTAGGTATAATATATATCTATATAAAAAAATTCAGAATTAGCTGGTATGTTAGATTTGGACTCTATATGAGTTATCGATTAAATAAATAAATAAAATGCATATATAGTTAAATTATAATGTAGTTTTATAAACAAGATTATATTTACTAAACAAAGATGTTAAATTATATATGACTACCTATGACATAATGATCGATTAATGAGATTTTAAGACTGCATAAAAAATAAATATTTTTTTCACAATAGCGCATATTATTTTGCATGGATACGTCATACACTTAGTTGATTACCAACTGTTGTTGCAATAGTACTTGGTCGATAATGAGTAAATCTTATGTATCATTGTTATCGGTCATTCTTCTTACATTCAAAGAGTACTGCTACAAATATGATACCTAAGTCGATCCCGAGGAATTGAAAGTTTCAAGTGAATTTGAATATTGTACTCAACTACAAATCAAAATCACATAAATGCGATTTATTTTTTGGCACTCCTTATATTTTAAACTATTTTTGGTGCTACCTTGAACAAGATGTGCCCCAAATATCATTTTTTGTGTATCTACGTACTTTAAAAATTTCTACTTATTAGAAAATTTGTGCCCCTAAATTAAATCATCTTCTCGGTACCCATTTATTATTAGTATGAGCGGTTTAATCTCAGGATTGGTTCTGTATGTTACTCAAATTTAGAATTCATTAAATTTCAAAATTTGAACGATTACCAACTGTAGGCCTTAAATAAATTGAAGCACATGAAATAGATTGACAAGAAGATATGACTAATTATTTACGAAAAAAATTGTACAAATTATAATGGAGCAACACAGGGGTAAAATGAGCCAATAAACCCCCTGTGAAAGTACAGTTATGCCCTTACAATTTATAAAAGTACATGAAATGCCACTCTTTTATTTAAATGGGAAAAAATGAATTTTTGTGGTGAATCGAACCTAGAACCTCCTCTACACAAATTATCCTACCAACCACTGTGCTACATGATCTTTTTTGTTTTGAGTTAAAAAATCTTTTACATAAACCCGACCTCGCCATTATCTTATTTTTACTATTATTTTAAAAATATTATATTTTAACTTTCACAATATGGTACACATCCATCCATTCTTTCTACATATAATAAGAGAACAAGGGGATTTTTAGGGGTTTTTTGAGCCAATAAATCCTCTATGAAATTACGATTATACCCTTACAAGTTATAAAATTACATGAAATTTCACTCTCTTATTTAAATGGAAAAAATTAGTAAATTTTATTTTTATGGTGAATCGTACCTAGAACCTCCTCTACACAATTTATCCTACTAACCTTTGTGCTGCATGGACTTTATTATTTTGAATTAATAAACCTTTTACACAAACCCGACCTCTCCATTATCTTATTTTTACTATTATTTCAATTTTTTAGTAAAAATAATGGTGACTCATATTATTTTAAAAATATTATATTTTAGGTTTCACAATATGGTACACAATCTATCTATTACTATAAATTAAACCACAACACAAGTGCAAAAAGTGTCATTTTAATGGTTGTGAACTTACGATAATATTTCTATATGTTTAAAAATTACAAAAGCACCATCCCTTTAATATTTATGCAAACAATATATGAAATTATGTTGGTATTGGGAATCAGCCCTCTCGTAATTTCGGATTATAATTCTATACGACTTATATATCTTGATGAGATATTTAAAGAAATAAATATTAAGGAGCGTATTAATTTTATCTGGAAAGTATTGTATGATGAGTATTATTCACATTGATGATATGTCTTTTTATCATTGTTCTAAAAGAAATTGTGTTATAACCTATACAATATATTTATATGCTATAAAACATCCTTTTTTATGCTCATTTGATCTATACATAAATAAAATAATACATAAATTAAAATACTGATATTATAATATGTAAGAACATAAAAGGTGCAATTATATTAAAAAATATCCTTAAATCGTAAAATTATACAGAATTTATAGCAATTGCTAGAGGATGACCCGTACCTCGCACGGGTTATTATGCTAGTTAAATATGCAAAGACATGGATGCACAGCACTTTTTAAATGAGGATTATAAATCACACTATTTTAATAACACAATTTTGTTTTCTATAAAACTTATATAGTTTTGAATGTTTCGTGATTTACATAGAACATTTATATATTTGTTTTTAAATTTCATCCCAATTTGTTGGGCTTATCTATTGTTGAGTTATATTTTATCCCAACCGAATGAGTGGGATGGCTTATCGGATACAATACAAACACCTTATAAATTGAAATGAAGCAGCCTAGATCACTCTCCCGCCAAAACCTATCATAAAAAAAATCAGTATCATCTCTTTTATTTTCATAGAAATTGAAATGAGAAAAAGGATCTTGAGATTGATCTAAGGAAATTTTTCCTGAGATAGTTACAAAATATACTATAAATTTCATTGGGCCCGTAGGGCTAATTAAAAAATTTCGATTTTACAAAAATACCCATCCCATATTTGTATATAAATCCTATATATCTCAGGCATCTCAGCTCCCTAATCTCAATTGAAAAAGAGTTTGTTTTAATCTAGTGCTTGCATTCTGTGTCAATGAAAATTGGACTTGGATAGGCTGGTTAAACGAATGTGAAGAATTTGCTGGATGCTAACTGCCCACATGAACAAGTTTAGTACTCCTCATCAATGAGAAAGATGTTAGAATGTTGGCGAGACCCGCCTAGAGTCTAATAAGTACATTTCACCTGTTTTGCTCTTCTCCTCTCGGGTTTCTGAGTTTTACGACCAGCAGGTGCATACAAGACAATCATCGGTTCATTGTGGTTCCGAGTACTCCACCCTAATAAATCATAATGAGTAATGAGTTCGTAGAGAAGACGATTAGTAAACGGGAGTATGCGTATTTGTGTGCGTGCTATGAGAGTAGCAATAAACAGGCCCTCAAAACGTGACCAACAAAAGTCCCCTTGCCTAGTATATAAACACTGTAATAAAAACAACTAAATACGATTAGATCGATCTAGCTTCTCGAGGATAAGTCATAGCAGATTAGCAGTCATACAAGTATCAACTCTCTGCTCTCCTAATTATAACTGCAACAGTCTATACATGATCTTACTTAGTGAACAATTCACCAAATTCTTTTGTCAAGCATATGATATCCATAATTAAGGGGTTCAAAAGACGAATTAGAATAAGATAAGGATACAGCAATGGAAGTGGCATCATTCTGTCTGATTCAAAAATTTACACTGATCCAGCATTTGTCCATCACAAAGTTAATTGATCCCCATTTGACAAAAGTTGCAAACAAAGCGTTACACATAAAAGGTGAACAGTCTGTTAACTGCTACATTCATGCTTGCACCACCTATCCAGTAGCAGATGTAGCTAAAGATGCAACACTGAATCAAATTCTTTCGATAAGAATTCAGTCCTGCAAGTGAAAATCCATTTATATAGGCATAACACAAGAGAAATGGACAACGGTCATATACAGAGTAAAATGACACCGACTAAAAAAAAGTTGGCACAATTCTTGATACTAATACCTGGGACTACATAAAAAAAAAATGTTGTCAGAATGGCAAGACTACTAGAATTTAGAAAATGGGATAAATTACTTATGATGGTAAATGTTGCAAGGGAGCAGTAAAAAAACCTCAGTAGACAGTCATATGTATAAGCATATCAGAGAACAAGATAATTGGTACTTCTATAGTAGCATCAATATGTCAGTCTTCAGAAGTAATAATTTTGTTCAGTTGTTTGGGAGAAGTAGGATCCCCCCCAGACAACTAGTCAAGTAAAAGGGCTCCTAATTCAGGCATTCAGCTCTTTCTGATGATAGAAGCAACAAAATGGATCACATCAATATGACGAGGATAGATAGACACACAATTAATGCATACTATGAGATAGGCTAGATATTACACGATAAGTATGCAAACAGCAGCCAGCCAGCGCACAAATTGGACTGATATTGTTTCATAACACAAGTATGTCCCCGACTCCCTTAGATTTTAAATGTATCTTCTTAATTAATATTTTATAGGAGTCAAATTTGTTACTGCCGGAATAGTGTACAACTTAAGGAAACTAGAGCAATGCAAAACAATAAATAACAAGTCCTCCACTAGTAACTGTATCAATCTTAGTAAGTTGTGAATACTAATTTAGAAACATAGGATAACTCATAGATATTAATGGCCTTGTCTGATCGTAATATCAAATTGAAATTGTAGCCATATTCTTTTTCCACTGCTGGAGTATGCCAGGGTAACATGTACCCCACGCAAGAAACTGGAGAAACTAGACTTTAGACCATTGCAGTGCTGCACGTGCATTAAATGAGGTATTGTATTTCTATGCATTCGATAAAACTTATCCTACATGGTGTAATGTCTGCTTCCTTAACTATTTTATGCTTACTTTCATGCGCCACTTAAAAAATAACTACAAAACTACAGCTAGATTGGTAGAGCATTAAAGGAAAATGCCTTTTAAGGTTGGATTGGTGAACCATTAAATTCATGCCTAGGGCAACTACAGTCTAAAATCATATTCTTCATAGCCTATAGACAACTTAACATTCTAACATTTGTGTTTGGTATATTAGTATATAATTCTAATTCAAATACTGGAGTTGTAATATGATCTGTATCTAAAAGTAAAACCATTCAGCATGCTATTAAGAACATTCATATAGCACGATATAAACACATAAACAAATCAAAGCTCATGAATGCAAATACCAGTTCATCTTAGGGTTAGTCTTCTTGTCTCTGTGCTCCTTCCCAATCTGTACCATTCCCTTAATGCATACAAAACTCTCTACGTGGCTGTAGGACTCGTACCAATTGGGATGCACTTCCTGAATTTGATTGTTACGAAGCACAAGCTTAGTCTTAGGGTCATAGATATTTTGAACCAGGTCTGTAAATTGAACATGATCTTTACACCACGTCCATGTCTCAATTATAATCTCACCCGTGCCAAAGCATTGAGGGATCCGCATTTGTTCAAATACTTGGCCAAAAACGAGTGGCCCAATACTATACATCTTTGTCCATCTAGCACTGTTCTCATCCAGCAGATACAAATCAATCACGTGGTTTGGATACTCACCAGGGGATTGAATTAGAACAGCAACCGAATCCCTCAACTTCACAGGATTCACCCGAGTTTTCTTATTCCTGACATGCTTTGGATGCTCTATCTTCTTATACAACCCAGTACAAGGATCAATTCTGCCCAAAACATCCACATATCCCGGCCTTACATCAACCCCTGCCCAATAAGGAACACCATTAACAATAAAATTACAATGACGTAACTGAGCATTGGGCATAAAGTGAACAACACCCTTCTTATCAACATCTTCCCAAGAACCCTGGTTTGTCGAGTAAACCTCAATCCTAGACCATCCATAATCCTCAAACCCAGGTTGAGGAACAATGCATATAATCTTGTAATCATTCCTCACAGCATCAAAACCCAAACCAACCGACACATTATGCCAACACTTAGATTCCACAAGAGCAATAGCACTCCAATAACGAATACTCGGGTTCCATAAAACAACAAACCTCTCCAACATTTCTTTACAATGAGAAAGACAAACAATGCCATTAACCGAACCAGCAAGAACCATATTCTTGGAAAAATCACGAAAGTTAATCTTTCTCGGGTAATTAGGCCTATCCGTAGAATTTCTATCAATGTGATGTACAACTATAGGGTCCTGACCGAGGCTTAACAAAGCAATATCAATAAAAGCACCATAACCACAACTACATATAAGTTGCTTATCTTTATCATTTCTTGAAGAGTTGAAATCAAGGTGCATTTTAATAAATGTAGGGTGATGAATAAGAGCAAACCAAGATTTTGAAACACAGTTGAATCTTACCAGGGACTTAACAGGGGTCCTGTAGAGTATCTCAAGAATAAGATGAGCTGGAAGAGACTTTACAGTGATGGGTTTGTTTTCTTGAGCTGCTGGTGGGCTTGACTGATGATGGGGCTTAGTGGGTTTGTGATATTTCTTCTTGGTTTTGCCATTTTTAACCATCTTTGGTTCAGTTGAGCTTCAGGGTTTTAGGGCTTTTTTTGGGTTGAAGTGTTGAGAGGGGTTCACTTTTTCAGTGACAATGCTTGCAACATTTCTCGTTTCAGTTTCTGTCTCAAAAAATGTTTCTTTCTAAAAAAGTATTTTAATTCAATTATTTTTATGGAATGCTATTTTCCAAGTTCAATAAAACTTAAAAGTTCAACTTATTTTTTTAAATACAAGATTGTGATCATACTGGACAAATCGCTATGTAATTATTACATGATATTATCTTATGAAGGATTAGATTATATTATATTTTTCGATTTTTCTAATATGTATCCAAGGGCACATGCTAAGAATTCGTTCTCACTTTGACAAAAAAAAAAAAAAAAAATCCGTTCTCACTTAGTTGTAATATTGAACATCCTGCACAAAAATCTCCACCAATCAAAATTTTCCAACTCATCAAACACGCATTCTTAACATGATTCTTAGCATGTGCCCTTGAACATACACTAGACAAATCCTTTATTTTTGAGTGTCTAAAAAGTATCATTCTTCCCCATTGTATAATCATTAATAATTACTTTTTGAATTCTTGTGTTTTTAGAGAAAAGGGTAATGGGAGCTGACATGTGCACATTAGACCTGACAATTTGGTACACGACACGTGAACACGACACGAAATGACACGAAAAAATACGGATATGGGTTTTGATTTTTAGTACACGAAACACGAAAGTACACGAACACGAAATTACACGATAAATTTAGTGTCGGATATGGGTTTTCATTTTGGGTACACGAAATATAATATATATATATATATATATATAATTTTATTATATATATATATATGTTATTTTTATTTTATTTTAACTTTTATATATATATTTAAACTGAATTTCAATGTTTTGGGTACATTTCGTGTATATCGTTTCGGATTGTTTCGGGTACATGAAAGTACACGAATTATTTCGTGTACTTTTCGTTTCGTTTCGTGTAAACACGAAATTTTTCGTTTCATGTACGGTTCAGGTAATCGGGTACACGAAATCATTTCGGGTCGTTTTTGGGTTTAGGTATGAGTACACGAAAACACGAAAGTACACGACACGAAAGTACACGACACGACCCGATTGCCCGCTCTAGTGCACATCCTTCATTTATGTGTGCACATCCAATGTTTACTACTAGACTAAAATGCCTTCCATGCAATCATTTCTTTAATTTATTTTAAATAAAAATTTAATTTAACTAAAAATAATTGTGATAGTTTTAGATGATCATTTTATTTTTATTTCTAACTAAATATGTAAAATATTCAAAAAAAAAATGATTCAAAGTTGTCAAATAAATAAGTTTACCTTGAAATATTCAAAATATCGTGAAAAGATTACTTGTATATTAATTTAGGCTTAAACTAGTCATTTTCTTACTTTAATTTAAAATATTGTGTAATATGTTAAAAAAGGTATTAAAAAATAAATCAAAGGTTAAAAGTTATCATAAATTAAGTTTTTATAATTTTATTAAATAGAAATTATTTATTAGAATCTACCTAAATTGCATGTACAATTTAAATTTAATTTTATAATAATAATAGAATTATTCAAATATATATTTACAGAAATTTTCATATGCCATTTCACAAAATTTTCAAGCACAACTTGTTTGTTTTTATTTCACCTTATGCTTGCACTTTGTTTAATAGAACTATGTAGTTTAGTAATAAAATAATTGATTGAATAGGAAAAGAATTTAAGAACATTTTAGTCTCATCATCAATATTGGGTGTGCACCTATATAAGTATAGGGTGTGCACATATCACCTCCCAAAATAATTACTGGCTGAACAAGGTCTTGTTTCCAAAAGAAAAGAAAATGTTTACTTTGAAAAAAAAAAGGTTGTTTTCCAGAAATAAATTATCTATTTTTGAGAAAAGTACATAATTGTGTACTTTTTTCTGAAAATAAGTGAAATAAGAAATGTTAAACACTTTTTACATACTAAATTCTAAAAATATTAAATAATTCAACATAAGTACTTATAAAATTTGACAAACTGGCACTATATATCACCTCACATTTTTGGTGAACCGAGGGAAGGAAATGGTTAAGACTTAAAAGTAGAATTATGGAGCAACACATATTCAATCACTTAACGGGCAGTGATGGTTAAATGCTAAAACTTACTAAAAATTAAGGTGATCTATTACGCCAGAAGTCAAAATTATACTACAGGCTACAGTTTACAACCAAGAATATCACCATATCTTGATCATCAACTTCACTAGAAGTCTTAGCAAAGCCATAAAACCATCAAATTTTTGCTCTTAATAGTAGTCTAAACATGACATCAGTTAATGACCAAAACACTACATTCTTTTGACAAACATAAGATATGTCCATGACTGGGGGGGGGGGGGGGGGGGGTTCAAAAGAGGAACTAGAATAAGATACAGCAATCCATCAGTTCAACAAGTTTACACTGACCCAACATTTCTCCATCATGGGTCAAACGATCCCCTCTTACCAAAGTTGCATACAAAGATAAAATCCGATTTCAGTTGAAATATAAACAAGATTTCAATTGCAATGTCACTACACAAAATACTGAAGTCACATAATATAGAAGCTTTATGCATTAATTAGTTAAAAGTCTACTAATGGCTTAACTACTGCTTGCACCACCCTCCAAGCAGCAGACTTAGCTAAGATGCAACACCATTTCAAAATCTTCGCACAAGAACTCAGTCCTGCAAATTAAAATCAAACTAGTTACACCAGAAGGACTGACAGCAGTTGTATGCACAGTATAATGGATAGTCGTTAAGGAAAATTTGATAAGATTATTGGTACTAACAATCTCTGTACCTATGAACCATGTCACAGAAGCTGAAGACTAGCAGCAAGAAGAAAACTGTCATATGATTACTTGTGATGGCAAATGTTGCTAGGGAGCAATAAAACAAGAAAAAGTTTTATAATGATACTAAGAAGATGTTCTATAAAGTACACACCAAATTTGCCTAATTAACTAATTTCATACTTTCTGGTGTAACAACTGTACACAAAATTTTTTTTACGGGGTTACTAGCAGCCAAGGCGCCCTTGTCCCCCCTAAGCACAGCCAAGGGCTGCCTAGCAGCCAAACATAAGCAATTTATGAAACAAAATTATACAGTACTTATATAGTAAAATGAGTATTCAATTGCTGAAAGCAAGACTCTTTTTCTGGATAGTATCATCTTAGTCAAGTAAAAGGGCTCTTAGTTAGGCTATCATTAACAAAAGATGCAACGAAATACATTACATCAGTATGAAAAGGATCGACAGACTGATAACGTATGCAGACAGGACCAGACTGAACAAGTATGCTATGTCGTGCCCTTTAGCTTTCAATCGATTTATTCTTGATTATTGCTTTAAGGGAGACTGGGAGTCAAGTTTGTTACTGCCCGATTAAAGTTTTAAGCAAACTAGAGCAGAGCAATACTATAAATACAACTCCTTTACTAGTAACTGTATCAATTTCACAACCTAACATTTAGATTTTTACAAACATAGCATGTCTTGTAGATATCTATTCCATTTTCCTGATTATAACATCAAATTGGCAAAGTAACCACATTATTTTTCCACCCGGCACTGATACAGCATGGAAGGTAATACGTGCCTAATAACATAAACTAGCTTTTGAAACAATTTAGTGCACTAGTGCTGCACAGAGCAATACAATGGGGGGTTTTGTATCCGTCAGAATGTTAATTTAATATAATCCTATTCCACATAAATAATGTCAGATTCCTTAGCCATATCGTGCTTACTTTAATTTACCACTTATAAAGTAAGTACAAAATTATAGCTTCACTGGTGGAGCATTAACGTCATTGCCTTCCAAGGTTGGATCGGTGAACTGGGAAAGTCATGCCTACTGCAACAACAATCTAAAATTATATTCTTTATAACCTATACACAACTTAAACCAACTTGTCATATTCTAGTTCAGTTACTGAGCTTATTATGCCCAACATTCAAAACCATTCAGCATGATGAGCACATAGCACATTCAAATTTCTGACAATCATAAACCACAGTTTGAGCGCATAGCAAAAGTAAAGCTCAAGAATGCCAATACCAGTTCTTCGTCTTAGGGTTAGCCTTCTTGTCTTTGTGTTCCTTCCCAATTTGTACCATTCCCTTGACACATACTAGGCTCTCGACGTGACTATATGACTCATACCAATATGGATTTAACTCCTCAATTTCATTGTTACGATGCACACGATTAGTTCTAGGGTCACAGATACAACGAAACAGGTCTGAAACATTATTTTCATTTCCTGTCCACGTCTCAATTACTATTTCCCCTGTGCTAAAGCACTGAGGAATCCGCAGTCTTTCAAAAACATGTCCAGGACTGAGTGGCCAAATACTATACATCTTTGTCCATTTATCATTGTTCTCATCTAGCACATACAAATCAATTACCTGGGTTGGATACTCTCCAGGAAATTGAATTACAGCAGCAACTGAATCTCTCATGTTCACAGGATTCACCCGAGTACTCTCATTCTTGACATGATGTGGATACATTACCTTCTTATACAACCCAGTACAAGGATCAATTTTCCCCAAAACAGACGACCACCCATTTCCTGGCCGGACATCAATCCCTACCCAATACGGAACACCTTTGACGATAAAATTACAATGTCGTAAATCATTACGGGGCCAAAAGGGAATAATGCCCTTATCATCAGCATCTTCCCAAGAACCTTGGTTTGCAGAGTAAATCTCAATCCTAGACCATCCAACATTCTCACGTCGAGTTTCAGGAACAATGCATATAATTTTGTAATCATTTCTCACAGCATCAAAACCCAAGCCCACCGACATATTGTACCAAGACTTAGATCCTACAAGACCAACCGGATTCCAACAATGAATACTCGGGTTCCATAAAGCAACAAAACGCTCCGACATCTCTTTGTAATGAGACAAACACACAATGCCATTAACCGAACCAGCAAGAACCATATTCTTCGAGAAATCAGTAAAGTTAATTTTTCTTGGGTAATTAGGCCTATCAGTGCAATCCTTACGAATGTGGAGTACAGGTATGGGGGGTTCAGCCAGGCATATCAAAGAAATAAGTGTCTGCTTAGGACTCCTACATATAAGCTGTTTTTCTTTATCATTTCTTGAAGTGTTAAAATCAAGGTGAATTTTTATGAAAGTAGGGTGATTAATAAGAGCAAACCAAGATTTAGAAACACAGTTGAATCTTATCAGGGACTTAACAGGGGTCCTGTAGAGTATTTCAAGTAAAAGATCTGCTGGAAGAGTCTTTACAGTGATGGGTTTGTTCTCTTGAGCTGCTGGTGGGCTTGTGTGATGATGGGGTTTAGTGGGTTTGTGATATTTTCTCTTTGTTTTTCCATTTTTCACCATTTTCAGTTCAGTGGAGCTCTAGGGTTGAAGGGGGTTTAATTTCAGACAGCTATCTTTTTAAGAAATGGGAGTTCTTGTTCAGAAGTCAGAGTTTATGTTATACTGTAGTATAGTTTAACATTTTTTTTTTCAGGATTTCTTCACATGTATATCTAATATCTTCAATTTTTTTATATTTTAAGTTGTTTTAATTCGATCAAAAATTGACAGCACGAAAATGACTTTAAAAGGGCTTGATGCTGTTAAAAGATTTTCAGTATAAATTTAAGGATATATATGTAAATTATTGTAAAAAAAAATATATTTACAAAATTGCCTCTGCAGGACCAATTGTTTTATAGAAACAAAATCTTTTAATCTTATGGTTCTTCTACGAGTACAACCTCAGGCCCAGTTTTCTAATTTCAAAATTACTACTTCTATACTGGGAAAAAAAGAAAAAAATAGGCCTAATGTATTATCATCTTTTTCAATAAAACTGATTAAAAAAGTACTTTTAACATTTTTTTACCAATTTTAACTAATGGCCCAATGAGTTTCATAAATTTTGGGATATACATTTTGCAAATAAATATCTCTATTTCCTTTATTTTTTATGTTAAATACACACCTATGGTATTCTTATGAGATAAAAATATCGATTTTTCTGGATACACGTTTATGAATGGACAATGGCATTGGTACGCATACAATTTGACCTCCTTGTACTTTGGAAATGGAACCAGGACACAAACTAAGGAGACTGGGATTAACACATGAGAAAAAATATATAGTTGAAACTCACAATAAATTTAGCATAAATTCAACACCACCTTCATCAAAATTCGGCAATAAACACCACCTTCATCAAAATTCGGCAATAAAGATGATTGCACATTCCCAACAGAAGCTACAATTGGAGTTTAAAGTTTCTTCCTACACCAGGTCTCCGAACAAAAAAATTATAACAATACCTTCTACCTTAATACAGAAATATTAGAAAGAAGCATTCCAAATGTCCTAGTACTTTCATAAGCAGCTTCACCCACCAAGCAGTAGACTTAACGAAGATGCAACACCATTTCAAAATCTTCGCACAAGAATTCAGTCCTGCAAGATAAAATCAAACTAGTTATACAGGGAAGACTGACAGCAGTTCTATTATTCTATAAACAGTATAATGGAAAGTCGTCAAAAAAAAAGTTAATAAGATCAATGTTACTAACAATATATGTAACTATGAACCATAGCACAGGATCTGAAGACCGGCAGCAAAAAAGAACTGTATAATTACTTGTGATGGCAAGGTAGCAAACTAGCAATAAAACAAAAAAAAGTTTTACAACGATACCAGAAAGATGTTCTATAAAGTACACCCCTAATTTTCCCCAACTAACTAATTCATTCATTCTAAGGTAACAACTGTACTAAAATGATTTTTTTACGGGCTGTGTAACAGCCAACGCACGCCAAGGTGCCCTTGGCGCCCCAAACACAGCCAGGGACTGCCTAAAAGCATTTAATGAAACAAAATGATAAGGTACTTGTATAGTCATATTAGTCTTTAATCACTGAAAGTAAGAATCTTGTTCTGGAAAGCAGGATCACCTCAGTCAAGCGAAAAAGCTCTCAGTTAGGCTTTCATTAACAAACGAAGCAAAGAAACACATTACATCAGCATGAAAAGGATAGTCAAAGCTAGAAAAAAAAGGCATTGTTACATGTTTAACCATATTAGAGCCTACTTAGCAAATAAAATAAAATAATATATTAGAGCCTAGATATATACAGAGTATGAATGCAGACAGGACTGGACTGAACACGATTCGTACCACATGTATGCTCCAAAATGTTGTGATTTTCAATTGATCTTTTCTTGATCACTGCTTTACGGGAGACAGGGAGTCAAGTTTGTTATTTCCAGAAAAATGATTTAAGCAAACTAGAGCAGAGCAATACTATAGTTAAGTTAACAACTTCTCTACTAGTAACTATATACAATTTAGCATTTACAAACATAGCATGCCTTGTAGATATCTTTTGCAGTTTCCTGATTATGATACCAAGTTGAAAAAAGTGACCTCATTATTTCTCCCCAGGCACTGATAAGCATGGAAGGTTCTAATATGTGCCTAATAAAATAAACTAGCTTAGTCATGCCAACAATACAACAATCTAAAATCAACTTGTTGAGTACTACAACTTTTGATGTCATATTCTGGTCAAGTTACTGAGCTTATTGTGATCTACATCTAAAACCATTCATTATGCAGAACACATTCTAATTTCTAACAATCAAAAACCACAGTATTAGTGTATAACAAAATTGAAGCTCATAATTGCAAATACCAGTTCTTCATCTTTGGATTAGTCTTCTTGCCTTTGTGTTCCTTCCCAATCTGTACCATTCCCCTAAGACATACTAGGCTCTCTACATGGCTGTATGACTCATACCAATGTGGATATAATTTATCATGTTCATTGTTACAATGCACAAGATTAGTTCTAGGGTCACAGATATAACGAACTATATCTCTAAGTCTAACAGCACGTAAATTCCCTGTCCACGCCTCAATCAATATCTCACCCGTGGTAAAGCACTGAGGAGTACGTAAATGTTCACGTTCAAAAATGAATGGCCCGATACTATACATCTTTGACCATTTAGTAGTGTTCTCATCCAGCACATAAAGATTAACCATTTGGTTCGGATTCTCTCCAGGGGATTGAATTAGAGCAGCAACTGAATCTCTCCATTTCACAGGATTCACCACAGAACTCTTTTTCAAGACATGCGGCGGAAACTTTACCTCCTTATAAAACGCCGTTGAAGGATCAATTCCCCCCAAAACACATGAATCCTCATTTTTTAACTCCACATTAAGCCCTATCCAGTAAGTAACACCTTTGACGATAAAATTACAATGTTCTAAATTTGCATCGACCCAGAAGGGAAAAATGCCTTTCCCGTCAACATTTTCCCAAGAACCCTGGTTTGTGGAGTAAATCTCAACTCGAGACCATCCATATTTATGAAGATTTTCAGGAATAATGCATATAACTTTGTAATCACTTGTCACAGCATCAAAACCCAAGCCAACCGACATATAGTCCCAAGACTTAGTTTCTACAAGAGCAATTGGATTCCAGTAATTAATACCCGGGTTCCATAAGGCAACAAAACGCCCCGACATTTCGTCAGAATGGGAAAGGCAAACAATGCCATTAATCGAACCAGCAACAACCATTTTCTTGGAGAAATCACGGAAATTAATCTTCCTAGGATAATTAGACCTTTCGGTATGATGTTTATCAATGTCATGGACAAGTATAGGGTCCTGACTGAAGCTTAACAAAGCAATTTTTCTGCGACTTTGAGTAAGACTATTACCACAACTACATATAAGTTGTTTTTCTTTATCATTTCTTGAAGTGTTAAAATCAAGGTGCATTTTTATAAAAGTAGGGTTATGTATAAGAGCAAACCACGATTTAGAAACACAGTTGAATCTTACCAGGGACTTAACAGGGGTCCTGTAGAGAATTTCAAGAATGACATGAGCTGGAAGAGACTTCACAGTGATGGGTTTGCTTTCTTGAGCTGCTGGTGGGCTTGAGTGATGATGGGGCTTAGTGGGTTTGTGATATTTCTTCTTTGTTTTGCCATTTTTGGCTCAGTTGAGCTTCAGGGTTTTTTTTTTGTGGCTTTTTCAGTGACAGTTCTAGAAACATTTGTCGTTCGAGTTTCTATCTTAAAAAATCATAATTTCTGAATGCAGTTTAAAATTCTTAAATACAGGTTAGGGCAATTACAATAATAACCTTAATTTATTTTATGTGCAAATCACTGTATTTAATGCTTTTTCCATTTTCCAAGATGCACTGTATTGAATTTCCCGTATTCCGGAGAACTACTGTAATCTTCTAATTATGTATGGTAATTTTTCCTTCTAAAAGTTTTTTGGTTCTTTGTTTGTGTATTATATTTAAGCTCCATCTTTACTTTTATGATTAATATTGCCATGAATTTACATTATATTATTTTTTTATAAATATCTATTTTAAGACTATTTTCTCATAACATATTATGATTTTTTATTTGATATTTATAACTTAAATAGTTATTAATTTTAACAAATATTTCACCAAACTTATAAGTAAAATTATATAAACAAACAATTATTTATAAATAAAAACTTTATTATCATTGATATATCACTTATAAATATAAGTATAATTATTTATTTTAACATATGATCTTTTGTTTTTTGTATTAACTTAATAATTGAGATGTTGCGAAAACAAAAAATTTGTAATTTTAAACTAGATATGTATTAGAAATTTTGATTAATAGAAAAAAAAATTAATAAATCTAGTAGTGATATTATTTTACACACGTGAAGAAGTTGTCCTTCAAATTTTATTTTAAAATAAATTTTTTATTTAATACATAAAATTATTTATTTTAATTTTAATTTAATAATTTTTTATCAATGTGACCCAGAAATATAATTTTCACATAATAACCCAATAGATTATGAAAAATTGTAATAATTTGTATCAAAATTTGAATATAGTTAATCATTTAACAATATAAGAATATGAGTTATAGAATAATTAAATTTTTAAATAAATAAAAATTATAGTATTTTGTGATATTTGATATTCAATCCTATAAAGTTAAGGACGTGGTACACATATTTTAAAATTAAAATTTTAGAAGTTTTTTTAAGATTGGTTATTTAAAAAAATTTAATACAAATAATTAGACTATCAAATTTTAACATTGAAATCTGATGGATACATTTTAAATATTCAATGTGCACCGTAATCAATGTACATGATATTCAGTAACTTTAATTGACATCTCACTCATTTAATACATATTTAGGGGTTTAAATGTAATATCAATTACCTGTATTTGGTAAAATTGACCTGCATTTAGTAACACTCTAAAAAATGTTTGAGTTTCTATCTTAAAAATGGATTGATAATAGTCCATGAATTTTAGAATATTTTTGTTAATTTCAATTCTAAGTTGATTTTGGTAGAGTTGATGAAAAATCTCGTAAAATCTTGCTGATTTAATTAGAGTTCTCAACAAATTCTTCAAAATCTCATTGATTTTGGTCAGATTTCAAATGATATAAAATATACTACCAAATCCTTCAAAATCCATCATTTTATCAAATACAAAAAAATTTATGGAATTTTGAATACCATCAAATTTTAAAGGACTTTTTAAAATCTAAAATTGTGACACCCCTAGATCCGGGGTCAAGGATCCAGGTCATCACGGTCCAATTTCTGATCAATATCCATATCTCTTGAGTCACTTTTTTTTTTTTTAAAAAAATTAATACTTATGCAATTGACCCCACACTAATACACACACACCAGTCATATGCTCATAGAACAACATCCATAATATTAAAAGTTTAAAGTTAACAATTATTACAACCCTGAATTCTACTAAGTACATTGTTGAATAATACTTCTACGGGAAGCATTTCAACAACCAAAAGTTTATTACAAACTTACACACTTAATTTACATAAGTCTACTAAGCCCCTTTCGCTTGTCACTACCTCGGGGATGGTCGCCAGCACTCGCTCAAAAGGTCGCCTTTCCCTTACCCTCTTGCACGGTGTAGTGCGGAGTATTGGCATGGGACCAAGCTGTAGTATAAATAAATAGCAAGAATGAGCTAAAATAGCTCAACAAGATAACTTCTATCTACTACCATAAAAGGGAAAATAAACCTTTACAAATATATATAAAAATGGGAAAATTCATCATAGTCATTAAGAAAAGAAATAATTCTTATCTATCAAATGCACCATCTATTCCTCTTTGTACGAAAAGTAATATGTAATATTATAATATCAGTTTCTCTTCTTAAATAATATAATAATCCATACTTCGTTTCCGTATAATTTTCCAAAAATAATATTCTATTTGAATAAGATCTCGCAATAATATCCTTCTGTTTCTTGTATACGACAACCATATACAAATAATATAAAATCAGTTTCTCTTCATTCCATATAAATAATTCCATCACCTTATCTCATTTTCTTGGTTTCAGCATATAACTCTGAAAACCATTGTCAACATTTTCTTTTCAAAAACATTGGGGATATCTGCTGTCGCCTGATCATCGCCTGATACATTAGGACGATGATCAGTCGCCTAATCGTACCTGCTCTCTTTTTACTACCGGTAGAAGGAATGAAGATCATCCCTGGAGGAAGGCCACCTGCTAACATCTTCCCTTGGCATCTTCGTGCCGTAATAAAAATAATAAATGCTGGACTGTGTCGCACACAGCCCTGACACAGCCACTTACGCAAGTCTGTTGCAATCCCCCTTTTTGTCAAATCATTTTTCCATTTACATTTATCATTTCCATTTCCATTTTCATTCACATTTCCATTCACATTTATTCATCACCTTTAAATCATATGTCATAATACTTTAATTATGACTCATACATCTTTTCTATAATTATTAAAGTCAAATATGCCTTTAGAACATAAAGTATATTCGCTCTATCCATATTCTTATCTATCTTTCTTTAATTCTCAAAATCAGGAAATAAATACTTAGCAATATAGCAACGTAGAAAAACATATATATTCCATGAAATCATTTTACTTTAAAAAAAAGATAAAATAGTTTTCCAAAGTAAGAGTAGAAGAAATCTTGCTCTCTTATATACATATATATATATGTTGTTCCATCTACTTTTAAAAATAGTAGATAATAATCAAATAATACTTATTAAATCACAATATTTAAAAAGAATATCTTTAGCAAAATATTATAAATCATATAACCCTAGATAACACCTGATACCATTCTTTTATTTACTTCAGATAACAACTGATACCATTCTCTTATCATAAGGCATGTTCACTCCATGCATAATCTTCTCTATACATATGCATATCCATCTTCATATTCATACACATCTTCGTATACCTTTCTTTTTAATATCAATACTCAAGGAAGACAAATTTTTCACAATATAATAATAATAGCATCATATATATATATATATATATATATATATATATATATATATATATATATATATATTCCATGAAATCAAGTTTCTTGAAGATAATAATAATTTTCCAAGTAGGGATAGAAAAGATCTTTCCTGGATCTCTAAAGCGAGTAGGTGGAATCCTGAGTTCGTCTCCCGCTTCTATAGGAACGAAAAGGATCACCGTTAGTATATACCCCACTTAATCACTTAATCTCTACACCATAACACCCTTAACTCATATTATACGTTTACCATGGTTTTTATGCACCAAAAGTTTACATGCACTTCACCATTTTTTAAACTCGATCTAAGTTTTAGTGTATTCCACAATTTCCCCTAATAACCACACTCGACTGTAAAAATTCTCAGAAAATATAGATTTCGAATTTTACTACAAGGTCAACTGTAAATGGTCCTCTGACCACCCTACTACACTATCCCAAAATTTCATAATTTCTAAAAATGTCTTAGTATGGTAATTATAACCTCAAAGTTGGCACAATTGCAATTTCCCGGTTTCCGAACGACTTTCACTAAAATCCACTTTTCTCCTAAACCGTTCATCAGATTTTGACGTACTTTATATCAAAACGATCTATGAACTAAGCTCTATCATTTAATGGTCCATTGGTACACTGGAAAGTAAGGTACCGTACTGATACAGGGGTCCAAAACAGAGCAGTTCCTATACTAACAAAAATCGGGCATTATAACTGCTGTACTTTCATACTTTCCATATTTTAATTGCTCCAAAACCATCATTCCACACTCAATCCAAGCCCTACACCATGTGGTCTACATCCCAACCATGGTTACAAGTTCACATCACAATTTCCATATCAAACTTAAAACACATATCAACAACCATATCATCAAGATTTCATGCTTTATACAACTTAACTTCTAAACTAAGCATAATCAACCATAAACTCATAATTCAAGTTAGGGTATCAAATAATATACCTTCCTTGTAGCTTGTATAACACTTAATAATCCTTGGGATATCCTTAAGCAACCATATAACACCTTAAACTAACAAGAAACACCAAGAACATACTTAGAATTTTCGGAGCTATTTTACTGCAGCTGAAAGAACATGAAAAACGACCCCCTTACCTTGCTTTTCTGAGAAAATCTTGTGAAATACGACTTGTAGCTTATCTCATGGGCTTTCTAAAAAGCTAAAGAACGAAAAATTTGGCTGAGAAACGAAGAAGTTATGGCCGTTCTAAGCCAGCTGTTATTGTTTGGCCGAATTGAAGAATGGAAGGGGAGAGATTTTCTCTTGATTTTTGATCTTATCTCACTCTAATCTTGTTGATATTTGTTAATCCTAGCTTGTCTTAGAAGCCTTGGAAGATATTTGTGATTAAAGGCATGCTAATGTACTAATTTACCCTTAAAAGTATTAGTGGAATGTGATGTCACGTTCATGATCTCATAATTTTCTTTTTATTGTTTTTCCTAAGTATTGTACTAACACTTTTGGTAATTAACAATGTGGTATGTATCCTTGTTATATTGCTAATCTTGGTTGCTTGGTTCCCCTAATCGTCTAATTGTGATTCGTCTCGAATATACCTCATTATCTCAGTGGTTCTGAAATCATTTAACAATCCAAATTCCTTTGATATTTCCTTAACTTAATAATCCCTTAATTTATACTAATTCCCTAACTCCTCAATATATAATTCTGTTAATACCTCCATGCTCCTTGACATCCAATAGAAACTCATTCGAAACCAAAATCCTCAAAAATCCATATTCAGGAATTTCTGAAATCTATCGTCATTTCGAGTCACTTATTTTTATAGTATATCCCTAATATGGTTTCTGTTTACTCATTTTCTGTTTCAAGTATTGAGTACTTACATACCATTTCTTTAAATCCTCAAAATTTACTATTCATGGGGTCACTGTAGCTTTGCTAAAATTAGGGTTATTACAAAAATGAATACACCAAGATTTTAATGGACTTTTTAAATTCTAAAACGAATACATCCAGATTTTAATAGATTTTTTGAAATCCTAATTGAATACCACCAAATTTCAAAAAACTTTTTAAAATCCAAATTGAATATCTCAGAATTTTAGAATTCCAAAAAAATCCTCCAAAATTCGGATTAAATACCCCCCTTTAAGTGAGGTCAAGAATTCGATTGTGCATGTGTTTAACTATAAAAAAAAGTATTAAATGAAAGTTTGACTACAATCAAACTAGTACTACAATAGATTGATCCACAAGCATTATCAGTTGTTTGACATCATCTTGTCATACTTTTGCAATTTTGTAAAAAAAAATTGAAGGACAACTTCTTCACATGAAACACGGTATTCATGATATTAAATTTAGTTTCCTAGCGATCAAAATTTCTAATACTTACTTTGCTTAAAGTCATAAAATTTTTATTATTACTTCACTTAAATAATTAGGTTAGTAGATATGTTAATTTTGCTTATATTTTATAACCGATATATAGTGATAAATGAATTTTAATTTATAGAAATAAACAAAAATACAAAATTATCTTAATTTTTTGACGATTTTAATATGTTATTAGAGTATTTGTAAAAATACGGTTCATAACTAAAAATAACTAAATACAATATATATTTTTTGTAAAATAATTTAAGTTGTTTTGGTTATATTTGAACTTGATTTTAATTGCTTCAGTTATATTTGGTTGCAAAATTATGTTTTTGTAAAAAAATTTAAAAATTGTATTTTTGTAAAAAATTAAAATTAAACATAGTTTTGAAAAAAAAATTGCATTATTCGGAAAAACACTTTTACTTAAAAGTAGTTTTAAATTCATATAATTTTCTTATAAGTACAATGAAACATTTGATAAATTTACAACATATGAGTTATCATATTTTTTTAAAAAACAATTTGAAAAGATTTTACTTTAGTTCCTTGAATTGAACTGTGTATATAATAAATGGATTTTAAGTTTGGTTTTGAAAATTTGGAAATCAAAATAAAGTTAGTTAAGAATTCGATCAAAAAATAATTGAAATAATAATTGGGTATACTTTAAAATTATAATAATATTTTATATGTTAGCATTATTTGTAATACAATATGTTATTTAAAAATAATTCATAAGTATTAATCAAAATATAAAAATCCTACCGATAAAGTCATTTTTAAGAATTACTCGAGGTTTTCTTCAATATTCATAAATTTATTCATTTGAGAATCTAGTGGATTGCTAATAATCCATGAATTTTAATGAAATGTGTAAATCCATGGATTCTTTAAAATCTCTACACAGATTATTTTAATTCCTTACAGATTTTGATAGATTTTGATGGATTGATTTTGATGGATTTATGTAGAATTACAAAATCCCACAGATTCTACGAGATTGATTTTTTCATTTTTTTATTTTATAATATCTATATATCAATTAATGATAACTATATATAAATAAATAGTCCAAAATGAATATAGTCCGAAAATTTTAAAATATTGAGTAATAGTATTTCACAAAAAAAAAAAATTAAAGATTCGAGAACAAAATAAAAAAAATATTCTTATTCATCTAATCCTCGTCATTTATGTGTTCCTCGAGAACAAATAGGTTACAAAAGAAGCTCTCATAGAAAAAGACAAATTCATAGTAATACTATTTTCTCAGACAAACTATATTGCAAACAAAGAAATGTTCTGCAATGTGACACCAAAAAAACACATATCACCATGAAGATAAGAGTTGTGCACTTGGGGTAGCAGTTTCAACTGAAAATTAAATTATGTATTCAGGTGGTCAAGGCACAGTATAATGACAACCAGTTCGAATCCAAACTTAAATTTAAAATTTTGGATGAGATTTTTTATTTAAACCTCAAGGAGTATTTGTAACTTATCAGTAAAATATTGATCTTGATAATTCACGGTAATACAAGTCTTGTTTCCTCAAAGAAGATTTTAAAATCAACAGTCTTTTGTTTGAATCAGATAAAAATATGGGATATAGATATCTATAGAACAAAAGGCTCTTATCGTCACAATTCTTACTTTTATTGGTAGGTAATAATAGATTTCATAAAGTTATTAAACTAGCTCTTATGGATCAGCTGATAAATCAATATTAAACTGCGCTAAACTAAACTAATACAGTATGTCTCATGGCAAAGCAAGTTTATTCAACTGATATAGCAAGTTTATTCAAGAATGGAAGACTTATATGTTGTACTTAATTGTTGGTCTGTATCTAGCAATTCAACAACGTCCTCAAAAAGCAAGTTATACATGCATGGGGTTGTACTTAATCGAGCTATTGCCTGCTAACAAGTCTGTATTACTTAATCGACCAGCCAAGTAGAAGCAGAAGCAGTGAAAGACAAAAAGACGTACGTAGGTATAAATAGTTGCATCATGTATCTTTACATATCTTTTACTTTATTTTTTTTATTACAAATGTTATAATTTACAAATCCATCAAAATATTGCCTAGTAACTACAAATTTGACGTTGATAGTTTTACATATAAAATCTCTCACAAATATTTCAAAATCCATGACTTTATCAAATCAGTGGAAAGTTGAATACCTTAAGATTTTGATTGATTGTTTAAAATCTGGATTGAATACCTACAGATTTTAGAAATTTTTTTAAAATCTCAATTGAATACCCACAGATTTAGAAAGCTTATTTGAAATCCGAATTGAATACCTGCAGATTTTAAAATATTGTTTAAAATCCCAAATGAATACCTGCGATTTTGAGAATCCATTAAAATCCACCAAATTCTCAAATGAATACACCCTTCTAATCTTAAGTTCCAAATACCAAATACAAAAATATTGTATATAATAAATCAAAATAAAATTAAATTTTTTTGAAATAAAATGTTTTTTTTTGAATAATTATATTTATAGAAGTATCCATTATAAAAATAAGATAAATCCTTATGTTAAATGTAAAAAGATTTAGTTTCAGTTAAAGCTAAAAATAATTTAACGATTGCTTTTATATTAAAATTATTTTAATAATACTTAGCAAAAAGGAAAATATAACAAATTAGAAAATCATGTTACGGATTAAAGGAGTACAATACAGTGATCTTGATAGGTGGATAAATTAAATGATGTTTTTCTAGAGAAATGAAAAAAGCCATTTGCATAAAGAATAAGTCAAAGGATAAAATTGTAAATGGTACGACATGCACTAAGTAATTTTAACCTACATTCAGAAACTATAATCTATTTTTACTTTATTTTGGATTTTGAAAATGATATTTTACACCCCTACAATTTTTAGTCTTTTGTAATATTATTATGTAACTTATAGAGTAATATTTTATATATATATATATATGTTGGGTTTCGTGGCATAAAACGCAGCGAAAAACGTAATAAAAACAATAAAATTCGAAACCCAAACCCTAGGACCCGTGTACAAGGCATGGCAGATTATAGAGAAACGAAATCATACCTTTTAGAGCTTTACGAATTCAGAAAGATGGAGGTCCTTAGATGCAATTACCAAGCAGTTCTTGATGCAAGATCTGCGTCTCTAATCAGTCCACACGAACGCCCGATTGTCCAACAATCACCGGAATCGGTACTAGTCGAAAACTGCCCTCAATCTCTCTCTCTAGCCTCTCTTGATGTAGAGCTGCTAGGGTTTTTAGCTAAAACGAATTTTGCCAAAGGCTATCCCTAAACAATACATCTCAATGTATTTATAGGGGATAGAAGAATATTGGGTCTAACCCTAGTCTGTATGGACTTCTGAAAACCCATTCAGATTTTGGGTTATATCATTATTAAATTCGAATTTAGAATATATTTAATTAAGTCCCACTTAATCAATTCTATAATTCGAAATAATAATAATTTATTTAAATCCCTAATTTAAATAAAGCTCCGTTTAAAATATTCTTTGTGTGTGACCCTTTAGGTTATTATTACGTTGACAATAATTTTAATATCTAATAATAAAATTATAACAATAAGCGGCATCTAGTAATACATCATTGTTACCAAAGTAATAACAATAATTGGTGATTCAATTAAACTTTTCGTGATTAATGTTTTCGTGTAATATAATCCCTTTAACCAAATATTATAGATTAAAGTCGAGGCATGTAATTAGTCATCCTCTTCAATGTTTAATCTGGGTTTCCTTGATCAATGAGTAGACTATTAAAAATAAATCAATATTTGAGCATGGCCATGCATTTTCATAGTCCCACTCAATCAAGAGGCCAATAATATCTCTCCTAATAATATGAGGGTTAAATCCTTTATCTATCATTCATATTTCTCATACGACTCATAATATACCCGATGTTCACTTTTATCATCACCCGGTTAAAGGTAACTTTTAATGTAGTCAAAGTATATTAATCCTCGTATATAAAAATAATTATATCGAGTCTAAGGATCATTACACCAATATCACTGTGAGTCTTTCTAATGACATTATCAACATGTAGAATCTCACTATGGGTCTATCCAGTGCCATGTAGAATATTACATGCACCTATGTTCTTGACTTTAGTATCACTATACCTATGACCAATGAGATGTGGTCATCAGTCAACAAACATACTAATGTTTATGCATTATAATTGTCCCATTTTATTAATGCTCGATTAGGGATATTTAGGAATATTAACACTATTCATATAATCTCATTTTAAGTCACATACTTAAAGATATAGAATACGTGTTACATATTCCAAGGACATTTATTATTCTAACATTTATTTCACAGTAAATAAAGACATAATAAATCAACATAGAATAATCGATGGAACATAATCATTAAATAAGAAAATAATCTTTCCTAGAAGCACAATAACATTGTCTCTAGGGCACTAACACTATCAATATATATACATATACAAGGTAGGCCTTGGTTCATTTAGGAACTAAAAAATTTGAGTAACTTTGTAACTAAATATAAGCCCTCAGATGATAAAGAATTGGACGGTTGGATGGAATCTAGAAGAAACCCACTAACTCAATAACTTTATACAGGACTTTTTTGTAAAATGACTTCCATTCACATCATATCTTTGAAAATATACAACATATTTTTTTACAGTATAACATTAAATTATAAACAAAAGGAAACAAACTTTTACCGAACACAAATAACCTATACAAACAATTTTTACATAACACAAACAATTTTTACAGAACAAAAATAGTTTATATGTAAACTATTTACAAATACAAAACTGAAAAGTAAACATATAAACTATTTTTGTTCTGTAAAAATTGTTTGTGTTCTATAAAAATTGTTTGTTTAGGTTATTTGTGTTCGGTAAAAGTTTATTTCCTTTTGTTTATAATTTAATGTTATCCTGTAAAAAAATATGTTGTATATTTTCAAAGATATGATGTGAATGGAAGTCATTTTACAAAAAAGTCTTGTATACAGTTATTGAGTTATTGGGTTTCTTCTAGATTCCATCCAACCGTCCAATTCTTTATCTAAGGGCTTATATTTAGTTACCAAGTTACTCAATTTTTTTAGTTCCTAGATGAACTAAGGCCTATATATATATATATATATATATATATATCTTTCTCAAGGGAACCATACAAATATGCTGTTATGACATCCATCAATCGCATTTCTAACTTTTCAATGACTGACAGGCTAATAAGATAACGAAAAGTTGTAGCATCTATCAGAGGGGAATAAGTTTCCTCATAATCAATGCCGGGTCTTTGTGAAAAACCTTGATCAACCAAACGTGCTTTGTATCTTACAACTTCATTTTTATCATTTCTTTTTCTTCCAAATACCCATTTATAACTAACTGGTCTAGTCTCTTCAGGGGTTTGGACTATAGATCCAAAAACATTATGTTTATTAAGTGAGCTCAATTCTTTTTCAATTGCTTCTTTCCATTGTGGCCAATCTTTTCTACGTCGACATTCATCGACGGATTTGGTTTCAATATCTTCGGGATCCATCATTATATCAAGTGCTACATTATATACGAAATATTCGTTAATGGCAGTATCGTTTCGGTTCCATCTTTATCCCGTGACAACATAATTTATCGAGATCTCTTCAATGTCAAAATTTTCAGGTACCTGTTCCCCTTCAGGAGTATCGCCTATCATATCACGGGTCTCTTCTAAAGTCTCTGCTGGAGATTTTATTTCCTCTACTTGGGTATCTTGAGTGGTTGCTCCTTTTCTTTTTCGAGGATTTTTATCTTTGGAACCAATTGGTCTACCCCTCTTTAAGCTAGGTTTTAACTCATTTGCCTTAACAATTTGTCCTTCAGGGATTTGTATTTTTGCAGGAGCATTTACAGCTGGAATATGTGACTTTGTTACTCTATTGATGTCGGTGAATGCATCAGGCAGCTGATTTGTTATACCTTATAAATGAATTATTTTTTGTACTTCTAAGATACATTGATTTGTACGAGAATCAAAATTATTCAATGAAAATGCATTCCATGAAATTTCTCTTTTTAGCTGTTTATTTTCTCCCCCTAATTTTGGGAAACTATTTTCATCAAAATGACAGTCTGCAAACCTTGTAGTGAATAGATCGCCTGTCATTGGTTCTAGATATTTAATTATTGAGGGGGATTCAAAACCAACGTATATTCCCAATTTTCTTTGGTGACCCATCTTTATACATTGTGTCGGAGCAATTGGGACATATACCGCATACCCAAAGGTTCTAAGATGAGAAATATCAGTTCTCTTCCAGAGACCAATATTAAGGGAGAAAATTTGTGATAAATTGTAGGTCTGATGCGTACAAGTGCTGCTGCATGTAAAATAGCATGCCCCCAAACTGTAAGAGGGAGATTTATTTTCATAAATAATGGTTTGGCAATTAGTTGGAGTCGTTTAATAAATGATTCGGCTAGACCATTTTGTGTATGAACATGAGCTATAGGATGTTCAACACGTATACCGATTGATGCACATAACTCATTAAAAGCTTTTGATGTGAATTCTCCAGCGTTATCTAACCGGATTGTTCCAATATTATAATCCGGAAATTGTGCTCTTAATCGTATTATTTGCGCAAGTAGTCTCACAAATGCCAAATTTTGAGACGATAATAGGCACACATGTGACCATCTTGTTGATGCATCGATCAATACCATAAAATATTTAAATGGTCCACATGATGGGTGAATGGGCCCATATATATTACCCTGTATTCTTTTCAAAAATTTAGGAAATTCCATTTCAAATTTTCTTATATAGGGCTTGATAATTAATTTTCCTTGAGAGCAAGCAGCACAAGAGAATTCATTAAACTGAAAAATCTTCTGGTTTTTCAATTGATGCCCATGTGAATTCTCAATTATTTTTCGCATCATGATTGATCCATGATGTCCTAGCTGGTCATCCAAAATAATAAAATTACTTTTGTCAGTAAACTTGTGGTTTACTATGGCATTAACCTCAATATTTCGGATATCAGTATAGTATAATCCAGAAGTAAAAGCTGGTAATTTTTCTTTAACAAATTTGTTATCCGAAGCAATGCTTGTGATGTAAAGAAACTCTTTATTCTCTCTATTCATTATTTCAATATGATATCCATTTCTAGGGATATCCTTAAAACTCAATAGATTTCTCTATGACTTTGGAGAGAAGAATGCATCATCTATAATAAATTTTGTTCCTTCAGGTAATAATATAATAGCTCTTCCGGAGCCTTCAATTAACTTTATGCTTCCAGAAATCGTGCAGAAATTGCCTTCATATTTATTTAAAGAAATGAAATATTTTTCATTTTTAAGGATATTGTGAGTAGTTGCGCTATCTACAAGACAAATGTCTTCCTCTTTAGTTATATATCCAATGCGAGAATGAGAAACATCCATATTACTTTAATAATAGATAAACATATGATTAGTAATAACTGAAATCATCATAAAGACATATAATCATAATGAGTCTCATTAAGCAACAAGTAGGATAAACAAGTTTATTAATTATCACTTGGAGTAGTGCAATCAAGAGTCTCATAGGAAATCAGATGTATCCAAATAAGTTATTTTAAGGAGATTTTCTGCATGTTCTTTATCTTTAACCACCAAATTTGTTTTAACATTCTTGCCTTTATCCTTCAGGGATGCTTGATAAAGATCAACCAAGTGTTTTGGCGTACGACAGGTACGCAACCAGTGTCCTTTCATTCTGCATCGGTAACATGCATTTTCAATTGTCCCTTTTCTTTTCTCCTTGTCAATATTTTTCTCCAAATTCTTAAGCAAAACTGACCTCCAAACCTTTAAGCAAATTGTCCTCCAAAGCTTTAAACAAATTTGACCTCCAAATCTTGCCATATAGGGTTGCCCAATTGGAATGTTGAGAGACTAAATTTATTATCTGACCCTTTTTTTTCTAGAACAATACTATCACTTTTCACTCATCATCAGAGAAATGAAAATATTTTGCCTCTCTTCCATTCCCCCAAGATGAAATATCAAGTGAGAAATATGTCTAATGATGCAAAGAATAATGAGGTGACAAAATCTGATTCCAATTCTATCAAAGTGATAGAAACATTCAATATGGATGAACATGATGATAAAATTTATTCTAATACCATTTACTCCATATTGAACCATTTTCCTTCCTATAAACCAGATGATATTTATAGAGAGGTTAAAGTGAAAAATGATATCAAGAAGCCAGCTGATAGATATTTTTATATTGAATACACTAAGCATGGTTGTGAGCCAATGAGAGGACTCTATAGCTATCTTAACTTCTATCTATTAGCAATAGCTGCCGTGGGTAAGATTTTTGTTTTGCAACAGAATGATTTTGGGGTCTCTGATGATCTTCTAGAGGGCAAAGAGAAGGTGCCTGTTAACTGTGGTGTTGGTTATACAACCATTCCAAGTAGGTTTTCTGGTACCTCTAAAGTGTTTGATAAATTGTTTCAATGAAATCTTTCTTGTATTCATGTGTCGAACAACATTTTTCTTTCCTTGTTCTTGTTAACTGTTTGTTATAAACATCTGAATTAACTTGTATTGTGTATGTAATGTTTTGATGCATCGTGCTGATAACGTATTATATATATATATATATATATAATGTGTAGAACATATATTAGAGAGAATAAACTATGAACTTGTATTTCATTCAAGTGTGTTTTTACAAGTTGGAACATGATACCCTTTTATAGGCTCACTAAAAGTAAGTTACAAGAATTTGAAAGGCTAAAAGTCATGAGTTATATGAACTTGAAAGCCAAGAGTTTTGCTTTAGAAATCTAAAAGTTTTGCTCTAGAAAGCTCTAGGGACATCCATATTACAACAGGTAATAATTTATCGAAAAATTACAAAAATAATCATTTTTTTATAAAATTAATAAAAACAATCATTCTGGCCATTCTTAGCTATTTGGATATTTCATCGTTAGTTGGGTATTCAATATCGAGTGAAGGAAGTAATTACTTGTTTCACACAAAATTGATGAAAATAACGATTTTGGGGGAAGATGGTTGAAAATAACGGATTGAATACGCATTTATCAGATTCGAGATACGCATTTGTGAGTTGTGTATCTTATATGAAATGGGATACCCAATTGGCAAATGCGTATTCTATCCGGTAAAAATTGTCACTCCACCTAAAAATTGATATTTTTGTTAATTTTACTCAAAATTGATATTTTGGGGGAAAGATATGATAGTTATCTCAATTGTTATAATGAGTCCCCCAAATATTGGGGGGGTTAAGATTAGTCAATTTTTTGAAAATAATTATTTTCGTTTGTTTTATATAAAAAAGGTTAAAATTAGCTTTAATCCTAATTTATCAAGGTTGTGTTATATTTCATTTTATAAAATAGAGTTAAGTTCTATGAAGACCAAAATTTTACCGGAGACCATATATCAATCAATACATTGCAAAAACTTATTCATTGAGAATCATGTTCAATGAAAATCACAATTTCAATTATTTCATTGAAAACCTTGAAAATCATATATGTTTTACATGCAAATTTCATTAAAAATCTTGTGTATGTTCTGCAAACAAAATATTGCAGAACGTGTTGTTCTCCAAAACATGTTCTGCTTGCAAATCATATATGATTTTTAAAATTTTGAATGAAATAATAATGTTCATTGAACATTCTTTGCAAATATATATATATATATATATATATATATATATATATATATATATATATATATATGCTAGCGTTCAAATAGAAACCAACCTTAGAATAGAAACTAGAAACCTACACTAAATAAATTATATTTCATTTATTTTAATGGCCCCGCTAGGGGCACCTTCACAAAAAACGTTTAAAATTCTTGGTTCTATTCAACAAAAATATAAAAAAATAAAAAAAAATTTCAAAAAAAGTTACTGTTCACGTGCCACGTCATCACGTGAACAGTAACTTTTTTTTAAAATTTTTTTTTATATTTTTGCTGAATAGAGATAATAATTTTAAACGTTTTTTGTATTGGAGTACCCCTAATTTGGTCATTAGATTAGCTTGAAATATTTAATTTAAGTTTAGTTTCTAGTTTCTATTCTAAGTTAGTTTCTATTAGAACAAGACCCTAAATACAACATAACTTTAAATTTTATTGGGCCCGCAGGGCTAATTAAAAAATTCTGAATTTACTAAAACGCTCACCCAATTTTTACATATAAAAGATAGGTATCTCAGGGAACTTACCTGAGATATATTTCAGGCTCCCTAATCTCTCTCTCTCTCTCTCTCTATATATATATATATATATATATATATATATATATATATATAGCAATATTTTGAGTGCATAATGTATATGTTCTCACGGTATATACCCAAATGTGTTACTCTTATAAAATATTATTACATAATTTTATATCATAGAAGTTATTTTTAACTCTTTTGTAAAGTGTAGCCAACGACTTCAATATATCCAGTGACAAAATAGGATAGGGATGTTCATAATTTGGTTTGATTCGAATTCATCAATTTTTCAAGAGTAATATTAGGAAATCAAATAAATTCATCAAAAAAGTTATCAAAATGATGTGGTAGATTTGAGTTGGCAAAATGGGAAGTTTGATTGGTGTACAGTGTACTCATATGAATACATGTGAGCTCCATTTCATTAGCTATATTACCCTCCAATTGCAAAAAGACACGTGACATTTGGAGACTTTTTTAATAATTTCGTTTAATTCCTTAGCATTTTTCATTTTTCAAAACAAATCGATATTTATGATTTTTCAAAATGTTAAACCCAACCGAATTAATAAAGCAGATGCATCAAGCCAAATCAATCCAATTTAGAACGGACAAATTTGGTTCTTAACCATAGTTTAGCCTTAAAATTGAGTCGCCAAACTATGTACACACATCCGACAATTACTTTGATCAACTTTTGCAATGGCAACAATTTAACCATTGAAGACAAAAATTCATGTAATCGTGTGTGATTTTAAAGGAGTTGATGGTAGAAAAATTCAGACTGTAATTAAATGTTTTATAAAATTTACAATAATTTAGATGTATATAGTGAAAATTCTACAGCAAAATCATTAGCCCAACATATTGATGACATTGAAAAACTGCATGTGTTCCCTGATGATTCTTAAAGAAACTAAAATGCAAGGTAATAGCTTAACACCAGTCCAGATTGGTTAAGTCTTGCATTACTTTTGTAAATTTCTATATCACAGACAAGAGATTTGGTAATTAGCCAAGATGACTAGTGATAACTAAACAGTCTGTCCATCGAAGAGGATAGATAACTTAAAATTAAAAATTAAAAGGTTTTTTTTAAAATCTCTAGATAATATCATTTAATAAAGTGGTATTTTAATAAATATCCAAGTTCAAAAAAATTTTTACTAAAAATATTTTTTTTAAGACGTTCGGTAACTAAATCAACCAAATGCAATTGTTTGCGCAATCACATAAGCAAATTCAACTAAAATTAATTAAAGTCTATCAACAGGTTGCATCTGCTTGATTTATTTGCAGAACGTATTTTTGCAAAAATTTTATATATATGTTCGCAAAAATGTTTTCATTCTAAAAATATTTTTGCAAATATTTTGGAGAACATAGTAAATCGCAAAAAAAAATTAATTAAAAAAGTGGTATTTTTGATAAATAACCGGTGTTCTAAAAATCGCCCGATTTTTCAAACATCGCTGATAAATCGTTAAATAATATTTGATTTGATTTTTAAAATTTATCCTATTTTTGTTCCGATTTATCATTCCATTAAATCCCGATTTATCGATAAACCACAATCAAACCAATTTATTTCAATTTCCGAAATCTACAACCATAAAAAAAACCTTTAATAAATGACAACCAAACATTGCTTATATAAGAGCAAGTCCAATGCTAGATGCTAAATTGCTATTGCTATTGCTATAATATAGAACCAAAATTCCGCTAAAATAAAACTCACCATCCAAAGCTAGTTCTATAACTAGTTTCAAATTTAACCAACTCTTTTAACTTTCACCTAACTCTTTTAACTTCTATTGAATATTCAATACAAACTCGATCTCATTCTAGTTAAATGATGATGTGGCATGGATGCATAAATGGATCCTTGGTTTCAAATTTAGCACCAAGGATGCATAATATAGCAATAGCACCAAGGATGCATTCAATTATAGCACCCATTTGGAAATGAGTTTTTTAGCACTTTGTGCTATAATATAGCAATAGCATTAAAGATAACATTGCATTGGACTTGCTCTAAAATATTGTACGATTCAATTCGGATTAACTATAAAATATTTTAAACAAACCACAACGAAACCATTTACATGTATCGGATCCGGATAACCCATAACCAAGTCCAAACCATTAATAGCAATTTTTTTTGGATACCATTTAAAGTGATACGGATTATCATCGATTTCGGTAAACACCCCTACAATAGGATGTCTAAAATACTCTTTTATTGTCAACATTTTGAAGAACTAACGATAACTGAAAAAATCAATTACTTTTCCACATATAATTTCAATATTAAACTCACCTTCTCTTTTAACAAATGGCCGAAATTTGACATGATCAGTCTTCTTGATATAAGCCAACCTGGATCATGCTTACCCATTGTTGCAGACTTGCAGTAATACATAAACAAAATAAAAGTATACTTAGGAAGACAGATAAACCAAATCAGGCTTAAATACAAAAAGCTAAAACAACTGGACAAGGCACAGTAAACGTCATTGTCATAGACATAGGATGAAGGCACAACATGAAATTCATTAACCAGGTCCTGGCAAGACGATCACTTCTAGCCAACAGAAGTGCCATATCTAGTTCAACGTGTCGATAATTTTAGCATAATGTGTAAACACCATAATCAAGATGCAACGTAAAGGGATTGCACATGTCCAAAGAAAGCAGCAATCGAAATTCAAAGTTACTCTCCTACCTTGAGTTTCCAAACAAGATTGGTTTAACAATACATCAACAAAATTATATTGAACAGTTCAATTCCTTTCATACAGCTTCACTGCTATTGGATACATCTACGATCAGGCTTCACAAAAATTAAATATTCATCCCTGGAATTTAAAATTAAGAAAGGGGTTAGCCTTGCAAACTACAGAGAATTCGTAACAACTGACAAATGTATAGCTATCACAGAAAAGAGTCTGTGCCAAGTTGGAATAAGATAATAACAATTCAACCACTAAAACCTTATGTATAGCTACTGTTGCAAGATAATGTAAAACAGAGATATAACATAGATACTCAACTTGATATGACATATTTACATGTACGTGTTATACAGGAAGCAAAAGAAGCAACTCTGTACTCTGTAACCAAGGATAAATGTTGAAATTATAATATAGAGAGTTTACATAGAGATTGACAGAAGAAGTAGAGATTGTATCTCTCTTATATATTTTTATTACAATGTAAAGATCCTATATATAGTAGAGATAATGCACCAAAGTCTTATAGACGGTGCCTAACTATGTTAAAGTCTATGGACGGTGATAGCATATGTTGACATAGTAGCTCACAATATTTGACATCAATATTTGACAATAAAGCGGCATGCTACTATCTCGAATCACATAATTTTGCAAGAAAGCAATCAGAAAAATTCGGTCTCTACACTCAGAGAACTTTTATACAGGTCCAAACTATTTATCAATAGGCCGGTGAATAAAAGTAAGAATTTGTGAAGGAAAAGTAGTAAAATGAATCATTTTATTAAAAAACCGATATGTTCAGCTTTCAGGAATAAAAGACCGAAACAAAGGTTAGGAGGCTGACCAAAACATATTACAACTTGCTTCAATCAATAGGCTTGATCACTAAAGAACTACACCGCCATTGACCTATTCAACCTACATTCATAGTGGATTTGAGCCTAATGGACATAGACTAAAACACAAGTAGTCCTTAACTGCTCAAGTTTAGAACTATGATCTCAGAAGGTTCTCACTTTTCATGTTTGATATACCAAATTACCAAGGAGTTGGATACATGTAAAGTAACTCACTATATACTGCTTTAGTCATAAATGAAGCACAATGAGAGCAAAACAAGATCAAGTGAAGAATTTTTATATATGAATTTAGTAGGTGATTCAACTGTTCAAGTTAAAAATCACTGACCAGAAATTGAAGTTATAGACCTATCGTTCCCACTTCCCAGATTCTCGTGCTTTTGTAATCAATAAATACAGAAGGAAGCACATGGAAACTAAGTGCTAATAGAGTTAAATTTTCCTGTACTGGTTTCTATAAAAACAATATAAAGTACGAGATGTAACTAATAACTTTATTAACTTGTGAATCTTGCATGATGGAATGAAAAATATAGAGAAAAATTAACAAGAACTATATCACGGCAACATAAGGCTGCCAGAGTAAAATGAAAGTATATATTTACCTTGATGACATGCAATATTTTTAACCATCTCTCTCTCGCTCTACGTATTTATGCATATATGTTATATAGGAAGAAGACAAAAAGCTAAACCAATATGTAAAAGATATGAAAAATTGTTGGATTGCCCTAAATTTGAAAGGAAGCAATTAAAAACCATTCAAGTCAGCAAAAAAAAAATGTCAATACAAAAAGCACCTAATTTATAAATGTAAGAGATACATCTTTTACGGAATCAGTAATTTAAAGTAAGACTCTGTTCTGGAATGGTAATGCATTTCTCAGTCAAGTAAAAAGCCTTTTAGTCAGGGTCATGTGATATAGGAATATGAAAAGGCTTAATCGAAAGACTAAAGCAAATTTTTAGTTATATATATACACAAATTTATAGGGACAAAGCATAGATTGGACTGATATTATTTCATAACATAACCTTGCTGCTAACAATATATTTTGCCCTTCCGGTTTCCAATTTATCTTTCTTAATTATTACCCTTGTGGAGTCAAGTTTGTTACCGCCAGAATAATGTACCAAGTAGTTACACAAACTTAAAAGCAATAAATTACCAAGTAAGAACTGCAACGATGTTAGCAGGCAAAACACGTTTAAATTTTTCAAGACAACAATCTTAGACCACGGTTAAAAATGAAAGAGAAAGAGAAAAAAGGATAACAAAACCAAAGCTAATGAATGGATATACCCGTGCATCTTCCTGGGTTTGGTTTTCTTGTGTTTGTCCTCCTTTCCTCTGTCCTTGTTCCCAATCAGCTCCATTCCCTTAATAGATACTAGGCTCTCTGTGTGACTATAGGACTCGTACCAAAGTGGATCTAAGTTGCCTATTCCATTGAGATGGCGCAAACAATTAGCTTTGGGGTCATAGAGGTGAGACTTCCGTTTATCTGACTGCGGCTCAAGTATTATCTCACCGGTCTTGAACCCCTGCTTAGGAAAATGAAAACCGTTACAAGGGAGTGGCCCAATACTAAACATCTTTGTCCAGTTAGTAGTGTTATTGTTATAGGGAGAATATTGTATAACAATATTTTGGAGGTTTGTTGGATTATCGGAGCAAAATACGGATATTTTGCTAACAAAAGAAGAACAAAGGATTAGGGTTTGTGTGTATGAATGTGGCTGAGCTTCATAGGTGTTCTTCAAGTAAACTGTTTCTCATCCGTATCAAGGTGCCTACGTACCCTATTTATAGGGATCAAGCATGACGTAGTTCTTGGGCCACAAGTTACCTAGGCGGGCTAGGGTTTTAAGAGATAAGCCAAAGTCCAAGCCCATGTAGCTAGGGCTGACGTGGCAATGAATCATCAATCCTATCCATGATCCATGGTCTAGTTGTAGAAACCCATGGCCTCGAATGGATAGGTTTGGAATGAAAGATCCAACAGGACCCCTGCGTGCGACCTTGAGAGGCCTGGCCACGCGAAGCGATCCCTGTGCTTAGCTACTCATGCAACCCTAAGTCTGGCCATTAGCCTTCCAAAGAAGAGGAGATAATGATCTCGCTGTAAGTCATAGACATGACGCAAAGCGAAGCGATCCTCCTGCGAGCATCGCCAGCGAGGCGCTGCATCGCGAGACGCTCCTGTAATAGAAGTATTATTGCCAAGATATGCCGGGCTGATTCCAATAGTGGGCATTAGTGACCCAATCTTCATCTTCTAGGCCCATCATAGATTATGAACCGTCAATTTAGGTAATCAAATCAATTTATTCATTATGCCAGATTTGGGCATAACAACTACCCCCCGAGTCCATATTGCCATTGGAGATGCGATGTGGACTCAAATAATACGAGTTGTCACCGCGAAGCGAACCCAGGAATAGATATAACCGTTGAAGTAGTCGCGACCCCAAGAATTTGAAAGGGTTTGACAGTTGTCGTGTCTCGAGATGTGTGTCCAACGGACGAGATTTCAACACGTGTCCCATGTCTTTCTCTCTCCTGATAGCTATATATACCCCTGTCACTATCATTTCCTTTTTCATTCTCACAAACACATTGTCGAAGTGCTGCCAGTTTGCTCCCAGATCAAACGTAAAGAATTTCCAGGCTCTTTCACCAGCGACCCCAAGTTTCCTTCGATTTCTTCAACCTTCTTCAAGAAAAAGTAAGTCTTTTTTCTCTTCTTGCATTTAAATGTTTATTCTTCATTGTAATTGCATGATTAGATAGCTTAAATTGCATGCGATGCGAACCCAAATAACTGCGATCCCAAAATGTCAATTTTATGATGCGACCCGTCCTCGCTATTGTAGGAGTGCGATCCGTAATTACTTAGATAGAAACATAGGTTAAGAACGTTAGCCTTTCCCTTAAGATTGCGACCCCCCATATTCTCTGTGATCGACGCGAGAACACATAGAGCCTTTCTGTCCGCTTGTTTCTTTCCTCCTTCATTTGTTTTCTGTAAGGACACACACTTAATCATTTCACCCTTTTCAGATGTCTCAAGACGATAGTTCAAGGACACCTTCTCCCATGCCTGATATACAAATCAGCGATGCTGCCGCAGCCAACATCGCAAAAGCAACAAGCACTAACGAAAGCTCGTTCAAGCTATACTTCGACCCTTTATGGTCTAACGAAGAATATACCCGTGAGGTGCCTCTGATTTCGTGGAGAACAAAGCACCCTTCAAGCTCGCGGGATCAATCTCTGGATGTATTCCCAACTGAGAACGAGCCTCACCCCATAACTGACATCGAACATGACATCGAAACTTTGACAAAGAAAGGAGATGAATTCAGCGCTAGGGCAGCGGAAATTCTCTCTAAAGTGCCTCCATCGCGAACCATGCCTCCATCACAAACCATGTCGCCCATTCACATAAGTGATTCTCCAACAGATTCATTAGGCGATGCCTATTATGACATCGAGGGAGGTGCTGATAACGAAGCCAATTCTGATGATGATGACTACGAGGAGCCTTCCTCAGATGATGGTGGCCTTGACGAAGTAGCCAGAGTTGTAAATTTCAGAGACTACGATTATGTTCCTGAAGCCTCACCTGATCCTTATGTCCCTACCCCTCAACCGGAGCTGGAGGGAGTTATTTATGTTGACGGGCCTGACCCCAAAGACATCGAGCCCGGTTCAAAAGTCAAGCCAGGTAAAGCTCGCGTACTTGCATGTCGCGATATGCCCTCAACACTGATCGTGAAAACTATCACAGAGGGTGTTAAGAGGTTCCGCCCTGAAGGCAAGATCATTTTGCCCAAGAAGAAAATGCGATGCTATCGCTTTAACCATGACGAGAACGGAGGCAGAGTGCCCAGAATGGTCCTGACGGTCCCTCTTATGAAGATAGGTGTCTCTTCTCCTCTCCACCCATTCATTAGGGATGTTTGCGAGACATACTATTTAGCTCCCATCCAAATCAGCACCAATGGATACCGATCCATGATCGCCTTGTATGTACTCTACCACAAACTTGGATACCCTCCTTTAGATGCGAAGACAATGGGCTACTTCCTTCAGCTGAAGCGATGCGGAGCCAAGGATTTCGGTTATGTCTACTTCTCGGTATGGCCAGAATTCAACAAAAAGAGCCTCCTCCCTGGCGGGATAAGTAACGCGGGCTCGTGGAAGGAGCCTTTCTTCTACGTATACGAGGTCCCTCGAGTAAAAACAAGCTTCAACTACCTCCCGGGTAAGCTACCAAGGCAATAGTCCTTTATCATACTTTTTACCTTTTATTCTCAAAACTGACAACTCCTTTGGCATCGCAGTCGCTCCAGTTCGCACCGTCTTAAAAGGTGTTGACAAACAACGAGCCGACGAGGTATTAACGAAATCCACTGCCGAGGAAAGGAACATTAGGACTCTCCTATCCATTGAGAACCTAATAGAATGTGGGTTCCTTAAAGAAGGGATAGATGCTTCCCCCGAGGCGGGGCCTTCTCATGCGAGGCGAGCCTCGAAGAAAAGAAAGGCAAGAGAAGAGGCTTCGTCTTCTCATGTCGCGATAACTGATGAAGAGGGTACTTCTAGGACCGAAACATGCATCGCATCGCATTCCCTTTTACCTCACATGCATAACTTGTTTTACTTTATGCCGAATTATATTTGAACTGCTTTGTAACTTATTCTTCATTTTTCTACAGATAAGTCTGCTCGAGGTGGAAAGAGTCAGCCTCCCCCATTTTTGCAAACCAACAAGAAAGGGGCGTCTTCAAAGGTGACCTCTGCCTCAAAGGTTCCTCCTCCTCCTCTTAAGCCCCCTGTGGCTAAGCCTTCCAACGATCCTCCACTCCAGCAAAGTGCTGCTAGGGATCAAACCCCAAATTCACCCAATCAGAGCCCTTTAAAGCGGCTAAGGAAAGATGGGCAACCTGACGGATCGTCCCAGCCAGCCTCGCGAACCGTCAATGCTACCGCGGCCCAGCATCTTTTTGCCTCGCTGGGAAGCAAATACACCGAGGAGGCTGAGGCATCCGGCTGGTGGAAGGCGCCTCCCGAGGAAAATGCCAACGCTCTGACCAAATGCCTCGCCGAAGCATTCATCCGCCAGGCTGCTCATACCAAAAACTACTTCCTGTTGGACAAAAAGAACAAGGTTCTTGAATTCCAGAAAACAGAAGACAAGCGATCCCTCCAGGCTGAATTCAAAAAGCAACTGTCTCAAGAAACCGCCTCGCTTCGCACCGACCTCAAGAATGCCAGATAGGAAAGAAATGACTTTGAGAAAGCATTTCTAGATCTGCAGAAATCCAGCGCGGAGGCTGCTAAAAAGAGCGTCGATGAGAACGCGAAGCTGGCAAGCGACCTCAATGCTGTTAAAACTGAATTGGCCACTGCTCAGGACACATTTCTGGCCCAGGGTCAAGTCTCCTTCATGAAGGGGTTCATCAGAACGATCCCTGACTTTGATTGGGATCAGCTGGGGCCAGGTAATGCTGAGTATGCTGAATCACTCAAAAAGGAGATCGCTGAGGAGGACGCTGCGGAAGCGAGGCTGGAGGAAGAGGCGAGGCTGGCCGAAGAAGCGAGGCTGTTGAAAGAAACTTCTACTGCCAATCAAGATCCACCTGCTTCTTGAAATTTGTTATATATTTGATGTAGTCTTTTGAACTCGGGATGCGGGCACCCTTAGAATGCTTCGCGATTTGTAATATTGTTTTCTTTAACTCTGATCACCCCTTAACTGAACTTGGATCGCACGGCGACCCTTTATTTATAAATTTGTGCATTTTAACTTTTCCATCCAATATTGCCTCATAACATATTTGCACAAGTAATTTAGCTTCGCTTGCTTAGTATCTTGGCTTCGAAATTATATCTTTACTTTTCGTCTTTGCATGTTAAATTGTCTTGAATAATACTAGATTTGCATGACTTTGCTTAGATTCCTTAGATTGTTGTAGCAGTAACTTCAAATGCGATCCTTGCATCGTTGAGATGGCTTGGACCTTAGTATGTTAATGTTAACAAACAGGCAAGTAAAATATACAATAAAAAGTAATTCATAAAGAAATTGAACTTTTATATTGATAAACGGGGCGAAGCCCAAACAAGTTGACAAGCGGGGCGAGGCCCGATAAGTGATAAAATGGGGCGAGGCCCAATAAATGATAAGATGGGGCGAGGCCCAATAAATGATAAGTGGGGCGAGGCCCAATGTCACTACATCATAAAGGGAGGGTGTCAATACGACCACTACCCCCCAGTATTTTGTATGAATTTATTCATGCGAAATAGATAGAAACTACCAGGAGCGATGCCTTCACTGATAGTATTTGCGCAAATGTTCCGCATTCCAAGCTCGCGGAATGACCTTATCCTTCATGTCTGTGAGGTAATAAGTTCCCTCTGAGAGAGTAGCATAAATTTTGTAAGGCCCTTCCCAATTTGCACCAAAGACACCGTGGCCCGGGACCTTAGTATTGGGCATGACTCTCCTAAGCACGAGGTCACCTGTCTTTAAAGAACTTGCTTTGACCTTTCCATTATAGTACCTCGCTGTCCTCTGTTGGTAAGCCGCGAGGCGAAGCTGAGCCTCGCTTCTTGTTTCTTCTATCATGTCCAGGTACAATCTATGATTCACTTCGTTTGCTTCGGGATCGTAGTGTTCCCTTCTAAACGACCCGGAGCCCACTTCAACAGGGACCATGGCCTCGCAGCCATATGTTAGGGAAAAAGGAGTCTCCCCAGTTGTGGTCCTTGGGGTCGTGTTGTATGACCACAAGACCCTTGGTAATTCCTCAGGCCAATTACCTTTGCTCTCCTCTAACTTGGCCTTCAAAGTATGTTTGATGATTTTGTTGATGGCCTCGGTTTGACCGTTTGTCTGGGGGTGACTTACAGCTGAAAAACTCTTCTTGATCCCCAAGTTCTCACAGAATTCTTTCATGTCCTTGCTATCAAATTGTTTTCCATTATCTGATATGAGCTGATAAGGAATCCCATAGCGACACACTATTGCCCTGTACACAAAGTCCTTGAGTTTCTTTGCAGTAATAGTGGCAAGTGGCTCGGCCTCGGCCCACTTGGTGAAATAATCAACGGCCACAACTGCATACTTGACACCTCCCTTGGCCTTAGGTAGCTCCCCAATTAAGTCAATGCCCCACATAGCAAAGGGCCATGGGCTCGTTAGCGAGGTGTGGTGGGAGACAGGAGCGTTGCTGTAGTTAGCGATCCTTTGGCAATTATCACACTTCCTTGCGAACTCAAAAGCATCTCTCTTCAAAGTAGGCCAGTAGTACCCTTGGCGAAGAATCTTTTGGGCTAGAGAACTACCCCCCGAGTGATTGCCACATATTCCTTCATGAACTTCTCTGAGAATGTAATTGCATTCTTCTCCATCCACACATCTTAGGAGCAGGGTGTTGAACCCTCTTCGATATAGGACCTCGTCATAGATGACATAGCGAGCCGCCTGATATTTGATTTTTCTTGCCTCTTTTTTGTCTTGAGGCAGGGCTCCACTTTTCACATACTCCCATATGGGGGTCATCCAGGTCGACCTTGGGGTCGCTATCTCCATAACAAACTCCTCTGGCACACTGGGCTTTGTCTGAATTTCCAGTGGAATAATTCCAAGTAGGGTGGCCTCGCGACGCGACCCCAACTTTGCTAATGCATCAGCCCCTTGATTCTGTTCTCTTCTAATATGAACCACTTTGATATTGTTGAACTTTTTCATCAACTTCTGTGCACACCGCAGATATAGTTCAATTTGCTCACCTCTAGCTTGCCACCCACTCCAGAGTTGATATGTTACTAGCATGGAATCGCTGTAAGCTGTGAGATTTTCTACCTTCATTTCCAATGCAAGTTTAAGACCAATGATGAGGGCCTCGTACTCTGCTGCATTATTGGTGGCCTCGAAGGTGAAATGTACTGCACTTTGTATCTTGCGACCTTCTGGAGTTACCAACTCGATGCCGGCACCAGCTCCTTCCTTATTTGATGCTCCATCAACATATAGTTCCCACCACGAGGCGGAATTTTCTTTCTTAGCCTCGCTAGATGCGGTCTCCGGGATCGGTATGATAGCTATTTTATCTTCCTCAGATTGAGGAGGGAATTCCAGAATAAAGTCTGCAAGTGCCTGACCTTTAATGGGACCACGAGGCTTGAACTCAATATCAAATTGGCTGAGTTCCACTGTCCATTTCAACAATCTCCCCGAGGATTTTGGCTTATGCATTACCTGCCTCAATGGATAGGCTGTGCGAACCTCAATGCTATGGGCCTGAAAGTATGGCCTCAATTTCCGCGAGGCCAGCACCAGGGCATAGGCTAGCTTCTCCATGTTGGTGTAGCGAGTCTCAGCATCTAACATCCTTTTGCTAACATAGTACACAGGATACTGAACTTTCCCCTCCTCGCGAACTAGCACTGCACTGACCGCATGTTCTGACACCGCGAGGTAGACAATGAGCGTCTCCCCGTCCTTGGGCTTAGATAATACTGGTGGCGAGCCAAGTTGCTCCTTGATGTTCTGAAAAGCCTCCTCGCATTGAGGGGTCCACTCAAAGTTTTTTCCAACCTTTTTAATTGCCTTGAAGAACTCGTGGCATTTATCTGATGATTTAGAGACGAACCGGTTAAGGGCTGCGATCCGTCCCGTTAGACTCTAAACTTCCTTCACACTTCTTGGGGATCGCATGTCCACCAAGGCCTTTATTTTTGCTGGGTTCGCTTCAATTCCCCTGTGATTGACAATGAACCCCAAGAACTTTCCGGACTCAACTCCAAAGACACACTTCTGTGGATTGAGCTTCATTCTGTACTTCCTCAGTATATCAAACATTTCAGCGAGGTGGGCGATGTGATCCCCAGCCTCTTTGGATTTCACCAGCATGTCATCTACATAAACTTCCATTGTCTTCCCAATCTGCTTCTCAAACATCATATTAACGAGCCGTTGATAGGTGGCCCCAGCATTAAGGAGACCGAAGGCCCATAAATAATAAATAATAATTTATTCATCTGGATTATTGAAGGCCCATGGCCAGATCTCTCAAGATCGCATGGGTGGAGGCATCCCTATGCACAATTACATTGAAGGCCCATGGCCAGATCTCTCACAATCGCATGGGTGGAGGCATCCCTATGCACAACTACATGTACATGTACATCTACATCAACATCTTATCTACATCGAAGACTCCGCAAGACACATCATTATGTGATTGCATCAAACACATCCTTATGTGGTTGCATCAGACACTTGAAAAGCGTGTACGCCAGTTCGGGATATATACAAGCGCCAAGGTCCTAACTAGACAACAAGGATCGCAATGGATTTCAAATATATTATTTATGCTCGCACATTTGAAAACCTTGGCAAATATATTTATCCTATAATGGTCATCGCATGGTGTCACACTTGCATCCGCATACGCCTAACGAGCACCGTGGTGCTCTAAGTGTTTTTCTAATCATCTATTTTTAGTTGTTTCAGCGACTAAAGAAATTTGGAAGCTTGAAGAATGTTTAGTTCTCCACTACAGCAAGCTACACTGAAGAACTGAGGGCTAGTTGTTATGCCATAATAATCTCCAAAATTTCTAATAATTCTTAATTATTAATTCAGATTAATAATTATTACTTAATCACTAAGTTTTATCCTCTCCCTGAAACGAGGAAAGAATCAATCTCAATCAATAACGGAAAATATCTCCAAACGATATTCTTCAAATCAGGAAGATATCACAACGATAAGATTAAATCAGATAAAATCAGTAATTACCCAGATTAACGAAGTTTATCCCTAAAGTCTCTAAGGGATAGACACAAATCAATTTCACAGAACTGCGTGGGCTTGATCCAATATAAATTGGTATGTAGGCATCTTGGCAGAAGAGATGACCGATACACGAGACAAATCGAGACACCTGCCAAGTCCAGCCCCCTCTTTTTTCATAAATCCTAAATCCCTAAAACAGCCATATTCATAATTTGCTCTATTATTCCAGCAATCCTCCAATTTCGTGTTACGAAATTCCTCCAACAACATTTGGCGCTAGAAGGAGGGGATTTATTATTTGTGGAGGACAAATAATTTTCTGTCCGAGCGAGTCCTACCCCTCTTTCCAGTCAGGGTTGGTTTGATCTGTTAGGACATCCTCGAAGTCATCAACGAGTTTTTTAGGGGGGAGTTTGCTTCCTTCCCCAGGTGCTCTACCGCCTGTCCTTGCATTCCTCTTCGATCCTCTGGAACTATAGCGCCTCTCTACCTTTGCGACCCTTTCATGCACAGCGGTCACCTGCTCACCGAGGCCTTTTAGGAAAGACATGACCTCGCTGTTCAATGTCACCCTCTGTGCTGGGGGAGTGTGCTCCTCCCTGTTCCCAGTCTGAGAGTTGTCCTTGGACGCTTCGTCCTCTGGGGGACCTCTTGTCAGCGGATCGTCCTTGTTCACCTTATGCGACCCCGGGGTCTCACCATCGTTCCTCTTCTTGTGTGATTTAGTCATCGTTCTCCCAATTCAATGACTGCCCCTCCTTCTAGCGCCAAATGTTATATGGAGAATATTGTATAACAATATTTTGGAGGTTTGCTGGATTATCGGAGCAAAATACGGATATTTTGCTAACAAAAGAAGAACAAAGGATTAGGGTTTGTGTGTATGAATGTGGCTGAGCTTGATAGGTGTTCTTCAGGTAAACTGTTTCTCATCCGTATCAAGGTGCCTACGTACCCTATTTATAGGGATCAAGCCTGACGTAGTTCTTGGACCACAAGTTACCTAGGCGGGCTAGGGTTTTAAGAGATAAGCCAAAGTCCAAGCCCATGTAGCTAGGGCTGACGTGGCAATGAATCATCAATCCTATCCATGATCCATGGTCTAGCTGTAGAAACCCATGGCCTCGAATGGATAGGTTTGGAATGAAAGATCCAACAGGACCCCTGCATGCGACCTTGAGAGGCCTGGCCACGCGAAGCGATCCCTGTGCTTAGCTACTCATGCGACCCTAAGTCTGGCCATGAGCCTTCCAAAGAAGAGGAGATAATGATCTCGCTGTAAGTCATAGACATGACGCAAAGTGAAGCGATCCTCCTGCGAGCATCGCCAGCGAGGCGCTGCATCGCGAGACGCTCCTGTAATAGAAGTATTATTGCCAAGATATGCCGGGCTGATTCCAATAGTGGGCATTAGTGACCCAATCTTCATATTCTAGGCCCATCATAGATTATGAACCGTCAATTTAGGTAATCAAATCAATTTATTCATTATGTCAGATTTGGGCATAACAGTTATCATTCAGCAAATACAAATCAACGGTTGGGTCCGGTGATTTGGGAGTAGCCTGAACTATGGCAGCAACAGAATCCCTATATTCAAAAGGATGCACCCAAGTATCCTTATTTCTAAAGAATTCTGGATACTGGACCTTGTTATACGACCCCGTACAAGGATCAAACCAAGCCAATATTTCGTGCTGAAATCCCATAACATCTTCTGGCATCTCATCTAGTCCTACAAAGTAAGGAACACCTCTAACAATAAAATTGCAATGCGGCAACTGTGGCCAAAACGAGATAACACCAACCTCCTTCCAAAAATCCCTCTTCACGGAATAAATCTCAACCCGAGACCCTCCAAAACCAGAAAAAAAAAATCAGGAATACGAGATGAGGTTTCAATCCTAATAATTTTATAATCATCCGCACCCTCATCATACCCCAAACCAACAGACGTTCGTGTCACCCCCTCAGAACCCGAACAACTAGGTAATTTCGGAATCTTGACAGGTTTCCACTGATTAATACTCGGGCTCCACAACACAACAAACCTCCCATTCAATTCATCAGTATGAGTAACCAAAACAACCCCATTAATCGACCCCGCCAAAACCATCCTTTTCGAAAAATCAGTAAAATTAATTTTCTTAGGATACCCAAGATTATCCTTAGCCCTAGTATCAATATCAAGCAACTTAACAGGACTATCATCGACACGTAACAGAGAAATAAGCTTATAGTTCTGATTACGCACTTGGAAATTTCGATGATTATAAGCATTAAAAATGACATGAGTGTTATTAGCAATGTTGTAATGCAGATGCATTTTAATGAAGTTGGGGTGGTTGATAAGAGCATACCAGGCCCTGGAAACACACTTGAATCTCACCAGGGGCTTTACCGGGGTTCGACACAGGATTTCGATAATTAGGTCTCCTGGTAAGTATTTTACAAAAAAAATATTTGTAAAAAATTTAGTATCATAATATGATAATGTATATAATGTAGTGCATAAATATAATTATATTACCTACAAGTTGCAATTATTTATGAAATGATCACTTCAAATTGGCACCGATTAGAAATGAAAAATTACTAGCAACACAAACATATGGCCCTCGTGAAACACAGACCCTTATTATATAAATAAATTTTAAATAAACTCACATTTTAAATATTATTAAGAAAATATACTTTGGAAAGTGCAAGTTATACTTATCAACTCCAATTTTTTCAATCACTAAATTTAAGGGAAATCAAAAGGTTAAATTACTCACATCTCATGAACTAAGGGGAAGCCATAACATTTATCAAGTGGTTATCAGCAAAAAATCTCTTAAATCTGACATTACTGAATGAACATATCGATAAATTCTTTTGTCAAACAGATGACATTTCCATGATCAGGGGAGTTCAAAAGACGGACTAGAATAATTAGTAGACACTAAGACACATGCTAACAAAGTAGCATTGCCCAATCTGATCCAAGAAGTTAACAGTGATCCAACATTTGTCCATAACAAGTCATATGATAATGATATCCTTCAACCGACAAAAGTTGCAGATAAAGCTAACTTTCGAGGTAATTGAAGTTCACTCAAGAGCACGACTTCTATGTCACTACAACGGTTCTGAAGTAATAGAGAAAAGCACTACACAGAAAATTAACAGTCCTCTAATGGTTTCACTCCTGCCTGCACCACTATCCAACAGCAGATATACTTAAAGATGCAACACTGATTCAAATTCTTTGGACAAGAACTCAGTCCTGCAACAGAAAATTAATATATATGGGCGTTAGTAAAGACTAACAACAGTTGAACATACAACAGAATGACTTGCCACTTGAGGATAAGTTAGCAGGATTAATGCTACTAACAATGTATGTAACTCTGAACCATAGCACAAAATGAAAAAAAAGGGCACGACTAGTAGAAAAGAGAAGATGGTGTACATATACTAATAAAGGAAAATGTTGCAAGCAGTAGAATTCATATTGAGGCTATGCCAAAAAAATGATCCCACAGCCTTCAACCTAGCTTTGCTCGACAGGACCAAATTGGCTATCAAAGTTTTTGATTGTACTCTAAATAAGAGCTACTTGTAATGACATTTGAGGGTACTCCGGGACAAAAAGGTTAAAAGGATTGGACACCAGACTGTTTGAACTTAAAATCAGCATCTTTACCAATTCTACATCCTTAAATGAATTCTACATATGAAATATACACCCAAAATATCAGAGTACTTCGTAGGTACCCCTAGGCACTCGTGCCTCAACTGCTCCACATCTGGTTGAGAGAGAGCAATAAAACAGCCTCAGTCATTATTATAAATTTATAAACATATCATTAAACAGAATATTAGGTACTTAATCGTAGCATCGGTATTTAGTTACTGCAAGTAAAAAAACAAGAACCTCATTCTACGGTCAACTAGTCGAGTAAAAGGGCTATCAGTTTGGCTGTTACTAATAAAAGAAGCACAAAAATAAATCACATCAATATGAAATGGATAGAGAGGCACATGATCAATAAAATATGAGACAGGCCAGATATATACACGTGGCTGCAGGGCAGCAAGCAGCTTGGACCGATAATGTTTACAGGTCATAACACAAACATTCTCACAACACTTCTTGTGCCCTTTAGCTTTCATATGTACCTTTCATGATTCTTATTTCATGGGAGTCAAATGTGTCACTTCTGGAATAATGTACCGCTTAAGCGAGCTTGAGAAGTGCAAAATCATACCATAACAAGTCTACTACTAGTAACTGTATTAATATCAGCAAGTTACAACTGACCAACTCAGAAACCCAGAATATCTCATAGATATTTATGGTCTTTTTTAATTGTAACATCAGATTGAAATAGTAGTCATACTATTTTTTCACTGGTTAACATGCAAGTGTATTAATACGTGCCTAACGAAATAAAGTAGATTTTAGAACATTGTTGTGCTAAACATGTTCGATGAAACTTATCCCACATGGCAGGAATCTCTGACTCTTTAGTCACAACATGCTTACTTTAACGTGACACTTTAAAATTAACTACAGAACTCCAGCTACATTGGTAGTCGGTAGATCAGTGAAGGAACATGCCTTTTAAGGTTGGATTAATGAACCATTAAAGTCATGGCTAGTGCAACAGCAGTCTAAGTTATAATCTTCATAACCTATACACAACTTAACATTCTAATCTCTAGACCAACTTTTTGAGTAGTACTACTTTTGATGCTCTACATATAAAACAATCCAGCACACTGAATACTTATCACCTAAAGATTTCATAACAAGCTTAAAGCACAGAGCACAGGATCAACTCATAACAATATCAATTTAATGAATGTACATACCGGTTCTTATTCTTGGAGTTAGTCTTCTTGTTGTCTTTGTGCTCCTTCCCAATCTGTACCATTCCCTTAACACGTACTAGGCTCTCTACATGACTGAATGACTCGTACCATAATGGACCCAATGCCTCAATTTCGGTGTTAGGAACCACAAGGTTTGTTTTAGGGTCACAGAAATAAGTAACCAGGCTGGAAGCAACATTCTTGATCCCTGTCCATGTCTCAAGTACAATCTCACCAGTGCTTAAGCACTGAGGAATCCACAGTCCTTCAAACACAAATGGCCCAATACTATACATCTTTGTCCATTTAGCAGTGTTCTCATCTAGAACATACAAATCAACCATCTCGTTCGGACACTCACCAGGAGAGTGAATTAGAGCGGCAACAGAATCCCTCAAGTTCAATGGATAAACCTTAGTACACTTATTCTTCACATGTCGTGGATACAATATCTTGAAATAGGAACTTGTAGAAGGATCAATTTTTCCCAAAACCTCTACCGGATCAGGAGTCTCTTCATCCCCTCCATCAATTCCTACCCAATACGGAACACCTCTGATGATAAAATTACAATGCCTTAAACCCTTATCAGCACAAAAAGGAAGAATGCCCCCTCTACCAACATCTACCCAACAACCCCTATTCGCAGAATAAACCTGAAGAAACGACCACCCAATATCTACGGGAGCAGGAACAATGCATATAATCTTATAATCATCACTCACCGCATCATACCCAAACCCAACCGACATATCATACGAAGACTTAGCTTCCGAAAACTCAATCGGACTCCAATAATTAATACCCGGGTTCCACAACGCAACAAACCTCCCCAACATTTCTCCCAAATGAGATAAACAAACCACCCCATTAATCGAACCAGCAACAACCATATTCTTGGAAAAATCAGTAAAGTTAATCTTTCTCGGGTAATTAGGCCTAGTCGTAAACTTCCTATCAATGTTCAGTACAGGTATAGGAGAATGATCAAGGCCTAACAAAGCAATCACCTTCCTACTATTACACAACACTACCTTGCTTCTTAAAATATTAAAACCAAGATGCATTTTTATAAATGTAGGATGATGAATAAGAGCAAACCAAGACTTACAAACACAGTTGAATCTTACCAGGGACTTAACAGGGGTCCTGTAGAGTATTTCAAGGATGAGATGAGCTGGAAGAGTCTTTACAGTGATGGGTTTGTTTTCTTGAGCTTCTGGTGGGCTTGAGTGATGTTGGGGTTTTTTGGGTTTGTGATATTTCTTCTTGGTTTTGCCATTTTTCACCATTTTTGGCTCAGTTGAGCTTCAGGGTTTTAGGGTTTTTTTTTTCTGGGTTGAAGTGTTGAGAGGGGTTTGCTTTTTCAGTGACAATTCTAGAAACATTTGTCTTTTGAGTTTCTATCTTAAAAAATGTTTGAGTTTCTGTCCAAAATGTTTGTGGTGGAAATAAATCGTCATGCTCAAATTTTTTATTCGTTTTTTTGAATAATTGGGTTGGGATCCGAAAATCTGGTACAATAAGCGGCTTAAGTTATTTAACGGCACCCATTTATTCGTTTTAATATAAAGAACGAAAAATTGAAAATTTATTCATTTTAGAGTATTCTTCCTAGGTTCAAAGTGGAACAATATGGTTAGTTTTTAAGAAATTCGAATCCATGTAAAAAATGAAAAGAATAACTTTCATAATTAATCATAAATATTTCAGTACAAAAATACAATTTTTTGTTGGAAATAAATCAAATTGACATGTTTTACGGAGTACAACACATTTTTAATAGTAAGCACATGAAAGTGAGCTCTTTTACTAGATAATATATGACCGGACTAAAAATTTGTTTTAGAGACTCAGAAATGTGGTTACAATTTTTTACAACAGATCAAGTTAGTGGACTTCGAGTCCTGCAGCCAAGAAAAAACAATGCAGTAACGCAGGCTACTAGAGGCAACATGAACACTGTTGGCAAATATCATTGTTGTGTGACATGCAACTTGGCTTCCTAACATATATAAACAAGAAAGCTTAGTGTACAACAAAATAACTTGCCAGTTGCCACTTTTCTGCTTTTATCTTCTTTTGTTTCTTCACAAACCGAAACATCTGCAATGTACATGTCAAGGAACACACTGGACATATGTGATTGTCGGATTGAAAATTGAACAGAATTGCAGTAGTTATGTACTACTGTCTACTCTCTATGACCTTATGTTAGTTTATACGATTCATCCTCGTTTCTATACTTGGATAACAAAGATGATGTTTGGTTAGATTAGTACTATTAGAATATTAACCAGGCCTTCCTCTATCACCTTAAGGTTTTAGATCCTTAAGGTTTTAGATGAGTTGGTTACTTAACACATTTTACATGCTGACCACCTGGAACTAACTAATTACTATTCTCCCCAAGGTGCGACAAAGAAAATGTTCACTAATTTGTTGTGGCAAGACCAGGATGCAAAACCATGGGGGGCCAAAATTTAAAATTTTGAAAACAAGAAAAACTGGCAAAAAGCTTTCAGACGAGAAGATTAGATAAATAAATCCATTTACTTGTTGATACCGAAGTCGGATACAGGGCCTGTGATAGAAAATTTAACCCAAAACTAGTTCACCTACAAGTAAAATAAGTCCTTTGTAAATCTCCTTACTAACAAAATACAAAAAGAATAAAAGATTTTGTAATCTATATGGATTTTGGGATGGAGGAATAAGGTAGTTATTCAGTAGTTTATTAGCTATCACTACTACAATTGCTAACTTCTATTAACAAACTTACAGGTTGAAAGACATTCCAGAATGGATATGCCAAAGCTACTATAGAGCAGCAAAGAGAGCAATTTAACATATAAAAATGTTTATGGCCCCTACTGTATCGAGATTAAGAGAACATCTCTAAGACTCTTTAGGGTAGTAGGATTACGTGACTAAACAAATCTGAGCTTACAAAAGAGCAGATTTGTGATTTTCTGCCCGTGGATCGCTTTTCTCCAAAGCAGCAACATGTAAATCCTTTCTCACCAGCATGACCAAAACATTTATTAAGCTCCAGGCACATGTAGGTCGAGGATTTATATCATGCTAGATAATCAAAAGTAGCTAGCAACAAGCAGGCTATGATAACAGTAAATTTTATTTACGTATGTAGTTATTTTTTTCCTGACCATTTGTTGGTGAGTTTTAGTAGGTACATGCATGAAAGGTATAAACAATCTGGTTTACTGAAGAGTAGACTGAAGAAAGTGAAAATTGTAAGAGTTCAACTGAGAAAAAAGTCGGTACCTGTTTCCAATATGAATAAAAGTCGTCACAATTATTATCAGTACTAACAATACTACAGATGTTATATAAACATCTGTAGCCGATTAATCAGAGGTACAAATTAGTTAAAATAGATCCAAATTAAGCAAAACAAAATAACAATGAAACCTGATGGTAATATAGCAATGTTTTAACTCAAGTAACATACAGATCCTCACTTACAAACATAAAAATTAGAAATAAGAGAAATGCATAGGTACATACTCTTCCTTGTCACTTTAGGAGAGTGAATATCCGGATGCCTATATTTAGTGTACAAGTATGGAGATTGTCACTCTCATCCAGGTTACTGTCTGCCCTGCAGAAGTTTCTCTCTTGCCACCTGCAACTGCTTAATAGCAACACTGATATCAATGCGGTTTCTTGGCATCTCTTCTGAACATAATATCCCTACTTCAAATATTGATGCTATGCATATCTCCATGGCAGCGCTGCTGTGTGATTGTTTTACAGTCAAGTCATGTTTTTCTTGATATAGAACAATCCGTGGATCAACAACGTCCATCACTCTTTCTGGGAGTGTCTTCCTCACAAAGTCATGAAGATTATTGTCATTGTCCATTAATATGCTGCTATCTGTAGGCCGCTTCCCCGAGAACATTTCTAATAGAAGAATTCCATAGCTGTACACATCTCCCTCTAAAGATATCTCCCCACCCATTCCATACTCTGCATAACTAAGAGGCTTATAAAATTGGCAAAAAAAAAAAAAACACATTTTATGATATACGAGTCATAGGACAATCCTCTAAGTTTCTAAATTCTTGTATTCAAGATGTTCAAGCAAAAATAGTAATCGTGCAACTGAATATTAGAAGTAGTGCTCAACATTGATAAAACAAAGTATAAAAAGTCACCTGGAGGAACATATCCAACTGTTCCATGTACACCAGTTGAACTCATTTGTGCTTGATTGATGTCAGTTGCATTAGAAAAGGAAAACTTCGCCAAACCAAAATCACCAATATGAGCAACGAAATCCTCGTCAAGAAGAATATTACTTGGCTTTATGTCAGAATGAATAATACTTGCATGACTGTGATGATGTAGGTAATCCAGTCCTAGTGCAACATCAATGGCAATATTTAGTCTCTGGAGTAGATTCAAGTTTCTTTCGGTCCCTTGATAGGAAGGAGTTGGATGCAACCAGTTGTCCAAACTCCCATTGGTCATGAACTCAAAAACTAATGCTTTGAAGTCATTTCCCTTATAATCAGTGCTAGAGCATGCTGTGATGATCTTGATAAGATTCCGATGACGAATATTCCTCAAGGTGTCACACTCTGCCAAAAAACTCTTGCTTGCTCCACGTACTGCAATGTTAAGAACCTTCACAGCAACTACCTGTTCTTCTGATTCAAGAATTCCTCTGTAAACTGAACCATATCTTCCTTCACCTAGCAGATTGATTGGGGAAAACTCATTTGTAGCTAGGAGAAGATCTTGGTATGAAAGTTTAAGATATTGATTGTCCTTGAATACTGGGGCAGGGTCATTCAACTTCTTGTAGTTTCGTCGTCGATAACAAATCAAGCCAACACATGCTAACACGATACCAAGGGGTACGAGAACTAGGATTAGTATTATTCTCAGGGAAAATGCTTTTCTCTTATTACTCAAGACTTTTACAGGACAGGCAGGCAAATGCAATGCTTGGATACCTCCACAAAGCTCCAAATTTTCAATGACAGAAAAAGCACTTAGGTTTAAAAACAGACCTTGTACAGGAACTTCACCTCCAAGTTTGTTGTGTGAAAGATTGAGAAATTCAATTAGATGAAACTCACCAAAAAATCTTGGAATGTTCTTAGAAATATTATTCCTCGAGAGGTCTAAAATTCGAAGACTTTTCAAAGCTTTAAAAGAAGATGGAATGGTTCCTTGAAAAAAATTTCCTTCCATGTGTAGCTCCCCCAACATCACACATCCACCCAGAGTAGTGGGTATATCTCCCGTCAATTTGTTGTAAGAAACATCTAGTAGAATCAATTGTTTCAAGCTTCCGATGTTTGATGGAAGTGACCCATTAAATAGATTCCGTGACAGATCAAGGTCCAAACATTGGGTAAAAAACCCAATTTCGTCGGGTATTACACCGCTAAGCCTGTTGTTAGCCAGGTACAATTTCTCTAGAGTTGAGATGTCAAACAATTGAGTAGGTATACTTCCTTGGAGCATATTATTCCCCAAATCGAGCTGAACTAATTGAGTAATGTTGCCAATGGAAGTTGGGATTGATCCTGAAATGTTGTTATGAGACAAACCTAGTCCGCCTAACTTTGATAGCTCTCCAATTGATTCTGGAATGGTCCCTGTTAACAAGTTGTTATCCAATTCAAGTACTCTCGTGTTCACAAGTTTTCCAATTTCACCAGGTATGCTTCCGTGTATAAGATTTTCGGACATATACAGTTGCTCCATAGTGATGGAGAGATTTACAATTGAATTTGGAAGCTGCCCTCTTAAACCACTCTTATCTAAGCCCAATACCTGTAGCTGGGTACAGTTAACCAAAGAACTGAAGAAGCTCAAGTCATTGGCTCCAAGTGGATTTTGACCCAGACTTAAATATTGAAGAAGAGGAAGGCTGCCCCAATTATTTGGTATAGGCCCAGTAATATTGTTTTCCCCAATTTCAAGTATAACCAAATTGGACGCATTAACGATTGAGGGTGGAAGTGGACCTGAAAATCTGTTTCCACCAACATAGAACTCTTGTAGCTTAGGACCCAAATCTGTTGGAAGCGTTCCTTCTAGCTCATTCTGGTTAAGACCAAGAAGATAGAGGAATGAATTGTTGTAAAGTTGTAGGGGAACCATACCTGACAAACTGTTTGTTGACAAATCAAGATACTCTAATTTTGCTGCAAGATGAGAAACATCAAAAGGTATCCTCCCCACTAGATTATTTTCCTCTAGATAAAGAATACGGAGAGATGATATATTCCCTATCGACGGTGGAATTGATCCCGTAAAATGATTTTTTCCAAGATCAAGCATCTCAAGCTTAGACCAAGAAGAAAAATCAGTGGGTAGTTTTCCATCAAGATCGTTGGAACTCATACTGATGTTTCTAATATCTACACAATGACTCAAATTGGCTGGAAATGCACCTTGAAAATAATTGTAGTCCAGATGAAGATATTCTAGGCGAAACAGTCGACCAACTTCATCTGGGATGCTCCCCCTTAGATTGTTACCACTTAGATGAAGATAACGAAGCGATGATATATTCCCTATCGACGGTGGAATTGAACCACTTAAATAATTGTTTGCAAGACCAAACATATAAAGCTTAGACCATGAAGCGAAGTCAATAGCTAATTCTCCTTCAAGATCGTTGTCATGCATACTGATGTTTCTAATATCTACACAATGACTCAAATTGGCTGGAAATGCACCTTGAAAAGAATTGGAGCCCAGATAAAGATATTGTAGGCGAAACAGTCGACCAACTTCATTTGGAATTGATCCATGAAAGTTGTTATCATAAAGGTAAATTTCCCTTAGAAATGAGAGGTTTCCAACATGAGGAGACAATGTACCCACCAAGTGTAAGGAGGAGAGGTTAAGTGATGTTACCCTCTGTCTTTTGCGGCTGCATGTAACGCCAGTCCAGTGACAGAATTGGATGGAATTGTTCCATGTGTCTAGCACATGTAATGGGTCATCTGTTATTGAATGCTTAAAAGAAAGCAACGCCTGTTCATCATCAGTGACATTGCTTGAAAATGAAAATACGAATGTTGCTGAGGTTCCGAATACTAAAACTAAGAGAATGTTGAACCTGAGAAAACTGAAAATCATGGTTGAGGATTAAGAAGAGAAAATGCTGCAGTGGTGATGTATTGGTAGTGAATATTCAGCAAAACACAATTCTCTATATTTATCAAATAATTAATACTAGAAAACAAAGTTAGGCAGCTATAGTCAAGATCAGTTGAAAAAGAAGGAAGTAGAAATCAAGATGGGTGTAGAAATCAAGTGTCTCTGTCCATTTATACTACTGTAGTTTTATATTTTATTATTATCAGTAGCACCCGATGACCCATTTCTTTTATCATTATTAGTAGCAGCCAATAAGGGTGAAATTAAAATAATTGGACGTAAAGAAGTGTTGCTGATAATTTAGAATTTTGTAAGATGGAATATAATAGCACTTTGTAAGTTCAGCAATACAAGTTTTATACCACAACAAGGTTTAAGGCTTTTAGCCAATGGTATTGGACAACAAATTGTCTTGAAAGATTCGAATCGGGACTATAAAGTTTTGTTTGACTGAAGAGAAAGAAGAGAGTGTTAGAATATAATATACAACCTTCTATAAAATACAAAATCGAATTTGAGACTGAGGCAAAGAGATAACCAGCGCAATCGGAATGGCGAATTTGCGGTGAAATGAAAGATTGAAAACTGAAGAGAAGCCGCGTAGGCTATTGGCGCAACCGGCCCTAAAACTCGCCCGGAAATGAAGAGCTTGGTATTGGTGTGGATAGAGCTTGGTATCGGTGTGGAATGCCATGTATCGGCAGAGAGGTTGTGTTATTGCATCGATGGTTTATGCTGTTATGCAACAAGTAATAAAGACCATTCCCCCTATACATTTAGGAGAGCTTAAACAAAGAAGTTGTGAAATATAATCTTTTAAGAAAACAGGATTTTAACACAACTAAATAACTAATTGAAACACTGATCCAAAAGCAGACATTAATCACCAAACATAACCAAACCACTTTCTTATATGTGTGTAAACAAATTGGCCTTGAATTCTCCTCGAATTTAAGACCTATAATACTCATAGCATATATACACACAAATAAAACTTTCCATTAACATGAAACCAAAATTAAGATTGATCAATTTGAGGCAAATGAGTGAAGATTACCCGTGAAATTTGAAGGATGGATTGGAGGATTAGCCATGACCACGATACTGAACAGCTACCGGCGCACCTGGGCTTTGTACCTTTGAAAATCAATCGCCACAAAATGCAGTGGGGGCTCTGTATCGGTGAGGATGAGGGCTTTGCTGCGTGGCAGACATGTTAATTTGCCAAAAAAAAAAATTCTCGCAATTTCACAGGGATTATATTTGCTCTTTTTAACCTTGTGTTCTCCTATTATTGAGAGAATAGATAGATAGATACATAGACAGATGGATGTGTTTAGGGCTGGGAAAAATATTAAAAAAATTCGATATTTGTTCGAAATATCTGCATTCATATCCGAGAAAAAACGGATATTATTTGTATCAGTAACAAAACGGATATTATCCGTATCTGCACCCGACAAATACGGATACGAATATTGATATAGGCATATTCGTATCCGAAAATATCCGAATCCGAAAATATGAGTAGCACTCTATGGAGAACCACCTTACGTGGAGAACCATGGAGAACCCTATGATTCTGTAATAGAACCAATTTTTTTAAAAAAAATTTCTGATTCTGTAACAGAACCAATTTTTTTTTCAAAAAAAAAAATTTCGAAACAGCCACGGCATCACTGCCACGTCATCACTGCTAACGTGGCACAGCCACGTCATCACTGCTGATGTGGCACTGCCACGTCATCGATGACGCCATCATTGATGATGTGGCACTGCCACATCAATAGTGATGACGTGGTAGGTGACGTGACACTGCCACGTCAGCTTTGCCCAGGATTTTTTTTTTTTTTTTTGTAAAACCGATTTTTTTTTATAGAACCAAAAAAATAAAAAAAAATTTGGTTCTGTAATAGAATCAGAAATTAGCATAGAATAAGTGGCTCTCCACGTAAGATGGTTCTCCATAGAACAATGTCCTATATATATATATATATTTGAGAGTTTACTGTTGAGACTTTAGGTCGACTACTGTAATGTAAGTCCTAACATATTCTTTCAATCTTTTTTTTTTGTTCGAAGTTAATATTTAATTTTCTTAAATTTAATAATATATTATTAATATAAATTTTATAATATATTTTCATTTACTATATAAACTAATTCTAATTAAGGTTAAGAAGACTTTAACATTTAAAAAATATTAACTTTGAACAAAGAAAAAAAGAAAGATTGAAAGAATACTGTAATGTAAGTCCTAACATATTCTTTCAATCTTTTTTTTTTGTTCAAAGTTAATATTTTTTAAATGTTAAAGTCTTCTTAACCTTAATTAGAATTAGTTTATATAGTAAATGAAAATATATTATAAAATTTATATTATTAATATATTATTAAATTTAAGAAAATTATAACATTTAAAAAATATTAACTTTGAACAAAAAAAAAAGAAAAAGATTGAAAGAATATGTTAGGATTTACATTACAGTAGTCGACCTAAAGTCTCAACAGTCAACTCTCAAGTCCTTATTCGAGCAAAACCTAATCACCGCCCCCTCAGACTTCAGTAATCAGTCCCGCCTCTCGCAGTGTCGCCACCTCTCGGCTCTCAGATTCAATCTAGATATTCTTAACCCTAATGTCTTATTCCTAATTTCGACCACTTCATTTAAGGTATGTTATTTAAACTTCTTCTAATTGAGTATTCAATTAGTTGCTGTAATAATTATTAGATTCTTGTATATTAATTTAAGACGACTTTGATTGGGTTTCAGATTTAACACGACTTTGATTGGGTTTACTCTTTGATTACCAGTTGTATTGGGCGAATCACCAGTTGTATTTAAGACGACTTTGATTGAATAATGGAACAAGGTATTATCATACGTTTACTCTTTGCAATGATTCATTACAAACTTATAATTATTCAACTTGAGCCTTGTCGTTGGTGGATATGATAACCCCTTTTGGTAATTGTAATTGAGAAATGGGGTTTTGAATTTAGTGGCATTATAATGTTGTACTTTTATGAATTGATTTTTGTTATTTCCCAGTCATGCACCACGAGATTGTAGAAGGGGGGGTTGAATACAATCTCAACTAAATTCTTTCGAAATGATGTGGCTTAGATCAAACTGTTATAAAAACAGAAAGAAAAACAAGATAAACAAATTATCTAATCATACATACAACACGAGATATAAAAAATCTCAGGTGGGTTGGCTTGAAATCTTAATCCACCTGATGGTTGTATTTGAAGATAATTCTCTGTGTAAAAGTACACAGCTGCGGATTACAAAGTTTTAGTGTTTACAAGAAAACCTAAAGCTATCAACCTTGTGATCGGTGTTTTCTTCTCTACCAAAACTATGCTGCTCATACAGCTTATTTAAACTATATGAAGACAAGTAAAAGTTACATGAAATGTGATGATACATTTCTGGTATAACTTGTCACACACACATGCTCGAAGTGTAACCATTTCTGGAATTATCTTGAAAGTTTTCTTTACTTGATTTAGACAATCCCAGCATGCTTCAAGTCAGTGTACGTTTCTTTCTTCAAAAATAACTAAGTTCTTGAAATGACTTAGCTTCCAAGCCCACGTGATGCTTTATGCACAAGATCTTTTTGCTTTGGATTTCTGTCTCTGAAAATAACTTTAATCAAAAAGATAATCCTTTTTAAAGTCAATAAGCTTTTCTGCTTATTGAGCTGTGCTCGAACTTCACAGATATAACGACTGATCCTTATGCATTCATCAAGATATCCTTTGAATCTTTCAGTAGAAATGTAATCATGTTGGAGGTTGCTTCCACTCTTATTGTTGCCCTTGAAGTTGGATAAACAGTGACTGATTGCACCTTTCATTTGGAAGAGTTTTAGCCTTCAAATATTTACAATTTGACTCCCTACTCGTAACATCCTCTGTGTAATTGATCACTGTCTATAAGTCACGGGTTGCAAAGTAATTCAGGGTTCAATCTTCATTCGATATGTTCCATTAGAGAACTCTGTAATATTGTGGAAACAGGTTGAGTTCTCGAACAGATAAATCTTGAGTTCTCGAATGATGATTTTTCTAATAGTTCCTTATAGTTATAATACCCCCAGATCCGGGGTCGGGGATCGGGTCGTTACGGTCTTATATTTCATACATAATACTCGACTTGAGTCCAAAATCAATAAGTAGCATGCTGTGACCCCACAATAATATCCACTCACACACACAGTTATAGTCCCATAGATGAAATTGAAATAAGTCTTACATAAAGGGTGTACGAATAAAAGTTATTACAAGCCAAAAAGGATAACATCATAAGTTTAAAAGCTTTTGCCGTTGATTAACATTAATTATACATATAATTAGGCTGGAAGCAAAAAAACTGTCTATCTATGCTACCTCAACAATGGCAGCTAGCATATCAGCAGGGAGTCCTGTGGGTCGGGTAACCTGCTTACGCCGAGTGCGCCTGATGCGAGCCATCTGTCCTTGCTGTTGTTGTGACATAATAAATAAGCAAGGGTGAGCAATAGCCCACCAACAACAATATAACTGAATAATGATGATTATATATATATATATATATATATATATATATATATATATATAGCAGTTCAAATATCTTTGAAACCACATGCCATGCATTAGCAAAGATAATACCAGTATAAGGTAAATGATGAAGTTACGAGGTAACTCAAAGCATATATATTCCAATTATGAATACTTTTCCAATACTGCCAACAATGATAATGTTGCAGAAAATGAATGAATCTGAATGATGAACTAATGCTGGAGTATTCACCGCGCCCGCTGTTCCAATCCTTACGATGATCAGTCGCAGATTGTACAGCTCAATTTAGATTTACTACCGGTAGAAGGAAGAGTTGACGGATTTACTTGTCTACCGCCCTGTTAGATCTCCCCGGTAAACGGTTGGGCCAATGGGATGGACCGGCGCTACTCGGCCTCTTACGCGACTCCAAGTTCGAAAAGAAGTTCATGACTCTAAACGTAAAGTTCGTCCCCCTTTCCCCAAGTATAATACTTGTTGATAAGACTCCACAAAGTAGTCGTATCTAGTTGGAAAGGAAAATTCAACATCATATCTCCCAAGCTGCTGCTTGTTAGAGGATACCATCTTGTTCCAATAATCTTACCCTTCGAATGATGAGAGGGTACACAGATGCAATAGATAGCAATTCAAGTTGCGAGTGAAAAGAATACTTTTCGAAAGATTTATGACTAGGAAGTCAACAAGATAAATAACATTTCTCAAGTAAGGTTCCCTTATTATTTGGAAGATAGATTCGAAGGAAGAATGACATTTTGAGAACCTTTCTTTATATAATATTAATAATAATCCGACTCCGAAGAAATTTTATAATAATCGAAGGTCGACGATAATATTTGAAGTCATTTCAGAGTATTGGATAAATATTCAGAGAATATTTATTGCATCAGAAATAGTTACAGAAGACTTATAACTACGAACGAATATTTAAATCGAAGTATTTCTTAGAATACTTCTCGAATGAATAAGGAGAAAATATTTATTGAATAATTAAATATTTAAATGAATATTCGAAATAATATTCATTTAAGTAATAAGACTTGAAAGGAATATTAAAATAATATTCGATAAATAAATAGAACATCAGATGAATATTTAAAATAATATTCATTAAGTAAATAGGAACTTAAATGAATATTCACAAAATAATATTCATTTAATGAATAATATTCTAAATGAATAACAAAATAATATTCATTTAGAAATCCAAGCTTTAAAGGAATATACGAAATAATATTCGATAAATGAGTCGAATTTGAATGAATATTGAAAAATAATATTCATTGAATAGATAACGTTCAAATAAATATTTGAAGTAATGATCGTTAATTAAATAATCTCGGACGAATATTCAAAATAATATTCGTCAACCAAATAATGGAAATTATTTACTTAAATATTTCCCTCGAAAGTAATTACGATGTATCAAGAAGTACTGACTCCCGGTCTATATTCAATGAATACGATATATATGCCCTTCTCTAAGGGACTTATCAACAACCGGCTTATAACTGATTATCTATCTGGCTTATAAGCCAACAATAATCAAGAAAAAAGTATAACAATATGAATTGAAAACAGGCATGCATGCAATGGCATATGTATAACAACATTCATATATATATTATCACAACAACAGTTCCAAGTATTGGAAACTTGCCTGGTAATCGAGTACGAGTAGGGGTAGTGGTAGTGTGTCCCGGGTCAGCTCGGCGATCTATAAATAGTCAGAATATTCGAGATTAATAACTTAACACTTTTTAAAAGGCTAAGTATCAACTTAAGTCGAAACATGTTTTCGAATTATCTCGTTATACACCTTTTAGTGTAACTCTTTTTATTACCGATACGATCCGACATTTGTTCGTTATTAAGACATGTCATCATACTCGCACTTAGTATATACTTAAGTCGTATAAGTTCTAAAGTCGGTCGATTACGTACCAAGATTATACCTTGAGTTTTATCGCTCGTTTTCTAAGTTACAACTAAAGTTATACTTTTAAGGGGTTCGTTCGCGTTTAACCTTAATTCAAATATTTTTATAAAATCGAAAAACGATCCGTTTCACATGAGGTTTTCTCTCACACCTTCCTTTTTACGTCTAGTATTTAATTACCATGATTCGCCACTGACTTACGTATTTTACAAGGGTTCAATTTTAGTTACGAATTCTCGTTTACGGTTTCGAACTACTTTAGTAAATCGACCGTAAATCCTACACCGTAAGTCCATTTCACACGATCTTTATATCAAAACGAAGCTTGGAACATTATCTATCTTATCATGGCAAAATACGAAACTGGACAGTGAGTTCAAGCTACTGTGATGCACGGTTTTTAATGATTAACGAAAATTCGGCATTATGACGTCTATGTTTACGCGATTTCCAAAGTTTTCACATCACCGTGAACCAATCAAGCACTACACCCCATCAATTCTAACACATGATAACATCATGACTAGTCTAACAACATCTCATCTCAACCATCTCATGGATCATAATCCAAACAACAACCATAATCAACTAATAACATAGATCTAAGCATAACATAGCATACTAACACTAAATTACCCATAAAACCCATAAAACTCAAAATGATACTAAGGGTTTTTGAGCTTGTTACCCTCCTTAGAGAGTGATGTATCCTTACTAAACCTTGATCTATCCTTGAGTGACCTTAAGCTAGCAAGATCATTCAAAAGAAACATGAAAATCAAAGGTTAGTTCATAAGAAACACTATTCACCCTCATCTTTCTTGATTTCTTTGAAAATGGAAACCATGGAATTTGGACTTGAAATTTCTAGGAGATTAGTTTCTTGAATTATAGAACTCACCTTAAAAATTAGAAGATCAAACAAGGGTTGGAAGTTTGATTTTTGTTTTGGAATTAGCAAAGGGCCGAATGTTTGAAGAATGGAGAGGAAATGGATTTGCTTGGTTGATTTTTTGGTAATAATGCATAAAGTAGCTTAGCTTGGATAATATCTCATCTTACCTTACTTTAATAAAGTGATGATGCACTAGATGATGTATTTTGCAAGCCAAGTGTTGATCATTGGATGGTTCTAAGCTAACTACATGGTTTGCTTTCTAAGTACTAGTTCCTTTTTCCTAAGTGTGCTAGTTACATGAGTCCACTTGGTTGCTAGATATTTTCTAGTATCTTATGCATGACTCTTGCTTCCTCTGCTTGTTTCTTTTGTCCGGTTATTGCTCATTTCGATTGATCGTTCGTAGGAATATCTCACGAATTTCTAATTAGGGTTTTACCGGAAACCTTCTTAATATTAATACTATCATTCTCCATCTTTCTTACTAACTTTCGAATTTAAATTCCTTAAATCCCTTCGTTAAATCCTTAATTCTATCAGTGTCCAGGGAATTCTCGGAGAAAATAAAAGTGCGGTTTTTCAGAATCCGACAGCTTTTACAAACACTTATTTTCCCCCTAGATCATTAATACGAACTCGGAAATCCGTTCCGAATACTTCTATATAGCGTCGTCTAATAATATTCTCATTTCCACAAAAAACACTATTCCCTCTTTATTCTTTCTTTTATTCCCTATATTTATGACAATGTCCTTGTTCACTCTCGGGCGTTCCTTAACCCTTTCACGGAACCACTTGACTAATCGTTATCGATCTGGATGACATGTGAATATTCCCCTACTTGGAATTGCCATATCTTGTTCCCTTAGAAGATAGATTATTCTTATCTAAGTTGTCAACCATTAGCATTCTTCAAGACATATAAATATTTAAATTGAATTTCATTCCATTCATTCAGAAGATCAACTATTACATCGTAGCCGTAACCAGTATTCATTCTTACATCATTATATAATAAAAAGTTTTAATTCTATCCAAAATCTGGGTTCTTACAGTCTCCCCTCCTTAAAAGGATTCCGTCCCGGAATCAGTTTGAAAACAAATGGGGGTACTTCTCTTGCATTGTGCTTTCAAGCTCCCAATTTGATTCTTCTACATTGTGGTTCTGCCACAAAACTCTGACTAGCTAAATGACCTTGTTTCGGAGCACTTGTTCTTTCCGGTCTGTGATTTCCACAGGTTGCTCTACATAGGTCAAGTCTGGTTGCATATCCACTTGCTCATACTCTACAATATGCTTGGCATCTGGATTATACTTCCTCAGCATCGAAACATGGAACGCATTATGCACCTGCTGTAGATTCGGGGGCAATGCCAGTTCATAAGCTAGTTCCCCAATCCGTCTAAGATCTCAAATGGTCCAATGTATCTGGGATTCAGCTTTCCTTTCTTTCCAAATCTCATTAAACCTTTCCAAGGTGACACCTTTAAGAACACTAGGTATCTCACTTCGTATTCTTTGCCTTTCCGAGCTAAGTCGGCATATTTATTTTGTCGATCCTGGGCTGCTACCAGCCGTCCTTTGATTAGATCTACTGCATCTTTAGTTGGTTGGACCACTTCGGGCCCGAGCATCTTTCGCTCCCCAACTTCATCCCAATACAAGGGAGATCGACATTTCCTTCCATAAAGGGCCTCATAAGATGGCATTCCTATACTTGAATGAAAACTATTATTGTAGGAAAACTCAATCAATGGCAAGTGATCATCCCAATTTCCTTTAAAGTCTATAGCACAGACTCTCAACATATCCTCTAGCGTTTGGATGGTCCTTTCACTTTGCCCATCTGTCTAGGGGTGGTAGGCTGTGCTCATGTTCAGCCGGGTTCCTACACATTCTTGAAAGCTTCTCCAAAACCTGGAGTTAAATCTAGGATCTCAATCGGATACTATTGCGACTGGAACTCCATGTCGCGCCACTATCTCTTTTAAGTAGATATCTACTAGTCTGTCGACCGTGTACCTTTCATTGATCGGGAGAAAGTGAGCTGACTTCGTCAGTCGATCTACAATTACCCATATGGCATCATGATTAGCCTTGGTCCTTGGTAAACCTACTACGAAATCCATGGCTATGTGTTCCCATTTCCATTCTGGAATCTTTAAGGGGTGTAGAAGTCCGCTGGGCCTTTGGTGCTCTGCTTTCACTCGTTGGCAGGTCAAGCATCTGCTTACCCACTCCGCTACGTCCTTTTTCATATTGGGCCACCAGTAATACTCCTTCAAATCCCTATACATCTTGGTGCTATCGGGGTGCACGGAGTACCTTGAGTTGTGTGCCTCGTGTTAAACCTCATCCTTGAGTTCCTGAACATTTGGGATCCATATCCTGTACGTGTACCTCATGATCCCTTCCTTGTCTCTTTCACACTTAATTTCTTCCCCGGTCATTATCTCTTCCGTGGAGTTCTCTTCTTCCTCCATTATCCGTTCTTGACATAGTCTAATCTTTTCTAGCAATGGAGGTTGGATTCTAATTTCCATCAACTTTTCTTGGCCCCCTTCGGGTAGCTTAATCTCAATTTCCAACTTCTCAAAATCTTTCACTAACTCTTCCTCTGAAGCCATCATCTTGAGCTTCTCTTTCCTACTAAGGGCATCAGCCACCACATTGGCTTTGCCCGGGTGATAACGAATCTCACAATCATAGTCTTTAATTAACTCCAGCCACCTCCTCTGGCGCATGTTAAGCTCTTTCTGAGTGAAAATGTACTTGAGGCTCTTATGGTTAGTGTAAATCTCGCACTTTTCCCCTTACAAGTAGTGTCTCCAAATCTTTAAAGCGAAGACTATGGCTGCTAATTATAGATCATGCATGGGATATCTGATCTCATAATCCTTCAATTGCCTAGACGCATATGCTATTACCTTGCCGTGCTGCATAAGCACGCATCCCAATCCTTTATGCGAAGCATCACTGTAAATCACGAAATCTTCTTTTCCATCAGGTAACGCCAACATTGGGGCCGTCACCAACCTCTTCTTTAGCTCTTGGAAACTCTTCTCGCACTTTTCAGTCCATTCAAATTTCTCAGTTTTACGGGTAAGTCGAGTTAACGGAGCTACGATCTTCGCAAAATCTTGGACAAATCTTCTGTAATATCCGACTAGTCCGATGAAACTCCTTACCTCAGTTGGAGTAGTTGGTCGTTCCCAATTTGAAACTGCTTCTATCTTGGAGGGGTCAACCAACACTCCTTCTTTATTGATCATGTGCCCTAAGAATTGCACCTCATTTTTACAGAACTCACACTTTGAGAATTTGGCATATAACTGCTCCTTCCTGAGTATTTCTAAGGTTATCCTCAAATGTTCAGCGTGTCTGCCTCTGTCTTTGAGTAGATGAGAATATCGTCAATGAAGACTATCACGAATTTGTCCAAATATTCTTTGAACACTCTATTCATTAATTCCATGAAAGTTGCTGGGGCGTTGGTCAATCCAAATGACATTACCAAGAACTGATAATGTCCATATCTGGTACAGAATGCAATCTTCGGGATATCTTCAGGTTTAATCTTCAGTTGGTGATATCCCGTTCTCAGGTCAATCTTAGAGAAGTATTCAGCGCCTCTTAGCTGGTCAAACAAATCATCTATCCTGGGTAGTGGATACTTATTCTTTATGGTTAGCTTGTTCAACTCTCTGTAGTCGATGTATAACCTCATACTCCCGTCCTTTTTCTTAACGAACAACACTGGTGCGCCCCAAGGCGACACACTGGGCCTTATCATACCATTATCCAACAATTCCTGTAACTGCTTAGCTAGCTCTTTCATTTCTACTGGGGCTAATTGGTACGGGGCCTTCGAAACCGGCACCGTCCCCGGGGCTAACTCGATGGCAAACTTAATTACCCTATCAGGTGGTAGTCCGGGAAGATCTTGTGGGAACACGTCCTCGAACTCATTAACTACCAGAATGTCCTGCAATCTAGGCGCTTCCTTCTGGGTGTCTATAACGTAAGGTAAATAAGCCACGTCCCCTTTTCGTAGCAATCTCTTGGTTTGCGCCATGGTCAGAATTGTCTGGGTCTGTCGCATCTCCTTAAACACTATTTCTTTCTTCCCTGGGGTTTTAAACTTAACCTTTTTCCCTTTACAATCTATATGCGCATTATTGCGAGACAACCAATCCATTCCCAAAATGACATCAAATTCCCCTAGCTTAAAATGAATCAAATCGACATAGAAGGATCGTCCTCCTATTTCTAATTTACAATCGGGGTGAATTTGATTAACAGGTACGACTTCCTGATTAGCTATCTCTACTTGTAAGGAATCCCTTAGTTGCCGGGTCTTAAGTTTCAATTTATGCATAAAATCTCTAGATATAAAAGTCTTAGTTGCTTCCGAATCAAATAAGACATTTGCACTGACTGAATTAAGAGAAAATGTACCTGCTATCACATCCGTGTCCCTCACGGCATCTTGCACTGACATGTTAAAAGTCCTGGCAGTTGGGGGTCTATTGGAGGCAGCCTTGCTCGCCCCAGATTCTTCTGGTTTGTTCCTTGGGCAATCCTTCCTCATGTGCCCTTGCTGTTCGCACTGGAAACAAGTGGTGCTATTAGGGATGATCGTGGTGCAAGAGGTAGCATAGTGCCCAGCTCGCCCACACTTATAGCAGTTTATCTGCTTCAGGTTGCACACACCGGAATGCCTCTTCCCACAGGTAGTACATAATGGTAAGGGGGTCTAGACTGGTAGGAACGGGACAATCCTGCTTGCTGGCCGCCCTGGCTCACTGTTGCGCTCACAGATGGTTTAAACCCTTCTCTTCTCCCAGGTAGGGAAATGGTTCCTCTGTTAAACTTGGTTAAGGGTTTTCCTCCAGTGGACCCTCCACCCATACTAGCATACTTTCTCTTTATTCCCCCTTTTTCTCTTTCTCTCTGCATTTGATCACTTCCAGCTTCCACAATAGTTGCCTTCTGCACTAAGGTGGCATAATCCGTAATTTCTAAAACTGCCACTCTATTCTGGATCCACTGTTTCAACCCTTGTTGAAACCTATTGGCTTTCTTTTCCTCTGTGTCCACGAACTCCGGAACAAACCTTGATAACTCAGTAAACTTGGCCTCATAGTCAGCCACTGACATATTGTTCTGTTTCAGCTCTAAAAACTTAAGTTCCATTTGAGTTTTCATGAACCTCGGGAAGTACTTTTCCAGAAATAACTGTTTAAACCTATCCCAGGTTACGATAGCATCAGTCTCCATATTCTTTTTGGCCTCCCACCAATAATTGGCCTCTCGCTTCAATAGGTAAGTAGCAAAGACAGTCTTCTGGGCCTCATTGATACTCAGAATCTCGAAAGATTTTTCCATTTTCTTGATCCAGGCCCTCGCCTCAACGGGATCAGTCGATCCGTGGAACTCTGGGGGCTTAAGGGACTTAAAGGCCCTGAAGGAATTTGACACTGAAGTGTTGTTTCCTGGTGGTGGTTGGGGGTATTGGTTCAAATTATGCCTAAGCAGATCCATAAACTGACCCATGGGGTATCCACCCTGGTTCTCCATTTCCTACTCCACTTTAGTTTTCTCCCCCTTCTATTTCCTTCTCAAAGTCTTCAGAGTACATGGGTTCATCCTCTGCTCCATACTGGGAATCTTCTTGCTCAATATAATCCTGATCTTGCTCTTCATTATATTCAGGGTTTTCCTCATGTTGGTTGTGACTTTCTTGGTCAGTATATTCACGGGGGTTAGCCCTAGTGCCCATTCGTCTTGGAGGCATTTTACTGAAAATTTGGACAATTATACATTAGGTTCACTTACCTGCCTTAAAGTATTTCTCCTTGCAAAATTTGTTACATGATTGGATTTAAGATCCCACAATTCTATATCGCATGGCAACTTAATCGAAAGCAGTACATATGCTAATAAACTCGTGATCGCATCCCAACAAAATTGAAATAACTGAAAAGGGAAACAAATATATACCAAGTACCAAAAAGGTACAACATCTGAGTTACAACGATAGTTTAAAGTACAACCATCCTAACTACTCAAAAGTGAAATATGCTGTCTATCTGTCTAGTCTGCAAAAAGGGAAACTAAGTACAATGAAACCATCCCTACAAAAGCCGGCACTACTACGTCCGGACATGACTAGACAACTAGACTACTGCATCATTGCAACTGAAATCAGCCACCACGATGAAACATCATCCGAACCCTCCTCATGGCGATGCAGAAAATCTCCTCGGCGTCTGCTCTGGATACCATACCATGCCCATCATTAGGTAACTGTTGCACCCTCACCCGAGCCCTCAGCTCGATGCGGGTCACAGCCCTATACCCAGCCCGATCACTGATCGTCCTCCGGCCCTGCAACCTCATACCGGCGGCTCTCTCCGCTGCTAGCTCCCTCCTAGACTCTGCTAATCTGGCATCCGCCACTGACAACTCTATATAAAGCCCGTTCATAATCAAGTTGTGAACATATACTGAGACTCCCCTTATCGGGACATGGGGTGGGGTGGATGGCTTAGTTGGAGCTGCAGTCTCTGCCTGATGGGGCTCTGGGGTAGGCTCTTCAACCTCATCGGAAAATGGGCTCATAGGTAGTGGTGGTGGGGTAGGGGCTCTCTCAACAGAGAGGGGTGGTACTCGTAGTCCGGAACTCCCTACGGCATCATCCACTGGCTCATCCTCATCAACATCCTCAGACTCAATAACATCAGTATCAGCATCAACCTGGACCTCCTCAGGGTCCTCCTCCTCCGACTCAATAACATCAGTATCCTCATCAGGAAAGTGCTCATAATACGGGTCTCTAGTCCGGAACATGTCCTCATCATGCTGTCTCGCAGCTGCCTCCTGGGCAGACAAGTCGCTCGCCTACACAAGATGAACTATGTTACTATCATGATACTTAAAAAGTTCCCGTAAGGGTTTTAGGTGAACCTGGTAAGGGTTCTTATTATATTAGTGAATTTTATTATTATATAACGTCGTATCATCTCTTGGGATATATAACTCTCGCTCTGATACCATCTCTGTAACACCCCTAGATCCGGGGTCGGGGATCGGGTCGTTACGGTCTCATATTTCATACATAATACTCGACTTGAGTCCAAAATCAATAAGTAGCATGCTGTGACCCCACAATAATATCCACTCACACACACACAGTTATAGTCCCAGAGATGAAATTGAAATAAGTCTTACATAAAGGGTTTACGAATAAAAGTTATTACAAGCCAAAAAGGATAACATCATAAGTTTAAAAGTTTTTACCGTTGATTAACATTAATTATACATATAATTAGGCTGGAAGCAAAAAAACTGTCTATCTATGCTACCTCAACAATGGCAACTAGCATATCAGCGGGGAGTCCTGTGGGTCGGGTAACCAGCTTGCGCCGAGTGTGCCTGACGCGAGCCATCTGTCCTAGCTGTTATTGTGAGATAATAAATAATCAAGGGTGAGCAATAGTCCACCAACAACAATATAACTGAACAGTGATGATATATATATATAGCAGTTCAAATATCTTTGAAACCACATGCCATGCATTAGCAAAGATAATACCACTATAAGGTAAATGATGAAGTTACGAGGTAACTCAAAGCATATATATTCGAATTATGAATACTTTTCCAATACTGCCAATAATGATAATGTTGCAGAAAATGAATGAATCTGAATGATGAACTAATGCTGGAGTATTCACCGCGCCCGCTGTTCCAATCCTTACGATGATCAGTCGCAGATTGTACAGCTCAATTTAGATTTACTACCGGTAGAAGGAAGAGCTGACGGATTTACTTGTCTACCGCCCTGTTAGATCTCCCCGGCCAACGGTTGGGCCAATGGGATGGACCGGCGCTACTCGGCCTCTTACATGACTCCAAGTTTGAAAAGATTCATGACTCTCAACGTAAAGTTCATCCCCCTTTCCCCAAGTATAATACTTGTTGATAAGACTCCACAAAGTAGTCGTATCTAGTTGGAAAGGAAAATTCAACATCATATCTCCCAAGCTGCTGCTTGTTAGAGGATACCATCTTGTTCCAATAATCTTACGCTTCGAATGATGAGAGGGTACACATATGCAATAGATATCAATTCAAGTTGCGAGTGAAAAGAATACTTTTCGAAAGATTTATGATCGGGAAGTCAACAAGATAAATAACATTTCTCAAGTAAGGTTCCCTTATTATTTGGAAGATAGATTCGAAGGAATAATGACATTTTGAGAACCTTTCTTGATATAATATTAATAATAATCCGACTCCGAAGAAATTTTATAATAATCGAAGGTCGACGATAATATTTGAAGTCATTTTAGAGTGTTGGATAAATATTCAGAGAATATTTATTGCAACAGAAATAGTTACAGAAGACTTATAACTACGAACGAATATTTAGATCGAAGTATTTCTTAGAATACTTCTCGAATGAATAAGGAGAAAATATTTATTGAATAATTAAATATTTAAATGAATATTCGAAATAATATTCATTTAAGTAATAAAAATTGAAAGGAATATTAAAATAATATTCGATAAATAAATAGAAAATCAGATGAATATTTAAAATAATATTCATTAAGTAAATAGGAACTTAAATGAATATTCACAAAGTACTATTCATTTAATGAATGATATTCTAAATGAATAGCAAAATAATATTCATTTAGAAATCCAAGCTTTAAAGGAATATTCAAAATAATATTCGATAAATGAGTCGACTTTGAATGAATATTGAAAAATAATATTCATTGAATAGATAACGTTCAAATAAATATTTGAAGTAATGATCGTTAATTAAATAATCTCGGACGAATATTCAAAATAATATTCGTCAACCAAATAATGGAAATTATTTACTTAAATATTTCCCTCGAAAGTAATTACGATGTATCAAGAAGTACTGACTCCCAGTCTATATTCAATGAATACGATATATATGGCCTTCTCTAAGGGACTTATCAACAACCGGCTTATAACTGATACGTTATCTATCTAGCTTATAAGCCAACAATAATCAAGGAACAAGTATAACAATATGAATTGAAAATAGGCATGCATGCAATGGCATATGTATAACAACATTCATATATATATATATATATATATATATATATATATATATATATATTATCAAAACAACAGTTCCAAGTTTTGGAAACTTGCCTGGTAATCGAGTACGAGTAGGGGTAGTGGTAGTGTGTCCCGGGTCAGCTCGGCGATCTATAAATAGTCAGAATATTCGAGATTAATCACTTAACACTTTTTAAAAGGCTAAGTATCAACTTAAGTCGAAACATGTTTTCGAATTATCTCGTTATACACCTTTTAGTGTAACTCTTTTTATTACCGATACGATCCGCCATTTGTTCGTTATTAAGACATGTCATCATACTCGCACTTAGTATATACTTAATCGTATAAGTTCTAAAGTCGGTCGATTACGAACCAAGATTATACCTCGAGTTTCATCGCTCGTTTTCTAAGTTATAACTATAGTTATACTTTTAAGTGGTTCGTTCGCGTTTAACCTTGATTCAAATATTTTTATAAAATCGAAAAACGATCCGTTTCACATGAGGTTTTCTCTCACACCTTCCTATTTACCTCTAGTATTTAATTACCATGATTCTCCACTGACTTACGTATTTTACGAGGGTTCAATTTCAGTTACGAATTCTCGTTAACGGTTTCGAACTACTTTTAGTAAATCGGCCGTAAATCCTAAACCGTAAGTCCATTTCACACGATCTTTATATCAAAACGAAGCTTGGAACATTATCTATCTTATCATGGCAAAATATGAAACTGGACAGTGAGTTCAAGCTACTGTGATGCACGGTTTTTAATGATTAACGAAAATTCGGCATTACGACGGCTATGTTTACGCGATTTCCAAAGTTTTCACATCACCGTGAACCAATCAAGCACTACACCCCATCAATTCTAACACATGATAACATCATGACTAGTCTAACAACATCTAATCTCAATCATCTCATGGATCATAATCCAAAAAACAACCATAATCAACTAATAACATAGATCTAAGCATAACATAGCATACTAACACTGAATTACCCATAAAACTCATAAAACTCAAAATGATACTAAGGGTTTTTGAGCTTGTTACCTTCATTAGAGTGTGATGTATCCTTAATAAGCCTTGATCTATCCTTGAGTGACATTAAGCTAGCTAGATCAATCAAAAGAAACATGAAAATCAAAGGTTAGTTCATAAGAAACACTATTCACCCTCATCTTTCTCTTTGAAAATGGAAACCATGGAATTTGGACTTGAAATTTCTAGGAGATTAGTTTCTTGAATTATAGAACTCACCTTAAAAATTAGAAGATCAAACAAGGGTTGGAAGTTTGATTTTTGTTTTGGAATTAGCAAAGGGCCGAATGTTTGAAGAATGGAGAGGAAATGGATTTGCTTTGTTGATTTTTTGGTAATAATGCATAAAGTTGCTTAGCTTGGATAATATCTCATCTTGCCTTACTTTAATAAAGTGATGATGCACTAAATGGTGTATTTTGCAAGCCAAGTGTTGTTCATTGGATGGTTCTAAGCTAACTACATGGTTTGCTTTCTAAGTACTAGTTCCTTTTTCCTAAGTGTGCTAGTTACATGAGTCCACTTGGTTGCTAGATATTTTCTAGTAGCTTATGCATGACTCTTGCTTCCTCTTCTTGTTTCTTTTGTCCGGTTATTGCTCGTTTCGATTAATCGTTCGTAGGAATATCTCACGGATTTCTAGTTAGGGTTTTTCCGGAAACCTTCTTAATATTAATACTATCATTCTCCATCTTTCTTACTAACTTTCGAATTTAAATTCCTTAAATCATTTGAAAATATTTATTTGAAGTATATACATTTATTTCTGGCCTATTTTATTTAGAATCATTTAAATGTTTACATGCTGTCTAAATATTATATATTGTGGACAATCTAGTATCAAATGGGATACAGAATATTAGATTGTTAAATACGGTTTATATAATATAATAAGGTTCACAGCACAGGTGGAGTTAGACAATTCACTGGAATGGCTGTAGTATTATTTAGATTAGTTTATATTGACTATTAAATAATACTAGTATACTTTGTGTATATTGAACATGATCAAATTTAGAATTGTTCCCTTATACTGATTACGAAGGTGAACTAAGATTCTATGTTATTATTAATGCTTAGGTTCTTAATCCAGATATAGTAATTGACACGTGTATATTATTTACATGTTTTGATTTATATATAAAATAATTCTTTTGATTTATTTCATTATATTTTGGGTGATGATATAATATATATGGTGAATATTATTTATTGAAGGAATCCATGTCCTGATAATATTCGGGTTAATGATGTCCCCTTGAAAGCTCAAAAAGATTTAAGGGAAATTCTCAATGGTACCACTGTATTTTTGGCTTTTGCCAGTGGTACCATTACGTTTTTGACTCCTCTAAACGGTACCCTTAACAAATTGACTTCTTAACAGAAATACCATTATGTTAGAAAAACGTTATCAAAACGTTAAGTAGGGTTTGGGACCAATATTCAACCTTTTTTCTTGTTGCATACTGTAGCGCATGGCCGAGATTGTTCTTATATTTTTTTAACAGATTTGGGACCAACCAGTATTCTTCAAATATATTTTAGGGAAATTCTCAATGGTACCACCATACTTTTGGTTTTTGCCAGTGGTACCATGTCCTTTTGACCATACTTAACGTTTCTACAACATTTTTTTAACAAAATGGTATTTCTGTTAGAAAGTCAATTTATTAAGGGTACCGTTAAGAGGAGTCAAAAACGTGATGGTACCACTGGCAAAAGTCAAAAGTACAGTGGTACCATTGAGAATTTCCCAAGATTTAATTATGTGAAACCTTGCAGGTGGATTTATTCCGACATAATTAAATAAAGGTTGAGTGGATGATCAAGGATAAAAGATATTAATTAAATGAATTATCAGTAATTTATTTAATTAATGGACATGCGATATTTTAAACATGGGGAATTTAATAAGCAAATAATATTGGAACCGAATTAATTAAATTACGGTATTGGGAAAGGTAGTGCAAATATTAATTCTTTAGTGGATTGAATTAATATTCAATTACATTGGGCTATGCCCAAGATGTAATTAGAAGGCCCAACCTAATTGTCCATGATCCCTATTGTAGCCCTATATATATTCCTATTCTCTTCTTGCTAGGGCGGGTAGAAAAAATTTTGTAGCCACCCAGGAGCAAGAAGAGAGGTGAACTTGAGAAGACGAAGGCCACACTTCGCTCAAGGGAATTTGGGAATACAATAGAAGAGCGTGGAATCAACCGTTAACAAGGTGATTTTTCTATTCGTACTCGTTAATTTATTGTATCAAAAATCGCAGTGCCAAGATCTGATTGTCCCAACAATTTTCTAGTAGCTTATGCATGACTCTTGCTTCCTCTTCTTGTTTCTTTTGTCCGGTTATTGCTCGTTTCGATTGATCGTTCGTAGGAATATCTCACGGATTTCTAGTTAGGGTTTTTCCGGAAACCTTCTTAATATTAATACTATCATTCTCCATCTTTCTTACTAACTTTCGAATTTAAATTCCTTAAATCCCTTCGTGAAATCCTTAAGTCTATCAGTGTCCAGGGAATTCTCGGAGAAAATAAAAGTGCTGTTTTTCAGAATCCGACAGCTTTTACAAACACTTATTTTCCCCCTAGATCACTAATACGAACTCGGAAATCCGTTCCGAATACTTCTATATAGCATCGTCTAATAATATTCTCATTTCCACCTAAAACACTATTCACTCTTTATTCTTTCTTTTATTCCATATATTTATGACAATGTCCTTGTTCTCTCTCGGGCGTTCCTTAACCCTTTCACGGAACCACTGGACTAATCGTTATCGATCTGGATGACATGAGAATATTCCCCTGCTTGGAATTGCCATATCTTGTTCCCTTAGGAGATAGATTATTCTTATCTAAGTTGTCAACCATTAGCATTCTTCAAGACATATAAATATTTAAATCGAATTTCATTCCATTCATTCAGAAGATCAACTATTACATCGTAGTCGTAACCACTATTCATTCTTACATCATTATATAATAAAAAGTTTTAATTCTATCCAAAATCTAGGTTCTTACAAAAGCGAGTTCTCGAATGACTTCTCGAATAGTTCATTTTACAGACTTCTCGAATAGAGCAATCTGAATTCTCGAATTAGGACTTCTCGAATAGTTCATTTTACAGACTTCTCGAATAGAGCAATCTGAATTCTCGAATTAGGACTTCTCAAATAAACCCTTTGTGTAGTGTAACACCCCCAGATCCGGGGTCCGGGATCCGGTGGTTACGGTTTCCAATTCTGTCCATAACAATTGAACTTTCCTTAACATAAAATAAATTACGTCTCTATGACCCAACACAACAATATAAAACACACCCGTTATAGTACCAGAGATGAAATCAGAGTCACAATCAAATTTTTATTAATCACATTATGAGTTCTTACAATCCAAAAGAATTTCAATATAATTACATACTCTTTGCCATCCATTTACATAAGTCATACTAGACTATATTCTAGGTACTGAAAGAATAAATATATCCTACCAATAGCTTCTTCTTCAGCTCTGGTAGTCTCATCGTCCTCGCCCGCGTCGAGTGCGCCTTGTGCGAGTCATCTGGTCTAGCTGTTGTTGTGATATAATAATAAAGCAAGGGTGAGCAATAGCCCACCAACAATAATAGATAACTGAACGATAATGTATAACAGTTCAAAAGTATCTTTCAAACCATATGCAATGCATTTACGGAAATGATGCCAGTATAATATGAACGATGAAGTTACAAGGTAACTTAAAGTATTTGTTTGTAGAAATATCTGCTACATCAAAGTAAGCGAGATATCCTTATTGTTATTAAGAAGAGGAACTTGCAAGAAAAGGTTGCAATTCCAGTTATGACCCTTTTCCAACTCTGCCAACAGTAATCATGTTGCAGGAAACAAATAAATTTGGATGATGAACCAATGATGGAGTATTCACCGCGCCCGCTGTTCCAATCTTGATGATCAGTCGAGATCGTACAGCTCAATTTAGATTTACTACCGGTAGAAGGAAGAACTGACGGCTTTACTTGTATACCGCCTTACTAGCTCTCCCCGGCCAACGCTTGGGCCAAAGGGGATGGACCGGCGCTACTCGGCCTCTTACACGACTCCTAGTTCAAATAGAATTCATGATTCTGAATGTAACGTTCGTCCCCCTTTCCCCAAGTATTATACTTGTTGATAAGACTCCACAAAGTAGTCGTATCTAGTTGGAAAGGAAAATTTACCAATAACTCCCAAGCTATTACTTGGTAACGGATATTAACTTGTTCCAGTAATCTTACCCCTCGAAAGATGAGAAGGTAAGCAACGACTTAATAAGTCAACAGCACCCGAGTTGCGGGTGAAGGGAATACTTTATGACCGGGAAGTCGACAAGATAAATAACATTTTCCAAGTAAGGTTCCCTTATTATTAAGGAGATAGACTCGAAGAAGAATGATGTCTGAGAACCTTTCTTGATATAAGATTAATAATAATATGACTCCGAAATATTTTTCGTAATAATCGAAGAAGATAACCCTTATTGAGGTTATTCTAAGTATGGAATAAATATTCAGAGAATATTTATTGAATTAAAATATTTTACAGAATATTTAGGAATATGAAAGAATGTCTTAAATCAGAGTATTTCTCAAAATAATCCCTGAAGAAATATCAGGAGAATATTTATTGAATAAATAAATATTTAAATGAATATTCAAAACAATATTCATTAATTAATAAGACCTGAAAAGAATATTTAAGGTAATATTCATAATTAATTAGGAATTTAAATGAATATTCAAAAGTAATATTCATTTAATGAATAATATCCTAAATGAATATCAAGTAATATTCATTTAGTAATCCAAGCCTTAAGGAATATTCGAGATAATATTCGATAATTAAATCAAGCTTCAGATGAATATTAAAATAATATTCATCAAGTATTTAATATCTTAAATGAATATTCAAAAGTAATATTTCTTTAATAAAATAATAATCTAAAAGAATATCCAAAATAATATTCATTTAATAGTCTCATCTTTAGAAGAATATTCGAAATAATAGTCGATAATCAATTCGACTCTGAATGAATATTGAGAAATATTATTCGTTGAATAGTTACGTTCAAATAATTATTTGAAGTAAGGATCGTTAAAATAATTAGTCTCGAACGAATATTCAAATAATATTCGTCGCCCAAATAATAGAAAATATTTACTTAAATATTTTCTTCCGAGGTAATCTCGATATATCAAGGAATATTGACTCCCGGTCTATTTTTGATTAATAAGATATATACGCCCTTCTATGAGGGTCTTACAATAACCGGCTTATAACTGATATATAACTATCTAGCTTATAAGCCAACAATAACATTCAGGGAACAAGTATATCAATTCAACTTGAAAGTAGGCATGCATGCAATGGCATATGTATATCAGCAATCATATATATATTATTCAATCACAACAACAGCCTAAAAGAAGGGAATTGAAACTTGCCTGGTAGTCGAGTACGGTAAGGGGTAGTGGTAGCGGGTCCCGGTTCAGCTTGGTGATCTATAAATAGCCAAGGCATTCGGGATTAATCACTTAACATATTAAAAGTTAAGTTATACTTAATTCGAAACTCGTTCTCGAGTTATCTCGTTATACCCCTTTTAGTGGATTACTTTTATCACTGATCCGACCCGACATTCGTTCGTTAATATGACATATCATTGTACTTATACTTGGGACATACTTAAGTCATATGAGTTCTAAGGTCGATCGTTACGAACCAATACTATACTCCGAGTTTTATCGCCCGTTTTCTAAGTGTTTTACCGAAGTTATAAAAGAGTCGTCTTTTAGGGGTTCGTTCGCGTTTGACCTCGACTCGAACATTTTTAATAATTCGAAAAATGATCTTTTTGACATACAGTTTTCTTTCACACCTTCCCTTTTACCTCTAGTATTTATTTACCAAGATTCGCCATGACGTTACATAGTTTACGAGGGTTCAATTACAGTTACGAACTTTCGTTTACGGATTCGAACTACTTTTAGTAAACCGGCCGTAACTCCTAAACCGTAAGTCCGTTTCACGCGATCTTTATATCAAAACGAAGCTTATAACATAAGCTATCCTAACATGGCAGAAAAGTTTCTGGACAGTAGGGCCTTGATGTGAAAAATGGCATACAAAACATGATATTGTAAAATCGGGCATTATAACGGCTATGTTTACATGCTTTTCCAAATTTTTATCACCATCAAATCATCCTCCAACAACAACCAAGTCAAGACCTAAAGTTTATCATCTATTCTAAGTCATGATATCTCAAGAACAACTCAAATCCAACAAGTATGAAATATCAATAACAACCAATTATGCATACATGGATCTAAGCATACTAACACCTCTCCATCATATATCCATCCAAAAAGATCCATAAACTCAAAGTAGTACTAAGGGTTCTTGAGCTTTATACCTTCCTTGGAGAGTGAATAACACTTGTTAAGCCTTGAATGATCCTTAAGTAGCCTTAGTATACTTGAATCAATCAAAAGAAAACAAGAACACAAAGTTAATACTTAAAAGTTACTATTCATCACCATCTTCTTGATTTTATATCTCAAGATTGGTATGGAATTTGAAGATGAAATTCATAGGATATCTTAGTTATGAAATATAGGACTCACCTTAATTTTCTTGAGATTTAACAATGGTTGGAAGTTGGACTTTGGATCTTGAATTATGCAAGAAGTCGAATGGAAGGAGAATGGAGAGTGGTGGTGTTTGCTTGGCTTGGTTCCTTGCTCTCTTGCATTATTGTGAAAATATCTAACATAAAGTTGCTTTATTAAAGGTACTAGGTCATGGCATACATCATCTTGGTGGACAAGTGTTTAATTTGGTGTGGTAGGATGAGAAAGCATGCTAAGTACTTGGTTTGATTGCTAAGATTGCTAGTTAGCTTTGTAACTAGCTTGGTCTCTTTGATCTTATCTTGCATAAAGTGATTATGTCACCTTCCACTAGCTCATCATACCTCTTGGCTCTCTGCTTGTCTCTTTGTCCGGTTATTGCCCGTTTCGATTGATCGTTCGTAGGAATATTTCACGGATTTCTAATTAGGGTTTACCGGGAATCCTTTTTAATATTAATACTTTCATTCTCCATCTTTCATTCTAACTTTCCAATTTATATTCCTTAAATCCATTCGTTAAATACTTAAGGCTATCAGTGTCCAGGGAACTCTCGGAGAAAATAAAAGTGCGGTTTTTCAGAATCCGACAGCTTTTACATACACTTATTTTCCCCCTGGATCACTAATACGAACTCGGAAATCCGTTCCGAATACTTCTTTATAGTGTCGTCTCATATTATTATATACTCCCACCACAACACTATTCATTCTGTATTCTTTACTTGTTCTCTTAGGGTGGTACAATTGTCCGTATTCTCTTTCGATCGTTCCTTAACCTTTTTACGGAACTACTGGATTAATCGTTATCGATCTGGATGACATGAGGGTATTCTCTTACTTGAAGTTGCCATATCTTATTCCTTTAGAAGATAGATTATTCTTACCTATGTTGTCACCCTTTGGCATTCTTCAAGACATAAACATAATAAGGTCGAATTCCATTCATTCTTTCCAAATATCAATAATTACATTGTAGCCATAACCACTCCTTAGTGGTTTCCTACCTTCATTCTTAAATCAAATATAATAACATCCCAAAATATCAAATCCTCAAAGTTAATATCTCAATTCTTGGATTATAATAATATTTAATCCACTGTCCGGTCAAATATTATACCGAAAAAGAATTTGGAATTTCTGAATTCCGATCGTCTCTGCATTCACTTATTTCCTCCGCGTATTACTAATATGACTTCGAAACATCCATATCACGTCCCGTACATAGGGTGGCGTGAAAAGTTTTCCAACTTACAAAATCACTATTCATCCACCAAATTACTATGCACGTACAGGAAACACTATGCACGTACGGGAAATACTATGCACGTATGGGAAACACTATGCACGTACTCATTTCCTTTCAAGGATCCATTAGCTCCTTCCTGGATGGTAGATTATTCTTATCTAGGTTCTCAACCATCGAATTACTCTATTCTGACAATATACCAATGCATCAGGATCATTGTCCAAAGCAATATCCATTCATTACAATCATTGTTCTTCATTTTATCATTACTTAATAAAAAGTTTTAATTATATCCAAAATTTGGGGTTCTTACAGTCTCCCCTCCTTAAAAGGATTCCGTCCCAGAATCAGGTAGGAAGCAAAGAGTCGTTCTACCCTTCCTCAGCACATCTTCTAGTGCTACAATCCATACTGTATCCTTTTTCCATCAACGTTGCTACTTTTCGTACAACTCACTATCCGGGTTATACTCTTACTCAGTCTTATCCTTATTGATACCTGCAGTAACATTGGTATCACTATCACCCTACGATTCGGAGGTAACCTCGCTCGTACTGTGCATTTCCTGATCGCTTTAATCTTCGCAATCTCGATCAATATAGAGAAGTGGAAAGATTTATTGAGAGATCACTATGATCAATTGAACATTTGTTATATTGCATAGTTAGTACAGAAGGGGGCCAGCCTTTAGTACTTGACAAGCAATTAAACAAGTCATGGCATTCCACTTAGACTTCTATCACATAGACAGATAGTCACGTAGCAGTACCTCCCCTCCTAAAAGGGTTGTTCTTCTCAATTCATAAAGAAGATGAATAAGAGAGAAGAAGAGAAAAGAGTTCTAAAGGATTATAGAAAGCTTTCATGATTGTAGAATATCATACTCAGAATTTACCTCTGAACTATAGAGGTTTATCAAAGAAGAAATTAATCATAATTATATCCAATACTATTTAATCGCAATTTCACGTGTCAACTATCTTGCTGCTTTGTCCATTATTCTATGGACAAATACTCTTGTTCAATCTTAGCGATACTCACATTCGGGAAATCTTTCAACCTTTCAGGTTAATCTTAGATTTCTCACTTGACATCATTATTACTGACATCCCATATCATGTTACTAGCTTTTCATAACTATAATATTGACACTATCAGGTTGTCATCCTGAGAATTCATTAGAAAACCCATTCATAACATTCCTTGCTTCTCATTCCATAGTTGTTTCCCCAGCCTTTTCTTTATCAATCACATCCTTCTTATTAGCTGATTCTTACTCATTTCTATTATTTACTTTCACCTTCACCTCTTTATTGAGACACCTTTTTGCACTTGGTACCTCCTTATCGGTATTCCGTCACATTTATTCTATAATCATCACGTTATTCCAATTTAAACTTTCCGAAATGAATCTGGCCTGATCCCTTTAACTTAGATTCATATAATCTACTTCTGCCAACCTTGTTTCTCATCACTTGTTCTTTTCTATCCGTGGTTTTCCACAGGTTGTCTTTCGTAAGTCAGACCAGGTCGTATATCTACATGCTCGTACTCCTATCATCTGTTGAACATCTGCATTTTACTGACGTAGCCTGGCCACATGAAAACCCGTTATGACCGTGCTATAAGTTTTGGGGGTAAGGCTGGCTCGAATACCGCCGTCCGAACATTTTAAACTCTCAGGTGGCCCAATAAGTCTCAGGCTCAACCGCCCTTCCCTCCAAGTCTCATTAATTCTTTCCATGGGAATATCTTTAACATCATGAATCATCAACCTCATATTCTCTATCTTGTTTGCGCAGAAGTACACTAACATAAACTTGTTTGTCATTCATCAACATGCCATTTAGTTAATCAATGGCAGCACTTTCTTTATCTTTACATTGTCATCTACTTTCTTAGAAGAATCACCATCACTTGTTGTTTACGTAGTGCATTAATAGCTAACCCTACGGGTTTCAAATCCCTTAGGGAGACAAAGTAATCACTATTCCTTATCCATAAGGAACACTTCCTGAACTTGATGTAGATATAACATGAAGTAGATAGAATTGCAGAAGAGTTTCAGGCATCGCAGCTAAGTCCGGTTGATGAAACTATCACTTGTGCATCTTCCATAAAAGACTGAAAACTTAACGGTTTACTTCATCAATTTTGTACCATGGTCCTGGTTTGCCTCAAAACGGGACCTTCTAAGGTACGTAATATGCTTAAGACTCCATCAGGAATCGAATCTTTACTTAAACTATTATTACCTTCGATTCTTGCACAATCATCAAAAGGATTGTAACTTCCTCCACTCCAATATGACCTTCAAGGTCTTTCCAAATATCATTTTGTTTCTTCGGTATGAACATTTATAATTATTCCTTTATACTTAGACTGTCGGCCACCTCATTGGCCTTTCATGATAATAATAATAATTTCCGGTAATCCTTGTTCCTTGGATATATTCCAATTCAAACATTTCTACCTCATTCCCATCATTTTTGGGTGAAAGCATTCTCCCTTAAGCTCTGCTGATGGAGAAAATATATTTAAAAGTCTTTCTCCATAAGTCATTGCTTCCACCTACCCGTGGGAACTTTATCACGTTTATTCCCAATCCTACTTAGGATACTTCTCTTCTTAGTTCTTTCCTTATCTTAGGATAATCTCAACCTTTATAGGTTCAATCCATACTTCCTCAGGGTCTCATACATGCCTCATCTGGCATTACTGTTACTATTTCATACATTCCTTACCAAACTTCCATTTTGAAGTTCGGAATATTACCTTTTTCCTTGTAAGGTTTCATAGGTCATCCTCATCCTTCCTCCTGTATTTTCTGGGTACAGGGTATATCAAAATGTCATTGATTAATACTCTAATAATTCTATCTATGTTCTTTCCAGAACTCTTTTTTTTTTTTTTAAATAATCCTTACCGGTCATTGTTGCCTTAGCAAGTCCAACTCATATCATCTGAAGTCATAATGTCGTTATTAGGGTTAATGCCACCCCTTGTGCATTCCCTAGGGTTTGTCTTAATTTATGGATATCCTATCCTTAATTCAACTGCCAAAGAATTCTTGCATCTTATAATTGGCAATCAGATCATGTATCCTTAATAAAGGTCTCTTTTCAATCATTCTCATTTGATAATCGATCGGTGGCTTAATGCCATCCTCTTCTTTCAGATTTGTCAGCCTATTTGGCCTTCCAAAAGGCAACGTATGCCTATCTCCTCTCTTACAGAACTTGGTAATGGCAGCAAGGATGTTTTGGGAGATATTGGTCGAGTTCAACGTGAATCTCTTAGTACTTATCGTTCTTTTCAAATGTATTTGTCTTAGACAAAATTTCTACAGCATACTGTTCAATTTCTGACCTTTTCTATACCCTCTTCATATACCTTCATTGTTTACTTTCCTCCGTCATAGTATATTCATGGTATTCATGATACCCTAACATCATACATCTCAAGTCACTATACTTCCATTTTACTCGAAATCTTGGACAACTATATACACATGAGTCACTTTAGTACGGGTGACCCCATCCCAAAAAGGTCTAGTGAATTCCAAATCAAAACATGGGTTGTTCGGCAGAAGATTCAAACGATCTCATTAATGTTTCCTTTATATCAGAAGCCCTTGCAGTCGGTGCTTACTTAGAAGCAACCCTGCTTTGTCTTTTCATTGCTGGTCTAGTCACTTTATAGTCCGTTGTGACTTGGCCTCAACTGGCCACACTAAAATAAAAATATATTATTTTAGGGGTTGGCTAATAGCATTACTTTTCTAGCAATTGTCGGCATAGTGCCTTCTTCTTTGATACCTTTCTACCTTTCCAAAACTTTACTCCATATAAGTCTTAATCGACTACTCGGCACCGTCTCCGGTCACCTTTCCTCCACTTTTATCTTTTCAACTGTACTTATCAATCCTGCGTGCCACACAAGCTTACCATTCCTGGCATAACATCCTTTTCATTTAAGTCAATCCTGGAATTTCTCAGTCCGGCTGGTTTCTTACTTACATTTCCTATTTTCGTCCAATCTCACTTCATCATTTTATCACTACCGTCGATTGTAATGCTCAGGGTCCGTTTACTAACCCATTTTACAGCATCCTTATCCAAATCACAGGGTTTGCTCCAATTTTTTTACTCTCTTCCATGACGTTCTCTGATAATCAGAAAGATAAGGTTTGCCAAAATTCACCGAATTCCTTTCCAGACTCAGGGAAATTTTGATCAATCTAACCACCTACTGGTAACATTAAGGAGACCAGTTTCGAAACCTGAAGAATAGTTCTATGAACCTCCAGGCAGGTGGAATCATAAGCAGTCATAGTTAACGAAATAATCATCATCGGATTGGAAGTTTACCCACTGGAGAGGAATCAATTATATCCATCCCTTAAAAAGGGAATCAATAGTTTCAAACTGAAACCTGTCACAACGTCCTGATATTCAATACTACCAAATGTCGGTCTACCTAACCCTTTATGCGAGGCGTCATTGGAAGCACAAAGTCTCCTTTTTCCATTAAGCAATGCCAGCTCTTGGTCATTACCAATTTCACCTTTTAGCTCCAGGAAGATTTTCTCACATTTTCCTCTTCAACTGCTGATCGTATTACTTGATCTATTATAATTCCATGTCGGAGTAAACTTAAGGTAACTACTATAATCCATTCAAAGAGAAGAAGGAATTTAATATTCCTCTGAATCACATGCATATAACGTTTCTGGTTCATCATTTAACTAAGTTGAATTAACTCTATACTCAGTCTCTGGCAGTAGTCTCATTACGAGTTCATCTTGACTCACTGGTCTTATCTTCCGGTAGGTTCTGAGATCATTGTCTTGCTTACTACTTCCTTATATAACTTTATCCAATCATGCTGTCACTTCCCAATGTTTTCACTTTCTAACTGACTCATTCATAAAATGGACATTTTTCCTGAATAAAACAATTTCATCAACCTCAATTTGGTTCCATAAATTACAACCTATGACATCTGCCTTCTCGTGGCAAATTATTACTGACCATATTCATACGGATTCATTTATCAAATGATATGGCACTTACTGCCTCATTCTCAACTATTCCTAGGGACTCTGCTCCTCGTCCTATATCGCTGTCTTTGATAATCATACATCCCTCTAGCTCTTTCTTTGTTAAGATGAAAATCTCTAAGGATTCTCATCTATTTCCGTATAAGATCTCAAGTAATTCTTCCAATCCTTCTTTCTTGCTGGTACTACATCTGGTAGTCCGGCTATGAATTCAACATGCATCTCCAGATCTCTTAATAATATCTCGGTTCTTTATACTCACTTTTCTGAGCACCATATCTTAATCATCACAGTCATTCTGGCTGTGACCCTCATTACCCATGGGTAAGCTCCTCATCCTAACAGGACTTTCCTTATCTGCTGGAACCTCTTCCGGGTCTCCAGTAGGGTACTCCATCGAATTACCCGCTGATCTTTAGCATATAAAGCATCATCGCGCTATTGCTCGTATGCCTCAAGGTCAGTCGCCTTACTCGTCGATACGATATCGAGCTAAGTTACTATCATTATACTTACGAGTTCCCATAAGGGTTTTTATATGTCATCACTACATTAAGTAGTCCGACTATGAACTTGGCAAGAGTTCTTATTATCTTATTGAATTTATTGTTTTAACGTCACCTCATCTCTGGGGTTTATAACGTACGCTCTGATACCACTTCTGTAACACCCCCAGATCCGGGGTCCGGGATCCGGTGGTTACGGTTTCCAATTCTGTCCATAACAATTGAACTTTCCTTAACATAAAATAAATTACGTCTCTATGACCCAACACAACAATATAAAACACACCCGTTATAGTACCAGAGATGAAATCAGAGTCACAATCAAATTTTTATTAATCACATTATGAGTTCTTACAATCCAAAAGAATTTCAATATAATTACATACTCTTTGCCATCCATTTACATAAGTCATACTAGACTATATTCTAGGTACTGAAAGAATAAATATATCCTACCAATAGCTTCTTCTTCAGCTCTGGTAGTCTCATCGTCCTCGCCCGCGTCGAGTGCGCCTTGTGCGAGTCATCTGGTCTAGCTGTTGTTGTGATATAATAATAAAGCAAGGGTGAGCAATAGCCCACCAACAATAATAGATAACTGAACGATAATGTATAACAGTTCAAAAGTATCTTTCAAACCATATGCCATGCATTTACGGAAATGATGCCAGTATAATATGAACGATGAAGTTACAAGGTAACTTAAAGTATTTGTTTGTAGAAATATCTGCTACATCAAAGTAAGCGAGATATCCTTATTGTTATTAAGAAGAGGAACTTGCAAGAAAAGGTTGCAATTCCAGTTATGACCCTTTTCCAACTCTGCCAACAGTAATCATGTTGCAGGAAACAAATAAATTTGGATGATGAACCAATGATGGAGTATTCACCGCGCCCGCTGTTCCAATCTTGATGATCAGTCGAGATCGTACAGCTCAATTTAGATTTACTACCGGTAGAAGGAAGAACTGACGGCTTTACTTGTATACCGCCTTACTAGCTCTCCCCGGCCAACGGTTGGGCCAAAGGGGATGGACCGGCGCTACTCGGCCTCTTACACGACTCCTAGTTCAAATAGAATTCATGATTCTGAATGTAACGTTCGTCCCCCTTTCCCCAAGTATTATACTTGTTGATAAGACTCCACAAAGTAGTCGTATCTAGTTGGAAAGGAAAATTTACCAATAACTCCCAAGCTATTACTTGGTAACGGATATTAACTTGTTCCAGTAATCTTACCCCTCGAAAGATGAGAAGGTAAGCAACGACTTAATAAGTCAACAGCACCCGAGTTGCGGGTGAAGGGAATACTTTATGACCGGGAAGTCGACAAGATAAATAACATTTTCCAAGTAAGGTTCCCTTATTATTAAGGAGATAGACTCGAAGAAGAATGATGTCTGAGAACCTTTCTTGATATAAGATTAATAATAATATGACTCCGAAATATTTTTCGTAATAATCGAAGAAGATAACCCTTATTGAGGTTATTCTAAGTATGGAATAAATATTCAGAGAATATTTATTGAATTAAAATATTTTACAGAATATTTAGGAATATGAAAGAATGTCTTAAATCAGAGTATTTCTCAAAATAATCCCTGAAGAAATATCAGGAGAATATTTATTGAATAAATAAATATTTAAATGAATATTCAAAACAATATTCATTAATTAATAAGACCTGAAAAGAATATTTAAGGTAATATTCATAATTAATTAGGAATTTAAATGAATATTCAAAAGTAATATTCATTTAATGAATAATATCCTAAATGAATATCAAGTAATATTCATTTAGTAATCCAAGCCTTAAGGAATATTCGAGATAATATTCGATAATTAAATCAAGCTTCAGATGAATATTAAAATAATATTCATCAAGTATTTAATATCTTAAATGAATATTCAAAAGTAATATTTCTTTAATAAAATAATAATCTAAAAGAATATCCAAAATAATATTCATTTAATAGTCTCATCTTTAGAAGAATATTCGAAATAATAGTCGATAATCAATTCGACTCTGAATGAATATTGAGAAATATTATTCGTTGAATAGTTACGTTCAAATAATTATTTGAAGTAAGGATCGTTAAAATAATTAGTCTCGAACGAATATTCAAATAATATTCGTCGCCCAAATAATAGAAAATATTTACTTAAATATTTTCTTCCGAGGTAATCTCGATATATCAAGGAATATTGACTCCCGGTCTATTTTTGATTAATAAGATATATACGCCCTTCTATGAGGGTCTTACAATAACCGGCTTATAACTGATATATAACTATCTAGCTTATAAGCCAACAATAACATTCAGGGAACAAGTATATCAATTCAACTTGAAAGTAGGCATGCATGCAATGGCATATGTATATCAGCAATCATATATATATATTATTCAATCACAACAACAGCCTAAAAGAAGGGAATTGAAACTTGCCTGGTAGTCGAGTACGGTAAGGGGTAGTGGTAGCGGGTCCCGGTTCAGCTTGGTGATCTATAAATAGCCAAGGCATTCGGGATTAATCACTTAACATATTAAAAGTTAAGTTATACTTAATTCGAAACTCGTTCTCGAGTTATCTCGTTATACCCCTTTTAGTGGATTACTTTTATCACTGATCCGACCCGACATTCGTTCGTTAATATGACATATCATTGTACTTATACTTGGGACATACTTAAGTCATATGAGTTCTAAGGTCGATCGTTACGAACCAATACTATACTCCGAGTTTTATCGCCCGTTTTCTAAGTGTTTTACCGAAGTTATAAAAGAGTCGTCTTTTAGGGGTTCGTTCGCGTTTGACCTCGACTCGAACATTTTTAATAATTCGAAAAATGATCTTTTTGACATACAGTTTTCTTTCACACCTTCCCTTTTACCTCTAGTATTTATTTACCAAGATTCGCCATGACGTTACATAGTTTACGAGGGTTCAATTACAGTTACGAACTTTCGTTTACGGATTCGAACTACTTTTAGTAAACCGGCCGTAACTCCTAAACCGTAAGTCCGTTTCACGCGATCTTTATATCAAAACGAAGCTTATAACATAAGCTATCCTAACATGGCAGAAAAGTTTCTGGACAGTAGGGCCTTGATGTGAAAAATGGCATACAAAACATGATATTGTAAAATCGGGCATTATAACGGCTATGTTTACATGCTTTTCCAAATTTTTATCACCATCAAATCATCCTCCAACAACAACCAAGTCAAGACCTAAAGTTTATCATCTATTCTAAGTCATGATATCTCAAGAACAACTCAAATCCAACAAGTATGAAATATCAATAACAACCAATTATGCATACATGGATCTAAGCATACTAACACCTCTCCATCATATATCCATCCAAAAAGATCCATAAACTCAAAGTAGTACTAAGGGTTCTTGAGCTTTATACCTTCCTTGGAGAGTGAATAACACTTGTTAAGCCTTGAATGATCCTTAAGTAGCCTTAGTATACTTGAATCAATCAAAAGAAAACAAGAACACAAAGTTAATACTTAAAAGTTACTATTCATCACCATCTTCTTGATTTTATATCTCAAGATTGGTATGGAATTTGAAGATGAAATTCATAGGATATCTTAGTTATGAAATATAGGACTCACCTTAATTTTCTTGAGATTTAACAATGGTTGGAAGTTGGACTTTGGATCTTGAATTATGCAAGAAGTCGAATGGAAGGAGAATGGAGAGTGGTGGTGTTTGCTTGGCTTGGTTCCTTGCTCTCTTGCATTATTGTGAAAATATCTAACATAAAGTTGCTTTATTAAAGGTACTAGGTCATGGCATACATCATCTTGGTGGACAAGTGTTTAATTTGGTGTGGTAGGATGAGAAAGCATGCTAAGTACTTGGTTTGATTGCTAAGATTGCTAGTTAGCTTTGTAACTAGCTTGGTCTCTTTGATCTTATCTTGCATAAAGTGATTATGTCACCTTCCACTAGCTCATCATACCTCTTGGCTCTCTGCTTGTCTCTTTGTCCGGTTATTGCCCGTTTCGATTGATCGTTCGTAGGAATATTTCACGGATTTCTAATTAGGGTTTACCGGGAATCCTTTTTAATATTAATACTTTCATTCTCCATCTTTCATTCTAACTTTCCAATTTATATTCCTTAAATCCATTCGTTAAATACTTAAGGCTATCAGTGTCCAGGGAACTCTCGGAGAAAATAAAAGTGCGGTTTTTCAGAATCCGACAGCTTTTACATACACTTATTTTCCCCCTGGATCACTAATACGAACTCGGAAATCCGTTCCGAATACTTCTTTATAGTGTCGTCTCATATTATTATATACTCCCACCACAACACTATTCATTCTGTATTCTTTACTTGTTCTCTTAGGGTGGTACAATTGTCCGTATTCTCTTTCGATCGTTCCTTAACCTTTTTACGGAACTACTGGATTAATCGTTATCGATCTGGATGACATGAGGGTATTCTCTTACTTGAAGTTGCCATATCTTATTCCTTTAGAAGATAGATTATTCTTACCTATGTTGTCACCCTTTGGCATTCTTCAAGACATAAACATAATAAGGTCGAATTCCATTCATTCTTTCCAAATATCAATAATTACATTGTAGCCATAACCACTCCTTAGTGGTTTCCTACCTTCATTCTTAAATCAAATATAATAACATCCCAAAATATCAAATCCTCAAAGTTAATATCTCAATTCTTGGATTATAATAATATTTAATCCACTGTCCGGTCAAATATTATACCGAAAAAGAATTTGGAATTTCTGAATTCCGATCGTCTCTGCATTCACTTATTTCCTCCGCGTATTACTAATATGACTTCGAAACATCCATATCACGTCCCGTACATAGGGTGGCGTGAAAAGTTTTCCAACTTACAAAATCACTATTCATCCACCAAATTACTATGCACGTACAGGAAACACTATGCACGTACGGGAAATACTATGCACGTATGGGAAACACTATGCACGTACTTATTTCCTTTCAAGGATCCATTAGCTCCTTCCTGGATGGTAGATTATTCTTATCTAGGTTCTCAACCATCGAATTACTCTATTCTGACAATATACCAATGCATCAGGATCATTGTCCAAAGCAATATCCATTCATTACAATCATTGTTCTTCATTTTATCATTACTTAATAAAAAGTTTTAATTATATCCAAAATTTGGGGTTCTTACATGTAGAGTTCTCGAATGCCTTCTCGAACTCTTATTTCCTTGATTTCTCGAACTTACTTGAATGGTATTAACAAACTCTCTTTTGATTACTGATATCTGACTTTAGCATCTCCAGGCTTGTTACTGAAATAAATCCTAACTGTATGCAGAGTTTCATCCTTAAGATATTGCTATAGTTGATCTGCATTTTAGTTAGCTTCCTGATTTGTTCTTTAGCTTCGATTCCTTGATTCATTTTCTATCTTGTGGTATTTTTTATCATCATCCATATGCATGCATATCTCAACAATCTCCCCCTATTTATGACTCCAAGAAGAGAGGCATAAATCCAGAGATTGATGATAACAAAAACCACTCTTCAGATTTTCCTTTCACTAGGACAAAAATTTTTGATCAAGCTTCCTTGACACAGTTTCTGAGTTGTACTAACTTCAGTTTGAGTACTAAGAGCTGCTCCCCTATATCTGTCATCCATTTCTGAGAGTTGTTCTGTTCCCTTAATTGCTGGTCTTCTGAGAGTTAGCTTGAAGATCTTAGTTCAGTTAAGTCTCCCCCTTTAAAAAGACTTTGAACTGAGCTAACTGAGCTAACTTCGTCTCCCCCTCTAAAAGAAGACTCTGAACTGAACTAGAAGACTCTGAACTGAACTAACTTCTCCCCTTTTTTTGTTATCAACAAAAAGTAAAATGATCAAAGTGATGTAATACATCAGCAGAATCAGGGATGTTACATGAAGCAAAAACTGTTGTCTCCCATCTCTCTATTTTTGCATCAGGATCTCATCCTGGCTCACTGCTCTCAACTCACCTTCCCTTACTAAAGGGGTACTCAATCTCTCCTTTTGCTCTCCAGGAAGAAATAGGAGACCACTCTTATACATAACTCACCTTTTGCCCTGGAGCAACCAGGCATCTGCTGTTTTTCACTCCCTTCCCTCAGTCTTAAATGAAGATCATGAGATCTCAAGAAGATTGAAGAGAAATAAATGTTAGCATTGCTGTATCAAACAGAGATTAAAGGTTTAATAAAGTTCTTGAAGAGAAAGCTCAGTGAACTAAAAATTGAGTGTTGGCTTCTTCATGAATTAAGATGAAGAATCAAGATGGTTCGGAGGTGAAAAAAAAAAAGAAAAAAAAATTCCAGTTTCCAAATTAGGTATCCATGAGTGGGGCTGAATCTTCTCATTTATAGAAGATTCATCAACCTGAATTTGAGAAAAAAAAAATGAAGAGTAACTTGTGTGTGCTCCCCCTGTGTCCATGCAACTTGTACTAATGCCTGGCTAGATGACAAGTGTTATAGGCTGCACAAGTGTGTCCCTTACTATTCCAGTTGAAAACCTATCAGACTCACTCTGCAGTATTTATCAGGAACTAAATCATCTCTGGGGTAAATCTTCTACTCCTCTTCTACTGTCGCGGAGTTAACCGACCAAATTCTTCTCTTTCTGAAAAGTTTTTATAAAGCAAGAATGAGCTACATAATGCTCAGCAAGTTCACCATTTTGTAAAATAATAATGTGGTTCATTTCGAAAACGTTCCCAACTATATGGGCATATATCTCAGATTTCAAAACATAATTGGACAATATATATGTCCGAGTTTGAATAAAACATCTATACTCACTAGGGAGCTTTAAGAATAACATATGAACCCTTTATAAGGTTCCCATTTCAATATATCTCAAGTTTGAAAATATATACATATGAGTATATCATTTTCGGCAAAACACTCTACGATCATCATATTGTACAGGGAATATATCATTTCAAACCTCTTTCCTTCCTTAGCTTAGAAGGCTTCTCATACAAAAACATTTCATTCGTTGAAACAATTGCAAGAGTGCACTAACACGTGCCAATCTTTATAGAAAATCTTGCAGTTCTAGATACTGCACGATGTCAATATTTTCTCATCAAAAACAACACTATCAGCAACTTGGAACTTAGGCCCAAGAAGCAGTGTTTGAGTATTTTTCCAAAGTGGAGGATGGGACTTAAAGAAAACATAAAAACCTGACAAGGATTGACGATGATCAGTCGCCACATCCAAGTCCAATAATCCGCGGGTCTTCTCTACCGGTAGAAGGATAGAAACTACATCCGTAACTATCCCTCGGGTGAAAACTACATCCGTAATCACCCTCGACGAAAACTACATCCGTAATCATCCTTCGGCAACACCTGGGCCGGAATAATAAGTGATGGACCGCCTGGCTCACGGCCGCTTACACATCCCCGGAATCGTTCGTCAACGGTTCCCACACCTGCCAGAGTCCCTTTTTCTTTTCTTTTAAAACTTGATTTTGATTGAAAACAGAGTAATTGAGGTCCGACATCAGTCGACCGATGATTCTTGAAATCATACAAGAAGCAGAATCTGACCGGGGGTTTTCGAAAATGTTTTGAGTTCAAATGAGTTCGAGTTTGAAGTATTAAAAAGTATCTTGGATTAACTTTGTCTTTAAATAATGAAAAGTAATTAATAAATAATGTTTTAAGATTTAATATTAATAATTAATAAAATAATTATTCGATAAAATAAACTTTTAATCCAAGATAGGGTTTCGAGTATTCACGAAGATATAACAATAGTTACTTGAATATACGATACCACCCGAATGACCTTTCGGGTTTTCGCAATATAGATACGATATAATAATATACCGCTCTCCGGTCAATAGTATATACGGACTGCTACGACCTCTATTGCTAGAGTCGTTGTCCGAAGAAAACATTTCAATCTAAGTTCAAGGGGTAAAAGCATACATGTACTTGTTCAATCTCAATTGCATCAATACTTCGATAAACATACATTTGATATAATTTGAAAACTACAAACACAACAGTGAAAATCCTTGTATATGGATAAGTTTTGAAAAGTAAACTTGCCTTGGTTTGATTGGGGTGGTCGAGCGTGCGGATTCGAACGATCTATACATAAACAATAGTCGTTCGTTAGAACCTTAACAATTTCTCTTTAATTACGGGGTTTTAAGGGGGTACGAAATTAACTTAACGACTTCGTCTTATGACTCCCTAGCCCCACTATAGGTCCATGTCATTGCCCGTTTACGCTCGTCACTTACTCGTCTTAATTTAGTTACCACGTTCGAACCATAACCACTAACCCTAGAATCATGTTCCACTAATCGACTTTTTCCATTGCGCAAATTTTACTCTAGCATTTTTATAAAATCCAAAAACTCATATTTTAATCCAATTCCTTTTGGGTGGTCTTCACCACTGCATTACCTACATTCTCAAATTTTTCCATGATCCCACATATATTTTAAGGTGTTTAAATAAGGTTCACAAGGGGGTCACTTAATGCAGTCCATAGTCCAGAAACAAAATTCACTCCTCCGGCCATAACTAACAATCTACACATCACCTAGCTATGAACCTTACATTTCCAGAAACTACATTCAATTATCTTTCCAACAATATAAGGTAGGACATCAGGGGACATCATTTGGGGGTTCAAAATCGTGCTACAACACAGATCAAAGTTCCTGGACAAACTCAGCAAGTTCAAACTACTTAGATCAACCATTTTTCATACTTCCATAACATAATCACCACTTAATCCACTTAGATCATGATTCATAACACTCATGGAGATATATATATTAACCATAGTCATAAAAATCATAATCTCAACATCAAAACTCAAGATCCATGCTATCCAATACATATACATCCAAGATTAGTCCTAAAACACATGGATCTAATACCATACTATATAAACATTACATAACCAAGGGGGTTTGAGATTTGTATACCTTCTTGAGTGGCTAAAGACCTTGGATGAGCTTTACAACAACTAAGAACACTTGTATGAGCCCTCACAAACCTTAATCCTTCAAGATCTAAAAGATAACAACTTATATTAACACCCCTCTAAACTTTCAACAATTTTTATCTCAAGAATCAATGGATGGAATGCTATGAAATTGATACCATACCTCTATTATAATGCAAGGGAGCCCTAGGATTTTTGCTTGAGGTTGTAGATGAAGAAATGTTGGAGAGAAAATCTCTCCCTCTCTCTCCTTGTAGTTCGGCCGAGAGCTTTCTCAAAGGGGGGGGGAGTGTTTTCTCTTTGTTTTGTTTTTGAAAGGTAATGAAATGGTAAGTAGGATATGTATTATTGTGGGTATTAGGTGTAGTTCACATGTTGCCAAGCTAGAGTCTAGGTTGTCTCCCCATGCCCTATTGTCCCCTAGGTACATCACCCATCACACATGTCACTATTCACTTCTACTTTATGCTTTCTAGTTTCTTTTCCTAACTAGCTAGTTACATGGCACTTGCATGTAATTTCTTTCCTTGTAATATTATTCTCCCACCAATGCTTGTCATTTAATCCTTACTTCGTATCGTATCTTAATTATTCTCTCGTAATAATATTTCGCCGCGTAGAGATTTCCCCTATAATTCCTTAAGTACTTATGGTGTAAATTCCTCGAATGTTCATAATTCCTCGTCATAACTCTTAATAAATCCTTTAATATTCTAACCATTCTCAAATCCCAAGTTTTATAAATATTACTAACAGTAAGACTCTTGCCTTCACAATCTCTCTGTATATCTTACATAATAAATGCAACAACGCAGTTTCTCAGACAATCAATTCTATTAATCAACAGGGATGACTAGAAAGGTTCCATAATGATAATGTCACAGGATATTAAATAAAAGGAAGTATTACCAAAAATTAGGGTTCTTACAGCCTCCCCTCCTTAAAAGGATTCCGTCCCGGAATCAGGTTGAAAACAGTTGGGGGTGCTTTTCACGCATCGCGCTCTCTAGTTCCCATGTTGATTCTTCGACATTCTGATTCCTCAAAAAAAAAACTCTCACTAATTTGACAACCTTGTTCCTCAGCACCTGTTCTTTTCTATCCATGATTTCTACGGGTTGCTCCACATACGTTAAGTCTGGTTGCAGATCCACTCGATCATATTCTATCACATGTCGGAAGTCGGTATGGTAGGGTCGTAGCATGGACACATGGAACACATTATGTACTTGCTGCAAGCTCGGGGGTAAAGCTAATTCGTAGGCTAACTTCCCAACTCGTTTCAAGATCTCAAAAGGTCCAATAACTCGGGCTTAATTTCCCTTTCTTACCAAATCTCATCAAACCCTTCCACGGCGATACCTTCACATCACAAACTCTCCTACCTCATATTCTTTGTCCTTGCGGGTCTGGTCCGCATACTTCTTCTGTATATCTTGGGCCGCTACCAGCCGTCCTCTTATGAGCTCGATAGTTTCTCTTGACTGTTGGACCAGTTCAGGCCCTAAAATCTACCGCTCTCCAACTTCTTCCCAACACGAGGGAGACCGACATCTTCGCCCGTATAAAGCTTCATATGGGCATTCCTATACTCGCATGGTAACTGTTGTTGTAGGAAAAATTCGATCAACGGCAAGTGGTCATCCCAACTTCCCTTAAAATCGATGGCACATACTCTCAACATGTCCTCTATGGTCTGGATGGTTCTCTCGCTCTGTCCGTCTGATTGGGGGTGGTATGCAGTACTCATGATTAATTTGGTCCCCACACAATCCTGAAAACTCCTCCAGAACCTGGGGTTGAACCCTGGGTCTCTAATGCTCACAGGAACCCCATGCCTTACCACGATCTCCTTAGATATCTTATAAAATCTGACCATTCGAAATAATGGGTCTCATAAAAAAAAACTAATGACTTTTACATACACTCGTCTGTACCGTAAAGACGTAATATCAATTCGAAATCTTCATTTAGTAATTCGTACATAACGTGATTGCAAAAATCTCTAATCCACCCATAAAATTACTATTCGTCCAGGTTTCGAATGTTCCCGAAAGTTAGGGTTAATGCAGTCTCCTCTCCTTAAAGGATTCTATCTTAAGAACCTAGGGAAATAGTTGTGGATACAATTCCAACTTTACCCCTTCCAACTCTCAGGTTGACACTTCAACCCTTTTGTTCTCTCACCTTGGTCTCACCATCGCTTTAATGGTGTTTCTCAACGCATGCTTTCCTCGACCTGTATTCCTTATCGGTTGTTCTATGAATGCAAATTTCTACCCCACTACTTATACGTTTCTCTTCTACCTTGTTCATAGTATCCGTGTTGAGTCCGTGTATCGTTGGCCCGTGAATACTTTGTGGTCGTGTTTTAGAAACGTCAATACGCACGGTATTCCTCATATTCCTTCGCTTGATTAGCAGGTATGTGTTGCCTCCCGCCAGCCGTTACCACTTGCTATGGATACTGTATAGTCTTCGGTATACGTCGAACCAGTTCAGCTACTATATCCCTCGTTCATTGACTTCTTCGTAACGCAAGAAAAGCGAAACTTCTTCTTTCGCAGTACGCTTTACAAGAGACGTCTTTACGTTCGCATGGTGACGATCGTGATAACAACATTCATTTCATATATAAGTTTTTATTCTCGATTTCCCCGTGAAATCTAAGGCACGACACTAAATACAAATTCGATCGTCTAGATAATTCTTCTTCCATGTCCATCAGCCACAGATTAAATTAGTACATACGCTCAATCTCTTCGTTAAAATACTTGGAAGCACCTTCAATATTCGAAGTTTAACCTTAAGTCTTAATCTGACGTAATCGCTGCAGAAGTTTTATATTGCACCACCATCTCTTCCGTATATAATTCGATAATCTTCTAAATGGAAAGTATCTCGTAGGTAAATCACTTGGTCCAGCATTTATAAATCAACTAGGGCCATCTCTTGGCTCGGTCTTCGGCGACCTACTCATGAAATTCATTATAATTCTGTCCACGTTCAAGATTTCCTACGGGCGGAATCGATCCACTAGATCTCCATCATTTTGTTGTTGACATGTTGCGTTTGTACTTAATAGTTTGCCAATACCATTCTTCATTTCAGTTTACCAAACATTCCTTTAATTATCTGTACATCTTTGTCCTTCCCATAATTTAGTCATTTTCCTCTAACATTATTCTTTATTGTATATACTCTATTTTCTTGGTCAATACTGACTGAATTCCAATTTCGAATAATCCCTTCTATAGGTATCGGCCACCACACTGGCCTTTCCTGGGAAATAACAAATTTCGATATTATACTCCCTGCTCTTTTTTTTTTGTCACCTTCTCTTTCTTATGTTCAGTCCTAATATGAAGATATACTTATGGCACTTGTGGAAAACTTTCACACTGTTCTCATAAGGTTAACGTCTCAGTTTTTATGCGTGAACGCCATCATGACTAATCCCAGACTCACGGTTAGTGCTATCTCATAACCTTTATGTTGTTTAGAAGTATAGGCTATCATCCTTTTTCTACTGCATCAGCACACCTCTTAAACTCTCGAAAGACGCATCTTCGTGACTCTCAAAGTCCTCTTTTTATCATCAAGTATAGCTAACAACGAGGTTGTTGCTAACATCTCATTTCATCCCAAAACTTTGTTCATTAATCCATAAAGGCTTCTGACTCATTAGTCCATTCAGACGATACTATCACAATTTTATAACGTTTATATTAGTGTGAAATGCCAACTTTGGCATAGTACAGAGGTTGATCTTGAGTTGGTAAAACCTTCCCTTCAACATTATCTTTGAAAAACAACTACTCATTTCAACTAGTCAACAATTCCTCCACTTCCGATAAGGGTATCGGTTCTCGATGGTATATGTAAGATGTCATACGCTCGTCCTCCTTCACAACTGGCGCCAATCAGCCTGAGGCCTGCATGCGGCTGCGATTCCCAATAAGCTTGATTAGGTGGTAATCTCGAAGGATCATTGGCATATCTCCATGCATCCATTTGCTATTAGGGGCCTGTTAAACTATATGTCTCTCTATGTGCATCAATCCCTTTAAGCTAAGTAAAGCTTCACATTCTTGCCACGATATTTCTTCCTTTCTCGTCCACCTCACTTCCATGTTAGTTTCCTCCAAGGATATGTTTTACATCGCAATCGATTTGCATTTCTTGGATCAGGAAAGGCTTGGTAATTCCAGAATTCATTAATATAACATCCTGACAACGGTTGGTAGGAGCGTGCTCCCAACCACCTCATCATTTCTTATAACTTTCCCCACACCAATATTAAAGGTCTTGTGGTATGCCCTGACATGTTATCTCTACTTCAATAATTACTCGGCACAACGCTCTGGCTGCACAATTACAACATTTGGTTTTTGATCTCATATTGGTGTAACGGTTCACAATTGTACCTCCCGTTCACCTTAGAGTAATCACTTCGAAAGGAATGGTTTCAAAATGACAAGGTCCAATAGATAATCTCAATAAGAGTTCCACATTGGATGTTCCAAGAATGTTGATGGTTCCAAATACTAGGAGTCTCGATTTTCGGAGATGTAAGGATGGACAGAAAGAGTACAACAAGGTTTATTCCTTCAGGTCCTGATAATTCTGTAATATGATATCATAGAGAATGTTGCACGAGGGCAATGATTGGTGGATACAAAAGTCATAAAGACGGTCTTTATACAATTCTTACATCGGGTGGATACTTTTCCTCCTGAATAATAAGAGGAAATCTAAAGTCGCATTGATGAAGGTCAGCCAATAGAGAGCAATTCTACTCCATGACAGTTAAAGAATGAAGTAGTTTGTCATTCAAGTAATCAATGGTTTTAAATGAATTTTCATTGTATGAATGAAAGAATAAAATATTAAAGTGATATAAAGTCTGATACGAAGATGAGTAAGAGTTCGAGTCGAGTGGGCGACCTCAATAGGTCTCAATCAAGTTATTCGTCAAAACCTTCATCATCATACTTTACCACATGCAAAAATGCATTGCGGAATGAATTAAATTGGGAGTTGGACCAGTGGAACAATAACTAGTCCTTTTCAGGAAACACTAGCAACTAGCTAGACAAAATTTGCTAGTTCACCTGTTTGAGATATCACCACTAGCTAGGACAATTAGCTAGGTGTTCTTCACAGCATTACAATTTTGACTAGTTAGAACAATCAACTAGTCATTCATATTGACATATCAACTAGCCAGTTTCAATTGGCTAGAACGGAATTTCAACATCGTAGCCATTGAAGAAACTTTAGGCTTCTCGGACAACGAATGAAAATAAGAAGTTATTAAGTTTGAAAAAAGAAAACTATAAAATCTGAAGAGAATGTTTTAGGTACCGGAACAATCGATAACCTCTCATCAAATATTACTTATCAGTGAAACGGTCCACCCAAGGGTGCCTCCGTACACATGCTTTATCAGATCCGACAATAGAATTAAATTCGGAATACCAATATCAAAATGATATCCTTACTATGATTTCAATGTACGATGTACAATCTCATCTTGAATAGAAGAAAAGAATTCATGAGGGATGTCTGGACATTAGATCATCCCTGTCCTCAATAATTTGTTGAATATTTATGAGCTCAACTGAAGAATGCAAGTATGAAAGAAGCAATCAAATATCGATATTCGTTAAGTAGTATTCATCAATTAATTAAGGAAATATTTATGGAACATTCCTTGGATAATTGAAAGAGAGTGTAAATAGTCCTGAGCAGAAATGATTATAAACTTCAAATAGAATGCTCGGGCTCAATTAAGATACCTTGGATGAGTCCCGGTTTAGAGAAAGTATATCACTGGTTGTTATTCCACAAGTTTGAAGTAGAAAGCTAGGAGGGTTACCTGATATAAGCTAATCGAGGTAACATGGTTAGTGAACGGCTTAAAATGAAGTAGTGAACCAGCCGGTAGTTATCAAAATAAGTTAATAATCATCCGTGCATCTCATTATCACCACTATGAGGGTAACTCCCTCTCTTCGTCTTCGTAATACAGGACACCAACTAGTGCGTCTCTCAATCATCATCTTAAAGTCATTTATCGAGTTAGGGTTTCACCAATATATCTGTCATTTCCGTGCTTTATCTTAAAGACCAAGCTTCACATCATTCCGGGGACACCTGCTAAGTTTATGGGGTCCTACTTCATGCCTTCCGACATGAATCACAAGTGGCCAGTTCCCCCTGGGAACAGATCAAAGAGATCTCTCAGGGATCTCAGTGCAGTCCATAGGTTCAGTGGCGGGTGTGTGTATGTGAACATATACCAAAAATATTGAGGTCTACAATATGTATATACGTAGTCCATGCTAACATCTCTATCAAAGGATCCCACTCTAGACCCGCTGGTCTTTTCTTTTGGTAGGCTCTGAGATCACTGTATCGCTCGTTGCGACCATGCTCAACTTCTCTCGAGTCCCTTTGTTAATTCTACTTGTTTGTTCTCTAAGTTGAACTACCATGTTCTAGCGTCTGAATCATGCGTGGCATTATCTAGCACGCTCGTCTTATGATAACATCCTCGTATAACACATGTAAAATTCGCCATCAAGGGTAAAGGAATCCACAACGACATAGTGACCCACCTTCAGGTATAAACCCGTTACTTATCGAAAATCGGGTCTTATAACCAAAGTAAAAGACTTTCATTACTCCAAGTACTAAGTACCCTTAATTATGTAGGGAAGTCCAAACTTCTTGATTCTTAAAATGCCGCCTCCTAAACTCTGGAGGACAATGGGCCATAGAATTTATGCCAGTCTAGCCATCCGATCATATTGGCAATATCGCCTCTACATCAGCTGCTCTTAAGATTTCGCTCTGATTCCTATATCATTACCAATGATAGGTCATGTACGACTCTCAAACCTCTATTCATCATTCTGAAGGTCTCTAAGGATTCTATCGACCCTAGTATAATACCTCCAGTAACACTCCAGTCCATTCTACTCACCGGTACCTCTTCCGGTAGTCCAATCATAAGTTTACTACGATCTCTTATGTCATTCTCCTACTTAGACTTAACTCTCAACACTCTCGTTTCTGAGTACTGTAACTTATTGCTCTGATACCATTTCTGTGACGCCCCAATTCTGAGGTCAAAGATTCAGGTCGTCACGCCACCATTCAGCCATATCATACCTATATTAACTTTACAACTCAACAATACATCCATTCATACCTCAATCTTACACACAATCAAGTTAGAGTCTCAGAAACGATAATCAAAAGTGCCACTAAATATTACAATTCATTTGTACAAATCAGAGTCTTACGCAATTCCACTTATACAACTACACTTGAAAACAAGTCTTACTATTCCAGTTGAAAACCTATCAGACTCACTCTGCAGTATTTATCAGGAACTAAATCATCTCTGGGGTAAATCTTCTACTCCTCTTCTGCTGTCGCGGAGTTAACCGACCAAATTCTTCTCTTTCTGAAAAGTTTTTATAAAGCAAGAATGAGCTACATAATGCTCAGCAAGTTCACCATTTTGTAAAATAATAATGTGGTTCATTTCGAAAATGTTCCCAACTATATGGGCATATATCTCAGATTTCAAAACATAATTGGACAATATATATGTCCGAGTTTGAATAAAACATCTATACTCACTAGGGAGCTTTAAGAATAACATATGAACCCTTTATAAGGTTCCCATTTCAATATATCTCAAGTTTGAAAATATATACATATGAGTATATCATTTTCGGCAAAACACTCTACGATCATCATATTGTACAGGGAATATATCATTTCAAACCTCTTTCCTTCCTTATCTTAGAAGGCTTCTCATACAAAAACATTTCATTCGTTGAAACAATTGCAAGAGTGCACTAACACGTGCCAATCTTTATAGAAAATCTTGCAGTTCTAGATACTGCACGATGTCAATATTTTCTCATCAAAAACAACACTATCAGCAACTTGGAACTTAGGCCCAAGAAGCAGTGTTTGAGTATTTTTCCAAAGTGGAGGATGGGACTTAAAGAAAACATAAAAACCTGACAAGGATTGACGATGATCAGTCGCCACATCCAAGTCCAATAATCCGCGGGTCTTCTCTACCGGTAGAAGGATAGAAACTACATCCGTAACTATCCCTCGGGTGAAAACTACATCCGTAATCACCCTCGATGAAAACTACATCCGTAATCATCCTTCGGCAACAACTGGGCCAGAATAATAAGTGATGGACCGCCTGGCTCACGGCCGCTTACACATCCCAGGAATCGTTCGTCAACGGTTCCCACACCTGCCAGAGTCCCTTTTTCTTTTCTTTTAAAACTTGATTTTGATTGAAAACAGAGTAATTGAGGTCCGACATCAGTCGATCGATGATTCTTGAAATCATACAAGAAGCAGAATCTGACCGGGGGTTTTCGAAAATGTTTTGAGTTCAAATGAGTTCGAGTTTGAAGTATTAAAAAGTATCTTGGATTAACTTTGTCTTTAAATAATGAAAAGTAATTAATAAATAATGTTTTAAGATTTAATATTAATAATTAATAAAATAATTATTCGATAAAATAAACTTTTAATCCAAGATAGGGTTTCGAGTATTCACGAAGATATAACAATAGTTACTTGAATATACGATACCACCCGAATGACCTTTCGGGTTTTCGCAATATAGATACGATATAATAATATACCGCTCCCCGGTCAATAGTATATACGGACTGCTACGACCTCTATTGCTAGAGTCGTTGTCCGAAGAAAACATTTCAATCTAAGTTCAAGGGGTAAAAGCATACATGTACTTGTTCAATCTCAATTGCATCAATACTTCGATAAACATACATTTGATATAATTTGAAAACTACAAACACAACAGTGAAAATCCTTGTATATGGATAAGTTTTGAAAAGTAAACTTGCCTTGGTTTGATTGGGGTGGTCGAGCGTGCGGATTCGAACGATCTATACATAAACAATAGTCGTTCGTTAGAACCTTAACAATTTCTCTTTAATTACGGGGTTTTAAGGGGGTACGAAATTAACTTAACGACTTCGTCTTATGACTCCCTAGCCCCACTATAGGTCCATGTCATTGCCCGTTTACGCTCGTCACTTACTCGTCTTAATTTAGTTACCACGTTCGAATCATAACCACTAACCCTAGAATCATGTTCCACTAATCGACTTTTTCTATTGCGCAAATTTTACTCTAGCATTTTTATAAAATCCAAAAATTCATATTTTAATCCAATTCCTTTTGGGTGGTCTTCACCACTGCATTACCTACATTCTCAAATTTTTCCATGATCCCACATATATTTTAAGGTGTTTAAACAAGGTTCACAAGGGGGTCACTTAATGCAGTCCATAGTCCAGAAACAAAATTCACTCCTCCGGCCATAACTAAAAATCCACACATCACCTAGCTATGAACCTTACATTTCCAGAAACTACATTCAATTATCTTTCCAACAATATAAGGTAGGACATCAGGGGACATCATTTGGGGGTTCAAAATCGTGCTACAACACAGATCAAAGTTCCTGGACAAACTCAGCAAGCTCAAACTACTTAGATCAACCATTTTTCATACTTCCATAACATAATCACCACTTAATCCACTTAGATCATGATTCATAACACTCATGGAGATATATATATTAACCATAGTCATAAAAATCATAATGTCAACATCAAAACTCAGGATCCATGCTATCCAATACATATACATCCAAGATTAGTCCTAAAACACATGGATCTAATACCATACTATATAAACATTACATAACCAAGGGGGTTTGAGATTTGTATACCTTCTTGAGTGGCTAAAGACCTTGGATGAGCTTTACAACAACTAAGAACACTTGTATGAGCCCTCACAAACCTTAATCCTTCAAGATCTAAAAGATAACAACTTATATTAACACCCCTCTAAACTTTCAACAATTTTTATCTCAAGAATCAATGGATGGAATGCTATGAAATTGATACCATACCTCTATTATAATGCAAGGGAGCCCTAGGATTTTTGCTTGAGGTTGTAGATGAAGAAATGTTGGAGAGAAAATCTCTCCCTCTCTCTCCTTGTAGTTCGGCCGAGAGCTTTCTCAAAGGGGGGGGGAGTGTTTTCTCTTTGTTTTGTTTTTGAAAGGTAATGAAATGGTAAGTAGGATATGTATTATTGTGGGTATTAGGTGTAGTTCACATGTTGCCAAGCTAGAGTCTAGGTTGTCTCCCCATGCCCTATTGTCCCCTAGGTACATCACCCATCACACATGTCACTATTCACTTCTACTTTATGCTTTCTAGTTTCTTTTCCTAACTAGCTAGTTACATGGCACTTGCATGTAATTTCTTTCCTTGTAATATTATTCTCCCACCAATGCTTGTCATTTAATCCTTACTTCGTATCGTATCTTAATTATTCTCTCGTAATAATATTTCGCCGCGTAGAGATTTCCCCTATAATTCCTTAAGTACTTATGGTGTAAATTCCTCGAATGTTCATAATTCCTCGTCATAACTCCTAATAAATCCTTTAATATTCTAACCATTCTCAAATCCCAAGTTTTATAAATATTACTAACAGTAAGACTCTTGCCTTCACAATCTCTCTGTATATCTTACATAATAAATGCAACAACGCAGTTTCTCAGACAATCAATTCTATTAATCAACAGGGATGACTAGAAAGGTTCCATAATGATAATGTCACAGGATATTAAATAAAAGGAAGTATTACCAAAAATTAGGGTTCTTACACCGGAGAACCTCCAACGCTGCACGCATGGCAGCGAGCTTCTTCTCCTCCTCGGCGAGAAGCTCGTCTATCTTCTCCTGGAGGGCCATTACCTTCGCATAGAAGGGCATGGCCTCAAACTCCTCCATAGAAACCTTCAGGATGCTCGTAGTCATCTTTTAGATGAAAGGGTTTGAAAAGGATTTGTTTTTGTTAAGTGTAAGTCTAAATGGTGCAAGTCCTAAAGACACGACTTAATATATAGGAAATAAACGGGTGCAAGGTTAATCAAAGGTCACTCCTCTTTAATACACACTTACGCATGCAAAAGAGATACACGATGTCCTATACTAATCCTAACAGTCCATTTAGAAAAGATAAAAACGTGAAAATATTATGTGTGCTATTTGTTCTAAAATCATTTAAGTCTGACAGCTTATGTCTAATCAAATCGAGACAAATAATCTTAGAGAACAGAGCACACAAAGCATTTAAAAATTCTGGACACAAGATAAAGCAATTAAGTAATATCAACAATTGATTAAACTATTTGACATCTCAAATATTTGACCATTCGATTTGTCTGAACATATACTTATTCGATATCTCTCAACATATGACTAGTCGATATCTCTAGTTAAAAGACTAGTTCGATATCTCTAGAAAATTAGCTGATCGATATCTCAAGCATAATATCCATTTGACAACTCAAGTTAGTACACATATTCATTCGATATCTCTAGCAAATTAGGTGTTCGATATCTCCAGAATAATCAAGCAAATAATAAATAAAATCCAGAGAATAAAATTCACTGGCTACAACAATTTGAACAGATATTAAAGATTATGAAAAATTCAACATACCAAGCTCACTTACCAATCTTGAAAAGGTTGCTTCATCCAGAGCTTTAGTAAATATATCTGCTAATTGTTTCTCACTTGGAACAAAATGAAGTTCCACAGTACCTTCCATCACATGCTCTCTGATGAAATGGTATCTGATGTCTATGTGCTTGGTTCTTAAGTGTTGCACTGGATTCTCAGAAATTGCAATTGCACTTGTGTTGTCACAGAAAATTGGAATTTTCTCAACCTTAACTCCATAGTCAAGCAGTTGACTTCTCATCCATAGAATCTGTGCACAGCAACTTCCTACTGCAATATACTCAGCTTCTGTTGTTGAGGTTGAAACTGAATTCTGCTTCTTACTGAACCAAGAGACCAACTTATTTCCTAGAAATTGACAGGTGCCTGTGGTACTCTTCCTGTCTATCTTACATCCTGCATAATCTGCATCTGAATAGCCTATTAGATTAAAACCAGAATCTCTAGGGTACCAAATTCCAAGGTTTGGTGTCCCCTTGAGATACCTGAAGATCCTTTTAATAGCTATTAAATGAGATTCCCTAGGATCAGCTTGGAATCTAGCACATAAACAAGTAGCAAACATAATATCAGGTTTACTAGCAGTTAAATATAAAAGAGATCCAACCATGCCTCTATAGCTTGAAATGTCCACCTTCTTTTCCTTAGTATTCAGTTCAAGCTTAGTTGCAGTGGCCATGGGTGTTTTTGCAGAAGAGAAATCTGCTAAGTCAAACCTTTTTAGTAGATCAAAAACATATTTTGTCTAACTTATGAAAATTCCCTCATTTACTTGTTTAACTTGTAAACCAAGGAAATAAGTTAATTCACCCATCATACTCATTTCATATTTACTTTGCATAAGTTTGGCAAACCTTTTGCAAAGCTTCTCATCAGTAGACCCAAATATTATATCATCTACATAAATTTGGACAAGTATCATAGAGCCATTGTCAGATCTATAAAAGAGAGTCTTATCTACAGTACCTCTGGTGAAGTGATTCTCAATGAGGAACTGTGAAAGAGTGTCATATCAGGCTCTAGGTGCTTGCTTCAGGCCATAGAGTGATTTGAGCAAGTAATAAACATATTCTGGGAAGTCTGGATCTTCAAAACCAGGAAGTTGACTTACATACACCTCCTCCTCCAGAATACCATTTAGAAATGCACTCTTGACATCCATTTGATAGACCTTGAAATTGGCATGGTCTGCATAGGCTAGGAAGATTCTGATTGCTTCTAACCTTGCCACTGGTGCAAAGGTTTCTTCAAAGTCAATTCCTTCTTCTTGACAGTAGCCTTTGGCAACAAGTCTTGCTTTATTCCTTGTCACTATACCATTTTCATCCATTTTGTTCTTGAATACCCACTTAGTATCAATCACTGATTTGTCATTTGGCTTGGGTACAAGTTTCCATACTTTATTTCTTTCAAACTGGTTTAGTTCCTATTGCATTTCTAGAACCCAGTCTAGATCTAGAAGAGCATCTTCGATCTTCTTAGGTTCCTCTTTAGAGAGAAAGCTACTATACAAACATTCTTCTCGAGTTGCTTTCCTAGTCTGGACTTTTGCATTGGAATCACCAATTATCATCTCAAAAGGGTGATCCTTAGTCCATTTTCTTTGTGGTGGCAGGCTTGACCTTGATGAAGTTACTTCAATCTCTTGATGTTGATCATTTTGATTCGTTGTTGAGTGTTGACTGTGAGAAACTCCCCCTGAGTATATAGAACTCATGTTGAGTGGAGTTCTAACAGAGTTGTCAACAGATACTTCTCTTTGATTCCCAACAGATGCTTCAACATGATCTTCACCAGATGGAGTATGTTGCTCTTCTACAGATGGTCCATTCTGCAATTCTCTTGATGGTCCATGTCTGTTCTCTCCACCCATTGTTATTCTTTCTTCATCATCATCTTCACTTGCCTCACTACATGTCTCATTCTCGAATGAGAGTGACTCATGAAAACCTTCTTCTACAAGACCAGATTTTTTCTTGTCGTCAAAGACAACATGTATGGACTCCATAACAATGTTGAGTCTTAGATTGTAGATTCTGTAAGATTTTCCAGCTGAATACCCAACAAATATAGCTTCATCTACCTTTGAATCAAATTTCTTGAGGTTCTCACCATAATTCTTCAATACAAAACATTTGCATCCAAAGACATGCAGAAAGTTAATTGTTAGCTTCTTGCCTTTGAATAATTGATAAGGAGTCATGCCTTTTGCTTGGTTGATCAAAGATATGTTCTGAGTGTAGCATGCAGTATTAATAGCTTCAGCCCAGAAATATGTTGGCAACTTTGATTCTTCAAGCATAGTTCTTGCAGCTTCAATAAGTGTTCTGTTCTTTCTCTCCACCACACCATTTTGTTGAGGTGTTCTTGATGCAGAGAGTTCTTTAGTAATTCCTTCTTTCTCATAGAACTTTCTTAGCATAGAATTCTTGAACTCAGTTCCATTGTCGCTTCTTATCCTTCTTACTCTGAAGATTGGATTGTTGTTGATTGCCTTGACATGTTTGATAATGATTTCACCAGCCTCATCTTTCGAATGAAGAAAGAAGGTCCAAGTGAACTTGGAGAAATCATCAACAATCACAAGACAGTATTTCTTGTTGGCTATTGACAATACATTGACTGGTCCAAATAGATCCATGTGCAGAAGCTGTAAAGGTTGATCAATTGAAGACATTGACTTAGATTTGAAAGAGGTCTTCCTTTGTTTCCCTTTCTGGCAAGCATCACATAGTCCATCCTTGGAGAAATCCAATTTTGGGATGCCTCTGACCAAATCCTTCTTGACCAATTCATTCATGGCTCTAAAGTTCAAGTGTGACAGTCTCTTGTGCCAAAGCCATCCTTCGTCCATGCTTGCCTTGCTGAAGAGGCATGTAGCAGAGTTGGCACTTGTTGAGTTGAAGTCATCAATGTACACATTTCCTTTTCTATTTCCTTTCATCACTGCCTTGTTGTCGTTTTTCTTGAAAACAACACAAGCTTCAGAGGTGAACCACACATTTTGATTTTTATCACATAGTTGACAAATACTCAACAAGTTGTGCTTGAGTCCATCAACCAGTGCTACTTCTTCAATGACAACATTTCCTTGTGAAATCAAGCCATATTCTCTAGTATATACTTTGCTATTGTCTCCAAAGGTAATGCTAGGGCCAGCTCTCTCTTCAAACTTAGTGAGCAGGGTAGAATCTCCAGTCATGTGCCTCGAACAACCACTATCCAGGTACCAAAGATTCTTTCTGTCTCCCTGCACATATCAAAATCAAATCAAGTTGATTTTGGTACCCAAGTTTCCTTGGGTCCTGCCTTGTTAGCCTTTTTCCTGTTTTTCAAGCCCTTACCACCCAAGGGTTCTGACTGTGTTAAATCAATCTTAACTCTTGGTGTGGATCTCTGAAAGACATGTTGTTCCACTTGCTCATATGCATTAAAACTAGATGTGCAATTAGGCATAGTATGTGCAAACATGTTATTCATCATCCATGGCAACTGAGTCATGTTATAAGCATCATGATATGGATTATGAATGAATGGCATGTTGGCATAATGACTAAATGCATGAGCAGGCTGGAAAAACACATTTGGCATAGCATTCATGGCAAGCACAGGTACTAACTTAAGGCATATTAGGCACGGAAGTATTCTTAACAGATTTACAGTTGGCAGATAAATGATTAGCACTACCACAGTTCACACATTCCTTTCTGGGAGCATATTTATCAGGTGTGTAATTACTGTGTTTGTTAATTCCTACCTTGCCATTCCTATTCTTCCTGTTAACCTTAGCCTTAGGTTCAGTCTTCTCTAACCTATCCTTCAATTTCTTGGTGGATAAGTGACATGTGTTTTCTTGTTCAACTGACTTGGTTTTGCTACATTCTCCCAACACAAAGTTTTTGCTGACAGGACCATACTTCTTATGCAATTTAATCAAGGTTGCATCATCATCCAATGAGTCACTGTCTGATGCAACTTCCCCATCAACTTCCAACTTTGCTTCTGCTAATTTGCAAAAAGAATCAATTCCTTGCTTACTGCCAATTTCTTCAGTTTTAGCCTTTGATCCTCTCCACTTAGAAATTAAATCCTGTTCCTTTTTCAACTGTTCCTTTAAACAATCTTCTCTATCTAAAGCCTCAAGTAGTTTATCTTTTGCATCTTGGTAATCTCTTCTCATTGTCTCAAAATCAATTAATTTAGTCTCTAACAGAGTATTCCTATCACCTAACCTAGCATTCAGCTCCTTAATCTTGCTATTCTCTTTGTTAAGTGATTTCAGTGTAACATGCATGTTGTACAATTCATTTGACATTTCATTAACAACATTATCACATTCATCTTTGGAAAGCTCAGTTAGATTTGTAGAGTATACCTGATTGCTTGATGAACTAGCTTCCTCATCATTCCCATTTGCCATGAGTGCAAGGTTGACAAATTCTTCCTCTGCATCTAAGCTTCCTTCAGCTGCCCAATCATCATCTCTTGATACGAATGCTCTCTCCTTTTGCTAGAGAAGATCAAAGTACTTCTTCTTGTAGTCAGTAGACTCAAACTGCTTCTTTTCATTCTCAGCTTTGGATTTTCTGCATTCATTGGCAAAGTGACCAGCAATTCCACAGTTATAGCACTTGATCTTTGATCTCTCAACCATGCCCTTATTAGGTTGATAGCTTTTCTTGAATTTCCCGGCTCCTGCTGAATTCTTCTTGAACTTCAACTTAGAAAATCTCTTTGACAAAAATGCCAAGTATTCATCTAGGTCTTCTGATTCATCTCCACTCAGTGCATCAAGTTCCTCTGTCATCTTGCTTTTGCCTTTGCTAGTTCCAGCTCCACCTTCACAGGTTCTTTGACTCGGTGTGGCTTCCACATTCTTCATCTTCTCTCCATCTTGATTGTTTGGAATATTGGCCACCAAAGCTACATTTCCACCTTTCTTCTGGCTCTTCTCAACTTCTTCATCTTGTTGTAACTCGAGCTCATAGGTCTTTAGAATTCCATACAGTCTCTCAAGTGTATAATCTTTGTAGTCTTGAGAGTTTCTCAATGAGACTGTCACTGGCTTCCATTCTTTAGGCAAAGACCTTAGAAATTTTAGGTTGGAGTCTTTAGTTTCATAAACTCTTCCATACAACTTTAACCCATTTAACAGTTTTTGAAACCTGCTAAATATATCAGTTAAGTTTACACCTGTATTAAAGTAAAAGTGATCATATTGTTGTATGAGGAGTTGTTTCTTATTCTCTTTGACTTGCTCAGTCCCTTCACAGAGTGTTCGAATGGTGTCCCACACTTGCTTAGCAGTGGTGCAGTTGATGACATTATCGAACATGTCTTGATCAATACCATTGAACAAAATATTCATGGTTTTCTTATCTTTCTAGACTTCCTCTTTGTCCCCATCTGTGAATTCTGCTGGCAGTTTGGGAATAGGCCTTCCAGCAACTCTAGTTCCAGCTGCTTCTCCATCTGCAGTGTTAGCCTTCATAAAAATATGAGGACCTTTCTCTGTGCAATTGACATAACCTTCATCGATGGATAAGAGATGTAAATGCATCTTTACTTTGCAGTGAAAGTAATTATCTTTATCGAGGATTGGTATTTTCACGCCTGTATCCTTCTTTCCCATTGTGGTAATCTTTAGACTTCTTGTATGCTAGAAGCTTGCTCTGATACCAATTGTTATTTCCCAGTTATGCACCACGAGATTGTAGAAGGGGGGGTTGAATACAATCTCAACTAAATTCTTTCGAAATGATGAGGCTTAAATCAAAATGTTATAAAAAAAGAAAGAAAAACAAGACAAGCAAATTATCTAATCATACATACAACACGAGATATAAAAAATCTCAGGTGGGTTGGTTTGAAAGCTTAATCCACCTGATGGTTGTATTTGAAGATAATTCTCTGTGTAAAAGTACACAGCTGCGGATTACAAAGTTTTAGTGTTTACAAGAAAACCTAAAGCTATCAGCCTTGTGATCGGTGTTTTCTTCTCTACCAAAACTATGCTGCTCATACAGCTTATTTAAACTATATGAAGACAAGTAAAAGTTACATGAAATGTGATGATACATTTCTGGTATAACTTTTCACACACACATGCTCGAAGTGGTAACCATTTCAGGAATTATCTTGAAAGTCTTCTTTACTTGATTTGGACAATCCCAGCATGCTTCAAGTCAATGTATGTTTCTTTCTTCAAAAGTAACTAAGTTCTTGAAATGACTTAGCTTCCAAGCCCACGTGATGCTTTATGCACAAGATCTTTTTGCTTTGGATTTCTTTCTCTGAAAATAACTTTAATCAAAAAGATAATCCTTTTGAAAGTCAATAAGCTTTTCTGCTTATTGAGCTGTGCTCGAACTTCACAGATATAACGACTGATCCTTATGCATTCATCAAGATATCCTTTGAATCTTTCAGTAGAAATGTAATCATGTTGGAGGTTGCTTCCACTCTTATTGTTGCCCTTGAATTCAAATAAACAGTGACTGATTGCACCTTTCATTTCGAAGAGTTTGAGCCTTCAAATATTTACAATTTGACTCCCTACTTGTAACATCCTCTGTGTAATTGATCACTGTCTATAAGTCACGGGTTGCAAAGTAATTCTGGGTTCAATCTTCATTCGATATATTCCATTAGAGAACTCTGTAATATTGTGGAAACAGGTTAAGTTCTCAAACAGATAAATCTTGAGTTCTCGAATGATGATTTTTCGAATAGTTCCTTAAAGCGAGTTCTCGAATGACTTCTCGAATAGTTCATTTTACAGACTTCTCGAATAGAGCAATCTGAATTCTCGAATTAGGAATTCTCGAATAAACCCTTTGTGTAGAGTTCTCGAATGACTTCTCGAACTCTTCTTTCCTTGATTTCTCGAACTTACTTGCATGGTATTAACAAACTCTCTTTTGATTACTGATATCTGACTTTAGCATCTCCAGGCTTGTTACTGAAATAAATCCTAACTGTATGCAGAGTTTCATCCTTAAGATATTGCTATAGTTGATCTGCATTTTAGTTAGCTTCCTGATTTGTTCATCAGCTTCGATTCCTTGATTCATTTTCTATCTTGTGGTATTTGTTATCATCATCCATATGCATGCATATCTCAACAATTTTTATGAGAATGCGATATCTTCTTGTTGTTGTTTAATTCTGTATGTGTTGTATTGTGTTCATGATGAATTGATGATTAAGTAGGGTGAATAAGAAAAAGGTTAATTGTTTAGCTTGATTCTGAAACTGCAAGAAATGGTTCAGGTTCCGCATCATCAAACTCTGTTGGCATGGTATCGACTAAATGTGGTGCAAATATGTCTCAGAATGATCAAGATTGCACTATACTTTCACAAGAAGATGTTGTTAGGCAAAAGAAGCAACCAGTTGTCAAGAAGATGTTGATCAGGATTTACATAGGTGCTTTAGATGCTCGTGGTTCCGAATTGATGCCAGATAAATCAAATTTGTGTCAAGTTTTAATATGATATTCACAAATAGCATTTAGTCACTTAACTGTTGTAGACAAATTTAGGACTTGTGATATGATCTATTTTGTTAAAAAAAATGGCTTGAATGCCAAAACTTATGTAACGAATGTTGGTTGCTGTCTGAAATCTATTTCTCATTTTGTTTCTTATTTTTTGGTCTGCTTGAAAAACGGATCTGGATAGTATCCGTATTCGGATATTTATCCGACGGATCCGAATCCGGATATTTTCTTTCTCTATTTCCCGAATACGGATACGAATCCGGATATGCTTTTAAGCTCCCGGATCCGGATATAGTAGAATTCGTATCCTAATTATCCGATTCCCAGCCCTAGATGTGTTCTCCTATTATTGAGAGAATAGATAGATAGATAGATAGATAGATAGATAGATAGATAGATAGATAGATAGATAGATAGATAGATAGATAGATAGATAGATAGATAGGTAGAGAATAGATAGACAGATTTATCGGGAAGATACTTTTGTCTAACAGCCGTAATTATATGCATGGTTACACATCTCTTCTTCGAAAATGCATATAATAGATACTAGCTTATAATCCGTGCGATGCACAGGTTTCTTTTAATATATTATAAAATTCAGTTTATGCTATAATTATGTTTTTATATAATAATTATCTTGTAAAAATTATTTTAATATAATTTAATAAAAATTTAGTTAATGATATGAATGATTTAAAATTTATATTATAAAATTTTAAGTTAAATATGTCGTTGACGGAATTCGAAACTTGAATTTCTAGTAAAATACTTTAATCATAAAATATACCTTATAATTACATCTAACGGTTCTGATTAATTACTAAAAATTTAACAGCAAAATGGTGTAATATTTTTTGGATATACATTAATGATTGCAAAATTATGTGGTTTAAAATTTATATTATAAAATTTTTTTTAAAAAATATGACGTTGACAGAATTCGAGCCTTGAAATTTGCAAAATTATGTGGTTTAAAACTTATATTATAAAGTTTTAAAAAAAATATGTCGTTGACAGAATTCGAACCTTGAAATTTTACTAAATTAATTCAAACATATAATATATCTAATCATTAATTAGATCTAATGGTTCTAAATTTTTACTAAAAATGTAACGGTCATATCTCTTTGTATACAGATTTCTATTATATTTTGTTAGTGATTAGACGATATAGTGTTATATTTTTGGGTATATATATTAATTATTGTAAGATTATATTTTAAATTAAAAATTAACGTATTTTATTTAGAAAGAAATTTTATTGATTGGAAGATACGATATTTTAGGTGTTTATAAAAGGTAATATCATCAATCAATTAAAAGTAAACTTCTTTAATTAACAAAAGGCAATCAACTAATTATCACTAATTATATTATTTTACTATTTATTTTAATAATTAGGATGATAGTGCTGAAAATCGAACCGACAAACTTTTAATGTCCATGCGATGCACGGGTTTCTTTTATTATGTAATAAATTTTATTTAATATTACAATTATGTTTTTATATAATCATTATTTTTTAATTTTAATTTAATATAATTTAATATACTAATGTTTACAAATTATACTAATGTTTCCCTGTTATAAACAATATATATGATTTTTTATATATTTTATTAATAATTAAAAAATATGATGTGATATTTTAGGGTATATATTAATGATTATAAGATTAGTTTAAAATCAAAATGGTAATCTGTTTTAATTAGGAAGAAAATATTAATGATTGAAAGATATGATACGATTGATTTTTTAGGTGTTTATAAAAGGTAATATATTCAACTAAAAGTAAATGTGAAAAGGGCAATCGGTTAATTTCCATTAATTATGTTATTATTTATTTTAATAAATAGGTTAACCAAAACCGAAAACCAAAACTTTTAAAACTTTCAATGTTTCGGCTTTAATATAATTTCGGGTATATATTAACGATTATAAGATTAGTTTAAAATCAAAATGGTAACATGTTTTAATTAGAAAGAAAATATTAATGATTGAAAGATATGATACAATTGATTTTTTAGGTATTTATAAAAGGTAATATATTAAACTAAAAGTAAATGTGAAAAAGGTAATCAGTTAATTACCATTAATTATATTATGTTATTATTTATTTTAATAAATAGGATAACCAAACCGAAAACCAAAACTTTTAAAACTTTCAATGTTTCGACTTTAATATAGTTCTAGCTTAAAACCCGTGCGATGCACAGATTTTTTTTAATATTGTATAAAAAAATTTCATTAGTTTAAATTACCTTTTTAAAACATTAATTTTGGAGACTTAAATTTTTATATGAGATGATTTGATAATAATTATATAAATGTTATCCGTGATATTTTTAGAAAATGAGGGATTTTAGTTAAAAAATATAGAAAAGATGATAGGTTTTAGTAGAAAAAGGTAATCGGTTAATTATTAGTAATTATAAAATTATATTTTATTTTATTTAATAGAACGCCCGTGATATGATTAGAAAAAGAGAGGATTTAGTTAGAAAAAATCAAAAATGTGACATGTTCTAGGTTCGTAATATTTTTAGAAAAGGAGAAATTAATATTGTCTGTGATATTTCTATTAAAAGAGGGATTTTAGTTAGAAAATATAAAAAAGATGATACGTTTTAGCTGAAAAAGGTAATAGGTTAATTATTAATATTATAATATTATTAGTTTATTGTATTAAATAGAACTGTCCGTGATATAATTTGAAAAAGAGAGGTTTTAGTTAGAGTAAATAGAAAGGTAATATGAAAATTAAAAGATGACACGATTTATGTGAAAAAGGTAATTGATTAGATTATAGTAATTATAATTAAATTATGTTATTTTACTAAATAAAATTACTCATACTTTTTAGAAAATGAGAAATTAATGTTGCCCGTGATATTTCTAGAAAAACAATAAAATTTAATTAGAAAAGATGATACGTTTTAGTTAAAAGGATAATCGGTTAATTATTAGTATTATAATATTATTATTTTATTTTTATTAAATAGAAATGCCAGTGATACAATTGAAAAAAAAAAAGAGGTTTTAGTAAGAAAAAAGAAAAAAGGTAACGTGTTTTTACTTAAAAAGGTAACCGTCCATGATATAATTGGAAAGAGAGATATTTTAATTAGAGAAAATAGAAAAGGTAACGCGTTTTGGCTGAAAAAGATAATTTTAGTTAATAGTAATTATAATATAATTATGTTATTTTATTAAACAAAACTGCTCGTAGTGTTTTTAAAAAAGAAGAATTTTTATTTAGATAAAATGTAAAGATATTGTATTTTTAGGAAATTATTAAGTCATTGAAAAGATAGAAAAGGTAATATGTTTAACCTGAAAAAGGAAATTGATTAATAAAGGAAAAATTTTAGTTAGATGAAATATAAAAGATATTGTATTTTACCTGAAAAAGGAAATTATTTATTTATTGAAAAATAGAAAAGATAATATGTTTAACCTGAAAAAGAAAATTTATTAGTTAGTATGATGGATTTTATCTGTAATTGAGTAAGGGTAAATAAGTAAAATCAACAGGCACCGTACCGACCGACTGACCGATCGACCGATCAACCAAACTTTTAATGTTTCGGCTTTTATATAATAGTATAGATAGGATAACCAAACCGAAAACCAAAACTTTTAAAACTTTCAATGTTTCGGCTTTAATATAATAGTATAGATAGGCTGCTTTTGCTATTATTAAATTTTCCTTTTCGTTTGGATGATTTCAGTAAAGTTTTTGCTTGTTTATATTCTGATAATCATACTTTGAGATATATTATTATTTTTTAGTTAAAGAAACTTAAAAACATTGTTGAATTATCAATGGGAAAGTAGCTCAATTGGTAGAGCAAAAACCGATCTGGATCTTGAAAAGTTGAAAAACTTGAAATTGGTTTCTTTCACGCCGAAAAAAGGTTCGAGGTTCGAGTCCTCGCTTCTCCATATATTTTTTTTGGTTTTTCCTTTACCACCAATAATAGTTCGAATGATCTCCCTCTACTAATAATAATTGCATCTGCCACAACATATAATAGCCGTAATTATATGTCTGGTTAGTGGTTACACATCTCTCCTTCAAAAATGCATAGAATAGGTCGCCAATAATAGTTCGAATGATCTCCCTCTAATAGTAATAATCGAATCTGCCACAGCATATAACAACCGTAATTATATGCCTGGTTAGTGGTTACACATCTCTCCTTTGAAAATGCATAGAATAGGTATAAGAGACTCGCTTTTGCTGGTATTAAATTTTCTATTTCATTAGGACGATTTCACTAAAGTTTTTGTTCGTTTATATCCTTATATCCGTACCTTGAGATATATTATTATTTTTTAGTTAAATAAACTAAAGAACATTTTTTAAGTATGGATGGGGAAGTAGCTCAATTGGTAGAGCAAAAACCGAATTGGATCTTGAAAAGTCGAAAAACTTGAAATTGGTTTCTTTCACGCTGAAAAAAGGTTCGAGGTTCGAGTCCTTGCTTCTCCATATATTTTTTGGCTTTTCCCTTATCTCCAATTATAGTTCGAATGATCTCCAATTCTAATATTCTAAAAGAATTTTTAAGTTCGAATAATTTTTTGGTTCTTAATTCTAATATTCTCTCCTAAAAGGACGGATTCCATAGCATAGCATATGTGCATCTGACAAATTGCAGAGATTATGTCCGTTAAATTATTCGAACTTTTCCTGTTTTACGTGTTTGTATCCCAAGAATGTTAATTTTGGTTGGGTAAACGAATTTAGAAGTTAAAGGAATTAATGCTTAGTAGATTGTCACCATAAGTTGTTCAAATTTCCAGAGTTTCACCTTGCTACTGAATTTTTCATGTGGTACTTTTGTTGTTTCTGTACAAAATATAACCTACTTCGAGATTTGTTCTGTCTATATTCAAGTTTCTCTTCTGGGAATGGATTCGCGCAAATTTAAAAGAATTTGCTCATAAATTTATACAACATTAATTAATATCCATGAACTGTACAATCATTTAGAACCTGTAGATGCCTGGAATTTCTTAGATGGGTGATTACTGATTTGTTCGTATCTGGTTGGTACGAGTTTCACTTCTTTTGCTGTTTGAAGGGCTATTCATTGTTGTTTGCCTTCTGAATCCCAAGTATATATTCCTCAAAGCCTGCATATCCTCTTCCTAGTTTAAATCTGCTTTTTTCTAGTTTCAGTAGAGCATAATTTTATCCGAAAGTACGTTAATACAACATGTGAGCTCCAAGGTCTTGGATGCAACATATGACATGTCCATAACAATTGATATAAATGAGAAACTAGAATAAGGGTAAAGATACGACAAATAAAGCAACGACATTGAATATGTTTACAGTGATCCAACAATTCTCCATAACAAGCCAAATGATCCCCTCCATCCGAGGAGAAGTTGCATACAAAGCTAAGATTTGACTTAAAACTAAAATTTAAACAAGAGTTGATCTCTAATGTCATTACACAAAAGACTGAGGTAATGTCATTAAGAAGCACTACACATAAAATGTTTAACAGTCTGGCTTAACTCCTGCCCCCACCACCCATCTAGCAGCAGATTCAAATAAGATGCAACACTGATTCAAAATCTTCAGACAAGTATTCAGTCCTGCAAGTGGAAATCAAAATCAATAAACATTACACAGGGAAAGACCGACAAAGGTTGTATACACAGTAGAATGCGCACTTCGTTTCAGGAAATATCAACAGAAATTTAGTTACTGAATGAACCATAGCACAGAAAGGTAAGACTAGCATTAAGAACAATTATCTATTCACTTTTGATGACATATGCTGCAGCCTGCAAGGCAGCAATTAATCAATTTTATTAATGTAATCATTTCACAAGATAAAACAGTAAGGTATTTCAGTTCTCAATAATATCATCAAAATTCAGTAGTTGAAGTTTGATATTAAGAAGCCTGTTCTGTAAAAGCAGAATCCCATCAGTCAAGCAAAATCGCTCTTAATTAGACTATAAGTATAAACGAAGTAACGTAATAGATCATATCAAAATGTAAAGGATAGACAAGAAACCTGATCAATACAGATATAGAACACTAAGATATGTGCACAATTTATATGCAGGCAGCGTAGTGATGGGCAATCATCTATATATATAAATGTTCATGACTTAAAATACCTAAAACTAAAAACTTTCACCTAACTCAAGCTAAATTTAGAGACTACGTTTTTGGGATATTTGACTCGCCTATATATATTTAATTTACATGACTCAAAATACCTAAAGCTAAAACTTTCACCTTACTTAACTAATTTTTATTGCTACGCCCCTGACAATAGCTAGTAAAAAGACCTACTATTTCAGAAACATATAATATTTCATAGAAACATATTGCAGTGCTGCACAGAGCAATACACAGTACAATGTGGGTGTCATTACTGTATTTTGAAGCACCCAATTGCTGCTTAGATAAAACTTAACCACATTGCATGATTCCTAATTCCTAAGCTACATTAAGCTTAACTTTAATGCACCACTTGAAGTTTAAAATCAACTACAAAATTGCAGCTACAATGGCGGAGCACTGAAGGGACTAAACTCTTGAGGTTGAATTGATGAACTTTTAAAGTCATGCGGCTCTTACCAAGTGCAACAGTCATTCATATTCTTCATAACCTACACGCAACTTAACTATATCATCTAATATCTACGGACCTAATGATTAAGTAGATTACTTTGATGCTGTATTCCACTTTAAATTCAACTACAAAGTTGCAGCTACAACGGTAGAGCACTGAAGGGACCAGACTCTTGAGGTTGAATTGATGAACTTCTAAAGTTATGCCAAGTGCAACAGTCTAAATTTAAAACTATATCATCTATAGACCAAATGATTAAGTGGATTACTTTGACGCTGTATTCTACCGAGATCTATCATGCTCTTTATTTAAAACCTATCAGCAAGCTCATCACATACAAATTTCAAAAACAATTATAAAGCACATTATGAGCACATAAAACAATTCTAATTTCACTTGGCAAAAAAAAAAAAAGAATAAAAGTTCATGAATGCAAATACCAGTCCTTCATCTTAGGGATGGTCTTCTTGTCTCTGCGCTCCTTCCCAATCTGTACCATTCCCTTAACACATACAAGACTCTCCACATGACTGTAGGACTCATACCAAAATGGATTTAACTTGTCAATCTCATTGAAATGAACCACGATACTATTTTCAGGGTCAGGGTCACAGATATAAGTGACCTGGTTTGGAGAAGCATGAATATTGTTCCCTGTCCACGTCTCAAGTACAATCTCACCAGTGCTAAAGCACTGAGGAATCCGCATTCTTTCAAAACCAAGTGGGCCAATACTATACATCTTTGTCCAACTAGCAGTGTTCTCATCCCGCACATACAAATCAACCATTTGGTTTGGACGCTCACCAGGTGAATGAATTAGAGCAGCAACTGAATCCCTCAAGTTCACCGGATGCACCAAAGTACTCTGATTCTTGATATGTTTTGGATAGAGGACCCTCTTAAACAGCCCCGTGTAAGGATCAATTCTTCCCAAAATCTCTAGCTGATCAGGAGTAAATGATTCCAAATCTCCTGGTTGTGCATCAATCCCTACCCAATACGGAACACCCTTGACAATAAAATTACAATGTCTTAATTTGGGCCAGAAGGGAATAACTCTCCCCTTATCAACATCTTCCCAAATATCCCGATTAGCAGAGTAAATTTCAACTCGAGACCAACGAAAATGCTCATAACGAGGTGGAAGAGCAACAGGAACAATACGTATAATCCTAAAATCATCCACCACAGCATCAAAACCCAACCCAACCGACATGTTATCTGACATATCATATTTAGTCCTGGTTTCCGAAAGGGCAATGGGATTCCAATAATTAATAGCAGGGTTCCATAAAGCAACAAAACGCCCAAACATTTCTTTATAATGGCCTAAACAGACAATGCCGTTAATCGAACCAGCAAGAAACATATTTTTCGAGAAATCAGGGAAGTTGATTATCCTAGGGTAATTAGGCCTAACAGTGTACTCTACATCAATGTGGAGGACAGGAATGGGAGGGCCTGTGGGGCGTAAAAACCCGATGAGTCTTCGATTATGCTTAGTATTAACACACATGCTGTTGCATAAAAGTTGCTGATTATTTCTTGAAATGTTGAAGTTAATGTGCATTCTTATAAATACAGGATGCTGTAAAAGAGCTAGCCAAGTTTTCGAAACACATTTGCATCTTACCAGGGACTTAACAGGAGTCCTGAAGAGTACTTCAAGAAGAAGATGTGCTGGTAGAGCCTTTACAGTGGTGGGTTTTTCCTCCTGAGCTGCTGGTGAGTTTGAGGGGCCTGGAGTTTTAGTGGGCTTGTGATATTTTTTCTTTGTTTTTCCATTTTTCACCATTTTTGAGTGAGTTGAGTGAAGGGTCTTTTGTAAATGAGGGAGTTGAGAGGCTGAGGGGGTTTGTGTTTGAAGAAATGAAACACCAGGAAGGTTGGTTTCAATAAATGAGAGTTATCATTGTCCTTGTTCTGAATCTGAGGTAAGTGATGAGAGTTACTTTTCACTTTTTCAGTGACTTTTGTACTGTCTGAATAGATAACTCATTGGTGGCTTGTAAAATGACACAAACAATATTGTTTAGAAAAACATTATGTTTGTCTTAAAAAAAAAACATTATTTTTGAAAAGAAAATAATTGGAGGTATTGGAATTCGGAAACGTTCTTGTATATTTATTCGACAAATTTTGAATGCTTTAACCTTTATGGAATGCAGATGACCCCCTTGATCCACAATAAATTTACTTAAGTAGTTAAGGAGACAAAGATAAGAAAACCAAGTATGATACTATGGGCTAGTGATGTTCAAAAAACCTGAAGCTGGACCTGATCTGATCCGCAAAAAAGGCCAAACAGTTAGGTCCGAAAAAAGCCCGGCCCGTGAGCCTAAGATGGGCCTCCTATTTTTCATCAAGCCCGTCCCGAAAAGCTCAGTTAAAAACTTGAATTTTTGAAAAGCCCGAATAAAGCCCGGTTCGGCCCGAATAAAAGCCCGGAATTTTTAAGAAATCCGGATAAAAATTCGATTTTTTATAGATAAAATCTACAAATATATAATATTTTTAATAAATTTCATGAATATTGAACTTAGCAATAGAGGGGATGTGAAGGATCACGAGACGGGAAGAATCAACAATATACAACAGGACAAACTCTTCTTTCAAGAAGACTAATTGAGTGTAGATGTGCTTCTCGAAATGGTCATATACGAGGAGATTTATATGGCTTACGTTCACTTTAAGTCATAACGTAGATTATGAGTAAAAAATTCTTGAGTTTCAGTGATGTTTTTTGATAAAACAAGTATTATGTTAGTAGTTTTTTAGTATTAGGTTACGCGGTGTCTCTTCTTATGTATTTTGGATTATAGAAGTTTAAGTGCGTAGCTCTTTAGAGGTTCTTTCTTTTGTAAGATTTTTTTTTTTTTGTATATTAATATATTAGCTTTGCAAAAAAACAAAATTAATATATATATATATATATATAAATTTAAAAAAAAGACCGAAAAAAGTCCGGCCCAGCCCGATCCGGTCCGATCCGAGGGCCTAAAACGGACCTCATATTTTAGAGAAAGCCCGGCCTGGCCCGATTTTTAAAAAAAACCTGACCCAGCCTAATTCTTAAAAAACCCGAACTTTTTAAAGTTCGAATAAAACCCGACACGAAGAACTTTTTGTGCATCTCTACTATTTCTACTATTGGCAGGAATTAAGGATATTACAAAAGGGAGTCCATAAAGGTCTTTTACTAAGGTTAGACGATCTTGACTCGAACTTATATTGTCTTGATTAAGAATTTTTTTTTTTTTTTGGATTCTACTAAAAAAGAAGTGAAAAAAAAATAGGAAAAAGACAGATGCACACTCATAATTTATGCTAAAAGACCACTACACTAGTGCTGAGTGATTTTCTAAATTTGTGATCACACTCATAATTTGTTTACATCTAATGACAAGTATACTAGGATCTTTAACACACAGAGACATTAAAGAAACATTTGTGAAACCAAGAAACTAGGAGAACAAGCTTTTACTGAAGGGAACTTTGTTATACTTGTCATGCCCAATAATCTGATAATAGGTTACCTTATAAAGGTTAGAAATCCCTACCAGACAAGATACATTAACTGTGTGTTGGCACACAAATCCTCACCATACATCCATAACTAACAACTGCTACTACAGACAAGCAAAAACAAATTGACAAAAAAGCATAGCTTGGACATAAACTAAAATAACAAGTAACAAGTATCCCTTTCATTACTCCCCCTCAAGCTGGAGAGACTGAATTGGTGAAGGATCCCAGCTTGTTGACATGTTGCTGGTGTGCTTTGACAGGAAGAATCTTTGTCAGGAGATCAGCCACTTGCTCAGAAGAGGGGGTGTATTCAGTTTGAATTGTGCCAGCCTTCAAGTGGTCCCTGATGAAGTGACAATCGATATCAACATGTTTAGTTTTCTCATGTTGCACCGGATTGGCCGCAATGGCAATAGCTGCTCTATTGTCGCACTTCAAGGTGGTAGGAGGGAGATTCTTCAATCCAAGGTCTTTTAAGAGAGCTGTTAGCCAGGTTACTTCACAAGTGGTTAAGGCCATTGATCTGTACTCTGCTTCTGCAGAGGATCTAGCAACAACAGCCTGTTTCTTTGCTTTCCAGGAGACAGGTGATTTACCCAAGAATATACAATATCCTGATGTGGACCTTCTTGTCATAGGGCAGCTTCCCCAGTCACTGTCACAAAATGCTGTGAGTCTAGCAGCTGATTCTGAGGCCAGAAGTATCCCCTGAGATGTAGTGCCACTAAGATACCTAAGTACCCTCTTTGCTGACTGAAAATGCACTGTAGTTGGCTTCTGCATGAACTGTGAGAGGAGCTGTACTGAGAAGCAAATGTCGGGCCTGGTTATGGTCAAATAGATAAGTTTACCTATGAGCCTCTGGTAGATAGATGGATCAGGCAAGATATCCCCTTTCTCTGGTGTGAGCTTCAAATGAGTGTCTAAGGGCAACTGTAATGGTTTGCAGTTTGTCATACCAAACTCACAAAGTATGTCAGTTGTGTACTTCTTCTGACTGAGAAATATTCCATCCTCACTTCTATCCACTTCGATGCCAAGAAAGTATCTCACCTCCCCTAAGTCTTTCATGTGAAATGTCTGAGACAGCTGTGACTTTAGATCTGAGATTGCAGACAATGACTTTCCACAAATAAGCAAATCATCAACATAAATGAGAATAAATGTCAATACATCTTCCCTTTTAAGGAAGAACAAGCTATAGTCTGCCTTGGACTGTGTATATCCAATAGACAATAGAAAAGTAGATAACTTAGCAAACCACAATCTAGGGGACTGTTTTAGACCATAAAGTGACTTTTGCAATTTGCACACAAGTGTAGTGCCTTTAGCAACTGGTGAAGTATAGTTTGAGGTTTGAGTGACTCGACAACCCATGTGTGTGTAACCAGGTGGAAGCTTCATATAGACTACATCTAACAAATCCCCATGAAGAAAGGCATTTCTTACATCCATTTGACAAGTGTGCCACTTTTCCATAGCAACTACAGCTAGCAGAGTTCTCACAGTAGTCAATTTAGCTACTGGAGCGAAGGTCTCAGAGTAATCTATGCCATATTGTTGCTTATTTCCCAAGACAACTAGCCTTGCTTTATGTTTCTCAATTGTTCCATCTGGGTTCAGTTTAGTTTTGTAAACCCACCTGCACCCAATGGCTTGCTTATCTGGAGGCAATTCAACAATGGACCATGTGTTGTTCAGCTCCAAAGCTTCAAGTTCTTGGTTCATTGCATCGACCCAATTAATGTCTTGCACTGCCACTTTAAAGGAGGCAGGGTCATGTGTTTGATGAAGGGAAGCCATGAAACATTGGAACTGTGGTTCAACAGTGGTTAAAGCAAGGTTTGATATCTGTTGTGTAGGTTTGGTAGTGACATAGTCTTGCATCCAACTAGGTGGTGCATGGGTTCTCCCTGATCTTCGGGGTTCTGGAGGTGCTGTAGGTGACTGAAGTGAGGAAGCAGGAGGTGATGAGGACTCATCAGGTGAGTCTTGAGTTGCATCAGAAGGGTCAAGGTCAGAAGCTTGGTTGTTGCTGTCTGTATCATTGGGCAACCAATCATCAAACTGAGTATGAGTAAGATGAGGGAATGAAGGTGGGACAGGGTTCATAAGAGCTGTGGCAGAATTGTCATGAAAAGGGAAAATGGTTTCATAAAAAATGACATCTCTTGAAACGAATTGTTTGTTGGTTAGCAAATTCAATAACAAGTATCCCTTTGTAAGAGGTGGGTAACCAATGAAGGCACAGGGGACACCTCTATGTTCGAATTTATCAGTAGGAAACAAGGGATTCGAGGCAAAGGCAAGACAGCCAAAAATCCTTAAGTGATCGTAGATGGGAGATTGTTTATGTAGCAGATGATAAGGGGTCTGATTGTTGAGGATAGGAGTTGGTAATCTATTTATGAGGTGCACAGCAGTCATAACACATGCCCCCCATAAGGATAAAGGAAGACCAGAGTGAAAACGAAGGGATCGAGCAATTTCGAGAATATGTCTATGTTTGCGTTCGACTCGAGCATTTTGCTGAGGTCGTTTGACACAAGATTTTTGGTGAAGGACACCATGTTCTGAGAAAAAGGCTTGACAGGCTGTATCATCAAATTCAAGGGCGTTATCCGACCTTAGAGTTTTAACTGTGGAACGAAAATGGGTCTGGACATAGTGAAAAAAAGTCTTAAGAGTGGACAAAGAATCAGATTTATGCTGAAGGAGATACACCCAAGTGTGGCGTGTATGGTCATCAACAATGGTGAGAAAGAATCTGTATTTGTTTAGGTATGGTACCTTATAAGGACCCCATATGTCGATGTGTATTAAATCAAAAGGAAGCTTAGCATAAGACGTGCTACTAGGAAAAGGTAACATAGTGAATTTAGGCATGGGACAAGTGACACAAAGTTGAGATTTATCACCAGCGTATTTTTTGACACAAGGTATATGTATTAATTTGACTAAGGATGCATGCCCGAGTCTATGATGCCATAAAGATAAGGGGGTGAGGTTGGTACCTGTAGCAGAGGTAGAAGTGTTGTTGCAGATAGATGAGGTAATAGCTGAGTTGGCATTTAGATAATAGATGCCCTGCCTAGCAAGCCCCACTCCTTTGAGCTCCTTAGTGTTTCTGTCCACTATTGTGCAATGAGTAGTGAAGAACTCCACTGCGCAATTGTTGTCAGCGATCAATCTTTGCACAGATAGCAAGTTGTGTTTGAAGGATGGAACACAAAGCACCTTTTTTAGAGTCAGTCCAGACGGAAAGACCACAGTACCAGTGTGAGAAATGACTGCAGTTGCCCCAGTTGGGAGGTTGATTTTCTGAGAAGTATGATTGACAGTGGAGTGTAACATAGCAGAGAGATGGGGAGTCATATGGTCAGAGGCTCCCGAGTCGACTATCCATTCATAAGATTGACCACTAAGGTGTGTTAAAGAAAGCATGCCTGAAAAATGAAAATCAATCTCCTCATCGGTATCACTTCCTTTAACTTGTGTAGACTGAAATTGGGGCACAAGCTTGGCTAGTTGTTCCAATTGTTGAGGGGTGAAAAGAAGACCAGGTGTAGGTGTAGGAGTGTTGGGTTGTGTAACAGCAGCAGCCAATTTGGTGTGATTAAAGGGTTGCTTACCAGGTGTGTTCCATCTTTGGTTAGATGCGGGCTGAAATCTGGGCTTTGAAGAGGAGTATGGCTTAGATTGAGAGTTTGGAGTGGTAGAATTCCACTTAGGGTGACCAGTCACATTCCAACATCTATCTGGGGAATGTCCCCTTTTACCACAAACAGTACACAGAACAAGCTTATCATTTTGGTTTTTACTGAACATTGCCATAAGATCTTGTGAAGAGGGATGAAGAAGAAATCGTTGGGCTTCTTCTTGCTCAAGAGCAGAACAAGCATTTTCAACAGTGGGGAGTGGTGTGTTTAAGAGCAACTGACTCCGTTGTGAGTGAAAAATCTCATTCAATCCATTAAGAAATTGAAACAATCGTAATTCTTCTCTTTGAACATGAATAGAAGCAAGGAGTTTGACCACATCATCAGCAGGATTAGCAACAGCAGGCAATGTATTTATGGCATCTAATTCTTCCCAAATGGTTTTCATAGAGGTGTAATACTCAGTGACAGACATGTTAGCTTGTTTCAAAGCATACAAGTCCTTACACAGCTTATATTTGCGAGACCCATTAGTAAGAGCAAATCGAGCTTCAAGATTAGCCCACATATCTTTAGCACTAGCCATATACATAATAGACTGGCGAATGGTGGAAGAAACATTACCTGTAATCCATGCTATCACCATGTTGTTACAAGTATCCCACATTTCTTTCTTGCTCTCATCCTCTGTTGGGACAGGTACCGTTCCGGTTACAAAACCAAGTTTGCGTTTTGAAGATAAGTTTATCTCCATTGAGCGTTTCCAAGCTCGATAATCAGCACTCCCTTGGAGTTTGTCCACTTGGATGGAGGTAGCATTATCAGAAGGGTGAAGGAAAAGAGGATTTGCAATATCAGATTGGGTGATTCTGTTTGCAGCCATGTGATAGAGGAGGAGAAAAGTTTAGATCTGGAAGAAAGACAGGGTTTGTTGAAAAGAGAAAAAGAAGGGACAAGGAGAAGAAGGAATTAGAGAAATCTTGACACTGGCTCTGATACCATAATGACAAGTATACTAGGATCTTTAACACACAGAGACATTAAAGAAACATTTGTGAAACCAAGAAACTAGGAGAACAAGCTTTTACTGAAGGGAACTTTGTTATACTTGTCATGCCCAATAATCTGATAATAGGTTACCTTATAAAGGTTTGAAATCCCTACCAGACAAGATACATTAACTGTGTGTTGGCACACAAATCCTCACCATACATCCATAACTAACGACAAGCAAAAACAAACTGACAAAAAAGCATAGCTTGGACATAAGCATAGCTTGGACATAAACTAAAATAACAAGTAACAAGTATCCCTTTCATTAACATCAAACTATGATTTCATGACTAAACTGCACTGTCCCTCAATAGGTAAAGATATGTGACATCTTAATAAATTTTTTTATTTATGTTTATGCACAAAGTTTTATCCCAAATACACATGCTTATAGTCCGAGAAGATGTACATATTACCGAATTGGATACTGACAGACCTAACGGTTAATCTGGTCCACATTCGAATATGAATTAAGCATGATCCGACATAGATCCAACAATTCTAGTCATAGGTATAACCCCTGGCTAAAGTCTGGCCATGAGAGGTAAGCCTTGGTCTGGAGAGTCCCTTAAGAAAGTATCGATAATGTTGTTGAACTGCCATGCATTCTCAACTTGTGGAATATGTGATGAATTCTTAATCACATGTAACTTTACATTCTTCCCCAGAACCCTGCATACAATCATTATTAAGTGATGATCATTACTTTTACGTTAAGTACTCACACATTTATGTCTCCGCCAAGAGTTATATTAAGAATTTTTTGTGTTGATCAACTAAGATGTAATAGGAGAGCGACATACTTCTTGAGCTCCACTGCTAGGTCCAACAGAAATATCTTGTCATGTTCTCCCCACACTAGCAACACCTCCTACACATGCAGTTTTAAAACGACAAATAATTTAAAGTGGACTCTTTAGCAACAATACAATGCTTTACTTGTGTGTGTTGGAAGCTAATGAAGATTGGACCTGGTGAAGAGGAGATGCTTTCATGATATCATCCCATCCGATGGTCAGCCCTCTCAAGAGTTCCAGCTTTTCCTTCCTGTTTTTGCTGTACAACCTCTGTTTCAAGTACATTTGACACACCTTGTTTGTCATTCTGCTCCTCAATTATGTATACTAATACTAGTATTATGAACATCTCCCTCTTCTACAACTATGATAAGGTGTTCCTTTTACGACTATAGCTATAAAACTTTAAATTCAAACTTGTTGGTTATTTATCTCCTTATACTGAATATATTTGATTTTCTACATAAAATAAAACAAGATTTGACTTTACAAATTCACAATAGTAACATGTTGGCAAGCCACATGGGTATTTATTTGTCGCCCCCCTCTTGTATAGGTAATCGCTATTGCTCCAGTAGAGACATTTTTGTGTTTGAAACTTTAAACTACATGTACAGTATATAAAACGTGGTTTAGAAGTCCTAAAAAGAAAGTATATGATTGAGTAATGACTAATGACTACTGAGCCTACCAATGAAGACTTATTGCATCAAACATCTTTTGTCCATGCACTTATCCTCCTATCTAGTTGGAAAGTTTGTTGAGCAACATCTTTCAAACTTATCCTACATTATTCAATCACACTACTATCATCATAATAACACTAAAAAAAGTACTGATCATTCACTAAGAGCCAGTTTGGCAACCAGCTTTAAGTGGGATTTAAAATCATTTTCTACTTGAATGCGATGAGATAGCTGAGTGGTAAAGGGCTCATCTCTTGTCGTTCCAGGCCCTGGGTTAGACTCTCTCACCCGAGATTTGTTAGAATAGATACTCACATTGTAAGGCATAATAGATCGAATAGCCCTGATCAGATGTGACAATATTGAAGTGCAGGACACGAAATCACTAAAAACATTATGCCAAATGCAGAATATTTTGATTTCGACGATCATTAAGACCAAAGAGAATACTTACGTTGATAAAATCATTCAAAATGAAATCAGGCACATAAGCTTTTCGGAAAACAGATAAATTCATCAACTTCCTTAGCTCTGATGCCTTCTCTGGCATTATCAGATCCTCAATCTTCTCCACTTTACTTCTCTTAACCAATTCCATACTATCACTCAATATGCCATTAACCGCAGAATTTGCTATCACAACTTTCATCACCCTGTCCTGCCACATTTCTGCCATCCGAAACGCAACAAAACCACCATAACTTGTCCCAACCACATGATACTTCTCCACTCCCAACTTCTCCATCAATTTCCCCATCGCCCTCGCTTGAAAAATCTCTGATCTCTCTGAAGACGTGGAGTACGAGCCACCAAAAAACACTAAATTCGGAATATAAAGACTGTACGATTTTGCGAAAAAAAATATTTGTTGTTGCCATTGCCACACACCATGTGGTCCAAAACCATGTATTAAAAGGAGTGCTGGTTTGGTGGTTGAGCTGCTAGTCTTAGTTTGTTTAGGTGACCAGAAATGGATGGTGGTTTCATCGTCGATCGCGATGGTTTGCGAGGCGAGATTAGCAGCGGAGAGAGTGCGACGAATAATTCCGCCGAATAAGGTCACCAGGCTGATGGCCATGACAGTAGTTGAGAAGAGTTGAGTAGTTTGGAGTTTTGTTAATGTTCTTACAAGAACTAGATCATGCCTGACTTGTGATATAGTAGACAATGTTAACATCAGGTCTCTATTTATAATTATACATTTAGTTGTGGTGGGCTATTTAAAATGGCTGTGGGTCAAGCTTACTGGTATTGTTTAATGATCTTTTATTTACACGCATTGAAAATGTGTGGGGGAACGAACTAGAAGGGGGCAAAAAAAAAAATTCGACGCCTGAGAGATTCGAACTCTCGCGGGGAAACCCCATGTACTTAGCAGGCACACGCCTTAACCGCTCGGCCAAAGCGTCGGATGGTAAAGATTCTTATTTCTCATAATACGACACATACTATGTTCCTATTACTCTTTTTAACTACTTGTACTTCTTACCTATGTATATTTTATTTTGTTGTCTAAACTAAATTACCTGACCAAAATTGACCTCCTATTCACCGCTAAATTATTTTAGATAACACTAATTTTCTTTTCGTAAAAGATTGATATGTGACCACTGACGGAACCAGAAAATATGGTTTGGAGGGGCCAAATTTGGTTAAAATTTTCGAAGACAAGAGTATATGGGACATTCTAGGTTTTCAAGAATAATTTATGAATTTATATGTATAAAAACCAAAATTATAAGAGATTTATGAATATTTTGGAGGGATCATCAAGAATTATTAGTTTATGAAAGGACCATATACACTATATAATCAAAATTTATATATAAAATTAAAGAAAACTAAGCTCATGGGAAGGTTTTGGGGGGACCATGGTCATTCCATGCTCCCCTTAAATCCGTCCTTGTTAATGTAACCCTAGGTACGCACATATTTTAACCATTTTTCGAACCATCAATCTCTTACTAGACAACGAAGAAATAGGTGACATTGCTGGAATACTCTCCAGCTTGGTGATCGATATATTTGTGGATAGATTTGTTCCTCCTTTTGTCTAAATTTCATGTACTCCCTGGTGTGACAAAGATGATGAGTTTACCAGTAATATGTTAGGATCATTTGTTCACATAGTTTTCAACATTTCGTGCTCTGTTCATCATGGCAAATAAAGATGGACATATAAAACATAATGGAAGGATGAAGATAAAGCAAAAAAGTAAAACTACAGGAGAATGAAATAATGCATATTTATATTGTATTGAAAAGTATGTACTGTATGAATAATGTAAACAGAAAAGGTTGTAAATCGATAGCAAGTTAAAAGTTTTGAGACCATCTACAAAATTTTAACCAAATTTGGTTAAAATTTTGGAAGACAAAAGTACATGTGACATTCTAGGTTTTCAAGAGTAATTTATGAATTTATATGTATAAAAACCAAAATTATAAGAGATTTAATGAATATTTTGGAGGGATCATCAAGAATTATTAGTTTATGAAAGGGCCATATACACTATATAATTAAAATTTATACATAAAATTGAAGAAAACTAAGCTCATGGGGAGGTTTTGGGGGGACCATGGTCATCCCATGCTCCCCTTAAATCCGTCCTTGTTAATGTAACCCTAGGTACGCACATATTTTAACCATTTTCGAACCATCAAGAGAATTAAATAATGCATATTTATATTGTATTGAAAAATATGTACTGTATGAATAATGTAAACAGAAAAGGTTGTAAACCGATAGCAAGTAAAAAGTTTTGAGACCATATACAAAATGACCTCAATCTAATAGAAATAGGATTATCAGCTATTCTATAAAAAAATTCATTTCATATTTCTTTATGTGTAGCTAAACTTTCCTTCATCTATAATCTCAGCCAAAATGAACTAATAAATACTGAATATAATTTTATAAAATACTGTAGTCCAAATTTATGTGTTTCATGTTTTGAAATCTCGATTTATACGAAAAGAACGACCGGCTCTGCAGGGAAATTGAACTCCAGAATTCTATTTTGTTGCTCATGCTGCCCGTTGCTGGGACAAGGAAATCAATATATCGCGTTATGCCTATGTATGTAGCTTATCCATAAGACCTTTTCAAAGAAGGATTTATCAAGGACCGTTTAGTTTTTGCAGAGTTTAATTGGCAATAACGTACTGCCAAAACGTCTTGGTATCGTATAAGCCACGAATACAATGTAAATTCCACAAACAAACAATCAGCTACTCCATCCATAACGCCAGCACCCAACTGTTCTCGATATCATTTTTAAATCCCCCATACAATACTCGAATCCACATTACAGATAACACAATCTTCCCTTTAACTCCTGTACACAAAAATTCAATTCCATTCTACAAAAACAATACACGTATAACAACAGGAGAATAATCATAACCATGAGCGAGAATAATTATTCTGCACTTTCTTCGTTCTAGATATTTAATATTGAAAAAGCAGGACACTTAAAATTTTCGCAATTCTTCAGTTCTCATAACTTGGTAAAATTTTACTACGAATTCAAAAACAGGAATAGTCAGATTGATTAAACATTAAATCCAATAATACAAATTTTATTATAAAAATGATCATGATCATATAATCTAATCAAGCACAAGCACAAGGATTATCAACAACAACCTGATCATCATCATCATCATCATCACCACTCCGAAACACAAAATAACCAACCGCAATCCCTACCACAACCGCAACAAAAACACCACCATTAAACGACATAATCGCAAGCATCAACATGTACCCTATAGCCGAATTAATTCCAAAAACTATAGAACCAGCTATTTTCGACCAAGACTTTCCGGCACCAACAAGCTTAGATTGAACCAAAGGAGCTTCTAAACTAGACTGCATGGTAGACGAAGCAAGGATCTTGAGTTTTATCCGCCACCCTTCGATGAACTGGTAAAAGACAGCTATGAGAAAGCAAGCAAGTAGAGAGAATGCGTATGAAGTGCACGAGTTTGTAGTCCATGCATCGAATAGTATGGTCGCTTTTGTTCCCCAGTAGAATGTCATGTGCATCATCTTTGCGAGGGAGAGAGAGGGGGGGAGAGAGAGAGAGAGAGAGAGAGAGAGAGAGAGAGAGAGAGAGAGAGAGAGAGAGAGAGAGAGAGAGAGAGAGAGAGAGAGAGAGAGAGAGAGATTTGAGGGATGAAATGGAGGGTTGTAAATTGGAATATGGTGGTTAGGGAAGGATGTTGACGTTGATGAATAGAGACGAGGGTATGAAAAAGTGGGAGATGCTTACAAGTTAAGGAGAACGCGTTCAACTTGGTAGAATCCGGTACTTTTATAATTTTATTCTTGTGCTACTAGTGCCCGGACTCGGAATATTTAGGTTCATTGGTTGACCATACTTTTACGGTTATGCTTTCTAGATGTAAATTTTCATAATATTTCTTAAGGAATTTAATTTGTACCAAGTATTTAAAACCTTTAACGGCATGAAATAGTATTAAAATACCAAATTTGATTATTATCGGATGGAGTTAGAAAATCAAGGTCGCGGGGGTCAATTTTTTTTCATCTTAATAATTAATATATTAAAATAATTTGTTATTAAATGAAATAAAAAATTATCATTAAAATTTTTTAACTTATGAATATACTTAAATTCAAGTATTAAAATTCAAATTATGATAAATATTGTAAATTTTATCGCTATATTCATAAAATTTATATAAATTTGAGGAGGCGAAATCAATATAATATAATATTATAACATTAAAAATATAAATTTTTTAATTTTTCCATAAATTTAATATTAAATTCATGATTATACGAGATTTTGGGGTGGGGACCGCCCCTGCCTACCGTCCCTAATTATCACTTAACTCGGGGTTCAATTTCTTTTAACTACATAATTTTACAAAATTTATTTAATTAATTTAATTTCTTTAATTTCACCCTGTTCAACTCCATATAACTACATAATTAAATAGCGTATATTTATTATATACTTTTATCATTTAATTCTCTACAAGTTTATATTTAAATAATAATTATTAAATATATTTATTCATTTATTTATTTATTTATTTTAATTTTTTTAATTTCACCCTATGTTTGATTCCTTATAACTATATAATTTAATTATGTTTATTTTTTATATGTTTTTATCATTCAATTTTCTACAAATAAAATTTTAAATAATATTTATTAATTATATTTATTATCAATATTTTATTCATATTAATATTTAATTATCGCACACGCTTAACAGTACAAAATGATGGAAAGTTCATCTTGTGGAAAATTTGTCTTGTGGATCGAATTAAATATTCAAGTTCAATGTGAGACTCAATAAAAATTGGATATTTCTTGAATTCAATAAGTTAAGAATTATATAAAAAATAATTTATTCTCAAAAAAAAATATACAAAAATAATAAATAAAAATTCGATTAGATTTATGCAAATGCATTCAATTTAGTACAAGATTTTCACAAACCGAAAAAAAAAAGCCAAAAAACGGCCAGAAAAAGTATTCGTACAAGGTAAATGTGAAAGTTTACACAAACAAACTACAAGACAATGTAATAATGTATAGAAAATACAAGTTAAACATGAAAGATGATTAAGAAATTTATCGAAAAGAATAATCAAGCACCTGGATTATCAACATGTACTCGTCAACTTAAGATTCGTACACAAAATATGCAAAAGCAAAGCCTATTATGAATGCAACAAGCCGAACTGACTAGGAACAATACAGCACCAACAAATTTCGACAATTTTCCGCCATTGGTGAGTTTACATAGCAGCTGAGGATCAAGAATCTTGAATCTGATCAAGCAATCAGTCACGTAGTGGAAAAAGACACCGAAAAACGAAGAAAAAAGCATGATGATAGCCAATGAAATTAATGGATTAGTCTTCCATGATTCAAACAATAAGGCAATGTTTTCTGCCCATCGGAGTGAGGATCCCCTGTCTCCTTCTTCATACCCCTTGTATGTTCCCTGTATAAAAAGGTGTCCCTGGCGGGCCCATTTTAAGAAAAATAAAAATAAAAATATTTTTTCTTAAAATGGATTCCACCAAAGACACTTTTAAATAGAGGGGGCACAAAAGGGGTATAGAGAAGGAGACAGAGTATCCGGGCTCACTAGAATGTCATGTTCATGTCCATCATCTTTGTTTTGGTTTAGACTTTCTATTGTGAGAATTTAGTTGAGAAGATGTGTTTACGCAGGGAATTAGTCAATGTTAAGTTAAGTGCTAGCTAGCGATTAATTATGGTGCCCTCTCTCTTGATGTAGCGGTATCTCCCTCGCTCCCTTTACGGTATGTTGAGGGGTCGAATTTTGTTAAATACAAGGTAGATGTGTGCATATAAATATAAAAAATGTATATATATTAAGATGGCCTCGCTAAAATTATACTTTTTTTTATTCCATTAATTCGAATTTTTTACCGCGTCCAAGTTTAAGGAGAATGTATCTGGAGGATTGTAGTTGCTAGCTAGGGAGGTATTCTAAGAAAAATACAGAGAAGTATGTCTACAGGGTGAGCATTCGATCCGGTTAACCGAAAACCGAACCGAATAACCGAAATAATTTCGGTTCGGTTAACCGAAATTAACATTTCGGTTCGATTTTCGGTTTCCATTTTTTAAAAATTTCGGTTTTCGGTAATAACCGAAATAAATATTTCGGTTCGGTTAAAAACCGAATTTAATTCGGTTCGGTTTTCGGTTGCGATTTTTCTGGAATTTCGATTTCGATTAACCGAATTAAAATTCGGTTCGGTTCGGTTAAAACCGAATACTCACCCCTAATTCTATAGATAAAGAGTTGATTACAATTACAATTAGACTTGGTAAAAATCAGACACTAAACTAAACGGATCAGATGCAAGCCTGATACAACATATCTATTCTACAAACATTGTCACTTCTTTTAATTATTCAGTCTAATATTCAACAAATTATTTCACTTATTTATATGAGATGATATTACAATTTTTTTTAAAGATGTATGAAAGTTCACGGGATAAACTCAACTAGTCCGGCACAAATCTGTTCGAACGACAACAATTTGTAAAGTCATAATAGAACGGGAATACTAGTCATTAAGTCAAAGGTGTTGGTTATAATTTCTTGCACTTAAATTCTATTTATTTATAAACCAACTTAGTTTGGAATTAAGATGAAAAATTAGAAATTTATTTTTACATATTTCAATATAATGTTTGTTTGTATATATATATAACAGATTTGATCGAAAAATATTTTTTAAAATATGAAAAGTGAAAATATTTGTTGTGCACTTTCAAATTGATGTTAAATAATATAATATAAAAAATTATTATTTTTGTATCTCATAGCTCTCATGCCAAAATGTGTTATTCATTAAAACGGGTCCAAAAGTTAGCATTTTATAGATAATAGATTAATGAATTCGGATGGCACGGTTGTATGATAAGATATTTAAAAGGGTGATAGTCCTAAATACCCATTTTTTATAATATTTGGTCAAAAATATTCACGAGTGTTGGGGACGATTCTAAATACTTACGGGACACGTTTTGGGAGATGCATGCATGAAAATTTCACGGTAAATGCGTGTCTTGAGATACGTTGCTAACAAATGTGTATTTCAAGATACGCATGTGATAGATGCGCATCTTCACTCATCTTCTCCTCCCAGAAAAACACGACTCTCACTCTCTCAATGGCGATTTTTGACCAAAACTCCGGTCAACTCCGTTCATTGTGATAAGCGTGCATTTAATTCTAATATTATCCCTATATTTAAGTTATTTTGCATTGATTTGGATTTTTATTTAATAAATTTTAATGTTTTATTGTAGGAATTAAGGAGTTATAATAAAGGAAGGCTTGGAGTTTAAATAGCAAGAGTTGGAGATAAATTTGATTAAAATTTGGATTTTTCGGGTAGCTTGCGTAGTGTTTGGGCCATATCTGGAGTTCTACAAGTCCGATTCTGACGATTCAACAGCCCACAGAAAGCTTAGGAGAAGAGCTTTATTTCTGGAGTGGTCTTGAATTTAAAATCCAGCCAAATCAGCCCAGAATCTGAGTCAAAAAGTCAATTACGAATTTCTTTTATTGGAATTCAATTTTGATTGCGAAATCTCTTGTAATTGTATTAAATAAAAAAATACTTTTATTAGAGATATTATAGGAGAGATCAGACCTAATTGAGAGACACACATCGTACGAGAGAAGGAGGCACAGACAAGAGAGAAAGAAGAAGCTTGAGGAAGGAGATTCAGCCATTGAAGACATTCACTTGGATTGTTTTTCTTCAGCTTTTTGTTCAGAATTCTCTCCTTAACTCTTTTCATTATGTTTATGTGCTATCAATTCTTGGGTGATTTTGAGAGTTTGATTATGAACTAATTTTATAAAGTTGGGATTTTTATGGAACCCTAGCATGAGATTATTGGTGTTTTGTTAAAGAGTATTGTATGCAGTTCTACAGTTTATTCATTCAAGTGTTTTTCATGCTAATACTTGCTATTGTCTGATCAACTCTAGTAGGTTAACGAGTTAATTATAATACCGAGAGGGTTATATTTAATTGACATAAGACTTGAGTGGTGCATGCTTATAAATCTTTTGATTGTAATATTGTTGTAGTATAGACATATATTGTAACCGTGCATAGCTTTGTGAATTGGTGCTTAATTAAATTCTGAAGAGTAAATTGGCATAGACATATGTTAGTTTATTTTGTAGGAATTATACCATAGTGATTTCGAGAGAAACCCGTGACCATTGAATTCTAGCTAGTAGACTATGGATTTGCTAAGTGCTCTGCAACTTTATTACCAATTTTCACGTGTTAGGGCGAAGTAATTATCCTGACTTATCTTTTCATATTTGGAACTCAGTAAACTCTCTTCTCTAGTATAACTTAGTTGGTTAATTCAGTTCTTATAATTAGTTCAGTTATAAAAATCAATAATCAATAATTGTGCTCGATAACCAAGTTGTTAGATATTACTTGCGATTGGTACAAATTTTCAGTCCTTGAGGAACGATTTTCTGGTATTTATTACTATATTACTTGCTTGCGATTGTGTATACTTGCACATCTAGATTTCACGCAACAAGTTTTTGGCGCCGCTGCCGGGGACCGTATTAGTTGTTAATTGCGAAGTTAATTTTATTAAAGTTTGGTTTTTGTTACTTCTGTGCTAACGGGAGTAATATTTGTTTCTTATCAGGTCTCTTTGTGTATGAACGAAGAACCTTCAGGATTATTTGCCTTTGATCCTGAAATTGAACGAACTTTCAAAACAAGAAGAAGAGTGCAACGCGGAGTTAAGGAAGCGAACCTTTTTATGGGTAATGAGAGTGCTAATAACAGGAATGTGGCACCTAATGTTCAAAATGGTATGATGGTGTTAGATGATCGAGATAGTGCCATTCGACAGTATGGGAAACCTCGTGTTGGTGAGTTAAACTCAGGGATTGTCAACCCTGATATTCAAGCAACACAATTTGAGCTGAAGCCAGTTATGTTCCAGATGTTGCAGACTGTAGGTCAATTCAGTGGGATGTCTAATGCGAATCCTCATCTTCACCTTCGGTTGTTTGTTGAGGTTTGTGATTCTTTCAAACTTTCAGGAGTCACAAATGATGCTTTGAGATTGAAGTTTTTCCCATATTCTGTGAGAGACATGGCTAGAGATTGGTTGAATTCATTGCCACCAGGTTTTGTGGCTAATTGGAATGATTTGGCAGAAAAATTTCTTATGAAGTATTTTCCTCCCACCAAGAATGCAAAGCTTCGTAATGAGATTAATTCTTTTCAGCAGATGGACGATGAATCTTTATATGAGGCATGGGAAAGATTCAAGGCATTACTAAGAAAATGCCCACATCATGGTCTTCTACATTACATTCAGATGGAGACATTCTATAATGGTCTCAATACTCAGACGAAGTTGGTGGTTGATGCATCTGCAAATGGAGCTCTGTTGGCCAAATCTTATAATCAGGCATATGAGATTCTTGAGACAATTGCAACAAATAATCATCAGTGGATAACTAATAGGGCTCAAGCTGGTAAAAAAGTAGCTGGAATTTATGAAGTTGATGCTGTAACTTCAATGAAAGCTCAAATGTCATCCATTGAGAATATGCTCAAGAACTTGACGGCGGGAGGTAATCAATCTATAGGGCAATCGGTGAATCCACAGGTTAATCTATTGTTGTGAAGATCATACTTATGATACTTGTCCTTTAAACCCCGAATCTGTCTATTATGTGGGTAATTAAAATAAAGGCGGCCCTTATTCAAACACCTACAATCAATCATGGAGGCAACATCCTAATTTTTCTTGGAACAATCAAGGGGTTACTTCTGGAACTTCATCAAATACCTTTAGGCCCAATTATCCGCCTGGATTTTCTCAACAAGCTCAACAGCAATTGCCTCAACAAGCATCTCAATCTAGTTCTCTTGAAAATGTGCTTAAAGCATACATGGCAAGTAATGATGCTCTCATCCAAAGTCAAGCAGCATCATTGAGAAATTTGGAGAATCAAGTTGGACAACTAGCTAATGAGCTAAGAAATCGACCACATGGCACTCTCCCTAGCGACACTGAAAAGCCTAGGGATGTTGGGAATGAGCACTGCAAAGCCATGACATTGAAGAGCGGGAAAGTCTTGGAGAATGCTAAATCTAAGTCCAAAGAAGGTGATTCCTCTACAACTGAAAGTGAGGAGAAAAATTTAGAAAATAATGGTGTCCAAACTTCTAAGGTGGTTCCGACACTTCAACCACAACCACCATTCCCTCAACGGTTTCAAAAGCAGAAGCAAAATGTTCAGTTTAAGAAATTTCTAGATGTTCTGAAACAGCTTCATATCAATATTCCACTTGTAGAAGCTCTTGAGCAAATGCCCAACTATGTGAAATTCATGAAGGACATTCTTACAAAGAAGCGGAGGTTAGGGGAGTTTGAAACTGTAGCTCTAACACAAGAGTGTAGCTCATTTGTGCAGAATAAATTACCAAAAAAAAAAAGAAAGATCCAGGGAGTTTCACCATTCCTTGCACTATTGGAAATTCTTATTGTGGTATGGAATTGTGTGATTTGGGAGCTAGTATAAACTTGATGCCTATGTCCGTGTTCAGGAAACTGGGAATTGGAGAAGTTCGGCCTACAACTGTCACTCTTCAACTAGCAGATAGATCTCTTGCTCATCCTGAAGGAAAGATTGAAGATGTTTTGGTCAAGGTGGACAAATTCATCTTTCCTACTGATTTTATTGTCTTAGATTATGAGGCAGATCGGGAAGTCCCCATTAACTTGGGTAGGCCATTTCTTGCTACTGGAAGAACATTAATTGATGTACAAAATGGGGAGCTAACAATGAGGATTCAAGATGAAAAGGTGACTTTCAATGTTTTCAAGGCTATGAAATATTCTGATGATGTAGAATATTGTTCAGCAGTCACTTTGGTTGATGATCTAGTTTCTGAAAAAGTAGAGTATAATTCTTCTCATGACCCTTTGGAGCAATTGATTCTCAATGTATCTGAAGATGAAGTTAATGATGTTGATCTTTTAGCTTGGTTGGAAGCTAATTCACATGGTACAAGAACTAGAGGCCGTTTTGAGTCACTGGAGTTATCATCAAGGGAATTCAAGATTCCAAAGCCATCCATTGTCGAACCACCAGAATTAGAATTGAAAGCTCTTCCTTCTCATTTGAAGTATGCTTATTTGGGACCTTCTTCTACTTTGCCAGTTCTTATCTCTGCTGAATTGTCAAGTGCTCAGGAAGATCAATTATTGGAGATTCTTAAGAAGCATAGGAAAGCTATTGGGTGGACTATTGCGGATATTCGAGGTATTAGCCCTTCGTAAAAAAATTTGTTGGAAGATGGTGCTAAGGGATCTATTGAAGGCCAACGTAGATTGAATCCCATTATGAAAGAGGTGGTAAAGAAAGAGATTATCAAATGGCTTGATGCAAGAATCATTTATCCAATTTCAGATAGCTCATGGGTTAGCCCTGTTCAGTTTGTGCCTAAGAAGGGTGGACTCACAGTGATTAAGAATGAATACAATGAGTTAATTTCGACCAGAACAGTTACGGGTTGGAGAATTTGCATTGATTATCGAAAGTTGAATAAGGCCACTAGGAAGGATCATTTGTCATTGCCCTTTGTTGATCAAATGCTGGACAGACTTGCTGAAAGAGAGTACTATTGTTTTCTTGATGGATACTCTGGTTATAATCAGATAACTGTAGCTCTAGAAGATCATCACAAAACTACATTCACATGTCCTTATGGTACTTTTGCCTTTCGAAGGGTTTCGTTTGGGTTATGTAATGCTCTTCCAACTTTCCAAAGATGTATAATGGCTATCTTTTCTGACATGGTTGGTGATTTTCTAGAGGTATTCATGGATGATTTCTCTGTGTTTGGAGATTCTTTTAATGATTGTCTATGTAACTTGGGTAAGGTGTTAAAAAGATGCGAGGAAACTAATCTTGTACTCAACTGGGAAAAGTGTCACTTCATAGTGAAGGATGGCATCGTATTGGGTCATAAAGTTTCAAGGAAGGGACTCAAAGTTGATAGGGCGAAAATTGAAGTCATTGAGAAGCTACCTCCTCCTAATTCCGTCAAGAATATAAGAAGTTTTCTTGGACATGCAGGTTTCTACAGACGGTTCATTAAAGACTTCTCAAAAATTTCTCAGCCACTTTGCAAGTTATTAGAGAATGATACACCCTTTCAGTTTGATGGAGCATGTTTGAAGGCTTTCGAGGAATTAAAGCAGAGGTTGATTTCAGCACCTATCATTATTGCACCAGATTGGAGCTTTCCCTTTGAATTAATGTGTGATGCTAGTGATTATGCAGTGGGTGCGGTAATGGGTCAAAGAAAGAACAAGGTATTTCATCCTATCTACTACGCAAGTCACACTTTGACCGGAGCTTAGTTGAATTACACGGTGACTGAAAAGGAGCTTCTTGCTGTTGTGTTTGCCTTTGACAAGTTTCGATCTTATCTTGTGGGCACTAAAGTGGTTGTCTTCACTGATCATTCAGCCATAAAATATTTAATCGCCAAGAAGGATGCAAAACCACGGTTGATTAGGTGGGTTCTTCTGCTTCAAGAGTTTGATATTGAGATACAAGACAGAAAAGGTGTTGAAAATCAAGTAACTGATCATTTATCAAGAATGGAGTACAACGAGGAATCTGGAACTTTGATTCCTTTTAAAGAAACATTTCCAGATGAACAGATGTTTCAGGTACAAATCTCTAATGCTACTCCTTGGTTTGCTGATTTTGCCAATTATTTAGCTACTGGGTTAATACCGATGGATTTATCCAATCAACAAAGAAAGAAATTCTTGCATAATGTGAAATCTTATTTTTGGGATGAGCATTATTTGTTCAAGCAAGGTGTAGACCAAATTATTAGAAGATGTGTTGCTGAATTTGAGGTGCAAGATATTCTTTTCCATTGTCATTCATCTCCTTCTGGTGGACATTTTGGTGGACAACGCACTGTTGCAAAGGTATTGCAATCTGGTTTCTTTTGGCCCTCTCTGTTCAAGGATGCTCATGCATATGTTGTTAGATGTGATCGTTGTCAGAGGGTTGGTAATATCTCGAGAAGAAGTGAGATGCCTTTGACTAATATTCTTGAAGTAGAGTTGTTTGATGTGTGGGGCATTGATTTCATGGATCCATTCCCTCCTTCTTTCAAAAATGAGTACATCTTAGTGGCTGTTGATTATGTTTCTAAATGGGTGGAAGCTGCTGCCTATCCCACTAATGATGCAAAAGTTGTCATCAAGTTCTTAGACAAACATATCTTTACTCGCTTCGGAACACCAAGGGCTATAATCAGTGATGAAGGTACACACTTTGTGAATAAATTGTTGGTTAGTACTTTAGCTAAGTATAAAGTGAGACACAAGGTAGCTACCACCTATCATCCTCAAACTAACGGGCAAGCTGAGTTGTCTAACAGAGAAATTAAGAATGTTCTTGAGAAAGTGGTGAATCCAAGTCGAAAGGATTGGTCCACAAGGTTAGACGAGGCTCTTGGGGCCTATCGTACTGCGTATAAAACTCCTTTGGGTATGTCTCCATATCGCTTGGTTTTTGGAAAAGCATGTCTTCTACCGGTTGAGCTTAAACACAAGGCTTATTGGGCTCTCAAAAATCTAAATTTTGACATGCAACTTGCTGGTGAAAAAAGAATGTTGCAACTTGATGAGTTGGATGAACTACGATTCTTCTCCTACGAGAATGCTAAGCTTTATAAGGAGAAGATAAAAAAAATGGCATGATAAAAACATTCAATCTCGAGTGTTTGAAGTGGGGCAACAGGTCTTATTATTCAACTCAAGGCTGAAGTTATTTCCAGGCAAGCTAAAATCTAGATGGTCCGGCCCTTCCACAATTATGAAAGTACATCCCTATGGAGCTGTGGTATTACGTGATAATCAAGGGGTGAATTTCAGGTGAATGAACAACGATTGAAGCATTATTGGGGAGGTGAGGTTGTACGTAATAAAACCTCGCTTGAGTTGATGGAGCCTTGATCAAGAATGATGTCTAGCCAAAGATAGTAAAGAAAGACGCTTCTTGGGAGGCAACCCATGATTTTTGTAAGGTTAGCTTTTATTTTTATTTTATTTTTTTGTATTCTTTTAGATTAGATATTTTTTTATTGTATATTTTTATTACTTCCATAAGGTGCCTTGATGAGTTTACGTGAAGTGTTTCAGTGAAAAAAAAATCGCATATTTGAATAACACAAATTACTGTGATAATTTCGGTAATTTCTACCCGGGGTGCACTATAATCTCTCCATGGTGTGAAATTTTCTAGTTGATATCAATTTACTACACCATGGGCGATTTTGTTATACCCGCAGTGCGCGCATTTCTGGAAGTTCTCTGGAAGCAGGGCAAACTGCGGTGCGCTTTTATCTTCCCGTAGTGCAACAATTTCTGTGGTGACAACAATAATTTTGTCCTGTATGCCCCCGGTGCATGATGACACTTCGTGGTGCAAATATACTTGCTGCTTGGATCATTAGCTTATGTGAACTTCAAGCTGAACTCACACAATGATACAATCAACTCCAATTTAAAGCCCATTACTCTTGTCCAACCCCCACACATACAGGATTTTGGAAATATAGAAGGCCAAGGGGAGTTGAACCCCTGACCCCTTGCATGTAACAAAATGCTACAAACCGCTGCACCAAGTTGCTATAGCTGTTAAGAAATGTTCTTTCAATTTAATAAAGGATGCTGCCCAGACAAATTCATGTGCACCAAGACTCAAATTTACAACCATTTATTTGGCATTTCATGCGGCATTAGGGGAGTATTCTTAACTTTTCTTTGTACATATATATTTTTATTAGCTTCTTTTTGTATTTTTTTATTTAGGATTTTTATTAATTTGTATATTTAAATATTATTATTCATTGAGGACAATGTACCACTTAAGTGTGGGGGGTTTTCAATATAAAAAAATATAAATGAAAAAAAATTAGGATCATTAATAATTTTATTTTTAGGGTAATTTTTTCTTTTCTTTTCTTAGTTTTTTTAGGACATTAGATATTTCTTTTTTAGATTTTATTTTAGGATAGTTTAAAAATAGAAAAAACACAAAAAATTAGAAAACTTAAAAAATTGATTGTCTTGTCAATATAGTATGTTAATAAGGATAAGTGCACACCATGTAGACTTATTTTTCGAGTGTCGTATATATGTCTCCTTAGCGTAAAATACCTTATACATGATGATGTCTTGTACGTGCTTGTGAAAATTAAAAACTTGAATGTACGTCACTGTCAATTTTGATGAGTATGACATGTTATCACCATGTGAGATCTTGAGCCTTTATTTATGATTGATATATCTTTTATCAATCTATTTTTTTGGTGAGTTATTCGTCATTGCATGTGTTGCTCTAGAACTTGCTTTAAACCAGGTCGTGCGAATATTGATATTGTGTATTGTGTAAAAATGATAAAGGCACTAGGATTAACTGTTAGGTCCGATAAGATTGTAGAAGGGGGGTTGAATACAATCTATACCATTTTCTCAAAATTTATTCGTTAAATAATTTTCACTTAAACGAATATTTTGTGTGAAATAATATAACACAAATTTCAAGTTGAATATAACAATATATTAACTTGATGGGTGTTACAAAATCAGTCCAAATGATTATCAAGTAATTAATAACTAATTAGAAAATTCAACATGAACTTTGCTAATTTAGTTAATAAAATCAAGATATCAATTTGTGAACTAGGAAACTTAATTCGCTAGTAGTACAAGAATCACAAGTAAACAAGTTCCAATGGATAGGATATTACAACTGAGATGAACTTGAATTTACAGAATTAAATTTGGAGGTGTTCTTGAGCTTGAGAGAGAGAGAGAATGGCTGCTGTGTATTTTTCTTGTGTTTAGTTCGACTGATTATCTTCCTTCTGCATTCTTCTGCCTTATATACACAGCCATAGTCATATTACTTGATTTAAACTGATATGACAATCATTTTACATTAATATGACAATCGGTATGACTATAAAATCAATGTAATATGACTGTCCAGTTTAAATATGACTTTCGGTATAACAATCCAGCTCAATATGACATTCGGTATAACTTACCATGTCAATATAACATTCGGTATAACTTACCATATGAATGAAATATGACTATCTCCTTTGAACTGTATATGACTATCTCCTTTGAACTGAATATGACTATCTCCTTTGAACTGAATATGACTATCGGTATAACTATCAGTTTGATAGTTATATCATCATATTTTTCAGTTTATAATTAATTAAATGACTTATTAAAAATCATTTAACTAATTAATCCTTTTTCATATTAATTCTTATTTAATTAATCTAATAATCATTTTAACAAATATATTAATTCTGATAGAATTAATTAATTTATTAACTTAATTACTTGACTTAATTAATTAAAATAGAATTAATATAAATTCTTTAATAGTCAATACTCCGCTGAAAACCACGTAATTATGATAAGGAACATACACTGGCATGATGTTGACGCTCGATGTACTGTCTGGTTCATGAACGACTAACTCCAATCTCTGTTCTTCATCGTGACTTTTAACACTGTGGTCTTTTTATACTCTTCACTCTCATCAATCATTCGGTACTGAAATTGTTTCTTGTCACTAATAGAAATCTCTATCTTCTTAAATGAATCCACTTGTTTCAATGCTACCTTGAGGCCTGATCAGATATCTGAATCTTCTTCCAGTGTAAAACATCAAAACTATAGATTGACTTGTTGATTTTTCTTCTGACGGTTATCATCTTTTGAGATTCCTGTGACAGTTGATATTATTTACTTATTACAATCTAGTTTAATTGGATTAGGATCCTCGAACTACAAATAGGCTGAGTCATATGCCTTTCAATATCCCCCTATTTGTTTGTTATACAATAACAAGCAAATACCTAGAGGATTCTTCAACTAATCCCAATTAAACAAGTAAAAGAAAACACTTTAAATGCTAAGTAAATAATGTAAAAGTTCTGGTTTATATTAACATTATCCAGATTTAAACAGAAAAGATAAATACAAGATAGATGATCCTCTATACTGATCATATAAGACAATTATCCTATCTTGTTCTATCAAAGCTCTAATGATATAACTTGTAGAGCTAATCTTCATTTACCACCTTCTTCCTCGTTGATTTCTCCTTCTTCTTGTTCATCCATATCAGGTAGATTCTTGATCAACTCGGAGTCAACAAGTAATTCCCTTCTGGTTTACACATCTGTAGGATAAACCAGTGGTATTCCAAGTTTCTTTCTCAACTCACCTTGATATTGCTTGTACTTCTTCATGTTGGTCTGAGCATAGGATCGAATATGATTTGCAGCTTCAATCTTTTCTTGTGATGCAAAACCATGATTTCGAAGAGCATATTCAACATATACCAAATGTCTGGCAAGGTGTGTATACAATTCGTCTGTCTGAAGATTAACAGTATGAATAACTTCTCCCTTAAGAATTTTAACTTGTGGAGGGTCATTTATAACTTCAGGACCAGCTCCTTCAGCAAACTCTTGAAATTTTTCATGAAGCAGTATGCCTAGTTCAGAAGATGTTCTTACTTTTGGTCTCAACACCCAAAGTTCTGACAGAGATCTATCATAGAAGAACTGAAGCGATACTTTGTGAGATCCGAGCTTATGACATTCAACAAAGATAAGTAGCTCACCATTCTTAGGATCAGATGCAGTGGTTATTCTCACAATTTCTGTCTTTAAAGCTTTCAAATACATATCATGTATAGGGTTTTTCTTTTTAAAGCTTTCAAAAATAGCAATCATCCGACGATCATCATAGTCAGAAGTTTGTGGTGAGTCAATTACCTTTTGAGCACGTTCCCACTTATCACCATTTTTGTACGTGATGTACATCTTTCTAGCTTCCAGCTTTTGAGCATGTTGCTTTTGAAGTGCTTACTGTTCTGCCTTTTGAAGTCTTTCATTATGAGCTAACTGTTCGAGTGTCTTCTTGAGTCTTTCTTCTCTCAAGCCAAATTAGCTTCATTCTGTTCGAGTTCTTTATTTGCTTCAAAATTCATTTGTTGTGTTTCAATAGAATCAGGAATTATTTGCTCTTCATCATCCCAAAAACTGAGATCTGGTTCATCAAATTCTTCACCAACATCAGGAAACTGTAAGTCAGCAAACAGATCAATATCAGGTTCACCTGTATAGTAAAAACCTTCTACATCATCATCTTCCTGTTCTGCTGCTTGATGAGTTGTCTTCTTCTTCCCTTCACTCCTATCTTCAATTTTCTTTTTACTTGCACTTCCTCCCCCTCTAGATTTCTCCCCCTTAGTTGAGGAATCCTCTACAGTCTTGTGACTTGTACCAGCTCCAGGGTCACTTCCATCACTACCTTCAAAGAATTTCTTCTCTTCTGCTGTAAGTGAGTGAGTTCTGCTAATGATATTATATAAGTGTCTCAACCCCTTTGCTTGATGATCACTTTGCTTTTCAATCTGACTGAGACGATGTTCAGTGGTTAAGTGATTCTCATTTACGTTATTCTGAAGATCTTCAATCTGATTAGCCATAGATGATATAATAAGATCTTGAGCCACTGTGACATCTCCAGAGTCTTCAACTGCTTGTTGTTGAGAGAGTTTAAGTGCATTGATTTTGTTATTGAAGATAGTTCTCATGTTATCCATATCAAACCTCAAGTTTTTGTTGTCTTCTTCAGCTTGAGCAAGACTTTCTTTCATTTGATTGAGTTGTGCGATGAGAGATAAAGTGTATGTGTCATTGTGTGCTCTCACCTCAATAGCTCTCTGAGTATCACTCACCTCACGTGCTAGTGTTTCACTCAGATTTGAAGTAATCCTCACATCACTCCTCTCATAATCCTGAGCTGCATCCATTGTACCTGCACTAGAGATCACCCTAGCCTCCTCTTGGAAGGTCAGTGGTGGTGCAATGGGAGTTCGCAAGTCCCGATCAACCTGTGAAGGTTCTTCTGCCGTAACAATGGCAGGCACTGTAACTTGCTCCTCTTGCATAACAAAGTTTTCAGCTTCATGTGAGAAAATATCTTCCCCCATTGTGAGTAACAGGGGTGAACTTGAAGGAATGAATGGGTTTAAGATTGCCTTTGACATGATTTTACTTTTCTTTTGTGATGGAAAATCTGTTTCACTCAAGATATCACTACTGGGGATAGCTCTTTTGAATGACAATTTCTTTCTACGATAGTGTTTGGAGAATTTAGGATCAGTGTTTGGTGCATTGACCTGGGATAAAGGTTGTGGATCTACAACCCCTTGGTCACTTCTCACAATCATTTGACTATCAGAAAGATATTGAGATTGTAAAGGAGTTGAGTCAAATACCTGATCATTGAAATGTACATCATCTTCATTCTGAGTGGGTTGGTCCACTGGAAGTTGATGTTCAAGAGTATTCAAGGGTTCAGAATCAGGTTGAGGTACTGGAACTTGTTCTGCTTCAGGCTGTGGAGCTTGTTGAATTAAAGGTATCTCAGCATCTGGCTGTGGCATGACATTTGGCAAATGTATGTATGTAGACATATATGGTGTTATGACTACAGGAACATGCAACAAGACCTTTGAAGTATCCAGCCCGGTGTAGAACTTCTTATTTGGTTTACCAGACCATTGAATTCGATCATTTGGAAATGGAGCAGGTTGATCCTTAGGCATAAGATGATTAAAAATTAGTGTCAAAAACCGAGGATAATGACACTTAACCAGTTTACCTTTTCCAAAGTTCTTTGTAGCCTTCTTCAATCGATTTAGCAGAATAGGCCATATCAAGCTGCCAAAATTGATTCTTCTATTGTGAGCAATCGAGAAACCAATTGACTGTAACATACCTGTGATGACAGTATTGTTACTCTTTGTAGAATTAGCAAACACCTTTGCTATGATCTCGAAGAAGATATTCCATTCTTGAACAAGATTGCTTTTGAGTGGTCGTTTAAGATTCAGTTGACCATGATAGTTGATATTTGTGAAAAATTGAGTCAACTCATCATTTGAAGGCACTTCAGCAAATCGTTCAGTAGGAAGCCCCAGAGCAGCATTGAAGACAGATTCATCCACTGTATATGTCTTGTCATTAAAGTCGAATGAAAATGATCTTTCATCTGAGACAGCTCTAGTACACATTAATTTGAGTGGACCAAATTTCATTGGAACATTTGCAGTTATAGAATGACTACAGAGATTTTGTTCGTTTAGGAATTTTATCCAGGACTTGAACCGATCCACTGGGCAATCCTCGGGATTAAAATATCCAATATAATTGTGATTCACAAGCTCAAAATTATTATAAGCACCAGCCATTGCAAATCAGGGATTAAAATTAATAAATCTGCAAAATTCAACAATTTAACCCAATTAAATTAGCAAATTCGAATTAATAAATAAATAAAAATTCGAAAAATCAAAATCTTTATCAAAAATTCTGAAAAATTTAGGCAAAGATCTTGATTGCAATACAAACACACATATATTTTTAGATTTTACAAAATCATCACCATTTGTTCAGATTTTTAGATCAAAAATTCGAACTTTTCAAACTCAAAATCCAAAACCTCGACCAAATCTTACATTTTAACCGTGGTTTTGAAGATTATAGACTGGGTAAACGATTAATGTCCTTAGAATCGTGTTTTGAGATGAAAATTGGGCAGCAATTCGATCGAAAATTGTATGTATATGTGTATGTATTGTGTTCTCGGTGACTTAACACGCGAGAGAGAAGCAAAGCAGCAATATAACTAAAACTGAGATATAACTGTTGAATATAACTTAGCTCTTAAATATCAAATGACTGTGATATGACTATCGGGTGATAGTCATACCGATAGTTATATTACGTGTAAACGTAATATGACTATCCTTGGCAGTAAGTTATATCACACTTAAATCTCTAATATAACTACCGAAAAACACATAATATAACAATAAAATCACAGTTATACCGATAGTTATATTCTAACAAAACACACAATATAACTATAAATTAATTAACAGTTATATTTAAACAAAACAAAATTATATCTATTTTATTACTAAGTTATATTATACTACTTATCACTAATATAACTAACACAAATTCGAATATAACAATCAAGTAGATTGTTATACCGATAGTTATATCTAACAAAACAGTTAATATAACTAACCAAAATTTTAGAATATTAACAAAATTTTAACAGGAAAATCACATTAACTATTTACACAAGCCAAAAAATAGCAAATTAATTTACACTAAAATTATAAAACCTAATAAAAATTATAAAAACGATCATATGTAGTCCCTTTTACGAAATCAAACATTAATAACAAAAGGACAAACACTACAAATCAAATAATATACTAAATATTTACATAATTATTTCTGATGAGTTAATAAATCTATAAATTTTCTAATAAAACAATTTCCATATAGAAAATTATTCAAAAAGAAACTATGATTTATTTAAACAACAAAAATAATTAAACTAAATTTAAAATAATAACATTTTCAAGAAAAATAGATTTCTCATAAATTACAGCTTGTAAAATTCGAGAAAAATATTTTTAAAGAAAATGAATTAATCTAAAAATACAATAAGTAATTAAAAATATGTACAGAAGATAATAACAACGATTTAAGATGAAACAAGCAAGAGTATAAGTTGATAAAATAATTGTACAAGTGATTTAAAACAAAAATTAACACATCCATCACTTGTAAATTATTAAAGATCAAACCTCAGATATTAACCAGTTTAATTACTAGGACTATTTAACATACCCAATTCACCAACAATTCTGGTAAATGTGGATTCGTCAAGAGACTTAGTAAAAATATCTGGTGTTTGTTCTTCCGTGGGTACAAAAAATAACTCCACGGTACCATTCATGACATGCTCTCGAATAAAATGATACCTGATGTCAATATGCTTTGTCCTTGTGTGCTGCACAGGATTGTTAGATATTGCTATGGCACTTGTATTATCACATAAAATTGGAATTTTATCAAGCACAAAGCCATAGTCTCTCAGCTGATTCCTGATCCACAAAATCTGTGCGCAATAGCTTCCAGCAGCTATATATTCAGCTTCAGCCGTTGAGTTGGAAACTGTCTGTTGTTTCTTGCTGTACCAGGAAACTAGTCTACCACCTAGGAATTGACAACTCCCAGATGTGCTTTTTCTATCCACAACACTTCCTGCATAGTCAGAATCTGTATATCCAACAAGATTAAAACCAGAATCTTTAGGGTACCAGATGCCTAGGTTAGGCGTACCCTTAAGATATCTCAGAATTCATTTAACAGCAATGAGATGAACATCTCTAGGATCCGATTGGAACCTTGCACACAAACACGTAGCATGCATAATATCAGGTCTACTCGCAGTAAGATAAAGTAATGAGCCTATCATACCTCTGTAGCTTGTGATATCTATCTTGGCAGAATTTTCACATGCTCCAAATTTGACAGCTGTGGATGATGATGTCTTTGCTGAAGAAGAGTCCTCCATTTGATACTTCTTGAGAAGCTCTTTGACATACTTGGATTGACAGATAAATATTGCATCTGTCCTTTGACTTATTTGCAATCCAAGAAAGAACTTCAGCTCACCCATCATGCTCATTTCAAATCTACCCTGCATTAACTTCGCAAATTTCTTGCACAAAAGATCATTAGTAGACCCGAATATTATATCGTCCACATAGACTTGGACTATAATTGTATCATTCTTATGTTTCTTTGTGAAGAGAGTTTTGTCTATGACACCTCTAACAAAATCATTTTCAAGTAAAAATTCAGAGAGAGTGTCATACCATTTCCTTGGTGCTTGCTTAAGACCATAGACAGCCTTGAAAAGGAAGTAGACATAGTCAATTAAATCTGGATCTTCAAAGCCAGGGGGCTGTTCTACATAAACCTCTTCATCTAGATTGCCATTCAAGAAAGCACTCTTGACATCCATTTGATAAACTTTAAAGTTTGAAAATGCTGCGAATGCCAGGAATATTCTTATGGCCTCAAGTCTAGCCACTAGAGCATAGGTCTCATCATAGTCAATGCCTTCAGATTGGGAGTAACCCTTTGCTACCAGTCTTGCTTTATTTCTCGTCACTGTGCCATCTTCATCAAGTTTGTTTCTGAATACCCACCTTGTGCCAACTACTGGTCTGTCTGTAGGTCTGGGTACCAGTTTCCAAACTTCTTGTTGTTTAAATTGATTGAGTTCATCTTGCATAGCAATCACCCAATCAGGATCAGAAAGAGCTTCTTCAGTTTTCTTAGGTTCCATTTCAGATAGAAACCCTGAATAATTGCATTGATTCTGAAAAGCTCTTCTAGTCTTTACACCAACAACTGGATCACCAATAATTAGCTCAAAAGGATGAGCTCTATTCCAAACAGTCTGTCTGGGAAGATTAGATCTTGATGATTCGCCTTGACCTTCATTGGGATGTTGTGTGTGACCAGTTGACCCTTCATTTTCTCCCCCTGAGTTGTTGCTAGGTTGACTAGATGATGATTGATTATTAGAGTCAGGGGAATTTTGACTACTATCATTGATTTCATCACCATTACCCTGATCATCATTGTTGTCATTAGCATCAGCAAAAATCTCAAGTGCATTGTCATCATCTGAATCTGTATCTGTCATGTCATCAAAAGATAGCTTCTCAGATGGATTCTCAGTTTGGATACTAGGGAGTTTAGTGTCATCGAATGTTACATTGACACTTTCCATCATCTTCTGTTCATCAATCACATACACCCTGTATGCTCTCATTGAATAACCAATAAAATTGCTTCAAATGCTTTGGTATCGAATTTACCACCTTGATCATCAACTTCTTTAAGCACAAAGCACTTTGCTCCAAATACATGAAAGTATTTGAGTGAAGGTTTCTTATCAGCCATAATTTCATAGGGTGTCTTCATTTGATCTTTATTGATTAGAGTTCGATTCTGGGTATAGCACGCAGTATTGATGGCTTCAGCCCAAAAGTACAATGGAAGCCTTGATTCACTTAGCATAGTACGTGCAGCTTCAATCAAGGTTCTATTCTTTCTTTCCACTACCCCATTTTGCTGAGGAGTTCTTGGAGCTGAATATTGTCTGGTTATACCCTTCTCAGTGCAAAAGTCATTTAGAACTGCATTCTTGAATTCAGTTCCATTGTCTGATCTTATAGCTCTCACTGGATACGTAGAATCTCGCTCAATTAATTTAATGTGATCAATCACCAGTTGTGGAGTCTCATCTTTAGAATTCAAAAACAGAACCCATGTGTATTTTGAAAAATCATCAACAATCACTAGAGCATATCTCTTCCTTGACATAGACATCACATTAACTGGACCAAACAAATCCATATGAAGTAATTGTAATGGTTCAGTTATTGAAGATGTATCAGTGCTCCTGTGACTTGCCCTTTTTAGCTTGCCCTTTTGACATGCATCACACAGTCCTTCTTGAGTGAATTCCATTGAAGGCAAACCTCTCACCAATTCTCTTTTGACCAGAGAATTCATTGTCTTAAAATTAAGATGAGAAAGTTTCTTGTGCCATAGCCAACTCTCATCATTAGATGCTTTAGTGTAGAAGCAAGTGACTTCTTCAGTGCTTCCTGAGTTCATATTGGCTACGTACAGATTGCCTTTTCTAACTCCTGTCAGTTGTGGATTTTCATGTCTCTTGTGTGAAATTAGACAATTCTTCTTGTTGAAATGAACTTCATAACCTTTATCACAGAATTGACTGACACTGAGCAAATTGTGCTCAAGTCCTTTCACAAAAGAAACTTCATCAATGATAACATTTCCAGCTTCAAGTCTGCCATATCCATCAGTTCTACCTTTGCTGTTATCTCCAAAGGTAACTACTGGGCCGGCCTTCTCCACCACATTTGTCAGCAGGGTTCTATCTCCAGTCATATGCCTTGAACATCCACTGTCCAAGATCCAGGTTACCCGATCAACCTGTTCAATACCCTGCAATGACAAATGAGTTAAACCTTCTTCGGGACCCAAATTTGATTGGGTCCTGCGTATTTAAAGTATTGACCTTTATCAGGCAAAACAACATTTTTAAGTTTAACCTCTTTAGTCAATAAACATTTAACCTTATAAACAGATTTGAAAATCTTTTGTTTAATCTTGGGTATCCATGTTTCTCTCGCAGCAGTAACACTTGTGTCATTGACTGAACATTTGACCTGGTAGACATTCTTGGTAATCTTTTGTTTAGTCTTAGGTGCAAATGTCTCTCTCCTAACTTGAGGAGGAAAAGCAGTCTTAGATCGAACATTATTGTTCCTGTTCATGTGCTGTCGAGGAGCATTCTGTTTAACACATGCATAATTACCATTAAAATAAGCACGCATATTGTTAAAAGCACAAGACATACAATTGATAATACCACATGCTTTATGATTAGAATCAATAGTAGACATGGTATTTTTCTGTTTTAACTTGTTACTACCTAATCCAGTCTTAGAAGAACTAGCTGATTCAACAACTTTGACTGGTACTTTAGGTACATCTTTCTTGGATGAAACATTTGTTGTGTTAACGTCCTCAACTGATTTAGCCTTAACAAATACTGTGACATTTTTCTTGGATGACACATTCTTTGTATTAGAGTTCTTAACAGTTTTATCCTTAACACATTTATTCTTAACAAGAACTGTGCCATTTGCACTATCCTCATTTCTCATTTCTTCTTGTATAACCATAGAACGAATATCTGGTGGACCAGCATCAGATTTTGTAAACATTGGTTTTTCAACATTCTTGAGAATATGTGGTATACCTCTTTCTTTAGCTGGGATAGAATTAGGAGAATGATTACTCAAAGAACCAACAGCTTGACTGTAATCAAATCCTATTCCTACAGTTCGTTCTACTGCTTGTTTGTTGAAGAAATCTTTAGAGACTTTAACAGTATTATAACAAGCTCTAACATGTGTTTCAAGTTCTCTAATCTTGGTTTCTTGTTCAGCAATCCTATCAACTTGTTTTACCATGTATTCTCCTAGACCCTTTTCTCTGTAGTTAAGTTGAGCTATTTCTTCTATATTCTTATCTTGATTAACCTGCACCTTTTTTAAATCTAACATTTGATTTTCAAGGTTAGTGTTAACAAGACTTATTCTCTCGTACCCTCTTTGTGCATTATTCAAGGAACTACGTAAACTATCAATTAACTGAGCATCAGTAAGAATTACCGGAGTGGTATAATAAGTTGAAGATTCAGCATTTACCACCAACGCAAAGTTTCCATATTCTTCATCTTCGCTATCTGTGTCATCCCAGCTTTTACCAGCAGCTACATAAGCTCTTCCACTTTTCTTCTTTTCAGAAGCATAATCTTTCTTCTGTTCTTGATTGGGTTTCTGACACTCAGTAGCAAAATGTCCCAACTCATTACAATTGAAACAACGGATTTTGCTTCTGTCAACAGTTCCAGTTTTATAACCTCCCCTGTTACTAGAGGATGAAGAACCTCCTCTCTGAAATCTGTTATTTGACTTAAACCTGAACTTTGGATTTCTTCTGAATCTGAAGTTACTAAATTGTCTCACCATCATTGCCATAGATTCATCTTCCAATTGATCCAGCTCTTCAAGTGAATAAAATTCTCCACCATCCTGAGTAGCTGGTGTTTGGCCAAGTTCTACTTCAGTTTGTTCCTTGTTGAAACTGTTGGGTTGAACAACTTTAGTTTCCACTTCCTTAGGAACCTCAACCACTAGAGCTGTAGAAGAATTTGCCATTCTGCCTTTGCCATAGAATTCCTTTTGCTGTACTTGTTCTAATTCATATGTTTTCAGAACACCAAACAGCCTTTCAAGAGCAACCTGAGTTAGATCTCTAGATTCTCTGATGGCAGTGATTCTATGCTCCAAGTGAGTAGGCATAGTTAGTAAAAACTTCATGTTGATCTCCTTCTGAGTATATTGCTTGCCATGAACTTGCAAGTTGTTGATTATCTTGTTATATCTTTCGAACACTTCCTGAATGCCTTCATTAGGGCCAGCTCTAAAGTGTTCATATTCAGAAGTTAGAATTTGTAGTCTATTTTCCTTGACTTCATCAGTCCCTTCATTAATGACCTCAATAGTTTCCCAGATGTGCTTAGCAGTTTTACAATTCCTCACATGGCTATACATTACAGCATCTAGGGAATCCAATAGAATGAGTCTCAAATTTTTATCCAATCCAGCTTCCTCCTTATCTTCAGAGGTATAGTTCTTAGGGTCCTTTGGATAGGATTTGGCAGGGACTGTTACAGTTCCATTTACAACTGTTTCAGTATCATGTTGCATGGGAGTTACTGGTCCATTTTCCAAAACCCACAAAAATCTTGGGTTTGATACATCAAGAAATAACTCCATTTTGTTTTTCCACATATCATAGTTATCTTTATTAAAGATAGGAATTTTAACATTGCCTTTGGCTGACATGATGAATTTTTAAGAGAGTTAAAAATTCGAGCTTAATTTTTGATTGAGTAAAAACAGGATCTTGATTTGTGTATCAATCAATAGGCTTTGATACCAATTGTTAGGTCCGATAAGATTGTAGAAGGGGGGTTGAATACAATCTATACCATTTTCTCAAAATTTATTCGTTAAATAATTTTCACTTAAACGAATATTTTGTGCGAAATAATATAACACAAATTTCAAGTTGAATATAACAATATATTAACTTGATGGGTGTTACAAAATCAGTCCAAATGATTATCAAGTAATTAATAACTAATTAGAAAATTCAACATGAACTTTCCTAATTTAGTTAATAAAATCAAGATATCAATTTGTGAACTAGGAAACTTAATTCGCTAGTAGTACAAGAATCACAAGTAAACAAGTTCCAATGGATAGGATATTACAACTGAGATGAACTTGAATTTACAGAATTAAATTTGGAGGTGTTCTTGAGCTTGAGAGAGAGAGAGAGAATGGCTGCTGTGTATTTTTCTTGTGTTTAGTTCGACTGATTATCTTCCTTCTGCATTCTTCTGCCTTATATACACAGCCATAGTCATATTACTTGATTTAAACTGATATGACAATCATTTTACATTAATATGACAATCGGTATGACTATCAAATCAATGTAATATGACTGTCCAGTTTAAATATGACTTTCGGTATAACAATCCAGCTCAATATGACATTCGGTATAACTTACCATGTCAATATAACATTCGGTATAACTTACCATATGAATGAAATATGACTATCTCCTTTGAACTGTATATGACTATCTCCTTTGAACTGAATATGACTATCTCCTTTGAACTGAATATGACTATCGGTATAACTATCAGTTTGATAGTTATATCATCATATTTTTCAGTTTATAATTAATTAAATGACTTATTAAAAATCATTTAACTAATTAATCCTTTTTCATATTAATTCTTATTTAATTAATCTAATAATCATTTTAACAAATATATTAATTCTGATAGAATTAATTAATTTATTAACTTAATTACTTGACTTAATTAATTAAAATAGAATTAATATAAATTCTTTAATAGTCAATACTCCGCTGAAAACCACGTAATTATGATAAGGAACATACACTGGCATGATGTTGACGCTCGATGTACTGTCTGGTTCATGAACGACTAACTCCAATCTCTGTTCTTCATCGTGACTTTTAACACTGTGGTCTTTTTATACTCTTCACTCTCATCAATCATTCGGTACTGAAATTGTTTCTTGTCACTAATAGAAATCTCTATCTTCTTAAATGAATCCACTTGTTTCAATGCTACCTTGAGGCCTGATCAGATATCTGAATCTTCTTCCAGTGTAAAACATCAAAACTATAGATTGACTTATTGATTTTTCTTCTGACGGTTATCATCTTTTGAGATTCCTGTGACAGTTGATATTATTTACTTATTACAATCTAGTTTAATTGGATTAGGATCCTCGAACTACAAATAGGCTGAGTCATATGCCTTTCAATCTCCCCCTATTTGTTTGTTATACAATAACAAGCAAATACCTAGAGGATTCTTCAACTAATCCCAATTAAACAAGTAAAAGAAAACACTTTAAATGCTAAGTAAATAATGTAAAAGTTCTGGTTTATATTAACATTATCCAGATTTAAACAGAAAAGATAAATACAAGATAGATGATCCTCTAGACTGATCATATAAGACAATTATCCTATCTTTTTCTAGCAAAGCTCTAATGATATAACTTGTAGAGCTAATCTTCATTTACCACCTTCTTCCTCGTTGATTTCTCCTTCTTCTTGTTCATCCATATCAGGTAGATTCTTGATCAACTCGGAGTCAACAAGTAATTCCCTTCTGGATGACACATCTGTAGGATAAACCAGTGGTATTCCAAGTTTCTTTCTCAACTCACCTTGATATTGCTTGTACTTCTTCATGTTGGTCTGAGCATAGGATCGAATATGATTTGCAGCTTCAATCTTTTCTTGTGATGCAAAACCATGATTTCGAAGAGCATATTCAACATATACCAAATGTCTGGCAAGGTGTGTATACAATTCGTCTGTCTGAAGATTAACAGTATGAATAACTTCTCCCTTAAGAATTTTAACTTGTGGAGGGTCATTTATAACTTCAGGACCAGCTCTTTCAGCAAACTCTTGAAATTTTTCATGAAGCAGTATGCCTAGTTCAGAAGATGTTCTTACTTTTGGTCTCAACACCCAAAGTTCTGACAGAGATCTATCATAGAAGAACTGAAGCGATACTTTGTGAGATCCGAGCTTATGACATTCAACAAAGATAAGTAGCTCACCATTCTTAGGATCAGATGCAGTGGTTATTCTCACAATTTCTGTCTTTAAAGCTTTCAAATACATATCATGTATAGGGTTTTTCTTTTTAAAGCTTTCAAAAATAGCAATCATCCGACGATCATCATAGTCAGAAGTTTGTGGTGAGTCAATTACCTTTTGAGCACGTTCCCACTTATCACCATTTTTGTACTTGATGTACATCTTTCTAGCTTCCAGCTTTTGAGCATGTTGCTTTTGAAGTGCTTCCTGTTCTGCCTTTTGAAGTCTTTCATTATGAGCTAACTGTTCGAGTGTCTTCTTGAGTCTTTCTTCTCTCATAGCCAGATTAGCTTCATTCTGTTCGAGTTGTTTATTTGCTTCAAAATTCATTTGTTGTGTTTCAATAGAATCAGGAATTATTTGCTCTTCATCATCCCAAAAACTGAGATCTGGTTCATCAAATTCTTCACCAACATCAGGAAACTGTAAGTCAGCAAACAGATCAATATCAGGTTCACCTGTATAGTAAAAACCTTCTACATCATCATCTTCCTGTTCTGCTGCTTGATGAGTTGTCTTCTTCTTCCCTTCACTCATATCTTCAATTTTCTTTTTACTTGCACTTCCTCCCCCTCTAGATTTCTCCCCCTTAGTTGAGGAATCCTCTACAGTCTTGTGACTTGTACCAGCTCCAGGGTCACTTCCATCACTACCTTCAAAGAATTTCTTCTCTTCTGCTGTAAGTGAGTGAGTTCTGCTAATGATATTATATAAGTGTCTCAACCCCTTTGCTTGATGATCACTTTGCTTTTCAATCTGACTGAGACGATGTTCAGTGGTTAAGTGATTCTCATTTACGTTATTCTGAAGATCTTCAATCTGATTAGCCATAGATGATATAATAAGATCTTGAGCCACTGTGACATCTCCAGAGTCTTCAACTGCTTGTTGTTGAGAGAGTTTAAGTGCATTGATTTTGTTGTTGAAGATAGTTCTCATGTTATCCATATCAAACCTCAAGTTTTTGTTGTCTTCTTCAGCTTGAGCAAGACTTTCTTTCATTTGATTGAGTTGTGCGATGAGAGATAAAGTGTATGTGTCATTGTGTGCTCTCACCTCAATAGCTCTCTGAGTATCACTCACCTCACGTGCTAGTGTTTCACTCAGATTTGAAGTAATCCTCACATCACTCCTCTCATAATCCTGAGCTGCATCCATTGTACCTGCACTAGAGATCACCCTAGCCTCCTCTTGGAAGGTCAGTGGTGGTGCAATGGGAGTTCGCAAATCCCGATCAACCTGTGAAGGTTCTTCTGCCGTAACAATGGCAGGCACTGTAACTTGCTCCTCTTGCATAACAAAGTTTTCAGCTTCATGTGAGAAAATATCTTCCCCCATTGTGAGTAACAGGGGTGAACTTGAAGGAATGAATGGGTTTAAGATTGCCTTTGACATGGTTTTACTTTTCTTTTGTGATGGAAAATCTGTTTCACTCAAGATATCACTACTGGGGATAGCTCTTTTGAATGACAATTTCTTTCTACGATAGTGTTTGGAGAATTTAGGATCAGTGTTTGGTGCATTGACCTGGGATAAAGGTTGTGGATCTACAACCCCTTGGTCACTTCTCACAATCATTTGACTATCAGAAAGATATTGAGATTGTAAAGGAATTGAGTCAAATACCTGATCATTGACATGTACATCATCTTCATTCTGAGTGGGTTGGTCCACTGGAAGTTGATGTTCAAGAGTATTCAAGGGTTCAGAATCAGGTTGAGGTACTGGAACTTGTTCTGCTTCAGGCTGTGGAGCTTGTTGAATTAAAGGTATCTCAGCATCTGGCTGTGGCATGACATTTGGCAAATGTATGTATGTAGACATATATGGTGTTATGACTACAGGAACATGCAACAAGACCTTTGAAGTATCCAGCCCGGTGTAGAACTTCTTATTTGGTTTACCAGACCATTGAATTCGATCATTTGGAAATGGAGCAGGTTGATCCTTAGGCATAAGATGATTAAAAATTAGTGTCAAAAACCGAGGATAATGACACTTAACCAGTTTACCTTTTCCAAAGTTCTTTGTAGCCTTCTTCAATCGATTTAGCAGAATAGGCCATATCAAGCTGCCAAAATTGATTCTTCTATTGTGAGCAATTGAGAAACCAATTGACTGTAACATACCTGTGATGACAGTATTGTTACTCTTTGTAGAATTAGCAAACACCTTTGCTATGATCTCGAAGAAGATATTCCATTCTTGAACAAGATTGCTTTTGAGTGGTCGTTTAAGATTCAGTTGACCATGATAGTTGATATTTGTGAAAAATTGAGTCAACTCATCATTTGAAGGCACTTCAGCAAATCGTTCAGTAGGAAGCCCCAGAGCAGCATTGAAGACAGATTCATCCACTGTATATGTCTTGTCATTAAAGTCGAATGAAAATGATCTTTCATCTGAGACAGCTCTAGTACACATTAATTTGAGTGGACCAAATTTCATTGGAACATTTGCAGTTATAGAATGACTACAGAGATTTTGTTCGTTTAGGAATTTTATCCAGGACTTGAACCGATCCACTGGGCAATCCTCGGGATTAAAATATCCAATATAATTGTGATTCACAAGCTCAAAATTATTATAAGCACCAGCCATTGCAAATCAGGGATTAAAATTAATAAATCTGCAAAATTCAACAATTTAACCCAATTAAATTAGCAAATTCGAATTAATAAATAAATAAAAATTCGAAAAATCAAAATCTTTATCAAAAATTCTAAAAAATTTAGGCAAAGATCTTGATTGCAATACAAACACACATATATTTTTAGATTTTACAAAATCATCACCATTTGTTCAGATTTTTAGATCAAAAATTCGAACTTTTCAAACTCAAAATCCAAAACCTCGACCAAATCTTACATTTTAACCGTGGTTTTGAAGATTATAGACTGGGTAAACGATTAATGTCCTTAGAATCGTGTTTTGAGATGAAAATTGGGCAGCAATTCGATCGAAAATTGTATGTATATGTGTATGTATTGTGTTCTCGGTGACTTAACACGCGAGAGAGAAGCAAAGCAGCAATATAACTAAAACTGAGATATAACTGTTGAATATAACTTAGCTCTTAAATATCAAATGACTGTGATATGACTATCGGGTGATAGTCATACCGATAGTTATATTATGTGTAAACGTAATATGACTATCCTTGGCAGTAAGTTATATCACACTTAAATCTCTAATATAACTACCGAAAAACACATAATATAACAATAAAATCACAGTTATACCGATAGTTATATTCTAACAAAACACACAATATAACTATAAATTAATTAACAGTTATATTTAAACAAAACAAAATTATATCTATTTTATTACTAAGTTATATTATACTACTTATCACTAATATAACTAACACAAATTCGAATATAACAATCAAGTAGATTGTTATACCGATAGTTATATCTAACAAAACAGTTAATATAACTAACCAAAATTTTAGAATATTAACAAAATTTTAACAGGAAAATCACATTAACTATTTACACAAGCCAAAAAATAGCAAATTAATTTACACTAAAATTATAAAACCTAATAAAAATTATAAAAACGATCATATGTAGTCCCTTTTACGAAATCAAACATTAATAACAAAAGGACAAACACTACAAATCAAATAATATACTAAATATTTACAAAATTATTTCTGATGAGTTAATAAATCTATAAATTTTCTAATAAAACAATTTCCATATAGAAAATTATTCAAAAAGAAACTATGATTTATTTAAACAACAAAAATAATTAAACTAAATTTAAAACAATAACATTTTCAAGAAAAATAGATTTCTCATAAATTACAGCTTGTAAAATTCGAGAAAAATATTTTTAAAGAAAATGAATTAATCTAAAAATACAATAAGTAATTAAAAATATGTACAGAAGATAATAACAATGATTTAAGATGAAACAAGCAAGAGTATAAGTTGATAAAATAATTATACAAGTGATTTAAAAACAAAAATTAACACATCCATCACTTGTAAATTATTAAAGATCAAACCTCAGATATTAACCAGTTTAATTACTAGGACTATTTAACATACCCAATTCACCAACAATTCTGGTAAATGTGGATTCGTCAAGAGACTTAGTAAAAATATCTGGTGTTTGTTCTTCCGTGGGTACAAAAAATAACTCCACGGTACCATTCATGACATGCTCTCGAATAAAATGATACCTGATGTCAATATGCTTTGTCCTTGTGTGCTGCACAGGATTGTTAGAGATTGCTATGGCACTTGTATTATCACATAAAATTGGAATTTTATCAAGCACAAAGCCATAGTCTCTCAGCTGATTCCCGATCCACAAAATCTGTGCGCAATAGCTTCCAGCAGCTATATATTCAGCTTCAGCCGTTGAGTTGGAAACTGTCTGTTGTTTCTTGCTGTACCAGGAAACTAGTCTACCACCTAGGAATTGACAACTCCCAGATGTGCTTTTTCTATCCACAACACTTCCTGCATAGTCAGAATCTGTATATCCAACAAGATTAAAACCAGAATCTTTAGGGTACCAGATGCCTAGGTTAGGCGTACCCTTAAGATATCTCAGAATTCGTTTAACAGCAATGAGATGAACATCTCTAGGATCCGATTGGAACCTTGCACACAAACACGTAGCATGCATAATATCAAGTCTACTCGCAGTAAGATAAAGTAATGAGCCTATCATACCTCTATAGCTTGTGATATCTACCTTGGCAGAATTTTCACATGCTCCAAATTTGACAGCTGTGGATGATGGTGTCTTTGCTGAAGAAGAGTCCTCCATTTGATACTTCTTGAGAAGCTCTTTGACATACTTGGATTGACAGATAAATATTCCATCTGTCCTTTGACTTATTTGCAATCCAAGAAAGAACTTCAGCTCACCCATCATGCTCATTTCAAATCTACCCTGCATTAACTTCGCAAATTTCTTGCACAAAAGATCATTAGTAGACCCGAATATTATATCGTCCACATAGACTTGGACTATAATTGTATCATTCTTATGTTTCTTTGTGAAGAGAGTTTTGTCTATGACACCTCTAACAAAATCATTTTCAAGTAAAAATTCAGAGAGAGTGTCATACCATTTCCTTGGTGCTTGCTTAAGACCATAGACAGCCTTGAAAAGGAAGTAGACATAGTCAATTAAATCTGGATCTTCAAAGCCAGGGGGCTGTTCTACATAAACCTCTTCATCTAGATTGCCATTCAAGAAAGCACTCTTGACATCCATTTGATAAACTTTAAAGTTTGAAAATGCTGCGAATGCCAGGAATATTCTTATGGCCTCAAGTCTAGCCACTAGAGCATAGGTCTCATCATAGTCAATGCCTTCAGATTGGGAGTAACCCTTTGCTACCAGTCTTGCTTTATTTCTCGTCACTGTGCCATCTTCATCAAGTTTGTTTCTGAATACCCACCTTGTGCCAACTACTGGTCTGTCTGTAGGTCTGGGTACCAGTTTCCAAACTTCTTGTTGTTTAAATTGATTGAGTTCATCTTGCATAGCAATCACCCAATCAGGATCAGAAAGAGCTTCTTCAGTTTTCTTAGGTTTCATTTCAGATAGAAACCCTGAATAATTGCATTGATTCTGAAAAGCTCTTCTAATCTTTACACCAACAACTGGATCACCAATAATTAGCTCAAAAGGATGAGCTCTATTCCAAACAGTCTGTCTGGGAAGATTAGATCTTGATGATTCACCTTGACCTTCATTGGGATGTTGTGTGTGACCAGTTGACCCTTCATTTTCTCCCCCTGAGTTGTTGCTAGGTTGACTAGATGATGATTGATTATTAGAGTCAGGGGAATTTTGACTACTATCATTGATTTCATCACCATTACCCTGATCATCATTGTTGTCATTAGCATCAGCAAAAATCTCAGGTGCATTGTCATCATCTGAATCTGTATCTGTCATGTCATCGAAAGATAGCTTCTCAGATGGATTCTCAGTTTGGATACTAGGGAGTTTAGTGTCATCGAATGTTACATTGACACTTTCCATCATCTTCTGTTCATCAATCACATACACCCTGTATGCACTCATTGAATAACCAATAAAAATTGCTTCAAATGCTTTGGTATCGAATTTACCACCTTGATCATCACCTTCTTTAAGCACAAAGCACTTTGCTCCAAATACATGAAAGTATTTGAGTGAAGGTTTCTTATCAGCCATAATTTCATAGGGTGTCTTCATTTGATCTTTATTGATTAGAGTTCGATTCTGGGTATAGCACGCAGTATTGATGGCTTCAGCCCAAAAGTACAATGGAAGCCTTGATTCACTTAGCATAGTACGTGCAGCTTCAATCAAGGTTCTATTCTTTCTTTCCACTACCCCATTTTGCTGAGGAGTTCTTGGAGCTGAATATTGTTTGGTTATACCCTTCTCAGTGCAAAAGTCATTTAGAACTGCATTCTTGAATTCAGTTCCATTGTCTGATCTTATAGCTCTCACTGGATACGTAGAATCTCGCTCAATTAATTTAATGTGATCAATCACCAGTTGTGGAGTCTCATCTTTAGAACCCATGTGATCAATCACTGCATTCTTGTTATATCTTTCGAACACTTCCTGAATGCCTTCATTAGGGCCAGCTCTAAAGTGTTCATATTCAGAAGTTAGAATTTGTAGTCTATTTTCCTTGACTTCATCAGTCCCTTCATTAATGACCTCAATAGTTTCCCAGATGTGCTTAGCAGTTTTACAATTCCTCACATGGCTATACATTACAGCATTTAGGGAATCCAATAGAATGAGTCTCAAATTTTTATCCAATCCAGCTTCCTCCTTATCTTCAGAGGTATAGTTCTTAAGGTCCTTTGGAAAGGATTTGGCAGGGACTGTTACAGTTCCATTTACAACTGTTTCAGTATCATGTTGCATGGGAGTTACAGGTCCATTTTCCAAAACCCACAAAAATCTTGGGTTTGCTACATCAAGAAATAACTCCATTTTGTTTTTCCACATACCATAGTTATCTTTATTAAAGATAGGAATTTTAACATTGCCTTTGGCTGACATGATGAATTTTTAAGAGAGTTAAAAATTCGAGCTTAATTTTTGATTGAGTAAAAATAGGATCTTGATTTGTGTATCAATCAATAGGCTTTGATACCAATTGTTAGGTCCGATAAGATTGTAGAAGGGGGGTTGAATACAATCTATACCATTTTCTCAAAATTTATTCGTTAAATAATTTTCACTTAAACGAATATTTTATGCGAAATAATATAACACAAATTTCAAGTTGAATATAACAATATATTAACTTGATGGGTGTTACAAAATCAGTCCAAATGATTATCAAGTAATTAATAACTAATTAGAAAATTCAACATGAACTTTGCTAATTTAGTTAATAAAATCAAGATATCAATTTGTGAACTAGGAAACTTAATTCGCTAGTAGTACAAGAATCACAAGTAAACAAGTTCCAATGGATAGGATATTACAACTGAGATGAACTTGAATTTACAGAATTAAATTTGGAGGTGTTCTTGAGCTTGAGAGAGAGAGAGAATGGCTGCTGTGTATTTTTCTTGTATTTAGTTCGACTGATTATCTTCCTTCTGCATTCTTCTGCCTTATATACACAGCCATAGTCATATTACTTGATTTAAACTGATATGACAATCATTTTACATTAATATGACAATCGGTATGACTATCAAATCAATGTAATATGACTGTCCAGTTTAAATATGACTTTCGGTATAACAATCCAGCTCAATATGACATTCGGTATAACTTACCATGTCAATATAACATTCGGTATAACTTACCATTTGAATGAAATATGACTATCTCCTTTGAACTGTATATGACTATCTCCTTTGAACTGAATATGACTATCTCTTTTGAACTGAATATGACTATCGGTATAACTATCAGTTTGATAGTTATATCATCATATTTTTCAGTTTATAATTAATTAAATGACTTATTAAAAATCATTTAACTAATTAATCCTTTTTCATATTAATTCTTATTTAATTAATCTAATAATCATTTTAACAAATATATTAATTCTGATAGAATTAATTTATTTATTAACTTAATTACTTGACTTAATTAATTAAAATGGAATTAATATAAATTCTTTAATAGTCAATACTCCGCTGAAAACCACGTAATTATGATAAGGAACATACACTGGCATGATGTTGACGCTCGATGTACTGTCTGGTTCATGAACAACTAACTCCAATCTCTGTTCTTCATCGTGACTTTTAACACTGTGGTCTTTTTATACTCATCACTCTCATCAATCATTCGGTACTGAAATTGTTTCTTGTCACTAATAGAAATCTCTGTCTTCTTAAATGAATCCACTTGTTTCAATGCTACCTTGAGGCCTGATCAGATATCTGAATCTTCTTCCAGTGTAAAACATCAAAACTATAGATTGACTTGTTGATTTTTCTTCTGACGGTTATCATCTTTTGAGATTCCTGTGACAGTTGATATTATTTACTTATTACAATCTAGTTTAATTGGATTAGGATCCTCGAACTACAAATAGGCTGAGTCATATGCCTTTCATTAACCGTATTGTCCCAAACAGTACCCTCTAAATTAATCCTTAGTGAGCCCCCTTGAGCTTATATCCTTTTTCTTCGTATATCACCATCTAAATCTTGAGCCTATTTATTTCTTCTTGTCTTGATTGACTAGTAGAGCACTGTGATGTATACATGAGATTGGTAAAATATTAAATGTGGGGATATCTTTGTCATAGTGTGAAATATTGGGTGGGAATTGAATTGGTTTGGCTATTCCTTCTTCGTGACACTTCAATAAAGTCACTCGAATCAAACAAAAAAAAGGAAGCAAGAAAGAAAATAGAGAGAAAAAAAAATTCAAAAAAAAAAAGAAAAAGAAGAGTGAAAAAAAAATTTCTCTCCGTGAAAAAAAAGAGAAAGAAAGTGTATGTTCATTGATTCTAGCAATGTGAAATTTATGAGTTTACATTTGTATGTGGGATGATATCTCAAGTTTAGTTTCATGTTGAGTGCTTCAAGTATATATGAACATTATGCTCTATTAGTTGTCAAGTTTAGCCACTTGTTAGCCTATTTCTTTGATTTCCTACCCCGCACCTAAGCCTCGTTACAACCCTTGACAAAGACCTTTTGATTTATACGAACACAAAGTCTAGAGATTTTGGTGCACAAGCAAGCTTATAGTAGCACATGTGCATTTGATTGAACTTGAGTTATACAGTTGCACCTAAACACTTGTGTGACTTGAGTGTTTGTGAGGTTATTTTCCATCCAAAGCATGTTATTATCTTGTTGATTGAGACTTTGATGTTATTTATGATATTTTAGTCTTTTAAGACTATGTGTGCGTGCTTGAATAGTTGTGTTGGTGTGTAAAGTTGAGGATTGCATTGTATGACATCTATGAGCTATAACATGATTAAGTTTGCATGTGTGGAGTGCTATGATATATTTCATGTTTGAGACTTGGCAGTCAGAATAAAAATTAGGAATTTTGTGGGTAAATTCACTACAAACCCTCACGAGACCTTACTTGTCCACTAGGGCTACCTTGGGGTTTAAAGGGCTTGTTGCATATGTCAAATGCAATCGTGATCACCTATGGAAGTGGTATTAGTTAGTTAGGATTTACCTTTTTCTTTCTTCTTTGCCCGAGGACGTGCAAGATGCTAAGTGTGGGGATGTGATAAGCGTGCATATAATTCTAATATTATCCCTATATTTAAGTTATTTTGCATTGATTTGGATTTTTATTTAATAAATTTTAATGTTTTATTGTAGGAATTAAGGAGTTATAATAAAGGAAGGCTTGGAGTTTAAATAGCAAGAGTTAGAGATAAATTAATTAGCAAAAAAAAAAGAGTTGGAGATAAATTTGATTAAAATTCGGATTTTTCGGGTAGCTTGCGCAGTCTGCACTGTTTGGGCCATATCTGGAGTTCTACAAGTCCGATTCTGACGATTCAACAGCCCACAGAAAGCTTAGGAGAAGAGCTTTATTTCTGGAGTGGTCTTGAATTTAAAATCCAGCCAAATCAGCCCAGAATCTGAGTCAAAAAGTCAATTACGAATTTCTTTTATTGGAATTCAATTTTGATTGCGAAATCTCTTGTAATTGTATTAAATAAAAAAATACTTTTATTAGAGATATTATAGGAGAGATCAGACCTAATTGAGAGACACACATCGTACGAGAGAAGGAGGCACAGACAAGAGAGAAAGAAGAAGCTTGAGGAAGGAGATTCAGCCATTGAAGACATTCACTTGGATTGTTTTTCTTCAGCTTTTTGTTCAGAATTCTCTCCTTAACTCTTTTCATTATGTTTATGTGCTATCAATTCTTGGGTGATTTTGAGAGTTTAATTATGAACTAATTTTATAAAGTTGGGATTTTTATGGAACCCTAGCATGAGATTATTGGTGTTTTGTTAAAGAGTATTGTATGCAGTTCTACAGTTTATTCATTCAAGTGTTTTTCATGCTAATACTTGCTATTGTCTGATCAACTCTAGTAGGTTAACGAGTTAATTATAATACCGAGAGGGTTATATTTAATTGACATAAGACTTGAGTGGTGCATGCTTATAAATCTTTTGATTGTAATATTGTTGTAGTATAGACATATATTGTAACCGTGCATAGCTTTGTGAATCGGTGCTTAATTAAATTCTGAAGAGTAAATTGGCATAGACATATGTTAGTTTATTTTGTAGGAATTATACCATAGTGATTTCGAGAGAAACCTGTGACCATTGAATTCTAGCTAGTAGACTATGGATTTGCTAAGTGCTCTGCAACTTTATTACCGATTTTCACGTGTTAGGGCGAAGTAATTATCCTGACTTATCTTTTCATATTTGGAACTCAGTAAACTCTCTTCTCTAGTATAACTTAGTTAGTTAATTTAGTTCTTATAATTAGTTCAGTTATAAAAATCAATAATTGTGCTCGATAACCAAGTTGTTAGATATTACTTGCGATTGATACAAATTTGCAGTCCTTGAGGAACGATTTTCTAGTATTTATTACTATATTACTTACTTGCGATTGTGTACACTTGCACATCTAGATTTTACGCAACAAATTGTCCTCCCATAATTTTTTGTTTATGTTATATATGTAGAGTGAGTGTCAGCCCAAGTCCCACATCGATAAGATAAAGAGGAATTATCTTGAATATAAGCAGCCAAAAACAACTCCATTAGTACGAGACCTTTTGGGAGGAGCCCAAAAACAAATCCGTGCGGGCATGGCCATGGCCCAGAATGGACAATATCATACTAATGTGGAGTTAATAGGTGTTGCGCGGCCCAACAATATATACCATTTGATTCGTCTTTCGATCATCTACAACCCTATACTAATTTCAAACCATTTCTAATGCCGGATTTTAAACACCCAAATCGAACCCTAATCGGACCTAACTTTTCTTTGATTTTCCGATTTGATGGACACAACCCCTACGGAGCCGGATTATGATAAATCGATAGGGAAAAACGAAGAGCAAGGTATGGTGATGGTTTTGATGTGCTCGGAAGTGGTCGGGCGAGCTCATAGAGGGTGAGACGACAACCATGGCGATTTTGAGCTTCGAGAGAGACGAGCGAGATGGAAAGAACTAAAGGTGGCGATGAACAATGCGGGATATGCATCCCGGCCCCCATATGCGTGTCCCGTGGGTATTTAGGATCAAATTCTCGTAGATGGACATTTCGGGCCATGGGGCTTGGAATCTCGACATTTTAGGCATTTTCTCTATTGAAAATGGCACTATTTAAAAGAAACACTTGAAATAAGATTAAAACATTAAATCCATCAACGTTCTACAAATAGTTGGAAAACATTGCTTAATTATAATTAATAATAATTAACCAATTACCTTTTTAAAACTAAAATATGATACCTTTTTTTTTTAATTTTTTATTAGTAAAACCTATTGGGGTAGTTTTATTTAAGTAAAATAAAATAATACTATTATAATAACTAATAATTAACCAATTCATTTTTCAGTTAAAACATATCATTTTTTCTGTATTTTCAAACTAAAATCCATCCTTTTTCTAAAATATCACATACAACATATATGTATGTATGTATGTATGTATGTATGTATGTATGTATATATATATATATATATATATATAATTATTATTATCATATCATATCATTTAAAATTTTAAGCCTACAAAATTCATGTCTTAAAATTTTTAATTCAGATTAAAAAAAAGTTTCCATTATATTAAAGAACATCTGTGCATCTCACGGGTTTTAAACTAGTAAGTGATAAATATAAGATACTTATAAGTTATATAGATATTCGGATAAATTTATTTATAAGTTGGTGAAGTATTTATTATTTCAAATTATAAATTAATTATTTAATACAATAATTTCAATACATGTATTTTAGATGAAAAGATATTGATAAACAAAAATGTAAAAATTTAAATTATTAAACATGTAAAAAAATCAAGAACTAAAAAAAAAATTAGAAAAAAAATATATTTTTACTAACTTTCAACTTATCAACATATAAGTTATAAATTGAGTTCATAAATTGGGTGATCAAAAATCATTCATAAGTTATTATGGATTTATAAGCCCTAAATTGGTTTATATTCGTGTTGCCAAACAGCCCTTACTCTGCCACCACTTATAAAAACTTAGGCCCGAACCAAAAGCTCAAAGTCTTGTTCAAAGAAAACCAAATGGGTTGTGTAGGCCCACTAGAGACTAAAACAAAGGCCGAATTCAACATACGTTGGTAGGCCTTATAGTAGAATAAAAATCTTATAAAATCACATTTAAATCCACAATTTTGTGAATTGTAGTGCTAAACAAAACAAAAATGTTGCTAAAGAGCTTTTCGACAAGATTGTTTTTATTTAAATAAGATGTAATTTTTTGTTGAGTACAAAATTTTTGGAACCCCACATGTTTGAGTAATCATTATTACAAAGTAACACCCTATATCGATTAAATTAACATCCATGGATAACTATGTCCATTATGTGTAAAATATTTCAAATCCTTGATTTTCCGTGAACGGATGTTTGGTTATATACATTACCAATTTTATGCGTCAAAAAAATATTACTGCTTCCTAACATATTAGATCCATTGAGGATTAATTACTAGTGCCAAACGACGCAAAAACTTGTCAAAATTAAAATAAAATTTATGGCTACTACTTCATGATGTCGTTGTGGAAAGTAAAGATGACTTCATTCTGCAAACTGGATTATATGTAATTTATACGGAATTTGCTTTGAGTACTAAACGATGGTACAGTAAGTAAGTCACTAATATTACATAAAAAGCTTATAGAACATCAAACACATCGCTAGACACGGGAAAGAAGAAATATATTTTCTTCATTATTTCTGAGCATGACCAAAGTTATTATAGATTGGGTCAATTCTTTGGGGACAAGACACAAACTCATACACATTAATGTATTGAGGCTGTCTTTCTTCTTGATGTGTATGCATGGTAGCAAACTTCAAGTAAGAATTTATCCCAACCTGCTGGTAGCCAAGATATATATTGAACCCGGTTCCAATATTTGTTAGAATCGCTTTTTCGATCACAGTTCTGGAATATTTCACCGTACTTGATTTTTTGATACCATTTGTCTCCTGTAAATTTGGTATATTATTGTTCATGCTCACTCTGTCTGCAAACCATAGATAATCGTAACTGCTCGTATATATTGTTCCTATCCCCGACCCAAAATATTTAGCACGGTATTTACCGATATGCTATCGATATTAAGTTTCTATCCAACAAAAAGTGCCTACCCCTACCAAATCGACTTGAACATTTTTACTTATGCACGACATATGGGCTGGAGATGTAAACAAAAGACGGTGGAAATTGAAACTTAAACATAATACTATAACGTACTCGTGCGGAATCCATGCAAAACAAGTGCAGAACTACTACAAAGTATGTGTATAAATAATTAAAATCATTTATATACAGGTAGCAAAGATAGATATCGAACCTGGCTCCATAAAGACTATAAAATAAATTACACCAATAAAGACTATAAAATAACAATTCATCATCTACTATATATTATCAATCATAACTTTCAATCATCTACTACATTTTCATTACACTTGATTTTTTATACGGTTTGTCTCCAATAATTCCGTTATATTAATAAATTATATAAGTCAAAATAACATAACAATTCATCATCTACTATAAATTAAAGACTAGGTTGCCGATTGTTGCCTTGTACTTATTTTTGAACGGGATAAAATAAATAACTAGCCAAAATAATTGTTAAATTATTTTTTTCATGTAACAGGTCCCATTAAGTCAACGGTTAAAAACTAACATGGTTGAGGGTAGAATAGTATTATGAATGTGTGGTAGTGTAACATCATTTTTATTCTTCAGGCTGCATTTGATATGTTTACATTTTTGTTCTTCAGGCAGCACTTGATATGTTTACTGTAGAGCTATGATCACCAAAGGACAGTAGGTTGGTAAGTTGATAAAAAGCTTATATAGTACATCAAACTTTATACATAGAGCTACACACTAGGAAGAAGAATTATATTATCTTCTTCATTTTTACCACCATCATAATATTATATGTTCCGTCAATTTTTCAGGACAAGACAGAAACCCATAGACATTTATGTATTTAGGGTCATCTTTTTTCTTGATGCAGATAACAACATCTCTCGAATGAAAAATAGTCCCAACTTTCTTGGTTGGTAAGAAAAAAAAGTCTCAACTTGCTCACAACCATGATAAATATTATACCATGCTCCAATATTACTCTGAATGGCTTTCGGGGTACTTGATTTTCGGATACCATTAGTCTACAACCACTTTGTTATATTGTCGTTCACACTGACTTTACTTGCAAAGGATAAATAATTGTAACCGCTCCATCCTTCAAAGCACATCCCGTACTTGTTGTGCTCATTACCCCGAGTGCCAAACATCTCATTTGATGCTTGCTTTTACACTTGTTTCTTTATGCACAACATATGTCGGAAATGCAAATGGTGGACAAGTGGATATTAAAACTTAAACATAGTACTAGCACATGCAGAATCATGCAAAACAAGTGCAGAACTCGTGCAAAGTACGTGTATAAATAATATAATTAAAACCATTTATTATGATGAAAATGTTGTTAATAATTCATGTTTATTGAGCTTATATAGTATTTGAAGTTCTAATAGTATGTTAATACAAAAATTTTAGATTAAAGATTATAAATATGTTAATTTTGATGAGATTTAAATTTTACTTAGTCAACTATTAATTATTCCAGTAAAAAATTATAAATAACTGTTTGTAGTTCTAATTAAAGTTTAGTTAAATATTAAAAATCTATTAAAATAGAATTTCATACTATATTAGATAATTAAATGATTGTCTCATAGTTTTTGATGATCACTCTATGAGACAGATCAAATAGTGGATAATCGCAAGCGGACATGCACTCGCCAAGAAGTTGTTCGAAGCCAATTCTATTGAAATTTTTTTGAAGATTACTTAAAGATATCAAAGATTAATTAGGATTAAATATGTAAGGACTATATTATAAAACATATAGTTTATTTAATTAATAAAGCTCAAATCAAAGTTGAAAAATCTGTTCCTATTTTATTGGGATTATGTTTTATATTTTCTTATCCATTCAAAATAGATTTTACTCAATCTATTTCATATGTAATCATTTCAAAATAGCCCATATATGTTCATGTTAATTTCCAACAATACAACACAAGAGTCAAACTCAGAATCATACTCAAAGTCTTCACCAGCACCAGAAGGCAATTTGGTTATGGCATCCTTGGCCCTTTACATGGATTCAATAGTGTACACCAAGTTGAGCATCTGCCCTGCCTCCACATTGCCCTATTCAGCCAACACTTGTTATGCTGACACATGATGAGTAAATGTCTCAGCCCCAAGAAAAATATCTACAATAGTTTGTCTATATTCCCTTTGGAATTGGATTTCTCTTGCAGCATCACTAATATCCATTGACTCACTAGCAATGGCTGCTTCATCCCTTATGGTCCCAGTACCTACTTTTCTCTCATGGTCTCTCTTTTGTTGCATCAGGGGCTCCCCCTGGTTCACATCTCTCACACCCTCACCTTCACCTACTAAGGTGGAACTCTATGTCTCTCCTTTTGCCAGGCTGGAAGAAATAGCCTGCCTCTCACTCTCATGCTCTCCTTTTTCCTGCACCCAAGGCAGCCTCTCACTCTCAGTAAGTTTACTCCCTTCCCTCGATCCTATAAGTGTTTCTACAACTATTGATTCATCCACAAAGGTTGCAAAAGGCTCAGTTAAGTGAACAAACTAAATTAGAGAAAATTCTGATATGGAATGAATGTTGATCAACGGATGAGAAATATCCATTAATGCAATATTTGAGACAATCAATGGATGACTGTTATGAGGCATATCTGCTGATGGAGAAACATTTATCAACGGATGAACAATATCCGTTGATGAAGAGAAAGAAATAGTAGTTGATAGAGAAACTAAGGTTGAATCTATGCAGATTGATTTTAAGTGAGGTGGCACAGACTCAGCCAAAGGTTCAGAAAGGATAAACTGTTGGTCCAATAATTCATATAATAGATGATGACCAGTAGGTTCTGGGTGGGGCTCCTCCATGAGAGTTAAAGATGGAGAATCAGTTTTTGATGTGTCAATCATGTACACATCAAAAGAGAGTGTTGGAGAATTTGGTGTTTGCACTATTACAATTTGTAGAAAAAGAGTTTGGGGCTGTGACTCCACATTTGTTGAAGCCACATCAAGCTGAATTTGAGAAGGCTCTATCATAGAATCTAAGACTTTAGATTGAGCAGTGTGTGCACCTTGTGAAATCCCAGTAGTTTTGGGTTTCTTTCTCCTATTAAAGGTTTTGGTTGGAGAACTTTGGTCAGTGGTGTTCTTACCCACTTGTTCAATGTTCCCGGATGAGAACTCTTTTCAATAACAACACCCTGTTGAGAGGATGCTGCTAGGGATGTATTTGTATCCTTTTCAGCACTAACAATCTTTTGGGAGACTACAATATGGCTTGGCTAGTTTCCACTCATTTGTCCAACCTTATCCTTAGGATTTCTTTAATGTTCACCTCTTCCCTCACCACTCACAACCACCTGTGCACTTCCCTCAGGCTGAGATGTAGTTTTTACAACAAGTGTCTTGTGTGAGACACTTGAGGTAATATTCTTAGATTTGGGTTTGGAAACTTTGGATTTGGTTGTTTGGGTAGGAGGTTGTGGGACACTAGTAGCAGCCTCCATTGCAACACTAGAAAGCAAAGAAGAGGGGGATTGAGAAGTATAGATTGAAGTAGAAGTAGTTACCTCAATTATTGGCAAGTAGACCAATGACACCTCAATGTTGCGGTTCATCCTAATGAGATCACTGAGTACTCTCTTCACTTGAAATTATTAGCAAACCTTTTGCAAAACTTCTCATCAGTAGACCCAAAAACTGTCATCTGCATAAATTTGAACAAGTATAATAGAGCTATTGACATTTCTATGAAAAAGAGTTTTATCAACAGTACCTCTAGTTGAATGATTCTCAAGAAGAAACTGTGAGAGAATGTCATACCAGGCGCTTGGTGCTTGCTTCAGGCCATAGAGTGTCTTGAGTAGAAAATAACATACTCTAGATTAGGGGTGCGCACGGGTTGTTTCGGCTCGGCTCGGTTTCTAACTAAAACGGTTACCAAACCATGTATTTTGGTTCAGTTCGGTTTTTATCCTTTAACTGTAACCGAACCGTTCTAACGGTTTTTTCGGTTCGGTTAACCGTTTGTCAGTTTCGATTTTTTTCGGCTTTTACCTAATTAAAAAGTATTATACAGATTTAATAATAATAATAATCTTAAATATATTATGTTAAAGAATTTTTTTTTATAATTTACACAATTTTTATCATCATAAAATTACAATGATAATTATAAAAAGATGATGATTCTGTGAACATAGGAATTGAAAAGTGTATATAACTTACATTAAAATAATGTTCTACGATTCAATAAAAGATAGATTAACCATTTTATAGTGAATAGACTATAATAACTGAAAAGTACATGGATAGTGAACAAAAAGTGATACCAGACAAGAAGCAAACAACACATCTTCTCACATTTTAGTATGACTATTAGGCTTTGTACAGTAAAAATTTATTTTGTATGATTAAATATTTATATAAATAAAATATTATATAAATGGTTCGGTTTTTTGATTCGGTTGTAGGAGTAAAACCGAAACCGTTCCATCGATTCGGTTTGGTTATGGATTTTTTGGTTTTTTTTTTATAGCTTTTTTCGGTTTCAATTTTGGTTTTTTCAGTTTGGTTTTTGGGTTTTTCGCTCGGTTTCGATTTTTCGATTTTTTTGCTCACCCCTATTCTGGATAATATGGATCTTCAAAACCGGGTGGTTGACTAACATACACCTCCTCTTCCAGTATTTCATTCAAAACTTCACTCTTGACATTCATATGATAGACTTTAAAATTGGCATGGGTTGTATAGACCAAAAAGATTTTGATTCCAACCTTGCTATTGGTGCAAGGTTTCCTCAAAATCAATTTTTTCTTCTTGAGTGTAGTCCTTAGCAACCAACCTAGCTTTATTACTTTTTATTATTATCAAAATCTCAAGAGAAAAATACAACAACGATTTTTTGCATTAATCATATTCAGTGTAGAAAATCTACATTGATAATCTTATTCAATTTAGAAAACCTAATTATATATGATTCAAATTTCAAATCACTGACATACATTTGTTCATGCTTCGATATACATACACTTTTTAGTTTACATATTAAAATATAATTTTTTTATGCTAGATTCAACGATTTTCATCTATTTATTTTAAGATTTAACAGTTCTTATCTATTTTGTCGTATTGAGACAAACTACCGATTACCAAAATTTTTGACAAAATCCCTTTTACACTTATTATTAAAACTATATTTGGTTGTTAGTGAAATTATATTCAAATAATTTTAAAGGAGGGTGCTTCGAAAATCAAAACGAAATATAAGTAGATTTCATAAATTGAATAGAATTTTCAATGTAAAAAATCGTCAATTTTTTCTCTCTTTTGTTTTAGCGTAGTTTTAGCTAGAAAATAATTATTAAACCATCACTAAATTAAAGATTATTTTGTTAATTTCACGGGGTTGTAATTTCGTTCAAATCAAATATTAAGAATTCAAAATAGAACACAAATATTAAATTAAAAGTGTAAAATCTTGTATATATCAATTTTTAACAACAATTTGATATATAAGTTTATAACATATAAATATTAAATATATTAATATAATTATAAATATTAAAAAAGGAAACGTGCTTTGCATGGATTATAAGTTAATTCCTTAGAAACTAAAATTCCTTATTAATAACAAAGTTTAATTCCTTATTTTAAAACTAAAATTCCTTAGAAATATAAGATAGTCAATACATGGCTAAGGTTTAATTTGTCAATTCGAGTGGCGAAGGGTTATTATGTTTCTATACTCCTCTTTTTATTTTGTGGTTGTCAGCAAAAATAATTAAATCACCAAAACACACACATTAAAAATAAAAAAACCCAAAAAACATCATAGAAAAAGAACCTGTAGAAACTAAAAGGATAGATACAAGTACAACTCTACATACATAAACATTTGACATAAACACAAGTACATAACATAAACACATACATACATACACCTATACATACAGCAGAGGCTAGAGCACCAACATCCTACAAAAATCTCATCTTTCTTACACACAAATTCCTGTAAGTATTTCTTTCTGATTTTTTCATCTTCACCCACTTGATGAATCGATTTGCTATGGTTTCTTCAATCATTCAGCTTCGTAAAGGTATAAAGTTTCAATCTTTTTGCTGACCCAGATCTGTCAACTTCTTGTTTTGTTATGTTTACTTTGTTTTTTGTCTTGTTTTTGTGTTTTCTTGGCTCAGATCTCTGTAAAGTTTGAGTCTTTCTTGTGTTTAGTTGGTTGTGTTTGACTATTTGTTGTGTTTTGTTATTTGGGTTTGTTTTATTTTTTGGGTATGTTTAATTTAGTGAATTTTGTGTTGGGTGTTAGATGATTGTGTGTATAGTTGATTGTGTGAATTTTGATGTGTTTTTAGTTGGATTTGGGGTGTAAAGGTTTGAACTTTATGTGAGATATGCTGTATTTTACTTGATTTTTATTTGATTTTTCTGGTAGAATCGTGTGTATGTTTGTTTGTTTGGATGGGTGTTTGTTTATAGTTAAGTATTTATATGTTTGGTAAATGAAAGATTTGGTTGAGTTTACTTATTATTTAATGCAGCTAAATGTTGTGTTGGATTGAGCTAATGTGGTAGACTATATTGGTGAGTTAAGATTAAGATTGCTGTGGCTGATGATTTGTTACAGTGTGTTAATGCTTTGATTAATGAGATTTCGTAGTTTTGTGTATGTACGAGATATGTGGAGTTACTTTTGATGTTTTATTAGAATCTTGAAGTGGCAATGAATTTGGTGTGATGGTTATGCATGAAAATTCAAGTGAGGTGATTGTGTGCTCATTAAAGCATTTGCGATAATGATTCTTACTTTTTTTGCATTGAAGGAACTTAATTTTGTGTGTTTCGGTCATAACTTTGTAATTGCTTATCATTTTAGTGTTACAAGCTAGTTCTGTTAAGACTTTTTTGTATTTTAGATCATGTCCTCCTTCAAGAATGATTGCAAGCAGTTTGTTATTGTGTTATGTAGGACCACCTAGGTTCAACTTATTCGGAGTTTGTGTTTTATAAATTACAGTACCGGTGTGTGGAAATTTGGACTTTCTTGATTTGGTGTGTGTTAAAATTTTGACATTAAAGCCTTGTTTAGGTGCTTTACCTAAATCTCGTAGGATTTGAGTACATTGCACTAACCATCTTTCCATAAATGCTCCCTTTTGCAGGACTTGGGTAACATCTGCTACAACTTGCAGATTTTTTCAGTTCCCTTTCTCTATATGCATGTAAAATAGTTTTGTTTCAGAATAAAAAAGAAAAAGAATGAGCTTGTACAACAAAGGAGCTCTTACAGCTGACAAAAAGCCAAGTATTGTTTCCAAGTTAACAACTTTAAATCCTAATGCCAGTGAATTCGTTCCCTCTGCTCTTAGATCATCCCCAGTAAGCCCTAGTGCAGCGGATTCATCATCAAGATTTACCAGCAGTGGTAATAAAGCACTAGGAAAAACAGTATTAGATAGAACAGAGTCATCTGTTTCAAATAACTCTGATGACGAGGCCCACCAGTACTGGCGCTGCCAACTCCCTGATGATATCACTCCCGACTTCAAGGTCTTGGAGAAGGATGAGACCCCGGTAGTTAATGACCTTCCCTTCTCAAGCTTGTCTTTAATTGATGGCAATGATATGTCAAGGTTCCCTGCTTCACATGGCAGTGCCTTGATGTTGAAGGAACAGCAGGAATTGTCTCCACATCGAATTGATGGTGGTAGCTTCGCTCAAAAGATGGCATTTTCTGTTTCACCATATGTTGAAGATCCGCTCTCAGCCAGTTATCTTAACGTGCATGCTAAACCTTGGGACAAAAATTTGAGCAGTGATAATCTTTTGAACGGTGTTAGGGAGGGCACTTCTTTCAATGGGAATTCCGACATGTTAAGTGAACAGCAGCTGCTGGAGAGTACAGACATGTACCATCTTGAGTTTTTAGCTTCACAGTTTCCTGGTTTTGCTGCTGAAAGCCTTGCAGAGGTGTACTATGCTAATGGTGGTGACTTGAACCTGACCATTGAGATGCTTACTCAGCTGGAGGTATGCCGAGATTTAGAGTTTTGTACCTTCTCTAGTTTTGAAGGTTAACTTGTTTTCTTCTGGTCATTTGTTTGTCAATCCAAGTTGGTCAAGATGAAAGTGATCGAATCTGTATTCATATGACGTTTAGCAAGTTTGTACTATTTTCTATGCTAAATGTTGACATACGTTATCTGCACTGATCTTCTTTCTGTATGCATAATTTTATATGTTCAAGTCCTTTCCTTTCTCTTGAAATGTGATAACCTACTTATCTTCTGAACCTATTGTTTCAGTTACTAAAGTAACATCTATTGTTTTCCTGTTTAGAGTTTTTACAATGCATTTTATTTTCCCGGCAGCTTCAAGTCGAGGGTGGTATAAATCAGAGCCACAACTCAAAGGCATTGTCGGCTCCAAATCTCACCGCACTTGATTTTCCTGCACTTTCTGCTGGAGATGGTCAAAATGGCATACGAAAATACCATGATGACGAACTCCAACCAAATGGTAGTCCTTATCGAGCTTCTGATAAGGATAACTTGCTTTTATTCAGATCCAGTTCATCTATACCATCCAGAGGGGCCATAGATTTTGCTTCAGCTGTGAGAAAAATGGCATCCCAGGATTCTGGTATATGGAAGTATGAAAGAAATGGTTCTGCAGATGTGAGTGTTGGCTCTAGTAGAACATCTCATGCTTCATCCGGCTCTTATATTGGCGGGCAAGGGAGGGGCATTTATGGTGATAGGGTACAAGGTCGAACTCCAGCTCGTGCAGCTCCTGCTTGGCTTGAAACAGGAGAAGCCGTGGGTAATATTTTCAAGAGGCAAAAATTCCTTTTTCGTATACTTTAACTGTCTGGAGTACCTTTCGCATGTATATATATGCTTTAACTTTGTTGATATGGCAGCAAATATGTATTCTGAATCACGCGAGGAAGCTCGCGACTATGCTCGTTTACGTAATGTGTACTTTGAACAGGTGAGTGTTTATGTTATGTTTTCGTTTTTTCTGATGCCATATTTGGTTTTGTTATATTCCCTGGGTTGCGTCTTTCTCTCTCCTTATTTGGTACTAGACTATTGGTTCATTTCATTTAAAGCAAAGGTTTCACAGTGGTACAGAGTAGTTGCCTGGTGTGTTAGTAAATCAATTTGTATTAGTTCTATTGTGAAATCTTCTTAGTTACCCTGGCGTGACCACATCGAAAGACATATAAAGCATGACTGACCTGAGTTTGTCACTGCTACGTTTAATGATTTGCATATTGTTTTATTCTTTTTCTAGTCTCGTTAAATTTCAAATTGTAGAAACGCAATTATATTTCAGAATTAATGCTTGCAAAATTTGTTTGTTGCGTTGGTGGTCACTCCTGCAAACATTCTAAATAATTTACAATTCTACTTTTGTTTAAATTTTTACCTTCATTTGAGGAGTAACAAGGTGTGTTTGTCTCACAACCCATGTTCCCAGAAAGAGTTCTCTACAAAGGATTTGCGGGTCTGATATTAATAAGTCTGTAGGCCAGGGTTAGTTGAGCTGAATAGGAATTAATGCTTACAGAACTGAGGGAAGAGCAGGGGTAGCTCATGTTATCACATAATCAAAATATAGTGGAAGATAGGTCTCAGTGAAAGTTATACAACTGAAATTTGGTTTTTTAGTATAAATTTATGTTCATGATGTATTAGATTCATTTTTTTGAAATGTAACTTCTAGGATTTCTGTTGATAGGATAGTTTCCTTTCAAGCTTGGTCCAGTAGGACTTGTTTCTAGGAACCAACTTCTGTTTACTTGATGAAGAAATAATTGGTTACCAAGAGCTCAATCACTCCCTGGAATAATATGAATATTGGATGGCTGGTTATTGTATTTGTGGTGATTCTATTGATTTTAGGACGGGTCACCTTCTGTATTTCTAAATGTAATATCCTGCCTGCATTTCTGATAGGGGCTGGTACTTTGATTAATAATGAAAGTTGTTCTGTTATCTATAATATATCGTAACTTTCACATTAAGGGTAATAATTTTTACCACCGAGTATTCTTATAGCTGCCTAATACTGTATGAAGTTACGCCTTTGTTACTCTTTCCATTGTATTAATCACATTGTGCTGTTTGATTCTTAAAAATTGCATTTTCCCCTGTATCTACTAACCATCGAATCAATTTGCTTTCTTGCCTCCATCGTATCAATTTGCATTTTTTCTATCTACTAACCATCGTATAATTGTATTAAAACAGGCTCGTCAGGCATATCTTGTTGGTAACAAAGCACTGGCTAAAGAGCTGAGCATGAAAGGACAGCTGCACAACATGCAGATGAAAGCAGCCCATGCCAAGGCTCAAGAATCCATTTATCGACAGAGGTTTGTTGTCTCATATCTGCTCTAATGCATTTTTTAACCTCGTGGCCGGAGGTTCAGGAAGGAGGTTGGTTTGCACCTCTTAGTTTGTCAGTGCTTCTTGGGGTGCTTATGTTACAACATGAATTTTTGCATTGAGTGGCCATTTTCAATATCTAGCATTGAGCAGCACTCCACAAGAAGTCAAGAACAACAGTCCTCATCACCAGGATATCATACTAGTGATTTCTGTTCTACAGGGCCACTATATTGAATTAAAATTTTCAGGATTTTTCCGACTCAAGCCCCTTTCCCCTTCTCCTCTGTCAAGGCATTGGATTTATTGCAAGTGCACCAGTGCCATAGACTTTTACTCGGAGTCGATATACTGTAAATTCTTAAATACTGTAAATTCTTAACAGTTGGGGTGATTTATTCAGTTCTTATTTGGCCTTCCATATATAGTTTTGCAGTATATCTGTCAATTGTGTAATTGAACCCCATAAATTGCAGAAATCCACATTACTCGGGGATGCAAGGAAATGGAAGAGGACAAGAGAGATTGATAGATCTGCATGGGCTCCATGTGAATGAAGCCATCCATGTACTGAAGCGGGATCTGACAATGTTGAGAAGTGCAGCAAGATCAGCAGACCAACGTTTGCAGGTTTATATATGTGTTGGTACTGGCCACCATACCAGAGGTTCTCGTACACCAGCAAGACTGCCAACGGCTGTGCAGCGGTATCTGCTTGAGGAAGAAGGCCTCGATTTCTCTGAACCTCAGCCAGGGTTACTTCGAGTTGTGATATACTGATTCAGGAAGTAGCGGAAGTTTTTGGCACATCAGCAAATCCCGTCTGCATATACGAGTAAAAAAGGAAAGGTAAAAAAAAGGAAGCAGAAACTTGTATCATTTAGTTGTAATCAGTCAACTACTACATTTTGGTAGATATTATGAGCCCTAGATCTGGGTAGTCTCAGTACTCGCGGTTCTGTTGATGATCCTGTAACTTTATTTTTTTATTTTTTGTTCATTATCCTTTAAATGAGATGTAACTGATAGAATTTGTTAACACTATAGCTCAATTTACCACCCAATCATCTATCATCTTTCTTATAGTCTTAGGATTTTACTTTTGGTAAAAGCTTACATATTTAGGAACTAAACATGTAATTACATATTTAGCGTACAGATGAACTCAGTTTTAGTCACTACATCCATATCAACATCGTAGCCATCCTCCTCACTGTGATAGCATAGTTTTGAGAACTAGTAACATGATTATTGTTACTATGAAGGTTATCAAATTTATTTAACGATTCTATAACAATGAACATCGGATGAATTTTGATGTAAATATCACTAAATGCATTTTAGGTCTCGTTGTCAGAATTCAGATACATAAAAAAAAATTTATATGAAATATAATCATATTTGTCATTATAACATAATTTACCAATCCTATAATTTTTTACTATGGCTTTAATACATGATGTACTTGGTATTTCATAAAATAGTTTTATAGTTTCATAAGTGAAATTTTGAATAACATGCTAATTTTCGTAATTCCAAAAAAGAATTGTGCTAGTTATCCCAAATAAAAATAGTTTTATAGTTTCATAAGTGAAAATTTGAATAACATGTTAATATTCATAATTAAAAAAAGAATTGTGCTAGGTACCCGAAATATTTTTCTAAAAAATTTCTCCATGGACAAATATGAATACACGCGGACGTGGGATACGATATTATTATCGAAAAATTACCAATTATACCTGTGCCATATTAATATTTGGAAAAAAATTGGGAACCGTTTCAGAATATCTAACATTTTCCTTAAAAAAAAGATAAATATTTTTGATGATACCATTGTGGGATTATATTTGTTAATCAAAATTAAAAATTAGTTTAAAATATTTTAAAATCTGGGAAAAATTTTGTTAATTTTTCATTGCTTAAACCAACAAAAAAGAAGTTATATGTTCATCTCCAATCGTTTTATCTTTACTATTTTTTTTTAAAAATGAAAGTACTAGTACCTAGGGGTGTACGCGGTGCGGTTGCGAGTGGTTTTTGGCGATTACGGCGGTTTTTCGATTTTGGCGGTTTTTGAAATTTTCAACCACAACCGCAATTGCGGTTGCGATTATTCGCACTTGCGGTTGCGGTTAAAGTCGCGGTTATGCGGTGCGGTTTGCGGTTCAACCACCTATTAAAATTTGTATAAAAATATATTTTTAAATTGAAAAAATTTGATATTTTTTGTGACAAAATTTTCATAAATAATTGGTGATATTTCAAGACTAAAAGTCGTGAATACAAAGAAATGTAAACCAACATAATACAAAGAAATATGATGTATAAGCCTAAGACAAGAAAAGACAATAGGATAAGTCCATGACAAGAAAAGGAAATGTAAAACTAACATAATTCAAAGAAATATGATGTAAGGCCCAAATATCAATGCTATAGAATTAGCGCGAAGACTTAATTATATAATATAATATATGATTTATTAATTTATATTTATAAAAATATATAATATAAAACATATATATTTTTAATTATATATATATATATATTGCGATTTGCGGGTGCGGTTGCGATTTTGCGGTTTTTCAATATGCAAATCCGCAACCAACCCGCAAGTATGCGAGTGGTTGCGGTTGCGATTGCGATTTTGCGGTTTTTCGATTTTGGCGGTTTTTGCGGTTGCGATTGCGAGTGGTTTGTGGTGCGATTGCGGTTTGCGGATAATTCTTACACCCCTACTAGTACCATTTTAAAAAATCAATATTATTGAAAATTTGAACCAATAAAACAAGGTGAAATAACAATAGCACCATTAACAATATCCCCAAAGTGTGTTACTTCCATAATCCCATCTATTTATTTACATTTTAATTAAAATGTTTCTTCAATTCTTTACATTTCAAAACTTTTCAAAAAAAACAAAATTTTATATAATGTAAAAAACAATTACTTCTATTTTACTTAATTTTTACATTAAATATTAATGGATCCCAACAAACTCAGATATAATTTTTACAAAGTTCTAAAATTTATCTATAGTATACTAATTTTTCAAGACAAATACAGATTTCATTTATAATTTTTTTTATTTTCTAAATAATAGAATTTCTTCATCCAATTATCTCTTGGAATTTCATATTCTACCCAACTTTTTTTAACTAAAAAAATTGCATATAAATAATATTTTTCAAGATAATATATCAAAATACAAAAGATACATGATAAAACACAAAAGATACACCATGGATACAACTTTCTGTGAAGAATAATCAATACCACACCTATTTTTAGGAAAGTAACAGCTAAAACGTACAAAGTAGAAGTAATTGCATGAGACTTTTTTACAAAGTAGAATTACTTCAAGTCCATGCCACGTCAGCCTACCCCAAAACCGAAGCCATTATTGCCTTTAACCTCATCTCTAAAACCTTAAAAAAGACAAGGGTCTGTCCCCAAATCCTAAAACCCATAAAAAAATCATCCCTCAATCCTCATTCTAATATACATACACGTGTTTGTATCTATATATGTATATCTAGCATGACTGTTTGATCTCTCATTCTTGATGATCTTAAGATTAAAAGATTCTTGAAAGTTAAATAAAGATCTAAACTTTAATATAAAGAACACATCTTTGTTGTGTTACTCTCATCATCAATCATGCATTCTCAAGAAGCAACCAGGATTTTAAAGAAAAGAAAGTTTGATGATTATAAATACAGCCCACCTGATGATTCAATGGAGATTGATAGTTCTCCTCTTCTCAACTTTAAGCCTACAAAGTAAGGCCCTTTTCTTTAAATCTTTTGTTAATCCAGTAGAAAAGGTGTCTTTTTTAGTACATTGATATATATAGCAATTGATCATGTATGTATGTAAAATTGTTTCTTTATGTGAATGTACTTGTGCATATATATTGTTTGTTTATGGTGTGTTATCTAGTAAAGATGTTGGTTTTTTTTTCCATGGGAAAGTTGATGTTTATGTGCTTGTATGTATGAGTTTTATTGAATGTGAATGTGCTTATTTGTAACTGTTGTATTTGTTTGATGTGGGGTGATTTTTGGATGTTTGTTAATTGTTGATATTTGTTTTAGGTATCAAATGGAGGTTTTCGAAGTTGCTAAGAAGAAAAACACAATTGCATATTTGGAAACAGGGTCTGATGATTCAATGATTGCTGTGATGCTGATCAAAGAAATTGCTAAATCGGTGAAGTTGAGTGGTCAGAAAAGATTGATCATTTTCTTGGCACCCACTGTAGCGCTTATTCACCAGGCATGTTTATAATTTTGTAATGTTAATAACTTTGGCTAATTAAAAGCATATCTTTTTTTACCCAGTGAGATTTCATATGTTGTCTTTGAGATTTCTTTCATCAGTTATGTCTTTGTGATATATCTATCTAGATAGATTCTGTTTTCTATATGTAGTAAATGCGTATTGTTAGTCACCTATTGATCCTCAAAGTATCAATCTAGGTCAGGGTAGTCCAAATCTGTCCGTTTTTACTTTCTAATGTTCTCAGATTTTCACAATATTTGATAAATTTAAGGTTATGGAGAATTCACAATATAAGGTTACAATTCTCCATTTGTATATTACAGAAATATAAGGTTATGAAGGATTATACTGAGCTTGAAGTTGATGAATATTATGGTGCAAGAGGGATTGATTTTTGGACTGGTACATCATGGGAAAGGGAGATTAATCAGAATGATGTGAGTTGCTTCTTATTTACTCTGTCTCACCTTATTTAAGTAGTGATATCAGCATTATGCTTGCATCGAATTAAACATGTATTGTTTAATTACTACATTAATGCTAAAGCCTGTAAGCTACAATTGTTCTTTTTGGTTCTAAGATTCCTTCTTAATGTTGTGGATGCTGTCATGATTGTAATGTGATATCCCTGGCTTAATCTTAATTGGTTATTTTCTCTCTCTTTATAGTGTATATATATGGATAAAGAAAATTTATTTTCCAGTAGTCTAAAGGATAGGTTTATCTGGCTGTTATTTTTTGAACAGGTTTATATGAAGAATCAGTACACATTTGAGTTTCTAATTATGTTCTTCTCTTTATAGCACATGTGTATAATCTTCATACCATGTATGCGTAGAATCTTCATACCGCGTATGCTTAGAATCTTCGTGTCTTGACACAATATTAATGTTTTCGTACTACATTAAAATATTAGTCGTTTTACATATTCTTGTTTCTTTCTGATTACCTTCAGGTTTTGATTATGACCCCACAAATCTTGCTAGATGCATTGAGGAAAGCTTTCTTAAAATTTGAAATGATATGCTTATTGGTACTTGATGAATGTCACCATACTACGGGTAACCACCCTTATGCAAAATTAATGAAGGTAACATTATATTATGTCAAAACGCCTTAACCTTTATAATGTAAGAATAGTCATGATATAATAATTATAGTTTTGTAAATGGTTATATTTTGATGTAGTTTCTAACCTTACATTACTGAGAGTATTAATGATGAATGATTTTTAAGGAGTTTTATCACAATTCTGGAGAGAAGCCAAAAGTTTTTGGTATGACTGCATCCCCTCCAATTAAAAAAGGTAAGATTTTGTATTATCTTTATACAACAATACAATACTATTGCTTTTAAAGAACAACTGGCTAAAACTTGTATGAAAGATTATAGAAAACAAGTTAACTATAAATGGGAGTCTGTAGTATGGCTACATATTACATGCGTTGGCAGGGGTGTCAGTAGACCATTGAATTCATCTCATTCCTTAAATTTATAAGATTTTGAATTCGTCTCATCTCCTAGTATACTTTCTGTTAGCAGGCGTGTCTTCTGTTGGTAACTCTGATCATCACATTTCAGAACTTGAAGCCATATTAAATTCCCAGGTACTATATGTTTCTTACTTTCTTACAGTGGTTATTTTCTAAGCTTCAATGTTGTGCTTGAATATATATTGTCGATTTCCCGTGCAGTAAATATATTTTACAAATGCAGATATACTCGACTAAGATCAGGGCAGAACAGGAGTCAGTCATCGCCTCTACAGCAGAACTTCATAGGTTTTATGACCCAGCTGTGTGTTCCAATTCTGATTTAAAAGTGAAATTGGAGTCCACGTGGTTAAAGGTTACGATTCAAGTTTTGACAGACCAGTAACTTGTTTTCACCTTGTTATAAGCTGTAGCACCCATAGCCAACATATGTACTCTTAAATTTACGTTTTTTCAATTGTTATTTTCACAGATATTTGTAATAATAAAAATAAAACCAAAGTTCAAATATTATTTCTAAAATTGGGAGTCTCTGTGGACTTGAAGGGAGCAACTGTCTGTAATGTCATATTGCTACTCTTATATCACTTGCAGTAAATTTGATGCAATTATATTCAATCTTCTTGGTACAGTTTAATGACTCTTTGCTCGTGCTGGAAGCATCACTTTCTGATAGCTTCAGGGATACGGATGATAAACATGCGCCAGTTAGAAGCAGGATGTCTAGCATTCACCAACAGATTTTGTATTATATCGATGATCTTGGTCTCATATGTGCTCTTGAGGTATGATTATTTCAGTATTAGTTAAAGATTCAAAGCGGGGTTTTAACAAAAATTAACAATGTAGGAAGATGACTTATATGAGAACCTGTTACCTGACACATTTGTAATTATTTCTGTCTTCCTTAGATGGGATAGTGGAAGTTACATTGAAATAAAAGTAATTTTTACACTTGCAGATTAAAATTCTTTATTACTTGATAACTTTTCATTCTTATTATACACCACTTTTATCAACTCCTTTAGGTTCCATGGACTCTGTATATGCTTAACTGTTGTTTAAGTTTTGGCGTTCAGTTCGAATTTTTGTCGTACAGGCTGTTAAAATCTTCACAGAGAAGTCCCTTGAGCTTGATGTCAATAAAGATTGTGAATTTTATACCGAAAGTTCTCTTCAGTTGAAATATTATCTTGAAGAGGTGTTGCATCTTGTTGAAGAACACTTACCTCAAGGTATGTTTGCTTCCATTTTTTAAATCTATCTCTATACACATTTTCACATGCTTTTTGTTTCTTTCATTTCTTAAATTCCTGATAAGAATTTTTTTTTAATATATTATTACATAGTTTTGATCACCACCATTTCTTAAAAAATATTTAAGCAATTTTGTCTACCTCTTCGCTAGTTCTCCATAAAAGCCAAACAGGCAAACATTACTGAAGCATCCTGTAGACGGCATATAGTTTATTGTTTTTTTTTTTTGCTAACTTAGTGGTTGACGCTTTATTAAGATTCAGATGAATAAAGAATTCAAGTGGAAAATATGTAGGAGTCAGAAGTGGCCTGAGTAGTGAGAAATGATGAACATTATGAAAGTATGAAAAAGAGTTGGTACATCAAAAAAATCGGAAGGCAAGCAGATTGTGAAACCTTATATTGACAATAACTTGCAACTACACTATGTTTTTGATGCTCCCTTCAATTTTGTTGGGTCTCCAATATCAACTGATGCAGCAGTTGCCATCTTGCTTTATTCTTGTTGTTAAAGAACCTCTATGTAATAAAATCTTGTTAAGTTTGTCTTAGTGAGACATTGCAACTTTCCTACCAAATAATCGAGTTTGACCATTTCTAGTGTAACACTATTATTGTCCTTTTGCACCAATATAGTGCAAATAACTATGACCCTACTCTAAAACAGTATAACTTGCATCATTTCGGCGCAAGCTCATTTGGTGTAATTTGAACAAATTTTCAAAATCCTAATTATACCCTTGTACTCATTAAATATAATTAAATTATGTATATTATATCTGAACAGATCTATTAACGTAAGTTTTTGATTAATAATGTAATTAGTATTCATCAGTGTAACTAGTGTGAATCAATGTAATCGCTGTTATTTTTTTAGAAAAATATATAAACAAATGTAAACTATGAACAATATATTTATATCAACTTTAAGTTATTCTGTTTACTATGCTGCTATAATTAATGTGTTATTTATTTTAATATTTTAATAAGAGAGTCCACTTTCAATATGGTTTGTAAATATGTGTTTTATTAGTTTAGTTATATAAAAAACTTATATTACTGATAGAAGTATAAAAATTAATATTTTATTGTTGGTGTAAAGATTTGAAAGAGAGATAATTAGTTCTTTTTTGTACAAGGAATATAAGTTTTACTTTAACAATGTGATGGGTTGGATGTGTTTGGTATAGTGTTACTTTATACCAAACCGGTGTTTTGGGTTGGGATGTTCTTGGTTCAACCTGTCCTTGACCTTTATGGACTCCAAACTTCCATGCGTCTTTACTTTCTGTTGATACTAGCTTGTTTTTTATTTCTTTTAATAAAGAGCAGGTTTTTTTGGATTTTTTAAATTCATTTGTTGGAAAACGTGCATTGTTCTCTTTTGGCACTGTAGCCTCACAGATTTACTCAAGAACCTAATTTCAAAGTGGTTTAATGGTTTTGCAGTTTTATTTTTAAGTTGTGATAGTCTCAGACTGGTCATCAATATTCAATAATGTTCAGCTATTTATAATCTCAATTGATAATTATATGTAAACATTGCAAATTCCCAGGCCACAAAAGTTTGTTTGATGAGGGATGCGATTATTCGAAGACGGTGTCTACTGGCATTATATCTCCAAAGCTTTATGAACTCCTTCAAATTTTCAAGTCATTTGGGTAAACAAACATTGTTAAAGTTTTCTCATATGATTCAGTATTCACAAGTTCTGTCATTCTTAAACTTTTCCTTGTTTTCTGTCATTGCAGGGAAGCTCAACCAGTACTTTGTCTAGTTTTTGTTGATCAAATTATAAAAGCTAAAGTTGTTGAAAGAGTCTTAAAAAAAATGACCCATTTATCTCATGTATCATCTTCGTATCTGACTGGGACCAATAGCTCAGTTAATGGTCTGACACCCAAATTGCAGAAAGAAACACTAGAGTCATTTTGCACCGGAAAGGTATGTCCGCCACATTATTTTATTAACATTTCATAATTTCATTTTGTTCTGAAACTAAATTTGCTGTCTACTTTGTTTTTTGGCATTCCGAAAACTGAATTAGCACAAAGTTCACTTGTAGCTTTCTTATTTTATGTCAGGTGAACCTTTTATTTACTATTGACGTCGAGGGAATTCACGTGCCTCACTGTTCCACTGTGATATACTTTGACCTGCCAACTACGTTCTGTAGCTATGTTCAATCTCAAAGGCAAGCGCGTCAAAATAATTTGCAGTATGTGATGCTGCTGGAGAGGTATGTATTTCTACCCAAAGCAGGATTTATAAATTTGGGATCACTAATATTAATACTCGTGATTTTGTATCGAATACACATTGGTGCACATTGTAAAATAAACCTGTTGAACAATATGTGATCCATTTAGGACCTTTCTTTAACACCTTAAGGTTTTAGATAAGTTGGTTACTTAACAAAACCAAACAATGAAGTGTAATACTGCTAACAGTTACATCATTATCCCATCAGAGAGAAAAACTATACTGTAGTTTAAAAGTAAAATTGGTGAATTAAATAGGCACTCAGGAGTTTGACCTAAACTAAAAACTGCTTTGCTTTTCCTCAAAATATATATCTTTGCAGGGGTAATTTAAAGCAAAGAGCTCAGGTGTTTAATATCATACGAAGCAAATATTGCATGTGGAATACTGTTCCAAATAAAGAAGAGGATGCCTCCATCTTTAAACCTTGTAATAACAAAGATAAGGATGCAATTTTTGTGGATGCCACTAGAGCATCAGTTGAGGAAGAGGATGTCTCAATCTTAGAACCTTGTAACAAAGACATGAATGCACATGCTGTGGATGTTACTGAAGAATTGGTTAGAGAAGAGGATGTCTCAATTCTAAAACCTTGTAATAAAGACTTGAATTCATATTCTGTGGATGTTTCTGAAGAATCATCCAGAGAAGAGGATGCCTCAGTACTAAAAGCTTGTAAGAAAGACATTAATGCATATGCTGTGGATGTTGCTGGAGCATCAGTCAGAGCAGAGGATGCCTCATTTTTTAAACCTTGTAACAAGGACATGAATGCAAATGCTGTGGAAGTTACTGGAGCATCAGTAAGGGAAGAGGACTCCACTAAGAAAAACAAAGTTTCAAGTGCAGGTGCGTATACCTGTAAACTTTTACTACATGAAGGATATATCTCGAAAGATGTTATAATGATGCTTATATGATGTACTTGGTTTTTTTCGTAAATTGTGATTAATCTAAAAGGAAATGTTCCATCATTCATCTAATTGGGTTTCAGGATATTGTTTTTTCTGATCTGCAACTTAATCTTTTATGGCATTGACTTGACAATGTTTTGCTATTTTAGACAGTCTGATTACTTTTTGCTTTACCTCGATCTATCTGGGATCTTGTCATATGCACGGACGATAAGATTACCGACACTTGATATTTTAAGCCGAACGCCTATGACATGTTATCGTGTAAAGATTTGTTACTTTGTTTCCTTTAATAACTTTTTTGTGGAGATAATCTAGCTAGTAATATCATATTAGTTGCATGTAGGTGAGGATTCATATGATTGATAATATCTTTAGTTAGACTAGGTCGATCATCTTTGTTTATGATTATCATTTTGGTGTTACTTTTTCCGGTCTGTAGGAACAACAAAGAGGAAAGAACTACATGGAACAACCTGCATTCGAGCTCTTTCCGGAACCTGGGGCAAAGGGATTGACAACACAGATTTTTTTGCCTACAAATTGGATTTTGTTTGTAACATTCCTAGTTATCGGTATTCAAGTTTTATTTTTCTAATCGAGTCAAAGCTTGAAGATGATGTGGCAAACTTGGAAGTGGATTTATACTTGGTCGAAAAGTTTGTTAAGTGTTCAGTTTCTTCTTGTGGACAAGTACATCTGAACGGAGAACAGGTACACACATAAATTTGTCCTAATCGGTATGTTTTAGAACTAACCATCTCAACTAAAAATAATTACATACATTCTTCATTATATCGTCCCAGATGAGAAAATCAATGTGCTTCCAAGAATTTTTCTTTAATGGACTATTCGGAAAGTTGTTTTTCCGCTCTGATTCGAAGAAAGGAAGAGAGTTTTTGCTTCAGGCAGATGTCTCACTATGGAACCCATCCAATATGTACTTACTTTTACCGTTGGAGTTTGCAAACAATCCTAGTCAGGAACCGTGGAAAATTGATTGGGCGGGTATCGATTCTTGCGTGTCCGAGGTTGAGTTTCTCAAAAAAAATGCCTGGTTGAGTGCTGAACAATCAGGCAATGTTATTGAGAGTTCAAAGAATAATGGTGTAATTGAGAGTGATCTTAACTGTGTGGGCAATATATACTTTGCAAATAGATCAGTTCCTATTAGCAACACCAAAGAAATGGTTGTTATGTCCGTCCATACGGGAAGATTTTATACTGTTCTTGAAGTCCTTTTGGACACTTCTGCTGAATGTAGTTTCGAAGCAGATTCTGATGAAGCCTATTCGTCCTTCGTTGATTACTTTCAGAAAAAGTTGGTGAATCCTATACATAACTGAATTTGATATTTACTTTGTGTACAGTCTTGACCTCACTGAACTTATTATCTAACTTGTTCCCCTTGTTAAGGTACGGAATATCTCTTGTACATCCTGGACAGCCTCTGTTGCTAATGAAACAAAGCCATAAAGCCCACAATCTTCTCGTTAATTTCAAAGAAGGTCTGTAATCTTTATGTTATCTAATGAATTCTAAGATCTCAGCACAAAGTAATAAGTTGTATGAAATATTGCATCACTGCTCATTAAAGTTGACAGCTGGATGCACAATTGACATTATTGTTTAATCCAAATGTTAGGCTTTGTAAGTAAAAAGAAAAAAGGAACTAGCAGTAAAAAGGTTGACAGGAAGCCATACGACCTTGTTCGCATTCCACCAGAACTTCTAGTTGCTGTTGATGTAAGATTAAGTGTTTTAAAGTCGATGTACTTGCTACCCTCAGTAGTACACCATTTAGAGTCCTTAATGTTGGCTAGCCAGCTACGAGACGAGATTAAAAGTGACTGCAGAAACTTTCAGATACAAAGTTCACTGGTCTGTTCCTTCATTGGGTTAAATTTTTTTTTTTATATCGTTTTAATCCACTTAGTCGAACTTTATTTATTTATATATTTATTATAAATTTTCAGATTTTGGAAGCTTTGACAACTATGAAATGTAACACAAGTTTCTCCATGGAACGATTAGAGCTACTTGGAGATTCAGTTTTGAAATATGTTTTAAGTTGCCATCTTTTTTTTAAATATCCCGACAAACATGAAGGACAATTATCCAACTGTCGCACAGATGCTGTTCGTAACTCCACTTTGCATAAGTTTGGAACTGCTAAAAAGATACAGGTATTGTGTTTACACTAAACACAGATGTAAATCCTGTCAGTCCTTTAGTTTCTTTTGATGTCTAGTGGTAACTGTTAAGGGCATAGTGAGAGACTTCTGATTTCAGAGTTCTTGCCTTAAGTGGAAATTTAAGGCTTTTATACTTGAGCATTCAGTTTTTTCGACTATCCAATTATAAAACTACAAACTTAGCATGTTAATGATGTATAATTGAAACTGAATTTATAAATTATTGATGTATCTTTAACGCAAGTAACTGTTTTAAAAATTATCTTATTTTATTTATTGGCACTTTGGCAGGGGTATATCCGAGATAGTCCTTTTGATCCCCTGAGATGGACTGCTCCTGGACAGCGATCTATACAACTTTTTCCATGTGAACATGGGGTGGATACACCAGAAGTGCCTCTAGATATTAAATTTGTAACCGAAGATACAAAATGTAAAACTGGCAGGTGTTGTGATAGGGGTCATAGGTGGATGGGCTCCAAGACTATATCAGATTGTGTTGAGGCCCTTATAGGGGCCTACTATATTGGAGGTGGATTGGTTGCTTCAGTACAATTCATGAAATGGCTTGGTATGGATGTTGAAGTTCAGCCCTTAATGCTTGATGAAGCTATTAAAAAAGCATCCCTCCATTCTTACAACCCAAAAGAGTTAGAGATCGACATCCTGGAGGAGAAATTGGAGTATAAATTCTTGGTCAAAGGTTTGTTAATAGAGGCTATTACACACGCTTCTGACGAGCAAGTGGTAGATCGTGGCTATAGTTATGAGGTACATAATGTCACTATCAATGTTATTGCTTTTTAATATACATATATATAGTTTAAACTGATGGTAAAGTGATGTACAGTTTGACATGTTTCTTTCAAATTTACAGAGACTTGAATTTTTGGGGGACTCTGTGTTGGATATACTTATTACAGTGTACCTGTACCTAAGACACTCGGATATTGATCCCGGGGAGTTAACAGACTTGAGATCAGCTTCTGTCAGTAATGAAAATTTTGCACAAGCTGCTGTCAGAAGAAAACTTCATCTTCATCTCAAACGCTGCTCTGGGCTTCTCTCAAATCAAATAACTGAGTATGCAAGTTTTGTGTCTGGTTTATGCAGCAACATCAATACTCCCCCAGCCGCAAAATGTCCCAAGGTAAGAAGTTAGTTATTTCACAAGCCTAAATTTGACTTCTTGTGTAACTAGCATTAAAAATTGCTGAATTACAAATAAACAAGGGGGTAAGTGTTGATTACAAAACAATGGAGATTGTCCCAAGTAATGGAGATCTTGAATTCTAATACATCGAAAATTAAATCTATACTTACTCTTTATTAATAAGCGAAACCCCCTTTTATGGTACCTTAGTACCAAATTTGATTTCACTTCTTTGGTTTCACCCAATCTCGGTTCGATTCCCTGGAACTGCATAATTAAACAAAATTTATTTATTATAAGGATTAATTCTCTACAACTGTATATTTAAATTAGACATACATATTAAATGTTAATTATATCCATTCTCAACTACATGATTAAATAATATTTACTTATTTATCCATGATAATTAAATTATATAATTCTATGTGTAATATGTAAAATAATAAATCATTTGCACTTAAAATAGAGATTATATATGTCCACAATTAAATTTTAATGTTAGGACCGATTAGTATTGCTATTTTTTTTCTGAATAATTATACTAAAAATTTAATACAATTAATATAATAATCTCGGTCCATGCTTCGCACGGGTTATCCGCTAGTAAGAATAATGTAAAAAACAGAATGTATTAAGAAGGTTGTCAACGCATTGGGGATAAAATGGAAGAGAGCCAAATATAACGTTTAATTCAAAGAATTTAACCAATGAAAATGAAATAGTGCTGGCCAAGTAAGATCACAAGTTCTTAAACTAGGGAAATAAAGATGATAAAGTACAGATGTATACTCCTACTCATCTAAGAATAATGGATGATGCACTTTTATGCTTGCCGTCTGCTCCATTAGTTTTTCTTCTATCTTCCTTGTCTGAGTTTACAAACTGTATGTCTGTTACAGGCACTCGGCGACTTGGTGGAGAGTATTGCAGGGGCCATATTAATTGATAGCAGGCTTAATGTGGATGAGGTGTGGAGAGTCTTTAAGCCGATATTATCGCCGATTGTCACACCTGAAAAATTTGAACTACCCCCGCTACGTGAATTGATTGAATTGTGCGGTTCTCTTGGATTTTTCATCAAGGAAAATTGTCTTAGCAAAGGAGAAACAGTTTTTGCTGAGCTTAGTGTACAGCTTAAAGATACACTGTTGGTTGGAGAGGGGTATGGGCAAAACAGGAAATCTGCAAAGGGAAACGCAGCTTCTCAGTTGCTACAAAAACTAGAGGTATGTCTTACCCTACTTACCTTTATGTATTTATTCAGGATGCATATCGAATCTTTTTCAATTTTCCTTTTTCCACTGTATTCCTGAAATAAATTTTGCACTCCTGTAACTTATCACTAAATATTGTAGAAGGAAACTCGATGGACTTCCTGTGTAGTGCTTGGTCTTTACTTCCCTATGACTTCAATATTAATGTCCTAAACTTATGGTTGATCTATGTACTTGTGTGGATTGTTTGAATGTACAACATGATATTCAATTATCGTAATTTCCGACCATAACATTTACTACATATGAAAATGTTGTGAATTGAGCTTTATGACGTTTCATCACTCATATATTTGGGTATTTCTAACACACAGGGTAGAGGATATTCACTGCGAAAACAAAATGAGATTCCTGCTGTTGCTTCATCTTCTATGGATTCAGTAATAAAGAGGTGCAGCCAAGCATGCCCTGAAGCTTTGTCCAATTTTCCATCACCAAAAAAACAAAAGACGTGTGATTTTCGAAGCTCAACCATCACTCCTGACGCAAATGGTGGTTCTGAGCATCACACAATCGGTATGGGTCAATTACATTTATTTACTCCATTAAAAAATACGAAGTGGCTATTTCAGATATCATGCATGACCCGGTCAATTTCAATTAGTAACTAAAGCAACAATAATAACAGTACTTGCACATTGAGGAGCTATACAGTGTACACAATAGTTGTTACTAGAATTGGATTAAACTCCCAGAATGTAGTCTATAAGAGTTTGTTAAACTGTGAAATATATCATGACTAGTCTCCCTTACTTTTTACATGAATGATGAATTGCCTAATTGGCTTTACTGAATATTCATAAAAAAACAATAGTACCTTGACTCGTGTAGTTTGAGCCCTTGATAAGCATCGGCAATATCAGGTAGTCTTTGTGTACATAGGTATGTAGTTGCCCGTGCAAATCCTAGGCAGATGTGAAGGCTTGCTTAACATTTCTTGAATTAAAAACTGGGACTCAAACTATATATGTATCTCATTTATACAAGTAATTGATGGTCAAACTCTGGTTAATATGATTACGTCGTCCATAATTAATATCCCATTACGCAACTCAGTAAGCCAGTCAAATCAATTGCATTAACTTGGCTATGGAAGAAACATATTAAAATAAGATAACTCACTTGGCACATGACCCAAAAACTTAAGTTGGCTATTCGTTTTTTATATTGAGGAAAGGATGGAGTTTGTTGCAGCTCACATCAAGGATGTAGGAATACTGATCAGGGTAGTTTGTGCTTCTCTTCTAATATATGTGTTGGTAATATTCACATGTAAACTAAACAAAACGAAAAACCTCAAAAGTGTCTCCTGAGCTAGACACTCGAATTTAGAACACTCCACTTCTTTGTACAGACCAATTGACCACAAATATGTTTGTTCTTGTCAAATCCTTTCGTGCAGCACTCAAATTAATTAATACGAAAAAAGGTGCACCGCGAATCACCCTTTATGAGTTTTGCAAGAAAAAACAGTGGCCGTTGCCTGAATTTGAGACGACTGAGACGAAGTCAAGGTTAGTGATAGTGGTGTAACTACAAATTATGTCCTACTTGACAGTTCCATTGTACCGTGGTGCTTTGAAAGTATATGTTCAGCTATCTAAACAATGTAGCTACTTCCATTGCAGATCTCCCATTGTATTTACAGATGGCCCTGAAAAGAGGGAAGGGTTCAATAGTTTCGTGTCACAAATCACCTTGACCGTTCCAGACAGCTTTGTTGTTGTACTCGATGGACATCCACGAGCAGACAAGAAAAGTTCTTTGGACTCTGCTTGTCTTCTGATGCTGTATGAACTTGAGCTACGGGGAATTCTCACCATCAACAAATCATGATGTTGATTACCGTGGCTGAGTACTGCACATGCATAGGAAGTAGTGTATCTGCATACAACCATTACTTGAGCCCGTGGCACTAGCTTGTATGCTAGTACAATTTATGTGTGAATACAGTTGGATATAGATTATAAATTATCTGAATGTTTATGTGTTTTGTTTATAAAAGAGTTTTATATAGGATAGCTATTTAGAGATTATTTCAATTAGAAAAGCTCTTTTAAAAAAGGTCCGTGGTCCAGTTGAATGTTTATATGTATTATTTAAAGATATATTAAGTAATTAAAAATGCTATTTTGGAGGTAAATTTTAATTTAAAAAGTTATTTTTAGAGTTTTAGGAAGGCGGTGAAATTTTAAGAGCTCATTTTAAAATTTAGGTTTATGGGTCGACTAATCAAAGTCTTTGAATTTAGTTTTTAATTAGAAAAAAATAACGAATGACCAATTTCACGTACCTATCAACTTTTAAAATTTAAAAATTTAGGATTTCAAAAAATAAAAAATTTAAATATTTAGGCTTTGTTCTGCTTTGTATGACCAAACTGAAAATATATTAAGCAGCTTTATAACTTTTTCAATGGGGTAAATATTAAATTGGTCGTTGAATAATTTGACATATCTCAAATGAATCATTAATAAATTCGGGATCTCATTTAAACACTTTTAAAGACATAAATATCAAACAAATACCTTTATATATGTACTCTGGAAGTAAAAGTAATCTTTTATACACATTTTTCTTAAATGCTACTGTAACCAAATAAAAGGTTATGAATTCTAGTATTTTTGATAATATATTTAGATTTTAAGAAATTTATTTAGTATTTAATTTTGATTAAATCAAAGAAAATAGCTATAAAATTAAAAATAAATTGTATAAAAATTTCTTAAAATCTAAAAATATAATCGGAAATACTAGAATTATTAACCTTTTGTTTTGTTATGGTAGTATTCAAGAAAAATGTGTAGAATTCAATGAAAAATTATTTTTACTTCCCAAGTACAGTTTAAAGACATCCGTTTGATATTTATATATTTAAAAGTGTTTTAAATGAGATATTTGAGATATTTTAAGTTATTCAGGGACCCTTTTTTCAATTTGCCCATTTCTGTTTTTTCACTACCATAAACAACATTGAACCTTGGAAGCTAATTAAGTAAAGAAAGCAAAGGACACATTGATCTTGGTTTTGCTTGGGCCAGAATATTCTCATCTTATCGCAAATATGTTATGGTAGGATGTAAAAACAATTGAATTCAATTGTTAACATATTTTTTTGGGTAGGAAAATCTTGAAATGAGTGAAAATCTACTCGAGAAATGGATCATCACAACGAAGGATGAACATTACCAACATGGATATTTATTGAGTTGATCTAAACAAGTTATTTATACGATGATTGAGAACTGTAAAATGCGACATGGCTGGTTCAGTTGTCAACACAGTTTACACTGCAGAGTGTAAAGAATTAACATAAATCATGCACACCTGTACTATTAGTTGGAGGACTTGCGTGTGGAAAGGAGCAGCACGGATAGGATCAATAAAGAGAAAATTTTCCATCCTATAAATCTTCCAGCCATCAGACTAATGTATTATTACAGGTCACTGAAAAATGTATTACTATCTAATTCATCAAGAAACAGCAGAATTGCAGAATACAGAAAGGTTCTTCGTCCATGTTTCCGGTCACTTAAAAAGTTTACTTTGTCCCACTAGAAGAATTACAAAAGAAACTCATACCATTTTATCTTTCATGGAATACATAGAAGCAGACTTACCTATCAAGCTTCTACATTTTTACAAATTTTAAATTTCACAGATCCCAATGCTATGTCCACATCTGCAGAAAGCACAGGAAAACTTGAAATAAGCTCTGCACAGGCGCGGGTTTGGTCTTCATCCATTTCCTTAATCGGGGTCACTTCCAAGAGCTCCAGGCGCGGAAAGTTTTCCAGCATGAACCTAATGTGACTCAATTCATAAAACGCACCTGTGAAACTTTGGATGTTGATAATACGGACAGCACTGTTTCTTAGAGCAACTGTTGGGGGAAATCTGTAACAATCCTCCAAGAAATGTTCCAGTACCCTCTCAAGGTCGCGATCAGTATTATAAGTTTCATGATTTTCAGCAGTGTTTTCATTTATCTGGAAGCCATATAACACAAACAAAAGAATGTGAAAACATTAGTTGGCATTATGCATATTTAATTAAATCAAGGCATGCATGTGCACAAGAAATACTGGCTTCTAAAAATGATTTGGTTGGACGTTATTCACAAATATCTGGCACCTGGATTGAAGATAAGGAGGAGGATTAACAATTACTAACATGCAAACATTACGTAACATGCATATACATGTGGTTCATCAATTTAGTGCCTGCATCCTAAATTTCTTACTCATTTCAGTTCTCATTCTACTACATCCTTGTCATAAAATATTATTATTCTTATGCTACATACTCTGTTGGCTTAATTGTATGTATTAAACTAGCATCAAATTGTGTGCGTAATCTACTAATATACTCTATGTAGAGTCATCTACTTCTAAATTTGTGTTTCTTGCCTATATTCTAATACAACATAGCCTGTATTCTCTTATGTTTCTTAATAATTGTTATTGTTGCATTTTTATTAAGTAACTGATTATGCTATGGTGCTATTGGAAGCTAAATTCCAATCTTTAAAATAGGCCTGCATGTTTATATTAACCAAAGGAAAAATCAGGCTAATGCAAACTCACCGATATATGCAATTTCTTCACACCCTCAGCATGGCTGATCAGATTAGTAAACTCCTGAATATTCCTTAAGCATACATTGAAATCTAGAAGCAGAATTTTCTCCAGCTTTGTCAACTGGTGATTCGACCGATATGCAGTTAACCACTTCAATTGCACCAAAGAAAGAATAAGAATTTAAATGTTATCTGAAATTAATAATAGTAACTGATTGAAGCAAGACCAGAGGTCCAAACATTCTGCAGCAATTTCTTCAAATTTCAACTTATAATGGTAGAGATATAGAAAAAAAGAATTATGGGAAACTAATTTATTCACCATATAATTAATAATACATAAAATTTCTCTCAGAAAAATTGCATCTATGGTATTATCGTGCGTTTGAAAGCTAATCATATTTAATACAACAAGATTACAACATAATTAGTACGAGAGTGATCCATGTTACGCAGTTTGATGGTAAAAAAGAACATAAAATATGCTCATACAATAATAGTTTGTAATTTAGGTGCTTAGGTAGACAATAAAATATACTTGTGATATATATTAGAGATATTGCTTAAATTAGAATATTATATATGAATATTGCATGTTTTCATAATTCCAGTTGTTAAGAGAGTTGATATAATTTTATATGTTTTCATTGTTAATATGTTTGATGTGATTTTATTCTTGCCAACCAAGTTTATTTTGTATGAGAAATATGAATATAGAGAAGTTTTTCATGATATCAAATCTAGTCAGGAGATGATATTTCGTAAAATAAACAAAGAAAGACCAATAAAACGAAATCAAAATTACATAGAGAAACAACATAGAATTTTGTGCACGTAAAATCAATCACTAAGGCCTTTGAAAAAAAATTCAATCATTAAGAGTTCAATGAATGGTTCGGAGATGAAGAAATTAATCAAATATACCAAGAGTTTGATATCAAACTATAAGACACCAATAATTCGGTGAAAGAAAATAACATTGATTTTTTGTGATAAGAAGAAACATATAGAATTTGGTGGTGAAAAAATCAACGAGTCTGGTAAAAAATTATCAGAAACAAATCAAGAGTTTGGTGTACGAGAAATCAAGATAATTTAAAGAGATAACGAAAATTTGAAGGGTGGCAAATAAGAAAAAAGTTAAATTCAAGAAGAGGCGGTTCCTAAACCTCATATATATTCTTATGAGACAATTGAACAAAACATACGCATAATTAATGTTTTTTCCATTAAACTAGGGCATCCAAACTCTTAATGCTACAGCTTGAAAGGGTATTGAGAAAATTCATGATACATGTTAGGGATTTGGAAAAAGTTCCATAAAGATCGTGTTTTAATTGGAGATCTTGGGAACTTTGTATATTCTGTAAGTAAAATTTGTGTAGGCAAAACAATATTTATCTACTTGGAGAACATATATGTCTCCAAGGTTTCTAATTTGACAGTAGACTATATAGAACTTACATATTATTGATAATATTGTGTAGAGGTACAATATGTTTCCATTGTTAAGAGATTTGGTTTTTGCAATCAAGTTTATGCTTAGAATAATTTTATATAGGAAAATTAATGTGAATGAGAAGTAGACGGGATATTCGATATCTTTTAATGGAGACAACACGTCATGCCATACTTTTTTTTATTCAAATTACATTGAACTAGCAATTGAGACATATAACAAGGAAGAAAAAGGAAAACTACACATTTGATTTTTGGAGGAAAGTTTTTGTAAGCCATTTTTTTCTCATGAATGATTGAAAGACAAAATACCATTAGTGCATTTTTAGGTAAAGAAGGAAGGAGTAGGGAGTGATGAAGATGTCGCACATCATTTCAAGATAAAATTTTATTAAAGTGGAAGAATATCATAGGGGTGTTGTGTGACAAGAAAGTCTAATTAAAAGTGCACCTATAGACTTAGCATTGAACGTTGAGGAAGGCATAAAAATGAAAGTCAGTGAAAATCAGAATGGTATAGTGAAATTTTGGTTGTACAATGTTAAACAACATACCAAATGATGTGTGACATCCTGCATTTTTTAAAATTTTAATCGATTATTAATAATAATAATATTAGTGATTTATTATTATAATTTCATGTGTAAGTATATATTTCTTTTATGTTTAGAATATTGTTTTAAGACTATTAGTAAAAAAAAAAGAATATAGAGAAAAAGAGAAGAATATAAAAAAGATAGAATAAAAAAAGAACAAGAGTGATGGTTTGGAGAAAAGAAACATACCTCACTTTGGTGGAAGGAGAAGAGGAAAAGAGAGAAATAAGAGAAGGAGAGGAAGATAAACAAGAGATTACTATAATTTTGAGGACAAATTAGGATTTTTGGATTTGTGGCAGTATATCATTAAGGTTTAAGTTACGGATTTCTTTGCTTCTTCTTTGTTTTTGTATGATTTTTTCGTTTTTTTATTTATTTTCGTATTGCTATTCGTTCGAGTTATATCAGTTTTGAATTCTTATAAAATTTGTATGAAATTCACTTTTCATTGGATAGTAATGATTTTGGACTCATTGGAAAGGTAATTTGTTCATGTTTGTTCTTTGAGTTTTCTGAAATTATTTATAAGTTTAAGTGTGGACTTTCTACGAATTTGGGACATGCCAGTGTTTGTTTTAAAACTCAGATTCTAACTTTGAAAATTCATATTAAATTAAATATTTGTACAATATTTATGAGTAAGATTATTTTAGAAATATCGTTTCAACCTCCGTATTTTATGTTTATATTCTGCTGACCAATTCTAAAATTTTGATGTTTTAAATATCAAATTACAAGTGTGATCAGGAGCTAATCCTGTTCTGGCAGCCCGTGTTTGGTTATTTCCTCATTCATTACTTATTCAATATTTATAAGCCTTACCATTATGGAAAGGTCTTAATATCATCTACGAATTCGTGTTTCACATTTTCTTATTTGAGTTAGTCTTAATGGAGTAAATTATCATATTTTGGGATTGGTTGTTTCTGAATTTTATCTTCAATGGTCAATTGTATGATATTTGGGTAAGTGATGATTGAGTATGTGTTTTCTTTTATTTGTGATATATGTAAGATTTTGGAGATATTGTGAAGTGATTTATTTTTGAATAAGTTCTATGTAAGTTATTTATGATCAGGGAGATATTGTAAGACTCTGTCACGAGGAGAGAGAATCTAATGCTTGACACTTCCTATGTGGTGTATTTAAATAGTATGGGCTTGTCGCCGATGTTATGGAACACGTATAGTCATGATTACTATGTATGTTTTGGTCATTTGGGTAGCATTGTGCTTACTGTCGTGCATGCCCCTATAAAATTTTGTGTAGCATTTGCTTTGTGCTATGCAAGTCCGTGTAAGTTTTGACGATTACATCTTCTGGATAGCCGAAAATGTAGGACATCCTGTAATTATAAGATCATCTCCCATGTTAATAATTAATTTTTTTATTATTGTGTGAATTATTGTAAGCATTATTTTGTAATTGTAAGAGTATGTGTAAAGCACAATATTTTGTAAGTGTGTGAGTTTTCGTAAAAGTAAGATATATATATTATCAATTATGTTTTTGAGTAAGTTATATGTAAATTATTTATGATTTGAATATAATTTGAGAGATATTGTAAGACTCCTGGAGATTTTGGGTAACATTTGATTTATGCTATACAAGCCTTTGTAAATTCTGGATAGCCGAAAATGTAGGACGACCTGTAAGTGTAAGATTATCTCCGAGGTTAGTAAGTTATTTTTTTTATTGTCCGTGTTAATTATTATGAGCATTGTCTTGTAAGTGTAAGAATATGTGTAAAGTATAATATTTTGTAAGTGTGTGCGTTTGCGTAAGTGTAAGAATATGTATTATCAATTATATTTTCGATTACATTATTTGTGATTATTATGTGATGATCAATTATGTGAGTATTTCTAAGAGTAAAATTGATTTTTATTGAAAAGCATTTATTCCTATACAAGGAGTTGAGTATTCATTTTCTTTTATCTCATTGTTCTTTCTTCGGTTATTCATTTTGTTTCTAACTCATTGGTTTAATTTTTGTTCATCTATATAGTACATGAGCATTTCACTCACTACCCGTTTTTTAATTTTCTTATTCCTTCCAGTAGGTGAACATATTAAGGCGGGTTACGTTGGGAAGAACATGAATTGCAATTTCATTTGATTTTATTTGATTATTCTTATTCCTTGCATATTGAGGTGGGTTACAATTGGAAAGGGCGTGAATTGTAATTTTATTTGGATTTATTTGGTTATTTTGAGGTATCCTTTTATTGGGATATTAAAGTATGTCCCCCAAAAGAACACGACTCATATCTATTTCTGAAAAAGTAACAAATAAAGATGATGGTGGTACAATTAAGTAAAACATGAATTATATAAATCTTGTCCAAGACATGACCTAAGATAAGAGTTGGTGAATTTTTCTTATCAAAATAGCTAATAATTTTTAATTTTAGGGATAGTGAGATATTAATATAATTATATAATGATGTTATGAATTTAGAATATTTGGTGATTTAGGGTGCTTTTGGTAATATTTACTCATTTTTGATATTTTTCTACAATCTTATTATATCATTATATATAATAAGCATCTTTTATCCAATTTTTTCGTCATTATACTACCAAAAGCATACGATACATTGGATTATAAAATTAAATATTAATCATTGAATTGTAAATGTGTTTGGATTATATATCAAATTATAAATCAAATATATTATTGAGTAGACATTGGTTACAGTGATTACAAAAAACCTAATACAATCATAAATAGAATATAATTAAATTAAATCCTAATACAATCATAGATAGAGTATAATTACATTATTCTATCACTATTATAGACAATTATATATAAGGATATAATATAATTGGTTGTTAGTAGAACTATATTTAAATAATAAAAATAGTTGATAATCAAAATGAACTATTAGTAGATTTACTAATAGCATTTTCAACGTAAAAAATTATTAATTACTTCTTTCTTTTGGATTTGCGTAATTTTAATTGAAAAATAATATTTAAACTATTACTAAATGAAAGATTATTTTTTTAATTTCACGTATGCTGTAAAATCATGCAAATCAAATTTTAAGAATTCAAGATAAGATATAGATACTAAATTTAACATGCAAAATCTTATATTTATCAATTTTCTAACAATAATTTGATTTGATGGGGTAAACTATAAACATAAAAATATTTAAAAAAATTAATATAATTTTAAATATTAAAAAAGGAAAAAGTCTTTAATATATGTATGAACTCTCCTATTTTTCAAACAATTATGTATGTACAATTTTCTAATATGAAGGTGGAGCAAAGGACTATCTAGGAATGAAGAACTGATAACTAACCTTCTTATGGGTCTACTACGAGCCGTATAATTGGTACCAGAAAATGCAAATTTTAAACAAATAAAGATGCATATTAGGCCAACATTAAATCAAAAATTAGGCACACACAGTTCATATTAAATAAAAAATTCCACATATATATTCATGTTCTAAATGTTGTATAATCACATACAATCAAGTGCATTTATACTAAACATGTTTGATTAATAGGTTCGTTTAAAAGTTTTTTTTTTGAAACTGGAATTTATATCATTAAAACATCAAAATTTCGCTTACAAGAGGCTCCAACACAGACTGTGGAGGAGTTATAAAATCACTAAAGCAATTGATTTCACAAGGTACTCTAGCAATGCTTGCTTTTTAAAAAAGGAAATCGAAATATCTCTACGATCATTCAATAACCTACGAAATTCCTGAAATATCACCCCAACTTCCAAGTAATTCTCTATTGTTTTGTTAATAGCATGGACTGAGTTTTGGAATCACTCTCAATGTCCACCCCATCCAAGCCCAGTGAGTGAGCCCATCTGATCGCTTCCAACACTCCCCTGGCTTCTGCTTCGGCTACTGAGACTTCACCTTCAACTTTCCGAGTTCTAGCTCTGATAAATCTGCCTTCATAATCTCGAATGATTACACCACATGAGAACCATGAGAGCCCTGCAATCACGTGAGCATCAACATTAATCTTCACTCTACCTTCCCTTGGAGGGTGCCATTTATCCACTACATTTTAACCTGCACCCCTGATTTGTTTCTAATAATCTTATGTTGTTGACTATCTCTCCACTGCTTCACCTGAATAACACTCCACTGCATTGCCATCTGGGTTGTTACCGTCTTATCCTGCCACACCCTCATATTCCTAGCTGACCAAATACCCCACAAGATCGTTGCTATCTGAGCCAGCTTACTAAACGACTCGTTTGCCAGCGTCTGCAATAACCACTCTGAGCATGATAGTACCTGAGATGTGTCAAAACCCAAGCCCAATTCGTTCCAACAGCACTTAGCATACATACACTCAAGGCATATGTGCCTCAAATGTTCCACATCAATCCCACATAACGGACATAAGATAGTAGTGTTCACTCCTTTCCCTCTCAATATGTTTCAAACAGGAATATTATTTCTACACACCCTCCACAGAAAAATCATAATTTTTTGAGGAACCTGTATCTTCCAAAGTCTTCCCCAGCCCTTACTCTCCTCTAGATGTTTACACTGACTATAATGCTGCTGCTAAAACCTATACCCCGATTTAGCACTATACTTCCCATCCAATGAGTAATCCAGACAATACGATCTTGGAACTGGTTATTTGGGATAGGTATTGCTAGAATAAACCTAGCGTCACTACTCGAAAACAAGTTGTGCACCTTTGTTACATCCCACTCCTTGGTACTAGATACAAGGAGATCGCAAACCTTTAGATTCCTCTCTGAACTCAGGCATTGTTCATCCACTCTGTGACCCTCTTTACCTCGAAGCCACTTATCAGCACCCACATTAATCGAACGTCCATCACCTACTACCCATCTGTACCCTTGTTTCAGAGATTCTTTAGCTTGCCAAAGACCTGACCACAGAAAACTTACTCCCCCCTACTTGCATCAAACAAACTCGAATCTGAAAAATATTTGGCTTTGAACACCCTTGCTACCAGAGAGGTTGGATTATTCAGAAAATTCCAACATTGTTTCCCTAGGAGCGCCAAATTAAAACCATGAAGATCACGAAATGCTAGCCCACCTTGCTCCTTCGACATGCTCATATTTGTCCACGAAGCCCATCTTATTCCTTTCTTATTATCCTCCTGTGAACCCCAGAAATAGCTATTCATCATCTTTTCAAGATCAGTACACAATGATTTTGGTAATAAAAAGCATGACATAGCGTACGAGGGAATTGCTTGCGCTACTGTTCGAAGTAACACAACCTTACCAGCCTTAAAAAGGCATTTAGAACTCCACCCCTGTACTTTACTCCATAACCGATCTTTCAGAAAATTAAACAACATTTTTTTTATTTCTTCCTATCAAAGATGGTAGTCCAAGATACTTTCCCACACTCAGATCACTACAAACCCCCAACAACGCTTTCAACTCTTCCTGTTTATCCAGCCTTACGTTCGAGCTAAAATAAATACCGAATTTCTGAAAATTGATTTCCTGACCAGACTGAAGCTCATACTTCTGTAAAACTGATTTAACCTCCATGACCTCCTTTATCTTAGCTTTACAGAATAAAAAGCTGTCATCTGCAAAAGGAAGATGCATTATCGCAGGAGTTGCGTACAAATTTTACACCCTTGAATCCTTCCTTCAGCAGTCGAGTTTGTTAACATACGCAACAGACCTTCCACACAAAACAGGAATAAATACGGTGATAGTGGATCACCTTGACGCAGCCCCCTTGTAGGGTTTATAGGACCAACTTGTGTGCCATTGAAACTGATAGAGTACGTCACTGTCGTAACACATAATCGCATCCAGTCAATCAATTTACTATCAAATCCTAGCTGCTTCATTTGTTGCATCAGAAAACTCCAATCCACCCTGTCATAAGCCTTGCTGACATCCAATTTTAAAGCAACCTCTCCTTCCATACCCTTTTTCTTCTGCTTCATGTAGTGTAATAACTCGAAAGCCACTAGCACATTGTCCGTTATATTTCTTCCTGGAACAAATGCCGATTGGTTGTCTGAAATGATACCTGGCAAAATCTTTTTGAGACGATTAGCTAGTACATTTGATATGACTTTATAAAGAACGTTGCATAAAGCTATTGGTCGCAAGTCCTTCATCTCATCTGCATTCTCTTTCTTAGGAATTAATACGACATTTGTATCAGTAAGGCCAAGAGGAAATGCCAAGTCTGTTAACCAATTTTTGCAACACTGAAATACATCTTTCCCAAACAAACCCCAGAAATGTTGGTAAAATGCTGGATTCAATCCATCTGGACCAGCACTTTTGTCAGGATGCATTTGCTTTATAGCCTCTGAAAATTCCTCCATTTTGAATTCTGCTATAAGATCTCTATTCTGTTCTTCTGTTATAACAGCTTCTTGTTCATCCAACCTGTTCGTCTCCAATCTCCCTGCACCACTGAAAATTCTGCTAAAATAACCATTGACTAACTCATACATTTTTTCGTGCTTATGAATCACAACTCCACTATCATCCTTAAGATATCCCACCTAATTCTGCTTCCTCCTACTAGTTGCATACGCATGAAAATACCTTGAATTAGAGTCACCATCTTGAGGCCAAAAAGATTTAGCTCTTTGTTGCCAATATATCTCCTCACTCAACATAAGATCTTCAAGATTCTTCTTTTCCTCGAAATATCTCCTAGTTCTATCTTCATCTGCACAGTCTTCAAATGACAGAACCAGTTCTTTTTGCCTTTTGATTTTCTCACGAAATTTGTTGAAGAAACGTTTTCCCCACTTTTCCAAAAAAGAAGACAGCTCTAGCAATTTAGGAAGAAAACTACCTGTTTCCATATTTTTCCAGTGAGCAGAGACCTCTGTATGAAAATTCTCTTCCCTTAGCCATGTATTCTCAAAACGAAACCAAAAATTCTTCTTCGAGTGGTCTGTACTACACAAATCCAACTTTATTGGATCATGGTCAGAATGAGTACAATGGTGCATAATAAGTTTACATAACGGATATAAACTCCACCAAGCTGCAGATGCAAACGTCCTATCGAGTCTCTCCCTTACCCACTCCTGTTTACCTCTACTTTTCTCCCATGTATAATTACCTCCCATCAAATCCAGTTCAATTAGACCACACTCCTCGATTGTTTGCTTAAAACCATCCAGAAGCGATTGAGGATGAGCACAATTGCCTTTCTTATCAAAAATATTAACCATATCATTAAAATCTCCTACTACTACCCAAGGTAAATCAGACACACCAGCTAACATCTTCAAAAGATCCCACGACTCCCTTCTACGAGCACATTCTGGAAATCCATAAAAGCCAGTCATTCTCAACTTAACTTCATTCACATTAGTTATTTGAGCATCAATAAATTAACACCATGGTTAAATACCATACACTTGACATTACTTTTCCAAAATAGAGCAACACCTCCACTCCTACCAACACATTCCACTGTCCAGTGATTATCAAAGCCCATCTTGCCACAAAGATGTTTAATCCTCTCCTTATAAGACAACGTTTCCATTAAAAACAGAATGTTAGGTTTATGAGACTTCACCATGTCCCACAATACGAACTGCACGAGGATTCCCCAATCCTCTGCAGTTCCAACTTATAGCATTCATAACGTCCGGCTAGCTTGCTGAACAAGCTTAGCCAGTTGAGAGTTTTCTGACGATGTACAATCCAGATCAGAAAGCACAACATCTTTATTTTTATGAACTACTACTGAAGCAGATGCCCCTATAAGGCCACCCGGTGTATCCATAATGTCATAGTTCTCTAGGCCACCTCACATTCTTTTCCTTTCAATAATTTGGAGCCCAGTAGTTTCCTCATTATCCAGCCCATCTTCAAAAAATAAATTTGAATTTCCCCCCCAATTTCCATACTCGACACTGCTGATTTTAAGGGATTATTATTATCTCCATGCAACTGTAATCCCTGATTTTTTTCAACTCCTACAATCACGCCCCTATCCACTTTCTCACAACTGAATTCCCCTGATTTTGGGCATGCACCGTACCGTCCCTGTCGCACCTCCCAGTCCTTGTGATCCTCCTCCCGCAACCACCGACTTTTAACTGGACCACCAGCCCTTCTAGGTGGAGCTCTGAGCCAACTCCCCCACTCCTTATTGCTGCCTTCACTTGTCATTGAAAGAAACTTTCTGCAATAACGATCCGTATGTGTTAACATTCCACACGTAAAGCAGAAGTCACCTAGACGTTCGTATTTACATGAAGCCATCACCTCCACCCTGCTTTTCTTCATTATTTTATTTCTACGCTTTAAAGGTTTTCTAACATCCAATCGAACTCGAATACGCATAAATTCTCTCCAGCTACTTGTGTTATTCTTACTGTCATACTCCAGAAATTCTCCAAAAAAGTCCCCCAGTTGCTTCCCCACAGCCTCCGTTATAAATCCAGAAGGAGGCTCATAAATCTGCATCCACATATTTACATGCCACAATGGAACATTTATTGGTTCCTCACCCTTTGGAACCTCCGCCATTACAATCATCGCACTATCAAATGACCACGGCCCTCCTTTTAGAACCCAATTCATATCTTCTTTATGATAGAACTGAAACAAGAAAATCCCCTGTTCTATCTCCTTTATATTTATGCCCATTGCCGGCCTCCACACATCAACCGTTTTTGATTTCATTGCATTAACATTTATCTTTCTCTCCGTCAAGAACCTGCCCACAATACTTAAATCGTACCTATTTATCTCTACTTCCTCCTCCCCACCAAATACAAATGTCGAATTCTCCTCATCATCAATATCCAACCTCGTGAACTGATCATTCAAATCATTATAGAGCCATAATACCTAAAACTCTCACGATTCACCCTCCAGTATTATAGATTGAATGAAGAGAAAAAAACACTCACATGGATGGAGAGAAAAAAATCATGGATGAAGCAGCTAGAGAAAAAAATCATGGATGAAGCAGCTAGAGAAAAAAACTCATGTTCGTTTAAAAGTTAATTAAGCTCTAAGCCTTGAGTGAGATGTGGTAATTCAAGCTTATCTCTTGAACTTCAAACCCCACATTTGTTTGAACAAATATTCATCTACTTTAATTTGATATGTAAATCTTATTATTTTAAAAAGCTCTAAGAACTATTTAAATAAGAATCAAAATTGAATGATTACATTCTATGTCGATGTAATTAAATAATCAAATAAAATCTATAAATAATTTAAATGTTAAACGTCACATATTTAAATACAAATCTATACTCTATTATTAAAACCGAAGTCCTTTTGGTTGGACAAATTTTGGTATGAGGAATGAACCTGAAATTTTTTATTTCATTTTTCTTTTTAAAACTAAATACAATCTCAATACATATATATATGTTGTTTAATTTTGAAAAAATTAATCTTAGTTTTATTTAATATTAATTTAATATTTGATTTAAAATTATTTAATTGATCAAATTATAATATACCAAACACATATTTTTTTAGAATAAATTTGTCGTTCATATATTGTATGATAATTTAATTTCAATGTATTAGTATACTTACACACCATATATTAACAAAAAAAAGATTTTTTTTGAAGAAATTAACAAAAGAAAATGAGTTAAACACAAAGAGTGACCCAAACCAACTTTCCTAATTACAAATTCAACCAAACTATTCCTAAAAAAATTTGATACCTAATTTTTTGGTGTACATATTTATGTATTAAAATTAGGTTTTGTTACTTCTTTACATGTGTGTCCAAAATTGAAAATGAACATATATTTGTGTCTAATTATTTTATTTTAACAATTTTTTAAAGGGTTTAGTTATGTAAATCCTATTACTATGTGTCTAACTATTTTAAAACCCTATTATAATTAAAGCATACATATAATTTTTTTATTAAGCACATCTCTAAACCTATATAATTTAAAACCTATTTTAATAGATTTACTTCATTTAAGAATATATGATAATTAAAAGGTTTATAATGAAAATAATTATAAAAATATTAAAATACCACCATTTCAAAAAATAAAAAGTATCATAAAAGTAGACTGTACCTATATGAAATTTTGGTCAAATTAATTTAATAATTTGTAAAAGTTAACAAAGGCTAAATTCCCAGGTCGCATGCAACATGAAATGAACTGATGAGACTAGAGGTAGCATACACAAAAGAAATTAAATAACTAATTGGTACCTCAAAAGCCCAGCTGCCATGTAGTTGCAAAGACCTTACATTCCCAAGGCTATCAATTATTCTGTGCTGGGATTCCACTAGGGGAAATAGACGCTCATGTTGTCGGCACAAGATCAGGTTATCAATATGCGGTGAGCCCACAAAGAAGAAGTTCATGATTTTCAGTCGAATGGAAAGCGTCTTCATCAAATTTAAAATTTTCAGCTCAAAATGACCATTAGAAAGAATGCGGTCATTCAGTAGTATCAATGTTTCAAGCTTGCCCTTGGGATTTACGATTTCAATCTTTGAAAAACCTGAGCAACTTTCAAGGGTCAAGTGCTGTAGTGACTCACAACAACAAATTAGTCCCATCTCACTATCGTAGATGTACGTGAACCCAAGATAAAGCGATTTCAGGGACTTCAAACCAGCAATAGATGATAGATTAACACACTGCCTTAACTTCAACACTTTTAGATTTGCAGCAGTCAAAAAAGATGGCATAGACACCAATTTGTTTCTTCCATTTAATGCAAGATCCAGCTCTTCAAGACCAATTTTCAGAACCAAAGAGAGCCAGTAACGAACATCAATAGGGCCTCTGTATCCAAGGGGATTGAATGAAAGGTGAAATTTTCTAATCACGTCATGATGATTACCCAGAAACCTTGAAACAGATTCTACAAATTCTATTTTTTTAGTGGGACAATCATTTTCAGATTCTTTCAATTCAACATTTGGTATTGTGGTGATCAGATGCTTTAGGTTCTTGCATGAAATACATGTATTGAAAGCTTCTTTCGTTGTCAAGAAAGAAAATATGACGGTGAACATGCCATCTGGAAGAGAGCTAAGAAAGTCGACAGCTTCATTAATTTGTGTTCCACAGCTGCTCGAACCAGCCACATTCTTTCTATTTCTCTTAATCATTTTCCGAGCACAGTCGATTTGCACCTGTGACATAGATGTAGCTGGAAAGGACACATATTTAAATCAATAGCATTGTTATTATCCAAATAGCAATGCATGGAACTTATTCATCAATTCCCTATTTTTCTCTAAATATTCTCATTGTACATGGCTACGATGATGGATCAATCAGAGCAGCACATGCACCTACACACTCTAACTCTCATCATTAATCAAGAGATAGTGCATATATATATCATTGATGACAAAAAAAAAAGGTTTTGACCATAATTCATGAAGCTATTTAAAATTCAACAATAAGTTGATGAAAACTAGAAATTAGGCAATGCATAAAAACACTGGTTTTATAAACTCTTGTTTTTAAAAGCAAACAACAACAATCAAACAATTAATTAATTTGTACATATACTCAAATTGAAGTTTATCAAATTTGTTTTACCTATATTAGCCATTAAACAATTAATAAAAACACAAGAGAATGAATACTTATAAATACATCAACTTAAATGTAAATAATTAAATGTGAATATACGTGCACAAACACAAAAAACATATTAACATATACACATGTATCGATACAAGCACATACAAAATATATAATTAGGTAACAAAATTCCTATATCTAAAAATCAGTAACAAAGATATAAAGTCCGTTTTTAAATATTGAATTGGGACAATTAGTAATGAAGAAGATAGGATAAGCATGCTTACCAAATATCTTAGATCTTGTGAAATAAACCATAAAATTGATGCTCCTTGTGTAATAAATCCTAAAATTGATGCTGCTCTTAGACTTCAATAAACCCTAAAATTGATATGAAAAGATCCAAAAATTGATGCAGTGGCCAATTGCTTCATGTATCTGAGTGATGTGAAAAAACCCTAAAATTGATGCAGCTGCCAATTGCTTCATGTATCTAAGTGCCACTTATATATAGCGGCGGATAGACTAAACATTTTTATCAATTATCTTAGACTTTGTAACCCTAAAAAACTTGATTTTAACAATTGTCTAAGTGTCACTTATATATATTGCTCCTAAGTCGGGATTGAAATGTAAGATGAACTAAATTTTATTTAGCATAACAATAACATAAATATTAATATATATATATATATATATATATATATATATATATATATATATATATATATATATTAACAAATAATAGTTTATATTACATAAATTATAATTTCATGAATAATAGTTTATAGTGTATAGTTTAAATAATAGTTTATTTAACATTTTAAATATTTGCGATGTGTTAATATTTATATTTTAATTTTTTGTAATAATATTTATATTTACTCAAAATGGAGATGTTTTTAAGTTTCACCAATTCCAATACTAGCACATAGATACAAACAAGCCATTAAAAAATTAACATAAATTTGTTAATAATTAAATGCAAATCGTCAAATTCAAAGCACGAATTATTAAAATTAAATCACAAATTAAGTGCAAATCATGCCGGTCCTGAAGCTGTGCAATCGGGCCAGAAAATTCAAGGGGCCCGCCCAAAATCATTTTCATCAAGGGTTTTTTAATAAATACCGAAATTCAAAGACTTTTTGGTAAAATAATTTTCCATAAAAAAAATAATTTGCAAAAATACTGAAATATTTGCAAAAATACTGAGATTTATATGCAACTGGGAATTGAATTTGCATATGTGAGGTGCAAATAGTTTGGTATTTTTACAAAATTTGAGAAGATAGTAAAATCGCAAAAAAACTTAAAAAATGTAGTATTTTTGATAAATATTTTTTTTATCAATATGTATATATATGGCTATAGAGCCTAGATGTACAAATACCTTCTTTTATTTATTTGTTAGTTCTTTCTTCTTTTACTCTTAGATTTTCTTTTTCTATACATTTTTTTTCGATTGTTGATTTACATATACAATTCTTCTAATTATCCCATTTATGTTTGTCAATCAAAGTAAATTAATAAATCTTCTTTTGAAATGATTTAATTGGCCATTATTTTTATTACACGTAATAGATTTTGTATAATTTTTTGATTTATATTTTCAACATTTTTAGAATTTGTGATAATTTAATATTGTAAGATAAAATTGGATGAAGTATGAAAAAAATTATATTTTTGCGGTAATAAAATGTAAAAATGACAGTATAATGGTAGAGAAGATTTAAATTTAAGAATGTCCAATATAATGGTGGAGAAAATTTAAATTTTCATTTTAATTATGAATTTATATTATTTTTTCTTGTTAGGAGTTGAAAATGATGTTTTTGTGTGTTTTTTTTAAAATCTGTAACACAAAAAATAGTGTAAAACAATAATCAATACTAATTCCTTAATGTATTTGATTGGTGTATTTATAATCTAAACATACTATTCTTAAAAAAATTTAAGGACTCTAATAAAGGTTAAAAAAATATTTAGCACTCGGCCCAATAATCCTCAGGACCGATCCTGGTCTAAATCATTAATTTGTTGCTATAAATTATTATTTTCTCATCAAATCATCAATTCATGCTTTAAATCACCATATTTTTTTTTTGTTTTGCAGGACGTCCATTTTGTGAAAATTTGAAAATTAAATATCCGTCCATGAAAACCTCAGTGGATGTAGTTTACATATATAAAATCCCTCAAGAACTTTATAACAGGTAATATAACATGGTTTGCAAGATGAAAAAGTCTTTGTATGGACCAAACTTGCAACTCAAATTAATTAAAACCAACTGTATGAAACTTCAAATTTTAAAAATAATTAAAATTGTATTTAGTAACATAACAAATTGAACTGGTTGCAAAACAAGTTACATGACATGTGGCATTTAGCAAAAAAACTATTAGAGAAGACAACAAAAACACAATCAAAACACACTTGCAACTCAAATCAACAAAAAATCATCATCTTTGATACTAAATGGTTGATCCAAACCCGTCTTTAAGTCTTGAATAAAAGACAAACTGTTACCATTATGCAAGATGCCATCCACGTAGACAAAAGGACTGATCAAAACCATAGTTGATTAAACTTTGCACATGTAAAGTCTTGTTTTCATGCATCTTGCAAATAACCCTAGTTGTTAGTTTAATTGTGAGCATCCAAAATCATATAGGTTTACAACATTTATTACTATTATAAGCCTATATGCTGACCAATTGCCTCAATTATCCATCACGCACAAATTTTTTTATATTTCCACTTTAGTAATGAAGTATAATATTTCTCAGTTGGATAAAGTCACAAAACGGTAGAAGCTGATTGTCTATTTGTCATCCAAGCCATAAGATGTTCATCTACCAAGTTCTCATATTTTGGTCGTGTTACTGACGAATGTAAGCAGCTGTTGTCTGAGTTCAAGAATCAGAAAGTGGTTCTCAAATTTGTTAAACGTTCTCCGAACAAGGTAGCTCACTTTATAGCCAGATATAGTTGTTCTTTAGCTGAACGTGTTTGGATGGAGGATAGTATACCCCCAGAATTTCATCTTGTATTGTCAAACGATTTACAATTTCATTTTGTACTCGTTATATATCAGATGTATTATTGTTGGTTATGACCTTTAAATATTTAAAATTTGTAATATATTATTCAATATTATTTCATATAATTTATAATCAATTGTATATCAACTGTACATCGATGGGGTGTTACATAGTTTGTTCATTAGACATTTTTCATCCAAATAACTATGGCTTTGTAAATAAAAATCAGTTGTATTTCTTCGAACCCAGTCCATTGAGCTTGTGCAGTGGGTGATAAATAGTTGAATTTGATACCCCATTTTTAGAATTATAGATATTTAAATATGTATAGTTGTACCAATTGTAGAGAGAGCAAAAATTAGACAAATTAATTTGTATTGCATTACTTGGAAAATGAAATGTTAGAGTACAAAAATATTTGTACTAAGGGCGAGTCACCCCATCTCAAAACTCCATATATAAACAACTACTAATAGAGAAAAAACAGAATATGGAGAGAAACTAAAGTAGTATTTATTGATATCTTGATTCAGTGAGAAATACAATTGCAGAAACTACATTATATAGGAATAGAATACATGAAGAAAAACATATAACATGGGAACTACTAAGCCAAGCACATGGAGACAGTCATGGGAGCACACTGTGGGAGCACACTGAGATCATAACAGTCATGGAGGTAACATGGGCGCATGAGATGGAACTGGCAAGATGAGATCGAACTGGTGTTGTCTGGTAAGATGAGGTCGAGCTGGCACTGTCTTGAGCACATGGAGAGCATCTGAAATACTATAATTAAACACTCAACTTGAGCATGAACTTGTTACTCAGAAGATTCTTGAAATCAAACAACATTCTTTAATCATAAACGTTTGTCAATGAGTGTAACCTTATTACTTCACACCTTATAACTCCTCATACTATTGACTGCATCATGTTCGTTAATATCCTCCCGCAAACTGTGTTGGGGCTTGAGACACAGTTTGTTACGAAAGGATGTTAAGATGCTTTTGGGAACAGACTTTGTAAAGAGGACTGCAATTTGGTGATTGGAAGGAATGTGTTTAGTAACAAGTAATCCAAGAGCAACTCGTTCACGCACAAAATGATAGTCCAATTCAATATGTTTGCTTCGAGCATGGAAAACAGGATTGACAGTCATGTAAAGTGCACTTAGATTATCACAATAAAGAGTTGGTGAACATGTGACTGAAATGTGAAGATCACGAAGAAGATAAGTCAGCCAGGTGAGTTCAGCTACCGTATTTGCCATGGCACGATATTCTGCTTCTGTACTAGAACGTGAAACAGTGTGTTGTTTCTTGGCACACCATGAGATAATATTGTCCCCAAGAAAAGTACAATAGCCTGTAGTGGAACGACGTGTAGTAGGGCAACCTGCCCAGTCAGCATCAGAAAATGCAGATAGTATGAGTGAAGTTCTTGATTTGAGATGCAAACCATTAGAAATGGTGCCTTTGATATATCGTAGAATTCTGTGGACCAATCTCAAATGATCAAACGTTGGTGAATGCATGAATTGTGACACATAATTAACAGAAAACGAGAGATCTGGGCGAGTAAGGGTGAGATATTGGAGAGCTCCAACAATGCCTCGATAAGAACTAGGATCGGCTAGAGGTAGAGCAGATTGATCAAGTTTGAGCTTTGTATCTAATGGAGTAGGCATAGGCTTGCATTCTAGCATATTTGTTCTGGCAAGGATATTGTGAGCATAATGTGTTTGAGAAAGATGAAAGCCTTCTGGTGTTCGTGAAATGACCATGCCAAGAAAATGATGAACTGGTCCAAGATCCTTTATGTGATATTCATAACTAAGAGTCTGGATAAATGATGAAACAAGTGTCAAGGAAGATCCTGTAATAAGCATATCATCTACGTAGATGAGCATAGCCAGAGTTCCCTGAGAAGAGTGGCAAATAAAAAGAGAAGGGTCAGCAAGGCTACAAAAGAAACCATGAGATATCAAAAATTCACTCAATCGATCAAACCAAGCACGAGATGCTTGCTTAAGCCCATATATGGAACGTTGAAGCTTACAAACATAATTTGGAAATTGAGGATCAGCCATACCTGGAGGTTGTTCCATATATATATCTTCAACAATGTAACCATGTAAAAAAGCATTTTTCACGTCGAGTTGACGCACTGGCCAATGATTCACAAGAGCTACAGTTAAGATTAATCGAATTGTACCTGGACGAATGACAGGAGAAAATGTCTCAATGTAGTCTATTCCACTTATTTGATTGTACCCTTTAGCAACAAGACGAGCCTTGAGGCGTTCCAAAGTCCCATCAGGTTTAAGTTTAGGTTTGTATACCCATTTCGAACCAATTACATGCATGTCAGGAGTGCGTGGAACTAGTTTCCAAGTATTATTCTGTTGAAGTGCTTGTAGCTCATCTGTCATGGCTTGCTTCCATCCCTGGTGAGCTAGTGCTGCTTTTAAAGATTTGGGCTCTAGAGGAACATCTTGAAACACATCTACGTTTAGTGCATACTTAGGGTTTGGCTTAACAATACCAAGTTGAGATCGTGTGGTCATGCGATGATGAGACACTGGATGTGAGATCAAGTCATGCTCTAGTTCAGAAGTCATATCTGGAACATCACTTGTTGATAGTGCATCAGGTAAAAAGGTATCTTGATGTATGTCCTGTGTATCTGAAATTGTAGCTCGAACATCATTTGTTGATGTAGCACTAGGTGGGGAGGAATCATTTGCTGCATCACTGGAATTTGAAAGTGATTGAGCCTCATCAGACTCATGTGCCTCAACATCGATGCTTGCAGGTGGTTGTTGCAGTATAGTAATGCCTTGTGATAGTGGAGGTTCAGTAGTTCCTATTGGGAAATGAGTTTGAGGAACATGTTCTGGCATATGTTCTGAGAAATTTCCTGTTTCTGCAGAGACATTATGTGTGACCCAAGTATCAATCACATGATGTACATGAGGAATTGAAATAGAAACGTCAGATGATTTGAATGGAAAGATATTTTCATCGAATACAACATGTCGTGAAATGATAAATCTTCGACTAGATGGATGGTAGCATTTGTATCCTTTGTATTTTTCACTATACCCAACAAAAACGCACAAAACAGACTTGGGGTCAAATTTATTTTGCTTGGTATCCCATGTATATGGGAAACATTTGGAGCCAAAAACTCGTATGGATGCATAATCTGGGTGACTTCCATGTAACCTGAAATATGGAGTGTCAAAGTTGACAGACGATGAAGGTAATCGATTAAGCAAATAAACAGCTGTGGAAAATGCCTCTAACCACAAATATAAGGGTGCATGACTGTGAAATAACATTGTCATACCCAATTCCCTTATAATCCTATGTCGACGTTCAACCATACATGTTTGTTCTGGAGTATAGGGGCATGAAATCTGATGGATGATACCTGTTGCAAGAAAATGAGATGCTAGACGATGATTAACAAATTCTCCTCCTCCATCAGAGTGAAAAACTTTAATCTGCTTATTAAATTGTCTTTGAACATATTGCTCAAATGCTAAGAAAGCAGTAAAGAAATCAGATTTATATTGCAGAGGAATAATCCAAGTATATCTCGAATAGTCATCAACCAAACATGCATAGAAACGAAATTTCCCAATAGATGAAACTGGGGCAGGCCCCCACAAATCACAATGTACTTTGTCAAAAACATTAAAACTAGAATTTTTAGATGAACTGAATGGAAGTTTGCTTAATTTTCCTAACTGACAACTATCACATAGAAAGTCAGGTTTTCGTGAGCTAGCAACTTCGATCAGTCCTTTATTCTTCAACAAATTAACAGCAGAAAATTGTGGATGGCCCAAGCGTTGATGGCACAAGTTTGCAGTGCCAGTTTTGAATCGATTAGAGAAAAATGCTTGTGGTTCATCAGTCAAGACATATAGATTACCCTTTCGATTCCCCGTTAGAAGCAAATGACCCGTGGCTCGTTCCTTAACACAAAAACCGTCATTAGTAAATTCACAATTAACAGGAAACTGAGAAGTGAGTTGACTGATAGACAACAAATTTTTCTGCAAATGTGGTACTCGAAGAACATCATGGAGAGGCTGTACATTATTATTTTGCTTGATAGAAGACTTACCAATACCAATTATAGGTAGTGAAGATCCATCTCCAATGATAATTGAGTCAGAACCATTATACTTATGAATGTGTTTTAACATACCTTGTTGTCCAGTCATGTGGTTTGAAGCTCCTGTGTCTGAAGTCCATTCTGTTTCAACAACAGAGTTGTCCAGTGTAAGTGCTGTTAGTGCTTGTGGTAATTCATGATTATTCCTAGATTTCTTTGGCAACCACCAGCAGATTTTGGCAATGTGTCCAAGTTTGTTGCAAATTTGGCATGTAGCATCTCGATAAGAATCTCTTTCTCCTGTAGTCATTCTTCTTTCTCCAGGTGGTGGAGGTCTTCTTTGTTGTGGAGCATCAGTTCCTTTAGTACCTTGATATCCATGTGACTGGCCACGTGGTTGTTGAGCTTGGAAGCCTCGACCAATGGAGGAAAAATCACTCTGATGATTTCTGGGAGAGAAGTTTGTTGTTTGCTTTGGTTTTGTTGTTGGCCATAAAAGGCTAAGTGTGGTGTGTGTGAAGAAAGTGAGACATCATGCTGATTGGAGAACCAATTTCGACGATGATCAAGATTTTGCAGCTGTGAGATTACTTCAGAATAGGTTGGCCTAGGAGGTTTCAGCATTGTTGTGGTGAATGTTTCATATTGTGGTCCAAGACTTGTGAGCAAGCAAAATATTTTTTCTTGATCTTGAACTGGTTTGCCAATGGCAGCAAGATTATCACATAGACTTTTAAAAACTCGAATGTGCTCTGTAATGGTTTTGTTTTCTTCTTTTCGCAAGTAGGTTAGCTGTTGTCGAAGTGTGAATTCTCTTTCTTGAGAGTCTTGGGCATATGCCTCTTTAAGTGCTTCCCAGACTGATGATGATGTGTGTAATCCAATGACAAGTCCAAGGGCTTCTTCTGAGAGGGTTCCAATTATCCATCCCCGTAGGAGCCGATCAGACTTTTGCCAAGCAATGAATTCTTTTGTTAAAGTTGTGGATATTGTTTCTGTGTTTGTGTTTGTGGTTGTTGTGTTTGTGTTTGTGTTTGTTGTATTTGTTGTGTTTGTGTTTGTTGTGTTTGTGGATTCTGGAACTTGAAGTTCATACTTTGGTGGTATGATTGCATCTTTTGTGAGGTGATCACTGAGATCCTGACTTTCAGCTAGGCTTAGTACTTGTTCTCTCCATAAGGGATAGTTTGATGGTGTGAGTTTGAGTGTAACAAAGTTACCAACATTCAGAGATAATGAACTCATGATAGAAGCGGAATGGGAGATCGACTTGCTCTGATACCAAGAGAAAAAACAGAATATGGAGAGAAACTAAAGTAGTGTTTATTGATATCTTGATTCAGTGAGAAATACAACTGCAAAAACTACATTATATAGGAATAGAATACATGAAGAAAAACATATAACATGGGAACTACTAAGCCAAGCACATGGAGACAGTCATGGGAGCACACTGTGGGAGCACACTGAGATCATAACAGTCATGGAGGTAACATGGGCGCATGAGATGGAACTGGCAAGATGAGATCGAACTGGTGTTGTCTGGTAAGATGAGGTCGAGCTGGCACTGTCTTGAGCACATGGAGAGCATCTGAAATACTATAATTAAACACTCAACTTGAGCATGAACTTGTTACTCAGAAGATTCTTGAAATCAAACAACATTCTTTAATCATAAACATTTGTCAATGAGTGTAACCTTATTACTTCACACCTTATAACTCCTCATACTATTGACTGCATCATGTTCGTTAATACTAATGCTTCAATCTGGGAGATTTCTGAATTGACTAAGCATATGAACAAAAAAGCTGACATCCGATAAAAAGTTTGACCACAAGACTTCTAAAGAATGATTAGTGATTAAACGGCCAGACTTGTCATTATCAAACAGTTCCAAATAGTTTACACTTTGATCTCGACGTATTGACAATGGCTTAACATCGAGCAAGTTAGGAACACGTCTAGAAATTTCTAAATCCAAATAGTTTTGCTTCTCCATGATCTTTGATACTAATTAATTGTTGATCCAAAAGCAGTTTTTAATCTTGTCTAAAATAAAAGACAGACTATTACCATTAAGCAAGATGCCATCCACATAGACAATTGGGCAAACAAAAACTAAATCATGCTTATAGATAAAATGACCGATCAAAACTATAATTGATTAAAATATCTAAAAGTTTGGTGAACCAACAAACAAAAGAAAAGCATAAACTATAATTGATTAAAATATCTAAAAGTTTGGTGAACCAACAAACAAAAGAAAAGCATAACCCAAACCAAAATCTACAAACAAAAGAAATATCAAAGAGAAGTAAACCATATATAGATGACTTCAACAATATACAAACCAAGGAAAGACTAGAATGAGGAATTGATAACCCAAGGGCAAGTCCATGTAAATCGTGTCATCTAGATCCCCATGTAGAAAATCATTGTTAATGTCAAGTTAAAAAAACTGGTTAAAAGTTGAAAGAGAAATAATAGACTTGACAGTAAGTCTTGTAGCAACACAGGTAAAAGTATCATGAAAAGCAACTTTTGGTAAATTTTGTATAACTTCTAATATCTTCATTAGCATGATACTTAATTTTGTGACTCCACCTATATTTAAATGTTTGTTTACACTACAACACTCCAAGCTTGTTTTGACGGATTTTTTGCACTGAATCCGTCAAAAATGGGGTCATTTTCCATCCGTCCATTATAGTCTTGTCTAAAGGTTCTTTTTTGTCACAAGCTCGAAATTTTGTCACAAGGTCAAGTATGGGACTCAATTTATATAAAGAAATATAAATTCAACTTTTGACGAAATGTTAGTCAAAAATTGATTATTTTATTATTTTTTTAGGTGAGAAAGAAAAAGAAAAATTACACATAAAAAATACTTTTGACGGAAATATAGTCAAAAAATTGAATTTTTTAACACCTTCACAATATTCCTCCGTCCAACCATATCCACCGGGATTAGTTCTTTGGTTTACCCAACTAAGATCATTAGACATCTACAATATGGCATGAAAAAAAGAGTACATATAAGAATAAGATTTTTCATTTTAAATTTACATATACTAACATAAACAACTAATAAATCTATCATGTAATTACACAATAAGAAACATACAATTAAAGTGGTGATAGTAACAAGGATGACATGTAAGTATGCTATTCAGATTTGTACAATACCCAAAAACACAAATTACTTAAGAACTTTAAACATTTATATGTCATACCACTACATAATAAAGAAAAAGATGGTAAATTTTAACAAAATACTTACATTGGTTGAAGATCCATGAATGAAACTAGGATAGAAGATACATTTGTCAAGATTTTGAGGAGTGGAGAAAAGAGAGGAGGGAAAGAAAGTTGAGAAGAAAGGGAAGTGAGTAAGTAAAGTCATATAAAGGAAAGTAAGCTGAAACAGACCTTTTGACGGCTGATACATATTCCGTCAAAAGAATAGGTCGACTTAATTATTGCACTGATGAATTTTTGACAGCAACACCAGAATCCATCACAAGTTCAGACCTTGTGACGAACAGTCAACTCGTCATCAAAAGTATGACTTTAATTAATAATTTTAAAATGTCATTACAATATTGATATATGATCTTTGGACAGATAACTAAATCTGTCAAAAGGTCTGAGAATAAAGAAATGTTATGAGCCAAAAAAAATCATAAAATATAAACCTTTGGATAGACCGTTAGTTCCGTCAAATGCTTCTCGTCATAAGATCAAAATTCGTCAAATGTCCTGGCTCCGCCTAATCCGTCAAAAGATGGCCGCCAAAAATGGCCAGAAGTGTTGTAGTGTTACAAGGAAAGGAACTAATTTCCAGGTGGAATTAGCATCTAATGCATCTAAGGAAATTAATCCATTTCGGATCCATGATAGACTCATCAAAAAATCTAGGTTTCTTGTTGGCAATAATTGTAGCAGTAATTATTTGGTGGAACACAAAATGCATCGGTTTTGCTGATGGTGCATGGAAGAAACTCAATACTGGTACAATTTGTGTAGGCATTGGAGGCTTTTTAATTATTGATGTAAAGACCTCCCGTTTATTTTCTTTCCTCCCTCTAAAGCATGGTGTTTCCTAGAAGCAGAAAGGGATATAAATTTCTTTACTCACTACAAGTTTCTTTGTTCTGGTTTTGAAAATTGATACCATTCCATGCCTGATGGATTAGACAGAAGTAATCTTGCCATATCAAGATTCTTCAGCTTTCCACTCTTCTTCATATCTTACTTGCACCGACACATCTGTAGAAACCCTAAGAAACCTTGAGATTAGCTTTGCAAAGGCACAACTTTGGTCTTCATCCAATCCCTCTATAGGAGTCACTTTGTAGAAACCCTAGGAAACCTTGAGATTAGCTTTGCAAAGGCACGACTTTGGTCTTCATCCATTCCGTATATCGGAGTCTTTGATGACCCTCAGGCGCTGAAAGTTTACCAGCAAAAACATAATATAACTTACTACGTAGATGGTTCCTAAGATATCTTTGATGTCAATATTCTTCGCGGTATTGCTCCTGCTACCGACAATGACATTTCTAAGCCAACTGTTGTATCTACCTCATATTTTGTGTCCAATAAATTTGCAAACACTCTCTCAAATCGTTTTGATCGAAACCCATCAATACAGAGCAGGAAGTTATTGTTGTCACTAGTTGCTGTTAGTGAAGTTAAATGTGAAGATAAATTGGAGAATACCATATACATCATATGTTGAAAAAATAAAATAAAATAAACTTGATTTATGTAGTAGGTTCTAGAGTTATCTTGGAGTATCTCTTTGAAATCTCAAAAGTCTAGTGCATGTACTTAGTAAATAGAAACTCTAGAACTATCTTTCTAGAAATTTGTAGAGTCTTTGTATTTAATTATGTAACTAGAACAATCCATGGAGACCTATAAAATGATGCCTCCATCCACCATTTTGTATAAAGCCAAATCATTGAGTTTATAATATAAGAAGTATTCCTCATCTTAAATATTCTCTCTCCCATTTTAAACGCTTCATCCAACTTTCAAATTTTATTTTCCAACAAAGTGGTATCAAGAGCTTGGTGATCCTCCTAAGAGATGGCAAATAATAGTTCTCCTTTTCAAGTTCCATTGCTCAACAAGAGTAACTACGATAATTGGAGTTTAAGAATAATAGCTCTTCTTGGTGCACATGATGTATGGGAAATAGTTGAGAAAGGCTACAACGAACCGGAGAGTGAAGTTGGTCTATCTCAAGCTCAAAAAGATAGTTTGAGAGATTGAAAAAAGAAAGAAAAGAAGGCTCTCTATTTAATCTATCAGATGAAGATACTTTTGAGAAGATCTCAAGTGCAAAGTCGGCCAAGGAAGCATAAGAGAAACTTTGAACGTCATTCAAGGGATTAGATCAAGTCAAAAAGGTATGCCTTCAAACATTAAAAGGAGAATTTGAATCTTTGCATATGAAGCAAGGTGAGCTTGTCTCCGATTATTTTTCAAGATTTTTAATGGTTACTAATAACCTACAAAGAAATGGTGAGAAATTAGAAGAAGTAAGAATTATGGAGAAAGTTCTTCGATCATTGGATTCCAAATTTGAACATATCGTCGCCATTATTGAAGAGACAAAAGACTTGGAAAGCGTGACAATGGAGCAACTTCTTGGCTCATTACAAGCTTATGAAGAAAAGAAAAAGAAGAAATAAGAGATCATGGAACACGTCCTCAAAATGCGAATTGATTCAAAGCAAGAAGATAGTGATCAAACTCAACAAAGACAAAGCTATGGTCGAGGACAAGGTCAAGGACAAGGTCGTGGACATGGAAGAAGTCGTGGATATGGACGAGGTTGGAGGCCTAATGATGACAACAACATTTAAGGAGGAGAAAGCTCAACAAGAGGATGTGGAAGAGAAACTCCAAATACAAGGTATGACAAGTAACGCATCAAATGTGTTAATTGTGAGAAATTTGAACATTATGCATCCGAATGTAGAGCACCAAGAAAGAATAAATTTCAAGAGAAGGCCCACTATGTTGAAGAAAGAAATGAAGAAGATGGTACTTTGCTATTGGTCTACAAAGATAATGAGAAAATTGAAGATGCACAATGGTACTTGGATAGTGGTGCAAGCAACCATATGTGCGGGAAAAGAAGCATGTTCGTGGAGCTTGATGAATCAATCAATGGCAACGTGGCCCTCGGAGATGAAACAAAAGTGGCGGTAAAAAGAAAAGGTAAAATCCTTATCCGACTAAAAAATGGATCACATCAATTCATATGCAATGTTTACTATGTGCCTAACATGAAAAGCAACATTTTGAGTCTTGGACAACTCTTGGAGAAAGGTTATGATATTCATTTAAAGAATAATTTTCTTGCAATAAGAGAAAATTCAAGTAAGTTCATTGCTAAGGTGCCCATGACAAAAAATAGAATGTTTGTGCTTAATATTCAAAATGAAGTTGCAAAATGTCTCAAGATATGTTACAAGGATTCATCATGGCTTTGTCTCAAGATGTGTTATAAGATGTGTCACTTTGATGACCCTCGGGCGCTCAAAGTTTGCCAGCACAAACATAATCTAACTTACTTCGTAGATGGTTCCTAAGATATCTTTGATGTCAATATTCTCCGCAGTGTTGCTCCTGCTACCGACAATGACGTTTCTAAAGTCAACGGTTGGATCTACCTCATATTTTTTGTCCAATAAATTTGCAAACACTCTCTCTAATCGTTTTGACCGAAACCCACAAATACAGAGCGGTAAGTTATTGTTGTCACTAGTTACTTTAACTGAAGTTAGATGTGAAGACAAATTAGAGAATACCATATACATCATATAATGGCATAACAATATAATCATGAAAAGAACATTACAATCTAAAAGAAAAATACAAATGTTCATCCGAAGTACTGCTAGTAGAGATATTTTTCCTTTGATGCTGATTCCGCAGGGTGCGGTGCTTGCGATTCTAGCATTTAGATCACTGAGTACAGCTTGGCCATAGGGAAGGCCTCTGTTTGAGTTTCGTAAAGGCTCAAGAAAACCAGAATTCTGATAATTATCTTTGACTTCACTATCTCCCCAAGGACAAGATGACTTAACAATGGCTATTCTGGTCTCCTAAGGTTGTCTGTCGAATTCTTCATCTATAAATATTAAGAAGACTTTTAACTCAAAAACATTAAGGTTGAGAATTGTTAGATAAAGAAAATGAGAAATGTAACTAATATCTTCAACTTCAAAGATGATATTTTAACCCTTGTCCAGACAAGGCCTTTTTTCTGTTTGTCTCGGAGTACTATTTGTGACACCATTTCCCGCTGATGCCTTTTCTTCATCTTTTGTCAGGTTCTTCCAGAGGTTCTTCCAGTGAAGGGGTATTTAAGTCAATGATTCCTTCATGGTCATTATCATTTAAGATGATGATCTCCATAGGAGTTTCATTAACTTCGCGTGCAATATCAATTATTCTCAGTTAACTTGTATTAAAGATTTGTAACAATTAAAAGAAAACTTTGAGGTAGAGCTCTTAGATGTAAAATATATCGGAAGGAAAAAAATAGATAGTGAGAAATAAAAAGTACAATAATAAGACGTGATAGAAGTACATCTACCTCTAGCTACTCTGTGCTCAAGTGAAGAATTTGTTCCTACCACGGGAATAGATATCTGAAGGAAATTTTGTTAAGCATTCAACCTTTGCTTTGAGTAAGTGCTCACACTGATAACTCTACGGACACAATTTTCACAGCACGGCCACCTAAAATGAGGAACTATTCCTCGTAGCCTCTTCCATTTACTTTCACTATTTATATGACCTTCAAAGAGGTTGCAAACTTTTGTGTTATGAACTCTCATATCAGCCACATGTTTGCTGACCACACACAATATATTAAATTGTAAGAGGAATTACTTTTTTGCGTGAATAATATTCGAAACATCAAGACAACATAAAATTTTCAAAGCATCTGCATAGAATGCATGAAATATATGATAATTAAAAAATGCAAAATATGGACAAGCAGACAGAGTTACTGTAACAAGAAATGCTGACAGCTTCGTTCTTCCATTCACTGCACAACTGAAGGCGTTGCACTGTATGTGGATATCGATTTATTGGCCTCTACAAGTTGTTCCGAAGTTCTTGAGGGTATAGAACCACACGTCTTCATTCTAAAGAAAGACTACAAGAACAATGAACTTTTATCAAGATGCATAAAGTTGAACTTGATTAAGAGTTCATTGTTCTTGTAGAACAATGAACTTTAAAAAGTGTGGTTCTATAGCCTCAAAATCTTTGGAACAACTTGTAGAGGCCACTAAATCGATATCTGTAGATGGCGCAACGCCTTCAGTTTCATTGTGAATAGAAAAACAAAGCTGTCAGCAATTCTCGATGCGGTAACTCTATCTCCATGTTCATACTTTGCATTATTCTAATTAGCATATACTTCACGCATTCTATGCAGATGCTTTGAAAATTTTATGTTGTCTTGGTGTTGGAATATTATTCACGTAAAAATATCATTCCTCTTACTATTTAATATACTGTGTGTGGTCGGGGGATATATGGATGACATGAGGGTTAATAATTAACCCAAATGTTTGCAACCCCTTTGAAGATCGTATAAATGGTGAAAGTACATGGGAGAGGCTACGAGGACCAGTTGATGTTCTTCATTTTAGGTTGTCGCTTTATGAAAATTGTGTCCGTAGAGTTGTTCGTTCGAGCACTTCCCCAGAGCAAAGGTTGAATGCTGAACAAAATTCCATGCAGGTATCTATTTCTGTGGCAGGAAATAAATTCCTCACTTGAGAACAGAGCGCTAAAAGTAGATGTAATTCTATCATGTTTCAGTATTTCATTTTTTATTTCTCATTATCTGTTTTTTTCCTTTCGATAATTATATTTTTGACATTTAAGAACTCAACCTCGAAGTCTTCTTATAATTGTTATGAATCTTTAATGCAAGTTGATTGAGAACAAATACTATTGCAGCCTTGCAGTCGACGTTAATAAAACTTCTATCGAGGTCATCATCTTGGATGACAGTGATGATGAAGGAGTCATTGAGTTAATTACCCCTTCACTGGAAGAATTGATAAAGAATGAAGAAAAGGCATGAGCCGGAAGTGGTGTCATAACTAATACTATGCGACAAACTGAGAAAAGGACTAGTCTAAACAAGGGTAAAAATATCATCATTGAAGTTCAAGATGATGTTTAGATTTCTCATTTTCTTTACCTAACAATTTTCTACCTTAATGGTTTTTAGTTATAAGTCTCCTTAATATTTACAGGAGAAGAATTCGACAGACAATTTCAGGAGACCAGGAAAGCCACTAGTAAGTCATCTCGCCCTTGGGAGATACTAAGTCAAAGATAATGATCAGACTTCTGGTTTTCTTGAGCCTTCACGATACTTAAACCGAGGCCCTCCCTATGGCTAAACTATACTCGATGATCTAAATACAAAAATCGCAAGTACCGCAAACACCATGCAGAATCAGCAACAAAGGAGAACTATCTCTACAAGCGGTAGTTTGGTATGGGCATTTATAGTTTAATTACAGATTACAGTGTTCTTTTTCATGATTATATTGTAATGCCACTATATTACGTAACTGTTATTCTCCAATTGTCTTCACATCTTACTTGAGTTAAAAGTAATTAGTGACAACAATAACTTATTGCTATGTATAGTTACAGGATCTTTCTCTCAAGTAAAAGTATATGTTTTGTTTTGACTGGAACCAATTAAAAACAATAACAATTTTAAATGTCAAATATTAGTTGACACTAAATAAAAAATAGTAGTTTCTCACTACAAAAAGTGAATAATTTACCAATGTACCAAAAATAATTGCAGGCATGACAAAAGAACATAAGGCATGCTTAAAAATTAGTAGAAACTTAAGGTGCACTGTCCATAGTAAGTTTACTTGAGGGCATTAATGGTATCAAAAGGCTATGGGCCGTGGAACAAATATGGACACATTTGACACTATATGCGTTTGTTTATGTAAGTATTAATGAAAAATGCATGGTTAATTTTGAAATTTGGATAATAATTATGTAGAAATTAGGATAAATATTTGTAGCTATCTCCAAAAATGCTATGAACATCATTCATTAGGCAATGTTAACTGAGAACCGTAATCGAAAACCACCCATAGTTTCAATGTTAACTTTGAGGAAATTCAAAAACAAGGGTTAGTTTTTATAAAGGATGATGTATAAAGCAAGAATATGAAATCCGATATAAAAACCACCAGCTAGATTGAGAGATCCTTCCGATCAAAACTCGAAATATTCAGCAATTGTGTGTATATGCTCTGTATATTTGAAAAATGATGATGTTAAACACAAATAAAAACTCATCATTTATAAGGTTTCAAGGTTCAGTGGGTTAGGTGAAATAGTGACAGGTTTTGTTTAAAATTCAAACTCTCTACAACAAGTAGTAAATTGTCAACCATGTTAGGTAGCCACCATGTTAGGTAGCCACATTTCATGAATTCAACATGTAGGATAACATCTTATCACCGAAACCTGTCAGCCGACCTATCAGCCTATACACATATACACATATTTAATACTTCTAATTATTATGGATTTAAATATAATCACGCAGTAAATTAAGAATTAATCCACAATAATAAACCTACAATTAAATAGACATAAAATTAACAAAATATCATTAATTGATATATGTCAATAAAATATTTATTTAATTATGCTACAATGATATCTCCAGAATAATCATGAAGATAAGCAAATAAAACAAACAAAATCCAGAGAATGAAATTCACTGGCTACAACTAATTGAACAGACATTTTAAAAGATCATGAGAAATTTAACATACCAAGCTCACTTACCAACCTTGAAAAGGTTGCTTCATCCAAAGCTTTAGTAAAAATGTCTGCCAGCTGTTTTTCACTTGGAACAAAATGCAGTTCCACAGTTCCTTCCATCACATGCTCCCTGATAAAATGGTATCTGATGTCTATGTGCTTGGTTCTAGAATGCTGTACTTGATTCTGTGATATTGCAATTGCACTAGTGTTATCACAGAAAATTGGGATCTTTTCAACTTTAACTCCATAGTCAAGTAGTTGATTTCTCATCCATAGAATCTGTGAACAGCAACTCCCAGCTGTTATGTATTCAGCCTCTGCAGTTGAGGTAGATACCGAGTTCTGCTTCTTACTGAACCATGATACCAGCTTGTTTCCCAAGAATTGACAGGTTCCCGTGGTACTTTTTCTACCCATTTTGCAACTGCATAATCTGCATCTGAGTAACCAATTAGATCAAAACCAGAATCTCTAGGGTACCAAATGCCAAGGTTTGGTGTTCCATTGAGATATCTGAAAATCCTCTTGATAGCTACCAAGTGAGATTCCCTAGGATCAGCTTGAAATCTAGCACATAAACATGTAGCAAACATAATATCAGATCTACTAGCTGTTAAGTATAAAAGAGATCCAACCATGCCCCTATAGCTTGTCATGTCCACCTTCTTTTCCTTAGTATTCAGTTCAAGCTTAGTGGCAGTGGCCATGGGTGTTTTTGTAGAAGAGCAATATGTTAAATCAAACCTTTTTAAAAGATCATAAATGTATTTTGTTTGACTTATAAAAATTCCCTCATTCACTTGTTTAACTTGTAAACCAAGAAAATAAGTTAATTCACCCATCATACTCATTTCATATCTATTTTGCATGAGTTCGGCAAACCTCTTGCAAAGTTTCTCATCTATAGACCCAAATATTATATCATCTACATAAATTTGGACAAGTATCATAGAGCCATTGACATTTCTATAAAAGAGATTTTTATCAATAGTACCTCGAATGAAGTGATTCTCCATAAGGAACTGTGAGAGTGTGTCATATCAGGCTCTAGGTGCTTGCTTCAGGCCATAGAGTGCTTTAAGTAGAAAGAACACATATTCTGGAAAGTTTGGATCTTCAAAACCAAGCGGTTGACTAACATATACCTCCTCCTCCAGAATTCCATTCAAAAATGCACTCTTGACATCCATTTGAGAGACTTTGAAATTTGCATGCGCTGCATAGGCCAGGAAGATCCTTATTGCTTCTGACCTTGCCACTGGTGCAAAGGTTTCTTCAAAATCAATTCCTTCCACTTGACAGTAGCATTTAGCAACTAATCTAGCTTTATTCCTTGTGACTATGCCATTCTCATCCATCTTGTTCTTGAATACCCACTTAGTGCTAATCACTGATTTGTCTTTAGGTTTGGGTACAAGTTTCCATACTTCATTTTCTTTCAAACTGGTTTAACTCTTCTTGCATTGCTAAAACCCGGTCTTGATCCAGAAGAGCATGTTCAACTTTCTTAGGTTCCTCTTTGGATAGAAAACTGCTATATAAGCATTCTTCTTGAGTTGCTCTTCTGGTTTGGACCTTTGCATTAGGATCTCCAATGATAAGCTCAAATGGATGATCCCTGGTCCACTTTCTTTATGGTGGTAAGTTTGACCTTGATGAAGTGGCTTCATTTTCTCTGTGTTGATCATTGTGGTTTGTTGTTGAGCTTTGACTGTCGCTACTAGAAAAACGTCAATAGACGTCGGTTAAAAACCGATGTCTATGTAAATCCAGAACCGATGTCTTCGCATATGTAGAGAAAGGTAGGGGTCTTAGACATCAGTTTTTAACCGATGTCTGTAGTAGTTTTAGACATCGTTTCTAATAAAGAACTGATGTCTGTAGTAATTTTAGACATCGTTTTTGCAGTAATATGTCATGCCTATCATGTGAATTTTACGTTTATACAAGATTTATATCATCTTAAACATATGACATGTAATATAAATCAAGACATAAACATCGGTTGTTTAATTATCAACCGATGTCTATGAGTATAATATACATCGATTATTTAATAAACAACCGATGTCTATTATATATTATTACATCGTTTTCTGTTTTTAAACCGATGTCTATTGTATGTTATTACATCGGTTTCTTTTATGAAGCTGATGTGTTTCTATTCTTTTTACATCGTTGTCGTTGCATATAGCTGTGCTGCTGTTACTTTGTCATATTTAACATCAGTTTTTTTTTTTAAAAAGTGATGTCTGATTTATTGAAACAAAACCAAACACTAAAAGTAAACATCACAAAAACTAAATTAATCATTAAACAAGCTATCATTATCAATTAATAGAGATCAACCACAACATTATCCACAAATTGTACACCAACTTATAGCATAAAATCTCCAACTACAATGATCAAACAAACTAAGCAACTACAACTAACCAAACTAACTACAACTACCTGCCAAGTTGCTGAAATAATTATCGGTGGCATCAAGTCCCCGAACCGAAAACAATAAGATCTGACTGCACAGCAAGATTTCAAGAAGATTCTCAGCAGTAATTGTTGGTGTTCACCCACTTAGAAAGCTGCATAAAACAAGTTTATACCATGATCATTATCCAGAGAGTAGAAATCTTAATCTTGTCGAAAGACATTGTTACAAAATATAATAGCAAGAGTTTACACTAATCAGCACCACTTGTTATATGGCTACTAATTAATTAAGCTTGTTTTTAAGATTAATGTATACATTATCATTCACAACCAGAGAACTAGGTAAATAAATGTCACCTCCACTACTGAGCATGTAAATATATATACTCATCACATACCTTCACTACAAAATGACACCAATGTTAAGAAATCAAGTTTCAATCCAGTAGCTTAAAAGTTAAAACCCATGTGATGTACACCTTTGTTTTCTGTTTAATTCATTTAATATTATAGTTACATAATTATAGATAGTGATGTGGAGCAAGAATTTATAGATTACCTTTTTTTATTTTACATGATTCATTAAGAACAAAATTGATCGAAATTTATTTTAAAGTTTAATTATATCAGATAAGTGGATTACTTAAACCTGGCTGGTCATTAGCTTTCTTTGCTTTTTACCATGGCTAATCCTGAAGTTCTTCAATCCACTTTTTCATGACCAGTTTTGCACCAGTATTTGGTCGCATGTAAATCATGCAGCTGCAAATATAGGGCCTTCCATTTTTCCCTGGAGGTGTCAAAGCATTATAGTGGTTCAGAGGTTTCACCTGACTGCAAATGAAATTTTAATCAGTAGTATCTAAATATGGATCATCCTACGTATCTAAATATGGATGTGCAGGTGCTGTAATAAGAAGAAAAGTAGTCATCCTTACTACAGTCATGTCATCCATGAAGTACACATCATGGTTCTCTTGTAAATAAGGAAATGGATCTATTAACCAAACCATATCGACATCATTGTACATGACGTTATACCCAAGCTCCAAGATCTATAGTAGATGGTGTGGCCTCCGGGATGTAAGATTGAAAATTCCCTCTACTTTAAAGAAAAATGAGTGAGTGCAAAATATAGATACTACACACGACAGCAACAACAACAAAGGTGCGAAGAATCATTATATGCACCAAGTAAAGATGACTAACAGACATCAGTACAAGAACATTTGTAATTTTACAAATCAGACTTCCATCCCAGAACTATAAGCATGTTGCTATGTTCCACTAGACCAGTAAGTGTTTACTATACTATTCTGTGGCTTTTACACCTTCATGCAAACTTGATTTAGTTTTTTAATCTATATGCAATAATACATTATTATGAGACATAAGTTTTCTCAGTCTTCGTTTGCACCACATCATACTATATCCTAAAGTATAATTATTAATTTAACATCTTAAGATAATCATTCTGATGTTCTTAAGATAATGAGGGTAAATAAGAGATACGGAGTATTAAGTAATTGTTAAAGATCGATGACCTGAGGAAATGAACACCGCAGTGTACATTAGAATTATAAGCTTCGTAATAGTTGTGTAAAGCATTCAAAACAGCAGTTGGCTTCTGAGAAGTTGCAGCATTATCAAGGTAGACAAGCTTGGATCCATTAATTTCCTATAATGCGGTAGTTTGTTATAGCATCCAATTCAATTATACATATAGAAATTATTACGGTATAGGAATTAAATTAGAGCAGTTGGGGTGTTCCATAGCGTTGCAAAACAGACAGGTAGTCGAATTCAAAAACATTTGGTTAACATGATGATAATAGTTTAATCGAAAAGCAATTAAAAAAATATGTATATACCTGGTGTAGAATAGGGAAATCGGGACGCGTAGCGAGGCCAAGAGAAGGAGAATTAGGGTGGGGGGATTGGGTTTGGGCGGCTAGAGAAGCAGCAGCACATAAACTCCTCTTGATTGGCGCCCATGACTTGAGATTGAACAAACTACTAGTTGTTGTTGGAGGCCTGGGCCTTGGCCTTGTAAAAATTAAGGAACAAGAAGAACAAGGTGTCTTGCTAAATGCTCCGCCTATTGAACTCATCATCATCGCCCCTGTCTTAGCACACCATATACCCAGATTCTAGTAGAAACAAACAAAGAAAGAAAGTAAATGAAGATATTGAAAGGTGTAATCCGAGATTGAAGGTGTAATTGAACAAAATGAACTTCTAGGGTTTGGTTCCAGCAGCGACTTCTAGGGTTTGAAAAAGGGGAAGAAACGGGAGAGAGAGTTTTGGGGAAGAAACGGGAGAGAGTTATGTTTTGTTTTGATATTTTGTTTTGTTTTTGTCTTTTATTGTTTTTAATTTGGGAAAGGACAGAGCGGGAGTGGAAAATATGTTAAGGGGGGAAAATTAAACTAAAAGTGAATGTTTTGGCTAAGGGCGGGGAGAAAATAGAGGGGTCGGTGGTTTCATTTTTTTAAAAAAGGGTTTAGACATCGCTTTACATATTAACTGATGCACAGCTATTAAAAATACAAAGGATAGCGAGTTTCAGTTTTTTTTTTAAAAGGGCTTAGACATCGCTTTACCAATGGACTGATGTACATGTATTCAAAAGACATCACTTTTTAATTCGGTGATGTCCAAAACGCTTTTAACATCAGTGACTTTTCTAACCGATGTCTAATGTGTGATGTCTATTAACAGATTTCTAGTAGTGTGTGAGAAACTCCCCCTGAGTGTATGGCCCTCGAGATTGATGGAGTTCATGCAGATTCATCAACAGATGCTTCAAATTGATTTCCAACTGATGGTGTAAGTTGCTCTTCAACAGGTGGTTCATTCTGCACTTCAACTGATGATACTTGTCTGTTTCTCACACCATTTGATCTCCATTCTTCATCCTCATCTTCACTTTCTTCACCACTTCTCTCATTCTCAAATGAGAGAGACTCATAAAAATCTTCATCTACTAGACCAGATATTTTCTTGTCATCAAAGACAACATGTATGGGCTCCATTACAATGTTTAGTCTTAGGTTGTAGACTCTGTAAGATTTTCCAGCTGAGTATCCAACAAAGATAGCTTCATCTGCCTTTGAATCAAATTTTCCAAGATGCTCACCATGATTTTTCAGTACAAAGCATTTGCATCCAAAGATATGCAGAAAGTTGATTGTTGGTTTCTTGCCTTTGAAAAGTTGATAAGGTGTCATGCCTTTTGCTTGATTGATCAAAGAAATATTCTGAGTGTAGCATGCAGTATTTACAGCTTCTGCCCAGAAGTATGTTGGTAGCTTAGATTCTTCAAGCATTGTCCTTGCAGCTTCAATTAGAGTTCTGTTCTTTCTTTCCACTACACCATTTTGTTGAGGAGTTCTTGGTGCAGAGAATTCTTGGATAATTCCTTCTTCTTCACAAAACTCTATTATTACAGAATTCTTGAACTCAGTTCCATTGTCACTTCTGATACTCCTTACTTTGAGTAAAGGATTGTTGTTGACTATCTTGATGTGATTTATAATAACGTCACCTGCCTTATCCTTAGAGAGCAGAAAGAATGTCCAAGAGAATTTTGAGAAATCATCAATAATCACAAGACAGTATTTCTTCTTTGAGATTGATAACACATTAACTGGTCCAAAGAGATCCATGTGAAGTAGTTGCAAGGGTTGATCAGTTGATGACAATGACTTTGATTTGAAAAAGTCTTTCTTCTGCTTCCCTTTCTGGCATGCATCACACAATCCATCCTTGGAGTAATCCAATTTTGGAATACCTCTAACCAAATCCTTCTTTACCAACTCATTCATTGCTTTAAAACTCAAGTGTGACAGTCTTTTATGCCAAAGCCAACCTTCATCCACACTTGCCTTGCTGAGAAGACATGTAGTCATGTTTGCATTTTTTGAATTGAAGTCAGCAATGTACACATTTCCTCTTCTATCTCCTGTCAACACTACCTTGTTGTCATTTTTCTTGAAAATGACACAAGCTTCAGATGTGAACTAGATATTCTGGCCTTTATCACACAGTTGGCTGACACTTAGCAAGTTATGCTTAAGTCCATCAACCAGTGCTACTTCTTCATTGACAACATTCCCTTGTGAAATCAAGCCATATCCTCTAGTATATCCTTTGCTGTTGTCTCCAAAGGTAATGCTAGGGCCAACACTCTCCTCAAACTTAGTGAACAGGGTAGAATCTCCAGTCATGTGCCTAGAACAACCACTATCCAGGTACCAAAGATTCTTTCTGTGTCCCTGTAGACATCAAAATCAAATCAAGTTGATTTTGGTACCCAAGTTTTCTTGGGTCCTGCCTTGTTAGCCTTTTTATTATTTTTCAAGCCCTTACTACCCAGGGGTTCTGATTGAGTTAAATCAACCTTAACTCTTGGTGTAGGTTTCTGAAAAATAGGTTGTTTCACTTGCTCACATGCATTAAAAATAGATGTATAATTTGGCATAGTCTGTGAAAACATGTTATTCATCATCCATGGCAACTAGGGCATATTAAAAGCATTGTAATATGGATTATACATGAATGACATGTTAGCATAATGACTAGATGCATGAGCAGGCTGGACAAACATGTTTGGCAAAACATTCATAGCACGCATAGGTACTGACTTAGGCATACTAGGCACAGAAGCATTCTTAACAGATTTACAGTTGACAAATAAATGATTAACACTACCACAGTTCACACATTCCTTTCGAGGAGCATATTTATCAGGTGTGTAATTACTATGTTTGTTAATTCCTACCTTGCCATTTCTATTCTTCTTATTAGCCTTGGCCTTAGGTTCAGTCTTTTCTAACTTATCCTTAAATTTCTTAATTGACAAGTTGCCTATGTTTCCTTGTTCAACTGACTTGGTTTTGCTACACTCTCCATTAACAAAGTTCTTATTGACAGGCCCCGTACTTTTTATTCAATTTAGTTAAAGTTGCTTTGCTAACAGGCTTAAGTCTCAAAGAACATTCTTTTTCGACTAAATCACTGTCTGAAGCAACTTCCCTATCAACATCTAACTTAACTTCTGCTAATTTGTGAAAATAATCAACTCCTTGTATACTATAAATTTCTTCAGTTTTAGCCTTTGATCCCTTCCACTTAGCAATTAAGTCTTGTTCCTCTTTTAACTATTTTATTAAACACTCTTCTCTTTTCAGAGCCTCAAGTAACTCATTCTTAGCATCCTGGAAATCTCTTTTCATTGTTTCAAAATCAATTCGTTGAGTTTCTAACAGAGTATTCCTATCACCTATCTTAGCACTAAGATCTTTAATCTTTTTGTTCTCCTTGTTAAGCGATTTTAATGTGACATGGATGTTATACAACTCATTAGACATTTCATTAACAACATTATCACATTCATCTTTGGAAAGTTCAGTTAGGTTTGTAGAGTATACCTGGTTGCTTGCTGAACTAGCCTCTTCATCAGTTTTGTTTGCCATGAGTGCAAGATTGACAAACTCCTCTTCTGCATCCGAGTCACCTCCAACAGCCCAGTCACTATCTTTTGACACGAATGCTCTCCCTTGTTGCTTGAGAAGATCAAAATATTTCTTCTTGTAATCGACAGCTTCAAACTGCTTCTTTTCTTTCTCAGCTTGGGATTTCCTGCATTCATTGGCAAAGTGACCAGCAATTCCACAGCTATAGCATTTGATCTTTGATCTTTCAACCATATCCTTGTTCGGTTAATAGATTTTCTTGAATTGCCCGGTTCCTGCTGGATTCTTCCTGAATCTTAGCTTCGAAAATCTCTTTGACAGAAATGCCAAATACTCATCTAGATCTTTGGCTTCATCCTCACTTAATGCATCAGGTTCTTCAATCATCTTGCTTTTACCTTTGCTAGTTTCAGCTTCACCTTCACAAGTTTTTGAACTTAGTGAGGCTTCTACACTCTTCATTCTTCCACCACCTTGGAGTGTTGGAATATTGGCCACCAAGGCAACAGATCCACCTTTCTTCTGGATTTTCTCCACTTCCTCATCTTGCTGCATTTCAAGCTCATAGGTCTTTAGGATGCCATACAGTCTCTCAAGTGTAAAATCTTTGTAGTCCTGAGAGTTCCTCAACGAGACTGTCACTGGCTTCCATTCCTTAGGAAGAGATCTCAGAAACTTTAGGTTGGAGTCCTTGGTTTCATATTTTCTCTCATACAACTTTAGACCATTCAGTAACTTTTGAAATCTACTGAATATGTCTGTTAGATTTTCACCAGAGGAGTAGTGAAAATGCTCATATTGTTGTATTAGGATCTGCATTTTGTGCTCTCTAACCTGCTCTGTTCCTTCACAGATGGTTTGGATAATGTCCCACACTTGCTTAGCAGTGGTGCAGTTAATGACATTATCAAACATATCCTGATCGACTCCATTGAACAAAATGTTCATGGTCTTCCTATATTTGTGAATCTCCTCCAAGTCTTCATCTGTGTACTCAGCTTTATTCTTTGGAATAGGCCTTCCAGCAGCTACAGTGCTAGCATCTTGACCGATCTAGAGTTGGCCTTCATTGGAACACGAGGTCCTTTCTCTATACAATCTACATAGCCTTCATCGATGGCTGAGAGATGAAGGTGCATTTTTACTTTCCAGTGAAAGTAATTATCTTTGTCAAGCATTGGAATCTTCACGCCTATATCCTTAATTCCCATGGTAGTGATCTTTAAACTTCTTGTATGTTAGAAGCTTGCTTTGATACCAATTGTTAGGTCCAAAAGTATCATAGAAGGGGGGGTTGAATACGATACTACCAAAAAAAATAATTCCGAGAATATATCTTTATTGATAATAAACTTGAAGGGGTGTTACAACTTCTAATCCAATGGATTAGCTTCAAAACCTGAACACTCCTAAGGATAGTTTAGGCATGAGGACCTTCTACCCGACACTTCCTCAAAGCGGGCTAAGCCGGCTTTCCTACTAGATGGACTGTCTAGCAGCTTATACAGAGAAGATATACGAGAGAGAAGAGAGAGTTGTGTGTTGAGGTGTGTTTTTGAAATGAAATACAACAGACCTATTTATAGACTTTAGAAAGTTACTATGCGGCTAATATACGTAACTGATTACGTTTGCCTGCTCCATTTTTCAATTTTCTACCGAACTGCTCCATTTCTTCAATTCCTGCCAAACTTCTTTTCAACAAATTTTGGTTTTGACTGGGCCCCACATGTTTCTACCCACATGCTTTTACTTTGTCAAATGAATAGTAATTTTGGTGACTATTCATATGAATAGTACTATTCACATGAATAGTAATTTCAGTTACTATTCATATGAATAGTAATTTTGGATACTGTTCATATGAATAGTAATTTCGATTACTATTCATATGAATAGTAATTTCGGATACTATTCATTTTCCTCTTAATTTGACATCCTTAAATATTCAGCTTCCAACTAACTAGAGGATATCAACACTGCTCTAAACTCAATCATATCTCTTAACAGTTTTCCTGAGTTAGATACTTCGATTCCTTTATGAAGTGTTGACGTTTAGTGCAACTGGTCTGGTTCACAGATGACTAACATTCACTCGTGGTCTTCGTATCATGTCTTTAAGAACACTGCTAAGAATTATGTAACCATAAAAACTTTATCACTGGAATCTTTTGGCCCTTCAACTGAATCATCTATACATCTTATTTTGTCACTGAGGCTTGATCATGTTAATGAACTTCTTTCAGTAACTGGATCCTTGTTGATGCCTGTTCTTTAAATTTCACGATCCCTGTATAGAGTTAATATTATTTATCTTTTATCCTAGTTGAGTTATATATGTCCTCTATTACATATTACATTATGCTTTACAACAATCTCACCCTCAGTGTTCTTTTTCAATTTAAAATCCCATTTTAGACTTATTGCTTTTCTGCCAGGCGGTAAATCTGTCAAAACCCAAGTCTTGTTCTTTTCAATTGCATCTATCTCGACTTGCATAGCTTTTTTCCACTCTAAATCTTTTACTGCCTGCTCGAAACTTGCAGGTTCCTCTATACCAAGCAACAATATTTCGTCATCAAGTTCAATTTCTACCGTGTCATCGTATATATTACTTAATAGTCTAAACTTCCTCGGTTCAGAACTGGCACTTGAATACGCAGATTCCTCCAAATCACTTGTATACTGATGACTTGAACCCTGTACATGTGATTGCACAGGTGTTGTAAAACCTGAAGCTTGCTCAGTTTCATTTGAATACTTTGGAACATGTTGAACCACCTCTGGCATGCCAATTATGACAAACTGACTATAAGTTGCATCGTCTTTCTCTTCTGTAGTAACCCAGTTCCAACCTCTACTTTCTTCAAAAAAAAAAGGTCCCTACTCACACTTAACATGCCAATCATTGGATCATAGAGTCTGTGAGCTTTGCTTCCAGGTTCTTTTCCCAAATACACTATTTTCTTGCTCCTATCATCTAACTTCTGCACATGTTCCTCCGGTACCTTCATGTGTGTAAGACACCCAAAGATTCTTATAAAACTCAAGTCTGGCTTCTTTCCTTTCCATGCTTCGTATGGGGTTTCACCTTTCAGCACTTTTGTTGGTACCCTATTCAAAATATAAACTGAATGTCCCACTGCCTCTCCCCAAAACATAGATGGCATGTTCTTTTCTTTTAAAAAACTTCTTGTCATTGCTAACACCGTTCTGTTTCATCTTTCGACGACACCGTTCTGTTGTGGAGAGTACGGTGCTGTCAAGTGTCTCGAAATCCATACATTTTCACAATATGACTGAAATTCATCCGAGGTAAACTCCCCACCTTGATCTGTTCTTAACACCTTGACAGTCGTTTTTTCTTCATTTTCAGCCACCATTTTGAACTTCTTAAAAGCTGCCAGTGCCTCACTTTTGTGCTTCAACATGAAGACCCACATATTCCTGCTATAGTCATCAACAAACAGTATGAAATACTTGTTACCAGCTAGGGTAGGTGGAGATATTGGTCCGCATATATCACTGTGTATTAACTCCAGTTTTTCTTTGGCCATAAAATTCGCCTGTGAAGGAAACGGTGACCTGGCTTGCTTTGATAATAAACAACCACTACACACTTCTTTTGGTCGAGTAAATTCTGGGATTCCTCGTGCCATACCACTAGCTGACATAAGTTTCATAGCATCAAAGTTCACATGCCCAAGGCGGGCATGCCATAACCAAGACTCCTCTTCAGACTTAGATAATAAACATGTGGTTGTTCCTTCCTCGATAACAATTCTATACAATCTATTAGATGACCTTTTCACCTTCAACAGTAGTTTATCACTTTTATAAAAAATCCTTAAGTATTCACCAAGTAACACAACTCTATTACCAGATTCCGACAACTGCCCTAAACTAATAATATTATTGTGCAACGAGGGAATATAATATACCTCAGACAATAGTCGTTCTTCGCCATTATTGCATTTGAAAGCAACAGTGCCTTTTCCCTCGATTTTTACCATGGAACCATCTCCAAATTTAACTTGCCCAATAACACTTTCAAGATACCAGAGATTTGAATTCACCCCAGTGTCTTCACTTGATCTCAATTTGGGACATACACCTTCCTCATTGACAAGCATCACTTCTGGGACTTTCTCCCCACACTCTGTGAATAATAACGTAGGCTCTTCATCCCGAGTTAGAGATAGATTCACCTCTTGAGGCTGGTCCTTTGCACTGTCCTTCTCTTTTACACGATTGTCTCTTTGCGGTTTACGACATTTACTTGCATAGTGCCCATACACGTTGCAGTTAAAACATTTTACTTGACTCATGTCTCTACTCGCTATGTTGCCTCTGTTTGAATCCACATAACGATTATGGTAGCCTCTTCCAGTACCACCTCCTCTATGAAACGTACCTCCTCTGTTGAAACCTCTACCTCTGCCACGAAAAGTATTCCCTCTTCCTCTTTGGCCGGAAGAAATAGTCCCAGAACTTTTGTTTGTTCTTTTCGACCAATCCTCCTGTGTAAGCAATAACTGGCCACCAGAATGTTCAGATTTCCCATTCATCCTTTCTTCATGATCTTTAAGGCGACCTACCACTTCTTCAACAGTCATCACTTTAAGATCCCCAAATTGCTTTATGTTTGAGGCTATCTGAAGGAATTTATCCGGAACTGCTCGTAGTAATTTCCTCACAACACTCGATTCTTCCATTGTTTCTCCAAGAACACGGATATTTGTCACAAGTGCACTCAACTTTATACTAAAATCATCAATTCTATCCGTTTCCTTCATTATAAGAGACTCAAACTGTACCTTTAACATTTGCACTTTTGCTTCTTTTACTCGCTCCACACCCATACACATCGTTCTAATGGCTTCCCATGCCTCCTTCGCGGTTTCTTTATCAGCTATGGCTAACAATACTTCTTTTGAGACTCCTTGATAGATTGATGCAAGGGCTACCTGAACCGTCTTGTCTTCTACGATTTCTTTTGGATCCTTCTGCTCAATTGCATTCCAAACTCCTTGCGCTTTCAAAAACACTTTCATCTTTATTGACCACGCCGTGTAATTGCTCTTGGTTAGCATCGAGTAGTTCAAACCTACAGTACCTCCTTCTGCCAAACCTACAGTACCTCCTTCTTTCGCCTTGAACGTTTCCATCGTTTCCTTAGTGTGTTTGGGTTTGGGTTGATATTTAGGCATACAACAGCCTAAACTCTATTGCTCTGATACCAAATGTACGAGTAAAGCTACTGTATTCAGAGTGTTCATAGAGAGGAAAAAACTGTTCTTCTTATTGATAAAAACATAAAATGATTACATGCTTAAATAGGAAAAAACAACTAATACATTCTGAAAATAACAGGAATGATGATCTTATCATCTTATCATCTTATCACTTTATCTTATTCTTGCCGATCAAGCTAAACGCATTCAGACTCCTATAATCTCTCAATTATGATTGTCTTAATCATGTTGACATATCAACATTTATTTCCTTAACTAAAATATATAAGAATATATGTTTGAATTAACTAAATATCCCAACACATATTCTCAGATACCTTCCAAGGTGATTTTGCTTACTTCACCTTGGTGTAATACCAGCTCATCAATATGGTGTAAAAGAGAAGTTCATTTCTTCTATACAAATTACCAGTGTCTTCAAATGGACGGTAATTAATAAATTCAACCTGAAAGGATTCCAGTATGGGCCATCCAGTGTTAATGCTTCAACCTTGCTCCTGGGATCAACAATTTTAATCTTTTTCAACCCTAGGCAGTTTTCAAGGGTCAAGTACAATAGGGATTCACAACGGCAAAAAGTAAGCCCGTTATATTGTTAGGAATGTACATGTCTCCAAGAAGAAGTGATTTAATTAAGGGACTTCAAACCAGTGATAGATATTAAAGTTTCAGTAGAAAAGAGAGGCAGGAATACCCGGAAATAAGATGGCGTCATTAGTGATCATAAAATCAATCTCCTCAATCCCAAGAATGCACCTGCAAGGAAGTACAATCCAAGAAAAGATAAGCATTCATGGTTTGAACAAGATAGACAAATGCAAAAATTCATAATTTATGACCGAATTATTTCCCTTGTACTGCACATGTTGTGCATAGCAAATATTTTGGACTCAAAGCAGAACTCGTATTTAAGCTCCGATTCTCGACATTAATCAAGAAACAACATACTCAAGGGTTGAAATGAAAATGTCCAAATATTAATATGTGGAGAGGCACGAGGTACCTATGGAACCTTAGACTAAGCGTGAGACCCAAAGTGCACACCTTGCTTAAGAGACATTCAAGAGTTAGACTAAATTAAAAAAAATATCGAACTATCAAACATGGCATATTAACAAATTTTCTATTGATCAAATACTAAATAACAACTCCTAAATACTTGAAATTATAGTCTATAATATTGATACTATAACTGCACAACAAATTCAAGGTGCTTAGAAAAAAAAATCTTAATATATAGAAGTAATTTTGCACAATCAACACTGGTGCATATTACCATATGCAAGTTTCTGAACTATATCTGCCAATGCACATTTCTACCACCATATCTTCCATACATATCTACATATACATTTATATTTCATCATAAATGTAATTAAACACATGTATACAAAATTATATTTCATCACATATGTAATTAAACACATGTATGTATGTACCACGAACACAAAACCATAAAAACATACATGTACATATACAAGCACATATATAATAATTAGGTAAAAAATTAGAGATATACTAGTAAGTAATGAAGAAATTTAGGCACCCACCAATCAATAACAAACAAGATAGAATAAGCAACATTACCAAATATCTTATACGTAGCTTCTAATGTAGATAAAGCCTAAAACTGATGCAAAATGATATCATGGATAATTCCATTTTTACGGTTCCGTTGTTGATAATTTTTTAATTTATTCAAATGTTATCCTTCTTTACATTGTAATCCAAGACACCAATTGGAAAACTTTCTTAATATACAGAACTAAATATGCACAAACACAAACTGTTGCAAATTACCCGTGCACATTTCTACACATATCTAGCTACCGTACACTTTTGGACAATCATTTATCATATTTGTCTAATATCTATTAAACCATTAATGAGAACACAAAAGAATGATTACAAAAAATATATCAACCCAAATCTATATCCATATTTATACTATTATATAAAAGTCAAAATATTGAAAGTTTTGGTAGTACTGAGTGAATTTACTTATTTACCTTTCATTATAAAGAAAAATAAATACACCTAAAATAAATAATAACATAATATAATTAATGGTAATTAGTCGAGATATTCGCTTTTATAAACACCTAAAAACATCAATCGTATCATATCTTTCCATCATTAGTATTTCCTTTCGAATTAAAACACGTTATAATTAATGGTAATTAGTCGATTAACATAATAAAATTAATGGTAATTAGTCGATTGTCTTTTTCACATTAGTATAATAAAATTAATGGTAATTAGTCGATTGCATTTTTCACATTTACTTTTAGTTAAATATATTACCTTTTATAAACAACTAAAAACATCAATGGTATCATTTCTTTCGATCATTAATATTTTTTTTTCGAATTAAAACACGTTACTTTTTAATTTAAAACAAATCTTACAATCATCAATATATACCCGAAAATATAAAACCATAATTTTCAAGAAAAATATAACACCTAAAATAAATAATAACATAATATATTTAATGGTAATTAGTCGATTGCCTTTTTCACATTTAATTTTAGTTATACTATTATATAAAAGCCAAAACATTGAAAGTTTTGGTATCTATTTTTTGGTACTGAGTGAATTTACTTATTTACCTTTCATTATAAAGAAAAATAAATACACCTAAAATAAATAATAAAATAATATAATTAATGGTAATTAGTCGAGATATTAACTTTTATAAACACCTAAAAACATCAATCGTATCATATCTTTCCATCATTAGTATTTCCTTTCGAATTAAAACACGTTATAATTAATGGTAATTAGTCGATTAACATAATAAAATTAATGGTAATTAGTCGATTGTCTTTTTCACATTAGTATAATAAAATTAATGGTAATTAGTCGATTGCATTTTTCACATTTACTTTTAGTTAAATATATTACCTTTTATAAACAACTAAAAACACCAATGGTATCCTTTCTTTCGATCATTAATATTTTTTTTTCGAATTAAAACACGTTACTTTTTAATTTAAAACAAATCTTACAATCATCAATATATACCCGAAAATATAAAACCATAATTTTCAAGAAAAATATAACACCTAAAATAAATAATAACATAATATATTTAATGGTAATTGGTCGATTGCCTTTTTCACATTTAATTTTAGTTGAAGATATTACCTTTTATAAACAGATAAAAAGATCAATCGTATCATATCTTTCAATCATTAATATTTCCTTTATAATTAAAACACGTTACCTTTTTAATTTACAACAAATCTTACAATAATTAATATATACCCGAAAATATCACAGCATATTTCTCAATTATTAATAAAATATATTAAAAATCGTATATGTTGTTTATAATAAGGAAACATTAATATTATTTATAAACATGAGTATGTTAAATTATATTAAATTAAAATTAAAACAATTATTAAAATAATGATTATATAAAAACATAATTATAATATTAAATAAAATTTATAATATAATATAAGAAACCCGTGCATTTCACGCGTTATAAGCTAGTATTATAAATTAGTGCATAGCCAGTACCTCAGGTTTGGTATTATATTGAGGTTCGGATAAATTTTTACATTGATTTTGACCCATTGGATATTCCATTTTTTGGTTTGGTATGTTTGGATCCAAATCCATTAACCCATTATTAATTATAGAAAGTTAGTATGCAAATATAAATATCATTATTACTATTCTTAATATTTATGGTAAGCTCATTCATAAAAATTTGAATTAATCTTCTAATTTTGGTAAACTCATGAATGTATTTTATCATATAACAATATAATAGTAAACTTAATTAAATTTATTTTTAAATGTATTTTTTGTAACATATAAAAAGAGTAGTGCTACGTATCCCGAATATTTTCCCAAAAAAATTCTCTAACGACATGGCATAACACATGGTTGATTTAGTTGGTGCATGCATATGAATACACGTGAGATCCCATTTTATTATCTAAATTTACCTAATGTATAAGTGTCATATCAACATTTGGGAAAAAATTTGGGAACGTTTAGGATACCTAGCTTTTTCTTAAATAGTATTGTATTAATTTTTTTTCCTTCAAAATTATATTATTTGATTTTAAACATAAAATTATTTTAATTTTTTATTTTACTATTATTACTAAATATTATAATTATTATAAATAAAATTTTAAGCTACCGTATGCGTAGCTTTCCTTCAAAATTATATTATTTGATTTTAAACATATAATTATTATAATTTTTTATTTTATTATTACTAAATATTATAATTATTATAAATAAAATTTAAAATTACCGTATACCTAGCACTGGCTATAATCTAGTGTAATTAAACGTGTATATATCTGCACGTACACAAGAAAAATAAATAAATATATATATATATATATATATATATATATATATATATATATATATATATATATATATATATATATATATATATATATATATATATATATATAGAAGTAGGTGCCAAAATAATAATCAGTAACAAAGAAGAAATATAGTGGATACTTCAAATTATGAGGCCCGACAACAATAATGAAGAAAATAGAATAAACATTCTTGCCAAATATCTTAGAACTTGTAATGTGAAATAAACCCTTGTGAAATAAATCCTATAATTGAGGTAGACCTGTGAAATAAATCCTAAAATTGATGTAGCCAATTATTCCATGTATGTGAGTGTCACCATTCATATACATACATATATATATATATATATATATATATATATATATATATATATATATATATATATATATATATATATATATATATATATATAGCGGTAGATAAAATAAACATTTTTATTAAATATCTTAGACCTTGTAATGTGAACTAAATCCTAAAATTGATCTGTGGCCACCAATTATTTCATGTGTGAGTGCCATCTATATAAAGGGGTCGGGATATAATTGTAAGAACCATAATGTACTAAAATTTTATTTACCAAAACAATTGCTTAAATTTAAAAAAATTACACCTTATATATGTTATATCATAATTTGTTTGTCATAAAGAAAATGTATTTCAATTACTAAAACCAAGTATAAATAGGTTTTATGATTAGAATAGAATTCTAAATATTAATTTTTTTAAAAAAAACTTTCGACATTGCACAAAAGCCATTACTAATTTATTTTTTCTTTAATTTTTGAATAATTACAGTTACGTAATTATAATTGTTATACTATCATTAAATAAAAAAATATTTCGCTTGTCGACAATAAAATCGTGCCAATCCGAATTTTATATTTCAAAATAGAGTGAAAACAATAAAGTGAGCATATAAAGTGTAACAAAAATTTATTTAATATATTTATTTTAGCTCTAAATGATTATATTCGATTTTTTTCGAACTTAGAAGTTCTTTATTTATTCTAGTAAAAAATCAAAATTTATCCAACTAAAATCAAACTCAAAACAAAATTTAATTAATATGAGAAGAAAATTGTATAAAATTGCAAATGTACGAATTCAAAAAATTTAATTTTTTGTAGAAAATAATTAATGGATATTATTAATGATAAATTATCTGCTACATACATAAAAGGCATAGGTCACGGCCTATTTGTATTTAGAGGATCCTACTCAACTTGAATTAGATTTTAATAAGTAAATAATATATAAACTGTCACAGATAGTATTATTGGTAAGAAGAAAGAAGATTAAAGTCAATCTACAAACTTGAAGATTAGTACATTGCCTCAGTGAAGTATTTAATGAATTGGATTTATTTAGAGTGACAGAGATTTCTAAGGGGATAGATGAAGAAGAGACAGAGTACAAAAAGAGTTGAAGAGAGATGAGAAAAGAAATAGACCACATTATAAATTCATAAGTAAAGAACAGTCATTGGAGTTAGTCATTCATGAACCAGACCGTGGCGTCAACAAAAAATTCAGTGGCACTTCTTTATTAGTTTCAGTGGTTCAAAAAGAAATTAAGATAATCAAAGGACTCATAATTATTCTCCTTTAATTAATTAAATCAAGTAGTAGATTTAATTTCATTAAATTAATTATTAGATTAATTAAATCAGAATAATTAATTAAGGAAAAGTAATCCAATTGTTTAAATGATTGAAGTAAAATCATTTAAATCTAGAAAATTGAATTATCAAGACAATCCAAGTTGTCTTGCCGATTGTGTTAATAGAACAAGCCTAATTGTCTTGGTGAACAGAAATGGAATGTCTTGTTGCAGATTGTCTTATTAAGTCAAAGTTGAAGCCTGCCATGACAATTGAACTGTATTGTCGACTGTCTTGCTAGAAGAAATGGTTGTCTTGCCGATTGTCTTGGCAAGTAAAAACAGAATGTCTTGGTGGAAAAGATTGTCTTGCTGAATGTCTTTCAAAGTCAGATGATGTCTTGCTGATTATCTTGGTGACAAGGAAATGTTTTGACAATTATCTTTCATGAACAAAATGATTTGCAAATGGACAGGGAATTCAAAGACTTAATCAACATAAATATCCTGGTGGCCATTCAACACAATCACTTATCATTTCATCAGATCAAAAAAAGAACCCAACAAAACTTTCTCATCTTTATTATCTTCTGCAAGAGCAATTAATTTCCTATAAAATCATGTTCAAATCATTTGTAATATTTTATCCGCTGGGACTTGTTTGTTTACTACTCTTGTACTATTATCGAGTTTTTACTTCTAATCTATATCTCAATTTTGATTAACAGATCTAGAAAAGTACATGTCAAATTTTCTAATTTGTTGTTATTAACTAGATATTACTCTATACTGTAAATTGTAACAACCCTCAAGTTTAATATAAATTATATTTAACTTGAACTTTGTTTCATTTAATTCTGCTCAAATTTTTTTGGACTAAAGTTAGAATTTACCAAACAAATTTCGATAGTACAGTGCTATTTGTATTCAACCCCCCTTCTACAAATAAATTGGACCTAACAATTGGTATCAGAGCCATTTGATTGAAGCAAAAATCAAGATCTTATTTTTAATTACTCAATTAAAAATCAACCCCGAATTTTTAACTCAATTAAAAATTCATCATGTCAACCCAAAAAGTTGGTAATGTTAAGATACCTGTGTTTGATAGAAATAACTATGAGTTATGGAAGAAGAAGATGACTCTTTTTCTTCAAGTTTCCAACCCCAAATATTTGGGAGTATTGAAAAGTGGACCAAAAATTCCTATGGTCTATGAACAAGAAGTAATTGTGGATAGAGTTGTTGTTACTTTTGGAAGGGCATATCAAAAGGATCCTGGTTCTTTTACTCCTGATGAAGCGGAGGATGATTCACTTGATATTAATTTACAACTCATTTTAGTGGAATCCCTAGATGCAGTAATGTACAGTCATGTTGTGAACTGTAAAGATGTCAAACACATTAGGAAGATCATTGGAACTATCAATGAAGGAACAGATAAAGTTAGGGAGAACAGGTTAGAGATCCTAACCTCTGAGTATGAACACTTTAGATCAGCTCCTGAGGAAGGTATCCAAGAAGTTTTTGAAAGATACAACAAGCTGGTCAACAACTTGCATCTGCATGGCAAGTATCATACACTCAGAGAGATTAACAAAAAGTTCCTTCTAACGATGCCTTCTCATCTGGAACATAGGATCACTGCTATAAGGGAGTCCAGGGACATGAATGAAGTTACCCTGGAAATAAGGGTGAGCAAAAAAATTCGACGACTGGATTATCCAATTTTTCGATCCGGTATCCGATTATGAAAATCCGAAAATTAGGATATTCGATCCAAAAAAACTGGACCGGATATCCGATCCGGAGTTTTTTTATGAATTCGGATACGGATCCAGATCACAACTTTTTACAAATCCGGATATCCGGATCCGATCCGGTTTTCCATATTTATTAAAAATTAGTTTTTTTATTTAATAAATAATGAACTTATTTTAGATAAATAATTCAACATTAAACATATTAAAAAAAAGTAATGAATTATCACTAATAAATTAATGAATTTATTGTGTATCACCTAAGTTTATAAGCATTTTAGGTGTAAAAACTTAAATAAGGATGTACTTAAAGGTGAATTTATAAATACAACTCTATATATTTGTATGTGAAAATTTCGGAACCTCATGTAAGTTTTCCTAAATCATCCTTGATAAATATTTTCTCTTACTTAATCATTTTATCCAAAGTGATTGATTAAGAAATTAAGATGTTAAAAACAATAAAAACAAAGCAAATGGAAGAATAATTTTTTTTAATAATAATTTTCACTTAAAATTATGAATTTGAGAGCTCTATCCCGTTTATGTTGATATTTAATCAAAAAATACGTATTCAGCAATCAAGTGACAAACTTACTGTCAATTGTTTGCATACTTTGAAACACATAATATTATTAATACTTAATTTGCTTTATTTAGGAAATGTGGCCACTACTTTTGGGATAGGCAAAAAAGGATTTGTGGCCAATATAAACGGAACGAATAAAGTATTAATATCTCTTAAAAAATATTTATAAGAATTCATTAAAAAAATGAATGCTAGTTTATGATAGGTCAAAATAAAATTAGGAAAAAAAATGAATATACACATGTTAAAATATGAGATGATGATATCTAAAATTTTATTAATTAAATTTTCATTTATAAAGTTAACTACAACTTATTGAAAATGTAATAAAATTCATTTACTTGTACAAACTTAACTAAATTTTACTTAATTAATTCGGATCCGGATTATCCGATTTCCGATCCAATTTAAATGGATATCCGAATTGCGGATATCCGATTAAACCAGAACCGGAATAGATTTTTCATGATCCGAAAAACCGGATATCCGATCCGAATTTTAAAACCGGACCGGATATCCGGTTTTTCTCACCCCTACCTGGAAAGACTCTTTGGCATCCTAAAAACCTATGAACTGGAGCAAGTTTAACAAAGAAAAATCTATGGCAAAGGCATTGTTGTGAGTACATCTACAGCTATAGTGGTTAAGACTCCAAAGGAAGAGGAAACTAAGGTTGTTCAACCTTACAGTTCAGACAGGGAATTGATTGTGGTGGAGCATGGTCAAACATTTGTCAATCAGGAAGGTGGAGAGTTCTATTCACTAGAGGAGCTGGAGCAATTGGAAGATGAATCCGTGGCAATAGTTGTGAGACAATTCAACAATTTCAGATTTAGAAGAAACCATAAGTTCAGATTCAAGTCCAACAACAATAGATTCCATAGAGGAGGTACTTCATCCTCTAGTAGCAGGGGTGGCTGCAAGACTAGAGTTATGGACAGAATCAAGATTCGTTGCTTCAATTGCAGTGAACTGAGACACTTCACAACTGATTGTCAAAAACCTAAACAAGGTCAAAGGAAAGAGTATGCTCCAGAAAATAAGAAGGCAAGAAAAGCCTATTTAGCTACAGGAAAGAGTTGGGATGATCCAGATAGTGAAGAAGAAGAAGAAGTTGGCAACCTTGCATTGATGGCCAATTCTGACATCACCACTGGTCCTAACTCTCAGGTAAAATTTACTGACTCTGAGTTAGTACGTCATCTTGGTAGTAGCTTAGATTGTGCCAGTCGAGAAAATGCTAGAATAGTTCAATTAAATACTATTCTTGAAAATGAAGTGTTAAAACTTAGGAAAGTGCATAATAATCAAGACAGGCTAAAAGAAGAAGTATCATTTTTAGAGAATAGAGTTAAATGATATGACAATTAGAAACTATTCAGAATGACAAAATAGCTGGACTTGAACTCAAGGTTAGTGCTATGTATAATTCCTGCAATGTAGCTAAGGAGATGTTCAATAAGCAGGCTGTAGACCAATTCGTGGGAATAGGATTTGGTTACAACGAGGCTGTTGGCATGTTAGGCATTAATTCCCCTAATACTGTTAGTGCTGAGGAAAGGGGAATACCACGTGTGCTTAATGGTATTAAAGAACCCCTCTTTAGAAAGTCAGTTGCAGAACCACCAAACTTGTTTTCGATCATTATTAAAGAAGAGTTGAGAACTGAGGACATTGCCAATGGGAATGTCCAGAATAATATAAAATTGGTTAAGGACATTAAAACCAAGAATGTCAGCTCTAAACAAGTGTCACTTAAAGTGCCAGTCAAGGTTTTTGAAAAAACTAGTTCCTCTAAGATTGGATTAGGTAGTAATAATGTGAAAAGGAAAAATAACATGTTTGATATGCATGCCATGCCTGTAATTGATGCATCTCATAAAACGTGCGGTATATTAAATTGTATGTCTTGTGCATTTAATGTTATGTCAACTTACTTTAATTGCATGCATGCAACTTCTGCTATGAGTGCTCCGAGACAATTTGTAAATTGCAATAAGCATTCTAAATCTACAACTGTTAGTCCTTTTAAAATTAGGGCAAGGACTTCTAGTCCTCCTAATATTAGGAAGGAGACATGGTCACGTAAGCCTAGTCAAAAGCTGACCAAGGCTATTTATAAGGTGAAATGTCCAGTTGTTCAAAATGACATTATTGTTGCAAAAGAGACATGGAAACCCAAGATGAAACAAACGATTGTTAAATCTGTTTATAGGCTTAAACATCCAGTCATTAAGCAAGATGTTGGTGTGAAGATAAAGAACGTGTTTTTGCCTGACAAAGGCCAGTTTTTCAAGTACTCTTGACCCAATCAGATTTGGTTTCCGAAGAAAGTTTGACCTATTTATCATTGAAGGGTATGGATCCGGTTGATCGTGTCATGTAGATTTTAGATAGTAGATGTTCGAGGCATATGACCAGAGATAGAGCCCTGCTGACAAATGTGGTGGAGAGAGCCGGCCCAGTGGTTACCTTTGGAGACAACAACAAAAGTATAACTGATGTATGGTAGACTGGAATCTGGAAATGTTGTCATTGAAGATGTATCTTTTGTGAAAGTATTTAAACATAATCTGCTCAGCATCAGTCAATTCTATGATAAAGGTAATGATGTTTTCTTCAACAAAAAGAATTGTCTGATTTCACATAAGAGGAATGAACAGCCTGCTCTGTTAGGAGTAAGGAAAGGTAACTTGTATGTAGCCGACATGAACTCAGGAAGCAAGACTGATGTCAATTGCTTCTCTTCAAAAGCGTCATTAGATGAGAGTTGGCTATGGCACAAGAAATTATCTCACTTGAACTTTAAGACAATGAACTCCTTGGTTAAAAGGGAATTGGTGAGAGGTTTCCAAAGATGGAATTTACACCGGAAGGTCTGTGTGAGGCTTATCATAAAGGGAAGTCCAAGAAAGTAACTCACAAGAGAACTGAGACATCTGCAATAACTGAACCTTTACAGCTACTGCATATGGATTTGTTTGGTCCAGTTAATGTGATATCAATGTCAAAGAAAATATACGCTTTAGTGATTGTTGATGAATTTTTCAAGTACATATGGGTTTTGTTCCTAAATTCTTAGGATGAAACTCCACAACTTATTGATCATATTAAGTTGATTGAGCTGGATTCAAAGTTTCAAGTAAGAGCTATAAGGCCAGACAACGGAACTGAATTCAAGAATGCAGTTCTAAATGACTTTTATGCTGGCAAGGGCATAATTTCCGGCTCTTTTCTATAAGTGATCTCATCCCGGCCCTGTCTATTTCTGAATTGTCTTCGATTTATTATCCGATATCTCTCCTATATGCATGCGTAGTAGCTAATTTTAGCTTTAATTTTCTTTCTTTGCTTGTGTTGGGTAGCCCAGGGCTTTTTGTGTTTTATGGTTAGAGGAGTCACCGCTATGAGAGTATTATTTCCTTTATCTGACCCTAGTAGCTCTTCTTCTTGCAACAGCTCTACTGACAATAGCCCCAAATTGGTAGAACTAGATTGGTGTATAATGGCCAAGAAGAAGAAATCTCTTCCCGTAATTAAGCGAATAGTGAGTAAAGACTTAGGCCCGGGGCACAAGCTGAGCGATCCTGACGATAGTTGGATGGATACCCAGTATTATTTCGTTAGGAAGGATCTTGAAATCCCCCAAGCTATTTTTCTATAGGGACCTTAGTACAAAGTATGAAGATAACCCCGATGTGAGGGCAATGACGGCTTACGATCAGGCTTCTCTGGACTTGAAGTTTGGGAATAAGCATAGGTCAGAGATGGATGTGGCTCCCTGTAAGCCAAAGTTTCATGATGTTGAGTAGGACCAAATATTCTGGGCTACATTCCACTTGGATGAAGCGATCGAATGGAGATGGCCCGAGCCCGGAGAGAAGGTATATCACAGATTAGAGGGTAACTGGGTGGGGGTGTGGCTAGAACATTTGAGGTCGGGGTATCACCCTCAGTGACACCAATTTATCAAATCCCTATGCCTTTTTGAATATGGAATTCAAATCACCCAACTCACGCCAAATGCTGTGAAATGGATTTCCTTTTTTCTGGGGTGCTGCAACGCCGCCGTGCTCTTACCCACTTTCAAGCTTTTCCATCACCTGTTCCAGCTGGTTCGCTCAAACAACATTCTCATGTTTGAGTTTAGGTTCCGGGCTACTTCTTGCGGGTACTCAACCTCAGTCTCCAAACCCCGGGCCATGTTTCCTTCATTGAAAGGGTAAAATAGGGAGTTTGTATATTTGAGAGGGCTAGATATCCGGTTTATTCCTGTCTTCCATGAGAACCCCCTTGCCATGACTTTCCAGGTTTACGATGTTCAGGAGGAAGGGCTGGACCAGATTTATGCTTTCTGCCGGGGTCTTGGGAGGTTGCTAAATAGGGATGATATGATGGATCATCATACTCTTTTTGAATTAGGATATAAGTATGGGCTTCTTTTTCCTTATAATGATTTATTTCTTTTTATGTCGCTTGTCTGGGTTAATTTGTTTCTATTGTGTGGTGCAGGCTTGACGAGCTATAACCCGGGCCACCAAGGGTTGATAAGTATGTCAAAAGAGAATGAAGCTCTGGCCACCGCACTCTGGGGTCTAAGAGGCATTCGAGATAACATCCAGAAGGCCTTGGGCGAGGGTAGTGGGTCGCAAGCTAACCCGGAGGGGGTCGAGGACTCAGGACCCGGAGATAGTAAACCTCGAGGAGAATAAGGAGGATTTTTCTGAACAACTCCAAGCAAGGAAATGCCACAGGAAGGAAATCTTGCAGGAATGCTTCGGGACGATGGAAGCTAATTATGTTGCCGAAAGGCACGAGGATTATATTCCAAGGAGTTCAAAGGGTGGTACCTATGTTCCGGCTCCCTTGTATCTGGAGGAGAAGAATTTCATAGGGTTCCTGGCTGAGCTTTCATAGAAGGCGGGGTGGGAAGATATGGGGAATACGAAGACCTACAACTTGTTGGCAGAGATGATGGCGGTATATGGCCAGGTATTCCTTTCATCCGGGTTCTATTTTTTTCATTTTCTGAGTTGTGTTTACCTTGAAATAACTTGTTGTTGCCTATTTTTTATTTCGCAGCAGGTTGTGCGGCTGTGTGTCGCAAGGAGCTTTTAATTGCCGATGAGGCCCGGGACATCCTTAGTTCAACCACTGAGAAGTAGCAAGAAATAGGGAAGCTGCAAAAAGAGCTGAATGATATTCGAACTTCCTTTGATGAGTGGGTTAGCTAGACAAAGTCGAGCTTAAAGGCTGACACGGATGCTCGCAAGAAGGCGGAGAGTAAGCTGTAAAACTATAAGTCCAAGTTGAAGAAGGTCCAGGATGAGTTGAAGTCGAGGAAGCCGAAGGAACAGGTTCTGGCTGAGTTCCATGGATCAGATGCTTACATGCAAGAGTTGGCTACCGTTGCTGCAACCAAGATCTAGAGTTGTTGGCTGGTTGCTAAAAAGCTCTGCAAGACGGATCCTGGCGCCAACTGGGACAAGTTTGTTATAGCGTACATGGATGCGGAAGATATTTTAGCCCGGGAGAAGGTGAGCCTACTCCATATGTTGCTCCATCCTCCTCTCCTCCCTATGAAGCATGAGATTGAAGATTGGCTTGTTGGGTGGTTTCAACCCAAGTACCACATCGAGGAGAGAAGAGATAATTCTCTTATATATAGAGCAGCCAGATAACTTCATTAGTATGAGGCCTTTTGGGAGTGACCCAAAAACAAATCCGTGCGGGCCTGACCCAAAGCGGACAATATCATACTAATGTGGAGTTAAGGCCTGCTTGGCAAGCCCAACAAGTGGTATCATAGCTATGGTTATAACGGTACATAACAATCTCAATGGGCTCCAGATGGATCAAGGAAGAGGCAGATGGGCTACCCCAGGATGTGCTTCAAGAGGAAGCAGATGGGCTTCCAGTATACATGAGCCTAGGGGGAGTCAGATAGCCAGGAGCTTCAAGTATGGTTCGAGGGGGGGCCAGATCACACAGAAGGAGGCAGATTTGACAGGGTCTCGGGCCCGATGTGTGAAGGGGGAGATTGTTAGGAGTTGTCCCACATCGTTTGTGGGAGGGGCAGATTGCTAGTTTATAAGCAGCCAGTTAACTCCATTAGTATGAGGCCTTTTGGGAGTGTGCCCAAAAATAAATACATGCGAGATTGGTCCAAAGTGGATAATATCATACTATTGTGGAGTTAAAGCCTGCTGGCGGCACAACATGGTTGTGTCTAGGATCCGGGCAATGCACATGTAATTTTGTAATTTTCTGAATTGGGTCTGTATAACTCTTGATAACTTGGTTTCTGAATTTGGTTTGTATAACTTATGGGTGTTTCCGGTTGTTGGTCAGCCCGGCACGAGCAGTGCTTTTCTACTGAATATCCTGAATGTTGAATTGCATTTTTGTTGTTACAAGCAAATTTTTCAAGTAGGAATTTATTTTTCCCAACGGAAATTTTTTAAGTAGGAATTTGCTTTTCCAAGCGGAATTTTATTTATTATTGTTGTACCTCGGGCATAGTTGTTACTACCCCCCACTCCCTCGTGCGGATTCTCCGAATAGGGGAGTAACTGGGATTGGGCTGTGCGGCCCGGGGTTTGGCCCTTTTAGATAGCAAACACACTTTCTAAATAGGAATTTGTTTATTATCTGAGCTCCGGGCCTTGGTGCGCTTATTGCTAGGACTCGGGATTTGGCCATACTTAGAAAGTTAGCAAACTTTCTAAGTAAGAATTTGTTTACTGTTGCTGAGCTCTGGACTTTAGTGTGCTTAACGCTAGGGCCCGGGGTTTAGCCATACTTAGAAAGTTAGCAAACTTTCTAAGTAAAAATTTGTTTATTATTTCTGAGCTCCAGGCCTTGGTGCGCTTAACGCTAGGGCTCGGGGTTTAGCCATACTTAGAAAGTTAACAAACTTTCTAAGTAGGTGTAAGAACCCCGAATTTTGGTAGGAATTAAAACTTTTTATTATATAATGATGTAAGAATGAATAGTGGTTACGGCTACAATGTAATAGTTGATCTTCTGAATTAATGAATGGAATTCGATTTAAATACTTATATGTCTTGAAGAATGCTTTTGGTTGACAATCTAGATAAGAATTATCTATCTCCTAGGAAATTAAGATTTGATAATTCCAAAGGGGAAGGTTATTCTTATGTCATCAAAATCGATATCTGTTATCAGTCCAGTGGTTCCGAAAAAGGGTTAAGGAACGATCGAAAGAGAACCCGGACATCTATATCACCCTAAAAGAATAAGTAAAGAATAAATGGTGAATAGTGATTTTGGTGGACGTAGGAATATTATTAGACGTCGCTATATAGAAGTACCCGGAACGAAATTCTGAGTTCGTATTAGTGATCTAGGGGGAAAAAGAGTGTATGTAAAAGCTGTCGGATTCTGAAAAATAGCACTTTTATTTTCCCCGAGATTTTCCTGGACACTGAAAGACTTAAAGAGTTATTGAAGGGATTTAAGGAAAATAGGTTCAAGAATTATTAAAGAAAATGGAGGATGATAGTATAAATATTAAGACGGTTTCCGGTAAAACCCTAACTAAAAACGAATGAGTTATTCCTCCGAACGATCAATGAATTGAGCAATAAACGGACAAAGAAACAAGCAGAGGGAGCAAGATGCATGCACTTGCCATATGAAAATATCTATCAACCAATCTAGTTACATTACTAACTAGAAACAAGTGAAGCAACCAAGTACTTAGCCAATCCAACCTTAGTTAGCTTGTAAACCATCCAATGATCAACACTTGTCTCTCCAAAAACCTCATCCATGACATCGCACCTTTATTAAAGCTACTTTATCAAGATATTATCTAAAGACATAGCAATAATACACCTTGGATGAGATAAGGGCAAGAGAAAAGCTAGAAACACAAGAACTCTCCAAACTATCCAGCAAGACCAGCAAGGAGAGAAAAATTCATATCTCTATTTCTATCCATGATAAAATCACCAAATTTTAACCACAGTCTCTCCACTCCATGGGAAATATTCGCTCCAAATTTCATAGCAATCCAAGTAGTATAGCCTAGTCAAATCACCTCCCCAAGTTGAAGAAGCAAACTGTCCTGATGCTTGACAGTTTCTGGACTGATTTTCAAACGGCCATATCTCCTTCGTTTCTCAATGAAATTTGGTGTTCTTTAGCTTGTTGGAAAGCTGGTTAGATTCTCTACAACTCTCCTTTAGGAGCCTCATCCAATAAAGCATGGTAAGGGCCTCGTTTTTGCAGATCTTTGAACTGATGGATAGTAATTTTTAAGAACTAACTTTAGTTTTATTGTTTCTTTGGATGATCAAAGCTTGTTCAAGGTGTTCTAAGGCATATACAAGGCTTATTAAGGCTAGGACATATCCCAAGGAAGGTAATCCACTTGAAACCCTAGCTTTGTTTTGAAGATTTAAGCATGTTCTTGATGATATAAGATTAGTTATAGTATTAGCATGATTATAAGCATGATTATGGATTTTGTTAGTGGATCTAAACATGGTTATGATATGATGTTTGTAGATGATTTTGGACATATTGAGGATGAGAAATATGTGTATGAGTTGTTTGGATGCCCGGTGTGGCTTGGTTGAATTGTTATGATTTTTAGAACGGTCGATATATAGCCGTCGTAATGCCGAATTTTTGTTAACGCTTAGAAATCGAGCATGACAGTAAATATAATTTCCTGACCTTGATAATATTATGACTGGTCCTTGTAGATCTCGAGCCATAGATCGTTTTGGCGCGAGAATCGAAACATTCCGACTTACGGTTTAGGAGTTATGATCAAATTACTAAAATTTGTTCGGAACCGTAAGTAAAAGTTCGTAACTTCAATTGAACCCTCGTAAAGCATATTACTCAGTGGCGAATCTTGGTAAATAAATATTAGGGGTCATAAAGAAGGTATAAAATAAAACCACATATCAAACGGATCGTTTTCCGATTTTATTAAAATGTTTGAATCAAGGTTAAATGCGAACGAACCCCTTAAAAGTATAACTTTGGTTATAACTTAGAAAACGAACGATAAAACTCGAGGTATAATCTCGGTTCATAATTGACCGACTTTAGAACTTATACGACTTAAGTATATGTCAAGTGTAAGTGTAATGACATGACTTAATAACGAACAAAAGTCGGATCGTATTGGTTAAAAAGAGTTATACAAAAGGGTGCATAACGAGATAATTCGAAAACGTGTTTCGATTTAAGTGAAGTTTATACCTAGACTTTTAAAACGTGTTAAGTGGTTAATCTCGAATGTCCTGATTGTTTATAGATCATCGAGCAGACCCAGGACACGCTATCTCTACCCACACCCGATTTCCAGGCAAGTGTTCAAAACTTTGAACTTGTTGTTGTGATAATATATATATATGTGCTTGCCATTTTACATATGCCATAGCATGCATGCCTATTGTCAAATTATATTATGATACCTGTTCCCTGAATTGATATTGGTTTATAGACTATATACGAATTATCAGTTATAAGCCGGATTGTTTTGATAAGACCCTTAGCGGAGGGCATATGATATTCATTCTTAAATATAGACCGGGAGTCGGTATTTTGAGATATAGATAGTCGTGGAAACCCGGAGGGATTCCAACGGCAGATTATTATTTATTTTAAGGAATGTTATTCGAGTATTATCTCAGTCGAGAGATTATAAATGAATGTTAGTTTCGAATATTCATTTCGAGTTGATTATTTAATGAATATTATTTTGATATTCATTGGAAGATTATTTATTAAATGAATATTACTTTCGAATATTCATTTAAGGTTTTATGTACTTGATGAATATTATTTTAAAATATTCATTGGAAGTTCTATTTACTTAAGAGATATTATTTCGAATATTCCTTTAAAATTTTGATTACTAAATGAATATTATTTGGATATTCATTTAGAAGATTATTTATTAAATGAATATTATTTTCAAATATTCATTTAAGGTTTGATTTAATTATTGAATATTATTTTAAATATTTATTGGAGTTTAATTATTTAATGAATATTATTTCAAATATTCATTTAAGGAGGGATTTATTTAGTAAATAATTCCATATATTCATTCGAGGATTACTTACGAGCAATATTATGAGTTAATAATATTCTGTAATTATTATTGAGTTAATAAATATTCTTGGAATATTTATTTAATTCTTTTAAATTCTTTTTAAAATGATTTATATTATTCGGAGATTATCTTTCACCTCTAGATATTATGTAAAATATTTTGGAGTCTTTTTACGACTATTTTATCAAGGAAAGGTTCCCAACTCTTTATTTTTCATTTAAATCTATCTTAAAAGGATTTAAATGCTCGCTCAAACTTCCATATTATAGGGGAACCTACTTGAGCAATGTTATTTATCTTGTTGACTTCCCGGTCATAAATCTTGTAAAACTATTCGTTTCACTCGCAACTTGGTTGATGTTTATCAATTGAATCTTTGAGTAACCTTCTCATCATTCGAGGGGTAAGATTATTGGAACAAGATGGTATCATCTCACAAGCAGCAGCTTGAGAGATATGATGTTGAATTTTCCTTTCCAACTAGATACGACTACTTTGTGGAGTCTTATCAACAAGTAGTATACTTGGGGAAAGGGGGACGAACTTTACGTTCAGAGTCAAAAACTTCTTTTCGAACTTGGAGTCATGTAAGAGGCCGAGTAGCGCCGGTCCATCCAAATTTGCCCAACCGTTGGCCGGGGAGATCTAACAGGGTGGTAGACAAGTAAATCTGTCAGCTCTTCCTTTTACCGGTAGTAAATCTAAATTGAGCTGTACAATCTGCGACTGATCATCGTAAGGATTGGAACAGTGGGCGCGGTGAATACTCCAGCAAAAGTTCATCATTTAAATTCATTTATTTTCTGAAACATTATCATTGTTGGCAGTATTGGAAAGTATTTATAATTGGAATTGCAAAATTTTCCTGCAAGTTCCTCTTCTATGATAAATGATAATATCTTGCTTATCTTCGACATAGCAGATATTCCCACCTATAATTGCATTTTGAGTTACCTTGTAACTTCATCGTTTATGTTATACTGGCATCATTTCCGTAAATGCATGGCATATGGTTTTAAAGAAACTTTTGAACTATTATATATTATCGTTCAGTTTTATATTATCGTTGGTGGGCTATTGCTCACCCTTGCTTTATTATTATATCACAATAACAGCTAGACCAGATGACTCGCACAAGGTGCACTCGACGCTGACGAGGACGATGAGACTACCAGAGCTGAAGAAGAAGCTAGTGGTAGGATAGATTCATTCTTTCAGTACCAAGTATATGGGCTGGTATGACTTATGAAAATGGATGGCAAAGAGTATGTATTCATATTGAAATTCTTTTGGATTGTAAGAACTCATAATGTGATTAATAAAATTTGGTAGTTACTCTGATTTCATCTTTGGGACTATAACGGGTGTGTTTTATATTGTTGTGTTGGGTCATAAAGATGTAATTTGTTTTATGTTGAAGTAAGTTCAAGTATTGTGGACAGAAATGGAAACCGTAACGACCGGATCCCGGACCCTGGATCTGGGGGTGTTACAGTAGGAATTTGTTTATTGTTGCATCATAAAAGATAACGTTAAAGAGGAATTTTACACAGGGGTGTTGTGCCCATTTTCATTGATAATTGACTAAATACAAGCATGTTTTTCATCTTATTTTTCAATCATAGACAAAAGCAATTACATTTTTGTTGGGTTCCCCTGGTCTTTGGGTCTTCGTGGATGGCTTATTGATAAAATTTCCTATGTCTGAGCCGATGCCAAGTGTTAGGGACCTCAGTATCATCAATGTTGCTGACCTTGTATGTCCCCATACGAAGTACTTTTTTGACTTTGTCGGGACCCTCCCACCTGGGCATAATTTTACCCGTGTTGGTTGGATCCGAGGCTTCTTTATCTTGGAGCACAAGATCTCCGACTTGGACTTTCTTCACTCTTGATTTTTTCCCAAAGTACTCTCTTGTTTTCTCTTTGTATCTCCATTTGGTCCACAGCTTTATCCCTGACTTCATCAATTAGCTACAGGTTGGCTCTCAATCCTTCTTCATTTATAATTTCATCAAAATTGATCACCCTATGGGAAGGGGATCCCACCTCAATTGGAAGCATAGCCTCGGTTCCATATGCTAATTTGAAAGGGGTTTCTCCGGTGACGGACCTCGGGCTGGTGTGGTAAGCCTAGAGTACATTTAATAGTTCTTCAGGCCACTTGTTCTTGCTTTCTTGCAACCTCTTCTCAATCCCCTTAGTACAATTACGTTTGTCACCTTTACTTGACCATTGCCTTGAGGATAGGCCACCAAGGATTTCTTGTGCTTTATACCCTTTTCTCCTAAGTAGTTTTCATAATCTAAGCCAACGAACTAAGGGCCATTATCTAAAACTAGGACTCTGGGCAGCCCGAACCTCATCAAGATGTTGTCCATGAATTTGATGCAATCCTGCTGGTTTATGGTTCTCATTGTTTTCGCTTCATCCCACTTTGTCATATAATCAATTGCCACTAGGAGGTACCTAAAGTCACCCTTAGCCCGGGGGAAGGGCCCCATTATATCTATGCCCCAGACGGTGAAAGGTATTAGAGATAGGACTGAGGAGGGTAGGACCGGGCTTTGTCTAGGCACGTTACTGAATAGCTGGTAGTTTATGCACTTTCAGACAAACTCTACAGCATCTGAGTGGATAGTTGGTTATCCTCGGGCAGCTCCCCTTTTTTCAAATAGAGGATGAAGGGATCATCCAATTCGGGCTTTCATCAATCTCCATTATTTCTTCTTGTTCAATTGTTGGCTTCTCTAACTATTCAAAGTATACCGAACTGTCTAGCTCAGCTGAGTTCCGGAATAGTTTTAACAGCTCATCTTCTTCGGGGTTTAGCCCCCTGTTTATCTGGCTGATTTGATGTCCCAGAATGGAGGCTAAGTGCCTTTTGACCAGGGCTTAATATTGGGCTAGCTTGGGATCCTTGGCGATGTACTCACCATTGGTTTGTCTTACCACAATTTGTGAGTCACTGTAAATGCTCAAGTTCAGGACCTTCAAAGTCCGGGCTAGGCGTAGGCCAGCAAGTAAGGCCTCATACTCAGCTTGGTTATTGGTTACATGAAATTTGAAGGTGATTGCTTGCTTGATGTGGAATCCATCTAGGCTCTTCATGATTAACCCAGCTCCGGATTTGTCGTTGGTTGAGGACCCATCTACATGCAAGGTTTATGCCTCGGGGCTTGAGTTTGGGCTTTCTTCAGGTTCTGCTGCCATAGGCGTGGTTTGAGGTTCTAGGAAAGTGCATTCTACCAAGAAGTTTGCCAACACATGTGCCTTAATTGATGTCTGGGGTATCAAAGTCAGGTGGAAATGGCTCAGTTTGATTGCCCAATTGACTAGTCTTCCGGACACATCTGGCTTATGAATTATTCTTCTAAGAGGTTGGTCTGTTACCACCTTGATCTCTCAACCTTGGAAGTAATGTCCGAGCTTTCTTGAGGCCGTGACTAGCGCAAAGGCAAATTTTTCCAAGTTAGGATACTTGGTTTCTTCATCTTTCAGGACCTGGCTCATATAGTACACTGGCTATTGGCTTCCCCCTCTTTCCCGGATCAAGCCTGCTGCTACTGCAAGTGGCCCGGCAGAGAGTTAGAGGTACAATGGTTCTCCGGGCTCGGCTTTTGATAAGATAGGGGGATGATAAATATAACGCCTTACAAAAATTTATATTTATAAGTGTTTATTTAAATATTAAATGTGAAATATATGATGTGAACAATGGTTAAGGAGGTGAAATATGGATGATGTCTTAATTGTGAGTTTATTTGATGATTTATATGTGACAGATAAGTTTATGTATTTTTATTTTTATTTCTAAGGATTCAACCCTATTTAAATCATGAATTATTTATCTTCTGAGAATTTTTTAAAATCATTGGGATTAGTAAAAATCCTGAAATCTTTTGCATTATTTATTTAATTAGTCAATTTGAGTTTTAAAAATATTAGATGGATTTATTTTGATTTTTAAAGATTTTAAAATGAATTTATGAATTGTTTTGTATTTCATTGATGTAATTTTGTAAAATTCATATTTAATTCGTTTTTTATCCTAAAAATCTTTTAAAATATGGGGAGATATCTAATTTTATTCTCCACATTTTTAAAATAAAATCATGATTTTTCTCAAATATTCTTCGTTAAATTTCTATTTTACAAAAGGAATTCCAGATCGTTATTTTTGAAATTTGAATATTACATTACTTTTCCCCTTTTATTCCCTAAATCCCTAAATTAGTTTTTCCCCCAAATCAAAACAGCGATCTCTCTCTCGAACTCTCTAGTATTCCCTCACGGTTTCTATAAATTTCTCCTCTCTCCCTCTCATTCTCTCTCACGCAAATCTCTCTCATCTCTTTTGTACAACCGCACTTCAGTACTTATTCGAGTTTTAATTCTTCACTGGTATAACCCACCTCCTTCCCTGGTTTTCCTGCGGCGAATTGTGTGTGTTCAACAGCTATTGACCGAAGTGTGGGTATGTATGGTGTGCGTATATAGCAGAGTTCGTATGTGTGTGTTTCTACAGCGCGATTTCTTCCTCTTCCCTGCTGTTAAACTCGACTTGTATGGTGTGGGTGTGAAGTTCAGTTGGTATTGGTGTGTGTTCTGAGTTCTCTGTTTTCCCCCTTCGAAACCGTGTGCTGTGTTGCTGCGTTACTGTGTGCGTGCATGTGTGTATAACAGTGATTATGTGATGAGGGTGTGTGTGTTTTAAATTTCGAATTTTGGGATTATATGAATATTTTGGTTCGTTAATTAGAAATTTAGTTGCTAAAGTTCTTGGTATAAAATTATATCTCTTTTTTATTTTTATTTCGAATATATGATTGTATACATGAGTTTTTGTAGGACTTAAATTGAATTTATATGAGGTAATTTGAATTCTTCGAATTAAAGTACATGATTTAAATAAATTATTACATGCTTAAATTTTTGTAATTTGAGATATTAGAAATGTTAATGATATTTTTAATAGTATATAGTGAATTGTGGGATATGAATTAAGTTAGTTGTTTATTGATAGTGGTGATCGATGCGTATTAAACTGGAATTGTCATTGATAAATAGAAATTATATGATTTAGAATGGATTAGTATGATTGGGCTTGTAGGTGGATTTGAAATCCATCGGATGGTTTTAATTGTGATTTGAGTCGAATGTTTTCGACGGGATAGTCTACTTTATAAAGGAGATGCTGCCCGATTTTCGTTAGAATAATAAGTTATAAAGTCTATAATATTTGGTTATAAGCTGATTTCAAGTAAGTTGGTATTATGTGTTAAGTGTTTAAGTGACTTACGTGATTTCATGTTATAAATGCTATGTGTTTATGTGCTTAGCTTATTATAGTCAGTTATTTCGTAAGTAATATGTATTAAGTATTATCATCGATATAGGGATCGTTTGGGTAGATTAGGATTAGACGTATAAGGAATATAGAATTCTAAAATAGTGTTTTTATATGTGTAGATTCGAAGAACATAGACTCAAGGGATAAAGGAAAAGCAAAGGTGGAAGGTTTTTGAGCTAGGTGACTAGAGTGAAAGCACCTTATTAAGGCAAGTGATTCGAACCTTGCATTTAAGTTCAGATTTCTTCAACTGTTTATGAATATCTGCTTAAACGTTTATATCTTACTGTAACCCTTTTTAAATTATTGTGAAATCTTTTGTACCTTACTGCTTATTCCTTATAACTTGTTGTTTACCTCTTGTACCCTGTTATCTACCTTTGTGAACTAATTGTTAAACCCTTGTACCTTCTGATTTATGCCATGATTAATTGTTTAAACTTTCTGCACCCTACTATCACACTAAATACTTGATAAACTATAAAGATTATATTATAATTCATGCCTTGCTCAGTTATAAACTTTTTCTTTACACTTAGTTCCTAATATACACAAATAAAATCCTGCTTATAATTCCCTGGAACCTTATGACTAAAACTCTAACCCTTACCTAATTTCCTTATTAGCTAATGACCCTTTTTTGCTGATATAATCCTGTTTACTGAAATCTACCAGATTTAATTAAATATTTATTTTACATCAACCCTTTTTAATATCAGGTGCTTGGAAACATTTATCCTAAATAATCATACTTGAATTCCCTACCTTGTGTATATTATGAAATTACTCTTAACTGCTTCCCTGGCCTTTATTCTTTTATAAGTGCAAATCAAAATGGGTTATTTATTTAAAAATGTTTTAAAATTCATTAAACTGGGCTGATCTGTTATCAGTGAGTTTAGGGACCGAAAAGTGAAATGTTTAAATGTTTTAAAGATTTTAATGTGGGGGAATTCCATCAAAATGTTTTCTACGGATTCCTTCAGATTGGAGAGCGTAAGAGGCCGGGTGACGCCGGTCCAGCATGTTTTATTTTGTGATGTAGTTCTGGTGGGACCAGTCCAGCACCTTTTAAACGCCAATGTGTTGCCTAATTGGGAACCCAATTTATGTCCAGACGGACCGAGTGTCCGGGCTGGGGACTTTACGTGGCTGATCACCCGTATTGTCCGAAGTCGGGAGAAACCTCCAATCAAATTTAAATGTTTTAAAAATGAAAGTTTATTTAAAAAGAGAATTAATGATTTTCTACCTTCGATGAAAAGATGTTTAGAAACTTTCAAAGGATGATTTTGAAATGTCATAAACAGAATACTGTATAGCTAGACAGACTTATCTTGAGATTATGAATTGAAATCAGAATATCCTGAGTATTCTTTGGCACCTTTATATTGTTGTATTCAGCATACAGTTGTGGATTCTCTATTTCCATTTTGATCACTTGCTGAGCATTTGGCTCACTCCTTGCTATTGTTTCTAACCCTTTTTCAGTTAAAGATAAGAAGAATACAAGTTAGAAGATATATCCGAGAAGAACTTGTTGTGGACCTTAGGCAGCCTAGTTGCACTCTACTAGAAGGTTGGACTTTTGGGTATTAGTAAAAATTTGTGTAATAGTTCTAGTTGGTTGTATTTATATTTGTGGAGTTTATGTATCTTTTAATTAAGGATTTAGTATTGTAATGTAATAACTTAGTTAGTAGTTGCTTGTTTCATACCACTACCTGTTAGAGATTCGGGTTAGTAGTGGGGTTGTATTTATTTCTTATTATTTTGTTATCAAGGTTTATGTTTTTAGGGTATTGTGATGCCCCGATCTTTGCTTTGATCGGGAGGGCATTTTGGTATGGTTCATCTGATCAGTTTTGACAGGTTGAACATGTGTTTGTATTATTTCTTTAGTAGTTGAAATTGTTGTTGGTGTTGGAATGAATTGGTTTGGATTCAAATTACAGGTGGATAGTCCGTATTACGAATATTTCATGCCAAAATTTTTTAAAAAAATTTCCCTGTATCACAATCTATTTTATTTAATTAATTCCAACAATTGAACATTTTATTATAAAAGTATATTTATAGTATTGGGAAGTCGGGGCGTTACAGTCCATGGGTTTCATGATAGTCATTGTGTTTGTGGCTGGGCTGATTCTCCGGGGATGTGACCATGGGCTTTGGAGGGTAGTAGAAGGGTTTGTTCCAGACTTCTTTCAATATCTTAGACCGGGATCAGTTCAGAGGTGTCCATTCGAGCTCGGGTCTTGGCTCAGCATTCTCTAGCCTTAGGGGCCTGGTATCAGATTTGGGTCTAGGGACTTGGCTCTTCTCCGGGACAATCAGCTATGAACTAGGTATGTAGTTGCTTTGTTTTTTGGGCTTGAATTTCATATCGGGTTGATAATCACCCCTAGGGCGATCATCCCTGGTTCAGCTTGAGGAGGTGCCCTGTTGGGTCATTTTCATTGCTTACAGGACATCGATCTCCTTTATAAATTTGGCTACCATGGCATAGGCCGCGGCCAAGCTCTGGGGTTCTTTGTTAATGAGCTCCAGCATATATCGCTCATTATGCTCCGGTCCAAGTTTCTCCAGAAGATGCTCAAGGCCTCTCGTTCATCTAGGTTGGTGATCTTATTGATGGCTTCCTGGAATCATTTCATATAGGCTGAGAGGGCTTCGTTGTCAAATTGTCTGATGATTTCATGGTGGTACTTGTGGAATTCATGTGTCTTCTTGGCCCGAAATCTCCTAAGGAAAGCCTCTCTTAATTCGTTCCAGCTCTGTATGCTCCAGGATGGTATCCGGCTGAACCACCTCTGGGCTCCTCCCTTCAGGGTTGAGGTGAAGAATCTGTATTCGGTTAGATCATTGAGAAATAAATCAAGGCTATTTGTTCAAAGTAGTTGAGGTGCTCCTCCGGGTCCCCCAACCCATCAAAGGAGTCAAAGTTGTAGTGTTTCAGGTACTTTTGCCTTGGGATAACTTCAAGAGAGTGATTGAAAGGGGTTAGGGTTTCCCCGACTTCGAATCTAGAGTCCTTGTTTACTTTCCTTTGAAGTTCATGAATCATCCATACTAAGTCCTATTTGAGCTCATCTTCATCAGAGATTGTCTCCGGGCTAATTTCTCTATATGTTCTCTTGGACCCTGATTTTCTCATTTTTTTTCTTCTTCTTCTTGAAGTCGCTTTTGGATTTTGAGTTCTAGTTTGGCATGTTCTTCTTGTCTGATCCTTTCCCGGAGTTCAGTTAGTTTCCTGTGCTTTTTGGCCTCATCATCTTTATTCTTACCTTGAGCTTTGTGGGTTGTTTTCTTTCTGGTTTCCTTTCCCTTTATCCCCAAGGCGGTCAAAGATCGAAGCTCGGGATCGATGGGAGTCTCCGGATCCTTTGGAGTTTTCGGCTTGATCAAGTTCAGGGGGAGGTTGTTATCGGGTTCGGTAAGCCCTGATTGCTTCTGTAATGTCTTCTCTTTTCAAGATGTGCATTGAGGCAAGAGGAACATCAGTGTATTTATATTGGTTGGCTTCGATGGTGAACCGGGCATCCCCGGGACCGATTATCATCCTTTCTACGACCGGAGGGTTAGTCGTTGGGTTTTGATCTGGGATGGGGTTAAGTTCTTCCCTGGGGTTGCTATTTGTGGGTCTTTTAGTGGATCTGCTTGCTCTTGTCATGGTTAGTAGCTATTACTTGGTTTTGTAGTTTGGGTTAACTTTCCTTAGCGGTTTGGCTTGGGGTGAATGGGGTTCGGAGGTTCGCCTCTTCTTCTAGCGCCAAAATGATAGGCTAAAATAGCCCAACACATAACAAAGCCAAACTTTGGGTCCAAATAATGGCAACAGGCCCAATTTAATTTGTGAGAATAAGATAACCCATCCCAAGTTAGTTAGCCCTGGATAGGAGCAACAATCACACGTGGATGACACATAGCCTCCAGCCCAGATTAGTGGACCCCATATTGGTGACCACCGCAACACGTGGCACCCAAGTCCAGCCTAGTGGAGCCTAGGCTAGCAACAACTATAACATAGGGGACTCCAGCTCAGGAGAGGCACCCCCACATGTCAGTGACCAGCACTAAATGTCAATGATGGGTATGTGTCAATCATGAGTGTAACGATCCCCGCGCACGTTGACCACATACTCCTTAGGGGGACAAGTGTTCGGCATCCCGATAGTTCAGGAGTTCGTACCACCAAGATCCAACGATCATGATTAAATGGTAACATCCCCCCCCCCAAACCCTATTCCTAGGGCTATAAATACCCCAAAGGAGAAAGGTTTGGGGTTTGGTCACATCACTCACCTGAACACACTTATTACCCTTGTGATACTCACTTGAATATTATCTTCCAAAGCCAACTCTTATTCTCATGCCGGAGGCACCTCAGGGCCAAACCCCCCCCTCCGGTGTTGTTTTACAAATACCCCACTATAGCTATACCTCTTCCGAGCTGAACTCGGTCAAGTTTCAGAGTTATCACATGATAGCACAGACATGAACTTAAAACCGCTAACGATGTTTTTTGTTATCATCCATTTTACATAATTTAAGAATCAATGCTATTTGATTTTAAATCAAGATTGCCATGTTTATTGTTTACACAATATCACGCAAGTATACATGGTCACAAGTAATATAATTCAAGTTCGTTCCACAGAGATCTGGTTAAGTTCTTTTCAGTTAATGCACCTATTCAACAATGTATGGTTATAACTCACTGCTAAGACAAATAACAAATTGAGGTTTTAATTATCTAAATTAAACTAAGATGCAAATTATCAAACTAAGAATGAATTAACTACTGAGAATTAAAACTGTATTACTTATATGAGAATAAACATGGGATCCTAACTTCATTATCTACTTCGCTTAGAGTTGATGCCTTTAATCAATACATGTGATGGTTTTGATATCTGATCAGACAACACAAAACAAGTATAGGTTACCTCTCGGTATACGAACACCAAACTAATCATACATCCCCAAGAGAGATAGAAGATGAATAGACACCAATTATGTTTAGACCCTATATCTCTATAAGATTTGAAAACATAACGGTTTAAGCACAAGTCATCCATAAAGATCACATAGAAATGTATAAGTATTCTAATCTTATGCTACGAATCATGTTGATAAACAATCATGAACCTATGCTAGCATGGCAAGTTCTAAATCTTAAGATCCACTCTCGTTTCACAAAAGATTAACAGATTAGATGTTCGCGACGCATCTTTCAATTAAGCATAACCATACGAGGATATCAAGAATTCACCACACATAAATCTTTAAAGCAATCAAACTACTAAGCTACATAGATAAATCCGTCAGAATCCCATGACAACAATTAGTTCATAATTGAACCTCTCGTCATCATGGGAATTGATGAAAACATGATATAAAACAAAGTATGAAAGAAAGAAGAAGTAATATTAATAAAACAAAGAGTTGAGAAAACAAATCTAGAATCCAGAATAGCGCCTAAGAAAAGAATACAAAAGATGAAGTAGATCTAGATCCGTTGCTTGTCACGAGCGTTGAATCTTTCTCCCCTTTTCTCCCTTGCAAATCTATGCAATGATATGTAACTATACAAATTACAAGGCTAAGATGTGTTTTTATAGCCCTAGATATCTTGCCAAGCAAGAAAAATAACCTACAATACAATTAGAAGTCGGTTTTGGTACAAGGAAATACCAAAAATACAATTAAAATTCGAATAGGGGCAAAACTGTCATTTTTTAGCATTTTCTGGCCGAAGCGCGCTGCCAGCGCTTCAGGAGCGTAGCCTATGCTTGGATTAATGTTCCTGGGGCTTCCTGGCGCGCTGCCAGCGCTATAGAGGCGCTGCCTGCGCTCTAGATGCTGGCAGTTGCGAATTTCTGCACCGTTTCTTCGTCTCTTCGTCTTTTCTTCCCGTTCTTTTTGCACGATTTTCCGTCTTCAATTTCCTTAGCTTGGAATCTTCATGGTAACCCACTACAAGACTCCATTCTTCATTCCATTGCATAAATCAACTCCAAAAATGACGGAAACTTCAACCCTAATTGACATTTCTACAATCCTGCGCACTTAAACAAAACACATCAAAACTACAACAAACTTAAGGCCAAGTGAATCAATTTAAGCCGATATGGAACGCTCCAAGTGGATATAAAATCCACTTATCACACCCCCAAACTTAAACCGATGCTTGTCCTCAAGCATAAACAACTAAACACTAACTAACCAACTAGTACCACTTCCATAGATGATCACGGTTGCTTTTGGCATATGCAATCTGGAATGAGAATTCTCATTTCCAACCCTAGACTACTCTTATAATTATGAGACGGCTACTAGCCATTTGACGCCTCACCATTATTGACAATTATTTACAACTAGCATGAAATCCCTGGTTTCCCCCAAACTTGGACTTAAGTGCTCCTATTTTATCAAGGGAATAAATAAAATTCTAAATATAATCAAGTGATTAAATCTCAAAACTACCAAACAAGCATGATCCTAACCTAGCCCAAAAGCAACCAATGAGACTGTGTAAAAGTTTTGTTTCTGAATCATGCAAGTCAATTTCATAAGAACTATAAATCAACCCTCTACTCATCATTACCACACTCAATAAAACATCTACCTACCAATCAGAATCAGCTCGTCCTAAGGGTTCATGAAATATGCATGCTATGCGAATGCAACTAAATGAACTCACATGGTATACGAAAAATAAAAAAAATAGAATGACCTATATGAAACAAACATAAATAACACGAACAACAACATGCATGAACTACCACTAACATGCAAAATATGATATCTATATGAACACAATGACACACAAATAACTACTACACACTCCTTATCCCCAAACCACCCCCAAACTTAAGACATTCAATGTCCCCATTGAATTGAAGGTAATACGAGGGATAGTAGAATACATACCTAATTGTTGAAACACGTGGGTTGCCTCCCACGAAGCGCTATCATTGACGTCATTTAGCCGGACGTTGCTTCCTCAACTCACGATGGTTTCAAAAGAATGACCGAACCATCCTCAACAGAAAGACCATTCATACGAACGTTGGCATCTTAATTGCTTAGTCCCAACACAACTTTTCTTTCACTCTTCACCTTGATTTTTCCACTCATCGACTTCTTCGCCTTCTTTTTATTCCTTACACCTCTAAGGTGTTTATCCCTCTCAACCAACTGAACAGAACACTCTTCTACCTCATCATCAACTATCCACCTTCTTAACACATTATCATGACCCTCTTCAAAAATCACTAACTCATCATTCAAAAGGACATACCTCAAATGCGGTGGAAGTTTTCCGAGCTTTATATTCGAGAGATCTTGAATTGAAGAACTGTCAATGGAATCAATGATGTGATGCTCTAGCATGTGCGTGTCCGACTTTTCACTCAACAACTGATCAAACTCCTCTGCCTGACCAGTATCAACCATTTCCATACTGAAACACTCTTCATCTTCTGTCAGAAATTTCATGGCCTTGAACACATTAAAGGTGACATTCTGGTCTTGCACCCTCATTGTAAGCTCTCCTTTTTGCACATCGATCAAAGTACGGCCCGTAGCTAGAAAAGGCCTTCCCAAGATTATGGGAATCTTCTTATCTTCCTCAAAATCCAAGATAACGAAATTAGCTGGAAAGATGAGCTTATCAACTTTCACCAACACATCCTCCACTATGCCTCTAGGATAAGTGATTGACCGATCAGCCAACTGCAAAGAGATGTTGGTTGGTTTCGGATCAGGCAGACCAAGTTGCTTGAAAATGGACAAGGGCATGAGATTAATGCTAGCTCCCAAATCACATAAGCATTTGTCAAAAGACAACTTTCCATTGGTGCATGGAATTGTAAAGCTTCCTAGATCCTTAAGTTTAGGAGGCAATTTCGGTTGCAACACCGCACTGCACTCCTCTGTCAATGCCACTGTCTCAAATTCTTCCAACCTTCTCTTTCGTGACAAAGTATCCTTCATGAACTTTGCATATCTCAGTATCTGCTCCAATGCTTCAACAAAACAAATGTTGATGGACAGTTTCTTGAAGACCTCCATAAACTTCTGAAACTGTTTTTCTTGATCTTGTTTCTGCAAGCGTTGAGGGTATGGTGGAGGAGGATAGATCTGATTCACCCACTTCTGCTTCGGAGAAGAGTTTTCAGCAGAATTTTGCTTTTGAAGTCTTTTTGGGAATGGAGGAGGTGGATAGATCTGATTGCTCTCTGTAGACTATTTTGGAGTAGATTTTTCAGCAAAAGCTTTGCTTTTTTTCACTTCGCCATCCAACCGATCAGCTCCCAATTCAGAATTTGCCTTTTCTTTATCTGCAGAAGCCTCCACCTGCTGTTTCTTGATTTCTTCGTCTTCCTCAGCTGCTGATTTTTGATCCCTCGAAACTTTTCCAGATCTCAAAGTAACTGCGTTCACCTGTTCCTTGACTTCCCTTCTGCCTGGATTAGCCTCCGTATCGCTAGGAAGAGTCCCCTGAGACCTATTCAACAAGGCACTTGCTATCTGACCAATCTGATTCTCCAAAGTCTTCAAAGAAACCGCCTGGCTTTTAACCATCATCCGTAACTCATCCAATTCAAATTTTTCGTTAGAAGATTGCCCCGCAGTTGCCTGAGGCTGCTGCTGAAATCCCAGAGGTTGATATGGTTGCCTTGGAGCGTACTGCTACTGAAAACCTTGATTAAATGGCCTTGCTCTATATTACTGATAAGGCTGCTGCGGTTGTTGAGGACCTTGATTGTTGCTCCAGCTGAAATTGGGATGATTCCGATTATTAGGATAATAAGTTACTGGAGCTGGTGCAGCAGGTCTCTAAAAATTACTCACAAACTTTGTTGATTCAGAAGAGATAGCACACTGATTCGCCTCATGTGCGCCCGCACATAACTCATAAACACTAGCCACCTGCTGAACTCCATAATTGGTTAGAGAATCCACCTTCATAGTTAAAGCCTTCAACTGAGCTGCAATAGATGTCGCTACATCAACTTCTAGAATACCTGCTACCTTGCCTTGAGAAAGTCTTTGAGTTGGATTCTGACATTCTTTAGCAGCCATCGTCTCAATTAACTCATAAGCTTCATCATAGCTCTTAGCCCATAGAGCTCCACCTGATGCTGCATCTAGCAATGGTCTAGACTGTGCTCCCAACCCATTGTAGAAACCATTGATTACCATCTAGTCAGGCATGCCATAATATGGACACTTTCTAAGCATCTCCTTGTACCGTTCCCAAGCTTCACACAAAGACTCTCCATATTGCTGTGCAAATTGAGTGAGCGCGTTCCTGATTGCTGTTGTCTTAGCCATGGGGAAGAATTTAGTGAGAAACTTCTGAGCAAGATCCTCCCAAGTAGTAATGGAACCAATTGGTAAAGAGTGCAACCAACCCTTAGCCTTATCCCTAAGAGAGAATGGGAAAAGCCTCAATTTGATAGCATCATCTGACACACCATTGAACTTGAAAGTGTCACAAATCTTGATGAAATCCCTGATGTGCATGTTAGGATCCTCCGTAGGAGCACCCCCAAACTGAACTGAATTCTGCACCATCTGAATCGTGCCAGGCTTGATTTCGAAGTTGTTAGCTTCAATAGCTGGCCTGACAATGCTAGACTGAATATCATTGATCTTAGGCTGAGAAAAGTCCTTCAAAGCCCTGCTGCTGCTCCTACTAGTTCTCCCATATCTTTTGCTGCTACAAGTTCTTCTTCTGCCAGTTTACGAGTTTGCAAACATGTTCGCATACACGTTCAAGTACTTGAAACACCAAGAAACAACAAACTAAGTAAGAAAATCCGAGTCAGTGAACGCTAACGACCACTGATGACAAGCACATAAACTAAAAATAAAACACCGATGATCCCTGGCAGCGGCGCCAAAAACTTGTTTACACAATATCACGCAAGTATACGTGGTCACAAGTAATATAATTTAAGTTCGTTCCACAGAGATCTGGTTAAGTTCTTTTTCAGTTAATGCACCTATTCAACAATGTATGGTTATAACTCACTGCTAAGAGAAATAACAAATTGAGGTTTTAATTATCTAAATTAAACTAAGATGCAAATTATCAAACTAAGAATGAATTAACTACTGAGAATTAAAAACGAATTACTTATATGAGAATAAACATGGAATCCTAACTTCATTATCTACTTCGCTTAGAGTTGATGCCTTTAATCAATACATGTGATGGTTTTGATATCTGATCAGACAACACAAAACAAGTATAGGTTACCTCTCGGTATACGAACACCAAACTAATCATACATCCACAAAAGAGATAGAAAATGAATAGACACCAATTATGTTTAGACCCTATATCTCTATAAGATTTGAAAACATAACGGTTTAAGCACAAGTCATCCATAAAGATCACATAGGGCAGTATAAGTATTCTAATCTTATGCTACGAATCATGTTGATAAACAATCATGAACCTATGCTAGCATGGAAAGTTCTAAATCTTAAGATCCACTCTCGTTTCACAAAAGATTAACAGATTAGATGTTCGCGACGCATCTATCAATTAAGCATAACCATACGAGGATATCAAGAATTCACCACACATAAATCTTTAAAGCAATCAAACTACTAAGCTACATAGATAAATCCGTTAGAGTCCCATGACAACAATTAGTTCATAATTGAACCTCTCGTCACCATGGGAATTGATGAAAACATGATATAAAACAAAGTATGAAAGAAAGAAGAAGTAATATTAATAAAACAAAGAGTTGAGAAAACAAATCTAGAATCCAGAATAGCGCCTAAGAAAAGAATACAAAAGATGAAGTAGATCTAGATCAGTTGCTTGTCACGAGCGTTGAATCTTTCTCCCCTTTTCTCTCCTGCAAATCTATGCTATGATATGTAACTATACAAATTACAAGGCTAAGATGTGTTTTTATAGCCCTAGATATCTTTCCAAGCAAGAAAAATAACCTACAATACAATTAGAAGTCGGTTTTGGTACAAGGAAATACCAAAAATACAATTAAAATTCGAATAGGGGCAAAATTGTCATTTTTCAGCATTTTCTGGCCGAAGCGCGCTGCCAGCGCTTCAGGAGCGTAGCCTGTGCTTGGATTAATGTTCCTGGGGCTTCCTGGCGCGCTGCCAGCGCTCTAGAGGCGCTGCCTGCGCTCTAGATGCTGGCAGTTGCGAATTTCTGCACCGTTTCTTCGTCTCTTCGTCTTTTCTTCCCGTTCTTTTTGCACGAGCTTCCGTCTTCAATTTCCTTAGCTTGGAATCTTCATGGTAACCCACTACAAGACTCCATTCTTCATTCCATTGCATAAATCAACTCCAAAAATGACAGAAACTTCAACCCTAATTGACATTTCTACAATCCTACACACTTAAACAAAACACATCAAAACTACAACAAACTTGAGGCCAAGTGAATCAATTTAAGCCGATATGGAACGCTCCAAGTGGATATAAAATCCACTTATCATTTATTACTGTCTATGCGAATTGGGACTTCTCCAATATTCATAGTGTTGGATGGGGATGGGCTAGAGTTATTTGGTTGTACAATATCATTTTTTTATTCCACAAGATCTCTTCAAATTTTTAATCCGACATGCCATAAGCCAAAAGGGTTAGAATAATCTGATCGATAGTAGGGTATGTCTTTTGATGGTTAAAATTGTATGTTATAATACACTAGTTTTCATCATGATGCTTATTCATTACTTTTTCCAGGTTGCATTTACAACCAAAAAGGACTTGCGAGGTGAAAGAGAGGCTCAGTGGGCTCTAGCTCAACAGACACTACGTGGCCTTCAGCCCCCGGATACCTCAGAGCTCTACATTGACAAGAATAACTACAGGGAGCTCTCTGAAATTGCTGAACAAACTAAGAGACGTGCTGAGGTTGCCAGGTACAACTAATATAGAAAATAACTTTTGTGTATGTTGCAATAATAAATAAATGTTGGTCCAAGTATAAAAACCAATAATATGTCTTGTTGGTTGAACCAGATTATGGGAACTTCATACACTAAAGGGGCATGTTTAATCAGTTATAAAGCTGAAGGGTCTTGATATGGAGGGAATTCAACAACACTACACTATTTAAAGAGTAGGAAGACAATTGCGAGAACTAACGATTTTGCTAATGATGTTGGAAAGGGAAACATAGAGAAAAAAAAGTAGCAACTTTATTTCTATTTATTATTCTCGATTACATCTAAGATGGAAGATTCAAAAATAATCGAACAAAAGGATTATTACAGTAAAATCCAATTGTTGGAAATTAGAATAAATTAGGTAATAGATTATAGGATAGTTTAGTTGTTGTAACACTACTACAAATTTAAACTTAGAATACATCACTTACATAGCGTTTTTAGGGAAGTGCTATGCATGCTGTTACCTAGACAGCGTTTTTGGAAAAAATTTATGCAAGTAATTATGTAGCACAATAAAATAAAAATAACAAAATTAAAAAAAATACTTACATAACGTTTAATTAGAAAGCGCTGTAGAAGAGTACTCTTACATAGCGTTTTTAAGAAACGTTATCTTAGATTCCATAGTTTAAGTAATATTTTTTTGAATTTTTGTACATTTAGGAATATTTATTTACTCTTCAATAATATACTTCATCTCAAATGACCTAAATTACCTATTACTCTCTCCATCTATCCCTCTCCCTCGCCGTTCTCAATGTCTCTCCCTCTTCGTCAAGATTCATATCCCTGTTGTTCAGGATCTCAATACAATTAATCGATATATCATACCAGTGTATCTTCGATTTGGGTGTTCTTCGATTCAGTTTGATTTGGGTATTCTCTCCGACTCAAATTAGCAATACACATATTTCCACTAAAGCTGCTAATCGACTTGGGATATAACTAATTGGGGAGATTCGGATTCAATCTTGAATTGTCCAGTATTCCATCGATTAATATGAATATAGGGGATTCAATCGATTTGAGATTTAATCAGTTTTGGAGATTTACTTTCTTGTGGCTGTTGTCTCGACTCGGATTTCGGATATTTCTTATTGTATTAACCATCTTAGACTTGCTTCATCTTATCTTTGCCGTGAAAGGTATTTCAAACTTCATCTCTCCTTTAATCTGAATTTTAGGGCTCATTTTTCTTGTTTTTAACATGAGAATTAAAGGCGATTTAGAGATGGGTGTATCCAAAAGGACATCTTTGTTTGGATGGGTGCCCATTTGATTTCATCGAGAGTTTTTCTGAGAGGAAGGTAGCTATGTTCTTTTTGTTTGATGCACCTGTAACTGCAGCAATACTTATCTTTTGGTTAAGCATATGTTTTTCTCCATTCTACAGCCTCCCTTGGCAGGGACTAAAGGCAGGAAACAAGAAACAAAAGTACGAAAAGATTAGTGAAAAAAAGGTTTCAACTTCTATAGAGGTATTATATGTATCTATATTTATTTAGAGCTTGTTGAAGCAACTGAATGGGTGCACCTTGAAACTGACTAGAGAGGCAACTGTTTGAACGTAGGCATTATGTCGAGGATATCCCACAGAATTCGCATCATACTTCCATTATTGCCGTTCACTACGCTTTGATGATAAACCAGATTATGCTTATCTTAAGAGAATATTCCGTGACCTTTTTATTCATGAAGGTAGACTTTGTGCTTTTCAAATTCCATAGTAGTAGTTAGATTTTACGTTGTATCTTATTATTTGATACTAAGCACATCTTTTTACATCAGGCTTTCAGTTTGATTATGTTTTTGACTGGACTATTCTGAAATACCAGCAATCACAACTTGCAAATCCTCCATCTCTTTTACTCTTGTTGATCGATGGATGTAGCGAAGCATGTTCTTCGAGGGTCTGTTCAAGGGATTGATTCCAATAATGGCATGTTAAATTCAAATTCCAGGAAATGCTCCTATGTTTGGTGTAAATGAAGGCCTAAAGCAGTACATAGCCGGAGGTCAAGACACATCGAAATTGGGACGAGGCTCTTTGATGTTAGCAGGAGGCTTGGCTGGAGGAGCAATTAATAAGTTTCTCATATGTCGGTTTGATAAACTTGTTTCATGACCCTCATGTAATTTGTCTATCTTGAGAAACTTGTCAGATACCTCTTATGTAATTTTCTATTTGTAGAGATTTTTTCTTTTTGCATTTAGTTAGAAAATGAAAGGTTTGTTAGTTTTCTTCTGTATCCAATTGTTTTAGAGTTTTCATGATTTTATTTATGATTGGGATTGTTACAGGTGAAGAAAGCAAAAATAATTAAATTTCTTTTTTTTAAAAAAATTGTCACTTACATAGCGATTTAAAAAGTGCTATAGAAGAACATGTGCTTAGGAAACAATTACTTAGATAGCGCTTCTGAAAATGCTATTTAAGAGCTACACTTACAGAATGGCAAAAAAACGCTATGTAAGTGATCCTCACTTCAATAGCGGCTCCTTAGATAGCGTTTAAAAACGCTATGTAAGAGCTAAAAAAACGCTATCTAAGTGCAAATCTGTAGTAGTGTAATCATGTACTTGTTTGGCACATGGAGAGGTTACTTATCAATGAACAAACAAACATTTGGAAGTGGAAATTTGAATTGATTGAATGTACCTCTCTTTCCATGCTCGAAGTAATATATACATGTATATAAATTTAAATTTGGATTGACCGAAATAAATTTGGATTAGTTTTTTCTTTAATTGCATAATTAATTGAGTTACTAAAAGTGATCGTTTGTGTAAGCATGTTTCGGGAGTGTTAATACTTGAAAGAGATTGGCATATTTTTGTTGCATGATCACTTTAATTTCTTTAGCTAGAAGCAAGTTATTGTGTAAGCATGGTGGAACCGATTGCCTTAGGTTTTTAATTCATTGTTTAGTAGCTATTTAATAAGTGTTAATTAGTTATAATTATTAGTTAGTTAAGAATATTCATTCAATCGATTTGCTCTTGAAACAATTGATAATAATTCAATTAAAATTGATAGAACTCGTCTCCTTGTGGATACGATCCATTTACCACTTTATACTAGCAATAAACACTGTGCACTTATGACATTATAGTTTAAAGACAATGTTAATTTTCTAAATGTATGCAATTATGCAAGTTAATAGTAGGATATAGACAAGTCCATTTTGAAATCAGAATTGGGTTTTTGTTGAGATGTAGTGATATAAACATATGCTTTGGATTTCGCACCTAATGTAAAAACCCGAATTTTCGGACTATTAATTCTAAATTCGAAACTAAAATAAAATAGTTTTCTACAATCAATAAATCCAAATTTTACAAATTTCAAACTGAAAGTCAATATAAGCTCCTCAACTTCACAAATCAATATCTTACACTTAACAAAACAATTAATTCTAATAGCACAACAATAAATTATATCAAATCCAATGACAAGAAATTCCACAAAGTTCACGTCCTCAGTCTCAATGAGTTTCCGAAAATCGAAACCTTAAATATATTAGAACAATGAGCTGCAAAGCCCAGCAAGTAACCATAGCCCAATGGCTCAAAAATAGTATTATGTAAAACAATTCTTAGAGTTTAGATCGATAAAGAATTTCAAAACAGTGCATTCATATTTTAATTCTCACAGTTCTAAGTCATGGTCACATATGCCAGTGACACGGCTTCAATAATTCGATGGGGGCTAGTTTACGTCCCTCGTCAAGTAAAATTCAACAAGGTATCTATGTGTTCCGGAACATGCGTAAACTAGTTCTATATGTCACACTATCCAGTGACCGGATTCTATAATTCGATACGCAACTAAAACCGGGGATTTCAAAAATAATTCTTTTCTAAAAATCAATTTTCGATATCACAAATTTTGATAACCAAATCAAACAGATATTTTGAAACAGAATAAAACATAATTTATAACATTAGTGAGCAACGAAAAGTCACTTACCTCGATATCGTAATATTAACCTGAAAATAAGAGTACGACCAGAACTTAAATACATTTGACATTCTACTTAATAACTAAATTTAAACAAATAGGCAAACACCTTAACTATACTAATGCACTTATACAAAAAGAAATAAAGTCCGTAATCAAAATTTAAAACTTAACCACGTAGAAATATTTTACTTACACAAAGTATATTACTACAATACCTACTTGATTGACTTACTATTTAATAACTGATAGCAAATGAATAAATGAACAATCTGATAACCATCAATATCCAAGATATAAGAATGAAAAACAAAGAATCAAATACTAATAAAACACAAATCTAATTTTTGGAAGAGAATCGAAGTGCACAACTTATACTAATTCAAATTTAACAGCAGATGGGTTGGGCTTTTTAAACAATGGTCAACTAGAGAATAAAAGTATATTCAACAAGGATTTCAGAATGATAAGATTCACAAGAAACGCACAGATAACGAATTTTCTATGAATTTTTGAAGTTCTAGTAACACGACAGAAAATATACAGGACCATATTACATAAAAGGAAAATTTAGACAATGAAAAACATTTGATCTCAATTTTACTATAACTAGACAATTAAAGAGAATTCTCATAGGTTTCATAATTGATAAAAATAACAATTTTACGACATATAACGAAGAAGATATGAATTTTTGAATATGAAACAACTCTGTTGATAAGTATAAACAGTCCTGAATATTTGTCAGTCAGTTTAGACAATTAAAACAATTAAAATATCTAATGGGTATAACTAAGAACGAAAGATTATATCACAAGCTTTCCATATTGATATCATGAGAAATTTTCCGGCATAAGATCAATTTATAGTGAATTTTAGAACATTCAAAAAACTGTTCACGTCATAAATCTGAAGGGTCACAAAGAATGTGATTTTGCACATAGTTCGACTCCGATTTTGAAAAATATGCTTCAGACCAAAGTTGTAGATATCGAAACAAGATTTCCAGAATGTCAAGAATCAACAAATTCCAATCACAAACGAACCAGATACGCATTTTACAACAAACCTGAGTTGCAGATTTTATCATATACGAATTTCAGTATAACAATTAGGAATATGAACAAATGATATTCATATTTGACATCAAAAACATAAATAACATGATATAGTTTATATAAACAAAGAATTCGAACACATGTATCAACATATCATGTAGACAAGTATTATTACCTGTACAATGGTGATTGGATCCTTTACTCAAAACTTCCTCCCAAGTCCTTATTTATCCTATTCTTATTCCTCTATTTTTTTTTTCCTTTTCCAAGTCTCTTCCTTTCTCTTAAGCCGAGTCTTACTATCTAATATATGCAACCTAGCTATCCTTATAGTTAAACGGTTGTCATAATTTCCTTTTATTGACATTAAATCCTCTTGATTGCTCTTAATAACCCTACCAATCAGTTACAACTTTTTATATTTCTATTCTTTCTTCTTTTACACATAAAAATATTGCTTGGTCAATCTACAAAAATGGACTATTGAAATAATATCCACAATTAAAACTACTAATTTTTTAGACTGAATTCAAGACTTGAAGATCAATTATGAGTTAAAACATATTAATCTTCTATTTTTAATGACTTTCTGCAATAACTCCTCTAAAATTGAAAAATGGTATAATTTAAATCCTAAATTATTAATACTAAATTATCAAATTATTTACTAAAATTAATCTAAAAACCTGGGATGTTACACCTAACACAGTCGCTTTGATTTCAAATCAGTTTATTTTTTGGTTTTATTCAACTAAATAATATGGTCTTAGTTCTGTGATCACTAATCTATATCCTTAGAAAACTATTTGTAACTTGTAAAAAATGTTCCGACTATATAGTGCATTTTGTCGAATGTTAAGCTCTTAACCTTGATGTAATCTTTTAATATAGTCGTAATATTTATATAATTTTTCAAATGGTTAACATCAAAAAAAAAATCTTAATGTTGACCTCTTTCTGTAGTGATGACCTCAAATCAAACCATTAGACCTGTCTGGAAATCAAGAAGGGGGCTTCAAAACTTTTATAAACATTAATCGTGATTATGTATGCAAAGATCACAACAATTATCACGGATAAAAATAATGTTTTAGAGCATGTCGAAAGTGGTCATATTTTAGTTTGAACGGGGATTCCAATTTGTAGCTTCAAAATGTAGAAGTGGGCTTTTCCAACTATAATAGCTCCTAGACGAGAAACAGATCCGAAGAAATGTCATTACTCTTAATTATATGAACAAAATAACTGCAATATCAAGAATTATGTTACAAATATGGAAAAAGAAATTAACAATAAAATGAAGATGTATATAAAATTTGTATATTTTACTATATATGTTATAAAAAAAATTATGGAACCCTCAATACACATACATTTGAAGTACACTCGTGCCTTGCATGGATATTAGACTATTATAGAGCTAGTTAATTTGATAAAGAAGCAATTTACATTGAAATCTTATTGTATAAGTTCAATACTTTTTTTTGATGTAAAGTATGATACTTCTTAAATTATACTCCCTCCATCCCGTCAATTTGTTTATGTTTGTGTGAGAATGTTCGGCACGAATTTTAAGATTCATATAAAATATAGTTCTATAACTTATTTATAAATTTTTCTTTTTCTGAATAAAAATTTAAACATTCAATTTGCATTAAAAATCATAAAATTATAAAAATAAATTATGGAACTATATTTTATATATACCCTAAAATGCATATTAAACACTCTCTCTGAATTGTAAACAAATGGATGGGACAGAGTGAGTATATGGAGAGGTTACTTATCAGTGAAATAACAAACATTTGCAAGTGGAAATTTGAATTGGTTGAATGTACCTCTCACTACAAGAAATTTGGCCAATTATGACGGCCAACTTGCGACGGAAACAATTTTCGCGCCCAACTTACGACGGAATCTCAAATCTGTCGTAAATTTCGCACCCAACTTACGACGAAAATTAAATTCGTCGCAAGATAATTAGTTTATTAATAAAATTTAGCTCCAAACAATTAAAATTTAATTGAAAAATAATTGCAACGAACTTACGACGGATTGTCCGTCGTAAATTCATTTTTGCAGTGAACTTACGACGAATCTTCCGTCATAAATTTCTTTATTTTAATAAAATTTAATTTTAAAAAAAATTACCTTTCTGATGGTGAAACAATGACGTTTGGCAGTAAATTTATGACGGAAAATCCGTCGTAAGTTCGTCCACCACTCAACTTACGACTGAATTTCCGTCGTAAAGTTTGGGTAACTTACGACGGATTATGAAGATCGTCGTAATTCTGGGTAACTTATGACGAAATATCTGTCATAAGTTACCCAGAATTACGACGATCTTCATAATCCGTCGTAAATATATATTTTTCTTCAATATTTTTTCTTATTTTTCACTATCTAAATCAATTTTTTATTTTTTAAAATTTTGGGAATATCACTTATTTAGATATATATTAATATCCGTACGGTTGGATCGCCGATAAATATTTTTAATAAAATAGAAACAACAATATGGGATAAAGTACTAGTTAGTAGTACTAGTCAAATCAATAATTGACTACTAATTTCACTATCCAAAATAATTTTTCATTTTTCAAATTTTGGGGATATCAATAAATTATATATTTATTATGAATTTATCTATTATTTTAAAATAGATTAGATATATTTTTTAATGATATAATTTTCTTAAATTTTCTCATATACTACGTGTGTATTTTAGTAATGATCAACTTGGATTTAAATGATATTATTAAACTTATATTATAAATTTATAGTAGTGGTCTAATATATTATAATAAATCCTTTATTATCATACCTGAGTCTACCACACCACATGGTTAACCAATAAAAAACGAGGAATTATTATGATAATTGTGAATTGTTTGAGCGGGGATGTGAATGTTATGATAATTGTTTGATAATATTGATATTAATTCAATTGGTATAAATTGAAGATTATTTTATACTTAAATTTTAATAAAATAATTTTTTTTCTAAATTATGATTTAAATAATATGTTTATATTAATTAATTATTTAATTTTGTAGAACGCTAGTTTCTATTATAAATTTTTTTAAATATTATTTTTGAATGTTTCAATTATTTATATTTTTATTTTAAATACATGCTTATTATAAAATATTAGAAAGCCACTATTAAATAATTCATGCACAACCAAGTGGTCATCTTATTTGTTTATAAGGAAAGTCACCCCTCATCCATTTTTTTTTTATATTTTTATACAGAATTCTAGAAAATAGAAAATAATCAATTTAAAATTTAACAAATACTCTTATTAATTTTGTGTGCGGGGAAATAGTATAGTATATTTTACTGAGTTGGAAGATAGTATCTTCTATTATTTGTGTGAAACATTAATTTTATTCATGTCTAAATCTTTACAGAACATCCAAATTTACATGCTAGGCCACGTGTCACATTACTATTGGATAATACTTGAGCACATGGATTGTGTTTCTTTAAACAATTGGAAGCCGTTGGATGCAATTAACAAGATCTCGATCGTTCAATTTTTTTTTTCATTCTAACTCTATTCTTTCTCATATCAGTCTGGATGTACACGAGGTCAGGATGTTTCCGGTTTGAGTTTGTAGATCTCTTCCTCATATTCGTGTCTTTTACCTACAATTCTTGAGACTTCAGTTCTGTGTTTGCTTCAGTTGAATGTTAATGTTAATATGCATATTGTAAACGTGTTCATTACAAATGTTAATTGGGGCATATCAGATACGACAGACCGACTTCTGAAATCAGACAAGAACAATTGTTAATTGTTGCAATGTTGGAGTTGGATTATGTCCAATCGATGGTCCATGGAGAATATTTAGCTACAAAGAATTGAATGTGGCAACAAATGGCTTTAGTGAGGAGCACAAACTTGGAGAGGGAGGATTCGGAAGCGTTTACTGGGGCAAAACCTCCGATGGACTTCAGGTAACTATGTAAAAATGGTATCAACTAGTCCACTTAAATTAGTTTCCCTCCCATTGGTAGTGATGCATCAATGCTTCCTGTTACCAAGAGCAAAGGGGTGTCGCTTTGACATTGTTTTTGTCTAGAAATTGTTACATCACAATATACAAGTATGATGAGTTTTAGTTTCTTATTATTTATTTCTCTTTTAATATCTGATTGTGTGTAGATAGCTGTAAAGAAATTGAAATCTATGAATTCAAAAGCAGAGATGGAATTTGCTGTGGAGGTTGAAGTTTTAGGAAGGGTACGACACAAGAATTTGTTAGGGCTTAGGGGTTACTGCGCTGATGCTGATCAACGCCTAATTGTATATGACTACATGCCCAATCTCAGTTTGCTATCTCATCTACATGGCCAATTTGCGACTGATGTTCAATTAGATTGGAAGAAAAGAATGAAGATTGCTATTGGTTCGGCTGAAGGTTTGGTGTAAGTTTTTATTTTTTTATTAGTTGTAGCGTTTTACATATGTTCGATGACACCAAGAAATATATACAATTCCAAACTTTTAATATTTTGTGTACACAGTGGTAGGTATTTGCACCATGAAGTATCACCCCACATTATCCACAGAGATGTAAAGGCTAGTAATGTATTACTCGATTCAAATTTTGAGCCATTAGTCGCTGATTTTGGTTTTGCTAAGCTTATTCCAGATGGCGTTAGCCACATGACCACTCGAGTCAAGGGTACATTGGGATACCTAGCACCAGAGTATGCTATGTGGGGAAAGGTTTCTGAGAGTTGTGATGTGTACAGTTTTGGGATTCTGTTACTAGAGATCTTCACTGGAAGAAAGCCAATTGAGAAGCTCCCTGATGGTGTTAAAAGGACAATCACTGAATGGGTAGAGCCACTGAGATAACAGTGGAATTAAGTACTGGAATTATAGTGGTCGCGGTTTGGATAACATTAAGTACTGGAATTATAGTGGTCGTGGCGTGGCCTGAACTCAAGGTTGCCGGAATGATAGCGTTCGCAACGTGCAGCACAAAAGACAGGGAGAGGACGGAGATGGGTGTTGATATTTGGGTTCAGTTGGTGAGGTGGGTGTAGAACCTGCGAATATGGTGGTAGTGGTGGTTTGTTCATTTCATGATGTGGGTTCTGGTGCCGGTTTCTGGAATTTCCAGATTCCGGTGCTATTTTTTTTAAAAATGTGTTGACTTAACTAACGACGGTTTTTTCCGTCATAAAAAATAAATTTATGACAGTTTATTTCGTCGTAAGTTTGTTTATTATTTTATTGTAGAAAGTGGGTCCCCTCATTAGAACTTGTGACGAAAAATTGAACTTGTGACGAAATTTTTACTTGTGACGAAAATCCGAACTTAAGACTCGAGCAAAAACGACGATTTTTTTCCGTCGTAATTGGTATCAATTGTGACAATTTCAGTGTTAAATTTCCGTCATAAATGGTCATTTTTCTTGTAGTGTCTCTTTCGCTCGAAGTAATATATATATATATATATATATATATATATATAAATTTAAAATTGGATTGACCAAAATAAATTTGGATTAGTTTTTGCTTCATTTGTCTAATTAATTGAGTTACTAAAAGTGATTATTAATTCCGATTTAAGGTGAAATTATTAAGGGTGAGTGCCCTAAATACCCACTTTTTATTCTTTCTTAACCAAAATGCCCACCGCACGCAAGCGCCGCCCAAAATACCCATGGGATACGCCTATGACAGTCCCGTGAGTTGGGATACGCCTATGGGGCCAGAGTATTTCAAGTGTTACGCCTCTAGGCTCGGAGCAACACGTTTATCGGGAAGTAGTATCTGCACCCATGATACGTATTTACGTATGGCGCATCCCATGTCACGCATCTGTGACATGTGTGATGACGTCATCTGACGTCATCTTTACTTTCGTTGAGAATTTACCCGAGCTTCTCCCCAGTGGCGATTTTCGCCGGGAAAAAAAATTTAGCCATGCTTAGTTCCACACATCTTCCCATAACGTATTATACACTAATCGAATCGTCTTTCGACAATCTACACATCCATACCAGTTTCATACCATTTATTTCGCCGGATTTGAAATGCCCAAATCGAACCAAACCTTCTTTCCTCGATTTTCCGACGAGCTCGTACAAGACAAGCCCCTGCGGGGCCAGATTCCTCAAAGTCAGTTGGGCAAAACGAAGATGAAGGTGTGCTGATTGTTTTGGTGAACTCAAAAGAGGTGGAGGTGGCCGGAGAGAGACGAAAGAGGCGGAGAGAGTTCGTGGAGATCGAGAGAGGCGACGAGGAGAGAGAGATTGCTGAGCGAAAGAGAAATGAACAGTAATGGGTTTCGCCGTTCCAAAAGGCATGACCCGTGGGTATTTTGGACGGTGTTTTCAAAAATGGGTATTTGGGGCAGTGGGTAAGGAAAAAGTGGGTATTTTGGACAATTTTTCAATTATTAATCAATATATATATATATATATAAAGGAGGATACACGGGAGTTTAGGTGGCGCTCTAAGATCGTCTCAATCTATTTTTTAATTTTTTTAGAGTTTTAGAATTTTAAATACTAATAAATAAAAACTATCTATCATACTAGAAGTAGAATAGGTTATATAGAAATTTAAGTTAATGGAGGAGAAGAGTTTCAGTTTATAAAGAAGATATATTAAATAACATATTCTAAGTAAAAAAGACTTGAAAATTTATAAATGAACTCGAACTTATAGAAAACACATATAATTAGAAAAGTAATCCAAATTTATCTTATTAGTCTTACCTGACGACTTTGAGCTATATAACGCCATTAAGGTAAGACGACGATATATTTTGTTTTATCCATATGTGTTTTCCTTTGCTTTTGTTTTTTAATATTAACAGTGCATGTATTTATGATCATTGTTAGCTGCAGTGCAATCGGTACAATTTTATTATTATTCATGGTGATTATTTTATTTAAATTTATGAATGTAGGTGTTTTACTTATATTGTAGTTTTTTTTTTTTGATTATTTAAATTTGTAATATTTCTGTAATTATCAACAATAACGAGGCAGAAAGACGAAGATATAAATATGGTACACATTGTTAGCACGTTAGCACCGGGCTTTGTTATAGGTAATTATGTAGGACATTTTAATATAAGTTTCCTACTATGCTTTATAGTTTAGGAAATGATTCTAAAATTATTTCAATCTATTTTTTAATATTTTAGAATTTAAAATAAGCAAGCTAATATGTAATTAATTATGTAGTACATATATTAAATTTCCTATCCTATTTTGTAATTTAAGTGGCACCTCTAAAATCATCTCAAATTATTTTTGTATTATTTTAAAATTTTAAATACTAATAATAAAAAAAATTAACATTGTAAAAGTAGAATATGTATTCGAATTTATTGAGGAGAAGAGTTTGAATTTATAGGAAAGACGCACAAATCAACGTTTTATTTGAAATAGAATAGATGTTTGAATTTATAAAGGAGAATAATTCGAAGTTATAAGCAAGAAATATATTTAAAAGTTCTATAAGTAAAATAGGTGTTCGAATTTTATAGAGAAAAATAGTTCGAATTTTTAAAAAATACAGACATTTAAAAGTTTTATTGGAAGTAGAATGGGTGTCAATAAGACATAATTAGAAGTTTTATTTTTGGAAGTAGAATATGTATGCAAATTTGTAAAGGAAAAGTGTCTCAATTCATAGAAAAGACACAACTAAATTTATTAGAAGTAAATGTTTAAAATATATAAAAGAAAAAGTTTATAGAGTTTGAATTTATAGAAAAGATGTATGATCATAAAAAAAAAGTTTTATTGAAAGTAGAAGAAGAGGGCGTTGAGATGACAATTTTTACGATTTTCTAACATTATATATCTTTATTCTTAAAATACTTTATTGTAAATATTTTAATAAAAGTTAACTGTACTTGCATTAGGAGAATATATCCATAAATTTAATATTATTTGAATACCAAAAAGTCTTCGTACTTAAAAAAAAATTGATGTTAGTTTAAAAGAATGACATTTCAATGAGGGAACCTGCATTAGGAAAATATATCTATAAATTTTATATTATTTGCATACGGAAAAGTCTTCATATTTAAAAAGAAAAAAATTGATGTTAGCATAAAAGAATGATATTTCAATGGGGGATCCATAAATTTTCTCTTTTGGGTCTATATAAACCTAAAATCTAAAGTATAGTTTCACCACTTTATCAATTTAACAATTGGCCTGTTTGGCCAGACTTAAAATAAGTTCTTATGGACTTATTTTCGGGTAAAAATTTCATATTTTAATAAAAAATTTGTACAAGTATTTAATATATGTTTGAGATTCTATAAGTTGTAAAAAAAGTTAACTTTTTTCAGGAAAAAGTTAGAAATCTTTTAACTTTGTCTTAAAATAAGTTGACTTATTCTTGGAAAAAAGTTCTCCCAAACATCCCAAATGTATGATTTATATTTTTTTTATCTAAACAGTAATAATTTATTGTTTAATTTCATAAAAAAATTGAATGGATCATTATGACTAGGTTTGTATATGCACAGTGATGCTTCTATTATATTGGAATTTAAATATAAGTGTTTTTCAATTAAATTTTGTTGGATAAAAAGTTTAACTTTACAAACCGATATATTCATGTATCTATTCGATTTTCATATAATTATATTTTTATCTATCTTGGGGTGTGTTTGTTGGCTAATCAATATTTTTTATAAGAACATATATGCATGTATATATTTTTGTGATAAGAGAAAAATGTGTCTGAGGTTGACTTCAAGGATTTCTCCAGAAGTTATAATACAAATAGCTAATAAATTAAGTGGCCCAACAGGGGCATTTTTGTAAATTTTAATTTTTTCTCAGTAAATTTACCTAAACACCCTTAAATTTGTATTGAAAAGCTTTTAACTTTTGTTAGAGTGTTCAAGATTTGTCTCCATTCTTACGAATTTGTGATAATTGTGTTCGTGGATTTGGTTTTTTAATGTATTTGAAATAATCTTGCGAATGTTTCTTATAATTTCTATTTTTGTCTAATTTTTAATTTTCAAGTTTTCTTTATACGAGATATCAAGTTTGAGCAATTTTTATAATAATAGATTTACTTTCTTTTATGATCGCTAATTTAGTTAAGTTTTGACTTGATTATAATTTTTTTTGTTCAAATTTGAAATTAGTATACTTTAAGTGGTAAGTAGCAAATTTAGTTGTCAAATTTAATAGATTTATCGGATCAAAAGCTTATATAAAAACGATACGAGAACCGTAGCATATTTAACCTAAAATTGATCAAAATTAATTTTTAATTGTTTAAAAGTTTTGTAATTTTAAATATTTGCAGCTAATTTTTTAACATATTTAAAATACAAAAGATATTTGAATTTACAAGAAAATAGAATTTGATTCTATAAAAAAGACAAGTATTTTAGAAATTCATATGACATATTCAATATAAAAGGTATTCAAATTATAGAAAATAAAAGTTAATAGGAAAGGATTGGATATGACATATTCAATATAAAAGGTATTCAAATTATAGAAAATAAAAGTTAATAGGAAAGGATTGGATTTATAAAAAAAACAATTAAAATTTATTGGGAAGACATCTAATTAAAAAAGAATTACATTTAACAAAAAATAAGATTTTTTTTTTTTTTACATTTTGAACTAGAAAAGGAATTCGAATTTATTAAAAAAAGTAGGTGTTATTCAAATATTAGAAATCCTTAATTTTGAATTTTTTATATAAGTAAATAGTACTTGCATTAGGAAAATATATCCATAAATTTTATATTATTTTTACAACAAAAAATCTTCGTATTTAAAAAAAAAATTGATATGTTAACATAATAGAAAGACATTCTCATGCAAAAATCGTAAATAAATACAGGAATATCTATCACATATAAAAACAATAAGATGTATTTTCATTTATTGGAACTCCATAAATATTAAATATTAGAAAGTTTAAAACGTAAAAATTGGAATTCACTCTTTTTTTAGGTTTTAATTTTTAAAGAAAAATTTATTATATAAGATAATTAAGTATCATTAGTAGTACATAATGAAAGAATTTCGATTCCAAATGAGATCGGCTCGAAATGTATTTAACGAAAATGCGGATAATTAGAAAAGATCGTATTAATTATTAGAATTTAATATTGATATTATAAACTTTATTTTATTTTTAGGATTCGATTTTTGTGGATAATTTTTTTTAAGTCGTTATAATATATGTAAAAGTTGGGGTTTCGATTTTAACGAAAGAGCAATTTAATAGAAGTACTGTATTTAATGATACAGCGTTTTATCACAGAGGACCGTATTAATTTTTTAAAGTTTAATATCGATCATATAAATAAGATGAATCTATAATAACCTTTTTTAGCCGTTGAGACTCTCTTTCTCAAGCCAGCAGAGAGGGAGAAAAGCGTTCAAGATCGACTGCTAAAAGGTGCGCATTGAATGACTCCCTTAACTGGAGGACATTCATATTCAATTGTTCCTGAGCTTGCTAAAGGGGTATTGCGCCGCAGCGAAGCGCGGCTTTAACGACTAGTTTATATATAATAAGGGATCTATATGCTTTAATAAAAATAAATTATGGTATAAATTTAGCATAAAGGATTTGATTTTAAATATATAAAAATAATAATTTTATCAAGATTATTAGTTTACCAAATATTAATTTATTACAATTTAATTGGTGTATAAATGTTTTAAATACAGAATGGATAAATAAAATTTTATTTAATTTTCTGGATGATTTGGGGCTTTTATCCAAAACAAACCAAGTTTGGAATTTGGATTTAGGTGTAATAATTCAAATTTTAAAACGAAGCCGTGAAAATGGGACAGGCAAGATTCAAAGCATCAATTTCGCTCGCAGGTCTCTCCCTCCCCTCATTTGAATTAGGGATTTAGCATTTATGGATTAATACGAATTGAAATTGAAAAAACCCCCTCTCTATATCCCCCTCTCTCTCTCTCCCTCTCTCTCTGTATACAGTAAAGTAATTGATTTTCCCTTGGTTGTAGGAATTCAACATGGTTACCACCAGGTCAATGACTGCAACGTCTAAGAAAACTACGGATTCCAAGTAAGTAGTTGATAAGTACCCGCTGATAGCCATCAGCGGGCACCCGCTAATAAATAAAAACATTAACCCTCTAAAAACACAATTCTGGAATACTTGACAAATTATATCTAATTTCAAAAGTATTATTCCAAATACAAAAGAATACCCACAAAAAGTATTTCAAATCATCATACTAATCCACTTGCACAAAAATATCTTGCATAAAGGTACACCCACTTGCCCACTTGCATGCCCACTTGCATAAAGGTATCTTACTCCATAAGGCAAAGAAGCAATATAATATTCAAAGACACCCATGTGCAAGAGACAGAATCTGATCAAAGCAGTCCAAGTGGCAGAATCAAGGTATGTTTAAGGGGACATCAATCACTGTTCCAATAGTGGCTCACTGTAGCTTTAACGGCACAACTAGTGGGCGACAGTGATTGAAGAACCCAACCTATAAATACCCCCATTCTACACACACACAAAGGGATCCGAAAACACACACAAAAAAAAAGATACAATCCTTTCAGACACAGAAAAGCTCTCTACAATACTCTTTCACATACGATATATTTTCACCAGTCCGATTATTATTATTTCCGATTACTGATTCTCACGCCGGAGGTGCTTGACGGCCACCACCCCAGGGCAAACATTGTTTTGCAGGCACCCCAAACCCAGGTGAAGTACTTCCGGTAAAGCACCCGGAACAGTGATCGGAAGCCTCTAATCGGCCGTGGGAATTATCATTTGGCGCTAGAAGGAGGGTTTTTATTTTCTTGAAGAAAATTCCCTCACCTGCTCTAACCAACACGACAAAAATCCCAACACAAGAACCTCGCATTCGAGAGAAACCAAACACATACACACTGCCAAAATAGCCCCGAGTACCCGATCCAAAACCATGACAGATAACCAAGAGGAGCAGCAAAGAGAACTAAACACAAACGTCCCCCCCACAAACCCGCAAAATAATCAGTTAACAAATCACCCCCCAACAAAGATAACCAGGAACAACCGCTTAGCCTGAACCTCGCGGGATTCAACCAGCAACAAGTAGATTTAATCATGCAAATAGCTTCAGCTTTTCCGCAGCAAGGGCAGCCACTACCACAGGGCTCCCAAGTCCGCTCTCACAACGACCAAGACCAAGAGGTACACAGTCAGCCTAGAAAGGCTAACTCGGCTTTCTCTCGACTAGGCTCCTCTCAGAACACAAACCACAAAAAACACGGAAAAGGTCACCACAGGCCGGAAACATGGGAACAGAATAGAAAAGAAAGAGACCTGAGAAAAATCATCAACGACAAGAAGACCGCATATGAGAAAGTGTTAGCGGAATATGATAGCCAAAGGCGGGGAGAACGGTCCCCCATCCGCCCGCACGAAACAGAGAATACCCAACCCTCAAATGCAGACATGATGCACACCATCATGGAGCTAAAGAGAAAAATAGAGGGCACAAGCGAACCAGAAACAAACGGGTCACCCTTTACCGCAAGATTAGAAGCGGAGCCTAGACAAAAAGACATCAAGCACCATAGCTTCAATTCTTTCGACGGGCTGGGCGACCCGGAGGAACATCTCAGCTATTTCGACCAACTGGCCCTCCATTACGAGTATAATGATCTCACAAGGTGCCGTTTCTTCGCCGCGACTCTCCGCGGTAACGCCCAGAGATGGTTCTGTCGATTGACCGCCAGATCCGTTGATACCTGGTTAGAATTCAAGAAACTTTTTCTAAACAAGTTCAAAGCAAACCAGCAACACGAGGTGCACACCGTGTTTTTGGAAACAGTCGCGCAACGCAACGAAGAAACCTTGCAGAACTACATCGACCGCTTCAAAGAGGCCGTTAACAAGGTCGTTTGTGTAAATGAGACAGAAGCTTTGGTTCACCTAAGAAGAGGACTCAACCCCTACGAATGTGAGAAGTATGTATGCAAACTCATGGAAGCTAAACCTACCACCTTGGCAAAAGCATATGACCTGGCTTCACAGGCCATCAATGAAGCCGAATCTTTGAATGTGCTTAGGCAATCCAGGGCACCCCCACTCAATCCTACTTCCAAAGAGAAAGATACACGCCCTATCAAAGGCAAACACCGGCCCTAAATCAGGTACAAACCACTCACGGGCCGCCACCTCCCGCCCAAAAGACACAGCCCGCAATCCCAGTAAGAGACCGCTTAGGGCCAACAAACCCGCCGCGGACAGATAGGCGTCCCGAGCCAAAATGGACGGACTTCACACTCCCCAGGGCAACCATTCTATGAGAAATCAGGGGAAAGCCTTTCTACCTACCACCAGCCCCAATGTACACACTACCTGAAGACAGGCCGAAGGACAAGCACTGCGACTATCACGAAACACATGGCCACACTACGGAGAGCTGCTTGTCCCTCAAATACTTCCTGGAAAGGCAATTAAAAGCGGGCTACCTATCCCAATACTTGCCCAGACAAATACAAGGGGCAGCCACGTCTCAAGGGCAGGACAGAAACATCGTACATACCGTTTTCGGCGGACAATCCTCCCCGCCAAGAGAGGAGCGTGACATTTATGAGATATACGAAGGACCCCCGAATATCATTACTTTTACTGACGCGGACTATGAGGGTATTAACCCGAATCACACTGAGGCACTAGTTGTGTCATTGGGCGTGGCCAACAACGAGGTAAAGAGAATCCTTGTGGATAATGGATCCTCAGTCGACATCTGTTTCAAACACACATGGGACAGGCTCAAGTTGAATGGCGAGAAACTCGAACCCTGTCCCGATGAAACACCACTTTACGATTTTCGCCACAACGCTGTCCCAATTGCGGGCATTGCTAGACTACCCGTTTATTTCGGCAAATCACCCAGGCAAGTATGTCGAACGATCAAGTTCTATGTCATCAATACTGCATCTTCCTACAACATGATTCTAGGGAGGCCCACACTGAACACACTCAAAGCAGTCACCTCCACCCCGCATCTAAAGATCAAATTTCCTACTCTGAACGGGGTGGGAGAAATCAAGGGGGATTCCGAAACTTCCAAAAGATGCTACGACATAGCACTCACCCTGGGTAAGACTGAACCCAGCAACCTCCGCAGAGAAAAGGCAAATAAGAGGAAAAGGGAAAAAAGACAAAGACACATTGAACATCAACAAAATAACCGCAAAAGAAAGAAAGAGGTACAGTTCATCGACGGGCCCGACCCGCAACGAATAGATGCAAATCTCTTGAAGTGTCTCAAACGGGATGAGAAACCGGTAATAAGCCCCGCGGTGCAGACAGAAAAAATAGAAGTTGTGCCCGGAGACGCAAACAAAAGTGCGAGTGTGGGAACGGGCTTAGATTCAGTCTTTAAGACTGGCCTCACAGACCTCCTAAGAAAATATGCCGATGTCTTTGCATGGAGCCCGAAGGACATGCCAGGTCTGGACGAGTCAGTAGCAATCCACAAACTGAATGTGGACCCGGAGAAGGCCCCCAAAATACAGAAAAGAAGGAATTTCGCTCCTGAGCGACAACAGGCAATTGACGTCGAAATTGACAAACTCTTAGACGCGGACTTAATTTGCGAAGTCACCTACCCAAAATGGGTCGAGAATGTAGTACTGGTAAAAAAGGCCAACGGCAAATGGAGAATGTGCGTGGATTACACTGACCTAAACAAAGCATGCCCAAAAGACCCGTACCCCCTCCCCTCAATGGATCAACTCATTGACGCAACAGCGGGTCACCTAATGCTGAGTTTCATGGACGCATACTCCGGTTACAATCAGATCAAAATGTCGCCGGAAGACAGAGAGAAAACAGCCTTCATTACACACAGAGGGGTCTATTGCTACAAAGTCATGCCTTTTGGATTAATCTACGCGGGCGCCACATTCCAAAAGATAATGAACAAAATCTTCGGCAGTCAGATAGGCCGCAACATGGAGGTATATGTGGACGATCTCATAGTAAAGTCTCTCTTAACGACTTATCATTTACAAGACTTGGAGGAATGTTTCTCAACCCTCAGAAAACACAATATGAAGCTCAACCCGGACAAATGTGCGTTCGCACTAGACGCGGGCAAATTCTTGGGATTTTTGGTATCTCACAGGGGCATTGAGGCCAATCCCGAAAAAATAAAAGCAATCATCGACATGCAACCGCCAAAGACCTTAAAGGAGATACAAAAGTTAACAGGGAGACTAGCAGCCCTCAGAAGGTTCATAGCAAAATTGGCCGACAGATGTCTTCCGTTCTTTGATACCCTGAAGGGAGCAACAAAAACAAAGGCAATCTCCTGGACAGGGGAATGCTAGAAAGCCTTCGAGGATCTTAAAACCTATCTCTCCTCTGCTCCTCTACTAACGGTCGCGGCTCCTTCAGAACCGCTATCACTATACTTATCTGCAACAGACAAGGCTGTAGGAGCCGTACTGATCAAAGAAGAAAAAGCCGAGCAAAAGCCCGTCTATTATGTCAGCCAAGTACTTAAAGACGCAGAAACTCGCTATCCTAATGTTCAAAAGTTTGCTCTGGCTCTGGTAATGGCAAGCAGAAAGTTAAGACATTACTTCCAAGGCAGGCAAATCCGGGTTATCACAGACCAACCGCTGAGAAAAATACTGCACAAACCGGACCTATCTGGTAGACTAATCAATTGGGTTGTAGAGCTTGGTCAATTCGATTTGAAATACAAGCCAAGAACCGCAATCAAAGCACAAGCATTAGCGGACTTTGTCACCGAATGTTCATTCACCGCAAGGGAAGAAACAGTACTAGCGGAGAGCGGGGTCATCACCAATAACAATTGGCAGTTATACGTGGACGGTTCCTCCACCAACACCCGCTGTGGGGCAGGATTAATCCTTACTAGCCCCAACGGTTTCCAAGTCAAACAGGCCATACAGCTAAACTTTAAAGCGACAAATAACCAGGCAGAGTATGAGGCACTCCTCGCCGGTTTCGCGTTGGCAAGAAACTTACAAGTCAAAGAAATCACCATCTACAGCGACTCACAGCTCATAGTCCGCCAGACGACGGGGGATTATTCTACCAAAGATACAAGCCTCGGCAAGTACCAGGAAATGGTACAAGCTATGCTATCCCAATTTGAGAAACATACCCTCGAACAAATAGACAGAACGGATAATACAGTGGCGGACATGTTATCCAAACTAACAAAAGGAGAGAAAACGGGTAGCGACACAGTCTATTTCGAGGAATTGCAAACTTCCAGCATTAACAGTCTGCCTGTAATGGAGATAGGCCCGCAACAAGATACTTGGATGACTCCCTATATCCGGTACTTAAAAGATGGCACCCTGCCCGATGACAACATTAAAGCTAAGGTACTCAAATCTCAAGCGGTAAAGTACTTTATGCAAGAAGACACTCTGTACAAAAGAAGCTTTGATTCTCCCATACTCAAGTGTGTTGATGAAGAAGAGGCTCTATACTGCATGAGAGAAGTCCACGAAGGCATCTGTGGCAACCACATGGCTGGAAAGGCACTAGCACATAAAATACTCAGACAAGGCTATTACTGGCCCAAGATGCACAAAGAATGCAAAGCTTTCACAAAGAAGTGCCACCAATGCCAACTATTCAGCAACATGTCCCGGAAAGCGCCAGCCCTTCCAGCAGCAATATTGTCCCCAATACCCTTTGCGGTTTGGGGCATCGACATAATGGGACCCTTCCCTAAAGCCAAGGGTGACCTACAATACGTAATGGTCGCCATCGATTACATGACTAAGTGGTTTGAAGCAAAGGCACTTAAGAACGTCACACAGGATGATGCAATCCGTTTTGTCACGGATCAAGTCATCACGAGATTCGGGATCCCGGTGGTACTCATATCCGACAATGGGACACAGTTTGTTGGATCGAAATTTACAAAATTCCTATCCGACCACGGGATCAAACACAAGAAAGCTTCTGTCTGCCACCCACAGAGCAACGGACAGGTCGAAGTGACTAATCGCACCATTGTTCGAGGCCTGGAAAAAAGGCTAACTACTTCCAAAAAGAAATGGCCTCATGAGTTGTCTAACGTCCTTTAGGCATACCGGACGTCAGCTAGGGCAAGTACAGGGGAAACCCCGTTCAAACTAGCTTTCGGCACGGAAGCTCTTGCTCCAATCGAGATTGGATCCCCATCCTACCGAGCTGTCAACTTCGAAGAAGAGCCCAATAATCAAGGACTCAAAACAAACCTAGACTTACTAGATGAGGCATGGGAAGCCGCTGTCGAAAAAATGACTGCTTACAAAGAAAAGACAAAGGAATTTTTCGGGAAAAGAGCCAGAATCAAGGCTTTTCTAGAAGGCTATCTAGTCAACAGGGCAACTGAGGCATCCGACCCTAGACACACCGGAAAGCTTATGCCAAAGTGGGAAGGCCCATACAAAATCATTCAGGTCTTAAGGCCGGGCTCTTACAAACTAGCACGCCTGGATGGCACCGAAGTCAACAACACTTGGCACGGGGATAAATTGAGAAAGTATTACCAGTAGACAGTCGATCAATCTGTACTTTCTCTTTCTTGTACGCAACAGTCATAAATGGAATACTTTTTTACCAACAAATTGTCTACAAGCATCCTATTATTATCGAGTCCTCTACGCGGACAAGCATCCTATTATTATCAAGTCCCCTAAACGGGCGAGCATTCTATTACACAGTCCTCTACACGGACAAGCATCCTATTATTATCAAGTCCCCTAAACGGGCAAGCATTCTATTACACAGTCCTCTACGCGGACAAGCATCCTATTATTATCAAGTCCCCTAAACGGGCAAGCATTCTATTACACAGTCCTCTACGCGGACAAGCATCCTATTATTATCAAGTCCCCTAAACGGGCAAGCATTCTATTACACAGTCCTCTACGCGGACAAGCATCCTATTATTATCAAGTCCCCTAAAAGGGCAAACATTCTATTACACAGTCCTCTACGCGGACAAGCATCCTATCATTATCAAGTCCCCTAAAAGGGCAAACATTCTATTACACAATCCTCTACGCGGACAAACATCCTATTATTATCAAGTCCCCTAAACGGGCGAGCATTCTGTTACACAGTCCTCTACGCGGACAAGCATCCTATCATCACCAAGTCCCCTAAACGGACAGGCATTCTATTACAAAGTCTCTTAAGCGGACACACGGCCTACTCAAAGCATTCTATCTCAAGGTCATCTCCGCGGACAACCATCCTATTACTCAACACAATCTACGCGGGCAATCAACCTATGGAATTCCATCAACAAAAACAAATAGTACGTCCCTAAACGGGCAAAGGCAAGAAACAACAGTTATCAAGCATTCAAGCGAGGCGCTGTATCAAAGATATGCAAAAGACATGCAAAGAAGGAAAAATTGCAAACAAGTTCAAACGAAAAAAGAAACAGGGTAATTTTATTCATTTTTATTTAATTATTACAAGGCTAGACGGTATACAAGATTTTAATCCCTAGTCTAGGCCTTGCAGCTTCCACCTTCTCCGCCACCGTCATCTTTCTTTGGTGGGGGTGGGTTCTTGGCAGCTTCCCTCTCTTCCCGGCGCTTCGCCAGGGCTTCCTCAATTTTCCTGAACACTTCAGGAAAATCGGCCTCAGACTCCGGCCCGTCGAACACCATGCCATCGATTATGACTTTGTTGTTGTCGTAGTCGTACATCATCACGCGGGGATCCATGACCAGATAGCTAGTGACAAGAAAGAAGCAAGCTGGGAAATAAAAAAGATGCTCAGCATTGAGCACGTTAAACCCTTTTTATAGGGGGGTAAAAGCAAGTTAAAAGACGCGCAGTTAATACTGCCATTTCCAAGCCACGGAATACAACGCACACAGTCAAAAATGTTTATTCCCATGCAGACTGCAGTAAAAGCACGGTCAAAACAACGTGATTTCCATGCAGCATTTAATGCTCGTGCCTAATCCCCACAGTCAAGGTAACATTTCCCAAACACATATTTATTTTCCCCTTTCACAAACAAACACAAATATACACGATACAAATATATTTCGCCAACAGAAATTCAAAAATAAATGTCCCACCAAACACAAAATATTCCAGACTTTACAAATACGAGAAATAGAAATCTTTTTCCAAGTCACAAAGCGGACAGACCCGCAGAGCAACTTCAAAAAACACAATAACAGCGGGCGGCCAGAGTAAGGCTTTATCCCCAGCGGGAAGCTCTCAGCGGGCTCGACATACCTATTAAAGTTTCCTCTTCGCCCGAATCCTCGCCATACACGGCCGCTATTGCAGACAACAGCGTTACGGCGTCCAACTCTTCCAACCCGGACACGCCTATCAACGGCCCCTTTTCATCCGGTTCCTCGGCATAAACGGCCGCTATGGCCGACAACGGAGTGGCAACATCAACCTCATCTCCATCCGCTCCACGCTCAGTAACTGGCACACCAACTTCACCTGCCACGGCCTCTGTTTGACAGCCAACACTAACTCTGACCGTCTCTCCTAGACGGGCCTTCAGTGCTTTCACCTTACGCTTAGCTCTCTTGGCCTTAGACTTCAGTTTAGCCATTTCGGTTCTCAAACGGTCAATCTCTGCACTGCCTTGCGACACCGTTACATGCATCTTCGCGGCTTCCTCTTTTACAATTTCGGCAAACTCGGCACTGTTTTTAAATTTCCTAACCGCGGCCTCTTCCGTCGGACGGGAGTCAAGGTGGTTTTCAGCATCATTTGCACGGTCCCTCTCATACTTCAGTGAGGTATTTAAGTTCTTTATCTGCTCCGTCAAGGCCGCCTTCTCGGCCTCAAGCTCAATTTTATCCTCCGCCAAAAACCTTCGAAGTTCAGAACTGTAAGCATAGCTCGCCTTAATGTCGGTTTTCTCGGTCTCAATCTCAAACAGAGCCTTGGCAGCATTATCCTTCATTGTCCTCTCGGCGGCCAGTTCCCGCTCAAGCACCTTCACTCTCTCCCTTAAAGCTATATTGCTGTTGCGGTACATATTACCCCGGGCCATCAAACCCGTATACATGCACTGGTTCTACAAAAAACAAGTGCACAAAAGGTTAACAAGTCACCAACAAGCAAAAGTAAGAGAAAACACCAAACTACTGGACAAAGGCAAACCCGAGCGGCGTACTTCTGCGAAAGGCGACACATCCGCCCCCAACTCAGCTCATTCATCCTCAGCAGATCATCATCAGTCATAGATTCCGCTGTAAAAGTATTAGGCCCTGACTTGAACAGAAAACCATATCCGGGCCTACTGCCAAACTCAGCATCATTCACTTCATCATCACTACTTGTATAATGAACAATCTCTTCCGATGACTCTCCACTATCTCTACCATCTTCTTCCCCAGTACCATCAGATGCGGTACCTGCGCTTTCATCAATAACCACGTTGGGAGAAACGTAATCACCTACCCTGAAAGGCTCAACCCGTCTACGCTTAGACGGACCAACATCATCAATAGTTTTCCGCTTCAGACTTAGCGGCGGAACATCACCCGCCACATCTACCTGTTTTTCCGCCCCAACATTGGCCTCCTTTGCGACCCCCAAAGTCTCTTCAGAATCTAAGTCAACAACTACTTTCCTCCCAGGGCCACCAACCGCTTCAGGAATATTAGAAACACCCCGCTCAACTCCTCGAATGGATGCTCTATACTCCTTTGAGAGAATGTCCGGTTCATGCTCACCAACTCCTAGGCTGGCAGCATATAACCTTACCACAGTACCGGGACTATTGCCTCCACTTTCAGTGGCCATTTCTTCAGCATTAGCGGGCTCTTCACCCCCAGCTTCAACATCTACCACACCGGCCCGGCCAACTTCCACTTCAACCTCATCCCTCTCACTCTCCCCTTGTGCAGCTTCTTCTCCCTCTAACTCCAACTCAATGTTTTCTTCAAATGACTGGCCTTCCCCACCCAAAAACTGCTCACCTAGCAATTCCTCAGATAGTGACTCGGCCTTCGAATCAATGTCATCTTCATCCTCCTCCTCCTCCGCATCTTCCTCCACAACGGTTTCTGGATCTTGAAAACGAACAGAAGCCCCAGCCCCTCTGCTTTCACCTGACAAATCAAAGGCATCTAATATATTTGCAGCAGAAAAATGCCCGCCACGGAGACGGTTGGGTCTGGAGGGCACTGTCAATATAAACTTCGCATACAACCTCGCTTCATTCAAACCCAAAGTCGGGTGCACATCTAGCTCCGGTTTACGAGGGTCCAATACTACACAAAACAAACAATATGGTTAATAGCAAATACAACGAAAACAACAGACTACATCAAACAAAGACTTACAGCAGTGTCTTCTTAGATCGGCCGGATCAACAAAATTGGATTCCGTCCACACTTCGCCTAACGCCTTCACAAGCCTCACCAAAATATCAATCTCAGCACGGCTCAATCGATTGCGGTTCACCTTATAAGAACACTCAACTTTCTTCGTGAAATTCTTCTGCCAAGCAAACTCACCGCCACCAATAACCAAAAACTCCTCAGCCCAACCCGCCATACCCTTGGGAAATAACCACGGCCGAAATCCATCCAAGGCCTTCCCAATCACGCTATTTGGCTTCACAAATTGCAGCTCATAGAAAGGCTTCGAACGACTCGCTTTTACATCAAACAGACAAAAAAAGGCCCTGAAAGTCGGCTGCTTACCCATTGCTTCACAACTGGCTATAAACCAATTAATAGCCCTTATGGAGTTGGGACCGAATTGAGCTAACGGGCACTGAAAGTACACACGGAATAAATCCATGATAAATTTATGCGGGGGAACCCGGAAACCAGCCTTCAAATGACTAACGGGGAGGCACACGGAACCATCATCAAAACGGTGATACAGCCTCTCACCCGGCTTCGCCCGCCTCCAGAAATACCCATCTTCTATCCGGAACATCCTACTCACATACGCTGACCACTCCTCACTCAGAAACATACTGTCATGTTGAAGGTGAGGAAATCTAGAAAAGACAGTATCCATCTGCGCCTTCGAATACGCTGTCGGGGCCACATTGGTCGCCCGGAACAAACTTTCACTACTCTCAAAGTACCTGTACCGATTTCTCCGAAGAACCGCTGGATAGGTCAGTTGCCCAATGTCCGCCCACCGTCCGTACCCATTTATCAGCGGTCTCTTCTCTCCGGTCCCAGGATCTGTAAATTCGTCACCCATCTACACAAACTCAAAAGTAAATTTCCTGTACCGCGGACAAAGAAACCGCTTACAACTAACAAGGTACACGTGGATTTTCACAACAATTTCCTTTTTTCTAAAAAATAGGAAAAACGATTCATATTCCATTTCCCTCCACAAACATCGAAGACACACCATCACAAACCCAATTTACACAACATTTACCACATATACGCACATATATATACACCATTACTGGCCTAAACATTCACAGATTACATTATTCAAACTCAGAACCTATGAACAACAAACAATACACCACCGAAAATCTTGACCAAAAACCTATCGAGCACATAGATCGAACTCTTTTGCATAAAAGAGGAAATCAACAACAAATACCCACTTACCACCGAAACAAAAAGCAAACACAAAACCACGATAAAAAACATCTACCTAAACAGACATCACCAGATTATAAATACATACATGGCACGATTATCCATGCAACAGATATCATAAAAGAGAAAGGCAAGGAAAGAACAACGAATCTTACCACAAAGCAGGAGATACGAACGGCTTTATAAACCTCGCCGATCACCGGAATGGCACAACCACCACAAAAAACAATCGAGTAAGCACTCAATGGCAAGAGATATGAAGGCAGTAAAAAGATGAGAGAAAATAACTGACCAAACCCCTTTTTTATTACGTGAGGCGCGTGAAAAGGGGAAACCACTATCACACGCAACGTGGCGGATTCTTACTGGTCCACGCCAAAAGCACAACAGTAACCACCTCGGTACAAAACACCAACTACTCACTTGGTAATAACTCCCCACGTCTCCTTACATATTATTTCAAAGGTACACTCTCTCTCCACCCAAAGGTCACTTCACTCATTAATACACACTGCCACTTATCATTTCTCTTATTATTGGCATTTAATATTATTCTTGCATTAATTGACAATAATAAGCATTTATTCGCATAACAGTTACGCATATCAAACAAAGAACTTTTCAACTCCACATACGTCAAGCACCGCATACCGCCTAAGTGTTGTCCGCCAACACTTGGGGGGCACATTTTCACAAAAAATCCTAACTCCTAAGTGTTGTCCGCCAACACTTGGGGGGCACATTTTCACAAAAAATTCTAACTCCTATGTGTTGTCCGCCAACACTTGGGGGGCACATTTTCACAAAAAATTCTAACTCCTAAGTGTTGTCCGCCAACACTTTCGGGGTTCATTTTTTGCACAAAACTTTCTGCCCACCTAAGTGTTGCCCGCCAACACTTGGGGGGCACAGACATTCCGTAATTTTGCATTTTTTCCGCTTACCGTTTCCTCTTCCTCCCCCTACCCGCAAACGCGCCTAGAGGGAGTGGGGGGCAATGATAAGTACCCGCTGATAGCCATCAGCGGGCACCCGCTAATAAGTAAAAACATTAACCCTCTAAAAACACAATTCTGGAATACTTGACAAAGTATATCTAATTTCAAAAGTATTATTCCAAATACCAAAGAATACCCACAAAAAGTATTTCAAATCATCATACTAATCCACTTGCACAAAAATATCTTGCTTTATCCACTTGCATAAAGGTACACCCACTTGCCCACTTGCATGCCCACTTGTATAAAGGTATCTTACTCCATAAAGCAAAGAAGCAATATAATATTCAAAGACACCCATGTGCAAGAGACAAAATCTGATCAAAGAAGTCCAAGTGGCGGAATCAAGGTATGTTTAAGGGGACATCAATCACTGTTCCAATAGTGGCTCACTGTAGCTTTAACGGCACAACTAGTGGGCGACAGTGATTGAAGAACCCAACCTATAAATACCCCCATTCTACACACACAAAAAGGGATCCGAAAAAACACACAAAAAAAAGATACAATCCTTTCAGACACAGAAAAGCTCTCTACAATACTCTTTCACATACGATATATTTTCACCAGTCCGATTATTATTATTTCCGATTACTGATTCTCACGCCGGAGGTGCTTGACGGCCACCACCCCCGGGCAAGCATTGTTTTGCAGGCACCCCAAACCCAGGTGAAGTACTTCCGGTAAAGCACCCGGAACAGTGATCGGAAGCCTCTAATCGGCCGTGGGAATTATCAGTAGTTTTTGTTAATTCATATATTCATCTGAATTCGGTTGACTAAATTGTAATTCAATGGCCTGCCTGCAAATTTATCTTTGATGGCCTTACTATAATTTTAACATTTCAGTGACCTGTAAAATTATTATTTTTTAAACAATTAAATGACTAACACGTATGTATGTGTATATACTTATTTATGATTTAGGTTTGATTGGGGTTCCGATTGTTATCTGAAAAAGTGGACATAGAGATGGACGCTTTTACCTTTTTCATGTAACTTTCTCATTCAGTTTTTTCCCTATTCATTATATTCATTATAGGGTTTTGATCTAACTTTGCAATTTACAGGAAGAATGACTATCTCGAAAAATATTATGAGAATCGTCCACCACCAATCAATGGAGTAGTATGGTCTCTCTTTTTTTACACAGTCTTTTTAGCATCAATTGCCTTTCCAATTCTGTGTTAATTCTTTTCTTTTTTTTCATTAAAGACACCATTTGAGGTCGACTGTGCTGGACAATTAAAATGGAGAGGCATGACTACTAAAGTAAGTAATTTTGCTGAAATATGCTGCACGTTTCCATCAAGTAAGATGTTAACTCAAAATTTTCTCCTATTTTATTCTTTTTCAGGACAAAGCTCCGTTTTTTAAATTGGCCAGGAAAATGAAGGCTGAAGGACGTAGCTTTTTGAGGCCGTAGCCTATTTTGGAGATTCCAGAATCAGAGGAATCCTGAAACAAAGTTGTTATCTCAGAAGGCTTAAGTTTCATGTTGCAGACGATGATTTGCATTTTCTATTTTTAGTTTCACATTAGGACCAGTTAGCAATTTTCATTTGTGTTGGATGCTCGGAGCCTCAAACCATGTAAACTAATTGATGGGTACTTATTAGAATTGCAACTTTTTTTAATATTCAGATGTTTGCATTCTTATGGTTAACAGCAAGAAACGTAATCTTGGGTTTTTGAGTAGAAAGAGTTACATAATTTTGGTTCGTAGTATAAGGTGGATATGATTTATTGTTCTAGTAATCTCCTTTCATCTTAAGACCTAATCCTTTAATGGCTGGTTATATGTTATCAGTTTGTTTGTCCTTGTTCCACCGCAGCAAGAAAGAGGTTCATCGAGTCAAAGTTGAAGTCCTTAGATCAGCAGACTGCTAGTATAGATTTGTATCTTGAAGTCTTGGACAGAGCAAGAGAACAAAAAAGATGATAAAAAAGGTTCTTTAACCTAATTATTTTCAAACTATTTAGGGCAGAAACTTGTATATGTTTGCTTGGCTTAGATCAGTGATAGTCACTTGGGTACTAAACTTTTGTTATTGTAATTACCTAATACTTTGCCTGCAGCAAATACAATATGGCTGAAGGAATGCGGCAAATGTCTTATTCTTTTGAAAGAGTTGCACGTGCTCATCATATGTGCACTTGTTGTGAGCGCGAAGATGACTTTGTTAAAAAGGTTGATATTTTTTTTTTGTTCAGTATATCAAGCATCAAAATTAGATTACCAACATGCTCTGAAGTAAATTGAAATATTTAGTGCTTCATTAGCTTAAAATCGATTTGGATTTATCATGTGTACGTTTACATGTGTCCAGCACAATACTTTAAGATTCTGTTTTTAACATATTTGGGTACTGATCTATTTCTATGGGTTTACTTCTTGGCACTTCCTTTATGTGGAAATTACAATATTGCAGATGGACGCCATATGGAACTACAAAATGCATTATCTGCAAGCAGCGGGTGCACCAAGATGGAAAGTACTGCCATACCTGTGCTTACACCAAAGGTAGGTAATGGTTACAATTTAAGGTTTAAAAGATTGGCGACAGATTGAGGAGAATAAATTAAGTTAACACTACAATAAATAACACTATTGTGCCTTTTTTTGGTGGGATTTACAAGGCTTTAGATACTAAGCTCAGTTTACTTAGTTTGGTAGGATTTTTAATTCCTTAACTTTATTACAATTGTTACAGCCTAATAATAACTCTTAAAGGCTAAAATTATTTGTTAACTTCTAAATCTTAGTATAAGCTATTTAGGTGGCATGGTCATTCATGGCCTTGTTTATTGCCTCAAGCCTTCAACCAAATTTAGCATGCTTGTTAGGCTTGTGTTACATCTGTAGTGACGGAGTTTACCTGCTTATAGGTCTTTAGCTGTTTAAAAATGATTTGGATTTTGATAGTCTGCAAATTGTTACTAATTCAGATTGTCTAAAGTGAGTTTATTTTGCAGGAGTTTGTGCCATGTGCGGTAAGCAGGTCCTCGATACCGAATTATACAAACAGAGCAATGTATAAGTAGTCTGCAATATTGTCTTAATACATTGTTGTTCTAAGGTAGTTGCTGAAATATTTTAACGACTTTGTTCCGAACTTGAAGTTTGGTCTTGTGAGGTGGACCACATGATTGTAAACTTTAACCTTCATTGCAAGATGGTTATCCACCATATGTCTACTTGCCTGTCAACGTTGCACTAATATACCCTGTTCATACTACCGTGGTCTTCCTGAAACTCATGTAAATTATAAGATAATTGCTTTTCTGCAGTTCATCGTTCTTTCTTTTTTTTTTTTTAATGGCAAGTATATTTCAATTTTCATGATATTTAAATTTTGTGTAGCTCCAAGTATTTTTCTCGGCAAGCCTAGGTCCTTGTAGAAAAATCTCTCTGCTCCAAAAGATTAGGGGTATGGTGGCAATATTTAACACTTTATTTGGGTGCCAAAACGTGAAGTGCCTAACATTACTCATGAGTTGGGACTAGATTAAATGATAAATCTTTGACTGTGAATTTAAGAAACTGGCTTGGAAAAACCAACAGCATACCTAAGCCCTAAAGCAGGACCTTGGTCCTCCGGAAGGAACATACACATATTATTACCATTTACAGGCTTCCGTTCTGTCAGCAAGGAAGTGGCACTTTTAGTAGTTTTGAACTTTACTGATGCCTCCGGTGACCTGGTATAGTGCTTTTACTTGTTGACACATCTAGTAGTTTTTTTACTCAACTTATGGCCACTGGTAATCTAGTTTAGTGGTTTCACATATATAACTCTGAATTCGAATAACAAACATATAGTAACTCTAAATTCGAATAATCACATATATAACTCTGAATTCAAAAGATAAAAATAACAAACATATAGTAACTCTAAATTTTTATCCAATTCGTCTTTCCGTGTTCCACCCCTCCATCAAATCTGTTCCTCCTCGTAACTTTTATACTCGATGGCGCTGAAGGTTGAACTATAGGAAAGACTTTATATCAGCGAATTAGGAGCATACAAAATCATAACCTTTATATATATATATATATATTTGACCATCGCGTATCGTCTTCCCATTAAGTTTATATTGATGAATATATGATCAATTCATTGTTTTCTTGTGCTGTACTTAGTTCCATGGTACATACACAACTTCTTAATTTGTGTATGTGCATAAGTTTGATGATTGCATAGTTCGTATATCTTGCAAGTTATTGAAAACAACACCTAGAGGGGGGTGAATAGGTGTTTATGGTTATTAATGTGAATTTATGAACTGTTTTGAAAATAACTGAAAACAGCTTGCTGTTTGTAATAACACAGTTCACAAACAGCACGCTGTTTGTATCTAAAATGCAATGCAGAAAGAATATAAACAGTAAGTAAAAGAGACACACAATCTTTTAGCCAGGTTCGACCCCTAAACCCCTATGGTCTACGTCCTGGTCCCTTACCAAACTTGGTAAGAGAATATATTATTGATCAACTATAATCCAATTACAAGATCCAACAATATATCTCCCTTACACCCTTGTTGCTTACAAATGGCTTGCTGTTTACCTGTGCTGAACTAACCCTCTAAGTACTACTTCCCAAGTATACTTCTCTGGTCTAGCTCGACTCACCCTAAAACCTGAAGCCAATCTTGTACAACAACAAAACAATTACAACTTTGAACAATACAGATTTAAATAATACAATTCAACCTATGAACCCTCTGAAAATATATATATGCGTATATGTAGGGTTTGAGAGGTTTGTAAGATTTTGCAATGAAGGCTTTGTGTTTGAATATATCTTCTTGTTTTCTGCTTGTGTATTGATGTTAAGAACTGAACATTAACATCTCTTTTATAGGTAAACAAGAGTATTTGAATGAAGGCTTGAAATGACTCCAACGGGAAGAAAAACAAACGGTTAGAGATGATGGATTTGATATGAAGAAATTGAAGAGCTTGAATAATTTGTTTTTCTTTTGATAGAGAAGAAAGGAGCGTGTATAGCAGGAATAGAATTGATATTGAAGAGGGAGACAAGAGCATGTGGTTGGTAATTAAATAAGCCAAAAGTATCATGCTACTTTTCCTTATTTCAAAGCAAAGAATATATTGTCTCCCAATATATTTGAAATGTGAGAGCTGGCATATTTAGATTAATTCAGAGGGCCCTTACAAATATTCCTAACAATGTTTCCGTTGCATGCTCCTTGAAGAACCAAACTGACCCTTAATTCTGGCAGACACAAACAGCTTGCTGTTTGTGAGATTGGCATGCTGTTTCTGATTGGCCTGCTGTTTGTCCATGAATTTTGTTTGCTGTTTGTGACAAACTGATTCTCCAATTAGCAAGCTAATTTTCCCTGCAAAACCAAGTTAGTACAGTACCAAAATAACATAGCAAGTTCATGTCAGCTTGCTATTTTGGTTCTGGTGAGCTGAACGGATAGATGGCTTTATACTTTTGCATTTCCATATCATCAACCAAGTTTCCTGAGAACATAGATATGTCTAGTTGATCTTTATCTACAGGAATTCTGAACAGTTGAAAATGGCTTGCTGTTTGTACAAATGGCACGCTGTTTGTGACAATTGGCTTGCTGTTTGAGGTATACTGATTATGAATTCAGTAAGTTGTTTTGTCCTGCAGAACCAAGTTAGAGCACACACAAATGGCATGTTGTTTTATATCTGTAAGCGCCAAATAGCTTACTATTGTTATCATCAAAACCTAGGAGTTTCAATCTCCCCCTTTTTGATGATTACAACTAATTTAGGAGAATTAGAATAACTCCCCCTAAGTCCCTGCATCTCAAAATTTGATATAAAACAATAATCTAACAAGATCAAATAAAAACATCCAATAATACATTTTCATTAATTATTCTCCTAAAGTTCTCCCCCTTAATTCATCAAAAATTAACACACTTAAGATCAACAAATGATATGCAGAATAAAATGCAATCTGTATACCAATTGTAACATGTGAATAGAACAAATGGTAAGCTAGCATGTCCTGCAAACAATCATTCAGCATGCTGTTTTAGATAGAACACATACCAAGTTGCATTCGAATGACTGAAAATCTTTCTTCAGCAAGAGGCTTTGTGAAAATATCAGCAAGTTGAAATTCAGTTGGAACAAAGACCAACTCTATCTTGCCCTTAGCAACATTGTCTCTCAAGAAATGATGTCGAACATCAATATGCTTCGTTCTTGAGTGATTCACCGGATTCTTAGAAATGCTAATGGTGCTAGTGTTGTCACAATTTATTGGAACCTTTTCACACTTGATATCAAAGTCCCTTAGTGTTTGAATCATCCATAGAAGTTGAGAACAACAGCTCCCAACTGCTAGATACTCCCCTTCTGCAGTGGATAAAGCAACCGAAGTTTGTTTCTTGCATTGCCAAGAAACTAGGCTTTGTCCAAGGAATGTACAAACACCACTAGTACTTTTTCTATCAATTAAGCAACCTGCATAATCTGCATCACTATACCCAACAAGATCAAAAGTATTTGTGATAGGATAAAACAAACCAAGAGAAATGGTACCACTTAAATATCGAAATATTCTTTTAATGGCATTTAAGTGAGATTCTTTGGGGTTTGATTGAAACCTTGCACAAACACATACACTATACATTATGTCAGGTCTAGAAGCAGTTAAATACAGTAGGCTTCCAATCATACCTCGATATCTTTTAATATCAACAGTCTTACCATTTTCATCTACAATCAGCTTGCTGTTTTGCACCATGGGAGTTGATTTTGGTTTTACATCTTCAAAACCGAATCTCTTCAACAGACTTTGTGTATATTTGGATTGGTGCACAAAAATTCCATCCTTAGATTGCTTAATTTGAAGACCCAAGAAATAATTGAGTTCGCCCATCATGCTCATTTCGAACTCACTATGCATACACTTTGAAAACCACTTGCACATTGATTCATTAGTAGCACCAAAAATAATATCATCCACATATATTTGTACAATCAAAATATCTTTACCATTTTGCATAATAAATAAAGTGGGATCAATTTTACCTCGAGTGAATCCATTTTGGATTAGATACTTACTAAGCCTTTTGTACCAAGCTCTAGGGGCTTGCTTTAAACCATAAAGAGCCTTCTTTAGCTTGAATACGTAGTTGGGAAATTGATCATGCTCGAATCCAGGAGGTTATTTGACAAAAACTTCCTCTTCCAGCACGCCATTTAGGAACGCACTCTTCACGTCCATTTGATATAGCTTGATTTTCTTGAAACATGCATAGGCTAGAAGCATTCTTATTGATTCCAAACGAGCAACAGGAGCATAAGTTTGATCAAAGTCAATGCCTTCTTGTTGGTTATAGCCTTGAGCTACAAGCCTTGCTTTATTTCGAGTAACGGTGCCAAATTCATCAACTTTGTTTTTGAACACCCATTTTGTTCCTATAATTGAAGCATCTTCTGGAGGCTTGACAAGTTCCCAAACATCACATCTTTCAAATTGATTTAATTCCTCTTGCATAGCCATGATCCAATTATCATCTTCTAATGCTTCATTGATATTTTTGGGTTCTTCTTGAGCTAGAAAGGCTGCATGAGCACAATAATTTGCCTTTCCTCTTCTTGTTGTGATTCCATCAGTAATATCACCAATAACTAACTCTGGGGGATGATTCTTTACTACTCTTGTTGACCTCGGTAAAAAATGTTGAGCTATTTCTTCATGAGTTGTCTTCCTTATCTTTGCTGGTGGTAACTGATATTCTCCATCATAGAGAGGCAATTTTGCAGTAGCTCTTGATCCTCTAGGACCTTCCAAAGTCATCTTTGCTATTTTTGTAATTGAATCTTCCACTTCAGCTTGCTGTTTTGAGCTTTCAGCTTGCTGAATGTCGGTGTCTGCATCCTCTTTGGCTTGCTGACTTTCAGTGTCACTTTCATCTTCATCTTGCTGATTTGAACTGCCATTTTGCTGATTTTCACTTCCAGCTTGCTGATTTGCACTTCCAGCTTGCTGATTTGTACTTTCAGCTTGCTGATTGTCAGTGACTTGAGGTTGCACATTTTCTTCTTCACCTGCAAATCCTTCCTCAACTCTTGGTAGATTATTGTTAGGTTCTTGAAAGGTAACATCAATAGATTCTTCAACAATATGTTTATTTAAATTATAGACTCTATAAGCCCTACTTGTTAAAGAATAACCAAGAAATATAGCTTCGTAGGATTTTGCATCGAATTTACCATCTTTACCAATTGTCTTGAGCACAAAACACTTAGAGCCAAAAATCTTGAAGTAACTGATATTTGGCTTCTTGTTTCTCAACAGTTGATAGGGAGTTTTGTCCAATAATGGCCTGATTATGATTCGATTCAACAAATAGCATGCTGTATTCACAGCTTCGGCCCAAAAACTTCTAGGTAGCTTGCTTTCTTGCAGTAGAGTCCTTGCTGTTTCTTGAAGTGACCTATTCTTTCTTTCCACCACTCCATTTTGTTGAGGAGTCCTTGGAGTAGAAAATTCATGAGAGATTCCCTTTTGTTCACAATATGTGATAAATTTGTCATTGACAAATTCACCTCCTCTATCACTTCTTATACCTACAAGTCTTGTATCATGCTTGTTCTCAAGTAGTTTAATCAGTTTCTCAAATTCATCAAAAGCACAATCTTTAGTACTAAGGGACAATACCCAAGTAAATCTAGAATAATCATCTACAATTACAAAACCATATTGTTTACCTCCAATACTTTTGTAAGATTCTGGACCAAATAAATCTAAGTGCAGAAGCTCTAAAGGTTTAGAAGTAGATACCATTTTCTTAGCTTTGTGAGTACTTCGAATTTGTTTGCCCAATTGGCAAGCTGAACATACTTCAACCTTAGAATATTTCAGTTTTGGTAGTCCTCTGACCAGGTTCTTGCTTGATAGTTTATTAATCAAATCCATGTGTGCATGTCCCAACCTCCTATGCCATATATATGGATCATTGTCGATTGCAGCCAAACAGCATGCTGTTTCCTGCATTTCGAAATCTAATACATATATATTTCCTTCCCTTCTAGCAACTAGTGGGATTTTGTTAGCACCAATAGTAATAATAGTTTTATCTATGCCAAATTGAACAAAATGTCCATCATCAAATAATTGAGTGACACTAAGTAAATTATATGAAAGACCCTTGACATATTGAACTTTATCAATCGAAATATTACTATTGCCAATCGAACCAATACCAAGGATTCGAAGAGTTTTATTGTTGCCAATTGTAACCCTTCCTCCTTTCTTCATGTTGAGACTTATGAACTGAGACTTGTCTCCACACATATGTCTAGTGCAACCGCTATCCAAGATCCATTGTTTCGACTTTATTTTGGCGGCAAGACATATCTACAAAACAAACAAACACAAACTTAATGTTTTGGTACCCATATAGGTTTGGGTCCAAACTGGTTAGTAGCAAGAATATATAACACATTTAATTCAGCTTTCTTGATCCATTTTTGGATCACTTTTGGTGACTGTTGGCGTGCTGTTTGTCTTCTGTCAGGAGCAGTTTGGTATGCTGTTTGTCGCCTGGCTGGTCCATTCTGGTAAGCTGTTTTCCCTTTACCATTGATTTTAACCACACAATGAATTTCCAGATGGCCTTTTCCACCACATTTGTTGCATGTTTTCCAAGGCATGGCATAATCATAAGGTATGCCATTTTTACCATCATATTTGAGGACTCCAAGCTTCTTGTGTATGTCCATGCCAACTCCTTCTCTGACTACAGGAACTTTTGCCTTCTTCATCATTGTCTTTAAGGTGTCTTCTCCAAGTACAAAAGTTTCCATTCCTTTCTGGAGGTCCTTGACCTCTTTTTCCAGAAGGGAAATCAAATCAGCTTGCTGATTGATAAGTTCAGCTTGCTGTTTTCGCTTTTCCACAGATTTTGAGGATTCGGCTTGGTTTGACTCTGTGTTCTTGAATGCTTGTGTGCATTCATTCCTTTCTTCAATCTCTGACTTCAATCTTCTAAGTTCTTTCATAAGAACCTCATTTCTTTGTAGAATCACTTTGTTGACTCCTTCGAATTGAACTAATTTCTCCTTTAAATCAGTAATAAGATCATTGTGATTTGTTTCTGGATTCTTTTCATCCATTAAATCAGCAATCATCTTCTTCAACTGATTGTTGTTCTTTTCCAGCTTGCTATTCTTATGTTTTAGTTCCATAAACTCAATTATGGATACATGATTTGGTACCTGCACGGTTAGTTCTTCTAGCATATTATGAGATGAATTTAAATCAGAATATATTGAATTTACCTCACTTGCATCATCTTCTGAATTCGAATAATCACTATCCACACAATCTTCTTTTATGGATCCTAGTGAACTTTCTTCATCATGTAGACCTACAAGTGCCAAATTCACCATGTCCTCGCTTGAGTCATCACTGGAGTCTGAATCATCATCACTCCAAGTCAGTAGAGCCTTTGCTTTTCTCTTGTCCTTGAAAGCAGCTTGCTGTTTGGACTTTAGCTTAAAACAGTCCTTCTTAAAATGGCCTGGCTTGCCACATTCGAAACAAGTTTGTTCCTTAGCCTTCCTTTTGGAGTATTCACCTCTTTCCTTTTTCATTCTATTTTTCTTTTCAATCAGCCTCTTGATCTTTTGTGAGATGAGTGCCATTTCTTCGTCAGATTCTTCATCAGATTCAAACAGCTTGCTGTTTGCAGACTCTGGCTTGCTGTTTGTAGAGTGAAGAGCCAAATTCCTCATTTTGGCTATGGGGACCCGAACATCTTCAGCCTGACCTTTGCTTATCTTGCTTTCAAATTGTTCTAGCTCTGCAAACACGGCTAGGTGATCCATAGTGTCGATTGTTGAGGATGATTCCAAAGCCGTGACCTTTGCTTCATAAATAAATGGTACCGCACTTAACACTTTCATGTTAATTTCATCTTGTGGAATGTCTTTTCCAAGTCTCTTTAATGAGTTTATAGTAACTTGGAACCTTGCTTGACCTTCTTTGATAGTTTCATTATCCTTGAGCTTGAAGTTTCCAAAATCATTCATTAGTTTGCTAAGCTTTACCTTCCTCAAGGTTTTTGATCCTTCATGATAGGTTTCCAAAGCATCCCACATTTCTTTTGCTGTTTTTAGGGAGGAGACTTTGTCATACTCAGCTTGATCTAGAGCATTCATTATGGAATTTCTAGCTTCTCCATTAAAACCACATTTGATAATTTCATCCATAGTGAGATCATCAACATCTTTTGGTTGATTCTTTTCATCCAAGAATTGATAATCTCCTTTCTGTACAACTCTTAACACCAGTGGCCTCTTGGATAAGAATGTTTTCATTCTACATTTCCACCAATTGTAATTTTCTGATCCAGTGAGGAGAGGAGCCCTATAATCGGCTTTTGCTTCAAGATAATGTTCTGCCATGATCGATACTTTCCTGTTACAGAATTGTTAGTATACCAAGGCTCTGATACCAATTGAAAACAACACCTAGAGGGGGGGTGAATAGGTGTTTATGGTTATTAATGTGAATTTATTAACTGTTTTGAAAATAACTGAAAATAGCTTGCTGTTTGTAATAACACAGTTCACAAACAGCACGCTGTTTGTATCTAAAATGCAATGCAGAAAGAATATAAACAGTAAGTAAAAGAGACACACAATCTTTTAGCCAGGTTCGACCCCTAAACCCCTATGGTCTACGTCCTGGTCCCTTACCAAACTTGGTAAGAGAATATATTATTGATCAACTATAATCCAATTACAAGATCCAACAATATATCTCCCTTACACCCTTGTTGCTTACAAATGGCTTGCTGTTTACCTGTGCTGAACTAACCCTCTAAGTACTACTTCCCAAGTATACTTCTCTGGTCTAGCTCGACTCACCCTAAAACCTGAAGCCAATCTTGTACAACAACAAAACAATTACAACTTTGAACAATACAGATTTAAATAATACAATTCAACCTATGAACCCTCTGAAAATATATATATGCGTATATGTAGGGTTTGAGAGGTTTGTAAGATTTTGCAATGAAGGCTTTGTGTTTGAATATATCTTCTTGTTTTCTGCTTGTGTATTGATGTTAAGAACTGAACATTAACATCTCTTTTATAGGTAAACAAGAGTATTTGAATGAAGGCTTGAAATGACTCCAACGGGAAGAAAAACAAACGGTTAGAGATGATGGATTTGATATGAAGAAATTGAAGAGCTTGAATAATTTGTTTTTCTTTTGATAGAGAAGAAAGGAGCGTGTATAGCAGGAATAGAATTGATATTGAAGAGGGAGACAAGAGCATGTGGTTGGTAATTAAATAAGTCAAAAGTATCATGCTACTTTTCCTTATTTCAAAGCAAAGAATATATTGTCTCCCAATATATTTGAAATGTGAGAGCTGGCATATTTAGATTAATTCAGAGGGCCCTTACAAATATTCCTAACAATGTTTCCGTTGCATGCTCCTTGAAGAACCAAACTGACCCTTAATTCTGGCAGACACAAACAGCTTGCTGTTTGTGAGATTGGCATGCTGTTTCTGATTGGCCTGCTATTTGTCCATGAATTTTGTTTGCTGTTTGTGACAAACTGATTCTCCAATTAGTAAGCTAATTTTCCCTGCAAAACCAAGTTAGTACAGTACCAAAATAACATAGCAAGTTCATGTCAGCTTGCTGTTTTGGTTCTGGTGAGCTGAACGGATAGATGGCTTTATACTTTTGCATTTCCATATCATCAACCAAGTTTCCTGAGAACATAGATATGTCTAGTTGATCTTTATCTACAGGAATTCTGAACAGTTGAAAATGGCTTGCTGTTTGTACAAATGGCACGCTGTTTGTGACAATTGGCTTGCTGTTTGAGGTATACTGATTATGAATTCAGTAAGCTGTTTTGTCCTGCAGAACCAAGTTAGAGCACACACAAATGACATGCTGTTTTATATCTGTAAGCGCCAAATAGCTTACTGTTGTTATCATCAAAACCTAGGAGTTTCAGTTATTTGTTTCAAGTAATATGGGACTTTGAGTGCTTGACAATTTAGTTTATAATTTTTTAGTATCAATTTGGAATTGTTTCTCTGTATAATTATTGTGGCAAATTTGTACACTTTATTGGGCACCTATGATTGAACGTGGGGTGTAACTAATTTCTAAATTAAGTTTTTGCTAATACATCTAATGTTGTCCGTTTGCAGGCAACTCTGTTGGATCATATTCGAAAGACCAAGGCATATGTTGAAGCTTTACAATCACATACCATCTACATTATAAATTTCCTACGATCGCCTATAATTTTTCATATTGAAATTTGAACGCCATTTGCGGTACCTGAACCTAGAGGGATTTCACAAGGAATCGATGCTTATAAGGTTCAAGTACAGACTGACGGAAAGTTTCAAGCATGTACTATCTTTCTGGGTACTCCCGGACATGAGGTACAATGTTTTTTGTTTTAGGTGACATTGATAAAAGAATTATAGATACAGTTATTACATTGACAAAACTCATTCTCCTAAAGACGCTTTATGTTCTTTTGTGCTCATAGGCTTTTGGGGCAACTTGAAGCAAAAGTCACAGACATTGCTATAATTGTAGTTGTAGCTGATGATGGGATTCACCCTCAAAGTATTTAGGCTATAGCTCATGTTAAAGCGGCTGGAGTGTCAATTGTGGTTGCCATAAACAAGGTTTTTAAAAATTTATCCTCTTACGTTTCACAGTTGGCTTTCTGTTTATATCTCATAGTTGCACAAATTTTTTATATATTATCTCCAGATAATATATACACCCTCCAGATAGATAAAGATGGGGGCTAATCCAGAGCGGATAATGCCAGGGCTTTCCTCAATTGGTTTAATGCCAGAAGATTGGGGTGGTGGCATCCTAATGGTCCAAGTGTGTAAAATTGAGCATTTAAAAAATATTGCATCATCTGAGTGCGTTGACTACTTGCATAGCATGGGGCAGACCTCGTGGTATAAACTAAATTATTAAGCAATATAACTTTAAGAGATAATCTAATTTACAAGTTGATGTATAATATTGTCTGCTACATATTCGACAGTTATGATGAAATCTTTTTATCGAGCTTTAATAATTTTGATAGGACCAGTGTTAAGGAAAAGATGATGAATCCATTGGAAGTAGCTGCAGACCAGGGAAAGATTGATTATGGCGACCTCATTTATAATTTTGGCATAGCTGCAGCCCGGTGAAAGATTACAATGACCTCATTTATAAATTTGGCTGTCAATGGCTCGACAAATCATTAATCGACCGTGTCCAATGCCTCACTTGTTGTACTCATGTTTTTGTCCGTTGCGCCATCCTTTTCACTCACCGGTTCTAATTCTAATTCATGTCTATGTATTTGTGCATACAGTTCGAATTTGATTGATATTGGGTAATTGGCAAGAACTTAAAAGATACATTGGATGCGTATGAAAGAGCGGGCAAGTTTTATTTGTATACTGGGGCACCGTCTTCCAAGGCTCTGCATCTTGGTCATCTTATTGCCTTTATGTTTACTAAGTAAGTCTTATTTTGCATCATGTGTTTGCATTTTGTGTTATAGATGATATTTTTAAAGTGTGAATGAAAAAATGTTATTTAAGGGTATAATGTAGGGTGTAGGGATTGGAATGTGTGTAATCTGAGTCGAACCTCACTAAATCGAGGGCATGATTGTAGACAAAACACTGATGTTGCACAAGTTGATTAACACAAACAGCCAAAATGATTCTACTAATTAATATTTTTATGTAATATTTTAGCAAGTTTAATAACGACACGGAAATGACACCTTTTACAAATACGGACTAAAACCTGGAGTTATTTGTAGAAGAATGTAATTTGACAGCCTTTACACTTGTTGTTAGATGGTGAATCAAGATGACATTGATACAGAAGTTATTTCACAGAAATATTAGTCCGCAGCCAGTGTATCAAGTAAGATTTATTATAAATTTTAGATTTAAAACTAGGAGAAGGGCAGCAGAATGATTTCCCGAGTATGGAGTATTTGGCCTTGGCAACAAGCAATAAGACACTTTAAAAATATAGGTATTTCCTATATTATAGAAAGCGCTTCATTTTTTTAAGTTCTGTCCTGTAGAAAGTATACAGCTATTAGCTAATCAAATAGTCTGTTTTGCTGAAATATTGAGTGTGCTCCGTATATAAGAATTGGAAGAAGGTGTCATGTACAAGTAACAGACTGGAAGTTGTCTGTTCTTTTACAGCCATTTGTGCTACATATTTTTGCTTTTTTGAGGAAATACCACGATCTTTTTTTTGACAAAAAACTATGATATATAGCATGATTAGTTATCATGGATATATTCATCTCAACTTCTCCTGTTCTTAAAAGATGCATATAATTTGTAACTATCAATTATATTTTTACGATAATTAATTTAGCAATATTCAAATTGTTTGAATTGTCAGTTTTCTGCGTGCTTAATTAAGTACTGTAATAATTTACCATATGAAAACATAAATTTTTTTTGAGTTTTCACATAGAAAACATTAAAGAAATTTTAAGCAATTTACAGTTCACTGAACCTTTGTTGAGTTTTCCCTGTTTGATGATCTTTGTGCTATGACTTTTATTTAGTGTAGCTATATTCAAATTTTTTGCATTGTCTGTTTTGTTCGTGCATAATTATACTGTGTAATTAATTACCATATCGACAGTATATTTTCGCTCTTTGGTATCTAATCTCACACAGGAAACATAATGTTATTATATGTTTACTTTTATGAAATTTTATTTGAGTAAGAAAATTTTATGAAGTTTACATTTCACTAAGCTTCTATATTGAGTTTTCCCCTGTCTTTTTATTTTTAATTTTTGCTAAATGAGAAGATTAAAATTAAGATAACAGGCCATGCTTTTCCCCTGTTTGATGATCTTTGGGCTACAACTTTTAGCGAAGATTTAGGATTGGCGCTCATATGAGGCCTTTCTTTGATTTAACATTTGGAAAATTATTTCATTAGTTATGCATAGTTTTGGGCTTGGTATGTACTATACCAGGTACAATATGGTCGTCGTTTTTATAGTGGTAGGGAATGGGTTTTCTTGCAATAGTTGCTGCTTATTATTTGCTTAAATATTTCATTGCATGTGCTAAAAGATTAGTTGTATAGGATGCAGATCTATTTGATTAACATAATTTCTACATTAGTTTTGTTGGTAACCATAAATTTTTTAAACTGTGGTAGGGATCTGTTTCTAGGATGCTTTACAAAAGCCTGACAATGTACATTTTATATAATTTACAATGTTACATGCTAATACATCTATAATCTTATTTTTTATGATGCATTTTGTAAGAATTTTACAGGTATGGAATGATTTCATAGTTATTATTTATTATGATTGCACTTACGAAAATTTAGTAGCGTGACCTGTGCGGCTATATGACACATTAATAGGAGCCTCAAATTCTCTATATGTTTCTACGCGTTTATTCACATTTTTCTGAAACACAAAGTTTGAACTTGTCAAAGAGTTGTTGGGAGTTGTTGTAATAGTAGATGGTTGTTGGGGGTTGTTGTAATAGTAGATGGTTGTTGGGGGTTGTTGAAGTTTAGTTCTATATAAGAGGCAATTGCCTCTCCTTGTAAGATAACCCCAATCAATCCAAATATCAATCTAGTTCTCTCTTTTTCCTATATTCTAACATGGTATCTGAGCAGGCTGAATTCTTAAGGGAATAAAACTGTAAAACTGAAACATACACACTGCAAACACAGCAGGCAGCAGGCCGCACCAGCAGCAGCAGGCCACACCAGTAGCAGGCCACACCAGCAGCAGGCAGCACCTGTCCGCTGGCAGGAGCAGAAGGTTTGGACGCATCTGGAATTTTGGTGACATTTGCAAAAGGTGTTACCGACTTGAATTCCGGATTGATCGATGTGAATCAAAAGAGAGACTCAGGGCTCTACTTCCGGAGCCTCTACTACTGGTGGCTCTTATTTCTCATTATTTTCTTAAGGGGAAATTCTGTTGCGATCTTTGGTACAAGCATATCATTTTAGTTTGAGAGTTTTCCCGGATTGAAGATTTAATTGTGCAGCAAACAAGGGATCGGTTGATATTACGATATCCCACCACTTTATTATGTTGCTGTAAATTAAATAATTTAGGGGCTAAAGTTCAGGTGATGTTCCTTGTCAAGGCGAGTTCATTCATCTAGACGATTCAAAGCAGCAGAAGTAGTAGTAGTATATATTCAGATATATGCACACAGTTCACTGCCATGACGACAAAGCAGCAGAAGTAGTAGTATATATTCAGATATATGCACACAGTTCACTGCCATGACGACAAAGCAGCAGAAGTAGTTGTACTTTCTACAACACAGTTCACTGTTATTTCTTTACATTCATTTTCTTCAGTAGAAGGACGAATTCGTGGACGATCTTAAGGGATGCAGTCTACCAAATCTATCGTTCTAGTCGTTTTCGTTCAAAAATAAAAGATGCATTTGCAGCTCCTCTGGTTTTTTGATATGGCCTAAAATGTACGGCGTGGTCGTGAAGTCGAGTCCCTAGAGATGGGTCTAGTTGGAAGCTTAGGTTATGCTCAAGGGCTTCTAAGTGTTCCACTCTTCAATCCCAAGATAGGTTTTTTATCCCAAGATGGGATTTCGAGTGAGGGGGCGTGTCAAAGAGTTGTTGGGAGTTGTTGTAATAGTAGATGGTTGTTGGGGGTTGTTGTAATAGTAGATGGTTGTTGGGGGTTGTTGAAGTTTAGTTCTATATAAGAGGCAATTGCCTCTCCTTGTAAGATAACCCCAATCAATCCAAATATCAATCTAGTTCTCTCTTTTTCCTATATTCTAACAGAACTTTAATGTGTTGGGATATAATTAATGCTGTCCGGTAGATTTTTGAAAAACTCGATAGGTTTCGCCAGTGAATTGGGGTATAATAATTGGCCACAACATAATATTATACGTGATTATGAAGAATACCAACAAGTCATTACAAGCATGCATGTAATCCCTTTAAGAATGTTTAGTCCGAGAGATGAATCATGTTTTCTTAAATTACTGTGCGGGCCGTTGGGGGGAAGGGGGGTTTAGAGTTGTATTACTTGTAATATTTTGCCTGTATCCAGAAAAGATGGTTTAAATCTATTACTATATATTATACGTGAACACAGGGGTAAAAAGTACCAAGAAATTACCTGTGAAATGACGAGAACAACCCCAGCTAACTCTAAATTACGTATCTGCCATAATCTTCAAATCGGGCGCAACTCTTCCACTGTAGTCTAAAGCTATTCGTTCTTCTTTGTCTCGTATTCTAGGGTTCAATATTGTATTTATGGTAAGAATTTTCATCGGTTTCATGAATGTCTGTTTCTTTTTTCTGACTTCATTGTTGTACAATTCTTGTTGTATCCGATCCATTTCCCAACAATATTTATGTTTATTCAGTTTTATATTTTTTGCTATAATGCATAATCGAATTAAAACAGATTTAATTCATTATATACGTGTTAAAGTCATTTGTTATACGGTCAATCGGTATACATTTGTTTTGATAATGATACAGCAAGTTGTTTACACCCAAAAGATATATGTAGTTTACTTATATGGTTGCTACTTGTTGCTATGTAAAGTTGTACTTGCTGCTATTTGTAACATGTATTTATTTGCACTCTAGGGTGTTTACCACTCCCAAATCCTACAATTGCCTTATATTTCGGGTGAAAATGGTCACGTGTATCGTATCAAGTTTAATATTTTAAAGTGTTTTACATGTTTGATGAATGGCCGCAACCAGATTATACATAGCTTTTACATTTGTATATTTTTAAATTGAGTTCAGAGATAACATTTTACCTTATGAATGGAAGTAGAGGCCAAATTTTATATTGCTTTTGGGTCAGATTTGGTAGGTATTGTGAGTTAGCGAGGGTGCCATTGATTCGAGATAGCAAGGCAAGTAGATATCCGATTTAATTCTAAGAAGATAGAAAATGGGTGGTTGATCTTGATAAAGTATATGCCAGTTATATTTATGTTATTACGAGACTGAGCTATATTGTTTTTACATATTATATTTTATAGGATGATCTTGTATGATCTTGTGCATATTAGATATAAGCTACAGAAGAAATGCATATATGTTGATGCATATGTTCCTTTTTTGCCTCACAAGGCGAAGTTGTTTTAAATATCATCGTTTAATCAAATAGCATGTATATCATTAGAGGTGAAAATGTGTGCCACTGTTAGAAATGGATTTAAGATAGTGTGTGTTTCAAGTGGGAGCGATCCTAACTACATATACATTTTATGTAATGTTGCTGTTCATTTCAAAATGGGCTGGTTTCATCATCTGAATTTATTAATTTCTTTTTGTTTTTCTCATTCATAGTTGGTTTTGGAACTTGATGTTTGTGACTACCCTAAGCTTTTATGGTGAAGGATAAACCATCATTGATATCTGGTAAGTAATAAATATCTACTTCTATATATTAAAGCCCGTGTAGGGGCAAATTGAGACAAAAATTGCCTATGAAATGACCTTGATAATCCTGGAAAACTCATAATATCAAAAATGCCATCACAAAACACCCCCTTAGCGGATGTTTGCCCGAAGAAAGAACTGTTTGCTTCCACTTCTCTTTTATTCTTGCAGTTATACTGAGTTGTCGGTTGAAATTGGGTTTGGGCATCGGATATCCACCAGGAGGATCAGTTGAATTGATTAATTGTCCACCCGCCTGTTACTTTTGGTCATTTGATTGTGAAGGGGAGGCATAGGAGGAAGAAGAGCAACATACTTTCCCATTGTCGGAGGTTAGTGTTGGGTAATTGTATAAATAACTTATGCGAATTGTATTTGTGAATATATTGTGTTGTGGTTTGTGAAGTCTGTGTGTTGTACTCATTTTTCGTCATCTTCGTATGTTCATTAGAGGGGGGATGCTCCCTGTTTTGGCCAATTTGACCTTAAAATGAACACAAATTAGATAGTTGCATCCACCCTCCACAACCTGATATTTTCTTTGATGGCAGATAATATGAATTTTAGTATCAAGTAGATTATATTCGTGCCTACATGATTTGACCGATGTCCGTATCAATTATGATGAGTTTTTAGAGGAGGGGTGGCACCAAGAATTTTTTTAAGGGGTCGAGTTCATGGCTGTAAATATAGTAACCACATAAATTTATATAGCCAGACACTCATTTATGTTGCGTCAGCCTATAGGTGTTTGCTAATTAGGGTTACTTTATATGAAAAGGGTACATAAGGCCTTTTTAAAATTGTCTGTCAAAGTCTTTGGCAAATTTCAAAGTAATTGTGAAGGGGATGATCATTTTTGGCTTAAAGACATGAACTTCATTTTTATAAAAGCTCATTGTCAAGATTTCTCAGAACCCTGAATTGTGGATAATTGTTTTAGAATTGCTTAAAATATTTTAAATTCAGCTAATATTTTCGCTTCCCTCGCAAGGTAGTTTTAGATATAAAAAACAATTCAACAATGTAGACATCCCATTTATTATGACCATTGAACTATGTGTGCAGTGTGAAGTTCAAGCTTTACTTTATTTTCTTCTAACATGTTGTCAAGAGTATGTTGTGTTCTTATGATGCTATATAACAACCTCAGTTTTCTCCATACAATTTTAGGATATGTCATTACGTTTAGAATACGAACTTTCATTTTTTAGATTACATGTTTATCAACTGGATGAGTGTGCTAAACAATGTAGTTTGTTTCCTCCATAGAGTTATTCAGTTGTTCATCATTATAAATAATTATTTAAGAAGTCTATCTAATTACCCAAATGGGAGAATGGCATGCACGGGCAACGCTTGGGAGCCAGAGACAGGAAGCTGCTTAGTATTGCTTCTAAGTTACTTCAACTCGGTTCATGGTATGTCACAGCTTGTGACAAGTAGTGTGTATGTTGAGAGGCGGGGTTGCAATAAAAAACAAAAAAAGGACCTCTATCAGTAACGAGCAAAAATCGATCATTATTGACCCCTATTACCATGTTTCTAGACGAGTGGTTTAGGATTGTGGATAACGGGCCTATTTTTTTCCATCGTCACTTGTCAGTTGTCAGCCTAAATAAAATATGCAACAATGTAATAATGTGTTATATGTTATAACTTCTGGGAGTTGGGAGAATAACATAGACCGCAAGGCTATCCGATTCGGAAGACATTATGTACTACTAGAGTCATAAAGAAAGAAAATAATTGAATACCCAAAAGGCTACACAGATACGCAACCATTGCATAACTGACTATTGACACGCATTGACTATTGACACACATCAGGGGATAGCTTAGCAGCTTCTCCTGTAAGTGAATAGCCAGTATATTAATATATCCAGCTGCTCCCATTGATATAGACATTAGAACAACTCTCTCCGCTGAAAGCCGCAAAATCTAATTAAAAAATACAAGTATACATCCAGGTAAGGTTTTCGCTGATGATAGTAAATAAACTTTGTTATCTTAAAAGAAGTTAAGATTGTAGAAGCACTCAGAAGACAATACAAACTCCTTCTCGAGGCTCAGGACTTAAATTTACAAGCTTGTCGCAACTTTATTTGGGTGGTGTATAGGAGGTAAAAATGCAGAACAGTGGGTTCATTAGTCACGTTAATATTGCAGTTTAAATCCAAACACTTTTTCCCGATTGATTACATTATCTGGTTCGACGATCTTTGAATAGCTATCCACAAGACCATTGTTCAAGTATTGGTCGAATTTTGGCTTGTATCCAGTGTGATACCACCTGGCCTCGACTAGGTAACTTTCATCAGATTAGTCCAACACAACATAAGATTAATTTATTTAAATTAGAAAAGTATCCGATAAAAAGATAGCTTGAAAACATTTCGTGACACCTTAAAAAACTTCTTTATTGAAATAAGATTTTACTCCTACTGATACTTTTCCTGAACAATGTTGAGGGATGTGTAAACGAAATCATTCAGCAAAACCGAAAGTTCTTATATATATAAATATGTATATATCTCTGTTTCACGTAAACAGAGGTTTATTTATAATTTTACATAAACACACCAATCTAAACATGCATAAGGTGGAAACACACCACTGATTAGTAAGCACTTTAGATAAATTGTGATGAGGCTAAATTCTCCTTTAATCTTTGCCGTTAATAACTGTGTCCTGAAGAAGAGGGACAGGCTCTGAAAACAGCGAAAACAATTTATCTTCTGTTAAACCCTCTTAAATACCATAGCCATCATCTCCCGCATAGTACGTACAATGAGACATTCGAACAAGATTTAATATAATCAGAAGAACCGACCACTCTAAAGGAACATCGAGCTTCATCAGTATAACCCATTTCATCTTCATCAAATCTAGCATGTGTTTACGTGCAACTTCTTCTGAAACACCTGTGTCCATCATGTAGCATTGGATTACTTTTGGAACATCTCCTCTTTTTGACTCATTCTATCATGCATCCTCGTATAATTAGTTCTAATTAATAACTTGGTAAAAACATATAGTCTGGAAAAAAGATATTTTTATATCTAAACACACAAGAATGAGTAGTTGTTTTCTTCTACCATACCTTGGCTGCTTTTGCCTTTTCATTTTTCTCTATTAATTCAAGTTCTTTTTTAATATCTATATAGAGTATAAGTTCGTCACGAAATTAGTAGTCATTTGAGTTGTGGGTAAAAGCACATTTTCACCACTGTACTATTTCCGAAATTGCAATTGCACTACTGTACTACAAACGGACTACTGTACTTTAACGTTTTTAACAAATTTACCACTACCGTCAGTCAAATTATAACAAATTCACCACTACTGTTTTACAATTTGACTGACGGGAGTGGTGAATTTGTTAAAAATGCTAAAGTACAGTAGTCCGTTTGTAGTACAGTAGTGCAATTGCAATTCCGGAAATAGTACAGTGGTGAAAATGTCCTTTTCCCCTTTGAGTTGTGCATGATAATTATTGCCACAGGTGTCTTAGTCCTTAAAAGGTAGTAAATTATATCTCATTGTTGCTTATTTCTTTTTAAGTTTTACAACTTGATTAAGTTAGTATTTCTAAGATTTAGAATGAAATATTGGTTTTAATTTGTGTGTTAGAATTTGGACCTTTAGGGTTCAACAAATATGGTAAAAGCTATACCAGAGAGCGTGTGAGAGGACAGATTACAAATAGGAAGAACTAATGTCAAAGGGGAGTCTGAAGTTAAAAGGAAAAAACTAGGAAATGATGTTATTGTTCTTCCAGCTGAAAGCAAAAAAGAAAAAAGGTTCTTACAATGCATTGACGAGCCTTCATATATCGCAAGGACTAATCTTGTGTGGTTGGAGCAAATGCAATCGAGTTTTTCGAACGATCTGTCTCCTCCTTGAAGTATGTTTTATGGCATTCTTTCCTATTCGTTTTCCTTCACATCTTTGCTTTTTCAAAATATTGGTGTAATGTAGTTATGCTATGTATGAATAAAAAAAATACTTACCTGTTTGGCTGAGCTTATATTAAGGACTTACGGACTTATTTTCGGGTAAAAATTTTATATTTTGAATTTTTATTTTTATGCAAGTATTTAATGTATGTTTGAGATTCAATAAGTTGCAAAAATAAGTTGAAAAATAAGTTGGAAAGTTAGGAATCTCTAACTTTGTCTTAAAATAAGTTGACTTATTCTGAAAAAAAGTTCCCCCAAACACCAAAGTTTGGATCGGGTGTGGGATTCATGTCTTTGTAGTTAATGTGGACTAAAAAAAATGTAGAGAATGATTATGTCTTCAAACTTCTTTTTTTAACATCTGACAATTTATTTTGAACCTGAAAGTCATATGAACAACTAAATACTTGATAATCTTATGTATATATGTCTTTTGTGAATCATTTGAATTTCAAAAGAAAAAAAAATGCGTTAGTGAGTTAAGATTCAACTTTATTGTTTCTGTAGCCCTTCCAGGGTAAAAAAGGAACTCACAGAAGTTGTCTAGCTGCTAAAGAAAGCTTAGGCTGCTGAGAGGTATAGATTACATGCCATTGATGATGCTTTGGTGTTTGGTTGTGACAAAAGAGTAGACAAGTTGTCTAGCTGCTAAAGAAAGCTTAGGCTGCTGAGAGGTATAGATTACATGCCATTGATGATGCTTTGGTGTTTGGTTGTGACAAAAGAGTAGACAAGGTACTATGCATGTCCCTCTAATTTGATTTTCTTGTAACTAGGATAAGCTTTATTCTGTTGTAAATGGCTCTCTTTCTTCCATTCCGTCGTCATCGTATCTTCTAAAGGACCTGTTATATTTTAATTACATGCTATACAATAATTGAGCTTGTCAATATATTTCTCTTTGTTTATACTTATTATACCTATGCTTAAACTTTCTACAAATAATTGAGGGATGCTACATTAACTGAGGGATGCACTTGGCCCCTCCATTGCAGGTATTTGGTGCCTGATTCAGCTACATTAACTGGGGAATGCCCTGGGCCCCTCCATTGCAGGTATTTGGTGCCTTAGATTCATTTGTTTGTCATGTAGAGAAACTGCCAAATCTTTTGTAACTCTTACTCATACGCAGTGGTTGCACTTACCCGTTGGGTGGAGTTCAAATATTAAAAAATTTACAAGAATTACAAAGAAATTTAAATATCCAAAAATGTAATATTAATCTATATATATATATATATATATATATATATATATATATATATATATTTTTGTAGGTGCTATGAATTTTTACACCAAGTGATGACCTACCAAAGGAGGTATTTAGCTTTAAAAATAGCTGGGGGCAAATTTAGAAGGTTGCCAATGGAAGAACTTTGTTGGGAGTCCATGAGTTCTGGTGTAGCTGATATGGCCAACAATGGAGGTTGTCAAGGTGGTTCCATCACTGCAGCTCTTTTTCTCAAGCAGGTAAGGAATCAATAGTTCTTTTTATCTTGCATTTTCCCTCTATTGTAGTATGACTCAAGTCTTTTTTTTTTTTTTGGACTTCTAATAGAGGAACCTTCAACGACAATTAAAATAACGGTTTTTTTGTTACAATTGCTCTGTGAATTTTAGATTTTTGGTATTCTTTCAATATAAAAAGCTTTAGCCAACCATCAATTTAAATTTGATTTCAATGTTTAATTGGATGTATGCTCATATAAGATAATAACATAATTTTATGTACTAATTTTGCATGACTATTTTTCTGATTTAGTAGTTTATTTTAATTTTCTATGCTTAATTCTAATTATACATGTTTGGTACTATTGAGTTGGTTTGGGAACCTTAAGATCCAAATAGTGGTCACTAAATCTGATTTGCAGGGTTAAATTCAAGTAGATTATTCTATGCAAATAATCTAATAGTGTTTTCTACTGTTAAGATGTTATCACTTGTATGGTCGTATGGTTCCATTCATATGATTTAATCTATAGGCCGAGGACTTACTGCAAGATAAATTTGACCATATTCTTCGTTGTTAGAGTGCCGGCTTCTCTCATGGATGTTTAAAATACATACAAATGATCCTGCATGAATGTGGCTCCTTGCAAGTGTAAGCTTATCATACATTAAATTGACCCTGCATGATTGTCTCCGTTTGGAACCTCAAATGTTTCTACTACTCGGGAAAAGTTAGGAATCAGTATCTAGATTGTAGTTTTCTCAGTACTATTTATTTTATGATGTTATTGCACCATATCTGTATGAATGGGTCTATTGTACTATAATGTAGTTTTAAGGAATATGCTCCGCATTCTTCATTGTGGATAAAAGATTTGAAATGTTCAAATTTCCATTAAAAATGAATATAAACCTTTTTTTGTTCAACAGATTGTCTGTCAAAGCAAGCTTAAAGCGGAGTGTGCAAATTCTTAAAGACCAAGAGTACTACAAGGCACTGAGATTAAATATTGTCGATGACCACAGTAGTCAATTTCATTTTAATATATAGGAAATTCTGAAGTTCAGGGTATTTACTAGGCAGTGCAGCATACATTATGTAATGGTGGAATGGTGGAGTGGGGAACTTAATAAGAAATGCATCATAAACAAGCTTTGGCTGGTGGTTTTGCAGGGAGTGGATGGGTAGTTAAGGTAAAAGTTCGGAGAGATGAAAAAACACACAAGAGTTGGTCTCTCTTTCTGCACATGGAATGTTATATTTGCTCTTGCAACAAAGACTTCTCCGTCTAGGTAAAATTGCTAACACTGGTCTTATTTAAGGCTTATATTCTATGATTTTGTGTAAATATTCCAAACTCGAAAACTTGCTTTAGGACTTCGGATAATTTAAAGTTTCATTTGTGTGTATTCTTTATTATATTCCTCTTTAAAAGATAGTTATATATATAAGTGGAGATTCAATGGCATTTATGTTGCTACAAATCTCTTTACATAGGAATCACCATTTCAATGAAACTCTAAACTATTTTAACTATAAAAATAGAGTAGGATGGGTACGGGTGGGTCTGCAAGAGAGCAATACGATAGAATTCCTCATTGTTGCTTCGAGAACCATGCCAAATTTCGACAGAAAATGAGAACCTTCAATCGTTGTATGATCATAATTCAAAATTCCCCTCAATTTTATACACTCATTCTAATTTTTTCCCTATATTATTATCTACTTATTTCTTCTAAACTTTTTTAGGTGTCATTTCAGCATGCTTAGTGATCCTGGTAGGGTTGATGTGAAAGAAAAGTCCTTAATGCCTCAACTACTTGACAATCCAGAACTGGAGGTCGTGTCATGATGAGGCCGTGTCATGCGAAGAAGTAAGAACAAATAGAGCTTGACATGTTCGCAAGTTGTTCCGAAAGTCAATTGCCTAAATGTGAAGCAGCATTTGCAGATTCTGGCTCAATTTAGAAAAACTAGAGGTTTTTATTTTACTTTCTCGGAAAATTTCTTCTGCTTACACTGACAATAACATAGAGTCAATGAAACAGAATATATGTTGGATGTGATGAGCTAAACATGCTGCCTATGTGTGTGCTTGTGTAACAAACATGTTTAGCAGCAAAATGTTGAAGTTGATATATGCTCCTTTAATAATATAGTATAGATGTGTCTTACGTTAACTAATGAACTCGAGCTAATCTCTTTGTAATTGTAAAAGCTCATTCTGGTAAATTTATGATTCATATAATTAGTACTGACATGAAGTGCCCTTTGCATGGACTTAACCTTTGGACTCAAACTATTACTGATACACCAAGATCAATTGTAGAAAATAAATCAAACTCTATCTTATTCCTAACAAAAATAATTGTTTGCGGCATGAATACAGGTCCGTGCATTGCACGGGCTGTTATGCTAGTTAGATTTAGGAACCAGGACAAGCAAATCTATATATGCATTGGTTGCTTCCTTTTGTTCCGTTCACCAACAATTTATTTTTGTAGGTGTGGTAATAAGAAAATCCTATATGCAATACATGCAATACAAAATTTGGTGAAAAGATAAATGGGATATTGTGAAGGGACTCATTAGAATTGTTATAATTAGATTGTTGTAATTAGAGTTCTTGCCTCACTGGATGAATTTCTTGCAAAACTAGAAAAGAAAGAGTACTCACACTCTAGACTTCGTATATGTGCATGAGACAAGTACACAATGTATAAATGTTTAATTATTAAGTTGCAAATGTTTTTTTTTACTATTGGATACTTTTTCTTAGAGAAGCAATTACATTCTTTGAGACTTCGTATATGTGCATGAGATAAGTACATAATGTATAAATGTTTAGTTATTAAGTTGTAAATGTTTTTCTTTTTTATTGGATACTTTTTCTTAGAGAAGCAATTTATAGTGTATTGTTAGAACATATACTAATTTGTAAGTTTATAAGCACTTTATTGTCAAAAAAAAATATATGATTTAAAATGCAAACGGGTGTTCTTTAAAAAAGATACCATTCAACAATTAATACAATCTTGCATATGCCCTTACCAAGCTAATTTTGTTAAAGTGTTACTTTATTCTTATCTCATTCATTTTTTAATTTGTTGGATTTTAAAAAAAATATCTGATTACAATATGTAATGTTCTTTATATATAATAATGCATAATTTTATAAAACTTATGATGGGTAAATATTAAATATTAAAATTTATAACTATTTAATGTATTATGCTTTAGAAAATCATGATTTTTTTAGTATTTTAATAATTATCAATTATTTCTTGGCATGATTATTTTTGTAAACATATTACAGTATAGTGACGAAGTACAATATTTTCTTTAATAAATTATGTAATTCGGGAAAAAAAAATATTATGTACTAAGTACATCATTGATGATGAGTCTCTTAAAAGAACAAGGTTTGGGAGTGTTTACGTGACCACGGTGGTTGATCTTGTACCATCGTATGAGCCTGTGGAGATCATGATTGATGTTTTGGGATTTGAAGTTGATTCTGGTGGGAAGTCATATTCTATTTTCTGTGTCGTGTGGAACGATACAAAATAGAATTGTTACTTATTATATAATTATATATTTGGCTTGCAAGTTTTTACCTTTCACTTGAAAGGATTTTTCTTACTTTAAGCACTTAAGATTTTATTTTTCAAGTTGGATGAGGATTTTGATGGGTTTCCTAGTTGGGTTCAGGTATTAGCTAAATTCCTACCTGATATTGAATTTTTTTTAGATTCCTATCTGAATAATGTTATTTATGTAACCTATAAATACTCTTGTCTTGTATTCTTTTGGAAGACGACATTGATAATAAAATTTGGCTATACGCTAGCTTTGAGAATCGAATTCATGAGTGAATTCAGAGTTTGAGTTTTGTTTCTCCATTCGGAGATTCAAAGTTAGAGTTTTGTTTCTCCATCTTTGGTGATTCAGAGTTTACTTTATATTTGTTTTTACTACATATTAATACGAGAACATCACGTGCAGTATCAATCATACTCTATCATTCACAAAAAAATTCTATCATTCACAAAAAATATTGTATGTTGCAACAAAATTAAAGATATGGTATGCTATAATTCGTGAGTTCTAATTAATATAAGGCTCTAATTATCATAAACTCATGATAATAGCTCATACTTATATTGTTTGACGAAAATATTACAGAATTTTATGAAAAATTGTCTAAAATTTTGAAGTTGTGATGCAAAATTATAAGTTTATAACTTACAATAACTTGTAAGTTTTCGATTCAAAATTGGTATGATCACATGTCTTGTTGGTTGAGAGTACTTGAAACCTTTAATTTATTAAAGTTAGTAATATATTATTAAATATTGTTTCGTAAATAATTTAAAGCCAAAAGTATAATAAACTCGATTGTGTTATACAATTTGTTCATTAACCTTTTCCATCCAAATAACTATTGTTTCTCGTAAATATAAACAAACTGTATCAAGTTATTAGTTAAAAGAAAATCAGACAACATCTCTTCCAAGTTCCAACCAATGGACCAGATGAAAACATACCGTCACCTCTGCCCATATTTCCTTCGAGTTATAAAATTAGCTGCGTCCATTCTCTATTTCTTTCCCAAAGACTATTTCCTTCGAGTAATAAAAAAATTTGTCATGCCCAATCTCCATTTTCTTTATGGAAATATTGAATTATTTCCATGGAAAAATAATGAATTAATGATCAATTAAAATTAATTTTCTCGACCCATACATTATTAGGGATGGACATTTCATTCATCCCGCCCGACTCCGATCCGATCTCCATCCTATTCGGATTGGAATTCGGGAAATTTTTCTGATTCGGGATGGGAACCGGAGAATATTTTAAAAAGAATTCGGGGATCGGGGCGAGGTCGGGGATTTGAGGGTCCCCGTCCTGATCCCTGATTTTATTTTGAAAAATATATATTTATATATGTATATAATTAAATTATTATAAGTAAATATATATTTATATGTATTGTTAGTGCTTAATATTTTTAAACCATTTCACATATTCAAAATTTTAATAGTAAAATTTTATTTAATTATATATTTTAGATTAAATAAATATTAATTCAAACTATTTTTTAGAATAGATTATTGAATTTAAAATATATATTATATATCATAATATTCGAACTATTTTTTAGAATAGATTATTATGAAATTTGTCAAAGTATATATATAAAATTTATTTTTTTATAAAAAATAAAAATTCCAAATTTCCCACGAGAATCCCGTTCCCGTTAGGGCGGGAACCAGGAAGCAAAATATCCCGTTCAAAGATCAGAATGGATTCGAGAAGCATGTAAGAGTTCGGAAATCGCACTCCGGAAATAACCCAACACCCATCCCTATACATTATCCTATAGTTGGTTCAATAAACGAAAAGATTGGTACAAGCTTGAACAGATCAAGACAGAAGGAAGCTAACAGTTAAACATATGAGAGCAGATATCATATTTTCATTTAATTCATTATCATCTTTTTTAGATGTTGATAGTCCTATTGTATATTTTAGTTATCAAATTTTTATAATATATAATTTTTACAAAAATGAAGGAGAGATAAATAAGTTATTGTAGTAATTAGAGTTTATAATTAAAGAGCAACTATCAAGAATAAGGTTTTCTATAAAAATGTATGTTTAACGTCCAATGGTAATTAACTTATAAACTCATGATAATAAATCTTACTTTTTCTTTTTGAAATAAATAATAGCTCACACTTATTTTGTTTAACTAAAATATTACAGAATTTTATGAAACACTATGTAAAAATTTGAAATTGTGATGCAGAAACAATAACTTGTAAGTTTTCGATTCAAAATTGGTATGATCACATGTCTTGTTGGTTAAGAGTACCAAGCTAGGACCTTTATATAATTAACTAAAATTAGTAATAGATTAATAAATGTTGTTCGTATGGTTTAAAACCAAAAGTATACTGTAATAAACTAAACTCGATTGTGTTACACAATTTGTCCATCCAAATAACTATTGCTTCTCGTAAATATAAACAAACTATATCAGGTTAGTTAAAAGAAAAATAAGACAATATCTCTTCCGGCCTCTATTCTTTTGAGTTATAAAATTAGTTACGCCTATTCTTCATTTCTTTTCAGAAAACGGTTATTATTCCTTCGAGTTATAATAAAAAAATTTGTCTATGCCCAATCTCTATTTTTTTTCCCATAGTTGTGATTTTTCGTGTATTATTTAGGGGTGAGTATTCGGTAATTCGGTACAATAACCGAACCGAACCGAATTATCGAATAAGGCCAAATATTATAACCGAATACCGAATCGAAATATTTCGGTTCGGTAACCGAACCGAAATAGTTATTTTGGTTATTTCGGTTATTTTACCGAAATAACCGAATTATATATATTTATATATTTTATTTTACATATTAAATATAAAAATATAAATATTATTATTTTACATGTAAAAATTATTATTTTACATATAAAAATTATTATTTTACATGTAAAATATAAATATTATTATTTTACATATAAAAATTATTGTTTGACATATAAAAAATTATTATTTTACATGTAAAATATAAAAAAAAATTAGTTTACATATAAAAAATTATTATTTTACATATAAAATATAAATATTATTATTTTAGATATAAAATATTACTATTTTAGATATAAAATATTATTATATTACATATAAAATGTAAATATTATTATTTATTATATATTTCGGTTAATTCGGTAATTTCGGTTATTTCGGTTAAAAAACCGAAATAACCGAATAACCGAATAACTGAAATATCATAACCGAATACCGAACCGAAATATTTCGATTCGGTTAACCGAACCGAATTATTTCGGTTATACGGTTCGGTATTCGATTAATCGAACCAAATACTCACCCCTTGTATTATTGATTGGAAAAATGTACAAGTCGATGGATTATCCGTATGTAGGCCATTGTTCTATGGAGAACCATCTTACGTGGAGAACCAATTATTCTATACTAATTTCTGATTCTATTACAGAACCAAATTTTTATTTTTTTGGTTCTATAAAAAAAAATTGGTTCTACACACCAAAAAAAAAAATTATGGGCAAAGCTGACATGGCATGTCAGCTGACATGGCAACCGTGGAGAACCAATTATTCTATACTAATTTCTGATTCTATTACAGAACCAAATTTTTATTTTTTTGGTTCTATAAAAAAAAATTGGTTCTACACACCAAAAAAAAATTATGGGCAAAGCTGACATGGCATGTCTGGTGACATGGCAGTACCATGTCACCTGCCACGTCATCACTGTTGTTGTGGCAGTGTCACGGCATCAATGATGACATCATCGATGATGTGGCACTGCCACGCCAGCAATGATGACGTGGCAGTGCCACGTCAGCAGTACTAAAGTGGAAGGTGCCGTGGCAGTGCCACGTCAGCACTGCTGACGTCGCGAATGCTGACGTGGCAGCTTCGCGTTTCTTTTTTTTGGAAAAAAAATTTGGCTCTGCTATCGAATCAGAAAAAAATTTAAAAAATATTGGTTCTACTACAGAATCATAGGGTTCTCCACGGTTCTCTATGTAAGGTAGTTCTCTGTAGAGTGCTACTCTCCGTATGTATATATCTTGAGTTGAATTAAATGCGCAACTGTATTTAGTACTTGCATGGCTGTATCCAAGCTAGCTAGTGAGCTCGACTCTTCAAGAGCAATGAATAAATCATTGGCAACCCATGTTATCAAAGTAGTGTTATGGTGAATGAAGATGCCAATTAAGGAGTTCAACTCTACTATGCGCGGTGACTTTAATTTAACCTAATATTTTACCCTATTTAATTGTTTATGTTGGAAATAAAGAGAAGACAAATTTATACAATTGTTATGTAACTATGCAAGGAATGGAAGCTTGCTGATAACTCTTAGGGCCTGTTTGGGGTTTCATTTCTTAGCCAACTTATAGCTTATATGGTCATAAGAACTTATGAGGGGTGTTTGTCTATTTTAGTTTTAGCTCAACTTATGACTTATATGTTCATAAGTTGAATGTTAGGATAAGTTGAATGTTAGGAAATTCTAACATTCAACTTATGCTTATAACTTATTTCTCGATACACGTAATATATAATATCCTTCAAATCTTTAAAATCATATATCTTTTGATCCGTTCAATAGAAAATTGATATATATATATATATATATATATATATATATATCAAATTACTCTACTCATCGAGATCTATTCATTGACATTCATTGATATATATTAAAAAACAAAAATTTTGAAAATAAAAAAAAAATAACTTATAAGTCCTGATTTACCAAACACTCTACTGATTTATAAGTCCGATTTACCAAACATTTTAAACTACTCTTCTTAACATATCTCAAACACCCACTTAGTAACAAAGACCACACACGAGTTCTATAAGATGCAGTTGTTGAGAAGCAGAGAAGTACGGGGAATTTCGGATAGAATATTAGTTGAGTAATTTTGTTTGTAGAACAACTAAAATTAACTGTTGTTTATAAGAAATTAATATAAAAACCTATGTTTCAAAAAATAGATCAATTATCGGTAGTTTTCAAAAAAGAATTATTGGTATTTTTTTGAAAAAGTAAATAACAGCTTTCACTATACAACATGTTAATTTCGTGAGAAGAAGCTTCCAAAACATATGAAGAAACGTGAGAAGAAGCTTCCAAAACATATGAAGAAATATTCTGAACTTTTCAAAACTAAAAGGAAACTCGATGTGCAAGTTAAACTAAAAAGGACCAAATATTAATTTTTTCACCTTTAAATTGTAATTTAAATTTATAAAACAGCACTAAATTGTGCCTTTTTTTCAACTATATATACCTCGTACTCGTATGTGCATGCCCATTCATACATTTTCTCAGGAAACTTAATTAATCAACAACTGCAAAATAATTAATATGTATTAGATGCAAATCATAATTGTAGAAGAAAAATATACTTACAATAAAAATTTCTAATATTTTAATAACTAAAGTTTCATGAAGGAAAATGAGTACCGAATGAGCATCTGCAACACCTCTTAATTCACTTTTTAATATTAATCATTTACCTTTTAAGTTGAAATTTGGAAACAGAGAAAAAAATTTGTATTTCAAAACTCTTGTTTAATTACTCCTAAAATCATTAGAATTATCTTCTCTAACATATATACTTTCTCTTTCTCCACTTTCTTTTATATTTTACGAATTCAACCTAATTGATAAAATGAAATAAAATAAAAAGGAAATATAATGAGTATTGGCAATGAATGTACATAACCAATATTTTATATTACATTTAAAAATGACTTAATAGTTTGTTGGAGATGTTCGTAGGCGGTGTTCTCCAACAATAACCAAAAAGTACTTTGAATTCCAAAAATTACCAAGAGTAGTTTGAATTCCAAAAAGTACCAAAAGAAGAAAATGGAATAAAAAAGATATGATTATGAATATATAATATAATAATAGTTCAATGTATTTTCAAAAGTTTTCTAACTCACTCGTAAATATATTATAAATAGTTAGAAGCATTTCCAAAATATTCTTTATATGAGCTCTTAAATGAAAATATAAAGATAGTAACTATCAAAAATTAGAGTTCCAAGACAGTCTTAGCGCCTCTTTAAAAAGTTTAGAACTCAGTCTCTCTTCTCACTTTTAAGAGCTCTCTTAACTTATTGTTACTAATAAAAAATTCATTCCCTCCAATTTTTCATTTACTTAAATTCAAATTTTTATCATAATGTAGTTAAAATTTATATAAAATATTAATAAAGAGAGTAAGTATAGAGAACATTGTTAGAATTGACACGGCAAATGAGATAATAACTTACTAAGAACTCAATTGTTTATAGTATTTTTTAAGAGTGAATTAGGAGACTGTCAGAGATGCTCTAACCTCTTAACAAGTTAATACATTGAATTGTGTTTCAACTTCAATACTCTCTATAATTGCTTTTTATTTTATAATTTATTCATATTTTAATTTTACTATGACAAATATTCAATAAAGCAGAGAGAAAAAACCAATATTTTACTAATAAAATATTAAGTTAAGAGCTACTAGTTGCTATTAAAGTATAGGAGAGTAAAAATACTCTTAATTTTTTGAAAAACCTCTAAAAGTCTAGTGGAGCTTTATTTTGGCGCATCCTCTTTATAATGATTTAAGAGCTTAAATAATTCCTCTTGGAGATGTTCTTAGTGGAAGTGTGCTCTTAAAATTGAGGAAAAAGAAGAGACTAGCCTTTTTCTATAGTTCTTATAAATATTATAAAATATTAGATTTTTAATGATTTAGAATATTATAAGGTATGACAATTCCAACAACACTCCTTATATTAACTACTTATCATTATCATAATATTAAATTAGAATTTCACCTACTTCATGTATTTAAAAGAAAGTGAAAAATGAAAATAAGTAAATATTTTATTCATATTAAAATAATACTCCATAAGGGATGACTAAGCTCTCTTAAAGATAAAAGAGATGGGAAAATATTTAACTTTTTAAGGTGCAACTAAAAAATTGTTAGAGGAAATATTTTTACTCATTTGTTGTATTTCACCTTAGGATTTTATATTAGTTATTCATTCGACTTGCTCTTAGTATTTTTTAAGAGTTATTAAGAATTTTTTGGAATAACATTTTTATTTTTTTCCTTAATTTTTAAGTTAAAAGTTAAAATAAAAAGGGTCTTAAAAATGCTCTTAGCTTCACCATCTCATTGTCGCTCAACTACATTCTGTCTGAATCAACGCGGACAACAATTTCATTCGGACTACTTTTCAGTTTTCTTTCTTCTACACCTGGTGGGCTCTACGTAGATTAGATATGTTGCCTTAGGGGATATGTTGTTTCAATTGTATTTTAGGGTTTAAATGAGTTGAATCTAATTGAATTTAATTATTAATTATTAATGTATTAATTTGTCATATATATATATATATATATCAAATTTGAACTTGAATTTTTATTAATAAAAATATTACTCATAAACATGCTCACCAGTTTTTCTCTTAAAATACTAACTTATGAACCATAAATATTGTTCATGATTTTATGTTCACCAATATCTCAATTTTTTATAAAAAGATTAATTATTGATGCATTAAAATAAAAATAAAACAATGTGATAAAATCTCGAAAACTAGAGATTTGTTTTTAATAGATATTTATCAACGAGTTGAAATATTTGAATCAAATTTAGTTAAAATATAACCAACTAATCTTATAATTTACAATGTAACATATGTTCTAATTTAATTATTTATTATAATAATAAGAATGTTTAAATTTAATAAAAGAAAAAAATGAATAGACAAGATAAATTAACCATGTTATTTCATAGACAAATACATACACAATTACAAATATTGACTAGTTATCATTGATTCAAAACTCGAGTTAAATGTTAATAAACTATGTTCATATGTATATATATCGAATTTGTGCATAAACTCATTCATGATTAATTTAAGAGTTTGTTCAAGAACTATTAATGATTTATGAATCATAAAATCAAACATTTTCGTTAATTTTCGAGTTAAACTATCGTACTCAAGTTCATCTCATTTATGAGAAAAATTTCAAAATCAATATGTTAATGTTCAACTTACTTACAAATCAATTTAATTTTTTTTAAATAGAATACCGAACTTAGTGAATTATTTACATTAACTCTAATTATATATAATTATCCATAGAAGGGTAAGAAATACTTCTATTAATTAATAACTCATAAAATCTATTCTTAGGGTAGACGGTCTTAGATAATTAAAATTATGAGATAATTTACAATATATTATCTACGAATTTAGAAGAATTATTTTATACAAATCAAAATTATATCTACAGAATTGTTCATAATTTTTATTTGTTTAGTATACAAAATAATTTAAAATTATTTTGTGACGGGTAATTGGTTAAAAATGTGATCACATTTTTATATTTATTTTAGATATAATAAATTCAGATTATATCTCATGGCTATATGCGGGACGTCATGTTTCAAATATGTAGACTTATCCATACAGGAGCACAAAAAAATTTGTATTATTAATTCATAAAATTTATTTTTAGAATATATCATCTTAAAATTATGGATATTATAGGCTTATCCATATACGAGTACAAAAATATTTGGATAATTAACTCATAATTTTTTTTCAGAACGGGCCATGTTAAATTATGATAATTATATTTAGTATATATTTTATCTACAAGTTTATAAATTATTTTTTTTAATTTTTTTTTTACAAATTATCTATTTTTCAAATGCGTACTACTAGTACCTCTTTTAAAAATGCTAATAGGCTAGTATTTTTTACCGAAAAATTTAAAATTGATATTCTTGTCAAAAAGTTAAAAAAATTTGATATTTTTGTCATTTTTTCCATTTTTCATGAGATTTATAAGATATACATATATATTCTCTCTATTTTTTTATATAAGTCAGCTTGACTTTTTTGCACGTATTTTAAACGTTTTGACTGCATAGGTAAAATTAATATTTTCAATTTATTTTTTTGTGAATTAAAATTTTGATTACGTATTTTTATTAAAAAAAGAAAATTAAAAAATAAGCAGAAAAGTCAAACTCAAACACCTACAGAACGAGTTTGGTTCTCTTAAAAGTTTGATAATTCATGCATATGTCCCATTGTTGAACTACTTGTAATAACTGAAAACTTGTATAAATGTAAAATTGAGTAGATTAGATAAAATTTGCATTAAATGAAAACATATATAAGTGTGAAATTGAGCCGATTAGGTCAAATTTAGTTGGGATGATCAATAGCTCAAGTTAAGTGTTATTATCTTTTAAATGTTTGATGACTTTCTTTCTTGTTTTGGCCAATTATCAAGAAAGTGATATAAGCAAATCATTAATTTTTAATTACTGACTCGTAACGTCTAACACTCAGTAGTCCAAATGTCACTATTCGCAACTGAACTTCATTAATTTCCAGACTTTACTCGGAATAAATTTACATGCATTTGCAATGAATTTTAACTTATGTACTATGATATTATTTTGTGTATAAGATTAAGGATTCGATTTCTTTATAATATATAAATTAGTAAGAATGAAATTTGTATTTAGTAAGTATATTTTGGTGACCTTGCAAGTATTGCAATTGACGAACATGCTAGTTTATTCAAAAAAGATGCTAATTCGTTAACATGCATGCGATGATGTTACAATATTAATAAATTGCAATCATTTAGTTTATATGGGATGGCACTTCATTAGTAATAAAATAGATTACATAAATACGTAATCCTCTTGATTTGTTGTAAATTATTCTAAAATATGTATAATTTCTCCCGATTGTATTAGGTTCATCCCATATTAAAATTTTTGTACTCAAAAGAGAAATTATATATCCGTCTCATTAGAAATTTTTGTACTCGAAAAGAAAAATTACATAATACATTTACATTGTACTTATTATTAAAGTTATACCGTAATATATATGTTTTGATCATTCTTAAAATATGTTGATATAATTTAATAAAAAATGAGCCAAAAATGACATAGTATTTTTTGTTGATTAAAATGCGTGAAAATGCCTTTCCAAAATAAAGTGACACGTTATTAGAGTTATACTGTAATATGTTTAGATCATTCTTAAAATATGTTGATATACTTTAACCAAAAATGAGCCAAAAATGATATAGTATTTTTTGTTGATTAAAATGTGTGAAAATGCCTTTTCAAAATCAATTAACACGCACCCTAATTCAAGGTGAACCAGAAAGAAGGCTTTATCAATTCCTAGCAAGTCAAGAAAAGAACAAGTACTCATAGGAAGCTAAAATGTTCTGGCAAACCTGAAAACGAAGTATAACATGCTAGAAGCCTAGAACATCCCACCCATACCCGTTTTGAATTTCATTTTCCAAACACCTAACTAACAATTTTGTACATAAAATTAAATGTCACAAATTTAAAGCACTAGAAATCCATCTTCCATCTCAACTACACAAACCAACTTGTGTGTCTCATTAACTCCCTCTCACCCACCTCCCACCTCCTTCCTTGTCAACCGATCTTCATGTTCAAACGCCCAAGTACCCAACTCAACTACACCTACATACTTTGTACAAGTGAGATTTTTTTCTGTCCAAATCGGACAGTATCATACTATTTAAATTTTACGTGACCTAACATAATGCACTTGAAAAGATGTTCACGCAACAATTAAAATAATAACAAAAACCCATCATCATCCTCTATATATAGAGGGAATGTGGAGCAGTCTAAACTAATTTAGTTATACAAATAATTATTAGTAATAGTAGAAGAAGAAAAGAAATTATATTGGTGTACATGCAAAATTCGTTATGGCAGCAGAACAAGAGCTTTTGTCAACGGAGATAGTCAACCGGGGAATCGAATCATCCGGTCCTGATGCTGGATCGATGACATTCTCGGTGAGAGTACGACGAAGGTTACCGGACTTTCTGCAGTCAGTTAAGTTGAAGTACGTGAGATTAGGCTACCATTACCTTATAAATCATGGTATATATTTAGCAACGATACCTGTACTTGTACTTGTGTTTGGAGCCGAGGTTGGGAGTCTTACTAGGGAAGAAATGTGGAGCAAGATATGGAACATCACGGCTTTCTATGATCTCGCAACTATACTTGCTTTCTTTGGTGTCTTTGTTTTTACACTCTCTGTTTACTTCTTGTCTCGCCCTCGCTCGATTTATCTTCTTGATTTCGCTTGTTTTAAACCTCAGGATGACCTCAAGGTATGTAACTACATCTAGTCTAACTAATTTTATTTTATCGATGTTGAGTTCTGATACCATGTTAATAACATAATTACGAGCTGAACATACTCAGATATGATTTTATTTTGTTTTGTTTTGTTAAGTGACATGATTTCCGTTTTACTAAATTGTTTCTTATCTTGCAGAAATGGTTTCGTCTTTGATACTTTTAATGAAGAAAAACATGAATTTTAGAATTTATATTATTTCGGAACTGGTTTTATATTTGATTTTCCACCGAGAGACTGCTGTAAGATTTAAACTTGTCTAGAATTACATCAGTCTAAATTTTCAAAAAGCTAATAGGAAAGGACACTGAATGAAAGATAAGGACTAGTTTAATTCCTCTGATTGCTACTAAACGTTGTTGTTCTAGCATTGACTATATGTCATAGAATTGATTGATATTTCCTTAAGAGAGATTGATAAGGGGATTAAGGAGTTGTAATATGAAGTATCGACCAGTCAGCAGACTAACGCTTAATTATCAGTTGTCCCTATAAAATATATTTGGTAATGTAGACATGTAACAGCGATGTTTCTAATTAGAAACTTTCAATAACATTTAGGTCTCAAAGCATCAGTTTGTTGAACTAGCACGAAATTCTGGGAAATTCGACGAAGCAAGCATTGAATTCCAGAAGAAAATCCTCTATTCATCAGGAATTGGAGATGAGACATACGTGCCAAAGGCCATTATGTCATCAGAGAATTGTAGTACAATGAAAGAAGGCAGAGCTGAGGCCTCAATGGTGATTTTTGGAGCGCTCGACGAGCTTTTTGAAAAGACCGGAATTAGGCCAAAGGATGTTGGAATCTTGGTGGTGAACTGCAGCATTTTTAATCCGACACCATCACTATCTGCCATGGTCATAAATCACTACAAAATGAGGGGAAATATTCTGAGTTTTAATCTTGGAGGAATGGGCTGTAGTGCTGGGATCATTTCCTTAGACTTGGCACGTGACATGTTACAAGCCAATCCTAATAACTATGCTGTGGTGGTAAGTACTGAGATGGTGGGATACAATTGGTACCCCGGAAAAGACCGTTCCATGCTCATTCCAAATTGCTTCTTCAGAATGGGTTGCTCTGCCGTGCTTTTATCTAACCGTCGCCGCGACTTTACACGTGCAAAGTACAGACTAGAGCATATTGTCCGTACTCACAAAGGGGCAGATGATCGCAGCTTCAGGTGTGTCTTCTAAAATTTTCCAACTCGCTGTTCTAAATAATTCCTGTTTAGAATGAAGTTCCTTGAATAATTAACTTTTAGATTATTTACGATGCAGTACTTAGTTTTTTTAATGTCTAGGGGTCTCTTGTCTCCAAGAGTCTTTATGGATCATCACAAATTGTCACATAAGAATATAAGTATACAGATCAATAGTGATAAATATGAATTATCAATTTGTTTGTATGTTCAGGAGCGTTTATCAAGAAGAAGATGATCAACGGTACAAGGGACTAAAAATTAGCAGAGACATCGTGGAGATAGGGGCAGAAGCAATCAAAACAAACATCACAACTCTTGGTCCCCTGGTGCTGCCTATTTCAGAGCAGCTACTTTTCTTTGCAACACTAGTGAGGAAGTACTTATTTGGAGGTGGATCAGGCACCAAAACACAGTCATCCAAGCCTTATATCCCGGACTACAAGCTCGCCTTTGAGCACTTCTGTATGCATGCAGCAAGTAAGACGGTGCTGGATGAGCTACAGAGGAACCTCGAGCTCAGTGAAAAGAACATGGAGCCTTCAAGGATGACATTATATCGCTTCGGAAACACCTCGAGCAGCAGCATTTGGTATGAACTGGCTTATTTGGAAGCAAATGAACGCGTCAGGAGAGGCGACAGGATCTGGCAGCTAGCTTATGGATCAGGATTTAAGTGCAACAGTGCTGTCTGGAAATCAATGCGCCGCATAAGGAAGCCTTCGAGGAATCCTTGGCTTTGAACTAATGCCTAACACTGCAGCTAAAGAGCTCAAGTTGTGAAGGCTGAAACTTGAAAGACTTATACTTGGATAAATTACTTTCCAAGATTTGGTAATTTAATATTGCATAAGATTTGTGAGCAAATAATAGCATATTGATGTGACCATGTAAACGTGCTATTTTTAATTTATCAAGCGTATAGATAATGAATAACTATTAATAATCGGTAGATGACAACTTCTACTCGTACCCCAATTTCTGTACTCAAATTGTCTGTCTCTATGTACATTTTACTGCTGATCGGGCCTGTTTTGATGTCTTATAAGTAACTTATAAGTTGAATCAGATAAGCCGAACGGGCCTGTCTGATTAGAATTTTGGGAAAATAGTGTAAAATGTTGAGTGTATATATAGTCTCTGAAAACTAGATGAAAGTGATCAACACGTTACGGAACGTTTTATTGTAAGAGTGCTGAAGATATTGGTTCAACATGTGTGAGCAGTGTGAGCATGATCTGGAGCACACAAAAAGTACTCCCACAACTGACTCCCATATTATTGTGTTTTCTAACTTGAAAACAAACGAGTTCAACTATAAAATGCAATTGAAAATGGTCACTGATACAAAAATCCAAGAAAATTTTGTAGTAAGAGTGAGTGATGGATACTGGAAAAATCTACGCATCCTCAACTGTACTAGTCATTTTTTTGCTTATTATTCGAAACAATGTAGTCATGGCCAGTCATTCTATGTACAACTCTGAAGATTGGAACTGCGTCCAAGAAAGCTTTTATAACAAAAGGCTAGTGGCTCGAGATGTAATCCAACAAACCATTCACGACATTCAAAACCTTGAAAAATTTATCAATACCATCCCTCGACTCAAAAGCTTTCAGAAAACCACGGAGCAGTTACCAGAGCTTAAAGATTGTGTGGCGGGTCTGGTAGGACACATAATGGTAGCTCGCCAAACGCTTTCCAGGATCCGACGTTTGAATGACAATACCATGCCTCGTGTTCCATCGAATTCAAACCTGTTACAAAATGTGATGAATGAGGCTGTAAACCTGCAAGGACAAGTGTGCCACATTGCACTGAAACATGTTGATAGGACTATAACGTCGATGCTCAGTCGAAAATTGCTCGATGTTGCTGTGACTATTGATGACATTGTGTATCTTGTTTACCAGCTACAGGTGCAAAGTCCTGATTCTGCATCTGCAATAGCAAATCCTTGAAGAAAGATAGAATTTCCAACTCAACAAAATAACTAGCTCCCCATAACGCTCATCATTAAGATTTGTCCATACATCCTCTGTGATTTGCACTTTTGTTGCATTGTAATTTGGTATTATCTAATAAGTGATATGCAAATTACACTTGTAACGCTTAATTAAACTGTTTAAATGAAATTAGAACAAATGATCTTATCTTCGACCTGTTAAAGCGAAACTGGTAGAACCATGTCTAGAGGTTTAAAACGGAAGTTCAATCTAACTTTATGCGCACAGACATGAGAGCAAACAATTAAGTTATATTTTAGATACAAAAAAAAAAATGGCCATTAAAGAAGTTATACACAACAATACTGATTATCAACAATTAAGAAGAAAGATTGTCAAAAAACACTTATAAAAAGGAACAATTGTGCAATATAAAATAACTAGAACATATTAATAGATTTAATTTTACCAGAACATTACAGTTACACAAAACATTTCAATTTTTGAACTCAGTACAAACAGAGTCTTTAACCTTTGATTATTTTCTTAAATAACTTGTCTAACTCTAACGAATCAGCAAGCCTTAAGGTTAAAGTCTCAAAGAGCAAAAAGAGGCATGTCAGTTTGATTATTATAAAGATAATAATCAATTCTTCTTCCTTCTCATCCTAACCATTCTCCGTCCGTTCCTTCAATTTCTCCGATGTCCATCCTGCATTAATCATAGGAAAATGTGAGATTTTATATATTTCACCATTTTAAAGCTCTACCCACACTAATATGTAAAACATGATAATGATGTGGGGAATATTATGTAGGGGGGGACACATGGTATGGCAAGTAAGAGAGTAAAAATAAATCTACTCAACTATCTCCTGGTTAAGATGAAGAATGATTATAATTATTATTTTAAAGAAGAATCCAATACTGTACGGATGATGCGCCTAGGAACAGAAAACACCTCTACATGACATTGATAATTATTAAACTCTAAGATTTAGTGAAGGATATAAGCTTACTGTGGCAACGTAGGATCTTGGAAATAGTCACTAGAGTAATGCTCATCTAATTGTTGGGAACAATTGTCATTCGTATTTAACCAAGGTGGGAATTCCATGCCAAGCCTATTGGTGTCATTTTCCTTAGTATTGAGGATATCAGACCACCATGCTGAGTTTACCATATTAATGGTATCATCCCACTCAATTTGATGCTGCTCTGCCACTGATCTGATCTTAGCCATTTCCTCATCGTCCACAGCGTGATGGAGGCCTAGGTCTTCTTCAACACCAGGATCTGCCACCACAGGAGCTTGTATTAACCCCACATACAGAGTTTCTTCTCTAGCAACTGAAAGAGGGAGTGAAATAGAAGTTGATGGGGATGTGGATGAATAGCAACGTGCAGGGGTATAGTTGTTTTGTAACCCCACATACGGAGTTTCTTCTCTAGCAACTGAAAGAGGGAGTAAATTGGAAGTTGATGGGGATGTGGATGAATAGCAACGTGCAGGGGTATAGTTGTTTTGTAACCCCGCATACAGAATTTCTTCTCTAGAAACTGAAAGAGGGAGTGGATTAGAAGTTGATGGGGATGTGGATGAATAGCAACGTGCAGGGGTATAGTTGTTTTGTAACCCCACATACGGAGTTTCTTCTCTAGCAACTGAAAGAGGGAGTAAATTAGAAGTTGATGGGGATGTGGATGAATAGCAACGCACAGGGGTATAGTTGTTTAGTAAAACAGTGGTGTCTAAACCATCAAAGTCTTGTAGGTTAAGATTCAAGCCCAAGGTTTGATTAGGAAGGTTGAAGTCTTCGGGGATAGGAGGTGGAGCAGAAACGTACATAGACCATGAGTAAGAAGTCTGGGGAGGTTGAAAAGGGAAAGACTGGTAGGAGAGGTTGTATAGACTATTTGAGAAATTAGGGGTAGTGCTGAAATCATGTAGTTTGGATTTTTTTCTGGATTTGGACTTCCGTTTATGTTGGGGCTGAGTAGCCCACGATGATGATCTTGAGTGGGTTTGATGGGGTGCTTGAGGGTGGATGTCACTATTTTGATACATTAAGGCTCTATGAAGCCTGAGCGCAGTTGCAACCTCTCGTCTTGCCTTAGCCAAGCCAAGTGAATTTTCTTCATAAGGTCCATGGGTGAGAAGTCGCCTCCTAATTTGTCTCTTGCGTTTTGATGGTTGGGGTGGCTGTGCTCGTTGAGTAGAAGATTCATGAGGTCTGCCATATACTGGAGAGGAATCTAGGTGCTCAGTTTGATTCATTTTATCTTTTACTCCTAACAAAGTAAACTGTTCAACAAGGTTATGGATGCAAGCCGCTGAGAGACGAGGCTCTTCAACGACCTGAGGAAGATGACTATCTCTTACTGCTCTCTCACTTTCAAAATTTTCTTGATTACAATGGCTTCCTCTCATCACTTTCACTATATCTCACACCTTCCCTTTTTTTATAGGAAAACTTTTGAATGGGATGGAAATCGGTGTTGGAAAAAGGGTCAGGGTGGGCAAAAAATGAGTTTGATAGGCAAAGTACATATTACAGAGGCAAAGGACAACCTAGTCTTATGGATGATATAAATAGCCAAGTTTGGGGGTTCTTAAAATATTTAGGAATATTAATTTACAAATTACTATTTTTCTCAATGATTTAACGATACATACACAATAGACACAGGCTAGTGTAACCACGCAAAGAAAGTTTGCAAATATATATTCATATATGCACAACGTAATTGCTTCAAAATTAACCAGCCATAGAAGCCTAAGCTAACTAGATTTAACGACGATTTACATAATCACCCCAATTCAAACCCATATACATATGATGTTTGAAACAATGCTATACAATACAATTTATGAGTATTATTTTATACAGTATTAAACTATTATAAGAGTTAACATTTCGACAGATATATAGAATATATATTTTTAACACTTTTCCCCTGACTAATGGTGCAAAGGGATGTGTGTTTTAAACTACAGAACCATCGGTATCAAGATCCATTTCACTCAAAATTGCAATGGCATAAGTTACAAGTTGCTTATTACTAAAACCTGAATCAATTATATTACCCTATACTATGATATTACCTACAATACAATATATCTTTTCGGCTCCGTAACCAAATTTCTTTGATAAATAAAAAAACAAGGAGGAAACCCCAAAAAAAATAATATGATTTATTGATACTTCAAATCAGAATTCCAAATCAAAGCACGGATCTTATCAATGTTTCTTACTGTGCATCGGTTAATCTTCTCACAACCAATGCTCCTACTGATGACTGATTTACAGAGGGCATTTTTGGCACAGAATGCTTACGAGTATTCCAGTATCTTTGTCGGTAAACTTGTCCATGTGATCACTTTTTGGCTATAGAAAATGACAAACGAATCTCTATGACTGTTGTAACCCTCTCTCCTTACATACTACAATACAAATATACACACATAAATTGTATAGTATACAACAATAATAATAAACATCAAACAATTTATGTTTTAATAGTTGAAGGCAGTAATTGAAGTCTGGAAACAGGGAACTTGAACCTTCTGTAAAACTTTACACAGCCTACTACAAACAAAAATGCCCCATGCCTGCTTCGATTTTGTTTCAGTTTTCATTTATTTTCTTGAAGTTTTTTACCAGACAAATTCTACTGACTAGAGGTGAGGAGGGTTGGTGTTTGAATTTTTTTTTAAATTTAAATGTAGCTTTGACCACTCTACTCGAGTCTTGTTTCCTTCCAGTGTTAACATTTATTGCTCCCAAGCCTCCACTACAAAGGTCTAATGGTTGATATATCTATTCCAATGGTTGTGCTTAAAAGTGGTTTTTGGTGCTTAAATAGCACAATGTTTCCAATGCATTGTTCTAAATCTTGTTCTAAAATAGATGTGCACTCATGTTTTTGATTAGGTAGAAAAAATGACGTCGCACCTTCATCCATTTTTCACTTTTTGATGAGGTGTCAACTATAGCTCCATCTATCTTTTGTTCTATATATAGAACAAATTATAGCATTGTGTTATTTTAACACAATGTTTGGCCCAACATTGGAGTGGTGAATTTTAGTTTCTGTTCCATAATATAGATATAGAACAAGATATAGCACACCATTGGACTTGCTTTAAGGTGCTATTACACTTGCCTTCGTGCATATGCTTATGGTATGTTCATCTATTTATATGATCGGGAAAAGAAGAGGGGATATGATAAAGGTTGTTCAGAGTGCAGTGAGCATTAATAAGTCCATTAATAAGTCTCTACACCTCGGTCAAATTACTGAGCAAATATGTATAACATATCATATATTGAAAACATTAAGCCATCAATATTCTTCACAGTTTAAAAGATTCAATTAAAAAAATAGCACAAATTATTATAACATAACCCCTCCCTAAGCAAATTTTAAGATTCTGCTAGTTTCAAGTTTAAGTATGATGCAACCATTTGCATACTTATATCGGTCCTAACGTCCTAGTATATGAATAAAAGCAGATCCATGCATGCATGTACATACATACATATATATATATATATATATATATATATATATATATATATATAGAGAGAGAGAGAGAGAGAGAGAGAGAGAGAGAGAGAGAGAGAGAGAGAGAGAGAGAGAGAGTCCATCCTTTGTACAAAAATAAAAAATTTTAGTTAACCTTCTGGACGTACAAAGTATAACAGTCTTATAAATGTTGTTGATACTAAATTTCATTTTGAAGCGTTATAGATGACTAAAACAACTAACAAATCCCTAATATTGCATCCTAAACACTAGATTAGCATCACCAGTACAATCCCAAAGTAACTTACACTACCATATTCGCACCTCGTAGTGTTGTCTTACATTCAGTTAAAATCTAGTTCTTGTAATAGCCAATTAAATGAGAACTAAAATGCGTATCACTAAGGTTAGATGCCAAAGTTCTTCACAATAAACAAAAAATTAATATTGTTTTTTAGTTATATACGTTGCATTGTACATTTTCTATACCTTAATTGTAGAACGGTGCACCACATATTGATCAGTGTCATTGAATAAAAGTTAAATATATGCGATATGTTGAACCTTAGTTCTCTTTATTATGGTTCTCATTTGATCCAACCCATATTTAGTTATTATCCAATTTCTTATGTTCTTAATGGCTTCCAGCTGACGTGTTAAAAATTGATTCTCGAAAAACTCAAAATTTTAAAGAAGCCACTAATGGATCTAATACTTACAACATCTTTTTCCTTGGCTCGTGCAGCATAGCAATTTCACTAAGGGCATATAAGATTGATTCTTCAAAACTTAAAGTGTTCGTAGAAGCCACTAAAGGATCTATGACTTTCAATATTTCCGTTGGCTAGCACGAGTAGCGCAGCATCACAATCCCACAAAGGAGATCAATTTCACTCGGCAAGATAAAACAATTGTATCTACAATCAAAGGACTAGGGTGATACCATGTTACAAGACAAACTCGTGTTAATAAAAGCTACAAAATGGATCTTATGTTTTAACAACATGAGAAAAAAGGGTTCAAAACTTAGCTAGCATGAAGATCTTGACACTCATGACTAACAGAGAAGGAAACAATTTCCAGATACTAAGAAAAAGTGTGGAGAAGGAAGATTTGAGAAATCAAACCTTAAATAGTGCTCGGTTGGAAGAAATGGATCTTATGTTTTAACAACATGAGAAAAAAGGGTTCAAAACTTAGCTAGCATGAAGATCTTGACACTCATGACTAACAGAGAAGGAAACAATTTCCAGATACTAAGAAAAAGTGTGGAGAAGGAAGATTTGAGAAATCAAACCTTAAATAGTGCTCGGTTGGAAGAAATGAAATGGGAGAAAATTAAATGAAACATTAGATCATTTGTTAACATTGACTCGTAATACACATTAATCTGCTTAACTCAACAGAATTTGATGATAGTCATATGTTTACATAAAATTCACAAAATTTATCATCTTATTTCAACATTTGATCATCAGCTCCGCTCTCACCTACTTTTATCTCCCTCAAGTTTCCTTAACAATCACCATTCTTATAATTTCGAATCCTTCTGACTAATAACTCCTTGTACAGAGAAGCTATTCATATTTCGATTTCGACAACAAAAATATCTAAACCAAATCAAACATACTCGTATATCACAAGCGTACATGCAATAACAAAAAATATCATCCAATCCTAAATAGGAAAGAGGATGCAGGAAATATCTTCATAGCAATAACATTACCGAGCATAGTCACATGTCAAGGCAATGTATTCTGATAGGACTGATAATCAATATTTTATAAAAACGCAGATATAGTTAAAATAATAGGAGTAATGCTTGAAAGAGGGCAAGGGCCAGGGGGGAGAGAAAACAAGACTGAGTACCTGACTGAGAGAGGTGAGGTGCTTGTGGATAACATCAAAACACAAGCCAAACTTTGATGGCAAGACTTGCTTCCACCAATCCCATTCTTTCTCTAGTTTCTCTCTGTAAAAGAATACACACAACATTAAATTTTAAAAAAAAAAAAAATTACATTTATATAACTAAGTAAAAAGAAAAGATGGGATTCAACTAATAGACAATGACCCAGTTGAGCAAACTTATTATAATGAAAGTCTTAAACTTTGGATACCATTCACAGTGAAATGATGGGTAAATGGTAAAAATCAAGATAAAGAGAAGCCCATTAATATAAACTGAAGCAACAAGTTGCAAGATTAAGGGAAAGAAAAAAAAATTGATTCCTCTGAATCTTTACTGAGAAATTGCAGCTGCAGCCCAACTGGCCTTTCATTATATCTCTGTCACACACACACACACAAACACATTTACACACACACCGGTACTTGTAACTTGTTGGATCTTTGTGCAGACCAAACCCCAATTATAAGTCCCTTGATGTCCCTACCACCCTACCTCAATTTTTAAAACTAAGGTTTAGCTTATGTAAGTACTGAATTTAGGATCCCCTAACTTAACAATCTTTAATCCCAAACAGTTCTTTTATGGGTGATGATATTTTCAAAAATTACTTTTTTAAGGTTGTAAAATCAAAAATGTATTCCACAGTTTGTAATGTTTAAATGATTTTTTAAAAATAACTTACAAGTTACAACTAACAACAATTAGAAGATAATAAAAACATCTAGCACATCTAATACCGCACAAACTTAACTAATTCATGTACTTGATCTCAAAATTTGATGTAACCTAAAAAATTGCTATGTTAAAAAATTTCTATTTGTGTTAGTTTGTGTTATTGATAATTTTTTTGAATTAACTATATTTTCTTATCTATTAGTAAATAATTTATCTTGTTTTTCTTAAAGATGATCATGTACTTTCAAATATTTACTTAAGAGAAAGCAAAAATCCCAAATGCATGACCATGTAATTATTTAACTTAAATTTTAGGAAGTAATTGAAACACCTTTTATTTCAACATAAAAGGTCATGAAAATAGTGTTTGTATTGTAGGGAAGCAAGACCACAAGACTACTGTGGATATTTTTAGTAAATTATTGTCCAGTAAAGCCTTTAAACTCCTGAAGTTAAAATAATATTACTGTAGTAAATATAAATTTATTTAATTGTAAATTTAAATATTATTGAATTTAAATTTATAAATGTTTTACAAAATAACCTGATATTTTAGACTTAATTATTTAATTTCATCTTTATAGTAGAAAATTATCATAAAAAATTCTTAGCCAAAAAAACATAGAAATTTTTTCAATTGATTAACAAACCTATTAACTCAAAAGAAAACATTTTGCAAAAGAGAAATGCAATAAACTTGCATCCAGGCCCAAGACCATTTCTCTCCAGTGCAATAGACTTGTGATCAAGACCTAAGACCATGTCTCTCGACTTGTGATCCAGATCTCGACTTGTGATCCAGATCAAAGACCATGTATGTGCCTCCAATCAAGCAATCGTGAGACATTAGAAATTGGTGTCATAATTTTAATATGTAGAATTTATTAAATAATAGTATATAAATTTGAATTAAAAAGAGAGATGATTAATCCTAGATAGCATGTATTATGTATCAAATATCTAACGAGATTATATGTGTTAAGTTAATTTTTTTTATAAAAAAATATTTATTAGATATTTAATTCATTATTTACATTAGTAGATAACACGTGCCACTACATATATAAAATATTAATTTTGTTAAGTTATTTGTAATACTACCCTATCCTAATATTAAATTTTAAAAGTGAATATGTATTTTCTTATTTTAGGTTCAAATGAATCATTATTTTACAAAATTACACCTATAAAAATATATAACTTATTTTTAATGGTGTAAATATATAATCAAAAATTTGAGTGTAGTTACTTGTTAGTAAAGGTAGATTTGAATTGAGCATACATTAATTTAAAAAAAATCAATAATTAATAAAAAAACTCCCTAAAAAGTAGATATGATAGGTATGGTTATAATTACTATCAAAGAATAGATAAATGATTTATATTGCATTATATTTATTAATTTCGATTTTTATCAAAAAAATCTGTATCTCTTGCAAGAATATCACCAATAATATTCTTTTTTTTTTTTGCCAAGAGAGGAATATTCTAATCAACAATAAGTAAATATATAATATTTAATCATGTACTCAAAATAGATATATTTAATGACTAATAAATAAATTTTGTTCATGTAATTAGGAATCGAAACTTGAACCATATGTAACTAAGAAAAAATGTAATTAATAATATTATTTAAATAATATATGCAATTGCTGAAAATTGAACATTAAATTAGCATAAAAATACATACTAACCAAATTTTGTTTAATTATGTACTTGTAGAAAAGCCAAAACCAAGAGATTGGGATAAAATCAAACAAGTAAAACTTATTTAGTTACTTATGTAATTGCAAGATATCGAACTACTTGATAAAATCAAAGAACTGAAACCAAATTTAGTACTAATGTCCCTGAAAATTGGGATAAAATCAAAGAAATGAAACCATATATTTAAGCAATACATAAAATTAAGTAACAGAATTATTAATAGGAGTAATGCATAAAAGAGGGCTGGGCCGAGTACCTGACTGAGAGAGGGTGAGGTGCTTGACAGCTTGAGTACAACATCAAAACAAAGCATTAGCCAAACTCTGATGGCAAGACTTGCTTCTACCAATCCCATTCTTTCTCTCTGTAAAAGAATACATACATAAATACATACATATTTAAAACTTTTATTAAGAAAAACATACATACGCAGACTGGAAAAAAAGGGGGATTCAACTAATAGCAAATGACCCAGTTGAGCAAACCTACTGTAATGCAAGAGTACTTCAACTTTGGATCCCATTCACACAGTGAAATGATGGGTAAATGGTTAAAAAAATGGTTTAAGGAGCAAAAACACCCTTATGATATAGGTGTAGGAGTAAATATATCCTTATAAGTTAAAAAGGATCAAATACATCCTCATATTTTAAGTTTATGGTTCAAAAACACCCTTCTAGTTAGTTTTTTGTTAACCATGGTTAGAAAATAATTTGCAATTAAAAACATTTAATATAACTAATATTATTAATTTAGTAAAGGCTTTTTACTCATAATTGGGAATTTAAAAAATTTGGTATTTAAATTTATTTTATGTTAATATATATAAAACATATATACTTAAAATAAAATTTAATAATTTTTAGATAATAATAAGATAAAATAAAATAAGATTAAACATAATTTTTCAATAAAATTTATTTTTGGTATATTTAGAAGTTATATATATGTATATAGGTTTTTGCTCAAATATAAACAACTCTTATAATAAAATTTAGAAACTAATCGCCTCTACTAACTTTTTATATTTTATAAACTCTCAGCCATCCATTTAAATATTACTCCCTCCGTCCCTCTTTAGTTGGCACATTTGGAAAAAAAATTTGTCCCTAAATAGTTGTCACATTCCTTGTTCCAATACATATTTTTACCAATTTTTCCATATATACCCTTTTATTTCTAATATCAATGTTTGACTTTATATTTAATATACACACTCATAACTCTTCATTTAATGTTAAGATTAAGGGCAAATATGGAAACAAATTACATAATTAATTCTTTCTTAATATGTGTGTTTTTTGTAAATGTGCCAACTAAAAAGGGACGGAGGGAGTATACAATATATTATATTATACATACATATACATATATAATAAATATTTCCCCCTATTTTACAATCCCGTTTATTTCTTTCAACAATAACAAAAAATACTGATTTTCTGGTAGTAAATTGACGATTAATTTTTAGATTACACACTTGTATCGTACTTATGAATTAAATGAGAATATTCTAAATCGTAGCAAGATAAGTTATTTTTGTCGATAGTACAGTATTTTATGAGAATTAAATAATATTAAAATTGTGGATAATTACCAAAATATTATAGATTTTTTGTTATCATAATAAGTTGGTTTGAGGTATGTTAAATATAATTGATATGGTTAATATCAGTGTTTAAGTTTTGCAGGGAAAAACAGAGTTTAAACAGGAAGCAGTCAGAGTTTAGTTAAACTCTGACAGTTAGAAGCTGAATAGAGTTTGCTATACGCTGACAATGGAAGCTCGACAGAGTTTGTTAAACTCTGTCTGGAGGAAGCGTCTACTTGTCAACAGTGTTTGAAGAATTATTGAAGATAATTATGGAAGTAATATCTTTGAAGATTGGATAGTTGTCAAAGAGATTGAGTTGACTAAGGAGACGTGTAGCAATCGTAATTGATAACAATTGTATAGCTAATTGATAGGAGTATCAATTATCGATTGTATAGCAGCTGTATATTATATAAATACAGTTAGGTTAACCCTAGAAGGGTAATCAATCGTGTAATACAATATCTTTCATTGTAACCTAAGCAACTCTCGGTGATAATTTACATCACTAAGAGAGAAGGTAATTCAAACAGTTTTTAAAGTTTTTAAAGAACTTATTGTTATTCTCTCATACTTAGTTGATTATAAGTGTGTATTCGGCCTAACAAGGTAGTTTAAGGCTCTATATATATATATATATATACTCCTTTGTTTCTGTTAATAGTTGCTTGACTTTTGGCAGGTACTTTAATGAATTTTTAATGAGTTTTAATTTTGCATAGTAAATTTTATTTTTTTTCAAAATTTTTTTTTGTGAATAAAAAAATACAATCAAAATTTTAATTTACAAAAAGAAATTTTAATAAAGTACGTGCCAAAAGGAAACATAAGAAGTATATATTAACATGAAATATGATTTTAATTTCATATTTTTTAAATTTCAAATTAAGAGCAAAAAAACCTTTTAAAGTTTAGGAGTAATAATACATTAATGAAATTAGTAATATTAAATATTGTTAATTCTAAATTAATTTTTAACCATGGTTAAGAAAAAATTAACTAGAAGGGTCCTTTTGTACCCTAAAATTAAATAGAGGGGTGTATTTGGTCCTTTTAATATTACAAGGGTGTATATGTTCCTACACATATATTACAGAGGTGTTTTTGCTCCTTAACCCTAAAAAAATCAAGATAATGAGAAGCCCATTAATATAAATTGAAGCATCAAGTTGCAAGATTAAGGGAAAGAAAAAGAATTGATCCCTCTAAATCTTTACTGGCCTTTCATTATATCTTTGTCACATACAAACTTGTGCTTGTAAACCCCAATTATATATATCTCCCCGATGTCCCTACCTCGTTTAGCTTACGTAAGTACATTATTTAGGGATCCCTTGTCTTATACTCCTGCCGGGGTCAAAAACCGGAAACAATCTCTCTACCTTTGTGTAGGGGCATGATTGCGTACATCCTACCCCCTCAGACCCTGCTCATGCGGAATATACTGAGTACGTTGTGTTGTTGTGTTGTGTTTTTTTTGTCTTAATACGGCTTTGTTTAATTTAATTTCTTTTTTTGAGGTTAATGTAATTAAATATTAAATATTTAGCAAAAAAAAAAATATTAACTGAAATTTACATATTGTTTTTTATTATTTAAAATCTAAACTTGCATATTTACTTTTAAATATTTTTAAATTTCTCAACTTTATGTTGTGAATACATTGGTTGTAGAATACAATTCACACTTAAGTTAATTTTTATCTAAAATTGAGCACATTAATTAACACCCTCAAAATTTAAACTAGTTTATTACTTGATTTCAAAATAATATGTTGTGATGGTACTACCATGTTTCCAGTTTTTTTTGTGTTGGTGATAATTTGTTGCATTAGTTATATTTTGTTAATTGTAAACAAATAATTTATCTAATTCTTTTTTTTTAACCATAAAGATAATTGTTAGAACAAAGAAAAAATCTCCAAGCACATTACATTGTAATTGTTTAACTCATATTTTAAATGAGAAAATGCCCAAAATGGCACAATTTTTGGGTTGAATGTCCAAAATAGCACTCCCACAAAACAGTACCCTCCTATGGCACACGCATCACGTGAATATAGAATGCGTGAAGCATAACGCATATGTTCCATGCGTTTATGCCTTAAACTAATTCAACAGATGTGTTTTTCTTTTCTATTTTTTTATTCATCAAAAACTGAAAGCATTGAACGCATATGTTAATTGCGTTTTTATAATAACGCATATGTTAATTGCGTTTTCATAATATTCAACTTTTTTGTTAAATTTTTTATTTTTATTTTTATTTTCTTAGGGGTTTAATAATTAACTTTTGGGGTTCAATAGTTCCATTTTGGGTTTTAGAAATATTTTGAACGACGAATAAACCGTATACGAACTTAGGGTTTAGGGTTTGGGGTTTAGGGTTGTTTACAACCCTAAACCCTAGACCCTAAACCCTAACTTCCTGATTTTTAAGCGCGTTAGCGTTTAAAAATCAGGGCGCCTGATTCAATTTTTTTAATTAAAATTTTTAAATTTTATTTGTATTTATTTAGGGGTTTAATAATTAACTTTTGGGGTTCAATAATTCCATTTTGGGTTTTAGAAATATTCAGAATGGCTTAAAAAAATTGGTTGCACGCTTAAAAAAAAAAAACAACACGTGAACTTATCTTGCGTTTTCAACTGAAACGCAACAGTTAATTGCGTTATGCCCCAAACGCAATTAACATATGCGTTATTTTTTTAAACGCGTTAGCGTTTAAAAATCAGGACGCCGGATTCAATTTTTAAATTAAAAATTTTAAATTAAAAAAAATAATTTTAGGGATTTAACAATTAACTTTTTGGGTTCAACATTTCCATTTTGGGTTTTAGAAATATTCAGAACAACAAATAAACCGTATACGAACCTAGGGTTTTATGATTTAACGCGTTTAAAAATCAGGACGCCAGATTCAATTTTTAAATTAAAAAAAATAATTTTAGGGATTTAACAATTAACTTTTTGGGTTCAACATTCCTATTTTGGGTTTTAGAAATATTCAGAACAACAAATAAACCGTATACGAACCTAGGGTTTAGGATTAATATTTTTTTATTAATTAATAAAAAAATATTAATAAATGTATTCAATTTATTATTAATTAATAATATATATTAAAAGTAGTGTTTTACTGGAAACGAGGATAACACATGCATTTTCTTGGGCACATCTGGACACATGTGCTTAGATCCTAAAAAACAAAACGCTCTAAAAACTTTCGTTATAGGCTAAACGAAAATAACAAATGCGTTTTCAGCCTCAAAACGTTTTCTATAAATGCGTTTCCATTTAAACGATTTTTCCATATGCGTTTTTGTAACCTTATTCTTTTAAACACTGAAAACGCTTATGAAGCTTGCGTTTAGAATGTAAACGGGATTAAAACATGCGTTTCAATGGAAACGTTTTTAACAGATGCGTTTTGCCCATTGATTAAACGAGTTAAACGAGTTTAACAGATGCGTTTTTAACAAAACGCTCAAAACGTTTTCTATAAATGCGTTTCCATTTAAACGTTTTTTACAGATGCGTTTTTGTAACCTGATTTTAAACACTGAAAACGCTTATGAAGCTTGCGTTTAGAATTTAAACGGAATTAAAACATGCGTTTCCATGTAAACGCTTTTAACAGATGCGTTTTGCCCATTAATTTTGGTAACCGGATCTTTCAGATAAGGTAACGCAAGATATGTATGCGTTTTCACCTTAACGCAAGTTATACATGCGTTAAACATGTGCCATTGCAGGACGCGCTTCTCAGAATGTGCTGTTTTGGGTATTTGTTGTTCAAAAAGTGTCATTTTGGCACTTCACCCATTTTAAATAGTATTGATAAAAAAATTCTTAATGTTTTAATTATTTTTTTAACATCATATTGTATTTTAATATTGTTTTAATGTAACTCACCCTAAATATGAAAGATCATAGCTGAAACAATACTGGACCTTACACCCTATTATTTTTGATGATAAAACTATGTTAGCTATTGAAAATTATGTCATGAGAAAATTATATATTGTAGACTGGTTGATGATAGTAGACGTGTAAATGGTGAGATTGAGCTCCGCATGGATAGTAAGATTGAGCTCTGTCATGTGAAAATAGGTTAATGGTAGTAGACACGTAATTGGTAAGTTTGAGCTCTTTCAAGCAAAAAGAGATTGAAGGTAGTATAGTCACCAATGTATATTTTGTAAACGATTACAAAACCATTTTTTCCAATAAAAATTAATATCTTTTACATTCAAGTTCACATATGTCTCATCAATTTTTTCATGCAAATTTTTTTGGAATAGTTAGAGTTAAAATTAAATTAATGTAGTAAAATAAAAATTTATCTAATTATAAATCTAAAATATAATATTTTGTTATTTTAGATACTAACCTAATATTCTAGACTAAATTATTTAATTTCATTTTATGGCAGGATAATAATAATAATAAAAAATTCTTAAAAAAGAAAAGCAAGATAGAAATTTTTTCAGTTGAATAATAAAATTATAAACTCACAAAAAAACTTTTTGCAAGAGAGAAATGCTAATAGGCTTATCAAAGACCAAGATGTCTCTCCCTCCTCTAGTCTGGGTTTCTATTATTCATGATACGCTTATAAATTGATATTATGGTTTTAATATACATAATTTGCTAACTATATAAATAATTATGAGAAAAAGGACCCTGAGATATATCTCAGGATATAACATCATCTATAAATATTGCTAGGCCCGCAGGGCTAATTAAAAATATCTGAAATTACTAAAATACCTACCTCATTTTTATATACAGAAAACAGTTATCTACCTGAAATATATCTCAGGCTCCCTACTTTCAATAATTATTTAATTAATAGCAATAAATTAAAAAGGATGCATTTTTAATCTAAGGTAACAGATGCTAGGTATCAAATATCTTACAACTATATTTGTTAGGTTCATGTTTTTCTTTAAAGAATAGGAGTACTTATTAGATATTTAATTCACTATTTATTAGATATTTAAGTAAAAAACATTTACACTGTAAAATTGATTAAAAATATCTTTGACAAATGTACTTTATCTTTTATTAAAAAGTAAATATTTATCATTTGTTGTCAAAAATCTTTAATTTTCTAATGCGAGATATGGTAATATTTTGGAAATACAACTATATTATTGATACATACCACTTAAAATTGAATAATAATGTTCAAAAATAAATGTTATTTTCTACATTCTAATCGGGGCAAATGTTAATGACTCCAAATTTAAATATGAATTTAAAAAAGATCAATACTCACATAAAGAAAATAGTTTGAATTACACAAATTTAAAGTTGGATGGATCACCTTAAATTATTTGTCACCATTTTAAAATAATCTGATTTTGATGATACATATAGTACATTTTAATGATGTTTAAATCTTTGATATTGATGACGAAAATAATTGAGGATGTCTACATATAGATTATCTAAAGATAAAATAATGTAAACACATAATATAAAGGTTATAAATGAAAATTGAAACAATTAGGTAACACTTACATGAATATAAATGTATATTATTAAAAAATAATCTAATATTTTTTAGCTAAATAATTTTATTTCATCATTACAGGATAAGATAACATAGGAATCATTACAGGATTACAGGATAAGATAACATAGGAATCATTACAGGATAAGATAACATAGGAAACTTCTTAGCAAAAAATTACATAGAAAATTTTTCAATTGAATAACAAAATTGTGAAAAAACATATGAGGAGCACAGCAAAATTGTGATCCAAACCCAAAATCATCTCTCCAGACTAGTCCAATCAGGGTTTCAGATTCAATCAATCATTATACACTTATTACACATTGACACGGATTTTAATATTAGAAAATGTTAACCACAAATGTAATGAGGATTGTTATTAAGCATTAAATATTTTCATATTTTTAATATTTATTTTAAGAAAATAGTTTGAAAAACACAAATTTAAAGCTGGATTATCTTAAATTATTTGCCACCATTTTAATAAAATTTGCTGGCCCGTATTGTAAATTTTTATGAAGACAGTATCTTTGAATTACAGAATTTTGCTCTATGATGTTCCCACTTTATCGCATTCAATCTATTATAGAATTCTACATTCTTAGTTTTCTTTGGGATCACAAGTTAGTTCCATGAGATGATTACAAATTACAATACCTTTATTCAAACACATGGCCCAAGCTATCAAATCACAAATTATAAATTTATAATCGATTATAAAGACCGACAAAACCACAAATATTATTTTTTTTTTGACATAACCACAAATATTATTTGAACTAGAGAAACATTGCATAATAATAATAATAATAATAATAATAATACATGCCTTCGATCAATCATCTTTCCTACTGTATGGAACAGCATTAATGACCAACGAAAATACGGAAGAAAATGAACTGGCTCCTTTCTATACGTACATGTATTCACCCTCACGAACTGCATTCGCAGCCCCTCTCCTCTCTTCTTCAGCTTCCTTCTCCCTCTCCTTCCGGCTTTCATAGGCATGATCATCAGTCTGCAGTTCATGTCGGCATATAGGACATGAATTATGCTCGTCCTGTGACACACAAGTTTGTGAAAGAAATAAGAGCTTAGTACTCTATTCAAACAATATTTTTGTTACATGATGGAAAAAACTGAAATAATAGAAATGGATCTTTAAATCTCTACATAGTAGAGATGGTCAGACTGATTACCAGCCATGGCTTGAGGCAAGGAGGATGGAAGGTGTGCTTGCAGGGTAATTCTTGCATCTTGTCATTTACAATCAAATTCTCCTTGCAAATACAGCACTCTGCATCGGGTCCTAGCTTGTTTAATATTTCTTCTGTTATAGTAATAACCGGAAGCTTTGCAACCACTTCTTTACTAGCAGGTGGTACTCTTGGGGCTGTAGAACCCTCATCCATAAACTATATTTACAATAAAACAGAGAAAAAATAAAGTCAAAGATCACTATTACTGTTATGCCAAGAGTAATTGCTTTAGTAATGTATATATAGTAGTTTTAGTGTATATAATAATGTAAAAGTACTAAAACATAAGAACTCCAGCAAAGGAAAAACTATATAATAAAAATGGGGGGGATAAAACAATGTAAGGAAAGTTATGTACCAACGGCACTATGTCATCAAGTCTATCTACAAGCCCTTGGAGTAGTCTTGCAGCTTCTTCAGATGTGTTACTGTTTCCCGTTTGATCTTCAGAGTTAGCAGCTGGAACCAAGTTGGCAACAGCAGTGAGGAGGTTTGATTGCACCAACCATTCTGGCTGTGGAGGCTCTGGATCTACAGTTAGATGCCCTTCAAATAAATATCCTGTAGGATGATAAAAGAGTATAATAAGGCGATTAATTATCTTTAAATGTAGTAATAGAGGAAATAAATATGCTAAATGTACAGAGAAAGTCTTAGTTTACCTCCTGTTCGATTTTGCACCCTTTCTACTCCCTCAGATTGATTGTCCAATTCACTCAGATGCTCCTTGGCTTGAGCAATGCAATTGCGCAGATGATTTTTCTGAGAAGGTTCAGCCACAAGCTTTTCAGCGTCCAGGAACAACTGAAGCCCAGAGGTCCAAAATCCTTGTGCAGTGTATCTCGCTTTTAAAATTGTCGCAACCCGACATACAACAGTGTAGAACTGCATAGAGGAATGATTGTTTAAAGCAAAACCAAAGTGCAGCAAGAAAACTAAACAAGGTGATTAAAAAATTTTGTGTGCTGATTTATAAGTTTCCATCCTAAGGAAATGACCGTATGATATATTCTGAGCAATTTGGAAGAAACACAAAATTTGCATGGTAAGTGTTAATATAGGAGAACTTGCTTAGGAAAACAAAAACAAAAAGGTTTTGTCTTGCTAGTCCTGTCTACTAACAGTAGCACATATAAAACAACAGTTATCAGCATTTCTGGTTAACAATCTGATTAAATTTCTAAGGTAACACTAGCCAGGGACAGGAAATCCTTTCATTAGGTGGTCAGTCCATATAAAAATTTGCAGAAGCCTTGGCCTATAAAGACTCTGTTTCTACTTAAATTTGTATTAAAACAGACTATGGTGACTAGGTAAACATATATGATATAACATCTACACTTATGAAAGAAAAAAAAAACATGTTACTCCTTTCCAGACTTAATTCCATTTGAATACAGCCACCTTAACATCTCCAAGACAACTAGCATATTTTGATTTGATCTCTGGATACCATCGAAAGATGTGAAGCTCAAATTCAAAAACCATAACTATAAAAGCCGAAGCATTTCCTTACCGGAAAATCAAGGCTATTAAAGACATAATTAGACAACACACGTAAACTATACTTGTACGACGAGACTAGATTATCAGGGAAAATCTAGTAAAAGAAAAATTCGGTAAAATCAACCACTCAGATCAACCCATCTTTAAGTACATTACTTCGACAATCCCGTACCCTAATGTCTTTCCCCAAACCTAGCCTACCACCTGGATCACAGCCTCAACATTGTATCAATCACACTCTAATGACAATTCAGGTGCAAAGATCGCAACTTTACGATCAATAAAACAAACCCACATCAAAAACTACCCAACAGATCACAAATCAACCTACCAAACTTTATTACAAAGTGTCTACAACTTCAAAATTAAATCTTTATCATAAAAACAAAAAGGGCTTTTCTCAAATCACTTCAAATTCAATTCTACATCAAAAATCTTGAAATTCCCGGCTCCCCATCTAACAATTCTCACATTCACAAACCACAACAATACATACAAACATACATACACAACAAAAGAAAAGAAGGGTCATACCAAATTTTGGAGAGAAGGGGAAGCAGATGCATAAGAAAGAGTCAAAAGAGAAGAGATGGTAGAGACAGCTTCTTCAAACAACTGTTTCTTGCCCAATTGTTTTTGCAATTCTTGTAATCTTTGCTTCATTTCATTCTCTTCAACACCCTCCATTGTTTTATGACTTTTCTTGATTCTTGATTGATAAAAAAGTGATCTTTATGGTTTTTGTTGTGTATTTGGGGGTTCTTGTTTTGGGTTTTTGATGAGTATGGGTGTGGGTATTTGTATATATAGATTTGTGGGTTTCTTGCAAGAGAGGAAAGGGGAGAAGGTGTTGAGGAAAGAAGATGATTACGGTCTTTGTATCACACCTCACAACCCGCCCGCCTCCAAACAAGTTAAACAATCGATATTGGGATTTTTTAAATTACAATAACTTTTTTTCGTATTTATATTTTGATGGTCGAAATATAAAGTTTATAATATATTAATTTTATAATATTTTTATATTTTAAAATAGTGGTTAAGAATTATTTTTTTAATTACTTTTTTCCAGAAATGTAAAAGTAATGTTGGATTAATATATTGCAAATTTCAAATTTTAGCCACTAAATGTATATTTAGATTAAATTCAATCACAATTCTGTAATTTATTCCAAAAAAAATTCACATTATATTTGTCAAAAAATCAAAAACAAAACACCTTATATTGGTATTTTTTTAATTAAGTAATGAAAAATATTTGCGAAATTAGCTAAACTCAATACCTTCATAAAACAACATATAACCAAGAAAATCATGTTGAATTTATATTTTATTTTTAAATAATAACTGAAAAAAGAATTTTTCAATTTTTCACGAAAATTTTTTATTTCCGGTTAAGATGGGAATTGAGAAGCACAAAATTTTAGTCAATGAATCGATCCAATCCGACAATTCGGGTGATTGTCCTATCTATCCCGAAATCAAAGAGGGGAACCAAAATACCCACTTCCAAAAATTTGGTCCTAAATATCCATGTCATTGGGTGAAGCTTATCAACCCTTATATACGCCCATAGCCCTTACATACGCCCATAACAAAAACTGTTAGTCACAGATGCATGCCTGAATACATCTAATAACAAGCCTAAGTATGTGTAATGCTGTGCATTACCTACATGACCTCTTAACTGAGGGAACCTCTAGTTGTAGAGTTTCTATTTGTTCTGTACTTGTAATAGGCATCAAATCCTAGTTGTGTAACTGTACTTATAAAGTCAAGAATAAAGCTTGAAAGAAGTTCCAAGGTTCATGCCTCAAGCAAGGAGATAAAGACTGCCAAATAATCACAGTTGGGATTTGAAGAAATGAAGAATTTGCCTAAGTACCAATTCGAGAAGTACATTTGTCTATTCGAGAAGTCTAGCATTCGAGAAGTCAGAGATTCGATATCTCAGAAGACACTATTCGATATCTCTGAATACACTGTTCGATATCTCATTCGATATCTCAGAGATTCGATATGTCTATTACTCTATTCGAGAACTCATGGAGTCAACAAGTCAAAGCATCATTCGAGTTCTCTAAGGGTCAACAAGTCAATGCTCTATTCGATATCTCAAGGACTAAAGAAGCTATTCGACATCTCAGGGATTCGATATGTCAAAATGCTCTATTCGATATCTCAAGGAGTCCCAGAGAAAAGAGCTATTCGAGAAGTGATTTGATATGTCAATATAACACTATTCGAGAACTCAGAGTTATCGATTAAGTCAATTCGAGTTCTCGAATCAATCACTTAGCCACTTCTCGAATACATTCTTGGAGACAAAATACTGAAGAATTGTACAAGTCAGAAACCTGCAACAAGCCAAGTCGCTTTATTTGACTATGTACTATAAAGCACATTGGAAAGCCTACAAAGAAGCTTGGAGAGATAAGACAAAGGGACAAGGAGCTAAAGAAGTGGATCTGAACAGGCTTTGCAAAGTCAAATCTGTAGCCGTTTGGACTCTTACTCAAATAAGATAGACATACTGGAAAGTAGTTTGTTTTACCTACATTATTTATAGTAAGTAGGTATCCATGTCTATAAGGATACAGCCTCACTTCCTTAGCAGACAAGTTTTTCAAGATACATCACAAGAAATATCTCTCTAAGAAAAACGAAGCTGAGAATACTATCATTTATATTCACAGATTGTAGCAAAATCTTTATCTAATAAAATATTAGATTAAAGTGATATTGTGTTGTGTTTGTCTTGGTTCTAGTACTTAAATATCTCACACACTCAACACATATCTAGTTGAAAAGATTCAAGAACAAAGAAAAGTTCAAGAATCCATTCACCCCCCCTCTGTATTCTTTTACTGTATTCAATACTCAACAAGTGGTATAAAAGCAGGCTGTTTAATCTAAACCGAAAACGATCATGAGTTCGAATACACCAAAGACTACAGGTACGGTGAAGGTCCCTAAGTTCGACAAAGAGAATTACAACCTCTGGAAAATAAAAATGTTGTTGTTCATCAAAGCTGCCAACCCTCTCTACCCTGACATCCTCAAGAATGGTCCATTTGTACCACAACAAGAAATTGCTGAATCCACAGTGGGCACAATAGTCATTCCCAGATCATATGTTGCAAAAGAGCCATCCAAATGGACGGACTCAGAGAAGGAAAAGGTTGCCCTAGACAGTCATCTCTTGTTGCTGATCATAGACTCCATGGATATGTCGATGTTTGCCAATATAACATCATGCACATCAGCCAAGGACATGTGGAACCACATCGAGGTGTTATGTGAAGGGACAGAGGAGGTAAGAGAGAATAGGAAACAGATACTGGTCACACAGTATGAGGCTTTCATGGCACAGTCCAAAGAAAGTATTACTGATATGTTTGAGAGATTTCACAAGCTGGTGACTGAGCTTCAAATGAATGGGAAGGTTTACAGCACTAAAGAATTAAACATGAAGTTTCTACTATCTGCACCAAACCATCTAGAGCAAAGGGTCATATCTCTAAGAGAAAGAGATTTGAACAAAGTCACATATGATGTGCTCTATGGGGTTTTAAAGACTCATGAGCTTGAGTTGCTTCAGAAGAGGGCTATCCAAGCCAACCAAGGCAGAATGATAAACACATCCTGTGCCTTGATTGTTAACAAATCCGTTCAAGACCTGGAAGCATCTGCAAGTCAACTGAGAATAGAAGAGATAGTAGATGATGAAGAAACTGAAGAAGAAGTGACTGAACCTGTTGATGAAAAGGTAGAAGATGAGTTCTATACTCTTGAAGAGTTGGATGCCATGGAAAACACTTCATATGCTTTTATGGCTAGAAAATTCCCAAACATCAGATTTAAGAGGAATCAGCCCTTCAAGTCTAGATCTCAAAATCATTCATTCAACAAGAGCAAGGCACCTGTGAAAGCAAACAAAAACAAATTCAAAACCAGCTATGTGGATAGGTCATCTGTGAGATGTTATAGATGCAATGACCTAGGGCATTTTGCTAGTGAATGCAAGAAGCCTAAGAAGAAGGATAAGGAGTTTCTTGAGCTTGAAGCTAAGTATGAGGCTCTGCTAAAGAAGCATACACCAGGTAAGGCCTACATAGCTGAAGGGAAGTGTTGGGATGATTCTGATAGTGATGGAGAAGAACAAGAATTCTGCAACTATGCCTTGATGGCCAACTCCAAGGAAGAACCATCTGAATCAGACTCTCAGGTACCATCCCTCACTACTATAGACATGTCTGTTTCTGAATACAAATCTATGGTTGGACAAATATCTGTTGAGATGTTTAATATTCATACTAGTATGACTGCTGCTAATGAAGAGATTGCTAAACTGTCTACTAAGAATGAACTGTTGAACAAGAGAAATGAGGAACTAGAACTAACTGCTATGCAAGTATAAAACCTTAAACAAGAAATCGAATATCTAAAGAATAAGGTTCTATGTGCTAGTCAAGTTGAGAAAGCTCTTAGGGATGAACTAGCTGAAAATGAATTTAAATTGAAAACATTCAAGAATTCCTCTAGTCTATTGCAGTCCTACCATGAGAAAAATCTAGCTAGACCTAAGTCTGCTATTGGACTTGATTATGACACTCTCAAACAGAGGAAAGGCTATGCAGTCATTGAAGATGACATTGTTGTTCAAGAGGAAGTGCCTCAGGTTTTGAAAAAGGCTGAGACCCTAATATTTAAAACACCAACACTTGAGATTGATGAGGATGCCTTACTCATTAAGCAAATGTTGGATGATGAAGATAAGGCACAATCAAATGAACAACAAGCATCCTCTAAGAGTGAGAATGTCAAAACCAAAGCCAAGGAGTCAGTAGGAGGTAGACCTAAACTTGAGAAATTTGTGAAGTTTGTTTCAGCTGGGAATAATGAGTTTGAGAAGAAAGTGGCTAAAAAGAAACAAAACAGGAATGGCAAATTAGGGATTAAAAAGGACAACAATTATGCTTATGTGCCAAATGCCCCTAGGAAAGTTTGTCAAAATTGTTTTAGCACTAATCATTTAACTCATGCATGCAAGAAACCATCTGGTAGTGTTGCTAAACCATTCTATGATTGCTCTGTGCCTTTAAGACATAGAGACTCTCCTTTCTGTGATAAATTTGATTGTATGCCATGTAACATGAATGTAATGACTAGTTGCTTTAATTTGAGAAGACAATTCATGGAAGGTTGCATCAGTCACAATGTTCACACACACTACACAAGAACAAATTCTTCAAGTCCTCCTAAAGTTAGGAAGATGCCTCTGTCACCTAAGTCTAAGAACCCTGATTCTAAGACTTCTAACAGTGACAAGAAGACTAACATCAAGAAAATTGATAAGCATGTTGTTTATGATAAAACTGTTGCTAAGCCACATGGACCCAAACTTGTTTGGGTACCAAAGGAGAAGTAATACCTTTGTGTTTGCAGGGCAAAGAAAGTGAAAGGAAGGTCATGTGGATTTTGGACAGTGGATGCTCAAACCATATGACTAGTGATATGGCCCTGCTATCACAGTATGAGGAGAAGGCTGGCCCAATGGTTGCTTTTGGAGATGACAGCATTGGCAACACACTGGGATATGGCAAGTTGGAAATTGGAAATGTCATCATTGAAAATGTAGCACTGGTCAAAGGACTCATGCACAATCTACTGAGTGTTGGTCAATTTACTGACAGAGGCTTCAAAGTGAATTTTGACAAAGATGAATGTTTGATCACCCACAAGAAGACTGGTGACTTTGCTCTATCTGGAGTAAGGAAAGGAAGCCTGTTTGCAGCCAATATGAACTCTGCAAACAAGGACAAAATTTGTTGCTTTTACTCAAAAGCATCAAATGAAGATAGTTGGTTGTGGCATAAGAAGCTATCACACTTGAACTTCAAAGGCATTAATTCTCTAGTCAAAAGGGAGTTAGTGAGAGGCATGCCCACACTTGAATTCTGTCAAGAAGGAGTGTGTGAGGCTTGTCAAAAGGGAAAAATGAAAAGATCAAGCCACAAGTCAAAGACAGTGACATCAATAACCAAGCCCCTACAACTAATTCATATGGACTTGTTTGGGCCTGTCAATATTATATCACTAGGAAGGAAAAAGTATGCTCTGGTGATGGTTGATGATTTCACAAAGTATACATGGGTAGAATTTCTGGCATCAAAGGATGAGGCTCCACAAGTAATCATTGAGCATATAAAGAAAATTGACAATGAAGCAAAGGCCAACAATGCAAGTGTGATTGCATTAAGAAGTGATAATGGAACAGAGTTCAGAAATGCCATGCTTGAAGCATTCTGCAAAGAGAATGGTATTTCTCAACAATTCTCAGCTCCAAGGACTTCACAACAAAATGGAGTTGTTGAGAGAAAGAATAGAACTCTGATTGAGGCTACTAGAACAATGTTACTTGATGCAAAGATGCCTACATGTTTTTGGGCTGAGGCTATGAGCACTGCATGCTATATCCAAAACAGAACCCTCATCAACAAAAACACTGGGAAGACACCTTACAACTTGATGACTGGAAAGAAGCCCACTCTAAAGTATGTTCATACTTTTGGAAGCAAATGCTTTGTGTTAAAAGACAACTCAGAATATGTTGGAAAGTTTGATGCAAAAGCATTTGAAGGAATTTTTCTTGGCTACTCTATGGAAAGAATTGCATACAAAGTTTATGTCATCACTCAAAAGAAAGTTATGGAAAGCACAGATGTGACATTTGATGACAGCAAACTACCTGGATTAGAAGAAGCCAATGATGAAGATAAAGATCCTTTGAAGTTTGACAATCTAGATGATTCTAATGAGGAGATTGAAACTGAATTTGAGCCCACAATCCAATAAACTCAAGTGAATGAAGAACCTGTGTCAACCAACAATGAAGAAACAAGCATCCAAGACACACCTGTGATTAGTGGCAACTTCACAGGGGGAGGAAATGTAAATGATCATGATCTGGATGATGAAGCAACATCAAGGCTGAGAAATCAATCTGAACATACAAGGAAATGGGATAGATCACATACTGCAGATCAGATAATTGAAGATCCAAATACAGGAGTGAGGACAAGGAGAGCAACTCTAAATGAATGTCTCTATAGTTGCTTTCTATCCCAAGTTGAGCCTAAGAAACTTGATGATGCATTGTTGGATCCTGATTGGATAATTGCTATACAAGAGGAGTTAAACCAATTTGAAAGAAGCAAAGTATGGGAACTTGTGCCTGCACCAAAGGATAGAACCATTGTTGGAACAAAATGGGTTCTGAGGAATAAGATGGATGAAAATGGTGTAGTCATAAGAAACAAAGCAAGGTTGGTTGCAAAAGGATACTCTCAACAGGAAGGCATTGACTATGATGAGACTTTTGCCCCTGTTGCTAGACTAGAGGCCATCAAAATTTTCTTGGCATTTGCTGCACATTCTAATTTCAAGGTTTATCAAATGGATGTCAAGAGTGCATTTCTGAATGGGGAGTTGGAAGAAGAAGTATATGTGCAACAGCCACCTGGCTTTGAGGATCCACAATTCCCTCACTTTGTCTACAGATTGCTTAAAGCATTGTATGGACTTAAGCAAGCTCCTAGGGCATGGTATGACACATTGTCACAATTTCCACTGGAGAATCAATTCACTAGAGGCACACTAGACAAGACACTGTTTTACAAGAAACATGGTGATGATATTATCTTAGTTCAAATCTATGTGAATGATATCATATTTGGCTCTATAAATGAGAAGCTGTGTGAGAAATTCTCTAAGCTCATGCAGAGCAGATATGAGATGAGTATGATGGGAGAATTAACATTCTTTCTTGGGCTGCAAGTGAGTCAAAGGAAGGATGGCATTTTTATAAGTCAAACCAAATACATCAAGGATCTATTGAAGAAATTTGACTTAGAAGAATGCTCACCTGCAAAGACACCCATGGCCACTGCCACCAACTTAGATGAAGATGGTAAGGGCAAGAAGGTAGATATCTCAATCTACAGAGGCATGGTTGGTTATCTACTCTACCTCACTGCTAGTAGGCCAGACATCATGTTTGCAACATGCTTGTGTGCAAGGTTTCAATCAAATCCAAAGGAATCACATATGATAGAAATAAAGAGGATTTTCAGATATCTGAAGCGCACACCAAACTTGGGATTATGGTATCCTAAGGACACAGGGTTCAATCTGATTGGTTATTCTGATGCTGATTATGCTGGATGCAGAGTGGATAGGAAAAGCACCTCAGGTAGCTGCCAGTTTCTTGGACAAAGGTTAGTCTCTTGGTACAGCAAGAAACAACAATCTGTGTCAACTTCCACAGCTGAAGCTGAATTCATAGCTGCTGGAAGTTGCTGTGCTCAAGTGCTTTGGATCAGAAACCAACTTAGAGATTATGGACTTGTGTTGGAAAGAATTCCAATCATGTGTGACAACACAAATGTAATCTCTATAGTTTCCAATCCTGTAAATCATTCTAGGACAAAGCACATTGACATCAGATATCACTTCATAAGGGAGCATGCAACTAATGGAACCATTGAGTTACATTATGTTCCCACAGAGAAACAACTAGCTGACATATTCACTAAGCCATTAGATGAAGCCACCTTCACAAGGTTGGTTAGTGAGATTGGAATGCTGAATTCTTCAAATTCTGGCTAAGTGAATATATCAACTAGATTGTTGCAGCAGTAAATACTTACTTTATCAAATGCTCAGTATTTTTGAAGTAAGTATTGGCTGGATTATGATTTATAAATATTCCACAATGCTGCATATGTTGAAAATCATACATCTTTAGCTTGAAATTTCTGTGAAATTTTGAGAGAATCACTATTTAATTTAGTATAATATTCTTCAATGAATATTTCTGGTAAATTTTAAAAGATAGTGAAAATTGAATTTTATGAGTGAAAAGTATAGTTCGATAAGTCAGACTTCTCGAATGGTTCATTGTTTTGTCATGGCTCGAGTTCTCGAATAGGCCTATCTAGAACCCTCCTGAGTTCTCGAATAGTGTCTTTTGGAGAAATCGAATAGCACACTCTGAGTTCTTGAATAGAGTATTTTAGTTCTCTAATGATGGAGTTCTCGAATACTGTATTTGAGTTATCGAATCATTCGAAAAGGCTGATTTCTCGCTGACACTTAATCGCTTTTTGGATTTATATTCAAAATTTCATTTCGCTCATAAAAACATATTTTATTTAGCTTAGAATTATTTTCTGAGTTAAATAACTGCCAGCTGTGAGTTACAAACTGCTTGAGATATCGAATAAGCCCTTCTTGACTTATCGAATAGTTGTTTTATACTTCTCGAATGATTGTCTTGTCGATACAAAGCTTAGATCTAATCGACAACTCAAGTTAGTCTTATATATACAATTTCACAACTGTTCAACTCATTTCGCTCGATTTCTCAAGCATCTAAACTCTTAAAACCTCTGAAAACCCTAACTGCGAATTTCTTCTTCAACCTTAATTCTCTTCTCTTCTCTACCCAAATGGCAAACACTCAACTCACCATACCATCCCAAACCAATTTCATCGCAATTACCAGTGATGTGGAAGCACCAAATGCTAATTTCAAGTGCTTTGTTCGATGGTTGTCTGAATCTTACATCAAGGGTGCACTATCAGCCAACCCAACCCTGTACATAGACTTATTAGAACAATTCTGGAGGACAGCTACAGTGGAGGTCATCGCCCTTGAGAATGCTATTACCTCATATGTTGTCTACTACAAGATTCAAGGCGTGGATATTACTATCACTACCGCAGACATGAATGAAGCCTTGGATTTGCAACAAGAGGCATATGACTCCCTAGCCACAAATGCTGAGTTGGAAGAATTCTTTGAATTTATCAACTACTCAGAGGCTATTAAACTTGGAAAGCTGAATAGAAAGTACTTGAGAAAGGAATGGAGTTATGTTTTTGCTACACTCCTTCAGGTATTCACTGCCAGGAAATCGAGCTTTGATCAGATTAGTACACCTGTGCAGCAGCTTGCCTATGCCTTGGCTCATGGGAGAAAGATAGATGTTGGACATCTCATTATACAAGAGCTATATGGGAGACTTGGTAAGAACACAGCCAAGAGAGGTACTGAAATTTTCTTTCCCCGCTTTATTCAATCAGTACTTAATTTTAAAAATGCTTCATTGATTGAATTGCCTGGATTAGATAAAAGTAAAATAGGCTATCCTAGGTCCATGACCAAACTTATTTTTGGAAACTTGGAGACTAGGAATGATGTGGATGTAAGGCTTAAGATAACTCCCCACATGGAGGGTTTGTTTAGGTCTTACCCCCACAACATGCCAATATTTGAGTCTAAATCTCAGTTAGCACAGCCTAAGCAAGAAGAACACAATGCTAACCCAAGGCTTGCTAACCAACCCTCTCAGACAAACACTCTACCAAACACAGAGCCAACTGCATCATCCTCTCAAAAGGGTGATGTTAGTAAAAAGAAGAGAAAACAGGTTGCTTCAGAACCTTTAACCATCTTAACTGAAGCAGTCTTGGCTGTAGAACTAGGTTTAGGAGGTGAGGAAACTGAGTCGCCTATCATTAGCCTAAAGAAGAAGAAGAAATCTAAAACCACCTCTTCAGTCACCCAAATGGCTGAAGTTGTAAAATCAGGGGCAAACAGCTCACTAGATGTATCCTCTCAACAGGGTGCATCTATAGAATCAAGCATCCTCCCTAATGCACCTATCTGTAAAGAGTCAGCACAAGGGAGTGATAAGGCTGGCACAACACTGAGTGGAGAGCACATCACAATTGAAACTCCCTCTATCTCTCAAGGGGAGTTGCCAAAATCTAATCTACAACACACTTCTCTTCCAGAATCTATCACTCATATTTCTTTGGAGCCTGCAACTCAAGCAATTGAGGAGTAAGGCATTGATCATCAAGAATTCTTTTCTCTTGATGAGCCAATGGATTCAAGTGACTTGGTGCATGACACCTTGCTCACCACCCAGGTACCACATTTAGATGGTCAGGGAATACATGCTGGGGCATCTCCTAATGACACCATCACAAACACAGAGGATTCACTAGTTTTAACTAGAGACTCTGTGCCTGTGTCAACTACTGTTGTAACTCATCCCACTCTTGTGGAGACAACAGTAGCAGAGTCTTTCCATCCGGTTACAGAAGTTGCATCTGTAACTGAGGAGTCTAGCTTGCCTAGCTCTAGCTCTCACTTTCTGTCCCAATGGCTGAAGCCTGTGCAACATGACAGTGCTTCAGGATCAGGGTCTGTTCCATCACAAATGTCCATTGAAGCTCTCCAAAGCTATGTTGTGGATCAGATTCCTGAGTTTGTAAAAATAGCCCAGAACCTTGTCACCTCCAACATCTCAAATCCAGATTATGAAGCCATCCTACTATGCCATAGGGATGATGTGGAGATGCAGAAGGCCAAGATTATTGATGATGCTGAGAGAGATGGCAATGTAGATGCCTGGATGCAAGGAAAGTATGATGTAACTCTCAGTGAAGCACTTCAATATCTTAGAGAGGAATACATCACTTCACTGGGTTCAAATGCAAAATCCCAGTCCCCTAGTGAAGTGTATGAAGCTGTCAATGATTCCTACAAGGGTTTCCTCAAGGCTGCACACTACCTTGGCAAGGGAGTCAAAACTGAAGTCAACAAGGTGTGTGACAAGACAGCCACTACAGTAGAAGAAATAAAGAGGGCCTTTGATGCCAAATTTCCTCAACTAGACAGTGTGGTCAAAGATCTCAGACACTGCAACACCACCTGCACCAAGATGGATAATGGTCTAGCTCTACTTAAAGATACAGTCACAGGTCTAGGAAGCAAATTTCAAATTCTATCTGACCAGACTACAGAGGCCAAAGCTATGTTGAGGACCATGTTCAAAAACCAATATGGAGACAAGCTAGTCACTGAAGTCCCTGTGAATGAACTGTTAAATTATGAGTTCAAGAGACTACAAGATCAATCCCTAAATGGCTTCAAGGCCAAAGAGCTATTCACCAAGGTTGATACTCTTGAAAGGGAGGTGGTGTCTCTCAAAGAATCCAATGCCCATCTGGCAGGAAAGGTTACAAATCTAACTGAGCAATTGAACACTCAAGCCACTACCACAGCTGATGTTCTTCTGCATCAACAATCTATGCTGTCTGCCATGATGAAGCACATGGGTATCCCTCTGTCTGAAGACTCTTCAACTCCAAAGGCCCCTACTACAGCCTCTGTGCCTGACAACAAGCCTAAGGGGGAGAAGAGGATAACAAGGAATAAACCTAAGGGGTCTGAGACTAAGGGGGAGAAATCTCAATCTCAATCTAAAGGCATCAAGATTAATGAGGGTGGTCATCAACAAATTTCAAATCCTACATCTCATGTCTCAGGCAAGGGCAAACTCAAGGTTGATGAACCTCCATCTTCTCTGCCAGTGGTCACTCTACCACCTGTGCACATTATTACACCTAGTGGCCAAAAGCAAACTGTCACTACTACAGTAGTGGCAGGTTCCATGCCAAGCAATCCAGTCCAAGTACCTAGACTTGAAGATGAGCCAGTGGAAGCTAAGGTGATTATAGAGGCCAAGCTGATAGAAGTAGCAAATTCAGAGATTTATCATGATGCTGCATTCTTGAAGCTTATGCAAACCTCAAAATCAAGGGTTGGAGGGGATACCTTATTTTACAGAAGAAGCCTCAGAGATCAAATCAAATATCTAACAGTTATTCCAAGAAAGCTAAATCAAATCTATCTCAAGGAAATCATGATGGTGACCAATGGCAAGATATGGCATCTATCATTTGAAACCTTGAAAGCCTTAAAATACTCTGAGATTGATGCTATCTTGGAACTAATTGAGCAGAAAGGGGAGAACAACCAAAGACTGTACACTGAACTAAAAGATGGTCAACTAACTAGATTTCCTGAAGTATGCACCAAACCAAGAACCATCTTTTATCAGTCTGGTACAAGAATTCAAGATGTTAAACAACTGGTTATCCCCCATGATCTTAACCCTAAAAACCACAGACTCATCATTGCTATTATTGACCAGCTACAAAAGAAAGATGGAAATAGAAGTGCTGAAGAGTTGGAAGCACTTCACATCTTAAGAACATTCATAGTTACTGGTTCAATTCTGGAAATAGCTCAACCTAGGAGGAATAAGGATGATAAGGATGATGACAAGAGTGATGGAAGTAGAAGTCATCAAAGGAGTGATAAGGGGATGAGGATAAGAAGAAGAAGAAAGACAGCAAGGATAAGAAGGATGATGACCAAGGTAAAGTCTCTGAGAGGAAGAGTGGAAGACAGCAAGCCTTAGGCATTGCTCACAGTAACCTCACCACATCACAAGACTCTAAGTCTAGGGTGAATACTGTTAGTAGTGACCTACCAAAATCTACATCTATGGCTTCTGCAACTGTCTTGCCACCTCAAGAAGAGAAGAAGATTCAAGTCAAGAAACCATCTGTATATTTCAAAAAGCATACTGCTAATGGAATACTACAATGGTCCACAAACAAAGGTCACATGCTACTGCCAGGCAACTATGTTAAAAGGATCAAATTCAAACAAGCTGCAAGGAAACCAAAGCTATCCAAATCAAGGACTCTGACAATCTATCCAGGCTTAAAACTCCAACCACTAGATGAAGATTTTGATGAAGACCAACTGCAATTCTTACAAGCTCAAAGAATCTATCATGTTGCCATTGTTGATAACTGCCTTGAGATGAAATATACTGATGGAAGGGAGGAGAAATTCAAACAAGGAGGATGTCAACATTGGGGAAAGCTACATGACATAGAAAGAATCATTGCATTGTTGAGCTCAGAAGATAAAGTGGAAAGAGTATGGAAGCTGGAGCTAATTGATTTTGTGAAGATGAAGAGAGACCATGAGGAGAGAATCAGAAAAGAGTGTCTTGAGAAATGGCTAGCAAGGGAGAAAGAAATTGAGAGACTGGAGATTGAAGCAGAAAAGCTAAGGGCAAAGGGATTGTGTAGAGTTCAGTTTAACCCCTATGTGGTGAAGTATAGGAGGAGAAATGGGGATCAGATCCACATCAGAATGAATCTACTCAACCACTATCCTACAAGCATTCTGAATTCAGTACTTGAAGATTTCAAAGACTCAATTTTTCTTGAAGAATTGGATGTTATGGCAGAAATAATAAAAGTTATGGATGAGAATACAAGGAAGGAGAAAGAAAGAAGACAGAAAGCATATGATGATTTGCAAGCCAAAGCTATGGAAAGGGAAACAAATGACAATGGCTAGTACTTCATCATAGGCTGTAAGATTACTCACCCTGTAGTTCTATCCACATTGCTAATCAAAATTCATACATGTACTTTCAAGTTTTATCTTTATGTATGTTAGGCTTGTTATCAGACATGAAATTGCGACTAAGGGTCTTACTCACAATTTGGGGGAGATTGTTAGTCACAGAGGCATGCCTGAATACATCTAATAACAAGCCTAAGTATGTGTAATGATGTGCATTACCTACATGACCTCTTAACTGAGGGAACCTCTAGTTGTAGAGTTTCTATTTGTTCTGTACTTGTAGTAGGCATCAAATCCTAGTTGTGTAACTGTACTTATAAAGTCAAGAATAAAGCTTGAAAGAAGTTCCAAGGTTCATGCCTCAAGCAAGGAGATAAAGACTGCCAAATAATCACAGTTGGGATTTGAAGAAATGAAGAATTTGCCTAAGTACCAATTCGAGAAGTACATTTGTCTATTCGAGAAGTCTAGCATTCGAGAAGTCAGAGATTCGATATCTCAGAAGACACTATTCGATATCTATAAATACACTGTTCGATATCTCATTCGATATCTCAGAGATTCGATATGTCTATTACTCTATTCGAGAACTCATGGAGTCAACAAGTCAAAGCATCATTCGAGTTCTCTAAGGGTCAACAAGTCAATGCTCTATTCGATATCTCAAGGACTAAAGAAGCTATTCGACATCTCAGGGATTCGATATGTCAAAATGCTCTATTCGATATCTCAAGGAGTCCCAGAGAAAAGAGCTATTCGAGAAGTGATTTGATATGTCAATATAACACTATTCGAGAATTCAGAGTTATCGATTAAGTCAATTCGAGTTCTCGAATCAATCACTTAGCCACTTCTCGAATACATTCTTGAAGACAAAATACTGAAGAATTGTACAAGTCAGAAACCTGCAACAAGCCAAGTCGCTTTATTTGACTATGTACTATAAAGCACATTGGAAAGCCTACAAAGAAGCTTGGAGAGATAAGACAAAGGGACAAGGAGCTAAAGAAGTGGATCTGAACAGGCTTTGCAAAGTCAAATCTGTAGCCGTTTGGACTCTTACTCAAATAAGATAGACATACTGGAAAGTAGTTTGTTTTACCTACCTTATTTGTAGTAAGTAGGTATCCATGTCTATAAGGATACAGCCTCACTTCCTTAGCAGACAAGTTTTTCAAGATACATCACAAGAAATATCTCTCTAAGAAAAACGAAGCTGAGAATACTATCATTTGTATTCACAGATTGTAGCAAAATCTTTATCTAATAAAATATTAGATTAAAGTGATATTGTGTTGTGTTTGTCTTGGTTATCTGTACTTAAATATCTCACACACTCAACACATATCTAGTTGCAAAGATTCAAGAACAAAGAAAAGTTCAAGAATCCATTCACCCCCCTCTGTATTCTTTTACTGTATTCAATACTCAACAAAAACATAAAACAAGAATACTCGTCTGGGAATGGCGTATCCATCTTCTCACTCATTTCACAGAACAATGAGCTGCTCTCTCACTTTGTGACGATTCCCGACCAATGTTCGGTGAAGCTCTGTTCACCACCATCCCATCATTTTTCGGTCTTATTCTATTTATACGAATCGATTCGTATTTTCAACCTCTACAATCTTATACTATTTTTAAATCCATTTCTTATGCCAGATTTTAAACCCCTAAATTTGAACCCTAGCTCGTTCGATTTTCCGATTAAGTTCCACACAACCGTTGTGGGGTCGGAAAGGGAGAGAAAGATAAGAAGAAAGGGAAAGAAGGAGATCGACGATGTGTTGTTGTGGTTAGAGAGGCATATCGACGAGCTACGGTGACGAAGAGGGAAGACACGAGAGTGCAAGAGAAAGGGAAAAGAGAGTGAATAGTATCCATGGGTTGTAGGGGTGAGCAAAAAAATCCGAAAACCGGATAATCCGATTTTTCGATCCGATATCCGATTAGAAAAATCCGGATGTTAGGATATCCGATCCGAAAAACCAGATCGGATATTCGATCCGGATTATTTTAATGAATTCGGATACGAATCCGGATCACAATTTAAAAATCCGGATATCCGGATCCGATCCGGTTTTTAATATTTATTAAGAAATAATTTATATATTTAATAAATAATGAACTTATTGTAGACAAATAATTCAACATTGAAAATATTAAATTAAATAATGAATTATCACTAATAGAATAATGAATTTGTTGTGTATCACCTAAGTTTAAAAGTATTTTAGGTGTAAAAACGTAAATAGGGATGTACTTAAATGTGAAATTATAAACAACTCCATATATTTGTATGTGAAAATTTCGTAACCTCATGTAAGTTTTCTTAAATCAACCTTGATAAATATTTTCTCGTACTTAATTATTTTCTCTTAATTGTTTGCATACTTGAAAAACATAACATTATTAATACTTAATTTGATTTATTTAGGAAATGTGATCACTACTTTTAGGACATGCAAAAAAGGAATCGTGGCCAATATAAACGGGACGAATGGAGTATTAATACCTCTTAAAAAATATTTATAAGAACTCGTTAAATAAATGAATGTTAGTTTATGCTAGGTCAAAATAAATTTAGGAAAAAATTGAATATGTACTTATGTTAAAATATGAGATGATGATATCTAATTTTTTTTTAATTAATTTATCATTTGTAAAGTTAACGATAACTTATTGAAAATGTAATAAAATTTATTTATTTATACAAACTAAAATAAATTTTACTTGATTAGTTCGGATCCGGATAATCCAATTTTCGATCCGGTTTAAACGGATATCCGAATTTCGGATATCCAGTTAAACCGGAACCGAAATAGATTTTTCATAATCCGAAAAACCAGATATCTGATTCAGAACCGGATATCCGATTTTACTCGCCCCTAATGGGTTGTACCTGTGGAAATGGCGTATCCTGTAGATATTTCAGATCATTTTTCCGAAAAAAAGTATATTTATTTATTAAATAGTGAAAATGAGATATTTTAGTCATTTACTCATCCTCCATTTACTTGCTAATTTCCAATCCCCAAAGCGATATGACATTCATACCAATTAGCAAGATCGTGTTTAAGAAAATTTCCTCTTGAATTTCATCGAGTAATGCTAGGTGTCCCAAATTAGTACCCAAAAATTATTTCCAAATAATGTGGCAAAACTTACATGGCATAGTGAAAATTTTTGATTGGATGATTAGTGTGAATGCAGGGGGTCTATTATTATTATAACCAATTGAATTGCTACACTTGGCATTTGGAAAATTTTTTGGGAACCAATTTGGGATACCTAACATTTTCCTTATTATATTGTAATTTTTATTAGAGACCTCTTATTTACGTATAAATCGCATATATTTACCTGATCTTTTTATTATATTGTAACTTTTGGTATTGAGTAATAAAATCTACTTTTCCTTAAAAATCAATAAAGCCACCCACGTGAGTCTATTTTATACTGATTACAAGTTACAACCATCCATTTCATTTAACAACATTTTTCAAGGAAAAAAGAACCAACATCCAGTTCAGTTCTCAGACTGAACCTGTTATGCTTCCCAAGAATCCCAACAGGAGTTGAATACATTCTTTTCACAATTCTAGCATATTACAGCTTTAGTCTAATATATGAACAATTTGTTGAATAGGAAATATATTAAACAAAAATAAAACCAGAGGCATGACAGATATTGAACTACCCATAACAGGTCAATCAAAAGAAAGTATAAAATACAATGAATTAAGAAAACATCATACCCTCAGAGACTGAATATATCTATGAACAGCAACACAACGTGATCAAACGATATTGACACATTACACTAACAAAGGTCACTAATGATTTTCATACTCGGAAAGAATGGCAGGGATGTAAACTCTGCAGTCAGCGATTGAAACTAACTGACTGGGTGTGTCTGGAAATCTTAGCCTTCATCCCCATTTAACTTGAAGTGTACACTGATGGCGTGCTTACCAACAGCGATAAACTCAAGGAAAGCAACCATGTTGCAGGCTCACCTGGCAAGAATGCGGTACATAACTCTAAGGATACCATAGTTTTACCTGTTAATATGCAACAGAAATGTAGTTACAGTAAAAATATTAGATATCGTTTGGCTCAATACACGTTAAAATTACATCTGCAAGTAGCAAAATCCAGGCAGCTATTCTTCTGCTTTGACTCACCAAGAATTCGGATGCATGTCCAAGGCATAATTACATCCATCCTCGACTCATATATATGACTAAGTTTTCCATTATATCACATAATCGAACAGTAAGGGCATCTCTATCATGTGTGGCTTTGGTGCGAGGAACTTGACTTAATTTCTGCTCAAGGATTGATTCATAGATATTGGTTAGCATCATGTGGCATTTGGCAAGTTGTCCATATGCCATCATGCTTTTGTACACTAGCTAGAAGTCTAGAATTACCCGTTCCAGAATGTTTGCACAGTAATGTTAGAGCATCTCCAATGGTTCGCACCCTTCAAGCCATGCCAACTTTGCCACATAATGATTTTTTTTTTTATATTCTTTTTCTTCCACATCAATTATGGCACCTTTTTTTCACAAAATACTCCAAAGGTTGGCACCCCTAGATGCTAATCTTATAAAAAAAATGCATAACATAAATATATTAGAAAAATAATATTTATTGCATCATTGGATCCATAATGAAGTTGGCACCCGATTTCATGGATGCCAACTTTTGACATCTCAAGTTGGCAGCCACTTCACTTGGCACCCCAATGACATCCCAACAATTTCGATGAAATGCTAAGAAGAGTGTCATGACATGTCATACCACATGGCGTTGGCACCCCTCTTGACACCTTCATTGAAGATGCTCTTAGAGCTCAGCATGAGAAAAGAACCTTATTTGCAAGCTGTAGGTATTTCATTAGGGTTAAATATCAAATTGGTCACTGAAGTGGTGACCATATATCACTTTACTCATTGATTTCAACGGGGTCTCATTTGAATCACTTAAGTCATAATAAATATCAAACAGATACCTATAAAAATGTGATCGAGAATTAAAATAATTTTTTGTTAAGTTCTATACATTTTACTTCAATACCACCATAACCAAATGAAAAGTCATGGGTTCTAATATTTTAGATAATATATTTAAATTTTTTAAAAACTATTTACTATTTATTTTTAATTAAATCAAAGAAAATAACTAGAAAATTAAATATAAATAGTTAATAAATTTTAAAATTTTTAAATATATTATCTAAAATATTAGAACCCATGACTTTTCATTTGGTTATGGTGGCATTGAAGAAAAATGTATTGAACTTAATAAAAAATTATTTTAATTCTCGATCACATATTTAGATGTATCTGTTTGATATGTATTATGACTTAAGTGATTCAAATGAGATCCCGTTGAAATCAGTGAATAAAGTGATATATGGCCTCCACTTCAGTGACCAATTTGATATTTAACCCTATTTCATTACAGAATCAACTGTGGGTTTTGAAGCACCATACCCTTCCACATCAGCTAATAATGAACATTGCCCCAAAATCCATCATTTCTAGTCACGAGACCCTAAAATATGAACACTCAAAAGGGACTAGACAAGTTAATATCTACATGCAAATCATCACCATACCAAAAACTTTAACAGGAGCACAACTGGAATGGCAGAACAGATGTAAAAAAGATATTTACATTAAATTGTTTGTACTATAACTTCTTGTTTAAGCACTTTCACTCGGTAATTAAAACCCCCAGATCATGTATACTTATGAGTTAGGAGTATATGATAAGCAAATTAATATACAAGTAAACGCTTCAAAACTCAAAATGTCTTAAAAGATTCTTGCATTTTTCACAGTCATCTCCTATTTTAAAGCGTCTTCTGGTTCTTTTCTTCGTTTTTGAAACAGAAGAGATTTTGCTCCGAACTTTGTAAATTTTCAAAAGTCCATGGTTTCTTCTATTTCTGAAAGCTCACGTTTAGGATGTCTCCATTCCAAAGGCTCAATCTACTAAATTTTGTAAATTACACAGATTGTCACATCTCCTATCAATGTACTACCGGAAGTGTATAACAAGTAACAGTAACTGCTGTAAAGCTCAGTAGGAGGCAAAGTGTCAATTCTGCAGATGTAACAATAAAATCTAACATATATAACCAGCAAATATGACAGTAGACTAAAACTCAACGAAGACTTGCAGATAGAGTAACATCTAAAAACTCACCATTTACCAACAATTCTGATAAAATATAATCTCGTGTAGACCATATGAATTGTTAATAAATCAATGTAAAAAGGCAAGACTCATACACTTTAACTATTACTGAGCTAAAGAGTTAACAATATTCTATTTAGGATACAACCGTAGTGTAATAAGAAACTACTGTCACCGCGGACACAAGTCACACAACAGTGTTGACTGATGAGTAATCATCTATGGTGTTTAAAGTTAAAATGGACATTTACTATGAAGTATAAACAATATGTCAATACACACAAGCGTAAGTCTTCAATCCTCTGCTGGCAAATCTATCAAAAAATATTAAGAAGCCCTGGATAAGTCAAAAAAATCAGAAAAAGAAGTTGACCACAACCAGATAGAACAATAAATCTGGGAATTGAGACCCACCAAAAAAGTAAACTAATACTGGTTTGCACTAAATCAGGATAAAGCTTGTCTTCCAATATACACATCTTATCTGTGAGCTTAAAATCTAAAGGGCTTTCATCATGAACCTCTTCTCTTTCAGATTTAGGGTCTGACTGTGTGTCAAAGGCGAAACTTATCTCCTGGGTAACTAATTCGGCCAGATCCTGCCTATTGGCATTTCTGTAGGCATCAACCACTACCTTGAACAAGGACTCGCTGGGATCAATTTCTTCATACTTTGAGCGACTGTGAATACGCTCATACCTTCAAGCATGTCAGCTCTTCATAACAACCTACAACAAGATTTATAAAAGTGACCAAATCTGGCTACAGCTGTAAACTGTATCTTCATTATCTCAGAAGATAACAAATCACATTCGAGACATATTCTTTCTGCAACTGTAAACTGTATATTTCCACTTTTATCTCACTTTGGGCACTGTAAACTGTATATTTCTCTTTATTTTTAACTTTATACAAAGAAGATGGGGTAACTTTGACTTTGCTTGAACAGAGAGCCCCTTACAACTACAATGATTAAAGTTTTCTTTAATGGGGAAGTTGACATTGCTTTTGTTATCACTACCAAGATTTTAAAATTCGAATCCAACATTTCTCTTATCATTATCAAAATAAATATAGAGAAAGATATACAAGAAATGTCCAAAAATATGCACAAAATTATCAAGGCAAAACAAAGATGCAGAAAAAAAAATACATTAGAATTTAGAAGGCTACAAAGAGAGTCAGAAAAAATATTAACCATTTTTTGGCAAGCTCCTACAGTGTCCGGAAACATGGAAACCTGCTTCTTCTCCACCGCGGCGACCCCGTTAGTCTTGTGCTCGTTTTGAGATGTGTTTGTACATTTGAAACCCATTTTGGTTCAGCCAGTACGAGGAGATCAATTGGTAGACCCGCTCCGAGGCAGTCAATTGGTAGACCGGCTTGAACTGTTTTCTTTCGAGCTAATAAGTTTAAATATAATAAAGAAAAAATACTATTCAGAATCACTTTCCATGTTCTCCATTCCTTTTAATCCTCTTCGCTTTGGCTACATACGAATGAGAAAAAACTTAATATATATTCACATATAGATAAATTTGTAAAAAAAAATACATAAGATTTTTTTATTTGTATAATTAAAATATGGTTTATAAATATGAACTTTTTATAAAATTTGTAATATAGAATCTATGGCGGGGCAACTAGGAAAGAAAAACAAATATAGATAAACAAATTTCTAGTTACTCTTGGTTTTTGTTTTAATAAAACAGATGCAGATAAACATAATTCAGTTATTCTTTGTTTTTGTTTTAATTTATAAATTGAAAGTCGTTTTTAGAAATATCTTTTTGATTTTTGTATGAAAGCATTTGTATGGACTTTCATAATCTCCACTTAGCCTCAGTGACAGTGTAGAATTAAAACATCAATGATAATAATACTTTTTAAACAATAAAATAATAGAAGACAAATAGCTAGAGGTATGGGTTTGTTAGCTGGATTAGTGACCAAACCAAACCAAACATACCCAGTATATCCCGCTCTGTTAGCTGGATTAGTGGATTATACCTTTTTCGTGGTGCATTTCTTCTCCCTGACTTCATACCTAGTCTTGGTCACATCACCCAACCAAGTCCCTGGGAAGCAATACTGCCAATATAATAAACCAAACAATATTAACACATAAAAAGTTCATCCACACCACAAACACAAACATATTCAAATAAATAAATTAATGAAGATAATAGAGAAAATTCCAAATACTTAAAACAACAAAAATAAATATTTTTATTTCATTATTACAAAATGAGCAATACCTGAAGCATTCTATCAACAGCCTTAGGCCTTTTCTTGGGTCTATGAGGAAGCTTTGTCCCTTTCATGAGAAGAAAATCCTCTTCTTTTTCCTTCTTAGTTAAAGGAATATGAACCCTTGGCCACTCATGCACCTCTCCACCACCATTCACCGCACCTATGCCTCCGGCCATGATTTTCGAACTACCAATATCTTCATGATTATTAATAGTAGTAGCAGTGTTACTACAACCAGCTTCCTGTGGTATAGCAGAACCAATATTATTCTGATGATGATTCATACCGAACCCTACAACTTGTTCTTCATGCACCAATCCATTTCGTTTTTCATCCTTTTTCAATGAAGCTGAGCCAGAAGAACAAACTGCAGTTGTAGCACAAGTGCTTCCAATCTTCTTTTGATCATTTTTTTCCACAACTTTCTGTGGTGACCTTTTCACAAGCTTGGATCTAGATGAAGAAGCTACAGCAATAACTCCCTTGCTGCTACTACTACTTCTAGGTGGATGGGACCCACTTCCAACACCAGATGGATCCTCCAAGTTCCTCCTACAAACATTCATGTGACATGAAAAAAATAAGAATTATAATCAAAAATTAAAAGGGAGTGAAAAAAGGTGCGACTGATTCAGACGGAAGATTATAATTTATTCACATCAAAGTTGACCTAATAAAAATAAGGAAAATAAAATTAAATATTGTTGAATAATAAACACTTATTTTTGTAGCAGACTAAAGGACAAAAGAAGAATAAGCTGCAGCAACTATGAGAATTTAGATAGAAACTGATGAGTTAGGGTTCAAATATCTTTACATAGGGGTAGAAAAGGTATATCACTCAGATGAAAAAGTTTTCTTGGAAAAACCAGGTAAAGGCCTTGAACAAAACATGATAACTCTCCCAAGGCAAAAAAGGAATTGTCATTATCAACATTTCCAAACCTATATAATACTTCATGCAAATAATCTTGGATATTAATGTCATCACTATTACCACTAGAAGAAAAAGTAAAGCACAAACAAAAACACAATTAGAAAGAAAAGAAGGAAATATATATAAACCGATATCACGTAATATTCCACCACAAATTATATTAGTCTGCCAATCATATAAATCGATAACACAAATCACCAGTATGTGGTTTGTAAGGTAAAATAATTTCTTGTTGACCGAAAATATATATCCACAACAAAACTTTAAAATATAGTTATAATTCCAAAAAACAGAGAAAGATAACTTACATACCTGGCTGGTGTTGATGTTGTAATTGAAATTTTGTCAGGTAAAACAGAAGATGGTGGGGGCATCATAATTGTATTACTAGAATTCTTGGTCTCTATTAGTCCTGCAGCGGTTGTTGCAGGGGTAGGCAAAGTAATGGATCTTCTTGGAACCTTCGTCATGGCTTGTAATTGAGTTGATGAAGAATCATCAGCCATGCCATTACAACCAGTGGCAGCTCCAGCTGACCGGTTTTCGACAGACCTCGAAATTCTTGATCTTTTTCTATGACCCCATTGTAACAACATATCTCCACTACCACCAACTCCGTTGTGAAGTGGAGCCAAGTTGGCAACAGGAGTAAGGAGGTTTGATTGCACCAAGCATTTTGGCTGTGGGAGCTCTGGGTCTACAGTAAAATGCCCTTCAAATAAATATCCTAAAGGATGATAACAAAAAAGATATTAAGGCAGTGAATTACCTTTACTTTATAATCTTTAAATGTAGTAATAGAGGAAATAAATATGCTAATGTAATTTAAAGCAGTTATAGAGAAAGTCTTTGTTTACCTCCAGTTGGATTTTGCACCCTTTCTACACCCTCAGATTGACTGTCCAATTCACTTAGATGCTCCTTGGCTTGAGCAATGCAATTGCGCAAATGATCTTTTTGAGAAGGTTCAGCCACAAGCTTTTCAGCTTCCAGAAATAACTGAAGCCCAGAAGTCCAAAATCCTTGTGCAGTGTATCTCGATTTTAAAATCGTAGCAACCCGACATACAACGGTATAGAACTGCAAATAAAAAAATAGAAACTAGTTACTAGATTGTTAGGAAATATCTAGTAACATAAAATTTCTGTAAAATCGACCACTCAGATCACACCATCTTTAAATACATTACTTCGACAATCCCATATTCTACAGTCTATTCCCAAAACTAGCCTACCACCGGGATCATAACCTCGAGCTTGTATCCATCACACCCTAATCACAATTCAGGTCCAACAAGTCTAAAACATCCAAAGCCTGCACCTTTACCAATCAACTAAACAAACCCGCTTCAAAAATTACCCAACAGATCATAATCCACAAACCAAACTTGATTACAAAATGTCTTCTACTTAAAAATCAAATTTTTATCAAAAAATAAAACAGGCTTCTTTCAAATCACTTCAAACACATTTCTACATTAAAAAGCTTGAAACTTTTAGCTACCCATCTAACAATTCTCACATTCACAAACCAAAACAATACATAGACATATAGATACACAATTATACCCAAGAAAGAAAAGAAGGGTCATACCAAATTTTGGAGAGAAGGGGAAGCAGAGGCATAAGAAGGACTGAGAAGAGAAGAGATGGTAGGGACAGCTTCTTTAAACAACTGTTTCTTGGCCAGTTGTTTTTGCAAATCTTGTAATTTTTGCTTCATTTCATCCTCTTCAACACCCTCCATTGTTTTATGATCTTTCTTGATTGATGAAAAAGTGATCTTTGATGAATTTTGTTGTGTTTTTGGTGATATTTGCTCTGGGTTTTCCAAGAGGATGATAAAAAAAGATAATAAGGCAGTGAATTATCTTTAAATCTTTAAATGTAGTAATAGAGGAAATAAATATGCTAATGTAATTGAAAGCAGTTAAAGAGAAAGTCTTTGTTTACCTCCAGTTCGATTTTGCACCCTCTGTAAATCTTTAAATGTAGTAATAGAGGAAATAAATATGCTAATGTAATTGAAAGCAGTTAACGAGAAAGTCTTTGTTTACCTCCAGTTCGATTTTGCACCCTCTGTACACCCTCAGATCGACTGTCCAATTCACTCAGAAGCTCCTTGGCTTGAGCAATGCAATTGCGCAGATGATCTTTTTGAGAAGGTTCAGCCACAAGCTTTTCAGCTTCCAGAAATAACTGAAGCCCAGAAATCCAAAATCCTTGTGCAGTGTATCTCGCTTTTAAAATCGTAGCAACCCGACATACAACGGTATAGAACTGCAAATTAAATCATAGAAACTAGATTGTTAGGAAATATATAGCAACATAAAATTTCTGTAAAATCGACCACTCAGATCACCTCATCTTTAAATAAATTACTTCGACAATCCCATACCCTACAGTCTATTCCCAAAACTAGCCTATCACCGAGATCATAACCTCGAGCTTGTATCCATCACACCCTAATCACAATTCAGGTCCAACAAGTCTAAAACATCCAAAGACTGAACCTTTACCAATCAACTAAACAAACCCACTTCAAAAATTACCCAACAGATCATAATCCACAAACCAAACTTGATTACAAAATGTCTTCTACTTAAAAATCAAATTTTTATCAAAAAATAAAACGGGCTTCTTTCAAATCACTTCAAATTCATTTCTATACTAAAAAGCTTGAAACTTATAGCTATCCATCTGACAATTCTCACATTCACAAACCAACACAATTCATACAAACATACATACACATTTATACCCAAGAAAGAAAACAAGGGTCATACCAAATTTTGGAGAGAAGGTGAAGCAGATGCATAGGAAAGAGTGAGAAGAGAAGAGATGGTAGGGACAGCTGCTTTAAACAACTGTTTCTTGGCCAATTGTTTTTGCAAATCTTGTAATTTTTGCTTCATTTCATTTTCTTCAACACCCTCCATTGTTTTATGATCTTTCTTGATTCATAAAAAAAGTGATCTTGATGGTTTTTGTTGTGTATTTGGCGATTTTAGTTCTGGTGTTTTCCAAGAATATGAGTGTGAGTGTGAGTGTGACTGTGTGTTACATATGCCTGCCAAAATGGTACACATCCGAAATTTTATTCTTTTGTAATTCTTGATCTTGACTCTTGAGTAATTAATAATTCTTTTCCTTAATAATAATAATAATAATAATAATAATAATAATAATAATAATAATAATAATAATAATAAAGCAATCCAAGTTGATTTATTTGTATTTTTATTACAACTATCCATTCGTTTCAAATGAAGATTATGTTTAAAATTGTCGCTAAAAATTGTTGTGCTATTAAAAAATATGTTAGTAAATGTTGTTACGAAAATCAAATAACTATTTGGTAGTATTTTTAAAATTATCATGCAACATTTTACCTGTTTTACAGGGAAAAAACTGATGCAATAATGACCAAAGCTGATTTTGTTGAACATTTATGTACAAAAATAAAAGATGAAACAACAAATTTCATAAAGGAAAAAAAAACAGTTCAGTTCTGAATCTGAGTCAGCCTTGGACTACTTGAATTCAATCCATGAACCTGTTATGCTTCCCAGCAGTAGTTTCAAATTTTTAATCTAATATATGAACAATTTGTTTGAAAGGAAATATATTTGACCAACTTAAACCAGAGGCACAACAGATATTGAACTATCCATCACAGATCAATCAAAAGAAAGTATGAAATAGAAATTAACACAGAGAACTTCACACATCCACAGATAATGAATACATTTATGACCAGCCGACACAACATGAAGCTACTGAAAACAGAAAACAAATGATATGGACATATTGCAGGCCAGTAATGATTTCTCATAGCTCAGAAAAAATAGCGGGGATGTAAAGAGATAAATGTGCAATCATCAACTAAAACACACGATTACGTGTGTCTGGAAATCTTGACCACCATCTCCAATTAACCTCAAGTGTAATAGGATGGTATGCTTACAAACAGCCATAAACTAAAGGAGAGCCGCAATTAATTGCTGCAGCTCCTGCTACTGCAGCCTTATTGTAGGCTCACCTGACAGGATTAGGAATGCTGACACACTAAGGACGCCATCAATTACCTGTTAATGTGCAACACAAGTGTAGTTAGAGTAAAAAGATCAGACATCATTTGGCTCAATACTAGTTACAAAATGAGAACCAGATACCTGTGTGAAAGGATCAATAAAAGTTGTTCTGCAAGTAGGGGAAGCATTAACAGCAGTTACCTGCAAGTAGCAGAATCCAGGCTGCAGTTCTTCTGCTTTGACTCGTTTAGAATTCGGAAGTATGTGCGAGGTATAACAACCATCCATCCTTTACTCATATGTATGACTAAGTCCTCTATTATGTCACCCAATCAAACATCAAGGACATCTCTGTAAACATTTTCCTTTTTATGCTTGCCAAGAATTTCACCATTAAATCTAACTCTATCATATGTGGCATTGGTAAAAGGACATGGACTTGATTTCTGCTCTTCATAGATATATGTTAGCATAGTGTTGCACTTGGCTCACTGTCCATAGGCCCTAATGCTTTGGTAAACTAGAATTAACAGTTTCAGAATGTTTGCACAATAATAGTAGAGCTCAGCCTGGGAAAAAAGCTTATTTACAAGCTGTAGGCATTTCAACTGCGGGTATCAAAACACCATATCCTTCCACGTCAGCTGTTGCACCAAATTCCATCATTTCTTATCAGGAAACCTAAAACATTTTTAGACTCAGAAGGGACTTCACAAGTTCATATCAATATGTAAATCACCATCATACCAAAAACTATAACACGAGCATCACTGAAATGGCAGAATAAATGTGAAAAAGATATGCACATAAAACTGTTTGTACATAGCTCCTTCTTTAACCACTTCCACAGTTCCACTTATTAATCCCCCTTTCAAAGGTAAGGCTATGATAAGCAAAATATATAAGTATACCCTTCAAAACTTAAAAAGTTTTAAAATGATTCTTGCAAGTTTTCCACATTCATCTATCTCCTATTTCATGCGTCCTCTGGTTTCTTTTTGGTTTTTAAAACGAAAAGGATTTTGCTCAGAACCTTGTCAACTTCAAAAAAAAAATTTGAAGTTATGAATTTTTTGAAAAAATTCCGTGGTTTCTTCTGAATCTGAAAGTCATGCTGTGTTCCAGAGATTTTAGTTGAAGAAAAGAAAAAAGAGAAGGTGAAAGAGAGAAACAAAAACAAGGCGAAAGCTCACATTTACGATGTCTACATTCCTGCCCTAAAAAAAGCATGTCTAAATACCGAAGGCATAACCTATTAATATTGGTAACTATCCAGATAGTCACATCTCCTTCCGATGTACTACCAGAGGAGTATAACAAGTAAATATGACAATATTTTAAAACTCGTTAAATACTTGCAGATAAAGTAATATCAAAAAAGTCAACATCTCCCAATAGACGATGATATATAACAGAGCTTGAGAGGTAAGAGCAATCTACTTGGGTTACAACCGTACAACTATAATATTTACGGTTAGTGTAATAAGAAACTACTGTCACTTCAGACATAACAGTGTTGAATGATGAGTGATCATCTATAGTATTTAAAGTAAAAATGCACATTTACTATGAACCATATGTCAATAGTCAATACACACAAAGTTACATCTTCAATCCTTTGCTAGAAAATCTATCAATGATACTGAAAGTGAGACCTACCAAATAATAAAGAATCCCTAAATAAGTCACAAAAATCAGAATGAAACGTTGAACGCAACCAGATAGAACAATAAATCTAGCAATTGGGACCCACCAAAAAAAGTATTAATATTGCTTTGCACTATATCAGTATAAAGCTTGTCACTCAAAATATACATTATATCTATAAGCTAAAAATCTAAAGGGCTTTCACCACCAACCTCTTCTCTTTCAGATTCAGGGTCTGACTGTGTGTCGAAGGCAAATCTCATCTCCTGGGTAACTAATTCGGCCAGATCCTGCCTATTGGCATTTCTGTAGGCATCAACGACTTCCTTGAATAAAGACTCGCTAGGATCAATCTCTCCATACTTTAATCGACTGTGAATACGCTTCACACCTTCAAGCATGCCAGCTCTCCCATAACAACCTACAAGATTTATAAAAGTGACCAAGTCTGGCTCTAGCCCTTCATCTTGCATTTTCATAAAAATATTAAGTGCCTCATTAGTTCTGCCTGTAGCACCATAAGCATATATTGCAACATTATAGGCAAAAGAATCTAGGACTTCTTCTGCCTTTAGGAAGGTTTCACATGATTTTAGTGCAAAAGCATGCAAACCCATGACCGAATATACAGAGGCTAAAACAGCTTCTCTGGAGTAAGGTTTCCCTTCACGGTAAGATGATTGAAGCTGGCTTACTGCTTCAGATGGAATGCCTCCTTTTTTCAATATAGTAAACAATACTTTAAAGGTCCCAGCATCTGGCAAAAGCTTCGCATTAACCATATCACGCAGCAATTCGCCACACTCAACAAGCTGCCCATTTGTGGCATAGCATGCCATTACTTTGTTATATGAAACACAATCGGTCAATAATCCCGAATTCCTCATCTCCTCTGCAACATCAATGGCTTCATCAAGCATACCCATGTTCTTGTAAAGATACATCATGGTTGCAAACGAAACCCCATCTGCGCAACCTTTATCTAGCAAATTATCAAATATCAGTCTCGCTTCAGATATCATTCCGAGATCAGCATATAGATCGAGCATACTATTAGTAGCTATAATATCAGGACCATCAGAAAAATCCTTCATCTTCTCGTACACTTGTTTTGCTCCCTCCACAGAACCAACCTTACTATAAGCCTTGACCAAAGATGTAAGCACTATCTGATTTGCCGAAACACCGGATTTTTCCATGACATGAAAATAGTGGAGGGCTTCTTCAATTTCACCAATCTCCGCAAATCCATCAATTATAGACCCAAAAACAACTTCGTTTGGTTTAACCCCTGCTTCTACCATTTCTTCGTAGATACTCACTGCCTCAGAAAGCCTGCCTAATCGCGAATAACTTCCAATTAGGGAAGAAAACGTTGTGCAGTGAGGTTTGAATCCTGCTCCTTGCATTTCAGATAAAAGGTCCCTCGCTTGGTCAACTAAATCACCTCCAGAGAGCATTTGAATGAGAGTATTATAACTGCACTCATCCGGCCAGGTCCCATTGCTTCTCATGCTCTTAAAGAGTGAAAAGGCTCTATCATACAGTTGTGCTTTACCATAGGCCTTGAACATAACATTATATTCCACAACATCTTTCTTCTGTCCAACCAAATCTCTCTTACAGTAAAATACAGTTTCAGCTTCAGCCCAAAGCCCCTTCTCAGCATAAACATCCATGATAGCAGCATATGTACGAGATTTTAGACCGCCATCAAACTGATACTTCTCTAAAAGATTTTTAGCACGGTCAGTTAAACCTTCATTTACATACATATTTATAATGACAGGAATAGACTGCTTATCGATACGTGCACCAAATTTTGTTATATCCTTAATCACAGCCTCTACCAGTTCAACCATTCTCCTCTCGCATAGTACCTCGATAATAGCTCTATGTGTGACAACATCAGGAAAAAGACCCACGTCCCTAATTTTCCTATAGCACTTAATGGCTGCATCGATATTTCCCGCATCAGCATACAAAGACAGAAATATGTTGTAGGTTTTAGTATCAGGAGAAATTCTCCTTTCTTCCATCTTACTAAGCAAAGATTCTGCCTCTGATATATGTCCATGACTTCCACATGTGAAAATCATAGTATTAAAAGTGACAGTATCCACTGCTACTCCAGATTTTAACATGTCAGCAAAGACATCAGCTGCGTCCTTTAAACGTCCTGCTTTTCCATACAAATCAATCAACGTATTATAAGTAGCTGTAAGTCGAGGCTTCTGCACAGAGTTTTTAGCATCTACCACAGGCAACACATTAGAAGCGAGACTCCTCCCACCTATCCTAAAGAGCTCAGTCGATAAAAAATGCTTGAAGCTCATGGGTGCCAAGCTCGAACCATTATCAGAACCAATAAAAGAATCCAAATCAATCTTTCCAACACACCAATCCTTATAAAATTTAATGGCCACATCATACTCTTCAGCATCCTTCAAAACTTTCACAACTGTACTCATCGTAACCTCATCAGGAAAAATCCCCCTAAATTTCATATGCTTAATCCATAAAACCGCTTCTTGTACAAGCCCCGCCTTTCCATACACATCAACAAGCATACTATAAGTATTATTACTTGGCAAAACACCCTTTTTCGCCATTTCAATCCAACAAAGCCTCAACTCATCCCATTTCTGAGCTCGACCCAATTTCCTCAACACAACATTATAATGAATCACATTCGGAACATACTCTTTCTGCAACTTTATCCACTCAAAAACCCTAATCACCTTCTCCCAGCTACTCTGTTCCTTAAGAATCACCGTCTGCTCTTTCGGATTCAACTTCCCATAATACAAATTAAGCGCTTTCTCAACATCCTCCCCCGACTCTAACGACCGTAAAATCGAAGGCAAAACACCCCCATACTTATTCTTCTTACCATTAACAATAATCTTGGTGGGTGCACTTAAAGTTCTTGAATTACAATTAAGCTTAAACCCTACAAAAACCCTTTTAGACCCACTAAAATCTTGCTTAAAAGAACTTAAATTTACAGTCTTTAATGACAATCTATGAGCTTCATAACAAGAAGATACAGGATATAATGAACAACAATCAAGACCCTTTACTAAATTATGTTGACTGAACAAATTGAAACCTAAAAAAGACATGAAATTACAAGAAAAATGAAGGGTTTGAAGCTTACATGGTGAAGAACATGGATAAATTTGAGATGGGCTGTGATAAAAATCGTGTCTTTTTGGGTCTCTTGAATTGTAAGAATGAAGAAGCATCTTCTTGTCGCTTTTTTGTTTGGGCTGAATGTATGAAATGCTGCTCGTGTTCTAGTAAAATCTTTGCCCAAAATGGGGGACCCACCATGAGTGATGTAGTACATAAAAAAATCACCCCACTTGCTTAAAAAATCTATTTGATACACAGGTGTATATTCATGAATTTTAATAAATTATTATTGTTTTAATATTATATGAACCAATAGTTCTGAATATTGGGCTACAGATGATGTTTATGTGAAGGTCAATTGCGATGCTTCTAGTTTCATAGTTGATGTAGGTTGGTTGATGTAGGTTGGATTGTTCGAGGTATCATTGTAATACTTTTTCAGTTAAAGAATTTAGATATTCTACTCCCTCTGTCCCATCCATTTGTTTACACTTTCCTTTTTGGGATGTCCCATCCAATTCTTTACATTTCTAAACTTTCCTAAAATAGTAAAGTTTTATAATATAAAAATCAACTACATCCACTACTTTCCTCCACTAACTCATTTTATACATTATATAGTGATGGGTCCCACCACTTTACTCATTTTTCCTACTTCTCTCCTCATTCTTTATATTTTTCCTTGGTCTCCGTGCCCAAACCAAATGTAAACATTTGGTTGGGACGGAGGGAGTATGTGTTAAGCAATCTGAAAAAAAACGAATATTTGTTTAATTCGTTTTTTGTTTCACAATCAGGTTGTAATTGACAGTTCGGGGATTTGTCCCGGCTGGGTTCCGATGTTTAAATGTTAATAACATCTTCTTGTTTGTCAAAAAAAAAAAAATTATTAGCATAACAACCTTTATTTTAAGAATGATGTTGGTGGTTAATTTATTAATATTTATATTGTGCACTCGTAATTGTAAGATTATAATATGAATAGTGCTACATGTTAATATGAAAAATAAAAAATATTACTTTCGAGTAGTTGGAATCACGAATATATATGTTTGCACACCCTAGATTGATTGTTACGCACCTTTACATGTTTAATTGATTAAATTATCCTCGTCTTATTTCATATCATCCATTATGTCCATTCAATTAGCATGCATTTAATCAAGTAAATTTGTATACTTTTTATATTTGCTCTATTGCCCCGTAAGTGTATCATGATTGTTTCTTGATTTTTTTTATATTATTACATTATATAATTATAATATTATATTTTGAATAGTCATATGTGATATAACACATACATCTTTTTTTTTTGTATTTTATTTTGTTAAATATAACACATACATCTTTTCGGAAGTTGAATACAATATTTATTTCTAAAATCCATCATCTTTACATTATATACGAACTAAATAAATTTTGTTTCAATTATAATTATTTAAAATTATGATAAACAATCTAATGAGAATGAATAGAAGCTATAATGATATGACGTTAAATAATATTTAAAAAGTATTATTTAATTAACATGAAACAAAGAAATATGACATAGAGGAAATATATAATTTTGTTGTAAATAAAATATGATGCACTAGTTTGACTTTAACACATTTATTCTAATGTTGGAAAAAAAAAATTTAGGTAGTACAAAAATTGATTTATTTATATTTAACTTGCAGAATTAAAGAAATAATATGAGTTTTCTTTGATATTATAATTAATTTTTAACTAAAATTTATATACACATTCTATGTAATTCAAATTTTTTTATAAAAATTTAAAATGAGAGTACATAATTCAAGATACAATAGTTTAATAAAATAAAAGGGATATAATGGTCAAATAGAATAAAAGGGTGTGCAACCATCAATTTGGACTGTACAAATATCAGCACCCTTAAGTTTTCGTTATTTTTTATAGAAAAAAAAAATATACATAATTTTGATGGTTATGCATTTTGAGTAATAATAACTGAGAACTCATTGATTCGGGTTTGCTGTAAAACTCAGGTGCGGCGTGTTACACATATTGAGATTGCGATAACTAAGATGGACGTTGCATCGCGAGGTAACGTGTATGTATGATAATCATTTTTTTAATTTGAAGTTAGAACACTAAAATATGCATGAACCTGCCTAATAAATGTTTCAATTAAATCATATGTATTACAATCAATATAAGATGATGGGATTGATTAGGAAAAATCAACAATCGTGACTTGACCAAAATTATTAGGATTGTGAATATTGTATGGAAATTGAGATATGAGACTACACATTGCATACCGTATACTATATTGAGTATCTATATATATAATAATGGCAGGAGATCGAAAATGAACCAGGACAGTTTAAGGTATTTTTCTTGAATTTTCGTTTTTTTGATTTTTTTTGTTAAAATTATTTTCTTGCATTAAATAACTATTAATGACAATTTAATTAGTCATTAATTACACCTATTAAACATCTATTCAGTTTATTCCATTTAATTTGTTTAAAAATTAGTAAACTTTATTTGAACATTATAGTTATTATTTCAATATTAAATATTAATTATATACAGTTAAGTTTATTTTTAGGTAATATGACGACTAAGAATTGTTTATATTGCGTTATTTTTTATTTCTTATTCAAGATCATTATATTTTCTTTTCGGATGATTATAGGATAGACGGGCTTAACTTCTCAAGCAATTTTTATTATCAACGATTGTGAAAGTCGTAATAAATTATGGAAGTACAAGATATCTACTTTTTGGAATTGTATACAAACAATACATACAAATTTTTAACGCATGAATAAATTATACATGAGTAATGATCAAATCAATTAAATTTAACAAATCCAATCATTTATCGGAAGAAAAATCGATAAAAAAGCTATATACCCATTGTTTCATTACATTTTGTCGAAATAAAATTTTATTCTAATAAAACAAATTTTTACACTATTATTGAATATGTATATTATGAGAGGGGTGTCGGCTTTAAAAAAATGTTATTAACCTGAACTTCTCAAGCATTCTTTATTATCAATGATTGTGGAGTCGTAATAAACCAGGAGATCGGAGAGGCTTTCACTCAAAAGTTTCAAAATATTTTTATTGATTTTCACATTTTTTATTTTTTTATTAAAATAATTTTCTTGCATTTAATAGTATTTTAATTAGTCATTAATTGTACATATTAAACTTATATTAAATACACTTTATATTATACTTAATATAAAAATTTTGCAATCTTTACTAGAACATTATAATTATTATATTAATATAAAATATTAATTATCTATCTAAAAGTACAATTATTTCAAGGTAAACGATAAAATAAACTTATTTATATCGTCCATTTCTAATCCTTATTCAAAATTGATGCAATTTTTTTTGGCAATAATATATAGACGATTTTAACTTTTCGATTAATTCGTAATCAGTGATCGTGAGAATCATGATAACATACGGAAGCATATAAATTTTTCAATTAACATCCACAATTTAAATACAAGTAATATTGTATAATTTACTTTTACACATGAACAATTTACACATGGGGTGTGATCAACTCGATTAAATTGAATCAATCCAACCTTTTTATTTACTGATTAAATCAATGAAAAAGTTATACATTCGGTGTTTCATTATATCGTGTTGGATTAAATTAATATTCTAACTACACAAATTCTTATACCATTACTAATCAATTAATCATGCATGTATGTTATGAGACGGGAATTAATTATGCATATATGTTATGAGACGGGCGTAAGTCAATCAATTCTCTTATCACATTTACATTTTGCTTCTTTTTTCATCATACAAACAAATTTATCAACAAACTAAGCAATCACGTCTCTCATAATGCCACTGACAGCAAAAATTATATAAAAATGTTACTTTTAGTTATCCATTGTTGAACTTTACAAATGTTTATCAATATTGGATTTCAAAAGCATTTTTTTATGTAACAAAATTAGTGTCGTCAATATCTTCGAAAATATTATTATTAATACTTAAGAGTTTAACCGAAACATGTTTTTTTTTTCTAATTCTTTTCTCTACAATTTTTTAACATTCAAATTTAGTTATATTTTACACAAGTTTCAGTTTATCATATCAAATTTCAAATAGTAAAACTCAACAAACAATGATGTTATATATACAATTTAAAAAAATGTTTTCATGCCGCGCGTAGCGCGGCTTTGTTACCTAGTCTATTTTAGACCAAATCACTCGGCGGATATATTGAATGAATGGATAATATTAAGTGAGTATACTGGACATTATTTCATATAATTATAAATTTTACTTCAATTTTTTTATGTATTATCATCATTTTTACTTGATTACATCATGTAAATGTATTTTAACTTGATTATTTATATGGATTTTATATAATTAATCAAGTGATAATTGATAAAGAGATCAAATTTAAATCTCATATCATTCAATTCGATTATAAATTTTATCGACCTAAATATGTTTAAATTCACATTCTTTTATTTTAAAAAACTCGTACAAATAAAAAGATTACGTAAAAATTATTGAGTATAGTAAGTTACATAAAAATTGGTATGGTAATGGAATTAGTAGTCTAATAGCCTATAAAATTAGAGACATTATATATTAAATGTAAATAAATAAATTTACAATATAAAAATAGTAATGTAATTATTTTTTAAATATATAGTCATGTTTTTAACGGACCAATTTCAGTTTCATAATATTTTGTGTATCTGCTTATTCTTATGTAAGATTTTTTTCAAGTATAGTTAGATTTGCAAAAGAATCATTAAAAAAATAATTTTAAGGCATTTATATAGATAAATTTTCTAATTTACAAAGTAGATTAAAAAAAGAGAACAAAATAAAATATACGTATGGAATATTTGCGAATATTGATAATGAATTTCACAATCAATATATATATATATATAAAGGAGGATACGCGGGAGTTTAGGTGGCGCCTTTAGAATCGTCCAAATCTATTTTCTAATTTTTTAGAATTTTAGAATTTTAATTTAAAAATTCTACTTCTAATCTATAAAGAAAAAGAATTTGAATTTATAGGAATTTAAATTTATAAAGAAAGAGACTTTGAATTTATACGAAATTAGGAGAAAGAATTCAATATATATATATATATATATATATATATTGAAGGTATAACTAGAACTTCAAAATTGTTTATATAGTATAAGCAAATTGTTTTATTATTATTCTATATATGGAAGAATTATGATATTATGATATGATCACGTCATAGTTGATAGTTTTACTTGGTAGTTGGTTCATTGATAGACTCATAACTTTATCGTACTCATTATCCATAATCTGTGTTGGAAATATAATACTTAATCATTTAATTCATTGTTTTTTTTACGAATGCTGATAATTATTTGTTGAATATGTTTGCAGATTATTCACTTTTCTAGCATGGTGCGGGAGAGAAGAGATGGCAACGAAAAGAAGTAATCTATCTCAATTTTTTTAATTTATTTTATCGCAAAGTCTTTGGTATATATTCTTTTCTTATGTTTTTGTCATTTATTTACTATGCCTTCTAATAATCAATATATCAATCAATCAATCATCAATATATATATATATATATATATATATATGTATATATATATATATATACACGCGGGAGCTTAGGTGGCGTTCTAAGATATTCTCAATCTATTTTTCTATTTTTTTAGAATTTTAGGATTTTAAACACTAATAAATATAAAAATATTTTTTAACATATTAGAACAAGAATAGGTGTTCGAATTTATTGATAATAAGAGTTCGAATTTACAGGGAAGACATATAATTAGAAGTCCCATTAGAAGTATAATGGGTATTTAATTATAAGGTATATGATTAAAAGTTTTATTAGAAGTAGAATATGAGTTCGAATTAACACCGATAAATATAAAATATCTTTTAACATATTAGAAGTAGAATATGTGTTTGAATTTATAGATAAGAAGAGTTCGAATTTATAGGGTAGACGTATAATTAGAATTTCTATTGGAAGTATAATAAGTATTAATAAGACATTTGATTAAAAGTTTTATTGGAAGTAGAATAGGAGTACGAATTTATAGAGAATAAGAGTTCAAATTTATAGAAAAACATATAATTATAAGTTCTATTGGAAGTAGAATAGGTGTTTGAATATATAAAGTAGACATATAATTAAAAAAAATTTAATGGAAGTAGAACACAAGGACGGTGGTGACATTTTTACAATATTCTAAAATTATATATTTTTTATACAAGTTATTTATACTTCTATTAGGAAATATTTTTATAAATCCAATACCAACCAATCTCATAAAAAAAAAGTCTTCGTATTTAAAAAGAAAAGAACTGATGTGTTAACATAATAAAAGAACCTTATCATGCGAGAATCCTAAATAAATAAAGGAGTATCTATAATATAAAGAGAAAATAAGATGTTTTTTTTTAAATTTCATATGTAATGATATTGGAATTTCGATCCCAAACGAGAGCGGCTCGAAATGTGTTTAACGGGAAGACGACTCACTAGAAAAGATTGTATCAGCTATTATAATTTGATATTGACGTTAAAATTTTTATTTTATTTTTATGATTTGATTTTTATGGATAAACATTATTTTACAAGTAATATATGTAAGAGTTAGGGTTTTGATCTCGAGAGCGAGAAAAAAGTTATTTCATTAAATAAGTGTCGTCAATAATATGTAATGAAGTTAGAATTTCGATTCCAAATAAGAACGGCTCGAAACATGTTTTAACGGGAAGACGGCTCACTAGAAAAGATTGTATTAACTATTAGAATTTGATACTGATGTCATAAGTTTTAGTTTTTATTTTTAGGGTTCAATTTTTATGGATAAAAATTATAAAATAAGTCTTTATAATATATGTTAAAGTTGGGATTTCAGTTTTAACGAGAGAGTGGCTCAATCGAAAGAATCGTGTTTAACAAGAAATCGGTTCATTATAATAGATTATATAAGTATTAAAATTTAATATTAATAATATAAGATAACATAAATATGTATTGAATTTTTTAAAAAAAATTGTGATGCCGCCGCGAAGCGCGGCTTTATCGACTAGTTTGATAAAAATGAGAATCTAGCATAGTGGTAGAAATTGTCGCTTCTAAGTTTAAAGGTCATGGGTTTAATTTCCGATTTTTAAAAAAAAGCTATAATGACATATTTGTAATTATGTGATAAATAATGGTATATTGATGATTTCATAGGTATTATTGTGGAAATTTTTGTTCTTGTTACCATTTAATATTAATACATAGCAATGGATTTGAATTGTAAATAGAATATCCCAAATTTTTTCAAAAAAGAAATAAATATCATCATATTTTAAAGAATTACCTAAATTTTTTATTTAATACACCCAAATTTTATTAAAACTTTTTAAATCCAGATTAAATACTCTCAAAATTTTGAAATACAAAAAAATCTTATAAAATCTAAATTGAATACACAACTAAGATTTAGACTTGAAATAGTAACGTTTTTTTTTTTAGAGTTTGGCATTTCGGGTTTAACCCGGTATTACGAACACAAGTAAATGGGTCGATTTCGGGTTAAATTAAATTTAATAAAAATTAAATATTTAAATTTAGAAAGATAGAATGTAAAAATACGTCATTTCAGAAATTTCAATTTTATCTCAATAAACTATTAAATTGGTCGCAAATTGATCAACTGGAATGCGGTTGGATTTCGGATCATGCCCAAATATATTACTTTTAACAAACCCGTTCTTATTTTGGTTGCCTCTAATAATAAACCAATAGTAAAAGAAATTTCTCTTTCGTCTAAATATTTTAACTTTGCTAATCAAGAACATATATATGGAGAAGATTGTATTGGCAATGAAGTTGTTGAAAAGAAAAACAATTTATTCCGACAAATATATACTCACTTTTTTTTTATAAAATAAAATTTTTGGTCTAATTAGGGTCACTTACCATTGTCGAAATGTTTGTTCTGTTTTTGTCGATTCTACAGTGCACTTTCCCACCTGAACATCCTACAAGATTGCTAGATCTTTAAGCTTCTCTGTTGTTAAGAGTAAAGGTTGTAACCAGCGGATAAGCCTCCACATCTTACAGTAGATAGCAACGTAGCCGGTGAACAATTCTCCACCGTAAAGTAGCAGATAGATTAAAACTCGCGACAAAAATTGTCCAAACTGAATACAATGGTAACAGGAGCTGATGCACTTGAAGCTAAGAAAGAGAAGAAAGGAAGTACTGAAATAGTCTGACAACATTTTGAAGCCTGAAAGCTAAGTACTTCCTGAAAGTCCAAAACGTACTTGATAAACTGCTATACTAATTTTTATATACACGTGCTAATGAAAAATACAGAGATGTGGCTGATTAAATCCAGATCTAACTTGATCATTAACACCGCTGCTGTTAATGAAAATACAAGGGAACTAGAGGATTAGCTTACAAGATGACCAGCAATAATCTCCTGACGAAAAGTACAAATGTAATACACGTTCCTCCCAGTAGAAATGATCGAAGAAGTGTTTTCCTCTTCCTGGGGCTTATCAATCTGAAGAAGGGTAAGAATCCCTCTAGGATGGATTCACCATCAAGAAAATATACCTGTACATATATGGATTGGTTTAAAAAACACATTACCCGTGTAAAAAATTTTTGTCATAAAGAACCACAACAAAGTTCACGGTATCAGGTGGCAGACCTTTAACCTGAAAGTTACTAACTTTATAAAAGTATAAAACTAATAAGCTATGTAAAGATTAGATTAGACTTCAGACTGGCTAGAAAATACGTAGGACACTTGGGGAAAAGCCCAAGAAAGTAATGAATTTTAAGTAACAAACATTTCAAATGAAATATGTTAAATGAAGCAGTTATTTTAAAAAAAAAAACCCGTGAACTTAAAAGAACATGCAAAACAGATAGAAGACACATATTTGAAAGAGCAGGGGGGACTTAGCTTACAGGTCGGGAACACTGCTTAAACTTTGGTTACAAAATAAGGATGTTTGCTTTTTAATATTCCCATCATCAATATGACAATGTTGCCCAACAGGGCCATCTAAAAGAATTCGGGGCCCTGTGCCAAACTTACATATCAGGCCCTTATAAATAATACAGTATATGATTTTTACATAATGTAGCAATGATAATATATATGATATTTGTACTTATATTAAGTCGTATAAGTAAAGTGGGCAGACTAGTAATACAATTTATGATCAAAGGAAGCCGGTCCTGTTACCAAATGATTGCCTAAAGATATCTCTTGCAGCGCTACTTTTTATGATGTGTCATGTGTGTGCTCAATTCATTGTGCAAGTAAGGTGACATGTGTAATGACATTAGCTTATTTTACAAACATATAGAAATAAATTGTAAGTTCTAATATACCGGAAGGCTGTTGAGAAGCGCTAGCATCAGAGAGACGTGAAATGTGAACTTCAAAAGCTTTTCAAGGACATCTGGAAGATAAGCACCGAAAGGAATAGACCAACGAGGTTGATATGAAGTTAATCTCACTGAATGTGCCATTGAGAACACATCACCAATAAAAACAAATGTCCCTCCACAGCCCAATTCTTCAAATTTGGAACTGTTAACACTTGATAGTGATTCTCTCATGAGTTGTAGACATTTTAAGGAAACAGGTCTTGCGTATTTGATCTCGGTCCATGTGAGACCCGGCATCTGGATTGGAGCCAGGCAAGACGACTCCTGTATTAGTCATCAAAAGTGCCAGTCATGTTCAATATTTTCTTTTTGGTCAAATAAAAAAAATATCAGCTTCATGGACTAAAAGATATCATGCATACAGAAATAAAATTGAATTGAATCTAACACACGAAGTAGTTAGTTTTAAACCTCTAAACATGAACAGCTACTTTCATAGCTTGCAACATCCATCCATCCATCACCACATTTCTTAAGCTCTACAATATCCTTGGCATTCAAACAGTGGATATGATCTGATTTTTCAACATTATCGTCACCGGAAGTGTCATTTGATGTACTTAAAGGGAAGCAGGGCATAGTTACAAAGGAAGAGAGCTCATCTGGGCAAGAACTTTTAGCGTCTGACCGGATATGATAGCTCTCTTGAATTAAAGATCTCGGAACACAGTAACCCTTCCTTCTATTGTCAACCTTTAAATATTCATGGTCTTTTAAGTTTTGATTTGTTTGCTGATGTAGCATATTGGTGATCTCCATCCACTCCTCTGCATCACGGATGCGAAAGCCATCCAATGAAACAATAAAATCGCCAGGAGATATATACTTAAATAAAGGCGACGCAGAGGAAACATCCAACACCTAGTGCAATATGATCATCAGGAGTCCATGAGAGGGAGGAACAATTTCATCAATCAAGTATGCGTTATTGATCAAACAACCTTTCACAAGTAAACGTTCATACACAGTACCATAGGGCTTTCACCACGTATGTATATTGGATATAAGATCAAGGGAAGAAGGAACATTGCCAGAGCACAAGCAGCACAAATCTGCAGTGATAGTTGAAGTAAAAGGTAATCAGTTTCAAGATTGAATTATTCCATAGCAAAACATGGTATTCTGACGTATAAAAAGGGCACAAAAGTGAGTTAGCATCAACTCACTACTGCATTGTGCCAAATGCCAGCACAGTATATTCGAAGAGCAGCGACTCTCGGTAGAGCCTGCAGCACCTCGTGATTAAAGGCCACCAGAGCTCCTGGAAAGAGAACAGCTAAAAATACAGCAATGTACTCAATCTGTATACCCTCACTGATACCGGCAAAAGCAGCTCCTATGACACCAAATCATGAGATCCATCCACTTCACATATGGTATTTTAATCCAAATGCATCAAATACTTATATGTCATTATTTAACGATACTATCAATCTCACAATTCAGATTTTTTGGTTAATTTTTTCATTTGGATTTGTGTGAATAGAATATGGTAAGATGTAACAAAAATGAATACACTAAGAAAAAAAAAGACTGATCTTACAAATAAAGCGCAAACAACAGACTGAAAAGAAACATAAAGTGTTCAAATTTTGACCTTGTAGCGGAAAGAGCATGCCCTAATTCATGTGCAGCCACAGATATCACAGTAGATATACAAATGTATCCAGCATCAGCAAGTGAGAGAACCTGTAAAAACAAAAAGGTAAAAAGAATATGTACAGTTACAAGACGATAAAACTCAGGAGGTATAAGACTGTATAAAATGTACAATTTAGTTGCAATTTAACAAAATGTAAATCAGAATGCTTACTGAAGGGGAATATCCAAACAACAAGTCACTTAAAAGACTTATAATTTCGTAGTTACTACTAAATAAATTAAGAAATCGAGCTAATTCCCAAAGAAGAACCTGCATACCAGTCAAAACAAACAATTGTACAGATCACGATCCAAGCCATAAATTTAACATTCAACTAAAAACCGTAAAAAAAAAAAGGTTTCGCTGCTAACCAGAGTTACTCCAAAAAGAGTAGTGAGACTAAAACCAGTCCCCACAGAAAACCAAACTCTCAAGTACCTGAGCAACAGTCATCACTATCAATAGAACCACTTAAAATTCAAATTTTACTACTAACAGAAAAACAAAAATTCAATAGCAACTAACCTAAAAATTGAATTTTTTATTCTTTCTACTCAAAATAATAACAATGAAAGGTAAAAACCCAAGAAAAAATAGTAAAACTGGAAATGCAATTGGGAATAAAACCTGGAATATTTTCTTCCAAAATGGAATAATGGGTCATTCAAAGCTGATGACTTCAAGTCACAATACCTGTTAAAGTTGCAATCTTGATCAAGAACTCATATACCCACTTGCATAATACTGAGAGAGAGGGAGAGGGAGAGATAGGGGGAGGGAGAGGGAGAGAGGGGAGAGAGAGAGAGAGAGAGAGAGAGAGAGAGAGGAGAGAGATAGGGAGAGAGAGAGAGGGGGGGGCCACACACACAGAGAGAGAGAGAGAGAGAGAGAGAGAGAGAGAGTACCAACAAGAAACAGTGTTGGAGAGGTGTGTTATACGAAGAGGAAGCACTGTTTGATTATTATTTGATCTGCTAAACCTTCTGAATCGCCTGCCTTCCATTCTCATATTTGCATCAGCAACACTGATGAGTTGTGATTCTTGAAAATATAGTTCTTTCTAAAGCTTTGGGTTTTTGCAGTTTGGTTTGATTTTCACAGATAAAAAGGCATGGGTTTTATGGAGTTTGGACTGAAATGGGATTTGGGCTTTACTTGACTTTGGGTCAAGAGTTGTTCCAAGACTATTAATTTACATAAGATTATTTGTACACTAAAATGATAAAAATTGAGATTTCCTAAATGTAACTAAAAAAGAGAAAATTTTATTATATATATATATATATATATATATATATATATATATGAGAAAAAGGATCCTGAGATATATCTCAGGGAATTTTTCCTAAGATACATATAAAATATTATTTATATTTTGCTGGGCCCGCAGGGCTAATTAAAAATCTCTGAAATTACTAAAATACCTACCCCATTTATATATATAAAAAGGAGATATCTCAGGGAACTTACCTGAGTCTCAGGCTCCCTACTCTCTCTATATATTATATATATATATATATATATATATATATATATGAGTAGGGATCTAGAGAGAACCCCTTTAAAAGGAGAACTTAGAAAACTAAATTAAAATATAACACATATGGTATGCAAACTCATCGTTGGAAGATGGAGAAAAATGTGGTGAAATTAGATTTTAAAAAAATATCACCGATTGACGGGAAAAATCAAATTAAAAATGGAGGGTATTAGGTGGGATTGTGTGTGTGAGGGTGTATTTGATTAGTGTGTGGGTGCCCCTGGCGGGGCCATTGATTATAGTACATCCTTAGGATTAGTACCTTAGTTTTCTTCAAAAAATGAGTCCTCTTTTGAGCCACACCCTATATTATATATATATATATATATAGGCTAGCGTTCAAATAGAAACCAACCTTAGAATAGAAACTAGAAACCTACACTAAATAAATTATATTTCATTTATTTTAATGGCCCCGCTAGGGGCACCTTCACAAAAAACGTTTAAAATTCTTGGCTCTATTCAACAAAAATATAAAAAAAAATTAAAAAAAAGTTACTGTTCACGTGCCACGTCATCACGTGAACAGTACTTTTTTTTAAATTTTTTTTTTAAATTTTTTTATATTTTTGTTGAATAGAGACAATAATTTTAAACGTTTTTTGTATTGGAGTACCCCTAATTTGGTCATTAGATTAGCTTGAAATATTTAATTTAGGTTTAGTTTCTAGTTTCTATTCTAAGTTAGTTTCTATTAGAACAAGACCCTATATATATATATATATATATATATATATATATATATATGTCATTGCTCCATACAGAACACCCTTATATAACAAATAATTAAGAATACCTTAGATCTAATAGATCCAACGGCCCCGCCAGGGGCACCCAATACAAAAAGTTGTTATTTTTTTTCCCTCTATCCATCAAGCAAAAAAAAATAAAAAAAGATTTACTGTTCATGATGACGTCATGGTGACGTCAGCAGTGACGTCATCATGAACACTAAATTTTTTTATTTTTTATTTTTTTTTTGTGGATGGATAAAGGGTAAAAAAATAACAACTTTTTGTATTGGGTGCCATGACGGAACTCTTATATTATATTAGATATGAGGTGTTCTTTATTGTTTGTTATATAAGGTGTTTGTTATGGAGTGCAATATATATATATATATATATATATATATATATATATATATATATATATATATATATATATATATATGGCCTTGTTCTAATAGAAACTAAATTAGAATAGAAACTAAAAACCAAACCCAAATAAAAAATTGAAGCTAATCCAATGACCAAACTAGGGGTACCCCAATACAAAAAATGCATAATAATCTACCCTCTATTTAGTAAAAAAAATACATGTTCACTGTGCTGACGTGACATGATGTCAGCGTGAACAGTGATTTTTTTTTGTTGGACGTTGGTGAGTTAATTTAGAACATTTTTTGTGATGGTGCCCCTAGCGGAGCCCTTAGAATAGATGAAATATAATTTATTTAGTGGTAGTTTCTAGTTTCTATTCTAAGTTTGGTTTCTATTTGACCAGGAACCTATCTATCTATCTATACTATTATATTAAAGCCGAAACATTGAAAGTTTTGGTTTTCGGTTTGGTTATCCTATTTATTTTGGTTTTCGGTTTGGTTAATTTAATTTTTAATTAATTTTAAATATAAAATAAATCAATTTTAATTCGTTATTGGCTATAGTCCTAAAGACGCAATAGTATTTTATATTTACACCATTACTAATACAGCTAAACTTAAAACCTCCGTTGCCTTCACGAACACTGCGCACAGAACTCTATTCTTCTAAACCTAATTTACACCATCTTCATCAATTCAATACACAAGTTTCTTCGGCTTTTCTCTTCTTTTGCAACACCATATATATCATTAAAGTGTAAGTATAATGATTTTATTATGTATTTGTATTATCTCCATTGTAATTTATTTATTTATATTTATCTATATCTATCTATACTATTATATTAAAGCCGAAACATTGAAAGTTTTGGTTTTCGGTTTGGTTATCCTAAGTTTTGGTTTTCGGTTTGATTATCCTAATTATTAAAATAAATATTTAAATTACAAAAACAACTCAAAAAACTAATTACTAATGTTAACGTAATTATATTCGGATTAAAATTCCTTCATCCACTTCTACTTGGACTCTTTTTTCTGCTCCAACAACTCAATTATTCATTTTTTCTAAAGATTTTACTTCTAATTAAAACACTTTACCATTTAATTTAAAACTAATATTACAATAATTAATATATATCCAAAATATCACACCATATCTGATATGGGCTAAAAGTAAACCCTAAAAATACATTTAATGTGGTATTTAATAAGCCTAGACTGGTCCAAGGTTAAAGCCCTTAGTGAGGCCCAAAACCTTATTTATGATAATAAATTCGTAATTAATAAATCAGCCAGTTTCAATCTTCAAGATTGAGTCTTAAAAGGAAACTAAATCATATTAGGAGTAGCCTCCAAGGCATACACCTTCAATACTTATCTCCTTATCTCTTGGAAGGCTCTAGAATTGGGCCAATTGAATAACTTGCCCACCAAGTCTCCTATTTCAACTCTAATTATAGGGTTTTCAACACCTATATAAGGACCTGCTCCTTCACATTCAGAACTACGTTTTTTGGCTTGATTCTTTATATTTGCAAGATACGTAGGCATCTTGTGAGGACCCAAGTTAAGTCACGAAACACTTGATCAGCCATTAAAGCTCGAAGCTCTCATAAACCTTAGCATTAAATACGCAGTAAATACACCCTATATTTCGTTCCACAACATTTGGCGCCGTCTGTGGGAAGAAGATATCAACCATGGTAACCACCCGGAGAACACCAACACTTTCTGAAACCATCACTAACACCACCGCACCCCCCGATTGGGGAACAAATGCCCCCAGGGGCGAATTCTCAACCGCTGGTCACTCGACCACAAGGAACTGAAGCGCAACCTCATGAGTCGTTACTTCTAGTGACGAATCCCACCACCCAAGGGACGAATCCCCTTCAGATGGTGGTCGCCCCTCTCGGAGGGCAGTCCGCTCCACCCACCGCTTAGATCTCTACTACAGTAATCCCCGTAAGTACGAACCCGATATATGGGTTGCCTAATTATCCCCCGTATCAGGCCGGACCAAGTGGTCACGCCCTCCAGATACACGAGCCGTACAATCCACCTTACATCAGGGGTTTAGGACCCAATCAAGGCCAGCAAAACTATGACTACTCAGGCTCGTATTCTGATGATTCATCCTCGGAAGAAGATAGGGATGAAGCCCCGAGAAGACGTCGTCCAAGTAAAGAACCTGTTGGACGCCGAAGAACCCATGACCGACCTCCCTTAACAGCTGCTGAAAAAATCAAGGCTCACGAGGCTAAGATCCAAAAGTTAAAGGAGGACATAGAAAGGGAACAACGAAGACAGAATCAGAATCGACCCCCACCAGTGACGAGAGAAGACATTCCTTTTGTTGATTTAGAAAGCACCCCAAGGAGAGAGAGAAGGACCGAAGTCCCTAGAGGTAGAAGCACGAGGGTCGAAATCCCCAGAGGCAATCCTGAAGACTTGATGCAACTTGGAGATCCTGATGATCCAACCCCTCCATTCACTGAGGAGGTGATGAATGCGCATATATCACGGAAGTTCAAGATGCCTACCATAAAGGTTTACGATGGAACGGGAGATCCCGCTAATCATGTAAGGACATTCTCTAACGCATTACTGTTACAACCCGCCAGTGACGTCTTGAAGTGTATGGCGTTTCCCCAAACATTAGCGGGCATGGCACAACGTTGGTACAGCCGCCTACCACCAAACTCCATTGCCTCTTTCAAAGAGCTAAGCAATGCTTTTGTCAGCCAGTTCATAGGAGGAAGAATTCATGAGAAAGATTCCGCATCTCTCATGACTGTGATACAAGGAAAGAATGAAAATCTCAGAGACTATCTCAAGCGATTCAGAAAGGAAACGCTCAACATTACAAACTTGGAAAACAAGGTAGCCATGGTGGCGTTGCAGAATGGAACTTCGAATGTTTATTTCAAAATGTCATTGGCTAAGCATCCCCCTGAAAATATGGTTGAGCTCCAACAAAGAGCGAGCAAGTACATCAAGGCGGAGGATAGTCTGAAGAAAGATCCAGGGACGGGGAACACCGGAAACGGTGACAACTCTAAGAAATGGAAGTCGGAACAGGAATATGATGCTAAAGATAAGTACCCGCGCACGGGCAGGGATTCTGATTCAGCCCCTAAAAAGGGGAGTCCCGGGCAAAGGTTTACGGAATACGCAAGGCTGAATACTCCAAGAAGTCAAATCCTGATGGAGATAGAAAAGACAGGGATGTGAGATGGCCGAAGCCACTAAGGACTGATCCTGAGAAAAGAAACAAGAATCAGTACTATCGGTTCCATAAGGATGTGGGTCACGATACCGACGATTGTAGACAATTGAAGGATGAAATTGAGTTCTTGATCCGCAGGGGAAAATTGAATAAATTCTGCAAAGATGGGGATCGGGGAAACCCAATGCGGGATTATGATAGGAAAGATGAGGATCGTAATCACAATCAGCAGCCCCGGGGGCCAGTAATCAACATGATATTCGGTGGCTCGACAGCGGCCGGGACAAGTAGAAATTCCAGAAAGGCGTATGCGCGAGAAGTGATGCACATTGTAGGGGAAGCACCAAAACGTGCAAAGACAGAAGTCTCGATTGGATTTGATGATTCGGACCTTGAAGGGGTGAAGTTTCCCCATGATGACCCCCTGGTTATCTCACTTGTGATAGGCAATTCCCAAGTAAAAAGGGTCTTGATCGACAGTGGAGCATCGGTGGACATCTTGTTTCATGATGCCTTCTTAAAAATGGGATACGCTGAGTCTCAGTTGACGCCGTCAAACATGCCCATATATGGGTTCAACTAAGTAGAGTCGAAGGTCAAGGGAACAATTCAGCTACCCATGACTATAGGGCAAGAGCCACGGGAGACAACTCAGATGTTAAATTTCTTGGTTATCAAAGCTACATCCACATACAATGCTATCCTAGGTAGGACGGGACTACATACTTTCAAGGCGGTTGCCTCTACCTATCATTTAAAGGTTAAGTTCCCAACCAGAAATGGAGTAGGAGAAGAGAAAAGGGATCAAAAGATGGCAATGAGTTGTTATATGGCCGCACTAAGGCCGGATGGAACCGGGGGGTAGGTTCTCCCAATCGAAGATATGGATGTTCGGGAGAATGAAGAGCGCAGAGGAAAACCAGCAGAGGAATTGATTCCCGTACCTTTGGAGCTGGGAGATTCTGAGAAGGTTACTTACATCGGGGCATCTTTGAAAGACCCCTTGAAGAGCAAATTGATCTCCTTTTTGCAAGACAATAGTGATGTCTTCGCATGGACAGCAGCTGACATGCCAGGGATAGATCCCCAATTGATAACACACAGCCTGAATGTGGATCCAAACCGGAAGACAGTGAAACAAAAGAAGAGAAATTTTGCACCTGAGAGGCAAGAAGCCATAAAACATGAGGTTGACAAACTCCTAGAGGCAGGGTTCATTGAGGAAATCCAGTTCCCGGAATGGTTGGCCAATCCTGTAATGGTCAAGAAGGCTAATGGAAAGTGGAGGATGTGCATAGACTTCACTGATTTGAACGACGCATGCCCAAAGGACTGTTTTCCCTTGCCAAGGATCGATACGCTGATAGATGCCACGGCTGGGCATGAGATGTTAAGCTTCATGGATGGCTTTAGTGGCTATAATCAAATCAAGATGCATAAGGATGATATTCCAAAGGTATCGTTCATCACCGACTTCGGTGTGTATTGTTACTTGGTCATGGCTTTTGGACTGAAAAATGTAGGAGCTACCTATCAGAGGTTGGTAAACAAGATCTTCGCTCATCTCATTGGAAAGACTATGGAGGTTTATGTGGATGATATGTTGGTGAAAAGCCTACACATGGCATATCACATTGAACACCTACGCGAGGCATTTGAAGTGCTGAGGCACCATAAGATGATGTTGAATCCGGCCAAGTGTGCTTTTGGTGTTGGGTCTGGAAAATTTTTGGGTCTTATGGTCTCAAAACGGGGAATTGAGGCCAACCCCGACAAAATCAAGGCTATTTTGGACATGGAACCACCACGTTCTATAAGGGATGTACAGAAGTTAACTGGGAGGATTGCTGCGTTAGGGAGGTTCATCTCCAAATCCGGGGACAAGTGTTTGCCGTTCTTTAAAACTTTGAAGAAGGTAAAAAACTTTGAGTGGACTGAAGAAAGCCAAGAGGCCTTTGAGCAGTTGAAGAAGTATATGTCTGAGGCCCCGCTGTTGGCCAAGCCAAGTACGGGAGAAATCCTTTATCTTTACTTGGCTATTTCAGGTCAAGCTGTGAGTGCGGTGCTGGTAAAGGAGGAAAACAAGGTTCAGAAACCCGTATACTATGTGAGTAAAGTTTTACACGGAGCAGAGTTGAACTACTCCGCTATTGAGAAGTTTGCTTTAGCATTGGTAACTGCCTCTAGGAAACTAAGGCCCTATTTTCAGGCACATGAGATTGAGGTCCTTACAGGACAGCCGTTGAGAAATATTTTGCACAGCCCTAAGGCCAGTGGTAGGCTCATCAAGTGGGCAATTGAGTTGGGAGAATTCGATATTAAGTACAAGCCCAGGACGGCCATCAAAGCTCAGGCACTTGCTGACTTCGTGGTTGAATGTACCATTGACAACCAAGAAGTCGGGGGGCAGGAGATACCTCAGGAAGGCAATAAGGAAGACAAGGAACCCATAATAGAGGAGAAGGAATTCTGGATGCTCTATTTTGATGGGGCATCAAAAACGAAAACAAGTGGGGGAGGTCTTGTCTTACAAAGTCCCGATGGATTCATGATTGAATACGCCCTGAAGTTAGACTTTCCAACAACCAATAATGAGGCAGAATATGAAGCTCTGATAGCTGGACTTGGCTTAGCAGGAGCCCTAAGGGTCAAAAATCTTAAAGTTTGTGGAGATTCAAGGTTGGTTGTGGCTCAATTCAATGGAGAGTTTGAGGCGAGGGATGAAACCATGGCTAAATACTTAAGGCTTGTGAAGGCAATAATAACTCAATTTGATGAGTGCTACATTGAGCACATTCCGAGGGAGGAAACACCAAGGCTGATGCCTTATCTAAGTTTGCCTCCTATGAGATAGAGAATTACTCTGGAAGTGTCTACTTCTAAGTTCTGAGAACCCCTACCATCGATTCAAAGTTAATCGCACCTATTGGAGTGAGGGAATGTTGGATAGATCCCATAAAAGCACACCTCGAGACTGGTTGGCTCCCGACTAATGCCATGGAGGCACGAAAATTATCTGTGAGAGCACTGAGGTATGCTCTGATTGAGGGGATACTCTACAAAAAATCTTTTGTGATTCCGTATCTAAAGTGTTTAAGGCCCGAAGAGGCCAAATCAGCTATTGAGGAGGTCCATGAGGGAATTTGCGGACAACACCTGGGGGCCATGGCCCTAGCTCACAAGATAGTCAGGCTTGGATTCTATTGGCATGAGATGATGGCTGATGCCAAAGAGTATGTGAAAAAGTGTGATCGGTGCCAGAAACATGCACCAGTGGTTAGACAACCACCAGAGATGTTGACAGCCATTAGCTCCCCCATCCCGTTTGCTATGTGGGGAATGGAGATTCTTGGGCCCTTTCCTATGGCCACTGCTCAAAGGAAGTTTCTAGTTGTAGCTATTGACTACTTCACAAAGTGGATTGAGGCCAAACCTTTGGCTAAAATCACAACCAAGCAAATCATGCAATTCTTCTGGGAGAATGTCATGTGCAGATACGGAATACCACGAATCCTCGTTACAGACAATGGTTTACAATTTAACAACAAAGAGTTCAAGGACTATTGTGAAGAGAATGGGATTGAGCTTCGATTCACCTCAGTTGCCCACCCTCAAGCTAACGGTCAAGCTGAGGTTGCCAATCGAATCATCCTCGATGGACTGAAGAAAAGAGTGGAACGCTCCAGAAATACTTGAGTGGATGAGTTACTACCCATACTCTGGGCATACCGAACCACATGCAAGGTGACTACTGGAGCAACTCCATTCATGTTAGCCTACGGGGCTGAAGCTGTAGTACCCGTGGAAATCATGCATGTATCTCCACGGGTGGAGGCCTTTGAACCAGACACCAATGAGGAAGGGATGAGACTAGCCCTCGATCTGATCGACGAAGTAAGGGATGGAGCCCATGCTAGGAATACAGAGCATCAGAAGAAAGCTTCCTTCTACTACAACCTAAGGGTGAAAGAAAGCTTCTTCCGTCAAGAAGACTTAGTGCTCAGAAAGATTGAAGCATCCGGGGTTGGACCAAAAGGAAAGCTGGCGCCAAATTGGGAAGGCCCATATCGGGTCAAAAGCACACTGGGTCGAGGATCATACAAGTTGGAGACTGTGGTAGGAATCGATGTGCCTCGCACTTGGCACGCATCGAATCTCAAGGTCTATTATGTTTGATTATCCTATGAAGGACGTAGCTTATATCTATTAGGAAAGTAGAAATAAGGTCGACGAAACCATTTTGGAGTTTTTTAAACTCTAAGTAGGAAGTAGAGTATTATGTAAGGGATAGGCCCATTTCAAGTTTTAATGCAATTTGGTTTTCTCCTCATTTAGTTGTTGTTTTATGTCTGTTATGTGTCAAAAGCATATTTAGAATTGCTAGCTAAAGTAAGCCAAAACACAAAAGGCAAAGCAACTAAATAGAAGGAAAAACCAGAAAATGCATAAACCAAATAAGCAAAGCCCGGAGGCTATAGTTTCAAGGTTGCAAATTTAAAGAAAGCAAAACATCAAAAGACATGCCACGCAGGGCCAAGATAAATAAAATCAAGGTGCCTTAATCTTCCCAATACTCCTAGCAGGAGAATCTCTGTCAGTGCTGGTATGGGTAGTCGAATCCCCAGCAACTGAACCGCCAGATTTAGCACGGAGAGGGGAGCGAGCAGGGTTCAAAATCCTATCAGTAGCATCCTCCCCTTCCTCCTCTTCCTCCTCATCCTCCTCCATGGGGGTGATTCTCTGAGACTCCAGCAACTTGGCCAGCTCCAACGGGGCCTCAGGGCAAAGAATATCACCAATCTGGAACAGCCCGGGGTGCCTCTCAGAAACATCATCTAGTGCCCCCTTCCAGCCACTAAAGTAGTTGGCTGGATAGATAAGATCATCATGCTTAGCCATAATCCTCTGAAAGTCCTCGGAGTCCATATAATCATCTATGATATCCTCCTTGCTCTGGCGAAGCTCAGCAATGCTGCCATAGGCTTTCTCCAGCTCCTCCTCCTTCGCCTTCAACTTCTTTTCCAAGCCTGTAACTTGGGCCTTCGACTGGTCAAGATCCTTCTTGTGAGTCCCAGCCTGAGTTCGCCAAGACTTGGCATGATGCATGGCTGCCTGGAAATAGGTGTTGCCCTGAAAAACAACAAGTTAAAAATAGGCAAGAAGTTAAAATCTAAGGTAACGAGATAAAAACAAATACTTACGGTGGCAAGAGCCTGAGCACCCATTAGCTCAACCCCCTCCAAATCGCGGGAAACAATAATATCGCGATAATCAGCAGGGGTGATTGAGTGGTAGGACCAATCCTTGGAGTGTTTGGTGCTTCCTACAACCGAGTCCTGTTTTCTGATGCCCCAAGCAGGTCGGAAAATAGAACTCTTAGCAGAGGAGGCAGCCCCACTGACCTCTTCTACATCAACAGCATCATGAGGCCTTAAAAAGGCAGGCTCTGTGGGCTGTCCCCTAGGGTCCTTTGTAGCTCTTCTCCTCTTCATACGGGGAGTTTCCCCAGCCAAATGTTCCTGGAGCTCATTAATGGCCCTCGCAGCTGAAAAATCAAAAGACAAAATTAGTAACAAATGAAATGTAACATGCAAAATGAATGAAAAACTAGGTAAAAGAATGGAGGGATTTACCCTTATCAGTAACAGAAGAAAGACCCACAGACTTGAGGGAAAATTCCTCAAGGAGAGTGAAGAAGTGAGTTTCCCCTTTGTCGGCAGTAAGGGTGTTGAAAGCAGCTCTTTCGGCATCAGTTAGCTCGATGTCATCTGAATTCCCATCAGTTACCTTCCCAAAGGAGCTGCGAAAGAGGGTGCCCCAATCACCCCCCTTCCACACAAGGTACATGAACTCCTCTTTCCATTTAGGGTTACTATCAGGAATTGAAGAGGGATCGTAGATATTTGGGATCGTAGCACGAAGGCTGATATATACCCAGCCAGGATAAGTGATTGCACTATTCTTAAATTGAAAAATCTTCCTAAAAAGAGAAACAGATAGTGGAAAGTTGTTTTTCAAACAAAGGACCATGAAGCAAAGAATGGCCCTCCAAGCGTTTGGAACTAGCTGACAAGGGTTTATTTGAACATCCGCCAATAAGGTGGGGATGAAATCATGGAAAGGAAAACGAAGCCCAGCCATGATAGCATCCTTGTATATGCACAAGGCATGGGGCTTCCAATGACAAGAACGATCCCCTGGTTCAGCTGGGACTAATTTTAAGGGGGAACGAACATTGAAGAGTTTGTTGAATTTTTTGATTTTCTCAGCATCAAAAAATCTCGAATGATGATTATAAGAATCTAATGCAGATACGGAGGGATATTCATCTCCTCTTTGATTAATCATGTCTATCAAGGAAGTATATTTTGAACGGATAGGAGGGAAAGAGGTACCTCGCGATGATGCACTCATCTTGCTCAACCTCCTAGCTTCTCTGTCATCCGCCATTGATATTCTTGGGATGAAAGCTTCAAGAAATGATCTTCAAAGAAACCAGAAAACCGCCTTGGGGAGAACTTTGGCCGGAATTTTCTGCCGGAAAATGCTTGAGAACTACGAGCTCTAGAGAGAAATTTTTGGTGAAATGTTGAAAGTGAAGTGAGAAATGAGATTCACCTCCTACTCTTTTATACCAAGTACAACCGGTCATTTAACCGGTTAAAATGCTATGGAACAGGTTATAACTGGTTAAAGCCCATAGGCCCAAATAAGGGCCTAAGATCTAGAACTTGAAGGAAAGTTCTGGAAGGATCGAGAAATTCGTATAAGTAAAAAAAAAACCTACGACATGAAACCAGGTCGTATGGTACGAACTTAATTCAGGTCATAGATCCCCCACGAACTCATTCCAGTTCGTAAGATGAGGTCGTAAAGCCCACGAGGAGGCCTATTATTACTCCTTTAACGAACTCAATTCAGTTCGTGAATTGAAGTTGAAAACAGTACGAGCAAGCCACGTTAAAGATTTTACACGACCTCGACTCACCTCGTAGGATGAGGTCGTATCTAGTTCGACAAGGTCAGCTTATGGACCATGGACGACCTCGACTCACCTCGTTAATCCAGGTCGAAAGATCAACGAGGAGGCTCATGGGAGAACCTAACACGACCTCATGTCACGTCGTGATTTAGGGTCGAAAAGCTCGCGACCTGCCTCGTTTGATGGCCTTACACGACCAGGTTCCTCATCGTGAGACGAGGTCGTAGGTCGCACGACCTGCCCCATTTGATGACCTTACACGACCAGGTTCCTCATCGTGAGACGAGGTCGTAGGTCGCACGACCTGCTCCATCTGGCGCCTCTACACGACGTCGTTTCACCTCGTGAATCCAGTTCGGGCATCCCACGACCAGGCCCCCCTGGTAACCTTGTACGACCTCGATCCTAGTCGAACCACGAGGTCGCCAGCCTCACGACCTGGGCAATTTTGAGGCCATACACGACCTCGTTTCAGGTCGAAAAAAAAAATATTTTTTCTGAGAAAAGTTGGAGATAAAATTCCAAAAATTCCAGAAATATGAAAAAATAATTTTATGCTCGAAGCGTAATTTAATATTTTCAAATTAGTGATAATTGGTGCCGTTTAGCGCTATCTAACGCCGTTTAGCGTCGTTTAACATCGTTTAAACGTCGTTTAAGGCTGTTGAGCACCGTTTAGTGCCGTTTAGCGCCGTCTAACGCCGTTTAGCGTCGTTTAACATCGTTTAAACGTCGTTTAAGGCTGTTGAGCACCGTTTAGTGCCGTTTAGCGCCGTCTAACGCCGTTTAGCGTCGTTTAACATCGTTTAAACGTCGTTTAAGGCTGTTGAGCACCGTTTAGTGCCGTTTAGCGTCGTCTAATGCCGTTTAGCGTCGTTTAACATCGTTTAAACGTCGTTTAAGGCTGTTGAGCACCGTTTAGTGCCATTTAAGTGCCGTTTAGCGCCGTCTAACGCCGTTTAGTGTCGTTTAACATTGTTTAAACGTCATTTAAGGTTGTTTATCACCGTTTAGTGCCGTCTAGCACCCTTCAGTATTGTTGGTATAATCTAACATTGTTGTATACGCGTCGGTCGCTCCACGCTTTACATCAAAACGATATCAAAGATAAACCCTGACCCAAGCCTCAAACAAGGTCGTAATAACTTCAAGGAAAACCTGATCAGTTTTCCTAGAAGTTGGGGGGCAAATGATATGGGCTAAAAGTAAACCCTAAAAATACATTTAATGTGGTATTTAATAAGCCTAGACTGGTCCAAGGTTAAAGCCCTTTAGTGAGGCCCAAAACCTTATTTATGATAATAAATTCGTAATTAATAAATCAGCTAGTTTCAATCTTCAAGATTGAGTCTTAAAAGGAAACTAAATCATATTAGGAGTAGCCTCCAAGGCATACACCTTCAATACTTATCTCCTTATCTCTTGGAAGGCTCTAGAATTGGGCCAATTGAATAACTTGCCCACCTATTCTCCTATTTCAACTCTAATTATAGGGTTTTCAACACCTATATAAGGACCTGCTCCTTCACATTCAGAACTACGTTTTTTGGCTTGATTCTTGATATTTGCAAGATACGTAGGCATCTTGTGAGGACCCGAGTTAAGTCACGAAACACTTGATCAGCCATTAAAGCTCGAAGCTCTCATAAACCTTAGCATTAAATACGCAGTAAATACACCCTATATTTCGTTCCACAACAATATCTTTCCGTAATTATTTTTAGTAGTAATTTTTGTAATTAAAACATGGAGTACTTTTTAATTTAAAATTAATCTTGAGATCACTAATATACACCTGATATGGGCTGAAAATGAGCCCTAAAGACACATTTAATATGGCATTAATTAGACCCTGAATGGTCCAAACGTGGGGCCCACCAGATGGGCCCAAAACCCCTATTATAATATTAATTTCGTAATTAATATTGGGGGAAATAAATAGCTCAGCAAATAAGAGTTGGATAAGGATAATATCCCCTTCAGACTTATCCTATAAGGCATCCAATTCCATATGGAAACTGATTCCTATAAGGAATCAGTTCTAGAACTTTCCTCAAAGACTTTTCTACCAAGTCTCTAACTCCTACCATAATTCTAAAGGCTCTTCAGCCTATATAAAGGGCCTGACCCCTCATCTCAGAACTACGTTTTTTGGCTTGATCTTTGATATTCATCAAAGTACGTAGGCATCTTGTGAAGGCAGAATTAGCCAAGAGCACAAGAGCAGCCATTAAAGCACGAAGCTCACACACCCTTACATTAAATACATAAACCCTAGCCGCAATACCAGTAGCCTAGTTTTTATTCCACAACATTTGGCGCCGTCTGTGGGAAGACAACATCAACCATGGTTCAAACACGAAGGACAACGTCAACCGAGGCCGTGCCCCTTAACTCTGCTCAACCAGCCACTTCAGATTCGCTGATCGTCACTGAGGAAGGACAAATACTCCTATCGACAGGGACGGTCGTTCAACCTCTGCCCACTCAACCCCCAGGGACGACTCCCCATGTAGAGGGGACTCACTCAGTGATCGTCCATCAAGGCCAAGAAACCAACCCTCTCCAGATGGTGGTTTCTCCTCTTGGTAACGTTGATCGCACGGGGGTACAGATCCACACTACGGATCTCCCTTTGAACACCAACCCTATGTATGGGCTACCTAACTATCCCCCTCGACGAAGGGAACCTGGACCGAGCGGACACGCCTTACAGATCCGGGATCGAGAATATGATGACTACTCGGGTCCCTATACTGATGATTCATCATCATCTGAGGATGATGATCGAGATGAAGCTCCAAGAAGGCGACGAGCTAGCAAGGAACCCCTAAGAAGAATACGGAGAATCCATGATGGGCCTCCACAAACGATTGAGGAGAGGATTAAGGCTCATGAGGCTGAGATCCAAAGGTTGAAGGATGATATAGCAAGGGAACAGGCAAGACAGAGTCTGATTCGACCCCCTCCAATCTCAGAAAGGATTCCTGTTATAGATTTGGAGAGGTCTTCAAGAAGACAAAAGAGGGCTGATGTCCCAACAAGAGAAGCTATGAGGGTGGAAACCCCCAGGGGTAACCCCAAAGACCTGATGCCACTTGGGGACCCTGACGATCCCACACCTCCGTTTACTGAGGAGGTGATGAATGCCCACATCTCAAGGAAGTTTAAGATGCCAACCATTAAGGCCTATGATGGAACGGGCGATCCCGCAAATCATGTCAGGACTTTCTCGAACGCACTGCTGCTACAGCCTGCTAGTGATGCCTTAAAGTGTAGGGCGTTCCCTCAAACTCTGTCAGGAATGGCTCAAAGATGGTATAGCCGTCTACCTACAAATTCGATTGGCTCTTTTAAGGAGTTAAGCGCTGCCTTCGTCAGCCAGTTCATCAGTGGGAGAATTCATGAGAAAAGTTCTGCGTCCCTTATGTATGTGGTGCAAGGGAAGAATGAGAACTTAAGGGATTATCTCAAGCGATTCACCAAGGAGACGCTAAATATCACCGATCTGGAAAATAAGGTGGCTATGGTAGCCCTGGAACACGGAACCACTGACCTCTTCTTCAAAAGGTCTTTGGCAAAACATCCTCCTGAGAACATGGCCGAACTCCAAAGAAGAGCCGATAAATATATCAAGGCCGAGGACAGCATTAAGAAGGAAACCACAGTAGGTAATGGCAAGGGCTCTAATGATTCGAAGAAAAGAAAATCAGAACAAGAGTACGACGCTAGGGACAAGTATCCCCGGACTGGCAAGGACTCTGATTCATCACCTAAGAAGGGTTTTGGGTCAAGGTTTTCTGATTACGCAAGGTTGAACGCTCCTAGGAGCCAAATTTTGTTGGACATTGAGAAGGATAAGGACTTCCGCTGGCCTAAACCGCTCAGGGGTGATCCCGAAAAGAGAAACAAAGATCTGTACTGTAGGTTCCATAAGGATGTGGGGCATGACACAGATGACTGCAGACAGTTGAAGGATGAAATTGAGTTTTTAATCCGGAAGGGAAAGTTAAACAAGTTCACTAAAGGTGAAGACCGTGGAACCCAGAAGAGGGATTATGAAAGAAGAGACAATGATAGGAGGGATAACGATCGCAATCGTAACCCGCAGCCTCGAGGGCCAGTAATTAATATGATTTGGGGAGGACCAACAGCGGCCGGCACTACCCGAAACTCTCGAAAGGCTTATGCCAGGGAAGTGATGCACATCACAGGAGAAGCCCCGAAGCGTGCTAAGACTGAGGCAGTGATTGGTTTTGATGATTCAGATCTTGAAGGGGTGAAATTCCCCCATGATGACCCGTTGGTCATAACTCCAGTAATTGGAAACTCGGAAGTGAAGCGAGTCCTGATAGACAATGGAGCTTCCGTCGATATCTTGTTTCATGATGCTTTTACGAGGATGGGGTATACTGACTCTCAACTAACCCCGACTAACATGCCAATCTACGGATTTAATGGAGTTGAGTCCAAGGTTGAAGGGACCATTCATCTGCCTATGACAATAGGGCAAGAACCTAAGGAGGCCACCCAGATGCTAAAATTCTTAGTAATTAAGGCTGCCTCGACGTACAATGCAATCTTAGGGAGGACCGGACTTCATGCATTCAAGGCTGTTGCCTCTACTTATCACATGAAGGTCAAATTTCCAACCAGGAATGGTGTTGGGGAACAAAAAGGAGATCAAAAAATGGCCAGGAGTTGCTATGTGGCTGCTTTGAGAGCTGACGGAACCGGGGGGCAGGTACTCCCGATTGAAGACATGGATGTCCGTGATGATGAACACCGGGGAAAGCCAGCGGAGAACTTAATACCTATCCCTCTGGAGCTAGGCGACCCTGAGAAGGTTACTTATATTGGCGCCTCTTTGAAAGAACCCCTGAAGGGGAAACTAATAGAGTTCTTACAAAGGAATAGTGACGTTTTTGCTTGGACAGCAGCTGACATGCCAGGGATTGATCCTCAACTTATAACTCATAGATTGAATGTTGATCCTAATCGGAAGATAGTACAGCAGAAGAAGAGAAATTTTGCTCCGGAAAGGCAAGAAGCCATTAAGCAAGAAGTGGATAAGCTCTTGGAGGCTGGTTTTATTGAGGAAATTCAGTTTCCCGAATGGTTAGCAAACCCAGTGATGGTCAAGAAAGCGAATGGGAAGTGGAGGATGTGTATAGACTTCACTGACCTGAATGATGCATGCCCAAAGGATTGTTTCCCTCTGCCAAGGATAGATATGTTGATAGATGCCACAGCTGGACATGAGATGCTTAGCTTCATGGATGGGTTCAGCGGCTATAATCAGATTAAGATGCACAAGGATGACATCCCTAAGGTATCTTTCATAACCGACTTTGGTGTTTTCTGCTATCTTGTTATGGCGTTTGGCTTAAAGAATGCAGGAGCTACTTACCAACGATTGGTGAATAAGATATTTGCCCATCTGATTGGAAAAACCATGGAGGTTTATGTCGATGATATGCTGGTTAAAAGCTTGGCCAAGACAGATCATATCAAGCACCTCAGAGAGGCATTTGAAGTGCTAAGGCACCACAAGATGATGTTGAATCCAGCCAAGTGTGCCTTTGGCGTTGGATCAGGCAAATTTTTGGGTCTGATGGTTTCTAAAAGAGGCATAGAGGCCAACCCCGACAAGATCAAGGCAATCTTAGACATGGAACCACCGCGCTCTATAAGAGACGTGCAGAAGTTGACGGGCCGGGTAGCGGCTTTAGGAAGATTCATCTCCAAGTCTGGTGACAAGTGCTTGCCTTTCTTTCAAGCACTGAAGAAAGTGAAAAATTTTGAGTGGACTCCTGAGAGCCAAGAGGCCTTCGAGCAATTGAAGAAATACATGGTTGAAGCCCCATTATTGACCAAACCAAGTCCTGGAGAGACTCTTTATCTATACCTGGCGGTATCTGAGCAAGCCCTGAGTGCTGTCCTTATTCGGGAAGAGGAGAAAGTCCAGAAACCTATCTACTATGTAAGCAAAGTGTTGCATGGGGCTGAGTTGAATTACTCACCCATAGAAAAGTTTGCTTTGGCTTTAGTAACTGCCTCAAGGAAATTGCGACCTTACTTTCAGGCACACAAGATTCAAGTTCTGACGAACCAACAGTTGAGGAACATATTGCATAACCCAAAGGCCAGTGGAAGGCTAATTAAATGGGCGATTGAGTTAGGAGAATTCGATATCACATACAAGCCTCGGACAGCCATCAAGGCTCAGGCATTGGCTGACTTCGTGGTTGAATGTACTATTAACAACCAAGAAGTCGGGGGGCAAGAGATAATGACTACCCCGGGGCAAGAGAAAAAAGAAGAGGAACTTACACCCGATCTAAAGGAATATTGGGTGCTCTATTTTGATGGAGCATCAAAAACAAATTCTAGTGGTGCAGGTTTGGTTTTGCAAAGTCCTGATGGGTTCATAGTTGAGTATGCATTAAAGCTGGATTTTCCTACTACCAACAATGAGGCAGAGTATGAGGCATTAATAGCTGGTTTGGGTTTAGCTAGAATCATGCGGGTCAAAAACCTTAAAGTTTGTGGAGATTCACGACTTGTGATATCCCAAGTAAACGGTGAGTTCGAAGCTAAGGATGAGACTATGGCGAAATACCTGAGAGTGGTGAAGGCTGTTATGTCTCAGTTTGAGGAATGTCATGTTGAGCACATCCCGAGAGAAGAAAACGTTAAGGCCGATGCCCTGTCTAAGTTTGCTTCTTCTGAAATAGAAAATTATGCTGGGAGTGTCTACTTTCAGGTCCTGAAGGCTCCAACCATTAATGCAAAGCTAATGGCACCAATTGATATAGGAGGCTCTTGGATAGATCCTATCAAGGCACACCTGGAGACCGGTTGGCTCCCAGACAATGCCATGGAGGCACGAAAACTCTCAGTAAGAGCGTTGAGATATACTTTGATTGAGGGTATTCTGTACAAAAGGTCGTTTGTCATCCCGTACTTGAAATGTCTAAGGCCTTTAGAGGCAAGGGAAGCATTAGAGGAAGTTCATGAAGGGATCTGTGGGCAACATTTGGGGGGCAGAGCCCTAGCTCACAAGATAATTCGTTTAGGGTTTTATTGGCCGGAGATGTTGGCTGATGCACAAAACTATGTCAAGAGATGTGAGAGATGCCAGAAGCATGCCCCAATTGTGAGGCAACCGCCTGAGATGTTGACCTCCATCAACTCTCCCATTCCGTTTGCAATGTGGGGGATGGACATACTTGGACCCTTTCCCATGGCTTCAGCACAGAGGAAATTCCTGATAGTGGCCATTGATTACTTCACTAAGTGGATTGAGGCTAAACCCCTGGCCAAGATAACCACCAAGCAAGTTTCCCAGTTTTTCTGGGAGAACATCATTTGCAGATACGGAATCCCACGAATCCTTGTGACAGACAATGGGACATAGTTCAATAATGAGGAGTTTAAGAAGTATTGTGAAGAGAATGCGATTGAGCTCCGCTTTACCTCAGTGGCACATCCACAAGCCAATGGGCAAGCTGAGGTAGCTAATCGAATTATCCTTGATGGACTGAAGAAGAGGGTCGAGCGCTCTAGGAACACTTGGGTAGATGAACTGCTGCCCATACTCTGGGCGTATCGTACCACTTGTAAGGTAACAACTGGAGCAACCCCGTTTTTGCTGGCTTATGGAGCCGAGGCTGTTGTGCCCTTGGAGATCATGCAGGCATCACCTCGAATCGAGGCATATGAGCCAGAAACTAACGAAGAAGGGATGAGACTTGCCCTGGATTTAATTGACGAGGTTAGAGATGAAGCTAATGCTAGGAATGCTGAGTATCAGAAGAGAGCCTCTTTTCATTACAACCAAAGAGTTAAAGAAAGATTTTTTCGACAAGGCGACATGGTCCTAAGGAAGATTGAAGCCTCAGGAGTTGGCCAAAAAGGAAAGTTAGCACCAAACTGGGAAGGACCGTATCTGGTCAGGAAGGTGTTAGGACGAGGATCTTACAAGTTAGAAACCTTGGATGGGGTTGAGGTGCCCCGGACTTGGCATGCTGTGAACCTCAAAGTTTATTATGTTTGAGGTCTTTTAATAAAGACCTAACTTTTATCTATTTATTAGGAATAAGGTTCGAATGAAACCATTATAGCGCATGTTGCTCCCAGTAGTTGATAAAGTATCTATGTAAGGGTTGAACCCATTTTATTAATGTCCTTTGACAGCATAATGGGATTTAATCTGTTTTCTCTATTGGTTATCTTTCCTTGCTAAAATAAACGAAAGACGAATGTTGGACCGACTTATAAGTTTAAGTACCAGCCAGGAGGCCAAGTACTCAAAAATTCTAAGGTAGTAACAAACTATGAGCAAAGGCAAGAAAAATGAGCGGAAATAAACTGCATAAATAGTTAAGTTAGAAATTACAAAGGCCCGAAGGCTATTAAGTCATATGGTTGAAACCCAAAGTTCAGAAAGGCAAATGATAAATAAATAAATAAAGTCTAAGGGGCCTTAGGGGCCTCCTTAGCAGGAGAAGCATCCTCAGAGCTAGTCTCAGTAGTAGACCCCTCGTCGGCAGAGACAGCAGCACCAGGCTGAGCTAGAGTAGGCTCGGGATCCAAAGCTGAAGAAGTGGCAGCAGCATGCTCCTTAACCAAAGTGTCATCCTCCCCAAACAGCTCTTCACTGGAACCAGGCCCCTGTGTCAAGGCATGGGGAAGGTGAGGGCTAGGAAAAGCAGAAGGCAAGAATAACCCTGGATGCTGCCTCAGAACTGCTTCAAGGGCCTTGGTCCACCCGTCAGAAAACTGACTAGGAAAGAGCATCTCATCATGCTGATCCATGAGGGTCTTGTACTCCTCTGAATCCAGATATTCATCAATATGCTTCTCCTTGTCATCTCTCAGGGCGACCAACTCCGCATGCATCCCTACCATCTCTTCATCTTTCTTCTTTATTTGCTCTTCCAAACGGTTAATATGGAGAGTCTTCTTCTGGGACTCAGACTCAAAAGCTTTAGACTTCTCTTTCCAAGCTTTGGCTTTATGAACCAAGCTTTGGAAATGGACGTTAGCCTGCATAAAAGGTTAGCATTGAAATCAAGTATTGAACTTAAAAGCCGTTAAGGTATTGAAAGATAAAAGTTTGAGACTTACCACAGCGAGAGCCTGAGCACCAAGTGCCTCTGACTCCCCAATACCTCCACCAAGGACCATGTCCTTATAATCAGGGGTGGTGATCGAGTTTAAAGACCAATCCATGGAGTGCTTCGTAGAGCCCACCACAGAATCCTGCTTCCTAAAGCCCCAAGGAGGCCTGAAAACCGTCGACTGGACATTAACCTGGGAGCTCCCCTCCAGTCCAGCTATATCACCATACCTCAACTCCCCTTTATGGACCTTGTGGGGGCGCAAGAAAGGAGGCTCCGTGTTTTTCCCTCGAGGGTCAGCAGCCCTCTTAGCTCGAACCATCCTGGCTGTCTCTTCATCAGGAGAGGGTGCAGCCTCCACAATCAATTTCGCAACTGCAAGAACGACCAAAAAGAGAGTTGGAATAAATTCAGTATTAAAAAGTAAATGGCAAAGACCAGTAAGAAAGTTACCCCGCTCAGAAACTCTGGAAAGGCCTACTCCCCTTAGAGACTCCTCATTTAAAAGACTTAGGCAGGTAATAGAACTACCGTCTGCCTCGGTCAAAGTATTATAAGCGGCCTGTTCCTCGGTACTAAGGACGATTCCCTTAGCACTTCCATCTGAGACTCTCGAGAATGTCTGCCTAAAGAGAGTGCCCCAATCACCTCCATCCCATTCTAAGTATGCGAACTCATTTTTCCAGCCCGCATTATTATCAGGAATCGACTTGCCATTAAAGATTGGGGGGACTCTAGGACGGAGCTTAACATATACCCAGCCAGGGTTCGTGGCAGGACTATTGTAAAATTGAAAAAGTTTGCGAAAAAGAGCAACTGATAAAGGGAGTTGTTGTCGAAGACACAAAACCATAAAACATAATATAATTCTCCACGCGTTTGGCGGGAGTTGACATGGACTAATTTGCACATCAGCTAAGAGTCTAGGAATGAATTCATGAAATGGAAAACGAAGGCCAGCCACTAGACTCTCCCTATAAACACACAAAGAATTGGGTTTCCAGTGACAAGGTCTGTCACCTGGCTCGGCTGGGACAAGTTTATAAGGTGATTTAATTTTGAAAAGCTTGTTATATCTAGTGATTTCACCAACATCATGATAAGAGCTACAACAGTCATATGCATCTAATTCTGACAAAGAGGGGTAATCATCTCCACGTTGATTTAACATATCTACTAGAGATGTGTAAGAAGAGCGAATGGTGATTGTACCTTTGGAGGAGGCAGAATTCATCTTTGCAAGGCGAGACTTAGCTTTGTCTTCCATTGATGCTCTTGAAGAAAGGTTCGAAGCTCTTGAAAAACCCAGAAAATATGAAGATTTGAAGAAATCTTCAAAGAAAACCCAGAAGCTATGAAGATATGAAGAAATCTTCAAGGAGAAACCCAGAAACCACCGTGAAGGGGAGGAGCTTCGATAAACTCTCGCCGGAAATCGCCTTGAAATAAAGAGAACTATAGAGAGAATTTCTAGTGAAGTGTTTGAGTAAAAGTGAGAATGAGAAAGTGAACTCTCCACTCTCACTCTTATATATGACTTTTCAGCCGGTTGAAATTCCTCCAAACGGTCAGAAAACCTACAGTAACAGGTCAGAAAAGCCCATAAAACCGGCCCAAATTAAGGCCCGATTCTAGGACATTCTTAGGAAAATATCTTTGAAAAATATCTTAGATATTTTGAAGAAAATTATGGGTATTTTTTAAAAAAAAATATATATCATAGACAATAAATCCTGGATTTTAATCCAAATAGCCCGGATGGGCCCAATAACAACTATGAAGATAAGCCTATTTTTGAAAAGAAAAGTACCAGGCCCCATAAGAATAGGCCCAAAGCCAAAGTCGCCCTTAATTCGACCAGAATCCTGGTCGAAACGACCAAGAATCCTGGTCGAAAAACCCTTCGACCAAAGCGTTGGAAACGCCCTTAATTCGACCAGAATCCTGGTCGAAACGACCAAGAATCCTGGTCGAAAAACCCTTCGACCAAAGCGTTGGAAACGCCCTTAATTCGACCAGAATCCTGGTCGAAACGACCAAGAATCCTGGTCGAAAAACCCTTCGACCAAAGCGTTGGAAACGCCCTTAATTCGACCAGAATCCTGGTCGAAACGACCAAGAATCCTGGTCGAAAAACCCTTCGACCAAAGCGTTGGAAACGCCCTTAATTCGACCAGAATCCTGGTCGAAACGACCAAGAATCCTGGTCGAAAAACCCTTCGACCAAAGCGTTGGAAACGCCCTTAATTCGACCAGAATCCTGGTCGAAACGACCAAGAATCCTGGTCGAAAAACCCTTCGACCAGAGCAAAATTGGACCCTTATTTCGACCAGAATCCTGGTCGAAACGACCAGGAATCCTGGTCGAAAATCTCTTCGATCAGGAAGAAAAAGAAGGCCTTAATTCGACCAGAATCCTGGTCGAATTCCTGGTCGAATTCCTGGTCGAATTTCTGATCGAAAATACTCAGTCCTGGTCGAAATTTGCTATAAAAATTGATTTTCTGACAGCTAATCTTCACGGACATGGAATTTTAATACCTGTAGGTACCATAATAGGATAAAAATGGAAATACGAGGAATTTCATAGATAATTCCTTGAAGAAAAAAAAGACTCTGTAACTAAAGTTATGGAAATTGCTTAGCCTCGAATAAGGCATATCGTCGTAAACGTGTCGGTCGCTCCACACTTTACATCAAGACGACATTCGTGAAACACTAGTGTACAAAGCCCGGACCCAAGTCTCACGAAAGACAGATAAAACTTCAAGGAAAACCTGATCAGTTTTCCTAGAAGTTGGGGGGCAAATGATATGGGCTGAAAATGAGCCCTAAAGACACATTTAATATGGCATTAATTAGACCCTGAATGGTCCAAACGTGGGGCCCACCAGATGGGCCCAAAACCCCTATTATAATATTAATTTCGTAATTAATATTGGGGGAAATAAATAGCTCAGCAAATAAGAGTTGGATAAGGATAATATCCCCTTCAGACTTATCCTATAAGGCATCCAATTCCATATGGAAACTGATTCCTATAAGGAATCAGTTCTAGAACTTTCCTCAAAGACTTTTCTACCAAGTCTCTAACTCCTACCATAATTCTAAAGGCTCTTCAGCCTATATAAAGGGCCTGACCCCTCATCTCAGAACTACGTTTTTTGGCTTGATCTTTGATATTCATCAAAGTACGTAGGCATCTTGTGAAGGCAGAATTAGCCAAGAGCACAAGAGCAGCCATTAAAGCACGAAGCTCACACACCCTTACATTAAATACATAAACCCTAGCCGCAATACCAGTAGCCTAGTTTTTATTCCACAACAACACCCAAAAATATCTCATCATATATACAAATCATTATTTTTATTAATAAATAACAATCGTTAGATCTAATAATAAGATATATTATATGATTAAATTAATTTACTAAAAATTCAAAGTTCGAACCCGTCAACGACATTTTTAATTTAGAATTTTACAAAATAAATTTTAAACCATGCATTTCATTATATAAATTTATATTAAATTAAAATTAAAAAATTATTAAAAATAAGGATTATATAAAAACATAATTATAATGTTAAATAAATTTTATAACCTATCAAAAAAAACCCATGCTTCGCACGGGTTTGGTTTTCGGTTTGGTTATCCTAATTATTAAAATAAATAATTAAATTACAAAAACAACTCAAAAAGCTAATTACTAATGTTAACGTAATTATATTCTGATTAAAATTCCTTCATCCACTTCTACTTGGACTCTTTTTTCTGCTCCAACAACTCAATTATTCATTTTTTCTAAAGATTTTACTTCTAATTAAAACACTTTACCATTTAATTTAAAACTAATATTACAATAATTAATATATATCCAAAATATCACACCATATCTTTCCGTAATTATTTTTAGTAGTAATTTTTGTAATTAAAACATGGAGTACTTTTTAATTTAAAATTAATCTTGCGATCACTAATATACACCCAAAAATATCTCACCATATATACAAATCATTATTTTTATTAATAAATAACAATTGTTAGATCTAATAATAAGATATATTATATGATTAAATTAATTTACTAAAAATTCAAAGTTCGAACCCATCAACGACATTTTTAATTTAGAATTTTACAAAATTAAATTTAAACCATGCATTTCATTATATAAATTTATATTAAATTAAAATTAAAAAATTATTAAAAATATTATATAAAAACATAATTATAATGTTAAAATAATTTTATAACCTATCAAAAGAAACCGTGCTTCGCACGGGTTATAAGCTAGTACTAATATATTAAAGCCGAAAGATTGAAAGTTTGGTCGGTTTGGTTTTCGATTTGGTTATTCTAATTATTAAAATAAATAATGATATAATATAATTAATGATAATTAGCCATTGCCATTTTCATATTTACTTTTAGTTGAAGATATTACCTTTTCTAAAAACATCAATTGTACCATATCTTCAAATCATTAATATTTACTTTCTAATTAAAATACATTGCCTTTTTTATTTAAAACTAATCTTACAATCATTAATATATACCCAAAAATATCTATCTATCTATACTATTATATTAAAGCCGAAACATTGAAAGTTTTGGTTTTCGGTTTGGTTATCCTATTTATTAAAATAAATAATAACATAATATAATTAATGATAATTAACCGATTTCCTTTTTCACATTTACTTTTAGTTGAAAATATTACCTTTTATAAACACCTAAAAAATCAATCGTATCATATCTTCAATCATTAATATTTTCTTTCAAATTAAAACATGTTACCATTTAATTTGATTTAAAACTAATCTTATATTCATTAATATATACCTGAAAATATCACACCATATTTTTTAGTTATTAATAAAATATATTAAAAAACCGTATACATTGTGATATGGGCTAAAAATAATCCCTAAAGACACATTTAATGTTGCATTAATTAGACCCAGTACGGTCCAAATGTGGGGCCCACCAACGGGGGCCAAAGTCCTATTTTTAATATTAATTTCGTAATTAATATTAGGGGTAATAAACAGCTCAGCAATAAGTGTCAGATAAGGATATTATCTCTACAAGACTTAGCCCACAAGGCATCCAATTCGATATGGCAACAGACTCCTACAAGGAAGGAGTCTAGAACTTTCCTCAAGGAGGTGACTTATCTATTAAGTCTCCAACTCCTACCTTAATTCTAAGGCTTCTCAGCCTATATAAAGGGTCTGACCCCTCACCTCAGAACTACGTTTTTTGGCTTGATTCTTGATATTCATCAAGGTACGTAGGCATCTTGTTAGGACCGAGTTAGTCCCCGACAACAAGAGCAGCCATTAAAGCTCGAAGCTCCCACAAACCCTAGTAGTTAATACGCAATAAATATACCCTACTTTTTATTCCACAACATTTGGCGCCGTCTGTGGGACGACAACATCAACCATGGTTCAAACACGAAGAACAACACCAGTTGTAACTGAGGCCGTGCCACTCAGCTCTGCTCCACCCCTGACCGAACAGGCTCCCCCAGCATCAGGGGCGATCATCCAACAGGCTCCACCAGCATCAGGGGCGATCATCCAACAGACTCCCCCAGCATCAGGGACGATCATTCAACAGGCTCCCCCAGCATCAGCTGTCATCATCCACTCTCAAGTTTCTCAGCAACCAGGGGTGATCCCCCATGCTGAGAGTACGTTGCCTCTGACCAATCAGGCAGGACAAGCGACCAACTCTCTCCAGATTGTTGATCCGAACAACCCGCCACCAGGGGTAAAGATCCATACTACGGATCTCCCCTTGAACACTAATCCCAGGTACGGTCTGCCCAACTACCCCCCGATGACTCAAGGTTCAGGACCAAGTGGTCATGCCTTACAAATCCGGGACCGAGATTATGATGACTACTCCGGCCCTTATACTGATGATTCATCGTCTGAGGATGATGATCGTGATGAAGCCCCGAGGAGGCAACGTTCTAGAAGAGAGCCTCAAGGAAGGACTCAAGGGATCCATGATGGACCTCCACCAACGGCTGAGGAGAGGATTAAGGCTCATGAGGCTGAGATCCAAAGGCTAAAGGATGACATAGCAAGGGAGCAAGCAAGACAGAATCAAACTCGACCTCCTCCAACCTCAGGAACGATTCCCATCATTGATTTGGAGAGGTCTTCAAGGAGACAAAGAAGGGCTGATGCCTCATTCGGAAGAACAACCACAAGGATGGAAATTCCCAAGGGAAACCCCAAAGATCTGATGCCTCTAGGAGATCCTGATGATCCAACACCCCCGTTTACTGAGGAGGTGATGAATGCTCATATTTCTAGGAAGTTTAAGATGCCGACAATTAAGGCTTATGATGGAACGGGTGATCCCGCAAATCACGTCAGGACGTTCTCGAACGCACTGCTGCTGCAGCCTGTAAGTGATGCCCTAAAGTGCAGAGCGTTCCCCCAAACCCTGTCGGGCATGGCTCAGAGATGGTATAGCCGATTGCCTGCGAACTCTATTGGCTCTTTTAAGGAGTTGAGTGCCGCCTTCGTTAGCCAATTCATTAGCGGAAGGGTGCATGAGAAGAGCTCCGCATCTCTTATGTATGTGGTGCAAGGAAAGGATGAAAATCTGAGGGACTACCTCAAGCGATTCACTAAGGAGACCCTGAATATCACTGATTTGGAAAATAAGGTGGCAATGGTAGCCCTGGAGCACGGAACCACTGACCTCTTCTTCAAGAGATCATTGGCGAAGCATCCCCCTGAGAACATGGCTGAGCTCCAACGAAGGGCTGATAAGTATATTAAAGCTGAGGATAGCTTGAAGAAAGAAACCACCGTAGGTGGAGGAGGAGGTAACAATGACTCCAAGAAGCGAAAGCAAGACCAGGACTATGATGCTCAAGAGTATGATGCTAGGGACAAGTATCCCCGAACTAGCGAGGACTCCGACTCTGCCCCTAAGAAGAACCAAGGGTCAAGGTTCACTGAGTATGCAAGGTTGAATACTCCTAGGAGTCGAATCTTGTTGGACATTGAGAATGATAAGGATTTCAGATGGCCGAAGCCACTCAGGGGTGATCCCGCAAAGAGAAGCCAGAATCAGTATTGCAGATTCCATAGAGACGTGGGGCATGACACTGACGATTGCAAGCAACTCAATGATGAGATCGAGTTTTTGATCTGTAGAGGGCAACTGTGGCACTTCACTAAGGGTGAAGACCGTGGTAGTCAGAGAAGAGACTATAATAGAAGGGATGACGATCAAGATCGCAACCCACAGCCCCGAGGGCCAGTAATCAACATGATCTCAGGAGGCCCAACTGCGTCCGGGACAACTAGGAACTCTCGAAAGGCTTATGCCCGAGAGGTGTTGCACATCGTGGGAGAGGCCCCGAAGCGTGCAAAAACTGAGGTAACGGTTAGTTTAGATGACTCAGACTTGGAAGGGGTGAAGTTCCCCCATGACGACCCGTTGGTCATAACTCCTGTGATTGGAAACTCGGAGGTGAAGCGAGTCTTGATAGACAATGGAACTTCTGTTGACATTCTGTTTCATGATGCGTTTGTGAAGATGGGATACACTGATTCTCAGTTGACCCCCAATAACATGCCTATATACGGATTTAATGGAGTAAAATCCAAAGTTGAAGGGACTATTCAGCTGCCTGTAACTATTGGGCAAGAGCCCAAGGAGGCCACTCAGATGTTGAACTTCCTGGTAATCAAGGCGGATTCAACGTACAACGCTATCCTTGGAAGGACTGGACTTCATGCATTCAAGGCTGTTGCCTCAACCTATCATGTGAAGATCAAGTTCCCTACAAGGAATGGTGTTGGAGAACATAAAGGTGATCAGAAAATGGCATGAAGCTGTTATGTAGCCTCGTTAAGGCCTGATGGAGTCGGGGGGCAGGTCCTTCCGATTGAAGACATGGATGCCCACAGTGGTAAGGAACACAAAGAAAGGTCAATAGAGGACATCACACAGAAGCCTCGGACGGCCATTGAGGCTAAGGCGTTAACTGACTTTGTGGTTGAGTGTACCATTGGCAACCAAGAAGTCGGGGGGCAGGAGGTAGTACCCTGAGCAGGAAGTGAATTGCAGAATAAGAATGAGGAGACCAGAAGGAGTGGTGGGTGCTCTATTTTGATGGAGCATCAAAAACAAAATCAAGTGGTGCAGGCCTAGTCTTGCAAAACCCCGATTGGGCTTAAGTTATCCTAGTAGGACTTAGCTTCATATTTATATAGTAGAAGTAGAAATAAGGTTCATTAAAACCATTACAGAGCATGTTGCTCCGAGTAGGACAGTAGTACTCTATGTAAGGGTTGAACCCATTTCAAGTTATTAATGCAAGTTTGTTTTCCATTCATTGATTGTGATTTTATTTATGTGCCAAGCACCTGATGTGTGAGTCAAAGAAGACCAAGTACCAAAAATAAAAGAATACACGAATGAAAACAAACGAATGCATACCCCGAATGGTAGAGTTAGGTTACAGCAGATAAGAGTTTAAGTCCTTGAAGGACCCGGGATAAAGACAAACATTGAAGTCCTGATGGAACACCCGCTGAAGAAACATATTGCATAGCCCGAAAGCCAATGGAAGGCTCATCAAGTGGGCAATCAAACTAGAAAAATTTGATGTTAAGTACAAGCAGGGACGACCATCAAAACCCAGGCTCTAGCCGACTTCGTGGTTGAATATACCATTAACTACCAAGAAGTCGGGGGGCAGGAGGTAATAGACCAGGAAGGTCAGGAAGGTTAGAAACCCATGGAAGAGAAGAAGGAGTATTGGATTCTCTATTTTGATGGGGTATCAAAAACAAAAAGCTCTATTTTCATGGAGCATCAAAAATAAAAACCAGTGGTGCAGGTTAAGTTCTGCAAAGCCCCGATGGGTTCACACTCGAGTATGCCTTGAAGTTGGACTTCCAAACAACCTACAACGAGGCGGAGTATGAAGCTCTGATAGCCGACCTTGGCCTGACAAGAGCCCTGGGGGTCAAAAACTTGAAAGTCTATGGAGACTCAAAGCTGGTAGTCTCACAAGTCAATGAAGAGTTTGAGGCTAGAAAAGAATATGTTCAAATATTCAAGGATACTTCCAGGTCCTGAAGACCCGACCATCAATTCGAAGTTGGTAGCACCAGCTGATGTAAGCTGAAGGATAGACCCTAAAGCTCATCTTGAGACTGGTTGGCCCCTTGATAATGTCTTCAAGGTACAGAAACTGTTAACGATAGTGTTGAGATAAGAGGTCCTTTACAATTCCACACTTGAGGTCTTGAACTTCAAATCTCAAGATTCAAGCCTTGATGGCCAACAAGGTTATCTGCCTCCAAACGAACCTGACAAGAGGCATCAGGCTACTTAAAACCTAGCCAAGGTTCTAAAAGTATAAGAAGAAGGTTGGAAACCTAGAAGTAAGATAGAGGATTGGCAACCAGCCAAGGCACACCAGACTTAAAGTTGAGTGGTTAGTGGCAAATGAACTTCTTGAGCGATCAACCGAGAAGCAAGACCTCCACTATATGAAGCAAGGGGGGCAAGAACTAAGGGACTCCAACACCGAACGAGTTCTCCTTTTTAAATCAAGAACAACAAGTAGTAAAAAATATGAAAGCCACGGTGCCAAACAAGGTTTCCAAGAACTCTATCTTGACTCCAATGCAAAGAATTTGGTCTCAAAAACAAGGAACTCAGGAACTTAAGAAATTTCATTCGATCTAACCGAGGCCACAAGGCCGAGGCACCTCAAGGAAGCCTCAAGGCCGAGTAGCCCTAACCGAAGTCCCTCGCGAAGGGCAACAGCCGAGCTCGCCCGACCGAGCACCTCCCGAAAGGCCATAGGCCGAAGTCACACAGTCGAAGACACCTGAAAGCCATTAAGAGGCCCTTATTTCGACCAAAATCCTGGTCGAGACGACCAAGAATCCTAGTCGAAAAATCATTCGACCAAGCGAAAAATTGGCCCTTACTTCGACCAAGATCCTGGTCGAAACGACCAGGAATCCTGATCGAAAATCCTTTCGACCAAGAGGCTGGGAAGGCCCTTATTTCGATCAGAATCCTGACCTAAGGGTCAGCATTCCTGATCGAAAATCCTGACCTAAGGGTCAGCATCCTGATCAAAAATCCTGACCTAAGGGTCAGCATTCCTGATCAAAAATCCTGACCTAAGGGTCAGCATTCCTGATCGAAAATCCTTACCTAAGGGTCAGCATCCTGATCAAAAATCCTGACCTAAGGGTCAGCATTCCTGATCGAAAGTTCGTTCGACTAAGCCAAAGTTGGCCTTTATTTCGACCAAGATCCTGGTCGAAACGACTAGAAATCCTGATCGAAAATCTGTTCGACCAAGAAGCTAGGAAGGCCCTTATTTCGATCAGAATCCTGACCTAAGGGTCAGGGTCAGCATTCCTGATCGAAAATCCTGACCTAGGGGTCAGCATCCTGATCGAAAATCCTGACCTAAGGGTCAGGGTCAGCATTCCTGATCGAAAATCCTGTCCTAAGGGTCAGGATTCCTGATCGAAAGTCCGTTCGACTAAGCCAAAGTTGGCCTTTATTTCGACCAAGATCCTGGTCGAAACGACTAGGAATCCTGATCGAAAATCTGTTCGACCAAGAAGCTAGGAAGACCCTTATTTCGATCAGAATCCTGACCTAAGGGTCAGGGTCAACATTCCTGATCGAAAATCCTGACCTAGGGGTCAGCATCCTGATCGAAAATCCTGACCTAAGGGTCAGGGTCAGCATTCCTGATCGAAAATCCTGTCCTAAGGGTCAGGATTCCTGATCGAAAATCCGTTCGACCGAGCCAAAGTTGGCCTTTATTTCGACCAAAATCCTGGTCGAAACGACCAAGAATCCTGGTCGAAAATCCTTTCGACCAAGAAGCTAGGAAGGCCCTTATTTCGATTAGAATCCTGACCTAGGGGTCAGCATTCCTGATCGAAAATCCTGACCTAGGGGTCAGGGTCAGCATCCTGATCGAAACTCCTGACCTAAGAGTCAGAATTCCTGGTCGAAAATCCTGACCTAGGGGTCAGCATCCTGATCGAAAATCCTGACCTAGGGGTCAGCATCCTGATCGAAGATCCTGACCTAGGGTCAGCATTCCTGATCGAAATCCCGATCTAAAATACCACGAATCATGGTACAAAAAAAAAGGGTATACAATGAAAATTTATATGTGCCTAGAGTCATGAATGACCTCAATTCGGGACGAATTTCAAAAATTTGAGAGCCAATGAGGCCAAAAATACGATCTTAAATTACGAAAATATTAGGGCTGAAGACCCCTCTAAAATTACAAAAATTATTATTATTATTAAAAATAATAGTAATAAAATCCGGGTCGGATTTTATTCGAGTGAAATTTTATCCAAGCGGGACACCTCCGATTTGGGGATCGAAATTATCCGAGATTCGGACAAAAGAAATATTATTATTAAATAATAATGTTCAAAAAAAAGGAGGAGTGTAAAAAAAAAAAAAAATTAAATCGATCTCATTCCTGCTCGAAATCGAGCAGGATCATGCTCGAATAACTGTTCGATCAGAAATAGAATCACGCGCTTGTTTCGACCTGTCCTGGTCGACTTCGACCAGGTTTAATGTTTTCGGCAAAAGTGCAATTTAGTTCCCCAAGTTCTGCACACTTTACAAAGAACCCCTGCTGTTTATATTTTTATGAAAAGGTCCCTGCACTTCACATTTTGACGAAAAATACCTGTGGGTACATAAAAATTCCTAAATTATTAGGAATAATTAAGGAAAATACCTGTGGGTACATAAAAATTCCTAAATTATTAGGAATAATTAAGAAAAATACCTGTGGGTACATAAAAATTCCTAAATTATTAGAAATAATTAAGGAAAATACCTAATGGTACATAAAAAATCCTAAATTATTAGGAAAAATTAAGGAAAATACCTGTGGGTACATAAAAATTCCTAAATTATTAGGAATAATTAAGAAAAATACCTGTGGGTACATAAAAATTCCTAAATTTATTAGGAATAATTAAGAAAAATACCTGTGGGTACATAAAAATTCCTAAATTATTAGGAATAATTAAGGAAAATACCTGCTGGTACATAAAAATTCCTAAATTATTAGGAAAAATTAAGGAAAATACCTGTGGGTACATAAAAATTCCTAAATTATTAGGAATAATTAAGGAAAATACCTGTGGGTACATAAAAATTCCTAAATTATTAGGAATAATTAGGGAAAATACCTGTGGGTACATAAAAATTCCTAAATTATTAGGAATAATTAAGGAAAATACCTGCTGGTACATAAAAATTCCTAAATTATTAGGAAAAATTACGGAAAATACATGTGGGTACATAAAAATTCCTAAATTATTAGAAAAAATTACGGAAAATACCTGTGAGTGCATAAAAATTCCTAAAATGTTAGGAAATGTATAGAAAAATACAAGGAAAATTATAGAAATATTTTCTTGACAAATTGAGCAATACTTTATGCTAATAATGCATAAAAGCTCTATAAAAGTGCCGAAATTGCTAAAAGCAAGCACAAGTTAAAGCCTCGAATAAGGTCAATCGTCGTAAATGTGTCGGTCGCTCCACACTTTACAATAAGGCGATATATGTGAAACACTAGTGTAAACCAAAACCCCCATGTAAGGGTAGGAAAATTAAGAAGTCCCAGGTAAGGGATAAAAATGACCCCGAGTCTCGATTAAGACAAATATAACTTCTACGAAAACCTGATCAGTTTTCCTAGAAGTTGGGGGGCAAATGATATGGGCTAAAAATAATCCCTAAAGACACATTTAATGTTGCATTAATTAGACCCAGTACGGTCCAAATGTGGGGCCCACCAACGGGGGCCAAAGTCCTATTTTTAATATTAATTTCGTAATTAATATTAGGGGTAATAAACAGCTCAGCAATAAGTGTCAGATAAGGATATTATCTCTACAAGACTTAGCCCACAAGGCATCCAATTCGATATGGCAACAGACTCCTACAAGGAAGGAGTCTAGAACTTTCCTCAAGGAGGTGACTTATCTATTAAGTCTCCAACTCCTACCTTAATTCTAAGGCTTCTCAGCCTATATAAAGGGTCTGACCCCTCACCTCAGAACTACGTTTTTTGGCTTGATTCTTGATATTCATCAAGGTACGTAGGCATCTTGTTAGGACCGAGTTAGTCCCCGACAACAAGAGCAGCCATTAAAGCTCGAAGCTCCCACAAACCCTAGTAGTTAATACGCAATAAATATACCCTACTTTTTATTCCACAACACATTGTTTATAATAGGGAAACATTAGTATAATCCGTAAACATGAGTATAATAAATTATATTAAATTAAAATTAAAAAATATTAAAAATAATGATTATATAAAAACATAATTGTAATATTAAATAAAATTTATAACATAATAAAAGAAACCCGTGCCTCGCACGGGCATTGAAAGTTTGTCGGTTCGATTTTCAGCACGGTCATCCTAATTATTAAAATAAATAGTAAAATAATATGATTAGTGATAATTAGCCCATTGCCTTTTTTTTTTTTAAATAAAAGAGGTTTATGATTGATGATATTATCTTTTATAAACACCTAAAATATCGTACCATCCAGTCAATAATATTTCTTTCTAAATAAAACACGTTAACTTTTATTTTAAAATATAATTTTACAATAATTAGTATATACCCAAAAATATGACATTATATCAACTAATTACTAACAAAATATAATAGAAATCTATAGACAACAGAAATAACAAATAGACACTTGTCTACTCTCTCCCCTTTCCACCGAAAACTCCCTTGTCCTTAGTCAGTCAGCTAGTTTCCCCTCCGGCGGTGGTTTATCCACCGGCCGGAGGCCCCCTTCTTCCTCTTCTCTCCTCCTTCTCCATCCAAGCTCTCCTCCACCTTCACAATTCCATTTCTTTCCTCCCATAAATCGAAATTTCTCCAAAAATTTCGAAACCCCATTCGAGTTCTTTTCAGATCTATTTTGATTTAGAACTTGAAATATCAAATAAACACATTCCTTAAACTCAAAATCTCCTACTTAACATCATATCAAAATTTGGTGTCAATCCGAGATCTTTGAATTTTCGAATTGTATCGCCTTGGGCGAAGTAACGCTTTATGCGTATGTCTCTTCCTTTGGAGTGGTTTGTTTATGGTAATTTGTTTTGTTTTGTTTGGTTTGGTTATTTCAGTCCTTGGAGAATGTTTCATTTGATGTCTCGAGAGATCTGGAGGGGCCGCATCGAAGCTGAGGCAATGATGATTATTGCAAGAGCTAACGTTTCACAACAATATAGTGTTCATCCTTGGGGAGTTTTCACTTACGGCAAGTCTATAGCTGGTTCCTGGCAAGTAGATAGCTGGGGTGCTCCACCTGAACAATGGGCTACCAATGGCTCTTATGTGTTAAGGTCAATTGTGATATTACTGTATTCAGGGATGTTGGTACAATTTGGATTTATTGGGTTGTCTTTGATTTCATTTTCAGTTAACAGAATTCTTCAGTTCTGTATTGTCAAACGGTCAGGAAACAAATCAGCTAGGTGTTTTAGCTTGTCTTTGTTTTTCAACCTGGTCGTACCGTCAGTTGGGGATTTGTCCCGGCTGTGTGTTTGCTATAATTAATGGAAACTTTTATTTTTGTGGCAAAAAAGAAATCTGTAGACAACGAATAATGACCATTAGATTTTTAGTAAAAAGTCAGAAACGTTAGATCTAATGATTAGATATATTATATGCTTAAATTATTTTACTAAAATTTCAAGGTTCGAATTCTGTCAACGACATATTTTTTTTTAAAAAATTTTATAATTTAGTTTTAAACCACATAATTTGGCAATCATTAATGTATACCCAAAAATATTACACCATTTTGCTTTTAGATTTTTAGTAATTAATAAGAACCGTTAAATGTAATTATAAGGTATAATTTATGATTAAAGTACTTTATTAAAAATCAAGTTTCGAATCCCATCAACGACATATTTATCTTAAAATTTTATAATATAAATTTTAAATCATGCATATCTTTAACTAAATTTATATTAAATTATATTAAAATAATTTTTATAAAATAATGATTATATAAAAACATAATTATAGCATAAAATAAAATTTATAACATATTAAAAGAAATCAGTGCATCACACGGGTTATAAGCTAGTATATATATATATTTGAAACAGAGAAACTTTTTATTATCAAGATTATGTAAGTAGCTCAAAAAGAATATAAAAAGAGAGTTTTTTATTTTTATTTTGAGCAAATAAAAAAACAAGATACAAAATGTAACTGAAAGAGTAGAATGAATAGGCTAAAGTATCGGTAAACACGACACCTGATACCTTTCTTCCATACCCTACACTAGTAGAATTCTAAACTTCACTCTTTGCTAAAAAAAATAAAAAATTAAATCTAAGCCAATGTCAATGATTTTATTGTCTTCTCATTCCAAATACTTGCTGGATATATTGTCAAATCGGCTTGAAAAGTAAGTTGACAATCTTCTTTAAGCTACTGTTTTCTTCTTTTACATCTGCTATTATTTGATTATTCTTGGTTTGTTTATTTGAAATATGTAAAACCCTTGTATAAACTTTTAGTGGAAATGGAATATTTGGTTTCGAAATATCAATGTTGTGAAAAATTTCGAATCATTTGTATATTCATGTTAGCCAATGCCCAATCACTACACCATATGTTTACTGGAGTACATGATGAATTTTGTTACTGAAATTACTGTTGTAGGAATAGTACGGTATAGATATATGAAGCTTCTGGCCCCTATGAAGCTTCGTCCCTGAATATATCTAAATCGGAGAATGGTTCGATGGTATAGCTGCAGTGCAGCATATATTAGGCGTCGAAGTTTGAATAGATGAATACGAATTAATTTAGCATGCAGACTGCAAATCGGTGATAGTGACGATAATTTGTAGTTGGTTTGTAATCTTGCAAAACAAGATGGTTAGTTTCTTGTATCAAAACTACACTCTTCTGTCTGTGTATTTATAAATATATTATCAACTGTTTGATATATAAAACTGAGAACATTGAAAATATGCACGCTAAACGACTTGCTTTTTATTAGAACATAAACTACAATATATACGAAACTACTGAACTAAAATGCATGCTAAAAATAAGGGAAATGGGTTCATAGGCGTAACTACCTTCCTACAATCATTCTGATGTTTATTTTCTTCGTACAAATCCTCTACTGACTAAAGACCAAATCTCCAGCTGTAGAAACTAAATAGAAACCAAACCAAATGACTAAAATAAAATGCAAGTTTATGATTAAATGTCAACAATCTCTCCCTTACTCTTAAACTTGCTTTATGAGATTCTTGGCACCCAATAAGCTGCGCATTCTCTCGAACTTTATAGTTGACAGTGCGTTAGTTAGGATATCAGCTCGCTTACCTTCACTGCAGACATGCTTTATAACAATTTCACCACGTTCTACACACTCTCGAATGAATTGATATCGAATATCGATATGTTTGCTTCGCCCATGAAATACTGGATTCTTGGCCAAATCAATTTGTTGATTTGTTATCAACACATATAACCACAGGAGCAATATCTTCCCCAGTAACCTGCTTTAACAGATTTTTCAACCAGATTCCTTGACAAGCTGTTGCAGGAGCCGCAATGAACTCTGCTTCACATGAAGATAAAGCCACACATTTATGCTTTTGAGATACCCATGTCACAAGACTTTCATTCAAGTAATAAACCATCCCTCCGGTGTTTTTCCTGTCATCAAGATTTCCAGCTAGATCACTATCTGGAAACCCGGTTAAAGCATTATTACCTCCATTCTCTGTATAAACTAAACCAAACTGTAGTGTACCTTTGACGTAGCGCAAAATCCTCTTAACAGCACTTTGATGTAAAGTTGTTGGACGCTCCATATATCGACTTACTACACCCACAACATAGGCTATGTCAGGCCTAGTGTGCACCAGATAACGCAAACCTCCAATCATGCTTTTGTATAATGTTGCATCCACCATCTTTCCTTTTCGTCTTTAGTTATACATTTCTTTGGATCCATCTGATACTTCGTTGGGTTGCAACCTGCCATACCTGCCCTTACAAGAATTTTTCTAGCATACCCTATTTGTTTAAGCTCTATGTAGCCATTTCCTTGATCAACTTCAATTCCTAAGTAGTAAGAAAGTTTCCCCAAATCACTCGTTTCAAATTCACAGCTCATTTGTTTTTTAAAATCTTCAATAAGTGAAATATTCGTACCAGTGACTCAGAGATCATCAACAAATACTCCTACTATCGAACACTCACTTCCCACTTTTTTCGTGTAAAAAGCGTGCTCATATGGACATCGTTTAAAACCTAGATTCACAAGGCAATTATTCAGTTTAGCGTACCAGGCACGTGGAGCTTGACGAAGCCCATACAGAGCTTACAGTAACTTGTAAACCAAATGCTCATGTCCTTCATTTATGTACCCTTCAGGTTGCACTACATAAACATCTTCAAGGATTTTTCCGTTAAGGAACGCAGTCTTCACGTCCATGTGATGCACTTCCCATTTATTTTTTGCTGATAAGTCCAGCAGCAGTCTAACTGTTTCAAGCCGAGTAAGAGGTGCACATACTTCCTTGAAATCAATTCCCTGCTCTTGAACATACCCTTTCGCGACCAATCTTGCCTTATACTTCACAACATTTCCACTTGCATCCTTTTTAAGCTTGTACACCCACTTTAGACCTATAACTTTGTGTCCTGAGGGTAGCTCTGTCAACTTCAAAGTACCATTCTTCTCTATAGATTCAATCTCTCGATTCATAGCCAATCTCCATTCACGTTCCTTTGCTGCACTTTTATAGTTTTCAGGTTCTTCAGCTCCCATAAACAGCAGCTCATCTTCCAACTGTATTTCCTCAGTTTCATTGTAGATATCTCCAATTCGTCTGAATCTCTTTGGTTCATTACTATCATCGTAATTATCAGAATTGATATCAGATGCATGTGAATGTCGTGCAGGTGTTATCTGTGGTTCTTCTAATCCTTCCTTGTGTGAATCTCTTGGACTATCTGGGACATCTCTAGCTGCTGATTCTGTGCTTACAATCGAAAAGGAATGTGTCTGTTCTGCTTTATCTTCATACTGAGAACCCCATGGCCATGCTTTGTCCTCTTCAAACTTGACATCTCTACTAACGTGTATACGCCTTTCTTCAGGATCATACAATCTGTATGCTTTGGTACCCGGTTCCTTTCACAAGTTAATCACATGTTTGCTGCGATCATCCAATTTCTTAGTCTGGATGCCAGGAATTTTCATATGAGCTAAGCACCCAAATATTTGGCTTCTCATCAGTTCAAGCTTCGTTTGGCGTTTGACCAGGTAGATCACGAGTAGGGAGTCTATTAAGAACATACACCTAGTGTCCGACAGCTTCTCCCCATAAAGTAGATGGAACTTGTTGCTCCTTTAGAAAACTTTTTTCCATTTCAATCACCGTTCGGTTTCTTCGCTCTACCACGCCGTTTTGTTGAGGCGTGTAGGGAGCAGTGTAGTGTCGTGTTATTCCAGCATCCTCACAATAGGCATTGAACTCTTTCGATACAAATTTTCCACCTCTGTCAGTTCTAAAGACCTTTACCTTCCTTTTTAGTCCATCTTCAACCTTTGCTCGAATTTTTTTAAAAGTCTCAAATGCCTCGTTTTTACTCTTCAACAGATACACCCACATGATACGACTAAAGTCATAAACCAGAAGGAAAAAGTACTTGTTGCCCACTGGAGTTTCTGGCAGAATTATCCCATGTTGACAAAGAGTAATTACACTGCCTGGTCTTTGAAAATGAGGGTTTTTATGCAAGCCCATGAGGTCTGGGAGGCAGTAGAACCGAATGACCCTAAGGTTGACGTCGAAGGCAAAAAGGACAAAGTGGCGTTGGCCATGATTCATCAAGCTATACCAGGAGAGATGTTGCTATCTATTGCAGATAGAAAGACCACCAAGGAAGCCTAGGAAGCTTTGAAAAATATGTGTCTTGGTGCAGATCGAGTAAAACAAGCAAGGGTACAGACCTTGAATGCAGACTTTGAGTCACTAAGCATGAGTGAAATGGAGCAACTTGATGATTTCTACATTAAATTAAATGGAATTGTAACAACCATTCGATCTCTGGGTGAAGAAGTAAAAGAGTCATATGTGGTGAAGAAACTACTCTGTGCGGTTTTGTCAAAGTTCATACAAATTGCTTCGACAATTGAGCAATTTGGAGATTTAGAAAAGATGTCTGTTGAGGAGGCCATTGGGTCGTTAAAGGCTCATGAATAACGTTTGAAGGGGCAAGGACAAACAAGTGGTGGATAGTTAAGATGACATAGGAGGAGTGGGTGAAAAAAGAAAATGAAGAGGGAAAACTTTTACTCACTAGAGATGAATGGCAGAAACGAATGAACAGAGGTGGATTAGATGGGTCCTTCAACAGACAAGGCCGTGGAGGAAGAGACAAAAGTAAAGTAAGGTGTTACAATTGTAGTATCTGGGACACTACGCAGCAGAGTGCAGAAAACCTTGTAGATTCAAGGAATAGAGACAAGAAACGAATGTAGCTGAGATTGAGGATGAAGAACCGGCGTTGTTATTGGCAAAGCATGGAAAGAAAAAGTAGTGAAATGTCATTGCAACATGAACACAAGGTGTTGTCAAAACAATTGTCAGATGATGAGAACAAGCAAATGGAATAGAATGTTTGGTACTCGGACAATGGGGCAAGTAACCACATGACTGGGCAGAGATCAAAGTTTAAAGAATTGGACGAAGGACTCATAGGTTAAGTTAAGTTCGGTGATGGCACAACTGTGCAGATTGAAGGAAAGGGCTCCATAAGCTTAAAATGCAAAAATGGAGAGGAAAGGATCTTTAATGAGGTATATTACATTCCAACTCTCTGTAATAATATTATAAGTTTGGGTCAACTTACAGGAGAAGGTAATAAGGTGCTTATTGATGATGATTTTCTGAGAGTTTATGATAAACAAGAAAAATTACTAATGAAATTTAAGCGGTCATCGAATAGATAATATAAGCCGAGTATTGAGACATACAATCCCACATGTTTGTTTACGAAGTTAGAAGATGTGTCTTGGTTATGGCACTCCCGTCTGGGACACGTTAATTTCCTAGCTTTGACATTAATGTCTAGTAATAATATGGTTCGAGGCTTGTCAAAAATTATTCAGGCAAAGAAAATTTGTCATGGATGTTTGATGTCTAATCAGACTATAATGACATTTCCAACTAAGACTGAGTATAGTGAAAAAACGGTGTTAGAACTGGTTCATGGAGACTTATGTGGCCCAATTCAGCTAGAAACTCCAGTGGGCAGCAAGTACTTTTTCCTTCTGGTTGATGACTTTAGTTGTATCATATGGGTGTATCTGTTGAAGAGTAAAAATGAGGCGTTCGAGGCTTTTAAAAAATTTCGAGCAAAGGTTGAAGATGGACCAAAAAGTAGGGTGAAGGCCTTTAGAACTAATAGAGGTGGGGAATTTATATCGAAAGAGTTCAATGCGTATTGTGAGGATTCTGGAATAACATGACACTACACTGCTCCCTACACGCCTCAACAAAACGGCGTGGTAGAGCGAAGAAACCGAACGGTGTTTGAAAGGGCAAGAAGTTTTGTAAAGGAGAGACAAATTCCATCTACTTTATGGGGAGAAGCTGTCAGACACTCGATGTATGTTCTTAATAGACTCCCTACTCGTGCTCTCTCTGGTCAAACGCCATACGAAGCTTGGACTGATGAGAAGCCAAATATTGGACACATACGGATATTTGAGTGCTTAGCTCATATGAAAATTCCTGGCATTCAGACTAAGAAATTGGATGATCGCAGCAAACAGGTGATTAACTTGGGAATTGAAGTTGATCAAGGAAATGGTTACATAGAGCTTAAACAAACAGGGTATGCCAGAAAAATTCTTGAAAGGGCAGGTATGGCAGGTTGCAACCCAACGGAGTATCCGATGGATCCAAAGGAATGTATAACTAAAGACGAAAAGGGGAAGATGGTGGATGCAACTTTATACAAAAGCATGGTTGGAGATTTGCGTTATCTAGTGCACACTAGGCCTGACATATCCTATGTTGTGGGTGTAGTAAGTCGATATATGGAGCGTCCAACAACTTTACATCAGAATGCTGTTAAGAGAATTTTGCGCTATGTCAAAGGCACACTACAGTTTGGTTTAGTTTATACAGAGAAGGGAGGTAACAATGCTTTAACTGGGTTCTCAGATAGTGATCTAGCTGGAAATCTTGATGACAGGAAAAACACCGGGGTGATGGTTTATTTCTTGAATGAAAGTCTTATGACATGGGTATCTCAGAAGCATAAATGTGTGGCTTTATCTTCATGTGAAGCGGAGTTCATGGCGGCTACTGCAACAACTTGTCAAGGAATCTGGTTGAAAAATCTGTTAAAGCAGGTTATTGGGGAAGATATTGGTCCTGTGGTTATATGTGTTGACAAAAATCAACAATTGATTGGCCAAGAATCCGGTATTTCATGGGCAAAGCAAACATATCGATATTCGATATCATTTCATTCGAGAGCGTGTAGAACGTGGTGAGATTGTTATATAGCATGTCTGTAGTGAAGGTCAGCGAGCTGATATCCTAACTAAAGCACTGTCAACTATAAAGTTCGAGAGGATGCGCAGCTTATTGGGTGTCAAGAATCTCATAAATCAAGTTTAAGGTTAAAAGGGAGATTGTTGACATTTAATCATAAACTTACATTTTATTTTAGTCATTTGGTTTGGTTTCTATTTAGTTTCTACAGCTGGAGATTTGGTCTTTAGTCAGTAGAGGATTTGTAGGAAGAAAATAATAATCAAAGTGATTGTAGGAAGGTAGTTAGGCCCATGAACCCATTTCCCTTATTTTTAGCACCCATTTCAGTTCAGTAGTTTTGTATATATTGTGGTTTGTGTTCTAACAAAAAGCAAGTCGTTTGGCGTGCATATTTTCTGTGTTCTCAGTTTTATATATCAAACAGTTGATAATATATTTATAAGTACACAGACAGGAGAGTGTAGTTTTAATATAGGATTTGGTATCAGAGCTATTGGTATATGTCAAAGACGATGAGTAAACAAAGGAAAGGGTGGAAGCCTTGGTCTAAGTTATCCCATGTTGACAAAGAGTAATTACACTGCTTGGTCTTTGAAAATGAGGGTTTTTATGCAAGCCCATGAGGTCTGGGAGGCTGTAGAACTGAGTGACATTAAGGTTGTGGTCGAAGGCAAAAAGGACAAAGTGGCGTTGGCCATGATTTATCAAGCTATACCAGAAGAAATCTATTGTAGAGAAAAAGACAACCAAGGAAGCTTGGAAGCTTTGAAGACTATGTGTCTTGGTGCAGATCGAGTAAAACAAGCAAGGGTACAGACCTTGAAGGCAGACTTCGAGTCACTAAGCTTGGGTAAAACGGAGCAACTTGATGATTTCTATATTAAATTAAATGGAATTGTAACAACCATTCGATCTCTGGGTGAAGAAGTAAAAGAATCATATGTGGTGAAGAAACTCCTCCGTGCAGTTCGGTCAAAGTTCCTAAAAATTTCTTCGACAATTGAGCAATTTGGAGATTTAGAAAAGATGTCTGTTGAGGAGGCCATTGGGTCGTTAAAGGCTCATGAAGAACGTTTGAAGGGGCAAGGACAAACAAGTGGTGGAAAGTTAATGATGACACAGGAGGAGTGGGTGAAAAAAGAAAATGAAGACGGAAAACTTTTACTCACTAGAGATGAATGGCAGAAACGAATGAACAGAGGTGGATCAGATGGGTCCTTCAATAGACAAGGCCGTGGAGGAAGAGACAAAAGTAAAGTAAGGTGTTACAATTGTAGTATTCTGGGACACTACGTAGCAGAGTGCAAAAATCTCGTAGATTCAAGGAATAGAGACAAGAAGCGAATGTAGCTGAGATTGAGGATGAAGAAGCGGCGTTGTTGGCAAAGCATGAGAAGAAAAATAGTGATATGTCATTGCAACATGAACACAAGGTGGTGTCAAAACAGTTGTCAGATGGTGAGAACAAGCAAGTGGAATATGATGTTTGGTACTTGGACAATGGGTCAAGTAACCACATGACTGGACAGAGATCAAAGTTCAAAGAATTGGACGAAGGAATCACATGTCGAGTTAAGTTCGGTGATGGCTCAACTGTGCAGATTGAAGGAAAGGGCTCCATAAGCTTAAAACGCAAAAATGGAGAGGAAAGGATCTTGAATGAGGTATATTACATTCTAACTCTCCGTAATAATATTATAAGTTTGGGTCAACTTACAGAAGAAGGTAATAAGGTGCTTATCGATGGAGATTTTCTGAGAGTTTATGATAAACAAGAAAAATTAGTAATGAAAGTTAAGCGGTCATCGATTAGATTATATAAGCTGAGTATTGAGACCTACAGTCCCACATGTTTGTTTACGAAGTTAGAAGATGCGTCTTGGTTATGGCACTCCCGTCTGGGACACGTTAATTTCCAAGCTTTGACATTAATGTCTAGTAATAATATGGTTCAAGGCTTTTCAAAATTATTCAGCCAAAGAAAATTTGTCATGGATGTTTGATGTCTAGGCGAACTAGAATGGCATTTTCAACTAAGACTGAGTGTAGTACAAAAAGGAAAATGGGTTCATGGGCCTAACTGCCTTCCTACAATCACTCTGATCTTTATTTTCTTCCTACAAATCCTCTACTGACTAAAGACCAAATCTCCGGCTGTAGAAACTAAATAGAAACCAAACCAAATGACTATAATAAAATGCAAGTTTATGATTAAATGTCAACATAGTTTTGGAGCATGAGATGTAAATTTTTTGCACTTGTCTTTTTGCATTTTGATTTTTTTCCTTGCAATATTGCAGTCAAGACAAAGGAGTTGATCTTGAACGCAAATGGGTCGAATTTAGCGATGTTAGTTACCATATTAAGGTGATTTAACGGATGGATGTCTGCATCATTATTTATTGTGAAACAGTATTGAGTGAGTTAACACTCAGAGTAGCTGACTCACTTAAAGATATGGTATTTTTCAGGGATCTATTGAAACCCCTGAATATCTGACTCTATCAGTATCATTTCCCACACCACCTGAAGAAACTGTATTTGAAAAAGGGCTTCCTTGTGGTGCCACAGAAGCTGTAAAAGAAGCCTATGGTGACGTGGTTGAATCTATTGTTCCTCCAAACGATGGCTTTAGTATCACACTCAAACTGATTTTGTCCAAATTTCCTAAAAATAAAGGTTCAACTAGTTCCTTTACGAGTTTGTTGTGGTTGTGACTTTTAGTCTATAGTCAAACTCAAACTTGTCATAATTTTTTTTTTCATTTCTTGTTTATTTTAAATAGAGAAGAGAAATGAAATCTTGGTGAAGATTGCAGCTGTGAGGGATTTGGTACTAGGTGCTCCATTAAGAATGATTCTAGAAAATCTTTCCTCCAGGACTCTTGCCGAAGATAGGCTCATTGCACTTGTTCATCGGCCAAAGGAGTGCTTTTTCCTTATTCCTCGGGTGATTTTCTTGCTCTGGTATAGTACTGTTGTCTAGTGACATCAATTGTCATCTAATAATATCTGCAGTTTTTTGCATGACCAATGCAGGTCTTTGTTGTACTATCTAAAATTTTAATCTTCTACATCTCCTGCCTGCTCTTGTCATTATTCTAGTTATTTACTTGTACAAATAATGTTCGACATAGGACTACTGTTTCTTCTATTCTAAATTGTTGCAGTTTGGTGTTATTTTCGAAAGGAGAAGATCGTTTTATATTTTGATGTTTTCAGACTTATGTTATCGATTTCTATACATTTATCATGATGTTAAAGGCTGTAAGCAACTGCAGTTCATGTATTCTAAATTAACAGTCCTTGAATCTTTTATTTCTACATTGCTTCATATAGTGTCTGAGGAACCACTTCCATTAACAATTAAGTAAGATCTTGCAGTTGAATTTGACAGGAAGAGAAGGTTACTGTGATTTATCCTATGAAATTCGAAGATTCTATTGATACAGTGCTTGCAACGTCTTTCCTACAGGTACTGGAAGTCTGGAACTATAAATAAGGACACGATGACATAGCATATATTAATCACCTGTCCCTTTTTTTGTAAAATATCACCTGTCCTTTTACTAAAAACATTGAAATAATTGATAACTTTCACTGTTTTTTACAGTATTCCAAGTGACCTGTTAAGGATGCAGGTCTGCCATTAAGTTTGTTATCTTATCTCGAGTCTTTGTTACAAATTTCAAACCACAGGCTTAGGTTGGCCTTACTTGGTCATATTTTTGTAGTTATGGGGAACTAGTCTAAGTAATCTAACTGATTTCGCTATACTCCTCCGTCACATTGTACTACAGTTAGGATATCAGTGCTTTTTGTTGAATCCTGTCACCAGATATACTTTAAAGTGGACTTCATAAGTATTAATCATTGAGCTTGGAATTCTTTTTGGTGAGTTTACATTGGCATGTATACACAATTCTAATCTTAATGTCATGTCTAAATAATAATTTATCTATCTTTAGGAAGTTTTGCTTTTTTGTAACAAAAATGAGTCAGTTATAATTTATATTTAGAGTTATTATGAGTCAGGACTTGGCCGAAGCAAGGCGTACTGCTAGCCTCTATACAGCACCTTCCTGTACGTGGTCTTCTACTCCTCCTGCTGAACTGGACAATGTTACCGCTGAATCATTGTCTGTAAATGCTGGATTCTTTACCTTTGGTAATATCCTAATTTTTTGGGGCTCAGTCTTTTGAACTCTTTACTGGTTTAATATTGTATCTTAACTGCTGCAGTCATTCTCCCACGACATGTAGAAGGCAAAAAGCTAGATAGAACTGTTTGGATTTTATCAACATTTCATGCTTATGTCAGCTATCATGTTAAGGTAAGGTTTCTCTGGTCCTACATAAGTGTTGTAAGCTTAATTAATTAATTCAACGAAATTTCTACATATGCAATCATAAAAATTCTGTAATTGTGGTCTTGAAAGAGAAAAAGTGCTTACATTCGGTCTTGTTAATTCTATAAATCATAACATTCTTTAGAAGCAAAAAAAGTAAAAATTATGGTTCGATGTTGTTTACTAGGTAGAGAATTTAGGAGGATCAGACCAAGACCAGAGAAACATGTTGAAATGCCTGGAATTCTTTCTATTTAGAAAATAAGGTGTCACTTAGACTGGATTAGAATTAATGTGTAAATGCCTTGCCAATTTTGCTTTCAGAAACATTTGTATATCATAGGTATTGAAGTGCCCTTCTGGATGTGCTGACTATAATATAAGTGTATAACTTTGATTTGCTAATATGTAGAGAGCTTCAGACGGAGTGGCACCTTGGCCACCATTTATGCTAATTACTACAGACAGATTGTTAGTCTGCAATATATTTCAATCTTCGTCTTCTTTAATTGTCATATCATATTTTTTTATTTTAAATGTTTGTATTCGGACTTCAGTTTATCGTAATCATATTATGGTTTTCCAAACAGTGTGCTGAAGCTTTCATGCATTCAAGGATGAGACGTCGTGTGGACCGTTTGATTCAGGTTGTATCCTGCAATTTTGTTTTGTTTGGTTTAGTGCCAAACTTAAGTTGCTTTCTAATTATTCCTAAAAAAACCAAAACTTAACACACCTACACAAATAATCACCAAGTACTTTGTGTTACTTGAATGCACACTTGCTAGATCATCGCATATTCTGTTATACAGAGTTACCCATATAATACTGGACCAGACCAGCATAATTTATATCTCATTTCACATTACTAAACCTCAGACTTCGATGAAGCCAGAAAAATCATCACTCTTTCCGTCGATTATGGTTTAAAGCAATTGGTCACTAATTTATGCCTCCGGTATAGGGTGAAGACATTTTTTAATTTTTTTTCACTACAATATAATGATAATGTTTCTAAAAATTTTCACAAAACAAAATAAGTATGTGAGACTTGGTAAGGTGGTTCATGGTAAGGAAGTGACATGCAGCGTAAGATGCATAACTTTTAAAATTTTATTGATATTTGTATCTCCGTTTATATCCTTTAGATACAAAATTTGATGTGGTATTTCTCTATATTCTATTGATGTTCCTAACATTATGCAAACCTTCGTCCTACGTCGTAACTTCTTCTTTTTTCGGTTTATCTGTATCCACATCATTTCGATACTAAAGACACTTTTACGTTTTGTCTTAGGCTCTGGATCGTGCGAAACCAGAATCAGAGAAGTCAGAAGAATGTGCAGAAAACAGATCCTTTAAAGGAATGGTGTGCAACAAACAAATGAGTCTTTACTTCTTTAACACATTAGTTAGAGATAAATTGACTAATTATGGTTTTTATGTACAATAATTCTCAGAGCTTCAAGAACATAGACCCTAAGTTTCAGAGCTTCAACAACATAGATCCTAAATTTCAGAGCTTCAAGAACATAGACCCTAAATTTCATAGCTTCAAATAGACTGAATCAACGAAAACTTGGAACTGCTTGGTAAAGATGTAATAAGATTTGCTCCTGGTGAAGACAAGTTGTATTTCAGCTGGAGGATCAAAGAAGAGGCACTTGGAACCTCCTCTACTGAGTAGTGATCATTAACCATCATTCGTTTTTATGCATTGCTTTGTTTCCTTCGCAAATTTAATTGATTGCTGTTTGTTTTGAGAGTTTTTATTAATTGTAGGCACTCAACGCTAGTTTTCGTTACAAGATTTTTTGTGAAAGACAATCTTTATATGAAAAATAAGGGTAAGACTGCGTACATTGGGACCTTCTTAAACTCTTCTAACAAGGAGACTAGTGCAAGATAAATGTTTTTACGAGCTTTTATTAGTATGATTAATGGATAATCAACCTCAAGCAACTATTCAAAGCTTGATTAGATTTAAGGATAATCATACACTAATTGTTCCTGTTGGTTATTAGTGAAAGACAGTCTTAAAACAAGTAAAGACAATAACAATGAACAAGGGAGCTCAGTTAGTAAATTCTAGTGCTCTTTATATATTTCATAACAAGTTGTACCCCTACAGTCCCTGTCTGATCATTTTTTAAGGGGCCACCTTAATTATTCCTTCTGTGCTCTTATTGTATATACCTTTGCAAAACATGAATGTAATTTTGAATTATTGTAACAGTAATCAGTAGGTGACAACGAATATAAGCATAATGGTGTCTTAAAAACAAGACTAAACAATGTGACGTCCATTTGATTTTTTTTAATTTGTATTCTAATGATATTATTAAAGGTTAGATCAGTCCTGGGTCTTTCTCATGTTCAGCTTCTTCCCCCGTTACAGTTTTGCCTCCTTTGTGAAACAATTTTGATACCAAAAATATTAATGTTTCATTACATTTCGACTTCTTTAGAGATGCAATCTGCGTACATCTTAGTCTTTCCGGAACTTGATAAAACCTATATATTTTTGGATTAAAACTGAAATTTTGTACTTTAACTTTTATCTCACGTTGGGCACTGTAAACTGTATATTTCTCTTTATTTTGAACTTTATACTAAGAAGATGGGTAACTTTGACTTTGATTGAGCAGAGACCCTCAGAACAGCTCCAATGATTAAAGTTTTCTTTTTTGGGGAAGTTGACATTGCGTTTGTAATCACTAATTCACTACCAAGATTTTAAATTTCGAATCTAGTACATTTCTCTAGTCATTATCAATATAAATAAACAGATATACTGGAAAAGTGCTAAAATATGCACAAAATTATTAAAGCAAAACAAAATTGCAGGAAAAAAAATTACATTAGTAGGCACAAAGAGACAATTAGAAACAACAATAACCATTTCTCGGCACGCTCCTAATGTGGCCTGGAACACGGAAAACTGCTTCTCTGCCGTGGCGACGCCGTTAGTTTTGCTCTTTCTGAGATGTGTTTGTACATTTGAACCCATTTCGGTTCGGCCGGTACGAGGCGGTCGGATTTTCTTCCGAGCTAATTGATTTAAATTAAAATTAAAATAAAGAATACTACTATTCAGAATCACTTTCCATGCTCTCCATTCCTTTCAATCCTCTTCGCTTTGGCTACATAAGGAGGAGAAAAAACTTAATAAAACAAATGCAGATAAGACTATTTCTAATTCTTCTTTGTTTTCGTATATTATTATTAGTATTGACTTTCATAATCTTCACTTGGCCTCAGTATTAGTGTAGAATTTTTAACATCAATGATGATAATGCTTTAATTAAACAATACTATAAGAAACAACAGTTAGAGCATTCACATCCCATTCCCCATCCCAACCTCAAAAACTTACTAAAAATAATAAATCCCCAAAATTATCAAAAAGTTTCTACATCCCATTCCCCATTTTCCATTCCCCTATCCCTATATTCTTTTTTATATTACTTCTTTCTCTCTCTTTCACTTACAATTTTAACTATCAAAACTCACCCACTATTATAAATACAATTTAATATTATTATATGAGGAGAGAGAGTGTATGAGGATGGGATGAGGCATCAACTTTGGTCACTAAATATGGGGACTCAAACTTTGGTCCCTAAATCAAACCCCAAAATGGGGAATGGGATGGAGGATTGTTTTAGAAGAAAAGTTGGACAAATCCTCAAATTATAAGGATGGAGTTAGGGATGGGGATGGGATATGAATGCTCTTAGAGGTATGGGTTAGCTGGATTAGTGGATTACCTTTTTGGTGGTGCATTTCTTCTCCTTGACTTCATACCTTGCCTTGGTCACATCAACCAACCAAGTCCCTGGAAAACAATACTGCCAAGTGCCAATAAAATAAACCAAACATTATTACTACATAAAAAACTCATCCACAAACACACACATATCAAAATATATAAATTTATAATTGTAGATAATAGAGAAAATTCCAAATATTTAAACACAACAAAAATAGATTATTTTTATTTATTTTACAAAATGAGCAATACCTGAAGCATTCTATCAACAGCCTTGGGCCTTTTCTTGGGTCTATGAGGAAGCTTTGTCCCTTTCATGAGAAGAAAATCCTCTTCTTTCTCCTTCCTTGTTAAAGGAATATGAACCTTTGGCCACTCATGCACCTCTCCACCACCATTCACAGCCACCGCAGTTACGCCTCCGGCCACGATTTTCGTACTACCAATATCCTCATAATAATTATTATTATTAGTAGTAGCAGTGTTACTACAACCAGCTTCTTGTGGTAAAGCAGAATCAATATTATTCTGATGATCGTTCATACTGAACCCTGCAACTTGTTCTTGATGCACCAATCCATTTAGTTTTACCTCACTTTTCAACGAAGCTGAGCCTGAAGAACAAACTACAGCTGTAGCACAAGTGCTTCCAATCTTTTTCTGATCGTTTTTTTCCACAACTTTCTGCGGTGATCTTTTCACAAGCTTGGATCTAGATGAAGAAGCTGCTGCTGCTGCTGCAACAACTCCCTTGCTGCTACTAATACTTCTAGGTAGTTGGGAGCCACTTCCACCACCGGATCGATCTTCCGAGTTCCTCCTACAAATATTCATGTGACAAGAAAAAAAAAACAAGAATTATAATCAAGAATTTACAAGGTTGTGAACAAATGTTTGAGCATAAAAGTTGTGACTTTAGGCTTGTTTTTTCAAGAAATCTAAAGGGTTTGCATATATGATGTAGAATAATGTAATTCCAAAGATGCATATACATGTGGTGATGTGGGTGTATGTGTAAAATAATAATTCATGTGAATCAAGAAACAGACAGGCTTTGAATTCTCACCCCATTAAAAGAAGAAAAGCACATAGGATTATCAGATAACAATACTAGAAAAAAGTGTGACTTCTTCAGATGTAAGATTATAATTTATACACACATCAAAATTGACCCCAACAAATATAAGGAAAATAAAGGCAAGTATTATAGAATAATAAGGACTTATTTTTTGAAGGACCAAAGAAGAATAAGGTGCAGCAACTATGAGACTTTAGATAGAAACTGATGGGTTAGGGTTTGATTATCTTTACATAGGGGCAGAAAAGGTATATCACTCACATAAACTTTTCTTCAAAACACAGATCGATCTACCAAGTAAAGGGCTTGAACATAATATGATTTCTCTCCCAAGGCAAAAAAGGAATCATCATATCAACATTTACAAACCTATACAATATTATATACAAATAATCTTGGATATTAATGCTATCACTATTACCACTAGAAGAAAAAGCATTGCACAAAAACCAAACCCAATTACAAAGAAAAGAAAGGAAATATATATTAACCGATGTCACTTAATATTCTACGGTAAATTATTGTAGTTTACGAATCATATATAAATCAATAATACAAATCACGATTTTTTGTAGTTTGTAAGGTAGAATAATTTGTCATTGACCGAAAATATATATTCACGAAAAACTTCAAAAATATTCAAAATTCGAAAAAAAACGAGAAAGATAACTTGCATACCTAGTCACAAAAGGAGAATTATCTTTACCAGAAGACTTGTGACTTCCAACTTTGCCAGTAGATGTGGAACTATTGGCTGGTGCTGATGCTGTATTTGAAATTTTATCAGGCAAAATAGAAGATGGTGGGGGCATTATATTTGAATTCTTGGTCTCTATTAGTCCTATGGTGGTTGTTGCAGGGGTAGGCAAAGTAATGGATCTTCTTGGAACCTTCATCATGGCTTGTAAATGAGTTGATGAAGATGATGAAGAATCATCAGCTAAGCCATTGCCACCAGTGGCAGCTCCAGCTGACCGGTTTTCGACAGACCTCGAAACTCTTGACCTTTTCCTATGACCCCATTGTAACAACATGTCTCCACTACCACCACCACCTCCATTTTGAAGTGTACTAGTGGTGTTATTGTTCAATTCATGGTTACTTTTTGGTAAAAAATTTGGGACACTGCTTGAATTCGTCGAAAACTTTTGATCTTGGGCTGTTTTCGAAGATCTAAATTTTGGAATCCTTTCAGGGGCTTCGACAAAATTTGGGATTGTTCTTGTAGTACCATCTACATCATCAATCCCTTTGTTGTTGCCAATAATATCATCATCTTCTTTGCAAGTTCTCCAGTGGGATCTTCTTCCATCGCTTAAAGGCAAATTCTCCGGGCTCAATCCTTGATATCTGTGACAATCCAAAACAAAATTGTTACATAAACAGGTTGATATTCAAGATTATAAGAACAAGATTTAAACTTTTTTCATCTATAGGAATGAAAAAACTGGGATCACATAAAGATAAGATCATAAAACTGAATTGACTTGAAACATTCTTATCCTTAAAGATCTCAAGACTTCATCTTTACTTCATTCTAACCTAAATTAGTGACAGCCCATTTCATCAAACACCAAAAAAATCATTCCCAAAATAGAATTTACCAAAAAAAAAAAAAAAAGTTTCAAGATTTGACATTTTGGTTAGAACAAATGAAGAAAATTAGAAATCTTTAAGAAATGAGTTCTTTGGCAAATCACACACACAAGTACAGAACAGAAGATGAGACGTGAAAACTTGGATTGCCATCTTGAAAACTATACATACACATTCTGTATGTAAATTCTTACTAGAACAACAAAGGGCAATCAAGAAAGCCCTTAAAAGTGCTCAATTCAGAAGATTCTCAATTATACACATACATACGAAGAGATTCATAAGTATATTTATACACACAAATGCAAAAGAATTGTTGATCTCAAAAAAGACTAATCAAACACATGTATATACTATGAACAACACAAATCAATTTGATCTCACTGAACAAACTCTATCACTGGTCCCATAACATTAGCTCAACTGGGTACCCAAAATTTCAACAAAAACTCATTGTTTTAGTTCATTTCACATATCAAAACACACACAAAAACAAAAAACACACACTAAAAATTTTCTGGTAAAAAAAATGAAGAAGAAGAAGAAATGGAAGGTGGTAAGACCTCATCATGTCTCAACAAGTGATTTGAACCAAACCCAAGAACAGAACAACTTAAGTTTCAATGAATAAAATTATATGTATGTATATAACTATACATACAACAAGGCCAGTTGAGACAATGAATCAATATGAGAAGTAACTGAAAAAATCATTCAAATGGGCTATCTTGAAAATGAAAATCTAGGTAATGCCATGAAAAAAAGAGAGAATTTGAAGATGAAGAAAGCTAGGGAGAGAGAGAGAGAGAGAGAGAGTTGCAGGAAGAAAAATATGGAGGAGGAGCAAGAACAGGAGAAGCAGGGGAGAGATAAGTTGGATTTATTCTATATATTTTTTATGACTAATCTGCCCCTTTGTTTTGATTAATTTATCTTATTGTGCCACATCAGATCCTCTTGTTTGATTTTTCTTTTCTTTTTTTCTCAATCAATTTTATCACTTTCCATTTATACTAGTTAATTAATTAATATTTTTTACTGCATTAGTAGACGGCTGTATCTTGTGTATCTTTGGAAAGTACAAGAATGCTCAAATTAGATCTATTCAGTTTCGATTGTGGACCTACGTGTAGAACAGCGTACTTGTAATTTTTATACATATTGGGAAGTTAAAGACATGTATACTGTTTACTACAAGAAATAGGGCTTTTGTCTACCGTTTAATTAGTAAAAATATGATATATTCAATTGTTATTAGATAATAACGATCGATATATATTGTTCGTAAAAAATTTGATTGTTGTTACATATTTTGGTTGCAATTTGTATTGATTGGCTGAAAACTTTATCTCACGTGTATTATCCACGTGGATTATGTGAGATGACGGGATTCATTTACTGACTCGTGAAACCACGTCATATGAATCCCATAAACACGTATCAGGAGTAGGGGTGTGCATCGGGTGGTTTGGGCAGTTTGGGACGGCTAAACCAACCAAACCATAAATTTCGGATTTTTAATTTTTCAAACAATAACCAAACCAAAAACCATATCATTCTAAAAAAACCAACCAAATTATAACGGTTTGGTTTGGTCGGTTTCGGTTTAAAACCGTTATTAAATATATATTTATACTTGATGTTATTTATTTTCTCCAACACTAAATACAAGATTCAATTTTATTTTAAAAGAGCCAACAAAATAAATGCACAAATAGTAGCACAAAATATCATCAAAAATAGTTATAAAATAAATTATACTCCTCAAATATTTTCATTAAATCATAAAATAAGTCTCAAAAGTCTTATATATAGCTTTCTGGTACTTTATTCTTTTAACTGGTTTTTGACATGAAATAAAACAAGTTAACCACTATAAATCTAACTAAATACAAAACACACGTGCACACACGTAAACATAGTTAAGGCATATAATATTATAGTCTATAAGTGTGTTGAAGGTAGGTGTGTTGAAGAAATAACCACACGAAAAATACAATATATATATATATATAATATTTTTATACGACTTGATGGTCGGGTTGGTTTAATCGGATGGGTAAACTAGTGAAACCAAACCCAAACCAAAATTTTCGGTTTTTAAAAATATAAAACCATAACCAAACCAAACCGAAAAAAAACCTAAATTTTCGGTTTGGTCGGTTTGGTTTGGTCGGGTTGGTCGGTTTTTGGAAAACCATGCTCACCCCTAATCAAGAGAATAATAGCATTATAATAAAACATAATTGCGATCAAAATTTCGACAAATTCCGACCGCGTACTCGATCATTGTTATACCTTTATAAAATATCGTATCCTACAATTAATAATATTTTTTTTCTTATTAAAACATGTTAACTTTTAATTTAAAACATAATCTTGCAATAAATAATATATACCCAAAAATATCATACCATATCTTCTAATCACTAATAAAATATAATAAAAATTCGTGTAAACGAATAATGACCGTTAGATTTTTAGTAAAAAAAAATCAGATTCATTAGATATTTAGATAGATAAGGCAGTTATGTAGCAAGTCATATTTATCCTTTGTAAAAATTGTTTGAGTTATCTGTGTTGAGATAATTTCTGTACAAATTGTACTTGACAAATATTATAAATAGATAACATATACAGTTGGAGAGGCGTGAGAAAAACCTCTACAAAAATCAACCCTCTCTTCTATCTCATCTTATTGTATTTCTTTCACTTGGTATGAGAGCATAAACACCTGGGATATTGTGGCAGAAGATACTGTATCTTCAGCCAATGTATTCACTCCCTCATCATCTGTCCAAACTCAATTATTCCCCTCTCCTATTCCAGGCTTACCCAATTTGGCATATATAGCTATTAAACTTGACAGATCCAACTACGTGTTGTGGAAAAGTCAATTGCTTCCCATACTTTATTGGACTGATATGTTGAGTATGGTAGATGGCACAATTACTCCTCCAAAGGCCACCATCACTAAAAACTCAATTGAAATTCCAAATCCAAAATATTTAGAATGAAAGAAAAAAGAGCAGATTCTTCTTGGTTGGTTACATGCTACGCTCACTGCCCAAGTCTTTGCTCAAGTTGTAGACCTAATCTAAGACATGGAATGCGTTGGATCGTGCATATATGTCACAAACAAATGCAAGATACTATCAAATCAAGCATGAGCTTTCAAACATTCGAAAAAGAGCTTCTTCGATTACTGAATACATGGATCATATTCGAATGCTAGCAGATGAACTTTCTCTTATCCAACAGCCTCTTACAAATAGAGACTTAATTGGATCTGTTCTTAATGGGCTGAATCTTGACTATGATGTCATTGTCAATTCTGTTTAGACCATGGCCACGCCTCCTTCATTTGAGCAACTATACAGTATGCTTCTCAATCATGAAAAATGGTTAAAAATTTATCATCAATCGAGCCCAAACCGTGAAGCTGCAGCCCTCTTTGTTTCTGGCAATCGTCGTACAAATAGCTATTCCAACTGTCATGCTCAAAGATTCTCGAACACTGGTGATCAAGGAAGTGGATGTCAGATATATTATAGCAATCGTGACACCAAGGGATCTTTTCGTGGTCATGGACGAGGTCGCACTAATAGACCTTCACATTCTAATGTGAACATCACCTGTCAGATTTGTGATAAGATTGGTCACAGTGCACTAACTTGTCGTGAACGCCACAAATGCGTAATAAGCTGATGATCTTCCATCTGCTTGTTCAGCCATGAGTCTCTTCACTCCCTCTAATTGTACGTGGTTTCCCGATTCCGGTGCTACAAATCATATGACACTAGATGATATAAATATGGTGCATCAACAGCCATATACCAGTTCTGATCAGATCACAGTTGCAAATGGTAACACTTTACCTATACATTTTGTTGGTGATATTCATATTTCTACTCCATTTCAATTTAAATTAAAAGATAATTTATATGTGCCAAATTTAAAAGCAAACTTACTATATGTGTCTCGTTTTGTTCGTGATAATAACTATGCCATTTCTTTTGACTGTGATGTTTTCTCTATTAAGGATCGTCGAACAAGGAAAGTTCTACATCAAGGACCTAGCAAAGATTCTTTATTCCCTTTGCAAGCACAACGTCTCCAGTCTTTTCCTTTTCCAGTCCTGTCACAGTCGTGGTTCTAAAGAATAATTCTCTCGACAATTGGCACAAACGTCTCGGTCATCCCAGTCCTCATGTTCTGCGGTACCTAGTTCAAAATAAATTTTTAGATGTCATTGGAACCAAAACTTTGTCTAGTAATTTGAGTTGTTCAATTAATAAAAGTTGTCGCTTGCCTTTTTTACGGTCTATTACTGAATCTCCTGGTCCTTTACACCTCATTCATTCAGATTTATGGGGGCCTACTCCCAAACTGTCTCATAGTGATTATAGATATTATCTAATTTTTGTGGATGATTATTCCCGGTATACATGGATATACCCTCTAATTAAAAAATTTTAAATTCTTGATTATTTTCGTAAGTTTAAACTTGCTGTTGAAAATCAATTTGGCACTAATATAAGTATCTTCAAACTGACGAAGGAAAGGAATATGTTAACAAATTGTTTGTAGATGTACTCATAGATAGTGGTATTTCACACCGCATCACTTGTTCTCATACTTTTGCACAGAATTGTAAAGTCGAAAGGAGGCATCGTAGTATTGTTGAACATGGTCTTGCACTATGTCATCATGCATTTTTTCCAGAAAGTCCTGGATGAAAGATTTTTCTACTTCTGTGTATCTCTTGAATAGGTTACCCTCATGCCTCTCCGGGTCTACAACATAAATCTCCTTATGAGAAACTTTACAATCAGATTCCAGATTATGCTACACTGCGCACTTTCGGATGTCAATGCTTTCCTTTTCTGGGAGGAACTAAGGAAGATAAACTTTCTCCCAAATCAATCCCATGTCTTTTTCTAGGTTACAATACTCCACATAAAGGTTATCGTTGCCTTGACCTCAAGACTTGTAGAGTTTATTTTTCTCACCATGTTCACTTCAATGAAGAGGTTTTTCATTTTGCTCAACATCTCACACACGACTATCTTAAACCATCTATTCCCATTGAGAATTGGATTGAACCCACTAAACCTACATTGGCCATTCATCATGGCCTCTTATTACCACCTTTATTTAATCCACCCACTTCACAAGCTCCAGCCATCACATCACCAATACCAACAATGACAAATCTTCCATCCTTCCTGCTATCTACTTCTTCATTTATCCCTTCACAATCAGTTACCCCAGATATTCCTCACACATTACCAAGTTATATGCCAACTTCATTTCAATAGAGCCATGAACTCTTACCAACCACAAATCAATTGTCGGGCCAAACCATAAGAGACCAAGTTATCTAGGTACATCCCATGGTAACTCGACTTCGTGATGGCATTTGTAAACATAAATAGCCCTTTACATGCGTTACCAGTAAGCACCCACTACCAACATGTCTTTAGAGTCTTCTTATGAAGGAAGAACTGTTAGTCACAGAGGCATGCCTGTATACATCTAATAACAAGCCTAATTGTTTGTAATACTTTGCATTACCTACATGACCTCTTCACTGAGGGAACCTCTAATTGTAGAGTTTCTACTTGCTGTAGTACTTATAACAGGCATCAAATTCTACCTGTGTAACTGTAATTAAAATCAGAGAATAATGCTTGAAAGAAGTTCCAAGGATCATGCCTCAAGCTTGAAGATCAAGACTGTCAAAATAAACATAGTTGGAATTTGGAGAATGAAGATTTGCCTAAGTACCAATTCGAGAAGTATGTTTGTTATATTCGAGAAGTCTAGCATTCGAGAAGTCAGGGAATCGATATCTCAAAAGACACTGTTCGATATCTCTGGAGGTCAACTAGTCAAAGTCTCATTCGAGAACTCAGAGATTCGACATGTCTAACACTCTATTCGAGAACTCAAGAAGTCAACAAGTCAAAGTATCATTCGAGTTCTCTAACAGTCAACAAGTCAATGCCTATTCGATATCTCAAGGATTCCTGAAGAAAAGACTTATTCGAGAAGTGATTCGATATGTCAGTTCAACAGTATTCGAGAACTCAGAGTTATCGATTAAGCCAAGTCTAGTTCTCGAATCACCAACAGAGTTACTTCTCGAATACAATCTTGGAGACAAAATACTGAAGAATTGTACAAGTCAGAGACCTGCAACAAGCCAAGACGCTTTATGGACCACATACTGTAAAGCACGTTGGAAAGCCTACAAAGAAGCTTGGAGAGATAGTACAAGAGACAAAGAGCTAAAGAAATGGATCTGAACAGAGTTCTAAGAAGTCAAATCTGTAACAGTTTGGATGTTTACTCAAGTAGGATAGACACATTAAAAAGCAAATTTGTTTGCTACCTTATTTGTTGTAAGCAAGTTGTTCACGTGATATAAGTGAACAACCCTACTTCTTTAGCAAGTATCAAACAGAGTGACCTAGAGTTTTTACATGTAATATCTCTCTGAGAAAGAAGCTGAGAATACTAATATTTGTATTCACAGATTGTAGCAGATCTTTATCTAATACAATATTAGATTAAAATGATATCGTGTTTTTGTGTGTATATTCCGCACTTACATAATCTGTTAAACACAAACACACACTCTGTTACACAACCAGATTCAAACCAATTTAAAACAACCTTCACCTAAAACACTTATCAGAAAAAGAAAATTTTGAGAATCCATTCACCCCGCCCTCTGTATTCTAGTGTGCGTTCAATACTCAACAAGTGGTATCAGAGCAGGCTGTTTATTTAAAAACAGAAAAAGATCATGAATACACCAAAGACTACAGGAACAGTGAAGGTCCCTAAGTTCGACAAAGAGAATTACAACCTCTGGAAGATTAAAATGTTGTTGTTCGACAAAGAGAATTACAACCTCAGAAGGGTAAGGAGTTTCTAGAGCTTGAAGCTAAGTATGAGGCCCTTCTGAAAAAGCAAACACAAGGCAAGGCCTACATAGCTGAAGGAAAGTGTTGGGATGACTCTGATAGTGATGGAGAGGAGCAAGAATTCTGTAACTATGCCTTGATGGCTGATTCCAAGGATGAACAATCTCTGTCTGACTCTCAGGTACTATCTCTCACTACCATAGATATGTCTGTTTCTGAGTATAAATGCAAGGTTAAACAACTATCTATTGAAATGTTTAATATTCATACTAGTATGACTGCTGCTAATGAAGAGATTGCCAAACTGTCTGCTAAAAATGAATTGTTAAACAAGAAGAATGAGGAACTTGAGCTAACTGCTATGAAAGTAGATAACCTTAAGAAAGCAGTTGAATATTTGCAAAATAAGGTTCTATGTGCTAGTCAGGTTGAGAAGGCTCTTAAGGATGAACTAGCTGAGAATGAATTCAAACTGAAAACCTTTAAGAACTCCTCTAGTCTACTGCAGTCCTACAATGAGAAAAACAAGATGCTAAACCAGGGCCTGCTAACCAACCCCATCCAACAAACACTTTACCAAACACAGAGCCACCTACATCATCCTCTCAACAGGTTGGTGTTAGTAAAAAGGAGAAGAAGAGAAAACAGGTTGCTTCTGAACCTCTAAAAATCTTAACTGAAGCAGCCTTGGCTATAGAACTAGGTTTAGAAAGTGAGGCACCTGAGTCACCTTTACACAGACCAAAGAAGAAGAAAGTTAAGCAAACCACCTCTTCAGTCACACAAATGGCTGAAGTTGTAAAATTAGGGGCATACAGTTCACTAGATGTATCCTCTCAACAGGATGCATCTATAGAATCAAGCATCATCCCCAATGCACAATCCTGTAATTAGTCAGCACATGGGAGTGATAAGGCTGGCACAACACAGAGTGGAGAGCACATCAATATTGAAACTCCCTCTATTTCTCAGGTGAAGTTGCCAAAATCCATTCTAAAAGACACTACTCTTCCAGAATCTAACACTCAAATTTCTTTGGAGCCTGCAACTCAAGCAATTGAGGAGCAAGGCATTGATCACCAAGAATTTTCTTCTCTTGGTGAGCCAATGGACTCAAGTGACTTAGTGCATGACACTTTTCTCACCACCCAGGAACCACATTTAGATTGTGAGGGAATGCTAGCTGGGGCATATCCTAATGACACTATAAAAAACACAGAGGATTCACTAGTTTTCACTAGAGACTCTGTTCCTGTGTCAACTATTGGTGTAACTCACCCCACTTCTGTGGAGACACCAGTAGTAGAGTCATTCCATCCGGTTACAGAAGTTGCATCTGTAACTGAGGAGTCTAGCTTGCCTAGCTCTAGCTCTGACTTTATGTCACAATGGCTGAAGCCTGTGCAACATGACAGTGCTTCAGGATCAGGGTCTGTTCCACCACAATGGACGGTTGAAGCACTTCAAAGCTTAGTTGTAGATCAGATTCCTGAGTTTTTAAAAATAGCTCAACATCTTGTCACCTCCAACATTTCAAATTCTGATTATGAAGCCATTCTGCTATGCCATAAGGAAGATGTGGAGATGTAAAAGGAGAAACTAGCAGATGAGGCTGAGACAGATGGGAATGTAGATGCCTGGCTGCAAGGGAAGTATGATATTACTCTCAATGAAGCTCTCAAATATCTAAGAGAGGAATATCTCACCTCACTAGGTTCAAATGCTAAATCTCTTACTCCTGGTGAGGTGTATGAAGCAATGAATGATTCTTACAAGGGATTCCTCAAGGCTGCACACTATTTTGGCAAGGGTGTTAAGACAGAAGTCAACAAATTATGTAATGAAATAGCAAAGACAGTGGGAGAAATCAAAAGAGAATTTGCTGCCCAGTTTCCAACTATAGAACCTGTTCTCAAAACCATAAAAGACTGCAACTCTACCTGCATCAAGATGGACAATGGCTTAGCTTTGCTTCATGGTACTGTCAACAATCTAGCAACTCAAGTTTAGAATCTCTCTGGTCAGACTACTGATGCCAATGCTAGGATGAGACCCCTCTTTTCAAATCAGTATGGAGATAAGTTGGTGACTGAAGTCCCTGTGCACAATATGTCCAAGTTTGAAGTGATGAGGCTCAAGGAACAATCTCTATCTGGTTTTAAAGCTACTGAGCTATTCACCAAGGTGGATACTCTAGAAAAGGAAGTGAGCTCACTCAAACAATCAAATGCTCAGCTCACAGGCACTGTTGCATTCTTCCATGAAAAGTTGGACACTCAAGCTACCTCTACAGTTGAGGTTCTTCTTCATCAACAACAGATGCTATCTGCTATGATGCAGCATATGGGACTCCCTCTACCTGGAGATTCTGTCAACCCTACCTTCTCTCATCCAAAGGCCCCTGCTAAAGCCTCTGTGCCTGACAACAAGCCTAAGGGGGAGAGGAGGACTGTAAGGAGCTCAAAATCACAGGGGGGAAGCCTAGAGAGGAGAGACCTAAGGAGAAAGGCATAATTATTAAGGAGGGTGGTCAGTCAAAAACAAGGACTACACCTCATGTTCAAGGAAAAGGGAAAACCAAGATTGATGAACCTCCATCCTCTCTACCAGTGGTTACTTTACCAACTGTGCATGTCACTACTCTAGGTGGGCAGAAGCAATCCATCACTACTACTGTAGTTTCAGGGAGTATGACATCTGACAAGCCTCAAATCTCCAATACTAAAAGAGCCAAGCCTGTAGAAGTGAAGCTGATTACTGAGGCCAAGCTACAAGAAATTGCTAACTCAAATGTCTATCATGATGAAGCGGAGTTTCTGAAAGCCCTAAAGGAACAGGCTGGTGACACTCTACTCTATCTGAGGATTTTGAAGGATCAGATTGAGTATTTCACTGTGATACCCAAGAAGGTCAACAGCTCATGGTTCAAGGAAATACTGATGATTTCAAAATCTAAGATATGACATCTAAACTACAAAACTCTACAAGCTCTAAAGTTCACAGAGGTAGATGCCCTAATCAAACTGATTGAGAAGAGAGATGTAAATGAGAATAACAGGAGTCTGTACAATGACTTAAGGAATGAGCAACATGCTAGATTACCTGAAGTGTGCACTAATCCAAGAACCATTCTTTACCAGTCTGGTACCAAAATTCAAGATGTCAAGCAGCTGGTCATTCCTAGTCATCTTACTCTTTAGAACCACAGACTCATCATTGATATCGTTGATCAACTGCAGAAGAAGAAGGGGATAAGAACTGCTGAAGAAATAGAAGCACTGCATATTCTCAGAACATTCATTACAACTGGTGCAATTCCAGAAATAGGCAAGCCCAGGAGAAATAATGATGATAAAGATAAGGACAAAAGTGATGGGAGGAGAAGACATCACAGGAGTGATAAGGGTGATAAGGACAAAAAGAAGAAGAAGGATAGCAAGGATAAGAAAGGAGATGATGACCAAGGCAAAGTCTATGAGAGGAAGAATGGAAAAAACAAGCTATATCCATTGCTAGCAGTAATCTCACCATAACACAAGACTCCAAGTCTAGGGTGAATACTGTTAGTAATGACCTATCTAAATCTACATCTATGGCCTCTGCAACTGTTTTGCCACCTCAAGAAGAGAAGAAGATACAAATCAAGAAACCATCTGTATGTTTCCAAAAGCACACTGCTAATGGTATACTACAGTGGTCTACAAGCAAAGGTTATAAGTTTCTACCAAGCATTGAAGTGAAAAAGATTAAATTCAAGCATGCTGCAAGAAGAGTGAAGCCATCTAAATCAAGGGCCCTAACTATCATTCCAGGATTAAAACTCCAACCACTACATGAAGACTTTGATGAAGACCAACTACAATTCCTATTGGCTCAAAGAATCTACCATGTTGCCATTGTTGATAACTGCCTTGAAGTTAAATACACTGATAGAAGACAGAAGAAATTCAAGCAAGGGACATGTCAGCAGTGGGGCAAGCTAGATGATATAGAAAGGATTATTGCTATGTTGGATTCTAAAAATAGAGTGGAAAGAGTATGGAAGCTGGAGTTGATTGACTTTGTAAAGATGAAGAGAGATCACCAGGCAGAACGAAAAAAGAAAAGTGAGGAGCTATTAAAGAAAAGAGAGGAGGAGTTTGCTGTTATGGAAGCTAAGGCTGATGAGTTAAGAGCCATGGGTCTGTGTAGAGTCAAGTATAATCCTAACATTATTGAATACAAGAAATATGGAAGAACTGTGAAGATTAGAATGGACTACATCAGTTCCTACTCTGAGAAACAACTGAATGAAGTTCTTAAAGATCTATCAGGCTCTCCTCTAATTGAGGAACTCAATGCTACAGAAGACATTATTCTTGCTATGGAAGAAAATGCAAAGAAGAAAGCTAAAGAAGCTGAAGAAAAGAAGAAAAATGAGAATCTGCAAGCCAAAGCTCAAGAGATGAATCCATAAGGATATGGCTAGTAATTCTTCATAACTTGTAAGGATGCCTCTTTGTATTTTCAATCAAGTTACATACCTGTACTTTTCAAGTTTTATCTTTATGTATGATAGGCTTGTTATCAGACATGAAATTGTGACTAAGGGTCTTACTCACAATTTGGGGGAGATTGTTAGTCACAGATGCATGCCTGTATACATCTAATAACAAGCCTAATTGTTTGTAATACTTTGCATTACCTACATGACCTCTTAACTGAGGGAACCTCTAGTTGTAGAGTTTCTACTTGTTGTAGTACTTATAACAGGCATCAAATTCTACCTGTGTAACTGTAATTAAAGTCAGAGAATAATGCTTGAAAGAAGTTCCAAGGATCATGCCTCAAGCTTGAAGATCAAGACTGTCAAAATAAACACAGTTGGAATTTGGAGAATGAAGATTTGCCTAAGTACTAATTCGAGAAGTATGTTTGTTATATTCGAGAAGTCTAGCATTCGAGAAGTCAGGGATTCGATATCTCAAAAGACACTGTTCGATATCTCTGGAGGTCAACTAGTCAAAGCCTCATTCGAGAACTCAGAGATTTGACATGTCTAACACTCTATTCGAGAACTCAAGAAGTCAACAAGTCAAAGCATCATTCGAGTTCTCTAAGAGTCAACAAGTCAATGCTCTATTCGATATCTCAAGGACTAAAGAAGCTATTCGATATCTCAGGGATTCGATAAGTAAAATGCTCTATTCGATATCTCAAGGATTCCTGAAGAAAAGACTTATTCGAGAAGTGATTCGATATGTCAGTTCAACAGTATTCGAGAACTCAGAGTTATCGATTAAGCCAAGTCTAGTTCTCGAATCACCAACAGAGTTACTTCTCGAATACAATCTTGGAGACAAAATACTTAAGAATTGTACAAGTCAGAGACCTACAACAAGCCAAAACGCTTTATGGACCACATACTGTAAAGCACGTTGGAAAGCCTACAAAGAAGCTTGGAGAGATAGTACAAGAGACAAAGAGCTAAAGAAGTGGATCTGAACAGAGTTCTAAGAAGTCAAATCCGTAACAGTTTGGATGTTTACTCAAATAGGATAGACACATTAAAAAGCAAATTTGTTTGCTACCTTATTTGTTGTAAGCAAGTTGTTCACGTGATATAAGTGAACAACCCTACTTCTTTAGCAAGTATCAAACAGAGTGATCTAGAGTTTTTACATGTAATATCTCTCTGAGAAAGAAGCTGAGAATACTAACATTTGTATTCACAGATTGTATCAGATCTTTATCTAATACAATATTAGATTAAAGTGATATCGTGTTCTTGTGTTTATATTCCGCACTTACATAATCTGTTAAACACAAACAAACACTCTGTTACACAACCAGATTCAAACCAAGTTAAAACAACCTTCACCTAAAACAATTATCAGAAAAAGAAAAGTATGAGAATCCATTCACCCCCCTCTGTATTCTCGTGTGTGTTCAATACTCAACAAGAACCAACTTGTTATATAGAAGCATCAAAACATCCTCATTGGCAAGCTGCAATGCTTGAGGAATTTAATGCCCTTATTCGCCAACGGGCATGGTCCTTAGTTCCATCATCTCAAGCTAAAAATATAGTTGGATGCAGATGGGTTTATAAAACAAAAAAGAATGCTGACAACTCTGTTGAACGGTACAAGACGCGCCTCGTGACAAAAGGATGTAAGATGGGCTGGATTTTTAGGAGACATTTAGTCCCGTGGTTAGACCTGTTACTATTCGCTTGTACTCTCTATTGCCATAAATAGGGACTGATCAATTCGTCAACTAGATGTTAAGAATGTTAGTATTGGTGCCCTAGAGGCAATGTATACATTATATTTATGTTTGAGTGATATTATATATTCGATATATATATGTTTATTATTGGCTTTATTTACTGCGAAATAAATAAAGTATAATAAATGTCCTTATAACCTTGATACAAATTATATAGTTGCAAGTATGTGACTTGAACATGAGATTATATAATGATTGTATCATATTCTTAAATGTCCCTAGCCGAGTATTATTATTACTTAGGACAATAATAATACACTGAGGCTAGTATGATAATTGACTGATGACCACATCTCATTGGTCATAAGTATGAAGATACTAAAAGCAATGCATAGGTAACTGTACGAGTACAGGGTACTGGACAGACCCACAGTGAGATACATCATGGTAAATAATAAATGTGTCATATGTATTCTCACAGTGATAATGGTGTAATGATCCTTAGACCTGAAGTCGTTATAATTTTACATGAGAATTAATATATTTTGAATTCGTCAAAAGTTATCTTTAGCCGGATAATGATAAAGGTGAATATCGGATATATTATGAATCATGTGAGAAATATGAACGATCTAGATGGGATTTAAATCTCCTGATAAAGGAGTGATATTATCGGCCTCTTGTTTGAGTGAGACTATGAAATGCATGGCCATGCTCAAATGTTGATTTGATTAAATAGTCTACTCATCGATCAAGAAAATGAAGATTAAATTATGAAGAGGATGACACATTACATGCCTCGAGTTTAATCTATAATATCATGATTTAAAGGGACTATATTACATGGAACATTAGTCATAAAAGGTTGATTGAATCGTTGATTTAATTATTATTTTATTGGGTAGCAATAATGTGTTACTATACGCCGCTTATTCTTTACAATTTTATCAGAGAATAAAATTGTTGCCAATTAAATAATAACCTACAGGGTCACACACAGAGAATGTTTAAAAGGGATATTAATTTATATCATGAATTTAAATTAATAATAATTTAAATTATGATTTTTAAATTAATAATAAATAATAATTCGAATTTTATGAAATTAATTAAGTGAGACTTGATTAGTTGAAGATAAAATTTGAAGATGTATTTTCTTGACTTATTTGATTAATTAAGTATGACTTAATTAATTTATTTAAATAAATAAGATTTGTTTAAATAAAAAATGGCCTAATTGTTTAAGGCTCCATTTTACTTTATTTCTCTTTATAAGCCAAGAGTTGGTAAACCATTAGTAGAACTAGAAACTGAAATCTCAGTTGGAAAAACACAAGGAGAAATCAAGCTCAAGTCAAGAACACATCCGGTTTTATTTATTTTGGCTAGTACCAAATTCCGTGACGAAATCATTCGACGAATCAAGCAAGCATTCAAGTGTGGATACCGGTGGAGGAGTTGCAAGTTTAGCTCTCAAGATCAACACTTTAGCTCTCAAGATCAACAAGCTAGGATCTCCATTTGACATCCATTGGAAAGCTTTAACAAGGTACAATCTTGTTCTTGAGAAATTTTATACCATGATCATCATTTTATACATGGATCCGGGCTTTGGAATTCGTTTTTAATTGTTATTTACGTCATTTTCGTTGCGTTATTATGCCCGAATTCCAACAATGGTATCAGAGCTACATGTATAAAAGGATGATTTGGTCTTGTGTTCTTGAAAATGAAACATGCATGAGTTTTATGAATTTTGCCATGCTTCATTTTAACATACAAAAGATTATCTATAAACTGTTATGATTGTTTGTATGATGTTATAAATTGTTATAACATGTTTTTAATGATGTACTATATGTTAGATATGTTAAACACATCATTAGAATAATTTTAGAATTGATCTAAACTCAAAATTTAATTTTCTGCAAGTTTCTGGACATTCTGCAGGTTCTGGAGATAATCTGGAAATACAGGTGTTGCGCATTCTGGTAATGCGCAACAGCAGTGTACAGCATGTGTTGCGCATGTCGGACATGCGCATCGGCAGTATACAGCAAGTGTTGCGCATGTCTGACATGCGCATCACCGTTGTACCAGACAGAAGTCAGTGGACGTGTAGTTGTTATTAGTTTTGTTTAATTCTAATTTTTTTTCTTTTTCTTTTTGCTTTTGCTTTTGCTTTAAGAATAATGTTAGTGGCCATTATAGACTTATTGGTTTTAATCATTAGATTCCTAATGTTTATAATGATTAAAGTTTTAATAATTGAATATTTAAATTATGAATTTATATATTATTATTAATTCAAAATTTTATTAATTAATTTAATTTCGAATTTGTAATATATTTAAATTATGAATTTGAATATTATTATTAATTCGAATTTTATTTTAATTAATGCTTTTAATAATTGAATATTTAAATTTTGAATTTAATATTATTATTAAATGCGATTTTGATTAATTTTAATTTTAAATTTGATTTTAATAATTAAAATTGATTTTTTTTAATTCCTTTTAAATAATTAGGTATTTAAATTAAGGAGTTAAATATTAATCGATATGATCATGATTAATGTGATTTCTATAATTGTTATATGAGCATGGTGCATTGGTTATGGCCTAAAGACCCGTAGAATAAATGTTTTAATTTTATTTATGGTCTGTAATAATTAAATACGACTTGCATGTCGTTATTCTTGTAATTATTATATCTCGAATGCAACTCGAGTTCTTTTGTAATGTATTTCAAAACGAGCTTGGAGGCAATCAATGGAGGCTTAAGAAGCAATGAAGAATTATGTAATAATTAGTTATTACAACCATAGATTGACCTTGATCTTTTCATTAGCTCGAAAAGATCACATAGGATCGGGCCATAACCATCGCACGTTTAATTTTGCGTAACTGCACTTTACATATGATGCATGGATATATTAGATATATGTATGGATGCATGGATGTATGGAAATTTTAGAATGTATGTATTAGATACGACACATATGCCATGTTTAAACAAGATAAAATCTGTAACGATTTAAGATTTAAACAAACGATCAAGATCGTTAAATTTTGAAAAAAATCCCTTAAAAGAAATATTAAGTTAAACAGATGCTTTCCAACAAATAACACTCATTAAATCCTAGATCATTGAGGAGTGGATTTGCCAAAGCAAGGGCTTCTCTTTTATCGTGGTGAGATGTGATTAAGTAAACAAGCTTACTTGAATTGTTATTGTTGGGTCCAACTTAAATAAGTCGTCATAATAGGATTATGAACTGATAAGCATAGAGTTTAGTGAAATCTATTAGATAGATCGGAGCAATATGTTGTTCACTAAGCTATCCAAGAGGAAAGCCAAAGCTGACTTAAAATATGACGAAATATGGATCTTGGCTCACTAAGAAAGGTTTTATGGGAACCATTTTCCGAATTGATAGTAAGGGCTATTAATTTGATAAAAATAGTGGGAGGTATATTACGAATATGCTATAAATCAACTTGAACATAATTGGTTTTACGAAATATGCAAACTAACTCATTTTATGCGCTTTTACAAAATTGTAGATAATAAATGGCAAACAACACAAACCACTTTTCGATACGATCAGTCCTAGAAAAGGAAAAGCTGACAGGGACAAACTTCCTAGATTGGTTTAGGAACTTGAGGATTGTCCTCAGGCAGGAGCGAAAGCTGTATGCCATTGAAGTTCCTCACCCAAATCCTCTTCCTGCTGGAGCCACACGTGCCGAGCATAATGCTTATCAGAAGCATTTGGATGACTCAACTGATGTGTCATGCCTTATTCTTGCATGCATGGCTCCTGAGATTCAAAAGCAACATGAGTTGATGAATGCTTATGAAATAATTGAGCACCTCAAAAGCATGTTTGAGGGACAAGCTCGTCAGGAAAGATATGATACGAGCAAGGCATTGTATGCTTGCAAACAGGGAGAGCGAGACCCGGTTGGACCACACGTTCTTAAGATGATTGGGTATATTGAGCAACTAGATACCTTGGGCTTCCCGATTGGTCCGGAGGCTCAAATAGATCTGATCTTACAATCACTTAATAAGAACTTCTCTCAATTCGTTATGAATTACAACATGAATGAGATTGATAAGACACCCACTGAATTGTTGGGCATGTTAAGAACTGCTGAAACCAACATTCAGAAGGAATCCCCTGCTCCCATGCTGATGGTGAACAAAGGGGGTGCCAAAGGGAAAAGAAAGTGGAAAGGCAATAAGAAGAGGATTGCATCCAAATCTGCTGCCAATCCTAATTCTGCTCCCAAGAAGGCTACCAAGCCTAAAGGAGGTGTCGAAAAGGGTGATTGTCACCACTGTGGAAAACCGGGACACTGGAGGAGAAACTGTCATGCTTATTTGGAAGAGCTGAAGAAGAAGAAGGCTGCTGGGCAGACTTCTACTTCAGGTATTTATGTAATAGAAGTCAATTTGTTTACTTCTACATCTTGGGTATTGGATACTGGATGTGGTTCTCACATTTGTATAAATGTGCAGGAACTGCAAAGGAGTAGGACACTAGCTAAGGGAGAGGTAGACCTACGAGTTGGAAATGAAGCAAAGGTTGCTGCTTTGGCTGTAGGGACTTACCATTTATCATTGCCCACTGGGCTTATATTAGAACTTGAAAACTGTTTGTATGTGCCTTCTATTTGTAGAAACATTATTTATGTTTCTTGTTTGGACAAGAAAGGTTTTTCATTTACCTTTAAAGACAATGGTTGCTCTTTTGGTTTGAATGACATTACCTATGGTGTTGCACAGTTATTTAACGGTTTGTATGTTCTTAATTTAGATACTATTATCTTGAATGTAAATAACAAACGACTTAAGACTAATGACTCAAATCAAACATACCTTTGGCACTGTCGTCTAGGCCATATAAACGAGAAACGCATTTCCAAGTTACATCAAGATGGTTTCTTGGATCAGTTTGATTTTGAATCATATGATGAATGCGAGGCTTGTTTACTAGGCAAGATGACTAAAGCTCCTTTTACCGGACAGGGTAAGAGGGCCACCGTACGACTAGAACTAATACATAGCGATGTATGTGGTCCTATGAGATCGATGGCAAGGGGTGGCTATTTCTACTTCATTACGTTTACTGATGATTTCAGTAGATACGGATATGTATATCTTTTGAAGAACAAATCCGAAGCATTTGAAAAGTTCAAAGAGTATAAGGCAGAAGCAGAAAAGAAAACTGGCGAAAGCATAAAAACTCTAAGATCTGATCGAGGAGGTGAATACTTAAGCCATGAGTTTAAGAACTATTTGAGGGAGTGTGGTATTGTATCACAACTCACCACTCCTGGAACACCACAATGGAATGGGGTTTCTGAAAGGAGGAATCGTACCTTGTTGGACATGGTGCGATCAATGATGAGTCAAGCAGATCTTCCAATTAGTTTCTGGGGTTATGCCCTGGAAACGGCTCCATTTGAGATATGGACAGAGAAACGGCAAAGCATGTCATTTATGAAAGTATGGGGATGTGAAGCATTTGTGAAACGCCTAATATCAGACAAGCTTGGACCGAAATCTGAAAAATGTAATTTTGTGGGATACCCAAAGGAAACAAAGGGTTATTCTTTCTATAGTCCCTCGGAGAACAAAGTAATTGTTGCTCGAACTGCTGTATTCTTAGAAAGAGAGCTAGTCTCTAGAAAAGACAGTGTGTAACACCCCCAGATCCGGGGTCCGGGATCCGGTGGTTACGGTTTCCAATTCTGTCCACAACAATTGAACTTTCCTTAACATAAAATAAATTACGTCTCTATAACCCAACACAACAATATAAAACACACCCGTTATAGTCCCAGAGATGAAATCAGAGTAACAATCAAATTTTTATTAATCACATTATGAGTTCTTACAATCCAAAAGAATTTCAATATAATACATACTCTTTGCCATCCATTTACATAAGTCATACTAGACCCTATTCTTGGTACTGAAAGAATAAATATACCCTACCAATAGCTTCTTCTTCAGCTCTGGTAGTCTTATCGTCCTCGCCCGCGTCGAGTGCGCCTTGTGCGAGTCATCTGGTCTAGCTGTTGTTGTGATATAATAATAAAGCAAGGGTGAGCAATAGCCCACCAACAATAATATATAACTGAACGATAATGTATAACAGTTCAAAAGTATCTTTCAAACCATATGCCATGCATTTACGGAAATGATGCCAGTATAATATGAACGATGAAGTTACAAGGTAACTTAAAGTAATTGTTTGTAGAAATATCTGCTACATCAAAGTAAGCAAGATATTCTTATTGTTATTAAGAAGAGGAACTTGCAAGAAAAGGTTGCAATTCCAGTTATGACCCTTTTCCAACTCTGCCAACAGTAATCATGTTGCAGGAAATAAATAAATTTGGATGATGAACCAATGATGGAGTATTCACCGCGCCCGCTGTTCCAATCTTGATGATCAGTCGAGATCGTACAGCTCAATTTAGATTTACTACCGGTAGAAGGAAGAACTGACGGCTTTACTTGTATACCGCCTTACTAGCTCTCCCCGGCCAACGGTTGGGCCAAAGGGGATGGACCGGCGCTACTCGGCCTCTTACACGACTCCTAGTTCAAATAGAATTCATGATTCTGAATGTAACGTTCGTCCCCCTTTCCCCAAGTATAATACTTGTTGATAAGACTCCACAAAGTAGTCGTATCTAGTTGGAAAGGAAAATTTACCAATAACTCCCAAGCTATTACTTGGTGACGGATATCAACTTGTTCCAGTAATCTTACCCCTCGAAAGATGAGAAGGTAAGCAACGACTTAATAAGTCAACAGCACCCGAGTTGCGGGTGAAGGGAATACTTTATGACCGGGAAGTCGACAAGATAAATAACATTTTTCCAAGTAAGGTTCCCTTATTATTAAGGAGATAGACTCAAAGAAGAATGATGTCTGAGAACCTTTCTTGATATAAGATTAATAATAATATGACTCCGAAATATTTTCTGTAATAATCGAAGAAGATAAACCTTATCGGGGTTATACTAAGTATGGAATAAATATTCAGAGAATATTTATTGAGTTAAAATATTTAAAGAATAATTGGGAATATGAAAGAATATCTTTAATCAGAGTATTTCTCAAAATAACCCCTGAAGAAATATCAGGAGAATATTTATTGAATAAATAAATATTTAAATGAATACTCAAAACAATATTCATTAATTAATAAGACCTGAAAAGAATATTTAAGGTAATATTCATAATTAATTAGGAATTTAAATGAATATTCAAAAGTAATATTCATTTAATGAATAATATCCTAAATGAATATCAAGTAATATTCATTTAGTAATCCAAGCCTTAAGGAATATTCGAGATAATATTCGATAATTAAATCAAGCTTCAGATGAATATTAAAATAATATTCATCAAGTATTCAATATCTTAAATGAATATTCAAACGTAATATTTATTTAATAAAATAATATTCTAAAAGAATATCCAAATAATATTCATTTAGTAGTCTCATCTTTAGAAGAATATTCGAAATAATAATCGATAATCAATTCGACTCTGAATGAATATTGAGAAATATTATTCGTTGAATAGTTACGTTCAAATAATTATTTGAAGTAAGGATCGTTAAAATAATTAGTCTCGAACGAATATTCAAATAATATTCGTCGCCCAAATAATAGAAAATATTTACTTAAATATTTTCCTCCGAGGTAATCTCGATATATCAAGGAATATTGACTCCCGGTCTATTTTTGATTAATAAGATGTATACGCCCTTCTATGAGGGTCTTACAATAACCGGCTTATAACTGATATATAACTATCTAGCTTATAAGCCAACAATAACATTCAGGGAACAAGTATATCAATTCAACTTGAAAGTAGGCATGCATGCAATGGCATATGTATATCAGCAATCATATATATATATATATATATTTATTCAATCACAACAACAGCCTAAAAGAAGGGAATTGAAACTTGCCTGATAGTCGAGTACGGTAAGGGGTAGTGGTAGCGGGTCCCGGTTCAGCTTGGTGATCTATAAATAGCCAAGGCATTCGGGATTAATCACTTAACATATTAAAAGTTAAGTTATTCTTAAATCGAAACACGTTCTCAAGTTATCTCGTTATACCCCTTTTATTGGATTACTTATTCTCACTGATCCGACCCGACATTCGTTCGTTAATACGACATGTCACTGCACTTATACTTGGGACATACTTAAGTCATATGAGTTCTAAGGTTGATCGTTACGAACCAATATTATACTCCGAGTTTTATCGCCCGTTTTCTAAGTGTTTTACCGAAGTTATAAAAGAGTCGTCTTTTAGGGGTTCGTTCGCGTTTAACCTCGACTCGAACATTTTTAATAAATCGAAAAATGATCCTTTTGACATACGGTTTTCTTTCACGCCTTCCTTTTTACCTCTAGTATTTATTTTCCAAGATTCGCCATGACGTTACATAGTTTACGAGGGTTCAATTACAGTTACGAACTTTCGTTTACGGATTCGAACTACTTTTAGTAATTTGGTCATAAATCCTAAACCGTAAGTCCGTTTCACGTGATCTTTATATCCAAACAAAGCTTAGAACATTACCTATCCTATCATGGCAGATAAGGTCTCTGGACAGTAGGGGTTCGACATGAAAAATGGCATACAAAACATGGTATTGCAAAATTGGGCATTATAACGGCTATGTTTACGCGTTTTCCAAAGTTTTTACACTTTATCACAATCTTACCAAGATCAAATCAACCACCCAAACACATGATAAACATCATGACTAGTCTAACAACAACTCATCTTAACCATTACATGGTTCATAAACCAAATCACAACCATAACAACTACTAATCATGGATCTAAGCATAACATAACATACTAATCACTAAATCATCCATAAAACTCATAAGATCTTAAAAGGACACCAAGGGTTTTCAAGTTTTATACCTTCCTTAGAGTGTTTACTAGCCTCACTAAGCTTTGCATGATCCTTAGGAGTGCTTAAGCTTGCTATATCAACCATGAAACAAGAAAAATCAAGATTAGTTTTCATGAAAACACTATTCACCCTCCATTTTAATGATTTTTTTGAAAATGGAAACAAAAGAGTTAGGACTTGAAATTTCTAGGAGATTAGTTTCTTGAAATATAGAACTCACCATAAAAGTTTCAAGATCAACAAATGGTTGGAAGTTGGATTTTGGATTTGGAATTTCCAAATGGGCCGAATGGATGAACATTTGGAGAGAGTTTGATATTTTTGTTGGTTGCTTTTGCAATAATGCACAAAGTGAAGTTTTTTGCATAATATCTCATCCTTGGTTGCTTTAATAAAGTGATGAGGTGTTGGATGAGGAATTACCATGACAAGTGTTGAAAATGTGGTGGTTCTAGCCTAACTACATGGTTGTCTTGCTAAGTACTTAGTTGCATTCTCTAGGGTGCTAGTTCCTTGATTCTAGTTTGGTTACTAGATATTTTATACTAGTAGCTTGCACAAGACTCTTGCTTCCTCTGCTTGTTTCTGTGTCCGGTTATTGCCCGTTTCGATTGATCGTTCGTAGGAATATTTCACGGATTTCTAATTAGGGTTTACCGGGAATCCTTTTTAATATTAATACTTTCATTCTCCATCTTTCATTCTAACTTTCCAATTTATATTCCTTAAATCCATTCGTTAAATACTTAAGGCTATCAGTGTCCAGGGAACTCTCGGAGAAAATAAAAGTGCGGTTTTTCAGAATCCGACAGCTTTTACATACACTTATTTTCCCCCTGGATCACTAATACGAACTCGGAAATCCGTTCCGAATACTTCTATATAGTGTCGTCTCATATTATTATATACTCCCACCACAACACTATTCATTCTGTATTCTTTACTTGTTCTCTTAGGGTTGTATAATTGTCCGTATTCTCTTTCGATCGTTCCTTAACCTTTTTACGGAACTACTGGATTAATCGTTACCGATCTGGATGACATGAGAATATTCTCCTGCTTGAAATTGCCATATCTTATTCCCTTAGAAGATAGATTATTCTTACCTATGTTGTTACCCTTTAGCATTCTTTAAGACATAGAAATAATAAAGTCGAATTCCATTCATTCTTTCCAAATATCAATTATTACATTGTAGCCATAACCACTCCTCAGTGGTTTCCTACCTTCATTCTTAAATCAAATATAATAACATCCCAAAATATCAAATCCTCAAAGTTAATATCTCAATTCTTGGATTATAACTGTCCGGTCAAATATTATACCGAAAAGAATTTGGAATTTCTGAATTCCGATCGTCTCTGCATTCACTTATTTCCTCCGCGTATTACTAATATGACTTAGAAACATCCATATCACGTTCCGTACATAGGGTGGCGTGAAAAGTTTTCCAACTTACAAAATCACTATTCATCCACCAAAATACTATGCACGTACAGGAAACACTATGCACGTACGGGAAACAATATGCACGTACGGGAAATACTATGCACGTATGGGAAATACTATGCACGTACTCATTTCCCTTCAAGGATCCATTAGCTCCTTTCTGGATGGTAGGTTATTCTTATCTAGGTCCTCAACCATCGAATTACTATATTCTGACAATATACCAATGCATCAGGATCATTGTCCAAAGCAATATCCATTCATTACAGTCATTGTTCTTTGAAACCACCATTCATTAGAGCTGGTGACCTTGTTGTCGGAATCATTGTTCCTCGTTTTATCCTTACTTAATAAAAAGTTTTAATTATATCCAAAATTTGGGGTTCTTACACAGTGGGAGGAAAATAGATCTCGATGAAGATCGAGAACCACTTGGTAACATTGAACCTGAGATGGAGCATGAGCAAGATATACAAGATAATATTGCTCAAGAAACACAGGTTGTTCGTAGATCTAGTAGGATTCGTTATGATTCAAGAAGAAATTATGGATTTCTCCTAATTGAAAATGGCGATGTGATGCTCATAGATCAAGATGAGCCTCTCACCTACCAAGATGCTATGGACACACAAGATTCTAAGAGATGGCAAGAAGCCATGAATTCTGAGATGGATTCCATGTATGAAAACCAAGTATGGACTTTGGTTGATCCACCTGAAGGGGTAAAACCTATAGGGTGCAAGTGGATTTTCAAGAAGAAAATCGACATGGAAGGTAAGATACAGACCTATAAAGCTCGACTAGTTGCAAAAGGTTTCAAACAAATTCATGGCATGACTATGATGAAACCTTCTCACCAGTAGCAATGATAAAATCCATCAGAATTATGCTTGCAATAGCGGCTTACTATGATTACGAAATATGGCAGATGGATGTCAAAACGGCCTTCCTTAACGGAAGCCTTGAAGAGGATGTGTACATGACACAACCTGAAGGTTTTGGAAATCCAAAGGATGCTGGAAAGGTATGTAAGCTGCGTAGATCCATTTATGGATTGAAGTAGGCCTCTCGGAGATGGAACATCCGGTTTGATGAAATAGTCAAAGGTTTTGGCTTTATTCAGAACGTGGATGAACCATGTGTTTACAAAAAGTTTAGTGGGAGCCATGTGGCATTCCTAGTATTATATGTCGATGATATATTAATAATGGGGAATGACATTCCTTCTCTACAGGCTGTAAAGACTTGGTTAGGACAAAGTTTTTCTATGAAAGACTTGGGCGAGGCTACCTATATATTAGGGATCAGGATCTATAGAGATAGATCAAGGAGATTAATTGGCTTAAGCCAGAGTACATATATTGACAAGATTTTGCATCGTTTTGGAATGCAAGATGCAAAAAGGGGATATGTCCCCATATCTCATGGGATAACGATCTCAAAAGAGAATGGTCCGAAATCATTGGATGATAAAGACCGCATGAGTAAGATACCATATGCTTCAACAATTGGATCTATCATGTATGCAATGATATGTACTCGTCCGGATGTCTCGTATGCTTTGAGCATGACGAGCAGATACCAGTCTAATCCAGGTGAAGGTCACTGGACGGCGGTCAAGAATATTCTTAAGTACTTGAAAAGGACTAAAGATTCATTCTTGATGTATGGAGGAGAAGAGAAGCTAACGGTAAAGGGTTACACGGATGCTAGTTTTCAGACTGACAGAGATGACTCTGTTTCTCAGTCTGGATTTGTGTTTTGCCTAAATGGAGGTGCTGTAAGCTGGAAAAGTTCGAAGCAAGAGACAGTAGCTGATTCTACAATGGAATCCGAGTATATTGCGGCATGTGAAGCAGCTAAGGAGGCTGTATGGATACGGAAGTTCATTACAGTACTTGGTGTAGTTCCATCGATCGCATATCCCATAGATCTTTACTGCGATAATAATGGAGTTATAGCACAAGCCAAGGAGCCGAGAGCTCACAGCAGAACAAAGCATATACTTCGGAGATATCACCTTATTCGAGAGATAAATGATAGAGGAGATATTCACATATGTAAAGTGCATACTGATGATAATATTGCAGACCCGCTGACTAAGGCTCTGTCGCAGCAGAAGCATGAATGTCACACTAGTAGCATGGGTATTCGATACATGGGTGATTGGCTCTAGTGCAAGTGGGAGATTGTTAGTATTGGTGCCCTAGAGGCAATGTATACATTATATTTATGTTTGAGTGATATTATATATTCGATATATATATGTTTATTATTGGCTTTATTTACTGCGAAATAAATAAAGTATAATAAATGTCCTTATAACCTTGATACAAATTATATAGTTGCAAGTATGTGACTTGAACATGAGATTATATAATGATTGTATCATATTCTTAAATGTCCCTAGCCGAGTATTATTATTACTTAGGACAATAATAATACACTGAGGCTAGTATGATAATTGACTGATGACCACATCTCATTGGTCATAAGTATGAAGATACTAAAAGCAATGCATAGGTAACTGTACGAGTACAGGGTACTAGACAGACCCACAATGAGATACATCATGGTAAATAATAAATGTGTCATATGTATTCTCACAATGATAATGGTGTAATGATCCTTAGACCTGAAGTCGTTATAATTTTACATGAGAATTAATATATTTTGAATTCGTCAAAAGTTATCTTTAGCCGGATAATGATAAAGGTGAATATCGGATATATTATGAATCATGTGAGAAATATGAACGATCTAGATGGGATTTAAATCTCCTGATAAAGGAGTGATATTATCGGCCTCTTGTTTGAGTGGGACTATGAAATGCATGGCCATGCTCAAATGTTGATTTGATTAAATAGTCTACTCATCGATCAAGAAAATGAAGATTAAATTATGAAGAGGATGACACATTACATGCCTCGAGTTTAATCTATAATATCATGATTTAAAGGGATTATTTTACATGGAACAGTAGTCATAAAAGGTTGATTGAATCGTTGATTTAATTATTGTTTTATTGGGTAGCAATAATGTGTTACTAGACGCCGCTTATTGTTTACAATTTTATTAGAGAATAAAATTGTTGCCAATTAAATAATAACCTACAGGGTCACACACAAAGAATGTTTAAAAGGGATATTAATTTATTTCATGAATTTAAATTAATAATAATTTAAATTATGATTTTTAAATTAATAATAAATAATAATTTGAATTTTATGAAATTAATTAAGTGAGACTTGATTAGTTGAAGATAAAATTTGAAGATGTATTTTCTTGACTTATTTGATTAATTAAGTATGACTTAATTAATTTATTTAAATAAATAAGATTTGTTTAAATAAAAAATGGCCTAATTGTTTAAGGCTCCATTTTACTTTATTTCTATTTATAAGCCAAGAGTTGGTAAACCATTAGTAGAACTAGAAACTGAAATCTCAGTTGGAAAAACATAAGGAGAAATCAAGCTCAAGTCAAGAACACATCCGGTTTTATTTATTTTGGCTAGTACCAAATTCCGTGGCGAAATCGTTCGACGAATCAAGCAAGCATTCAAGTGTGGATACCGGTGGAGGAGTTGCAAGTTTAGCTCTCAAGATCAACACTTTAGCTCTCAAGATCAACAAGCTAGGATCTCCATTTGATATCCATTGGAAAGCTTTAACAAGGTACAATCTTGTTCTTGAGAAATTTTATACCATGATCATCATTTTATACATGGATCTGGGCTTTGGAATTCGTTTTTAATTGTTATTTACGTCATTTCCGTTGCGTTATTATGCCCGAATTCCAACAAAGAATGCCTTTTTGCATGACATTCTTAATGAAGAGGAATTTATGAAGCAACCTCCTGGATTCTTGGATGAGGCATTTCCAAATCATGTTTGTCGATTTTACAAATCTATTTATGGTTTATGCCAATCACCTAGAACATGGTTTGATGGCTTCAGTTCAACATTATTTTAGTTGGCCTTTGTGTAAAGCAAAGCAGATGCATCAATGTTTCTTCATTATAAGGGTTTTGATATTACAATATTGCTTGTGCATGTCGACGACATTCTCATTACTGGTTCTAGTAATATTTTTATCTCTTTAGTTATTACCGAGTTACATAAAACTCTTGAAGTTAAAGACCTTGGTCCCCGGGATTGAATTCCACCGAGACTCTACCGGTATGCAAATGAGTCAAACAAAATATGCTCTTAATCGCCTCAAGAAAGCCAATTTTCTTCTTGCCAAACCATGTTCCTTACCAGTTGCTGCAGGTTCTAAATTGTCTTTTTATGATGCTGGCAATCTAGTTGATGCAACATCATATCGTAGTCTGGTTGGGAGGCTACAATACCTCACCATCACACGTCCAGATTTATTTATGTAGTAAATCAATTATGTCAATAAGCATCAACCACGTGAGTCTCATCTTGCTGTTGTCAAAAGAATTCTTCAGTATATCAAGCAAACCCCTCATTTTGGATTGCTTCTTTGTAAATCTCGGAATGAGTACTTATGGGGATTCTTTGATGCAGATTGGGCTGGTTCTCCAAATGATCGACGCTCCACCACTGGCTTGTGTATTTACTTTTGTTCAAATCTTATTACTTGGACTAGTAAAAAGCAACCTATAGTTTCACGGTCAAGTGCTGAAGCCGAGTACAGAGCATTGGCATCCACAGTTGCTGATCTACAGTGGCTTACCTTTCTTCTTCGTGAGTTACGGATTTCACTGTATCATCCTCCAATCATTCACTATGATGAATTCAACGCTACTTACTTGGCTTCCAATCCAATTCTTCATGCTCGAACGAAACACATTCAAATCGACTACCATTTTCTTCGTGAACGTATTATGCGTGGCTCTTTAAAGATTGTTTTGCCCTAACGACTGATCAAACTGCTGACTTCTTTACAAAAGGTTTGTCCACATCAAGATTTCAAATGTTGCGAGATAAGTTGCTGGTTCGTCTTTGTCCAACCATCAACTTGAAGGGGGTGTTGAAGTACAGAAGACTCGATCACATAGACAAGGAAATTATGTAACAAGTCATATTTATCCTTTGTAAAAATTATTTGTTATATTTTAGAATTTTCTGTGTTTAGATAATTTCTCTACAAATTGTACTTCACAAATATTACAAATAGATAACAGATACTACTGGAGAGGCGTGGAAAAAATCTTTACAAAAAAACAGCTCTTTCTTCTTATTGTATTTCTTTCACTCTGATGATTAGATATATTATGTGATTAAATTAAATAACTAAAATTTTAAGTTTCGAATTTCGTCAACGACATAATTATTTAAAATTTTATAATATACTACCTCCGTCCCTTTTTAGTTGGCACATTTGTAAAAAAAAAAATTATCCCTAAATAGTTGTCACATTCCTTGTTCCAATACATTTTTTACCAATTTTTCCCTATATACTCCTTTATTTCTAGTACCAATGTTTGACTTTATATTTAATATACACACTCATAACTCATCATGTAATGTTAAGATTAAGGGTAAATATGAAAACAAATTACATAATTACATCTTTTTTAATATATGTATTTTTTGCAAATGTGCCAACTAAAAAGGGACGAAGGGAGTAAGTTTTAAACTATGCATATCATTAATTAAATTATTTAAATTTAAATTAATATAAATTATTAAATATAATAATTATATAAAAATATAATTATAACATAAAAAAGTTTATTACATATAAAATAAGAAATCATGCATCGCATGACTTATAAACTAGCGACGCATAGGGGGTGTTTGGGGGAAATTATTTTCAGAATAAGTCAACTTATTTTAAGACAAAGTTCGAAATTCCTAACTTTTTTCTGAAAAAAGTTAACTTTTTTTTGCAACTTATAGAATCTCAAACATACATTAAATACTATAAATTTTTTTATCAAAATATGAATTTTTTTAGTATTTTAAGTTTTCCCAAACAGGCCCCTAGTAATAACAAATATGCTAAGAAAGTAAAATAAATTTAAGACACTTTGGAAGTTACACGTCACACGCTACACCCTTCTTCAAACATGGAATCGAGTTGCTCCGTAAGAGCACGTACAATGCAGTCCCATTTCGTGCATTGGGCCACGTAAAAAGGAATTGGACAAGGAATTGGGACTCTGCTAGCATTGGAGGAAAGGAGTAGCAAGTGGGCAGTCCCACCACTGTGGGCTCGTCCCACTTGAATTCTTTTTTTTTTTAAAAGTTAAATGGGACCCATTTAACAGCCTGCAAATTAAAAACGAAGTACTATTATCATTAGACTTCAATTACATTGAGCAAGTTTATTATTTTAAAATGTGGAGACTTTTCAACAACTGGGCTCAACGCATTGTAGGTGGTAGGCCAACTTTTTCAAAAACCCATTTCAAGATTACGTGGCATGAGGTGGGATCAGGGGGGAAATGGGACTATGCATTGTAGATGCTCTAAGTCCATGTTTTAGTGTTTTTCGTCCCAACACAAAAATCATCTATATATCTATCCAACAATGTAAAATTAGATTCCATTTTAATGGAGAGAAAAAAATATTCAATTTATCTGAAGACTGAAGTATATAATTGAAGACAGTTTCAATAAATTTTAAATTTATTTAATATTTAAACATTTTAAGATGAAATTGTAATTCACTTTTAAATACATAAACATTTCATTTAATAAAATTAAAATTTCAAAAATATTCAAATTTCCAATTAGTTAAAAATCACTTTGCAATTTACTTTTTTCATGTTGGTGACTGGATCGGCCTGCAATCCGGTCTCTAAAAGTTTTCACCATGTTGGGCCATGGAGAGAATCATTTTGGGTTTGGTTTGTCCCTATTGTTGTATAACTGTGGGCTTATTCTTTTCTTTGCGTCAGAATTTTGGGCCAAAATGTTGGTTGGGTCTCTCAACTTTTAGTAGAACTACAACATAATAACATATACTTATTCTTCCCTTTTTTTAAAAATTATAAATGGTTAGTTAATTTTTTTTCCAAAGTTGTAAAATACGAAAGTATGGATTAAATCACAATTCAAAGTAATACTAAACTGACCTTTTGGATAATTTAAAACAGCATATATTAAATTGGGCTTTTTTGATAAATATATTGCTAAAAGTAACTTTTTGCAATTTTACTTTTTTTAATAAGAGCTATTTGCAATTTTACCATCTTAATTGCAATAATACCAATTTCTTTTTAAAAATTGCAAAAACACTATCTTTTTAATTTTTTTTCATTACTTTTTCTTCCTAGTATATTATTGTTAAGAACTGTATATAAATTTGTAGTCTTAATTTAATATCAACATCAGTATCTTAACTTTCTCCACTCATCTCGCTTAGTTCTCGATGCTCCTGGTGGGTTGGATGCAAGTAGCTATTGGGATTCAAGAAGAAATTACGCAGTGGTGGATCGGAGAGGAAGACGGAGAAGATTGGATCAGAGGCGTAGAAGGAGAGATGGGAAGATGGGGCGGAGATTGTGATGGTGGTGGATTGTCGGTCTTTAAAGGTGGAGTGGTGTTAGAGTGGTGAGTACGGCCTGCGGCCCCGATCTTGAAGAGAACGTCAGAGGAGGTCAGAGGTGGCGTCAGAGTCGAAGGAGGTCAGGGGTGGTGTCTGAGTCGGAAGTGGTGGAGGTTGTGGGTGTGGAGTCGGAGGTCGTAGTTGGAGTCGACGAAGGTGTTGGAGGCAGGAGGCAGGAGGCAGGGGAAAGGCGGAGGATCGTAATTTTGGGAAGATCACGTATTTTTGCAAGAATTTTGGAGAGATCGTAATTTTGCAAACAAATCTATAAAAAACTGTATATACGGCAATTTTTCTATTAAATTTTATGTTTATTTTGGGTTAGTTAAATAATACTTTTTTTTTAAAAAAGTAAATAGAAAACTACACGATTCGCAACAAGATACTTCTAGCATTATATTAAGAAATTTCAAGAAATAAATTTAATCCAAATAGTACGAATTTGATCGAAAATAATATGTAAGAAAATTTGTTCATTATTATCAAACCATATTATTATTCTTCTTTTTAACTTATAAGAGCATCTCCAATAAAGATTGCCAACATAGTTGCCAACTTCTACCACATTATCACATATATTGCTTTTTTTATTTCTTCTCTTCTCCTTCTCATTGTTGGCAACTTTTATTACAAATTTACTCCAATAGTTGACAACTTTAAAAGTTGTTAATGTGGTCCCATACATAAATTTTATATTATCTTATAAATACATTTAAAATATGGGAGATATAAAAAAGGATAAAGTTAAATACATTTTTCGGAAATTGTATGTGTTTTAACTAAATGGGGAATTTGCCAACTTTTGACAACTTTGGTTGGCAACTTTGATACTCCAATAGGTGGACAACCAAGAATGCTATGCCACATAGGACTTGGCAACCTCTTGGCAACCCCTAAATTGAAATTCTAAAATCAGGTAAAAATGACAACAATAGAATGTCTAGGTAAATTAATTAGGGAAAAAAAAAAAAGACAATTGATATCTCGTGTTCTGACATAATGTACGAGCAAAATCCAGCACAGGTAATAAGTGGAGATGAATCCTAGGCAATTGTACAAGTTGTATTTCCCAAGTATTTGAATACATTTTTCTTTCTTCTTTCGTGTGCTTGCTTTTCTTGGTTTCTCCAATGCATAAATTTGTCGCTCGACAGCAGTGACCTAACTGCTGAAAACTCAATCAAGCTCCGTACTCTTAAGTAGGACCGTACCGGAATCTGTATTTTGAAATAATCGGGACTAAAAAACGATGTATAATATTTTGAGTAGTGAAAACACTATAAATTTGAAAGTTATTTCAAATTTTGCGGTAGTCACACATATCTTTGTTTGAATGCAGCAAAAAATACATATACTTTTTTTTTTTTGGATTTTGTTCAACAGAATGAGATTTTTACGCAGCTTCGTAAAGGGAAAGAAATGTTACGTCTTGTGATCTTGTCTTTGTTGACTAGAAAATGTTAAAAATTCCAAAAAAAAATTCAAAATTTTTCCCAAATATTGACATATCAAACCTATAATTGGTAACTTCTTGATAATAAAATAGAACCCTGCGTGTATTCATATGCGTCCATAAATCAGAATTTATCATATGTCATGACACATCATTTGGTATAAATTTGACTTAATGACCTTTTGGTCCTTCAAGTTTGCATAATTATATCCATAAAGCCCTAATGTTTTAAGTCGTTCCTTTTGCCCCTTCAACTTCAGAAATGTACTTCTCAGCCACTTTGCCGCGTCAGAGTACAATCGGGTTTAAGACGGTACATAACTGAGGGCTAGAACAGACATTTCACTTGCTTGTGTTTCCTTCCCAATACATAGCCGCTTCTCCCGCCAAACCCATACCATTAACTCCTCTTATATATATACGTTTTTTATGCAAATTATTTTACAAAATAAATTGTTAGCTTTGAAGGGGAAAATGGAGCCTCATTATTAGTGTGGAAGGGCAGCTGTCTTGAGAACCTCATGGACTGATGTTAATCCGGGGAGAAGATTTGGGGGATGTTGGCATTACATAGTAAAATATGTACATACATAATTGCTTTGTTTGTTACTTTTTATTGTTCTTAATCTTTTCATTTATTTGCAGGAACAAAGGAGCAATGCTTGTAATTTTCATTTGTGGTTCGACCCCCCCATGTGTGCAAGATCAAGAGCTATTATTCCAGGACTCTTGAGGAAAGTAGAGAAGCTTCATGCTATTGTTGCTGAAATGAAATGAAACGAAAAAGAGGATGGTCCATATTGGTTTATGTTGTTATCGTCTTCATTTTCTTAAGCTTTGTAATGTCAAACAATGATAGGGAGGTTGTAGTGAAGAGACAAAATGAACTACCTTAAGTATAGCCTTCTTCTAGATAGATGAACTATGTAGTGCACCTGTTTTTATGTTTATATAATGGAAATTTTGGATGAATGAACTAGAACTATGTACTGCACCTGTTTTTATGTAATGAAAATTTGGATGAATGAAATGTCATATTGTAGCCAATACATCCCATTTAGTACATTACATTAAATCAAAACAAAGTCATAAATTAAGGATTACATGAAAGAGTTCTTCCACACCATTCATAACAAAAGGTGCAGACCAAAAGATGAAAGTAACCATTCATAGCATATAGTCTGAAGTTAAACAAAAGTTGGACATTAATAGAAGCTTCATTGTTCAAGTTGCCTTCTCCTTTTCTTTTGTCGAGTGTTTTCCCTTGCTCTCATTGTTCAGATTCCTTGCAGTTTCATGTATTGCCTGTCTGGGAGTAGCACTTGTGATGACATTTCTGCCATGAGATAAGAAAGGTGCAGACTTGACCTTTGTCTTGCCAACTATAGTCTTGAACTGCTTAACTGGTGGTGGTATCTTCTTCCCCAACTTCATGGGTCCAGTGTATGTGTTGTGTTGTTCTTTGTTCCCAGAAGCATTTCCCTCTGCCATCACTGTGTCACCTTCTTCATCAAGACACACAGGATCATCCGGTGTATTTTTAAAGGTAAAGGTTTGATTGATGGTCAGCCAGACACTTCTTCTAAGTGGAGGTGTAAAATCAGCATTGTCTTCTCCACATCTTTTGATTTTTTTCACTGCCTCAATCTTCTCTTTTTTCCCTGCATCAATCTTCTCTTTCATTTCTTTTTTTATAACCATTCTTCTTGCCTCCTCAGTGTTCACACAAAATCACGCAAGCGTACGCGGTCACAAGTAATATAGAATAAAGTTGAGTTCGTTCCCACAGAGACTGGTAAATTTTAGAATATGCACCTATGCAATAATGTATGATCTCTATTCACTTCTAAGACAAATATCAATTTTGGGTTTGGTTTAACTAATTAACTAAGAAGCAAATTAACAATATTTAGATATAATTAACTAATGCGATTAAGAATCGAATTACTTATGTGAGAATAAACATCGGATCCTAACTTTATTAAATACTTCACTTAGAGTTCCTTTAATCAATGCATTTGATGGTTATGATATCTGATCGGACAGTACGAAACAAGTGTAGGTTACCTGTCAGTATACGAATACCAAACTACTCATACATCCACAAAAGAGATAGAAGATGGGTAGACACCAATTATGTTTAGACCCTATAGGTCTATAAGATTTGAAAACATAACGGTTTCAGCACAAGTTATCCATTGAGATCACATAGGGCAGCATAAGACGGTTAAAATTACGCTACAAATCATGATGTCAAAACATACATAATCCTATGCTAGCATGGCAAGTTCTAATCTTTAGATCCACTGTCGCTTCAATAAAGATTAACAATTTAGATGTTAGCTACGCATCTAAAAACATTAAGCACAACCATACGAGAATATCACAATTCACCACACACAAATCTTTAAAGCAAACAAACTACTAAACTACATAGATAAATCCGTTAGAATCCCATGACAACGATTAGTTCATAATCGAACGGCTTGTCATCATGGGATCTAATGATAACATGAAATAAAACAAGGTTTGAAAGAAAATAATAGTGCTAAAGTAATAGAGTTAAGAAAACAAATCTGAATCCAAGAGTATCGCCTAATTAGAAGAATACAAAAGTAGATTTAGATCTCCTAAGCTTGTCACGAACGTAGGAATCCTTCTCCAAGTTTGTATCTCCGTCTCTCGGCTCTCTCTCTCTCTCTACGTTATATTGAGTGTTGGCACATTTTATGATGATGGATTGTGTTTATATAGGCCACGGAAGTCTTGGACAGCAAGAAATTCCATAAAAATCCAATATCAACAAGAATCAGGATTTCTCCAGCCGTCAACCGCGCCCCTGCGTGCTATCTCCGCGCACCCGCGCGCCTGGACACTTCTGCCGCGCACCCGCGAGCTTGGACCGCGCACCCGCGCGCCTGGCTCCTACCGGATTGCTGATTTTTCTTCATTTTGCTTGTTTTCTTCGTTTCTCCTCTGCTTTCTCATCCGTTTCTTTTTCTAATCAATTCTTTCACTTCTTGCACTTGAATCAACCATGAAATATGCAATCTGTACCTCACCAATACAAGATAGTAATCCTGCACAATCTCACTAAAAGCCGATTTAAGTCACCAATTTAAGCCGAAATGAAGCATTCCAAGTGGATATAAAATCCACTTATCACACCCCCAAACTTAAATCGATGCTTGTCCTCAAGCATAAACAGACTCGATACACACTAATGCAATGCATGAATGCAACTAATATGAAAATGCAACGATCCCTCAGACTAACTAAAACCAATCAGCAAGTAAATATCTCAAAGAGTGCAATAAGTGCAAACAGAGCTCGACTAAATCCCCGTATACTAACAATACATGAACATAAACGTGGGTGTGTGCGATGCTCATCAGATATACTCCTAACACTATATCAAAATCATACCTATTCTTCACCAAGACAATCACAAGTTTATAAATAGAATGAACGGTAAACACTTCATAACCTAGTAACACCTCAATCATCATTTGAGTTAGACAGGAATTCATGCTTTATTACTAAACAATTACAACACAATACTATACACAACAGTGCATGCTTATTTAACCGTGCAATGGATGAGTCCCCTAAAGGCTTATACAATAATACCCATGTAGCGAGCGTTAGGTTAGTGGATCCCAGACCGGAAAGGCCTTCGGTCACTAGGCACAAAGTCCCCTAGAACTTAATTGCTCGAGTATTAAAGAGCTCAACCTGGTTAATTCTGCAATTTAACAATCACACAACAATTTTTTTTTTGACTTTTTTTTTTCACACACAACTAACTTGGAATGAGTGCGTTTTGCTCCATCTCATCCAACCCTAGACTACTCATAATTATGAGCGGCTACTAGCCTTTTGACACCACTAACTTTTATTAACAAATAGCATGAGGTCCCTGGTTTCCCCCAAACTTATATTTTAGTGTTCCTACGCTATCAAGGGAATAAAGAACATTCTAAATATACACGGGTGATTTAATCTCAACAACCAAACAAGCATAATCTGATCTAGCCCAAAAGCAAACAATGAGACTGTGTAAAAATTTTGTTTCTGAAGCATGCAAGTCAATTCCTAGGATTTTTTTTTCACACAAAACTAACTTGGAATGAGTGTGTTTCGCTCCATCTCATCCAACCCTAGACTACTCATAATTATGAGCGGCTACTAGCCTTTTGACACCACTAACTTTTATTAACAAATAGCATGAGATCCCTGGTTCCCCCAAACTTATATTTTAGTGTTCCTACGCTATCAAGGGAATAAAGAACATTCTAAATATAAACAGGTGATTTAATCTCAACAACCAAACAAGCATAATCTGATCTAGCCCAAAAGCAAACAATGAGACTTTGTAAAAATTTTGTTTTTGAAGCATGCAAGTCAATTCCTAGGTACTTAAATCAACCCTCTATTCATCATTACCACACTCAAATCAACATTGACCTACCGAACAGAAATAACCAAGTCCTATGAGATCATGAAATATGCTATGCAAATGCAACTAAATGGACTCACATGGAATACATACACAAATATGCAAACAAACATGCTCTATATAAAACAATCATGCAATAACATGAATGAAACTACTACTTAACATGCAATATGATTCCTACATGAACAAATACTCTACTAACTACTTATCCCCAAATCACTCCCAAACTTAAAATATTCAATGTCCCCATTGAATGCAATAAAAAGGATAGTAGAGAACATACCTAGCTATCAGTAGTGCCACCCTCCTCGGGTGGTGAATCTGGTGGTGGATCCTCGGGTGGTAATGGCTTAAGTTCAAGTTGAAAAAACTTCCTCACTTGACAACTTACATAGCACCTGAAAACTATTAGACTTCGCTAGCCCACGAGACTTATGCAGAATGTCAACTCTCCTTTCCCATGGATTTGCATCCAATAACTGAAACAGCCCTTTTCTTTCTTCGTTCTCAATGCCAGAAATCCCTCTTGAAGCTTTTTCCATGAAATCTGATTTGTTTAGCTGTTCAATCTCCTTCTTCACAATTTTATCAACCACAACCACTTTGAAACACTCCGCTGAATCTGACGGATATTTTGTTGCCTTGAACACCTTGAAAGTGACTTTCTGATCATGAACTCTCATGGTAAGCTCTCCTTTTTGCACATCGATCAGAGTTTGGGTCGTAGCTAAAAATGGCCTTCCCAAGATAATGGGAATCTTCTTATCCTCTTCAAAGTCTAGAATCACAAAATCAGCAGGGAAGGTGAGCTTATCCACCTTCACTAATACATCCTCCACTATACCCCTCGGATACGTGATAGATCGATCTGCCAACTGCAAGGTCATATTAATCGGTTTCGGATCAGGCAACCTAAGTTACTTAAAAATAGACATCGACATCAGATTAATGCTAGCTCCCAAATCACATAAACACTTGTCGAAAGATAAGTTGCCGATAGTGCACGGTATGGTGAAACTTCTCGGATCTTTAAGTTTAGGTGGCAACTTCTGTTGTAGAACAGCATTGTATTCTTCCGTCAAAGCAACAGTTTCCAAATCCCCGAGTTTCAATTTCCGAGATAGAATACCCTTCATGAACTTAGCATAGCTCGGCATCTGTTCTAGAGCTTCAACAAAAGGTATGTTGATATGCAACTTCTTGAAAACCTCAAGAAACTTGGCAAACTACTTGTCTGACTTCTGCTTTTTGAGTCGTTTTGGATATGGAGGAGGAGGATAGATCTGATTGCTCTTTGTAGACTGCTCCGGAGAAGTTTTTTCAACAGAAATCTTGCTCTTTTCCGCTTCACCATCAAACTGATCAGCTGCCAAATCAGTCCTTTCAATTTTTGGCCCCGCAGATTTTTCAACCTGCTGATTATGAACTTCTTCGTCTTCCTTAACTACTGATTTCTGATCGTTTGTAACTTTCCCAGATCTTAAAGTTACTGCTTTCACCTGTTCTTTGACTTCACTCTTGCCTGGATTAGCCTCCGTGTCACTAGGAAGAGTTCCTCGTGGTCTATTCAGCAAGGCATTAGCAATTTGACCAATCTGATTCTCCAAGGTTTTGATCGACACTGCTTAGCTTTTACACATCATCCTCAACTCTTCCAATTCAGATTTTTCAGTAGAAGATTGCCCCGCACTTGCATGAGGCTGTTGCTGAAATCCCGGAGGTTGGAATTGTTGCCTTGGAGCATACTGCTGCTGATAACCTTGATTGAACGGCTTAGCTCCATATTGCTGACCTTGAAACTGTTGATAAGACTGCTGTGGTTGTTGCATTCCACCTTGATTGTTGCTCCAACTAAAATTAGGATGGTTCATGTTGTTAGGATGATAGGTGGTTGGAGCTGGTTGCGAGGGTCACTGAAAATTGCTCACAAACTGCGACGATTCATTAGATATGGCACACTGATTCGTCTCATGTGCACCCGCACAAAGCTCACAAACACTTGCAACCTACTGAACTCCATAATTAGTCAGAGAATCCACCTTTATAGTCAAAGCCTTCAACTGAGCTGCTATAGCTGCACCTGCATCCACTTCCAGAATTCCTGCCGCTTTGCCTTGTGATAGTCTCTGAGTTGGATTCTGATATTCATTAGCAGCCATCGTCTCAATTAGCTCATAAGCTTCCTCGTAGTTTTTTGCCCAAAAAGCTCCACCTGATGTTGCATCTAGCATTGGTCTAGATTGTGGTCCCATCCCATTATAGAAACAATTAATCACCATCCAGTCGGGCATACCATGATGAGGACACTTCCTAAGCATCTCCTTGTAGCGCTCCTAAGCTTCACACAAAGAATCACCTGACCGCTGTGCAAATTGAGTAAGAGCGTTCCTTATTGCTGCTGTTTTTGCCATGGGGAAGAATTTAGTGAGAAATTTCTGAGCAAGATCCTCCCATGTCGTAATAGAACTGGCTGGTAAACAGTGTAACCAGCCTTTAGCCTTATCCCTCAGAGAGAATGGGAAAAGTCTCAATTTCACAGCATCTTCCGACACACCGTTGAACTTGAAAGTGTCGCAGATCTCGATAAAGTTCCGGATGTGCATGTTAGGATCTTCCGTTGGAGCACCCCCAAACTAAACTGAATTTTGTACCATTTGAATCGTACCAGGCTTAATTTCAAAGGTATTGGCTGCAATGGCTAGTCTGACAATGCTAGATTGGATATCACTGATCTTTGGCTGAGAATAGTCCTTCAAAGCCTTCGCTGCTGCTGGTGGTTCTCCCATCTCTACTGTTGTTTCACATTCTTCTTCTGCCAGTTTACGAGATTGAGAACGTGTTCGCATGCACGCTCAAGTACCTGAAACACACAGAACAAAGCAAACTAAGTAAGAAAATAATCCGAGTCAGTGAACTTTAATGACCACTGATGACAAGCACATAAACTATAATAAACACCAAGTCCCCGGCAGCGGCGCCAAAAACTTGTTTACACAAAATCACGCAAGCGTACGCGGTCACAAGTAATATAGAATAAAGTTGAGTTCGTTCCCACAGAGACTGGTAAATTTTAGAAAATGCACCAATGCAACAATGTATGATCTCTATTCACTACTAAGACAAATATCAATTTTGGGTTTGGTTTAACTAATTAACTAAGAAGCAAATTAACAATATTTAGATCTAATTAACTAATGCGATTAAGAATCGAATTACTTATTTGAGAATAAACATGGGATCCTAACTTCATTAAATACTTCGCTTAGAGTTGATGCCTTTAATCAATGCATTTGATGGTTATGATATCGGACAACACGAAACAAGTATAGGTTACCTATCAGTATACGAATACAAAACTACTCATACATCCACAAAAGAGATAGAAGATGGGTACACACCAATTATATTTAGACCCTATATGTCTATAAGATTTGAAAACATAACGGTTTAAGCACAAGTTATCCATTGAGATCACATAGGGCAACATAAGATGGTTAAAATTACGCTACAAATCAAGATGTCAAAACATACATAATCCTATGCTAGCGTGGCAAGTTCTAATCTTTAGATCCACTGTCGCTTCAATAAAGATTAACAATTTAGATGTTAGCTACGCATCTAAAAACATTAAGCACAACCATACGAGGATATCATAAAATTCACCACACACAAATTTTTAAAGCAAAACAAACTACTAAACTACATAGATAAATCCGTTAGAATCCCATGACAACGATTAGTTCATAATCGAATGGCTCGTCATCATGGGATCTAGTGATAACATGATATAAAACAAGGTTTGAAAGAAAATAATAGTGCTAAAGTAATAGAGTTAAGAAAACAAATCTGAATCCAAGAGTATCGCCTAATTAGAAGAATATAAAAGTAGATCTAGATCTCCTAAGCTTGTCACGAACGTAGGAATCCTTCTCCAAGTATGTATCTCCATCTCTCGGCTCTCTCTCTCTATGTTATATTGAGTGTTGGCACATTTTATGATGATGGATTGTGTTTATATAGGCCACAGAAGTCTTAGACAGCAAGAAGTTCCATAAAAATCCAATATCAACTAGAATCAGGATTTTTCCAACCGTCAGCCGCGCACCTGCGCGCTATCTCCGCGCACCCGCGCGCCTGGACACTTCTGCCACGTACCCGCGCGCTTGGACCGCGCACCCGCGCGCCTGGCTCCTTCCGGATTGCTGATTTTTCTTCATTTTGCTTGTTTTCTTCGTTTTCCTCTGCTTTCTCATCCGTTTCTTTTGCTAATCAATTCTTTCACTTCTTGCACTTGAATCAACCATGAAATATGCAATTTTTACCTCACCAATACAAGATAGTAATCCTGCACAATCTCACTAAAAATGAATCAAAAACACGACATACTTGAGGTCAAGTCACCAATTTAAGCCGAAACGAAGCGTTCCAAGTGGATATAAAATTCACTTATCACTCACCTTCATTCTGTTTCTCAGATGTTACCTTTTGAACTTTCAATTTCTCCTTGAGTTTTTTCAATTTTCCAGCAGATACCATGATTGGGGAATCCAGAGTTGTTGTCAATATACTTCCTCCAATTTGCTGCTATTTCAAGGAATTTTCCTTTTCTTCTTTCAGTTTCTGTAGCCACCTCAATTTTCTAATTTGCCTTGCTTCAGTTTCAATTGGAGCCTCATCTTCCTCTTCAGTTGCTGGTTAAGGTGGAACCTCATTCTCCACTTGACTAGGTCGAATCAAGGGTGGAATATCTTCATCTAGAGCCACTTCATTGTATGCATCTTGCATTTCTTGCTCCTCAATTTGTTCATCAATTTGCTCCTCCTCTTGCTGCTCAACTTGGTCATTAATTTGTTCATCTGCATGCTCATTTTCTACCATTTCTTGCTCATCAGTTTGCTCATTTGTTGTCACCACAAGGTCTGGGCATGTTCTTTTGTTATGACCAGTTTTCTTGCATTTTTCACACCTACAGAACATAAATACTATGAGTTATCAAATAGCAAAATAAAGCCAAAAAAAACAATTCAAAATCATAAATATACCGCACAATCTTCTGAGTTGTCCTGCTTAATATCTTCACTCCATGCTCAACCTTCTAATATGGATCTTTTGGTTCAGGCCTCCTTTTCTTCTTGGGCCTGCCAGGCTAATTTCCAATTGGTGGTGGTTTCAAACAGATTCCTGTCCTTTCCCAAGCCATGTGTCCATTCATAGAATAAACTATTCCAGAATAAGCTTTCTTGTAGTTTGCTATTGAATACACAGAATCAACATAGTCCTCCACATTCTGGCCTAACCTATTGATGCATGAGATGGCATGGTGACAAGGGATGCCACTCAAATCCCACCTTTTGCAACCATAACTTTTTTCACCCAGATGCACTGCATACTTTGACCCATTCACTATTGTCACTTCAAACTGATCATAGCCTGCATATGTGGAATAGCATCCTCCACTCCATTTTTTTAAATTTCTCAAGCAGCTTGTATACTTTGGGTGTAAATTTTTTTCTTTCCAATCATGCATCTCCTCCCTCTTACTTTGCAGTCTCATCATCAAATACTCTCTTATCATTTCTAACATGACCTTTATGCCTACAACACACAATATCTGACCTTTATAAGAATTCTTGATATGGCATCCATCTAAGCCAATGACCTTCCTGCAACCAAGTTTAAAGCCATGCTTCAACCCACCAAGGCATATGTATATCCTCCTGAATTGACCAACATTTCCTAGAGATGAACATATGTAGAGTTAGACATATAGTTTTTCAGATCTAATAACTAAAACAACTTAAAACGTCTAATACATACCTGGTTCAATGTCAATCTCAAATGTAGAGTTGGGACACCTTTTTAGCAGCTCTGTCTTGTAATCCCAGAGTTTCTTATATTGTTCCTCGTGAGTACCATTAATGGTCTTCATGCATTTTCTTTTAGCTTTTCTGAGGATATGAGATCTGAAATTAATCTGCAAATCCTTTAGCACAGTCTTATGAAAAGATGTAATACCCGTAGTAAATAATAATAATAATAATAATAATAATAATAATAATAATAATAATAATAATAATAATAATAATAATAATAATAATAATAATAATAATAATAATAATAGAATTTCATTAGAATCAGATTTATCAGATTTATTAATGAAATTTGTTTTCTAATTAAAATAGAATAAGAAATGTATTTTAATTTTATTATGTGTCAAACACTCCTAATTGGTATAGGCTAGTTGTCACTCTATATAACTATCACATCTCCCGTCAAGATTATAAAAAAAAACCTAATTTCAACTTAAGGAGCCGCATAGAGGGAGAATCAGAGATCGAAAAAAAAGAAAACAGAGCTTCAGGCTAGGTGCTTGAGAGAACACACAAGTAAGACTATTTATTTTATTGGCTATTTAATTATTATTTTCACTACTACAGAATGGACCTATAACGTCGCCTATATAGGCCTATAGCGTCGGTTGTTTGGCGTAGTATATGCAGGGGACGCTATAGGTATAGGCCTATAACGTCGGTTAAAATGGCGACGCTAAAGTTCACTTTAGGCGTCGGTCATTTAAATGACCGACGCTATAGGTATAGCTTATAGCGTCGCCCCCTTAAAATGCCGACGCTATAGGTATAGCTTATAGCGTCGCCCCTTAAAATGCCGACGCTATAGGTAGAGCTTATAGCGTCGCCCCTTAAAATGCCGACGCTATAGGTAGAGCCTATAGCGTCGCCCTTTAAAATGCCGACACTATAGGTATAACCTATGGCGTCGACCTTTTAAATGACCGACGCTATAGGTTAATTTTTTTTTTTTAAAAAAAAGTCTATAGCGTCGCCCTTTCAAATGACCGACGCTATAGGTCAATTTTTTTTAAAAAAAAAATAATTTCAAAATTGGAATTTCACCATTACAAAATATAATCCAAGAACACCAAACAAGTCTAAACACAATTTTTCCATACATATATATTACAAACTTCGAAACACAGTCGACTTACACACCAATATCTAAATAAAACTTAGTATTTCCACCTCCAAAAATGTGCTTTTCCACCTCCAAAAAGATGATACAAAAAACTTGATTTTAATATAAAAGCTGCTAGCACCTTCATTGAACCTCTTCATTGAACCTCTAGAAACAATTTTCTCTAAATTGTAGTCTTGAACATAACATATCTTTCCATAAAGCTTTACATTATTTCGTTTTCTCCAGCTTTACTGTCAGTGACCCTATCTTCTCCTTCAACTGTCTAATTTCTTGAAATGGTAAAAAGACAAGGCAATAGAAATATGAAAATCAATTCAATAAACTGGGAAGGGGCAGTTAAGATAGAAAATGTGCCATAAGTTCCACAAAACTAAGATAACATGTAATAAATTGACTCCTGATCACTTGTCACTATCCAACTTAAACAAGATGAGGAAATCTAAACAAGATTTGTTCTCCCAAGACTAGAGTGCCTAACAAAATTCAGCCCCTTGAAGAACAAACCCGCTACTTTCCTATATTTCGAATGACACTACAGATTGTATAGCAATAATATAGCAATAACAATACCAAATACATTAATAACATATAACAAATATTTCAATGTCTGGACTTGAGAGCTGATGTAGGATTATTGAAAAACAAACCGCCAATTAAGCTATGGATGCGGATGCAGTAATAATGATAACAAACACATACCTGTGATATATATTCTTTAAGTTTTAAGTTTTGACATCTACACTGATGTATGTAATAAGTGATAACAGTTGACGAGAAATGGGAAGCATTTAACCAAGTCATCGCTCTAGAATGACCATTTACTTGTTTCCAAGTCTTGAACCTTTACCAACTACTAAGATTATGTTTTAAACATAATTGGAGTTACCTAAGATAGAACAATACCTTCTGTAATTTTGCCTCCAGCAAGATGCACAAAGCTAATAATTACAAAAGTGAACCCAGTAAGGTGCGAGGTATTTACGTCCTGAACATATTCTTTGTAGACATCAGCAGTTAGCTGGCTTGTAATGACGTAAGATTTCGAATCTGCAATACCTGAAAAAGTATATAGAAGAATAATAATCAGGCCTATTCTGTCCGTAAATGTGAAAAACTAGGTAAAAGAATTTGGAAAAAAATTATGTATAAACAATAACATGTCCTGATTCAGTAAAGAGCCCGCATGACTTGAATCTTAACCTCAAATCTCAATATCTGCTAGAAATTTATCACAATGCAATATGGACAACCTTTGGTTCCAGCACAACAAACCTTGTGGAAGTGAAACCTCGTCCAGTCCTCCCTTGTCTTCGAATGCCATTTCCAATTGTGACACTCGAGTACCCTGGTGCTTAATGCAAAGAATCTATTGCTGTGATGAGTTTACTTCTTGGGGGAAATAAGCGTAGGAACGTGCAAGTAGGCTACCTTCATATAGTATACACATAAGCCCAAAGTTTTTCTTTTTTGGACTGAAAAATAAGGCCAAAACTTGTAAGCTTGAATTTTAGAGTTTTTAGACACAAGTATCAGGCAATCATATATTTTCCAAGGAACTGGAAAACCTACCGTTCGCCCCTAACAACCCCTATATCAGACGCTACCTAAGCATTCAAAAATATATTATAGAGCGACTTTACTGCACGAGCTATTTGTGTGTGGGGAAGGGAAATGATGATTTATAAGTGTAAGCGTAGTTATTACTGCACAAGCTAACTTTCAGTAGTGAGATAGACCTAGTAAGGGTAAATGGCCATTTTCGTCACTGTACTATACCAAAACTTTCACTTGGGTCACCAGCCCAAAAAAGCTTTCAAACGAATTACTTAACTCAAAATAACTTTCAATTAGATCATTGTACATTAAAAATATTTCACTGCCGTTAAATTTTTGTTGACTTAACGGAAGTCCGTTAATTTCTTACACATCAACTGCCAGCTCAGTTAATTTCTTACACATCAACTGCCAGCTCAGTGTCATATCATCATCCATGTCATCTATCTAAAATCTAAAATATTTGCTATTTAACAAAAAAGAAGAAAAAAAACCTCCTACCCCTGCATACCTACATCCTCCATTTCTTTCATCCCACCTCCATTCCACCCCGTAACCATCCCCTCTCCTCCACCAGTCACTACCACTGCTGCCTTCGTCCAATTTCCCAGCCTCCTCCGCTGCTCCCGTTCTTTTCTTCTCCCTTCACACCACAGCCCACTTCCGTTCACTTCACCTCTTTCTCCCATCAACACAGTCCCCCTTCATCTCCACCATTTCCACTCTTCTTCAATTCCATTCAAACCCATATCATCTCACCAGCATTCATCTCCATTCATCTCCTCTGTTCGACACCACCACTGCTCCGACTATCACCGATGCTACCCTTATCCACCACCACTGCTCCGCCTATCACCGATGCTACCCTTATCCACCGTCCACTATCTCACCTCCACTACTCTTTCTCGACCACCAACACCATCTGCTCCTCCAAATCTCCACCTTTATCCTCCTTCCATTCCACCGTTGCCATTCAACAACCCACATCTTCCTCACATCATCGCTGCCCACATTCTCCAACACGCTCAACTCTCCTTCTCCACCTTAACCACCAACATTCTCAATTGCGCAAACAAAATCTCCCACCCATCTCCTTCTCCTCCCCTCAACCCCCATCCCACCACCTGCAAACCACCATCACTTCCTCTCCTCTATCCACCACAACCACGCCATCATCTCTCCACCCATTTCCCACTTCCAGCCTCCACCCATCTTTTTCCCCAACCTCATCATCACCATCACAACCTCCCTTTTCCTCCTATATTCCTTCTCCCCACCACCTCTCAACCATCCGCCCCATCCACCCCTCCCCTATTATTCCATCCCTCTTTGTCTACTTCATCAACAGCTCCACTCACCACTACACCGCCTCCGTTTCACCCCTGCAATTCACCATCACCGCTCTTCTCCCTCACCACCACTTCCAGCCCTCCCTTTTCTTCACCTACGACCAACACCACAACGCCGTCCGCCCTTCCGCCACCAAAGATCGAACGCGAACAAAACCCCAAAATTTGAAATCGTATAAAACTTGAATTAAAGACTATGGGCATGTAGATAATCGATTCCTCGTTAATTTGGTTATTTAAACTTTGATTTTGGACAACAAAATCATTGAGAAGCAAAGGTTTTTAATTTTGAAAAAGAAGAAGAAGAAAGAAAGAGAGTTGAGAGAGATATACAGGAGAGATCGAGAGAGAAAATGTAAGAAAATGAAAATGAAAAGGAATTTTAAAAGCTATTTAACATTATAGTTTATAAGATTAAAATGTTGGAAAATATAAATTTTGAAAATTATAATTTAAAATATAAATTTAAAATGAAAATAATAATTTAGGAAATTATAAATTTAAATTTAAAATTAATCGATGACCTAATTGAAAACTTATACAAAGTTCAGTGTTTAATTAGCTATTGAATCATATTCGTTGTGCCACGTCAGGATCCACCTCATTATTCCGTTAGTTTTTTTAACGGAACTAACGGCAGAAACCCAATTGAAATGTTTTAGTTATACAAGTGTTTGACTGAAAGCTTTTTTTGACTGATGACCCAAGTGAAAGTTTTGGTATAATACAGTGACCAAAATGGCCATTTACCCGACCTAGTAACATCCAAAAATAAATTTTGAGACTAGATGCAATTAAACTAGTTTGTCTTTCTAAGCTTGTAATATCGCTTGTCTAAAATTTTGAGACTCGATTCATAAATGAGCAGCACTTGAACAGGAATGGATATAATTTTATGAACAGGCTTGTAATATCATATATTATTCAATTATAATTTATGGTATACTCATGTACTTGGTACTCAATTATAATTTATTATTGTCTTAGCCCACTATTACACTCTGTTTTTACTATCTCGATCTGTCAAGATGTCCTGTATATCTTGTCGCGCAGGAAAGTAATTTGCTACAAAAAAAGTTTTAATATATGACATAAACTAGTTTAGTTGCTTAAGGTTTACCTTGCCCAATTTCTTTCCTCAATTGAAGATCTTCCCATTGAATTTTACAATATCCTCTCGTGTTCCACCCTGATTATTCTCTTGAAGAACTTTCATTTCCGCCGCACTCGTACATTAATAAATTACTTCGAGGGAAATTGATTTTCTTAGATTTCCTTTGGTAATATTGAATGATTGACTAGTTCACATTTTAGCTATTTACTAGTATGTAATTAAATTCAGCATGGCAATTCACATTTTAGCTATTTACTAGTTCGAGAAGTTGGTAACATTATAGAAGTATAATGTATATCTTAGATGCAAGGACCAAATATCATATAATTGACAAATATATATATATATATATATATATATATATATATATATATATATATATATTAGTACATTTACTATTTAAGGCAGAATCAAGATACAACACAATCAAATTAAAAAAATTGACCCGCATACAGAGAACCACTAACAATCCTGACCTAATATCATTAAAAAAACTGGAATACATAGACGATGGGAAATAGAAATGCTTGACAGTCGAAGAATATTGCAATTAAAAAAACCTTCTCAGAACCACGTCTTGAAGTGGCGAAAAAAAAAATCTATCACAATCAATACGTATGATTCTAGCATTCAACAATCCTATTTAATTAGGTGGTCGACTGCACAAGTACTCTAAAATTTCAGTTTCTCGCTGTTTTGTTTATCCAGGTTAATCACATAAATATCATATTAAACCAAACATACTCCCCTGACTCTTAATATGAAGCATGCCTTCATTCACAGACCACACTCAATAGCATTGAACTCAATTTAATGATACAATCGACTCTAAAATTATTCAAACCATAAGCAATCTTGATTCAGTGTTTCTCCAATGGTAATAAGTTACAACTGAAACTTTTACCTTTATCTCGACACTGAATTTTATACAACTTCTATAAAATTTATTCCATCTTAATTCTTAAGCGATGCAAAATGGGTACAAATTTGAGATGTAGGATTTGTTAAATCTTTTAGCGGTATCTCGAAAATTTATATATACCTTCTCTGATAGTATGATTTGTTATACAGTAGTATATAACTTATGGCAGAATTTAATAATTTAGACGAGACAGGGCCTCACCATAAAGCAGATGTAACACCCCCAGATCCGGGGTCCGGGATCCGGTGGTTACGGTTTCCAATTCTGTCCACAACAATTGAACTTCCCTTAACATAAAATAAATTACGTCTCTATGACCCAACACAACAATATAAAACACACCCGTTATAGTCCCAGAGATGAAATCAGAGTAACAATCAAATTTTTATTAATCACATTATGAGTTCTTACAATCCAAAAGAATTTCAATATAAATACATACTCTTTGCCATCCATTTACATAAGTCATACTAGACTATATTCTTGGTACTGAAAGAATAAATATACCCTACCAATAGATTCTTCTTCAGCTCTGGTAGTCTCATAGTCCTCGCCCGCGTCGAGTGCGCCTTGTGCGAGTCATCTGGTCTAGTTGTTGTTGTGATATAATAATAAAGCAAGGGTGAGCAATAGCCCACCAACAATAACATATAACCGAACGATAATGTATAACAGTTCAAAAGTATCTTTCAAACCATATGCCATGCATTTACGGAAATGATGCCAGTATAATATGAACGATGAAGTTACAAGGTAACTTAAAGTATTTGTTTGTAGAAATATCTGCTACATCAAAGTAAGCGAGATATTCTTATTGTTATTAAGAAGAGGAACTTGCAAGAAATGGTTGCAATTCCAGTTATGACCCTTTTCCCAACTCTGCCAACAGTAATCATGTTGCAGGAAATAAATAAATTTGGATGATGAACCAATGATGGAGTATTCACCGCGCCCGCTGTTCCAACCTTGATGATCAATCGAGATCGTACAGCTCAATTTAGATTTACTACCGGTAGAAGGAAGAACTGACGGCTTTACTTGTATACCGCCTTACTAGCTCTCCCCGGCCAACGGTTGGGCCAAAGGGGATGGACCGGCGCTACTCGGCCTCTTACACGACTCCTAGTTCAAATAGAATTCATGATTCTGAATGTAACGTTCGTCCCCCTTTCCCCAAGCATAATACTTGTTGATAAGACTCCACAAAGTAGTCGTATCTAGTTGGAAAGGAAAATTTACCAATAACTCCCAAGCTATTACTTGGTAACGGACATCAACTTGTCCCAATAATCTTACCCCTCGAAAGATGAGAAGGTAAGCAATGACTTAATAAGTCAACAGCACCCGAGTTGCGGGTGAAGGGAATACTTTATGACCGGGAAGTCGACAAGATAAATAACATTTTCCAAGTAAGGTTCCCTTATTATTAAGGAGATAGACTCAAAGAAGAATGATGTCTGAGAACCTTTCTTGATATAAGATTAATAATAATATGACTCCGAGATATTTTTCGTAATAATCGAAGAAGATAAACCTTATCGAGATTATTCTAAGTATGGAATAAATATTCAGAGAATATTTATTGAGTTAAAATATTTAAAGAATATTTGGGAATATGAAAGAATATCTTTAATCAGAGCATTTCTCAAAATAATCCCTGAAGAAATATCAGGGGAATATTTATTGAATAAATAAATATTTAAATGAATATTCAAAACAATATTCATTAATTAATAAGACCTGAAAAGAATATTTAAGGTAATATTCATAATCAATTAGGAATTTAAATGAATATTCAAAAGTAATATTTATTTAATGAGTAATATCCTAAATGAATATCAAGTAATATTCATTTAGTAATCCAAGCCTTAAGGAGTATTCGATAATTAAATCAAGCTTCAGATGAATATTAAAATAATATTCGTCAAGTATTCAATATCTTAAGTGAATATTCAAAAGTAATATTTATTTAATAAAATAATATTCTAAAAGAATATCCAAATAATATTCATTTAGTAGTCTCATCTTTAGAAGAATATTCGAAATAATAATTGATAATTAATTCGACTCTGAATGAATATTGAGAAATATTATTCGCTGAATAGTTACGTTCAAATAATTATTTGAAGTAAGGATCGTTAAAATAATTAGTCTCGAACGAATATTCAAATAATATTCGTCGCCCAAATAATAGAAAATATTTACTTAAATATTTTCCTCCGAGGTAATCTCGATATATCAAGGAATATGGACTCCCGGTCTATATTTGATTAATAAGATGTATACGCCCTTCTATGAGGGTCTTACAATAACCGGCTTATAACTGATATATAACTATCTAGCTTATAAGCCAACAATAACATTCAGGGAACAAGTATATCAATTCAACTTGAAAGTAGGCATGCATGCAATGGCATATGTATATCAGCAATCATATATATATATATATATATATATATATATATATATATATATATATATATATATATATATATATATATATATTTATTCAATCACAACAACAGCCTAAAAGAAGGGAATTGAAACTTGCCTGGTAGTCGAGTACGGTAAGGGGTAGTGGTAGCGGGTCCCGGTTCAGCTTGGTGATCTATAAATAGCCAAGGCATTCGGAATTAATCACTTAACATATTAAAAGTTAAGTTATACTTAATTCGAAACACGTTCTCGAGTTATCTCGTTATACCCCTTTTAGTGGATTACTTTTATCACTGATCCGACCCGACATTCGTTCGTTAATACGACATGTAATTGTACTTATACTTGGGACATACTTAAGTCATATGAGTTCTAAAGTCGATCGTTACGAACCAATACTTTACTCCGAGTTTTATCGCCCGTTTTCTAAGTGTTTTACCGAAGTTATAAAAGAGTCGTCTTTTAGGGGTTCGTTCGCGTTTAACCTCGACTCGAACATTTTTAATAAATCGAAAAATGATCCTTTTGACATACGGTTTTCTTTCACGCCTTCCTTTTTACCTCTAGTATTTATTTACCAAGATTCGCCATGACGTTACATAGTTTACGAGGGTTCAATTACAGTTACGAACTTTCGTTTACGGTTTCGAACTACTTTTAGGAATTTGGTCATAAATCCTAAACCGTAAGTCCGTTTCACGTGATCTTTATATCAAAACGAAGCTTAGAACATTACCTATCCTATCATGGCAGATAAGGTCTCTGGACAGTAGGGGTTCGACATGGAAAATGGCATACAAAACATGGTATTGCAAAATCGGGCATTATAACGGCTGTAAATCGAATATCTACCAATTTCGAATCTTCCCATAAACATAGTATCCAACCCAAACAACATATACATGACTTATATACATGAACTGAGTCCAAGAAATGCCTTTCCGTTCATCTAGCTATTTTAACCTCTTATATCAACATATCACTACATAAGCATGCTTTAATCATTACCATAATCATACTAATCTAAATTCTCATCAAGAACATCATTAAACATAAACTAAGGCCTAGGGTTTCAAGAGTTTTATACCTTCCTTGAGGTGTGTATGCACTTAGTAAGCCTTGTATAGTCCTTGTATAGCCTCCATGAAGCTTGGATCATCAACCAAAATCAAGATTCAAGAATTTTGTTCTTGAGGTTACTATTCATCCTCCACTTTCTTGATTTTTTTGAAAATGGAAAAGGTGATGTTTGAGGCTAAGATTTTTAGGGTATAATTTTTATGAAATATAGGATCTATGATAAATTTTTGGAGATCAAACAATGGTTGGAAGTTGGATTTTTGTTTTGGAATTGTTGCAAAAGTCGAATGGAAGAGTAAAGGAGAGAGTTTGATGTTTTCTTGTGGTTTTGCTTGGAAGAATGCATAAAGTGGATGAGCCTTGGATAATATCTCATCTCTTTTTACTTTAGTAAAATGATGATGCACTAGATGATGTCTTTGTGAGGACAAGTGTTGAAGATTGGATGGTTTAAGGCTTAACCAAGTGGTGGCTTGCTAAGTACTTGGTTGCATTCTAATTGATCTAGTTCCTTGCTAGTTACTAGATATTTATCACTTGCACATGCATGTATCTTGCTTCCTCTGCTTATTTCTGTGTCCGGTTATTGCCCGTTTCGATTGATCGTCCGTAGGAATATTTCACGGATTTCTAATTAGGGTTTACCGGGAATCCTTTTTAATATTAATACTTTCATTCTCCATCTTTCATTCTAACTTTCCAATTTATATTCCTTAAATCCATTCGTTAAATAATTAAGGCTATCAGTGTCCAGGGAACTCTCGGAGAAAATAAAAGTGCGGTTTTTCAGAATCCGATAGCTTTTACATACACTTATTTTCCCCCTGGATCACTAATACGAACTCGGAAATCCGTTCCGAATGCTTCTATATAGTGTCGTCTCATATTATTATATACTCCCACCAAAACACTATTCATTCTGTATTCTTTACTTGTTCTCTTAGGGTGGTACAATTGTCCGTATTCTCTTTCGATCGTTCCTTATCCTTTTTACGGAACTAATGGATTAATCGTTACCGATCTGGATGACATGAGAATATTCTCCTGCTTGAAATTGCCATATCTTATTCCCTTAGAAGATAGATTATTCTTACCTATGTTGTTACCCTTTAGCATTCTTCAAGACATAGAAATAATAAAGTCGAATTCCATTCATTCTTTCCAAATATCAATTATTACATTGTAGCCATAACCACTCCTCAGTGGTTTCCTACCTTCATTCTTAGATCAAATATAATAACATCCCAAAATATCAAATCCTCAAAGTTAATATCCCAATTCTTGGATTATAATAATATTTAATCCACTGTCCGGTCAAATATTATACCGAAAAGAATTTGGAATTTCTGAATTCCGATCGTCTCTGCATTCACTTATTTCCTCCGCGTATTACTAATATGACTTCGAAACATCCATATCACGTCCCGTACATAGGGTGGAGTGAAAAGTTTTCCAACTTACAAAATCACTATTCATCCACCAAATTACTATACACGTACAGGAAATACTATGCACGTACGGGAAATACTATGCACGTACGGGAAATACTATGCACGTATGGGAAATACTATGCACGTACTCATTTCCCTTCAAGGATCCATTAGCTCCTTCCTGGATGGTAGATTATTCTTATCTAGGTCCTCAACCATCGAATTATTCTATTCTGACAATATACCAATGCATCAGGATCATTGTCCAAAGCAATATCCATTCATTACAATCATTGTTCTTTGAAACCACCATTCATTAGAGCTGGTGACCTTGTTGTCGGAATCATTGTTCCTCATTTTATCATTACTTAATAAAAAGTTTTAATTATATCCAAAATTTGAGGTTCTTACAGTCTCCCCTCCTTAAAAGGATTCCGTCCCGGAATCAGGTAGGAAGCAAAGAGTCGTTTGCCTGTCGTTCACTCTTTAGCTTCCCGGTCAATTCTTAGTCGTTCTACCCTTCCTCAGCACATCTTCTAGTGCTACAATTCATACTTTATCCTTTTTCCATCAACGTTGCTACTTTTCGTACAACTCACTATCCGGGTTATACTCTTACTCAGTCTTATCCTTATTGATACCTGCAGTAACATTGGTATCACGATCACCCTACGATTCGGAGGTAACCTCGCTCGTACTGTGCATTTCCTGATCGCTTTAATCTTCGCAATCTCGATCAATATAGAGAAGTGGAAAGATTTATTGAGAGATCACTATGATCAATTGAACATTTGTTATATTGCATAGTTAGTACAGAAGGGGGCCAGCCTTTAGTACTTGACAAGCAATTAAACAAGTCATGGCATTCCACTTAGACTTCTATCACATAGACAGATAGTCACGTAGCAGTACCTCCCCTCCAAAAAGGGTTGTTCTTCTCAATTCATAAAGAAGATGAATAAGAGAGAAGAAGAGAAAAGAGTTCTAAAGGATTATAGAAAGCTTTCATGATTGTAGAATATCATACTCAGAATTTACCTCTGAACTATAGAGGTTTATCAAAGAAGAAATTAATCATAATTATATCCAATACTATTTGATCGCAATCTCACGTGTCAACATATCTTGCTGCTTTGTCCATTATTCTATGGATAAATACTCTTGTTCAATCTTAGCGATACTCACATTCGGGAAATCCTTCAACCTTTCAGGTTAAATCTTAGATTTCTCACTTGACATCATTATTACTGACATCCCATATCATGTTACTAGCTTTTTCATAACTATAATATTGACACTATCAGGTTGTCATCCTGAGAATTCATTAGAAAACCCATTCATAACATTCCTTGCTTCTCATTCCATAGTTGCTTCCCCAGCCTTTTCTTTATCAATCACATCCTTCTTATTAGCTGATTCTTACTCATTTCTATTATTTACTTTCACCTTCACCTCTTTATTGAGACACCTTTTTGCACTTGGTACCTCTTTATCGGTATTCCGTCACATTTATTCTATAATCATCACGTTATTCCAATTTAAACTTTCCGAAATGAATCTGGCCCGATCCCTTTAACTTAGAGTCATATAATCTACTTCTGCCAACCTTGTTTCTCATCATTTGTTCTTTTCTATCCGTGGTTTTCCACAGGTTGTCTTTCGTAAGTCAGACCAGGTCGTATATCTACATGCTCGTACTCCTATCATCTGTTGACATCTGCATTTTACTGGCGTAGCCTGGCCACATGAAAACCCGTTATGACCGTGCTATAAGTTTTGGGGGTAAGGCTGGCTCGAATACCGCCGTCCGAACACTTTAACCTCTCAGGTGGCCCAATAAGTCTCGGGCTCAACCGCCCTGCCCTCCAAGTCTCATTAATTCTTTCCATGGGAATATCTTTAACATCATGAATCATCAACCTCATCTTCTCTATCTTGTTTGCGCAGAAGTACACTAACATAAACTTGTTTGTCATTCATCAACATGCCATTTAGTTAATCAATGGCAACACTTTCTTTATCTTTACATTGTCATCTACTTTCTTAGAAGAATCACCATCGCTTGTTGTTTACGTAGTGCGTTAATAGCTAACCCTACGGGTTTCAAATCCCTTAGGGAGACAAAGTAATCATTATTCCTTATCCATAAGGAACACTTCCTGAACTTGATGTAGATATAACGTGAAGCAGATAGAATTGCAGAAGAGTTTCAAGCATCGCAGCTAGGTCCGGTTGATGAAACTATCACTTATGCATCTTCCATAAAAGACTGGAAACTTAACGGTTTACTTCATCAATTTTGTACCATGGTCCTGGTTTGCCTCAAAACGGGACCTTCTAAGGTACGTAACATGCTTAAGACTCCCTCAGGAATCGAATCTTTACTTAAACTATTATTACTGTTAATTCTTGCACAGTCATCAGAAGGAATGTAAATTCCTCCATTCCGATATGACCTTCAAGGTCCTTCCAAATATCATCCTGTTTCTTCGGTATGAACATTTGTAATTATTCCTTTATACTTAGATTGTCGGCCACCTCATTGGCCTTTCTTGATGATAATGATTTCTTGTAACCCATGTTTTCTGGGTACATTCCAGCTCAAGTTTTTTTTTTTTCTACCTCATTCCCATCACTGTTGGGTTAAAGCATTCTCCCTTAAGCTCTGCTGAAGGAGAAAATATAACTATCAGTCATTTCCATGAGTCATTGCTTCCACCTACCCGTGGGAACTTTATCACGTTTATTCCCAATCCTACTTAGGATACTTCTTTCTTAGTTCTTTCTTTATCTTAGGATAATCTCAACCTTTATAGGTTCAACCCATACTTCCTCAGGGTTTCATACATGCCTCATCTGGCATTATTGTTACGATGTCATACATTCCTTACCAAACTTCCATTTTGAAGTTCGGAATATTACCTTTTTCCTTGTAAGGTTTCTTAGGTCATCCTTATCATTCCTCCTGTATTTTCTGGGTACCGGGTATATCAAAATGTCATTGATCAATACTCTAATAATTCTATCTATGTTCTTTCCAGAACTCTTTTTTTTTTCTAATCCTTACCGGTCATGGTTGCCTTAGCAAGTCCAACTCATATCATCTGAATTCATAATGTCGTTATTAGGGTTAATGCCATCCCTTGTGCATTCCCCAAGGTTTGTCTTAATTTATGGATATCCTATCCCTAATTCAACTGCCAAGGAATTCTTGCATCTTATAATTGGCAATCAGATCATGTATCCTTAATAAAGGTCTCTTTTCAATCATTCTCATTTGATAATCGATCGGTGGCTTAATGCCACTCTCTTCTTTCAAATAGTTGTCAGCCTATTTGGCCTTCCAAAAAGGCAACGTATGCCTATCTCCTCTCTTACCGAACTTGGTAATGGCAACAAGGATGTTTTGGAAGATATTTGTCGAGTTCAACGTGAATCTCTTAGTACTTATCGTTCTTCTCAAATGTACTTGCCTTAAAAAAAAAAATTTCTACAGCATACTGATCCATCTCTGACCATTTCTATACTCTCTTCATAAACCTTCGTTGTTTACTTCCCTTAGTCGTAATATGTTCATGGTATTCATGATACCCTAACATTATGCATCTCAAGTCACTATACTTCCATTTTACTCGTAATCTTGGACAACAAAATACACCTGAGTCACTTTAGTACGGGTTACCCCATCCCAAAAAGGTCTAGTAAATTCCCTATCAAAACATGGGTTGCAAAGGGTTTAGTAGAAGACTCTTACGATCTCATTAATATTTCCTTTATATCAGAAGCCCTTGCAGTCGGTGCTTTCTTAGAAGCAACCCTGCTTTGTCCTTTCATTGCTGGTCTAGTCACTCGATAATCCTTTGTGACTTGGCCTCAACTGGCCACACTAAAATAAAAAAAAATATAATTTTAGGGGTTGGCTAATAGCATTACTTTTCTAGCAATTGCCGGCATAGTGCCTTCTTCTTTGATACCTTTCTACCTTTCCAAAACTTTACTCCATATAAGTCTTAATCGACTACTCGGCACCGTCTCCGGTCACCTTTCCTCCACTTTTATCTTTTCAACTATTCTTATCAATCCCGCGTGCCACGCAAGCTTACCATTCCTGGCATAACAGCCTTTTCACTTAAGTCAATCCCGGAGTTTCTCCGTCCGGCTAGTTTCTTACTTACATTTCCTGTTCTCGTCCAATCTCACTTCATCCTTTTATCACTACCGTCGATTGTAATGCTCAGGGTCCGTTTACTAACCCATTTTACAGCATCCTTACCCAAATCACAGGGTTTGCTCCAGTTTCTACTCTCTTCCATGACATTCTCTGATAATCATAAAGACAAGGTTTGCCAAAATTCACCGGATTCCTTTCCAGACTCAGGGAAATTTTGATCAATCTACCCACCTACTGGTAACATTAAGGAGACCAGTTTCGAAACCTGAAGAATAGTTCTATGAACCTCCAAGCAGGTGGAATCATAAGCAGTCATAGTTAACGAAATAATCATCATCAGATTGGAAGTTTACCCACAGGAGAGGAATCAATTATATCCATCCCTTAGAAGGGAATCAATAGTTTCAAACTGAAACCTGTCACAACGTCCTGATATTCAATACTACCAAATGTCGGTCTACCTAACCCTTTATGCGAAGCGTCATTGGAAGCACAAAGTCTCCTTTTTCCATTAAGCAATGCCAGCTCTTGGTCATTACGAATTTCACCTTTTAGCTCCAGGAAGATTTTTCCTCACATTTTTCTCTTTAACTGCTGATCGTATTACTTGATCTATTATAATTCCGTGTCGGAGTAAACTTAAGGTAACTACTATAATCCATTCAAAGAGAAGAAGGAATTTAATATTCCCCTGAATCACATGCATCTAACGTTTCTGGTTCATCATTTAACTGAGTTGAATTAACTCTATACTCAGTCTCTGGCAGTAGTCTCATTACGAGTTCATCTTGACTCACTGGTCTTATCTTCCGGTAAGTTCTGAGATCATTGCCTTGCTTACTACTTCCTTATATAATTTTACCCAATCATGCTGTCACTTCCCAATGTCTTTACTCTCTAAATGATTCATTCATAAAATGAACATTTTCCTTAATAAAACCACCTTATTAACCTTTATTTGGTTCCATAATTTACAACCTACGACATCTGCCTTCTCATGGTGAATTATTACTGACCATATTCATACTAATTCATTTATCAAATGATATGGCACTTACTGCCTCCTTCTCAACTATTCCTAGGGACTCTGCTCCTCGCCCTAAATCGATGTCTTTGATAATCATACATCCCTCTAGCTCTTTCTTTGTTAAGATGAAAATCTCTAAGGATTCTAATCTTCTTCCGTATAAGATCTCAAGTAATTCTCCCAATCCTTCTTTCTTACTGGTACTACATCTGGTAGTCCGGCTATGAATTCAACATGCATCTTCAGATCTCTTAATAATATCTCGGTTCTTTATACTCACTTTTCTGAGCACCATATCTTAATCATCACAGTCATTCTGGCTGCGACCCTCATTACCCATGGGTAAGCTCCTTATCCTAACAGGACTGTCCTTATCTTCTGGAACCTCTTCTGGGTCTCCAGTAGGGTACTCTATCGATTTATCCGCTGATCTTCAACATATAAAGCATCATCGCGCTGTTGCTCGTATGCCTCAAGGTCAGTCGCCTTACTCGTCGATACGATATCGAGCTAAGTTACTATCATTATACTTAAGAGTTCCCCTAAGGGTTTTATATGTCATCACTACATTATGTAGTCTGACTATGAACTTGGCAAGAGTTCTTATTATCTTAGTGAATTTATTGTTTTAACGTCGCCTCATCTCTGGGGTTTATAACGTACGCTCTGATACCACTTCTATAACACCCCCAGATCCGGGGTCCGGGATCCGGTGGTTACGGTTTCCAATTCTGTCCACAACAATTGAACTTCCCTTAACATAAAATAAATTACGTCTCTATGACCCAACACAACAATATAAAACACACCCGTTATAGTCCCAGAGATGAAATCAGAGTAACAATCAAAATTTTATTAATCACATTTTGAGTTCTTACAATCCAAAAGAATTTCAATATAAATACATACTCTTTGCCATCCATTTACATAAGTCATACTAGACTATATTCTTGGTACTGAAAGAATAAATATGCCCTACCAATAGCTTCTTCTTCAGCTCTGGTAGTCTCATAGTCCTCGCCCGCGTCGAGTGCGCCTTGTTCGAGTCATCTGGTCTAGTTGTTGTTGTGATATAATAATAAAGCAAGGGTGAGCAATAGCCCACCAACAATAACATATAACTGAACGATAATGTATAACAGTTCAAAAGTATCTTTCAAACCATATGCCATGCATTTACGGAAATGATGCCAGTATAATATGAACGATGAAGTTACAAGGTAACTTAAAGTATTTGTTTGTAGAAATATCTGCTACATCAAAGTAAGCGAGATATTCTTATTGTTATTAAGAAGAGGAACTTGCAAGAAAAGGTTGCAATTCCAGTTATGACCCTTTTCCCAACTCTGCCAACAGTAATCATGTTGCAGGAAATAAATAAATTTGGCTGATGAACCAATGATGGAGTATTCACCGCGCCCGCTGTTCCAATCTTGATGATCAGTCGAGATCGTACAGCTCAATTTAGATTTACTACCGGTAGAAGGAAGAACTGACGGCTTTACTTGTATACCGCCTTACTAGCTCTCCCCGGCCAACGGTTGGGCCAAAGGGGATGGACCGGCGCTACTCGGCCTCTTACACGACTCCTAGTTCAAATAGAATTCATGATTCTGAATGTAACGTTCGTCCCCCTTTCCCCAAGCATAATACTTGTTGATAAGACTCCACAAAGTAGTCGTATCTAGTTGGAAAGGAAAATTTACCAATAACTCCCAAGCTATTACTTGGTAACGGACATCAACTTGTCCCAATAATCTTACCCCTCGAAAGATGAGAAGGTAAGCAATGACTTAATAAGTCAACAACACCCGAGTTGCGGGTGAAGGGAATACTTTATGACCGGGAAGTCGACAAGATAAATAACATTTTCCAAGTAAGGTTCCCTTATTATTAAGGAGATAGACTCAAAGAAGAATGATGTCTGAGAACCTTTCTTGATATAAGATTAATAATAATATGACTCCGAGATATTTTTCGTAATAATCGAAGAAGATAAACCTTATCGAGATTATTCTAAGTATGGAATAAATATTCAGAGAATATTTATTGAGTTAAAATATTTAAAGAATATTTGGGAATATGAAAGAATATCTTTAATCAGAGCATTTCTCAAAATAATCCCTGAAGAAATATCAGGGGAATATTTATTGAATAAATAAATATTTAAATGAATATTCAAAACAATATTCATTAATTAATAAGACCTGAAAAGAATATTTAAGGTAATATTCATAATCAATTAGGAATTTAAATGAATATTCAAAAGTAATATTTATTTAATAAAATAATATTCTAAAAGAATATCCAAATAATATTCATTTAGTAGTCTCATCTTTAGAAGAATATTCGAAATAATAATTGATAATTAATTCGACTCTGAATGAATATTGAGAAATATTATTCGCTGAATAGTTACGTTCAAATAATTATTTGAAGTAAGGATCGTTAAAATAATTAGTCTCGAACGAATATTCAAATAATATTCGTCGCCCAAATAATAGAAAATATTTACTTAAATATTTTCCTCCGAGGTAATCTCGATATATCAAGGAATATGGACTCCCGGTCTATATTTGATTAATAAGATGTATACGCCCTTCTATGAGGGTCTTACAATAACCGGCTTATAACTGATATATAACTATCTAGCTTATAAGCCAACAATAACATTCAGGGAACAAGTATATCAATTCAACTTGAAAGTAGACATGCATGCAATGGCATATGTATATCAGCAATCATATATATATATTTATTCAATCACAACAACAGCCTAAAAGAAGGGAATTGAAACTTGCCTGGTAGTCGAGTACGGTAAGGGGTAGTGGTAGCGGGTCCCGGTTCAACTTGGTGATCTATAAATAGCCAAGGCATTCGGGATTAATCACTTAACATATTAAAAGTTAAGTTATACTTAATTCGAAACACGTTCTCGAGTTATCTCGTTATACCCCTTTTAGTGGATTACTTTTATCACTGATCCGACCCGACATTCGTTCGTTAATACGACATGTCATTGTACTTATACTTGGGACATACTTAAGTCATATGAGTTCTAAAGTCGATCGTTACGAACCAATACTATACTCCGAGTTTTATCGCCCGTTTTCTAAGTGTTTTACCGAAGTTATAAAAGAGTCGTCTTTTAGGGGTTCGTTCGCGTTTAACCTCGACTCGAACATTTTTAATAAATCGAAAAATGATCCTTTTGACATACGATTTTCTTTCACGCCTTCCTTTTTACCTCTAGTATTTATTTACCAAGATTCTCCATGACGTTACATAGTTTACGAGGGTTCAATTACAGTTACGAACTTTCGTTTACGGTTTCGAACTACTTTTAGTAATTTGGTCATAAATCCTCAACCGTAAGTCCGTTTCACGTGATCTTTATATCAAAACGAAGCTTAGAACATTACCTATCCTATCATGGCAGATAAGGTTTCTGGACAGTAGGGGTTCGACATGGAAAATGGCATACAAAACATGGTATTGCAAAATCGGGCATTATAACGGCTGTAAATCGAATATCTACCAATTTCGAATCTTCCCATAAACATATTATCCAACCCAAACAACATATACATGACTTATATACATGAACTGAGGCCAAGCAATACCTTTCCGTTCATCTAGCTATTTTAACCTCTTATATCAACATATCACTACATAAGCATGCTTTAATCATTACCATAATCATACTAATCTAAATTCTCATCAAGAACATCATTAAACATAAACTAAGGCCTAGGGTTTCAAGAGTTTTATACCTTCCTTGAGGTGTGTATGCACTTAGTAAGCCTTGTATAGTCCTTGTATAGCCTCCATGAAGCTTGGATCATCAACCAAAATCAAGATTCAAGAATTTTGTTCTTGAGGTTACTATTCATCCTCCACTTTCTTGATTTTTTTGAAAATGGAAAAGGTGATGTTTGAGGCTAAGAATTTTAGGGTATCATTTTTATGAAATATAGGATCTATGATAAATTGTTGGAGATCAAACAATGGTTGGAAGTTGGATTTTTGTTTTGGAATTGTTGCAAAAGTCGAATGGAAGAGTAAAGGAGAGAGTTTGATGTTTTCTTGTGGTTTTGCTTGGAAGAATGCATAAAGTGGATGAGCCTTGGATAATATCTCATCTCTTTTTACTTTAGTAAAGTGATGATGCACTAGATGATGTCTTTGTGAGGACAAGTGTTGAAGATTGGATGGTTTAAGGCTTAACCAAGTGGTGGCTTGCTAAGTACTTGGTTGCATTCTAATTGATCTAGTTCCTTGCTAGTTACTAGATATTTATCACTTGCACATGCATGTATCTTGCTTCCTCTGCTTGTTTCTGTGTCCGGTTATTGCCCGTTTCGATTGATCGTCCGTAGGAATATTTCACGGATTTCTAATTAGGGTTTACCGGGAATCCTTTTTAATATTAATACTTTCATTCTCCATCTTTCATTCTAACTTTCCAATTTATATTCCTTAAATCCATTCGTTAAATACTTAAGGCTATCAGTGTCCAGGGAACTCTCGGAGAAAATAAAAGTGCGGTTTTTCAGAATCCGACAGCTTTTACATACACTTATTTTCCCCCTGGATCACTAATACGAACTCGGAAATCCGTTCCGAATGCTTCTATATAGTGTCGTCTCATATTATTATATACTCCCACCAAAACACTATTTATTCTGTATTCTTTACTTGTTCTCTTAGGGTGGTACAATTGTCCGTATTCTCTTTCGATCGTTCCTTATTCTTTTTACGGAACTAATGGATTAATCGTTACCGATCTGGATGACATGAGAATATTCTCCTGCTTGAAATTGCCATATCTTATTCCCTTAGAAGATAGATTATTCTTACCTATGTTGTTACCCTTTAGCATTCTTCAAGACATAGAAATAATAAAGTCGAATTCCATTCATTCTTTCCAAATATCAATTATTACATTGTAGCCATAACCACTCCTCAGTGGTTTCCTACCTTCATTCTTAGATCAAATATAATAACATCCCAAAATATCAAATCCTCAAAGTTAATATCCCAATTCTTGGATTATAATAATATTTAATCCACTGTCCGGTCAAATATTATACCGAAAAGAATTTGGAATTTCTGAATTCCGATCGTCTCTGCATTCACTTATTTCCTCCGCGTATTACTAATATGACTTCGAAACATCCATATCACGTCCCGTACATAGGGTGGAGTGAAAAGTTTTCCAACTTACAAAATCACTATTCATCCACCAAATTACTATACACGTACAGGAAATACTATGCACGTACGGGAAATACTATGCACGTACGGGAAATACTATGCACGTATGGGAAACACTATGCACGTACTCATTTCCCTTCAAGGATCCATTAGCTCCTTCCTGGATGGTAGATTATTCTTATCTAGGTCCTCAACCATCGAATTATTCTATTCTGACAATATACCAATGCATCAGGATCATTGTCCAAAGCAATATCCATTCATTACAATCATTGTTCTTTGAAACCACCATTCATTAGAGCTGGTGACCTTGTTGTCGGAATCATTGTTCCTCATTTTATCATTACTTAATAAAAAGTTTTAATTATATCCAAAATTTGGGGTTCTTACAGCAGAGCATCAGAAGAGTAAAATACACAAGAAAAACATGTGTGGCCCTCATAGATCACAATCAGTGCATGCCTTGACATTAAAATATCAGTACACTAATATTTACGACTAAAAACAACAAAAATCGCTTACGAATAAACATAAAAGTATCATCACAGGCTAATTATCAAACCCTAAGCACAGATTTGCAAAAATATAACTGATATAAACATCTACTAAAATATACACCAATAAAAAATAATTAAGCAGAGCCCTAGATCAAAGTTTCTAATCGATTCTAGAACACACGGTTATTTCTTAGTACAACACAAAAATATGTAGTACGGACACATATAAAACACACACATTCATTTTTTTTATTTTTAAAAGGACACATAGAGAGAGAGAGAGAGAGAGAGAGAGAGAGAGAGAGAGAGAACCAGATCCGAGAATGTTCTTGAGATCAGTGGCGGTAGGAGAGGTGTTTCCACCAAGAACGGCGAGCAAATAAGCAGCGACAATCTTCATTTTTTTTATTTCTTTTCGCAAAACCCTAGCAAAAATAAACCAAATTACCAATAATATCATTAACACCAAATTACCAATAATTTAGCACAAAATTAATAATTAATAACACATAAGAACAAAAAAAAATACCTTGAAATCTTCAAATACTAGCTTTATCTACAAAAAATTAATAAGAGAAAAGTAAGAGCACAAAATATCACGGAACAAGTATAATCAAAATACATAGATACATACATATACATATATAATCGAACATAATCGAAAAAAGTTTGATACTTTACCTCTAATTAATCTTTGCTCTAATCAGTTTCGGGGTTTTCCTCCAATCAGCTTTAGGGATTTAAGAGAGGTGTGAGTGATGAGTAAGAGAAATTTAGGGATTTAAGAGAGGTGTGAGAGAGATGAGTGAGGGAGGGGTGAATTAGAGAGATGAGCGAGAGAGATGAGTGAAAGAGGGCGAATGAGAAAGTTGTACGAGAGAGAAAGAGATGTGCGAGAGAGAGGTGAACGAGAGAGTACAGAGAGTGAGTTAGAGTTTTTTTCTAATAAGATTTCATTTTGTGTAATAAGAGTACAGAGAGAGAGAGAGAGTACAGAGCGTGTGTTTTAAAATTTTATTATAAAAAATTATTATTTATTATTTTTATAATTAAAAAAATGTGAAGAAAATTCGATTTTTGCATAATTGAATTGATTAATCACAATAAATAAAAAGAAAAATTAGTGAAAGTTGGGTAACATTCATCACACAAATACTGAGTATGACTACTTTGGTGTGTATGAATTTATTTTTAAAAATTGTCATTTTTCCAATTTTTATTTAATTTTTTGATTTATTTGACAAACTAGTTAAAAATGGTGGAAAAATAAAAAAAATGAAAAATTAGTGAAAGTTGGGTAACATTCATCACACAAATAGTGAGTATGACTAATTTGGTGTGTATGAATTTATTTTCAAAAATTGGAATTTTTCCTATTTTTATTTAATTTTTTGATTTATTTGAAAAACTAGTTAAAAATGGGAAAAAATAAAAAAAAGGAAAATTAAGGAAAGTAGGGTAACATTCATCACACAAATAGTGAGTATGACTACTTCGATGTGTATGAATTCATTTTCAAAAAGTGGCATTTTTCTTATTTTTATTTAATTTTTTTATTTCTTTTACAAACTAGTTAAAAATAGGGAAAAAAATAAAAAAATGGAAAATTAGGGAAAGTAGGGTAAAATTAATCATACAAATTGTCAGTATCACTAGTTTGTTGTGTATGAATTTATTTTCAAAAATTGGCATTTTTCCTATTTTTATTTAATTTTTTGATTTCTTTGACAAACTAGTTTAAAAATGGGGAAAAATATAAAAAAAATAGAAAATTATTGAAAGTAGGGTAACATTAATCAGTAAAACTAGTTAATATTTTGGTTGTATTGAATGGTTTATTTTTTAATGGGATTAAAATTGTGTTTAGACTTGTTTGGTGTTCTTGGATTATATTTTGTAATGGTGAAATTCCACTTTTGAAATAATTATTTTTTTAAAAAAAATTGACCTATAGCGTCGGTCATTTGAATGGGCGACGCTATAGGCTCTTTTTTAAAAAAACATTAACCTATAGCGTCGGCATTTTAGGGGGCGACGCTATAGGTAGAGCCTATAGCGTCGCCCCTTAAAAGGGCGACGCTATAGGCTATACCTATAGCGTCGGTTAATGCAAACAACCGACGCAATAGCTTCTGGGTATAGCCTATATCGTCGCCCCCTTAAAAAGGCGACGCTATAGGCTATACCTATATCGTCGGTTAATGCAAACAACCGACGCAATAGCTTCTGGCAGATGACTTAAGGCGTCGGTTAATGCAAACAACCGACGCAATAGATAAACTGGCGACGCTATAGGTCAACAACCGACGCTATAGGTGTATTCTGTACTAGTGTTTATTGTATGTTCACATCACACGAATTAACACATGTACTAGGCTACTAGCACCTACTAGCTAGTGCATGATTTTATAATGTTTAATATTTAGATCGTGTTATATCCATTGTTAGGTTGTTAGTGGGGTTTAAATTTTACATGGTTATCACACTTTTTCATTCTGAATAGTCAAGTGGTTAGGCACTGTATTCAAAATCAAGCTTACTTGATTAAATAAGAAAACATGTACCAATATTGTGTGATGTTTATTTAGAGTCAAAATTATGGTTTTGTTTAATAAAATGAATGCGTTAGTTTGGTTAATTATTAAACCGTGGTTAATAAATTAATTTATTGTTAATATTTTATTCACACGCACAAGAATTCGTAATGTCAAGATGAAAACAAGTTTTAAGTTTTAATATTATTATATTATATACAAGTAGTACACCATGATTTTGTTACAATTTTATTAAACTTGTACACCTACTTCGTTGGTTTCTTGGTTTAGCTTCTTTGGTGTCAGTTTATTAATTTAATATATATTATTATAGGTAAATCATTAAATGATGCGGTATAAAATGGGTTCAGGTTGTGGTAAACTGGTAATGGTTAATGCAGGAGATTGTTAGTGTTGTCCAGGGCTAACTAGTGTATTAAAATGTTTGATAATTTTATCTATTAAATATATAAAAAGAATGTATTTTAATTATAAATTATATTTTGTATTTAGATCGCGGACCGGGGGTTTAGAGGATCGTTTGTGGATTTCGTTAGTATTTTAGTTGCTATATTCGAGGTACGGATTCTGTCCCCTTTTTATTCAGTACTACTCTTTTTAGGATTATATATATTTGATTCGTTCACTCTCAAATTTATTCGTTCCGTTCCTAATCGTTTGATCTCTGAAAATTGTTTTAAAATCTGGTTCAAAGTATTTAAATCTCTATTTTTGCGGGTTTCAAAAATTATGTTCGTTACTTATCTGTTTAGAATATTTGAAATATCTGCTCGAGGTGATTTATTTTAAATTGTGAAAATTATTTTATTTGAACCCTTAGAGATATAGGGTATACCGAGTTAACCAGCTGTAGGGGTACTACAACCATGTCATTGCGGCACCAGTGGCATGACACTTCCGTGGCAGTGTGATTGGTCACGGCGTATCCTTCTGATAGCTCAGGTGGCGAGCTTTTGCGCAATTTTGATATTTGTTTCAGGATACGTGGGTGCACCCAGATTGTGATTTGTGATTTGATTTGGCGGTGACGATGTATATGCCGTACACGTTATCCGATTTGTTACACACATTAGGTACCCTATGATGTGTGTATTTGTTTTTGTTCTGTTTTGTTCTGATCTCGGTATGAAATATCCTAGCTCCTTGTTGCTTCAGCCTTGCATATTTTTAAAATAAATGTTTTATTATAAATGTCATATATACATCTCTATGCATCTATTTTATAAATTGTATTCCAAATCCGTACTGGGCGTTTGGCTCATGCCGTATTCTTTTTCTGGCAGGTTCTTAGGGGGATCTAGGACTCTGTGATGGAGAGCTGCCCTTTATTTCATTGCTTAGGATTCATCAATTTCTATCGTTGATTAGACTTAAAGTTTATTTTGAGATTTCAGTTTTTCGTATTTACTAGATTTGAACTATTTGGAGGTTTATTTAAATTGCGGAAATTATTAGACTTGTTTATTATTATTTTGGAAATTGTTTTAGTACTCTGCATGCAAGTTTATGGATTAATAAGTAGCCCCTCTTTTATTTAGAGAAGGGGGTGTTACAAAAGACTTTATTTGCCACTTTGAATTAATCCTAAACTCAGGTAGATATTTCCTTGCTAGAAAACCAGAATTGATAAGGGGCAAACCCTTTTGCTCTCTAACACATGTGTGATCTGTAAAGAAAAAAGAAAAAAGCAACAATAGAATATTAAGCCACTAGCTACCAGTGTAGAAAACTGTGAAAAAATTAATGGAAATTACCAAAAGGTACCTGGTCCCACTTTCTTTTATTGTACCCACCCATTCCACTCCATCATCAACATTATTAGCATATAACATGTCATCATCTGTGACTGAGTAGTCAGAATCATCAAAGTCATATCATCCAATTCATCACTCCATTCTCCTACATCATTATTTCCATCTCCTTCTCCTTCACTCCTTTCAAATACATTAATGTCGTCAAATGCCCCCAAATTTGTTTCATCACAATGCTCCACATATATATCTATCTTGTTATCATTTTCCATAGCATACCCTTTCAATGCAATTACATAACTATCATCTGTGATTAACTGAAGACTTTTCTCAAATTCTATGTTAGGTCTCCTATAATACAAACAGAACAGTCCCTTATAACCCAAAGCTTTAGCATATGCCCTCAAACTGTCATAGCTAATATCTATGCCTTGCAAGTAATATACTGTCACCTGACCACCTGCATATGTTACTTTTGGTAGCCTTTTTAACCTTCCACCGTGAAATATACTAACACTTATTGTGTCATCACATTCAATACCAACAAATAGACATACAATCAACACATTTTAACATAATACCCACATCATGAATAAAGCATAAACAAGATACTTCAATAAATAACAATCAAGTTCAAAAAAGTGATCAACAACGCAAAATAAGCGCTAATAAACAACAAACAAGTTTAATTAACAATCACAAAAGAGGGTTAATCATACCAGTCTAGAAGGAATTAGAATCCGCCATTTCCTTCTTCAATCGCCAATTTCCTTCTTCAGTCTCGAGTTTATGGGTAATTGAAAAGTAATTCAGAGGAATTAAGGTTAAGGGGTTAAACAGATCGTCAATAAGATATAAACCTAGGTTTTGTGTTAATATCGGCTAGTAAAATGTCTGTCCTACCCTTCAGTTCCGTACCGTTTTAAACCCGATATGTACTCTGATGCGGTAAAGTGGCCGAGAGGTACATTTCTGAAGTTGGAGGGGCAAAAAAGAACAACTTAAAACGTTAGGGTTTTATGGATATAACTGTGCAAACCTGAAGGGCCAAAAGATCATTAAGCCTATAAATTTTGGTAAATGTTTTGGGTGCTAACTCTTCTTGACCTATCCGTATCCGACTATTTCATTATTATATGCTTTAAATTAATTTTGAATAAAGAAATTTTTATAATTTTAATACCTTGATGCGAAAGATCTGTTTCCTTCAATTAATGCATCTTGAGTGGAAGTCAATCAGTGATCGATTGTCCCAAATATATTTTGTTTATTCAAGTTCAACAACATGAATGCACTTTGTTTATAAGTATATTTCCATCCTATCTAATTTGAATTTTTCGACATTATGTCGACTATATCCTAATTATCAATCAAAGATTATTATAATTACGAAAGTGATTTTATAAATTATATTTTACTTTTTTTTAAAGTTCAATACTAAAGGTGATATGATAGCCTAATGATAAACATTTATTTGAATTTATTTTTCAAAGTCTTAAATTTCGGGTTCAATTTTGCATCTATTTTATAAATTGTATTCCAAATCCGTACTGGGCGTTTGGCTCATGCCGTATTCTTTTTCTGGCAGGTTCTTAGGGGGATCTGGGACTGTGTGATGGAGAGCTACCCTTTATTTCATTGCTTTGGATTCATGAATTTCTATCGTTGATTAGACTTAAAGTTTATTTTGAGATTTCGGTTTTTCGTATTTACTAGATTTGAACTATTTGGAGGTTTATTTAAATTGCGGAAATTATTAGTCTTGTTTATTATTATTTTGGAAATTGTTTTAGTACTCTGCATGCAGGTTTATGGATTAATAAGTAGCCCCTCTTTTATTTAGAGAAGGGGGTGTTACAAAGTTGGCATCAGAGCTTAGGTTCTTTCTTGTAGAAAACCTATTTAGGTTGACCTGTGAGTTTGGGTAGACGTTAGGATGGGTATTCTGTTTTAAATTCATATCATCTTGCTTTACTCTTTCGACATCTATTTTTAATTACTTCTGGTTAACTATTCTTGTGATCTTCATTCGTTTGCTAATCTTATATTGTAGATGCCTCCTAAGAAAAATCAAAATCAAACTACCCTGAATGTTAGCCCGGCTCAGCTAGCTAATATGTTAGGACAAGCAGTGGCGAACGGTATACAACAAGCTATGGCAAATATGAATAATCAGAATAATCAGAACGGTCAGGGAAATCAGAATGGCCAAGGCAATCAAGATGGTCAGGGAAATCAGGATGGCCAGGGTAATCAGTTGGAGCCATTTGCATGGTTGGAGAGGTTTTCTAAGCAGAAACCAGATTCTTTTCATTCAGCATCGACTCCTATTGATGCTGAAAATTGGATTGTTCATCTTGAGAAGATTTTTGATGCCTTGGGTTGTGATGAGGTTCAGAAGGTCAGGTTAGCTGTGTATAAGTTGGAAGGGGATGCTCAGAGATGGTGGAGAGGAGTGAAAGCTACTAGAGGAGAGCAATTTACAGAGACATTGGTATGGCAGGGATTCATGGAGGTGTTCTATGAGCAGTACTTTTCTAATGCTGACAGAAAGGGTTATTTGAGGGAGTTTCATTCGATCACGCAGAATTTTGATGAGAGCATTACTGACTATATGACGAGGTTTATCAGGTTGGCTGGATTTGCTGGGACAGTTGCAGGGACTGCTACACAGCAGGCTGAGAAATTTAAATGGGGGTTGAGGCCTAATTTGAGGGGTTGTATCATTTCACTGAGGTTTCCTAATGTGGCTGAGGTGGCAGATGCAGCTAAGGATATTGAGAAGGAGCGCACTGAGTATAGAGCTTATAGGTTCCAGAATGATCGCAAGCGGAATAGAGATGATCAGAGTTTTGTACAGGGTAAGCAGTGGAATGGAGGTCAGGGTACTCAGCAGGGACAGTGGCGTGGAAAATATCAGAATATGAGGACACAGTCAGCTTATGGTCAGAATCAGTTTGGTGGTCAGAAACAGAATCAGAATCAGCGATTTCAGCAGCAGCAGCCTAGGCAGTGGCAACGTCGTCAACAGGGGCAGAGTCGTTATTCAGTTTATGGGGGGAACCCCAATATGATTCCAGTGGCTCCTTGTGCTACTTGTGGCGGACATCATCCAAGGAGAGCTTGTTATAGACAGACTGGGGCATGTTTCTTGTGTGGTTCGATGCAGCATAGAGCGAAGGACTGTCCGACATCACGGAACACTGGTGGAGGAGCAGGTGGTAGTGGTAGTGGCAGTCAGCAGAATGCTTCAGGCAGAGTGTTTGCATTGACTGCAAATCAGGCAGCAGCTCATTCAGGTACCGTTTCAGGAACACTTCTTGTTGGTAGACGTGATGCTTATGTGTTATTTGATACTAGTTCGACTCATTCTGTTGCGTCTTTATCGTTTGTCCGTCATCTTGATGTTCTTCCATCATCATTGTATCCTCGTATGTCTATTGCTACCCCGATGGGGAATTCTGTTATTATTTCTGATGTGTACCGAGAGCGTCTGATAGCTGTTGGGGAGAGAAACTATAAGGTTAACTTGCTTCCGATGGAGATGCATGACTTTGACATTATTCTGGGTATGGACTGGTTGAGTGAGCATCGAGCTACAATTGACTGTCAGGGGAAGAGGGTGATCTTTGGAGATGCAGATAAACGAGAATTTGTATACCAGGGTTCTCAACCAAAAGGAGAGGTTAAAATAATTTCAGCTCTAAAGGCGAGTAAACTTTTGTCTAAGGGTTGTGATGGCTATCTTGCTTTCGTGAAGGATACTTCTAAGGATGAGCCTCGCATCGAGGATTATCCAATTGTTAATGAATTTGCAAATGTGTTTCCCGATGAACTACCAGGTTTGCCACCACAGAGAGAATTGGAGTTTACTATTGAACTTGTTCCAGGCGCAGAGCTTATTTCTAAGGCGCCATACCGAATGGCACCACTAGAGTTGCAGGAATTGAAAGTGCAGTTGCAAGAGATGTTGGATAGAGGATTTATCAGGCCAAGTGTATCTCCATGGGGTGCTATGGTGTTGTTTGTGAAGAAGAAGGATGGTTCTATGAGATTGTGCATCGACTATAGGGAATTGAATAAGGTGACTATCAGAAACAGGTATCCTTTGCCACGCATTGATGACCTGTTTGATCAGTTGCAAGGGGCGATATTCTTTTCGAAGATAGATTTGAGATCAGGTTACCACCAATTGCGAGTGAGGGAAGAAGATATTCCGAAGACTGCATTTCGTACACGTTATAGTTATTATGAGTTTCTTGTGATGTCCTTTGGGTTGACGAATGCACCAGCGGTGTTTATGGATTTGATGAATCGGGTCTTTCATGCTTACTTAGATAAGTTTGTTGTGGTCTTCATTGGTGATATCTTGATATACTCGAGGAGCAGGGAGGAGCATGAAGAGCATTTACGTATTGTACTTGAGATCTTGAAGAAGTTATTTGCAAAATTTTCAAAATGTGAGTTCTGGTTGGAGCAGGTGGCATTTTTGGGGCATATTGTGTCTTCTAGAGGGATTGAGTTGGATCCTGCAAAAGTCGAGGCTATCACTAACTGGCTGAGACCTAGCAATGTTACAGAGGTGAGGAGTTTCTTGGGTTTGGCAGGTTACTACAGGCACTTTGTGGAAGGTTTCTCATCCATAGCTTTGCCATTGACTCAATTGATGAGAAAAGGTGTTAAGTTCGAGTGGAATGATGATCGTGAGCAAAGTTTTCAAGAGTTGAAGAAGAGGTTGGTGTCAGCTCCTATACTTGTGTTGCCATCAGGGAGTGGAGGATTTCAGGTTTATAGTGATGCTTCTAAGAGAGGATTAGGGTGTGTTCTTATGCAGCATGGGAAGGTGATTTCTTACGCTTCTAGGCAGCTTAAACCTTATGAGGTAAATTATCCTACTCATGACTTGGAGTTAGCAGCAGTGGTCTTTGCTTTGAAGATTTGGAGGCATTATCTGTATGGAGAGACTTGTGACATCTTCACTGATCATAAGAGTCTTAAGTATATTTTTACTCAGAAGGAGCTTAACATGAGGCAACGAAGATGGCTTGAACTTCTTAAGGATTATGACGCTAATATTCAGTACCATCCAGGAAAGGCGAATGTTGTGGCAGATGCTCTTAGTAGGAAGAACTTGGGGAGTGTTGCATCTCTCATTACTCAGCCGCATCTTATTTCAGACATGGATCATTTTGGGATTGAGTTGTATGTTCGAGGATCAGATGGGAGCATTGCGAGTTTGAGAGTGGAACCAAATTTGGTTTCAAGGGTTATGGAAGCTCAGATGAAAGATACAGTTTTGGATGTAATTAGATCGGAGGTGGTAACTGGTAAGCAAAAACATTTTCTTGTTGATGATGAGGGTGTGTTATGGTTGGGTAGTAAATTGTGTGTGCCTGCGGATGTGGCGATTCGTGAGGAGATTTTGACCGAGGCTCATAGTTCTTCATTCTCTATTCATCCAGGTTCCACTAAGATGTATAGAGACTTAAAGGAGCACTTTTGGTGGAGTGGAATGAAGGGAGACATAGCAGAGTTTGTGGGAAAATGTCTTATATGTCAACAGGTGAAGATAGATCATCAGAGGCCTAGTGGATTGTTGCAGCAGTTGGATATTCCAGTTTGGAAGTGGGAGAACATTACTATGGATTTTGTGACTCATTTGCCGAGAACCTTTAGAAAGAATGATGTTATATGGGTGGTGGTTGATAGACATACTAAGTCTGCTCATTTCTTGCCTATTAGAGAGACTACTCCTGTTCATGAGTTGGCAGAGATTTTTCAGCGGGATATTGTTAGACTTCATGGTGTGCCTGCGTCGATAGTTTCTGACAGGGATACGAGATTTACATCACGTTTTTGGAAGGGATTTCAGCAAGCTTGGGGTACGAGACTTAATTTTAGTATTGCTTATCATCCGCAGACCGATGGACAGTCAGAGAGGACGATTCAAACCTTGGAGGATATGTTGAGGGCTTGTGCTTTGGAGTGGATAGGGGATTGGGATAAGTATCTGTATCTTGTTGAGTTTGCGTACAATAATAGTTGGCACGCGAGTATTGGTATGCCACCATTCGAGGCTTTGTATGGTAGGAGGTGTAGGGCACCATCTTGTTGGGATGAGGTTGGTGAGAGAGTCATTGAAGGACCAGAACTAGTTAGAGTTACTAATGAGAAGGTGGAGAAGGCTAAGGCAAGCTTGAAGGAGGCTCGATCGCGTCAAAAGAGTTATGCAGATCAGCATAGGAAGTTTGATGGATTTGAACCTGGTGATCATGTGTTCTTGAAGGTGTCTCCTTGCAAGGGTGTTAAGTGCTTTGGTATGAAAGGAAAGCTTAGTCCAAGATATGTTGGCCCGTTTGACATTATAGAGAAAGTGGGAGAAGTGTCTTACAGAGTTGCGTTGCCACCACAGTTATCTCATGTGCATAATGTGTTTCATGTTTCGGTTTTGAGGGGCTATAAGTATCATCCGTTTCACATAGTTCAGTATCCGTTGCATAAGATTCGAGAGGATCTTTCTTGTGAGGAGGAAGCAGAAGCTATCTTAGCTAGAGAGGAGCGAGTTTTGAGGAAGAATACTATACCGTTTGTGAAGGTTTTGTGGAAAAATCATTCTGAGAGAGAGGCTACTTGGGAACTAGAGGAATCCATTCGCGAGAGATATCCGCATTTATTTGATTCAGGTACGAGTTTTAGTTTCGTTAGATTCCGGAGACGGAATCCTTTTTAAGGGGGTATATATGTAATACCCGTAGTAAATAATAATAATAATAATAATAATAATAATAATAATAATAATAATAATAATAATAATAATAATAATAATAATAATAATAATAATAATAGAATTTCATTAGAATCAGATTTATCAGATTTATTAATGAAATTTGTTTTCTAATTAAAATAGAATAAGAAATGTATTTTAATTTTATTATGTGTCAAACACTCCTAATTGGTATAGGCTAGCTGTCACTCTATATAACTATCACATCTCCCGTCAAGATTATATAAAAAAAAACCTAATTTCTACTTAAGGAGCCGCATAGAGGGAGAATCAGAGATCGAAAAAAAAGAAAACAGAGCTTCAGGCTAGGTGCTTGAGAGAACACACAAGTAAGACTATTTATTTTATTGGCTATTTAATTATTATTTTATTGTATGTTCACATCACACGAATTAGCACATGTACTAGGCTACTAGCACCTACTAGCTAGTGCATGATTTTACAATGTTTAATATTTAGATCGTGTTATATCCATTGTTAGGATGTTAGTGGGGTTTAAATTTTACATGGTTATCACACTTTTTCATTCTGAATAGTCAAGTGGTTAGGCACTGTATTCAAAATCAAGCTTACTTGATTAAATAAGAAAACATGTACCAATATTGTGTGATGTTTATTTAGAGTCAAAATTATGGTTTTATTTAATAAAATGAATGCGTTAGTTTGGTTAATTATTAAACCGTGGTTAATAAATTAATTTATTGTTAATATTTTATTCACACTCACAAGAATTCATAATGTCAAGATGAAAACAAGTTTTAAGTTTTAATATTATTATATTATATACAAGTAGTACACCATGATTTTGTTATAATTTTATTAAACTTGTACACCTACTTCGTTGGTTTCCTGGTTTAGCTTCTTTGGTGTCAGTTTATTAATTTAATATATATTATTATATGTAAATCATTAAATGATGCGGTATAAAATGGGTTCAGGTTGTGGTAAACTGGTAATGGTTAATGCAGGAGATTGTTAGTGTTGCCCAGGGCTAACTAGTGTATTAAACTGTGTGATAATTTTATCTATTAAATATATAAAAAGAATGTATTTTAATTATAAATTATATTTTGTATTTAGATCGCGGACCGGGGGTTTAGAGGATCGTTTGTGGATTTCGTTAGTATTTTAGTTGCTATATTCGAGGTACGGATTCTGTCCCCTTTTTATTCAGTACTACTCTTTTTAGGGTTATATATATTTGATTCGTTCACTCTCAAATTTATTCGTTCCGTTCCTAATCGTTTGATCTCTGAAAATTGTTTTAAAATCTGGTTCGAAATATTTAAATCTCTGTTTTTGCGGGTTTCAAAAATTATGTTCGTTACTTATCTGTTTAGAATATTTGAAATATCTACTCGAGGTGATTTATTTTAAATTGTAAAAATTATTTTATTTGAACCCTTAGAGATATAGGGTATGCCGAGTTAACCAGCTGTAGAGGTACTACAGCCACGTCATTGCGGCACCAGTGGCATGACACTTCCGTGGCAGTGTGATTGGTCACGGCGTATCCTTCTGATAGCTCAGGTGGCGAGCTTTTGCGCAATTTTGATATTTGTTTCAGGATACGTGGGTGCACCCAGATTGTGATTTGTGATTTGATTTGGCGGTGACGTTGTATATGTCGTACACGTTATCCGATTTGTTACACACATTAGGTACCCTATGATGCGTGTATTTGTTTTTGTTTTGTTCTGTTCTGTTCTGATCTCGGTATGAAATATCCTAACTCCTTGTTACTTCAGCCTTGCATATTTTTAAAATAAATGTTTTATTATAAATGTCATATATACATCTCTATGCATCTATTTTATAAATTGTATTCCAAATCCGTACTGGGCGTTTGGCTCATGCCGTATTCTTTTTCTGGCAGGTTCTTAGGGGGATCTAGGACTGTGTGATGGAGAGCTGCCCTTTATTTCATTGCTTAGGATTCATGAATTTCTATCATTGATTAGACTTAAAGTTTATTTTGAGATTTCGGTTTTTCGTATTTACTATATTTGAACTATTTGGAGGTTTATTTAAATTGCGGAAATTATTAGACTTGTTTATTATTATTTTGGAAATTGTTTTAGTACTCTGCATGCAGGTTTATGGATTAATAAGTAGCCCCTCTTTTATTTAGAGAAGGGGGTGTTACAAAAGACTTTATTGGCCACTTTGAATTAATCCTAAACTCAGGTAGATATTTCCTTGCTAGAAAACCAGAATTGATAAGGGGCAAACCCTTTTGCTCTCTAACACATGTGTGATCTGTAAAGAAAAAAGAAAAAAGCAACAATAGAATATTAAGCCACTAGCTACCAGTGTAGAAAACTGTGAAAAAATTAATGGAAATGACCAAAAGGTACCTGGTCCCACTTTCTTGATTTGAATTCACCTGTCAAAATTTAATCCAGCGTTAAGGAACCAGGGGCATGGAGGCTTACAAACTGATCTAACTCTGGTTTTATTACTTTTAACAAACTTCACCACCTTCCCTTCAGTATGAGAATGTTTAACTATGGCCTCTCTACACTGGTAATGATCTGTAAAGATCATCCCAACGTTCCACTGTGGATTGTCACTATCTTTGTACACTAGGAACCTATTTTTCCTCTTAAGAGCTTGTAGCTCTTCATCTTCATCCATGTCATTGTCTGGCAGACTATCCGAGTCATCACAGTCAGTGTCATTATATGCTTTATCACTATCAGTGTCTTCCTTTCCTAGTCCAAGTCCTTCTTTTATTGTACCCACCCATTCCACTCCATCATCAACATTATTAGCATATAACATGTCATCATCTGTGACTGAGTAGTCAGTATCATCAAAGTCATATCATCCAATTCATCACTCCATTCTCCTACATCATTATTTCCATCTCCTTCTCCTTCACTCCTTTCAAATACATTAATGTCGTCAAATGCCCCCAAATTTGTTTCACAATGCTCCACATATATATCTATCTTGTTATCATTTTCCATAGCATACCCTTTCAATGCAATTACATAACTATCATCTGTGATTAACTGAAGACTTTTCTCAAATTCTATGTTAGGTCTCCTATAATACAAACAGAACAGTCCCTTATAACCCAAAGCTTTAGCATATGCCCTCAAACTGTCATAGCTAATATCTATGCCTTGCAAGTAATATACTGTCACCTGACCACCTGCATATGTTACTTTTGGTAGCCTTTTTAACCTTCCACCGTGAAATATACTAACACTTATTGTGTCATCACCTTCAATACCAACAAATAGACATACAATCAGCACATTTTAACATAATACCCACATCATGAACAGAGCATAAACAAGATACTTCAATAAATGACAATCAAGTTCAAAAAAGTGATCAACAACGCATAAATAAGCGCTAATAAACAACAAACAAGTTTAATTAACAATCACAAAAGAGGGTTAATCATACCAGTCTAGAAGGAATTAGAATCCGCCATTTCCTTCTTCAATCGCCAATTTCCTTCTTCAGTCTCGAGTTTATGGGTAATTGAAAAGTAATTCAGAGGAATTAAGGTTAAGGGGTTAAACAGATCGTCAATAAGATATAAACCTAGGTTTTGTGTTAATATCGGCTAGTAAAATGTCTGTCCTACCCTTCAGTTCCGTACCGTTTTAAACCCGATATGTACTCTGATGCGGTAAAGTGGCCGAGAGGTACATTTCTGAAGTTGGAGGGGCAAAAAAGAACAACTTAAAACGTTAGGGTTTTATGGATATAACTGTGCAAACCTGAAGGGCCAAAAGATCATTAAGCCTATAAATTTTGGTAAATGTTTTGGGTGCTAACTCTTGCTGACCTATCCGTATCCGACTATTTCATTATTATATGCTTTAATTTAATTTTGAATAAAGAAATTTTTATAATTTTAATACCTTGATGCGAAAGATCTGTTTCCTTTAAATAATGCATCTTGAGTGGAAGTCAATCAGTGATCGATTGTCCGAAATATATTTTGTTTATTCTAGTTCAACAACATGAATGCACTTTGTTTATAATTATATTTCCATCCTATCTAATTTGAATTTTTCAATATTATGTCGACTATATCCTAATTATCAATCAAAGATTATCATAATTACGAAAGTGATTTTATAAATTATATTTTACTTTTTTTTAAAGTTCAGTACTAAAGGTGATATGATAGCCTAATGATAAACATTTATTTGAATTTAGTTTTCAAAGTCTCAAATTTCGGGTTCAATTTTGCTAATTCGAATGGTAGTTAGCACTTTAGCAGCGTAAGTTAAATTCTCCAGCTTTCCAATGTTGCTATGTGGATACTCACTTAAATTTGTAGCCTTGTGGGCATTACTCTTTATTAATGTGAAAAATCATATTTTAATGGTATAAAATAGTATCAAAGTACCAAAATACCAAAATACCAAATTTGGTTATTATTAAGTTCGGGGTTCGATTCCTTACAACTACATAATTATATAAGATTTATTTACTTTAATTTTTTTTAGCTTCACTTCGGATTCGATTCCTTACAACTACATACTTATAAAGATTTATTAATTTTAATTTTTTTTGGCTTTATCTTAGATTCAATTCTCTATAAATATATAATTAAATAGTGCTTATTAATTTATTAATAGTAAGGTGGAAAATACATGTGCTCTTAGCACGGGTTACCAGCTAGCGCAACATTTTGTAGATGAAGTGGAGCTCCCATTTACATTTCAAATTTCAAGTTTTACAAGTTCAGTGTTTGATCAAGACAATGCGAGTCCAGGAGTCTTGAAACATAAGATTTTCAAATTTAATCGTTCCTGAAATTTAAAATAGTCTCAATCTGGTTTCGTTGCGAAACTCGTGACTCAATCGACAAGACAATGCCTGTACAAAATGTTCTGCTGGGTTTTTAACATTTTAGTAGCTTATTTCACGTTTCTGTTCATATTTTCGTGATGAACTTGTCGAAATCCAACTTCCCACAATTATTTCGTTACTAATAAAATCTGTGCCGAAATCTATATCATCAGAACGTTCCTCGTAAGGTGCAGGTGCAGATACTAAAGAAAAATACAAAAGAAGGCATAATGAAAAAATGATGAATGTACTGCCTTGCAGAGTGGAGAATATGATGCTATGGCTATAGGGGGTCAGGTGAGCTTTAAAAAATCCAAAACATGATTGTGTTCCAGCTAGGGTTTATCATTATCACAAGTCACAATGCATAGTAGGGGCTCAAATATGTCTTGAGTTTAAGTTTGTCGTTCTATAAGTTTACTCAGCTTAATTCGAACTCAACACTTTACAAAATAGATCAACACTACTCAATTTTAGTTGGGGCAAAAGGTCACTTTCCTTTCTGTACTATTATAAATTTCCGTTTGGCCTACTGTACTATTGAAGACATCACTGCACTTTCCTTTTTTTCTCTTTTCCCCATCGCCGTCTGTTAAAAAAAGTTTCCGTCCATTTTAGTTGAGTTCTCAGAACAATAAATTTGGTGATCAAATTCGACAAATTCATGAAAAAAGACTCGAAATCAAGAGAAGACCCTCCGATAATTGCTCTTCTTCCAGCCGTTAAGCGAAGAATCAGGTTCTTAACATTTGACTGTCACTGGAACATTTGGTCTTGGTTCACCTAAACACCAACTCTGTTTGAAGTTAATCATACTTGTGCTTGTATGACGTGTAAACGGGACCTGTATAATCATTTGTTTAGATTTTTTAATGAAGTTGCTGAAACTCATGTTGAAACTAACCAGTCACAAGCCACATTAAGATGGTACATTCATTGTCGAAACAGAAAACATGTTACATTAGCTTCATCAATAATCAGAGGGCTCCCAAAGATAATTGATTCATTCAAAATACTATACAGGTTCAGTATCTTCCCTTTCACTTTCATATCTAGTGAGTGGTAATAAAGCTAATGAATCCCAACAAACTCTAAAATAAAGAATAATGCTTTTGCTTTTTTCTTGAAGTGGTCTAAAGTGTATACAAAGAGTGACCCCTCCATTTACCACTCACTTCTCGTTTCTCTGCATGTAACTTCACAAATGACCAAATTACGTGCGTGCCCTCAGGGACGGAACCAGAATTTCGAAACAGTCGGGGCTAAAAAGAGTTGTTAATTTTTGGATGCTTGTCGGGACTTAAAAATTTTTTCTACTGAATTATAATAAAGTCGGGGCTTGAAAAAAATATCTACCGAAGTTTTCAATTCAGCCGGGCTACAGCCTAGGCTAGATCCACTGATTCTACCCTGTGTGTATTGTAATAGTTCATATTATCAAGCTGTATTCAAGAAAAACATATAGTTTGGTACAAAATGGGGACTTGTGCAAAATTATATTGACAAAGGATAGAGAACTTCTGAATTATGTTTGGTAATTCTACTGTTATCTTGGCCCTGCATCTGCTTATATAATGTGCATCTGAAATGCTTCTTTTGCTTTTCATTCATAAAGTTAAAGATGATAAATCCCAGCATATACAGGAAAAGAAGAGGAAATAAAAATACAAAGTAAAGGCAAAGTGAATATCATGCATGAAAAGCATCTAAGACCGTCTTTATCATTCCTTCTTTATATTCACTTATCTTTAAACATTAGTAAAACTCATCATCTTCAGTGGAGTTTTTGAAGTTCACCACTTCTTTTTATTCATTGTTAAAAGATTATATGACCTCATTTCATCCACAACATTTCCATGGCTACTAAATTTTCTGATATGAAGCTTCTTATTATTTCTTTAATCTTGTATCTTTTTCTTGCTGTGCCATGTTCTTCTTCTAATTCATTGCATGGCTTCTCTCTCAGAAGACAGGCCTCAATTCTAGTAACTCTTAAACAGTCATTCCAAGTCTCTGACCCTTCTTTGAATTCTTGGAATATTACAAATTATGATTCCCTATGTTCTTGGGCTGGCGTAAGTTGCGACGCTAAAAAAAAGTTTGTACTTGTTCTTGACCTCTCTAATTTGAATCTCTCTGGCTTTCTATCATCTGCAATCACTGAACTCAGGACACTTGTTAATATTTCAGTTGCTGGAAATGGTTTTTCAGGCAGTTTTCCTCAAGAAATCCGTAAGCTGTCAAGGCTACGATATCTAAACATTTCGAGTAATCAGTTCAATGGAAGTTTGGACTGGGATTTTTCAAGATTGTTGGAACTTGAAGTGTTGGATGCTTATGACAATGGTTTTTCAGGCACACTTCCTCTAGGTGTTACTCATCTAACAAAACTGAAGCATTTAAGCTTTGGAGGGAATTTCTTTTCGGGTACTATACCACCTAGCTATGGAGGCCTAATGCAGCTTAAGAACTTGTCATTAGCAGGTAATGATTTGCGCGGTTTTATTCCTAGTGAGCTTGGTAATCTTACTAATCTGGAGATGCTCTATTTGGGTTATTTTAATCAATTTGAGGGTGGTATCCCAAAGGAGTTTGGTAAGCTGATCAACTTGGTTCATCTGGACCTTGCCAATTGTGACTTGGAAGGTCCAATTCCAATTGAATTAGGCAATTTGAGCAAACTAGATACATTGTACTTGCAAAAAAATCAGCTATTTGGCTCAATTCCATCTCAGTTGGGAAACCTCACTAGCTTGAGATTTCTTGATCTTTCACTGAATGGTCTAACAGGAGAAATCCCACAAGAGTTTTCAGCTTTTCAACAACTTACGGTTCTTAATCTTTTTATCAACAAACTTCATGGGAATATACCTCACTTCATTGAGGAGTTGCCTATGTTGGAACAACTGAATCTGTGGAGGAATAACTTTACTGGATCAATTCCTTCGAATCTTGGAAAGAATGGCAAGCTTACTGAACTTGATCTCTCTACCAACAAGCTGACTGGTTTTCTTCCAAAGTCGCTGTGCTTTGGAAGAAAACTGAAGATCTTGATACTCCTCAACAATTTTCTTTTCGGGCCTATACCGGAAAATCTTGGGAATTGCGAGACTCTATCAAGAGTGAGGTTGGGGCAGAACTTTTTTAGTGGATCAATTCCAAGAGGTTTCCTCTACTTGCCTCAACTGTCACTCATGCAACTCCAAAACAATTACCTGTCGGGGCGATTCGAGGAGGAGGACAGCACTGTGTCATCTGAACTTGATGAGATAGATATCTCCAACAATCACATGTCAGGTTCTCTTCCTACTTCTCTTGGAAAATTTTCAGGCCTAAAGATTCTTCTGTTAAGTGGAAATAATTTCACAGGTGAAATTCCTTATAGTATAGGCCAGCTAAAAAGCATCTTAAAGCTTGATTTAAGTAGAAATAACTTTTCTGGCAAAATCCCACCTGAAATTGGAAATTGTACTTCACTTGCTTATTTAGACTTGAGCCGAAACCAACTTACAGGCCCTATCCCAGTTCAAGTGTCCCAAATTCAAGTACTCAACTACCTCAATATCTCATGGAACCACTTGAGCGAAGGTCTACCTAAGGAAGTTGGATACATGAAGAGCCTCACATCAGCAGATTTTTCCCATAATAATTTCAATGGTTCGATTCCTGAAACCGGACAATATTCATTCTTCAACTCCACATCCTTCATTGGCAATCCTGACCTTTGTGGATCTAACCTGAGTCCATGTAACATTTCGTCAACCTCGCCAATACAAGCCAAAGACCAAGATGCTAAAAAATCAAAAGTACTAGGGAAATATAAGCTAATGCTTGCATTAGGCCTCTTACTGTGCTCCCTTATATTCGTCATCTTAGCAATCGTCAAGACACGAAAGTCAAAAACAAGTTCGCATGCTTGGAAGCTCACAGCATTTCAGAAGCTAGAATTTGGAAGTGAGAACATATTAGAATGCTTGAAAGATAACAATATTATAGGGAGAGGTGGAGCCGGGGTTGTTTATAGTGGAAGAATGCCAAACGGAGAGCAAGTAGCAATCAAGAAGTTGGGAATAAGCAAAGGTTCCTCTTCTCATGATAATGGCCTTTCTGCTGAAATTAAAACGTTAGGCAGTATTCGACATAGATACATTGTCCGATTGCTTGCATTTTGTTCTAATAAAGAGATGAATTTGCTTGTTTATGAATACATGCCAAATGGAAGTTTAGGTGAAGTTCTTCATGGAAAGCAAGGTGGCTGCCTCAAGTGGGATACAAGGTTGAAAATAGCCTTAGAAGCTGCCAAGGGCTTGTGTTATTTGCACCATGATTGTTCACCTCTGATACTCCACCGTGATGTCAAGTCTAACAACATTTTACTAGCTTCTGATTTTGAGGCTCATGTAGCTGATTTCGGACTGGCAAAGTTCTTGCAGGACAATGGAACATCAGAATGCATGTCAGCAATTGCTGGCTCTTATGGCTATATTGCTCCAGGTACACCCTTCACTAAACAAATGACAAATTCATCGTTTCATTTTTAAAATCAGTGGACTTCAATTTTTTTTAAATTTATATTTAGTCTAAAGTTGACAATACTAATGTTCTCGAAAATTTTATAATTATCTAGTCATGTAAAGTAGTCCAAGAGGCCATGTTCAAAGAAAATTCTACTTCTGATTTTATTTTAGCGTCTTGTTTGATCCTTTATGAAAACCATAATCAATGCTAGCCCCAGACATACCCTTGTTGACTCAATCTTAAAACTAAAGCAATGGTATCTCTTTTCTTAAATGCAAGGTTTTGCCTCCCTAAGAATGTTGATTGGGATCTAAGATTTACTTTCCCCCAAAACCTATAAAGAAGGTTTTGCCTCCCTAAGAATAATTTACCTTTATCTTTGTTAACTTTTAGTACATGCTTACCTTTAATTCCTTTAAAGACAAAAGAAATTCACCCTTTAAGTGAATGTTGAAGACATTATTCACATTTCACAGTATTATGTTCGTATTACTAAGCCTTATATGATGTGTTTAATATGTGACAGAGTATGCATACACATTAAAAGTCGACGCGAAGAGTGATGTGTACAGCTTTGGTGTAGTACTCCTAGAGCTTATAACAGGACGAAAGCCAGTTGGAGGATTCGGAGAAGATGGTTTGGATATTGTTCAATGGACTAAAATTCAAACGAACTGGAGCAAAGAAGGGGTGGTGAAAATCCTCGATGATCGCCTAAAAAATGTCCCCTTAGATGAAGCAATGCAGATGTTTTTCGTGGCAATGCTCTGTGTTCAAGAGCACAGCGTGGAGCGCCCTACCATGAGAGAAGTTGTTCAGATGCTTTCACAAGCTAAACAACCTAATGCATTTCAAATCTTGTAATTGTCAATACTACAAGTTGATGTATCGAAAAAATGAAGTGGTTAATGACTTAGGTGACTGCATAAGCAAAGGTATTAGAGGTCATATTGCAGTTGAAGTTTACTAATTAAGAGTAAATATAGCAGTGTTTTGTTGCTCTTTTTTAGCTTCTTTGTTCCTTGGTGATGTAAAATGCTGGAGTGTAGTGAGCCTGATGAGACTGAAGCTCTTTTCTTTTTTTAACTTTTCTGCATATGTTAGGGTACATAACAATATTCTGTTGATTTAAGAGAAATGTGCAGCCCATCTATATGGACTCAATTATTGTGTCATCATTTTTGCAGTCTCAACATATGTTGTGCTGGCTATCAATCAAACCACATGTTGGACAGGAGTGTCTGTGTAGTGTGTATGTATTTTTATCATGGTTTTACACTGGTACCCATGCATATATTTTCAGCATTTTAGTGCTTTTCATAAAATTATTTGGCCTGGTACTGCATTTTGAAAGTTTGTAGGCATCTCCTGTCTTTTGTCATAACTTATTACCCGCATAGTAGCTGCGTCAAGTCAAGTGTTACTAATATAACAACATATCAACAAGAAGCAAAGGAACAATATTCAAATAAGTAATGTGGCGCCAAATTCAGCTCAAGTTACAGCTCATCATCTCCACATTCAGCTTGAGATACAGCTCAGCATTGTGACACATCAGCAAGGAGTTGTAACAGAATCAGTTACATTCTATAGATATAGAATTATGTATATAGAGTTCTAGAATATTGTAGAAGAAGTTTAGACAGGTCTATATAAACAAGTCCTGTAGAACATTTGTGTTTTGAGCTGAATAATACACATTTTACATTTCTGGTATGATCAATTCTGTTTTGTGATATGGTATCAGAGCCAAGCACTCTGTAGATGCGTTCATACGCTTCCGCCTTACGATCTTCAGCTCCTTCGACGTCAACTACATCAATGGCGCCTGCTACTACTACTATTCCAGTCATCGATATCAATCATCCTTACTATCTCAGTTCGAGTGATCATCCTGGACTCTCTCTTGTTACAGAGGTCTTAACAGATCAGAATTATCAGCAATGGAGTCGATCAATCAAGATCGCACTCTCAGCAAAGTTGAAACATGGATTCATTGATGGATCTCTGACTCGACCTACAGATGCAGTTCAACTTTCGTTGTGGAAACGAAGCAATGACTTAGTTATCTCATGGTTGCTTAATTCTGTTTCCAGTGACATCAGAAAGAGCATCGTGTATATGAACACAGCACAACAGATCTGGAACGATCTAAGTACTCGATATTCTCAGAACAATGTCCCACGACTTTTTTATCTCAGAAAAGAATTAGCTTCTTTGACTCAAGGTACTAAATCAATTACTGCTTATTTTACACATTTTCGTGGACTAATGGATGAATTAGAGAGTCTGGCACCAATACCTAGATGTGTTTGCAATGTTACTAATTGTACGTGTGATATTGGGATGCAAATTGTTCGATATGAACAACAGATACAACTGAGTCAATTTCTTATGGGACTCAATGAACAGTTTACTAATACTCGTGGTCAGATTCTATTGATGTGTCCTTTACCTGATCTAAGTCAAGCTTATGCTATGATTTTACAAGATGAGAATCAAAGAAACTCTGCAAATTCTCCGTCTGTGTCTTTTGAATCGGTTGCTATGAATACTCGATTTAATACTCAGTCTGCAAACAAGCCTAGAGGTTCTCAATATCTAAAGGATGAAAAGAAAAATAGTGATACTCTGTGTGATTACTGCAATCTTACTGGTCACACACGAGATAAATGCTTTGCTCTTCATGGATATCCAGAGTGGCATAGGCTTCATGGTCAGCCTAAGCCTAAGCCTAGATGTGTCTCAATTGACTGATGGATCTATGAATAAGTCTACACAGAATATCAATGCAACTGATGAACTATCTGAGGCTCAATGTTATCAGCTAATTCAGATGTTACAGTCTAAGGTCAAACCTACTACACCTACAACTGCTCCTTGGCTCAATACTAGTGTAAATCTTGCTGCAGGTAATTCAGGTTTTTCTACAAATTCTGTTATATTTGCTTCTCCAGTTGCATTTAGTCAAACTGCTCATACCTGGATATTAGATTCTGGAGCCACACACCATATTACTCCACATTTGTATTTGGTTTCCAATCCAAAATCTGTTCATTCTGAACTTCATTTGCCAAATGGAGAAATATCAGTTGTAACTCATATAGGTCAAATTCAGTTAGCATCAAATATAACTCTTCATGATGTGTTAGTAATTCCTACATTTCAATGCAATCTTCTGTCTATACCTCAACTAACTCATCATTCTGCTGTCAATATCTTGTTTTCTGCAACTAAATGTGTATTGCAGGACCCTGCATTGATGATGGAGAAAGAGATTGGTGATCTGGTAGATGGCCTTTATAAACTCCAGACACATAAGATTCAGAGTAATTCCTGTTCTGCTGCTCATTCTGCTCACTCTAATTCAATCAAAGATACTTCTGCTCAGTGGCATTGGAGATTAAGTCATCCATCTTATACTGTCTTAGGTCATATTCACAGTTTATCTCTACCTAAATCTCCAACTATACACTCTGATTGTGATATCTGTCATTTGTCTAAACAAACTAGGTTGCCTTTTCCAGTTAGAGATTCTAGAAGTTCTAGCATATTTGATATTGTTCAGTGTGATGTATGGGGTCCATACAGACATGTTACTCACAACAATTGTACTCAGTTTCTTACTATAGGGGATGATTTATCTAAATGCACTTGGATATTTTTGATGTCATCCAAAACTCAAGTTTTCCTTCTAATCAAACAGTTCATTGCCTATGTGTCCAATCAGTTTCATAAACAGATTAAAATTTTAAGGTCTGATAATGGTACTGAATTCACCAACTCAGAACTTAAAACTCATTTGTTAAATCTTGGAATCATTCAACAATTTACTTGTTCTCACACTCCACAACAAAATGGTACAGTAGAAAGAAAACATCAGCATTTATTGAATGTGGCCAGATCATTAAGAATTCAAGCTAATCTTCCTATTTCTCTATGGGGAGACTGTGTGTTAACTGCCACTCATTTAATCAACTTGTTACCCTCTCCAGTTACTAAATACAAATCTCCTTATGAAATTCTATTTCAATAATCTCCAGATTATTCTTATCTTAGAACATTTGGATGTCTTTGCTATATTTCCAATTTATACTCTCCTCCTGATAAATTGGCACCTAGAACACTAAAATGTGTATTTCTAGGATATCATTTCAATAAAAAAGGATACAGAGTTATGGATTTACAGACTAAAAAATGCTATATTTCTAGAGATGTCAAATTTGTTGAATCACAATTTCCTTTTAGTCCCATTCAGTCTGACTTATCTAATTCAGATCTGATTTCTCATACTAGTCCCATGTTTCCTGTGTCTCCATTTCATGAACTTCAAATTGACTCTATTCCTGTCACTCATTCTCAAATTCAATCACCATCTACTACTACTTCTACACCAGATAACTCTCCTACTATTTCTCAACCAACTGAAACAGATACATCACAACATTCATCTTCACCATCTGATACAGATACATCACAACATTCACATCCTACTCCTTCTACTACAATCCCTGTTCCTCTTGCTATTACCAAACCTATCAGAACTAAACAATTACCAGCTAAATACAAAGATTATACAGGTCTTCCAGTCATCAGACCCTCTTCTTCAGCATACAATGTCTCAGGTACACATTTAGATTCTTCTACTTGTCTTTATCCTCTACAGCAAGTTCTGTCTTATCATGTTTTTACCCTTCAATATTCTAAGTTTTTAGCTGCCACTGCTGCTGTTCCTCTACCTACTACATTTAAGCAAGCAGCTACAGATGCTAATTGGCTTAATGCCATGAAATTAGAGATTCATGCTATGGAATCTAATAATACATGGGAGTTACTTCCTAAACCTACAGATCAACATATAGTTGACTGCAAGTGGCTGTTTAAGATTAAATACCAACCTGATGGCAGCATAGAAAGATATAAAGCCAGATTAGTGGCAAAAGGATTTACACAGACCTATGGACTGGATTATTTTGAAACTTTTGCACCTGTTGCTAAAATGACAACAGTGAGATTGTTAGTTGCTGTTGCTGCTTCTCAGAATTGGCCAATCACTCAACTTGATGTCACTAATGCATTTCTTCATGGTGATCTCAGTGAAGAGGTATACATGAGAGTGCCTCCAGGTTATTTTCAACTATCTTCTATACCTGCTATTAATGCTATTACAGATCCTACAGCTTGGGTTTGTAAGTTGATAAAATCTATCTATGGATTAAGACAGGCTCTTAGGTGCTGGTTTACCAAATTTCTCAAAACTTTGAAACAGTATGGTTTTACTCAATGTCATGCAGATAACAGTTTATTCACATATCACTCAAAATCAGATTTTATTGCTATTTTGGTGTATGTTGATGACATTTTGATTACTGGTACTAGTAAAACTCTCATTCAGCATATAATTGCTTTTATGGCCAAAACTTTTAAAGTTAAAGATTTGGGCTCTTTAAAGTACTTTCTTGGTATTGAAGCTGCAAGGTCTGACTCAGGGATATATCTTCATCAACATAAATATACTTTGGATATTCTTAAAGATACTGGTTTACTTGCAGCAAGGGCTTCTCTAGTTCCTATGGATCAAAATCACAATCTGCATCTCAATAAGAGTGCATTCCTAAATGATTCAGATATTTTCATCTATAGAAGGCTAGTTGGTAGACTTATCTACTTAACTGTAACCAGACCTGATCTTTCTTACTCAGTTCAGGTCCTTTCTCAGTTTCTTTCTCAACCTAGGACTGATCATCTTACAGCAGCCTACAAAGTGGTACGATACTTGAAAATGTCCCCTGGTCAAGGCCTGTTTATGGCAGCCAATGCTAAGCCTATTTTAACTGCCTTCTGTGATTCTGATTGGGGAGGTTGTAAAGCAACCAGACAGTCACTTATAGGTTATTGTGTTCTATTTGGCTCCACAGTTATTTCCTGAAAATGCAAGAAACAACATACTGTGTCAATATCCTCTGCAGAGGCTGAATACAGGTGTATGGCAGATACTTGTTGTGATTTACTTGGCTTCTCAGTTTGTTTAAAGCATTTGGCTACTACAACATGACTCCAATTTCTCTAGCTTGTGACAGCAAATCAGCTCTATATATTGCTTCAAATCCTGTATTTCATGAGCGCACGAAACATATTGAAATTGATTGTCACATTGTTAGGGAAAAGCTACAGCTTGGTGTGATAACTACTAAGCATGTTAGTTCCAATTCTCAACCTGCAGATCTGTTTACTAAATCCTTAGCTTCTCATCAACTCAGGAATCTCTTGTCCAAGTTAGGAGTTTGTAATCTCTTTCAACCTCCTAACTTGAGGGGGGATGTTACTGATATAACAACAGATCAACAAGAAGCAAAGGAACAATATTCAAATAAGTAATGTGGCGCCAAATTCAGCTCAAGTTACAGCTCATCATCTCCACATTCAGCTTGAGATACAGCTCAGCATTGTGACACATCAGCAAGGAGTTGTAACAGAATCAGTTACATTCTATAGATATAGAATTATGTATATAGAGTTCTAGAATCTTGTAGAAGAAGTTTAGACAGGTCTATATAAACAAGTCCTGTAGAACATTTGTGTTTTGAGCTGAATAATACACATTTTACATTTCTGTTATGATCAATTCTGTTTTGTGATATCAAGATTCACATTTTATTTCCCCTGGATAGATGTTAATATGTGCAGCCTGTACTCATCTTTCAAATGCGTTAAACAGAGTACACAGAGTCACCAAGTGGCTGCGCCAAAAAATTTAGATGTGGGACTATAATAGAAAAATATTATTAACTGTTATTTCTCTTTGATATAATCGATCCTCCTCTTCTCCCGCACACAAGCATTCAACAATTGGAGTCATAAGTTTGTGACTATCCAAAATTTGTAATTGAACTTTAAAACTATGTGAAGTCTTCTATGAAGAACAATGTCCGAGTGATGACTTTATCCTTTTCTACAACACAATATTTTGGATTGTGATTAACCTTGGCTTCAAACATTGTGTAGTATCAACCCCTGCATGTTTATCTGACTACAAAGCATGACGGAACCAGGATCACAAAATAGTCGGGGCTCAAATGAAATATCGCTACTTTTAAAAGGTTAGCCGGGGCTTAAATTAATTTTTTTTTTACTAATTTTCAACTAAAAGTCATGGTTCTATTAGAAATTTCTTACTAAAATTTTCGGTTTAGCCGGGACTTGAGCCTAGATTAGCTTCCCTTTGGTACCGCCCCTGCTACCAAGTGAAGCTGCGATGAGCTGATGTGTTGGAAAGGATGGCTGTGCTGAAAAGACTATTAAGGTGAACCTACTATTCTGCTTTGCTTCCTGCTCAAAATGGTATTATCTGTTTCTCAACCTTCCCGACTAAAGTCGATGCTTCATAATTAACGATTGAGCTGAAATGTTGAAGAGTAAAAGCTGCAAAAACATAACATTCCTTTAATATTGTTTACTTACATCCATTTCTCATTCCGGTGTTGGAAGTAATTCATTGTGGAAGTGGTAGCTCAATTCTTAAATTTAGTGGACGGAAATTAAAGCTCAACTTTGCCTTTCCTACCAACTATTATAGATTCTCACCGTATAGAACCTACTTACAATTTTTATAGTTAGTTATTTAACTAGAGTTGTGGTACAAGGACCGACAAAATTTGTGATCTAAATAATATACCAAGTCCAGGGGCGATGCCACCGATCTCAATCTACTAGTCTGTCTTTTGTGGGCTCATGGGCTCAAATCCAATCTCCATAGCTAGTTTCACGTAAGTAGAAGCCCATTTTAACATGGAACTTTCCTACACTTTTTTAAAATTTATAACCCAAATCTTACATTAGAGGTGATCTTTTCACTAGTCACAATTTCAAAAAATAAACACTTTACCAAGATTAACCAATGACATACTCCAATGTAAATTACTTTAATCTTTATATCTTGTAAGTGTTCAAAAATGATACATATTTTTAATATTATAATGCAAAGAGTTACTTTACAAATAAATCACACTTTCTTTCAAAAATAAAATAAAAAATCACACGTTAATCTATACTATACTATTATAAGCAAATTAGGGTATATTTGGTTGGTTGGTAGTTTGGTCACTTTATTTGGTATACTCAATATCATTGTTGGATTTTGATAGAGAATAATAAGAACCGTTGTATGTAATGCTAAAAGAATATTCTTTTTATAATATATAAAATATTCTTACAGGTTCAAGGTTCGAATCCCGGCAACAACAAATTATTATTAAAAATTTATATCATTTTATAAAGTACTCCTAAAAATTCAAGTTTCATTCCCCTTAACAACATATTTTAGTTAGAATTCATATTATCTATTTTCACCATATTATTATTAAATATTTATATTATAATATAAAGTACTCCAAGAATTTTAAGGTTGCATATTAAATTTAAAAAATTATTTATCTATTTTCAATATACAAACAAAAAACTATCATTTAGAATACTATTAAATATATATTAATATATTTTATTATTTTTTATTAATCTTCCGTGCACGGATTATAAAATAGTATATAAAATAAACTTTATCAGTAATATAATGTAGTTCGATACATATTTGTAGATTAAGATGGTGCACATCTTGTACTTGCTAGATATTTTTTACTTTTACTACGATTGGTTTAAGCAGCTTTACCATACCATCACCTTCCACCAAATATAAAAAGCAAGATTTGGTGTAGTGTATATTTACCATTGCCAAATCAATAAATTGCAAGGAGAAAAAAAGAGAAATATTTAAGTATGGTGAAATATTGGTTATAAGTGCAGTGCAGTTGGTAATAATAATGGAAGACAAATGAAAGCACAATTTTGGAGGGTGATTGGTGTAGTCTACTAGTCTCTCTAGTTGTGGTCCTTGTGGATCGGATATCATTGTTTTATTTATTTTTATGCATATGGCTCATACTTGGCTCAACTATTTAAGTTCAAATACAGTATGTTGATAATTTGCTTATTATATAATCCCTCAGTTCAAAAAGGCATGGGCTTTTTACACGTATTTTAATATGTTCGGTTGAAATATTTATAAATAATAATTTTTTAATTTTTTTTTTAAAAAAAATATAAGATCTATATTTTAATAATAAATAAAAAATTGGAAAAATATTATTTATAATTAACTTACTTAATCAAGTACATTGAAATTCGTGAAAAAATTAAAAAAATGTATATTTTTGAGACGGGAATAATAGATTAAAATAGATAAACAAATAGATGTACTCCACAATCCACTATATGTATGATGGCCCTAATCATTATTTCTAAATTTTATAGTTAAATTTTAGTTGATTGTTAGAGTTCCTGCCTAATTAAGGGGCCACAGGTAGACCTAGCAAATCGGGTAAACGGATCGGTTTCGGATCGGATCTGCTTCGGATCGGATCCATTTTCGGTTAAGGTACTATTTAGAGCCTATTCAGGTCGGATCTGATTCGGTTCGGATCCACTTTCGGTTAAGGTACTATTTAGAGCATGTTCAGTTCGGATCGGATCTGATTCGGTTCGGGTAAAATTCGGATTAAAATCGGATAAATTTTGGATTAAGATCGGATCAAATTGGGTTCGGTTTTCTTTCGGATTTTTACTGTTCGGATCGAATTTTGTTGGGATGTAGGAACATTCGGTTCGGATCGGATTGTCGAGATATATCTAATTTTTTGATGTACCCAAATTTTCCAAAAACCAAAAAATTATTTTGGCTTGAGATCTTAGCAATGAACAACTAAATTGACTAGTACTAGTAACTAGTGCTTTGATACGGCTTTTTGTTTCGTTTTAAAAAAAATACTTCTCGACAATCCAACTGTCGGATGTCAAAATATATCAAATTTAGTGATATTTGTAAATTTTCAAAAATAAATAAATTAATTTGGTTGGAAATCTTAGTAGTCAACTACTGAATTGACTAGTACTCGTAACTAGTGTTTTGTCACGGATTGTTATTCTATTTTTTAAAAATTATTTCTCGACGATCCAACTGTACGGATCTCAAGATATATCTAATCTAGTAATATTCCCAAATTTTCATAAAATAAAAATTAATTTGGTTGGAGATCTTAGTAGTCAACTACCGAATTGACTAGTACTCGTAACTAGTGTTTTGTCACGGATTGTTATTCTATTTTTAAGAATTATTTCTCGACGATCCAACCGTACGGATCTCAAGATATATCAAATCTAGTGATATTCCCAATTTTCAAAAAATAAAAAATTAATTTGGTTGGAGATCTTAGTAGTCAACTACGGAATTGACTAGTACTCGTAACTAGTGCTTTGTCACGGATTGTTGATTCTATTTTTTAAAAATTATTTCTCGACGATCCAACCGTACGGATCTCAAGATATATCTAATCTAGTGATATTCCCAAATTTTTAAAAAATAAAAAATTAATTTGTTTGGAGATTTTGGTAGTCAACTATTGAATTGACTAGTACTCGTAACTAGTGCTTTGTCACAGATTGTTGTTTCTATTTTTTAAAAATAATTTCTCGACGATCCAACCGTGCGGTTCTCAAGATATATCTAATCTAGTGATATTACCAAATTTTAAAAAAATAAAAAAAATAATTTGGTTGGAGATTTAGTAGTCAACTACCGAATTGACTAGTACTCGTAACTAGTGCTTTGTCACAAATTGTTGATTCTATTTTTTAAACATTATTTCTCGACGATCCAACCGTACGGATCTCAAAATATATCTAATCTAGTGATATTCCCAAATTTTCAAAAAATAAAAAATTAATTTGGTTGGAGATTTTAGTAGTCAACTTTTGAATTGACTAGTACTCGTAACTAGTGCTTTGTCACGGATTGTTGATTCTATTTTATAAAAATTATTTCTCGACGATCCAACTGTACGGATCTCAAGATATATCTAATCTAGTGATATTCCCAAATTTTCAAAAAATAAAAAATTAATTTGGTTGGAGATCTTAGTAGTCAACTACCGAATTGACTAGTACTCAAAACTAGTGTTTTGTCACGGATTGTTGATTCTATTTTTAAAAAGATATATCTCGACGATCCAACCGTACGGATCTCAAGATATATCTAATTTAGTGATATTCCCAAATTTTCAAAAAACAAAAAATTAATTTGTTTGGAGATCTTAATAATCAACTACCGAATTGACTGGTACTCGTAACTAGTGCTTTGTCACGGATTGTTGATTCTATTTTTTAAAAATTATTTCTCGACGATCCAACCGTACGGATCTCAAGATATATCTAATCTAGTGATATTCCCAAATTTTCAAAAAAAAAAATTTATTTGGTTGGAGATCTTAGTAGTCAATTACTGAATTGACTAGTACTCGTAACTAGTGCTTTGTCACGGATTGTTGATTATATTTTTAAAAAGATATATCTCGACGATCCAACCGTACGGATCTCAAGATATATCTAATTTAGTGATATTCCCAAATTTTCAAAAAACAAAAAATTAATTTGTTTGGAGATCTTAATAATCAACTACCGAATTGACTGGTACTCGTAACTAGTGCTTTGTCACGGATTGTTGATTCTATTTTTTAAAAATTATTTCTCGACGATCCAACCGTACGGATCTCAAGATATATCTAATCTAGTGATATTCCCAAATTTTCAAAAAAAAAATTTATTTGGTTGGAGATCTTAGTAGTCAACTACTGAATTGACTAGTACTCGTAACTAGTGTTTTGTCACGAATTGTTGATTCTATTTTTTAAACATTATTTCTTGACGATCCAACCATACGGATCTCAAGATATATCTAATCTAGTGATATTCCAAAATTTTCAGTAAATAAAAAATTAATTTGGTTGGAGACCTTAGTAGTCAACTACCGAATTGACTAGTACTCGTGACTAGTTCTTTGTCACGGATTGTTGATTCTATTTTTAAAAAATATATCTCGACGATCCAACCGTACGGATCTCAAAATATATCTAATTTAGTGATATTCCCAAATTTTCAAAAAATAAAAAATTAATTTGTTTGGAGATCTTAATAATCAACTACCGAATTGACTGGTACTCGTAACTAGTGCTTTGTCAAGGATTGTTGATTCTATTGTTTAAAAATTATTTCTCGATAATCCAACCATACGGATCTCGAGATATATTTAATCTAATGATATTCCCAAATTTTTAAAAAATAAAAAAATAATTTGGTTGGAGATTTAGTAGTCAACTATCGAATTGACTAGTACTCGTAACTAGTGCTTTGTCACGGATTGTTGATTCTATTTTTTCAAAATTATTTTTCGACGATCCAACCGTACGGATCTCAAGATATATCTAATCTAGTGATATTCCCAAATTTTTAAAAAATAAAAAATTATTTGGTTGGATATCTTAGTAGTCAACTACCGAATTGACTAGTACTCGTAACTAGTGCTTTGTCACGGATTGTTGATTCTATTTTTTAAAAATTATTTCTCGACGATCCAACCGTACGGATCTCAAGATATATCTAATCTAGTGATATTCCCAAATTTTTAAAAATAAAAAATTAATTTGCTTGGAGATTTTAGTAGTCAACTATTGAATTGACTAGTACTCGTAACTAGTGCTTTGCCACGGATTATTGTTTCTATTTTTTAAAAATAATTTCTCGACGATCCAACCGTACGGTTCTCAAGATATATCTAATCTAGTGATATTACCAAATTTTAAAAAAAAAAATAATTTGGTTGGAGATTTTGTAGTCAACTACCGAATTGACTAGTACTCGTAACTAGTGCTTTGTCACGAATTGTTGATTCTATTTTTTAAATTTTATTTCCCGACGATCCAACCGTACGGATCTCAAAATATATCTAATCTAGTGATATTCCCAAATTTTCAAAAAATAAAAAATTAATTTGGTTGGAGATTTTAGTAGTCAACTATTGAATTGACTAGTACTCGTAACTAGTGCTTTGACACGGATTGTTGATTCTATTTTTTAAAAATTATTTCTCGACGATCCAACTGTACGGATCTCAAGATATATCTAATCTAGTGATATTCCCAAATTTTCAAAAAAAAAAATTTATTTGGTTGGAGATCTTAGTAGTCAACTACTGAATTGACTAGTACTCGTAACTAGTGTTTTGTCACGAATTGTTGATTCTATTTTTTAAACATTATTTCTTGACGATCCAACCATACGGATCTCAAGATATATCTAATCTAGTGATATTCCAAAATTTTCAGTAAATAAAAAATTAATTTGGTTGGAGACCTTAGTAGTCAACTACCGAATTGACTAGTACTCGTGACTAGTTCTTTGTCACGGATTGTTGATTCTATTTTTAAAAAATATATCTCGACGATCCAACCGTACGGATCTCAAAATATATCTAATTTAGTGATATTCCCAAATTTTCAAAAAATAAAAAATTAATTTGTTTGGAGATCTTAATAATCAACTACCGAATTGACTGGTACTCGTAACTAGTGCTTTGTCAAGGATTGTTGATTCTATTGTTTAAAAATTATTTCTCGATAATCCAACCATACGGATCTCGAGATATATTTAATCTAATGATATTCCCAAATTTTTAAAAAATAAAAAAATAATTTGGTTGGAGATTTAGTAGTCAACTATCGAATTGACTAGTACTCGTAACTAGTGCTTTGTCACGGATTGTTGATTCTATTTTTTCAAAATTATTTTTCGACGATCCAACCGTACGGATCTCAAGATATATCTAATCTAGTGATATTCCCAAATTTTTAAAAAATAAAAAATTATTTGGTTGGATATCTTAGTAGTCAACTACCGAATTGACTAGTACTCGTAACTAGTGCTTTGTCACGGATTGTTGATTCTATTTTTTAAAAATTATTTCTCGACGATCCAACCGTACGGATCTCAAGATATATCTAATCTAGTGATATTCCCAAATTTTTAAAAATAAAAAATTAATTTGCTTGGAGATTTTAGTAGTCAACTATTGAATTGACTAGTACTCGTAACTAGTGCTTTGCCACGGATTATTGTTTCTATTTTTTAAAAATAATTTCTCGACGATCCAACCGTACGGTTCTCAAGATATATCTAATCTAGTGATATTACCAAATTTTAAAAAAAAAAATAATTTGGTTGGAGATTTTGTAGTCAACTACCGAATTGACTAGTACTCGTAACTAGTGCTTTGTCACGAATTGTTGATTCTATTTTTTAAATTTTATTTCCCGACGATCCAACCGTACGGATCTCAAAATATATCTAATTTAGTGATATTCCCAAATTTTCAAAAAACAAAAAATTAATTTGTTTGGAGATCTTAATAATCAACTACCGAATTGACTGGTACTCGTAACTAGTGCTTTGTCACGGATTGTTGATTCTATTTTTTAAAAATTATTTCTCGACGATCCAACCGTACGGATCTCAAGATATATCTAATCTAGTGATATTCCCAAATTTTCAAAAAAAAAATTTATTTGGTTGGAGATCTTAGTAGTCAACTACTGAATTGACTAGTACTCGTAACTAGTGTTTTGTCACGAATTGTTGATTCTATTTTTTAAACATTATTTCTTGACGATCCAACCATACGGATCTCAAGATATATCTAATCTAGTGATATTCCAAAATTTTCAGTAAATAAAAAATTAATTTGGTTGGAGACCTTAGTAGTCAACTACCGAATTGACTAGTACTCGTGACTAGTTCTTTGTCACGGATTGTTGATTCTATTTTTAAAAAATATATCTCGACGATCCAACCGTACGGATCTCAAAATATATCTAATTTAGTGATATTCCCAAATTTTCAAAAAATAAAAAATTAATTTGTTTGGAGATCTTAATAATCAACTACCGAATTGACTGGTACTCGTAACTAGTGCTTTGTCAAGGATTGTTGATTCTATTGTTTAAAAATTATTTCTCGATAATCCAACCATACGGATCTCGAGATATATTTAATCTAATGATATTCCCAAATTTTTAAAAAATAAAAAAATAATTTGGTTGGAGATTTAGTAGTCAACTATCGAATTGACTAGTACTCGTAACTAGTGCTTTGTCACGGATTGTTGATTCTATTTTTTCAAAATTATTTTTCGACGATCCAACCGTACGGATCTCAAGATATATCTAATCTAGTGATATTCCCAAATTTTTAAAAAATAAAAAATTATTTGGTTGGATATCTTAGTAGTCAACTACCGAATTGACTAGTACTCGTAACTAGTGCTTTGTCACGGATTGTTGATTCTATTTTTTAAAAATTATTTCTCGACGATCCAACCGTACGGATCTCAAGATATATCTAATCTAGTGATATTCCCAAATTTTTAAAAATAAAAAATTAATTTGCTTGGAGATTTTAGTAGTCAACTATTGAATTGACTAGTACTCGTAACTAGTGCTTTGCCACGGATTATTGTTTCTATTTTTTAAAAATAATTTCTCGACGATCCAACCGTACGGTTCTCAAGATATATCTAATCTAGTGATATTACCAAATTTTAAAAAAAAAAATAATTTGGTTGGAGATTTTGTAGTCAACTACCGAATTGACTAGTACTCGTAACTAGTGCTTTGTCACGAATTGTTGATTCTATTTTTTAAATTTTATTTCCCGACGATCCAACCGTACGGATCTCAAAATATATCTAATCTAGTGATATTCCCAAATTTTCAAAAAATAAAAAATTAATTTGGTTGGAGATTTTAGTAGTCAACTATTGAATTGACTAGTACTCGTAACTAGTGCTTTGACACGGATTGTTGATTCTATTTTTTAAAAATTATTTCTCGACGATCCAACTGTACGGATCTCAAGATATATCTAATCTAGTGATATTCCCAAATTTTCAAAAAATAAAAATTAATTTGGTTGGAGATCTTAGTAGTCAACTACCGAATTGACTAGTACTCATAACTAGTGTTTTGTCAAAGATTGTTGATTCTATTTTTAAAAAAATATATCTCGACGATCCAACCGTACGGTTCTCAAGATATATCTAATTTAGTGATATTCCCAAATTTTCAAAAAATAAAAAATTAATTTGTTTGGAGATCTTAATAATCAACTACCGAATTGACTGGTACTCGTAACCAGTGCTTTGTCACGGATTGTTGATTCTATTTTTTAAATATTATTTCTCGACGATCCAACCGTACGGATCTCAAGATATATCTAATCTAGTGATATTTCTAAATTTTCAAAAAAAAAAAATAATTTGGTTGGAGATCTTAGTAGTCAACTACCGAATTGACTAGTACTCGTAACTAGTGTTTTGTCACGAATTGTTGATTCTATTTTTTAAACATTATTTCTTGACGATCCAACCATACGGATCTCAAGATATATCTAATCTAGTGATATTCCAAAATTTTCAGTAAATAAAAAATTAATTTGGTTGGAGACCTTAGTAGTCAACTACCGAATTGACTAGTACTCGTGACTAGTTCTTTGTCACGGATTGTTGATTCTATTTTTAAAAAATATATCTCGACGATCCAACCGTACGGATCTCAAAATATATCTAATTTAGTGATATTCCCAAATTTTCAAAAAATAAAAAATTAATTTGTTTGGAGATCTTAATAATCAACTACCGAATTGACTGGTACTCGTAACAAGTGCTTTGTCAAGGATTGTTGATTCTATTGTTTAAAAATTATTTCTCGATAATCCAACCATACGGATCTCGAGATATATTTAATCTAATGATATTCCCAAATTTTTAAAAAATAAAAAAATAATTTGGTTGGAGATTTAGTAGTCAACTATCGAATTGACTAGTACTCGTAACTAGTGCTTTGTCACGGATTGTTGATTCTATTTTTTCAAAATTATTTTTCGACGATCCAACCGTACGGATCTCAAGATATATCTAATCTAGTGATATTCCCAAATTTTTAAAAAATAAAAAATTATTTGGTTGGATATCTTAGTAGTCAACTACCGAATTGACTAGTACTCGTAACTAGTGCTTTGTCACGGATTGTTGATTCTATTTTTTAAAAATTATTTCTCGACGATCCAACCGTACGGATCTCAAGATATATCTAATCTAGTGATATTCCCAAATTTTTAAAAATAAAAAATTAATTTGCTTGGAGATTTTAGTAGTCAACTATTGAATTGACTAGTACTCGTAACTAGTGCTTTGCCACGGATTATTGTTTCTATTTTTTAAAAATAATTTCTCGACGATCCAACCGTACGGTTCTCAAGATATATCTAATCTAGTGATATTACCAAATTTAAAAAAAAAAAATAATTTGGTTGGAGATTTCGTAGTCAACTACCGAATTGACTAGTACTCGTAACTAGTGCTTTGTCACGAATTGTTGATTCTATTTTTTAAATATTATTTCCCGACGATCCAACCGTACGGATCTCAAAATATATCTAATCTAGTGATATTCCCAAATTTTCAAAAAATAAAAAATTAATTTGGTTGGAGATTTTAGTAGTCAACTATTGAATTGACTAGTACTCGTAACTAGTGCTTTGACACGGATTGTTGATTATATTTTTTAAAAATTATTTCTCGACGATCCAACTGTACGGATCTCAAGATATATCTAATCTAGTGATATTCCCAAATTTTCAAAAAATAAAAATTAATTTGGTTGGAGATCTTAGTAGTCAACTACCGAATTGACTAGTACTCATAACTAGTGTTTTGTCAAAGATTGTTGATTCTATTTTTAAAAAAATATATCTCGACGATCCAACCGTACGGTTCTCAAGATATATCTAATTTAGTGATATTCCCAAATTTTCAAAAAATAAAAAATTAATTTGTTTGGAGATCTTAATAATCAACTACCGAATTGACTGGTACTCGTAACCAGTGCTTTGTCACGGATTGTTGATTCTATTTTTTAAATATTATTTCTCGACGATCCAACCGTACGGATCTCAAGATATATCTAATCTAGTGATATTTCTAAATTTTCAAAAAAAAAAAAAATAATTTGGTTGGAGATCTTAGTAGTCAACTACCGAATTGACTAGTACTCGTAACTAGTGTTTTGTCACGAATTGTTGATTCTATTTTTTAAACATTATTTCTTGACGATCCAACCATACGGATCTCAAGATATATCTAATCTAGTGATATTACAAAATTTTCAGTAAATAAAAAATTAATTTGGTTGGAGACCTTAGTAGTCAACTACCGAATTGACTAGTACTCGTGACTAGTTCTTTGTCAAGGATTTTTGATTCTATTTTTAAAAAATATATCTCGACGATCCAACCGTACGGATCTCAAAATATATCTAATTTAGTGATATTCCCAAATTTTCAAAAAATAAAAAATTAATTTGTTTGGAGATCTTAATAATCAACTACCGAATTGACTGGTACTCGTAACTAGTGCTTTGTCACGGATTGTTGATTCTATTTTTTAAAAATTTTTTCTCGATAATCCAACCATACGGATCTCAAGATATATTTAATCTAATGATATTCCCAAATTTTTAAAAAATAAAAAAATAATTTGGTTGGAGATTTTAGTAGTCAACTATCGAATTGACTAGTACTCGTAACTAGTGCTTTGTCACGGATTGTTGATTCTATTTTTTCAAAATTATTTTCCGAGGATCCAACCGTACGGATCTGAAGATATATCTAATCTAGTGATATTCCCAAATTTTCAAAAAATAAAAAATTAATTTGGTTGGATATCTTAGTAGTCAACTACCGAAATGAATAGTACTCGTAACTAGTGCTTTGTCACGAATTGTTGATTCTATTTTTTAAAAATTATTTCTCGACGATCCAACCGTACGGATCTCAAGATATATCTAATCTAGTGATATTACCAAATTTTTAAAAAATAAAAAATTAATTTGCTTGGAGATTTTAGTAGTCAACTATTGAATTGATCAGTACTCGTAACTAGTGCTTTGTCACGGATTGTTGTTTCTATTTTTTAAAAATAATTTCTCGACGATCCAACCATACGGTTCTCAAGATATATCTAATCTAGTGATATTACCAAATTTTAAAAAAATAAAAAAAATAATTTGGTTGGAGATTTAGTAGTCAACTACCGAATTGACTAGTACTCGTAACTAGTGCTTTGTCACGAATTGTTCTTTCTATTTTTTAAACATTATTTCTCGACGATACAACCGTACGGATCTCAAAATATATCAAATCTAGTGATATTCACAAATTTTCAAAAAATAAAAAATTAATTTGGTTTGAGATTTTAGTAGTCAACTATCGAATTGACTAGTACTCGTAACTAGTGCTTTGTCACGGATTGTTGATTCTATTTTTTAAAAATTATTTCTCGACGATCCAACTGTACGGATCTCAAGATATATCTTATCTAGTAATATTCCCAAATTTTCAAAAAATAAAAAATTAATTTGGTTGGAGACCTTAGTAGTCAACTACCGAATTGACTAGTACTCGTGACTAGTTCTTTATCACGGATTGTTGATTCTATTTTTAAAAAATATATCTCGACGATCCAACCGTACGGATCTCAAAATATATCTAATTTAGTGATATTCCCAAATTTTCAAAAAATAAAAAATTAATTTGTTTGGAGATCTTAATAATCATCTACCGAATTGACAGGTACTCGTAACTAGTGCTTTGTCACGGATTGTTGATTTTTTTTAAAAATTATTTCTCGATAATCCAACCATACGGATCTCAAGATATATTTAATCTAATGATATTCCCAAATTTTTAAAAAATAAAAAAATAATTTGGTTGGAGATTTTAGTAGTCAACTATCGAATTGACTAGTACTCGTAACTAGTGCTTTGTCACGGATTGTTGATTCTATTTTTTAAAAATTATTTATCGAAGATCCAACCGTACAAATCTCAAGATATATCTAATATAGTGATATTCCCAAATTTTCAAAAAATAAAAAATTAATTTGGTTGGAGACCTTAGTAGTCAACTACCGAATTGACTAGTGCTCGTAACTAGTTCTTTGTCACGGATTGTTGATTCTATTTTAAAACAAATATATCTGGACGATCCAACCGTACGTATCTCAAGATATATCTAATTTAGTGATATTCCAAAATTTTCAAAAAATAAAAAATAAATTTGTTTGAAGATCTTAATAATCAACTACCGAATTGACTAGTACTCGTAACTAGTGCTTTGTCACGGATTGTTGGTTCTATTTTTTAAAAATAATTTCTCGACGATCCAACCGTACGGATCTCAAGATATATCTAATCTAGCGATATTATCAAATTTCAGAAAAATCAAAAAAATAATTTGGTTGGAGATCTTAGTAGTCAACTACCGAATTGACTAGTACTCGTAACTAGTGCTTTGTCACGGATTGTTGATTCTATTTTTTAAAAATTATTTATCGAAGATCCAACCGTACGGATCTCAAGATATATCTAATATTGTGATATTCCCAAATTTTCAAAAAATAAAAAATTAATTTGGTTGGAGACCTTAGTAGTCAACTACCGAATTGACTAGTGCTCGTAACTAGTTCTTTGTCACGAATTGTTGATTCTATTTTTAAAAACATATATCTCGACGATCCAACCATACGGATCTCAAGATATATCTAATTTAGTGATATTCCCAAATTTTCAAAAAATAAAAAATTAATTTGTTTGGAGATCTTAATAATCAACTACCGAATTGACTAGTATTCGTAACTAGTGCTTTGTCAAGGATTGTTGATTCTATTTTTTTAAAAAAAATTCTCGATGTTCCAACCGTAAAGATCTCAAGATATAACTAATCTAGTGATATTCCCAAATTTTTAAAAAATTAAAAATTAATTTGGTTGGAGATTTTAGTAGTCAACTATCGAATTGACTAGTACTCGTAACTTGTGCTTTGTCACGGATTTTTGATTCTATTTTTTAATCATTATTTCTCGACGATCCAACCATACGGATCTCAAGATATATCTAATCTAGTGATATTCCCAAATTTTCGAAAAATAAAAAATTAATTTGGTTGGAGATCTTAGTAGTCAACTACCGAATTGACTAGTACTCGTAACTATTGTTTTGTCAAGTATTGTTGATTCTATTTTTTAAAAATTATTTCTCGACGATCCAACCACACGGATCTCAAAATATATCAAATCTAGTGATATTCTCAAATTTTCAAAAAATAAAAAATTAATTTGGTTGGAGGTCTTAGTAGTCAGCTACCGAATTGACTAGTACTCGTAACTAGTGCTTTGTCACGGATTGTTGATTCTATTTTTTAAACATTATTTCTCGATGATCCAACCATACGGATCTCAAGATATATCTAATCTAGTGACATTCCCAAATTTTCAAAAAATAAAAATTAATTTGGTTGGAAAACATAGTAGTCAACTACCGAATTGACTAGTACTCGTAACTAGTGCTTTGTCACGGATTTTTGATTCTATTTTTTAAAAATTATTTCTCGACAATCCAACCGTACTGATCTTAAGATATATCTAATATAGTGATATTCCCAAATTTTCAAAAAATAAAATATTAATTTGGTTGGAGATCTTAGTAGTCAACTACCGAATTGACTAATACTCGTAACTATTGTTTTGTCACGGATTGTTGATTTTATTTTTTTTTAAATTATTTCTGCCCAGAATATGCACTTTAATCGGATAAGTGAATGCACTTTAATTTCTGCCCAGAATATGCAGAATTTATTTATTTATTTATTTTTTTGCTAATTATGTGCAGATTTTATTAATTTATATTTGCAAATTGAATTAAAATATTATTACATACAAAATATCGTAAGCAATATCCAATGACAATAATAAATATATAGCAAATCAGAAAATATAAAAATTGACAAATCTAAACAAATAAAGGTCAAGAAAATATTAATCTATATATAATTATTTTATCGGATATTTTTCGATTCAGTTATTTTTAGTTTCGGATTTACATCGGATTCAAGTCATATTCGGTTCGGGTAAATTTTTATTCGGATTTGATCGGTTCTGATTATAATCGGATACATGGTCATCATTGGATACAGTATTTCGGATAATTTTTGGTTAAATTTCCGGTTCGGTTAATTTTCGGATCGGGTCAAATCGGTTTTCGGATCATTATCGGATTTGATTAAATTGAACCGGTTTCTGTTCGGATTTGGATTATTTCGGTTTCGGATACAATTTCGGATAATCTATTTCGGATCAAATTTCGGATTCGGTTCCACATATTTCGGTTCGGTTTTTCGGATATAGACCCATTTTGCCAGGTCTAGCCACAGGTACCCGTTAATTACAATAATAATCTTTATGTGCAATAACTACGTTCAATATTTTTACTCAAAAATTCTATTTACTGATTTTCTTTGTTCGATCATATTGTTTCGAGATGAGTTGATCCTTCCCTAAATTCGTCCCTGCATGTTGAAGAAGAAGAGAACTCAATGCTGAATATATTTGTTATAGTATAAAATTATGCTCAAAACATATATTAAAATTTTAGAATAATTGATTTTAATATGGTATTAAAAGGGATTTCAAATATTATCATTCCGATTTATTTAATTTATTCCCTAAATATGTCTATTTTGTAGGGTGGGTGTCAATCCAAGTCCCGATAAAATAAAGAAGAATTATCTTGAATATAAGCAGCCAAACAACACCATTAGTATGAGACATTTCAGGAGGAGTTCAAAAACAAATCTGTGCGGGGGCATGACCACGGTCCAAAGCAGACAATATAATAGTTATTGAGGAAAAAAGGCCCATATAAGGTCCATTACCAAAGTCTAGTAATTGTACAAGTATCGGCTATATAAAGCCTCTTCTACTTTCATTATTAGCAAGATCAATATAATGTAGTTCATTAATATATTTCACCTTGTACATAGTAGTCTTCTTCTTCTTCTTCATTGTTCTTATTTATCTTCCGCTAATCTCAACATATAAAAGTGATCATGGTATCAGAGCCTTCAATTTCTGGCCTGATTATTACCGTATTTATTTAACCAAACAAATTCTTATTCCCTAACTTTCTTCATAGTTCTATCACAACCATTTTGTTTTTTCAAAACCCACTAAATCAAATTAAACAAACCCATATTCAAATTCAACAGCAATATTGGAGTGTGTTTAATTTAGTAGGCAAAGATTTCGCACTGGTGGTGGCAAATTCATCGGCCGTACACAGTATACTTGTTCATAAATCTAAAGAAGATAAAGTCATGCTCCTCGATTCTCACAAACTCATGGGCGCTAGTGGTGAAGCTGGTGATATAGTCCAGTTTACGGAATTTATTCAAAAGAATGTGGTGTTGTATCAGTTTAATTGTGTTGTTGGTTGGTGCACTCAAGCTGTTTGATAAAATGCCTAAACTGAAAATTCATCGATTGGGCCTTATACTCAACTTAGGCTTGCTTTGTGGGGGGTCTTCAAGACCTCTTGGTGGTGGTTGATATATATACAAAGGGGGTGTAAGTTCTATACTTATATGTGACGTATGGAGAATTATCAGGAGAAAGTGAATGGATACTCAAATTTAACAAGGGATGTGGATAACTCTCATATGAAATGGAATGGAAATGGTGTGATCGAAAATGGCCATGGTGTCACTCAGGAGGCCACGTCTTACCAGCCTAGTGTTATGGTATCATTGTCTTGGCTTGATATAAGAGTTTTTTATGTTAGAGTCAGCAAATGTGACATCGATAATTTGTCCTGATTGCCTCATATTGAACCATATTCCACTGGAAAATGAAACCCTTCTTGAAGTAAACGGAGCAAGAACTAGCATATATTCATATGGTGCATCAATGCTTCTTAGAAGGGATAGGTTTGATAAGAAATCTGAGGAGGTTACTTTTGTCAGTACTGATAGCTTAAGAATGACAGAAAGTGTGAAGTTTGAGGTTTTTAATAAGGATGTTCTTGTCATATGTGGTGTATTAGAGTCGAGTCATGGTAGTGGAAGCATAGGGAAGTCAGAAAATTATGGTCAGAGGTGGAGTATGCATTGTGAGTTGGATGTTCCTGCAGGGACCAGCCTTTTCAACACGAAACAGTGTACAAATCTAGAGTCACCAGAGGTAGAAGTTTATGTAGCTGGTTGCTTTTCTGGTGTACCGATTATATTGACGAAAACTCTGAAGCTTGGTTCAAGGAAAAAGCATACGAGAAAGGTGATGTTGAAATCAATCCCAGAATATGAGACTACGGTGAGCCAAAAAGATGTGCCAGCTGGACTAATTCACAGGTAGCAGATTACTCTTAACCACAAACCAGAAAATGAAGAATATAACCACCTCTATCATCAATATCTAAAAGTTGAAGATGGAAGGTATCATTTATGGAAGTCATTGCCATCGTTTGAAATTAAAAGCCGAGAGTTCATTTCTGGAATGTGCAGAATGAACGAATACTCGAGCAAATTCTGCAGCTTATCTTACATTGTCAAGTTAATGTGAAATAGCACTTGCATAACCAAGTTGCTGTATTGGGCCTCGACTCTACTTTTGAAGTCTACCAAATTCTGTTGAGGTAGGCCATTTAACCCTTGAAAATCCGCTTGGAGACAGAAATTATTGGGGACGAAGAAGAAGAAAGATTAAGAGCGAAATAAAGCCAGTGCCTGAAGCCCGAGCCAGAGCCAGAGCGAAGAAGCCCGAGCCAGAGCCAGCGCCAGAAGCCAGAGCTCAAGACACAGTCCTCACATAGCCAGAAGAGCCAGGACATGTGAAATTGTAATTTAATGCAAAGACAGGGTCCTTGAATGGCAAACAAATCCAGGATTCCTTGAATGGAAAGCTAAACTAGTCTTTGAATAACAGGAATTGGAGAACCTGTCAGGACATTGAAGAACGCAGTACACTCCAACTGTGATTTTTTTTTTTTTGTCTGTTTGTTTTGATTGAACACCATGTTCTGATGGATAATGGAAGGATGATATGATTTGGCTTGTGATGAGCAGCCTCAGGAGCTCTTTGCTAGTGGTGTCCAACCGTGTGAACATTTCTTGTGGATTATAAAGTTCAAGCCAAGAACTTCTCTTTGTTCCCACTCTTAGCTTAAGGGGGAGTATTGAGGAAATAAGGCCCATATAAGGCCCATTACCAAAGTCTAGTAATTGTACAAGTATTGGATCTATATAAAGCGTCTTCTACTTTCACCATATTTGTTATCTGTCTGATCAATTGTGACAAATCGTATTGTACAATTGAAAAAAAATATTATATTTTTCTTATATTTTAAAATTGTAGAGCGACCGATTATTTAACATATAAAATCTAATTACCAAGTCATTAATCAGTAATGAGATTGGTTCGGTAAAGAATAATAACACCAGTAGTGATGACAATCGTTATGCCATATTTTTGGCATGTCTAATAATCTCCCAAATTTCTAATATCTACTAATTATTAATTCTGGTTAATAATTATTGCTTAATCACTAAGTAATATCCTCTATCGGAAATGAGGAAATAATCAATCACAATCAACGAATAATGGAAAACATCTCCAAACGATATTCTTCAAATCAGGAAGATATCACAACGATAAGATTAAATCAGATAAAATCAGTAATTACCACATTAATGAAGTTTATCCCTAAAATCTCTTAGGGATAGACACAATTGCGCAAAACTACGTGGGCTTGATCCTATATAAACATAGGTACGTAGGCATCTTAGCAGAGGAGATATGACCGATACACGAGACAAATTGAGACATCTGCCAAGTCTAGCCCCCTCTTTTTTCATAAACCCTAATCCCCTAAAAACAGCCACATACTCAAAAATTCGCTCTATTATTCCAGCATCCCTCCGATTTCATGTTATTACGAAATTCCTCCAACAACAAAAATAAGAACAAGGATTAGGGTTTATGTGTGTAGGTCTGGCTGAACTTGATAGGTGTTTTCAGGGGTGAACTGTTTCTCATCCACATCAAGGTGCCTACGTACCCTATTTATAGGGATCAAGCCATACATAGTTCTTAAGCAACAAGTTACCTAGTCGGGCTAGGGTTTTAGAAGATAAGTTATAGTCCAAGCCCACCCGTTTAGGGCTGATGTGGCAATGAGTCACCAACTCTATCCGTGATCCATGGCCCAAAAAAGGAAACCTATGGTCTCGCATGGCCAGAGTCGGCTAATAGAGAAGTAACAAGGGCCTAGCATGCGACCTCGAGGGGCCTAGCCATGCGAAGCGAACCCAAGTATATTGATACTCATATGACCTCGAGGGATTTAGCTATGAGCCCTTAGTAGAGAATGAGGTAGCGATCCCTTTTTAGCTTGTAGATGTGATGATAGAGGCGAAGTGATCCCTTGGTGGGAATTGTATGCGAGGCGATCCCTCAAAGGTGGTCACAAGCGAGGTGGCCCTGTAGTAGAGATATTATCGCAAAGTAACGCGAGGCTGGTTCTGATAGTGGGCTTTAGTGACCCAATTACCATCTTCTAGGCCCATCATAGATTATGAACCATTAATTTATCTAATCAAATCAATTTAGCTATCATGCCAGATTCGGGCATAACAACTACCCCCCGAGTCCATATTTTCATTGAAGATGTGACGTGGACTCAAGAATCAATCTGTTGATACCACGATGCGAGGCCTTGGTTCGCTATTTGTATAGATATGATCGTTGGAAACGTTGCGACCCCAAGAATTTGAAGAGGTTTGACAGTTGTCGTGTCTCGAGATGCGTATTCAATGGTTGAGATCTTGACACGTATCCCATGACTTTATCTCACCTGATGGCTATATATACTTCTGTCACCATCATTTCCTTTTTTCATTCTCACAAACACATTGTCCAAGTGCTGCCATTTTGCTCCCGGATCAAACAACGAAAATTTGCAAGCTCTAAGACCAGCGACCCCATCTTTTCTCAGATTTTCTCCAACATTCTTCAAGAAAAAGTAAGTCTTCATTCTTCCTTCACATTTAAATTGTTGTTCTTTATTGTAATTGCATAATTAGATAGCTTTAATTGGATGCGATGCGATCCATTGTAACTGCGATCCCATACCGTTAATTTTATTTTGCGACCCCATCCTCGCTTAGATAGGAATGCGATCCCCTCGTTATATTTGAGAATTTAGTCACTGTCGTTTCTTGGATATTTAGGAGCGTTATCCTTTTTTTAGTTAGAATCGCGACCCCTTCATATTCTCTATGAGCGATGTGAGAACACATAGAGCCTTTCTGTTTACTTGCTCTTTTCCTCCTTCATTTGATTTCTGTAAGGGCACACACTTAATCGTTTCACATTCTTTTCAGATGTCACACGATAGCTCAAGGACGCCTTCTCTTCTCCCCAATGTGCAAATTAGCGAAAAGGCTGCTGCTAACATCGCAAGAGCTACGAGCACTAGTGAGAGCTCATTTAAGCTTTATTTTGATCCCTTGTGGTCAAATGAAAAGTATACCAGAGAAGTACCCCTAAATAAATGGAGAACAAAACACCCTTCGAGCTCACGAGACCAATCACTAGAAGCACTTCCGGGCCAAAATGAGCCGCATGCTGCGAGGCCAGACGTCGATAGAGAGATATAGGCATTACAGAAGAAGGGAGAAGAATTCAATGCACAAGTGGAAAATCTTCTCACCAAATTTCCTCCCCCTCGTGCTGCTTCACCTATTCAAATCAGTGACTCTTCAGTGGATTCACTGGGTGATGCCTACTATGACCTCGAAGGAGCGGGGGATAACGAAGTAGACTCAGATGATTCTGACTATGAGGAGCATTCCCCAGATGATGGTGGTCTTGACGAGGTGTCAAGAGTTGTGAACTTTAAAGATTATAATTACATCTCAGAGGCTTCGCTAAATCCTTATTTGCCGACCCCTCAACCAGAATTGGAGGGAGTTATATATGTAGGTGGGCCTCGCCGGGAAGTTATTGAACCTGGTTCAAAGGTAAAGCCAGGAGAGCCTCGAATTCTGGCCTGCCGAGACTTATCCACCACCCTGACCGTGAAGACCATTACAGAGGGGGTCAACAGGTTTAGGCCAGAGGGCAAAATCATCCTCCCCAATCCCGGAATGCGATGCTATCGCTTTAATTATGAAGAGAACGGTGGCAGGGTGCCAAGGATGGTCCTGACAGTGCCTTTGATGAAGATAGGTGTCTCTTCGCCCCTCCATCCTTTCATCAGAGACGTTTGTGAAACCTACCATTTGGCTCTTATTCAGATAAGTACAAACGGATATAGATGTATGATCGCTCTTTACATCCTCTATCACAAACTTGGATATCCTCCCATGGACGCGAGGACAATGGGCTATTTTCTTCAGCTCAAGCGATGTGGAGCCAAAGATTTTGGCTACATTTACTTTTCTATATGGCCAGAGTTTAACAAGAAAAACCTTCTTCCTGGGGGAATAAGCAACGCCGGCTCATGGAAAGAGCCCTTCCTCTATATTCATGAGGTCCTCAGAGTTAAAACAAGCTTCAACTATCTCCCAGGTGAACTTCCCATCGAGACTGTAGTCCTCGTTTTCTTATATTCCTTGTTTTCTTTCCAACTAACATCTTCTTTGGTATCGTAGTTGGTCAAGTTCGCACCATTCTGAAGGGCGAAGAAAAACAACGGGCCGATGATGTACTGACCAAATCGACGCGCGAGGAGAGAAATATTAGAACCCTTGTTTCCCTCGAGAACTTAATCGAATGCGGATTTTTAAAAGATGGGATTGATTCATCTCCTGAAGCGGGGCCTTCCACTGCGAGGAGAGCCTCGCGAAAAAGAAAAATGAGAGAAGAGGCATCGTCTTCTCGTGTCGAAAAAACAAACGATGAGGGTATTCTTCAATAATAAACCGACCCAAAACTATTGCATCACATTTCCTTTACTTTTATATGCATCATCTCTTAATTATAAATGAACTGTTGGACTGTTTTTTGATTTGTTCTCCTTTTTCCTCTCAGGTATGTCGAATCGCAGCGGCCAAGTTCCTCCCTTTCTCCAGCAGGTAACTGAGAAGGGCACGACCTCGAAAGCGGTCACTACCTTGAAAACTCCTCCTCCACTCATCAAACCAATAGCTCCCAAAGTCATCAACGATCCTCTAGCCCAATCAAACCTTGCTGGGGATCAGGTTCAAAAATCCCCGAGCAGAGCCCTTTAAAGCGGGCAAAGAAGGATGGGCAATCAGATGGGTCCTCTCAACCACCCTCTCGTACCGTGAATGCAAATGCGACCCAACATCTATTCGCTTCACTGGGAAACAAGTATACTGAAGAAGCCGAGGCCTCCAACTGGTGGAAGGCGACCCCAGAGGACAATGCTAACACTCTGACCAAGTGTCTGGCTGAGGCCTTCATCTGTCAGGCTGCTCATACAAAGAACTTCTTTCAGCTAGATAAGAAAAACAAGGCTCTTGAGTTCCAGAAGGTGGAGGACAAGCGATCCCTTGAGGAAACCTTCCAAAAGAAGTTATCATATAAAACTGCTTCGCTTCGTACTGATCTCAAGAATGTCAGGAAGGAGAGAAATGACTTTGAAAAATCCCTTCAAGAATTGAAGAAATCAAGCGAGGAAGCCGCTAAGAAGAAGGATGAGGAGATCGCCAAGCTTACACGCGACTTGGATGCTGCCAAGGCTGAACTGATAACTGCTGAGGGAACCTTCCTAGCACAGGGTCAGGTCTCATTCATGAAAGGGTTCATCCGAATGATTCCTGATTTTGACTGGGACCGGCTCGGACCACGTAACGCTGACTTCGCTGAAACTCTCAAGAAGGAGATTGCAGATGAGGATGCTGAGGAGGCGAGGTTGGAGGAGGAAGCGAGGCAGAAAATGGAGGCTGCCAATGTCAACCAAACTGAGAACACTCCCAATGAAAACATTCCTTGAACCTTTTATGTAATCTTCTGAATTCGTGAATTGGGGATGCGGGCACCCTTTGAATGCCTCGCGCTTGTAATATTATTTTCTTCAACTTTCTTTTGATAACTGTTAAGAATTGTGGGATCACATTGCGATCTGTTCATCTGCTTTCATTCCTAAGGCTCTTTTTTCTCATATCATATTGCACAAGTAATTTGGCTTCGCAATCGCTAGGCCTCATATTGATGTCACTTTTACTTTAGCTTTTTCCTCGCTTTTTGAGATGTTGAGATATAAATTGTGCTCATAGATACGAAGTGTCTTGAATAACTTTAGATTTGTGTTCCTTTGCTTAGATTCCTTTGATTATTGTAGATAGTTTAAGATGTGAGCTGCTACTTTGAGATAGTTTCAAGTGCAATCCCCGCATCGTTGTGATGGCTTGGACCTTAAAATGTAAATGCTAACAGACAAGCAAGTGAAGTTTGAATGCAAAATAAAAAAGTAATTCAGATAGCAAACGAACTCATATATTGATAAATGGGGACGAGGCCCAAAATTTGATAGATAGGGACGAGGCCCAAAAGTTGACAAGTAGGGACGAGGCCCAAAAGTTGATAAGTAGGGACGAGGCCCAAAAAATCATTACATCATAAAGGGGAGGTATCTATATGATCACTACCCCCCAGTACTTTGTATGAATTATTCATGCTAAGTAGTAGTAGATAGAGACTACCAGGGGCGAAGCCTTTACTGATAGTATTTTCTCAAATATTCCGCATTCCAAGCTCGCAGAATAACTTTGTCCTTCATATCAGTGAGATAATAGGTTCCTTCATTGATAACAACATAGATTTTGTAGGGCCCTTCCCAATTTGCTCCAAAGACCCCATGAGCAGGGACATTAGTGTTAGGCATTACTCTTCTAAGCACCAAGTCCCCCACACGAAGATGTGGTACACGGACCTTCCCATTGTAATACCTCGCAACTCTTATTTGATATGCTGCGAGCCTCACTTGAGCCTCGCTTCGGGTTTCCTCAATCATGTCTAGATAGAGTTTATGATTCACCTCGTTTGCCTCGGGATCGTAATGTTCTCTCCTGAACGACCCTGAGCCCACTTCCACAGGGACCATGGCCTCGCAACCATAGGTCAGAGAAAATGAAGTCTCCCCTGTAGTGGTCCTTGGGGTCGTGTTGTATGACCATAGGACCCTTGGCAATTCTTCAGGCTAGTTGCCTTTGCTTTCCTCTAGTTTGGCCTTCAAAGTGTGTTTTATGATTTTATTTATGGCCTCAGTTTGACCATTTGTTTGAGAGTGACTCACTGCTGAAAAACTCTTTGTTATCCCCAGATTTTCACAGAATTCCTTCATCTCCTTACTGTCAAATAGCTTCCCATTATCTGAAATGAGCTGATATGGGATCCCATAGCGACATACAATTGCTCTGTACACAAAGTCCTTTAGTTTTTTGGCGGTTATTGTTGCAAGTGACTCGGCCCACTTTGTGAAATAGTCCACAGTCACTACTGCATATTTAAGTCCTCCTTTAGCTTTTGGGAGTTCTCCAATTAGATCAATACCCCACATAGCAAAGGGCCATGGGCTCGTTAGCGAGGTGAGTTGAGAGACTGAGGCGTTGCTGAAGTTAGCGATCCTTTGACATGCATCGCATTTTCTTGAAAACTAAAATGCATCCTTTTTAAGTGTAGGCCAATAATACCCTTGACGAAGAATTTTCTGGGCTAGCGAACTACCCCCCGAGTGATTGCCACATATACCTTCATGGACTTCCCTTAGAATGTAATTGCGCTCCTCACCATCAATACACCTCAGGAGTGGAATGTTGAAACCTCGTCGGTACAGAACCTCATCATATATCACGTAGCGAGACACCTGATACTTGATTTTTCTAGCTTCCTTTTTATCCTGAGGTAGCACCCCATTCTTTACGTATTCCCATATAGGGGTCATCCATGTGGGTTCTGAGCTCGCGATTTCCAAAACATACCCTTCAGGAACACTTGGCTTAGCCTGAATTTCAAGTGGTATAACGCCAAGTAAGGTGGACTCGCGACGCGATCCTAGCTTTGCGAGGGCATTTGCTTCTTGATTTTTCTCTCTTCTGATATGAACCACCTTGACCTCGTTAAATTTCTTAATCAACCTCTGTGCACATCGCAGATATGGCTCAATCTGCTCACCCCTGGCTTGCCAGCCATAATAAAGTTGGTATGTCACCAGCATAGAATCGCTATAAGCTGTGAGATTCTCCACCTTCATTTCCAATGCAAGTTTGAGGCCAATGATGAGGGCCTCGTATTCAGCTGCATTGTTGGAGGCCTCAATGGGAAGTGAACAGCACTGCTTATCTTATGACCCTTAGAGGTAATGAGTTCGATCCCAGCTCCGGCTCCTTCCTTATTAGACGCACCATCCACATAAAGCTCCCACCATGGGGCCGAATTCTGTTCATTGGCCTCGGGTTCTATTCTTTCTGGGATCGCGATAAGAGCCCGGGCATCTCCTTCAGATTGAGGAGGGAATTCCAGTATAAAGTCTACCAGGGCTTGTTCTTTTATTGCTCCTCGAGGCTTGTATTCGATGTCAAATTGACTAAGCTCCACTGTCCATTTTAAGAGTCTCCCTGAGGTCTCAGGCTTGTGCATTACTTGCCTCAGTGGGTAGGCTGTGCGAACCTCAATCTTGTGGGCCTGAAAATATGGCTTTAACTTTTGCGAGGCCAATACCAGGGCATAGGCAAGCTTCTCCATATTAGTGTAACGAGTCTCTACATCTAACATTCTTCGACTGACATAATACACAGGGTACTGAATTTTTTCTTCCTCATAAACTAAGACTGCACTGATCACATGCTCTAATACAGCGAGGTAGACAATGAGTGTCTCCCCCTCCTGAGCTTTTGAGAGCAAAGGTGGCGATCCCAAATGCTCCTTGATCTTCTGAAAACCCTCCTCGCACTGCGAGGTCCACTAAAAATTCTTTCCTACTTTCTTGATCGCCTTGAAGAACTCCTGGAACTTGTCTGATGATTTTGACACAAATCTATTAAGAGCAGCTATCCTTCCTGTTAGGCTTTGCACCTCCTTTACATTTCTGGGCGATCTCATCTCCATTAGGGCCTTAATCTTTGCCGGGTTAGCTTCGATACCTCTGTGGTTGACAATGAACCCAAGAAACTTTCCAGACTCGACCCCAAATACACACTTTTGGGGGTTGAGCTTCATTCTATATTTTCTCAAGATATTGAACATTTCAGCTAGGTGAGCGATGTGGTCCCCAGCTTATGTCATCCACATATACTTCCATTGTCTTTCCAATTTGCTTCTCGAACATCATGTTAACAAGCCTTTGGTAGGTAGCCCCAGCGTTGAGAAGACCAAAGGGCATCCCTATGTAACAATAAAGGCCCCTATCAGTGATGAACGAGATGTGTTCTTGATCAGGCCCATACATGGGTATCTGATTATACGGTAGAATGATTCCCTAACGAGCCCGACCTCGAGGAGTCTATCCACTTCTTCTTTGAGAGGCTCGGCTCGTTCTCCACTTATGGGTCGCCTCTTCTGTCTAACTCCTTTTTTGCTGGGATCCAAGTTTAGCCAATAACACATCACATTGGGATCGATCCCAACCATATCTTCATGAGACCAGGCGAACACATCAAGGTTCGTCTTCAGAAAACTAACGAGCCTTTCTCTTAGATCAGGATTGAGTTGTGACCCTATCTTCAGCACCTTAGAAGAATCCTGTACATTAATAAGAATAGAGATAGTATCTTCAGCTGCTCCGGCTCACTCCACGTATTCTGGGATGCGAGGATCGAGGTCTAGATCATACTCACGAGCCCGGCTTGATTCCACCTCACAGTGACTGATGTTCTCATTTTGAGATGGGGTGACCCCAACACCCGGACCTTGGGTCGCGCCCACATGTCCATAATCAATGCGTGTGATCCCAGTGATACGAGCACTCAAGCTTGCTTGATTGCATATATGTTTAGTATACAATATATACTTAATTACTAAAAGAAAATGATATAAACCCCTTTTTGCAGATACGTACCTCATATGCTGCCGTCGTACGCAGATATATAGCCATGTAGACATCTCAAATTGTACAGTACTAACACTCACCCCCACCCACCAAGTTTGTTTAAAGATATTCATTCGTAGAATATTAATTTCGAGTCTAGTTGCGTTAACGCATTCAAAAGATTCGTTAAAGATGGAGAAAAACCAGATATAAATCAAAGAAATAATTCACTTTTATTCTCATTTGGTTGATAAAAAGAAAAAAAAACAGACAACTAAAAAATATGCAATATGCTAATACGTCCGAATTCTTAACTTTCAACATTGTTGAGTTTTTTTACGAGAGTTTACAAAATTAATGATAGAAAATGGGATAAATTCTTAACTTTCAACACTGTTGAATTTTTTTACGAGAGTTCAAAAAATTAATTATAAAGAACGGGATGACTCAGTTGGTTGAGCTTATCTCTAGTCGATCCAGATGTCCTGGGTTCAATACTCGATTACCACGAGATTTGTCAATGAATAGATATTTTTTGTAAAAGGCTATATATAAGTCAAAATATTCAAAAAAAAAAGATGGGATATATATTTAGAAAGGAAAAAAATTGTTATTCAACAAAGACTTGGCACAATTTGTTACCCGAAAACTTAGTAAAAATATCATCATTACAAAAAACATTAAACGCCAACTAGCTAGTAATTTACGGATATAAAAAAACGCAAATATTAGGCACTTAATTAACATCATTTTCCTTGCAAAAAATAAAATGAAAAATAACATCATTTTTAACACCACTCTTTTGGCATAGAATGTGTTTGGGTAATTTTACTTAAATTTAAATAGGGATTTAATAATTTTGACTTAAAGTGAAATTTGACTTAAAAAAATTTTAAATTCATAATATTTAAACTTTACAGGAGTCTTGAAACAAAAAAAACAAAAAAAATTGAATAAGTAATAAGTCATAAATCAAAAGTACCTAAAAGGAATTTATGAATTAATGAAATTTTTTAACTTAAAATCTAACTTTAAGTAAGTTACACAAACAGAGCAAACAAAGCAAAAGCTCCTTAAAGGAGCTTTCTCCTCTAAGCCCCACGAGCCAAACAGGCTGATAGACTAATATACATGCAAAACCTCTAGGCTCTGGCTACTTATATTTATCAACAGAAATGCTAGTAGCTTTATATTAATTATTATACTTAGCTAAACGAGCATGCGACGACAACCTCACTCATCTCCGACCTTTGAACTTGATGATGATTGAAACCAAGATTATGATCATCATAATCATCATTTTCCCCACTAACAACTTTCTGACCTTTAATCTCTCCTTCTCTAGACTTGACATACAATCCATACACATATGAACAAAAACCCCACCCACACAACAAGGCTGATACCACCTTGCCACCATCAAATTTATCACCGTAAATCACCACTCCTCCGATCACATTCGCACCCATTAACGCGGTCATGCATATCGCTCCGGTGAGCCCTGTGGTTAAAAACACCATTCCCGCCGTACCCATGAAGCACAACTGCCATGTCACAACGTTGCCTATTACTGTCAACCAATAATAATGTTGCCCTAGATCAAACCCTAGTAAACTCTCTCGTCTCATCTCCGAAAAGCCACCGTTAAATGCCATTCCTACGGTGGCTAACAGCGTGGCCGAAGCTTCCATGATCAGCTGCATTTCCATTACCATAGAATAACAATAGACTTGTTTGTAAATTATTTCCATTAATGGCAAGTATAGGGCAAATAATAATCCGGCGCCAATGGTACAAAAATAACCTACGAAATATTTTTCTCGGGTCAAGTCATTGGGCTTGTCATGAGATGAACCGAGGCCCAATAAGACTGAAGCAAGAGACAAGAGTATAACACAGTTGAGATTTGTGAAAGTGACCTTTTGTTTTACAATGATGATTGAGAAAATGAGATTGAATGTGAGTTGAGAAGAGAGGAGAAGCGAAGATGTTGAAATGGGCAAATAAGAATTTCCCCAAGAAAAGAGAAGGTTGTTGAGGCCCAATAAAAGCCCAATGAGGAGTGAATATAGAAAGAGCTTTGGAGTGACATGAGAGAAGGGTTTTCTTTGGGTTGATTTGAAGAGGTAAAAAGGGAGAAAAATGGGGAGAATTAGTAGAGGGAAGCCAGCACATTGGACCCAAGTGGAGACCCATCTACTAGAGCCATTGTGATTGAAGTAAAATTTCGAAAGCAAGCTTGATGAAACCGAGCCTATAAAAAGGAACATGTAGTTTAATACAAGTAGTAACATGTAGGTTCTGTTAGCCTTAGTGGAGGTGGCGGTGGTGGTGATGATGGTGGTGTCTTTTTCGTCGTCTCCACCGCGTAGGGGTGGGGTACGCGGTGGGGATAATGGATGGTTGTTATATTTCATTTGAGGGTGGTGGTGTATTTGGGATGAGGTTTCCATTGAATGGATAGATATGTAGAACTTAGGTTGTGTGTGTCTATTTATATATGTGTTGGGAGTGGGAGCTGCATGTGTTTTGATCTAAATAAGTATGTGTGTGTGACTTAACAGGAGGTAGATTTTACAAGTAATGTGGCTTTGGGCTGCTGATTAGTGCAAATGGGAGCCAGGGGCTAACTGACGGATTCAAAATGATTGAAAATAAGTATATATATCCACGTTATCATGAAACTGTATATAGATCCACGTTATCATGAAACAAAACAGGTGCTATCATTACATGATCACTCAAGGACTCACAAAATCAACATATACAGCTTAAATAAGAGATACAGGATCGGAGGGCAAGCTGATCAATGAAGGACATATCACAAAATTGAAAACAAAACCTCTGTTTGTGTTACTCTATTATATGATTATATCTGATAAATAAATTTGACACGACGAGATTTTTCAATGAATTTTTAGATACCGTTAGACATTGTAATTGCATTTCTTAAAAAATGTTCATGTACGATTAGAAATATTTTTGGTATCCATTTTGTGATTATTGATACCACCAGATTTTTAGACAATTTTTTTAGTCTCATTATATATAGATACCCGTAGATGTTACACTTTTAAATTAGTATAAATTATTACCATCATATGGATCCTTTAAATCTTAAATAGAACTCAGAAATTGAGATGAAAAGAGATAAATCCTTTAACATTTGAACTATCTTATCTCAAATACGTAACTTGATTTATTGTGGCTAAAGGCTAATATACCCTTAAACTAAATTATGTATAAGATTTGGATTTTACATATAAGAAAAAACATATAAATTAGAAAATGCAGCTGCATCTATGTGTGTTTGAAAAAGAATAGGGGGATGATGTGAAACAGCATACACTCACTGACACGACTGTATAGTGACTACTCAACCCCTCACTTGTTCCGCTTTAGCATCCAGTTTCACTTGTTTCCTTTCTTTCTTTCCTTTCATGCAGTGATAATCATACAATCCCATCACCACTTTACAAGCACATGTATTGTGCTGTTGTTTTCTGTACACATTTCAACTTGCACTATTAACAAAACAGGAACAAGAATTCTTCATAACTAGCTACTTAAGTCGAATATTTTCAGGTTCCAATTAGACTAAAAAATTTCCCGGGCTCCAACTTTACCTAATCATATACATAGACTCAAAATTGGAATAAGTCGACTTCGAGTTCGGTTTAATTTTTAATGAGTTAAATTTCAATACTTTATTATATTACGATCGAGTTGATATCTAATAACTCGCAACTCATGAAGAACTTAGAATGATTTATACAGCTAGTTACCAACAAACATATTAATTTTGGGATTGTCTTGACAATCGATTGTTATCAACCATTTATCTGCGATTTTTCTTATAAAGGATACATGAAAATCCAAAAAAGGATTATCATTATCGTGAATAAGGTGATTTAATCCTATAAAAAGTCGTGAAGATTACAAGCACATGTTAGAAAGGAGACACTTAGTTATGATTTGGATATAGCATTTGTCATAGTTATTAGCTATCCTTTCATCTGATAAAATGATGATGGCTCCAACATCCGAGTGCATATGCACTCAAGTGCAGTGTTACTTGACCAAAGCTAAAAATCGAATTGGTAGAATTGTGAGTAATTATTGTAGCAAGTCATAAAAAAGAAAATTTAGCTCTTCTAACTGTAAAATGGTAGTTGTCTTTTTCCGAGGAGTAGGAGACTGACAGAAGGTAAGTATGGAACTATCAATAAAGAGTTAAAAAAAGGGATGCAAAGTAATTGTCAGGTGTGTAGTCAGAAACAGAATCTAGTTCGCCTGGAGATATATACCTCCGTGAGTGATTTTGTGGTTGTCACAGGCAATCTTCATAGGCTTCTTATTTGAACCAACTTTAACATATTATTTTTTTCACCGATAATATAATTATCAATTTAAATTTATAATTTGTTATCTAATATATATAGAAATTCTCAATAGAGTTAAATGCACTTTGCATCCCCTACCTTTACTCCAATTTCAATTATGTATATGTAGTTTAATAATTTGCACTTTGCATCCCCCAACTTTAAATTATAGGTCCAATCACAATTCCTTATACGTTTTCTATCAAAAATAATATTTCTTTTAACGATTGTATTGACAAATGCGATATAGAATTGTGTAGTGATTATATAATTTATATTTTAAGAAGCTACAAATATATTTTAATGATTTTATACGTATCATATATCATAATAGTCACAACTTTATTTAAATGAAACATATTAGTTTAATTTTTTACAAATATAATATAATTGATTAATGGTCAAAAATAATATTAAATTATAATTTAAAGAATTTTAAAGTGTAAAATTAGTTACATGTTTAAAATCTATAATTTATATCATCATTGCAATCATTTTATATCGCATTTGTTAATGTATTCGTTAAAAACAATATTATTTTTGATAGAAAATGTATAAGGGATTGTGATTTGACTTATGATTTAAAGTTGGGGGATGCAAAGTGCAATTTATGAAACTACATATACATAATTGAAATTGGATTAAAGCTGGGGGATGCAAAATGCAATTAACTCTTCTCAATAATATATTTTTGTTTCTGGCTTTTCCAACTGATGTCATTTTGTGTTGGCATTTCGTGTTTTTGATTTACGATTGATATTCTTGCATTTTATGTTTCATACATACATACATATATATATATATATATATATATATATATATATATATATATATATATATATATATATATAGGGTCTTGTTCTAATAGAAACTAACTTAGAATAAAAACTAAAAACTAAACCTAAATTAAATATTTCAAGCTAATCTAATGACCAAATTAGGGGTACTCCAATATAAAAAACGTTTAAAATTATTGTCTCTATTCAACAAAAATATAAAAAAAATTAAAAAAATTAAAAAAAAAGTTACTGTTCACGTGATGACGTGGCACGTGAACAGTAACTTTTTTTTAAAATTTTTTTATTATTTTCTTTATATTTTTGTTGAATAGAGCTAAGAATTTTAAACGTTTTTTGTGAAGGTGCCCCTAGCGGGGCCATTAAAATAAATGAAATATAATTTATTTAGTGTAGGTTTCTAGTTTCTATTCTAAGGTTGGTTTCTATTTGAACGCTAGCCTATATATATATAGGGTCTTGTTCTAATAGAAACTAGAAACTAAACCTAAATTAAATATTTCAAGCTAATCTAATGACCAAATTAGGGGTACTCCAATACAAAAAACGTTTAAAATTATTGTCTCTATTCAACAAAAATATAAAAAAATATTTTTTTTTTAAAAAAAGTTACTGTTCACGTGATGACGTGGCACGTGAACAGTACCTTTTTTTAAATTTTTTTTTTATTTTTTTTATATTTTTGTCGAATAGAGCCAAGAATTTTAAACGTTTTTTGTGAAGGTGACCCTAGCGGGGCCATTAAAATAAATGAAATATAATTTATTTAGTGTAGGTTTCTAGTTTCTATTCTAAGGTTGGTTTCTATTTGAACGCTAGCCTATATATATATATATATATATATATATATATATATATATATATATATATATATATATATATATATCATGCTATTCCGTTATCCAAATGTGTGTCAACGTTAGAGTGTAAAAGTACTACACGTAGAAGTCAAAAAAGTAATGGTATTTGTTGGAAAAGTTAATAGCAATGGTATTACAAAGAATTTTTTTTCGGAATATTTTCTGAAATTTTAAACTAAGTTTTATCCAAATAATTTGTTGATGATATTTCTGAATGTAGTAGATTGTTATAGGTGTTGAAAGCGCGAAAAAATTGAAATTTAAACAGCTAATGAAGTCATTTATTATAATTTCAATGTTAACTTAACGTTTTCTTAATAAAACTTCATGACATGCATGGAACCTAAAATATACACTACAAAAAAGGATAAATTCGAACGAATTTTTTCGGTCAAATTTAGCTAAATTCGACTGATATCGGTCGAATTTAGCTAAATTCGACCGAATTTCTGCTGATCATATTTAAACGGGTCAAATTTAGTAATACGGTCGAATTTAGGATAAATTCGACCAATTAATTCGGTCGTATTTAGGATAAATTCGACCAAAATTTTCTAAATTTAGAAAATTTTTAAATTTTGATGAAAATTTCAAAATTTGGCGCCCGGATTGCATTAAATTCGACCAAATTTGGTCGAATTTAGTTCACCAAATTCGACCGAATCTAGTCGAATTTATATGCTAAATTCGACCAAATTCAATCGAATTTAATGTGCACCAGTTTTTTTTAAAAAGCAGGAGAATCTGCAATCTGCTGCTCAAGAAATCCTAATTCAACTTACCAAAAATAAACTAAACAAATATTATAACCCCAATTCAACTTACAAAAAATAAACTAAACAAATACATAAACATTTCCAAACAAATTTACAACACTTCTAAAATGAATCAAACAAATCATCCAATTTACTACACTTCCAAACAAACAAATCATCCAAGCATACAAATCACTAAATCACTAATTTAGAAAGTCCAATATCTCCAAAAATCAAACAAAGCCGAATCTTACCTAGAAATTTTTCATCTCAAAATTGATATTGATTTATATATGTATAGATAGAGCTCGATTTATAGAATTCATTCATATATAAATCACTAATTTTGGATGGATAGATTAAGAGATATAAATTTTAGAAGATTATATGTATATGTATATGTGTGTAATGAGAGAGAGAGGGATATGGGGTGGGGGTTAGTAGTGGGTGTGGAGGGGTGGGCAGTGTGGGGGTGGTTGGGGGCGGGGGTTGGGGGGGGCAGTGGAGAAGGGGGGAAATATTGGGGTAGGGTGTTATGCATATATATATATATATATATATATATATATATATATATATATAAATATATGTGTGTGTGTATTTGAAATGAATGGCTAGGATTCATTTTCTTTTTAAGGGCTCAGATTAACTGACTCATCAATCCATGTGACACTAAACGGACCAATGAGAGACATCCACGTAGATGCTGACTGAGAAGTTAAATTATAGTGACAACACGGCTAAATTCGACCAAATATTGTCGAATTTAAGATTAAATTCGGTCAAATATGGTCGAAATTAGGAGCTCGGCTAAATTTGACCGAATTTTTTGATCGAATTTAAGAGCTCGGCTAAATTCGACAGAATTCGGTCAAATTTAATATTAGGTCGAAATTTCACTAAATTTATTATTTCAAAAATAGGAATAAATGCCAAAAAATTAAATAAAATAGAAAAAAACCAAATTTTTATTCAGAATTTATAATCACCCACGTATTCATACCACCAAATTTTATGTTCAAAAATAGGCATTTTTCATATTTTATTTAATTTTTTAATTTATTTTACAAACTAGTTAAAAATGGTGACAAAATTAAAAAAATGGAAAATTAGTGAAAGTAGGGTAAGATTAATCACTCAAATAGTGAGTATGACCACTTTGGTGTATATAAATTTTAAATTAAATTTTGGCTTTTTTCTATTTTAAATTAATTTTTTAATTTATTTTCCAAACTACTTGACAGTTAAATTACCAAATCGAATTAATTTATTTTTTTCTGAAATTTTAGCAATAACATTAAAAAGGATGGATCTTGACCTCCGTACAGTTGGGTCATCGAAAAATATTTTTAAAAAAAATCGAAACACTACACCCTGACGAAACCATGTTTAAGGGTTATAGTCAAAGTACTAGTTGACCGTTAAATTACCAAACCAAAATAATTTTTTTTTAAAATTTGGGCAGTAACATTAAAAAGGATGGATCTTGACCTCCGTACGGTTGAATCATCGAGAAATATTTTTAAAAAAATCGAAACACTAAACCTTGACAAAACCCTGTTTAGGGGTTCTAGTCAAAGTACTAGTTGACCGTTAAATTACCAAACCAAAATAATTTATTTTTTTTTCTAAAATTTTGGCAATAACATTAAAAAGGATGGATTTGATCTTCGTATGGTTGGGTCATTGAGAAATATTTTTAAAAAATTGAAACACTAAATCCTGACGAAACCCTATTTAGGGGTTCTAGTCAAAGTACTAGTTGACCGTTAAATTACCAAGCCAAATTAAAAAAAAAATTCTAAAATTTTTGCAATAAATTTAAAAAGGATGGATCTTGACCTCTATACGGTTGGATCGTCGAGAAGTATTTTAAAAAAATCAAAACACTAAACCCTGAAGAAACCCTATTTAGGGGTCACTACGCCATAGATGACCTGCAACAACATTTTTTTTTGGTGTTGCCTTGGAAAATGTTGTAGTAGCTCTAAACTTTCTGCCTACTGCAACATTTGGTTTTTGATGTTACTGTATACATAAACGTGGTGTTGCCGTAGTTATAAAAAACGTAGCAAGTTGCAACCCTTGTGAAGTGTTGCTGTTAATATGCTTTAAACACAACCTTTTTAACAAAAATTGAAATAAATAATTATTGTGAATTAAAATTAATTAATTTGGAAAACAAATAATTTAAATTTTCAAAATTTGTTATTAGAGTCAATATTGGAATTTTTATAAAACATAACATTTTTTATAATTTGAAAATAGACCAAATTATTAAAAAAATGTAACAAATTAATTTTTATTTTGAAAAAAAAATTAATTTTCCAGAAAATGAATAAAGTTTGAGAAATAATGTTAAGTTTGATATAAAAAATTTGTCTGCATTATTGAACTAAAATATAACATTTTTATAAATAAATATAACATATCTTCTTTTATAAATTTAATTAAATTGAAATAATTTTCAAATACAAAATTAATAAAACAGAAAAATAATAAAATTGTACACAGTTCAATACTTGGGTTGTGGCACTGTCCAAATTATTGGGCTTTTGCTTTTGGCGCTGTCCAAACTCTTTACATGTGTTAGAGCGCGGCAATTTTGCCGCTTAGAATTAGTATACACAATCAAGTAGTCAACTCTTATTAGTAAACACACTCAACACACTCACTCTTAACACACTTAGGGTTTCATCACCCTCTCCCGCCGCTCACTCTCTACGCCGCTCACCCTCTCCGTCGCTCACCGCTCACTCACTAATTAATGCTGATTAAGGTTTCGATTTGGGGTTTTTTCAAGCTTGGAGGTTGATTCATTCAGGGATCAAATTGAATTAGGGCTTTTAACATCATCTGGTATTATTCTTAATTTGAGCTCGCTTTTGAAGTTTTACCTGTTACTTTGTTTTGCATTCGTCCAATGTTATTCGAATTTATTAATTTTAGCTATTAATTCGAATTGAATTATGGCTTTTGAAATGCTATTCTCTGCTTGAATACAAATTGAATTGGGGATTTTCTCTGATTTGATTTAGGGTTTCGATTTGTTTGTTGTATTAAAGTATGTATATTGTATATATGATCTGATTTCATGCTTTTCCCTCTCTCTCTCTCTGTCTCTTTATCTCTCTCTCTCTCTCTCTCTCTCTCTCTCTCTCTCTCACTCTCCCTCCCTCCATCTCGCTCTCTCTCCCTCCCCACTCTCTCCCCCCTCCCCTCTCTATCTCTCCCTCTCCCCCCTCTCTCTGTCTCTCACTCTCTGTCTCTGTCTCTATATCTCTATCTGTCTCTCCCTTTCTGTCTCTCTCTCTCTCTCTCTCTCTCTCTGTGTGTGTGTGTCTCACCCTCTGTATTTAGGGTTGACTTGTGTTAGCTTATGATTTTGTTTTGATTGTAATCACGTAGAAATGTTAGCATTGTTAGCATGTGAAAAGATAAAATGTTTTGACTTATGTTTTTCCCACTACTTTATTAGTTAGATTTTTTGGATAGGTTGCTTCGTATCTAGGATACTAGGTTAGGTCCCTGCACTAGGCTTCCAAATAGTATAATTCTTTGTGTGTCATAATTGTAGTGATACTAGATTTTTTGTCGGCACCCACTCTCATTTTCAAATATTATAATTCTTGTCGTAATAATTGTAGTGATGGATGGTTGGATTGTACTTCCAAAATTCAGTGAAGGATATATTAGTGGGATTAGATCTTTTTTACGGAATGCATTTTCTAGATTCGCTGTAGGTGATGAAATTTCGTGCCCCTGCAAAAATTGTAAAAATCGCAAGTGGCTTTGTGTGGATGTGATATAGGTTGCTTGTTTTTTAATTGCATGGCAGTTTACTTAAGTGGTTGCTTCTTAGTCAATATAAACTTAATTGATAATCATGGTGATTTTAGTTTATTGCATAATTTGTTCTGGTTTATGTTGTCTGCACTTGCATATAATTATGTAATCACTTAGTTTCAGTTGTCATGTTTATTTTTGAAATTTAATATTTTGATTTTAATATAAGTTTCTCCTTTTTGTGCAGGATGGAAGATAACTTTGTGCATCTCAGGTTTTACCACAAGGGGAAATTTCAAAATAGTAGATATGTTGGAGGAGAAGAGACTGCGGTCATGTTTGTTGATCTTGATAGCTTTTCTTACCCAGTACTGATGAAGCATGTCAAGGATGACCTCAAATACACTGAAATCGGAGGAATATATGTGAGCAAAGGTGATATGGAAGGGTGGAAATTATGTGCAGATGATGCTGACTTGAACGAGCTGGTTAAAGCAGCAAAAGCCGCAAAAGTTGGAGAGTACTTGAATTTTTATATCAACAACGTGGTCGATTGTAAAATCAAGCCTTTGAAACAGATGCAGCCTCATGTAGTCATGCGACCAAGGAAAAATTTAAGTGCAGGTGCTGTTTCTCTTCTAATAATTACAGGTATTAGCTTTCGTGTGATATCATCATATATAATTCCAAAGATTTGCCCAGCTTTAGATCAAATTCTGTTATTAATTTGATTCTTTGAATTTAAAGTGAAATTAGTTGATGGACAGAGTTATAGTTATTTCTGATATATCTTAACAATTAGATGTCTTAGCATTTTAACCTGACTTAAAATTGATCATATTGTAGTTTAAAATTTTAGATGGAAAGTATTTGATTATACTTTTGTAAGTATCTCATTTTTATAATTTATGTTTTGGTGCAGCTAAAAACCAAAGGAAACGGACGTTCGTGACCACTCACCAACTCCAACAACAGAAAAACAAAACCAAGAAGTCAACTCAATTAGTCAACAATCCTCAGAGGTCATCACGGCTGAATGAGCTACAAGTTAACAGTCCTCTGAGGTCATCACGGCTGAATAATCAAGAGGTCAACAGTCATCGGAGGTCAGCATGTGGGGATGCTACAGAAAAAGTGGAGGATGCAACTGTGAATCTGAATGTTGCACGTGTTAAAAGGAAATTGGAGTTATTCAATCCACCAGCTGTAAGTGAAGAAATGGGATCGAATGATGATACGGGAGAGAAGGAATGCATGGTCGAATATGCAGTTATATATGGTAGAGGATGACGATACAGGAGAGTCTGGAAATGAAGTAAGAATGCATTTTGATGTAATTTTTTTGTCCATAAATAGGATATTTATGCAGAAGTTTTTAATTATTTCATTATGTTTTACTTGCAGGTGCTACCTCCCCCACCCCCCCTTACAGATTATGAAAAAAAGCGATTTGTTAATGTGACTTTAAACGATGTAGTGTACAAGATGCTAGGTTTGCCTACAGTAGCAACTTCTCTAATGAGTGAGATGAAAAAAAGCAAAGGAAGAAGAGGAAATAAAAAGATTCAGGAGGAAGGCTCAGAATATAATCCTGGTGCAGAGGAACATCCTTTAGATGATGGTGGAGAAAAACCAAGAAAGGTGTGTCATCTCTATCTTTAATTTTTATTTAAATTCATTGCATAATTCATGTTATAATAATATTGGATATGTTTGTCTTTTCTGGTTAAAATAATCATAACTGCAAAATTTAATTTTATTGCTTAATTCAACTGTACATTGTAGAGAACTAAAAAAGCACTAAAGACGAAACTTCCAAAGGAACCAGCAACTCGTTCACAATCCAATATCGTAACTGCCCCTCAGAAGGATGCAACAGATAAGGAAGCAGCAGGAGATAAGGAAGCAAGGAAGTCAATTCTTATAGAGCCCGCTGCACAAATCCAGCTGCCGCAGAATAAAGGAGCAGGGTCAATGGCTGCTTATTTGGCTATGAGGGAGCGCCAGAAGAATGAAGTTGCTAAGAAAAAAGTTGGTTGATGGAGAAAATGTCTTGCCTGATATTGGAGATGAATTCGAAGAAGGTTAGCAGCTAATCTTTAGTTTTTAAGTTACATAAGTACCACTGCATATTTATTGATAAGTCAACTTACAAGCACCTAAATAAAAATTGTAACATGAATACGTAAAAATTCAATAGATTATATTCATAATTAATATTAATATAATATAATTCCCTTATTTATTTCCTTAACACTATTACTAGTTTTCTTAGAAACAGAAAAATAAGAAAAATTTGGAAATAGAAAACTGGAAAAAATTTCTGCAAGTAAACAGCCCCTTAATTTCTCAAGTATCGTTCTTTGTAGTTTGCATTTTAGTTATTTATGAAATAAATTGAAGCTAGTTTTTTAACCTTTTGAACATGTATTCTTGGTACTTTAAGTTGTAGTTCCTAAAAGAACCCGAGGAAAAACTGTAATAACCCAACTTTTGTACTTGGAATTTTTTTTATGAATGAATAGTGAAATCCATGGAGGAATAGTGATTTCGAGACTCGAGAAATTTTTTCACGCTACCCTATGTGCAGAACGAGATACGGATGTTTCGAAGTTATATTAGCAAGCTAAGATGCGAATAAGTGTATGTAAACGCGATCGGATTTCAGAAAATTCAAACATTATTTTATTCCAAAATTGACAAGGAGATAGGAATATAATAATTGGATTATTAATTGAGGATCTTAAATATTAGAAATCCCTGGGATGATATTTTATTTTAAGTGTTATGGGATTTAGAATGAAATCCTGGAGTTAGGAGAATTTGAATGATAGAGGAATCACTGAAACGTTCCCAGAAATCATTCGATTAATCCGACGCCTATTAAATTTTGGACAAGGCCCAGGTACTACATTAATATCATGTTAAAGGATTTTCAATGCAGCAAATATTCATATATGGACCTAATTTTATGGGATTAAAAGAGGAGGAGACAAGAGTTTAAACTACGCTGAATGCTTGATCAAGGATTAGCCACATCACCCCCTTTCATTCATAATGGCTAGAAATGGAACACACCACCAAAATAGGTAACATATGTTATAACCACACATTTGTAGCAGCTAATACATCACCCTTTTCCAAGATTAGAAGATATTATGTCAAGTGAACAAAAAGAAAACCAAGCCAAGCAAACCATTCTTCTTGTTCTTCATTTTCGTCAAAAACCACAGCAGCTCAGTAAAACTGTCATAGCCGCTTCGTTACTCACTGAAAATTTATGATTTTTAGCTTGTTGGAAAGGTATTGAGATTCTCTACAACTCTTATTCAGAATCGTCGTCCGGAAAACCAGAGTAAGGTTTTCGTTTTTGCAGATCTTTCATGAGGGTTTTGTAACTCCGAAATTTTTTTTACTAACTTCTTCTTGATTTCTTTTGCAAGTTTAAGGATGATAAGCATAGAACAAGGCTCCCTTAAGGCTTACAAGCTCATGTTAGTGTGTTTAAGGCTCCAAGGAAGGTATAACCTTTTACCCTTTTTAGCGATGGCAAGATTATGAAATTACATTTTGAGATCTTTAAGTATTAGTGTGAGAATTGATGGTTTTGAGTTTTGGTAATAAAAATCTTGAGTAGTGATATTTGTTATTATGATGAAAGCTATGTTCTTGATGTATAAAGTCATATGATTGTTAAAGATGAGATTTTGATGGATTTGATGGTGATATTGGAGTTGGTGGAATTTTATAAAAAGATGGAGTGGTAGAAAGTGATTGTTGGCAATTCTGCAGCTAGCCCTATTTGTAACTGTAATTCGGACCCACATAACTTGTACCCTGGAAACCTACATTATATTTTTGGAAAGATCTTGACTTGTAGTTTCTGGGCATCTAAGGTGCATTTTGAGAGGATATGTGGTTTTTGAGATATGACCAATGTAGTAGGTAGTGGTCCTGACCATAAAACTGCTGGAAGGTGCTCCCTTGTAAATTATGTTTGGACCCTTAAAACCTATGTTAAATTCGTGGTAAAATTTGAGAAACAAGATTTTAGAGTGGAGTAACTGACCCAAAAAGAATTGAGTAAAAATTCAAATTCTTTATTTTTATAAATATGCTAGAGTGAAATGCGTGCGAGTGGAAAATCGTGCATAGAATTAGTTTAACGGGATTTTCGCACAATATTTAGCGTAGTTGGAATTTAGTAATAGATTCGAGACCGATTATTAACGGACATGACTTTAAAATGTTATGGACCTTTAGGAGGGTTAGTGGACTTAAGTGTGGAGTCGCTAGGGTAATTTCGTAATTATTTTATTATTATTATTTAGTGGTCTCATTAAGTTACTAACGAACGTACCCTTGAACATTTATAGATTACCGTACGACACCGAGAGCTTTACCACCCCTACCACACCAAGGCAAGTGACTATATCCCTTCACTTATTGTTCAAGTAAAATATTTTGTGCAACTATTATCTTTATGATTTTATTATTCTCCAAATTTTATTGCAAGTGCCTTAAACCTATACTTTGAAGTATTGGTTCTATATTACTTTTTTTGCCATGTATAGAGTTATACAGTTTTGCGGTAATTGCTTATATTGTGATAAATAGAGTTGCCTTCTGATTTGTATACAAGTTTTGAGATAAGTTGTTATAAACCGGTGTATCTTGTAGCTCTAGAGATAAGAGCATACTTATTGTTTTCGACTCTGGACCGGGAGTCAATATTTTGAGATATATAGATAGTCGTGGAAACCCGGAGGGATTCCAATGGCAGAGTACTATGTATTCTGAGGATTGTTATTTAAGTATGATCTCATCAGAGAAATATTAATTGAAGATTATTTCATTCAAGTGCATTATTGAATATTTAATTATTCATCAACGGTTACTTACTACGAGGTACGAACCAGAAATGGTATCAGTTGTTATTTAAGATTATTTTCTGATAACTGTTTCATCGATTAAATATTATTCGATGATTATATTTTTGAAGAGAATATCATTTCAAATATTTATTTAAAGTTTTTTGTATCATCTATTATTTATTTAATTAAATGAATATTATTGTGAATATTCATTTCAAGATTTAAGGGTAATTATTCTGTTTAATTATATTCTTTAAACCTTTATGAGCTTATATGTTCATTTGATGATTATTTTAATCGTTATACCTTCCCTATTGAGGTTACATGGTTACAGATATTTCCTTAATGATATTAAGTATCTGTTGGATTTTGAAAACCCCATGGGTATGATGGGATATTTTGTTAAAATCTAATAACCACTTGCTGAGCATTTCTTCCGCTCATACTTGTTTGTTCGAAATACTAATTTTTCAGTAAGGTAGTTTGGCGAGACTTATCCGCACCGTTCGGGAAGAGAAGAAGCAAGACGCTATTTTGAAGATGACTTGACTCGGGAGAACTGGATCTAGTGTAAGATCTACATTATATATTTAATCTATAATAATTATCATTATGTATTAGATTAGCTGTCCTGGTATACTTCTTGTCGAAGTTATAAGAGATTTGTTGTAAAGAAGAAAGTTTTTATTTACTGGAATTTGGATTCTTGTGTCTAGCACTATAACCTAAAAGATCTTAGACAGTTAGGGTCATAGATGTTATATTTCAACTTTGGATAATTAAAAAGAATATTGTGTTGTTAAACAGGTGATTTTATTTTGAGAATTTTCGGGTAACGACCAAATCTCCTGACCCTGGATTTGGGGGCGTTACAGATTGGTATCAGAGCGAGGTTATAGTAAACTAGAAACGAGAGTGAGTAGGAGTGTGTATAGCTAATTAGGAACGTCAAAGCTCATATAGAGTTCATGTTGGACTATGGGATATAGTACCAATTAGTAGTTTAAGAATTGAGTGTTCGCGTGAGATGGTTGCTTTAAATTGGATAAAACACCTTGAGACTGTTGATGTCTACTACAAAAATTCAGAGAGTAAGTCTTAAGCGGGTTTAATCAAGCACAAAGACTGAGGCGAGTTCACTCTATCCCTTATCTCCCATAGAATTTATGAGATTTCTGTGAAAATTATTGTTCTCAAGGATTTTATTGTTGTGGTGAAACTTTTTGGTGAAATTGTTGGGTACTCAAATATTTGTTTCAAATGTTGGATTGATTATATCTATCGAAGAATTAAATTAATTACAAATCCTGTTTGCGAGGAAGATGACATTTAAAAATATTCGTCGGTCACATTGATCGGGACGACTCCTTAATATTATTCAATTAAAGCTTGTCTAATTACTTCTAGATAGTTAAATATTTATTCCTACCAGCACTTTTCTTGACATCGGGTAATGGTTCATAGTTCGAACCATCTATTAAATTGTAACAATTTTATTTTGTTTTATTTTATTTTAACTCTGAATAATCAAGTTATACTTCTTAAAGCGTGTAATTTGTTGAAACAGTTGAAGATTATTTCAGTTATAACTACGCTCATATATCGAGGTAGTTTAAATTTTACTTACTTCAATCGGATATATTGTTAAGATCTGATAAGTTTTATTTCAATATTCAAATTTAATTCATTGATCGAATCAAATAGATACATTCAGAATAAGTGAATAGAAGGATAGTTTATCATCAGAATTTCCTCTAAAATGCTTTCTCTAGCGTACTTGAAAAATGTCTTTATGAATCGAGTCGTTCTTATTATTTCAAGACGACTCCAAAGGATTTATTCAAATCAACGAACCTTTCTTATTCAAGGTTTGTTACCTGCTTTGTCAAAGCGGATGATGCATTGTTCCTATCGTCGAATAAATTTTATTCTTATCCTTAAAGTTAATCCATTGTTCGGATTAGCAGTGGAGTTTGAGAAAGCACTGACTGTGTGTCGGGCTTGACATCTAATTGCGAAATTCTGACAGCTATATTGTTTTCAATAAGTGTTTACTCGGGAAACTCTGGTGTGAACTGGTCAACATGGGAGAAGCCCATGGAGTTTCTTTCAGATCAACACGAGGAATAAACTCGTGGTATCGAGAGAAAAATATTAACATTTTGGCACAAAAGTTGCTAGGTTGACTTTTCAACCACCTTTTTCTAGCAAAACGATATAGTGGTACTTGCGACATAGTAGTGATCGTACTATGGGGTATCACGGGTGTGCGGTACTTGTGACACAGCGGTTGATCGCGCTGTGGGGTATCGTGAAGGCGGAAGACCTGTAATCTTTTCTTAAATCTTGAGCTGCCAGATAAGTTGATGATTTTCTTGAAATTCTTAAAATTCTTAAAATTGTTGAGTAATGCCTTGATGAGGTTTTTATGGGCGAGATGATTCGAATTCCTTGAGTTGTCAGAGATTTTTATATGGAAAAAAATTATCCTCATAAAATTTTGGAAAGTTACTTATACGGCTTTCATTATTAAATATTATACGAGTTTCCTATTTGTTCAAGCGTTATCCTTTATCATCGTCGTGTTATAAAATTTTCTTGAATAAGATTTGGGAGAGTGAACTTGCCGAGAATTTTAAGTGCTCACCTGTTGTTATCATGTCGAACAGTCAAAGGCAAGAACAGTGAGTCTTTCGGATAGAAGCCAAAAAGGGACAAGGGGAAAGTCTAGAGACATCGTGAAATCAAGTGGGATTCTTTTAATTTTTGTGGTGAAGCAAGAAGAATTTTGTATTTATTTAGTTAGGATTATACAATACAACTTTACGTGAATGGAGACATGATGATCAAGAAAGTTTCTAGGAAATAAAGAGGAGACTATTACGAGTCGAGATGACGTGCTCACTTGGAATGATTAGGCTTAACTGGACAGAACTTCTTACGGTTGGAGATGTCTACTGTGAAATCTGTAGAAATTAATACGAGTGGACGATGACGTAGGGTATCGATAATCGTAGGACGTGGAGAGGAAGATTTTAGGTCGGATGACGAGCCAGCGAAGGAGACGATAAGGAAGGCATACGTAAAAACCTTGGTAATACCTTTCCTTCCGAATGAAGTATTTGACATTCCTTTAAGCGAGACTTTTGTCTGTGCTGATATTCCATTTTGAGTTTATATTTGATACTTGTGTTCGACCATATTCGAGGAAAATAGTATCAGAAGTTGTTATGCCACCTACTTTCAAAATTTCAAAATTTTTAACTTTTGTTTTCTCCAGTGATGGACAAGTTTATTTTGCAATAGGGTACCATTTGTTCGGTACTTCCTTTTCTGGTCCTTGTCTTTCAAAAATAACACCTTGGTAATTTGTTCATTTTTAATCTAAGTATGCTTCAAAGAATATATTTCAAAAGACATCAGTTATTAATTTGATTTTAAATTCCTTTCATATTTATTTACTCCAACTAAGACGAACAACCCTATTTATAGGGGACACCAGGTATATCTGCCTGTGTGATAGAAGTTGGATGGGATGCCATCACTGGTGTGTTGTGTATTACAATAAGGCTGGCCACCTTTAGTTGTAAATATCGGAGCTAAGATGCACAACGTCGGGTTCATGTGATCATATTGATCTCTCAGTTATTCTTTTATCTCAAATCAGGTTGTTTTAAAAAAAATCAGTAAATTGATAACCACAATTATGAGGCATTTGCTATAATATGAAATCTCTTCTCTTCAAAGTTTTATGATTCTTGTTACCCCTAAAACGTTTGGAAGATATGTCAATCGGGTTATAATAAGTTAACCTCGACACGATGAATCAAGGCTTTGCGATGGGTTTACCACAAGCAAAAGTGGATTAAGATGCGATTACAATACTAGCAACATATAAAGGTGTCAATTCGTTCTCTCTCTATTGACTGAGGTTACGCTATTGGGAGGTTGGTCAAATTTCATTCGAAAGAAAGGCAGTGTGCTATGAGACTCTAGTAACGATTGTGTCAGATAGAAAACCCAAGATTTGATTCGAAATTTGGAGAAGTTGGAAGTTGCATATGTATAGATGCTATCACTAGATTTGTAATTTTGTATATTATATTTCTTGTGTCAAAAAGGGGAGAACGTTTAATCTTGAAGGATAGGCTCATAAGAGAGCATAAACATATTGGTATAACCAGATTGGTATTATATTATGGACTGGTAGAAATTCCGGATAAGAAAGAATGAGTATCAAAGATTAAGGAATTGGCATTGTGGCGGTTATTATCAGAATTGAGAAGTTGATTAAAGGAACCCTAGGGATTTCTCTTAGTAGATTCCGAGGATGGAATCCTTTTAAGGGGGGTAGACTGTAATAACCCAACTTTTGTACTTGGATTTTTTTTATGAATGAATAGTGAAATGCATGGAGGAATAGTGATTTCGAGACTCGAGAAATTTTTTCACGTTACCCTATGTACAGAACGAGATATGGATGTTTCGAAGTTATATTAGCAAGCTAAGATGCGAATAAATGTATGTAAACGCGATCGGATTTCAGAAAATTCAAACATTATTTTATTCCAAAATTGACAAAGAGTCAGGAATATAATAATTGGATTATTAATTGAGGATCTTAAATATTAGAAATCCCAGGGAGGATATTTTATTTTAAGTGTTATGGGATTTAGAATGAAATCCTGGAGTTAGGAGAATTTGAATGTTAGAGGAATCACTGAAACGTTCCAAGAAATCATTCGATTAATCCGACACCTATTAAATTTTGGACAAGGCCCAGGTATTACATTAATATCATGTTAAAGGCTTTTCAATGCAGCAAATATTCATATATGGGCCGAATTTTATGGGATTAAAAGAGGAGGAGACAAGAGTTTAAACTAAGCTTTAGAATGCTTGATCAAGGATTAGCCACATCACCCCCTTTCATTCATAATGGCTAGAAATGGAACACACCACCAAAATAGGTAACATATGTTATAACCACACATTTGTAGCAGCTAATACATCACCCTTTTCCAAGATTAGAAGATATTATGTCAAGTGAACAAAAAGAAAACCAAGCCAAGCAAACCATTCTTCTTGTTCTTCATTTTCGTCAAAAACCACAGCAGCTCAGTAAAACTGTCATAACCGCTTCGTTACTCACTGAAAATTTATGATCTATAGCTTGTTGGAAAGGTATTGAGATTCTCTACAACTCTTATTCAGAATCCTCGTCCGGAAAACCAGAGTAAGGTCTTCGTTTTTGCAGATCTTTTAGGAGGGTTTTGTAACTCCGAAAAAAATTTTACTAACTTGTTCTTGATTTTTTTGCAAGTTTAAGGATGATAAGCATAGAACAAGGCTCCCTGAAGGCTTACAAGCTCTTGTTAGTGTGTTTAAGGCTCCAAGGAAGGTATAACCTTTTACCCTTTTTAGCGATGGCAAGATTATGGAATTACATTTTGAGATTTTTAAGTATTAGTGTGAGAATTGATGGTTTTGAGTTTTGGTAATAAAAATCTTGAGTAGTGATATTTGTTATTATGATGAAAGCTATGTTCTTGGTGTATAAAGTCATATGATTGTTAAAGATGATATTTTGATGGATTTGATGGTGATATTGGAGTTGGTGGAATTTTATAAAAAGATGGAGTGGTAGAAAGTGATTGTTGGCAATTCTGCAGCTAGCCCTATTTGTAACTGTAATTCGGACCCACATAACTTGTACCCTGGAAACCTACATTATATTTTTGGAAAGATCTTGACTTGTAGTTTCTGGGCATATAAGGTGCATTTTGAGAGGATTTGTGGTTTTTGAGATATGACCAATTTAGTAGGTAGTGGTCCTGACCATAAAACTGCTGGAAGGTGCTCCCTTGTAAATTAAGTTTGGACCCTTAAAACCTGTGTTAAATTCGTGGTAAAATTTGAGAAACAAGATTTTAGAGTGGAGTAACTGACCCAAAAAGAATTGAGTAAAAATTCGAATTCTTTATTTTTATAAATATGTTAGAGTGAAATGCGTGCGAGTGGAAAATCGTGCATAGAATTAGTTTAACGGGATTTTCGCACAATATTTAGCGTAGTTGGAATTTAGTAATAGATTCGAGACGGATTATTAACGGACATGACTTTAAAATGTTACGGACCTTTAGGATGGTTAGTGGACTTAAGTGTGGAGTCGCTAGGGTAATTTCGTAATTATTTTATTATTATTATTTAGTGGTCTCGTTAAGTTACTAACGAACGTACCCTTGAACATTTATAGATTACCGTACGACACCGAGAGCTTTACCACCCCTACCACACCAAGGCAACACCAAGGCAAGTGACTATATCCCTTCACTTATTGTTCAAGTGAAATATTTTGTGCAACTATTATCTTTATGATTTTATTATTCTCCAAATTTTATTGCAAGTGCCTTAAACCTATACTTTGAAGTATTGGTTCTATATTACTTCTTTTTCCATGTATAGAGTTATACAGTTTTGCGATAATTGCTTATATTGTGATAAATAGAGTTGCCTTCTGATTTGTATACAAGTTTTGAGATAAGTTGTTATAAAACGGTGTATCTTGTAGCTCTAGAGATAAGAGCATACTTATTGTTTTCGACTCTGGACTGGGAGTCAATATTTTGAGATATATAGATAGTCGTGGAAACCCGGAGGGATTCCAATGGCAGAGTACTATGTATTCTGAGGATTGTTATTTAAGTATGATCTCATCAGAGAAATATTAATTGAAGATTATTTCATTCAAGTGCATTATTGAATATTTAATTATTCATCAACGGTTACTTACTACGAGGTACGAACCAGAAATGGTATCAGTTGTTATTTAAGATTATTTTCTGATAACTGTTTCATCGATTAAATATTGTTCGATGGTTATATTTGTGAAGAGAATATCATTTCAAATATTTATTTAAAGTTTGTATCATCTATTATTTATTTAATTAAATGAATATTATTGTGAATATTCATTTCAAGATTTAAGGGTAATTATTCTGTTTAATTATATTCTTTAAACCTTATGAGCTTATATGTTCATTTGATGATTATTTTAATCGTTATACCTTCCCTATTGAGGTTACATGGTTACAGATATTTCCTTAATGATATTAAGTATCTGTTGGATTTTGAAAACCCCATGGGTATGATGGGATATTTTGTTAAACTCTAATAACCACTTGCTGAGCATTTCTTCCGCTCATACTTGTTTGTTCGAAATACTAATTTTTCAGTAAGGTAGTTTGGCGAGACTTATCCGCACCGTTCGGGAAGAGAAGAACAAGACGCTCTTTTGAAGATGACTTGACTCGGGAGAACTGGATCTAGTGTAAGATCTATATTATATATTTAATCTATAATAATTATCATTATGTATTAGATTAGCTGTCCTGGTATACTTCTTGTCGAAGTTATACCAGTGGCTTAAGATTTGATCAAAGAGATTGTTGTAAAGAAGAAAGTTTTTATTTACTGGAATTTGGATTCTTGTTTCTAGTACTATAACCTAAAAGATCTTAGACAGTTGGGGTCATAGATGTTATATTTCAACTTTGGATAATTAAAAAGAATATTGTGTTGTTAAACAGGTGATTTTATTTTGAGAATTTTCGGGTAACGACCAAATCTCCTGACCCCGGATTTGGGGCCGTTACAAAAACAAACATGGATAAAGTCCATACAAGGCCCTTTGAGAAAAGAATCGTCGTGAACATGAATAAGAAGTTCCAACCTCTTTTCGATGATGACAACGTTGTGACTGAACTTGGTTACTTTCTGGGTACATTGAAGAAGTGTGTGCCCCTTACTTATAAATCTTGGAGAGATGTTCTTGAAAATTTGAAGAACACTCTATTGAATTATGTTAAGGTAACTTGTAAACTACAATTTATCTCAATTTTCTCTGCTTATATAAATAATATTGGTCACGCAGTAGGCACTCTTTATTTATTTATTTTATGTTTGATTTGTATGTAAGCAAAAGTATATTTTTCCCGAGGAATTGGGAAAGTGGGTGCTGAGGTCAATTAATGTAGATTGGAGGGGGTACAAGAGTCGTCCCAAAGCGGCACATTATACCCCTTATACCACTGACGAGGAGAGGCTGGAGAACAGGCCTGATGAGATTCCACTTGAGGATTTTAAACTGCTCTTGAAGTATTGGGGAGATGATGACATTCAGGTAAACAAGTATTGGGGAGTTATTTATTATGCATTCAATTCCAACAAAATAAACAAGTGCTTTTCCTAAAGGCCAAGGCCAAGAGAAATTATGAAATTAGGCAAAAGTATGTGGAGACACACGCTGCTGGTCCAAAGTTATTTTGCCAAATTCTACACAAATTGGTATATTCCCGGATTCTTTTATTGATTCTTGTGAGAACAATTTGTGCGACTCCTATTAGGACACGACATCGTTTAACTCATTTTTGCTTCTATTTTTCATACACATATATATTTTTTTAACTCGTGGGAAGCATTTGTTTAAAAGTCAGACTTTAGAATTACTAGTAAATAATCACCTTACACACTTGTCAGTAGAAGGATTATTACATTTGTAAATTATCATTATTATAAAAATTAATTGATTAATATTATATTGAGTTGTTACTAGCGAACTCTGTTTCTTGGACTATTACTCCAATAAATAAATTCATACGTCATGTTTGTACTTTCTCAATTCGATATGAGCATATCAGTTAATGTCACCATATTTGTTGCTGATTTTCTGATCTGAATTTTGTGTCCAGGTCAAGGAATCGGATGGAGCACTTTTTGTGAAGACTCGTAAGCGAAAAGACGATCGTGAGTACAAGACAGATGGGAAAGTAACTAAGTTCATAGTTGTAAGTATTCTGTCATTTAGTTGATCACATGCCAAGCATTTTCTTCCATTTAATTCTACTTTATTTGAAATATGGCTGTGGTTTTATTTTGTAGGACAAAATTGAAGTGGTTCTGGGTACTGATTTAACAGGTCCAACTGATGGTGTTGATGATCTTCTATTACAAGGAAAATCACATGGTCCTTCTTGGCTTATTGGCAGATGTGCCAATCCTGGCAAACTTTCCACTTCTACCCCGACTGACTCACAAATCAATGACTTGACAATAAAAATCAGGCAAGAAGTTGTTGACCAAATGGAAGAAAAGATGAAAAAGGTCGAAGAGGAAGTCGATGCAAAGGTGGATAAGAAGGTACAAGTGAACCTTACTTGGGTGCTCAAGAAATTAGTCCAAGCAAACCCTAGCATCAACATCAATCTGGTGGATCTCTGGTGGATCGTACTTAAGGTGTTTTGACTGTTTTTAATCGCTTTTGATCTAAGGTGTTTAGAAATAGTTAAATTAGTATAAGACTATGGTTTTCTTTATTTGCGGTGGATGTATTTTGGATGGTTTTAGACTTTTAAGGTGGATGGATGGTTTTAGCCTTTAAGGTGGATGGATGGTGTGGAACTCTATGGACAGGATTATTTTGGATTTGAATGGATGATTATGATGTAACGAACTGCATGGTTTTTATGAGAAATTAATAGAAACAAATATTTCCTGTCAAGTTTTTACTGTAAAAGCGTTGTTGTAGGTATCTTTAGCGTTGCAAGTAATTAATATAAATATGTTGCAAAAACATGAAAAGCGTTGCCATACCAACGTTGCAACAGGTCCCCAAATAGTGTGGGACCCCCATGTGGGACCGACACGTGGGACCCACAGGGTATGGGACCCACCTGTGGCCCACACGTGGGACCCACTCGTGGGACCCACACGAGGGACCCACATGTGGGACCCAAATTTACCAAATTTTAACATCTACTGCAACCTTAGTTTAGTGTTGCTGTACAATATGTTTAACGTTGCCATAGAAGTTTCTGGTAACAAAAGTAGGTGTGTTGCCGTAGTGAACAAAAGCGTTGCCGTAGACCCCTACGGCAGCTGTGAAAAATTCAATGCTGAAAATGCGCTGCCGCTTCTTTTTTTGGCGCTATAGCAACGTTTTCATGATGTGCACAAACATTTAAATATTTAATAATATATTTTTAATTTCTAAAAATAATAAATTCAACCGAATTTTTTCACATTTATTAAATTTGACCAAATTTTGTCGAATTTAATGCGGGTTAATTCGATCGTTTTAGGTCAAATTGAATATTTGACCGAATTCGGTCACATTTATAAATTCGACCGAATTTCGACCACATTCAAAAAAATTTTTTGGCGGCAAATTTCCCACTCCTCACCAAATTCGACCACATTCGGTCGAGTTTAGCACGTCCCAAAATATTATGGGCGGGACTTTCCCCCTTTTTTTGGCGGGTGCTAAATTCGATCTAACAAAAATAACCGTCGAATTTAGTAGCTAAATTCGATCGCCTAATTTCTACCAGTTTTATTTCGGCTGAAAACGGTGGATTTAGCCGGGTAGAATTTGGTCGACCGAATACGATCGAATTTAGTACTAAATTCGACCGTCTAATTTCGACCGTTTTGATTTCGACCGCGGCTAAATTCGGTCGATCGAATATGGTCGAATTTTGCCGTGATCGAATTTAGTTGTGATCGAATTTATTTGGTCATATTAAGCCTTGTTTTCTTGTAGTGATAAGGATAATATCTGTAAATCAAAAATAAAAAAGACATCATTTCCCTAACTATCTATTTTTAATTCAAATTTATGATTAATAATAATTAAATAAAATTGATGAGATGAAACAAAACTAGACGATCAGAGTGATCCTAAATATGTGGGTCCAGTAGTTACCCTATAGAAGTTGAGAAATTATTAGTTTGTTTCCTAAAGCATGAAATGAAAATATTTCCAGAAGGAATCTGTGATTCTGTGTTTGTACGTGAACTGATGAAGGGGGAATCGAATCAAACCTTGTCCAACTAATTAGATGCATGCATGATACAATGTCTCATGTTCGTAACAAAAATAGAATCATTGACATGCCAAAGTAAAACGAGGAATTATATTCCTAGGGTCTCAACCGGATCTTATATTATATTCTAATACTCCTCCCATTCGAGGATCCATTTTTGGATGGAAGATTTTGGAGCATAATTTACCTTTCGTGTTCATTATAAATTGTGAAAATATTGGGGGTCGCAGAGAATCGAACCTGAGACCTCTACGTACCTGAATTCTGATACCATGTTGAGAACCCGTCCATCTAAAATATTAAGTTGTTAGAAGAAGACCCCAATATTCATTTTTTTTACAATTACATTTGCAATCGACTATATATGTTTACGACATATAAATTATCAGACTCTACAAATTTTTGATTTTTTTTTAATAACAAGTTTACGTGCTGAAATGTGTGATTAGTTACGTGATAAAAATTTTAGGATGAGAATTTGGGTGGCCCGCCAAGAACATGTTTTACGAAATTCACCAAATATGGATTCACGTAAGAGACATGTGTACTATAATCATACTTATAATGATTTTCGGACTTTTAAAACAACATTTGTTAGGAATTTTCGTTTCCTATCTTTGCGTAAATTAAATACGAAGATTGTAACTGTTAATAATAAAGACAGATGAATACTAAGATTTATACGTGGAAAGCCATCTTAAAGTAAAGAGGTAAAAACCACGGGACCAGCTCCGAATGTTTCCACTATAATGATAACAATGGTTACAATATTCTCTCTAAAGTTTACGAAGTAACACTTGAGGCACAACTGAATAAAAATACAACGATTCCCTACTCCATCGGTACTTGACCGGATAACCTGGACGAACTCCCTTTGTAGCAATTACAATAGCTGGACGAACTCCTAATACTGTAGCGGGACAGATTCCGATGGCTACAGCCTGACACTCACACAAACTCCGTCGAAACGAAAGAATAGAGTAGCACGAGGGCCCCCTATCCCGACCTGCTTGAAACTATCATAAGGTAAGTTTTCTACTAGACGGACTATCTATCAGCTATATATATACTGAGAAGTATGAGAGAAAGAAGAGATTTTGGTTTGGTTTTAGAATGAAGGAGGAAGGGGTATTTATAGGAAGGGGGAGGGTAGTAGATGGGGGGTTGGTGTGAGTTTGAAATAAAAAAAATAGGTGAGGCGGCTGCCTAACAAATTTTGTTTTCGAAAACCATGAGTAAGTATAAAACAGAGTTGAACAAGAAAATGTAGTCAAATATTTGAATTTTTCAAAGATGAATAAAATCAAACCATCAAGCTAGACGAAGAGGGACACTCTTCACCAAAATAATATCCTTCATTGCTTCCTCCCAAATTTTGACAATGCAAAGCGTTGTTGAACATGTGCTTTTATTAGTTGGTACTTGGTAGTTGGGTGACTTAGCCTAAACCACTTTGTTTTTCTTTCTCTTTTCCCATCAATATTCTACCCCAACATGTGTAAGAAAATAGATTCATTTATTCAACTCATTTATATTTTTTAATGTTGAAAATTACTCAAACTCAAATGGGAGCAAATGAAGTATTTAGCCATAATAATTAATTATATTTTAAAAACAATATGTTATTATTAGTTTAATTTGGTTAAAAAAAATTATTTTAATATGATAACTAATTCTATGGAGTTTTACTCCGATTCTCTAGAAATTTGATAAATATAATCATGCTTGGCCAAAATTTTAGTTAATATTAATATATCTTATAATATTTTAGATAAATTTTTATTTATAACTTGTCAAACACATTTTTAATTAAAGAATTTGTATGATTAGAGATGCTCCCCGATTAACTTCAAAGTATGTTGGTCAAGTTCCAGGCTCGTGTATAATTCAACTTAAACCACATATCAAAGGGTTAGGTCCAAAACTGCAAACAGTACGTTGTCACAACTCACAACATACTTATTGCACTAAATAAATACTCTTAATTGGCCGATGACATGTGCAAACCGTTATTCGAAATTAAAATATTTATATTAAAATATTAAATATTATATTATTATGAATAAGTATAATTGTTAAATATTATTTGAATATATATTTGTACATAGAAATTGAATGAATCTGAAATAAAAATAAAAATATATAATAAGCAATATTATTTAATTATATACTTACAAGGAATTGAATTCAGGAAAAAAACAATTAAACAAAATTAAATAAATAAATCAATAAATCACATATAATTATATAATTGTAATTTATAATCAAATTTGGTACGTTGTTGAAATAAGGTTTTAGTTTAAGTTAAACACATGGCAACCCTATCAATGACTACCATAAAGATAATTGATTTTTGCATTCATAGAAGAACTAATTGATATCCTTTGTCTCGTTTATTAAACGAGATATATAATTAAGCATGCTGTCAACCCCTATTTATGTAGAATAAATCTTAGCATGATTCTAAAAATTCTCGATCCAACCGATTAATTATATAATCAATTGATTCAATTTTTGAAATTCGATTAATTTTGTAAATTTATTTAAAATGATATGTTTAATTGTAAATTAGACTAATATATTAAATATTATTAAAATATCCAATTAATATTTCGATTAATCCTTCCAATTAATCTCCAATTATTCGATTAATCTTAAATCGATATCTCAATCAATTTATACCGATTACAATTACAGCATGTTAGCATTATAGAAACTCCCCATCTAGATTATAGGACTAGTTGGTTTAATTACTAAGTATAACTTTTTTTCTAAACTATACATTTCAGTTTACTAATGCACTTATAAGAGCATAAAGTGTAAAACTTTGCAAGTAAAATTGTTTATACATATACATATATTTTATATTTTAATGATATAACATGAATAAATATGGGTTTTTTTTTCTAAAATGCTATTTTTCGAATTTTTTTTCAAAAATATGGTTGCAACATTTGCTACTGTAACCCAAATGTAACATTTGTAATCTGATTTTCTACCCAATCCAACATTTTCAACCTCATTTGTAACTTTAGGTACTATTTTTGAAAAAAGTTTCAAAAATTGGGTATTTTTATGAATATCCCAATAAATAAAAATATTTTTTTTAAAAGGATATATAATGATATTAAAGCCAACATAAATAAAAAGTAATGTCCAAAAACATTTTTATTTTTGAATTAAAAAGAAAAGAATGCATTTGTTTGAACATAATTTACTTTTCCCCATATTTTCTACGTTTGAAATAATGCAAAATAACAAGATGTTGGATGATGAGAAGTGCCGGTTTGGCACAACTTTTCTTATTGACTTATGGACTTATTTTCGGATAAAAATTTAATATTTTGATAATTTCTTTTTGTACAAATATTTAATGTATGTTTGAGATTCAATAAGTTGCAAAAATAAGTTGGAAAGTTAGGAATCTCTAACTTTATCTTAAAATAAGTTGACTTATTTTGAAAAAAAATTCCCCCAAACACCCCCTTAATAAGTCAACAGCTTATATTCACTTTGATTAAATTGTTCAATTATACACCAACATTCTATTCGAAATTAAATTATAATTAAATATATAATCTTTTCTATATTTTTTTTTTGAAAGGAAAGCTAGTTCATTGATTAAAAGTCATCCGACATCTACAGAGATGATTGAAATTTAACAAGTACATAACAAAGATTAAATCTAAGTTTTCTTCATCGAAGCTACAACCGTTGATCAGATCTTCAATTCTGTGCGGCCCCTTACTAACATCGCTGGTAAAAACAGCCTTACTGAAGGGGCTATCTAACGATTTGACGTAGTGATGAACATGATGTGCTCGATAAACCAACCATAATTGGAAGCCCATATAACTCTTTTTCAATGAACCAAACGAACCATCACACCAAACATCCCGCAGATCTGCGATCTCGGGCATAAAACACACTAACAACAAACTTGAAACCCAATAAATGGGACAAACAACCCAATACATGGGACGATTATTGAAATGAAGAGAAAACAAACCACACAAATATGAACAAAAACCTCCGGCCGGTGGAGGAGCCACCGCCGGAGGAGGAACAGCTGGTGGTGGTCTTAGAGAAGAAGAGGAAAGTGGGGAAGGTGAAGAGAAGAGAGAAGAGAGCGGTCACTCCAACAACAGAGTTTATAAAATTCCCCCAAACACCCCCTTAATAAGTCAACAGCTTATATTCACTTTGATTAAATTGTTCAATTATACACCAACATTCTATTCGAAATTAAATTATAATTAAATATATAATCTTTTCTATATTGTTGTTCATTTCTCTTGCAACTTTTTTCACTTATGATACGCACAAATTTGAATATTTTATTTTATTTAAAATTAATTTCATTTTTAACAGAATTTGATCAACACGTATCTGTTGGTATTTATTAGCAAGTTTAGATTTTCTAAGATGATTTTTTTTCATGAGAATACAGTCCTTGTAAATTTTAGTTGAAAGAAAATAAAAGATGTTACTCTTTTTTTCGGGCAGAAAACAAAAGATGTAACTCAAATTGTTCAGGTGAGAGAAAAGAAAAAATTGAGGGGTCAAATACTAGTGAGTTAATCGTGCACAAGGAGTATGTATTAGTGTCCTAAAATTTTTATATATATTAAGTCTAGTGTTATCTCTAGAAAAATATCAAATTGTTATATGCATGCCTATCGCAGCATTTATAATATTAGATGATAACTAGCTTCAATTCCCGTGCAAGGCACGGAATTGCTCTATTTTATAATTGGTATTACGGTTTTTATCATTACGTTTCGATATTAATATTAGCAATTGATATTGTGATGATTAAAATTCTTTTTAGTTTTTCGCGTTCTTTTTTAACCAACGTTTATTTTGTCCCCTTTTCAAGATCTCCCATTTTGGTTAAAACATTCAAATGTACCATTTATTTTTTCAAAGTGCTTAGAGTCATGTATTTGTTGTATTTGATATTACAGAATGTCAAGTAATGCACCAAAGCCAAGAAAGTATAAAAAAATATAGTATTAGTCACATTTCTATAAGGAAAAATACTAAATTACAGTACACCAAATTAATTTATTCCATAGCAAAAATATGTAGTTAGCAATTTGAAGTTACTGTTCCAATATTATTTCTTTTATAATGTTAGATCACTTATAATGAGTTCTAAGGCTTCTATACTCGTGTGAGGCACAAAGTTCTTCAAATGCTTAGTTAATTGCAATGTAACGAAAGTGTTATAATTAAGTAGATAGTATTAAATGATGTATATTAATGAATGGACATATTAAATACAAATTTTAATTGATGTGTATTAATGAATGCAGAGGATCAAAATAGTAATTTTAGATGGATTAAAATGGTACATGTTGTACAAAATTAATTTATTCCATAGCAAAAATATGTAGTTAGCAATCTGAAGTTAATGTTCCAATATTATTTCTTCTATAATGTTAGATCACTTATAATGAGTTCTAAGGCTTCTATACTCGTGCGAGGCACAAACTTCACTACAAGAAATATTATATTTACCTACCAATATTTTATCTACAAATAGATATTGGTGGGTAAAAATTACTTTCACCTACCATCAATTAACTGTGAAAAATATATATCGCTAAAAACAGAAAAAGGGCTGGAGGGGTACTAGAGTTATACAAAAGTTTCTTCCTGGACCAACGCATATACTGAGAATTCACTTGTTTTGGCGGTGAATTTCCCGCTTCAAGTGTATATATATGTTTTGCTGACGTTTCAATTTTTTTTAATTTTAATATTAATATGTTTCCGCCCTGATATCAATTTCAAGTACTGTATACTGCTACGTGTGGCTGACATGTCAAATAATTTAACTACCAATAATTTACCTACAGTTGAGGATTGGTACGTAATTGTAAACTTTTTGAAATTGTGAAAAGTGTGACCCCACCTCCACGGTCCAGCTGTGTTCTCCTTAATTTCCTTTCATTTTTTAAATTTTTTTTTTCAAAAACATGAATGATTTTTTATAATTTTACTAAATACTATAAAAGCCTTATTTTATTGTAAATGACTATAGAAAATTTATTTGTAAATGACTATAGAAAAATTATTTTTTTTATATTTATATCGAAAAATAAGGTGAGTATATATAACTAATGAATCAATTTATTGAAATAATTAACACATTAGTAAAAAAATAAAAGACTATACGCATGACAACAATGCGTATCACAGATACGCATGACAACAATGCGTATCACTGACGTGCCGGGTCGTGCCATGCCGGGCCAGTCCTTTCTCTCTCTCTCTCTCTCTCTCTTTTTTTTTTTTTTATAATTTGCAATTGTTTTGTGTTTACAACTATTTAATTATACAACTAATGTTTTCATTTAACCATTATCAAAAAATATTTAGTGTCAATAATTTTATAATGATATTAAAAAGTTAGTACTTTCACTTAATATATAAATAGATTTTTATAATATTAAAAATAGATAAACTTATATTTAGAGATTAAAACATTTCTTACCGTAAATTTTATTCTTAATAATACAAAATAAAAATTCCCTCTTTTTTGATTCATTTTTTAATGAAATTTGAGTTTTGAAAATTTAATTTATAGTTATTTATTGCATTTCCTGCTTTCATTTAGCAAAAAAAAAAAAATGGTTGTGGCGGGGGCCAAGGCGGGCCGATTAGTGCCGGAATCCATTTTTTTTGTTGCTTTCGTTTTTCCTTTTTGTTTTTTCCTTATTTTTTATTTTTTGTTTTAGTTGTTCTCCTGAAAACAAATAAAACAAATATTTAAGTTACAAATACTTAGTTGTTCTCTTGAAAACAAATATGTTTAAATATTTAAGTTGTTCTCCTTATTTTTTTGTTTTTTTGGATGCTGTCAGATTTTTTTTTTGCCTCATCACATAAATTATACAAATTAAAATAAAAATAGATTAAAGTTAATGCCTCGTATGCTAATGCTTTTCCTTTTTCTTAATGCTTTTTCTTTTTGCTTTTTCCTATTCCTTTTCCCAGCTTTACACAGTTTTAATATACTAAACTCCGCCCGTGATATAAGCATTCAGTGGATTTTCTATTCATCCTCAAAAAAAAAACAAATATTTATGATTTTACCGCACGGTGATGTGAATAATTTAACTAACAAATAGATAAAAAAAATCAAGTTCTTGTAACAAGTACGAGTAGACACTATATATAATGCGACCTTTTGATCGGTTGTTTAACTTATTCTTTTTCCTTGTCAAACTCTGTGGATCATGGATCGATCTTGGATAGACATACCAGATAAATTATCTCCAGAATATGCTAAAGGTATCACGGAATTCATATCTGTTGCAAGGAAGTGTATGGACTCCATGGGGATGGTGTTATGTCCTTGTTGTCTGTTTGAATAAGAAATCACAAAGCATCAACGTGATTAAGGTACACTTGCTTAATAATAGTTTTCTAAGTACTTACAAGAAATGGTATTATCATGGGGAAGAAATTGATCAAATAGAAGATGAAACGTTTCTTAATAATGAGGATTAATATGTAGACGATGAACCTAATGATTTGATTGCGGGTATTAACGATGCCATTGGAAGTAGGTATTTTAACATAGGTCCTAGCAGTGATTTTGATGAATCTCCATTCGATATGGGCGACAAGTACGATACCTTGTTTAAAGCTCTACATAAGCCTTTATATGAAAATTGTAAAGATTTTTCTGTCTTAAGTACAGTGGTTAAGTTGATGAATATAAAAGTGCTTAATAAATTAACAGATAAGGCATTTGATGATATTCTAAAAATTTTGAAAGAAATATTGCCTGAAGGTAATAATTGTCCAGAAAGTTATCAGCAAACAAGAAAACTTCTTTGTGAAGTGGGCTTAGGGTATAAGCAGATTGACGTTTGTCAGTATGATTGTGTTATATTTTATGGTGAGAATGCAAATGCCTTGGCATGCCCAGTGTGCAAGTCTAGTCGTTATGTTCGAAATAAAATACCACATAAACGACTTAGATGGTTCCCTATTAAGGACCGATTAAAGAGGTTGTTTAGTTCTAAGCATACTTCTAAAGACATTCGATGGCATAAAGAAGTACGTCAAAGTGAAGATGGGATACTACGTCATCCTGCTGATGGAAATGCTTGGAAACATTTTGACAATGTGTACCCTGATTTTGCATTAGATTCCAGGAGTGTGCGAATGGGGTTAGCTTCAGATGGGTTTAACCCTTTTTCTAACATGACATCAACCTATAGTTTGTGGCCTGTGATATTAATTCCTTATAACATGCCGCCTTGGGCTTCTCCAAACGGGACAAACTAGCTAATGTCTTTATTAATTCCGGGGCCAAAATCTCCTGGAAAAGACTATGATGTGTTCTTGAATCCACTAATTGATGAACTTAAAGATCTTTGGAATGGTATCGATGCATATGATTCATTTGGTAAGTGCAAGTTTAAACTTAGAGCTGTAGTATTGTGGACCATTAGTGATTTTCCAGCTTATGCATATTTGTCCGGGTGGAGCACTGCTGGAAAATTAGCATGTCCTGTGTGTTTGGAAGATACAAGATCTAAAAGAATAACTGACAAGCAATGCTTTACAGGTCATCGATGTTATTTGAGTACCAATCATTCTTGGCGAAGGAGCAAAGAATATGATGGATCTAGCGAGTTACGTGGGCCTCCTCGTACCTTTAGCGGTGAAGACATTTTAAAACAGTTGCATGATGTTCTAATTCAAACAACTGGTAAGGCACCAACTAATATTTCTAGAAAACGAAAGCGTAGGGGAAACGAATTAAATTGGAGTAAAAAGAGTATTCTATTTGACTTGCCATATTGGTCATACAATCCTTTCTTACAAAGAATATTCGTGGCACTTTGATTGAGTTATGTCAATTTTTTCAAAAAATTTGTGCCAAAACTGTACGAGTTTCTGATATTGAAGAACTGAAGAAAGGAATTGTAATAATTTTGTGCAAATTGGAGAAGATATTTACCCCCAACTTTTTTTACCATAATGGTACACCTTTGCGTGCACTTACCAGATCAGGTTTTGTTAGGTGGTCCTGTTGCTACGAGATGGATGTTTGGTACAGAACGTCACATGGGTTTGTACAAGCGGTATGTAAGAAATATGGCTCGACCAGATGCTCAATTGCAGAAACTTTTGTTGTAGATGAAGCTGTAAGCTTTTTGTCCAGATATATTTCAAACATAGAGATGAGATTCAATAAACCTGAGCGTAATTGGGATTTACCATCTCCAAATTATAGTATGGACATTTTCAAATCTAATGTTCGTCCAATCGGGGCACCATCTATTCAGTTGCTACATAATTGGAAAAATGTGATTCAATGGTATATCTTAAATAATTCTGCAGATGATATCCAGGATTACCTTGAGTAAGTTCTGAATCTTTTATTTAATTGCAAAAATATATGTAGTTATGTCACTTGTTGATGTTTAACATATTTATGATTCTTTCATTTTCTGTAGTGATCACTTGTTGCTGCCACCTCTTCAACCAATTGAGGATGTGATTGAAAGTTCTTCTTTAGTTCGACAGGATGTTGCATCATTAACTTTTTCAAGCCAAACTGTTGCTGATTTATTTTCTAATTGTCAAAATCCACCTACTTGTGAGGAGGCTCATCTAAATGAAGATGACTTCAATGAATTTCATGACGACGATGGGAATCTGTGCCTAAATGAAGAACTACTCAACGCAAGTGATGATGACAGTGAAAATGACTCATTTTAGCAACTGATCAGTATTTCACTCCAAACTTGCATTTTTTCTTTTTCAGGATGTTGTTCTGGAATTACATGAGAATGTACTAGATGATTTGATTGCACTGCTATCTGCTTATGATCTCTTATAAATGTAGTCTATATAAATAAAATCATTAACTTTAACCATCTTTTATATTGTTCGATATTAATAAAATAAGCAAACAAATCTAGATCACAATATAAATATTAGAAAGAATTGAATAATCAAATTGAAATTATGCATACAAAATCAAATTATTTTATTATAACATTTAAGAATGATAGACCGGAATTTAAAAGATGAAAGCTAGACATCATTCTAAATCTAGAACAGTAAATTGATATATTGATTTTAAATCACCATCTTCTTCTTCTTCATTTTCTTCACCTTCTTCTTCTTAAACAGTCATTAGCATCATAATACACCAGACACATGACCAAATCATCGCTTTATACACGTAGTTCTGACCCATTGTCGGATTTCGAGACAGTAAATCACAGCGTTAACAATGATAATTATAAAAAAATTTGAAAACCAAAACCATGGATCCATGTATGTACAGTGGATAGGAGAATCTGCAGTGGTTTTACAGTTGAGAAAGGAGAGGGAGATGGCGGTGAAGAGAGAGAGAGAGAGAGAGAGAGAGATAGAAGAAAAGGGAGAGAGGGGAGAGACAAAAGGGAGACGAGAGACAGGGGTAAGATAAAATGAAGGGATAAGGATAAAATATGGATTGGATATCTGTTTCTTTGTTTTAATCAATGCTGTAGATTGATTGAAGAAACACATTGACACGTGTCATCAAATTTTTTTTAATTTTCCATTTCTTAATATAGAACTTTGAAATATTAAGAAAATTATCCCTCGTCAAATTTCATTAGGATATAAAGAATTGAAAAATAATTATTTAAAAATGAAGTTTAAGCATTTTTACATAATCTTTGCCATCAACACATAAATTATACAAATTATAATAAAAATAGATTTGCAATATTTTGAACACAAATGGATTAAAAGAGGACGGTACCTCATATAAATTTTATTAATTAAAATTGTTTTTTACAAATGGTGTGAGAGGACTCCTCTCTAAAAAACGGAACAAACCGTATTAAACATATTTAAAAAATTACAAAGCAAACAAATCCTAAAATACAAATTTTATACACTATTTAATTTATGATTCTTCTTGACCAGATTCCGATGAAGTATCCATTGTCATCCATGGATCGTCTTCTCCATCCGAGTCATCTTCTTTTTTTCCTTGTTGTCTTTTTGCAGCTTGATCCCAATCCTTTTTGCAAACACAAATTTTTACGAAGTCTGGTGCAAGACTTGATCTCTTCTCGTCTAACACTCTTCTACCTAGCACTAAAAGCGGACTCGGACGCAAGGGTAGAAGCGGGCACTACTAAAATGTCCTTGGCAATTTTTGCTAAAACCGGAAATTGTAACTCATGATTCTTCCACCTTGTTAGTATTTCAAAATCCTCATTTAATTCATAACTATAAGAAAAAAATTTCCTAATCATACCAAAACAAGAAGGAGGGACACTACTAGAATCTACTTCTAGAATTCTACCTTTTTGTCTTTTGCCTAATATAGATGAAATGGTACTATTAAACCTACTACTACTCTTTTTAGGTGAATTGGAAATTTGAATTCTAGGACTATACATATCTACAAGACGATACAAATAGCCTAAACAATTAATTACATATAATTTATAATTATATGAAATTCCTAACATACTATAATAATGATCTAACATGTTTTCTAAACCTTCTTGTCTAACACCCGGATCAAGAAGACATGCAACACCATAAATATAAGGAAATTCTTTCAAATATTCGATCCACTTAACTTTCATATCATGAATAATACTACTAAATTGGGGGTTTTCTTCATATTTACGTAAAGTATTAACAATAAGAACACATTCAATAATAACTTGATGTACATTTGGTTCATAAACATAAGAAAAAACGTTAGTAGCATGTGAAAAACAATCAAGAATATCACGTACCGTAGATGCAATCTCCCGTTCCATTTCGGTAATAACTGCTTCTTTGCGTTGGTGATTTGGATCCGCATTATATAATTCAGTGATAATATCCTTATATTTAATTGCATCATTTAATAATTTATGAGTCGAATCCCATCTAGTAGGACAATCGATACCCCATTTTTTCGGCCTTAATCCATTATCTCTACACAATTTCTTGTACGTAGACCTATATGTACCCGGTAAACGTAGATATTTAATTACTTTCCTAATAGGTTCTAATAATGTAGTTAAATGTTTAATTCTCACTTGTGCCGTCAAGCTAATAACGTGAGCACAACATCTAATGTGTAAAAATGCTCCATCTAAAACTAAAGGTATATCGGTCATAATGTCATCCATATATCCAGCATTATCTAGAGATATTGTAAATACCTTTTTATACAAATTAAATTCTTTGTTTTATATTATAACCGGAGTATGACTCGTCCATAATATCAAAAGCAATAATTCGTTTTTGTAACAAATAATCAACATCAATCCAATGAACTGTAACACAAATATAAGGCTCGCATTGACTTGAACTCCAACAATCACAAGTTAAAGAAACCATACCATCAAATTTTTCGAAATATTCAATTAATTGTGCTCGTTGACTATAATATTGTTTTTGTGTGTGACGTTTAAGTATGTTTCTAGGAATTTTCATAAATGCCAGGTTTAGTGAATTCTTAATCATGTGTTCTAAATTCGGACTCTCACCGTGGGAGAAAGGTAAATCGTCTAATGTAACATAACTAGAAAAATCTTCGATCATTCTATTTCTATTTTAGACGAAAGGCATACCTCCACCGGGAGAAGAAGTCATGAAACCCTCTATTTGTTGTGAACCTCCTTGTGCCGCTCCACTTTCGTGATTTTGCTTCGTTATTCCATGATGTTTAACCAAGTGTCGATCAAGTGTACCCGTACCACTCCCCTTCGCGTGAATGAAAGGAGCTTGTTGTCGACCATTTTGAATACAAAGCAAACAAAATGCCTTAAATTTGTTCGGCTCGTCCGTTGCTTGCCTCGAAAAATAAGTCCAAACGTGTGAATTATGTCGAGAAGAAACACCTACAAAATAAAATATAAATCGATTAAATTCAAAACGCGTAAATTTAAAATGAGTTAATTTAGAATGAGTTAATTTAAAAAATGAAACTTTTAAAAAACAAAATCTTTTAAAAATCGAATAAAACTAGGAAACTACACATTTTAAAAAAAAATGAAATTTAATTCAATCAAATACTACAAAAAATGAAATTAAAATGAGTAAATTACCGGCTTCGGTTGGTAGTGGCATCGAGGAGGAGGGTGCTTGACTTGAAGCTTGAGATGATATAGTGCCCATTCCTTCCATTTTTTTAATTGATCGGAGTTTTTAAAGCTTGATCGAATATTTTTACACACGGAGAAAGAAATCGAGTAAGAGACAGTAGAGAATTGAGAATGGGTGTGACTTGTTGTGAGAGAGAAGAGGAGAGGGTGTCAAGCATTTATAGACAACAATGCAGCCGTTGGAGATGAACAGCCGTTGGAGATGACCGTTGTTGTTGCAGAGAGCCGTTGGCGCGTGCACATGCAGGCGGGCCGGTTCCGCGTGCCGGGCCGGTTCCGCGAGTTTTATTTATTTTATTTTTTTATCATATACGCATGACAGCAATGCGTATGCAGGCGGGCCGGTTCCGCGTGCCGGGCCGGTTTCGCGAGTTTAATTTTTTTTTTATCATATACGCATGACAACAATGCGTATCACGGCGTGCCGGACGGTTCAACACGTGCCGTGCCGGGCCAGATCCTTTTCTCTTTTCTCTTTTTTCTTTTTTATATTTTTGTATGCAATTCTTTTGTTTTTATAACTATTTAATTCTACAACTATTTAACAGATGTTTTCATTTAACCATTATCAATTTTTTTTTTAAATATACTATTTTTTGGGATGAGTTTAATCCAAAAATCGAATATTATTTAAAATATTTATAAAAATATATGAACAGATTTTGTTTCACTTTTTTTAAAAAACATCATTTCTGTAAATGGAAAAAATTGCATCAAAAATATTTTAAAAATTACAAAACAAACAATTCTAAAAATACAAAAAAAAATAAAAAAATTATACACAATATTTAATTTGAAAAATTGCTTGTTTATTGTTCAATTATTTTTTTTGACGAAATTTATTGTTCAATTATAAAGTGATATCAGTCGGATAAATCCATGACCCTGATATTTAACCCAAAGAGTTGGAGTTTTAATTAAACGTAAAAATGATTTTCATTTTCTTCCTCAAGTTTGGCGGTTTGTGAAAAATTTAAGTGGATAATTTAAGTGGATGAAAATTTAATGATAACTCGTGTGCTGCTTTTCTTTTGCTTTTTGCTTTTTGCTTTTTGCCTTTCTTTTCCCCGGTTTTGAATGATAGTTTTTTAATGCTCTTTAAACATTAATTAGTAGCAATTTTTTAAAATTTTAATATTATCCGTGATGTGAAAAATTTAACTAAAAATAGATAAAAAAAAATTAAAATTTTAAAAATAAAAATGTTCAATTTTATTTTTTAATTACTCACTTTCTCTTAAAAAATTTAATATGGATCCCGATTTACTATCACGATAGTACTTTTTATTAGTTTAAAGATATTATTCGATTAAAATGAAAAGTGGGAGGGAATTTTTTTGGTTTGGCGCTTTACTTTCCCCCAACTTTTTTATTTTTTTTAAAAAAGGTGTGAATACTTATTAGTTAAAAGCTCCACCACTCTTCATCAAATACATATTTCACCGGTACTAATCGCCGACATACCTTCATCAAGTTACTAGAAACTTATTAGTAATTGTATGTGTATTTGATTATTATGATAATCATATCCGTAAACAAGATTAAATAGGGAAAGTTCCTAATTCAATATATGTTAATACTTTTTTTTTGCAGGTTTGTGCATCATGGCACCTGGACGGCGAATAACAGAACGCATCACTAGTTCTGGTCCTAAAGTTCCCCAAGTTGTTGAATGCACCACTGCTATTGAGGGCCAACAAGTTGGATCCACCACACAATTTGTTATACAAGGTGAAAAGAGTAGACCCAGCACACTTTTTGGTGAACGGACTGAACAAATTCAGCCTTCTGTTGTGCAGAGTAAACAACACAATGATAATCATTCTTCTAAAACACGATCTGGTAATTTGTAGTATAATTTTACATCTCTATTTATAATATTTTGTAGCTTACTACTGAATATCTTTGTAGATCGAAATATTACCTACAAACCACGTAAAGCCACTCGTGGCATAGCTACTTCTAAGATCGCCAGGGCAGGTTCAACAGGAAAATTGTCTGTAACTTTTGACGCGGATTGTCGTCAACCAATATGTATTAATGCTGAGAGATTTAATAATGAGATCGGATTTATCGTTCGTAATCATGGTACATTTTATTATAAGGATTGGAGACTTGTTCCTGAGGAGGTCAGAGCACCACTATGAATTTATCTTTTGGTAAAATTTCATATTTGATAAATTTTAAGTGTTTTTTGAGTTGCCTGGATACATTCTTTACGATTCGTCCTTATTAGGCAGTGGTGTATTTTATGCTTAAGTGTTTCTTATTTTAATATTCTTAGGAAAATTTTGACATCGACTTGCGGGATAAAACAACTATATTGTGTATTGATGATCAAATGAAAAAAACATGGAAAACGTACAAGTACAAGTTACACTCGTACTTTAAACGCATTGGAGGTATAAAAGATGTTGAGATGGCGAAGAAAAAACGATATCCAGACTTGAATGAGGACCAACAAAAAGATTGGGAGTTCTTATGTGATCAATGGTGTGCAAACCAGTTTAAGGTAACCTAGTTTGTATAATCACTTTTGTTATTTTCTTGATATTTATGATCTACCTTATCTGTTTAGGAAAGAGCTGCTAAAAATACCATTAATCGGTCCAAAAGACCTTGGGAGTCTAAAAATGGATCAGTGTCAACAATAAGACATCATATTCGACGTGGAATGGAATTAACTTCTTCAACGGGACAAATTGAAACATGGCGTTTAAAGCATTTTGATGAAAATGGATGGACTGGGCCGGACCTTCAAAATTTATATGTGAGTAATAAATATCTCTCTATTTTTCACTCACAATATATTATAGTTACTTTCATTCGAGATACTTTTTTTTTTCTAAGCCTCATTCGAGATACTTATTGTCAATTTTGTGTAACTAGGATAAAATGATGAATATAAGAGAAATTTATTCTCCAGAGGAAATGTCAGATAAAGAAATATTGGAAGCAGTACTAGGTCGTCATTCAGTATACTTGCGAGGATGGGGGCGATCTAGTGGCACAACCAACAATAATAAAGCTCATGGTACTACTACTATCGAGTCTGATCAACCGAGTTATCAAGAATTAGTTCATCGACTTAATGAAGCCAATAATCGTCTTGATGAAGTTGTTAACGTCCTGTGCCAAAACAATCTTATGCCACAATCAAAGATTTCTCCAACAAATGAAGATTTAGATGCAAATTTAGAAAATTTAGATAATTTAGAATGATTTATTTTAAGCTTTTTTTTTGTAAGTGTTGGAACTTTAAATTCTATGTAATTCATTTGAAACTTTAGTTTCTATGTTATTTTTTATTGAATAGAAAGTATGTAATTTACAAATTTTTCTTTTTTTTTCTTTTTTTTTTGAAGAGGACGAATTGTATCTTAAATAAAATTAATTTATTTACGGGAAATTATATATGTTCTAAATTTCAACCATTGAAAAATTACCACATGTCAATTATACAGGCCTCCATGTGCCACTCTTTGGAGGTGCCACATGTCACATTTTTGATGCACCACATGACACGATTTGTAATGCACCACATGACACAACATTAATGTTTCAAGTGGCATGACAATGAGACACCACGTGGCATGTCCATGAGGTGCCACGTATCCATCCATGTAATCAGATGACACATCGACATGCCACGTAAGCCAATGACATGTCATCTGATGACTTTTATTATTGTGGGGTCCACAAATTTTATTACCTACCAATATATAGATGTGTGGGTAATAAGTCTTTCTCCACAAACTTTTACCTACCAATCTTGACCAATGCTGTATTGGAAGGAAATTCTCTTTACCTACCAATAGCAAAATTTTACCTACAATTACAATTGGTAGGTAAAAACCAAATTTCTTGTAGTGCTTCTTCGAATGCTTATTTAATTGCAATGTAACGAAAGTGTTATAATTAAGTAGATAGTATTAAATGATGTATATTAATGAATGCACATATTAAATACGAATTTTAATTGATGTGTATTAATAAATGCAGAGGGTCAAAATAGTAATTTTAGATGGATTAAAATGGTACATGGTGTGACATTATATATATAATAGATTTATGTGAAGTACGATCCCTATGAAACTAATTTAAAGTAAATATTAATTTATAATTTTGAATGATCTTAAAAAATTATGTTACTTATACAATTCAATAGATTATAATAAACAAAATTTCAATAATTTCTGTGGATATGAATATTGTGATGAAATCAAATTTGGAGACTAAAATATTATTAGAACAGATATTTTACTTATTAATAATGATTGTTTAAATCATTATTAATTTAAGATTATTTTAATAAAATCAAGTAAATACGATATATATTCTTCTTATTGATACATTATTTTGTAACTCAGTATGATTTTAATAAAAAAAATTAAATTATTCAAGGATAACAATAATTTTACTATTTTATTAAAGATAACATAGAATTCCGGAAAAAATATGAATAGATAGACGAAAAGAATTATAATTGTTCTACGATTATAAAACATAGGTTTCTAGAAAAAATAAGAATAAAGGGATGAAACCAAAAAAAGGGTACAACCAAATTTGGTATTGTAGTACCATTTAAAAGGGTTTCACTTATTAATAAAGGTTATAAAAGGCTAATGATGAATTAATTGTCCTTAAAGTACAATTAGGACGATTGTCCTTACTCTGGAACTATAGCTAAATTTACTTCGAATTTTTTAAATATAATAAGGCTAGTCATAAATAAATTAACCTCAATTGGACATATATAACTGAATTCAGCTTATGCAATAAAAAATTCAATATATAATAAATATTTGTATAATAAATATATAATAAGTATACTGAAAGTCGTCTTGCTTGTCTGATGAGTACCAACAAAAATTAAAGAGTATATGTAAATGGGCACCAGCACCACCGAGCACGATAAAAAGCCAATACGAACATGATGAAAAACTAATATATTGCAAAGATTTGAGTTTTCCTGAAGATTTATCTAAATATAATTAGGATAATGATTAATAAATTGACCTTAACGGCACATTAAAAAGCATGCAGATAGGCACAACTAGAAAGCGATTATGTTGAAAAAAAATTAAGTTGTCATGAGATATAGAATCTTTACTTCCACAAATTTGATTAGTATCGATTTTTTGTACTTCGTTGATGGATGGTGATCACTTCATCTATTATAATGGTTTGTATATATGTTAGTGTAATTATATTTGTAAGTAGATTGTACCCTGCTGATGTTTTATCGTTGGAGTTTTACTTGGTGTTTTCCTTCGTGTTAATTGAAGTAATTGCAAAAAAAGAGTTATAATTATAATAGGTTTTTTATTTTTTAAATTAAAAAAAACAACATAAATTCTAGTAGAAATAGGAGTTTAGCAGTGAAACCAAAATATGGTCAAAATATGGTGCGAACCATATTTGATACAAAGTAGTACATTGAAAAGGGGTTTAACTTATTAATAAAGGTTATAGATTTATCAGTGGCGTGACATTTTTTAAATAGATTCCCCTGTTTAAATTATGGCATCCTTGTACCATATAATATTCATAAAATTATCTAGATGTAATTAATTATGTACGAGCAGTAATATAATAACTTCACAAAAACAACTTATATATATGTACATACTACAAGTCACAAACCATTTTCTAAGTATCATTTACATATACAAGTGACCGATTTGTACCTTAAGTCTATCAACAACTCCAAACTTGATGCTAAGCAAAAGGTCTAACTGTTATATCACCTGAAAAATATTCGCAACTTCATGAGATTGCAACTCAGTGAGCATAAACTATTAGAGATCAAAAAGAAAATTTCAAAAATATATAAGTAACATAAAAAAATGTTCTATCAAATTATGCACATGTTACTGTATTTTGTTTACTTTAGTTGTGACCAATCAACTTTTGTATCATCCCGGGATATCTATAGATCCGAAGTCCAATTCACTATAGATCACAAGGGCCGAGAACTATAGACCAAGAAGGCCGAAAACTATAAACCACGAAGGTCAAGGGCTATAGACCATGAAGGTCAAGAACTATAGATACTCCAGCATGAATGGTCATAACATTTTTCTTTAGTCATGTACAAGTGAATGATTGCGTATATAACATTTAATACCTATAATATCATCTCAAATTTTCATATAGCTGATCATGTAGGTATAACTCCCACAATTATATAAATTCAAGTAATCAAGGAAACTATAACAAATATCATATAACACTGACAGACCACATAATTATATAAATTCAAGTAATCACTGAAACTAAACAAATATACATGTCAATTGACTTTAAACGCCTATCATATAGCACATACAACCTTCTTCTCAATTTTATATTCACATAAAGTTAATTCCAAATTTATGCTCACCTCGACTCGTCAAAATCTTTCGAGAATAGCTACTTTCTGTCACAAGGCTCGTTCACCTTCTGAGAACCTATAATAACATAAATCATGTATTAATAACTAGACACATTGAACCATTTTAATGATACGTTGTAATATCCCAACTTAGTATATAAATTATTATAATTTTATGCGTTCATATTCAGCTATTTTTTATATGAAATTTGTTAACTATTTATATTTTCATTGGTTTGCTCGATAAATCGAGCTCCCATAATATTTGACTAGAGTACGAGCCGAGCAGATGCATCGAGGCCCATAAAGTTTGACTAGGGGAAATGGGCTGAGCAAATGCTTCGAGGCCCAAAAAGGGGAGGGGATAAATTTTTGAACTGATTTCGTTGGGCCTTTGTGAACTAGCCCAAATGGTTGTGTCCTTAACTTATGAAAATAGACAAAGACCCCAATATATAATTGAGGTAGGGATCTTGCACTAGTATCCCATCGATGTGGGACAAGTGAAATACACCTCTAAATACAAACTTGGTTCTAAGCCTTCTTATATAAAGGAAAAGACCATATCTAGTTCATATCTTTTCAATGTGGGACAAAGAGAACTTAAGTTTTAGTAGTCTTGCCATACTAAGTTTTTCACAGTAGTAGATGAAGTACACGAAGCTAAAGGTCAGTGTTGCATTCAAGATTGTGAACTTCGTTGAGATTTATCATGCAAGTTGGACTCCTAAGATTGAAGCTGAAGTTGTGATTGAGCATAATAACAATTTTATTAGCATTATATAGGACTTTGAAAGAGCTTTAATAGAGTTATATAGAAAGGGGCGGGGGCTTCACTCCCAAAACACCTCGATGTGGGACAAGGAAAAGTAACTTAACTAGCCAACTCCCATAATCTCAGTTCATTTACAAGTAGTTGTGTCTTCAAGTTCCTCCATATTTATAGTGAAGAGAGGTCCAAAACCTTCTTTCCCACTCGATGTGGGATGAAGTTGAATTAGCCAAAACCAAGTCGCCTTGCATATAAATTTTGAATTCATATTTTCTCTTTTCTTCAATCTTATTTCTTGAATTTTTCCAAATATGAGAGCATTGTTATAAGAGATAAGGGTGTATCTTTTTGTGTGTTTCACACTCTTCATTTTATGTTATCTCGGCTACAAAAAGCTAAGATGTGGTTAACTTGTTAAGACTTAAAGTCAATTTCTCCTGCCTATATGGTTTTATAGATTTGAGAAGAGGATTCCCTCGACACCATTTCGATGTGGGACAAATACATTTCTACACTTTTCAAAATTTTATCATCTCTTTAAAGGACAAGGAGCTGAAACTTGTATGGTAGTTTGACCTAGTTGGGAGCCAAGAAGGGATTTTCAACCGTAAATTGTTATATTGAGAGCACTATGTGAGCACCCACCCAAGTGTCTCTCTTGCAATCAAAATGAGTTTTAAGATCAAGACAAGCTAAGTAGAAGTTTCGAAATCTCCATTAACAAGCCAATAAACTTGAAATCGGTTTAAAATGCTAAACACACTTAGCATTTAAAATCATTAAAATCTTTAAACTCCTAGTCTCGGCCATGTCGAAACCAAGGTGCACAAGATTTTTTTTTTAGTAATGAGATAACTTAACTTAGCATTTATAGAACTTGAGAAGAGTTACTCTAGAAATCCTTTCGATGTGGGATAAGTAGTCATTATTGGAAATACAAGAAAAACACAAACTCCCACATTGATAAATACAGGGAGGACTTAGGAGTATATGTGGAACAACTTGACTACAATCATACAAGTGAAAATGAGAGCAATGGAGTCGGTTCAGTTGTGTTATTCGTAGCTAGTCGCCCGGATTGTTTGAGTTATATTCGAATAGCATTTTATTATTTTACAAATCTTCTTCTGTACCACATCGATAACAGAAAGAGAAGTAAGGGTGTTTATATTACAGAGCTTCACTTGTATATAGCAAAACAAATTGGTTGTGCACATGTTTAATCAATGATTTAGTGCGGTTGTAGTGTTTGCTTTTGAACAAAGCTGGCTTATTATTTATTTTCAAACCTTCTGGTAATTGTACCACATCGAGTAAAAAGGGTATTGTGTTTTCCCTTTCCATATATAAATATGTTGTAGTGTACAAAATAGGAAAGTAGGAGTAAAAGCTTACTACTTGTAAGTCTTCTGACTTTCTATTTATTTTATTTTGATTTAATATTTGTTTAATTTAATGATTTAGTAATTAGGAATATTAGAGATAATGTGTTAATAATGTTAGTATAACTTTTTGGATAGCTTTTGGGAGACGAATTTGATAATATTTAGACTTATCCAAAAAGGAAAAGAAGTTAAGAGTAGAAGCGGTTTAAGGTAAGTATATACCGTACTATACTGCTTTATCAAATTGTTTTGAAATCTTGATGAACGTTTGATGATTTGTTGATGGAAATTGAGTATTCTTACATTGATATTGTGAATTGATGATGATGCTTCCAAATCGGAAGTAAAGCTAAACCAATTGTTTAGCTGGCCGGGATCCCCACTGGTAGAGCTTGTGAATCTATCGTGTTTGAAAACTCATTTTCAATTTATGGGAAAAATTATTTGTTATGATGAACTAAATGAAATTTTAAGGATTTCCTTGTTGAAATTACTTGTTTTGTAAACCTCAGTTAAATAGTATGATATATACTTTCTGGGCTCTATGAGCTCACCCTTTTGTGTCACTAACTTCCACATAAAAGAATTTTGGAGAAGGAGGTTCGGGGAAAGATAAGACTGTGATGAAGTAACTGTCGAAGTTGGATAAGAAGTGTGTAGGGCTCTAAGAATAATACTTTTGTAATAGACCTATGTTGAAGTTGTTTAGAAGCTTATAATCTGTTGTAACCTTTTATAGTAAGACTTGACTTTGTTGTAACTCTTTTTGGGTTTAATTAAGTGAAAGTTGTGTAAGCATGTATTATGACGTTTGGTTTGTTGGCGTCCCCCGGGTCGGGTTTCTGAGGTCATCCAGGGATCAGGGGCGTCACAGGTGGTATCAGAGCTAAGGCTAGAAATTGGAGAGAACGTAGAAATTAGGATCCCGAGATAGAAACCTAGGGGTCCGAGAACATCTAGGACGCGTAGACATATTTTTTAACGTGAAGAGAATAGGATGCATTATGTGTGTAGTGTTTATAATTGTTGTTGTGACATATATTCATGATGTGAATATAGAATGATGTGAGATTAATAGTATATGTTGAATTGTAGGTAAAGATGGCTGACGAGAATTCTGGTGGAAATGTATCTGGCATACAGATTAGTCCTGAGATGTTATAGGTTTTAGCAGAAATGAAAAACATGTTGAAGAGTTTAGTTGAAGTGCGAACACCTGTGAATGCTCATGAGGTGAATGCTGAACGTGTAGATGGTCCGGAGCATGTAGAAAATCTAGAACGAGAGGGTGAGAATAAGCGAAGGTGTACGTAAAAGACTTTTAAGGACGCAGATCCCCCTACATTTAAAGGAGATTTAGATCTACATGTTGCGAATACATGGATTAAAGAAATGGAGAAGGTGATAGAGATTTCTAAATGTTTGGTTGAACAAAAGGTAAAATTCGTAACACACTCATTAAGGGGGGAAGCTGTATTAAGAGGATTGTTCTACAATGACTTGGACAAGGTTTAAGGAGTTGTTCTTTGATAAATATTTTCCTACGTGTATGAAGAATGAGATGGAGATGAAGTTTCTAGGACTAAAGCAAGAAGGGATGTCCGTATCGGAGTATCTTTAGAAATTTTTGGAACTTTCTAGGTTTGCCCCTCATCATGTTAATACTGAAGCTAGGAAATGTCAGAGATTTCAAGAGGGATTGAAGCCTCAAATTAGGGAGAGAGTATCTTTGTTGGAGTTAGAGCAATTTGACAAGTTGTTTGGAAAAGCTAGGATTGCAAAGAGAGAGTATGAAGCTCGCACCCAGTTCTTTAACAATAAGAAGAGAGGAAGAGAGACAGAATCGAGTATTTGATAACGTGTATTTTATACACGTTTTGTCTTTTATTCTTCTGCATTTTTGTTAGTTTCGAATGTTGTTTTATTAATATTTGTTATGTTTTTCATCTTTCAGTGCCTCGTGCTTAATTGTTGAAAAGATGGCTTAATTTGGGCATGAAAGCGAAGATTATTCAAGAGGGAAGTTAGAAGATGCAAGCTCGTGATGCCGGGAGGTGTTTAATGCATTATATTGAAGAGTTTATCTCGTACGGGCAGCTGTACGGCCGTTCGACAGGCCGTTCAAAGGAGCAAATTTTCGTACGGGCAGCTGTACGGCCGTTCAACAGGCCGTACAGAGCTGCTGTGTATTAAATGAGAAGTAAACAAGCACATCATTCATAACTTCTAACCTACAACTTCATCTTCATCTAACCTAGCCTCTTCAAGGATAAATTAGGGTTAGTCAAGTAGATAGAAAAACATCAATTACTCATAATCTAGCATTGATTATGAGTAACTAACTTCATTTATTTGGCTCAAGGGAGGATTTCTTGTACAAAACCAATTTCAATTTAAGTAAGATCTATTTCACTCTATCTTGAATTCTTGAGTTGTATTGTTTATGATTTTGCTTGGAGAATTGTAAGTTGCTTCAATTTGCTCTTCGTGTAATATCAATTGCTAATTGTTTGTGCTAATCCGTAATTGTTAGTACATTCATTATAGTAGCACAAGTTTAGTGTACCTAAATTCTCAAAATTCAAGTGCAAATACCTAGGTTGAGCTCCTCATCCTTGGGTTTGTCCTAGCCTCTCTTTTATTGATTCCTTGATTTGGTTAAATTGGTAGTGCTTCACTATTGGTTGCTAGTATCAAGAGAACTAATTTATGTGCTTCACTAAATTAGTGTTTATAATAGAAGAGAAATAAGTGATTGTGTGCTTCACCAATTATCTTGGTTAGGTAGAGTTGGATATATTTGCTTGTTGTTGGGTTGAAGTGCTTGAATATCCATAATCCTTGGGTCAAATATCCCTTGTCTTGTTAATTTGCTCATTGTGTTGTTGTGTTGGCAAATTTGGATATTAGCCATTAACTTAGTTGTGTTTTTGTAGCAATTTATTTATCGTAGGCAAGGTGTTTGTTAAAACACATTAACCAAACTCAAAAACCCCCCCATTTTCCACACTACTAGATTGTAAGAGATAATCTACTCGAAATCGATATTGAGAGTCCTTCCCTGTGAACGAACTTCGAAAAACACTACCTTCAAATTGGCGCCGCTGCCGGGGAAGGCAACAATATTAATTTTGAGTTAATTGTTTCTTATATTTTAGATTTTATCTTTGTATATAATTTTTTCTTTCTTTTTTTGTTGTTTTTATTGGTGTGTCTTCATGTTTATTGGATATAGACATGAACTAACTCTTTCAGGAGACGATGGATAATTATTGTGGTTGGAATAATGCTCAAGATTTCACCCACGATCAAGAACGATATCAAGATTTTAATTCTTTCCAGAATTTAAATGCATATCAGGTGAATTCTTTCTATTCTACAAACTCATGCCATGCTCCTTACCCTCCTAGCATCGATTATTCATATGCTTTTGAAAATCAATGTTATGATCCACAATATAATTCCCATGGCCATCAAGGGTCTTCTTCATCTACATTGTCATCACTTGAAGAAATGATGAAGCAAATGGCGGCAAATAACCTCCAATTTCAAAACATCACTTTTCAAAGTATATCCAACTTGGAAAAGAGCACTTCTCAAATGGAAAAGAACATTTCTCAAAGCATATCCAACTTGGAAAAGCAAATGAGTCAACTAGCCGAATCCGTGAGTCGATTAGAGGAGGTCAATTCTCCTACTAATCACGATTCTTGTTTTGTAATTGATGAAAATGTTGTGCATGATGAGTTTGCTTGTTTAGTTGACGATTGCCCTAAGCTTGAGAATGATAAATTGGATGTAGTTGAGGATCTACCAAATTTAGAAAATACTTTTGTGCTTAATGAATTGGTAGATGAGATAAAAATTGATGAATGTCCAATTGAAATTGAGAAGGAATTTGAGCTTAAGATTGATGAGGTTGAAATTTTTGCTTGGGTATATAAGGATCCAATTTGGGAGCAATTTTTGAGTCGTATTTATAATGATTATTCTGACGATTTTTCTAGCTACTTTACTTTTTCAAAGTCTCTTGAAGATGTGAAGATCATAAAAATATTTTTATATTTTTATGGATCAAAGGTAGTATATTTGCACACCTTGTTCTTATTATTGATTCGTAGGTATGTGCATTTATTTGCTTTTTCACCTCATTAGTTATGGTAATTGTATAAATAAGTCGAGCCAAGGACAATAAACAAAGCGCTTTTTGGGAGGCAACCCAAGGTACATATGTATTTATATATTTTTATGTGTGTGTTAGATTTTGTTTCTTGCTTGTATTTATGTAGGGTGTTATGCATATTGTGAGTTTGAGGATTGATCTAAATATTAGTGAGTGGGGATTCAATTTTTCATCTATTTTAATTCTAAAAAAATAGCCCTAAAAAAAAAAAATTTATTGTGTATTTTTGTGGTGTGATTAATGAATTTTGTAATAGATTTTCAAAAAAAAAAAAATAATAATAATAATGTCCCGCTCAATAATATTTAGTATCGTTAATTCTCATTTTTATGATTTTATATTTTTTTCCACTTGTGCCTTGATGTGTTTGTTTCATGTTTTCAGGAATTAATATTTTGTTCAAGCATTCAAGGATATGTGGATATTTTCTAAAAAAAAAAAAAATACAATTTTGTAAATTTTCAGGACAGTACGGGCTATCGTACGGGCTACAGACCGTGCAGCAAGCCGTGCAACAGCCTGTACAAGATTTTGAGAGTTTCTGTCGAGAACTTAGTTCAAAATGATGGGAATTCTCAAACTACTACCCACTTCTCGTACTGCCAGTACAGCTCTTAAAAAAAAAATATTGCAAAACAGAGCACAATCCCTCGTTCCCTCTACCACCACTCTGCAACACCACCGTTCTTCTCACTCACTACCTTCAAATTGTACCTTCCGTTCACCCCTTCCGACCAACCCATTCAAAACTCCGCAGCACCAACTCCACCCTATTTACTCAGTAGCCTCAACTCTCAAACCACCTCCGTTCATCTCTTTCTTCCCTCCGCGCATCACCAACATTCCTCCCACTCCCGCCGTTCATTCTCTTCACAGACTTCACCTTCACCTCCATATTCTATAGCCGCTGCGCAGTCGCCCTTCAACCTCACACCGAGCCTGCATCTCTTCCACCCGACCATCTCCCTCCGTTTCTCCTCACCTCACCCTGTTCACTCCTTTGCCTTCACCAAAAGCACGCAGCTCAATTCCATCACCCACCTGAAAACTGCACATCCCAGCCCCCTCCATCTATCCATCTCCCTCTGACCTTCCTCCTGCCCTTCTTTCCCACCTATATTTCATCACCCACACTGCCCTCTCCTCCGTCCTTCACCATCGTGACACAGTCCAATTTCTCCGGCGCTGTTCTCCGACCGCCAACAGCGGCACTTCCCACCAGTATCACCTCTATTCTCCACCCATTTCCCGTACTTCCCACAAATTCCCCAACTCCCAACGCCCCCAGCCGACCCTCCTTTCTCCACCTTTGTCCACCCCCAACCTCACGAACAACCCCCCCTGTTTCAAAACTCAACCCCCGTACCCATTTTTTTCTAGTTTAGTTTCTTTTTGTTTTTTGTTTTATTTGTTTTGTATTTTTGTTTTTTATTTTTTTTTTGTTTTTTGTTTTTTTTGTTGTTTTGTTTTATTTCTTTTTATTCATTTTTTTTAATTTTGATTTTGATTTTCAATTTTAATTTTGTAATTTTTTTTTTTATAAATTCAGAAATCAATTTCAATTTACTTTATTTTGATTTTATTATTAATTAGTTAGTGATTTTTCTTTTCCTTTATTTTATTTATTTTTATTCACTACTTCTTTCATTTTAATTTTGATTTTAATTTTTAATTTTCTAAACTAATTTTTTTTAAATAAGTTTAGAAATGAATTTAAATTTATTTTATTTTGATTTTTGATTTTATTTTTAATAGGTTAGTGATTTATTTTCTTTTATTTTAATTTATCTTTTTTTTTTTTAAAAAAAATAAAAATAAAAAAAAATCAAAAACAAAAATTTAATTCTTTTTAATTTTTATTTTTGTTTTTCATTTTCTAAAACTAAGTAATATGTATAAATTCAAGAATAAATTTTATTTTACTTTAGAATTTGATTTTAATTTTATTATTAATTTATTAGTGATTTATTTATTTTTTTAATTTTAATTTATTTATTTTTTTCAAAGAACAAAAAAATCAAAAACCAAAAAAATTAATTCTTTTTAATTTTTATTTTAGTTTTTAATTTTCTAAACTAAGTAATTATTTTATTTTAGTTTTTTATTTTAGTTTTTGATTTTCTAAACTAAGTAATTATTTTATTTTAGTTTTACTTTTAAATTTGATTTTTGATTTTATTTTAGTTTTAGTTTTTAATTTGATTTTTGCTTTTATTATTATTTCAGTTTTAAATTTGATTTGATTTTTTTTATTTTTTATTAATTAGTTAGTTATTTCATTTTTTTTATTCTATTTTATTTTATTTAAAAAAAACAAAAGCAAATATTTTTATTATTTATATATCCTTAATTAGTGTTGAAGTGGCTTTGTAGGTGTGGATTTGGCTTGTTGGTTATTTTTGTAGGTTGATTGTTCGTGGCATTAATTCAATTCTTGGCTTGTACATTTCGAAGTTGGATTTTGACAAGTATGAGTGGCTTTGCTCCCGGTTCTTGTTCTTTATTTTCTGGGGAGTTCTCTTTCACTCATATCTCTACTTCGTTTTATTTGTCATGCATGAGGACATGCCATGTTTTAAGTGGGGGAAGGATTGTTTATGTTCATCCTTGTATAATATGCATAGCTAGTATTAGTAATTTTTTTTGTTTCAGTTGATGTCCGTTTTGTTTGCATTTGGGAAATAAATTTAGTCATGAGTGTGTTTACTTGTTTGTAAAATTTATGACATTGTGAGCTTGTAGTCTTGTTTTCTCCTATTACGTGTCTAGCATTACCAATTTGATGCGAATCTATAAGTTTGATGCACCTTATTGCACACACTCACTTAAACTGGCATGAAAAGTCTAGATTGTTGTAATTAAATTATGAACATGACGATTATCTCTTAGAATGCATGGAATCAAATCGAGAAGATGTTATTACAACTTAAACCTTGTGAGGCCTTGAAGGATGATTCTATTTGCTTGTGTGTTGCTCCCTCTTTATGTGTGTTTGTTGCTCTAGGGCTTGCATTAAACCTTCATTCATGGATGCACCATAATAAGGAAATTCTATTTAGGATAACCTTTTTGACCTTTTTAGCTTGTGAACCATGAAAATAATCCCTAGTTACCCTTTTGAAGCTTATATCCATATTTTTCTTCTTAACTTTCTCCTTTTATACATGAGTCAAAGCCAAATACTTCACTCTCGACCTAGTTGAGCTAGTTGAGTCTTGGAAAGAATTGATTGCTGAGCATGAGAATTTGGAGATGTTGTGAAGAGGAAGAATGCTAATTATTGTAAGTGGGAACTAGTTTGATGTGTATATCTAGATGTGGTTCAAAGTTCTTTGTAGTATTTATTTATGTTATGCATTCCCTTTGCTAAAATAATAATAATAAAGGGGATGTAAAAAAATAAAATAAAAAAAAAGAAAAAAAAAAGAAAAAAAAAAGCGATAAATCTTTGTACTTTATTTTGTTTCAATTTTCTTGGTAAATGTGGTTGTGTTTTGTAATTGTAAATGAGTGAAGACATTCTTTAGTTTGAGAATTTGGTGGACGAAGCGAGCAAGCGTCATTTTGACTCAACTAGCGAGACTTTTACACCTTCCTTGAACTTAAATTTTCATACCTTCACCCAAGCCTCATTACAACCCATTTTATGAATTCCTTGTTTTTGGTGCAATCCGGAATTTAGGTGAACATGCAAGGTCAAGTAGAGCGCATGCATTTAGACTTGGAGTTGAGTGAAATCTCTAGCCCATACTTGTGTGATTCATAATTGAGAGATGTGAGATTTTTCACCATACAATTTCATCTTCTTAATGCGAGGCCATGTATGCTTTGTGATCATCTTGTCTAGTGTTCACGATTGAAGTGCATTCATTCTATCTTTAATGTCTTGGTTACATCTTGCACAAGGTGTGTTATCTTGATTCTTGAATTGGTTGTTAGCTCGTTATAGTGGATGACAAGGTGAATAGCTCTATTTGTTTGATTTTAGTTACAAGTAGAAGGCTCGGGCATGTGAGTGTAGTAGTTAGTTTAATTAGTAGGTATTGTTAGTTTTTTGTTTGTTGGTGATTTTTGTGATTTTGTGGGTACATCATCTATAAACCCTCACGAGACCTCACTCGTCCACTAGGGCTACCTAGGGGTTCCAAGGGCTTGTTGCATATGCCAAATGCAACCGTGATCACCTACGGAAGTGGTACTAGTTAGGAGTATATCGTGTTGTTAATATTAGTTTGCTCGGGACTAGCAAAGTTCAAGTGGGGGAAGATTTTGATAACGTGTATTTTATACACGTTTTGTCTTTTATTCTTCTGCATTTTTGTTAGTTTCGAATGTTGTTTTATTAATATTTGTTATGTTCTTCGTCTTTCAGTGCCTCGTGCTTAATTGTTGAAAAGATGGCTTAATTTGGGCATGAAAGCGAAGATTATTCAAGAGGGAAGTTAGAAGATGCAAGCTCGTGATGCCGGGAGGTGTTTAATGCATTATATTGAAGAGTTTATCTCGTACGGGCAGCTGCACGGCCGTTCGACAGGCCGTTCAAAGGAGCAAATTTTCGTACGGGCAGCTGTACGGCCGTTCAACAGGCCGTACAGAGCTGCTGTGTATTAAATGAGAAGTAAACAAGCACATCATTCATAACTTCTAACCTACAACTTCATCTTCATCTAACCTAGCCTCTTCAAGGATAAATTAGGGTTAGTCAAGTAGATAGAAAAACATCAATTACTCATAATCTAGCATTGATTATGAGTAACTAACTTCATTTATTTGGCTCAAGGAAGGATTTCTTGTACAAAACCAATTTCAATTTAAGTAAGATCTATTTCACTCTATCTTGAATTCTTGAGTTGTATTGTTTATGATTTTGCTTGGAGAATTGTAAGTTGCTTCAATTTGCTCTTCGTGTAATATCAATTGCTAATTGTTTGTGCTAATCCGTAATTGTTAGTACATTCATTATAGTAGCACAAGTTTAGTGTACCTAAATTCTCAAAATTCAAGTGCAAATACCTAGGTTGAGCTCCTCATCCTTGGGTTTGTCCTAGCCTCTCTTTGATTGATTCCTTGATTTGGTTAAATTGGTAGTGCTTCACTATTGGTTGCTAGTATCAAGAGAACTAATTTATGTGCTTCACTAAATTAGTGTTTATAATAGAAGAGAAATAAGTGATTGTGTGCTTCACCAATAATCTTGGTTAGGTAAAGTTGGATATATTTGCTTGTTGTTGGGTTGAAGTGCTTGAATATCCATAATCCTTGGGTCAAATATCCCTTGTCTTGTTAATTTGCTCATTGTGTTGTTGTGTTGGCAAATTTGGATATTAGCCATTAACATAGTTATGTTTTTGTAGCAATTTATTTATCGTAGGCAAGGTGTTTGTTAAAACACCTTAACCAAACTCAAAAACCCCCCCATTTTCCACACTACTAGATTGTAAGAGATAATCTACTCGAAATCGATATTGAGAGTCCTTCCCTGTGAACGAACTTCGAAAAACACTACCTTTAGTATTAAATCAGGATACAAACAAGATAATAAAAAATTTCAATTGAGAAAGAAAAAGGATTTTCGTCAAATTAATAGGAGGACGGCAACACCCGAGTGTAAGAAATGTGGAAGGAAGCATGGTGGTGACATTTGTTATCGAGCTGATGGGTTGTGTTATAACTATGGAGAGAAGGGTCATATAGTGAATAAATGCCCAAAGCCTAAAGTAACTTCGTGTTATAACTGTGGAAGACAAGGTCATCTAGCGAGGGATTGCACTCAAAAGAAAGTCAAGATGGAAGCTGAAACTAAAGGGAACAAGACTGCTGTAACAGGAACTCCTCAACCAGCACCCAGGGCAGTAGCTAGAACCTATGCGATGACAACCCAAGATGTAACACCCCCAGATCCGTGGTCAGGGATCTGGTCGTTACCGTCTCAATTCCCATCCATAACTCAACATAAATATTAAATTATACCTTGTGACCCAAAACAATAACATAAAACACACCCGTTATAGTCCCATAGATGAAATCAGAGTAACTACCAAATTTTATTAAGCACATTATGAGTTCTTATAATCCAAAAAGAACTACAATGTGAATACATACTCTTTGCCATCCATTATCATAAGTCATACCAGCCCATATATTGGTACTGAAAGAATGAATCTATCCTACCAATAGCTTTCTCTTCGGCTCTTGTAGTCTCATCATCCCCGCCAGCGTCGAGTGCACCTTGTACGAGTCATCTGGTCTAGCTGTTGTTGTGATATAATAATAAAGCAAGGGTGAGCACTAGCCCACCAACAATAATGTTTAACTGAACGATAATATATAACAGTTCAAAAGTATCTTTCAAACCATATACCATGCATTTACGGAAATGATGTCAGTATAATATGAACGATGAAGTTACAAGGTAACTTAAAGAATTTATTTTGTGGAAATATCTGCTAAGTCAAAATAAGCAAGATATTATCATTTATCATATAAAGAGGAACTTGCAAGGAAAATATTGCAATTCCAGTTATTAACATTTTTCGAAGTCCTACAACCTGAAAGAAGTCTCTTCGATACGTGTTGCGGAAGACACCGTCAACCTCAACGAAGTCTCTTCGATACGTGTTGCAGGGAATTCCCAATTTGGGTGATGAACCAATACTGGAGTTATCACGTGCCAGCTATCCCACTCCCTGATGATCAGTCGGGGATGGTACAGCCCAATATAGTTTACTACCGGTATTAGGAAGAACTGACGGCTCCACTTGTCGATTGCCTTTAATAGTAACTCCCTGGCCAATGTTTAGGCCTTGTGATGGACCGCGCGACTCGGCCTCTTACACACGACTCCTAGTTCGAATAAATCCACAGCATTGAAACGTAGAGTTTGTCCTCCCTTCCCCAAGTGAAATACTTGTTGATAAGACTCCACAAAGTAGTCGTATCTAGTTGGAAATGAAAATTCACCCACATTTCCCAAGCTTTTGCTTGTTAATGGATATCAACTTGTTCCAACAATCTTACCCCTCGAATGATGAGAAGGTACACAGAGACTTAATGAGTCCATAGCAACCAAGTTGCGAGTGAAAAGGATAAATTATGACCGGGAAGTCAACAAGATAAATAACATTGCTCAATTAGGTTCCCCTATAATATGAAAGTTTGAGCGAGCATTTAAATCCTTTTTAGATAGATTTAAATGAAAAATAAAGAGTTGGGAACCTTTCTTTGATAAAATAGTCGTAAAAAGACTCCGAAATATTTTACATAATATCTGGAGGTGAAAGATAATCTCCGAGTAATATAAATCATTTTAAAAAGAATTTAAAAGAATTAAATAAATATTCCAAGAATATTTATTAAATCAATAATAATTACGGAATATTATTAAATCATAATATTGCTCGTAAGTAATCCTCGAATGAATATATAGAATTATTCACTAAATAAATCCCTCCTTAAATGAATATTCAAAATAATATTCATTAAATAATTAAACAACAATAAATATTTAAAATAATATTCAATAAATAAGTCAAACCTTAAATGAATATTTGAAAATAATATTCATTTTGTAAATAATCTTCTAAATGAATATCCAAATAATATTCATTTAGTAATCAAAACTTTAAAGGAATAATCGAAATAATATTCCTTAAGTAAATAGAACTTCCAATGAATATTTTAAAATAATATTCATCAAGTACATAAAACCTTAAATGAATATTCGAAAGTAATATTCATTTAATAAATAACCTTCTAATGAATATCAAAATAATATTCATTAAATAATCAACTTTAAATGAATATTCGAAACTAACATTCATTTAATATCTCTCGACTGAGATAATACTCGAATAACATTCCTCGAAATATTTTCAAGTAATTGATACTTTATGGGAATATAAATAACGTTAAATAATAACATTCCTCAGATAAATAATAATCTGTCGTTGGAATCCCTCCGGGTTTCCACGACTATCTATATCTCAAAATACCGACTCCCGATCTATATTTACGAATGAATATCATATGCCCTTCGCTAAGGGTCTTATCCAAACAATCCGGCTTATAACTGATAATTCGTATCTTGTCTATAAGCCAATATCAATTCAGGGAACAGGTATCATAATATAATTTTGACAATAGGCATGCATGCTATGGCATATGTAAAATGGCAATCACATATATATATATTATCACAACAACAGGTTCAGAGTTTTGAACACTTGCCTGGTAATCAGGTGTGGGTGGAGATAGCGTGTCCTGGATCTTCTCGATGATCCAAAAACAATCAGAACATTCGAGATTAACCACTTAACACGTTTTAAAAGTCTAGGTATAACTTCACTAAAATTGAAACACGTCTTCGAATTATCTCGTTATACATCTTTTAGTGTAACTCTTTTTATTACTGATACGATCCGACATTTGTTCGTTATTACGACATGTCATCATACCCACGCTCGGTATATACCTAGGTCGTATAAGTTCTAAAGTTGATCGATTACGAACAGAGATTATGAAAGGCATATGACACAGCCTATTTGTAGTTCGAGGACTCAACTCAACTTAAGCTTAGTTTGTAATAAGTAAATAACTTTAACTGTCACAGGAATCTCAGGAGGTACTATCTGTCAGAAGAAAAACCCTAAAGTCAATCTATAGTTTTGATGTTTTACACTGGAAGAAGTTCAGATTGCTGATCAAGCCTCAGTATAGCATCAATGAAGTGGATTTATTTCTAAGACAGAGATTTCTAGAGTGACAGGTTCATACAGTTTACAGTGAAGTACAAGAAGGAGATAGAAATGAGAGGAAAAGTGAATCACATTATTAATGTGAAAATTAAAGGACAGTCATTGAAGTTAGTCGTTCCTGAACCAGACCGTGCATGGAACGTCAACAAAATATTCAGTGGTATTCCTTTATTACTTTCAGTGATTCAGAAAAGAATTACGACAATTCAAGGATATATAATTATTCTTGTTTAATTAATTTAAATCAAGTAGTCAATTTAATTAATTAATTAATTCATCTTGAATTAATTCTTTAATTAAATTAATTATTAGATTAATTAAATCTGATTAATTATTTAAGTAAGAATAAATTAAAATGATTATTTGTTAATCAATTTTAATTTAATTCTGAAAAATGAACTAGCAAGACAATCCCTGATTGTCTTGCCGATTGTCTTGAAGGTTTAAATCAGAATAGCAAGACAATAGGAGATTGTCTTGCCGATTGTATTGAAGAAGAAATCAATAAAGCAAGACAATTTCTGATTGTCTTGTCGATTGTCTTGATAATGATAATGTTTGAAAAGCTTTTGAAAAGTAGAATAAAAATCTGATTTGATTGTCTTGGCAGTTCAAGTTAGATTGTCTTGATAATGATCAAAAAGAAAAAGCTTCAGACAGAATGATAATCTTTGATAAAGCAAGACAAAGATCTCTGAATTTGATTGTCTTGCCGATTGTCTTGGAAGAACCTGATTGTCTTGACGATTGTATTGCCTATTGTCTTGGCAGTACAAAATTGGTTGTCTTGGAAGAATAAATTGTATTGCCGATTGTCTTGACAGTTATAATTGAAGATAAAGAGGCAGGGATTATTATATATCAAGACAGACGACAGAAGAAAAAGATACAGATCAAAATATTACATTCAAGAACAGATTGCTCTCTTCTCTCTCATCAAGAACACAGCACAAGAAGCAGAAAAATATATAGAAAATCAAGTTCATCTTATTTTTAATATCTGATCCGATAGAACTGATTTACTTGATACTCTTGTACTATTAGCGAGTTTTTACTCCTAATCTATATCTTGATTTTTATTAACAAATCTAGAAAACTTCATGTCGAATTTTCTAATCTGTTTTTATTAACTAGATATAAATTCTGTACTGTATTTGTAACAAACCCCTCAAGTTAATATAATTTTATATTCAACTTGAATTTTGTTTCATTTAATTCCGCTCAAATTTGTCGAAATATAAATTAAATTATCCGGACAAATTTCGATAAAACAGTACTGTTTGTATTCAACCCCCCCCTTCTACAAACATATTGGACCTAACAGATTATACCTCGAGTTTTATCGTTCGTTTTCTAAGTATTTTACCAAAGTTATAACCAAGTGGGTTTTTACGGGTTCGTCGCGTTTAACTTTGATTCCTACATTTTTATAAAATCGGAAATTGATTTGTTTCACATGAGGTTTTCTCTCACACCTTCCGTTTTACCTCTAGTATTTAATTACCAAGATTCGCCACTGACTTACGTATATTACGAGGGTTCAATTTCAGTTACGAATTCTCGTTTACGGTTTTGAACTACTTTTCGTAATTTGACCATAACTCCTAAACCGTAAGTCGGAATGTTTCGATTCTCATGCCAAAATGATCTATGGCTCGATATCTACAAGGACCAGTCATAATATTATCAAGGTCAGGAATTTATATTTACTGTCATGCTCAGTTTCTAAGTGTTAACAAAAATTTGGCATTACGACGGCTATAAATCGGAAGTTTTTAAAATCGTAACAACACAACCAAGCCACACCGGGCATCAACACAATTCATAAACATGATTCTCACATCCACAAGTCCTAGAACCACTGATCTTAACCTCAAAATCATCAAGGACTTGAATCATGACTAAATAACTACTAAGAACAACTACATGATCATGTAAACATGCTTATACTAACATCATCAACAAATCTCATCTAAAACTCCATTAAAACTCAAAAAAAAAACTTGGGTTCTTGAAGTTTATACCTTCCTTGGAGTGTGTATGCACTTAGTAAGCCTTGTATAGTCCATAGATTTCTTTAACAAAGCTTAGATCATCCAAAAGAATCAAGAAAAACAATGTTAGTTTCTTGAAAGTTACTATTCACCCTAAACTTGTAAAAATCATAGAAAATCGAAAAATAAGAGTTTGGCTCTCAAATTTTTTACCACATCTTGGCCTCTTCATAAGATTTGTTTTGACTCCTAGTTCATCAAATTTGAAGATTCCTAGCTAGGGTTTTAAGCCCCCTTTTTCCGCTGGACAGAAACTGTCAAGAACAGGGCAGTTTGGCTTCTTCAAATTGGGGAGGAGATTTGACTAGGCTATACTAATTATATTGCCATGAAATTTTGAGAGAATATTTCCCATGGAGTGGAGAGGCTGTGGTCAAAATTTGGTGATTTTATCATGGATATAAATGGATATATAAATTTTCTTCTTTGAGGGTGTTCTGCTGGGTAGTTTGAACAAAATGGAGAGAATGGAGTTTTTTATCTTTGATTGCTTGGTTCTCTTGCATAATACACCTCATCTTGATAATATCTAGCTAAATTAGCTTTATTAAAGGTGGTGTGGTCATGCATGATGCAATTGGGCAATACATGTGTTGTGTTTTAAATGGTTGCTAGCTAACTTGGAGTTGGATTTAGCTAAGTACTTGTTCATCCCATAACCAAGCTAGTTACTTGAGCCCACTTGGTTGCTAGATATTTTCTAGTGGCTTATGCATGACTCTTGCTTCCTCTTCTTGTTTTTTTTGTCCGGTTATTGCTCGTTTCGATTGAGCGTTCGTAGGAATATTCCACGGATTTCTAATTAGGGTTTATCGGGAATCTTCTTAATATTAATATTATCATTCTCCATCTTTCTTACTAACTTTCGAATTTATATTCCTTAAATCCCTTCGTTAAATTCTTAAGTCTATCAGTGTCCAGGGAAATCTCGGGGAAAATAAAAGTGTTGTTTTTCAGAATCCGACAGCTTTTACATACACTCTTTTCCCCCTTGATCACTAATAGGAACTCAGAATTTCGTTCCGGATACTTCTATATAGCGTCGTCTAATAATATTCATACGTCCACCAAAATCACTATTCACCACTTATTCTTTACTTATTCTTTTAGGGTTATATAGATGTCCCGGTTCTCTTTCGATCGTTCCTTAACCCTTTTACGGAACCACTGGACCAATAACAGATATCGATTTGGATGACATAAGAATAATCTTCTCCTTTTTAGAATTATCAAATCTCAATTCCCTAGGAGATAGATAATTCTTATCTAAATTGTCAACCAATAGTATTCTTCATGACATATAAACATTTGAATCCAAATCTATTCCTTTCATTCATTATCTCAATCGTTACATCGTAGTCATAATCACTATTCACCATTACCTTAGTACATAATAAAAAGCTTTAATTATATCCAAAATTTGGGGTTCTTACACAAGATGCTGAAAATTCTCATGATGTGGTGTCAGGTACGCTTCAACTTTGTGCCCAAGATGTTCATGCTTTATTTGATTCAGGATCGACCCATTCCTTTGTGGATTTGAAATATGTGAATAATTTAACCAAGCTTGTGCAAAGTTTAGATAATGGATTAATAGTAAATTTCCCAAATGGTAGAAATTTATTCATAGATAAAATTTACAGAGATTGTCCCTTAGTGATTAGTGGTCAAACCTTTCTGGTGGATTTACTACCTTTAGAATTACGAGACTATGGGGTAATTTTAGGAATGGATTGGTTGACAAGATATAACGCTAATTTAGATTGTAGTAAGAAGTGAATACATTTGATTGGACCGAACAAGAAGAGAGTACATCTTAAAGGAGATAGGTCAGAAAAGCCAAAGGTTATGATATCGATCTTGAAGGCTTGTAAGATGTTAAGAAAAGGATGTGAGGGTTTTCTTGCGTACGTGATTGAGGATGAAGAAGTTAAATCTAAAGCCGAGGATATACCTGTAGTTAGAGAGTTTTTGGATGTCTTCCCCGAGGAACTACCAGGGTTACCACCCGAAAGAGAAGTTGAGTTTGGTATTGAATTGATTCCAGAAGCCCAACCAGCATCAAGAGCACCTTATAGGATGGCACCAACAGAATTAGCCGAACTTAAGATCCAGTTACAAGAATTATTGGATAAAAAGTTTATTAGGCCGAGCATTTCTTCTTGGGGAGCACCGGTACTGTTTGTGAAAAAGAAGGATGGTACGTTAAGATTATGCATTGATTATAGAGAACTAAATAAGTTGACGGTGAAGAATAAATACCCATTACCTCGAATAGATGATCTTTTTGATCAATTTCAAGGAGCTACCTATTTTTCAAAGATCGATTTGCGCTCAGGTTATCATCAGTTAAAGGTAAAGAAAGAGAGTATTCCATTAACGGCATTTAGGACTCGATATGGGCATTATGAGTTTGTAGTGATGCCATTTGGAGTGACGAATGCACCGGCGGTGTTTATGGATTTGATGAATCGAGTGTTTAGGAATTATTTGGATAAATTTGTAATCGTATTCATTGATGACATTTTTATATACTCAAGGAGCGAGGAAGAACATGAGGATCATTTGAGAATAGTACTACAGACCTTGAGGGAAGAAAAGTTGTATGCCAAGTTTTCGAAATGTGAATTTTGGTTAAGAAGAGTAAGCTTACTTGGACATGTAGTATCGGAAGAAGGAATTTCGGTTGATCCTGCAAAGATTGAGGTGATTATGAATTGGGAAAGGCCAAAGACCGTGACGGAAATTCGAAGCTTCTTAGGTCTAGCAGGATATTATAGGAAGTTTGTTCAAGATTTCTCTAAGATAGCGGGGCCATTGACGAATCTTACAAGAAAAGACGTTAAGTTTGTTTGGACGGACGAGTGTGAGCAGAGTTTTATTGAATTGAAGAAGAGATTAACATCTGCTCCAGTACTTGGATTACCAGATGGAACCGAAGATTTTATGATATACAGTGATGCATCAAGAAAAGGTCTAGGGTGTGTTCTAATGCAACGAGGGAAAGTAATTGCTTATGCATCTCGACAGTTGAGGAATCATGAGAAGAACTATCCCACCCACGATTTAGAATTAGCGACTTTTTGCTCTTAAGATTTGGAGGCATTATTTGTACGGAGAAAAGTGTAAGATTTATACTGACCATCAAAGCTTGAAGCATATTTTCTCACAGAAAGATTTAAATATGAGACAAAGAAGGTGGTTAGAGTTATTGAAAGATTATGACTGTGAGATTTTATATCATCCGGATAAGGCAAATGTGGTGGCTGATGCGCTAAGTAGGAAGGGGGTTGGGACTTGTTCGAGTGTTATAGTAGAATCGACCAATCTTAAGGAATTAGAAAGACTTGGTATTGAATTTGTTAAGCATGGAAGGAATAAGGGCTTGTTGAATCAAATCGAAGTCAAACCGATGTTGTTAGAGAAAATAAAGGCAAGTCAGAGAAAAGTTGAATGCTTAAAGGAAATTTGGAATAGTTCTAATTCAGAACTAGGAAAGAAAGATTTTAGGAAAGGAAATGATGACGTGGTGAGGTTTCGTGACAGGATATTTGTACCATCTGATAAAGAGATTAAGAAAGAAATTTTGTCTGATTATTCATCACCTTTTTCGGTACATCCTGGATCTACGAAGATGTATAAAGACTTGAGGCAACATTACTGGTGGCCTAAGATGAAAAGAGAGATTGCGGAATGGGTAGGAAGATGTTTAATTTGTCAATAAGTGAAAGCAGAACATCAAAGGCCTGGAGGATTGTTACAACCACTACCTGTTCCCGAATGGAAATGGGAACATATTACAATGGATTTTGTACTAGGATTGCCAAGAACGCAGAGGGGAAACGATGTTATCTGGGTTATCGTGGATAGACTAACAAAAAGTGCACATTTTCTAGCTATATCTGAAGCGTCACCATTGGAGAAGTTGGCGAAGTTATACATCCAAGAAATTGTTAGATTGCATGGAGAGCCTGTTTCAATTGTGACAGATAGAGATCCGAGATTTACATCAAGATTTTGGAATAGTTTTCAATAAGAGATGGGCACTAAGTTAAGTATGAGCACACATTTCACCCTCAGACAGATGAGCAGTCAGAATGTATAATTCAGATTTTAGAGGACATGTTACGAGCTTGTGTACTGGACTTTAAAGGAAGTTGGGAGGAACATCTACCCATAATAGAATTTGCATATAACAACAGTCATCAAGCGACAATCGGAATGGCCCCATATGAAGCTTTATACGGGCGTCGATGTAGAACACCTTTATGTTGGGATGAAGTTGGTGAAAGAAGATTGTTAGGGCCAGAATTGATTTTTGTAACTACGGAGAAAGTTAAGGTGATACAAAAAAGAATTTTAGCGGCTCAGAGTAGACAAAAGAGTTATGCAGATATGGACCATCGTGATGTGACATTTAAGGAGGGAGATTTTGTATTTCTTAAGATTTCACCATGGAAGGGTGTAATGAGATTTGGGAAGAAAGGAAAGTTGAGTCCTCGTTATATTGGACCGTTTGAGATTCTTAGACTAGTTGGAGAGGTAGCATATGAATTATCATTGCCACCAAGCTTGAGTCGTATTCATAACATTTTCCATGTGTCATACTTAAAGAAGTATGTTACAGATTCATCTCATATTATAGAATATGAGTCGATAGAACTCCAAGAAAATTTGCAGTATGAAGAGCTTCCTGTTGAAATAGTAAATCGTTGTGAGCATGTTTTGAGAAATAAGATGATACCTCTTGTGAAAGTAATTTGGCGAAATCATGCAGTAGAAGAAGCAACTTGGGAACCTGAAGAAATGATGAGATCAAAATGTCCACACTTCTTTAATGAGACAGGTGCGAGTTAATTTCTAAATTTCGAGGCTTGTTTAATGAGACAGGTGCGAGTTAATTTCTAAATTTCGAGAACAAAACTTCTTTAAGGGGGGAAGGATGTAATATCCCAACCTAGTATATAAATTATTTTAATTTTATGCGTTCATATTGAGCTATTTTTTATATAAAATTTGTTAACTATTTATATTTTCATTGGTTTGCTCGATAAATCGAGCTCCCATAATATTTGACTAGAGTACGAGCCGAGCAGATGCATCGAGGCCCAAAAAGTTTGACTAGGGGAAATGGGCCGAGCAAATGCTTCGAGGCCCAAAAAGGGGAGGGGATAAATTTTTGAACTGATTTCGTCGGGCCTTTGTGAACTAGCCCAAATGGTTGTGTCCTTAACTTATGAAAAGAGACAAAGACCCCAGTATATAATTGAGGTAGGGATCTTGCACTAGTATCCCATCGATGTGGGACAAGTGAAATACACCTCTAAATACATACTTGGCTCTAAGCCTTCTTATATAAAGGAAAAGACCATATCTAGTTCATATCTTTTCAATGTGGGACAAAGAGAACTTAAGTTTTAGTAGTCTTGCCATACTTAGTTTTTCATAGTAGTAGATGAAGTACACGAAGCTAAAGGTCAGTGTTGCATTCAAGATTGTGAACTTCGCTGAGATTTATCATGCAAGTTGGACTCCTAAGATTGAAGCTGAAGTTGTGATTGAGCATAATAACAATTTTATTGGCATTATATAGGACTTTAAAAGAGCTTTAATAGAGTTATATAAAAAAGGGGCGGGGGCTTCACTCCCAAAACACCTCGATGTGGGACAAGGAAAAGTAACTTAACTAGCCAACTCCCATAATCTCAGTTCATTTGCAAGTAGTTGTGTCTTGAAGTTCCTCTATATTTATAGTGAAGAGAGGTCCAACACCTTCTTTCCCACTCGATGTGGGATGAAGTTGAATTAGCCAAAACCAAGTCGCCTTGCATATAAATTTTGAATTCATATTTTCTCTTTTCTTCAATCTTATTTCTTGAATTTTTCCAAATATGAGAGCATTGTTATAAGAGATAAGGGTGTATCTTTTTGTGTGTTTCACACTCTTCATTTTATGTTATCTCGGCTACAAAAAGCTAAGATGTGGTTAACTTGTTAAGCCTTAAAGTTAATTTCTCCTGCCTATATGGTTTTATAGATTTGAGAAGAGGATTCCCTCGACACCATTTCGATGTGTGACAAATACATTTTTACTCTTTTCAAAATTTTATCATCTCTTTAAAGGACAAGGAGCTGAAACTTGTACGGTAGTTTGACCTAGTTGGGAGCCAAGATTTTCAACCGTAAATTGTTATATTGAGAGTACTATGTGAGCAGCCACCCAAGTGTCTCTCTTGCATTCAAAATGAGTTTTAAGATCAAGACAAGCCAAGTAGAAGTTTCGAAATCTCCATTAACAAGCCAATAAACTTGAAATCGGTTTAAAATGCTTAACTCAATTAGCATTTAAAATCATTAAAATCTTTAAACTCCTAGTCTCGGCCATGTCGAAACCAAGGTGCACAAGATTTTTTTTTAGTAATGAGATAACTTAACTTAGCATTTATAGAACTTGAGAAGAGTTACTCTAGAAATCCTTTCGATGTGGGATAAGTAGTCATTATAGGAAATACAAGAAAAACACAAACTCCCACATTGATAAATACAGGGAGGACTTAGGAGTATATGTGGAACAACTTGACTACAATCATACAAGTGAAAATGAGAGCAATGGAGTCTGTTCAGTTGTGTTATTCGTAGCTAGTCGCCCGGATTGTTTGAGTTATATTCGAATAGCATTTTATTATTTTTACCAATCTTCTTTTGTACCACATCGATAACAGAAAGAGAGGTAAGGGTGTTTATATTACAGAGCTTCAATTGTATATAGCAAAACAAATTGGTTGTGCACATGTTTAATCAATGATTTAGTGCGGTTGTAGTGTTTGCTTTTGAGCAAAGCTGGCTTATTATTTATTTTCAAACCTTCTGTTAATTGTACCACATCGAGTAAAAAGGGTATTGTGTTTCCCCTTTCCATATATAAATATGTTGTAGTGTACAAAATAGGAAAGTAGGAGTAAAAGCTTATTACTTGTAAGTCTTCTGACTTTCTATTTATTTTATTTTGATTTAATATTTGTTTAATTTAATGATTTAGTAATTAGGAATATTAGAGATAATGTGTTAATAATGTTAGTATAACTTTTTGGATAGCTTTTGGGAGACGAATTTGATAATATTGAGACTTATCCGAAAAGGAAAAGAAGTTAAGATTAGAAGCGGTTTAAGGTAAGTATATACCGTACTATACTGCTTTATCAAATTGTTTTGAAATCTTGATAAACGTTTGATGATTTGTTGATGGAAATTGAGTATTCTTACATTGATATTGTGAATTGATGATGATGCTTCCAAATCGGAAGTAAAGCTAAACCAATTGTTTAGCTGGCCGGGATCCCCACTGGTAGAACTTGTGAATCTATCGTGTTTGAATACTCATTTTTAATTTATGGGAAAAATTATTTGTTATGATGAACTAAATGAAATTTTGAGGATTTCCTTGTTGATATTACTTGTTTTGTACCTCAGTTAAATAGTATGAGCTCACCCTTTTGTGTCACTAACTTCCACATGAAAGAATTTTGGAGAAGGAGGTTCGGGGAAAGATAAGACTTGATGAAGTAACTATCGAAGTTGGATAAGAAGTGTGTAGGGCTCTAAGAATAATACTTTTGTAATAGACCTATGTTGAAGTTGTTTAGAAGCTTATAATATGTTGTAACCTTTTATCGTAAGACTTGACTTTGTTATAACTCTTTTTGGGTTTAATTAAGTGAAAGTTGTGTAAGCATGTATTATGACGTTTGGTTTGTTGGCATCCCCCGGGTCGGGTTTCTGAGGTCATCCCGGGATCGGGGGCGTCACATACGTAACTGACCTGCTTACTAATGAGTACTCATCTTATGCATTTGGTTAGAGATTGATAAGTTTGGTTGTAGAAACCTATTGTGCACAGCCTACTTAAACATTTTTCATAAATTGTAAAATAATCTATTTTACACCAAAATTTCCAGATTACATCCTTATTTTTCCATGAACCTCACATAAAAATTTCAAAGTAAAATCAATTGATTAACTTTAAAAACGAATCATAAACATCTTAGATTGTCGCACAGAAAATTCTGCGCTGTGCTACTTTTACTAAATTACGATAACTCCTAAAGTACATAGGCTAATAACCCAAGGTTTTCGTGTAAATAAACTAGAGACCATATAAAACAACTTCATCATAAAATCACTGCCCAAAACATGCCTGAAATATTCCAGAATAGCCTAATCAAACAGCGCAGTTTACTCGACTACACTAACCATCACTCCGTAGTATCATCCGGCTTCTCCAGTCAACCATAATCGTATCTAATTACAACCCAATCATGTTTATAAACAAGTGCATATCTTACTAATATCAACCAACAATTTTGTTTATCATCATTGCATCAACTAATTAACTTCATGAAACATAATAAATAACAAAGAAAACATATGAATGAATAACTAACCAGAAACTGATTTTAGTCCAGTGGTTCTTTCTCTCTATCCAGACCACCAAATGACAATCACACCATGCAGATTAAACCCACTGATGTACCAGATCTACTGTCAAAGTTTGGGAATAATCGGACTACGGATGAATCTCGATCAGATGCTATCTCTGGACTATTTTTACCAAATCCGAAATTCTGTTTTCTTTTCTCTCTTTCTCTTTATTTTGTTTTCTATCTCTCCTTATCACTTGACTTCAATTATTGCCCCTTAATGACTAAAATCCTACCTCATTTAGAAAAGAATTTTCTGGAAATTAGAAGAAATATGTAGAGATTTCTAGAGATTTAATCACTTAAATGGGCTTGTTTCCAATTTGGCCCAAATCTTTCTAGGCCCAACTCTCATTTAATATAAATTATTAGAATATATATTAATATATTTTTTTCCCAAGTTCATAAGTGAATCACCAAAGCTTGTGCCAAACATGAGGTAAAATTTCATTCCTAACTACAGTTCAAGTACATTTTCCGAAACATTACACGATCTTGATCTTGTTTCCATGAATCCCCAAATTATTCTCATTTCACATATATTCATTCACCACAACTCTAAACTCGGATATATAGAAAAAATCAATCATCTCAAGGCCTCACTAGGGTTTCCAGAATATAGTCGCAGAAGTTTGATCACTATCTCTTACTCAAATAATTCTTTCGAAAATCCATCACTAAATGAATAATGAAATTTATTCCCCAATAATAATCTACAGTTATTTATGGGGGAAGAGATGTGACATAAATTGTAAACAACTCAATTAGAAAGTACCAGTATTTGTGGAGTGCATTTGTAAATGCAATATAGTAGAAAATAACAGGACATTGAATCCATGCACTAAACCACTACTAAGATGTTGCCTGTTGGGGACATGCTATCCACATTCTAGTTTCTTCATGTCCTCAGGAGTCTCAGGCTGAATTCTTCTGCCTGGAACATCCTGTGGCAGAGGAAGCCAGCATTCAATTAGTTGTCTTCACCAAAGTTAGAAAATTTAATCAATCAGATTTCTATACGACAGGGAAACCAAAGGAGTCGATGGAGGGAACTTTGCAAAGATAAAGCAAATTTTAATGGATCCGGTATCCATAAACGAGTCCCGAAAGTCTACTCCTTTCACTAATTTTAAAAATAAAGAATCTGGGAATCTGCCACCTATTATCACTTCTCTGAAAGAATGCCTCTTCTGCCTCTCCCACCTGGAAAATCCAGTTTCTTAAGCTATAGCCTAGCAGGTTCTGGTGCTTCATCGCCTAAATTCAGCTCAGCGGTATTGAGGAAGAAACCCCAGAGTCAAGCATTGTATATATCCTCTCCTCTAGCTCGTCAAAAATCTGTAGCAGTCTTTAATCTTGCTCAACTACGAGAGAATCACATGCAAAGAACCAAGTCTTGTGGTGAAGGGAGAAAAATTTGCATTAAATGATGAACTTGATCTTTCGAGTGATCTAGATTCGAGAAATAAAACTAGAAATGATAGACAAAAGGACTGGAAGAAAATTTAGGACTTTTGACATGACAACTTAAAATGCGGGGCTTTGGGTTTGTACTTGCCAAGTTTTGGGAAGGGAGAACCAGAGAGATCAAGAAAAGGGGAACCCAAATGCTAGATGTGAATCATGTGATATCTAGGACAGTTTCTATAGAAAAAATTGAGTGTGCCTCTTGGACTTCATCTGCACTTAAGCATGACATTAATGAAAATTCATCCAAATTGCTTGATCTGCCACTAGAGCTAATTTAATGTAGTGAGAACGGCAAACATAGCTTTTGCGTTTGAAGAGAGGATCGAAAGGGTGCTAAGAAGTATGGTGCATGCAACTATAAGGATTAGCAGAACATCCCATGAATCATCGAGCCAAGTTCAATTTTTGAGTTCGTCGCATTCACTTCATCAGTCAACTCCAACATCTCCCTGCATTTCACCTCGATGACAAAAAGCATGGGACGACTTTAGTACTTTCTTAGAAGCAGGGAGCGCCTAAATTAATAGCTACTCATTCAAAAACAAGATCTACTTCATCTTCCTCTACATTTAAATCCTCAACTAGTGCAGTACAACTGAATTTCGAAGAATTTCGTTATACAATCGTGTATTTGGCACTGCTTGGCGCTTGCCGAGTTGGAAGGGGCCTAGATTTTATTTTTTTAAGTTCTCTCCGTGTATGTAAAAATGTGATGCATTGAAATATATAAAATTTTTAACAAAAAAATGTGAAGCTAAGAATGGTGTCTATAATACTATAGATGGTTACCGTTATTGGCCTGTCTAAACATAATATTATGATGGTGAATGTCCGTGGGTCACAAGGATGGAGTAAAATCTGGAATTTGATGATTCCGCACAAAGCACGCGTGTTCATTGTAAGAACCCTAATTTTTGTACTATTGTAAAAGACTCGAATGAATAGTAATTCTGGTATATAAAGAAGATGATTCCAACCAGCATTCATGTATGATGGAAAAATAAAGATTTGACTTTGTATTATGATTTCTTAAGAAAAATGAGTGTATGTAAAAGTCGACGGAACTCGAAGAATCCTACTTCGCTAATCGCTTACATTTTTCCGAGATTTCGATAAACATGAATACTATGACAAGACCAAGGGGGTTATAATTTGAAAACTCCATGCAACCAACATGCTTAAATAAGGAGATTATAATATTGGAGGAACACTTGGAGAAATAACCACACCAAAAACGTTTTAAGGATTAATCAAGATTAGCATGGAAATTGGAAATAAATATTGAAAATAGAACAAGGTGGCAAGAATCCATGCAAGTTGCATGTAAACTCCATGCAAGTGACTAGCCAAGTAAGTAACCAAGTCAAGGGAGATAACCAAATGGCCAACAAACTAGTTACAAGCTAACCAACTAGATTAGAGACAAGGTTCCCTAATTTAGGTATCACTAAGAGTTTCAAATTACTCCAAGCTATGAACCTAAGCTACTAGCTACTAGTTGATACATATGGTCATTATATATCAATGTACACCACAATTATTTACATGACACAAAACACAAAGCAACCAACAACATCCCCCCCCCTTGTAGAAGCTCTCGGCCTAAGTTCTTCAAGGAGAAGAAAAAGAAGAAAATTTTCTTTCCCTTCCACCTCTTCATAAATCTCCAAATTAAAACCCTAGCATCTTCTAAGTATTGATAAGGTAAGATCTAAATCTCATAATTTTATTTGGGGTTTATCATGGTGAGAAAAATTGTTGAAGTTTTAGATGAATAGTAACTCATGTTAAGTTTTGTTTTAGATCTTGAAGATTAAGGCTCATATAGACTCACTAAGGTGTTCTTAAGGTTTACCAAGCTCTTACAAAGTTACTAAAGCCTTAGAAAGGTATAAAACTGCTCCACTCTTAGCCATGACAAGTTCCTAGTTGATATTTTAAGATTTGTAGGTATTAGTGTAGATCTTGATGGTTTTGACCTTTGATGATGAGATCTTGAGGATTGATGTTTGTTATTATATTGTAAGCCATGTTCTTATATTATGTAGTCTTATATGTATTAAGGATGAGAATCTTGGTGGTTTTGATGGTTGTAGTAAAGTATGTTAGTAGATCTTGAAAGTTAAGTTATAAAGTGGTTGTTAAAGTTCCTTGAGACATGATCTGTTCTTTAGTGGGAATTCGGACCACCAAACTTTGCTTCCTTAAAACCCACTACACATATTTGGAAGGGTCTTGTCCTGTAGTTTATAAGTATATAAATTTCATGATGAGGTGACTTATGATTTGAGAATTATGGCCAATTTAGTGGAGAGTGGTCCGCCTGAACAGAAACTGATACAGTTTGCTCACTTGTAGATCACTTTTGGGTCCTTAAACATTGTGATAAAATTATGAAAAATGGAGGGTAATAAGATTTTACAGTAGTACAGACAATCCAAAAAGATTCAGGTTAAAATTCATATTTTTAAATTTTAAAAAAATGTTAGAGTGAAGTGTGCGCAAGTGAAAAACCCACGTAAGGAGTTAGTTTAACGTAGTTTTGAAAATACGCCATTATGGTTCAAGTTTGGTAATTAATTCGAGTTAGAATAATTAATGAGTATAATTGTGTGATATTATGGACACGTAGGAGGGTTAGTGGGTTAATTTGTGGAGTCGCTAGGGTAGCCTTGTATTCTTTAAAACGTTATGATTAAGTGGTGTTGCTAAGATACTAACGGGCGAAAATTGGATATTTATAAATCGTTGTTCCACACCACGAGCCCGACCACCCCTACTTCGCCAAGGCAAGTTTACTTTTCAAAACTTATACATAAGGATTTGCACTGTTGTGTTTATGAATTTCGTACGTAATACTTTATACATGTCATTACGAAACCTTATGTCGAGATTGATATAAATATATATGTATATATATATATATATGCTTGCACTCTAGAATAGAAAGTGTTTTTTTCGGACAACGACTCTAGCAATAGAGGTCCTATCGGGCCAAATATAATATTGACCGGGGAGCGGTGTATTATTTTATCGTAATTAAATTGCGAAAAACCCGAAGAGCTATTCGGAAAGTATCGCACACTTATAACTAGTTATTAATTATTACCAAAAATATTTATCTTGGATTAAAAGATTATTTCAACCAATTATTGGTTTATTAATTATTTATTATTAAACTCTTAAAATATTATTTTAAAAACAAAACTAATCCAAGATACCTCAAGGGTTTCAAACTTAAACTTTTTGAACTCAAAATATTTTCGAAAACCCCCGGTCAGGTTTTACCCACTTGAACGTTAATTCAAGAAATTATTGGTCGACTGAAGTCGGACCTTAACTACTCATTTTCCAGTGAAAATGAATTTTTGAAAAGAAAAAGGGGACTCTGGCGGTGCGGGATCGTTGACGAACGATCCTGAATTTAGTGTAAGCGGTCGTTAGCCAGGCGGTCTATCAACTATTCCAGTCCAGGTGTTGTCGAAGGATGATTACGGATGCAGTTTTCATCAAGGGTGATTACGGATGTAGTTTTCACTTAGGGTAATTACGGATGTAGTTTTCGTCCTTCTACTAGTAGAAAAGACCCGCGGATTATTGGACTTGGATGTGGCGACTGATCATCATCTATCCTTGTTAGGTTTCCTGTTTTCTTATATAAGTCCCACTCCTCCACTTTGGAAAAAATATTTAACACTGCATCTTAGGCCTAAGTGTCAAGTTGCCGATAGTGTTATTTTTAATAAGAAAGATGGCGATTTCATGCAGTATCTAGAACTAAAAGATTATTTTGAAGATAATGTCACGTGTTTAGTGCATTTCTACAATTATTTCAAAAGATGAAAGTTGGTTCAATGATTTTTCCAACTATTAAGATTAATACTTTATAACACAGATGAAATATTTATTCTGCTTAAATTTATATATATATATATATATATATATATATATATATATATGAGTTGCACTCCATAACAAACACCTTATATAACAAACAATAAAGAACACCTTAAATCTAATAGATCCAATGCCCCTGGTGGGGCCACCCAATACAAAAGATTGTTATTTTTTTACCCTCTATCCATCCAGTAAAAAAAAAATTTAAAAGTTATTGTTCATGATGACGTCATCAGTGACGTCATCATGAACAGTGAATTTTGATTTTTTTTTGCTGGATGGATAAAGGGTAAAAAAATAACAACTTTTTGTATTGGGTGCCCCTGGCGGGGCTAATGGATCTATTAGATCTAAGGTGTTCTTTATTGTTTGTTATATAAGGGTGTTCTGTATGGAGCAAAGACCTATATATATATATCACTAGTACAGAATAGGCCTTTAATGTCGCACTTTAGGCATCGGTTATCTAGAGAGCCGTGGCCTATACATACTTTAGGCGTCGGTTTCTAGCTTAACCGATGCTTAAAGTCATTTGTGCTGGGCTTTTTCGTCGGTCATGAAATAACCGACGCCTAAAACACAGCTTTTAGCGTCGGTCTTTACTCAACCGACGCCTAAAACCAACCATTATCGTCGCATGAACAACCAACGCCTAAAATCCAACCTTTTAACGTCGGTGTTTAGTCAACTAACGCTTAAAAACTAACCCTTTAGCGTTGGCGTTTACTCAACCGATGCCTAAAATCGACAAATAAGCGTCGGTTATTGCTCAACCGACGCTATTGATAATTTATACTGGATCTATAGTGTCGGGCCTAGGAATGCCGACGCCTAAAGTTTTAAATAAAAATTATAGAAAAAGTAAAAATATACATAATAAATGAGTGGTTTCAAATATCTATCTGCCGGTAATAAAAGCTAAGTAAAATGCCTTATTCAACAATTGGGCCTCTAGTCCAGTTGGCATTTGTGCGTGGTTTCCTTCAAGAAGACTCGAGTTCGAGTCCTTGTTGCTATTTTTTTTTCTTTTTTTTTGTCAAAAGTTCTTGTTGCTGTGTTTTAAATTGCTTGTTTTTTCCTTTTTTCCTAATACTTGACATTTTATCTTTTATGTTTTAAAATAATTGCTTCTAAAATTTTGAACTTTTTAACAAATTTTTTCTGAGAATTTATTTCCATGAAATATCTTTTTCTACTTCCAATCTCGTCGTTGTACTATATTTTTCCGAGAATTTTTTTTTCTTGGGATTCTTTTTCCGAAAATTTTCTTCCAAGAATTTTTTAAGAAAACATTTTTTTGAGAAATTTTTCATGAATTTTTCTTGAGCAAATTTTTTTAGAGAATTTGTTTCTGAGAAATTTCTTTTTCTATTTCCATATTTGGTATTTACCCTTATTTTCCTTAAAATTTTAACTATTTTTATTATTTTTTTTCCAACTGTAACCGATTGCACCGAATTCTGTGTACCAATTTCTCTTAAAAAATTGTTGGTAATCACATAAGATATATACAGGTCAATTATTTATCAAAGAAGGTCTTTCATTTGTTCAAAACTTTCATACAATTAATTATACGAGCCTCTTGTCAAAAAAAATTATACGGATTTTTAATTTTTCCAACTATTTCACATCTCGGCTCAATAATACTCACTCAATTATTTTCACACTCAACTCTTTCTCTCTGTCAACTCTTTCAACTCCCTCTCATGGGTTCTTTAATTAGGGTTCTATGGGGTTCTATAATTAGGGTTAACTACAGGACATAGTCAAGTAGAGCTCCAATGGAAGTACGACTTCAACTTCAACTCTTTGATTTCTCTTAATTGTTCGATTACACTCCATTGTTCGATTGGGATTTGCTGCTGCGTCTCTTAATTGTATGATTTGCTGGCTTTTATATATCCCGGTTTTTGTACTCAATCAGGATTTGCTGATTGTATGATTTGAAGATTTACAACTCCTGCTGCTTGTTCGATTGGTAATCTCTCTCTCTCTCTCTCTCTCTCTCTCTCTCTCTCTCTCTCTCTCTCTCTCTCCCTCTCTCTCTCCCCCACTCCCTCTCTCTCTCTCTCTCTCTCTCTCTCCCCCTTCTCTGTCGGTATATTTGTTATTTAGTATTGATTTGACATTGGATGTTGGTTTTTGTGAATCTTGCGGCCTTGAGTTGCTGAGCCAACCTCTTCTGTTACCCTGTAACCATATCCTTTGCAAGTTTATAACTTTCCCTGATTTTTTTAGTTCTTTTAATTGGATTATGTTTATGCATTTTTTTGATTTTTGAAATCTTATTTGGTCTGGTTCTAAAGAGATTGGTTCTTGTTTTGTTTATGTATGTCTGCAGTATTTGCATAAACACGTCCAGTATTTGCATAATGGTTTCATGAAGTACAGAAGTCGTGAATAAATCCTTTAGCCGCTTTCTACAAATAAAAGACAGGTTTTTTTAACTAGCAGAAACAGTCCTACAATTAACTAGTGATGGAGAGTCCTGTAAGTTAGGCCATATCAATTTTTACCAAGAGTGTTAAATGCTCGAACCCAAGGAATTTTGATTACAATTTTTTAAAGATAGTTAGCCCTGTGATTTGCTTCCATGTTAAGATGGACTTGGATGTATTACATTTAAATAGTGCTTCTATTTAGGTTTATAATGACATTAGCAAATGGCCCTGTTTAGGTCTACATGCCTTAAGAGTATTATGGATACCAGGACGTAGTAATTCATTATATCTGAGTGCCCTTCTTGTATGTCTGCAGTTTCTCTATCCTCTGGAAGTTTGCAGCTCACTGATGCAACTGGTAGTATCAAAACTTTTACACCCAAGTTTCCATCAAGTTGGAGCATCGTAACTATATATCAGGTAAATGTAACTTTTTTCAAAGTATATGTGCTGTATTATTTTAGCTTGCAGCTGTGCACTATGTTTGAAGGTGCAACATATATCTTTTTACATATTGTTGCTTATGCTGCTTAATATTAATCTTATTAGGTCTATGATTTCACGATTGTTATGGAAGGCGTTTGTGGCCAAGAAGATCATTTAGAATCAGTCCCAAGTGGATTGTTTTTGTGTAAAAGTATATTTGGTAATTCTATATCTGTAGAAGGGAGAAATGTGGCCATTTATTTGTATTGTCGGTTAAAAGATGAACTTTATAGAAGCTGTCCAGTTTACCCTGGTTTTAGTTATGAGGAGAATTTCGAAGATCTTAGCGGAAGATTCCATCTGCTTAATGTTTAACACAAATTTCCTATGTTTCCTGTGATACCTTAATTAAATATTCCATAATATTTATGCTGGACTATTGTATCTGTGTAGATGCTGGAAAGAAGTTGAATCTGTCTCCTGCCTCAGTTAAGATAAACTCTGTTGATGGGACAAAGAATGAGCTTTACCAAGTGGCTGCAGATGGAAATTCCAGCAGTGGGACCTTTTTCCCTCTATAAGCTAAGAAGTGTGATCATGATGCGCTCAGTGGTTTTGAAGAGGAGGAAATGTTATACCAGAACCCCATCAAAAGTGCAGTCCCTGGAGGTATTCAAGCCAAACACATGGAGTTGACTGGTCTCGATGCATCAGTCTTTAATGCTGATGGCGGGGTTACGAATTCTCAGTCTCCTGTTAAGGAAGGAAGTGTGAAGCATAAAGTAAATAAAGTGGAGGAAATAGACATGAATCAAATGGGACAACTTTCACCTGCTTGCACAGATTCATTGGGTGATATTAATGATAACAGCTGTGATCCAGCGAGCAGCAGGGACGCCAAGAGGCACAAGAAATCAAATTCCGAAGACACAGGTGGTGTGTGCGTTTTGCCATTCTTCAAATGTCACAGATGTAAGCTCTCTAATATATAATTCTTCAGAGGTGGATTTGCAGTGTTTCTGGTTCATATGGCCACCATCCCTATCACTGGAACTGGTATTAACCCGGCTAGAAGAGGAACGAGTAAAGATAGTTGTACAGCATTAAGTGAGATCTTGAATGAGCAAAGATAGTTAACTTGTACTGCCTTAAGAGTGAGATCTTGAATTTGGGTAAAACTTTTGATGCATTTATTGTGCATCTAATATCATTATAGTGATTGTCCGACTGTTAATAATACGACATTGAACGATACTTTTCCTTAGAAATCGTATTTATATTATTTGAGAGCTTGTAATATATTTATTGTCTGTTATGGTTTAATTGTTGTTGTAGTCTGTTATATATAGTACCTGATCAAAGTCTGTTTGGGTCGTATTGTGTATGTAAGACAGCAGGAAAGGTAATAAAATAAAATAAAAAAATTTTAAAAAAAAGACTTTAAGCGTCGGCATTCTTGTTAACCGACGCAATAGGCCTATACCTGTAGAGACAGCGTTTCACGTAACCGATATGATTGTACCTATAGTGTCGGCGTTTCAGGTAACCGATGCTTATGATTGTACCTATAGCGTCGGCGTTTCAGTTAACTGACGATTATGACTATACCTATAGCGTCGGCGTTTCAGTTAACCGGCGCTTATGACTATACCTATAGCGTCGGCATTTCAGTTAACCGACGCTTATAACTATTTTAAGCGTCGCCTAAATAACCGACGCTACAGACCCATACCTATAGTGTCGCCTGCATATACTACGCCACTTGACCGACGCTATAGGCCCTTTTTCTACTAGTGTATATATATATATATATATATATATATATATATATATATATATATATATATATATATCTTGCTGATCTATAATTGCTCACACTTGTTTGTTTTCAAAGTTATAAACACAACAGTTAAGAGAGATGGCAAGAACCCGTCAGACTGTCCGAAAGCAAGTGACTAATGCCCAGGCGGCAGCTGTGATCCCACCGGTAGGCCCCATTAGCCAGATTGGTTGGCAACTTTTGTTATTGCGCTTTATCTACAAGCATGACCTATGTAAGCCAGTGTACCGTAACAAACATTTAAGCCGCTAACGTAACTTCAAGTAGAGGTTATTGTTAGTAGCGTAAACACTATTTAATTTTGTCTGTAATAACTTTAAAACTTTTACTTCTGCTTAATTCCGTTGCATGATGTTTTTGAGACTCTAACTTGTGAGTGTGAGTGTGTGTGTGTGTGTATGTGAGAGTATTATTATGGGGTCGACAGTGTGTTATGTTCATTAAGAGCAAGAGGAGGTAAGTTATCAACGGAAAATCGACCGTGAGCGCCTAGATCTCTGACCCCGGATCTGGGGCATCACATTCTTATGGCATTTAGGATGAAACAATCTTCCAGTTAGAGGGGCTCTATCTCATAAGGGTGTTCAATTAGGTAACATTTGTCCTTTCTGTGAAATAAATGTAGAGACTCCTGAGCACCTTTTTTTCGATTGTTAGTTTGCAAAATCTTGCTGGTCTGAAGAGGGAATGAATATGTCAATACCTGGGGATAAAACTGTGTCAGTTTGGCTGCTAAGTTTGTTAACGAATGAAACAAAGAAGGTCCTAACTAAAGTGGTTGCGATTCTTTGGGGCATTTTGTTATTCAGAAATAAGAAAATTTGGGAGGATAAATTGGTGAAAGCTTAAATGGTAGTGTGATAAGTGGATTTTATATCCACTTATTATGCGCTATTTTGACCTATATTGGTGGTTTATCCTTAAATATATTGTTTCTTTTAATTCATTTTTGTTTTGTTTCAGCATTTGTTGTGCAGAACTCGCAACTTTAGGTATCTAGGCGATAAAAGGCTAAAAACGGTGGATTTCTGTCTCAATTTTATCAAGTGGACCGGCTACGAGGAAAAAGAATTATCATAAAGAAATTCTGAGTGATATATTCTTAAAGCAGAAATCCCGGTTGGAATTGATATATTTTCTGTTAAGCAAAAGGAATCCAGTTTCAGATCCTCAGCAGGCCGTAATTTACACCTGAACGAGCAAGGAGAAAATAGAATTATCACAAAGAGATGGAAATTGATATATTCTTAAAGCAGGAATCCCGATTGGAATTGATATATTTTCTGTTAAGCAAAATGAATCCAGTTTCATATCCTCAGCAGGCCGTAATTTACACCTGAACGAGCAAGGAGAAAATAGAATTATCATAAAAAGATGGAAAGTGATATATTCTTAAAGCAGGAATCCCGGTTGGAATTGATATATTTTTCGTTAAGCAAAAGGAGTCCGGTTTCCCTCAAAAGACCGCAGCTTAGGATTTAAGGATTTATTTATATTAATAAATATTTTATTTAATTAGGAAATTATATTTTTAAATATCTAATTATATTAGATATTTATTTTTATAATATCTCGATTAAATTAATTATTTAATCATTAAAGATAATAAGCTATGCGGGTTAAAAGAATTTTTTTTCGGAATCGTGCATATTCAACAAAGCTTTCCAGCGGAATTATTTGATTCTAAATAATAAAAAAAGAAAAATAGTGAAGTAATGTGTTTAAAGTTAACAAAAGAAGAATTCTAGTTAGAGCCGGCAATTTTGTACACGACACGAAAACACGACACGAAAACGACACGAAAATTACGGGTTTGGGTTGACCTTTGCGGTACACGAACACGAAAGTACACGAACACGAAATTACACGGATTAATTTAGTGTTGGTTTTGGGTTTACCCCTGGGTACACGACACGAAACGAAAATACACGAAATAAATAATTATTTAAATAATTTTATTAAAATTATATGAATACATATGTTAAAATAATATTCTATATATAATTTTTACATAAGATAAATACAAAATAGTTTCAAATTTTAGTTTCACAGTACTTGAGCACACTTAATTATTTATGACATATTGACTTAAGACTCGACTAGTAAACATTTAATATTTAAATATTTTTATTTTTATTCAAAAATTACACGAAACACGACACGAAATGTACACGAAATGAAGGTACACGAACACGAAACGAAACGAATCCTTAACGGGTCGGTTTTGGATTTGGCATTACGTACACGAAACACGAAAGTACACGACACGAAAGTATACGAACGAAACGAATTGCCAGGTCTAATTCTAGTGTTATGATCTAAATGCTGTCGGCCGCCTGGATTTAGGAATCAAACGCGCCTGGGCCTGCGTGTGCGTCACGCGCCCGTGCTGTTGGGGGAGATGCCGCGCGTGGCTTGCACGCGCTGTACCTGCGAGTGGGAGTTATGCAGAACCGAGCACAGCCAGTGGATTGTAGTTTGTTTGGCATGCTTTCGGCTATTTTTTTTATAAGTGTGTGTTGCATTATTTTTTTTGTAATTCTTTTTGTTTCTTTTTTATTCTTTTTAGTTTTATTTTATTATTTGGTGTGCTAATTTTTTGCTATAAATAGGTGAGTTCTCATGCTTGAATGGACACAACAATTTGGAGAACAAAAATTCTCTCTTGTATTCTCTCTAGTTTCTTTGTAATTTTAAGTTTCATTTTTGTACACTTTAATTTTTTGCAATTTTAGTTTAAGTGTTATTTTGGTTGAAGAAATTACGGGGATTATTTGGAGGGCTATTTTCGTTCATTGGAAGGTATTTCGGTCCTACTTTCTAACTCTTGTAATTTTCATATTTAATTTATCGTAATTTTTAATTTAGTTTTATTATTATTGTTGTTGTTGTTGTTGTTATTATTATTATTATTATTATTATTATTATTATTATTATTATTATTATTATTATTATTATTATTATTATTATTATTATTATTATTATTATTTCAATTAATCCCATGATGACGATTCGTTTAATTATGAACTAATCACCGTCATGGGATTCTAATGGATTTATTTACGTAATTTAGTAATTCGATGCCTTAATAATTTGTATTATGATAAAAATTCAGATTGCCTAATGTGGTTGCGCTTAATTTATTAGATGCGTAGCTAACGTCTAAATTATTAATTCCTAATGAATGCGAAAGTGGATTTAGGAATTTAGAATTTGCCATGTTAGCATAGGTTCGTAATTGTCAGGTACATTTACGATAAGTGATAGGATTTTTTCACATCACCCTATGTAGTCATAATAAAGGAATTTATTCGTAAACCAATTATGTTTTCTAATCTTATAGACATATAGGGTCTAAACATAAAAGGTGTCCTCGCGACTTCTATCTTTTTAAGTGGATGTTTGTGTGGTTTGATATAAGTTAATACTGAAAGGCGCTTATGTTATTTTCGTGTTCCTGAATAGCTTTCGTAAATTATCAAAATTACTTTGAAATTAAGGCATCAATTCTAAATGAAATAAATAATGAAATTAGAATCCCATGTTTTTCTCACATATAAATTTTCATTTAATTAAATTAATTAGTTCGAATTATTTAATATTACTAATTTAATTAATCAATTAGAAAAATACAAAAATACCCCCCTTTTGATATTTATTCAAGCAGTTTGTTGTTTAATCATACGTCGTTGCTTAAATATTATTTATGAACAAACACCAAGTCTCTGTGGGAACGAATTTATTATATTGCTTGTGACCGCGTACACTTGCGCAGTTAGTTTTCGAACCAACATAGTGAACTGGGGTAAGACAAGAATTTCAGACTGGATTCAGGCTAAAAACAAGTGCTGGATGTAGGTGCTGGAAACTCTAGAAAAGTCCAATCAAACGCACAAGTGGAAGAGATCATATTCAGGCAACTTCAAGTTGAATGTTGATGTTGTTGTTCCTATCGACGGTGGCATGGTGATTCGTGATAATACATGAGTTTTTATCTAAGGCAAGGTTATGAAACTTGCAGGTAATGTCTCAGCTATGGAAGCTGAATCTATAGTTGTGTTGGAGGCTCTTTCTTGGATCGATACTCTTGGTAGGCATAACATTCAAGTTGAAACGGATTCGATGAAGACAATGGCTGCTATTCAGAGTGTAGAAATAAACTATCTTGAAGTGGGTAATATTACTAAGGCTTGCATGTGGTGGTTGCAGGAAAGGGACGATGTGTGTGTAGTTTTTAGTAGGAGACAAACAAACAAGGCCGCTCATTTGTTAGCTTGTTAGCTCATAGCTCTTATTTAGTAGGTTGCTCTTTAGTAGGTTGCTCCAATGTTTTTTACTCTCCTTCATATTTTTTGTTGGAGACATCCAATTAATAAAGTTTTTCCTTTGATTTCAAAAAAACAAAAAAAAAATAAATAAATAAACCACGTCATCATGATATAATAGTACAAGATTCTAAATAAAGAAAAATGAATGAGATGAATGTTGGTTTGACAAATCTAGATAATCGGAGTGACTCTTGACTATGTATATTCAAATAATACATGCACCAAGAACTCGCAAAACTTAAGAGGCCTCAATTTGAATCACCTATATGTAAAATGTAAATTATTTATTGTACATATATTTTATTGGATAAATTTGACTAATTAAAATCTCGTAAACTTCGACTATCCATAATGTTTCGATTAATCATTGCATGTTGATTTACTTGTTGGCATGCACCCGGCGTCCAGGCCTGTAGTTATATTGTGAATGAAATTACTCGATTATTGAGGTAATATGCATGGAGAAATCTATACATTTTATTAAAAGATTACATGCTTAAATATGTGATTAATCACATATTAGATGATAAATTTTTTAGCATGAGAATTTGGTCGCTCGGTCAAAAACATGTTTAAAGACATTCGTATATTTCACCGTATAAGTTTCCTCGTCAAATTATGGATTCACGTACTAGAAATGTGAATGTATATCATACTTATTTTGTTTTTTTAACCTTTAAAACTAAAATCTTCGTATGAAATAATATTTAATCGAGGGAACACTTATGTAATATATAGGAATTTTGCATATAATAATAATAATAATAATAATAATAATAATAATAATAATAATAATAATAATAATAATAATAATAATAATAATAATAATAATAATAAAGGGAAAAAAAAGAGTTATGATTTTATTTTATTAAAATTTTCAGTGTCAAGATCACAATAAGTGAGTTAGTAGGTTATTTATGATTCAGCTATATCGTGTTTAAAAACATATACGAATAAAACCTTATTCCTATAAGTTACATAGAAGGATAAACAGAGATCGAAAAAAAAATATAGAGCCGCAGAGCCGCAGACTAGGTGCTTGACAGAGACGATTTACAATAACCAGCACACAAGTAAAACTATGTCTTTTTACTTATTACTATTATTATATCCTCTTTCAATGATTTTGTATAAACGAGCACTGTGTAGTTGTGTGACTTTACTTTTGCTTATTTATTAGTAACTAAGTTATACATAGCTTTACGTGGAGTTAAAAGTGGATTTAATAATATAATGATTTTTATGATAAAGCCTCTTCTAAATTTGTTACGGTCTATTATTAAGTATGAGTAATGTTCTTCACCATCATGGTTGTAAAAATCGATAATCGGTATAAATAGGTTGAGTTATCGATTTAAGATTAATCGGGTAATCGGGGATTAATCGGCTAAATCGGGAATTTTTAGAACCATACTCACAATTAGTTATTAAGTTGTTACTTTACTAAGTTTATTCTGTGTTGCCATATTCACACACCCCACACATTGGCACATGTACTGGTATGTGAATTTATAGTATTTAATGTCTAGATGGTTGTTAGTGGACCTTAGACTTGAACATGGCTATTACACTTTTGCATTCTGAGTAGTCAAGTTGTCCAACACTATATCCATAATCCACTGTAATTAATTAGATACTGTAATAAAACATGTACCAATATCCGTGTATTGTTTATGTAGTCATAATTATCGTTTTACTTATTAAAATAAATGCATTTAGATTGGTTAATTATTAAGCCATGATTAATAAAATAATTTAGTGTTAAGATAGTAATTATGAAAGAAATGTCAAGGATCTGTAAGGAATTAATATAGGGGAGTGTACGGTCAATTAGCTCGTGTACATGCTAACTGAAGTGTAGGTTATTAATATTTTAATAATAAAAATGTATTTAATAATAAAATTTAAAAGAATGTATTTTAATTATAAATTATATTTTGTAATTAGATTGGGAGGCGGGTGTTTAGCGCGTCATTGTGGATATTGTTGGTATTTGTGATTGCTAATTTCGAGGTACGGATTCTCTCTCCTTTTTATTCAGCGCTACTCATCTTAGGATTAATTATATTAAATTTGTTTTGTCCTCAAATCTGTTCACTTGGTTTTAATTGTTTTGACTATACTGATTTTGAAAAATATTTTGATTCGTTGACTTTGGAAAGTGATTTTTATATCTGTTTTGAAATATTTAAGTATCTATTTCTGCGACTTTCTCAAATTTTGCAAATTATATATTTGTTGGAAATGCTCAAATATCTGTTACTGTGATTTTAAAGATTTTGTGAAATATTTTATTTGAACCCTTAGCGATATAGGGTATACCGAGTTAACCAGCTGTAGGGGTACTACAGCCATGTCATTGCGGCACCAGTGACATGACACTTCCGTGGCAGTGTGATTGGTCACGGCGTATCCTTCTGATAGCTCAGGTGGCGAGCTTTTGCGCATTTTGATATTTGTTTCAGGATACGTGGGTGCACCCAAAGTTTGATTTGATTTGTGATTTGATTTGGCGGTGACGTTGTATATGTCATACACGTTATCCGATTTGTTGCACACATCCCTATGATGTGTGTATTTGTATCTGTTTTGTTTCTGATCTCGGTATGAAATATCATAACCCCTCGTTGCTTCAGCCATGTATATTTTCAAAATAAATGTTTATAACTGTCAAATATACATATCTGTTTTCCTGTTTTAAAAACTGTATTCCAAATCCGTACCGGGCGATTGGCTCATGCCGTATTCTTTTTCTGGCAGGTGCTTAGGGGGATCTGGGACTGTGTGATGGAGAGCTACCCTTATTCCATTGATTAGGACTTGTTAACTTCTAGCATTATTTAGACTTGAAGATTTATTTAGAAATTATTTTAGTGCTCTGTTGTAGGTTATGGATTTTAAGTAATATCTCCTCCCATTTTAGGAAGGGGGCGTTACAAAGATGGTATCAGAGCTTAGGTTCTTTCTTGTCGAAAACCTATTTAGGTTGACCTGTGAGTTTGGGTAAACGTTAGGATGGGTTCAATGTTTTTAAAATTCATTTAATTTTGTTCATTTGAGAACTATTTTACTTTTATGATATTTTTAAACTACTTCGCCCCATTTCTTTCTTGTGAAATTTATTCAAATATGTTTATACACAGATTTTTGTTTTGTTTGTTATTCGATTATGGTTCTACTCGGTCTATCATTTCTTTGTCATCAATTCAGTACCTTTGAGTTTTGTCCTTGTTAGTGAATTGTCTTAAATTAGATCCTAAAATGAATGTTACTATTTGTGAGTATAAAAAATGTTAGATAATTGTAAGAGTGTGTTGTTTTGAGGATAATGCTTTATATATCAATCGTTTAATTATAGTGTGGTTAAGTATAATTTGTGCAACAATTGGTTTGTAAGGAAAACAAATGATATTTGAAGACATATACATATTAGAATCTATTTAATAGCAGCCTTAACCCATTGGAGTTTTGAAAATTTTGTTAGTTTTACTAGAGATAAAAGCTTTAGATAATGAATTGTGTTAACTTTAAATTTTACTCGAGGATAAGATGATATTAAACATTTGTAGGTGTGTGAGGTGAGGGTTGACTTTCATGTAACTTGTTAGTACATGTGATAATTAATATCTCTTGAGTACTACCATTATCTTCTTATTAATTTTTGTAATTTATTTTAAATTTTGAATAATATATCTATTTGTTTCGTGTTTGTGAGTCATTCTTACATATTGAATTATCGATAGAAAAAGGTCCATTGTGCACTTTTTTTTTTATTATTCTAATTAAGTAAACTTTAAGTCTTCTAGAATACAAATCTTTGGTATTTTTTTTTATTTTCTTTATCTATTTGTAATATTTCATAATTTGCTTATTTTTTTTTATTATTTCCCATACTCATATATGTTTTAGTAGTAAATTTATAAAATTATAGTATATTCACATTGTTTTGATATTGGTCGCCTCCATTTCTTTTTACTAATAGAAAAGTTTTTCCCAGTTTTATTCAATTATGCTTAAAGCACTCATTCTATTTTTTATTTAATTATTTTATTTTGGGGACGCTCAAAATAAATAATTAAATGAAATGGTATTATTAATTTTAGGGACGCCTGAAATTAATAATTCAATAAAGGAATGTAAGTGTTATGTATTCTAAAATTTTTAAAAAAAAAAGTATCGAGGTATTTGGAATTATCTGTATTGTATGTCATTTTGCGGTCGTCATTTGGCATCTCAAATAGGTTTAAAAACATATAAATCTTTTTGAGTTTTAATTTTAATTTAATTTTTTCTCTCTTATTATTCAAAGGCCAATAACTTCTTACTATGAAATTATACAAAGATTTTCTTTAATGTTCTAATTGTATGTATCTAATAAAATGTTTTAGTGTTATAATTTAACAAGTTCATTAGGTTTTGGATGAAATTAAGTAATTTATTATAATATATGTTGTATGCAAGTTATTTAATATTCAATGTTGTGCTTTAGAATATAATTTTATTTAGAACTACTAATTTTTGTTTTTTCTTTATATTTGTTTCATATTAGATACTTGTCCATCTGATCAATATAGTTTACACGTGTTGACTATTTTAAGTTGAGTTAAATATTATTTATATTTTATTTACAATATATGATAACTTATTTTATTTCAGTTCAGATACATTTTGTTATGATCGGGTCTAGTAATCTGGACACAGGTATAGTGAACATGTAAAGATGCATATGTTGTTAATTTGATAATTAAAAAGAATTAATATCACTAATGAACCTTAAATGAGGAGTTTTATTGTGTATTTAGCCGCACTAGCCACTAGGAGAGAATCAGGAGACGAGAAAAAAAAAATAGTATGAGGGAGATCGTGGAGAAAGAACAAAAAAGACCATAGATATTCAATAATTTTAGTCAGATACAAACAAAGTTACATATTTGGTAATTATGTGCTATGCTTAATTGACGCACTTAATTAAATATTTTTTTAGCCTAGTGTCTATTAGTGTTATGCATGCTTATTAAGTTCATGGCTTTGTATTTTTACAAAAAGTCAAGTTATTTTATATTTCATCGTATCATACGAAAAATTATATCATTGATGTGTGCAACGTGACTTGATTAATTGTTACTTATTTAATTAAGCTATTATATTTGTTACATGAGATTGTTTTATAAAATTATTTGATTATAACTACATGTCAAATTTTTAATACTGAAGATGTTAATTTAAATAATTTGTTAATTGTTTATAATTACTATTAAGGCATGCTTAGATTTATGTATCAGAGTACTCAATCGTAGTTTACTTTTGCTATTAAAAATGTGAGTATTAGTTGTTCTACCACTAAGTGCTTTTATGAATTATTTGAACACATCATTCATTATTTGTGGTATCTAGACATTAAGTTACAACCCAATTTATTAATTAATTAGAAATAAATTTAAGAGACTTTATTATTTAGACTTTATTCCTTATTTTATATGTATATGTGTGGATGGTTGTGGCCTATTTGAAGTATATATTTATTTATTTATATTTGTTATTAGGTTATGTATTATATATGTTGATTTAATTATGATAATCTTATTAGTGTCAAAAAAAAATTATACTAAAAGAATGTGTTAATTAACTATTTAATATAATATAAGCAATGATTAATGATGTGTTGTATACAATGGGTCATAAAAAAATATGACTATTTAATAAGCAAATTGATATGTATGGATTTTTTTTCGTTATGTGTGCATTAATTGTCGTGTTCAATTTGATGTGAGTTTGTCAACATGTATTTCATGGTAATTAGTAGCAAAGGATTAGGAGATTTAATAATTTATCTTGAGAACATGACTCATACAAGATTGTTTATATTAATTGTATTAATATACAATAGTAGTCTTGCATGCAAGAAATAGGGAGCCAATGAAATTGCTTATAGATTAAAATCATGACTAAACTTATCAAAAATGCATAAATATTCTGTATCGGTTATATGGGATTGTAATTGTCATTCTTGTTCATTAGAAATTTTTCAGCGCTCGTTTGACATTTTATAAATTAACTTGTGAGGAAGAAGTAGAAGTTATCATAGTTTGAGAAGAGCGAGTTATCAGATAGGAAATCATTCTTTTTGTCAAAGTTCTGTGGAAGAATCATTAAGCAAGAAGAATCTATCCGTAAAAAAATAAATAAATAAATAATAATAATAAAATGATCGCACTTATTTGATTCAAGTACGAGTTTTAGTTTCGTTTGATTCCGGGGACGGAATCCTTTTTTTAAGGGGGTATATATGTAATATATAGGAATTTTGCATATAATAATAATAATAATAATAATAATAATAATAATAATAATAATAATAATAATAATAATAATAATAATAATAATAATAATAATAATAATAAAGGAAAAAAAAAGAGTAATGATTTTATTTTATTAAAATTTTCAGAGTCATGATCACAATAAGTGAGTTAGTAGGTTATTTATGATTCAGCTATATCGTGTTTAAAAACATATACGAATAAAACCCTATTCCTATAAGTTACATAGAAGGATAAACAGAGATCGAAAAAAAAATATAGAGCCGCAGACTAGGTGCTTGACAGAGACGATTTACAATAAACAGCACACAAGTAAGACTATGTGTTTTTTTTTTTTTTTTGTGCTAAGCTTTATATATATTTAAAAGGCTAAAAGGAAACAGGGATTAACCCTTACTCTATGACAGGCCATAGAGGAGGACTATCTAAAATCAATCTCTAAAAAGATTGAAACAGGAAGCAAACAAGCATAATAAAAGCCTAGCTCTAATTAGCTACTATCCACCCAAGTACCCCATATCGAGTTGTTTACAAACCAATTAGAGCTTAATAATCTACTTTTTACATCTCGAATAATACCCTCCATTAATTGCTTTGGTCCGAAACAGCCTTTCTCATGAGCTCTAGCATTTCTTTCTCTCCAAATATGATAGCAAAAAACCTGTGCGATAAGTAAGAGCAAGTGTCTTTGCAGGTTATCTGTGGATGATCCCCACGAAGCTAGGAGGTTAAGCCAAGAGTTTCCCTGAACAGAGGTACGAGCTTGCATAGCTAGACTCTGTAAGATACAGGAGCTGTAAGGACAGGAAAAGAAAAGATGTTCCATATTTTCTTGACCTCCAACGCAAAGGTAGCAATGTTGAAGAATGTTAAGGCCAAAAGTGGCAAGACGCTGCAGAGTATTTAGACGACCATGGCAGGCTAGCCATTGGTGATGAGCATAACGGGTGACATTGAGTTTATGCCAAACATATCGATGCCAAGCAACCTCAGGTAGTCTGTGCCGTATGCTATCCCAAATTTGCCATGCCCGAAGCTTTAATAAAGAAATCCCATCCCAAAGAATTTGATCATCCACATCAAGATTAAATGAAGGGTAATCAAAAGTGTGAAGCCATTGAAGCAGGTTGGAGTGGACATGGTGATGTCTGCAATTTGGAATTGGCATATTCCAAGAACCTGTTGAGATGATATCATGCACAGTAGCTCCTGCATTCATTCGGGTTTGGCTAATAATGAAATCAGTACCAGATGTAGCCAAGCAACTCCTCTGCCACCAGGGATCAAACCAAAGAGAAGTGCTGTTGCCATTTCCTATTTTGTATTCCAGAAAGCGTAGAGCAGTCGACCTTAGTTTAAGAATTTTTCTCCAAATCCATGAGCAGTCGTTAGGTTCCAGCATAGTCCAGAAGTGTTGATGCTTCAACACAGTCATGTTTACCCAAGTAGACCAAAGAGTTTTAGACTTAAAAACTACCCTGCAGAGGTGAAGAAGCAGCTGAGCACGGTTCCAGTCCCTTGAGTCTTTAATTCCCAACCCACCCTCGTTTCTAGGTAGGCACACCGTAGTCCAGCCTATCTTAGCACCCCCTTTCATAGTTATGTCGCCTTTCCACAAAAATCTTGTGAAAATGGTTTGAATACGACTATGCACAGCTGAAGGAAGCCAAAAATGATTGGTCCAATAGGCTTGAATAGAAAACAAGACGCTTCTAATCAACTGGGTGCGGCCTGCTAGAGATAGGAGATGAGATGTCCAATTAGAGACTCTACGAGTAAGCCTGTCAATGAGAGGTATACAATCGTTGACACTTAACTTTTTTGAGATTAAAGGGACCCCTAGAAACTTGACTGGAAGTTGACCTTGGGGTACATGATATGTCATGTCAAACCAGGTAGCTAGCTCCTGCTTACAATTAGCAAAGAAAATCGTACTTTTATGAGTACTTGGGTGAAGGCCGCTTATGTCTGAGAAACGAGCAATGCAGTTCATGGTGTGCTGAATAGAGGCTTTGTCTCCATGAGAAAACAGAAGTACATCATCGGCAAAGAATAGATGTGAAAGATCTAAATCCTTGCAACGCCAGTGGTGCTTATAAGAAGATGGTTTGTTTTTTAGTAAGAAGAAAGGATATTCATTGCAATGGTGAAAAGGTAAGGGGACATTGGGTCACCTTGCCTAAGGCCCTTACCCCCTTTGAAGTAGCCTTGCAAGCTGCCATTAATCTTTATAGAGTAGTGCACCGTGGATATGCAAGCATGTACCCACGTTCTGAATCTTTGTGGGAAATGCATTTTCTGTAAGGCAGCCATAAGAAAATCCCAGCTCAAAGAGTCAAACGCTTTTTGAAGGTCTATTTTCAAGGCACATTTTGCGACCCCTGAGTCACGCGAATATCCTCTAAACAATTCTTTAGCCATCATGATATTATCAAAAATAGATCTACCTTTGACAAAAGCAGATTGTGATATATCAATGATCGAGGGAAGGACAGTCTTTAGACGATTCGCCATAATTTTTGCAATGCATTTGTAAGCCACCGAACAGAGGGATATAGGACGGAAATCCTTCATATTTGTTGGAGTCTGATTCTTGGGAATCAGGGCAATGCTTGTTGAATTTACGCCTTTGTGCATAACAGAGGAATTGAAAAAATGCATGATTGCCTCACAGAAACAGCTGCCTACAATGTCCCAAGCATTGATAAAAAACTCAACTGTCATCCCGTCAGGGCCTGGGGCCTTGTTGCGTTTCATAGATTTGAGAGTTTTGTAGATCAATTCCTGAGTGATAGGAGTTTCCAGACTAGCCGCTTGGATCTAAGTAAGCGTTGGGCAGTTGATGTTTTCAACAATACCAGTAGCAGGGCTAGTATTCCCTATAGTATTCTGAAAGTAATCAACAGCCACTTTCGAGCATTGCGTGTGACCATGGACTAAATTTCCAGAATCATTCTCCAAGGCAAGAATCTTGTTGACATTCCAGTTGGCTTTCGTTTGGTTAAAGAAGAATGAATTGTTGCCGTCGCCTTTGTCAAGCCATTTTACTCGAGATTTCTGCAAGTTTAAAGATTCCTCTTGATCAATAGCAATATCGAGCAAATGGCAGCAATTCCTTTCTGCACGAAGAAGATCTGCATTACGAGGATCATTGCTAAGCTTCTCTTGAATTTCTGCAAGTAATTCCCTCTGCCTGCTTACATTAGTGTGCACGTTTCCATGAGTGCGATTTAGAGCAATTAGAGCCTTTTTGACCTCTTTTATCTTCTGACAAAGAATGGACATAGGATCCCCGTACCAAGTGCTAGCCCAGGCCTTGGCAAATGTCTCCTTGATGCCTTCTAATTCACCCATAAAAGTGAAGTATTGGAAAGGTTTTTTGATTTGCTCTAGTTGGAGAGGGATATTGACCAACAAGGGACAATGATCCATCAAGCCTTTTGATTTAACAAAGCCCACACTGTCAGAGTAGCCATGAATCCAGGAAGAGTTTATAAGAATGCGGTCTAGACGTTTGTTGATAATGTCCTCAGGCCTGTTATTACACCAAGTGAGCAAAGGACCCAAAGTCCTTAGATGACTGAGTTTAGAGTTACTGACACAGTCCTTTAAACTTTCCATGTCTGGAGTCCAGTGTTCCCTGCCTCCACTGACTTCATTAAGGTTAAGAATGGAGTTGAAATCACCAAGGACACACCAAGGTAGAGAAACTTGATTGCTAAGAGACAACAAGTCAGCCTAGAGGGATTCACGCTCATGCGGCTTGTTAAGATCATACACAAAACTGACCACAAACGTAATTTGTTTTTCCAAAAAAAGTGACAAGACAAGTAACATGTTGAGCAGAAAAAGTCATGGTAGTAACATTCCATACAGTCCGATCAAAACCAACCCATATTCTGCCATTATGATGGTGGGTATAATTGAAAAACCACTGCCAAGATTTATTGATACGCTTAGAGATGACCAAAGAGTTATGTGACTTTACCTTTGTTTCGAGACAAGCCATAAGAGAAAGTTTATTAGTGGAAATAAAATGTTTGAGCTCCTTTTGATGAGAGACTTTATTCAAGCCGCGGACATTCCAGGCTGCAAAATTCATTAAAGATTATATTTTTTGGTTGGTTTGCTTGCCAACCTCAAGGAGCTCTTTAAGAATACTGGGGTAGAACCATTTTTGTTTTTGGGTCCCGTAACTTGACTCTTAGTAGCTACTGGAGATGCATCCTCATATGATTGGTGTTTGTTTCTTTTCCTCTGGACAGTAGACAGTTCAATTTCGCCATCTTCCATCTCAGAAAGAGATTGAAAAGCATTAACTAGTTGAAGTGGTTGAGGTTGAGGCTCCCCCATCTCCCCTGTTGCAGCTTGTTTTCCATCCCGTTGTGTAGCATCAAATTCATCTAAGTTGTCATCTTCCAAAACATTATTGTAGCAAATTTGTTGAGCATTTTGAAGTATCTCATCGTCATCCATGACAACTGGGCATCCAAAAAGACGTCCTATAGTGTACGGAACCATTGCTCTGTTAGAAACATAATCCTCATTGTCAGTATCCATTGCATTTGCACTGCTGTTGCCATTGTCGTTCTCATTAGATGGGTGGTGTGTGGTGTTGCCTGTTTTTTTCTTGTTTCTGGGTGTTTTTTTGACTGCTTCTGGGTTGTTGTGACATCTAGAAAGTGAGTGTCCGAATGCCTTGCACAAACTACACGAGTAAGGTAATTGTGAGTACATTGATGACAGTGGTCCAGATGTGGTCTGGTCTAGGGCTTGAGTAAGCCAGTTCAACCTGTATGCTAGCATATTTCAAAGGTTCCATTCGTGCGGTGGCCTCATCAAACTTTAGTGGCTTTCCAACAGCCTTAGCAAGAAGGGTTAGCCCCTCATGAAACCAATACGAGTGTGGAACATCAACAAGACGGATCCAACAGGGCACCCTATCTATCACATTCCTTTTGAAAGTCGAACCCTCCATCCAAGGAATTAAGTACATTGTTTTCCCCCCCATTTGGATCGAATTAAGCGTCAATACCTTGTCTTTCTCTTCCTCAGTGTTGAATCGAAATGTAAAATAGCCTTTAGAGCTATAGTACACACGGTATAGGCCCATGTTGCTCCACATTTTCATTGCCTGCTCTCGAACAAATTGGAAAGAGAAGCTTCCACCAATGAAGTGGCCAATTAAGCTAGTCTTCCACTGCTTCTGTGCATTTACCATGAATTCACGAGGAGGGAATATGTTCGCAGAGCCATCTTCATTGTATGTGACCTCTATGTTCGGAGAGGTTGTGTTTGGAGGTTTAGGTAAAGATTTTTGCAATAAGGAGCTCCAAGTAATAGTTTTTTTAGCTTTACTGGTTTCATCTTCTTCAAGGTTTTTGGGAAGTGGAACACCATTAACAGCTTGAACATTCTCTTGCAAAGTTTCTGGATTAGCATTAGGAATAGAGGTTCCTGAGATAATATTTGAGTTGAGGATATGTGTACCTTGTGCTTGAGTGGTAGATATGGCCGGTTTATGGACTGAGTTCACTTCTTCCGGTGAAGAGTTGCCATGAGTCGCCTTAGACAAAGCATCAGGGCCGCTGACAATGTGCTCTGTACCATCGTTAAGAATGAGTTGGGTTTGCTCGTGGATTCTTTGTCGTGTCCTTGGGGAAAAAGGCTTCCCCATTACATCATCCGAGTTGAGATATTCATTGACCTCAAGGTGTATAGGGGGATAATTATTGATGGCTGACATTGCTGGATTAGCATAGTACCGGCCAATAAAATTGGTGAACTCGTCGGAGTCCATGGAGCCTGAGTGTTCGGAGTTTCGAGACCCCATCAGAGAGAAACAAGAACGGATCTAGAATAACAAACCCAAGAGATGAAAGAGGAGAGAGAGAAGAGGCTGAGAAAAAAGAGCGTGAGGTTCGTGAAGAAGCTAAAGGTGGTGTTAATCGTGGTCAAAGTTGGCCGGAGAAGGGAGGCTAGAGAGAAACATTTTCAATTGATCTTTGAAGCCGCTAAGACTATGTCTTTTTACTTATTACTATTATTATATCCTCTTTCAATGATTTTGTATAAACGAGCACTGTGTAGTTTTGTGACTTTACTTTTGCTTATTTATTAGTAACTAAGTTATACATAGCTTTACGTGGAGTTAAAAGTGGATTTAATAATATAATGATTTTTATGATAAAGCCTCTTCTAAATTTGTTACAGTCCATTATTAAGTATGAGTAATGTTCTTCACCATCATGGTTGTAAAAATCGATAATCGGTATAAATAGGTTGAGTTATCGATTTAAGATTAATCGGGTAATCGGGGATTAATCGGCTAAATCGGGAATTTTTAGAACCATACTCACAATTAGTTATTAAGTTGTTACTTTACTAAGTTTATTCTGTGTTGCCATGTTCACACACCCCACACATTGGCACATGTACTGGTATGTGAATTTATAGTATTTAATGTCTAGATGGTTGTTAGTGGACCTTAGACTTGAACATGGCTATTACACTTTTGCATTCTGAGTAGTCAAGTTGTCCAACACTATATCCATAATCCACTGTAATTAATTAGATACTGTAATAAAACATGTACCAATATCCGTGTATTGTTTATGTAGTCATAATTATCGTTTTGCTTATTAAAATGAATGCATTTAGATTGGTTAATTATTAAGCCATGATTAATAAAATAATTTAGTGTTAAGATAGTAATTATGAAAGAAATGTCAAGGATCTGTAAGGAATTAATATAGGGGAGTGTACGGTCAATTAGCTCGTGTACATGCTAACTGAAGTGTAGGTTATTAATATTTTAATAATAAAAATGTATTTAATAATAAAATTTAAAAGAATGTATTTTAATTATAAATTATATTTTGTAATTAGATTGGGAGGCGGGTGTTTAGCGCGTCATTGTGGATATTGTTGGTATTTGTGATTGCTAATTTCGAGGTACGGATTCTCTCTCCTTTTTATTCAGCGCTACTCATCTTAGGATTAATTATATTAAATTTGTTTTGTCCTCAAATCGGTTCACTTGGTTTTAATTGTTTTGACTATCCTGATTTTGAAAAATATTTTGATTCGTTGACTTTGGAAAGTAATTTTTATATCTGTTTTGAAATATTTAAGTATCTGTTTCTGCGACTTTCTCAAATTTTGCAAATTATATATTTGTTGAAAATGCTCAAATATCTGTTACTGTGATTTTAAAGATTTTGTGAAATATTTTATTTGAACCCTTAGCGATATAGGGTATACCGAGTTAACCAGCTGTAGGGGTACTACAGCCATGTCATTGCGGCACCAGTGACATGACACTTCCGTGGAAGTGTGATTGGTCACGGCGTATCCTTCTGATATTTGTTTAAGGATACGTGGGTGCACCCAAAGTTTGATTTGATTTGTGATTTGATTTGGCGGTGACGTTGTATATGCCGTACACGTTATCCGATTTGTTGCACACATTAGGTACCCTATGATGTGTGTATTTGTATCTGTTTTGTTTCTGATCTCGGTATGAAATATCATAACCCCTCGTTGCTTCAGCCAAGTATATTTTCAAAATAAATGTTTATAACTGTCAAATATACATATCTGTTTTCCTGTTTTAAAAACTGTATTCCAAATCCGTACCGGGCGATTGGCTCATGCCGTATTCTTTTTCTGGCAGGTGCTTAGGGGGATCTGGGACTGTGTGATGGAGAGCTACCCTTATTCCATTGATTAGGACTTGTTAACTTCTAGCATTATTTAGACTTGAAGATTTATTTAGAAATTATTTTAGTGCTCTGTTGTAGGTTATGGATTTTAAGTAATATCTCCTCCCATTTTAGGAAGGGGGCGTTACAACTTATCTAATGATAAATAATTTTTAGAATAGGTTGGAAATTGGAGGAAACCATAAGGATGTAATAGAATTGACCACATACTTTAATCAAAACACAATATTTTTTAGCTTAACTTTGTAAAGTAGTAAGTAGTAAGCCATACACACAGGAAGCAGCTTTTCCTTTTTCACACTAAAGTATAATCCGCCTCTTCATTGTTTCAAATTGGTCAAATATTAAAATGGTCTCAAACCCAGATATTATTTTCATCATGGATCATTTGAATCATTAAATTATAATAAATATTAAATAAATACTTCAATATATGTTTGGAAAGTAAAAATAATTTTTTTTAAGTTACTACATATTTTTCTTGAATGCAACCACAATCAAATGAAAAGTTGCTACATTCTAGTATTTCGGATAATATATGTAGATTTTTAAAACTTTATTTATTATTTATTTTTAATTTTATAATTATTTTTTGATTTAATTAAAAATAAATAGTAAATAAAGTTTTTTAAATCTAAATATATAATTTAAAATACTAAAAATCATAATTTCTCATGTAATTACAATATCATTCAAAAACAATTACAAAACTCAACAAGACTACTTATTCCACTATGATATTTAACCGTTCCAAATTCTAGTAAAAGAAAGTTGTGCTGTTGATTCATTATGGGCTTTTTTTTTTCGCAAAAGATTCATTATGGGCTTTTGTGGGTTAATAAAATACTCAAAATCCAGCCAACAATAAAATCAAATTTAATATTTGACAACTTATTAAAATCAAATAACTTACAATTAATTGAATCACGCGTGTACAATTGCATGTTATGTACAAGCATAATCTTACCCTTTTTTTTAGGGCCAAGACAAGTGCATTAATCAAGAAAAATTGTTGTCTGAGAATTACATAGTGAGAGATCTCAGTTGGACAGCGATTCACCGACATTTTTCTAAACCAAATGGCACAAATTTAGCAAGGCAGTGTGCAACTTGCCACTCCTTTTAACATGACTCCAATCTATCATATTAAAATTACTTTACTGAACTTTAAAATTTAGTACTGACTAGCTTATAACCCGTGCAATGCACTTGTTTTTCTTTTACTTTTAATATGTTAGAAATTTTATTTTATGTTACAATTATATTTTTATATAATCATTATTTACAATATTTTATTTTAAATTTAATTCAAAAAAATTGATATAAATTTAATTAATGATATGCATGCTTTAAAACTTATATTATAAATTTAAAATAAATATGTCGTTGCTGGAATTCGAACCTTAAATTTTAATAAATTAATTTAATCATATAATATATCTAATCATTAGATCTAACAGTTATGATTTTTTAGTAAAAATCTAACGGACTGTGCTATTACTAAAAATCATCAAATAAAAGTAAACATTTTTTAATTAAAAAACACAATCGACTAATTATCATTAATTATATTATTTATTTTAATAATTAGGATGATCGTGCCAAAAACCGAACCGACAAACTTTCGATGCCCGTGCAATACACGAGTTTCTTTTACAATGTTATAAATTTTATTTAATATTACAATTTTTTTTTTATAATCATTATTTTTAATAATTTTTTCAATTTCAATTTAATATAATGTTTTATGTTATACTAATGTTTCCTTATTAGAAACAACATATGCGGATTTTAAATAATTTGATTAATAATTCAAAATATGGTGTGATATTTTCGAGTATATAATAATGATTGTAAGATTAGTTTTAAATCAAAAAGGTAACGTATTTTAATTCAAAAGGAAATATTAATGATTGGACGATATGATACGATTGATTATTTATGTGCTTATAAAAGGTAATATTTTCAACTAAAATTAAATGTGAAAAAGGCAATCGATTAATTAACATTAATTATACTATGTTATTATTTATTTTAGATGTTTTATTAGTATAGATATAGTATATATTTTCCTTTATAATGAAGGGTAAATTAATAAATTCACGAACTACCAAAAAACAGGTACCAAAAATCTAACGGTCTATGATACTACTAAAAATCATCAATAAAGTAAACATTTTTTATTTAAAAAAGACAATTGGCTAATTATCATTAATTGTATTATTTATTTTAATAATTAGGATGACCGTGCCAAAAATTGAAACGACAAATTTTCAATGCCCGTGCGATGCACGGGTTTCTTTTATTATGTTATAAATCTATACTATTATATAAAAGGCTAAACACTAAAATTTGGTTGATCGGTACGGTACCTGTTGATTTTAATTATTTACCCTTACTTAATTACACATAAAATCCATTCTATTAAAAAATCAATTTCCTTTTTCAGGTTAAATATATTAACTTTTTTATTTTTAAATAACTAAATAATTTCCTTTTTCAAGTAACATACAATATCTTTTATATTTCATTTAACTAAAATTTCTCATTTACTAATCAATTTTCTTTTTCAGGTTAAACATATTATTGTTAACTCAATATCACGCAAGTATACGTGGTCACAAGTAATATAATTCAAGTTGGTTCCACAGAGATCTGGTTAAGTTTCTATTCAGTTAATGCACCTATTCAACAATGTATGGTTTTAATTCACTGCTAAGACAAATAACAAATTGGGGTTTTAATTAACTAAACTAACTAAGATACAAATTACACTACACCAAAAACGTACATATGCAACGCCATGTTTACTGTTGCTTTAGGCCAAAAAAGCGTTGCGTTAGACCTAATGCAACACCAGGGGGTGCAACGCTTTTTGGCATCTAAAGCAACATCAATAAGCGTTGCATCTGACATGTAATGCAACACCACAACAAGCAAATGCAATACCAAAAAGGCGCTGCATTAGACATTAGATAAAATTCCAATCCACGTCATTAAGTGGGTCCCACTAGCTTACCACATCATCAATAGGTCCAGCTGGCATGCCACGTCAGCAACAGTCCAGTTGGCATACCACGTCAGCAACAGTCCAGTTGGCATGCCACGTCAACATGTGGGACCCACTTGCAATGTCAGCATGTGGGACCCACTTGCCATGTCAGTAGTGGGGCCTACCATGCCACGTCAGTTGTAGGTCCCACATTCCCCGTCAGTAGTGGGTCCCACATGCCATGTCAGCACTGGGTCCTATATGCCACGTCAGCACTAGGGCCCACAGCCATGTAATGCAACGCTTTTATTTGCTTTTTAAAACACTAGAATCTTATCAAATGCAACACTATATTTACCAAATGCAACAATAAAATATCTAATGCAACATTGAAAATATCAAATGCAACGCTTTAATTAAAATTTCTGCAATATTCTATTTTTTACATAAAGAAACCCATCAAAATACATTCAAAGCCATCAAAAACATTCAACCAGCCACCAAATAGTTACAATCATCCACACCAACATCATACTAATACCTAATTAAACCATTACTAATACATCCAAAAGGAATCCAACATCATACTAAATTAACAAGCACATACGATTAAGTCAAAATTTTAAAAGTACGAAATGACCATGTTTAGGTATAAGGGCCAATCAACTTCTCTTTGCTTCTCAGGTACATTCGCTTCAACAAGTGGCTGTGACTCGGTTGCATTCATTGTGCTATGCTGCTTAACAGCACATCTGTTCAACAGTCTCCTTCCTTCCGTGAATTCTGTTTTACATTTCTGCAAAACAGAAAACAAATAGCCATAAATAGAAGTAGCCGTAAATAAAAATAGCCGTACAAATTATTCTTCCAAAGTCTATAAACCAACTACTAATTACTAGTCACGACACAATATAGTAACATGTAATAGTGGTATAAATTATGTCACAATAATACAAATCATCGGACTAAGTGATACTAATCAACAGTTTGAATTCTTAATTAGTTTACATTTAAGCACGTATGGTAACCCTGAAATATATATCCAAAGGTTGTTACGTCGCCCTGAAATCAACTTCTATGGCATACTTTTAACGATAGTTAAACAATCAAATGTGTCATGCAGCATTATATTTTCCAATTAATTGTCAACAAGTAAACACTAACATGTCACTGATGTTGCAAATCTGAATGCCATAATATTCATTTTAGTAAAATTAGGGATGAGAAACACAATGACTACAACATATATCAGCTTTACATAAATATAAATCAAATTTACAAGAAGAGACAGTTCAAGTACCTTGTAGAATCCATGACTGTATAACGGTTCTACTGTATTGCTGAAACCTTTCAAGACATACATCATCCAGTCTCCTCCTCCTGATAGGAAGACATAGGATAAGATAAGGACAGAAACATAATATAAAACAGCAGATCGGGAAGAGTCGGACATAAAAAATTTTGATTTCGTAATATGAGTTTAACAACCAAAGTTGAGACTGTTAGATTATTAGATAATAAAGAGAATGATGGGCATAAACATGTGTACGATGAAATGCACAACTAAATTGTAAGCCACATTGCCACAATATCAGTATTTTACCTTCCACGACTAAGAACCGTTGGGCAAATACAATCCCTTGTCAAGGACATTGTAAAGCTTCGACTAACAACAGGATTGAAATTGAGGAGACGATGGTATAGATCAATTGGATTCGATGTTCAAGAAGTGCTGACAACTGATTGGAATCGTTCAAAGACAGGCTTAATTACAAGTGAAGCATTATGACAATTATCATTAGTACAAAATAAATACTCGTACAAAAAAAATGATTGTGTTTCTTTAGATAAAATTGTTGCAACTGGTATTCGAATATACGCACAAAACTCAGAGCAATGGCAATGTGAATAGGTCTACCTAATATGGTAAAGCATCAAAATCAGGAAGTTCTGGAATACAAGGGTCTAGATATAATGGAGAATCCTTTGGTATCGGAGGCGCTAGCGTGAGAAAGTGATTATTAAAGCCTCCGTTTTCTTTGATAATATTCTTTCTTTTGTGCTCAGATATTCTACTTGAACCTGAAGGCCCTTCTCTGAGAAGCAGTACATGAAAACAATGTTATTTTACAAAACAAAAGCAGTGGCATACCAAACGTGGGATCTACTTGTGAAAGTTTAGGTTACATAAGAACAGGATGGGCTTGTACAAAATCAAATGTACCGTCACTACTGAATGTTGCTGATTCATCTGTTCTAGGGATATGGATGTGGGAGGACATTTGCAGTTGAAAGAGGGGACTGATGCATCATCTACAGTGAACGGACACGATCTCTTTAAGCCAGCCATCTGTGCATTGTCACGATTAATTCACCATATCTGAACAAGGTATGCATCGTTTAGTGTGTTTAGAACCAATATTAGGGTGGAAAATTTATGTACAAGATGTTATTTGCATTCTCTATAACAATATATCATCTAACAGAGTACATTTAAATTTATGTGAACAGAGGAAGACCAGATTGCAGATGTTCTACTAAATGTGAGGATTAAGGAAAACAAATATTGTGCAGAAAAAGTTGGACAAGGGAATAAGAGGAAGAGAAGCTTACTATCTCTTCCGCTGGCCACAAAAGCTTGGATTTGTTACCACGATATCTTTTGTTAGGAATAATTCATAAGTTGTGATGTTAAGAATAGAATTTTGCTAATACTTCTTGTATATCCTGATCTTATAAATGATTTAGCACTTTGTTTAGGATATATGTGTTAAACAGTAATCTGTAGAATTTAGTCAGGAACAGTGCGTCAGAGACTACTTATCAGGAACAGTGTTTCGGGGACTACATGTCAGGAATAGAGGAACAGATCTTGATACATTAAGTCAGATCCTGATCAAATACTGATGGGATAATCAGATCCTGATGCAATGGGAAATCCTGATATCAGTCATGTTATTGATGATGTCAGTCATGCTACTGATGATGTCATTATGGATGCTACAGAAACTGGCAAGTGCTATAAAACAGGATCGTTGTTTTGGAAAACAAGCAAGAAGATATCGTGAAAGAAACGAATTCTCTATTGATGGAAACTATCAACTGGACGGCAGAACATTGTCATAGATAGATTATAATTCTGTTATTAGTTAATAGGTAGCATTATAAATACTCTCTCATCATTGTAAAAAGTGTGCGAGAGTAAGCGAGTAAGTTCGTAAGATTTGTATTCGAGAGTTTGAAACAAACAGAGTGAGAGATTTATATTGTCAGCAGCTGCTAAAGGTATTGTACACCTTTGGTAGAGTTTGTATTTGATTATTTTAATACAAACAAAGTTTGATTCATTTGTTTATTCTTGTTCATATAATCAAGCAAAAATCAGACACGATTATATAACTTGTATTCAACCCCCCTTCTACAAGTTATTCGAGTTAACAATTGGTATCAGAGCAGGTTGATTTCGAATAATCATAAAGATCTGCAATCATGTCTGGTTACAAGGATGGTAATACTAAGATCCCTATGCTCAAGAGAAACGAATATACTCTATGGGAAGTGAAGATGTTGCATCACTTGGAAGCAACAGATCCTGATTATCTTGACAGAATCAGAGATGGGCCTTTTGTTCCAACAAGGCTTGTTTCTCAAGCAACTGTCGAAGGAAAAGTTGTTTCAGAACATACAGCAGAGAAGCCTAAATCTGAATGGACAGATAAGGAAAAGGAGAACGTTCTTAAGGATGCTAAAGTAAGAAACATACTATTCAACAGTCTTGACTCTGTTCTCACTAACTATGTTCTCTCGTGTAAAACTGCTAAGGAGATATGGGACAATCTAAAGGTTCACTGTGAAGGAACTAAACTTGTCAGGAAGAATATGAGGACACTTCTCATACAACAGTATGAGTACTTTGAATCCAAGTCTGGTGAGTCACTTACTGAAACCTTTGATAGGTTTACTAAACTCATCAATGAGATGGCCATGCATGGTAAATATTATGACTTGGAGGATATGAATAAGAAGTTCATGAAAGCTCTTCCTGATTTCTACAATGAGAAGATATCTGCAATTGAGGAAGCTAATGATCTTGATGAGATATCATTAGAAGCATTTTATGGAAAATTGAGAGCTTATGAACTTGACAGGCAGCAGAAAAAGAGCAGGAGTGAAGGAAAAATGAAAACTGTTGCACTCACTGCTCAGTCTGAATCAATGAAGATTCAACAGAAGAAGAATGACAAAGGCAAGAGTACAATTATCAAGCTTGATAAAGCCAAAATCAAGTGCTTTAACTGCAGTGAGCTTGGACACTTTGCTAGTGAGTGCAAGAAGCCTAGGAATTCAGGAAAGGGTAATGCATTCATGGTCACACAGAAGGATTGGCCAGAATCCAGTTATTCTGAAGATGAATTGGATTATGACAACATTGCATTGATGGCAAGTGCTTCAGACAAGCCTGGATCTCTAAAGAAAACTTCTTCATCTTCTGTTAAGGTATCACTTCACTCTCTTGATTCATTTGATAGCTTAGATTCTGATGATATTAGATCTATTCATGTTGAGTTTAAGAATCTTATGGCTAATTTCAAAATTCTTGCTAGTGAAAAAGATGAACTCAAGGCTAAGAAGGATGAATTAGTTAGTAGAAATAATTTTCTTGAATCTGAGTTAATTCAAATGGAAGAATATAAGTTAAGTTCTGATAAAGCTAAGCATGATTATGGTGTTATTCTTGAGGCTTATGACTATGTCAGAAAAGAACTAGAGGAAGAGAGAGATATGATTAAAACCATTAACAATTCTGGTAAAAAGACTCAAGAAATCATTGAAAATCAAATTTTGGGTAAAGTTAATGGTTTAGGGTTTGATAAGGCTAGGCAAGAAGATACTGTAGCTATTGTCAGTGATGGTAGTAAAACTGAAGTTAGCACATCTAAGTCTGAAGGTAAGAAGATAGTTTCTGAACCTAAACATGTTAAATTTGTTGATTCTAAAGGTACCCCAGTTGTGCACAAAAGAATCAACAATAGCAATTCAGATGAAAGAGTGTTAGAAAAACCAAAGAATGTAAACATAGGTTTTCTGTCTAAGTCTTAGTTGAAACAGAGACTAGAAAGTATTTTAGAGTCTAGCAAGATCAGAAGAAATAGGAATGGAAAAGAAGGTATTAACGAAGAGAATAATTACAAAAATGTACCTGATGCACCTAGGAAGAAATTCTATAAATGTGGAAATCATAATCATTTGGCCCTAGACTGCAATCAAAAACCTTCTTGGAAAACTGAGTCCGGATTCCCCAAGACTCAGAGAATTCAATACCAACCACAAGAACCTTGTTATCATTGTGGTAGTTTACTTCATTCCATTTATATGTGTAAGGAATATCATGAACTGTATTATGACTATTATTCTCTGAAATCTGAAACTCCAAGTCACAAACAGTTTGTGAAATCTAAGTCTAAGGTTGACTCTGCAACAGGTAAATCAAAAGCAAAATCTTCAAAGCCTGTTGGTTCAAAAGTTAGTAAGAAAGGATCCAATCAAAGTTGGGTCCTAAAAAATTCTAACTAGCTACTTTTTGTTTGCAGGGCATTGGAAAGAAGCATTCAATTATCTTGGACAGTGGATGCTCTGGACATATGACTGGAAAGAAGTCCCTGCTTACAAAGTTTGAGAGGAAAAGCTGGCCCAGTAATATCCTTTGGAGATGTCAACAAAGGAGAAACTCTGGGATATGGCTCAATTATTTTGGGGAATGTCATCATAGAAAATGTAGCACTGGTTGAAGGCTTGAAACACACACTTTTAAGCATAAGTCAACTGGGTGATAAGGGTTACCAATCAATCTTTGACAGTAAGGGATGCAAAATCTTGAATATGAAGAATGGAGACATTGTTCTGACTGGTCAGAGACATGGTAACATATATGAAGCCAGCTTGAGTGACACATCTAAAGGAACTATCAGATGTCTTTACAGCAAGGCATCAAATGATGAAAGCTGGAATTGGCACAAGAAGCTCTCACATCTCAATTTCAAGAAGCTTAATCAACTTGTTAAGCATCATCTGGTGAGAGGCCTACCTCAGGCAAACTATGTGCAAGATGGACTTTGTGATGCTTGTCAGCTTGGTAAACAAAGAAGAACCACTTTCAAGACCAAGATAGAAAATTCAATTACCGAACCATTTCACATGCTGCAACTTGATTTATTTGGTCCAGTAAACATTATGTCTATCAATAAGAAAAGATATGCTCTAGTTATAGTGGATGACTACACAAGGTTCACATGGGTATTCTTTCTACACAACAAGGATGAAGATCCTCAGCAAATCATTGAACTTGTCAAGAATATTCAAAATAGCTCTGAGTACAAGGTAAAAGTGCTCAGAAGTGACAATGGTATAGAATTCAAGAATTCTACAATGGAGGAGTATTGTGCAGACAGTAGAATTATTCAACAGTTTTCTGCACCTGGAACACCTCAACAAAATGGTGTAGTAGAAAGAAAGAACAGAACTCTAATAGAGGCAGCAAGAACCATGCTTGCAGATGCAAAGCTTCCAACCTATTTCTGGGCAGAAGCTATCAACACTACATGTTTCACTCAAAACTGTACCTTGGTAAATGCTCATGGCAAGACTCCCTATGAGATGATCAAATGAAAGAAACCAAGTGTGAAATACTTTCACATCTTTGAATGCAAATGCTATGTCCTGAAAGTTCATCCAGAACAAATTGGGAAATTTGAAGCCAAATCAGATGAAGCAATCTTTCTAGGATATTCAGCATCAAAAGCCTTCAAAGTATACAATCTCAGAACTCACATTGTTATGGAATCAATTCACGTTGCATTTGATGATAAGAAGTTTGGAATTTTGCAAACTGATGAAAGCCATGACAATCTGGAATTTGAAAATCTTAAGTATTCTGAGATTCCCTCCAGCAATGATGAAGGTTCTCCAGAGGAAATCTCTATTGCTTCTCAAAGGAATGCTACTGCTGAGGGGGAGCAATTCAATCAAGGAGAACATAGAACTGATCAGGATCAGACTGGTCATTCAGAGTCTACTTCATCAGGAACTAATCCTTCAGAGTCTAATGAAGGAAGATCAGGAACTAGCAGCAGTACTGAATCCACTGATTCTACTGATCAATGGGGAGCTTTTGAGGGCAGAGAAAGTTCTTCTACAAGAAATACCACTAACTTAGGGGGAGAGTCTAGCAGGAGCAATCTACCACCTGTTAGAAAATGGACAAGGGATCATACTGAGGATTTGATTATTGGTGATCCAAATAATGGTTTCAAACTAGAAGGTCAATTCAAAAAGAATGCTTGTACAGTTGTTTTCTCTCAAAGAATGAACCTAAGAAGGTTGAAGAAGCCTTACAGGATCCTGATTGGGTAATAGCAATGCAGGAAGAATTGAATGAATTTGAGAGGAACAAAGTTTGGAAACTGGTACCAAGACCTAAAGATAGATCCATTGTTGGTGCTAAATGGGTTTTCAGAAATAAGCTAGATGAATCTGGTATGATTGTAAGAAACAAAGCAAGACTGGTAGCCAAGGGTTATTCTCAGGACGAAGGAATTGACTATGATGAAACCTTTGCACCTGTAGCAAGATTGGAAGCAATCAGAATGTTTCTTGCATTTGCAGCTCATTCAAAATTCAAGGTATACCAGATAGATGTAAAGAGTGCTTTTCTAAATGGCAAGCTTGATGAGGAAGTGTATTTGGAACAACCACCTGGTTTTGTTGATCCAAAGTTTCCAAATCATGTCTACAAACTTGACAAGGCACTCTATGGACTGAAGCAGGCACCAAGAGCATGGTATGAGACTTTGTCTAAATTTCTTCTTGAAAATGGCTTCACAAGAGGTACAATTGACAAAACTCTATTCTTTAGAAAGATAAAAGGTGATTTGCTTTTAGTTCAAATTTATGTTGATGATATTATATTTGGTTCTACTAATGAAAAGTTATGTGCTAAGTTTAGCAAGCTTATGCAGTCTAAATATCAGATGAGCATGATGGGTGAACTAAATTACTTTTTAGGCTTGCAGGTCAAACAGACTGTGATTGGTATTTTCATTAATCAATCAAAGTATATCAAAGATCTTTTAAAAAGGTTTGACTTTCAAAATTGTGCAATTGCAAAGACACCCATGGCAACAGCCACTAAGCTAGACTCTGATCCTAAGGGAAAGAGTGTTGATAACACTAGCTATAGAGGCATGATAGGTTCACTGTTATATTTAACTGCAAGTAGACCAGATATAATGTTCTCTACCTGTTTATGTGCTAGATTCCAAAGTGATCCTAAGGAATCTCATTTAATTGCTGTGAAGAGAATTTTTAGATATCTCAAGGGAACTCCAAATCTTGGTTTGTGGTATCCAAGAGAATCTGATTTCTCCCTAATTGGATATTCAGATTCTGGTTATGCAGGGTGTAAAATAGACAGGAAAAGCACTACAGGTACATGTCAATTCTTGGGAAACAGATTGATTTCTTGGGCAAGCAAGAAGCAGCAATCAGTTTCAACCTCAACTGCAGAAGCTGAATACATTGCAGCAGGCAGTTGTTGTGCTCAACTCCTTTGGATAAGAAATCAGTTGATGGATTATGGTATGACACTTAGTAATATTCCTATGTTTTGTGATAATACTAGTGCTATCAAAATTGCAGAAAATCCAGTTCAGCACTCAAGGACTAAGCACATTATGTCAGGTATCATTTTATTAGAGAACATATTGAAAATGGTACTGTGGAACTTCATTTTGTTCCTACTTACAAACAGCTTGCAGATATTCTAACTAAACCACTTGATGAGGCCACATTCATTAGATTGGTTAGTGAGTTAAGAATGTTAAATTTTTATATCTTTAAAATCTGCACAAGTAGCAAGGTATGTTGTTTCAGCTTGTAGACTTGATATTTTGTCAGGATCTATACTTGATTGATAAATTCTTAAGCTGTAACACTTTACTTTGATAAATTACAGTATGATAGACTTGTTAATAAACATCAGGATTGCTATCAGTATGCTGACGTCATCAGTATTGACATCAGGATTGTATCGTCAGTATCAGGATTGTGAAATTTGTGTGTCTTACTATTCCAAATTTTGAAGTTCATGTTATTTAGTGGTTCAATTCTGAGTTTTGTTAAGTCTATGTTAGCAAGTTTTATTACATACATAATGATAATTTATATCATTATTCATGACAATCAATAAACAACGATAGACAAGTAGATATTAAGAAAACTTGTATTTTCATTAATCAATAGCATTACATACATGAAAATGAAATACAATTCTTCTTTTTGTCTAACTACTACTGATAATTCTATTCTTGTCTAAAGTTGTTGCTGCTTCAATCCTCAACGATCGACTTCAGGACAAGGAGCATCTCAAGAATGAATTCCTTGTCTGGGCGACTTGAATGAGAGGAGCTGACTCATCTTTATGCTTATTGAAGAAGATGAATAGCATCTCCATCAAGATCAACCTCAGACTCTTCACCAAATTCTTCATCCTCAAGGAGTGAAGAGATTAGAGGAGGATTGTATCCAACTGGTAGATGTTTTAGAGGAGATTTGTGGAAATCATCTGGGTTAAGATTAACCATATTTAACTTGATGAGAAAAGTTATCTCTTCTAAGAGATAGTTCACTTGCTCCTGATCATCAAGAGTAAAGAACTTCTCAGTGGTAATGAACCAAAAGCTAGGGTTCATATGAAGTTTTGGGTTGAAAGCCATGATGGAAAGAGAAAAGAATGAAAAGGTTTTGGAGAATGGCATAAGACATCGGTTTCTTTTATAGAAAGTCGTGGGAAGCTGAACAGTCATTTGGGAGATATCAATGCATTCAGTCATAATTATGTGTGACTGTATTTCTTGTATTTTCAAGAAATATTGAATGAATTTAACCAATTGATTTTGTTATTTCTTTTTCAGGTAAAAGAAAATGCCATGTGGAAACTCTATTTAGTCTCTGGAATCAGGATGATATTAATCAGGAATACGAGTGTGTTCACATCAGGATTAGTAATTCTTTTTATTCAAAAATCACATTAAATTGTGTGATTATTCTGATGAGTAGATCAAATCGGGAAAAGGAAACTGATCAGTATTGATTTTTATCTTGTTTTTACCTTGAATTATTTACTTGAAATTATTTTTGGATTTTATTTTCCAAAAGTCATGGGTAACTGCATTTTTTTCAGGGACTGACACCTGTCAACCTACGTGTCAACGTGGGATAATGGGTCTGAAGAATTTTTGAAATATAATTATTTTGACACTCTAATCATGTAATTGCTTTCTCTAATTTCATTCTCTAAAGTAAAAACACTCTCGAGTTCTCAAAATCACTAATCAATTTCAAAGATTTCTTAAGTTCTTTTCAGATCAAAATGGCAACTCAAAGAAGACTACCCAAATCAGTAGCTTTCAATTTTGGTGACTTTGATTTTATGATGAACAATCAGGTTGCAGCTATCACCAACAAGGAAGGGGTGTCAACTGATTTTCACCCGATAATGGACTTTATGGCGAAAGGACCATTAAGCTATGCCTTGAAAGCATCTCCACAAATTAATCAAGTAGCTGTTTCACAAGCTTGGGAGAATGCTGAGGTAATTGATTCTACTTGATGAGTGGGTATTTTATTCACTTAAAACGTTTCCATTTGGCTTAAAACGAATTTTTGTACTCAAGTTGTGGTATTTTTGATCTCTTTTAAGGGTATTGTGCAGGAATATCAATCACAGGTGTTAAAGGAATGAAGCGGAGCAATCGGAGCGCAAATCGGAGTTGTAATGAAGAAAAGGGGAAAAAATCCAGTTGCTGAACAGAAGGCACGGCGCGGCAGCGCCGTGTTTGTGCTTGATTATGGCACGGCAGCGCTGGGATTGCTGAGAAGGCGCGGCAGCGCCGTGTTGGAGCTCTTGGATGGCGCGGCAGCGCCGACTCTTCTGACGGGAAACTCCTGTTTTGTTGATTTTTCGAGATAAAGTCAAAAATTAAATTCCTTTCGAATTTCTTGCACCTGGAGGCCTATATAAAGAAAGAAAAACCCTAGAATAAGGAGGTCTGACCACATATTTTATTTATGGAGTTTTGAAGCACGAAGAAGCGAGGAAGAAGATAGTGTTCAATTTATTCTTGTATTCTTCCTAGTTTGTGGATGCTTGGTTTTGGTGTATTCTTTAGAACCCTTGTTATTTATTTAAATCATTATTCGTTTTCTTCTATCATGTTTACATTGGAACCCATGGTGACGATTAGTTTGATTATGAACTAATTCGTTGTCATGGGGCTTTAGCGGATTTATTCATGAAGTTTATTTGTTGAATCTTCTCACTACAAGAAAAGGGTCAATAGACATCAGTTTATGGCCGATGTCTATGTTATTTTCCATGTGATGTCTAGGTCGGAGATGTCTATTCTAGAATCGGCCAGAAACTGATGTCTGTACTAACATAGACATGGGTATTTACTTCAATACACATCAGTTGTTCTACAAAATAGGTTACATATAATTAATTTTATAAACAACTTGCATGCCTTATATTCAAGAAAACATATAATAAACTAGGTTATTTTTCACATACACATCACTTTCTTTTTTTGTAAAAGATGTCTATTTGGATGTTAGACATCATAATTTTAGCAGATAAAGTGATGTCTATAGTAGTCTTAGACATCATCCTATACTGATGTCTAATGTACTTATAAACAGCGGTTTTTTCACAAAAAAAATGATTTATATTGTTCTATTAGACATCTATGTCAAATAATTAAACTGATGTTGTATTTGATATTTTACATCACCTTTCTTCATATTAACTGTTTTCTTTTATTGTTATAGTCATCTCTTTAATTTATTAAACTATTGTCTTTTTCTTGTTTAAACATAACCTGCTGCATTGAATAAATATAATCATCCAAAATAAACTCATCCAAAAATAGATAAGAATTTCTCAATTGTCATTGACAAAATTAAAATCAATGTCATCAACATCCAAATTACATAAACTGCATATCCGAAGTACCAAATCCAAGGTAAGTAAACATGACTACATATCCACAAAATGAACTAAACTCATAAAAGTACCCATCCACAAAACAAAGTACATAACCTGCTTAACTAGTTCACAAATTAGCCCAAGCTGAGAAGTAGTGAAGCCAGATTAATGTGCCTGAGAGAGTGGAAGCTGGGCATCTGAGAGAGCACTATCATGACTCCTGTCACGATTTCTATAAACTGATATAGTTTCCAAGACCCATGAGGATCAATTTCTTGGTACATGATCTAGAGAAGTGAAAAGAAAGACATGATTCAGGATTAATGATATCACATGTAAATGATAATATCTAAAATAATTATGATGCATCTAATACGAGAGTTCAAGTTCTATAATTATGAATGTCGAGTGTAGTGATGCCTCTTGCTTACATATGCTACTCAAATATGTTATCTATGAAGTTTCAAAGCTAATCATACTTTAAGGTGAACGGACTTATTTTACTGTGGTTATCCAATAACGTACCACAGAAAAGAAGAACTTGTGATATCTTTTGATATTGCATATACCTGAAGGCAATCTCCTGCAAGCAAGATAACACCAATTGATATACCAGTGTTGATTGCTGTTTGACTGGATATTACAAAATAAAACATCCAGCCAGACCCTGTAAGAGTGTGAGTTCAAGACATGTCAATGAAATCTAAACCCCATGTTTCAGTTCATATAACACTCCATAGTTCCAAAACTGGGACTGCCGGTTACAATCATCAAAATTGTCATATTACCACAAAGCAGCCATGCTCATGTTATCAAATAAACAACAAGGGCTTAAAAAAGGATTGTAAGAAAACAATATACTTAATTTCATTATCTTGGCAAGTAGTTTTAAACTGTATGCACTTTCACCTTACAGGAAGATTTAATAATGTTTAGGATCCTGCCTAAAAGATAGCTTATTTAATTATTTTTCAAACAAGAAAATCAAGGCTGACACAGTAGAGTAACTATGGATCAGGTTAATGAAGTTGTCTCTATAAGGTCTCACAGAAACTTTGAATGTGGTTAGCCCACAAAAACTATTGGCAATGACACAAATACAGCTTATTAGTTTAAGCACTGCAAGTGTATCAACTTCTACCAATGATATTCGGATATATAGAAAGAGTCAGGGACATTCATGAAAATTAAATTTGATAGTGTTATATATAAATTTCTATATCACTATACTTTCTCAGCTTTCAAAAGAGCTGACATTGAAATGAAGGTCCAACAAAAACAAGCGGACTGAGATAAGCTAAATTTCAGGTAGAACTGAAACCCAACTTCAAAACCTTGGAGGTCAGGAGGGCATGAGGAGGCATCAGTAACTAGTTGTGTTTTCAAAGCAACTGAATTGTAGGTCCAACAAAGAATGGGTTGAGACAACTTAAATTTTAGGTAGGACTGAAAACCCAACTCCAAACCTAAAGGAAGGCAATGGTGTGGGCATCAAAGTTCAAACTGTCATTTTTAGGCTACTTGAGATGTTCATCTCTAAGAAGGTAAATTAGCACACCTACATCATAGTCATGCCCTTCCGAGTGGCACATGCCTGAATGTTTGGTTTGATTGATTTATTTCTGAGAAGGTGAGTAAGAAGCCTCATAATTTCAAGACTTTAAGTACTGATATTTAAAATAAGTATTCTGCCATCATACATCCACATCACCTACCCACCCAGATGTCTACATAATAACTATTTGTGATCCCCACCAGCCACCAGGTACTATCATTCCTCACCTCACATTTTCACTTCTCTGTAGGTGAAATGATTTTCGCAATTGCTCTCATAGGCAGAAGGAAGAAACTTTAGCTTTTGTCGTGAGGATCATAGAATCTAATGATATGTTTGGCAACTTATAACACAACTAAAATTAAGGATTCAATGATAGCCTAGTGACAACTGGTAAAGCCACAAAGCTTCTTCCCTTTCTTCCATGACCATAGTCATGTGTTCGAGTCCTCACTTCCCTCTCCCCGTACACACTTAAAATTCTACTATATTGAAAACATATCATCTATAAATAATCAGCTAAAACTTCAATTGAACTGCATTTCAGCAAGCTTCTATCGGATTTTCCAAACAAGCATAAATTATGTAAATATAAATCGAAAGTAAATTACCTAAAACATCAGCCGCTAGTTCCCTGAAACGGATATGTCGACGACCAGACTTTTCGCAATGCTCAAGCACAAGAGACATGAGATAGTAAGAATAGAAAGTAACAGCTCCCATTAACGTCAAGGAAAAGAACCCAAGTCCCCATCCCATTCCCCTGAAAGCAAACGGCAATGACAATATCGTCGGCCCAACTATTTCGGTTGTCAAGTGAAATCCAGCATGCCACCATTCCCGTAATCAACACATCCATTGTCATACATGCATTAATACACACACATTAAACAGGCGCACACACATATATCAAGCTAATTTAAAATTAACCTAATCAAACACGTATACAAACTAATTTAAAATTAACCTAATCAAAGCGATTAATACTGATACAAACCAGTTCACAAATATATGTACAAACCCATTTAAAATTAACCTAATTAAATCAAATAATATAGACAACAACCCAAACAAAATATATACAAACAAACCAAATTATAATTAACCCAATTAAAGCTTAAAAATCGAATAAATGGAGCAATTACCTGAATTAGGTAGATACTCTTACTAACTGAAGAGCAAATCAAGCAAAGAGAATAGAAAATCGAACAAGTCGCGGACCAAATTTAGCTATTCATGGCGAGTTAGGACTTCGAGCTTTTCTTCGTGAACTAAGTATTGAGGAACAAATCGAGCTAGGGTTCTTCGTCAGTTGTTCTTGATGTGTTGTTCTTGTTCAATTAGGGTTCTGATTGTAAGAGTGTGTCGGTTTATTTTTTTGAATTGTGTTTGTCGAACAAATCGATTGTGGTGGTGGAGGTGAGTTTGTGGTGGTGAGAGATGAGCCAGAGAGATTCAATCGAGACAGAGAGTGAGTCGAGAGAGAAAATCGAGAGAGAGAGAATGAGTTGAGAGTGAGTGTCTGAGAGAGAGGTGAGAATATTTTGTTTAATTAGTTTTTGGTTTAGTTTAATTTGTCTGAAGAGTACAATAATTCTGTATGGGCGGGGAGAATATTTGGTTAGGGGGGAATTTTGATTTATTTGGTTAAGGGGGCTGGGAATTTTGATTTAGGGGATGAAATTTTCACTAAGGGGGAAAACAAAATCAAAGGCGCATTTTTTCATTTTTTAAAGAGTGACTTTAGACATCAGTTTTAAAAACAGTGATGTCAAAAAATAACAAAGACATCAGTTTAATACGGGATGATGTTATTACATCTTTTAACATCAGTGGCATTTACGACCGATGTCTAAACTGTGATGTCTATTGAACTTTTTCTTGTAGTGTCTAGATGCCTATAGTGTGATTGATGTGATATGTTAAATATAATTGATGTGTTTTAATCAGTGTTTAAGTGTTACAGGGAGTTATCAGAGTTTAGCTGGAAGCAGTCAGAGTTTGCGTAAACTCTGACAGTTGGAAGCTCAACAGAGTTTGTTAAATTCTGTCTGAAGGAAGCGCGTCTACTGTTCAACAGTGATTAAAGATTAATTATGGAAGCGATATCTTTGAAGATTGGATAGCTATCAAAGAGATCGAGTTGACATAGGAGACGTGTGACAATCTGTAATTGATATCATTGTATAGCTGATTATTAGGAATATCAATTAGAGATTGTATCGTAGCTGTATGTTATATAAATACAGATAGGTTAACCCTAGAAGGGTATCGATAACGAATTATCATTATTGTAACCTAGCAGCTCTTTGTGATATTTTACATCACGAAGAGGATTTGAAATACAAGAAGTTTTTTAAGTGCATAAACGCTTTTACTTGTTAATTTCTCATACAAAGTTGATTATTATTTGTGTATTTGGCCTAACAAGTGGTATCAGAGCCACTCTGTTACTTTATTACAGGTTAAGATCCAAACACAACAATAATCATGTCAGAAATTCCTCCACCAACACCTACTGTTTCTGAAAAGGCTCCTACTACTGTGAGTCGTTATGAACCAATCAGGGTTCCTATTCTGAGGCCATTAGAGTATGCAATGTGGAAGGTCAAGATGACTATGTTTCTGGAGGCTACAGATCCAGAATATCTTGACAGGATTTATGAAGGCCCTCACAATCCTACAAAACTATCTGTTGCAGTTGCTGGTGAAGCAGCAAAAATGGTTCCAAAGGAAAAGAAGGACATGACTCTTGAAGATCTATCATCAATTGCTAAGGATGCAAAAGTTAGGCATTTACTACATAGTGCCTTAGACAATGTTATGTCTAACAAAGTCATTAACTGCACCACTGCAAAAGAGATATGGGATGCACTTGAAGTCAGGTGTCAAGGAACTGCAGCTATTAAGAAGAATAGGAGAAACATACTCACACAAGAGTATGAGCATTTTGAGGCTAAACCTGAAGAGACCATGACAGAAACATTTGATAGATTCTGTAAACTGATTAATGATCTGTCATTGGTCAACAAAGAGTATGATCTAGAAGACTCGAATCTCAAGTTTCTTCTTTCTATACCTGAAAAGTGGGATGTGAAAACAACCACTATTAGAGAAACTATGATCTTGCTGAAACAGAGATTGATGAAATTTATGGACTGCTCAAAACTTATGAATTGGAAATGGAGCAGAGAAACACGAGGTCAAGCAGGAAAGGAAAGTCTGTTGCTCTTAATGTTGAAGAGAAGCCTCAGAAGAAAGAGGCAACAAGAAGGAAAATGAAAGGAAAAGCTTTGGTCATACATTCAGAAAGTGATTCACCAAACTCTGATTATGATTCAAACTCTTCTGAATCATCTGACACTGAGGATGATGAAGAAGAAATGAGAAAAATGGTTGTGCTGATGGTGAAGACTTTCAAGAAAATGGGCTTCAAGAATTTCAAGAAAGGAAAAAGGTTTTCTAGGGATTCAAATGAAGACAGGAAAAGCTACAGGAAGTCTGATAAGAGAGATTCTAAAGGGAAGAAGGATAAGTCTGAAATTCAATGCTACAAGTGTAAGGAGATGGGTCACTATGCTCCTGAGTGCAAGAAGGGTAAAACTGGAAAGGTACTCTACACTAAAGGCAGAGATTGGGCAGATACTTCAGATTCTGATGAAGAAGTGAACTATGCTCTCATGGCTACTACTGAATCAGAATCCTCTGAAAATCAGGTACCTCCAACTACCTATGCTTATAATATTGATGACATTGCTCAATTAAGAATTTTTCTTAAGTCATTGCATATAAGTTATAGGGATCAGACTTTAGAAAATGAGAGGATAAAAGCTGAAAATTCTGAACTTAAAGAGAGAAATAAACTTGTTGAAGAGAAACTTGAAAACATGCAACAAGTTCAGAAAGAGAGAGATGATGATGTTTCTATAGAACAGGATTTGCTTCAGAAATATAAACAACTAGAATCTGAGTTGGAGGAAGCAAATAAGAAAATTAGGACTTGGACTACTGGAAAGGACACTCAACAGATTTTTCAAACAGACACTGTTGGTCTAGGTTATAATGAGGGAGATGAACTTAGATTTCAAAATCAAGTTAAAGTAAGAACTAAATTTGTTCATGGAACCAGTAAATTTTTGTCTGAGAATGAAAAAGAAGCTGTCCAAAGAAAACCAGTAAAAACTAGTGTTAATCAGGTTAATATTGGTTCAATGACAGATAAACAACTCAAACATAAACTGAAGGAGTTAAAATCTGTTGAGAAAAAGAAAGTGTCAAACAAAAACAGAAATGGAAAAGTAGGCATTACTTCAGGAAATAAACCAATGCTTGCTAGTTATGCTCCAAGAAAGACATGTCATAACTGTGGTAGTACTAAGCATCTTGCAAATTTCTGCAAGAAAAATAAAAATATAAATTCTTTACCTACAAAGTCTGAGGTAAAGAAGGATTTTGCTAGAACTAAGCCACAGACTCTATGCACACATTGTGGAAGCACTTGGCATTCCATCTATACTTGCAGAAAATATCATGCTATCTATCATAATTACTATGAACTGAAACCCAATCTAAAATGGGTTAAAGTTGATACTGCAAGTGTAAACATTGATATTGTTAGCTCAAACTCTGATAATGTTAATTCCGCTGCAAAAGCTAACAAAGTTAAGAATGCCAAAGGATCCAAGCAAGTCTGGATCCTTAAAACTAATCCTCAGTAATTGTTTGTGATTGCAGGGTAACAGGGAGGCAACCCTAGTCGTGGACAGTGGATGTTCAGGACACATGACTGGAAATAAAGCCCTGTTATCAGAATATGAGGAGAAGGCTGGCCCAAAAGTTTCCTATGGTGATGGCAATATAGGAAGAACATTGGGATATGGCAATATCAATCTTGGAAATGTCATCATCAACAATGTAGCTCATGTCCCAGGACTCAAGCATGACTTGCTATCTGTGAGTCAAATCTGTGACAAGGGATATCATATAGATTTCCAACCTGAATATTGTGAAGTTATCAGCAAATCTACAGGAAAGGTTGTTCTAGTTGGTCACAGGCAAAACAACATTTATGAAATCAAGCTTTTGATAGACTCTGTTGGAAAAGCTGTTTGCCTGTCTACAAGAATGTCTAGTGAAGAGAGTTGGAAGTGGCACAAGAAACTCTCACATTTGAACTTGAACAATATCAATGAATTGATCAGAAAGAATCTTGTAAGAGGACTCCCAAAGACCCTGTTAAATATTGATGGCTTATGTGACTCATGTCAGAAGGCTAAACAAAGGAAGTCATCTTTCAAGAGCAAAACAGAATCTTCTATCACTGATCCCCATCATCTTCTTCATGTTGATCTATTTGGTCCAGTAAATGTTATGTCTATTGCAAGGAAAAAATATGCTTTAGTCATTGTTGATGAATACACTAGATTCACCTGGGTGTATTTTCTAGCAAAGAAGGATGAAACTGCATCAACTCTGATGGAGCATGTGAAGCTTCTGGACAAAGGATCAAGCAACAAAGTCAGAATCATCAGAAGTGATAATGGAACTGAGTTCAGAAATGCAACAATGGAAGAATTCTGCAAGGACAATGGAGTGAAACAAGAATTTTTAACACCTGGTACACCACAACAAAATGGTGTAGTTGAAAGGAAAAATAGAACCTTAATTGAAGCTGCCAGAACTATGCTTGATGAAGCAAAATTGCCAACTTATTTCTGGGCAGAAGCTGTTCAAACTGCTTGTTTTACTTAAAATGCAACACTGATCAATAAGCATGGAAAGACACCATATGAGATGGTGAAGAAAAAGAAGCCTAACCTGAAATACTTTCATATTTTCGGGTGCAAATGTTTCGTTTTGAAGACTCATCCAGAACAGTTGACCAAGTTTGAGTTAAAGGCAGATGAAGGAATTTTTGTTGGCTATCCGCTGTCAACAAAGGCATTCAGAGTTTACAATCTGAGAACTAAAGTGATCATGGAATCTATACATGTTTCTTTTGATGATAAGAAGATAACTGGACTTGAAGACAGAGACGAATATGATCAACTGAACTTTGAAAATGAAGTTTTAAACTCTGATGAAGGAAACTCTGATGAAACAATTCTGACAGACTCTGTTGAAACAAACTCTGAACCTCTACTGGTAAATTCTGGAGAAACTTCTCAGTCACAACAAAGAGGAGAACCAGTTGAGGGGGAGCATGATCAAGATGAAGACTCAAACACTGATACTGAGTCAACTGAAAAATCTGGATCAAACTCTGATGCTTCAAACTCTGAAAATTCAAATTCTGACTCTGGACAGTCAAGTTCAGGGGGAGTCTCAGAAAACGAAAATAGATCACAACAGAATCAGGAGAGCATGGATCAAGGGGGAGGATCACATGTTGATAGAAGTCATTTGCCTTCTGCTAGGAAATGGACTAAATCACATACACCTGATTTGATAATTGGTGATCCAGATGTAAAAGTAAAGACAAGAAGTGCTACTGCAAGTGAATGTCTGTTTCATGCATTCTTGTCTAAAAATGAACCAAAGAAAGTGGAAGAAGCTCTTCAAGATGCAGACTGGATAACAGCAATGCAGGAAGAGTTAAATGAATTTGAAAGGAATGAAGTTTGGACCCTTGTACCAAGACCAAAGAACAGATCTATTGTGGGTACTAAATGGGTTTTCAGAAACAAGACTGACAGTAAAGGTGTTATCACAAGGAACAAGGCTAGACTGGTAGCAAAAGGCTATTCACAGCAGGAAGGAATAGACTATGATGAAACATTTGCTCCAGTTGCAAGATTGGAGGCAATCAGAATTTTTCTAGCATATGCCTCTCACAAGAAAATCAAAGTGTTCCAGATGGATGTGAAAAGTGCTTTTCTGAATGGAAAGCTTGAAGAAGAAGTGTTTGTTGAACAACCACCAGGATTTGTGGACCCCAAATATCCAGATTATGTCTACAGGCTAGATAAGGCATTATATGGACTTAAGCAGGCACCGAGAGCATGGTATGAGACACTTGCTCAGTTTCTTCTAGAAAGTGGATTCAACAGAGGAACAATTGACAAAACTCTGTTTTATTTCAATCAAGGAAGTGACCTCCTTTTAGTTCAAATTTATGTTGACGACATCATCTTTGGTTCTACTAATGATAAACTCTGTAAGAAGTTTGCCAAGCTCATGCAGTCCAGATATCAAATGAGCATGATGGGAGAGCTTAGTTACTTTCTAGGCCTACAGGTGAAACAAACAGAAGATGGAATTTTCATTAATCAAGAAAAATACACCAGAAATCTTCTCAAGAAATTTGGTATGCTTGACTGTTCATCTGCATCAACTCCCATGGCAACAGCAACTAAATTGGACAAAGACACAGGAGTTTCAGTGGATATGACAAACTACAGGGGCATGATAGGATCTCTTCTATACTTGACAGCTAGTAGGCCTGACATCATGTATGCAACCTGTCTTTGTGCAAGGTTTCAGGCAGATCCTAGAGAGCCACATCTGACAGCTGTGAAAAGAATCTTCAAGTATCTCAAGGGCACCATATCATTAGGTCTGTGGTACCCCAGAGAATCAGATTTTAAGCTACTTGGGTATTCTGATGCAGACTTTGCAAGCTGTAAGGTAGACAGAAAGAGCACTAGTGGAAGTTGTCAATTTCTTGGTGACAGACTTGTTTCCTGGTACAGCAAGAAACAGAAATCAATCTCCACATCTACAGCTGAAGCAGAGTATATTGCAGCTGGTAGCTGTTGTGCACAGATCTTATGGATGAAGAATCAATTGCTGGATTATGGATTGAGGTACAGTAATATCCCTATTTACTGTGATAATCAAAGTGCTATTGCTATGACAGGTAATCCAGTACAGCATTCAATGACCAAGCACATCAGCATAAGGTACCACTTCATCAGAGAACATGTGGAAGAAGGAAATATTGAACTACATTTTGTATCCACAAAACAACAGCTTGCAGATATCTTCACTAAACCATTGAGTGAAGCTACATTTACAAGACTGGTCAATGAACTAGGAATGGTCTCTGGTTCTGACTAGAAATGTTGGTTAGATTCAAACTTTACTTATGTGATGTATTAATCATATTTCCTGATTGGTTAAATGCTAAGTGTACTCTGTTGATTAAACTCTGTTATGCATACTCTGTTAAACTCTGTCAGACAACTTGTCATCCGTTGATTGTAGGTTGCATCAGTTGATGACTAACTGAACTGTATCCGTTGATATTATATGATCTTATCCGTTGATATTATATGGTCTTATCCGTTGATGGTTGTACAGTCTTATCCGTTGATGGTTGTACGGTCTTATCCGTTGATGGTTGTGTTATGCAGTCTCTAAACTCTGTCAGCATGTCTGTATATCATACACTGTTAATAAGTTTGATAAACTCTGTGAACTTTGAGTTGATTTTTGTCTGAATGAAAACACCAATGAAGAAATATGTATGAAGCATGATTCTCAGCAATTAATCATGAATCTTTCTGAGTTATTGAGATCTAATCTTAGATTGTGCAGAAAGTTAACACAGCATGATACTGGATCATATTTATAGCATCTCTTAGTTTATTTTGTCCTAAACTCTGAGTCTATAAATACTGTATGCATTACCTTTCATGAAGAACTACTGATGTTGATGAACTCTAAACTCTGTTAGTTATACTCTGAAAAAATAAAATGTGTACTGCAATACCCCAAAGAAAATGTATATAGGTTATTATACTCCTTTGAGATTATGTTGGATACTAGGATGACCCAGGAACCTATTGGTATATAATATGTGCTAAAATTCTCTGATTTTTGGTGACTAGTTAAATACTAGGATGACCCAGGAACTTATCAAAATGATAAGGGCTAAAATTTTTGAATTTTTGGTGACTGGTTCCAACCTCTGATTACTGGAATGAAAAATAAAAAAAAATGAAATAAAAAAAATGAAAAAAAAATGTGTATATAAAGGGGGTATAAAATAAAAATTACTGTACAAAGTTCGATTACTTCAGAGTTTAGCTTTCATCATACAGTCAGTGTTTACTATGACAGTTTGTGCATCCAGTGTTTATTGATTTACTTTATGGATTTTATGAAAAATTAGATGCTCTAAAAATTGACTTAGTAAACTCTGCTTCACACACACAAATATTCACAACTGTGCAATTTATGAAAGGGTTTCGATGATAAAGTTGGAGAATTGACAAACGTTGTTGATTCGTGATTTGTACTCTAAGGTAAATTTTCACTTGGACAATTTGAAAATCTTGGAGTAAGTAGGGTTTTTGACAACTGTTAATCAGTGGATAGTTGATGAATGTGTTCTTTATATGATTACTTTAATTAGTTGTCATATTCACTTCTTGATGCATTTTCTTAAAGAACAGTTCATATAACACAAATAACAGTTGCAGAACACAATGAATATGATTAGAAAAACAAAATTTTCATTGATAATAAGAAAGAGATTACAAGCATATATTACATTTTTTTTGTTCTCTCTATCTGCTAATCTATTCAACAGGAAAGTAAAAGGTCCGTCCACACCACTCCATTGTTAGCAAAAATTCCCAGATCCCATCTTTGCCACTTTATTTGGGTGGAAGTTGAAGGGATAAGGTTATTTTTGCTGACATATTCATTAACAATGGTTGGTGGTGGTGGATGAGGATGCCTTCGAGGAGAGCCATGTCAATGTTGCTTGGAGGGCAGCATCGATGTCGATCACCCTTGCAGGTTTCTCTCTCTCGAGCTCTTCTAGACCAGCATCCATTTGCAGCCACAGCGTCTCAAGCTGCCTTTCCCACTCAAACGCTTCAAACTCTTCACGCGTATAGCTGAAGATGTCCCTATTCTCGACAAGATGAAGGTTTTTCTCTTTGATGGTAAGGTTGGCCATTGTTTTTCAAGAGTATTTGGTTTTAAAGGTTTGTGATTTTACAGGGGAGACTGAAAGGTTAAAGGTTTAATGAATAATCTGAGCAAGTCTCTAGGACTTAAATAGAGATGGGTAAGAACGAAGTCCTTAATCGCTTCGTATTCTGGTTTTTAAAGGCAACAGGTAAACGTTTCAAATTCTGATTTTACTTGGGTCCAGATATTTTTAAAAGAGTATTATTTGATTTTTGTTAAAATCAAATATTTTAATGCTTTAATTTTAATATACTCTTTTTTTTAAAAATAGGCGCACATGACCCACTCGCCTTTAATGTGTCCCACTTACCTATTATCGTGTCCCACTACACATTAATCAAGGAACTGATTGAGTGTCTGTTACATAAGAGATTGAGTTTTTCTTTAATTTAATCACTTTTGTGTCCAAACGAGTTTGCTTTACTCTTACTCTCACAGTTTTCTTAGTTTTCTCTTGGGCACTCACGCAAACACCTTTTCTACATACACATCTTTTGGAAATTCTTGGAAATTCTTAAACTCAATGGCATCCAAAGCATTCACTGCTCTTGGCTTACGGTTTGTTCCTAATAACTATGAAGCTCCACTCTATCATGAACGCGTTCCAGAATCGTTTCATCTCATGCAGAACTTTTTGAGGGATTCAGAGATTGGACAAGCTCTGACTGGACCTGCTACTCTTTCTGCGTCTCAAATTGCTTCATTCTGGCAGAACTCAGTTTATGTGGATGGAGGAGAAAGTGGAACTCCTACCATTATCTTCACTTATGAAGACCAAGACCATGTGATTACTCCACAGACTGTACGAGATACAATGGGGTTTGAGACACATACTTCTTATACTCTCGTTAATGAAACTTATCTGAGAGAGATGCTACAAGAGATAGGTTACATGGAATCTCTTGACAAGCTCGGCAGTATAAAAAGACCAAATCTCAGAAAAGAATGGAATTTCTTCTTTGATTGCATAACGAGGACGTTCCAGAAGAAAGTCACAAACTGGGATGCCATTCCAATAGACAGTCTTCAAATCGGGTATTCTCTGCTCTATGGTTCTAATTTTGATTTTGGTCGACATGTTTTGATGAGCTTAGGTGATAAATTGTCAGAGTCTACCACTGTCTATTATGCTCGTTTCTGTCAAATGTTGTTCAATGCATGTGTACCTGGTCTTGAAATTGATGAAACTGATGAAATTGATCCGTTTAGAGTCAATAAGCGCATATTCTCTGATATGACTAACAAGGATGTTGGTAAAGAAAATCTTCCTGTGTTTGTCATGCCTCTTGTTCTACGAAATTTTCTAAATCAACCACAAGAACCACAACAAGACCAACAGGAACCACAACACGATGCACCACAACAAGATGAACCTGAACAAGAACCACAACAACCTGAACCACATCCTGAACCTCAACCAGAACCAAACACTGAATCACCTGCAAAGCAACTTTCACCCACTTCAAACACAAACTCTGATTCGTCACAATCTCCACCAGCATTACAGTCTAAAATGCAAAGAGCTAAGAAGGCAGTTACTAAACGACGTGCAAGTCTAAATCAGGAAGAAGAGACACAAAGCAAATCAAAACGGAAATCTCCTGAAGCTGTTTACACTAGAAGGGGGAAAAGAATGAAAGCTCGGGCAAACATATCTAAGTCACTCTCAGTGGTAGAACGAACTCCACCAACTAGCGAAGAGGATTCAGATAATGTACCTCTAGCAAAACGAAGAAAAGTGTTATTCTCTGATTTTGTGGATGAAGATATTGAAGCTCCAGAGGTTGTTTCACAGCAAACACCTCCTGTTGAAGTTGAGAAAGATGTAATACCTGCAGAGGATGTAATACCTGCAGAGGATGTAATACCTGCAGAGGATAGAATGCCTGCAGAAGAGGATGCAAGAGATGGTGTTTCTCAAATAAATGATGTTCCTGATTCATTTATGCCACTCTCTGATCCTATCTCTAATATTGGTGTAGCTGATCAACCTACTTCTGTTCCTTCTGAAGCTGTGGCATCTCATACTGAGGTAATATCTGATGCTCACCACACTGTTGAAGAAGGTGAAGAAATTGATCAGGCAACCAAAGTAACTTCTCAGTCAATGCCTGTTGCTGAGCCTGAGCAACATGAAGACAATTCTGAAAAGCCTACAGAAGATATTGCTAAACCTATGGCTGAAGATGAACCAGTTAACGCTACAAGTGTTGAAGCTGAAGGTGATAGTAGTGCAAACTCTGATGCTTCTCTGAGTGCACCAGTACAAACTGATGATAAAAATACACCTTTTCCTCAACCTTGTACTTCTCATGAAGTTGAAAGAGTACAATTTGCCAAGAATGCTGCTGAATGGTACAAAGAAGATTGTATTTTTCCAACAGGAAGAGCAGCTAAGTTTGTTAAGCAGAGTGCTGATACTATCTCTAATCCAGAGATTCTTTCTTGCTTGAAAGCAACTATAGTTCAAGTTAAAACTCTGGATAGACGATTTGATGATACTAATTTGGCAATCACTTCTTTGCGAAATGAGGTTGTAGCTAGAGAGATGAAGATGGAAACACATTCAAAACTAGTGACTACAAAATTCTCTAAAGCTCAAGACAATATCTTTGCTAGACTGAGTAAAGTTGAAGAAAACCAGTCTGATTTATCTGCTAAAATTGATTCTATTGCTACCTCCCTGGAGTTAATTACTTCTATTCTTATGCCTGATGATGTCAAAAAGGGGGAGAGAGTTGTCAGAAGGGATAGTGCTGGAGATGGAGGGGCAAGTAACAAAGACAAAGGAAAGAAAAAGGCTGAGGAGGTTCAAACTCTGAGAACTAGTAAGTCATCCAAATCACAGTCTGTTGGGAGAAGTACTGATACTCAAGGAACTTCAAGGACCAAGAGTTTACTGTTATCTTCAAATCCACAAACTGATGAAGAATTGGCTGCTAAGCTATTCATTGAAGAGAATGAGGAAGGAGTAACGATTGAGGACATTGAAGCTGAGGAGAAGAGTTTACAAGAAGAACATCTTAAAGCTTTAAAGTCTGATAAGGTACAAAGAGGAAAAGCTCCTAGACCTGTTGTTAAAGGTGTTGTGATCAGAGAGAGGACTGATGTTAGTCAAAGTTCTCGGTTCTCAAAGGAAGCAATTGCAGCAGAGGCTAAACTCAAGCTAAAAGGCATTGAAGGTGAAAGCTCACAGAAGAAAGTTATAACTTCTGTTGCATCTCAAGCGATGATCACACCTTTACACTCTTCACAGTTGAAATCTGTTTTTGGCAAAGGAACAATTTCTGATCCAAATGTATTATCTGGAGTCTTAGTGAATATTTCTGATGGAAAAGCTTTATCTGGTAAGATTGGAAATAATAAGGCTGGACTAGGTTCACATAGAGACAGAAGGCAATATACTGGTCCTAGAGATCCTTCTTCACTGGCTGTTCCAGGTCGTGGTGTTCCTCAAGAGAGTCTGGATAGACTGGAATCAGTGCAGTTGGTTCATCAGAAGAGTTTAGACAAAGATTTTCTTCTATACTTCATGGCTGATGGGACAGTATTCAAAGTTGGTGAGGATGATATTGGCTTGAAATATTGGGAAGAACTAGAGTATGTTCTATATCTTCTCAAGGTGAATAGTCGAAGGACTCAATCTGTTGCTAATGTACTTAGACAGAAGATGACTCAGAATCTGGCTATTAGAGGACAGAAATACAACAGCAGATACATTCCTAAGTACAGGGATTACCAAGGCAATCTCATTGAAATGAAGAAAGGTACTGCAAAGTTAAAAACTGATTTGGGAATCACAGTACTTGACTTCAATACTCAGGCAGAAAAAGACAGATTTATCAGACTGGGTAATGAAATGAGAAGAAATAAGATTTATGATCTTAGGGCTGCTATTTACCAAACAGATGAAAGTGATCCTCAACTCAGAGAAATCAAAGAAGCAATGAAGATTGAACTTGAAAATGCAGAAAGAAGATTGCTGATTGATTATCTCAGAACCATGCCAGATCTTGAAATGATTAGAGATTAAGTTCTGTAAGAATTTTCTTATTCTCTATAGTTTTTAAGCTTAAACTCTGAATCTGTATAAACACTGTATTTATCTATTTGTTTTGACATCATCAATTACTGTCATTAACTTGTACATTTTTGCTAATGAACAAGTTGGGGGAGATTGTTAAATATAATTGATGTGTTTTAATCAGTGTTTAAGTGTTACAGGGAGTTATCAGAGTTTAGCTGGAAGCAGTCAGAGTTTGCGTAAACTCTGACAGTTGGAAGCTCAACAGAGTTTGTTAAACTCTGTCTGAAGGAAGCGCGTCTACTGTTCAACAGTGATTAAAGATTAATTATGGAAGCGATATCTTTGAAGATTGGATAGCTATCAAAGAGATCGAGTTGACATAGGAGACGTGTGACAATCTGTAATTGATATCATTGTATAGCTGATTATTAGGAATATCAATTAGAGATTGTATCGTAGCTGTATGTTATATAAATACAGATAGGTTAACCCTAGAAGGGTATCGATAACGAATTATCATTATTGTAACCTAGCAGCTCTTTGTGATATTTTACATCACGAAGAGGGTTTGAAATACAAGAAGTTTTTTAAGTGCATAAACGCTTTTACTTGTTAATTTCTCATACAAAGTTGATTATTATTTGTGTATTTGGCCTAACATGATATCCTATCATGGTTGATTTAATTCGTTATAGGAGAGTAGCTAACTCCTGTAATTGTGTGTTAATTCTTATTGAAGCGAAAGTGGATCTAAGAGTTTAGAACTTGCCATGCTAGCATAGGTTTATGCGTGAGAATATCATTCATAATTAGTGTCGTAACTCCAACCGTTTTATGACGACTATGTGATCAATTGAATGCTTGTACTTCAACCATTATGTTTCAATTTTTTATAGACATATGGAGATTAGGCATAATTGGGAGACTAAGTGATTTCTATCTATTATGGATATTATTTAGGATGGTATTTGTGCAACGAAGGTTGACATATATCAGTTTTGTGTATTCGATCAGGTATTAACAAATCACATGAAAAGGCTAGAGAAGTGGAGATTATAGATGGATTGTTTAATGAAGTTAAAATCCCATGTTTTATTCGCATAAGTAATTCGACATAATTCTTAGTCAAGTAGTTGATAATTAGTTATAAATCTTAGAGTAATTGTAGTGATAAACAAAAATCCAATTATTAATTTGTCGTAGCATCGAATAATAATCATACATTGGTGAGTGAATTAACTAGACAATACAACGAGTCCATGTAGGAACGAATCTTATTTGCTATCTATATTACTTGAGATCACGTGCACTTGCGTGTTGAGTTTGGTCGTAACACTACTCAGAGTCAATCAGGTAAGATTGTTCTACACTTAGGACAAGACTCATTTGATCTTACTGAATCTGTTATTAGTTCAGTACTTCGCTTACCTGTTAGTACAAATTATGAGAATGTACCATCTGATGATGATGTGAGAACTATGTTATCTAAATTAGGTTATGATGGACCTCTAGATAACATGAGCCAGTTAAATAGATCTTTTCTTAGAAAAGAATGGTCTTTCTTCTTTGATCAAATTTCTAAATGCTTTACTGGTAAATGTAGTTCTTTTCAACAAATTACAACTGTTACATCACATATTGCATATGCTTTGCTTTATAAAGAGTAATTAATTTTGGTCACATTATCTTAAGTCAGATGTGTATAAAACTTGGGTCAAGAGATCATGACAGGAATATGGTTTATTATCACAGATTCATGCAACTGTTTATTAACTATTTCATTCCTGATGTTGAAGCTAGATTTGGTAGAGAGTATTGTGTTTCTTCTTATGTACAGCAAAAGAGAATCTTCTCTGACATTACAAAGAAGGACAGTGAAAAGAATCTAGATGAAATACCTGCTTTACACTATCCAAATCATGTTCAGGTACTTCTAAGAACTCATCTTCCTACTATCTATAATTCTTCTTTCTTTGGTGGTGAAATGACTCAGGAATCTCAATTGGAGGAGAACCCCCCTGTGTCTACCCAAGTAACCAAAAACATTACAGTCTCTGAAATAATTCTAGAACCAAATTTTGATCCACAGCCTATTGTTTCAAAGAAGCCAACCTCTGGTGTTTCTCAAAAGACATCAGTTGTAAGGAAGAGAAGATTTGTTATTTCAAGTAGTAGTTCTAGTAAAGATGATGATAATATATCTCTTGCTGAGAGAGCAGAATTGAAGGCTGCAATTCAACTTTCTAAGCTAGGACAAAGGGATGGAACACCTAGTCACAGCCAGGCTGCAGTCTCTCAAAAGGTTGTAGTTCTTAAAAAGGGAAAACAGATACTGGATACTGTCTCTCAAAAGACTGTGTCTATTGAAAGAGGATCTCATCCCAAGATCACTTCTGTGTCTACACCTCTTGAGTCTTCTCAAGACAAATCTGTTGCTCACTATACTAGGAGAACAAGGAGAAAGATTCATTTGTCACCTACACACACAGTGTCAAGTCCAACTAACATTATGCATGTCTCTACAAATAATGCTATATCCATGTCAGTATCTGGCAAGAGAGATCTGGATCTTAATTCTTCATGTGAAACTACATTGACATACATATTGGCTATGGAATTTATTTCTCTGAAAGTGAAGCTTTCCAGACCTGTTCTATATTTTTTGATTGAAAGAGTTCCCAAACTTTCATTTCCTGAAGAATATGGACTGTTACATCAAAGGCTTGATTTAATGAAGACATACTTCTATGTATCATTCAGAAAGGAGTTACACAAGAAATTTGGACTTCCTAAGCATGTTGCACTTCAATCACTTCATACATATCTATTTGATGAGGATGTCATTGTTGAAGATGCTTCAGCTCAAGGTGAACAAGAGGAGGTAGTTGATAGAGGGAAGCAGTCAACAGAAGATACTATTGTGCAAGTGGTGAATAGTAGAATAGATTATATCACAGTCACTGCAACACAAGAACCATCTAGTCAGAGGTTGGATGACTCAGGAACTGTGATTGATGATGCTGAAAAGTGTTCTGTGATGACTCAAATTGCAAGTAAGAAACCCTATGATATAGGAGGAATGACTTTGATTGATTTTTCTGAAGATCAAACCAATATTGTTCTTTCAGAGTCTATCCACCTTGAGGGTGTGTCTCAGCAACCAACACTTAAAGACGGTGACATATTAGCTATGGTGTCTAATGAAGTATTACTGAAGACATCAGAGTCTAGTGTAAAACCTGAAAGTGGTATACTGGAGCCTGTATTCTCTAGAAAGGAAGTAGATGTTTGTAAGGATTCATAGACTATAGCAGCTCACTCCTTGGAGAAAACCTCAAGCCCCATGCCATATGAGGAACCCCTCTCTCCATGTGAGTTCAGGTATAAAAACTTCTTCTAACCCCTATTTTTCTGTAGGTCATGAGAGCACTTATCCAAATTTGAATGGTACACTTGAAAAGATGGACATAGATCCACACACAGAGAGGCTGGCTCCTGACCAGGCAAAAGGAGAGGTAGAAAGAGTGTTGACTTTAGATAGTCAAAGTGAGAATGAGGGTATGGATGATCAACTCCATAGTGAGGGAGAGAAAATTAGGAAACCACCATCGTTTGATTTCTGGGATCAGGTTTTTCCTGAATCTTGGTCTGAAAATCTTGGTATGGATGCTGGTACTTATTCTTTTATCAAGATATATGAGAATCATGACTTAGCACATCACAATGCAAAGCCAGAAGTTAAAGCTCAGAAACAGAAAGAAAGGCTTGCAGAGATCATTAACAGAAGAGGTGAAAGGCTAAGATGAACTTCTACTAAACCAGTACCAGAAGAAATTCCTAATGATCCCAGTATTCCTTTGTTTGTACTTCCAATTTCAGCTAGAATTGAAACATCAACAATATCTGATCAATCTAAGGAGGAGTCAGGATTTGTAGATGTTAGTACACAGAATACTAGTGAAGGACAGGATGATCATATTTCAGCTCCAGATCAGAAAGATGAAGATGTTTGTACTTCTACTCAAGTATTATCACTTGAATATCATTCTCAACAGGCAATTTCTTCTACAAGACTTGAAGATAATGTTTTTTCTGAATCTGAATCTGAAGAAACAACAAGCACTTCCGACATTGAAGTCAATTCTGAAATTCTTAAGGACATTTAGAAATCTCAAAGTGATATTCAATCGAGACTTCAAATTCTTGAAAATAACCAAGTCACTATTATGGAAAATCAATCAGTTCTGATGAATCTCATTTGTTCTGTTACTGAATCTCTTGGAATTAATGTTGCTGATGTCAAAAAGGGGGAGATAAAGAAAATTCAGATATAACAACAACAACAGACTGGGGGAGATAAACAGACTGGGAGCAGAACTAAGGGTGACAGAGTTGGTAAATTTCATCATGGGAGTGGTAAAGGAAAAGAAGCATCAAATAGTTGAATTCTTTCTTCTAAGTACTAGATACATGTCTACATCTGAAGAAGGAGGTACTTTACTTCATTATCTTGAATTCATAAATTCTATTCTGGTTGTATTGTTATATGTTTTGACATCTACAACTTAGATTTATGCTTCAGATTCTAAAGCATAAATAGGGGGAGATTGTTAGGAATAATTCATAAGTTGTGATGTTAAGAATAAAATTTTTCTAATACTTCTTGTATATCTTGATCTTATAAAGGATTTAGCACTTTGTTTAGGATATATGTGTTAAACAGTAATCTGTAGAATTTAGTCAGGAACAGTGCGTCAGAGACTACTAAATTACAATGGTAGGATGTGTTTATATAGGCTCTAGAAGTCTTGTCCACCAAGCAATTGCCTTTTTAGAGTTGGAATAGAAGATTGGCAATTTCCGTTCTTGAATGAGAATAGAATTGCAAATTCCTTGTGTAAATCTGATTCTGGAATGTTCTAACCGCCCAAAGCAATTACCATACTTATTAGAAGTAGGAATTATAGCAATTTCCTTGTCAAAGTTGAATTTCTGCAGTTCGGCATATAATACGTTTCCTAAACTGATTCTGCTTTTAAGGAAAATTCATAGCTGACTTTTCTTCAATATTTCTAAAGTGGACATCTGGACCACTTTAGAATGATAGAGAATCTCGTTAGCTTCGCGTGGACTGTAAGATCGTCCAAAACGGACTTCTAGAACTCAAGATATGGCCAAAAAAAATCAGAAATTCTGGCTGATTTTTCCCCAGCACGCCGCCGCGCCAGAGGCGCCAACCGCGCCTGAAGCACTGGCTCAATCTGCATAAAACAGTGCTGGGGCGCCAATTGGGGCTCCTGGCTTGGTCCCGATCTGCGAAAATTGATTTTTCTTCGATTTTTAAGCTTTTTCTTCCGTTCCTTTTGCATGAGCTTCCGTCTTTCATCCTTAATGACTTGTATACTTCTTGGTAGTTGACCTTAGCCTCCATTCTTCATTCCATATCATAAATCAACTCCAAATAACGACGGAAACTACACCTTTAATCGACATTTCTTCAACCCTGCACAATTAAGCAAAACACATCAAAACTACCACAAACTTGAGGCCAAAGCAATCAATTTAAGCCGATTTAGAATGCTCTAAATGGATATAAAATCCATTTATCATTACTGATGATGTCAGTCATGTTACTGATGATGTCATTATGGATGCTACAGAAACTGGCAAGTGCTATAAAACAGGATCGTTGTTTTGGAAAACAAGCAAGAAGATATCGTGAAGGAAACGAATTTTCTATTGATGGAAACTATCAACTGGAAGGCAGAACATTGTCATAGATAGATTATAATTTTGTTATTAGTTGATAGGTAGCATTATAAATACTCTCTCTATATCATTGTAAAAAGTGTGTGAGAGTAAGCGAGTGAGTTCGTAAGATTTGTATTCGAGAGTTCGAAACAAATAGAGAGAGAGAGAGAGAGAGAGAGAGAGTTTTATATTGTCAGCAGCTGCTAAAGGTATTGTACACCTTTGGTAGAGTTTGTATTTGATTATTTTAATACAAACAAAGTTTGATTCATTCGTTTATTCTTGTTCATATAATCAAGCAAAAATCAGACACGATTATATAACTTGTATTCAACCCCCCCCTTCTACAAGTTATACGAGTTAACATCTTTGGTTTGAAGAGGGCTCTGTCTGGAAATTAATTACAGATGATGACGAAGTCCCTATCGAAACATTCACCTGCAATTTTACATATTATCATCTTCAGTCGCAGCAAAAGGGTCTATAATTCTACAAAACTTACTATAAAACAATTCAAGAAACAAATTTGACGAGTCTAACCATGGAGGAAGGACAAGCTTCCCGACTTGGGTGTGATCTTGGCATCACACCTGGCAGGCCACATGGGGTTTTTGGTCTCAGAAAACAAATTTACACTTAACGTCCATGAAATGATCGATTTGGTCACCTGAAACAAAAGCCCTAAATCGGAAAATTATGGTTTTCAATAAAACATAGAATAAAATGGAAGATTTAAATAGATATATATTCAGTCACAAATCCCGGAGAGTTCGTTCTCGATCTTAGATCTATAGTCACGAATACTAATCGGAAAGAAGAAGTGTTTATTCAATTGGTACCAATTGGAGGTGTAGAATTGGTAAATTGAATTTTTGGAGAGAATTTGAGGAGAGGGTATGAAGAAACTGGGTTTGTCGAGAAAGAGAGTAGAGTAGAGAGGGAAAGAGTGTTTTTGGGGAAATTAGGTTTAGTGTTTTGGGTATATCTCAAAATTTGGTTAAGAGGGAAATTGTCCGCCCAAAATTTTATCTCTCCGCCTAAAATTTCACCTAAATTTCCAAATGTTCATATGCTAATAGAAATTATTTTGGGTATTTTAAATTTTATTTTCTTTTTTTGGAATATCGAATTTAATGTTTTAAATTATTTTTTTATTAGGTTAATGTCTTACAATTAAATTTATAAAATTTTAGTAAAACTAAAAACATGATAGATAAATAAAAAAATCTAAGTGAAAATAGTAAAAACTAAAAATAAATTATTTATCAAAGTAATGTCTACTTTGACCTGTTTGACCGTTATAAAACCAAACCAAATACTTCTAGGAAATTTTTTTAAAAAATTACCATATCACTAAAATCATTAGATCTTAACATCCATACATTTGGAACGTTGAAAAAATAAATTAAAAAAATAGATTCATCATTCGGGGCAAGACTAGTTAAAAGGAAAGTCTACTTTGACCGGTTTGACCGTTATAAAACCAAACCAAATACTTCTAGTAAATTTTTTAAAAAATTACCACATCACTAAAATCGTTAGATCTTGACATCCGTAAGATTGGAACGTCGAAAAAATAATTTAAAAAATAGATTCATCATTCGGGAAAAGACTAGTTAAAAGGAAAGTCTACTTTCACCGGTTTGACCGTTATAAAACCAAACCAAAACCATCTAGCAAATTTTTTAAAAAATTACCACATCACTAAAATCGTTAGATCTTGACATCCGTATGATTGGAACGTCCAAAAAAATAATATAAAAAATAGGTTCATCATTCGGGACAAGACTAGTTAAAAGGAAAGTCTACTTTGACCGGTTTGACAGTTATAAAACCAAACCAAATACTTCTAGGAAATTTTTTAAAAAATTACCATATCACTAAAATCATTTGATCTTAACATCCATACATTTGGAACGTTGAAAAAATAAATTAAAAAAATAGATTCATCATTGGACAAGACTAGTTAAAAGGAAAGTCTACTTTTACCGGTTTGACCGTTATAAAACCAAACCAAATACATCTAGTAAATTTTTTAAAAAATTACCACATCACTAAAATCATTAGATCTTGACAGTCGTACGATTGGAACGTCGAAAAAATAATTTAAAAAATAGATTCACCATTCGAGACAAGACTAGTTAAAAGGAAAGTCTACTTTGACCGTTTGACCGTTATAAAACCAAACCAAATACATCTAGCAAATTTTTTAAAAAATATATCACATGTATTAATTGAATTATCTAGTTATATAGTTATCTTTACTACTACTTATCTAGTTATCTTATATAATTTAATTGAATTATTAAATATATATCACTTAAACATAAATAAATATCATGTTCATGTAAAAATATATAAAATCGTCGAAGAAATCATTTTTACATATAATTTTATTTTATTTATTTTAATTCAAAAATTATAAAACTTTAAAAATTTTAAAAATGTGATAGATCAAAACTTTAACCATTAGATATTAACATTCGAACGGTTGGATCGTCGAAAAAATAATTTTAAAAAATATAATCAACATTCGGGAAGAGACTAGTTCGAAGGAAGGTATATTTTGATCGCATTGACCGTTACAAAAACAAACCAAATACATCTAGTAATTTTTTAAAAAAATTACACATAACTAAAATCGTTAGATCTTGACATCCGTACGTTTGGAACGTCGAAAAAATAATTTAAAAAAATAGATTCATCATTCGGGACATGACTAGTTAAAAGGAATGTCTACTTTGACTGGTTTGATCATTACAAAATCAAACCAAATACATCTAGGAATTTTTTACAAAATTACCACATCACTAAACTTGTTAGATCTTGACATCCGTATATTTGGAATGTCAAAAAATAATTTAAAAAAATAGATTCATCATTCGGGACAAGACTAGTAAAAAGAAAACTCTACTTTGACCGGTTTGACCGTTATAAAACCATACGAAATACTTCTAGAAATTTTTTAAAAAAATTACCACATCAATAAAATCGTTAGGTCATGACATCCGTATATTTGGTATGTCGAAAAAATAATTTAAAAAAATAGATTCATCATTCGGGACAAGACTAGTTAAAAGAAAACTCTACTTTGACCAGTTTGACCGTTATAAAACCAAACCAAATACTTCTAGCAAATTTTTTAAAAAATTACCACATCACTAAAATCGTTAGATCATGACATCCGTATGTTTAGAATGTCGAAAAAATAATTTAAAAAAATAGATTCATCATTCGGGACAAGGCTAGTTAAAAGGAAAGTCTACTTTGACCGGTTTGACCGTTATAAAACCAAACTAAATACATCTAGTAAATTTTTTATAAATTTGCCGCTTCACTAAAATCGTCATATCCTGCCATCCGTGCGATTGGAACGTAGAAAAAATAATTTAAAAAAATAGATTCATCATTCCGTTAGGAGAAGTAGCTAATGCAACACTTCAGAACAGCAAATGCAACACTGATGTCACCTAATGCAACGCTTCTGCCACGTCAGCAAATGCCACGTCAGTAAATGTTGGACCCACACATGCCATGTCAGCAATTGTGGGCCCCACACATGCCACGTCAGCATCTGTGGGAGCCTGCCACGTCATCCATGTGGGCCCCACACTGACACATCAGCATTGGTGGGCCCCACTCCTGCCACGTCAGCATTTATGATAATTAAAAAACTGAGATAGTTGTAGGAAGATTTTCAATAGTCTCCACCTTAGCCTTGTCCACCTCAAGACCTCTACGAGATACCTTGTGCCCAAGGATGATTCCTTCTTGCACCATAAAGTGATATTTTTCCCAATTAAGAACTAAATTGGTCTCCACGCACCTTTTCAAAACCAAGCCAAGATTATGCAAACACTCATCATATGAATTACCAAAAACTGAGAAGTCATCCATGAAAACCTCCACATTAGTTCCAACCATGTCTGAGAAAATAGCCATCATACACCTTTGAAAAGTGGCAGGAGCACCACATAGTCTGAAAGAAACTCGTCGAAAAGCAAAAGTGCCAAAAGGACATGTGAATGTGGTATTCTCTTGATCTTTCGGAGCAATGCAAATCTGATTATAACCTAAATAACCATCGAGCAGACAATAATACTAATGTCCAGCCAACCTGTCTAACATCTAATCAACGAACGACAGAGGGAAGTGATCTTTCCTTGTGGCCTTGTTCAATTTACGATAATCCACGCAAACTCTCCACCCCGTGACTGTTCGAGTAGGGATGAGCTCATTCTTCTCATTAGCAACAACTGTCATGCCTCCTTTCTTAGGCACACACTGCACCGGGCTCACCCAAGAACTATCTGAGATAGGATAGATAATACCCGCATCTAGCCACTTTAGAATTTCCATCTTCACCACCTCTTTCATGATAGGATTTAGTCTTCGATGATGTTCAATAGTAGGCTTAGCTCATTCCTCTAGCAGAATTTTATGCATGCAATAAGAAGGGCCGATTCCCTTGATATTTGCTATGGTCCAACCAATTGCTGAATTGTACTCCCTTAGAATTCTCAAGAGCTTTTCTTCCTCACTATCTGACAGGTTAGACGCAATAATAACAGGAAAAGTAGATGCATCACCTAGAAAAGCATACCTCAAATGCTCAGGCAATGGTTTGAGTTCAAGTGTAGGAGCTTCTTCAATAGACGACTTAAGACGCTCCGTAGAATTTTTCAGTTCCGCTGACCCAAGAGATTCAAAAGGCATGTCAAATCTCCTTTTCCAAGGGGCTGAATTTAACTGTTGAAGCTGCTCGGCTACTTCTTCATCTTCTAAATCAGAGTCACCAACTAAAACTCTCTCCAAAGAATCTGACTTAAGCAATTGCTCAATCTCCGTAGTCGCTGCAGAATCGACCAAATCCACCTTATAGCATTCCTCTTCATCTGTGGCAAATTTCATTGCATTGAACACATTAAAAGTGACATTCTGGTCTTGCACCATCATGGTGAGTTCTCCTTTCTGAATATCGATCAAAGTCCTACCCGTAGCCAAGAACGGTCTTCCCAGGATTATGGGAATCTTCTTATCTTCCTTGAAATCCAAGATAACGAAATCAGCTGGAAAGATGAGCTTATCAACTTTCACCAACACATCCTCCACTATGCCTCCAGGATAAATGATTGACCGATCAGCCAACTGCAAAGAGATGTTGGTTGGTTTCGACTCTGGTAGACCAAGTTGCATGAATACTGACAAAGGCATGAGATTTATGCTAGCTCCCAAATCACACAAACACTTGCTGAAAGATAAGTTGCCAATAATACATGGAATGGTGAAACTTCCTGGATCTTTAAGTTTATGGGGCAACTTTTGCTGCAGAACTGCACTGCACTCCTCCGTTAGAGCAACGGTCTCCAATTCCTCGAGCTTCAATTTACGAGAATACCCTTCTTGAACTTGGCATAGCTCAGCATCTGTTCAAGAGCTTCCGTAAAAGGGATGTTAATCTGCAACTTCTTGAACACCTCTAAGAACTTAGCAAACTGCTTATCCAAATTCTGCTTCTGGAGTCTTCTAGGATATGGAGGAGGAGGGTAGATCTGATTATTCTTTTTAGACTGCTCCACAGAAGCTTTTTCAACAGGTTCCTTGCTTTTTACCACTTCACTCTCTTGCTGATTAGCCACCAAGTCAGATATTTCAATTTTTGGTAAAGCAGATTTTTCAAATTACTGATTTTGAACTTCTTCATCCTCCTTAGCTGCTGATTTAGAATCTGTTGTAACCTTTCTCGATCTCAAAGTTACTGCTTTCACCTGTTCTTTGCCATCCCTTCTACCTGGATTAGCCTCCGTATCGCTAGGAAGACTTCCCTGTGGCCTATTCAACAAGGCACTTGCTATATGACCAATCTGATTCTCCAAAGTCTTCAAAGAAACCGCCTGGATTTTGACCATCATCCGTAACTCATCCAATTCAAATTTTTCGTTAGAAGATTGCCCCGCACTTGCCTGAGGGTGTTGCTGAAATCCCGGAGGTTGATATGATTGCCTTAGAGCATACTGCTGCTGAAAACCTTGATTAAATGGCCTCGCTCCATATTGCTGATAAGGCTGCTGCGGTTGTTGAGCACCTTGATTGTTGCTCCATCTGAAATTGGGATGATTCCGATTATTAGGATGATAAGTTGCTGGAGCTGGTGCAGCAGGTCTCTGAAAATTACTCACAAACTATGCTAATTCAGAAGAGATATCACACTGATTCGTCTCATGTGCGCCCGCACATAACTCACAAACACTAGCCACCTGCTGAACTCCATAATTGGTTAGAGAATCCACCTTCATAGTTAAAGCCTTCAACTGAGCTGCAATAGCTGTAGCTGCATCAACTTCAAGAATTCCTGCTATCTTGCCTTGAGATAGTCTTTGAGTCGGATTCTGATATTCATTAGCAGCCATCGTCTCAATTAACTCATAAGCTTCATCATAGCTCTTAGCCCATAGAGCTCCACCTGATGCTGCGTCTAGCAAAGGTCTAGAATGTGCTCCCAACCCATTGTAGAAACCATTGATTACCAACCATGCAGGCATACCATGATGAGGACACTTTCCAAGCATCTCCTTGTAGCGTTCCCAAGCTTCACACAAAGACTCTCCAGATTGCTGTGCAAATTGAGTGAGCGCGTTCCTGATTCCTGCTGTCTTAGCCATGGGGAAGAATTTAGTGAGAAACTTCTGAGCAAGATCCTCCCAAGTAGTAATGGAACCGGTTGGTAAAGAGTGCAACCAACCCTTAGCCTTATCCCTAAGAGAGAATTAGAAAAGCCTCAATTTAATAATATCATCCGACACACCATTGAACTTGGAAGTGTCACAAATCTCGATGAAATCCCTGATGTGCATGTTAGGATCCTCCGTAGGAGCACCCCCAAATTGAACTGAATTCTGCACCATCTGAATCGTGCCAGGCTTGATTTCGAAGTTGTTAGCTACAATAGCTGGCCTGACAATGCTAGATTGGATATCATTGATCTTAGGCTGAGAAAAGTCCTTCAAAGCCTTACCTGCTGCTGGTGCTGCTCCTACTAGTCCTCCCATATCTTTTGCTGTTGCAAGTTCTTCTTCTGCCAGTTTACGAGTTTGCAAACGTGTTCGCATACACGTTCAAGTACCTGAAACACCAAGAAACAACAAACTAAGTAAGAAAATCTGAGTCAGTGAACGCTAACGACCACTAATGATAAGCACATAAACTAAAAATAAAACACCGATGATCCTCGACAGCGTGCCAAAAATTTGGTAATACAATATCACGCAAGTATACGTGGTCACAAGTAATATAATTCAAGTTCGTTCCACAGAGATCTGGTTAAGTTTCTATTCAGTTAATGCACCTATTCAACAATGTATGGTTTTAATTCACTGCTAAGACAAATAACAAATTGGGGTTTAATTAACTAAACTAACTAAGATGCAAATTATCAACTAAGAATGAACAACTAACGAGAATTAAACTGAATTACTTATATGAGAATAAACATGGGACTCTAACTTCATTATCTACTTCACTTAGAGTTGATGCCTTTAATCAATACATGTGATGGACTCGAATTAGGGCAAAATGGTCATTTTTCAGCATTTTCTGGTCGGCAGGGCGCTGCCTGTGCCTCAGGAGCGCAGCCTGCGCTTCATTTTCTGCTCTTGGGCTTCCTGGTGCGCTGCCAGCGCTCTAGAGGCGCTGCCTGCGCTCTGGATTGCTAGCAGTTGCACAATTCTGCACTTTTTCTTCATTTTTCCGTATTTTATTCCCGTTCTTTTTGCACAAGCTTACATCTTCAATTTCTTCATGGTAGCTGACAATAAGACTCCATTCTTCATTCCATTGCATAAATCAACTCCAAAAATGACGGAAACTTCAACCCTTATCGTTGTTTCTGCAAACCTGCACATTTAAACAAAACACATCAAAACTACAACAAACTTGAGGCCAAGTGAATCAATTTAAGCCGATATAGAACGCTCCAAGTGGATATAAAATCCACTTATCAATTACCTTTTCTATTTTTCAATAACTAAATACTTTCCCTTTTCAGGTAAAATACAATATCTTTTATATTGCCGAAACACTAAAAGTTTGGTTGGTCGGTACGGTACCTGTTGATTTTACTTATTTACCCTTACTTAATTACAGATAAAATCCATCCTATTAAAAAATCAATTTCCTTTTTCAGGTTAAATATATTAACTTTCTATTTTTCAATAACTAAATAATTTCCTTTTTCAAGTAACATACAATATATTTTATATTTTATCTAACTAAAATTTCTCATTTACTAATCAATTTTCTTTTTCAGGTTAAACATATTACCTTTTCTATTTTTCAATAACTAAATAATTTCCCTTTTCAGGTAAAATACACTATCTTTTATATTTTATCTAACTAAAATTTCTCATTTTTTAAAAACACTACGAGCAATTTTGTTTAATAAAATAACATAATTATATTATAATTGCAATTAACTAATCAATTATCTTTTTCAGCCAAAACACGTTACCTTTTCTCTAACTAAAATCTCTCTTTTTTTTCATTTATGTCACGGCTAGTTACCTTTTTCAGCCAAAACACGTTACCATTTTTTTCCTCTAATTAAAACCTTTGTTTTTCCAATTATATCACGGGCAGTTCTATTTAATAAAATAAAATAATAATATTATAATATTAATAATTAACCGATTACTTTTTCAGCTAAAATGTATCATCTTTTTTATTTTTTCTAATTAAATTCCCTCTTTTTCTAGAAATGTCAAGGGCAACAATAATTTCTCATTTTCTAAAAAAAATACAAGCAATTTTATATAGTAAAATAACATAATTAAATTATAATTACTATAAACTAATCAATTACCTTTTTCACCTAAAGCATGTCACCTTTTTTTAATTTTCAGGTTACCTTTTCTATTTTCTCTAACTAAAATCTTTCATTTTCTAAATATATCACAGACGGTTCTATTTAATAAAATTAAATAATAATAATAATAATAATAATAATAATAATAATAATAATAATAATAACAATAATAATAATAATATAATACTAATAATTAATCGATTACCTTTTCATATCATCTTTTTTATATTTTCTAACTAAAATCTCTCATTTTTTAGAAATATCACGGACTACATTAATTTCTCCTTTTCTAAAAACATTACGAGGAATTTTATTTAGTAAAATAGCATAATTAAATTATAATTACTATAAACTAAACCATTACCTTTTTCAACTAAAACATATTACCTTTTTTATTTTCTCTAACTATGTCCTCTCTTTTTCCAATTATACGGGCGTTCTATTTAATAAAGTAAAATAATAATTTTGTATATACTAATAATTAACCGATTACCTTTTACAACTAAAATCTATCATCTTTTCTATATTTTCAAACTAAAATTCCTCATTTTCTAGAAATATCAATGATAACAATTATATAATTATCATCAAATCATCTCATTTAAAAATTTAAGCTTCCAAAATTCATGTTTTAAAAAAATAAAATAAAATTAATGAAAAAATTCATACTATATAATATTTAAAAAAATCTGTGCATCGCACGGGTTTTAAGCTAGTTTTATTTAATATTAAAATTATGTTTTTATATAATCATATTTTTAATAATTTTTTCAATTTTAATTTAATATAATTTAATATAATCATGTTTACAGATTATACTAATGTTTACTTATTAGAAACAATATATACGGATTTTTAATATATTTTATTATTGATTGAAACATATGTTGTGATGTTTTTTGGTATATATTAATAATTGTAAGATTAGTTTTAAATAAAAAAGATAACGTGTTTTAATTCGAAAATGAATATTAATAATTGGAAAGTATGATACGATTGATATTTTTAGGTCTTTAAAAAAGATAATATTTCCAACTAAAAGTAAATGTGAAAAAGGCAATCGACTATTTATCATTAATTATAATTGGAAGGTATGATACGATTGATATTTTTTGGTCTTGATAATGAAGGGTAAATAAGTAAATTCACGGCGTACCAAAAAACAGGTACTAAAAATCAGGTACCAAAACTTTTAATGTTTCGGCTTTTATATAATAGTATAGATAACTACCTTATAACCCGTGCAATGCACGGGTTTCTTGTATTATGTTATAAATTTTATTTAATATTACAATTATGTTTTTATATAATCATTTTTTTTTAATTTTAATTTGATATAATTTAATATACTCATGTTTAGGGATTATACTAATGTTTCTTTATTATAAACAACGTATATGATTTTTAATATATTTTATTAATAATTGAAAAATATGGTGTGATATATTTGGGCTATATTTTTCTTGAAAATTATGGTGTGATATTTTTGGGTATACATTAATGATTGTAAGATTTGTTTTAAATAAAAAAGGTAACGTGTTTTAATTCGAAAGGAAATATTAATGATCTGTTTTTAGGTATTTATAAAAGATAATATCTTCAACTAAAACTAAATGTGAAAAAGGCAATCGACTAATTACCTTTAATTTTATTATGTTAATATGAAAAAGACAATCGACTAATTACCATTAATTATATTATGTTATTATTTATTTTAGGTGCTATATTTTTCTTGAAAATTATGGTGTGATATTTTCGGGTATATATTAATAATTGTAAGATTTGTTTTAAATTAAAATGGTAACGAGTTTTAATTCGAAACGAAATATTAAAGATTTATTGATGTTTTTAGGTATTTATAAAAGGTAATATCTTCAACTAAAATTAAATGTGAAAAAGACAATCGACTAATTATTATTAATTTTATTATGTTAATGTGAAAAAGGCAATCGACTAATTACCATTAATTTTATTATGTTAATCAACTAATTACCATTAATTATATTATGTTATTATTTATTTTAAATGTTATATTTTTCTTGAAAATTATGGTATGATATTTTCGGGTATATATATTTAGGTGTTTATAAAAGGTAATAATTTCAACTAAAAATAAATGTGAAAAAAGCAATCGACTAATTGCCATTAATTATATCATGTTATTATTTATTTTAGGATTATTTATTTTTCTTTATAATGAAGGGTAAATAAGTAAATTCACGAATTACCAAAAAATAAGTACCAGAAAATAATTACCAAAAAACATGCATATTATTAATTTATTATCGTTAAATGTAAAAAAAATAATTAAAAATATTATTAAAATACTTTTGATAACAAAAATCATAAAAAATTAATATTATAAAATATTAATAAAACAACCCGTGCTTTGCACGGTATAAAGCTATAACTTACAATTAGTTGAATCGCGCGTGCACAATTGAATGTTATGTACGACCATAATCAAAGGCTAATCTTACTTTACTGAACTTTAAAATTTAATACTTGTATAAGAATATTTTTCTTCTAAAAAATTCAAATTTAAGTTTTTTTAAATAATCTTTTAATCTCCAATTGATATTTAAAATATTTATATTACCTGCTCCGTTTTAAGTTTTAAGTTTTTTAAATTATAACAACCACCATATTTAGATACAGGGTGTTATAGGGAGAATATTGTATAACAATATTTTGGAGGTTTGCTGGATTATCGAAGCAAAATACGGATATTTTGCTAACAAAAGAAGAAAAAGGATTAGGGTTTGTGTGTTTAGATGTGGCTAAGCTTTATAGGTGTTTGCAGGTTTTACTGTTTCTCCCCCGTCTCAAGGTGCCTACGTACCCTATTTATAGGGATCAAGCCTAACGTAGTTCTTGGAGAGCAAGTTACCTAGGCGGGCTAGGGTTTTAAGAGATAAGCCAAAGTCCAAGCCCACTCGTTTAGGGTTGACGTGGCAGTGAATTATCAACCCTATCCGCGATCCATGGCCCAGCTGTGGAAGCCCATAATCTCGAACGGATAGAATTGGCCAATGGAGGATCAATCAGGACCTAGTATGTGACCTTAAGAGATCTGGCCATGCGAAGCGATCCCTTATGTCCAACTACTCATGCGACCTTGGGTCTGGCCATGAGTCTTCCAGTAAAGAGTGAGATAGCGATCCCAACATAGTTTGTAGATAAGATGATGGAAGCGAAGCATCCCCTTGAAAGTCGAGGTGCTCCTGTAGCAAGGTTGCCCTGTAGCGAGGTGGCCCTATAATAGAGATATCATGACCAAGGTATGTTGGGCTGATCCCAATAGTGGGCTTTAACAATCCAATCTTCATCTTCTAGGCCCATCGTAGATTATGAGCTTTTAATTTAGCTAATCAAATCAATTTAGCTGTCATGCCAGATTTGGGCATAACAACTACCCCCGAGTCCATGTTGCCATTAGAGATGCGATGTGGACTCAAGTATCAATCAGGTGACGCCGCAATGCGAGGTCATGGCTCGCTATTGATATGAATATGATCGTTGGAGTAGTCGCGACCGCAAGAATTTGAAGAGGTTTGACAGCTGTTGTGTCTCGAGATGTGTATTCAACCGCTGAGATCTTGACACGTGTCCATGTCTTTCTCTCTCCTGATGACTATATATACTCCTGTCATAATCATTTCCTTCTTTATCTTCACAAACACATTACCGAAGTGCTGCCAGTTTGCTCCCAGATCAAACGCAAGAAATTTTCAAGCTTTATCACCAGCGACCTCAAAGTTCTCCTGATTCCGTTAATCTTTCTCAAGAAAAAGAAAGTCCCCATTCTTCATTTGCATTTAAATTGTTGTTCTTCGTCATTCCTGTATGATTAGATAGCTTCACTTGTATGCGATGCGATCCATTTTAACTGCGATCCCATATCATCTATTTTAATGTGCGATCCCTCCTTTAGGAATATAGATGCGATCCCTCCTTTAGGAGCATAGATGTGATCCTTACCAATTTAGAAATATGAACCTTCCATTATTTCCTACAAGCGAAGCGAAAACACATAGAGCCCTTCTGTCTATTTATTCTTTTCTCTCTTCACTTGCTTTCTGTAAGAGCACACACTTAATCATTTCACTTCTTTTCAGATGTCGAACGATGATAGCTCGAGGACTCCTTCCCCTCTTCCACACGTTCGAATTAGCAACGAGGCCGCTGCCAACATCGCAAGGGCAACGAGCACAAGCGAAAGTTCCTTCAAACTATATTTCGACTCGCAACGGTCTCATGAGGATTACACCAGAGAGGTACCCTTAGACAAGTTGGGATCCAAGCGCCCTGCGAGCTCACGTGACCAATCCTTAGATGTGCTCCCAGCTTATAGCGAGCCTCACATCGAGATGACTAACACCGAACGTGAGATTGAAGCATTGACAAAGAAAGGAGAGGCATTTAGCTCTCGAGCAGCAGATATTCTTGCTAGAATCCCCCATCTCAAGCCATGTCGCCCATTCATATAAGCGACTCTCCGATAGATTCATTAGGCGATGCCTATTATGATATTGAGGGGGTGCAGATAATGAGGCTGACTCGGATGATTCTGACTACGAGGAGCCTTCCTCAGATGATGGCGGCCTTGACGAAGTGGCCAGAGTTGTAAATTTCAAAGATTATGATTATGTCCCGGAGGCTTCGCCTTATCCTTACGTTCCAACCCCCCAACCAGAGCTCGAGGGCGTCATATATGTGGGGGGCCTCGCCCTGAAGAAATCCCACCTGGTTCCAAGGTGAAGCCTGGCGTGCCCCGCACACTCGCGTGTCGCGATATGTCCTCCACTTTGATTGTGAAAACCATTACAGAAGAGGTGGCTAGATTTAGGCCTGAGGGCGAAATTATCCTTCCCAAGAAAAAGATGTGATGCTACCGCTTCAATCATGAAGAGAACGGAGAAAAATATCAATTAGCATATTAGAAGTAGAATAGGTGTTCGAATTTATAAAGGAGAAAAGTTCGAATTTATAGGGAAGACATATGATTAGAAGTTCTATTGGAAGTATAATAAGTATTTATATAGAAAAAATATATAAATAAAAGTTCTACTAGAACTAGAATAGGTGTTTGAATATATAGAGCAGACATATAATTAAATATTTTACAGAAAGTACGATCTTCTTAAATTATATATTTTTTATATAAGTTAATAGTACTTATATTAGGAAAATTTATTCATAAATCAAATACTATTGTCATGAAAAAAGTCACCGTATTTAAAAAGAAAAGAATTGATGTCTTAACATAATAAAAGAACAATGAGTAAAAGAACAATCTCATGCAGTCTTTATAATATATGTTAAAAAATTGGGATTTCGGTTTTAACGAGAGAGCGGCTCAATCGAAAGAATTGTATTTAACAAGAAATTGATTCATTAGAGAAGATTATTTAATTATTAAAATTTAATATTAATATTATAATATAACATAAATGTATTGAATTTTTTTAAAAATATTGTAACGCCGCCACGAAGCGCGGCTTTATCAACTAGTTAGATAAAAAGAACAAGGTTCTTGAGTTCCAGAAGGTGGAGGATAAGCGATCCCTGGAGGCTGAGTTCAAGAAGCAACTATCTCATGAGACCGCTGCGATTCGCACTGACTTGAAGACCGCTCGCAGGGAGAGGAACGAATTTGAAAAGTCCCTCAAGGAGCTGCAGAAGTCCAGCGAGAAGGAGTTGAAGAAGAAGGATGAGGAGATCGTGAAGCTAAAAGGCGATTTGACTACTGCGCAGGCCTCGTTAGTATCTGCTGAAGAGAAATTGCTCGCCCAAGGCCAAGTCTCCTTCATGAAGGGATTCATCCGTGCGATCCCCGATTTTGATTGGGACCGGCTTGGGCCTGGAAATGCCGATTATGCCAAGATTTTAAAGCAGGAGATTGCAGAAGAGGATGCCGAGGAGGCAAGACTGGAGGAGGAGGCACGAATAGCCAAGGAGGCCACCAATGCTAATCAGAATCCACCTGCCTCAAAAATTCATTCTATAATTTGCTGTAACTATGAACTGGGGATGCGGGCACCCCTTGAATGCCTCGCAAGTGTAATATTGATTTCCCTAACTGCTATTTATTTCAAGAATTCTTAGATCGTAATGCGATCCGCTAACTGTTCAATACCATTGCTTTTGCTTCCATTTCATTTATCCTCATAAAAGTATTCTTTTCCTTTAAACCTTCATGTGAATTATCTTCATTAACATACTACAGCTGTAATATAGACTGTGCTCACAGTGCTTTGAGTAGTTCAAACATGTATTCCTTAGTTTAGATTCCTTTGATTGTTGCAAATAATAAATAATTTAAGATGTGAGCAGCTACTTTGAGATGTTTTCAATTGCGATCCTAGCATCGTTGAGATGGCTTGGACCTTGAAATGTAAATGTTGAGACAATCAAGCAAAATTTTGAATGCACAAGTAAGCAATTCATAAAGCAAACGAACTCTTTCATTGAGAAGTGGGGCGAGGCCCAATATTTGATAAGTTGGGGCGAGGCCCAATAGTCATTACATCATAAAGGGGAGGTGTCTATATGATCACTACCCCCCAGTACTTTGTATGAATTATTCATGCTAAGTAGTAGTAGAGAGAGACTACCAGGGGCGGGGCCCTTTCTGATAGTATTTTCTCAGATGCTCCGCATTCCAAGCTCGCGGAATAACTTTGTCTTTCATATCAGTGAGATAATAGGTCCCTTCTGAAAGGGTAGCATAGATCTTGTAAGGTCCTTCCCAGTTAGCGCCAAAAGTGTTAGGCATGACCCGAGACCTTAGTGTTAGGCATGACCCTTCTAAGTACTAGGTCACTTGTATGTAGAGATCGCGCTTTGACCTTTCCATTATAGTACCTCGCTGTTCGTTGTTGATAGGCTGCGAGGCGTAGCTGGGCCTCGCTTCTAGTTTCCTCTATCATGTCCAAATAAAGCCTATGATTGACCTCGTTTGCCTCAGGATCGTAATGTTCTCTTCTAAGCGACCCTGAGCCCACTTCGACTGGCACCATGGCCTCGCATCCATTAGTAAGTGAAAATGGTGTTTCCCATGTGGTCGACCTTGGGGTCGTATTGTATGACCACAAAACCCTTGGTAACTCCTCGGTCCAATTACCTTTGCTCTCTTCCAGTTTAGCTTTCAAAGTGTGTTTTATTATTTTGTTTATGGCCTCGGTTTGACCATTCGTCTGAGGATGGCTTACAGCTGAGAAACTCTTTTTTATCCCCAGATTTTCACAGAATTCCTTCATTTCCTTGCTGTCAAATTGCTTCCCATTATCCGAAATGAGTTGATATGGGATCCTATAGGGACACACAATTGCTCTGTTAACAAAGTCCTTGAGCTTCTTTGCTGTGATAGTTGCAAGTGGCTCGGCCTCGGCCCACTTGGTGGAATAGTCAACGGCCACTACTACATATTTAAGTCCTCCTTTACCCTTCGGGAGTTCCCCGATTAGATCGATACCCCACATAGCAAAGGGCCATGGGCTCGTTAGCGAGGTAAGCTGAGAGACAGGGATGTTGCTGAAGTTAGCGATCCTCTAACAGGCATCGCATTTTCTTGAAAACTCAAATGCATCCCTTTTTAGTGTAGGCCAATAATACCCTTGGCAAAGAATTTTCTGGACCAGCGAACTACCCCCCGTATGATTGCTGCATATCCCTTCATGGACTTCTCTGAGGATATAATTACACTCTTCCCCATCTACACACCTCAGGAGTGGAATGTTAAATCCTCTTCGATACAAGACTTCATCATAAATGACATAGCGAGCCGCTTGATATCTAATCTTCCTCTCTTCTTTCTTGACCTGAGGCAAAGCTCCATTTTTCACATATTCCCATAATGGGGTCATCCAAGTCAACTCTGGGGTCACCACCTCCATAAGGAATTCCTCCGGTACACTGGGCTTTGTCTGAATTTCCAGTGGGATAATTCCAAGTAATGTAGCCTCGCGATGCGACCCCAATTTTGCCAGTGCATCTGCTCCTTGATTCTTTTCTCTTCTAATATGAACCACCTTGACATTATTAAACTTTTTGATCAACCTCTGTGCACATCGCAGATATAGCTCAATATGCTCACCTCTATCTTGCCACCCACACCAGAGTTGATATGTTACCAACATAGAGTCGCTGTAAGCTATGTGATTTTCCACCTTCATTTCCAATTCCAGTTTGAGACCAATGACGAGGGCCTCGTACTCTGCTGCATTATTGGTGGCTTCAAAGGCGAAGTGTACTGCACTTTGTATCTTACGACCCTCTGGAGTTACCAACTTGATGCCAACCCCGGCTCCTTCCTTGTTAGATGCCCCATCTACGTATAGCTCCCACCACGAGGATGGATTTTCTTTTTTGTCCTCGCTAGCTGTTTTTTCTGGTGCTGCTATGATAACCCAGTCATCTCCCTTAGATTGGGGAGGAAACTCCAAGATAAAATCTACAAGTGCCTGTCCTTTTATAGGGCCACGAGGCTTGAACTCGATGTCGAACTGACTAAGCTCTACTGTCTATTTTAACAATCTCCCTGAAGACTCTGGCTTGTGCATTACTTGCCTCAGTGGGTAGGCGGTGTGAACCTCAATGCTGTGAGCCTGAAAGTAGGGCCTTAACTTCCGCGAGGCCAAGACCAGGGCATAGGCTAGCTTCTCCATGTTTGTATATCTTTTTCTGCATCTAGCATCCTTTTGCTGATGTAGTACACTGGGTACTGGATTTTCCCCTCCTCGTGTACCAACACTGTACTGATCGCGTGTTCAGACACAGCGAGGTAGACAATGAGGACCTCGCCTTTAAGGGGCTTCGAGAGAAGTGGTGGCGAGCCCAGATGTTCCTTTATTTTCTGAAAGGCCTCCTCGCATTCCAATGTCCATTCAAAGTTTTTTCCCACCTTTTTAATGGCCTTAAAGAACTCATGGCATTTATCTGATGATTTGGAAACGAACCGATTGAGAGCTGCGATCCTTCCTGTTAAACTCTGGACTTCTTTCACACTTCTTGGGGATCGCATGTCCATTAAAGCCTTTATTTTTGCAGGGTTCGCTTCGATTCCCCTGTGGTTGACAATGAACCCCAAGAACTTTCCAGATTCGACTCCAAAGACACACTTTTGGGGGTTGAGCTTCATTCTGTATTTCCTTAGTATATCAAACATCTCTGCGAGGTGAGAGATGTGATCCCCAGCTTCCTTAGACTTGACCAGCATGTCATCTACATAGACTTCCATTATCTTGCCAATTTATTTCTCGAACATCATATTAACGAACCTTTGGTAGGTAGCCCCGACATTAAGAAGACCGAAGGGCATCCCTATGTAGCAGTAGAGACCTCTATCCGTGATGAACAAGGTGTGCTCTTGATCAGGACCATACATGGGTATTTGGTTGTATCCAGAATAAGCATCCATGAAAGAAAGAAGTGCATGCCCTGCTGTTGCATCCACTAACTGGTCGATCCTTGGTAATGGAAAACTATCTTTAGGACAATGTTTGTTGAGGTCGGTAAAGTCTACACATGTCCTCCACTTTCCATTTGGCTTCTTCACGAGGACTGGGTTCGCGAGCCAGTCAGGGTAGAATGATTCCCTAATGAGCCCTGCCTCGAGGATTCTATCCACTTCTGCTTTGAGAGCCTCAGCTCGTTCTCCACTTATAGGTCGCCTTTTCTGTCTGACTCCCTTCTTGCTTGGATCCAAGTTTAGCTTATGACACATCACATTAGGATCGATCCCAACCATATCTTCATGCGACCAAGCGAACACGTCAAGGTTGGCCTTCAGAAAAGTGACCAGCCTTTCTCTCAAATCAGGGCTGAGTTGCGACCCTATTTTCAGCACCTTTGAAGGGTCCTGCACATCAACGAGGACATGAATTTTATCTTCAGCTGCCCCGGCTCGCTCCACATGTTCTGGGATGCGAGGATCAAGGTCTAGATCATACTCACGAGCCTGACTTGATTCTGCCTTGCAGGGGTTGGCACCCGCGTGCCCATACTCCTTAACAACAGTTGTTGTCTGTGTAATTCCATTTGGCAGTTCTGTCAGTGTAGATGTTTCCTTGCGAACCCATTTTCGCTTTCGGGCTCGCACAACGTCCTACTCTGGGCTCTCCTCGCTATCACTATCCGTAGCCTCTTCAACGATCCCTTCCTGGAGAACCATTACTGGTCGCGAGGTTCCCATCATCAAAGCACCTGGTACTGGTTCTACTTGAATTCCCAAATTATCAAAATAATCAGCTGGGAGCTCCTCAATTGAGATCATGTTACAATCTGTTGGAGGTACAAAGGTTGTCTTGCGAGGCCTGTCTTCCTCTTCGCATTCCATTTTATCAATCATAGAGTTACTCCCCTTTTCCGCTGACTTGAGGGCCTTGTTATAGCATTCTCGAGATTCATGTTGCGCTCCCTTAACACATCCAACTCCATTTGGGGTAGGGAACTTCATAGAGAGGTGGTAAATAGAAGTGACCACCTTCATTTCTTTTAGAATCGGTCTCCCCAGAATAGCATTATAGGCCGAAGGCTGATCAACTACCATAAAATCAGCGATCTGTGTAGTTATACAGGGCTCATCCCCTAAGGTAATAGGGAGCCTTACAAGGCCCTGACATTAACTGAAGCTCCAGTAAAACCATAGAGATGTCCTACGGTAGGGATAAGGTCTCTGTCCACGAACCCCATTTTCTGATAGACCTCGTATGTTAGAACATTCACTGCACTTCCATTATCCACAAGGACCCTGTATACATTTTGCGATCCAATGCGAACTCGGACAACGAGGGCATCCGAATGGGGGTGGTGGACCCACTTCGCATCTTCTTCAGTGAACATGATATTTGTATCCCCCCCCCTTGAAGAGCTTTGGGGGTCGTTCCTGTAGGTGATGAACATTAGTGAGGGGTCGCTCCTTAGCTTCACGAGTATATCTCTCTCTATCTTTATTGTTGTCTCCCCCGATGTGGGGTCCTCCAATTATCACATGAATTCTTCCACCTCGCGTTTCCCTTTCCTTAATGACTGGATTCTGTTCAGGTGGGGGAGCTTGATTATAACCAAGGCCAGACTTGGGATTATGTTTCTTCACTTCTCGAACCGCCCACTCAGTTAATTTTCCATCCCGAATTAATTGATCCACTTGTTGTTTGAGCTCCCGGCAATTAGTTGTATCATGCCCTGTTTGTTCATGAAAGGCACAATATTTACCAGTGTCTGCAGTTCCTTTTGGGCCCATTTGTGCAGGTCTCCTGAATACCCCTTTGTTCGCGTTGACAGCATAGATGTGATTAATTGGGGCGACCAGAGGAATAAACTTGTCCTCGCTCCTTGCAGGGCGAGCTCGAGGAGGGGATCGTCTTGGGGGATCGTGTTCTCTCCTTTTTGGACTTGGGCTTCGATCCCGTCTTCATCTCGGACTCCTGGAGTCCTTCCTTTTCACTCCCCTGTTTCTACTCCAGCTGCTACTCCTTTTATTATTCTTTTTTAGATCTGCAATTGACTTATCAACGCGCTTGAAAGGCTTAGCGACCCTGTGCAACTCAGATAGGGTGTTAGGGGTTTGTTCTTGCAGTTTCTTCCAGAACTCAGTCTCTTCTCTTACTCCAGTGATAAGGAAATTCTTTACAGCTTCATCATTCGCCCCCCGTACGCGAGGTACCTCAGCATTGAATCTCTTGAAATAGTCATGAAGAGTTTCTCCTTCCTTCTATTTATGTTCGCCAAGGTGGATACAAGGGGTGCATAGAGCATCGAAGATTTGAACTGCTTGGTAAAGATATCAACAAATTGCTCCCATGAGTCAATAGTAACTAGGGCCCCTAGCTTTGAAAACCATTGCTGGGCCCTTCCCCTTAGCAAGGCGGCAAACAACCTGCACCTTGCTAGCTGCGAGACCTGGTATACATCCATCTCGTTGTTAAATCGAACTACGAACTCGGCTGGATCGGTATCTCCATTATAGGTCATATCTGAATGATGCCCACGAAACACCGCAGGGAGTGGAGCGGTTCGAATTTCGTGGGTAAAGGGTGAAGAAGAGCCCATAGTGCTAAAGATCCCTTTCTCATTTTTCATTGCGTCCAAGGCCTTTTTCAACTCCTCCAGCTTATAATCTCCCACTTTGACTTCCTTGTCACAATCCTTTTTCTCCCCAATACTCCCATGGTGTGACTGAGTCTTTTTTGGGACGCTAGACTCCTCCTGGTCATTCCTTCGATCCTTCTTTTTATGATCCTCTACATGATATTGGGATCGTTCTCGGTCTCGATGAGGGCCCTTGCTTTTATTCTTAGATTCATCATTCTGAGGCGTATTAATATTTTCCAATTTGAGACGGAGGTCATGTTCAGTTAGCTTCTTTCCGAGACGGTCAAAAACACTAACCGATCTCCCCTCAGATGAGGCGGTTTTGTCATGCGATCCTCCTTTCTTTTCGAGCGAATGCTCCTCCTTATTCCAATCAGGGTTCGTTTGATCTGTTAGGACATCCTCGAAATCATCAATGAGTTTCTTGGCAGGGACTTTGCTTCCTTCCCCTTGATATATTCGACCACCTGTCCTTGCATTCCTCTTCGATCCTCTAGAACTATAACGCTTCTCTACTTTTGCGACCCTCTCATGTACAGCGGTTACTTGATCGCCGAGGCCTTTTAGAAAAGACATAACCTCGCTGGTCAACGCCACCCTCTGTACTGGGGAGGTGTGTTCCTCCTTGTACCCAGTCTTAGAGTTGTCCTTGGACACCTCGTCCTCTGAGGGATCCCTCGTCAGGGGATCGTCCTTGTTAACCCTATGCGATCCCGGGGTCTCTCCATCGTTCTTCTTTTTGTGTGATTTAGTCATCGCTTCTCCCAATTCAATGACTTCCCCTCCTTCTATCGCCAAATGTTATAGGGAGAATATTGTATAACAATATTTTGGAGGTTTACTGGATTATCGGAGCAAAATACGGATATTTTGCTAACAAAAGAAGAACAAGGATTAGGGTTTGTGTGTTTAGATGTGGCTGAGCTTGATAGGTGTTTGCAGGTTTTCTGTTTCTTCCGCGTATCAAGGTGCCTACGTACCCTATTTATAGGGATCAAGCCTGACGTAGTTCTTGGAGAGCAAGTTACCTAGGCGGGCTAGGGTTTTAAGAGATAAGCCAAAGTCCAAGCCCACTCGTTTAGGGCTGACGTGGCAGTGAATTATCAACCCTATCCGCGATCCATGGCCCAGCTGTGGAAGCCCATAATCTCGAACGGATAGAATTGGCCAATAGAGGATCAATCAGGACCTAGCATGCGACCTTGAGGGATCTGGCCATGCGAAGCGATCCCTTATGTCCAACTACTCATGCGATCTTGGGTCTGGCCATGAGCCTTCCAGTAAAGAGTGAGATAGCGATCCCGACGTATTTTGTAGATATGATGATGGAAGCGAAGCATCCCCTTGAAAGTCAAGGTGCTCCTGTAGCAAGGTTGCCCTGTAGCGAGGTGGTCCTATAATAGAGATATCATGACCAAGGTATGTTTGGCTGATCCCAATAGTGGGCTTTAACAATCCAATCTTAATCTTCTTGGTCCATCGTAGATTATGAGCCTTTAATTTAGCTAATCAAATCAATTTAGCTGTCATGCTAGATTTGGGCATAACACAGGAATAGACGTGTTAAATATATCACACATATTGCAATTTTCGAACTTTTAAAAGGGCAATCGTATTATCAAATATGTAAGTAAGACTACACTTTGTTAAGGATTAAATTTTTTACAATATTTAGAAAATTGGAGGAAACCATGTGTATATAACATAATTAAACAAAAAAAACTAATCGAATGCATTTTGTTAATTAGTACGCATACGATTATAGGAAAAGAATTTGAATCTATTGGAAATTTTTGTGAGATTAGTAGAATCAAAGCATCAAGGTATAGAACCAAAGAGACTCTCACAAATTATCCTTCGACTTTTTGTTTTAGTGATTCAATATCGGCCTTTGTATTTTATTAGTTGATATATCTCTCAAAACTGAGCAGTAAAATTTGGAATTCGGTTAAATAAAATATTTAAAATTTTGATTGGTCCTCGTGATTACAAATTGAAATCAAATATGTTACGAACAATCTAATTAATTCATTTGCTATAGTGTATTACATACGTATTGGGGCTAATTTAAACTAGGTCTTTGCTCCATACAGAACACTCTTATATAACAAACAATAAAGAACACTATAAAATTAATTATTCCAATAGATCCATTGGCCCCGCCAGGGGCACCCAATACAAAAAGTTCTTATTTTTTTATCTTCTATCCATCTAGCAAAAAAAAAAATTAAAAATTTTTTTTTGAAAAAAATCACTATTCATGATGACGTCACTGCTGATGTGATCATGAACAGTGATTTTTCCAAATAAAAAATATTTTAATTTTCTTTTTTGCTAAATGGATAGAAGATAAAAAAATAAGAACTTTTTGTATTGGGTGTCATGACAGAACTCTTATATTGAATTAAATATGAGGTGTTCTTTATTTTTCTTTATATAAGGTGTTCTTCATGGAGTGCAACTCTTTAAACTATCCGTAAATCAGTTTAAAAATTTAGTAATTTCTTTAAATATCCAACATTTAGTTAAAAACAATTTAAACTCGAATTGACATTTTTTTTTCAAAAAAAAGACATGGTTTAATAACAAATAAATTTGCACAAAAATACACACTTACCATAAATATTTTAAATTGAACGGATCGATAATTAAAGTTTTCAAGTTCGTACAAATCGGTCATTTCGAACAAAATTTGCCTAAAACCGGGTGAGTGGCCTTCATTTGCCCGTAGGTGTAGATATGAGGGTCTCTGTCAAGGATTTGAACAATTTTGGAAGAGTATACACATAAATCAGGAGAATGAAAGTTCCTAATAATCAAATGTTAAGGGAGTGTTTGGGAAAACTTTTTTCCAGAATAAGTCAACTTATTTTAAGACAAAGTTAGAGATTTCTAACATTCCAACTTATTTTTCAACTTATTGAATCTTAAACATACATTAAATACTTTTATAAAAAAAATTATCACAATATAAAATTTTTACCCGAAAATAAGTCCACAAGTCCTAGAAAAAAGTTTTGGCAAACGGGCACTAAAATTACACATGCATTAGAAGCATGCGAATGCACTATTACGCATTTATGGAATGCGTTGGTTTTCAAAAATTTAAAAATTCATTCTGCGTGCACATAAAGGATGCGAAGGATTGACCACGCATTCCCCACATGTGCCGGTTTTTTTAAAATTTTTTTAAAAAATACATAAATTGTTACCTTAATTTTTTTTTTGCTAAATATATATTTACAAACACTATTAAAAAAATTATAATAAAATTGTCAATTGTTTTTAAAAAATTTTTAAAAAATAAATAAATTGTTACCTTAAATTTTTTTTTTTGATAAATATATATTTACAAACACTATTAAAAAAATTATAATAAAATTGTCAATTCAAACTATATTTTTTTAATGAGTACGGTTTATTCGTTATTCTGAATATTTTTAAAATCCTAAATGAAAAAGTTGAACCCCAGAGTTAACTATTGAACCCTTAAGTGAATATAGATAAATTTAAAATTTATAATCAAAACGTCAATTGAAATTGTGTTTCCTTATCGAGTCCGACGATCTGATTTTTAAAAAATAAGGATCAACCCCAATTTTTTAAAAACAGGATAAGTTAATTAGGGTTTAGGGTTGTAAACAACCCTAAATCCTAAACCTAAACCCTAAGTTCGTATACGGTTTACTCGTCGTTTTGAATATTTCTAAAACCCAAAATGGATTATTGAACCTCAAAGATTAACCGTTGAACCCACAAGAGAATATTTCTAAATCCCAAATGGAACTCATTGAACCCCAAATAAAAGTATTTAACCCAAAGGAAATATCGATAGAATCTTAAAATATTAAATTAATATTTGAATAATTTGAATATTTTAATAGTTTATTTGCTGAATGGTTATTTAGTGTAGGTTTAGGCATATGTATACGGTTTTTTCAAAGTGGGTGTGCTGCAGTGACGTCACGGGTGTGTTGTTCAGCCAGGAACAAAATAAAAAAAATACATAGCATATGGCTTATGCGAAGGCATTTGGTTAAAACTGACAGTTTTTTCGACAATTGTTATTTGGGCACAGGGGTACCCATTTTGAGTTATTTAGATCATTTTCTCCAAAAATCATTACACTTTCTACTTTTTGATTATACACATATCAAACACAAATCCAAACATACTCCTTTTCATTTTATAACCATTTTTCAGTTGTATAGGGGTGTTTGGGAGAACTTTTTTCCAGAATAAGTCAACTTATTTTAAGACAAAGTTAGAGATTCCTAACTTTTTTCTGAAAAAAGTCAACTTTTTTTTGCAACTTACGAAATTTCAAAGATACATTAAATACTTGTATAAAAAAATTATCAAAATATAAAATTTTTACTCAAAAATAAGTCCAAAAGGACTTATTTTAAGTCTTGCCAAACATGTCATATGTCTTTCTATAGTAGCTCTAGCTTTCATACATCAGATCTCGGTACTTTTGGATTAAGTCCTATTTTGAAGATTTCATGGACTGACAACAATCCAGGTAGAAGGTTTTGGAGTTGTAGTGTCTACACGATAAATTTACTTGATAGTGTTTATGTTGTAGTTCTTCATTTTGTGGTTAATTAATCGATTGTGATTGTTGTTTGGTGGAGAAATGAACAAAGGGCAACTAACTTATATCAGTGGCATGATCCACGGTAGATAGAAAAACATAATCCCTGGTTTGTTGAGGAAGATTGAGAAACTGAAAGAAGAAATAAAATGCAAAAGAAAGAAGGATACAGATGTTGGTGAGTGGGGGGTTTGTGAAAATTTGTAAAAATTTGGACGATTTAGTAGTGAAAAGTTGCCCCTCTTACAATTTAGTGGTGATAATTTAGTGGTGATGTGATATCTATTATCTAATGTGGGTTTATTAATTGTTTTAGGTATTTTATTAATTTAGAAATTTGTATATATATATATCTTTTACGATTTATTATTTTAAAAATTCATATTTTTTCATTTTAAGATTTGATTTTTTTTTTTTAAAATTTGTATAGAATATTTTTAAATTTTACTATTTTTTAAAATTAAATATCAATATTCGTATTAAAGTCGGACCAGGAAGATTTCTATTTTCGTATATTAGTATTAGTTTTTAATTCATATTTTAAAAATTTATTGTTTTTAAAATTCTTATTTAAAAATTTGTTGCTTTTAAAATTCTTATTTTAAAATTTTATTATTTATAAGATTTGTATACCATCCAATATCTTATTTATAAATTTCATATAATATCCTACAATTCATATAAATTTATTATTAAATATTAAAAGTTTGATATATTTATCTTTTACTAACCTGAGGTAACACTCATGCATGTTGCAAAACTTAACATTTTCTAACTAAGACAATACTACGTTTGTAGCTAAGTTAACTTAAAACACAATGTTATAATAGGTCAAAAGTAGCATAACTAAGGTAACATAATCTACCAATACGTGTGAGAGAAGAAGATTACGACAGGCTAACATGTTTGCTCTGAGGGTCAGTCAGCCAAAATGATGTCCATTCAATTGTTTACAGCAAATTTATGGATTGTTTTTAGTAGTAAGAATGTAATGTTTGAATTGCTTTTATTAGTAAGAATGTAATGTGTATAGTGCTTGTTTCAAATTTGAATGTGACAATTAAGGTGTTTGTTGTCCAATTTAAGGTTGTAATGAACAATGTGTGTAATCTCTTGGAATGGTTTGTTTGTTTCAATGTGAAGTTTAAAGTGTTTTCATTGTAGTGATAGTAACTTTCTTCTTATTTAGTTGATGATTGTGAATGAATTAAAGTGAGAAAATGTCATCTTCAAAAAAATAGTAATGCATTGGCTATGAAAAGAAAAGCAAAGAAACCAATGCTTATATCCCTCCTCCATCTCTAATCTAGATATCCCCTGGAGAAGAATGGACCTTAGTGCAGGTGGTGGAGATGGATCATGCAAGCTTTATCTGCAAAATAATCTGAAAATAAGTCGTATAATAATTTATGGGGTTCCGGAAAGAGAATGAACAAGCTCTAATATTCTTCAGTGCTTTTTCTTGTAGGATAATATCCTCCATATATAGGCTAAGCCTCTCATGCCTCCACCCCATAAAAAGTAACTGCCTCAAAAATCTTTATTCTCTAATCAATGTCATTGATATTATAATTTGTAACTCCTTTTATCATTACTCATAAAATAAATAAATATATGTAACTCCCACATATATTTAATTCTATTTTTTTTTCATTTAAACAGGTATCTCGAAGTAGATTTTCCATCATCTTTATCACCTCCGAGATCCGAATCAGAATAACCAATAATTTTTGGCTTATTTGCCTGATAGACCAATTTGTGGTGTAACGTACCCTTCAAATACTTCAATATCCTCTTCACAGCCTCCCAATGGGCTTGATTAGGATTGCTCTGGTATCTACTTACTAGACTTACTGGATATGCCAAGTCAGGTCGAGTACATAACATTGCATACATCAAACTTCCGACTGCTTGCGCATATGGTACATTCAGTGGTTCTTCTCCCTGTTCTGAATTTTTACTACGTGTTAATCGTTTTCCCATTACCAATGGGGTTGGTGCTAGACTACAATTCTGCATCCCAAAACAATTAAGCACTTTATGTAGATACCTTTCCTAATTCAAACTCAATGTTATATTTTTTCTATCTCTAATAATCTGAATACCAAGAACATATGAAGCTTCACCCATATCTTTCATCTCAAATTTACTACTAAGTTCTAATTTGATATTATTCAACATATCTTTGTCATTTCCCGCTAACAATATATCATCCACATATACTGATAATATTGCAAACAAACTCCCACTTTTCAAAGTATACACACAATTGTCTAATTTATTCTTGACAAAACCATGTTGAACTACAACCTCATGAAATTTGAGATTCCAATCTATAGATGCTTGCCTTAGTCCATATATTGACTTTCTTAACTTGTAGACTTTGTCTTTTTGTCCTTCAACCTGAAATCCTTCAGGTAGATCCATGTATATATCCTCCTTTAACTCCCCGTTAAGACAATCTGTCTTTACATCCATTTGGTAAAGTTCTAAATCAAGACAAGCTACCAAGGCCAATATAATTCTTATTGACGCAAACTTTGCCACTGGAGAATACGTCTCCTGGTAATCTATTCCCGGTTTTTGTGTAAAACCTTTTGCAACTAGGCGGGCTTTAAATTTATCAATAGACCCATCAGCCTTATATTTCCGTTTCAAAATCCATTTACAACCTATGGATTTTCTATCTTTAGGTAGATCACACAACTCCCACACTTGATTCTTTTCTATTGACTCAATCTCATCTTTCATGGCGTCCATCCATAATTCAGATTCTTGCGATCTCATCGCTTCTAAATAAGTAGTGGGATCAATAGGATCTCTTACATCAATATCTACCGAAAAACAAGACGCTTCACTATTATATACATAATAGTCATTCATCCACACAGGTGGAGCTCTTGATCTTTTATTTCCAACCATGTCAACTGGTTCATTACTAGCATTTTGATCCGATTCAATATTTTGAGTTGGATATTGTTCCATATGTGTACCAATGTTTTTTGGAGGAACCTCGTCAACAATATTTAGAGGGCGTGTGTCATCCATCACACTTTCTTGTTCCTCAGAATTTTCTATGAAAACAGCATCTCTACTTTCAATTATTCCCAATTCCTTGTTATAAAACTTATAACCCTTAGAATTTTCGGGGTAACCGATAAAATTGCACTTCACTGTTCTGAAGTCTAATTTATCTCTATTCTGAGACGGGATCATTACATGTGCAATGCATCCCCATTTTCTCATAAGACTCAAATCCGATTTTCTTCCATTCCATATTTCATAAGGTGTCAACTCAACTGATTTTTGTGGGAATTCTATCCAATTATGTTTTCTAATCTTATAGACATATAGGGTCTAAACATAAAAGGTATCCTCGCGACTTCTATCTTTTTAAGTGGATGTTTGTGTGGTTTGATATAACTTAATACTGAAAGGCGCTTATGTTATTTTCGTGTTCCCGACTAGCTTTCGTAAATTATCAAAATTACTTTGAAATTAAGGCATCAATTCTAAATTAAATAAATAATGAAATTAGAATCCCATGTTTTTCTCACATATAAATTTTCATTTAATTAAATTAATTAGTTCGAATTATTTAATATTACTAATTTAATTAATCAATTAGAAAAATACAAAAATACCCCCCTTTTGATATTTATTCAAACAGTTTGTTGTTTAATCATACGTCGTTGCTTAAATATTATTTCTGAACAAACACCAAGTCTCTGTGGGAACGAATTTATTATATTGCTTGTGACCGCGTACACTTGCGCAGTTAGTTTTCGAACCAACATAGTGAACTAGGGTAAGACAAGAATTTCAGACTGGATTCAGGCTAAAAACAAGTGCTGGATGTAGGTGCTGGAAACTCTAGAAAAGTCCAATCAAACGCACAAGTGGAAGAGATCATATTCAGGCAACTTCAAGTTGAATGTTGATGTTGTTGTTCCTATCGACGGTGGCATGGTGATTCGTGATAATACATGAGTTTTTATCTAAGGCAAGGTTATGAAACTTGCAGGTAATGTCTCAGCTATGGAAGCTGAATCTATAGTTGTGTTGGAGGCTCTTTCTTGGATCGATACTCTTGGTAGGCATAACATTCAAGTTGAAACGGATTCGATGAAGACAATGGCTGCTATTCAGAGTGTAGAAATAAACTATCTTGAAGTGGGTAATATTACTAAGGCTTGCAAGTGGTGGCTGCAGGAAAGGGACGATGTGTGTGTAGTTTTTAGTAGGAGACAAACAAACAAGGCCGCTCATTTGTTAGCTCATAGCTCTTATTTAGTAGGTTGCTCTTTAGTAGGTGCTCCAATGTTTTTTACTCTCCTTCATATTTTTTGTTGGAGACATCCAATTAATAAAGTTTTTCCTTTGATTTCAAAAAAAAAAATAATAAAAAATAAACCACGTCGTCATGATATAATAGTACAAGATTCTAAATAAAGAAAAATGAATGAGATGAATGTTGGTTTGACAAATCTAGATAATCGGAGTGATTCTTGACTATGTATATTCAAATAATACATGCACCAAGAACTCGCAAAACTTAAGAGGCCTCAATTTGAATCACCTATATGTAAAATGTAAATTATTTATTGTACATATATTTTATTGGATAAATTTGACTAATTAAAATCTCGTAAACTTCGACTATCCATAATGTTTCGATTAATCATTGCATGTTGATTTACTTGTTGGCATGCACCCGGCGTCCAGGCCTGTAGTTATATTGTGAATGAAATTACTCGATTATTGAGGTAATGTGCATGGAGAAATCTATACATTTTATTAAAAGATTACATGCTTAAATATGTGATTAATCACATATTAGATGATAAATTTTTTAGCATGAGAATTTGGTCGCTCGGTCAAAAACATGTTTAAAGACATTCGTATATTTCACCGTATAAGTTTCCTCGTCAAATTATGGATTCACGTACTAGAAATGTGAATGTATATCATACTTATTTTGTTTTTTTAACCTTTAAAACTAAAATCTTCGTATGAAATAATATTTAATCGAGGGAACACTTATGTAATATATAGGAATTTTGCATATAATAATAATAATAATAATAATAATAATAATAATAATAATAATAATAATAATAATAATAATAATAATAATAATAATAATAATAATAATAAAGGAAAAAAAATAGTTATGATTTTATTTTATTAAAATTTTCAGAGTCAAGATCACAATAAGTGAGTTAGTAGGTTATTTATGATTCAGCTATATCGTGTTTAAAAACATATACGAATAAAACCCTATTCCTATAAGTTACATAGAAGGATAAACAGAGATCGAAAAAAAAATATAGAGCCGCAGAGCCGCAGACTAGGTGCTTGACAGAGACGATTTACAATAACCAGCACACAAGTAAGACTATGTCGTTTTACTTATTACTATTATTATATCCTCTTTCAATGATTTTGTATAAACGAGAACTGTGTAGTTGTGTGACTTTACTTTTGCTTATTTATTAGTAACTAAGTTATACATAGCTTTACGTGGAGTTAAAAGTGGATTTAATAATATAATGATTTTTATGATAAAGCCTCTTCTAAATTTGTTACGGTCCATTATTAAGTAGGAGTAATGTTCTTCACTGATATGGGCTGAAAATGAGCCCTAAAGGCGCATTTAATGTGGCATTAACTAGGCCGAAATTAGTCCAAACGTGGGGCCCACCAGCTGGGCCCAAAACCCTGATTATAGTATTAATTTCGTGATTAATATTAAGGGTAATAAACAGCTCAGCAATAAGAGTTGGATAAGGATATTATTTCCATTATACTTAGCCACCAAGGCATCCAATTCGATATGGAAACTGATTCCTACAAGGAATTGATCTGCAACCTTCCTCAGGGAGGTGACTTGCCCACCAAGTCTCCGAATCCTACCATAATTCTAAGGCTTCTCAGCCTATATAAAGGGCCTGACCCCTCATTCTCAGAACTACGTTTTCTTGGCTTGATTCTCTAATACAGAGATACGTAGGCATTCTGTGAGGACCGTTTAAGTCTCGAACGCAGAAGCAGCAATTAAAGCACGAAGCTCACGAGCCTTAGCATTAAATACACAAACCCTAGCCGTAATAATTTCAACCTGGTTTTTATTCCACAACATTTGGCGCCGTCTGTGGGAAGACAACATCAACCATGGTTCAAACACGAAGAACAACACCAGTTGCAACTGAGGCCATACCTCTCAGATCTGCTCCACCCATCACCGAACAGGTTCCCCCAGCATCAGGGGCGATTGCCCAACAAGCTCCGCCAGCATTAGGGGCGATCACCCAATCTCAAGTTTCTCAACAATCAGGGGCGATCCCCCACGTTGAGAGTACATTACCTCCGATTACCCGTACAAGACGAGAAACCAATCCTCTTCAGATGGTGGTCTCTCCTCTTATTGATCCGAACAACCCATTGCATGGGGTCCAGATCCACACTACAGATCTCCCCGTGAGTACTAACCCGACATACGGGCTGCCTAATTATTCTCCTATCCAAGGGACAGGCCCAAGTGGTCACGCTTTGCAGATCCGAGATCGAGAGTATCACGATTATTCGGGTCCTTATACTGATGAAACCTCCTCCGACGATGAGGATGATGACCGTGATGAAGCCCCGAGGAGGCGACGTGCTAGTAGAGAACCTCGAAGGAGGACTCAAGACATCCGTGATGGACAATCTTTGACAACTGCTGAAAGGATCAAGGCTTATGAGGCCGAGATTTTAAAATTGAAGGAAGATATGGCAAGAGAACAAGCTAGGCTAAATCAAACTCAGCCTCCTCCAACTGCAGGAAGGATTCCCATCATTGATTTGGAGAGGTCTTCAAGGAGACAAAGAAGGGATGATGCCTCATTCAGAAGAACAACCACAAGGATGGAAATTCCCAAGGGGAACCCCAAAGATCTGATGCCTCTCGGAGATCCTGATGATCCAACACCCCCGTTCACCGAGGAAGTGATGAATGCTCACATCTCTAGGAAGTTTAAGATGCCTACAATAAAGGCTTATGATGGAACGGGTGATCCCGCAAACCATGTGAGAACATTCTCGAACGCACTGCTGCTGCAGCCTGCAAGTGATGCCCTAAAGTGCAGAGCGTTCCCCCAAACCCTGTCGGGAATGGCTCAGAGATGGTATAGCCGATTGCCTGCGAACTCTATTGGCTCTTTTAAGGAGTTGAGTGCCGCCTTCGTTAGCCAATTCATTAGCGGAAGGGTGCATGAGAAGAGCTCCGCATCTCTTATGTATGTGGTGCAAGGAAAGAATGAAAATTTGAGGGATTACCTCAAGCGATTCACTAAGGAGACCCTGAATATCACTGATTTGGAAAATAAGGTGGCAATGGTAGCCCTGGAGCACGGAACCACTGACCTCTTCTTCAAGAGATCATTGGCGAAGCATCCCCCGGAGAACATGGCTGAGCTCCAACGAAGGGCTGATAAGTATATTAAAGCTGAGGATAGCTTGAAGAAAGAAACCACCGTAGGTGGAGGGGGAGGTAACAATGACTCCAAGAAGCGAAAGCAAGACCAGGACTATGATGATCAAGAGTATGATGCTAGGGACAAGTATCCCCGAACTAGCGAGGACTCCGACTCTGCCCCTAAGAAGAACCAAGGGTCAAGGTTCACTGAGTATGCAAGGTTGAATACTCCTAGGAGTCGAATCTTGTTGGACATTGAGAATGATAAGGATTTCAGATGGCCGAAGCCACTCAGGGGTGATCCCGCAAAGAGAAACCAGAATCAGTATTGCAGATTCCATAGAGACGTGGGGCATGACACTGACGATTGCAAGCAACTCAAAGATGAGATCGAGTTTTTGATCCGTAGAGGGAAGCTGAGACACTTCACTAAGGGTGAAGACCGTTATAATCAGAGAAGAGACTATAATAGAAGGGATGACGATCAAGATTGCAACCCACAGCCCCGAGGGCCAGTAATCAACATGATCTCAGGAGGCCCGACTGCGGCCGGGACAACTAGGAACTCTCGAAAGGCTTATGCCCGAGAGGTGTTGCACATCGTGGGAGAGGCCCCGAAGCGTGCAAAAACTGAGGTAGCGATTAGCTTTGATGACTCAGACTTGAAAGGGGTGAAGTTCCCCCATGATGACCCGTTGGTTATAACTCTTGTGATTGGAAACTCGGAGGTGAAGCGAGTCTTGATAGACAATGGAGCTTCCGTTGACATTCTGTTTCATGATGCGTTTGTGAAGATGGGATACACTGATTCTCAGTTGACCCCCAATAACATGCCTATATACGGATTTAATGGAGTAAAATCCAAAGTTGAAGGGACTATTCAGCTGCCTGTAACTATTGGGCAAGAGCCCAAGGAGGCCACTCGGATGTTGAACTTCCTGGTAATCAAGGCGGATTCAACGTACAACGCTATCCTTGGAAGGACTGGACTTCATGCATTCAAGGCTGTTGCCTCAACCTATCATGTGAAGATCAAGTTCCCTACCAGGAATGGTGTTGGAGAACATAAAGGTGATCAGAAGATGGCACGAAGCTGTTATGTAGCCTCGTTAAGGCCTGATGGAGTCGGGGGGCAGGTCCTTCCGATTGAAGACATGGAAGTCCACAGTGGTAAGGAACAAAAAGAAAGGTCAGCAGAGGACATCACACATAAGCCTCGGACAGCCATTGAGGCTAAGGCGTTGACTGACTCTGTGGTTGAGTGTACCATTGGAAACCAAGAAGTCGGGGGGCAGGAGGTAGTACCCCAAGCAGGAAGTGAACTTTAGAATAAGAATGAGGATACCAGAAGGAGTGGCGGGTGCTCTATTTTGATGGAGCATCAAAAACAAAATCAAGTGGTGCAGGCCTAGTCTTGCAAAACCCCGATTGGGCTTAAGTTATTCTAGTAGGACTTAGCTTCATATTTATATAGTAGAAGTAGAAATAAGGTTCATTAAAACCATTGCAGAGCATGTTGCTCCGAGTAGGACAGTAGTACTCTATGTAAGGGTTGAACCCATTTCAAGTTATTAATGCAAGTTTGTTTTCCATTCATTGATTGTGATTTTATTTATGTGCCAAGCACCTGATGTGTGAGTCAAAGAAGACCAAGTACCGAAAATAAAAGAATACACGAATGAAAACAAACGAATGCATACCCCGAATGGTAGAGTTAGGTTACAGCAGATAAGAGTTTAAGTCCTTGAAGGACCCTGGAAAAAAAGACAAACATTGAAGTCCTGATGGAACACCCGCTGAAGAAACATATTGCATAGCCCGAAAGCCAATGGAAGGCTCATCAAGTGGGCAATCAAACTAGGAGAATTCGATGTTAAGTACAAGCCTAGGACGGCCATCAAAGCCCAGGCTCTAGCTGACTTCGTGGTTGAATATACCATTGACAACCAAGAAGTCGGGGGGCAGGAGGTAATAGACCAGGAAGGTTAGCAAGGTGAGGAACCCCTGGAAGAGAAGAAGGAATATTGGATGCTCTATTTTGATGGGGCATCAAAAACAAAAAGCTCTATTTTCGTGGGGCGTCAAAAACAAAAACCATAGACCAGGAAGGTTAGCAAGGTGAGGAACCCCTGGAAGAGAAGAAGGAATATTGGATGCTCTATTTTGATGGGGCATCAAAAACAAAAAACTCTATTTTCGTGGGGCGTCAAAAACAAAAACCAGTGGTGCAGGTTAAGTTCTGCAAAGTCCCGATGGGTTCACACTCGAGTATGCCTTGAAATTGGACTTCCAAACAACCTACAACGAGGCAGAGTATGAAGCTCTGATAGCCGACCTTAGACTGACAAGAGCCCTGAGGGTCAAGAACCTGAAAGTCTGTGGAGACTCAAAGTTGGTAGTCTCACAAGTCAATGGAGAGTTTGAGGTTAGAGAAAAGAATATGCCCAAATACTTGAGGATTGTGAAAGCTGCGATAGCCCAGTTAGATGAGTGCCAGGTATATCCCAAGGGAGGAGAATACAAAGGTCGATGCCTTATCTCAATTCAAGGATCGAGACCCATTCTGGGAGCGTCTACTTCCAAGTCCTGAAGACCCCCCACCATCGATTCGAAGTTGGTGGCACCGTTTGATGTAGGAAGCTGTCAGATAGACCCTATCAAAGCTCATCTTAAGACTGGTTGGCTCCTTGATATTTCCTGAAAGCACGGAAACTGTTAATGAGAGTGTTGAGATAAGAAGTCCTTTACAATTCCACACTTGAGGTCTTGAACTTCAAATCTCAAAATTCAAGCCTTGATGGCCAACAAGGTTATCTGCCTCCAAACGAACCTGACAAGAGGCATCAGGCTACTTAAAACCTAGCCAAGGTTCTACAAGTATAAGAAGAAGGTTGGAAACCTAGAAGTAAGATAGAGGGTTGACAACCAGCCAAGGCACACCAGACTTGAAGTCAAGTGCTCAGTGGCAAGTGAACTTCTTGAACGATCAACCGAGAAGCAAGACCCCCACTATATGAAGCAAGAGGGCAAAAACTAAGGGACTCCATCATTTCAACATCTTAGAATGAGAGTTAAAGGTTGAATGGTTGATGATAACCAACAACCACGAATGAATTCTCGTTTTCGAATCAAGGACTCAACAAACGAATTAAGGCCCTGAAGGTCACGAAAGCTAAGAAACGGGTCGTTTCAAGGTTCTGCAGGAATCTCAAAAATTCGAAAATAATAAGGCCGAGAGCCCGACAAAAACCAAAGAAACGGTCCACAAATAAAAATTGGCCCAAAGGATAGGAGCCTAGAACACCAACGCCCAAGAAGCTAAATCTCCTAGGCGTTGGATCAAATAAAGCCTCCTTGGCGGGGATACCCACGCCAAGGCTGGAGTAACAAATGAAGGGTATTAAAGTACCCACGCCAAGAAGACTTAAAATCATAAGACAAGGTATCACAAAGTGCCTCCTTGGCGGGGGTACCCACGCCAAGGTTGTACGAATTGAGGGTGAAAAAATACCCACGGTCAGGAAGCCATATCTCCTAAACGTGGTTGGCAAAAACATCTCCTAGGCGGGGATACCCACGCCTAGAGTGGTTGTACAAATGAAGGAATGAAATACCCACGCCCAGGAGACCAACTTCCTTGGCGTGCCTAAGGAGAAGGTCTCCTTGGCGGGGGTACCCACGCCCAGAATAAATTTTGAAAATTGAAGGCATGAAATACCCACGCCCAAGAGACCAACTTCCTTGGCGTGCCTAAGGAGAAGGTCTCCTTGGCGGGGGTACCCACGCCCAGAATAAATTTTGAAAATTGAAGGCATGAAATACCCACGCCCAGGAGACCAACTTCCTTGGCGTGCCTAAGGAGAAGGTCTCCTTGGCGGGGGTACCCACGCCCAGGGCTCCTCTTCGAACGACAAGCCATTTTTCAGAAATTAAAAAAGGAATAAAATCCTTAAAAATTCTGAAAATAGGCTAGAAGTGATGATAAAATGGGTAAAAATACCTATTAAAAAAATGTTTGAATAATTTATAAAATTATTTCTAAGGCATGAGGCCCAACATTTTATTTTTGGTAAAAATTATCGAAAATAAAATGTATAAAACCTGATGGTTAAAAAAAAAAAAAAATAGAAAAAAGAAAAAAAGACAAAAAACAAAAACTTACCCACGCCACCCAGGCAACTTCTCCTGGGCGTGGGAAGCAAGTATGGCTTCTACGCGGGTACACCCCCGCCTAGCTTCTACTTACATGTTAAATGGCCAAATTGCAGTTTAGTATCCCAGGTTCTGCTTATTCTATGAAAAGGCCATTGTAGTTTATAAAATTACAAAATGGCTCCTATACTTTATAATTTTATAGAAAGGTCCCTACACTTTACACTTTAATACCCGTGGGTACATAAAAATTCCTAAATTATTACGAATAATTAAGGAAAATACCTGCTGGTACATAAAAATTCCTAAATTATTAGGAATAATTTAGAAAAATACCTGTGGGTACATAAAAATTCCTAAATTATTAGGAATAATTTCGAAAAATACCCGTGGGTACATAAAAATTCCTAAATTATTAGGAAAAATTACGAAAAATACCCGTGGGTACATAAAAATTCCTAAATTATTAGGAATAATTACGGAAAATACCTGTGGGTACATAAAAATTCCTAAATTATTAGGAATAATTTCGAAAAATACCCGTGGGTACATAAAAATTCCTAAATTATTAGGAAAAATTAAGAAAAATACCTGTGGGTACATAAAAAATTCCTAAATTATTAGGAAAAGTATAGAAAAATACGAGGAAAATTATAGAAATATCTTCTTAACAAATCGAGCAATAATTTATGCTAATAATGCATAAAAGCTCTATGAAAGTGCCGAAATTGCTAAAAGCAAGCATAAATTAAAGCCTCGAATAAGGCAAATCGTCGTAAATGTGTAGGTCGCTCCACACTTTACAATCAGGACGATACTCGTGAAACACTAGTGTAAACCAAAATTCCCATATAAGGGTAGAAAAATTAAGAAGTCCCAGGTAAGGGATAAAAACGACCCCGAGTCTCGATTAAGGCAAATATAACTTCTATGAAAACATGATCAGTTTTCCTTAGAAGTTGGGGGGCAAATGATATGGGCTGAAAATGAGCCCTAAAGGCGCATTTAATGTGGCATTAACTAGGCCGAAATTAGTCCAAACGTGCGGCCCACCAGCTGGGCCCAAAACCCTGATTATAGTATTAATTTCGTGATTAATATTAAGGGTAATAAACAGCTCAGCAATAAGAGTTGGATAAGGATATTATTTCCATTAGACTTAGCCACCAAGGCATCCAATTCGATATGGAAACTGATTCCTACAAGGAATTGATCTGGAACCTTCCTCAGGGAGGTGACTTGCCCACCAAGTCTCCGAATCCTACCATAATTCTAAGGCTTCTCAGCCTATATAAAGGGCCTGACCCCTCATTCTCAGAACTACGTTTTCTTGGCTTGATTCTCTAATACAGAGATACGTAGGCATTCTGTGAGGACCGTTTAAGTCTCGAACGCAGAAGCAGCCATTAAAGCACGAAGCTCACGAGCCTTAGCATTAAATACACAAACCCTAGCCGTAATAATTTCAACCTGGTTTTTATTCCACAACATTCACCATCATGGTTGTAAAAATCGATAATCGGTATAAATAGGTTGAGTTATCGATTTAAGATTAATCGGGTAATCGGGGATTAATCGGCTAAATCGGGAATTTTTAGAACCATACACACAATTAGTTATTAAGTTGTTACTTTACTAAGTTTATTCTGTGTTGCCATGTTCACACACCCCACACATTGGCACATGTACTGGTATGTGAATTTATAGTATTTAATGTCTAGATGGTTGTTAGTGGACCTTAGACTTGAACATGGCTATTACACTTTTGCATTCTGAGTAGTCAAGTTGTCCAACACTATATCCATAATCCACTGTAATTAATTAGATACTGTAATAAAACATGTACCAATATCCGTGTATTGTTTATGTAGTCATAATTATCGTTTTACTTATTAAAATGAATGCATTTAGATTGGTTAATTATTAAGCCATGATTAATAAAATAATTTAGTGTTAAGATAGTAATTATGAAAGAAATGTCAAGGATCTGTAAGGAATTAATATAGGGGAGTGTACGGTCAATTAGCTCGTGTATATGCTAACTGAAGTGTAGGTTATTAATATTTTAATAATAAAAATGTATTTAATAATAAAATTTAAAAGAATGTATTTTAATTATAAATTAAATTTTGTAATTAGATTGGGAGGCAAGTGTTTAGCGCGTCATTATGGATATTGTTGGTATTTGTGATTGCTAATTTCGAGGTACGGATTCTCTCTCCTTTTTATTCAGCGCTACTCATCTTAGGATTAATTATATTAAATTTGTTTTGTCCTCAAATCTGTTCACTTGGTTTTAATTGTTTTGACTATCCTGATTTTGAAAAATATTTTGATTCGTTGACTTTGGAAGGTGATTTTTATATCTGTTTTGAAATATTTAAGTATCTGTTTCTGCGACTTTCTCAAATTTTGCAAATTATATATTTGTTGGAAATGCTCAAATATCTATTACTGTGATTTTAAAGATTTTGTGAAATATTTTATTTGAACCCTTAGCGATATAGGGTATACCGAGTTAACCAGCTGTAGGGGTACTACAGCCATGTCATTGCGGCACCAGTGACATGACACTTCCGTGGCAGTGTGATTGGTCACGGCGTATCCTTCTGATAGCTCAGGTGGCGAGCTTTTGCGCATTTTGATATTTGTTTCAGGATACGTGGGTGCACCCAAAGTTTGATTTGATTTGTGATTTGATTTGGCGGTGACGTTGTATATGCCGTACACGTTATCCGATTTGTTGCACACATTAGGTACCCTATGATGTGTGTATTTGTATCTGTTTTGTTTCTGATCTCGGTATGAAATATCATAACCCCTCGTTGCTTCAGCCATGTATATTTTCAAAATAAATGTTTATAACTGTCAAATATACATATCTGTTTTCCTGTTTTAAAAACTGTATTCCAAATCCGTACCGGGCGATTGGCTCATGCCGTATTTTTTTTCTGGCAGGTGCTTAGGGGGATCTGGGACTGTGTGATGGAGAGCTACCCTTATTCCATTGATTAGGACTTGTTAACTTCTAGAATTATTTAGACTTGAAGATTTATTTAGAAATTATTTTAGTGCTCTGTTGTAGGTTATGGATTTTAAGTAATATCTCCTCCCATTTTAGGAAGGGGGCGTTACAAAGATGGTATCAGAGCTTAGGTTCTTTCTTGTAGAAAACCTATTTAGGTTGACCTGTGGGTTTGGGTAAACGTTAGGATGGATTCAATGTTTTTAAAATTCATTTAATTTTGTCCATTTGAGAACTATTTTACTTTTATGATATTTTTAAACTACTTCGCCCCATTTCTTTCTTGTGAAATTTATTCAAATATGTTTATACACAGATTTTTTTTGTTTGTTATTCGATTATGGTTCTACTCGGTCTATTATTTCTTTGTCATCAATTCAGTACCTTTGAGTTTTGTCCTTGTTAGTGAATTGTCTTAAATTAGATCCTAAAATGAATGTTACTATTTGTGAGTATCAAAAATGTTAGATAATTGAAAGAGTGTGTTGTTTTGAGGATAATGCTTTATATATCAATCGTTTAATTATAGTGTGGTTAAGTATAATTTGTGCAACAATTGGTTTGTAAGGAAAACAAATGATATTTGAAGACACATACATATTAGAATCTATTTAATAGCAGCCTTAACCCATTGGAGTTTTGAAAATTTTGTTAGTTTTACTAGAGATAAAAGCTTTAGATAATGAATTGTGTTAACTTTAAATTTTACTCGAGGATAAGATGATATTAAACATTTGTAGGTGTGTGAGGTGAGGGTTGACTTTCATGTAACTTGTTAGTACATGTGATAATTAATATCTCTTGAGTACTACCGTTATCTTCTTATTAATTTTTGTAATTTATTTTAAATTTTGAATAATATATCTATTTGTTTCGTGTTTGTGAGTCATTCTTACATATTGAATTATCGATAGAAAAAGGTCCATTGTGCACTTTTTTTTTATTATTCTAATTAAGTAAACTTTAAGTCTTCTAGAATACAAATCTTTGGTATTTTTTTTATTTTCTTTATCTATTTGTAATATTTCCTAATTTGCTTATTTTTTTTTTATTATTTCCCATACTCATATATGTTTTAGTAGTAAATTTATAAAATTATAGTATATTCACATTGTTTTGATATTGGTCGCCTCCATTTCTTTTTACTAATAGAAAAGTTTTTCTCAATTTTACTCAATTATGCTTAAAGCACTCATTCTATTTTTTTATTTAATTATTTTATTTTAGGGACGCTCAAAATAAATAATTAAATGAAATGGTATTATTAATTTTAGGGATGCCTGAAATTAATAATTCAATAAAGGAATGTAAGTGTTATGTATTCTAAAATTTTAAAAAAAAGTATCGAGGTATTTGGAATTATCTGTATTGTATGTCATTTTGCGGTCGTCATTTGGCATCTTAAATAGGTTTAAAAACATATAAATCTTTTTGAGTTTTAATTTTAATTTAATTTTTTCTCTCTTATTATTCAAAGGCCAATAACTTCTTACTATGAAATTATACAATGATTTTCTTTAATGTTCAAATTGTATGTATCTAATAAAATGTTTTAGTGTTATAATTTAACAAGTTCATTAGGTTTTGGATGAAATTAAGTAATTTATTATAATATATGTTGTATGCAAGTTATTTAATATTCAATGTTGTGCTTTAGAATATAATTTTATTTAGAACTACTAATTTTTGTTTTTTCTTTATATTTGTTTCATATTAGATATTTGTCCATCTGATCAATATAGTTTACACGTGTTGACTATTTTAAGTTGAGTTAAATATTATTTATATTTTATTTACAATATATGATAACTTATTTTATTTCAGTTTGGATACATTTTGTTATGATCGGGTCTCGTAATCTGGACACAGGTATAGTGAACATGTAAAGATGCATATGTTGTTAATTTGATAATTAAAAAAAATTAATATCACTAATGAACCTTAAATGAGGAGTTTTATTGTGTATTTAGCCGCACTAGCCACTAGGAGAGAATCAGGAGACGAGAAAAAAAAAATAGTATGAGGGAGATCGTGGAGAAAGAACAAAAAAGACCATAGATATTCAATAATTTTAGTCAGATACAAACAAAGTTACATATTTGGTAATTATGTGCTATGCTTAATTGACGCACTTAATTAAATATTTTTTTAGCCTAGTGTCTATTAGTGTTATGCATGCTTATTAAGTTCATGGCTTTGTATTTTTACAAAAAGTCAAGTTATTTTATATTTCATCGTATCATACGAAAAATTATATCATTGATGTGTGCAACGTGACTTGATTAATTGTTACTTATTTAATTAAGCTATTATATTTGTTACATGAGATTGTTTTATAAAATTATTTGATTATAACTACATGTCAAATTTTTAATACTGAAGATGTTAATTTAAATAATTTGTTAATTGTTTATAATTACTATTAAGGCATGCTTAGATTTATGTATCAGAGTACTCAATCGTAGTTTACTTTTGCTATTAAAAATGTGAGTATTAGTTGTTCTACCACTAAGTGCTTTTATGAATTATTTGAACACATCATTCATTATTTGTGGTATCTAGACATTAAGTTACAACCCAATTTATTAATTAATTAGAAATAAATTTAAGAGACTTTATTATTTAGACTTTATTCCTTATTTTATATGTATATGTGTGGATGGTTGTGGCCTATTTGAAGTATATATTTATTTATTTATATTTGTTATTAGGTTATGTATTATATATGTTAATTTAATTATGTTAATCTTATTAGTGTCAAAAAAAATTATACTAAAAGAATGTGTTAATTAACTATTTAATATAATATAAGCAATGATTAATGATGTGTTGTATACAATGGGTCATAAAAAAATATGACTATTTAATAAGCAAATTGATATGTATGGATTTTTTTTCGTTATGTGTGCATTAATTGTCGTGTTCAATTTGATGTGAGTTTGTCGACATGTATTTCATGGTAATTAGTAGCAAAGGATTAGGAGATTTAATAATTTATCTTGAGAACATGACTCATACAAGATTGTTTATATTAATTGTATTAATATACAATAGCAGTCTTGCATGCAAGAAATAGGGAGCCAATGAAATTGCTTATAGATTAAAATCATGACTAAACTTATCAAAAATGCATAAATATTCTGTATCGGTTATATGGGATTGTAATTGTCATTCTTGTTCATTAGAAATTTTTCAGCGCTCGTTTGACATTTTATAAATTAACTTGTGAGGAAGAAGTAGAAGTTATCTTAGTTTGAGAAGAGCGAGTTATCAGATAGGAAATCATTCTTTTTGTCAAAGTTCTGTGGAAGAATCATTAAGCAAGAAGAATCTATCTGTAAAAAAAATAAATAAATAATAATAATAATAATAAAAAAATGATCGCACTTATTTGATTCAAGTACGAGTTTTAGTTTCGTTTGATTCCGGGGACGGAATCCTTTTTTTAAGGGGGTATATATGTAATATATAGGAATTTTGCATATAATAATAATAATAATAATAATAATAATAATAATAATAATAATAATAATAATAATAATAATAATAATAATAATAATAAAGGAAAAAAAAAAGAGTTATGATTTTATTTTATTAAAATTTTCAGAGTCATGATCACAATAAGTGAGTTAGTAGCTTATTTATGATTCAGCTATATCGTGTTTAAAAACATATACGAATAAAACCCTATTCCTATAAGTTACATAGATGGATAAACAGAGATCGAAAAAAAAATATAGAGCCGCAGAGCCGCAAACTAGGTGCTTGACAGAGACGATTTACAATAACCAGCACACAAGTAAGACTATGTCTTTTTTTTTTTTTTTTTGTGCTAAGCTTTATATATATTTAAAAGGCTAAAAGGAAACAGGGATTAACCCTTACTCTATGACAGGCCATAGAGGAGGACTATCTAAAATCAATCTCTAAAAAGATTGAAAAAGGAAGCAAACAAGCATAATAAAAGCCTAGCTCTAATTAGCTACTATCCACCCAAGTACCCCATATCGAGTTGTTTACAAACCAATTAGAGCTTAATAATCTACTTTTTACATTTCGAATAATACCCTCCATTAATTGCTTTGGTCCGAAACAGCCTTTCTCATGAGCTCTAGCATTTCTTTCTCTCCAAATATGATAGCAAAAAACCTGTGCGATAAGTAAGAGCAAGTGTCTTTGCAGGTTATCTGTGGATGATCCCCACGAAGCTAGGAGGTTAAGCCAAGAGTTTCCCTGAACAGAGGTACGAGCTTGCATAGCTAGACTCTGTAAGATACAGGAGCTGTAAGGACAGGAAAAGAAAAGATGTTCCATATTTTCTTGACCTCCAACGCAAAGGTAGCAATGTTGAAGAATGTTAAGGCCAAAAGTGGCAAGACGCTGCAGATTATTTGGACGACCATGGCAGGCTAGCCATTGGTGATGAGCATAACGGGTGACATTGAGTTTATGCCAAACATATCGATGCCAAGCAACCTCAGGTAGTCTATGCCGTATGCTATCCCAAATTTGCCATGCCCGAAGCTTTAATAAAGAAATCCCATCCCAAAGAATTTGATCATCCACATCAAGATTAAATGAAGGGTAATCAAAAGTGTGAAGCCATTGAAGCAGGTTGGAGTGGACATGGTGATGTCTGCCATTTGGAATTGGCATATTCCAAGAACCTGTTGAGATGATATCATGCACAGTAGCTCCTGCATTCATTCGGGTTTGGCTAATAATGAAATCAGTACCAGATGTAGCCAAGCAACTCCTCTACCACCAGGGATCAAACCAAAGAGAAGTGATATTGCCATTTCCTATTTTGTATTCCAGAAAGCGTAGAGCAGTCGACCTTAGTTTAAGAATTTTCCTCCAAATCCATGAGCAGTCGTTAGGTTCCAGCATAGTCCAGAAGTGTTAATGCTTCAACACAGTCATGTTTACCCAAGTAGACCAAAGAGTTTTAGACTTAAAAACTACCCTGCAGAGGTAAAGAAGCAGCTGAGCACGGTTCCAGTCCCTTGAGTCTTTAATTCCCAACCCACCCTCGTTTCTAGGTAAGCACACCGTAGTCCAGCCTATCTTAGCACCCCCTTTCATAGTTATGTCGCCTTTCCACAAAAATCTTGTGAAAATGGTTTGAATACGACTATGCACAGCTGAAGGAAGCCAAAAATGATTGGTCCAATAGGCTTGAATAGAAAACAGGACGCTTCTGATCAACTGGGTGCGGCCTGCTAGAGATAGGAGATGAGATGTCCAATTAGAGACTCTACGAGTAAGCCTGTCAATGAGAGGTATACAATCGTTGACACTTAACTTTTTTGAGATTAAAGGGACCCCTAGAAACTTGACTGGAAGTTGACCTTGGGGTACATGATATGTCATGTCAAACCAGGTAGCTAGCTCCTGCTTACAATTAGCAAAGAAAACCGTACTTTTATGAGTACTTGGGTGAAGGCCGCTTATGTCTGAGAAACGAGCAATGCAGTTCAAGGTGTGCTGAATAGAGGCTTTGTCTCCATGAGAAAACAGAAGTACATCATCGGCAAAGAATAGATGTGAAAGATCTAAATCCTTGCAGCGCCAGTGGTGCTTATAAGAAGATGGTTTGTTTTTTAGTAAGCAAGAAAGGATATTCATTGCAATGGTGAAAAGGTAAGGGGACATTGGGTCACCTTGCCTAAGGTCCTTACCCCCTTTGAAGTAGCCTTGCAAGCTGCCATTAATCTTTATAGAGTAGTGCACCGTGGATATGCAAGCATGTACCCAGGTTCTGAATCTTTGTGGGAAATGCATTTTCTGTAAGGCAGCCATAAGAAAATCCCAGCTCAAAGAGTCAAACGCTTTTTGAAGGTCTAATTTCAAGGCACATTTTGCGACCCCTGAGTCACGCGAATATCCTCTAAACAATTCTTGAGCCATCATGATATTATCAAAAATAGATCTACCTTTGACAAAAGCAGATTGTGATATATCAATGATCGAGGGAAGGACAGTCTTTAGACGATTCGCCATAATTTTTGCAATGCATTTGTAAGCCACCGAACAGAGGGATATAGGACGGAAATCCTTCATATTTGTTGGAGTCTGATTCTTGGGAATCAGGGCAATGCTTGTTGAATTTACGCCTTTGTGCATAACAGAGGAATTGAAAAAATGCATGATTGCCTCACAGAAACAGCTGCCTACAATATCCCAAGCATTGATAAAAAACTCAACTGTCATCCCGTCAGGGCCTGGGGCCTTGTTGCGTTTCATAGATTTGAGAGTTTTGTAGATCAATTCCTGAGTGATAGGAGTTTCCAGACTAGCCGCTTGGATCTGAGTAAGCGTTGGGCAGTTGATGTTTTCAACAATACCAGTAGCAGGGCTAGTATTCCCTATAGTATTCTGAAAGTAATCAACAGCCACTTTCGAGCATTGCGTGTGACCATGGACTAAATTTCCAGAATCATTCTCCAAGGCAAGAATCTTGTTGACATTCCAGTTGGCTTTCGTTTGGTTAAAGAAGAATGAATTGTTGCCGTCGCCTTTGTCAAGCCATTTTACTCGAGATTTCTGCAAGTTTAAAGATTCCTCTTGATCAATAGCAATATCGAGCAAATGGCAGCAATTCCTTTCTGCACGAAGAAGATCTGCATTACGAGGATCATTGCTAAGCTTCTCTTGAATTTCTGCAAGTAATTCCCTCTGCCTGCTTACATTAGTGTGCATGTTTCCATGAGTGCGATTAAGAGCAATTAGAGCCTTTTTGACCTCATTTATCTTCTGACAAAGAATGGACATAGGATCCCCGTACCAAGTGCTAGCCCAGGCCTTGGCAACTGTCTCCTTGATGCCTTCTAATTCACCCATAAAAGTGAAGTATTGGAAAGGTTTTTTGATTTGCTCTAGTTGGAGAGGGATATTGACCAACAAGGGACAATGATCCATCAAGCCTTTTGATTTAACAAAGCCCACACTGTCAGAGTAGCCATGAATCCAGGAAGAGTTTATAAGAATGCGGTCTAGACGTTTGTTGATAATGTCCTCAGGCCTGTTATTACACCAAGTGAGCAAAGGACCCAAAGTCCTTAGATGACTGAGTTTTGAGTTACTGACACAGTCCTTGAAACTTTCCATGTCTGGAGTCCAGTGTTCCCTGCCTCTACTGACTTCATTAAGGTTAAGAATGGAGTTGAAATCACCAAGGACACACCAAGGTAGAGAAACTTGATTGCTAAGAGACAACAAGTCAGCCCAGAGGGATTCACGCTCATGCGGCTTGTTAAGAGCATACACAAAACTGACCACAAACGTAATCTGTTTTTCCAAAAAAGTGACAAGACAAGTAACATGTTGAGCAGAAAAAGTCATGGTAGTAACATTCCATACAGTCCGATCAAAACCAACCCATATTCTGCCATTATGATGGTGGGTATAATTGAAACACCACTGCCAAGATTTATTGATACGCTTAGAGATGACCAAAGAGTTATGTGACTTTACCTTTGTTTCGAGACAAGCCATAAGAGAAAGTTTATTAGTGGAAATAAAATGTTTGAGCTCCTTTTGATGAGAGACTTTATTCAAGCCGCGGACATTCCAGGCTGCAAAATTCATTAAAGATTATATTTTTTGGTTGGTTTGCTTGCCAACCTCAAGGAGCTCTTTAAGAATACTGGGGTAGAACCCTTTTGTTTTTGGGTCCCGTAACTTGACTCTTAGTAGCTACTGGAGATGCATCCTCATATGATTGGTGTTTGTTTCTTTTCCTCTGGATAGTAGACAGTTCAATTTCGCCATCTTCCATCTCAGAAAGAGATTGAAAAGCATTAACTAGTTGAAGTGGTTGAGGTTGAGGCTCCCCCATCTCCCCTGTTGCAGCTTGTTTTCCATCCCGTTGTGTAGCATCAAATTCATCTAAGTTGTCATCTTCCAAAACATTATTGTAGCAAATTTGTTGAGCATTTTGAAGTATCTCATCGTCATCCATGACAACTGGGCATCCAAAAAGACGTCCTATAGTGTACGGAACCATTGCTCTGTTAGAAACATAATCCTCATTGTCAGTATCCATTGCATTTGCACTGCTGTTGCCATTGTCGTTCTCATTAGATGGGTGGTGTGTGGTGTTGCCTGTTTTTTTCTTGTTTCTGGGTGTTTTTTTGACTGCTTCTGGGTTGTTGTGACATCTAGAAAGTGAGTGTCCGAATGCCTTGCACAAACTACACGAGTAAGGTAATTGTGAGTACTGAATTTCAATCCGCTCTTTCTCTTCGATCCCAAGGCTATTGATGACAGTGGTCCAGATTTGGTCTGGTCTAGGGCTTGAGTAAGCCAGTTCAACCTGTATGCTAGCATATTTCAAAGGTTCCATTCGTGCGGTGGCCTCATCAAACTTTAGTGGCTTTCCAACAGCCTTAGCAAGAAGGGTTAGCCCCTCATGAAACCAATACGAGTGTGGAACATCAACAAGACGGATCCAACAGGGCACCCTATCTATCACATTCCTGTTGAAAGTCGAACCCTCCATCCAAGGAATTAAGTACATTGTTTTCCCCCCCATTTGGATCGAATTAAGCGTCAATACCTTGTCTTTCTCTTCCTCAGTGTTGAATCGAAATGTAAAATAGCCTTTAGAGCTATAGTACACACGGTATAGGCCCATGTTGCTCCACATTTTCATTGCCTGCTCTCGAACAAATTTGAAAGAGAAGCTTCCACCAATGAAGTGGCCAATTAAGCTAGTCTTCCACTGCTTCTGTGCATTTACCATGAATTCACGAGGAGGGAATATGTTCGCAGAGCCATCTTCATTGTATGTGACCTCGATGTTCGGAGAGGTTGTGTTTGGAGGTTTAGGTAAAGATTTTTGCAGTAAGGAGCTCCAAGTAACAGTTTTTTTTAGCTTTACTGGTTTCATCTTATTCAAGGTTTTTGGGGATTGGAACACCATTAACATCTTGAACATTCTCTTGCAAAGTTTCTAGATTAGCATTAGGAATTGAGGTTCCTGAGATAATATTTGAGTTGAGGATATGTGTACCTTGTGCCTGAGTGGTAGATATGGCCGGTTTATGGACTGAGTTCACTTCTTCCGGTGAAGAGTTGCCATGAGTCGCCTTAGACAAAGCATCAAGGCCGCTGACAATGTGCTCTGTACCATCGTTAAGAATGAGTTGGGTTTGCTCGTGGATTCTTTGTCGTGTCCTTGGGGAAAAAGGCTCCCCCATTACATCATCCGAGTTGAGATATTCATTGACCTCAAGGTGTATAGGGGGATGATTATTGATGGCTGGCATTGCTGGATTAGCATAGTACCGGCCAATAAAATTGGTGAACTCGTCGGAGTCCATGGAGCCTGAGTGTTCGGAGTTTCGAGACCCCATCAGAGAGAAACAAGAACGGATCTAGAATAACAAACCCAAGAGATGAAAGAGGAGAGAGAGAAGAGGCTGAGAAAAAAGAGCGTGAGGTTCGTGAAGAAGCTAAAGGTGGTGTTAATCGTGGTCAAAGTTGGCCGGAGAAGGGAGGCTAGAGAGAAACATTTTCAATTGATCTTTGAAGCCGCTAAGACTATGTCTTTTTACTTATTACTATTATTATATCCTCTTTCAATGATTTTGTATAAACGAGCACTGTGTAGTTTTGTGACTTTACTTTTGCTTATTTATTAGTAACTAAGTTATACATAGCTTTACGTGGAGTTAAAAGTGGATTTAATAATATAATGATTTTTATGATAAAGCCTCTTCTAAATTTGTTACGGTCCATTATTAAGTATGAGTAATGTTCTTCACCATCATGGTTTTAAAAATCGATAATCGGTATAAATAGTTTGAGTTATCGATTTAAGATTAATCGGGTAATCGGGGATTAATCGGATAAATCGGGAATTTTTAGAACCATACTCACAATTAGTTATTAAGTTGTTACTTTACTAAGTTTATTCTGTGTTGCCATGTTCACACACCCCACACATTGGCACATGTACTGGTATGTGAATTTATAGTATTTAATGTCTAGATGGTTGTTAGTGGACCTTAGACTTGAACATGGCTATTACACTTTTGCATTCTGAGTAGTCAAGTTGTCCAACACTATATCCATAATCCACTGTAATTAATTAGATACTGTAATAAAACATGTACCAATATCCGTGTATTGTTTATGTAGTCATAATTATCGTTTTGCTTATTAAAATGAATGCATTTAGATTGGTTAATTATTAAGCCATGATTAATAAAATAATTTAGTGTTAAGATAGTAATTATGAAAGAAATGTCAAGGATCTGTAAGGAATTAATATAGGGGAGTGTACGGTCAATTAGCTCGTGTACATGCTAACTGAAGTGTAGGTTATTAATATTTTAATAATAAAAATGTATTTAATAATAAAATTTAAAAGAATGTATTTTAATTATAAATTATATTTTGTAATTAGTTTGGGAGGCGGGTGTTTTGCGCGTCATTGTGGATATTGTTGGTATTTGTGATTGCTAATTTCGAGGTATGATTCTCTCTCCTTTTTATTCAGCGCTACTCATCTTAGGATTAATTATATTAAATTTGTTTTATCCTCAAATCTGTTCACTTGGTTTTAATTGTTTTGACTATCCTGATTTTGAAAAATATTTTGATTCGTTGACTTTGGAAAGTGATTTTTATATATGTTTTGAAATATTTAAGTATCTGTTTCTGCGACTTTCTCAAATTTTGCAAATTATATATTTGTTGGAAATGCTCAAATATCTGTTACTGTGATTTTAAAGATTTTGTGAAATATTTTATTTGAACCCTTAGCGATATAGGGTATACCGAGTTAACCAGCTGTAGGGGTACTACAGCCATGTCATTGCGGCACCAGTGACATGACACTTCCGTGGCAGTGTGATTGGTCACGGCGTATCCTTCTGATAGCTCAGGTGGCGAGCTTTTGCGCATTTTGATATTTGTTTCAGGATACGTGGGTGCACCCAAAGTTTGATTTGATTTGTGATTTGATTTGGCGGTGACGTTGTATATGCCATACACGTTATCCGATTTGTTGCACACATTAGGTACCCTATGATGTGTGTATTTGTATCTGTTTTGTTTCTGATCTCGGTATGAAATATCATAACCCCTCGTTGGTTCAGCCATGTATATTTTCAAAATAAATGTTTATAACTGTCAAATATACATATGTGTTTTCCCGTTTTAAAAACTGTATTCCAAATCCGTACCGGGCGATTGGCTCATGCCGTATTCTTTTTCTGGCAGGTGCTTAGGGGGATCTGGGACTGTGTGATGGAGAGCTACCCTTATTCCATTGATTAGGACTTGTTAACTTCTAGCATTATTTAGACTTGAAGATTTATTTAGAAATTATTTTAGTGCTCTGTTGTAGGTTATGGATTTTAAGTAATATCTCCTCCCATTTTAGGAAGGGGGCGTTACAACTTATCTAATGATAAATAATTTTTAGAATAGGTTGGAAATTGGAGGAAACCATAAGGATGTAATAGAATTGACCACATACTTTAATCAAAACACAATATTTTTAGCTTAACTTTGTAAAGTAGTAAGTAGTAAGCCATACACACAGGAAGCAGCTTTTCCTTTTTCACACTAAAGTATAATCCGCCTCTTCATCGTTTCAAATTGGTCAAATATTAAACTGGTCTCAAACCCAGATATTATTTTCATCATGGATCATTTGAATCATTAAATTATAATAAATATTAAATAAATACTTCAATATATGTTTGGAAAGTAAAAATAATTTTTTTTAAGTTACTACATATTTTTCTTGAATGCTACCACAATCAAATGAAAAGTTGCTACATTCTAGTATTTCGGATAATATATGTAGATTTTTAAAACTTTATTTATTATTTATTTTTAATTTTATAATTATTTTTTGATTTAATTAAAAATAAATAGTAAATAAAGTTTTTTAAATCTAAATATATAATTTAAAATACTAAAAATCATAATTTCTCATGTAATTACAATATCATTCCAAAAAAATTACAAAACTCAACACAAGACTACTTATTCCACTATGATATTTAACCGTTCCAAATTCTAGTAAAAGAAAGTTGTGCTGTTGATTCATTATGGGCTTTTTTTTTTCGCAAAAGATTCATTATGGGCTTTTGTGGGTTAATAAAATACTCAAAATCCAGCCAACAATAAAATCAAATTTAATATTTGACAACTTATTAAAATCAAATAACTTACAATTAATTGAAGGGCATGGAGTTTCTAAAGCACACAATAGAGAAGTTCTCTATTAGTGCACCTTAAATCTTATATTTTATTATTATTATTGATAATCCAACCGTACGGATGAAAAGTTTATGTCGAAATAACATTTTATACAAATTTTTGTTATATTTGAAATAGTGGAGCATCACTTTTATAATAATACTATTTTCTATATATATTCAATGACACAGATTTATCATTATCTTATTGCTATAAATTTATAGTTCCAAATAATTAAATTATACGAAAATTTGTACATTCACGTATTTTTGTATGAATTTAACATCCGTACGGTTGGATTGTTCAAATAATAATTAATTTATCATATTTTAAGCCGCACTAATAGAGATCTTCTCTATTGTGTGCTTTAGATACTCTTTTCCCTTAATTTGAATCACGCGTGTACAATTGCATGTTATGTACAAGCATAATCTTACTCTTTTTTTTTAGGGCCAAGACAAGTGCATTAATCAAGAAAAATTGTTGTCTGAGAATTACATAGTGAGAGATCTCAGTTGGACAGTTCACCGACATTTTTCTAAACCAAATGGCACAAATTTAGCAAGGCAGTGTGCAACTTGCCACTCCTTTTAACATGACTCCAATCTATCATATTAAAATTACTTTACTGAACTTTAAAATTTAGTACTGACTAGCTTATAACCCATGCAATGCACGCGTTTTTCTTTTACTTTTAATATGTTAGAAATTTTATTTTATGTTACAATTATATTTTTATATAATCATTATTTACAATATTTTATTTTAAATTTAATTCAAAAAATTGATATAAATTTAATTAATGATATGCATGCTTTAAAACTTATATTATAAATTTTAAAATAAATATGTCGTTGCTGGAATTCGAACCTTAAATTTTAATAAATTAATTTAATCATATAATATATCTAATCATTAGATCTAACAGTTATGATTTTTTAGTAAAAATCTAACGGACTGTGCTATTACTAAAAATCATCAAATAAAAGTAAACATTTTTTAATTAAAAAACACAATCGACTAATTATCATTAATTATATTATTTATTTTAATAATTAGGATGATCGTGCCAAAAACCGAACCGACAAACTTTCGATGCCCGTGCAATACACGAGTTTCTTTTACAATGTTATAAATTTTATTTAATATTACAATTATTTTTTTTATAATCATTATTTTTAATAATTTTTTTAATTTCAATTTAATATAATGTTTTATGTTATACTAATGTTTCCTTATTAGAAACAACATATGCGGATTTTAAATAATTTGATTAATAATTCAAAATATGGTGTGATATTTTCGAGTATATATTAATGATTGTAAGATTAATTTTAAATCAAAAAGGTAACGTATTTTAATTCAAAAGGAAATATTAATGATTGGACGATATGATACGATTGATTATTTATGTGCTTATAAAAGGTAATATTTTCAACTAAAATTAAATGTGAAAAAGGCAATCGATTAATTAACATTAATTATACTATGTTATTATTTATTTTAGATGTTTTATTAGTATAGATATAGTATATATTTTCCTTTATAATGAAGGGTAAATTAATAAATTCACGAACTACCAAAAAACAGGTACCAAAAATCTAACGGTCTATGATACTACTAAAAATCATCAATAAAGTAAACATTTTTTATTTAAAAAAGACAATTGGCTAATTATCATTAATTGTATTATTTATTTTAATAATTAGGATGACCGTGCCAAAAATTGAAACGACAAATTTTCAATGCCCGTGCGATGCACGGGTTTCTTTTATTATGTTATAAATCTATACTATTATATAAAAGGCTAAACACTAAAATTTGGTTGATCGGTACGGTACCTGTTGATTTTAATTATTTACCCTTACTTAATTACACATAAAATCCATTCTATTAAAAAATCAATTTCCTTTTTCAGGTTAAATATATTAACTTTTTTATTTTTCAATAACTAAATAATTTCCTTTTTCAAGTAACATACAATATCTTTTATATTTCATCTAACTAAAATTTCTCATTTACTAATCAATTTTCTTTTTCAGGTTAAACATATTATTGTTAACTCAATATCACGCAAGTATACGTGGTCACAAGTAAAATAATTCAAGTTGGTTAAGTTTCTATTCAGTTAATGCACCTATTCAACAAATGTATGGTTTTAATTCACTGCTAAGACAAATAACAAATTGGGGTTTTAATTAACTAAACTAACTAAGATACAAATTACACTACACCAAAAACGTACATATGCAGTGCCATGTTTACTGTTGCTTTAGGCCAAAAAAGCGTTGCGTTAGACCTAATGCAACACCAGGGGGTGCAACGCTTTTTGGCATCTAAAGCAACATCAATAAGCGTTGCATCTGACATGTAATGCAACACCACAACAAGCAAATGCAATACCAAAAAGGCGCTGCATTAGACATTAGATAAAATTCCAATCCACGTCATTAAGTGGGTCCCACTAGCTTACCACGTCATCAATAGGTCCAGCTGGCATGCCACGTCAGCAACAGTCCGGTTGGCATGCCACGTCAACATGTGGGACTCACTTGCAATGTCAGCATGTGGGACCCACTTGCCATGTCAGTAGTGGGGCCTACCATGCCACGTCAGTTGTAGGTCCCACATTCCCCGTCAGTAGTGGGTCCCACATGCCATGTCAGCACTGGGTCCTATATGCCACGTCAGCACTAGGGCCCACAGCCATGTAATGCAACGCTTTTATTTGCTTTTTAAAACACTAGAATCTTATCAAATGCAACACTATATTTACCAAATGCAACAATAAAATATCTAATGCAACATTGAAAATATCAAATGCAACGCTTTAATTAAAATTTCTGCAATATTCTATTTTTTACATAAAGAAACCCATCAAAATACATTCAAAGCCATCCAAAACATTCAACCAGCCACCAAATAGTTACAATCATCCACACCAACATCATACTAATACCTAATTAAACCATTACTAATACACCCAAAAGGAATCCAACATCATACTAAATTAACAAGCACATACGATTAAGTCAAAATTTTAAAAGTACGGAATGACCATGTTTAGGTATAAGGGCCAATCAACTTCTCTTTGCTTCTCAGGTACATTCGCTTCAACAAGTGGCTGTGACTCGGTTGTATTCATTGTGCTATGCTGCTTAACAGCACATCTGTTCAACAGTCTCCTTCCTTCCGTGAATTCTGTTTTACATTTCTGCAAAACAGAAAACAAATAGCCATAAATAGAAGTAGCCGTAAATAAAAATAGCCGTACAAATTATTCTTCCAAAGTCTATAAACCAACTACTAATTACTAGTCACGACACAATATAGTAACATGTAATAGTGGTATAAATTATGTCACAATAATACAAATCATCGGACTAAGTGATACTAATCAACAGTTTGAATTCTTAATTAGTTTACATTTAAGCACGTATGGTAACCCTGAAATATATATCCAAAGGTTGTTACGTCGCCCTGAAATCAACTTCTATGGCATACTTTTAACGATAGTTAAAAAATCAAATGTGTCATGCAGCATTATATTTTCAAATTAATTGTCAAAAAGTAAACACTAACATGTCACTGATGTTGCAAATCTGAATGCCATAATATTCATTTTAGTAAAATTAGGGATGAGAAACACAATGACTACAACATATATCAGCTTTACATAAATATAAATCAAATTTACAAGAAGAGACAGTTCAATTACCTTGTAGAATCCATGACTGTATAACGGTTCTACTGTATTGCTGAAACCTTTCAAGACATACATCATCCAGTCTCCTCCTCCTGATAGGAAGACATAGGATAAGATAAGGACAGAAACATAATATAAAACAGCAGATCGGGAAGAGTCGGACATAAAAAATTTTGATTTCGTAATTTGAGTTTAACCAAAGTTGAGACTGTTAGATTATTAGATAATAAAGAGAATGATGGGCATAAACATGTGTACGATGAAATGCACAACTAAATTGTAAGCCACATTGCCACAATATCAGTATTGTACCTTCCACGACTAAGAACCGTTGGGCAAATACAATCCCTTGTCAAGGACATTGTAAAGCTTCGACTAACAACAGGATTGAAATTAAGGAGACGATGGTATAGATCAATTGGATTCGATGTTCAAGAAGTGCTGACAACTGATTGGAATCGTTCAAAGACAGGCTTAATTACAAGTGAAGCATTATGACAATTATCTTTAGTACAAAATAAATACTCGTACAAAAAAAAATGATTGTGTTTCTTTAGATAAAATTGTTGCAACTGGTATTCGAATATACGCACAAAACTCAGAGCAATGGAAATGTGAATAGGTCTACCTAATATGGTAAAGCATCAAAATCAGGAAGTTCTGGAATACAAGGGTCTAGATATAATGGAGAATCCTTTGGTATCGGAGGCGCTAGCGTGAGAAAGTGATTATTAAAGCCTCCGTTTTCTTTGATAATATTCTTTCTTTTGTGCTCAGATATTCTACTTGAACCTGACGGCCCTTCTCTGAGAAGCAGTACATGAAAACAATGTTATTTTACAAAACAAAAGCAGTGGCATACCAAACGTGGGATCTACTTGTGAAAGTTTAGGTTACATAAGAACAGGATGGGCTTGTACAAAATCAAATGTACCGTCACTACTGAATGTTGCTGATTCATCTGTTCTAGGGATATGGATGTGGGAGGACATTTGCAGTTGAAAGAGGGGACTGATGCATCATCTACAGTGAACGGACACGATCTCTTTAAGCCAGCCATCTGTGCATTGTCACGATTAATTCACCATATCTGAACAAGGTATGCATCGTTTAGTGTGTTTAGTACCAATATTAGGGTGGAAAATTTATGTACAAGATGTTATTTGCATTCTCTATAACAATATATCATCTAACAGAGTACATTTAAATTTATGTGAACAGAGGAAGACCAGATTGCAGATGTTCTACTAAATGTGAGGATTAAGGAAAACAAATATTGTGCAGAAAAAGTTGGACAAGGGAATAAGAGGAAGAGAAGCTTACTATCTCTTCCGCTGGCCACAAAAGCTTGGATTTGTTACCACGATATCTTTTGTTAGGAATAATTCATAAGTTGTGATGTTAAGAATAGAATTTTGCTAATACTTCTTGTAAATCCTGATCTTATAAATGATTTAGCACTTTGTTTAGGATATATGTGTTAAACAGTAATCTGTAGAATTTAGTCAGGAACAGTGCGTCAGAGACTACTTATCAGGAACAGTGTTTCGGGGACTACATGTCAGGAATAGAGGAACAGATCTTGATACATTAAGTCAGATCCTGATCAAATACTAATGGGATAATCAGATCCTGATGCAATGGGAAATCCTGATAGCAGTCATGTTATTGATGATGTTAGTCATGCTACTGATGATGTCATTATGGATGCTACAGAAACTGGCAAGTGCTATAAAACAGGATCGTTGTTTTGGAAAACAAGCAAGAAGATATCGTGAAAGAAACGAATTCTCTATTGATGGAAACTATCAACTGGACGGCAGAACATTGTCATAGATAGATTATAATTCTGTTATTAGTTAATAGGTAGCATTATAAATACTCTTTCTATATCATTGTAAAAAGTGTGCGAGAGTAAGCGAGTAAGTTCGTAAGATTTGTATTCGAGAGTTTGAAACAAACAAAGTGAGAGATTTATATTGTCAGCAGCTGCTAAAGGTATTGTACACCTTTGGTAGAGTTTGTATTTGATTATTTTAATACAAACAAAGTTTGATTCATTTGTTTATTCTTGTTCATATAATCAAGCAAAAATGAGATACGATTATATAACTTGTATTCAACCCCCCTTCTACAAGTTATTCGAGTTAACAATTGGTATCAGAGCAGGTTGATTTCGAATAATCTTAAAGATCTGCAATCATGTCTGGTTACAAGGATGGTAATACTAAGATCCCTATGCTCAAGAGAAACGAATATACTCTATGGGAAGTGAAGATGTTGCATCACTTGGAAGCAACAGATCCTGATTATCTTGACAGAATCAGAGATGGGCCTTTTGTTCCAACAAGGCTTGTTTCTCAAGCAACTGTCGAAGGAAAAGTTGTTTCAGAACATACAGCAGAGAAGCCTAAATCTGAATGGACAGATAAGGAAAAGGAGAACGTTCTTAAGGATGCTAAAGTAAGAAACATACTATTCAACAGTCTTGACTCTGTTCTCACTAACTATGTTCTCTCGTGTAAAACTGCTAAGGAGATATGGGACAATCTAAAGGTTCACTGTGAAGGAACTAAACTTGTCAGGAAGAATATGAGGATACTTCTCATACAACAGTATGAGTACTTTGAATCCAAGTCTGGTGAGTCACTTACTGAAACCTTTGATAGGTTTACTAAACTCATCAATGAGATGGCCATGCATGGTAAATATTATGACTTGGAGGATATGAATAAGAAGTTCATGAAAGCTCTTCCTGATTTCTACAATGAGAAGATATCTGCAATTGAGGAAGCTAATGATCTTGATGAGATATCATTAGAAGCATTTTATGGAAAATTGAGAGCTTATGAACTTGACAGGCAGCAGAAAAAGAGCAGGAGTGAAGGAAAAATGAAAACTGTTGCACTCACTGCTCAGTCTGAATCAATGAAGATTCAACAGAAGAAGAATGACAAAGGCAAGAGTACAATTATCAAGCTTGATAAAGCCAAAATCAAGTGCTTTAACTGCAGTGAGCTTGGACACTTTGCTAGTGAGTGCAAGAAGCCTAGGAATTCAGGAAAGGGTAATGCATTCATGGTCACACAGAAGGATTGGCCAGAATCCAGTGATTCTGAAGATGAATTGGATTATGACAACATTGCATTGATGGCAAGTGCTTCAGACAAGCCTGGATCTCTAAAGAAAACTTCTTCATCTTCTGTTAAGGTATCACTTCACTCTCTTGATTCATTTGATAGCCTAGATTCTGATGATATTAGATGTATTCATGTTGAGTTTAAGAATCTTATGACTAATTTCAAAATTCTTGCTAGTGAAAAAGATGAACTCAAGGCTAAGAATGATGAATTAGTTAGTAGAAATAATTTTCTTGAATCTGAGTTAATTCAAATGGAAGAATATAAGTTAAGTTCTGATAAAGCTAAGCATGATTATGGTGTTATTCTTGAGGCTTATGACTATGTCAGAAAAGAACTAGAGGAAGAGAGAGATATGATTAAAACCATTAACAATTCTGGTAAAAAGACTCAAGAAATCATTGAAAATCAAATTTTGGGTAAAGTTAATGGTTTAGGGTTTGATAAGGCTAGGCAAGAAGATACTGTAGCTATTGTCAGTGATGGTAGTAAAACTGAAGCTAGCACATCTAAGTCTGAAGGTAAGAAGATAGTTTCTGAACCTAAACATGTTAAATTTGTTGATTCTAAAGGTACCCCAGTTGTGCACAAAAGAATCAACAATAGCAATTCAGATGAAAGAGTGTTAGAAAAACCAAAGAATGTAAACATAGGTTTTCTGTCTAAGTCTCAGTTGAAACAGAGACTAGAAAGTATTTTAGAGTCTAGCAAGATCAGAAGAAATAGGAATGGAAAAGAAGGTATTAACGAAGAGAATAATTACAAGAATGTACCTGATGCACCTAGGAAGAAATTCTATAAATGTGGAAATCATAATCATTTGGCCCTAGACTGCAATCAAAAACCTTCTTGGAAAACTGAGTCCGGATTCCCCAAGACTCAGAGAATTCAATACCAACCACAAGAACCCTGTTATCATTGTGGTAGTTTACTTCATTCCATTTATATGTGTAAGGAATATCATGAACTGTATTATGACTATTATTCTCTGAAATCTGAAACTCCAAGTCACAAACAGTTTGTGAAATCTAAGTCTAAGGTTGACTCTGCAACAGGTAAATCAAAAGCAAAATCTTCAAAGCCTGTTGGTTCAAAAGTTAGTAAGAAAGGATCCAATCAAAGTTGGGTCCTAAAAAATTCTAACTAGCTACTTTTTGTTTGCAGGGCATTGGAAAGAAGCATTCAATTATCTTGGACAGTGGATGCTCTGGACATATGACTGGAAAGAAGTCCCTGCTTACAAAGTTTGAGAGGAAAAGCTGGCCCAGTAATATCCTTTGGAGATGGCAACAATGGAGAAACTCTGGGATATGGCTCAATTATTTTGGGGAATGTCATCATAGAAAATGTAGCACTGGTTGAAGGCTTGAAACACACACTTTTAAGCATAAGTCAACTGGGTGATAAGGGTTACCAATCAATCTTTGACAGTAAGGGATGCAAAATCTTGAATATGAAGAATGGAGACATTGTTCTGACTGGTCAGAGACATGGTAACATATATGAAGCCAGCTTGAGTGACACATCTAAAGGAACTATCAGATGTCTTTACAGCAAGGCATCAAATGATGAAAGCTGGAATTGGCACAAGAAGCTCTCACATCTCAATTTCAAGAAGCTTAATCAACTTGTTAAGCATCATCTGGTGAGAGGCCTACCTCAGGCAAACTATGTGCAAGATGGACTTTGTGATGCTTGTCAGCTTGGTAAACAAAGAAGAACCACTTTCAAGAGCAAGATAGAAAATTCAATTACCGAACCATTTCACATGCTGCATCTTGATTTATTTGGTCCAGTAAACATTATGTCTATCAATAAGAAAAGATATGCTCTAGTTATAGTGGATGACTACACAAGGTTCACATGGGTATTCTTTCTACATAACAAGGATGAAGATCCTCAGCAAATCATTGAACTTGTCAAGAATATTCAAAATAGCTCTGAGTACAAGGTCAAAGTGCTCAGAAGTGACAATGGTATAGAATTCAAGAATTCTACAATGGAGGAGTATTGTGCAGACAGTGGAATTATTCAATAGTTTTCTGCACCTGGAACACCTCAACAAAATGGTGTAGTAGAAAGAAAGAACAGAACTCTAATAGAGGCAGCAAGAACCATGCTTGCAGATGCAAAGCTTTCAACCTATTTCTGGGCAGAAGCTATCAACACTACATGTTTCACTAAAAACTGTACCTTGGTAAATGCTCATGGAAAGACTCCCTATGAGATGATCAAATGAAAGAAACCAAGTGTGAAATACTTTCACATCTTTGGATGCAAATGCTATGTCCTGAAAGTTCATCCAGAACAAATTGGGAAATTTGAAGCCAAATCAGATGAAGCAATCTTTCTAGGATATTCAGCATCAAAAGCCTTCAAAGTATACAATCTCAGAACTCACATTGTTATGGAATCAATTCACGTTGCATTTGATGATAAGAAGTTTGGAATTTTGCAAACTGATGAAAGCCATGACAATCTGGAATTTGAAAATCTTAAGTATTCTGAGATTCCCTCCAGCAATGATGAAGGTTCTCCAGAGGAAATCTCTATTGCTTCTCAAAGGAATGCTACTGTTGAGGGGGAGCAATTCAATCAAGGAGAACATAGAACTGATCAGGATCAGACTGGTCATTCAGAGTCTACTTCATCAGGAACTAATCCTTCAGAGTCTAATGAAGGAAGATCAGGAACTAGCAGCAGTACTGAATCCATTGATTCTACTGATCAATGGGGAGCTTTTGAGGGCAGAGAAAGTTCTTCTACAAGAAATACCACTAACTTAGGGGGAGAGTCTAGCAGGAGCAATCTACCACCTGTTAGAAAATGGACAAGGGATCATACTGAGGATTTGATTATTGGTGATCCAAATAATGGTTTCGAACTAGAAGGTCAATTCAAAATGAATGCTTGTACAATTGTTTTCTCTCAAAGAATGAACCTAAGAAGGTTGAAGAAGCCTTACAGGATCCTGATTGGGTAATAGCAATGCAGGAAGAATTGAATGAATTTGAGAGGAACAAAGTTTGGAAACTGGTACCAAGACCTAAAGATAGATCCATTGTTGGTGCTAAATTGGTTTTCAGAAACAAGCTAGATGAATCTGGTATGATTGTAAGAAACAAAGCAAGACTGGTAGCCAAGGGTTATTCTCAGGACGAAGGAATTGACTACGATGAAACCTTTGCACCTGTAGCAAGATTGGAAGCAATCAAAATGTTTCTTGCATTTGCAGCTCATTCAAAATTCAAGGTATACCAGATAGATGTAAAGAGTGCTTTTCTAAATGGAAAGCTTGATGAGGAAGTGTATTTGGAACAACCACCTGGTTTTGTTGATCCAAAGTTTCCAAATCATGTCTACAAACTTGACAAGGCACTCTATGGACTGAAGCAGGCACCAAGAGCATGGTATGAGACTTTGTCTAAATTTCTTCTTGAAAATGGCTTCACAAGAGGTACAATTGACAAAACTCTATTCTTTAGAAAGATAAAAGGTGATTTGCTTTTAGTTCAAATTTATGTTGATGATATTATATTTGGTTCTACTAATGAAAAGTTATGTGCTAAGTTTAGCAAGCTTATGCAGTCTAAATATCAGATGAGCATGATGGGTGAACTAAATTACTTTTTAGGCTTGCAGGTCAAACAGACTGTGATTGGTATTTTCATTAATCAATCAAAGTATATCAAAGATCTTTTAAAAAGGTTTGACTTTCAAAATTGTGCAATTGCAAAGACACCCATGGCAACAGCCACTAAGCTAGACTCTGATCCTAAAGGAAAGAGTGTTGATAACACTAGCTATAGAGGCATGATAGGTTCACTGTTATATTTAACTGCAAGTAGACCAGATATAATGTTCTCTACCTGTTTATGTGCTAGATTCCAAAGTGATCCTAAGGAATCTCATTTAATTGCTGTGAAGAGAATTTTTAGATATCTCAAGGGAACTCCAAATCTTGGTTTGTGGTATCCAAGAGAATCTGATTTCTCCCTAATTGGATATTCAGACTCTGGTTATGCAGGGTGTAAAATAGACAGGAAAAGCACTACAGGTACATGTCAATTCTTGGGAAACAGATTGATTTCTTGGGCAAGCAAAAAGCAGCAATCAGTTTCAACCTCAACTGCAGAAGCTGAATACATTGCAGCAGGCAGTTGTTGTGCTCAACTCCTTTGGATAAGAAATCAGTTGATGGATTATGGTATGACACTTAGTAATATTCCTATGTTTTGTGATAATACTAGTGCTATCAAAATTGCAGAAAATCCAGTTCAACACTCAAGGACTAAGCACATTATGTCAGGTATCATTTTATTAGAGAACATATTGAAAATGGTACTGTGGAACTTCATTTTGTTCCTACTGACAAACAGCTTGCAGATATTCTAACTAAACCACTTGATGAGGCCACATTCATTAGATTGGTTAGTGAGTTAAGAATGTTAAATTTTTATATCTTTAAAATCTGCACAAGTAGCAAGGTATGTTGTTTCAGCTTGTAGACTTGATATTTTGTCAGGATCTATACTTGATTGATAAATTCTTAAGTTGTACCACTTTACTTTGATAAATTACAGTATGATAGACTTGTTAATAAACATCAGGATTGCTATCAGTATGCTGACGTCATCAGTATTGACATCAGGATTGTATCGTCAGTATCAGGATTGTGAAATTTGTGTGTCTTACTATTCCAAATTTTGAAGTTCATGTTATTTAGTGGTTCAATTCTGAGTTTTTTTAAGTCTATGTTAGCAAGTTTTATTACATACATACTGATAATTTATATCATTATTCATGACAATCAATAAACAACGATAGACAAGTAGATATTAAGAAAGCTTGTATTTTCATTAATCAAAAGCATTACATACATGAAAATGAAATACAATTCTTCTTTTTGTCTAACTACTACTGATAATTCTATTCTTGTCTAAAGTTGTTGCTGCTTCAATCCTCAACGATCGACTTCAGGACAAGGAGCATCTCAAGAATGAATTCCTTGTCTGGGCGACTTGAATGAGAGGAGCTGACTCATCTTTATGCTTATTGAAGAAGATGAATAGCATCTCCATCAAGATCAACCTCAGACTCTTCACCAAATTCTTCATCCTCAAGGAGTGAAGAGATTAGAGGAGGATTGTATCCAACTGGTAGATGTTTTAGAGGAGATTTGTGGAAATCATCTGGGTTAAGATTAACCATATTTAACTTGATGAGAAAAGTTATCTCTTCTAAGAGATAGTTCACTTGCTCCTGATCATCAAGAGTAAAGAACTTCTCAGTGGTAATGAACCAAAAGCTAGGGTTCATATGAAGTTTTGGGTTGAAAGCCATGATGGAAAGAGAAAAGAATGAAAAGGTTTTGGAGAATGGCATAAGACATCGGTTTCTTTTATAGAAAGACGTGGGAAGCTGAACAGTCATTTAGGAGATATCAATGCATTCAGTCATAATTATGTGTGACTGTATTTCTTGTATTTTCAAGAAATATTGAATGAATTTAACCAATTGATTTTGTTATTTCTTTTTCAGGTAAAAGAAAATGCCATGTGGAAACTCTATTTAGTCTCTGGAATCAGGATGATATTAATCAGGAATACGAGTGTGTTCACATCAGGATTAGTAATTCTTTTTATTCAAAAATCACATTAAATTGTGTGATTATTCTGATGAGTAGATCAAATCGGGAAAAGGAAACTGATCAGTATTGATTTTTATCTTGTTTTTACCTTGACTTATTTACTTGAAATTATTTTGGATTTTATTTTCCAAAAGTCATGGGTAACTGCATTTTTTTCAGGGACTGACACCTGTCAACCTACGTGTCAACGTGGGATAATGGGTCTGAAGAATTTTTGAAATATAATTATTTTGACACTCTAATCATGTAATTGCTTTCTCTAATTTCATTCTCTAAAGTAAAAACACTCTCGAGTTCTCAAAATCACTAATCAATTTCAAAGATTTCTTAAGTTCTTTTCAGATCAAAATGGCAACTCAAAGAAGACTACCCAAATCAGTAGCTTTCAATTTTGGTGACTTTGATTTTATGATGAACAATCAGGTTGCAGCTATCACCAACAAGGAAGGGGTGTCAACTGATTTTCACCCGATAATGGAGTTTATGGCGAAAGGACCATTAAGCTATGCCTTGAAAGCATCTCCACAAATTAATCAAGTAGCTGTTTCACAAGCTTGGGAGAATGCTGAGGTAATTGATTTTACTTGATGAGTGGGTATTTTATTCACTTAAAACGTTTCCATTTGGCTTAAAACGAATTTTTGTACTCAAGTTGTGGTATTTTTGATCTCTTTTAAGGGTATTGTGCAGGAATATCAATCACAGGTGTTAAAGGAATGAAGCGGAGCAATCGGAGCGCAAATCGGAGTTGTAATGAAGAAAAGGGGAAAAAATCCAGTTGCTGAACAGAAGGCACGGCGCGGCAGCGCCGTGTTTGTGCTTGATTATGGCACGGCATCGCTGGGATTGCTGAGAAGGCGCGGCAGCGCCGTGTTGGAGCTCTTGGATGGCGTGGCAGCGCCGGCTCTTCTGACAGGAAACTCCTGTTTTGTTGATTTTTCGAGATAAAGTCAAAAATTAAATTCCTTTCGAATTTCTTGCACCTGGAGGCCTATATAAAGAAAGAAAAACCCTAGAATAAGGAGGTCTGACCACATATTTTATTTATGGAGTTTTGAAGCACGAAGAAGCGAGGAAGAAGATAGTGTTCAATTTATTCTTCTATTCTTCCTAGTTTGTGGATGCTTGCTTTTGGTGTATTCTTTAGAACCCTTGTTATTTATTTAAATCATTATTCGTTTTCTTCTATCATGTTTACATTGGAACCCATGGTGACGATTAGTTTGATTATGAACTAATTCGTTGTCATGGGGCTTTAGCGGATTTATTCATGAAGTTTATTTGTTGAATCTTCTCACTACAAGAAAAGGGTCAATAGACATCAGTTTATGGCCGATGTCTATGTTATTTTCCATGTGATGTCTAGGTCGGAGATGTCTATTCTAGACATCGGCCAGAAACTGATGTCTGTACTAACATAGACATCGGTATTTACTTCAATACACATCAGTTGTTCTACAAAATAGGTTACATATAATTAATTTTATAAACAACTTGCATGCCTTATATTCAGGAAAACATATAATAAACTAGGTTATTTTTCACATACACATCACTTTCTTTTTTTGTAAAAGATGTCTATTTGGATGTTAGACATCATAATTTTAGCAGATAAAGTGATGTCTATAGTAGTCTTAGACATCATCCTATACTGATGTCTAATGTACTTATAAACAGCGGTTTTTTCACAAAAAAATTGATTTATATTGTTCTATTAGACATCTATGTCAAATAATTAAACTGATGTTGTATTTGATATTTTACATCACCTTTCTTCATATTAACTGTTTTCTTTTATTGTTATAGTCATCTCTTTAATTTATTAAACTATTGTCTTTTTCTTGTTTAAACATAACCTGCTGCATTGAATAAATATAATCATCCAAAATAAACTCATCCAAAAATAGATAAGAATTTCTCAATTGTCATTGACAAAATTAAAATCAATGTCATCAACATCCAAATTACATAAACTGCATATCCGAAGTACCAAATCCAAGGTAAGTAAACATGACTACATATCCACAAAATGAACTAAACTCATAAAAGTACCCATCCACAAAACAAAGTACATAACCTGCTTAACTAGTTCACAAATTAGCCCAAGCTGAGAAGTAGTGAAGCCAGATTAATGTGCCTGAGAGAGTGGAAGCTGGGCATCTGAGAGAGCACTATCATGACTCCTGTCACGATTGCTATAAACTGATATAGTTTCCAAGACCCATGAGGATCAATTTCTTGGTACATGATCTAGAGAAGTGAAAAGAAAGACATGATTCAGGATTAATGATATCACATGTAAATGATAATATCTAAAATAATTATGATGCATCTAATACGAGAGTTCAAGTTCTATAATTATGAATGTCGAGTGTAGTGATGCCTCTTGCTTACATATGCTACTCAAATATGTTATCTATGAAGTTTCAAAGCTAATCATACTTTAAGGTGAACGGACTTATTTTACTGTGGTTATCCAATAACGTACCACAGAAAAGAAGAACTTGTGATATCTTTTGATATTGCATATACCTGAAGGCAATCTCCTGCAAGCAAGATAACACCAATTGATATACCAGTGTTGATTGCTGTTTGAATGGATATTACAAAATAAAACATCCAGCCAGACCCTGCAAGAGTGTGAGTTCAAGACATGTCAATGAAATCTAAACCCCATGTTTCAGTTCATATAACACTCCATAGTTCCAAAACTGGGACTGCCGGTTACAATCATCAAAATTGTCATATTACCACAAAGCAGCCATGCTCATGTTATCAAATAAACAACAAGGGCTTAAAAAAGGATTGTAAGAAAACAATATACTTAATTTCATTATCTTGGCAAGTAGTTTTAAACTGTAAGCACTTTCACCTTACAGGAAGATTTAATAATGTTTAGGATCCTGCCTAAAAGATAGCTTATTTAATTATTTTTCAAACAAGAAAATCAAGGCTGACACAGTAGAGTAACTATGGATCAGGTTAATGAAGTTGTCTCTATAAGGTCTCACAGAAACTTTGAATGTGGTTAGCCCACAAACTAAAACTATTGGCAATGACACAAATACAGCTTATTAGTTTAAGCACTGCAAGTGTATCAACTTCTACCAATGATATTCGGATAAATAGAAAGAGTCAGGGACATTCATGAAAATTAAATTTGATAGTGTTATATATAAATTTCTATATCACTATACTTTCTCAGCTTTCAAAAGAGCTGACTTTGAAATGAAGGTCCAACAAAAACAAGCGGACTGAGATAAGCTAAATTTCAGGTAGAACTGAAACCCAACTTCAAAACCTTGGAGGTCAGGAGGGCATGAGGAGGCATCAGTAACTAGTATAACTGTGTTTTCAAAGCAACTGAATTGTAGGTCCAACAAAGAATGGGTTGAGACAACTTAAATTTTAGGTAGGACTGAAAACCCAACTCCAAACCTAAAGGAAGGCAATGGTGTGGGCATCAAAGTTCAAACTGTCATTATTAGGCTACTTGAGATGTTCATCTCTAAGAAGGTAAATTAGCACACCTACATCATAGTCATGCCCTTCCGAGTGGCACATGCCTGAATGTTTGGTTTGATTGATTTATTTCTGAGAAGGTGAGTAAGAAGCCTCATAATTTCAAGACTTTAAGTACTGATATTTAAAATAAGTATTCTGCCATCATACATTCACATCACCTACCCACCCAGATGTCTACATAATAACTATTTGTGATCCCCACCAGCCACCAGGTACTATCGTTCCTCACCTCACATTTTCACTTCTCTGTAGGTGAAATGATTTTCGCAATTGCTCTCATAGGCAGAAGGAAGAAAATTTAGCTTTTGTCGTGAGGAACATAGAATCTAATGATATGTTTGGCAACTTATAACACAACTAAAATTAAGGATTCAATGATAGCCTAGTGACAACTGGCAAAGCCACAAAGCTTCTTCCCTTTCTTTCATGACCATAGTCATGTGTTCGAGTCCTCACTTCCCTCTCCCCGTACACACTTAAAATTCTACTATATTGAAAACATATCATCTATAAATAATCAGCTAAAACTTCAATTGAACTGCATTTCAGCAAGCTATCGGATTTGCCAAACAAGCATAAATTATGTAAATATAAATCGAAAGTAAATTACCTAGTACATCAGCCGCTAGTTCCCTGAAACGGATATGTCGACGACCAGACTTTTCGCAATGCTCAAGCACAAGAGACATGAGATAGTAAGAATAGAAAGTAACAGCTCCCATTAACGTCAAGGAAACGAACCCAAGTCCCCATCCCATTCCCCTGAAAGCAAACGGCAATGACAATATCGTCGGCCCAACTATTTCGGTTGTCAAGTGAAATCCAGCATGCCACCATTCCCGTAATCAACACATCCATTGTCATACATGCATTAATACACACACATTAAACAGGCACACACACATATATCAAGCTAATTTAAAATTAACCTAATCAAACACGTATACAAACTAATTTAAAATTAACCTAATCAAAGCGATTAATACTGATACAAACCAGTTCACAAATATATGTACAAACCAATTTAAAATTAACCTAATTAAATCAAATAATATAGACAACAACCCAAACAAAATATATACAAACAAACCAAATTATAATTAACCCAATTAAAGCTTAAAAATCGAATAAATGGAGCAATTACCTGAATTAGGTAGATACTCTTACTAACTGAAGAGCAAATCAAGCAAAGAGAATAGAAAATCGAACAAGTCGCGGACCAAATTTATCTATTCATGGCGAGTTAGGACTTCGAGCTTTTCTTCGTGAACTAAGTATTGAGGAACAAATCGAGCTAGGGTTCTTCGTCAGTTGTTCTTGATGTGTTGTTCTTGTTCAATTAGGGTTCTGATTGTAAGAGTGTGTCGGTTTATTTTTGTGAATTGTGTTTTTCGAACAAATCGATTGTGGTGGTGGAGGTGAGTTTGTGGTGGTGAGAGATGAGCCAGAGAGATTCAATCGAGACAGAGAGTGAGTCGAGAGAGAAAATCGAGAGAGAGAGAGAATGAGTTGAGAGTGAGTGTCTGAGAGAGAGGTGAGAATATTTTGTTTAATTAGTTTTTGGTTTAGTTTAATTTGTCTGAAGAGTACAATAATTGTGTATGGGCGGGGAGAATATTTGGTTAGGGGGGCAATTTTGATTTATTTGGTTAAGGGGGCTGGGAATTTTGATTTAGGGGATGAAATTTTCACTAAGGGGGAAAACAAAATCAAAGGCGCATTTTTTCATTTTTTAAAGAGTGACTTTAGACATCAGTTTTAAAAACAGTGATGTCAAAAAATAACAAAGACATTAGTTTAATACGGGATGATGTTATTACATCTTTTAACATCAGTGGCATTTACGACCGATGTCTAAACTGTGATGTCTATTGAACTTTTTCTTGTAGTGTCTAGATGCCTATAGTATGATTGATGTGATATCCTATCATGGTTGATTTAATTCGTTATAGGAGAGTAGCTAACTCCTGTAATTGTGTGTTAATTCTTATTGAAGCGAAAGTGGATCTAAGAGTTTAGAACTTGTCATGCTAGCATAGGTTTATGCGTGAGAATATCATTCATAATTAGTGTCGTAACTCTAACCGTTTTATGACGACTATGTGATCAATTGAATGCTTGTACTTCAACCATTATGTTTCAATTTTTTATAGACATATGGAGATTAGGCATAATTGGGAGACTAAGTGATTTCTATCTATTGTGGATATTATTTAGGATGGTATTTGTGCAACGAAGGTTGACATATATCAGTTTTGTGTATTCGATCAGGTATTAACAAATCACATGAAAAGGCTAGAGAAGTGGAGACTATAGATGGATTGTTTAATGAAGTTAAAATCCCATGTTTTATTCGCATAAGTAATTCGACATAATTCTTAGTCAAGTAGTTGATAATTAGTTATAAATCTTAGAGTAATTGTAGTGATAAACAAAAATCCAATTATTAATTTGTCGTAGCATCGAATAATAATCATACATTGGTGAGTGAATTAACTAGACAATACAACGAGTCCCTGTAGGAACGAATCTTATTTGCTATCTATATTACTTGAGATCACGTGCACTTGCGTGTTGAGTTTGGTCGTAACACTACTCAGAGTCAATCAGGTAAGATTGTTCTACACTTAGGACAAGACTCATTTGATCTTACTGAATCTGTTATTAGTTCAGTACATCGCTTACCTGTTAGTACAAATTATGAGAATGTACCATCTGATGATGATGTGAGAACTATGTTATCTAAATTAGGTTATGATGGACCTCTAGATAACATGAGCCAGTTAAATAGATCTTTTCTTAGAAAAGAATGGTCTTTCTTCTTTGATCAAATTGCTAAATGCTTTACTGGTAAATGTAGTTCTTTTCAACAAATTACAACTGTTACATCACATATTGCATATGCTTTGCTTTATAAAGAGTAATTAATTTTGGTCACATTATCTTAAGTCAGATGTGTATAAAACTTGGGTCAAGAGATCATGACAGGAATATGGTTTATTATCACAGATTCATGCAACTGTTTATTAACTATTTCATTCCTGATGTTGAAGCTAGATTTGGTAGAGAGTATTGTGTTTCTTCTTATGTACAGCAAAAGAGAATCTTCTCTGACATTACAAAGAAGGACAGTGAAAAGAATCTAGATGAAATACCTGCTTTACACTATCCAAATCATGTTCAGGTACTTCTAAGAACTCATCTTCCTACTATCTATAATTCTTCTTTCTTTGGTGGTGAAATGACTCAGGAATCTCAATTGGAGGAGAACCCCCCTATGTCTACCCAAGTAACCAAAAACATTACAGTCTCTGAAACAATTCTAGAACCAAATTTTGATCCACAGCCTATTGTTTTAAAGAAGCCAACCTCTGGTGTTTCTCAAAAGACATCAGTTGTAAGGAAGAGAAGATTTGTTATTTCAAGTAGTAGTTCTAGTAAAGATGATGATAATATATCTCTTGCTGAGAGAGCAGAATTAAAGGCTGCAATTCAACTTTCTAAGCTAGGACAAAGGGATGGAACACCTAGTCACAGCCAGGCTACAGTCTCTCAAAAGGTTGTAGTTCTTAAAAAGGGAAAACAGATACTGGATACTGTCTCTCAAAAGACTGTGTCTATTGAAAGAGGATCTCATCCCAAGATCACTTCTGTGTCTACACCTCTTGAGTCTTCTCAAGACAAATCTGTTGCTCACTATACTAGGAGAACAAGGAGAAAGATTCATTTGTCACCTACACACACAGTGTCAAGTCCAACTAACATTATGCAGGTCTCTACAAATAATGCTATATCCATGTCAGTATCTGGCAAGAGAGATCTGGATCTTAATTCTTCATGTGAAACTACATTGACATACATATTGGCTATGGAATTTATTTCTCTGAAAGTGAAGCTTTCCAGGCCTGTTCAATATTTTTTGATTGAAAGAGTTCCCAAACTTTCATTTCCTGAAGAATATGGACTGTTACATCAAAGGCTTGATTTAATGAAGACATACTTCTATGTATCATTCAGAAAGGAGTTACACAAGAAATTTGGACTTCCTAAGCATGTTGCACTTCAATCACTTCATACATATCTATTTGATGAGGATGTCATTGTTGAAGATGCTTCAGCTCAAGGTGAACAAGAGGAGGTAGTTGATAGAGGGAAGCAGTCAACAGAAGATACTATTGTGCAAGTGGTGAATAGTAAAATAGATTATATCACAGTCACTGCAACACAAGAACCATCTAGTCAGAGGTTGGATGACTCAGGAACTGTGATTGATGATGGTGAAAAGTCTTCTGTGATGACTCAAATTGCAAGTAAGAAACCCTATGATATAGGAGGAATGACTTTGATTGATTTTTCTGAAGATCAAACCAATATTGTTCTTTCTGAGTCTATCCACCTTGAGGGTGTGTCTCAGCAACCAACACTTAAAGACGGTGACATATTAGCTATGGTGTCTAATGAAGTATTACTGAAGACATCAGAGTCTAGTGTAAAACCTGAAAGTGGTATACTGGAGCCTGTATTCTCTAGAAAGGAAGTAGATGTTTGTAAGGATTCAGAGACTATAACAGCTCACTCCTTGGAGAAAATCTCAAGCCCCATGCCATATGAGGAACCCTCTCTCCATGTGAGTTCAGGTATAAAAACTTCTTCTAACCCCTATTTTTCTGTAGGTCATGAGAGCACTTATCCAAATTTGAGTGGTACACTTGAAAAGATGGACATAGATCCACACACAGAGAGGCTGGCTCCTGACCAGGCAAAAGGAGAGGTAGAAAGAGTGTTGACTTTAGATAGTCAAAGTGAGAATGAGGGTATGGATGATCAACTCCATAGTGAGGGAGAGAAAATTAGGAAACCACCATCGTTTGATTTCTGGGATCAGGTTTTTCCTGAATCTTGGTCTGAAAATCTTGGTATGGATGCTGGTACTTATTCTTTTATCAAGATGTATGAGAATCATGACTTAGCACATCACAATGCAAAGCCAGAAGTTAAAGCTCAGAAACAGAAAGAAAGGCTTGCAGAGATCATTAACAGAAGAGGTGAAAGGCTAAGACGAACTTCTACTAAACCAGTACCAGAAGAAATTCCTAATGATCCCAGTATTCCTTTGTTTGTACTTCCAATTTCAGCTAGAATTGAAACATCAACAATATCTGATCAATCTAAGGAGGAGTCAGGATTTGTAGATGTTAGTACACAGAATACTAGTGAAGGACAGGATGATCATATTTCAGCTCCAGATCAGAAAGATGAAGATGTTTGTACTTCTACTCAAGTATTATTACTTGAATATCATTCTCAACAGGCAATTTCTTCTATAAGACTTGAAGATAATGTTTTTTCTGAATCTGAATCTGAAGAAACAACAAGCACTTCCGACATTGAAGTCAATTCTGAAATTCTTAAGGACATTTAGAAATCTCAAAGTGATATTCAATCGAGACTTCAAATTCTTGAAAATAACCAAGTCACTATTATGGAAAATCAAGCAGTTCTGATGAATCTCATTTGTTCTGTTACTGAATCTCTTGGAATTAATGTTGCTGATGTCAAAAATGGGGAGATAAAGAAAATTCAGATATAACAACAACAACAGACTGGGGGAGATAAACAGACTGGGAGCAGAACTAAGGGTGACAGAGTTGGTAAATTTCATCATGGGAGTGGTAAAGGAAAAGAAGCATCAAATAGTTGAATTCTTTCTTCTAAGTACTAGATACATGTCTACATCTGAAGAAGGAGGTACTTTACTTCATTATCTTGAATTCATAAATTCTATTCTGGTTGTATTGTTATATGTTTTGACATCTACAACTTAGATTTATGCTTCAGATTCTAAAGCATAAATAGGGGGAGATTGTTAGGAATAATTCATAAGTTGTGATGTTAAGAATAAAAATTTTCTAATACTTCTTGTATATCCTGATCTTATAAAGGATTTAACACTTTGTTTAGGATATATGTGTTAAACAGTAATCTGTAGAATTTAGTCAGGAACAGTGCGTCAGAGACTACATGTCAGGAACAGTGTATCGGGGACTACATGTCAGGAACAGAGGAGCAGATCCTGATACATTAAGTCAGATCCTGATCAAATACTGAATGGATAATCAGATCCTGATGCAATGGGAAATCCTGATATCAGTCATGTTACTTGTTTGCACTAAATCACGCAAGCGTACGTGGTCACAAGTAATATAGAATAAAGTTGAGTTCGTTCCCACAGAGATCTGGTTATGGTTTTAATTCAGTTTTGTACCTATGCAACAATGTATGGTTATTATGCACTGCTAAGACAAATAACAAGATTTTAATTAACTATAATTAACTAAGAAACAAATTAATAAAACTAAGAATTAACAAACTAACAAGAATTGAATTCTAATTACGTCTGCAAGAGAAAACATGGAATCCTAACTTCATTAACTACTTCGCTTAGAGTTGATGCCTTTAATCAATGCATGTGATGGTTATGATATCTGATCAGACAACACGGAACAAGTATAAGCTACCTCTCGGTATACAAACACCAAACTAATCATACATCCACAAAAGAGATAGAAGATGAATAGACACCAATTATGTTTAGACCCTATATCTCTATAAGATTTGAAAACATAACGGTTGAAGGACAAGTTGTCTATTAAGATCACATAGGGCAGCATAATATCTCTATTTACGCCACAAATCACGATGTTAAAACATCAACCTATCCTATGCTAGCATGGCAAGTTCTAAATCTCAAGATCCACTCTCGCTTCACAAGAGATTAACAAATTAGATGTTCATAACGCATCTAAACTCATGAATCACAACCATACGAGGATATCAAGAATTCACTACACATAAATCTTTAAAGTAATCAAACTACTAAGCTACATAAATAAATCCGTTAGAATCCCATGACAACGATTAGTTCATAATTGAACTTCTCGTCATCATGGGATCTGATGAAACCATGATAAAAACAAAGTATAAAAAGATACAAATAATCCTAAGTAATTGATATCTAATCGTCTACTAAATTACAATGGTAGGATGTGTTTATATAGGCTCTAGAAGTCTTGTCCACCAAGCAATTGCCTTTTTAGAGTTGGAATAGAAGATTGGCAATTTCCGTTCTTGAATGAGAATAGAATTGCAAATTCCTTGTGTAGATCTGATTCTGGAATGTTCTAACCGCCCAAAGCAATTACCATACTTATTAGAAGTAGGAATTATAGCAATTTCCTTGTCAAAGTTGAATTTCTGCAGTTCGGCATATAATACGTTTCCTAAACTGATTCTGTTTTTAAGGAAAATTCGTAGTTGACTTTTCTTCAATATTTCTAAAGTGGACATCTGGACCACTTTAGAATGATAGAGAATCTCGTTAGCTTCGCGTGGACTGTAAGATCGTCCAAAACGGACTTCTAGAACTCAAGATATGGCCAAAAAAAATCAGAAATTCTGGCTGATTTTTCCCCAGCACGCCGCCGCGCCAGAGGCGCCAACCGCGCCTGAAGCACTGGCTCAATCTGCATAAAACAGCGCTGGGGCGCCAATTGGGGCTCCTGGCTTGGTCCCGATCTGCGAAAATTGATTTTTCTTCGATTTTTAAGCTTTTTCTTCCGTTCCTTTTGCATGAGCTTCCGTCTTTCATCCTTAATGACTTGTATACTTCTTGGTAGTTGACCTTAGCCTCCATTCTTCATTCCATATCATAAATCAACTCCAAATAACGACGGAAACTACACCTTTAATCGACATTTCTTCAACCCTGCACAATTAAGCAAAACACATCAAAACTACCACAAACTTGAGGCCAAAGCAATCAATTTAAGCCGATTTAGAATGCTCTAAATGGATATAAAATCCATTTATCATTACTGATGATGTCAGTCATGTTACTGATGATGTCATTATGGATGCTATAGAAACTGGCAAGTGCTATAAAACAGGATCGTTGTTTTGGAAAACAAGCAAGAAGATATCGTGAAGGAAACGAATTTTCTATTGATGGAAACTATCAACTGGAAGGCAGAACATTGTCATAGATAGATTATAATTTTGTTATTAGTTGATAGGTAGCATTATAAATACTCTCTCTATATCATTGTAAAAAGTGTGTGAGAGTAAGCGAGTGAGTTCGTAAGATTTGTATTCGAGAGTTCGAAACAAATAGAGAGAGAGAGAGAGATTTATATTGTCAGCAGCTGCTAAAGGTATTGTACACCTTTGGTAGAGTTTGTATTTGATTATTTTAATACAAACAAAGTTTGATTCATTCGTTTATTCTTGTTCATATAATCAAGCAAAAATCAGACACGATTATATAACTTGTATTCAACCCCCCCTTCTACAAGTTATACGAGTTAACATCTTTGGTTTGAAGAGGGCTCTGTCTGGAAATTAATTACAGATGATGACGAAGTCCCTATCGAAACATTCACCTGCAATTTTACATATTATCATCTTCAGTCGCAGCAAAAGGGTCTATAATTCTACAAAACTTACTATAAAACAATTCAAGAAACAAATTTGACGAGTCTAACCATGGAGGAAGGACAAGCTTCCCGACTTGGGTGTGATCTTGGCATCACACCTGGCAGGCCACATGGGGTTTTTGGTCTCAGAAAACAAATTTACACTTAACGTCCATGAAATGATCGATTTGGTCACCTGAAACAAAAGCCCTAAATCGGAAAATTATGGTTTTCAATAAAACATAGAATAAAATGGAAGATTTAAATAGATATATATTCAGTCACAAATCCCGGAGAGTTCGTTCTCGATCTTAGATCTATAGTCACGAATACTAATCGGAAAGAAGAAGTGTTTATTCAATTGGTACCAATTGGAGGTGTAGAATTGGTAAATTGAATTTTTGGAGAGAATTTGAGGAGAGGGTATGAAGAAAGTGGGTTTGTCGAGAAAGAGAGTAGAGTAGAGAGGGAAAGAGTGTTTTTGGGGAAATTAGGTTTAGTGTTTTGGGTATATCTCAAAATTTGGTTAAGAGGGAAATTGTCCGCCCAAAATTTTATCTCTCCGCCTAAAATTTCACCTCAATTTCCAAATGTTCATATGCTAATAGAAATTATTTTGGGTATTTTAAATTTTATTTTCTTTTTTTGGAATATCGAATTTAATGTTTTAAATTATTTTTTTATTAGATTAATGTCTTACAATTAAATTTATAAAATTTTAGTAAAACTAAAAACATGATAGATAAATAAAAAAATCTATGTGAAAATAGTAAAAACTAAAAATAAATTAGTTATCAAAGTAATGTCTACTTTGACCTGTTTGACCGTTATAAAACCAAACCAAATACTTCTAGGAAATTTTTTAAAAAATTACCATATCACTAAAATCATTAGATCTTAACATCCATACATTTGGAACGTTGAAAAAATAAATTAAAAAAATAGATTCATCATTCGGGGCAAGACTAGTTAAAAGGAAAGTCTACTTTGACCGGTTTGACCGTTATAAAACCAAACCAAATACTTCTAGTAAATTTTTTAAAAAATTACCACATCACTAAAATCGTTAGATCTTGACATCCGTAAGATTGGAACGTCGAAAAAATAATTTAAAAAATAGATTCATCATTCGGGACAAGACTAGTTAAAAGGAAAGTCTACTTTCACCGGTTTGACCGTTATAAAACCAAACCAAAACCATCTAGCAAATTTTTTAAAAAATTACCACATCACTAAAATCGTTAGATCTTGACATCCGTATGATTGGAACGTCCAAAAAAATAATATAAAAAATAGGTTCATCATTCGGGACAAGACTAGTTAAAAGGAAAGTCTACTTTGACCGGTTTGACCGTTATAAAACCAAACCAAATACTTCTAGGAAATTTTTTAAAAAATTACCATATCACTAAAATCATTTGATCTTAACATCCATACATTTGGAACGTTGAAAAAATAAATTAAAAAAATAGATTCATCATTCGGGACAAGACTAGTTAAAAGGAAAGTCTACTTTGACCGGTTTGACCGTTATAAAACCAAACCAAATACATCTAGTAAATTTTTTAAAAAATTACCACATCACTAAAATCATTAGATCTTGACAGTCGTACGATTGGAACGTCGAAAAAATAATTTAAAAAATAGATTCATCATTCGAGACAAGACTAGTTAAAAGGAAAGTCTACTTTGACCGTTTGACCGTTATAAAACCAAACCAAATACATCTAGCAAATTTTTTAAAAAATATATCACATGTATTAATTGAATTATCTAGTTATATAGTTATCTTTACTACTACTTATCTAGTTATCTTATATAATTTAATTGAATTATTAAATATATATCACTTAAACATAAATAAATATCATGTTCATGTAAAAATATATAAAATCGTCGAAGAAATCATTTTTACATATAATTTTATTTTATTTATTTTAATTCAAAAATTATAAAACTTTAAAAATTTTAAAAATGTGATAGATCAAAACTTTAACCATTAGATATTAACATTCGAACGGTTAGATCGTCGAAAAAATAATTTTAAAAAATATAATCAACATTCAGGAAGAGACTAGTTCGAAGGAAGGTATATTTTGATCGCTTTGACCGTTACAAAAACAAACCAAATACATCTAGTAATTTTTTAAAAAAATTACACATAACTAAAATCGTTAGATCTTGACATCCGTACGTTTGGAACGTCGGAAAAATAATTTAAAAAAATATATTCATCATTCGGGACATGACTAGTTAAAAGGAATCTCTACTTTGACTGGTTTGATCATTACAAAATCAAACCAAATACATCTAGGAATTTTTTACAAAATTACCACATCACTAAACTTGTTAGATCTTGACATCCGTATATTTGGAATGTCGAAAAATAATTTAAAAAAATAGATTCATCATTCGGGACAAGACTAGTAAAAAGAAAACTCTACTTTGACCGGTTTGACCGTTATAAAACCATACGAAATACTTCTAGAAAATTTTTTAAAAAATTACCACATCAATAAAATCGTTAGATCATGACATCCGTATGTTTGGTATGTCGAAAAAATAATTTAAAAAAATAGATTCATCATTCGGGACAAGACTAGTTAAAAGAAAACTCTACTTTGACCAGTTTGACCGTTATAAAACCAAACCAAATACTTCTAGCAAATTTTTTAAAAAATTACCACATCACTAAAATCTTTAGATCATGACATCCGTATGTTTAGAACGTCGAAAAAATAATTTAAAAAAATAGATTCATCATTCGGGACAAGGCTAGTTAAAAGGAAAGTCTACTTTGACCGGTTTGACCGTTATAAAACCAAACTAAATACATCTAGCAAATTTTTTATAAATTTGCCGCTTCACTAAAATCCTCATATCCTGCCATCCGTGCGATTGGAACGTAGAAAAAATAATTTAAAAAAATAGATTCATCATTCCGTTAGGAGAAGTAGCTAAAGCAACACTTCAGAACAGCAAATGCAACACTGCTGTCACCTAATGCAACGCTTCTGCCACGTCAGCAAATGCCACGTCAGTAAATGTTGGACCCACACATGCCATGTCAGCAATTGTGGGCCCCACACATGCCACGTCAGCATCTGTGGGAGCCTGCCACGTCATCCATGTGAGCCCCACACTGACACATCAGCATTGGTGGGCCCCACTCCTGCCACGTCAGCATTTATGATAATTAAAAAACTGAGATAGTTGTAGGAAGATTTTCAATAGTCTCCACCTTAGCCTTATCCACCTCAAGACCTCTACGAGATACCTTGTGCCCAAGGATGATTCCTTCTTGCACCATAAAGTGATATTTTTCCCAATTAAGAACTAAATTGGTCTCCACACACCTTTTCAAAACCAAGCCAAGATTATGCAAACACTCATCATATGAATTACCAAAAACTGAGAAGTCATCCATGAAAACCTCCACATTAGTTCCAATCATGTCTGAGAAAATAGCCATCATACACCTTTGAAAAGTGGCAGGAGCACCACATAGTCTGAAAGAAACTCGTCGAAAAGCAAAAGTGCCAAAAGGACATGTGAATGTGGTATTCTCTTGATCTTTCGGAGCAATGCAAATCTGATTATAACCTAAATAACCATCAAGCAGACAATAATACTCATGTCCAGCCAACCTGTCTAACATCTAATCAACGAACGACAGAGGGAAGTGATCTTTCCTTGTGGATTATCTTTACGATAATCCATGCAAACTCTCCACCCCGTGACTGTTCGAGTAGGGATGAGCTCATTCTTCTCATTAGCAACAACTGTCATGCCTCCTTTCTTAGGCACACACTACACCGGGCTCACCCAAGAACTATCTGAGATAGGATAGATAATACCCGCATCTAGCCACTTTAGAATTTCCATCTTCACCACCTCTTTCATGATAGGATTTAGTCTTCGATGATGTTCAATAGTAGGCTTAGCTCCTTCCTCTAGCAGAATTTTATGCATGCAATAAGAAGGGCCGATTCCCTTGATATTTGCTATGGTCCAACCAATTGCTGAATTGTACTCCCTTAGAATTCTCAAGAGCTTTTCTTCCTCACTATCTGACAGGTTAGACGCAATAATAACAGGCAAAGTAGATGCTTCACCTAGAAAAGCATACCTCAAATGCTCAGGCAATGGTTTGAGTTCAAGTGTAGGAGCTTCTTCAATAGACGACTTAAGACGCTCCGTAGAATTTTTCAGTTCCGCTGACCCAAGAGATTCAAAAGGCATGTCAAATCTCCTTTTCCAAGGGGCTGAATTTAACTGTTGAAGCTGCTCGGCTACTTCTTCATCTTCTAAATCAGAATCACCAACTAAAACTCTCTCCAAAGAATCTGACTTAAGCAATTGCTCAATCTCCGTAGTCGCTGCAGAATCGACCAAATCCACCTTATAGCATTCCTCTTCATCTATGGCAAATTTCATTGCATTGAACACATTAAAAGTGACATTCTGGTCTTGCACCCTCATGGTGAGTTCTCCTTTCTGAATATCGATCAAAGTCCTACCCGTAACCAAGAACGGTCTTCCCAAGATTATGGGAATCTTCTTATCTTCCTTGAAATCCAAGATAACGAAATCAGCTGGAAAGATGAGCTTATCAACTTTCACCAACACATCCTCCACTATGCCTCTAGGATAAATGATTGACCGATCAGCCAACTGCAAAGAGATGTTGGTTGGTTTCGACTCTGGTAGACCAAGTTGCATGAATACTGACAAAGGCATGAGATTTATGCTAGCTCCCAAATCACACAAACACTTGCTGAAAGATAAGTTGCCAATAATACATGGAATGGTGAAACTTCCTGGATCTTTAAGTTTAGGGGGCAACTTTTGCTGCAGAACTGCACTGCACTCCTCCGTTAGAGCAACGGTCTCCAATTCCTCGAGCTTCAATTTACGAGAATACCCTTCTTGAACTTGGCATAGCTCAGCATCTGTTCAAGAGCTTCCGCAAAACGGATGTTAATCTGCAACTTCTTGAACACCTCTAAGAACTTAGCAAACTGCTTATCCAAATTCTGCTTCTGGAGTCTTCTAGGATATGGAGGAGGAGGGTAGATCTGATTATTCTTTTTAGACTGCTCCATAGAAGCTTTTTCAACAGGTTCCTTGCTTTTTACCACTTCACTTTCTTGCTGATTAGCCACCAAGTCAGATATTTCAATTTTCGGTAAAGCAGATTTTTCAAATTACTGATTTTGAACTTCTTCATCCTCCTTAGCTGCTGATTTAGAATCTGTTGTAACCTTTCTCGATCTCAAAGTTACTGCTTTCACCTGTTCTTTGCCATCCCTTCTACCTGGATTAGCCTCCGTATCGCTAGGAAGACTTCCCTGTGGCCTATTCAACAAGGCCCTTGCTATATGACCAATCTGATTCTCCAAAGTCTTCAAAGAAACCGCCTGGATTTTGACCATCATCCGTAACTCATCCAATTCAAATTTTTCGTTAGAAGATTGCCCCGCACTTGCCTGAGGGTGTTGCTGAAATCCCGGAGGTTGATATGATTGCCTTAGAGCATACTGCTGCTGAAAACCTTGATTAAATGGCCTCGCTCCATATTGCTGATAAGGCTGCTGCGGTTGTTGAGCACCTTGATTGTTGCTCCATCTGAAATTGGGATGATTCCGATTATTAGGATGATAAGTTGCTGGAGCTGGTGCAGCAGGTCTCTGAAAATTACTCACAAACTGTGCTAATTCAGAAGAGATATCACTCTGATTCGTCTCATGTGCGCCCGCACATAACTCACAAACACTAGCCACCTGCTGAACTCCATAATTGGTTAGAGAATCCACCTTCATAGTTAAAGCCTTCAACTGAGCTGCAATAGCTGTAGCTGCATCAACTTCAAGAATTCCTGCTACCTTGCCTTGAGATAGTCTTTGAGTCGGATTCTGATATTCATTAGCAGCCATCGTCTCAATTAACTCATAAGCTTCATCATAGCTCTTAGCCCATAGAGCTCCACCTGATGCTGCGTCTAGCAAAGGTCTAGAATGTGCTCCCAACCCATTGTAGAAACCATTGATTACCATCCATGCAGGCATACCATGATGAGGACACTTTCCAAGCATCTCCTTGTAGCGTTCCCAAGCTTCACACAAAGACTCTCCAGATTGCTGTGCAAATTGAGTGAGCGCGTTCCTGATTCCTGCTGTCTTAGCCATGGGGAAGAATTTAGTGAGAAACTTCTGAGCAAGATCCTCCCAAGTAGTAATGGAACCGGTTGGTAAAGAGTGCAACCAACCCTTAGCCTTATCCCTAAGAGAGAATTGGAAAAGCCTCAATTTAATAATATCATCCGACACACCATTGAACTTGGAAGTGTCACAAATCTCGATGAAATCCCTGATGTGCATGTTAGGATCCTCCGTAGGAGCACCCCCAAACTGAACTGAATTCTGCACCATCTGAATCGTGCCAGGCTTGATTTCGAAGTTGTTAGCTGCAATAGCTGGCCTGACAATGCTAGATTGGATATCATTGATCTTAGGCTGAGAAAAGTCCTTCAAAGCCTTACCTGCTGCTGGTGCTGCTCCTACTAGTCCTCCCATATCTTTTGCTGTTGCAAGTTCTTCTTCTGCCAGTTTACGAGTTTGCAAACGTGTTCGCATACACGTTCAAGTACCTGAAACACCAAGAAACAACAAACTAAGTAAGAAAATCTGAGTCAGTGAACGCTAACGACCACTAATGACAAGCACATAAACTAAAAATAAAACACCGATGATCCTCGACAGCGTGCCAAAAATTTGGTAATACAATATCACGCAAGTATACGTGGTCACAAGTAATATAATTCAAGTTCGTTCAACAGAGATCTGGTTAAGTTTCTATTCAGTTAATGCACATATTCAACAATGTATGGTTTTAATTCACTGCTAAGACAAATAACAAATTGGGGTTTAATTAACTAAACTAACTAAGATGCAAATTATCAACTAAGAATGAACAACTAACGAGAATTAAACTGAATTACTTATATGAGAATAAACATGGGACTCTAACTTCATTATCTACTTCACTTAGAGTTGATGCCTTTAATCAATACATGTGATGGACTCGAATTAGGGCAAAATGGTCATTTTTCAGCATTTTCTGGTCGGCAGGGCGCTGCCTGCGCCTCAGGAGCGCAGCCTGCGCTTCATTTTCTGCTCTTGGGCTTCCTGGTGCGTTGCCAGCGCTCTAGAGGCGCTGCCTGCGCTCTGGATTGCTGGCAGTTGCACAATTCTGCACTTTTTCTTCATTTTTCCGTATTTTATTCCCGTTCTTTTTGCACAAGCTTACATCTTCAATTTCTTCATGGTAGCTGACAATAAGACTCCATTCTTCATTCCATTGCATAAATCAAATCCAAAAATGACGGAAACTTCAACCCTTATCGATGTTTCTGCAAACCTGCACATTTAAACAAAACACATCAAAACTACAACAAACTTGAGGCCAAGTGAATCAATTTAAGCCGATATAGAACGCTCCAAGTGGATATAAAATCCACTTATCAATTACCTTTTCTATTTTTCAATAACTAAATACTTTCCCTTTTCAGGTAAAATACAATATCTTTTATATTGCCGAAACACTAAAAGTTTGGTTGGTCGGTACGGTACCTGTTGATTTTACTTATTTACCCTTACTTAATTACAGATAAAATCCATCCTATTAAAAAATCAATTTCCTTTTTCAGGTTAAACATATTTACTTTCTATTTTTCAATAACTAAATAATTTCCTTTTTCAAGTAACATACAATATATTTTATATTTTATCTAACTAAAATTTCTCATTTACTAATCAATTTTCTTTTTCAGGTTAAACATATTACCTTTTCTATTTTTCAATAACTAAATAATTTCCCTTTTCAGGTAAAATACACTATCTTTTATATTTTATCTAACTAAAATTTCTCATTTTTTAAAAACACTGCGAGCAATTTTGTTTAATAAAATAACATAATTATATTAAAATTGCAATTAACTAATCAATTATCTTTTTTAGCCAAAACACGTTACCTTTTCTCTAACTAAAATCTCTCTTTTTTTTCATTTATGTCACGGCTGGTTACCTTTTTCAGCCAAAACACGTTACCATTTTTTTTCCTCTAATTAAAACCTTTGTTTTTCCAATTATATCACGGGCGGTTCTATTTAATAAAATAAAATAATAATATTATAATATTAATAATTAACCGATTACTTTTTCAGCTAAAATGTATCATCTTTTTTATTTTTTCTAATTAAATTCCCTCTTTTTCTAGAAATGTCAAGGGCAACAATAATTTCTCATTTTCTAAAAAAAATACAAGCAATTTTATATAGTAAAATAACATAATTAAATTATAATTACTATAAACTAATCAATTACCTTTTTCACCTAAAGCATGTCACCTTTTTTTAATTTTCAGGTTACATTTTCTATTTTCTCTAACTTAAATCTTTCATTTTCCAAATATATCACAGACGGTTCTATTTAAAAAAATTAAATAATAATAATAAAAATAATAATAATAATAATAACAATAATAATAATAATAATATAATACTAATAATTAATCGATTACCTTTTTCATATCATCTTTTTTATATTTTCTAACTAAAATCTCTCATTTTTTAGAAATATCACGGACTACATTAATTTTTCCTTTTCTAAAAACATTACGAGGAATTTTATTTAGTAAAATAGCATAATTAAATTATAATTACTATAAACTAAACCATTACCTTTTTCAACTAAAACATATTACCTTTTTTATTTTCTCTAACTATGTCCTCTCTTTTTCCAATTATACGGGCGTTCTATTTAATAAAGTAAAATAATAATTTTGTATATACTAATAATTAACCGATTACCTTTTACAACTAAAATCTATCATCTTTTCTATATTTTCAAACTAAAATTCCTCATTTTCTAGAAATATCAATGATAACAATTATATAATTATCATCAAATCATCTCATTTAAAAATTTAAACTTCCGAAATTCATGTTTTAAAAAAATAAAATAAAATTAATGAAAAAATTCATACTATATAATATTTAAAAAAATCTGTACATCGCACGGGTTGTAAGCTAGTTTTATTTAATATTAAAATTATGTTTTTATATAATCATATTTTTAATAATTTTTTCAATTTTAATTTAATATAATTTAATATAATCATGTTTACAGATTATACTAATGTTTACTTATTAGAAACAATATATACGGATTTTTAATATATTTTATTATTGATTGAAACATATGTTGTGATGTTTTTTGGTATATATTAATAATTGTAAGATTAGTTTTAAATCAAAAAGATAACGTGTTTTAATTCGAAAAGGAATATTAATAATTGGAAGGTATGATACGATTGATATTTTTAGGTCTTTAAAAAAGATAATATTTCCAACTAAAAGTAAATGTGAAAAAGGCAATCGACTATTTATCATTAATTATAATTGGAAGGTATGATACCATTGATATTTTTTGGTCTTGATAATGAAGGGTAAATAAGTAAATTCACGGCGTACCAAAAAACAGGTACTAAAAATCAGGTACCAAAACTTTTAATGTTTCGGCTTTTATATAATAGTATAGATAACTACCTTATAACCCGTGCAATGCACGGGTTTCTTGTATTATGTTATAAATTTTATTTAATATTACAATTATGTTTTTATATAATCATTTTTTTTAATTTTAATTTGATATAATTTAATATACTCATGTTTAGGGATTATACTAATGTTTCTTTATTATAAACAACGTATATGATTTTTAATATATTTTATTAATAATTGAAAAATATGGTGTGATATTTTTGGCTATATTTTTCTTGAAAATTATGGTGTGATATTTTTGGGTATACATTAATGATTGTAAGATTTGTTTTAAATAAAAAAGGTAACGTGTTTTAATTCGAAAGGAAATATTAATGATCTGTTTTTAGGTATTTATAAAAGATAATATCTTCAACTAAAACTAAATGTGAAAAAGGCAATCGACTAATTACCTTTAATTTTATTATGTTAATATGAAAAAGATAATCGACTAATTACCATTAATTATATTATGTTATTATTTATTTTAGGTGCTATATTTTTCTTGAAAATTATGGTGTGATATTTTCGGGTATATATTAATGATTGTAAGATTTGTTTTAAATTAAAATGGTAACGAGTTTTAATTCGAAAGGAAATATTAAAGATTTATTGATGTTTTTAGGTATTTATAAAAGGTAATATCTTCAACTAAAATTAAATGTGAAAAAGACAATCGACTAATTATTATTAATTTTATTATGTTAATGTGAAAAAGGCAATCGACTAATTACCATTAATTTTATTATGTTAATCAACTAATTACCATTAATTATATTATGTTATTATTTATTTTAAATGTTATATTTTTCTTGAAAATTATGGTGTGATATTTTCGGGTATATATATTTAGGTGTTTATAAAAGGTAATAATTTGAACTAAAAATAAATGTGAAAAAAGCAATCGACTAATTGCCATTAATTATATTATGTTATTATTTATTTTAGGAATATTTATTTTTCTTTATAATGAAGGGTAAATAAGTAAATTCACGAATTATCAAAAAATAAGTACCAAAAAATAATTACCAAAAAACATGCATATTATTAATTTATTATCGTTAAATGTAAAAAAAATAATTAAAAATATTATTAAAATACTTTTGATAACAAAAATCATAAAAAATTAATATTATAAAATATTAATAAAACAACTCGTGCTTTGCACGGTATAAAGCTATAACTTACAATTAGTTGAATCGCGCGTGCACAATTGAATGTTATGTACGACCATAATCAAAGGCTAATCTTACTTTACTGAACTTTAAAATTTAATACTTGTATAAGAATATTTTTCTTCTAAAAAATTCAAATTTAAGTTTTTTTAAATAATCTTTTAATCTCCAATTGATATTTAAAATATTTATATTACCTGCTCCGTTTTAAGTTTTTTAAATTATAACAACCACCATATTTAGATACAGGGTGTTATAGGGAGAATATTGTATAACAATATTTTGGAGGTTTGCTGGATTATCGAAGCAAAATACGGATATTTTGCTAACAAAAGAAGAACAAGGATTAGGGTTTGTGTGTTTAGATGTGGCTGAGCTTTATAGGTGTTTGCAGGTTTTACTGTTTCTCCCCCGTCTCAAGGTGCCTACGTACCCTATTTATAGGGATCAAGCCTAACGTAGTTCTTGGAGAGCAAGTTACCTAGGCGGGCTAGGGTTTTAAGAGATAAGCCAAAGTCCAAGCCCACTCGTTTAGGGTTGACGTGGCAGTGAATTATCAACCCTATCCGCGATCCATGGCCCAGCTGTGGAAGCCCATAATCTCGAACGGATAGAATTGGCCAATGGAGGATCAATCAGGACCTAGTATGTGACCTTGAGAGATCTGGCCATGCGAAGCGATCCCTTATGTCCAACTACTCATGCGACCTTGGGTCTGGCCATGAGTCTTCCAGTAAAGAGTGAGATAGCGATCCCAACATTGTTTGTAGATAAGATGATGGAAGCGAAGCATCCCCTTGAAAGTCGAGGTGCTCCTGTAGCAAGGTTGCCCTGTAGCGAGGTGGCCCTATAATAGAGATATCATGACCAAGGTATGTTGGGCTGATCCCAATAGTGGGCTTTAACAATCCAATCTTCATCTTCTAGGCCATCGTAGATTATGAGCCTTTAATTTAGCTAATCAAATCAATTTAGCTGTCATGCCAGATTTGGGCATAACAACTACCCCCGAGTCCATGTTGCCATTAGAGATGCGATGTGGACTCAAGTATCAATCAGGTGACGCTGCAATGCGAGGTCATGGCTCGCTATTGATATGAATATGATCGTTGGAGTAGTCGCGACCGCAAGAATTTGAAGAGGTTTGACAGCTGTTGTGTCTCGAGATGTGTATTCAACGGCTGAGATCTTGACACGTGTCCATGTCTTTCTCTCTCCTGATGACTATATATACTCCTGTCATAATCATTTCCTTCTTTATCTTCACAAACACATTACCGAAGTGCTGCCAGTTTGCTCCCAGATCAAACGCAAGAAATTTTCAAGCTTTATCACCAGCGACCTCAAAGTTCTCCTGATTCCGTTAATCTTTCTCAAGAAAAAGAAAGTCCCCATTCTTCATTTGCATTTAAATTGTTGTTCTTCATCATTCTTGTATGATTAGATAGCTTTACTTGTATGCGATGCGATCCATTTTAACTGCGATCCCATATCATCTATTTTAATGTGCGATCCCTCCTTTAGGAATATAGATGTGATCCCTCCTTTAGGAGCATAGATGTGATCCTTACCAATTTAGAAATATGAACCTTCCATTATTTCCTACAAGCGAAGCGAAAACACATAGAGCCCTTCTGTCTATTTATTCTTTTCTCTCTTCACTTGCTTTCTGTAAGAGCACACACTTAATCATTTCACTTCTTTTCAGATGTCGAACGATGATAGCTCGAGGACTCCTTCCCCTCTTCCACACGTTCGAATTAGCAACGAGGCCGCTGCCAACATCGCAAGGGCAACGAGCACAAGCGAAAGTTCCTTCAAACTATATTTCGACTCGCAACGGTCTCATGAGGATTACACCAGAGAGGTACCCTTAGACAAGTTGGGATCCAAGCGCCCTGCGAGCTCACGTGACCAATCCTTAGATGTGCTCCCAGCTTATAGCGAGCCTCACATCGAGATGACTAACACCGAACGTGAGATTGAAGCATTGACAAAGAAAGGAGAGGCATTTAGCTCTCGAGCAGCAGATATTTTTGCTAGAATACCCCCATCTCAAGCCATGTCGCCCATTCATATAAGCGACTCTCCGATAGATTCATTAGGCGATGCCTATTATGATATTGAGGGGGTGCAGATAATGAGGCTGACTCGGATGATTCTGACTACGAGGAGCCTTCCTCAGATGATGGCGGCCTTGACGAAGTGGCCAGAGTTGTAAATTTCAAAGATTATGATTATGTCCCGGAGGCTTCGCCTTATCCTTACGTTCCAACCCCCCAACCAGAGCTCGAGGGCGTCATATATGTGGGGGGCCTCGCCCTGAAGAAATCCCACCTGGTTCCAAGGTGAAGCCTGGCGTGCCCCGCACACTCGCGTGTCGCGATATGTCCTCCACTTTGATTGTGAAAACCATTACAGAAGGGGTGGCTAGATTTAGGCCTGAGGGCAAAATTATCCTTCCCAAGAAAAAGATGCGATGCTACCGCTTCAATCATGAAGAGAACGGAGGTAGGGTACCAAGGATGGTTCTAACGGTCCCCCTAATGAAGATAGGCGTCTCTTCTCCTCTCCATCCATTCATCAAGGATGTCTGTGAGACTTATTACCTCGCTCCCATCCAAATAAGTATGAACGGGTACAGATCCATGATTGCTTTGTACATTCTCTACCACAAGCTTCAATATCCACCCATGGATGCGAAGACGATGGGCTACTTCCTTCAGCTTAAGCGATGCGGGGCCAAGGACTTTGGCTACGTCTACTTTTCTGTTTGGCCCGAATTTAATAAGAAAAACCTTCTTCCTGGCGGAATAAGTAATGTAGTCTCGTGGAAGGAGCCCTTTTTCTATATCCATGAGGTTCCCCGAGTTCTTCAACTATCTTCCTGGTAAGCTATCGAGGCTGTAACCCTTTGCCTTACTCTTTGTTCTTTATTCATAAACTAACAACTCCTTTGGCATCGCAGTCGGTCCAGTTCGCACCGTCTTGAAATGTGATGAAAAACGTCGTGCCGACGACGTGTTGACTAAGTCTACTGAGGAAGAGAGGAACATTAGGAATCTCCTTTCCTTAGATAATTTAGTAAAATGCGGATTCCTCAAGGAGGGAATAAGTGCTTCTCCTGAAGCGGGGCCTTCGAACGCGAGGCGGGCCTCGAAGAAAAGAAAATTAAGAGAAGAGGCCTCGTCTTCTCATGTCGCGATAACAGATGAAGAGGGTACTCTTATATAGCGATATGACCCCTCACACTTTTTGCATATTGCATCGCATTTACTTTTCTCTCTATATGCATAACTGTCATTTAATTTTGCATCTTAACTGTCTTACTTTGTGCCAGATTTTTTGAACTGTTTTGTAACTTGTCTCTTTCTTTTTACAGATATGTCAGCTCGCAGTGGAAGAGGTCAGGCTCCCCCATTTCTACAAAGTGGCAAGAAGGGGGTGACCTCGAGAACGGTCCCTGCCTCAAAAGTTCTTCCTCCAACAACTCCTAAACCAATCAACGATCCTCCATCTCAAAATCCTGCTGGGGCTCAACATGAAACTTCTTTTGAACCAAGTCTCTTGAAGCGGGCCAAGAAGGACGGGCAGCCTGATGGGCCTCCTCAGCCATCTTCCCGGACCGTGAATGCCACTGCGACCCAGCATCTCTTTGCTTCGCTGGGGAGCAAATATACAGAGGAGGCTGAGGCGTCCAACTGGTGGAAAGCCACTCCTGAGGATAATGCTAATGCTTTAACCAAGTGTTTAGCTGAAGCATTTATCCGTCAGGCTGCACATACAATAAACTTCTTCCAATCAATATATATATATATAAAGGAGGATAGCGGGAGTTTAGGTGGCGCTCTAATATCGTCTCAATCGATTTTTCTAATTTTCTAGAATTTTAAACACTAATAAATATGAAAATATCAATTAGCATATTAGAAGTAGAATAGGTGTTCGAATTTATAAAGGAGAAAAGTTCGAATTTATAGGGAAGACATATGATTAGAAGTTCTATTGGAAGTATAATAAGTATTTATATAGAAAAAATATATAAATAAAAGTTCTACTAGAACTAGAATAGGTGTTTGAATATATAGAGCAGACATATAATTAAATATTTTATAGAAAGTACGATCTTCTTAAATTATATATTTTTTATATAAGTTAATTGTACTTATATTAGGAAAATTTATTCATAAATCAAATACTATTGTCATGAAAAAAGTCACCGTATTTAAAAAGAAAAGAATTGATGTCTTAACATAATAAAAGAACAATGAGTAAAAGAACAATCTCATGCAGTCTTTATAATATATGTTAAAAAATTGGGATTTCAGTTTTAACGAGAGAGCGGCTCAATCGAAAGAATTGTATTTAACAAGAAATTGATTCATTAGAGAAGATTATTTAATTATTAAAATTTAATATTAATATTATAATATAACGTAAATGTATTGAATTTTTTTAAAAATATTGTAACGCCGCCGCGAAGCGCGGCTTTATCAACTAGTTAGATAAAAAGAACAAGGTTCTTGAGTTCCAGAAGGTGGAGGATAAGCGATCCCTGGAGGCTGAGTTCAAGAAGCAACTATCTCATGAGACTGCTGCGATTCGCACTGACTTGTAGACCGCTCGCAGGGAGAGGAACGAATTTGAAAAGTCCCTCAAGGAGCTGCAGAAGTCCAGCGAGGAGGAGTTGAAGAAGAAGGATGAGGAGATCGTGAAGCTAAAAGGCGATTTGACTACTGCGCAGGCCTCGTTAGTATCTGCTGAAGAGAAATTGCTCGCCCAAGGCCAAGTCTCCTTCATGAAGGGATTCATCCGTGCGATCTCCGATTTTGATTGGGACCGGCTTGGGCCTGGAAATGCCGATTATGCCAAGATTTTAAAGCAGGAGATTGCAGAAGAGGATGCCGAGGAGGCAAGACTGGAGGAGGAGGCACGAATAGCCAAGGAGGCCACCAATGCTAATCAGAATCCACCTGCCTCAAAAATTCATTCTATAATTTGCTGTAACTATGAACTGGGGATGCGGGCACCCCTTGAATGCCTCGCAAGTGTAATATTGATTTCCCTAACTGCTATTTATTTCAAGAATTCTTAGATCGTAATGCGATCCGCTAACTGTTCAATACCATTGCTTTTGCTTCCATTTCATTTAGCCTCATAAAAGTATTCTTTTCCTTTAAACCTTCATGTGAATTATCTTCATTAACATACTACAGCTGTAATATAGACTGTGCTCACAGTGCTTTGAGTAGTTCAAACATGTATTCCTTAGTTTAGATTCCTTTGATTGTTGCAAATAATAAATAATTTAAGATGTGAGCAGCTACTTTGAGATGTTTTCAATTGCGATCCTAGCATCGTTGAGATGGCTTGGACCTTGAAATGTAAATGCTGAGACAAACAAGCAAAATTTTGAATGCACAAGTAAGCAATTCATAAAGCAAACGAACTCTTTCATTGATAAGTGGGGCGAGGCCCAATAGTTGATAAGTTGGGGCGAGGCCCAATAGTCATTACATCATAAAGGAGAGGTGTTTATATGATCACTACCCCCCTGTACTTTGTATGAATTATTCATGCTAAGTAGTAGTAGAGAGAGACTACCAGGGGCGGGGCCCTTTCTGATAGTATTTTCTCAGATGCTCCGCATTCCAAGCTCGCGGAATAACTTTGTCTTTCATATCAGTGAGATAATAGGTCCCTTCTGAAAGGGTAGCATAGATCTTGTAAGGTCCTTCCCAGTTAGCGCCAAAGACTTCATGACCTGGGACCTTAGTGTTAGGCATGACCCTTCTAAGTACTAGGTCACATGTATGTAGAGATCGCGCTTTGACCTTTCCATTATAGTACCTCGCTGTTCGTTGTTGATAGGCTGCGAGGCGTAGCTGGGCCTCGCTTCTAGTTTCCTCTATCATGTCCAAATAAAGCCTATGATTGACCTCGTTTGCCTCAGGATCGTAATGTTCTCTTCTAAGCGACCCTGAGCCCACTTCGACTGGCACCATGGCCTCGCATCCATTAGTAAGTGAAAATGGTGTTTCCCATGTGGTCGACCTTGGGGTCGTATTGTATGACCACAAAACCCTTGGTAACTCCTCGGTCCAATTACCTTTGCTCTCTTCCAGTTTAGCTTTCAAAGTATGTTTTATTATTTTGTTTATGGCCTCGGTTTGACCATTCGTCTGAGGATGGCTTACAGCTGAGAAACTCTTTTTTATCCCCAGATTTTCACAGAATTCCTTCATTTCCTTGCTGTCAAATTGCTTCCCATTATCCGAAATGAGTTGATATGGGATCCTATAGGGACACACAATTGCTCTGTTAACAAAGTCCTTGAGCTTCTTTGCTGTGATAGTTGCAAGTGGCTCGGCCTCGGCCCACTTGGTGAAATAGTAAACGGCCACTACTGCATATTTAAGTCCTCCTTTACCCTTCGGGAGTTCCCCGATTAGATCGATACCCCACATAGCAAAGGGCCATGGGCTCGTTAGCGAGGTAAGCTGAGAGACAGGGACGTTGCTGAAGTTAGCGATCCTCTGACAGGCATCGCATTTTCTTGAAAACTCAAATGCATCCCTTTTTAGTGTAGGCCAATAATACCCTTGGCAAAGAATTTTCTGGACCAGCGAACTACCCCCGTATGATTGCCGCATATCCCTTCATGGACTTCTCTGAGGATATAATTACACTCTTCCCCATCTACACACCTCAGGAGTGGAATGTTAAATCCTCTTCGATACAAGACTTCATCATAAATGACATAGCGAGCCGCTTGATATCTAATCTTCCTCTCTTCTTTCTTGTCCTGAAGCAAAGCTCCATTTTTCACATATTCCCATAATGGGGTCATCCAAGTCAACTCTGGGGTCACCACCTCCATAAGGAATTCCTCCGGTACACTGGGCTTTGTCTGAATTTCCAGTGGGATAATTCCAAGTAATGTAGCCTCGCGATGCGACCCCAATTTTGCCAGTGCATCTGCTCCTTGATTCTTTTCTCTTCTAATATGAACCACCTTGACATTATTAAACTTTTTGATCAACCTCTGTGCACATCGCAGATATAGCTCAATATGCTCACCTCTATCTTGCCACCCACACCAGAGTTGATATGTTACCAACATAGAGTCGCTGTAAGCTATGTGATTTTCCACCTTCATTTCCAATGCCAGTTTGAGACCAATGACGAGGGCCTCGTACTCTGCTGCATTATTGGTGGCTTCAAAGGCGAAGTGTACTGCACTTTGTATCTTACGACCCTCTGGAGTTACCAACTTGATGCCAACCCCGGCTCCTTCCTTGTTAGATGCCCCATCTACGTATAGCTCCCACCACGAGGATGGATTTTCTTTTTTGTCCTCGCTAGCTGTTTTTTCTGGTGCTGCTATGATAACCCAGTCATCTCCCTTAGATTGGGGAGGAAACTCCAAGATAAAATCTGCAACTGCCTGTCCTTTTATAGGGCCACGAGGCTTGAACTCGATGTCGAACTGACTAAGCTCTACTGTCTATTTTAACAATCTCCCTGAAGACTCTGGCTTGTGCATTACTTGCCTCAGTGGGTAGGCGGTGTGAACCTCAATGCTGTGAGCCTGAAAGTAGGGCCTTAACTTCCGCGAGGCCAAGACCAGGGCATAGGCTAGCTTCTCCATGTTTGTATATCTTTTTCTGCATCTAGCATCCTTTTGCTGATGTAGTACACTGGGTACTGGATTTTCCCCTCCTCGTGTACCAACACTGCACTGATCGCGTGTTCAGACACAGCGAGGTAGACAATGAGGACCTCGCCTTTAAGGGGCTTCGAGAGAAGTGGTGGCGAGCCCAGATGTTCCTTAATTTTCTGAAAGGCCTCCTCGCATTCCAATGTCCATTCAAAGTTTTTTCCCACCTTTTTAATGGCCTTAAAGAACTCATGGCATTTATCTGATGATTTGGAAACGAACCGATTGAGAGCTGCGATCCTTCATGTTAAACTCTGGACTTCTTTCACACTTCTTGGGGATCGCATGTCCATTAAAGCCTTTATTTTTGCAGGGTTCGCTTCTATTCCCCTGTGGTTGACAATGAACCCCAAGAACTTTCCAGATTCGACTCCAAAGACACACTTTTGGGGGTTGAGCTTCATTCTGTATTTCCTTAATATATCAAACATCTCTGCGAGGTGAGAGATGTGATCCCCAGCTTCCTTAGACTTGACCAGCATGTCATCTACATAGACTTCCATTGTCTTGCCAATTTATTTCTCGAACATCATATTAACGAGCCTTTGGTAGGTAGCCCCGACATTAAGAAGACCGAAGGGCATCCCTATGTAGCAGTAGAGACCTCTATCCGTGATGAACGAGGTGTGCTCTTGATCAGGACCATACATGAGTATTTGGTTGTATCCAGAATAAGCATCCATGAAAGAAAGAAGTGCATGCCCTGCTGTTGCATCCACTAACTGGTCGATCCTTGGTAATGGAAAACTATCTTTAGGACAATGTTTGTTGAGGTCGGTAAAGTCTACACATGTCCTCCACTTTCCATTTGGCTTCGAGGACTGGGTTCGCGAGCCAGTCAGGGTAGAATGATTCCCTAATGAGCCCTACCTCGAGGATTCTATCCACTTCTGCTTTGAGAGCCTCAGCTCGTTCTCCACTTATAGGTCGCCTTTTCTGTCTGACTCCCTTCTTGCTTGGATCCAAGTTTAGCTTATGACACATCACATTAGGATCGATCCCAACCATATCTTCATGCGACCAAGCGAACACGTCAAGGTTGGCCTTCAGAAAAGTGACCAGCCTTTCTCTCAAATCAGGGCTGAGTTGCGACCCTATTTTCAACACCTTTGAAGGGTCCTGCACATCAACGAGGACATGAATTTTGTCTTCAGCTGCCCCGGCTCGCTCCACATGTTCTGGGATGCGAGGATCAAGGTCTAGATCATACTCACGAGCCTGACTTGATTCTGCCTTGCAGGGGTTGGCACCCGCGTGCCCATACTCCTTAACAACAGTTGTTGTCTGTGTAATTCAATTTGGCAGTTCTGTCAGTGTAGATGTTTCCTTGCGAACCCATTTTCGCTTTCGGGCTCGCACAGCGACCTACTCTGGGCTCTCCTCGCTATCACTATCCGTAGCCTCTTCAACGATCCCTTCCTGGAGAACCATTACTGGCTGCGAGGTTCCAATCATCAAAGCACCTGGTACTAGTTCTACTTGAATTCCCAAATTATCAAAATAATCAGCTGGGAGCTCCTCAATTGAGATCATGTTACAATCTGTTGGAGGTACAAAGGTTGTCTTGTGAGGCCTGTCTTCCTCTTCGCATTCCATTTTATCAATCATAGAGTTACTCCCCTTTTCCGCTGACTTGAGGGATACAGGGGGTGCATAGAGCATCGAAGATTTGAACTGCTTGGTAAAGATATCAACAAATTGCTCCCATGAGTCAATAGTAACTAGGGCCCCTAGCTTTGAAAACCATTGCTGGGCACTTCCCCTTAGCAAGGCGGCAAACAACCTGCACCTTGCTAGCTGCGAGACCTGGTATACATCCATCTCGTTGTTAAATCGAACTACGAACTCGGCTGGATCGGTATCTCCATTATAGGTCATATCTGAATGATGCCCACGAAACACCGCAGGGAGTGGAGCGGTTCGAATTTCGTGGGTAAAGGGTGAAGAAGAGCCCATAGTGCTAAAGATCCCTTTCTCATTTTTCATTGCGTCCAAGGCCTTTTTCAACTCCTCCAGCTTATAATCTCCCACTTTGACTTCCTTGTCACAATCCTTTTTCTCCCCAGTACTCCCATGGTGTGACTGAGTCTTTTTTGGGATGCTAGACTCCTCCTGGTCATTCCTTCGATCCTTCTTTTTATGATCCTCTACATGATATTGGGATCGTTCTCGGTCTCGATGAGGGCCCTTGCTTTTATTCTTAGATTCATCATTATGAGGCGTATTAATATTTTCCAATTTGAGACGGAGGTCATGTTCAGTTAGCTTCTTTCCGAGACGGTCAAAAACACTAACTGATCTCCCCTCAGATGAGGCGGCTTTGTCATGCGATCCTCCTTTCTTTTCGAGCGAATGCTCCTCCTTATTCCAGTCAGGGTTCGTTTGATCTGTTAGGACATCCTCGAAATCATCAATGAGTTTCTTGGCAGGGACTTTGCTTCCTTCCCCTTGATATATTCGACCACCTGTCCTTGCATTCCTCTTCGATCCTCTAGAACTATAACGCTTCTCTACTTTTGCGACCCTCTCATGTACAGCGGTTACTTGATCGCCGAGGCCTTTTAGAAAAGACATAACCTCGCTGGTCAACGCCACCCTCTGTACTGGGGAGGTGTGTTCCTCCTTGTACCCAGTCTTAGAGTTGTCCTTGGACACCTCGTCCTCTGAGGGATCCCTCGTCAGGGGATCGTCCTTGTTAACCCTATGCGATCCCGGGGTCTCTCCATCGTTCTTCTTTTTGTGTGATTTAGTCATCGCTTCTCCCAATTCAATGACTTCCCCTCCTTCTATCGCCAAATGTTATAGGGAGAATATTGTATAACAATATTTTGGAGGTTTACTGGATTATCGGAGCAAAATACGGATATTTTGCTAACAAAAGAAGAACAAGGATTAGGGTTTGTGTGTTTAGATGTGGCTGAGCTTGATAGGTGTTTGCAGGTTTTCTGTTTCTTCCCCGTATCAAGGTGCCTACGTACCCTATTTATAGGGATCAAGCCTGACGTAGTTCTTGGAGAGCAAGTTACCTATGCGGGCTAGGGTTTTAAGAGATAAGCCAAAGTCCAAGCCCACTCGTTTAGGGTTGACGTGGCAGTGAATTATCAACCCTATCCGCGATCCATGGCCCAGCTGTGGAAGCCCATAATCTCGAACGGATAGAATTGGCCAATAGAGGATCAATCAGGACCTAGCATGCGACCTTGAGGGATCTGGCCATGCGAAGCGATCCCTTATGTCCAACTACTCATGCGATCTTGGGTCTGGCCATGAGCCTTCCAGTAAAGAGTGAGATAGCGATCCCGACGTAGTTTGTAGATATGATGATGGAAGCGAAGCATCCCCTTGAAAGTCAAGGTGCTCCTGTAGCAAGGTTGCCCTGTAGCGAGGTGGTCCTATAATAGAGATATCATGACCAAGGTATGTTGGGCTATCCCAATAGTGGGCTTTAACAATCCAATCTTCATCTTCTTGGCCCATCGTAGATTATGAGCCTTTAATTTAGCTAATCAAATCAATTTAACTGTCATGCCAGATTTGGGCATAACACAGGGAATAGACGTGTTAAACATATCACACATATTGCAATTTTCGAACTTTTAAAAGGGCAATGGTATTATCAAATATGTAAGTAAGACTACACTTTGTTAAGGATTAAATTTTTTACAATATTTAGAAAATTGGAGGAAACCATGTGTATATAACATAATTAAACAAAAAAAACTAATCGAATGCATTTTGTTAATTAGTACGCATACGATTATAGGAAAAGAATTTGAATCTATTGGAAATTTTTGTGAGATTAGTAGAATCAAAGCATCAAGGTATAGAACCAAAGAGACTCTCACAAATTATCCTTCGACTTTTTGTTCTTAGTGATTCAATATCGGCCTTTGTATTTTATTAGTTGATATATCTCTCAAAACTGAGCAGTAAAATTTGGAATTCGGTTAAATAAAATATTTAAAATTTTGATTCGTCCTCGTGATTACAAATTGAAATCAAATATGTTACGAACAATCTAATTAATTCATTTGCTATAGTGTATTACATACGGGGCTAATTTAAACTAGGTCTTTGCTCCATACAGAACACTCTTATATAACAAACAATAAAGAACACTATAAAATCAATTATTCCAATAGATCCATTGACCCCGCCAGGGGCACCCAATACAAAAAGTTCTTATTTTTTTATCTTCTATCCATCCAGCAAAAAAAAAATTAAAATTTTTTTTTTAAAAAAAATCACTATTCATGATGACGTCACTGCTGATGTCATCATGAACAGTGATTTTTCCAAAAAAAAAATATTTTAATTTTCTTTTTTGCTAAATGGATAGAAGATAAAAAAATAAGAACTTTTTGTATTGGGTGTCATGAGGGAACTCTTATATTGAATTAAATATGAGGTGTTTTTTATTATTCTTTATATAAGGTGTTCTTCATGGAGTGCAACTCTTTAAACTATCCGTAAATCAGTTTAAAAATTTAGTAATTTCTTTAAATATCCAACATTTAGTTAAAAACAATTTAAACTCGAATTGACATTTTTTTTCAAAAAAAAGACATGGTTTAATAACAAATAAATTTCCACAAAAATACACACTTACCATAAATATTTTAAATTGAACGGATCGATAATTAAAGTTTTCAAGTTCGTACAAATCGGTCATTTCGAACAAAATTTGCCTAAAACCGGGTGAGTGGCCTTCATTTGCCCGTAGGTGTAGATATGAGGGTCTCTGTCAAGGATTTGAACAATTTTGGAAGAGTATACACATAAATCAGGAGAATGAAAGTTCCTAATAATCAAATGTTTATTAAGGGAGTGTTTGGGAAAAAAAATTTCCAGAATAAGTCAACTTATTTTAAGACAAAGTTAGAGATTTCTAACATTCCAACTTATTTTTCAACTTATTGAATCTTAAACATACATTAAATACTTTTATAAAAAAAATTATCACAATATAAAATTTTTACCCGAAAATAAGTTCACAAGTCCTAGAAAAAAGTTTTGGCAAACGGGCACTAAAATTACACATGCATTAGAAGCATGCGAATGCACTATTACGCATTTATGGAATGCGTTGGTTTTCAAAAATTTAAAAATTCATTCTGCGTGCACATAAAGGATGCGAAGGATTGACCACGCATTCCCCACATGTGCCGGTTTTTTTAAAATTTTTTTAAAAAATAAATAAATTGTTACCTTAATTATTTTTTTTTTGCTAAATATATATTTACAAACACTGTTAAAAAAATTATAATAAAATTGTCAATTGTTTTTAAAAAATTTTTAAAAAATAAATAAATTGTTACCTTAAATTTTTTATTTTTTTGCTAAATATATATTTACAAACACTATTAAAAAAATTTATAATAAAATTGTCAATTCAAACTGTATTTTTTTAATGAGTACGGTTTATTCGTTATTCTGAATATTTTTAAAATCCTAAATGAAAAAGTTGAACCCCAGAGTTAAGTATTGAACCCTTAAGTGAATACATAAAATTTATAATCAAAACGTCAATTGAAATTATGTTCCCTTATCGAGTCCGACGATCTGATTTTTAAAAAATCAGGGATCAACCCCAATTTTTTAAAAACAGGATAAGTTAATTAGGGTTTAGGGTTGTAAACAACCCTAAATCCTAAACCTAAACCCTAAGTTCGTATACGGTTTACTCGTTGTTTTGAATATTTCTAAAACCCAAAATGGATTATTGAACCTCAAAGATTAACTGTTGAACCCACAAGAGAATATTTCTAAATCCCAAATGGAACTCATTTAACCCCAAATAAAAGTATTTAACCCAAAGGAAATATCGATAGAATCTTAAAATATTAAATTAATATTTGAATAATTTGAATATTTTAATAGTTTATTTGCTGAATGGTCATTTAGTGTAGGTTTAGGCATATGTATACGGTTTTTTCAAAGTGGGTGTGCTGCAGTGACGTCACGGGTGTGTTGTTCAGCCAGGAACAAAATAAAAAAAACACATAGCATATGGCTTATGCGAAGGCAGTTGGTTAAAACTGACAGTTTTTTCGACAATTGTTATTTGGGCACAGGGGTACCCATTTTGAGTTATTTAGATTATTTTCTCCAAAAATCATTACACTTTCTACTTTTTGATTATACACATATCAAACACAAATCCAAACATACTCCTTTTCATTTTATAACCATTTTTCAGTTGTATAGGGGTGTTTGGAAGAACTTTTTTCCAGAATAAGTCAACTTATTTTAAGACAAAGTTAGAGATTCCTAACTTTTTTCTGAAAAATGTCAACTTTTTTTGCAACTTACGAAATTTCAAAGATACATTAAATACTTGTATAAAAAATTATCAAAATATAAAATTTTTTACTCAAAAATAAGTCCAAAAGGACTTATTTTAAGTCTTGCCAAACATGTCATATGTCTTTCTATAGTAGCTCTAGCTTTCATACATCAGATCTCGGTACTTTTGGATTAAGTCCTATTTTGAAGATTTCATGGACTGACAACAATCCAGGTAGAAGGTTTTGGAGTTGTAGTGTCTACACGATAAATTTACTTGATAGTGTTTATGTTGTAGTTCTTCATTTTGTGGTTAATTAATCGATTGTGATTGTTGTTTGGTGGAGAAATGAACAAAGGGCAACTAACTTATATCAGTGGCATGATCCACGGTAGATAGAAAAACATAATCCCTGGTTTGTTGAGGAAGATTGAGAAACTGAAAGAAGAAATAAAATGCAAAAGAAAGAAGGATACAGATGTTGGTGAGTGGGGGGTTTGTGAAAATTTGTAAAAATTTGGACGATTTAGTAGTGAAAAGTTGCCCCTCTTACAATTTAGTGGTGATAATTTAGTGGTGATGTGATATCTATTATCTAATGTGGGTTTATTAATTGTTTTAGGTATTTTATTAATTTAGAAATTTGTATATATATATATCTTTTACGATTTATTATTTTAAAAATTCATATTTTTTCATTTTAAGATTTGATTTTTTTTTTTAAAATTTGTATAGAATATTTTTAAATTTTACTATTTTTTAAAATTAAATATCAATATTCGTATTAAAGTCGGACCAGGAAGATTTCTATTTTCGTATATTAGTATTAGTTTTTAATTCATATTTTAAAAATTTATTGTTTTTAAAATTCTTATTTAAAAATTTGTTGCTTTTAAAATTCTTATTTTAAAATTTTAAAATTTTATTATTTATAAGATTTGTATACCATCCAATATCTTATTTATAAATTTCATATAATATCCTACAATTCATATAAATTTATTATTAAATATTAAAAGTTTGATATATTTATCTTTTACTAACCTGAGGTAACACTCATGCATGTTGCAAAACTTAACATTTTCTAACTAAGACAATACTACGTTTGTAGCTAAGTTAACTTAAAACACAATGTTATAATAGGTCAAAAGTAGCATAACTAAGGTAACATAATCTACCAATACGTGTGAGAGAAGAAGATTACGACAGGCTAACATGTTTGCTCTGAGGGTCAGTCAGCCAAAATGATGTCCATTCAATTGTTTACAGCAAATTTATGGATTGTTTTTAGTAGTAAGAATGTAATGTTTGAATTGCTTTTATTAGTAAGAATGAATGTGTATAGTGCTTGTTTCAAATTTGAATGTGACAATTAAGGTGTTTGTTGTCCAATTTAAGGTTGTAATGAACAATGTGTGTAATCTCTTGGAATGGTTTGTTTGTTTCAATGTGAAGTTTAAAGTGTTTTCATTGTAGTGATAGTAACTTTCTTCTTATTTAGTTGATGATTGTGAATGAATTAAAGTGAGAAAATGTCATCTTCAAAAAAATAGTAATGCATTGGCTATGAAAAGAAAAGCAAAGAAACCAATGCTTATATCCCTCCTCCATCTCTAATCTAGATATCCCCTGGAGAAGAATGGACCTTAGTGCAGGTGGTGGAGATGGATCATGCAAGCTTTATCTGCAAAATAATCTGAAAATAAGTCGTATAATAATTTATGGGGTTCCGGAAAGAGAATGAACAAGCTCTAATATTCTTCAGTGCTTTTTCTTGTAGGATAATATCCTCCATATATAGGCTAAGCCTCTCATGCCTCCACCCCATAAAAAGTAACTGCCTCAAAAATCTTTATTCTCTAATCAATGTCATTGATATTATAATTTGTAACTCCTTTTATCATTACTCATAAAATAAATAAATATATGTAACTCCCACATATATTTAATTCTATTTTTTTTTCATTTAAACAGGTATCTCGAAGTAGATTTTCCATCATCTTTATCACCTCCGAGATCCGAATCAGAATAACCAATAATTTTTGGCTTCTTTGCCTGATAGACCAATTTGTGGTGTAACGTACCCTTCAAATACTTCAATATCCTCTTCACAGCCTCCCAATGGGCTTGATTAGGATTGCTCTGGTATCTACTTACTAGACTTACTGGATATGCCAAGTCAGGTCGAGTACATAACATTGCATACATCAAACTTCCGACTGCTTGCGCATATGGTACATTCAGTGGTTCTTCTCCCTGTTCTGAATTTTTACTACGTGTTAATCGTTTTCCCATTACCAATGGGGTTGGTGCCAGACTACAATTCTGCATCCCAAAACAATTAAGCACTTTATGTAGATACCTTTCCTAATTCAAACTCAATGTTATATTTTTTCTATCTCTAATAATCTGAATACCAAGAACATATGAAGCTTCACCCATATCTTTCATCTCAAATTTACTACTAAGTTCTAATTTGATATTATTCAACATATCTTTGTCATTTCCCGCTAACAATATATCATCCACATATACTGATAATATTGCAAACAAACTCCCACTTTTCAAAGTATACACACAATTGTCTAATTTATTCTTGACAAAACCATGTTGAACTACAACCTCATGAAATTTGAGATTCCAATCTCTAGATGCTTGCCTTAGTCCATATATTGACTTTCTTAACTTGTAGACTTTGTCTTTTTGTCCTTCAACCTGAAATCCTTCAGGTTGATCCATGTATATATCCTCCTTTAACTCCCCGTTAAGACAATCTGTCTTTACATCCATTTGGTAAAGTTCTAAATCAAGACAAGCTACCAAGGCCAATATAATTCTTATTGACGCAAACTTTGCCACTGGAGAATACGTCTCCTGGTAATCTATTCCCGATTTTTGTGTAAAACCTTTTGCAACTAGGCGGGCTTTAAATTTATCAATAGACCCATCAGCCTTATATTTCCGTTTCAAAATCCATTTACAACCTATGGATTTTCTATCTTTAGGTAGATCACACAACTCCCACACTTGATTCTTTTCTATTGACTCAATCTCATCTTTCATGGCGTCCATCCATAATTCAGATTCTTGCGATCTCATCGCTTCTAAATAAGTAGTGGGATCAATAGGATCTCTTACATCCATATCTACCGAAAAACAAGATGCTTCACTATTATATACATAATAGTCATTCATTCACACAGGTGGAGCTCTTGATCTTTTATTTCCAACCATGTCAACTGGTTCATTACTAGCATTTTGATCCGATTCAATATTTTGAGTTGGATATTGTTCCATATGTGTACCAATATTTTTTGGAGGAACCTCATCAACAATATTTAGAGGGCGTGTGTCATCCATCACACTTTCTTGTTCCTCATAATTTTCTATGAAAACAGCATCTCTACTTTCAATTATTCCCAATTCCTTGTTATAAAACTTATAACCATTAGAATTTTCGGGGTAACCGATAAAATTGCACTTCACTGTTCTGAAGTCTAATTTATCTCTATTCTGAGACGGGATCATTACATGTGCAATGCATCCCCATTTTCTCATAAGACTCAAATCCGATTTTCTTCCATTCCATATTTCATAAGGTGTCAACTCAACTGATTTTGTGGGAATTCTATTCAATATATGATTTGCAGTAAGTAATGCATCTCCCCAAAAACTTTTAGACAATCCAGAATGTGACAATAAACATCTTACAACATTTAATAATGTTCTATTTTTTCTTTCCGCCACACCATTCTGTTGTGGCGTATAAGACATAGTCATGTGTCTTATTATTCCTTTCTCTCTACAATAATCGTCAAATTCAGTGGATCTATATTCTCCACCTCTATCGGTTCTCAACACTTTTATATCAGTTCTAAGTTGTTTCTCAACCTCAATCTTATATCTCCTAAAACACTCAAATGCTTCAGATTTTCTTGATATAAGATACACTTGAGCATATTTGGAGTAATCATCTATAAATGTAATAAAATATTCTTTATTACAATATGTTTTACAACTCAACGGGCCACATATGACCGAGTGTACCAAATCCAAAAGCTTTTTAGCTCTTTCCCCTTCTTTGAAAGGTTTTCTCGTCATTTTTCCTTTTACACAATGTTCACAAACTGATTTGTTAATATCCATATGAGGCAGCAAATTATCTTTAATAATACGTTCCATCTTATTAATTCCAGGATGTCCCAATCTTTGATGCCATAAGTCATATATAGACGTATCATTAGACAAATATCGATGAGAAGTGCCAATTTCATTATTCTCAATTTTCGTCACAATCGGAAGCCGAAATAATTCATGTTCATGCCCATAGCAACCATTTCATTATCTTTTTCGATTAAAAATTTATTATCAAAAAATCGCACTTCTAAACCATTTTTAGTCAAGGCGGGAACAGAAATGAGATTGCGCCTTATTCCGGGAACAAACAACACATTTTTTAGAATCAATATATTGATCCCAAGATCCAATCTATATATACCAAGTCAATCCACCAACCGTCTATGTCCTTGATCATGGATCCAATATTGCATTCAACTACACCAATAAAACAATGTTTTACTTGCTCTCTATTCTGAGCACCACTAGAATTTTTCTCTAGTACAACATTGTCTATTTCAACGATACATTCCAATTCACGCAAAATTAATTTATTTGCCATTCAAGAATATCAATAAAAATAGTACCCAACAAATACAAGCTAAGCAGATTGAAAACAAACCAATGTTATAGAAGCTATTAGGCACAAAATTACTCAACAACTTGGTAAGCAGGATAACTATATTAAAACGATGCCAATACTTAATACCACAAGAAAACAAAGTATATCCACATACGCATAAAATGAAAATCAAAAATCGTATCAATCTATAATAAAAAATAGCAAAACTAGACAATACAACAATGTCAAAAACACAACACGAATTAAGAAAAAAAAACACAAGGAGTATAATATAAATATGTTCAAAAGTAAACACCCACTTACCACAATAGATTGTTTATTTTTATTTTTTTTTTTGTTATCATTGATATCTAGTCTAGTGCCAACAATTTCTTTTATGTTAGTTGACTTGCATTTTTAAATGAAAAAAAATAGAATTAAATATATGTGGGAGTTACATATATTTATTTATTTTATGAGTAATGATAAAGGAGTTAAAAATTATAATATCAATGACATTGATTAGAGAATAAAGATTTTTGAGGCAGTTACTTTTTATGGGGTGGAGGCATGAGAGGCTTAGCCTATATATGGAGGATATTATCCTACAAAAAAAAAAAGCACTGAAGAATATTAGAGCTTGTTCATTCTCTTTCCGGAACCCATAAATTATTATATGACTTATTTTCAGATTGTTTTGCAGATAAAACTTGCATTGGTATCAGAGCTGATAATTCTAGGGTCCTTGCTGTAGTTGTTTGTAAAGATAAAGCTTGCAGATCTATCCTTGCATCATGACTCACGAGTGATACAATGATTGTATGTGAGATTGTCCATCATTGAAACCAAAAATGTCATAAGGTAGAATGAATATGGCTTCACTATAGCATCCACAGCTATAGCATTATCGCACACTTTATCCACAATTTTTTTTACAATAGCTACCAATGAACTAGTGTAGTCGGTCGTTAAAATTTCGCACACTTTATCCACAATTTTTTTTACAATAGCTACCAATGAACTAGTGTAGTCGGTCGTTAAAATTTCGGCGTGGCACTTTGGCGACGGAAGGCGATCGCTGATTAAACTTTGTCGTTGAAAATTTAGCGCCAGAGTTTTGCGCTTTTTACTTTGGCAAAAAACTAACATCAACGATGGATCGGTTAACGTAATTGGTCGCTAATTCTTATTAGCAATGACATTTGAATCTATCGTTAATAGTGGTCGTGAAAACTTTCTATTAGTGACGGAATTTGTGATCGCTGAAAAAGTTGGTCGCTATTAGACATTTTTCTTGTAGTGTTCCTCCCATGCCACTGAAGACCATAAAAAAAAGGATTACAAGTCACATATTTTAGGGACAACTACTTCAATGTTATCACCACAAACAGTGACTTAATTCTCATGCTCATCCTAAGTAAGATGATTTTTAAACGAAAATATAACTTAATTCTTACAAATTATTTATATTTCCGATAAATATAACCACTCATATTCAAACTTGTGCAATTAATTTGGGATATTATCACCTACAGTCACATCTCCGAAAGTCTGTTGAATGTCTTATAATAGCAGGCGTTACATATTAATCCTTCAAAAATTGTAACAAGAATATGTTCGACAAAAGGACAGGAATAGCCGAATAGGTATAAAATTCAAGACACCTGTGATATCCAGGACAGTTTTCTTTGCAAAAATATGAATGTGTTTTTTGAAAAAAAATTGATCTACGTTGCAAAATAGGAATATATTTAAATTTCAATATAGTCTGATCCTAAAATAATAAAAATAGGGACATTTTTATAAAATTTACACAAATTTGTATTTAAAATAGAGATGAACATGTATTAAAGATTCACATTTAAAATTATTTTATAAAAAAAATTATATGTTTTGATGTGTGATTAGATGATAAATTATTTAGAGAAGAGTTGATAGCCCAAATAAAAACATGTTTAACACAATTATGGATGTCACCGGCCTCACCCATTTAATATGAGTGTACAATATCATATATGGAGCCCGTTTGGCTTTCATTTAAGCCAAGTCCACAAAATGTAAATTCATTTCTAATATGGTTGGGGACCAACTTAAGTGGACTTAAAACTTGTGTAGAGCCCATAAGTGAAAAGCAGGCTTTATCTCCCTTGCAGTTAGATTAGTGAGATTGGTTGGTGTATCAGCATCAATTTTTTTCTTTTTAAATTTTTTAATGATAATGTGTCTTTTGATTGCAATATATTTTGTATCTTCATTTTAATTTATTGTATATTAAAAAAATTAATTTACAAGTCTAAAGTGACTTAAGTTAAAATTTATCGAACATTAAATGAATTTTAAGTAAAATTATTCAAACAGTTATATACAATTTAAGGATAGAAATTTTACTTTGAACTTTAAATCATAAGTAATTTATTTTAAGTTAATCCAGATAAATTTACAACGTTTAAAATTATAATTCAGATTTGAAAATAACCTCCATATAATGATAAAAAGTTATAGTGCCACCACTTATAAATAGTAATTACTCCTTATAAGAATATTCATGATGAATTTACCTTCATATAATAATAAAATATTACAATTATATTTTATTTATGACATATATCAGTTAGAATTTGAAATGTCAAAAAATATATAAATACTTGTATTTATATAATTGGTGTAAAACTATATAAAAAATATACTATCTTAAAGATATAATAAATTTAAATAAATATATATGTATTTTTTCAAATTTTTAAATACACACATGAACAAAATATGTAGTATATGTGCATAATATACATGCATTAACTTGTTTATATTCATATATATCTTGATAAATGTTTTAATTTATTGAATTATAGATAAAATATAAATAATTAAATGTTTATTAATATATTTTATAAAATATATATATATAAATATCTGTGTAAGAATAACTTCGTATAATAATATTTTTTTTCCGAAAATGTTACTGTATAGTGGATTAGTGGTGCATAGTGGTTTTACTGTAGTTATGAGAAAAGGTCTCGTAAATGTTTGAGTTATTCGTGAGATTATTATAGTTTTTTTGTATTTTATTAGTGCTATAAGAGCATCTCCAAGTTTTAGCTAAAAATCTACTTGACTTTTCAAAATAAAACTTATATATAATATGTATAAAATTAGCCACTCCAATGGGACAAAACTCTTATCTATAATTATAGATAATCTCAATTTTTTTTTTGGAGTAATATAGATAATCTTTATTTGATATGGGCTGAAAATAAGCCCCAAAGACACATTTAATGTGGCATTAATTGGGCCGAGAATAGTCCAAACGTGGGGCCCACCAGCTGGGCCCAAAACCCTAAATATAATATTAATTTCGTAATTAATATTAAGGGTAATAAACAGCTCAGCAAATAAGAGTTGGATAAGGATAATATCCCTTTCAAACTTATCCAATAAGGCATCCAATTCAATATGGAAACTGATTCCTACAAGGAATAGATCTAGAACATTCCTCAAAGACTTGCCCACCAAGTCTCCAAATCCTACCATAATTCTAAGGCTCCTCAGCCTATATAAAGGGCCTGACCCCTCACTCTAGAACTACGTTTTATTGGCTTGATTCTCTAATTTACAGAGATACGTAGGCATTCTGTGAGGACCGTTTAAGTCTCGAACGCAGAAGCAGCCATTAAAGCACGAAGCTCACAAACCCTAGCCGCAATATTTTCAACCTAGTTTTTATTCCACAACATTTGGCGCCGTCTGTGGGACGAAGACATCAACCATGGTTACCACTCGAAGAACAACACCGATCTCAACCGAGGCTACCTCCGGAACCATCGTTCCACCAATCACTGCTCCTCCTGTTGGTACAGGGCCAGGGTCTGTACCCCCATTGACGGAAACAAACCCTCGTAGTCAGGCCTCTCAACCACAAGGGACGGATCCCCCCGCTGAAAGATCTCAACCTGTAATCGTCCCTCTAGGACAGGAGACTAACCCGCTCCAGATGGTGGTCTCTCCTCTCCCTCTGAGTAGCCGCCCGCCGCTTCACAGTCTCTCCACTTCTTCGCTCCCTGTCAACACTAACCCAATGTATGGGCTACCTAATTACCCCCAAGATCCAAGGGATCCAGGACCAAGCGGTCATGCTCGGTTGATCCATGGGCAACAACAATCCCCTTATCTTAGAGGCCCGGCTCCTCCTGAACCAGGATATTATGATTACTCTGGTCCTTATACCGGAGACTCGTCATCTGAAGACGATGATCGAGACGAAGCCCCAAGGAGGCGACGCGCTAGTAAGGAGCCTCTAGGGAGGAATCCGTCGAACCGAGATGGTCCTTTAACAATCGCAGAGAAAATTAAGGCTTATGAAGCCGAGATTCAGAAGCTAAAGGACGACCAAGCAAGGGAACTAGAGAGACAGAACCCTAATCAGACTCGACCTCCTCCGACTTCAGGAGGGATTCCCTTCATAGATCTGGAGAGGTCTTCAAGGAGACACCGAAGGGCTGAAGCCCCAACCAGAGGAACTACCAGGGTGGAACCCCCCAAGAATAATCCTAGGGATTTGATGCTACAAGGAGATCTGGATGATCCGACCCCTCCATTCACTGAGGAGGTAATGAATGCACATATCTCCCGAAAGTTTAAGATGCCCACGATCAAAGCTTACGATGGAACGGGGGATCCCGCAACTCATGTGAGAACGTTTACGAGCGCCTTGTTACTGCAGCCTGCCAACGATGCCCTTAAGTGTAGGGCGTTTCCCCAAACCCTGTCGGGCATGGCGCAACGTTGGTATAGTCGTTTACCTCCAAACTCTATTAGCTCTTTCAAGGAGTTGAGTACTGCTTTTGTCAGTCAATTCATTAGCGGAAGAATTCATGAGAAAAGCTCTGCATCCCTTATGTATGTGACACAGGGAAAGAATGAGAACTTAAGAGATTACATCAAGCGATTCACTAAGGAAACTCTGAATATAACCGATTTGGAAAATAAGGTGGCCATGGTAGCCTTGCAGCATGGAACCACGGATCTCTTTTTTAAGAGGTCGTTGGCAAAACACCCCCCTGAAAGCATGGATGAACTTCAACGAAGGGCGGACAAGTATATAAAAGCTGAGGACAGCATCAAGAAAGAAGCCACGTTGGGCAATGGAGGGAACAAGCGGAAGCAAGAACAAGAGTACGATGCTAGGGACAAGTATCCCCGAGCTAGCAGAAACTCTGAATCTGCTCCAAAAAAGAACTCGGGTCCAAGGTTTTCAGAGTATGCCAGACTTAATGCTCCAAGAAGCCAGATCCTGTTGGACATTGAAAAGGAAAAGGATTTCCGATGGCCGAAGCCACTTAGAGGAGACCCAGCTAAGCGAAATAAGGAGCAATACTGCAGGTTCCACAAAGATGTGGGACATGACACCGACGATTGTAGGCAACTCAAGGATGAGATTGAGTTCTTGATACGAAGAGGAAAACTAAGTCAGTTCACCAAAGGTGATGACCGTGGGAACCAGAGAAAGGACAATGAAAGAAGAGATAATAATAGGAGGGATGACAACCATGATCGCAATCCCCAGCCCCGAAGGGCAGTTATCAATATGATCTGGGGAGGCCCGACAGCAGCTGGCACAACTAAGAATTCTCGAAAGGCTTATGCTAGAGAAGTAATGCACATTGTGGGAGGAGCCCCGAAGCGTGCTAAAACCGAGATGGTAATTGGTTTCGATGATTCAGACTTGGAAGGGGTGAAATTCCCCCATGACGACCCGCTGGTCATAACTCCCGTGATTGGAAACTCCGAAGTAAAACGAGTCTTGATAGACAATGGGGCTTCTGTGGATATTTTATTTCATGATGCATTTGTAAAGATGGGTTACAATGACTCTCAACTGACCCCTACAAACATGCCTATATACGGGTTTAACGGAGTGGAGTCTAACGTTGAAGGGACTATTCAGCTACCCGTGACTATTGGGCAGGAGCCTAAAGAGGCGACTCAGATGTTGAATTTCTTGGTGATCAAGGCAGCATCAACATACAACGCAATCCTTGGAAGGACTGGTGTAGCATCCCACAATCCGGGGTACAGACTTGGGGCCACCACCCACAATCAACATATTACTAACTTGGATATAAACATCATATAAACTGATAAAACATTAAAACCCCTTAGCCAAGATCGCATACAGGTTATGGTATGAAACAAACTATCGAATTACATTATTACAACTCAATCCCAAAATATTGAAATATTATACATTTCTGTGAATAAATAAAATCACTATCTAACTCTATTTCCAACCTCGACCATTCTCAATCCACTATCTGGCGTGATCCATAACTCGACTGTCTCTTCTCGCTGCCCGGAGATCAATACTCACTGTCCACTACTAGGTCTACTACGTTTCACTATTAACTGGAGAAAAACAAACAAAAGAAAGAGTGAGCCAACAATGCTCAGCAAGTGTAAATAGTGATGACAATTTTCAATAACGACAATTTTGATAAGCAAAAGAATTTCATCTCATTTTATAAAGGAATCAGTTGTATCAACTTTTAGATTGCCTCGAGGGCCAACAATTCACCATTCATAAGGTGCATCAAAACTAGAACTGGGAAGAATTCTGATATCAAAGTATTATTCAAATAGACTTTCAAGAAGTCAAGAACTGAACATCTCAATCTCAGAGTATAGATTAGAATTGGATTTTTTTTTATTTATTTAAAAAAACATCAAGGTTAGGCTGCTGATCAGTCACGCACTAACCCCGGACAAACGCACACAGCAATGTCCTTATTTGGATCCATGGCACACATTGGCCTTAATTATTTCCGACCACGAATCTGGTCCGACCCTCACGGTCCACATTTTAAAAACATTCGACCTTCACGGTCCACATTTTAAAAACATTTGACCTTCACGGTCCACATTTTAAAAACATTTGACCTTCACGGTCCACATTTTAAAAACATTTGACCTTCACGGTCCACATTTTAAAAACATTTGACCTTCACGGTCCACATTTTAAAAACATTCCAATTCTAAATCGTTCACACTAGGTGTCGGAATAATCGACCACCTTTACCAACCAATAACTGGAATACTCACGTTCCATGAATAATGACTCATAATCCAAGAGTCAATGTAAGATTCAAGATCAATAAGTGTCGACAAGTTCGACACGATAAAAGGGGTGATAAATATATATAACAACAATCTCAAACGGTATCGACAGGTTCGATAAAACTACAGGGAGCAAACGAACAACCAAGATTCTCAACTGATATCGACAAGTTCGATACCACACAGGGGTGGAGAATATCAAGAATGGCAATTCGAATAAGTATCAACTAGATGAATAATTGGGGACATAAAATCATTAACTTGAAGAAAAGGAAAATCAACTTAGGGCAACATTAAAAGTTATAAATTGCAACAAGATTATCAATAATTGAAATTCTAAGTTAGAGCAGGGACATGGTCAAGCACTACGCATTTAATAAAATTTTATAACACACTGTAAGGTTTGAATCAACGTAAGCGAGTAAAATAGATTAAACGTCTATTTATAAAAATGATTACAGGATGATCAATTGCAAATTAGTTTGAAGAAAACATTTCAAGAAGGGGTTCACTGGAGAAATTATGTTAAAAATCATAAATTTCATTAACAGGTATTTATGGGGATTTTAAAACTCGGATTCTCTCTACCTAGAAAATCCCTTAAACATTTTTCGAGAAAAATAAAAGATAGGGCATTCCACTGAGGAGCCCAATAACATTCCATGTATAAAATGATATGCGGAAAAAGACTATTGGTAAGGTTCTTTGAAAAATTGGTATTTGAATCGAGGTGGGGAAAATAAACGCTTTCACGCTAATTGAGGAAATACATCGTTTTCTAAATATACTTGACCACATCCTATCATATAACAAAGGAATTGAACTGCATCACTTGAATGATAAGTGAAGAGCAAAACACTTGCCTCGGTACACGAAGTTCTCGATCCTAACACTGATCCATGATGTAACTTCACGTCAGTCTTTACTTCTTTACACATTGCTCTTTATTCGATCACACGTCTGTCTTTCTTTTATCACTTGTAAATGTCTACCCGAGCACACTCGTCCACTCCGATAATTATTCCATTTCTCGAGATTCCATCTAGTCGTGCGCTGGCCCTTAGCCGACCTCTTACTCGTACCTACATAAAGGTAAAGTGCTACTTTAGTACACCAACAATCTTAACCATCTAACTCTATTCTACCCAAACGCATCCTCCAACGCTTTACAACTTAATACATATAGCATATTTTGATTATACATATAAAATAATTTAGTACAACCAGACAACCACATAAACACGTATCTCAAATCGATTTGCAAATAATTCTTATCAAATTACCATAAAATTACTAGATGCTTCTAACAAAAAAATTGGACAGCACCTCCTCTTCCCTTGGTACAGAAACACTACCAGTCGGAATTCAGTCGACACCAACAAACAACAATTATCACATTTAAACAAAATTACGACAATTCAATTATTGAACAATTCAAAATTTTAATAACTCCAAATTCGAACAATTCGAACTCCAAATGCTACCCAACAATTAATCATCATCAAAACGATCAATTAAACTACGATTACTAAGGAATTGAGAAACCCCTTTTTGTTTTACTGTACACGGAGTAACACATATACACAGCACAATTACCAACTCAAACAATTCACAGCAATGCCACTACTTTGAATTCGAACACAACCAAAATAGAGCAGGGACTTGCGAATAAAAATTCAACAGAATCAGGGAGGAGAACCCATACTCACCCATGGCAGGATACCTACACACGCACTTGCTAATCACACACACACATGCACAGCTCTCACATATACACCACGAACACACTCTCCTGGCGGTTACACACACCATCAAAAGCTTGCCCACACCCAACAATATAGTCTCGGTTATATATATGTACACCACCACAGCACACACACGAGCACCACTGTACGCCCACCACGATCTCGCGTCAACAGCCCAACAGAACCACCAATTCGCCCAAAATTTCTTATCCAATTTACCACACCATGATCTCAGCTATACATACACACTATATACTCACATCACACACCACTTCCATCCCATCCTCCCCTTCAAACAACACAGCTGCCGTACTTGACCACCACCACTGCCCACAAACGCCAAAACACACACAACTATACACCACGAACTTTGCACACACACATGGTACGACAGTGATGAACAGGGGCAACAAAAACAACACATGGCAACAACAAAAACGCACACAATCGCCTCAGATCACCACATAACAGCATAGGCAACTCGCGAATAGCTTGTACACACACAAAGCACCGATATATACATACATGCTGCAATATAGAGGTAGTTGCAAAACAGAAGAGAGAGGAGGAGAGTTCAATTGACCACCACCGCAGGCTTACAAAGAAACCGAGTGAGAGTATAGAGGGAGATGGAAAATTCGAGAGAGTTTGAAAGGAAAGAGATGGGAGAGAGTTTGGAAAATTAAAAGAGAGATATAGTCAATAATTTTGAAGAAAAATCAAGAACAATCGAGAGACTGTTTGGCTGCTGGGTTTAAGATAATGGCAGGGCAACACGGGAATTACACCATGCTGAAAAAAACAACCAATATTTAATCAATTTAAATCATTTGTAAATTCGAAATTTATTCAAAATTTGAAGAAAAGTAAATTTTAAAATTTTAAAAATATACCTTATGAAATTACAAACATCCCCATATTTTTAAAATATTTTTCGGATAAAAAAATTAATTAAATATGAATTTTACAAGTTTTGACCCTTTAAATGTCATATAACTCGTAAAATCATTTTAAAATACTTAAACATCCAAAATAATTCTCCCGAAAATTTAAAAACTTATTAATATCATAAAGATGATAATATAAAAGATTTCGTGATTTTAAACGACTCCAATGATTTTATAAAAATCCTAGAAGATTAATAATGCATGATTTAAACATATTTAAATCCTCAAAAATACAAATAAAAATACACAGACTTACACGGCACACACAATTCATCATGTAAACACATGAACACCATATCACATACAATTGACTTTAAAAAAAAATGTTCACATCATATAATTCCACATTTAATATTAAATAAATATTTATAAATACGCGATTTTGTAAGGCGTTATATCCTTCCCCCCTTAATAGGATTCTGTCCTCAGAATCAATCCTAAAAAAAACAAGTGACGGTACCTTTCAAACATTCGCTCCAATTTCCTCGATTTAGGTCCTCAGCTTTAGAACTCCTTCATTAACTTATACATCGATATTAAACCTTACCCTTACAAATTTCGTTAATTCAAAACATTTATTACTCTTAAAAGAATGCCTGATCTACTGAAAATCGGGCATGACCTTTTCGTATAATGGACTATGCCCTGCGTAATCACTTCAAATACCAACCCAATCATTCATAACCAATTCATCTCTATACTCCACTCATTCACAATCTCAATTTAATCATACACCATGTTAATCCTGCATTGACTTGCAGTGAACATGTAAATAAATAATCCATGATACCTTGATTCCAATTTGTCAACCAAACCTCATGTCATCCATTCTCAATCGTGTCCTTGAAATCGAATACTACAATCAAACACATACATTATTATATATACGTCAAACATGATTCGATTAACAACTCAATTCTCATTCTTATAAAAACATTTTCGCTTGTTAAACCTTTTGAAATATAACCTTGATTATTTGCAGCTTTTGAAAGCTAATATACCCGTCATCTTGACTGTGACTTTACTCAATACAGGAATAAGATTGAAATATCCAATTTATTACTAATTCTTCCGAGGTCACGGCTTCCCTCGATACTAATCATAAAACAATTCTTCAACAATTTCCAACAAGCTCCCGCTTCTATCAACATGAATCTTCAAATTAATACGCATCACCACTCATTTACATCTCTTAAAACAGACATTACTCAACTAAAATTTAGAGAAAAGAATATCAAGAAATCCTCAATCATTTTTACTCCTCTTTCACGTGCAATGTTACTTGAGAAGAGAATAATCGGAAACTTCTATCCATCCTTCATCTCATTGTTTTACTGAGTAACCGATTTAAAAATTTAAACTTATATCACCTATTCCCAATCGCATTTTTTTTAACGCAATCAACTCGATCAACTCTTACAGCATGGCATTTGCGCCAACCATCATTCGGTTAAACACTCAATTCTACTTTCTTACAACATCGGTTTGCTAAAACATTCGAAAAAAAAAGTCTCAAATATTTGGTTGATTTAAAGCAATTCAAAAACCATTTGAACCCACTGAAAATCCTTTTGAAAGATATTTTAGAAAATCATATTAAAAGAAAACATTTAAAAGAGGATTTTAATCAAAAAGCCTTTTGAACCTAAATATTTTTGATTTTTTTTTTAAAAATCAATTAGCAAACCATGACCTTGGCTTCGACCTAATTCCTTATGGTACAACATATTTAAAACTTGCTTACGACTTCACTGTCTTGCATCCTCAGAGTTCCTTCCAAATCATAACTTTGCATACTTGGCGAGTCTTCGAATTTAACTTTACACGCTACATTTTCAACATTTAACACCACTCACATTAACTACAAAGATCATGACATTTAAGATTTTTTTTTTTTTACATTGAAATCCTTGTTCCACATTTTCTTTCTCTTCTTGGAACCCTTTAAGGTCATTATCGATTGAATTACATACGCTTCACCAATCTTCGAACATCTTGATTTGTGATCTATGATCATATTAAATTCTGCGTCCAATAGCTGTTTGAAATCTTATTCATTGAAATATGCTTTGACTTAATCATCTCCTTTCTGCTACCTTTTTCTTATACAAAACGACTTCATTTCCTTTGATATAACAATTTCTTGATCTGCTTGGTTGCTAAGACTTCTATATCTGCTTTCGACTTCAGAACATCATTTTCACATTTCTTAAGATCAAAATCTCCCCTTCCTTGATAGGAAATAAGTCCAATCCTGAATCATATTTGACTTCCTGATAAATTCCTTTATAATCGCATTGAATTTCTCGATTCTTTGATAATTATAACAGTAGTCTTATTACTCTCTTCATAATTCCACTAAGATTGATATGATACTATTCTTGACAAAAACTCCCATCTTTTCAGGCTCATAACATATAGCTTTAACTGCTGATTCAGCTTCTTGTTACCACACTACCCTTCCGATTATCGCCACAACTTTTCACATTTATATTAATAAAATCTCTAGGGATTCTACTCCTGAAATCTTACTTTCTGATCATGGGATCTCGTTAATTTCTGCTAATTCTCTTTCTCTAGGCAACTACGGTGCCCTCTCTCTTTTAACTCCACATCTTCGGGATTCCACATTATTTTCTTAACTAAATTTTATATGTCTTCTATTTAGTCACTTCTGGAAACTTTCTGGTTTCTCCGTCTTCCATATTATTGGCATTTTATTCCATCTTGGTTAACTTTCCACCATCCTTGATAATCATGACGTTCCACACTGGCTTGCATAAGTTATTTATTCCACATATTCACCTTACTCCTCATTTAGTCTTGGCTCTTCTTATTAATTCCTACAAACCTTTTTATTTCACTTCACTCTGCTTTATCCAAGTCATCCTTCATGTTTCTAACATCTTATGTCCAACAACGGCTCATACATTCAAAATCTTATAATATTCTATCTACTGTCTTTGCCCTTCAATAGATGACCAAAAAAAATCTTTATTGAACATCTCATATCCAACATCTCCATTTCCATTCTATTTTTGCCCTTTAACAACATTTACAATCATTCACTCTTAATACTGTCCTTTTTCCTGTATTCAATTCTCATTAACCTCAAACCTTGTCCATGCTTTATCGGTTCAGTAATTATTCCAATTTGACACGACATATCTGTCTTAATCACCAAATTCTTAAACTTGCATAATCATTTCTTCGTCAATGCAGTTATAGTTTTATCATTTAAGACGTCGTCACGCTTATCTTCACATCCCTTCATCATTAGAAATTTTGAAATCATCGAATCTCTAAAAAAGTCAATAAAACGAATGGGGCATCAAGTATGAATATATATTGAGTTTGTTTGATAAGATTTTATATTGGAGTTCAACCGAGAGATCAATATGATCTTTGAACTATTTTCAGGATGCATTTGTCACTTGGTCAACCACCACAGTACATAAGGATGGCCAGTCCTTAGTACCACCATGACAAACACAATCAGTGGCGTCCCACTGGACTTCTATCACAAAGATAAGATGTCCCTGAATCCCCTATCTAAATAGGTTGTTCATCTCAGCTGGAATAGAGAAAAATCAAGGATTCATGATAATGAAAAGGGATTCAAGAGTTTCAAAATATTTCTTGTAAAACTGGTTCAAATAGCACCTGAAAATATATCTCTAAAAAAATGGGACTGAATTCAAATAAATCTGGTATACGAAACTCATCATCGATTGATGGATAAAAGACTTTTCAATAGATACTTCAACTAATGATTAGGCAAACATTTAAGAAATTCTTAATTATTAATAGTCTCACTCTCGTCGACTAAGCACTACTGTACTTAGCTGCCAAACCGGCCTGACAACAATGAGTTGAATAAATAAGAAGATCTCAATTCATTCTCGATTTTGAACCATCACTGCGCAACGAATGCCTCAGCAATGATACCAACCGTGAATTAATTTACGATAATCCCAAGAAAGAATAGGCAATTTCTTCAAGTAATAGCCTTGAACAAAACATTAATTAGGGGTGAACAACTACGCTTAGCCTTCAATCCTGGCTAATACTCGCTTCTCACTTCGCATTCTTAACCTTCTCGTACCATCTCCGAAACGTTTACATCGAAACTAATCTCGTAGGATGTCCTAAATTCTACGCAAAAATCTCGAGATAACGTTCCCCAGACTGGTAACTCCAGCTGCCCACGTAGCTTAGGCTGCTTCTGGTTCACTGTTTTGCTAATAGCTCGATCCTTAAACGATTCGAACTTCTACTCGCGCAATATGCCGAAAGACCGATTAACGTCGCGACGCTTGCCGAAGTATCTTAACGCTATCCTAACCCTAACCCGTTCTACCCGACTCCTATCTTATACTCGTATCCTAACCCTCCTAATCTGTTTCAGTGACCATAACCTGTAGCTCTGATACCAACTGTAGCATCCCACAATCCGGGGTACAGACTTGGGGCCACCACCCACAATCAACATATTACTAACTTGGATATAAACATCATATAAACTGATAAAACATTAAAACCCCTTAGCCAAGATCGCATACAGGTTATGGTATGAAACAAACTATCGAATTACATTATTACAACTCAATCCCAAAATATTGAAATATTATACATTTCTGTGAATAAATAAAATCACTATCTAACTCTATTTCCAACCTCGACCATTCTCAATCCACTATCTGGCGTGATCCATAACTCGACTGTCTCTTCTCGCTGCCCGGAGATCAATACTCACTGTCCACTACTAGGTCTACTACGTTTCACTATTAACTGGAGAAAAACAAACAAAAGAAAGAGTGAGCCAACAATGCTCAGCAAGTGTAAATAGTGATGACAATTTTCAATAACGACAATTTTGATAAGCAAAAGAATTTCATCTCATTTTATAAAGGAATCAGTTGTATCAACTTTTAGATTGCCTCGAGGGCCAACAATTCACCATTCATAAGGTGCATCAAAACTAGAACTGGGAAGAATTCTGATATCAAAGTATTATTCAAATAGACTTTCAAGAAGTCAAGAACTGAACATCTCAATCTCAGAGTATAGATTAGAATTGGATTTTTTTTTATTTATTTAAAAAAACATCAAGGTTCGGCTGCTGATCAGTCACGCACTAACCCCGGACAAACGCACACAGCAATGTCCTTATTTGGATCCATGGCACACATTGGCCTTAATTATTTCCGACCACGAATCTGGTCCGACCCTCACGGTCCACATTTTAAAAACATTCGACCTTCACGGTCCACATTTTAAAAACATTTGACCTTCACGGTCCACATTTTAAAAACATTCCAATTCTAAATCGTTCACACTAGGTGTCGGAATAATCGACCACCTTTACCAACCAATAACTGGAATACTCACGTTCCATGAATAATGACTCATAATCCAAGAGTCAATGTAGGATTCAAGATCAATAAGTGTCGACAAGTTCGACACGATAAAAGGGGTGATAAATATATATAACAACAATCTCAAACGGTATCGACAGGTTCGATAAAACTACAGGGAGCAAACGAACAACCAAGATTCTCAACTGATATCGACAAGTTCGATACCACACAGGGGTGGAGAATATCAAGAATGGCAATTCGAATAAGTATCAACTAGATGAATAATTGGGGACATAAAATCATTAACTTGAAGAAAAGGAAAATCAACTTAGGGCAACATTAAAAGTTATAAATTGCAACAAGATTATCAATAATTGAAATTCTAAGTTAGAGCAGGGACATGGTCAAGCACTACGCATTTAATAAAATTTTATAACACACTGTAAGGTTTGAATCAACGTAAGCGAGTAAAATAGATTAAACGTCTATTTATAAAAATGATTACAGGATGATCAATTGCAAATTAGTTTGAAGAAAACATTTCAAGAAGGGGTTCACTGGAGAAATTATGTTAAAAATCATAAATTTCATTAACAGGTATTTATGGGGATTTTAAAACTCGAATTCTCTCTACCTAGAAAATCCCTTAAACATTTTTCGAGAAAAATAAAAGATAGGGCATTCCACTGAGGAGCCCAATAACATTCCATGTATAAAATGATATGCGGAAAAAGACTATTGGTAAGGTTCTTTGAAAAATTGGTATTTGAATCGAGGTGGGGAAAATAAACGCTTTCACGCTAATTGAGGAAATACATCGTTTTCTAAATATACTTGACCACATCCTATCATATAACAAAGGAATTGAACTGCATCACTTGAATGATAAGTGAAGAGCAAAACACTTGCCTCGGTACACGAAGTTCTCGATCCTAACACTGATCCATGATGTAACTTCACGTCAGTCTTTACTTCTTTACACATTACTCTTTATTCGATCACACGTCTGTCTTTATTTTATCACTTGTAAATGTCTACCCGAGCACACTCGTCCACTCCGACAATTATTCCATTTCTCGAGATTCCATCTAGTCGTGCGCTGGCCCTTAGCCGACCTCTTACTCGTACCTACATAAAGGTAAAGTGCTACTTTAGTACACCAACAATCTTAACCATCTAACTCTATTCTACCCAAACGCATCCTCCAACGCTTTACAACTTAATACATATAGCATATTTTGATTATACATATAAAATAATTTAGTACAACCAGACAACCACATAAACACGTATCTCAAATCGATTTGCAAATAATTCTTATCAAATTACCATAAAATTACTAGATGCTTCTAACAAAAAAATTGGACATCACCTCCTCTTCCCTTGGTACAGAAACACTACCAGTCGGAATTCAGTCGACACCAACAAACAACAATTATCACATTTAAACAAAATTACGACAATTCAATTATTGAACAATTCAAAATTTTAATAACTCCAAATTCGAACAATTCGAACTCCAAATGCTACCCAACAATTAATCATCATCAAAACGATCAATTAAACTACGATTACTAAGGAATTGAGAAACCCCTTTTTGTTTTACTGTACACGGAGTAACACATATACACAGCACAATTACCAACTCAAACAATTCACAGCAATGCCACTACTTTGAATTCGAACACAACCAAAATAGAGCAGGGACTTGCGAATAAAAATTCAACAGAATCAGGGAGGAGAACCCATACTCACCCATGGCAGGATACCTACACACGCACTTGCTAATCACACACACACATGCACAGCTCTCACATATACACCACGAACACACTCTCCTGGCGGTTACACACACCATCAAAAGCTTGCCCACACCCAACAATATAGTCTCGGTTATATATATGTACACCACCACAGCACACACACGAGCACCACTGTACGCCCACCACGATCTCGCGTCAACAGCCCAACAGAACCACCAATTCGCCCAAAATTTCTTATCCAATTTACCACACCATGATCTCAGCTATACATACACACTATATACTCACATCACACACCACTTCCATCCCATCCTCCCCTTCAAACAACACAGCTGCCGTACTTGACCACCACCACTGCCCACAAACGCCAAAACACACACAACTATACACCACGAACTTTGTACACACACATGGTACGACAGTGATGAACAGGGGCAACAAAAACAACACATGGCAGCAACAAAAACGCACACAATCGCCTCAGATCACCACATAACAGCATAGGCAACTCGCGCATAGCTTGTACACACACAAAGCACCGATATATACATACATGCTGCAATATAGAGGTAGTTGCAAAACAGAAGAGAGAGGAGGAGAGTTCAATTGACCACCACCGCAGGCTTACAAAGAAACCGAGTGAGAGTATAGAGGGAGATGGAAAATTCGAGAGAGTTTGAAAGGAAAGAGATGGGAGAGAGTTTGGAAAATTAAAAGAGAGATATAGTCAATAATTTTGAAGAAAAATCAAGAACAATCGAGAGACTGTTTGGCTGCTGGGTTTAAGATAATGGCAGGGCAACACGGGAATTACACCATGCTGAAAAAAAACAACCAATATTTAATCAATTTAAATCATTTGTAAATTCGAAATTTATTCAAAATTTGAAGAAAAGTAAATTTTAAAAATATACCTTATGAAATTACAAACATCCCCATATTTTTAAAATATTTTTCGGATAAAAAAATTAATTAAATATGAATTTTACAAGTTTTGACCCTTTAAATGTCATATAACTCGTAAAATCATTTTAAAATACTTAAACATCCAAAATAATTCTCCCGAAAATTTAAAAACTTATTAATATCATAAAGATGATAATATAAAAGATTTCGTGATTTTAAACGACTCCAATGATTTTATAAAAATCCTAGAAGATTAATAATGCATGATTTAAACATATTTAAATCCTCAAAAATACAAATAAAAATACACAGACTTACACGGCACACACAATTCATCATGTAAACACATGAACACCATATCACATACAATTGACTTTAAAAAAAAATGTTCACATCATATAATTCCACATTTAATATTAAATAAATATTTATAAATACGCGATTTTGTAAGGCGTTATAACTGGACTTCATACGTTTAAGGCTGTGGCCTCTTCCTATCATATGAAAATTAAGTTTCCAACACGGAATGGTGTCGGAGAACAAAGGGGTGATCAGAAGATGGCGAGAAGTTGCTATGTGGCCGCACTAAGGGCCGATGGAGTCGGGGGGCAGGTCCTTCCGATTGAAGACATGGATGTCCGCGATGATGAAGAGCATAGAGGGAAGCCAGCAGAGGATTTGATTCCCGTACCTCTAGAACCTAATGATCCTGACAAAGTTACTTATGTTGGAGCATCTCTGAAAGAACCTCTGAAGGGCAAGTTAATAGAATTCTTACAGAAGAATAGCGACGTGTTCGCTTGGACAGCAGCTGATATGCCAGGGATTGACCCCCAACTCATAACTCATAGGTTAAATGTTGATCCCAAAAGGAAGACAATAAAGCAGAAGAAGAGAAACTTTGCTCCGGAGAGGCAAGAGGCCATTAGGCAAGAAGTGAATAAGCTCTTGGAAGCTGGTTTTATTGAAGAGATTCAGTTTCCTGAATGGTTAGCGAACCCAGTCATGGTCAAGAAAGCAAATGGGAAGTGGAGAATGTGTATAGACTTCACTGACCTGAATGATGCATGCCCAAAAGATTGTTTTCCCCTACCGAGGATTGATATGTTGATAGATGCCACAGCTGGACATGAGATGTTAAGCTTCATGGATGGATTCAGCAGCTACAATCAGATTAAGATGCACGAGGATGACATACCTAAGGTATCTTTCATAACTGACTTTGGTGTCTTCTGTTATCTTGTCATGGCTTTTGGTCTAAAGAATGCAGGAGCTACTTACCAACGATTGGTGAATAAGATATTCGCCCATCTGATTGGAAAAACCATGGAGGTATATGTTGATGACATGTTAGTCAAGAGCCTACTTAAGGCTGATCATATCAAGCACCTCGGAGAGGCATTTGAAGTGCTGAGGCACCATAAGATGATGTTGAATCCCGCCAAGTGTGCTTTTGGCGTTGGATCTGGGAAGTTTTTAGGGCTGATGGTTTCAAAAAGAGGCATTGAGGCCAATCCTGATAAGATCAAGGCGATTTTAGACATGGAGCCACCACGCTCTATAAGAGATGTGCAGAGGTTGACAGGTCGAGTTGCAGCTTTAGGAAGATTTATCTCCAAGTCTGGGGACAAATGCTTACCTTTCTTCCAAGCGTTAAAAAAGGTGAAAAATTTTGAGTGGACACCTGAAAGCCAAGAGGCCTTTGAGCAACTGAAGAAGTACATGGTTGAAGCCCCGTTGTTGACCAAACCAAGTCCTGGGGAGATTCTTAGTTTATACCTGGCGGTATCCGAACAAGCCCTGAGTGCTGTCCTTATTCGGGAAGAGGAAAAGGTCCAGAAACCTATCTACTATGTGAGCAAAGTGTTGCATGGGGCTGAGTTGAATTACTCACCCATAGAAAAGTTTGCTTTGGCATTAGTAACTGCCTCAAGAAAGCTGCGGCCTTACTTTCAGGCACATAAGATTCAAGTTCTGACAAACCAGCAATTGAGGAACATATTGCATAGCCCTAAGGCCAGTGGAAGGCTAATCAAATGGGCGATTGAGTTAGGAGAGTTTGACATCACATACAAGCCTCGGACAGCTATCAAAGCTCAGGCATTAGCTGACTTCGTGGTTGAATGTACCATTAACAACCAAGAAGTCGGGGGGCAAGAGATAATGACTACCCCTGGGCAAGAGGAAAAAGAAGAGAAACTTACACCCGATCTGAAGGAATATTGGGTGCTCTATTTTGATGGAGCATCAAAAACAAAATCTAGTGGTGCAGGTTTGGTTTTGCAAAGCCCCGATGGGTTCACAGTCGAGTACGCTTTAAAGTTGGATTTCCCTACTACCAACAACGAGGCGGAATATGAGGCATTGATAGCTGGTTTGGGCTTGGCCAGAATTATGAGGGTCAAGAATCTCAAAGTTTGTGGAGATTCAAGGCTTGTGGTAGCACAAGTAAATGGTGAATTCGAGGCTAAGGATGAGACTATGGCAAAATACTTGAGAGTAGTAAAGGCTGTTATGTCCCAGTTTGAGGAGTGCTGTGTTGAGCACATTCCAAGAGAGGAAAACGTTAAGGCCGATGCCCTATCTAAATTTGCTTCTTCCGAGATAGAGAATTATGCTGGGAGTGTCTATTTTCAGGTCTTGAAGGCCCCGACCGTTAATTCAAAGTTATTGGCACCAATCGATATAGGAGGCTCTTGGATAGACCCTATCAAGGCACACCTTGAGACCGGATGGCTCCCAGACAATGCCTTGGAGGCACGAAAACTTTCAGTAAGAGCATTGAGATACACTTTGATTGAAGGCATCTTGTATAAGAGGTCGTTTGTCATTCCATACTTGAAATGTTTAAGGCCTCAAGAGGCAAGAGAAGCATTGGAAGAAGTTCATGAAGGGATCTGTGGGCAACACTTGGGGGGCAGAGCCCTAGCTCACAAGATAATTCGTTTAGGGTTTTATTGGCCGGAGATGTTGGCTGATGCACAAAACTATGTCAAGAGATGTGAGAGATGCCAGAAGCATGCCCCAATTGTGAGGCAACCGCCTGAGATGTTGACCTCGATTAACTCTCCCATTCCATTTGCAATGTGGGGGATGGATATACTTGGACCCTTTCCCATGGCTTCAGCACAGAGGAAATTCCTAATAGTGGCAATTGATTACTTCACTAAGTGGATTGAGGCTAAACCCCTGGCCAAGATAACCACCAAGCAAGTTTCCCAGTTCTTTTGGGAGAACATCATCTGCAGATACGGAATCCCACGAATCCTTGTGACAGACAATGGGACACAATTCAATAATGAGGAGTTTAAGAAGTATTGTGAAGAGGATGCGATTGAGCTCCGTTTTACCTCGGTGGCACACCCTCAAGCCAATGGGCAAGCTGAGGTAGCTAATCGAATTATCCTTGATGGACTGAAAAAGAGGGTCGAACGCTCTAGGAATACTTGGGTAGATGAATTGTTGCCCATACTTTGGGCATATCGTACCACTTGTAAGGTAACGACTGGAGCAACCCCATTTTTGCTGGCTTATGGAGCCGAGGCAGTTGTGCCTTTAGAGATCATGCAAGCATCACCTCGAGTTGAGGCATATGAGCCAGAAACTAATGACGAAGGAATGAGACTTGCCCTTGACTTAATTGATGAGGTTAGAGATGGAGCTAATGCGAAGAATGCTGAATATCAGAAGAGAGCATCTTTTCACTACAACCAGAGAGTTAAAGAAAGATTCTTTCGACAAGGTGACATGGTTTTAAGGAAGATTGAAGCCTCAGGAGTTGGCCAGAAAGGAAAGTTAGCACCAAACTGGGAAGGACCATATCTAGTCAGAAAGGTGTTAGGGCAAGGATCCTACAAGTTAGAAACCTTGGACGGGGTTGAGGTGCCCCGAACTTGGCATGCTGTGAACCTCAAAGTTTATTATATCTAAGTTCTTTTGACAAAGGCTTGGACTTTTATCTACTTATTAGGAATAAGGTTCGAATGAAACCATTTTAGAGCATGTTGCTCCCAGTAGAAGATAGAATATTTACGTAGGGTTGAACCCATTATATTGATATCCATTGACAGCATAATGGAATTTATACTGTTTTCTTTATGAGTTATTTCTCTTTGTTAAAATAAACACGAAAGGCAGACGTTGAACTAACTTGTCAGTTTAGTACCAGCCAGGAGGCCAAGTACTTGAGAAATTCTAAAGTTTAACGAACTATAAGCAAAAAATGAGAACATGGAAACAAAAGGAACTACTGCATAAATAAGTTATGTCATAAGCCCCGAAGGGCAAAAGTTCAGAATAAATAAAAACAAACAGAAATAAGCCACGCAGGGCCATCTACTCATCTAAGTCCTCAATAACTACATCTCCCTGAGTGGAAGAAGGATCTGCTGTCTCTACCCCAGGAGAAGAAGGTGGATCCTGAGTGGGCTGAGAGTCCCCATCCACTGCTGTCTCTGTAGCGATCTCCAAGGTATCTGTCAATCCAGGGATAGCAGGTACCGGGAACTTCTCCAAGGATACCCCCTCGATCTTCCCACTCAGCTCCTCGATGATCCCCTCCCAACACTCCTTGAAGGTGCCAGGAAAGTTTGCATCATACTCGGCATTCAGGACATCTTGAAAGTCCTTAGAAGCCTTGTAATCAGCAATGATGTGTTCCCTGTTCTGCTGCACCTCCAGCTGAAGCTTCCTGTTCTTCTCCTTCTCAGCAGCCAGCTCCTTCTCCACCTCCCTAAAACGAGCAAAGTTTGCCTCAGAGGCATCAAAGTATCTGTCTCTATCCCTCTCAGCAATGGTCTTTTCAGCACGCACCTCCTTCAGGTTATGAACAGCGGCCTGAAGGTAGGCGTTCATCTGCAAAGGAAACAAGTAAATAAGGGAAAAGTAAATGCAATTAAATTAAAGAAGTTGAATAAGAAATTACCGAAGCAACAGCTTGAGCCCCGAGAAGCTCAATCTGCAAGTCATCAGAGGACTCCACAATGTGGACCCTGTCCCGTGGAGTAACCACGCTCCTGGACCACTCAGCTGCAGCCCTGGAGTCACCTACAGCTGTGTCCCTATTGCATAAACCCCATCCCACTGTAAAGGGAGTAAGGTCTTCCTCAATAGGAACAGGCTTTTCCTGAAGAAAAGCAGGAACACGCTCCACCGCGGGAGAAGCCTCATCTGTCCTGGCCCTTTTGGCCCTAGGGTTCTCTGTTACCACCCTAGCTGTGGCAGCAGTCTCCCTCTGCCTAAAAATCGCTCCCAGAGCAGTTTTGGCTGCAAAATGATTATAAGAAAGTTAGAAAATTATATCTAGCATAAAATGTTAACAAAGCAAGAGGTGAGAATTACCCTCAGGGCCCAAATCGCTTAGCCCATGGGCCTGCAGCGAATCTTCAGAAATCAAATTTGCACATTGATGCAAATTATCCGATGTTAACAAAGTTATGGCGGCCTCTTCTTCCACGCCCAATTTTAAACTCCTAACAGGCCCATCAACGGCTCTGCAGAAGTTGGGCCGAAAATAGTTGTCCCAGTCATCCCCATCCAAAAAGATATAAAACCATTCCCTTTTCCAATTAGGAAGGGAATCAGGGGCGGAATCCGAAACAAAACAAGAACGGGCCAAGGAACGGTGTTGGATTTTGACCCAGCCCGAATTATCAGAAGAATTGACAAATTTGAATAGATATCGAAAAACAGATATACTGGGCTCAATCCCATGTTTCTTACATTGGACCAAGAAACAATAAATAAAACGCCATGCATTTGGCATAAGTTGGGTTGGACAAACCCGGGCTTCGGCCAAAAGACGGTAAACAAAGGGAGGAGGAGGAAGGCGAAAACCAGCATAAAAAGTTTCTTTATAAATCCTAATGGCCCCAGGCTTTGGGTGACAAGCCCTTTCGTTTGAGGCCGGAGCAACGGCCCTATAAGGCCCATTAATATGAAAAAGTTGGGCTAAAATGTCTACCCTATGTTGTTTATATTTCGATTTATATTCATAAGCATCTAAATGAAGCATGTTTGGAAAAGCTTGGCCAAACTCATTTAAAAGATCTCTAAGGGAAAAAACACTGGCATGGACAAGAGATGTTTTAGGGTTCTTACCCCTTGAAAGCCGTGGAGCGGTGGTGGAAGTGTTAGCGAGTTGTGACTGGCCTGAAGAGCTAGAATCCTCCATTGATATGCTTCCCTTGAAAGCTTGAAACCCAGAAAAGTTGAAAAAGGAGGTTGAAGAAGATGAAGATTCAACGATCTTCAAACAGAAACTGGAAAATAGGGCGGAGCAAAGACGCCGGAAATCGCCTCACGACAGAACCCTAGCAGAGCTTTTTTGAAAAATATTTGTGATAAGGGAATGATAATTTTGCTGAATAGTGAAATGAGAAATGAGGGATGCACACTACTCTTTTATAGAGTTCATGGTTGGTCATTCAACCGGTTATATCCAGTAAATGGGCTGTCAACAGGTGACTGGGCCTTTGAATAGGCGGGAAGCCCATGAAATTCAAATTTTGAGATAATTCTAGAATGTTCTACGACATTTTTAGAAAATAGGATAAAATTCCGTTAGAATTTAAAGGCAGGAAGCCCAATTAAAAGGCTATACCCACGCCCAGGAGACCAAACCTCCTAGGCGTGCCTAAGGAAGGTGTCTCCTTGGCGGGGGTACCCACGCCTAGCTCGACTTTCCTTAAAGAAGGCTATACCCACGCCCAGGAGACCAAACCTCCTAGGCGTGCCTAAGGAAGGTGTCTCCTTGGCGGGGGTACCCACGCCTAGCTCGACTTTCCTTAAAGAAGGCTATACCCACGCCCAGGAGACCAAACCTCCTAGGCGTGCCTAAGGAAGGTGTCTCCTTGGCGGGGGTACCCACGCCCAGCTCGATTTTCTTTAAAGAAGGGTATACCCACGCCCAGGAGACCAAACTTCCTAGGCGTGCCTAAGGAAAATGTCTCCTTGGCGGGGGTACCCACGCCTAGCTCGACTTTCCTTAAAGAAGGGCATACCCACGCCCAGGAGACCAAACCCCCTAGGCGTGCCTAAGGAAGGTGTCTCCTAGGCGGGGGTACCCACGCCCAGGAAGCATTTCCAGGGAGAAAGATCACCCACGCCCAGGAGACCAAACCCCCTAGGCGTGCCTAAGGAGGGTGTCTCCTAGGCGGGGGTACCCACGCCCAGGAGGCATTTCTTGCCAGGATGACTTTTTCCTTTAAAAATTTTAAAAAAATGTTGGGAAATTGAAAAATAATTCCCAAAAAATAATAAAAATACCTGTTGGTATATAAAAATTCCTAAATTATTAGGAAAAATTACGAAAAATACCTGTTGGTATATAAAAATTCCTAAATTATTAGGAAAAATTACGAAAAATACCTGTTGGTATATAAAAATTCCTAAATTATTAGGAAAAATTACGAAAAATACCTGTTGGTATATAAAAATTCCTAAATTATTAGGAAAAATTACGAAAAATATCTGTTGGTATATAAAAATTCCTAAATTATTAGGAAATATTACGAAAAATACCTGTTGGTATATAAAAATTCCTAAAATACTAGGAAAAGTACAGAAAAATACGGGAAAATTATAGAAATATTTTCTTGACAAGTTGAGCAATAATTTATGCTAATAATGCATAAAAACTCTATGAAGGTGCCGAAATTGCTAAAAGCAAGCACAAATTAAAGCCTCGAATAAGGCAAATCGTCGTAAATGTGTAGGTCGCTCCACACTTTAGAATCAAGACGATACTCGTGAAACACTAGTGTAAACCAAAACTCCCATATAAGGGTAGGAAAATTAAGAAGTCCCAGGTAAGGGATAAAAACGACCTCGAGTCTCGATTAAGGCAAATATAACTTCTACGAAAACCTGATCAGTTTTCCTAAGAAGTTGGGGGGCAAATGATATGGGCTGAAAATAAGCCCCAAAGACACATTTAATGTGGCATTAATTGGGCCGAGAATAGTCCAAACGTGGGGCCCACCAGCTGGGCCCAAAACCCTAAATATAATATTAATTTCGTAATTAATATTAAGGGTAATAAACAGCTCAGCAAATAAGAGTTGGATAAGGATAATATCCCTTTCAAACTTATCCAATAAGGCATCCAATTCAATATGGAAACTGATTCCTACAAGGAATAGATCTAGAACATTCCTCAAAGACTTGCCCACCAAGTCTCCAAATCCTACCATAATTCTAAGGCTCCTCAGCCTATATAAAGGGCCTGACCCCTCACTCTAGAACTACGTTTTATTGGCTTGATTCTCTAATTTACAGAGATACGTAGGCATTCTGTGAGGACCGTTTAAGTCTCGAACGCAGAAGCAGCCATTAAAGCACGAAGCTCACAAACCCTAGCCGCAATATTTTCAACCTAGTTTTTATTCCACAACATTATTGATGTTGGCTATATTTGTCGAACCTCTAGAAACATGTAGTAAATTGTCACATCACTTGTTTCTATATTAAAATGATATATTCCATTAATAACAACTTGAAATATTAATAACATACCATTTTTAAAATATAACTATTATAGCCAATATCCTCGAAGCGTGTTCGACAAATTTTACATAATCATTATTTTATGTAATTTAACAAATCATTTTTACCCAACGTCGTTGGAGATGCTCTAAGTTGGGTTATTTAGCAAAAAAAATACAAATTCTTCTGCTTACTCTATTTCATTTCAACGTATATAAAATCCAAAACAATACCGAACATCGAATGTACTCACTATTATCTTTATTTTGTATAATATATTTTTACACAATACTGAATAAAAATATAAAAATTATTCAAAAAGAAAAAAATATAATTATAAAAATATAAAAGAAAATACACGCATTCGCGGTAGTAAATAACACAAGCCCAGCCACTCAACCTTTTCCAAAGAGGAAGCTTAATAAAATGAACCGATTATTAATTCCTTATTTTGAATTAAAAAATATTTATTCTGTTATCCACCCATTTTAATCTACATATCAACTCATCGAAAACAAATTTTCGATTCACCTCGTCACTAAAACTTACATAAAAAAATTCATAAAAAATACGGGCTTTCTTTTTTGCCCCTCTCTTATTATTTTTTTTTTCCTAACCAAAAGGGTTATATGGCCATCCTATAAATCACAATCTACTCACGAAGAAAAAAATAAAATAAAATTTAAGCATATCACCAGATGACAGGTTTGATTGTTTGAATGACATTCTTAAAAGCAAGTATGACCTGAATGTTAAGCATGTAAATATGCTCTCTTTTTAATGGAGTACTTAACTTTCAATAACGAAAAAAGTCTGCCATGCACATGGCATAGATGCTTAACTTATTCTTTTACCAATGTACACAACTCATCCAAGTGTGTGCATCTCCATCTTCTTTTTAGTCCAAGTGTGTGCATTCATGAGTGAATTTGTGCGTCAATAATCAAGAGCAATATTGTATCCTATCAAAAGTTCGTGTTTGACGTGATAATCAAGTGTGTGCTTGCGGTGTTTAGGTGATCCTATCAAAAGTTCGTGTTTGACGTGATAATCAAGTGTGTGCTTGCGGTGTTTAGGTGACAGGTTCAATTTTTGAAACAATTCTCAATGAATGTAAAAGTTCGTGTCTGATTTGATAATCTAGTGTGTGCTTGTTCTGTTAATTAGGTAACATTTTAAATTCTACAACTTCTGAATGAAAGTAAATGTGATAATGTGTAGGTGATACGGGAATCTTGTGAAATAAGTACGAAATTTATAATAATTACATTCCAAATACAGTCAATAATGATACAATCCAAAAAAAAAAATGAACACTCAAAAACCTTCACACTAGATTATGATAAGCTAGACTGTCTTACACACGTTAAACATCTAAGTTAGAAAACTGAAACAATCACTTAATAATTGACATGCAGATGAAAAGGCTGGTCCAAATTTCCCTGCTCTCTCTTTTTATCTTTGAAGTTGTGTTCCTTTCACAGCCTGTTGAAAAGTGTAATGGAAATAATGGATAGCAGCGAGAAGATGTGGTGGTCACTAACAAATGAAAGCCATGAGCACTAAACCAAACACATGGCTCTGTCCCCATTTTCCAGCCCACTTTGCACATGCCTTGTGTCCTCTCTTACACTTCTCCTCCATTCACAACTTCAAACTCAAGAACTTAATAATTTAACACACACTCTCACACAGTAGTAAAAAGGTTTAGTTAGAGATCAAATCAGCAATTATGTTACACTCTATCCATTATAATTAATAGCATGTTGTTGCTCATAATCTTATAGAGCTGGCGCCACGGATGCGCCAGCCTGAGATGCCAATGCAAGGCACTGAAGGTGCTGCGGACAGGTGGTTAGGTGATCGTTTGTAAGGCCAGCCGCTTGCATGAAGGAATGTATGACTGTTGGCCCGACTAGCCTGAATCCTTTCTTTACCATGTCTTTGCTTATGGCTTCTGATTTTGATGTCTTGACAGGCATTTTGTGGCTTAATTTGTATTGAGTGACGATTGGCTTGTAGTTTACAAATCCCCACAAATACTTGTCAAACGATCCGAAATCTTTCTTGATCTGTACGTGAATTAAAAGAATTTGTTAAGAGAAAAGAACAGAATGCAACAGTCTATAGTGTGTTTATTGCAGATAATATTTCATAGTAACTGACAAGATATAGTTAAGTACCTGGAGAATTCGGATAGAATTGTCCACAATCCCCCTAACTTGGCTCAATGCTATAGAATATTTAGTACTAATCGATGTAATTTTCTTCTCCGAATATTTGGAGACAGTTTCTGCATCAAATTCTGAGAAAGCATCCCTGAAAATGCACCAAAAATTAAAAAAGGTTAATAATAAGAACCTGAATTATGTAAAGCTTTGATCAAGTTTTTCTCTAAATTTTGGAATGCAAATAACACCCACCTGAATTCTTGCCTTTTCTTTAAAACGGAAGTCCAATCTGATCCTACTTGTGCACCAGTCAATACTAACAATTCAAACAGCATCCTGCATAACATAAAATTTATCAGCTCCCAAGTCCTAACCTCAAATTATGTAAGAGATTGAAAGAATTATGAATTACCTGTCATCATGAGCAGGAACACCCCATTCTTCGTCATGGTACGCAACATAGATAGGGTCTGGAAGAGCAACACAATATACGAAATTTAATACAAAAAAAAAAAAAAATTACTAGTAGTAATTTTCGATATGTAATGAGCTAGTGATTGATAAAGTCATTCGTACCAGAATTAGATGTAATAAAGCTGCATCTTTTTTCCTCTGCAGCAGTTGTTGTAGCATCATCAAGAGGAACTATTGCAGGTTCGAACCTTGAGGACTTTGTTCTTCCATAATGAGCAATTTTCGACTTCCTCTGCACTTGCAGATTTGCAACTTGTTCCCTCCTTGCAGCAGCAATACTTCCGGGAGCCTCTACGATGGATGAAGATGAGTAATTTAATGTAGTAGTATCCACAGAAGGTGAACTCTTTTTCGACTTTTTAACCGGTGTCACAACCTTGCTAGTGCTTCTTGGTGTCAACACTACCTTCTCAGTACTAGAACTCAATCCATTTGGATCATTTCCCCTCTTGATTGCTGGTTGTCGTGGAGATTTTAGCTTAGGGGATATAGGTGGTGTGATTACCGAAGGCCTAACTTTAGGACTAACACTAGTAGAAGTGGTGTTTGTACTAATTTTTGATGGTAAAGGTTGGATCTTTGGTGGTGCAGTGACAGATTTTGCAGAATTTTTCTTGAGCGAATTGCGACGTTCTATCAGTGGAACTCTGTTGCAAGTTGGCTGGAGAACATGGCGGCCATTGATGTCAAAAGAACCAGCTTCTTGATGTTTTAACTTGGAGGAACACATTTTGAGGTTTTGAGTTTTTTGTTGCAGTTGAAAAAATTGATTTTGTTCTGAAAAAAAATGAGAGAAAGGGTGAAGAATCTTGAAGAGTTATGAGGAGGAAATAAATACAAGTGAAATATGGAAATGATTTGAGAAGAGGTTGGGGGAAAGACATGGGGATTAAGTGGTATTTAAAGAGAATGTGGTGGGGTTGAGTCAGCAATGTTGTAACATGAAAGGGTTGGAGTCTGCCATACATCCCATTGTTCAGGGCATTATTTTCTTAATTAATGTGACCATATGAGAATGACACTAACTCCCTTACTCCCCCCTTACCTGGGGTTATGGGCGTGTAGGTAAAAATATTTTACACATTACATGTTTCATGTATGGAGAAACACTCATCCTCGTCTCAAAATAATAGTCTCGCTTTCCTTGCTTTTGAATCAAAATAAAATAAAATTGCATCGCTCATTTTGTTTTTGGCTTAAATAAGAACGTATAGTATAATTTTGAAGCCATAGGCATGTGAATTTCGTTCAGGATTTTTATTCGTGAGGATTATTTTGAAGCCATAGGCATGTGAATTTCGTTCGTGATTATTATTCGTGAGGATTGTTATAACATTGGGTGAGACTAATCTTCGTCCGAGCCTGAGCTTGACAAGCGATCATGACTCGTCTGGGATATTTTACAGTAATTGAGTCGAAATGGGAGCGGCAAGGTAGGTGTCAGTGCCACTAAGCCAGCCCATTATTCCAGTGACCCCCTTATTTTCATGGCCTAGTTCCTTTTACTGTTGCAGCTGGAGTGACTGAGAAGGTTTGAGGGCCAGGAAGACCAATGATTCCTATTCCTTTAGAGCTGTTATGAGTTATGAGTTATCTAACTCTATCTCTCTGTTCCTCAACTTTTCCAAAATGCAAAATCAAGAAAAGTGTCATTAGTTAAAACTCTAGTTTAGTTAGTTGTTGGAACTAATACCTAAGGCTATAAAGACCTAGTTGACATTTTTTAAAGAATTAACTTAAGTAGTTTGCAGATAAGAGAGTGAAATAAGTAATGGAGAAGAAAGGAATATGATTTCATTACTCAAAGGAATTCAAGAACTTGAACAGGAAGCAGTGCAGGAAAAAAGTAAATAAGTTTTCAGCTGCAAGCAATATCTGACAAGCACCCAAGTAAAAACACAAATGGAGCATCTAATAAGGAAAAACAATTCAGGAAAAATAAAGAAAATATGCTGGGTTTTTAAAAAAAAAAAAAATTGTTTGTGCAAGTGGATTATGTCATTGCCATGGGGGAACACAAGGTTCAAGGTTGTATGGGCAAATCTCGAATGTAATTTTATATCTGTATAAGACACTAGATGTTTAAACTCGTAATTCAACGAATAACAAATAGACATTTGTCGGTAAAATAAAATCAATTACTTTAACCAATGGTGATTGAGTAGGTCATACTTTGGTTTCTTTTTAGTTTTTGTCATCTCATTTCAAAGTTTCACCTGCTTTGATTCTGCTGAAAACATAAACTTTTCAAACGTCTTGACATGGGAAGGAAGAAAATGAATGGAAATTTCTTATTATTCTTTCACGTCAAGTACAAGTAATATGTATTCAGGACCAAATGGGTAGCAGTTTTCTTTATCTGCCAACGTTATAATAATACACCAAAAGCAAATGTTGATTATCATTTTGTTATTTGCTGGAGACAAAAAGAAAATTTACCGACAAGGGCCACAAACAATATTGAAAATTAGCATACATCACTTTGAGATACTTCATAGTAGTTCATAATAAAGGCAATGACGGATCAAACTATCTCTGCATACCTGACCTCCAAAAACCTCAAGTATTAGAGGAGGACCCAACTGGATCTTCATATTATATTCTAATAAGATTCATTTTTACAAATAAAAATTACCAACAGTGTGTTTCACAAATATAGATGGTCTGAATGTTAAACGGGTGACTGAAATAGAGGTCACGGTATGCTAAAGTCCCATGAGCCCCCTTCTGAATCCGCCCCTCAACAAATGTGAATAAAATACGAAACAACCGACCTCGAGTAATTGAACTTACAAATTTTAACAAGTTGTCAGTGAAGCCAAAGTTAGTAAACCAAATTTTTATAGTTAAAAAGAGTTGGTCAAATTTCGTCCGAGTCGATCAAGATCATACAGAACTGCAGATACAATCTATACTCTTTGTTAAAAGCAGAAATGCCATGTATACAGCGGTCGTGATACTAAATATTAATTAATTTAATTAATTAAAATTGTAATATTATATAATAATTTAATAATTTAATTTAATAATGAAATTATATACTATGAGTCTATTAACTAAAAATTGAAATAAAAGTAGGAATATAGTATCTCATAAAACTTAGAACTCCTTTAATTAATATTTAAAAAATATCTATAATAGATTAATAATAAATACAATTAATAATATAAATACTTTTATATTACCAGAATGAAGTTATGTAAATTTAATTAATTAAAATAATAATATTAAATATTAATTTAATTTAATAGCGAAGTTATATACTAGGATTCTATTAACTAGCAATCGAAATAAAAGTCGAGAACATAGTATTATATATAACTTGGTGTTTCAAGATTTTATTTATTTAAAAGAAGAGTAAATTTCAGGGTGGTTGCCAAGTTCTACCCTAATTTTCAAAATGTTGGCCGTGTTATCAGATTTTCAAAATGATGGCTGATGTTTTCCTCCGCATTTCAAAATAGTGTCTCCCGTTAAGTTCCGTTAAGTATACTCCGTTAACTTTGAATAATTATACTTTTTAGGGGTATTTCAGTAAAATCACCTGTAATAGATATAAAAAAGAAAAATACACACACTTAATAAAGTACAAAAATTAAGAACTACCATGCTTGCATTGTGTTAAATAGAAACTTGAACCTTTGCTTTTATCGTATCTGTACCACTGTTGACTCCGATCCATGGATTCTCATCAAGCTCAATGTACTCTCATAATTAAGAGGTTTATTTTGGTTTCCGGCCTTGTTCCTTGGATCTGAAAAACTCTGACTCTTTTGTCCGCACAGGAAATACAAAACAATTTCAAACCAAGTCATTCCCACATACAGTTTGGGACAAATGAGTGAAACTTTTGTCAATCTGGCAATACAAAGCTTAGTCCCGAGTCTCCTGACTGCAATAATAATACAGATTGTCTAGAATCCGGTCACCGAAAAACGCGCTGCACGCCACACAGAGAGCACAAACACACGATTCTACAGTTTGATGCATTCTGATACCACCAGTTAACACTCTTATGAACTCAGAAATTCAAGCAAACGGTCAACAAACAGAAAATTCGAACAATTCCGGCGAGAATCGCCATGAATTCCGACGAACATCGACTTTCTTAAATACTAAACCAAACTCCGTGATTTAAATATCAAAATCAAGCCTGAGTCATCACAAATCTATTCATAACCTCTGCTTATATGGACGATAACGCCACAATTCACACGACCGAATTTTATAATCGAACAAAACCTTTTAATCGACTTACACATAATCGGACATAAACACTGAAATTAAGCACATAATTGGACTCCTTACAATCATACGAAGCTATTAACACCATCAAAAGGACTGAACAATCAACCAAACAAAATCCCCAAATTTGTTATAAACCCTAATTCAACCTGAAATTACAATCTTTGCTCGATTGCAAAATGGAGCATCATTAGCGAAGAAAATGAAAAATTAGCATTGTTCTCTTCAAATCAGTTGCAAAAGAAAATGAAAAATTATGTTTCAGGTTTTCATTCTTACTAACAAAAGCGTTGTTATATATACATACGATTATGACCTTTGTATTTTCTGGAAAACCCAATTTTACCCCTCCTCCGTTAGATCCTTTAGGTGAGACTTAACGGAAGACACTATTTTGAAATGCGGAGGAAAACGTCAGCCAACATTTTGAAAATCTGATAACACGGCCAATATTTTGAAAATTGGGGTAAGACTTAGCCATCAAGATTTTATTTATTTAAAAGAATTAGAAATTTAAGATAAGTAAATATAAATTACAGATACAGTAAGTTCATAAGCCGTGTGCAAGAATCATAAGGAAGTATCCTCTAAATAAATGAGAGGTACTAACAAGTTTACTTGGCTTGAAATGAAACAAAAGAAACATCCCATGTGTTCATCAGACATATTTGCATCAATAATTCCATGCATGACTTAGACAAAACCGAGGGGAAACACATGATTGATTAGCCTATTTATTGTTTCTATTTCCCTCTTATCGATTTGACTACTTGATCTTCACCCACAACTTATCCTGCTTAAACCAAACACATCAGTTGAATATAAACGCTTTTATTTAATTTCTTGCAATTTACCGCAGGAAAAAAGATAGATTAGTTCGAAAAGAGGTTGGTTTGCTTAACTAGGTTGATATTTTTACCGATAATAAAAGATATTTGGTTTCTCAGGGCGATGTGTATGAACATTTAAATTTAGTGAATACCTCGAGAAACTTACATTTAAATTTAGTGAATACCTCGAGAAACTTACATAGGTTGATGATTCGAGTTTCAATAGAAACATAAGCGTCAAGTATTTCATTTACTTGTATAGTCTATTGGTATTAAGATTAATCTTGTTCCTCCTTGTGTTTGTTTATGTGATCTCTACCATGTGCAATGCTTGATTGATATGTGCATGTAGCTACGTACGAAAAAACCATCCATTATTCATAATCTGGATCGTTTGTCATCATCATTCTCTATTTTTTTTATCTAGTTTCTGGGTTGGCATTTATAGAAAAATTATTTAGTTTTTAAACATTACTGCTTCAAAATGATTAATATCATACTCCCTCTGTCCCAAATCTTTTGTCCTGTTTGACTTTTTATGGTCAAATCGACCAAATTTTTACTAATATTTACGTATCATTCTTTTATAGTTTACAAAATCTGAAAAATATATATTAAAGTAGATTAGATGTACTTTTTAATGATGTAATTTTTATCATAATTTTCATATATGTTATATGGGCATGGAGTTTCTAAAGCACACTATAGAGAAGTTCTCTATTAGTGCACCTTAAATCTTGTATTTTATTATTATTTTTGATAATCCAACCGTACGGATGAAAAGTTTATGTCAAAATAACATTGTATACAAATTTTTATTATATTTGAAATAGTGGAGCATCACTTTTATAATAATACTATTTTCTATATATATTCAACGACACAGATTTATCATAATCTTATTGCTATAAATTTATAGTTCCAAATAATTAAATTACACGAAAATTTGTACATTCACGTATTTTTGTATTAATTTAACATCCGTACGGTTGGATTGTTCAAATAATAACTAATTTATCATAATTTAAACCGCACTAATAGAGAACTTCTCTATTGTGTGCTTTAGATACTCTTTTCCCATGTTTGTTATATATCTAATATATAGTCAAAGTTTGGTCAATTTGACCATTAAAAGTCAAACAAGACAGAAGATTTAGGACTGAGGGAGTATATGGGAGAGTACAAATGTACTCTGTTTATGAACTCTGTACGGAATCACTAATTGATGACCACTTGGATCAAACTTTCTTAAGACTGTTAAAAAAAGTCCTTATGATTATGTATCTACCTATGAAGCAGTAACAATGAATGTGTAGAAGGATTGGGGATAACTGAACGAAAAACAAAAAAGGATTGGGAGATAGCCTAGTGGCAAGGATTATTCTGTTCTTCTCCAACTATCGACAAGGTCATGTTTTCTGCTCCGTGTAGATTGAAAAAAATATACAATGTAGTGGAAAAATTTGTATGTAGGGAAAGGCGTAAAGGACCTCCTGCAATCCTCACCACGAGAACTTGATATAAGCTAAAAGCGCATACAATTCTCTGTCTTATTGTCTCTGAGGGCATCTAGCTAGTTTCAGGATAGAGAGAGGAGATGGACCAACTTGTTAATTATTTACATTCATTTCAATCATATATACATGATGCAATGTACACATTGCAACCATTTAATACTTGGGGTACCCTTTCTTTCTGTAGTATGAGTGTTCATCAGCTTAATTAAGGGTAACCATCTCCAGTAACATCGAATGTGGAACCACATTTTAAATACTTGCCGGTACACCTCGACAAAATTTGCAGGATTTTGAATGACACATCTCAAGAAACAGGTATGCACAGCTAGAAATGAGATGAGTTTTGTCCTACGTGTAACGAATATGTGAGTCGATCCAGCTTAGTTTTATACAAAAAATGCAAAGAATTTTTGATTATTGTGTAAAAAATAATTACGCTGTTCATGATGAAAAGTTAATTATCTTGATTATGTATAATTATGTATTTACTTTTTACATGATAAAATAGAATATCACTTGTACAATTAAATGTAATGGGATCATGTCTGCATCGGATGGGATGAGTCAGAATCCATGTCTGCTTTCTAACGGAGTGGATTGATTTCTTAGTACAATAAATATCTACTGGTATTAAGAACTAGATCACATCTCCGGTTCATTGACAATACTAATGGAGACGAACAAGTTTTAAGTTTGGGCATACATTGCCGTTTTTAGGCGAATTGCGCTGCAGGAAATTCAATGAAAAAACTGTAGCAGCTCTTAGAAACATCAGTCTCCTCCTCAAGTTGCCAATGTACGTTATTTATAAGGATCAAATTGCCAAGAGTAGTTATTAGGTGACATATATCTCATAAGATGTTCCTCTTTTCGAGAGTTTCTAAGGACTCTCGCACCATAACGGAGGAATTTTCCGAGATATTCTGTCTGCAAGGACCGTTAACCTGTTCTGTCATTAAAAAATTATAAACGAAATAAAATATGGCAAAAAAAAAAAAACGAAGCCTTCGTTCCTCTTTTATATCAATTGCATCTATAGTATTTTTGCCATGGTAAATTTCTCTCTTGTTTAATAAAAGTTTGGATTCTTGGGTCACTATTGGTGCAAAGCTCTCTTCATTTGGAAGGTCCTCTTGGTGGGCTAGGTTTAGCTCTCTCATCGATCATGAGCTTGTTGGTCGAGTCATAAGTTTTCGATTGAACATGATCACCTCAACCCGCACCCACATTGGGCACAAGTCGAAGCGTTGTGAGATTTTAGGCATGACACATATACGGCATTGCTAATTAATAAAGATGTAATTGGGCTTTGCCAAATGAATTACAGATATGACAACTTCAAAGGATAAAGAAGATAGTTGCGGGATCCAAATTGCACATGCATTCAAGATCACATTGTCCCTCCACTTACTAATTAGCTATCCAACTTGATCTAAGATATTGGATAAAGGGCATTGCTCATCTCATTTTTAATTTATCATATAATCTTACAGAGCCGCTATGGGGGTGCCAGTGTGTGATGCCAATGCAAGGCATTGGAGGTGCTGTGGGCAGGTCGTTAGGTGATCATTTGTAAAGCCAGCCGCTTGCATGAAGGAATGTATGACAGTTGGTCCGACTAGCCTGAATCCTTTCTTTACCATGTCTTTGCTTATGGTTTCTGCTTTTGATGTCTTGACAGGCATTTTATGACTTGATTTGTATTGAGTCACAATTGGTTTGTGATTGACAAATCCCCATAAATACTTGTCAAATGATCCAAAATCTTTCTTTATCTGCACACGGGTTAAAAAAATTTGTCAAGTACAAAAAATCAATACAACACTAGTGTTTGATTGCACACGACAAGATAGTAGTAAGTACCTGGAGTATTCGGATAGAATTGTCTACAATCCCTCTAACTTGGCTCACCGCTATGGAATATTTAGTACTAATTGATGTAATTTTCTTCTCGGAAAATTTTGAGACAGTTTCTGCATCAAATTCGGAGAAAGCATTACTGAATTCTTGCCTTTTCTTCAACACCGACGTCCAGTCTGATCCAACTTGCGCACCAGTTAATACTAACAATTCAAACAGCAGCCTGTATAGCATAAACATATCAGCTCCTGGCCTTAATGTATGCAAGGGAAAGAGGCATCATTTGTACATATGTGTGTGTGTGTTAAAACAGAGAAATAATCATGAATATTTACCTGTCATCATGAGCAGGAACACCCCATTCTTCATCATGGTAAGCAACATAGATAGGGTCTGCATAAACAACACAATGAGCACTCCAGACGGAAAAAATAAACAAAATTTTATAGAAGACAAACAAAAAAACTTGCTATTATGAGTAAATTTAGATATGCACTGATTGATAAAGTCATTCATACCAGAATTAGATGTAATAAAGCTGCATCTTTTTTCCTCTGGAGCAGTTGTAGCATCTACTATTGCGGCTTCAAACCTTGCAGATTTTGTTCTTCCATAATGAGCAATTTTCGACTTTCTCTGCACTTGCATATTTGCAACTTGTTCCCTCCTTGCTGCAGCAATACTTCCAGGAGCCTCTACTATGGATGAAGATGAGTAGTTTAATATAGTAGTGTCCACAGAAGGTTCACTTGTTTTCGACTTTTTTACTGGTGTCACAAATTTGCTAGTGCTTCTTGGTGTCGTAAGTACCTTTTCCGTACTAGAGCTCAATCCATTTGGATCATCCCCTCGCTTAATTGCTGGCTGTCGTGGTGATTTTAGCTTAGGAGATACCGGTGGGGTGAGTTTAGGACTAACATTAGTAGTAGTAGTAGTGGTTCTACTGGGTTGGATCTTTGGTGTAATGACAGTTTTTGTAAAGTTTTTCTTTAGCGAATTGCGACGTTCTAACAGTGGAACTCTGTTGCAAGTTGGTTGGAGAACAGGGCGGCCATTGATGTCAAAAGAACTAGTTTCTTGAAGTTTTAACTTGGAGGAACACATATTCAAGTTTTGAGCTTTTGTTGTAGTTCGAATAACTGTTTTGTTTTGATAAAAATGAGACACAATGTGAAGGAATTTTGAAGAGTTATGACAAGGAAAGGAATGCAAGTGAAATGATTTCAAGACAGGTTGGGGTAAAGATATGGGGATTAAGTGGCATTTAAAGGCAATGTGGTGGGGTTAGAGTCTGCAATAGGCATGTACATCCCATTCTTTAGAGCAAGTGCAATGGTAACATGCCCATTTCCAATTTTTTGACCCCACTCAAGTGCCACACAAGCAAAAGTTGTCCACTAGTAAATATTAGTCACGTCCCTTCAACGATTGTGTCCGGTTTGTGATTTTTTTTAACAATATTTTCTCAAAATCTATGTCCCCACTAAAATTCTTTATATTAAGTATTAAACATTTGTTACATTTGAAATAATAAAATAAGTCATCAAAAGATGTGCAGCTGCAGTTGGGCGGTGCCCATGTTAGAGGGCACTGGACACATTTTGTAACCAGTTTCAATGCTAGTATCCTGTTTTTCTTTGGCCAAGTCCGTGTTTGTCTTCCCAATATGGGAATTGGGCTCTAAAATTGGACGCGCTGGAGATGCTCTTAGGGCATCATCCTTTTAATAATGTGACCATATGGGAATGACAGTAATTTCCTACTTCCCCCTTACCTGGGGTTATGGGTTTTGGGAGTAATGTACAAATTCAATGTTTCATGTATGGAGAAATGTCTGTTCTCATTTTAAAAGCATATTCTTTCGCACTTGTGCGGTTTGCCACGGATCACGTGTTTTGCAGGCTATTGCGTGAGCCCATGGGTTTACCCAGAGCGCACCCGAAGGGTAGCGACTGCGGGTTCCCATGTAAAAAAAAATGTCTGTTCTCGTTTCAAAATGATCGTCTCACTTTTCTTATTTCTGAATCCAAAATTAGTTCGTACCCAGTCATGTTTTATTTTGCTTCCCTCCTCGTGTTTTCAGCTTTGCAAATAATGCTTAATTTTTGAAGTGGAGAGATTTTGCGATATTTTTTCTATTGATTCGTCATAAGGTGTCCTCATCGATTTTCTTAACTGTCCACTATATCAAGTTGAAATGGGAGCTGCTAGGTGGTGTCACTGCCACTTTAACTGCTGCATTGCAGCTGGAGGGATTGAGAAGGTTTGAGCCTTTGAGGGCCAGAACTCAGAAGGGCCAATGCTTTCCTTTTCCTTTAGAGCTGTTATCTTATTCTATCCCTCTGTCCCTTTAACTTTTTCAATATGCAAAATCAAGAAAGAATCAGTAGTTAGAATTCCAGTTTAGTTAGTTGTTGTAACTAATCCAATATAAATTAATAATACCAAGATACCAAATGGCTTTTAAGACCTAGTTGACATTCTATTAATAATAAAATTAAAAAATTTGATTACGAGTGGTATAATAAGTAATTAAGAATAAAGGAATATAATTTCAATAATTGAATCAAATCAAGAACTTGAAGAGCAAGCAGTGCAGAACAACAATAAACAATCTCTGGGATAGCAAGTACCCCCTGCATAAGGCGAAAATTCATATATTAGAGAATAAGATTCGGATAGCAAGTAAATTATAATCATATTTTTCATGAAGGACACATGATTTGACCCGCGATTTAGAGATGGCGAAAAACTACTCTGTCCAGTGAATTTCATTTTCTTGAAGTTGATGTTTAGAGCATTTCCAACCCATTACACTAATTTGGTGTAATTTTTAGATTAAAATGATGTAAAAATTTCATCAAATTTTAAATTATCTCCAACCCATTTACACCAAAATTTATAGTAAAGAAAATCATTCTCATTTTAAAAGTATATTCTTTCTCTTTTCCAATATTTATATCAATATACTTATATTAAATTACATGTAATATATCAAATTGTTACATTCAAAAAGCATTAAAAAAAATTCAAGACCATATTATCTCATTTTCATTTAATATATTTATATTAAATTACATGTAATATATCATATTCTAATATAAATTTTTTTAATTACTTACCTATTATCTCATTTTTATTTATAAAGTGAATTCAAAATCATGCATGTATGTATCTTAATTATATGATTTATTATTGTTACGTGAATGAACTAAATTAAAATAAAAATAAGAGTTCGAATTATATAAGTTAATATTCCCTCCGTCCTTCTCATTTCTTTACAGTTACTATTTTGGGATGTCCCTCTCATTTCTTTACATTTCTTTGCAATTACTATTTTGGGATGTCCCTCTTATTTCTTTACGTTACTATAAATAGTAAGTTTCCCCCACTATTACACCCACTACTTTCCCCCACTATCTCATATTTAATAATAAAAATTACTATTACACCTACTACTTTCCTCCACTATCTCAAATCTATTATTAAATATTGATGTATCCCACCACGTTACTCACTTTTCATCTAACTTTACTCATATTTTATGTACTACTTTCCTCCACTATCTCAAATCTATTATTAAATATTGATGTATCCCACCACGTTACTCACTTTTCATCTAACTTTACTCATATTTTATGCATTGTTTTGGTCTCTGTGTCCCCCTCCAATGTAAACAAATGAGGGGGACAGAGAGAGTAAATTATAATCCAAAGTTACATGTTAGAAAAAGTGAAAGGCATATGATGTAGCCTATTTGTATTTCGAGGATACAACTCAACTTAAACAAGATTGTATTAGTAAATAGTATATAGACTGTCACAAGAAATCTCAGATTGTATTATCTGTCAGAAGAAAAAGATCAAGGTCAATCTACAGACTTGAAGAATTACTACATTGAAAGAAGTTCAGACATCTGATCAAGCCTCAGTGAAGTATTCGTTAAAGAAGTAGATTCATTTAAAGTGACAGAGATTTCAACAGTGACAGAGACAGTACAGAAGAATTAATAGAGAGAGAAGGGAAAAAGAAAAGAAAAGGAACCAGATTTTAAAGTCAATATATGAAGAACAGTCATTGCGGTTAGTCACTCATGAACCAGACAGTACATCGAGTGTCAACATCAAACAGTGGTTGTTTATCATTAACTTCAGTGGTTCAAGCTATCAAGACGGGTATATTAAGAGAAGACAATAACCACAGCCATAAAGTCAAAGATAAAGAAAAGCCGTTGGAGTTAGTCGCTCATGAACCAGACCGTGCATCGAGCGTCAACGAAAATCCGATGGTAATTCTTTATTACTTTCAGTGGTTCGGAAAAAGATTTGAGCTGTCAAAAGATTTATATTAATTCTCTTTTAATTAATATAATTATGTAATTGATTTAATTTAATAAATTAATTCATTCTGAATTAATTTATTTAATAAATTAATTATCATGTTAATTAATTTTGAATTAATATATTAATCTATTAGATTTAATTAATTAGTTTATTAATTAATTAATCATTATTCATTTAAATGATTAATTGATTAATAGTTAATTAAATTAAATATAATAGATAAAGAAAAGAAAAAGAAACAAATCAAATAATAAAAAATGAAATGAAAGAAGTTGCAAGCTGCTTGTACTTGTTTGAGGTCGACAAATCAAAAGAAAAAAAAGAGTAACAGGTTGTCGACAAAAAGAAATGAAAAACATGCATGTTCAAAACTTCACAATCATGTAACAAAAGTAAAAGGAAATTCAAGAGTGTCAACAACACATGCTTGTCTCATTCCTGTCGGCCAAGTTAATAACGCGCCTTATAGCGCGTGCGCACCACGCGCCTGGAGAAAGATAAGAAACAGGCCGCGCGTGATTCTCACTTCCTGTCCCGAGACTGGGCTTCATTTTACAGCAGTTCAAACTTTGAATCAAATAAATCTTTACAGCCGTTTTCTTTTATTATTAATATTAACAAGACAATCTCAATTGTCTTGACGATTGTCTTGTTAATCTTGATTGTCTTGTTAATTGTATTGCCTATTGTTTTGGAAATATAAATTGATTGTCTTGGAGATTTTGGATTGTCTTGACGATTGTCTTGGCAGTACAAAATTGATTGTCTTGGAAGAGCAGATTGTCTTGCCGATTGTCTTGGCAGTACAAAAGAAAAAGAAAAGATGCAGGAGACAAAATATATCAAGACAGGCGGCCATACAACTCAGAACACAGAACATAACATTCAAAGAGAAAAACAAGAACAGCTTCATTCTCTCTCATTTTTGAAGAACAACACAGCAAGAGAAAAATTCATAGAAAATCAAGTTCATCTTATTTTTAATATCTGATCCGATAGAACTTGTTTATTTGATACTCTTGTAATATTAGCGAGTTTTTACTCCTAATCTATATCTCGATTTTTATTAACAAATCTAGAAAAATTCATGTCGAATTTTCTAATTTGTTTTTATTAACTAGATATAATTTTTGTACTGTATTTGTAACAAACCCCTCAAGTTAATATAATTTTATATTCAACTTGAATTTTGTTTCATTTAATTCCGCTCAAATTTGTCAAAATATAAATTAAATTTATCTGGACAAATTTCGATTAAACAGTACTGTTTGTATTCAACCCCCCCTTCTACAAACATATTGGACCTAACAATTGGTATCAGAGCCTATTGATTGATACACAAATCAAGATCATATTTTTACTCAATCAAAAATCCATCTCGAATTTTTAACTCTCTTAAAAATTCATCATGTCAACCAAAGGCATCGTTAAAATTCCTATCTTTAATAAAGATAACTATGACATGTGGAAAAACAAAATGGAATTATTTCTTGATGTAACAAATCCAAGATTTTTGTTCGTTTTGAAAAATGGACCAATAACTCCCATGCAACATGATACTGAAACAGTTGTAAATGGAGTTGTAACAATACCTGCAAAATCCTATCCAAAGGACCCTAAGAACTATACCTCTGAAGATAAGGAGGAAGCTGGACTGGATAAAAATTTGAGACTCATTTTAATAGATTCCCTCGATGCTGTAATGTATAGCCATGTGATGAATTGTAAAACCGCTAAGCACATCTGGGAAACTATTGAAACTATCAATGAAGGAACTGATGAAGTTAGGGAAAACAGACTTCAAATTTTGACCTCTGAATATGAACACTTTAGAGCTGGCCCTAACGAAGGCATTCAGGAAGTGTTCGAAAGGTATAACAAAATAATCAACAACTTGCAAGTTCATGGCAAGCAATATACTCAGAAGGAGATCAACATGAAGTTTTTACTGACTATGCCTACTCACTTGGAGCATAGAATAACTGCCATCAGAGAATCCAGAGATTTAAACAAGACCGCTCTTGAAAGGCTGTTTGGTGTTCTGAAAACATATGAATTAGAACAAGAACAGCAGAAGGAGTTCTCTGGAAAAGGCAGAATGGCAAATTCTTCTACAGCTCTAGTAGTTGAGGTTCCTAAGGAAGTGGAAGCTAAAATTGTTCAACCTAACAGCTTCCACAAGGAACAAACTGAAGTGGAACATGGTCAAACACCAGCTACTCAGGATGGTAGTGAATTCTATTCACTAGAAGAGCTGGATCAATTGGAAGATGAATCTATGGCGATGATGGTGAGACAATTCAGTAACTTCAGATTCAGAAGAAATCCAAAGTTCAGGTTTAAGTCAAATAACAGATTTCAGAGAGGAGGTTATTCATCCTCTAGTAACAGGGGAGGTTACAAAACTGGAACTGTTGACAGAAGCAAGATCCGTTGCTTCAACTGTAATGAGTTGGGACACTTTGCTACTGAGTGTCAGAAACCCAAGCAAGCACAGAAGAAAGATTATGCTTCTGAAAAGAAGAAGAGTGGAAGAGCTTATGTAGCTGCTGGTAAAAGCTGGGATGACACGGATAGCGAAGATGAAGAATATGGAAACTTTGCATTGGTGGCAAACGCTGAATCTTCAACTTATTATACCACACCGATAATTCTTACTGATGCTGAGTTAATTAATAGTTTACGTAGTTCCTTGAATAATGCACAAAGAGGGTACGAGAGAATAAGTCTTGTTAACACTAAACTTGAAAATGAAGTGTTAGATTTAAAAAAGGTGCAGATTAATCAAGATAAGAATATAGAAGAAATAGCTCGACTTAACTACAGAGGAAAGGGTCTAGGAGAATACATGGTAAAACAAGTTGAGAAGATTGCTGAACAAGAAACCAGGATTAGAGAACTTGAGACACAGGTTAGAGCTTGTTATAATACTGTTAAGGTTTCTAAAGATTTCTTCAACAAACAAGCAGTAGAACAAACTGTAGGAATAGGATTTGATTATAGTCAAGCTGTTGGTTCTTTGAGTAATCATTCTCCTAATTCTATCCCAGCTAAAGAAAGAGGTATACCACATATTCTCAAGAATGTTGAAAAACCAATGTTTAAAAAATCTGATGCTGGACCACCAGATATTCTTTCTATGGTTATACAAGAAGAAATGAGAAATGAGGATAGTGCAAATGGCACAGTTCTTGTTAAGGATAAATGTGTTAAGGATAAAACTGTTAAGAACTCTAATACAAAGAATGTGTCATCCAAGAAAAATGTCACAGTATTTGTTAAGGCTAAATCAGTTGAGGACGTTAACACAACAAATGTTTCATCCAAGAAAGATGTACCTAAAGTACCAGTCAAGGTTGTTGAAACAACGAGTTCTTCTAAGACTGGATTAGGTGGTAACAAGTTGAAGCAGAACAATAACATGTCTAACATGAGTAACATGCCAATCATTGATTCTAATCATAAAGCATGTGGTGTTGTCAACTGTATGTCTTGTGCCTTTAATGTGATGTCTGCTTACTTTAATGGTAATCATGCATGTGATAATAAGACTGCTCCTCGACAACATATGAACAGGAATAATGTTAGATCAAAGACTGCTAGTCCTTCTTATGTTAGGAGAGAGACATTTGTACCAAAGCCTAAACAAAGTTTTATGAAGGCTGTTTACAAAGTCAAATGTCCAGTCAATGATATTGTTACTAAACAAACATGGATACCTAAACTGAAACAAAAGATTGTCAAATCTGTTTATAAAGTGAAATGTTTGTTGAATAATGATAAAGCTGTTGTTAAAGTAAAGAATGTTGTTTTGCCTGACAAAGGCCAATTCTTTAAGTACTCTGGACCCAATCAAATTTGGGTTCCGAAGAAGGTTTAATCCGTTTGTCATTGCAGGGTGTTGAGCAGGTTGAACGAGTGACATGGATCTTGGACAGTGGATGTTCAAGGCATATGACTAGAGACAGAACCCTGCTGACAAATGTGGTGGAGAAGGCCGGCCCAGTCGTTACCTTTGGAGATAACAGCAAAGGTAGAACTGATGGATATGGCAGACTTGAAGCTGGAAATGTTATCATTGATGAAGTCTCGTTTGTGAAAGGACTTGAGCACAATTTGCTCAGTGTCAGTCAATTCTGTGACAAAGGTTATGAAGTTCATTTCAACAAGAAGAATTGTCTAATTTCACACAAGAGACATGAAAAGCCACAACTGACAGGAGTTAGAAAAGGCAATCTGTACGTAGCCAATATGAACTCAGGAAGCACTAAAGAAATCACTTGCTTCTACACTAAAGCATCTAATGATGAGAGTTGGCTATGGCACAAGAAACTTTCTCATCTTAATTTTAAGACAATGAATTCTCTGGTTAAAAGAGAGTTGGTGAGAGGTTTGCCTTCAATGGAATTCACTCAAGAAGGACTTTGTGATGCATGTCAAAAAGGAAAGCTAAAAAGGGCAAGTCACAGGAGCACTGACACATCTTCAATAACTGAACCATTACAATTACTTCATATGGATTTGTTTGGTCCAGTTAATGTGATGTCTATGTCAAGGAAGAGATATGCTCTAGTGATTGTTGATGATTTTTCAAAATACACATGGGTCCTGTTTTTGAATTCTAAAGATGAGACTCCACAACTGGTGATTGATCACATCAAATTAATTGAGCGAGATTCTACGTATCCAGTGAGAGCTATAAGATCAGACAATGGAACTGAATTCAAGAATACAGTTCTAAATGACTTCTGCACTGAGAAGGGTATAACCAGACAATATTCAGCTCCAAGAACTCCTCAGCAAAATGGGGTAGTGGAAAGAAAGAATAGAACCTTGATTGAAGCTGCACGTACTATGTTAAGTGAATCAAGGCTTCCATTGTACTTTTGGGCTGAAGCTGTCAATACTGCGTGCTATACCCAGAATCGAACTCTAATCAATAAAGATCAAATGAAGACACCCTATGAAATTATGGTTGATAAGAAACCATCACTCAAATACTTTCATGTATTTGGAGCAAAGTGCTTTGTGCTTAAAGAAGGTGATGATCAAGGTGGTAAATTCGATACCAAAGCATTTGAAGCAATTTTTATTGGTTATTCAATGAGAGCATACAGGGTGTATGTGATTGATGAACAGAAGATGATGGAAAGTGTCAATGTAACATTTGATGACATTAAACTCCCTAGTATCCAAACTGAGAATCCATCTGAGAAGCTATCTTTCGATGACATGACAGATACAGATTCGGATGATGACAATGCACCTGAGATTTTTGCTGATGCTAATGACAACAATGATGATCAGGGTAATGGTGATGAAATCAATGATAGTAGTCAAAATTCCCCTGACTCTTCTAAACAATCATCATCTAGTCAACCTGGCAACAACTCAGGGGGAGAAAATGAAGGGTCAACTGGTCACACACAACATCGCAATGAAGATCAAGGCGAATCATCAAGATCTAATCTTCCCAGACAGACTGTTTGGAATAGAGCTCATCCTTTTGAGCTAATTATTGGTGATCCAGTTGTTGGTGTGAAGACTAGAAGAGCTTTTCAGAATCAATGTAATTATTCAGGGTTTCTATCTGAAATGGAACCTAAGAAAACTGAAGAAGTTCTTTCTGATCCTGATTGGGTGATTGCTATGCAAGATGAACTCAATCAATTTACACAACAAGAAGTTTGGAAGCTGGTACCCAGACTTACAGACAAACCAGTGGTTGGCACTAGGTGGGTATTCAGAAACAAACTTGATGAAGATGGCACAGTGACGAGAAATAAAGCAAGACTGGTAGCAAAGGGTTACTCCCAATCTGAAGGCATTGATTATGATGAGACCTATGCTCCAGTGGCTAGACTTGAGGCCATAAGAATATTCTTGGCATTCGCAGCATTTTCAAACTTTAAAGTTTATCAAATGGATGTCAAGAGTGCTTTCTTGAATGGCAAGCTAGATGAAGAGGTTTATGTAGAACAGCCCCCTGGCTTTGAAGATCCAGATTTAATTGACTATGTCTACTTCCTTTTCAAGGCTGTCTATGGTCTTAAGCAAGCACCAAGGAAATGGTATGACACTCTCTCTGAATTTTTAATTGAAAATGGTTTTGTTAGAGGTGTCATAGACAAAACTCTCTTCACAAAGAAACATAAGAATGATACAATTCTAGTCCAAGTCTATGTGGACGATATAATATTTGGGTATACTAATGATCTGTTGTGCAAGAAATTTGCTAAGTTAATGCAGGGTAAATTTGAAATGAGCATGATGGGTGAGCTGAAGTTCTTTCTTGGATTGCAAATAAGTCAAAGGACAGATGGAATATTTATCTGTCAATCCAAGTATGTCAAAGAGCTCCTCAAGAAGTATCAAATGGAGGACTCATCTTCAGCAAGAACACCATCATCTACTGCTGTTAAATTTGGAGCATGTGAAAATTCTGCTAAGGTAGATATCACAAGCTACAGAGGTATGATAGGCTCATTACTTTACCTTACTGCAAGTAGACCAGATATTATGTATGCTACATGCTTGTGTGCAAGGTTCCAAGCGGATCCTAGAGATGTGCATCTCATTGCTGTTAAACGAATCTTGAGATATCTTAAGGGTACTCCAAATTTAGGAATTTGGTACCCTAAAGAATCTGGTTTTAATCTTGTTGGATATACAGATTCAGACTATGCAGGAAGTGTTGTAGATAGAAAGAGCACCTCTGGGAGTTGTCAATTCCTAGGTGGCAGGTTGGTTTCCTGGTACAGTAAGAAACAGCAAACAGTTTCCAACTCTACAGCCGAAGCTGAATACATAGCTGCTGGAAGCTGTTGCGCTTAGATCTTGTGGATCAGAAATCAGCTACGGGATTATGGCTTTGTACTTGACAAGATTCCTATCCTGTGTGATAATACAAGTGCCATAGCAATCTCCAACAACCCTGTGCAGCACACGAGAACAAAGCACATTGACATTAGGTATCATTTTATTCGAGAGCATGTCATGAATGGTACTGTGGAGTTATTTTTTGTACCCACAGAAGAACAAACAGCAGATATTTTTACTAAGTCTCTTGACGAATCCACATTCACCAGAATTGTTGGTGAATTGGGTATGTTAAACAGTTCTAGTAATTAAACTAGTTAATATCTGAGGTTTGATCTTTAATAATTTACAAGTGATTATTTTGTGAATATTTTCTGATTTAAATCACTTGTATAATTATTTTATCAACTTATAATCTTGCTTGTTAATTCTTAAATCATTGTCATTATCTTCTTAATATTTTCCTACTTACTTCTTTTAATTTTAGAATAATTTTATTTTCTCTAAAAATATTTTTCTCAAATTTTACAAGTGGAAATTAGTGAGAAATCTATTTTTGTTGAAAATTCCTTTTGAATATTTGTGATCTTTTAATAAATCATATTTTCTTTCAAAATAATTTTCTGATAAGAAAGTCATTTTATTCGAAAATATATATAGATTTATTAATTTGCTACAAATGTTTATGTAAATAGTTAATATTTTATTCAATATTTTGTAGTGTTTGTTCTTCTGGTATTAATGTGTTAATTTCGTCAAAAGGACAACCTATTGTATTTTTAGTATTTTATATTTTCTATTTAGTTATTTTAAGTAGTTATATTGTTGTAGATATTTTTGTAAATTATTATCTTTTATCTTTAATATTCTGTAAATATTATTAATACAGTTATTTTTGCATTTTAAAAAAAATATATAAAAATAAAAATTTGTTTGTAAATTATTAAGTTATGTATAGTATTACTATTTTTATTTGTTTCTATACTAATTCGAATTTGAATTTTCTTTTCTTTTTAGTTTTTTTTATTTTGTATAATTATTATATATATTATTTCTTATTTTTGTATATTCTTTTTCATGTGTATATAAATAGTTTGTATAGTTTTTAGAGTTTAGTCACTATACTTGCAAAACTTACAAATAGGTCACTGTACTTGGTTCTTTTGTTGTTCTTCTTATTAACACACACAAAACCTGCAGTTTAAGTATAAATCTTTGTTTTGTGATTGCTGTTAACAGATCTTCGTTTTAAGGACTTAACAATTGACCAATGTTGGTATCAAATTGGTATGTGTCTATACAATTGGTTAGGAACTAATGTTTGATTTTCAGGATCTAACAATTGGAGGACAAGACATATCAAGTGCTAACAATTTCCAATAGTTGGTATCTATCATGCAAGACCTAAAACATGATAAAATAGTTTTGTTTGTATTGGTTTAAACATTAACATACATTGATTCGATTAATATTTATTAATTGGATTTTTACCTATGTTCTTGTTTTGTAAAACCGGCTCAAGATCTATATCTTCCTAAATTCAAAATCTCTTTCTACAGCTGTGATTGCTTACATTGTAAATCTTTTGAAATCACAACTGTACATCATTTCACTTAAGATAAATGCAATATTTTCTCAGAAAACTTTTCAATGTTAAAAATGCATTCTATCTCTATATTGCTCATATTCTGTGATGCAGGTTCATCTACATGGAATTTTGTATTCTCACATGTTTAGTCATAAGGTTATAAACCCAACAACTTTTATCCCAGACTACAGTCAAACTCAAACACATTCTATTTTACCCCCTAAATGGAAGTAACCTATCAGACTAGAGGTGAGTAACTGCACTTGATGCAACAAATAAGGATGTGTGGGATATTCAGTTGGAGAATCACTACCTTATACACTAACCAAAATATTTCATATGCACAAGTGAGATTGCACACACTAAGGATGAATTGACGTAAACCTGTAATCCAACCATTTTACGGTTAGGATTATAAGTTAAAGGTTCTTTAATGAACTAAGAGTCTTTACAGACCTCGAGAGAAGGTATTGATCTCAAATGCGAAATTCAACAAGATCATTATCTAACTCCCCAGAGGGAACATCTCTGGATCCTGCGGGTAACGGATTCGACATAGGTGCGGATCGGCAACTTGTGAACTATGATTCAGATTTTACCTGATGAGTTTAACAAGGTGATGTCTTCACAGACATTAGAAGGGAACCTTGATCTCAATGCTAAATTTATAGATCATTGTTTACTTTCTCAGAATTCAAATCTGAAAACCCTAAAAAGGGAAATTAGCAACTTGTAGATTCTGACTCAGATTCGTCTGACGAGTCCAACGAGGATTTGGGATTTGCGAACTCCCATTGCACCACCAGTGACCTCTCTAGAAGGGGCTATAGTGATTTTTCCTTGCAGGTACACTAAAGGATGTTGGAGCTATGAGTGATATGAGTGAAACACCAGTGAGCAAGAGTGTAAACACAGAGAGAAGTGGGACACTCAACACAAATGAGTGGAGAGAAGAGTGAAACACTTGTGAGGTACACTAAACACTATCACACACTCACAGTGAGGAAGAAAATGAAACTTCCTTTCTAACAAAGCTTTATCAATTGATTTCAATGTACTCTAACGATTGGTATAAATTGGTAACAATTTAGTATCAACTACTTTGTCAACTAGTTGAATGGAGGATTCCTCAACTAAGGGGGAGAGATATATTGAAAAAGATATATTCAAGCTTAAAGCTTACCTTAGTAGGATATACTCAACTAAGGGGGAGAAGTATGGGGTACAAGTAAAAGAAGAGTGAGTTAGAAAGGGGGAGCATTAAAGACTGTGCTTAGGATGAGAAGCAAGTCAAGCAAGTCTAGTTTCTAAGGGGGAGCCTTAGATGAAGAAGCAAAAGATCTTTCATTTGTTATGAAAGTGGAGATATAAGGAGATTTACATCACAATACTATTCTATTAGTCTTTCAATGTACTATGTATAAAGGCTATGTGGAAGAGTAGTAAATTCACCAGAAGTTATAGAAATGGTATTGATTCACCATTGTCTATATAGTAGAAACAGCTGTTTTTCTTTAGTGAGAAAAGCTGTGTTAGAAATGGGAAGTGATTGTAAATCAAGAACTGCTGATAATCACCAATGTAAGATGTGAAGAATTATCAGGCAGTGATATGAAGAATCAGAAATGAAGATGAGTTATCTATTGAAGATCAATTCAGTGCTAGAGGAACAATCATCTATCATTTCATCAACGGAAGATTCTGGAATTGTTAAATCTAAACCAGAGAAATTTTTTTTGTATTATTTACTTAGTTCTTAAAAGTTTTATCTTTTTCTTGTTTAAGTGAGGTAGTTGAGTTATCCTCTAGGTATTTGCTTGTTATTGTCTAACAAACAAATAGGGGGAGATTGAAAGGCATATGATGTAGCCTATTTGTATTTCGAGGATACAACTCAACTTAAACAAGATTGTATTAGTAAATAGTATATAGACTGTCACAAGGAATCTCAGATTGTATTATCTGTCAGAAGAAAAAGATCAAGGTCAATCTACACACTTGAAGAATTACTACATTGAAAGAAGTTCAGACATCTGATCAAGCCTCAGTGAAGTATTCGTTAAAGAAGTAGATTCAAAGTCAATATATGAAGAACAGTCATTGCGGTTAGTCACTCATGAACCAGACAGTACATCGAGTGTCAACATCAAACAGTGGTTGTTTATCATTAACTTCAGTGGTTCAAGCTATCAAGACGGGTATATTAAGAGAAGACAATAACCACAGCCATAAAGTCAAAGATAAAGAAAAGTCGTTGGAGTTAGTCGCTCATGAACCAGATCGTACATCGAGCGTCAACGAAAATCCGGTGGTAATTCTTTATTACTTTCAGTGGTTCGGAAAAAGATTTGAGCTGTCAAAAGATTTATATTAATTCTCTTTTAATTAATATAATTATGTAATTGATTTAATTTAATAAATTAATTCATTCTGAATTAATTTATTTATTAAATTAATTATCATGTTAATTAATTTTGAATTAATATATTAATCTATTAGATTTAATTAATTAGTTTATTAATTAATTAATCATTATTCATTTAAGGGTGATGGCCCAAAATATTCATATGGGAGCCATGCTGGCCCTTTTTACAGACTGAAAACGCTACACCGTCTACCGTGATATGAGGGGTGTTGCGGAACACCGTGTTCCGTATCATGGGTTGTTGCGGAACACCGTGTTCCGTATCATGGGGTGTTGCGGAACACCGTGTTCCGTATCATGGGGTGTTGCGGAACACCATGTTCCGTATCATGCATAATACGGAAGATGGTGTTCCGTATCATGCATAATACGGAACACGGTGTTCCGTATTATGCTAACACGGAGGACGATTCTCCGTATCCCGTCAGTATTTCGGACCATTTTTTTTCAAAATCAGTATTTTGGGCAAAAACTTGTGAAAAATAGGCATTTTGGTAATTCTCTCTTCATTTAAATGATTAATTGATTAATAGTTAATTAAATTAAATATAATAGATAAAGAAAAGAAAAAGAAACAAATCAAATAATAAAAAATGAAATGAAAGAAGTTGCAGGCTGCTTGTACTTGTTTGAGGTCGACAAATCAAAAGAAAAAAAAGAGTAACAGGTTGTCGACAAAAAGAAATGAAAAACATGCATGTTCAAAACTTCACAATCATGTAACAAAAGTAAAAGGAAATTCAAGAGTGTCAAGAACACATGCTTGTCTCATTCCTGTCGGCCAAGTTAATAACGCGCCTTATAGCGCGTGCGCACCACGCGCCTGGAGAAAGATAAGAAACGGGCCGCGCGTGATTCTCACTTCCTGTCCCGAGACTGGGCTTCATTTTACAGTAGTTCAAACTTTGAATCAAATAAATCTTTACAGCCGTTTTCTTTTATTATTAATATTAACAAGACAATCTCAATTGTCTTGACGATTGTCTTGTTAATCTTGATTGTCTTGTTAATTGTATTGCCTATTGTTTTGGCAATATAAATTGATTGTCTTGGAGATTTTGGATTGTCTTGACGATTGTCTTGACAGTACAAAATTGATTGTCTTGGAAGAGCAGATTGTCTTGCCGATTGTCTTGGCAGTACAAAAGAAAAAGAATAGATGCAGGAGACAAAATATATCAAGACAGGCGGCCATACAACTCAGAACACAGAACATAACATTCAAAGAGAAAAACAAGAACAGCTCCATTCTCTCTCATTTTTGAAGACCAACACAGCAAGAGAAAAATTCATAGAAAATCAAGTTCATCTTATTTTTAATATCTGATCCGATAGAACTTGTTTATTTGATACTCTTGTAATATTAGCGAGTTTTTACTCCTAATCTATATCTCGATCTTTATTAACAAATCTAGAAAAATTCATGTCGAATTTTCTAATTTGTTTTTATTAACTAGATATAATTTCTGTACTGTATTTGTAACAAACCCCTCAAGTTAATATAATTTTATATTCAACTTGAATTTTGTTTCATTTAATTCCGCTCAAATTTGTCAAAATATAAATTAAATTTATCTGGACAAATTTCGATTAAACAGTACTGTTTGTATTCAACCCCCCTTCTACAAACATATTGGACCTAACAAAAAGGCAATAAAACAATGTAAAATATTTTGGATACAAAAAAAATGAATTGCTTTTGTGAAAGAATAAAAGGATAGAATTGGAATTTAGAAAAATTCTAAAAATTACACCATATTTGTTGTAGCACCAAATTTGGTATAATTTTTGGTGTCACATCAAATGGTGTAATTTTTGGAATTGGGTTAGAGGACATTTTTACATCAAAATGATGTAAAAGTACATTTTTAGTATTTGGCTTAGAGATGGTCTTAGCTTGGATTCAAAGTGTTGGACACAGTAAGTTTTTAGTTTTATCATTGCATTCTTGCACGCTGGCCGCTGGGAGAATAACAATCAACTAATCAAGTAGATTCTGTCTTCCAAGTGCTTTATAATAATACAGGATACACCAAAGACAAATGCTAAGTATCTCTTGGTTTATCAAAAATACTTTCAGTTGCTGAAAACAAAAAGAATTTCACCTACAAGGAATTATAAAATGGCATGCATCTCTTCAAGAAACTTCACTGTAAAGGGAAAGGTTATTCAAATACAGAGCACAGCCCACCTCGAGTAATTGGAATTACAATCTTTTACAAGTTGGCAGTGAATCAAAAGTTAGTACACCAAATTTTTAGAGTCAAATTTTGTCCAAGTCGATTAAGATAAATATAAAATTACAGATACAACAAGTTTGAAAGCCGTGTGCAAGAATCATTAGGGAAAAAAAAAAAAAATCGTTACAACTTTACTTGGACTAAAATAAAACGAAAGAAACATCCCATGTGTTCATCCGACATATTTGCATTAATAATTCCATGCATTTCTTAGACATAACCAAGGCAAAACACATGATTGATTCGTCCTTTAATTCTCTTTTGGTTTGTACCAACTTGACTTCATCTTCATCCACCTTGTTCAATCAACACATAAACCTTTTCTTAGCCCTAGTGTGTTTTCTCGGTAACAAGAGATCGACTGATATTATGTAATTTTTCTCAGACAATAAGAGGTCGATTAGTTCAGGCAAGCCGGAGGAAAAAATACATAATATCGTAATGTGACAATTTTTCAGATACCAAATCAAACATATCTTCTGTATTTCGCTTAAAAAGCAGGATTTAAGAAGAGTAAAATGTCCGCATACCTTACCTTTATTCTAATAGAGTAGAGTATATATTCTGTGAGTACATAAATTATGCAAACTGACCAAGATAATAAACACATTTTATTGTTTACGTAATCAGTTGGTACTTAATTTTATTCTTGCTATTTTCTGTTTGTGTTTGATTTTCTAGCATGTGCAGTGGTTATAAATTGTTATGTGCACGTAGCTACGCACGAAAGAACCATTGCATTATTCACGATCTGTATTATTTGTCATTTCACTTTGTCTATAATATTTTATTTCTGGGTTGGCATAATAGAAACAGTTGCTACTCCATTTTTATAATATATTTTCATAATGAAACAGAGTACAATATTAATGAACCGAGAGCGGAATCACTAACTGATGAACATTTTAAATTCTCTCCAAAAAACCAGTCCTTGTGAGCTGTGATTAAACCCAATGGCTTTGTGAGCAGAGAATCTATGCGCTGAATGCAGGGGAGGATTAGCCAATTAGTCGCGGCAAGGCTCCTTCCTAGCTAGTCATGGATGCTAATACTCATTCTCATCTTTCGCTAAATCTAAAATTGTTATTCCCAGATTACACACTTGTATAATTGTAGAGGGGGGTTGAATACAATTCTTGATATTTATAAATTTCTGATAAAAACTCCAGAAATCTATACTTAGATAATTGCTTGTAAAAAAATTAATGTACAAACACATAAAAAATCAGGAGGTTAAATGCACTACCTGAAGCTTTTATTCGAAGAAAACTCTGTGATACAAAAGTACACAGCTTCTGTTTTACAACTCTTTACTTTCTAAGAATATTCAATAGAAACCCTAAGCAAAATGTATCTGTTTTCTTAACCTACAAAGAGTTGATACACTTGGTTATAAATCCCAAGTTTTACAAGTACTACTGGAATAAGATAATATTAATCTAATTCTAGTTGACTTGCTACTACACTCCAAATACACATGTAGCCGAAAGGTTATCCTTGTGTTCAGACATGTCTCCTGCACCTTTCTTGTATTCATAGTGTAAACGGAATGCTTCTTTCTTCTGTGTTTCTAAAGTATGGCTGCCATACTGCTTTTTGTATCTACTATCAACCCATGTGATCTGTCAGTCAAACATGTCCTTATCAATTGCTAATCCCCAGCTAATCATAGAAGACAGTGTCAATGATTATCCGTTGATATTGTACACTGACATCCGTTGATGATGTATTGAGCGGTATCCGTTGATATTGTGACTTGAGCTATATCCGTTGATAGAGTGGATTTGAGTTGTATCCGTTGATAGAGTTTTGTCTTCATCTGTTGATACACTTTCACTTAGACAGAATTACATAGCATAGCTTATTTACAATTGGCTACCCTATTCTGCCTATCCGTTGATGGTCAACATGACTGTGGATAAAAACACTATCAACTGATAACATAGAGATACTGCAGTATGCTACAAAACCTCATCCGTTGATGAGCTACCTGTCAACGGATAGAGTTATAAATCCTCATCCGTTGACAGCTACAAAACCTTATACAATTTGATTGATTGTGAAGTTATCATCAAGTACAACATATTCCTAACAATCTCCCCCAATTTATACTTGATGGCAATAAAGCATAAATTCAGGACCTTGATGATAACAAAACATTCCTAAAGATATATAAAGAACAATGCATAAATTGTATTAAGCTACAAAAATTAAAAACTGAAAGTTTGAGAAATTTACAGAGAAGTGCTCCTCTAGACTGAGCAGATTAAGACTGTTTCTTTTCTCTTGTTGGCATCACCCTTGATTTTCCTTCTTTGGCAGAGTTGGACTCAATCTGTATTTGGAGTTGCCTATAGAACGCATCTTCTTCATCAACCTTTGGATTTAGCTTTTGTTGTAACCATCTCAGGTATTGAGAACTAGCATTTGGTAGTTGGTCTTCTAACCTGAAGAATCTCCTGTTACCATCTTCATCCCTGAACTCCATCATCTAGAAGGGTTGAAGGTGGATTTTTTGTCCATTGTATGGGATCTTCATCTTCCTTGGTAGACTTGATGGTGAGTTCCATTCCCTCCTTATCTGTTCTATTCTGTCCAGTATCTCTCCTTTTGCTATCTTGGAGAACCCTGTGTATCTCTTGATTGCAGAGAACACTTTGGTTAAGGTCAGATAATTTTCTCCAAGAACCCTCTGTAGTGGCCATGTCCTTTCCTTTCCTCCCTTATATACAAAGACCAATCTCTCAGGCAAATGTTTATATTTGTCAATTCCTCTTACTTCTGACAATTCATCCAGATAAAGATTCATGCCAGAGTATTCTTCAATATCTGCCTGATAGATAAAATCATCCTTGTTTTCCAAGATTGGTTGCCTGACAATAGCAGGTACCCTAGCAACTTGAATTGGTTCCTTTGAAGGTTGCTTCCTTGGTATCCTTTTCTTCTGTATAGGCTTCTGTTGAGGCTTCAGCAAGAATGAAGGAACCTCAATGAAGTCAAGATTCATTGGTTCCTCTTTAGGTACTATAGGATCACCATGGAAATTCACAGCTGGGTTGAATACTTTTACAGAAATAGATTGTGATGAGCCAACTGTCTCCTTGTTTTCAATTTCTGGAGAGACAGGCCTCCTTGCCTTTGATTTCATTCTCTTAGATTTGGATTTGGGGACTGATTTCCCTTTCCTTTTGGATTTGGGGACTTCCTCAGGTTCCCTCATTTCATCCTCTACCTCATCCATTAACTCTTGAGCCAGCCTTGCTTGCTTCTCATCTGAGTTTTCATATTGATTTTCAGTGCTTGGTTGAGATTTTCTTAGCAGCCTTGAAGTCTCTTCTCTCTTGGCTTCAACAAATCTAGGATGGCTGTTGGATATGTTTAGAACTTTTCCATTCCTTATGATTACAGCCATCCATTCTCTTACACAACTGTTAGTCTTCTCCTTGAATTCCTTAATTTGCTTACCCATCAGTTTCTCTTCATCATCCTTGGGAAATGGAAAGTCCAGTTGTAACTTGTTCTTCCCATTTGCTTTTGGTGGTGAGTAGGGTCTTGCTTTGATGTAGGGTTTAAATTCTTTAACATGAGAAGGCTCAGCATCATAGAATGTAGGAGCCACAATTGCTGGAGTGAGCACCTTCAGAATTGTGGTAGATATTGTTGGAGTTGAGGTTTGGCTAGAGAACAGATTTGATACAATAGATGCATTGATCAATCTTTCTGTCCTCATTATTCTTTCATTGTTATCCTCTTTCTTCCTTTGCAGGGCTTCAATCTTGGCTAGCTTTTCCTCTTCTGTCAAGTTTGAGAAATCAAACTCTTTAGATAGAGCTACTTGTACAGGTTTGGATTTGCTGGGGGAAGCTGTGACAATGAAGTCCTGTGGATTGACCACTATGGTAGGCTGCTGCTCCCCCTCACTTGCTGCTTCCCTTCTTTCAGAAATTAAGATTTGACTTGTAGTTGCCACAGCCTCTTCCACTTTCTCCCCCTTTTTGTTAGCATCAAGGGTTTGACTAGAAGTTGGGGCTGCAACTAACTTTTCTAGCAGTTGGGTTTGCAGTTTTTGATGTTGAAGAAATTGCTCCATCTGGGATTCCATCTTTTCCACTCTTGAGTTGAGTAGTTGCACAGACTTAGCCAGGTTGTCTTCTTTGATGAACCTTTGTTGCAACACCCTCTGAGTGGCTGTAGGAGCTAGTTGCTCTAACTTGGAATCCACAGAGATCTTCACATCCTTGATTTCTTGTTTGACCTCCTCTAAGTTGGATCTCTGAATCACCATTTGCATCTTTTGTAACTTAAGGGAGTCAATTGCCTGTTGAAGAACAACCTTTCTCTGTGAATCTGCTTCTTGGTGCTCAGCCAGGGGAGATTTATATTGCCTTATGATTTCCACATCAAGTTGATGATATGTGTAGTTGTGAGAAAATTTCCAATCATGAATACTGCTACCACCTTCATCTTCAGGGCTCTGGCTGTCTTCATCTTCAGAATCTTCAAATTCTTCACTCTCAGCATTGGTTGGCAGAGCTTCTAAAGATTCCTTAGCTCTAAGTAGAGATTGTGAGGTGTGCACTAGGTGCATTGCCTCCTCTGCTTCCACATTGCCCTGTTGTGCCAGAATTTGATAGGCAGGAAGAGGGTGAGTAAAGGTTTCAGCATCCAAAGAAATGGAGTCAATCATGGACTGATATTCTCTTTCAAATTCCATTTCCTTGGCTGCATCCTCAACCTCCATTGACTCACTAGCAATGGCTGCTTCTTCCATCCTTATTTCTCCTGTAGTCCCTTCTCTCCTCTCATCTCTCTTTTCTTGCATCAAGGGCTCCCCTTGGCTCACACCTCTCACACCCTCACCTTCACCTACTAAGGTGGAACTCTCAGTCTCTCCTTTTGCCTGACCGAAAGAAATGGCCAGCCTCTCATTATTTAGCTCTCCTTTTGCCTGCTCACAAGGCAGCCTCTCACTCCCTTCCCTCAATCCTAAAAGTGTTTCAACTACTGAGAACTCCTCCACACTTGACACAGGAATGTCAGATATAGCACTGGTAGAGTGAGTTATCAACGGATAAGGAATATCCGTTGATGGAGTAGTTATAGTTGTCAACGGATGGCTAGACAGAGGCGCATCCGTTGATGGAGAAACACTTGTCAACGGATGAAGGATATCCGTTGAGGAAGGAATAATTTTATCCGTTGAAGAGAAAACCAACACTGAATCTGTGGAGATTTATTTTAAGTTCGAGGCCACAATCTGTGTTGAGAATTCTGGAAGGGAAGATTGATGGTCCAACAAATCATCTAAAAGATGATGACCACCAATTGCAGAGTGGGGCTTCTCCAAGAATCTTAAAGATGGAGAATCAGGAATTGATGTAGATATCATATCCACATCCAGAGATGGAGTTGGTGATGGTGGATTGTAATGTGTATCGATTTGAAGATTAAGATCAAGGGGCTGTGACCACATCAAACTGAGTTTGAGAAGGTACAGTTTCCTGTACTGTGTGTGCACCCTGTGATTCCCCTGTGGTTTTAGATTTCACTCTTCTTTCATAGGTTTTTGAGAGTGGGCTATTTGTGTCTCTAACCCTCTTGTGCAGTGTTCCTTGTGGGGAACTTGATTCAGTAGTCACACTCTGTTGAGAGAGTGTAACTAGAATTTGGCTTGTAGTTACATTAGCAGTCTTTTGAGAGACTGAAATGGTGGTTGCACTCATCTCTCCTTCCTTATCCTTAGGGCTTCTTTGATGTTCACCCTGTCCCTCACCACTCACTACCACCTTCACACTCCCCTCAAGAGTTTTGGTAGATTTTACAATAGGTGTCTTTTGAAAGACACTTGAGGTTTGCTTACTAGAATGTGATTTTGGAACTCTGGATTTGGTCACTTTGGTAGGAGCCTGTTTGGTCACAACTACAGACTCCATTGTGACACTAGAAGGAAAAGAAATTTGGGGGTTGGAGATAGGGGTTTCAGAGTTAGAAATAGTTACCTGAACAATTGGTAGATATACCAATTGTACTCCTGCATTGAGGTTCATTCGAATTAGGTCACTTAAGACTCTCTTCTCCTGAACAAAACATTGGAACTTGCTATCCGGGTTAGCAATGGATAGCTCATTCTCAGATACATGCAGTGCTAAGAGCATTAAAAATCTAGCAAAGTAGATATTCTTGCTCCTAGTTTCCTTTTTACCTAACTTTGCAGCTATCTCATACATAACTATTGTGCCAAAATTATAGAATTTATCATTTAAGAGCATACACATCATAGTTAGCATGGACTGGGTAACAGCATCAAAATTACTAATTTTGCCTAAAAAAGTTTTAATGAAGGCATCACAGAAATAGCTCCATCTCTGACAAACTCCAATTGAGGGATTCCTCTAGCAAGATCCTTTCTTACCAAATCATTCATAACTTTAAAATTCAGATGTGACAACTTCTTATGCCATAGCCAACTCTCATCCTTACTTGCTTTGCTGAAGAGACAAGTAATGGATTCTGAGCATGCTGAATTGAAGTCAGCTATGTAAACATTTCTTTTCCTAAAGCCTGTCAATACCACATTGTTGTCTTCCTTGGCAGAAACAACACAGGCTTCTTTTGTGAACTTTACTTCATAGTCTTTGTCACAAATCTGACTGACACTCAGCAAATTGTGCTTCAAACCTTCAACTAAAGCCACTTCTTCAATGATGACATTATCTTTTGAAATCAGGCCATATCCCTTAGTATATCCTTTGCTGTCATCTCCAAAGGTAATTCTAGGGCCAGCTCCTTCCTTGAACTCTGTGAGGAGGGTTGAATCTCCTGTCATGTGCCTAGAGCATCCATTGTCTAGGTACCATAGATTCCTTCTATTTCCCTGCACACATTTCAAAAACAAATCAAGTTGATTTTGGTACCCAAGCTTCCTTGGGTCCTTTCTTGTTAGCCTTTGACTTTGTACTCTTAGCATTCTTCAACTTAGGTGTAGATGCTTGAGTGATGGGGTTTGACAAATGCTCATTTGCATGAATATTGGATGCATGCATGTGTGGAAAATTGGCATACATATTATTCATGTTAGGTATGTTCCATGACATTTGTGGCACATTCATACATTGAAAGTAAGGATTAGACACATATGGCATGTTCACATATGGATTTGAAAAACTAGCATTTTGATACAAATCAGGCATAACAGGCATTGCAGGCATACATGGCATTGGTTGAGGTACATGAACAGGAGCCTTGTTGACAATCTTGCAATTAGAAGATAGATGATTGACACTATTACAATTACTACAAGTTTTCCTAGGAGCAAACTTGTAAGGAGAGTAATTGTTTTTCTTGTTGATGCCTATCTTACCATTTCTGTTCTTTTTCTTTTTATCCTCAATTTCTACCTTTTCATTATCTGATTTACCAACAGCCTTTTTGTTGTGTAAATCACCTGCCTTAGCCTTCCCACTGGATTTGGTTTTGCTGCACTCACCACTAACAAAATTCTTGTTGACTGGACCATACTTGATATCCAGTTTCCTAAGTTCCTTCTTACTAACAAACTTTTTGTTAGTCGACGGATACCTCTCATCCGTCCCTGTTTCCGTCCCTTGGTTCCGTCCCTGTTTCCGACAATTGCAACACACTCGACAAATATGTATGTATGGAAACAAATATGTATGTATGGAAAGGGAACCCTGCAATCCTCACCACATAAATTAGCCATAAGCTACAAGCGCATGCAATCTGTTTTCTTGTCTCTAAGGGCAGCTAGCTTCAGGATAGAGAGAGGAAATGGACCAACTTGTATGTTATTCAAATTCAATTCAATCATATAAGAATTCAATGTACACAACAACCATTTAATTCTCGGGGTACCATTCTTTCTGTAGTACGAAAATCGATCAGCTCAAGTATAAACTATCTCCGGTGACATTAAAAGTGGATCCACATTCTAAATTATTGCGAGTACATCTGAATAATAGATTTTTAATAAAGCATCTCTAGAAACAGGTATACAAAGAGATTTCTAGTCCTTTGCGTAAAAGATATGTCAGCGAATGCAGCTTAGTTTTGCACAAGAATGCAAATACTGTAAATATGCCTGGTAAAATTAAATTATCGCTGTTCTGTATGATAGATTCACCAAGAATAGGAAGCACTTTAAGGTACTGATCAGGACCTTTATTGTTATATTGTTCTACTTACATTTTCATGGAGAGGAATTTTAAGTTTAATTTAAGGGGTGCGTTATTTAGCAAACATATGCTAAAGTACTGTTACTTAACATATGGTCTCTCAACCGTTATAGGGTTGATCCAACGGCTTTGATTAAAAAAAAAAAAATATTGTACAGCAGAAACTTTCCGCGGTACGATCAAATTACCAAAATGCCCCTGCTTAGTAGAAAGCACGGGAGTATTTTGGTAATTTGCCCGTACCACGGAAAGTTTTCGCGATACGGTGAACAATAGATTTTTTATGTGAAAACATGGGCATTTTTGTAATTACCTCGTACTGCGGAAAGTTTGTGCGGTACGGTGTTGATTTTTTTTTTAAACCCCAGCTTCCAACGGCTGGGACACCATATGTTGTGAAATAGTAAACTAGCAAATGTTTGCTGGGGAACGGGAGCCTAATTTAAGCCCACATGATTGACTTGAAGCAGAATGGCATATCCTTGAGGCTAACATTGTGGACATATGGAGCCAGGGTCCAGTGTTATGGTCCAGTTTACGGTATGAGGGCACGTTCAAAAACGTTATCTGTATTCTTGTGGGGGGTAGGGGTGTTAAAGGACCCAAAAAACACAAGGAGCCCATAGGGAACTCACTTTTTGGAATGGAGAAATTCCTGATAAGGTGCACTATCACTTCTCAAGAAGATAATTATTGAAAGTGAAGATAGTTATTGCATACAAATTGCACATGCATTCTACATCATACTGTCCCTCTACTTACTAAGCCATCCAACTTGATCCAAGATTACTGGACGATCAAGTTCCTCTGTTTTTGTGTTACGAGTGATCAACTGAATCTGATAAATATCAAGTTGATGATTCGGGGTTCGAATTTTCTATACTTTAGAACGAGATTTAAGATCAGATAATGTTATTCTATGGTGAGCATGACCAGGCCCGGTCCAGGTGCAGGTCCACCAGGACAACTGCCCTGGGCCCAAAATTATTGGGGGCCCAAAATTCTGAAAAATCCTTCAGTAGCTTTAGTATAGGTCTTTTTGTTTCCAAAAAAAAAAATAATGCTCTCTGCTCTCACTGCAGGCTCTCACTGCTGGCGACTGCTTCTCTGATCTCTCGAGTTCACAGTCACACACAATGAAATTGATTCTCTCTTTCAAAAATCAAAGGTACACAATTAAATTTGTAATATATATATATATATATATATATATTATACATATAATTAGGAGAGATTTAGGGTTTGTATTCTTATTCAATTTTAAAGTTTTTTTGGTGATAATTTGATGCTTATAATTTTATTCTCATTTACAATTTAACAGCTAATTATCAAGGTTAAAGCAATCATCTTGGAATTGCATGACCTTCGAGAAGTCAGTGCGGATAAGTAACTACACTTGTCTAATATCAACTTTTTAGCCTCAGCACATGGCTTGATTCTAACTTCCAAGTGATCCTGTATCTAGTTCTAGGATGGTCGTATATGCAAGCCACGAATAAATTTGTACAACTTTCTTGTTGTATGGGTCCAGTATAGATATTTTTTTCACATTCACTCCAAACTCCAAAGGAGATTTTCTAAAGCCCAGATCAATTAGGACTGAATTTGGTTGTGGTATGAAGGGGGGAGGGGGGAGGTGTTTTGCCCGGCCCATGAGTCAGTTGATAAAAACTGAATTACCCTGTCAGTTCTGTCCTATGGTATCCTGAGTTTCGGATCCTAAGCTTAACACAAGTGATTTTTGCACAATCTAAATCCATGGTAAATATTTTAAAATTGTGTCTACTGCTAAGAAATCACAAATACTTACTCATATCTTAATATGTCAAACACATAGCAAAATATCAAAAAGATTTCATTAAAAGAGTCAAACATGAATGATGGACCTTCTTCTGTATAAACAATTTGTCATGAGACCAGCCTGAATTTTATTTTGAACTAGATTGCTGCAGATCAGAGGAAATGTTCATTTTAAGTATGAAGGATCTGATTCAAGTTTCATACCGCACCCATGTTTTTTAATGTTCGGACAGGTACGAGGACAAAATCGAATAGTCCGGGTGATGAAGCTCCAGCCTCCAGGTACAAATGAAAATCCTCATTAAACCATCAAGAAAATTGACCAGGATTCCAGAAAAGCAGTTTATGAACAAGAAATTTTCTTCACTCTTTATTAATTCTTATATTTTAATTTCTAAAATCCTTAGACAAGAAGTATAAAAAATGAGATGGGATCTAATGCTGTGAATAAAAAACACAATGCAAAAATTTGCAATTTGCAGTAGTTAACTGCCAAAAAGTACGCAAACATATGAAGAAAAACTAACAAGATCTTTTGGTTTAGAGCAAGTCCAATGCTAAAGCTAAAATGGCTATAGCTATTGCTATAATTTGAGACCAAAAAGTAGTTTTTGGTCTTAAAATACAACTATTACTCCAATGCATAGTTCTCAAATAGGACTAACTACATTCAAACTAGCATTTAAAGTGTATTTTAACATTTTTTGATAATGAATAGAATTGTGTGGTTGGTTGGAGATGATGTGCCAAGGATGGCTATAACCATTTTTAGTCTTAAATATAGGACCAACTATCCATTTATGCTATTATAGAACTAAGTATAGCTATGCATTGGAGTGGTGATTTTGCAAATTTAGTTATATATTATAGCTATAGGACTAAGTATATTTATGCGACTTGCGGGACTAGTATTCATCTCTGGCTAACCTAGACTAAAATTAACTGACAAAGATCATTGCTCATCTCATTTTCAATATATCAAATAATGTTCGACGAACATTCTCCGATGAAAAGAAAATATCATTCACCTGTATCAATACATGTACGTTCGACATCCAGTACTGGAACTTGACAGATTGGACATTTTCAGGATCCACATGTAATATGTATACGTACGTCCAGTATAGGTGCTTGACATATTGACAGATTTCATCCTTCACCTTAATAAGTATATGTACGGACGACATCTACTATAGGAGCTTGACATATTGGACATATTCCACTATGTTGTTGCAGCCATTGAGCGCATTTGTAACAGGTGCACATGTGACCACATCTGAATGAAGATATAATTTATAGAGTTATACAAATGTGTGTGGATATAATTGAGGTGGTGTTGAATAAAATTTATTAGAGGCTATTTTCAGGTACCTGTAAAGGAGAGAATCAACTTCTGCATCAGAGCAAAGGCAACAAGTTCCTTTTCTTGGTATTCTATCAATAGAACCAGTTCCTTTGTTTACAGCTGCAAGAGTATCAATTATTAGGTAAGATCCTACTTTATAATTGCAAATATAATGTGCATAGAATATATACTCACGTGAATGACTTTTAACACTTTCAACCTCCCGCATCATGAAATGCTGAAATTTCACCTGCATCTCCATGCAGGTGTGTAACGATTTTCGCAGATCAAATATCTCCTTGTGAAGTTGCTCCATGTGTCCTCTTAAATCAGTTATGAGTTCCATCTCCTGTTACATTACTGAATTAGCTCTACATTGATTGAAGGCCTTGCTGAAGGATAAAGTAAACTGCAAAGGGTTAAGGGATGTTAAACTCACAATTGAAGAATGATTACTCCTGAGAGAAGTGAACTGCTGACTTTCCAAAGGTGGAGAAAGATATGGTTGAAGTGGTGTAGATGCATTATTCTCTTGGTCATGACTCCATGGACCAAATATATCTAGTGAAGCGGAAGTCATTGAAGGAGTTTGATTTGAATATTCATCACCGTCACTATGTTTTCTTCCCTCTGGACTCTCATCTTCTTCCTCTTCTTCTGAATAGCATTTAACGCCTCCTTCTTGCTCATTTACTTCGTGTGCATACTTTTCCTCATCTTCATCCTCTCCTTCTAGATGGCATTTGACATCCCCCTCATGCTCATTTTCTTCGTGTGCACACTTTCCCTCTTCTTTTACCACCTCTTCCTGCTTTACTTGTTCTGGGTGAACACCTGTCATAAGTGGTGGTCCTTGAGTGCGTGATATCATGAGTTGGTCTATTTTGTTCCGCATTGCGCTGGAAAGAAAACTTGAAACATTTTTCCTGCATACATAAATCAACAGTCATACTTGTTACTTGGTTCCGGCTTTTGATGATGGAATTGGAATATATAAATCATGTTGCCAATTACATTTTTATTAGTATACATAAATCAACAAATAAATTTGCTACTTAATTTCCTACTCGTGACAATTGAATATATAGATATTGATGCCAAATTCATTTACTGCTAGTTTTCAGGACGTGCATTTAAAAGCAATTATCTACAGCTTCTTGCATCATAGTCCCCAGTTATTTGGTTACCAGTGTAATACAGAAAAGCTCATGTAGTTTCTGTTCAATGTCTGTGATATCTCAGCATATGTGATTTGCATATATTGAACAGTCAAGTATCAGCATGGTCATATGTGATACGATACAATTTAATAAATGTTTATTGTTTCATATCCAAACTTTTAGCATGTTAATGACCATGTTAGTCCCAGTGCCGTATTAGCTCAGTCAAGTATATCACAGATGCCTGTTCTGTTTATACTTCATCTTGATACAAATGGTGTTTGTTTTCCGTTCTATTTTAAAAACTGAGGTAGGGAATGCAAGGAAATTGTGGTAAAAAATATAAATTGACATTAGAATTTACTTAGGGGTACCTTTCAAGTAGTTGCTTAATATCTCCATTATCATTGAAAGGATCAAGCATCTCCTCGTACCTCTCTTGCCTGAGACATTCCCAATCACTCCGTGGGCGACAAACATCATATATCCAATCCAGATTAGGTTCTTCTACATTCTGATCAGATTGATCCTCTTCCCCTTCGCTCGGTTCTTGAGATAAGTTACTCTTCCAGTCGGGAAAAGTTTCAGCCGCATTCCTTTTATCTAGTTGCTCTTCCCAGTCAATCTTCAAAAGTGGATTTTCCTCTACCAATTCATTCAGGGATACTATTGACTGCTCATCATCAACTTTCTCTTCAGCTTCATTCCTGTCTTTCCACTCATCAGGGGATGTTGCATTTTCGACAGATTTTTGAGATTTTAAACTTCCGGTGTCAAAGGCCGTGTCTTGCCACAAAACACCTAGATTAGGACTCACTTCTTTATAAGTGGTTTCTGCATAATGAAGTTCAAGGGCATTCTGCTGTGGAGTTACTACCTCATGACGACTAATATCTATTTTAACCCGATCAGAGGTAGACCAAGCCTCCATTTCTAGGGCCTCATTGGATACATCCTGATTCTGGACAAGACTTCTCAAGTGAGTTTTTTCCCATGAATGAATAATATCTTTGAGTGACCGGGGGGTCGGAGGGACAACATTTACGGTCTGCTTGACGTCATCTTTTACGTTATTGCATGTGGAGTTTAAGTTGACATCAACCATCAATTTACGAGGACTTCCAAGGTGAGTAACTTCAGGGGGATGAATCTCTTCTTTGTGCTGAGTTGAGGTAGTAGGATTTACTGCACAACTGGTGTGATCTACCACCTCTTTGATTTTAACGGAGGTAGAAGGAATATCCACTTTAGGGATAGAAGGATTATCCATTCTACGGGTAGAAGCATTATCCAAGATAGGGGTAGAAGGATCATCCACTACCTCTTTGAGTTGACCCGAGGTAGAAGGATTTTTAATGTTAGGGGTGTGATCTACTATCTCTTTGCATTGACAGGAGGTAAAAGGAATTTTCACAGTAGGTGTGTGATCTGCAACCCCTCTGAGCTGAGTAGAGGATGGGAATTTATGCAGATCATGCTCGTCATTTATCAACTCTCTACGAGGACTTGAGCTAACTGCATTTTGCTCTAATACTGTGTTAAATCTCTCCCTGAATTCATTTTTAATTTTTGTCAAGAGAAGCTGTAAGCTAATGCAGTTTCATGTGTAGAACAAGACTAGTATAGGCTTTTAGAGCAAAAAAGGCTCAGTGAAATGTACCATTGATGAGAAAACATAATCCATTTCATATAAGGCGACAGGCACAAGCACAAGATATAATAATATGAAGAAAGAAACACTATTAATCAATTCTTAGAAATGGCTGCCAAGCAAGTAGAAGCTTCCCAATTTATTTTGTTGCTCGAAAGTCATGTCAGGTAAACCGCAAAACAAAAAAAACATAAATGCTGAACATATCAAATGACAAACTTAAAATGAAGATTCTTTTTACCCTGTTCATAAAATTCAAATCTGTGATTTTAGTAATGATTTCAAAGTGATCCATCTTTCCATTTCCAGAAGAGTTGCCGCAATAGAAAACATGTACGGAGAAGACTACAAGATGCTTGATCAATATACGGTATCCCAAATGTGGATATGAGAAAGGATATGTACCTGAGATGCATGACGCTGGATCCTTTCGATTGCTTTTTCCTATCAGATACAAGTGAATGTATCTGCTCACTATCTCTTAATTCTTTGTCGTGAAGTATGTTTCTAACTTTAAGCATAGCCTGTTGATCATTTCAGGTAATGGTTAAATGCAGATATATAAGTTCTCTAGCACTGGTCTCTACTGAGTCCCAAACCCTCCTCTTGTTACCACGAGAAGAGGGTACCCACTAAGCTGACAATTATATTTCCTCCATTACAAAATAGAATAACTAATAACATAAAGAATACAACTATACCTGAAGGCGGCCTCTGTGTGAGAATTTCGAAACAGCTTTACGCTCCCCCAAGCGTTGGACCTCCTGGTGTCTATCGCGCTCCAATTGCATAAGAAACTCATTGAAAGCTTTGTGCCCTCTAACTCGTGGTGAGGCTGGAATAGCCTCATGACCTCTGATGTCAGGAGCATGGTGGTCAATAGATCCCAAGCGTTGAACCTCCTGGTGTCTATTGCGCTCAAATTGCATTAGCGAATCCTTGAAAGCTCTGTGCCCTCTAGCACGTGGTGTGGCTGGCATAGCCCCATGACCCCTGATGTCAGGAGCATGATGGTCAATAGACGTTTGAACTCTAGGCAAAGAAAAATTCACAACTAACTGCTCATTGCTTTCTTCCCCACATTTTAGTTTCTTGATTATATCAGCCACCCTCATTCTCTCCTTTTCTGTTGAATTAGAATCCCTACTAGGACCCGTCCTATCGGATTCCGAATCCGAAGATTCCTCTGTCATGGAAGGGGCTTCTGATTTTTCCGCAACAGATTCCGAAACGCTTGAATTTCTAATTTGTCCATCAAGAAACTGTGAATTCTCTGTAATTGTCGAACCTGAATTGCTCCTACTGCTACATGAAGAAGAATTGATGTAATCGTTTTTCGTAAGAAAATTCTTGGACTCTGCTTCGAAAAATCTCCATTTCTGGACAAGTGATGAAACACCTTTAGATGTTTCTTTTTCAAACACCTCTCTGGCCGTAGCCCACTTACTTTTATTATTTTCTAGTGATCGAGCCATAACAGAATCAGCTGCATTTCCAGGAGATACAGAAACGCAAAAAGGAACTAAATCTTTTAGGTTTTGCTGAGTACATGCATGACCATTATTCTTTTTTCTAATTCTATTTTCTCTACCATTATGGTCTCTCAAAACACATCCAAATGGACTAGATGAAATTTCAACTTCAGAAGAGGCCATAAAATTTCCGAAACCTCGAAAAACTTTTCGAGATTTTACCACAAGAACAAGAAAGATTAGCCCTTCATGCAAGGGGTTGATGGGTGTCAAGACAATGGGGAATCCATTTTCAAGAAAATGTTTTAGGTGGGGGTTTTTGGACAAACCTTAATTACCACAAGACAGGTTTTGATGATACAATGTTGTATTTCTCTGTTGTGTTTCTTTTCTGGATTGTGTTTCAAAATGCTAATAATAGAAAGAATGAGTAACAAACTTGAAGGTTTTATGGAGTATATGAATCCATAAGAGGGAGAAATTTATGGTAAAAATTGGTGTTTCAAAAGGCCCCAACTACTCTGTTACATCAAAATTTTAGCTACTATTTGACTGTATCTAATAGCTGCTGATCAGGGATAAGAAAATTCAAATTTTTGGATATATAGAAAACAAAAATCTTGGATACAAGATTGCAAGATTCGTGTTTAATATTTATAGATTGTAACGTTTGCTTTCTCAATTAATAGATTTATTTTATGATTTGACCATAGTTTTGCTACTTTTTGATAAATTTTGTATCCATGGATATCAAAAATCTAAAATTTTTATATATGAAAATCTAAAATTTGTAAAATCATTTGATTACCTTCTTTATTTTTTAGGTATATACTATTTTCATCTCGTAACATACACTTTTTAATTTCTGTCGTATATACTATTCGCATCTCATAACATATATTTTTCAATTTCTATCTCGAATATACCATTTACATTTTGTAACATACACTTTTTAATTTCTATCAGCAACACCAAAACGTACATTTCAATTATTAGTATTGACTAGCTTATAACCCGTACAAAAGATGGGTTACTTTTAATTTTTTATAATTTGTTTATAATGTAGTATAATATTATAAATATTAATTTAATATATTATTGGAAGAATTCGAACCTTACATCTTTGTACATAATAATAATTATTAGTATTAAATATAAACTAGCTCTATAAATTAATATGTTGTTGGCGAGAATTGAACCTTAGACCTCTATATATAACAATTTTTAGTGTTGTTGAATATAACGGTCAGGATATATTGAATTGAAGATCAAACGGTTGTGAATGACAGATAACCAAAAATAGGGAATAATCAAAAAAGGGGTTAACCAAATTACAAATTATACTTCTTTCGCTTATTATAGTATAGATAATATAGATTAATAGAGTTTTTTGGATCAATATCAAGTGCAACACAAAATAATTATAATTATATTTTAGAAAAATATAAAAAGAAGTTAAATTCGATAATCTTTGGTTGCAAAATGTTTTCTTTACAAATATTTTTAGAAGATAATAAAATCGTAAAACAATTTAAAAATAGTAGTATTTTTGATTAATTTTTCTTTAAAATTATAACTAATTTAACTATTTTTGGATACTATTCATATGAATAGTGATTTCGGATACTATTCATTTTCCTCTTAATTTGACATTCTTAAATATTCAGCTTCCAATTAAATAGAGGATATCAATACTGCTCTAAACTCAATCACACCTCTTGAACAGTTTTTCTGAGTTAGATTCTTCGATTCTTTCGTGAAGTGTTGACGCATAGTGCAACTGGTCTAGTTCACAGACGACTAACATTCACTCGTGGTCTTCATATCATGTCTTTAAGAACACTGCTAAGAATTGTGCAATCATAAAAACTTTATCACTGGAATCTTTTGGCCCTTCAACTGAATCATCTGTACATCTTATTTTATCATTGAGGCTTGATCATTTTAATGAACTTCTTTCAGCGATTTTATCCTTGTTGGTGCCTGTTTTTCAAATTTCACGATCCCTGTATATAGTTAATATTATTTATCTTTTATCCTAGTTGAGTTATATATGTCCTCTATTACACATTACATTACATTATGCTTTACAATCTCCCCCTATTTGATTGTTAGGGTTTGACAAGCAAATTCCTTGAGGATAACTCAACTGATACAACAACAAAAACTAAAGTACAAAGATAAATAATATTAAAGTGCATTCTGGATCATATATATATATTTTCCAGATTTCTAAAATTAACTAAGTGCAAGACAATTTTTCCTCTAGACTAAACATATCTTCAAGTATGCCTTTGCTTTCTTTTCACATAGCACTAATACTCCCATTAGCTTTTCCTTTCCCAAAATAAAGTTAATTCCGTGTCAACAACCTTTTCCTTGCCCTTACGCCTAGTAGATTTTTCTAGGTCATCCACCTTCTCCCCCTCAGTTGGGTTATCCTCCAGTGTAGTAGGATGTGGAGTTGGTAAATTAGACGAAGTTGACTTTACCGAGGAGTTGATTGCATCATTAAACTGGGTTGTCATGGTATTCAATTGAACCTGGAATACATCATGTTGAATAAGTTGCAAATTTTTGATTTCTGCAATGGACTTACAGATATTTGGCAACTCTTTCTCCATTGTTTGGACCCGTGTAAGGAGTCTGCTGTATTCCTTTCTGGTTACAGGTGCATGTGGTTGAGTAGGTTGCTCACTCGTACGTTCTGCAGGTGTTTCACTCAACACTCTATATTCACTCGGTTTAGTGGTTTGGGTGACACTTACATGTTCTGTTCCTGTTTCCCTCAACTCTTCTCCAGAGCTTCCACCGATATGTGTACCTGCAAATGAAATCATCCTAGCCCCTTTTTCAGAGGTCACGGATGGTGCAATGAAAGTTCGTGAGCTTCCATCATCGCATGAAGCGAGTTGCCGACCACTGGTAAAGAGTGGTAAATCTCAAAAGAGATCCAGAGATTTTCCCTCTGGGAGGTTAAACTTGAATCGATTATATGGCACAAAACCCAAGTTTCCCTCGTATGTCTGTGAAGACACTTGGTTCACAAAAGAATCACCTACCGATGGATCTTTCTGTAAAATGGAAGATTCACCAGCAGTTATTGAGGTAGGTAATTCCACCTCGGATGCCTGTGAAGGCATTTGATCTTTAGGAAGATCATCAACCACTCTATGTTCCGTGAAATGGAACTCAAGATAGTTGCTCCCGTCAATTCAACCTTATTCACATTTTCACTCATTTGACTAGGAAGAATTGTTTCAATAACAGTTGCAGTTACCTCACGTTCATTTGGTTTACTTCTTTTAGAATGAGGTAGAGCTGCTGATGTAACTAACTCCTTATGTGGTGCTGTTGAGGCACTATCTCCCTCAAAAGTGTTGATGGCTGGTCATTTAAGTGACAATTGAGGTGTAGGAGTTTGTTGTGTTTGTGTTTGCATTTGTATAATGGGCTCTTCGACCTGTGTTAGAGTCGGTGGGATTTCCTGCTCTTGGTCGGGTAAGATGGCCACTAGGGGCTGTAGAAACTGTATTTCCTGTGACACAATAGGGAATACAGAGGTTAGAATAGCAGGGATTGAAATATTACCTTGTCGTATACCTGCTCTCACAGGTCTTGGTAACAACGGAAGTGGAACAGTCTTTAGATATTCAGTTAGGACTGTAGGAACATCCGTATAGTTCTTTTTGCTTATGTAATTAATTACATCCGTCTTCATGTAAGAACATTCCACCGTTCGACCATTTTCCAAGCGTACCCTGTCTTCATCATTCAAAAAAGCATTTAATATTAGCTGTAGAAACCTTGGATATAGACATTTGACATTTTGAGTCCGAACATCTCTTTTTCCTAAGTGTTTCATCTTTAAAATGATTTGACCAAGCACTATTTTTCCAAAATTAATCCTCAAATTATTGGCGACCGCATACCCCAATTTTTGAATAAATTCAGGTATTCGATCTTGATTTGTTCTATCTGAGGAAAAAACATGGTTAAGAGTGTGAAAGAAGAAATTCCAGTACTGGGTTAGAAACGTTCTTGAAAGATTACCAGTATTGAAATTGCCATCTTGGTACCTTATAAAACGAAAGAACATTTCAATCTATTCAGGTGTAGGATCAGAAACAAGATTTTCCATAAGAAAATGAAGAATTCGATTAACATCTCGTTCAGTGACCCTAATCGACCTACCAAACAGTCGATATGTGATTGCACACCCGTCCTGTCCAGAAGTGTTAACCGCGCTGCAATATAGTTCACGCAATGCATCATGGTTAAGCTGCACTGGTGTAACTAAAGCATAGCAAATTAATGAATGTTCATTCAGAAATTGTGTCCAAGCCCGAAATTGCTCATCCAGAATGGTTTCGATTTGCTGAATGGAAATAGGATTAACTTTAGCAATTAAAAAACTTCCCTGCAATGCCATTTTCAAAACTTTGAGGAAATTCAAAAACAAGGGTTAGTTTTTATAAAGGACGATGTCTAAAGCAAGAATATGAAATCCGATCTAAAAACCACCAGCTAGATTGAGAGATCTTTCCGATCAAAGCTCGAAATATTCAGCAATTGTGTGTATATGCTCTGTATATCTGAAAAATGATGATGTTAAACACAAACAAAAACTCATCATTTATAAGGTTTCAAGGTTTAGTGGGTTAGGTGTGATAGTGACAGGTTATGTTGAAGAAAATAACACCATTCAATAATTTCTCACCTAAAAACCTAATTAGCCGAAAAACATCTTATCACTGAAACCTGTCAGCCGAAAAACATCTTATCACCGAAACCTATCAGCCTATACACATATACACATATTTAATACTTCTAATTATTATGGATTTAAAAATAATCACGCAGTAAATCAAGAATTAATCCACAATTATCAGATAAACTCACAATTAAATAGAAATAAAATTAACAAAATATCATTAATTGATATATGTCAATAAAATATTTATTTAATTATGCTACAATGATATCTCCAGAATAATCATGCAGATAAGCAAATAAAACAAACAAAATCCAGAGAATGAAATTCACTGGCTGCAAGCAAATTGAACAGACATTTTAAAAGATCATGTGAAATTTAACATACCAAGCTCACTTACCAACCTTGAAAAGGTTGCTTCATCCAAAGCTTTAGTAAAAATGTCTGCCAACTATTTTTCACTAGGAACAAAATGCAGTTCCACAGTGCCTTTCATCACATGCTCCCTGATGAAATGGTATCTGGTGTCTATGTGCTTGGTTCTAGAATGCTGCACTGGATTCTGTGATATTGCAATTGCACTAGTGTTGTCACAGAAAATTGGGATCTTTTCAACTTTAACTCCATAGTCAAGTAGTTGATTTCTCATCCATAGAATCTGTGCACAACAACTCCCAGCTGCTATGTATTCAACCTCTGCAGTTGAGGTAGATACTGAGTTCTGCTTCTTACTGAACCATGAGACCAGCTTGTTTCCCAAGAATTGACAGGTTCCTGTGGTACTTTTTCTATCCATTTTGCAACCTGCATAATCTGCATATGAGTAACCAATTAGATCAAAACCAGAATCTATAGGGTACCAAATGCCAAGGTTTGTGTTCCCTTGAGATATCCGAAAATCCTTTTAATAGCTACTAAGTGAGATTCCCTAGGATCAACTTGAATTCTAGCACATAAACATGTAGCAAACATAATATCAGGTCTACTTGCTGTTAAGTATAAAAGAGATCCAACCATGCCCCTATAGCTTGTCATGTCCACCTTCTTTTCCTTAGTATTTAGTTCAAGCTTAGTGACAGTGGCCATGGGTGTTTTTGCAGAAGAGCAATCTGCTAAATCAAACCTTTTTAAAAGATCATAAATGTATTTTGTTTGACTTATAAAAATTCCCTCATTCACTTGTTTAACTTGTAAACCAAGAAAATAAGTTAATTCACCCATCATACTCATTTCATATCTACTTTGCACGAGTTTGGCAAACCTCTTGCAAAGTTTCTCATCTGTAGACCTAAATATTATATCATCTACATAAATTTGGACAAGTATCATAGAGCCATTGACATTTCTATAAAAGATAGTTTTATCAACAGTACCTCGAATGAAGTGATTCTCTATAAGGAACTGTGAGAGTGTGTCATACCAGGCTCTAGGTGCTTGCTTCAGGCCATAGAGTGCTTTGAGTAGAAAGAACACATATTCTGGAAACTCTGGATATTCAAAACCAGGCGGTTGACTAACATACACCTCCTCCTCCAGAATACCATTCAGAAATGCACTCTTGACATCCATTTGATAGACTTTGAAATTGGCATGCGCTGCATAGGCCAGGAAGATCCTTATTGCTTCTAACCTTGCCACTGGAGCAAAGGTTTCTTCAAAATCAATTCCTTCCTCTTGACAGTAGCCTTTAGCAACTAATCTAGCTTTATTCCTTGTGACTATGCCATTCTCATCCATCTTGTTCTTGAATACCCACTTAGTGCCAATCACTGATTTCTCTTTAGGTTTGGGTACAAGTTTCCATACTTCATTTCTTTCAAACTAGTTTAGCTCTTCTTGCATTGCTAAAACCCAGTCTGGATCCAGAAGAGCATGTTCAACTCTCTTTGGTTCCTCTTTGGATAGAAAATTGCTATATAAGCATTCTTCTTGAGTTGCTCTTCTGGTTTGGACCTTTGCATTAGGATCTCCAATGATAAGCTCAAATGGATGATCCCTGGTCCATTTTCTTTGTGGTGGTAAGTTTGACCTTGATGAAGTGGCTTCATTTTCTATGTGTTGATCATTGTGGCTTGTTGTTAAGTTTTGATTGTGAGAAACTCCCCCTGAGTGTATGGCCCTCGAGATTGATGGAGTTCTTGCAGATTCATCAACAGATGCTTCTCTTTGATTTTCTACAGATGCTTCAAATTGATTTCCAACTGATAGTGTAAGTTGCTCTTCAACAGGTGGTTCATTCTGCACTTCAACTGATGATCCTTGTCTGTTTCTCACACCATTTGATCTCCATTCTTCATCATCATCTTCACTTTCTTCACCACTTCTCTCATTCTCAAATGAGAGAAACTCATGAAAACCTTCATCTACTAGACCAGATATTTTCTTGTCATCAATGACAACATGTATGGACTTCATTACAATGTTTAGTCTTAGGTTGTAGACTCTGTAGGATTTTCCAGCTGAGTATCCAACAAAGATAGCTTCATCTGCCTTTGAATCAAATTTTCCAAGATGCTCACCATGATTTTTCAGTACAAAGCATTTACATCCAAAGACATGCAGAAAGTTGATTGTTGGTTTCTTGCCTTTGAAAAGTTGATAAGGTGTCATGCCTTTTGCTTGATTGACCAAAGAAATATTCTGAGTGTAGCATGCAGTGTTTATAGCTTTTGCCCAGAAGTATGCTGGTAGCTTAGACTCTTCAAGCATTGTTCTTGCAGCTTCAATTAGAGTCCTGTTCTTTCTTTCCACTACACCATTTTGTTGAGGAGTTCTTGGTGCAGAGAATTCTTGGATAATTCCTTCTTCTTCACCAAACTCTCTTATTACAGAATTCTTGAACTCGGTTCCATTGTCACTTCTAATTCTCCTTACTTTGAGTAGAGGATTGTTGTTGACTATCTTGATGTGATTTATAATGACTTCACCCGCCTTATCCTTAAAGTACAGAAAGAATGTCCAAGAGAATTTTGAGGAATCATCAATAATCATAAGACAGTATTTCTTCTTTGAGATTGATAACACATTGACTGGTCCAAAGAGATCCATGTGAAGTAGTTGCAAGGATTGATCAATTGATGACATTGACTTTGATTTGAAAGAAGCCTTCTTCTGCTTCCCTTTCTGGCATGCATCACACAATCCATCCTTGGAGTAATCCAATTTTGGAATACCTCTAACCAAATCCTTCTTTACCAACTCATTCATTGCTTTAAAACTCAAGTGTGACAATCTTTTGTGCTAAATCCAGCCTTCATCTATACTTGCCTTGCTGAGAAGACATGTAGTCATGTTTGCATTTGTTGAATTGAAGTCAGCAATGTACACAAAGCCTCTTCTATCTCTTGTCAACACTACCTTGTTGTCACTTTTCTTAAAAATGACACAAGCTTCAGATGTGAACCAGACATTCTGGCCTTTATCACACAGTTGACTGACACTTAGCAAGTTATGCTTAAGTCCATCAACCAGTGCTACTTCTTCAATGACAACATTCCCTTGTGAAATCAAGCCATATCCTCTAGTATATCCTTTGCTGTTGTCTCCAAAGGTAATGCTAGGGCTAGCTCTCTCCTCAAACTTAGTGAGCAGGGTAGAATCTCCAGTCATATGCCTAGAACAACCACTATCCAGATACCAAAGATTCTTTCTGTTTCCCTGCACACATCAAAACAAAATCAAGTTGATTTTGGTACCCAAGTTTTCTTGGGTCCTGCCTTGTTAGCCTTTTTCTTATTTTTCAAGCCCTTATTACCCAGGGGTTCTGATTGAGTTAAATCAACCTTAACTCTTGGTGTAGGTTTCTGAAAAATAGGTAGTTTCATTTGCTCACATGCATTAAAACTAGATGTATAATTTGGCATAGTCTGTGCAAACATGTTATTCATCATCCATGGCAACTGAGGCATGTAAAAATTATTGTAATATGGATTATGCATGAATGGCATGTTAGCATACTGACTAGATGCATGAGAAGGTTGGACAAACATGTTAGGTGTAACATTCATAGCAGGAATAGGCACAAGTATAGGCATACTAGACAGAAGCATATTTAACAGTTTTACAGTTGACAGACAAATGATTAACACTACCACATTTTACACATTCTTTCCTAGGAGCATACTTATTAGGGGTGTAATTGTTGTGCTTATTAATCCCTACCTTGCCATTCCTGTTCTTTCTCCTACCTTTAGCCTTTGTTTCAACTTTCTCTAACTTGTCCTTCAATTGCTTGTGGGACAAGTGACCTATGTTAGCTTTCTCAACTGATTTTGTTTTACTACATTCTCCTAGTTCAAAGTTTTTGCTGATGGGACCATATTGATTGTTCAATTTAACTAGAGTTGCTTTGCTGACAACTTTGGCTTTCGATAGATGATTTTGATCAGCATCCATCGACAGCTTGTTGTTCAACAGATAATTACCATCATCATCCGTTGATGCGTTGTCTGAAGCAGTCTCACCATCAACTCCTAACTTTCCTTCTTCTAATTTTCTAAAGGAGTTAATTCCTTGGACACGACAAATTTCTTCTGTAGTGGCCTTAAATTTTCCCCAAAAAGCAATTAGATCTTGTTCTTTCTTTAACTGTTCTTTCAAGGTCTTTTCTCGTTTAAGAGCTTCAATCAATCCATCTTTAGCTTCCTGGCAATCTCTTCTCATAACTTCGAATTCAATTAACTGAGTTTATATTAAAGCATTCCTATCACTTAACTTTTCATTAAGATTTTTAATCCTCCTGTTTTCTTTGTTAAGCGATTTCATAGAAACATGCATATTGTAATAACCCTAACTTCAGTAATGTTACAGTGGTCACATGAATAGTAAATTCCGAGGATTTAGAGAAATGGTATATAGGTACCCTATAATGGAAACATAAAATGAATAAACAGAAACCATATTAGTGTCGTACAATGGAAATAAGTGACTCGAAATGACGTTAGATTTCAGAAATTCCTGAAGCATGGATTTTGAGGATTTTGATTTCGAATAAGTTTCTATTGGATATTAAGGAGCATAGAAACATTATAAGAATTATATATTGAGGAATTAGTGAATTTAGATTTAACCTAGGGATTATTAAGTTAAGAAATACCAAAGGAAATTGGATTGTTAAATGGTTTCAAAACCCCTGAGATAATGAGGTACATTCGAAACGAACCACAATTAGACGAGTATGGAAACCAAACAACCAAGATCATAATATAGCAAGGATATATGCCACATTATAATTACCAAGAGTGCTAGCATTATAATTAGAAAAGAAAATCAAGAAAAAGATTAAAGGATGCATTGGATGACATCATGAATGACATCATCTTCCACTAACTTGTTATTAAGGGTAGATTAGTCTTTTAACTAGCAACCAAGCTTCCAAGATAAGCTAGACTAATAAAAATTAGGATGTGATAAGATAGAAACAAGCAAAGCAAACACTTCCTCATCCAAAAGCTTCCATTCGGCCAAAGGTAGAAGAAAGAGAGAAAAAGAAAGAAAAAAAAAATAAAAAAAAAACACAAACCCTAGCTAGCATCAAGATAAAATCAAGAGATAAATCATGGAGCTTCTTGGGGGATAAATTAAGACTAGCAAAAAGTTTCAAGGCCAACCAACATCATCTAGCAAGGTAATAAATTCATTGAAGTGATGGTGAATAGTGAATGAATAGTAATTTTCAAGTGTTAACTTTGTTTTAATGGCTTCTCTAGTTAATTCAAGCTAATTCAAGGTTGTTCAAGGTGTGTCCAAGGATTACTAAGGATTATTAAGTGTTGATAAAGCTTCAAGAAGGTATAAACATGCTTGGTCTCTTATATTTATGGTAGATATTGAAGTGGTTAGTAGTTAAGTGGTGTTAATGTAATGTTTATGATGTTATAGTTGTTTATATGTGTTTGAATGATTATGGAAATGTGTTGTGGACTTGTAACCATGGCTGGTGAAGCATACCACATGGTGTAGGTGAGGATTATGGTGCTTGATAATGGATTTGGAGGAGTTGGATTTATGAAAGTACGAAATTATAGCCGTTATAATGCCCGATTTTCGTTAGGATGTAAGTTGCCCTGTTTTGGACCCCCTGCATCCGTATGGTACCCTACTGTCCAGGTTCCTATTTAACCATGAAATGATAGAGCTTAGTTCATAGATCGTTTTGATATAAGGTGCGTTAAAATCTGATGAACGGTTTAGGAGGAAAGTCAGTTTTAGTGAAAGCGGTTCAGAAACCGAGAAACTGTAAATGTATCAAACTTGAGGTTATAATTACCATACTTTAACATTGTTAAAAGTCACGAAATTTTGGGATGGTGTAGTAGGGTGGTCAGAGGACCCTTGACAGTTGACCTTACATTAAAATTCGAAATCCATATTTTCTGAAAATTTTTACAGTTAAGTGTGGTCGTTAAGGAAAATGGTGAAAACCCCTGAAACTTCGATTTAGGTTATAAACGGTTGAGTTCTTGAGCCTTTGGGATAATAATAATACGTTAAATATATATTAAAGTTTCAAAAGGTAATGTTATACAAGAGTGTAGTGAGTAAGAGATGTGGTTCTAACAATGGTCCTTTTGTGTTTATAGAAACTCCGGAAGAGGGACGAGCCATATCGTCAGGATATCGAAACCGAGGCAAGATTTCTTCTATCCCTATTTGTAAAACTACTTATCTTCATAAAGAAACTTGATTTTGTGAAATATATATGTGATGCTATTAATACTATATGGTGAAGAAATTGTCCCCCTTGAGTATTAATATTGAAAAGAAAGATATACGAAAATGTATATGAATATGGATATGAGTATAAGATGTATATGATTATGAATAAGAGTATGAGATGGACATGTATAGAGATGATTATGCATGAATTGAACATGCCTTATGATTAAGAGAATAAGAGAGAATGGTATCAGTTGTTATCGAGGGTTATATGGTTATAATATTATATTAAAAATGATCTTATTGAGTGTCAGTGGTTTAATAAACATTATTTGATCAACATGCATCCCTCTTAAAATAGATGGAATATTTTACAAATATAAAAGTATATTTGATTTCTTGAATATGAAAGAGATGTCTGGAGCATTATGTTATATATATTTTATAGAAGTAATGTGCGAGAATGGAAATGATATGAGTGATTGATAAAGGTGAAATGAATTATGAGAAGAAATGTGAATAGAAAGGTGAATGTGAAATGATGTTTATGAATGGAAAATGATTTGATGAAAAGGGGGATTGCAACAAGATTTGCGTAAGTGGCTGTGTCATGGCTGTGTGCGACACAGTCCAGCATTCATTATTTTCATTACGGCACGAAGATGCCAAGGGAGGATGTAGCAGGTAGCCTTCCTCCAGGGATGATTATCATTCCTTCTACCGGTAGTAAAAAGAGAGCAGGTACGATTAGGCGACTGATCATCGCCCTAACGTATCAGGCGACAGCAGATATCCCCAAAGTTTTTGAAAAGAGAATTGATAATGGTTTTCAGATTTTATACGCTGAAACCAAGAAAATGATGATATGAAATGACGGAATTATTGTTACAGATGAAGAAAAACTGATATTATATTATTTCAGATTCTATACTGAAAACAGAGTAATGATATGAGATGATGATATTATGGATACAGATGAAGAAAAACTGATATTATATTATTTCAGATTCTATACTGAAAACAGAGTAATGATATGAGATGATGATATTATGGATACAGATGAAGAAAAACTGATATTATATTAATATAGATTACTTTCTTATAATAGTGAGTGGATGATGTATTATTAAATAAGAGCTTTACTCTTCCTTAAGGATTTTAATTGTTTCCTGCTATTACATATGCCTATACATATATGTATACTTGTTCACATTCTAAATTTTAGTTACAGAATGATCTTGCTGAGCTATTATAGCTCACTCTTGTTATTTATGTATATAGCAGCTAGGTCCCATGCCGATACTACGTACCACACCACGCAAGAGGGTAAGGGAAAGGCGACCTTTTGAGCGAGTGCTGGAGACCATCCCCGAGGTAGTGACCAGCGAAGGGGCTTAGTATACTTATGTAAATTAAGTGTGTAAGTTGTAATAAACTTTAGTTGTTGAAGTGCTTCCTGTAGAAGCTTTGTTCAACAATGTACTTAGTAAATTCTGGGCTTGTAATAACTGTTAAACTTTAAAACTTTTAAATATTGTGGTTGTTGTTCTATGAGCATATGACTGGTGTGTGTGTGTATTAGTGTGGGGTCAACTGCCTATTTATTTATTTATTTATTTAAAAAAAAAAAATTCAGAGATATTAATATTGATCGGAAATTGGACTTTGACGGCCCGGATCCTTGACCCCGGATCCCGGGGCGTCACAGATGGTATCAGAGCTAAGAGTCATATGCTCATAAACAAAAGTGATAATAATAAATGTATCAGTTATAATATAAATTGTGAACTTCCATCAAGTTCAGGGGTGGTATATCGCAGGTAGTATTTACTTTAAGCATATATTATAATTTATTAGATTGTTACTAATAGAATTTTATGTTTTATTATAGGAAGCGGAGATGGGTGAGCCGATTCAGGACCCCCAGTGGCTAGGGAGGTCAGAGCAGGAGCTATTAGATCTTCAGTTGGCCGGGGTAGAGGTCCCCGAGTATGCAGTTGAGGACCTCAGGGAGAGACGCCGGGCGGCGGCTAGAGAGCGATTAGAGAGAGATGAGGCAGAGGAGCAGAGACGGAGAGATGCTGTGGCCCTAGTGCCATATATGGGTAGACCTTCTACAGGATCTGACGAGGCAGGTCCTTCCAGAGTGAGATCGGAGATCCCAGAGGAGGAGAGGCCACTGCGTAAGAGGCCTAGGTTGTCAGTTATACCTGAGGAGCCGATTGAGTGGAGGGATATTCAGATGATTCCCACTCCTGTCCGACCCATCCCGGTGCCGTCACCAGTTCCATCCCCACTACCTAGTCCTGACCCTATAGATGATCCTTTTGAGCAGTTTACCCCTCCAGGGCATTTTGGTTTCTTTGAGGAGGAGGAGGATCCTTCAGAGGATGCTGAGACAGAGTCGGTTCCTCCATCCCCACCCTTTGCACCACCACCACCTCCACCTGTGGATGCACCTCCCCTAGCTGTACCCCCTCAGGAGGCACCCTTACCGGCGGGTGACTCACTTTCAGCTACCTTATTGACCGAGTACTTTGCTCTTCAGGGACAGTTGGAGGAGTCCCGCAGGACTATAGACACCCTTCTACAGAGGTTAGAGAGAGGGAGAGGAGGGGTTATCCCGGATGGGATATCTCTGGGGATGATCAGTATTGAGCTACGAGCATTGGGAGATCTTAGGAGGTTGTTGGGTGATAGGGGAGACCCGGCGTGGAGGGCCCAGATAGTTGATACGGTTACTACCATGGTGGTCCAGATACGGGATGTTGTCAGGGCAGGGGTGTGAGCCGGGATAGTAGTTGTCACTAATCAGACTAGTCATCTTGCTGATGTCATTTTGGGGATTAGTTTAGTTGTCCACTGTTTTAATCCCAGTCTGATTAGAGGACAGTTAGTAGTACTTTTGGTGATATCGGATTAGTATGTACGACTATGTTTTGGGTTTCGAACCTTGTATTAGATGATGTATATTATTAGCAGTAAAAGATGTTGTAACCAAATTGTAAAATATTTATGTACATTAATGAAGTTTGTGCATTTCTATCTAAATTTTTGCTGTATATTTTTGTATAATAAATGTTGAGACTCAGAAATATTGATGTATAAAAGGTGATTGACTTAATGAAAAGGCTATCGTGTTAAGGGCGATACACTTACCTACTAAAATTATGGTATAACTAGATGTAAATCGCATGATAAAGATATTGTGATATGCAAACGAGCTAAATAATGATATAATTGTGTATATAGAAATGATGTATATGGTAACCCAAATTCGGGTAATTAATAAGGACTATTGTTATGTACAGAACTATGCCGCCTAGACGTGACAGTAGAGCGAATGCAAGGGAAAATGAGAGAGACGAAAGAAGTCGAAATATCGAAGGTACTAGACTGAACGAAAATGCTCATAATGAAGAAAATCATGAAGAAGGAGAAGAGGAATCAACTGGCCAACAAAGGAATCCGGGAGGTGATCCCTTTGCCCAATTCATGGACTTATTAAGGCAGAATTTAGCAAACCCACAGAATCCTCAACCACCACCTGTTCTCCCCAACCAGGCAGCTAGTTCCTTTCGTGCCTTTAAGTCATTAAAGCCCCCAGAATTCGAGGGAACCACTAACCCAGTAGTAGCCAGGGCATGGCTAAAAGAAATGGAGAAAGCTTTCGAAATACTGAGGATAGAGGAAGATCAGAAAACAGTTTTTGCAGCCTATCTCCTAAAGGGAGAGGCAAATTACTGGTGGGAAGCTAGGAAGAACCTAGAGGAAGCGGGAGTGATAACCTGGGAGCGTTTCACTAGGGTGTTCCTAGAAAAGTATTCTCCTAGGTATCTAGAAAACCAAATGGAATTAAAGTTTCTGGAGTTAAAACAGGATAACCTAACAGTGGCAGAGTATGAAAATAAATTCTCAGAACTGTCGAGGTTTGTTCCCGAGTTTGTGCGTACTGAAGAACAACGTGCAAAAAGGTTTCAACAAGGGTTAAAACCCTGGTTACGAACGAGAGTGGCCCCATTTGAGTTAACTGATTATGCTGCAGTGGTTCAAAAGGCATCAATTATAGAGGCCGAGAGTGAGCAAGCTCAAATAGGTCGAGAGAATAAGAAAAGAAGATTTGAGGGCCCAAAAGGAGGTTCAAGTGAGGGAAGCTACTTTAACAAAGGAGGTAAAGGACAAAAATCTCAATTTGTGGGAAAGTCGGGGGGTAACAAGACTACTAGTGTGACGGTGAGTCAGGGTGGAAAATCTTCGGGAACATTTCAGTCCAATCAATCACGACCACCATTACCAGATTGTGAGACGTGTGGTAAGAAGCATATAGGAGTCTGTAGAGTGTTGGGAGTAACTTGTTTTAAGTGTGGACAAAAAGGACACTACTTTAACCAGTGCCCATCAACTGATGTAAACCCTAAAAGAGATGTTAAGTGTTACCAGTGTGGGAAACTAGGACACTTTGCTAGAGATTGCCGTTCAGGTGGGTCATACGCATCAGGACAGAGTGGGGCTGCTTCAAATAGGCCTACTGCTAGAGTGTACAACATGACCTTAGGGGAAGCGTTGACAAAACCAGATGCGGATACAGGTACTTGCTTTTTGATTTAAATTTTGTGTGTAAGTCTTTGGTTAAGGATCGACTTAATCAATTAATGGGATAAATAAGTTAATAAAATAGATAAGGAAAATCAGTATCTGTTAAGGGCTAGGAAACGTTATGAAAAGAAAAGTAGGAGTGTTTTGGGAAAACACAAGCTCGTGGAGACGAACAGGAAATATATATTATAGGTAGTATTTTCTTACAATTGTTTTAAAGAATATTATTAGAGCTTATTTTCTGGAAGATTTTACAGAGAGGAGCTATAGGAATATTGAGGAATTAATATTTATGTCATGATAGAGATCAGAAGATGGTCAAACCATAAGTGAGATACACTACCATTCAGAAAAGGTCAATGTAGTGGCAAATATCTTCGTCAAAAGAGGAAGGAGAGACGAGATAATCTGGAATGACTTGAAACAGGAGAAGATTGGTGAGGAAAAGACAGTAAAAGGACTGCTATTGATAAACTAAATGGCATGTTGATGAATGACAAGAAGTTATGTTAGTATATTTCTGCGCAAACAAGATAGATATATTATAGAAGGAAAAAGGATAAAGGAAATAGTGTGGAAGTTAGAAGGTGTGAAGGAGAAAGATACTCATGGACATTTCCAGCATGATTCCGGGACGGAATCCTTTTAAGGGGGGAAGGATGTAATAACCCTAACTTCAGTAATGTTACAGTGGTCACATGAATAGTAAATTCCGAGGATTTAGAGAAATGGTATATAGGTACCCTATAATGGAAACATAAAATGAATAAACAGAAACCATATTAGTGTCGTACAATGGAAATAAGTGACTCGAAATGACGTTAGATTTCAGAAATTCCTGAAGCATGGATTTTGAGGATTTTGATTTCGAATAAGTTTCTATTGGATATTAAGGAGCATAGAAACATTATAAGAATTATATATTGAGGAATTAGTGAATTTAGATTTAACCTAGGGATTATTAAGTTAAGAAATACCAAAGGAAATTGGATTGTTAAATGGTTTCAAAACCCCTGAGATAATGAGGTACATTCGAAACGAACCACAATTAGACGAGTATGGAAACCAAACAACCAAGATCATAATATAGCAAGGATATATGCCACATTATAATTACCAAGAGTGCTAGCATTATAATTAGAAAAGAAAATCAAGAAAAAGATTAAAGGATGCATTGGATGACATCATGAATGACATCATCTTCCACTAACTTGTTATTAAGGGTAGATTAGTCTTTTAACTAGCAACCAAGCTTCCAAGATAAGCTAGACTAATAAAAATTAGGATGTGATAAGATAGAAACAAGCAAAGCAAACACTTCCTCATCCAAAAGCTTCCATTCGGCCAAAGGTAGAAGAAAGAGAGAAAAAGAAAGAAAAAAAAAATAAAAAAAAAACACAAACCCTAGCTAGCATCAAGATAAAATCAAGAGATAAATCATGGAGCTTCTTGGGGGATAAATTAAGACTAGCAAAAAGTTTCAAGGCCAACCAACATCATCTAGCAAGGTAATAAATTCATTGAAGTGATGGTGAATAGTGAATGAATAGTAATTTTCAAGTGTTAACTTTGTTTTAATGGCTTCTCTAGTTAATTCAAGCTAATTCAAGGTTGTTCAAGGTGTGTCCAAGGATTACTAAGGATTATTAAGTGTTGATAAAGCTTCAAGAAGGTATAAACATGCTTGGTCTCTTATATTTATGGTAGATATTGAAGTGGTTAGTAGTTAAGTGGTGTTAATGTAATGTTTATGATGTTATAGTTGTTTATATGTGTTTGAATGATTATGGAAATGTGTTGTGGACTTGTAACCATGGCTGGTGAAGCATACCACATGGTGTAGGTGAGGATTATGGTGCTTGATAATGGATTTGGAGGAGTTGGATTTATGAAAGTACGAAATTATAGCCGTTATAATGCCCGATTTTCGTTAGGATGTAAGTTGCCCTGTTTTGGACCCCCTGCATCCGTATGGTACCCTACTGTCCAGGTTCCTATTTAACCATGAAATGATAGAGCTTAGTTCATAGATCGTTTTGATATAAGGTGCGTTAAAATCTGATGAACGGTTTAGGAGGAAAGTCAGTTTTAGTGAAAGCGGTTCAGAAACCGAGAAACTGTAAATGTATCAAACTTGAGGTTATAATTACCATACTTTAACATTGTTAAAAGTCACGAAATTTTGGGATGGTGTAGTAGGGTGGTCAGAGGACCCTTGACAGTTGACCTTACATTAAAATTCGAAATCCATATTTTCTGAAAATTTTTACAGTTAAGTGTGGTCGTTAAGGAAAATGGTGAAAACCCCTGAAACTTCGATTTAGGTTATAAACGGTTGAGTTCTTGAGCCTTTGGGATAATAATAATACGTTAAATATATATTAAAGTTTCAAAAGGTAATGTTATACAAGAGTGTAGTGAGTAAGAGATGTGGTTCTAACAATGGTCCTTTTGTGTTTATAGAAACTCCGGAAGAGGGACGAGCCATATCGTCAGGATATCGAAACCGAGGCAAGATTTCTTCTATCCCTATTTGTAAAACTACTTATCTTCATAAAGAAACTTGATTTTGTGAAATATATATGTGATGCTATTAATACTATATGGTGAAGAAATTGTCCCCCTTGAGTATTAATATTGAAAAGAAAGATATACGAAAATGTATATGAATATGGATATGAGTATAAGATGTATATGATTATGAATAAGAGTATGAGATGGACATGTATAGAGATGATTATGCATGAATTGAACATGCCTTATGATTAAGAGAATAAGAGAGAATGGTATCAGTTGTTATCGAGGGTTATATGGTTATAATATTATATTAAAAATGATCTTATTGAGTGTCAGTGGTTTAATAAACATTATTTGATCAACATGCATCCCTCTTAAAATAGATGGAATATTTTACAAATATAAAAGTATATTTGATTTCTTGAATATGAAAGAGATGTCTGGAGCATTATGTTATATATATTTTATAGAAGTAATGTGCGAGAATGGAAATGATATGAGTGATTGATAAAGGTGAAATGAATTATGAGAAGAAATGTGAATAGAAAGGTGAATGTGAAATGATGTTTATGAATGGAAAATGATTTGATGAAAAGGGGGATTGCAACAAGATTTGCGTAAGTGGCTGTGTCATGGCTGTGTGCGACACAGTCCAGCATTCATTATTTTCATTACGGCACGAAGATGCCAAGGGAGGATGTAGCAGGTAGCCTTCCTCCAGGGATGATTATCATTCCTTCTACCGGTAGTAAAAAGAGAGCAGGTACGATTAGGCGACTGATCATCGCCCTAACGTATCAGGCGACAGCAGATATCCCCAAAGTTTTTGAAAAGAGAATTGATAATGGTTTTCAGATTTTATACGCTGAAACCAAGAAAATGATGATATGAAATGACGGAATTATTGTTACAGATGAAGAAAAACTGATATTATATTATTTCAGATTCTATACTGAAAACAGAGTAATGATATGAGATGATGATATTATGGATACAGATGAAGAAAAACTGATATTATATTATTTCAGATTCTATACTGAAAACAGAGTAATGATATGAGATGATGATATTATGGATACAGATGAAGAAAAACTGATATTATATTAATATAGATTACTTTCTTATAATAGTGAGTGGATGATGTATTATTAAATAAGAGCTTTACTCTTCCTTAAGGATTTTAATTGTTTCCTGCTATTACATATGCCTATACATATATGTATACTTGTTCACATTCTAAATTTTAGTTACAGAATGATCTTGCTGAGCTATTATAGCTCACTCTTGTTATTTATGTATATAGCAGCTAGGTCCCATGCCGATACTACGTACCACACCACGCAAGAGGGTAAGGGAAAGGCGACCTTTTGAGCGAGTGCTGGAGACCATCCCCGAGGTAGTGACCAGCGAAGGGGCTTAGTATACTTATGTAAATTAAGTGTGTAAGTTGTAATAAACTTTAGTTGTTGAAGTGCTTCCTGTAGAAGCTTTGTTCAACAATGTACTTAGTAAATTCTGGGCTTGTAATAACTGTTAAACTTTAAAACTTTTAAATATTGTGGTTGTTGTTCTATGAGCATATGACTGGTGTGTGTGTGTATTAGTGTGGGGTCAACTGCCTATTTATTTATTTATTTATTTAAAAAAAAAAAATTCAGAGATATTAATATTGATCGGAAATTGGACTTTGACGGCCCGGATCCTTGACCCCGGATCCCGGGGCGTCACACATATTATACAATTCAAGAGACATTTCATTAATTGTACTAGCACATTCAGCTTTAGAAAAATCAGTTAGGTCTGAAGAGAATACCTGGTTGCTTGCTGAACTAGCTTCTTCATCTTTCTCATTTGCCATGAGGGCAAGGTTGACGAACTCTTCTTCTGCATTAGACTCTCCACCAGCGGCCCAATCATTGTCTCTGGACACAAATGCTTTCTCCTTTTGCTTGAGAAGATCAAAATATTTCTTCTTGTAGTCAACAGTTCCAAACTGTTTCTTCTCATTCTCAGCTTTAGGCTTTCTGCATTCATTGGCAAAATGGCCAGCAATTCCACAGTTAAAACATTTGAACTTAGACCTTTCAACCATGTCTCTGGATGGCTGAAAACCTTTTCCAAATTGCTTGCCTCCTGTTGGATTCCTCTTAAATTTGATCTTCGAGAATCTCCTTGACAAGAATGCTAGATAATCATCCAAGTCATCAGATTCATCTCCACTCAATGCATCAAGTTCTTCAACCAACTTGCTTTTCCCTCTGCTAGTTTCAGCTCCACCTTCACAAGTCTTTGAACTTGGTGTGGCTTGAGTGCTCTCCATATTCTCACTCACTTGGCTTACTGGAATATTGGCCACCAAGGCAACAGATCCACCTTTCTTCTGGATTTTCTCCACTTCCTCATCTTGCTGCATTTCAAGCTCATAGGTCTTCAGGATGCCATACAGTCTCTCAAGTGTAAAATCTTTGTAGTCTTGAGAGTTCCTCAACGAGACTGTCACTGGCTTCCATTCCTTAGGAAGAGATCTCAGAAACTTTAGGTTGGAGTCCTTGGTTTCATATTTTCTCCCATACAACTTTAGACCATTCAGTAACTTTTGAAACCTACTGAATATGTCTGTTAGATTTTCACTAGAGGAGTAGTGAAAATGCTCATATTGTTGTATTAGAAGCTGCATTTTATTTTCTCTGACTTGCTCAGTTCCTTCACAGATTGTTTAAATAGTGTCCCACACTTGCTTGGCAGTGGTGCAGTTTATAACATAATCAAACATATCTTGGTCGATGCCATTGAATAGGATGTTCATAGCCTTCTTATCTTTATGAATCTCCTCCAAGTCTTCATCTGTGTACTCAGCTTGATTATTTTGAAAAGGCCTTCCAGCAGCTACAGTGCTAGCATCTTGACCAATCCCAGAGTTTTCCTTCATTCGAACATGAGGTCCTTTCTCTATACAATCTACATAGCCTTCATCGATGGCTGAGAGATGAAGGTGCATTTTTACTTTCCAGTGAAAGTAATTATCTTTGTCAAGCATTGGAATCTTTACACCTGTATCCTTCCTTCCCATGGTTTTGATCTTTAGACTTCTTGTATGTTAGAATCTTGCTCTGATACCATTTGTTAGGTCCCGAAGTATCGTAGAAGGGGGGTTCAATACGATACTACCAAAAAAAATAAAAAATAATTCCAAGATATCTTTATTGATAATAAACTCGAAGGGGTGTTACAACTTCTAATCCAATGGATTAGCTTCAAAACAGAACACTCATCAGAATAGTTTAGGCACGAGGACCTTCTACCCGACACTTCCTGAAAGCGGGCTAAGCCAGCTTTCCTACTAGGTGGACTGTCTAGCAGCTTACAAAGAGAAGATATAAGAGTGAGAAGCGAGAGTTATGTGTTGAGGTTTGTTTCGAAAATGAAATACAACAGGCCTATTTATAGGTTATAGAAAATCACTATGCAACTAATATTACGTAACTAATGACGATATTCTGAGCCGCCTGCTGCCTGTTTTTCAATCCAGCCGAATTCTTCTTCTTAATTTCAAAAGCTTGATTTGAATATAAAATTTGCGTGAGCCCTACCTGCTTACTTTCCATAATCTATTTTGTTGATCGAAACTTTTGGTTACTTTACATATGAATAGTAATTTCGGTTACTATTCATATGAATAGTGATTTCGGATACTATTCATATGAATAGTGATTTCGGATACTATTCATTTTCCTCATAATTTGACATCCTTAAATATTCAGCTTCCAATTAAATAGAGGATATCAATACTGCTCTAAACTCAATTATACCTCTTGAACCTGAGTTAGATTCTTCGATTCTTTAATGAAGTGTTGACGCATAGTGCAACTGGTCTGGTTCACAGACGACTAACATTCACTCGTGGTCTTCATATCATGTCTTTAAGAACAATGCTAAGAATTGTGCAATCATAAAAACTTTATCACTGGAATCTTTTGGCCCTTCAACTGAATAATCTGTACATCTTATTTTGTCACTGTGGCTTGATCATTTTAATGAACTTCTTTCAGGGATTTGATCCTTGTTGGTGCCTGTTCTTCAAATTTCACAATCCTTGTATAGAGTTAATATTATTTATCTTTTATCCTAGTTGAGTTATATATGTCCTCTATTACACATTACATTACATTATGCTTTACAATGTTATTTAAAATGAGTGGTTGAAAAATCATATATGGAAACTATTTTATATAATAAAATTACTACCCAATCATTTATTTTCATTAAATTAATATTTCACAAAATTTGAATCCTTTTTTAATGTAAAAACGCAAAAAATATAAAATTATCATATCTACACTACATTATATTATAATAACCGAAACATTATAAATTTTGGTACCTATTTTTTGGTATTTCGTGTTTTTACTTAATTAACCTTACTTATATATTAGTATGTTTTTACCTAAATATCCTTAACTTAAAGCATGTCCAACGCTAATAACTAAATTGATTGGCTAAATAGATCGATTATAGTGAAATTTTAAAATTTGACCTAAGGAAAATGGTGCATGCTCCAATGGTATTATCTATAATCTTATGTACCTAAGGGGAATGTTGGTTCACTAAATATTGCCAACAAAATCATAATTATTTAAATTTTTTGCTAAGGAAAATTGTGGTTGGAGGGCTATAATTTTTTCATATTGTTTATAAATTATGCCACTTAGACAATTTAGCTAAGGGTTATATTCTGTTGGAGATGCTCTTATATCTATCTATACTACTATATTAAAATAAAAATATTGAAAGATATAAAAAAAATTATGATTATAAATAAGTAATCAATTTCCTTTTTTATGTAAAATATGTTACCTTTTATTTTTTTAAAAACTAATTAATTTCCTTTTTTAGGTAAAACTTACATTTTCTATTCTATAATATTTTGTAATTACTAATAACTTATCAATTACCTTTTTCAAATAAAATATATCATTTTTCCAATATTTTCTAATTAAAATCCCTCTTTTTCTAAAACTATCACGAGCACCATATATATATAATATGAAAAATGCCCTAAATACCCACTTCCCAAAATACCCAGATGCGGAAAGAGGTGCCAAAATACCCACAAGACACGCCAGTACGTGAGGCGTATCTTGAGTCACGCATGTTTGAGTTGCGTATCATCAGTCACGCATGCCTGAGTTGCATGATGACATCAACTGAAGTCATTTTTCACAGAACACACCGGTCGTCTCTCTCGGCTCACAATCGCCGCCCCCGTCGTCTGTCGTCGATCTCAACAATCTCTCAGCCATCTTTTTATCTGAGCACATGAAAACCATCCCTACACCCCACTCTACCTTTCTCCCTATCTAAGCCAGCATGGGTGTGTTAAAGGTCACCGTATAGGAGATAGGAATCGAATCGGAAAATTAGGGTTCTAATTGGGTGTTTTTAATCGTGCATTAGAAATGTAATAAAAATGGTACAAATGTGTAGAGTTTGAAACGACGATTCTAATGGTATATAATACGTTATGGGAAAACTAATGGATGGATAGAATCAATATAAAATCGGTGAAAATCTCCGTCTTCGTCGACTCCTCTACGGAGATGGAGATGACGTGGGATATGCAAGTTTAATACGCGTGTCTCCTAATACGCATGTATATTTGGCGTATCATGCACTGATACTGCCACCGTCAACCGCGCCTCTTCAAGACACGTGTTGGAAACGACATATTGCACATGATGCGCCACACCCCCTGGCGTATCTGGTGGGCATTTTGGGCTCATGTTCTCAAATCTGGGTATTTTGGACACGCAGAGCTAAAAATTCGGTATTTAGAGCACTCACCCTATATATATATATATAATTATTATAATTTAAATCATGACATTTAAAAATTTTAAACCTACGAAATTCGTATATCTTACTAATCTATTATTATAAATTAAAGGAGAACATAAGGGTAAAAATTGCCAATAAAATGGTTGTGAAATGTCTATTTTACCCCTTCATGTTAAAAAACTATAAAAGTGCCACCATTTTATAATTTATACTAAAAATATATTACTTTGTGTATTCAATGAGAGTCGAACCCTTAACCTCCGCTCACGAATCTCATGTCATAACCAGGTGTGCTACATCGATTCTTGAGATTACTTTAAAAATCACATTAGATTAATCACATCTTCTTCTCTTGTCCTATTTTATTTTTTGTTATAACTTTTGAGTAAATAAAATATTTGTTTACATTATTTAAGTAACTCCATTTTTTTCAATTTCCGTAATTTTATATAGAACTATATAAAATGTTGGTTTATATTTTTATATAACTCCTTTTTTTCAGTTTATGTATATAATATAACTATACATTCAATCATTATTATAATTTTTTATTATTTTGTAGTTTTTTTCAATTAAATGGATATCAATTATGTTACAATTGTTATATTTTATATTTTTAGATAAAACTATATCTCTTATTAAACTTAATACAAAAACGCAAACAAGAATCACATTCTCGATGAAAATCGAACACAAATAATTAGGTCAACTGAATATATATCGAACTCGCAGAATTTAAAGATGCAACAAATCTATTATTTATTGCAACTATTGAAACCTGAAATTTAACTGTTTGATATGTTAAAAACAAAAATGAGGAGCATTGGAGACGCTCTCAATTCAACTTTCAAATCGGGATCTAGCCGGAACATGGGAGTCATCGGCATCGGAGGAACTAACGATCTATATCGGGATAAAAGGAGCACGGTAGTAATCAAAGGGAACACTACGATTAGAACCACGATCTATGGACCAGGAGATAGATCCTACTTAGAGGTCGCCACAACTCAAGGTGCTTCGAACGTAGCAGAAAGCAGTAGGGTACCTGAATGGACACTGGTTACTAAGAGAAAGAAGCATAACATAACCAAATTCCTTTTCCTGGGTAATTTACCTACCAGAGCTAGTCTACATGACATTTGGGTAGTCGTTCGGGGCAAGGATTTCTTCAACTCCATTCATACGCCTAATAAAAGGGACAAGAACAACAACCGATTTGCGTTCCTGCTACTGCAACCTAATATCGAGGCAGAGACAGTCCTCGAAGCACTACAACACATTCAACTGTCTGGCAGAAAGCTAGGATTGGCAATTGCAAGAACGGGACCTCCAAGAACTAGTACAGGATCTGTACCGGGTAAAGGGCCGGATAATAAGCAGCAAAAAGCCTCCCATAAGCAAAGTAATAACACTGGAGTTAAATAACAACAGCATACCAAGGTCGCAGCACCTGAAGACTACAAACCTCTCAAACTGATCCCAGACGTAGGGTTTAAGAGTTCCATCCAACTTAGCCTGATTGGGAAGACTCAGAAAGGAGACATAATGGAGAATATCTATGAGAAATTGCTATTATTGGGTATTGATTTCATTCAAGTTAAGGCAAACACACAGCACAAATTCCTACTCATATTCTCGGATAGAGCAGCATTCGACAACTTAGATCATAATCTCCTATACAATATCTTTGTAAAGGTTAAATATACTGATTTGGAGGACATCATCACAACTAGAGTTGCTACGATAACATTCCTTGGACTTCCTATGCATGATTGGAACACTCATAATATCATAAAAATGGTTGGGGAATGGGGCTCTATTTTTGATATCTCACCATCACATCTTTCCAATGATGATTACACAACACCTACGGTGAGAATTGATACAATATTTTCACAGCCATTATCGAAGTCTCATAAGGTGGTTATAGAAGGTAGAGAATACATAGTTCATGTCATGGAACTTACAATTATGGCCACCCAGACAATCTCACCTTTTTCCCGAGAACATCTAAGTAACAGCAAGGACACTTCCTCATAAGGGGACACTACTTCACGGGGGGAGGAAGATATCATCGCAGCGCAAGCTGACTAAGCCTATGACACACAAGATGAATTTAGGGATCAAGACAATGGAAATGACAAGCACGATGCATATGTCAACGGTAAACAAGATGAACACCACATATTAAACAGCAATAGCTCACTGCATGAGGACACCTCAATTATAACCTTACATAAATCCTCATTGAGTCGACTGGAGGAACACAAGGTCGGTCAAATTGCAAATAACAAGCGGCCACTAGATTCAGAAATAAGGCACAAGAAAATTGGGGAATAGACAGTCTCACTTGAGAATCCACACAATCTTTAGGGAGAACAGGTTATGGTGCCCCCTGGCCCTTATGCATCACAAAGCACAGAGAACTACAGAGACACACTCTCTAATAGCGCTACGGAATCCCCTGACTCCACTTCGACAGTATACTCTACAGAAGAACTACACATTGTAGACTCACATCAACCACTACACAAATCTGTGTAACTTGGCCTATGGAAAGGTCTTTTTGGCATGCACATTAGAAGAGGACGAGGGAGACCACGCAAATACAGACCTTCCACCTTTTCGAAGAAGCCTACTAATCGTAAGGCTAAAAGGACAACAAAAATGGTAGATCAGGCCCACATGCAGGTGCATTCAGATGGTACATCAACTTGTAACACAGAAAACATTAACAGCAAACAACTCATAATTTTTGATAAACAAGGGGAGAAACAAGCATTGGCACATTGTATACTACAGGATGCACTAGATATGGGTCTGATAGCAAGGAAGATGCCGAGGCAACAATACAGAACGTTCCATCAGTCATATAAGACACACCACTCACATACAAATAATACTTGGAATATGCAGCAATTTTCTGGTTTGTCTTGGAATGTTAGAGGGAGCAACAGCAGCATCAATATGAGGAATATCAGAACACATATTGTAGCTAATAGAGTTAACTTTCTTCGCCTACAGGAAACCAAGTGTCATCAATGGGACTTCATAAAAAAGAACTCAATTTGGGATGAGTGCACACATGGGTGGTTGGATGCCCCTTCTAACGGTTTGTCGGGTGGAATTCTAACAACACGGGATAAACAATATTTCAGTTACAGCAATCACTACTCGACTGCTAACTAGATACTGTTTCAGGGTACCACAATACAAACTAACATCCTTTTTATCTGTCTAAATGTATATGCTTCACAATCAACAACTAAGAAGTATGCAGTTTGGGATCAATTAAGAAATACTCTTAATTCATTAGGGGACATTGCTACAATTATATTGGGGGACTTTAATAGTGTCAGAGGAGAAAATGACAGACTTAATTGCTCATATAGCATTCTGGACTCAAACGTCTTCAGTGACTTTATACACAACAATGGCCTCATAAGCCTTTCCACACAACCCTTTCACTTTAACTGGTTTGGTCCTTTAGGGAAGAGGAGTAAACTTGACTGGGTGCTTGTTAACAGGCACTGGATCGAAGCACATAACTGGGTGGTGAAGACCTTGAATAGGAAAAACTCTGACCACCGTCCTCTGTGGGTGGGCACTACTACCACCAACTGGGGTCCAAAACCATTCAAATTCTTTAACTCTTGGCTAGTGGACACAACTCTCAACTGTATGCTACATAACATCAACACCTCAGACGAGACAGGTAGCAAAGATCTCTCCACATTAATTAAAGATATTCGCAATACGGGCAAGTGGTGGAACAAACACATTCTTGGGAATTTGGACCACAAAATACAACAAAAAGAAGCAGAACTAGACAGCCTAGATGAAACAGGTAGATCTGAGGCAAGGGATATAGCTAGTGAACTTAGCACACTCTATCATCATAAGGAACAAATGTACTGGCAAAAGTCCAGAGTCAATTGGGTAGCATATGGAGATAAAAATAGCTGGTACTTCTATCAGGTAGTCAACAGGAGAAGGCAGAAAAACAACATTATTGGTCTTCTACATAACATCATTTGGATATCAAACCCGACAACAATCAAATTCATATTTTATCAACATTTCAGCTCCTTCTTTAGCTTGGATCCTAATGGCACCACTTTTAGTTTAGGTGATCTGGTGATTTCCAAAATCACAGACTCAATTAAGCTTTCTTTAGACAGGCCTTTCATAGCAGAAGAAGTTCGGATGACACTGAAAGACTCAGACTCTAACAAATCTCCAGGTCTGGATGGTATAAACGCAGCATGTCTCAAACACTGTTGGTAGCACTTGCAGTGTAGCTTCATGGAAACCATTAATAAATAGGCCTAAACTCTTCCTACATAACGTTGATACCCAAAATTGTAAATCCACAAACTTCTGCGGACTTTGCCCCATAATCCTCATCAATAGTACCATGAAACTACTACTTAAGGTACTAGAAAACAAACTTAAACAAGCCCTTCCTCAAATCATCTCAGAAGAACAGACAGGATTTATGCAAGGTAGGTATCTGACGGGATTTTCCTCACCTCGGAGATCATACACTCAATAAAACAAAAGGCGATTAAAGGAGTAATACTAAAGCTGGATTTTGAAAAGGCATTTGACACGATGGACTGGAACTTCCTCATGGAAGCACTCGTCAAAATGAATTTTGGGGAGAGATGGATTATGTGGACCAAATCAATCTTTTCTACCATCAGAATTGCAGTCTTAGTCAATGGTTCACTAACTAACGAGTTTAAACCACAACGTGGACTTAGATAAGGCGATCCAATGTCACCACTTCTCTTCAACATAGTTGGACAAATACTACACCATATGATCACGGTGGCACACACACAAGGGAAATTCAAGGGCATACAAATAGGGCAACAAACCTTTACACACCTACAATTCATCGACGACACGTTATTATTCATCAATGGAGATGATAGGTCCATATCTAGCATCAAAAGCATACTTCTAGCATTCCAGCTCTTGACAGGGCTTAAATTTAACTTCCACAAAAGCGAATTACTAGCGGTTGATTACCCACTTTGGAGAGTGGAAGGCTCGAACGTTAGGCTGTAAGATAGGAGCTTGGCCTTTCAAATATCTGGGTGTCCCCCTCGGTTCAGCGCACAATAAACTAGCGACTTGGGACCCCATTATTCAAAAATTTAACAATAACCTTAGCAGGTGGGCTTCAACTACACTTAACATAGCCGGCAAGTTAGTTATCATGAAAGCAATGTTGGACAACCTTCCCATCTATTGGTTCAACTTTCTCCGTCTCCCCAAGACAGTACTTAACAAACTCAACTCCATCAGAAGGAATTTCCTATGGGGTACTAACAAAATGAGACTCACTAGCTGGCAACATGTTTCGTTAAGTAAGAAGAGTGGAGGCCTTGGAGTAACTAATTTGGAACATAGAAATCTGGCTATGCTAAGAAAACAATGGTGGAGAATCAAGGAAAATAAACAAAATCCATTTATTAGGCTTTTAAAGTCCAAGTATGGTGAAGACACTGACTCTTGGGCAAGTGAAGATCGTACAACAAATAAATCAACCCTCATGGCCAATTTAAATTACCTCCATAACCATGAAGGTACCTACCTTCTTTTTCAGACTAGGAATTATAAATGGAAGGCTAATAAAGGCACGAGAATTCATTTTTGGGAGGACATATGGATTAGAGATGCCCCTTTAAAGGCAGTATATCCGAGACACTACAAAATTTCCAAGCACAAAAACATATACATCAGGGACCTCATAGATTTTTGGGAACATAATCTACATGCTCCTCAGGCACTTTGGAATAGACCTCTTCAACAACTAGAACACGAGGAAGAAACAGAAATCTACAGCATCCTTCAAGCACATTCCCCTAGTGAACAAGAAGACAAACTTCTCTTGAAAGAGACTAATAGTACATACATGACGGCGAGTATGTACATGTTACTTAATAAGGAAATCAGTACAGTTACAATATGGGCTTTCATCTGGACTATCAAAGCCCCCCCCCCCCCCCCCCGAAGATTAAAATTTTTATTTGGAAGCTTATTAACAATATTATCCCAACCAGGTACTTTTTAGCCAGTAGAATTCACAATTTTGGACATTCAGTCCAACGCTATGCAACTCACACGTAGCAGACACATAACACTTATTCAAAGACTGCATCACTGCGCATCAATGTTGGCTACACATCGATAAGTGGTGGATGAAAATTGACACCCTCATCTCAAGCAACGATTGGCTTTTTAGAATATTCAATGCAGCAACTTCAACTAGATACAGGGAGCACTGGCAGAGTACGGTGGCTGCAACTCTTTGGACTATATGGCTAAACTGTAATGAATGCCTCTTTAACAACACCAAGAGCACGAACAAATAGCTACGCTTCTATATTACGCAAAGATCACACCAATGGTGCATAAGGAGCGAAATACTAAACAACAACAGCAAATCCAATTGGTTTGAGAACCCAACAAAGGCTGTTATCAATATCCACGTGCAATTTTTACAAAAACTTCGTGCTACCAGAGACTATTATGGCTTTTCAGATGGGTCATGGAAATCCAGTAATGGGATAGTTAAAGCAGGTGTAGGAGGTTATTTTGAAGACAACAACGGAGATATCACTTTTACATACAGTGGACACACAATAGCGGTAAAACCCATTACATGCAGAAATAAACTCACTATTCCTTTTGTCGAAACAGGTGGCACGAAAATAACTTTGGATAAAAATGTAGTTATATTCATAGACTCCAAAGTCTTGTGGGATAATGTACATAAGCAGAGAGCTGGGCTTACAGATCAAATACTCTATGCAGAAGGTGAAGATCTCACAAAATATAAGCACATCAACGTCGAATATGCTGAGAGGATCCACATAAATGGGGCCGATTTTCTGGCAAAGCAAGGAATGAAGAGGCCCAATATATTAATGGGCTGGTTCACTTAAAATTACTTGATTTCACATGGACTTAAGTCCAGATGTTTAGAGCACTTTCACCATGGTACAATACACACGGTTCAAGGAACAACTCTGTAAAGTTTTTTACTAGAGTACATTAATATCATCCTATCAATAACTTTTCCATGCCCTGCAACACTTTCAGCCACTCCCCTATGCAACAACATAGTACTCTCTTGTAGGAGTCACACTACTCGAGTCTTTGATGGTTAAAACCCACAGGTTTTATGTCCTTGTACACGAGGCTTTACACACATTCCAGACTATTTATATATCTCATCTCACATTAACTCCTTCCCACCACTCATTCCACAATTCTCACAACAAACATGGCATACTACACCCGGAAATCTCCACTTAGAAACCAATACAAAGTCAATGTTCATGTTATCCAAACATCTCGCCAGTTTAATGGGAACACCAATGGAGTCGGGATTGTAATTCGAGATCATAGGGGTCACATGTTGAAGGCACTCAATGGTACTATGAGAAGGCTCTCCCCACTAGCCACTCAAATTTGGGCACTGCATATGGGTCTCAACTCATGCTGGAAATGGATAACATCAACTCATACTTTGAGGTCACCAGAAAGGTTGGGAGAGGAGATAGAACATGCTTATGGATTGTGGAACAGATCAAGAAGCTCTTAGGACATAACCCGAAATGGGAAAACATGATACAATATGTGGTGGACACTGCTAATCGTACTGCACATTACCTCGCGATGGTGGGTCTCAACAACTAGGATACTATGTACTACACCTCTGTCCCATTTGGTCGACTGCAAGAGAAGCTGGATTCGGATATGGGCATCGGTCCTTCAATCCCACAGCTCTTGACTTCTCCCATTCTCACTGATGCAAATGGGTTTGTGCTAGGCTACCTCCCAGCAGGCGAACCACATGCACGTCCACATGAAGCAGCACAAGATCAAGTCTTTGTTAATGGTGGTGGGTCACAGTAGCTCGACAGCTTTCTCTAGCCTTTTTGTGCTTGCTAGTCATTTGCTTTGTTGTATTCTAGGTGTAGTTTCTATCGTGTCGCTAGGCAACCTTTTCGATGCTCAAATCTCTATTTAGCTCTGTTGTAGCTCCTTTTGGGTCGGTTAGGCTTCTAGGTCTTCCTAGAAGTATTACCAACCAGTAGCTATGAAAATTTTAATTATAAAAAAAAATCTATTACTTCTATCTATCTATCAGTAGGATTGTGTTTCAATAAATATTTATATTCTATTTATAAAATCAAACATAATTATAAGTAGATCATATAATTTTAGGTTTATAAAAATTTAAAAATGTGAGTTAAATTAGAGATTTTTGGTCGACCAACCATTTAGACTTTGAACAATTTAATATATAATTGATGAGAAAAATTCTATGGAGTACTTATTTAATTGAAGTACTTGGAGTACATATACGTTCTGCATTCAAAATATTTTAAACTTTATTATTTTATAAACCTTGTTATATGAATATCATAATTTCATTGATAATCTTGAAAATCATGTATGTTTTGCAATATGTTCATCTTGAAAATCCTTTATGTTTTGCAATAATAACATATATATTTTGCAACCCAAATGTGTTTCGCAGAATAATTCGTTTTGTAATATTTTGTTAGCGAAACATACTAAATTTTCAAGATTTTCAATGAAATAGTGATATTTATGTAATAAGCTTTGCAAAATAATAAAGTTTGCAAAATTTTGAGTGCAAAATGTATATGTACTCCAAGTACTCCAATAAAATGAGTACTCCATAAAAATTTAAAAATGTAGAAATTTTTTTAATTTATGTTTAAAAAGAAGAACTTTAAAAATAAGATCTATGTTTATAAAAAATAATGTGATTAAAAATAAGATATGATTTTTTAAATCATAAATATTATAAAATTACACTTATTATTAGTAATAACCCGTCGTATTATTACTTGACTATAAATTATGATAATACATATTTTATATAATACATTAAAATGATGCATTATGTCATATAATTTAGATTGATAAATGAAACTTTAAATATATGGAACCACTTAATATTTTAAAAGTTATCATTTATAGTCTTGTACATTACCTTTATATAATTTTTTAACTATGAAAAACAGTATATTTGTCCATATACAGTATGTTATAGTCGATTTATAAATTATTAGTATCAGTTTGTATTGTGAAATTATTAAATTATTTTAAGCAAAATACATTAATTTTCAAAAGAACATATAAAATAATTGAATTTTAGTCAAAAATGAGTTTGCATAATTTAACATTTCAATAATATGTAATGATTAAGTTATAACATATATTTAGATAAATGTAAGATAAAATCAAAAAGTATGATTTTAGATATTGCGTAAATGAACAAGTCATGATTAATATCGTCTAATCCCACAATTAAATTTTTGGAATAAAATTTAAATTTGAGTTAAAAAAACAATTTTTAATTATAATATAAAAAAATCTAATTTGACTTTCAGTGATTTAAATGTATGATGAACCTAAAAACAAAAATTTTTAAAAACATAAGAAAAATAATTGAATTTATATTAAAAATATGAGAACTCTAAAAATAGGATCTATGTTATATATAAAAATAACGTAATTAATATTCAATATTAAGTGAAAAAAGATATAATTTTTTAAATAAAAAATATTACGAAACTGTAATAATTATAAAAAATGACCAGTTAAATTATAACTCGACTATAAAGTATAATGATATGAATTTTTATATAACATAGGGTTGAATTATAATTTATAGCATATACTTATATCAATATATGTAATACGATCAAACCAAAAAAAACTGATCATAAATATCATATACATGTAAAAATCATTAAGGTCGTGTAATCATATTTTACGTTGATTGAAATATTAGGGAAAATTTAAAGTTGAGTTAAAAAAAATTTAAAATTATAATATAAAAAGGGTGGTGATATATGCACACCCCAATTGGTTGCACACCCTAATCATATTATTTGACAATAATATCCTCAACCTCAATACTAAGCTTAATTTCTCATGTTTTGTTCTTATTCAAAATCAATGAAGTGCTTTCTCGTATTTCAATATTATTTAATTAATAAATGCATTTAACAGCTTAGCATTGTGATAAAATTAATAATGCGAGTGAATATTTTGTTTTGTTATAATTATACTACTATTTGTATTTAATAAGTTTCATATTAACACCATTTACTCAAATAAGTGTTGACCCACTAATTTATTCAAAATTATTACTTCCTTCTCCCAATTTATTATAATATAATCAAAGTTATGGAAATTTACTTAAGTAGTCGAATAATAAGTGCTAAAATGTGCTTCCGCACTTAACTTAACCATTTCTGGAACAAAATATTTATTTATGATTATACAAACTAAAATTACATTATTATAGTATCTTTTTAATTAAATATTATGAAATGAGGAACCAATTAATTTAACAAAAAGCATCAAATAAATGTATTTATATTTTATACATACCGTTATCACGAAGTAGCACATTATTGATTTTGATTATAATTATATAACACTAACAAAATAAATTTTATTCATTGTTAGGGACTTTTTAGTATAAATAAAAATTAGGGCGTGCAACCATCACTTTAGGGGGTGTATATATCACTACCCTATAAAAATGTTTCAATTTATATAATTTTTAAAATAGAACTCCGATATTTTGTAATAAACGTTAGACTCTTTAAAAGTGTATAAATATGAATATATATGGGGAAAAAAATGAGTGAGACAATCACAAAAGACTTTCACATAATATTAAGAGATTTTGTAATATGTCTCTAACTAATTTAAAATCACATGATTTTACATACGCCTATGTTACAGATGGGCAATTTTACTAAAGTAACTATTTATATTATAGTCAAATGTTCAATTTGATAAAGTTAATTCAACGCTTTGAAAATTAAATTAATACTTTAGCAATTAAAAGTAGTCATATGATTATTATCGTATAAATATTTATCCAAATTTTATAAAATCTAATCAAATTAAAAAACATTTTGTTCATGAAATTCTTAGATTAATACTCTACAATTTTGTTTTGCCATTCAAATGATTGAAATAAAAAATAAAATTTTAAATTATACATAAATGTAACCGAGTCCGAGAAAAAATAAATAAATTTATTTACATTCGTTTCCATGTAGATATCATATTATTGAAATAATAAATAAGATTTGATTTTAAGAAATATATAAATTTTATTTACCAAATCATACCTAATTAATAATTTCATCACACAATTTTTAGGTATATAAAATTACAAATATGTGAGTCATTTTAAAGATTTTTGGTCTACCAACTATTTAGACTTTTGAATTTTTATATAACATAGTAAATTGATCAAAATAATCTATAATGTTCGAGTTATAACATATACTTATATCAATATACGTTATACAATAAAATCAAAAAATTTGATCAAAGATATCATATAGATGCACAAGTCATTAAGACCGTCTAATCATATTTCACGTCCATTGAAATATTTGGGAAAATTTCAAGTTGAGTTAAAAAACAATTTGAAATTATAATATAAAAAATATTTAAATTTATCTAATTTTTAAAATAGAACTTGGATACTGTGTAATAAATATTGGATTAAAGCTAAACAAGTGTATAAATATGCATATATATGAAGAAAAAAATTGAGAAATGACTTTCACATAATATTAAAGAGATTTTGTAATATGTCTCTAACTAATGTAAAATCACATGACTTTAAATACGCCTATGTTATAAACGGATAATTTTAGTAAAGTAATTATTTATATTATACTCAAATGTTCAATTTGATAAAGTTCATTTCACGCCATTGAAAATTAAATTAATACTTTAGCAAATAAAAGTAGTCATGTGATTATTATAGTATAAATATTTATCCAAATTTTATGATATCTAATCAAATTAAAAAATATTTGGTTCATGAAATTGGTATAAAATATTATAAAATTACTATAAAAATATAAGATAAAATCGAAATCTTACCATTTATTGTATTTCTAACTAAAAAATTATCTCATTATATGAAATCATGTTAGTGTTAGTAATCGAACCACTAATCTTCTCCAATCAATCTCATGTCATAACCATTATACTATACTTATTTTTGAGTTCTCTTTAAAAATCTTATTAGATAAAATATATATCCTCTACTTATCCCATATATTTTTTGAGTAAATAAAATGTTGATTTATATTATTTCTAGAATATTGCATAGTATTTAATTAGAAAAAACATATTTTAATTGATTGATCATATTTCACAATTCTTTTTCACCATTTAAAATGATTGATATAAAAAAATTTTAGATTAATACTCTACAATTCTGTTTTGCCATTTAAATGATTGATATAAAAAATAAAATTTAAAATTATACATAAATGTAACCGAGTCTGAGAAAAAAAATTTAAATTTATTTGCATTCGTTTCCATGTAGATATCATATTATTGAAATAAAAAATAAGATTTGATTTTAAGAAATATATAAATTTTATTTACCAAATCATACCTAATTAATAATTTCATCATATAACTTTTAGGTATATAAAATTACAAATATGTGAGTCATTTTAAAGATTTTTGGTCTACGAACTATTTAGACTTTTGAAATTTTATATAACATAGTAAATTGATCAAAATAATCTATAATGTTCGAGTTATAACATATACTTATATCAATATACGTAATACGTTATCCGATAAAAACAAAAAAATTGATCATAGATATCATATAGATGCACAAGCCATTAAGACCGTCTAATCATATTTCACGTCGATTGAAATATTTGGAAAAAATTCAAGTTGAGTTAAAAAACAATTTGAAATTATAATATAAAAAATGTTTCAATTTACTTAATTTTTAAAATAGAACTTCGATACTGTATAATAAATATTGGACTAAAGCTAAATGATATGGGCTAAAAGTAAGCCCTAAAGACACATTTAATATGGCATTAATTAGACCCTGAATGGTCCAAACGTGGGGCCCACCAGATGGGCCCAAAACCCCAATTATAATATTAATTTCGTAATTAATATTGGGGGAAATAAACAGCTCAGCAATAAGAGTTGGATAAGGATATTATTTCCACCAGACTTATCCACCAAGGCATCCAATTCAATATGGAAACTGATTCCTACAAGGAATAGATCTAGAACTTTCCTCAAAGACTTTTCTACCAAGTCTCTAACTCCTACCATAATTCTAAAGGCTTCTCAGCCTATATAAAGGGTCTGACCCCTCATCTCAGAACTACGTTTTCTTGGCTTGATTCTCTAATACAGAGATACGTAGGCATTCTGTGAGGACCGTTTAGTCTCGAACGCAGAAGCAGCCATTAAAGCTCGAAGCTCAACCACCCTAGCATTAATTACAAATCGTAAACTAGCTTTTATTACACAACATTTGGCGCCGTCTGTGGGAAGAAGACATCAACCATGGTTCAAACACGAAGAACAACATCAACTGAGGCCATACCCCTTAGCACTACTCCACCTGCTGTCTCTGATCCGCTCGTCACCGCTGAGGGAGGACAATTACCCCCACCAACAGGGACGGTCATTCAACCTCTAACCTCTCAACCCTCAGGGACGATTCCCCATGTTGAGGGAACTGTGGCTATTCCTCAAAATCGAGAAACTAACCCTCTTCAGATGGTGGTTTCTCCTCTTGATAGCGCTGGTCGTACGCTACCTCCGGGGGTACAGATCCACACCACGGATCTCCCTTTGAACACCAACCCGATGTATGGGCTGCCTAATTATCCCCCTCAACGTAGGGAACCTGGACCAAGCGGTCATGCCTTACAGATCCGAGATCGGGAGTACGATGATTACTCTGGTCCCTATTCTGATGATTCAACTTCTGAGGATGACAATGATGATCGTGATGAAGCCCCGAGGAGGCGACGTGCTAGTAAAGAACCTCGAAGGAGGTCCCAAAGAATCTAGGATGAACCTCCACAAACGGCCGAGGAAAGGATTAAGGCTCATGAGGCAGAGATCCAAAGGCTGAAGGACGATATTGCTAGAGAGCAAGCAAGGCGAAGTCTGATTCAACCTCCTCCAGTTACAGGGAGGATACCCATTATAAATCTGGAGAGGCCCTCAAGGAGGCAACGAAGGGCCGATGCCCCGATTGAAAAATCAACAAGGGTGGAGACCCCCAAAAGTAACCCTAGGGATCTGATGCCCCTTGGGGATCCTGATGATCCTACACCTCCGTTCACTGAGGAGGTAATGAATGCTCGCATCTCAAGGAAGTTCAAGATGCCGACAATTAAGGCCTTTGATGGAACGGGCGATCCCGCAAACCATGTTAGGACGTTCTCAAACGCACTGCTGTTGCAGCCTGCAAGCGATGCCTTAAAGTGTAGGGCGTTCCCTCAAACCTTGTCTGGCATGGCTCAAAGGTGGTATAGCCGCTTACCTGCAAACTCAATCGGCTCGTTCAAAGAGCTGAGCGCCGCCTTTGTCAGCCAGTTCATTAGTGGGAGAGTTCATGAAAAAAGTTCTGCATCCCTTATGTATGTGGTGCAGGGGAAGAACGAGAATCTGAGAGATTACCTCAAGCGGTTCACCAAGGAGACGCTGAATATCACTGATCTGGAAAATAAGGTGGCCATGGTAGCCCTGGAACACGGAACCACTGATCTCTTCTTTAAAAGGTCTTTGGCAAAACACCCTCCTGAAAATATGGCCGAGCTCCAACGGAGGGCCGATAAATATATCAAGGCCGAGGACAGCATGAAGAAGGATACCACAGGAAGCAATGGCAAGGGTTCTAACGATTCGAAGAAACGAAAGCAAGAGCAAGAGTACGATGCTAGGGACAAGTATCCCCGGACTAGCAAGGATTCTGATTCACCCCCGAAGAAGAATTTGGGATCAAGATTCAACGATTATGCGAGACTGAATGCTCCTAGGAGTCAGATCTTGCTAGATATTGAGAAGGATAAAGATTTCCGATGGCCGAAGCCACTTAGGGGTGATCCCACAAAAAGAAACAAGGATCAATACTGTAGGTACCACCGTGATGTGGGTCATGATACAGATAATTGTAGACAGTTGAAAGATGAGATTGAGTTCTTGATCCGAAAAGGAAAGCTAAGCAGGTTCACAAAGAATGATGATCGTGGAACCCAAACAAGGGACTTTGACAGGAGAGACAATGACAGGAGAGATAACGATCGTGACCGTGATCGTAACCCACAGCCCCGAGGGCCAGTTGTTAATATGATTTGGGGAGGCCCGACAGCGGCCGGCACGACTCGAAACTCTCGAAAAGCGTATGCCAGAGAAGTAATGCACATCGTGGGGGAAGCCCCAAAACGTGCCAAGACTGAAATAGTTATTGGGTTTGATGATTCAGATCTCGAAGGGGTAAAGTTCCCCCATGACGACCCGTTGGTCATAACTCCTGTGATTGGAAACTCGGAGGTAAAACGAGTCTTGATCGACAATGGAGCTTCTGTTGATATCTTGTTTCACGATGCGTTTGTGAAAATGGGGTACACCGATTCTCAGTTGACCCCCACCAACATGCCAATCTACGGATTTAATGGAGTTGAGTCCAAGGTTGAAGGGACTATTCAGTTACCCATGACGATTGGACAGGAACCTAAAGAAGCTACTCAGATGCTAAATTTTCTTGTGATCAAGGCATCCTCGACCTATAACGCGATCCTGGGAAGGACTGGACTTCATGCATTCAAGGCTGTGGCCTCCACATATCACATGAAGATTAAGTTTCCAACCAGGAATGGTGTTGGAGAACAAAAGGGTGATCAGAAGATGGCAAGAAGTTGTTATGTATCCGCGTTAAGGGCTGATGGAATCGGGGGGCAGGTACTTCCGATCGAAGACATGGATGTCCGTGGTGATGATGAACATAGAGGAAAACCAGCAGAGGACTTAATACCTATTCCTCTGGAGCTAGGCGACCCTGAGAAAGTGACTTATATAGGAGCCTCTCTGAAGGAACCCCTGAAGGGCAAATTGATAGCATTCTTGCAAGAAAATAGCGATGTGTTTGCCTGGACAGCAGCTGATATGCCAGGGATTGATCCCCAACTCATAACTCATAGATTGAATGTCGATCCTAATCGGAAGATAATACAGCAGAAGAAGAGGAACTTTGCACCTGAAAGGCAAGAGGCCATAAAGCAAGAAGTGGAAAAGCTCTTAGAAGCTGGGTTTATTGAAGAAATTCAGTTTCCAGAATGGTTGGCTAACCCTGTTATGGTCAAGAAAGCCAATGGTAAGTGGAGGATGTGTATAGACTTCACCGATTTGAATGATGCATGCCCTAAGGATTGCTTCCCTTTACCAAGGATAGACATGTTAATAGATGCCACAGCCGGACATGAGATGCTGAGCTTCATGGATGGGTTCAGCGGCTACAATCAGATTAAGATGCACAAGGATGACGTCCCTAAGGTATCTTTTATAACTGACTTTGGTGTTTTCTGCTATCTTGTTATGGCTTTCGGTCTAAAAAATGCAGGAGCTACTTACCAACGACTGGTGAATAAGATATTCGCCCATCTAATTGGAAAAACCATGGAGGTCTATGTTGATGACATGCTAGTCAAGAGCCTGTTCAAGGCAGACCACATTAAGCACCTCAGAGAGGCATTCGAAGTGCTGAGGCACCACAAAATGATGTTGAATCCAGCCAAGTGTGCCTTTGGCGTTGGATCAGGAAAATTTTTGGGTCTAATGGTTTCAAAGAGAGGCATAGAGGCCAACCCTGACAAGATTAAGGCAATCTTAGACATGGAGCCACCACGCTCTATAAGAGATGTGCAGAAGTTGACAGGCCGTGTAGCGGCTTTTGGAAGATTCATCTCCAAGTCTGGTGATAAATGCTTGCCGTTCTTTCAAGCATTGAAGAAGGTGAAAAATTTTGAGTGGACCCCTGAGAGCCAAGAGGCCTTTGAACAATTGAAGAAGTACATGGTTGAAGCCCCGTTGCTGGCCAAACCTAGTCCTGGGGAGACTCTTTATCTATACCTGGCGGTATCTGAACAAGCGTTGAGCGCCGTTCTTATTCGAGAAGAAAAGAAGGTCCAGAAACCTATCTATTATGTGAGCAAGGTATTGCACGGGGCTGAGCTGAATTACTCTCCCATTGAGAAGTTCGCCTTGGCTTTGATAACAGCCTCGAGGAAGTTACGCCCGTACTTCCAGGCACATAAGATTGAAGTCCTGACGGACCAACAGTTGAGAAACATATTGCATAGCCCAAAGGCTAGTGGAAGGCTAATCAAGTGGGCAATTGAACTTGGAGAATTTGACATCACGTATAAGCCTCGAACAACCATTAAGGCTCAGGCATTGGCTGACTTCGTGGTTGAATGCACCATTAGCAACCAAGAAGTCGGGGGGCAGGAGACAATAACAACCCCTGAGAAGCAAGATAAAAATGGAGAACTTGAACCTGATCAGAAGGAATATTGGGTGCTCTATTTTGATGGAGCATCAAAAACAAAATCTAGTGGCGCAGGCTTAGTGTTGCAAAGCCCCGATGGGTTCACAGTCGAATATGCTTTGAAGTTGGATTTCCAGACAACTAACAATGAAGCTGAGTATGAGGCCTTGATAGCTGGTTTAGGCTTGGCCAGAATCATGAGAGTCAAGAATCTCAAAGTTTGTGGAGATTCAAGATTAGTAGTCTCTCAAGTGAATGGTGAATTTGAGGCCAAGGATGAAACTATGGCAAAGTATCTGCGAGTTGTGAAAGCTGTCATGACTCAGTTTGATGAGTGTTATGTAGAACACATTCCGAGAGAAGAGAACGTTAAGGCCGATGCCCTATCCCAGTTCGCTTCTTCCGAAATAGAAAACTATGCAGGGAGTGTTTACTTCCAGGTCTTGAAGGCCCCGACTATCAACTCAAAATTAGTAGCACCAATTGATGTGGGAAGCTGTTGGATAGATCCTATCAAAGCTCACCTAGAAACTGGTTGGCTCCCCGGTAGTGCCTTGGAGGCACGAAAGCTGTCCGTGAGAGCATTGAGATATGCCTTGATCGAGGGCATTCTTTACAAAAGATCTTTCGTTATCCCGTACTTGAAATGTTTGAGGCCCCAAGAGGCAAGGGAAGCTTTGGAAGAAGTTCATGAAGGTATTTGTGGGCAGCACTTGGGGGGCAGAGCCCTAGCTCACAAAATAACTCGTTTGGGATTCTACTGGCCAGAAATGCTGGCCGATGCATAGAGCTACGTCAAGCGGTGCGATCGATGCCAGAAGCATGCTCCGATAGTAAGGCAGCCGCCCGAGATGTTAACATCAGTTAACTCCCCTATTCCATTCGCGATGTGGGGGATGGATATACTTGGTCCCTTCCCTGTAGCTTCAGCACAAAGGAAGTTTCTGATAGTGGCCATTGATTACTTTACTAAGTGGATTGAGGCTAAACCTCTAGCCAAGATAACCACCAAACAAGTTGCCCAGTTCTTTTGGGAGAATATAATTTGCAGGTATGGAATCCCTCGAATTTTGGTGACAGACAATGGGACACAGTTCAATAATGAAGAGTTCAAGAAATATTGTGAGGAGAATGCAATTGAGCTTCGTTTTACCTCCGTGGCTCATCCACAAGCCAACGGACAAGCTGAGGTAGCTAATCGAATTATCCTTGATGGATTGAAGAAGAGGGTTGAACGCTCTAGAAACACTTGGGTAGATGAGTTGCTGCCCATACTATGGGCATACCGTACCACTTGTAAAGTGACCACTGGAGCAACCCCGTTCCTGCTGGCTTACGGAGCTGAGGCAGTTGTGCCTTTGGAGATCATGCAAGCGTCACCTCGAGTTGAGGCTTTTGAACCAGAAACTAACGAAGAGGGCATGAGACTCGCCCTAGATCTGATTGACGAAGTCAGGGATGAGGCAAACGCTAGAAATGTGGAACATCAAAAGAAAGCATCCTTTTATTACAACCATAGAGTTAAGGAAAGGTTCTTTCGACAAGGCGACCTGGTTCTAAGGAAGATCGAGGCTTCTGGAGTTGGCCAGAAGGGAAAGCTAGCCCCTAATTGGGAAGGGCCGTATCGAGTCAAGAAGACGTTGGGACGAGGATCATATAAGTTGGAGACCTTGGACGGGGTTGAGGTGCCCCGTACTTGGCATGCTTTGAACCTCAAAGTTTATTATGTATAAGCTATCCTTGCATGGATTCAGCTTTCTATCTATTTATTATGAGGAGTAGAAATAAGGTTCGATGAAACCATTTCAGGGCTTTACGCCCCGAGTAGGACAATAATAAGCTATGTAAGGGTTAAACCCATTTCAGATTATTAATGCAAAGTTTGTTTCCCTTCAATGATTTTGTGATTTTGTTTATGTACCAAGCACCTGTTGAGTGTGAGTCTAGGAAGGACAAGTACCGAAAACAAGTAAACAAACTAATGAGGAAACAAATGCATAAATAAAGACCCCGAAGGGCCAACAGTTAAGTTACATCAACAAGATAGATAAAAGTTTGGTCCCCAAGGACCGTGAATGAAATCTAGACAAATAAAGCCACATCTGGCTAACAAGGCCATGCAAGGCCACGAACTAACTCCAGCTACTCCTCCCCAGAATCCTCTTCTCCAGACTCCTCACCGCCGCTCTCCTCTTCCTCACTCTCCTCCTCTGAGTCTTCGCTGGAATCACCACCGGACTCTGCTATCACCATTGGCTGAGCTCTAGCAACTTCGGCTCCTTTTCCCTCGGAAGATGAAGAAGAAGTAGAACTGCCCTCGTTCCGGATTAGTCTTTTCCCAGGGATGGGTTGGCGAACTACTCCAACCTTCTTTGCAGGCGGGACTTTCTTCCCTCGGGAGCCAGAAGAATGTGAGTCTTGGCTAGCAGCGGGAACAACCCCCTTTGAGTTGGACCCGGAACGACGATGACTGCCTCTGGAACCGGATCCTGATGCCTGGGGAACAATTTTAGTTCCCGAACCAGAAGCTAGGTTAACCGGGAGGGCACCCCAATTTGGGCAAGGAAAATCTGCTGGGTTGACAACAGATGGATGCCTATGATTCACAGCGTTAATAGCCTTCTCCCAACCAACAGACATGTTGAAGGGACACACCTCATCGTCATGATCATCAATGAGCTTAAGGAAATCTTCAGACCTATGGTAGGCCTGGATCACCTTGTCGGCATCAGAGGCCTTCTTTCTGGCTAGAGAAGCAAGCTGTTTGCGGGTAGATGCGGCGTTGGCCTCAGCTCGAACAACTTGGGAATGTAGATCGTCAATCTCTTCCCTGAACCTCATGGAGTCATTTCTCAAGCTAACATTTTCGTCCCTAAAGGCCCGGCCTTGGGTCGAAATGGTTTGAAAATAGGCGTTGGCCTGCAACAAGGAAATAAGTGAGCCACAAGGAATATGCAAAATTGAAATCAATGACAATGTCAAACTTAACAGAAGGAATTTCATACCTGATACAAGGCCTGGGCGCCCATGAGTTGAGACTCATCCAGCTTGTCACCTGCATGCATTGTCGCTTGGTCAGGCGGAGTGATGGAAAGCTTGGACCAGTCTAGGGCCAGATGAGGACTCCCGAAGACCGAGTCTTGTTCGCATATGCCCCAAGGAGGTATGAAAGGAGTCCGGACATCCCCGTCAGCGTTTCGGGATCGTTTACCACCTTGAGAACAACGCTCCAAGAAATTAGGGATGTGAGGCTTAGTTGGGTTCAGCTTCTCTTCAGCCCTTTTCTGCATCCTCTTGGTAACAGTTGGCCGGTTCTCGGGACGATTATCAATCTCCTCAGCAGCTGAAATACGAAGAGAAAAACATCGGTATAAGAACAAACAGAGTTCATAATAAGTTCAAGTAAGAAAGTTACCCTCAATGGAAAGAAAGCTAAGGCCAGCCCCAATGAGATTCTTTTCGTTTAAAATAGTTTTATAGTGTGTGCGACCGTCGTCAGCGAGAAGCCTATCCCGGTCCAACAATTCCGGATCAGAAAGGTCGCACACGAAGTGGGAACTATCTTCGACAGACCCGAATTTCTTCACAAAGAAGTTGCCCCAATCACCGCCCTTCCATTCAAGAACTACAAACTCCCTTTCCCAGAAATGTTGTGAATCTGGAAAGGAGAAGGGATTCACCATGTGTGGAAGCTTGGCTCGGTGCTTGAGGCTCACCCATCCTTTTTTGGATTCAGAAGAGTTGCTGGCCCCGAAGATACTTCGAAACATTGTGGTTGTCGGATGAATCCCCAGCTCCCGACACCTTATCAAGAAAATAGAAATGTACCTCCAGGCGTTGGGATACAATTGACAGGGGTGGATTTGATATTCAGCCAGCAGCCTGATAATAAAATTGTCAACCGGGAACCTGAACCCAGCATCTAAGGCACCCCAGTAAACACAGATCCTTTCAGGATGCCAATTGCAAGTTCTATCTGATGGACTCGGGAGACGAACCTGGATGGCACTTGGAAAGTGATAAGACTCCCTTATCTTCTGAACGTCCCGTTCCGACAATTTACTGGAACTATTAAAAGAATCTAGACTAGAACAGTTGGGAAATGTATCCCTCATGATATTTAGAAGTTCTAGCAAGGATTCGAATCTATGTTCAACATATGTAGGAGGTTGAATTCTTTCTTTACCTTTGGCAGTCCTCATTTTACTCCTCTTTGACATGGCTTCCATCATGGAGACCGGGGGAGCCATTGGTTGATCACCTTCCGACATCTTGATGCAGGAGCTGAAACTTGATCTTGAATCTGAAACTTGATCTTGAAGCTCGAACTGGATCTTGTAACTTGAACCTAAGAGAACTTAAGAATCTGAAAGCTCAGAAATGAAGAAGTGAATGGAAATGAAGGCTACTTCTCCTCTTTTATAGAAAATACATGACCTGGTACATCAGGTTGAATCTCAGCTCGGTTCGTGTTAACAGGTCATCTATCGTTTACAGACGAAAAAAGGACAGAAATTATCCACGTTATACAGAAAGAATCGTTATAATTCATATCTGTCGGAAAAGAAATAGCTGAAATATTTACTGCATGGGTGTTTGCACTTAAAGAGATAAACAACGAGTTTAATCTTAAACACGAGGTTAGTAGTGCTAATCCTGAATCAAGGTGTAATCCCGATAGAAGTCACGATTGACCAAAATACCATCCTAGGATCGAGATTCAGCTTCTGAATCCCTAGGATGGAGATTCAGCTTCTGGATCCTAGGCCGACCACCTCCCGGCCGACCACGAAGGATTCGGGCCGTTTGGCCGACCACCTCCCGGCCGACCACGAAGGATTCGGGCCGTTTGGCCGACCACCTCCCGGCCGACCACGAAGGATTCGGGCCGTTTGGCCGACCACCTCCCGGATGACCACGAAAGAATCAGGCCGTTAAAGATCGAGATTCAGCTTCTGAATCCCTAGGATCGAGATTCAGCTTCTGAATCCTTGAAAGTCACGGATGACCAAAAAACCAACCTAGGAACGAGATTCAGCTTCTGAATCCCTAGGATCGAGATTCAGCTTCTGAATTCTTGAAAGTCACGGATGACCAAAAAACCAACCTAGGATCGAGATTCAGCTTCTGAATCCCTAGGATCGAGATTCAGCTTCTGAATCCTTGAAAGTCACGGGTGACCAAAAAAACCAACCTAGGATCGAGATTCAGCTTCTGAATCCTTCAAAATGGTCGACCACGACACCCGAAGGAGCCATGGCCGACCACCTTGCAGCCGACCAAGGCACATTCAGATGCCCCGGCCGACCACGAGCTAGCCGACCAAGGCACATTCAGGAGCCCCGGCCGACCAGCCCTCAGCCGACCAGGTGCCGGCCGACCACCTGGGGTCAAGGCCCTCCAGCCGACCAGGTGTCAGCCGACCACCTTGGTTGGAGGCCCTTCGGCCGACCAGGAGCTAGCCGACCACAAGCTAGCCCTCGATCCGGCCGATCGCGGGTTAGCTTGTGGTCCTGAATCTTGGTTTTTCAGCAATTCTCGGGCAGCTTCTGAACCTGAATCTTGATTTTTTCGTATGATTTCAGGTGCACCGTTTAGTGCCGTTTAGCGCTGTTTATCGTCGTTTAGCGTCGTTTAACATCGTTTAAACGTCGTTTAAGGCTGTTTAGCACCGTTTAGTGTCGTTTAGTGCCGTTTAGCGCCGTTTATCGCCGTTTAGCGTCGTTTAACATCGTTTAAACGTCGTTTAAGGCTGTTTAGCACCGTTTAGTGTCGTTTAGTGCCGTTTAGCGCCGTTTATCGCCGTTTAGCATCGTTTAACATCGTTTAAGGCTGTTTAGCACCGTTTAGTGTCGTTTAGTGCCGTTTAGCGCCGTTTATCGCCGTTTAGCGTTTAACATCGTTTAAACGTCGTTTAAGGCTGTTTAGCACCGTTTAGTGTCGTTTAGTGCCATTTAGCGCTGTTTATAGCCGTTTAGCGTCGTTTAACATCGTTTAAACGTCGTTTAAGGCTGTTTAGCACCGTTTAGTGTCGTTTAGTGCCGTTTAGCGCTGTTTATCGCCGTTTAACATCGTTTAAACGTCGTTTAAGGCTGTTTAGCACCGTTTAGTGTCGTTTAGTGCCGTTTAGCGCCGTTTATCGCCGTTTAGCGTCGTTTAACATCGTTTAAACGTCGTTTAAGGCTGTTTAGCACCGTTTAGTGTCGTTTAGTGCCGTTTAGCGCCGTTTATCGCCGTTTAGCGTCGTTTAACATCGTTTAAACGTCGTTTAAGGCTGTTTAGCACCGTTTAGTGTCGTTTAGTGCCGTTTAGCGCCGTTTATCACCGTTTAGCGTCGTTTAACATCGTTTAAACGTCGTTTAAGGCTGTTTAGCACCGTTTAGTGTCGTTTAGTGCCGTTTAGCGCCATTTATCGCAGTTTAGCGTCGTTTAACATCGTTTAAACGTCGTTTAAGGCTGTTTAGCACCGCTTAGTGTCGTTTAGTGCCGTTTAGCACCGTTCAATGCTACTGGCACAATCTAACGTCGTTGTAAACGCGTCGGTCGCTCCACGCTTTACGTCAAAACGATATCAAAGATAAACCCTGACCCGAGTCTCGAAAAAGGCCGTTAAAACTTCAAGGAAAACCTGATCAGTTTTCCTAGAAGTTGGGGGGCAAATGATATGGGCTAAAAGTAAGCCCTAAAGACACATTTAATATGGCATTAATTAGACCCTGAATGGTCCAAACGTGGGGCCCACCAGATGGGCCCAAAACCCCAATTATAATATTAATTTCGTAATTAATATTGGGGGAAATAAACAGCTCAGCAATAAGAGTTGGATAAGGATATTATTTCCACCAGACTTATCCACCAAGGCATCCAATTCAATATGGAAACTGATTCCTACAAGGAATAGATATAGAACTTTCCTCAAAGACTTTTCTACCAAGTCTCTAACTCCTACCATAATTCTAAAGGCTTCTCAGCCTATATAAAGGGTCTGACCCCTCATCTCAGAACTACGTTTTCTTGGCTTGATTCTCTAATACAGAGATACGTAGGCATTCTGTGAGGACCGTTTAGTCTCGAACGCAGAAGCAGCCATTAAAGCTCGAAGCTCAACCACCCTAGCATTAATTACAAATCGTAAACTAGTTTTTATTCCACAACACTAAACATTTGAGTTTATAAGTGCATAAATATGCATATACATGAAGAAAAAAATTGAGTGAAACAAATACAATGTTGACTTTCACATAATATTAAAAAGATTTTGTAATATGTCTGTGACTAATTTAAAATCACATGACTTTACATACACCTATGTTTTAAATGAATAATTTTACTAAAATATCTATTTATATTATACTCAAATGTTCAATTTGATAAACTTCATTTCACGCCATTGAAAATTAAATTAATACTTTACCAATTAAAGTAGTCATGTGATTATTATCGTATAGATATTTATTCAAATTTTATGAAATCTAATCAAATTAAAAAATATTTGATTCATGAAATTAGTATATAATATTACAAAAATTACTATAAAAATATGAGATAAAATCGAAATCTTATCATTTATCGTATTTCTAATTAAAAAATTATCTCATTATATCAACAGTTTTAGAGGAGAAATTATTTCAATGCCTGTGCCTTGCGGGCTTTTATGCTAGTATCAATACAAATCTATACTCCCTCTGTCCCTCTTGATAGTTTACATAGACAATTAGCACGGAGACCAAGACAGTGTTTAAAAAATAAGTAAAGTTAGATGAAAAGTGGTTAAAGTGGTGGGACCTATCAATATTTAATAATAGATTTGAGATAGTGGAGGAAAGTAGTGGGTGTAATAGTGTTTTTTATAATTAAATATGAGATAGTGGGGGAAAGTAGTGGGTGTAATAGTGGAGGAAACTTACTATTTTTGGTAATGTAAAGAAATGAGAGGGATGAGCCAAAATAGTAACTGCAAAGAAATGAGAGGGACGGAGGGAGTACTATTATATAAAAGCCGAAACATTAAAAGTTTGGTCGGTCGGTCGGTTGGTCGGTACGGTACCTGTTGATTTTACTTATTTACCATTACTCAATTACAGATCTACTAACTAATCAATTTCCTTCTTGAGGTTAAACATATTATCTTTTCTATTTTTCAAGAACTAAATAATTTTCTTTTTCAGGTAAAATACAATATCCTTTTATATTTTATCTAACTAAAATTTCTCCTTTATTAATCAATTTCCTTTTTTAGGTTAGATATATTACCTTTTCTATTTTTCAATAACTAAATTATTTCCTTTTTCAGGTAAAATAGAATATCTTTTATATTTTATTTAACTAAAATTTCTCTTTTTTAAAAAATAGTACGAGAAATTTTGTTTAATAAAATAACATAATATATTATAATTACTATTAACTAATATATTATAAAACACGTTACCTTTTCGCTTTTCTCTAACTAACATCTCTCTTTTTCCAAAATCTATCTATAATATATTATAAAAGACGAAACATTAAAAGTTTATTTAATTGTTTTACTCTATTACCCTTAATGATTTAACTTAATTATAAAAGAACAAAACACAATCATTTCTTAAAATATTGCACACATCTCTTCCCAACACTTCCCCTAAATAATAACTAACCAATTACCTTTTTCAGCTATTACCTTTTTTAACTTTTCTAACTGAAATCTCTTTTTTCCAAAAATATGGTCGTTCTAATTAATGAAATAAACTAATAATGTTATAATTACTAATAACTAACTGATTACTTTTTACAACTAAAAGGTAATATCTTTAAAAAATATGATCATTCTATTTAATTAAATAAACTAATAATATTCCTTTTTCAGGTAAAATATAATATCCTTTTATATTTTATCTAACTAAAATTTTTCCTTTATTAATCAATTTTCTTTTTCAGGTTAAACATATTACCTTTTCTATTTTTCAATAACTAAATTATTTCCTTTTTCAGGTAAAATAGAATATCTTTTACATTTTATCTAACTAAAATTTCTCTTTTTTTTAAATAGTACGAGCAATTTTGTTTAACAAAATAACATAATTATATTATAATTACTATTAACTAATTTATTACCCTTTTCACCCAAAATACGTTACCTTTTATCTTTTCTCTAACTAACATCTCTCTTTTTCCAAAATCTATCTATACTATATTATAAAAGACGAAACAATAAAAGTTTTGGTATGATACGATACTTACATTATTTAATTGTTTTACTCTATTACCCTTAATGATTTAACTTAATTATAAAAGAACAAAACACAATCTTTAAAATATTGCACGCATCTCTTCCCAACATTTTCCTTAAATAATAACTAACCAATTACCTTTTTCAGCTATTACCTTTTCTAACTTTTCTAATTAAAATCTCTTTTTTTCCAAAATATGGTCATTCTAATTAATGAAATAAACTAATAATGTTATAATTACTAATAACTAATTGATTACCTTTTACAACTAAAAGGTAATATTTTTAAAAAATATGATCATTCTATTTAATTAAATAAACTAATAATATTATAATTACTAATAACTAACTGATTACCTTTTCGAGCTAAAAGGTAATATCTTTTCTATACACCTAAATAATAAATAAGCAATTATCTTTTTCAGCTATTACCTTTTCTACATTTTCTAGCTTTTCTAACTAAATCCCTTCTTTCCAAAAATATGACCGTTCTAATTAATGTAATAAACTAATAATATTATAATTACTAATAACTAACTGATTATCTTTTTCGGCTAGGTAATATTTTTTTGGGATATTTACAAAAAATATATATGTTTTTAACTTTCTTTTACGTTTTACTATCATTAACTTCCTCTTTCAATTCTATACTTTCACTTTTACAAAAATACTACCAACTTTGTTTTTAACTTTTTAATTTTCTAAAAATACGTTTTGCAACCTTTGCAACCTCATTTGCAACTTCAGGGCGGCGCCAGCCGTGTGAGTTGCAAATGACGTTACAACTGAAAACTGGAAGTTGCAAATGAGGTTGCAACTGAGAACTGGAAGTTGCAAATAAGGTTACAAATGAGGTTGCAACTGAAAACTGGAGGTTGCAAATGAGGTTGCAAACGTTGCAACTGAAAACTGGAAGTTGCGAATGAGGAGCAGACGAATTTCTGATTGTAAGTTCCAGTTTTCAATTGTCATTTTCGACCTATGTTTTGAAATATATATATATATATATATAAATATATATATATATATATATATATATATATATATATAAATATCTTTGGGTTGTTATATGACTTTCTCTCTTAATGGTATCAGAGCCAACCGGTAATCATTGAGTTATTGAATTTCTATGCCAAGTAATTTGCTCATTAATTGTGTTTACAAACTGCTTCTGATTATCTCTTAGTTATTCTGCTATATTTAGTCACCAATCTTACTTAGAACCACCTACCACCTAGTGTCGTTGCCAGGAATCCGTTGTAAGTCTCAGAGTGGAGCAGTGTAGGATAAGGGCGTAAGACTTAAGTATGTGTAGGTATGAGTTTGCTTAAGGTAAGAGGGTATGAACTAAGTTCCCCAGAATCACTAATGATAAAGAGAAACAGTTAAAACAAAATTAATGAATAGACTATTTAGGTCTAGTTCTTCAGTTAGCTCAAGGTCACCGTCACCGATGACTCCAATTCCGTCAATCCCAGATTTCATTAATCAGGAAGAACATAGTTATGAAAACATTAGTCAAGACTTAGGTAATTGGAATATACCCAGTATAGATTCAAAAAAAATCTATCAGTCAACTTTTACAGATAATTTTAAAACTAATTACAATTTTAAAACTGTAGAAAAAATTTATGCTATTAACAAAGAACTTGAAAACTGTTCTGTTAGGCCGAATACACAATTAATAATCAAATTCGTATGAGAGTTTAACAAATAAGACGTTTATGCACTTAAAAACTTCTGGTATTAAAACCTCTTCGTGATGTAAACTATCACAAAGAGCTGCTAGGTTACAATAAAGATAATTCGTTACACGATACCCTTCTAGGGTTAACCTAACTGTATTTATAAAACATACAGCTTCGATACAATCTCTAATTGATATTCCTAATAATCAGCTATACAATGATATCAATTACAGATTGTCACACGTCTCCTAAGTCAACTCGATCTCTTTGATAGCTATCCAATCTTCAAAGATATCGCTTCCATATCAATCTTCAATTGATCTCTAATATCTTCTGTTGACTCCGTACGCGCTGCTCCCAGACAGACTTTACTAAACTCTGTCCAGCTCCCGCCTGTCAGAGTTTACACTAAACTCTGACCGCTTCCAGCTAAACTCTGATAATTCACTGTAACACTTAAACACTGATTAAAACACATCAATTATATTTAACAATCTCCCCCAACTTCTTCATTAGCAAAAATACACAAGTTAATAATAGTAATTGATGATGTCAAAACAAATAGACAAATACAGTGTTTATACAAATTCAGAGTTTAAGCTTCTACTTAACAAAATCTACAGAGAATAAGAAAATCCTTATAGATTTCAATCTCTTATCTCTTCAAGATCTGGTGTAGCTCTGAGATAATCTATGAGCAATCTTCTTTCTGCATTTTCAAGCTCAATCTTCATAGCTTCTTTAATCTCTCTGAGCTGAGGATCACTCTCATCTGTCTGATAGATAGCAGCTCTAAGATCATAGATTTTGTTTCTTCTCATCTCATTTCCCAGTCTGATAAATTTGACTTCTTCTGACTATGAATTGAAGTCAAGTACTGTGATTCCCAAATCAGTCTTTAATTTTGCAGTACCATTCTTCATTTCAATTAGATTTCCATTCCAATCCCTGTACTTAGGAACATATCTGCTATTATACTTCTCTCCTCTGATTGCCAAATTCTGAAGCATCCTCTTTCTGAGCACATTTGCAACTGATTGAGTCCTTTGACTATTCACCTTGAAAAGATATAGAACATATTCTAATTCTTCCCAATATTTCAAGCCAATATCATTCTCACCAATTCTAAATACTGTCCCATCAGTCATGAAGTACAAGAGAAAGTCCTTCTTTAAACTCTTCTGATAAACTAACTGTACTGATTCCAGTCTATCCAAACTCTCTTGAGTGACACCACGACCTGGAACAGCCAGTGAAGAAGGATCTCTAGGACCAGTATATTGCCTTTTGTCCTTGTGTGAACCTAGTCCACCCTTATTGTTTCCAACTTTACCAGACAAGGCTCTTCCATCAGAAATATTCATAGAAACTCCAGATAATATATTTGGATCATGAATTGTTCCTTTCCCAAAAACTGATTTCAACTGAGAAGATTGTAAAGGTGTGGTCACAACTTGTGATGCAACAGAAGTTGTAACTTTCTTCTGTAAACTTTATCCTTCAATGCTTTTCAGCTTGAGTTGAGCTTCTGCTACCATTGTTTCCTTTGAAAACTGAGATCTTTGACTAACATCAGCCTTTTCCTTGATCACAACACCTTTAACAACAGGCCTAGGAGCTTTTCCTCTTTTTAACTTTCCAGACTTTAAAGCCTTCAGATGTTCTTCTTGTAAACTCTTTTCTTCAGCTTTAATGTCCTCAATTGTAACTCCTTCCTCATTCTCTTCAATAAACAACTTAGCAGCCAATTCTTCATCAGTATGTGGATTAGAAGGTAATAGCAAACTCTTGGTCTTTGAAGTACCTTGAGTATCAGTATTTATCCCAACAAACTGTGATTTAGAGGACTTGCTAGTTTTTAGAGTTTGAAATTCTTCAGTTTTGCTCTTTCCTTTACTACTTGCTCCTCCATCTCCAGCACTATCCCTTCTGATCAGAGTTTGAGATTGCTTGCATTTGTCTTTAGCAACTCTCTCCCCCTTTTTGACATCATCAGGCATAAGAATAGATGTAATTAACTCCAAGGAGGTAGCAATAGAATCAAGCTTTAAGGACATATCATTCTGATTTTGTTCAACTTTGCTCAGCCTGTGAGACAAAGTTTCTTGATTCTGAGTAAGATATTGAAATTTATTCTTGTTGTCAAGTTTAAGCATATCAGCTCCTCTAACAACATCACCTCGAACATTAGAGATTGCCTTTTGACATAGATCAAATCTAGAGTTGAGAGTCTTCACTTGTACAACTGTAGCCTTGAGACAAGATAAAATCTCTGGATTTGTAATTGTTCTAGAGGTTTTCTTGACAAATTCAGCTGCTCTTGCAGAAGGAAAGATACAAGTGTCCTTGTACCAGTCAGTTGAAAATTGTTCAAGGTATTCTTCTTCAGCATCTGCTTGATTTGAAGGACCAGAATAATCCTTAACCTTAGCATCAGTCTGGACTGGTAAACTCTGAGAAAGGCTTGGCTCAGTATTCCCTTCAGTTTCATCTCCAACCTCAGCTTCAACATGATGTGTGGTTGGAGGAACTGGAATAGATGCATCAACAGTGCCAATAACATCCTCTGCAACAGGTTTAGTAGTAGAGTCAACAACAGGCTGTACAACATCCTCTGCAGATTTCACAATTGTCTCAGAGTTTATCTCCTTAGGTTGTTGATCAATCTCATCTCCTCCTTCAGCAGTCTGGTGAGCATCTGAGAGTAATTCAGTATGTGATGCTACAGTTTCAGAAAGAACAACTGTAGGTTGATCAGCTGCACCAGTATTAGAGATAGGATCAGAGAATGGCATGAATGAATCAAGAATATCATTCATTGGAGAAAAGCCATCTCTAGTATCCTCTTCTGCAGGCATTTCAACCTCTGCAGGCATTTCAACCTCTTTCAGCCTCAACAGTAGGTGTTTGTTGGGAAACTACCTCTGGAGCTTCAACATCTTCATCAGCAGAATCAGAGATGACCAGTTTTCTTCTCTTAACTAGAGGCACTTCATCTGAATCCTCTTTACTAGTTTCTGCCACCACTGAGGGTGACTTAGGTCTTTTTGCTTTTTGTTTCATTCTTCTAGTATAAACAGCTCCAGGAGTTGTCTGTTTTGCTTTGAGTTGTGCCTCTATTGTCTTCTTTACTCTTGCATGTCTTTCAGTGTTTGCTGCTGATTTCCTTACTTTGCCTCTGTGTGCTTTAGGCTGTGGTTGTGGTTGAGATTGTGATGGTTCAGAGTTTATTTGTGAAGTGTGTGAAGATTGTTTGGTGATTGGAGGTTGAGTAGGTGCAGTGTGGGTAGGTGATGTAGGTGGTTTAGTGTTTAGAGGTTCTGGTTGTGGTTGGTCTTGAGGTTGGTTAAGAAAATTTTGCAAAGCAAGTGGCAGAACAAACGCAGGTAGATGTTCTTTACCAGCATCCTTATTAGTCATATCAGAGAATATTCTCTTGTTGACTCTCGCGTGAAGAGTTCGATGCGTTTGACTAGGAAAGGCAGCTTGAAACTCTGTGGCTGCAGATGGATGCCGGTCTGGAAGAGATCGAGAGAGAAAAGCCTGCAAGAGTGATCGACATCGATGCTGCTCTCCAAGCAACATTAGCATGGCCTTCCTCGAAGGCATCCTCATCCAACACCACCAACCACTGTTAATGAATATGTCAGCAAAAATAACCTTATCCCTTCAACTTCCACCCAAATAAAGTGGCAAAGATGGGATCTGGGATGTTTGCTAACAATGGAGTGGTTTGGACTTGACCTTTTATTTTCCTGTTGAATAGATTAGCAGATAGAGAGAACAAAAAAGATGTAATACTTGCTTGTAATCTCTTTCTTATTATCAATGAAAAATCCTGTTTCTCTAATCTTATTCATTATGTTCGGTAATATTTAATTTATTTTATACCCCCCCCCTTTTTTTTTTATTCTATTCATTCCAGTAATTAGAGGTTGGAGCCAGTCACCAAAAATTCAAAAATTTTATCCCTTATCATCTTGATAAGTTCCTGGGTCATCCTAGTATTTGACTAGTCGCCAAAAATCAGAGAATTTTAGCACATATTATATACCAATAAGTTCCTGGGTCATCCTAGTCTCCAACATAATCTCAAAGGAGTATAGTTACCTATTTACATTTTCTTTGGGGTATTGCAGTAAGTATTTTATTCTACTAGAGTATAACTAACAGAGTTTAGAGTTCATCAACATCAGTAGTTATTCATGAAAGGCAATGCACATAGTATTTATAGACTCAGAGTTTAGGACAAAATAAACTAAGAGATGCTATAAATATGAACCAGTATCATGCTGTGTTAACTTTCTGCACAATCTAAGATTAGATCACAATAACTCAGAAAGATTCATGATTAATTGATGAGAATCATGCTTCATACACATTTCTTCATTGGTGTTTTCATTCAGACAAAAATCAACTCAGAGTTCACAGAGTTTATCAAACTTATTAACAGTGTATAACATACAGGCATGCTGACAGAGTTTAACAGAGTTTGACAGTGAAAAACAGATTATCAGAGTATGCATAACAGAGTTCACTTAGCATTTAACAAATCAAGGAAATATGAGCAACACATTACATAAGTAAAATTTGAATCTAACCAACATTCCTAGTAAGAACCAGAGACCATTCCTAGTTCATTGACCAGTCTTGTAAATGTAGCTTCACTCAATGGTTTGATGAAGATATCTGCAAGCTGTTGTTCTGTAGACACAAAATGTAGTTCAATATTCCCTTCTTCCACATGTTCTCTGATGAAATGGTACCTTATGTTGATGTGCTTGGTCATTGAATGCTGTACTGGATTACCTGTCATAGCAATAACACTTTGATTATCACAGTAAATAGGAATCTTACTGTACCTCAATCCATAATCCAGCAACTGATTCTTCATCCACAAGATCTGTGCACAGCAGCTACCAGCTGCAATATACTCTCCTTCAGCTGTAGATGTGGAAATTGATTTCTGTTTCTTGCTGTACCAAGAGACAAGTCTGTCACCAAGAAATTGACAACTTCCACTAGTGCTCTTTCTGTCAATCTTGCAGCCTGCAAAGTCTGCATCAGAATACCCAAGTAGCTTGAAATCTGATTCTCTGGGATACCACAGACCTAATGATATGGTGCCCTTGAGATACTTGAAGATTCTCTTCACAGCTGTCAGATGTGGCTCTCTAGGATCTGCCTGAAACCTTGCACAAAGACAGGTTGCATACATGATGTCAGGCCTACTAACTGTCAAGTAAAGAAGAGATCCTATCATGCCCCTGTAGTTTGTCATATCCACTGAAACTCCTGTGTCTTTGTCCAATTTAGTTGCTGTTGCCATGGGAGTTGATGCAGATGAACAGTCAAGCATACCAAATTTCTTGAGAAGATTTCTGGTATATTTTGCTTGATTAATGAAGATACCATCATCTGTTTGTTTCACCTGTAGGCCTAGAAAATAACTAAGCTCTCCCATCATGCTCATTTGATATCTGGACTGCATGAGCTTGGCAAATTTCTTACAGAGTTTATCATTAGTAGACCCAAAGATAATTTCATCAACATATATCTGAACTAAAAGAAGGTCACTTCCTTGATTGAAATAAAACAAAGTTTTATTAATTGTACCTCTGTTGAATCCACTTTCTAGAAGAAATTGAGCAAGTGTCTCATACCATGCTCTTGGTGCCTGCTTAAGTCCATATAGTGCCTTATCTAGCCTGTAGACATAATCTGGATATTTGGGGTCCACAAATCCTGGTGGTTGTTCAACAAACACTTCTTCTTCAAGCTTCCCATTCAGAAAAGCACTTTTCACATCCATCTGGAACACTTTGAATTTCTTGTGAGAGGCATATGCTAGAAAAATTTTGATTGCCTCCAATCTTGCAACTGGAGCAAATGTTTCATCATAGTCTATTCCTTTCTGCTGTGAATAGCCTTTTGCTACCAGTCTAGCCTTGTTTCTTGTGATAACACCTTCACTGTCAGTCTTGTTTCTGAAAACCCATTTAGTACCAACAATAGATCTGTTCTTTGGCCTTGGTACAAGAGTCCAAACTTCATTCCTTCCAAATTCATTCAACTCTTCCTGCATTGCTGTTATCCAGTCAGCATCTTGAAGAGCTTCTCCCACTTTCTTTGGTTCATTCTTAGACAAGAATGCATGAAACAGACATTCACTTGCAGTGGCACTTCTTGTTTTTACTTTTGCATCTGGATCACCAATTATCAAATCAGGTGTATGTGATTTAGTCCATTTCCTAGCAGAAGGCAAATGACTTCTGTCAGCATGTGATCCTCCCCCTTGATCCATGCTCTCCTGATTTTGTTGTGATCTATCTTCGTTTTCTGAGACTCCCCCTGAACTTGACTGCACAAAGTCAGAATTTGAATTTTCAGAGTTTGAGTCATCAGAGTTTGATCCAGATTTTTCAGTTGACTCAGTATCAGTGTTTGAGTCTTCATCTTGATCATGCTCCCCCTCAACTGGTTCTTCCCTTTGTTGTGGCTGAGAAGTTTCTCCAGTGTTTACCAGTAGAGGTTCAGAATTTGTTTCAACAGAGTCTGTAAGAATTGTTTGATCAGAGTTTACTTCAACAGAGTTTAAATCTTCATTTTCAAAGTTCAGTTGATCATATTCATCTTTGTCTCCAAGTCCAGTTATCTTCTTGTCATCAAACGACACATGTATAGATTCCATGATCACTTTAGTTCTCAGATTGTAAACTCTGAATGCCTTTGTTGACAGTGGATAGCCAACAAAAATTCCTTCATCTGCCTTTAGCTCAAACTTGGTCAACTGTTCAGGATGAGTCTTCAAAACAAAGCATTTGCACCCGAAAATATGAAAGTATTTCAGGTTAGGCTTCTTTTTCTTCACCATCTCATATGGTGTCTTTCCATGCTTATTGATCAGTGTAGCATTTTGAGTAAAACAAGCAGTTTGAATAGCTTCTGCCCAGAAATAAGTTGGCAATTTTGCTTCATCAAGCATAGTTCTGGCAGCTTCAATCAAGGTTCTATTTTTCCTTTCAACTACACCATTTTGTTGTGGTGTACTAGGTGCTGAAAATTCTTGCTTCACTCCATTGTCCTTGCAGAATTCTTCCATTCTTGCATTTCTGAACTCAGTTCCATTATCACTTCTGATGATTCTGACTTTGTTACTTGATCCTTTGTCCAGAAGCTTCACATGCTCTATCAGAGTTAATGTAGTTTCATCCTTCTTTGCTAGAAAATACACCCAAGTGAATCTAGTGTATTCATCAACAATGACTAAAGCATATTTCTTCCTTGCTATAGACATAACATTTACTGGAACAAAGAGATCAACATGCAGAAGATGATAAGGATCAGTGATTGAAAATTCTGTCTTGCTCTTGAAAGATGACTTCCTTTGTTCAGCCTTCTGACAGGAATCACATAGGCCATCAACATTTAACAGAGCCTTTGGGAGTCCTCTTACAAGATCCTTTCTGATCAATTCATTGATGTTGTTCAAGTTCAAATGTGAGAGTTTCTTGTGCCAATTCCAACTCTCTTCACTAGACATTCTTGTAGACAGGCAAACAGCTTTTCCAATAGAGTCTATCAAAAGCTTGATTTCATAAATGTTGTTTTGCCTATGACCAACTAGAACAACCTTTCCTGTAGATTTGCTGATAACTTCACAATATTCAGGTTGCAAATCTACATGATATCCCTTGTCACAGATTTGACTCACAGACAGCAAGTCATGCTTGAGTCCTGGGACATGAGCTACATTGTTGATGATGACATTTCCAAGATTAATATTGCCATATCCCAATGTTCTTCCTACATTGCCATCACCATATGAAACTTTTGGGCCAGCCTTCTCTTCATAGTCTGATAGCAGGGCTTTATTTCCAGTCATGTGTCCTGAACATCCACTGTCCACGACTAGGGTTGCCTCCCTGTTGCCCTGCAATCACAAGCAATTACTGAGGATTAGATTTAAAGATCCAGACTTGCTTGGATCCTTTGACATTCTTAACTTTGTTAGCTTTTGCAGCGGAATTAACATTATCAGAGTTTGAGCTAACAGTATCAGAGTTTACACTTGCAGTATTAACTTTAACCCATTTCAGATTGGGTTTCAGTTCATAGTAATTATGATAGATAGCATGATACTCTCTGCAAGTATAAATGGAATGCCAAGTGCTTCCACAGTGTGTGCATAAAGTGTAAGAACCCCAAATTTTGGATATAATTAAAACTTTTTATTAAGTACTGATAAAATGAGGAACAATGATTCCGACCACAAGGTCACCAGCTCTAATGAATGAATGGAATGGATATGGATTCAAATACTTATATGTCATGAAGAATGCTAATGGTTGACAACTTAGGTAAGAATAATCTATCTCCTAGGGGAATAAGATATGGAAATTCCAAGCAAGAGAATATTCTCATGTCATCCAGATCGATAACGATTAGTCTAGTGGTTCCGTGAAAGGGTTAAGGACCGCCCGAGAAAGAACAAGGACATTGTCATAAATATAGGAAATAAAGGAAGAATAAAGAATGAATAGTGTTTTTGGTGGAAGTAAGAATATTATGAGACGACACTATATAGAAGTATTCGGAACGGATTTCCGAGTTCGTATTAGTGATCCAGGAGGAAAATAAGTGTATGTAAAAGCTGTCGGATTCTGAAAAACCGTACTTTTATTTTCTCCGAGATTTCCCTGGACACTGTAAGACTTAAGGATTTATTAAAAAGATTTAAGAGATATAAATCTAAGTATTATAAAGGAGGAATGAGAATAGTAGTGTAAATATTAAGAAAGTTTTCGGTAAAACTCTAACAAGAAATATTTGAGATATTCCTCCGAACGACCAATGAAATGGAGTAATAAACGAACAAAAGAGCAAGCAGTGAGCTAAGATGCATGCATGTGCAAGTGGATATGACCAAGTGACCAAGTAGTTACAAGGTAACTAGCATACTTAGAAAACAAACCAAGTATTTAGCTTAATTACATCACCAACACCATAAACAACCAACACTTGTTCAATTGATGACTTAAGCTTAGTGATGTCATCACTTTTGGAAGATAAGATGCATCCACCAAAATATCTAGCATTATTGTTATTTCACTTTATGCAAGAGTAATCAAGAAGCCAAGCTAGTTCTCTCCCCCATTTTCTTTTTCCAGCAGTTCAGATTTCTAGAGCACGGGGTCGTTTCGAATTTTTTTCACCCAGTTATTCTCATCTAAAAATCATGAAAAAAATCAAGGAGCTTCTACACATCAAGATGAAGTTGTGGATTTAATTTCATAATTTAAGATCGTTTGGATGGTCAAATAAATTCGTGAAGATCGCTCTGGTTTTCCTCATGAACATGGGCACTTCGAATTTTCTTATGAAAATGGAGTTTTAAGATTTCAAAACCCAACTTCCACTCCTTATTAAATCTCCAAACTTTTATGGTGAGTATTAAATTTCATATAATAGATCTCCTAGAAATCTTAGCTTCAATCTCCACTTTTTCCATTTTCAAATAAATCATTCAAGTGGAGGGTGAATAGTAACCTCCATGAACTAACATCGATTTCTTGGTTTCTTTTGGATGATCTTAGCTAACTTAAAGCTAGGCAAGGACTCTACCAAGCTTAGTGAGGCTAGAACATATCCCAAGAAAGGTAATCCATTTGAAACCCTAGCTTTGTTTTGAAGATTTAAGCATGTTCTTGAGTGACTTAAGCTTAGCTATGTTGTTAGTGTATTATAAGCTTGATTATGTGGTGATTCTTTGATATAAAAGATATGAGGATTATGATGGTAAAGTAGATGTTCTTGGACAGTTGAGGATGTGTAACATGTGTATAAATTGTATGGATGCCCGGTGTGGCTTGGTATTGTTGTTATGATTTTTGGAATGTTCGATTTATAGCCGTCGTAATGCAAAAATTTCGTTAACCTTAAGAAAACGATTTTGACAGAACATGTAACTCCCTGTTTGGCTTCGTTTTCTGCCATGATAGGATAGATCATGTTATAAGCTTCGTTTTGATATAAAGATCGTGTGAAACGGACTTACGGTTTAGGAGTTACGGTCGGTTTACTAAAAGTAGTTCGAAACCGTAACCGAGAATTCGTAATTAAAAATGAACCCTCGTAAATACGTAAGTCAGTGGCGAATCTTGGTAATTAAATACTAGAGGTAAAAAGGGAGGTGTGAGAGAAAACCTCATGTGAATCGGATCATTTTTCGATTTTATAAAAATGTTCGAATCTAGGTTAAACGCGAACGAACCCCTTAAAAGTATAACTTTGGTTATAACGTAGAAAACGAGCGATAAAACTCGAGATATAATCTTGGTTCGTAATCGATCAAATTTAGAACTTATACGACTTAAGTATACACTAAGTGTGAGTACGATGACATGTCTTAATGACGAACAAATGTCAAATCGTATCGGTAATAAAAAGAGTTACACTAAAAAGGGGTATAACGAGATAATTCGAAAACATGTTTCGACTTAAGTTAATACTTAACCTTTTGAAAAATGTTAAGTGATTAATCTCGAATTTCTTGACTATTATAGATCGCCGAGCTGACTTGGGACACCGTACCACTACCCCCACCCGTGCTCAATTACCAGGCAAGTGTTCAAACCTTTAAACCTGTTGTTGTGATAATATATGTATATGATTTCTGTTTTACATATGCCATCGCATGCATGCCTGTTTCCATTTATATTGTGACTCTGGTTTTTGTGATACTTGTTCCCTGAATTGATATCGGCTTATAGACTAAATACGATTTATCAGTAATAAGCCGGATTGTTTTGGTAAGACCCTTAGCGAAGGGCATATGATATTCATTCTAAATATAGACCGGGAGTCGGTATTTTGAGTTATAGATAGTCGTGGAAACCCGGAGGGATTCCAACGACAGATTATTATTTATCTGAGGAAGGTTATTGTTAAACGTTATTATATTCCATAAAGTATCAATTACTTGGAAATATTTCGAGTAATGTTATTCGAGTATGATCTTAGTCGAGAGATAATAAATGAATGTTAATTTTGAATATTCATTTAGAGTTGATATTTAATGAATATTATTTTGATATTCTTTAGAATGTTATTTATTAAATGAATATTACTTTCGAATATTCATTTAAGGTTTTATGTACTTAATGAATATTATTTTAAAATATTCATTGGAAGTTCTATTTACTTAAGGAATATTATTTCGATTATTCCTTTAAAGTTTTGATTACTAAATGAATATTATTTGGATATTCATTTAGAAGATTATTTATTAAATGAATGCTATTTGGTTATTCATTTAAAAGAGTAAATATTAAATGAACATTATTTTCAAATATTCATTTAAGGTTTGACTTATTTATTGAATACTATTTTAAATATTTATTGGAGTTTAATTATTTAATGAATATTATTTCGAATATTCATTTAAGGAGGGATTTATTTATTAAATAATTCCATATATTCATTCGAGGATTACTTACGAGCAATATTATGAGTTAATAATATTCCATAATTATTATTGAGTAAATAAATATTCTTGGAATATTTATTTAATTCTTTTAAAATTCCTTTTAAAATAATTTATATTATTCGGAGATTACCTTCCACCTCCAGATATTATGTAAAATATTTCGGAGTCTTTTTACGACTATTTTATCAAGGAAAGGTTCCCAACTCTTTCTTTTTCATTTAAATCTATCTTAAAAGGATTTAAATGCTCGCTCAAACTTCCATATTATAGGGGAACCTACTTGAGCAATGTTATTTATCTTGTTGACTTCCCGGTCATAATTTATCCTCTTCACTCGCAACTTGGTTGCTATGGACTCATTAAGTCTGTGTTTACCTTCTCATCTTTCGAGGGGTAAGATTGTTGGAACAAGTTGATGTTCGTTACCAAGAAATATCTTGGAAGTTATTGGTGAATTTTCCTTTCCAACTAGATACGACTACTTTGTAGAGTCTTATCAACAAGTATTATACTTGGGGAAAGGGGGACGAACGTTACATTCAGAATCATGAATTCTATTGGAACTAGGAGTCGTGTAAGAGGCCGAGTAGCGCCGGTCCATCCCCTTTGGCCCAACCGTTGGCCTGGGAGAGCTAGTAAGGCGGTAGACAAGTAAAGCCGTCAGTTCTTCCTTCTACCGGTAGTAAATCTAATTTGAGCTGTACGATCTTGACTGATCATCAAGATTGGAACAGCGGGCGCGGTGAATACTCCATCATTGGTTCATCATCCAAACTTATTTATTTCCTGCAACATGATTACTGTTGGCAGAGCTGGAAAAGTGTTCGTAACTGGAATTGCAAAATTTTCCTTGCAAGTTCCTCTTTATAATATCTTGCTTATTTTCGACATAGCAGATATTCCCTCATATATTTACATTTTGAGTTACCTTGTAACTTCATCGTTCATATTACTGGCATCATTTCCGTAAATGCATGGCATATGGTTTGAAAGATACTTTTGAACTGTTATATATTATCGTTCAGTTAAAATTATTGTTGGTGGGCTATTGCTCACCCTTGCTTTATTATTATATCACAACAACAGCTAGACCAGATGACTCGCACAAGGCGCACTCGATGCTGGCGAGGACGATGAGACTACAAGAGCGGAAGAGAAAGCTATTGGTAGGATAAATTTATTCTTTCAGTACCAAGTATATGGTCTAGTATGACTCATGTAAATGGAAGGCAAAGAGGATGTATTTATATTAAAATTCTTTTGGGTTGTAAGAACTCATAATGTGTTTAATAAAATTTGGTTGTTACTCTGATTTCATCTCTGGGACTATAACGGGTGTGTTTTATATTGTTGTTTTGGGTCACAAGGTTGTAATTTAAATTATGTTGGTTTTTTTTTGGATGGATATTGAGACCGTAACGACCAGATCTCTGACCCTGGATCTGGGGGTGTTACATAAAGTCTGTGGTTTAGTTCTAGCAAAATCCTTCTTTACCTCAGACTTGGAAGGTAAAGAATTTATATTTTTGTTTTTCTTGCAGAAATTTTCAAGATGCTTAGTACTACCACAGTTATGACATGTCTTTCTTGGAGCATAACTAGCAAGCATTGGTTTATTTCCTGAAGTAATGCCTACTTTTCCATTTCTGTTCTTATTTGACACTCTCTGTTTCTTAACAGATTTTAACTCCTTCAGTTTATGTTTGAGTTGTTTATCTGTCATTAAACCGATATTAACCTGTTTAACACTAGTTTTTACTGGTTCACTTTTAACAGCTTCTTTTTCATTTTCAAACAAAATTTTACTGGCTCCATGTACAAAATGAGGTCTGATTTTAACTTGATTTTGAAATCTAAGTTCATCTCCCTCATTATAACCTAGACCAACAGTGTCTGTTTGAAAAATCTGTTGAGTGTCCTTTCCAGAATTAGTCCAAGTCCTAATTTTCTTATTTGCTTCCTCCAACTCTGATTCTATTTGTTTATATTTCTGAAGCAAATCCTGTTCTATAGAAACAGCATCATCTCTCTCTTTCTGAACTTGTTGCATGTTTTCAAGTTTTTCTTCAACAAGTTTATTTCTAACCTTAAGTTCAGAATTTTCAGATTTTATCCTCTCATTCTCTAAAGTCTGATCCCTATAACTTATATGCAATGACTTAAGATAAATTCTTAATTGAGCAATGTCATCAATATCATAAGCATAGGTAGCTAGAGGTACCTGATTTTCAGAAGTTTCTGATTCAGTAGTAGCCATGAGAGCATAGTTCACTTCTTCATCAGAATATGAAGTGTCTGCCCAATCTCTGCCTTTAGTGTAGAGTACCTTTCTAGTTTTACCCTTCTTGCACTCAGGAGCATAGTGACCCATCTCTTTACACTTGTAGCATTGAATTTCAGACTTATCCTTCTTCCCCCTAGAATCTCTCTTATCAGACTTCCTGAAGCGTTTTCTGTCTTCATTTGAGTCTCTAGAAAACCTTTTTCCTTTCTTGAAATTTTTGAAACCCATTTTCTTGAAGGTCTTCACCATCAACACAACCATTTTTCTCATTTCTTCTTCATCATCCTCAGAGTCAGATGATTCAGAAGAGTTTGAATCACAATCAGAGTCTGATGATTCACTTTCTGAGTGTATGACCAAAGCTTTTCCCTTCATTTTCCTTCTTGATGCCTCTTTCTTCTGAGGCTTCTCTTCAACATTAAGAGCAACAGACTTTGCCTTCCTGCTTGATCTCCTATTTCTCTACTCCATTTCCAATTCATGAGTTTTGAGCAGCCCATAGATTTCATCAATCTCTGTTTCAGCAACATCATAGTTGTCTCTTTTTTTTGTTAGAGTAACTTATCTTTTATTATACTGCATTAAGTAGTAAATTCTATTAAAAAAATCTGAACAGCTACACATGGTTTATAAAAGATATATAAACTGTCCTAAATCTCCATTCATATTCTTTTGCAGGAAATGATCATTTGAGAAATGTGTTTGTAAATTTAGTTCAATTGATATTGAACTAAATATCAAGATTTATGATATTATGTTTCATCTAGATATTTAGTATTATTTTTGGTATATATGCATTCTGATTACCTCAGCCTAATCTGCATGCTCTTATTTTCATTGTCGATTCTTTCAATTTCTTTAGAAAGCTCCTGATTTTTTCCCACAAAATAGCAAAGAGTTACTTTTCATACGAATCTAGAATGTGTAAATAGATCATTGTGAGATTAAATTTACACACACAACCATTCAAAATATTATACCAAACCACAATTTATATATAAAGTCCACGAAGGCATTTAAGAGAAGAGAGTAATTGCCGCTCATACCTGTAATATCTACACTAAAATTTTTAATTTTAAAGAAATTTATTTTGAACAATATATAGTACTTTAAAATATATAGGTAATTTGAAAAATCTTTAACAGAAAATCTAAAAATCAATGGGAATTATACTAACATGTTTCTACTAGCATGTACCATCAGATCTGTACATTCTCAAGGGGGGTGAGAGAGACAGAGAGGGAGGGGGAGAGAGAGAGAGAGAGAGAAAGAGAGAGAGAGAGAGAGAGAGAGAGAGAGAGAGAGAGAACATATGTAAGTGCAAATCCTAGGTAGCTAAATGTAGATCTGTGTTGTAGAATTTGTGTTTCAAGTTACATGACATATTTTCAGCAACAAATCTTTATCATTTCACAAAAGCAGAAGCCCTATATATAAGCAGATGCTTTAACCAACAAAGGAAAGAAACTGGACAAAAGGAGAGACACAGAACTAATTACCAACCTCATGCTTTGCATCCCACAGCTTTGTTCTAGATATGTCCTGGTAGCTTTGCAGCTGCGTAGCTAAACTGCAACAAACCAAACTTTCATTTTTTTAATAACCCTAAAAGTACCCAACCTCCCAATGAAATAAAGACAAAGGTTGGAATTCTAGAGATGCTTCTAGTTGGCCCCAACCTCCCAACGAAATAAAGACAAAGGTTGGAATCCTTTGATCATCACAACATCAGAAAGAGCTTCAGCACATTGGGGGAGATAATCATGCCAGTAATGCAAGGAGCTCAAGGAATCTGAGCCAAAGATTGCATAAGAAGGAGATTGATAAGCTTACCTCTTTGACCACCCAACCACCAGATCCACGAGCGTCTAGAAAGCAATCAATTATGCACCAAATGGAATCAGGCTCGCCAACAAGAAAATTTCAACCAAAACCAACCTATCTACAGCAAGATATTGACCAACTGAACTGGTCAAGAAATGAAGCAAGAAACTCGAGTCACCAAGGTGATACAGTTTCTATGCAATCAGGAACTGGTATTAGCCTAGATTCATAAATGGGTATAGAAATAACATGCCAAAATCATATCGAGCAGATGACTGGTCCTTTCCGACCTAAAGACCCTAATAAAGAAGTGAGTGATTCAATTTTCTATGTCATATAATATATGCCATTTAATATTATATAACATACTAACAGATCAAGTAACGAGGAAATGATCATTTTCATTTAGTTCAAGTGAAAATTTATAGCAACTTTGTGCATTTAGTTCTTTCTGTTTCCTTCGCCAAAGAACCAAATGAAATAATATTTTGGTATGGGAAATCTTTCTTCGTTACTTCAGTTGGCATTTATATTCTATTTATGAATAGAGAAACTACCTGCTTTAGGTCAAATTTATTATAATTAAGGGGATTGAACTACGTACAGTCCTACACTACATATGGTAAGAAGAACATGCTTACATTTAGTATTAAGAACATGCATATGCACAAGTATGTACATGATAAGTAAATTCCCTATGTCTGTTTACATCAAATGATGCGTAACTAATTATATTATTTGTGTTGTGTACTGTAATAAGATGCAACAACTTTTCTTTTGTGACATATGCATTCAGGTCAGGATTTTATATATTAAAAAGAGTAGAAATTTGCTGTAGAGGTTTTACCATGTCAGCCTAAACTTTTTGATTGCTTGACAGAAGACAGATAATGAATTATACGGGAGAAAGCAAAGTGAGTGGGACTAACTTGCCGGTTGGATAGTCAATAATGAATTGTACAGCAAGAATGTTGTTTGGTTGGTTCAGGTAGTGCTCTTGTTCAGGATGATTTTCTGATCATAATTTAAGATCTTTAATGCATAGACATGTACTGTTAATTTGTTGGAAAGATGATTTTCTTCATGAGATTGAAGAAAATGTATCCACCGCTGCTATTTATAGTACATTATATTCCCTCCTAATTGCTTGCTGGTTCCTCACATACTAGCTATGAACAAAGCTTATCTGTCCTAAAACATGCAAAGGCCGACAAGAAGGGTATGATAACAAAAGCCTCTATAATGTAAAAACAAAAGTTTGATGTTAAAAAACTATGAGGCTTCCCAATAAAGATATTGTTTAAAAGGTGGTTGGATGAAGATGCTTACTTTTTTGAAAGATGCATATAATATTTTAAATTCGAAACCATTCAGCATTTGACATGGTTCTGTTGTAAAAGACGAGTGCCATTTTTTGTTATTTATTACTTGGAAAGTCTCACCATTGTTGTAGGTGTTTGTTTGTGGTCTGTGTATCAAGAAAATAGGTGCTAATATCCCCCCTCCTCTCCTCTGGGTAAAGGTTACTCTGAGTCTGAGCCTTTTCTGCTTTGCAAGTACCAGTATAACTACTAAGCTTACTGTTTCCTCTGTATTCATTTTCATTTCTTGTGATTATATATTTATTCAGTTTTGTTTTTGTATTTGACATGCAAGGTCAGTCCGACAATAACTTCAGTTTTTGTTTTTGTTAATTTACTTTTAATTATCAGATATATGCTGAACCAAAGAGATTGGGTGCAGACGTGCAGTGTTTTTTTGGAGGTTGCAATTGTTATTTCTGTAGATAAATTCTTAGTTATTTCTTTTTCAGTTTATATCTGATGTTTACTCTGCTTCTTACTTCCTCTCGGTCAACTGATTAGTTAGAAGTTCTAAACATGTGGAATATCATGTGTCCTCTTCTTTTCCTATTTTTTCAGTAACAGCTCTGAATAAGTATAGTGAATACGTTTACAGATGGATGCAGAAGTTATTTCAGCCGGTATAGTGAGAGAAGCTTTGGATGCAAGAGCGATATCTATGCAAGAAGTGAGAAAGCAGATTAGTCCTGAAGCTGCTCAGCTATTGTATGAAAGTTTGCGAGTAAAGAATATATCTTCAAAAGTTGAAGTACTCGATAACGATACTGCTTCTGCTTTAAGAAAGTTCTACCTTACATACTATGACTTCAGGGCATTGATACTGGACTATGTGTGTTTATATAGATTTATGGTGTGCAAGTCGACTATGTGTTTCGACTTTGGATTTATGTATTAGATGTAAGATGATCTTATGGTATAAGCCAACTTTGTTTGGGCTTTATTGACATAATGTGATTTCTGGTTTGATATGCTTTTGTGTTGGTTAATTGAAATTTCAGACAAGATATATATTGTAAATTGGACTAATACAAAGTGTTGCACATAAATGTTGCTAAAAAATCTAAATGTATTACAGTAGGAATAAAAGTGTTGCATATAAATGTTGCTAAAAAACCAAAAGCATTACAATAGGGGAGAAAATGTTACATGAAAATGTTGCAATAAATTGACTTTGCAACACTTTTAACTAAAATATGTTACAAAATGGTGTTGCAATAGTCTATTGCAACATCATAAAAGTGTCACTAAACATGACAAAAGTGTTGCACTAAAGGGGATATTGTAATACTTTAAAAATGTTGTAATAAGTAGGTAAAACGTTGCTATAGGGGTCTATTGCAACGGCAGCAGATGCAACACTGAATTTTGGCAAAAACGTTGCAAAAACCTCTATTGTAACACATTTGGGGTCTAATATGACACTTTTTTGGCGTTGCAATAGCCCATATTTGGTGTAGAGTATTTAATTGTTTTACTCTATTACCCTTAATGATTTAACTTAATTATAAAAGAACAAAACACAATCTTTAAAATATTGCACGCATCTCTTCCCAACATTTTCCTTAAATAATAACTAACCAATTACCTTTTCAGCTATTACCTTTTCTAACTTTTCTAATTAAAATCTCTTTTTTTCCAAAATATGGTCATTCTAATTAATGAAATAAACTAATAATGTTATAATTACTAATAACTAATTGATTACCTTTTACAACTAAAAGGTAATATTTTTAAAAAATATGATCATTCTATTTAATTAAATAAACTAATAATATTATAATTACTAATAACTAACTGATTTCCTTTTCGAGCTAAAAGGTAATATCTTTTCTATACACCTAAATAATAAATAAGCAATTATCTTTTTCAGCTATTACATTTTCTACATTTTCTAGCTTTTCTAACTAAATCTCTTCTTTTCAAAAATATGACCGTTCTAATTAATGTAATAAACTAATAATATTATAATTACTAATAACTAGCTGATTATCTTTTTCGGCTAGGTAATATTTTTTTGGGATATTTACAAAAAATATATATGTTTTTAACTTTCTTTTACGTTTTACTATCATTAACTTCCTCTTTCAATTCTATACTTTCACTTTTACAAAAATACTACCAACTTTGTTTTTAACTTTTTAATTTTCTAAAAATACATTTTGCAACCTTTGCAACCTCATTTGCAACTTCAGGGCGGCGCCAGCCGTGTGAGTTGCAAATGAGGTTACAACTGAAAACTGGAAGTTGCAAATGAGGTTGCAACTGAGAACTGGAAGTTGCAAATAAGGTTACAAATGAGGTTGCAACTGAAAACTGGAGGTTGCAAATGAGGTTGCAAATGTTGCAACTGAAAACTGGAAGTTGCAAATGAGGAGCAGACGAATTTCTGATTGTAAGTTCCAGTTTTCAATTGTCATTTTCGACCTATGTTTTGAAATATATATATATATATATATATATATATATATATATATATATATATATATATATATATAAATATCTTTGGGTTGTTACTATGATTTTCTCTCTTAATGGTATCAGAGCCAACCGGTAATCATTGAGTTATTGAATTTCTATGCCAAGTAATTAGCTCATTAATTGTGTTTACAAACTGCTTCTGATTATCTCTTAGTTATTCTGCTATATTTAGTCACCAATCTTACTTAGAACCACCTACCACCTAGTGTCGTTGCCAGGAATCCGTTGTAAGTCTCAGAGTGGAGCAGTATAGGATAAGGGCGTAAGACTTAAGTATGTGTAGGTATGAGTTTGCTTAAGGTAAGAAGGTATGAACTAAGTTCCCCAGAATCACTAGTGATAAAGAGAAACAGTTAAAACAAAATTAATGAATAGACTATTTAGGTTGATAAGTGGATTTTTATCCACTTGGATCGCTTCATTTTTGGCTTAAATTGATCGCTTGTACCTCAAGTATTTATGTGTTTTAATGTGTTTTTATGGAGATTGTGCAAGGCATTGTTTCTATGTAGGTGTGGAGTTTTCAGGGATTATATGGTGTTTTTAAAGTCAAAGAAACAAGTGTTGGAAGTTGCATTTGAATTCGGCAAAGAAATCAGCAAGAACAAGAAGAAATTTCTGCTGAGTAAAGAGTCAGGCACGGGCGCGCCTGATTTGTATTGATTCTGAGCGCGGGCATGCTTGGCAAGTGTTTCAGAAATCCTATGCGTGCGGGCGCGCCTGAAATATATGTGTGGTGCGAGCGGCCGCGCCTGCCACCGCCAGAATCTGCCAGAAGCTGTTGGAAACCCATTCTGACAAGGAAATTGCATTGTTTTCTAATTCTAATCATTGTGGAATCACATGAATGGCCAGAAACTTCCAGAATCAGATCTATACATGGAATTTGCAATTCTATTTTCATTCAAGAACGGAAATTGCCACAATTCTATTCCAACTCAAAGATGGCAATTGCTTGATGAAGAGGCAACTTGGGGCTATAAATACACATCTTGGGGGACAGAAAAAACACACACATCATTACATATCAATTACTTAGATTTATTTGTATCTTTTCATACTTTATTTTTATCATGGTTTCATCAGATCCCATGATGATGAAAGGTTCAATTATGAACTAATCGTTGTCATGGAGTCCTAACGGATTTATTTATGAAATTTAGTAGTTGATTGCCTTATTGATATGTGTGTGATGAATTATTGATATCCTTGTATGGTCGTGCTTATTCTTCTTTGATGCGTCACGAACATCTAAGTTGCCTTGTTAATTTCTAGTGAATGTGAAAGTGGATCTAGAGATTTAGCACTTGCCATGCTAGCATAAGTTTGTGGATTATATTCATGATTGTGGTGTGATTTGAACTATCTCATACTACCTTATATAATCTTAATAGATAACTTGTCCTTAAACCATTATGTTTTCAAATCTTATAGACATATAGGGTCTAAGCATAATTGATGTCTATATAGCTTCTATATATCTTGTGGTTGATGTGTAGTTTGGTATGCGTATGTCGAAAGATAGCGTGTACTAATTTCGTGTTATCTGATTAGTTATCAACTCATCACATATATTGATTAAGGCATGATCTCTAAAGGAAGTATTTAATGAAGTTAGGATCCCATGTTTTATTCCCATATAAGTAAATCGAATTTAATTCTCGTTAGCTAGTTAATTGTTAGTTAATAATCTGTTTTAGTAGATAATCAATACTCAAATTGTTATTTGTCTTAGCAGTGGATAAAAACCATACATCGGTGCATAGGTACATTAATTGAATTGAACGCCAAACTAGATCTCTGTTGGAACGAACTTGACTTACTTATATATTACTTGTGACAACGTGCGCTTGCATTATTTTGTGCTAACAAAGTTGTTTCTTCTTCTTGGGCTTTTGTTAATACATTTAATGTTTTACTACAGCAATTGTATTTACAATTATCTTTACATCCTATTGTAATGTTTGGGTTATTACTATCACTATCTGTATTATTACTAGTAGTAGATAGGGATGGAATATCTGAATTTAATTCGTTATTACTACTGCCTTCATTTTCTATTCTCATTAATTGGAGAATTAATTCAGTGTCTTCATTAGAGATGTTTAATTGGTTAAGTTTATCTTTAACTTTACATTCATTTTTATAATGACATGATTTGCCACAATTGTGACAAATAATTTTGCTTTTATCAAATTTTTTAGTAAATTTCTGATTATTGTTAAATGTTTTCTTTTTAAACTTTTGAGGTTTTTGTAATATTCTTCCTTATTTTCTTTCTTAATATATTTACTAAATTTCTTATGTTTATGAATTTTAGATTTATTCCTTGATGGAGCTATAGGGGGCAAACCATATTGCTCGCAAAAAGTTCCTAACTCATATTTAGCTTTCTTTTTATCTTTGTTAATTTGTTTAGTAATTTTATGATCAATACACATTTTTAATCCTATTTTTTGTATTACACTTATTATTTCACCATATGTTAATTCACCATAATTTATAAATCCTAAATTTTTACTTAATTCTTCACGAATTTTATGTGCAAATAGATTAGGTAAACCATTAACGAATTTTTCTTTTCAAAATGGTTTATTACTATCATCTCGCATCATGACTCTGGATAAAAAGACATCCTTGTACCATCTAAAATCACATAGAGTTGGACAAGTTAGATTACTAAGTTGATCATGAATTCTTTCAGTGATATTACTAGGGGTTCCTATGAAATGTTTTATTATTGTATAAATTAATGTGTTGACTCCATCAGATGGACATATTGACTCCTCTAATATTGGATTACCATCATTATCTAACTGATAAGCATTAATTATAGCAAATCGACTATCTTCAGTGAGATGTTTTTCCCACCATCTAAGGGTTCCTGTGGACCCAGTAGCTAGAATTTCAACTATTTCACTTTGATTTAGATGTTCAAATGTCGGTATGTAACTATTAGCTACCATAGACATATGATTTAATTTGTTTAATATTTCTTGTTCACTTAGGCCATCAATATTCCATTCATACATTTTCTTAGCTGAAACAGAAAATTGATTATCTAGGTTTCTTTCTTCAAATTGTAAGTCAGGAGGGGTTGGTTTAGAATACCAATTTTTAGTTTGGCTTGTGATATTAGGTTTGTTAAAACTTAATTTATTAAATTGATTCTTTATTTCATGAAATGTAGAATCACTATCATTATTAGAACTTTCATGAAAGCCTAAGACTTTTATAGCTTTACTAGATTCTGGGGTATTTGGAACTTCTAACCTTTTAAATTATTTATCTAATGTTTTAATTAAGGTTTTGTCTTTATCAGGTAGACTTAAATTTTCTCTTTTACTAGGTAAATTTATTAAGGATTTTTCTTCATTATTTTGGATGGATTCTTGTTTAATAATATTTGGATCCAAATATTGTTGAATATGTGGATCTTTAATCTTATCTTCAATTTTATCTAATTGTTTACCTATGGTGACTAGATATTGATTTGTGAAATTATTTTGTTCAATTAATTTCTTTTCATCATTTTTACCATCAGATCTCTTAAATGGTGAAGCCGTAACTGAAGTATCTTTGACTGGGATAATTATTGTTTCTGTTGGGGGATGACTGGATGAGACTTTTGATCTATCTTCTTTTATCCATTGTGTTTTAGTAATTACATTGCATTTACCATGATATTTTTCATACCAATTATAAAAAGTAATAATTAATTTTTCTTTACTTAAAAATTTCTTCCATTTGTTAACTATTTTTTCCCTTTCTTCGGGACTATGATTCTCTCTTAATGGTATCAGTGCCAACCGGTAATCATTGAGTTATTGAATTTCTATGCCAAGTAATTTGCTCATTAATTGTGTTTACAAACTGCTTCTGATTATCTCTTAGTTATTCTGCTATATTTAGTCACCAATCTTACTTAGAACCACCTACCACCTAGTGTTGTTGCCAGGAATCCGTTGTTAGTCTCAGAGTGAAGCAGTATAGGATAAGGGCGTAAGACTTTAGTATGTGTAGGTATGAGTTTGCTTAAGGTAAGAAGGTATGAACTAAGTTCCCCAGAATCACTAGTGATAAAGAGAAACAGTTAAAACAAAATTAATGAATAGACTATTTAGGTCTAGTTCTTCAGTTAGCTCAAGGTCACCGTCACCGATGACTCCAATTCCGTCAATCCCAGATTTCATTAATCAGGAAGAACATAGTTATGAAAACATTAGTCAAGACTTAGGTAATTGGAATATACCCAGTATAGATCCAAAACAAATCTATCAGTCAACTTTTACAGATAATTTTAAAACTAATTACAATGTTAAAACTGTAGAAAAAATTTATGCTATTAACAAAGAACTTGAAAACTGTTCTGTTAGGCCGAATACACAATTAATAATCAAATTCGTATTAGAGTTTAACAAATAAGACGTTTATGCACTTAAAAACTTCTGGTATTAAAACCTCTTCGTGATGTAAACTATCACAAAGAGCTGCTAGGTTACAATAAAGATAATTCGTTACACGATACCCTTCTAGGGTTAACCTAACTGTATTTATAAAACATACAGCTTCGATACAATCTCTAATTGATATTCCTAATAATCAGCTATACAATGATATCAATTACAGATTGTCACACGTCTCCTAAGTCAACTCGATCTCTTTGATAGCTATCCAATCTTCAAAGATATCGCTTCCATATCAATCTTCAATTGATCTCTAATATCTTCTGTTGACTCCGTACGCGCTGCTCCCAGACAGACTTTACTAAACTCTGTCCAGCTCCCGCCTGTCAGAGTTTACACTAAACTCTGACCGCTTCCAGCTAAACTCTGATAATTCACTGTAACACTTAAACACTGATTAAAACACATCAATTATATTTAACAATCTCCCCCAACTTGTTCATTAGCAAAAATGCACAAGTTAATAATAGTAATTGATGATGTCAAAACAAATAGACAAATACAGTGTTTATACAAATTCAGAGTTTAAGCTTCTACTTAACAAAATCTACAGAGAATAAGAAAATCCTTATAGATTTCAATCTTTTATCTCTTCAAGATCTGGTGTAGCTCTGAGATTATCTATGAGCAATCTTCTTTCTGCATTTTCAAGCTCAATCTTCATAGCTTCTTTAATCTCTCTGAGCTGAGGATCACTCTCATCTGTCTGATAGATAGCAGCTCTAAGATCATAGATTTTGTTTCTTCTCATCTCATTTCCCAGTCTGATAAATTTGACTTCTTCTGACTGTGAATTGAAGTCAAGTACTGTGATTCCCAAATCAGTCTTTAATTTTTCAGTACCATTCTTCATTTCAATAAGATTTCCATTCCGATCCCTGTACTTAGGAACATATCTGCTTTTATACTTCTCTCCTCTGATTGCCAAATTCTGAAGCATCCTCTTTCTGAGCACATTTGCAACTGATTGAGTCCTTTGACTATTCACCTTGAAAAGATATAGAACATATTCTAATTCTTCCCAATATTTCAAGCCAATATCATTCTCACCAATTCTAAATACTGTCCCATCAGTCATGAAGTACAAGAGAAAGTCCTTCTTTAAACTCTTCTGATAAACTAACTGTACCGATTCCAGTCTGTCCAAACTCTCTTGAGTGACACCACGACCTGGAACAGCCAGTGAAGAAGGATCTCTAGGACCAGTATATTGCCTTTTGTCCTTGTGTGAACCTAGTCCACCCTTATTGTTTCCAACTTTACCAGACAAGGCTCTTCCATCAGAAATATTCATAGAAACTCCAGATAATATATTTGGATCATGAATTGTTCCTTTCCCAAAAACTGATTTCAACTGAGAAGATTGTAAAGGTGTGGTCACAACTTGTGATGCAACAGAAGTTGTAACTTTCTTCTGTAAACTTTCTCCTTCAATGCTTTCCAGCTTGAGTTGAGCTTCTGCTGCCATTGTTTCCTTTGAAAACTGAGATCTTTGACTAACATCAGCCTTTTCCTTGATCACAACACCTTTAACAACAGGCCTAGGAGCTTTTCCTCTTTTTAACTTTCCAGACTTTAAAGCCTTGAGATGTTCTTCTTGTAAACTATTTTCTTCAGCTTTAATGTCCTCAATTGTAACTCCTTCCTCATTCTCTTCAATAAACAACTTAACAGCCAATTCTTCATCAGTCTGTGGATTAGAAGGTAATAGCAAACTCTTGGTCTTTGAAGTACCTTGAGTATCAGTATTTATCCCAACAAACTGTGATTTAGAGGACTTGCTAGTTTTTAGAGTTTGAAATTCTTCAGTTTTGCTCTTTCCTTTACTACTTGCTCCTCCATCTCCAGCACTATCCCTTCTGATCAGAGTTTGAGATTGCTTGCATTTGTCTTTAGCAACTCTCTCCCCCTTTTTGACATCATCAGGCATAAGAATAGATGTAATTAACTCCAAGGAGGTAGCAATAGAATCAAGCTTTAAGGACATATCATTCTGATTTTGTTCAACTTTGCTCAGCCTGTGAGACAAAGTTTCTTGATTCTGAGTAAGATATTGAAATTTATTCTTGTTGTCAAGTTTAAGCATATCAGCTCCTCTAACAACATCACCTCGAACATTAGAGATTGCCTTTTGACATAGATCAAATCTAGAGTTGAGAGTCTTCACTTGTACAACTGTAGCCTTGAGACAAGATAAAATCTCTGGATTTGTAATTGTTCTGGAGGTTCTCTTGACAAATTCAGCTGCTCTTGCAGAAGGAAAGATACAAGTGTCCTTGTACCAGTCAGTTGAAAATTATTCAAGGTATTCTTCTTCAGCATCTGCTTGATTTGAAGGACCAGAAAAATCCTTAACCTTAGCATCAGTCTGGACTGGTAAACTCTGAGAAGAGCTTGGCTCAGTATTCCCTTCAGTTTCATCTCCAACCTCAGCTTCAACATGATGTGTGGTTGGAGGAACTGGAATAGATGCATCAACAGTGCCAATAACATCCTCTGCAACAGGTTTAGTAGTAGAGTCAACAACAGGCTGTACAACATCCTCTGCAGATTTCACAATTGTCTCAGAGTTTATCTCCTTAGGTTGTTGATCAATCTCATCTCCTCCTTCAGCAGTCTGGTGAGCATCTGAGAGTAATTCAGTATGTGATGCTACAGTTTCAGAAAGAACAACTGTAGGTTGATCAGCTGCACCAGTATCAGAGATAGGATCAGAGAATGGCATGAATGAATCAAGAATATCATTCATTGGTGAAAAGCCATCTCTAGTATCCTCTTCTGCAGGCATTTCAACCTCTTTCAGCCTCAACAGTAGGTGTTTGCTGGGAAACTACCTCTGGAGCTTCAACATCTTCATCAGCAGAATCAGAGATTACTTGTTTTCTTCTCTTAGCTAGAGGCACTTCATCTGAATCCTCTTTACTAGTTTCTGCCACCACTGAGGGTGACTTAGGTCTTTTTGCTTTTTGTTTCATTCTTCTAGTATAAACAGCTCCAGGAGTTGTCTGTTTTGCTTTGAGTTGTGCCTCTATTGTCTTCTTTACTCTTGCATGTCTTTCAGTGTTTGCTGCTGATTTCCTTACTTTGCCTCTGTGTGCTTTAGGCTGTGGTTGTGGTTGAGATTGTGATGGTTCAGAGTTTATTTGTGAAGTGTGTGAAGATTGTTTGGTGATTGGAGGTTGAGTAGGTGCAGTGTGGGTAGGTGATGTAGGTGGTTCAATGTTTAGAGGTTCTGGTTGTGGTTGGTCTTGAGGTTGGTTAAGAAAATTTTTGCAAAGCAAGTGGCAGAACAAACGCAGGTAGATGTTCTTTACCAGCATCCTTTTTAGTCATATCAGAGAATATTCTCTTGTTGACTCTAAAGGGCTGAATTTCATCAGTTTCAGCTATCTCTAAACCAGACACACAAGCAGTAAATAGCATTTGACAAAAACGAGCAAAATAAACTGTAGTAGACTCTGACAGTTTATCACCTAGATTCATCAGAACATATCTACCAAAATCGAAATTACTACCATAAAGTAGAGAATACCCGATTTGTAGGCTGTCCATTGGAATAGCATCCCAATTAGTGACCTTCTTCTGGAATGTCCTTGTAATGCAATCGAAGAAAAAATTCCATTCCTTCCTGAGATTAGGTCTCTTTACACTGCCAAGCTTGTCAAGAGATTCCATGTAACCTATCTCCTGTAACATCTGTCTCAATTGAGGTTCATCAACGTAAGTATAAGATGTATGTGTATCAAACCCCATTGTATCTCTGACAGTTTGTGGAGTAATCACAAACTCTTGTTCTTCATACGTGAAGATGATGTTAGGAGTCCCATTCTCTCCTCCATCCACATAGACTGAGTTTTGCCAAAAAGTGGCAATTTGAGATGCAGAGAGAGTACCAGGTTCAACCAGAGCTTGTCCAATCTCTGAGTCTCTCAAGAAATTCTGCATAAGATGAAACGCTTCTGGAACACGTTCATGATAGAGTGGAGCTTCATAGTTGTTAGGGACAAACCGTAGACCAAGAGCAGTGAATGGTTTAGAAGCCATTGAATCAAGAAATTTGCAGGAAATCTCTAAGAGAAATGTATGTAGGAAAAGTGTTTGCGAAAATGCCCAAGTGAAAAGTGAGAAAACTGTGAGATGTAAAAAGTAAAATACAACCGTTTGAACACAAAAGTAATTAGAGTAATTAAAAACTCAATCTTTTGTGTATTCAAACACTCAACAGTTCCGAAATTAATGTGTGAGTGGGACACGATAATGGGTGAGTGGGTCACGTGCTTGTATTTTTAAGAAGTGTATTTTGCAAATATAACAATAAAATATTTGATTTTAAAAAAAAATCAAATAACACTCTTTTAAAATACCTGGACCCATTTAAAACCAGAATATGAATCGTTTACCTGTAACCATTAAGAATCAGAATACGAAGCGTTTTAGGACTTCGTTACTTACCCATCTCTATTTAAGGCCTAGAGATTTGTTCAGACTTGTTCACTATCTCTTTAACCTTTCATTTTCTCCTGAAAAGCAAAAACCCTTCACACAATACACCATTAAACAATGTCAAACCTTACCATCAAGGAAAAGAATCTCCATCTCGTGGAGAATAGAGATATCTTCAGTTATACGCGTGAAGAGTTTGATGCGTTTGACTGGGAAAGGCAGCTTGAAACTCTGTGGCTGCAGATGGATGCCGGTCTGGAAGAGATCGAGAGAGAAAAGCCTGCAAGAGTGATCGACATCGATGCTGCTCTCCAAGCAACATTAGCATGGCTTTCCTCGAAGGCATCCTCATCCAACACCACCAACCATTGTTAATGAATATGTCAGCAAAAATAACCTTATCTCTTCAACTTCCACCCAAATAAAGTGGCAAAGATGGGATCTGGGATGTTTGCTAACAATGGAGTGGTTTGGACTTGACCTTTTATTTTCCTGTTGAATAGATTAGCAGATAGAGAGAACAAAAAAGATGTAATACTTGCTTGTAATCTCTTTCTTATTATCAATGAAAAATCCTGTTTCTCTAATCTTATTCATTATGTTCTGCAAATTTTATGTTTATGAATTGTTCTTCAAAGAATTAAATCAAAGAAGAGAATATGAAAACTAATTAAAGTAATCATATAAGGAACAAATTCATCAACAATAATCACAATTAAATCAGGAACAGAACGATTAGGGATTCACTTATTAACAGTTGTCAAAAGCCCTATTTACTCTAAAATTTTCAAATTGTCCAATTGAAAATTTACCTCAGAGTACTAATCACAAATCAACAGCGTTTGTCAATTCTCCAACTTTATCACCGAAACCCTTTCAAAAATTGCACAGTTGTGAAAATATGTGTGTGTGAAGCAGAGTTTACCAAATCAATTTTTAGAGCATCTAATTTTTCATAAAATCCATAAAGTAAATCAATAAACACTGGATGCACAAACTGTCATAGTAAACACTGACTGTATGATGAAAGCTAAACTTTGTAGTAATCAATCTATATATACAGTAATATTTAATTTATTTTATACCCCCCCTTTTTTTATTCTATTCATTCCAGTAATTAGAGGTTGGAGCCAGTCACCAAAAATTCAAAAATTTTAGCCCTTATCATCTTGATAAGTTCCTTGGTCATCCTAGTATTTGACTAGTCGCCAAAAATCAGAGAATTTTAGCACATATTATATACCAATAAGTTCCTGGGTCATCCTAGTCTCCAACATAATCTCAAAGGAGTATAGTTACCTATTTACATTTTCTTTGGGGTATTGCAGTAAGTATTTTATTCTACCAGAGTATAACTAACAGAGTTTGGAGTTCATCAACATCAGTAGTTATTCATGAAAGGCAATGCACATAGTATTTATAGACTCAGAGTTTAGGACAAAATAAACTAAGAGATGCTATAAATATGAACCAGTATCATGCTGTGTTAACTTTCTGCACAATCTAAGATTAGATCACAATAACTCAGAAAGATTCATGATTAATTGATGAGAATCATGCTTCATACACATTTCTTCATTGGTGTTTTCATTCAGACAAAAATCAACTCAGAGTTCACGGAGTTTATCAAACTTATTAACAGTGTATAACATACAGGCATGCTGACAGAGTTTAACAGAGTTTGACAGTGAAAAACAGATTATCAGAGTATGCATAACAGAGTTCACTTAGCATTTAACAAATCAAGGAAATATGAGCAACACATTACATAAGTAAAATTTGAATCTAACCAACATTCCTAGTCAGAACCAGAGACCATTCCTAGTTCATTGACCAGTCTTGTAAATGTAGCTTCACTCAATGGTTTGGTGAAGATATCTGCAAGCTGTTGTTCTGTAGACACAAAATGTAGTTCAATATTCCCTTCTTCCACATGTTCTCTGATGAAATGGTACCTAATGCTGATGTGCTTGGTCATTGAATGCTGTACTGGATTACCTGTCATAGCAATAGCACTTTGATTATCACAGTAAATTGGAATCTTACTGTACCTCAATCCATAATCCAGCAACTGATTCTTCATCCACAAGATCTGTGCACAGCAGCTACCAGCTGCAATATACTCCGCTTTAGCTGTAGATGTGGAAATTGATTTCTGTTTCTTGCTGTACCAAGAGACAAGTCTGTCACCAAGAAATTGACAACTTCCACTAGTGCTCTTTCTGTCAATCTTGCAGCCTGCAAAGTCTGCATCAGAATACCCAAGTAGCTTGAAATCTGATTCTCTGGGATACCACAGACCTAATGATATGGTGCCCTTGAGATACTTGAAGATTCTCTTCACAGCTGTCAGATGTGGCTCTTTAGGATCTGCCTGAAACCTTGCACAAAGACAGGTTGCATACATGATGTCAGGCCTACTAACTGTCAAGTAAAGAAGAGATCCTATCATGCCCCTGTAGTTTGTCATATCCACTGAAACTCCTGTGTCTTTGTCCAATTTAGTTGCTGTTGCCATGGGAGTTGATGCAGATGAACAGTCAAGCATACCAAATTTCTTGAGAAGATTTCTAGTATATTTTGCTTGATTAATGAAGATACCATCATCTGTTTGTTTCACCTGTAGGCCTAGAAAATAACTAAGCTCTCCCATCATGCTCATTTGATATCTGGACTGCATGAGCTTGGCAAATTTCTTACAGAGTTTATCATTAGTAGACCCAAAGATAATTTCATCAACATATATCTGAACTAAAAGAAGGTCACTTCCTTGATTGAAATAAAACAGAGTTTTATTAATTGTACCTCTGTTGAATCCACTTTCTAGAAGAAATTGAGCAAGTGTCTCATACCATGCTCTTGGTGCCTGCTTAAGTCCATATAGTGCCTTATCTAGCCTGTAGACATAATCTGGATATTTGGGGTCCACAAATCCTGGTGGTTGTTCAACAAACACTTCTTCTTCAAGCTTCCCATTCAGAAAAGCACTTTTCACATCCATCTGGAACACTTTGAATTTCTTGTGAGAGGCATATGCTAGAAAAATTTTGATTGCCTCCAATCTTGCAACTGGAGCAAATGTTTCATCATAGTCTATTCCTTTCTGCTGTGAATAGCCTTTTGCTACCAGTCTAGCCTTGTTCCTTGTGATAACACCTTCACTGTCAGTCTTGTTTCTGAAAACCCATTTAGTACCAACAATAGATCTGTTCTTTGGCCTTGGTACAAGAGTCCAAACTTCATTCCTTCCAAATTCATTCAACTCTTCCTGCATTGCTGTTATCCAGTCAGCATCTTGAAGAGCTTCTCCCACTTTCTTTGGTTCATTCTTAGACAAGAATGCATGAAACAGACATTCACTTGCAGTGGCACTTCTTGTTTTTACTTTTGCATCTGGATCACCAATTATCAAATCAGGTGTATGTGATTTAGTCCATTTCCTAGCAGAAGGCAAATGACTTCTGTCAGCATGTGATCCTCCCCCTTGATCCATGCTCTCCTGATTTTGTTGTGATCTATCTTCGTTTTCTGAGACTCCCCCTGAACTTGACTGCACAGAGTCAGAATTTGAATTTTCAGAGTTTGAGTCATCAGAGTTTGATCCAGATTTTTCAGTTGACTCAGTATCAGTGTTTGAGTCTTCATCTTGATCATGCTCCCCCTCAACTGGTTCTTCCCTTTGTTATGGCTGAGAAGTTTCTCCAGTGTTTACCAGTAGAGGTTCAAAATTTGTTTCAACAGAGTCTGTCAGAATTGTTTGATCAGAGTTTACTTCAAAAGAGTTTAAATCTTCATTTTCAAAGTTCAGTTGATCATATTCATCTTTGTCTCCAAGTCCAGTTATCTTCTTGTCATCAAACGACACATGTATAGATTCCATGATCACTTTAGTTCTCAGATTGTAAACTCTGAATGCCTTTGTTGACAGTGGATAGCCAACAAAAATTCCTTCATCTGCCTTTAGCTCAAACTTGGTCAACTGTTCAGGATGAGTCTTCAAAACAAAGCATTTGCACCCGAAAATATGAAAGTATTTCAGGTTAGGCTTCTTTTTCTTCACCATCTCATATGGTGTCTTTCCATGCTTATTGATCAGTGTAGCATTTTGAGTAAAACAAGCAGTTTGAACAGCTTCTGCCCAGAAATAAGTTGGCAATTTTGCTTCATCAAGCATAGTTCTGGCAGCTTCAATCAAGGTTCTATTTTTCCTTTCAACTACACCATTTTATTGTGGTGTACCAGGTGCTGAAAATTCTTGCTTCACTCCATTGTCCTTGCAGAATTCTTCCATTCTTGCATTTCTGAACTCAGTTCCATTATCACTTCTGATGATTCCGACTTTGTTACTTGATCCTTTGTCCAGAAGCTTCACATGCTCTATCAGAGTTAATGTAGTTTCATCCTTCTTTGCTAGAAAATACACCCAATTGAATCTAGTGTATTCATCAACAATGACTAAAGCATATTTCTTCCTTGCTATAGACATAACATTTACTGGACCAAAGAGATCAACATGCAGAAGATGATAAGGATCAGTGATTGAAAATTCTGTCTTGCTCTTGAAAGATGACTTCCTTTGTTTAGCCTTCTGACAGGAATCACATAGGCCATCAACATTTAACAGAGCCTTTGGGAGTCCTCTTACAAGATCCTTTCTGATCAATTCATTGATGTTGTTCAAGTTCAAATGTGAGAGTTTCTTGTGCCAATTCCAACTCTCTTCACTAGACATTCTTGTAGACAGGCAAACAGCTTTTCCAACAGAGTCTATCAAAAGCTTGATTTCATAAATGTTGTTTTGCCTATGACCAACTAGAACAACCTTTCCTGTAGATTTGCTGATAACTTCACAATATTCAGGTTGAAAATCTACATGATATCCCTTGTCACAGATTTGACTCACAGACAGTAAGTCATGCTTGAGTCCTGGGACATGAGCTACATTGTTGATGATGACATTTCCAAGATTAATATTGCCATATCCCAATGTTCTTCCTACATTGCCATCACCATATGAAACTTTTGGGCCAGCCTTCTCTTCATAGTCTGATAGCAGGGCTTTATTTCCAGTCATGTGTCCTGAACATCCACTGTCCACGACTAGGGTTGCCTCCCTGTTGCCCTGCAATCACAAGCAATTACTGAGGATTAGATTTAAGGATCCAGACTTGCTTGGATCCTTTGACATTCTTAACTTTGTTAGCTTTTGCAGCGGAATTAACATTATCAGAGTTTGAGCTAACAGTATCAGAGTTTACACTTGCAGTATTAACTTTAACCCATTTCAGATTGGGTTTCAGTTCATAGTAATTATGATAGATAGCATGATACTCTCTGCAAGTATAAATGGAATGCCAAGTGCTTCCACAGTGTGTGCATAAAGTCTGTGGTTTAGTTCTAGCAAAATCTTTCTTTACCTCAGACTTGGAAGGTAAAGAATTTATATTTTTGTTTTTCTTGCAGAAATTTGCAAGATGCTTAGTACTACCACAGTTATGACATGTCTTTCTTGGAGCATAACTAGCAAGCATTGGTTTATTTCCTGAAGTAATGCCTACTTTTCCATTTCTGTTCTTATTTGACACTCTCTGTTTCTTAACAGATTTTAACTCCTTCAGTTTATATTTGAGTTGTTTATCTGTCATTGAACAGATATTAACCTGTTTAACACTAGTTTTTACTGGTTCACTTTTAACAGCTTCTTTTTCATTTTTAAACAAAAATTTACTGGCTCCATGTACAAAATGAGGTCTGATTTTAACTTGATTTTGAAATCTAAGTTCATCTCCCTCATTATAACCTAGACCAACAGTGTCTGTTTGAAAAATCTGTTGAGTGTCCTTTCCAGAATTAGTCCAAGTCCTAATTTTCTTATTTGCTTCCTCCAACTCAGATTCTAGTTGTTTATATTTCTGAAGCAAATCCTGTTCTATAGAAACAGCATCATCTCTCTCTTTCTGAACTTGTTGCATGTTTTCAAGTTTTTCTTCAACAAGTTTATTTCTAACCTTAAGTTCAGAATTTTCAGATTTTATCCTCTCATTCTCTAAAGTCTGATCCCTATAACTTATATGCAATGACTTAAGATAAATTCTTAATTGAGCAATGTCATCAATATTATAAGCATAGGTAGTTAGAGGTACCTGATTTTCAGAAGTTTCTGATTCAGTAGTAGCCATGAGAGCATAGTTCACTTCTTCATCAGAATCTGAAGTGTCTGCCCAATCTCTGCCTTTAGTGTAGAGTACCTTTCCAGTTTTACCCTTCTTGCACTCAGGAGCATAGTGACCCATCTCTTTACACTTGTAGCATTGAATTTCAGACTTATCCTTCTTCCCCCTAGAATCTCTCTTATCAGACTTCCTGAAGCTTTTTCTGTCTTCATTTGAGTCTCTAGAAAACATTTTTCCTTTCTTGAAATTTTTGAAACCCATTTTCTTGAAGGTCTTCACCATCAACACAGCCATTTTTCTCATTTCTTCTTCATCATCCTCAGAGTCAGATGATTCAGAAGAGTTTGAATCACAATCAGAGTCTGATGATTCACTTTCTGAGTGTATGACCAAAGCTTTTCCCTTCATTTTCCTTCTTGATGCCTCTTTCTTCTGAGGCTTCTCTTCAACATTAAGAGCAACAGACTTTGCCTTCCTGCTTGATCTCCTGTTTCTCTGCTCCATTTCCAATTCATGAGTTTTGAGCAGCCCATAGATTTCATCAATCTCTGTTTCAGCAAGATCATAGTTGTCTCTTTTTTTTTGTTAGAGTAACTTATCTTTTATTATACTGCATTAAGTAGTAAATTCTATTAAAAAAATCTGAACAGCTACACATGGTTTATAAAAGATATATAAACTGTCCTAAATCTCCATTCATATTCTTTTGCAGGAAATGATCATTTGAGAAATGTGTTTGTAAATTTAGTTCAATTGATATTGAACTAAATATCAAGATTTATGATATTATGTTTCATCTAGATATTTAGTATTATTTTTGGTATATATGCATTCTGATTACCTCAGCCTAATCTGCATGCTCTTATTTTCATTGTCGATTCTTTCAATTTCTTTAGAAAGCTCCTGATTTTTTCCCACAAAATAGCAAAGAGTTACTTTTCATACGAATCTAGAATGTGTAAATAGATCATTGTAAGATTAAATTTACACACACAACCATTCAAAATATTATACCAAACCACAATTTATATATAAAGTCCACGAAGGCATTTAAGAGAAGAGAGTAATTGCCGCTCATACCTGTAATATCTACACAAAAATTTTTAATTTTAAAGAAATTTATTTTGAACAATATATAGTACTTTAAAATATATAGGTAATTTGAAAAATCTTTAACAGAAAATCTAAAAATCAATGGGAATTATACTAACATGTTTCTACTAGCATGTACCATCAGATCTGTACATTCTCAAGGGGGGTGAGAGAGACAGAGAGGGAGGGGGAGAGAGAGAGAGAGAAAGAGAGAGAGAGAGAGAGAGAGAGAGAGAGAGAGAACATATGTAAGTGCAAATCCTAGGTAGCTAAATGTAGATCTGTGTTGTAGAATTTGTGTTTCAAGTTACATGACATATTTTCAGCAACAAATCATTATCATTTCACAAAAGCAGAAGCCCTATATATAAGCAGATGCTTTAACCAACAAAGGAAAGAAACTGGACAAAAGGAGAGACACAGAACTAATTACCAACCTCATGCTTTGCATCCCACAGCTTTGTTCTAGATATGTCCTGGTAGCTTTGCAGCTGCGTAGCTAAACTGCAACAAACCAAACTTTCATTTTTTTAATAACCCTAAAAGTACCCAACCTCCCAATGAAATAAAGACAAAGGTTGGAATTCTAGAGATGCTTCTAGTTGGCCCCAACCTCCCAGCGAAATAAAGACAAAGGTTGGAATCCTTAGATCATCACAACATCAGAAAGAGCTTCAGCACATTGGGGGAGATAATCATGCCAGTAATGCAAGGAGCTCAAGGAATCTGGGCCAAAGATTGCATAAGAAGGAGATTGATAAGCTTACCTCTTTGACCACCCAACCACCAGATCCACGAGCGTCTAGAAAGCAATCAATTATGCACCAAATGGAATCAGGCTCGCCAACAAGAAAATTTCAACCAAAACCAACCTATCTACAACAAGATATTGACCAACTGAACTGGTCAAGAAATGAAGCAAGAAACTCGAGTCACCAAGGTGATACAGTTTCTATGCAATCAGGAACTGGTATTAGCCTAGATTCACAAATGGGGATAGAAATAACATGCCAAAATCATATCGAGCAGATGACTGGTCCTTTCCGACCTAAATACCCTAATAAAGAAGTGAGTGATTCAATTTTCTATGTCATATAATATATGCCATTTAATATTATATAACATATTAACAGATCAAGTAACGAGGAAATGATCATTTTCATTTAGTTCAAGTGAAAATTTATAGCAACTTTGTGCATTTAGTTCTTTCTGTTTCATTCGCCAAAGAACCAAATGAAATAATATTTTGGTATGGGAAATCTTTCTTCGTTACTTCAGTTGGCATTTATATTCTATTTATGAATAGAGAAACTACCTGCTTTAGGTCAAATTTATTATAATTAAGGGGATTGAACTACGTACAGTCCTACACTACATATTGTAAGAAGAACATGCTTACATTTAGTATTAAGAACATGCATTTGCACAAGTATGTACATGATAAGTAAATTCCCTATGTCTGTTTACATCAAATGATGCGTAACTAATTATATTATTTGTGTTGTGTACTGTAATAAGATGCAACAACTTTTCTTTTGTGACATATGCATTCAGGTCAGGATTTTATATATTAAAAAGAGTAGAAATTTGCTGTAGAGGTTTTACCATGTCAGCCTAAACTTTTTGATTGCTTGACAGAAGATAGATAATGAATTATACGGGAGAAAGCAAAGTGAGTGGGACTAACTTGCCGGTTGGATAGTCAATAATGAATTGTACAGCAAGAATGTTGTTTGGTTGGTTCAGGTAGTGCTCTTGTTCAGGATGATTTTCTGATCATAATTTAAGATCTTTAATGCATAGACATGTACTGTTAATTTGTTGGAAAGATGATTTTCTTCATGAGATTGAAGAAAATGTATCCACCGCTGCTATTTATAGTACATTATATTCCCTCCTAATTGCTTGCTGGTTCCTCACATACTAGCTATGAACAAAGCTTATCTGTCCTAAAACATGCAAAGGCCGACAAGAAGGGTATGATAACAAAAACCTCTATAATGTAAAAACAAAAGTTTGATGTTAAAAAACTATGAGGCTTCCCAATAAAGATATTGTTTAAAAGGTGGTTGGATGAAGATGCTTACTTTTTTGAAAGATGCATATAATATTTTAAATTCGAAACCATTCAGCATTTGACATGGTTCTGTTGTAAATGACGAGTGCCATTTTTTGTTATTTATTACTTGGAAAGTCTCACCATTGTAGTAGGTGTTTGTTTGTGGTCTATGTATCAAGAAAATAGGTGCTAATATCCCCCCCTCCTCTCCTCTGGGTAAAGGTTACTCTGAGTCTGAGCCTTTTCTGCTTTGCAAGTACCAGTATAACTACTAAGCTTACTGTTTCCTCTGTATTCATTTTCATTTCTTGTGATTATATATTTATTCAGTTTTGTTTTTGTATTTGACATGCAAGGTCAGTCCGACAATAACTTCAGTTTTTGTTTTTGTTAATTTACTTTTAATTATCAGATATATGCTGAACCAAAGAGATTGGGTGCAGACGTGCAGTGTTTTTTTGGAGGTTGCAATTGTTATTTCTGTAGATAAATTCTTAGTTATTTCTTTTTCAGTTTATATCTGATGTTTACTCTGCTTCTTACTTCCTCTCGGTCAACTGATTAGTTAGAAGTTCTAAACATGTGGAATATCATGTGTCCTCTTCTTTTCCTATTTTTTCAGTAACAGCTCTGAATAAGTATAGTGAATACGTTTACAGATGGATGCAGAAGTTATTTCAGCCGGTATAGTGAGAGAAGCTTTGGATGCAAGAGCGATATCTATGCAAGAAGTGAGAAAGCAGATTAGTCCTGAAGCTGCTCAGCTATTGTATGAAAGTTTGCGAGTAAAGAATATATCTTCAAAAGTTGAAGTACTCGATAACGATACTGCTTCTGCTTTAAGAAAGTTCTACCTTACATACTATGACTTCAGGGCATTGATACTGGACTATGTGTGTTTATATAGATTTATGGTGTGCAAGTCGACTATGTGTTTCGACTTTGGATTTATGTATTAGATGTAAGATGATCTTATGGTATAAGCCGACTTTGTTTGGGCTTTATTGACATAATGTGATTTCTGGTTTGATATGTTTTTGTGTTGGTTAATTGAAATTTCAGACAAGATATATATTGTAAATTGGACTAATACAAAGTGTTGCACATAAATGTTGCTAAAAAATCTAAATGTATTACAGTAGGAACAAAAGTGTTGCATATAAATGTTGCTAAAAAACCAAAAGCATTACAATAGGGGAGAAAATGTTACATGAAAATGTTGCAATAAATTGACTTTGCAACACTTTTAACTAAAATATGTTACAAAATGGTGTTGCAATAGTCTATTGCAACATCATAAAAGTGTCACTAAACATGACAAAAGTGTTGCACTAAAGGGGATATTGTAATACTTTAAAAATGTTGTAATAAGTAGGTAAAACGTTGCTATAGGGGTCTATTGCAACGGCAGCAGATGCAACACTGAATTTTGGCAAAAACGTTGCAAAAACCTCTATTGTAACACATTTGGGGTCTAATATGACACTTTTTGGCGTTGCAATAGCCCATATTTGGTGTAGAGTATTTAATTGTTTTACTCTATTACCCTTAATGATTAAACTTAATTATAAAAGAACAAAACACAATCTTTAAAATATTGCACGCATCTCTTCCCAACATTTTCCTTAAATAATAACTAACCAATTACCTTTTTCAGCTATTACCTTTTCTAACTTTTCTAATTAAAATCTCTTTTTTCCAAAATATGGTCATTCTAATTAATGAAATAAACTAATAGTGTTATAATTACTAATAACTAATTGATTACCTTTTACAACTAAAAGGTAATATTTTTAAAAAATATGATCATTCTATTTAATTAAATAAACTAATAATATTATAATTACTAATAACTAACTGATTACCTTTTCGAGCTAAAAGGTAATATCTTTTCTATACACCTAAATAATAAATAAGCAATTATCTTTTTCAGCTATTACCTTTTCTACATTTTCTAGCTTTTCTAACTAAATCTCTTCTTTCCAAAAATATGACCGTTCTAATTAATGTAATAAACTAATAATATTATAATTACTAATAACTAGCTGATTATCTTTTTCGGCTAGGTAATATTTTTTTGGGATATTTACAAAAAATATATATGTTTTTAACTTTCTTTTACGTTTTACTATCATTAACTTCCTCTTTCAATTCTATACTTTCACTTTTACAAAAATACTACCAACTTTGTTTTTAACTTTTTAATTTTCTAAAAATACGTTTTGCAACCTTTGCAACCTCATTTGCAACTTCAGGGCGGCGCCAGCCGTGTGAGTTGCAAATGAGGTTACAACTGAAAACTGGAAGTTGCAAATGAGGTTGCAACTGAGAACTGGAAGTTGCAAATAAGGTTACAAATGAGGTTGCAACTGAAAACTGGAGGTTGCAAATGAGGTTGCAAACGTTGCAACTGAAAACTGGAAGTTGCAAATGAGGAGCAGACGAATTTCTGATTGTAAGTTCCAGTTTTCAATTGTCATTTTCGACCTATGTTTTGAATATATATATATATATATATATATATATATATATATATATATATATATATATATATCTTTGGGTTGTTACTATGATTTTCTCTCTTAATGGTATCAGAGCCAACCGGTAATCATTGAGTTATTGAATTTCTATGCCAAGTAATTAGCTCATTAATTGTGTTTACAAACTGCTTCTGATTATCTCTTAGTTATTCTGCTATATTTAGTCACCAATCTTACTTAGAACCACCTACCACCTAGTGTCGTTGCCAGGAATCCGTTGTAAGTCTCAGAGTGGAGCAGTATAGGATAAGGGCGTAAGACTTAAGTATGTGTAGGTATGAGTTTGCTTAAGGTAAGAAGGTATGAACTAAGTTCCCCAGAATCACTAGTGATAAAGAGAAACAGTTAAAACAAAATTAATGAATAGACTATTTAGGTTGATAAGTGGATTTTTATCCACTTGGATCGCTTCATTTTTGGCTTAAATTGATCGCTTGTACCTCAAGTATTTATGTGTTTTAATGTGTTTTTATGGAGATTGTGCAAGGCATTGTTTCTACGTAGGTGTGGAGTTTTCAGGGATTATATGGTGTTTTTAAAGTCAAAGAAACAAGTGTTGGAAGTTGCATTTGAATTCGGCAAAGAAATCAGCAAGAACAAGAAGAAATTTCTGCTGAGTAAAGAGTCAGGCACGGGCGCGCCTGATTTGTATTGATTCTGAGCGCGGGCATGCTTGGCAAGTGTTTCAGAAATCCTATGCGCGCGGGCGCGCCTGAAATATATGTGTGGTGCGCGCGGCCGCGCCTGCCACCGCCAGAATCTGCCAGAAGCTGTTGGAAACCCATTCTGACAAGGAAATTGCATTGTTTTCTAATTCTAATCATTGTGGAATCACATGAATGGCCAGAAACTTCCAGAATCAGATCTATACATGGAATTTGTAATTCTATTTTCATTCAAGAACGGAAATTGCCACAATTCTATTCCAACTCAAAGATGGCAATTGCTTGATGAAGAGGCAACTTGGGGCTATAAATACACATCTTGGGGGACAGAAAAAACACACACATCATTACATATCAATTACTTAGATTTATTTGTATCTTTTCATACTTTATTTTTATCATGGTTTCATCAGATCCCATGATGATGAAAGGTTCAATTATGAACTAATCGTTGTCATGGAGTCCTAACGGATTTATTTATGAAATTTAGTAGTTGATTGCCTTATTGATATGTGTGTGATGAATTATTGATATCCTTGTATGGCCGTGCTTATTCTTCTTTGATGCGTCACGAACATCTAAGTTGCCTTGTTAATTTCTAGTGAATGTGAAAGTGGATCTAGAGATTTAGCACTTGCCATGCTAGCATAAGTTTGTGGATTATATTCATGATTGTGGTGTGATTTGAACTATCTCATACTACCTTATATAATCTTAATAGATAACTTGTCCTTAAACCATTATGTTTTCAAATCTTATAGACATATAGGGTCTAAGCATAATTGATGTCTACATAGCTTCTATATATCTTGTGGTTGATGTGTAGTTTGGTATGCGTATGTCGAAAGATAGCGTGTACTAATTTCGTGTTATCTGATTAGTTATCAACTCATCACATATATTGATTAAGGCATGATCTCTAAAGGAAGTATTAAATGAAGTTAGGATCCCATGTTTTATTCCCATATAAGTAAATCGAATTTAATTCTCGTTAGCTAGTTAATTGTTAGTTAATAATCTGTTTTAGTAGATAATCAATACTCAAATTGTTATTTGTCTTAGCAGTGGATAAAACCCATACATCGGTGCATAGGTACATTAATTGAATTGAACGCCAAACTAGATCTCTGTTGGAACGAACTTGACTTACTTATATATTACTTGTGACAACGTGCGCTTGCATTATTTTGTGCTAACAAAGTTGTTTCTTCTTCTTGGGCTTTTGTTAATACATTTAATGTTTTACTACAGCAATTGTATTTACAATTATCTTTACATCCTATTGTAATGTTTGGGTTATTACTATCACTATCTGTATTATTACTAGTAGTAGATAGGGATGGAATATCTGAATTTAATTCGTTATTACTACTGCCTTCATTTTCTATTATCATTAATTGGAGAATTAATTCAGTGTCTTCATTAGAGATGTTTAATTGGTTAAGTTTATCTTTAACTTTACATTCATTTTTATAATGACATGATTTGCCACAATTGTGACAAATAATTTTGCTTTTATCAAATTTTTTAGTAAATTTCTGATTATTGTTAAATGTTTTCTTTTTAAACTTTTGAGGTTTTTGTAATATTCTTCCTTATTTTCTTTCTTAATATATTTACTAAATTTCTTATGTTTATGAATTTTAGATTTATTCCTTGATGGAGCTATAGGGGGCAAACCATATTGCTCGCAAAAAGTTCCTAACTCATATTTAGCTTTCTTTTTATCTTTGTTAATTTGTTTAGTAATTTTATGATCAATACACATTTTTAATCCAATTTTTTGTATTACACTTATTATTTCACCATATGTTAATTCACCATAATTTATAAATCCTAAATTTTTACTTAATTCTTCACGAATTTTATGTGCAAATAGATTAGGTAAACCATTAACGAATTTTTCTTTTCAAAATGGTTTATTACTATCATCTCGCATCATGACTCTGGATAAAAAGACATCCTTGTACCATCTAAAATCACTTAGAGTTGGACAAGTTAGATTACTAAGTTGATCATGAATTCTTTCAGTGATATTACTAGGGGTTCCTATGAAATGTTTTATTATTGTATAAATTAATGTGTTGACTCCATCAGATGGACATATTGACTCCTCTAATATTGGATTACCATCATTATCTAACTGATAAGCATTAATTATAGCAAATCGACTATCTTCAGTGAGATGTTTTTCCCACCAAGATCTAAGGGTTCCTGTGAACCCAGTAGCTAGAATTTCAACTATTTCACTTTGATTTAGATGTTCAAATGTCGGTATGTAACTATTAGCTACCATAGACATATGATTTAATTTGTTTAATATTTCTTGTTCACTTAGGCCATCAATATTCCATTCATACATTTTCTTAGCTGAAACAGAAAATTGATTATCTAGGTTTCTTTCTTCAAATTGTAAGTCAGGAGGGGTTGGTCTAGAATACCAATTTTTTAGTTTGGCTTGTGATATTAGGTTTGTTAAAACTTAATTTATTAAATTGATTCTTTATTTCATGAAATGTAGAATCACTATCATTATTAGAACTTTCATGAAAGCCTAAGACTTTTATAGCTTTACTAGATTCTGGGGTATTTGGAACTTCTAACCTTTTAAATTATTTATCTAATGTTTTAATTAAGGTTTTGTCTTTATCAGGTAGACTTAAATTTTCTCTTTTACTAGGTAAATTTATTAAGGATTTTTCTTCATTATTTTGGATGGATTCTTGTTTAATAATATTTGGATCCAAATATTGTTGAATATGTGGATCTTTAATCTTATCTTCAATTTTATCTAATTGTTTACCTATGGTGACTAGATATTGATTTGTGAAATTATTTTGTTCAATTAATTTTTTTTTCATCATTTTTACCATCAGATCTCTTAAATGGTGAAGCCGTAACTGAAGTATCTTTGACTGGGATAATTATTGTTTCTGTTGGGGGATGACTGGATGAGACTTTTGATCTATCTTCTTTTATCCATAGTGTTTTAGTAATTACATTGCATTTACCATGATATTTTTCATACCAATTATAAAAAGTAATAATTAATTTTTCTTTACTTAAAAATTTCTTCCATTTGTTAAATATTTTTTCCCTTTCTTCGGGACTATGATTCTCTCTTAATGGTATCAGAGCCAACCGGTAATCATTGAGTTATTGAATTTCTATGCCAAGTAATTTGCTCATTAATTGTGTTTACAAACTGCTTCTGATTATCTCTTAGTTATTCTGCTATATTTAGTCACCAATCTTACTTAGAACCACCTACCACCTAGTGTTGTTGCCAGGAATCCGTTGTTAGTCTCAGAGTGAAGCAGTATAGGATAAGGGCGTAAGACTTTAGTATGTGTAGGTATGAGTTTGCTTAAGGTAAGAAGGTATGAACTAAGTTCCCCAGAATCACTAGTGATAAAGAGAAACAGTTAAAACAAAATTAATGAATAGACTATTTAGGTCTAGTTCTTCAGTTAGCTCAAGGTCACCGTCACCGATGACTCCAATTCCGTCAATCCCAGATTTCATTAATCAGGAAGAACATAGTTATGAAAACATTAGTCAAGACTTAGGTAATTGGAATATACCCAGTATAGATCCAAAACAAATCTATCAGTCAACTTTTACAGATAATTTTAAAACTAATTACAATGTTAAAACTGTAGAAAAAATTTAAGCTATTAACAAAGAACTTGAAAACTGTTCTGTTAGGCCGAATACACAATTAATAATCAAATTCGTATGAGAGTTTAACAAATAAGACGTTTATGCACTTAAAAACTTCTGGTATTAAAACCTCTTCGTGATGTAAACTATCACAAAGAGCTGCTAGGTTACAATAAAGATAATTCGTTACACGATACCCTTCTAGGGTTAACCTAACTGTATTTATAAAACATACAGCTTCGATACAATCTCTAATTGATATTCCTAATAATCAGCTATACAATGATATCAATTACAGATTGTCACACGTCTCCTAAGTCAACTCGATCTCTTTGATAGCTATCCAATCTTCAAAGATATCGCTTCCATATCAATCTTCAATTGATCTCTAATATCTTCTGTTGACTCCGTACGCGCTGCTCCCAGACAGACTTTACTAAACTCTGTCCAGCTCCTGCCTGTCAGAGTTTACACTAAACTCTGACCGCTTCCAGCTAAACTCTGATAATTCACTGTAACACTTAAACACTGATTAAAACACATCAATTATATTTAACAATCTCCCCCAACTTGTTCATTAGCAAAAATGCACAAGTTAATAATAGTAATTGATGATGTCAAAACAAATAGACAAATACAGTGTTTATACAAATTCAGAGTTTAAGCTTCTACTTAACAAAATCTACAGAGAATAAGAAAATCCTTATAGATTTCAATCTTTTATCTCTTCAAGATCTGGTGTAGCTCTGAGATAATCTATGAGCAATCTTCTTTCTGCATTTTCAAGCTCAATCTTCATAGCTTCTTTAATCTCTCTGAGCTGAGGATCACTCTCATCTGTCTGATAGATAGCAGCTCTAAGATCATAGATTTTGTTTCTTCTCATCTCATTTCCCAGTCTGATAAATTTGACTTCTTCTGACTGTGAATTGAAGTCAAGTACTGTGATTCCCAAATCAGTCTTTAATTTTTCAGTACCATTCTTCATTTCAATAAGATTTCCATTCCAATCCCTGTACTTAGGAACATATCTGCTTTTATACTTCTCTCCTCTGATTGCCAAATTCTGAAGCATCCTCTTTCTGAGCACATTTGCAACTGATTGAGTCCTTTGACTATTCACCTTGAAAAGATATAGAACATATTCTAATTCTTCCCAATATTTCAAGCCAATATCATTCTCACCAATTCTAAATACTGTCCCATCAGTCATGAAGTACAAGAGAAAGTCCTTCTTTAAACTCTTCTGATAAACTAACTGTACCGATTCCAGTCTGTCCAAACTCTCTTGAGTGACACCACGACCTGGAACAGCCAGTGAAGAAGGATCTCTAGGACCAGTATATTGCCTTTTGTCCTTGTGTGAACCTAGTCCACCCTTATTGTTTCCAACTTTACCAGACAAGGCTCTTCCATCAGAAATATTCATAGAAACTCCAGATAATATATTTGGATCATGAATTGTTCCTTTCCCAAAAACTGATTTCAACTGAGAAGATTGTAAAGGTGTGGTCACAACTTGTGATGCAACAGAAGTTGTAACTTTCTTCTGTAAACTTTCTCCTTCAATGCTTTTCAGCTTGAGTTGAGCTTCTGCTGCCATTGTTTCCTTTGAAAACTGAGATCTTTGACTAACATCAGCCTTTTCCTTGATCACAACACCTTTAACAATAGGCCTAGGAGCTTTTCCTCTTTTTAACTTTCCAGACTTTAAAGCCTTGAGATGTTCTTCTTGTAAACTCTTTTCTTCAGCTTTAATGTCCTCAATTGTAACTCCTTCCTCATTCTCTTCAATAAACAACTTAGCAGCCAATTTTTCATCAGTCTGTGGATTAGAAGGTAATAGCAAACTCTTGGTCTTTGAAGTACCTTGAGTATCAGTATTTATCCCAACAAACTGTGATTTAGAGGACTTGCTAGTTTTTAGAGTTTGAAATTCTTCAGTTTTGCTCTTTCCTTTACTACTTGCTCCTCCATCTCCAGCACTATCCCTTCTGATCAGAGTTTGAGATTGCTTGCATTTGTCTTTAGCAACTCTCTCCCCCTTTTTGACATCATCAGGCATAAGAATAGATGTAATTAACTCCAAGGAGGTAGCAATAGAATCAAGCTTTAAGGACATATCATTCTGATTTTGTTCAACTTTGCTCAGCCTGTGAGACAAAGTTTCTTGATTCTGAGTAAGATATTGAAATTTATTCTTGTTGTCAAGTTTAAGCATATCAGCTCCTCTAACAACATCACCTCGAACATTAGAGATTGCCTTTTGACATAGATCAAATCTAGAGTTGAGAGTCTTCACTTGTACAACTGTAGCCTTGGGACAAGATAAAATCTCTGGATTTGTAATTGTTCTGGAGGTTCTCTTGACAAATTCAGCTGCTCTTGCAGAAGGAAAGATACAAGTGTCCTTGTACCAGTCAGTTGAAAATTATTCAAGGTATTCTTCTTCAGCATCTGCTTGATTTGAAGGACCAGAAAAATCCTTAACCTTAGCATCAGTCTGGACTGGTAAACTCTGAGAAGAGCTTGGCTCAGTATTCCCTTCAGTTTCATCTCCAACCTCAGCTTCAACATGATGTGTGGTTGGAGGAACTGGAATAGATGCATCAACAGTGCCAATAACATCCTCTGCAACAGGTTTAGTAGTAGAGTCAACAACAGGCTGTACAACATCCTCTGCAGATTTCACAATTGTCTCAGAGTTTATCTCCTTAGGTTGTTGATCAATCTCATCTCCTCCTTCAGCAGTCTGGTGAGCATCTGAGAGTAATTCAGTATGTGATGCTACAGTTTCAGAAAGAACAACTGTAGGTTGATCAGCTGCACCAGTATCAGAGATAGGATCAGAGAATGGCATGAATGAATCAAGAATATCATTCATTGGAGAAAAGCCATCTCTAGTATCCTCTTCTGCAGGCATTTCAACCTCTTTCAGCCTCAACAGTAGGTGTTTGCTGGGAAACTACCTCTGGAGCTTCAACATCTTCATCAGCAGAATCAGAGATTACTAGTTTTCTTCTCTTAGCTAGAGGCACTTCATCTGAATCCTCTTTACTAGTTTCTGCCACCACTGAGGGTGACTTAGGTCTTTTTGCTTTTTGTTTCATTCTTCTAGTATAAACAGCTCCAGGAGTTGTCTGTTTTGCTTTGAGTTGTGCCTCTATTGTCTTCTTTACTCTTGCATGTCTTTCAGTGTTTGCTGCTGATTTCCTTACTTTGCCTCTGTGTGCTTTAGGCTGTGGTTGTGGTTGAGATTGTGATGGTTCAGAGTTTATTTGTGAAGTGTGTGAAGATTGTTTGGTGATTGGAGGTTGAGTAGGTGCAGTGTGGGTAGGTGATGTAGGTGGTTCAGTGTTTAGAAGTTCTGGTTGTGGTTGGTCTTGAGGTTGGTTAAGAAAATTTTGCAAAGCAAGTGGCAGAACAAACGCAGGTAGATGTTCTTTACCAGCATCCTTATTAGTCATATCAGAGAATATTCTCTTGTTGACTCTAAAGGGCTGAATTTCATCAGTTTCAGCTATCTCTAAACCAGACACACAAGCAGTAAATAGCATTTGACAAAAACGAGCAAAATAAACTGTAGTAGACTCTGACAGTTTATCACCTAGATTCATCAGAACATATCTACCAAAATCGAAATTACTACCATAAAGTAGAGAATACCCGATTTGTAGACTGTCCATTGGAATAGCATCCCAATTAGTGACCTTCTTCTGGAATGTCCTTGTAATGCAATCGAAGAAAAAATTCCATTCCTTCCTGAGATTAGGTCTCTTTACACTGCCAAGCTTGTCAAGAGATTCCATGTAACCTATCTCCTGTAACATCTGTCTCAATTGAGGTTCAGCAACGTAAGTATAAGATGTATGTGTATCAAACCCCATTGTATCTCTGACATTTTGTGGAGTAATCACAAACTCTTGTTCTTCATACGTGAAGATGATGTTAGGAGTCCCATTCTCTCCTCCATCCACATAGACTGAGTTTTGCCAAAAAGTGGCAATTTGAGATGCAGAGAGAGTACCAGGTTCAACCAGAGCTTGTCCAATCTCTGAGTCTCTCAAGAAATTTTGCATAAGATGAAACGCTTCTGGAACACATTCATGATAGAGTGGAGCTTCATAGTTGTTAGGGACAAACCATAGACCAAGAGCAGTGAATTGTTTAGAAGCCATTGAATCAAGAAATTTGCAGGAAATCTCTAAGAGAAATGTATGTAGGAAAAGTGTTTGCGAAAATGCCCAAGTGAAAAGTGAGAAAACTGTGAGATGTAAAAAGTAAAATACAACCGTTTGAACACAAAAGTAATTAGAGTAATTAAAAACTCAATCTTTTGTGTATTCAAACACTCAACAGTTCCGAAATTAATGTGTGAGTGGGACACGATAATGGGTGAGTGGGTCACGTGCTTGTATTTTTAAGAAGTGTATTTTGCAAATATAACAATAAAATATTTGATTTTAAAAAAAAATCAAATAACACTCTTTTAAAATACCTGGACCCATTTAAAACCAGAATATGAATCGTTTACCTGTAACCATTAAGAATCAGAATACGAAGCGTTTTAGGACTTCGTTACTTACCCATCTCTATTTAAGGCCTAGAGATTTGTTCAGACTTGTTCACTATCTCTTTAACCTTTCATTTTCTCCTGAAAAGCAAAAACCCTTCACACAATACACCATTAAACAATGTCAAACCTTACCATCAAGGAAAAGAATCTCCATCTCGTGGAGAATAGAGATATCTTCAGTTATACGCGTGAAGAGTTTGATGCGTTTGACTGGGAAAGGCAGCTTGAAACTCTGTGGCTGCAGATGGATGCCGGTCTGGAAGAGATCGAGAGAGAAAAGCCTGCAAGAGTGATCGACATCGATGCTGCTCTCCAAGCAACATTAGCATGGCCTTCCTCGAAGGCATCCTCATCCAACACCACCAACCATTGTTAATGAATATGTCAGCAAAAATAACCTTATCCCTTCAACTTCCACCCAAATAAAGTGGCAAAGATGGGATCTGGGATGTTTGCTAACAATGGAGTGGTTTGGACTTGACCTTTTATTTTCCTGTTGAATAGATTAGCAGATAGAGAGAACAAAAAAGATGTAATACTTGCTTGTAATCTCTTTCTTATTATCAATGAAAAATCCTGTTTCTCTAATCTTATTCATTATGTTCTGCAAATTTTATGTTTATGAATTGTTCTTCAAAGAATTAAATCAAAGAAGAGAATATGAAAACTAATTAAAGTAATCATATAAGGAACAAATTCATCAACAATAATCACAATTAAATCAGGAACAGAACGATTAGGGATTCACTTATTAACAGTTGTCAAAAGCCCTATTTACTCTAAAATTTTCAAATTGTCCAATTGAAAATTTACCTCAGATTACTAATCACAAATCAACAGCGTTTGTCAATTCTCCAACTTTATCACCGAAACCCTTTCAAAAATTGCACAGTTGTGAAAATATGTGTGTGTGAAGCAGAGTTTACCGAATCAATTTTTAGAGCATCTAATTTTTCATAAAATCCATAAAGTAAATCAATAAACACTGGATGCACAAACTGTCATAGTAAACACTAACTGTATGATGAAAGCTAAACTTTGTAGTAATCAATCTATATATACAGTAATATTTAATTTATTTTATACCCCCCCTTTTTTTTATTCTATTCATTCTAGTAATTAGAGGTTGGAGCCAGTCACCAAAAATTCAAAAATTTTAGCCCTTATCATCTTGATAAGTTCCTTGGTCATCCTAGTATTTGACTAGTCGCCAAAAATCAGAGAATTTTAGCACATATTATATACCAATAAGTTCCTGGGTCATCCTAGTCTCCAACATAATCTCAAAGGAGTATAGTTACCTATTTACATTTTCTTTGGGGTATTGCAGTAAGTATTTTATTCTACCAGAGTATAACTAACAGAGTTTAGAGTTCATCAACATCAGTAGTTATTCATGAAAGGCAATGCACATAGTATTTATAGACTCAGAGTTTTGGACAAAATAAACTAAGAGATGCTATAAATATGAACCAGTATCATGCTGTGTTAACTTTCTGCACAATCTAAGATTAGATAGCAATAACTCAGAAAGATTCATGATTAATTGATGAGAATCATGCTTCATACACATTTCTTCATTGGTGTTTTCATTCAGACAAAAATCAACTCAGAGTTCACGGAGTTTATCAAACTTATTAACAGTGTATAACATACACGCATGCTGACAGAGTTTAACAGAGTTTGACAGTGAAAAATAGATTATCAGAGTATGCATAACAGAGTTCACTTAGCATTTAACAAATCAAGGAAATATGAGCAACACATTACATAAGTAAAATTTGAATCTAACCAACATTCCTAGTCAGAACCAGAGACCATTCCTAGTTCATTGACCAGTCTTGTAAATGTAGCTTCACTCAATGGTTTGGTGAAGATATCTGCAAGCTGTTGTTCTGTAGACACAAAATGTAGTTCAATATTCCCTTCTTCCACATGTTCTCTGATGAAATGGTACCTAATGCTGATGTGCTTGGTCATTGAATGCTGTACTGGATTACCTGTCATAGCAATAGCACTTTGATTATCACAGTAAATTGGAATCTTACTGTACCTCAATCCATAATCCAGCAACTGATTCTTCATCCACAAGATCTGTGCACAGCAGCTACCAGCTGCAATATACTCTGCTTTAGCTGTAGATGTGGAAATTGATTTCTGTTTCTTGCTGTACCAAGAGACAAGTCTGTCACCAAGAAATTGACAACTTCCACTAGTGCTCTTTCTGTCAATCTTGCAGCCTGCAAAGTCTGCATCAGAATACCCAAGTAGCTTGAAATCTGATTCTCTGGGATACCACAGACCTAATGATATGGTGCCCTTGAGATACTTGAAGATTCTCTTCACAGCTGTCAGATGTGGCTCTCTAGGATCTGCCTGAAACCTTGCACAAAGACAGGTTGCATACATGATGTCAGGCCTACTAACTGTCAAGTAAAGAAGAGATCCTATCATGCCCCTGTAGTTTGTCATATCCACTGAAACTCCTGTGTCTTTGTCCAATTTAGTTGCTGTTGCCATGGGAGTTGATGCAGATGAACAGTCAAGCATACCAAATTTCTTGAGAAGATTTCTGGTATATTTTGCTTGATTAATGAAGATACCATCATCTGTTTGTTTCACCTGTAGGCCTAGAAAATAACTAAGCTCTCCCATCATGCTCATTTGATATCTGGACTGTATGAGCTTGGAAAATTTCTTACAGAGTTTATCATTAGTAGACCCAAAGATAATTTCATCAACATATATCTGAACTAAAAGAAGGTCACTTCCTTGATTGAAATAAAACAGAGTTTTATCAATTGTACCTCTATTGAATCCACTTTCTAGAAGAAATTGAGCAAGTGTCTCATACCATGCTCTTGGTGCCTGCTTAAGTCCATATAGTGCCTTATCTAGCCTGTAGACATAATCTGGATATTTGGGGTCCACAAATCCTGGTGGTTGTTCAACAAACACTTCTTCTTCAAGCTTCCCATTCAGAAAAGCACTTTTCACATCCATCTGGAACACTTTGAATTTCTTGTGAGAGGCATATGCTAGAAAAATTTTGATTGCCTCCAATCTTGCAACTGGAGCAAATGTTCATCATAGTCTATTCCTTTCTGCTGTGAATAGCCTTTTGCTACCAGTCTAGCCTTGTTCCTTGTGATAACACCTTCACTGTCAGTCTTGTTTCTGAAAACCCATTTAGTACCAACAATAGATCTGTTCTTTGGCCTTGGTACAAGAGTCCAAACTTCATTCCTTCCAAATTCATTCAACTCTTCCTGCATTGCTGTTATCCAGTCAGCATCTTGAAGAGCTTCTCCCACTTTCTTTGGTTCATTCTTAGACAAGAATGCATGAAACAGACATTCACTTGCAGTGGCACTTCTTGTTTTTACTTTTGCATCTGGATCACCAATTATCAAATCAGGTGTATGTGATTTAGTCCATTTCCTAGCAGAAGGTAAATGACTTCTGTCAGCATGTGATCCTCCCCCTTGATCCATGCTCTCCTGATTTTGTTGTGATCTATCTTCGTTTTCTGAGACTCCCCCTGAACTTGACTGCACAGAGTCAGAATTTGAATTTTCAGAGTTTGAGTCATCAGAGTTTGATCCAGATTTTTCAGTTGACTCAGTATCAGTGTTTGAGTCTTCATCTTGATCATGCTCCCCCTCAACTGGTTCTTCCCTTTGTTGTGGCTGAGAAGTTTCTCCAGTGTTTACCAGTAGAGGTTCAAAATTTGTTTCAACAGAGTCTGTCAGAATTGTTTGATCAGAGTTTACTTCAAAAGAGTTTAAATCTTCATTTTCAAAGTTCAGTTGATCATATTCATCTTTGTCTCCAAGTCCAGTTATCTTCTTGTCATCAAACGACACATGTATAGATTCCATGATCACTTTAGTTCTCAGATTGTAAACTCTGAATGCCTTTGTTGACAGTGGATAGCCAACAAAAATTCCTTCATCTGCCTTTAGCTCAAACTTGGTCAACTGTTCAGGATGAGTCTTCAAAACAAAGCATTTGCACCCGAAAATATGAAAGTATTTCAGGTTAGGCTTCTTTTTCTTCACCATCTCATATGGTGTCTTTCCATGCTTATTGATCAGTGTAGCATTTTGAGTAAAACAAGCAGTTTGAACAGCTTCTGCCCAGAAATAAGTTGGCAATTTTGCTTCATCAAGCATAGTTCTGGCAGCTTCAATCAAGGTTCTATTTTTCCTTTCAACTACACCATTTTATTGTGGTGTACCAGGTGCTGAAAATTCTTGCTTCACTCCATTGTCCTTGCAGAATTCTTCCATTCTTGCATTTCTGAACTCAGTTCCATTATCACTTCTGATGATTCTGACTTTGTTACTTGATCCTTTGTCCAGAAGCTTCACATGCTCTATCAGAGTTAATGTAGTTTCATCCTTCTTTGCTAGAAAATACACCCAAGTGAATCTAGTGTATTCATCAACAATGACTAAAGCATATTTCTTCCTTGCTATAGACATAACATTTACTGGACCAAAGAGATCAACATGCAGAAGATGATAAGGATCAGTGATTGAAAATTCTGTCTTGCTTTTGAAAGATGACTTCCTTTGTTTAGCCTTCTGACAGGAATCACATAGGCCATCAACATTTAATAGAGCCTTTGGGAGTCCTCTTACAAGATCCTTTCTGATCAATTCATTGATGTTGTTCAAGTTCAAATGTGAGAGTTTCTTGTGCCAATTCCAACTCTCTTCACTAGACATTCTTGTAGACAGGCAAACAGCTTTTCCAACAGAGTCTATCAAAAGCTTGATTTCATAAATGTTGTTTTGCCTATGACCAACTAGAACAACCTTTCCTGTAGATTTGCTGATAACTTCACAATATTCAGGTTGAAAATCTACATGATATCCCTTGTCACAGATTTGACTCACAGACAGCAAGTCATGCTTGAGTCCTGGGACATGAGCTACATTGTTGATGATGACATTTCCAAGATTAATATTGCCATATCCCAATGTTCTTCCTACATTGCCATCACCATATGAAACTTTTGGGCCAGCCTTCTCTTCATAGTCTGATAGCAGGGCTTTATTTCCAGTCATGTGTCCTGAACATCCACTGTCCACGACTAGGGTTGCCTCCCTGTTGCCCTGCAATCACAAGCAATTACTGAGGATTAGATTTAAGGATCCAGACTTGTTTGGATCCTTTGACATTCTTAACTTTGTTAGCTTTTGCAGCGGAATTAACATTATCAGAGTTTGAGCTAACAGTATCAGAGTTTACACTTGCAGTATTAACTTTAACCCATTTCAGATTGGGTTTTAGTTCATAGTCATTATGATAGATAGCATGATACTCTCTGCAAGTATAAATGGAATGCCAAGTGCTTCCACAGTGTGTGCATAAAGTCTGTGGTTTAGTTCTAGCAAAATCTTTCTTTACCTCAGACTTGGAAGGTAAAGAATTTATATTTTTGTTTTTCTTGCAGAAATTTGCAAGATGCTTAGTACTACCACAATTATGACATGTCTTTCTTGGAGCATAACTAGCAAGCATTGGTTTATTTCCTGAAGTAATGCCTACTTTTCCATTTCTGTTCTTATTTGACACTCTCTGTTTCTTAACAGATTTTAACTCCTTCAGTTTATGTTTGAGTTGTTTATCTGTCATTGAACAGATATTAACCTGTTTAACACTAGTTTTTACTGGTTCACTTTTAACAGCTTCTTTTTCATTTTCAAACAAAAATTTACTGGCTCCATGTACAAAATGAGGTCTGATTTTAACTTGATTTTGAAATCTAAGTTCATCTCCCTCATTATAACCTAGACCAACAGTGTCTGTTTGAAAAATCTGTTGAGTGTCCTTTCCAGAATTAGTCCAAGTCCTAATTTTCTTATTTGCTTCCTCCAACTCAGATTCCAGTTGTTTATATTTCTGAAGCAAATCCTGTTCTATAGAAACAACATCATCTCTCTCTTTCTGAACTTGTTGCATGTTTTCAAGTTTTTCTTCAACAAGTTTATTTCTAACCTTAAGTTCAGAATTTTCAGATTTTATCCTCTCATTCTCTAAAGTCTGATCCCTATAACTTATATGCAATGTGTAAGAACCCCAAATTTTGGATATAATTAAAACTTTTTATTATGTACTGAGGTAATGGTGAATAGTGATTACGACTACGATGTAACGATTGAGATAATGAATGAAAGGAATAGATTTGGATTCAAATGTTTATATGCCATGAAGAATACTATTGGTTGACACTTTAGATAAGAATTATCTATCTCCTAGGGAGTTGAGATTTGATAATTCTAAAGGAGAAGATTATTCCCATGTCATCAAAATCGATATCTGTTATTGGTCCAGTAGGTCCGTAAAAAGGTTAAGGAACGATTGAAAGAGATTAGGGACAATTGTACAACCCTAAGAGGATGAGTAAAGAAAAATGGATGAATAGTGATTTTGATGGATTTAGGAATATTATGAGACGACACTATATAGAAGTATTCGGAACGGATTTCCGAGTTCGTATTAGTGATCCAGGGGGAAAATAAGTGTATGTAAAAGCTGTCGGATTCTGAAAAATAGTACTTTTATTTTCCCCAAGAATTTCCTGGACACTTAAAGACTTAAGGGTTTATTGAAGAGATTTAAGGAATTTGGATTCAAGAATTATTAAAGAGAATTGAGAATGATAGTATAAATGGTAAGATGGTTCCGGTAAAACCCTAATTAGAAATCTTCGAGATATTCCTTCGAACGATTAATGAATTGAGTAATAACCGGACAAAGAATCAAGCGGAGAACCAAGAGACAAACATGTGCAAGTGGATGGAGTAAGGGTAAGCAAAGTGACTTTCATGTAAGTCAACTACAATTGTAGTGATGAAGTTGCATTTGTGCCAAAAAGGGTATGCTTAATGTGGTGCCAACAAGTGGACCAATAGAAGGGCAACACTTGGACCACTAGCAAGCTAACAACACAAAAGTAAAGGATGCATCCAAGATATATGCCAAGTATTAAAATTATTTAGGCATAAAGCAAAACAAAGGAAGCAAAGCCAAGAAATCCATGAAGAGCAAAAAAAAATCTGCTCCTTTTTAGCAAAATCAAAGTCCAACCTCTTGACCTTCAATGGCCATGAAATAAATCATGTAAGTTCCTTACTATATCAACATGATCTCCTAGAAATTTGAGCTTCAAATTCCATCTCTAGCATAGTTTTCAAAAATCATCAAAGTGATGATGAATAGTATTTTCAAGATCTAATCTTTGATTTCTTGTTTTGTTTGGATGATCCAAGCTTTGTTAAGGTGTTCTAAGGATTGATCAAGGTTTATTAAGGTCTTACATACTCCAAGGAAGGTATAAACTTCAAGAACCCTAGTCTTTTATTTGAGTTTTAATGGAGTTTTAGATGAGATTTGATAATGTTTATGGCTTGTATTCATGATTTAGAACATGTATGTTGTGTGGGTGTTATAAAAAGATTAATATATGTTTGGTGGCTCCAAGACCTGTTGAGACAGTGAGGGAGATGATAAATAGTGACCATGAGTGTTGGTGGTGGATTGAATGATTATTTGGAGGGTTTTGATTTTGGAAATATCCGAGTTATAGCCGTCGTAATGCCCGATTTTCGTTAACCTCTAGAAAACCGTGCATAACAGTTAGGATGAGTTTCTTGCCTTGATGAATAAATGACATGCCTTTGTAGATCTCGAGCCATAGATCGTTTTGGCACAAGAATCGAAACATTCCGACTTACGGTTTAGGAGTTATGGCCGATATACTAAAAGTAGTTCGAAACCGTAAACGAGAATTCGTAACTGAAATTGAACCCTCGTAAATTACGTAAGTCAGTGGCGAATTTTGGTAATTAAATAATATAGGTAAAAAGGAAGGTGTGAGAGAAAACCTCATGTGAAACGGATCGTTTTCCAATTTTATAAAAATGTTGGAATCAAAGTTAAACGCGAACGAACCCCTAAAAACCCGCTTGATTATAACTTCGGTAAAACACTTAGAAAACAGGCGATAAAACTCGGAGTATAATATTGATTCGTAACGATCGACTTTAGAACTTGTATGACTTAAGTATGTCCCAAGTGTAAGTACAGTGACATGTCGTATTAACGAACGAATGTCGGGTCGGATCGATGATAAAAGGAATCCACTAAAAGGGGTATAACGAGATAACTCGAGAACGTGTTTCGATTTAAGTATAACTTAACTTTTAAAATGTTAAGTGATTAATCCCGAATGACTTGGCTATTTATAGATCACCAAGCTGACCCGGGACCCGCTACCACTACCCCTTACCGTACTCGACTACCAGGCAAGTTTCAATTTCCCTTCTTTTAGGCTGTTGTTGTGATTGAATATATATATATATATATATATATATATATATATATATATGTTTTCTGTTATACATATGCCATAGCATGCATGCCTACTTTCAAGTTATATCGTTATGCTTGTTCCCTGATTGTTTATTGGCTTATAAATTAGATAGCTAACGTATCAATTATAAGCCGGTTATTGTAAGGCCCTCATAGAAGGGCGTATCCATCTTATTCATCAAATATAGACCGGGAGTCAATATTTCTTGATATATCGAGATTACCTCGGAGGAAAATATTTAAGTAAATATTTTCTATTATTTGGGCGACGAATATTATTTGAATATTCGTTCGAGATTATTTATTTAACGATCCTTACTTCAAATAATTATTTGAACGTAACCATTCGACGAATAATATTTTTCAATATTCATTCAGAGTCGAATTGATTATCGATTATAATTTCGAATATTCTTCTAAAGATGAGACTACTAAATGAATATTATTTGGATATTCATTTGGAATATTATTTTATTAAATAAATATTACTTTTGAAAATTCATTTAAGATATTAATTACTTGATGAATATTATTTTAAATATTCATCTGAAGCGTGATTTATTTATCAAATATTATCTCGAATATTCTTTTAGGGCTTGGATTACTAAATGAATATTACTTGATATTCATTTAGAATATTATTCATTAAATGAATATTACTTTTTGAATATTCATTTAAATTCCTAATTAATTATGAATATTATCTTAAGTATTCCTTTCAGGCCTTATTAATTAATGAATATTATTTTGAATATTCATTTAAATATTTATTTATTCAATAAATATTCTCCTGATATTTCTTCAGGGATTATTTTGAAAAATACTCTGATTAAAGATATTCTTTCATATTCCTAAATATTCTTTAAATATTTTTAATTCAATAAATATTCTCTGAATATTTATTCCATACTTAGAATAACCTCAATAAGGTTTATCTTCTTCGATTATTACGAAAAATATTTCGGAGTCATATTATTATTACTCTTATATCAAGAAAGGTTCTCAGACATCATGGTTCTTTGAGTCTATCTCCCTAATAATAAGGAACCTTACTTGGAAAATGTTAATTATCTTGTCGACTTCCCGGTCATAAAGTATTCTCTTCACTCGCAACTCGGGTGCTATTTACTTATTAAGTCGTTGTTTACCTTCTCATCTTTCGAGGGGTAAGATGGTTGGAACAAGTTGATATTCGTTACCAAGCAATAGCTTGGAAGTTATTGGTGAATTTTCCTTTCCAACTAGATACGACTACTTTGTGGAGTCTTATCAACAAGTATTATACTTGGGGAAAGGGGGACGAACGTTACATTCAGAATCATGAATTCTTTTTGAACTAGGAGTCGTGTAAGAGGCCGAGTAGCGCCGGTCCATCCCCTTTGGCCCAACCGTTGGCCGGGGAGAGCTAGTAAGGCGGTAGATAAGTAAAGCCGTCAGTTCTTCCTTCTACCGGTAGTAAATCTAATTTGAGCTGTACGATCTCGACTGATCATCAAGATTGGAACAGCGGGCGCGGTGAATACTCCATCATTGGTTCATCATCCAAACTTATTTATTTCCTGCAACATGATTACTGTTGGCAGAGCTGGAAAAGTGTTCATAACTGGAATTGCAATCTTTTCATGCAAGTTCCTCTTTTAATGGCAATGAGAATATCTCGCTTACTTTTGATGTAGCAGATATTTCTACAAACAAATACTTTGAGTTACCTCGTAACTTCATCGTTCATATTATACTGGCATCATTTCCGTAAATGCATGGCATATGGTTTGAAAGATACTTTTGAACTGTTATATATTATCGTTCAGTTATATATTATTGTTGGTGGGCTATTGCTCACCCTTGCTTTATTATTATATCACAACAACAGCTAGACCAGATGACTCGCACAAGGCGCACTCGACGCTGGCGAGGACGATGAGACTACCAGAGCCAAAGAGACAGCTATTGGTAGGATAGATTTATTCTTTCAGTACCAAGTATATGGTCTAGTATGACTTATGTAAATGGATGGCAAAGAGTATGTATTTATATTGAAATTCTTTTGGATTGTAAAAACTCATAATGTGAGTAATAAAATTTGATTGTTACTCTGATTTCATCTCTGGGACTATAACGGGTGTGTTTTATATTGTTGTGTTGGATCATAAAGATGTATATTATTTTATGTTGAGGTAAGTTCAAGTATTGTGGACAGAATTGGAGACCGTAACGACCGGATCCCGGACCCCGGATCTGGGGGTGTTACACAATGACTTAAGATAAATTCTTAATTGAGCAATGTCATCAATATTATAAGCATAGGTAGTTAGAGGTACCTGATTTTCAGAAGTTTCTGATTCAGTAGTAGCCATGAGAGCATAGTTCACTTCTTCATCAGAATCTGAAGTGTCTGCCCAATCTCTGCCTTTAGTGTAGAGTACCTTTCCAGTTTTACCCTTCTTGCACTCAGGAGCATAGTGACCCATCTCTTTACACTTGTAGCATTGAATTTCAGACTTATCCTTCTTCCCCCTAGAATCTCTCTTATCAGACTTCCTGAAGCTTTTTCTGTCTTCATTTGAGTCTCTAGAAAACATTTTTCCTTTCTTGAAATTTTTGAAACCCATTTTCTTGAAGGTCTTCACCATCAACACAACCATTTTCCTCATTTCTTCTTCATCATCCTCAGAGTCAGATGATTCAGAAGAGTTTGAATCACAATCAGAGTCTGATGATTCACTTTCTGAGTGTATGACCAAAGCTTTTCCCTTCATTTTCCTTCTTGATGCCTCTTTCTTCTGAGGCTTCTCTTCAACATTAAGAGCAACAGACTTTGCCTTCCTGCTTGATCTCCTGTTTCTCTGCTCCATTTCCAATTCATGAGTTTTGAGCAGCCCATAGATTTCATCAATCTCTGTTTCAGCAAGATCATAGTTGTCTCTTTTTTTTGTTAGAGTAAATTATCTTTTATTATACTGCATTAAGTAGTAAATTCTATTAAAAAAATCTGAACAGCTACACATGGTTTATAAAAGATATATAAACTGTCCTAAATCTCCATTCATATTCTTTTGCAGGAAATGATCATTTGAGAAATGTGTTTGTAAATTTAGTTCAATTGATATTGAACTAAATATCAAGATTTATGATATTATGTTTCATCTAGATATTTAGTATTATTTTTGGTATATATGCATTCTGATTACCTCAGCCTAATCTGCATGCTCTTATTTTCATTGTCGATTCTTTCAATTTCTTTAGAAAGCTCCTAATTTTTTCCCACAAAATAGCAAAGAGTTACTTTTCATACGAATCTAGAATGTGTAAATAGATCATTGTAAGATTAAATTTACACACACAACCATTCAAAATATTATACCAAACCACAATTTATATATAAAGTCCACGAAGGCATTTAAGAGAAGAGAGTAATTGCCGCTCATACCTGTAATATCTACACTAAAATTTTTAATTTTAAAGAAATTTATTTTGAACAATATATAGTACTTTAAAATATATAGGTAATTTGAAAAATCTTTAACAGAAAATATAAAAATCAATGGGAATTATACTAACATGTTTCTACTAGCATGTACCATCAGATCTGTACATTCTCAAGGGGGGTGAGAGAGAGAGAGAGGGAGGGAGAGAGAGAGAGAGAGAGAGAGAGAGAGAGAGAGAGAGAGAGAGAGAGAGAGAGAACATATGTAAGTGCAAATCCTAGGTAGCTAAATGTAGATCTGTGTTGTAGAATTTGTGTTTCAAGTTACATGACATATTTTCAGCAACAAATCATTATCATTTCACAAAAGCAGAAGCCCTATATATAAGCAGATGCTTTAACCAACAAAGGAAAGAAACTGGACAAAAGGAGAGACACAGAACTAATTACCAACCTCATGCTTTGCATCCCACAGCTTTGTTCTAGATATGTCCTGGTAGCTTTGCAGCTGCGTAGCTAAACTGCAACGAACCAAACTTTCATTTTTTTAATAACCCTAAAAGTACCCAACCTCCCAATGAAATAAAGACAAAGGTTGGAATTCTAGAGATGCTTCTAGTTGGCCCCAACCTCCCAACGAAATAAAGACAAAGGTTGGAATCCTTAGATCATCACAACATCAGAAAGAGCTTCAGCACATTGGGGGAGATAATCATGCCAGTAATGCAAGGAGCTCAAGGAATCTGGGCCAAAGATTGCATAAGAAGGAGATTGATAAGCTTACCTCTTTGACCACCCAACCACCAGATCCACGAGCGTCTAGAAAGCAATCAATTATGCACCAAATGGAATCAGGCTCGCCAACAAGAAAATTTCAACCAAAACCAACCTATCTACAACAAGATATTGACCAACTGAACTGGTCAAGAAATGAAGCAAGAAACTCGAGTCACCAAGGTGATACAGTTTCTATGCAATCAGGAACTGGTATTAGCCTAGATTCACAAATGGGGTAAAAATAACATGCCAAAATCATATCGAGCAGATGACTGGTCCTTTCCGACCTAAAGACCCTAATAAAGAAGTGAGTGATTCAATTTTCTATGTCATATAATATATGCCATTTAATATTATATAACATACTAACAGATCAAGTAACGAGGAAATGATCATTTTCATTTAGTTCAAGTGAAAATTTATAGCAACTTTTTGCATTTAGTTCTTTCTGTTTCCTTCGCCAAAGAACCAAATGAAATAATATTTTGGTATGGGAAATCTTTCTTCGTTACTTCAGTTGGCATTTATATTCTATTTATGAATAGAGAAACTACCTGCTTTAGGTCAAATTTATTATAATTAAGGGGATTGAACTACGTACAGTCCTACACTACATATGGTAAGAAGAACATGCTTACATTTAGTATTAAGAACATGCATTTGCATAAGTATGTACATGATAAGTAAATTCCCTATGTCTGTTTACATCAAATGATGCGTAACTAATTATATTATTTGTGTTGTGTACTGTAATAAGATGCAACAACTTTTCTTTTGTGACATATGCATTCAGGTCAGGATTTTATATATTAAAAAGAGTAGAAATTTGCTGTAGAGGTTTTACCATGTCAGCCTAAACTTTTTGATTGCTTGACAGAAGACAGATAATGAATTATACGGGAGAAAGCAAAGTGAGTGGGACTAACTTGCCGGTTGGATAGTCAATAATGAATTGTACAGCAAGAATGTTGTTTGGTTGGTTCAGGTAGTGCTCTTGTTCAGGATGATTTTCTGATCATAATTTAAGATCTTTAATGCATAGACATGTACTGTTAATTTGTTGGAAAGATGATTTTCTTCATGAGATTGAAGAAAATGTATCCACCGCTGCTATTTATAGTACATTATATTCCCTCCTAATTGCTTGCTGGTTCCTCACATACTAGCTATGAACAAAGCTTATCTGTCCTAAAACATGCAAAGGCCGACAAGAAGGGTATGATAACAAAAACCTCTATAATGTAAAAACAAAAGTTTGATGTTAAAAAACTATGAGGCTTCCCAATAAAGATATTGTTTAAAAGGTGGTTGGATGAAGATGCTTACTTTTTTTAAAGATGCATATAATATTTTAAATTCGAAACCATTCAGCATTTGACATGGTTCTGTTGTAAAAGACGAGTGCCATTTTTTGTTATTTATTACTTGGAAAGTCTCACCATTGTTGTAGGTGTTTGTTTGTGGTCTGTGTATCAAGAAAATAGGTGCTAATATCCCCCCTCCTCTCCTCTGGGTAAAGGTTACTCTGAGTCTGAGCCTTTTCTGCTTTGCAAGTACCAGTATAACTACTAAGCTTACTGTTTCCTCTGTATTCATTTTCATTTCTTGTGATTATATATTTATTCAGTTTTGTTTTTGTATTTGACATGCAAGGTCAGTCCGACAATAACTTCAGTTTTTGTTTTTGTTAATTTACTTTTAATTATCAGATATATGCTGAACCAAAGAGATTGGGTGCAGACGTGCAGTGTTTTTTTGGAGGTTGCAATTGTTATTTCTGTAGATAAATTCTTAGTTATTTCTTTTTCAGTTTATATCTGATGTTTACTCTGCTTCTTACTTCCTCTCGGTCAACTGATTAGTTAGAAGTTCTAAACATGTGGAATATCATGTGTCCTCTTCTTTTCCTATTTTTTCAGTAACAGCTCTGAATAAGTATAGTGAATACGTTTACAGATGGATGCAGAAGTTATTTCAGCCGGTATAGTGAGAGAAGCTTTGGATGCAAGAGCGATATCTATGCAAGAAGTGAGAAAGCAGATTAGTCCTGAAGCTGCTCAGCTATTGTATGAAAGTTTGCGAGTAAAGAATATATCTTCAAAAGTTGAAGTACTCGATAACGATACTGCTTCTGCTTTAAGAAAGTTCTACCTTACATACTATGACTTCAGGGCATTGATACTGGACTATGTGTGTTTATATAGATATATGGTGTGCAAGTCGACTATGTGTTTCGACTTTGGATTTATGTATTAGATGTAAGATGATCTTATGGTATAAGCCGACTTTGTTTGGGCTTTATTGACATAATGTGATTTCTGGTTTGATATGCTTTTGTGTTGGTTAATTGAAATTTCAGACAAGATATATATTGTAAATTGGACTAATACAAAGTGTTGCACATAAATGTTGCTAAAAAATCTAAATGTATTACAGTAGGAATAAAAGTGTTGCATATAAATGTTGCTAAAAAACCAAAAGCATTACAATAGGGGAGAAAATGTTACATGAAAATGTTGCAATAAATTGACTTTGCAACACTTTTAACTAAAATATGTTACAAAATGGTGTTGCAATAGTCTATTGCAACATCATAAAAGTGTCACTAAACATGACAAAAGTGTTGCACTAAAGGGGATATTGTAATACTTTAAAAATGTTGTAATAAGTAGGTAAAACGTTGCTATAGGGGTCTATTGCAACGGCAGCAGATGCAACACTGAATTTTGGCAAAAACGTTGCAAAAACCTCTATTGTAACACATTTGGGGTCTAATATGACACTTTTTTGGCGTTGCAATAGCCCATATTTGGTGTAGAGTATTTAATTGTTTTACTCTATTACCCTTAATGATTTAACTTAATTATAAAAGAACAAAACACAATCTTTAAAATATTGCACGCATCTCTTCCCAACATTTTCCTTAAATAATAACTAACCAATTACCTTTTCAGCTATTACCTTTTCTAACTTTTCTAATTAAAATTTCTTTTTTTCCAAAATATGGTCATTCTAATTAATGAAATAAACTAATAATGTTATAATTACTAATAACTAATTGATTACCTTTTACAACTAAAAGGTAATATTTTTAAAAAATATGATCATTCTATTTAATTAAATAAACTAATAATATTATAATTACTAATAACTAACTGATTACCTTTTCGAGCTAAAAGGTAATATCTTTTCTATACACCTAAATAATAAATAAGCAATTATCTTTTTCAGCTATTACCTTTTCTACATTTTCTAGCTTTTCTAACTAAATCTCTTCTTTTAAAAAATATGACCGTTCTAATTAATGTAATAAACTAATAATATTATAATTACTAATAACTAGCTGATTATCTTTTTCGGCTAGGTAATATTTTTTTGGGATATTTACAAAAAATATATATGTTTTTAACTTTCTTTTACGTTTTACTATCATTAACTTCCTCTTTCAATTCTATACTTTCACTTTTACAAAAATACTACCAACTTTGTTTTTAACTTTTTAATTTTCTAAAAATACGTTTTGCAACCTTTGCAACCTCATTTGCAACTTCAGGGCGGCGCCAGCCGTGTGAGTTGCAAATGAGGTTACAACTGAAAACTGGAAGTTGCAAATGAGGTTGCAACTGAGAACTGGAAGTTGCAAATAAGGTTACAAATGAGGTTGCAACTGAAAACTGGAGGTTGCAAATGAGGTTGCAAATGTTGCAACTGAAAACTGGAAGTTGCAAATGAGGAGCAGACGAATTTCTGATTGTAAGTTCCAGTTTTCAATTGTCATTTTCGACCTATGTTTTGAAATATATATATATATATATATATATATATATATATATATATATATATATATATATATATAAATAAATATCTTTGGGTTGTTACTATGATTTTCTCTCTTAATGGTATCAGAGCCAACCGGTAATCATTGAGTTATTGAATTTCTATGCCAAGTAATTAGCTCATTAATTGTGTTTACAAACTGCTTCTGATTATCTCTTAGTTATTCTGCTATATTTAGTCACCAATCTTACTTAGAACCACCTACCACCTAGTGTCGTTGCCAGGAATCCGTTGTAAGTCTCAGAGTGGAGCAGTATAGGATAAGGGCGTAAGACTTAAGTATGTGTAGGTATGAGTTTGCTTAAGGTAAGAAGGTATGAACTAAGTTCCCCAGAATCACTAGTGATAAAGAGAAACAGTTAAAACAAAATTAATGAATAGACTATTTAGGTTGATAAGTGGATTTTTATCCACTTGGATCGCTTCATTTTTTGCTTAAATTGATCGCTTGTACCTCAAGTATTTATGTGTTTTAATGTGTTTTTATGGAGATTGTGCAAGGCATTGTTTCTATGTAGGTGTGGAGTTTTCAGGGATTATATGGTGTTTTTAAAGTCAAAGAAACAAGTGTTGGAAGTTGCATTTGAATTCGGCAAAGAAATCAGCAAGAACAAGAAGAAATTTCTGCTGAGTAAAGAGTCAGGCACGGGCGCGCCTGATTTGTATTGATTCTGAGCGCGGGCATGCTTGGCAAGTGTTTCAGAAATCCTATGCGCGCGGGCGCGCCTGAAATATATGTGTGGTGCGCGCGGCCGCGCCTGCCACCGCCAGAATCTGCCAGAAGCTGTTGGAAACCCATTCTGACAAGGAAATTGCATTGTTTTCTATTTCTAATCATTGTGGAATCACATGAATGGCCAGAAACTTCCAGAATCAGATCTATACATGGAATTTGCAATTCTATTTTCATTCAAGAACGGAAATTGCCACAATTCTATTCCAACTCAAAGATGGCAATTGCTTGATGAAGAGGCAACTTGGGGCTATAAATACACATCTTGGGGGACAGAAAAAACACATACATCATTACATATCAATTACTTAGATTTATTTGTATCTTTTCATACTTTATTTTTATCATGGTTTCATCAGATCCCATGATGATGAAAGGTTCAATTATGAACTAATCGTTGTCATGGAGTCCTAACGGATTTATTTATGAAATTTAGTAGTTGATTGCCTTATTGATATGTGTGTGATGAATTATTGATATCCTTGTATGGCCGTGCTTATTCTTCTTTGATGCGTCACGAACATCTAAGTTGCCTTGTTAATTTCTAGTGAATGTGAAAGTGGATCTAGAGATTTAGCACTTGCCATGCTAGCATAAGTTTGTGGATTATATTCATGATTGTGGTGTGATTTGAACTATCTCATACTACCTTATATTATCTTAATAGATAACTTGTCCTTAAACCATTATGTTTTCAAATCTTATAGACATATAGGGTCTAAGCATAATTGATGTCTACATAGCTTCTATATATCTTGTGGTTGATGTGTAGTTTGGTATGCGTATGTCGAAAGATAGCGTGTACTAATTTCGTGTTATCTGATTAGTTATCAACTCATCACATATATTGATTAAGGCATGATCTCTAAAGGAAGTATTTAATGAAGTTAGGATCCCATGTTTTATTCCCATATAAGTAAATCGAATTTAATTCTCGTTAGCTAGTTAATTGTTAGTTAATAATCTGTTTTAGTAGATAATCAATACTCAAATTGTTATTTGTCTTAGCAGTGGATAAAAACCATACATCGGTGCATAGGTACATTAATTGAATTGAACGCCAAACTAGATCTCTGTTGGAACGAACTTGACTTACTTATATATTACTTGTGACAACGTGCGCTTGCATTATTTTGTGCTAACAAAGTTGTTTCTTCTTCTTGGGCTTTTGTTAATACATTTAATGTTTTACTACAGCAATTGTATTTACAATTATCTTTACATCCTATTGTAATGTTTGGGTTATTACTATCACTATCTGTATTATTACTAGTAGTAGATAGGGATGGAATATCTGAATTTAATTCGTTATTACTACTGCCTTCATTTTCTATTCTCATTAATTGGAGAATTAATTCAGTGTCTTCATTAGAGATGTTTAATTGGTTAAGTTTATCTTTAACTTTACATTCATTTTTATAATGACATGATTTGCCACAATTGTGACAAATAATTTTGCTTTTATCAAATTTTTTAGTAAATTTCTGATTATTGTTAAATGTTTTCTTTTTAAACTTTTGAGGTTTTTGTAATATTCTTCCTTATTTTCTTTCTTAATATATTTACTAAATTTCTTATGTTTATGAATTTTAGATTTATTCCTTGATGGAGCTATAGGGGGCAAACCATATTGCTCGCAAAAAGTTCCTAACTCATATTTAGCTTTCTTTTTATCTTTGTTAATTTGTTTAGTAATTTTATGATCAATACACATTTTTAATCCTATTTTTTGTATTACACTTATTATTTCACCATATGTTAATTCACCATAATTTATAAATCCTAAATTTTTACTTAATTCTTCACGAATTTTATGTGCAAATAGATTAGGTAAACCATTAACGAATTTTTCTTTTCAAAATGGTTTATTACTATCATCTCGCATCATGACTCTGGATAAAAAGACATCCTTGTACCATCTAAAATCACTTAGAGTTGGACAAGTTAGATTACTAAGTTGATCGTGAATTCTTTCAGTGATATTACTAGGGGTTCCTATGAAATGTTTTATTATTGTATAAATTAATGTGTTGACTCCATCAGATGGACATATTGACTCCTCTAATATTGGATTACCATCATTATCTAACTGATAAGCATTAATTATAGCAAATCGACTATCTTCAGTGAGATGTTTTTCCCACCATCTAAGGGTTCCTGTGAACCCAGTAGCTAGAATTTCAACTATTTCACTTTGATTTAGATGTTCAAATGTCGGTATGTAACTATTAGCTACCATAGACATATGATTTAATTTGTTTAATATTTCTTGTTCACTTAGGCCATCAATATTCCATTCATACATTTTCTTAGCTGAAACAGAAAATTGATTATCTAGGTTTCTTTCTTCAAATTGTAAGTCAGGAGGGGTTGGTTTAGAATACCAATTTTTAGTTTGGCTTGTGATATTAGGTTTGTTAAAACTTAATTTATTAAATTGATTCTTTATTTCATGAAATGTAGAATCACTATCATTATTAGAACTTTCATGAAAGCCTAAGACTTTTATAGCTTTACTAGATTCTGGGGTATTTGGAACTTCTAACCTTTTAAATTATTTATCTAATGTTTTAATTAAGGTTTTGTCTTTATCAGGTAGACTTAAATTTTCTCTTTTACTAGGTAAATTTATTAAGGATTTTTCTTCATTATTTTGGATGGATTCTTGTTTAATAATATTTGGATCCAAATATTGTTGAATATGTGGATCTTTAATCTTATCTTCAATTTTATCTAATTGTTTACCTATGGTGACTAGATATTGATTTGTGAAATTATTTTGTTCAATTAATTTCTTTTCATCATTTTTACCATCAGATCTCTTAAATGGTGAAGCCGTAACTGAAGTATCTTTGACTGGGATAATTATTGTTTCTGTTGGGGGATGACTGGATGAGACTTTTGATCTATCTTCTTTTATCCATTGTGTTTTAGTAATTACATTGCATTTACCATGATATTTTTCATACCAATTATAAAAAGTAATAATTAATTTTTCTTTACTTAAAAATTTCTTCCATTTGTTAACTATTTTTTCCCTTTCTTCGGGACTATGATTCTCTCTTAATGGTATCAGTGCCAACCGGTAATCATTGAGTTATTGAATTTCTATGCCAAGTAATTTGCTCATTAATTGTGTTTACAAACTGCTTCTGATTATCTCTTAGTTATTCTGCTATATTTAGTCACCAATCTTACTTAGAACCACCTACCACCTAGTGTTGTTGCCAGGAATCCGTTGTTAGTCTCAGAGTGAAGCAGTATAGGATAAGGGCGTAAGACTTTAGTATGTGTAGGTATGAGTTTGCTTAAGGTAAGAAGGTATGAACTAAGTTCCCCAGAATCACTAGTGATAAAGAGAAACAGTTAAAACAAAATTAATGAATAGACTATTTAGGTCTAGTTCTTCAGTTAGCTCAAGGTCACCGTCACCGATGACTCCAATTCCGTCAATCCCAGATTTCATTAATCAGGAAGAACATAGTTATGAAAACATTAGTCAAGACTTAGGTAATTGGAATATACCCAGTATAGATCCAAAACAAATCTATCAGTCAACTTTTACAGATAATTTTAAAACTAATTACAATGTTAAAACTGTAGAAAAAATTTATGCTATTAACAAAGAACTTGAAAACTGTTCTGTTAGGCCGAATACACAATTAATAATCAAATTCGTATGAGAGTTTAACAAATAAGACGTTTATGCACTTAAAAACTTCTGGTATTAAAACCTCTTCGTGATGTAAACTATCACAAAGAGCTGCTAGGTTACAATAAAGATAATTCGTTACACGATACCCTTCTAGGGTTAACCTAACTGTATTTATAAAACATACAGCTTCGATACAATCTCTAATTGATATTCCTAATAATCAGCTATACAATGATATCAATTACAGATTGTCACACGTCTCCTAAGTCAACTCGATCTCTTTGATAGCTATCCAATCTTCAAAGATATCGCTTCCATATCAATCTTCAATTGATCTCTAATATCTTCTGTTGACTCCGTACGCGCTGCTCCCAGACAGACTTTACTAAACTCTGTCCAGCTCCCGCCTGTCAGAGTTTACACTAAACTCTGACCGCTTCCAGCTAAACTCTGATAATTCACTGTAACACTTAAACACTGATTAAAACACATCAATTATATTTAACAATCTCCCCCAACTTGTTCATTAGCAAAAATGCACAAGTTAATAATAGTAATTGATGATGTCAAAACAAATAGACAAATACAGTGTTTATACAAATTCAGAGTTTAAGCTTCTACTTAACAAAATCTACAGAGAATAAGAAAATCCTTATAGATTTCAATCTTTTATCTCTTCAAGATCTGGTGTAGCTCTGAGATAATCTATGAGCAATCTTCTTTCTGCATTTTCAAGCTCAATCTTCATAGCTTCTTTAATCTCTCTGAGCTGAGGATCACTCTCATCTGTCTGATAGATAGCAGCTCTAAGATCATAGATTTTGTTTCTTCTCATCTCATTTCCCAGTCTGATAAATTTGACTTCTTCTGACTGTGAATTGAAGTCAAGTACTGTGATTCCCAAATCAGTCTTTAATTTTTCAGTACCATTCTTCATTTCAATAAGATTTCTATTCCAATCCCTGTACTTAGGAACATATCTGCTTTTATACTTCTCTCCTCTGATTGCCAAATTCTGAAGCATCCTCTTTCTGAGCACATTTGCAACTGATTGAGTCCTTTGACTATTCACCTTGAAAAGATATAGAACATATTCTAATTCTTCCCAATATTTCAAGCCAATATCATTCTCACCAATTCTAAATACTGTCCCATCAGTCATGAAGTACAAGAGAAAGTCCTTCTTTAAACTCTTCTGATAAACTAACTGTACCGATTCCAGTCTGTCCAAACTCTCTTGAGTGACACCACGACCTGGAACAGCCAGTGAAGAAGGATCTCTAGGACCAGTATATTGCCTTTTGTCCTTGTGTGAACCTAGTCCACCCTTATTGTTTCCAACTTTACCAGACAAGGCTCTTCCATCAGAAATATTCATAGAAACTCCAGATAATATATTTGGATCATGAATTGTTCCTTTCCCAAAAACTGATTTCAACTGAGAAGATTGTAAAGGTGTGGTCACAACTTGTGATGCAACAGAAGTTGTAACTTTCTTCTGTAAACTTTCTCCTTCAATGCTTTTCAGCTTGAGTTGAGCTTCTGCTGCCATTGTTTCCTTTGAAAACTGAGATCTTTGACTAACATCAGCCTTTTCCTTGATCACAACACCTTTAACAACAGGCCTAGGAGCTTTTCCTCTTTTTAACTTTCCAGACTTTAAAGCCTTGAGATGTTCTTCTTGTAAACTATTTTCTTCAGCTTTAATGTCCTCAATTGTAACTCCTTCCTCATTCTCTTCAATAAACAACTTAACAGCCAATTCTTCATCAGTCTGTGGATTAGAAGGTAATAGCAAACTCTTGGTCTTTGAAGTACCTTGAGTATCAGTATTTATCCCAACAAACTGTGATTTAGAGGACTTGCTAGTTTTTAGAGTTTGAAATTCTTCAGTTTTGCTCTTTCCTTTACTACTTGCTCCTCCATCTCCAGCACTATCCCTTCTGATCAGAGTTTGAGATTGCTTGCATTTGTCTTTAGCAACTCTCTCCCCCTTTTTGACATCATCAGGCATAAGAATAGATGTAATTAACTCCAAGGAGGTAGCAATAGAATCAAGCTTTAAGGACATATCATTCTGATTTTGTTCAACTTTGCTCAGCCAGTGAGACAAAGTTTCTTGATTCTGAGTAAGATATTGAAATTTATTCTTGTTGTCAAGTTTAAGCATATCAGCTCCTCTAACAACATCACCTCGAACATTAGAGATTGCCTTTTGACATAGATCAAATCTAGAGTTGAGAGTCTTCACTTGTACAACTGTAGCCTTGAGACAAGATAAAATCTCTGGATTTGTAATTGTTCTGGAGGTTCTCTTGACAAATTCAGCTGCTCTTGCAGAAGGAAAGATACAAGTGTCCTTGTACCAGTCAGTTGAAAATTATTCAAGGTATTCTTCTTCAGCATCTGCTTGATTTGAAGGACCAGAAAAATCCTTAACCTTAGCATCAGTCTGGACTGGTAAACTCTGAGAAGAGCTTGGCTCAGTATTCCCTTCAGTTTCATCTCCAACCTCAGCTTCAACATGATGTGTGGTTGGAGGAACTGGAATAGATGCATCAACAGTGCCAATAACATCCTCTGCAACAGGTTTAGTAGTAGAGTCAACAACAGGCTGTACAACATCCTCTGCAGATTTCACAATTGTCTCAGAGTTTATCTCCTTAGGTTGTTGATCAATCTCATCTCCTCCTTCAGCAGTCTGGTGAGCATCTGAGAGTAATTCAGTATGTGATGCTACAGTTTCAGAAAGAACAACTGTAGGTTGATCAGCTGCACCAGTATCAGAGATAGGATCAGAGAATGGCATGAATGAATCAAGAATATCATTCATTGGTGAAAAGCCATCTCTAGTATCCTCTTCTGCAGGCATTTCAACCTCTTTCAGCCTCAACAGTAGGTGTTTGCTGGGAAACTACCTCTGGAGCTTCAACATCTTCATCAGCAGAATCAGAGATTACTAGTTTTCTTCTCTTAGCTAGAGGCACTTCATCTGAATCCTCTTTACTAGTTTCTGCCACCACTGAGGGTGACTTAGGTCTTTTTGCTTTTTGTTTCATTCTTCTAGTATAAACAGCTCCAGGAGTTGTCTGTTTTGCTTTGAGTTGTGCCTCTATTGTCTTCTTTACTCTTGCATGTCTTTCAGTGTTTGCTGCTGATTTCCTTACTTTGCCTCTGTGTGCTTTAGGCTGTGGTTGTGGTTGAGATTGTGATGGTTCAGAGTTTATTTGTGAAGTGTGTGAAGATTGTTTGGTGATTGGAGGTTGAGTAGGTGCAGTGTGGGTAGGTGATGTAGGTGGTTCAGTGTTTAGAGGTTCTGGTTGTGGTTGGTCTTGAGGTTGGTTAAGAAAATTTTGCAAAGCAAGTGGCAGAACAAACGCAGGTATATGTTCTTTACCAGCATCCTTATTAGTCATATCAGAGAATATTCTCTTGTTGACTCTAAAGGGCTGAATTTCATCAGCTTCAGCTATCTCTAAACCAGACACACAAGCAGTAAATAGCATTTGACAAAAACGAGCAAAATAAACTGTAGTAGACTCTGACAGTTTATCACCTAGATTCATCAGAACATATCTACCAAAATCGAAATTACTACCATAAAGTAGAGAATACCCGATTTGTAGACTGTCCATTGGAATAGCATCCCAATTAGTGACCTTCTTCTGGAATGTCCTTGTAATGCAATCGAAGAAAAAATTCCATTCCTTCCTGAGATTAGGTCTCTTTACACTGCCAAGCTTGTCAAGAGATTCCATGTAACATATCTCCTGTAACATCTGTCTCAATTGAGGTTCATCAACGTAAGTATAAGATGTATGTGTATCAAACCCCATTGTATCTCTGACAGTTTGTGGAGTAATCACAAACTCTTGTTCTTCATACGTGAAGATGATGTTAGGAGTCCCATTCTCTCCTCCATCCACATAGACTGAGTTTTGCCAAAAAGTGGCAATTTGAGATGCAGAGAGAGTACCAGGTTCAACCAGAGCTTGTCCAATCTCTGAGTCTCTCAAGAAATTCTGCATAAGATGAAACGCTTCTGGAACACGTTCATGATAGAGTGGAGCTTCATAGTTGTTAGGGACAAACCGTAGACCAAGAGCAGTGAATTGTTTAGAAGCCATTGAATCAAGAAATTTGCAGGAAATCTCTAAGAGAAATGTATGTAGGAAAAGTGTTTGCGAAAATGCCCAAGTGAAAAGTGAGAAAACTGTGAGATGTAAAAAGTAAAATACAACCGTTTGAACACAAAAGTAATTAGAGTAATTAAAAACTCAATCTTTTGTGTATTCAAACACTCAACAGTTCCGAAATTAATGTGTGAGTGGGACACGATAATGGGTGAGTGGGTCACGTGCTTGTATTTTTAAGAAGTGTATTTTGCAAATATAACAATAAAATATTTGATTTTAAAAAAAAATCAAATAACACTCTTTTAAAATACCTGGACCCATTTAAAACCAGAATATGAATCGTTTACCTGTAACCATTAAGAATCAGAATACGAAGCGTTTTAGGACTTCGTTACTTACCCATCTCTATTTAAGGCCTAGAGATTTGTTCAGTGTTAGTCACAGAGGCATGCCTGAATACATCTAATAACAAGCCTAAGTATGTGTAATGCTATGCATTACCTACATGACCTCTTAACTGAGGGAACCTCTAGTTGTAGAGTTTCTACTTGTTTGCACTATGTAATAGGCATCAAATTCTATCTGTGTAACTGTACCTACTAAGTCAAGAATAAAGCTTGAAAGAAGTTCTAAGGTTCATGCCTCAAGCAAGGAAATGAAGACTGTCAAATAATCACAGTTGGGATTTGAAGAATTGAAGAAATGAAGAAATTGCCTAAGTACTAATTCGAGAAGTACATTTGTCTATTCGAGAAGTCTAGCATTCGAGAAGTCTGGAGTTCGATATCTCAGAAGACACTATTCGATATCTCTCAATATGCTATTCGATATCTCAGGGATTCGATATGTCAAAATGCTCTATTCGATATCTCAAGGAGTCCCAGAGAAAAGAGCTATTCGAGAAGTGATTCGATATGTCAAGATAACACTATTCGAGAACTCAGAGTTATCGATCAAGTCAACTCCAGTTCTCGAATCACTCACTTAGTCACTTCTCGAATACATTCTTGAGGACAAAATACTGAAGAATTGTACAAGTCAGAAACCTGCAACAAGCCAGGATACTTTATTTGACTCTGTCCTATAAAGCATGCTGGAAAGCCTACAAAGAAGCTTGGAGAGATAAGACAAGGGACAAGGAGCGGAAGAAGTGGATCTAAACAGGCTTTTCAAAGTCAAATCTGTAGCCGTTTGGACTCTTACTAAAATGAGATAGACAGACTGGAAAGTGCTTTTGTTTTACCTACCTCATTTGTAGTAAGTGGGTGTATCCATGTCTATAAGGATACAGCCTCACTTCCTTAGCTAAAAAAAAAAGGGTTTTGAAGTTTCTCAAAAATATCCAGAAAATATCTCTCTGAGAAAAACGAAGCTGAGAATACTATCATTTGTATTCACAGATTGTAGCAAAATCTTTATCTAATAAAATATTAGATTAAAGTGATATTGTGTTGTGTTTGTGTTTAATTATCCGCATCTCCATATCTCACACACTCATCACTTATCTTGCTGCAAAGATTCAAGACCGAAGAAAAATTCAAGAATCCATTCACCCCCCCCTCTGTATTCTTTTACTGTATTCAATACTCAACAAGTGGTATCAGAGCAGGCTGTTTAATCTAAACAGAAAACGATCATGAGTTCGAATACACCAAAGACTACAGGTACGGTAAAGGTCCCTAAGTTCGACAAAGAGAATTACAACCTCTGGAAAATAAAAATGCTGTTGTTCATCAAAGCTGCCAATCCTCTCTACCCTGACATTCTCAAGAATGGTCCATTCATACCACAACAAGAAGTTGCTGAATCCACAGTGGGCGCAGTAGTCATTCCTAGATCATACGTTCCAAAAGAGCCATCCAAATGGACGGACTCAGAGAAGGAAAAGATTGCCCTAGACAGCCACCTCATGTTGTTAATCATAGACTCCTTGGATATGTCGATGTTTGCCAACGTAGCATCGTGCAGATCAGCCAAGGACATGTGGAATCACATCGAGGTGTTATGTGAAGGGACAGAGGAGGTAAGAGAAAATAAGAAACAGATACTGGTCACACAGTATGAGGCGTTCATGGCACAGCCCAAGGAAAGTATCACTGATATGTTTGAAAGATTTCACAAGCTGGTGACTGAGCTCCAAATGAATGGGAAGGTTTACAGCACTAAGGAATTAAATATGAAGTTTCTACTATCGTCACCAAACCATCTAGAGCAAAGGGTCATATCCCTAAGAGAAAGAGATTTGAACAAAGTCACGTATGATGTGCTCTATGGGGTTTTAAAGACACACGAGCTTGAGTTGCTTCAAAAGAGGGCTATCCAAGCTAACCAAGGCAGAATGATAAACACATCCTGTGCCTTGATTGTCAACAAATCTATTCAAGACCTGGAAGCATCTGCAAGTCAGCTGAGAATAGAAGAGATAGTAGATGATGAAGAAACTGAGGAAGTAGTGACTGAACCTGCTGATGACAAGGAAGAAGATGAGTTCTACACTCTTGAAGAGCTGGATGGCATGGAAAATACATCATATGCTTTTATGGCTAGAAAATTCCCAAACATCAGATTCAAGAGGAATCAGCCCTTCAAGCCTAGACCTCAAAATCATTCATTCAACAAGAGCAAGGCACCTATGAAAACAAACAAGAACAGATTCAAAACCAGCTATGTGGATAGGTCATCTGTAAGATGTTATAGATGCAATGACCTAGGGCATTTTGCCAGTGAATGCAAGAAGCCTAAAAAGAAGGATAAGGAGTTTCTTGAGCTTGAAGCTAAGTATGAGGCCCTTCTAAAGAAGCAGACACCAGGTAAGGCTTACATAGCTGAAGGGAAGTGTTGGGATGATTCTGACAGTGATGGGGAAGAACAAGAATTCTGCAACTATGCCTTGATGGCCAATTCCAAGGAAGAACCATCTGCATCAGACTCACAGGTACCATCTCTCACTACCATAGACATGTCTGTTTCTGAATATAAATCTTTGGTTGAACAACTATCCGTTGAGATGTTTAACATTCATACTAGTATGACTGCTGCTAATGAAGAAATTGCTAAACTGTCTACTAGGAATGAATTGTTAAATAAGAGAAATGAGGAACTAGAGCTAACTACTGTGCAAATAGAAAATCTTAAACAAGAGATTGAGTATCTAAAGAATAAAGTTCTATGTGCTAGTCAAGTTGAGAAAGCTCTTAGGGATGAATTAGCTGAAAATGAATTTAAGTTGAAGACATTTAAGAATTCCTCTAGTCTATTGCAGTCTTATCATGAGAAAAATCTAGCTAGACCTAAGGCTGCCATTGGACTTGATTATGACACTCTTAAACAGAGGAAAGGCTATGCAGTCATTGAAGATGACATTGTTGTTCAAGAGGAGGTGCCTCAGGTTTTGAAAAAGACTGAGAATCCAATATTTAAAACACCAACACTTGAGATTGATGAGGATGCCTTACTCATCAAGCAAATGTTGGAGGATGAAGATGAGGCACAATCAAATGAACAACAAGCATCCTCTGAGAGTAAGAATGTCAAAACCAAAGCCAAGGAGCCAGTAGGAGGTAGACCTAGACTTGAGAAATCTGTAAATTTTGTTTCAGCTGGAAATTATGAGACTAAGAAGAAAGTGACTAATAAGAGACCAAACAGGAATGGCAAATTAGGGATTAACAAAGATAACAACTATGCTTATGTGCCAAATGCCCCTAGGAAAGTTTGTCAAAACTGTTTTAGCTCTAATCATTTGACTCATGCTTGCAAGAAACCATCTGGTAGTGTTGCTAAACCATTCTATGATTGCTCTGTGCCTTTAAGACATAGAGACTCTCCCTTCTGTGATAAACTTGATTGTATGCCATGTAACATGAATGTGATGACTAGTTGTTTTAATTTGAGAATACAATTCATGGAGGGCTGTATCAATCATAATGTTCACACACACTACACAAGGACAAAGTCTTCAAGTCCTCCTAAAGTTAGGAAGGTACCTCTGTCACCTAAGTCTAAGAACCCTGATTCTAAGACTCCCAACAGTGACAAGAAGACCAACATCAAGAAAACTGATAAGCATGCTGATTTTGATAAAACTGTCACTAAGTCACATGGACCCAAACTCGTTTGGGTACCAAAGGAGAAGTAATACTTTTGTGTTTGCAGGGCAAAGAAAGTAAAAAGAAGGTCATGTGGATTTTGGACAGTGGATGCTCAAATCATATGACTGGTGATATGGCCCTGCTATCACAGTATGAGGAAAAGGCTGGCCCAATGGTTGCTTTTGGAGATGACAGCATTGGCAACACACTGGGATATGGCAAGTTGGAAATTGGAAATGTCATCATTGAGAATGTAGCACTGGTCAAGGGGCTCAAGCATAATCTACTGAGTGTTGGTCAATTCACTGACAGAGGCTTCAAAGTGAACTTTGACAAAGATGAATGTTTGATCACCCACAAGAAGACTGGTGATTTTGCTCTGTCTGGAGTAAGGAAAGGAAGCCTGTTTGTAGCCAATATGGACTCTGCAAGCAAGGACACAATTTGTTGCTTCTACTCAAAAGCATCAAATGAAGACAGTTGGCTGTGGCACAAGAAGCTATCACACCTGAACTTCAAAGCCATTAATTCCCTAGTCAAAAGGGAGTTAGTGAGAGGCATTCCCACACTTGAATTCTGTCAAGAAGGAGTGTGTGAGGCGTGTCAAAAGGGAAAAATGAAAAGATCAATCCACAAGTCAAAAACAGTGACATCTATAACCAAGCCCCTGCAACTGATTCATATGGATTTGTTTGGGCCTGTCAATATTATGTCACTAGGAAGGAAGAAGTATGCTCTAGTGATGGTTGATGATTTTACAAGGTATACATGGGTAGAATTTCTGGCATCAAAGGATGAGGCTCCACAAGTAATCATTGAGCACATAAAGCAAGTTGACAAAGAAGCAAAGGCCATAAATGCAAGTGTGATTGCATTAAGAAGTGATAATGGGACAGAATTCAGAAATGCCATGCTTGGAGCATTCTGCAAAGAAAATGGTATTTCTCAACAATTCTCAGCTCCAAGGACTCCACAACAAAATGGAGTTGTTGAGAGAAAGAATAGGACTCTGATAGAGGCTGCTAGAACAATGCTACTTGATGCAAAGATGCCTACATGTTTTTGGGCTGAGGCTGTGAGCACTGCATGCTACATCCAAAACAGAACCCTCATCAACAAAAACACTGGAAAGACACCTTACAACTTGATGACTGGAAAGAAGCCTACTCTAAAGTATGTTCATACTTTTGGAAGCAAGTGCTTTGTGCTAAAAGATAATTCAGAATATGTTGGAAAGTTTGATGCAAAGGCATTTGAAGGAATCTTTCTTGGCTATTCTATGGAAAGAATTGCATACAAAGTTTATGTCATTTGTCAAAAGAAAGTAATGGAGAGCACAGATGTAACATTTGATGACAGCAAACTACCTGGATTAGAAGAAGCCAATGATGAAGATAAAGATCCCTTGAAGTTTGACAATCTAGATGATTCTGATGAGGAGATTGAAAGTGAATCTGAACTCATAATCCAACAAACTCAAGTGAATGAAGAACCTGTGTCAACCAACAATGAAGAAACAAGCATCCAAGATACACCTGTGAGAAGTGACAACTTCACAGGGGGAGGAAATGTAGATGATCATGATCTAAATGATGAAGCAACATCAAGGATGAGAAATCAATCTGAACATACAAGGAAGTGGGATAGATCACACACTGCAGATCAGATAATTGGAAATCCAAATGCAGGAGTAAGGACAAGGAGAGCAACTATAAATGAATGTCTCTATGGCTGCTTTCTATCCCAAGTTGAGCCTAAGAAACTTGATGATGCATTGTTGGATCCTGACTGGATAATTGCTATGCAAGAGGAGCTAAATCAATTTGAAAGGAGCAAAGTATGGGAACTAGTGCCTGCACCAAAGGATAGAACCGTTGTTGGAACTAAATGGGTTCTAAGGAATAAGATGGATGAAAATGGTGTAGTCATAAGGAACAAAGCAAGGTTGGTTGCAAAAGGATACTCTCAACAGGAAGGTATTGACTATGATGAGACCTTTGCCCCTGTTGCTAGACTAGAAGCCATCAGAATTTTCTTGGCATTTGCTGCACATTCTAATTTCAAGGTCTATCAAATGGATGTCAAGAGTGCATTCCTGAATGGGGAGTTGGAAGAAGAAGTATATGTGCAACAACCACCTGGCTTTGAGGATCCACAGTTTCCCCACTTTGTCTACAGATTACTTAAAGCATTGTATGGACTCAAGCAAGCTCCTAGGGCATGGTATGACACACTATCACAATTTCTACTGGAGAATCAATTCACTAGAGGCACACTGGACAAGACACTGTTCTACAAGAAACATGGTGATGATATTATCCTAGTTCAAATCTATGTGGATGATATCATATTTGGCTCTACAAATGAGAAGCTGTGTGAAAAATTCTCTAAGCTCATGCAAAGCAGATATGAGATGAGTATGATGGGAGAATTAACATTCTTTCTTGGACTGCAAGTTAGTCAAAGGAAGGATGGCATTTTTATAAGTCAAACCAAATACATTAAAGATTTACTGAAGAAATTTGATTTGGAAGAATGTTCACCTGCGAAGACACCCATGGCCACTGCCACCAAGTTAGATGATGACACTAAGGGCAAAAAGGTAGATATCTCAATCTACAGAGGCATGGTTGGTTCTCTACTCTACCTCACTGCTAGTAGGCCAGATATCATGTTTGCTACATGCTTATGTGCAAGGTTTCAATCAAACCCAAAGGAATCACACATGATAGCAATAAAAAGGATCTTCAAATATCTGAAAGGCACACCAAACTTGGGGTTATGGTATCCTAAGGACACAGGGTTCAATCTGGTTGGTTATTCTGATGCTGATTATGCTGGATGCAGAGTGGATAGGAAAAGCACATCAGGTAGCTGCCAGTTTCTTGGACAAAGGTTAGTCTCTTGGTACAGCAAGAAACAACAATCTGTGTCAACTTCCACAGCTGAAGCTGAATATATAGCTGCTGGAAGTTGCTGTGCTCAAGTGCTTTGGATTAGAAACCAACTTAGAGATTATGGACTTGTGTTGGAAAGAATTCCTATCATGTGTGACAACACAAGTGCAATCTCTATAGTTGCCAATCCTGTCAATCATTCTAGGACAAAGCACATTGACATCAGATATCATTTCATTAGAGAACATGCAACTAATGGAACCATTGAGTTGCATTATGTTCCCACAGAGAAACAACTAGCTGACATATTCACTAAGCCATTAGATGAAGCCACCTTCACAAGGTTGGTTAGTGAGATTGGAATGCTGAATTCTTCAAATTCTGGCTGAGTGAATATATCAACTAGATTGTTGTAGTAGTAAATACTTACCTTATCAAATGCTCAATATTTTTAAAGTAAGTATTGGCTGGATTATGATTTATAAATATTCCACAATGCTGCATATGTTGAAAATCATACATCTTTAGCTTGAAATTTCTGTGAAATTTTGAGAAAATCACTATTTAATTTAGTAGAATATTCTTCAGTGAATATTTCTGGTAAATTTTAAAAGATAGTGAAAATTGAATTTTATGAGTGAAAAGTATAGTTCGATAAGTCAGACTTCTCGAATGGTTCATTGTTTTGTCATGGCTCGAGTTCTCGAATAGGCCTATCAAGAACCCTCCTGAGTTCTCGAATAGTGTCTTTTGAGAAATCGAATATCACACTTTGAGTTCTCGAATAGAGTATTTTAGTTCTCTAATGATGGAGTTCTCGAATACTGTATTTGAGTTATCGAATCATTTGAAAAGGCTGATTTTTCGCTGACACTTAATCGCTTTTTGGATTTATATTCAAACCTTCATTTCACTCATAAAAATATATTTTACTTAACTTTGAATTATTTTCTGAGTTAAATCACTGCCAGCTGTGAGTTAAAAACTGCCTGAGATATCGAATAAGCCTTTCTTGACTTCTCGAATAGTTGTTTCATACTTCTCGAATGACTTGTCGCTACAGAACACTTATCTATCGACAACTCAAGACATTCATATATATATATACAACTTCACAACTATTCAATTCATTTCGTTCGATTTCTCAAGCACCTCAACTCCTGAAACCTCTGAAAAACCCTAACTGCGAATTTCTTCTTCAATCCTAATTCTCTTTTCTTCTCTACCCAAATGGCAAACACTCAACTCACCATACCATCCCAAACTAATTTCATCGCAATCACCAGTGATGTGGAAGCACCGAATGCCAGTTTCAAGTGCTTTGTTCGGTGGTTGTCTGAATCATACATCAAGAGTGCGCTCTCAGCCAACCCAACTCTGTACATAGATCTATTGGAACAATTCTGGAGGACTGCTACTGTGGAGGTCATCGCTCTTGAGAATGCTATCACTTCTTATATTGTTCACTGCAAGATTCAAGGAGAGGATATCACTATCACCACTGCAGACATGAATCAAGCCTTGGATATGCAGCAAGGGACGTATGATGCTCTGGCCTCCAATGATGAGTTGGAAGAATTCTTTGACTTCATCAACTACTCTGATACTATCAAGCTGGGAAAGTTGAATAGGAAGTTCTTGAGGAAAGAATGGAGCTTTGTATTTGCTACACTCCTTCATGTATTCACTGCACGGAAATCAAGCTTTGATCAGATTAGTACACCCGTGCAGCAGCTTGCCTATGCCTTGGCTCATGGGAGAAAGATAGATGTTGGACTTCTCATCCTACAGGAACTCTATGGGAGACTTGGTCAGACCACAGCCAAGAGAGGTAATGAAATTTTCTTTCCTCGCTTTATTCAATCAGTACTTAACTTTAAAAATGCTTCATTGATTGAATTGCCTGGAGTAGATAAGAGTAAAATAGGCTATCCTAGGTCCATGACCAAACTCATTTTTGGTAATTTGGAGACTAGGAATGATGTGGATGTAAGACTTAGCATAACTCCCTACATGGAGGGTTTGTTTAGGTCTTACCCCCACAACATGCCAATATTTGATTCAAAATCACAGTTAGCACAGCCTAAGCAAGGAGAACAAAGTGCTAACCCAAGGCCTGCTAACCAACCCCCTCAGCCAAACACTCTATCCAGCAAAGAGCCAACTGCATCATCCTCTCAAAAGGGTGATGTTAGTAAAAAGAAGAGAAAACAGGTTGCTTCTGAACCTTTAGAAATCTTAACTGAAGCAGCCTTGGCTGTAGAACTAGGGTTAGAAAGTGAGAAACCTGAGTCACCTATCATAAGCCTAAAGAAGAAGAAGAAGTCTAAAACCACCTCTTCAGTCACTCAAATGGCTGAAGTTGTAAAATCAGGGGCACACAGCTCACTAGATGTATCCTCTCAACAGGATGCATCTAAAGAATCAAGCATCCTCCCCAATGCACCTATCTGTAAAGAGTCAGCACAAGGGAGTGATAAGGCTGGCACAACACTGAGTGGAGAGCACATCATAACTGAAACTCCCTCTATTTCTCAGGGGGAGTTGCCAAAATCTTGTCTACAACACACTTCTCTTTCAGAATCTACCACTCATATTTCTTTGAAGCCTGCAACTCAAGCAATTGAGGAGCAAGGCATTGATCATCAAGAATTCTTTTCCTTTGATGAGCCAATGAATTCAAGTGACTTGGTGCATGACACCTTGCTCACCACCCAGGTACCACATTTGGATGGTCAGGGAATGCATGCTGGGGCATATCCTAATGACACCATCACAAACACAGAGGATTCACTAGTTCTTACTAGAGACTCTGTGCCTGTGTCAACTACTGTTGTAACTCATCCCACTTCTGTGGAGACAGCAGTAGTAGAGTCTGTTCATCCGGTTGCAGAAGTTGCATCTGTAACTGAGGAGCCTAGCAAGCCTAGCTCTAGCTCTAACTTTTTGTCTCAATGGCTGAAGCCTGTGCAACATGACAGTGCTTCAGGATCAGGGTCTGTTCCACCACAATTGACGGTTGAAGCACTTCAAAGCTTAGTTGTGGATCAGATCCCTGAGTTCACAAAAATTGCTCAGCACCTTCTCACTGCAAACATGCCCAATCCAGACTATGAAGCTATTCTCCTATGTCACAAAGAGGATGTAGAGCTTCAGAAGGAGAAGATCATAGATGAAACTGAGAGAGATGGGAATATCGATGCTTGGCTGCAAGGAACAAATTCAATCCCTCTCTCAGAAGGTCTCCAGTATCTCAGAGAAGAGTACATCACTTCACTAGGGTCCAATGCCAAATCTCTCAACCCTACTGATGTGTTTGAAGCAGTGAATGATAGCTATAAAGGCATTCTCAAGGCTGCACACTATCTTGGTAAAGGCTTAAAGACAGAAATTGATGTAGTGTGTTCAGCTACAACCAAGGAGGTGCATGAGATCAAGAGGACTTTTGATGCTAAATTCCCTCAATTGGAGACTGTTCTCAAGGACATTCGAACCTGCAATGCTACTTGCACCAGGATGGACAATGGTTTGGCTATTCTCAAGGATGCTGTCACAGGTCTGGGGCACAAATTTCAATCCTTATCAGATCAGACAACTGATGCCAATGCCATGCTCAGGACCCTCTTTGCAAATCAATATGGAGACAAGCTGGTCACTGAGGTTCCTGTGCATGAGATGTCAAGGTTCGAAGTGCAGAGACTGAAGGATCAATCCCTATCTGGTTTTAAGGCCAATGAACTCTTCATTAAAGTGGATACTCTTGAAAAGGAGGTAGTCTCTCTCCACAAGTCCAATGTTCATCTTACAGACACTGTGACAACTCTGACTGAGCAGTTGAACACTCAAGCCACCACCACAGCTGATGTTCTTCTACATCAACAATCAATGTTGTCTGCAATGATGAAGCACATGGGTCTCCCTCTACCTGATGAATCTTCAACTCCAAAGGTGTCTCCTACAGTCCCTGTGTCTGTCAACAAGCCTAAGGGGGAGAAGAGGATATCAAAGAACTCAAATCCAAAGGGGGAGAGACCACTAGAAAAGGGCATCAAGGGCATCAAGATCACTGAGGGTGGCCATCAGAGAACTTTGAAATCTACTACTCATGTGCCTGGAAAAGGAAAGGACAAAGTTGATGAGCCTCCCACTTCTCTGCCAGTTGTCACTCTACCAACTGTGCACATCACTACTCCTGATGGTCAAAGGCAGTCTATTACAACCACAGTGGTTGCTGGGAGTATGCCATCTGACAAGCCTCGAATCTCAATATCTAAGAGTGCCAAGCCAGTAGAAGTGAAGGTGGTCACTGAGGCCAAGCTACAAGAAATTGCAAACTCAAATGTCTATCATGATGATGCATTCTTGGAGTTTCTGAAAGTCTCTAAAGAACAGGCTGGTGATGCTCTGCTATATCATGAGAGGTTGAAGAATCAGATTGACTGTCTCACTGTAGTACCAAGGAGGCTTAATGATCTATGGCTCAAGGAGATATTGATGGTAGGAAAGAACAAGATATGGCACTTAACCATCAATACTCTACAGAGTCTAAAGCACTCAGAAGTGAATGTGCTCCTTGGACTAATTGAGAAGGGAAATGAGAACAACAAGAGTCTTCATGATGAATTGAGGAATGGTCAACCTTCAAGGCTACCTGAAGTTTTCACAGATCCTAGAACTATTATCTACCAGGCTGGAACAAGAATTGAAGATATCAAGCAGCTGGTCATTCCTAAGCATCTAACTCCTCAAAATAAAAATCTCATCATAGCCATCATTGAGAAACTGATCAAGAAGAAGGGATCAAGAACAGCAGAAGAATTAGAAGCTATATCTTATCTCAGGTCATATATTGCAACTGGCATTGTATCTGAGACTGCTAAGTTCAACCCAAGCAAAGATCAAGACAAGGATGAAGATAAAAGTGATGGAAGGAGAAGACATCACAGGAGTAATAAGGGTGATGAAGACAAGAAGAAGAAGAAGGATGATGAGAAGAGGAAGAATGATGATGATCAAGGTAAAGGCTCTGAGAGGAAAAGTGGAAGACAGCAAGCCTCAGGCATTGCTGACAGTAACCTCACCACAACACAAGACTCTAAGTCTAGGGTGAATGCTGCCAGTAGTGACCTTTCAAAATTTGCATCTATGGCTTCTGCAACTGTCTTGCCACCTCAAGAAGAGAAGAAGATTCAAGTCAAGAAACCATCTGTATGTTTCAAAAAGCAAACTGCTAATGGAATACTACAATGGTCTACAAACAAAGGTCACATACTGCTGCCAAGTAATCATGTAAAAAGAATCAAGTTCAAGCAAGCTGCAAGGAAATCAAAGCCAACCACATCAAAAACCCTGACAATCTATCCAGGCCTAAAACTCCAACCACTAGATGAAGATTATGATGTAGACCAACTGCAATTTTTGCAAGCTCAAAGAATCTATCATGTTGCCATTGTTGATAATTGCCTTGAGATTAAATATTCTGATGGAAGGGAGGAGAAATTCAAACAAGGAGGATGTCAACACTGGGGCAAGCTATATGACATAGAGAGAATCATTGCACTGTTGAGCTCAGAAGATAAAGTGGAGAGAGTATGGAAACTGGAGCTAATTGATTTTGTGAAAATGAAGAGAGATCATGAAGAAAAAGTCAGAAAAGAGTGTTTTGAGAAATGGCTGGCAAGGGAGAGAGAAATTGAGAGACTGGAAAGTGAAGCAGAAAAGCTGAGGAAAAAGGGTTTGTGTAGAGTTCAGTTCAACCCCTACATGGTAAAGTATAGGAGGAGGAATGGAAATCAAGTCAACATCAGAATGAATCTACTCAACCACTATCCTGCAAATATTCTGGAACCAGTACTTGAAGATTTCAAAGACTCAATTTTGCTTGAAGAATTGGATGCTATGGCAGAAATAATAAAAGCTATGGATGAGAATACAAGGAAGGAGAAAGAAAGAAGAGAGAAAGAATATGATGAATTTCAAGCCAAAGCTATGGAAAGGGAATCAAAAGACAATGGCTAGTTCTTCATCATAGGCTGTAAGATTACTCACTCTGTAGTTCTATCCAAATTGCTAATGGAAATTCATACCTGTACTGTCAAGTTTTATCTTTATGTATGATAGGCTTGTTATCAGACATGAAATTGTGACTAAGGGTCTTACTCACAATTTGGGGGAGATTGTTAGTCACAGAGGCATGCCTGAATACATCTAATAACAAGCCTAAGTATGTGTAATGCTATGCATTACCTACATGACCTCTTAACTGAGGGAACCTCTAGTTGTAGAGTTTCTACTTGTTTGCACTATGTAATAGGCATCAAATTCTATCTGTGTAACTGTACCTACTAAGTCAAGAATAAAGCTTGAAAGAAGTTCTAAGGTTCATGCCTCAAGCAAGGAAATGAAGACTGTCAAATAATCACAGTTGGGATTTGAAGAATTGAAGAAATGAAGAAATTGCCTAAGTACTAATTCGAGAAGTACATTTGTCTATTCGAGAAGTCTAGCATTCGAGAAGTCTGGAGTTCGATATCTCAGAAGACACTATTCGATATCTCTCAATATGCTATTCGATATCTCAGGGATTCGATATGTCAAAATGCTCTATTCGATATCTTAAGGAGTCCCAGAGAAAAGAGCTATTCGAGAAGTGATTCGATATGTCAAGATAACACTATTCGAGAACTCAGAGTTATCGATCAAGTCAACTCCAGTTCTCGAATCACTCACTTAGTCACTTCTCGAATACATTCTTGAGGACAAAATACTGAAGAATTGTACAAGTCAGAAACCTGCAACAAGCCAGGATACTTTATTTGACTCTGTCCTATAAAGCATGCTGGAAAGCCTACAAAGAAGCTTGGAGAGATAAGACAAGGGACAAGGAGCGGAAGAAGTGGATCTAAACAGGCTTTTCAAAGTCAAATCTGTAGCCGTTTGGACTCTTACTAAAATGAGATAGACAGACTGGAAAGTGCTTTTGTTTTACCTACCTCATTTGTAGTAATGGGTGTATCCATGTCTATAAGGATACAGCCTCACTTCCTTAGCTAAAAAAAAAAAGGGTTTTGAAGTTTCTCAAAAATATCCAGAAAATATCTCTCTGAGAAAAACGAAGCTGAGAATACTATCATTTGTATTCACAGATTGTAGCAAAATCTTTATCTAATAAAATATTAGATTAAAGTGATATTGTGTTGTGTTTGTGTTTAATTATCCGCATCTCCATATCTCACACACTCATCACTTATCTTGCTGCAAAGATTCAAGACCGAAGAAAAATTCAAGAATCCATTCACCCCCCCCCCCTCTGTATTCTTTTACTGTATTCAATACTCAACATTCAGACTTGTTCACTATCTCTTTAACCTTTCATTTTCTCCTGAAAAGCAAAAACCCTTCACACAATACACCATTAAACAATGTCAAACCTTACCATCAAGGAAAAGAATCTCCATCTCGTGGAGAATAGAGATATCTTCAGTTATACGCGTGAAGAGTTTGATGCGTTTGACTGGGAAAGGCAGCTTGAAACTCTGTGGCTGCAGATGGATGCCGGTCTGGAAGAGATCGAGAGAGAAAAGCCTGCAAGAGTGATCGACATCGATGCTGCTCTCCAAGCAACATTAGCATGGCTTTCCTCGAAGGCATCCTCATCCAACACCACCAACCATTGTTAATGAATATGTCAGCAAAAATAACCTTATCCCTTCAACTTCCACCCAAATAAAGTGGCAAAGATGGGATCTGGGATGTTTGCTAACAATGGAGTGGTTTGGACTTGACCTTTTATTTTCCTGTTGAATAGATTAGCAGATAGAGAGAACAAAAAAGATGTAATACTTGCTTGTAATCTCTTTCTTATTATCAATGAAAAATCCTGTTTCTCTAATCTTATTCATTATGTTCTGCAAATTTTATGTTTATGAATTGTTCTTCAAAGAATTAAATCAAAGAAGAGAATATGAAAACTAATTAAAGTAATCATATAAGGAACAAATTCATCAACAATAATCACAATTAAATCAGGAACAGAACGATTAGGGATTCACTTATTAACAGTTGTCAAAAGCCCTATTTACTCTAAAATTTTCAAATTGTCCAATTGAAAATTTACCTCAGAGTACTAATCACAAATCAACAGCGTTTGTCAATTCTCCAACTTTATCACCGAAACCCTTTCAAAAATTGCACAGTTGTGAAAATATGTGTGTGTGAAGCAGAGTTTACCAAATCAATTTTTAGAGCATCTAATTTTTCATAAAATCCATAAAGTAAATCAATAAACACTGGATGCACAAACTGTCATAGTAAACACTGACTGTATGATGAAAGCTAAACTTTGTAGTAATCAATCTATATATACAGTAATATTTAATTTATTTTATACCCCCCCTTTTTTTTATTCTATTCATTCCAGTAATTAGAGGTTGGAGCCAGTCACCAAAAATTCAAAAATTTTAGCCCTTATCATCTTGATAAGTTCCTTGGTCATCCTAGTATTTGACTAGTCGCCAAAAATCAGAGAATTTTAGCACATATTATATACCAATAAGTTCCTGGGTCATCCTAGTCTCCAACATAATCTCAAAGGAGTATAGTTACCTATTTACATTTTCTTTGGGGTATTGCAGTAAGTATTTTATTCTACCAGAGTATAACTAACAGAGTTTAGAGTTCATCAACATCAGTAGTTATTCATGAAAGGCAATGCACATAGTATTTATAGACTCAGAGTTTAGGACAAAATAAACTAAGAGATGCTATAAATATGAACCAGTATCATGCTGTGTTAACTTTCTGCACAATCTAAGATTAGATCACAATAACTCAGAAAGATTCATGATTAATTGATGAGAATCATGCTTCATACACATTTCTTCATTGGTGTTTTCATTCAGACAAAAATCAACTCAGAGTTCACGGAGTTTATCAAACTTATTAACAGTGTATAACATACAGGCATGCTGACAGAGTTTAACAGAGTTTGATAGTGAAAAACAGATTATCAGAGTATGCATAACAGAGTTCACTTAGCATTTAACAAATCAAGGAAATATGAGCAACACATTACATAAGTAAAATTTGAATCTAACCAACATTCCTAGTCAGAACCAGAGACCATTCCTAGTTCATTGACCAGTCTTGTAAATGTAGCTTCACTCAATGGTTTGGTGAAGATATCTGCAAGCTGTTGTTCTGTAGACACAAAATGTAGTTCAATATTCCCTTCTTCCACATGTTCTCTGATGAAATGGTACCTAATGCTGATGTGCTTGGTCATTGAATGCTGTACTGGATTACCTGTCATAGCAATAGCACTTTGATTATCACAGTAAATTGGAATCTTACTGTACCTCAATCCATAATCCAGCAACTGATTCTTCATCCACAAGATCTGTGCACAGCAGCTACCAGCTGCAATATACTCCGCATTAGCTGTAGATGTGGAAATTGATTTCTGTTTCTTGCTGTACCAAGAGACAAGTCTGTCACCAATAAATTGACAACTTCCACTAGTGCTCTTTCTGTCAATCTTGCAGCCTGCAAAGTCTGCATCAGAATACCCAAGTAGCTTGAAATCTGATTCTCTGGGATACCACAGACCTAATGATATGGTGCCCTTGAGATACTTGAAGATTCTCTTCACAGCTGTCAGATGTGGCTCTTTAGGATCTGCCTAAAACCTTGCACAAAGACAGGTTGCATACATGATGTCAGGCCTACTAACTGTCAAGTAAAGAAGAGATCCTATCATGCCCCTGTAGTTTGTCATATCCACTGAAACTCCTGTGTCTTTGTCCAATTTAGTTGCTGTTGCCATGGGAGTTGATGCAGATGAACAGTCAAGCATACCAAATTTCTTGAGAAAATTTCTGGTATATTTTGCTTGATTAATGAAGATACCATCATCTGTTTGTTTCACCTGTAGGCCTAGAAAATAACTAAGCTCTCCCATCATGCTCATTTGATATCTGGACTGCATGAGCTTGGCAAATTTCTTACAGAGTTTATCATTAGTAGACCCAAAGATAATTTCATCAACATATATCTGAACTAAAAGAAGGTCACTTCCTTGATTGAAATAAAACAGAGTTTTATTAATTGTACCTCTGTTGAATCCACTTTCTAGAAGAAATTGAGCAAGTGTCTCATACCATGCTCTTGGTGCCTGCTTAAGTCCATATAGTGCCTTATCTAGCCTGTAGACATAATCTGGATATTTGGGGTCCACAAATCCTGGTGGTTGTTCAACAAACACTTCTTCTTCAAGCTTCCCATTCAGAAAAGCACTTTTCACATCCATCTGGAACACTTTGAATTTCTTGTGAGAGGCATATGCTAGAAAAATTTTGATTGCCTCCAATCTTGCAACTGGAGCAAATGTTTCATCATAGTCTATTCCTTTCTGCTGTGAATAGCCTTTTGCTACCAGTCTAGCCTTGTTCCTTGTGATAACACCTTCACTGTCAGTCTTGTTTCTGAAAACCCATTTAGTACCAACAATAGATCTGTTCTTTGGCCTTGGTACAAGAGTCCAAACTTCATTCCTTCCAAATTCATTCAACTCTTCCTGCATTGCTGTTATCCAGTCAGCATCTTGAAGAGCTTCTCCCACTTTCTTTGGTTCATTCTTAGACAAGAATGCATGAAACAGACATTCACTTGCAGTGGCACTTCTTGTTTTTACTTTTGCATCTGGATCACCAATTATCAAATCAGGTGTATGTGATTTAGTCCATTTCCTAGCAGAAGGCAAATGACTTCTTTCAGCATGTGATCCTCCCCCTTGATCCATGCTCTCCTGATTTTGTTGTGATCTATCTTCGTTTTCTGAGACTCCCCCTGAACTTGACTGCACAGAGTCAGAATTTGAATTTTCAGAGTTTGAGTCATCAGAGTTTGATCCAGATTTTTCAGTTGACTCAGTATCAGTGTTTGAGTCTTCATCTTGATCATGCTCCCCCTCAACTGGTTCTTCCCTTTGTTGTGGCTGAGAAGTTTCTCCAGTGTTTACCAGTAGAGGTTCAAAATTTGTTTCAACAGAGTCTGTCAGAATTGTTTGATCAGAGTTTACTTCAAAAGAGTTTAAATCTTCATTTTCAAAGTTCAGTTGATCATATTCATCTTTGTCTCCAAGTCCAGTTATCTTCTTGTCATCAAACGACACATGTATAGATTCCATGATCACTTTAGTTCTCAGATTGTAAACTCTGAATGCCTTTGTTGACAGTGGATAGCCAACAAAAATTCCTTCATCTGCCTTTAGCTCAAACTTGGTCAACTGTCCAGGATGAGTCTTCAAAACAAAGCATTTGCACCCGAAAATATGAAAGTATTTCAGGTTAGGCTTCTTTTTCTTCACCATCTCATATGGTGTCTTTCCATGCTTATTGATCAGTGTAGCATTTTGAGTAAAACAAGCAGTTTGAACAGCTTCTGCCCAGAAATAAGTTGGCAATTTTGCTTCATCAAGCATAGTTCTGGCAGCTTCAATCAAGGTTCTATTTTTCCTTTCAACTACACCATTTTATTGTGGTGTACCAGGTGCTGAAAATTCTTGCTTCACTCCATTGTCCTTGCAGAATTCTTCCATTCTTGCATTTCTGAACTCAGTTCCATTATCACTTCTGATGATTCTGACTTTGTTACTTGATCCTTTTTCCAGAAGCTTCACATGCTCTATCAGAGTTAATGTAGTTTCATCCTTCTTTGCTAGAAAATACACCCAAGTGAATCTAGTGTATTCATCAACAATGACTAAAGCATATTTCTTCCTTGCTATAGACATAACATTTACTGGACCAAAGAGATCAACATGCAGAAGATGATAAGGATCAGTGATTGAAAATTCTGTCTTGCTCTTGAAAGATGACTTCCTTTGTTTAGCCTTCTGACAGGAATCACATAGGCCATCAACATTTAACAGAGCCTTTGGGAGTCCTCTTACAAGATCCTTTCTGATCAATTCATTGATGTTGTTCAAGTTCAAATGTGAGAGTTTCTTGTGCCAATTCCAACTCTCTTCACTAGACATTCTTGTAGACAGGCAAACAGCTTTTCCAACAGAGTCTATCAAAAGCTTGATTTCATAAATGTTGTTTTGCCTATGACCAACTAGAACAACCTTTCCTGTAGATTTGCTGATAACTTCACAATATTCAGGTTGAAAATCTACATGATATCCCTTGTCACAGATTTGACTCACAGACAGTAAGTCATGCTTGAGTCCTGGGACATGAGCTACATTGTTGATGATGACATTTCCAAGATTAATATTGCCATATCCCAATGTTCTTCCTACATTGCCATCACCATATGAAACTTTTGGGCCAGCCTTCTCTTCATAGTCTGATAGCAGGGCTTTATTTCCAGTCATGTGTCCTGAACATCCACTGTCCACGACTAGGGTTGCCTCCCTGTTGCCCTGCAATCACAAGCAATTACTGAGGATTAGATTTAAGGATCCAGACTTGCTTGGATCCTTTGACATTCTTAACTTTGTTAGCTTTTGCAGCGGAATTAACATTATCAGAGTTTGAGCTAACAGTATCAGAGTTTACACTTGCAGTATTAACTTTAACCCATTTCAGATTGGGTTTCAGTTCATAGTAATTATGATAGATAGCATGATACTCTCTGCAAGTATAAATGGAATGCCAAGTGCTTCCACAGTGTGTGCATAAAGTCTGTGGTTTAGTTCTAGCAAAATCTTTCTTTACCTCAGACTTGGAAGGTAAAGAATTTATATTTTTGTTTTTCTTGCAGAAATTTGCAAGATGCTTAGTACTACCACAGTTATGACATGTCTTTCTTGGAGCATAACTAGCAAGCATTGGTTTATTTCCTGAAGTAATGCCTACTTTTCCATTTCTGTTCTTATTTGACACTCTCTGTTTCTTAACAGATTTTAACTCCTTCAGTTTATGTTTGAGTTGTTTATCTGTCATTGAACAGATATTAACCTGTTTAACACTAGTTTTTACTGGTTCACTTTTAACAGCTTCTTTTTCATTTTTAAACAAAAATTTACTGGCTCCATGTACAAAATGAGGTCTGATTTTAACTTGATTTTGAAATCTAAGTTCATCTCCCTCATTATAACCTAGACCAACAGTGTCTGTTTGAAAAATCTGTTGAGTGTCCTTTCCAGAATTAGTCCAAGTCCTAATTTTCTTATTTGCTTCCTCCAACTCAGATTCTAGTTGTTTATATTTCTGAAGCAAATCCTGTTCTATAGAAACAGCATCATCTCTCTCTTTCTGAACTTGTTGCATGTTTTCAAGTTTTTCTTCAACAAGTTTATTTCTAACCTTAAGTTCAGAATTTTCAGATTTTATCCTCTCATTCTCTAAAGTCTGATCCCTATAACTTATATGCAATGACTTAAGATAAATTCTTAATTGAGCAATGTCATCAATATTATAAGCATAGGTAGTTAGAGGTACCTGATTTTCAGAAGTTTCTGATTCAGTAGTAGCCATGAGAGCATAGTTCACTTCTTCATCAGAATCTGAAGTGTCTGCCCAATCTCTGCCTTTAGTGTAGAGTACCTTTCCAGCTTTACCCTTCTTGCACTCAGGAGCATAGTGACCCATCTCTTTACACTTGTAGCATTGAATTTCAGACTTATCCTTCTTCCCCCTAGAATCTCTCTTATCAGACTTCCTGAAGCTTTTTCTGTCTTCATTTGAGTCTCTAGAAAACATTTTTCCTTTCTTGAAATTTTTGAAACCCATTTTCTTGAAGGTCTTCACCATCAACACAGCCATTTTTCTCATTTCTTCTTCATCATCCTCAGAGTCAGATGATTCAGAAGAGTTTGAATCACAATCAGAGTCTGATGATTCACTTTCTGAGTGTATGACCAAAGCTTTTCCCTTCATTTTCCTTCTTGATGCCTCTTTCTTCTGAGGCTTCTCTTCAACATTAAGAGCAACAGACTTTGCCTTCCTGCTTGATCTCCTGTTTCTCTGCTCCATTTCCAATTCATGAGTTTTGAGCAGCCCATAGATTTCATCAATCTCTGTTTCAGCAAGATCATAGTTGTCTCTTTTTTTTTGTTAGAGTAACTTATCTTTTATTATACTGCATTAAGTAGTAAATTTTATTAAAAAAATCTGAACAGCTACACATGGTTTATAAAAGATATATAAACTGTCCTAAATCTCCATTCATATTCTTTTGCAGGAAATGATCATTTGAGAAATGTGTTTGTAAATTTAGTTCAATTGATATTGAACTAAATATCAAGATTTATGATATTATGTTTCATCTAGATATTTAGTATTATTTTTGGTATATATGCATTCTGATTACCTCAGCCTAATCTGCATGCTCTTATTTTCATTGTCGATTCTTTCAATTTCTTTAGAAAGCTCCTGATTTTTTCCCACAAAATAGCAAAGAGTTACTTTTCATACGAATCTAGAATGTGTAAATAGATCATTGTAAGATTAAATTTACACACACAACCATTCAAAATATTATACCAAACCACAATTTATATATAAAGTCCACGAAGGCATTTAAGAGAAGAGAGTAAATGCCGCTCATACCTGTAATATCTACACTAAAATTTTTAATTTTAAAGAAATTTATTTTGAACAATATATAGTACTTTAAAATATATAGGTAATTTGAAAAATCTTTAACAGAAAATCTAAAAATCAATGGGAATTATACTAACATGTTTCTACTAGCATGTACCATCAGATCTGTACATTCTCAAGGGGGGTGAGAGAGACAGAGAGGGAGGGGGGAGAGAGAGAGAGAGAGAGAGAGAGAGAGAGAGAGAGAGAGAGAGAGAGAGAGAGAGAGAGAGAGAGAGAGAGAGAGAGAGAGAGAGAGAGAACATATGTAAGTGCAAATCCTAGGTAGCTAAATGTAGATCTGTGTTGTAGAATTTGTGTTTCAAGTTACATGACATATTTTCAGCAACAAATCATTATCATTTCACAAAAGCAGAAGCCCTATATATAAGCAGATGCTTTAACCAACAAAGGAAAGAAACTGGACAAAAGGAGAGACACAGAACTAATTACCAACCTCATGCTTTGCATCCCACAGCTTTGTTCTAGATATGTCCTGGTAGCTTTGCAGCTGCGTAGCTAAACTGCAACAAACTAAACTTTCATTTTTTTAATAACCCTAAAAGTACCCAACCTCCCAATGAAATAAAGACAAAGGTTGGAATTCTAGAGATGCTTCTAGTTGGCCCCAACCTCCCAGCGAAATAAAGACAAAGGTTGGAATCCTAAGATCATCACAACATCAGAAAGAGCTTCAGCACATTGGGGGAGATAATCATGCCAGTAATGCAAGGAGCTCAAGGAATCTGGGCCAAAGATTGCATAAGAAGGAGATTGATAAGCTTACCTCTTTGACCACCCAACCACCAGATCCACGAGCGTCTAGAAAGCAATCAATTATGCACCAAATGGAATCAGGCTCGCCAACAAGAAAATTTCAACCAAAACCAACCTATCTACAACAAGATATTGACCAACTGAACTGGTCAAGAAATGAAGCAAGAAACTCGAGTCACCAAGGTGATACAGTTTCTATGCAATCAGGAACTGGTATTAGCCTAGATTCACAAATGGGGATAGAAATAACATGCCAAAATTATATCGAGCAGATGACTGGTCCTTTCCGACCTAAAGACCCTAATAAAGAAGTGAGTGATTCAATTTTCTATGTCATATAATATATGCCATTTAATATTATATAACATATTAACAGATCAAGTAACGAGGAAATGATCATTTTCATTTAGTTCAAGTGAAAATTTATAGCAACTTTGTGCATTTAGTTCTTTCTGTTTCATTCGCCAAAGAACCAAATGAAATAATATTTTGGTATGGGAAATCTTTCTTCGTTACTTCAGTTGGCATTTATATTCTATTTATGAATAGAGAAACTACCTGCTTTAGGTCAAATTTATTATAATTAAGGGGATTGAACTACGTACAGTCCTACACTACATATGGTAAGAAGAACATGCTTACATTTAGTATTAAGAACATGCATTTGCACAAGTATGTACATGATAAGTAAATTCCCTATGTCTGTTTACATCAAATGATGCGTAACTAATTATATTATTTGTGTTGTGTACTGTAATAAGATGCAACAACTTTTCTTTTGTGACATATGCATTCAGGTCAGGATTTTATATATTAAAAAGAGTAGAAATTTGCTGTAGAGGTTTTACCATGTCAGCCTAAACTTTTTGATTGCTTGACAGAAGACAGATAATGAATTATACGGGAGAAAGCAAAGTGAGTGGGACTAACTTGCCGGTTGGATAGTCAATAATGAATTGTACAGCAAGAATGTTGTTTGGTTGGTTCAGGTAGTGCTCTTGTTCAGGATGATTTTCTGATCATAATTTAAGATCTTTAATGCATAGACATGTACTGTTAATTTGTTGGAAAGATGATTTTCTTCATGAGATTGAAGAAAATGTATCCACCGCTGCTATTTATAGTACATTATATTCCCTCCTAATTGCTTGCTGGTTCCTCACATACTAGCTATGAACAAAGCTTATCTGTCCTAAAACATGCAAAGGCTGACAAGAAGGGTATGATAACAAAAACCTCTATAATGTAAAAACAAAAGTTTGATGTTAAAAAACTATGAGGCTTCCCAATAAAGATATTGTTTAAAAGGTGGTTGGATGAAGATGCTTACTTTTTTGAAAGATGCATATAATATTTTAAATTCGAAACCATTCAGCATTTGACATGGTTCTGTTGTAAATGACGAGTGCCATTTTTTGTTATTTATTACTTGGAAAGTCTCACCATTGTTGTAGGTGTTTGTTTGTGGTCTATGTATCAAGAAAATAGGTGCTAATATCCCCCCCTCCTCTCCTCTGGGTAAAGGTTACTCTGAGTCTGAGCCTTTTCTGCTTTGCAAGTACCAGTATAACTACTAAGCTTACTGTTTCCTCTGTATTCATTTTCATTTCTTGTGATTATATATTTATTCAGTTTTGTTTTTGTATTTGACATGCAAGGTCAGTCCGACAATAACTTCAGTTTTTGTTTTTGTTAATTTACTTTTAATTATCAGATATATGCTGAACCAAAGAGATTGGGTGCAGACGTGCAGTGTTTTTTTGGAGGTTGCAATTGTTATTTCTGTAGATAAATTCTTAGTTATTTCTTTTTCAGTTTATATCTGATGTTTACTCTGCTTCTTACTTCCTCTCGGTCAACTGATTAGTTAGAAGTTCTAAACATGTGGAATATCATGTGTCCTCTTCTTTTCCTATTTTTTCAGTAACAGCTCTGAATAAGTATAGTGAATACGTTTACAGATGGATGCAGAAGTTATTTCAGCCGGTATAGTGAGAGAAGCTTTGGATGCAAGAGCGATATCTATGCAAGAAGTGAGAAAGCAGATTAGTCCTGAAGCTGCTCAGCTATTGTATGAAAGTTTGCGAGTAAAGAATATATCTTCAAAAGTTGAAGTACTCGATAACGATACTGCTTCTGCTTTAAGAAAGTTCTACCTTACATACTATGACTTCAGGGCATTGATACTGGACTATGTGTGTTTATATAGATTTATGGTGTGCAAGTCGACTATGTGTTTCGACTTTGGATTTATGTATTAGATGTAAGATGATCTTATGGTATAAGCCGACTTTGTTTGGGCTTTATTGACATAATGTGATTTCTGGTTTGATATGTTTTTGTGTTGGTTAATTGAAATTTCAGACAAGATATATATTGTAAATTGGACTAATACAAAGTGTTGCACATAAATGTTGCTAAAAAATCTAAATGTATTACAGTAGGAACAAAAGTGTTGCATATAAATGTTGCTAAAAAACCAAAAGCATTACAATAGGGGAGAAAATGTTACATGAAAATGTTGCAATAAATTGACTTTGCAACACTTTTAACTAAAATATGTTACAAAATGGTGTTGCAATAGTCTATTGCAACATCATAAAAGTGTCACTAAACATGACAAAAGTGTTGCACTAAAGGGGATATTGTAATACTTTAAAAATGTTGTAATAAGTAGGTAAAACGTTGCTATAGGGGTCTATTGCAACGGCAGCAGATGCAACACTGAATTTTGGCAAAAACGTTGCAAAAACCTCTATTGTAACACATTTGGGGTCTAATATGACACTTTTTTGGCGTTGCAATAGCCCATATTTGGTGTAGAGTATTTAATTGTTTTACTCTATTACCCTTAATGATTTAACTTAATTATAAAAGAACAAAACACAATCTTTAAAATATTGCACGCATCTCTTCCCAACATTTTCCTTAAATAATAACTAACCAATTACCTTTTTCAGCTATTACCTTTTCTAACTTTTCTAATTAAAATCTCTTTTTTCCAAAATATGGTCATTCTAATTAATGAAATAAACTAATAATGTTATAATTACTAATAACTAATTGATTACCTTTTACAACTAAAAGGTAATATTTTTAAAAAATATGATCATTCTATTTAATTAAATAAACTAATAATATTATAATTACTAATAACTAACTGATTACCTTTTCGAGCTAAAAGGTAATATCTTTTCTATACACCTAAATAATAAATAAGCAATTATCTTTTTCAGCTATTACCTTTTCTACATTTTCTAGCTTTTCTAACTAAATCTCTTCTTTCCAAAAATATGACCGTTCTAATTAATGTAATAAACTAATAATATTATAATTACTAATAACTAGCTGATTATCTTTTTCGGCTAGGTAATATTTTTTTGGGATATTTACAAAAAATATATATGTTTTTAACTTTCTTTTACGTTTTACTATCATTAACTTCCTCTTTCAATTCTATACTTTCACTTTTACAAAAATACTACCAACTTTGTTTTTAACTTTTTAATTTTCTAAAAATACGTTTTGCAACCTTTGCAACCTCATTTGCAACTTCAGGGCGGCGCCAGCCGTGTGAGTTGCAAATGAGGTTACAACTGAAAACTGGAAGTTGCAAATGAGGTTGCAACTGAGAACTGGAAGTTGCAAATAAGGTTACAAATGAGGTTGCAACTGAAAACTGGAGGTTGCAAATGAGGTTGCAAACGTTGCAACTGAAAACTGGAAGTTGCAAATGAGGAGCAGACGAATTTCTGATTGTAAGTTCCAGTTTTCAATTGTCATTTTCGACCTATGTTTTGAAATATATATATATATATATATATATATATATATATATATATATATATCTTTGGGTTGTTACTATGATTTTCTCTCTTAATGGTATCAGAGCCAACCGGTAATCATTGAGTTATTGAATTTCTATGCCAAGTAATTAGCTCATTAATTGTGTTTACAAACTGCTTCTGATTATCTCTTAGTTATTCTGCTATATTTAGTCACCAATCTTACTTAGAACCACCTACCACCTAGTGTCGTTGCCAGGAATCCGTTGTAAGTCTCAGAGTGGAGCAGTATAGGATAAGGGCGTAAGACTTAAGTATGTGTAGGTATGAGTTTGCTTAAGGTAAGAAGGTATGAACTAAGTTCCCCAGAATCACTAGTGATAAAGAGAAACAGTTAAAACAAAATTAATGAATAGACTATTTAGGTTGATAAGTGGATTTTTATCCACTTGGATCGCTCCATTTTTGGCTTAAATTGATCGCTTGTACCTCAAGTATTTATGTGTTTTAATGTGTTTTTATGGAGATTGTGCAAGGCATTGTTTCTATGTAGGTGTGGAGTTTTCAGGGATTATATGGTGTTTTTAAAGTCAAAGAAACAAGTGTTGGAAGTTGCATTTGAATTCGGCAAAGAAATCAGCAAGAACAAGAAGAAATTTCTGCTGAGTAAAGAGTCAGGCACGGGCGCGCCTGATTTGTATTGATTCTGAGCGCGGGCATGCTTGGCAAGTGTTTCAGAAATCCTATGCGCGCGGGCGCGCCTGAAATATATGTGTGGTGCGCGCGGCCGCGCCTGCCACCGCCAGAATCTGCCAGAAGCTGTTGGAAACCCATTCTGACAAGGAAATTGCATTGTTTTCTAATTCTAATCATTGTGGAATCACATGAATGGCCAGAAACTTCCAGAATCAGATCTATACATGGAATTTGCAATTCTATTTTCATTCAAGAACGGAAATTGCCACAATTCTATTCCAACTCAAAGATGGCAATTGCTTGATGAAGAGGCAACTTGGGGCTATAAATACACATCTTGGGGGACAGAAAAAACACACACATCATTACATATCAATTACTTAGATTTATTTGTATCTTTTCATACTTTATTTTTATCATGGTTTCATCAGATCCCATGATGATGAAAGGTTCAATTATGAACTAATCGTTGTCATGGAGTCCTAACGGATTTATTTATGAAATTTAGTAGTTGATTGCCTTATTGATATGTGTGTGATGAATTATTGATATCCTTGTATGGCCGTGCTTATTCTTCTTTGATGCGTCACGAACATCTAAGTTGCCTTGTTAATTTCTAGTGAATGTGAAAGTGGATCTAGAGATTTAGCACTTGCCATGCTAGCATAAGTTTGTGGATTATATTCATGATTGTGGTGTGATTTGAACTATCTCATACTACCTTATATAATCTTAATAGATAACTTGTCCTTAAACCATTATGTTTTCAAATCTTATAGACATATAGGGTCTAAGCATAATTGATGTCTACATAGCTTCTATATATCTTGTGGTTGATGTGTAGTTTGGTATGCGTATGTCGAAAGATAGCGTGTACTAATTTCGTGTTATCTGATTAGTTATCAACTCATCACATATATTGATTAAGGCATGATCTCTAAAGGAAGTATTTAATGAAGTTAGGATCCCATGTTTTATTCCCATATAAGTAAATCGAATTTAATTCTCGTTAGCTAGTTAATTGTTAGTTAATAATCTGTTTTAGTAGATAATCAATACTCAAATTGTTATTTGTCTTAGCAGTGGATAAAAACCATACATCGGTGCATAGGTACATTAATTGAATTGAACGCCAAACTAGATCTCTGTTGGAACGAACTTGACTTACTTATATATTACTTGTGACAACGTGCGCTTGCATTATTTTGTGCTAACAAAGTTGTTTCTTCTTCTTGGGCTTTTGTTAATACATTTAATGTTTTACTACAGCAATTGTATTTACAATTATCTTTACATCCTATTGTAATGTTTGGGTTATTACTATCACTATCTGTATTATTACTAGTAGTAGATAGGGATGGAATATCTGAATTTAATTCGTTATTACTACTGCCTTCATTTTCTATTCTCATTAATTGGTTCCTATGAAATGTTTTATTATTACTAGGGGTTCCTATGAAATGTTTTATTATTGTATAAATTAATGTGTTGACTCCATCAGATGGACATATTGACTCCTCTAATATTGGATTACCATCATTATCTAACTGATAAGCATTAATTATAGCAAATCGACTATCTTCAGTGAGATGTTTTTCCCACCAAGATCTAAGGGTTCCTGTGAACCCAGTAGCTAGAATTTCAACTATTTCACTTTGATTTAGATGTTCAAATGTCGGTATGTAACTATTAGCTACCATAGACATATGATTTAATTTGTTTAATATTTCTTGTTCACTTAGGCCATCAATATTCCATTCATACATTTTCTTAGCTGAAACAGAAAATTGATTATCTAGGTTTCTTTCTTCAAATTGTAAGTCAGGAGGGGTTGGTCTAGAATACCAATTTTTAGTTTGGCTTGTGATATTAGGTTTGTTAAAACTTAATTTATTAAATTGATTCTTTATTTCATGAAATGTAGAATCACTATCATTATTAGAACTTTCATGAAAGCCTAAGACTTTTATAGCTTTACTAGATTCTGGGGTATTTGGAACTTCTAACCTTTTAAATTATTTATCTAATGTTTTAATTAAGGTTTTGTCTTTATCAGGTAGACTTAAATTTTCTCTTTTACTAGGTAAATTTATTAAGGATTTTTCTTCATTATTTTGGATGGATTCTTGTTTAATAATATTTGGATCCAAATATTGTTGAATATGTGGATCTTTAATCTTATCTTCAATTTTATCTAATTGTTTACCTATGGTGACTAGATATTGATTTGTGAAATAATTTTGTTCAATTAATTTTTTTTTCATCATTTTTACCATCAGATCTCTTAAATGGTGAAGCCGTAACTGAAGTATCTTTGACTGGGATAATTATTGTTTCTGTTGGGGGATGACTGGATGAGACTTTTGATCTATCTTCTTTTATCCATAGTGTTTTAGTAATTACATTGCATTTACCATGATATTTTTCATACCAATTATAAAAAGTAATAATTAATTTTTCTTTACTTAAAAATTTCTTCCATTTGTTAAATATTTTTTCCCTTTCTTCGGGACTATGATTCTCTCTTAATGGTATCAGAGCCAACCGGTAATCATTGAGTTATTGAATTTCTATGCCAAGTAATTTGCTCATTAATTGTGTTTACAAACTGCTTCTGATTATCTCTTAGTTATTCTGCTATATTTAGTCACCAATCTTACTTAGAACCACTTACCACCTAGTGTTGTTGCCAGGAATCCGTTGTTAGTCTCAGAGTGAAGCAGTATAGGATAAGGGCGTAAGACTTTAGTATGTGTAGGTATGAGTTTGCTTAAGGTAAGAAGGTATGAACTAAGTTCCCCAGAATCACTAGTGATAAAGAGAAACAGTTAAAACAAAATTAATGAATAGACTATTTAGGTCTAGTTCTTCAGTTAGCTCAAGGTCACCGTCACCGATGACTCCAATTCCGTCAATCCCAGATTTCATTAATCAGGAAGAACATAGTTATGAAAACATTAGTCAAGACTTAGGTAATTGGAATATACCCAGTATAGATCCAAAACAAATCTATCAGTCAACTTTTACAGATAATTTTAAAACTAATTACAATGTTAAAACTGTAGAAAAAATTTAAGCTATTAACAAAGAACTTGAAAACTGTTCTGTTAGGCCGAATACACAATTAATAATCAAATTCGTATGAGAGTTTAACAAATAAGACGTTTATGCACTTAAAAACTTCTGGTATTAAAACCTCTTCGTGATGTAAACTATCACAAAGAGCTGCTAGGTTACAATAAAGATAATTCGTTACACGATACCCTTCTAGGGTTAACCTAACTGTATTTATAAAACATACAGCTTCGATACAATCTATAATTGATATTCCTAATAATCAGCTATACAATGATATCAATTACAGATTGTCACACGTCTCCTAAGTCAACTCGATCTCTTTGATAGCTATCCAATCTTCAAAGATATCGCTTCCATATCAATCTTCAATTGATCTCTAATATCTTCTGTTGACTCCGTACGCGCTGCTCCCAGACAGACTTTACTAAACTCTGTCCAGCTCCCGCCTGTCAGAGTTTACACTAAACTCTGACCGCTTCCAGCTAAACTCTGATAATTCACTGTAACACTTAAACACTGATTAAAACACATCAATTATATTTAACAATCTCCCCCAACTTGTTCATTAGCAAAAATGCACAAGTTAATAATAGTAATTGATGATGTCAAAACAAATAGACAAATACAGTGTTTATACAAATTCAGAGTTTAAGCTTCTACTTAACAAAATCTACAGAGAATAAGAAAATCCTTATAGATTTCAATCTTTTATCTCTTCAAGATCTGGTGTAGCTCTGAGATAATCTATGAGCAATCTTCTTTCTGCATTTTCAAGCTCAATCTTCATAGCTTCTTTAATCTCTCTGAGCTGAGGATCACTCTCATCTATCTGATAGATAGCAGCTCTAAGATCATAGATTTTGTTTCTTCTCATCTCATTTCCCAGTCTGATAAATTTGACTTCTTCTGACTGTGAATTGAAGTCAAGTACTGTGATTCCCAAATCAGTCTTTAATTTTTCAGTACCATTCTTCATTTCAATAAGATTTCCATTCAAATCCCTGTACTTAGGAACATATCTGCTTTTATACTTCTCTCCTCTGATTGCCAAATTCTGAAGCATCCTCTTTCTGAGCACATTTGCAACTGATTGAGTCCTTTGACTATTCACCTTGAAAAGATATAGAACATATTCTAATTCTTCCCAATATTTCAAGCCAATATCATTCTCACCAATTCTAAATACTGTCCCATCAGTCATGAAGTACAAGAGAAAGTCCTTCTTTAAACTCTTCTGATAAACTAACTATACCGATTCCAGTCTGTCCAAACTCTCTTGAGTGACACCACGACCTGGAACAGCCAGTGAAGAAGGATCTCTAGGACCAGTATATTGCCTTTTGTCCTTGTGTGAACCTAGTCCACCCTTATTGTTTCCAACTTTACCAGACAAGGCTCTTCCATCAGAAATATTCATAGAAACTCCAGATAATATATTTGGATCATGAATTGTTCCTTTCCCAAAAACTGATTTCAACTGAGAAGATTGTAAAGGTGTGGTCACAACTTGTGATGCAACAGAAGTTGTAACTTTCTTCTGTAAACTTTCTCCTTCAATGCTTTTCAGCTTGAGTTGAGCTTCTGCTGCCATTGTTTCCTTTGAAAACTGAGATCTTTGACTAACATCAGCCTTTTCCTTGATCACAACACCTTTAACAATAGGCCTAGGAGCTTTTCCTCTTTTTAACTTTCCAGACTTTAAAGCCTTGAGATGTTCTTCTTGTAAACTCTTTTCTTCAGCTTTAATGTCCTCAATTGTAACTCCTTCCTCATTCTCTTCAATAAACAACTTAGCAGCCAATTCTTCATCAGTCTGTGGATTAGAAGGTAATAGCAAACTCTTGGTCTTTGAAGTACCTTGAGTATCAGTATTTATCCCAACAAACTGTGATTTAGAGGACTAGCTAGTTTTTAGAGTTTGAAATTCTTCAGTTTTGCTCTTTCCTTTACTACTTGCTCCTCCATCTCCAGCACTATCCCTTCTGATCAGAGTTTGAGATTGCTTGCATTTGTCTTTAGCAACTCTCTCCCCCTTTTTGACATCATCAGGCATAAGAATAGATGTAATTAACTCCAAGGAGGTAGCAATAGAATCAAGCTTTAAGGACATATCATTCTGATTTTGTTCAACTTTGCTCAGCCTGTGAGACAAAGTTTCTTGATTCTGAGTAAGATATTGAAATTTATTCTTGTTGTCAAGTTTAAGCATATCAGCTCCTCTAACAACATCACCTCGAACATTAGAGATTGCCTTTTGACATAGATCAAATCTAGAGTTGAGAGTCTTCACTTGTACAACTGTAGCCTTGGGACAAGATAAAATCTCTGGATTTGTAATTGTTCTGGAGGTTCTCTTGACAAATTCAGCTGCTCTTGCAGAAGGAAAGATACAAGTGTCCTTGTACCAGTCAGTTGAAAATTATTCAAGGTATTCTTCTTCAGCATCTGCTTGATTTGAAGGACCAGAAAAATCCTTAACCTTAGCATCAGTCTGGACTGGTAAACTCTGAGAAGAGCTTGGCTCAGTATTCCCTTCAGTTTCATCTCCAACCTCAGCTTCAACATGATGTGTGGTTGGAGGAACTGGAATAGATGCATCAACAGTGCCAATAACATCCTCTGCAACAGGTTTAGTAGTAGAGTCAACAACAGGCTGTACAACATCCTCTGCAGATTTCACAATTGTCTCAGAGTTTATCTCCTTAGGTTGTTGATCAATCTCATCTCCTCCTTCAGCAGTCTGGTGAGCATCTGAGAGTAATTCAGTATGTGATGCTACAGTTTCAGAAAGAACAACTGTAGGTTGATCAGCTGCACCAGTATCAGAGATAGGATCAGAGAATGGCATGAATGAATCAAGAATATCATTCATTGGAGAAAAGCCATCTCTAGTATCCTCTTCTGCAGGCATTTCAACCTCTTTCAGCCTCAACAGTAGGTGTTTGCTGGGAAACTACCTCTGGAGCTTCAACATCTTCATCAGCAGAATCAGAGATTACTAGTTTTCTTCTCTTAGCTAGAGGCACTTCATCTGAATCCTCTTTACTAGTTTCTGCCACCACTGAGGGTGACTTAGGTCTTTTTGCTTTTTGTTTCATTCTTCTAGTATAAACAGCTCCAGGAGTTGTCTGTTTTGCTTTGAGTTGTGCCTCTATTGTCTTCTTTACTCTTGCATGTCTTTCAGTGTTTGCTGCTGATTTCCTTACTTTGCCTCTGTGTGCTTTAGGCTGTGGTTGTGGTTGAGATTGTGATGGTTCAGAGTTTATTTGTGAAGTGTGTGAAGATTGTTTGGTGATTGGAGGTTGAGTAGGTGCAGTGTGGGTAGGTGATGTAGGTGGTTCAGTGTTTAGAGGTTCTGGTTGTGGTTGGTCTTGAGGTTGGTTAAGAAAATTTTGCAAAGCAAGTGGCAGAACAAACGCAGGTAGATGTTCTTTACCAGCATCCTTATTAGTCATATAAGAGAATATTCTCTTGTTGACTCTAAAGGGCTGAATTTCATCAGTTTCAGCTATCTCTAAACCAGACACACAAGCAGTAAATAGCATTTGACAAAAACGAGCAAAATAAACTGTAGTAGACTCTGACAGTTTATCACCTAGATTCATCAGAACATATCTACCAAAATCGAAATTACTACCATAAAGTAGAGAATACCCGATTTGTAGACTGTCCATTGGAATAGCATCCCAATTAGTGACCTTCTTCTGGAATGTCCTTGTAATGCAATCGAAGAAAAAATTCCATTCCTTCCTGAGATTAGGTCTCTTTACACTGCCAAGCTTGTCAAGAGATTCCATGTAACCTATCTCCTGTAACATCTGTCTCAATTGAGGTTCAGCAACGTAAGTATAAGATGTATGTGTATCAAACCCCATTGTATCTCTGACATTTTGTGGAGTAATCACAAACTCTTGTTCTTCATACGTGAAGATGATGTTAGGAGTCCCATTCTCTCCTCCATCCACATAGACTGAGTTTTGCCAAAAAGTGGCAATTTGAGATGCAGAGAGAGTACCAGGTTCAACCAGAGCTTGTCCAATCTCTGAGTCTCTCAAGAAATTCTGCATAAGATGAAACGCTTCTGGAACACGTTCATGATAGAGTGGAGCTTCATAGTTGTTAGGGACAAACCATAGACCAAGAGCAGTGAATGGTTTAGAAGCCATTGAATCAAGAAATTTGCAGGAAATCTCTAAGAGAAATGTATGTAGGACAAGTGTTTGCGAAAATGCCCAAGTGAAAAGTGAGAAAACTGTGAGATGTAAAAAGTAAAATACAACCGTTTGAACACAAAAGTAATTAGAGTAATTAAAAACTCAATCTTTTGTGTATTCAAACACTCAACAGTTCCGAAATTAATGTGTGAGTGGGACACGATAATGGGTGAGTGGGTCACGTGCTTGTATTTTTAAGAAGTGTATTTTGCAAATATAACAATAAAATATTTGATTTTAAAAAAAAATCAAATAACACTCTTTTAAAATACCTGGACCCATTTAAAACCAGAATATGAATCGTTTACCTGTAACCATTAAGAATCAGAATACGAAGCGTTTTAGGACTTCGTTACTTACCCATCTCTATTTAAGGCCTAGAGATTTGTTCAGACTTGTTCACTATCTCTTTAACCTTTCATTTTCTCCTGAAAAGCAAAAACCCTTCACACAATACACCATTAAACAATGTCAAACCTTACCATCAAGGAAAAGAATCTCCATCTCGTGGAGAATAGAGATATCTTCAGTTATACGCGTGAAGAGTTTGATGCGTTTGACTGGGAAAGGCAGCTTGAAACTCTGTGGCTGCAGATGGATGCCGGTCTGGAAGAGATCGAGAGAGAAAAGCCTGCAAGAGTGATCGACATCGATGCTGCTCTCCAAGCAACATTAGCATGGCCTTCCTCGAAGGCATCCTCATCCAACACCACCAACCATTGTTAATGAATATGTCAGCAAAAATAACCTTATCCCTTCAACTTCCACCCAAATAAAGTGGCAAAGATGGGATCTGGGATGTTTGCTAACAATGGAGTGGTTTGGACTTGACCTTTTATTTTCCTGTTGAATAGATTAGCAGATAGAGAGAACAAAAAAGATGTAATACTTGCTTGTAATCTCTTTCTTATTATCAATGAAAAATCCTGTTTCTCTAATCTTATTCATTATGTTCTGCAAATTTTATGTTTATGAATTGTTCTTCAAAGAATTAAATCAAAGAAGAGAATATGAAAACTAATTAAAGTAATCATATAAGGAACAAATTCATCAACAATAATCACAATTAAATCAGGAACAGAACGATTAGGGATTCACTTATTAACAGTTGTCAAAAGCCCTATTTACTCTAAAATTTTCAAATTGTCCAATTGAAAATTTACCTCAGAGTACTAATCACAAATCAACAGCGTTTGTCAATTCTCCACCTTTATCACCGAAACCCTTTCAAAAATTGCACAGTTGTGAAAATATGTGTGTGTGAAGCAGAGTTTACCAAATCAATTTTTAGAGCATCTAATTTTTCATAAAATCCATAAAGTAAATCAATAAACACTGGATGCACAAACTGTCATAGTAAACACTGACTGTATGATGAAAGCTAAACTTTGTAGTAATCAATCTATATATACAGTAATATTTAATTTATTTTATACCCCCCCCCCCTTTTTTTTATTCTATTCATTCCAGTAATTAGAGGTTGGAGCCAGTCACCAAAAATTCAAAAATTTTAGCCCTTATCATCTTGATAAGTTCCTTGGTCATCCTAGTATTTGACTAGTCGCCAAAAATCAGAGAATTTTAGCACATATTATATACCAATAAGTTCCTGGGTCATCCTAGTCTCCAACATAATCTCAAAGGAGTATAGTTACCTATTTACATTTTCTTTGGGGTATTGCAGTAAGTATTTTATTCTACCAGAGTATAACTAACAGAGTTTAGAGTTCATCAACATCAGTAGTTATTCATGAAAGGCAATGCACATAGTATTTATAGACTCAGAGTTTAGGACAAAATAAACTAAGAGATGCTATAAATATGAACCAGTATCATGCTGTGTTAACTTTCTGCACAATCTAAGATTAGATCACAATAACTCAGAAAGATTCATGATTAATTGATGAGAATCATGCTTCATACACATTTCTTCATTGGTGTTTTCATTCAGACAAAAATCAACTCAGAGTTCACGGAGTTTATCAAACTTATTAACAGTGTATAACATACACGCATGCTGACAGAGTTTAACAGAGTTTGACAGTGAAAAACAGATTATCAGAGTATGCATAACAGAGTTCACTTAGCATTTAACAAATCAAGGAAATATGAGCAACACATTACATAAGTAAAATTTGAATATAACCAACATTCCTAGTCAGAACCAGAGACCATTCCTAGTTCATTGACCAGTCTTGTAAATGTAGCTTCACTCAATGGTTTGGTGAAGATATCTGCAAGCTGTTGTTCTGTAGACACAAAATGTAGTTCAATATTCCCTTCTTCCACATGTTCTCTGATGAAATGGTACCTAATGCTGATGTGCTTGGTCATTGAATGCTGTACTGGATTACCTGTCATAGCAATAGCACTTTGATTATCACAGTAAATTGGAATCTTACTGTACCTCAATCCATAATCCAGCAACTGATTCTTCATCCACAAGATCTGTGCACAGCAGCTACCAGCTGCAATATACTCTGCTTTAGCTGTAGATGTGGAAATTGATTTCTGTTTCTTGCTGTACCAAGAGACAAGTCTGTCACCAAGAAATTGACAACTTCCACTAGTGCTCTTTCTGTCAATCTTGCAGCCTGCAAAGTCTGCATCAGAATACCCAAGTAGCTTGAAATCTGATTCTCTGGGATACCACAGACCTAATGATATGGTGCCCTTGAGATACTTGAAGATTCTCTTCACATCTGTCAGATGTGGCTCTCTAGGATCTGCCTGAAACCTTGCACAAAGACAGGTTGCATACATGATGTCAGGCCTACTAACTGTCAAGTAAAGAAGAGATCCTATCATGCCCCTGTAGTTTGTCATATCCACTGAAACTCCTGTGTCTTTGTCCAATTTAGTTGCTGTTGCCATGGGAGTTGATGCAGATGAACAGTCAAGCATACCAAATTTCTTGAGAAGATTTCTGGTATATTTTGCTTGATTAATGAAGATACCATCATCTGTTTGTTTCACCTGTAGGCCTAGAAAATAACTAAGCTCTCCCATCATGCTCATTTGATATCTGGACTGTATGAGCTTGGCAAATTTCTTACAGAGTTTATCATTAGTAGACCCAAAGATAATTTCATCAACATATATCTGAACTAAAAGAAGGTCACTTCCTTGATTGAAATAAAACAGAGTTTTATCAATTGTACCTCTATTGAATCCACTTTCTAGAAGAAATTGAGCAAGTGTCTCATACCATGCTCTTGGTGCCTGCTTAAGTCCATATAGTGCCTTATCTAGCCTGTAGACATAATCTGGATATTTGGGGTCCACAAATCCTGGTGGTTGTTCAACAAACACTTCTTCTTCAAGCTTCCCATTCAGAAAAGCACTTTTCACATCCATCTGGAACACTTTGAATTTCTTGTGAGAGGCATATGCTAGAAAAATTTTGATTGCCTCCAATCTTGAAACTGGAGCAAATGTTTCATCATAGTCTATTCCTTTCTGCTGTGAATACCCTTTTGCTACCAGTCTAGCCTTGTTCCTTGTGATAACACCTTCACTGTCAGTCTTGTTTCTGAAAACCCATTTAGTACCAACAATAGATCTGTTCTTTGGCCTTGGTACAAGAGTCCAAACTTCATTCCTTCCAAATTCATTCAACTCTTCCTGCATTGCTGTTATCCAGTCAGCATCTTGAAGAGCTTCTCCCACTTTCTTTGGTTCATTCTTAGACAAGAATGCATGAAACAGACATTCACTTGCAGTGGCACTTCTTGTTTTTACTTTTGCATCTGGATCACCAATTATCAAATCAGGTGTATGTGATTTAGTCCATTTCCTAGCAGAAGGCAAATGACTTCTGTCAGCATGTGATCCTCCCCCTTGATCCATGCTCTCCTGATTTTGTTGTGATCTATCTTCGTTTTCTGAGACTCCCCCTGAACTTGACTGCACAGAGTCAGAATTTGAATTTTCAGAGTTTGAGTCATCAGAGTTTGATCCAGATTTTTCAGTTGACTCAGTATCAGTGTTTGAGTCTTCATCTTGATCATGCTCCCCCTCAACTGGTTCTTCCCTTTGTTGTGGCTGAGAAGTTTCTCCAGTGTTTACCAGTAGAGGTTCAAAATTTGTTTCAACAGAGCCTGTCAGAATTGTTTGATCAGAGTTTACTTCAAAAGAGTTTAAATCTTCATTTTCAAAGTTCAGTTGATCATATTCATCTTTGTCTCCAAGTCCAGTTATCTTCTTGTCATCAAACGACACATGTATAGATTCCATGATCACTTTAGTTCTCAGATTGTAAACTCTGAATGCCTTTGTTGACAGTGGATAGCCAACAAAAATTCCTTCATCTGCCTTTAGCTCAAACTTGGTCAACTGTTCAGGATGAGTCTTCAAAACAAAGCATTTGCACCCGAAAATATGAAAGTATTTCAGGTTAGGCTTCTTTTTCTTCACCATCTCATATGGTGTCTTTCCATGCTTATTGATCAGTGTAGCATTTTGAGTAAAACAAGCAGTTTGAACAGCTTCTGCCCAGAAATAAGTTGGCAATTTTGCTTCATCAAGCATAGTTCTGGCAGCTTCAATCAATGTTCTATTTTTCCTTTCAACTACACCATTTTATTGTGGTGTACCAGGTGCTGAAAATTCTTGCTTCACTCCATTGTCCTTGCAGAATTCTTCCATTCTTGCATTTCTGAACTCAGTTCCATTATCACTTCTGATGATTCTGACTTTGTTACTTGATCCTTTGTCCAGAAGCTTCACATGCTCTATCAGAGTTAATGTAGTTTCATCCTTCTTTGCTAGAAAATACACCCAAGTGAATCTAGTGTATTCATCAACAATGACTAAAGCATATTTCTTCCTTGCTATAGACATAACATTTACTGGACCAAAGAGATCAACATGCAGAAGATGATAAGGATCAGTGATTGAAAATTCTGTCTTGCTCTTGAAAGATGACTTCCTTTGTTTAGCCTTCTTACAGGAATCACATAGGCCATCAACATTTAATAGAGCCTTTGGGAGTCCTCTTACAAGATCCTTTCTGATCAATTCATTGATGTTGTTCAAGTTCAAATGTGAGAGTTTCTTGTGCCAATTCCAACTCTCTTCACTAGACATTCTTGTAGACAGGCAAACAGCTTTTCCAACAGAGTCTATCAAAAGCTTGATTTCATAAATGTTGTTTTGCCTATGACCAACTAGAACAACCTTTCCTGTAGATTTGCTGATAACTTCACAATATTCAGGTTGAAAATCTACATGATATCCCTTGTCACAGATTTGACTCACAGACAGCAAGTCATGCTTGAGTCCTGGGACATGAGCTACATTGTTGATGATGACATTTCCAAGATTAATATTGCCATATCCCAATGTTCTTCCTACATTGCCATCACCATATGAAACTTTTGGGCCAGCCTTCTCTTCATAGTCTGATAGCAGGGCTTTATTTCCAGTCATGTGTCCTGAACATCCACTGTCCACGACTAGGGTTGCCTCCCTGTTGCCCTGCAATCACAAGCAATTACTGAGGATTAGATTTAAGGATCCAGACTTGCTTGGATCCTTTGACATTCTTAACTTTGTTAGCTTTTGCAGCGGAATTAACATTATCAGAGTTTGAGCTAACAGTATCAGAGTTTACACTTGCAGTATTAACTTTAACCCATTTCAGATTGGGTTTTAGTTCATAGTAATTATGATAGATAGCATGATACTCTCTGCAAGTTTAAATGGAATGCCAAGTGCTTCCACAGTGTGTGCATAAAGTCTGTGGTTTAGTTCTAGCAAAATCTTTCTTTACCTCAGACTTGGAAGGTAAAGAATTTATATTTTTGTTTTTCTTGCAGAAATTTGCAAGATGCTTAGTACTACCACAGTTATGACATGTCTTTCTTGGAGCATAACTAGCAAGCATTGGTTTATTTCCTGAAGTAATGCCTACTTTTCCATTTCTGTTCTTATTTGACACTCTCTGTTTCTTAACAGATTTTAACTCCTTCAGTTTATGTTTGAGTTGTTTATCTGTCATTGAACAGATATTAACCTGTTTAACACTAGTTTTTACTGGTTCACTTTTAACAGCTTCTTTTTCATTTTCAAACAAAAATTTACTGGCTCCATGTACAAAATGAGGTCTGATTTTAACTTGATTTTGAAATCTAAGTTCATCTCCCTCATTATAACCTAGACCAACAGTGTCTGTTTGAAAAATCTGTTGAGTGTCCTTTCCAGAATTAGTCCAAGTCCTAATTTTCTTATTTGCTTCCTCCAACTCAGATTCTAGTTGTTTATATTTCTGAAGCAAATCCTGTTCTATAGAAACAGCATCATCTCTCTCTTTCTGAACTTGTTGCATGTTTTCAAGTTTTTCTTCAACAAGTTTATTTCTAACCTTAAGTTCAGAATTTTCAGATTTTATCCTCTCATTCTCTAAAGTCTGATCCCTATAACTTATATGCAATGACTTAAGATAAATTCTTAATTGAGCAATGTCATCAATATTATAAGCATAGGTAGTTAGAGGTACCTGATTTTCAGAAGTTTCTGATTCAGTAGTAGCCATGAGAGCATAGTTCACTTCTTCATCAGAATCTGAAGTGTCTGCCCAATCTCTGCCTTTAGTGTAGAGTACCTTTCCAGTTTTACCCTTCTTGCACTCAGGAGCATAGTGACCCATCTCTTTACACTTGTAGCATTGAATTTCAGACTTATCCTTCTTCCCCCTAGAATCTCTCTTATCAGACTTCCTGAAGCTTTTTCTGTCTTCATTTGAGTCTCTAGAAAACATTTTTCCTTTCTTGAAATTTTTGAAACCCATTTTTTTGAAGGTCTTCACCATCAACACAACCATTTTCCTCATTTCTTCTTCATCATCCTCAGAGTCAGATGATTCAGAAGAGTTTGAATCACAATCAGAGTCTGATGATTCACTTTCTGAGTGTATGACCAAAGCTTTTCCCTTCATTTTCCTTCTTGATGCCTCTTTCTTCTGAGGCTTCTCTTCAACATTAAGAGCAACAGACTTTGCCTTCCTGCTTGATCTCCTGTTTCTCTGCTCCATTTCCAATTCATGAGTTTTGAGCAGCCCATAGATTTCATCAATCTCTGTTTCAGCAAGATCATAGTTGTCTCTTTTTTTTGTTAGAGTAAATTATCTTTTATTATACTGCATTAAGTAGTAAATTCTATTAAAAAAATCTGAACAGCTACACATGGTTTATAAAAGATATATAAACTGTCCTAAATCTCCATTCATATTCTTTTGCAGGAAATGATCATTTGAGAAATGTGTTTGTAAATTTAGTTCAATTGATATTGAACTAAATATCAAGATTTATGATATTATGTTTCATCTAGATATTTAGTATTATTTTTGGTATATATGCATTCTGATTACCTCAGCCTAATCTGCATGCTCTTATTTTCATTGTCGATTCTTTCAATTTCTTTAGAAAGCTCCTAATTTTTTCCCACAAAATAGCAAAGAGTTACTTTTCATACGAATCTAGAATGTGTAAATAGATCATTGTAAGATTAAATTTACACACACAACCATTCAAAATATTATACCAAACCACAATTTATATATAAAGTCCACGAAGGCATTTAAGAGAAGAGAGTAATTGCCGCACATACCTGTAATATCTACACTAAAATTTTTAATTTTAAAGAAATTTATTTTGAACAATATATAGTACTTTAAAATATATAGGTAATTTGAAAAATCTTTAACAGAAAATATAAAAATCAATGGGAATTATACTAACATGTTTCTACTAGCATGTACCATCAGATCTGTACATTCTCAAGGGGGGTGAGAGAGAGAGAGAGGGAGGGAGAGAGAGAGAGAGAGAGAGAGAGAGAGAGAGAGAGAGAGAGAGAGAGAGAGAGAGAGAGAGAGAACATATGTAAGTGCAAATCCTAGGTAGCTAAATGTAGATCTGTGTTGTAGAATTTGTGTTTCAAGTTACATGACATATTTTCAGCAACAAATCATTATCATTTCACAAAAGCAGAAGCCCTATATATAAGCAGATGCTTTAACCAACAAAGGAAAGAAACTGGACAAAAGGAGAGACACAGAACTAATTACCAACCTCATGCTTTGCATCCCACAGCTTTGTTCTAGATATGTCCTGGTAGCTTTGCAGCTGCGTAGCTAAACTGCAACAAACCAAACTTTCATTTTTTTAATAACCCTAAAAGTACCCAACCTCCCAATGAAATAAAGACAAAGGTTGGAATTCTAGAGATGCTTCTAGTTGGCCCCAACCTCCCAACGAAATAAAGACAAAGGTTGGAATCCTTAGATCATCACAACATCAGAAAGAGCTTCAGCACATTGGGGGAGATAATCATGCCAGTAATGCAAGGAGCTCAAGGAATCTGGGCTAAAGATTGCATAAGAAGGAGATTGATAAGCTTACCTCTTTGACCACCCAACCACCAGATCCACGAGCGTCTAGAAAGCAATCAATTATGCACCAAATGGAATCAGGCTCGCCAACAAGAAAATTTCAACCAAAACCAACCTATCTACAACAAGATATTGACCAACTGAACTGGTCAAGAAATGAAGCAAGAAACTCGAGTCACCAAGGTGATACAGTTTCTATGCAATCAGGAACTGGTATTAGCCTAGATTCACAAATGGGGATAGAAATAACATGCCAAAATCATATCGAGCAGATGACTGGTCCTTTCCGACCTAAAGACCCTAATAAAGAAGTGAGTGATTCAATTTTCTATGTCATATAATATATGCCATTTAATATTATATAACATACTAACAGATCAAGTAACGAGGAAATGATCATTTTCATTTAGTTCAAGTGAAAATTTATAGCAACTTTTTGCATTTAGTTCTTTCTGTTTCCTTCGCCAAAGAACCAAATGAAATAATATTTTGGTATGGGAAATCTTTCTTCGTTACTTCAGTTGGCATTTATATTCTATTTATGAATAGAGAAACTACCTGCTTTAGGTCAAATTTATTATAATTAAGGGGATTGAACTACGTACAGTCCTACACTACATATGGTAAGAAGAACATGCTTACATTTAGTATTAAGAACATGCATTTGCATAAGTATGTACATGATAAGTAAATTCCCTATGTCTGTTTACATCAAATGATGCGTAACTAATTATATTATTTGTGTTGTGTACTGTAATAAGATGCAACAACTTTTCTTTTGTGACATATGCATTCAGGCCAGGATTTTATATATTAAAAAGAGTAGAAATTTGCTGTAGAGGTTTTACCATGTCAGCCTAAACTTTTTGATTGCTTGACAGAAGACAGATAATGAATTATACGGGAGAAAGCAAAGTGAGTGGGACTAACTTGCCGGTTGGATAGTCAATAATGAATTGTACAGCAAGAATGTTGTTTGGTTGGTTTAGGTAGTGCTCTTGTTCAGGATGATTTTCTGATCATAATTTAAGATCTTTAATGCATAGACATGTACTGTTAATTTGTTGGAAAGATGATTTTCTTCATGAGATTGAAGAAAATGTATCCACCGCTGCTATTTATAGTACATTATATTCCCTCCTAATTGCTTGCTGGTTCCTCACATACTAGCTATGAACAAAGCTTATCTGTCCTAAAACATGCAAAGGCCGACAAGAAGGGTATGATAACAAAAACCTCTATAATGTAAAACAAAAGTTTGATGTTAAAAAACTATGAGGCTTCCCAATAAAGATATTGTTTAAAAGGTGGTTGGATGAAGATGCTTACTTTTTTGAAAGATGCATATAATATTTTAAATTCGAAACCATTCAGCATTTGACATGGTTCTGTTGTAAAAGACGAGTGCCATTTTTTGTTATTTATTACTTGGAAAGTCTCACCATTGTTGTAGGTGTTTGTTTGTGGTCTATGTATCAAGAAAATAGGTGCTAATATCCCTCCTCCTCTCCTCTGGGTAAAGGTTACTCTGAGTCTGAGCCTTTTCTGCTTTGCAAGTACCAGTATAACTACTAAGCTTACTGTTTCCTCTGTATTCATTTTCATTTCTTGTGATTATATATTTATTCAGTTTTGTTTTTGTATTTGACATGCAAGGTCAGTCCGACAATAACTTCAGTTTTTGTTTTTGTTAATTTACTTTTAATTATCAGATATATGCTGAACCAAAGAGATTGGGTGCAGACGTGCAGTGTTTTTTTGGAGGTTGCAATTGTTATTTCTGTAGATAAATTCTTAGTTATTTCTTTTTCAGTTTATATCTGATGTTTACTCTGCTTCTTACTTCCTCTCGGTCAACTGATTAGTTAGAAGTTCTAAACATGTGGAATATCATGTGTCCTCTTCTTTTCCTATTTTTCAGTAACAGCTCTGAATAAGTATAGTGAATACGTTTACAGATGGATGCAGAAGTTATTTCAGCCGGTATAGTGAGAGAAGCTTTGGATGCAAGAGCGATATCTATGCAAGAAGTGAGAAAGCAGATTAGTCCTGAAGCTGCTCAGCTATTGTATGAAAGTTTGCGAGTAAAGAATATATCTTCAAAAGTTGAAGTACTCGATAACGATACTGCTTCTGCTTTAAGAAAGTTCTACCTTACATACTATGACTTCAGGGCATTGATACTGGACTATGTGTGTTTATATAGATTTATGGTGTGCAAGTCGACTATGTGTTTCGACTTTGGATTTATGCATTAGATGTAAGATGATCTTATGGTATAAGCCGACTTTGTTTGGGCTTTATTGACATAATGTGATTTCTGGTTTGATATGCTTTTGTGTTGGTTAATTGAAATTTCAGACAAGATATATATTGTAAATTGGACTAATACAAAGTGTTGCACATAAATGTTGCTAAAAAATCTAAATGTATTACAGTAGGAACAAAAGTGTTGCATATAAATGTTGCTAAAAAACCAAAAGCATTACAATAGGGGAGAAAATGTTACATGAAAATGTTGCAATAAATTGACTTTGCAACACTTTTAACTAAAATATGTTACAAAATGGTGTTGCAATAGTCTATTGCAACATCATAAAAGTGTCACTAAACATGACAAAAGTGTTGCACTAAAGGGGATATTGTAATACTTTAAAATGTTGTAATAAGTAGGTAAAACGTTGCTATAGGGGTCTATTGCAACGGCAGCAGATGCAACACTGAATTTTGGCAAAAACTTTGCAAAAACCTCTATTGTAACACATTTGGGGTCTAATATGACACTTTTTTGGCGTTGCAATAGCCCATATTTGGTGTAGAGTATTTAATTGTTTTACTCTATTACCCTTAATGATTTAACTTAATTATAAAAGAACAAAACACAATCTTTAAAATATTGCACGCATCTCTTCCCAACATTTTCCTTAAATAATAACTAACCAATTACCTTTTTCAGCTATTACCTTTTCTAACTTTTCTAATTAAAATCTCTTTTTTCCAAAATATGGTCATTCTAATTAATGAAATAAACTAATAATGTTATAATTACTAATAACTAATTGATTACCTTTTACAACTAAAAGGTAATATTTTTAAAAAATATGATCATTCTATTTAATTAAATAAACTAATAATATTATAATTACTAATAACTAACTGATTACCTTTTCGAGCTAAAAGGTAATATCTTTTCTATACACCTAAATAATAAATAAGCAATTATCTTTTTCAGCTATTACCTTTTCTACATTTTCTAGCTTTTCTAACTAAATCTCTTCTTTCCAAAAATATGACCGTTCTAATTAATGTAATAAACTAATAATATTATAATTACTAATAACTGGCTGATTATCTTTTTCGGCTAGGTAATATTTTTTTGGGATATTTACAAAAAATATATATGTTTTTAACTTTCTTTTACGTTTTACTATCATTAACTTCCTCTTTCAATTCTATACTTTCACTTTTACAAAAATACTACCAACTTTGTTTTTAACTTTTTAATTTTCTAAAAATACGTTTTGCAACCTTTGCAACCTCATTTGCAACTTCAGGGCGGCGCCAGCCGTGTGAGTTGCAAATGAGGTTACAACTGAAAACTGGAAGTTGCAAATGAGGTTGCAACTGAGAACTGGAAGTTGCAAATAAGGTTACAAATGAGGTTGCAACTGAAAACTGGAGGTTGCAAATGAGGTTGCAAACGTTGCAACTGAAAACTGGAAGTTGCAAATGAGGAGCAAACGAATTTCTGATTGTAAGTTCCAGTTTTTAATTGTCATTTTCGACCTATGTTTTGAAATATATATATATATATATATATATATATATATATATATATATATATATATATATATATATATATATATATATATATATCTTTGGGTTGTTACTATGATTTTCTCTCTTAATGGTATCAGAGCCAACCGGTAATCATTGAGTTATTGAATTTCTATGCCAAGTAATTAGCTCATTAATTGTGTTTACAAACTGCTTCTGATTATCTCTTAGTTATTCTGCTATATTTAGTCACCAATCTTACTTAGAACCACCTACCACCTAGTGTCGTTGCCAGGAATCCGTTGTAAGTCTCAGAGTGGAGCAGTATAGGATAAGGGCGTAAGACTTAAGTATGTGTAGGTATTAGTTTGCTTAAGGTAAGAAGGTATGAACTAAGTTCCCCAGAATCACTAGTGATAAAGAGAAACGGTTAAAACAAAATTAATGAATAGACTATTTAGGTTGATAAGTGGATTTTTATCCACTTGGATCGCTTCATTTTTGGCTTAAATTGATCGCTTGTACCTCAAGTATTTATGTGTTTTAATGTGTTTTTATGGAGATTGTGCAAGGCATTGTTTCTATGTAGGTGTGGAGTTTTCAGGGATTATATGGTGTTTTTAAAGTCAAAGAAACAAGTGTTGGAAGTTGCATTTGAATTCGGCAAAGAAATCAGCAAGAACAAGAAGAAATTTCTGCTGAGTAAAGAGTCAGGCACGGGCGCGCCTGATTTGTATTGATTCTGAGCGCGGGCATGCTTGGCAAGTGTTTCAGAAATCCTATGCGCGCGGGCGCGCCTGAAATATATGTGTGGTGCGCGCGGCCGCGCCTGCCACCGCCAGAATCTGCCAGAAGCTGTTGGAAACCCATTCTGACAAGGAAATTGCATTGTTTTCTAATTCTAATCATTGTGGAATCACATGAATGGCCAGAAACTTCCAGAATCAGATCTATACATGGAATTTGCAATTCTATTTTCATTCAAGAACGGAAATTGCCACAATTCTATTCCAACTCAAAGATGGCAATTGCTTGATGAAGAGGCAACTTGGGGCTATAAATACACATCTTGGGGGACAAAAAAAACACACACATCATTACATATCAATTACTTAGATTTATTTGTATCTTTTCATACTTTATTTTTATCATGGTTTCATCAGATCCCATGATGATGAAAGGTTCAATTATGAACTAATCGTTGTCATGGAGTCCTAACGGATTTATTTATGAAATTTAGTAGTTGATTGCCTTATTGATATGTGTGTGATGAATTATTGATATCCTTGTATGGCCGTGCTTATTCTTCTTTGATGCGTCACGAACATCTAAGTTGCCTTGTTAATTTCTAGTGAATGTGAAAGTGGATCTAGAGATTTAGCACTTGCCATGCTAGCATAAGTTTGTGGATTATATTCATGATTGTGGTGTGATTTGAACTATCTCATACTACCTTATATAATCTTAATAGATAACTTGTCCTTAAACCATTATGTTTTCAAATCTTATAGACATATAGGGTCTAAGCATAATTGATGTCTACATAGCTTCTATATATCTTGTGGTTGATGTGTAGTTTGGTATGCGTATGTCGAAAGATAGCGTGTACTAATTTCGTGTTATCTGATTAGTTATCAACTCATCACATATATTGATTAAGGCATGATCTCTAAAGGAAGTATTTAATGAAGTTAGGATCCCATGTTTTATTCCCATATAAGTAAATCGAATTTAATTCTCGTTAGCTAGTTAATTGTTAGTTAATAATCTGTTTTAGTAGATAATCAATACTCAAATTGTTATTTGTCTTAGCAGTGGATAAAAACCATACATCGGTGCATAGGTACATTAATTGAATTGAACGCCAAACTAGATCTCTGTTGGAACGAACTTGACTTACTTATATATTACTTGTGACAACGTGCGCTTGCATTATTTTGTGCTAACAAAGTTGTTTCTTCTTCTTGGGCTTTTGTTAATACATTTAATGTTTTACTACAGCAATTGTATTTACAATTATCTTTACATCCTATTGTAATGTTTGGGTTATTACTATCACTATCTGTATTATTACTAGTAGTAGATAGGGATGGAATATCTGAATTTAATTCGTTATTACTACTGCCTTCATTTTCTATTCTCATTAATTGGAGAATTAATGCAGTGTCTTCATTAGAGATGTTTAATTGGTTAAGTTTATCTTTAACTTTACATTCATTTTTATAATGACATGATTTGCCACAATTGTGACAAATAATTTTGCTTTTATCAAATTTTTTAGTAAATTTCTGATTATTGTTAAATGTTTTCTTTTTAAACTTTTGAGGTTTTTGTAATATTCTTCCTTATTTTCTTTCTTAATATATTTACTAAATTTCTTATGTTTATGAATTTTAGATTTATTCCTTGATGGAGCTATAGGGGCAAACCATATTGCTCGCAAAAAGTTCCTAACTCATATTTAGCTTTCTTTTTATCTTTGTTAATTTGTTTAGTAATTTTATGATCAATACACATTTTTAATCCTATTTTTTGTATTACACTTATTATTTCACCATATGTTAATTCACCATAATTTATAATTCCTAAATTTTTACTTAATTCTTCACGAATTTTATGTGCAAATAGATTAGGTAAACCATTAACGAATTTTTCTTTTCAAAATGGTTTATTACTATCATCTCGCATCATGACTCTGGATAAAAAGACATCCTTGTACCATCTAAAATCACTTAGAGTTGGACAAGTTAGATTACTAAGTTGATCATGAATTCTTTCAGTGATATTACTAGGGGTTCCTATGAAATGTTTTATTATTGTATAAATTAATGTGTTGACTCCATCAGATGGACATATTGACTCCTCTAATATTGGATTACCATCATTATCTAACTGATAAGCATTAATTATAGCAAATCGACTATCTTCAGTGAGATGTTTTTCCCACCAAGATCTAAGGGTTCCTGTGAACCCAGTAGCTAGAATTTCAACTATTTCACTTTGATTTAGATGTTCAAATGTCGGTATGTAACTATTAGCTACCATAGACATATGATTTAATTTGTTTAATATTTCTTGTTCACTTAGGCCATCAATATTCCATTCATACATTTTCTTAGCTGAAACAGAAAATTGATTATCTAGGTTTCTTTCTTCAAATTGTAAGTCAGGAGGGGTTGGTCTAGAATACCAATTTTTAGTTTGGCTTGTGATATTAGGTTTGTTAAAACTTAATTTATTAAATTGATTCTTTATTTCATGAAATGTAGAATCACTATCATTATTAGAACTTTCATGAAAGCCTAAGACTTTTATAGCTTTACTAGATTCTGGGGTATTTGGAACTTCTAACCTTTTAAATTATTTATCTAATGTTTTAATTAAGGTCTTGTCTTTATCAGGTAGACTTAAATTTTCTCTTTTACTAGGTAAATTTATTAAGGATTTTTCTTCATTATTTTGGATGGATTCTTGTTTAATAATATTTGGATCCAAATATTGTTGAATATGTGGATCTTTAATCTTATCTTCAATTTTATCTAATTGTTTACCTATGGTGACTAGATATTGATTTGTGAAATTATTTTGTTCAATTAATTTCTTTTCATCATTTTTACCATCAGATCTCTTAAATGGTGAAGCCGTAACTGAAGTATCTTTGACTGGGATAATTATTGTTTCTGTTGGGGGATGACTGGATGAGACTTTTGATCTATCTTCTTTTATCCATTGTGTTTTAGTAATTACATTGCATTTACCATGATATTTTTCATACCAATTATAAAAAGTAATAATTAATTTTTCTTTACTTAAAAATTTCTTCCATTTGTTAACTATTTTTTCCCTTTCTTCGGGACTATGATTCTCTCTTAATGGTATCAGAGCCAACCGGTAATCATTGAGTTATTGAATTTCTATGCCAAGTAATTTGCTCATTAATTGTGTTTACAAACTGCTTCTGATTATCTCTTAGTTATTCTGCTATATTTAGTCACCAATCTTACTTAGAACCACCTACCACCTAGTGTCGTTGCCAGGAATCCGTTGTAAGTCTCAGAGTGGAGCAGTATAGGATAAGGGTGTAAGACTTTAGTATGTGTAGGTATGAGTTTGCTTAAGGTAAGAAGGTATGAACTAAGTTCCCTAGAATCACTAGTGATAAAGAGAAACAGTTAAAACAAAATGAATGAATAGACTATTTAGGTCTAGTTCTTCAGTTAGCTCAAGGTCACCGTCACCGATGACTCCAATTCCGTCAATCCCAGATTTCATTAATCAGGAAGAACATAGTTATGAAAACATTAGTCAAGACTTAGGTAATTGGAATATACCCAGTATAGATCCAAAACAAATCTATCAGTCAACTTTTACAGATAATTTTAAAACTAATTACAATGTTAAAACTGTAGAAAAAATTTATGCTATTAACAAAGAACTTGAAAACTGTTCTGTTAGGCCGAATACACAATTAATAATCAAATTCGTATGAGAGTTTAACAAATAAGACGTTTATGCACTTAAAAACTTCTGGTATTAAAACCTCTTCGTGATGTAAACTATCACAAAGAGCTGCTAGGTTACAATAAAGATATTTCGTTACACGATACCCTTCTAGGGTTAACCTAACTGTATTTATAAAACATACAGCTTCGATACAATCTCTAATTGATATTCCTAATAATCAGCTATACAATGATATCAATTACAGATTGTCACACGTCTCCTAAGTCAGCTCGATCTCTTTGATAGCTATCTAATCTTCAAAGATATCGCTTCCATATCAATCTTCAATTGATCTCTAATATCTTCTGTTGACTCCGTACGCGCTGCTCCCAGACAGACTTTACTAAACTCTGTCCAGCTCCCGCCTGTCAGAGCTTACACTAAACTCTGACCGCTTCCAACTAAACTCTGATAATTCACTGTAACACTTAAACACTGATTAAAACACATCAATTATATTTAACAATCTCCCACAACTTGTTCATTAGCAAAAATGCACAAGTTAATAATAGTAATTGATGATGTCAAAACAAATAGACAAATACAGTGTTTATACAAATTCAGAGTTTAAGCTTCTACTTAACAAAATCTACAGAGAATAAGAAAATCCTTACAGATTTCAATCTCTTATCTCTTCAAGATCTGGTGTAGCTCTGAGATAATCTATGAGCAATCTTCTTTCTGCATTTTCAAGCTCAATCTTCATAGCTTCTTTAATCTCTCTGAGCTGAGGATCACTCTCATCTGTCTGATAGATAGCAGCTCTAAGATCATAGATTTTGTTTCTTCTCATCTCATTTCCCAGTCTGATAAATTTGACTTCTTCTGACTGTGAATTGAAGTCAAGTACTGTGATTCCCAAATCAGTCTTTAATTTTGCAGTACCATTCTTCATTTCAATAAGATTTCCATTCCAATCCCTGTACTTAGGAACATATCTGCTTTTATACTTCTCTCCTCTGATTGCCAAATTCTGAAGCATCCTCTTTCTGATCACATTTGCAATTGATTGAGTCCTTTGACTATTCACCTTCAAAAGATATAGAACATATTCTAATTCTTCCCAATATTTCAAGCCAATATTATTCTCACCAATTCTAAATACTGTCCCATCAGTCATGAAGTACAAGAGAAAGTCCTTCTTTAAACTCTTCTGATAAACTAACTGTACCGATTCCAGTCTGTCCAAACTCTCTTGAGTGACACCACGACCTGGAACAGCCAGTGAAGAAGGATCTCTAGGACCAGTATATTGCCTTTTGTCCTTGTGTGAACCTAGTCCACCCTTATTGTTTCCAACTTTACCAGACAAGGCTCTTCCATCAGAAATATTCATAGAAACTCCAGATAATATATTTGGATCATGAATTGTTCCTTTCCCAAAAACTGATTTCAACTGAGAATATTGTAAAGGTGGTCACAACTTGTGATGCAACAGAAGTTGTAACTTTCTTCTGTAAACTTTCTCCTTCAATGCTTTTCAGCTTGAGTTGAGCTTCTGCTGCCATTGTTTCCTTTGAAAACTGAGATCTTTGACTAACATCAGCCTTTTCCTTGATCACAACACCTTTAACAACAGGCCTAGGAGCTTTTCCTCTTTTTAACTTTCCAGACTTTAAAGCCTTGAGATGTTCTTCTTGTAAACTCTTTTCTTCAGCTTTAATGTCCTCAATTGTAACTCCTTCCTCATTCTCTTCAATAAACAACTTAGCAGCCAATTCTTCATCAGTCTGTGGATTAGAAGGTAATAGCAAACTCTTGGTCTTTGAAGTACCTTGAGTATCAGTATTTATCCCAACAAACTGTGATTTAGAGGACTTGCTAGTTTTTAGTGTTTGAAATTCTTCAGTTTTGCTCTTTCCTTTACTACTTGCTCCTCCATCTCCAGCACTATCCCTTCTGATCAGAGTTTGAGATTGCTTGCATTTGTCTTTAGCAACTCTCTCCCCCTTTTTGACATCATCAGGCATAAGAATAGATGTAATTAACTCCAAGGAGGTAGCAATAGAATCAAGCTTTAAGGACATATCATTCTGATTTTGTTCAACTTTGCTCAGCCTGTGAGACAAAGTTTCTTGATTCTGAGTAAGATATTGAAATTTATTCTTGTTGTCAAGTTTAAGCATATCAGCTCCTCTAACAACATCACCTCGAACATTAGAGATTGCCATTTGACATAGATCAAATCTAGAGTTGAGAGTCTTCACTTGTACAACTGTAGCCTTGAGACAAGATAAAATCTCTGGATTTGTAATTGTTCTGGAGGTTCTCTTGACAAATTCAGCTGCTCTTGCAGAAGGAAAGATACAAGTGTCCTTGTACCAGTCAGTTGAAAATTATTCAAGGTATTCTTCTTCAGCATCTGTTTGATTTGAAGGACCAGAAAAATCCTTAACCTTAGCATCAGTCTGGACTGGTAAACTCTGAGAAGAGCTTGGCTCAGTATTCCCTTCAGTTTCATCTCCAACCTCAGCTTCAACATGATGTGTGGTTGGAGGAACTGGAATAGATGCATCAACAGTGCCAATAACATCCTCTGCAACAGGTTTAGTAGTAGAGTCAACAACAGGTTGTACAACATCCTCTGCAGATTTCACAATTGTCTCAGAGTTTATCTCCTTAGGTTGTTGATCAATCTCATCTCCTCCTTCAGCAGTCTGGTGAGCATCTGAGAGTAATTCAGTATGTGATGCTACAGTTTCAGAAAGAACAACTGTAGGTTGATCAGCTGCACCAGTATCAGAGATAGGATCAGAAAATGGCATGAATGAATCAAGAATATAATTCATTGGAGAAAAGCCATCTCTAGTATCCTCTTCTGCAGGCATTTCAACCTCTTTCAGCCTCAACAGTAGGTGTTTGCTGGGAAACTACCTCTGGAGCTTCAACATCTTCATCAGCAGAATCAGAGATTACTAGTTTTCTTCTCTTAGCTAGAGGCACTTCATCTGAATCCTCTTTACTAGTTTCTGTCACCACTGAGGGTGACTTAGGTCTTTTTGCTTTTTGTTTCATTCTTCTAGTATAAACAGCTCCAGGAGTTGTCTGTTTTGCTTTGAGTTGTGCCTCTATTGTCTTCTTTACTCTTGCATGTCTTTCAGTGTTTGCTGCTGATTTCCTTACTTTGCCTCTGTGTGCTTTAGGCTGTGGTTGTGGTTGAGATTGTGATGGTTCAGAGTTTATTTGTGAAGTGTGTGAAGATTGTTTGGTGATTGGAGGTTGAGTAGGTGCAGTGTGGGTAGGTGATGTAGGTGGTTCAGTGTTTAGAGGTTCTGGTTGTGGTTGGTCTTGAGGTTGGTTAAGAAAATTTTGCAAAGCAAGTGGCAGAACAAACGCAGGTAGATGTTCTTTACCAGCATCCTTATTAGTCATATCAGAGAATATTCTCTTGTTGACTCTAAAGGGCTGAATTTCATCAGTTTCAGCTATCTCTAAACCAGACACACAAGCAGTAAATAGCATTTGACAAAAACGAGCAAAATAAACTGTAGTAGACTCTGACAGTTTATCACCTAGATTCATCAGAACATATCTACCAAAATCGAAATTACTACCATAAAGTAGAGAATACCCGATTTGTAGACTGTCCATTGGAATAGCATCCCAATTACTGACCTTCTTCTGGAATGTCCTTGTAATGCAATCGAAGAAAAAATTCCATTCCTTCCTGAGATTAGGTCTCTTTACACTGCCAAGCTTGTCAAGAGATTCCATGTAACCTATCTCCTGTAACATCTGTCTCAATTGAGGTTCAGCAACGTAAGTATAAGATGTATGTGTATCAAACCCCATTGTATCTCTGACAGTTTGTGGAGTAATCACAAACTCTTGTTCTTCATACGTGAAGATGATGTTAGGAGTCCCATTCTATCCTCCATCCACATAGACTGAGTTTTGCCAAAAAGTGGCAATTTGAGATGCAGAAAGAGTACCAGGTTCAACCAGAGCTTGTCCAATCTCGGAGTCTCTCAAGAAATTCTGCATAAGATGAAACGCTTCTGGAACACGTTCATGATAGAGTGGAGCTTCATAGTTGTTAGGGACAAACCGTAGACCAAGAGCAGTGAATGGTTTAGAAGCCATTGAATCAAGAAATTTGCAGGAAATCTCTAAGAGAAATGTATGTAGGAAAAGTGTTTGCGAAAATGCCCAAGTGAAAAGTGAGAAAACTGTGAGATGTAAAAAGTAAAATACAACCGTTTGAACACAAAAGTAATTAGAGTAATTAAAAACTCAATCTTTTGTGTATTCAAACACTCAACAATTCCGAAATTAATGTGTGAGTGGGACACGATAATGGGTGAGTGGGTCACGTGCTTGTATTTTTAAGAAGTGTATTTTGCAAATATAACAATAAAATATTTGATTTTAAAAAAAAAATCAAATAACACTCTTTTAAAATACCTGGACCCATTTAAAACCAGAATATGAATCGTTTACCTGTAACTATTAAGAATCAGAATACGAAGCGTTTTAGGACTTCGTTACTTACCCATCTCTATTTAAGGCCTAGAGATTTGTTCAGACTTGTTCACTATCTCTTTAACCTTTCATTTTCTCCTGAAAAGCAAAAACCCTTCACACAATACACCATTAAACAATGTCAAACCTTACCATCAAGGAAAAGAATCTCCATCTCGTGGAGAATAGAGATATCTTCAGTTATACGCGTGAAGAGTTTGATGCGTTTGACTGGGAAAGGCAGCTTGAAACTCTGTGGCTGTAGATGGATGCCGGTCTGGAAGAGATCGAGAGAGAAAAGCCTGCAAGAGTGATCGACATCGATGCTGCTCTCCAAGCAACATTAGCATGGCTTTCCTCGAAGGCATCCTCATCCAACACCACCAACCATTGTTAATGAATATGTCAGCAAAAATAACCTTATCCCTTCAACTTCCACCCAAATAAAGTGGCAAAGATGGGATCTGGGATGTTTGCTAACAATGGAGTGGTTTGGACTTGACCTTTTATTTTCCTGTTGAATAGATTAGCAGATAGAGAGAACAAAAAAGATGTAATACTTGCTTGTAATCTCTTTCTTATTATCAATGAAAAATCCTGTTTCTCTAATCTTATTCATTATGTTCTGCAAATTTTATGTTTATGAATTGTTCTTCAAAGAATTAAATCAAAGAAGAGAATATGAAAACTAATTAAAGTAATCATATAAGGAACAAATTCATCAACAATAATCACAATTAAATCAGGAACAGAACGATTAGGGATTCACTTATTAACAGTTGTCAAAAGCCCTATTTACTCTAAAATTTTCAAATTGTCCAACTGAAAATTTACCTCAGAGTACTAATCACAAATCAACAGCGTTTGTCAATTCTCCAACTTTATCACCGAAACCCTTTCAAAAATTGCACAGTTGTGAAAATATGTGTGTGTGAAGCAGAGTTTACCAAATCAATTTTTAGAGCATCTAATTTTTCATAAAATCCATAAAGTAAATCAATAAACACTGGATGCACAAACTGTCATAGTAAACACTGACTGTATGATGAAAGCTAAACTTTGTAGTAATCAATCTATATATACAGTAATATTTAATTTATTTTATACCCCCCCTTTTTTTTATTCTATTCATTCCAGTAATTAGAGGTTGGAGCCAGTCACCAAAAATTCAAAAATTTTAGCCCTTATCATCTTGATAAGTTCCTTGGTCATCCTAGTATTTGACTAGTCGCCAAAAATCAGAGAATTTTAGCACATATTATATACCAATAAGTTCCTGGGTCATCCTAGTCTCCAACATAATCTCAAAGGAGTATAGTTACCTATTTACATTTTCTTTGGGGTATTGCAGTAAGTATTTTATTCTACCAGAGTATAACTAACAGAGTTTAGAGTTCATCAACATCAGTAGTTATTCATGAAAGGCAATGCACATAGTATTTATAGACTCAGAGTTTAGGACAAAATAAACTAAGAGATGCTATAAATATGAACCAGTATCATGCTGTGTTAACTTTCTGCACAATCTAAGATTAGATCACAATAACTCAGAAAGATTCATGATTAATTGATGAGAATCATGCTTCATACACATTTCTTCATTGGTGTTTTCATTCAGACAAAAATCAACTCAGAGTTCACGGAGTTTATCAAACTTATTAACAGTGTATAACATACAGGCATGCTGACAGAGTTTAACAGAGTTTGACAGTGAAAAACAGATTATCAGAGTATGCATAACAGAGTTCACTTAGCATTTAACAAATCAAGGAAATATGAGCAACACATTACATAAGTAAAATTTGAATCTAACCAACATTCCTAGTCAGAACCAGAGACCATTCCTAGTTCATTGACCAGTCTTGTAAATGTAGCTTCACTCAATGGTTTGGTGAAGATATCTGCAAGCTGTTGTTCTGTAGACACAAAATGTAGTTCAATATTCCCTTCTTCCACATGTTCTCTGATGAAATGGTACCTAATGCTGATGTGCTTGGTCATTGAATGCTGTACTGGATTACCTGTCATAGCAATAGCACTTTGATTATCACAGTAAATTGGAATCTTACTGTACCTCAATCCATAATCCAGCAACTGATTCTTCATCCACAAGATCTGTGCACAGCAGCTACCAGCTGCAATATACTCCGCTTTAGCTGTAGATGTGGAAATTGATTTCTGTTTCTTGCTGTACCAAGAGACAAGTCTGTCACCAAGAAATTGACAACTTCCACTAGTGCTCTTTCTGTCAATCTTGCAGCCTGCAAAGTCTGCATCAGAATACCCAAGTAGCTTGAAATCTGATTCTCTGGGATACCACAGACCTAATGATATGGTGCCCTTGAGATACTTGAAGATTCTCTTCACAGCTGTCAGATGTGGCTCTCTAGGATCTGCCTGAAACCTTGCACAAAGACAGGTTGCATACATGATGTCAGGCCTACTAACTGTCAAGTAAAGAAGAGATCCTATCATGCCCCTGTAGTTTGTCATATCCACTGAAACTCCTGTGTCTTTGTCCAATTTAGTTGCTGTTGCCATGGGAGTTGATGCAGATGAACAGTCAAGCATACCAAATTTCTTGAGAAGATTTCTGGTATATTTTGCTTGATTAATGAAGATACCATCATCTGTTTGTTTCACCTGTAGGCCTAGAAAATAACTAAGCTCTCCCATCATGCTCATTTGATATCTGGACTGCATGAGCTTGGCAAATTTCTTACAGAGTTTATCATTAGTAGACCCAAAGATAATTTCATCAACATATATCTGAACTAAAAGAAGGTCACTTCCTTGATTGAAATAAAACAGAGTTTTATCAATTGTACCTCTATTGAATCCACTTTCTAGAAGAAATTGAGCAAGTGTCTCATACCATGCTCTTGGTGCCTGCTTAAGTCCATATAGTGCCTTATCTAGCCTGTAGACATAATCTGGATATTTGGGGTCCACAAATCCTGGTGGTTGTTCAACAAACACTTCTTCTTCAAGCTTCCCATTCAGAAAAGCACTTTTCACATCCATCTGGAACACTTTGAATTTCTTGTGAGAGGCATATGCTAGAAAAATTTTGATTGCCTCCAATCTTGCAACTGGAGCAAATGTTTCATCATAGTCTATTCCTTTCTGCTGTGAATAGCCTTTTGCTACCAGTCTAGCCTTGTTCCTTGTGATAACACCTTCACTGTCAGTCTTGTTTCTGAAAACCCATTTAGTACCAACAATAGATCTGTTCTTTGGCCTTGGTACAAGAGTCCAAACTTCATTCCTTCCAAATTCATTCAACTCTTCCTGCATTGCTGTTATCCAGTCAGCATCTTGAAGAGCTTCTCCCACTTTCTTTGGTTCATTCTTAGACAAGAATGCATGAAACAGACATTCACTTGCAGTGGCACTTCTTGTTTTTACTTTTGCATCTGGATCACCAATTATCAAATCAGGTGTATGTGATTTAGTCCATTTCCTAGCAGAAGGCAAATGACTTCTGTCAGCATGTGATCCTCCCCCTTGATCCATGCTCTCCTGATTTTGTTGTGATCTATCTTCGTTTTCTGAGACTCCCCCTGAACTTGACTGCACAGAGTTAGAATTTGAATTTTCAGAGTTTGAGTCATCAGAGTTTGATCCAGATTTTTCAGTTGACTCAGTATCAGTGTTTGAGTCTTCATCTTGATCATGCTCCCCCTCAACTGGTTCTTCCCTTTGTTGTGGCTGAGAAGTTTCTCCAGTGTTTACCAGTAGAGGTTCAGAATTTGTTTCAACAGAGTCTGTCAGAATTGTTTGATCAGAGTTTAAATCTTCATTTTCAAAGTTCAGTTGATCATATTCATCTTTGTCTCCAAGTCCAGTTATCTTCTTGTCATCAAACGACACATGTATAGATTCCATGATCACTTTAGTTCTCAGATTGTAAACTCTGAATGCCTTTGTTGACAGTGGATAGCCAACAAAAATTCCTTCATCTGCCTTTAGCTCAAACTTGGTCAACTGTTCAGGATGAGTCTTCAAAACAAAGCATTTGCACCCGAAAATATGAAAGTATTTCAGGTTAGGCTTCTTTTTCTTCACCATCTCATATGGTGTCTTTCCATGCTTATTGATCAGTGTAGCATTTTGAGTAAAACAAACAGTTTGAACAGCTTCTGTCCAGAAATAAGTTGGCAATTTTGCTTCATCAAGCATAGTTCTGGCAGCTTCAATCAAGGTTCTATTTTTCCTTTCAACTACACCATTTTATTGTGGTGTACCAGGTGCTGAAAATTCTTGCTTCACTCCATTGTCCTTGCAGAATTCTTCCATTCTTGCATTTCTGAACTCAGTTCCATTATCACTTCTGATGATTCTGACTTTGTTACTTGATCCTTTGTCCAGAAGCTTCACATGCTCTATCAGAGTTAATGTAGTTTCATCCTTCTTTGCTACAAAATACACCCAAGTGAATCTAGTGTATTCATCAACAATGACTAAAGCATATTTCTTCCTTGCTATAGACATAACATTTACTGGACCAAAGAGATCAACATGCAGAAGATGATAAGGATCAGTGATTGAAAATTCTGTCTTGCTCTTGAAAGATGACTTCCTTTGTTTATCCTTCTGACAGGAATCACATAGGCCATCAACATTTAACAGAGCCTTTGGGAGTCCTCTTACAAGAACCTTTCTGATCAATTCATTGATGTTGTTCAAGTTCAAATGTGAGAGTTTCTTGTGCCAATTCCAACTCTCTTCACTAGACATTCTTGTAGACAGGCAAACAGCTTTTCCAACAGAGTCTATCAAAAGCTTGATTTCATAAATGTTGTTTTGCCTATGACCAACTAGAACAACCTTTCCTGTAGATTTGCTGATAACTTCACAATATTCAGGTTGAAAATCTACATGATATCCCTTGTCACAGATTTGACTCACAGACAGCAAGTCATGCTTGAGTCCTGGGACATGAGCTACATTGTTGATGATGACATTTCCAAGATTAATATTGCCATATCCCAATGTTCTTCCTACATTGCCATCACCATATGAAACTTTTGGGCCAGCCTTCTCTTCATAGTCTGATAGCAGGGCTTTATTTCCAGTCATGTGTCCTGAACATCCACTGTCCACGACTAGGGTTGCCTCCCTGTTGCCCTGCAATCACAAGCAATTACTGAGGATTAGATTTAAGGATCCAGACTTGCTTGGATCCTTTGACATTCTTAACTTTGTTATCTTTTGCAGCGGAATTAACATTATCAGAGTTTGAGCTAACAGTATCAGAGTTTACACTTGCAGTATTAACTTTAACCCATTTCAGATTGGGTTTCAGTTCATAGTAATTATGATAGATAGCATGATACTCTCTGCAAGTATAAATGGAATGCCAAGTGCTTCCACAGTGTGTGCATAAAGTCTGTGGTTTAGTTCTAGCAAAATCTTTCTTTACCTCAGACTTGGAAGGTAAAGAATTTATATTTTTGTTTTTCTTGCAGAAATTTGCAAGATGCTTAGTACTACCACAGTTATGACATGTCTTTCTTGGAGCATAACTAGCAAGCATTGGTTTATTTCCTGAAGTAATGCCTACTTTTCCATTTCTGTTCTTATTTGACACTCTCTGTTTCTTAACAGATTTTAACTCCTTCAGTTTATGTTTGAGTTGTTTATCTGTCATTGAACAGATATTAACCTGTTTAACACTAGTTTTTACTGGTTCACTTTTAACAGCTTCTTTTTCATTTTTAAACAAAAATTTACTGGCTCCATGTACAAAATGAGGTCTGATTTTAACTTGATTTTAAAATCTAAGTTCATCTCCCTCATTATAACCTAGACCAACAGTGTCTGTTTGAAAAATCTGTTGAGTGTCCTTTCCAGAATTAGTCCAAGTCCTAATTTTCTTATTTGCTTCCTCCAACTCAGATTCTAGTTGTTTATATTTCTGAAGCAAATCCTGTTCTATAGAAACAGCATCATCTCTCTCTTTCTGAACTTGTTGCATGTTTTCAAGTTTTTCTTCAACAAGTTTATTTCTAACCTTAAGTTCAGAATTTTCAGATTTTATCCTCTCATTCTCTAAAGTCTGATCCCTATAACTTATATGCAATGACTTAAGATAAATTCTTAATTGAGCAATGTCATCAATATTATAAGCATAGAGAGTTAGAGGTACCTGATTTTCAGAAGTTTCTGATTCAGTAGTAGCCATGAGAGCATAGTTCACTTCTTCATCAGAATCTGAAGTGTCTGCCCAATCTCTGCCTTTAGTGTAGAGTACCTTTCCAGTTTTACCCTTCTTGCACTCAGGAGCATAGTGACCCATCTCTTTACACTTGTAGCATTGAATTTCAGACTTATCCTTCTTCCCCCTAGAATCTCTCTTATCAGACTTCCTGAAGCTTTTTCTGTCTTCATTTGAGTCTCTAGAAAACATTTTTCCTTTCTTGAAATTTTTGAAACCCATTTTCTTGAAGGTCTTCACCATCAACACAACCATTTTCCTCATTTCTTCTTCATCATCCTCAGAGTCAGATGATTCAGAAGAGTTTGAATCACAATCAGAGTCTGATGATTCACTTTCTGAGTGTATGACCAAAGCTTTTCCCTTCATTTTCCTTCTTGATGCCTCTTTCTTCTGAGGCTTCTCTTCAACATTAAGAGCAACAGACTTTGCCTTCCTGCTTGATCTCCTGTTTCTCTGCTCCATTTCCAATTCATGAGTTTTGAGCAGCCCATAGATTTCATCAATCTCTGTTTCAGCAAGATCGTTGTCTCTTTTTTTTTTGTTAGAGTAACTTATCTTTTATTATACTGCATTAAGTAGTAAATTCTATTAAAAAAATCTGAACAGCTACACATGGTTTATAAAAGATATATAAACTGTCCTAAATCTCCATTCATATTCTTTTGCAGGAAATGATCATTTGAGAAATGTGTTTGTAAATTTAGTTCAATTGATATTGAACTAAATATCAAGATTTATGATATTATGTTTCATCTAGATATTTAGTATTATTTTTGGTATATATGCATTCTGATTACCTCAGCCTAATCTGCATGCTCTTATTTTCATTGTCGATTCTTTCAATTTCTTTAGAAAGCTCCTGATTTTTTCCCACAAAATAGCAAAGAGTTACTTTTCATACGAATCTAGAATGTGTAAATAGATCATTGTAAGATTAAATTTACACACACAACCATTCAAAATATTATACCAAACCACAATTTATATATAAAGTCCACGAAGGCATTTAAGAGAAGAGAGTAATTGCCGCTCATACCTGTAATATCTACACTAAAATTTTTAATTTTAAAGAAATTTATTTTGAACAATATATAGTACTTTAAAATATATAGGTAATTTGAAAAATCTTTAGCAGAAAATCTAAAAATCAATGGGAATTATACTAACATGTTTCTACTAGCATGTACCATCAGATCTGTACATTCTCAACAGGGGTGAGAGAGACAGAGAGGGAGGGGGAGAGAGAGAGAGAAAGAGAGAGAGAGAGAGAGAGAGAGAGAGAGAGAGAGAGAGAGAGAGAGAGAGAGAGAGAGAGAGAACATATGTAAGTGCAAATCCTAGGTAGCTAAATGTAGATCTGTGTTGTAGAATTTGTGTTTCAAGTTACATGACATATTTTCAGCAACAAATCATTATCATTTCACAAAAGCAGAAGCCCTATATATAAGCAGATGCTTTAACCAACAAAGGAAAGAAACTGGACAAAAGGAGAGACACAGAACTAATTACCAACCTCATGCTTTGCATCCCACAGCTTTGTTCTAGATATGTCCTGGTAGCTTTGCAGCTGCGTAGCTAAACTGCAACAAACCAAACTTTCATTTTTTTAATAACCCTAAAAGTACCCAACCTCCCAATGAAATAAAGACAAAGGTTGGAATTCTAGAGATGCTTCTAGTTGGCCCCAACCTCCCAACGAAATAAAGACAAAGGTTGGAATCCTTAGATCATCACAACATCAGAAAGAGCTTCAGCACATTGGGGGAGATAATCATGCCAGTAATGCAAGGAGCTCAAGGAAACTGGGCCAAAGATTGCATAAGAAGGAGATTGATAAGCTTACCTCTTTGACCACCCAACCACCAAATCCACGAGCGTCTAGAAAGCAATCAATTATGCACCAAATGGAATCAGGCTCGCCAACAAGAAAATTTCAACCAAAACCAACCTATCTACAACAAGATATTGACCAACTGAACTGGTCAAGAAATGAAGCAAGAAACTCGAGTCACCAAGGTGATACAGTTTCTATGCAATCAGGAACTGGTATTAGCCTAGATTCACAAATGGGGATAGAAATAACATGCCAAAATCATATCGAGCAGATGACTGGTCCTTTCCGACCTAAAGACCCTAATAAAGAAGTGAGTGATTCAATTTTCTATGTCATATAATATATGCCATTTAATATTATATAACATACTAACAGATCAAGTAACGAGGAAATGATCATTTTCATTTAGTTCAAGTGAAAATTTATAGCAACTTTGTGCATTTAGTTCTTTCTGTTTCCTTCGCCAAAGAACCAAATGAAATAATATTTTGGTATGGGAAATCTTTCTTCGTTACTTCAGTTGGCATTTATATTCTATTTATGAATAGAGAAACTACCTGCTTTAGGTCAAATTTATTATAATTAAGGGGATTGAACTACGTACAGTCCGACACTACATATGGTAAGAAGAACATGCTTACATTTAGTATTAAGAACATGCATTTGCACAAGTATGTACATGATAAGTAAATTCCCTATGTCTGTTTACATCAAATGATGCGTAACTAATTATATTATTTGTGTGGTGTACTGTAATAAGATGCAACAACTTTTCTTTTGTGACATATGCATTCAGGTCAGGATTTTATATATTAAAAAGAGTAGAAATTTGCTGTAGAGGTTTTACCATGTCAGCCTAAACTTTTTGATTGCTTGACAGAAGACAGATAATGAATTATACGGGAGAAAGCAAAGTGAGTGGGACTAACTTGCCGGTTGGATAGTCAATAATGAATTGTACAGCAAGAATGTTGTTTGGTTGGTTCAGGTAGTGCTCTTGTTCAGGATGATTTTCTGATCATAATTTAAGATCTTTAATGCATAGACATGTACTGTTAATTTGTTGGAAAGATGATTTTCTTCATGAGATTGAAGAAAATGTATCCACCGCTGCTATTTATAGTACATTATATTCCCTCCTAATTGCTTGTTGGTTCCTCACATACTAGCTATGAACAAAGCTTATCTGTCCTAAAACATGCAAAGGCCGACAAGAAGGGTATGATAACAAAAACCTCTATAATGTAAAAACAAAAGTTTGATGTTAAAAAACTATGAGGCTTCCCAATAAAGATATTGTTTAAAAGGTGGTTGGATGAAGATGCTTACTTTTTTGAAAGATGCATATAATATTTTAAATTCGAAACCATTCAGCATTTGACATGGTTCTGTTGTAAAAGACGAGTGCCATTTTTTGTTATTTATTACTTGGAAAGTCTCACCATTGTTGTAGGTGTTTGTTTGTGGTCTATGTATCAAGAAAATAGGTGCTAATATCCCCCCTCCTCTCCTCTGGGTAAAGGTTACTCTGAGTCTGAGCCTTTTCTGCTTTGCAAGTACCAGTATAACTACTAAGCTTACTGTTTCCTCTGTATTCATTTTCATTTCTTGTGATTATATATTTATTCAGTTTTGTTTTTGTATTTGACATGCAAGGTCAGTCCGACAATAACTTCAGTTTTTGTTTTTGTTAATTTACTTTTAATTATCAGATATATGCTGAACCAAAGAGATTGGGTGCAGACGTGCAGTGTTTTTTTGGAGGTTGCAATTGTTATTTCTGTAGATAAATTCTTAGTTATTTCTTTTTCAGTTTATATCTGATGTTTACTCTGCTTCTTACTTCCTCTCGGTCAACTGATTAGTTAGAAGTTCTAAACATGTGGAATATCATGTGTCCTCTTCTTTTCCTATTTTTTCAGTAACAGCTCTGAATAAATATAGTGAATACGTTTACAGATGGATGCAGAAGTTATTTCAGCCGGTATAGTGAGAGAAGCTTTGGATGCAAGAGCGATATCTATGCAAGAAGTGAGAAAGCAGATTAGTCCTGAAGCTGCTCAGCTATTGTATGAAAGTTTGCGAGTAAAGAATATATCTTCAAAAGTTGAAGTACTCGATAACGATACTGCTTCTGCTTTAAGAAAGTTCTACCTTACATACTATGACTTCAGGGCATTGATACTGGACTATGTGTGTTTATATAGATTTATGGTGTGCAAGTCGACTATGTGTTTCGACTTTGGATTTATGTATTAGATGTAAGATGATCTTATGGTATAAGCCGACTTTGTTTGGGCTTTATTGACATAATGTGATTTCTGGTTTGATATGCTTTTGTGTTGGTTAATTGAAATTTCAGACAAGATATATATTGTAAATTGGACTAATACAAAGTGTTGCACATAAATGTTGCTAAAAAATCTAAATGTATTACAGTAGGAACAAAAGTGTTGCACATAAATGTTGCTAAAAAACCAAAAGCATTACAATAGGGAAGAAAATGTTACATGAAAATGTTGCAATAAATTGACTTTGCAACACTTTTAACTAAAATATGTTACAAAATGGTGTTGCAATAGTCTATTGCAACATCATAAAAGTGTCACTAAACATGAAAAAAGTGTTGCACTAAAGGGGATATTGTAATACTTTAAAAATGTTGTAATAAGTAGGTAAAACATTGCTATAGGGGTCTATTGCAACGGCAGCAGATGCAACACTGAATTTTGGCAAAAACGTTGCAAAAACCTCTATTGTAACACATTTGGGGTCTAATATGACACTTTTTTGGCGTTGCAATAGCCCATATTTGGTGTAGAGTATTTAATTGTTTTACTCTATTACCCTTAATGATTTAACTTAATTATAAAAGAACAAAACACAATCTTTAAAATATTGCACGCATCTCTTCCGAACATTTTCCTTAAATAATAACTAACCAATTACCTTTTTCAGCTATTACCTTTTCTAACTTTTCTAATTAAAATCTCTTTTTTCCAAATTATGGTCATTCTAATTAATGAAATAAACTAATAATGTTATAATTACTAATAACTAATTGATTACCTTTTACAACTAAAAGGTAATATTTTTAAAAAATATGATCATTCTATTTAATTAAATAAACTAATAATATTATAATTACTAATAACTAACTGATTACCTTTTCGAGCTAAAAGGTAATATCTTTTCTATACACCTAAATAATAATTAAGCAATTATCTTTTTCAGCTATTACCTTTTCTACATTTTCTAGCTTTTCTAACTAAATCTCTTCTTTCCAAAAATATGACCGTTCTAATTAATGTAATAAACTAATAATATTATAATTACTAATAACTAGCTGATTATCTTTTTCGGCTAGGTAATATTTTTTTGGGATATTTACAAAAAATATATATGTTTTTAACTTTCTTTTACGTTTTACTATCATTAACTTCCTCTTTCAATTCTATACTTTCACTTTTACAAAAATACTACCAACTTTGTTTTTAACTTTTTAATTTTCTAAAAATACGTTTTGCAACCTTTGCAACCTCATTTGCAACTTCAGGGCGGCGCCAGCCGTGTGAGTTGCAAATGAGGTTACAACTGAAAACTGGAAGTTGCAAATGAGGTTGCAACTGAGAACTGGAAGTTGCAAATAAGGTTACAAATGAGGTTGCAACTGAAAACTGGAGGTTGCAAATGAGGTTGCAAACGTTGCAACTGAAAACTGGAAGTTGCAAATGAGGAGCAGACGAATTTCTGATTGTAAGTTCCAGTTTTCAATTGTCATTTTCGACCTATGTTTTGAAATATATATATATATAAATATCTTTGGGTTGTTACTATGATTTTCTCTCTTAATGGTATCAGAGCCAACCGGTAATCATTGAGTTATTGAATTTCTATGCCAAGTATTTAGCTCATTAATTGTGTTTACAAACTGCTTCTGATTATCTCTTAGTTATTCTGCTATATTTAGTCACCAATCTTACTTAGAACCACCTACCACCTAGTGTCGTTGCTAGGAATCCGTTGTAAGTCTCAGAGTGGAGCAGTATAGGATAAGGGCGTAAGACTTAAGTATGTGTAGGTATGAGTTTGCTTAAGGTAAGAAGGTATGAACTAAGTTCCCCAGAATCACTAGTGATAAAGAGAAACAGTTAAAACAAAATTAATGAATAGACTATTTAGGTTGATAAGTGGATTTTTATCCACTTGGATCGCTTCATTTTTGGCTTAAATTGATCGCTTGTACCTCAAGTATTTATGTGTTTTAATGTGTTTTTATGGAGATTGTGCAAGGCATTGTTTCTATGTAGGTGTGGAGTTTTCAGGGATTATATGGTGTTTTTAAAGTCAAAGAAACAAGTGTTGGAAGTTGCATTTGAATTCGGCAAAGAAATCAGCAAGAACAAGAAGAAATTTCTGCTGAGTAAAGAGTCAGGCACGGGCGCGCCTGATTTGTATTGATTCTGAGCGCGGGCATGCTTGGCAAGTGTTTCAGAAATCCTATGCGCGCGGGCGCGCCTGAAATATATGTGTGGTGCGCGCGGTCGCGCCTGCCACCGCCAGAATCTGCCAGAAGCTGTTGGAAACCCATTCTGACAAGGAAATTGCATTGTTTTCTAATTCTAATCATTGTGGAATCACATGAATGGCCAGAAACTTCCAGAATCAGATCTATACATGGAATTTGCAATTCTATTTTCATTCAAGAACGGAAATTGCCACAATTCTATTCCAACTCAAAGATGGCAATTGCTTGATGAAGAGGCAACTTGGGGCTATAAATACACATCTTGGGGGACAGAAAAAACACACACATCATTACATATCAATTACTTAGATTTATTTGTATCTTTTCATACTTTATTTTTATCATGGTTTCATCAGATCCCATGATGATGAAAGGTTCAATTATGAACTAATCGTTGTCATGGAGTCCTAACGGATTTATTTATGAAATTTAGTAGTTGATTGCCTTATTGATATGTGTGTGATGAATTATTGATATCCTTGTATGGCCGTGCTTATTCTTCTTTGATGCGTCACGAACATCTAAGTTGCCTTGTTAATTTCTAGTGAATGTGAAAGTGGATCTAGAGATTTAGCACTTGCCATGCTAGCATAAGTTTGTGGATTATATTCATGATTGTGGTGTGATTTGAACTATCTCATACTACCTTATATAATCTTAATAGATAACTTGTCCTTAAACCATTATGTTTTCAAATCTTATAGACATATAGGGTCTAAGCATAATTGATGTCTACATAGCTTCTATATATCTTGTGGTTGATGTGTAGTTTGGTATGCGTATGTCGAAAGATAGCGTGTACTAATTTCGTGTTATCTGATTAGTTATCAACTCATCACATATATTGATTAAGGCATGATCTCTAAAGGAAGTATTTAATGAAGTTAGGATCCCATGTTTTATTCCCATATAAGTAAATCGAATTTAATTCTCGTTAGCTAGTTAATTGTTAGTTAATAATCTGTTTTAGTAGATAATCAATACTCAAATTGTTATTTGTCTTAGCAGTGGATAAAAACCATACATCGGTGCATAGGTACATTAATTGAATTGAACGCCAAACTAGATCTCTGTTGGAACGAACTTGACTTACTTATATATTACTTGTGACAACGTGCGCTTGCATTATTTTGTGCTAACAAAGTTGTTTCTTCTTCTTGGGCTTTTGTTAATACATTTAATGTTTTACTACAGCAATTGTATTTACAATTATCTTTACATCCTATTGTAATGTTTGGGTTATTACTATCACTATCTGTATTATTACTAGTAGTAGATAGGGATGGAATATCTGAATTTAATTCGTTATTACTACTGCCTTCATTTTCTATTCTCATTAATTGGAGAATTAATTCAGTGTCTTCATTAGAGATGTTTAATTGGTTAAGTTTATCTTTAACTTTACATTCATTTTTATAATGACATGATTTGCCACAATTGTGACAAATAATTTTGCTTTTATCAAATTTTTTAGTAAATTTCTGATTATTGTTAAATGTTTTCTTTTTAAACTTTTGAGGTTTTTGTAATATTCTTCCTTATTTTCTTTCTTAATATATTTACTAAATTTCTTATGTTTATGAATTTTAGATTTATTCCTTGATGGAGCTATAGGGGGCAAACCATATTGCTCGCAAAAAGTTCCTAACTCATATTTAGCTTTCTTTTTATCTTTGTTAATTTGTTTAGTAATTTTATGATCAATACACATTTTTAATCCTATTTTTTGTATTACACTTATTATTTCACCATATGTTAATTCACCATAATTTATAAATCCTAAATTTTTACTTAATTCTTCACGAATTTTATGTGCAAATAGATTAGGTAAACCATTAACGAATTTTTCTTTTCAAAATGGTTTATTACTATCATCTCGCATCATGACTCTGGATAAAAAGACATCCTTGTACCATCTAAAATCACTTAGAGTTGGACAAGTTAGATTACTAAGTTGATCATGAATTCTTTCAGTGATATTACTAGGGGTTCCTATGAAATGTTTTATTATTGTATAAATTAATGTGTTGACTCCATCAGATGGACATATTGACTCCTCTAATATTGGATTACCATCATTATCTAACTGATAAGCATTAATTATAGCAAATCGACTATCTTCAGTGAGATGTTTTTCCCACCAAGATCTAAGGGTTCCTGTGAACCCAGTAGCTAGAATTTCAACTATTTCACTTTGATTTAGATGTTCAAATGTCGGTATGTAACTATTAGCTACCATAGACATATGATTTAATTTGTTTAATATTTCTTGTTCACTTAGGCCATCAATATTCCATTCATACATTTTCTTAGCTGAAACAGAAAATTGATTATCTAGGTTTCTTTCTTCAAATTGTAAGTCAGGAGGGGTTGGTCTAGAATACCAATTTTTAGTTTGGCTTGTGATATTAGGTTTGTTAAAACTTAATTTATTAAATTGATTCTTTATTTCATGAAATGTAGAATCACTATCATTATTAGAACTTTCATGAAAGCCTAAGACTTTTATAGCTTTACTAGATTCTGGGGTATTTGGAACTTCTAACCTTTTAAATTATTTATCTAATGTTTTAATTAAGGTTTTGTCTTTATCAGGTAGACTTAAATTTTCTCTTTTACTAGGTAAATTTATTAAGGATTTTTCTTCATTATTTTGGATGGATTCTTGTTTAATAATATTTGGATCCAAATATTGTTGAATATGTGGATCTTTAATCTTATCTTCAATTTTATCTAATTGTTTACCTATGGTGACTAGATATTGATTTGTGAAATTATTTTGTTCAATTAATTTTTTTTCATCATTTTTACCATCAGATCTCTTAAATGGTGAAGCCGTAACTGAAGTATCTTTGACTGGGATAATTATTGTTTCTGTTGGGGAATGACTGGATGAGACTTTTGATCTATCTTCTTTTATCCATTGTATTTTAGTAATTACATTACATTTACCATGATATTTTTCATACCAATTATAAAAAGTAATAATTAATTTTTCTTTACTTAAAAATTTCTTCCATTTGTTAACTATTTTTTCCCTTTCTTTGGGACTATGATTCTCTCTTAATGGTATCAGAGCCAACCGGTAATCATTGAGTTATTGAATTTCTATGCCAAGTAATTTGCTCATTAATTGTGTTTACAAACTGCTTCTGATTATCTCTTAGTTATTCTGCTATATTTAGTCACCAATCTTACTTAGAACCACCTACCACCTAGTGTCGTTGCCAGGAATCCGTTGTAAGTCTCAGAGTGGAGCAGTATAGGATAAGGGTGTAAGACTTTAGTATGTGTAGGTATGAGTTTGCTTAAGGTAAGAAGGTATGAACTAAGTTCCCTAGAATCACTAGTGATAAAGAGAAACAGTTAAAACAAAATGAATGAATAGACTATTTAGGTCTAGTTCTTCAGTTAGCTCAAGGTCACCGTCACCGATGACTCCAATTCCGTCAATCCCAGATTTCATTAATCAGGAAGAACATAGTTATGAAAACATTAGTCAAGACTTAGGTAATTGGAATATACCCAGTATAGATCCAAAACAAATCTATCAGTCAACTTTTACAGATAATTTTAAAACTAATTACAATGTTAAAACTGTAGAAAAAATTTATGCTATTAACAAAGAACTTGAAAACTGTTCTGTTAGGCCGAATACACAATTAATAATCAAATTCGTATGAGAGTTTAACAAATAAGACGTTTATGCACTTAAAAACTTCTGGTATTAAAACCTCTTCGTGATGTAAACTATCACAAAGAGCTGCTAGGTTACAATAAAGATATTTCGTTACACGATACCCTTCTAGGGTTAACCTAACTGTATTTATAAAACATACAGCTTCGATACAATCTCTAATTGATATTCCTAATAATCAGCTATACAATGATATCAATTACAGATTGTCACACGTCTCCTAAGTCAACTCGATCTCTTTGATAGCTATCCAATCTTCAAAGATATCGCTTCCATATCAATCTTCAATTGATCTCTAATATCTTCTGTTGACTCCGTACGCGCTGCTCCCAGATAGACTTTACTAAACTCTGTCCAGCTCCCGCCTGTCAGAGTTTACACTAAACTCTGACCGCTTCCAACTAAACTCTGATAATTCACTGTAACACTTAAACACTGATTAAAACACATCAATTATATTTAACAATCTCCCACAACTTGTTCATTAGCAAAAATGCACAAGTTAATAATAGTAATTGATGATGTCAAAACAAATAGACAAATACAGTGTTTATACAAATTCAGAGTTTAAGCTTCTACTTAACAAAATCTACAGAGAATAAGAAAATCCTTACAGATTTCAATCTCTTATCTCTTCAAGATCTGGTGTAGCTCTGAGATAATCTATGAGCAATCTTCTTTCTGCATTTTCAAGCTCAATCTTCATAGCTTCTTTAATCTCTCTGAGCTGAGGATCACTCTCATCTGTCTGATAGATAGCAGCTCTAAGATCATAGATTTTGTTTCTTCTCATCTCATTTCCCAGTCTGATAAATTTGACTTCTTCTGACTGTGAATTGAAGTCAAGTACTGTGATTCCCAAATCAGTCTTTAATTTTGCAGTACCATTCTTCATTTCAATAAGATTTCCATTCCAATCCCTGTACTTAGGAACATATCTGCTATTATACTTCTCTCCTCTGATTGCCAAATTCTGAAGCATCCTCTTTCTGAGCACATTTGCAACTGATTGAGTCCTTTGACTATTCACCTTGAAAAGATATAGAACATATTCTAATTCTTCCCAATATTTCAAGCCAATATCATTCTCACCAATTCTAAATACTGTCCCATCAGTCATGAAGTACAAGAGAAAGTCCTTCTTTAAACTCTTATGATAAACTAACTGTACCGATTCCACTCTGTCCAAACTCTCTTGAGTGACACCACGACCTGGAACAGCCAGTGAAGAAGGATCTCTAGGACCAGTATATTGCCTTTTGTCCTTGTGTGAACCTAGTCCACCCTTGTTGTTTCCAACTTTACCAGACAAGGCTCTTCCATCAGAAATATTCATAGAAACTCCAGATATTATATTTGGATCATGAATTGTTCCTTTCCCAAAAACTGATTTCAACTGAGAAGATTGTAAAGGTGTGGTCACAACTTGTGATGCAACAGAAGTTGTAACTTTCTCCTTCAATGCTTTTCAGCTTGAGTTGAGCTTCTGCTGCCATTGTTTCCTTTGAAAACTGAGATCTTTGACTAACATCAGCCCTTTCCTTGATCACAACACCTTTAACAACAGGCCTAGGAGCTTTTCCTCTTTTTAACTTTCCAGACTTTAAAGCCTTGAGATGTTCTTCTTGTAAACTCTTTTCTTCAGCTTTAATGTCCTCAATTGTAACTCCTTCCTCATTCTCTTCAATAAACAACTTAGCAGCCAATTCTTCATCAGTCTGTGGATTAGAAGGTAATAGCAAACTCTTGGTCTTTGAAGTACCTAGAGTATCAGTATTTATCCCAACAAATTGTGATTTAGAGGACTTGCTAGTTTTCAGAGTTTGAAATTCTTCAGTTTTGCTCTTTCCTTTACTACTTGCACCTCCATCTCCAGCATTATCCCTTCTGATGAGAGTTTGAGATTGCTTGCATTTGTCTTTAGCAACTCTCTCCCCCTTTTTGACATCATCAGGCATAAGAATAGATGTAATTAACTCCAAGGAGGTAGCAATAGAATCAAGCTTTAAGGACATATCATTCTGATTTTGTTCAACTTTGCTCAGCCTGTGAGACAAAGTTTCTTGATTCTGAGTAAGATATTGAAATTTATTCTTGTTGTCAAGTTTAAGCATATCAGCTCCTCTAACAACATCACCTCGAACATTAGAGATTGCCTTTTGACATAGATCAAATCTAGAGTTGAGAGTCTTCACTTGTACAACTGTAGCCTTGAGACAAGATAAAATCTCTGGATTTGTAATTGTTCTGGAGGTTCTCTTGACAAATTCAGCTGCTCTTGCAGAAGGAAAGATACAAGTGTCCTTGTACCAGTCAGTTGAAAATTGTTCAAGGTATTCTTTTTCAGCATCTGCTTGATTTGAAGGACCAGAAAAATCCTTAACCTTAGCATCAGTCTGGACTGGTAAACTCTGAGAAGAGCTTGGCTCAGTATTCCCTTCAGTTTCATCTCCAACCTCAGCTTCAACATGATGTGTGGTTGGAGAAACTGGAATAGATGCATCAACAGTGCCAATAACATCCTCTGCAACAGGTTTAGTAGTAGAGTCAACAATAGGCTGTACAACATCCTCTGCAGATTTCACAATTGTCTCAGAGTTTATCTCCTTAGGTTGTTGATCAATCTCATCTCCTCCTTCAGCAGTCTGGTGAGCATCTGAGAGTAATTCAGTATGTGATGCTACAGTTTCAGAAAGAACAACTGTAGGTTGATCAGCTGCACCAGTATCAGAGATAGGATCAGAGAATGGCATGAATGAATCAAGAATATCATTCATTGGAGAAAAGCCATCTCTAGTATCCTCTTCTGCAGGCATTTCAACCTCTGCAGGCATTTCAACCTCTTTCAGCCTCAACAGTAGGTGTTTGCTGGGAAACTACCTCTGGAGCTTCAACATCTTCATCAGCAGAATCAGAGATTACCAATTTTCTTCTCTTAGCTAGAGGCACTTCATCTGAATCCTCTTTACTAGTTTCTGCCACCACTGAGGGTGACTTAGGTCTTTTTGCTTTTTGTTTCATTCTTCTAGTATAAACAGCTCCAGGAGTTGTCTGTTTTGCTTTGAGTTGTGCCTCTATTGTCTTCTTTACTCTTGCATGTCTTTCAGTGTTTGCTGCTGATTTCCTTACTTTGCCTCTGTGTGCTTTAGGCTGTGGTTGTGGTTGAGATTGTGATGGTTCAGATTTTATTTGTGAAGTGTGTGAAGATTGTTTGGTGATTGGAGGTTGAGTAGGTGCAGTGTGGGTAGGTGATGTAGGTGGTTCAGTGTTTAGAGGTTCTGGTTGTGGTTGGTCTTGAGGTTGGTTAAGAAAATTTTGCAAAGCAAGTGGCAGAACAAACGCAGGTAAATGTTCTTTACCAGCATCCTTATTAGTCATATCAGAGAATATTCTCTTGTTGACTCTAAAGGGCTGAATTTCATCAGTTTCAGCTATCTCTAAACCAGACACACAAGCAGTAAATAGCATTTGACAAAAACGAGCAAAATAAACTGTAGTAGACTCTGACAGTTTATCACCTAGATTCATCAGAACATATCTACCAAAATCGAAATTACTACCATAAAGTAGAGAATACCCGATTTGTAGACTGTCCATTGGAATAGCATCCCAATTAGTGACCTTCTTCTAGAATGTCCTTGTAATGCAATCGAAGAAAAAATTCCATTCCTTCCTGAGATTAGGTCTCTTTACACTGCCAAGCTTGTCAAGAGATTCCATGTAACCTATCTCCTGTAACATCTGTCTCAATTGAGGTTCAGCAACGTAAGTATAAGATGTATGTGTATCAAACCCCATTGTATCTCTGACAGTTTGTGGAGTAATCACAAACTCTTGTTCTTCATACGTGAAGATGATGTTAGGAGTCCCATTCTCTCCTCCATCCACATAGACTGAGTTTTGCCAAAAAGTGGCAATTTGAGATGCAGAGAGAGTACCAGGTTCAACTAGAGCTTGTCCAATCTCTGAGTCTCTCAAGAAATTCTGCATAAGATGAAACGCTTCTAGAACACGTTCATGATAGAGTGGAGCTTCATAGTTGTTAGGGACAAACCGTAGACCAAGAGCAGTGAATGGTTTAGAAGCCATTGAATCAAGAAATTTGCAGGAAATCTCTAAGAGAAATGTATGTAGGAAAAGTGTTTACGAAAATGCCCAAGTGAAAAGTGAGAGAACTGTGAGATGTAAAAAGTAAAATACAACCGTTTGAACACAAAAGTAATTAGAGTAATTAAAAACTCAATCTTTTATGTATTCAAACACTCAACAGTTCCGAAATTAATGTGTGAGTGGGACACGATAATGGGTGAGTGGGTTACGTGCTTGTATTTTTAAGAAGTGTATTTTGCAAATATAACAATAAAATATTTGATTTTAAAAAAAAATCAAATAACACTCTTTTAAAATACCTGGACCCATTTAAAACCAGAATATGAATCGTTTACCTGTAACCACTAAGAATCAGAATACGAAGCGTTTAGGACTTCGTTACTTACCCATCTCTATTTAAGGCCTAGAGATTTGTTCAGACTTGTTCACTATCTCTTTAACCTTTCATTTTCTCCGGAAAAGCAAAAACCCTTCACACAATACACCATTAAACAATGTCCAACCTTACCATCAAGGAAAAGAATCTCCATCTCGTGGAGAATAGAGATATCTTCAGTTATACGCGTGAAGAGTTTGATGCGTTTGACTGGGAAAGGCAGCTTGAAACTCTGTGGCTGCAGATGGATGCCGGTCTGGAAGAGATCGAGAGAGAAAAGCCTGCAAGAGTGATCGACATCGATGCTGCTCTCCAAGCAACACTAGCATGGCTTTCCTCGAAGGCATCCTCATCCAACACCACCAACCATTGTTAATGAATATGTCAGCAAAAATAACCTTATCCCTTCAACTTCCACCCAAATAAAGTGGCAAAGATGGCATCTGGGATGTTTGCTAACAATGGAGTGGTTTGGACTTGACCTTTTATTTTCCTGTTGAATAGATTAGCAGATAGAGAGAACAAAAAAGATGTAATACTTGCTTGTAATCTCTTTCTTATTATCAATGAAAAATCCTGTTTCTCTAATCTTATTCATTATGTTCTGCAAATTTTATGTTTATGAATTGTTCTTCAAAGAATTAAATCAAAGAAGAGAATATGAAAACTAATTAAAGTAATCATATAAGGAACAAATTCATCAACAATAATCACAATTAAATCAGGAACAGAACGATTAGGGATTCACTTATTAACAGTTGTCAAAAGCCCTATTTACTCTAAAATTTTCAAATTGTCCAATTGAAAATTTACCTCAGAGTACTAATCACAAATCAACAGCGTTTGTCAATTCTCCAACTTTATCACCGAAACCCTTTCAAAAATTGCACAGTTGTGAAAATATGTGTGTGTGAAGCAGAGTTTACCAAATCAATTTTTAGAGCATATAATTTTTCATAAAATCCATAAAGTAAATCAATAAACACTGGATGCACAAACTGTCATAGTAAACACTGACTGTATGATGAAAGCTAAACTTTGTAGTAATCAATCTATATATACAGTAATATTTAATTTATTTTATACCCCCCCCCCTTTTTTTTATTCTATTCATTCCAGTAATTAGAGGTTGGAGCCAGTCACCAAAAATTCAAAAATTTTAGCCCTTATCATCTTGATAAGTTCCTTGGTCATCCTAGTATTTGACTAGTCGCCAAAAATCAGAGAATTTTAGCACATATTATATACCAATAAGTTCCTGGGTCATCCTAGTCTCCAACATAATCTCGAAGGAGTATAGTTACCTATTTACATTTTCTTTGGGGTATTGCAGTAAGTATTTTATTCTACCAGAGTATAACTAACAGAGTTTAGAGTTCATCAACATCAATAGTTATTCATGAAAGGCAATGCACACAGTATTTATACACTCAGAGTTTAGGACAAAATAAACTAAGAGATGATATAAATATGAACCAGTATCATGCTGTGTTAACTTTCTGCACAATCTAAGATTAGATCACAATAACTCAGAAAGATTCATGATTAATTGATGAGAATCATGCTTCATACACATTTCTTCATTGGTGTTTTCATTCAGACAAAAATCAACTCAGAGTTCACAGAGTTTATCAAAATTATTAACAGTGTATAACATACAGGCATGCTGACAGAGTTTAACAGAGTTTGACAGTGAAAAACAGATTATCAGAGTATGCATAACAGAGTTCACTTAGCATTTAACAAATCAAGGAAATATGAGCAACACATTACATAAGTAAAATTTGAATCTAACCAACATTCCTAGTCAGAACCAGAGACCATTCCTAGTTCATTGACCAGTCTTGTAAATGTAGCTTCACTCAATGGTTTGGTGAAGATATCTGCAAGCTGTTGTTCTGTAGACACAAAATGTAGTTCAATATTCCCTTCTTCCACATGTTCTCTGATGAAATGGTACCTTATGCTGATGTGCTTGGTCATTGAATGCTGTACTGGATTACCTGTCATAGCAATAGCACTTTGATTATCACAGTAAATTGGAATCTTACTGTACCTCAATCCATAATCCAGCAACTGATTCTTCATCCACAAGATCTGTGCACAGCAGCTACCAGCTGCAATATACTCTGCTTTAGTTGTAGATGTGGAAATTGATTTCTGTTTCTTGCTGTACCAAGAGACAAGTCTGTCACCAAGAAATTGATAACTTCCACTAGTGCTCTTTCTGTCAATCTTGCAGCCTGCAAAGTCTGCATCAGAATACCCAAGTAGCTTGAAATCTGATTCTCTGGGATACCACAGACCTAATGATATGGTGCCCTTGAGATACTTGAAGATTCTCTTCACAGCTGTCAGATGTGGCTCTCTAGGATCTGCCTGAAACCTTGCACAAAGACAGGTTGCATACATGATGTCAGGCCTACTAACTGTCAAGTAAAGAAGAGATCCTATCATGCCCCTGTAGTTTGTCATATCCACTGAAACTCCTGTGTCTTTGTCCAATTTAGTTGCTGTTGCCATGGGAGTTGATGCAGATGAACAGTCAAGCATACCAAATTTCTTGAGAAGATTTCTGGTATATTTTGCTTGATTAATGAAGATACCATCATCTGTTTGTTTCACCTGTAGGCCTAGAAAATAACTAAGCTCTCCCATCATGCTCATTTGATATCTGGACTGCATGAGCTTGGCAAATTTCTTACAGAGTTTATCATTAGTAGACCCAAAGATAATGTCATCATCATATATCTGAACTAAAAGAAGGTGACTTCCTTGATTGAAATAAAACAGAGTTTTATCAATTGTACCTCTGTTGAATCCACTTTCTAGAAGAAATTGAGAAAATGTCTCATACCATGCTCTTGGTGCCTGCTTAAGTCCATATAGTGCCTTATCTAGCCTGTAGACATAATTTGGATATTGGGGTCCACAAATCCTGGTGGTTGTTCAACAAACACTTCTTCTTCAAGCTTCCCATTCAGAAAAGCACTTTTCACATCCATCTGGAACACTTTGAATTTCTTGTGAGAGGCATATGCTAGAAAAATTTTGATTGCCTCCAATCTTGCAACTGGAGCAAATGTTTCATCATAGTCTATTCCTTCCTGCTGTGAATAGCCTTTTGCTACCAGTCTAGCCTTGTTCCTTGTGATAACACCTTCACTGTCAGTCTTGTTTCTGAAAACCCATTTAGTACCAACAATAGATCTGTTCTTTGGCCTTTGTACAAGAGTCAAAACTTCATTCCTTCCAAATTCATTCAACTCTTCCTGCATTGCTGTTATCCAGTCAGCATCTTGAAGAGCTTCTCCCACTTTCTTTGGTTCATTCTTAGACAAGAATGCATGAAACAGACATTCACTTGCAGTGGCACTTCTTGTTTTTACTTTTGCATCTGGATCACCAATTATCAAATCAGGTGTATGTGATTTAGTCCATTTCCTAGCAGAAGGCAAATGACTTCTGTCAGCATGTGATCCTCCCCCTTGATCCATGCTCTCCTGATTTTGTTGTGATCTATCTTCGTTTTCTGAGACTCCCCCTGAACTTGACTGCACAGAGTCAGAATTTGAATTTTCAGAGTTTGAGTCATCAGAGTTTGATCCAGATTTTTCAGTTGACTCAGTATCAGTGTTTGAGTCTTCATCTTGATCATGCTCCCCCTCAACTGGTTCTTCCCTTTGTTGTGGCTGAGAAGTTTCTCCAGTGTTTACCAGTAGAGGTTCAGAATTTGTTTCAACAGAGTCTGTCAGAATTGTTTGATCAGAGTTTACTTCAACAGAGTTTAAATCTTCATTTTCAAAGTTCAGTTGATCATATTCATCTTTGTCTTCAAGTCCAGTTATCTTCTTGTCATCAAACGACACATGTATAGATTCCATGAACACTTTAGTTCTCAGATTGTAAACTCTGAATGCCTTTGTTGACAGTGGATAGCCAACAAAAATTCCTTCATCTGCCTTTAGCTCAAACTTGGTCAACTGTTCAGGATGAGTCTTCAAAACAAAGCATTTGCACCCGAAAATATGAAAGTATTTCAGGTTAGGCTTCTTTTTCTTCACCATCTCATATGGTGTCTTTCCATGCTTATTGATCAGTGTAGCATTTTGAGTAAAACAAGCAGTTTGAACAGGTTCTGCCCAGAAATAAGTTTGCAATTTTGCTTCATCAAGCATAGTTCTGGCAGCTTCAATCAAGGTTATATTTTTCCTTTCAACTACACCATTTTGTTGTGGTGTACCAGGTGCTGAAAATTCTTGCTTCACTCCATTGTCCTTGCAGAATTCTTCCATTGTTGCATTTATGAACTCAGTTCCATTATCACTTCTGATGATTCTGACTTTGTTACTTGATCCTTTGTCCAGAAGCTTCACATGCTCTATCAGAGTTAATGTAGTTTCATCCTTCTTTGCTAGAAAATACACCCAAGTGAATCTAGTGTATTCATCAACAATGACTAAAGCATATTTCTTCCTTTCTATAGACATAACATTTACTGGACCAAAGAGATCAACATGCAGAAGATGATAAGGATCAGTGATTGAAAATTCTGTCTTGCTCTTGAAAGATGACTTCCTTTGTTTAGCCTTCTGACAGGAATCACATAGGCCATCAACATTTAACAGAGCCTTTGGGAGTCCTCTTACAAGATCCTTTCTGATCAATTCATTGATGTTGTTCAAGTTCAAATGTGAGAGTTTCTTGTGCCAATTCAAACTTTCTTCACTAGACATTCTTGTAGACAGGCAAACAGCTTTTCCAACAGAGTCTATCAAAAGCTTGATTTCATAAATGTTGTTTTGCCTATGACCAACTAGAACAACCTTTCCTGTAGATTTGCTGATAACTTCACAATATTCAGGTTGAAAATCTACCTGTAGTAAGTCATGCTTGAGTCCTGGGACATGAGCTACATTGTTGATGATGGCATTTCCAAGATTAATATTGCCATATCCCAATGTTCTTCCTACATTGCCATCACCATAGGAAACTTTTGGGCCAGCCTTCTCCACATAGTCTGATAGCAGGGCTTTATTTCCAGTCATGTGTCCTGAACATCCACTGTCCACGACTAGGGTTGCCTCCCTGTTGCCCTGCAATTACTGAGGATTAGATTTAAGGATCCAGACTTGCTTGGATCCTTTGACATTCTTAACTTTGTTAGCTTTTGCAGCGGAATTAACATTATCAGAGTTTGAGCTAACAGTATCAGAGTTTACACTTGCAGTATTAACTTTAACCCATTTCAGATTGGGTTTCAGTTCATAGTAATTATGATAGATTGCATGATACTCTCTGCAAGTATAAATGGAATGCCAAGTGCTTCCACAGTGTGTGCATAAAGTCTGTGATTTAGTTCTAGCAAAATCCTTCTTTACCTCAGACTTGGAAGGTAAAGAATTTATATTTTTGTTTTTCTTGCAGAAATTTGCAAGATGCTTAGTACTACCACAGTTATGACATGTCTTTCTTGGAGCATAACTAGCAAGCATTGGTTTATTTCCTGAAGTAATGCCTACTTTTCCATTTCTGTTCTTATTTGACACTCTCTGTTTCTTAACAGATTTTAACTCCTTCAGTTTATGTTTGAGTTGTTTATCTGTCATTGAACCGATATTAACCTGTTTAACACTAGTTTTTACTGGTTCACTTTTAACAGCTTCTTTTTCATTTTCAAATAAAAATTTACTGGCTCCATGTACAAAATGAGGTCTGATTTTAACTTGATTTTTAAATCTAAGTTCATCTCCCTCATTATAACCTAGACCAACAGTGTCTGTTTGAAAAATCTGTTGAGTGTCCTTTCCAGAATTAGTCCAAGTCCTAATTTTCTTATTTGCTTCCTCCAACTCAGATTCTAGTTGTTTATATTTCTGAAGCAAATCATGTTCTATAGAAACAGCATCATCTCTCTCTTTCTGAACTTGTTGCATGTTTTCAAGTTTTTCTTCAACAAGTTTATTTCTAACCTTAAGTTCAGAATTTTCAGATTTTATCCTCTCATTCTCTAAAGTCTGATCCCTATAACTTATATGCAATGACTTAAGATAAATTCTTAATTGAGCAATGTCATCAATATTATAAGCATAGGTAGTTAGAGGTACCTGATTTTCAGAAGTTTCTGATTCAGTAGTAGCCATGAGAGCATAGTTCACTTCTTCATCAGAATCTGAAGTGTCTGCCCAATCTCTGCCTTTAGTGTAGAGTACCTTTCCAGTTTTACCCTTCTTGCACTCAGGAGCATAGTGACCCATCTCTTTACACTTGTAGCATTGAATTTCAGACTTATCCTTCTTCCCCCTAGAATCTCTCTTATCAGACTTCCTGAAGCTTTTTCTGTCTTCATTTGAGTCTCTAGAAAACCTTTTTCCTTTCTTGAAATTCTTGAAACCCATTTTCTTGAAGGTCTTCACCATCAACACAGCCATTTTCCTCATTTCTTCTTCATCATCCTCTGAGTCAGATGATTCAGAAGAGTTTGAATCACAATCAGAGTCTGATGATTCACTTTCTGAGTGTATGACCAAAGCTTTTCCCTTCATTTTCCTTCTTGATGCCTCTTTCTTCTGAGGCTTCTCTTCAACATTAAGAGCAACAGACTTTGCCTTCCTGCTTGATCTCCTGTTTCTCTGCTCCATTTCCAATTCATGAGTTTTGAGCAGCCCATAGATTTCATCAATCTCTGTTTCAGCCCATAGTTATTTTCACATCCCACTTTTCAGGTAGAGAAAGAAGAAACTTGAGATTTGAGTCTTCTAGATCATACTCTTTGTTGACCAATGACAGATCATTGAGCAGTTTACAGAATCTATCAAATGTTTCTGTCATGGTCTCTTCAGGTTTAGCCTCAAAATGCTCATACTCTTGTGTGAGTATGTTTCTCCTATTCTTCTTAATAGCCGTAGTTCCTTGACACCTGACTTCAAGAGCATCCCATATCTCTTTTGCAGTGGTGCAGTTAATGACTTTGTTAGACATAACATTGTCTAAAGCACTATGCAGTAAATGCCTAACCTTTGCATCCTTAGCAATTGATGATAGATCTTCAGGAGTCATGTCCTTCTTTTCCTTTGGAACTATTTTAGCTTCTTCACCAGCAGCTGCAACAGATAGCTTTGTAGGATTGTGAGGACCTTCATAAATCCTGTCAAGATATTCTGGATCTGTAGCCTCCAGAAACATAGTCATCTTGACCTTCCACATAGCATACTCTAATGGCCTGAGAATAGGAACCCTGATTGGTTCATAACGACTCACAGTAGTAGGAGCCTTTTCAGAAACAGTAGGTGTTGGTGGAGGAATTGCTGACATGATTATTGTTGTGTTTGGATCTTAACCTGTAATAAAGTAACAGATTGGCTCTGATACCACTTGTTAGGCCGAATACACAATTAATAATCAAATTCGTATGAGAGTTTAACAAATAAGACGTTTATGCACTTAAAAACTTCTGGTATTAAAACCTCTTCGTGATGTAAACTATCACAAAGAGCTGCTAGGTTACAATAAAGATAATTCGTTACACGATACCCTTCTAGGGTTAACCTAACTGTATTTATAAAACATACAGCTTCGATTCAATCTCTAATTGATATTCCTAATAATCAGCTATACAATGATATCAATTACAGATTGTCACACGTCTCCTAAGTCAACTCGATCTCTTTGATAGCTATCCAATCTTCAAAGATATCGCTTCCATATCAATCTTCAAATGATCTCTAATATCTTCTGTTGACTCCATACGCGCTGCTCCCAGACAGACTTTACTAAACTCTGTCCAGCTCCCGCCTGTCAGAGTTTACACTAAACTCTGACCGCTTCCAGCTAAACTCTGATAATTCACTGTAACACTTAAACAGTGATTAAAACACATCAATTATATTTAACATGTTCCCTATTAACAAATGAAATTATTAAAAAATATAAAAGAAAAGGTTGTAATTTCATTCACATAGGATTAATACAAGTAGCAGTAAAACCATTATCAGTAAAAGGAATTAATTCTAGCATTCTTTTATGTTTAAGAGATGCGAGATATTTAAACTATGTCCCTAGCATATTAGGTATAATGGAATCTAGTCTCCATAATGGACCAGTCCATTTTAATTGCTTTCCAGACTTTACGCTAAGTCTGAATGACCCCCACCTATTAAAAGCATTAATATTAAATATTAAAACAACTAGTGAAATCACTCATATGATTGAGGGATCTCAACCTCTTGCATTAATTTACATAATTTATTATAAAACAATGAAAACCAATTTAAATATTCATGCACTTAATAAATGTCCAAAAGACAAAACTGTTTTAATTCAAAGTAGTACTAGTGACGCTAATATCCAAGTACCAAAAACGATACTTTGGAAAGATATTAACCTTCCTAGTCAATGGGTCTTAGATAATGAAATACCTCAGCCACCAATAACTAATAATATAATGAATTTAGACAACATTAAACAATATTTAGATGGAACTGTTAGGATAAGCTTTGATAACCCTGGTAATAGAAAACCATTTCTGTTAGAAGAAATAACTAATCATTCGGTTACATCATCTAGACAAGATTCAGAATTACTTAGTAAAACATCCATTAATAATAGAAAATTAAAAGTTATGATCAATGAAGGTCAAACTAGTCAACCATATTATAATCAAACCAACAATGAATCTGAAGATGATAATGAACAATTATCTCCTACACAATCAGATAGACTTAGATTTTTTCTTTTACTAGGTAAATTTATTAATGGTTTTTCTTCATTATTTTGGATGGATTCTTGTTTAATAATATTTGGATCCAAATATTGTTGAATATGTGGATCTTTAATCTTATCTTCAATTTTATCTAATTGTTTACCTATGGTTACTAAATATTGATTTGTGAAATTATTTTGTTCAATTAATTTCTTTTCATCATTTTTACCATCAGATATCTTAAATGGTGAAGCCATAACTAAAGTATATTTGACTAGGATAATTATTGTTTCTGTTGGGGGATGACTGGATGAGACTTTTGGTCTATCTTCTTTTATCCATTGTGTTTTAGAAATTACGTTGCATTTACCATGATATTTTTCATATCAATTATAAAAAGTAATATTTAATTTTTCTTTACTTAAAAATTTCTTCCATTTGTTAACTATTTTTTCCCTTTCTTCGGGACTATGATTTTCTCTAAATTGGTGTCTTTTCGATTTATTTTCTTTTGAATTGAAGTTTCTTATTAGTAGTTCCCAATTGAATTTATCTACTTTATTTATTACTCTTAATTGGTGATTAATAGGTTTAGGTTCGAAATCTGATTGTGTAGGAGAAAATTGTTCATTATCATCTTCAGATTCATTGTTGGTTTGATTATAATATGGTTGACTAGTTTGACCTTCATTGATCATACCTTTTAATTTTCTATTATTAATGGATGTTTTACTAAGTAATTCTGAATCTTGTCTAGATGATGTAACCGAATGATTAGTTATTTCTTCTAACGGAAATGGTTTTCTATTACCAAGGTTATCAAAGCTTATCCTAACAGTTCCATCTAAATATTGTTTAATGTTGTCTAAATTCATTATATTATTAGTTATTGGTGGCTGAGGTATTTAATTATCTCAGACCTATTGACTAGGAAGGTTAATATCTTTCCAAAGTATCATTTTTGGTACTTGGATATTAGTGTCACTAGTACTACTTTGAATTAAAACAGTTTTGTCTTTTGGACATTTATTAAGTGCATGAATATTTAAATTGGTTTTCATTGTTTTATAATAAATTCTGTAAATTAATGCAAGAGGTTGAGATCCCTCAATCATATGAGTGATTTCACTAGCTGTTTTAATATTTAATGTTAATGCTTTTAATAGATGGGGGTCATTCAGACTTAGGGTAAAGTCTGGAAAGCAATTAAAATGGACTGGTCCATTATGGAGACTAGATTCCATTATACCTAATATGCTAGGGACATAGTTTAAATATCTCGCATCTCTTAAACATAAAAGAATGCTAGAATTAATTCCTTTTACTGATAATGGTTTTACTGCTACTTGTATTAATCCTATGTGAATGAAATTACAACCTTTTCTTTTATATTTTTTAATAATTTCATTTGTTAATTGGGAACAGTTTTCATGTTCTTTGTTAATAGCATAAATTTTTTCTACAGTTTTAACATTGTAATTAGTTTTAAAATTATCTGTAAAAGTTGACTGATAGATTTGTTTTGGATCTATACTGGGTATATTCCAATTACCTAAGTCTTGACTAATGTTTTCATAACTATGTTCTTCCTGATTAATGAAATCTGGGATTGACGGAATTGGAGTCATCGGTGACGGTGACCTTGAGCTAACTGAAGAACTAGACCTAAATAGTCTATTCATTAATTTTGTTTTAACTGTTTCTATTTATCACTAGTGATTCAGGGGAACTTAGTTCATACCTTCTTACCTTAAGCAAACTCATACCTACACATACTTAAGTCTTACGCCCTTATCCTATACTGCTCCACTCTGAGACTTACAACGGATTTCTGGCAACGACACTAGGTGGTAGGTGGTTCTAAGTAAGATTGGTGACTAAATATAGCAGAATAACTAAGAGATAATCAGAAGCAGTTTGTAAACACAATTAATTAGCAAATTACTTGGCATAGAAATTCAATAACTCAATGATTACCGGTTGGCTCTGATACCATTAAGAGAGATTTCTGGGAAATAAAAGTGAAGAACAGAAGATGAAGAACAGAAGCAAGAGATAATAGCAACAGAATTAAACAAAATCATGCATTCATTAAGAGAGATTTCTGGGAAATAAAAGTGAAGAACAGAAGATAAAGAACAGAAGCAAGAGATAATAGAAACAGAATTAAACAAAAACATGCATAACAAAAACAATTTGTTTTATTAATTAAAACTTGATTACTGAAAATAGTTACTTATTACAGGAAGTTACTTATGCTATTTACAAGATTTGCATACAAACGAGAGAACTAGGAAGAAAAGAAAAACTTACAGAACAAAGCAAAGCAAAATTACAAAACTAGTTGTAATTTTCGTCCTGCCTACAACTTACAACTGAAACCCATATATATAGGGCGATGGAAAGGAATATGCTAAGGAATATGTCTTTCATTATTACAGGTGAAAGTAAGAAACATATTACTAAGTAAAAGCAAAAGCAAATTACTTTAACTTTGGTAAAAGCATTTCACTCAAGTAACTTGTCTGGGTGAAAGTGAAAGTAAAAGCAATTTACTTTATCTTTACTTTATCTTTGGTAAAGTCTTTTACTTGAGTAACTTGTCTGAGTAACTTGTCGGATATGCATATGGATCTTGGGCGTCTTGTAGATCTACACTTCCATATGGATTATTTGAAACTGAATTCTGACTGGAATGTTGACTGGCATCTGGAGAATTTTCTTCAGAGGCTTCTTCTTTGAGGGTACCAGTTTTTTGTTGGATGGCTTTTAACAAGGTGGTTAATTCTGATACTGATAATCTGTTGATAGTAGAAATGTCTAAAGATAATGATGGACCTTCATCTTCATTCTTTTCTTTAATGGTTGAACTAGGTTTTACTGATGGGAATTCTTTCTGGACTTGGTTGATTATCCGGGTGATATCAAACTTATCCCACCATTTGACTAAATGGACTCTGGCAACACAACTGTGACCATCATGTTGAGTTACTAAGGCTTTATGATCTTTACTTTCATGGACTGTGGTAGAATCTTGGACTGTGGTATATATATATATATATATATATATATATATATATATATATATATATATATATATATATCATAGATTTCAAATAACAGGTCGAAAATGGCAACTGAAAATTGGAACTTGAACTTCCAGTTTTCAGTTTTCGGTTGCATATAAGGTTGCAATCAGACGAATTTCTGATTGTAAGTTCCAGTTTTCAGTTGCAACCTCATTTGAATTTTTGCAACCTCATTTGCAACTTCCAGTTTTCAGTTGCAACCTCATTTGCAATCTCATTTGCAACTTCCAGTTTTCAGTTGCAACCTCATTTGCAACTTCCAATTTTCAGTTGCAACCTCATTTGCAACTTACACGGCTGGCGCCGCCCTGAAGTTGTAAATGAGGTTGCAAACGTTGCAAAACGTATTTTTAAAATTAAGAAAAGTATGGTGGTAATTTTAGAATTTTAGAAAGTTGGGCTGTATATTTTTAAAAACCCAATAGTTGACATAGGTAGTTTTGAACTTATCCCTATTTTTTTTTATCTTTTCTAACTAAAATATCTCAATTTCTCCTAAATAATTACTAACAAATTAATTTTTTCAGCTATTACCTTTTCTAACTTTTTTAACTAAAATCTCTTCTTTTCAAAAATATGGTCGTTCTAATTAATGAAATAAACTAATAATATTAAATTACTAATAACTAACTGATTACCTTTTCCAAGTAAAAGGTAATTTCTTTTTTATATTTTCTAACAAAAATATCTCATTTTCAAACTTTGTTTTTTTTACTTAATTATTATTACTTAAATATTTATTATTGGTAGAAACATGTATTTCTATTTTATAAAATAAAATAATGATATTATAGTTTCTAATAACTAACCAATTACTTTTTTCAGCTAAAACACATTATCTTTTCTAACTTTTTGACTAGAACCTCTCATTTCCAAAAATATCACGGATCATTCTATTAATAAAATAAACTAATAAAATTATATTTACAAATAACTAATTGATTACCTTTTTCAGCTAAAATATAATATCTTTTCAATATTTTCAAACTAAAATATCTTATTTTCAAACTTTCTTCTCTTACTTAATTATCCTTACTTGAATATTTATTATTGATAAAACCATGTTACCTTTCCTATTTTTAACTAAATAATTGATTTCATTTCATATTCTAAAAATACTACGGGCAACTATATTTAATAAAGTAAAATTATTATGATTACTAAGAGTAATAACTAACAAATTACATTTTCAGCTAAAAACACGTTACCTTTTATATTTTTTCTTACTAAAACATCTTCATTTCCAATAGTATCACGGATAATTGTATTCAATAAATTAATACCATAATAATTATTCTAATTACCTTTTTCAGCTAAAACGTATCATCTTATCTATATCTTATAACTAAATTTTCCTTTTTAAAATTTTTTTTAGCCAATATGTATATAATTTTGTTTATATCTATATTTATAATTATTATCAAATCATATCATTTAAAAATTTAACTTATAAAATTCATGTCATCAAAAAATTATTCAAATTTTTGAAAAAAATCATATAATATTAAAAAAAAATCTGTGTATCGCATGGGTTGTAAGCTAGTAAAAAAAAAGTTTTATAATATTAAAAAAACATGTGGTTCTAACTTCTAAGCTACTAACACAGCCTTGTTTTTAACAAACAATTGCTTGAAAGTTGAAATAAAAAACTCTCTCCTTTCTCTCTAAAGCCGCCTCCCCTTTCAGCCGGGGCTTCCATCGGATTTTCACCTGTGGAAAGCCCCATCCCTCTATTTAATTTCCTTTTTCTTGTATAGAGCTTGGATTTCCCTAAAAAATCTTCCTTTTCAGGAAAGATTTGATTTGTTTTTTCGGATTAAAGCCTTCGGATCTAAGGAATAAAAACCTTTTTCGATTTGGCCTACAAATTCTTATATCTCAATCCCAAGGAGCTTCGATTTCTCGTTCTTCTCGGTCATTGCTTCTAGAAAGAAGTCTGAGTTATCTTGTTTTTATGGGTTTGTTCCCGAGATCTGAAAATTTGTAAGTATAATCCAGTTTGGGTGTATTTGTTTGGTAATTTTAAGGATTGTTTGTTAGTTTAATTTTCTTTGTAAGTTTAGTTTGATTTCTCTCATTGGTGAGAGTTTTGGTGTTCTCTCCTTCGGGAGAGGTGTGATTTTCTCTCCTTGGTGAGAGGTATTCGGGATTCAACGATAAGAGCTTGTACGGAACTTCATTTTTGGTCTTCAGCTCAAACGGATTTTGGGAAAGATATTGAGCGTAGAGCGAGTATCTATAGATATATCACTTTATTCAGACATATGCTTATTTGTCTCATTTTGATTATGAAGACGAGCGTGTCATCCTGTTCTATGTTTGATCGATCCGATCATTCTTGTAGATGCCGTATGGCTTTTATGTATTGAATTATCACCTTTTATCAAAAAAAAAACTTCTAAGCTACTACTCTCTCCGTCTCATAATATGTTTCCTGTTTGAAAAAATACGTTTGCCAACGCACACTTTTGATCGTTAATATCTTGAATTTTGTATTAGTACTAAATATAAAAACTTTACTGTATTAAAGTACTCATAAATACGAATCTAACAAGATCACTCATGACTATATTTTATCTTATAAATTATGCGTAAATTAGTAATCAAACACTTAAAATAAATAGTGTAAAAAGTCAAAATAAAAAACACGTTAAGGCATAATAAAATCAAAATCAGAAGCTACACATTCACCTCGCCGGCTAATCTCCCCACACCACCACACTCCCTGAAAAACATGCCGGCGACGGCGACGATGATCGGAGCTCTCCTCGGCTTCGGCACCCAAATTTACTCAAATGCCCTCCGTAAACTCCCCTTGATGCGCCGTAAGTTTCTTCATTTCTCCACTCAATTCTCACTTTCTTGTACACATAAAACATATTTCAAGATTATACTTACATGTTTGTATATGCATATCCCTGATTTGGGTTTATTGGTATATTTGAATAGATCCTTGGGAGCATTTGTTGGGGATGGGATTAGGGTCTATTGCTGTGAATCAGTTGGTTAAGTGGGAAGTTAAGCTTAATGAAGATCTTGATAAAATGCTCGAAAAGGCTAAGGCTGCTAATGAAGCCCGTTATTTCGGTAATGTTTTCGTGTGTTTTTCGGTTGTTTTGCTGTTCAATTTGGTTCTTTATTGTGAAAGATTGGATTTTTGTGGCTATTAGTATTGATTTTTAGTTTTTTACCTGTGAATTTGTTTGGTTGTGGTGAACATCGATATTTGGTTCTCTCAGAACAATATTGGTAGTTCATAATTTTTTGTCTATGTAAATAGAACTTATTTATCGATATTTGGTGCTCCGTGAACAATGTTGGTAGTTCTTAAATTTTTGTCTTTCTTAATAGAACATGTTTCGGGAATTTTGAGGGCTTTTATAGTGTAATTAGGGTGTTATGTATTTTGGGTTATTATTAGGAATCGCGTTTCGAGAAATTTGGGTTTAGTAAAGTGAGAAGTTTGTAATTTTTGGTTTGAAGGTTTTTTGTTGGATGTGTTACGGGATGTTATTGTGGGTTTTTGGATGAAGTACAATGTGGCTTGTACCTGTTAGGTTTGGGTTCTTATGATGTAAGATTGTGTTAAAATGATTAATTGAACCATTTCGAGTCTTAAACTATAAGCTGCACCCTGTCTTGTTGTGGTTCTACTTGAACCATATATATCATTCTCTCAAAATACTTGTGACACATATGGGTATCATTAGAATATCCCTTGATAGCTATCAAATCCACATTTTGGTGTCCTATGAAAATAAAATGGATTCATTCAAAAATGATATTAGTACTTCCTGAGTTAGTTTTGATTCAACCAATTTGGTTAGGTACTTAGGTTGCAGTCAGAGATTAAAGTTAGTTGTGTGGACGAATACATCATAACCTGAATAATGACTTCCCAATATGAGTTAAAAAGAGAGGAGAAAATTAAATAGACATGGGATCAAGTTTGTATGTGCTCAAAGATACAATCGAAGCAAGCCATTAGATAAACAGAGGTGAAAAGCCTGATAGATCATTTTGTTTATACCTGTCTATTAGTCCATTTCAAAGAACCATAATGCAGCTATATTTTTGCCAAGAACTATTGTTTTACGGTTTGTGGTGGATTGATTTAAAGTCGGGTCTTACTTCATGGGGTTGGCTGTCACCTGATTCAGAGTATTAGACTATATTCTTCCTTTAGTATCTGTTTTGATTATTACATTGATAATTCAACATAACCAGACAACTAAGCCTTAGTAGTAACTTATTTGGTGTCAGCTACACCCTTTGTCACCATACTGCCCGATATCTGAACCGTGCCCTTTGATGCGCATCCCGAAATTCCAAATGTATACTACTTTACCAATTATGCTAGAACTGTGAAGAATTTTTAAAGCGAAAAGGTGGAGGTGAAACCAAAGAGGAGGTTTTTGAGGAGGGACCCTAGCAGTAAGAACTTTTTATTTTTCTTATTTTGCTGAATATTGCTAAACAATTTCTTTTGGGTTCATCCTTGCATTTTCTACCATAACCAGACACACAACACATAATTGTGTTATTCACATAGGGAATGGGCGACAACAATTTACATAAGTAGCTACTATTAAGTTTTTGCATGCTGGTGATTTTGACATATAAATAACTGGGTTCGTTTATTATTCAATTGCCTTTTGGCTTTCTCTCTACAAGTACTTGTTCAGTGAGAATTAGGCATACAGTTTCTGTATTATACATGTTTTGAAATTGGATATATATTTAGTATTTGCATATCTAACCCCTTTTGTCTTGCTTTGTTTTATTAAATGTGTTACCTAAATCTGCAGATGAAGACGAAGATTAGCACTCTCATAGCATGGAATGAATAAGTTGACATCTTGGTGATTGGCATTCACTCCCCAAGATTGATTGTTGTTTCTGCTAGGCTTTTAGTGTAACAAATAGCCACGGGTGCTATTTATCTGCTTTCTCTCTGTAATACTTGCTCATTTATACCTGTTTCTGAAGATTCACTTGTAATTTTCTGCTCTGAATAGTTAAGATATCATGATGCTGAAAAATTACTCCAGGCTCTTATGATGAATGGAATGAATTAAAAATAAGCTTTTGTATTCATCTTGCAAAGTGTTGCACGATTCCTGTGACAGCAATGGTGTTGCAAATTGCCCATCATTCTCGAGTAAGAAAAAGTTGCTACACATTTTGTGCATGGTATGTTGGTGGTAGCCGGAGCTTAATACTGAAGGAGAAATCTAGCCACTTTGAATTGTTTGTGGCTGGAGAATATCCCCTAACCTAAGTTGATGATAACTTTTGGGCTGGACACTTCTTTGGAACAGACAAGTGGCCTAGACCACAACCCACAAGGCCTAAATAAATATTACATAAAATTGAACAAAATATTTTAAAATTGGAATGACAATGCAAATGTGCCCAAAAATTGTTTTAAGAAATCCTACATATTAATGTGCTTATAAATAATCTATTAAAAATATTGATCAGACTTTTCTTGCTCTAAGCATTGATGCACCACTGGTCAAGGGTCCCCAATTTGCAGTTTTTTTGCATTCACTTAGTCACCTCTTTAATTATTTTTGTATCATACGTTGGTGCATTATCCAAGTTGCCAAGATAGGTGTACGAGTCTTTATATACATGAATCCATTATCCTTGTATATGTGTCTCTCTTAAGTGTCCCTGACCCTGTCCTCTCTTTCTTTTGTCAGCTTAACATGCATATGTCTCTCATTTAATCTTCTTTCGTACCAATTTGCATATCACTGAATTTAACTTCATTGGCTTCATCTGTATGTCTCATACTCTAAGGGCTGTCATTTTCTTTTCTAAAGCCTATCAAATCTGTTAAATTTAGGTCAAGATGATGTTTTTCCCTTCATTTGCAAGACCGGAATGCATTGCTGTCACCCTTGAGAAACTTTGTAAAAGCTACTGTAAAAATAAAAGTCATATCTCTCAGATCTCCTCCCGACGGCCTGACACATCTCCCACCCCATGCTCCTCTCTAGTATAGCAAGAAAGTGATCTACAATTTTATCTTTCCGAATAATAAGCGGAATTTGAAGAGAACTCCTATACTCACACACACCTTTTGTCTCTATTAAGACTCGAACCTCGAATTCCAACTCGATTATAAATAAAGGTAGTTATGTTTGATATACAAGAAGTTGCTATGTTAAGCATATTGGTTCCACTGGAACTCACCATCAAAAACAAACAAGAAAACATCAGATTTAAGACACTCACTCTCTCTTTCTTCTCTTGTCATACATGTATGTTTTCTTTATCATTTTAAGTTCTTCCTACTCCACAGCCACCACTTGACAAATACAAGCATTACATTATAATATTTGTGTTTTGACACACCCAGACCCCCAACACACACACATACATAGATATTTGTATGTACCACTGGCTGAGTACTGGTTAAGAATCATTAAGTTATATGCATGGCCAGGGAGAATGGATCTTCTGCTTACAACAATATGACTCTGTTTTTATTCATCTTCTTTTTTGTTGTCCAAGTCATGCCTCACCAAGAAAACACCTCACAGCCCCTTGCATCCAAATCAAATGCTGCTCAAGCTACCTATAATGTTGCAAACAAATCAAACCTTCAAAATTTAACAATTCCCTATAGAGACGGCTCCACTATCAGCAGTATCAACAAACAAGAACCTACTAAGAAACAAAATATTCCGTCGAAGGTTCAACATGGAAAGGCCTATAGTTTATCTCAAAATCATCAAGGATCAATGTGGCGAGACGGAGCTATCAGTGCTAGTGCTCATGAAGTTCCTAGTGGTCCAAATCCTATTTCCAATAGGTAGTTAATATGAGATTGCTTATCTAGCTAGTGACTGATTGATGTTACTTTGTATATTTTTCAAATATTAATTATGTTTTGGATATTGAATGGATCCCTCATTTGTACCATGTCCACGTGTTGTGCTTCTCTTAGGTATTTGCTTTGCAACCACCATACATCATGAGTAGAGTTGAATCCCTCTAAATTATTATGTTGTATGGCAACCTCTCTTAATTAGAATTTCTTAGAATTTATTTGCTCTGATGATCTCTGTAAATTGAACTAAAAAAAAAACTCGATCCAGCCAACCAGTATTAAAATATAATAACCCCTCTATTTTAATAGATATGGTAACAGAATGAGAACTCAGGATTCCGTTCATATGATTGTATCATTCTATGGTCATAAAGCTTCATCTGGGATTAACATGTTATGACTGTCGCAACAAGGTACAGGCAAGTATTTGCAAACATAGAAATCGGATGACAGCAATTCTCGACAATAGCAGTTGCTACAAGCAAAATTCATTTAGAATAATGATTTGCCACTTTCATTTACTTGATTGATCGAAAATTCCTAGTGTAGATATCATCTAAAGTCTAAACACAAGCCCAAGTTACATTGATATATTTTGAGTGAACAACATTTATAATTACAGTTTGTTTTCAACAATTTTTTTTTACAAGTACAGCTATCGTAAAAATAAATGTAATGCTATCAAGACCTTCAAGTTCGAATTGCTTTTTCCAAGATGATCGCTGGGAGAAGATGAGAATGCACTACCATTAACATCACATGCGTACTCAACTTTTTCTGTCTTTCCACATGCCATTTCCTTCCAAAATTCTCTTTCCATATATGACGCAGGAAGACATCCAGCACTGCAAGATCAACAAGGAAAAACCTTGTTCGCCATTTTCTTATAATCATGAAAAGTATAATTCCTGCCACTCATAAAGAAAGTAAACCTGTCACCTGTATCCAACTCAGCAAGACGAAGAGGCTGCACTCTGGTGGTAAACTTGAAACCAGTTTTCTCTTTCATCAACACTATACCAGCAGGAACAGACGCATTTAGAGGGGAAACAATCTTGCAAATACCTGGACAACTGAAGCGTAAACAATATTAGAAAAAATCAGAATTCTGTTCACAGAAACTTTAAAGGTAATTCACTTTGCACTGCTTAACATACAATTCCTAGTTCAGAAATGCTAATGAATAAAAATCATCATAAGCAAAATTAGAATTAGAATCTTCACTAATATAATTGTGAAAACAGAGTAAAAGAATCCCTTGTACATAAGCAGAAAACTTAGAGTAGATGAATGAATGACAAAAGTGTTCCATATTACTATTAAACTTCATGCAGATTAAACCAACACATACTGTATTTACTCAAACTTCAAAGCAAACACTGACAATTTAAATTCGTGAAGCTAGATACAACTCATAGAATGACACAACATTACAGCAAAAACAGTGATACATCGAATAACCAAAATGACATATACAGTTCTTGATGGGACTAAAAGCAGTTATATATGGGGAGTAGGCAAATACTTCTATGCAGAAATCAGTTCAGCTATGGACTATATATACGTGTGTCTGTGTGCATGTGTGTCTGTGTGTGTGTAAAGCGAGAGAGATTACCATATTCTGTAAACCCACGCCACATGATGAAGAAGCTCTTAAAGCATCTCCCCCGCTTCTAGTCATCACATTTCTGACATGTAGCGTATCGTTGGCAGTTTCTGATTTAATTATCTGAAGCCTCTTATTCTTCAAAAATTCCAATTCAGCTTCCCTCGAGAAACATGCCCTTCCCTTGCCATCCAAAAAATGAATCAACAAAAATGATTAATAAAACTGGGCAAAAATATCAATAAAAACTAAACTTACTATAATAAAAAGGCCATCGTCAACTTTTTTGATTTTGCCTCTTCTGTTTGTTTGAAGACGAAGAGACAAAGAAACAATATAGAAGAAAAAAAACTCATGTCCCAAGACTTGAATAATTCGGGATGCGCTTTGCAAGCTTACAAAGACAGATACAAATAACATACTCCATCAATTAAGCGTTATGACCGCTATCATTTCTTATTTATGTGATAAGAATAGCAAATCCTACTAAGAGCTCTGCTAATTTATTTCTACGACTCAAAGAACTTCCACAAATTCAAAAACAGATCCATCAAAAAAAATAATAATAATGAACAAATTAAATTATCCAAACTGTTGATCAAATCCAGCAAGAAATAAAACACAATCCCTTTGCTGGCTATACATTTTATAACTGAGACCCTAAAGTTGGATAATCTGTACACAATTATTCACAGATAGAATGAAATTAATTTATAGCTGTTTCTAGAAACATACTAAAATGAAGATATAACGTACCAATAGATATCTAAGTGGTTGAATCATGGTAGAATCGGTGTCACTCGTTAACACGATGACTAAAATCACCGGTGGGTGTTGCAGAGACATATATATAACATAAAGAACGGCAAAAAACACTCAGAGATGAAGGATGCTGAATAGATATGAATGAGATGGTCGCTGAGATTAAAAGGAGGACTGCGGCCAGGGTTAGGAGAAGAGAGTACACGCAATTTATATAGATAAAAAAACCCTAAAACATATTGTTTGGGCTTAAATATATGGGCCGGGCCTGATACTAAACAATCAGATATTCCTAACATGCACAAAAAGTCCAAGTCCACAAAATTTATTCGATTTAGCACAAAAATCCAAAATTAGGATGAAATTTAGACACGGGACTACAACGGCCATCTTATTAGTGAAATATAATATAGACAACTTAAAAAGAGTTGTCTGGATTCTGGAACCTCAGACGTTGCCAGGTATTACCAAGTCATTTAGTCGTACTGAGAAAGCATCATTTTGGAAAGACAAACCAATGACTGGGCTCCACCTTCGACATTCGATAATGCAGCTCCAACATTGGTGCGTATACGACAATAAAGGAAATGATGATCCCAAAACACACAATTAAAACAAATACTCTGCATCACAAGAAGAAATTTAACGTTGAAACGTGAAGAAGGGGTTACCCTTGTGGAGCGAAGGGAGTATTCTTGACAACCTTTTTTGTGCATGATTTCCGGTAGCAACTCAAAATTTTACTTGTGAAAACGTATCTATGGTACCATGGTGGAGGTGGAGGGTGGTAAAGCTAAAAAGAAAACACAAATGCACTACTCCTTATGAAAGATATCAAGCAAAAATTTGCTAGCCATATTTGAGTAAGAAAATTATTTCCTGCCTAAATTTGGGTTACCTGAACCTACAGTTGGGTAGTTCATGTTCATATTTTGATATTGGTACCGCAAAATCAGAGATACTCAGTACAGAGAAAAAAACAACGAAGAATAAAGCATATTACATTATTATTTAATATATAAAATTAAATGGAGAGAAGTTTCAAACTCTTCAATCAATCAGCAGTCCAAATAATTTGATTAAACAAATCAATTTTCATCCAAATAATGCTTGCTTGTAGTGGTTTCACAACTACAAGTAGCCATCTTATAAGACATTATTAGTCAAACATAATATAGACAACTTAAAAAGAGTTGTCTGGAACCTTAGAAGATGCTAGTTCTTACTTCTTACCAAGTCATTACGTTGTATTAAGAAAACATCGCTTTAAGCAAGACATCGCGACTTTGAAACCTGCCATCATCGCCTATTTTTCTCTTTTCAGTCCAATGGAGATCAGGGCTATTAATACCCATACCATGATTATGACCCGAGTTTGCTATACCCTCCAACCTTCTCGACTAAAATAGGTGAACCTGCATACAAAATGCAAAAGTAGACAATAAAAAATAATTTTTTAGATGCTAGCACGTCATTGACATCCATATTACAAACTTAGGGACCTGCTTTGTAGAAAGACCAAAATTGAACTTGTTAGGTGAATTTTTATTATCTTTGAAAGCATTCTGAAATACAACTTCAGGAAGTGGGTGACATGACCAGATTGGAACAATTTGAACCTGAAAAATCAAACCAGTATGCCAGCCTATCAATTATAACAACAAACAAGTACAGATTTCTCTATAATTACAGTAAATATTTCCTGATACCCATACCTGTGCAGGAAATTGATTTCCAGACAACTAAATGCATGGGGACTAAGATTCATGGTCCGAGTAGATGTAGCCTGAAATACACAATATAGCTCTCTCTACTCAGATTTAAATAAAAATAAATCATCCCAGACTTAACCTGCTTTACCAGCCAGGGAAGCCCAAAAATGTTACGTTGGCCGGCATTCCTTTTTTCAACCAACGTTCGACATAAATATTGCACCAAATTACTTGAGTACTAAACCTCCTATCCAATTATCATCCTCATCAATATCCATGAAATACCTTGCAAACTGCCATTAACTCGATATGACATATTAAAATTTGACCATCCAACTTTTACTTGTTGAAAGAAGATTAGGTATTAACTATAAACGATGCAGGATTTTAAAATGTGGAAGAATTGCAAAAGCTGAATCAGTGATCAGTAAAAACTCACATATAAAGGATAGTGCTTATAAGTAATAATATTTTATGGAAAAACCTAACTCCTGATAAAACTCAGCCCATCATAGAAGGAAACATAAACACATAACTGTACCACCACAATTTCTAATTATATACAATAAATCATAATAGATAATTACATAACTCTAATGTCTCTAATACCATATTATTTGGAGAGTAATCCTATCAAACTAGTTAAGGATTCATTCAGTACTTATACATTGCATGAACTTATTCCAAATTATACGATATAGTTCATTAATAACTTAAAGAGAATTGGAACAGACGAAAGTATTGTTATGTCATAAAGACAACCAATTTCAGATTCAGTAGAGTACTTTTATAAATTATACAAGCTAACTCGGGAAAATAAAGTGCTTCAAATTAACTTTCCGCTATTCTATCTAAGTCAACAAGGACGGTGTTTAACCGGAAGGAACAACAAAAGCACTACCAAATCAAAGTTGCTTCTCAACATCATTGTTGTCACGTCGCTCGACTAGTCGCGACTAGTCGACGACTAGTCGAGAAGTCGTTTTGTAATGGTCGACTGGTGAGCTCGACTTGGTTTTTGTTGCTCTTTCGGGCGACTGGTGATCGACTTGTCGACTGGGTCGACTAGTCGACCCAATAGCCCGACTGGTGCAAAAAACCCGACCCAGATTCTATTTAAGTGATGGGTTATGTATGTATGTAAGCGTGTATGTATATAAATGAACAAACTCATTTTGTTATTTAACAAATGAATTTGTCAAAGTCTGTATTGAACAAAGAAATGAAATCAAACAGAAGTTAGGCAGGTCACGTGGGTGTTGTTGGCAGCTGAGCATCACTCTCCTGTCACGCGCGTGAGTGCACGCGCCCGAACAACTGAGACAAATGCCGCGCGTGCTGTACACGTTCTACTGTTGTGACTGGACTTCAGCAATGCAACTGTTTCTGATTGATAAATGTAAAAGTAAAGTAAAGTTGGTGCAATTGTAGCTATAATGCACTACAATGGGTGGGGATGGATTTGTAATGGACCACAATGCAAAGTAAAGTTTTTTTAGCTGTAGCTATAATGCCCAAATTTATTAATTTATAAATAACATTCTGAAAATTTAAGTATTTTGGATATCTTATTTTTTTGAATTTTTTTCTGTATGTATATATTAAAAATTATATACACTAAGTATAATATATATATATATATATATATATATATATAGGCTAGCGTTCAAATAGAAACCAACCTTAGAATAGAAACTAGAAACCTACACTAAATAAATTATATTTCATTTATTTTATGGCCCCGCTAGGGGCACCTTCACAAAAAACGTTTAAAATTCTTGGCTCTATTCAACAAAAATATAAAAAAAATAAAAAAAAATTTAAAAAATAGTTACTGTTCACGTGCCACGTCATCAGGTAAACAGTAACTTTTTTTTTTTAAATTTTTTTATTTTTTTTATATTTTTGTTGAATAGAGACAATAATTTTAAACGTTTTTTGTATTGGAGTACCCCTAATTTGGTCATTATATTAGCTTGAAATATTTAATTTAGGTTTAGTTTCTAGTTTCTATTCTAAGTTATTCTATTAGAACAAGACCCTATATATATATATATATATATATATATATATATATATATATATATATATATATATATATATGTCGACTAGTCTACGACTAGTCACGACTCGACTTGCCGGGCACCCCGGTCGACTCGATTCGACTTACCGACGTGACAACCATGCTCAACATTACCTTCCTAATATGCATTCACACGGTCAACGTGCACTTTGTTGTGTAATGCCGAACTAAGCAACTACAAAGTACACGCAACATGTTCGTGTGAAAGTATTGTAATAATAATTAACTTCGAAACAGACTAAATACGTGATAGTCGAGACATACTATCTGCATTTCTCGAACTAATTTCCATTTCACTCTAACTAAGTATCCCCATTTCTCTCGGTCCTTTATATTTGGGCAAACACAAATGAAATAACTGACTTCATATCATAGTTAAGACTGCAAATCTACATAGTAAATAAATGTCGAGTCTGATAGTACACGTGGCAATTCCACATTGCATAATCGATTATACGCCTACTAATTAAAAAATTACAGTTCACTTAACAGATTGTTTTGATTAAATATTATTCTACTACATGGAACATATATATACAATAATTTTCACATAAACAAACAGTTCAAGACTTGTACCAAGTCACTAAATCATATAAAATGCACAATTTCTATGAAACACACAATAAATGGTAAAATTATAGTAAATGAGAGAGAGAGAGAGAGAGAGAGAGAGAGAGAGAGAGAGGGAGGGAGAAGGGGAGAGAGAGGGGGGGGGAGAGATGGCAATGTTATAGTAAGCAAAACACAGAGGGAGAGAGAGGGAGATAGGGAAAGAGAGGGAAAAGGGGGGGGGGGGGGGAAAGAGAGAGATAACCTAGTTGCATGGGTTGACTCCAAACTACTTGAGTACCAACCCCCAATCCAATTATCATCCTCATTGAACTCCATGACATTCCTTGCAAACTGCCATCAAATCGATATGACATGTATTAACTTTGACCATATTGCTTTTACTTTGTTGAAAGCAGATGAGGTATTAACTATTAATGATACATGATTTTAAATTATGGAAGAATTTCAAACGCAGAATCATTGATCAGTAGACACTCACGTTTAAAAGGACAATGCTTATAATTTAGAAAAAAGAAAAAAGGACAATGCTTATAAATAATAATATTTCAATGAGGGGCCTTCATAGAAGGAAACATGCCTTCATAGAAGGAAACATAAACACATCATTTTACCACCACAATTTGGAATTATTTCCAATAAATTATAATAAATAAGTACATAACTCTAATGTTTCTACTACCATTATAAAGAGAGTAATCCTATGAAACTAGTTAACGGTTCATTCAGTACATATACATTGACATAAAACTTATTCCAAATAATATGATATATTTCCTTACTAACTTAAAGAGAATTGGAACAGAGGAAAGCATTCTTATGTCATAAAGACAACCAATTTCTGATTCAGTAGAAAGGTACTTTTATAAATTAACAAGTGAACTTGTGAATATGAAGTCCTTAAAATAAATTTCTGGTAAATTTGTCTAAATTAACAAGGACGGTGTTTAACTGGAAGGAACAACAAAAGCACTACCTAAGAGGAAAAAACTTATTTCTCAACGTTACCTTCCTAATAATGTTAGCATTCACACGGCCAACGTGCACTTTATAGTGTAATGCCAAGCTAAGCAACTAAAAAGTACACTCGCGTGCAAGTATTGTATTAATAACTAACTTCGAAACAGAGTAGATACGTTCCACTGGAGGCACACTATCTGCGTCTCTCGAATCATTATTTCTCCCCGTCCTTTATACTTGGGGCAGACACAAATGAAATATCTAACCGACTTCATATTTTAGTTGAGATTGCAAATACATATAGTAAATAACTGTCGAGTATGATAGTACAGGTGGAGATTCCACATTTCGTAATCCATTATGCGCCTACTAATAAAAAAATTACAGTTCATTTAACTGATATTTTCGATTAAATATTACACAGAATATGTATGTAAACAAACAGTTCATTACTTGTAACAGGTCACTAAATCATTTAAAATGCACAATTTCTATAAAACACACCACACAGTAAATGGCAAAATTATAGTAAATGAAACACACAGAGAGAGAGAGAGAGAGAGAGAGAGGGAGGGAGGGAGGGGGAGAGAGGGGGAGAGAGAGAGAGAGAGAGAGAGAGAGAGAGAGAGATGGCAATATAATAATAAGCAACACAGAGGGGGGGGGGGGAGAGTGAGAGAGACAACCTAGTTGCAACGGTTGAATTAGATGCTAATTCTTGAATTGTAAACCCAGTATGCCAGCCAATCAATTATAACAACAAACAAGTACAGATTTCTCTATAATTACAGTAAATATTTCCTGATACCCATACCTGTGCAGGAAATTGATTTCCAGACAACTAAATACATGGGGACTAAGATTTATAGTCCGAGTAGATGTAGCCTGAAATACACAATATAGCTCTCTCTTCCCAGATTTAAATAAAAATAAAATCATCCCAGACTTAACCTGCTTTACAAGTTAGCCAGAGAAGCCCAAAAATGTTACGTAGGCCGGCATTCCTTTTTTCAAGCAACGTTCGACATAGATATTGCACCAAACTACTTGAGTACTAATATCCAATTATCATCCTCATCAAAATCCATGATATACCTTGCAAACTGCCATTAACTCGATATGACATTATTTAAATTTGACCATCCAGCTTTTACTTGTTGAAAGAAGATTAGGTATTAACTATTAACGATGCAGGATTTTAAAATGTAGAAGAATTGCAGAAGCTGAATCAGTGATCAGGAAAAACTCACATATAAAGGATAGTGCTGATAAGTAATAATATTTTATGGAAAAACCTAACTCCTGATAAAACTCAGCCCTTCATAGAAGGAAACATAAACACATAACTTTACCACCACAATTTGGAATTATATAAAATAAATCATAATAGATAATTACATAACTCTAATGTCTCTACTACCATTATTTGGAGAGTAATCCTATTAAACTAGCTAGTTAAGGATTCATTCAGTTCTTATACACTGACATGAACTTATTCCAAATTATACGATATAGTTCATTAATAACTTAAAGAGAATTGGAACAGAGGAAAGTATTGTTATGTCATAAAGACAACAAATTTCTGATTCAGTAGAGTACTTTTATAAATTATACAAGCTAACTCGGGAAAATAAAGTCCTTCAAATTAACTTTCAACTATTCTATCTAAGTCAACAAGGATGGTGTTTAACCGGAAGGAACAACAAAAGCACTACCAAAAGGGATCAAAGTTGCTTCTCAACATTTCCTTCCTAATTTGCTAGCAATCACGCGGTCAACGTGCACTTTATAGTGTAATGCCGAACTAAGCAACTACAAAGTACACGTAACATGTTCGTGTGAAAAGTATTGTAATAATAACTAACTTTGAAACAGACTAATTACGTGATAGTCCAGACATACTATCTGCATCTCTCGAACTATAATGCCATTTCACTCTAACTCCATTTCTCTCAGTCCTTTATATTTGAACGAACACATATGAAATAATTAATTGACTTCATATTATAGTTAAGACTGCAAATCTACATGGTACTCCCTCTGTCCCCCGTGATTGTTTACATTGGGTTTTTTCACGGAGACCAAGAATTATAATTAAAATAAGTGAAGTAGTTGGTGTATGTAATAGTAATTTTATTGTTAAAATAAGTGAAGTAGTGGATGTAATAATGATTTTATTGTTAAAATAAGTGAAATAGTAGGTGTAATAGTGTAAAGTGTTGAAAAAGTGGAGTGAAGTAGTTGATGTAATAATGTATTTTATTGTTAAAAGTTACTATTTATAGTATGTAAAGAAATGAGAGGAAGTCCCAAAATAGAAACTGTAAAGAAATGAGAATGAGAGGGACGGAGGGAGTAAATAATTGTCGAGTCTGATAGTACACGTGGCAATTCCACATCGCGTAATCGATTATATGCCTACTAAATACTAATTAAAAATTACAGTTCACTTAACAGATTGTTTTGATTAAATATTATTCTATTACACAGAACATATGTATACAGAAATTTCATAAAAAAAACAGTTCTAGACTTGTACCAAGTCACTAAATCATATAAAATGGACAATGTCTATAAAACACAATATGAATGGTAAAATTACAGTAAATGAGAGAGATAGAGAGAGAGAGAAGGGGAGAGAGATGACATATTATAGTAAGCAAACAGAGGGAGAGAGAGAGCGAGAGAGAGGGAGATGAAGGGGAAAGAGAGGGGGGAGATAGAGATATAACCTAGTTGTATGGGTTGACTCAGATGCTAATTCTTGAATTGTAAACCCAGAAGAAGGTACTGAAGGTATGCTTGTTCCCCGGTCGGGATATTCTTCCCCGGCGATATTATTTTTGTCAGGGTAAAAGGGTTTTACGGCGATATTATTTTTGTCAGGGACACAGGGTAAAAGGGTTTTACGGCGACATTGGAAAATGGTCAATACTGTACATCAATTTGTTAGCCTCTAAATTCCCGGAGTAATTCTTTAACAGCCCGTTTGCCGGAGCTGGCTTAAAGTCATTTTTGGCTTTAAGGCAGAAAATGTCCGTTTGTGTAACTTGCTTAGAGCATTCACATCCCATTCCCCAACCCCAATCCCAAAACTTACTAAAAATAGTAAATTCCCAAATAAAAATAATAAATCTTCAAAATTATCAAAAAGTTTCTACATCCCATTCCCCATTTTCCATTCCCCTATCCCTATATTCTTTTTTATATTACTTTTTTCTCTCTCTTTCACTTACAATTTTAACTACCAAAACTCACCCACTACAATTAAATATATTTAAAAGAGGAGAGAGATGATTTGGGGTTCAAAATAGTAGTCCCCAAATATGGGGATTCAAAACTTGTCCCCAAAATTAATCCCTAAAATGGGGAATGGGATGGAAGCCTTTTTTTGCATAAAAGCTAAATATTTCCCCAAATATTTGGGGATAGGGTCTTGGATGTGGATGCTCTTAAAGCTGAGCTTTAAGTTAAAAAATTCCTTTAAGTCATAATTTCTTTTAAGTACTTTTGACTTATGACTTATCCAATTTTTTTTACTTTTTTTTTTGTTTCAGGACTCTTGTAAAGTTAAAATATTATGAATTTAAAATTTTTTTAAGCCAAATTTAACTTTAAGTCAAAATTATTAAACCCCCATTTAACTTTAAGTAAAATTACCCAAACACATTCATTCAACTTAAAGTAAACAACTTTACTTTCTCCTTTAAGTTAAAAACACCTCCATTAAGTCAAAAGTAACTTATTTTAAGCAATGCCAAACACCCTCTAAATTTCAGACTTTATTTTTAAAAAAAAATCCAAAATTTTTATTAAAAAAATCCAAAAATTTTATTGAGTTATATACTTCCTCAGTCCATCCAGATTCTTTACATTTGTTTAGTGTATTTTATTGTTAAATTAAGTGAAGTAGTGGGTGTAATAGTGATTTTATTTCAAAATAAATGAAGTAATGGGTGTAATAGTGTAAAGTATTGAAAAAGTGGAGTGAAGTAGAGGATGTAATAATGAGCCCGTTTGGTTTAACTTAAAAAAAGTAACTTATGACTTTAATCTCATAAGTTGATTATAAGTGATAAGTAAATCAGAACTTATAAGTTAGTAAAGTGTTTGGTAAATCAGAAATTATAAGTTTACTGTAGAACAAATATTTTTATATAATTTTCCTAAATTGCGTCGAAATATAACACATATGGTATGCAAAATGATCGTTGGGAGATGGAGAAAAATATGGTGAAAATAGATTTGAAAAAAATATCGCCGTTTGACGGCAAAAATCCAATTAAAAACGGAGGGATCAGTGAATAGTAAATAAGCTGGAAAAATGTTGGAACTTTCTAACTTCCAACTTATGAGTTTATAAGCTCATAAGTTAGAAAAATAAGTCGGCACCCAAACACTCTGAAATAAGCTAGACCGGACTTAAAGTCCAAAAAAGCTCCTTATGAGCTCCCCCAAACAGGCGCAATGTATTTTATTGCTAAATGTTAATATTTTTAGTAATGTAAATAATTGGTGGGACGTCCCAAAAATGAAAGTGTAAAAAAATGAGAGGGATAGAGGGAGTATATAACTAGCGTGAAAACCCGTGCGAGCTACGGGCCTATATAATCACTGAAATAATTTTTCACACTAAACTATATAAATATTATAATAAATTTGTAATTTTTTGACAGAAATTTGTAATTAGAATTACGATAAAAGATTTTATTTTATTTTATCTTATTTTTGGTTAGCAGTTTTACAATATATATTGTCATGAACCAAATATTTTAAATTTGATTAGGTTTCCTAAAATTTGGATAAATATCTATATGATAATATTAACATTATTATTGTTAATTGGAACATATTAATTTAGATTTTGATGATGTGATTTGATCTTTATCAATTTGAACAACTAAATATAATATGAACAATTATATTAGTATTATTGTTCGCGTATAACATGGGTGTATTAAACTCAGTTGATGTTAACATCATAAAAATATAATTGTCAAAAAATAGTCATGTATGTAAGATTATGAGTCGAGTCATTAACAAAAATACTATAAGTCGGGTCATTAACAAAATCTCTTAATTTTACTTAAAAGTTATCTCGTTCTTCTTTTTCATAGGTATATATATTTAAACATATTTACATACCTTTTTAAATTAACTATCTATTTTTAGCCTATTAATTCAAACCCAATATCTAAGTTTTTTAATATTTGGTTCAACTTAAAATCCAAAAGTTTTAATCGTATTATTACACGAATATCAATGACTTGTTCATTTATAAAATATCTAATATCATATTTTTTTAATTCATCTTACATTATTTTTAGTATGTTTTATAAGTCAATTATGATATATATTTTGAAATTCTAAATTTTAAAAAGGTTTTTTTAACTCAAATTTAATTATATATTAAAATTGCTTAAAGTGTAACAGGTTATTCGAACAAAAATCTCTAATTTGCTCACATATTTACATTTTTATAAATCTAAAGATTATATATGATGTAATTCTAATATTTTTGAAAATGTAATCACATTTTATTATTTCAGTGAAATATAATTTTATTTATGATTTCAATAATCTAATATCTTATACCTATAAGGAGACGAATGTTAACAAATTCAAATTTTTCATATAATCTGAGTTACATTTATGTATAATTTATAATTTTATTTTCTATAAATAATAAATTCAACAATTTATTTACACAAAAGCTAAAAATAGGAAAAGGGAAATAGGATAATAAAATAACAGGTGACTTATCTAATAATATTTTTAAAATAAACACAGAAATTAGAGTGGCACAACTGTTGTGTTATGAAATTTGTACTTAGAAGTTAAGGGTTCAATTCCCAAAACTAACATAAATTTAACTAATTTTTGGATTAATTGTAAGGGAATGATATTTTGGTAGTTTTTCAATAAATAGGGGCAAAATGGTAATTTCACAAGCATTTTTTTGGTAATTTTTACCCTTTTGTTGCCATTTAATATATAATAATAGATAGATGGATGGATTTTTGTGTAATATGAACTAGCGTAAAAGCACGTTGCGAGATACTAGCACAAAACTAATTTCTCGTTCGAAATTGTACATATATTGAAATAATTTTGTAATTAAAACTATGATAAACCATAAAATTTCGATTTATCTCATATTTTTATAGTTATTTTGCATTATTTTATACCTATTTCTTGAACCAAATTTTATATAATTTGAATAGATTTCATAAATAAAATTAATATTCATACGATAATAATCACATAAATACCTATAATTGCTAAATTATTATTTTAATTTTGAATTGCGTGAAATGAACCTCATCAAATTGAACATTTAAGTATAATATAAATAATTATTTTGGTAAATTGCGCATGTAAACTCATTTGATGTTGTTGTAAAAAAATTGATGGTACATGTAAAACTATATTTTCAGACATATTACAAAATCTATTAATATTGAGCAAAAGTCATCCATCATGTCCTTGTCTCAATCATTTTTTTATACATATACATTTATACACTTTTAAACTTATATGTTCAGTTTTAATCTAATGTTTATTACACGATATCAAATTACGCAATACCGAACTTCAATTAAAAATTGGGTAAATTGAACTATTTTATATAATATAATTTTAATTATTCAATCAATGTAAAATATGATAAAACGATCTTAATGACCCGTGCATGTATATGAATTCTAAATATTTTTTTTGATTTTATCTTATATTGATTAAAGTATATATTATAAGTCTACCATTAATATATATATATATATATATATATATATATATATATATATATATATATATATATATATATATATATATATATTGCCCAATTTAATACTCCCTCTGTCCAAAAAAGATTGACACACTTTCCTTTCTGGGAAGTCCCAAAACTAATGAACATATTATACTTACTATTTTTTAACACTACTTTTCACTATTACACCCACAAGTTCTCCATTTTATACTCTTTTTTATACTATTACACCCACTACTTTCCTCCACTATCTCACATCTATTATTAAATATTGATAGGTCCTACCACTTTATCCACTTTTCAACTAACTTTACTCTTTTTTACTACATTTTCTTAATCTTCGTGAAAGTCAAAGAGCTTCAAACAATTTGGGACGGAGGGTGTATATTATATAACAATTCATATGTATCATAAATTATAATCGAGTTATAGTCTAATTGGTCATTGTAAATAATTATTGCACTTTTGTAATATTTATGATTCAAAGATAATTTCTATCGTTTTGATTTAATTTGAATATTAACGTATGTTATTTTTAAAAATAACAAATATCAAATTTTTATAGTTCCCATCTTTTTAACATAAATTTAATTATTTTTCATATATGTTTAAAAATTTATGTTTTTAGACCAATCATATATTTAAATCAATAAAAGTCTAAATAGTTGTTCGACTAAAACCCTCTAATATGACTCAAATATTTAAAATTTTATGTTCCTAAAAGTTAAGTGATGCGATTATTTATTGTGTATGATTTGATAACTAAAATTTACATTTTTCTTAAAATCAAATATTATTTTTTATTTCAATAATTTAATATCTACATGGAGGCGCATGTAAATAATTAAATTTCACTGATTTCACTAAATTTTACATAAGTATTGAAGGATTTTTTTTTTTTTGTAATTTTCAAAAAGAGTTGGTAATCTTTCTCCTTATGATGAAATTTAATATATAAATTCATTAATTAAAAGATAATATATGTCAAACAAAAGCTGGATAGTTGTGATGAATAACATATATTGCTTCCATATAACCATGAAGATCGTCACCCATTCTCAGGCGCCAATTTTAAATACTAATGTATTACTTTTGTGGGTATGAAGTTTTTGAGAGCTAAAAGCACTTGTGCAGATGTTTAAAAAAACAGAGAAATAAGGACAAACCGGCGAAACATATACTGAAACTAAAATTGGAAAAGAGTGAAGAAGAAAAATTAAAATGACACAGTGTTAAGGAAAATTTCCTCTATATCATATTAATGAAGTAAGTTGCCACTGTATTTGTTTGTACAGTATCGTACTGATGTAAGCCTTGGGAGAAAGCAGAAAAAAGAAGCCGCAAGTCAAATAAAAATTAACAGTCAAATGAAAACTCAAGGTTGTTTAACATTAAAACATAACCCTGATGCACGCATGTCAATATTACAAAGAGTTAATTGCAGTTTGGATCCATCAGCTTTAGTCCAATTTCAATTATGTATATGTAATTTCATAAATTGCACTTTGCATCCCCAAACTTTAAATCATAATTCAAATCACAATCCCTTATACATTTTCTATCAAAAATAATATTGCTTTTAACGAATACATTAACAAATGCGATATAAAATGATTGCAATGATGATATAAATTATAGATTTTAAACATGTAACTAATTTTACACTTTAAAATTCTTTAAATATAATTTAATATTATTTTTGACCATTAATCAATTATATTATATTTGTAAAAAATTAAACTAATATGTTTCCATTAAATAAAGTTGTAACTATTATGATATATGATACGTATAAAATCATTAAAATATATTTGTACCTTATTAAAATGTAAATTATATAATCACGCCACAATTCTATATCGCATTTGTCAATACAATCGTTAAAAGAAATATTATTTTGATAGAAAACGTATAAGGGATTGTGATTTGACCTATAATTTAAAGTTGGGGGATGCACAGTGCAAATTATTAAACTACATATACATAATTGAAATTGGAGTAAAGGTAGGGGATGCAAAGTGCATTTAACTCTATTACAAATCAGTAAAATTCTATCTCACCTAAGTTAAATTGTACTTGAATGTTGAACTTTTTAACTATTTCACCAACATCTTTTTTAGGTACACCAACACCTGTAACAAAAAGAGAATTTAAGTCAGTTTCCTCACTGACAAATAGCTGTTTTCATTTACCAGACCTCCAGTATGGACACATCTTTTCAGTAAGGTGATAACTTTACGTATTTATGAACAAATAAGCATCCAAAGTTTAGAAAAAATGTAATAGAGGTGATTGAGGAATGCTAGTACTTAAGGCAAAATCTGAGTAAACCTTTTAGTATTATATATAATGATGCGTTTTAAAATTTATTTGTGTATTAAGATTTTGAAACCAGATGAATCTAACAGTCATAACTTCACTATCAGCCTATCAGGTGATTCAAAAGGCCATATAATTGATATAACCAATATGTATCAGCAACAGTAGAAAACTAACTTACCATTATATAACCACTCAGACATGTTGTGTATGTCAATTTTACGCATTATAGTAATTTGCTCATCATTATTACTCCCTTTCAAAGTAATCTTAATATGTCCAGATTCTTCTCCACGCTAGACAAAAGCTCCAATTGTCGAGGCCCTCCCAAGAAGCTGCGCATATATAAAAAGATCTCAACTTACACACGACCATATGTTACACAAAATGGAAAAACTTGTTCCCACGAAACTTTTTAAAAATACAATTGAATAATTTTGGGTTCATTTTGATGCTCCTAGCATTACTCCTAATGTTAGTGTACTTCTAGGTAAATTTTTTCCAATTTTTTTTTATTTTGTATTAAAATGTAAAATTCAAATTTTTGTACAAAACAAAAAAAATTGAAATATGTTATTTATAAGCATCTCATCCATATATCGTAAAATGCATGCAAAAATAGGTGAAAACGACGTGAGTAAATTATAATGGTTGGTAAGATCAAAAATCTTTGACTCTAACTCGTGCACTATTTTTTTTCAATAAGTAATGACTACATTCTTGTTCGTTATATTTTAATTATAATTGATAGTAATTCTTTAGCCCGTGCAAGGAACGAACATATTCTAGATGCAAATTAATTATTAAATTTCATAATATATATTATGCAAGTGTATGTTAGTTAAATGTGCGATAAATAAATTTTGTTTATTAATTTAATGTGAAAATGACAAGAAGTGACTACGTTGATACAAAGATGCACAAAGTACATATGCAAACAAAAATTTTGTTGGAAAATGTGGATGTTAGTCCCAGATTGACAAGTAATTTTAAGCCATAATTTTGAGTAGGCGAATGGTGCGTGAGTGTAACAAGTAAACTTGGATTGTGTTTTCCTCCGAGAGAGCTATCCGAGGCATGTTTAATTACTCAAAATGGTTAAGGGATGAATGAGATATGATAGCTCAAAGATGGTCCCTTAAGAGTGAAAATTTTGTTGTGAAAATTGAGTCCCATATTGAAATGGAAAAGAGTTTCTATTGCTTTATATAGTACAACACATGAGTAGTGTTCACTTTTGTTGGTTAAGTGTTGCTCCATTTCCTATGCGAGCGCGCAGGGGGTGCGAAATGTGGGGATTTGAGGAAAAATCTGAGGCTTCGCAAGCCTTCGGGCTTTCCGCGTGTGCGACCTGTGTACAGAAATGCAGCAGAAAATTGGGCCGATTAAAACTGGACTAGTTTTGCTAATTATTTTTTCCACTGGGCTTGGGCTTAAAATCTGACTAAGTTAATTAGAATTTTGAATTAATTAAGGTAAAATCAATTCCGTTTTTATAACGAATTTTTTGCCACCGACTTAATTAATTAACATGGTTAATTTAATTAAGGTAATTGCCACCGAGTTAATTAATTAGCGTGCGGCTAATTAATTAGGGCAGTTGTGTAGCATAAGTTTTCTTAGCCTATAAATACTCGTCTAGAGCGTTAGGGTTATTCACTCGAAAACACACATCCTACTCTCATATACAACCTCTTCTCTTTCTCGGGTGATATTCTTGCTCTCGTCTCAAGCTTGTTGAGAGTGACGCTCTTCTATAGTCTCACTACAATCCGTTCTATCCTGGGAGGTGATTCGCTCACACATACGGTGAGGGCTAATACGCTTTAAGGAGATATTCATGCACTAGACTCGGTTTTTTCGTTCCTTGTTTCCTCTTTTTTCTTTTATACACATAATTGTTACTCACTCATAAATATTATACTGTATGTATTTATCGCAGATTGTCTAACAATTTTAAAGCGTATTATTATTATATCATTGATCTGTACTTACATATTGGTTTGTTTGTTTGAGTGACAGACTTAATGGAGAATGAAATTGTGAACAACACAAACATGGTGGTTGATCCCAACGCACATGTTGTAATACCTAATGGGGGTCACCAGCCGCTGTCTAACCCTAACGCATAGGTTACACCACCTGATGTGGGTTTGTCGACGGCTGGACATGTGCCTACGGGACATGTGCCTTTGGGACATACTGTCGTTGGATAGATTAATGTTCCGTTTGGATCGACTACGATAGGTTCGTTCCTATGAACAGACATGAGGTGAATACTAATGTGCAAACATCGGTAGTACAGATGCCTGTTACGCCTATGGTGCCTAGTGCACATATTGCACCTGTTGTGCCTGTTGTTCTTGCTATGCCTGTTGCATATGCTGAGAAACCTGAGAACTTCAATGGAACAAACTTCAAACATTGGCAGTAAAAGATACTGTTCTATCTAACCACAACGCATCTGGATCACATCGTCAAGGAGGATCCACCGTTGCTCACTGCTGAGAGTAACACACAGACTATGTATGTTGCTGATGCTTGGAAGCACTCTGATTATATTTGTCAGAATTATATGGTTAATTGTTTGGCTGACTCATTGTATAACGTGTAAAGTTTGAAGCCAATAGCTAAGGTCTTATTAGAGTCACTTGACCATAAGTATAAAACCGAGGACACTGGGGCAAAAAAGTGGATTGTTGGCCGCTTTCTTTATTATAAGATAGCGGATTCTAGACTGTGGTCATCCATGATATTCATGCTGAAGGGATGATCATAAGTGAGTCTTTCTAATTTGCTGTTGTGATTGAGAAGCTTCCACCTGGATGGAAAGATTTCAAGAACTACCTTAAGCATAAGCGAAGGGAGATGTCTATAGAGGATCTGATTAGACTTTGCATTGAAGAAGACAACAGGGGATCCGAAAGGAAGATTAATGTTGCCATTGAAAAGGCAAACATGGTGGAACATAAGCCCAAGAAGAACAATTCTGGTAAAGGGGCAAACCTGGCACCCAAGGGAGGAATTTCGAAGGCGAAGTTTCAAGGGAAGTGCTACAACTGCGACAAAGTGGGTCATAGGTCTTCTGATTGTAGGAAGCCCAACAAGAAGAAAGAAGCAAACATGGTCGATGATATCTCCAAGGAGATGGGTGACATAGACCTCTGTGCTACGGTCTTTGAGGTGAACCTAGTTGGCTTTAATCCGAGGAAATGGTAGATTGATACGGGAGCTAGAAGGCATGTTTGTTCAGACAAGGTGATTTCTCTAGCCTCAAAGATTCTAATGTTGGTGAGAAGTTCTACATGGGGAATTTGGCAACTTCAACCATTGAAAGGGAAGGCACAGTGAATCTGAAGATGACCTCTGGGAAGAATCTAACTTTGAAGAATGTGCTTTATGTGCTTGATATTTGGAAGAACCTTGTGTCTGGTTCTTTATTGAATAAGCATCGCTTTCGTATTGTAATTGAGTTGAATAAAGTTATTTTGTCTAAGAATGGTATGTTTGTAGGCAAGGGCTATATAACCGATCGATGGGCTTTTTAAGCTTAATGTGATGTCCGTTAAGGACGATAATGAAATAAAGAATTCTTTTGATTACTTGCTCGAGTCTCCTAATTTATGACATGCTAGATTATGACATGTTAATTACGACACTTTATGAAGATTAAGTGGAAAAGATTACATACCAAAATTGAAAATCGATTCAAAACATAAGTGTGAAACTTGTGTTGAGGCAAAATTAACGAGATCATCGTTTAAACATGTGCAAAGAAAACACCAAGGTGCTAGACCTTATACATTGTGACATATGTGATTTAAAATTCGCTCCAACTAGAGGAGGAAATAAGTATTTTATTACATTCATAGATGATTGTACAAAATACTGCTATGTATATCTGCTTAAAAGCAATGATGAAGCTATAGATAAATTTAAAATCTATAAGGAAGAAGTTGAGACACAACAGAATGAGAAACTCAAAATGATACGAAGTGATCGTGGAGGTGGAAATGTTGAAACCTTTAGGGAATTCTGTTCACAACATGGTATAATCCATGAGGTCAGTACACTATACTCCCCTCAGTCTAATGGAGTGGCTGAGAGGAAGAATCGCACTCTCAAGGAGATGATAAATGTGATGTTGTTAAGCTCTGTACTTCCGCAGTCAATGTGGGGGAAGCCATCTTAGGTGCGACACATATTTTAAATATGATGATACGCAAGAATAAGGATGAAAGTCCTTATGAATTGTGAAGAAAAAGAAACCAAGTTATCAAAATTTGAAAGTGTAGGGGTACCTTGCAAAGGTACTGGTCCGTGCACATAAGAATGTGAAGATTGGTCCAAAGACTATGGATTGTATCTTTATCGGATATCCACCACATAGTACTGCATATCGATTTCTTGTACATGAATCAAAGATTCCTGAGATTCAAAAGAATACGATTATGGAGTCTAGGAATGCGTCATTCTTTGAGAATGTATTTCCTTATAATCCTAGAGTCGAATGCCCTATGACATCTAAACGACCTCATAAGTCTATAGTAGACGACAATGAGAATGATGAAAGTGAAGATGAAAATGTGGGGGTAGTGAGAAGGAGAAAAAGATAAAGGAAGGAGAAATCCTATGGGTCAGAGTTTCTGACTTATTTGCTCGAAGAAGGTGATCCTAAAACCTATAAGGAAGCGGTAATGTCACCTGATGGACGTATGTGGAAACAGACCATCAAAAGTGAAGTTGATTATATTTTACAGAATCATACTTGGGAATTAGGGGACTTACCAACCAGTAGTAAAACACTAGGTAGCAAGTGGGTTTTCAAAAAGAAATTGAAACTTGATGGCACCATAGATAAGTACAAGGCCAGACTTGTAACCAAAGGATACAAGCAACAACATGGTCTTGATTACTTTGATACCTATTCTCTAGTATCGAGAATAACATCTATAAGGATGATGTTTGCTATCGCTGCAATGCGAAATTTGACTGTACATCAAATGGATGTGAAAACTGCTTTTCTAAATGGGTATATAGATGAGGAAATCTATATGGAACAACCTGAAGGATTTGTTGTCCCTGGACAAGAAAGAAAAGTCTGTAGATTGGTGATTGGCTTGAAGCAAGCGCCTATGAAATGGCATGAGAAATTTGATGAGGTTGTGTCAGCCAATGGCTTCAAGATCAATGAATGTGATAGTTGCGCCTACTACAAGGATAACGAAAACGGATATGTCATGATTACATTGTATGTAGATGACCTACTTATTACCGGTAGCAATGATAAAGTGATAAAATCTACAAAGGACATGTTGAAGGCAAGATTCGACAGGAATGACATGGGACTAGCAAATGTAATTTTAGGAATTCAAATTTCTAGAACATCAGAGGGTCTCGCACTTAGTCAACCGCATTATGTTGACAAGATTCTTGAGAAATTCATAAGATAGCAAGAACACTTGTGGATTTAACTTTGCATTTATCCAAGAATAAAGGTGTAGGTGTCTCAAAGCTGGAATACTCAAGTATAATTGGAAGTATGATGTACCTTATGAGTTGTACAAGACTAGACATTGCATACTCAATTAGAAAGTTGAGTAGATTTACAAGTAATTCGGGAGCTGATCACTGGAAAGCGATCATACGAGTACTAAGGTACTTGAGGGGAACCCGAGACTATGGTTTACATTATGGCAGTTATCCAGCAATACTAGAAGGCTATGTTGATGCAAACTGGATATCTAGCAAGAAGGCACTAAAGTCTACGAGTGGTTACATGTTTACACTGGCTGGAGCAGTAGTGTCATGGAAATCCTCCAAACAAACGGTGATAACTCATTTCATGATGGAAGTTGAGTTTGTGTCATTAGATTAATGTGTAGAGGAGGCTGAATACTTACGCCAATTTCTGGAAGATATTTCGAGATGGCCAAAGCCTGTGACTGCAATAGGACTGTACTGTGACAGTTAGTCTACTATTGGCAGAGCACAGTGTATAATGAAAAGTCCCGTCATATACGATGACGACATAGTTCAATTAGACAGTTAATGTCAACCGGAATGATCACTATTGACTTATACCATCAAAGGATAATATTACAGATCCACTAACTAAAGGGTTATCAAGAAAACTGGTTGAATAATCATCGAGAGGGATGGGCCTTAAGCCTATTGCTTAACGGCATCATGGTGGACACCCAACCATTGTTGACTGGAGATCCAAGAACTTGGTTTAATGGGCCAACTAAATTATGGTGACCAAATCACTGTGGGGGTAACTCCTGGCCTGTTCCTATGATGAGGAAACAGTGAGACCCATATAGTACGAGGGTAAGCTTTCGAGCTTTTATTGATCTTTCGGTGAATACATGGAGTTCAAGATTTGAACGCATGGAATTTAGTTGAGTAAACACGAGTTACTCTTTAAGATTAAAAATTACCTATGTGGGTGAGAAGTGGGGCCAATTCAAAGGAGAATTACGAGAGACAATTCTTTAGAAACTCCTACTAACTCCTGCAGAACCAAGATGATGTTCCATATCATGAGAGCTGAATGAGTCTAAAAGGATATAGTGATAAGTATATCATCATGTACACAAATGGTCGAATAGTTCAAAGACAAGCACGTCTACTGTCTACCAGTAAAGTCGGTATGCTTACTCAAGTGAAGGTTCAAGAAGCATTCTCTACCTATCGTATGATATATCTGATCGAAGAATATATCATCAAATAAAATTCTGTATCTGTCCATCTGGTGTGTGCTACTACAATATCAATCTCATCCATGTATGGGATTTATTGGAAAATGTCGGTGTTAGTCCCACATTGATAAGTCATTTTGAGCCGTAATTTTGAGTAGACGAATGTTGCGTGAGCGAAACAAGTAAACATGGATTATGTTCTCCTCCGAGAGAGCTATCCGAGGCATGTTTAATTACTCAAAATGGTTAAGGGATGAATGAGATATGATGGCTCAAAGATGGTCCTTTAAGAGTGGAAATTTTGTTGTGAAAATTGAGTCCCACATTGAAATGGAAAATGAGTTTCTATTGCTTTATATAGTACAACACATGAGTAGTGTTCACTTGTGTTGGCTAAGTGTTGCTCCATCTCCTATGCGGGTGCGCATGGGGGGCTGTTTGCGTGTCCGACCTGCGGACACGAATGCAGCAGAAAATCTTAAAAGACAAATGTCGTCGCTGCGAGGTGAGGATTGGTCCGATTAAAACCAGACTAGTTTTGCTAATTATTATTTCCACTGGGCTTGGGCTTAAAATCTGACTAAGTTTATTCGAATTGGGAAATCATAAAGGTAAAATTAATTTCATTATTAATGAATTTTTTGCCACCGACTTAATTAATTAATGCGGTTAATTAATTAAGGAAATTGCTACCGACTTAATTAATTAGCGCGGCTAATTAATTAGGGCAATTGTGTAGCGCATAAGTTTTCTTAGCCTATAAACACTCATCTAGAGCGTTGGGGTTATTCACTCGAAAACACACATCATCCTCTCATATACAGGCTCTTCTCTTCCTCTGGTGATATTCTTGCTCGTCTCAAGCTCGCTGAGAGTGATGCTCTTCTGTAGTCTCACTGTAATCCGTTTTATTCTGGGAGGTGATTTGCTCACACATACAGTGAGGATTAATACGCTTTAAGGAGACATTCACGTACTGGACTTGGGTTTTTCGTTCCTTGTCTCCTCTTTTGTCTGTTTTAGTTATATACATAATTGTTACTCACACACGCACAAATATTATACTATTTTTAATTATCACAGATTGTCTAACAAATTTATCCTACACAAATTTGCATTATCTGACCTACGGTTGTGTAGTTCATGTACAATGGATTCATATCTTGATAATGGTATCAGAAATTAAAAGCTACTCTATCGACAAAATGAAATAAAATAAAGCATACTATATTTTTATTTAATATATAAATTTAGATGGAGAGAAGATGTTTCTAACTTGCCAATTAATCTATAGCCAAAATAATATGATTAAACAATTTACTTTCATCTGAATTTTGCAGTTTAATGAGAAACCTTGAATGGAGGATAAAGGGTCACTAAAGACTCTACATAGAAGGAAATCCACTTCATATTTCAGATTCCCGAGTAGTAAATTTGTTTCTTATTGCAAAGGCTTTTTCATATTTATTTATATGAGATGCTACAAACTACAACTAATTAGTTACTTGGCAACACCTTATTTCATATCAAATGCCAATTTCAATAGAGTGAGGTATAATTTTTCTAGAATAAAGGTAGCATATGTATAATACAAAAATATTCGATCAAAAAGTATAATAGCATGCTTTTTTGGGCGTCTATACTCAAAATTAAAATAAAATATCATACGAACCTGAAGTATTAAAAGGATGAGTTGCGAAACCCAGCAAACAACTACCTTCCAACGGGTCAATTTTTTTTTGTTTTTGTCTTTTTCAGAAACGGAACTAAAACATTTAACACATAACATCATGTATCATGATATCAGACATCATACTTAATAACAATTATGACAAAGATACACCCAATATATTCCGAGATCCACATGACCAAAATTCTAAATCAATAAATAGATTTTAGCATTGAATTCTTGCTTTGACTTCCACTGTCCTAAACCACACCTTACGCCACACTTTTCAAGTGATCGACATCTTATACTTTATGGCACACTTTTTAAAGTAATCAGGATCTTGTTCTTAATCGATGGGCTAGTTTACATCCTTCGTTAAGTAATACCGAAGTTTGACAAGGTATCGATGTGTTCCAAAATGTGCACTAACTAGTTATATATGTAACACTTTCCAAGTGATAGGATATTATACTTCAACACATGACTAAGACCAGGGATTTTGAAAAATTATTATCTTATTAATCATATGTTGATATCATATTTATGATAATTGAAATTAATAATTGAGAATGTGTAATCAAACAATATTAAGCATGCTTCTTAATCATACGGAGCACCAGAAAGTTGTTTACCTCAATTCCAGAAATCAAGAATTCACTTCATCTTAGATTATATATTCAATCCCTTATAAAAACCAAGGCATCTAAACCCTTAAACATCTCCATGATTTCAATTATGACCAAATCTGTGTTTTACCTTTTTGACTTTTGAAACGATATTTTATGAAAAACTGAAACCATAAGTCATAGAGAACGAAAAGATTTTTCTAAAAGTTTAGAATTAACAAATTCTAACTTATAATGATATACATTTTTAGGAATGTTGATTTGTGTGTGGTAATATAAAATAATGATGTACAATACTCAACAATCAATTATATTTTAAAATCCATTTAATTTTTCTAATTTTTATTCTTTTAAAACTAAATGGCATTCTTTTAAAACTTAATGGGCTGACCCAAATTTCAAAATTGATTGAAAAAAACTTTTCTTCCTTACACCATCACATTTATACTGACCGAGTAATCTCTCAATTAAGAGTGAAGTTTTGAATTAGGTAGGTAAAAATGTAGCAAATCAATGGAACCTTAGTGTACCTAATTGGTTCCGCCCTTCTAATATTAGGTAAATCACTATATGCTATAAGTGCTACGAACCTGATTTATAAAAGGTGAACAACCTAAAGAAGATATTCCTAAATTTTTAGCCCCTTGTCCGTAATAGGACAATCGAGAAAAAGAGGATATGGAGTCCTATTCATTTCACATTTGAAATACAACATTTCCCTCTTTACTAAAGGAGAATAATCATTATTACCCTTTCCAACTTGTGTAGTCTGGTGTGGCATTGTTTCAGCCCAATTCTTAGTATGTCGATTTTTTGTGACTGTTGTACTATTATGCTATAGCGTAGAGGCAATGTTAGTGACTTCATGAGTATAGTCTAAAAATATGATTTTAGAAACCAAAACATATTATGAAGAAATACATGTAGGCAAAGGTAAACTTACACTCTTTCTAAACAGGGGAAGAACACTGTGATCGACCAAGAATTTCCTTAATTGCCTTACCACATATTTAAAAGCTTTAATGACCTTGACGGCCACTCCTTTTAATTCCACAACCTTCTCATCGGAATTGGCATAGGCTAGGAATTGATCTATCCACAAAACTTCAGCATTAGATAAATCGTAACATGTAGTGATAAATTGTACTTTACTCAAAATTATTATGAATTTGGTCAAGTGGGAACAAATACACTTCTGAAGTTGGACCTATGGTTACTTAGTCCATAGACAACTACAAAAACAAGAAAATTGACAAATCTATTATTTTGTATCCACGTAACAAATTGTTCTCAATGTTTTTGTTTTCTATTACTTAGCAGTGAATTAAGTTCAACACTCCAAGAGTTAACAAATTTAAAAGGGAACCCAGAAAAATTGACCAAAATCTAGAATATTCTATTACAAACAAAACACATATCATCTCTTTTACATATTACAAATAATAAAAAGTTGTACTTCAAGCAGAAAAATTAATAGCATATTATTAATTGTCACATACTCAAAGTGCATTCAGTACATTGTAGTTTCTAAAATTGAGGTGTACGTAGTTCTCCCTGATGCACACACACAAATGAAAATATAGTCTAGTTGACACCCTTCTTCAATTGATAATAAGAGTTAGAGAGTTTTGTCTTAGTGTAGACATGTATATGTTTGTGTTTATATTCAAACTTTTGTACCTGAATATTAGCAAAAAAAAATATAGATATATGTCCTGTAAATATTTTTATTACACATGCTGTTGTTATTTTTAATGATATAAAGATAGATTGAAAGGAGTAAAACTATAATAATATAACCGTGGTCTTACCGAATGCAAATGCCCAATACCAAATTTCTTAATCTTATTGACTCTTCTTTTAGTTTGAAAATGACGAAACATATAAGTAATAATAGATCTGGTACATATTGATTAGATATCACAAAATAATGAAAGACACAAGGTAGGCATAAAAAACCATATATTTTGAAATGAACTAGACGAAATATAAGAATCAGATAGAGAAACTAGAACAGAAATAGGAAGAGGCTCGAAATTAGAAAATTGAACAAATCAACATAATTTCCCTAAAGTTCGATCATCTACATAAAATTATTCACATATAGCGTGATATTAATGTACAACATAGCTATTTCTCAATGCATATACTAAATTGATGCTATAACGTACCAATAAGTGGTTGAATCATGGTAGAATCCAAGTCGCTCACGAACATGGTAACCAAAATTATAGGTGGATGATGAGTAGACATTTAGATTGGCCACAAACACTCGAAAATGATGAGAACTGATTAGATATAAATGCGATCTGTGGCCGAGATTCAGGGTGGATTGCCAAGCACTAGCTTTCGGCTAGGACGAGCAGAGTGTATATAGGCTTGATAAAGAAAAAACCCTAAAACATATTTTTTGGGCCTAGTATATGGAGTGGGCCTGAATTTAAATAATCTGGTATTCCTAACATGCATAAAGTGGAGCCCAAAATCATTGTTCCTACTTATACTATTGTGGAAATATGGATTTCTTGCGGCGCGGCTCAACAAGTGGTATCAGATTAAGAAGGTTAGAAGTTGGATCCTGGAAGTAATGGGCTGCCATATTATAATACTAGTGTGGAGTTCTGTTTTTGCTGGCAGCCCAACAGTTGTACCAAGAAAACACCTCTTATGCATAGAGAAACCCATGGTTGTTCTTTAGTTTCAATATTCAGTAATACAACTCAAATATTGGTGCCGATGAAATAGCTTTAAGGATTGATCCCTAAACATACAATTAAGACAAATAGTACTCATCAGTAGAAAGTTTACACTTTTGAAATCAAATAACATATTAGCATTAGTTTCAAAGTTTTATTTATTATTTTAACATGAAAATGTGACTATTCTTGTAACAAAGATGCAAAAGTACATATGCATGGGAAAATTTTATCCACCTCTTATAACAAAGAGCTACTCAATACGAATAAAAAGAGTAAAGCATATTACATCTTATTTAATATATAAAATCAGATGGCCGGAGAGACGACATTTCAAACTCGCCTATTAATCTGCAGTCCAAATAATTTAATTAAACAATTCAATTTCTTTCAAATTTTGTAGTGTAATAAGAAACCTTTTATCAATTTTAACATAGTGAAGGATAATAATTTTTCTACAATAAAGACCGCATATGTATCATACAAAAATATTCGATCAAAATGTGTAGCAACCCGTACTTTTTCGGACCATTAATTCTGTATTCAAAATTAAAGTAAAATAAATTTTACTAATACAAAAATAAATTTCAAAATTAATTATTATTAAAAGCGCTAACAATGACAAAGTAGATGGAAGCATTACAAAAGTTCTATACATTTTTACTCAAAGTTCTTAAATCTATATTATTAAATCCAATTATCACAATATACAAGTAAACAAATTTGAGCCATAAATATATCGAACTCCAAATATTTAACTCATCTATACATAAGATCCTTGAATGCGAATGCACGCCAACTCATTTTTGCACGAAATCTGTAAATTAAAAGGACAAGTTGCGAAGCCCAACAAACAACTTCCATCCAACGACTAAAAATAACTTTTTTTCTAATCTTTTTCAAAACAAAACTTAAACATGTAAAACATAACATGTATTATGATATCAAACATCATACTCAATAACAATTTGACAAAAATACACAAAATATATTCTAAGATACACATAACCAAATTTCTAAATCAACAAGTAAATATTTGTTTTGTATTCTTGTTTTAATTCCTGCAGTCCTAAATCACACCTTACACACCATACTTTGTCCATGACCGGCATCTTATACTTTATGCCACACTTTCGCAAGTAATCGGGATCATTCTTATTCTTATTCAGTTGGTTATTTTAAATCTTTCCCAAGTGATTCTAAACAACATTTTTAAAACCTTTGACTAATTTTGCAAAGAAGCCTTGAATCAGAAAATAAAAATTTCATAAGAAATTTTAACAAGGAAAACTAATTTAAATATCTTTTTCCTTTGTTCTCGATCCATGTGTTATAGACTCTATGTGTATATAATATAGGACATCCTTTCTAAAGGGTACTACTTCAAAACTAATTTTTAACCTTATGTAATCTATTTGAATGGTGACTGGTGTTGTCTCACTGATCTTCTTCAACGTGTTAGAATGATCAATCAGATGTGTCCTCCCTTAAGGGTTTACTGATGATTGTAGGTAGAACAAAAAGTAAGACAACAAACTATGAATGATTTTTTGATTTGGTCGGGAAACTATCTCCATCTCATATATAGAGAACATCTAGTGCTCTAACCCATGCTTCGCCAAAGTTAGAGTGCTCATTATATATACCCTACCAATCCTTGAGCATTTGTCTACCAATAAATATCAACAAAAAATTATGAAATTATGCCAAATTAACTTGACGATATGAGGATAAGTGCAAGTGCACTGTACTTGCCTTTTCTAGAAAAGGATTATGCTTTAGGATATCGATAATATCAAGGAAATAGTAGTTCCCCAGACTTGATACTCTCCAAACCTGCACTTTACGGTCTACTCTGCCTATTTCGATTTATATATTAATAAACAATTATTATTTTTTGTATAAATAATTTTTCTTGATAAGAAAAGAGTGAAATAGGCTTGAGCGCACACTATATAAACATACACAATTGTATAGACACACACACACACACTTACAAAGCTGTATACAAAAGAAGTAAACGATAACTGCAAAATAAAAGACTAGAATACTTTAAAGATTACATTGTATTGCCACTTCCCATAAAACTGAAGTTACAACGTGATATAAATACTGCAAAACTACTACGTACATACACAATTATCCTTATAAAATAACAACTATACCTAGACTTTCTCCACGCCCCCTGTTTATTCCTAGGACCCCGACTTATGCTCCACTAAGTGCATGACCTAGTCGTACAAGCTGAAAAAATTAAATAAACTTTATTCCCTTAAAACAATAAAACAATTACTAAAGAATTAAGTTTAAGATTAATTTCCAACAATCATCCCCTTAATCTTAAACTTGTCTCGTGCAATCCTTCCAGCCCATAAGGCTTTCAAACTGAGCCCGAACAATTACTAAAGAATTAAGTTTAAGATTAATTTCCAACAATCACCCCCTTAATCTTAAACTTGTCTCTTGTCATGTGCAATCCTTCCAGCCCGTAAGGGTTTCAAACTAGGCCGAACAATTACTAAAGAATTAAGTTTAAGATTAATTTCCAACAATCACCCCCTTAATCTTAAACTTGTCTCGTGCAATCCTTCCACCCGTAAGGCTTTCAAACTGAGTCCGTCTCTAAGGTAGATTCATCATTACTAAAATATATAACACTAGTACATAATATATTTGAATATTCACAAAGTGAAAACTATCAGTACAAACTAGGTTTGATGAAAATATGTAATAATGGTATAAAGTTCGACAGACGAAGGGTGTAATGAATTAGCATAAAACTGAAGTAATTCAACCCCCGGAAAAAAATTCAATAATAAATAGATTTGTCAATAAGAAATAGAGATCTGACGTAATGAAAATGCCAACGCCAGCTTTTTGGATATTGCCAAATCTGCTAGTTTGAAGACAAAGAGACAAACAAATAGTAGAGATCATATACGTACGCTGAGATATCACAAGATGATGAAAGACACAAGGTAGATAAAGGGAACAAGTTTTGAACCTAAGAACCAAAGACATGGGTACGGGGGTGTGGTTGCGTAGTACAAGGACACGTGAATTTGGCAAATTTAAAAATATGGAGATATGGGTGCGGGGATAGTCATACATAATTATAATTTTTTTTGTACAGTTCAGGTTACACATATAGAAAATAATTGACAAAACCAAGAATTGTATGCAAACTGAATAAAATGCATAATTTATTCATCCAAAACATGAAAATATAAGTATAATCGCTTCATTTATGCAAAATTGAACAAAATAATCAATACGTTTGTATTTGCTTTTGGGTATTGATACTTAAATTTATCAAAGTACTTAGTTAACACAAATTTTGACTACAATTGGTGAAAACAAAATATGAAAGTAGGATTGTGTAAGAATCCTTGTGTCTAATACGGGGACACGCGTGTCCAAGAATCCGATACGGGGATGCGACGGGTGACCCAAGTGTCTCTACTTCCTAGTTTTGAATTGATCCAGCTGAGGAAGAAACAGATAGAAATTAAAAACTGAAACGGAAACAAGAAGAGGAAATTAGAATTAAAATAAAAAATTGAAAGAATTCCTTTAAAGTTGGAAATTTACACAAATTATTCATAAATAAATTGAAATTTGATACACAGTTTAGCTGTTTCTCTCGAAGCATACCAATTAACGACGTAACGTACCAATAAATTTTTTAGTGATTGAATCATGATAGAATCCAAGTCACTCACGAACATTGTGACCAAAATGACAGGTGGTTGATAAGAAGACATGTAGATTGGCTACAAACACTCAGAGATGATAGGAACTAAAAAGATATATATGAATGAAATGTGTCACAAAAATTCAACAACCGAGCACTAACTTGCGGCCAACAAAGATCACATAGGAGTTTATGTAAATGCAAATAATCTACAACATACTGTTTGTGCCTAATATATGGGTCGGGCCTGAATTTAAATAATTTGGCATTCCTAAAATTTATAAAAGTCAAAGTCCAAAAAATCCAAAATTTCCAATTTCAAGATGAGCACACTAATAAAATGCTTATATTGATCTTTTATGACTACAACTAAATATCATAGTGAAGTGTAGGGATAGGGGAGCAATTATGTGCGTGTGAGTTTGTTTATTTGTGCATATGTCTGTGCGTATATGTTCTTAGTGTGTGTGTTTTATAGGTATTTGTGTTTCTCCGTCATGTTCGGTATTTTCATCTTTTTTTTTTAATTTTCTCTGATTTGCATATATTGCATATTTTGAGGATAATGCATGATTTAGGTATGAGGAAGAGATTAAGTATTATTTTTATTATAAAAAATTTTAAAAAGTTGAAAAAATGATCAAAAAATTACAAAAATTATTCAAACCTTGTAAAATGATTACTTGTTATAAGTTGGCTTGATGCACCCTTACTTGCTATAGTACTCTTGTGTTTGTGATGTTTTTGATTGAGATGTGATATGCTAAGTTCTTGTGCACTCACATACACTAGCAAGTTGAAACTAATAGATTTATTAAATGTTATAAGTAATTAAAAGGACATGAATGTGTGCAAAATGTTAAGGATTGCATACCTTGAGTAAAAGTAGGTTCATTTGGGATTGATTATGTTTTGCCACCAAGTGAGCTTTTGAGTCTATATGCATATTTTTGGCAATTTATTTTCGTTTGATTGAGTGTCCACATGTTGTTTGCATTGCTATCTCCTGTTTGAGACCTTTCTTGAAATTCGTGACATTATTTGATGATAAGATGGTAAAGGCAATTAGGAATAACCTATTATTTTCCAAATTATCACACCCTTCATATCAGATCATTAGTTACCCACTTGAGCTTAGTCCAATTTTTTTGATCGGTGACACACTACATACTTGCCTAGACCATTTTCTTCTGTAGCCCTACTTGTACTTAATCCCAATTTGTCGAACTCTAGTGGGAGGTTGATGGAGTAATAAGGTTTATGAGATGGGTTTACTTTTGTTCATTATTTTTGTGAAATATTGGATTTTGTTGCTTACTTATTAGTCGGTGCTCAAGAGGTTTTTGAAGGAGGATTGTGGTTACTTATGTATTTAGATTAATCTCATAGATCTTGAAAACAAAGAAAAAGAAAAGGAATAAATAGGAAAAAAGAAAGAAAAAAAATAATTACATGAGAGCATACTTATGTTTGTGCGATCCTCTTTCATTCGACTAGGCAAGCATTTTGTTGGAAGAAAATTAGGAAATCCATGTATGGGGAGGATGTATTATGCTATGTTACTTGACATACCTTGTCCCTAGCCCCGTTACCCCCGTTACAACCCAAATAAAGATCTTTTGATTATCATCAGTAATGTACGTTGTGTTAAAGTTAGATTGATATCAAGTGTCAAGCATGCTTATGATTTTGTTAGAATGGAGTCATACACTTACCCTTGTTTTTGCATAGAGATCCCAAGTTTTGACTATAAGGTCTACTTTTGTGGGATTAGCATGATTATCAACCTATTTTTACACATGACATAGACTTCAAAGGACCTATGCATATTTTTTTAAGTAAACGATGTAAAACCTTGCCCATTGCACATTAAGGCATTGCAAATTTAGTTTGATTTTTAAGTTGATATAGCTTGTGATGACTTGATGCGTGTTTGGTATTTCAGAATTTTTAACTTATTTGGGCTTAAGCCCATTTCCACTTAAACCAAAGTGTTTGGGTCATTTTTACAACGACCTGAACTTGAACAAAAAAACCCATAAGCAAAAAGTAAAGGAATGTATACCTTCTTATTCTAACTTATTTCTCTCTCACAAAATGAGCCCTCGCCTCTCCCATCCTTGCTTCCCTTATGTTAGGCTAGTTTCTTTCGTTTGGTTTATTGGTTACCTCCAACTCTGAAACTCGTAAAGGTACTTCCCAATCTTTAATATATATATATATATATATATATAGATTAATTTTTTAGCTTTCTTAAATCAGTTCTGTGTCTTTCGTTTTTCTTGTTGTCTTCGAGTTTACTTTATCTTTATGATTCCAATTATTTTAATATTCACTTGTTGCAAATACTGATTCAATGATCGTCAAGATCTGTCCTATGAAGCTGATCAAGAGCTGATGGATGATGTCATCAATATTGGTGGTTGTCAGTATTTGAAGATTCATTAGGATCTAGAAGCTGGTCAATACTGGAGGATTGTCAATATTGGATGATATCTTTTAGTCCATGTTAAATAGGATAGTTTGATATGTCGGTTGTTAATTTTTAGGATCGTAGCTATCAATTATGATATGTACTAATAGTTGTTAGTAATTGATTTATCATATCTTGTAATTAATAGAGTAACAGTGTAATCTTTATAAACACAGTTTAGGTTTTACAATATCGTGATCGATTACTCGAGCAATTTGTAATCCAGCAGTTCTTAAGAACATAAGTATTTCTTGAAAGTGTTTGTAACAATTTTATATCATCATTAATAAAATTTAAATCTTTCATATTTATGTTTAATTTATAATTAAGTCAAAAATCTTATACAATTGTATTCAACCCCCCTTCTACAATTGTTAATCGCTGGGCAACAATTGGTATTAGAGCTAAACTGATCATTATTAATCAGTAACGATCTAAGATGTCGACAAACAAGCACGAAAGTATTAAGATTCTTATACCCAAGAAGTCTGAGTATCCAACATGGAGGGTAAAGATGCTGATGTACTTGGAAGCAACTGATCATGATTAATTATCTGGACAGGATCAATGATGATTCGTATATTCCAAAGAAGTTGGTTCCTCCAACTGACACTGTTCCTGAGCATTATGTTCAGAAAAAAAGAAGAAATGGACACCTAAAGAAAAGGCTGAGGTTCTTAGGGATGCAAAGGTAAAAAACATCCTTAATAATAGTCTTGATGCTATTATGTCAAGGCACTGAATCTATCAAAAAGAACAGAAGAGCTCTCTTGATTCAAGAGTATGAATAGTTTGATGATAAATCTGATGAAAGCCTAACTGATATCTATGAAAGATTTCTCACTTTGCTGAATGATGTTTCTCTGGTTGGCAAATAGTATGATGCTGAGGACTCAAACACCAAGTTTTTGAGAGCTTGACATGAGAAATGGGATACTTAAACCTCTATCATTAAGCATCAGTATGATCTTGACACTATGTCTCTTGATGAAATCTATGGATTGCTAAGAACCCATAATCTTGAGGTTCAACAGAGGAAGAACAAGAAAAGAATAAAGGCAAAGTCTGTTGCCTTGAATAATGAAGCAAAACAGTCAAAGTCAAAAGTTGTGGAGGTTTCTAGGAGAAAGGCTAATGTTGTGGAGTCAGATACTGATGACACATCATTAGATACTAATGCTAATGCTGATATTGATATTGAAGGTGAATCTACTGGCTCTGAGATGATGGAGATGGTTTCCATGATAGTCAAGTGCTTTAGAAAGATGAAGTATAGAAAGGCAAGAAAGCAGGGTAACTTTCAAAAGAGAACCTCTAATACTGATAAGGACAGGATAAGAAGAAGGATAACAGTGGTAGTAAGTTTGACAAGTTAAAGGTCAAATGCTACAGTTGTGATGGAATGGGTCACTTTGCAACTGAGTGCAAAAAGACAAAAGGTAATGGACAAAACATGGCACTCATATCATTAACAAGGACTGGATGGAGTCTTCTCAATCTGAGAATGAAGAAGAGAATTATGCTTTGATGGCCAATACTGGAAACTGCTACTCTTGATGAAATGGTGCCTGAAACTATTTTTTATTTTGATACTGACAGTGTTCACTATAAGAAAAATGGACTTTTCTTACCGTCAAATCGGTAGAAAAATGCCCTAGATTGCCTATGTGGGAAATGACTTTGGTAGGAAATGATAGTGAACGGGTCAAAGTGGGTCCCACATGTTGATGTGGACAGACACTTGGCATGGGCACACATGCCAACATGGACAATGACGTGAAGTCACGTCAGATGCCATGTCATATGACACGTGGGGCGGGTCTCGCAACGTTAGCAACCATGTTAGCTGCTGATGTGGAAATTGTAGCAAGCGTCAAGTCATTTCCTACCGACTACCTTTGCACACGTCGGTAGGAATTGTTTTAGGCACCTTGTAAAATGGCATTTCCTACCGTCCATTTCCTACAACTATTCATTTTTTCTACTAGACATTTCCTACCGTTCTTATGAATGCGGTAGGAAATGGCTTGAAGGCGGTAGGAAATACTGGGTTTCAAATGGTAAGAATGGTAGGAAATGGCTTGAAGACTATAGGAATTACTGGGTTTTTTTAAAAAAAAATTCTGGTCTTGTTGATTTTCCTTTAGAACAAAATGCTCAAATCATAAAAAAAAAAACTACAAAACAATATCCAGATCATAAGTACAACTACCACAAAAAAAAATGCATTTATCATAAAAAGAAATTCAAACATTTATCATAACCATATACAATCATTTCTCCTTATCACAATCTAAATAACAACAAGAAATCTAGAACATTTTATACAAATTTAATTTACCATTGCCTTCAACATCATTGTCCTTATCTTCATCGTTGTAGCATCATTTATCTTTGTCCACCATTATTGTCTTCACACCAATTTCATGGCCCCTTTGTCTTAGCCTTCATCCATGAAGTTAGATTCATCTATAATAGTCTTGTTATCCTCATCAAGTACCTACAATTTACATAAGAAGCAAAATAAGTAAGTATTACTAGGATATGAAATAATCGAACAACAAACTAAGTACGGGATAATTCTTACCAAATAATCAAGTTATGAAAAATGAAAGAGATATTGAAACTAAAAATATTCAGTGGTATAAGATGAAGAGGAGGAGAAGAGAGTTGAAGTGAAGGTGAATGAAGAAAGTTATTATTTTATAAATCTGAATTACAGATTTCCTACCGCACTTTTATATTTCCTACTAATTTACGGTAGGAAATGGCTTTGGGTGCCATTTTTGAATTTTGATTCGGGCGCTCATTTCGAATTTTTGGTTTAGGCGCACATTTTGATTTTTTCGTGAATTATCATTTCCTACTGGCTCTAATTTTGAAAATTTGGGTTTAAGCGCAATTTTTAAATTTTCGTGAAATTATGATTTCGCACCAATATATTTTATAGTTCCTACCAACTTGCGGTAGGTCATGACTCTGGATGCCATTTTTAAAATTTTTGTGTTTAGGCGGCATTTTTGAATTTTTGGAGAAATTAACAACAATGTAAAAAAAATTTAGAAATTATTTTGTCAATTATTATTTAACTAATTCTCACTGTAATGTAACTCCAAACGAGATTTCAGAATCATAATTTTTGGCATAGATGACTAATTCACAGTGCTAGTGAGATCAGTTAGGTTGGATCGTTTATGAAAAATTGAAAAAAATGATTAATACGAACTAACTATTCAAAAATGATTTTTGATTAAAAATCACTTCAAATAATATTTAAAAATCACAGTTTTTGACACAAGTGATTAATGCATAGTTTCAAAAACATATGTACGGTTGGATCGTTTAAGAAAAATTAAGAAAAATAAATCAATACGAACTATCTACTTAAAACTGATTTTTTTTATTATAAAATCATAAAAGATGATATTTGAAAATCACAAATTTTGGCACACAAGACTACTTAATAGTGATATTAAGATTCGTACGGTCGGATAGTTCAAGAATTTTTTTTTTAAAAAAAGGTCTAACCCTAATCTTTTCCGTAAAACTTTACCCCTAAATCGCAGAAGTTCAGCTTTTAAGACGTGAATGTTTTTTTTACAAAAATTTAATTTTGAAATTACAATTTGTTTAGTAACTTGGTAAATTCTAGTTTGATAATATTTTTTTTATTATATATATAGGTTTTTTCTCAAATACAAACTAATGCTTAAATACAAACTAAAAACCACTATCTGCACACCCAATTTTACTATCTCCACATCCTATTTTACTATCTCCACCCCTATACGACATCAGCCATCCCCAAAATTACATCATCAAACCATCACCCACCCCCTATATGACACTATCATGACTTCAATCACTAATTTTATTTAATTATTCAATTTTTTATTTTTATTTATTTTTATTTTCAATTTTATATTTTTTACTTAATTTATTATTTTTAATTATTTTTTATATTTATAAATTTATTTTAAAAAAGTTGTTTTATTTCGGAAAAAAATATTTCCGAATAAATAATTCGGAAAAAAATATTTCCGAATAAATATTTCGGAAAAAACTATTTTCGATTAAATATATTTCCGAATAAATATTTAGGAAAAAAATATTTCGGAAAAAAATATGTCTGAATAAATAATTCGGGAAAAAATATTTCCGAATAAATAATTCAAGAAAAAATATTTCGGAAAAAAATATTTCCGAATAAATATTTCGGAAAAAAATATTTCAGAATAAATATTTCGGGAAAAAATATATCCGATTAAATATTTCGGGAAAAAATATTTCCGATTAAATATTTCGGAAAAAAATATTTCCGAATCAATATTTCGAAAAAAATATTTCTGAATAAATATTTCAGAAAAAAATATTTCCGAATAAATATTTCGGGAAAAAATATTTCCGAATAAATATTTCGGAAAAAAATATTTCCAAATAAATATTTCAGAAAAAAATATTTCCGAATAAATATTTTGGAAAAAAATATTTTCGATTAAATATTTCAGAATAAATATTTCGGGAAAAAATATTTCGGAAAAAAATAAATTTCTCTGAAAATTTCGTAAATTTTATCGTGATACATATATTAAAAAAAAATTTATGTGAATTTATGTGAGTCCACGTTTGTACATACGTGCGTGTGACAATCCGAATTTTTCAAAATAAATTATTATTATTATTTTTATGATTTGTGTTTAAAAATTATTATTATTTGTAAAATGCATATTAAATTGGAAAATTGAGATTTAATTCTAATTCCTTCTCCGTAAATCTTTAAAAATATTCTAGTATTTAATTATGCTAGAAATTTTTATTTTTATAAATTAGAGTTTTTAATTAAAAATGTTATTTAAAGGCATGTAGTATTAAATTGTAATGCTTTTAATTAGTATTGGGCCCAAGGCCCATTAGGTTATCAGTAGAACACCACAGATACACAAACACGCAGACACAACACAGAAACGCAGCTGGGAAGTCGGGGAGAGAGAAAACAAGAAAGGGGAGGAAAAATTAGGGATTTGAGAAGAGAGAATTGGGGGTTTTGTTTTTGATGAATCAATTGGTGTGTATACATGTTTATATATATATACTATTCGTGTAAGAGAGTGTGTGTGTGCGTGTATACACGTGTGTGTGTGTGTATGTGCGCGAGTGTGTGTAATATCTGTGGTGTGTGTGTATGTGTGGCGCGACCTGTGCAGCGAAGAGAAGGGGAGGTGTTTTTTATTGCTTTAAGGTTGTGTTGATAAGATAATCCTTAACCAATAATCTTAAATTTCTTCTTGAATCTTGATTTTTCTTTCTTAATATTCAGATTCTATATAGTTAAGCATGCCTACAAGTTGTTTGATTTATTGTCTCAAAGAAGTTAAGCATGATTTTTAGTTTTGATTATGAAATTCCAACAACTGCCCTGTTTTGTGCTGTAATTTCGAGACAGTTAATTACCTTATTTGGTCTTGGCTATAAAATATGAATTATAGCTCGTGGTCTCTAGTTTGTGTAGGAGAAAACGGTGCGTAGTTTGAGTTAACGAGCAAGGAGAAAACGTTGTTTTAGTGACTGCTGTTCATAACTTCGCTGCTCTCGGGAATTGCTACTTTGGAAGTCTGTTTCACCTAGTTAAACTTGTTCTTTTAAGTTGAAAAATTTACTGAGTATAAAGGAAGGAATTATAAAGATTCCAGAAAAAGATTTGCACAAAAATATGAAATGTTCGATTTATTAAAAATGCTAGAGTGTGACTGGTACAGGAGAATCTGCCCTTGTGCTAATGGTCGTAATTAGATTAGTATGGTAAATTTTTGTATATTGTTTAATTATATGTTTTGATGATTATTAATGGTTAATTGTTGTTGTTGGGTAATACTTTCGGAAGTGGAATTTGAGGATTTTGGATATAAGTCGAGTTTGAGTAATTATCGAAATTTGTAATTGTCGAGTACTTGGTATTGATTAGTAAGTGGTTACTAATTTACCTTGATAATTGTTAGTTGCATAATGTGTGAATTAGTAATTGTGAAATGTTAACTGTTAATGCTATGTGCTAAATGTTATAAATCGAGTCATAGTATTCGTTGAATATATCATTGTCAACTGCTTGGTGTTGATTTGTAAGTGGTTGGTTAATAGTCTGTTATTAGTAACAAGTACTTGGTGTTGGATTATATATGGTTAAATGGTTATTGGTCATGTATATCGGTTTTACTTATGTAAGTCGAATTATGGATATTGGTGGATTGGTAATGTTGGTATTATTTGTGGAGTTATATGAGTTGACTAAATGGTAAGTATGGGAATACGTGATACATGTTAAATGTTAGAATATTATTATAATTAGAATTGTGCTAGGGGTTATGAGAAGATCACAAGTTTTTAAATGTCAATATTTAAAGGACTTGTGTAATTCTTTTCGACTGATCCCTAGGGCTTACGAATATCCATGATTAACTATCACGGGTATAATTCATATACTTATGTGGTGTGATCATCGATATAGCGTAAGTAATAGTTAGTGCTAGGGGTTGTTCCCTAGGGCTTACGAACATCAATGATTGGTTGTCACGTGTATCATTAAAATGCGTGAGAAATACGATCATTGGTGTAGCGTAAGTAGTAGTGTAATATACATCATTATGTGCTATGTGCCGCATGTCAGGGCGGATACTTTCTTATGTGTTTATTTTATGTTGCTGCAAGTTGACGCAGCTTATTTTTGCTAAAACAGGGTTGTATTGTATTTGAGGGGCTGTGCCCATAGTCCGATAAACGAATAGGTCATGCCGAAATTTTCTGAAAATCTCCTGCATTTTAAATGTATTTAACTTATTTGACTTTAATGGTCTAAAGGCATGTTTTGGGGTGCTAAATGTTTATGTATACGTGTGTAGGAATTCATTTCGAGGATTAATTGTGTCTTGGGGTTTAATTTGTCTATTTATGTATTAATTTGAGGATAATTGTTGTCTCGAGAATTTATGTGCTCTGTTGAAGATTAATTGTGATTTGAGGATTATCTATTAATTATTTTGTGTCATAGAATGTCAAAGGCGCTATAGTTGTATATGTTAAGTGGAGTTGATTAAGTGTTATAATTGTTTGAGGTGATTAACACCAGGAATGTCCACTTTATAAAGGGGACCCTTCCATTTTGTTTTCTTTACTAAATGTGTTATGTGTACTAAGTGATAATAGAATAGTCAACTATAGGGAGGACACCTATAGTTTGACTTTATATGATTTAGTGACAATTCCAAGTTGTGTTTACTCGAGATACGAGGTAGGACTGACACATCTCGTAACTATTTCAGTACCATTAGGGTATAATCAAGTTGGAACGACGTGCATCAAAGAGGAAAGATCGGGGCGTCGTATGAAGAAAGGTAAGTTACCTCCATGGAATTGCTTGGACAAGGTGCGAAGGATTTATTCGCGATTTTCTGCTTTATGCTCAGGACCAGAGGCAAGTTTATCTATGCATACTCTATCGTTCAGAGTATCCGTATTTTGAAATATATGAAATGTGCGAACTAGTTTTAAATCCATAATTGCAAATTATTTAATTTATGCTCTATCGTTCAGAGTATACCATATATTGAAAGTATGTTGCATGTATTGCAAGACTACTAACCGTGCTCTTTCATTCAGAGTATGCATGTTTTTAAAATATCTATGATGAATGCTCTAGTGTAGTATTATGCTTTCTCAAAAATGAAAGTTCTGCAAATGCCTTATTTAAAACTCTTAAATTCGTGAGAAATCGTCAAGTCTTTTTAATCAGTTTTATAACTGCTTTCAATTTATCCCACTTGTGATTTTATCCATTGTGTTATAAAAGTTTACAATTGTTCTTTACCCTATAAGAACTGTTTATATTCTGTCATGATTATGACACACCTCAGTATCTGTTGGCAATGTGAATTCTCCTTTTTAAATATCCTTATCATATTGGATGTCGTTCTTATTATTTCAAGACGACTCACAAGATTTATTCTGATCCGCAAACCTTTCTTGTTCAAGGTTGCTACTTTATTGTCTTGAATTGACATATTGTTTGTGTCAATAAAATAAATTAATTCCTTTTGAGATTATTGTGACGGCCTATTGTCCAGGTCGGTTTTGTACAAAGTGTAGACTGGCGATCGGCCAGAAGTGAATATGAATCCAAATCAATCAATTTTATTCGGAGAAATAATCGTATAATCCACTGGTCAACATGGGAGATGGCCCATGGGTTTCTTTCAGATCAACACGGGAAAAATATAAACTCGTGGTATCGAAAGAGAATGTTTATATTTTGGCACAAATGTTGCCAGGTTGACTTTTCAACCACCTTTACGCTAGCAGAATGATATTGTGGTACTTGCGACATAGTAGTGATCGTGCTATGGGGTATCACGGGAGTGCGGTTCTTGCGACACAACGGTTGATCGCGCTGTGGGGTATCGTAGAGGCGGAAGACCAGTATCTCAAGCTTTTCAATTTCAACTTCTTTATTCTGAGATAGATTGTTATTGTCTATCAGTAAGTGTTATCATTATCAAGACACATTGCCTGTAAAATTATATTTTCTTCGTCGAGAATCAAGCGTCAAATCTTTTTGAACTGTTCTAAATTAATTCGAGATTCAGACTGTCGTTGAAGCATTTGTTGCACAGTGACTGTCAAAAATCGAAAATGAATTGAGATCTTCTCAATTATTCAACTCATTATTGTCAGGCCGGTTCGGCAGCTAGGTATATGGGTGCCTAGTGGACAATAATGAGATTGTAATAATTGCGAATTTCTTGAATGTTTGTTTAATTGAGAGTTGATGTAGCTTCGTGAATTTCTTAAATGTTGTCTCTTAGTAGCTGAAGCATCTGTTGCTCAGTTATTCAAGGTTTTGATCGGAAATCGCTATAAAAATTGTTGAGTTAAATATCAAAATCGTTTATAAAGCTGTCGAGATGAATTTCTTGTTGAATTCTGCAAATCTCTTTCCTATTGAAAAATTTTCGTTATGAATATTTCGAGAATCGTATCATCCTCAAAGTTGGATTTTAAAACCTTCAAAGTTTTCCAAAAGTATTTTAGTATACTCTATTATATACTTGCTGAGCGCCTCTTTCGCTCATTCTTGCTTTTGTTTAAATCTTATTTTACAGAGATAGGTAGTGGATGCAGTTGACTTAGTTTAGCTCGAAGCAGGGCAAGTCATGGATCGAGTTGATTTCGGCTCAGAGTGATTATGTATTTTGAGTTTGTCTACCAGAGGTTTAGTTAGACTGGTATGGTATTCATATTCCTGAGTTATAATATTTGTTGTATTAGAATATTGTGGTTGTTGTATACCTTATGTCAAGGTGATACTAACAACATAAGATTGTATAAGAGAATTGTTGTACCAAGAGTTGTAAGTTATTATAAGTGTTTTTGGATTTCTTGTTTCCAAGTCTATAACCTGAAAAGATTCTTGGTAGTTAAGGGTCGGATGTCATGTTTTAGATTTATTATTGGCAGTTGATTGTTTGGTTGTTAAGGTTTTCCGCGGTAGCGACCCATATCCCTGACCCCGGATTTGGGGGCGTTACAGTGCGTCTCCAGCAGCTCCTTTAGTTTTTGGGCGGTCCGGTTTTGGGCTGCAAGCTCCTGGATTTCCGCCCTTTTTAAAGGGGGCACCTCGGGGTCCCTATTCTTCTCCGCACCCTTTCGTTTGGGTTTTTTGGGGCTAGGCATTAAAGCTTTCGCAGACATGGTATGTTGATTTAATTACCCATCACCTTCATATAGCCTATTGTTCAAGAACGAGGTTGTTACTTGATTGTAAGATGTTTATAAGGGGGTTAATTATCTGATTGGTCACTGAAGTCAGCTTGGATTATCAAGTTGGTCACTGAACTCAAAACGGTCTCAATCAGGTCACTTACTCGACATAAATGTACGGTCCATTAAATAGTCTTCATTTTTTTGACGGAAACAGACTGCAGATTGACATAAACGCTTATAACTGCAGATTCACTTAACATTTAAAAAATTCGAGACCATATTTGTGTTACCCATATTATTTTCTTCAAAATAGATACAATATTGATAAGTTTTATTTCAGTTTTTGAAGAAAAACAATTCTAGTTCTTGAATTTTCTTTTTCGATTCATATAAATCTATAGCTCATAATGAAAATCTGAACCAGTTTTATGAGACCCATAGCATCTAGATTAACACACTTTAATTTCACAAAATTTAGTGGAGATTTTTCAGACAAAATTTTGCGGACAGTAATTTCCGTCAAAAAATGAACAACTTGATAATCCAGGCTGACTTCAGTGACCTGATTGAGACCGTTTTGAGTTCAGTGACCAACTTGATAATCCAGGCTGACTTCAGTGACCAATCAGATAATTAACCCGTTTATAAGGTGATCAATCAGATAATTAACCCGTTTATAAGGTGACCGTTATTTTGTTGGCATACTGACGAGAGTACATGTTGGTGGACTACATCGAACAAGCCATGTAAATGTATGTGAGTATGTGAGCATACTCGTGTACCCAATTACAGAAGACCGAGGGCAACGAAAAGAGGGAACAATTACGGGCTGATTTTATTACTAGGCCTCTCCAAGATGGGCTTTGATTTTCACGGTGACAATCTCTAAAACAAGCCCTGAACCCTTTCTTTATTGGTACAAAGACTTTAGGGGTCATATATATTTTTTGAAATCACAATTTTCAATTAAAATTGCAATCAGTTTAAACATAGAGAAAAAGGACCCTGAGATTGATCTCAGGGAACTTTTCCTAAGATACTAAAGAAATATACTTTAAATCTGATTGGGCCCGCAGGGTTAATTAAATTTTTTTGATTTTACAAAAATGCCCATACTATAAAAATTCTGATTTGCATATAATTCACATGTATCTCAGGAAATTTACCTGAGATACATCTCAGGTTCCCCAATCTCTTAAACATATACTAGTATGTTATACTTACCAAGGGAGGCAATTGTTCAATTTACACCACTTAAATTGTACATTATGTAAATTATAGTGTAATATAATATATTTTTGATAAAAAAAATGAGTTTAATAAAATTGAAATTTGTCGTACATTGAATTTGATTTGCTAAACAATTTTATTTCTATCATGAAATGTGTTTGAAAAAAGATTGTAGATATAAAGGAAGAAATTATGAACGGCTAAAGATGTGTTGCAATACTTAGTGTATTTAGTAAAATATATGGTCTAAGAAAATTGTGGATTAATTCGACTAATGATTCTTAATTCGGCTAATGATAGGGAAGTTATAAATCCAGAGCAATATTTTTAAATAAAAGAAGGGTAATTTGGTCTTTTCACAAAGCATTGCTCTGGATATAAAAATGTAGTTCTGGATATAAAAATTCCCTAATACTTAGAGCATCTCCAAGATGTTCTCTATTGTAGCTCTTAACTCAAAAAATGAGGAGAGAGAATAAAAATCAAGCTCCAAGAGATTCTTAGAGGCTCTTTAAAAAGTTAAGAGCTTCTTCTCTCTCCTCTATTTTAGGAGCAACTAGTATCTCTTAACTTAATATTTTATTAGTAAAATAGTGGTTTTTCTCTCTCATCTATTGATTGTTTGTGCAAGTGGAATTGAAATATGAATAAAATATAAAATAAAAAGTCATAATAGAGAGCATTGTTGGAGTTGACACACAAATCAATGTAATAACTTGCTAAGAGCTTAATTGTTTATAATATATTTAGGAGTGAGCTAAGAGACTCTTGGAGATGCTCTTAGTGTATTAACAAAAAAATTGTGAATTGATTACTATTTTGTTATTGATGACCATGTAATGATTAGTGAAACCATGCATCATATATTTGTCTTGCTATACCATATTTGAATCGATGAATTGGACAACATCCTTTGTATCGAAATCTTTGCAGGTTCCGGAAGGACCCCCGGGGTCTCTTGTTTCTGTTTCAATCAATATCCCGATGGTATCTGACCCCGTGGAAGTGTTCTGCATCTCATCTCAATGAGTGCTGATCGGCTTCTGTAGTGACTAGTGAACCTTTATTGAAGGCATATTTTTGCTTTTCTATCTTTGAAAGTCCTAAATTCTGCATGATGTTTAGTTCGTTTATATTGTGTTTGCTGAAGATGAAAAACTTGTCTATGAAAAATTAAATAAACTAGCTTCTATACCCGTGCAAGGCACGGGATTGTTTCAATATATTTGTTTATTGAGATAATATTCGGTATAATAATTATTTAGATAATTATTATATATATAACATATTTTTTTATATATTAATATATATTTAACTGAGTTTCGTTAAATCGTGTCCATTTTTTCTAATTTTAAGGATATCATTTAAATAGAAAGTGAAACTTTTACTAAATTTATTGGATGTACAAAATGTTTTACATCTCTCAATATAATCATTAAAAATAGAATACAACATAACTCATTCTAGTACATCATACAATTTTGACAGTGGACCATTTTCGTATTCGTTGTTCAGTTCAATTGGAGTATCTACTTTGCTCGTGTTTGAAGTGTTAGCCGAGAGTTTCTGATCTTTTACTCAAAAATGCTTTCCGAAATATCCAACTCGTTATCAACATCATTCGTTACAGAATATTATTTGAAGTAATTTACCTTATTCGTAAGTATACGTCCTGCATTATGTTACATTACTTTGTAATTCAATCGAATACTATTAAATGCAAGTCAGTTAAAGTGTTATAGTTAATAAATATAAATGGACCAATTAAATATTGAGCTATTAATTGATATATATTATTTACAAAGGGTGAAAAGGTAATATACTCTTGAATAAATTGCGACATGTTGCCATATTATATATATATATAGTAGATGTGCTTCTTTGGTTCTGCTTGTAGTTTATGAGCATATAATGATAGAATATCATGTATTGTAGTAATGCTAAATTAGTCTCTTTTTACCCCATATATTAAGAGGTGTTAGTCTTCCATTGGATGGGCTGTACGGGTAATTAGTCATCAAATCTTTTAGAAATATGGTCTGTGCAATTAACTATTTAAGGTCCCTGATACTACTACTTATCTTTGGTGCAAATTGTAAAAGCTCTTAGCCTTTGGTTGTTGGACTTTAATCTGTATGGCGGAATTGTACTGACTTTAGTTGTTAGATCGTCACATTTATAATTGTCAATCTATATTATACAATTATAAGCGAAACAGGGTAAAATTGGTTGGTCAATCGGTCGGTTAACACCTTTCCAAAAAGTTTGCTAACACCTTCCAAAAATGAAAAAATAAATTAAAATACATATAAAAATTTATTTTACAAAAAATAAACCACATATTTTAACCTAATAACGAACTCTTTTAATTACACTCCAATTAATATTCAATTACATACTCTTTTAATTATATTTGAGTTAAAATTCTTTAACATCCAACTTTTTTACACTATATACTATATTATTATAAGCGAAACAAGGTATAATTGGTTGGTCAGTCGGTCGGTTAACACCTTCCCAAAAAGTTTGCTAACACCTTACAAAAATGAAAAAATAAATTAAAATACATATAAAATTTTATTTTACCAAAAATAAACCACATATTTTACTTAATAATAAACTCTTTTAATTACACTCTAATTAGTATTCAGTTACATGCACTTTTATTTATATTTGATTGAAAATTTTTCACCCACACCCAACTTTTTGAGACTTTTCATGCAATTACTTGGAAACCAAATATTTTCAAAATCAATTTAAATAATTTTAATATCACATATTTATTAACAAATTTACAACAAATTTGGTTGGTTAACGTTTTCCAAAAAAAAAATGTTAACACCTTTCTAAAAATAATAAATTAAAAAAGTATATTAAAATATATATTTATTCATTATAAATAACAAAATTTATCAATATATCTATACTGTATACTATTCTAAGCAAAATAAGGATATGAATTTTAAAATTTATATAAAAAACCATGGTTGTGAGCTGAATAACTATATAAATTTGAGAAGTAAAGAATAAAAAATTGTATTACACCATTATTTTAAAAGAAGTGGTCTTATAAGCAAAACAGGGTATGATTGGTTGATTGGTTGGTTAGTCGGTCGGTAACACATTCCCAACAAGTTTGCTAACACCTTCCAAAATTGAAAATATAAATTAAAATACATATAAAATTTTGTTTTACAAAAAATAAACCACATATTTTACTTAATAACAAACTCTTTTAATTACACTCTAATTAGTATTCAGTTACATGCACTTTTAGTTATATTTGATTTAAAATTCTTCACCTACACCCAACTTTTTGAGACTCTTTCATGCAATTACTTGGAAACCAAATATTTTCAAAATCAATTTAAATAATTTTAATATCACATTATTAACAAATTTATAAAAAAATTGGTTAGTTAACCCTTTTCAAAAAAATTGTTAACACATTTCTAAAAATAATAAGTTAAAAAAATTATATTAAAAATATTAGTTTATTTGTTATAAACGATAAAATTATCAATCTATCTATCCTATACTATTATAAGCGAAACAGGGTATAATTGGTCGGTCGGTCGGTTAATACCTTCCCAAAAAGTTTGCTAACACCTTCCAAAAATGAAAAAATAAATTAAAATACATATAAAATTTTATTTTACAAAAAATAAACCACATATCTATACTATACTATTATAAGCGAAACAGGGTATAATTGGTTGATCAGTCGATCGGTTAACACCTTCCCAAAAAGTTTGCTAACACCTTCCAAAAATGAAAAAATAAATTAAAATACATATAAAATTTTATTTTACAAAAAATAAGCCACATATCTATACTATCTATATACTATACTATTATAAGCGAAACAGGGTATAATTGGTTGGTTAGTCGGTTGGTTAACACCTTCCCAAAAAGTTTGCTAACACCTTCCAAAAATGAAAAAATAAATTAAAATACATATAAAATTTTATTTTACAAAAAATAAACCACATATTTAACCTAATAACAAACTCTTTTAATTATACATCAATTATTCAATTACATACTCTTTTAGTTTTATTTGAGTTAAAATTCTTCAAACACCCAACTTTTTTAGACTCTATACTATACTATTATAAGCGAAACAAGGTATAATTGGTTGGTTAGTCGGTCGGTTAACAGCTTCCCAAAAATTTTGCTAACACCTTTCAAAAATGAAAAAATAAATTAAAATACATATAAAATTTTTGTTTACAAAAAATAAACCACATATTTAACCTAATAACAACCTCTTTTAATTACATTCCAATTAATATTCAATTACGTACTCTTTTAGTTATATTTGAGTTAAAATTCTTCAACACCCAACTTTTTTAGACTCTTTCAATTACTTGGAAACCAAATTTTTTCAAAATCAATTTAAATAATTTTAATATCACATATTTATTAACAAAGTTACAACAAATTTGGTTGGTTAACGTTTTCCAAAAAAAATGTTAACACCTTTCTAAAAATAATATATTAAAAAAAGTATATTAAAATATATATTTATTCATTATAAATAACAAAATTTATCAATATATCTATACTATATACTATTCTAAGCAAAATAAGGATATGAATTTTAAAATTTATATAAAAAACCATGGTTGTGAGCTGAATAATTATATAAATTTGAAAAGTAAAGAATAAAAAATTGTATTACACCATTATTTTAAAAGAAGTGGTCTTATAAGCAAAATAGGGTGTGATTGGTTGGTTGGTCGGTCGGTAACACCTTCCCGACAAGTGTGTTAACACCTTCCAAAATTGAAAATATAAATTAAAATACATATAAAATTTTGTTTTACAAAAAATAAACCACATATTTTACTTAATAACAAACTCTTTTAATTACACTCTAATTAGTATTCAGTTACATGCACTTTTAGTTATATTTGATTTAAAATTCTTCACCTACACCCAACTTTTTGAGACTCTTTCATGCAATTACTTGGAAACCAAATATTTTCAAAATCAATTTAAATAATTTTAATATCACATTATTAACAAATTTATAAAAAAATTGGTTGGTTAACGCTTTTCAAAAAAATTGTTAACACATTTCTAAAAATAATAAGTTAAAAAAATTATATTAAAAATATTAATTTATTTATTATAAACGACAAAATTATCAATCTATCTATACTATACTATTATAAGCGAAACATGGTATAGTTGGTCGGTCGGTCGGTTAATACCTTCCCAAAAAGTTTGCTAACACCTTCCAAAAATGAAAAAATAAATTAAAATACATATAAAATTTTATTTTACAAAAAATAAACCACATATCTATACTATACTATTATAAGCGAAACATGGTATAATTGGTTGGTTAATCGATCGGTTAACACCTTCCCAAAAAGTTTGCTAACACCTTTCAAAAATGAAAAAATAAATTAAAATACATATAAAATTTTATTTTACAAAAAATAAACCACATATCTATACTATATTATTATAAGCGAAACATGGTATAATTGGTTGGTCAGTCGGTCGGTTAACACCTTCCCAAAAAGTTTGCTAACACCTTCCAAAAATGAAAAAATAAATTAAAATACATATAAAATTTTATTTTACAAAAAATAAACCACATATTTAACCTAATAACAAACTCTTTTAATTACACTCCAATTAATATTCAATTACATACTCTTTTAGTTATATTTGAGTTAAAATTCTTCAACACCCAACTTTTTTAGACTCTATACTATACTATTATAAGCGAAACAAGCTATAATTGGTTGGTCAGTCGGTCGGTTAGCACCTTCCCAAAAAGTTTGCTAACACCTTACAAAAATGAAAAAATAAATTAAAATACATATAAAATTTTGTTTTACAAAAAATAAACCACATAGTTTACTTAATAATAAACTCTTTTATTTACACTCTAATTAGTATTCAGTTACATGCACTTTTATTTATATTTGATTTAAAATTCTTCACCCACACCCAACTTTTTGAGACTCTTTCATGCAATTACTTGGAAACCAAATATTTTCAAAATCAATTTAAATAATTTTAATATCACATATTTATTAACAAATTTACAACAAATTTGGTTGGTTAACGTTTTCCAAAAAAAAAATGTTAACACTTTTCTAAAAATAATAAATTAAAAAAGTATATTAAAATATATATTTATTCATTATAAATAACAAAATTTATCAATATATCTATGCTGTATACTATTCTATGCAAAATAAGGATATGAATTTTAAAATTTATATAAAAAACCATGGTTGTGAGCTGAATAACTATATAAATTTGAGAAGTAAAGAATAAAAAATTGTATTACACCATTATTTTAAAAGAAGTGGTCTTATAAGCAAAACAGGGTATGATTGGTCGGTTGGTCGGTCGGTAACACCTTCCCAACAAGTTTGTTAACACCTTCCAAAATTGAAAATATAAATTAAAATACATATAAAATTTTGTTTTACAAAAAATAAACCACATATTTTACTTAATAACAAACTCTTTTAATTACACTCTAATTAGTATTCATTTACATGCACTTTTAGTTATATTTGATTTAAAATTCTTCAACTACACCCAACTTTTTGAGACTCTTTCATGCAATTACTTGGAAATAAAATATTTTTAAAATCAATTTAAATAATTTTAATATCACATATTTATTAACAAATTTATAAAAAAAATTGGTTAGTTAACGCTTTTCAAAAAAATTGTTAACACATTTCTAAAAATAATAAGTTAAAAAAATTATATTAAAAATATTAATTTATTTATTATAAACGACAAAATTATCAATCTATCTGTACTATACTATTATATGCGAAACAGGGTATAATTGGTCGGTCGGTTAATACCTTTCCAAAAAGTTTGCTAACACCTTCCAAAAATGAAAAAATAAATTAAAATACATATACAATTTTATTTTACAAAAAATAAACCACATATCTATACTATACTATTATAAGCGAAACATGGTATAATTGGTTGGTTAGTCGATCGGTTAACACCTTCCCAAAAAGTTTGCTAACACCTTTCAAAAATGAAAAAATAAATTAAAATACATATAAAATTTTATTTTACAAAAAATAAACCACATATCTATACTATACTATTATAAGCGAAACAGGGTATAATTGGTTGGTCAGTCGGTCGGTTAACAACTTCCCAAAAAGTTTGCTAACACCTTCCAAAAATGAAAAAATAAATTAAAATACATATAAAATTTTATTTTACAAAAAATAAACCACATATTTAACCTAATAACAAACTCTTTTAATTACACTCCAATTAATATTCAATTACATACTCTTTTAGTTATATTTGAGTTAAAATTCTTCAACACCCAACTCTTTTAGACCCTATACTATAATATTATAAGCGAAACAAGGTATAATTGGTTGGTCAGTCGGTCGGTTAACACCTTTCCAAAAAGTTTGCTAACACCTTCCAAAAATGAAAAAATAAATTAAAATACATATAAAAATTTATTTTACAAAAAATAAACCACATATTTTAACCTAATAACGAACTCTTTTAATTACACTCCAATTAATATTCAATTACATACTCTTTTAATTATATTTGAGTTAAAATTCTTTAACATCCAACTTTTTTACACTATATACTATATTATTATAAGCGAAACAAGGTATAATTGGTTGGTCAGTCGGTCGGTTAACACCTTCCCAAAAAGTTTGCTAACACCTTACAAAAATGAAAAAATAAATTAAAATACATATAAAATTTTGTTTTACCAAAAATAAACCACATATTTTACTTAATAATAAACTCTTTTAATTACACTCTAATTAGTATTCAGTTACATGCACTTTTATTTATATTTGATTGAAAATTTTTCACCCACACCCAACTTGTTGAGACTTTTCATGCAATTACTTGGAAACCAAATATTTTCAAAATCAATTTAAATAATTTTAATATCACATATTTATTAACAAATTTACAACAAATTTGGTTGGTTAACGTTTTCCAAAAAAAAAATGTTAACACCTTTCTAAAAATAATAAATTAAAAAAGTATATTAAAATATATATTTATTCATTATAAATAACAAAATTTATCAATATATCTATACTGTATACTATTCTAAGCAAAATAAGGATATGAATTTTAAAATTTATATAAAAAACCATGGTTGTGAGCTGAATAACTATATAAATTTGAGAAGTAAAGAATAAAAAATTGTATTACACCATTATTTTAAAAGAAGTGGTCTTATAAGCAAAACAGGGTATGATTGGTTGATTGGTTGGTTAGTCGGTCGGTAACACATTCCCAACAAGTTTGCTAACACCTTCCAAAATTGAAAATATAAATTAAAATACATATAAAATTTTGTTTTACAAAAAATAAACCACATATTTTACTTAATAACAAACTCTTTTAATTACACTCTAATTAGTATTCAGTTACATGCACTTTTAGTTATATTTGATTTAAAATTCTTCACCTACACCCAACTTTTTGAGACTCTTTCATGCAATTACTTGGAAACCAAATATTTTCAAAATCAATTTAAATAATTTTAATATCACATTATTAACAAATTTATAAAAAAATTGGTTAGTTAACCCTTTTCAAAAAAATTGTTAACACATTTCTAAAAATAATAAGTTAAAAAAATTATATTAAAAATATTAGTTTATTTGTTATAAACGATAAAATTATCAATCTATCTATCCTATACTATTATAAGCGAAACAGGGTATAATTGGTCGGTCGGTCGGTTAATACCTTCCCAAAAAGTTTGCTAACACCTTCCAAAAATGAAAAAATAAATTAAAATACATATAAAATTTTATTTTACAAAAAATAAACCACATATCTATACTATACTATTATAAGCGAAACAGGGTATAATTGGTTGATCAGTCGATCGGTTAACACCTTCCCAAAAAGTTTGCTAACACCTTCCAAAAATGAAAAAATAAATTAAAATACATATAAAATTTTATTTTACAAAAAATAAGCCACATATCTATACTATCTATATACTATACTATTATAAGCGAAACAGGGTATAATTGGTTGGTTAGTCGGTTGGTTAACACCTTCCCAAAAAGTTTGCTAACACCTTCCAAAAATGAAAAAATAAATTAAAATACATATAAAATTTTATTTTACAAAAAATAAACCACATATTTAACCTAATAACAAACTCTTTTAATTATACATCAATTATTCAATTACATACTCTTTTAGTTTTATTTGAGTTAAAATTCTTCAAACACCCAACTTTTTTAGACTCTATACTATACTATTATAAGCGAAACAAGGTATAATTGGTTGGTTAGTCGGTCGGTTAACAGCTTCCCAAAAATTTTGCTAACACCTTTCAAAAATGAAAAAATAAATTAAAATACATATAAAATTTTTGTTTACAAAAAATAAACCACATATTTAACCTAATAACAACCTCTTTTAATTACATTCCAATTAATATTCAATTACGTACTCTTTTAGTTATATTTGAGTTAAAATTCTTCAACACCCAACTTTTTTAGACTCTTTCAATTACTTGGAAACCAAATTTTTTCAAAATCAATTTAAATAATTTTAATATCACATATTTATTAACAAAGTTACAACAAATTTGGTTGGTTAACGTTTTCCAAAAAAAATGTTAACACCTTTCTAAAAATAATATATTAAAAAAAGTATATTAAAATATATATTTATTCATTATAAATAACAAAATTTATCAATATATCTATACTATATACTATTCTAAGCAAAATAAGGATATGAATTTTAAAATTTATATAAAAAACCATGGTTGTGAGCTGAATAATTATATAAATTTGAAAAGTAAAGAATAAAAAATTGTATTACACCATTATTTTAAAAGAAGTGGTCTTATAAGCAAAATAGGGTGTGATTGGTTGGTTGGTCGGTCGGTAACACCTTCCCGACAAGTGTGTTAACACCTTCCAAAATTGAAAATATAAATTAAAATACATATAAAATTTTGTTTTACAAAAAATAAACCACATATTTTACTTAATAACAAACTCTTTTAATTACACTCTAATTAGTATTCAGTTACATGCACTTTTAGTTATATTTGATTTAAAATTCTTCACCTACACCCAACTTTTTGAGACTCTTTCATGCAATTACTTGGAAACCAAATATTTTCAAAATCAATTTAAATAATTTTAATATCACATTATTAACAAATTTATAAAAAAATTGGTTGGTTAACGCTTTTCAAAAAAATTGTTAACACATTTCTAAAAATAATAAGTTAAAAAAATTATATTAAAAATATTAATTTATTTATTATAAACGACAAAATTATCAATCTATCTATACTATACTATTATAAGCGAAACATGGTATAGTTGGTCGGTCGGTCGGTTAATACCTTCCCAAAAAGTTTGCTAACACCTTCCAAAAATGAAAAAATAAATTAAAATACATATAAAATTTTATTTTACAAAAAATAAACCACATATCTATACTATACTATTATAAGCGAAACATGGTATAATTGGTTGGTTAATCGATCGGTTAACACCTTCCCAAAAAGTTTGCTAACACCTTTCAAAAATGAAAAAATAAATTAAAATACATATAAAATTTTATTTTACAAAAAATAAACCACATATCTATACTATATTATTATAAGCGAAACATGGTATAATTGGTTGGTCAGTCGGTCGGTTAACACCTTCCCAAAAAGTTTGCTAACACCTTCCAAAAATGAAAAAATAAATTAAAATACATATAAAATTTTATTTTACAAAAAATAAACCACATATTTAACCTAATAACAAACTCTTTTAATTACACTCCAATTAATATTCAATTACATACTCTTTTAGTTATATTTGAGTTAAAATTCTTCAACACCCAACTTTTTTAGACTCTATACTATACTATTATAAGCGAAACAAGGTATAATTGGTTGGTCAGTCGGTCGGTTAGCACCTTCCCAAAAAGTTTGCTAACACCTTACAAAAATGAAAAAATAAATTAAAATACATATAAAATTTTGTTTTACAAAAAATAAACCACATAGTTTACTTAATAATAAACTCTTTTATTTACACTCTAATTAGTATTCAGTTACATGCACTTTTATTTATATTTGATTTAAAATTCTTCACCCACACCCAACTTTTTGAGACTCTTTCATGCAATTACTTGGAAACCAAATATTTTCAAAATCAATTTAAATAATTTTAATATCACATATTTATTAACAAATTTACAACAAATTTGGTTGGTTAACGTTTTCCAAAAAAAAAATGTTAACACTTTTCTAAAAATAATAAATTAAAAAAGTATATTAAAATATATATTTATTCATTATAAATAACAAAATTTATCAATATATCTATGCTGTATACTATTCTATGCAAAATAAGGATATGAATTTTAAAATTTATATAAAAAACCATGGTTGTGAGCTGAATAACTATATAAATTTGAGAAGTAAAGAATAAAAAATTGTATTACACCATTATTTTAAAAGAAGTGGTCTTATAAGCAAAACAGGGTATGATTGGTCGGTTGGTCGGTCGGTAACACCTTCCCAACAAGTTTGTTAACACCTTCCAAAATTGAAAATATAAATTAAAATACATATAAAATTTTGTTTTACAAAAAATAAACCACATATTTTACTTAATAACAAACTCTTTTAATTACACTCTAATTAGTATTCAGTTACATGCACTTTTAGTTATATTTGATTTAAAATTCTTCACCTACACCCAACTTTTTGAGACTCTTTCATGCAATTACTTGGAAATAAAATATTTTTAAAATCAATTTAAATAATTTTAATATCACATATTTATTAACAAATTTATAAAAAAAATTGGTTAGTTAACGCTTTTCAAAAAAATTGTTAACACATTTCTAAAAATAATAAGTTAAAAAAATTATATTAAAAATATTAATTTATTTATTATAAACGACAAAATTATCAATCTATCTGTACTATACTATTATATGCGAAACAGGGTATAATTGGTCGGTCGGTTAATACCTTTCCAAAAAGTTTGCTAACACCTTCCAAAAATGAAAAAATAAATTAAAATACATATACAATTTTATTTTACAAAAAATAAACCACATATCTATACTATACTATTATAAGCGAAACATGGTATAATTGGTTGGTTAGTCGATCGGTTAACACCTTCCCAAAAAGTTTGCTAACACCTTTCAAAAATGAAAAAATAAATTAAAATACATATAAAATTTTATTTTACAAAAAATAAACCACATATCTATACTATACTATTATAAGCGAAACAGGGTATAATTGGTTGGTCAGTCGGTCGGTTAACAACTTCCCAAAAAGTTTGCTAACACCTTCCAAAAATGAAAAAATAAATTAAAATACATATAAAATTTTATTTTACAAAAAATAAACCACATATTTAACCTAATAACAAACTCTTTTAATTACACTCCAATTAATATTCAATTACATACTCTTTTAGTTATATTTGAGTTAAAATTCTTCAACACCCAACTCTTTTAGACCCTATACTATAATATTATAAGCGAAACAAGGTATAATTGGTTGGTCAGTCGGTCGGTTAGCACCTTCCCAAAAAGTTTGCTAACACCTTACAAAAATGAAAAAATAAATTAAAATACATATAAAATTTTGTTTTACAAAAAAATAAACCACATAGTTTACTTAATAATAAACTCTTTTATTTACACTCTAATTAGTATTCAGTTACATGCACTTTTATTTATATTTGATTTAAAATTCTTCACCCACACCCAAATTTTTGAGACTCTTTCATGCAATTACATGGAAACCAAATATTTTCAAAATCAATTTAAATAATTTTAATATCACATATTTATTAACAAATTTACAACAAATTTGGTTGGTTAACGTTTTCCAAAAAAAAATGTTAACACTTTTCTAAAAATAATAAATTAAAAAAGTATATTAAAATATATATTTATTCATTATAAATAACAAAATTTATCAATATATCTATGCTGTATACTATTCTATGCAAAATAAGGATATGAATTTTAAAATTTATATAAAAAACCATGGTTGTGAGCTGAATAACTATATAAATTTGAGAAGTAAAGAATAAAAAATTGTATTACACCATTATTTTAAAAGAAGTGGTCTTATAAGCAAAACAGGGTATGATTGGTCGGTTGGTCGGTCGGTAACACCTTCCCAACAAGTTTGTTAACACCTTCCAAAATTGAAAATATAAATTAAAATACATATAAAATTTTGTTTTACAAAAAATAAACCACATATTTTACTTAATAACAAACTCTTTTAATTACACTCTAATTAGTATTCAGTTACATGCACTTTTAGTTATATTTGATTTAAAATTCTTCACTACACCCAACTTTTTGAGACTCTTTCATGCAATTACTTGGAAACCAAATATTTTCAAAATCAATTTAAATAATTTTAATATCACATATTTATTAACAAATTTATAAAAAAATTGGTTAGTTAACGCTTTTCAAAAAAATTGTTAACACATTTCTAAAAATAATAAGTTAAAAAAATTATATTAAAAATATTAATTTATTTATTATAAACGACAAAATTATCAATCTATCTGTACTATACTATTATATGCGAAACAGGGTATAATTGGTCGGTCGGTCGGTTAATACCTTCCCAAAAAGTTTGCTAACACCTTCCAAAAATGAAAAAATAAATTAAAATACATATACAATTTTATTTTACAAAAAATAAACCACATATCTATACTATACTATTATAAGCGAAACAGGGTATAATTGGTTGGTCTGTCGATCGGTTAACACCATCCCAAAAATTTTGCTAACACCTTCCAAAAATGAAAAAATAAATTAAAATATATATAAAATTTTATTTTACAAAAAATAAACCACATATCTATACTATACTATTATAAGCGAAACAGGGTATAATTGGTTGATCAGTCGGTCGGTTAACACCTTCCCAAAATGTAACGCCCCCAAATCCACCCTGACCGGGGACTCGGGTCGTCACATTGTCTCAATATGATAACGCAATAACAATACCAAATTTTATTACAACGGAGCATAAAATGTCCCACTCCGCAGGTCCAAGATCGTCTTCACAACATAGTACAATCCAACTTGATACATTTCGAAATAATATGTTAAAAAAGTTCACAACAGTAGAAATATAAAGATTCCATCTGGATCTTCTAATTATTGTCGCCATAGCCTTGCGCTTTTCCCTTGCCTCTGTAGCCCTGGCTGGACGTCTCGCCTCTTTCCGTCTTGACAGCTGAACAAAATGTTGTAAAGCAAGAATGAGCAACTATAGTGCCCAGCAAGTTCTCTTCTCGCTCGGTATATAAATATAATAAAGTTTTACAGAAATAAATACTCAAAATCTTAATATCGGATATCTCAATATGATTTGGCTCAAATTCATATCGAAAATATCATACTCGAAAGACTCAAAACTCATCTCAAAACAGAATACTCAAAAGACTCATTACTCATCTCGAAACAGAATACTCGATAACTCATTTGATATAACTCTGATAACTCATGATTTAAGAATGAACTGGTTTCCACCTCTCCGTATCTCGGTGGGGCGATCAACTAACCAACCAAGAATACCGGCCTCCAATGACACCGCACTTCGCCCGATCACGGCTACAATACGATATCAACAATAATATATATGTATGAATGCTAGCATCATAATGGTTAACAATTCAACCAAGGCAACAAGGTGCCTAATTATTCTCGGGTCCGTAAAACGGTACACGAGCCTCTCTTTCTCTATAATGGGCCTCTTGCCCAAAATTGACCAGTAGAATACAGAATTCCCGAATATTTGGGGTATAGATAACTTGAAATAATTCTCCAAGAAAATATTTACAAATCTGGCGGACTGCCAGTATGACTCGATTTTACCACCAATCCGAACAATGGACTGATGTAAATTCTACATAATAATTTATCGGTTGACACGAACAAAATGCCAAACCTTGACAATAAAATCAACTATCTCGAATTTATGAGAATAGTCTTAAGATTGAAGTAATTGGGAGTCGTACTGAACAAATAGTACTTCTCAATATTTATAATACTCAACATTGATGAACGTTTAAGTAGAATATTTTTCGCTTGATCGACGATTAGACATCTCTAACAATTATAATTTTAAACTCCTATCGGTTAGTTCAAACGAGGAACTAACTAAAAGATAATCAATAAATAACGATTGAATTTTTACAATAAATTCAATCGAAAAGAATAAATTTAACTATCTCGGACGAATGAGATTAGTTTCACTGAATCAAAATACTAGTCGTCTCGAATTAATGAGATCGACCCGATAGCAACTAAATTATTTCTACGCTTATAGGGATTATAATTCTCAAATAAACTAACTTAACAGCATAATAATATTTAACAAGAAATAATTCTCAAAAGAAATTATTGCATCATACAGAGCAACAGATAATCTCAACATATAATATCTCGAAAATAATTAAGGAATTAAATAACACGAACAGAAATTCACAGTTTCCAAAAGTTAGGGTAGGAATGAACTTGCCTCGATCTTAAAGTGCAAATGAATGCAGATAAAAATTATACTCTACCCGTGAACTTGGCATCGATCTACGCCTCGAGAATTATTTTCTAAAAATGGCAACCAGAAATACGTGAGCGATTCTTCAGAATAAAATACTCCCGATCCGATAATATAATTAATAATAATATAATATCTCATAAAATCTCCGGAATAAATAGCAAAAATCAATTCCGGGATAAATAAATATTTCTTCGAACACAGGAATTAAATCTGGAGAATATATCCTATTTTTAATATCTGGAAATCTAAATTCTTACTCAAAATGAAAAATTCAAACATCCATTATTATTCAATTTAAATCCAAAATAATTATTCTCATTATTTATCAAAGAATTTTAATTTTAAGCAACCTCACAAATTCAAATTTACTTAAATCAAATAGTAATCTCTAAAATAAATCTAACTCGATCCGGTTAATTAAAATAAATAATCTAAAAATATTAATAATCAGATTAAAATCATATTTAACTCTATTTTATCACAATTAAACCCCTTTTATTAATAATTCATTAAATCTCTAATTATGTCAAAATAATCACGGCATATTCTTATTTAATTAATAAATCACTAAATTCTAAATTACATCTAAGAACTCTAAATTAACTAATTAGATAATTATACCATTTCTATTAAACTATTTTATTTCTCAAAATTTTAAATCGCCAACCAAATAATTAAGTATCGATTTAATCATTCAATCGTTAATAATTTGTTTAACAGAAAACTTATGTGGGCCCCACATCACCCCACCGTGGGTCCCACCCACCCCTCCCCTGCGTCTCTCCCATTCATCTCTCTTCTCCCCTGAAATCTCTCTGCAAATCTCTCTCTCTCTCTCTCTCTCCCTGCCCCTCTCGACTCTCTCTCAATATCTCCCTCTCTCTAGTTCTACCTCTCTTCTCTCAACATCTCTCCCTCTCCCCCTTATTTCACCACAACGAACTCAACACCCCAACCTCCATTATCGCACTCTCTTCCTCCCTCTCTTCTCACTTTCTTCACGGCAACAACACCATAAACCTTCGAACTCCCTCTCCTTTCTCTACCGATTACCACACCCAACAATTAATTCTGCACCCCCTCCCCCTCTCGTTCCTCACTCTTTGTTCGTCTCTCCCTCACTCTCCCCACAACCATCTCTCGTAACCTCTCTGCCGATTACAATAACGACATCCAGACAACCACAAAACAATCTCCCTATCTCTTATACAACCCAATACAAATCAATCGGAAAAAAAACAAAACCGAACACATCACAACAATAATCTCTCTCAAGCTCCTTCCTCTCCCTAAACTCTCTCTAATCTCTCCCGACTCTGTACTACAACAACAACAACACAAACAACACTACTTTTCCCACTCCGATTCATATCCCGACTGCCCCCTCCTCTCCGATTACAACACAAATCCCTCATCCCCCTTTCACCGAGACAAAACACCACCACAAAACTAATTGATAAATCGAACAGAAAAAAAAATTAGAAGGTAACTACCTGTGTTTATAACTGCGATTGTATGTATATATGGTTCGTGATGTTTGAATAGAAAGAAAAAGACTAATGTTTTTGGTTGTAGTGTTTTGTTTCTCTGTTTGACTTAAAACAGATGCTGCAGCTATATCCTCAAATAACAATAATGCAGTTTATAAAAATAAAATTAAAAAGATAAAATTATGGGGCAAAAATAATTGCAGAATTTTAGTGGACAATGAAGCATAATCATTATTAATTAAGTGGCAATTAATAAATAAAAAGAAATAACACAAATGGGGGACAAATTGATTTGATATAATGATGCAAATATTTAATATAAATATTTAGTGAAAGATTTCATTTTTCTCCCGCTGACTAATTAAAACGAGACTCTAAAATTCGGCTCAAAATTAAAATATATTTCGAAAATTCGTGGTTATTACAGTCTTCCCCCCTTACAGGATTCCGTCCTCGGAATCAAACTATGCACTAAACAATTCTGGATATTTATTCCGCATTTCACTTTCTAATTCCCACGTGGCTTCCTCAACTTGGTGGTTTCTCCAAAGTACTTTCACTAAATTTACTTTCTTAGTTCTTAACTCTTGCACTTTGTAATCTAGGATTTCCACTGGCTTTTCTTCGTATGTCAAATCGGGATGAATTTCCACTGGTTCGTAGGTTATAACATGCCTGAAATCAGAATGGTACTCTTTTAACGCAAAAACATGAAACACATCGTGGATATGCTGAAGGTCTGGAGGTAGGGCCAACTGATAAGCTAGTGGTCCTATCTTCTTAAGAATCTCGAAGGGTCCTATATATCTGGGACTTAATTTGCCTTTCTTTCCGAATCTCATTACTCCTTTCCAAGGTAAAACTTTTAACATCACTTTATCTCCCACTTTAAACGCTTTGTCTTTCCTCTTTTGATTTGCATACTTCCTCTGTCGATCTTGAGCTGCAACTAACCTTTTTCGAATAACCTCGGTTGCTTGCTTAGTTTGTTGAAGTAATTCCGGTCCTTGTATCTTTCTTTCTCCTACTTCATCCCAATATAAAGGTGATCTACACTTCCTTCCGTACAAAGCTTCATAAGGTGCCATACATATGCTCGAATGGTAACTATTGTTGTACGCAAATTCGACTAGGGGCAAATGCTCATCCCAACTTCCTTTAAAATCAAGTGCACAGGCTCTTAACATATCTTCAACTGTTTGAATCGTCCTTTCACTTTGTCCGTCGGTCTGTGGATGATAAGCAGTGCTCAGATTTAACTTCGTGCCAAGACATTCTTGAAAACTTTTCCAAAATTGAGAAGTAAAACGGGCATCTCTATCAGATACAATTGAAACAGGTACTCCGTGACGCACCACAATCTCCTTTAGGTATATGTTCACCAATCTCTCAACGGAATACTTATCACTAATTGGTAGAAAATGCACAGATTTAGTGAGTCGGTCGACAATAACCCAAATAGCATCGTGACTGGCTCTAGTTCGAGGTAATCCTACGACAAAATCCATGGTAATATGCTCCCATTTCCACTCGGGTATCTCTAAAGGTTGTAGAAGTCCACTTGGTCGTTGATGTTCTGCCTTCACCTTCTGACATGTCAGACACTTACTTACCCATTCTGCAATCTCCCTCTTCATGTTGGGCCACCAATAATTCAACTTGATGTCTTGATACATTTTTGTGCTCCCTGGGTGAATGGAATATCTCGAGTTATGCGCTTCGCTCATAATTTCTTCCTTCAACTCTGTAACATTAGGAATCCATATTCTCGATGCAAATCGCTTAATTCCCTTTTCATCTTTTGAACTTAGAAATTCTTCTCCGGTCAACTCTGATTTTCTTTCTTCCATTACTTGTTCTTGACAACGGCGAATCTTCTCGAGTAACTCCGGCTGAAACTGAATGCTGTAAACTCTTTCATTGTTTTGGACTGGGATCTTGACTTCCAATTCCATTTTCTCAAATTCTCTGACCGATTCTTCTGAGGTTGTCAACAGGTTTAGTCTCTCCTTTCTACTTAATGCATCAGCTACAACATTAGCCTTCCCTGGGTGGTAGTTTATCGAGCAATCATAGTCCTTGATCAATTCTAACCATCTTCTCTGTCTCATGTTTAATTCCTTCTGCGTGAATATATACTTTAAGCTCTTGTGATCCGTGTAAATCTCGCATTTCTCTCCATAAAGGTAATGTCTCCAAATCTTGAGTGCGAAAACAATAACAGCAAGTTCCAAATCGTGAGTAGGGTAACGGGACTGATACTCCTTCAGTTGTCGAGAGGCATAAGCTATTACTTTTCCGTGTTGCATCAAAACACATCCTAAACCCTTGTGAGAGGCGTCGCTGAAAATTACGAAATCGCCTTTCTCATCGGGTAAGGTCAACACCGGGGCGGTAGTCAATCTCTTCTTCAATTCTTGAAAGCTTTCTTCATATTTGGGGGTCCATTCGAACTTTTCACTCTTTTTGGTAAGTCGAGTCAGTGGCGTCGCTATCTTTGAGAAATCCTTCACGAATCTACGATAGTATCCGGCCAATCCAAGGAAACTTCTAACTTCGGTTGGAGTCTTGGGTCTCTCCCAATATGCTACGGCTTCTATCTTTGCGGGGTCTAAAGAAATCCCTTCGCCGCTTACAATGTGTCCCAAAAATTGAACTTCTTTTAGCCAGAACTCACACTTTGAGAATTTCGCATATAACTTTTCCTTCCGCAGCGTTTCCAGAACTAAACGGAGGTGTTCAGCATGTTCCTCAGGAGACTTCGAGTATATCAGGATGTCATCAATAAATACAATCACGAACTTGTCCAAGTACCTCTTGAACACACGATTCATCAAATCCATAAAAGCAGCTGGCGCATTCGTCAATCCAAAAGACATGACTAAGAATTCGTAATGTCCATATCGGGTCCTAAAGGCCGTCTTAGGAATATCTTCAGGCTTGATCTTTAGTTGTTGATAGCCGGATCTCAAATCAATCTTTGAAAAACATCTAGCTCCCTTAAATTGGTCAAACAGATCGTCGATTCGAGGTAGAGGGTACTTATTCTTGATGGTCATCTTGTTCAACTCACGATAATCAATACATAGTCGCATAGATCCGTCCTTCTTCTTCACGAACAGCACTGGAGCTCCCCACGGGGATACACTTGGTCTGATTACGCCTTTGTCAAGTAATTCTTGCAGTTGGGTAGCCAACTCCTTCATCTCAACTGGAGCCATTCGGTATGGTGCTTTGGAAATTGGTGCAGTTCCTGGGGCAAGATCGATATTGAATTCTATTTCTCTGTCGGGCGGCAATCCAGGTAACTCTTCAGGAAAAACATCTTCGAATTGATTCACTACAGGGATTTCATCAATGGCAGGGGCTTGCTTCTCGTTGTCAACCACATAAGCTAAGTAGGCTTGACACCCACTCCTTAGTAGTTTCTTCGCTTGAATCATAGTCAGAAAATTACTAGTAGGTTTACTTCCGTGAAATTTTATTCTTTTGCCGTTGGGTCCCTTTACACTAACCCACTTACGCCGACAATTGATTTGAGCATCATAACGTGTCAACCAATCCATTCCCAGAATTATATCAAACTCCCCTAAATTAAAAGAAAGAAGGTCTGCTTCGAAACGTTTTCCTTGGATTTCGATTCCACAATCTGGACATATCTGATCTACAGGGACTTTTTCCTGATTTGCTACTTCTATAATCAATGTCTCCCCTAATGGTACGGACTGAATATCCAATTTATTCCTAAAATTCTCCGATATGAAAGATTTTGTTGCTCCCGAATCAAACAAAACACATGCATCTACAGAATTGACTAAAAGCGTACCTGCAATCACATCACTATCAGCAATAGCATCCTTCACCGTCATGTTGAAAGTACGAGCAGTTGGCTTGTTGCTGGGAGGTGCCATGAGTCTAGGTGCAGTTGTCTCCTTTGGTGGTGACTTGCAATCTCGTGCAATATGTCCTTTCTTTCTGCAATTGAAACAAGTAACGGCCTTATCCTTGCAGTGAGAAGAATAGTGCCTTTTTTGTCCACAGTTGTAACAAACAATGCTGGCCAGATTACATGGTCCTGGGTGCTTCCTTCCACACGTTCTGCATTAGGGTAGCGGTGGCCTTCCTTGAATTAGATTGGCTGCCTGAGTGGGTCTGGATTTTTGATTGTTTCCCCTAGTGTCTTGATTCTCAGTTCTCTTTGTATCATTGCTTCTGTCTTCCCGCTTCACAAAAGGTATCTTTCCATTCCGATCGTCTGGCTTCCTCTCAAAATTATTCCCACGATTCTGAAACTTCCTTTTCTTCATATCCTTGTCCTTTGAGTACAACTCAGATCCACTTTCCACAATAGATGCTTTTTGAACCACAGTAGCATAGTTGGTGATTTCTAGGACCGCAACTCTATTCTGGATCCACGGCTTTAGCCCTAGTTGAAAACGTTTAGCTCTTTTTTCATCAGTATCCACATGGTAAGGCACAAACCTAGAGAGTTCAGAAAACTTGGCTTCATATTCAGCTACAGTCATGTTGCCTTGCTTGAGTTCCAGAAACTTGACCTCCATTTGACTCTCCAAGTATTTAGGAAAATATTTCTCTAAGAATAGCTGCGTGAACCTGGTCCAGGGTATGACTACGTTCCCTTCCATTGCTCTCTTTGATTCCCACCAATAATTCGCTTCACCTTTTAACATGTAGGCTGCAAAGATGGTTTTCTTCTCTTCTTCTACCCCTACGATCTCAAAGGTCTTTTCTATTTCACGTAACCATATTCTTGCCTCAACAGGATCGGTAGTACCCTTAAACTCAGGGGGATTCAGAGATTTAAATGATTTTAAACTAACGGTAGCCTGTGTCAGTTGAGCTGGAGGTAGATTTCCTCCCATTGGATGTTGGTTCCGTTGGGGCTGAAGGTTCTGGGTATGCTGAATAAGAAAGTTCATAAGTAGACTCATCGGGTTATTTTCTTGATTAGGATCTCGAGCGAGTTGTGGTTCCGGGTTTGGAACTTGGTTCTGAGGTGGAACTTCATTCTCTGGATTCACCACGGGTTGAGGACGAGGATTCTTTGCGGGTCTTCCTCTTTTTGGTGCCATCTTTTTCTATAAGAGCGAAAACAATAAGGTATGTTATATCTCAGGTTTGTAATTATACGACACCATTGCTGGCACAGTTATGATAGGCACTCATAAATAATTACTCGGTCAAATTCCCGGTTCCTCGAAATAAATCATACCCAAATCGTGATTCTCTCTGGTCTCTTTATAAACTATTACTCTTATTCTTAGTATAACTGACAGTTCTCGAAAAACCTTATAAGTTCTAAAATTCAATCGTTATTAATCTCTGGTTCTCAAATTTTGGTTAAACTCATTTTAAATCGTAACTTTTGCAAATAAGTTGTTATCTATATCGGGGTAGCATGAGGATACAATATCACATGATACTCTACTGTAACACAATTTCTCAATAAATAAAGCAAGATAGCAGTTAACAGATCGGAATATACAATAATGAAAAGGTACAACTACTGGTACGGTACATGTCATAACACTGAATATAACACATCTCAACTACATCAAATACATATAACAAGAAACTAAGTACATCCCAATACAGAAAGATCTAATGTGACGCCATCCAGAAACTGGTTCACCGCTAGCTACTCTAGCCAAACGATGAGGATGCTCAAGCGTGCAAATAGGTCATCAACGTGGGAACATCTCGCCGACCCTCCTATGGAACTCTGCTACGATATCTGCAATCATGGTGGCAACTCTGGCACGGTCAATCTGCCCGGTACTCGATGACGGCAAGGCAGCAAAGTCAGTCTGTAGTCCCATCAAAACGGTAAGAGCAATCTGATGCATAATCTCCATGGGGACATCTCTCACCAGTAAACTCCTTCCGTGATGCACAACAAAAGGATCAGGAACAGCCAACAATCTAAGGATACCATCCCTAGTAGCAAAGATCTCCTCAGAACGAGCCCATAACCATCGATAATGCTGGAAGAGGGAATGATGAACGTGCCAAGGGACCATCTCTCCTACCGCTCCCTCATACTCCGGGTGAACAGGTGGCATCGCAGTAGTAGTAACAGGGGCCGCAGTGGGCTGAGTCGGAGCACGAACAGGTATAGTAGGTGCCGATGGGGCAGTATCACAAGCAGGAGTATCACCGGCCTGTGGAAACACGTAGTTTGGTATGGTAGGGACTGACGGAGCCGAAACATATACTGGAACCTGGGAAGTAAACCAGTCAGCAAAAGCTGCCACTCTGGTGGGTGTATCAACTCTAGACTCTGGGGCAGCCGAACAAGGCACTACGTCAGTGTGGACAGGTGAATGCAGCCTCTCATCAACCTGATCAGCAATCTCTGGCTCTGGGGTCTCAGCTCTAAACATCTCGGGGGTAAACAGTGAGGTAGTCTGCTCTATATGCTCAGTCTCTATCTGAACCTCATGTGGAGGTGTATCTAAGTCAATCACATGTGGAGGTGAAGGTGTAAGTATTTGGACAGAAGAATCCTCCGAGTCGCTACTGATCACCATGTACTCCTCTGATGGGTCACTATCCGTCCCTGAGCTAGGATCTAGAGGTCCTAGTGGGTATGGGGTAGGAGATCTGTCTCCAGTAGGAAAGAAATCGGTAGATCCTGAAGAAGACATCTACAAAAGCAAAAAGTCTCGGTCACAAACAGGTTCTAGTCAACTATAAACGCATATCAATATATAAGGGTGTAAGGCACTTGGTGCTAAAATCTCCACGTTGTATAATACCTCTATATTCTCACGTCGTGTTATAATTCTAGGCTCGTACGATTCCTAAAAATATAACTAAGGCTCTGATACCAAAACTGTAACGCCCCCAAATCCACCCTGACCGGGGACTCGGGTCGTCACATTGTCTCAATATGATAACGCAATAACAATACCAAATTTTATTACAACGGAGCATAAAATGTCCCACTCCGCAGGTCCAAGATCGTCTTCACAACATAGTACAATCCAACTTGATACATTTCGAAATAATATGTTAAAAAAGTTCACAACAGTAGAAATATAAAGATTCCATCTGGATCTTCTAATTATTGTCGCCATAGCCTTGCGCTTTTCCCTTGCCTCTGTAGCCCTGGCTGGACGTCTCGCCTCTTTCCGTCTTGACAGCTGAACAAAATGTTGTAAAGCAAGAATGAGCAACTATAGTGCCCAGCAAGTTCTCTTCTCGCTCGGTATATAAATATAATAAAGTTTTACAGAAATATATACTCAAAATCTTAATATCGGATATCTCAATATGATTTGGCTCAAATTCATATCGAAAATATCATACTCGAAAGACTCAAAACTCATCTCAAAACAGAATACTCAAAAGACTCATTACTCATCTCGAAACAGAATACTCGATAACTCATTTGATATAACTCTAATAACTCATGATTTAAGAATGAACTGGTTTCCACCTCTCCGTATCTCGGTGGGGCGATCAACTAACCAACCAAGAATACCGGCCTCCAATGACACCGCACTTCGCCCGATCACGGCTACAATACGATATCAAAAATAATATATATGTATGAATGCTAGCATCATAATGGTTAACAATTCAACCAAGGCAACAAGTTGCCTAATTATTCTCGGGTCCGTAAAACGGTACACGAGTCTCTCTTTCTCTATAATGGGCCTCTTGCCCAAAATTGACCAGTAGAATACAGAATTCCCGAATATTTGGGGTACAGATAACTTGAAATAATTCTCCCAGAAAATATTTACAAATCTGGCGGACTACCAGTATGACTCGATTTTACCACCAATCCGAACAATGGACTAATGTAAATTCTACATAATAATTTATCGGTTGACACGAACAAAATGCCAAACCTTGACAATAAAATCAACTATCTCGAATTTATGAGAATAGTCTTAAGATTGAAGTAATTGGGAGTCGTACTGAACAAATAGTACTTCTCAATATTTATAATACTCAACATTGATGAACGTTTAAGTAGAATATTTTTCGCTTGATCGACGATTAGACATCTCTAACAATTATAATTTTAAACTCCTATCGGTTAGTTCAAACGAGGAACTAACTAAAAGATAATCAATAAATAACGATTGAATTTTTACAATAAATTCAATCGAAAAGAATAAATTTAACTATCTCGGACGAATGAGATTAGTTTCACTGAATCAAAATACTAGTCGTCTCGAATTAATGAGATCGACCCGATAGCAACTAAATTATTTCTACGCTTATAGGGATTATAATTCTCAAATAAGCTAACTTAACAGCATAATAATATTTAACAAGAAATAATTCTCAAAAGAAATTATTGCATCATACAGAGCAACAGATAATCTCAACATATAATATCTCGAAAATAATTAAGGAATTAAATAACACGAACAAAAATTCACAGTTTCCAAAAGTTAGGGTAGGAATGAACTTGCCTCGATCTCAAAGTGCAAATGAATGCAGATAAAAATTATACTCTACCCGTGAACTTGGCATCGATCTACGTCTCGAGAATTATTTTCTAAAAATGGCAACCAGAAATACGTGAGCGATTCTTCAGAATAAAATACTCCCGATCCGATAATATAATTAATAATAATATAATATCTCATAAAATCTCCGGAATAAATAGCATAAATCAATTCCGGGATAAATAAATATTTCTTCGAACACAGGAATTAAATCTGGAGAATATATCCTATTTTTAATATCTGGAAATCTAAATTCTTACTCAAAATGAAAAATTCAAACATCCATTATTATTCAATTTAAATCCAAAATAATTATTCTCATAATTTATCAAAGAATTCTAATTTTAAGCAACCTCACAAATTCTAATTTATTTAAATCAAATATTAATCTCTAAAATAAATCTAACTCGATCCGGTTAATTAAAATAAATAATCTAAAAATATTAATAATCAGATTAAAATCATATTTAACTCTATTTTATCACAATTAAACCCCTTTTATTAATAATTCATTAAATCTCTAATTATGTCAAAATAATCACGGCATATTCTTATTTAATTAATAAATCACTAAATTCTAAATTACATCTAAGAACTCTAAATTAACTAATTAGATAATTATACCATTTCTATTAAACTATTTTATTTCTCAAAATTTTAAATCGCCAACCAAATAATTAAGTATCGATTTAATCATTCAATCGTTAATAATTTGTTTAACAGAAAACTTATGTGGGCCCCACATCACCCCACCGTGGGTCCCACCCACCCCTCCCCTGCGTCTCTCCCATTCATCTCTCTTCTCCCCTGAAATCTCTCTGCAAATCTCTCTCTCTCTCTCTCTCCCTCTCTCTCTCTCCCTGCCCCTCTCGACTCTCTCTCTCTCTCCCTGCCCCTCTCGACTCTCTCTCTATATCTCCCTCTCTCTAGTTCTACCTCTCTTCTCTCAACATCTCTCCCTCTCCCCCTTATTTCACCACAACGAACTCAACACCCCAACCTCCATTATCGCACTCTCTTCCTCCCTCTCTTCTCACTTTCTTCACGGCAACAACACCATAAACCTTCGACCTCCCTCTCCTTTCTCTACCGATTACCACACCCAACAATTAATTCTGCACCCCCTCCCCCTCTCGTTCCTCACTCTTTGTTCGTCTCTCCCTCACTCTCCCCACAACCATCTCTCGTAACCTCTCTGCCGATTACAATAACGACATCCAGACAACCACAAAACAATCTCCCTATCTCCTACACAACCCAATACAAATCAATCGGAAAAAAAACAAAACCGAACACATCACAACAATAATCTCTCTCAAGCTCCTTCCTCTCCCTAAACTCTCTCTAATCTCTCCCGACTCTGTACTACAACAACAACAACACAAACAACACTACTTTTCCCACTTCGATTCATATCCCGACTGCCCCCCTCCTCTCCGATTACAACACAAATCCCTCATCCCCCTTTCACCGAGACAAAACACCACCACAAAACTAATTGATAAATCGAACAGAAAAAAAATTAGAAGGTAACTACCTGTGTTTATAACTGCGATTGTATGTATATATGGTTCGTGATGTTTGAATAGAAAGAAAAAGACTAATGTTTTTGGTTGTAGTGTTTTGTTTCTCTGTTTGACTTAAAACAGATGCTGCAGCTATATCCTCAAATAACAATAATGCAGTTTATAAAAATAAAATTAAAAAGATAAAATTATGGGGCAAAAATCATTGCAGAATTTTAGTGGACAATGAAGCATAATCATTATTAATTAAGTGGCAATTAATAAAGAAAAAGAAATAACACAAATGGGGGACAAATTGATTTGATATAATGATGCAAATATTTAATATAAATATTTAGTGAAAGATTTCATTTTTCTCCCGCTGACTAATTAAAACGAGACTCTAAAATTTGGCTCAAAATTAAAATATATTTCGAAAATTCGTGGTTATTACACAAAAAGTTTGCTAACACCGTCCAAAAATGAAAAAATAAATTAAAATACATATAAAACTTTATTTTACAAAAAATAAACCACATATTTAACCTAATAACAAACTCTTTTAATTACACTCCAATTAATATTCAATTACATACTCTTTTAGTTATATTTGAGTTAAAATTTTTCAACACCCAACTTTTTTAGACTCTATACTATACTATTATTGGCGAAACAAGGTATAATTGGTTGGTCAATCGGTCGGTTAACACCTTCCCAAAAAGTTTGCTAACACCTTACAAAAATGAAAAAATAAATTAAAATACATAAAAAATTTTGTTTTACAAAAAATAAACCACATATTTATTTAATAATAAACTCTTTTAATTACACTCTAATTAGAATTCAGTTACATGCACTTTTATTTATATTTGATTTAAAATTCCTCACCCACACCAACTTTTTGAGACTCTTTCATGCAATTACTTGGAAACCAAATATTTTCAAAATAAATTTAAATCATTTTAATATCACATATTTATTAACAAATTTATAAAAAAATTGGTTTGTTAACGCTTTCCAGAAAAATTGTTAACACATTTCTAAAAATAATAAGTTAAAAAATAATATTAAAAATATTAGTTTATTTATTATAAACGACAAAATTATCAATCTATCTATACTATCTATAATATATACTATTATAAGCGAAACAAGGTATAATTGCTCGGTCGGTCGGTTAACACCTTCCCAAGAAGTTTGCTAACACCTTTCAAAAATGAAAAAATAAATTAAAATACCTATAAAATTTTATTTTACAAAAAATAAACGACATATCTATACTATACTATTATAAGCGAAACAGGGTATAATTGGTTACTCAGTCGGTCGGTTAACACCTTCCCAAAAAGTTTGCTAACACCTTCCAAAAATGAAAAAATAAATTAAAATACTTATAAAATTTTATTATACAAAAAATAAACCACATATCTATACTATACTATTATACGCGAAACAAGTATAATTGGTTGGTCAGTCGGTCGGTTAACACCTTCCCAAAAAGTTTGCTAACACCTTCCAAAAATGAAAAAATAAATTAAAATACATATAAATTTTATTTTACAAAAAATAAAGCACATATTTATCCTAATAACAAACTCTTTTAATTACACTCCAATTAATATTCAATTACATACTCTTTTAGTTATATTTGTTTTAAAATTCTTCAACACCCAACTTTTTTAGACTCTTTCAATTACTTGGAAACCAAATATTTTCAAAATTAATTTAAATAATTTTAATATCACATATTTATTAACAAATTTACAACAAATTATAAGTCAAAAAAACTATATAATAAACAATAAAAATTTCACAGAATTACAAATTAATATTAAATTCTATTTTAAACAAATATTACATTATGGATTTTTATGGAATCATAATTTGAAGGTATAATTGATTGGCTGGTTGGTCGATTAACACCATCCTAAAAAGTTTGCTAACACCTTCCAAAAATGAAAAAATAAATTAAAATGCAAATGAAATTTTATTTTACAAAACATAAACCACATATTTAACTTAATAACAAACTCTTTTAATTACACTCCAATTAGTATTCAATTACATACTCTTTTAGTTATACTAGCTTAAAACCCGTGCAATGAACGGATTTTTTTTACTATTATATGATTTTTTCAATAATTAGAATGAATTTTTTATGATATGAATTTTGTAAATTACATTTTTAAATAATAAGATTTGAAAATAATTATATAGATATATATATATACATATACATATATTGGCCATATGGTTTTTTTAAAAAAGGAAAAATTAGTTAAAAAATATTGATAAGATGATACGTTTTAGTTTAAAAAAGGTAATCAGTCAATTATTAATTATTATGATATTATTTTATTGAATAAAAATTATCTGTGATACTACTGGAAAAGGATAGGTTTGAGTAAGAGAAAATATAAAAGGTAACATGTTTTAGTTGAAAATGTAATTTGTTAGTTATTAGTAATCATAGTAATATTATTTTATTTCATTAAATATAATTGCCCGTAATATTTTTAGAATATAAAAGTTTACATGTTTACCTAAAAATGAAATTAATCAGTTATTAAAAAAATAGAAAAGATAACATGTTTTTACCAATAATAAATATTTAAGTAGGGATACTTATGTAAGAAAAGTAAGTTTGAAAATGAGATATTTTAGTTTGAAAATGAGATATTTTTTTTAGAAAAAATAGAAAATATATTACATTTTAGCTGAAAAAGGTAATCAAATAGTTATTAGTAATTATAATTTTAGAGATTATGTCTTAGGTAAGTTTCCGGGATACACAAATTTTATATGCAAATATGGGGTGGACATTTTTTTAAAATCAGGATTCGTTTAAAATTTTACAATATTATTAATTAGCCATACGGGCCCAGTAAGTTTTTAAAGTATCTCAGGAAACTTTCCTGAGGTTAATGGTCCTTTTTCTCATAATTTTATTAGTTAATTTCGTTAAATAGAATGACATGTAATATTTTTGGAAAGGATAGGTTATAGTCAGAGAAGTTAGAAAAGATAATGTGTTTTATCTTAAAAGTAATTTGTTAGTTATTAGGAATTATAATATCGTTATTTTATTTTATAAAATAGAACTACATGTTTTTACCAATAATTAATATTTAAGTAAAATATAAAAGCTTATTCGTTAATTAGAATGGACATATTTTTGGAAAAAGAAGATATTTTAGTTAGAAAAGCTAATAGTTGAAAATGGTAATTGGTTAGTTATTATTTAGGAGAAGTGTTGGAAAGAGCTGCGTGTAATATTTTGAGAAAATATTGTGTTTTATTTTTTTTATAATTAAGTAAAATCATTAAGGATAATAAAGTAAAACAACATGTTTTTACTAATAATAAATATTTGAGTAAAGATAATTAAGTATAAAAATAAGTTTGAAAATGATATATTTTAGTTAAAAAATATAAAAAAAATATTATCTTTTAGCTGGAAAAGTTAATCAGTTAGTTATTACTAATTATAATATTATTAGTTTATTTCATTAATTAGAACGATCATTTTTTTTGAAAGAAGAGATTTAATATGAAAAATTAGAAAAGGTAATAGCTCAAAAAGGTAATGGTTTAGTTTTAATTTAGTAGAAGTGTTGAGAGATGCGTGTAATATTTTGTGAAAAAATTGTGTTTATTTTTAATAATTAAGTAAAATAATTAAGGATAATAATGTATAATAATTAAATAAGGTAAGTAGCGTACCGTGCCAAAAAACAGGTACCAAAACTTTTAATATTTCGTCTTTTATAATATAGTATATTATTTGAGTTAAAATGCTTCACCTACACCCAACTTTTTTAGACTCTTTCAATTACTTGGAAACCAAATATTTTCAAAATCAATTTAAATAATTTTAATATCACATATTTATTAACAAATTTATAACAAATTATAAATCTACAAAGTGAAAACAAACTAAAACCATGTAATAAACAATAGAAGTTTTACATAATTACAAATTAATATTAAATTATATCTTAAACAAATATTAAATTATGGATTATTACGGAATCATAATTTGAATATGATAATATCAACAAAAATTTGAATGTAAATATATAAGATACTTTCATTTATATTTATATTATTATGACAAAATATAGTCAGAATTCGAACAATATATCATATAATTAAACGATTATTATTCAATAATATATATTATGCCAATATCGTATTAAGTAATATATATGAGATAAATAATTATTAAAATATAAATAAAAAGTTATTTAAATTTAAGAAAGCCGTGCATTGCACGGGTTATAGGCTAGTATTGTATGATATAATGACATAGATTTTGACTTTTTGAGTGGCATTTTGTTCCACAAGATGTACCTGACATACCTTCCAGACCATTTGTATGTAAACTTCCTCCCGTCTCTTGAGGATAAATGTGGCTTTGTTGGTTTTCCGTGTATACATATCTATATCTATACTATTATATAAATTCCGAAACATTGAAAGTTTTGGTACCTGTTTTTTGGTACTAAGTGAATTTACTTATTTACCTTTCATTATAAAGAAATATATATATATATATATATATATATATATATATATATATATATATATATATATATGATATCTAGAGTCCCCTTCTAGAGAGGACCTCCTTATATAGAGAATATGAGAGAACCATATATTTTTTCTGATTCTACAATAGAACCACTTTTTTTTTGAAAAAAAAATTTCCAAAAATTTTTTTATAAAAAAAGAAATTCGCCATCACCACGTCACTGCTGACGTGGTACTGCTACATCACCACTGCTGACGTGGCAGTGTCACGCCATCAGTGACATCATCATTGATGACGTGGCACTGCCACGTCAGCAGTGATGACATGGCAGCTGACGTCAGCACGGCCACGTCAGCAGTGGTTCTGTTACAGGATCAGAATTTTTTTTTTATAGAACCAAAAAAAATTAATCTTTTTTTTATAGAACCAAAAATTAAAACTTTGATTCTACTATAGAATCATATAAAATTAGTAGTTCTCTCATATTCTCTATATAAGAAGGTCCTCTCTAGAATAATGGCCATGATATCTATACTATTAAAATTCCTAAAATAAATAATAACATAATATGAATAATGGTAAGTAATCGATTGCTTTTTTTCACAATTACTTTTAATTGAAGATATTATCTTTTATAAACACCCACTAATCTTACAATCACAAATATCTATACTATTATATAAAAGCCGAAACAATAAAAGAGTTTTGGTACCTGTTTTTTGTTACTAAGTGAATTTATTTATTTACCCTTTATCTATACTATTAAAACTCCTAAAATAAATAATAACATAATATAATTAATGGTAAGTTGTCGATTGCCTTTTTTCACATTTACTTTTAATTGAAGATATTACCTTTTATAAACACCTACTAATCTTGCAGTCATTAATATATACCCGAAAATATCACATAATATTTTTCAATTATTAATAAAATATATTAAAAATCTGTATACGTTGTTTATAAAAACATCAGTTGTATCATATCTTACAATCATTAATATTTCCTTTCAAATTAAAACATGTTACCTTTTTAATTTAAAATTAATCTTACAATCATTAATATATACCCGAAAATATTACATCATATTTTTCAATTATTAATAAATATATATTAAAAATTTGTATACGTTGTTTATAATAAGGAAACATTAGTATAATCCGTAAACATGAGTATATTAAATTATATTAAATTAAAATTAATTAATTAAAATAATGGTAAGTAGTCGATTGCCTTAATTAAATTATAATTACTATAAACTAATCAATTACCTTTTTCACATAAATCGTATAATCTTTTTAATTTTCACGTTGCCTTTCTATTTCTATAGCTAAAATATCTTTTTTTCCAATTATATCACGGGCGCTTCTATTTAATACAATAAACTAATAATATTCTAATATTAATAATTAACTGATTTTCTTTTTCAGCTAAAACGTATTATCTTTTATATATTTTCTAACTAAAATCCCTCTTTTAATAGAAATATCACGTACAATATTAATTTCTTCCTTTCAAAAAACATTACGAGCAATTGTATTTAGTAAAATAACGTAATTAAATTATAAATCTATACTATTATATAAAAGCCGAAACATTGCAAGTTTTGGTACCTGTTTTTTGGTATTGAGTAAATTTACTTATTTACCCTTCATTATAAAGAAAAATAAATACACCTAAAATAAATAATACCATAATATAATTACTGGTAATTAGTCGAGATATTAGCTTTTATAAATACCTAAAAACATCAATCGTATCATATATTTCCATCATTAGTATTTCCTTTCGAATTAAAACACGTTATAATTAATGGTAATTAGTTGATTAACATAATAAAATTAATGGTAATTAGTCGATTGCCTTTTTCACATTTGTATAATAAAATTAATGGTAATTAGTCGATTGCCTTTTTCACATTTACTTTTAGTTAAACATATTACCTTTTATAAACAACTAAAACCATCAATCGTATCATATCTTTCGATCATTAATATTTTTCTTTCGAATTAAAATACGTTACCTTTTTAATTTAAAACAAATCTTACAATCATTAATATGTACCCGAAAATATCAAACCATAATTTTCAAGAAAAATATAACACCTAAAATAAATAATAACATAATATATATTTAATGGTAATTAGTCGATTGCCTTTTTCACATTTAATATTAGTTGAAGATATTACCTTTTATATACACATAAAAAGATCAATCGTATCATATCTTTCAATCATTAATATTTCCTTTATAATTAAAACACGTTACCTTTTTCATTTACAACAAATCTTACAATAATTAATATATACCCGAAAATATCACAGCATATTTCTCAATTATTAATAAAATATATTAAAAATCGTATACGTTGTTTATAATAAGGAAAAATTAGTATAATTTATAAACATGAGTATGTTAAATTATATTAAATTAAAATTATTAAAATAATGATTATTTAAAAACATAATTATAATATTAAATAAAATTTATAATATAATATAAGAAACCCGAGTATTGCACGGGTTATAAGCTAGTATATTATAATGTCTGGAGATCGGAAAACTACCAGAAGCGTTCAATATATTTTTCTTGAATTTTCGTATTTTTGAATTTATTATTAAAATTATTTTATTGCATTAAATAGCTCAAAATGACATATTAATTAGTTATTAATTATACCTAATAAATATATATTAATTTTTTTTGTTTAATAAATTAGAAAACTTTATATCAACATTATAATATTTAAGTTTATCTTTAGGTAAAATGACGACTAAAAATTGTTTATATTGCGTCCTTTTTTATTCCCTATCGAATACCACAGCAATTTCTTTTCTGACAATTGTAGTACAAACGACCCTTAACTTCTCAAGCAATCTTTATTATAAATGATTATGAAAATCGTAATAAAGTATGGAAGTATATATATCTTTGCTTAACACCTGTAATAAAAGTAATACAAATAATTTTTTGTTTTTACACATGAATAATTATAGATGGATTATGACCAAATCGATTAAATTGAAAAAATCCAATTTTATCGATAAAAAAGTTATATACCCGTTGTTTTTTATTTTTTATTTTTTGCTAAATTATACACCCGTTGTTCATTATACTATGTTGAAGTAAATTAATATTCTAATTAAATAAATTCTTACACTACTATTGAACATGTATGTTATGAAAGGGGCGGCGGGTTTAAAAAGTGTTATTATATTTAATATTTATAACTTTTGATCTTAAAGACTATGTTTGTATTATAATTGCTACTTTTTATGTTTATTATATTTTTGAGATTATCAAAATTTTAGATATATAATGAGAGTATTTTCAAACTTATAATTCATGTAAATTGTTTTGAATCAATTTCTTTTAGAAAATTCTTAAAAGACCAACCAATTTTTAAAAATATTAAAAATTTAATTCATATATTTTCAATATTTTAAAATGAAAATATATAAACCGCGCGAAGCGCGGATAAATTGCCTAGTAGATTGTAATCTCTTGGCTTTATGCTCTTCTCTCTGAAACCTTACGAACACAAGAGCGAAATATAACTTACTACTTTAATCACAAAAAAAAAAAAAAAAAAAACAAAACAAAAAGAACTCACTGCCAGTATATAGATTACAGGAGATGCCAATGATTAAAGCGTTTGTTCAATTTTATTTCTGCAGTGTAAATGGGTTCTAGGAATCTCAATAACTATGCCCTGTTTCAGGGGTATTAGTGTATATTTTATTGTTTAGTCTTAGTATCATTTGTTAATTGGTAGTAGATGATGTTACGTGTTGATGAATTGCTTGTAGGCAACAAAACATTTCAGTATACACCAATATATATTGTCATTTAAACCATTTGTTGAACTCTCTGGGCATTTAAACATAATTTCATGTAAACAATTTGTTCAAGTCTCTAGGTAGGAATAGGATGATGTCTTTAGGCCTCGTACATTACATAATACACAGCCTTCTTTATCCTCATTGACTTCGTAGTATCCCTTGAAATTGTTACAAATCAGCCATAAGATTATTCTACCCAAGCACGGAAATAACTTAAAAACTCCACTATGTTAATATTGTTTTAATATTTTAATAATAATGTTAATAAATAAATAATTATATGAACTAAAGCGTACATTTTAGATATATCGAATTATCAGTTATAGTTGATATTTATGTTATTGGGTTATATTAAGTGATACACCAGGAGTTCCTAAATCAGTAAATAACCAATAACAGCCCCAATTTTCTAAATGAGTAAGAGCAACTCCAACGTGCACGAGCTGTTAGCTATAATACACACATGGCATTGAAACAATAAAAATTTTAGCTAACAGCCCTCATTTCTCCCTTTCCAACCATTCCACCTCTTAGCTAATTTTTTACCTAACCGGTTTGACATCTTCTATATTTGGCAAACCTCTATGAATTATACATGTTATCTAAAATCCACCTTATCCACTTATATCATGATACATCTTCAATCTTATATTTTTATATTATCAAATAAATTTTTCATAATATTTATTTTTATTAAGATTTATTTATATTGAATTTAATTTATCAGATAAATTTTAATATTTTATTGAATGAAATAAAAAACTCTTACATTTGAAATTGTTAGAGAAAAAATAACCAAATTTGAGTATAAATATATTAAAAAGTATTATTTATTAGACTTCACACAATCAGTTTACTATTTTTGTTTTATCTTGAATTATAAAAATCAGATTTAGATGATTTTATTCAAAAAATCATATTTAATTTAGTGATGATTTGAAAATTTTTATCCAATTGAAACTAATTGGAAATTGAAGGGAAAAAAGTTAAGAACTTTTACATTGAGAATTCTATTCATTTTAGAAAAATTACTTATATTTCATTTAAATAATTAATTTTTTTTCGTATTTGAATATATAATCCGACTATCAATAAGATAAATTACTTTTTAATATTAGGTCTAATTCTATTCAATTTAGAAAACCTATATTTGGTTTAGATTATTAAATTTAATTTTTAATATTTGAATATAATTATAATACCCTCAGTATTTTATTTAATTTTATAAATTATCAAAATTTTATGTTATATAAATGATGTGTTAATTTATATTTATTATACTTAAAATTCTAGAAACGTCCAGAATTTTCTTACAGGGTCCTAACCAAATTCTAGGAAATCAATGATAACTATAAAATTTGTTGAGATGATATATTTTTTTAAATTTGCTTCTATTAATATGATATTTATCTCAACACGACTATAAATATATGGGGGAATAGACATTTAGAATGTACAGGATAGAGATGGGCATTCATCCCGGCCCGCTCGATCCTGATCCGATCCCCGCATCGAACGGAACGGGGATTCGGGGATTTTTTCGGGTACGGGCCGGGGATTGGGGACAATTTTCAAAAAAATCGGGGAGCGGGCCGGGGCCGGGTTTTTATGTGTCCCCGGCCCGATCCCCGACCCCCGCCCCGATTTTCTCTACCCGACCCGATTTTTAATCCCGACCCTATTTCACCACACTTTAATACATATATATATATATATATATATATATATATATATATATATATATTAATAATCATATATTAATATAAACGAATTTTCAATACTTCATAATGGAAACAAAATGATGTTTTAATTTTATATGTTTATCTTTCTAATTGTTAAATAACTTCATTTTCATGTTGTTTATAATTGCTTCTTTAAATAATATTTTTTTATCTCAATTTAGTGCATTTGAGCTCACTAGTTTGTGTTTAAAATTATTTAATATTATTCTTTGTTTTAAATAAAATTCCCCGATTGCCCGCGGGGATCCCCGTTACCCGTTTGGGCCGGGGACAGGAATGAAAAATAGTTCCAGATGGGGAACGGGCCGGGGACAGGAATCGGGTTTGAATTCGGGGATGGGGGCGGGGATAGCACTCCCCGGCCCCGAAATGCCCCGACGCCCATCCCTAGTACAGGACGACCTAAAGAAAAAGAAGATCTCTTCAGGTATAAATGGTAAATTATTTACTTACGTTCAAAATTACTTTGTGTAACTTATAATTGTGTCTATGTTTAAATCGTATTTGGGTGTAGGCACGGGACATTCACAGTCTGCAAGAACCAAGGTATCTGTGGCTATAATACTGGATAGTACTCCCTCTGTCCCATCCAATTGTTTACACTTTTTTGAAACTTTATGGCACGCATTTTAAGGTAGATTTTAAAGATAGTTCCATAAATTATTTTTGAAATTTTCTTTTTGTGTATAAAAATAGGATTGTTCTATTTTTATACAAAAAAAGAAACTTTCAAAAATAAGTTATTGAACTATCCTTAAAATCCACCTTAAAATGCGTGTCGACACCCTATTTTGAAATGATAACAAATGGACGGGACGGAGGGAGTATCATATTAGGTGCTCATCATGTAATGTTGTATTAATTTATTCATTGAAATCCTTTGTGTATAGGTTTTAGCGCTGCAACATACGTGCTAAGTACTTCAACTATTGTAAGCTCCAAATTACCTTTTATCAGCTAGTCTTCTTTTGTTCATATAGCTCCACTTTATAAATATTGATATATATATATATATATAGAGTTGCACTCCATGAAGAACACCTTATATGAAAAATAATAAAGAACACCATTATAACACTTATATTTAATTTAATCTAAGAGTTCCGTCATGACACCCAATACAAAAAGTTCTTATTTTTTTTATCCTCTATCCATTCAGCAAAAAAAAAAATCACTGTTCATGATGACGTCACTGCTGACGTCGTCAGTGAACAGTGTTTTTTTTTGCTAAATGGAAAGAGGATAAAAAAATAAGAATTTTTTGTATTGAGTACCCCTAGCGGGGCCTTTGGATCTATTGGAATAAATGATTCCATAGTGTTCTTTATTGTTCTTTATATAAGAGTGTTTTTTATGGAGCAATAGCATATATATATATATATATATGTATGTAATTTTGGATTTATCTTGAATATATTTGTATAGATACACATTTTATGTTAATAAATTGGTTATGTGAGTATTGCGGGGCGTCATGGTTAATTAAAAATAAATTATTATTAGTGTTGACCTTGTATATAATTAAATATTAATTATTTTTATTTATTATTTTTGTAATTATAATTTGTATTCTTATATTAAAAGGAATTATTATTTTAGTTTTTCTTTTTGGTATCTAAAATGATACGATTTTAACATATTTTCAAAGTAGACATTTTTTTAGGTACATAAACGATACTTCTATTTTCTTTCTTTTAAAACTAATTGATACATTGTTTTACTCTTTTTGCATGCATGAATGCGCATTGTTAGTCTATAAATGATTTTTATATTTATGTTTTATTGGTTTTGTAAAACTGCATACAAAAGATTCGAAGTATCATTCGGCATGGGTCAATCAGTCTTGCAAAACAGTGTTGCACTACCACAACCACTTTCATAAATTAATGTATGTGATTTACATTTCAATTAGTTTACAACTTTGCCTTATATATTTAAAATATTATTTAATGATTCTTGCAGCTATATAGTTTTGTGAATGTTATTGAAGGTCCGTCATTTATATTGATTTGTAAGTAAGTGTTATTAGGATTGTTTTAGCCTAATTTATTATATTTATATGTTGAGCTATTGAAATTATTTATATTATTGTTTATCATATAAGTGACTCAACCAGCTAAGCATGCTTCTGTAATTATTTTTATGAAAATGTTTTTTTTTTCAATTTCTTTCAAATTTTGGTTTCCTCGGATGGCATAGTTAGTGATTGAGTCTATTAATAATTAATTATTTTATATGCCTGTTAGCTCATATTTACTTGGTTCATTGATGTAACTAATTTAATAACTTACTCATGGTAGTCATCAAATTTATTGTTTTTGGAGTTCACTCTAATTACGAGTTATGTACATGCGTGTGTATAAATTCTAATTCTTTTCATTTTATTAGCATTGTAATATCTTGGTTGGTACCATTCATCATGTAATTATTGTAATATAATATCTAAATTAAATTTAAGATTTCGTAAATTTATAGTTTATTTAATATTTAATTTGGGAATTACTAAAATATAAGTTGAGCTTGCATATTAATTTAGATATATTCCATTGATCCCTAGATTAAATAAGTAGTAGTGGCCGCGTGTTTCTTTAGTAAACTCTCTGGATACTTTTGGACTTGTTTGATTTTCACTTTAAGGTACGAATTCTTGGTTTTTCTTTTTGATTAATAAATATTCGTTAAATTTATTGTGGATTCGTTTCCTAAAATAGTGATCTTATTGTATTCCATGTGTACACATTTGTGCGCATTCTCAATTATGTTTCGAATCCCTGATTTTAGATTTATTGTTGTCTTGCTCGTATATATTATTTTGTTTCGCATTTCCTTGCGACATTGTTTATTTTGTTTCGTTTCGTGCAACGAGTCAAGCAACCTTTGTAACCTATTTATTGGGCTCTTAGATCGATCTGTGTGGGTTAATCACAGATGTTGTGCTAAAAATAAAGATTTAAATTTGAATTTGAATCGCAAGCGCACAATTCGTTTCGTTATAAAATTTATGATTCGTTCCACAGGGACTAAGTTTTCGCATTCCTTAATTTTCAATTTAATCGAATTAGGACAAATTTGGGTTTTAGAGAAAATTTGGATTTATTCTATTTAATTCCTAATTCTAAAATTTTAACTATGTTTAAAAGAAAAACTTAAATTATTCTAATTTTATACTAATTAAAACTAAAGAGAACCAAAATTAATTTATTCTAAAAATTCTTAATTAAAAACTAGATTTTATTTCTAAATATTTTTTTTATCAACAGAGAATAAACAAACAACAATTGGAATCAAAACAAACAGCAAAACAGCAATTAACACAACAATTCACAATCTCGACTCTATTCACAGAACTAAGGACAGGAATCAGAACTTCAGAAATGCAGTAATGCAAGGACAAACAATTCAGTAGTTTAGACAATTCAAACACTATTCAGAAATTGACATCGCAAACTCAGACTACAAACCAACGAAGCAGCTGCAAAAATTTGGTAAAAACAACGAATCAGACGAATCATTAACAAACCACAAAACAGGTCCTCAACTAGAACTCGACAAACAATACAAATTTAGCGACGCAGACTTGGACTAAACCATGAACTTGGAATAAACTAGCTACAAACTCAGCTACAAAACGACATAGGACAAGGTCTCTCGAAACCAAACACAGTTGCGGAACAAGGACTCGGGGAACGGGAGTAACACGCGCAAAACTCAACTCAGTCAGCCACGAATTTAAATATCAAAACCAGAATTCAAACAAACGTGCGGAACTCTACTCAATGGAACTCAGCAACTAGATCAATACTCAGTACCCAGTCGACTCTAAAACCTCAAATTATAGCAAAACAACAGCGAAAACACAGACCCATCAAATCGTTTACAAACATGTAATCAAACCAATGAAACGAAACAAAATTAAGAAATAGACGACTGGACTAAATCACGAACTCGATACACATCGATTCACAGCAACTCGGAAATGGTGACTCTACAAAAACTCAGTACTCGGTAGACAAATGACAACAACGAACAGCAGAAAACTCAGTTCACAACAATTCATTCCGGAAAACAAATACTCCCGTACCCATTTCAATTAAACGCTGCGAAACAGGCAGGGGATTTGAAAGCTTTCAAAAGTTTTAGGGAACAACTTTTACTCAAATAAACTCAGCACAGTAAAATCAAATCACAAAAACTCAAGCATAATCCACAAATCTCAGCACACTAAGCAGCGACAGCTCGACTCAGCAACGACCAACAGCAAACCACAGCGACTCACGAACAACCAAACAATTCACAGCAACAACGAAACTGCAGCAAAACAAGTAATTAAAATCTAAACAAACCACGACTTAGTGACTACTCGGAAACCAACAAATAAAAGAAAACTTGAATTTCAAAACATAGAGAACAGAAAACAATAAAAGGGGAAGGGGGATTTCGACGAAATGGTAAAAGGACAGGGGAGAATGTTCGAGGACAAAGAAGAAAAGGGGGAGGGATAGATTCAAACGAAAGAAAAAAAAAGAAAAACAGTTTCCCTGTGGTTAAAATCGAAGAAGATGAAGATAATTGAACTGGGTTTGTAATTTATTTTTTTAAGAAGAAGAAGGTAAAAAAAAGAAAAGAAAAGAACTGGGTCTGTTTAGAAAAGGAGGAAAGAAACAGGGCTGGGAGATTTGTTACTTCGAAATAAACAACTAAAAACGAGATAGAAAATAGTGACTAAAAATTAGAACTAAATTTTTTTTTATAAAAATAACTACGAAAATAAAGGAGTTAAAATTAACTACGGAATTAAAATTTACACTAGAACGAGAATTTGGAATTAAAATGGCCCACAATAAAATTGAGATTTAAAGGGGCAAAATTACGAATTAAAATTACGAACAAGAAAATAAAGTTTCGTTATTTTCAACCCCAAGTGGTTAGGAACGGGATTTACGAAAATAACGAAACAAGGCAACAATAACGAAAGAGCAAGACAAGATGTAAAAAAAATTGCATTAATTATAATAGGAGTGTTTACAAGATTTGAAACTAAGAAAAATACAAGAAATTAAATCTACCCTAAAATCTAAGTTGAAAATACAAGGGGGATGAGGGGGGTATTTATAGGATAGGAATTAGGGTTTAGGGGGGTGTTGGGTAAATCCCCACCATACATTTGGGTTGTGTGGTGGTGAAATCCTAGCCATCTATTTGTTTCCTTCCCCCTTAAGTTTTGAAGAGTTGATCTTGGCCATACACTTTGCTAATGTGTTGGGATGATCTCCACCTTCCACTTGTCTTGAAATATTCCTTTTGCTCCAAGCTCCTAATTCTTTTCCTTCTTTCATTGTTAGTCCTTTTTCGTCCTCTTTTTCCCTTCCTTGCACTTTATTTATTTATTTTGTTATTTCTTTATTTATTTACAATTTACCTGAAATGCAACAAAATAAATTATTAAAACACGAGTTCAAGCAATAAATAGGTAAATAAAATATGCAAAAATATGCACTTATCAAATGCCCCCATACCTATCTTTTGCTCGTCCTCGAGGAAAATAAAAAACAAAATGAAAATCTAGATGCAAAGTCCTATACTCCTTTTCGTAGGTGTGACGGTTGCATTTGGCATATGCAACAAGCCCTTTAAACTCCTAGGCAGCCCTAGTGGACGAGTGAGGTCTCGTGAGGGCCTATAGTGAATGTACCCACAAAATCCATCTAGCTTGTATAAAAGATCACATGGCAATGCATACCACACATACATGTCCTCTCATGATACATCAACTTAAGAATCAAAATGAAGTTGCAAAGTCTTGGTGTGGAAAGTGCAAGGATTCACATAGTCTACTCAAAGAACCATGCAAGAGTGATTATAAGTTCATGTCAAGTGCAAAAATTATTGGTAACCATGCTAAGTCTACAAGGGCACACATCAGAGTCAAAACTTGAGATCTCTTATGCAAAAAACAAATAAGCAATACCTCACCTTTCACTCACAAAAGAATATTCACTCAAGAACAAGGGTAAGTGTATCACTCAATTCCAACAAAATCAAATGCATGCTTGACACTTGGTATCATTCAAACTTAAATCACAACATACATTAATAATGACAATCAAAAGGTCTTTATTAGGGTTGTAATGGGGCTAGGGACAAGGTATGTCAAGAAAGGCCAAAATAAGGTGAAGTGTCAAAAGCTAGTAGTCACCATGAATATCATGCACAACACCAAACTTCCTCCCCATACAATTTATTTTTCATTTTCAACAAAAAGCCTTGAATAGTCGAATAAAGGAGGATTATAAAAACATAAGTATGCTCTCATATGTAAAATTTTTTCATTTTCATTTTATATATATATATATATATATATATATATATATATATATATAAAGGAAAATGATAAATGTAACAATAATCCTCCTTTAGATTTAATTTTGAAAATCGACTATCAAGGTAACAACAAATATTTCCACAAAAGTTATGAACAAAAGTAAACCCTATTTCATACACCTTATTGCTCCCTCAAGTTCCTACTAGCCTTTGACAAAATGGGATCAAGAATACGTAAGGCTAAACAAGAAAAAGGTCTTAGGCGAGTAATGTGGTGTGTGTCACCGAAAGGAAATGATTAGGCTCAAAGGGTTAACTAATTGATCATATAAGAATGGTGTGGATAATTTGGAAATATAGGTTATTCCTAAGTGCCTTTATCATTTTGTCATCAATTAATATCATGTATTTCAAGAAGGAACTCAAACAAGTGCTAGCGATGCAAATGACAAGTGGACACTCAAGCAAACGAATATAAATGCAAAAGATGTGCATATAGGCTCAAAACTCACTTGGTGTGGTAGAACATAATCAATCTCAAGTAATGGTATCCACATGCACCTACTTGTACTCAAAGCATGAAGACCAAATCATCTTACACCTAATCATGTCCTTCTAATTTCATGCACAATTCAATTAAGTCTACTAGCTTCACCTTGCTAGTGAAATTGTGAACAAGAACTTTAGCAAATCACTTCTCAAACAAAAGCTAATGGATCATGAGATTATCATAGCATGCAAGGGTGCATCAAGCAACTAGCAATCAATTAACAAGACTAGAATACGAAAAGAACTCTTTTTAATTTTTTATTTTTTTTGGATTTTTCAATTTTTACTATTTACACTAAAAACCCTCCCTCATACCTAAATCATGCATTGTCCTCAATGTTTGCAAATGCAAGAGAAATGAGAAAGGTGAGGAAATACCTGATAAGGGATGACGGAGACTGAAAATTTCTAAAAATTACGAAAGAAAACAACACACACACGCACACAAATCCTCCCCCATACCTGAATTTCACGAGGGGAGGCAAAGGAATAAAACTGAATTAGCCGATGCCGGTAGGAAAATTCGGGTGCAACTTTGAGAAAATATCAAGAAATTTGTGAAAATTTTTATTAGAACAGATTTTCTCAATCAACATTGAATCATTTAACCCTAAAGAACAATTGTCACTAATGTTCTCCCTAAACCAACTTAAGGCTTCTTTATTTTGTTTAAGCAAATTAGAGATAATCAAAGTTTGGTTAGGGTTCGAATCACTAGGAATAACATGAGACAAGGGTTCCTCTTTCCCTAACGGCTGTTGATCAAATTCGGGAAGATAAAGAGTTAAGGCAAATGCGGGTGGTGTACCCACGGGACTCGTAAGAACGGAAGTGTTAAGAACGGGCTCACTACTAACAACCTCGGGTGGAATCTCATACTTGGAACGAATTTCTAACAAATCCCCTAAGAACTCACCGAATGTAGGTGGTTCACCAACGGGATTTTTAACAATGGCCTCAACACGAACATCCTCGGGTGGTGTCTCCCACGGGGAACAAATGTCGTCCAACTCCCTCAACATCTCCTCCGAGGTCATATCTCTTAATGAATCAACATACTCTCGGTTACACTCATGGTTGACTTTGAAATCCTCATTGACAAGAGACTCAATCTCACTATCCTCAAGGTTTGACCAATTAATAATGTTATCAACAAGATTAACCGCTATTGTTTGCTCGTAAAGCTCATTGGGTTCTTTTCCGACATTAAATATGTTAAGGTTAATTGTCATATTACCAAAAGTGATTTTCATCGAACCATCCCTACAATTAATCAAGGCATTGGATGTAGCAAGAAAAGGTCGTCCAAGAATGATCGGGATTTGGTTCTTAGGATTCGTGACGGGTTGAGTCTCGAGGACAACAAAGTCAACCGGAAAGATGAATTCACCAACCTTAATTAGTACATCCTCAATTATTCCCTTAGGCATTTTGACAGAAAGATCGGCTAATTGAATTGTCATGTTCGTCTTTTGAAGTTCGCCTAAACCTAGGGCTTAGTAGACCGAAAATGGAAGCAAGTTCACACTAGCGCCTAAGTCAAGTAACGCCTTGTCCACAAAGGTATTGCCTATGACACATGAAATTGTAGGACAACCGGGGTCCTTATATTTCACGATAATTTGATTTGAAAGAATTGAACTAACATGAGAAGTCAAAAAGGCTTTCTTAGGGACATGAGTGGAACGTTTATGAGTACACAAATCTTTTAGACACTTAGCATAAGAGGGAATTTGTTGAATGGCATCTAAAAGAGGAATGTTGATCTCGACTTGTTTGAAAACTTCCAAAATCTTTTCGATTTGAGGTGATTGTTTGTTTGGGATGAGTCGTTGAGGATAAGGAGCTTTAGGCTTAAAGACTCGTTCGTTAGATACATCGGGAAGAGAAGTGGAAAGTGGAACGATATTCGAAGATTTGTTAGGTGGTGAGGATGATTTAAAAGAAGAATTTGATGACTCGAGAGTGGATTTCGATGATGAAGGTTCGAGTGGTGAAGGTGTGGGAATAGATGACTCGAGAGGTTCGGAAGTTGGAGTAAGGTTTGAATGATCATGTGTAGGGTTCGGTTCAACATTTGACTCTTCTTCTTCTTCTTCTTCTTCCTTGGAAGACTCGACACCTACTTGATTATTAACTTGGTTTCCCGACCTAAGAGAGATGATAGCATTAACATTTTCGTGAGGTCTTTGGTTGAGAGGGAATTTAGGGTTTACCTCTGGTTAACTCGGGAACTTATTCTTCTCTCGTTCACACATGGCGTTGGCTAATTGACTCACTTGGACCTCTAACTTAGATAAGGCTTGAGTACTAGCATTTAAAATTTGCCTATCTTGAGTCATGGTTTGCATGAAGGTCTGTTGAGATTGAGCCAAATTAGTTGTTGATTTTAAAAGCGCATCAAGAGTCTTTTCCAAAGAAGTAATTCTCTTATCCGACTCATTAAAGCCGGGTGGGTGGGCGGGTGCTTGATTTGGATAAGAAGGTTGAGTCGGATAAGGACCGAGATTTTGAGTAGGGTTTGGAAAGGGACCTTGATTTGGAGTCGAGAAAGAATTTTGATTAGGCCTTTGAAAAGATGGAGCATTTTGAAAAGGAGGTTGAAGAGAAGGTGGATTTTGGTAATTTTGGCTTTGGTTCCACGAGAAATTCGGGTGATTCCTCCACCCAGGATTGTAAGTAGGAGCAAATGGGTCGTTCCTAGTGGGTGGTTGAGATACCACATTAACTTGATCAAAAGCGGGATAGTACGAAAAACCTTGATTGAAATTAGGGCACATAGACACATTTGAGGGGGCCTTACTAGTTTCTAGGGCTTCGAGTCTCCTAGTTAGAGTGGCTAATTTGGCATCGGTTGCAATCGAACTCCCAATCGAATGCAAACCCTTAGATGAACTAGACGACTCATTAGACTTGTTAGGTTCCCTAGTAGACTCCCACAACATGGTCTTCTCGGCTAATTCTTCGAAAAATTTCCAACCCTCGTCCTCATCTTTCTCCATGAATTTTCCTTGGCACATAGATTCCAACAATGCGGTTGTTGGTCCATCTAAGGCCTCATAAACGATCTTACAAAGCCTCCATTTTTCTATTTCGTGGTGGGGGCATTGTGATAAAAGATTTTTGAAACGATCAAAATATTTCCAAAAAGACTCATTTTCCTTTTGATGAAATTGATTTATCTCGTTTGAAATTCTTGTAGTCTTATGGTTTGGAAAATATTTTTTAAGAAAAATTACCACAAATCCCTCCCACGTGGAAATAGAATTAACCGGTAGGCTATACAACCATTTCTTAGCATTTTCTTTAAGCGCAAAATTAATGAGTCTAAGCCTAATCGAGTCCTCTGTTAATTGTTGGAGCTTTTGTAAGGCACAAACTTCCTCAAATTCATGAAGAAAGAGATACGGGTCCTCACCCTCGCTCCCGTTAAATTTAGGTAACATACTGATGTGGTGAGCTTTAATTTCGAAATTATTACCATTAACGGGAGGAAGGGTGATACATGAAGGTTGAGCGGAACGAGTAGGATAACAACGGTCCCTAAGAGACATGGCCATGTTTACTACGGGTTCGGAATAATCTAAAGACTCGGAATTAGACGATGAAGAAGTCTCGAAAGATCTCACTAGTCTAGAAGAATTATCCCTAATCCACGTAGTTCGCATAAACCACAAAAGGAAGCACGTAGCAAGTTAGTGCGAAAAATTAAAACACACAAAAAGAAAGGGGTGTAAAATTAAAAGAAAAATTCTAAACCTAGGGTTCCCTAATAAAATAACTAGACCTTGCTCATAACCGTAAGGGCTACCAAAAACTATGTAAATCAATAATTATTCGAACCGGCTTGGCCAGGTAGGTGCAAGCATTGCCAAGAGGCTAAACACCAGCCTAGACACCAAACCTTAATTGGCCAGGTCAGCTTTCGCTTTCCTAGACACCAAAAAGTAAGAATAATTAAAGATTACTTCGTTTCTTAAGCACCTTCCTAATTGAGCGCGAAATTCCTAGGGGCAAATGTCTAATTAATTTTATTAAAGGCTAGGTATGCAAAATGAGGAATTAAATTCTTTTTGGGCTAAGGAAAGAGTGATGAAATCCCTTCCCTTATCTTTTGAGAGGTTTTGCCCTTAAAGTTTATTTACAAAATTATGCAACAAACAAAGAGGTATAAAAAACTATAAACATTTATGGATGCTTTAACCTACGTGTTCTAACTAAAGAAAAGAAAGAAGTTGACGTACCTTGGGGTCCTCCAGCGATCACCACAATTATAGGCACGAAAAATTAAAAATAAGAAAATAAAAAATCTAGATGATGTGCCCTAAGTGATTAAATGCATGATGCAACAATTATGTATTTACAACTAATTTTTTTGGATTTTTAATTTTTAATTTTTTTGTGATTTTTTGAATTTTTTGAATTTTTTGTATTTTTCTGAAAAAAATAACAAAGGGCGAAAAGAGTGAGATACGGTTACCGAAGCTTGCTTTCCATGAATTCCAATTTTTCCACGCTTCGTTGAGAAGAGTTCCGAAATCTCAAGCTTTCCGAAAAAGAACGAAATAAAAAATTAAGACAAGAAATAAAACTAACTTGAAAAATTAAAAATTAAGGCGCGAAAAATAATTAGTCCCCGGCAGCGGCGCCAAAAACTTGTTGTGCTAAAAATAAAGATTTAAATTTGAATTTGAATCGCAAGCGCACAATTCGTTTCGTTATAAAATTTATGATTCGTTCCACAGCGACTAAGTTTACGCATTCCTTAATTTTCAATTTAATCGAATTAGGACAAATTTGGGTTTTAGAGAAAATTTGGATTTATTCTATTTAATTCCTAATTCTAAAATTTTAACTATGTTTAAAAGAAAAACTTAAATTATTCTAATTTTATACTAATTAAAACTAAAGAGAACCAAAATTAATTTATTCTAAAAATTCTTAATTAAAAACTAGATTTTATTTCTAATTTTTTTTTATCAACAGAGAATAAACAAACAACAATTGGAATCAAAACAAACAGCAAAACAGCAATTAACACAACAATTCACAATCTCGACTCTATTCACAGAACTAAGGACAGGAATCAGAACTTCAGAAATGCAGTAATGCAAGGACAAACAATTCAGTAGTTTAGACAATTCAAACACTATTCAGAAATTGACATCGCAAACTCAGACTACAAACCAACGAAGCAGCTGCAAAAACTTGGTAAAAACAGCGAATCAGACGAATCATTAACAAACCACAAAACAGGTCCTCAACTAGAACTCGACAAACAATACAAATTTAGCGACGCAGACTTGGACTAAACCATGAACTTGGAATAAACTAGCTAAAAACTCAGCTGCAAAACGACATAGGACAAGGTCTCTCGAAACCAAACACAGTTACGGAACAAGGACTCGGGGAACGGGAGTAACACGCGCAAAACTCAACTCAGTCAGCCACGAATTTAACTATCAAAACCAGAATTCAAACAAACGTGCGGAACTCTACTCAATGGAACTCAGCAACTAGATCAATACTCAGTACCCAGTCGACTCTAAAACCTCAAATTATAGCAAAACAACAGCGAAAACACAGACCCATCAAATCGTTTACAAACATGTAATCAAACCAATGAAACGAAACAAAATTAAGAAATAGACGACTGGACTAAATCACGAACTCGATACACATCGATTCACAGCAACTCGGAAATGGTGACTCTACAAAAACTCAGTACTCGGTAGACAAATGACAACAACGAACAGCAGAAAACTCAGTTCACAATAATTCATTCCGGAAAACAAATACTCCCGTACCCATTTCAATTAAACGCTGCGAAACAGGCAGGGGATTTGAAAGCTTTCAAAAGTTTTAGGGAACAACTTTTACTCAAATAAACTCAGCACAGTAAAATCAAACCACAAAAACTCAAGCATAATCCACAAATCTCAGCACACTAAGCAGCGATAGCTCGACTCAGCAACGACCAACAGCAAACCACAGCGACTCACGAACAACCAAACAATTCACAGCAACAACGAAACGGCAACAAAACAAGTAATTAAAATTTAAACAAACCACGACTTAGTGACTACTCGGAAACCAACAAATAAAAGAAAACTTGAATTTCAAAACATAGAGAACAGAAAACAATAAAAGGGGAAGGGGGATTTCGACGAAATGGTAAAAGGACAGGGGAGAATGTTCGAGGACAAAGAAGAAAAGGGGGAGGGATAGATTCAAACGAAAGAAAAAAAAAAGAAAAACAGTTTCCCTGTGGTTAAAATCGAAGAAGATGAAGATAATTGAACTGGGTTTGTAATTTTTTTTTTTTTTTTAAGAAGAAGAAGGTAAAAAAAAGAAAAGAAAAGAACTGGGTCTGTTTAGAAAAGGAGGAAAGAAACAGGGCTGGGAGATTTGTTACTTCGAAATAAACAACTAAAAACGAGATAGAAAATAGTGACTAAAAATTAGAACTAAATTTTTTTTTTTTAAAAGTAACTACGAAAATAAAGGAGTTAAAATTAACTACAGAATTAAAATTTACACTAGAACGAGAATTTGGAATTAAAATGGCCCACAATAAAATTGAGATTTAAAGGGGCAAAATTACGAATTAAAATTACGAACAAGAAAATAAAGTTTCGTTATTTTCAATCCCAAGTGGTTAGCAACGGGAATTACGAAAATAACGAAACAAGGCAAGGCAACAATAACGAAACAAGGCAACAATAACGAAAGAGCAAGACAAGATGTAAAAAAAAATTGCATTAATTATAATAGGAGTGTTTACAAGATTTGAAACTAAGAAAAATACAAGAAATTAAATCTACCCTAAAATCTAAGTTGAAAATACAAGGGGGATGAAGGGGGTATTTATAGGATAAGAATTAGGGTTAAGGGGGGTGTTGGGTAAATCCCCACCATACATTTGGGTTGTGTGGTGGTGAAATCCTAGCCATCTATTTGTTTCCTTCCCCCTTAAGTTTTGAAGAGTTGATCTTGGCCATACACTTTGCTAATGTGTTGGGATGATCTCCACCTTCCACTTGTCTTGAAATATTCCTTTTGCTCCAAGCTCCTAATTCTTTTCCTTCTTTCATTTTTGGTCCTTTTTCTTCCTCTTTTTCCCTTCCTTGCACTTTATTTATTTATTTTGTCATTTCTTTATTTATTTACGATTTACCTGAAATGCAACAAAATAAATTATTAAAACACGAGTTCAAGCAATAAATAGGTAAATAAAATATGCAAAAATATGCACTTATCAACAGACAATGTTCACATGGAGTTCGGAATAAAGGTGAACTAGGCACCTACTCGTATCGGTGGGTGAGTATATGAGCACATCTTTGGGGTATGGAATGTGATTAGATCATGATCGCTATTGTATCGTTCGGATGTTTTGTACATTCCTTATTTTTCTTCTGGATTACCAAAGAAGAAACCATTGTCCTGTACTTCGCTAGTGGTTGGAGTTAGCGAGTATAGTTTTGTGTAAGAGACCCATATTGTACCCACCTTACTTGCTATTCGACCTTATTTAAGTTACATTGTTAACTCAATTGTTTTAAATTATTATATCACTGATTCGTATACCATTGATAATTGTTTCAAATTTATTATTGATCTCGATCTCATTTTCACTTAAAACTCGGTGTTGGTAAGACACGATTCACTTATACTTAAATTTCATATTTTATTTAGATTATGTTCGTACAGAGCATTTGGCTCACTCTTTATTGTTTCCTTTCCGCAGGTAAATAGGGGTAAAGCGGGAAGAGTGATGTGTGCCACCCAGTCTTTAGTAGAGCTTTGGCCTAGTGGTTTATTGATTATAAGAACTCATTTTATTAGTTTCGAACATTTCTAGTATCTTTACTCTGGATATTTAGACCACGTACATTTATTTGGATTATTGACATTTGATTATTGCGGTTTTATATGATTCAAAATTGTTTGAGAAGTAGCCTTAATTGTTATAATAGTAGGGTGTTACAATAATCCTACTATCAATCAAATAAAGTTTTTAATATTTGATCTAACGGTTCACATGTATTTATTTTAAAATCCAATGGTCTATACTATTTTTGTCAATAACAATACTACAAAAAACTAGATAAGGCTAATAAGTATATAATTCCCCTAGCGCTTATAAGTATATAATTCAGGGCAAAAAATGTATACGAAAAAGGATACATATTACCATGAAACCCAACAAATTCACATTTTCATATAGTAAAAGTACAAGTCCTTATCCATAACATTGGTTATAAGAGTTTGAGAGTTTTAGCCCTAGTGGACGTATGTGTGTGAGTTTGTATTAAAATAAAATGTCTGTAACTGTCAATTACCATACATATATGTCCTTGCAAACACATAAGGATACAAATACTTATGTTGGCTTCCGACTTTCTTTATGCAACGTATAGGTGATGTACTAACTAAAGAGTCCTGATCAAGTGTTCACAAATGCCCTGGTGATTTGGCAAATCCATCTTTATTTTTAATATCAAGAGGCCATGCATGGTCTGGTATGCTTCTCACTCCATAACCAGATTCTTGTGTATCTTTAGCGAGTACTACATGAAAGCTGCCAAAGCACAAATTATGAAAAGAAAGAACTTCCAGAGGATTGATGTACACATATATAGGATGCAGAGGTTCTTGAGAAAATGAAATTAAAAACTGGTGATTAAAAGTAAAAACAAAGAACAGTTATAGTAATAGCCCTGGTAGCATAATATTATCAACAAAGCATCTAGAAGCTTAACAAATGGAAGCAAAAACCAAGGAGATGGCCTACAGATATGGGGATCAATGTGCATTCCAGGATCATCCAAAAAAAATTTCACGAGCCCAATAAAAAGACGAGGAAGACAGTTGATCAGATCTTAATAACGAAATTTTCAATACACATGCAATGAAAAATATCTCCGCTGTCTACAGTCAACTTATAGTATATTTTTATATTAACATTACTAGCTGTATGTCCATACATAAATCACTTAAGAAGATGCATTACCAATAAAAACATTTGCATTGTTGTTTGCCATTTTGATGACAATGGGTCAAAAAGCTCAAAAATGTATTTGGGACCAATAACAAGGATTTGGAAGCTCAATATCTGAATATTCTGCAATTAGTTGTTTTTTCCTTAATTATTATTAGTAGCTGATAATTAAATGTGTACCTTTTTATTCTTTGAATGGATTTGTAAAGTAAAAAAGGTTTAATATATGTAATCTAGCTCTTGCCAGAGTATTTCCATTGACATTCCGAAATCCTAGCCTCTCCTACCATTCCCCATCAACGTTCCTATAATGTATTCCAGCATACAGTCAGTAAATGTAATCTGAGTTATACTCCATATAAATAATGAGAAAATGGAACCTAAGATATAAATCTTTCCTAAGGTTTAAAAACCAAAACTAAGTAGTTTTAGTGTTTAACACTTTTTCATCATTACTAGCTTAATGAGAAAATGTATTTTTCCTACGATTTAAAACCAAAACCAAGTAGTTTAAGAGTTTAACGCTTTTTCATCATTACTAGCTTACTCTCTCTCCCCACTATACTGAAATATGATATATGTTATATCTGTATGTACAACACCAACTCTTAAACAAACAAGCAAACCCTAAAACAAAATTTTGTAACCACGTTTTCTTCCTGTTGACGATGAAGCAATATGTAATTTCAGTAGTATTTAATTTCAAAGATGCATAACCAAGGTTAGATTGTTTAGGCTCCTCCTCAATACCAAAATTTAGTTACACCTTACCAAAATAACCAACTGTATCTATATGTTTTTTGGGGAATGTATACTTTCTCCATAATAAACACTTGGGTTGAGCAGCAAGTTGGTTCTACAGCTCAACAATATTGTATTATGATTCGTGTTTTACATGAAATAAAATGACGTAGTATGTTCTTTGACCAAGTAAATGATACTATAACTGCCTCGCATACTAGCATTTTCTTTGATTCAATATGAAATCAGGTGCAGTATGACATCTAATCAAACTATATAGCAAAATGTCAATTAATTACAACATACTATTTGTAACTGAAATGCAAAGCTCAGAGAACCATCTGTATCACCTGATATTAGAAGGTCAGTTTCAAATTCCCCTTCTGGCGTATTAGCAATAATATCTACTTGCTCCAGTGCGCAAGCAATACTAGTATCATGCATAATACACAAACTTATTGTATTAACAATCATGACCATTCAACAAGAAAAAGGTATCAAGCAAGGACATTGACAGAAAACATGCTAACATGAATCTCAGATATTTGTCTGTCAAACTTAATGTTGTAAATAAAGTAACACAAAACTGACACTGTGCTATTCGCTTATTGTCCTTTTTATTTATGAATAAAACATGTAGGGAAGTAACAACATTCAAGGGCATTGTACCACAAACTCATAATTAAGAGTTCCTATTACTGCAACAACGTAACTGCTAATATGCATAGGTCAAGTTTTATTGTTTGGTAGGACAAGAATATCAACCAACAATACTGTATGCCAACAAGAACACCTAGCTAAGAGACTCTTTAAATGTATAATCATGACAAAAAAAACACAACAAATTCCAATTTTATGTGCTTATGATTGCAAGGGCATACCGGTGGTTCTGACACTAAGCTTTTTGTGTATTCCTCCCTGAAGTTGTATTTCCCTTTCACGGAAGTGGTGACATTGCCATATGATTCCCTCATCTGAAGCATTTTCGCTGCTGCTATTCCTAATCCTTTATAAACTTTTCCCTGTGTGCAAAGAACAAAAATTAGTTGCAAGTAGCTAGACAATAACACGCCCTTCCCATGACAGACAAGCCCTTTCCTTTAACATCAAAAAAGGAAGCAGCCAAAATAATCTATAAAACTGGGCAAAACTATCAATAAGAAGTAGATTTGTTACAATGAAAAGGCCATCACCAACTTTTTTGATTTTGACAAAGAACAATATAAAGAAGAAAAGCACTTGTCCCAAGACTTGAATAATAATTTTCGGGATGCGCTTTGCAAGCTTGCAAAGACAGATACCAATAACATATTCCATCGATTAAGCACTATGACCGCTATGATTTCTTTTTTATGTGACAAGACTAACAAATCCTACTAAGATCTCTGCTAATTTATTTCTCCGACTAAGAGAATTTCCACAAATTTAAAAACTGATCCATAAAAAAAAAAATTAACAGATTAAAAAATCTAAACTATTGATCAAATCCCTCATCCAGCAAGAAATAAAACAGAATCCCTTTGCTGGCTATACATTTCATAACTGAGACCCTAAAGTTGGATAACCTGTACAGAATTGTTCACAGATGGAAGGAAATAAATTTATAGTTGTTTCTAGAAACATACTAAAATGAAGAAATAGCGTACCAATAGATATCTAAGTGGCTGAATCATGGTAGAATCGGTGTTAATCGTAATTAACACGATGACTAAAATCACCGGTGGGTGTTGCAGAGACATATATATACATAAAGAATGGCAAAAAGTACTCAGAGATAAAGGATGCTGAACAGATATGAATGAGATGGTTGCTGAGATTAAAAGGAGGACTGCGGCCAGGGTTAGGAGAAGAGAGTACACGCAGTTTATATAGATAAACAATGATAAAAAAACCCTAATACGTATTGTTTGGGCTTAAATATATGGGCCGGGCCTGATACTAAACAATCAGATATTCCTAACATGCACAAAAAGTCCAAGTCCACAAAATTTATTCGATTTATCACAAAAATCCAAACATTCCAAAATTAGGATGAAATTCAGACACGGTCTACAACGGCCATCTTATTAGTGAAATATAATATAGACAACTTAAAAAGAGTTGTCTGGAACCTCAGATGATCCTAGGTATTACCGAGTCAGTTAGTCGTACTGAGAAAACATCATTTTGGAAAGACAAACCAATGACTGTGCTCCACTTTCAACATTCGGTAATGCAGCTCCAACATTGGTGCGCGTGCGTATACGACAATAAAGGAAAGGATAATCACAAACACACAATCAAAACAAATACTCAGCATCACAAGAAGAAATTTAACGTTGAAACGTGAAGAAGGGGTTACCCTTGTGGAGCGAAGGGAGTAATATTGACAACCTTTTTTGTGCATGATTTCCGGTAGCAACTCAAATTTTACTTATGAAAACGTATCTATGGTACCGTGGTGGAGGTGGTGGGTGGTAAAGCTAAAAAGAAAACACAAATGCACTACTCCTTATGAAAGATATCCAGCAAAAATTTGCTAGCCATATTTGAGTAAGAAAATTATTTCCTGCCTAAATTTGCCTGAACCTACAGTTGCATAGTTCATGTTCATATTTTGATATTGGTATCGCAAAATCAGAGCTACTCAGTACAGAGAAAAAAAAACAAAGAAGAATAAAGCATATTAGATTATTATTTAATATATAAAATTAGATGGAGAGAAGTTTAAAACTCTTCAATCAATCTGAAGTCCAAATAATGTGCTTAAACAAATCAATTTTCATCCAAATAATGCTTGCTTGTAGTGGTTTCACTACTACAGTAGCCATCTTATAAGATATTATTAGTCAAATATAATAGACAACTTAAAAAGAGTTGTCTGGAACCTTAGAAGATGCTAGTTCTTACCGAGTCATTAAGTTGTATTAAGAAAACATCGCTTTAAGCAAGACATAGCGACTTTGAAACCTGCCATCATCGCCTGTTTTTCTCTTTTCAGTCCAATGGAGATCAGGGCTATTAATACCAATACCATGACTATGACCCGAGTTTGCTATACCCTCCAACCTTCTCAAGTAAAATAGGCGAAACTGCATACAAAATGCAAAAGTAGACAATAAAAAATCATTTTTTAGATGCTAGCACGTCATTGACATCCATATGACAAACTTAGGGACCTGCTGTGTAGAAAGGACAAAATGGAACTTGTTAGGTGAATTTTTATTATCTTTGAATCTTTGATAGCATTCTGAAATACAACTTCGGGAAGTGGGCGACATGACCAGATTGGAGCAATTTGAACCTGAAAAAGCCTATCAATTATAACAACAAACAAGTACAGATTTCGCTATATTACAGTAAATATTTCCTGATACCCATACCTGTGCAGGAAATTGATTTCCAGACAACTAAATGCATGGGGACTAAGATTTATAGTCCGAGTAGATGTAGCCTGAAATACACAATATAGCTCTCTCTTCCCAGATTTAAATAAAAATAAAATCATCCCAGACTTAACCTGCTTTACAAGTTAGCCAGAGAAGCCCAAAAATGTTACGTAGGCCGGCATTCCTTTTTTCAAGCAACGTTCGACATAGATATTGCACCAAACTACTTGAGTACTAATATCCAATTATCATCCTCATCAAAATCCATGATATACCTTGCAAACTGCCATTAACTCGATATGACATTATTTAAATTTGACCATCCAGCTTTTACTTGTTGAAAGAAGATTAGGTATTAACTATTAACGATGCAGGATTTTAAAATGTAGAAGAATTGCAGAAGCTGAATCAGTGATCAGTAAAAACTCACATATAAAGGATAGTGCTGATAAGTAATAATATTTTATGGAAAAACCTAACTCCTGATAAAACTCAGCCCTTCATAGAAGGAAACATAAACACATAACTTTACCACCACAATTTGGAATTATATAAAATAAATCATAATAGATAATTACATAACTCTAATGTCTCTACTACCATTATTTGGAGAGTAATCCTATTAAACTAGCTAGTTAAGGATTCATTCAGTTCTTATACACTGACATGAACTTATTCCAAATTATACGATATAGTTCATTAATAACTTAAAGAGAATTGGAACAGAGGACAACCAATTATGTCATAAAGACAACCAATTTCTGATTCAGTAGAGTACTTTCATAAATTATACAAGCTAACTCGGGAAAATAAAGTCCTTCAAATTAACTTTCAACTATTCTAAGTCAACAAGGATGGTGTTTAACCGGAAGGAACAACAAAAGCACTACCAAAAGGGATCAAAGTTGCTTCTCAACATTTCCTTCCTAATTTGCAAGCAATCATGCGGTCAACGTGCACTTTATAGTGTAATGCCGAACTAAGCAACTACAAAGTACACGTAACATGTTCGTGTGAAAAGTATTGTAATAATAAGTAACTTTGAAACAGACTAATTACGTGATAGTCCAGACATACTATCTGCATCTCTCGAACTATAATGCCATTTCACTCTAACTCCATTTCTCTCAGTCCTTTATATTTGAACGAACACATATGAAATAATTAATTGACTTCAGATTATAGTTAAGACTGCAAATCTACATGGTAAATAATTGTCGAGTCTGATAGTACACGTGGCAATCCCACATTGCGTAATCGATTATATGCCTACTAAATACTAATTAAAAATTACAGTTCACTTAACAGATTGTTTTGATTAAATATTATTCTATTACACAGAACATATGTATACAGAAATTTCATAAAAAAACAGTTCTAGACTTGTACCAAGTCACTAAATCATATAAAATGGACAATGTCTATAAAACACAATATAAATGGTAAACTTACAGAAAATGAGAGAGAGAGAAGGGGAGAGAGAGATGACATATTATAGTAAGCAAACAGAGGGAGAGAGAGAGCGAGAGAGAGGGAGATGAAGGGGAAAGAGAGGGGGGAGATAGAGATATAACCTAGTTGTATGGGCTGACTCAGATGCTAATTCTTGAATTGTAAACCCAGAAGAAGGTACTGAAGGTATGCTTGTTCACCGGTCGGGATATTCTCCCCCGGCGATATTATTTTTGTCAGGGTAAAAGGGTTTTACGGCGATATTATTTTTGTCAGGGACACAGGGTAAAAGGGTTTTACGGCGACATTAGAAAATGGTCAAGACTGTACATCAATTTGTTAGCCTCTAGGAGCATCACGACGCTGTTCTCTATTGTAGCTCTTTGAGTCTTAACTCAAAAAATGAGGAGAGAATAAAAATTTAACTCCAAGAGACTCTTAGAGGCTTTTTAAAAAGTTAAGAGCTTCTTCTCTCTCCTCTATTTTAGGAGCAACTAGTAGCTCTTAACTTAATATTTTATATTTTATTAGTAAAATAGTGGTTGTTCTCTCTCATCTATTGATTGTTTGTCCAAGTGGAATTGAAATATGAATAAAATATAAAATAAAGAGCCATAATAGAGAGTATTGTTGGAGTTGACACACAAATCAATGTAATAACTTGCTAAGAGCTTAATTGTTTATAATATATTTAGGAGTGAGCTAAGAGACTCTTGGAGATGCTCTAAGAGCATCTCCAATAGAAGTTGCCAACATAGTTGCCAATTTCTATCACATCTTCATATATATTATTTTTTTTATTTTTTCTCTCGTCCATCTCATTGTTGGCAACTTTTGTTACAAATCTACTCCAATAGTTGACAACTTTAAAAATTGCCAATGTGGTCCCGTACATCAATTTTATATTATCTTATAAACACGTATTATGTATTCTAAATATAATTGAAAATTTGGATTTAAAATACTTAATTCCTTTCCGTAATGATTTGTTTTTCCTTTTTTAACATTACATTAATATAAAATATCAAATGATTTAAATTTTTAAATATAAAATAATATTATCTTTACATCAATATCATTTGATTAAATGAAAATACTGCAAAAAAATGATATTTTTTTTCTTTTCTTCTCATGTGCATTAATGATATTAGATATGTGAGATATTTAGGAAAAAAGAAAAATACATTTAAAGAGGTAATAAAATATAGGAGATATAAAAAAGGGTAAAGTTAAAAGCACTTATGGGGAATTATATGTGTTTTAATAATAGGGAAATTGCCAACTTTTGGCAACTTTGGTTGTCAACTTGAATGCAACATTGATCCTCCAATAGGTGGGCAACCAAGGGTGCCATGCCACATAGGACTTGACAACCTCTTGGCAACCCCTATTGGAGATGCTCTAAATTCCGCGAGTAATTCTTTAAGTTTCAGACTTTATTTTTTAAAAAAAAAATCCAAAATTTTTATTGAGTTATATACTTCCTTAGTCCATCCAGATTATTTACATTTGTTTAGTGTATTTTATTGTTAAATTAAGTGAAGTAGTGGGTGTAATAGTGATTTTATTTTAAAATAAGTGAAGTAGTGGGTGTAATAGTGTAAAATATTGAAAAAGTGGAGTGAAGTAGTGGATGTAATAATGTATTTTATTGTTAAATGTTACTATTTTTAGTAATGTAAATAATTGGTGGGACGTCCCAAAAAGGAAAGTGTAAAGAAATGAGAGGGACACATGGAGTATATAACTAGCGTGAACACCCGTGCTAGCTACGGGCCTATATAATCATTTAAATAATTTTTTGCACTAAATTATATAAATATTATAATAAATTTGTAATTTTTTGACAAAAAATTGTAATTAGAATTACGATAAAAGATTATATTATATTTTATCTTATTTTTGGATAGCAATTTTACAATATATATTGTCATGAATCAAATATTTTAAATTTGATAAGGTTTCCTAAAATTTGGATAAATATCTATATGATAATATTACCATTATTATTGTTAACTGGAACATATTAATTTAGATTTTGATGATGTGATTTGATCTTTATCAATTTGAACAACTAAATATAATATAAATATTTATATTAGCATTATTGTTCGCGTATAACATGGGTGTACTAAACTCAGTTGATGTTAACATCATAAAAATATATTTGTCAAAAAATAGTCATGTATGTAAGATTATGAGTCGAGTCATTAACAAAAATACTATGAGTCGGGTCATTAATAAAATCTCTTAATTTTACGTAAAAGTTATTCATGTGATTGTCTCGTTCATCTTTTTCATAGGTATATATATTTAAACATATTTACATACCTTTCTAAATTAACTATCTATTTTTAGCCTATTAATTCAAACCCAATATCTAAGTTTTTTAATATTTGGTTCAACTTAAAATCTAAAAGTTTTAATCGTATGATTACATGAATATCAATGACTTGTTCATTTATATAATATCTAAGATCATATTTTTTAATTCATCTTACATTATTTTTAGTATGTGTTATAACTCAATCATGATATATATTTTGAAATTCTAAATTTTAAAAAGGTTATTTTTAACTCAAATTTAATTATATATTAAAATTGCTTAAAGTGTAACAGGTTGTTCTGTTGTGGAACAAAAAGTAAGGTTGTCAAATTGCGGCTAGGGTTCGTGAGCTTCGTGCTTTAATGGCTGAACTTGTGTTACCGTGACCTAATTCGGGTCTTCACAAGATGCCTACGTATCTCAATGTCGAGAATCAAGCCAAAAAACGTAGTTCTAAGATGAGGGGTCTGGCCCTTTATATAGGCTGTAGGAGCCTCAGAATCATAGTAGGGTTTGGAGACTTAGTGGAAAATTCACCGTTATTGAGGAAGGTTCTGACTCCTTCCTTATAGGAATTAGTTTCCTTGTTGGATTAGGTGCCTTGGAGGCTACACAATATCCTTGGGATATTCCAGAACGTTCCTGTTTTGTGGATCAGGCCCGTGTTATAAACAAGCTTGTACCGGGCGTCCCCGGTTTGGACTGTTCTTTTTGGGCTTAACCACTAACCACGAATTTAATGCCCAGCTAGGGTTTTGGGCCTCATTTATGAGCCAATAAATACTATATTAATTATGTTTTTAGGGATTATTTTTCACCCATATCATTTGCCCCCAACTTCTAGGAAAACTTGATTTCGTAGAGGTTTAAGGTCAGGTCGGCCCTACCAGGGTATCGTCTTACAATGAAGTGTGGAGCGACCTACACATTCACAACGACTAAGACTCTCTCATAAGTTAATACTTAAGAAAGTTAAACATTCCTTGACCTCTTGAACCTCTTTCTTAAGATTTCTAGGCCTTTCGGGAATAGGATTAGTGTCGTTTCGAGCTCATAGACACTAATCCAAGTGCAATTTATGCATAGGATCCTTTATCATAATTCATTAATGATTTATTTCCCTCAACTTTTCTAAGTTAGGGTTAATATCAGACGGTCATTGCCCATAAGCCTTAATAAGGGCTAATTTTTCAGCGAAAGACACTAATTCAGCCCTAATCGGGGCTAAACAACCCTAAACGGGGCTTGATGTGTTAAATTATGTCTAAGCGGAAGCGCACGGTATCAATTGTAGTAGATACTAGCAAATACGGGTCGAATCTTCAAAGAGACAGTTTCAAATTCAATTCAATGGTTATCAATTGTTTCTAGTCACAAACGATTAGTTGAGAATTTTGTTAACTACTAAAGCAAACTTAACAAGGTTTTAATTCAATTAATTAAGGGATCTTGGGCAATTCAGGTTCACCATGTTTACACCAAACAAATAACAAAGGTATAGCTTATCAATGGGATAAAATAATTAGAGCAATGGTTAAACTTTTCCAAGTATTAACACTCTCAGAAATCCAATGATGTTTTCACACTCACCTTCAATTCCGCTAATTGTATGTAAGCCTCTAGTAGTAAAATCTTTCGATCTATTACTCCTATTGCAATCAATTAATCTATGATATTGCGCAATTACACAAATTAAGAATTAACACATATCAATTAGAATTACTCTTTACCCATCAATTCACTAATCAAATTAAACCCAAATCATGGTGCAAACATGGCTTCCCCTAATACCCTAGAATTAAACTACTCACTCATTCTAGGATTAAGAACAACAAAAATAATAAAGAAAGCCATATAAAACATATGTTAATAGAACAAGGGAATAAAGAATACCTCTAATATTATATTGATGAAGAACAAAGAATCCAAGCTTAATTAAGTGCTTACAATGGAAGAGATGATGAGAGAAAAAAACCAAAAACCTGGCTCTTGTAAAAATACGTATGTATGTCTATCTCTCTCTCTTTTCACGCTCTCCTCCTCTTTTATAATCAAACTCCTTAATAAAATCTGACCTCTATCTCCTAATAAAAGTATTTTTAATATTCTAAACAATTTACAAAAAGATATCCATAATTGAATAGGATGTTCTTGTAAAATCCGTCACTTCTTTTTCTCCTCTGTTTCTGGGCTCTTCCAGTTGGATTTTGCTTACTGCACCACCTCTGAATTAAAGATAATTCCCTAAGCTTCGCGTGGACAGTAAGATCGTTAAATTCTGACTTCTGGAACTCAAGATTTGGCCCAAACAGTGCAGGCAGCCCGTGCAGCCCAATAATACGAATTTTCTCCTATTTTATCTCCAAAATAGCTCTTTTTGCTCCAAATCCTTCCAAGTTATGAATTCTTTATTTCCTACAATAAAACAATCAAATCTATTAAATAAAAATCCAAATCAATGCAAAACACAATAAATATGAGAATAAAATCATCTAATATATATATAAAAATATATTCTATCAAACATCCCCACACTAAGCATTTGCACGTCCTCGGGCAAATAAGTGAAATAAAAACTAAGTCCTAACAACATCACTTTCGTAGATGACACGATTGCATTGAGCATATGTAACAAGCCGTTAAACCCCTAGGCAGCCCTAGTAGGACGAGTGTTGTCTCGTGAGGGTTTATAGTGAATATACCCACAAAATTCATCTAACCATGCAAAAGATCAATGCTAACACAACACCACACACACAAGTCCTCTCATGCCACATCAACTTAAGAATCAAAGTAAACATACGATGTCTTGGTGTCAAAAGTGCAAGTATTCACGTAGTTTACTCAACCAACATGTAGAAGGTCATAAAAATTCATGTCAAGTGTAAAAATAGTTGGTAATCATGCTAAGCCCACAAGAAATACATCTTTAAGTCTAAACCTGGGATCTCCTATGCCAAAACAAGTAATAACTCACCGTTCACTCAAAAATGAATATTCACTCAAGAACAAGGTTAAGTGTATCACTCAATTCCAACAAAATCATAAACACAACTTGACACTCGCAATCAATCTCACTCTCAACATAACATACATCACTGATGACAATCAAAAGGTCTTTGTTAAGGTTGTAACGGGGCTAGGGACAAGGTATGTCAAGTAAAGCTAAAACAGGTTAATATCAAAAGCTAGTACCCAACAATAATCATTATTCAATTCCCTTTCTATTAAAACCACAAATACTTCCCCACACTTGGATTTTTCAATAACCCTTACATAATAACTTGACTAGTCGAATGAAGAAGGATCATACAAACATAAGAATGCTCTCAGATTTATTTATTTTTTCTCTTTTTTTTCTTTTTTTTTCTCTTTTTTCTGTTTTTTTTCTTTGAGAGCTAAGGAATAAGCACAATGATCCATAGATATTTTTATGAATTTCGACTAACAAGCATCAACCAAAATCAATATTCCCCAATGGTATGATCATCAATAACCCCCCCTTTTATGAACACCTTATTACTCCCTTAAGCACAATACTAGCCTTTGACAATTTAGGTTCAAATTCAATGTAAGGCCAATAGAATAAAAAGGATAATGGCAAGTAATGTGGTGTGTCACCGAAAGAATAGGATTAAGCTCAACAGGTTAACTAATTGATCATGTTTAAAAGGTGTGTAAATATGGGAAATACGAGGTTAAACCTAAGTGCCTTTATCATCTCATCATCAAGTAATGTCATGCATTTCAAGAAAGATCTTAAGTAAGTGCTAGCAATGCAAACAACATGTGGACACTCAAGCAACGAAAAATCATGCAAAAGATATGCATATAGGCTCAAAACTCACTTGGTGTGACAAAACATAATCAATCCCATGTAACAAGACTCTCTAACGCACCTACTTGTACTCAAAGCATGGAAACCAAGTCATCTTGCACATATTCATGTCATTCTAATCACTTACTACATCCAATTAAGTCTACCAGTTTCAACTTGCTAGTGAAAGTGTGTGCACAAGAACAAAGCACGTCACTTCTCATACAAAAGCGTCAAGAACACAAGATTTCTACGCATGCATGGGTGTATCAAGCAAAATACAACAACTAATCAAATTGTATTGCTAGAATTATTTTTGGTATTTTTCAATTTTTAATTTTTTTTTGAATTTTATAATATATATATTTTTTGGATTTTTTATCATGGAGAACTCATCCCCACACTTAAGTGGTTCATTGTCCCCAATGAACTAATGAACAAGATACAAAACTACAACTAAAAACAAAATAAAACTACACTAAAAAAGAAAAGAAGGAAAACTCCCCTGGAATCCATGTAACCTCCGCCTATAAATTCAACCTCCCCCGTCGAAGACGAAAATTTCACAACACAAGAATCACCTCTTCCATGCTTAGGAGCCATAAGAATCAATACCCAACTCCCAAGAAGCTCAACCAATAATTTCCAAGCAATATCACACCAAAAATAGCCCAAATTCCAAAAATTAGACAAAATCCCAAATCACAAGAACACAAATTCGTAATAAAAATAAGATTTTTAGAAGAGATAAACCAACTACAGATTGGAGAGGTGAACTTGCAATTAATTCCTCTTTAGAATTTAATTTTTAGAGATTTAAAGAAATAGAAAAGGAATTGGATTTGTATGGATAGGTGTGTATATATATAAGATGATGGATAGATGAAATTTAAAAATTTAGAGCATGGGAGAGATTTAGGATGGTATGGAATTGATCTAGGATAGATGTAGGATTTAGGGAGTGAAAGAATTTGAGTTTGGATAAAATTTGGGGTTGATTTTGTAGGTTAAAACACTGATTTTCGGGAAAAAAAACTGGGCAGAGGAGGTATAACGCAACCGCAGGCTGCGTTTCAGGGTCGCTGAGCGCGCGGGAGGCAGTAACGCAGGCGCAGCCTGCGTTACAGGGGGTGCAGACTGCGGAAGAAGCAGTAACGCAGGCGCAGCCTGCGTAACTGATGTGCGGACAGCGAGATCAGTAACGCAGGCGCAGCCTGCGCGAAAATCACTGTTCCTATTTTTTTTATTTTTATTTTTATTTTTTTTTAATACAACACTCAATATTTTTTTTTTTACACTAATGCATGGGTTGCCTCCCACGAAGCGCTTTTGTTTAACGTCGTTGGCTCGACTCAGCTGGTTCAGATCTCCGCGGAGGGTTGTCAAGATAAATCACTTCCATCTTCCCTACGAATGCACCATCCACATATAACTTAAGGCGTTGACCGTTGACCTTAAATTTTGTTCCGTCTCGTCCCATAATTTCAATAGCACCATAAAATTTGACTTCGGTGACGGTAAAAGGTCCCGACCATCTTGATTTGAGTTTCCCCGGAAAAAGTCAAAGTCTAGAATTGAACAACAACACCTTGTCACCAACCTGAAAATCTCTCCTCTGAATCATCTTATCATGCATCTTCTTCGTTCTCTCCTTGTAAAGTCGAGAATTGTCATAAGCATCAAAACGAAGCTCATCTAACTCATTAAGTTGAAGAAGTCTCGCTTGCCCCGCAGCCTTCAAATCCATGTTGAGTTCTTTTATAGCCCAAAAGGCGCGATGTTCCAACTCCACTGGCAAGTGACATGCTTTACCATAAACCAACCGATAAGGAGTGGTTCCTATAGGTGTTTTGTATGCCGTCCGATAAGCCCACAAAGCATCATCTAACTTCAAGTACCAATCTTTCCTTGACTTTGCCACCATCTTCTCCAAAATGCTTTTGATTTGGCGGTTACCTCCACTTGGCCACTTGTTTGGGGGTGATATGCAAGAGCAACCTTGTGAGTAACGCCATATTTCTTCAACAAAGTTTCAAACTGACGATGGCGAAAATGAGAACCACCATCGCTTATCACTGTTCTAGGAACTCCAAATCATGGGAAGATAATATTCTTTAAAAGCTTCATAACTACCTTGGAATCATTTGTTACCGATCCAACTGCTTCAACCCACTTGGACACATAATCGACAGCAACTAAGATGTATCTCATCCCACAAGAACTTGGGAAGGGTCCCATAAAATCAACACCCCATACGTCAAATATCTCGACTTCAAGAATACCAGTTTGAGGCATCTCATGGCGTTTAGAAATATTACCCGTCCTTTGGCATGCATCACACGCCAAACAGAAAGTACGAGCATCCTTAAATAGAGACGGCCAAAAGAAACCGGATTGAAGTACTTTAGCAGCAGTTTTGGAAGGGCCATGGTGGCCTCCACATGCGAGAGAATGACAATGCTTAAGAATGTCATGTACTTCGAACTCAGGGACACATCTACGAAAGATTCCATCAGCACACTTTCGATACAAGAATGGGTCATCCCAAAAATATTGTTTAGCATCATGATAAAACCTCTTTCTTTGTTGATAAGTCAATTCTGGAGGGTGAGATCCACTAACACAGAAATTTGCAAAATCTGCATACCATGGAGTTTGAGTAGCAACCGAAAACAAGTGATCATCTGGAAAAGAATCGTCAACAGAAGTACTCGACGCAATATCTGATTTGAAACGCAACCGTGAAAGATGATCCGCAACCACATTCTCAGCACCCTTCTTGTCTTTGATTTCCAAGTCAAATTCTTGGAGTAACAGAATCCAACGAATAAGCCTTGGCTTTGCTTCTTTCTTCGCCAACAGATACTTAAGTGTTGAATGATCAGTGTGAACAATGACTTTGGAGCCAATGAGATAGGCTCGGAATTTGTAAAGAGCGTAGACCACAACTAGAAGTTCCTTCTCAGTCGTAGCATAATTGACTTGAGCTTCATCCAAGGTTTTACTTGCATAGTAGATGGCGTGCAATACCTTGTCCTTCCTTTGACCGAGAACTGCTCCAACTGCATAATCACTTGCATCACACATGATTTCAAATGGAAGATTCCAATCTGGAGATTTAATGATTGGTGCACTTGTCAAGGCTTCCTTAATCCTGTTAAAAGACTCCAAACAAGCATCAGTAAACACAAAGGTGGCATCCTTAAGCAACAATTGAGTGAGGGGTTTTGCAATTTTTGAAAAATCTTTTATAAAACGACGATAAAAACCCGCATGACCAAGGAAACTCCTCACTCCCTTGACATTAACAGGAGGAGGAAGTTTCTCAATCACCTCAATTTTTGCTTTATCAACCTGGATGCCACGTTCAGAAATCAAATGACCAAGTACCACTCCTTCATTGACCATGAAGTGACCCTTTTCCCAATTCAAAACCAAATTCACCTCTTCACAACGTTTAAGCACTTTAGAAAGATTATGCAGACATACATCAAAATCATACCCATAAACACTGAAATCATCCATAAATACTTCCATGATAGACTCTATGAAATCAGAAAATATGGTAGTCATGCAACGCTGAAAAGTAGCAGGGGCATTGCACAAACCAAAAGGCACTCTACGATATGCAAAGGTACCATATGGGCAAGTAAATGTAGTCTTTTCTTGGTCATCAGGATGTATAGGGATCTGAAAGAACCCTGAATATCCGTCTAAATAGCAAAAGTACTTATGCTTAGCAAGTCTTTCTAACATCTGATCAATGAAAGGGAGAGGGTAGTGGTCTTTCCTAGTAGCAGTATTTAACTTACGGTAATCTATGCACATTCGCCAACCGGTGACAATTCGAGTGGGAATTAATTCATCTTTATCATTCTTAATTACCGTTGTTCCTCCTTTCTTAGGGACTACCTGAACTGGGCTTACCCATTTAGAATCAGAAATCGGGTAAATGATGCCCGCATCTAACAATTTCAAAACTTCATTTTTAACAACCTCTTGCATGTTAGGGTTCAAGCGACGTTGTCCCTGTATGCAAGGCTTATGGTCATCATCTAAGTGAATTCTATGCATGCAGTTTGGGCTAATCCCCGTAAGATCATCAATACTATACCCAATAGCTTTTCTATGCGCACGCAAAATAGTAAGAAGCTTAAAAATCTGGTTATCATCAAGACTAGAGCTAACAATCACAGGACAAGTCTTTTCATCATCAAGAAACACATATTTCAAATTAGATGGCAAAGGCTTTAACTCTATTTTCTTTACCTGAGGTTGACCACAAGAAGTGTCAGTGTTGGTTACCTCACAATTCGGATCAGCTGCACCATCCAACTCAAGAATCAATGAATCGACTTCAGCATGTCCTTCTCCTTCTGAAGCTTCAAGCATGAGCACTGCTTCCAATGCATCATTCAATAGAATCTGAGGTGTCTCATCTCGGACAATTCCATCTATAACATCGATCCTGCAGCAAGTATTCTCAAGCAAAGGGGATTTAAGAGCAGAGGTTAGAGTAAAAGTAATTTTATCATCACCAACGCTCAATGTGAGAGTCCCACTTTTAACATCAATAACAGCACCTGCAGTATAAAGAAATGGTCTACCTAAAATAATAGGTATTTGGCTGTCCTCTTCCATATCTAGAACTACAAAGTCTACAGGAATATAGAATTTTCCAACCCTAACAGGCACATCCTCTAAAATTCCAAGGGGATATTTTATTGAACGGTCTGCCATTTGCAAAGTCATCAGTGTACATTTTAATTCTCCCATATTTAGTTTTTAAAAAACCGAGAGAGGCATGACTGAGACGCTAGCGCCTAAATCACATAAAGCTTTATCAATGAACAATGCACCTAAATGACACGGGATCGAAAAACTACCAGGATCTTTAATCTTAGGTGGAGACTTATTTTGTAAAACAGCACTGCACTCTTCAGTAAAAGCTACTGTCTCCACCTCACCAAAAGACCTTTTCTTAGTGAGAATATCCTTAAGAAACTTTGCATATGATGGAACTTGAGAAATTAAATCAGTGAAAGGAACTGTTACCTCAAGATTCTTGACAAGTGTCATGAACTTACCAAACTGCTGGTCCACCTTAGTTCTGTTCATCCTGCTAGGGAATGGGAGCTTTGGCACAAATGGTGGAGGAGTAACTGCAGTCTTTTCTTTGTCCTGGTTCTTGCTTTCCTCAGTTTCACCTTCGTTTGTATCTTCAACAACTTTCTCTACCTTGTCTTCCTCAGAATTCTCTTCTTCTTTCTCAGCAGGAACATCGTCAGTAGGCATTGGAGGAGCATCATATGTACGACCACTCCTAAGAGCAATGGCATTCACATTTTCCTTTGGCTGAGTTGGTTGGGCTAGTAGAGAGCCTTGTTGCCTTGTAGATGAAGAATTAGCCATTTGAGCAATCTGAGTTTCCAGCATCTTATTATGTATCTCCATCTGGTTCATCTTTGTTTGCATTTGTAACAATATCTTCATCATATCACCTTGATTATCAGCCTGTGCAGCTTGATTTGCTTGAGGAGCATAATTCTGAGGAGGCCTTTGGAATCCAGGGGGATTCATAGGTCCTTGCGGAGGCCTATACTGTTGCTGTGGAGGAGGCTGGTACGACTGCTGATATTGCTGTTGATTAGGAACATTTGTATTCTGAGCATTATTGTTCCTATATGAGAAATTCGGATGATCTTTCCAACCAGGATTATAAGTGTTGGAGTACGGATTGTACTGCTGCCTCTGTTGGAAAACATTTGCTTGCTCCATCTGAAAATGTTGTGAATTTTGAGCATTGTATTGGCAATCGTTACCATAGTGGCCTTAGATGCCACAGACTTCACAAACATGATTATTCATAGGAGCCATGGATGACAATGCATTGATACTCATAGGTTGGGTAGAGGGCTGAGATGTCTTCAATGAGTGGATCTCCTGAGTCAATGCAGCGAGTTGAGATGATAATAAAGAATAGGCATCCACTTCGAGTTTACCCCCTTTCTTGGCTGCTCTCGGATTACTGAAGTGATTGGCAGCCAAATTTGAGAGAAAAGCATGTGCATCATCAACTCCTTTGTCTAAAAACACACCACTTGTAGCATTATCAACCATCCCTTTTGTTTCCGGATCAAGACCATTGTAGAAGCGTTTAAGCAGAAACCACTTCTCAAGACCATGGTGAGGGCATGCATGTTGATAATCCTTAAATCTGTCCCAAGCATCCCGTAGAGATTCACCATAATCTTGCTTAAAACCCATCATCTTGTCGATCAAATCGTCGGTTCTGTTAGGAGGGAAGAACTCAGTTAAGAAAGCCTGAGCAATCTTATCCCACTCGGTCAAGTCAATATCATTCAACCATTTTTGAGCTTTGTCACGAAGAGAGAAACCGAACAACATGACTTTCAACTGGTCTGGAGTGACTCCCTGATGTTTAATTGTAGAATAGAGCTGTTGAAACCGTTGAAGATGATTTGTAGGGTCTTCAAAGGCAAGCCCAACAAATTGATTCTGTTGGATCATAGTGAGCAAAGCAGGCTTGATCTCGAAATTTGCTGCTTGAATTGCTGGCATAACAAGGCCAGTAGGTACCCCACTCGGAGAGGGCTGTGAGTAATTCTTCAAAGATTTGGGAGGGTCCGCCATCTCAATCTTTGGTTCAGGTAAGTCTTGCTGCTTCTCTTTCCTTCGTGGATCTATGTATTGTTGACAAGAAAGTTCAGAATCTGGACTAAGAGGAGTTGTATCCTCTTTCACTTGATCTTCTTTCGTTTGAGACCTGGTCCTGGGCATCAACAACTAAACAAGGAAAAGCAGTAAGATCGGTCTTAATTGGAACAAGAGTTCCAAAGAGACAAGAGAAACAATCTAAACAATCAAACTAAAATTATAGAAACTAGGCGTCTCCCCGGCAGCGGCGCCAAAAACTTGATGTGTTAAATTATGTCTAACCGCAAGCGCACGGTATCAATTGTAGTAGATACAAGCAAATACGGGTCGAATCCTCAAGGAGACAGTTTCAAATTGAATTCAATGGTTATCAATTGTTTCTAGTCACAAACGATTAGTTGAGAATTTTGTTAACTACTAAAGCAAACTTAACAAGGTTTTAATTCAATTAATTAAGGGATCTAGGGCAATTCAGGTTCACCATGTTTACACCAAACAAATAACAAAGGTATAGCTTATCAATGGGATAAAATAATTAGAGCAATGGTTAAACTTTTCCAAGTATTAACACTATCAGAAATCCAATGATGTTTTCACACTCACCTTCAATTCCGCTAATTGTATGTAAGCCTCTAGTAGTAAAATCTTTCGATCTATTACTCCTATTGCAATCAATTAATCTATGTTATTGCGCAATTACACAAATTAAGAATTAACACATATCAATTAGAATTACTCTTTACCCATCAATTCACTAATCAAATTAAACCCAAATCATGGTGCAAACATGGCTTCCCCTAATACCCTAGAATTAAACTACTCACTCATTCTAGGATTAAGAACAACAAAAATAATAAAGAAAGCCATATAAAACATATGTTAATAGAGAACTAGGGAATAAAGAATACCTCTAATATTATATTGATGAAGAACAAAGAATCCAAGCTTAATTAAGTGCTTACAATGGAAGAGATTATGAGAGAAAAAAACCAAAAACCTGGCTCTTGTAAAAATACGTATGTATGTCTATCTCTCTCTCTTTTCACGCTCTCCTCCTCTTTTATAATCAAACTCCTTAATAAAATCTGATCTCTATCTCCTAATAAAAGTATTTTTAATATTCTAATCAATTTATAAAAAGATATCCATAATTGAATAGGATTTTCTTGTAAAATCCGTCACTTCTTTTTCTCCTCTATTTCTGGGCTCTTCCAGTTGGATTTTGCTTACTGGACCACCTCTGAATTAAAGATAATTCCCTAAGCTTCACGTGGACAGTAAGATCGTTAAATTCTGACTTCTGGAACTCAAGATATGGCCCAAACAGTGCAGGCAGCCCGTACAGCCCAATAATACGAATTTTCTCCTATTTTATCTCCAAAATAGCTCTTTTTGCTCCAAATCCTTCCTAGTTATGAATTCTTTATTTCCTACAATAAAACAATCAAATCTATTAAATAAAAATCCAAATCAATGCAAAACACAATAAATATGAGAATAAAATCATCTAAAATATATATAAAAATATATTCTATCAGGGCTACAAAGGCCTTAACTGAGGCTAAATAATTCATTTTGAATATGATTACTACTAGGATATCCACCCTTAACCTTGAGATAGGCTAATTTTAGAGTTAGAGTCCTTAAACGTCGATAATCGAGGTTAATCACCCCCTAACTGCGATTAGCGAAACCCTAATCCCAAATTTTGGAGTTAAGCCAATCTAATAGAGATTCTTATATCCTCCTGGTTGTAGAAAGAATCGCATAAAAAATCTCATTTTTGAGTTGTCTAGGCAAGAAATACGGCCTTCTGGGCAAGGTGTTTCAAACACCTTCCTGATTTCAAACACCCTCCTGCTTTCAAACACCCCTGGCATTTCTAAACTCAAATTTTCAAGTTGAGCTTATATGATAGGGATTCTTATAATCTCCTGGTATGAGCAAGAATCACATTAAAATATGCATTTTTGAACGTTTTAGGGGCGAAATACCTCATTCTGAGCTGGTTTTCAAACCAGACCTTGTTTCAAACACCCTCCTTTTTTCAACTTCTTGAAACCACTGAGAGACCTACCTAGGCTTGTAGAGGACCTTGAGACACTACAGCAAAACTGGCCATTAGTAACGGATATATCCGTTACTAATGTCATTAGTAACGGATATATCCGTTACTAATCGTCCGTCACAATTGCTTATTTTAAAAATTAGTAACGGATTTATCCGTTACAAATTAGTAATGGATTTCCGGTATATTAGTAACGGATATATCCGTTACTAGTTTGTAACAGATATTTATAATTAGTAACGGATATATCCGTTACTAATTTGTAACGGATATTTATAATTAGTAACGGATATATCCGTTACTAATTTGTAACGGATATTTATAATAAGTAACGGATATATCCGTTACTAATTTGTAACGGATATTTATGATTAGTAACGGATATGTCCGTTACAAATTAGTAACGGATATTTATAATTAGTAACGGATATATCCGTTACTAATTTGTAACGGATATTTATAATTAGTAACGGATATATCCGTTACTAATCGTCCGTCACAATTGTTTTTTTAAAAAATTAGTAACGGTTTATCCGTTACTAATTGGTAACGGATTTTCAGTATATTTGTAACGGATTATCCGTTACTAATTTGTAACGGATATTTATAATTAGTAACGGATATATCCGTTACTAATTTATTATGAGATTTTTTTTTTGGAAAATACCTGCTGCAAATAAATAAACAAAAAAACCCTGCTGCACAGAAAAAAAAATTGCTGCAAATATTAAAAAAAAAACCTGCTGCAACTATTAAAATAAAACACCAATCCAAATTTACATTAACAATCCAAATACAAATTAAATACATCCCAAGTTTACAAACCAAATACCAAACATACTACCTACCAGGCTACCATTGGAAAAATACAAGAAAAACCTACAAATCATACTTCAGTCGTCCAGCTAACCAAATAATATACCCTCCTCCAATCCAGCCATTTAATGTCATATTGCCATCTTGGGGAACATCATATACCGCAGCTTCAGGATCCATAATTTCTTCTATGTACACTCTTTTTTCTCCAGGAGACACTTCTCTGCCATGGCACATATTTACACTGTCGTCCACAAACCCCTTAGCAACCTCTCGTTTATCTCTACTAAGCAATGTGACTTTGCGTAGTTCACTTGATGACCCAAAAGCATTAACTGTCTCACGAGGGGATTCCATTGGATGTTTACCGGAAGTTGAACCGACCACACTCCTTGGAGTATATTGGCTTGGAGTACATCGGGACATTGCCTGTGCAGTACAACACAAACAAATTTAGTAATTTGTTCTCAAGGACAAGATGTCGTGACAACAAAAACTTACCAAAATGTAATTTATAGGAATAAGTTTCTTTTCAAGGACAAGATTGTTCTTGATGTAGGTGCTGGCACCGGAATTTTATCCCTCTTTTGTGCTAAAGTAGGGGCAAAGCATGTTTATGCGGTATGAATTACAGATTTATACATTTTGTAATTGTAATTACTAACTAGTTTATTAATGAAAAATAAAAAAGATCAGTTAATACATTTTGTAGGTGCTGCTTTGCTTTGCAGTTAATAAACTGTATTCAGACCTGGACTTAATTCTCAACTAATTCGTTATTTTTCTCCATGTATAAAGTTATAACAGTTTTGAAGGGAACATGCTAAACACTGTCTTGTTTGCCCAGGATAAGTGGCTAGTAAGTTGCCGTCCTATTTTCTTAGCACCCGTGATTCTAGTTTTGTGTGTTAAGATTTTAAGATGCTGCAGGAAACTTCCAATAATTATGTTCTTTCTCGATCTCTTTGACATTATAATGTTTTGAAACTTTTACATTTTTCTTTACAAGATCAGGGGGCTCTACTCATAAAGTTAAGTTACTTACCAGTCTGTTTATATGACCTTAAGTTTTAAACTGAACACTTTCAGTGTACATACTATACATGTCCTTAGGACTTAGGTTTTAAACTGAACACAATAATCAGACCCCTTCCTTGTAAGTAAGAACAGACCATAATCTAGCTGAAAGGGATTGTGCACACACATATGTTTAAACCATGACACGTATATTTAAAACACATAAACTACACATGTAAAAAACAATTACTGATCCAAGCTAGGACAAGGAATATAAATAGTCTACATAAGCAGCAGGATACATATTTTAAAAAAAAACAAACTGACCTTGAGCAATGTTTTGACCTCCTCCATGTCTGCCTTAAGTCCCGCCATTTCCGCTCCAAGTGATTGTGATGGGTTGACCGAAGCAAGTGCAAGAGAAGATGAATATAGTTGTTTCTTCGTGCTACACGAACTAACTCCTCGAACCCGATTTTTTTTGTCCTCGCCAAGTACTTGGCTCAATGCATCGGAACTAATATCATCCGTTGGGACTCCAGATTCAAGCATTTGAACATGAATTTCTTTGACTTTTTCCTGCATTTATTCAAGCAGGAAACAAGCTTATATTTAATTAAAGATAAATAAACTGATGCAAAAGGACACACGTATAAATGTGTTGATGACTACTCACGTATGTTTCCTTTGCACTTTCCAAAGGAGTTCCATCCTTGTGTTCATGTCCAGTGAGCCAATCATCAACCCGACACCGCTTCTTCGTAGGATTTTCTTTTTCCTACAAAAATCAGCAGGTAATGTTAACAAATATAGACTACAAATATAGACAGGTGGTAATTTATGAATGATACGTACCTTTTTGTAATGTATCTGTGAGTAAGTTTGCCTACCAACTGCCACACCTACTTTATTTAAGCTCCTATTGATCTTATATTTTGCATTTTTTTCCTTTACTTCCGGCATAAACTCATGATCGACAAATTGGACCCAAAGATCGGCACTGACAGCAGGTGGGACGTTTCCCTTGGCTTCTTCTATGTTCGAAGCTTTAGCCAAATATTCTGTCCGATATTTGCCTCTAACACTCCTAAGTTTTTGTGGATAAAGTGCCTCCACGATTGGGCGAGCAACATGGCCGTCTACACTAAACTCAAACTGCTCCTGTAATTAATAATATTTATCCTGTCAGTATCCAGAAAAAATATATACATAGTACAATTTACCTTGACTAAATATATACAGAGTGCAATTTACAAAGAATTTATAGTGTCTCAACTTGCAAACTTCGAGGAAACTATCTATATAATAAACAGGGCAAAGCAATCAGTAAAGATAAAAACATGGATGGTATTCTCAACTTGAATTTGAGATGAGCATTTTCAAAGATTCTAATTAAATATATATATATATATATATATATATATATATATATATATATATATCCCCTGATGATGATAAGGGAGAAGAGAAGAAGCGGTGTAAATTACTAAAACTCTTTTTGTCAATTTGTTTTAGTCTTTAAAGATAGTCAGCTAGGTATCTTTACTTTCACAAATACCACACTGTCTAATAGGAGGTTACAAAGGCGGGAATTCCACAAGTACTTGTATAAAATAAAATGATGGTTAATCAATAAGCAAACTTTACTCAATGGGGACAGCAAAAAGGTTATACTGATTACAATAAAAGGGCTTAGCAGATAAGAAGTAATTATCACCTCCACAGCAGCATCAAACGTAAGAAGTACAGAAACGTAAGGACTAAATTTTGGACATGATGGCGCTGTCATCTGCAAATGATAGAGAGAAGAGAAGAGAAGCAATGAGGAGTGATAAAAGATGGTTTCTGGACGACATTGTTAGTGACAGAAGATGGGAGAGATACTATAGCATAAGCTTTACACAGATGGAGAGATGGGCTTTCCTTTAAGCCGAACACTGGAGAAAAGAAGGGAATTTTGATGAAACTCCCTTTTAAGGGTCTGTTAGAATTTGGAGATATTTCAGAGGGCCTGTTAAGAAAAATTCTTCTGTGCCAAGAAAGGATAGGTGCAGCATGTATCTCTTTTTTCGACGGCTATCTTAGTTAATGTGTAAGAATGTAAGTTTTCAGTTTGTTGAAGACTATTGTACATTAAGTTGTACCTTTTGCTCCACATAATTATGTAGTTGTAACGCTTGGAAGCTCTTAACAGTTTGCAATTAGCTTTTAGTAAATAGGGTTTACCACCATATTGAAGAACAATATGGAGGAGGGGGTCTGCTAGCTGCATTTTCATCACAACCCGGGGAATTAATGTAAATCCTATCTGCTGGCAGTAATCTACTTTCAAGAAAGCTAACTGACATTTCTCAACATAGAACTATAGAAGTGTACACTCCGAGCACAATTTGCTGGCAGCAAGCGAATAATAAGGCAAAGTAACCATCATTGTGATGTGTTTCTACAATTTACGGTGGGATGTTCACCACACCACTTAATTTCACACGGGCCTGAGTTCTTTTTTAGACATATACATACTTGAGGACAAGGAGCTGGAATTCTACCACGTGAAGGAACTACAGTGGAAACAAGGATAGGTTGCTGCGTTATAAAATAATGAATTAACTGTCACCAGCTCCATGTTCATGCATTGACAATAGCTTTTGTTATATATACAGAGTGCAATTTACCTTGATCTTGCAAGCATGAAAACAGTTTGTTCGAGTATAATCAAATGGAATGTCAATATCTGGAAAGTAGAAGTACCATTAATGATGTCCAAATGGAATCCTTGAAGGTAGATGGCACTTTGCGGAAATCAGGAATGTTAATGGGAATGTGGAGCCTGACTTGATCTCCGACGGCGGTTTTGAATTGGGCAGCATTTGGCCCAACAATATCGCCAGTACTCGGCCAGAACTCCACAAGGCGTTTTCCCCCTGGACCTATTATTGAGGTATTCCTGGCTGATTGAGAAACACTGTTCGAACCTCCTGCTTCTGCTTCCATTACTGCAGAAACAATAACAGTCAGGTTAGTTAGGTTAGCTCAAACAAATTATTAAAGAGAGTTTGTTATAGAGAGAGAAAGAGAGTTTGTTGGGAGGGAAATTCAATATTTCATTTCATAGTGGAAAATGAAAACTACGTACATCAGGTATTTATAAAGTTCAGCACACACATACTAGTACACACAAAAGTACCCTTAATGACTACTACTGACTACTACAGCAATATTAGCCTATACTGAATCAACGACGTGGTTCTAACAATGCTCTAAACTGAGGTTGATCTGCGAGAGTATACTGAATGTCTTCCGGTTTTGGTGCTTCTAGCATGTCCACTTTGCTAGTCATTCGCCTTGGTGAATGTATGACCACCCACCAATCAGGATTTTTCAGGTCCCTCGAATAGAACACTTGCTGGGCTTCTTTTGCGCAAATGACTGGCTCATCTAAAATATTGTTGGAACTCTTGAGGCGATTAAAATTTACCACCACCAAGTTAGAGTCTGGGCATAGCTTACATCCATTGGCCTTATCCTCCACTCTAACCCAATCACAATAGAACACCACTTCTTTGAAATTAGTGTAATTCACCTCAAGTATCTGTTTGATGACTCCATACCACATAGCAGATGCATCGATAGGATTTTTATCTTTCCTACTTGATGTAAATGTAGTAATTGCATTGATACAAACACCACAATCTTGCGTAAGAACAGTCTCATCATGAGATTTTGTGGAAAACACATAACCATTGATGCGATACTTTCGAAAAGATTTACATGCGAACAAAGGCCCTCTAGCAAAGAACCATAAATCATGTTTAGTGTCACCGTTCTTCAACAACTACATAGAGAAGAAATCATATTTCAGCAAGTGAAAATAACAAGTATCCCTCATAATGTATTATTTTTTTTTACAAATACCTTAGTATATAACCAGACAATAAAATCTGTTTGTATCTCTACTTCTGTCTTTGTTATCCCTTTTCCTTTGCTAGATTGCAAAGACTCGCGATACTCACTACAAGTTATTCAAATAATTTAGTATATATGTGTGAATTAATTAATGAGAAAGCAAGCACACGTGCGAAGAACAAACACCTGTAGTGATCGTCAAGTCCATCGACTTCCAAACGGAATAGTAGCCATCTACGAATTTGAACAAATTGGGCATCCGACAAAACAACATCTTTACCTTCAAGCACAGGTCCCTCGTCATCATCATTTCCATCTAGAAACACTTGACCTGTGGTTTTGTGTTGTGAATTTGGAATGTACTCCATTGCATACCTAACAGACTCTCTGACAAGGTATGACTCTGCAATCGATCCTTCAACATATCGTTTGTTACTGGGTATATCTTTGCACTCCTTCATTGACCTAATTAATTACTAAACTCATGAATGAATACATTTATTAATTTAAAAGCAAGGATAACAAAAAACTGGATTGGAAGAAGTAATTAATTTACTGCTCAAACGGATACATCCAGAGAAAGGGGGCTGGTCCACACATCAATGCCTCATCAGCTAGATGCACAATAAGGTGAACGCTAATGTCAAAGAATGATACTGAAAAGTATTTGTTTTCCAGCACGCACAATGCCTCTACAACCATGTACTTGGCATCTTGGATTTCTCTTCGACTTACAACTTTCGAACACAGAAGGTTAAAAAACAGGCTTATCTGATGTAGAGCTCTCCGTAATTCAGGATGAGTTGGAAAAGCATGTTGAAGTAGCACGGGCAAAAGATATTGCATAATCACATGATAGTCGTGTGACTTCATTACAAGCAAACCGGGTGGATCAAGACTGACAATGTTACTCAGATTAGATGAAAAACCTGATGGGAGCCTCAAATTTTTCAAAGTTTTAAGGAAATCCATCTTCTCTGCTTTAGTTAGGCAGAACGGTGCTATAGGCTTAACTTGTTTCCCACTTGCAGCATCAGTTTGCATCCATTGATCCCGATGTATGCCAAGTTCCCTCATATCCTCTCGTCCCTGGATAGTATCTTTTGATTTGTCCTTCTTACCAAGAATCGTGTCTAGTATGTGCTCTGCAACATTCTTTTCAGTGTGCATCACATCAATGACATGACGAACTTTGTGATGGATCCAGTAAGGAAGATCAAACAATATAGACTTTCTATACCATGCCGATGTAACTTCGTGGACTCTCTTCCGCTTCTGACCAGGTATGTACTTCACATTACTCAACGTTTGCAAAAGTTCATCGCCATTTAATCGTTCTGGAGGAGTTCGAAGCTCTTCTTTCTTGCTACCCACTAGTCCCAAGTACTTGCCTTTCCTAAATGGGTGATTGGCTTTAAGGAATATGCGGTAATCTAAGTATACATTCTTCCTGCTAGACTTTAAATATATGGAAGGAGTATCGTCACCACAAATAGGACAAGCTTTGTAACCATGTGTAACGCAGCCCGCCAAGTTTCCATATGCAGGAAAATCATGGATCCCCCACATAAGCATAGCCCTCAAATTGAAATTTTATTTTAAGTTCATGTCATAAGCCGGCACTCCTATCCACAACTCTTTCAACTCATCGTACAAAGGTTCAAGAAAAACATCAATGTCTCCTTTTGGTGCCTTTGGACCAGGTATAAGTAAAGACAACATCTGAAACTCTGATTTCATACACATGGAAGGGGGGAGATTGTAAGGCACAGTGATAACAGGCCAACAGCTATAACTAGTAGACTGAATGCCACGCGGATTAAAACCATCGGTTGCAATTGCAAGCCTGACATTGCGCTGCTCATTAACGGATATCTGACTTATTAGTAACAGATATATCCGTTACTAATTAGTAACGGATATATCCGTTACTACTGACATTAGTAACGGATATATCCGTTACTAATTAGTAACGGATAATTTAATTAGTAACGGATATATCCGTTACTAATTAGTAACGGATTTGGACATTTAGTAACGGATATATCCGTTACTAATTAGTAACGGATATCTGACTCATTAGTAACAGATATATCCGTTACTAATTAGTAACGGATATATCTGTTACTAATGGGTTTTTTTTATTTGTTACTAATTTGCCAGTTTGGTGTAGTGAGAGGTTTCCAAATGCCAAATTTGAGCACAAACGGAGCATTTTTTAGCGTTCTAGAGGGTCTTGAAATCACCTAAGGGGTTCAGGCCTTCACAAGACCTGACCAAGGTGACCTAGTCGGCCAACCCTGGTCGGCCATTCGGCCAAGGGGACCTGGTCGGCCACCCCTGGTCGGCTGGGCCCCAAATTTTTTTTTCTTTTTTTTGAATTTTGGCCAAATTTTGACTAATTGACTTTGACCGTTGACTTTGACTTTTGACTTTGACTTTGACCAAAACCAAAACTTGTTTCAAACTCCCCTCCTTGTTTCTAGAGTGAGTTTACAACACCTTGGTTGATTTTGTGATCCTTAATCACAAACAACCTTCTTCTTAGTTTTCAGGACCTTTTGGGTTTTAACTTGTTCTTGAACTCTTAGTTTCTAATAACCTTGGGCTATACTATGGCCCTTGACTTGTTGACACCATTCCATACTTACAATAGGGTTTTTTGAACAACCTTGGCCTTGCCCCCCTTGCCATGGAGGTCTTTGTTCCTTTATTTGGCTTATATAGGGTTTTTCTCTTGTTTTCAACACCTTACTTCAAGTCTAGGGTGCTATGGTCAGTTTTTATCCTTGATTTCATACTCAAGGACTTTAAAACTCCTACATTGTTTGTAAGGCCATGCCTTGGCTTCATTTTATTCAAAGCTTCCTGAATTTTAGGCCTTGAGTTCAATCAACCGGCTTAATTCAGGACATACAACCTCGTTGGCCCTCTGGGCTTATATTTTAGGCAGGTTTTCAAAACTCCCACCATTTTCTTAGAATCTATTTTCTATATTTCTATAAAGTATTAGCTTTTTAACTAATCTTTCTACTTAGTGCCTTAATCATGGATTTTTGGCTTAATCCTCCGTTTAGGCTCGTTAAGCATAAGTTAGTTCAACCTCTTAGGTCGTTAACTATGTTGCTGCTCCAGCCTGCATTTTCATTCGTTTCTTTCGTTTATTTTCACGAATTAGATCGTTTATTTGACCCAATTCCGAGTTCATAACGCCTTTTTCCTGCTGTTTTCGGCTATTTAACCTGTAAACGCGGGTCGTCGAAAAGATGACCTGCTATGAGGGGTTGCTCATTTCCTTATAAAAGAGTTGGAGTGGAAGTCATTCTTCACATTTCCATCTTCTTCCAAAGAAAATTTCTTTCTGAAGAGCTCTCAAGATTCAAGCACCTATTTCAACTTCAAACAAACCTGATGGCAAGTGAAGGTGGTCAGAGCACCGTAGTCCCTTCTAAGTCCCTTCTCCAAGCAATTAACAGGAGGACCAAGGACAAGAACAGGAAAGGTAAGGTGTTTCCTCCTCGTTATCAATTAACTTTACCCCAACTCTTAGAAGAGCCCGGGGATGTGTTTCCAAACAATGCTGAATTTGACTCTTTCATATTTCCTAGCACTTTAGGCATAGGAGATATTAACGACCTACTCAAATATGAATTTCCTTCTGGTTTGAGACTCAGAATCCCTTCACCGGGAGATAGGACTTGTAATTGGCACCCTGAAAATTTATATGTGTACAAAGGGGCTATCACAGCTGGCCTTAAGTTTCCGGTTCACCCATGGCTTGTTAGGTTACTAGCTGAAGTTAAAATCAACCCGTGCCAACTATATCCTAACTCCTGGAAATTTATATTCATCTTTATGGTTGAATGCATCATGGGAGGCGTCCGCCTTAGCATTCCTTTATTTAGACATTTGTTTGCTTTCAAAAATAGCCCTGTTACTAGGAAAGGATGGGTAAGCATCCAACATCGCACAAAGTCCCAAATGATTATCAACGCTGCCTCCGTGCCTGACTCATGCCACAATTGGAGGCACGAATTTTTTATCCTTAGGTGGAAAGGAGGAGATTGGGGTGAATTTTTCAGAACTAAATTCAACCACGTGAACGATGAGGGTGTTAGTGAGCTGCAGCTCTCAACTGAAGAAGTAGCCAATCGGGACTGGCTTATTTCAACCTTTCAAAACGCCCACTACCGCGAAGTTGTGACTGAGCATAACTTGATAGAGACCGGGCTTAGTAGTATCCCTCCCGAGGGTAATTCTTACTTTAACTCTTTTATTCTCATCATACTTGTTCTTATTTCAACATTGTTTTCTTTGTCTTTTCTTGCAGTTGCTGAGGAGATTGACAGTCTGCCGGGTCATGCTCCCCAGATTACTAAAAGGATGATAAAAAAGGCTGAGAAAGAAGCCAATCTTGATGATATTCCAGTTCCTGAATTCCTCCAACACTGCTCAAAGGCTGGGAAAAGAATCAGGAGCTCGGACGGGAGTATGAAGACTGCATTCATGCCTGAGTGGGGGATTTTCAAGCAGGACGCTATTCGAGATAGCCATCTCCTTGCTCAGGAATGGTCTCAGAATGCTATAGCCCCGGTTGACAAGGTTCACTTCGCAACAACAACGGACCTTGAGGAGAATGAAAGCTTGGGGGCATTTCATGCCTATAACATAAGCTTATCTCCTCTTATCTTTTATTACTCTTACTAAATATTGACCATCATGGTTTAACATAACTATTTCTTATGGTGTTTTATTCTTGTAGTTGAATGCTCATTTCCAGAATGCTATCCAGTTGGGGAGATCATATAAGGATAAGGAAAGAACCGCCCTCAAGGCTGCAGAAAAGCATCAGAAAGAGTCTCAAGAATGGGAGGCTAAATACTTCACCTCCGAAGACCAACTCTCATCCCTCAGGGGTAAGTACGCAGCCTTGGAGAACAGGACCCAGAACAACGAGGATTCCATCATCCAAAACTACTTGGGCTCGGATACATTCCTTGCCTTCATCGATGAACATGACAGGGAGGTCCAACCGGACAGTATGTCCATAGGTTGGGAAAAAGCTGTGAATAAGATTAGCCAAGACCACAAAGGGGTTGTTTTTCCTTCCTTCTATCCGAGTCCTTGGAAGATGACTGATGCTGATGACCTTGTTGAAGGTACTGGAACTTCCTCCCAGGCAAACAGGCTTGCTTCAGGCTCCGGGGCTAAGGCCACTTCGCAACATTCAGGATCCAGTTCTGGGAGGCACTCTTCGAGATCCCGAGGGAAAGACCGAAGTGACAGTTCAGGACGCCAATTAGCCGACCAAATTCGCGAGCCCAAATCGGTGAGTGTTACCAGTTCCTCAACTTCGACTTCCAAGAGTAGGGAAGAAGGTGAGACGGGGTCCTCCAGCGGAGAAGAAGCCCCTGTTCAGGTTGCTCCTCCTAAAGCCAAGAAGCGATTGGTGAAGACTGCTTCTATCAAGAAGTGATTATCTTTTAGGCCTTGCATGGCTTATGTTTGCCTCGTGTGGCCCTTATTCAGTTCTCGTTTTATCCTGACTTTACTCATGGTCCTTCATGGACTTATATTTTATTCGATGTTGTTTGTAACTTATAACTCTGTCCCCTAGGGGTATATTATCTACATGCTTGTTTCCTTTAATTCATACGTTCCTTTTTTACGGTACTTGGTCATCCTAGACTTACACACATCAGGTTTTTGGTACATCATTAAAATCACAGAAACGTAGAATAGAAAACAAACTTGTATTAATAACGTGAAATGGGCTCTGCCCTTACATAAAATGATAAGTTCTACTATGAGCAACATGCTCTGCAATGGTTTTACATAAACCTTATTTCTACTTCAATAGATAGGCTAAAAGCTAAGTCCTTACTAGGAGAGCTTAAACATAATAAATCTTGAGATTCGAGGCGTGCCAAGTACGAGGCACCTCGCTTCCGTCCAAGGTTTCCAACTTGTAAGAACCTCTTCCCAACGTTTTGCTGACTCTATACGGCCCTTCCCAATTAGGGGCTAACTTGCCTGTTTGTCCAACTCCAGATGCTTCTATCTTCCTTAAAACCAAGTCACCTTGTTTGGAGAACCTTTCTTTAACCCTATGGTTATAATAAAAAGATGCCCTCTTCTGATGTTCTACATTGCGGGCATTCGCTTCGTCACTGACTTCATCAATTAAATCAAGGGCAAACCTCATGCCTTCCTCATTGGTTTCTTGATCATATGCTTCCACCCTTGGAGACGTATGAGAGATCTCCACGGGCACTACTCTGCTCCATAGGCTAGCAAAAACGGAGTAGCTCCTGTTGTCACTTTACAGGTGGTATGATATGCCCATAGAATAGGCAGCAGCTCATCCACCCACGTGTTTCTTGAACGTTCGACCCTTTTCTTAAGTCCATCAAGGATAATTCGATTCGCTACCTCAGCTTGCCCATTAGCCTGAGGGTGAGCTACTGAAGTGAAGCGAAGTTCGATGGCGTTCTCCTCACAATACTTCTTAAACTCCTCATTGTTGAATTGGCGCCCATTATCCGTCACAAGGATTCGTGGGATTCCGTATCTGCAAATTACGTTCTCCCAGAAAAATTGGGCAACTTGCTGGGTGGTTATCTTAGCTAATGGCTTAGCTTCAATCCACTTGGTAAAATAGTCGATGGCCACTATCAAGAACTTCCTTTGTGCTGAAGCTACAGGGAAAGGACCTAGAATGTCCATCCCCCACATGGCAAACGGAATAGGAGAGTTAATCGATGTTAACATCTCTGGCGGCTGTCTGACAATCGGAGCGTGTTTCTGACACCTGTCACACTTCTTTACATAACTTTGCGCATCTGCCAACATCTGTGGCCAATAAAATCCCAGATGGGTGATCTTATGGGCTAGGGCTCTGCCCCCCAAGTGTTGCCCACAGATCCCTTCATGAACTTCCTTTAATGCTTCTTCTGCCTCTTGAGGCCTCAAACACTTTAGGTACGGGATAACAAAAGACCTCTTGTAAAGGATGCCTTGAATCAAGACATATCTCAATGCTCTCACTGATAGTTTCCGCGCCTCCGAGGCGTCTTCGGGAAGCCATCCCGTTTCCAAATGTGCCTTAATATGATCTATCCAACAACTTCCTATATCAATGGGTGCCACCAATTTCGAATTGATGGAAGGAGCCTTCAAGACCTGGAAGTAAACACTCCCTGCATAATTCTCTATCTCAGAAGAGGAGAACTTTGATAGGGCATCAGCCTTGATGTTCTCCTCCCTCGGAATGTGCTCCATATAGCATTCATCAAACTGAGTCATAACGGCTTTCACAACCCTTAGGTATTTTGCCATAGTTTAATCCTTGGCTTCGAACTCACCATTCACCTGCGATACTACGAGCCTCGAATCTCCACAAACTTTAAGGTTCTTGACTCTAAATATTCTGGCCAAGCCTAATCCGGCTATCAAGGCTTCATATTCAGCTTCATTGTTGGTTGTTGGAAAGTCCAACTTCAAAGCATATTCTACTAAAAACCCATCGGGGCTTTGCAAGACCAGGCCTGCACCACTAGATTTTGTTTTTGATGCCCCATCAAAATAGAGCACCCAATATTCCTTCTGATCAGGTGCAAGCTCCTCAACTTTGCCTTCGCCTTCCTGGCCTGACACTATCTCCTACCCCCCGACTTCTTGGTTGTCGATGGTACATTCAACCACGAAGTCAGCTAATGCCTGAGCCTTGATAGCTGTCCGAGGCTTATACGCAATATCAAACTCCCCTAGTTCGATTGCCCATTTAATCAGCCTTCCACTGGCCTTGGGGCTGTGCAATATACTTCTCAACTGCTAATCCGTCAGGACTTCAATCTTGTGTGCCTGGAAGTAAGGTCGTAGCTTCCTCGAAGCTGTTACTAGTGCCAAAGCAAACTTCTCAATTGGTGAGTAATTCAACTCAGCTCCATGCAATACCTTGCTCACGTAGTAGATAGGCTTTTGAATCTTGTTTTCCTCTCGAATAAGAACGGCACTCAGTGCTTGTTCGGATATCGCTAGGTATAAATATAGGGTCTCTCCAGGACTAGGTTTGGCCAACAACGGGGCCTCAGCCATGTACTTTTTTAGCTGTTCAAAAGCCTCTTGGCTTTCTGAAGTCCATTCAAAATTCTTCACTTTCTTCAAAGCCTGAAAGAAAGGCAAACACTTGTCGCCAGACCTTGAGATGAACCTTCCCAATGCGGCTATTCTACCAGTCAACTTCTGCACGTCCCTCACAGAACGAGGTGGTTCCATATCGAGGATTGCCTTAATCTTATCCGGGTTGGCTTCAATGCCCCGTTTTGAAACCATCAAGCCCAAAAACTTCCCTGATCCAACGCCAAAAGCACACTTGGCTGGATTTAACATCATCTTATGGTGCCTCAGCACTTCAAAGGCCTCTCTGAGGTGTTCAACATGGTCTGCTGTAAATAAGCTTTTGACCAACATATCATCAACGTAGACCTCCATGGTTTTCCCAATCAGATGGGCAAATATCTTATTTACCAGTCGTTGATAAGTAGCTCCTGCATTCTTTTGTCCAAAAGCCATGACAAGGTAACAAAAAACACCAAAGTCAGTTATGAAAGATACCTTAGGGATGTCGTCTTTGTGCATCCTAATCTGGTTGTAGCCACTGAAACCATCCATGAAACTCATCATTTCATGCCCTGCCATGGCATCTATCAGTGTGTCAATCCTTGGTAAGGGGAAGCAATCCTTAGGGCACGCGTCATTCAAATCGATGAAGTCTATACACATCCTCCACTTTCCGTTGGCTTTCTTGACCATCACAGGGTTAGCCAACCATTCAGGGAACTGAATCTCCTCAATAAAACCAGCTTCCAAGATCTTGTCCACCTCTTGCTTAATGGCCTCTTGCCTTTCCGGAGCAAAGTTCCTCTTCTTCTGTTTTATTGCCTTCCGCTTGGGGTCGACATTCAACCTGTGAGTTATGAGTTGGGGGTCTATCCCTGGCATATCAGCTGCCGTCCAAGCGAACACATCTCCGTTTTCTTGTAAGAATTCTACCAACTTGCCCTTCAAGGGTTCTTTTAAAGACGCTCCAATGTACGTAACTTTATCAGGGTCTCGAGAATCCAGAGGTATAGGAACCAAATCTTCTGCCGGTTTCCCGCGGTATTCATCATCCCCTCGGACATCCATGTCTTCTATCGGGAGGACCTGCCCCCTACTCCATCAGCTCTTAATGCGGCCACATAACAACTTCTGGCCATATTTTGATCTCCCTTCTGTTCTCCAACGCCATTCCTGGTTGGAAACTTAACTTTCATATGATAGCTTGAGGCAACAGCCTTAAACGCGTGAAGTCCAGTCCTTCCGAGGATCGCATTATACGTGGATGCTGCTTTGATTACCAAGAAATTTAACATCTGAGTAGCTTCCTTGGGCTCATGTCCAATAGTAATCGGTAGCTGGATGGTCCCTTCAACATTGGATTCGACTCCATTGAACCCATATATAGGCATACTGTTAGGAGTCAACTGCGAGTCGTTGTACCCCATCTTCACAAATGCGTCATGAAACAAAATATCGACAGAAGCACCATTGTCTATCAAGACTCACTTCACCTCTGAGTTTCCAATTACCGGGGTTATGACCAACGGGTCGTCATGGGGGAACTTTACCCCTTCCAAGTCTGAATCATCAAAACCAATTACTACTTCAGTTTTTTCACGTTTTGGGGCCTCTCCCACGATGTGCATCACCTCCCTGGCATATGCCTTTCGAGAGTTCCTTGTCGTACCAGCCGTAGTCGGGCCTCCCCAAATCATGTTAATAACTGGCCCTCGTTGCTGGGGGTTACGATCACGATCGTTATCCCTTCTATCATTATCTCTTCTATCATAGTCTCTCCTTTGATTTCCACGGTCTTCGCCTTTCGTGAACCTGCTCAACTTTCCTTTTGGGATCAAGAATTCGATTTCGTACTTGAGTTGCCTACAATCATCGGTGTCATGTCCTATATCCTTATGGAACCTACAGTATTGATCCTTGTTTCTCTTCGCGGGATCACCCCTGAGTGGCTTCGGCCATCGGAAATCCTTGTCTTTCTCAATATCCATCAGGATTTGACTCCTAGGGGCATTCAACCTCGCGTATTCAGAGAACCTTGGTCCCAAATTTTTCTTAGGGGCAGAGTCGGAGTCCTTGCTAGTCCGGGGATATTTGTCCCTAGCATCGTACTCTTGCTCTTGCTTCCGCTTTCGAAATTTCCGTTTCCTCCATTCGTTGTAGGGGCTTCTGCCTTCCTCATGCTCTCTTCTGCTTTTATGTATTTACTCGCCCTTCTTTGGAGCTCAGTCATGCTCTCATGGGGATGTTTTGCCAACGACATCTGAAAGTAGGTGTTCGTTGTTCCATTCTCCAGGGCTATCATAGGTACCTTGTTCTCCAGGTCTAGGACATTCAATGTCTCCTTGGTGAAACGCTTGAGATAATCCCTCAGGTTCTCATTCTTCCCTTGTTTCACTTGCATGAGAGATGCAGAGATTTTTTCATGAACTTTCCCTTGTCTCAACTCCTTGAAGGAGCCAATTGAGTTTGCGGGCAACCGGCTATACCATCTTTGAGCCATGCCTGCCAGGGTTTGAGGGAACGCCCTACACTTAAGAGCGTCGCTGGCAGGTTGTAACAACAGCGCGTTTGAGAACGTCCTGACATGATTCGAGGGATCACCCGTTCCATCGTATGGTTTTATCGTGGGCATCTTAAATTTTTGGGAAACATGAGCGTTCATCACCTCCTAAGTGAACGAGGGTGTGGGATCGTCAGGGTCTCCGAGTGGCATCAGGTCTTTGGGATCACCCCTGGGGGTTTCCACCCTTGTAACTCCTCCAGTTGGGGCATCCGCCCTTCTTTGTCTCCTTGAAGATCTTTCCAAATCAATAAAGGGAATCTCCCTCAGAGTTGGAGGGGGCCTATTCTGATTCAGCCTTGCTTGCTCCTTGGCTATATCGTCCTTCAGCCTTTGGATCTCAGCCTCATGGGCCTTGATTCTTTCAGCGGCTGTTTGAGGAGGTCCATCATGAATTCTTCGAGTCCTTCCCATAGGCTCCTTGCTTGCACGTCGCCTCCTCGGGGCTTCATCACGATCATCATCCTCAGATGAAGAATCATCAGTATAAGGTCCGGAGTAATCATAATACCCTTGCTCAGGAGGGGCTAAACCCCTAGCATAGGGAGGCTGATACGACTCAGCTATCTGTAGATCGTGACCACTTGGTCCAGGATCCCTACGATTTGGAGGGTAGTTAGGCAATCCGTATAACGGATCGGTGTTCACGGGGAGTAAAGTGACGGAGATCTGAACTCCTGAGAGTGGGGGACGGCTATTTAATGGTGAGACCACCATCTGAAGCTGATTGGTCTCACGTCCTGGATGGACGTCCACTGGTAAGGTTCTCTCAACATGGGGATTCGTCCCTATGGGTTGAGAAACTTGAGGCTGAGTGGTTGTCTCTGTTAATGGGGGTACATACCCTTGCTCCGTAACAACAGGTGGAGCGGTGGAGATGGCTGGTGGATCAGAAGTTATAGGAACATTCTTGGATGTCATTCTTCGTGTGTTAACCATGGTTGATGTTGTTGTCCCACAGACGGCGCCAAATGTTGTGGAACAAAAAGTAAGGTTGTCAAATTGCGGCTAGGGTTCGTGAGCTTCGTGCTTTAATGGCTGCACTTGTGTTACCATGACCTAATTCGGGTCTTCACAAGATGCCTACGTATCTCAATGTCGAGAATCAAGCCAAAAAACGTAGTTCTGAGATGAGGGGTCTGGCCCTTTATATAGGCTGTAGGAGCCTCAGAATCGTAGTAGGGTTTGGAGACTTGGTGGACAAGTCACCGTTATTGAGGAAGGTTCTGACTCCTTTCTTATAGGAATTAGTTTCCTTGTTGGATTAGGTGCCTTGGAGGCTACACAATATCCTTGGGATATTCCAGAACGTTCCTGGTTTCTAGAACGTTCCTGTTTTGTGGATCAGGCCCGTGTTATAAACAAGCTTGTACCGGGCGTCCCCGGTTTGGGCTGTTCTTTTTGGGCTTAACCACTAACCACGAATTTAATGCCCAGCTAGGGTTTTGGGCCTCATTTATGAGCCAATAAATACTATATTAATTATGTCTTTAGGGATTATTTTTCACCCATATCATGTTCGAACAAAAAACTCTAATTTACTCACATATTTACATTTTTATAAATCTAAAGATTATATATGATGTAATTCTAATATTTTTCAAAATGTAATCACATTTTATTATTTCAGTGAAATATAATTTTATTTATGATTTCAATAATCTAATATCTTTTACCTATAAGGAGACGAATGTTAACAAATTCAAATTTTTCATCTAATCTGAGTTACATTTATGTATAATTTATAATTTTATTTTCTATAAATAATAAATTCAACAATTTATTTACACAAAAGCTAAAAATAGGAAAAGGAAATAGGATAATAAAATAACAGGTGATTTATCTAATAATATTTTTAAAATAAACACAGAAATTAGAGTGGCACAACTGTTATGTTATGAAATTTGTACTTAGAATTTAAGGGTTCAATTCCCAAAAATAACATAAATTTAACTAATTTTTGGATTAATTGTAGGGGAATGATATTTTGGTAGTTTTTCAATAAATAGGGGCAAAATGGTAATTTCATAAGCATTTTTTGGTAATTTTTACCCTTGTGTTGACATTTAATATATAATAATAGATAATAGATAGATTGATTTTTGTGTAATATGAACTAGCGTAAAAGCACGTTGCGAGATACGGGCACAAAACTAATTTCTCGTTCGAAATTTTACATATATTGAAATAATTTTGTAATTAAAACTACGATAAACCATAAAATTTTGATTTATCTCATATTTTTATAGTTATTTTGCATTATTTTATACCTATTTCTTGAACCAAATTTTATATAATTTGATTAGATTTCATAAATGGATTAATATTCATACGATAATAATCACATAAATACCTATAATTGCTAAATTATTATTTTAATTTTGAATTGCGTGAAATGAACCTCATCAAATTGAACATTTGAGTATAATATAAATAATTATCTTGGTAAATTGTCCGTATATAATGGAGGCGCATGTAAACTCATTTGATGTTGTTGTAAAAAATTGATGGTATATGTAAAACTATATTTTCAGACATATTACAAAATCTATTAATATTGAGCAAAAGTCATCCATCATGTCCTTGTCTCAATCATTTTTTTTATACATATATATACATTTATACACTTTTAAACTTATATGTTCAGTTTTAATCTAATGTTTATTACACAATATCAAATTACGCAATACCCAAGTTCAATTAAAAATTGGGTAAATTGAACTATTTTATATAATATAATTTTAATTATTTCAATCAAGTAAAATATGATAAAACGATCTTAACGACCCGTACATGTATAAGAATTCTAAATATTTTTTTAAATTTATCTTATATTGATTAAAGTATATATTATAAGGCTACCATTATATATATATATATATATATATATATATATATATATATATATATATATATATATATATATATATATATATATATATATATTGCCCAATTTAATACTCCCTCTGTCCAAAAAAGATTGACACACTTTCCTTTTTAGGAAGTCATAAAACTAATGAACCTATTATACTTACTATTTTTGAACACTACTTTTCACTATTACATCCACAACTTCTCCATTTTATAAACTTTTTTACACTATTACAGCCACTACTTTCCTCCACTATCTCACATCTATTATTAAATATTGACAGGTCCTACCACTTTATCCACTTTTCAACTAACTTTACTCTTTTTTACTACATTTTCTTATTCTCCGTGAAAATCAAAGAGGTTCAAACAATTCGGGACGGAGGGTGTATATTATATAACAATTCATATGTATCATAAATTATAATCGAGTTATAGTATAATTGGTCATTGTAAATAATTATTGCACTTTTGTAATATTTATGATTCAAAGATAATTTCTATCGTTTTGATTTAATTTGAATATTAACGTATGTTATTTTTAAAAATAACAAATACCAAATTTTTAGAGTTCCCATCTTTTTAGCATAATTTTAATTATTTTTCGTATATGTTTAAAATTTTATGTTTTTAGACCAATCATATATTTAAATCAATAAAAGTCTAAATAGTTGTTCGACCAAAACCCTCTAATATGACTCAAATATTCAAAATTTTATGTTCGTAAAAGTTAAGTGATGCGATTATTAACTGTGTATGATTTGATAATTAAATTTACATTTTTCTTAAAATCAAATCTTATTTTTTATTTCAATGATTTAATATCTACATGGAGACGCATGTAAATAATTAAATTTCACTGATTTCACTAATTTTTACATAAGTATTGAAGGATTTTTTTTTTTTTTTGTAATTTTCAAAAAGAGTTGGTAATCTTTCTCCTTATGATGAAATTTAATATATAAATTCATTAATTAAAAGATAATATATGTCAAACAAAAGCTGGATAGTTGTGATGAATAACATATATTGCTTCCATATAACCATGAAGATCGTCACCCATTCTCAGGCGCCAATTTTAAATACTAATGTATTACTTTTGTGGGTATGAAGTTTTTGAGAGCTAAAAGCACTTGTGCAGATGTTTAAAAAAACAGAGAAATAAGGACAAACCGGCGAAACATATACTGAAACTAAAATTGGAAAAGAGTGAAGAAGAAAAATTAAAATGACACAGTGTTAAGGAAAATTTCCTCTATATCATATTAATGAAGTAAGTTGCCACTGTATTTGTTTGTACAGTATCATACGGATGTAAGCCTTGGGAGAAAACTCAAGGTTGTTTAACATTAAAACATAACCCTGATGCACGCATGTCAATATTAAAAATCTGTAAAAATCTATCTCACCTAAGTTAAATTGTACTTGAATGTTGAACTTTTTAACTATTTCACCAACATCTTTTTTAGGTACACAAACACCTGTAACAAAAAGCAAATTTAAGTCAGTTTCCTCACTGACAAATAGCTGTTTTCATTTACCAGACCTCTAGTACAGTAAGGTGATAACTTTACGTATTTATGAACACATAAGCATCCAAAGTTTAGAAAAAATGTAATAGAGGTGATTGAGGAATGCTAGTACTTAAGGCAAAATCTGAGTAAACCTTTTAGTATTATATATAATAATGCCTTTTAAAATTTATTTGTGTATTAAAATTTTGGAACCAGATGAATCCAACAATCATAACTTCACTATCAGGTGATTCAAAAGACCATATAATTGATATAACCAATATGTATCAGCAACAGTAGAAAACTAACTTACCATTATACAACCACTCAGACGTGTTGTGTATGTCAATTTTACGCATTATAGTAATTTGCTCATCATTATTACTCCCTTTCAAGGTAATCTTAATATGTCCAGATTCTTCTCCACGCTTGACAAAAGCTCCAATTGTCAAGGCCCTCCCAAGGAGCTGCGCATATATAAAAAGATCTCAACTTACACACGACCATATGTTACACAAAATGGAAAAACTTGTTCCCACGAAACTTTTTAAAAATACAATTGAATAATTTTGGGTTCATTTTGATCTAGGAAGCATGAGTGCGGGTGCGGGGGTGCGGGTGCGTGGTACGGGGATACGGGAGTTCGGAAAATTAAAAAATATGGGGATTCGGGTGCGGGGGGATACGGCAAATATTAAAATATTAAAAATATATATTATATATATTTTATATCATATATATATAATTTAAGAGTTGCATTTTAATTAAACAAAGTAATCAAATAAATAAGTTCAACTTCCTAAATAGCCAAATACATGCAATTTTAGTAACATGTTTCCATAAAGTAATCAATCAATTAAATTAAATTGATTATTACCACAATCCAATTAATCAATTAAATAATTACTTGCCTTATTACAATTATAAATCAAACGACCAAGATATACACTAGCAGACAATATTTATACAAATATACACACAAAGCAGAGAAGTAGATAGACACATATACACATAACTCATCGATTTGTTTTTATTTTTTTGCTATTCTGACGTATCCCCGCACCCCCATTTACGTATCCCCGCGTATCCCCGTCTCTGACGTCACCGATACGCCACGTGGCGTATCCCGTACGTATCCCCGCGTATCCCCGCGTATCCCCGCACTACAACGCACGGGATACGCAGTTCTTCCACCTGACGAAGTATCCCTGCTTTCTAGATTTTGATGCTCCAAACATTACTCATAATGTTAGTGTTAGTGTACTTCTAGGTAAATTTTTTCCAAATTTTTTTATTTTGTATTAAAATGTAAAATTCAAATTTTTGTACAAAACAAAAAAAATTGAAATATGTTATTTATAAGCATCTCTTCCATATATCGTAAAATGCATGCAAAAATAGGTGAAAACGATGTGAGTAAATTATAATGGTTGGTAAGATCGAAAATCTTTGACTCTAACTCGTGCACTATTTTTTTTAAATAAGTAATGACTACATTCTTGTTCGTTATATTTTAATTATAATTGATAGTAATTCTTTAGCCCGTGCAAGGAACGAACATATTCTAGATGCAAATTAATTATTAAATTTCATAATATATATGATGCAAGTGTATGTTAGTTAAATGTGCGATAAATAAATTTTGTTTATTAATTTAATGTGAAAATGACAAGAAGTGACTACGTTGAAACAAAGATGCACAAAGTACATATGCAAACAAAAATTTTGTTGGAAAATGTGAATGTTAGTCCCAGATTGACAAGTCATTTTAAGCCATAATTTTGAGTAGGCGAATGGTGCGTGAGTGTAACAAGTAAACTTGGATTGTGTTCTCCTCCGAGAGAGCTATCTGAGGCATGTTTAATTACTCAAAATGGTATGGATGAATGAGATATGATAGCTCAAAGATGGTCCCTTAAGAGTGGAAATTTTGTTGTGAAAATTGAGTCCCATATTGAAATGGAAAAGAGTTTCTATTGCTTTATATAGTACAACACATGAGTAGTGTTCACTTGTGTTGGTTAAGTGTTGCTCCATTTCCTATGAGAGCGCGCAGGGGGTGCGAATTGTGGGGATTCGAGGAAAATCCGAGGCTTCACAAGCCTTCGGGCTTTTCGCGTGTGCGACTTGTGTACACAAATGCAGCAGAAAATTGGGCCGATTAAAACTGGACTAGTTTTGCTAATTATTATTTCCACTGGGCTTGGGCTTAAAATCTGACTAAGTTAATTAGAATTTTGAATTAATTAAGGTAAAATCAATTCCGTTTTTATAACGAATTTTTTGCCACCGACTTAATTAATTAACACGGTTAATTTAATTAAGGTAATTGCCACCGACTTAATTAATTAGCGTGCGGCTAATTAATTAGGGCAATTTTGTAGCACAAGTTTTTTAGCCTATAAATACTCGTCTAGAGCGTTAGGGTTATTCACTCGAAAACACACATCCTACTCTCATATACAACCTCTTCTCTTTCTCGGGTGATATTCTTGCTCTCGTCTCAAGCTTGTTGAGAGTGACGCTCTTCTATAGTCTCACTACAATCCGTTCTATCCTGGGAGGTGATTCGCTCACACATACAGTGAGGGCTAATACGCTTTAAGGAGATAGTCATGCACTAGACTTGGGTTTTTCGTTCCTTGTTTCCTCTTTTTTCTCTTTTAGTTATACACATAATTGTTACTCACTCATAAATATTATACTGTATGTATTTATCACAAATTGTCTAACAATTTTAAAGCGTATTATTATTATTATTATATCGTTGATCTGTACTTACATATTGGTTTGTTTGTTTGAGTGACAGACTTAATGGAGAATGAAATTGTGAACAACACAAACATGGTGGTTGATCCCAACGCACATGTTGTAATACCTAATGGGGGTCACCAGCCGCTGTCAACCCTAACGCACAGGTTACACCACCTGATGTGGGTTTGTCGATGGCTGGACATGTGCCTATGGGACATGTGCCTTTGGGACATACTGTCGTTGGACAGATTAATGTTCCGTTTGGATCGACTACGATAGGTTCGTTCCTATGAACAGACATGAGGTGACTACTAGTGTGCAAACATCGGTAGTACAGATGCCTGTTATGCCTATGGTGCCTAGTGCACATATTGCACCTATTGTGCCTGTTGTTCCTGCTATGCCTGTTGCATATGCTGAGAAACCTGAGAACTTCAATGGAACAAACTTCAAACATTGGCAGTAAACGATGTTGTTCTATCTAACCACAATGCATCTGGATCACATCGTCAAGGAGGATCCACCGTTGCTCACTGCTGAGAGTAACACGCAGACTGTGTATGTTGCTGATGCTTGGAAGCACTTTGATTATATTTTTCAGAATTATATGGTTAATTGTTTGGCTGACTCATTGTATAACGTGTAAAGTTCGAAGCCAATAGCTAAGGTCTTATTAGAGTCACTTGACCATAAGTATAAAACCGAGGACACTGGGGCAAAGAAGTGGATTATTGGCCGCTTTCTTGATTATAAGATAGCAGATTCTAGACTGTGGTCATCCATGGTATTCATGCTAAAGGGATGATCATAAGTGAGTCTTTCTAATTTGCTGTTGTGATTAAGAAGCTTCCACCTGGATGGAAAGATTTCAAGAACTACCTTAAGCATAAGCGAAGGGAGATGTCTATAGAGGATCTAATTGTTAGACTTTGCATTGAAGAAGACAATAGGGGATCCGAAAAGAAGATGAATGCTGCGACTAAAAAGGCAAACATGGTGGAACATAAGCCCAAGAAGAACAATTCTGGTAAAGGGGCAAACCTGGCACCCAAGGGAGGAATTTCGAAGGCGAAGCTTCAAGGGAAGTGCTACAACTGTGACAAAGTGGGTCATAGGTCTTTTGATTGTAGGAAGCCCAACAACAAGAAAGAAGCAAACATGGTCGATGATATCTCCAAGGAGATGGGTGACATAGACCTCTGTGCTACGGTCTTTGAGGTGAACCTAGTTAGCTTTAATCCGAGGAAATAGTGGATTGATACGGGAGCTAGAAGGTATGTTTGTTTAGACAAGGTGATTTCTCTAGCCTCAAAGCTTCTAATGTTGGTGAGAAGTTCTACATGGGGAATTTGGCAACTTCAACCATTGAAAGGGAAGGCACAGTGAATCTGAAGATGACCTCTGGGAAGAATCTAACTTTGAAGAATGTGCTTTATGTGCTTGATATTTGGAAGAACCTTGTGTCTGGTTCTTTATTGAATAAGCATGGCTTTCGTATTGTAATTGAGTTGAATAAAGTTATTTTGTCTAAGAATGGTATGTTTGTAGGCAAGGGCTATATAACCGATCGATGGGCTTTTTAAGCTTAATGTGATGTCCGTTAAGGACGATAATGAAATAAAGAATTCTTTTGCTTACTTGCTCGAGTCTCCTAATTTATGACATGCTAGATTATGACATGTTAATTATGACACTTTATGAAGATTAAGTATAAAAGATTACATACCAAAATTGAAAATCGATTCAAAACATAAGTGTGAAACATGTGTTGAGGCAAAATTAACGAGATCATCGTTTAAACATGTGCAAAGAAAACCCCAAGGTGCTAGACCTTATACATAGTGACATATGTGATTTAAAATTCGCTCCAACTAGAGGAGGAAATAAGTATTTTGTTACATTCATAGATGATTGTACAAAATACTGCTATGTATATCTGCTTAAAAACAATGATGAAGCTATAGATAAATTTAAAATCTATAAGGAAGAAGTTGAGACACAACAGAATGAGAAACTCAAAATGATACGAAGTGATCATGGAGGTGGAAATCTTGAAACCTTTAGAGAATTCTGTTCACAACATGGTATAATCCATGAGGTCAGTGCACCATACTCCCCTCAGTCTAATGGAGTGGCTGAGAGGAAGAATCGCACTCTCAAGGAGACGATAAATGTGATGTTGTTAAGCTCTGTACTTCCGCAGTCAATATGGGGGAAGCCATCTTAAGTGCGACACATATTTTAAATATGATGATACGGAAGAATAAGGATGAAAGACCTTATGAATTGTGAAGAAAAAGAAACCAAGTTATCAAAATTTGAAAGTGTGGGGGTACCTTGCAAAGGTACTGGTCCCTGCACATAAGAATGTGAAGATTGGTCCAAAGACTATGGATTGTATCTTTATCAGATATCCACCACATAGTACTGCATATCGATTTCTTGTACATGAATAAAAGATTCCTAAGATTCAAAAGAATACGATTATGGAGTCTAGGAATGCGTCATTCTTTGAGAATGTATTTCCTTATAATCCTAGAGTCGAATGCCCTATGACATCTAAACAACCTCATAAGTCTATAGTAGACGACAATGAGAATGATGAAAGTGAAGATGAAAATGTGGGGGTAGTGAGAAGGAGAAAAAGACAAAGGAAGGAGAAATCCTATGGGTCAGAGTTTCTGACTTATTTGCTCGAAGAAGGTGATCCTAAAACCTATAAGGAAGCGGTAATGTCACCTGATGGACGTATGTGGAAACAAACCATCAAAAGTGAAGTTGAGTATATTTTACAGAATCATACTTGGGAATTAGAGGACTTACCAACCAGTAGTAAAACACTAGGTAGCAAGTGGGTTTTCAAAAAGAAATTGAAACTTGATGGCACCATAGATAAGTACAAGGCCAGACTTGTAATCAAAGGATACAAGCAACAACATGGTCTTGATTACTTTGATACCTATTCTCTATTATCGAGAATAACATTTATAAGGATGATGTTTACTATCGCTGCAATGCGAAATTTGACTATACATCAAATGGATATGAAAACTGCTTTTCTAAATGGGGATATAGATGAGGAAATCTATATGGAACAACTTGAAGGATTTGTTGTCCCTGGAAAAGAAATAAAAGTCTATAGATTGGTGAGTGGCTTGAAGCAAGCGCCTATGAAATGGCATGAGAAATTTGATGAGGTTGTGTTAGCCAATGGCTTCAAGATCAATGAATGTGATAGTTGCGCCTACTACAAGGATAACGAAAACGGATATGTCATGATTACATTGTATGTAGATGATCTACTTATTACCGGTAGCAATGATAAAGTGATAAAATCTACAAAGGTCATGTTGAAGGCAAGATTCGACATGAAAGACATGGGACTAGCAAATGTAATTTTAGGAATTCAAATTTCTAGAACATCAGAGGGTCTCGCACTTAGTCAACCGCATTATGTTGACAAGATTCTTGAGAAATTCATAAGATAGCAAGAACACTTGTGGATTTAACTTTGCATTTATCCAAGGATAAAGGTGTAGGAGTCTCAAAGCTGGAATACTCAAGGATAATTGGAAGTATGATGTACCTTATGAGTTGTAGAAGACTAGACATTGCATACTCAATTAGAAAGTTGAGTAGATTTACAAGTAATTCAGGAGCTGATCACTGGAAAGCAATCATACGAGTACTAAGGTACTTGAGGGGAACCCGAGACTATGGTTTACATTATGGCAGTTATCCAGCAATACTAGAAGGCTATGCTGATGCAAACTAGATATCTAGCAAGAAGGCACTAAAGTCTACGAGTGGTTACATGTTTACACTGGCTGGAGCAGTAGTGTCATGGAAATCCTCCAAACAAACGGTGATAACTTATTTCATGATGGAAGTTGAGTTTGTGTCATTAGATAAATGTGTAGAGGAGGCTGAATACTTACGCCAATTTCTGGAAGATATTTCGAGATGGCCAAAGCCTGTGACTGCAATAGGACTGTACAGTGACAGTTAGTCTACTATTGGCAAAGCACAGTGTTTAATGAAAAGTCCCGTCACATACGATGACGACATAGTTCAATTAGACAGTTAATGTCAATCGGAATTATCACTATTGACTTTATACCATCAAAGGATAATATTACGGATCCACTAACCAAAGGGTTATCAAGAAAACTGGTTGAATAATCATCGAGAGGGATGGGCCTTAAGCCTATTGCTTAACGGCATCATGGTGGACACCAAACCATTGTTGATTGGAGATCCAAGAACTTGGTTTAATGGGCCAACTAAATTATGGTGACCAAATCACTGTGGGGGTAACTCCTGGTCTGTTCCTATGATGAGGAAACAGTGAGACCCATATAGTACGAGGGTAATCTTTCGAGCTTTTATTGATCTTTCGGTGAATACATGGAGTTCAAGATTTGAACGCATGGAATTTAGTTGAGTAAACACGAGTTACTCTTTAAGATTAAAAATTACCTATGTGGGTGAGAAGTGGGGCCACTTCAAAGGAGAATTACGAGACACAATTCTTTAGAAACTCCTACTAACTCCTGCAGAACCAAGATGATGTTCCATATCATGATAGCTGAATGAGTCTAAAAGGATATAGTGATAAGTATATCGTCATGTACACAAATGGTCGAATAGTTCAAAGACAAGCACGTCTACTGTCTACCAGTAAAGTCGGTATGCTTACTCAATTGAAGGTTCAAGAAGCATTCTCTACCTATCGTATGCTATATCTGATCGAAGAATATATCATCAAATCAAATTCTGTGTGTGTCCATCTGGTGTGTGCTACTACAATATCAATCTCATCCATGTATGGGATTTGTTGGAAAATGTGGGTGTTAGTCCCACATTGATAAGTCATTTTGAGCCGTAATTTTGAGTAGGCGAATGTTGCGTGAGCGAAACAAGTAAACGTGGATTATGTTCTCCTCCGAGAGAGCTAGGCATGTTTAATTACTCAAAATGGTTAAGGGATGAATGAGATATGATGGCTCAAAGATGGTCCTTTAAGAGTGGAAATTTTGTTGTGAAAATTGAGTCCCGCAGTGAAATGGAAAATGAGTTTCTATTGCTTTATATAGTACAACACATGAGTAGTGTTCACTTGTGTTGGCTAAGTGTTGCTCCATCTCCTACGCGGGCGCGCATGGGGGGCTGTTCGCATGTCTGATTAAAACCAGACTAGTTTTGCTAATTATTATTTCCACTGGGCTTGGGCTTAAAATCTGACTAAGTTTATTCGAATTTGGAAATAATAAAGGTAAAATTAATTTCATTTTTAATGAATTTTTTGCCGCCGACTTAATTAATTAATGCGGTTAATTAAGTAAGGAAATTGGTACCGACTTAATTAATTAGCGCGGCTAATTAATTAGGGCAATTGTGTAGCGCATAAGTTTTCTTAGCCTATAAACACTCATCTAGAGCGTTGGGGTTATTCACTCGAAAACACACATCCTCCTCTCATATACAGGCTCTTCTCTTCCTCTGGTGATATTCTTGCTCATCTCAATCTCGCTGAGAGTGATGCTCTTCTGTAGTCTCACTGTAATCCGTTTTATTCTGGGAGGTGATTCGCTCACACATACAGTGAGGATTAATATGCTTTAAGGAGACATTCACGTACTGGACTTGGGTTTTTCGTTCCTTGTCTCCTCTTTTGTCTGTTTTAGTTATATACATAATTGTTACTCACACACGCACAAATATTACAGTGTTTGTAATTATCACAGATTGTCTAACAAATTTATCCTACACAAATTTGCATTATCTAACCTACGGTTGTGTTGTTCATGTACAATGGATTCATATCTTGATAATGGTATCAGAAATTAAAAGCTACTCTATCGATAAAATGAAATAAAATAAAGCATACTATATTTTTATTTAATATATAAATTTAGATGGAGAGAAGATGTTTCTAACTTGCCAATTAATCTATAGCCAAAATAATATGATTAAACAATTTACTTTCATCTGTATTTTGCAGTTTAATGAGAAACCTCGAATGGAGGATAAAGGGTCACTAAAGGCTCTACATAGAAGGAAATCCACTTCATAGATTCCCGAGTAGTAAATTTGTTTCTTATTGCAAAGGCTTTTTCATATTTATTTATATGAGATGCTACAAACTACAACTAATTAGTTACTTGGCAACACCTTATTTCATATCAAATGCCAATTTCAATAGATTGAGGTATAATTTTTCTAGAATAAAGGTAGCATATGTATAATACAAAAATATTCGTTCAAAAAGTATAATAGCATGCTTTTTTGGGCGTCTATACTCAAAATTAAAATAAAATATCATACGAACCTGAAGTATTAAAAGGATGAGTTGTGAAACCCAGCAAACAACTACCTTCCAACGGGTCAATTTTTTTTTGTCTTTTTCAGAAACACAACTAAAACATGTAACACATAACATCATGTATCATGATATTAGACATCATACTTAATAACAATTATGACAAAGATACACCCAATATATTCCGAGATCCACATGACCAAAATTCTAAATCAATAAATAGATTTTAGCATTGAATTCTTGCTTTGACTTCCACTGTCCTAAACCACACCTTACGCCACACTTTTCCAGTGATCGTCATCTTATACTTTATGCCACACTTTTTAAAGTAATCAGGATCTTGTTCTTAATCGATGGGCTAGTTTACATCCTTCGTTAAGTAATACCGAAGTTTGACAAGGTATCGATGTGTTCCAAAATGTGCACTAACTAGTTCTATATATAACACTTTCCAAGTGATAGGATATTATACTTCAACACATGACTAAGACCAGGGATTTTGAAAAATTATTATCTTATTAATCATATGTTGATATCATATTTATGATAATTGAAATTAATAATTGAGAATATGTAATCAAACAATATTAAGCATGCTTCTTAATCATACGGAGCACCAGAAAGTTGTTTACCTCAATTCCAGAAATCAAGAATTCACTTCATCTTAGATTATATATTCAATCCCTTATAAAAACCAAGGAATCTAAACCCTTAAACATCTCCATGATTCAATTATGACCAAATCTGTGTTTTACCTTTTTGACTTTTGAAATGATATTTTATGAAAAACTGAAACCACAAGTCATAGAGAACGAAAAGATTTTTCTAAAAGTTTAGAATTACAAATTCTAACTTATAATGATATACATTTTTAGGAATGTTGATTTGTGTGTGGTAATATAAAATAATGATGTACAATACTCGACAATCAATTATATGTTAAAAATCCATTTAATTTTTCTAATTTTTATTCTTTTAAAACTAAATGGCATTCTTTTAAAACTTAATGGGTTGACCCAAATTTCAAAATTGATTGAAAAAAACCTTTCTTCCTTACACCATCACATTTACACTGATCGAGTAATCTCTCAATTAAGAGTGAAGTTTTGAATTAGGTAGGTACAAATGTAGCAAATCAATGGAGCCTTAGTGTACCTAATTGGTTCCGCCCTTCTAATATTAGGTAAATCGCTATATGCTATCAGTGCTACGAACCTGATTTATAAAAGGTGAACAACGTAAAGAAGATATTCCTAAATGTTTAGTCCCTTGTCCGTAATAGGACAATCGAGAAAAAGAGGATATGGAGTCCTATTCATTTCACATTTGAAATACAACATTTCCCTCTTTACTAAAGGAGTATAATCATTATTACCCTTTCCAACTTGTGTAGTCTGGTGTGGCATTGTTTCAGCCCAATTCTCAGTATGTCGATTTTTTGTGACTGTTTTACTATTATGCTATAGCGTAGAGGCAATGTTAGTGACTTCATGAGTATAGTCTAAAAATATTATTTTAGAAACCAAAACATATTATGAAGCAATACATGTAGGCAAAGGTAAACTTACACTCTTTCTAAACAGGGGAAGAACACTGTGATCGACCAAGAATTTCCTTAATTGCCCTACCACATATTTAAAAGCTTTAATGACCTTGACGGCCACTCCTTTTAATTCCACAACCTTCTCATCGGAATTGGCATAGGCTAGGAATTGATCTATCCAAAAAACTTCAGCATTAGATAAATCGTAACATGTAGTGATAAATTGTACTTCACTTAAAATTATTATGAATTTGGTCAAGTGGGAACAAATACACTTCTGAAGTTGGACCTATGGTTACTTAGTCCATAGACAACTACAAAAACAAGAAAATTGACAAATCTATTATTTTGTATCCACGTAACAAATTGTTCTCAATGTTTTTGTTTTCTATTACTTAGCAGTGAATTAAGTTCAACACTCCAAGAGTTAACAAATTTAAAAGGGAACCCAGAAGAATTGACCAAAATCTAGAATATTCTATTATAAACAAAACACATATCATTTCTTTTACATATTACAAATAATAAAAGGTTGTACTTCAAGCAGAAAAATTAATAGCATATTACTAGTTGTCACATACTAAAAGTGCATTCAGTACATTGTAGTTTCTAAAGTTGAGGTGTACGTAGTTCGCCCTGATGCACACACACAAATGAAAATATAGTCTAGTTGACACCCTTCTTCAATTGATAATAAGAGGTAGAGAGTTTTGTCTTAGTGTAGACATGTATATGTTTGTGTTTATATTCAAACTTTTGTACCTGAATATTAGCAAAAACAATATAGATATATGTCTTGTAAATATTTTTATTACACGTGATGTTGTTATTTGTAATGATATAAAGATAGATTGATAGGAGTAAAACTATAATAATATAACCGTGGTCTTACCGATTGGTATAATGCAAAGGCCCAATACCAAATTTCTTGATCTTATTGACTCTTCTTTTAGTTTGAAAACGACGAAACATATAAGTAATAATAGATCTGGTACATATTGATTAGATATCACAAAATAATGAAAGACACAAGGTAGGCATAAAAAACCATATATTTTGAAATGATCTAGACGAAATATAAGAATCAGATAGAGAAACTAGAACAGAAATAGGAAGAGGCTCGAAATTAGAAAATTGAACAAATCAACACACTTTCCCTAAAGTTCGATCATCTACATAAAATTATTCACATATAGCATGATATTAATGTACAACATAGCTATTTCTCAATGCATATACTAAATTGATGCTATAACGTACCAATAAGTGGTTGAATCATGGTAGAATCCAAGTCACTCACGAACATGGTAACCACAATTATAGGTGAATGATGAGTAGAAATTTAGATTGGCCACAAACACTCAAAAATGATGAGAACTGATTAGATATAAATGCGATCTGTGGCCGAGATTCAGGGTGGATTGCCAAGCACTAGCTTTCGGCTAGGACGAGCAGAGTGTATATAGGGTTGATAAAGAAAAAACCCTAAAACATATTTTTTGGGCCTAGTATATGGAGTGGGCCTGAATTTAAATAATCAGGTATTCCTAACATGCATAAAAGTGGAGCCCAAAATCATTGTTCCTACTTATACTATTGTGGAAATATGGCTTTCTCGCGGCGCGGCTCAACAAGTGGTATCAGATTAAGAAGGTTAGAAGTTGGATCCTGGAAGTAATGGGCTACCATATTATAATACTAGTGTGGAGTTCTGTTTTTGCTGGCAGCCCAACAGTTGTACCAAGAAAACACCTCTTATGCATAGAGAAACCCATGGTTGTTTTCAATATTCAGTAATACAACTCAAATATTGGTGCCGATGAAATAGCTTTAAGGATTGATCCCTAAACATACAATTAATACAAATAGTACTCATCAGTAGAAAGTTTACACTTTTGAAATCAAATAACATATTAGCATTAGTTTCAAAGTTTTATTTATTATTTTAACATGAAAATGTGACTATTCTTGTAACAAAGATGCAAAAGTACATATGCATGGGAAAATTTTATCCACCTCTTATAACAAAGAGCTACTCAATACGAATAAAAAGAGTAAAGCATATTACATCTTATTTAATATATAAAATCAGATGGCCGGAGAGACGACATTTCAAACTCGCCTATTAATCTGCAGTCCAAATAATTTAATTAAAGAATTCAATTTCTTTCAAATTTTGTAGTGTAATAAGAAACCTTTTATCAATTTTAACATAGTGAAGGATAATAATTTTTCTACAATAAAGACCGCATATGTATCATACAAAAATATTCGATCAAAATGTGTAGCAACCCGTACTTTTTCGGACCATTAATTCTGTATTCAAAATTAAAGTAAAATAAATTTTACTAATACAAAAATAAATTTCTAAATTAATTATTATTAAAAGCGCTAGCAATGACAAAAGTAGATGGAAGCATTACAAAAGTTCTATACATTTTTACTCAATGTTCTTAAATCTATTTTATTAAATCCAATTCTCACAATATACAAGTAAACAAATTTGAGCCATAAATATATCGAACTCCAAATCTTTAACTCATCTATACATAAGATCCTTGAATGCGAATGCACGCCAACTCATTTTTGCACGAAATCTGTAAATTAAAAGGACAAGTTGCGAAGCCCAGCAAACAACTTCCATCCAACGACTAAAAATAAATTTTTTTCTAATCTTTTTCAAAACAAAACTTAAACATGTAAAACATAACATGTATTATGATATCAAACATCATACTTAATAACAATTTTGACAAAAATACACACAATATATTCTAAGATACACATAACCAAATTTCTAAATCAACAAGTAAATATTTGTTTTGTATTCTTGTTTTAATTCTTGCAGTCCTAAATCACACCTTACACACCATACTTTGTCCATGACCGGCATCTTATACTTTATGCCACACTTTCGCAAGTAATCGGGATCATTCTTATTCTTATTCAATTGGTTATTTTAAATCTCTCCCAAGTGATTCTAAACAACATTTTTAAAACCTTTGACTAATTTTGCAAAGAAGCCTTGAATCAGAAAATAAAAATTTCATAAGAAATTTTGACAAGGAAAACTAATCTAAATATCGTTTTCCTTTGTTCTCGATCCATGTGTTATAGACTCTATGTGTATATAATATAGGACATCCTTTCAAAAGGGTACTACTTCAAAACTAAATTTTAACCTTATATAATCTATTTGAATGGTGATTGGTGTTGTCTCACTGATCTTCTTCAGCGTGTTAGAATGATCAATCAGATGTGTCCTCCCTTAAGGGTTTACTGATGATTGTAGGTAGAACAAAAAGTAAGATAACAAACTATGAATGATTTTTTGATTTGGCCGGGAAACTATCTCCATCTCATATACATCTCATATATAGAGAACATCTAGTGCTCCAACCCATGCTTCGCCAAAGTTAGAGTGCTCATTATATATACGCTGCCAATCCTTGAGCATTTGTCTACCAATAAATATCAACAAAAAATTGTGAAATTATGCCAAATTTAACTTGACGATATGAGGATAAGTGCAAGTGCACTGTACTTGCCTTTTCTAGAAAAGGATTGTGCTTTAGGATATCGATAATATCAAGGAAATAGTAGTTCCCCAGACTTGATACTCTCCAAACCTGCACTTTACGGTCTACTCTGCCTATTTCGATTTATATATTAATAAAAAATTATTATTTTTTGTATAAATAAATTTTCTTGATAAGAAAAGAGTGAAATAGGCTTGAACGCACACTATATAAACACACACAATTGTATAGACACACACACACACACACACACACTTTCAAAGCTGTATACAACAGAAGTAAACGATAGATGCAGAATAAAAGACTAGAATACTTTAAAGATTACATTGTATTGCCACTTCCCATAAAACTGAAGTTACAACGTGATATAAATACTGCAAAACTACTACGTACATACACAACTATCCTTATAAAATAGCAACTATACCTAGACTTTCTCCACGCCCTCTGTTTATTCCTAGGACCCCGACTTATGCTCTACTAAGTGCATGACCCAGTCGTACAAGCTGAACAAATTAAATAAACTTTATTCCCTTAAAACATTAAAACAATTATTAAAGAATTAAGTTTCAGATTAATTTCCAATAATCACCCCCTTAATCTTAAACTTGTCTCGTGCAATCCTTCCAGCCCGTAAGGCTTTCAAACTGAGCCCGAACAATTACTAAAGAATTAAGTTTAAGATTAATTTCCAACAATCACCCCCTTAATCTTAAACTTCTCTCTTGTCTCGTGCAATCCTTCCAGCCCTTAAGGCTTTCAAGCTGAGCTAATATTAATTTGCAACAATCACCCCCTTAATCTTAAACTTGTCTCGTGCAATCCTTCCACCCGTAAGGCTTTCAAACTGAACCTGTCTCTAAGGTAGATTCATCATTACTAAAATATATAACACTAGTACATACTATATTTGAATATTCACAAAGTGAAAACTATCAGTAAAAACTAGGTTTGATGAAAATATTTAACAATGGTATAAAGTTCGACAGACGAAGGGTGTAATGAATTAGCATGAAACTGAAGTAATTCAACCCCCGGAAAAAAAGTCAATAAGAAATAGATTTGTCAATAAGAAATAGAGATCTGACGTAATGAAAATGCCAACGCCAGCTTTTTGGATATTGCCTAATCTGCTAGTTTGAAGACAAAGAGACAAACAAATAGTAGAGATCATATACTTACCGCTGAGATATCACAAGATGATGAAAGACACAAGGTAGATAAAGGGAACAAGTTTTGAACCTAAGAACCAAAGACACGGGTACGGGGGTGTGGTTGCGTAGTACAAGGACATGTGAATTTGGCAAATTTAAAAATATGGAGATATGGGTGCGGGGATAGTCATACATAATTATAAATTTTTTTGTACAGTTCAGGTTACACATATAGAAAATAATTTACAAAACCAAGAATTGTATGCAAACTGAATAAAATGCATAATTTATTCATCCAAAACATGAAAATATAAGTATAATCGCTTCATTTATGCAAAATTGAACATGATAATCAATACGTTTGCATTTGCTTTTGGGTATTGATACTTAAATTTGTCAAAGTACTTAGTTAACACAAATTTTGACTGCAATTGGTGAAAACAAAATATGAAAGTAGGATTGTGGAAGAATCCTTGTGTCTAATACGGGGACACGCGTGTCCAAGAATCCGATACGGGGATACAACGGGTGACCCAAGTGTCTCTACTTCCTAGTTTTGAATTGATCCAGCTGAGGAAGAAATAGATAGAAATTAAAACTGAAACGGAAACAAGAAGAGGAAATTAGAATTAAAATAAAAAATTGAAAGAATTCTTTTAAAGTTGGAAATTTACAAAAATTATTCACAAATAAATTGAAATTTGATACACAGTTTAGCTGTTTCTCTCGAAGCATACTAATTAACGACGTAACGTACCAATAAATTTTTTATTGATTGAATCATGATAGAATCCAAGTCACTCACGAGCATTGTGACCAAAATGACAGGTGGGTGATAAGAAGACATGTAGATTGGCTACAAACACTCAGAGATGATAGGAACTAAAAAGATATATATGAATGAGATGTGTCACAAAAATTCAACAACCGAGCGCTAACTTGCGGCCAACGAAGGTCACATAGGAGTTTACGTAAATGCAAATAATCTACAACATACTGTTTGGGCCTAATATATGGACCGGGCCTGAATTTTAATAATTTGGCATTCCTAAAATTTATAAAAGTCAAAGTCCAAAAAATCCAAAATTTCCAATTTCAAGATGAGCACACTAATAAAATGCATATATTGATCTTTTATGACTACGGCTAAATATCATAGTGAAGTGTAGGGATAGGGGAGCAATTATGTGCGTGTGAGTTTGTTTATTTGTGCATATGTCTGTGCGTATATGTTCTTAGTGTGTGTGTTTTATACGTAATTGTGTTTCTCCGTCATGTTCGGTATTTTCATCTTTTTATTTTTTTAATTTTCTCTGATTTGCATATATTGCATATTTTGAGGATAATGCATGATTTAGGTATGAGGAATAGATTAAGTATTATTTCTATTATAAAAAAATTTAAAAAAGTTGAAAAAATGATCAAAAAATTACAAAAATTATTCAAACCCTGTAAAATGATTACTTGTTATAAGTTGGCTTGATGCACCCTTACTTGCTATAGTGCTCTTGTGTTTGTGATGTTTTTGATTGAGATGTGATATGCTAAGTTCTTGTGCACTCACATACACTACCAAGTAGAAACTAATAGATTTATTAAATGTTATAAGTAATTAAAAGGACATGAATGTGTGCAAAATGTTAAGGATTGCATACCTTGAGTAAAAGTAGGTTCATTTGGGATTGATTATGTTTTGCCACCAAGTGAGCTTTTTAGTCTATATGCATATTTTTGGCAATTTATTTTCGTTTGGTTGAGTGTCCACATGTTGTTTGCATTGCTATCTCCTGTTTGAGACCTTTCTTGAAATTCGTGACATTATTTGATGATAAGATGGTAAAGGCAATTAGGAATAACCTATTATTTTCCAAATTATCACACCCTTCATATCAGATCATTAGTTACCCACTTGAGCTTGGTCCAATTTTTTTGATCGGTGACACACTAAATACTTGCCTAGACCATTTTCTTCTGTAGCCCTACTTGTACTTGATCCCAATTTGTCGAACGCTAGTGGGAAGTTGATGGAGTAATAAGGTTTATGAGATGGGTTTACTTTTGTTCATTATTTTTGTGAAATATTGGATTTTGTTGCTTACTTATTAGTCGGTGCTCAAGAGATTTTTGAAGGAGGATTGTGGTTGCTTATGTATTTAGATTAATCTCATATATCTTGAAAACAAAGAAAAAGAAAAGGAATAAATAGGAAAAAAAGAAAGAAAAAAAAAGAAAAAAATAATTACATGAGAGCATACTTATGTTTGTGCGATCCTATTTCATTCGACTAGGCAAGCATTTTGTTGGAAGAAAATTAGGAAATCCATGTATGGGGAGGATGTATTATGCTATGTATGATTTATTATGGTACCTACAAGCTTTTAAACTTCACCTTATTTGGCCTTACTTGACATACCTTGTCCCTAGCCCCGTTACCCCCGTTACAACCCAAATAAAGATCTTTTGATTATCATCAGTAATGTACGTTGTGTTAAAGTTAGATTGATATCAAGTGTCAAGCATGCTTATGATTTTGTTAGAATGGAGTCATACACTTACCTTTGTTTTTGCATAGAGATCCAAGTTTTGACTATAAGGTCTACTTTTGTGGGCTTATCATGATTATCAACCTATTTTTACACATGACATAGACTTCAGAGGACCTATGCATATTTTTTTAAGTAAACGATGTAAAACCTTGCACATTGCACATTAAGGCATTACAAATTTAGTTTGATTCTTAAGTTGATATAGCTTGTGATGACTTGGTGCGTGTTTGGTATTTCAGAATTTTTAACTTATTTGGGCTTAAGCCCATTTCCACTTAAACCAAAGTGTTTGGGTCATTTTTACAACGACCTTAACTTGAACAAAAAAACCCATAAGCAAAAAGTAAAGGAATGTATACCTTCTTATTCTAACTTATTTCTCTCTCACAAAATGAGCCCTCGCCTCTCCCATCCATGCTTCCCTTATGTTAAGCTAGTTTCTTTCGTTCGGTTTATTGGTTACCTCCAACTCTGAAACTTGTAAAGGTACTTTCCAATCTTTAATATATATATATATATATAAGAGAAAACTTCTTTTTTGGAGAAAACTTAAGGTACCTTTGTAGTTCCTTGATTTAATATCAATCTCACGGTTGAAATGATTTCACTATATTCACCTATTATGGATATGGCAAAATCATTTTAATTATCAATCTTTTAAATTATTTCCTTAAATACCAACCTAAACATAAATACATGTTTCAAATTATTTCCTTAATTAGATATTGACTTTTACCTACCAAATTCAACAAAATCATCATTATTCAATTTATTAAACATCAAAATCATCATTGTGTAATTCATGATATGTGCAGTTAAGGAAATAATCAAGATTTTATTAAGTGTTTTGATAAAAAAAAGATGTATTATTTTAAAATTTATTTAACTAATAACTTATATATAAGATTTGTGAAACACCTAATAAAATCTTAAAAGAACACTTGAGCGAATCGAAGAACACTTAAAAACTCTTAAGAGAATCTATTTAAAAAGTTAACAAATGAACACCTAAAAGAATAAAAGAACACATAGTAGAACATTTAGTTGAATCTTATTTTCTTTTTAAATTTTTATTAAATTCTATTTTAAAATAATTAATGAAACACTCAATAGAACACATGATAGAATCCTAATATAGTTTTACAATAAATTGAATTAAATTAAATTTTATTTAACTAATAACTTATATAAGATTTGTAGAAAACTTAATATAATCTTAAAAGAACATTTGACTAATCTTGAAAGAACACTTAAAAAATCTTTAAGATAATCTAATTTAAAATATAACAAACTAAACACTTAAAAGAATCTTAGAAGAACATAGGTTGAATAGTTGAATCTTAATAAATTTATATTAAATTTATATTAAAACAACTAACGAAACACTCAATAGAACACTCTTATTATTGTTTTATTATTATTGTCTTATAATAATATAGATTAAAGTAAATTTTATTTAACTAATAATTTATATAAAATATGAGGAAAACTTAATATAATCTTAAAAGAACACTCGAGTGAATCTAATAAGAACACTTAAAAAATGCTTAAATAAGATTCACTTAAACGTTTTTTAAGTAGTATTCAGTGTTCTTTTAAGAAGTGTTCAACAAATTTTATATAAGTTATTATTTAAATAAAATAAAATAAAATTTATATTATTATTAAACAATAAAAATATTCAATGTGTTCTATTGAGTGTTTCATTAATTATTTTAAAAATAAAATTTTACTTCAATTTATTAAGATTCAACCAAGTGTTCTACTAAGATATTAATATTTTAATAAGTGTTCTATGTGCGATATTATGATTTCATTGAGTGTTCTACTAGGTAGGTGAGATATTAAGATTCTACTGAATGTTTTATAGTAAGATATTTTTTTTATGTGTTCTACTAAATGTTTAGTTTCACTAACTTGTTTTTTTAAGATTCTATTAAGTGTTCCACAAATGTCGTATAAATTATTAGTTAAATAAATTTTAATTTAATCTATATTGTTATAAAACAATAATAAGATTCTACCATGTGTGGTTTCATTAATTATTTTAATACAAACTTTATTAAAAATTTATTAAGATTCAATTATTCAACATGTTTTCTTCTAAGATTCTTTCTTTTGTTAAATTTTAAATTAGATCCTCTTAAGTATTATTTATGTGTTCTTCTAAAATTCATTCAAGTGTTCTTTTAAGATTTTATTAAGTGTTTCACAATTTTTATATAAATTATTAGTTAATTAAAAATTAATGTAATTTATATTATTATAAAACAGTAATAATAAGATTCTACCACGTGTTCTATCGAGCGTTTCATTAATTATTTTAAAATAAAATCTAATTTAAATTTATTAAGATTCAACTAGGTATTCTACTAAGTATTCTACTAATACTAAGTATTCTACTAAGATATTAAGATTTCACTTAGTATTATACTAAGTGAGATATTTTAATAAAATATTTTTTTATGTGTTTTACTAAGTGTTCTACTAAATATTTTCATATTTATTCAACTAATTCTCAAAATTTTCTACTAGATTCTACAAAGTGTCGTATCTATAAATTTTACTAAATTTTAATATTGTTATTATGTAGAATTTATAATGAATCTACTAGATATTAATATTATCCTTCTATATTTATTACTATTTTAATTTTTTTTTATCATTAAAACTTAGTAGATTTTGTCAAATATTCTACTTGGTAATATAAAATGTATTCTTATAAGCATTCCACTAAATTTTAATATTATAATTAGATACAAAATTTTGATGTTAATATTAAGGTTCTATTATGTATATTTAGAATATAATATTATATTTTAACTAACTCGATTCTACTAATTATTCTCGTATGTGTTCTATTAAGGTTCTATTACTATTAATTACAAGATTCTAACAAGTGTTCCAAGTAAATATTTTATTAAAAATTTAGAATGAAATTCAATCTTACTCATTTTATAAATATAATAAATAAGATTATACTAAGTAATTTATGGACTAATCTTGCAAATATAGAGATTCTATTAAATGTTCAAGTAGGTGTTCCATTGACTAGAACTATTAAATAGAGTTATATAGTAAAATAATTTAAGTAATAATCAAGTTAACTTAGGTAACAAAGTATAGAATTTTAAATTAAGTAGTTCAATCAGCCATAGTTAACAAAATCTCAATTCTTAATAATTGTTTTAATTATGGTACATTCTAGATTACTTAAATTTGGAAACATATGAAAATATAAATAGACGGTTGAGATGGGTTCTCTAAATTTTCTATCTAAACTAGTTTTCTCTAAATCTCTACTCATATATATAGATTAATTTTCTAGCTTTCTTAAATCAGTTCTGTCTTTCGTTTTTCTTTTTGTCTTCGAGTTTACTTTATCTTTATGATTCCAATTATTTTAAATATTCACTTGTTGCAAGTACTGATTCAATGATCGTCAAGATCTGTCCTATAAAGCTGATCAAGAGCTGATGGATGATGTCATCAATATTGGTGGTTGTCAGTATTTGAAGATTCATTAGGATCCAGAAGCTGGTCAATACTAGAGGATTGTCAATATTGGGTGATATCTTTTAGTCCATGTTAAATAGGATAGTTTGATAGGTCGGTTGCTAATTTTTAGGATCGTAGCTATCAATTATGATATGTACTAATAGTTGTTAGTAATTGATTTATCATATCTTGTAATTGATAGAGTAACAGTGTAATCTTTATAAACACAGTTTAGGTTTTACATCATCGTGATCGATTACTCGAGCAATTTGTAATCCAACGGTTCTTAAGAACATAGGTATTTCTCGAAACTGTTTATAACAATTTTATATCATCATTAGTAAAATTTTAATCTTTCATATTTATGTTTAATTTATAATTAAGTCAAAAATCTTATACAATTGGTATTAGAGCTAAACTGATAATTATTAATCAGTAACGATCTAAGATGTCGAAAAACAAGCACGAAAGTATTAAGATTCCTATACCCAAGAAGTCTGAGTATCCAACATGGAGGGTAAAGATACTGATGTACTTGGAAGCAACTGATCCTGATTAATTATCTGGACAGGATCAATGATGATTCGTATATTCCAAAGAAGTTGGTTCCTCCAACTGACACTGTTCCTGAGCATTATGTTCAGAAAAAAAAGAAGAAATGGACACCTAAAGAAAAGGCTGAGGTTCTTAGGGATGCAAAGGTAAAAAACATCCTTAATAATAGTCTTGATGCTATTATGTCAAGGCACTGAATCTATCAAAAAGAACAGAAGAGCTCTCTTGATTCAACAGTATGAATAGTTTGATGCTAAATTTGATGAAAGCCTAACTGATATCTATGAAAGATTTCTCACTTTGCTGAATAATGTTTCTCTGGTTGGCAAATAGTATGATGCTGAGGACTCAAACACCAAGTTTCTGAGAGCTTGACATGAGAAATGGGATACTCAAACCTCTATCATTAAGCATCAGAATGATCTTGACACTATGTCTCTTGATGAAATCTATGGATTGCTAAGAACCCATAATCTTGAGGTTCAACAGAGGAAGAACAAGAAAAGAATAAAGGCAAAGTCTGTTGCCTTGAATAATGAAGCAATACAGTCAAAGTCAAAAGTTGTGGAGGTTTCTAGGAGAAAGGCTAATGTTGTGGAGTCAGATACTGATGACACATCATTAGATACTAATGCTAATGCTGATATTGATATTGAAGGTGAATCTACTAGCTCTGAGATGATGGAGATGGTTTCCATGATAGTCAAGTTCTTTAGAAAGATGAAGTATAGAAAGGCAAGAAAGTAGGGTAACTTTCAAAAGAGAACCTCTAATACTGATAAGGATAGGATAAGAAGAAGGATAGTAGTGGTAGTAAGTTTGACAAGTTAAAGGTCAAATGCTACAGTTGTGATGGAATAGGTCACTTTGCAATTGAGTGCAAAAAGACAGAAGGTAATGGACAAAACATGGCACTCATATCATTAACAAGGACTGGATGGAGTCTTCTCAATCTGAGAATAAAGAAGAGAATTATGCTTTGATAGCCAATACTGGAAATTGCTACTCTTGATGAAAAGGTGCCTGAAACTATTTTTGATTTTGGTACTGACAGTGTTCACTACAAGAAAAATGGATTTTTCTTACCGTCAAATCGGTAGAAAAAGGCCCTAGATTGCCTAAGTGGGAAATGACTTTGGTAGGAAATGATAGTGAACGGTCAAAGTGGGTCCCACACGTTGATGTGGACAGACACTTGGCATGAACACACATGCCAACATGGACAATGACGTGAAGCCACGTCAGATGCCATGTCATAGGACACGTGGGGCGGGTCTCGCAACGTTAGCAGGCATGTTAGCTGCTGATGTGGAAATTGTAGCAAGCGTCAAGCCATTTCCTACCGACTACCTTTGCACACGTCGGTAGGAATTGTTTTAGGCACCTTGTAAAATGGCATTTCCTACCGTCCATTTCCTACAACTATTCATTTTTTCTACTAGACATTTCCTACCGTTCTTATGAATGCGGTAGGAAATGGCTTGAAGGCGGTAGGAAATACTGGGTTTCGAATGGTAAGAATGATAGGAATTACTGGGTTTTTTTTAAAAAAAATTCTGGTCTTGTTGATTTTCCTTTAGAACAAAATGCTCAACTCATAAAAAAAACTTCAAAACAATATCCAGATCATAAGTACAACTACCACAACAAAAATGCATTTATCATAAAAAGAAATTCAAACATTTATCATAACCACATATAATCATTCTTCCTTATCACAATCTAAATAACAACAAGAAATCTAGAACATTTTATACAAATTTAATTTACCATTGCCTTCAACATCATTGTCCTTATCTTCATCGTTGTAGCATCATTTATATTTGTCCACCATTATTGTCTTCACACCAATTTCCTTTGTCCCTTTGTCTTTGCCTTCATCCATGAAGTTAGATTCATCTATAATAGTCTTGTTATCCTCATCAAGTACCTACAATTTACATAAGAAGCAAAAATAAGTAAGTATTACTAGGATATGAAATAATCGAACAACAAACTAAGTAGGGGATAATTCTTACCAAATAATCAAGTTATGAAAAATGAAAGAGATATTGAAACTAAAAATATTCAGTGGTATAAGATGAAGAGGAGGAGAAGAGAATTGAAGTGAAGGGGAATGAAGAAAGTTATTATTTTATAAATCTAAATTACAGATTTCCTACCACACTTTTATATTTCCTACTAATTTACGGTAGGAAATGGCTTTGGGTGCCATTTTTGAATTTTGATTCGGACGCTCATTTCGAATTTTTGGTTTAGGCGCACATTTTGAATTTTTCGTGAATTATCATTTCCTACTGGTTCTAATTTTGAAAATTTGGGTTTAAGCGCAATTTTTAAATTTTTGTGAAATTATGATTTCGCACCAATATATTTTATAGTTCCTACCAACTTGCGGTAGGTCATGACTCTGGATGCCATTTTTAAAATTTTTATGTTTAGGCGGCATTTTTGAATTTTTGGAGAAATTAACAACAATGTAAAAAAAAATTTAAAAATTATTTTGTCAATTATTATTTAACTAATTCTCACTGTAATGTAACTCCAAACGAGATTTAAGAATCATAATTTTTGGCATAGATGACTACTTCACAGTGCTAGTGAGATCAGTAAGGTTGGATCGTTTATGAAAAATTGAAAAAAATGATTAATACGAACTAACTATTCAAAAATGATTTTTGATTAAAAATCACTTCAAATAATATTTAAAAATCACAATTTTTGACACAAGTGATTAATGCATAGTTTCAAAAACATATGTACGGTTGGATCGTTCAAGAAAAATTAAGAAAATTAAATCAATACGAACTATCTACTTAAAACTGATTTTTTATTATAAAATCATAAAAGATGATATTTGAAAATCATGAATTTTGGCACACAAGACTACTTAATAGTGATATTAAGATTCGTACGGTCGGATAGTTCAAGATTTTTTTTTTAAAAAAAGGTCCAACCCTAATCTTATCCGTAAAACTTTACCCCTAAATCGCAGAAGTTCAGTTTTTAAGACGTGAATGTTTTTTTTAGAAAAATTTAATTTTGTAAATTACAATTTGTTTAATAACTTGGTAAATTCTAGTTTGATAGTATTTTTTTTTATTATATGTATATATATATATATTTGATTTTTTTTATATTTTACTAGAAGAACTACTGGAAGGGTCATCTCCTAGCAGTACACTTTCTAACAATAAACAAAACTTAGAGAAACTCCAATGCAAAGAATCCTTACCTATATTTGTCCTACATGTACATATTTTAGGGATTTAGCTTTAAAATGCATGCTCCAATGGAAGTCCTTATCCCTTATAATTTTTAGGGGAGAGAAAATCCAACCCCTTATTTAGGGGAGAGAAAAGCAACCCCTATAATGACACATCATCATTTTTTCCTTATACTATAATATATATCTATATCAATACTCTCACCCATTTTCTATATTACCTAAAATATTGATTAAATATTAGCTTTTAAGTTATAGGTAATGAATATAGGTAACACCATTGGAGCAAAAGAACTTTTTGGTTACCTATATTTTAAGTAATCATTATTTTATTATATTTTAGAGGATGAAAATTGGTGTTACCCTTGGAGAACCAGCTTTTGTCATTGAAGCTCGTACAAAACTATTACAGGTACCATAAACAAAAGAACTAACAAGAAAAAGTGATCTAGATAAGTTGTAGACTTCTTGAACCAGTTGATGACTAGCACTCCAGATTTAGTATTCAGAAGCAGCATACAGATGAAATGACAAAACAAAAGCGTGTTTGAAATTTGTAAAAGTATAAATGAATAAAGAGAAAGGGTATTTACACTACGCCAGAAATCGAATCAGACACCATTGGCTGATGGATTTTCAAGCCGAAAATAAATAGAAAAGAAGAAGAGAAAAGAGAAGTGGGTGATAGCAAGGATATAAACCGCCAAATTTTGAAAATTTTAAAAAACGGAAAATTTTCAGATTTAGGATAAAAAACTCCAAATACTAGAAAAAAGGTCATAATTCGACGCCATCATATAGCCTCTAACCCCAGATTATTGGTTAACAACAAAGAACCGGGCCAGAGAGGCAAATATCTCATTTTGTTCTCCCAAGTTAGCCAAAGTCATTTTGTTTTGGACTTGTGAAGATATTACATAGCCCGGGATCATGGACTTAGACCACAAAATCCAGGCCTAGGGGGGAAAGTGGCTCAATTTTTTCTTCCAAGTTAACCAAAGCCATTTTCCTTTGGACTTACGAAGGTATTACAACCCTTAGCCCCAGAATTAAAGACCAAATCAAAAATCCAGGCCTGGGGACAAATAGCTAGATTTTTTCTTCCAAGTTACCCAAAGCCATTTTCAGGCCTGGGGTCACTTTTGTCCGGAAACGCGACATTGGCTAAATTTTCAATATCTTCATCCAACTGAGCCTGTGTCACCTCATGCGTTGGTAGGGACATCACTATATGACTGATCTCATTGAGAACCCTAGGAAATATCGAGTAGATGGACTCAGGCACTTGGACTTGGTCACTTTGTGATGATTGAGGGGCAATCAATTCTACTACCCCCTAGGCTCCAAGAAACTCTGACACTGTATGCCAAGGATACAAGATGTGTTGTTATTATGTGTATAGGGTTTATGTATATATTTCAGTATGTGAGGTGTGGTACAGAAATAAGGAAACAAGAGGCTTAAATTTCTGTCTTTTTATTGATCAATCTTTAACCTCCTTATATAATAGGAGAATACAAACCAAATACATGAATGATAGATATATGATCAGACACATCTCCTTAATTCTATGAACCATAATTAATGCACTCCTCAACTTCCATGATATTAGTTTATCCAACATATTCCTCCCTTAAACTAATTCGTTTCGATCCTTCATTCCCATCATCCTTTTGTAAGTATCTAGCAAAGTTTTGGACATCGGTTTAGTGAGCACATCTGCAACCTGGTCACGACTAGCAACATGACTTAAATTCACATTCTTCTCCTTTACATGCTCCCGGATAAAATGAAAATGAACATCTATGTGTTTGCTCCTTTCATGATGCACTGGATTCTTGGCAAGCTCAATTGCAGACTTGTTGTCAATGCAAACTTCAGTTGATCTCTGTTGTGGAATTCTCAATTCACTAAGTAACCTTCTTAACCATATTGCATGACAAACACAGTGAGAGGCTGCCACATATTCTGCCTCACAGGTTGATAATGCCACTATCGGCTGCTTCTTAGAATACCATGTAAATGCAGTGTCTCCCTTAAAAAACAAGTAACCAAATGTGCTTTTTCGTTCATCCACGTCTCCACACCAATCACTATCAGAATATCCCATCAATTTATATTCTTCAGTTCTGGAATAAAACAATCCCAGTGACTTTGTTCCTTGAATATATCTCAGAATTCTTTTTATTGCCTTCCAATGTGACTGTTTTGGATCCTCCATGAATCTACTTACAATCCCAACACTATAAGCAATGTCAGGTCTTGTGCAAGTAAGATACCTCAAGCTTCCAACCAAACTTTGATATAAATTTGCTTCCACTGAATTTCCTCCCTTAAATTTAGAAAGTTTTGTGCCCAGTTCCATGGGTGTTGCTACTGGATTGCAATGCTCCATTCTGAACTTCTTCAATATAGCATTAGCATGCGCTTCTTGAGATATAAAAATTCCTGATTTCTCTTGCTTCACTTCAATGCCAAGAAAAAATCTCATCAAACCCAAATCTGTCATCTCGAACTCTTGAGTCATCTCCTTCTTAAATTCCTTAATCATCTCTTCATTGTTGCCCATAAAAATAAGATCATCAACATAAAGTGCAACAAATAGTAATTTACCTTGTTTTTCTTTGACATATAGAGAAGCCTCATAAGGACATTGAACAAATCCATTCTTCTTAAAGTAGGCATCAATTCGAGTGTTCCAAGCTCATGGCGCCTGTTTTAAACCATATAGTGCTTTAAACAATCTCAACACCATTCCTTCTTTACCTGGTTTTGCATATCCAGGTGGCTGGTTCACGTATACTTCTTCTTCGAGCATTCCATTTAAGAAAGATGATTTTACGTCCATCTGGTAAATAGGCCATTTGTTTTGAGCTGCTTGAGAGATTAACAGCCTTATTGTCTCCATCCTTGCTACAGGTGCGAAAACCTCATCATAGTCTATTCCAGCCTTCTGTCGATAGCCCTTTGCTACCAACCTCGCCTTATATCTTTCCACTTCTCCTTGAGCATTCAGTTTCTTCTTATAAACCCATTTAACATCGATGGGTTTACATCCTTCTGGAGGTTCCACCAGTTCCCAAGTTTTGTTCTTTTCAATAGCTTTGATTTCATCATCCATTGCATCTTTCCACATCTTATCTTTTACTGCTTCTCCAAAGTCTATGCTTTCTGCATCAGCCACCAAACATACTAAGTGTACTTCACCATGTTCATATATATCTTGTAAACTTCGAGTTCTAGGATTTCTAGGCTCATCCTCATCCGATTCTTCATTTTCAGCATCAGAATTTGTTGTTGAAATCTTAGAAATCTGAATATCATCTTCTATTTTTTCTTTTTCATGTGCTTTACTCCAACTCCATGCATCATCTTCTTGTATCTTTACATCTCGACTCACAACAACCTTCATGGCAACTGGATCAAGTAGTCTGTAGGCTTTTGTTTTCTCATCATAGCCAATAAAAATATATTTCTTGCTCTTATCATCCAACTTTGTTCTCCTTTGATCAGGAACATGTGAATATGCCACACTCCCAAAAACTTTCAAGTGTGAAACAGTAGGCTTCTTTCCACTCCATAATTCTTGAGGAGTTTCATCCCCCAAGTTTGAATGTGGACATCGATTCTGAATATAAACAGCACATTGCACTGCTTCCGCCCAGAATTCTTTTGGTAATTCCTTGCTCTTTAACATTGATAGAACCATGTCTAAGATTGTTCGATTTTTCCGTTCAACCACGCCATTCTGCTGTGGTGAATACGGGGCTGTTAAGAACCTTCTAATGCCATGTTCTTCACAGTATTCCGTAAAAGCCTTTGATGTATATTCTCCTCCTCTATCAGAACGCAATCCCATGATTTGTATTCCTGCCTTCTTTTCAACCAACACTTTGAATTTCTTGAATACTTTTAATGCCTCAAAATTTTCATTTAAGAAATAAACCCATGTTCTTCGAGAATAATCATCAATGAAAGTGATGAAATACCTCTTGGAACCATATGATCCATGTGTGATAGGACCACATATATCTGTATGCACCAACTCGAGAGGCTTTGAAGCACGATAAGTTGCCTTTTTCTGGAATGAACTCCTTGTTTGTTTTTCCAGCACACATTCTTCACAAAAACTGCCTGTATGATCCATGCTTGGTATTCCATGAACCATCCCTTTGTTTGTCAACTCCTTCAAACCACCATAGTGTAAGTGTCCAAGTCTCTTGTGCCATAACGTTGCTTTATCCTCTGACTTTGATTGTAAGCATTTCTCCTGTATGTTCTTCAGATTCAACTTGAACATTCGATTTTGAGACATTTCAGTTTTAGCAATTGTCCTGCCATTTTTGTCCTTCAATATCATGACTTTGTCACCCATAAAGATTGAGTAACCTTTTTCGAGTAGCTGTCCAAGACTCAGAATATTATTCTTCATGTCAGGAACATAGTACACATCTTCAATTCTTCCTTGTTTGCCATCTTTTTTAGTAAAACATATTTCACCCTATCCTTTCACTTCTATCTTCGATGAATCTTCGAATGACACAACTCCATTATTTATTTCCTTTAAATCAGTAAAGAGATGCTTGAGACCAGACATATGGTTGCTGGCCCCACTATCAAGATACCACAAAACTTCATCTTCAGGAATCATACCTTTGCAGGCCATTAGAAGAACACCTTCATTTTGTTGCTCCTCCGTTTCGACTAGATTTGCATTTTCTGCAACCCTTTTGTTAAACCAACAATCTTTGGCAAAGTGTCCAAATTTTCCACAATTGTAACATTCTACAGGTCTGCTACATCTTCCAGAATATGATCTTCCACCTCTGCCACGGCCATGTCCTTGACCACGCCAATTTTGTTGATTTGTTTGCACCTTCTCTTCAAATCTGTTGCTTACAGGACCACGTCCTCTGCCTCGAGTGAAATTCTGTCTTGCACGTCCACGTCCTCTTCCTCTATTGTATTGTGTATACAATACTTTATCTTTGTCTTCAACCGAGACATCAGTTTTCAACACTTGAGATTCTGTCTCCTCCTTCTTTAAAAATGTTTCTGAATATGCTTGTAGAGACCCCATAAGTTGATCAACGGTCATGGTCTCTATATCATTTGACTCTTCAATAGAAATTCCAACAAGTTGCAATTTTGTATTCAAAGATCGTAATATTTTCTCATTCACACGTGCATCTTCAATCTTTTCTCCATAATTCTTCATTTGATTTACAACAGAGGAAACCCTCGTGAAGTAATCCGGAACTGATTCCATGTCTTTCATATGTAAAGACTCAAATTCACCACGTAGGGTTTGTAATCGTACTTTTTTTACTTTGTCAACACCTTTAAAATTGTTCTACAAAATCTCCCAGGCCTCCTTTGCTTTTGTTGCTGATGCAACCTTCTCAAACATGCCTTCATCAAGGCCCATATGTATAATAGACAAAGCTTGTTGATCTTGTTTTCGAGCCTTGGCGAGAGTGTTTTTCTGACCTTGATTTAAAGCTCCTTCATTCTCTGGTTCATCGTATCCTTTGTAAATAATTTCCCATGCCTCCTATGATCCAAGCAAAGCTTTCATTCGTAGACACCAGTGGCCATAGTTTTCTTTGGTAAGTTTTGGAACAACAAAAGAGTTATTCATGTTTGTATGCTCTGATTTGATACCAAGCTCTGATACCAATCTGTTGTTATTATGTGTATAGGGTTTATGTATATATTTCAGTATGTGAGGTGTGGTACAGAAATAAGGAAACAAGAGGCTTAAATTTCTGTCTTTTTATTGATCAATCTTTAACCTCCTTATATAATAGGAGAATACAAACCAAATACATGAATGATAGATATATGATCAGACACATCTCCTTAATTCTATGAACCATAATTAATGCACTCCTCAACTTCCATGATATTAGTTTATCCAACAAGATGGTCTTCCCCTATTTTGGGGGTCTGACCTGCACTACCTTAAGCAATTCCTTCTTCAGATGGATATTTTTTTGGCTTTTTGGTGATGAAGCTTGTTCCGAAGACAATGCCTCAAGTGTCAATTGATCAGGCTGAAAGGACTGCACTTGTGCCAATTTATCCTATAAAATACAATATATAAGAAAATAAATACACAAAATGAAGTAAAATTAATAGGAGCACTAAATTCTTTAAGTCGAATTTTGTTTTTTGTTTTTTTGAATGTGACACCGATTGAGATTAGCTCAATACCATAGCCAGATTCAGCAAAAAAAAAGAAGGTATATTACATATACACAAAATTATCTAATGCAAAATTTAGATACCTATGCATTTTAAAAAGTATGACATATTTTGTATAAACAATAATGTGAAACATAAACACTCCTCTAGTAGAGCATTGAGATAAGCATGATAGGCAATATTAATTCTACATACCAGTTTTAACATCTCGAACAATTAATAATCTAATAGTTATTCTGGAAGCAAGTAAAAACATAACTTTCCACTTTATCTGACTTGAGGACACTCGTTCAGTTATAAGTATATCACACAGAATAACAGTGTGTGTGAAAAAAATAAGATGGAGGAATCTGCAGTTAAGAGAGAAACTCTTGAAAGGATCAAAAGAAATAACCTCGATCAGTACCACACATTTTAGTACAATGGGTGTAAAATGGTACGTCAAATCAGTGGCCAAACCAGATTCTGATGGTAATAACAAAGCATCACACCTAAAACTAATTTAATAGGAATAATTAGTAAATACTATAAAACAAACCTTAAATTCTTGCTCTCCTGGCTTATCAAACTTATAGACAGCACTTGCAAATTCCAAAGCAGTGAGGGGCTCATTTTTTTCCTCCTCCATTTCCCTTCAAGATAAATAAACACAACTAAGCATGATACTCAACACAAGTACATCATGGACACAAATTCACATATAGAGCAATATGAAATTTTTTAATCATATTGCATGAGATAAGATTCACTTTACAAGTGATAATCATATTGTTTCTACCTACACTACAAGGGAACAGAGTAATTGCGACAGAAAAAATACAAAGAATCTGTCGCAATTGCCCCACTTTGCGACGGAAACAATCTGTCGCAAATGCCCAAGTCGTAAGTTCTTATTCTGTCGCAATTTCTTATTCAGTCGCAAGTTATTAGTGGGTCCCATCCCAACACAAAAACAATTATAAAAAAAAGGAAAAACAGCAAAGTATGACGGATGGTTTGTCTTAAATATGTCTAGAATTGTGACAGAATCCGTTATAAATATTTCCATAATTGCGACGGAATCCGTCGTAAATATTTCCATAATTGCGACAGAATCCGTCCTAAATATTTCCATAATTGCGACAGAATCCGTCCTAATAAATACCAAATTACGAGGCATTATTTTTTATAAATATGCCCAGAATTGGGACAGAATTCGTCATAAATATGCCCAGTATCGTGACAGAATTGGGACAGAATCTATCATAAATTGCTAATACTTGCGACAGAATCTATCACAATTTATGGACCCCGAGTGATGTGGCGGAAATGATACAATTAAAATCGCAAGCGCACGATCATCGTTTTAATATTTTAGATTCGGTCCTCAGGGAATAATTTTTATTTCGCGATCCTTAATTTCTAATTTAATCGAACTAGAACAATTGGGATTTGGAAAATTTCGATTTTACTAATTAATTACTAATACTATCTTTTTTTTTTAAAGAAATTAAATTTATTCTATTTTAAACTAACTAATTAAAAATGAAAAGAAACAAAAATTAAATTATTCTAAAAATGGGATTTTGGAAAATTCGGTTTTGCACTATTTAATTCCTAAAAGAAACTTACACTTTATTCTAATTTTTAACCAATTAATTAAAACTAAAATTATTCTAAATTATTTAAAATTAAACTAAATTATTTAAAAACATTTTATTTACAGATTTTTTTTAAGAAAGGACTCGGCACAGTGATTCAAACACAACCAACTCGGAACAAAGCTACAAATTAGAACTCGACCGCACAGACAACTTAATTCCACAAATCAACCAACGAATTGGAAACGCAGCATTAAGACCACGGATTTAGACTAAACGTTACTGACTCAACAAAACTCGAAACTTGGAAAACTCGAAACTTGGAAATAACATCGACTCAATCAGTACCAATAATCCAGTAGCGCTAATCAACAATAATTTGAAATCAGATATCTGCAATCGAAAATAGAACAAAAACAAAACTACAGAACTCAAACATCAAAATCCGGCGACGAAACTTGCGAACTAGAAGCCAGAACACAGAACTCGATTATCGCAAAACGCAGACTTAAAAACCAACAAAACTCGGTAAAACAAGATCAACTGGAAACTCGAAAATCAAACGCATCAATACCAACACGACTCAACTCACAGAAAAACAAAACGGAACAAACTGGACCACTCAAAACTCAGATTTAATAATGAAAATAAACTAAGATTTGCAAACACCAGACTCCATCTACTAGACTCTACTCAGGCTTGCATTCGACCAGAACCAAAACAAACCAAACTCAAGTGTACAGATCAAGAAGCCATGTCAACTCGAACGGAAATTAGCGACCAGGCAACAATACAGACTCGAACAGCAATTATACAAACAACAAACAAGACAGCGACTTGGTAATTTGCAACAACTGGACTCGGTAAACACTACTCAGCGATCAACATGAAAATTAACGGAACACGACATTACTGTGACGATTCAAAACTCATTACAAAACTCTAACTCGCAGAAATCAACAATTCGATAACTTGACTCTAAACAACAGCATGAACCAAGAACAAAAATAGACGAACTGATTACGCAGACTAGATTACAAATTCGTAACTCGAACAACAGACCCAACAAATGCGATTAACAAGTGCTTCGATTAAAAAGAAATGGGAATGGGGGTTGTTTGTAAATGAAACAAGGAGAATAGGGAGTTGAAGAAATGGGTTTGTGAGGTACCGTTTGACTAAAAAGAGGGAGAGAGATATATGCTCTTGTATGTAATTTATAGACTAAGTAAATAAGGAAACAACGAAAATTGAAGAACAGGGAATAATGAAAATAAAACTTCGAATTACTAATAGATTAATGCAGGAAAATTAATATACTAAAATTACAAAAAATTATAACTATAAATTTTGGAGTGAACTAATCCTAATCCTAAGTCTACTCCTAATGTGTCTTCAAAGATGTTTATTACTTCCTATTTATAGGAAGAGTTAGCACACCAATTAAATAAATAAATGTAATTATTGAACAACTTTACAACTATGAACCCAACTGCACCCATCTTCTTGTCTTGCACTTTTCCATATTCCTTGGCCGGCCACTTTTATTGTATAGATGGGTTCCGTAGAAATGCTTTTTATCCCGCACGACTTATAATTTTTAAATAATAAATAATTAATTTAATCCGAAAATTATAAAAAATAAATACCTAATATTATTAGATATTTATAAATATAATTTTCTAACCAAATAAAATATTTATTAATAAAAATTAATTCTTAAGCCCTAAGTTGCGGTCTTTTGAACTTTATTTCTTCGTTTTTGCCATTTCTTCATTTTTCTCGAATTTTCTGAAATAGAACAAAATTACTTATTAAAATACGAATTCAAACAATAAATAGGTAATAAAAATATGCAAAATTATGCACTTATCAAATGCCCCCATACTTATCTTTTGCTCGTCCTCGAGTAAAACAAAAAAACAAAAAGAAAATCTAGATAAAAAGTCCTATACTCCTTTTCGTAGGTGTGACGATTGCATTTGGCATATGCAACAAGCCCTTTAAACCCCTAGGCAGCCCTAGTGGACGAGTGAGGTCTCGTGAGGGCCTATAGTGAATGTACCCACAAAATCCAATTTTATTTTCTGCCAAGTCTCAAGTATGCAACATATCATAGTACTCCACACAAGTAAACCTCAATTGCACAATACTGACAGTCTGTTCACTTATAAATCATATGCACAAGACTATCCAAGTAAGCACACAGTCTATATAGACAAAAAGATCATGAAATATATATCAATGCCGCATTCAGTGAGTAACATGCTATGGATAGAAAATTCTCACACAACTCTCAAATCACACAAGTGTATAGGTGAAGTGTATTCGCTCAAGTTCAATCAATTAAGTTATGTGCTACCATATGCTTGGTTGTCCACCAAATCTCCACTACTTTGTATACATGCATGCACAAATCAAAAGGTCTTTGTTAAAGGTTGTAACGTGGCTAAGGTGAAGGGTAGGAAATCAAGAAAAAGGCTAACAAGTGGCTAATTTGACAAACTAATAGAGCACAATGTTCATTTTTAATTAAAGCACTCAACATGAAATTTCGATCATGTAAAAGGTGATCAAGCTTTCACAAGAATTAAACCCCAAGCACATATTGTCATGTACTTTTCCATTTTCATATTGCACAAACCAATGAACAAAACTCTATTTTTATTTTATTTTTTTCCCTTTTTTTCCCTTTTTTTTTCTTTTCTTTTTTTTTTCTTTTTTTTTCTATTTTTTTTTTCTATTTTTTTTTCTTTGATTCCCACCAAATTTTCACACTTTAACAAAGATATCCCCATACTATGCGCTCACCAACCCCTAAATGAATCAAAGTGCTCTACTAGTAAATCAAGAGAAGAATAAACAAGAAGGCTCAAAAATTTAGATTGGTGATACAAAAATATCGGATAAAAAGCTCAAAGGGGTTCACTAAGGATATATGATTCAAGGGTACTGTTTGGATCAATACGGTTAATCCTAGTGCCTTTATCATTTTCATGCATGCAAATATCATGTAATCTCAAAATGGTTTAAAGCAAGTTCTAGAGCGACATACTCAATGATGAATAACACACAACAATAAAAATTCGATTGATATAAGATGTACCAATCATAAATTAGGCTCAAAATCTCACAGGCTGAAAGCATGTTTTAGTACTCACTAAAATTGACAATGACAAATCTCAAGTTTTATAATTTTCGCAAGCACGTACAAGGAATCATCAAGTAACAAATAACTTTCAGAGATATGACATGTCAAATAATCATGCAAAATAAGCTCACAAGATGTGTACCTATCCCTGTTAACATACTATGAGACGAGGCAAATAATTTTCTAATTTTTTTAATTTTTTTGGATTTTTTAAATTTTATGTATTTACACTAAAAACCCTAAATGAAAACATCCCCACACTTATCTCATGCATTGTCCTCAATGTATGCAAATAAAAATGAGATATGAGCAAAAGAGAACGAAAACTCCCCTTAGCTTTTCCCTCCGTAATTCTTTCCACATAGCACGAACACTCCCCTTAGCTTTTCCTTCCCAAAAATAGATTTAAATCCGTGTCAGCAACCTTTCCCTTGCCTTTATTACGCCTTTTAGCTTCTTGCTTATCCACCTTCTCCCCCTCAGTTGGGTTATCCTCCAGAATAGTTGGATGTGGAGCTGGGAAATTAGAAGAAGCTGAAGCTGTTTTCATCAAGTAATTAATCGCATGACCAAACTGGGCTGCCATGGAGCTTATTTGAGCCTGGATTGCATCATTTTGAACAAGTTGCAGATTTCTGATTTCTGCAATGGACTCACGGATATGCGGCAACTCGTTCTCCAGTGTTTGGACCCGTGCAAGGAGTCCGTTGAATCCTGCTCTGGTTACAGGTGCATTTGGTTGAGCAGGTTGCCCACTCTCATGCTCTTCTTGTGTTTCTCTCAACTTTTGTCCAAAACTTTCACCGAGATGCGTATCTGAAAATGAAATCATGGTAGTCCCTTTGTCGGTTGGTGCAATGAAAGTTCGGGAGCTACCAACCTCTCGTGAAGCAAGTTGCTGACCAGTGGAAAAGAGTGATAAATCTGGAAAGAGATCCAGGGATTTTCTCTCCGGGAGGTTAAACTTGAATGGATTAAACGGCACAAGACCCACGTTTCCCTTGAATGCCTCGGGTTCGCTAGGTTTACTCCGTTTAGCAGGAGGTAGATCGGCTGATGTAGCAAACCTCATATGTGGTTCTGTTCTTACCGGCCTCGGTAGCAACGGAAGTGGGATAGTCTTCAGATATTCCGTTAAGACTGTGGGCACATCCGTATAGCTCTTATTGCTTAAGTAGTTAATCACATTCTTCTTCATGGTAGAACATTCCACCTCTTGACCATTGTCCAAGCGTATCCTGTCCGCATCACTCAAAAAATCATTCAATATTAACTGCAGAAATCTTGGATATAGACATTCGACCCTTTGAGTCCGGGCATCCCTTGTTCCTAAGTGCTTCATTTTCAAAATAATTTGACTAAGCACTATCTTACCAAAATTAATCCTCGAATTATTTGCAACCGCATACCAAATTTTTTGAATAAAATCAGGTATTCTATCTAGATTTGTTCTAGATGAGGAAAAAACATGGTTAAGGATGTGGAAGAAGAAATTCCAGTACTGGGTTAGATATGTTCTAGAGAGATTACCAGTACTGAAATTGCTATCTTGGTACCTTATGTGACGAAAGAACCCTTCAATCTGGTCAGGTGTAGGATCGGCAACGAGATTTTCCGTAGGAAAATGAAGGATTCGATTAACATCTCGTTCGGTGACCCTAATCGACCTACCGAACAGTTGAAATGTGATTGCACTTTCGTCTACTCTAGAAGTGTCGACTGCACTGCAATACAACTCACGCAAGGCATCATGGTTCAGCTTCACCGGTGTAACTAAAGCATATCGGACTATTGAATGCTCATTCAGAAATTGAGCCCAAGCCTGAAACTGGTCGTGCCGGATGGTTTCCTAGATGGAAGTGGGATTAACTCTAGCAATCCAGAAGCTTCCTTGCAATGCCATTTTCAAGACAGCTAGATGATGAGATTTTTTCTTGAGGAGGTTGAAATATGCTCTGAGTATCTGTATAGCTGAAAGGATGAACTTTAACACAGACAAAAAAAACTCAATGATTTATGAAGAAAGATTAGCGGGTTAGGTGATATAGTACAGGCTATCCGCTTTCTTTTCTTCTTTTTCCAGCCCTACTCTCGCTTTTGTCTTCAAAGTCTTCCTCGAGCCACACAATGCTCAATCAACAAAAATATTTGCAGGGCCCTCTTCTAAATCAAATCAGTGAAGGCGGGCGGATGAGGGGATAATGCGGAGAAAATGTATGAGAAAAATGGTAGGGATTGAAAAATTCTAAAAAAAATCTATGAAAACAAATAACACACAAACACACACACACACTGTAACTCTCCCATACCTACATTCTACTATGGGAGGTACAAAACAAATATTCACTTAACCAATACCTGCTCTCGGAAAAACAATTTTCGTTATACAACCAACATAATTCAGAAACTCACCCACAAAGATAACATAGACCACTCGAACGATCCGATTAGGCGCAAGAATAAAACTCATATTCCTAACTTCATCCATCGATCACGAAGATGCTTCTTTTTGTTGTTTAAGCAAATTAATTACGATGAGATTTTGGTCATGAATATCAGGAGTTTCGATGAAAGATGGAGCACGAGTGGAAAATGAAGAAATAGAAACGGGTGGGGGTGGCTCTTCGAAAAATGTTTTACCAACATAATTAGGATCACAAGAACTATCCTGATGTTGGGTTTCCCATTTGGAACAAATATTCATCATCTCTCCAAACATCTCTTCCGAGGTCAAATCCTTAAAAGATTCATGAAGCTCTCGATTGGTCTCGTAATGCAATTGAGAATCTTGTTTAAGAAGAGACTCAATCTCATGATCGTCCAAATTTGACCTTAAAGCAACCTCCTTAACTAGATCAGCTTCTATTGGTTGAGTATGAAGTTCTTCGGGTTTTTCGGGAAGAGGTTTGGAAGATGAACGGAAAAGTTTACTAGAAGAAGATGATGGTCGTCTAGGTGAAGCCACAACCTCAGAATCATCGGGATTCTTTGTTTCACCTAGAGAATGAAAGATGTCAGTATCAGAATCTTCTTCGTATAAATCACCACCGAAAGGAGTGTCAACTTGAACATTAGACCTAGGAGAAATGAAATTATCGAAAGTATCAATAGGTCTTTGAGTGATAAGAAACTCAGGGTTGACCTCGGGTGGATTCATGGTGGTTATCGTCTCACGCTCACACATGGTGGCTAATTGATTCATTTGAAATTCTAACTTAGATAAGGCTTGAGCATTAGAGTTCAAAATTTGCCTATCTTGGGTCATGGTTTGCATGAATTCTACTTGAGAAATCAATAAAGCCTCGATACTCTTTTCTAAGGTGTCAAGTTGACTCGGAATTGGATAAGAGTTCGGTTCTTGAAAATGTGGGGGCGGAGTTTGATAGCTATGACCTTGGTTCCATGAGAGATCGGGATAATCTCTCCAATCGGAATTAGAAGACGATGTAAAATGGTCATTTTGAGGGGTTGGGTGAAACATGGCATTGACTTGATAAGAGTCGGGGCCGTGTTGAAAATCGAGACTCGGAGAATTGAAATTTGGGTGCCAAGACGTGTGTGAAGGGCCCCTAAGGGTTTCTAAGGCTTCGAGTCGTCTATTAAGAGCATCTAATTCAGAGTTTATTGCAATATCGTTTTCACTATAATGCAAATCACTAAAAGTACTAGACGACTCGTTATAAACACTAGGTTCCCTAGTTGACTCATACCACATCATATTATTTGCTAACTCCTCGTCAAAATCCCGTGAGTAATTTGTGTGATTCCCCCACCCGGGATTGTAGGTAGGTGAAAAATGGTCATTCCTAAGGGTTTGTTGAAACATATTATTATCTTGCTCAAATTCATGATAATTTTCAAACCCTTGAGTATAAGAATTGTAATTTGACCACATTTTTATTATTTTTATTATTTTTTTTCTTTATTTAATTTTTTTTTTTAATTTTAAGCACGAATTTTAATCACACAAAATAAGCACACAAAATAAACACTCAAAATAAAGGGTGAAAAAGCAAAAGAAAAATGTTCCCTAAATAGAATAACTAGACATTGCTCCTAACATTAAGACACACTAAAAATTCCATAAATTAAGAATTATTCAGACCGATTCGGCCAGATTAGAGCAGGCATTGCCAAGAGGCCAATCTCGTCACTTAGACACCGAATCTTAACAGCCAGGCGAACCTTAGACACTGAAGGTCGTGAATAAGTCTTAATTACGTTTATTTTAGGCATCTTCCTAATTGAGCGCGAAATTCCTAGGGGCAAACGTCTAATTAATTTTATTAAGGCTACAAATGATGCAACAAACAACAAGATATATACAAAAAAACAGTAAACAATTATGGATGCTTAACTACGTGTCCTAATCTAAAAGAAAGAAAAATTTAACGTACCTTTGGGTCCTCCAGCGATCACCACAATTTATAAGATACGAAAAATTAAAAACAAGAAAATAAAAATCTAGATGATGTGCCCTAAGTGATTAAATGCATGATGCAACACGTATGTATTTACAAATAATTTTTTTGATTTTTTCAATTTTCAATTTTTTTGTGATTTTTGATTTTTTTGTGATTTTCTAAAAATAAAAAGGGCGAAAAGAGTGAGATACGGGTTACCGAAGCACGCTTTCCAAAATTCCGATTCGTTCCGAGCTCCGTGAGAAGATTCCCGACATTCCAAACTTTCCTAAAAAAAACGAAATAAAAATTAAACAAGCAAAGAAAACTAATCCGAAAAATTAAAAATCAAGGTGCGAAAAATAATTAATTCCCCGGCAGCGGCGCCAAAAACTTGATGTGGCGGAAATGATACAATTAAAATCGCAAGCGCACGATCATCGTTTTAATATTTTAGATTCGGTCCATAGGGAATAATTTTTATTTCGCGATCCTTAATTTCTAATTTAATCGAACTAGAACAATTGGGATTTGGAAAATTTCGATTTTACTAATTAATTACTAATACTATCTCTTTTTTTTTAAAGAAATTAAATTTATTCTATTTTAAACTAACTAATTAAAAATGAAAAGAAACAAAAATTAAATTATTCTAAAAATGGGATTTTGGAAAATTCGGTTTTGCACTATTTAATTTCTAAAAGAAACTTACACTTTATTCTAATTTTTAAACAATTAATTAAAACTAAAATTATTCTAAATTATTTAAAATTAAACTAAATTATTTAAAAACATTTTATTTACAGAATTTTTTTTAAGAAAGGACTCGGCACAGTGATTCAAACACAACCAACTCGGAACAAAGCTACAAACCAGAACTCGACCGCACAGACAACTTAATTCCACAAATCAACCAACGAATTGGAAACGCAGCATTAAGACCACGGATTTAGACTAAACGTTACTGACTCAACAAAACTCGAAACTTGGAAAACTCGAAACTTGGAAATAACATCGACTCAATCAATACCAATAATCCAGTAGCGCTAATCAACAATAATTTGAAATCAGAAATCTGCAATCGAAAATAGAACAAAAACAAAACTACAGAACTCAAACATCAAAATCCGGCGACGAAACTTGCGAACTAGAAGCCAGAACACAGAACTCGATTATCGCAAAACGCAGACTTAAAAACCAACAAAACTCGGTAAAACAAGATCAACTGGAAACTCGAAAATCAAACGCAGCAATACCAACACGACTCAACTCACAGAAAAACAAAACGGAACAAACTGGACCACTCAAAACTCAGATTTAATAATGAAAATAAACTAAGATTTGCAAACACCAGACTCCATCTACTAGACTCTACTCAGGCTTGCATTCGACCAGAACCAAAACAAACCAAACTCAAGTGTACAGATCAAGAAGCCATGTCAACTCGAACGGAAATTAGCGACCAGGCAACAATACAGACTCGAACAGCAATTATACAAACAACAAACAAGACAGCGACTTGGTAATTTGCAACAACTGGACTCGGTAAACACTACTCAGCGATCAACATGAAAATTAACGGAACACGACATTACTGTGACGATTCAAAACTCATTACAAAACTCTAACTCGCAGCAATCAACAATTCGATAACTTGACTCTAAACAACAGCATGAACCAAGAACAAAAATAGACGAACTGATTACGCAGACTAGATTACAAATTCGTAACTCGAACAACAGACCCAACAAATGCGATTAACAAGTGCTTCGATTAAAAAGAAATGGGAATGGGGGTTGTTTGTAAATGAAACAAGGAGAATAGGGAGTTGAAGAAATGGGTTTGTGAGGTGCTGTTTGACTAAAAAGAGGGAGAGAGATATATGCTCTTGTATGTAATTTATAGACTAAGTAAATAAGGAAACAACGAAAATTGAAGAACAGGGAATAATGAAACTAAAACTTCGAATTACTAATAGATGAATGCAGGAAAATTAATATACTAAAATTACAAAAAATTATAACTATAAATTTTGGAGTGAACTAATCCTAAGTCTACTCCTAATGTGTCTTCAAAGATGTTTATTAACAATAAAACAATTCGACCGCGTTACAGAACAGCAGAAACTCGACTCCGGTGACTAAACTCGTAAATACCCAGCACAGAGATGTAAAGACCGGACAGAAAACAAGATCTTGACCAACAGTAACGACAGAATTCGGCCAAAAATATGATTCAACAAAACATAAACACATAATAACTTAGCTCAAACAACAACAAAACTAAAAGACCATCGCCCAGAAAATCAAAACAATTCATACACAAATTCAGAAAATCACCGAATTGACTCGGTGAGAACTCAATCGAAAACAGAGAATCAACCCAATAATTTAGAACTCGAAATTATCACAACACAAAGCTCAGAAACTTGATGTAACACATTCAACAATTAACATACAACTAACAAAAGAGATGGGATGGTTTTTTTTATGGATTTTCTGAAGCGAAAATAAGGAGGAAGGGAGAAAAATAGAAGAAAGGTGAGAGAGATTGGAAAAGAAAGGAGAAGGGTGTTGTGTTTGCAGGATGTGAAGAGAAGAAAATAGGGGCTGCTGGGTTTTGTGGGTAAAAAGAGGGAGAGTGTATTTGTGTGTTTTAATCGGAAAAAGGAAAAAAAATAGACTATGAAATGGGTTTTGCTGGTTTATGCTAAAGAGGAAGAAAATGAAACAGGGGAGTCTGAATAATAAATATTGCTTCGAATTTAAACAAAATAAAACAGGAAAAATATGAAACTAAAATTAAAATTGTTTATAAGAACTGCAAATAAAAATTACAACTATAAATTTTGGAGGTGTTCTAAAACTAATCCTAATCCTCAGCCTTCTCCTAATGTGTCTTCAAAGATGTTTATTACTTCCTATTTATAGGAAGAGTTAGCACACCAATTAAATAAATAAATGTAATTATTGAACAACTTTACAACTATGAACCCAACTGCACCCATCTTCTTGTCTTGCACTTTTCCATATTCCTTGGCCGGCCACTTTTATTGTATAGATGGGTTCCGTAGAAATGCTTTTTATCCCGCACGACTTATAATTTTTAAATAATAAATAATTAATTTAATCCGAAAATTATAAAAATAAATACCTAATATTATTAGATATTTATAAATATAATTTTATAACCAAATAAAATATTTATTAATAAAAATTAATTCTTAAGCCCTAACTTACGGTCTTTTGAACTTTATTTCTTCGTTTTTGCCATTTCTTCATTTTTCTCGAATTTTCTGAAATAGAACAAAATTACTTATTAAAATACGAATTCAAACAATAAATAGGTAATAAAAATATGCAAAATTATGCACTTATCACCGAGCATGGTTTTGCCTGTTTTTATCACTTCCAACCTATTAAAAGTCAGATCCATCCATACATTCCACAACATACATACAAACTAATGCCAACATACATACAAACTAATCCCGAAAAATATTACAACACACTGAAAAATATGAACTACGTAGAGCAAAAGGAAAATTAGATCATAAAATCTCTTTCAAGAGTTAGATAAACATCCATACCAAAGTTACATTAACAAAATAATACAAATGCAACCTAAATATCCATTGGCCAGTTAATATCCGAAGGTAAACATAAATCAACCACCCAGCTGAATTATGCAAAAGTTAGCCACTAAGCTAATATCAACAAAAATTGGCCACTAAGCTAATATCATCAAAAGTTAGCCACTAAGCTAATATATCCAAAAGTACTCATAAACCAGCCTTATAACTACAATCTAGCTGGTACTACACCTAATCCCCCCAACCCAAAGGCTGCAATCCCGTTTACCATTTCGAGTTCGCCTTGGAGGTGCTGACTGACCCCATCATCATTGTCATCAGAAGTACTAGGCTCATCCTCACGAGCTTTCGACTTACCCTGCAATATTAAAAAATATTTTGCATACCGTCTTATCTTAAAACCAGATAATATCAAATCAATGAATCGTGAACTTAAATAATAGTGAAATGTCTTGTTTATTTACTGAAATTATGTACACATGTTCAACTATTTTTCTAAAAAAAAATTCACTCTGAATATTATGGTTGCTAAATGTGATTCTAATAAATAATTCTAACTTTAATTTGTTTTTAATATTCTCAAACCTTGCAAATAAAATTTCAGCACAGTAATTGTTTTTTATTTTAATTTGTTATTGTGAATGGCACAAGAAAGTATAATGCATTTGAGTATTATAGTACTGTGTACTAGAATATAGTGTTTCACCACCATGTTTCCTCATTACTGATAGCGTGGCCAGAGGCCCAGATCATGGAAGCAACTAATTATATGATCACATAACATATAATAACATATAAGAGCGAAAATCAAAAGGTCTTAACGAGCATCATAAATTTGCCTTTAGCCAGGGCATTATTGCCATGTCTATAGTGTGAAGCCTAAATGTATAGCCTAATTGTATATATATTTTAAACTTACACCTTCATTACTGGAATGCATGATCAAATTCGAGTTATTAAATTTTAACTAAAGCATAGAGAAGGTGATGATGCATTTAAAAGAAAGATACATGCTAAAAAGTTGGACCTGAATATACCTTATTACAGTTGCTAGGAGGGCGGTTACTTTCATTGACTTCGCCTAACACCGACACCATCGCCTGCACAAGTTCCCTCATAGTTGACATGGTAAGAGGATGGTCTGATGGCAGGTCATTCACTCCATCCGTCACAACAGACTGTGCCAACATGTTGACCTGTTCCGGTGCGAGGTCAAACTGATCCGGATGTGCACGACCAAAAGCAACAGTCCTTTCCACAACCTGAATGACAAAATGGTCAGCGATGTGCTCAGTAGGGGATCTTCTAGTGGAAGCACCTGACTCATCTTCAACGGATCGTCGACGACGCCTTTTACCAGATGTAGGAGGAAGAGCTATGCACAAATGTACACACAAATATCATTAGACCAGAAAAAATGACATGTAATGAATGATATGAATACTAATGCAGTACATAATAAATAATATATATAAACATACGTATAATTTCAGAAGCACTCGTACGTGGAATACCGATAATGGCATTCTTTCGAACACCCACTACCTCAACCCATGTATCAATTGGCGCTTCCATAGATGCATGTGTAACAAAAATTACAGTTAAATGTTCAAATTAAAAAAAATCATTAAAAACTATAAGTATTTTATAATCTACATACATATACTTAAAATAAAACAAGAAATCCATCACAAAAGAGTTGAGAGTGCTGAATAAAAAAAGATTACAAAGGAATAAGCATGTTTTTTTTTCTAGCAAAATACCAAATATTATAGGTGTGTATTTGATGAGCAGCTTATGGACAAATTACTACTGTCAGAATTTAAGCTCATCTAGAATTTGCATTAATATCAGCTAGAATTTTCTCATTACTAATTTCCTACCTAATAAAATATTAAATAGGCTTTGGTGAAGGCACATGTAAAAGTTATGCCTAAATTAATATGTTAAAATGCCTTAACATAAACAGAAACAAAATAAATTCAAAGGGTGCATAGATCACACAAATTTCGAAAACCCTCTTACAATCATGCTGCATTTATCAAAACCATCATACTCAAGTACTCAGCATGACAGTATATCAAAATACTGGTTAAAAAAAGGTACCACTATTATACGAATAGCCTCCGATGTGAATTCTTTATTTTCCTTGTCCTTGGTGTGCAAGCGGATGAAGAGGTCATACAACGTCGGCTCCTTACCAGTCTTGTCTCGTATATCCTGTAAAGTGCAAATATAAGATAAAAGCATATGCAAAATGACCTCGCTGCTGATTATTATTTTTAAATATCAATTATCATACCCAAGCACGATGCTGAAAGGAAATGGCACCAGAGGTATGGGGAATTTTTTGATGTCTTCTCGCGTCCTTAGCAGCATCTGATTTTTTCTGGAATTTAGGAGTATCCCATTGGTCACAAATAGGTTTCCAAATAGCTTCCAAGAAATAACATGGTCTGTGATCAAAGAAAGAGCCCCCCTCCTTATCAATGATCTTCTTGATACGTTTACGTTTGTTGCACAAAGTCTTGCGCATGTTTCTACGCATATGCCTATTAAGAGCCTCACGAGCATCATTTTTCGTCCCATATTTCGGGTCAAAGTCATAGTATCCCTGCAATAAAAGTGATAAAAGAGGGGTTAATGCAAGCAACTAGTAGGTATATTGCATATACTTGGTATACAAAACAGACCCCCTACGCACCACCACCACCAAGTGTAACCAATTAAGCACTTGACATATACATGGTCAACAAGAAATTGTATCTTAAAAATGTTGTGCAGTAAATTTGAATACAAAAAGAAAAATCACATGTAGATGGGATTAGTTATGTATTTTGTGAGGTTTATTATGTTATAGGGAAAGGTACAACCTATAAAACAGAGTAACAATTACTAAAGAATTGAGAATAATAATCCACCATTAAGTTAGTGCTACGGTGGAGATTTATCACGTGTTATAGTTCTGTATTCGGTAAAAGAAAAGTGCTTAAATCTATCAAGCATGCACTTTTCTTTTACCGAATACAGAACTATAACACTTGATATCTCCACCGTAGCACTAACTTATTGGTGGATAGATCCAACTTATCTACTCAACAGACTTCAAGCATAAATACTTAACCAAGTGAATATATTAAATACTTAACCACTTACAAAGAACATTTTTCTAATGCGACTCCACCACCTTGGGAATCTCTGATCAACATCCATGGCACCGATACATCCCGCTGGCCAGTACACACGCATAAGGGCCAGTAAGGCACGACATGCAGTGGGTGAATCGATACTGAAAAGTGAGCATATTTAATTAAGATATACTTTCTACAACATAAATAAATAATTATGCATACATACATACATACAATATTTCATAAATGTTACTAGAACAAACTAACTGAATGAACTACAGAAAATGAAAAAGGAATTACACCCGTCCAACCATGCGAATACGAATGGGCTCTAGAGGGGGCTGTCCAAAGAGACCAAGTGAATAGCCCCTCCTCCTATGCTCAATATTGACCTCTTCATCATGCTCACTACCCTCAGCCTCATCATTATTACCGCCTTCAGCCTCATCATAATTACCGCCCTCAACCTCATCATCCTCATCATCATTACCGCCCTCAGCCTCATCATCCTCATCATCATCATGCTCACTGCCCTCAACCTCATCATCCTCATCATCGTTACTACCCCCAAAAATCATCATCAAACTCGTCATCATCGTACTCATCATCATAATCAGCTTCATAATCAGAATCCCCCGAGTCTGAGCTAGCATCATAAATGTTATCACTCAAGCGGTATCCATACACTTGACCACCATCAAGACTTATACCGCCCCTGCCATGACCACCATTAGAACTCTTACCACCTCTCTAACAGCTACCACTAGCACCACCAGCATCAAAACTCCTAACAACCCTTCCAGGGCCACCAGTAGCTTTCTTACCACCTCTAGGACGGCTACCACTAGCACCACCGGCATCAAGACTCGTACCGCCCTTACCATGGCCACCACCGACACCACTACCAACAAGACTCCTACCACCTCTCATGTTGTTGCTTCCACCACCACTACTATTACCACTACCATCATTTCTCCTACTACCACCATCACCAACATTTACGTGTCTCCTACCATCACCAACATTTACGTGTCTCCTACCCTCACGTCTCATGTCACTGCCTCCACCACAATTTCTCCTACCACCAGCACCACCATTTCTCCTATTCCCAGCAACTCTCCTATTAATACCATCTCCTCTTCTACCACCACCTTTCCTACCACCACCAACTGGCCGCCTCCCCAACATGCTGTAATAAACAAAAACATAAGAATCTTAACTATACAATCAAAAACATTAACAAATTAATCTAATTCAGCTTATTTACCGAAACCCATATGAAATTAATAACAAAATGAGTATTATTCGATAATACAAACTGAAGCAGATCCCATAATTCATCAAGAAGTAATAAATTAGAAAAAAACATCAAAGAATGCCCATATTCAAAACACACACACACACACACACACACACATATATATATATATATGTATGTATGTATATATATACATATATGCAAAACACACATATATATTACACAATTCAAACGAATATATATGTGCGCATACACACAAGTGCTCTAAAAACAAACACACACATTTACATACTACACCCATTTTTAGACACATACATTACAGAAGCACAAAAATACAAGAAAGGAAAAGAAAGGAAGAATTGAGGATTATACCTGAAGAAATAAGAAAGGAATTGAGGATTAAATGGAAGAAAGAACGGAAGGATTGAAACCCTAATCGTAATCGCCGCACGAAAGAAAAGGAACCGGAGAGAGGCACAAGTGAGAAATGAAGTGAAAAGTAGGGTTTTAGTTGTAGAATGAGGAGGAATGACATCGTTTAACTTTAGATAATTAAAAAACATTTTTCTAGTTTTTTTGATAAATTTTGTTCCTTTTTTTTTGTCGGGATAAATTTTGTTCTTTTAGATTAACCAATTTTTTAATATTTTATATTCAAAAACCATAATTTATTATTTTTCAAAAAAAATATAATTTATTAATAAATTATTCAGGAACAATTTTTTAAATATATTTTACTCAAAAAACATTTATTTAATTTTTTTAATAAAACCAAAAGTATTATACTTATACATAATTAAATAATCTACTTTACGAGTTTAAGAAAGTTCAACTGCATCACTGAAAAAACACATTTCCATTGATTTATCATGATTTTCTTTTTTATTTTTTACATAAAAATTACGAGAAGAGTGACAGATATTCGTCACAAGATAGTTACTTGCGACGGATTTCGGTCGCAAAGATGTAGCTTGCGATGACTGTCGGTCGCAAAATTTATCTTGCGACAGATAATAGTATATTTCTGTCATAAATTCAGCCGACTTCCAAAATGGATAGTTTGTTCTTTTCACATCCATTCAATAATAATAAACCTGTACCCATTCATCTAACATGCAACAAGTAATATAGCACGAATTTTTTCAAACTTAAAACTTAACAACTAACAACAAGATTTAGTTTACTAGATATTACAACACATAATAAATCCATCAATTAATCAAACATTGCCCTTAGTTCACAATTAAAATAGTACATGTAATAAAACTAACAAAACTTCTTAGACGTCATCATAACCATTATCTTCGTTTCCATCATCTTCGTTTCCATCCTCATCACTTTCATTATCTTCACTTTCATCATTGCCATTGTCTTCGGGTTCTTCTTCCAATGGCTCATCTCTTGTAGCATATTCATATTGAGTAAAATCAACAAATAGGTTAATAGGGGGAGTTCCACCTGCCTATCCTCTGGTGGTTCTTCTTCAAAGACATCCTCGTTGTAGGCTTTAGTAGTCTCATCTAGCGGATGGCTTCTTGTTACAACAACCATGTGCAATTTGCTCTTCAAATTCTTCACTATGGGTGCATAATAGACTTGTGTTGCTTTACTTGCTAAGACAAAAACATCGTTTCCTCTTAGCTTAGATGTCATGTCCATTGTGACAATTATATTTTTGTCAACTTTTATGCCCTTTCTATTATCAAACCAATGACATTTGAATAACACCACTTTGTTCACCTCGTTGTAATTAAGTTCAAGAATCTCTTCCAAACGTCCATAATAGTCATTAACAGTGTCATCATAACAGCTTCCTTTTATTAGTACTCCCATATGTGACTTTGTGGATTTTAATCTATAACCATTCACATCACATCCTCTATGAGAGATGACAAAAGACGATGGACCTCTTATCAAGTACTTGAAGCGCTTATAATTGTCACGATCTCCACGTACCTAAAATGCAATAATTTATCAAATACATATCTCACCACATATGTCAAACTATCGAGGCATTTTGTAAGAAATCAATATACCTTGTTAAGCATCCATTTTTTGAATTATGTATCAAGTAGTGTATTCATATGATCAAGAGTGATAAGCGGATACTGTGCTCTCATTTCCGCTTCAAAATCTCTGAAGATGTAAAAGAATGTTTGAGAACAATATTCAATAAAGTGTTAACATCAATGCATATAAATATATCAAGTGTATGAATTCTTACAATCGATATGGTGCTACTTCTGGCATGTTGAAGAACACATAATTTGCTGCAATTTGAAGCAAATTTGCATCTAAGAAGTAGCCCTTGGATTGACCAAAGAGCCTCGTTGGATATGTAAATGCCTCAAGTTTTCTTGAATCACGTATACTACCATCTACCTGATAACGGCCTACCCTATTGTGCACTGTCTGAACAGAGGACTCATAGTACAAGGAACAAAAATTTACAAGTTCCTCCTCAGCATAACGTTCTGTAATAGAACCTTCAACTTGTGCCTTGTTTCTCACTTTTACTTTCATCCGATGCATCTGCCTTTCAACCCAATACATCCATCGATATTGTACAGGACCACCAAGTCTGCGCTCCTCTGCAAGATGAAGGATAACGTGTTCCATTGGATCAAAAGTGGCTTCTGGAAAAATATTTTCCAAACGACCCATGGTATTGATTATATTTCTCTCCATTATCATTAAATCATCTAAAACCAATGTTGTAGAGCATATTGCTCTAAAGTAACTGGAGAGTTGGCAAAGGGCGTCATGCACATCATCAGGTAAAAGGCCAGGAAAAGCAGAAGGCAACAACTTTTGCATAAAAACATGACAATCATGTGTCTTCTTCCCACTTAACTCCTTCTTCTCTAACTTGCTACATCTCGCAATATTTGAAGCACAACCATCGGCATCCTCAGGCTACTAATCCTTCTATAAACCTGAAGCTATTGCTCTCGAGAAAGTGTGTATGATGCTTGGGGTTTTGAATTGCCTTGCATCCATAACTCTTTTCTAATGCCAAATGCCTTAAAATCTGCTCTTGCACTAATTGTATCCTTAGATTTTTTACTATCCATCACTGTGTGAAAGAAATTATCAAATACATTCTTCTCAGTATGCATGACATCAATGCAATGGCGTAGACGTAGTGTGTCCCAATATGGAAGTTCAAAGAAAATGGAGAAATGTGTAAAATTATGAGTCACACCAAATCCATGAGCCCTAGACTTTGCAGATTCTTTCCCATGTGGTGGAAAAGCTATTTTTACACATTTGTTACGAACTTGCCACCCTATTTGTTGCCTCTGATTATGTCCCAGTCTTCTAAACTTTTTTACTGTCCCCCAGAAACTGTACTTTCGACTATGAGGAAGTTGTGAAGCCCTGACACTTCCCATGCAAACTGGACAAGCTAGCTTGCCTTTGGTTGACCAACCACTCAACATTGCTAAGGCCGGAAAGTCATTGATTGTCCACAATAGAGCTGCTCTCAAAATGAAATTAGCCTTTATAAAAGCATCATATGTTTGTACACCAACAATCCACAACTGTCTCAGCTCAATAATAAATGGTCTCAAGTAGACATTTATGTCTCTCGTTGGGCTTTTATCCCCAGGTATGAGTAATGACATGAAAATGTATGGATCCTTCATGGACATAGAAGGTGGGAGATTGTACACAACCATAATAACGGGCCATACTGAATAAGTCCTGGCAGACATGTTGCTATAAGGTGCAAATCCATCAGTAGCAAGTCCAAGTATAATATTTCGAATGTCATGCGAAAAATCTGGAAAATTAATGTCAAACTGTTTCCACTCTTCCCCGTCCGCTGGGTGTGTCATAATTCCCCCTGTCACTTCTCTAGTCTTGTGCCACCTCATACTCTCAGCAGTGCGAGATGACTTGTACAACCGCTGCAACCGCGAAGTAAGCGGAAAATATCTCAAAATCTTTCCAGGAATGCATTGTCTTCTACCTTCTTTTTCCGGTTTATAGCGACTCGTGCCACAAATATTGCACTCCTGTCTATCACTGTTATCACCATAAAATAACATGCAATCATCTGCACATGCATGGATTTTTTCATATCCCAAATCCATGTCCTTTACCATCTTCTTGATCTCCCGGTAACTCGAGGGTAATGTGTGATTTTCTGGCAATGCATCCCCGATAAGACCTATTAACTCATTAAATCCCCTCTCACTACATCCATGAGAGCTTTTAAAATATAACAATTTGCTCACAAATGACAACTTTGTATGCTTGTTGTTCCCGGGATATAATGGAATCTCTAAATCATTTTCCAAACCATGAAATATAGGTGATTCATGGTTCGAATATATGTTGTCCCATCCACCAAATCCGCCCGCATCCCTCAACATCTCATAGGTATCAAATACATTAACATGGTCATTATTCTCATCTCTTGAGCCACTAGAATGCGAATCTTCAACACTTTCGCTAGAATACAAATCTTCATCACCTTCCCCATGGAAATTCCAATATGTGTAACTTTGAAGAAATCCATTCGTCAAAATATCAAATCTAACTTCATCAAGACTTTTTAAAGCATAATTACGACAACTGCAACATAGGCATCTAATCCTTTTATCCGTTTCTTTGCAATTACGCTCGGCAAAACCAATAATTTCTTCAATTCCATTTAAAAAGTCTTGACTAAAACCATATTCACCTCTTTGATTACGACGGTGAATCCAACTATGATTAAAAGACATCTAAAAATTCATATAACATGGCATCAATTACATATACACACAAATATATGATTGAGAAAGTTGAAATAAAAGGTGCAATATAAATAAAACTAAACTAAACAAACATGTAATTAATGTAATTACATACCTTAATGCATGAAATGGAGTAGATTAATGCATTTGAGGCCTTTTTTGAGGTCCAAGATGTTAAAAACGGTGGAGAGAATGTGAGGATGGAGTTAAAATATGTAAATGGAAGCTACTACATCTTTTTAGAAAAAACTGACTTAGCTTGCGACAGAAATTTTGCATTCCGTCGCAAGTTATATTAAATAATATTTTTGAAGTCAAATTATTAATTTCTGGCCGTTGGGAATTAAATGAGTTTAGGTAAGCTTGCGACAGCATCTGTTGAAAATTCTACCTTACGACGGAAACTATGACTATCCGTCACAAAGTACTTTCCGACAGAATCGGTAGCTTTGTTTCGGTCGCAAGTTCTATTTTGCGACAGATTGATTAGTCCTTCTGTCGCAAGGTGTCTTAGCGGGAAATTAAAAAAATGTAAAAAATAATAGCGGGAAATGAAATTGTTAAATTATTACTTGGGCGGTAAATATATTAATAAAATATTAATATTGTGACAGAAACGATTTGTTCTGTCATAAGTTAAACTTACGACAGAATGTTACTAAAATTCTATCACAATTGCCCCTTCCCCTTGTAGTGCTAGAAAAATTACATCTGAAATAACATTTCGTTCCTTATAAAAATGATGTGCTTTTATTAGTGATAAGAGTTAGTTTCTTTGCGTAATCAATTGTGACAAAAAAATATCCAAAACACAATTCATTTTCCAATTGCAAACCACTAATTCTAACAGTACAATTCATTTTCCAATTGCAAACCACCTTTATTATCTTCCCATTTGGACAAATCTCTATTTGACATGTATAAACACAAATTCATACTTATATATGATTTGATTTTTTTTAATAATCCAACTAAATTCGAGTGACCTGATGTTACATAGCAAAAAAATACCAACAAAAACAAGAAAGAGTAGACAAACTACAAGTGCATGATCAAATATCTTTTAATTTCAAGTTGTAGCATTGTGCCATTGAACCCCCTGCTCGAGCTTTGTTTGTAACTTTCAATTTCAAGTTGTGCAAATATATTTCAATAAAGTACATCCATCGAAAATTAGATGGACCACCCAGCTTACACTCAGTAGCCAAATGTATTGACAAATTCTCCATCGGATCAAAAGAATCTGGAATGAAAACGGTTTCAAGCTTAGACATTATCTTGACTATATATTTATCCATTTTTTTCAAATCTGTGTATTTAAGCTTCGATGAGCATAAATATTGAAAGAAGTTGCAAAACTCAATAATAAGATCAGTTGCATGCTTTGGAAGTAAGTCACGACAAATGATAGGCAACAAATTTTGCATGAAAACATGACGGTCATGTGATTTCATTCTGCTAATTTACCTTTTAATTTATACACCTAGATATATTTGAAGCGAAATCATCTGGGAGTTTTAATGCCTTGATCCACTTGAACAACTTATGAATTTGTTCCCTCGAAAGCACGTATGGTGGATGTGGTTTCGTGCCATCATCTTGAATCCACAACTCACGATGTACAAGTACATCATTACAATCATTTCTTGAACTTGATTTATCTTTGGACTTCTTCTGATCATCAAGAATGGTGTAGAATATGTTTTCAAATACAAATTTATCAATGTGCATGATATCAATGTTATGATAAAGGCTGAGTGTCTCCCACTACGGTAGCTCAAAAAATGGAGAGCTTTGAGTCCAATGATGGGTCACACCATAATCTCTCAATTTTCTCTTAGATGACTTTCCTGGTGGGGGAAAATTTATTTGCTCAACATGGTCTTTGCCATTCTGCCTGAATGTCAATCACAGACTGATCGTGTCTCTACACTTCTAAACCTTGTACTCCTTAGTGGATCGTCTGGTTTTAAAAAATATCGAGCAGTGCCATAAAAAGTAGATTTACCACCATGTTTGAGTTGTTTGGCTTTTACCTCTCTTTGCAAACATGACCACACAACTAACCCTTAGTTGACCACCCCCTAATCATGCCAAGTGCAGGAAAGTCGCTAATTGTCCACATTAGTGCTGCCTTCATCATAAAATTTGTACCAGAAAATTTATCATATGTTTCCTCCCGGTATACCACAACACTTTAAGCTTATCAATTAACGACCTAATATAAACATGAAAGTCTTTCGTCGGATCCTTCGGCCCTGGAATAAGAAGAAGCATAAACATGTATGGAGCTTTCATGCACATAGATGGTGGAAGGTTGTAAACAACCACCACCATGGGCCACACTGCATATTCCTTAGAGTCTGCATCACGAAAGGGGTCAAATCCATCATCACTCGAGAGTCCAAGTCTCACATTCCGAATCTCCTTTTCAAAATTTGGAAATCTACGATCAAACTGTTTCAACTCATCTCCATCTTTAGGATGACATAATTGACCTTCGATTCCATCTCTATCATGGTGCCATCTCATACATTTTGCTGTCTTTTTGGCTAAGAATAAGTGCTGCAATCTCTCGGTAATAGGAAAAAACAAAAAAAATTTGCGGGACCTTCTTCTTTCTTGGATCTTTTTGCACTTTGTACAGACTTTCATGGCATATGTCACAATGTGTCTTATTTCTATTTTCCTTATAAAATAAAATGCAATCGTTATCGCAAGCATCAATCTTTTCATATTACATATACAATCTTTTAATCATCTTCCATGCCCAGTAGTAGTTTTCAGGCAATTTATGACCATCGGGCAATACTAATCCAAGGAGGTGAAGTAACTCATCAAAGCTATTGTCACTACAATTGTGCTTATTTTTCCAACCAAACAACTTGATTACAAACTCTAATTTTGTAAAATTGACATTGTTTGGATAAATTAGTTTAAAAGCACTATCCACCATCCTATAAAAATCTTTTGCCTTTGCATTTGGTTCTTCCTTAACATCCTCAAAATGTCTATTTGCCTCCTCAAAATCTCTTAGCATATCACGTGCATCATAGAACAAATCATCATCTCTATCGCCAATATTAGCAAAACTCATTCCGGCTTCATCTTGCAACATATCATTCTCCCCATGTAAATTCCATTTAGTATACCAATGCATGATACCATATCGATACAAATCAACTTTCACTTCACTAGGATCCTTAAAATAATCATTTCCACAATTTTTACATGGACATCTTATAAGCCCGTCATCTTCCTCTTTGAGATGATCACAAGCAAATTTAAGGAAACTATCCACTCCATTTTTGTATTCTTTCGTTAAGTATCTTTGCTCATCAAATCAATTACGACCAATCCAACTACGATCGGATGCCATCTACAATATATACATACATTGAAATTAGGCAAATGCAATATTACATAAACACAAATATTTCAGAAATGCAATTATTAACAACTAAGATTATAATTTTTTATACCGACAATTTTTTTACTATTCAAGTTTATTCATACGTGAAAATAAATAAATATTGATATAATTGAAATAATCTAAACCAAAATAATCATATTTATATTAATAGCAACAAATAAATTATACTTACTTAAAAACTTGAAGATTTAGAATGATCCCATGGAGGAAAAATGGTGAAAGGAGAGGAAAGATGTGGTAAAAGGGGGGAAAGTGAAAAAAGGCTGCTTGAAACCAAATGGACAGTGGGGTTGACCGCATTCGGTCGAGCTTAGTTACATGGTTAAATTCAACCAAATACTGTTGAAATAATATTAATCGAAATAAAGCTTAAATTCAACCGATTAGGGTTTCTTGTCAAATTTAGTTTTAAATTTTTTTTATTATAAAATCTAAATTATAAATATTTAAATTAACTGATTTTTTGCATGTATTCTTTATTTTTCACGAAGTTCATATCCGTAAGGTTGGATTAATCAAAATTTTATTTATTGAAATAAAATCTTTAATCCTATCAATAACCCCAAACCCTATATGTAACCCCTAAATCCTGAATTATCTTTGTTAATGTACCTTATTAACAAAAGCATTTTTTTTACTCATTATTTTTCTCTCAATTTTTTTACCACGTGCAATATGCATTCCTAATTCTCTTACATTTTTTTTGGAATTTTTAGAAACATTTTAGGTATTTACTTAAATTTTCTAAGACAATAAAAAACTGAAATCTATTAAAATTCAATCAAATTTGACATTTATTGTAAATATTGTGTATAAACTAAATTTTAACACGTAGTTAATGATTTTCTCTTATTTTGGATGATTTAAATATATATATATATATATATATATATATATATATATATTATAATTAAATTTTTAGAATATACAAAAACATAAATTTTACTAAAACAGTTGAATTTACAAAATCGACTAAAATCGGTCAAATTTATAAATTCAACCAAGATCAGTTGAATATATTTTTGAAGCTTTGGCAAAAATAGGCTGCAAAATTCCCGCTTAAACACTAAATTCGACCAGATTAAAAATGATTAGATTTGGTCAAATTTAGTTCTCCAAAATTTTTCTTTCGGACGGGAAGTTTTCCTTTATTTTTTGGCGGGCTGCAATTTCGACCAAATGAATAGTTAGTCGTATTTAAAGTTAAGTTAAAAACGACGGCACGAAAATGACCTGATATAAATTCGACCGAATTCGGTTGAATTTAGTTCTGACTAAATAAATGTTGAAGTTGACCTTGAATTCAACCAAATTCGGTCGAATTTAAGATCGATAGTTTTTGTGTAATTTTTTTTATCCGACATTCTTATAGTGATCACAAAATACATTTATTTATCATATGAAATATAATTCCAAATTTATGTGCTATATATATAATAGGCATATGGATTGGTTGTCACTGCTACCGCCAAAACAAATATTAATCGTTATATCTTAACTTTAATATCCTATTAATTTTACTAGTTTTTTTTTTTTTTGCTAAAAATATATATGTATTAAAACAGGGATTCACCCTATGATTACAACAATAGCTACGAAAGAAAACATCCGGCTAACAGCTAAAGGAAGAAAACTGAATCAAATGGAGATCAATCTGTAGTGACCTAGGTCTGCATGTTTTTGGAACCACGTAGAATGCCTAAGCTTTGTCTTCATGGTTGACATGATAGAAGCTAAAAGCTGCGAAGGGTTGAGGATTCCTTTGTTGTGCAGACGGGCATTCCGCTCCCTCCAAAGGTGGTGAGCAAAGATCTGCGCTGCTAACAAGAGAACCAGTCTGTGAACCGCATCCGTGTGCAACCCCCAGGTAGAGATAAGCTCCTGCCAAGACTCCCCATCAACATCAACCCTTAAAATACCAGCCAATTTAGAGAGGATGAAACTGCCGTAGGTGCAAGTGACGAACAGGTGGGTGTCATTCTCCAGGCCTCCTACGCAAAGTAAGCAGTTTGGTTGGACATCCAGACCGAAGGAGATAAGTCTGTGAGAGGTTGGAAGTCGACCCAAGCAAAGAAGCCATTCCATGTGAGCGAATCTTTGAATTTTGAGTTTATGCCAGATAAGAGTAGACCAAGAAACCTGGGCCTTTGGAACCCGTATAGAATTCCAAATATCACCTGTTTTCAGCTTTTTCAACGGAATACCGTCCCAATGGATTACATCATTTTTCTGAAGGTTAAAAGCTGGAAACGTGAAGTTTCGGATCCAAGAGACCAGGCCAGGATCAACATGGCGAAAACGGGAATGGGGGGTAGGCAAAGTCCAGTGTCCGGATTGGATAATGCAATGCACCAACGCCCCATGGCCCAGACCAGAATGCGCAATGATACGGTCTTTTTCATAATTTGCTAGACAGTGAGAATCCCACCAAGGATCAAACCAAAGCGAAGTGTCGAGACCGTTTCCCAAGTTAAATGATAGGAAAGTGCAAGCCACTGTTCGAAGTTTAAGGACATTTCTGAGAATCCAGGAGCAGTCTACCGGCATGGGCATCGTCCAGAAATGCTTACCTTTTAAGGCTGTGTTGTTAACCCATGAATACCAGAGAGACGACTTCTTCAACACAATCTTACAAAGATGAAGAATCATTTGAGATTTATTCCAATCCTCCGTTTTTTTAAGACCCAAACCCCCCTCCTGCAAAGGACTGCAAACCCTATCCCAACTCACTTTGGCTCCACCCTTGGAGTGAGCATTTCCTTTCCACAGGAAACTAGTGAGGATAGATTTAATCCGACTATGAACTGAGACCGGCAGAATAAAATTATTTGTCCAGAAAGCTTGAATCGCAAATAACACAGAACGAATCAACTGAACACGACCCGCTAAAGAGAGAAACATATTTGTCCAGCAAGAGATCTTTGAAGAAATTCTGTCGAGAAGAGGAATGCAGTCATTATGGCATAGTCTAGAAGATAGTAAAGGAACCCCCAAGAATTTAACAGGAAGAGCACCATGAGGTATAGCAAAATTCGAATCAAACCAGTTTGTTAATGAGCCAGAACAGTTGCCCAAAAAAACCGTGCTCTTTGTCATGTTTGGGCGTAGACCACTGACTTCCGAAAAATTTGACATGCACTGCATAAGGTGCGATACGGAATGGTTATCACCTCTAGAGAAAAGCAACACGTCATCCGCATAGAATAGGTGAGTAAGCTTTAGTTCCTTACACTGCCAATGATAGGTAAAGTTATCAGGCACTTCAGCTAGCAAAGTTGACAGAACGTTCATAGCTATGGAGAACAAATAAGGAGAGATAGGATCCCCTTGACGAATACCCTTCTTGCCATCAAACGATCCAGTCATAGACCCATTAATCTTAACAGAGTAGTTTGCGGTTGAAATGCACATGTAAATCCATGCTATGAAAGATTCCGGGAAATTATGCAATTTAAGAGCCTTAGTGATAAAATCCCAAGAAATCGAGTCAAAAGCCTTATGGAGGTCCAATTTTAAAGCAAATTTTGGCGCCCCACTAGCCCGTTGGTAACCTCTGAACAATTCTTGAGCCATCAAAATATTATCCGAAATAGTACGGCCCGGAACAAAAGCGGACTGCGAAACACTTATTATACTCGGCATGACTAGCTTGATACGAGAAGCAAGAATTTTCGCAATGCATTTGTACTGAATAGTGCATAGGGAAATAGGTCTATACTAATATTCTAAACCGACTATGCCACAGAGGCCCATAGAAGCCTATCCTAATTGATAAAGAAAAATCATGTCCAACACAACATAAAATTCCACTAATATCAATAATCTAATTTTTGTAATATAGGTTATATACTTGAAATTATTGAAATATGAATTTATTCACAAATTTTATAAATATTATACAGATAGAATAATTTTCAAAAATCTTGATAATTTGAAAAAAAATATTATTTAAATAAAACAATCTTTAAAAATATTGATATTTATGTGAATAATGATTCTCAAATTATCTAAATTGGATTCTTACCAATATTATATAAATGAATCAATCTAATAAATATTAGAGGAATATAATTCAAAAATATTAGTTTGTCGAAAAAATACAAAACTTGAACTAAAACTAATTTATCATAATAATTTCAAAATAACATTCAACAAATATAAAATTGAAATCCAAATTATAAATTTATTCAAAAAATGTATAATATTATATTATTATCATAAGACATGTAAAAAGTATTGTATTAAAACCCTGATATAAAATCTCATAATTTTTTCTATTTAATCCAAGTCTAAAAGAATAACTTACCTATATTATTCCGATAATATCTTAAATTCTGTGTAATACATGGAATTTTACATTTAATAATTAGATCAATTTTGTCATAACTATTTTTAGTTATAGAATTTTTTATAATAATTATATGAATATGAATCGGGAATAAGTATATTGTAAATTTGTATATATGTGAGATTAATTAATTAGAGTCATGCTCTTATTTGCTATAATCCTAACACATTACAAGAAAAAATCGATGACACAAGGGTTTTTCACCGTCGTCTAAAGCCCTTCAAAACCGATGTCTATCTCGATGCCGTCTGTTATACGCATATCAGACAACAGCAGCATAACTGTTGTCTGTGTTGCAGACAGATAACAGACGTGGTTTTAAAATAGTTGTATGAAATATAATCTATTGTTTCTTTATGGTTAGACAACGCTTTAGTTTCATTAGTATGTTGTATGTGTTATAACCACACCACACTTTCTTTGTTTTCTACATGTTGTCTGAATTTATAAGACACTACGTTTGATTTTTGCAAAAGCATTGTGTAAATGTGTAACCTACAACATTTTGATTTCGTTATTATGTTGTATGTGTTTCAAGCACACAACACTTTTTATGCTTACTACATGTTGTCTGAATGTATAAGACACTACGTTTTTAGTTTTGCAGAAGCATTGTGTAAATGTTTAACTTACAACGTTTTCATTTCGTTATTATGTTGTATGTGTTTTAAGAACACCACACTTTTGTGCTAACTACATGTTGTCTGAATAGATAAGACATTACGTTTTCATTTTGCTAAAAACATTGTTATGTTTACTTACAGACAATGGATGCATTTTTTTTTGCTGTTGTGTGACTTTTCTGTACACAACGGTCTAGTTGTTAAAAGCATGGTCTGGTTATAAACCACGTGATGGTTTTTTCATGAATCTTGGATATTAAAAAGCATTGTCTGTTACATATAATAACAAGTATTCCAGACAATGTCCTAATTGCCTAAAAGGAAACTAGACAACGGTTTTTATATATGTAATCAAAAGGAGGATACTGTAAAATAAAAATGCCAAAAATAAAAACCATAACACAACCAATTCATCATTCCATTACAACCAATATTGTCCAAAAGACCAACAACTACAAGCAATATCCAAACGACCAACCATTACAACTTATAACATCCACAATCAATTCACCATTCACCATCCAAACTGTTAGTATTGGTGCCCTAGAGTCAATACAATCAATTGTATGTGTGTTTGAGTGATTTTATATATTTGATATATATATATATATATATATATATTATTGCCTTTATTTACTGCGAAATAAATAAAGTATAATAAATGTCCTTAGAATCTTGATACAAATTATGTAGTTGCAAGTATGTGACTTGAACATGAGATTATATAATGAATGTAACATATTCTTAAATGTCCCTAGCCGAGTATTATTATTACTTAGGACAATAATAATACATTAAGGCTAGTATGTTTATTGACAAGATGACCACATCTCATTGGTCATAAGTATGTAGATACTAAAAGCAATGCATAGGTAATTGTATGAGTACATGGTACGGGACAGACCCACAGTGAGATACATCATGGTAAATAATAAATGTGTCATATGTATTCTCACAGTGATAATGGTGTAATGATCCTTAGACCTGAAGTCGTTATAATTCTACATGAGAATTAATATATTTTGAATTCGTCAAAAGTTATCTTTAGCCGGATAATGATAAAGGTGAATATCGGATATATTATGAATCATGTGAGAAATATGAACGATCTAGATGGGATTTAAATCTCCTGATAAAGGAGTGATATTATCGGTCTCTTGTTTGAGTGAGACTATGAAATGCATGGCCATGCTCAAATGTTGATTTGATTAAATAGTCTACTCATCGATCAAGAAAATGAAGATTAAATTATGAAGAGGATGACACATTACATGCCTCGAGTTTAATCTATAATATCATGATTTAAAGGGATTATATTACATGGAACATTAGTCATAAAAGGTTGATTGAATCGTTGATTTAATTATTGTTTTATTGGGTAACAATAATGTGTTACTAGACGCCGCTTATTGTTTACAATTTTATTAGAGAATAAAATTGTTGGCAATTAAATAATAACCTACAGGGTCGCACACAAAGAATGTTTAAAAGGGATATTAATTTATTTCATGAATTTAAATTAATAATAATTTAAATTATGATTTTAAATTAATAATAAATAATAATTCAAATTTTATAAAAATTAATTAAGTGAGACTTGATTAGTTAAAGATAAAATTTGAAGATGTATTTTCTTGACTTATTCGATTAATTAAGTATGACTTAATTAATTTATTTAAATAAATAAGATTTGTTTAAATAAAAATGGCCTAATTGTTTAATGGTCCATTTTTCTTTATTTCTCTTTATAAGCCAAAGGTTGGCTAGTCTTCTAGTAGTAACACAACTGAAAATTTCAGTTTATACACAACTTAGAGACAAGGGAGAAATTCAAGATTTGTCAAGAACACATCGGTTTATTTATTTTGGCTAGTACCAATTTCCGTGGCGTAATCGTTCGACGATTCAAGCAAGCATTCAAGGGTGGATTCCGGTGGAGGAGTTATAATTTTAGCTCTCAAGATCAACAAGCTAGGATCTCCATTTGACATCCATTGGAAAGCTTTAATAGGTAAGATCTTGTTCTTGAGAATTTTTTTATACCATGATCATCATTTTATACATGGATCCGGGCTTTGGAATTCGTTTTTAATTGTTATTTATGTTATTTCCGTTGCGTTATTATGCCCGAATTCCAACAATGGTCTCAGAGCTACATGTATAAATGGATGATTTGGTATTGTGTTCTTGAAAATGAATCATACATGAATTTTATGAATTTTTGCCATGCTTCATTTTAACATACAAAAGATTTTATAAATTGTTATGATTGTTTGTATGATGTTATAAATTGTTATAACATGTTTTGGATGATGTACTATATGTTAGATATGTTAAACACATCATTAGAATATTTTTAGAATTGATCTAAACTGAAAATATTATTTTTGCAAGTTTCTGGACATTCTGCAGGTTTCTGGATAATCTGAATGTACAGGTGTTGCGCATTCTGGTAATGCGCAACAGCAGTTTACAGTCGGGTTGCGCATGTCGGACATCCGCATCACCCGTAGACAGCAGGTGCTGCGCATGTACGACATGTGTATCATAGTGTTGACAGGAATAACGGAGTGGCGTGCTGTGCTATTATTAGTTTTATTTAATTCTAATTTTTTATTTTAGCTTTTGCTTTTGCTTTTGCTTTAATAATACAATTAGTGGCCATGATAGACTTATTGGTATTAATCATTTCTCTCTTAATGCTTGTCATGATTAAAGTGTTAATAATTGAATATTTAAATCATGGATTTAAAAATTATTATTAATTCAAAATTTTATTAATTAATTTAATTTCGGATTTTAATAATATATTTAAATTATGAATTTGAATATTATTATTAAATTCAAATTTTGATTAATTAATTTCAATTTAATTTTTTTTATTCGGATTAAAATTTTAATTAGTTTAATTATATTAATTCGAATTTAATTAATTAAATTTGATTTATTTATTTTAATTCCTTTTAAATAATTAGGTATTTAAATTATGGAGTTAAAATATTAATTGTTATCTATGATATGATCATGAGAAAATGTCTATGATTGTTATATGAGCATGGTGCATTGGTTATGGCCTAAAGACCCGTAGAATAAATGTTTTAATTTTATTTATGGTCTGTAATAATTAAATACGACTTGCATGTCGTTATTCTTGTAATTATTATTTCTCGAATGCAACTCGAGTTCTTTTGTAACGTATTTCAAAACGAGCTTGGAGGCAATCAGTGGAGGCTTTGGAAGCAATGAAGAATTTTGTAATAATTAGTTATTACAACCATAGATTGACCTTGATCTTTTCATTAGCTCGAAAAGATCGAATAGGATCGGGCCATAACCATCGCACGTTTAATTTTGCGTAACTGCACTTTACATATGATGCATGGATATATTAGATATATGAATGGATGCATGGATGTATGGATATTTTAGAATGTATGTATTAGATACGACACTTATGCCATGTTTAAACAAGATAAAATCTGTAACGATTTAAGATTTAAACAGACGATCAAGATCGTTAAATTTTTCTAAAAATCCCTTAAGAAATATTAAGTTAAACAGATGCTTTCCAACAAATAACACTCATTAAATCCTAGATCATTGAGGAGTGCATTTGCCAAAGCAAGGGCTTCTCTTTTATCGTGGTGAGATGTGATTAAGTAAACAAGCTTACTTAAATTGTTATTGTTGGGTTCAACTTAAATAAGTCGTCATAATAGGATTATGAACTTATAAGCATAGAGTTTAGTGAAATCTATTAGATAGATCGGAGCAATATGTTGTTCACTAAGCTATCCAAGAGTTATATACGATATAATTGACATAACGGTCTACCTAAATAATCATGTTTAAGAGGAAAGCCAAAGCTGACTTAAAATATGATGAAATATGGATCTTGGCTCACTAAGAAAGGTTTTATGGGAACCATTTTCCGAATTGATAGTAAGGGCTATTAATTTGATAAAAATATTGGGAGGTATATTACGAATATGCTATTAATCAACTTGAACATAATTGGTTTTACGAAACATGCAAACTAACTTTTTATGCGCTTTTACAAAATTGTAGATAATAAATGGCAAACAACACAAATCACTTTTCGATACGATCAGTCCTAGAAAAGGAAAAGCTGACAGGGACAAACTTCCTAGATTGGTTTAGGAACTTGAGGATTGTCCTCAGGCAGGAGCGAAAGCTGTATGCCATTGAAGTTCCTCACCCAAATCCTCTTCCTGCTGGAGCCACACGTGCCGAGCAAAATGCTTATCAGAAGCATTTGGATGACTCAACTGATGTGTCATGCCTTATGCTTGCATGCATGGCTCCTGAAATTCAAAAGCAACATGAATTGATGAATGCTTTTGAAATAATTGAGCACCTCAAAAGCTTGTTTGAGGGACAAGCTCGCCATGAGAGATATGATACGAGCAAGGCTTTGTATGCTTACAAACAGGGAGAGCGAGACCCGGTTGGACCACACGTTCTTAAGATGATTGGGTACATTGAACAACTAAGTACCTTGGGCTTCCCGATTGGTCCGGAGGCTCAAATAGATTTGATCTTACAATCACTTAACAAGAACTTTTCTCAATTCGTTATGAACTACAACATGAATGAGATAGATAAGACACCCACTGAATTGTTGGGCATGTTAAGAACTGCTGAAACCAACATTCTGAAGGAATCTCCTACTCCCATGCTGATGGTGAACAAAGGAGGTGCCAAGGGGAAAAGAAAGTGGAAGGGCAATAAGAAGAGGAATGTGTCCAAATCTGCTGCCAATCCTAATTCTGCTCCCAAGAAGGCTACCAAGCCTAAAGGAGGTGTTGAAAAGGGTGATTATCACCACTGTGGTAAACCGGGACACTGGAGGAGAAACTGTCATGCATATTTGGAAGAACTTAAGAAGAAGAAGGCTGCTGGCCAGACTTCTACTTCAGGTATTTATGTAATAGAAGTCAATTTGTCTACTTCTACATATTGGGTATTGGATACCGGATGTGGTTCTCACATTTGTATAAATGTGCAGGAACTGCAAAGGAGTAGGACACTGGCTAAGGGAGAGGTAGACCTAAGAGTTGGAAATGGAGCAAAGGTTGCTGCTTTGGCTGTAGGAACATACCATTTATCGTTGCCCACTGGGCTTATATTAGAACTTGAAAACTGTTTGTATGTGCCTTCTATTTGTAGAAACATTATTTCTGTTTCTTGTTTGGACAAGAAAGGTTTTTCATTTACCTTTAAAGACAATGGTTGCTCTTTTTGTTTGAATGACATTACCTATGGTGTTGCACAATTATTTAACGGTTTGTATGTTCTTAATTTAGATACTCCTATCTTGAATGTAAATAACAAACGACTTAAGACTAATGACTCAAATCAAACATACCTTTGGCACTGTCGTCTAGGCCATATAAACGAGAAACACATTTCCAAGTTACATCAAGATGGTTTCTTGGATCAGTTTGATTTTGAATCATATGATGAATGCGAGGCTTGTTTACTAGGCAAGATGACTAAAGCTCCTTTTACCGGACAGGGTAAGAGGGCCACCGTATGACTAGAACTAATACATAGCGATGTATGTGGTCCTATGAGATCGATGGCAAGGGGTGGCTATTTCTACTTCATTAAGTTTACTGATGATTTCAGTAGATATGGATATGTGTATCTTTTGAAGAACAAATCCGAAGCATTTGAAAAGTTCAAAGAGTATAAGGCAGAAGCAGAAAAGCAAACTGGCGAAAGCATAAAAACTCTAAGATCTGATCGAGGAGGTGAATACTTAAGCCATGAGTTTAAGAACTATTTGAGGGAGTGTGGTATTGTATCACAACTAACTCCTCCTGGAACACCACAATGGAATGGGGTTTCTGAAAAGAGGAATCGTACCTTGTTGGACATGGTGCGATCTATGATGAGTCAAGCAGATCTTCCAATTAGTTTATGGGGTTATGCCCTGGAAACGGCTGCATATACACTAAACCGTGTTCCTACTAAAACGGTTCAACAAACTCCATATGAGATATGGACAGAGAAACGGCAAAGCATGTCCTTTATGAAAGTATGGGGATGCGAAGCATTTGTGAAACGCCTAACATCAGACAAGCTTGGACCGAAATCTGAAAAATGTAATTTTGTGGGATACACAAAGGAAACGAAGGGTTATTCTTTCTATAGTCCCTCGAAGAACAAAGTAATTGTTGCTCGAACTGCTGTATTCTTAGAAAGAGAGCTAGTCTCTAGAAAAGACAGTGGGAGGAAAATAGATCTCGAACCACTTGATAACGTTGAACCAGAGGTGGAGCATGAGCAAGAAATACAAGATAACATTGCTCAAGAAACACAGGTTGTTCGTAGATCTAGTAGGATTCGCCATGAGTCAAAGAGGAATTATGGATTTCTCTTAACTCAAAATGACGATGTGATGCTCATAGACCAAGATGAGCCTCTCACCTACCAAGATGCTGTGAACTCACCAGACTCTGAGAGATGGCAAGAAGCCATGAATTCTGAGATGGATTCCATGTATGAAAACCAAGTATGGACTTTGGTTGATCCACCTGAAGGGGTAGAACCTATAGAGTGCAAATGGATTTTCAAGAAGAAAATCGACATGGAAGGTAAATTACAGACCTATAAAGCTCGACTGGTTGTAAAAGGTTTCAAACAAATTCATGGTATTGACTATGATGAAACCTTTTCACCAGTAGCAATGATAAAATCCATCAGAATTTTGCTTGCAATAGCGGCTTACTATGATTACGAAATATGGCAGATGGATGTCAAAACAGCCTTCCTTAACGGGAGCCTTGAAGAGGATGTGTACATGACACAACCTGAAGGTTTTGGAAATCCAAAGGATGCCGGAAAGGTATGTAAGCTGCATAAATCCATTTATGGATTGAAGCAGGCCTCTCGGAGATGGAACATCCGGTTTGATGAAATAGTCAAAGGTTTTGGCTTTATTCAGAACGAGGATGAACCATGTGTTTACAAAAGGTTTAGTGGGAGCCATGTGGCATTCCTAGTATTATATGTCGATGATATATTATTAATAGGGAATGACATTCCTTCTCTACAGGCTGTAAAGACTTGGTTAGGACAAAGTTTTTCTATGAAAGACTTGGGCGAGGCTACCTATATATTAGGCATTAGGATCTATAGAGATAGATCAAGAAGATTAATCGGCTTAAGCCAGAGTACATATATTGATAAAATTTTGCATCGTTTTGGAATGCAAGATGCAAAAAGGGGATATTTCCCTGTATCTCATGGGATAACGATCTCAAAAGAGAATGGTCCGAAATCATTGGATGATAAAGACCGCATGAGTAAGATACCATATGCTTCAGCAATTGGATCTATCATGTATGCAATGATATGTACTCGTCCGGATGTCTCGTATGCTTTGAGCATGACGAGCAGATACCAGTCTAATCCAGGTGAAGGTCACTGGACGGCGGTCAAGAATATTCTTAAGTACTTGAAAAGGACTAAAGATTCATTCTTGGTGTATGGAGGAGAGGAGAAGCTAACGGTAAAGGGTTACACGGGTGCTAGTTTCCAGACTGACAGATATGACTCTGTTTCTCAGTCTGGATTTGTGTTTTGCCTAAATGGAGGTGCTGTAAGCTGGAAAAGTTCGAAGCAAGAGACAGTAGCTGATTCTACAATGGAATCCGAGTATATTGCGGCATGTGAACCAGCCAAGGAGGCTGTATGGATACGGAAGTTCATTACAGTACTTGGTGTAGTTCCATCGATCGCAGATCCCATAGATCTTTACTGCGATAATAATGGAGCTATAGCACAAGCCAAGGAGCCGAGAGCTCACAGCAGAACAAAGCATATACTTCGGAGATATCACCTTATTCGAGAGATAAATGATAGAGAAGATATTCACATATGTAAAGTGCATACTGATGATAATATTGCAGACCCGCTGACTAAGGCTCTGTCGCAGCAGAAGCATGAATGTCACACTAGTAGCATGGGTATTCGATACATGGGTGATTGGCTCTAGTGCAAATGGGAGATTGTTAGTATTGGTGCCCTAGAGTCAATACAATCAATTGTATTTGTGTTTGAGTGATTTTATATATTTGATATATATATATATATATATTTATTATTGGCTTTATTTACTGCGAAATAAATAAAGTATAATAAATGTCCTTAGAATCTTGATACAAATTATGTAGTTGCAAGTATGTGACTTGAACATGAGATTATATAATGAATGTATCATATTCTTAAATGTCCCTAGCCGAGTATTATTATTACTTAGGACAATAATAATACATTAAGGCTAGTATGTTTATTGACAAGATGACTACATCTCATTGGTCATAAGTATGTAGATACTAAAAGCAATGCATAGGTAATTGTACGAGTACATGGTACGGGACAGACCCACAGTGAGATACATCATGGTAAATAATAAATGTGTCATATGTATTCTCACAGTGATAATGGTGTAATGATCCTTAGACCTGAAGTCGTTATAATTCTACATGAGAATTAATATATTTTGAATTCGTCAAAAGTTATCTTTAGCCGGATAATGATAAAGGTGAATATCGGATATATTATGAATCATGTGAGAAATATGAACGATCTAGATGGGATTTAAATCTCCTGATAAAGGAGTGATATTATCGGCCTCTTGTTTGAGTGAGACTATGAAATGCATGGCCATGCTCAAATGTTGATTTGATTAAATAGTCTACTCATCGATCAAGAAAATGAAGATTAAATTATGAAGAGGATGACACATTACATGCCTCGAGTTTAATCTATAATATCATGATTTAAAGGGATTATATTACATGGAACATTAGTCATAAAAGGTTGATTGAATCGTTGATTTAATTATTGTTTTATTGGGTAACAATAATGTATTACTAGACGTCGCTTATTGTTTACAATTTTATTAGAGAATAAAATTGTTGCCAATTAAATAATAACCTACAGGGTCACACACAAAGAATGTTTAAAAGGGATATTAATTTATTTCATGAATTTAAATTAATAATAATTTAAATTATGATTTTAAATTAATAATAAATAATAATTCGAATTTTATAAAAATTAATTAAGTGAGACTTGATTAGTTAAAGATAAAATTTGAAGATGTATTTTCTTGACTTATTTGATTAATTAAGTATGACTTAATTAATTTATTTAAATAAATAAGATTTGTTTAAATAAAAATGGCCTAATTGTTTAATGGTCCATTTTTCTTTATTTCTCTTTATAAGCCAAAGGTTGGCTAGTCTTCTAGTAGTAACACAACTGAAAATTTCAGTTTATACACAACTTAGAGACAAGGGAGAAATTCAAGATTTGTCAAGAACACATCGGTTTATTTATTTTGGCTAGTACCAATTTCCGTGGCGTAATCGTTCGACGATTCAAGCAAGCATTCAAGGGTGGATTCCGGTGGAGGAGTTATAATTTTAGCTCTCAAGATCAACAAGCTAGGATCTCCATTTGACATCCATTGGAAAGCTTTAATAGGTAAGATCTTGTTCTTGAGAATTTTTTTATACCATGATCATCATTTTATACATGGATCCGGGCTTTGGAATTCGTTTTTAATTGTTATTTACGTTATTTCCGTTGCGTTATTATGCCCGAATTCCAACACAAACAACCAACCACTATAAAATATTCACCATTCACAACCACCAACCAATTCACCAACCAGCTTAATATTTTCAGGTGAACATACCAACAAAAGAGATGGACTAAAATATTCACTTAAAGCTTTAAAGCTATATTTACCATAAACTACACATTGAAGCTCCCACAAGTTTAAGATATGTTCAACCCAAAATACCCAATTATACGATTAAGTTTAAGAGGCGTGATTCTTCATGAAATACTTCGCGAAATCAGTCCTTACTTCATTGAGCTCAGGCAGGCCATAACAGTTGTGGTTGTTTCTGCGTAGCCACTATAAAATGGAACAATAGACCAAGTCACAAACAGGCTTCACCATGAAGTAGTAGGATTAAGAAAAAATTAAAAATTTGGAATCATACCTTTATAGAAAATTGGAGTTCCTTGTCTAGACATATTTCTTTCATATAGCGCATCACAAATAGACCACAATCTTTACTCCCCAGTTGGAGAAGAACTCCCTGAAGAAACATTAAATAAAATTATATATACGACCAAACTATGTTTTGTAAAAGAGAAACATATAAGATATGCACTAAGAAAAATATATTACCGCAAGATTCTCCCACATTATTTTCTTCTTCAAAAACTTCTTTGCTTTGTCCTTGTACAGTTTGATGGCACTACGGCAATATAATATAAATCAAGTTTAAGACACTTTTCTTAATAATTGTTGATGTGATTCCAAATGAAAATATATTTAGGATATGGTACTAACTTGTCAATAACTTCTGTCCATTCTCCACTTGCAATTCTCCGCTTTAAAAGATCCATATGGTAAACTACTTGTGTATCCGGATTTACAGCCGTCAACGCCCAATTATTGCTATTATTTCATGAACATCACAAATGAGAACATGTATCTTTAGTAGAGGATAAGGATTTTATTTATAAGGGTCAGATTGATTTTATTTACAAGGCCTAGATTCACAAACTATAAATTCATATACAGGCTCCTTAAACTATATCATGACATACATGCAACAGAGATGACATTAAGCACATATATAAAGGCATAAAAAAGTACTAACACATGATTATATGGGAGCAAAAATAATTGGTTTGGCTTAGAGTTCTTGAATCTGTTATAGGGCTTGCGACCTCTGTCCTGCAGTTCCACAACCGAGGGTACCTATAATCGCAGGATCAACAAATGCTACCATGTCAGACATCTTCTATTTTTTCAAGTAATCCTGGAGTGAACTGCATAAAAAGTATACAGTCATTACCACAAACTAAACCTTTTATTCAAGTATTTGTAAAGCCAAAGAAAATTATAAACTACGATACTTACTTAGCAAACATACAAATAACAGACCCCGATATTTCACCCCAGAGCACAAAGCATACAAATCTGATAAAAATAGAGCCTTTTTACTGGTTGATCCAAAGGCTTGTTGGCATAGCTGAAAAGAAGTTACATGGCCATCTTTCGAGGCATTTTTGGCCCAAAGCCACAAACGCTTCAGAAGAGGCGGGTAATCAGGACCAAACTCCAACACATACTCTTCTTCTTCTTCTATTTTAGGTGCTTTCCCACAATCTTTCACCTTTTTAAACTTCTTTCCCATAATTTTCTTACCTCCCTGAAATGGATTATAAAATAAAATGGAGAATGTCATGTGTGACATTATTAATATGTACCAGATTGTGACATTATTAATATGTACCGGTGAAAAACAAGATAATTTGCATTTACTCTGTACTTTATTCACCTAATGCAAGAAATAATTTTTAATGATTTCAGAGATTACACAAAATTTTACCTTTGGAGTTCCGTTCACTGCAGTGCTTGTCTTCACTTCAATTATAAGGTCTCTTGGCCATGAAATATAAGTTCCAACAGCTTATTCAACGGTCTCGATTTCATCCTTGATTGGGAAAGGAATATTTGCAGATCCTTGAATTGCACGAGTAATAGACACTCGTGCATTCTGTTCTTCTATAGCTTTCCCATGAACAACATCAGCCTTTGTATCCACTGTTGCATAAGCAACAATATTTCTGGGAGAATCGATTTCCAATTCATACTCCATAAAAGCCAATTCAGGTTCCATGCCCAGCTTCTTACCAGCTACTTGATCATCTTCAACATGTACAACCTCCATTTCCCCCATCATTAATTTTTTCCAACTCAATATTTTTCTCGTTATTTTTTTCCACCTCAGTCTTCTCCTCATTCTTTTTCTCCAACTCAGTATTTTCCTCATTCTTTTTATCCAACTCAATCTTCTCCTAAATCTGTTTTTCCTCTCCAACAAAAACATTATCTTTAACAAGATCCAATTTTTTTTCTTACACCTTGCAACTCGAACTCCTTCATCATAGCATGTGCGCCCTTGAACAACTCCCTTGTTGTGATCCAATATTTGGACTAGAATCAGACTCAACAGTCTTTCCCAAACAAGCTGCTTTCAGCTTTGCCATCTCTTTGGCCCAAAAGGAATCTCGCTCCCGAATTATCCTTTCAGTCTCTTCTTTCATAAATTTCTGAACACCTTCTTGGATTTTGTCCTCTATTGACTTGCCTTTCTTCCTCTGCCTCGAAAGATTAAAGTATGTAGACTATGTCACATAAGCCCCCTGCCCACGTACCCGTCCTCCATGCTCAGGTTTACCGAGCACCTTGGTCAAGACATCATCGGAGCCTTCTACCATCACTTCCCCTTGTCTAACCCTTTCTTTCATTTTCTCCTAAAATATTGACAGGAAATGGAAGTAGTTAAAAAACAAAAGAGATAAAGAGTATTATTTGGAAAATAAATGGTATGATCAAGTTAAAGTTACATAAATGAACAACTTACAATATCATCAGCAATTTCTTTAATTTTGTCAGACTTAAAGTTCCCATCTTTATCCTTGCGTGTAAGGACCCACGATCTGATATATCTATCTCCATTTCAGGATCACCTTGAGACTGTATGTGTAAACATGTTTGAAAAATCATACAGTGTAATTAAAACACATTAACATGTTTGTCTAATATGAGTCACGATTACTAACCATTTCATGCTCTAGGTTGGAATAACCTCTTCGAGACATGCAGTGATCATATTCACTCATTTTCCTCCTTTTTTGCTGTATGTTGTGGATGCCCTTGAAGAACAAACACAAAAATATTGGAAACGATGTTGTACTACTAATTACTTTTGCTATCTCAGAAATTTGTAAACAAATAAGGTAAAAAACTCACAGCAAAATCATCAGATAGACGGTCAGCAACGAAAATTTCCCAATGTGCCTTCTCGATGAAGGAGTAATCAGCCGGAGGAAACTCTAACAGCTCACGCTGATTTTTATGCTGAAGGATATAAGCTATTGTTAATTTACTCTTGAATTCCCTCCATTTCGAGCATGCCGATTTCATAACAACTCTCCTTGCTGTTGGTGGTACCACGTATGCCATCTACATATATAATCATTTTGATTAGCATACATCTGTTAACTTATTTAATAAAAAATGAAAATAATTCCAGAATCCGGCAACAAACCCAGACTCCGGCTAACCAAAAACAGAGTACAATATACAACAAACATTACCAATTGACCCTTTTTAAACACTAACACCTCAGTTATACAGCAACATAGCACCATAACATACCTTAATCAAGAAGCAATTAACATACAAGTTTATTTACAAGCCTATTCAGTAAGTTAAACACATAACAAACGATAATTAACAACGATTAAGACCACATGCAAACCCGAAACAACGTAGTCTTGCCACAAAATGACCTCCTAACTCATTACAAAACCCTTCCCATCATTTTCAGTACCAAAAACCCTCAAATTAATTCATAATTTTACAAAAATAAAAAATTAATTAGTTATGGAATGCAATTTGTTTTACCTGTACACAATCCCAAATTTTATTCTTCCTTTCCTTGGGGACACGTTTCCAAGTATCATACCATATGGGGGCTTTAGTTCGGGCAAGAACCCCAATATAAGATGCCATTTCAGTGGCTGCTGGACCGTATGGTTCACCCTTTGCATTAAAAAGCACTTTGAGCTTAATCCCCAACATCTTTTGCCTAACAATCCTATGCATGGTAACTGGTCCTCATTTTAGAAGCCTAAGTCCTTCTTGTCTTCTTGGCACTGGTTCTTCCTCTTTCTTCTTCTTCTTCTTAGATAATTTACCATTTAGGTTCTTAGAAATAGACGTCTTCTTCACTGATTCAGGCAATTCAGGGTCGTTCTTGTCTGCATGCCCTTTTTCTTCACGAGACCCCTTTTTCTTCATCTTCATGGGTTGTGACATAGCCGGCTTGTTCTTTTTTAGTGCCTTCAAAAGGTTTGCAGTTACATGGGGAGCATATGTCGCCTTCTTCGAAGGGGCCATAGTTAATCTGGGAAAGGGAGAGAGAAATATAGTGAGATAGAGAGGGGAAGAGGGAGAGAGAGACCAGAAAAGAGAGACAAACAGAGAGGAGGGAGAGAGACAGAGAGTGTAAAGTATTGAATTGAAATTAGGTGGAAGAAATTGGGTGGAGTTTTTTGAGAGAGAGCGGGAGGGAGGAGTTTTGGTAATTTTGAGTTTTGGTAATCATGTTGGTAATTGGAAAATTGTGTAAAGGCAGAGAAGGGGGGAAATTGAAACTGGGTCAAAAAAAGGGAGGGGAGAAATGAAAGTTGGGTTGAAAAAAGAAGGGGGAAATGAAAGTCGGGGTTGAAAAAAATGGGTCAAATCATTATTTTATTATTTATTTATATATTTCTTTATTTTTGTTTTTTAAACAAAAAAATTTGAATTAAATATTAATAAAAAATGTGAAATATTTATTAGTAATTGAATTAGTTATTTATAAATTTATATATTTTCAACATTATAACACTATTTTTAAGAAAATAACAACTAATGTTACCCGTATTTTATTAATCAATTATAAATATGTACCGATTCAAGTGACAACTTATGTCACCCGTATTTTATTAGTCAATTAAAAATATGTACCGATTGTGATTAATTTATTAATAAGATACAAGTTAGGAAGGAATAAATTGTTATCAGTTATATTTGTACATCTGTATGTCAATGTTGTAAAAAGGACAAATCGGACCTAAGCGGAAAGACCACCTTCTAGCGCTTAAGCGATAAAGCGGACGCTTAAGAGGTTTTAAAAGCGGATCGTAAATAAATAAGTAAATATATATAATTATATACATGTGTGTGTACATTGTATGCTGGATGATATTACTGAACTGGTATGTTACATGAATGATGTTATCGTTCTTTACATTAGGATAACGTCTATCCGATGCATTGTTAACATCAACTAAATAAAAACGTTAATATAATTAACATATCGTTAAAAACGTCTATTTACGGCACATTCGCATTATAACGTCTACTCGATGCATGGTTAATTTGTACTTCACATATAAAAACCTTAATATTATCACATCTTTAGTAATCTATGTAACAGTATTCATCTTAAACAATATTTTATACTATAATGTGTAAATAAGAATTCGATATAATATTACGAGATAATTTAATCGCTTATTTATATTCTAATTAAGTATTTAGACAAGAAACCGTTGGCTAATCATTATATATGCAACAGTTTTTGTAACAAAACCGTTGTGTGAGATTGCTTTAAACCTCTAAACAGTGTAAACATTCTACAACGGTTTTGTGTTAAATAGTATTGTCTGAATGCAACTGATATAACTGTTCTGTCAGGATTCGGTACTTTAACAAACCGTTGTATAAGAATCGTCGTCTGAGCTTTATATATACAACGGTTTGTATAAGACTTTCGTTGCCTGAGATTGCTTTAAACCTCTAAACAGTGGAATATTCTACAATGGTTTTGTGTTAAATAGTATTGTCTGAATGCAACTAATATAACTGTTCTATCAGGATTCAGTACTTTAACAAACCGTTGTATAAGAATCGTTGTTTGAGCTTTATATATACAACGGTTTGTATAAGACTTTAGTTGTCTGAGATTGCTTTAAACCTCTAAACATTGGAACATTCTACAACGGTTTTGTGTTAAATAGTATTGTCTGAATGCAACTAATATAACAGTTCTATCAGGATTTGGTACTTTAACAAACCGTTGTAATTATTGTTTGAATGTCATTGTAATTATTTTAGTCGGGATATATTTCCTTTATCTTTTCCCTAAGCTAAAAACCATTCTCCCACTTTAGAAACTCTACTTCAAACCCTTTCTCTTCAATTCCTCCATTCTTGAACATCAATTCCTCCATTCTTCACTCTTGACCATCATTCTTTACCATCCCCTACAGTGAAATCCTGCAGATTCTCCACCATTCCCATCGTGAAATCCAAAAATTGACATTTTTGTGAAGACATTTTCTGTGCAGGCATACATTCTTTCATCTCCATTAATGTAATTTTTCATGATATTTGTTTTGAGAAAATGAAATTAGGGTTCTTATATTTGTATTGATAATGATATGTTAATTTGGTGTGATTGTAAGAAAATGAAAACCTAATTTGCTCAAGTTTTGGTTTATGCTACTACTTGGGCCTGCTAGTTTGCTTAATTCTTTGTGTATGTTTAATTTATGCTACTTGGCCTCAGCTATGACTGTGGTGCCTCTGCTATGACTGTGTTTGGTGTTTCTTTTTTCACTTGTAGCAGTTAGCAATTCAAGAATTCCTATATTTGTGTCAGCAAATGTGAGAGTGTGCAATGAGGTTGATTTGATAACTTTAGAAAAATTTAAAGAAAAATAATAGGTAACAGGAAGCAAGTTTAAACATGGTCTATAACTTAAAATGATGATATGCCCATGGTAATAAGAGTATAATAAGTAGTAATAAATAGAAATTACTAGTAGACAGCAGACACCAGCATGATGGATGTTCTTAGCAAGGTTATAGATCGTAGAAATTTGTTTAATTTACTTAATTATGGCACCCAAAATTAGAGGTATCGTGGCAAGTCGAAGGGTACGACAACCAAGTTTGTCAACTAAAGAACTAGAAGTTATAATTGTTTACTGGCAAGTGCAGTTAGTAGTGTTATAGTAATTAGTTGATTGGAAGCACTTGAATTGGAAGCTGTTGTAATGTTATGTGCTGATTATTATTATGTTAATTTTAAAGATGGACAGGTCTTGGTTAAAAGCTGACAGAAGAACAAGTGAGTTCAAAAGAGGAGTCAAAGAATTATTATTGTTTGTATTTGAGAATGGATATGATGAAAATAAAATCAGCTATCCATGTATAAAATGCGCACATAGTAAATCTTGGAAAGCTCGAACTGTGAGGGACCATCTTTTTAGCAATGGTATCGATCAGACCTACACACGTTGGATTTGGCACGGAGAGTGTAATACAGAAGAAAGTGAGCCTATCACCGAGGAGACCGACAATTCACAATCCGTAGATCAAATCCCGATGAAAACAGAGAATGGTGGCAGTGATGATGATGTTTCCCTAGATTCCTCAGATTTATTTAACCATATTCAATCTGAACATGAACCCCTTTATCCGGGATGTGAAGGATTTACAAAGATGAAGGCTTTAGTAAAGTTATACAACTTGAAAGCAAAATATCAAATATCTGATTGTGGCTTTTCTGAAATTCTACTTTTGGTTGGGTCTATGCTTCCAAATGGCAACCGTTTTCCTTCTTCGTTCAGTGAAGCTAAAAAAAGCTTGTGTGCTTTAGGAATTGAATATGAAAAAATACACGTATGTCCGAATGATTGTCTAATATATCGTGGAGAGAGAGATGAAGATGAGACGAGGTGCCGTATTTGTGATGCCTCTAGATGGAAGTTAAACAAAAAAGGGATGAATTGGAAGGGATTCCTGCCAAGGTATTATGGTATTTTCCATTACTACCACGTTTGAGGACTTTGTTCAACTCACCTCAAACAGCCAAGGACTTGACTTAGCATGACACGGAGAGAGTGAAGGATGATAAAATGAGACATCCTGCAGAAGCACAAACATGGAAAGAAGTCCACACCGAGTGGCCAGATTTTTCTTCGGATCCTAGAAACTTACGATTAGCTTTATCCTCAGATGGATTCAATCCCTTTCACAGCACAAATTTTGATTACTAATGTTGGCCAGTATTGTTCTCAATTTACAATCTTCCACCTTGGCTTTGTATGAAGAGGAAGTATATAATGCTATGTTTGTTGATATCCAGACCAACTCAACCCGGTAATGATATTGATGTGTTCCTTCAACCACTTGTGGAAGATTTAAAAAAGTTGTGGCAAGGGAAATGAGTGTATGACGATTACAAGAAGGAGTATTTTTTATTAAGAGGCATTTTGTTATGGACTATAAGTGATTATCCAGCCTATGGCAACTTATCGGGCAATATTATTAAAGGGTATAACGGGTGTCCTTTTTGTGTTGATGAAACAAAAGCTACGAGGGTGGTTAATTACCGAAAGTGTGTGGTCATGAGGCATCGGAGGTGGTTGCCCCGTCATCACCCATATCGTCGGAAGAAACAAGATTTTGATGGCACCGTGGAAAAAGAATTGGCTCCAGTTCCATTAATCGGAGTGCAGGTGCTTGAAAGAGTACAAAATTTAAAGGGTCATGTCTACGGTAAGACACAAAGCCAACCTCGATTGAAGAAATGTGATGCTCGACCAGTTTGGAAGAAGGATTCTACACTACGCAATAAGTGAGCATACGCAACCCTTTTTACAAATCGTTGCACAGAAAGCGTTTCGTTAGATAGAAATTTTGGGTCTTTTGCAACTGAGCTGAACTGGTGTTGCGTTAGATATAATTTAGTGTTGCATATTACCCACGGTGTTTCACATCATGCAACACTAACTGCTGGTGTTGCGTTAGATATTTTTTTTTAATAAATGGTGACGTGGCAGAAGTGGGACCCACACGTGCTGACGTGGCATTTGCTGATGTGGCAATTGTGGGACCCACAATTGTTGACGTGGCAAAAGTGGGACCCACTATGCTGACGTGGCATTTGTTGACGTGGCAGAAGCGTTGCATTAGATAATAGTAATGTTGCAATTGCTGTTTAAAGTGTTGCATCAGAAATATAAATATTTTTTAAAAATCTAACGTGGCAGGTGTGGGACCCACCACTATTGATGTGGCAGTGTGGGACCCACAAGGGTGATGTGGCAAGAGGCCCACCAATGCTGACGTGGCAATAGTGGGACCCACAATTATTGACGTGGAAGAAGTGGGACCGACCTATGCTGACGTTGCATTTGCTTACGTGACAGAAGCGTTGCATTAGATAACAGTAGTTTTGCATTTGCTATTTGAAGTGTTGCATTAGATATTTATATATTTTTTAAAAAATCTGACGTGGCAGGTGTGGGACCCACCACTGCTGACATGGCAGTGTGGGACCCACAAGGGTGACGTGGTAGGAGGCCTACTAATGCTGACGTAGGAATTGTGGGACCCACCTATACTGACGTAGCAGAAGCGTTGCATTAGATAACAGTAGTGTTGCATTTGCTGTTTGAAGTGTTGCATTAGATATTTATTTTATTTTATTAACTAGTCTTGTCCCGAATGATGAATCTATTTTTTTAAATTATTTTTTCGACGTTCCAATCGCACGGATGTCAAGATATAACGATTATAGAGATGCGGTAATTTTTCAAAAAAATTCCTATATGTATTTAGTTTGGTTTTATAACGATCAAACCGGTCAGAGTGGACTTTCCTTTTAACTAATGTTATCCCGAATGATGAATCTATTTTTTAAAATTTATTTTTTGACGTTCCAATTGCACGGATGTTAAGATATTACGATTTTAGTGATCCGGTAATTTTTCAAAAAAATTCCTATATGTATTTGGTTTGGTTTTTGAACGGTCAAACCAGTCAAAGTGGACTTTCCTTTTAACTAGTATTGTCCCGAATGATGAATATATTTTTTTAAATTATTTTTTCGACGTTCCAATCGCACGGGTGTCAAGATATAATGATTTTAGTGATGCGGTAATTATTCAAAAAAATTCCTAAATGTATTTCGTTTGGTTTTATAACGGTCAAACTGGTCAAAGTGGACTATCCTTTTAACTAGTCTTGTCCCGAATGATGAATCTATTTTTTTAAATTATTTTTTCGACGTTCCAATTGCACGGATGTCAAGATATAACGATTTTAGTGATGCGGTAATTTTTCAAAAAAAAATCCTATATGTATTTGGTTTGGTTTTATAACGGTCAAACCGGTCAAAGTGGATTTTCCTTTTAACAAGTCTTGTCCCGAATGATGAATCTATTTTTTTAAATTATTTTTTCGACGTTCCAATCGCACGGGTGTCAAGATATAACGATTTTATTGATACGGTAATTATTCAATAAAAATTCCTATATGTATTTGGTTTGGTTTTATAACGGTCAAACCGGTCAAAGTCGACCTTCTTTTTAACTAATCTTGTCCCGAATGATGAATCTATTTTTCTAAATTATTTTTTCGACGTTCCAATTACACGAATGTCAAGATATAACGATTTTAGTGATGCGGAAATTTTTCAAAAAATTTCCTATATTTATTTGGTTTGGTTTTATAACGGTCAAACCGGTTAAAGTCGACCATCCTTTTAACTAGTCTTGTCCCGAATGATGAATCTATTTTTTAAAATTATTTTTTCGACATTACAATGGCACGGGTGTCAAGATATAACGATTTTAGTGATGTGGTAATTTTTTATAAAATTTCCTATATTTATTTGGTTTGGTTTTATAACGGTCAAACCGGTCCAAGTCGCGACCTTCCTTTTGACTAGTCTTGTCCCGAATGATGAATCTATTTTTTAAAAAAGATATATAATATATTTTCAATTTTTCTTAGAAATTTAATTTTAAATTCAAAAATTAAGATTACAATTAAAAAGAAAAAAACAGCAAACTTAACACAGAACTTTTGTAAAAAAAAAACACAAAACTTATAACACATAACAAGCGCAAATTGAAAATTTTGAGTGGCTCATTTTCCCTCTTTACTAAAAATTTGACACTTAAACTCCCCCCAAACACACTTATTTTCCCACAAGAAAACACTCTGGGCTCCTGTCCTCTACTCACCTCTATTTCTCTCTCTCTCTACTCCCTCATCGAACCAAATACTCTGGACCGGGATTGCAAGATCTGATTGGTAATTATATACTCATTTTCATGTGTTTGATTATCTACTTTCGACTCAATTTCATTTAATTTTACGGGTATTTAATTTGGGGCTTACATTCTAGGGTTTTGGTTTTGGTAGTATTAAAATTAAGATTCAATTTTCTTTTGTGTTTGGTTTCAATTAAGCTTTATTGATGATGATTTCCCTTCTAAATGTAAATGAAGGAGAACTTCACCGAGGTTCCACCAAGCCCGGCATCAATTTGCAGCAGTGGCTTTGAGAAATCTTGGAGCCCAACACCATCGGATCTACATCCTTCAGAGGAAAAAGAAGAGTCGTATCTACACCATCGGATCTACATCATTTTAGGAAGCAAAATACACTTCAAACAATTGTGTACACTCTTTTGGTGTGTATGAAGACGGTCAGGTAAATGTTATACAAAATTTTATATATATACATAATTTTACAAATGTGAAATTCTTTTCCCCTGCTGATAAATTCTGAAAACACTCGTGAACTGTTAGACATGGTTTAGTGCACACAGGACGAAGTTCATAGTAATAAGTTAATAACATATATAAATTTATGCAATAAATTTATATTGCATAAATTTATATATGTGTGTGTGTGAGCACAAAGTTGTTATATAATTTTATTAAGTCCATTTTAAACACCAAAGTTATAAACTTGGGCTAATCTTGTGGGGTATTTTGGAGTTCTCTAATGTATAGAGTTACGAATATTTATCTGTATAGAGTTACGAATATTTATCTGCAAGATCCATGTCATTTTTTTCCAGGAAAAGAAAAGAGAAGAAAGGGTCTATATGAACTTATTGGATTAAATGTATTGGAACCTCACAAAAAAATGTATTATATTGGAAAGAAGAATCCTAATGTCTTTTGCACCCTACATTATCATAAATTTAATGCATATGATTTCATAAATTTAATGAATATGATATCATAAATTCTACTGTGAGGATATTAAAGATGCTTCCAGGTCTAGTGGTAAAAAACAAGATGTCCATAATTTATGATTTCATATTTCTGAAGTCATTCCAAATTGTTTTCAGCGAACATATGTGCCCTTCAGCACAAGTTTGGATCCTAATTTCTAATTATACATTCTCTGTTCTCAATTTCTCGTGGTGAATTATAATACAGAGTGGTCTCTAAGAATGGATATAGGGGAACATGGTTACAATTATTTACTTTTGATTAAACTTCCTGGAGTATGTACCAAGGACATCAGAGTTGAGGTCAATACTGAAAGGTAGACAAATGTGTTGGGTAAACGTTATAGTTTCATACTTCCATTCATAAATCATCAAATTATGTTCACAGAAGGAAATTATGTAGTTCGATATAAATCTAGTTAAGGAAATTATGGAAATTGAGTTCAAAATGCAATAAAGGTAAGAGTAACTGGCTAAATGCAATATTTCCTAGTCATTCCTCCTCAACAGAACTCATGTATCCTTGTCTCATCTATTTAAAAATAATTTTATCAAATTTTATTTTACACAAGATAAGTTGTCCGCATCTGGAGTTGTTGCTTTAAAATCTGTTTACAGCATATCACTTGGAATTTGTATGTATGCTGGTTAAGTCATTCACTGATTCTTTGTAGGCATCAACTGTTGAGATTGGTGGACAACAAGCATTTATTGAGGAGAGAAGTGGAAATAACAAACAGGGGAGCTATTAGTAATGAAGTGGGAATTTAGAAATTTTTAGAACCTCGTGACTGTTGTTATTCAATTAAAGAATCTGGGCCGGGGTAGTGTAGAGAATGTCTTGTTCTTATAAGGAAAAGTACTGTCAAGGCCTGATTCTCACCTTAGTTTGGATCCTTTTGAGTGTTGAATTGTACTTGGTATCACTCTTTTGTTAGTAATTATAGTTGTTTCTTAATATAAAATGTTTATGACTTTTTTTATATGTACAAGTTTGGTATGCGGCAATTTATGTTTTATATCTTTGGTAACCAGGGACTTTGATCACTTTGAGATCATATTTGAGCATGTTTACCATATTTGCAGTCCTCTATTTACTTCCAACAGTATTAATTCAGACATAATATGTGAGTCTATTGGGTTGAGTAGAAGGATAAATCCTTCTAAACCAACTGTTTCGTGTGGATGCAGGTTATCTATGATTTGCTTGTAAGGTCATCTGGTCATTTGGAGCTTAGAGAGGATCCACATAATGGGATAATTATGGCTGGACTCAGATCTATCAAGGTTCTGTCTATACATTTTATTCAGTCGCATGCCATTTTGCATGTTCAATGCAATAATATTAATATATACGCGCTTCATTGGCAAAAGCATTGTGTTTATGAGATAACTTGTAAAAAAGTAATTGGGATTGATACATATGCATATACATCTGTAGGTGTAGGTGGACACAGACATGGCCATGGTGGTTTCATTAAGAATTTAATTTATCCTAGTTGTGGAGATCGACATGAAAATCAGTCACGTAGGCTCTAATTGAGACATTTAGGATAAATGATCATCCGTACATGGATTAAAGCTACTTTTGTCTGCCTCTATCTTTATGCCAGTTTTTTTATAAATCTTTACATTGTATACTGCAGAAATGGTTCATCCTTTTCTGACCCTCAAGTAGCTATGTTTTTGTGTTCTTCTGTTGCATTTGTGAGGTACATAAGTGTATTGAATCTTAAAAGACATGTTACTTTCTGCAGGTGAACTCAGCAGATAGGATACTAGAACTTCTAAATCTGGGCAATAGTAGACGTAAAACAGAAAGCATAGAAGCTAATGAGACATCCTCATTGTGAGTGACAATTTGGTATTGCTTTTCAGTATAACCGTCTTCGCTTGAGGTCTCAATTCGAGGATGATACTTAAAGTCCAAGGGCATATTTTGAACGCATTATTGTACCGATGATATACAACCCCTTTTTTCTGTTTTTACATGATGTTAGCTTTCTATGAACAGATCACATGCAGGTTTGGAGATAACAGTGACGAAAAAACAAAAAAACAAATACTGCAATCAAGTAATTAAAGGAAAACTTGCACTTATGGATCTTGCTGGCAGGTAAACTATTTCCCACAATACTTTTATTTTTCCCATGATCTTTAAAGTGCAATCATATGCCGCTTGCAATCATGCAAATTGCTAGGAGGGCAGCCAAATAGGCAGAGCTCTCTTAATCCATTTATTGTCCATTGATTGCAGGGCTACCTCCTAGCTATTTCTTTTCATTTAAACTGGTATTTGCTCGCTTGCATGCCTTTATTTTTATAATTTTTTAAACTGGTATTAATATAATTCTTTGGTACAGGGCACCTGAACTTTTATTAGGAACAAAACAGTATTCAACTACAATCGACATGTGGTCTTTGGGGTGCATTATGGTTGAGCTATTGTCAAAGGAACCAATATTTAACGGGAAGACAAAAGTTAGTAAACTTAGGACTGGTTTCGTTAATGTTGGTAGGAAGAATATGTAAAACTGCTAAGTACTTTTGTAGGCTGCATCATTGCCTTATGGTTGGTTTTTGGACATTTAGTTGTCTTGGATTGGACAGGTTGGTATTATGTATGAACAAAGCAGTCATTTCAAATTTTTTATAAAAAACCGTTGCATTTGATGTCTGTTTGATGTTGCAGTAGCATAGTTTTAATGTTGCAATAAAAAAAATGGTGTTGCATTAACAATGATGTTGCTTAAAAAAAAATTTAGTGTAGCATTAGACTCAACTATTGTTGCGTTAGATAGTGGACCCCACTGCTGGCGTGACAAGTGGGACATATTGCTCACGTGGCATATGGGTCCCCACTGCTGATGCGGCATGTGGGCCCATTGCTGATGTGGCACCTTCGTGGGCCCCACTGCTAACGTGGCATGGCCCGCCAGTTGTGACGTGGCACTGTGTGGGACCCCACTACTGACGTGGCAACTTGCTTACGTGGCACCTTGTTGATGTGGCACCACGTGGGATCCATACTGACGTGGAATGTGGGCCCCACTACTGAAATGGCTAAAAATCTTATGCAACATCTTGTAGTGTTGCCTTTGCATGCTTTTGGTGTTGCATAAGGTCTCTTATGCAATATTTTCGTGGTGTTGCAATAGCTTGGAAGAGCGTTGCATTAGGGGTCTTACGCAACGCCGAAATGAAATCTCATGACTGTCATATGATTCTGCATCACTTACTCCCAATTGTGATTCGATCGTCACTACAAAAATAGATCAGGAACACTATTATCAGGTTCTGCCTCTTCTTTAAGGCAATTTGAAGTAAAGTCATTTAGGTTGATAAGTTGGAGAAAATGCAATCGCAACTGGTAGAAACTTTGTGCCAGCTTGAAAAATACTTCCCCGCTTCCTTGTTTGATTTAATGTTTCATATCTCGGTTCATCTTGTAAGAAAAGTTGAGCTTTGTGGACCAATTTTCCTTAGGTGGATGTATCCTTTTGAGAGATACATGAAGACATTTAAGGGATATATAAGGAATCGGGCTCGTGCAGAAGGTTGCATTGCTAAGTCCTATATTGCGGAAGAGGCGGTTGAATGTTTGGTGGACCATGAAGAAGCAACTATTGGGGTACCTAAAAATGGTAGACATACAAAGGATGGCATTTGCAGGCCATTATCCGGTGCAACTGTGATAACCCCGAGCAGCACTGATTTGTAACATTTATGTGTTCCACAAAATACTACTGCTGTTAGGCCATATTTTGAGTAAGTAAAATTACTTTCATTACATTTACCATTTTCTGCACTCTTTTAACTAGAAAAATCCAGTCCATATTTTATGTCATTATTTCATTATTTATGTAGTCTCTTTTACTTAAATGCGGTAAACACATGGCATTTTTAATGACCAAATATCCGGAACATGAAAATGATGAAATGTGGCTGAAGAACAAAAAAAATGAGAAATTCCCAAAATGGTTTAAAGAAAAGGTATTATGTGTGTTTAGTAATAGTTTTCTGCATGTTTTACAAACTACTGCTCATATTAATCATTTTGTAACTTGTATTTTTTTTAAGATTGCTTCAGATTTGGTTGATGTAAAAGAGATATCGCAGGAGATAAGATGGATCGCAAATGAGCCTAACAAGGCCGTGCCTACGTTCAGTGGCTATAAAATGGACGGAGTTACCTTTACTACCAAGGATCGTGATGATACGCGTCAAGTTCAATGTAGTGGTGTGTGCGTTGAAGCTGATACAATGATAGTGCAGGGTAAGGATAAAAATATTGAGCACACATCACATACATATTATGGAGTTATAACAAGTATATGGGTGTTGGACTAAAACTACTTTAGGGTCCCTATTTTTCGGTGCAAGTGGGTAGATATAAACAAATGGGTCAAGGAAGATGACTAGGGTTATATATTGGTTAATTTGAATAAGCTGGGGTTTTTAAACGATCCATTTGTGTTAGCAAAACATGTTAAACAAGTTTGTTTCATCGACGATCCTCTTGATAAATTATGGTCGGTGGTGTTGAAACTACCCGAGAAAAAGTACTATGAAGATAATGATGATGAAAATGAGGGATCCGTGGAAGTAGAACTTGAGAATGATTGTTTTGTGCCCAATTTACCCGATGCTGATTTACTCGAGGAAGAGGAACATAGCTACGTGCGAGATGAAGATGAAACAATTCAACTTTCTTGATGTAATTTAATTTGTGTACTTTTAATTACATGAACTTTGTAATATGATAATTGTGTTTGCTACTTTGAACATAACAGTTCTTGATTGATGTTATGTTGGCTGCTGCTTGTTTGGTATGGCATTGTATTGCCTTTGATGTTTGGTATGTTTTGGCAGGGGTTAGCCCAATTTCAATTATTTTTTTTCCTACTGTAAAATCAGACAACGGTTTTTAACTACCGAACGCTTGTGTGAGAGCTAAAGAAATTAGAGTACAAAACCATTGTGTGTTGCATGCAATTTAGACAACAGTATTCACAAACCATTATCTGAGTAATTTTATACAACGCCTATCAAAATAGTTGTCTGATATTAACAACGTTTTTTGAAAGCATTGTCTGAAGTTTCTTCAGACAATTCTTTCTAAAACCGTTGTTAAAATCAGAAAATAGTATTTAGTCACCGTTGTGTAACTACTTTTGAAGCAATATCTGATAAAAATACTCGTCTAAGTTTTATAACGCTTTTCAGGACCATTGTAAGACAACCCGTTAGACAACACTGCTTTATAAAACCGTTGTAAAATGCTTGTCAATTTTAATCTTCTAGACAACACTTTTAAAAACTGTCGTTAAGTTCATGATGGGACAAAAGCTTGAATAAAAAACCATTGTGTGAAAAATTCAACCAACACTTTTTTATCGAAGCGTTGTCTGATGTGTGTCGTCTGATTCAGAAATTCTTGTAGTGACAATTTATTTTTTATTCAATGCAAGCCATGCATTTAATTAAATCAATTTTTATTTTAAACACTCACTAATCGATCCATATCCATATCCTCAACGTACAATCGATCACTATAATCAAATCATTACAATATTCAACACAATAATCACTATAATCAAATCAAATCACTACAATTAAGCAATAATCACGCAAATAGACACAATCATCACGTAATAACCACATTCTATCACCACCTCCCTATCAACACATCCGACCATCACACTGACATCACTAATATCATACCAAAATCGAATCAAAATCATTGATAAATTCATGTTAGAGTTAACCCAATCAGGATTTGCTCTTCGTTAAAGTTAATAGCACCACCATCACAATTAAATTTAGATTTCAAATAGATATTTATAACTATATATACATCAACCCATGTGTGTATCTATCAAAAGAGAGAAGATTAAAAATTTATAAAGAACATGAGAGAGTGTAATTACAGGAAAAAGAAAGCATTGACAGGAAATGGATGGTGATAATAGCAAAAATTATGGATGGTGATAATAGCCAAAATTTGATGGTGGTTGTTAGAGTTTGATCCAGTAAACCTTGACATACGCCCTTATTCACAATAAAAGGAAAAATGCTAGGAAACCAAAAAAATCTTCCAATTTTTTTTTTTCTAAATGACATGTGTTTGCTTTTAATTTGTCATAAAAATAGTAATGAGATGGGACCCTGCATTCACACCAACCATCCAATTAAAACATTCCACATGTTTGTCATGTACAATTTTTTGGGAAGAATTTTTTGGTTTCCTAGCAATACTCCTACAAAAACTCACTACCATTATTTCGGGAACAGTTATCACATTTATCTTTAACTTAACCTACTTTTTCTTTTACATTCTCTAACTAGTTTTATCATAATACATCAAAAATTTAGATTTATTTTAATTGTATAAATGTTTACTATTAATATAAAACAATTCTTAAATATGAACAAAAATATTTATACATAATATATGTTAGCAAATTTTAAAATAATTCAAATACTTAATATGAAAATACTAATATTCAATTATTATATAAATATTAATTTTAAAAGATATTTATACATCTACAACAACAATAACTCATGTTGTTCTCTTTCCAAAAAATTAATTTTATAAAAATCAAAACATTACATAAAAAAATATAAAAACAAATCTATTCATATGTCATAAATGATACTAATATTTATTAAGTTACAAATTACTTCACAAGATTATTTGATTTAAAAAAGGAGTTGTTTAATTTTATAATTAAAAATTTTTATTTATACTTTAGTAATCAAGTAGTAAAGTTTATGAAATAAAAAAAAATTAAGACTAAGATCAGGAAGTTTTTTTATTTGATTTAGGAATCATGAAAAGATATCACGTGAATATATTGATCAAGTTTAAGTGTATAAACAGATAATAGAAATAAGAGATAATTGTGATCCTATAATAATGGTCGTGACTTTGTAGTGAATAAGGACATAAGCCAATATTTATTCAATAGAAAGGAAGAAAGAGGTGGGCTAGAAAGGATGAAAAGATGGGTGAGGGATGAAGGAGATAGGTGGGAAAGTGTGGGTGAAGTACTCATTATAATGAACAATTGAGATTTAGAGTAGTAAAGGTTCTCTAATGTTATAATTTGGCTAATTATACATATGGACATATATGGGATTTGTATACATTATATATGCCATCATCACTATCTTTTTATGGGATTTAGGTAGAATTTATTATATACATTATTGTAGAGAAGAAAATATGCTTAAATATGATATATTTATGTATAATAGTGTATAAATCTATGTTGTACTTGATTGATTAAGGTAACCAAGAAATGCTGAGTCAAAATTATATTTTATATTTTTAACACCTCCTTAATTTTGACTATCCCAAGTAGACTTCGAAATTTGTTGAAAATGTCACTTTTGAGAGGCTTTGTAAATATGTCACTAATTTGATCTTGTGACTTCACATAATTGACCTCCACTTCATTCCTTACGATGCACTCTTGGATATAATGATATTTTGTGTCAATATGCTTGCTTCGTTCATGGAACACCAGATTTTTCACCAAAGCAATAGCCAACTTGTTATCAACCAATATTTCTGTGGATTCATTTTGTGGCATGTTGAGCTCCTCCAAAACAATCCTTAACCATATAACTTGACAAACACAAGAGCATGCCGCTACATATTCCGCCTCACAAGTAGATAAAGTAACAATGGGTTGCTTCTTTGAACTCCATGAAAAAGATGTATCACCCATAAAGAACAAATATTCGGTGGTACTCTTTCGATCATCAATGTCACCGGCAAGGTTGAACTCATTAGAACGATGATAAAATAATCCATAATCAATGGTACCTTTAAGATAACGAAGAATTCTTTTGGCCGCCTTCAAGTTTGTTGTTGTTGGAGACTCCATATAACGACTAACAAGTCCAACACCAAAAAGTATATCGGGCCTTGTACATGTCAAATATCTCAAACTTCCTACAAGACTTTTGAAGTAAGTAGGATCCACCTTCTCACATTCTTCAATTTGCGATAATTTTGCTCCACATTTGATGGGGGTGCTAACGGCTTGACAATTTTCCATCTTGAATTTCTTCAAAATCTCTCTCACATAACTTCCTTGAGATATTAGTATTCCATCATTCATTAGCTTTACTTTGATGCCAAGATAGTATGACATTAGTCCAATATCGGTCATCTCAAACTCCCTTGCCATGTCTTGCTTAATTTTTTCAAACATAGTTGGATTATTGCCCGTAAATATTAAATCATCCACATACAAGCACGCAAGAAGAAAATCTCCATTTTTAGTGACTTTGGCATATAGAGCATGTTCATGAGGACACTTGTAAAAACCTTGAGCTTGGAAGTATTTGTCAAGTCTACTATTCCAAGCCCTTGGTGCTTGTTTCAATCCTTATAGGGCCTTCTTCAACTTTAACACCTTTCCTTCTTGTCCTTTGATGATGTATCCCAATGGTTGTTCCACATACACAGTTTCTTCAAGAACACCATTCAAAAAAGCAGATTTTACATCCATTTGATGAATTTTCCATCCATTTTATGCGGCCAAAGATATGATTAGCCTTATAGTCTCCATCCTTGCAACCGGTGCAAAAACTTCGTCATAATCCACTCCATGTCTTTGATTGTAGCCTTTGGACACTAATCTTGCCTTGTATTTTTTAACCATGCCTTGGGCATTTTTCTTCACCTTATATACCCACTTTACACTAATAGCCTTTTGTCCTTTTGGAAGTGTTGCTAACTCCCATGTGTCATTCTTTTTGATAGATTCTATCTCCTCATCCATTGCTTTCTTCCATTTTTCATCTTGGACGGCTTCCTTAAAACTTATTGGTTCAGTTTTTGCTAGAAGACAAAGAAGTGTTAAGTCGGAAATAGCGGGAACCTCTTCCGTTTCATCATATATTTCTTCAAGCCTTCTATATCGCCTTGGCGGTGTCTCGTCACTATCACTTGATAAAGATGAAGGAGTTTCTTGTCCATCATTTGTTACTCGTGGTGATGTGGGAGGAGTGATATGTTGCTCATAATTTTCTTCACTTTCTTCTTCATCAACAAATGGGAAGAAATTATAATCTTCTTGTGAGTTGCTCCAATCCCATGAGCTTTCTTCATCAAATACAACATCACGGCTAATTAGTATTTTTCCATTGATGGGGTTTTAAAGTTTATACCCCTTTGCTCTTGCATCATACCCAACAAATACAAACTTCTCACTTTTGTAATCCAACTTTCTCTGTAGCTCATCATCAACATGTGCATAAGCGATGCTTCCAAAAACTCTTAACTGAGTAATAGTTGGCCTCTTTCCCTTCCATGCTTGTTGTGGAGTCATGTCTTTAACACTTCTCGTGGGACATCTATTTGACAAGTAGACGGCACAATCTACCACTTCGGCCGAAAATTCCTTAGGCATATTCTTGCTCTTTAGCATACTTTGAGCCATATTAAGAATGCTTCTATTTTCTCTTTCGGTGACTCCATTTTGTTGAGATGATCTTGGCACCGTTACGGGTCGTCTTATTCCATGATCTTCAAAAAATTTTAAGAACTCCTTTGAATTGAATTCGTCTCCTCGATCCGAACGAATAACCTTTATTTGATACTTGCTCTCTTTTTCAACTTGGGCTTTGAATTTTTTGAAATATTCAAAAACTTGAGACTTCTCTTTGAGAAAGTACACCCATGTCTTGCGGCTAAAATCATCAATGAATAATAAGAAATAACGATTCTTACTAAAAGATGGAGGATTAAAAGGCCCACAGACATCCGAATGGATAAGTTCAAGTGGCTCTCTTGCTCTTGTCATAGACTCCTTTGGAAAACTTCTCCTTGATTGCTTTCCGAAGAGACACCCTTCATAAATTTGATTTGGATGATTGATGTGAGGCAAGCCATTCACCATGTGCTTTTTTGATAGTGAATTTAGTCCTTCAAAATTTAAGTGCCCAAACCTAAGATGCCAAAGCCAAGAAGAATCTCCAACACAAGCCTTTAGACATTTTGAATTTTGAGAATAAACATACGATTCTTGGTCATAGGCACCTTAGCAATTAAATTATCAAAAGAATCTCTCAAGTTAAGAAATCCATCTTTCATGACGATGGTGTAGCCTTTCTCCATAATTTGCCCCAAACTCAAGATATTATTTTTCATACTAGGCACATAATAAACACTTGAAATAAAATCATGATCTCCATTTTTCAAGCGAATTAAGATGTTGCCTTTGATGGGCACTCCCGAAGAGTCACCAAAAGTGACTTTGCCATTCACATTTTCATCGAGATCCATAAACAAATTTTAATTTCCACACATATGATAACTTGCGCCACTATCAAGATACCATGAATTGTCTCCACTATTTTCTTCTCCTTTTTGTGCTAGAAGTAAAGTGGGCTCCTTGCCTTTGTCTTCAACAAAATTAGCTTTCTCCTCAACTTGATTTTGTGAAGTGCGGCACTCGGAAGCATAGTGACCATATTTTTGACAATTATAACACTTAAAATTTGATTTGTCATACATTGAAGTGTACCTTCCTCCTCCGCGGCCTCTTGAATATCTTGTCTCGTACATTTTCTCACCTTTTTGATTTTCCTCCCTTTGTTGGCCTCGTCCACGTCCATATACCAATCCTCGTCCATGTCCTCTTCCACGACCTCTTTGCATCCTTGTGTTTCTTCCATAATTATCTTTAAAAGATAATTTTGTTTGTAAGGCTTGTTCAATTGGCTCATTCCTTTTTAACATTTTTTCTTCATAGGCTTGTAGTGAACCCATGAGCTCATTAATCGTCATTTCATCTATATCTTTAGCTTCCTCAATTGCCACAACTTTGTAATCAAATTTAGAAACAAGTGAACGAAGAATTTTTTCGATAACACAAATATCACTTACCTCTTCTCCATTGCTTTTCATTTGGTTGACAACGGTCAAGACCCTAGAAAAATAATCCAAGATTGATTCGGATTCCTTCATTCGCAATGCCTCAAACTTGCCACGAAGTGTGTATAATGGAACTCTCTTTACTTTGGCATCTCCACTAAAAGAAGCTTTGAGAGTATCCCAAACTTTCTTTGATGTTGTTGCGAAAGCCACCTTTTGTAACATGGAATCATCCAAACATTGATGAATGATCATGATTGCCTTTTGACCCTTCTTTCTTTGGGCTTGTAGTTGATCTCTTTGAGCTTGATCCAAATTTGCTTCATTTTTGGGCACTACCAATCCTTTCATATGAATGCACCAATTCTCATAATTATCTTTGGTGAATTTTGGCATTTGCCATTGAGACATTCCATTTGACATGATTTCTTCTTTGAAAAACACAAGCCTTCTTTGAAGAAAAGTAGAACATTTGGCTCTTGATACCACTTTGTTGGAAGAAAGGATTTCACACTAACTCACACAACTTAATTTAGGAGAAGAAGTATTTTGTATAAAATGTATTTACTTGGAAAGACTTGATTACAAATGACTTGGTACAAGGCTTTATATAGGACTCCATAGAAGGATCTACACACTTACTTAAATGCTAGATTACTAGAACTTTCTATGAATAGTTCTAGAGATTACATGCATCTAGACTAATACATTGAACATAGAATAGACCAATACATGTATCAAGAATAATCTAGAATCACCCACACAAAATTATATTTTATATTTTTAACAGAGTTAACATAGAATATAACTAATTAAAATTGTTCAATAAAAAAATATTAAATCATTTGGATAATCTTAAAATAAAACCTCAAAATTAATCAATATAATTTAAACAATATTTAGTAAAAAAATAAAATAATGTTTTATTTAAAAAGTAGTAAATATTAAAAAATAGTATTTAAAGTAACCGTGGCACAGGTCAAAGGTTAGTTTTAATTAAGAAATCAAAAATGAAAAATATGCAACTCTTTTTTTTTAGAAAATCATTGAAAATTGATGAAATAACACTACAAGAAAATTGCGATCATACAACACCTTTCACACAACGGTTAAACAAATACCCGTTGTCCCGAAAAAACAAACAACGGTTAATGTTTTATCCTCGTAAAAGTGTTGTCGGAGTCTTTCTATGACAACTCTGTTTGCTGTTATTTGAAACCTTTGTCTAAGCGGTATGCTCTGATAAAATCAGACAACTGTTCTATTTGAATATGTTGTGTGGAACCCTTTAATACAAGTGTGTAGCACCGTTGTATGTAGACAAATTCATATTATCTTCAGACAACGCTTTTAGACAAAGTCGTGGTGTAAGTTAGACAACTGTTTATTGGAAGTGTTGTTGTATTGAACATCAGACAATGTGTTTTAAATACCGTTGTCAGAAGGAAAGTTGATAGACAACGGTTATTAGCATTATGAGATAAATGGGTTTCATACAACAGAGCAGAATACCGTTGTTTGAACATCCTATTTAGAAGACGGTTATAAACATTGCTAGAATAACTGTTGTCTGTTTAGTAATGATAGAAAAAAATGACCTGTACATATTACATCCCAACACAAACCAAACCAATAATCAGCCAATTCCAACAGATTTGCAAACCAAAAATACTCAACCAAATTTGGAAAACCAAATACTTCCGTAAATTGACAAGTTAGTCCAATCCGACAATACACAAATCTCATACTTTGACAAATTGACAAAATCCATTAATCGGAATAGAAGTAATGATACAATAAAGAGCTACTAGTTAGTAGCAGAGCATATATGGCACCAACTCTGTTAGACACTTATGGAGTACTTTTACATTACAATCGAAATGAGTTTGGTGTAGTACTAGTACCACCACCACATTACAATTTGCTTCTTGTCTTTGGTAATATCCTGCTGCGTATCCACTCTTTCCAAGATCTTCTTTTGACACCGGTAAATCTGCATAAACATAAAATATAACATTAACCTTAATTTGGAGAAGTTTGATAGAGCAAAAAAAATTTAGGTGTATAATCTATAATAGATAACATCTCTCCAGAGTCCTCTTGCTGCAGTCGATGGTAGCCATACTTGTATGTCCTTTGAATGATTATTTTAGCTATGGTAAAATCATCATCTATTATAAAAAGAGACATCAAGTCGAAACATTCATAACTTGAGAAGTCAAAATTCAACTAGATGATGATTTTACCATGGCTAAAGTAATATTATGAAGGGGTTCCTTTAGATGAAACTTGAGATTAGTACAAGTACATCTAAATAATACGAGTTTCACATAAGTCAACAAGTCAGCAGTACATGGAGTTAAATATTTTGAAATAATTGAACTTCAATCCAATGCAATGATATATATTACCATCATGGAAGTTGAATCCATTCTTCTTCCTCCCGCATATAACTAGATTTTTCCTCATCAAGTTCGTCAACATTGGGGAATATTGGCACGGGCAGCTCATTCTTAAGTTCTATTTCTACCGATCCATCATTTTCATAATCACATTGGTCATAATAGTTTTTTTCTGGTAATATCAACACAGCAGACCAGTGTTTTTCGAGAGCATCATCAATGTAGCAGACTTGCTTAACATGTTTCCCTAGCACAAAAGGATCATTTGTAAAACCTAATTTGTTTAAGTTAACCAATGTATATGCCAAGTCATCTAGCTTAACCTCTTTGTTCATATCTACCCAATTACAACGAAATACAGGGACTCTAAAGTTGTTATAATCTAACTCCCATATACGTTTTATAACTCCATAGTAGCTATGTGAAGTATGTTCAACAGTTTTATCCTTACCGACAACCATTAATGCATCTGCAATAACACAAACACCACTACACTGAACATGTCGATTTTCATTGCGCTCCTTGGTGCTATAAGTAACACCATTGATTTTATAACCGTTGAATGTTGGAACAATCTTGTTACGCCCTTCTGCAATCCACCTTATCTCATCACGTATGTTATTATGGTCATGCAACAATTCTGATTCAATCTGTCCAAAAATAAATTGATTTAAACTAATTATTCGATACAAATAAATATCATAATTATAATTTTATAATTTGTAGAATGTGTAAAAATATTATATATTCTTTCGATCTCCAAATTTATTAATTTTAACTAAAGTAGGAAATTAAAGTAGGAAAACTAAAGTAATATACAGACTAATTTGATTACCGTAAACATATGTAATTAGTTTATTTAACCAAATAAAAAGCTTACCTTTTTGTGAAACCATTGGGGGAATTCATCATTTTCCTTGTTTTTTTAGCCAGACTTGGTCATTTTCAAGTTGCTGGTATCTTGTCATCAAAGTTACCATATGTTCACTACAAGTAAAATCAATTACTTTAATATTTTAATCAAAATGCAAAAAAAAAAAGGAAATAACACACACACACACACATGTCAGTAACTTACTCAAAATATAGCCTAACGTCCTTGCTATTTTGCAGAGAACACAAGTGTGCTAGGTGCAAGTCCTCTTTGCTCGGCTTTATCATTGTAGCACCAGATCAGGGTCTGCTAATTGCATTCTGCTCATGCCTAGTATTTTTTGGCAATCCTATGGTAGCTTCTTCAAAATTCACCAAACATTCAACGGCCTCTTCGGCAACATATGCCTTGGCAATACAGCCTTCGGGATGAGCCGTGTTTCGTACATATCCCTTAAACGCCTTCATATATCTCTCGAAAGGATACATCCAACGTAGAAATATTGGCCCACAAAGCTTAACCTCTCTCACAAGATGAATTGAGAGATGGATCATCACATCAAAGAACGAAGGAGGAAAGTGTTTTTCCATCTGGCATAATGTTTCCACCAACTGAGATTGCATTTTTTCCGTTTTATCTACATCGATGACTTTACTGCAAATTGCCTTGAAGAAAAGGCAAAACCTTATTATTGTGTACCTAACTTGTTTTTGCAGTACCGACCGAATTGAAATTGGAAGCAAATGATGCAATATCGTGTAACAATCATGATATTTCATTCCAACAAGCCGAAGATTTTCCATATTTACCAGATTCTTGATATCTTGAAAGGACGAGCAAACTATTCTTTTTTCTGCATTCAATAAGTTCCATGATGCCAACGGTACCTTCTCTTTCTTTCCGGGAGTTTTTGGCCTTAGCTCTGTTCTTATTCCCATTTCAGCCATATCAAGACGGACAGACTCCCTATCTTTTGTCTTTCCTGGAATATTTAGCAAAGTTCCAATTAAAGCTTCACATATATTTTTCTCGATGTGCATCACATCAAGAACATGCCTAACCAGCAAAAACTTCCAATATTCAAGTTGGAAGAATATAGAAACCTTCTTCCAAACGGGTCGAGCTTCACCTTTCTTCCATCGAGGTTGGCGTTGTGTCTTACCAAAGACATGGCCCTTTAGATGTTGTACTCTTTCAAGAACCTGCTTTCTAGTTAACGGAATAGGAGCAACCCCTTTCTCCACAATGTTATCAAAAGCTAATTTTTGCCTTCTATATGGATGATGATGGTCCAACCAGCTCCGATGCCTCATAATCATTGTCTTTCGATAATTAACCAGCCTAGTTGTGACGCCCTCCCGACCTGGGGCCTAGATCGGAGAGTCACTGACACACATCTAGATGCAAACAACCTAAAATATAATATAAATATAACATGCTGACTGGCCCCAACACTACTATCCAAGATCTTTCACAGGTAATGGTATAAAACAAGCAAGCCATCGTCTAACTAATTATTATTACAAACCTAAATTCAAAATATATTATTATTACAAACCAAAGTTCTCAAAAGTTCTACTGCCAATTCTCACAACTAACTAAAGATCTCCTCACTGAGCTGTTATTGCATCTACCTCGGGAGTTATCTCAAAACGGACCAACTCAAGGCCACGGTAGGTGCGCTTCCTTGCGGTTTGGATTGTACGAACCATGATTCTTAGATTACTGTCAAAAGGGTTAGACAAAATAATAATGAGCCAACGCTCAGCAAGTAACTAAAGATCTCAACTGAATATAATACAACAGGGTATTGCAAAAGATGACAGTAATTCAAGATATGACATAACTATGCTGGAAGCGGTAAAAGAAATACTGGTATTTAGTAAAAACAGGATATCATCTGATAAACGGGATAACAATAGATACTTCAAAACTGTGTAAAGTAATTGACATTTCAATAGGTAAACCAATTTCATTTCATAGTAAATAAAACGTAATCACCATTTTAAGAAAACTGATTGGAGGTTTTTATTTTATAACAGACAATACGGGTGATCAGCCCATAAAGTCCCCATACCGGACACAAAGTCCCTCTGGCCATCATTTTCTTTCATTAGGATAGCTTGGATTCCCAAAAGGCAACACATTGGCCTATAAATGTGTCAAACTGGACATACCAGAACTACACAATACTACATCTTAAAAACTGACGGAACCAGCATTACCCGTTCACCCCTTCTCTCCAATCGTCAGGAATCCGTGGAAACTATTTAGACGGAGTTCCTAACATTTTTATTAAAAATCTTATTTTAAAACATTAGGCTTTACAAAACTCTTTTTAACTTTATAAAACATTTTAATACTTAATCTTTTCGAAAACCTTTACTTCGAAGTACCTTCGACTCTCTGATAATAGATCTGCCCAGTCTAAGTAACTTCAACGTATTTTAAGAAAATAACTCATTTTGATTTGCAATGATAAAAGTCAAAGGGTTTGACTAAGTGTTCTGTCATCAATGAAAGAGGGTACAAATCTGAATCAAGAAGATATAGACTCAAGTGAAAATCTGGATTTCAATCAGAGTATAAGGGAACATTCCAAGTTAGAGGTCAAAGATATCAATTAGGTTTAGTTTTGAAATCATTTGATCAAGTTGTAAAGTTTAAAAATCATTGATAAAGGGATAACAAGTTTGTAAAACAGTGTTTAGGTAATATGATATTTGATAAGTATTTTAAAATCAACACAGGGTATCCGGGTTACGAACATAAGTTAAGTGGATACTGGTTTATCGGTTAGTCAATATGACTGGATCATAGTAAATTGTAGGACATATATGGTCAAGAAGCAATTAAAAAGAATTAGTATTGTTTAACTCTGGGTGACAGTATGGTCAAGAAGTAATTAAAAAGAATTATGCTGGTCTAGGGTTTACATGTGTTGAACCAGGGTTTATCAATAATGATTTTTGGTACATGCAAAGGTAAGTTTATAACAGAAGTATGATCAACATGGTATATAATAGGCATGCTTGAATCAACAAGATACAACAGTTTCAATAATATAAACTTTCAGAGGAAAGACAGAGTTACTTGCCTCCGGTAGAATACAACAGCTCAGCATACTGAAACTCAACCTTAGCCTTTCCTTTATCACTAGGTCCTACGTCCTTCTTATATACATAAACCATATCACTATTTTAGAATACTATACTTCTAATACGACTTATCCTAATCTACCCAATCGATTCCTATATCGCATTATCACTTAACATATATATCGCATTCTTATTAAGTACCTCACTAAGATCATGTAAGCACATAATCAAATAGCATTTATAGCATGAAAGCACATAAGTCACTTAAGCACTTAACACGTAGTCTCATCTTGACTTGTAATCAACTTATAAGAATATACTATAGGTTTTACAGCTTATATTTCTGACAAAAATCGGGCAGAGTTCCCTTTATAATATGGACTATCTCGTCCGAAGATATCCGACTTCAATCACAACCAAATACCTACGATGGATTTAAAAATCCACCTACATTCCCAATGGATTATACAAATCATAATATCTCATGATCATATGAATTTCATCCGATAATAACAATCATATCACTAAATAGTACTTTATCGATCATCAAATATAATCACTAAATCATACAACTCATGTTTTAAACTTAAGATTCGAAATTTAACATACATATTTTAAGTACCATACTTACATATCAAATTGACAATCTCTTATCACATAATCATCAAAATTAATTTCTAATTTCTATTTATAACTATAAAATTCGATTAATTCATATAAATCTACAAAAATTCGAATCATGCCATTATAAATTCTGGAAAATTACCCATGCATGAAATCAACTAGCAATTGACATCCCACTAACATCAAAATTATCATTTCATCTCTAATTACAAGGATTAATTATATAACAATTCATTTAAATCAAATAATTCGAATAATTCGAAATAAATACACAAAATTTGAAATTAATCATACAAATCTGGAAAATCATTCTTACCATTTAATTAACTACTAACTAACATGAAATCATCAAGAACAATTCTTAATTACCAAAAAGAAGCATACAAATTTATATATTTATACATGCAAAATTCGAAAAATCTGAAAATCCAAAACCCTTGACATGCAACTGATTTTATTCACATATAAGCACTCTAAGTCACTAATAATAACTGCAGAGACCACAAAAAATCATCACCGGCCATCAAGAATTCACCGGTAAACACCACCGGAGGAAGAGGGTTTTGTCGGATCGTTCAAAAACGAAACAAAAACTGAATTTTAATACATAACTAACATCGTACAAGCATTAAATCACCAAATTAGTACTCAACATGGCTTGCATGCCAGTAAAAATCCATACCCACATAATTATATACATACGACCGTGTATATATATATATATATATATATACAAAACTCAACAAAACTTAACCCTATAATTGAACCAAGCAAAAGAATCATAAATAGATGAACAAAACATAAATTAAAGCATGATTTGTGTTTAAAAACGAAAAAAAAATGAAGAACAGGGAGAAGAAGAAGATGGTCTGGGTGGTGTTTTTATACAGCTAGGGGCAAAAAGGTAAAAAGAAAAAAGTTGAAAAATCTATTTACTTTTTAACAACTAATTTTAATGATTAAAAATCTAAATAAATCAGGAAATTAGGAAAAATATAAATTCTAAAATTCTAAAATAAAGTTTATGAAATTACAAGGCTCCCCATATTTTTAAAATAATATTTGGCTCAAAAATGAATTATATATGAATTTTCGAAATAAAGGCTCTTTAAAAGAAATAATGTTTTTAAAATCATTTGAAAATACCAAATCACATAATTAAATATCCACACTAATTTTCATAACTCCATAATATCACAAAGATGATAATGTAAAAGATTTCATGATTTAAATCAACTCCCATGATTTTATATGATTTTTGAAAGATTAAAAATGCACTTTTAAAAATACTTTTAATGCTCCAAAATTATAAATAAAATTCTACGAGCATATACGACACATGCCAAACATCACATAATCACATAAACATGATTTCACACATATCTTGTTTTCACAAAATTTATCTATCACATAATTCACATAATTTCTACATTTAACAATTTATAAATCGTGAAAAATTCTAAGTCGTTATAGTCTTCCCCCCTTAAAAGGATTCTGTCCCCAGAATCTCATCTAAGTAAACAAATGAGGATACTTGGCTAGCATCTCGCTTTCAAGTTCCCAAGTGGACTCTTCGACTCTAGGATTCCTCCACAAAACTTTAACCAATCTAACAACTTTATTCCTTAGCTTTCTATCACTTATATCCTGAATCTCTACTGGTTGCTCTTCGTAAGATAAGTCTGGCTGAATCTCAATAGGCTCATACTAAATTACATGACTCGCATCGGGATTGTACTTTTTAAGCATAGATACGTGAAATACATTTTGAATATGGTGCATATGCGGTGGCAACGCCAATTCGTAAGCAACCTTTCCAACTCGCTTCAAAATCTCAAATGGTCCTACGTATCTTGGACTCAGCTTTCCTTTCTTACCAAATCATGTAACTCTTTTCCACGGAGACACTTTCAATAACACTTGATCTCCTATTTCAAAACTACTGTCCCTTCTTTTTAAATCAGTATACTTTCTTTGACGATCTTGGGCAGTAATTAATCTCTTCTGAATAATCTCAACTTTCTCCTTCGTCTGCTGAAGCAGCTATGGTCCTAAAATTTTCCTCTCACCAACTTCTTCCCAATACACTGGCGATCTACACTTTCTCCCATACAATGCTTCATACGGGGGCATTCCAATACTCGCATGATAATTGTTCTTATATGAAAACTCAACTAATGGCAAATGTTCGTCCCAACTTCCTTCGAAATCCAATGCACATGCTCTAAGCATATCCTTTATTGTTTGAATAGTTCTTTCACTTTGTTCGTCCGTCTGTGGATGATAAGCTGTACTCATCTTCAATTGGGTTCCTAGGCATTCTTGAAATTGTCAGCAAAACCTCGAATTAAACCGTGGGTCTCGATCAGATACTATCGAAACAGGAACTCCATGTCGAGAGACTATCTCCTTCAAATACAAATATACCAACTGGTCCAATGAAAATCTTTCGTTAATCGGTAAGAAATGAGTAGACTTTGTCAATCGATCAATGATTACCCAAATCGCATCATGATTTGCCTTAGTTCTTGGCAATCCCACTACAAAATCCATAGCAAGGTGCTCCCATTTCCACTCGGGAATATCTAACGGTTGTAACAATCCGCTTGGCTTCTGATGTTCTGCTTTAATCCTTTGACAAGTATAACACTTACTTATCCACTCAGCTATCTCACGCTTCATATCTGGCCACCAAAAGTTCTCTTTCAAATCTTGATACATCTTTGTACTTCCAGGGTGAATAGAATATCTCGAACTATGGGCTTCACTCAGAATCTCATTCTTCAATTCTTCTACTTTAGGAATCCATATTCTTCTTCCAAATCTTAAAATACCTTGATCATATTTCTGTGTTCAAATCTCTTCTCCAGTCTACGTATTCATCTCACAATTCATCACTTCCTCTTGACATCTCCGAATCTTCTCTAACAACTCTGGTTGAAAAGTCATTGTACTCAAAAACTCATCTACATCTTTTGAATCATAAACTTCTAAACTTAACTACTCAAATTCTCGGAATAACTCCTTGGGCATAGTCAATGTATTTAACCTCTCCTTTCTACTTAACGCATCAGCGACAACATTCGCCTTTCCAGGATGATAACTTATCGTGCAATCATAATCCTTAATCAACTCCAACCATCTTCTTTGTCTCATATTCAACTCTTTCTGGGTAAAGATATACTTCAAACTCTTATGATCGGTGAAAATTTCACACTTCTCTCTATACAAATAATGTCTCCATATTTTCAACGCGAACACAATTGTAGCTAACTCCAAATCATGTGTCGGATACTTTTGCTCATGCAGCTTAAGCTGTCTCGAAGCGTACGCAATAACATTCCCGTGTTGCATCAAAACGCATCCTAATCCTTTGTGCGAAGCATCACTATAGATAACAAAATTTCCTTTATCCTTTGTGCGTACGCAATAACATTCCCGTGTGGCAATACTAACACTGGTGCTGAAACTAATCTTTTCTTTAGCTCTCGAAAACTTTCTTCACACTTATCATTCCAAATAAACTTCTCATTCTTTCGGGTCAACTTTGTCAACGGGGTAGCAATCTTTGAGAAATCTTGTACAAATCTTCGATAATAACCAGCAAATCCTAGAAAACTTCTCACCTCAGTAGGAGTTCTTGGTCTACTCCAACTCACCACAGCTTCAATCTTAGCAGGATCTACTCGAATTCCTTCTTTACTAATCACATGACCTAAAAATTGCACTTCTTGCAACCAAAACTCACACTTAGAAAACTTGGCATATAATCTTTCCTTTCTCAAGGTTTCCAATGCTATTCTCAAATGCTCTGCATGCTCTTCAGGGTTTCTTGAGTATATAAGGATGTCATCAATAAATACAATTACGAATTTACCCAAATATCTCTTAAACACTCTATTCATTAAATCCATAAACACAGCTGGCGCATTCGTCAATCCGAAAGCCATCACTAAAAACTCATAATGTCAGGACTTCAATTCCAAGGAAATATTTGAGTCTCCCCAGATTTTTCATTTCGAATTCTTTAAACAGGCTTGTTCTTAACTTCGTCATCTCTTCCTCATCATTTCCTGTGATTATCATATCATCAACATAAATAATTAAGCAGGTTACAAGTTTTCCCCCCCGCTTGAGAAATAAAGTATGATCTGAATTACTCTGTTTAAAGCCATATTTTTTCATGGCTAAAGTAAACCTGCCAAACCATGCTCGAGGAGACTATTTCAATCCATATAAGGATTTCTTCAAACGACACACTAATCTTGGATTAGAATTTCCACCGAATCCCGGAGGGAGGTCCATATAGACTTCTTCCTTAAGTTCTCCATGCAAGAAAGCGTTTGTTACATCGAATTGATGAAGAGGCCATCCTTTATTTGCAGCTATAGAGAAGAGAACCCTGCTTGTGTCAATCTTGGCTACAGGAGAAAACGTCTCGGAATAGTCAATCCCGTACGTTTGAGTATATCCCTTTGCCACTAGCCGGGCTTTGTATCTGTCGATGGTTCCATCCGGCTTGTGTTTTATAGTAAAGACCCAATGACATCCCACATTTTTTTTTCCTTGAGGAAGAATACATTCTTCCCATGTGTGGTTCTTGTTCAAAGTATCCATTTCAGTCTCCATTGCCTCTCTCCAGTTTCTGGACTCTAAAGCTTGTTCGATGGAAGTTGGAATTTCTTCAGAGTATAAAGAGGTTGTAAAGTCCTGGACTTCTGGCGATATGTTCCCTTTTGCTATGTTTGCCATCGGATATCTAGATCTTCGAGCTTCTTTTTCAGGAGAATATCTTTTTGGAGGTACCCCTCTGTTAGTTCTTGGAGGGAGTTCATATCTAACCGGTTCTACTTCAGTTTGATTCTCTTGTTCAACCTGTGATGACTGCTGTTTTGTTTCATTGTTAGATGATTCAGGAGATTCACTATTTTCATGTGTTTCACAAATAATGTTTGAACTAGAGAATTCAAAGAGAGTAGGAGTAGGAGAGTCAACATGCTCTTGAGTTTGAGGATTACTTACCTTAGACAATAGGTTGGGAAGATCATCATTAGTGGTACTATTTCCTGGGTCTGTGGATTGTGGTAGTGACATATGATTAATTTCTTCCGATGATGGCATCCATTTCAACCAACTCAATGTGTCATTGTACTCCTTTTCCCCTGACCAGTGTGTTGGGTATTGTAAAAGTATTCAGTTTCAAGAAAGTCACAGTCCATGGTGACGAACATGTGACGTTTGTTCGGACTGTAACACCGATAACCATGTTGATTTATACCATAGCCCACAAACACACATTTTTCAGCACATGGATCAATTTTGGAACGTTCTGTTTTTTGTATGTGGACAAAAACTGAACATCCAAAGACACGAGGTTCAAGGGTAAGTGTAGATGGAAGTTTATGGAATTTGGACAGAACTTGGAGAGGAGTTTTTAAACCAAGAGCTCTTGTTGGAAGACGATTTACAAGATAAGTTGCGGTAACGAGAGCTTCGGACCAAAAAAATTTTGGAACTTGGGATTCAATCATAAGGGCACGAGTTATTTCTAAAAGGAAACGGTTTTTCCTTTCGGATACCCCGTTTTGTTCAGGTGTATGAGCACAAGAGGTTTGATGAATTATTCCCTTTTTTTTGCAAAACTCTTTCATGGAGGTATTTACAAATTCTCCTCCATTGTCAGATCTAAGAATTTGTATGTCACTTTTAAACTGGGTTTTAACCATGGCACAGAAATTTTTGAATTTTGTGAGTACTTCAGACTTATTTTTCAAAAGATAAGTCCAAGTCATGCGTGTTCAATCGTCAATAAACAGCAAAAAATAACGAAAATTTTGTCCCCCTCCCCCAACTTTTGCTGGACCCCACGCATCCGAATGAATTAATGAGAAAGGAAAATCAACTTTAGTATCATTAGATTTGAAAGTATGTCTATGACTCTTGGCTAAAACACATGTCTCACAATTCAAGACTTTATTTGTAGGAAATAATTTAGGAAATAAACGATGTAAGTAACCAGTGGATGGGTGTCCCAATCTTCGGTGCCATAACCAAGCCTCCCTATCCATAGATCCATGAGCTAGCATCACAGTTCCTTGTTGAGTCACTACTTCATCCACATAGTATAACCCTTGGCGCTCAGTACCACGCCCAATGATCTTCCCAGTCCTGATGTCCTGTAAGATACAAAAAGTCGGATGCATTAGAACTACAAAGTTTAGTTCTTTTGTAACATGACTAATTGATAACAGTTTATGAGATAAAGAGGGAACATAAAGACAGTTTGATAATTTCATGTCTTGCGACACTTGAATAGTCCCTCCTCCTTTTACTTGAAGAATTTCTCCATTTGCGGTATGAATCCGAGATTTCCAGGGTTTTGACATTGAGCACATGTCGGAAATCTCATAGGTCATTGTATCAGTGGCTCCACAATCAAATATCCATGAGTCATTTTTTTCAAAACCTATACCTGTCACAGTTTCTTCCTCCTCTTTTTCTTCTTCCACTGCTGCCATAAAGCACGCTCCTCTGCCTTCTTTTCCAGTACCTTTCTGATGGTTATTACTATCACTTCCACTACTGGTGGTTTCTTGACTTCCCACGGCTGCGGTTCCCTTACCATCTCTGCCCCTTTTTTGACCATCAGCCCACCACTCAGGATACCCCACAAGTCTAAAGCACTGTTCTTTTGTGTGCTTCATCATACCACAATGATCACATTTGAGTTTGCTTTTATCGATCCGGGGTGAAGACAGATTAAATTTCTGGTCTGACCGGCGGCCCTTTGAAACGAGCCCTACCCCATCAAAGTCACCTGTCAAATTTACTCCTGATGCTACCCCTTGTTGTGTAGCCCCAAGAATATTCTGATGGGTTGTTTCTTTACGAACTGCTGCATATGCGGCTTCGGCTGTCGGTAGTGGATCCCACCGGAGTATTTCCCTTTTTATGAGATCATATTTTCGATCGAGAGCATTGAGGAATTGAAACAATTTATTCTCTGACCTGATTATATTGTATGGAGCAATGTCAGTGGAGCATTTCATTTGGTTAGGATCTCTTCGTTCAATTTCTCCCCAGATGCCCTGCATCACGATCCAGAATTCTTCTAATGGTACGCCATTTTGCTTCAACTCATTTGCTCGGACATGGAGATCGAAAGTCTGAAGCTTATCCTTTCCACTAGTATATGTAACTGTGAGAGCATCCCACAACATTTTTGCTGTTGGATACTATGTTAAGTTACTAGCAAGTGCCGGCTCAATGTTTTGAATGAGCCATGAAAATACAATCAGATCATCCTGTTCCCACTGTTCATAGTTTTCATCAGTGACACTTCATCAAAGAAAAACTAGAAAACGGGATAATTGAGCATCCGTTTGTCCGATCAGAAAACCAGCTCGCAGATATATTAACAAAGGCTGTAAATGAGAAGATTTTTATGCACTGTCTTGGCAAGTTGAATATTGGAAACCCCATTATTCAACTTGAGGGGGAATGTTGAAATATTCGATGAGATCAATTTCTATCATTTCCCAAAATAATCAGTTGACCTCCTAAAGATCATGATCACAGATGTTAAGGCTGATTTCTAGGCTTGGCTAATTGACAACCATTCTTTCAATGTCTGATTGTATTTCCTTGTTTAGCAATATTGTGTAGGCTATTTATACCCTGTACATTGTCTCTGGAAAATAGTGAAGAAATAAAAAGATTATTGATTCAATTCCTTATCATTCTTCTGATTATCATGGTTAACATTGAGATCAAGGCTATAAATTCTCTTGCATCATGGAGTGGAGGTGTTCTTGTTGTGGTTTCTGGTTCCGCGAAATCCCTGAAATTCAGAGGCCGGAAGAAGTTCATGCAGACTCTGCTCCTTGCTCCTCAAGAAGTGGGTTACTTCATTCTAAATGATATCTTTCACTTTCTGAGCATAGAGGCCATTCACCAGCACCCAACATCTATTTTTCCTGAGAGCAGAGTTAATTACCAACATCGAACACCCATATTATCGGATGCCATAACTGAATATCAGCATCCAAGATCATTATTACAGGTGGAAAGAGCTGATTGCCAACATCCAGAGCCTGTTCATTTGGAAGATTTAGCTGGTACTCAGCCACCTGCTTCTTGTCCCCTTTTAGATAATGCAGGTATGTAGTCACCAAAGGGATGTAAAAGCTAATTACTTTGTAATTAACTCTAGTTCATACTGCAACTACGAAACTTGTCTTTAGCAATTAGAAATTTTGGGAGGCTGTCTTTCTACTGGAAAATACGATAAAACTGAAATATAAGTTTCCCACTTCTCAAATTTATTCCAATTTGTCTACCTGTCAGTACTCAAAATTTTAATCAAAGCAGAATTTTGGTATGAGTAATGCATTGAATTGTGATGGTCTTTTTTTTTAATGACAAGACATGTATTTGAGCATGTGCATTTTTACTATGTAGGTTTCCTGTGGTAGTTGAAGTAAACAATGGAAACAAATGGTTTAAATTGAGATATGATATCTTATTGTTTAATCTAAATTATATTCAGAAATTCCTGGATGTGAGGTCAAAACCAGCAGACATATTAATCCAGCTCAGGTCGAAGAATATGGCCAAGTTGAAGAATACAGTTGCCAAGATCAGCAGAAGGAGCCTGCTCCGTTATGCATGAAAAATGATTCCATAGAAGACTCAACATGTCTAAGTTATGAGGCAGCATATCGAGAGCAAGAACTTCCATCTGCTGTTGGAGAGTCGCAGCAATTTACTCATGCTTCAATAGTTTGTACCTCTTTTATTACTGCTACTTTCTACCAGTTCTTGTTCATTTCTCATGCCTTTGCTGGATCATTCCTTGAGTAATTGATGCATCATAATAATAATCTTTTTTGTATGCCTTATTGCTCTGCATGCTGAAATTTGGTCTATTTGTTCTTTTTTGGACTAATCCATGGTTTTTCCATCACTTGGGTTATATAAACACCTTACCTCGAAGTTGGGAGCTCCAAAGGGAAAAACTGTAATACTGATTGCTGCTCAGACATTTCCTGAGATAACATCCATACTTGTTTCAGAGTGGTGTCCAACACTTCTGCCAAGTAGTCAGCTGCCAACCTCTTCATCATCATCCGACTCTAGTGCGGAAGCTGTTTCAGAAGGTATTTTTTAGAATGATGGGATGCTAATCTTTGCTTTGTTGTCCTTCTAATTTCAATTTCACATGACCTTCAGTATTATTAATAATCAATAAATGATCGTTTGTATTTAGGTACATATCGATTTATATTTTTTTCTTTTTCCCCAGGAGAATCAAGATCTGTCTATGTCAAAAACCTGCCACTTACTGGGTCCACGCTTGATATTTTACAAAATTTTGAAAGCTTTGGGAGAATAAAGCCCGATGGAGTGTTAATAACAAATCGAATGGTCGATTTGTTATTGACTAACCTTATCTCTCGAATTCATGTACTTCGAAATTTACATTTACCTCAAGTGCAATTCTTTTTACAGGATATTGGTATTTGCTTTGCTTTTGTTGAGTTTGAAGATGTTCGAAGTGTTCACAATGCAATCATTGTACGAGCTCCCTCCTCTGCTAGACTAAATTGACTTTGTTTTTTCCTCTAATTTAGTGAGATCTGTATTCTTTCTTATAGAAAGTAATATCTATTTTTTATCCCTCGGTTATGCCACGTTTTAGCAAGAATAATTTATGAAAATCATCCTTTGGTATAATTTATTTTCTGCTCTTTAGGCATCTCCAATCCAGTTGTCTGGGAGGGTAGTTTACGTCGAGGAGAGGAAAACAAGTAGTAAGAGTAGCAGCAACATGTCACGCGGAGGAAGTATGTGCCTCAAACTGATTTGCCTATTAGAACTGCAGGAAGTTCTTGATATAACTGCTGCATGCCTTCCTCTTATTACTTATGCCTTCACACGATTTGGCATATCTTAGGGAGTACTTATGTCCATTCCATACAGACATCTCCCGACAAGTATTTTCCTATTAGATGCTTTTTTACCAATAGTTAAAATGACCTAGTATGTAGAGGACCTCGCATAACCACAATTATGTCCTTGCTGTTTATATAAAAAAAGGCTGGAAGAGAAGTAAATGTTCCTTTGTCACCAGAAATAGTTTATAAATAAAATGCTCCATGCTTTCAAAGAAAGAACTGTTGACATTAAGTACTCTTAAATAGATAATTCAGCGAGTAAATATTTTGTTAGTAGAATCCAGTTTCGTTTAACATAATCATGCTTCATAATTACATTTTGTCCTATTACATTGAAGAATTTTAATGGGTTTCTATTACATTTTGCTCAAGCATATGAAGAATTTTAATGGGTTTCTATTTACTATAATTACAAGAAATTATATACAAAGGAAAGGGACAATGTAAATAAGATAAGGCAACTATATCAAAATCTGTTTCTTCTGCCATGAACGCCTCTTCATTACATGGTGCAAACTGCAATGGCAACAAATCAATCCCTTTGAGGGCCTTGGTAATTTTGAGAATTTGAGCCCTTCCCATTCTTAAATTTATCTTCCTTGCACAAAACTTAAAGGGTAAACAACCAGGATGTCCAGTTTTCATTTGTACATCATCATCTTCATTGCCATAGTAATCAAGTATACGAGTCCTTTTGTTCTTCTTTTCGAAGACAACAGCAGCTTTTTGTGGAGACTTAGTCGTAGAATCAGACTGATACATGTCCAAAAGCGCATAGATCTCCCAAAGTGAGTCTATCCTTTCTTCTTCTTCTTCCATCACATCATGCTGCTTTAGTAACTTACAGGGTGCCTTTCTTTTCCACTCTGTTTCCTTTCTCACGGCCTCATTAGTCCCAACACTCGAACTCACACTCTCTAAATTTAACCCTCCTTCATTTACAACGTTTTCTTCGATAATTTTGTTGTGTGCCTTGACACACAGTGATACATTCTCAGCACATTCTTCCTTAACTTTAACAATCTCCTCCACTCCAAGAACTCCCTAAAATTCTTGCTTGAGCAATCGACTTTTGTTTTTGTTTTTTACTATTTTACCCACTGTGGGCTTTTGCAGTTTCTAGATAACTTTGGGGATGCTCAATCTGTTAAGAAGGCGGAAGATAGGCATGCCAAACTCTTTTTAGTGCAGAAGAACACATCAGAGTCGAAAAAACGTCATGCAGATGACATTCTGCAATCTGAGAAAACGAAGCTAGCAAAATCTGGTGTTTGTGCATCCTCCCCGTCAGTGATAGGTGCCTATCAAAGTACACAAAAACAATGTCCAGCAGGTTATGGTGCACAACCTCAAGCATGGCCTCAAGCTACGCTAATAAGCCATGCGTATCTTGACAAGCACATGTACAGCATGTATAGCAGTAGTAGTTCCATGTGTATAGTAGTAGTGGTAGAGCACATGTATTGTAGTAGTGGTAGAGCACATGTATTGTAGTAGTGGTAGCATGATGGTAACCCATGCTTGTAGTGATAATGCGATCTGAACAACCCATGCAGAATCTGCTTTGCACAGCTATATAAGTACACCTATCTAGCTATGATCTGTGGGTCTTGTAATAGAAGTCTCAGTTACATTGTTTACCTCAATATACAAATATATTATCTCTTGTGTTTTCTTATGGTATCAGAGCCATATTTGTTCTAACGAACCAAGATCCTGCAATCCAGCCACATACATATATCTATCACAACTTCTCTAAATACTCCACACACATCAATGGCTGAATCAAACACCTCAAACATAATAGCCACACCAATCTCAAACACAATGACCACACCAACAGGTACACCAACAAGTACCCTTACTCAGTTCAATCCTACTGCCCAACTACCCATTAAACTCACAGGAAGTCTAAACTTCACAACATGGAAGGCTCAGTTTGAGCTATTACTCTTTGGTCATGACCTACTTGGTCATCTTGATGGTTCTTTCCCACCACCACCAACTCACACAAAGGAGAATAACAAGGAAATCCTTAATCCTGCTCACCACCTATGGCTTAGACAAGACAAACTTATTCAGACGGCTTTACTTGCCTCTGTTGAACCAACGCTTGCATCCATGGTTGCTACTGCGACCTCTTCTCATGCAGCTTGGAACTCCCTACATACTGCATATGCTAACAAGTCTCAGACTAGAATTTTTAGTCTCCGAGATCACCTTCTTCGTTTAACCAAAGATTCAAAAACTGTTGCAAAATATTTGCAAGAAATACGCACTATCTCTAATGAATTAGCTATAGCTGGTTCATCTCTTTTGATTGCAGAGCTGGTTGTGAAAGTGTTAAATGGCTTAGGACCTGAATTTAACATGATTTCATCCTCTGTAAGGGCTAGAGAATCTCCAATTTCCTGGGAAGAACTATCCGGATTACTTCTTCATGAAGAACTGGCTATTAAACAAAAAGAGTCCCAAACACAAGCCTCTCACATTACTGCTGCTATGGCACATCGTACTGGCTATTCTGGAAACTTTAGAAACAATCAGAGGCGCTATCAACAATCTGGGCACCAAGGTCCTCACTGGCGTAATAATCAGACACGTAATGCGAACACCAATTGGCGGCCACAAACCTCATCATCTCAATTTTTCATGCCTCATGGAGACGGATACAAGACAGATAATCGTCCTCGTTGTCAATTTTTCACAAACCAGGTCATGTTGCCAAGGTATGTCGGTCACAGTCACATAATCACATGGAAGCAAAGGCACATTTTACAAGTCGTTCTCAACACCCAGGAGCACCTTGGATTGTTGATTCAGCAGCGTCACACCACATCACCTCAAACACAAACAACTTTTCTGAAGTTCAAGCTTATACTGGCCCGGAGGAGATTGCTATGGGTAATGGTAATATGGTCCCAATTTCTCAGATTGGCATAGTTGAAATCAATAGTGCCAAGGCTAAATTTTTATTATCTAATACTTTATGTGCTCCTACTATAAAACAGAATTTACTTTCGGTTTCTAAATTTTGTTGTGATAACCAAAACTCGATTGAATTTTTCCCATCTTATTTTTGTGTAAAGGATCTGAGTACGGGAGCAGTGTTGGCGGGAGGCCTGCATAAGTCTGGACTCTACGAATGGTCTTCACCTCCAATCACAAATCTTCAAATCAAAACACCTACTCTGAATCATGTTGCTACTTCCATCTCCTTGTTCCGCTGGCATCAGCGTCTTGGTCATCCGAATGTTAGGACACTCAAAACAGTGTTGCGTGATTTTTCTTTACCTTATTGTAGCACAAACAATTTTTCATGTAATGCTTGTTGCTGCAATAAAAGTCATCGCTTGTCTTTTTCCAATAATTCCATTCAAACTCGCAGCGCATTACAAGTTGTCTACAGTGATCTTTGGGGTCCCTCCCCTGTTTTATCTATTGACAAAAAACTTTATTATGTCATCTTTGTGGATCACTATACCAAATACATGTGGTTGTATACACTTAAACACAAAAATGAAGTTTTATCCCTTTTTCAGCAATATCAAACTCTAGTTGAAAAGCATTTTCATACCAAAATACTTTCCTTCTACACCGATGATGGTGGAGAATTTCAGGGCATGGCTTCCTACCTCGCTTCTCAAGGGATAGAACATTTAATCTCTCCACCATACCCACCACAAAGAGTGGCTATGGCAGAACGTCGTCATCGACAAATTATTGAAACTGCTAGAACACTTTTATATGAAGCATCCTTACCTTCCAACTTTTGGTCATTTGCTTGTTCCCATGCTGCGTATCTCATCAATCGTCTTCCAACACAAGACAATCCACATTGTTCCCCGTATGAATCTCTTTTTCAATGTGCACCTGACTATACAAAATTACGGGTATTCGGTTGTTTGTGTTATCCATGGCTTAGGCCATATGCCTCTGACAAGCTTCAACCACGGTCTACACCATGCATATATCTTGGTTTCTCGGTAAAATACCATTCTCATCAATGCTATGATCCCAAATCCTCCAAATTATATCTCTCTCGAGATGTCATTTTCTTGGAAGATAAATTTCCTTTCAAGGACATGTTTTCTCACATTCAGTCGTCCGCAACGAACATTGATTGGGTTCCTCTTCAAGAACCCTCGGTATAGTCTGTTTCCAACACTCCCTTGCCCAAGCCATCCTCTCCTCCTGTCTCTTTTCCATCTCCAGTTCTCCTCCCTCGACCATTGTCCACCACAGATATGCAACAATCATATGAACTCCTGCCAACAGCCTCCGCAACTCAGACTGAACCATCATTACACACCACAAGTAGTCAAGCTTCTGATGCAGCAACTCGCACCGAACCTGAAACTGACTTTGTTGAACATCAGGACTCTGCCTCTTCTGAGGAAGCACCTCGCCCAGTAACAAGAGCCCAAAATAATATCTTTAAACCTAACAAGTTCTATGGTTTCTCAGCTACACCTCTGGCCATTACCACGCCTGTTTCTTTCAAACAAGCACAACAATCACCACATTGGCGTGACGCTATGCAAACAAAATATAACGCATTGTTGCAAAACAACACTTGGGTTCTCGCTCCACCTAGTGCTGCGCATAATGTCGTTAAATGTCGTTGGGTTTTTAAGGTCAAGCAACATTCTGATGGTTCAGTTGAACGCTACAAGGCACGTCTTGTTGCCAAGGGTTTCACACAACGCCCAGGTATTGACTTCCATGAGACCTTTAGTCCCGTTGTTAAACCAACTACGGTCAGGTTGGTTCTATCCATTGCTGTTCAAAATCGTTGGTCTGTACGCCAACTGGATATAAACAATGCGTTTCTTCAAGGAGAGCTTGACGAAGAGGTCTATATGCGGCAACCTCCAGGCTTTGTCAGTTCCACACATCCTAACTATGTTTGTCGACTTCGTAAACCCATTTATGGTCTGCGACAAGCGTCTCGTTCCTGGCATACTACACTCAAATCGTACTTGCTTACGATGGGTTTTTATAAATCCGAATCTGATAGTTCGCTATTCATTTTAAATCAGAGCGGTGCAACTGCATATGTTCTTGTTTACGTTGATGATATACTCGTCACTGGCACAGATTTTCTTCTCAAAAATATTATTCAGACGCTATCCACTCGGTTCTCTTTAAAAGATCTTGGACATATCCATTATTTTTTGGGTGTTGAAGTATATCGCTCCTCTGCTGGCTTTATTCTATCTCAACGAAAATATATTTATGATTTGTTAGTTGAGCATAATATGCACGAGAGTAATGGCATGACCACACCTATGAGTTCTTCTCTTTCTCTAACTATTGATCCAAATGTTTCCGCTGTCAATATCACTGAGTATCGAAGGGTCATTGGTAAACTTCAGTATCTTTCCTTTACTCGTCCAGACATTGCCTTTGTTGTAAACAAATTGGCTCAGTTTCTACATCATCCTCAGCATCCCCATTGGCTCGCTGTCAAACATTTGTTAAGATATCTTAAGTAGTCAACCTGATCCACGTCTCCGAGTATATTCAGATTCTGATTGGGCTGGTAATCTGGTTGATAGGACTTCTACAACTGGTTTTGTGCTTTATTATGGTGCCTCTCCTGTCAGCTGGTCTTCCAAGAAACAGCGGACAGTTGCCCGCTCCTCTACTGAAGCCGAGTACCGTGCTGTGGCTGAGGCGAATTGGGTCTCTAATTTGTTGCTTGAGCTGAAACGCCCCCTTAGTGCTGCTCCTCGCGTTTTCTGTGACAATTTAGGCACTACATATCTTTGCCACAATCCAGTTTTTCATAGCCGTATGATGCACATTGCGCTTGACTTTCATTTTGTTAGAGAACAAGTTCAAAGCAAATGCCTCGACGTTTCTCACATTCCATCCATCGATCAAGTCGCTGACCTACTTACTAAGCCCTTGCCTAAGGCTGTTTTTCTTCGTCAGTTCAGCAAGCTTGGCATTGTTGACACATTGCCGCACTTGAGGGGAGATAATAAGCCATGCGTATCTTGACAAGCACATGTACAGCATGTATAGCAGTAGTAGTTCCATGTGTATAGTAGTAGTGGTAGAGCACATGTATTGTAGTAGTGGTAGAGCACATGCATTGTAGTAGTGGTAGCATGATGGTAACCCATGCTTGTAGTGATAATACGATCTGAACAACCCATGCAGAATCTGTTTTGCACAGCTATATAAGTGCACCTATCTAGCTATGATCTGTGGGTCTTGTAATAGAAGTCTCAGTTACATTGTTTACCTCAATATACAAATATATTATCTCTTGTGTTTTCTTAGCTACGCAAGCCCAAGCACAGAACTGGACCACCCCTGCCTATACCCAACAGCAGGTAAATGCAGTCAGTTTGTGACTTTGATCAGTGTCTTAATTCTCTTGAACTGCGAAATTTGTTTCATTTTTTGGATGTTGTTCGTTAATTGCTAAGCTTAAATATAAACGAGATAGCAGAAGCAAAGAGTAATATAATTTTAGCGGTTCTGTTTTTTAAATCTGTTTTATGAACAGATTTGAATTACACTATCGTTCTGTAAAAGTCTGGAACTAAGTGCATCTTCTTAAACCTTTTATTATTCTTGATTTGACAACATGCCATGATGTGTTATGAATCTGTAGGCTGCATATGGTGCATATGGAAATGCGTATGCCCAGCCGCAAGTACAAACATCAGTTCCCGAAGCTGCTGCTTCTATGGTGCCTATCCTCCTGCATATACAATTCAGGTAACTAATTTTGCTGCAACTATGTATTGACATATGTGCATGAATTTTTGAGACTCAGAAGTCAAAGTGGTCTATACATACACCATTTTAAAGATAAATGGCACACTCCTCCATTTTCATTAACTTATAATCCTGTTTAGTAAAGCTTTCTTCTTTGGTCTCTAGTAATGTATCATGTCTCTTGTCTCTTAGCAGGCTTATCCCCAGCAGACTTATGTGCAAGCAGCTACACCAGCTACTTTGGCTCCAGGACCGCAACCTGCTGCTACGGTTGCCCCGCAAGCATATCATGGCACCTATTATTGAACGTGCAAAATGTAGCTTATGGTTCTTCTGTTTGTAGCTTAGATTTTATCTTGTTATTGGGTCTTTTTGCGGCACCTGTGGTGAAAGATTTACTTGAGCAGGCAACTGTGTTGAAGTTGTTTGATTGACATCTTGTGTTGGCAGTTATTATGTTCATTAGTGTAGTGCAGGTTGGGGGAGTCCTAAATTTATTAAGGTAACTAAATTTCTGGTAACTAAACCAGAAAGTTTGTGAATTTGGAATAATAATTAGTGCTGTGGTGTGATGAGGGAAGGTGATGGGAAGTCTAAGTGCTTTGGGTTTGTCAACTTCTATAATGCTGATTCTGCTGCTAATTCCATTAAATCTCTTAATGGAAAGATAATTGATAGAATTAAGTGGTATGTTGGTGAAGCACAAAAAAGGCCTGACAGGGAACATCAACTATGAGAAAAGTGTGAATACCACCGACGAGGCACACGGGCCAACTAGAGACCAATCAATGGTCAGGAAGTATATTCCGTGGTGGATATTCTAACACTCTGATGCAGCAGCAGCAGCAGCAGCAGCAGCCAGGGCCTTCCATTCGTTCTCAAACTACAAACATAACATCTGGCAGTTTTTTCGGAGCTACAGACCAGCTTTTCAGTGGGAGCTTTGCTGGTGGCCAACCAACTACTGGACAATGGTCAAGAGCGGTTGGCGCTAACAGGCCTGTTCAGAATTCTACTAGAAGAAGTTCTTCAGTAAACTATCCTGAATATGACCTGTGGAAGAAGATGTAATTAGTAATAGGCAGCAAAACTGCTTAATTAGACAGTCCATTCCAGGTACTATTTCTTTTACTAAACGATATATATCCCACATGTATGTTTCTCTGAAGTTTGATCTCTTTTTTGAAGAAAATGCTACTCTGGAATATCCAAAAAACAAGAAGTGTTTATCATGTTTGTACTTGTTCAATCTTTCTCTGAACTCTTTTAGAATTATCTACATTATACTTCATGTCCACATAGAGCAAAAGGCAGTAAAAGAAGATCGATGAATGCATAAAATTGCTCTTTTTTATGTCTCAAATCAGAGTTTATCTTTTGCTTCTCACTACATGAAATCTTTTCTACTGTTTATGCCAATAATTTGTATACATGCTTCTGCTCGTCCTCCTTCGTTAAAATGCCAATAGTTGCTCTTTTTTATGCCTCAATTCATTTGTGTTTTCAGTAAAGATCAGTGCACGCACTGCAACTCTGACCTAAATCATCCCTTTTGGTGTGCTGTAGAAAAATATGTTGACCCGTTGAAGGATTGACATGTGGTTCTGTGAGCATGAAAATGAAGAGCTACTATCCGACTGGTGTAAATTGGTGAGTATAGGGCTCCAGGACTTACTGGAATGTTCAAATCGATAATCTGGCAGTGTATAAATTTTCACTCAAGTCAAGCAAAAACTATACTGTTGTCTCTTCCAAGCACCAACTGGGCAAAAGCTTTTCCTCTTGATAAGTATAATTGTGGAAATAACGGTTGGTGCAATCTTTGAATACTCAACTGCATCCAATAATGGATTTTTTCGGAAGATTTGCTGCTTGTACCTTTCATCGTATTTTACTAATGGTTACCAAATAACTAAGAATAAACAAAGCAAATGCAAAGATCTTACATACATTATTTTTCTTCTAATTGCGAACCCCTATATTTTATTTCTACTTAAAAAATAGGCAGTTAGCAAAAGATGGTCAAATTATCATGTTTTTTTTTAGTGAATTAGAGAGGCTAGTGGAGACTCTGGGCCAAAATGAAATAATTACAGTGGTACTTAATTTTCCTGATTTCCTCCCAGTCTGCGATAGATGGAATTACGGAACTTTGAAACAATAGCGTGGAGCATGAGACTCTTGACAAAAACGAAACAGTTACAGATTTAGTTCATTTTCCTGATTTCCTCCCACAGTTTGCCTTGGATATATGGAACTTCAAAACAATAGTAAATGCACAATGAATATTTAACGGAAATTATAACAAATTAGTAAATTATTATTTTTAATAAATAATATTTAACGGAAATTATAACAAATTAGTAAGTTTGGAAAGTTTTGATTGGAATTCAACCGTACTTGTAAATGCACAATGAATATTTAACAATTCCAGAGGCATGTGTTTGCTTTCTCTAATTACCCGTGCAGAGAGGGTAATCTTAAACATGGAAACTCCGAGCTAACACGGCAGTTGAAAGTTGAGAATCGTGACTCCAAATCAAAGATATAGCCGCTAATTAAGGGGTGTAATCAAAGATATAGCCGCTAATTAATGGGTGTTTGGTTATTACATGTGGCCCTGTATGATTTGCTTGTTTCAAAACAGCCCATGCTGAGGGGTCATCACTCACTGTCTTCTCTGTCATCTGCATGCAGGATAAGACGAACACCAAGACTTTGAGAATGGAAAGGTGATGTAAACAGGGAAGACCAAGACTTAGATAATGGAAAGGTGATGTAAACAGGGAAGACCAAGACTTTGAGAAAGGAGAAAGATGATGATGATGGATCTTTGAGAGCTAGTTGAAGCCGGAGTTTTATGATCTTCTCTGTAAACCTGTCTTTTCAAATATAAAGCAATTTAATAACTACCGTACAAAATGGGCTAGAAATACGCTTCCATGACCTTCAAATCTTTTATCAGACTTGGATTTTTTTTTTTTTTTTTTAAATCTGTTATTACAAGGCCATGGAAGGAAAATCAATGTCAAGAATCCACTAAATGAACAATAAATAAGACATTAACACTAATTTTAGAGATAAAATTTAGTGATAGTGAAACACATTAGGGATTTTTTTTGTTCATTTTTTGGCTAATATTTACATATACCTTAAGATTTAAAATTAAAGTTATGTAATAAGTTTGATTAATTCACATATATTTTAAGATTTAAATTTATAATGTTGACATAAATTTGATAAACGATAAAAGACATATTAAAAAATTAAATTTTCTATGATCTTAATTTTAGTTATAATTTTAGAAATGGGATAAAATATCGTTTTCTAAATATTTTTTTATTTACATAATAAAAAAGTGAACATGTTTTTCTTTTCACCTTTTCTTTAAAGGTTTTAATAAAAAACAAGCAAATTAAAAAAAATCTTAAAATGTTTGTTCCATGGTCAACCTATTTCTTCTAAAAAGTGTACAGCGGGACAATGATAATATGGTAACTAAAAATGACATCTCAACGAAATACCAATATAAATATCAACTCAAAAGTATAATATTCTACAAACTATCCATCACCAACAAAAAGTTTAAAAGCTAAAATGACGATGAGGAAGTTCAGCACCTGTTTTTCAGCAATCACTGTAATGCTCATCTCCTTTTTGCAGCACCACCTTGTTGCTTCACCGAGTCCGATCCAGCAGAAAGTTGCATTATTCCAGTTTAAGCAAAGCTTGAACATCGGTACCCCTGGAAATTGCTATTATGATTCTTACTATAGTGAAACTTACGAAAGTCTTCCTTCACACCCAAAGACGATGAATTGGAGCATGAATTCAGATCACTGCACATGGGATGGAGTTAGCTGCCAACACGAGACAGGGAACGTAATCGGGCTGGATTTAAGTTGCAGTCAGCTGGAAGGAGCCATTCTTCCTAACACCACTCTCTTCCAACTCTCTCATCTCCACTTCCTCAACCTTTCTCAGAACGACTTTTCACGCTCCAAACAGTTCCCTCAGGAATTCGGTTTCTTCGCAAAAGGTTTGACACATCTCAACCTCTCTTATACAGGATTTACAGGGAGAATTCCCTCAGGAATCTCTCATTGGTATAAACTGGTCTCACTTGATCTCAGTCAAAACTATAATACTAAACTTGAAAATGAAGTGTTTAAATCCATATTACAGAATTTAACTCAACTTAAAGTTCTTAATCTTGAATCAGTTAACATCTCCTCCGTTTTACCCGTGAATTTGTCTACTTCCTTAAGGGTTCTTGACCTTACATATACTCGTTTACACGGAGTATTACCCCAAGAGGTTTTCCACCTTCCCAACATAGAGCTACTATTCTTGGGAGGCTATCACCGTGAGGAAAGTGGTTTACAAGCAGTATTACCCAAAGTTAAGTGGGGCAGTAGTGGTACTCTCCAACAACTTTTTCTTTCAGATATAGATATATATGGAGGTATACCTGATACAATAGGATTTCTGGATTCATTGGCCACTTTGGAACTCTGGTATTGCAATTTGTCTGGGCCAATACCAAGATCCATAGGGAACCTTGGTCAACTTACTTACTTGGGCCTAGGTAATAATAATTTGAATGGCCCAATTCCAAAACTTTTATCAAACCTCACAAACCTTGGATATCTATACCTTTTCCAAAACAATTTCACTGGTCCGTTGCCCACTGGGTTGTTTAACCATCCGTCGTTAGAAATATTAGATCTGAGCTATAATGGGTTCACAGGTCAGCTATATGAATCTAATTCTTCGAAGTCACAGCTGGTGTACTTTGATTGTCGTAGCAATTTACTCTATGGACGCATTCCACAATCATTGTTTCAACTTATGAATCTTACTTACCTAGACATATCGTACAATGAAATTGAAGGGGAAATTCCACATTGGATTGGGTCGATGGGTTTGTACTATCTGAATCTTTCTTACAATAGACTAACAGGTGGTATTCAGCAACTACCTTGGAATCAAATTTTGTACCTTGATCTCCAATCCAATAAGCTTAGTGGATCATTACCCACCTTGTTCTGTAATTCGAGCTTTCTTGAGATTCTGAATTTGTCTAATAACACTTTGAGTGGTGTACTCCCCATTTGTCGAACGAATTTGACCAGGCTTTCAGTATTTGATCTGCAGATGAATAAAATTCAGGGGAACATTCCAGCAACCTTGTCAAATTTCCGTAATCTGGAAACAATAAATCTGAATGGAAATAGATTAGAAGGAAGAATTCCTTCTTCTTTTGCTGAATTTGATTCTCTAGAAGTTCTTGATCTTGGAAACAATCAAATAAACGATACATTCCCGCTGTGTTTGGAAGCTCTACCAAATCTCCAAGTTCTTGTTTTGAAATCGAATAAGTTTCATGGTCTTATAAACAAAAGTTCTGAGGTTGAATACCCATTTCCTAGCTTGAGAATCATTGATCTGTCATATAATGAGTTTTCGGGTCCACTTCCAGCAACGTATTTCCAAAACTTCAAGGCCATGATGATTGGTGACGTGAATGAAAGAATGGCTACATATATGGAGCATGACCTTCACCGTGCCTTTTACAGTGACTCCACAGATCTAGTGATTAAAGGAGTAGAGACTGAGTTGGTTAGAATTCTAACCTTGTTCACAACCATTGATGTATCAAGTAACAATTTTGAAGGAAGGATTCCTGAAATCACTGGAAAGCTAGTCTTGCTCAGATATCTCAATTTATCTCACAATTATCTCAGAGGTCACATACCAACCTCGATTGGAAAATTGTCAGTGTTGGAGTCACTAGACCTCTCATTCAACCAACTTGAAGGAGAAATTCCGCAACAGCTCACCAGTATAAATACACTTGCACGTCTAAATCTGTCTTGCAACCAACTCGACGGTCAGATTCCAAAAGGTTCTCAATTCAATACATTTGACAATGATAGCTATGTTGGTAACATAGGGCTGTGTGGATTTCCATTGTCCAAAGAATGTGAACATGATATTGAGATGCAAAAAGAAGGTGAAGATGATGACTACTTTTTTAGTGGTTTTACATGGGAAGCTGTGGTGATTGGATATGGCTGTGGAGTGGTGCCTGCATTTATTATCGGAAACTTGATGTTGCTAGCTGGAAAACCAAAGTGGTTTGCTGGAATTATTGCCAGGGAATTGGGTCTCAAGATCAGGAGGATGGAGATTAGAATGTGATAAATAAATATTTGATGTAATATCTGTATCATGTAAACATTCATGCCATATATGTAGTCGATAATTATGAAATAATAAAATTCCCATATGTTTCTTTTCTAATCTAATTGTATTAGACCTTGGGCGATAGTACGTACATTATGTAGTCTAGGCGAAAAAAAATCAACAGACAATCGGTAACTAAGGTACACTAGAAAACTAGAACAATATATAATCATATATATGATAAAATTTTTTGGCATAATGTTTATCTCGAGTAAAGTGTTAAAGATTCTAATTTTTCTAATTGTTAATTAGTAGCTGAATGTTATCTTCAACTGATTATAGTTTTAAAACTTTAGGGGAGCCTAATTAGTTTGATGATGATGGTGGTGATACTGTAGTAAGGATTTTAAAACAGATTACTCCAATTCCATAATTCTTTCAGTTCACAACCTCTTTATACAGTTTCATCGTGGTCACCGTTGATGTTCTATGCAGCTCTTTATCCTATTCCAAGATGATCAACCACTACTTCAGCATATTTGGACATTTCACGTTATACATGAAAGGGTGGCAAAAATTTTCGTAGAAAGTTTTTTCATCCATTGGTGTGGAAAATGACTTGTTTGGGCATACATTATCTAAGATAGTTGGACAGTGTGGATTTCCACTGTCCAAAGAATGTGAACTTGACAGTGATGTGCAAAAAGAAGATAAAGACGATTACTTTTTTATCGAATTTACCTGTGAAGCTGTGATGATTGAATATAGCTGTGGAGTGGTGCCTGCATTTATTATCCGATTATTGATGATGTTGGCAGGAAAACCAAAAGGATCTACTCGAATCATTGCTAGGGAATTGGGCCTCAAGATCGGGAGGGTGGAGATTAGAATGCGATAAATAAAGATCTGTTGTAATTTGTTTATCAAGTTAGCTATGAACTCGTATAGTCACATCATTGTGAAATAATTTTCGATCTGCTTCTTCTCTGATCTGGATCCATTACCCCTTGTGAAATAATACAATCAATGATCTTGGGGAAAGAAAATCCACAGATAAGAATCCAAGCTACACAGGAAAAATACAAAGAACTCTAAGAACTAAAAGATGATGCGAATAAATCGCTGAGAGCTACTTTTGGAGCTGGAATGCAATTTCAAGATAAGAAAGAAATAGTGCAATTCTCTGAACTTAAGAGTCAAACCAATTCAATATCTGCTGTAATATCAAATACCTGCTAATTTGTCGTAGTACTTGTATGAAAAAGGTAAAGCCTGTGGATCCTTCTTAAAATTCATATTTGGCAGGGGGTTTACATTATTACAATGTATCTATTGATTACTATAGACACACATTAAAAATTCAACAACTTAAGGTATAAGTTGTTTTCTTTATTAACCTATGAAGAGCTTATTCCGAAGACCCTGTTAATTCCGAAGACTTCATGCAGAGGGGTCATTTTAGATAAATTGTAGTCTGTCTACTAATTTGTTTGCCGCAATAGAAGCATTTTTTAGAGCAGTAAAAGCCAAAGACCAAGACTCGAGAATTGAAAGATGTTGGGAATGAGTCTGTGAGCGATACTTTCAAGCTGGAATGCAATTAAAAGAACATGAACTAAATTATGAAATTTTCTAAACTTTATAACCTACAAAATGGGCTAGAAATGCATTTCAGTCTTGAAAAGGGTTTACTTCTTGACCTTAATAACGTTTTTATAAATCTTAAACAATCAATGGAAGGTCATGGAAGCGCAAATTTTTGCTGGTGCTAGAAAAAAAAGCTTGCAATAATGTTGATACAAGTTGTTAACATTTTAGTAAAAACCTTATTATAACATCATGGAAGAAATTGATTGCTAAACATCGTCTAGATATATAATTGATATCTAACTTCTTATTCTTTCTTTTTTGGCAAGTGACGTTTAGCTTTTACACTTGAAGTATTTAAGATGCGTAATGCTAGGGAACCCAAAGTATCTCCCAAAAATTGTACAAAATGACGTGGCTGACACATGGCATGTTTTAATTTTTGGGTTCTCTAGCATTTTTCATTTAAGATTTATTTAATTTATTTAACACGTGTTACCTATTCCGTTCACTTGTCGGGAGACTACCCGACTCTGCCATTATTTTGTTGGTAGCAATAATGCCCCCATTGTATTTTTAAATTTGGTATCAAGCTCCTAATTTTGTTTGATTATGAGCTCAGCTTTTTGTCTTCTACAAAGTAAACCGTTATCAAACTTATACAGGGCATATGATTGTAGCAGTTCACAACCTAATATGTGACTTTGCCAAGTAGACATTTTAGTATCGGAAAAATACATCTGGTAAAGGCATAACAAACACCTCAAGTTAGGCTAACTCTCGTAACTTGATATTTTAGTGCACTGACTAGTTTATGGGCAATGTATCTGTTTTTATCTAAATAGGATCTCAAAAGTATAAAATCCATTTTATTTATATTTCACTCCAGTGCTATTCGAGCCCCATGTTTCCATTAGGTTGCTTAGGGGAGGTCACTTGTGTTTTCTTGCAATCTGATGTTCAACTGTAGCACTTCTCAATCTATAGTGAGCTCTAACTGCTGCGATTTACCATAGTTGCATGAGCGTATAAAAGAGTGCATGCTACTTAATGTACAAGACTTTTTTACTGCAATGGAGCTTGTCAACCTGATTAAAGCCCATATTAAAGATCGTGTCTCTCTTAGTAAAAAATCGAAAAGGAGGCAGCCAGAGATACTTTCGTACTATTCACATTGCACTAACATTTATATACAAATTTATTCACACAAGAATAAAAGTAGAAAAACAATTGAAATCTTTATTAGTGAGACTAATTTGTTTTTTGTTTTTTTTTTGCCAAAACTAATTTTTTTTATTTCATTTATAAATACAATCCCTTAATTATGTTAGGCCAAGAAACTTATTTAAGAACGGAACCTATAATTTAGGAAGAGTCACTCATGCTCTCTCATATTTCACACATATCTTTATTTCTTTATCAACAAATCTTGGCATACATACGTATACACGACAATTTCACTACCTATAATTTAGGAAGAGTCACACCTGCTCTCTCATATTTCACACATATCTTTATTTCTTTATTCCTTCCAAATTTCCATGTAGGGTGTAGCATGAAATATTGATACTATCAAACAATTTTCTTACCCTGACCTCTCTATCACATATTAAAATAATTTTTAAAATTTTAAAAGTTTTCACTAATAATAAAAAGATATTATGGCTAAATATATTGTTGTATTACAAAAGCAATAGTATATTAAAAAAATATGTTAAAAGTCATCAAATAAATATTATATATTCAAAATATCAAGAAATTATATTAAAATTAATTATATTTTGAAATTATATGTTATGCAAAATTTTATTATACTTTTATTTTACTCATTATATTCTAGCTTTTGTATGAATCGTTTTTGTCAATTAAAGTATTTTAATATGAATATTTTCTAAAAAATTTACATGTATAAAAGATTACATATTCAATAAAAAATTTATTCAAATCGCAGAAACCAAAAAAAAAAAAGCTAGAAGACAATGAATAAATTATCTCAACTAAAACCAATGAAATAACAATTATACAATATTTTTTTATCCATTTATGTTTCAGAAATCATAAAGAATAATATAAGTTACTTTATATAACATTTGTTATAAGTATTTAATAAAGAAAAGCTGTTAATAAAAGATAATTAGTACATATTATAAAGTTTAAATTTTGAAAGATGTATACTAAAATTAAGGAGAAAAGAGTCTTAACTAATTCCTAAAATCTAGGTCGTGAATTAGTAGTGCATATGTATGTATGCAAAGATTTATTCCGGAAATAATGATGATGTGAATGAGTTTTGGGAAAGACTTGCAACAATCCTCTTTGTCCTACAAAATGGGCTACAAATGTGTTAGGCCCACATTGTGTATTGAGATCATTTGAATTACTTTTTTGAACTGGACAACATCTGGACTAGACCCAATATCTTAAATAATTTCTCTCATTGAACCTACCTTACTCACATACTTCTTTCTTACACGAACTTAAATCTAGTAACTTTAAATCTAGTTATACTAACCAATTCTTTAGGTTATAAAGATGATCTATATATATTTTATTATTCAAGCATTTTATAATTACACCATTAATTTATGTAAATTTTTGCAATGATAGATGAAATTAGAGATTTTTAATATTTGCATGTTTTTATAATTATAGGGTCCAGTGAACCAATTTTTCAAGAGGGACCAAAAAAATGTAATTATATCAATATATAATTTAAAAATAAAAATATATCTAAAAATATATTATATGAGTCAATATTAGAACAATCCTAGGGGAAGTTTAAATATATCTAAAAATTTTTAGAAGAATGGATGGATTTGGACCATAAAGTTTAAAAGTACATTTATGGTCGATAAATTTTTTAATGGGATTGCATTTGTAGTCGATAGCTCAAACCAGATGTGGCGAAGTGGGTACATGTACATATATCAATTTCAATAATTCGCTTGATGATTTATCCAAGAGGTATAAGTATTTTTTACGTTTTGTTAGACTCGATTGTTCTTATAGATACAGTATGATTTTTTATTAACGAATTAAATCATTTGTTCACAAAAAAAAATAGTAGATACACGATTTTATTTCAAAGTTCAAGATTACAAACAGTTCTAAAGTATAAGAACATGGGCAATTATATAATGATAAAATATCGAAAAAAGAGAGAAAGGTCGTGCTTTTATTATATCGAAAGGGATCATTTTCTTGTAGATACCGTATGAAGTTTTGATTAAAGGTGATCATGGTTCGGATGAAATCGCATAATCCATATAAACCGATCTGATTTATTACGACAATAAGCCCAAGGAGGTGTTTGCTCCCTTTGGTACTGTAACTTCATGCAAGGTCTGCCAATCTTTATTTTGTTATTTTAATTTAAGGGGTTATATGTGCTGCTTTAATAGTCAACATCATTTGAGGTTTCTTAAGTCCAAAGTCTAAATTGAAAAGAACTGAATAGGTTATGCATGATCCTAGTGGGCTGAGTACATGATCAACTTTGTTTCATTTTCTGCTGTAGAGGAGGCTTACATAGCAGTAAGTTAGTGATGCCCATTTTGATTTGTGAATGGATTCTGTATATATGTTTATATTTTGCCAAGTGACATGTGTACATTTACTGTTAAATGTTTAATTTTGAAGATCTCGAAATAAATGGCAAGATCGTAGGCAACAAATCTCTTTACGTTGCGGTTGTACAACAATAGGTTGACCCGCAATAGGATTATACATGTGACACTATTGGCTTCATAAATTACTAAGAGCCAATATTCAATCAGTAGCCTCACAAGTAACAATTTCCATGTACTATAAAGGCAAGGTACAGAAACTCAATTAAAACTTGTAGATTTACAAAGAAGTCTATGTGTGAAAATTTAACATGGTCAACAAAAAGAATTATTTAACAAGAATTCGAAAACAAATTTCAAATCTCAATTAAACATCAATAAACATTTTTATTTGTAATAATCTGGTTAGAATAAAAAAACATGCATACAATAATACTAATAGTCATTAAACCAATTTAAACGATTAACTAATTAATTAGAATATTTAAGATTTAACTCTAGTATTATTATTCCATGTGACGTGTGGTAAATTAGGAGGACTATTGTGATAACATTGGGCCATTCAAAAGTCAACCAACCAACTTTTCCCTCCATAGAAAAACAGAATTACAAGGGAAACAGAATGTAGAGTGAGAATGAATCTACATAGAGAGAGAGAGAGAGGGAGAGAGAGAGAGAGAGAGAGAGAGATTATAGAGAGAGACACACAGAGAGAGTACTGTGAGAGAGTTGAAGAAAGTTGCAAGACATGGGCAAAAACAATATGTTTACGTTTCTTGTAAATCTTTAATCTTTTCTGTATGTTTATATCATTTCTTGATCAAAAACAATGATTTTTGTATGAGAGAACATATAGTTTACAGCAAAGTCAGGGTCCTTGAATGGCAAACAAAGCTACGATTCCTTGAATGACAAACTTAAACTAAGTCCTCGAATGGCAGGGAATTGGAGTCCCTTGTCAGGACATTGACGTGCTCCAACAACAAGTCCTCGAATGGCAGGGAATTGAGTCCCTTGTCAGGACATTGATGTGCTCCTACTGGACGGATTTGGAGTCCCTGTCAGGAATTGATGTGCTCCAATTGTTCAAGGAAAACAGTCTTAGAAGTGTGGTTTTATGACTGCAAAGGATTATGAGTTTTTTGTTGATATCGTTGGAGTTCAAGCCAAGAGTTTCACGATGTTCCCGCTCTTAGCTTCAGGGGGAGTATTAAGGAATAAAATATGAGGGTATTTTAGTCATTGTAGTGATAGGATATTGGGCTATATATAAAGCCCCACTTAGCTTTATTTCACACAAGATCGACACAATGTAACCTTTTAATATATTCACCCTTTACCTATTTGTATATATTTTATCTTTCTGTTCATCCCTTTGTTCTACAATTATGTGTCTTTGATTATAAATTTACAAAAGTTATCAGAATGCAATCTCAAAATTTTTGTACATCAAAATAACCTTTTTAATATTAATTCAAACGGACACCAATATATTGATTCAAGTTGTGCTCGATTTCTTATCAAAACAAGTAAAAGATCAAGTTGAACCCGAATTTACATGTACTTTGGTCAAGTTTAGCATACACGCCTTGATTTATGTATTTCAAGCCAAGTCTAAATATATGCATAAAAAATAGTTGCACTTTAAGCTGAAAAACCAAACTATCGAATTAAAGCCCTGATACAAAGTGCTGCTAAGCTATTGCTATCAGACAGACAAGTGAAAACATTTAAACAACAGAAAAGTCTACAAAGCTGCCTAATGATTGTCCAACAATACACAAATAGCCGTTGCAGAAGGATCTACATAAAAATCTCATACAACAGTATTACCATACATTCAAGTCTCCTCCTGTCCTACATACTCGAAGGTTAAGCCGGGGACAGGAGGAGCTCGGAAATTTCATAAAAAAGTTAATGGTTAAGAAAAGCAAAGCTTTTAATCCTTTACATGATCTTTATGCTAGAAGTTGAAAATGGCATCCGAAGTCGGTTATTCCTAGAAGAACGAATGGTCATATAGGTAGTTCATTTCTTCGCTATTCATCATCAAACTTCCTCCATTCAAAGATTAACACTTGGGAATTTGCATGAGCCATAACCTACAGCATTCATTATAATGTTAATAAAACTGCTAGTACATGTAAAAAGATAAGAAAGGATTATAAAAGATAATAATCAAATAACTAGAGAGATAATAATAGTGAAGCATCGATAATATATCATTAGCTGGATACTGAAAAGTGAACGTTAAGCTGGGCACAGGAGGAGCTCGGAAATTTCAAAAAAAGTTATTGTGAAGCAGCATCTATAATATCACTGGAACCCTCCCACCCCCACCCCACACACACATTAACTTTAACAACATTGCTCTTTTTCATTGCCTTTACCTATCTCATGACAGGAATATATATCACATTTTCCTTGCAATGAGACACACACATGGTGACATGCATACACCAAATTTTTGTAAAGAAAAAGCATAGATTGTCTTTTGCTCAGATCACATGGATTATCTTTTTTGCTCATATCACAAAATCTGTATTGCACTTCCACAAATTCTTTACATAAATATTGAAATAATTAATAGAAAAAAGAAGAAGCAGTTAAGACTTAATATATATGACCCGCATTATCCCTTTGCATTCCAACAAAGTGTCATCCTGGGTTAGAATGTAAACTCCAGAACCAAACTCACAACTAACTACATCATCAATGAAAGACATTAGCCCTATAAAGTAACCCCACCCCACCCCTATACAATAGGAGCTACAATATAACCCTATCCTATTAGAAAGTATGAAGTCACCAAGGTTCCTAATTCTAAGTGAAAAGGCAAAGAATCTAATAAAGCTAGCACTCAACTCCCAAAGCTGAGTATTTATAAAGTCAAAGAATCTAATAAAGCTAGCATTCAACTTGTAAAGCTGTGTATGAAACTAATAAACGTGATTTGAGCTATAACAATTGAATTGTAATGATAACGAATGCAGTAATAAACCAAAACATACATACTACCAAGAGTTTTGCACAATATCTAAGCACAAACTTTTGAATTGCAATATTACAAATGCAACATATAGGATTGTAATGAACTCACGCATAATTAAACGAATTAACACTGAATGGATATTAATAATAATATGAACGTTCGATTACCATGGATAACTATATGGAAATGAACTGGAAAATACAAATTGCAGGATATTCGAGAGGCCGCTCTCCCAACCCTAATAACTATAGAATTTTCCAATAGCATATTAGAAAATTTTCTTATAAACAATTTCAGAAGAAAAAAGCAAAATCATTTATACATTCAAACACTACCCAAATTCAAATCTTAACTTAACAAATTAAAGGGAAGTAACTTAAACAAAATATAGGGAACATAGCTAATACCACCACAGGGTACCAAGTCTAAAAGTCTACGTTTTGACAAGATGTCACCTTCCTAATTAACTTAAACAAAAACAAGGGAACTGGCCTCATGCAAGGGAACTGGCCTCTGCCTATGCCTACCTCCCAACTCCCACTGATTTGACAGTCCTTGGCAAGATGCCCAGGCTTGCCACATTTAAAGCATCCTCTTCTGCCATCTCTACCCCTATTCCTACCTCCCTTGATAATAAGTTTACATTCCTTAGGAAGATGCCCAGGTAAGCCGCATTTGAAGCATTCTTCACCATTCATTCCACCAACTCCATTACATCGGAAACGACAAATACCACTGCCACATGGATCTTGGTAATTCCAAGTAGCTAATGGATCATTAGCTACTACCATCAACCTTTCACCTAAACACTTGTGATTCATCTCTTTAATCGCAGCTTTCATTTCATTTTCTTCGTTGAAATAAACATATCCAATCCCCTCAGACTTGTCTGTAACTATGTTTTTAATAATCTACAAATAAAAAAGTTAAAATAAGCATGCAGAAGCAAATAAAGACATTCAATTTATGTGGATAAAACATTTAGATGCACAAGGTCAAATATATGAAAAAACAAAATTTAAAGAAGATCAGGCATATAATAAATTGTTGTAGTTCCCTATAAAAGATATGTCTGGCCATCAATGGCACGTTCGAAGCATCATGACCCTCGTGAACTATAAGTTTAAACTAAAATAAATTTAGATCAAAACTTATAAAAAACATAGTGTTCTTTAATACCTCTGCACCAATAGGGTTGTAGTCGTTGAAAGCATACATCAGGTCATCCTCGGTTGTTGAAAACTCGAGTTGACTAACGAAGCAACAATATTCTCCCTCTCCCTAGTATTCATCCCGCATATAAACTCTCAAATGTTTACAACATCATTTGGCATTTCAATTATAAGAAGAAAAAAATAGACTAAGAGAATTTATGTGGAAAAAGAAACTATGTTTTGAGTACAATCACAAATTCCCACCACTCATAGCTCCTTTTAGAAATACACACGAACACCTACGATGCAATAAGAAGATGAATACAATAAATTCACCATTTAAAAACAGATCTTGGGATCTAAACTACCATATACGTAAATTTACTTATGTGTGTGGCCATGTGGGTAACAATGTAACATTCAAAAGAGTACCAAAAGTCTTGGTTTATATAGCTTCAAAAAAGTCATTCAAAATCAAAACAACTATTTAAAAAAAAAGACCAAAATTTTTATACGGAACGCACTTCGAATATAAATTTCGGGTTGTATATCAAACTAGCCACTCATTCTACAAATATGACTCAGGGAGCTCATTTAAACTAGGGGTGGCAATTTCGGGTAACAGGTCGGGTTCGTGTCGGGTTTGCTGTACCTGGTCCTGTTTTTGGGTCAACCCGAACCCGACCCGAACCCGAAACGGGTTGAAATTTTCAACCCGAACCCGACCTATTATGTACCCGATCAACCCGAAAATGACCTGTTTTGACCCGAAAATTATTAAAAATTAATTATTATAATTTTATTAAATTATTTTTCTTTATAATATATTTAAAAAATCTATAATAATAACTTTATGAGATGATATTTAAATAAAATATAAATAGATGACAAATGTAAATATTTTGTAATATAAATATATATTTATATATAATATATTATATATAAAAAAAATTTCGGGTCGGGTTCGGCTACACTGGGTTAACCCGAACCCGACCCGAACCCAACGGGTAAAAATTTACCCAACCCGAAACGTAAAAACCCCGACCCTAATTCGTATTTTTCCGTGTCGGGTTCGTGTCAGATTTTGCCACCCCTAATTTAAACCACTAGTCTCAAATATATATCACTCTGTTAAATATTAAAAAGAAAGTTAACAGAAAATGTAAAAGAATGCTCATGTGTCCGCCAAATGCATTATAATAAAAATAAATAAATTACGAATATACACATGGCACTACATATATATATATATATATATATATATATATATATATATATATATATATATAGGCAAGTGCTCAAATGAGACCCCTCTTATAGTGAGAACTGAGAACTTTCCATTTTATACTATATTATTTAATCTGGACCACACAATTTATTAATAACTACTACGTCAATTTCCTTCTACCCGACAACTCATCTATCCCCTGATCTAATCATTTTCTCAACCATTTCTCTATCTCTCTCTCTCTCTCTCTCTCTCTCTCTCAATACAATCCCTTTTCTCTTTCTTCTTACTTTCTCATGTCTCTTTTCTTCTTTTCTTTTCATCTAAATGATTTAGACTAAATCTACATCCTCACGCCTGATGCATTCTTACATTTCATCTAAACATTGCTCCGATAGTACTGTTTGGAGTTTAAAGTAAAAAACGGTGTTGGATATTGAGTCCGATTTGAAGAAAATAGAACAGTGTACGAGTTCAATCTAGAAACGATAAATGAATAATCCTTAGAACGGTGTTGTAGATCTAGCGGATGAAGGCACTGGTATGATGTGGTGATCGGAGCTTTATGTGGTGTGGTGTGGTGATCGAAACTTGTGATTCAGTGATGGTTGGTGATTTATTTTTGGAGAATTGATTTTTACACTTTCAGAGTGTATATAGGTGAGAATTTTGGTGATTTGTTTTAAGAAATTTGGGTGATTGATGTTGAAATTTTAGTGATTTGCTATGAAATTTGGTGATTTGTGTTATAAAAAAATGATGATTTGCGTTGAAATTTATAGTGAAACTTTGGTGATTTAGGCATAATTTTAGAAATTCTGTATATGGTGATGATGTGCGTATATAAGGTGATTTTATATGAAACACATGGTAATGATAGTGATTAATGGCAGTATTATATGATGATTGTGATTGTGATTCTGGTATTATTGGTGGATGGATGGTGATGGTGATAGAGTCAGTAGTCTTATGGTGAGCAGGGTGGTGTCACGAAGGAGTAGGTGATAATGATGGTAGTTGGTAACAGTAATGGGTGGTGGTGGTGATGGCGGTGATTGTGGTGGTGGTGGTGGTGGAAGATGAGAGGAGTAGGAGTGGTGATGGACTGATGGTGACACCGATGTTTTCTAATATGTATGTATAAGATTATAGAAATTTAATAATAGGAGTCTCAATTCTCACTATAAGAAGGGTCTCATTGGAGTAGTCCCTTATTTTTATATATATATATAAATTATTGTAACTATAGTTAGGTCATCGTTGATTAAAGATGTAAACCAATTGAAACTTAAAGAGTTATGAATCCTTTTGTGAAGTTTCTGATATCTATGTTGATTCTGATATCATTGTTTAGATGCAGGACAAACATTATAAATTGTCATGAATCTACTCATATACTCATATGAGAATTCACCTCAAATATCTAGGATTTCTAGGCCACTGCATTGATCAGTGAAGTCCTTCACATACCACGCCCACATCAATCTTCCCAATGGGGTTCCATATTTTCAATCCCTAAAACATATCAAACTAATGGTTACCTAAAATATAGGGAATCAAAAAGCTATTTCACTCCAATGGTATTCCCTATATTGCTTCCCTATATTTCTTTTTCTTATTTTTGGTCAACCTATATTTCAAAAGTAGTATTTAATTAGTATTTTGCACTGTTATAGAAATCGGTCGATTTCTGAAAAATCGTCGATAAATCGGCAAAAAATCGGTCAAAATTCTGGAACCGATTCGGCCAATTTTGCAACCGAATGACCCGATAAATCGTAAATCGGTACCTCAAAATAGTTCCGATTTCCGAAATCTGCTACACTGGTATTTTGAAATTTGAAATTCCAACAGCCATATTATAACGGCTATATTTAACAGCTATATTCCTACATGCTATATATAAATTCTATTTTGTTAGAAGTCCCAACATATTATTCTAACATACTGAATTCATTTCACAATGTCAAACAATATACGAATTATTCATGAGTTGATGAATGCAGAAGAACAATATACAAATTAGAATATGTAGTCTAGATATTGTTTAATATAATATTATAATATGTAAAATTTAAAATATATTATATATAAATATATATAATTACTTTTTAATATATCCGATACTCTGATTTATCTGAGTACTCGTTACTCGGTAAGCTCATTGAATCAAACTGAGTTCCGATTTTTTTGAACACTGGTTAGAACAGATACTCATTTGTAAAGAAAATAAATCTAATTATTTACAAAAAAGGACAAAAAGAGTCAATAAATGACTATGAACGATTTTACTCATATACGTTAAAAAATTACAAAAATATCATTACCGTATTATTTTTGTTAAAGTAGATGAATTTGTGTAAAATATTGAAAATTGAACACTTAAATTCCTCTTTTAAAATTCATATTATAACCATTCTGTTACATAAATATTTAAGTTTGCTTTAAATATTTTATTAGATAAACCACATACTCTTCTTTCATCCTATCTTTTTTATTTTAACTTTCTAATAAATAAAATGTTGGTTTATATTATTTATATGACTATTTTTTTATTTCATAGCCTATTTGCATTTGAACTTTACTGGAAATTGAAATAATATTCTAACTTCATGATAATACCTTAGTGAAAGAATTCACTAAGGGGGTGTTTGGTTCGTGTTGGGGTAACGGAATGGGAATCAGAAAGGGAAACGTGGAGAAAGGAAATGAATGATCCTGAATTGTTTTACCTGTTTGGTTTTTGATCTGAAAACCGAAGTAAAATTATATGATTATCTTTGTATTTGCTTTTTTCGACATTATATAATTTTAAAAAAGTCAAGTGCATTTATATTTAAAACAATATAGTTTATTTATATTCTAATAAATTAATAAATTTTATTATTTAACAATATTATTATTTTTTTAATTTAAATAAATATTAACTATATCAAAATTACTTTTTAATTCTTAAAAGCTAAATTATAATTTTTTTTAAGTTTTAAAAGTAAGTTACATGTTAATCTATTTTTTATAGTTTAAGAAATAAATTATAATTGAAAATGGAAAAGAAATCAGAAAAGGGAAAGCAAATACCTAGTGGGGGTGAGGAATGGATTAGGAGGGATATTGGGTAATCCTAAAACTAAAAAGGGTCAAACAGAATGATATTTTTTATAAACAAAAATCAACAAAGAAAATGAACCCTCTTGTTTCCCTTTATCTTTCTTAATTACCCTCAACCAAACGCATCCTAATTCATGTGATTAATATCACGTCTTTGATACAAGCTTGTTACAAAATATATAAGTATGTTTATATACCTAACATATTGTAATTTCATTGTTATTGTGAAACAATTTTAAAATTGGTATAGTACATCCTTAAAAAAAATGTTATAGTATTTTTTTTGATAGTCCTTTTTATTACTTTTGAAAAAACAAATTAATTTTAGTGCTTGATTATTTTTTGACTAAATTGCAGTTTATTGGCTTGTAAATTAATTTTTGTGCACGTTGATGGCTAAAATAAATTAATAACCTAAGTGATGGCTAAATTTACTTTTTTCAAGCATATTAGAGGCTCCAGACATTTGCCGTAAAGTCAATGGTTAAAAGATAACGTTGACAAGGGCGAAATAGTCATAAATGTGATTTTTCTTTCAACTCTTGAATGAATACATAGACGGGTATATATCAGATTGATTGTCACCTCTCACAGTCCTCTATTTCTCTTGTCTCTCACTGCAAACCCTGCCATTTGAGTCTAAATTCCAATTGATTAAATCATTTTTCAGCCACGATTCAAATTAATACACGCTGATACACATATATATCCTATATCGATTTAAGTTTTATTCAGCGACATTTAGTTTATATCTTTGCATAATTAATCTTAATCTTCTATATTAGGCTTTTTCTTGAATCATTTCATTTTCGGCATCAAACCTTGATTTGCTACTTGCTTGAAACCCTTACGGAGGGATCTTATCCGCACTGGCTATAGCCACTGCTACCAACTCGTGACTGGCTCTTGCCGCCCTTGTATAGGTTGGGCTACTTTTGAACTTGTCAATGCGACGTGGTAAATGTGAGTTTAAAACAGATTGGGTAGTTCCGGGAGAGAATTAAACTATTAATGATTCCTATGCTAATCCTATGGAAGAAAAGATGGATTTGGTACTTATAGCTGGGCTTATTCGATAGAGTTTTTCTCGGACTGAAGACTTAGCTTACCTACCCCCTATTAGTAAAGGAGAGGGGGAGCCTTACTTACTCAATAGGGGCAATAGCTGATTGAAATGGCGATAGGATAGATCGGGATTACTGCTTAAATAGCATCTACCAATCTTGCTTTAGCTCCCGACGAGTGAATGGAATTTCTTCCTTACTGGCAGGCTCCCTTTAGAAGCTACCAACTCGTTACTACTTACATTCCACTTGACCTAACCCTTACTCAATGGGCCTGCAAGAATCACTGGCTGTCTTCTTACCGGCTCTAGGCCTAACGCAGCTTGTTGTATTAGTTAGGGGATCTAGCTCATTGGGTTTAGCAACTACCGACTCGTTAACAGATTAAAAGGAATTGGCTTTAGCTCCTGACGAAGCTAGAAACTTGCACAGATTCTTTTAAACCCAATTGAGTTAGGAGGGATGATACATAGAATGGTGTTAGAGGGAGGCAGGAGGAAATGTGGGTTGCATTATTTAGTTCAGACCAGAAAGAGAATGAAGGAGGTTTAAATTTGACAAATTTTATTCATGTTACTATCCCCATTTCAACAATAATCTCACCAAGAAATATACAAGGATTACGAAAAAAATGAAAGTGGAACTTGACGAGTATGATTTAAATGCTTAGATGGTCTACAAACTGATCAGATGGAGGAATTAAAATAGATGATGGTACCCATCTGCTCTGTTTTTGAATATGAGATATATCTTATATATGTGTGTCAATGTATGTATAAACACCTGAGTTTATAGAAAATTATGTTTTGACCTTTATACCCTCGTCCACGTTTCTTTTTAACAGTAAAAAATAAGTTTAGCCATCACTTTGGCTAGTTATTTATTTTAGTCACTAATGTGCAAAAAAATTAAATAACAAGCCATCAAACTGCAATTTAGTCTTTATTTTTTAATGAAATGTAATACTTATTTCAATTTATTTTAATTTGTGTGTGTAACATTAAATTATATTGTGATATCTATATATTATATCGGCAAGCCACCTAGATGCCACCTCAGACAATTTATTCCACCTCAGCAAGCCACCTAGATGCCACCTCAGATATGTTATAATTAATTATAAAAAAATAAAAACATTGTTTCTAGTGAGATTTGAACCCTTAACCTCTAACTTGTAAGTGAGAATCCTTACCACTATGCTAGACATGAGTTTTGAATATATTCTAAAACTCATTATTAATATATCGTGAGACAACCCTCAAATTGTTCATAAAGAGAATTGAACCCTTACCTCTAACTTAGAAAAAAGATTACTTACCACTATACTTAGAGCATCTCCAATGGGGTTTTTTTAAATGGTTGGCTACATATTGATTATTTAAAATTTGTTGAACCTGTAAGGAATTATAATCCAATGGAGTTGGCTATTGGTTAGTTATAATTTAAAAATAGCATGTTATTATTATTTTAAGTTATTTTAAGTATAATATTTTATTTTAGTATGGTAATTGATGACGTGTAATTTTCCTACAGGTCTCTAAAGGTTCGGCATATATAGTCAAATAAGGAGGTTGGCTATTTTTTTATCTATCCCATTGGAATGACAAAATTTTTGGACATTCTCTATAATTTCTATTTAAGGCATGCCACGTAGATTTTTAGCTAAGGGTTTATGATGATTGGAGATGCTACAGAAGTTTTTGGCTACAAATTAGTGCATTTATAATCAGCAAAACCATCCAATTCACAATAATGACCAGACCATCAATTAGTACAAACAAAATCATAATAAAGAACAATAAATCAATTAGTAAAAACAATTAAGAATCATATATTCACAATTCACAATTATATATCATCCAATTCACAATAAAGAATCAAAGCATAGTAATTCACAGTTATAATAAAGAATCACTTTTAGTAGACCAAAACAAAAATCAAATCTTTGAGTAAAACAAAAGAAAAGAGATGATGAAATTCATACCATAATGAAGCTTAATTATTGTAATTACGGTAGAGAGAATAACAGATGCTAATGTGTGTGTGTTTATAATTGGAACTTTATTTATATAGAAAACAGATACCTGGTGTTTCTCCAACTCTAATTCGGTTTTTCGAATAATTGGTAGAACAAAATAAGGAATCTCTTAGGAAAATAATATTAAAAAGACGTAAACAAATCCTAAAAGGGGAAGAAAACAGATACCTTGTGAAGAATTTCACAGTGCGTCTGATTTGGTTTGGGAAAAAGAGTCACAAACGTGCGTCTCCAAGTCTGATTTGGTTTGGAAAAAGAGTGACAAACTTCACACAGATGTTTTTCTTCTAACAGATGACCATGAACAATGGAGATGTGCGTCTCCAACCCTAATTTGGATCCGAAAAGCTTCCCACAAACTTTACACAGATGTTTTTCGTTTAACAGTTCACCATGAACACTGAGGGTGTGCATCTCCAACTCTGATTTGGTTTGGAAAAGAGTCCCACAAAATTTACACTTTTCTTTTCCTAATAGCTCACGATGTATGCTCCTGTTATGTGCATCTATAGCCGACCGTGACACAAATTCAAATTTTCTTTTACCATTGTATGAATAGCAACGAAATTCCATCTCAAAGCAAATTCCAACTCCCAAACCAAACTTGCTTTACCCACTCAGCACTCCCTTTAGGGTTAACACAATTGCAATTCACACGCCCTTTCCCCAATTCCCCTCTCACGCCATATCCTAATTTTCTTGTCAAATTACCTCTGTGCCCTTTTTTGCCAAAATTATCTCCGTGCCCTTACTTTTCCTAAAATGCATATTCGGTAAGTAATAGGCTCATGTTGTTATAATATATTAGCTATAACCAAAATTATCTTTGTGCCCTTACTTTTCCTAAAATGCATATTCCCTAAGTAATAGGTTCCTGTCTTTCCAATGTACTACTGGAAAAACACATAATATAACCACCCAACATCTTTTTCTCCCTCTCTCTGTAAGCTACACCTCGTCAGTTGTCTCCCTCCGGCGGTGGTTTATCCACCGGCCGGAGGCCCTTCTTCCTCTTCCCTCCTCTTTCTCCAACCAAGATTTCCTCCCTCTTCTCAAATCCCTCTCATTTCTTCCACAAATCGGAATTTTTCAAAAAATTTCGAAAAAACCCATTCGAGTTCTTTTTCAGATCTGTTGCGATTTAGAACTCGAAATATCAAATAAATACATTTCCTAAACTCAAAATCTCCTGCTTAACATCATATCAAAATTTGGTGTCAATCTGAGATCTTTGATTTTTCGAATTATAGTATGTCTCTCCCTTTGGAGTGGTCTCTCCCTTTGGAGTGTTTTGTATATGGTAATATGTTTTGGTGTATTTGGTTTTTTTATTTCCGTACTCCGAAAATGTCTCAATTGATATCTCGAGAGATCTGGAGAGGCCGCATCGAAGCTGGGGCAGTGTTGATTATTGCAAGAGCTCACCTTTCACAACATGATTGTGTTCATCCTTGGGGAGTTTTTACTTACGGCAAGTCTATAGCTGGTTCCTGGCATGTAGATAGCTGGGGTGCTCCAACTGAACAATGGGCTACCAATGGTTTTTATGTGTTCAGGTCATTTGTAATATTACTGTATTCAGGGATGTTGGTACAATTTGGATTTATTGGGTTGTCTTTGTTTTCATTTTCAGTTAACAGATTTTTTCAGATCTGTAGTGTTATCAAACGATCAGGAAACAAATCAGCTAAGTGTTTTAGCTTGTCTTTGTTTTTCAACCTGATTGTACCACTAGTTGGGGGTATGTCTCGACTGTGTGTTTGGTCAATTTAATGAAACCTTTTCTCTTTGTGACAAAAAAAAAGTAATAGGTTCTTGTTATTATAATATACTAGCTATAATAAATATAATAATAATACTTGAACAAGAGAGAGAGAGAGAGATAGAGAGAGAGAGAGAGAGAGAGAGAGAGAAAGAGCAGAGAAAGAGATGCTCGGTGTGTATTTTTCATTCCCGGATGCAAAGTATTTATAGGCAATGAAAAGGTAATGCAGGGGACAACTAAATCTTTTACATGGCAAAAACTTCTCCTGCTATATCTAACTATAATGTTTAACATTTGACAATCTAAATCTAGCCTTACTATTTATCTTTTGACAAAATGGCAATCACGTTTCACTACACTCCCCTTTGATTGTCATTTAGTACAGATCATAAACTGCCTCGTTAAAACCTTTTTCAAAGAAAAACCCAGTGAAATAAAAACTTTGACGAAGGAAAAAGAGTACAGTCTCCCCTTGGAAGAAAACCAATTATTCATTGAAGTTTTGTTGCAACAGATCCTTGAGTCGACACATTCCAACATTGTGTCGTAGGTTCCTGAATGTTGAATTCGGTAATGATTTTATGAATAAGTCTGCAAGGTTGTCACATGATCGGATTTGTTGTACATCAATTTCCACCATTCTTTTGAAGTTCATGAGTGTAGAAGAATTTTGGTGAAATGTGCTTCATTCTGTCTCCTTTGATTTATCCTTCTTTAAGTTGATCAATACATGCAGTGTTATCTTCAAACATAACAATGGGACTTCTCATGATATCCGGTAATCCACATGATTCTTGAATATTCTCGATGATAGACCGCAACCAAACACATTCTCTACTGGCTTCTTGAATTGCAATTAGTTCTGAGTGATTTGATGAGGTTTCCACCGTAGTTTGCTTTCTAGATTTCCAGGAAATGGTTGTACCGCAATATGTAAATACATATCCAGTTTGTGATTTGCCAAAATGAGGATCTGACAAATATCCAGCGTCTGCATATCCAATTAACTGAGATGTTGAGTTTTCCGGAAAGAATAACCCAAAATCAACTGTTCCACGAAGATAACGGAATATATGTTTGATCTAATTCCAATGTCTGTCCATCGGAACGGAGCTAAACCTAGCCAATAAATTTACAGCAAATGCAATATCTGGCCTTGTATTATTCGCAAGATACATAAGTGCACCAATGGCACCAAGATATGGAATTTCAGGACCAAGAACATCTTCATCATCTTCTCGTGGTCGAAATGGATCTTTATCAGGTTCTAAAGATCTAACCACCATTGAAGTGGTCAAAGGATGAGATTTATCCATGTAAAATCTGCTCAAAACTTTTTCATTTCAAATTCCTGATGACAGGTGCTCAACCTGTATACCAAGACAATATTTTGTCCTTCCAAGATCTTTCATTTCAAATTTTGTCTTTAGATATATGACAACATCATCGACCTCTGTAGCTGTTCCTACAAGATTTAAATCATCCACATATACAGCAATGATCACAAAAACAGATTGTGATTTCTTGATAAAAACACATGGACAAATCTGATTACTAATATACCCATTCTTTTGTAAATAAGTCTGTTATACCACATACGACCAGATTGTTTCAATCCATACAATGATCGTTGAATTTTAATGGAGTATATATGACGAGGTTTCTTGAACTTATCCATTTTCAATACTTCTAGGATTTTCATAAAAAATTTCACTATCAAGTGAACCATATAGGTATGCATCAACGACGTCAATAAGACGTGTTTCTAGTTTTTCATTAGAAGCCATACCTAATATGAAACGAAAAGTAATTCCATCCATTACCGGCGAGTATGTCTCTTGATAATCAATGCCAGGTCTTTGAGAAAACCTTTGAGCCACAAGTCGGGCTTTGTATCTCATTATCTCATTCTTTTCATTTTGTTTTCTTACGAATACCCATTTATTTCCAACAGGGTTCACACCAATTGGTGTTTGGACAACAGGTCCAAATTCTTCTCTTTTACGCAATGAATTTAATTCAGTTTGAATTGCGTCTTTCCATTTTAGCAAGTCTTTTCTTTGATGGCATTCATCCACACTTTGTGGTTCTGGATTAGAATTTATATCGACATCCAATACCGCAGAGTACACAAATACATCATCAATTATGGCTTTACTTCGATCCCATAATTTCATATCATGCGCATGATTTATTGAAATTTCATGATTACTTAATCCCTCATCTTTAGGGATTAGAATCTCTTCAGGAGATAATACCACTTCAGGGGTATTTGCTACTTCTAGAGCATGTGCCACTTCAGGGGCATTTTCTTCGTTTTCGTGGTGCAACATCTTTTGCACCGACCGGTCTACCATGCTTCAAGCGCGGATTTGATTTTGTAAAATCGTATGAGTTAATGGCACAATCATTAATGCATATATCCTCAGAAATCATTCTGTACATAATTAAGAAACACACTTTTATTTGATAGAAAAACATAACACACTACTTAAATAAGATAATACACAATATTATAGTAGTTTTTATGAAACTAATCTTCAGCCTCCCATATGGGAGTTTCGTTAGGTTCATTCGGACCATTAATGCTTATTCCTCCAGTTGTAACTATCGGGGAATCATCTAGGTTATTGGCGAAATTGGTTTCTACCATTTTCCCTTTTGAGTTCTGAGATGATTGGTATAGATCAACAAGATGTTTTGGGATATGACAATTACGTGGCCAGTGTCCTTCCATTCCACACTTATGGCATGTATTATCCAGTTTCCCTCCCTGTGGTGCCTCTCTTTTACTCTGTTCAGATTTCCACTTCTGATGACCAGAGCTGTTATATGGACGAAAGTGCCCGTGACCTCGACCTCGTCCACGGTATCGATCTTGACCTCGTCCACCTCTATGCCCTTTTCCACGTACATTCTGCTGGAATGACATGTTATTTACTTCAGGTAAAGGGGTAGATCCCGTTGGACGGGATTGATGATTCTTTATCACCAATTCATGATTCTGTTCGGCAACAAGGAGAGTTGATAGAAGATCCCCGAACTTGGTGAATTTGCACTCTCTATACATTTCAGCTAAGTTGATATTATTGGGGTGAAAAGTTGATAATGTTTTATCGATTTTTCTTTTCTCAGTAACTTTCTCACCACACATAATGAGCCTAGAACTTATCTTGAATAAAGCACAACTATATTCCCAAACACTCTTAAAATCCTGAAGTCTTAGATTAGCCCAATCATTTTCAGCTGCAGGCAGATAAACTAGTTTCTGGTGGTCAAATCTATCTTTTAGATTTTCCCATAAAACATAAGGATCCTCGACTTCTAGGTATTCAGATTTTAAATCTTCATGCATGTGGTGTCGGAGAAAAATAATAGAGGTAAAGTTTTCTTCAGCCGTGGCTGTATTTTCTACCTTTATCGTATCGCTTAATTTCTTTGAACCAAGATGCAGTTTTACATCTTGTACCCATGACAAATAATCATCACCAGAAATGTCTAATGCAACGAACGATAAGCTTGTAAGGTTTGTCATACTAAATCTGAATTTAACACACAAATTATTAAACTTAAATCATCAATAGAAATATTTACATAAGTCCTAGTTAATCGGGTGCGTTAACAAATATGCAATAATAAATGTATATATCATTATTATCACTGATATTATAAACAGATCTATGTATAGAGCAACAAATGGATTTTCACCAGCCATACGCACGTCTGCGTATACAGGTTATCTCGAACTGATAAATATATTTGGGTAGAAAATCCTGCATAAGTTAGTTCGTGCACAAAGATTATTTTACGATAAATAATAATCATAAAAAAATGTTCCCACAATATCTTTCGATGAATGGTACCATTTTAATAACAGTATAGATAAAGGTCAGTTAATATATAACAACAATTTATATATCAATGAAAATATAATTAAAAGGTTCCCACATTATTTCGGTATTACCCAAAATTAAATGGTACCGTTTTAGTAGGCGGTGCTCCGGCCATATATATATATTAGTTATTAGTAGATGGTGCTCCGGCTATATATATATATATATTAGTTACGTATAATATATATTAAAATAAAACTATACCTTCTCAGTTCCGGCAGGGCTCCGTGCTGATAACGTGTTATAATATACTAGCTATAATAACTATAAACACTACTACAGATTTTAACTTGCATAGCGCTTGTTTTTTAGCTTACACGCTTTTAAGTGCTATGTAAGTTCAATTCACTTGCATAACGCTTATTTTGGCGCTCTCTAAGTACATTTCTTACATAGCTCTTTTAGAAACGCTATGCAAGTAAGTGTCATCCAAGTTAAATTCTACTTAGATAGCACTTCTATGAACGCTATCCAAGTCATTCGACTTAAAAACAATATTAGTTACACAGCTTTCCTACAAACGCCATAGAAGTTGCACACTATTTTTTTATGAAAAAAATTGTTTTTCCTGCCTATTTAACATTTAAAAAAATATAATGTAATTATTTTTACCACCAATTTAAACCTATAATATTCCTAAAATAATTCATAAATACAATAAAATTGACAATGCCAATCCAAATTCTAACAAAAACTAGAAACTAAAATTACTTCATTAAAATTGAAATAAATTCCAAATATCAACAACTTGCAAAAAACTTTTAAGTAGCAAGATCACTACTTACAAGTCGAATCTTCCTCGTTTATTCGTACAATACAATATAAATTTAAAGTATACCTAGAAACTAGAGCATTAGCAACTGCACAACGGATACAAAGACTATCCCTTTTTCTATATAAAAATATATTTAAGAGTGCCTGTTTCTTACGGATCAATACAAAAACTGACTGCTCAAAAGACCCAGATACGAAAGCTCTTTCATATCTTCACAAAACAAACGTCACTTTGTCCAAATGCAGTTCCACAACCTGGACACTTCCCATGTCGGATCTCTAGATTTCTTGGAATGCAGGGATTGCAAACTAGATGAAAGTATTAGAGTAGTCTGTCTTGAAAGTGTCCTGATGCATGTTTAAAACAATGAGTAAAAGGCATGTTGGAATGAATAAACCAAACGATTGAAACATCTTATAGCAGCAATTCGGGCATTCAAGGTTGTAAGAAAATGGCAATATACTCGTCACTATTTTAAGAATAAAAGCCTGCCACATATGGAAAACATAAACGAACAGATAACTTGACATAGATAGTCAATAATCCTTCTCATTTCTTTAACTTGTTAAGACTAATAGCAGTCAATTTAGTATTACCATTGTAATATGTAACGATAGATATTTAATTAGATGGCTGGTGTGCAAAAGTACTATACTCTAGAGTTTAATGTAATTAAGGTTCAGACAAAAATGGAAATCGAAACCGTAACACATTTATCACTTGCAGGAAATATAGCATTTTTAGTTCGCCATATAGTCTACTGTCCGGCTTTAAACAAAGTGACTTGCTTGAAGGAGAAGTTGGTCACTAACAATGGTAAAGTACAATGCTATTTTCACTTGCATTATACAGTTACATATTATTTAACAGGATGTATTGTCATTCTATATATAACGAAAACAGCAATTAAGAGTCTTACTATCAGCAATACTGGTAACTTGGGGTCTGTCTTGGCAAATATTTGGAAGCTTGTACATTCCTAAAGATGCAGCAAACAATCTGTGTACAACAACATCTGGAAGAGAAGAAAGTGAAGTCACACAAGTACAATAATTCTGTTTATGGTTTATCAATCTTGAACTTTTCAGTATAGATATACATAAATACTGAAGCATTTATTGACCTGCATATCTCCTGAGAGGTAAAATGTGTATAAAGCAGCGCTGCAAGTAACATCACTGCAAGACTCTAAATATATCTATAGTTTCTGACTAGTCATACAGCTATAAGATTGATTTTAAAACTGAATAATCTATTTTTTTGCAAAATTTCAATTAACCCCAGCCTGAATTTGCAGAATTTGCAAGTCTTTTCAGTCAACTAAATAAAACATACGAAAATGGATTTAAAAAAAATTGTCATTGTACAATTTCTAGTGGAGGTATTTGTATTCTGCTCCATTCATGGTATCAGAACAGAGACAATATATATAACATGGCACTAACTCACACAATAAAACAACAACAAAGCAACATAAGTTCACACTTTCAAGTGACTCCAAAGCCAAACTCTTGCAAAAAAATAATGATCTCTTACATGTTACAGTCTAACCTGCTGAACCAATATAAAAAAAAAGGAGAAAAAGAATGAATAAACACACCCGAATGCCCAGATAAGGTATGTAAACTTGCTTTCCATTCCAAAGCTTTACCGTTTTGTCACTAGAACCTGGAACATTATTGACAAACTGTTCAAAATCTATCACCGTAACCATCCACTTTCAATACCAGTTGCATTCTTTTCCTGATTATCCGGCATGCAATGAGATCATGGTGAACTATTAACCAAGATAGAGGTAGACATGGTAAAAAGACAAAGGAAAATAGAATGCCTACACAGTCACACTGCAAAACGGGGAAAAAAAACAAGATTATAGCCACCTGTTATCAATTCTCCTGACGGAACCTTCATAACTGCTTGGATTGCTGTGTTATGATATGAGCCTTCCAAACCTCAACTTTCTTGCCCCCTCTCCACCATCTTAATGTACGACAATGAGTATCTCGATTCAGAAAATAGGACAAGTACTGCTGTAATTTAGAACCAATAAATATAACAAGGGAATAGTAAAGGGCAAAGGGAGCAAATGACAAAAAATGACATTGACATTTTTAAAAAAAAACATAAACTTGAATAGCATTTCATAATAACATCTCAAGAACCCTTAATGAAATTTAAACAATTTACCATCACGAATTGGTAGATGGCCAGTAATTCAACAAGGAAGAGAATGAAGGGTACGGTTTGATATACAGGGAATTAAAGATGACCTGAAGTCTCCCGCATTGGTATGTTGGTAGCATTATTACAACACCTATGACTGTCTAAAGAGAACCATGCTATTATATGCTTGGCCAGATCCCTTTATAGCAGAGGTGGCTTGTTTTGGTTATGCACAAAATGGTGATTTGGTTGGTTTTCAACTTTTTATGTAACTGGTAGGGGAGAGATGTCAAGTAACCTATATCAAGTAAGATGCAGATACTTATAAAAACCCACTTATTAAAAGCAAAGGCATATGAAGTAAACAACAGAGATTATATAAATTATAGTTTCTGGACTACACAAAAGCTTCACAATCCGGTTAAACTTATCTTTACCGATCAAACCATCAATACCCACTTATTATCTACCTGCCAACATAATAATACAAGACACCCACCCGTAGTCAAAAATCCGACTCAATTGTATACAATAAATGAAACCCAATTCATACAGGAATCAAACGCAAATGACAATTAAAACCCAGCAATGACCAAAATTTAAAATCCTAAAATTAAAAACCCCAATTGACAACAGACACTTACAAATTGAATCCAAGCAACAGAGAGATGACCAGAGAACACAGAGATGTGGATGTCAGATGAAGAACAGAGAGATGTGGAGATGTTGATGTCGCTCGGGAGCTCGAGAGATGTCTGTGTCGCTCGAGAGCTCGAGAGATGTCTGTGTGTTTGATTTAGAAAGAATTGTTTTGATTTTACTTAACTAATTAGTTAAAAACAAAACAATTTTTTTAGGATACATGGCGTTTGTAAAAGCGTTGTAGTACTATTTAATTAAATAAATAAATTTAATTACTTAAAATATGGTTTCTTACATAGCGCTTGTATAAACGCTATAAAACATGTTACTTAGAAACGCTATTGTAATATTTTTTTTTATAAATTTTCATTTATTTTCAATTTTATTTTTTATAGCTTGCATAGCGTTTTTTAAAAAACGCTATGTAAGTAGTATCCTTACATAGCACATTAGAAAAACGATATGTAAGCAGCGTTTCCTAAGATTAAATTTGTAGTAGTGAAAGGAGCTGCTATTAATAATACTTGAACAAAAAAGAGAGAGAGAGAGAGAAAGAGCAGAGAAAGAGATGCTCGGTGTGTATTTTTCATTCCCGGATGCAAAGTATTTATAGGCAATGAAAAGGTAATGCAGGAGACAACTAAATCTTTTACATGGCTAGACAATGAAAAGGTAATGCAGGAGACAACTAAATCTTTTACATGGCAAAAACTTCTCCTGCTATATCTAACTATATTGTTTAACATTTGACAATCTAAATCTAGCCTTACTATTTATCTTTTAACAAAATGGCAACCACGTTTCACAACACCTGTGACGTATTTTGATCATGCATTGCAATACTCCCAAAGTCATAATATTATGACATCATCATTGTGTTTAATAATTTGGGATTAATAATAATAAAAAAATGAGGGAATTTATTAATCATCAATATATATAGGTTTTTGCTCAAATACAAACTAACCCTTAAATACAAACTATAAACTAAATCCTGATAATTGATTTATTTTAACTACCATTTAATCTCATCCGTTCAACATTTATTAATTTCAAAAAAATAAAAAAAACATAGATTACGTAAACAGATTCCGTTTCTCTCACTTCGATGCACATCTCTTTCTCCCTCCTCTCTCTCATCTCTTTCTCATCTCTCTCTTCTCGCTCTTCTCAGCTTTTCCATCACTAAATCTCGCGTCACTAACTCGCTTCTTTAATCTCTCTAGTGTACTCAACTCATCTCAATTCCTGTGGATCTTTGCAAAAATTTTAGCTTTTTTAACTGATTTTTTGAATCTGTTTATCAGATACTCATTCAAGATGATTACGAATGATTTGGCTGAAATTAGTGATAATCAAGGTAAAATTAGCTTTCGTCTTGCTCGTATGTGTGTTTTTGCTCAAAATATTCGTTGTATTTGTGTTTGAAATTGGTGTTTTGTGACTGACAGAGTGTAATATGTTATAATCGGTGTTTCAAGTTTATTACCACTGTTTTGCCTAAAATTAGTTATAATCAAGGCAAAATTAGTTTTCGCCCTGCTGATATGGGTTTTAGTTATGCTCATATGCTTTTCGTATTTTAATTATCTTATTTTGTTGTGATTGATCTTGTGTTGCGCTCATATGTTATTTTTAGTGTAAATTTTCATCGATCATCATTTTTGGTGTTATTTTTTTTCAATTAGTCTTTTGGAGCTGTGTTTCGTTTGATAGTTACTGATTTCATTTGAAATTCTGATTTTATATTTTTCTCATTTTTACTGATTTTATGTTTATTCAGGTTCAATTTGTGGTGATGGATCTCGTATTAGTACTGAAGTTAGTAATAATGTTAGTACTGGTGGTTGTTCCACTGAAAGGTAGCTACTTGTTATCTCCCGGTGGTAAGAGGTATTTTATAAAACTCAATTAAACATCAATAAGCATTTTTATTTGTAATAATTTGGTTAGAATAAAAAAAAACATGCATACAATAATATTAATAGTCATTAAACCAATTTAAACGATTAACAAATTAATTAGAATATTTAAGATTTAAATTTAGTATTGTTATTCCATGTGACGTGTGGTAAATTAGGAGGACTATTGTGATAATAATTGGCCATTCAAAAGTTAACCAACCAACTTTTCCCTCCATCTCTAACAAGTATAAAAAACTCTGGTAGTTAAGTCCATAGAAAAACAGAATTACAAACAGAATCTAGAGTGAGAAAGAATCCACAGAGAGAGAGAGAGACAGAGAGATTAGAGACATAGAGAGATTAGAGACAGAGACACACACAGAGAGAGTACTGTGAGAGAGAGTTGAAGAAAGTAGCAAGACATGGCCAGCTCGTCAAACCCATGGAATCAACAGGTATGTTTTCCTGTTGATCTTGATACTGGGTTTATGCATGAGTGTTTCCTAATCTAATACATCATTTCTTAATCATAAACAATGTCAAGATTGTTTATTTACCTGTTTTTATGTGTTTCTTGTTAATACGTTGTACTATCTGATAAAGAAGATAGCCAAAAACAATATGTTTACGTTTCTTGTAAATCTTTAATCTTTTCTGTATGTTTATATCATTTCTTGATCAAAAACAATGTCAATATCGTTTCTTTACTTGTTAAATAAATTCTACCCTTATGATCAAGAGATACCCATTATCTGTGTTATGATACACGTGTCTTCTTATTTATATATCTGGATAGGTTTTTTGTGTGTAGAGAATGAGGAGTACAGATAAGTCTGTGTGAAGCTCTAATTGTGTGTCCTGTTTTCAAGGTTCCGTTTCTTGCGAATTTTTAATCTTGTAGTATGATTGTATTGTATACATCAATTCTTGATCGATAATCATTTCAAGATTCTTTCCTTATTTGATGTGTTTCTTCCTTATCGATAAACATTTTCGTATCCACATTACTGTGCAAATGTGGCATCTTTTATGTATATTTTGAGTGTTTCTAGTGTTGTAGAGAGGAAGAGGAATGTAAATAAGTACAAGAATCATTCATTGTGTCTTGTTTTAGGCCAGGGAGTAATCGGAAGTAGGATGGCCCACAGTGTGAAGCAGCAGCAGCAGAGGGGTGAAAGAGGAAGAGGGTGTGCAGCATCTGAGGTGATCTTCAATACTTCTCAGAACACCTTTGATTTTCAACCAACAGATGGGTTGCCTCATTATGCAGCTTCAAACACACCATCTAGTGCTCCCTCGTGGAGTGGTTTTCAAGCCTCTCCAAGCTATGTACGTAGTTGGCTCTGCTGCAGTCCCGGCCCAGTCTTTAAGTGGAAGCATTTCTGGTGGCTACCCCTACCCAAACCCTACTCAATGGCCAGGAAGTAGCAATGTTGCTGGCCAATCGTACGCTGTAATGCAGCAGCAGCAGCAGTTCTCCCTTCATTCTCAACCTACAGCCGGAGTTTTCCCCCATGAAGCTGTAAACAGACCATCTAGTGCTCACATGTGGAGTGGTCCGTCTGCTGGAGTGACCCGTCAGGTTTAAAGTGCCAGATCTGCTGGCCAACTAGAGACCAATCAATGGTCAGGAAGTATATTCCGTGGTGGATATTCTAACACTCTGATGCAGCAGCAGCAGCAGCAGCCAGGGCCTTCCATTCGTTCTCAAACTACAAACACAACATCTGGTAGTTTTTGGGAGCTACAGATCAGCTTTTCAGTGGGAGCTTTGCTGGTGGCCAGCCAACTACTGGACAATGGTCAAGAGCGGTTGGCGCTAACAGGCCTGTTCAGAATTCTACTGGAGGAAGTTCTTCAGTAAACTATCCTGAATATGACCTGTGGAAGAAGATGTAATTAGTAATAGGCAGCATAACTGCTTAATTAGACAGTCTATTCTAAGTACTATTTCTTTTACTAAACGATATATATCCAAAAAACTAGAATATCCAAAAAATAGGCAGTTTGATCTCTTTTTTGAAGAAAATTCTACTCTGGAATATCCAAAAAACAAGAAGTGTTTACATGTTTGTACTTGTTCAATCTTTCTCTGAACTCTTTTAGAGTTATCTACATTATACTTCATGTCCACATAGAGCAAAAGGCAGTGAAAGAAGATCGATGAATGCATAAAATTGCTCTTTTTTATGGCTCAAATCAGAGTTTATCTTTTGCTTCTCACTACATGAAATCTTTTTCTGCTGTTTATGCCAATAATTTGCATACATGCTTCTGCTCGTCCTCCTTATCAGTGCGCGCACTGCAACTCTAACCTAAATCATCCCTTTTGGTGCGCTGTAGAAAAATATGTTGACCCGTTGAAGGATTGACATGTGGTTCTGTGGGCATGTAAATGAAGAGCTACTATCCGACTTGTAACATCACAGGCGTAAATTGGTGAGTATAGGGCTCCAGGATTTACTGAATGTTCAACTCAATAATCTGGCACTGTACAAATTTTCAATCAAGTCAAGCAAAAACTATACTGTTGTCTCTTCCAGGCACCAACTGGGCAAAAGCTTTTCCTCTTGATAAGTATAATTGTGGAAATAACGGTTGGTCTGCAATCTTTGAATACTCAACTGCAATAATGGATTTTTTCGGAAGATTTGCTGCTTGTACCTTTCATCGTATTTTACTAATGGTTACCAAATTACTAAGAATAAACAAAGCAAATGCAAAGATCTTACATACATTATTTTTCTTCTAATTGCGATCTTTTATTACAATAGAAGCATAAGTGATGTGGATTATTCAAGAATCTAAATCGATTTGCTTTATAAAAATACGATATCAATGAACTTCTATGAAATGGTTTCACGGGATTCAGCCAATAGCTAGCTGATCGTGAAATATCGTTGAGAAATAGGAATCCGTGTTAACAAAGGATTTCCTACGATTATTTCTAGTATGGAATGAGTCAATCATCCACTTTGGTATTTTATTGAACAAAAACGGTGATATTGTTCCTCCATTGATCAAGAATTTCGATTTTTGGGACCCTATATTTTATTTCTACTTAAAAAATAGGCAGTTAGCAAAAGATGGTCAAATTATCATGTTTTTTTCTTTTAGTGAATTAGAGAGGCTAGTGGAGACTCTGGGCCAAAACGAAACAATTACTGTGGTACTTAATTTTCCTGATTTCCTTCCAGTCTGCAATAGATGGAATTACTGTGGTACTTAATTTTCCTGATTTCCTCCCAGCGTGGAGCATGAGACTCTTGACAAAAACGAAACGGTTACAGATGTAGTTCATTTTCCTGATTTCCTCCCTGATCAGTTTGACTTGGATGGAACTTGAAAACAATAGTGTGCAAGATACGTAACATGATGAATCATGAACTTATGACTATAAACCAAAACGTAATAACATGATTACATGAACATTATAAACTATATGCGTAATGAAACGTAAAATCATAATTATATGAACATTATAAACTATATGCATAACTAATGGTACATCTTGAAGCAAAAACAAAAATAAGAGTTCTTTTAATTATAATCATAAACTTAAACTCAATTGTAGAAATGCTAAAAACTAAGCGCTTAATATAAATAACTATAGTGCCCTAAGCCCCTAACTAAACATACGTAATCTTCGCAATGCTTCATCAGGACTCTGTAATAGACTGTAAAGATTATGCCAGGCCTTGAAAAGGCAAGATACAGAGGTTTACCGACCAAACTCCTGCTTAGAGGACGGTTACTGATTGACACACCAGATTTTGCATTATCACAGATCATGACATGTTGATCCAATGGGAATAACCATTTGGTCGTATTTGTTCCAGAAACTCCATGCCCAAGTAGTACAAAGCTTCTCCTAAATTATTATTTTTAATTAATAATATTTAACAGAAATTATAACAAATTAGCAAGTTTGGAAAGTTTTGATTGGAATTCAACCGTACTTGTAAATGCACAATGAATATTTTAACAATTCCAGAGGCATGAGTTGCTTTCTCTAATTACCCGAGCAGAGGGTAACCTTAAACATGGAAACTCCGAGCTAACACGGCAGTTGAAACTTGAGAATCTTGACTCCAAATCAATTATATAGCCGCTAATTAAGGGGTGTTTGGTTATTACATGTGGCCCTGTATGATTTGCTTGTTTCAAAACAGCCCATGCTGAGGGGTCATCACTCACTGTCTTCTCTTTCATCTGCATGCAGGATAAGACGAAGACTAAGACTTTGAGAATGGAAAGGTGATGTAAACAGGGAAGACCAAGACTTAGATAATGGAAAGGTGATGTAAACAGGGAAGACCAAGACTTTGAGAATGGAAAGATGATGATAATGGGTCTTTGAGAGCTGGTCGAAGCTGGAGTTTTCTGACCACCTCTGTAAACCTGTCTTTTCAAATATAAAGCAATTCAATAACTACCGTACAAAATGGGCTAGAAATACGTTTCCATGGCCTTCAAATGTTTTATCAGACTTGAAATTTTTAAATTAATAATTAATTACATACTCCTGTTCGAAGTTTGAAGTAAGGGAAACTTTGTGCTCATGTTGGAAGAAATAACTTGAAATAATATCTAATAAATTTAATTATCATTGTAGAAATATGCACCAACTAATAATTTAATACGAATGATGGAGAAACTTTATTACAAGGCCATGGAAGGAAAATCAATGTCAAGAATCCACTGAGTGGACACTAAATAAGACATGAACACTAATTATTTGTTTAATTTTGTTCAAATCATGAGGTTTTGAATAACATTATTCTTTACTTCTTAAATATAGCACATAGTACAAAATATTACGTATATCATCAACGGAGAAATTTACTTTAGAAACAGTTTTTACTTGCTAGTAAATATGGTAATGCACTATATTTGCAATTTTATATTCAGTCAATTATGAACCAATATATAATCATCGTTCCAGTTATCTTGAAAAGGATCAATGCTCCCAATGTGCTTTACCCGAATTGCTTCCATTCAAGTCACAAGTGAACCCTTCATCTCTTTGTTCTTTTATGATCAAGTTGTCTAGAAACATTATCTGTCTAAAATGCCAAATGGGTGACCCGCTTCAATGTTAATGCAACCGGATGAACAAGGAAAGATTGAATATGATTAAAATGCTTAAGAAAATGTTCAAAGAATTTGAGAAGTTAGAGATAAAGATTGAAAGGCCTAGTTTTGCAAACGAAGATGGCCATGACCTTCCAGCCTGAGTTATTAGAGAAAATTAAGAAGTACCGAGATGACGTGATGAATCAGAATGTGAGTGAGTGGAATGAAGAAGAATTGAATAGTGAGATGAGTGGTGGACGTGTATTTTATGTCACTTATTCGGTTATTGATAAACGCTAGAGTTATAACGTTCGGAGTCTAAATTTGAGGACTTGTCGAGTATGTGGAGTTGTGTTTCCGGAGTTGATTCGGGAATTCGGGATATTGGAGCTTAAACAATTTTTGAATGTCGCAAGATAATTTTCGATGACGTATACTTGGGTTTACGCATGTTAAGTAGAGTTTTGATATTAGTAGATGTTAGAGTATGTGGAGCTTGTTTGGATTGGAAATTTGATTTGTGATTGGTATTGAGGGGTCGTCACTTGTGACCTCGGGATAGGCCGTATTACAAAAAGGGTTATTCCGAAAAGTTTTCTGGAAATCAGATATATATATTTCAAAGTTATGGTTATAAGGATTACTAGTTTCGAAATTGTGAGTATCGATATATATATATTTTGTTATGATATATATATTTTGTTTTAAAGATTTATTTATTTACCGTTTTAAAGTCTGTTCATACATAGTTGTGATTGTTAGCCTCGTATGAGTTTATGGGTCTATAATTTTCATTTTACGAATCTGGAATCGACCTTCTTGTTTTTAGTATTCCATTTTGGCTAAATCTTGTTTATGATTATCTTTGGCTTCATTATGTTGTAAGTTGTGTCTGCGAGACAAGACAACCGAAATCTGTATAGATCAGGTTCGGTATATGAATTACGTGATTCTTCCATTCTGGAGCTAGATGCATTTTGCAATTTCTTCTCCGTAGTACATCAGCCCTGTTGACATAGTAGTGATACATCAAGCAGGAAATAACAATCCATATGGATTTGTTGCCAATGAGGATAGCTTTGCTACAGGAGGAATCTTTAGAACAGAGGCTAATACTGTCACTAGGCGGAGGAACTCATTGTTTCGACTTGTAGTTCTATCATGTTTAATTTTGAATAACGATTATTATCTAAAGTTCTGTTATGTAAAATTTCAGGCCGAGGTTCTTCTTTTGTATCCTCGATTACATGTTTGGAATTTTGTATTTTTAATTGAAGATATGTTAGAGTTCCTCTACTTCACTAGCTATAATGAAGTAAAAAAAATGTAAAACAAAATTCCATATTGCATTATATTCTCAACTTAAGAAATTAGTAGGTTATTCTGCTTCCTTCACATATTTCATCCACAAATGAAAAAAAAAATCTAAGAGCGGGTCACATTTGGCTTTTTAGACAGATAATGTTTCTAGACAACTTGATCATAAAAGAACAAAGAGAAAGAGATGAAGGATTCATGTGTGGCTTGAATGGAAAGTCTTGGTCTTTGTCTTTTAATGCTCTTAAAATGCATTGCAGCCCACATAACATGTGCATGGGTTATTATAAAGAAAGAAACATATAACTTTAGTTGCTGAATTTTTAAGCTGTGTCCACACTATATGATAGATACATTGTAATAATGTAATCCCATTTAAAAAAAATCCACACTCTTTACCTTTTTCTTACAAGTAGTACCTCAAATTAGCACGTATATAATCAAAATGATAGCAGACATCGAATTACATTTCAGGTCTAAAAACTATTTCAAAGACTCATTCGTATCATCTTTTCATTTTCAAAGTTCTTTGTAGTAAAAAGTTTTAAAGACTCAAATGCATTTCTAGCCCATTTGGTACGGTACATAATGAATTGGTTTGAAGGAAGTTGAGAAAATGTCATTATTCCTTTCCTTTTCTTTTAATTGCATTCCACCTTCAAAGACTCATGCCCATCATCTTTCAATTCTCAAGTCTTTGTCTTTTACTGCTCTGAAAGTGCTTCTATTGCAGTCCACATATTAGTAGAAAGACTACAATTTACCTAAAATGATCCCTTATGTCTATTGTGTACATATTAGTCCCTTATGTCTATTGTGTACATATTAGTAGAAAGACTACAATTTACCTAAAATGATCCCTTATATCTATGTGTGTAGTACTTTTTTTTTGAAACGTGTGTAGTACTTAAAAACACAATATACATTCGCATCAATTCTCAAAGTCTTGGTCTTCATTTTCTAGCTCTAAAGTTCTTCTATGGCAGCCCTACAATTTATGAAAAGTGAAAATATTTTGTAGAGATTAGACGATTTGTACATATTATTTTAATTTCAAAAGTATATACACTAAGTTATGTGCACCAGATATGGAATTGATTTAACACGAAGAAACGAATGTTTAAGAAAGTTCTCGGAATTACATTATTTATGTCCTTTCCTTGAACATTCCAGCTCCAAAATCTACTCTCATATACTCATTCAATTCACATCAATCACCATATTTCAATTCTAAAAGTCCTGTTCTTTGTCTTTTACTGCTCTAAAAGTGCTTCTTCTATTGCATCCCTATAATATGTGAAAGTTAAAAATATTTTGTGGAGATAATAAAAAAGACCATAAGCTCTTGTCAAAAATGACTCCTATGGACCATTTGGAAACAAGCAACTCATACCTAAAAATATCTAAATTTAATCTTTATTTTGGAGAAAATATATATGTTTCAATACTAATGAATTTAAGTAATACCATTGGTTGCTTCTACTGCTCCAACAATTTTCCAGCTATATTTCTGAAAACCAGAACAAAGTTGCCCTTAGTTTAGAGAGTAAAGATGTTATTATTAGGCACCGTGGTAAAACTCACAAAATCTAAAAGTAGGAAGACAAGAATAATTATTATAGAAAAGCTAATTATAATAAATAAATTTTCCGATTGTTAAGTAGGAAAATAAATAAATTTATATAAATGATAAGCATAAAATATTTCCTATAAAGCTAATTTAGAAAATATGTGTCATAACTAGATTGTTGAATCTAACAAAAAATTATGAAGGATTAAAGGTAGAAACATTTCTTACCCATTTTGTACCATGATATTAAGGCACTAGTTCACCAAAAAACTTTTATATTAAATCTAAATTTTATATCACTAGAGTATACTAAATTATTTAGAAAATCTAATTTTTTATTAAATAGTACTACTCCGTAGAGTTTTTGAAGTCCGGGTTATAAAAATCAAATTATAAAAGGAATATAAATAATTATATATAACATGAATAATTAAAAAATATTTATTTTAATACCATACATATGAGAGATAATTTAACTATATGAATTTGTAATTTATTTCTATTATAAATAAAAGTTGATAGAGTTTATTTTAGAGATAAAATTCAGTGATAGTGAAACACATTAGGGATTTTTTTGTTCATTTTTTGGCTAATATTTACATATACCTTAAGATTTAAAATTAAAGTTATGAAATATATTTGATTAATCCACTTATATTTTAAGATTTAAATTTATAATGTTGACATAAATTTGATAAACGATAAAAGACATATTAAAAAATTAAATTTTCTATGATCTTAATTTTAGTTATAATTTTAGAAATGGGATAAAATACGGTTTTCTAAATATTTTTTTATTTACATAATACAAAGTGAACATGTTTTTATTTTCACCTTTTCTTTAAAGGTTTTAATAAAAAACAAGCAAATTAAAAAAATCTTAAAATTTTTGTTCCATGGCCAACCTATTTCTTCTAAAAAGTGTACAGCGGGACAATGATAATATGGTAACTAAAAATGACATCTCTAACAAAATACCAATATAAATATAAACTCAAAAGTATAATATTCTACAAACTATCATCACCAACAAAAAGTTTTACAGCTAAAATGACGATGAGAAAGTTCAGCACCTGTTTTTCAACAATCACTGTGATGCTCATCTTCTTGCAAAACCACCTTGTTGCTTCATTGAGTCCTATCCACCAAAAAACTGCGTTGTTCCACTTTAAGCAAAGCTTGACAATTGGTACTCCTACAAATTGCTTCTCTTATTCTTACTCTTATAATTATTACTACGAAATTCCTTCACACCCAAAGACGAAGAATTGGAGCATGAATTCAGATCACTGCACATGGGATGGAGTTAGCTGCGACCACAAGAAAGGGGACGTAATTGGGCTGGATTTGAGTTGCAGTCAGCTGGAAGGAGCCATTCTTCCTAACAGCACTCTCTTCCAACTCTCTCATCTCCACTTCCTCAACCTTGCTAGTAACGACTTTTCACTGTCCAATCAGTTCCCTCAGGAATTCGGGATCTTTGCAAAAGGTTTGACACATCTCAACCTCACTCGTACTCGTTTTTCAGGGAGAGTCCCCTCAGGAATCTCTCATTTGTATAAACTGGTCTCACTTGATCTCAGTTACAACTTTCATGCTAAACTTGAAAAGGAAGCTTTTAAATCAATACTACAGAATTTAACTCAACTGAGACTTCTTAATCTAAATGGAGTTAACATCTCCTCTGTTTTACCTGTGAATTTGTCTACTTCCTTGAGGGTTCTTAAGCTTAGGTATACTGGTTTACACGGAGTATTACCCCAAGAGGTTTTCCACCTTCCCAACTTAGAGAAACTAGCCTTGACAGGGAGTAATTCTTACTATGAGGAAACTGGTTTACAAGCAGAATTACCCAAAGTTAAGTGGGGAAGTAGTGGTACTCTCCAACACCTTTTTCTTCAAGGGATAAATATATATGGAGGTATACCTGATTCAATACAATTTCTAGAGTCATTAGTCAGTTTGAAACTCTGGTATTGCAATTTGTCTGGGCCGATACCAAGATCCATAGGGAACCTTAGTCAACTTACTCTCTTGGACCTAGGTCAAAATAATTTAAATGGCTCGATTCTAACAGTTTTAACAAACCTTACAAACTTGACATATCTAGACCTTTCTTATAACAATTTCACTGGTCCGTTTCTTTCTTCCGTTGCCCACTTTAAACGACTCATTAAATTAGATTTGAGCAGTAGTGGGTTCACCGGACTCCTGCCCACTGGGTTGTTTAGCCTTCCGTCGTTAGAAGTATTATATCTGAGCCATAATGGTTTCACAGGTCAGCTATATGAATCTAATTCTTCAAATTCACAGCTGGCGTACTTTGATTGTCGCAGCAATTTACTCAATGGACGCATTCCACAATCATTGTTTCAACTTGTGAATCTTACTCACCTAGACATATCGTACAATGAAATTGAAGGGGAAATTCCACATTGGATTGGGTCGATGGGTTTGTACTATCTGAATCTTTCTTATAATGGACTAACAGGTGGTATTGAGCAACTACCTTGGAATAAAATTTCGTACCTTGATCTCCAATCCAATAAGCTTAGTGGATCATTACCCACGTTCATCTGTAATTCGAGCTTTCTTGAGATTCTGAATTTGTCTAACAACACTTTGAGTGGTGTACTCCCCATTTGTCAAACAAATTTGACCAGTCTTTTAGTGTTTGATCTGCGGATGAATAAAATTCAGGGGCACATTCCAGCAGCCTTGTCAAATTTCCGTAATCTGAAAACTCTAAACTTGAATGGAAACAAATTAGAAGGAAGAATTCCTTCTTCTTTTGTTCAATTTCATAGGTTACGAGTTCTTGATCTTGGTAATAATCAAATAAGTGATACATTCCCGCAGTGTTTGGAAGCTCTTCCACATCTACAAGTTCTTGTTCTGACATCAAATAAGTTTCATGGTCTTATAAACAAGAGTTCAACGATAGAATACCCATTTCCTAGCTTGAGAATTATTGATCTGTCATATAATGAGTTTTCGGGTCCACTTCCGGCAATGTATTTTCAAAACTTCAAGGCAATGATGATTGGTGACGTGAATGAAAGAAAGGCTACATATATCATGCCTGAACTTCCCACAAGTGCTGCCTATTACAGTGATTCCACGATTCTTGTGATCAAGGGAGTAGAGATTCAATTTGTTAGAATTCTAACTGTGTTAACAAACATTGATTTATCGAGAAATAATTTTGAAGGGGAGATTCCTGAATACATTGGAAAACTAATCTTGCTCAGATCTCTCAATCTATCACACAATCATCTCACAGGTCACATACCATCCTCGATTGGAAAATTGTCAGTGTTGGAGTCACTAGACCTCTCATCCAACCAACTTGAAGGAGAAATTCCTCGTGACCTCACCAGTATAAATACACTTGCACGTCTAAATCTATCTTGCAACCAACTCGACGGTCAGATTCCAAAAGGTTCTCAATTCAATACATTTGACAATGATAGCTATGTTGGTAACATAGGGCTGTGTGGATTTCCATTGTCCAAAGAATGTGAACATGATATTGAGATGCAAAAAGAAGGTGAAGATGATGACTACTTTTTTAGTGGTTTTACATGGGAAGCTGTGGTGATTGGATATGGCTGTGGAGTGGTGTCTGCATTTATTATCGGTAACTTGATGTTGCTAGCTGGAAAACCAAAGTGGTTTGCTGGAATTATTGCCAGGGAATTGGGTCTCAAGATCAGGAGGATGGAGATTAGAATGCAATAAATAAAGATTTGATAATATCTATATCATGTAAACATTCACGCCATATATGTAGTCGATAATTGTGAAATAATAAAATTCCCATATGTTTCTTTTCTAATCTAATTGTATTAGACCTTGGGCGATAGTACGTACATTATGTAGTCTAGGCGAAAAAAAATCAACAGACAATCGGTAACTAAGGTACACTAGCAAACTAGAACAATATATAATCATATATATGATAAATTTTTTGGCATAATGTTTATCTCGAGTAAAGTGTTAAATATTCTTATTTTTCTAATTGTTAATTAGTAGCTGAATGTTATCTTCAACTGATTATAGTTTTAAAAAATTAGGGGAGCCTAATTAGTTTGAGAGAGAGAGAGAGGGGGGGGGGAGAGATCTTTTATCCTTTTTGTAAAGTTCTAAACCACATACATAAATCTCTTTCTTACATAGAGTTAAGTGGTTTGTGGTACTACTATTCATGCCTTCTTAGATTCTTCATTTAGATGGCATATCCAGCATCCCCTGTTAGTGCTGATCAGGTAATTGTACGTTTCCTTTTCCTCCTAAAAACTGAATCTTGTTTACTTAAAAAAAACATAGCTTACTTGACTTTTGAACACTTGATTGTTATTATTACTTTTTGTAGGTGGGTTACTGCTTTGTTCAACAATACTACCAAGTTCTGCAGGGACAATTCGATTATGTTCATAAATTTTACAATGATGCCAGCACAATTATTCGAATTTCAGAGGAATCAACACATACTGCTTCCGGGATACTGGTGATTTACTCTTCATCATGTGCTTTTAACTTTTACTTCAATTGTTTCATTATCTCTTGAATTTTTATCTTGTTCATGTTTTTTAACTTGGAATTTTGGTAATTGCTGTGTTTCCGGATTTTACGAAATATTTTAAAATGCTTTAGTAAAATGTATGAGGCGGTTCGATATATTTTATAAACTCGTGCTTCATAGACTATGTTATCAATTTTGACTCCTCCAACTAGCTATTTATTTGATGAGATCCCTCGTAATCTTTATTTTATAATTAGTGCTTTTTCACTACTTTGCATCATTGCCTGTTTGTCATGCCTAGGAGGACAAGAGGTACCTGTTTATGATCCAGATGTTGATATACGGCATTATTGTTTCTTTTCTCATGCATGTGCAGCAAATTAATAAACTTATCATGTCAATGGATTTCACTGGAATTGAGATCAAGGCTATAAATTCTCTTGAATCATGGAGTGGAGGTGTTCTTGTTGTGGTTTCCGGTTCCGCGAAATCCCTGAAATTCAGAGGCCGGAAGAAGTTCATGCAGACTCTGCTCCTTGCTCCTCAAGAAGAGGGTTACTTCATTCTAAATGATATCTTTCACTTTCTCAGCATAGAGGCCATTCACCAGCACCCAACATCCGTTTTGCCTGAGAGCAGAGTTAATTACCAACATTGAACACCCATATTATCGGATGCCATAACTGAATATCAGCATTCAAGATCATTATTACAGGTGGAAAGAGCTGATTGCCAGCATCCAGAGCCTGTTTATTTGGAAGATATAGTTGGTACTCAGCCAACTGCTTCTTGTTCCCTTTTAGATAATCCAGGTATGCAGTCACCAAAGGGATGTAAAAGCTTATTACTTTGTAATTATCTCTAGTTCATACTGCAACTACGAAACTTGTCTTTAGTACTTTGAAATTTGGGAGGCTGTCTTTCTACTGGCAAATACGATAAATCTGAAATATAAGTTTCCCAATTCTCAAATTTATTCCAATTTGGCTACCTGTCAGTACTCAAAATTTTAACCAAAGCAAAATTTTGGTATGAGTAATGCATTGAATTGTGATAGTCTTTTTTTTTTAATGACAAGACATGTATTTGAGCATGTGCATCTTTACTATGTAGGTTTCCTGTGGTAGTTGAAGTAAACAATGGAAACAAATGGTTTAAATTGAGATATGATATCTTATTGTTTAATCTAAATTATATTCAGAAATTCCTGGATGTGAGGTCAAAACCAGCAGACATATTAATCCAGCTCAGGTCGAAGAATATGGCCAAGTTGAAGAATACAGTTGCCAAGATCAGCAGAAGGAGCCTGCTCCGTTATGCATGAAAAATGATTCCATAGAAGACTCAACATGTCTAAGTTATGAGGCAGCATATCGAGAGCAAGAACTTCCATCTGCTGTTGGAGAGTCGCAGCAATTTACTCATGCTTCAATAGTTTGTACCTCTTTTATTACTGCTACTTTCTACCAGTTCTTGTTCATTTCTCATGCCTTTGCTGGATCATTCCTTGAGTAATTGATGCATCATAATAATAATCTGTTTTGTATGCCTTATTGCTCTGCATGCTGAAATTTGGTCTATTTGTTCTTTTTTGGACTAATCCATGGTTTTTCCATCACTTGGGTTATATAAACACCTTACCTCGAAGTTGGGAGCTCCAAAGGGAAAAACTGTAACACTGATTGCTGCTCAGACATTTCCTGAGAAAACATCCATACTTGTTTCAGAGTGGCGTCCAACACTTCAGCCAAGTAGTCAGCTGCCAACCTCTTCATCATCATCGCCTGACTCTAGTGCGGAAGCTGTTTCAGAAGGTATTTTTTAGAATGATGGGATGCTAATCTTTACTTTGTTGTCCTTCTAATTTCAATTTCACATGACCTTCAGTATTATTAATAATCGATAAATGATCGTTTGTATATAGGTACATATCGATTTATATTTTTTTCTTTTTCCCCAGGAGAATCAAGATCTGTCTATGTCAAAAACCTGCCACTTACTGTGTCCACGCTTGATATTTTACAAAATTTTGAAAGCTTTGGGAGAATAAAGCCCGATGGAGTGTTAATAACAAATCGAATGGTCGATATTGACTAACCTTATCTCTCGAATTCATGTACTTCGAAATTTACATTTACCTCAGGTGCAATTCTTTTTACAGGATATTGGTATTTGCTTTGCTTTTGTTGAGTTTGAAGATGGTCGAAGTGTTCACAATGCAATCATGGTACGAGCTCCCTCCTCTGCTAGACTAAATTGACTTTGTTTTTTCCTCTGAGATCTGTATTCTTTCTTATAGAAAGTAATATCTATTTTTTATCCCTCGGTTATGCCACGTTTTAGCGAGAATAATTTATGAAAATCATCCTTTGGTATAATTGATTTTCTGCTCTTTAGGCATCTCCAATCCAGTTGTCTGGGAGGGAAGTTTACGTCGAGGAGAGGAAACCAAGTAGCAAGAGTAGCAGCAACATGTCACGCAGAGGAAGTATGTGCCTCAAACTGATTTGCCTAGTAGAACTGCAGGAAGTTCTTGATATAACTGCTGCATGCCTTCCTCTTATTACGTATGCCTTCACACGATTTGGCATATCTTAGGGAGTACTTATGTCCATTCCATACAGACTTCTCCCGACAAGTATTTTCCTATTAAATGCTTTTTTACCAATAGTTAAAATGACCTAGTATGTAGAGGACCTCGCATAACCACAATTATGTCCTCGATGTTTATATAAAAAAAGGCTGGAAGAGAAGTAAATGTTCCTGTGTCACCAGAAATAGTTTATAAATAAAATGCTCCATGCTTTCAAAGAAAGAACTGTTGACATTAAGTACTCTTAAATAGATAATTCAGTGAGTAAATATTTTGTTAGTAGAATCCAGTTTCGTTTAACATAATCATGCTTTATAATTACATTTTGTTCTATTACATTGAAGAATTTTAATGGGTTTCTATTACATTTTGCTTAAGCATATGAAGAATTTTAATGGGTTTCTATTACATTTTGCTTAAGCATATGAAGAATTTTAATGGGTTTCTATTTACTATAATTACAAGAAATTATATACAAAGGAAAGGGACAATGTAAATAAGATTAGGCAACTATATCAAAATCTGTTTCTTCTGCCATGAACGCCTCTTCATTACATGGTGCAAACTGCAATGGCAACAAATCAATCCCTTTGAGGGCCTTGGTAATTTTGAGAATTTGAGCCCTTCCCATTCTTAAATTTATCTTCCTTGCACAAAACTTAAAGGGTAAACAACCAGGATGTCCAGTTTGCATCTGTACATCATCATCTTCATTGCCATAGTAATCAAGTATACGAGTCCTTTTGTTCTTCTTTTCGAAGACAACAGCATCTTTTTGTGGAGACTTAGTCGTAGAATCAGACTGATACGTGTCCAAAAGCGCATAGATCTCCCAAAGTGAGTCTATCCTTTCTTCTTCTTCTTCCATCACATCATGCTGCTTTAGTAACTTACAGGGTGCCTTTCTCTTCCACTCTGTTTCCTTTCTCACGGCCTCATTAGTCCCAACACTCGAACTCACACTCTCTAAATTTAACCCTCCTTCATTTACAACGTTTTCTTCGATAATTTTGTCGTGTGCCTTGACACACAGTGTTACATTCTCAGCACATTCTTCCTTAACTTTAACAACCTCCTCCACTCCAAGAACTCCCTCAAAATTCTTGCTTGAGCAATCGACTTTTGTTTTTGTTTCCAACACAAGTGTAGAATTTTAAATTGTGTTTTTTACTATTTTACCCACTGTGGGCTTTTGCAGTTTCTAGATAACTTTGGGGATGCTCAATCTGTTAAGAAGGCGGAAGATAGGCATGCCAAACTCTTTTTAGTGCAGAAGAACACATCAGAGTCGAAAAAACGTCATGCAGATGACATTCTGCAATCTGAGAAAACGAAGCTAGCAAAATCTGGTGTTTATGCATCCTCCCCGTCAGTGATAGGTGCCTATCAAAGTACACAAAACCAATGTCCAGCAGGTTATGGTGCACAACCTCAAGCATGGCCTCAAGCTACGCAAGCCCAAGCACAGAACTGGACCACCCCTGCCTATACCCAGCAGCAGGTAAATGCAGTCAGTTTGTGACTTTGATCAGTGTCTTAATTCTCTTGAACTGCGAAATTTGTTTCATTTTTTGGATGTTGTTAGTTAATTGCTAAGCTTAAATATAAACGAGATAGCAGAAGCAAAGAGTAATATAATATTAACGGTTCTGTTTTTTAAATCTGTTTTATGAACAGATTTGAATTACACTATCGTTCTGTAAAAGTCTGGAACTAAGTGCATGTTCTTAAACCTTTTGTTATTCTTGATTTGACAACATGCCATGATGTGTTATGAATCTGTAGGCTGCATATGGTGCATATGGAAATGCGTTTGCCCAGCCGCAAGTACAAACATTAGTTCCCGAAGCTGCTGCTTCTATGGTGATGGGAAGTCTAAGTGCTTTGGGTTTGTCAACTTCTATAATGCTGATTCTGCTGCGAATCCCATTAAAGCTCTTAATGGAAAGATAATTGATAGAATTAAGTGGTATGTTGGTGAAGCACAAAAAAGGCCTGACAGGGAACATCAACTATGAGAAAAGTGTGAATACCACCGACGAGGCACACGGGCCAACTAGAGACCAATCAATGGTCAGGAAGTATATTCCGTGGTGGATATTCTAACACTCTGATGCTGCAGCAGCAGCAGCAGCAGCAGCAGCCAGGGCCTTCCATTCATTCTTAAACTACAAACACAACTCTGGCAGTTTTCTCGGAGCTACAGTGGGAGCTTTTCAGTGGGAGCTTTGCTGGTGGCCAGCCAACTACTGGACAATGGTCAAGAGAGGTTGGCGCTAACAGGCCTGTTCAGAATTCTACTGGAGGAAGTGCTTCAGTAAACTATCCTGAATATGACCTGTGGAAGAAGATGTAATTAGTAATAGGCAGCATAACTGCTTAATTAGACAGTCTATTCTAAGTGCTATTTCTTTTACTAAACGATATATATCCCACATGTATGTTTCTCTGAAGTTTGATCTCTTTTTTGAAGAAAATGCTACTCTGGAATATCCAAAAAACAAGAAGTGTTTTATCATGTTTGTACTTGTTCAATCTTTCTCTGAACTCTTTTAGAATTATCTACATTATACTTCATGTCCACATAGAGCAAAAGGCAGTAAAAGAAGATCGATGAATGCATAAATTTGTCTACTGCAAATGGGATGGAGTTAGCTGCGACCACAAGACAGGGGACGTAATTGGGCTGGATTTGAGTTGCAGTCAGCTGGAAGGAGCCATTCTTCCAAACAACACTCTCTTCCAACTCTCTCATCTCCACTTCCTCAACCTTTCTCATAACAACTTTTCACGCTCCAATCAGTTCCCTCAGGAATTCGGTTCCTTTGCAAAAGGTTTGACACATCTCAACCTCTCAGGAACTCATTTTTCAGGGAGAGTCCCCTCAGGAATCTCTCATTTGTATAAACTGCTCTCACTTGATCTCAGTAACATCTTTAATTTAAACTATGATTCAGTTAAACTTGAAAATGAAGTTTTTAAATCAATATTACAGAATTTAACTCAACTGAGAGTTCTTAATCTTAAATCAGTCAACATCTCCTCTGTCTTACCCGTGAATTTGTCTACTTCCTTAAGGGTTCTTAACCTTGGGTATACTGGTTTATACGGAGTATTACACCAAGAGGTTTTCCACCTTCCCAACATAGAGTTACTAGCCTTGACAGGCACTAGTATTTACGGTGAGGAAATTGGTTTACAAGCAATATTACCCAAAATTAAGTGGGGAAGCAGTGGTACTCTCCAACACCTTTTTCTTTGGGAAATGGATATATATGGAGGTATACCTGATTCAATACAATTTCTAGAGTCATTAGTCAGTTTGGAACTCGGGTCTTGCAATTTGTCTGGGCCGATACCAAGATCCATATGGAACCTTAGTCAACTTACTCTCTTGTACCTAGGTCATAATAATTTAAATGGCCCGATTCTAACAGTTTTAACAGACCATACAAACTTGACATATCTAGACCTTTCTTATAACAATTTCACTGGTCTGTTTCTTTCTTCCGTTGCCCACTTTAAAGGACTCGTTCTATTAGATTTGAGAGGTAGCGGGTTCACTGGACTTCTGCCCACTGGGTTGTTTAATCTTCCGTCGTTAGAACAATTATATCTGAGCTATAATGGGTTCACAGGTCAGCTGTACGATTTTAATTCCACAAAGTCACAGCTGAAGTCTTTATATTGTGACAACAATTTACTCCATGGACCCATTCCACAATCATTTTCTCAACTTTTGAATCTTACTTACCTAGACATATCGTACAATGAAATTGAAGGGGAAATTCCACATTGGATTGGGTCGATGGGTTTGAACTATCTGAATCTTTCTTACAATAGACTAACAGGTGGTATTGAGCAACTACCTTGGAATAAAATTTTGTACCTTGATCTCCAATCCAATAAGCTTAGTGGATCATTACCCACCTTGATCTGTAATTCGAGCTTTCTTGAGATTCTTAATTTGTCTAATAACACTTTGAGTGGTGTACTCCCCATTTGTCAAACAAATTTGGCCAGTCTTTTAGTGTTTGATCTGCGGATGAATAAAATTCAGGGGCACATTCCAGCAACCTTGTCATATTTCCCTAATTTGGAAACAATAAATTTGAATGGAAATAGATTAGAAGGAAGAATTCCTTCTTCTTTTGCTGAATTTTATTATCTAGAAGTTCTTAATCTTGGAAACAATCAAATAAACGATGCATTCCCGCAGTTTTTGGAAGCTCTACCAAATCTCCAAGTTCTTGTTCTAAAATCGAATAAGTTTCATGGTCTTATAAACAAAAGTTCTAAGATAGGACACCCATTTCCAAGCTTAAGAATCATTGATCTGTCTTATAATGAGTTTTTGGGTCCACTTCCAGCAACGTATTTCCAAAACTTCAAGGCGATGATGATTGGTGACGTGAATGAAAGAATGGCTACATATATGGAGCATGACCTTATCGGTGGCTTTTACAGTGACTCCACGGCTCTAGTGATTAAAGGAGTAGAGACTGAGTTGGTTAGAATTCTAACCTTGTTCTCAATTTATCTCACAATTATCTCAGAGGTCACATACCAACCTCGATTGGAAAATTGTCAGTGTTGGAGTCACTAGACCTCTCATTCAACCAACTTGAAGGAGAAATTCCGCAACAGCTCACCAGTATAAATACACTTGCACGTCTAAATCTGTCTTGCAACCAACTCGACGGTCAGATTCCAAAAGGTTCTCAATTCAATACATTTGACAATGATAGCTATCTTGGTAACATAGGGCTGTGTGGATTTCCATTGTCCAAAGAATGTGAACATGATATTGAGATGCAAAAAGAAGGTGAAGATGATGACTACTTTTTTAGTGGTTTTACATGGGAAGCTGTGGTGATTGGATATGGCTGTGGAGTGGTGCCTGCATTTATTATCGGAAACTTGATGTTGCTAGCTGGAAAACCAAAGTGGTTTGCTGGAATTATTGCCAGGGAATTGGGTCTCAAGATAAGGAGGATGGAGATTAGAATGCGATAAATAAATATTTGATGTAATATCTATATCATGTAAACATTCACGCCATATATGTAGTCGATAATTGTGAAATAATAAAATTCCCATATGTTTCTTTTCTAATCTAATTGTATTAGACCTTGGGCGATAGTACGTACATTATGTAGTCTAGGCGAAAAAAAATCAACAGACAATCGGTAACTAAGGTACACTAGCAAACTAGAACAATATATAATCATATATATGATAAATTTTTTGGCATAATGTTTATCTCGAGTAAAGTGTTAAATATTCTTATTTTTCTAATTGTTAATTAGTAGTTGAATGTTATCTTCAACTGATTATAGTTTTAAAAATTTAGGGGAGCCTAATTAGTTTGATGATGATGGTGGTGACACTATATTAAGGATTTTAAAATTCCATAATTCTTTCAGTTCACAACCTCTTTCTACAGTTTCATCGTGGTCACCGTTGATGTTCTATGCAGCTCTTTATCCTATTCCAAGATGATCAACCACTACTTCAGCATTTATTATCGGATTATAGATGATGTTGGCAGGAAAACCAAAAGGATGTACTCAAATCATTGCTAGGGAATTGGGCCTCAAGATCGGGAGGGTGGAGATTAGAATGCGATAAATAAAGATCTGTTGTAATTTGTTTATCAAGTTAGCTATGAACTCGTATAGTCACATCATTGTGAAATAATCTTCGATCTGCTTCTTCTCTGATCTGGATCCATTACCCCTTGTGAAATAATACAATCAATGATCTTGGGGAAAGAAAATCCGCAGATAAGAATCTAAGCTACACAGGAAAAATACAAAGAACTCTAAGAACTAAAAGATGATGCGAATAAATCGTTGAGAGCTACTTTTGGAGCTGGAATGCAATTTCAAGATAAGAAAGAAATTGTGCAATTCTGTGAACTTAAGAGCCAAACCAATTCAATATCTGCTGTAATATCAAATACCTGCTAATTTGTGGTGGTACTTGTATGAAAAAGGTAAAACCTGTGGATCCTTCTTAAAATTCATATTTGGCAGGGGGTTTACATTATTACAATGCATCTATTGATTATTATAGACACATTAAAAATTCAACAACTTAATGTATAATTGTTTTTTTTAATAACCTATGAAGAGCTTATTCCGAAGACCCTGTTAATTCCGAAGACTTCAAGCAGAGGGGTCATTTTAGATAAATTGTAGTATGTCTACTAATTTGTTGGTTGCAATAGAAGCATTTTTTAGAGCAATAAAAGCCAAAGACCAAGACTCGAGAATTGAAAGATGTTGGGAATGAGTCTGTGAGCGATACTTTCATGCTAGAATGTAATTAAAAGAACATGAACTAAATTATGAAGTTTTCTAAACTTTATAACCTACAAAATGGGCTAGAAATGCATTTCAGTCTTGAAAAGGGTTTACTCCTTGACCTTCATAATGTTTTTATAAATCTTAAACAATCAATGGAAGGTCATGGAAGCGCAAATTTTTGCTGGTGTTGGAAAAAAAAGCTTGCAATAATGTTGATACAAGTTGTTAACATTTTAGTAAAAACCTTATTATAACGTCATGGAAGGAAAATGATTGCTATACATTGTCTAGATATATAATTGATATCTAATTTCTTATTCTTTCTTTTTTGGCAAGTGACGTTTAGATTTTACACTTGAAGTATTTAAGATGCGTAATGCTAGGAAACCCAAAATATCTCCCAAAAATTATACAAAATGACGTGGCTGACACATGACATGTTTTAATTTTGGGTTCTTTAGCATTTTTTATTTAAGATTTATTTAATTTATTTAACATGCGTTACCTATTCCGTTCACTTGTCGGGAGACTACCGGACTCTGCCATTATTTTGTTGGTAGCAATAATGCCCCTATTGTATTTTTAAATATGATATCAAGCCCCTAATTTAATTTGTTTGATTATGAGCTCAGCTTTTTGTCTTCTACAAAGTAAACCATTATCAAACTTATACAGGACATATGATTGTAACAGTTCACATCCTTAAGTTAGGCTAACTCTTGTAACTTGATATTTTACGGGTAAAATGGCTTAATCATAACTGAACTCAGCCCCAACTTGCAAGTGAATCACTGAACTCAAAAAGTTTGCTAACGGATCACTGAACTAGACATAACCTGCTATTTAGTCATTGAGCATTAAAATTTTTGCACAAACATTAACTCATCTTTGACTTTAACGGAATCCGTTAGTTTTTTTACTTTTTTTTAATTTTTTTGCTTAATTATGTTTAATTGGTTCTTGAGTGTTCTTCACTGTTCTTGAGTGTTAGCTTGTTGTCTGAGGATTGCGTACATATTTGTTCATAAATTTTTGAGTTTAATTCATAGTTGATCGGAAAACTTAAATTCCGGCACCAACTTAGTTGAATTCGGCGTTTAAGCCGTTGTTTGCATGTTTGAATAATTAGAATTGATTCATGGAGGCATAAGCTTCGATTTGTGCTAGTTTTTTTATCAAGCTTTGAGTTCAATTTTGGTGACTGAAAAATTGGAGGTCACCGGAGTAGTTGATGAACAGTGTTTTCCGTTCATTCCGTAAGTGCATGTTAACGGTAGTTACCTAAATGCAAGGTTTTATCAGTTTAATGAGTTGACTGCAACCTTTTTTAGTTCAGTGACTCACTTGCAAGTTGGGACTGAGTTCAGTTATGATTAATCCATTTTACCCGATATTTTACTGCACTGACTAGTTTATGGGCAATGTATCTGTTTTTATCTAAATAGGATCTCAAAAGTATACAATCCATTTTATTTCTATTTCACTCCAGTGCTATTCGAGCCCCATGTTTCCATTAGGTTGCTTTAGGGGAGGTCTTCTCATAAAAGATAAAATGTCTCTGTTCCATACGTCAATTGTGTTTTCTTGCAATCTGATGCTGAACTGTAGCACTTCTCAATCTATATATAGTGAGCTCACTTATAGGCCTCTCTGCCAGAGGCTTGTGTTAAAACCTAGCTCTAAAAAGCTCTATCTAACTGCTGCGGTTTACCATAGTTACATGAGCGTATAAAAGTGTGCATGCTACTTAAAAGTACAAGACTTTTTTACTGCAATGGAGCTTGTTAACCTGATTAAAGCCCATATTAAAAGATCGTGTCTCTCTTAGTAAAAAATCGAAAAGGAGGCAGCCAGAGATACTTTCGTACTATTCACATTGCAGTAACATTTATATACAAATTTATTCACACAAGAATAAAAGTAGAAAAACAATTGAAATCTTTATTAGTGAGACTAATTTGTTTTTTTTTTTTGCCAAAACTAATTTGTTTTTTTCATTTATAAATACAATCTCTTAATTATGTTAGGCCAAGAAACTTATTTAAGAACGAAATTAATGATGATGTGAATGAGTTTTGGGGAAGACTTGCAACAATCCTCTTTGTCCTACAAAATGGGCTAGAAATGTGTTAGGCCCACATTGTGCTGGACGAGACTTTTATTGAGATCATTTGAATTACTTTTTTGAACTGGACAACATCTGGACTAGACCCAAAATCTTCAGGACCAGTCCTCCTAAATAATTTCTCTGAACCCGTCATTGAACCTACCTTACTCACATACCTCTTTCTTACATAGAACTTAACTCTAGTAACTTTAAATCTAGTTATACTAACCAATTCTTTAGGTTATAAAGATGATCTTTATATATTTTATTATTCAAGCATTTTATAATTACACCATTAATTTATGTAAATTTTTGCAATGATAGATGAAATTAGAGCTAGGCAAGCTAGACTCCTCAGTTACAGATGCAACTTCTGTAACCGGATGGAAAGACTCTGCTACTGTTGTCTCCACAGGAGTGGGATGGGTTACAACAGTAGTTGACACAGGCACAGAGTCTCTAGTTAAAACTAGTGAATCCTCTGTGTTTGTGATGGTGTCATTAGGAGATGCCCCAGCATGCATTCCCTGACCATCTAAATGTGGTACCTGGGTGGTGAGCAAAGTGTCATGCACCAAGTCACTTGAATCCATTGGCTCATCAAGAGAAAAGAATTCTTGATGATCAATGCCTTGCTCCTCAATTGCTTGAGTTGCAGGCTCCAAAGAAATATGAGTGGTAGATTCTGGAAGAGGAGTGTGTTGTAGATTAGATTTTGGCAACTCCCCCTTAGAGATAGAAGGAGTTTCAATTGTGATGTGCTCTCCACTCAGTGTTGTGCCAGCCTTATCACTCCCATGTGCTGACTCTGTACAAATAGGTGCATTGGGGAGGATGCTTGATTCTATAGATGCACCCTGTTGAGAAAATACATCTAGTGAGCTGTTTGCCCCTGATTTTACAACTTCAGCCATTTGGGTGACTAAAGAGGTGGTTTTAGATTTCTTCTTGTTCTTTAGGCTAATGATAGGTGACTCAGTTTCCTCACCTCCTAAACCTAGTTCTACAGCCAAGGCTGCTTCAGTTAAGATGGTTAAAGGTTCAGAAGCAACCTGTTTTCTCTTCTTTTTACTAACATCACCCTTTTGAGAGGATGATGCAGTTGGCTCTCTGTTTGGTAGAGTGTTTGTCTGAGAGGGTTGGTTAGCAAGCCTTGGGTTAGCATTGTGTTCTTCTTGCTTAGGCTGTGCTAACTGAGACTTAGACTCAAATATTGGCATGTTGTGGGGGTAAGACCTAAACAAACCCTCCATGTGGGGAGTTATTTTAAGCCTTACATCCACATCATTCCTAGTCTCCAAGTTACCAAAAATAAGTTTGGTCATGGACCTAGGATAACCTATTTTACATTTATCTAATCCAGGCAATTCAATCAATGAAGCATTTTTAAAATTAAGTACTGATTGAATAAAGCGGGGAAAGAAAATTTCAGTACCTCTCTTGGATGTGTTCTTACCAAGTCTCCCATATAGCTCTTGTATGATGAGATGTCCAACATCTATCTTGGCTGATAGTGCACCCTTGATGTAAGATTCAGACAGCCATCGAACAAAGCACTTGAAATTAGCATTTGGTGCTTCCACATCACTGGTAATTGCGATGAAATTGGTTTGGGATGGTATGGTGAGTTGACTGTTTGCCATTTGGGTAGAGAAGAGAAGAGAATTAAGGTTGAAGAAGAAATTCGCAGTTAGGGTTTTCAGAGGTTTTAAGAGTTTAGATGCTTGAGAAATCGAACGAAATGAGTTGAACAGTTGTGAAATTGTATATATGTGAGTGACTTGAGTTGTAGATTAGATATAAGTTTGGTATGGACAAGACAGTCATTCGAGAAGTATAAAACAACTATTCGATAAGTCAAGAAAGGCTTATTCGATATCTCAAGCAGTTTGTAACTCACAGCTGGAAGTTATTTAACTCAGAAAATAATTCTAAGCTAAATAAAATATGTTTTTATGAGCGAAATGAAATTTTGAATATAAATCCAAAAAGCGATTAAGTGTCAGCGGGAAATCAGCCTTTTCAAATGATTCGATAACTCAAATAGAGTATTCGAGAACTCCATCATTAGAGAACTAAAATACTCTATTCGAGAACTCAGAGTGTGCTATTCGATTTCTCCAAAAGACACTATTCGAGAACTCAGGAGGGTTCTAGATAGGCCTATTCGAGAACTCGAGCCATGACAAAACAATGAACCATTCGAGAAGTCTGACTTATCGAACTATACTTTTCACTCATAAAATTCAACTTTCACTATCTTTTAAAATTTACCAGAAATATTCACTGAAGAATATTCTACTAAATTAAATAGTGATTCTCTCAAAATTTCACAGAAATTTCAAGCTAGAGATGTATGATTTTCAACATATGCAGCATTGTGGAATAATTATAAATCATAATCCAGCCAATACTTACTTCAAAAATATTGAGCATTTGATAAAGTAAGTATTTACTGCTGCAACAATCTAGTTGATAGATTCACTTAGCTAGAATTTGAAGAATTCAGCATTCCAATCTCACTAACCAACCTTGTGAAGGTGGCTTCATCTAATGGCTTAGTTAATATGTCAGCTAGTTGTTTCTCTGTGGGAACATAATGTAACTCAATGGTTCCATTAGTTGCATGCTCCCTTATGAAGTGATATCTGATGTCAATGTGCTTTGTTCTAGAATGATTGACAGGATTGGAAACTATAGAGATTGCACTTGTGTTGTCACACATGATTGGAATTCTTTCCAACACAAGTCCATAATCTCTAAGTTGGTTTCTGATCCAAAGCACTTGAGCACAGCAACTTCCAGCAGCTATGTACTCAGCTTCAGCTGTGGAAGTTGACACAGATTGTTGTTTCTTGATGTACCAAGAGACTAAACTTTGTCCAAGAAACTGGCAGCTACCTGAGGTGCTTTTCCTATCCACTCTGCATCCAGCATAATCAGCATCAGAATAACCAATCAGATTGAACCCTGTGTCCTTAGGATACCATAATCCCAAGTTTGGTGTGCCCTTCAGATATCTGAAAATCCTCTTTATTGCTATCATATGTGATTCCTTTGGATTTGATTGAAACCTTGCACACAAGCATGTTGCAAACATGATGTCTGGCCTACTAGCAGTGAGGTAGAGTAGAGAACCAGCCATGCCTCTGTAGATTGAGATATCTACCTTCTTGCCCTTACCATCTTCATCTAACTTGGTGGCAGTGGCCATGGGTGTAACACCCCCAGATCCGGGGTCAGGGATCTGGTGGTTACGGTCTTACATCCATTCATAATACTTGACTTGAGTCCACAATAAATAAATCACATGCTGTGACCCCATAATAATTACCACTCATACACGCAACAGTTATAGTCCCAGAGATGAAATTGAAATAAGTCTTACATTAAAGGGTTACAAATAAAAGTTATTACAATCCCCAAAGGATAACATCATAAGTTTAACAGTTTTGCCGTTGATTACATTAGTTATACATATAGTTAAACAGGAAACAAAAGCTGTCTAACTAAGCTACCTCAGCAATGGCGGCTAGCATCTCAGCGGGTAGTCCGGTTGGTCGGGTAACCAGCTTGCGCCGAGTGCGCCTGACGCGAGCCATCTGTCCTAGCTGTTCTTGTGACATAATGTGAACAAAGCAAGGGTGAGCGAACGCCCACCAACAATAATATATAACTGCACAATAATATATAACAGTTCAAAAGTATCTTTTAAACCATATGCCATGCATTTACGGAAATGATGCCAGTATAATATGAACGATGAAGTTACAAGGTAACTTAAAGTATTTGTTTGTAGAAATATCTGTTACATCAAAAGTAAGCGAGATATTCTCATTGTTATTAAGAAGAGGAACTTGCATGAAAAGGTTGCAATTCCAGTTATGAACACTTTTCCAGCTCTGCCAACAGTAATCATGTTGCAGGAAATAAATAAGTTTGGATGATGAACCAATGATGGAGTATTCACCGCGCCCGCTGTTCCAATCTTGATGATCATTCGAGATCGTACAGCTCAATTTAGATTTACTACCGGTAGAAGGAAGAACTGACGGCTTTACTTGTACCGCCTTACTAGGTCTCCCCGGCCAACGGTTGGGCCAAAGGGGATGGACCGGCGCTATTCAGCCTCTTACATGACTCCTAGTTCAAATAGAATTCATGATTCTGAATGTAACATTCGTCCCCCTTTCCCCAAGTATAATACTTGTTGATAAGACTCCACAAAGTAGTCGTATCTAGTTGGAGAGGAAAATTCACCAATAACTTCCAAGCTATTGCTTGGTAACGAATCTCAACTTGTTCCAACGATCTTACCCCTCGAAATATGAGAAGGTAAACAACGACTTAATAAGTCAATAGCACCCGAGTTGAGAGTGAAGAGAATACTTTATGACCGGGAAGTCGACAAGATAATTAACATTTTCCAAGTAAGGTTCCCTTATTATTAGGGAGATAGACTCAAAGAAGAATGATGTCTGAGAACCTTTCTTGATATATGATTAATAATAATATGACTCCGAAATATTTTCTGTAATAACCGAAGAAGATAAACCTTATCGAGGTTATTCTAAGTATGGAATAAATATTCAGAGAATATTTATTGAATTAAAATATTTTATAGAATATTTAGGAATATGAAAGAATATCTTTAATCAGAGTATTTCTCAAATAATCCTTGAAGAAATATTGAGAGAATATTTATTGCATAATTAAATATTCAAATGAATATTCAAAATAATATTCATTAATTAATAAGACCTGAAAGGAATATTTAAAATATTTAAAATAATATTCGATGATTAAATAGAACCCTGGATGAATATTCAAAATAATATTCATAATTAATTAGGAATTTAAATGCTTATTGAAAAAGTAATATTCATTTAATGAATAATATTCTAAATGAATATCAAGTAATATTCATTTAGTACTCCAAGCTTTAAAGGAATATTCGAGATAAGACTCGATAAATAAATCAAGCTTCAGATGAACATTAAAATAATATTCATCAGGTAATTAATATCTCAAATGAATTTTCAAAAGTAATATTTATTTAATAAAATAATATTCCAAATGAATATCCAAATAATATTCATTTAGTAGTCTCATCTTTAGAAGAATATTCGAAATAATAATCGATAATCAATTCGACTCTGAATGAATATTGAAAAATATTATTCGTCGAATGGTTACATTCAAATAATTATTTGAAGTAAGGATCGTTAAATATATAATCTCGAACGAATATTCAAATAATATTCGTCTCCCAAATAATAGAAAATATTTACTTAAATATTTTCCTCCGAGGTAATCTCGATATGTCAAGAAATATTGAATCCCGGTCTATATCTGATGAATAAGATGTATACACCCTTCTCTGAGGGTCTTACAATAACCGGCTTATAATTGATACGATAGCTATCTAATTTATAAGCCAATAAACAATCAGGGAACAAGCATAACGATATAACTTGAAAGTAGGCATGCATGCTATGACATATGTATAACAGAAAACATATTAATATATATATATATATATATATATATATATATATATATATATATATATATATATATATATTCAATCACAACAACAGCCTAAAAGAAGGGAATTGAAACTTGCCTGGTAGCCGAGTACGGTAAGGGGTAGTGGTAGCGGGTCCCGGTTCAGCTTGGTGATCTATAAATAGCCAAGGCATTCGGGATTAATTACTTAACATCTTAAAAGTTAAGTTATACTTAAATCGAAACACGTTCTCGAGTTATCTCGTTATACCCCTCTTAGTGGATTCCTTTTTATCACTGATCCGACCCGACATTCGTTCGTTAATACGACATGTCACTGTACTTATACTTGGGACATACTTAAGTCATACAAGTTCTAAGGTCGATCGTTATGAACCAATATTATACTCCGAGTTTTATCGCCCGTTTTCTAAGTGTTTTACCGAACTTATAAAAGAGTCGTCTTTTAGGGGTTCGTTCGCGTTTAACCTCGACTCGAACATTTTTAATAAATCGAAAAATGATCCTTTTGACATACGGTTTTCTTTCACACCTTCCTTTTTACCTCTAGTATTTATTTACCAAGATTCGCCATGTCGTTACATAGTTTACGAGGGTTGAATTTCAGTTACGAACTTTCGTTTACGGATTCGAACTACTTTTAGTAAATCGGTCATAAATCCTAAACCGTAAGTCTGTTTCACGTGATCTTTATATCAAAACGAAGCTTAGAACATTACCTATCCTATCATGGCAGATAAAAGCTTCTGGACAGTAGGTTTTTGACACGTAAAATGGCATACAAAACATGGTATTGTAAAATCGGGCATTATAACGGCTGTAAATCGAATATCTACCAATTTCAAATCTTCCCATAAACATGGTATGTTAGGCCGAATACACAAATAATAATCAACTTTGTATGAGAGATTAACAAGTAAAAGCGTTTATGCACTTAAAAAACTTCTGGTATTTCAAACCCTCTTCGTGATGTAAAATATCACAAAGAGCTGCTAGGTTACAATAATGATAATTCGTTATCGATACCCTTCTAGGGTTAACCTATCTGTATTTATATAACATACAGCTACGATACAATCTCTAATTGATATTCCTAATAATCAGCTATACAATGATATCAATTACAGATTGTCACACGTCTCCTATGTCAACTCGATCTCTTTGATAGCTATCCAATCTTCAAAGATATCGCTTCCATAATTAATCTTTAATCACTGTTGAACAGTAGACGCACTTCCTCCAGACAGAGTTTAACAAACTCTGTCGAGCTTCCAACTGTCAGAGTTTACACAAACTCTGACTGCTTCCAGCTAAACTCTGATAACTCCCTGTAACACTTAAACACTGATCAAAACACATCAATTATATTTAACAATCTCCCCCAACTTGTTCATTATCAAAAATGTACAAGTTAATGACAATAATTGATGATGTCAAAACAAATGATAAATACAGTGTTTATACAGATTCAGAGTTTAAGCTTAAAGACTATAGAGAATAAGAAAATTCTTACAGAACTTTAATCTCTAATCATTTCAAGATCTGGCATGGTTCTGAGATAATCAATCAGCAATCTTCTTTCTGCATTTTCAAGTTCAATCTTCATTGCTTCTTTGATTTCTCTGAGTTGAGGATCATTTTCATCTGTTTGGTAAATAGCAGCCCTAAGATCATAAATCTTGTTTCTTCTCATTTCATTACCCAGTCTGATAAATCTGTCTTTTTCTGCCTGAGTATTGAAGTCAAGTACTGTGATTCCCAAATCAGTTTTTAACTTTGCAGTACCTTTCTTCATTTCAATGAGATTGCCTTGGTAATCCCTGTACTTAGGAATGTATCTGCTGTTGTATTTCTGTCCTCTAATAGCCAGATTCTGAGTCATCTTCTGTCTTAGAACATTAGCAACAGATTGAGTCCTTCGACTATTCACCTTGAGAAGATATAGAACATACTCTAGTTCTTCCCAATATTTCAAGCTGATATCATTCTCACCAACTTTGAATACTGTCCCATCAGCCATGAAGTAAAGAAGAAAATCTTTGTCTAAACTCTTCTGATGAACCAACTGCACTGATTCCAGTCTATCCAAGCTCTCTTGAGGAACACCACGACCTGGAACAGCCAGTGAAGATGGATCTCTGGGACCAGTATATTGCCTTCTGTCTCTATGTGAACCTAGTCCAGCCTTATTATTTCCAATCTTGCCAGATAAAGCTTTTCCATCAGAAATATTCATTGAGACTCCAGATAACTCATTTGGATCAGAAATTGTTCCTTTGCCAAAAACAGATTTCAACTGAGAAGATAGAGGTTTAAACACAACTTGTGTAGCAACAGAGGTTGTATCTTTCTTCTTTGAATCTTCTCCTTCCATAGCAATGCCTTTCAGCTTGTGTTTATCTTCAGCTTCTGTTGATTTCTTAGATAAATGTGATCTTTGATCAGCATCAACATTTTCCTTGATCACAACGCCTTTAAGAACAGGCCTAGGAGCTTTTTCTTTTTGTACCTTGTCAGACTTTAAAGCTTTAAGATGTTCTTCATGTAAACTCTTTTCCTCAGCTTCAATGTCTTCAATCGTTACTCCTTCCTCATTCTCTTCAATGAATAACTTAGCAGCCAACTCTTCATCAGTTTGTGGATTTGGAAATAACAGTAAACTCTTGGTCCTTGAAGTTCCTTGAGTATCAGTATTTCTCCCAACAGACTGTGATTTGGATGACTTACTAGTTCTCAGAGTTTGAACCTCCTCAGCCTTTTTCTTTCCTTTGTCTTTGTTACTTGCCCCTCCATCTCCAGAACTATCCCTTCTGACAACTCTCTCCCCCTTTTTGACATCATCAGGCATAAGGATAGAAGTAATTAACTCCAGAGAGGTAGCAATAGAATCATTTTTAGCAGATAAATCAGACTGATTCTCTTCAACTTTACTCAGTCTGGCAAGGATATTGTCTTGAGCTTTAGAGAATTTTGTAGTCACTAGTTTTGAATGTGTTTCCATTTTCATCTCTCTAGCTACAACCTCATTTCGCAAAGAAGTGATTGCCAAATTAGTATCATCAAATCGTCTATCCAGAGTTTTAACTTGAACTATAGTTGCTTTCAAGCAAGAAAGAATCTCTGGATTAGAGATAGTATCAGCACTTTGCTTAACAAACGTAGCTGCTCTTCTTGATGGAAAAATACAATCTTCTTTGTACCATTCAGCAGCATTCTTGGCAAATTGTGCTCTTTCAACTTCATGAGAAGAACAAGGTTGAGAAAAAGGTGTATGTTTATCATCAGTTTGTACTGGTGCACTCAGAGAAGTATCAGAGTTTACACTACTGTCACCTTCAGCTTCAACACTTGTAGCTTTAACTGGTTCATCTTCAGCCATAGATTTAGCAATATCTTCTGTAGGCTTTTGAGGATTTTCTTCATGTTGCTCAGGCTCAGCAACAGGCATTGACTGAGAAGTTACTTTGGTTGCCTGATCAATTTCTTCACCTTCTTCAACAGTGTGGTGAGCATCAGATATTATCTCAGTATGAGATGCCACAGCTTCAGAAGGTACAGATGTAAGTTGATCAACTACACCAATATTAGAAATAGACTCAGAAAATGGCATAAATGAATCAGGAACAGCATTTATTGGAGAAACACCATCTCTTGCATCCTCTTCTGCAGACATTTTATCCTCTGCAGGCATTACATCTTTCTCAATCTCAACAGAAGGTGTTTCTGTGAAACAACCTCTGGAGCTTCAATATCTTCATCCACAGAATCAGAGAATATCACTCTTCTTCGTTTTGCTAGAGGTACATTATCTGAATCCTCTTCACAAGGTGGTGACTTAGGCATGTTTGCTCGAGCTTTCAGTCTCTTCCCTTTTCTAGTGTAAACAGCTTCAGGAGACTTTCGTTTTGATTGCCTCTTTGTCTCTTCTGCCTGTCTTAGACTTGCATGTCGTGCAGCAAGTGCTTTCTTAACACCTTGAGATTTAGACTTTGATGTTAATGGAGAATCAGAGTTTGAGTTTGAAGTGGGTGAAGATTGCTTTGCAGGTGATTCAGTGTTTGGTTCTGTTTGAGGTTCAGGGTGTGGTTCAGGTTGTTGTGGTTCTTGTTCAGATTCATCTTGTTGTGGTGCATCGTGTTGTGGTTCCTGTTGGTCGTGTTGTGGTTCTTGTGGTTGATTTAGAAAATTTCGTAGAGCAAGAGGCATGATAAACTCAGGAAGATTTTCTTTACCAACATCCTTGTTAGTCATATCAGAGAATATGCGCTTATTGACTCTAAAAGGATCAACTTTATCAGTTTCATCAATTTCAAGACCAGGTACACATGCATTGAACATCATTTGACAGAAACGAGCATAGTAGACAGTGGTAGACTCTGACAATTTATCACCCAAGTTCATCAAAACATATCGACCAAAATCAAAATTAATACCATAGAGCAGAGAATACCCGATATGAAGACTATCCATTGGAATGGCATCCCAGTTTGTGACTTTCTTCTGGAATGTTCTTGTTATGCAATCAAAGAAGAAATTCCATTCCTTTCTTAGATTTGGTCGCTTTATACTGCCTAGCTTGTCAAGAGATTCCATGTAACCTATCTCTTGTAGCATATCTCTCAGATAACTTTCATTAACCAGAGCATAAGAAGTATGTGTGTCAAAACCCATCGTATCTCGTACAGTCTGTGGAGTAATCACATGGTCTTGGTCGTCATAGGTGAAGATAATGGTAGGAGTTCCACTTTCTCCTCCATCCACATAAACTGAGTTCTGCCAGAATGAAGCAATTTGAGACGCAGAAAGAATAGCAGGTCCAGTCAGAGCTTGTCCAATCTCTGAATCTCTCAAAAAGTTCTGCATGAGATGAAACGATTCTGGAACGCGTTCATGATAGAGTGGAGCTTCATAGTTATTAGGAACAAACCGTAAGCCAAGAGCAGTGAATGCTTTAGATGCCATTGAGTTAAGAATTTCCAAGAATTTCCAAAAGATATGAATGTAGGAAAGGTGTTTGCGTGAGTGCCCAAGAGAAAAATAAGAAAACTGTGAGAGTAAGAATAAAGCAAACTCGTTTGGACACAAAAGTGATTAAATTAATAAAAACTCAATCTCTTATGTAACAAACACTCAATCAGTTCCTTGATTAATGTGTAGTGAGACGCGATAATAGGTAAGTGGGACACATTAAAGGCGAGTGGGTCATGTGCGCCTATTTTTAAAAAGAGTATATTAAAATTAAAACATTAAAATATTTGATTTTAACAAAAATCAAATAATACTCTTTTAAAAATATCTGGACCCAAGTAAAATCAGAATTTGAAACGTTTACCTGTTGCCTTTAATAACCAGAATACGAAGCGATTAAGGACTTCGTTCTTACCCATCTCTATTTAAAGCCTAGAGACTTGATCAGATTATTTCATTAAACCTTTAACCTTTCAGTCTCCCCTGTAAAATCACAAACCTTTCAAACCAAATACTCTTGAAAAACAGTGGCTAACCTTACCATCAAAGAGAAAAACCTTCATCTTGTCGAAAATAGAGACATCTTCAGCTATACTCGTGAAGAGTTTGAAGCGTTTGAGTGGGATAGACAGCTTGAGACGCTGTGGCTGCAAATGGATGCTGGTCTGGAAGAGCTCGAGAGAGAGAAACCTGCAAGGGTGATCGACATCGATGCTGCCCTCCAAGCAACATTGGCATGGCTCTCCTCGAAGGCATCCTTATCCACCACCACCAACCATTGTTAATGAATATGTCAGCAAAAATAACCTTATCCCTTCAACTTCCACCCAAATAAAGTGGCAAAGATGGGATCTGGGAATTTTTGCTAACAATGGAGTGGTGTGGACGGACCTTTTACTTTCCTGTTGAATAGATTAGCAGATAGAAAGAACAAAAATATGTAATATTTGCTTGTAATCTCTTTCTTATTATCAATGAAAATTTTGCTTTTCTAATCATATTCATTGTGTTCTGCAACTGTTATTTGAGTTATATGAACTGTTCTTCAAGAAAATGCATCAAGAAAAGAATATGAAAACTAATTAAAGTAATCATATAAAGAACACATTCATAAACTATCCACTGATTAACAGTTGTCAAAAACCCTACTTACTCCAAGACTTTCAAATTGTCCAAGTGAAAATTTACCTTAGAGTACAAATCACGAATCAACAGCGTTTGTCAATTCTCCAACTTTATCATCGAAACCCTTTCATAAATTGCACAGTTGTGAATATGTGTGTGTGTGAAGCAGAGTTTACTAAGTCCATTTTTAGAGCATCTAATTTTTCATAAAATCCATAAAGTAAATCAATAAACACTGGATGCACAAACTGTCATAGTAAACACTGACTGTATGATGAAAGCTAAACTCTGAAGTACTCATAACTATATACACATTTTTTTTCATTTTTTTTTTCATTCATTTTTTTTTTATTTTATACCCTCTTTATATACACATTTTTTTTTCATTTTTTTTTTTTCATTTTTTTTTTTTCATTCCAGTAATCAGAGGTTGGAACCAGTCACCAAAAATTCAAAAATTTTAGCCCTTTATCATTTTGATAAGTTCCTGGGTCATCCTAGTATTTAACTAGTCACCAAAAATCAGAGAATTTTAGCACATATTATATACCAATAGGTTCCTGGGTCATCCTAGTATCCAACATAATCTCAAAGGAGTATAACAACCTATATACACTTTCTTTGGGGTATTGCAGTAAACATTTTATTTTATCAGAGTATAACTAACAGAGTTTAGAGTTCATCAACATCAGTAGTTCTTCATGAAAGGTAATGCACACAGTATTTATAGACTCAGAGTTTAGGACAAAATAAACTAAGAGATGCTATAAATATGAGCCAGTATCATGCTGTGTTAACTTTCTGCACAATCTAAGATTAGATCTCAATAACTCAGAAAGATTCATGATTAATTGCTGAGAATCATGCTTCATACAAATTTCTTCATTGGTGTTTTCATTCAGACAAAAATCAACTCAAAGTTCACAGAGTTTATCAAACTTATTAACAGTGTATGACATATATACATTCGATATCTCAAAGACTCAATATGCTATTCGATATCTCAGGGATTCGATATGTCAAAATGCTCTATTCGATATCTCAAGGAGTCCCAGAGAAAAGAGCTATTCGAGAAGTGATTCGATATGTCAAGATAACACTATTCGAGAACTCAGAGTTATCGATCAAGTCAACTCCAGTTCTCGAATCACTCACTTAGTCACTTCTCGAATACATTCTTGAGGACAAAATATGACAGAGTTTAACAGAGTATGCATAACAGAGTTTAATCAACAGAGTTCACTTAGTATTTAACCAATCAGGAAATATGATTAATACATCACATAAGTAAAGTTTGAATCTAACCAACATTTCTAGTCAGAACCAGAGATCATTCCTAGTTCATTAACCAGCCTTGTAAATGTAACTTCACTCAATGGTTTAGTGAAGATATCTGCAAGCTGTTGTTCTGTAGAGACAAAATGTAGTTCAATATTTCCTTCTTCCACATGTTCTCTGATGAAGTGGTACCTTATGCTGATGTGCTTGGTCATTGAATGTTGTACTGGATTACCTGTCATAGCAATAGCACTTTGGTTATCACAGTAAATAGGTATATTACTGTACCTCAATCCATAATCCAGCAATTGATTCTTCATCCATAAGATCTGTGCACAACAGCTACCAGCTGCAATATACTCTGCTTCAGCTGTAGATGTGGAGATTGATTTCTGTTTCTTGCTGTACCAGGAAACAAGTCTGTCACCAAGAAATTGACAACTTCCACTAGTGCTCTTTCTGTCTACCTTACAGCCTGCAAAGTCTGCATCGGAATACCCAAGTAGCTTAAAATCTGATTCTCTGGGGTACCACAGACCTAATGATATGGTGCCCTTGAGATACTTGAAGATTCTTTTCACAGCTGTCAGATGTGGCTCTCTAGGATCTGCCTGAAACCTTGCACAAAGACAGGTTGCATACATGATGTCAGGCCTACTAGCTGTCAAGTATAGAAGAGATCCTATCATGCCCCTGAAGTTTGTCATATCCACTGAAACTCCTGTGTCTTTGTCCAGTTTAGTTGCTGTTGCCATGGGAGTTGATGCAGATGAACAGTCAAGCATACCAAATTTCTTGAGAAGATTTCTGGTGTATTTTTCTTGATTAATGAAAATTCCATCTTCTGTTTGTTTCACCTGTAGGCCTAGAAAGTAACTAAGCTCTCCCATCATGCTCATTTGATATCTGGACTGCATGAGCTTGGCAAACTTCTTACAGAGTTTATCATTAGTAGACCCAAAGATGATGTCATCAACATAAATTTGAACTAAAAGGAGGTCACTTCCTTGGTTGAAATAAAACAGAGTTTTGTCAATTGTACCTCTGTTGAATCCACTTTCTAGAAGAAACTGAGCAAGTGTCTCATACCATGCTCTTGGTGCCTGCTTAAGTCCATATAGTGCCTTATCTAGCCTGTAGACATAATCTGGATATTTGGGGTCCACAAATCCTGGTGGTTGTTCAACAAACACTTCTTCTTCAAGCTTTCCATTCAGAAAAGCACTTTTCACATCCATCTGGAACACTTTGAATTTCTTGTGAGAGGCATATGCTAGAAAAATTCTGATTGCCTCCAATCTTGCTACTGGAGCAAATGTTTCATCATAATCTATTCCTTCCTGCTGTGAATAACCTTTTGCTACCAGTCTAGCCTTGTTCCTTGTGATAACACCTTCACTGTCAGTCTTTTTTCTGAAAACCCATTTAGTACCAACAATAGATCTGTTCTTTGGCCTTGGTACAAGGGTCCAAACTTCATTTCTTTCAAATTCATTTAACTCTTCCTGCATTGCTGTTATCCAGTCTGCATCTTGAAGAGCTTCTTCCACTTTCTTTGGTTCATTTTTAGACAAGAATGCATGAAATAGACATTCACTTGCAGTAGCACTTCTTGTCTTTACTTTTGCATCTGGATCACCAATTATCAAATCAGGTGTATGTGATTTAGTCCATTTCCTAGCAGAAGGCAAATGACTTCTATCATCATGTGATCCTCCCCCTTGATCCATGCTCTCCTGATTCTGTTGTGATCTATTTTCGTTTTCTGAGACTCCCCCTGAACTTGACTGTCCAGAGTCAGAATTTGAATTTTCAGAGTTTGAAGCATCAGAGTTTGCAATCTGAGAACTAAAGTGATCATGGAATCAATACATGTTTCTTTTGATGATAAGAAGATAACTGGACTTGAAGACAAAGACGAATATGATCAACTGAACTTTGAAAATGAAGTTTTAAACTCTGATGAAGGAAACACTGATGAAACAATTCTGACAGACTCTGTTGAAACAAACTTTGAACCTCTACTGGTAAATTCTGGAGAAACTTCTCAGTCACAACAAAGAGGAGAACCAGTTGAGGGGGAGCATGATCAAGATGAAGACTCAAACACTGATACTGAGTCAACTGAAAAATCTGGATCAAGCTCTGATACCACTTGTTAGGCCGAATACACAAACACAACAATAATCATGTCAGAAATTCCTCCACCAACACCTACTGTTTCTGAAAAGGCTCCTACTACTGTGAGTCGTTATGAACCAATCAGGGTTCCTATTCTGAGGCCATTAGAGTATGCTATGTGGAAGGTCAAGATGACTATGTTTCTGGAGGCTACAGATCCAGAATATCTGGACAGGATTTATGAAGGTCCTCACAATCCTACAAAGCTATCTGTTGTAGTTGCTGGTGAAGCAGCAAAAATGGTTCCAAAGGAAAAGAAGGACATGACTCCTGAAGATCTATCATCAATTGCTAAGGATGCAAAAGTTAGGCATTTATTACATAGTGCCTTAGACAATGTCATGTCTAACAAAGTCATTAACTGCACCACTGCAAAAGAGATATGGGATGCACTTGAAGTCAGGTGTCAAGGAACTGCAGCTATTAAGAAGAATAGGAGAAACATACTCACACAAGAGTATGAGCATTTTGAGGCTAAGCCTGAAGAGACCATGACAGAAACATTTGATAGATTCTGTAAACTGATTAATGATCTGTCATTGGTCAACAAAGAGTATGATCTAGAAGACTCGAATCTCAAGTTTCTTCTTTCTCTACCTGAAAAGTGGGATGTGAAAACAACCACTATTAGAGACAACTATGATCTTGCTGAAACAGAGATTGATGAAATTTATGGACTGCTCAAAACTTATGAATTGGAAATGGAGCAGAGAAACAGGAGATCAAGTAGAAAAGGAAAGTCAGTTGCTCTTAATGTTGAAGAGAAGCCTCAGAAGAAAGAGGCATCAAGAAGGAAAATGAAGGGAAAAGCTTTGGTCATACATTCAGAAAGTGATTCACCAAACTCTGATTATGATTCAAACTCTTCTGAATCATCTGACTCTGAGGATGATGAAGAAGAAATGAGAAAAATGGCTGTGCTGATGGTGAAAACTTTCAAGAAAATGGGCTTCAAGAATTTCAAGAAAGGAAAAAGGTTTTCTAGGGATTCAAATGAAGACAGGAAAAGCTACAGGAAGTCTGATAAGAGAGATTCTAAAGGGAAGAAGGATAAGTCTGAAATTCAATGCTACAAGTGTAAGGAGATGGGTCACTATGCTCCTGAGTGCAAGAAGGGTAAAACTGGAAAGGTACTCTACACTAAAGGCAGAGATTGGGCAGATACTTCAGATTCTGATGAAGAAGTGAACTATGCTCTCATGGCTACTACTGAATCAGAATCTTCTGAAAATCAGGTACCTCCAACTACCTATGCTTATAATATTGATGACATTGCTCAATTAAGAATTTTTCTTAAGTCATTGCATATAAGTTATAGGGATCAGACTTTAGAAAATGAGAGGATAAAAGCTGAAAATTCTGAACTTAAAGAGAGAAATAAACTTGTTGAAGAGAAACTTGAAAACATGCAACAAGTTCAGAAAGAGAGAGATGATGCTGTTTTCAAAGAACAGATTTTGCTTCAGAAATATAAACAACTAGAATCTGAGTTGGAGGAAGCAAATAAGAAAATTAGGACTTGGACTAATTCTGGAAAGGACACTCAACAGATTTTTCAAACAGACACTGTTGGTCTAGGTTATAATGAGGAAGATGAACTTAGATTTCAAAATCAAGTTAAAGTCAGAACTAAATTTGTTCATGGAACCAGTAAATTTTTGTCTGAGAATGAAAAAGAAGCTGTCAAAAGAAAACCAGTAAAAACTAGTGTTAATCAGGTTAATATTGGTTCAATGACAGATAAACAACTCAAACATAAACTGAAGGAGTTAAAATCTGTTGAGAAAAAGAAAGTGTCAAACAAGAACAGAAATGGAAAAGTAGGCATCACTTCAGGAAATAAACCAATGCTTGCTAGTTATGCTCCAAGAAAGACATGTCATAACTGTGGTAGCACTAAGCATCTTGCAAATTTCTGCAAGAAAAATAAAAATATAAATTCTTTACCTACAAAGTCTGAGGTAAAGAAGGATTCTGCTAGAACTAAGCCACAGACTCTATGCACACACTGTGGAAGCACTTGGCATTCCATCTATACTTGCAGAAAATATCATGCTATCTATCATAATTACTATGAACTGAAACCCAATCTAAAATGGGTTAAAGTTGATACTGAAAGTGCAAACACTGATACTGTTAGCTCAAACTCTGATAATGTTAATTCCGCTGCAAAAGCTAACAAAGTTAAGAATGCCAAAGGATCCAAGCAAGTCTGGATCCTTAAAACTAATCCTCAGTAATTGTTTGTGATTGCAGGGTAACAGGGAGGCAACCCTAGTCGTGGACAGTGGATGTTCAGGACACATGACTGGAAATAAAGCCCTGCTATCAGAGTATGAGGAGAAGGCTGGCCCAAAAGTTTCCTATGGTGATGGCAATATAGGAAGAACATTGGGATATGGCAATATCAATCTTGGAAATGTCATCATCGACAATGTAGCTCATGTCCCAGGACTCAAGCATGACCTGCTATCTGTGAGTCAAATCTGTGACAAGGGATATCATGTAGATTTCCAACCTGAATATTGTGAAGTTATCAGTAAATCTACAGGAAAGGTTGTTCTAGTTGGTCACAGGCAAAACAACATTTATGAAATCAAGCTTTTGATAGACTCTGTTGGAAAAGCTGTTTGCCTGTCTACAAGAATGTCTAGTGAAGAGAGTTTGAAGTGGCACAAGAAACTCTCACATTTGAACTTGAACAACATAAATGAATTGATTAGAAAGGATCTTGTAAGAGGACTCCCAAAGACCTTGTTAAATGTTGATGGCCTATGTGACTCATGTCAGAAGGCTAAACAAAGGAAGTCATCTTTCAAGAGCAAAACAGAATCTTCTATCACTGATCCTCATCATCTTCTTCATGTTGATCTATTTGGTCCAGTAAATGTTATGTCTATTGCAAGGAAGAAATATGCTTTAGTCATTGTTGATGAATACACTAGATTCACCTGGGTGTATTTTCTAGCAAAGAAGGATGAAACTGCATCAACTCTGATGGAGCATGTGATGCTTCTGGACAAAGGATCAAGCAACAAAGTGAGAATCATCAGAAGTGATAATGGAACTGAGTTCAGAAATGCAACAATGGAAGAATTCTGCAAGGACAATGGAGTGAAACAAGAATTTTCAGCACCTGGTACACCACAACAAAATGGTGTAGTTGAGAGGAAAAATAGAACATTAATTGAAGCTGCCAGAACTATGCTTGATGAAGCAAAATTGCCAACTTATTTCTGGGCAGAAGCTGTTCAAACTGCTTGTTTTACTCAAAATGCAACACTGATCAATAAGCATGGAAAGACACCATATGAGATGGTGAAGAAAAAGAAGCCTAACCTGAAATACTTTCATATTTTCGAGTGCAAATGTTTCGTTTTGAAGACTCATCCAGAACAGTTGACCAAGTTTGAGTTAAAGGCAGATGAAGGAATTTTTGTTGGCTATCCACTGTAAACAAAGGCATTCAGAGTTTACAATCTGAGAACTAAAGTGATCATGGAATCAATACATGTTTCTTTTGATGATAAGAAGATAACTGGACTTGAAGACAAAGACGAATATGATCAACTGAACTTTGAAAATGAAGTTTTAAACTCTGATGAAGGAAACACTGATGAAACAATTCTGACAGACTCTGTTGAAACAAACTTTGAACCTCTACTGGTAAATTCTGGAGAAACTTCTCAGTCACAACAAAGAGGAGAACCAGTTGAGGGGGAGCATGATCAAGATGAAGACTCAAACACTGATACTGAGTCAACTGAAAAATCTGGATCAAGCTCTGATACCACTTGTTAGGCCGAATACACAAATAATAATCAACTTTGTATGAGAGATTAACAAGTAAAAGCATTTATGCACTTAAAAAACTTCTGGTATTTCAAACCCTCTTCGTGATGTAAAATATCACAAAGAGCTGCTAGGTTACAATAATGATAATTCGTTATCGATACCCTTCTAGGGTTAACCTATCTGTATTTATATAACATACAGCTACGATACAATCTCTAATTGATATTCCTAATAATCAGCTATACAATGATATCAATTACAGATTGTCACACGTCTCCTATGTCAACTCGATCTCTTTGATAGCTATCCAATCTTCAAAGATATCGCTTCCATAATTAATCTTTAATCACTGTTGAACAGTAGACGCACTTCCTCCAGACAGAGTTTAACAAACTCTGTCGAGCTTCCAACTGTCAGAGTTTACACAAACTCTGACTGCTTCCAGCTAAACTCTGATAACTCCCTGTAACACTTAAACACTGATCAAAACACATCAATTATATTTAACATGGTATCCATTCCAAACAACATATACATGATTTATATACATGAACTGAGGCCAAGCAATGCCTTTCCGTTCATCTAACTATTTTCATCATTTATCCAAGATCCATACATAATCATACTTATAATCTTAACATAACCATAACTAAGTTATATCTATCAGAAACATACTTAAATCTCAAACAAGGGTTAGGGTTTTAAGAGCTTTATACCTTCCTTAGATAGTGATATAGCCTTATTAAGCCTTGTATGGTCCTTAGGAGTGATTAAGCTTGCTAGATCAACCATGAAAAATCAAGAAAACCAAGTTAGTACATGATGAACACTATTCATCCTCCTCTTGTTTGATTTTTTTGAAAATGGAAACAAAGGAGTTTGGTGCTAAGATTTTGAGGAGATAAGTTTTATGAAATATAAGTCTCACCTTAAAAATTTCAAGAACAAACAATGGTGGGAAGGTTGAGTTTGGATTTGGAATTATGGTTATGGCCGAATGGAATATGCAAGGGGGGGGAGTGTTCTTGCTCTTCTCTTGCTTTGTTGGTGATAAAATGAATTGTTAATGATATGTGTAGATAATATCTATCATAAAGCTACTTTAATAAAGGTGGTTATGTCATGGATGAGGTATTTCAAGAGACAAGTGTTGGTTTTTAGTGGATGGATGATGGAATGAACTAAGTACTTGGTTTTGATTCTAAGTGTGCTAGTTGCTTAAGTAACTACTTGGTTGCTAGATATTTTCTACTAGCACATGCATGCATCTTGATTCCCGGCTTGTTTCTGTGTCCGGTTATTGCTCATTTCGATTGATCGTTCGTAGGAATATTTCACGGATTTCTAATTAGGGTTTACCGGGAATCCTTGTTAATATTAATACTATCATTCTCCATCTTTCATTCTAACTTTCCAATTTATATTCCTTAAATCCATTCGTTAAATACTTAAGGCTATCAGTGTCCAGGGAACTCTCGGAGAAAATAAAAGTGCGGTTTTTCAGAATCCGACAGCTTTTACATACACTTATTTTCCCCCTGGATCACTAATACGAACTCGGAAATCCGTTCCGAATACTTCTATATAGTGTCGTCTCATATTATTCTATACTCCCACCAAAACACTATTCATTCTGTATTCTTTACTTGTTCTCTTAGGGTTGTACAATTGTCCGTATCCTCTTTCGATCGTTCCTTAACCTTTTTACGGAACTACTGGATTAATCGTTATCGATCTGGATGACATGAGAGTATTCTCCTGCTTGAAGTTGCCATATCTTATTCCCTTAGAAGATAGATTATTCTTACCTATGTTGTTACCCTTTAGCATTCTTCCAGACATAAACATAATAAAGTCGAATTCCATTCATTCTTTCCAAATATCAATTATTACATTGTAGCCGTATCCACTATTCATTCTTACATCATTAAATACATAAAAGTTTTAATTCCACCCAAAATCTGGGTTCTTACAATGGGTGTCTTTGCAGGTGAGCATTCTTCTAAGTCAAATTTCTTCAATAGATCCTTGATGTATTTGGTTTGACTTATAAAAATGCCATCCTTCCTTTGACTCACTTGCAGCCCAAGAAAGAATGTTAATTCTCCCATGATACTCATCTCATATCTGCTCTGCATGAGCTTAGAGAATTTCTCACACGGCTTCTCATTTGTAGAGCCAAATATGATATCATCCACATAGATTTGAACTAAGATAATATCATCACCATGTTTCTTGTAAAACAGTGTCTTGTCCAGTGTGCCTCTAGTGAATTGATTCTCCAGTAGAAATTGTGACAATGTGTCATACCATGCCCTAGGAGCTTGCTTAAGTCCATACAATGCTTTAAGCAATCTGTAGACAAAGTGAGGGAATTGTGGATCCTCAAAGCCAGGTGGCTGTTGCACATATACTTCTTCTTCCAACTCCCCATTCAGAAATGCACTCTTGACATCCATTTGATAGACCTTTAAATTAGAATGTGCAGCAAATGCCAAGAAAATTCTGATGGCTTCTAGTCTGGGAACAGGGGCAAAAGTCTCATCATAGTCAATGCCTTCCTGTTGAGAGTATCCTTTTGCAACCAACCTTGCTTTGTTTCTTATGACTACACCATTTTCATCCATCTTATTCCTTAGAACCCATTTTGTTCCAACAATGGTTCTATCCTTTGGTGCAGGTACAAGTTCCCATACTTTGCTTCTTTAAAATTGGTTTAGCTCCTCTTGCATAGCAATTATCCAATCAGGATCCAACAATGCATCTTCAAGTTTCATAGGCTCAACTTGGGATAGAAAGCAACCATAGAGACATTCATTTAGAGTTGCTCTCCTTGTCCTCACTCCTGTATTTGGATCTCCAATTATCTGATCTGCAGTATGTGATCTATCCCATTTCCTTGTATGTTCAGATTGATTTCTCAGCCTTGATGTTGCTTCATCATCCTGATCATTTACATTTCATCCCCCTGTGAAGTTTCCACTAATCACAGGTGTGTCTTGGATGCTTGTTTCTTCATTGTTGGTTGACACAGGTTCTTCATTCACTTGAGTTTGTTGGATTGTGGGCTCAAATTCAGTTTCAATCTCCTCATCAGAATCATCTAGATTGTCAAACTTCAAAGGATCTTTATCTTCATCATTGGCTTCTTCTAATCCAGGTAGTTTGCTGTCATCAAATGTCACATCTGTGCTTTCCATAACTTTCTTTTGAGTGATGACATAAACTTTGTATGCAATTCTTTCCATAGAGTAGCCAAGAAAAATTCCTTCAAATGCTTTTGCATCAAACTTTCCAACATATTCTGAGTTGTCTTTTAACACAAAGCATTTGCTTCCAAAAGTATGAACATACTTTAGAGTGGGCTTCTTTCCAGTCATCAAGTTGTAAGGTGTCTTTCCAGTGTTTTTGTTGATGAGGGTTCTGTTTTGGATATAGCATGCAGTGCTCACAGCCTCAGCCCAAAAACATGTAGGCATCTTTGCATCAAGTAACATTGTTCTAGCAGCCTCAATCAGAGTTCTATTCTTTCTTTCAACAACTCCATTTTGTTTTGGAGTCCTTGGAGATGAGAATTGTTGAGAAATACCATTCTCTTTGCAGAATGCTTCAAGCATGGCATTTTTGAGCTCTGTTCCATTATCACTTCTTAATGCAATCACACTTGCATTGTTGGCCTTTGCTTCCTTGTCAATTTTCTTTATATGCTCAATGATTACTTGTGGAGCCTCATCCTTTGATGCCAGAAATTCTACCCATGTATACCTTGTGAAATCATCAACCATCACCAGAGCATACTTTTTCCTTCCTAGTGACATAATATTGACAGACCCAAACAAGTCCATATGAATTAGTTGTAGGGACTTGGTTATTGATGTCACTGTCTTTGACTTGTGGCTTGATCTTTTCATTTTTCCCTTTTGACAAGCCTCACACACTCCTTCTTGACAGAATTCAAGTGTGGGCATGCCTCTCACTAACTCCCTTTTGACTAGAGAATTAATGCCTTTGAAGTTCAAGTGTGATAGCTCTTATGCCACAACCAACTATCTTCATTTGATTCTTTTGAGTAAAAGCAACAAATTTTGTCCTTATTTGCAGAGTTCATATTGGCTACAAACAGGCTTCCTTTCCTTACTCCAGATAGAGCAAAGTCACCAGTCTTCTTGTGGGTGATCAAACATTCATCTTTGTCAAAATTCACTTTGAAGCCTCTGTCAGTAAATTGACCAACACTCAGTAGATTGTGCTTGAGTCCCTTGACCAGTGCTACATTTTCAATGATGGCATTTCCAATTTCCAACTTGCCATATCCCAGTGTGTTGCCAATGCTGTCATCTCCAAAAGCAACCATTGGGCCAGCCTTCTCCTCATACTGTGATAGCAGGGCCATATCACCAGTCATATGGTTTGAGCATCCACTGTCCAAAGTCCACATGACCTTTCTTTCACTTTCTTTGCCCTGCAAACACAAAGGTATTACTTCTCCTTTGGTACCCAAACAAGTTCGGGTCCATGTAGCTTAGCAACAGTTTTATCATAAACAGCATGCTTATCAATTTTCTTGATGTTAGTCTTCTTGTCACTGTTAGAAGTCTTAGAATCAGGATTCTAAGACTTAGGTGACAGAGGCACCTTCCTAACTTTAGGAGGACTTGAAGACTTTGTTCTTGTGTAGTGTGTGTGAACATTGTGACTGATGCAACCTTCCATGAATTGTCTTCTCAAATTAAAGCAACTAGTCATTACATTCGTGTTACATGGCATACAATCAAATTTATCACAGAAAGGAGAGTCTCTATGTCTTAAAGGCACAGAGCAATCATAGAATGGTTTAGCAACACTACCAGATGGTTTCTTGCATGCATGAGTTAAATGATTAGTGCTAAAACAATTTTGACAAACTTTCTTAGGGGCATTTGGCACATAAACATAATTGTTGTCCTTGTTAATTCCTAATTTGTCATTCCTGTTTTGTTTCTTTTTAGCCACTTTCTTCTCAAACTCATTATTCCCAGCTGAAACAAACTTCACAAATTTCTCAAGTCTAGGTCTACCTCCTACTGACTCCTTGGCTTTGGTTTTGACATTCTCACTCTTAGAGGATGCTTGTTGTTCATTTGATTGTGCCTTATCTTCATCATCCAACATTTGCTTAATAAGTAAGGCATCCTCATCAATCTCAAGTGTTGGTGTTTTAAATATTGGGGTCTCAGCCTTTTTCAAAACCTGAGGCACTTCCTCTTGAACAATAATGTCATCTTCAATGACTGCATAGCCTTTCCTCTGTTTGAGAGTGTCATAATCAAGTCCAATAGCAGCCTTAGGTCTAGCTAGATTTTTCTCATGGTAGGACTGCAATAGACTAGAGGAATTCTTAAATGTTTTCAATTTAAATTCATTTTCAGCTAGTTCATCCCTAAGAGCTTTCTCAACTTGACTAGCACATAGAACCTTATTCTTTAGATATTCGATTTCTTGTTTAAGGTTTTCTATTTGCATAGCAGTTAGTTCTAGTTCCTCATTTCTTTTGTTCAACAGTTCATTCTTAGTAGACAGTTTAACAATTTCTTCATTAGCAGCAGTCGTACTAGTATGAATATTAAACATCTCAACAGATAGTTGTTCAACCATAGATTTGTATTCAGAAACAGACATGTCTATAGTAGTGAGGGATGGTACTTGAGAGTCTGATTCAGATGGTTCTTCCTTGGAGTTGGCCATCAAGGCATAGTTGCAGAATTCTTGTTCTTCTCCATCACTATCAGAATCATCCCAACACTTCCCTTCAGCTATGTAGGCCTTACCTGGTGTATGCTTCTTTAGCAGAGCCTCATACTTAGCTTCAAGCTCAAGAAACTCCTTATCCTTCTTTTTAGGCTTCTTGCATTCAATGGCAAAATGCCCTAGGTCATTGCATCTATAGAATCTCACAGATGACCTATCCACATAGCTGGTTTTGAATTTATTTTTGTTTGCTTTCATAGGTGCCTTGCTCTTTTGAATGAATGATTTTGAGATCTAGACTTGAAGGGCTGATTCCTCTTAAATATGATGTTTAGGAATTTTCTAGCCATAAAAGCATATGAAGTGTTTTCCATGGCATCCAACTCTTCAAGAGTATAGAACTCATCTTCTTCCTTTTCATCAACAGGTTCAGTCACTTCTTCTTCAGTCTCTTCATCATCTACTATCTCTTCTATTCTCAGTTGACTTGTAGATGCTTCTAGGTCTTGAACGGATTTGTTGACAATCAAGGCACGGGATGTGTTTATCATTCTGTCTTGGTTGGCTTGGATAGCCCTCTTCTGAAGCAACTCAAGCTCATGAGTTTTTAAAACCCCATAGAGCACATCATATGTGACTTTGTTCAAATCTCTTTCTCTTAGAGATATGACCCTTTGCTCTAGATGGTTTTGTGCAGATAGTAGAAACTTCATGTTTAATTCCTTAGTGTTGTAAACCTTCCCATTCATTTGAAGCTCAGTCACCAGCTTGTGAAATCTCTCAAACATATCAGTAATACTTTCTTTGGACTGTGCCATGAAAGCTTCATACTGTGTGACCAGTATCTGTTTCCTATTCTCTCTTACCTCCTCTGTCCCTTCACATAACACCTCGATGTGGTTCCACATGTCCTTGGCTGATGTGCATGATGTTATGTTGGCAAACATCGACATATCCATGGAGTCTATGATCAGTAACATGAGATGACTGTCTAGGGCAACCTTTTCCTTCTCTGAGTCTGTCCATTTGGATGGCTCTTTTGCAACATATGATCTAGGAATGACTATTGTGCCCACTGTAGATTCAGCAATTTCTTGTTGTGGTACAAATGGACCATTCTTGAGGATGTCAGGGTAGAGAGGATTGGCAGCTTTGATGAACAACAACATTTTTATTTTCCAGAGGTTGTAATTCTCTTTTTCGAACTTCGGGACCTTCACCGTACCTGTAGTCTTTGGTGTATTTGAACTCATGATCGTTTTCTGTTTAGATTGAACAGCCTGCTCTGATACCACTTGTTGAGTATTGAATACAGTAAACGAATACAGAGGGGGGGTGAATGGATTCTTGAACTTTTCTTTGTTCTTGAATCTTTGCAACAAGATATGTGTTGAGTATGTGAGATATGTAAGTGCAAATAACAAAGACAAACACAACACAATATCACTTTAATCTAATATTTTATTAGATAAAGATTTTGCATAGTATTCTCAGCTTCGTTTTTCTTAGAGAGATATTTCTTGTGATGTATCTTGAAAAACTTATCTACTAATGAAGTGAGGCTGTATCCTTATAGACATGGATACCTACTTACTACAAATAAGGTAGGTAAAACAAACTACTTTCCAGTATGTCTATCTTATTTGAGTAAGAGTCCAAACGGCTACAAATTTGACTTTGCAAAGCCTGTTCAGATCCACTTTTTTAGCTCCTTGTCCCTTTGTCTTATCTCTCCAAGCTTCTTTGTAGGCTTTCCAATGTGCTTTATATTACATAGTCAAATAAAGCGACTTGGCTTGTTGCAGGTTTCTGACTTGTACAATTCTTCAGTATTTTGTCTCCAAGAATGTATTCGAGAAGTGGCTAAGTGATTGATTCGAGAACTCGAATTGACTTAATCGATAACTCTGAGTTCTCGAATAGTGTTATATTGACATATAAAATCACTTCTCGAATAGCTCTTTTCTCTGGGACTCCTTGAGATATCGAATAGAGCATTTTGACATAGCGAATCCCTGAGATGTCGAATAGCTTCTTTAGTCCTTGAGATATCGAATAGAATATTGACTTGTTGACCCTTAGAGAACTTGAATGATGCTTTGACTTGTTGACTCCATGAGTTCTCGAATAGAGGAATAGACATATCGAATCTCTGAGATATCGAATGAGATATCGAACAGTGTATTCAGAGATATCGAATAGTGTCTTTTGAGATATCGAATCTCTGACTTCTCGAATGCTAGACTTCTCAAATAGACAAATGTACTTCTCGAATTGGTACTTAGGCAAATTCTTCATTTCTTCAAATCCCAACTGTGATTATTTTGCAGTCTTTATCTCCTTGCTTGAGGCATGAACCTTGGAACTTCTTTCAAGCATTATTCTTGACTTTATAAATATAGTAACACAACTAGAATTTGATGCCTATTACAAGTACAGAACAAATAGAAACTCTACAACTAGAGGTTCCCTCAGTTAAGAGGTCATGTAGGTAATGCATAGCATTACACATACTTAGGCTTGTTATTAGATGTATTCAGGCATGCCTCTGTGACTAACAGTCGACCCCTCTAAGATAGAGGTAGTTTCGAGTTGGGAACGACCAACCACTCCAACAGAAGTAAGGAGTTTCATCGGACTGGCATGATATTATAGAAGATTTGTTCAAGATTTTGCGAAGATCGCAGCCTCATTAACTCGACTTACCCGTAAAACCGAGAAATTTGAATGGACCGATAAATGCGAGAAGAGTTTCCAAGAGCTGAAGAAGAGGTTGGTGACGACCCCAGTGTTGGTGTTGCCTGATGGAAAAGGAGATTTTGTGATTTACAGTGATGCTTCGCATAAATGATTAGGATGCGTGCTTATGCAGCACGGTAAGGTAATCGCGTATGCGTCAAGGCAGCTGAAGGAATGAGATTCGATATCCCACTCATGATCTAGAATTAGCAGCAATAGTTTTCGCTTTAAAGATTTGGAGGCACTAATTGTATGGAGAGAAGTGCGAGATTTACACGGACCATAAGAGGCTTAAGTACATTTTCACTCAGAAAGAGCTTAATATGCACCAGAGAAGATGGCTAGAATTAATCAAGGATTATGATTGTGAGATTCCTTATCACCCGAGTAAAGCCAATGTGGTGGCTAACGCCCTCAGTAGGAAAGAGAAACTCAAAATGATTATCTCAGAAGAAGAATTGGTGAGAGACTTCGAAAAATTGGAAATCGAGGTCAAGATACCAGGAGATGGTCAAGAAAGGTTAATAGAAATTCGAATCCAACCCCCATTGTTGGAAAAGATTAGACTATGTCAAGAACAGATAATGAAGGAAGAAGAGAACTCAACGAAAGAGATAATGACCGGAGAAGAAATTAAGTGTGCAAGAGTTAAAGAAGGGATCATGAGATACGCATCAAGGATATGGATCCCAAATGTGCAGGAGTTCAAGGACGAGATTTTATATGAGGGACACAACTCAAGGTACTCAGTGCAACCCAGTAGTACCAAGATGTATAGAGATTTGAAAGAGTACTACTGGTCACCTAACATGAAAAAGGATGTAGCAGAGTGGGTAAGCAGATGCTTGACCTGCCAACGAGTGAAAGCAGAGCACCAGGGACCCAGTGGACTTTTACACCCCTTAGAGATTCTCGAATGGAAATGGGAACACATAGGCATGGATTTCGTAGTAGGTTTACCAAGGACCAAAGCTAATCATGACGCCATATGGGTGATCATAGACCGACTAATGAAGTCAGCTCACTTTCTTCCAATCAATGAAAGGTATACGGTCGACAGACTAGTAGATATCTACTTAAAAGAGATAGTAGCGCGACATGGAGTCCCAGTCGCCATAGTATCCGATTGAGATCCCAGATTTAACTCCATGTTTTTGAGAAGCTTTCAAGAATGTGTAGGAACCAGGCTAAACATGAGTACAGCCTATCACCCTTAGAAAGATGGGCAAAGTGAAAGGACCATCCAAATGCTAGAGGATATGTTAAGAGTCTGTGCTTTAGACTTTAAAAGAAATTGGGATGATCACTTGCCATTGATTGAGTTCTCCTACAATAATAGTTTTCATTCAAGCATAGGAATGCCGCCTTACGAGGCCGTTTATGGATGAAAATGCCGATCTCCCTTGTATTGGGATGAAGTTGGAGAGCGAAAGATGCTCGGGCCCGAAGTGGTCCAACGGACTAAGGATGTAGTGGATTTAATCAGAGGATGGCTGGTAACAGCATAAGATCGACAAAAGAGATATGCCGACTTAGCTCGGAAAGGCAAGGAATATGAAGTTGGAGACCTTGTATTTTTAAACGTATCTCCTTGGAAGGGTTTAATGAGGTTTGGGAAGAAGGGAAAACTGAGTCCTAGATACATTGGACCCTTTGAGATCTTAAGACATATCGGGGAACTAGATTACGAACTAGCATTACCCCCAAATCTGCAAAAAGTACACAATGTGTTCCATGTTTCGATGTTGAGGAAATATAATCCAGATGCCAAGCATATTGTGGAATATGAGCACGTAGACATGCAACTAGACCTAACCTATGTGGAGCAGCCTGTGGTGTATGGTATCCCCGGTGTGGCTTGGTTGTGGTGTTATAAATTTAGAAATGTTCGATTTATAGCCGTCGTAATGCCGAAATTTTGTTAAACCCTTAAAATTCAAGCATGACAGTAGATATAAAGGTCTGATCTTGATGAATATATAACCTACCCTTGTAGATCTCGAGTCATAGATCGTTTTGGCGCAGGAATCGAAGCAAACGGATTTACGGTGTAGGAGTTATGGTCAAAATCGTAAAAGTGGTTCGAAACCGTAAGTGCGAGTTCGTAACTGAAATTGAACCTCCATAATATTACTAATTCAGTGGAGAATCTTAGTAATTAAATATTAGAGACCATAAGGGAGGTGTGGGAGAAAACCTCATGTCAAATGGATCACTTTTCGATTTTATAAAAATGTTCGAATCTAAGTTAAATGCAAAAAACCCCTTAAAAGAGCATTTGGTTATAACTTAGAAAACGGGAGATAAATCTCGAGGTATAATCTTTGTTAGTAAACGACCGACCATAGAATTTATACGACTTAAGTACCTACCAAGTATAAGTGTAATGACATGCCTTAAGAACAAACAAGTGTTGAATCATAACGGTGATTAATAAGAGTTACACTAGAGGGTATATAACGAGATAACTTGAACAAGTGTTTTAACCTAAGTTAAATATATACTTACCCTTTCAAAAGAGTTAACTGATTAATCTCGCACTACAAGGATTATTGCTTTAGAGAACAGGCAAAACGTGTTGTCTGAATATACCAAAAATTGTTAACTATTGAGAAGTCGTCTGATACACACCTCAGACAACACACAGCAAGCTGTTGTGTGAAAGTTGAAAGACAAGTAAAAGCCACCTGAAAAGTGTTGTCTGATACCCAGAAACAACAACACTTTTTTGGAAACCTCTTGTCAAAGCTCCGATAAGGCAATACTTTTTAACAAATATATTGTTATTATTAAGCAGTAAAGATAATGGTTTTTTTAAAAAAAGCCTATTGTTTAAGTACAAAAGATACAATCTTTTACTTGATCAGGGCTGTTGTTGTAGGTCACTACAGACAATGGTTTCTTAGCAAAAACCATTTATTTTATGGTTAGATGTACAACATGTTATCTCATATGGCATGTTGTTGTACAGTAGGAAGGAAAACACTTTCTTAGTATATAACTCTTGTTTGAAATTATTTCAAACAATGCTTTTGTAGAGTATAACATGTTGTTATTTGTTAAAAGAGACAACAGTTTTGTGGGTTTTAACCTGTAGTGTGTTTTCTTCTCCCACATTAATTTGTTAAATGGTACATGTTGTTTGATTGCATTTTTTACAACTGTTAACATTAAGTAGTTTTTATTTTCCTGTTATGTGAGTCATTTTCTCACAAGGGATTTTAATAAAAGCATTGCTTGATATATAATACAACAAGTATTAATCATTGGTGGACATTGGCTAAAAGTAACTTAAACAATGGTTCTGGACATGTAAAGAAAACCAAACTACACTATAAAATGAAAATGCCAGAAACAAACAATAAAAACCAATTCAATCCATCCCATCCATTACGACCAATATTCCCCATACCATCAACCAAATCAAACAATAAATTACAATGTTAGAAGTGAAACAGAAGAGTCCAGAAGAGGATAGTTATTAGCTGGGCCAAAGGTGTTTGTTGCGAACTGATTGGTACACATTCTGGCTGTTGTTGTGCTTCAAAGCTAACACTCTGGATAGTAAACATATTCATGTCAGATTTTACTGAAACTCGAACCCTCAACCTCTTGTTATCGAGAGAAAAGGAATATCCGGTAGTCTACATTGTTGTAGATAACACTAAAATTTAGTCTTTGTTAGTTTATTTACCTCGGGTTTTATCATAAACGTCTCCATGTCTGCTCCAAAGTCATAGAACATGGGATTCATAGATGCAAGCTTCATTTAAAGGAACTGCAAGGATTTCTTGATTAATAATGTACACTTCCATTCATGCATTAGAAACTAGTACCAAGAACATAATACAACTGTGACAATGTACATATCAAGAATGTAGAGTAAGTAATCAAGCTAAGGCATGCAACTTCTCTACAATATAATGATTAGGTGAAACAGAGTTGAAGGGTAAATTTTTCATTACCTCCACTTGATTTTGTAGGGACTGGACATAGTTGATAATTTCATCCAACATAAGGGCTTTGCCTGTCACCTAGTTTCAGTTAAAAGCACATGAAGCTGTAAGATTTACCCATACAAATACCATTTATACACACACCCCCACACAGCAACAACAGTAATATAATATAGTATGAAGAGGGACAAAGTGAAGACAAAAAACAATTTATTCACCTTGTCACAACCAAGCACAAGAGCTTGCAACAGCTTCATCCTCTTACTTATCATTTCAGGCGACAACGCCGTCCTTCACCACCAAACATAGTACTTGTGCCCTCAATGTGTAAACCCCACCCACCATCACTGTTCTGAAATTACAGAATATTTATATATTTTCGTAAACCATCTCCAATTAAAAATAAATAAGGATGGAAAACAAAAAGCATGATATATTGACTTACTGGGTAACTAGCACTGCAAAACTTTCTATCATATGAGTGTACTTGCCTGATGATTGTAAAGATACCGACACATTTCCCATTGATGTTCCTTTGATAGGATTGAGAGAGATGATAGAGGAGGGAGATGCATCGAGAGATCGAGAAATGCCCAGCAAGCCTTGCAGATTCCCCATCATATTTACATACCCATTCTGCATCTATAACTGTGCGCCACTTGTCCACCATAATATCACACACATGAGTACTAATTTTTTTAAACATTAAACTTCTATTTTGAAATCCAAACATAAACAAGCATATCGAAATCATACATTAGTAGGAGAGAGAACCGAACCAGTTTCAAACATTTGAAACCATACAAGATAGAATCGTACAATCCTACAACTGATTCATAAGTACTGCCTCACCAGCTCTGTATTTCATTTTGGCCCTTGGTACTCTTTTGACTGGGAATAGTTTACTTCTTATTTTACTAGTCGTTTTTAAATTTAATTCTGCTATGTACAAACTCCATCAAACGTACAACATTTATATAATGATAAAAGTTCGAATGCATTATACATGCACAGTTGCACACCGCAAATTATGCAAAAAGCACAGGGTATTTAAGAAAGAGAATTGGGGCTTTATATTTGTGGTCTAGTGGGTATATATGCAAGTAGTGAGAGACCAAGAGCAAATGGACCTTTTTTACCCTTATTTATTACTATAGGAGCCCAAGTATGCTAGAAGTGAGTGGATTAAAAAGCCCTATTCCTGCTGGTGCTAATTTGTTATTGACTCATACTAGGAAGAATGTGGGCTGGAGACTATAGTAGATGTTTATGCCTCATGATTTGGGATTTTTTTCCAGTAAGTATTATTGCTAACTTGAATACAAGACTTAAGACTACCTTCACACACGCCTTGAGTAACTCCATTTCCAACTCTAAACCTCTATTGATAGAGTTATAACCTGATGAATTAGCAACAACGAGATATTGAGAAGAAGTGCAGCAGAATGTCAAAAAAATTCATGAAATGTTCTACAAAAGTGTACTGGTCCAAGTTCATTCTTTGTTTTAATTGTATAATAAGGAAGTGGACTAAGGATACCAACTGGCAGTAAACTTAAAACTTACAAGACCAGGTAGCAGAAACATAGGACCACCATAATCTCCTAGCCAGTGTCCATCTGATGCCTGAAGAGTTGAATGGAACTTCAAAGCTCTTCTTAATGTTGTTACATTATCCTCTGATATATCTTCTGTGTCCCTTATGTTGACTCGTGACAAGACTATACTATCTTGATTCTCCTTTGTGAACTACAAGTTTAAATCCAAACTGGGCTAAAATCAGATTATGATAGCTGAATCAAGATCTACAAACATGCTTTTGTAATAATACATATACACCGGTACGAGTGCAATCTTATGTGTCCATTTGACAAACTAAAAGCCTAATTTACTAGTCAGTCCATAGTTGTGAAAGAAGCGCTTACCCAAAAGAGAGTGGTGAAGAGGCTGTGGGAATAGGGTCCGAGTGGCACCGGCCCCGACTAAGCCCAAAGATGGCTAGGGAGATCCGGCGTTTGGTGGTGTCCATATGTTCTTCCTTCTACATGTAGAGAAAGAATTTTTGAGATGCACGACCTGCGACTGATCATCGTAAGGTGGTGTCATCCGGCACGACATAGTCCAGCATTGGTTCATCATCCAAATCTATTTATTTTCTGTAACATGAAGTATCACTCGTGCTGACAGGGTTTGAAAACTGTTCAGAACTAAAAGTACTCAAAGATACCTCGTAACTTCATCCTTTACATTATATTGGTACTATGTTCGTTAATGCATGGCTTATGGTTTTCAAAGAAAATTTTCAATTATATATATTATTGTTCAGTTTTATTCTATTGTTGATGGACTATTGCTCAGCCTTGCTTTATTTATTATCACAACAATAACTAGGTTTGATGGCCCGCGTAAGGCGCACTTGGTGCAAGCAGGTGACTCCAGTCGTAGTACTACCCGCTGATATTGTTGCTGCCACTGCTGAGGTAGACTAGCAGCTTTTGTTTTCAGCCTTAATTTTATGTATAATTAATGTTAATCAATGAAAAGAACTTTTAAACTTATGTTGTAATCATTTTGGGTTGTAATAACTTATATTCGTGGATCCTATAATTAGAAGACTTAGTTCAATTTCATCTCTTGGACTATAACTTGTTGTGTGTGATGTGATATTATTGCGGGGTCATAGTATGTTGTTTATTTATTTGGATTCAAGTTCAAGTATTATTGATGGAATTGAGACCGTAACGACCAGGTCCCCGACCCCGTATCTGGGGCTGTTACAGAATTCACGTTTGCGGGTTCAATTTTATTTTTTTAAGGATTAACGTTTGTTTATCCTAGTCTTCCATGCTGCGTCAAGTGGCATCAGAGCAGGTTTTTCCGTGTCTCTTCGTTACCTGATTCGTTAGGGGAGAACTAATTACAAAAGAAGATCTTGTAGACGTTAAAGGACATCGCTTCTAGATGGTGGAAATGAGCTATTCTTCAGAAGCGGCGACAAGGAAAAGGGTCAATCAAAACATGGCGATGAATGAGACGTTTGATGATGGATAGGTTTTTACGAGAAAGTTACGATTATAAGATGTATAGTGAGCGTAAGCAAGAGGAAGTTATAATTCAAAATTATGAACCTATTCATGTCGATAATGTGTTTGATGGATGTTCTTAACCAAATAATGATGATTTGTTGGATGTGGATGACAACAAAGAGTTTTGTTATGAATATGTGAAAAATTATTTGAAAGATGTGCAAATAGTTGACGATGAGTGTGAGATAGTAGGCATTGAAAGTTGTAAGTCTTCGGATTGTGACAAATTGACATGGTTAAAGAAGAAGACGATAAACATATGGATGTTGATGAACACATCAAAGAAGAATATGCCTATAAAGAAGATAATAATGGCGATGACGGACATCATGTTAGAGACGTGCAACAATTTTCCTTGGATACTTATAAATTGGTGAATGATTCAGACCATCAAAGTTTAATTTAGATATTCTTGAAGGTGAGTCTCCAAACTTTTGAGATTGTGATAGATTGTCAAAATTACGATAACTTTAATTTGAAGGATATGGTTAATGAAATCAAGTTGCCTCCGAAAATTCATGTAATAACATATAATGTTGTTTGGTTTAATCCATTAGCTCTCACTACTGTAAGTGAAAATTATGTGATTGACATTGCTAGTTCGAAATACAAGGATACTACAGCTTTTAATAATTTTGATATGGATGTGTGTCAGTCAATATTGGGGAGACCATTTCAATCTGATTTAGATTTATTTTGGGGAAGTAATAAAAAAATAATTGACTTCATAAATAATGATGTGAACTATGTTTTGTATCCATTGAGAGAAAATGGTGTCTTGAAGTCACCATATGAATGTGCGATGTTTCTTGGAACAACAGTTGAGCTTTTTGATGTTGATTCTAAATTTATGCTTGCAATGGTTGATCGTGGTTGGTTTGGGGAAATCCTTATGATGCTTTCATGCCTAAAAGATATTTCGGAAGAGAAAGTTAAGTACAAGGTTCCAATTGGGCATCTACCTATAAAGGTACCACCATGGAGAGATAAGAAGCAAGTAGATGTAGTTTTTTATCTACATGAGAACTCGGGGTTAAGTTTTTCACAGGTGGGAGGGATTGATGTAGGATTAAGAAGCCCAAGTTTTTAAAGAAAGATTTACAGGAAAAGGCTTGCAAGGAAGTAAGGAAGAATAACGGCATGATCGCGTTGAAGATGACATGATCACGATGTTGAGGATGCATGCCGGCATGAACATGCTATTTGGTTGCATGAGCATGCTAAAATAATTGTAGCAAGCGACTGATTTCTACAAGATTAGCACGGCCATGTTGATAGGCTGCGTGATCATGCTAAGTCATGAAAATTTGGTCGTGGGAAGCAAAATAAAGCATGAGCATGCTCAATGTTGCATGATCATGCTGCTTTATAATAAATATTTTATTTTAATTTGTTTTATTTTGTTTTAAGTTTTATATCCCTATATAAATATCATATGATGTAACAGTCATCATTATCTATTATCTTTTATTGAATTAAAAAACCATTGAGAGTTTTCTCATCTTTTCTGGTGTATTCCAGAGTTTATCAATTGAATTCACGTTTGTGGGTTCGATTTTATTTTTAAGGATTAACGTTTGTAGAACAAGAGGCCCAGAATTTTGAAGAAAAACTTGATATGAAAGAGCATACAAGGAAGTAAGGAAGGTCGACAAGATGATCATGTCGTCGACCTTCCTTACTTCCTTGCAAGCTTTTTCATATCAAGTTTTTCTTTAAAATTCTGGGCCTCTTGTTCTACATCAGTCCCTCCCATCTGTGAAAAACTCGACCTCGAGTTAATATCTGGATATAAAGGAACATCATCATGAAACTCATATAGATCTGCTACATTGAAAGTTTTCGGAATACTCATATCTCTAGAAAGATCAACTACATATGCATTATCGTTAATTTTCTTCAGTATCTTGTAAGGACCATATTTTTTTGGCTTAAGCTTGTTGAATGTCCCTACAAGAAACCTCTCCTTCCTTAGACAAATCATCACCTGATCTCCATCTTTAAACAACTTATGTCGCTGCTTTTTATAAGCAAACTTCTTATACTTATCGTTTTGAACCTCGAGCTTTGCTTTTATTTCAGCTTGCACATCATGCACTTGTGTTGCTAAATTTTCTGTTGCAACTTCCGAACTAGTCTTGGGATCTTGCCAAATCCAGTGCATGCCTAGAGGACTGCCTGTAAACCAAAGAAAAAAAGACTGCCCTGTAGCTGAATGGATTGCATTGTTGTATGTGAATTCTGCCTGTGCTAACGCTGTATGCCATTGCTTAGGTTTGTCACCACAAATGCCACGAATCAAACTGCCCAAAGTGCGATTGAGATTCTCTGTCTATCCATCTGTTTGAGGATGTGTGTACTGCTAAAATTCAAACTTGTATCCATACGCTTCCATAGAGTGATCAAAAAATGACTTAGAAATTTTGAAACTCTGTCAGATGTGATTGACTTTGGAACCCCATGCAAACGAACCACTTCACAAAAGAATAATTGAGCTATATGTGATGCATCACAGGTCTTTTTCCTAAAACATCAAGGTGTTAGGAATTGGGTTTACCAGGATCATATACTTATCTTAACATCCCCCCTCACTTGAAGGCCCATTATTTTCGTCAAAGAGTGGACCACTAGGTTGTTCGTGCCTTTTTGGCCCTAGTATCCGGTTCGCCGATTTTCAATACTAGGTGGGGATCGCGTCCATTTTTTGGCCCACCATAGCACACAATTTCAATATTTTAATAAATGAGAATATTGGGTCCACCATAGCACACAATTTCAATATTTCAATAAATGAGAATATTGGGGGTAGGAGGACTCGAACCTTTTTGGGCCCACCATAGCACTCCTAAAACCTCAAGGTGTTAGGAATGCCTTTTTGGCCCTAGCGTCCGGTTCGCCGATTTTCAATACTAGGTGGGGATCTCGTCCCTTTTTGGGCCCACCATAGCAAACAATTTCAATATTTCAATAAATGAGAATATTACTAGGTGGGGATCTCGTCCATTTTTGGGCCCACCATAGCACACAATTTCAATATTTTAATAAATGAGAATATTGGGCCCACCATAGCACACAATTTTAATATTTCAATAAATGAGAATATTGGGGGTAGGAGGGACTCGAACACGAGACCTCCCAAAACCAGAGCTTTGATACTATGTTAAGTTACCAGCTCTCCTAAACCCTCAAGCTCTTAGGAATTTGACTTACCAGGATCATATATTTATCTTAACAACAGAAAAAAGTACAATTAATCACAACATAATATTTGTAACTGAAATAATGCATACCTGAGAGAACCATCTCTATCACCTGATATTAGAAGGTCAGTTTCAAATTCCCCTTCTGGCATATTAGCAATAATTTCGTCTACTTGCTCCAACGCGTAAGCAATACTAGTATCTCTCACACCAGTCCTCCAAATCTGATGTATAAACAACATTCAACAAAAAACAGGTATCAGGCAAGGACATCAACAGTGAACATGTTAACATGAATCTCAAATATTATTTGTCTGTCAAATATATTCCTTTTTATTTATAAATAAAACATGTAGGGAAGTAATAAAATTCAAATTTTAAGCTAATTTGCATTGTGCCATAAACTCATAATAAAAAGAGTTCTTATCACTGCAACAACATATTTGCTAATGTACATAGGTCTAGTTTTTTAGTTTGGTTAGAAAGAAAGTATTGTATATGACAACATACACACCTAACAAACACTTTAAACGTATAATCTTGACTAGAGAAATAAAACATTACATTCCTCAATGATGTGCTTATTTGCTAGGGCATGCCATGTTGGATTTATTTTAAATAAAGATATTTTGAATAGCTGTTATGTGGCTATTAAAGTAGAATGGGTCAGCTTGTGGGTAGCGTAGTGGTAGGAGAAAATAAAGTAGTGGCGCTAGATTAGGAGTTTATTTTCAGTTTCCTAGTTTTTAGTAGCCAGTTTGTATTGCTTTTATATATTTTCATTTGTACGTTGCATGAATTTAATATAAGGAGTTTATTGTTCCTCAGATAATATACATACAGGTGTGTGTGAGTTTATATTAGTGCTATACTTGGTATCAGAGCTACGGCTATTCAGGTGTCCCTATCAGATCAGCTTCAGTGAAGAACAACAAGTCCAAGGAGAGCTCGTTTGGCCTGAGCTTCCCCATGTTAACAAAGGCGAATTACACAGCATGGGCCCTAAAGATGAAGATGTTCATGCAGGCCCATGGAGTGTGGGAGGTAGTAGAACCGAAAGACGTCAAGGCTGTGGTGGAAGATAAAATGGATAAGAGAGCATTAGCCGTCATCTACCAGGGAATCCCAGAAGACCTGTTGTTGGCCATTGCGGAGAATAAAACTTACAAAGAGGCATGGAAAGCAGTAAAAATCATGAGCTTGGGTGCTGACAAAGTAAAGACGACGAGAGCACAGACGCTGAAGGGAGAGTTTGAAGATTTAATCATGATAGACACTGACCAGTTGGATGAGTTTTACATGAAGTTGGATAGTTTGGTTACAAAGATAAGAGCACTAAGTTAAAAAAATGGAGGAATCGTATGTAGTGAAGAAGCTTCTCAGAGTCGTACCTTCAAAATTTCTTCAAATTACGTCAACTATTACACAATTTGGAAATTTAGAGGCCATGTCTGTGGAAGAGGTGTTTGGTTCACTGAAAGTTCATGAAGAACGTTTAGGTGGAAAGATTGAAATGAGCCAAGGACAGCTTTTACTGACAGAAGAGGAGTGGAGAAGAAAGGAGAGTAACGGGGAACAAGTGCTACTGACTCGAGAAGAATCGTTGAGAAGACCAGTAAAGAAGGAACTCGAGGCACTATGGATAATCGATGGGAACCGTGGTGGACGGGATCGTAGCACGGTGAGGTGTTATAACTGCCAGGCGTTTAGACATATTGCGTATGAATGTCGAAAACCTCGTAGAGGAAGAGACGTGCAAAAGGAGGTAAACCTATCTAAAATCCAAGAAGACGAGCCAGCTCTGCTTATTGCTGAAGTGAAGAACGAAGGGATGAATATAATGTTGCTCAAAAAAGAAACAGTGATTCCAAAATTGAGAGAAAATGTGGAGGGCCAGTTACAAGTTTGGTATTTGGATAATGGAGCTAGTAATCATATGACGGGTCATCGTGGGAATTTTAAGGAATTGGATGAAAGTATGAGCGGACAAGTAAAGTTTGGTGATGGATCCACTGTAAGTATTAAAGGAAGAGGAGTTGTTTCATTCCGGTGTAAAAATGGTGAAGAAAAGCTTCTCAAGGATGTATATTATATCCCTTCCTTGTGTAATAATATCACAAGCTTGGGACAGTTATCGAAGATGGGAATAAGGTGGTTCTTGATGGTGACTATTTGTAGGTGTATGAGGAACGTGGGAGGCTATTGATGAAAGCGAAAAGAACGGAAAATCGATTGTATAAAATCAACCTTGAAGAAACCTGGCCTAAGTGTTTAATCACGAAGTTAGAAGAAAACATGTGGTTATGGCATTCACGGCTTGGGTACGTAAATTTCCAAGCACTGGAACTTATGTCAAAAGAGAAAATGGCACATGGTATCCCAAGGACGATTCAACCATCAAGGAGGTGTGAGGGATGCTTAATGTCGAAGCAATTCAGAGGTTCCTTCCCACCCCGAGCAAATTTCGAAGCTAAAAAGACATTGGAACTGGTATATGCTGACATCTGTGGTCCTATTTCACCAACAACACCTGGAGGTAATCGGCATTTTCTTTTGGTTGTTGATGATTTTAGTAGGAAAATATGGATTTACCTATTGAAGGAGAAGAGTGAGGCATTGTCTGTGTTCAGAAAATTTAAGACGATGGTTGAGAAAAGAACGGAGAATAGTATAAAAATGTTGAGGACAGATCGTGGTGGTGAGTTCTGTTCCAAGGAGTTTACAAAGTATTGTGAAGAAGTGGGTGTCGATAGGCAGCTTACAGCCCCATACACCCCGCAGCAAAACGGAGTGGTAGAGCGCAGGAATCGTACAGTAGCAGCAATGATAAGAAGTTTTCTGAAGGAGTCGAAGATGCCATCATGTATGTGGAGGGAAGCAGCTCGTCATATGGTTTATGTCTTGAATCATGTACCAACTCGCATCCTAAATGGTAGGACTCCATACGAGGCATGGAGTGGTAAGAAGCCCGATCTAGCACACATAAAGATATTTGGCTGCATCACTTATTTGAAAATACCCATGGTACATGTCAAGAAACTGGATGACCGTAGTAAACTGGTTGTGTACCTTGGAAGAGAACCAGGAGCAAAGGGAGATCGGCTATATGATCCAAAGACGAGGTCCGTACATGTAAGCAGAGACGTTGTATATCAAGAAAGAGAATTTTGGGACTGGGAACAAGATGGAGGAAGTAATATATCGATACCAGAATGCTTACTGTGATCGATAGTTTTGCAGATGTAGAGGAAGCTACGAAAACAGAGCAAGACATGTCAACACCTACACGATCTCCAAGTGTAGGTACGCTAGAGTCACCCATGGATGGGTCTCCTGAGCCAATAGTGGACCACACCGATATAGAACAATGGGAGAATTGTACAACGAGACGGAGGTAATAGATATGATTGACGAACTTATGTTGCTGAAGACTAAGGAACCAATGTCTTATTTTGAAGCAGCGAGAGAAAGGGAATGGCACGATGCTATGAAGCTGGAGGTAAAAACGATCGAGAAAAACAACACTTGGACGCTCAGGAGTTGCCTCCTGGACATAAAGCTATTGGATTAAAATGGGTCAAACTCAAAAAGGACTCGGATGGAAAAGTGGTGAAACATAAAGCTCGCCTTGCTGCAAAAGGCTATGTCCAAAGGAAAGGAATCGATTATGATGAGGTGTTTGCCCCGGTGGCATGTTTAGAGACAATATGTTTGTTGTTGGCTCTCTCAGTGAAGGAAGAGTGGGAGGTGCACCACCTTGACGTCAAGTCAGCATTTTTAAATGGAGAATTACTCGAAGAGGTATACGTTAATCAACCTGAAGGTTTTGTGAAAGAAGGACAAGAATGGAAGGTGTATAAGTTGTCAAAGGCGCTGTATGGGTTGCGTCAAGCCTCTAGAGCGTGGAATTCAAAGTTGGAAAAATGTCTATGAGATTTGGGTTTTAAGAAGTGTTTACATGAGCAAGCGGTGTACACAAAATGCAGACATGGAAGTGTTCTAATAGTTGGGATTTACGTAGATGACTTGCTGGTGGTTGGTTCGAGTAAGAGTGAAATCAGACAGTTTAAGGAACAAATGAACAATCAATTCGAGATGAATGATTTAGTCTTGCTGTCGTATTATTTGGGTATAGAAGTAAAGCAAGGAAAGTCATCAATCACTTTGAAGCAGTGAGCGTATGCTAAGAAAGTCCTAGAAAAGGTGAGAATGTCAAAGTGCAACTTGTCAAAATATCCAATGGAACACAACTAGTAAATGCATCAGAATATAGGTGCCTCGTCGGAAGTTTGAGGTATTTGACTCACACTCGACCTGATATCTCGTATGCGGTAGGAGTAATAAGTAGATTTATGTAGAAACCCACGAAAAAGCACCAGCAAGAAGTGAAACATATCTTGAGATACATACAGGGCACTGTCAATTGTGGACTGGAGTATGAAAAGGCTGGGAGTAAGAGAGTATTAACTGGGTTTTCCGATAGTGACTTAGCAGGAGACGTTGTGGACAGAAGAAGCACGGGGGGAATGTGTTTCTACTTAGATGGAAATCTGATCTTATGGGCCTCACAAAAACATAGAGTTCTTCTTGCGAAGCTGAGTACATGGCTACAACCACAGCAACATGTCAAAGTATATGGCTCCGATGATTGTTAACCGAGCTGTCAGGACTAAGAGTTGGAGTTGTGACATTATGCATAGATAACAGGTCAGCCATCGAGTTGATGAAGAATCCAGTCCTGCACGGAAGAAGCAAGCACATAGAGGTTCGACTTCATTTTTATTCGAGAGTTCATTGAACGGGAGAGCTGATTGTCAAGTATGTGGTGTTTGGAATTAATCTAAGTTTGTTTTATTTATTTATGTTTTGTAATATTTGATTTGATTTGGTCAGAAGTCTTTGATTTGGTAATTTGTTTTGGTCGTAATCTGTTAGAGTAATTGCTAGGTGTTAGCTAGCAGTGGAGGTTGATAAGGTAAGTGGTTAGGTTGTTTCCAAGATTATAGCCACTATGGGTGGAAAGTTTGTCTTTTTTCCTCTTATTTAATCTCATGTAATCGTTAGTTTCATTAAGAACAAAGGCAGTAGTTTTTGCTCTCTACATTTTCTCTGTGATTAATTGGTTTATTATGTAATATCTATATGCTTATATACATCAATTGGTATCAGATCCCCCAGGTGTGTATGTCTTTTGTCTGCCTAACTATCAACCCAAACACATAAACAAAACTACGGAGATAACCAAGACAAAAGAAGGCGCTGTGGGTTTAAGCTATCCAATGCTAACGAAAAGTAACTATACAACATGGTCCCTGAAGATGAAAGTGTTCATGAAGGCGCAAGGAGTCTGGGGTGCAATCGAACAAAAGGATCCCAAAGTAGCCGTGGATGAAAGAACGATGCAGATGGCCCATGCAGCGATATATCAAGGTGTACTAGAAGAAGTATTACTGACCATTGTTGAGAAAGAAACCGCAAAAGAAGCTTGGGAAGCCATTAAAACGATGTGTGTGGGAGCAGAGCGAGTGAAGGAGGCAAAGGTACAAACGTTAAAGGGAGAGTTTGAGTCTCTTACCATGAAGGAGACCGATAAAATCGATGATTTTTGTATGAAGCTGAGCGGGATAGCAACCAATATCTGGGTACTTGGAGAAACGATGGATGAATCGAGTGTGGTAAGGAAAATATTACTTGATGTTCCTGACAAGTTCCTTCAAATAGCTTCAAATATCGAGCAATTTGGAGATGTGAAAGCTATGACGGTTGAAGAGGTAGTGGGTCGACTTAAGGCTCATGAAGAAAGAATGAAAGGCAGGTGTGAGAGCGGAGGAGAGCAACTTCTTTTGTCTCAGAAATCACTAGTACAGAACTGCCTTTTAGCATCGCATTTTTAGCGTCGGTTATATAGAGAACCGTGGCCTATACATACTTTAGGCATCGGTCGCTAGCTTAACCGACGCTTAATGTCATTTGTGTTGGACCTTTTGCGTCGGTCATGAAATAACCGACACCTAAAACTGACCCTTTAGCGTCGGTCGTTACTCAACCGACGCTTAAAACCAACTTTTAGCATCGGTCATAGAAAACCGACGCCTAAAACTAAACCTTTAGCATCGGTCTTTACTCAACCGACACCTAAAACTGAACCTTTATCGTCGGTCATTACCTAATCAACGCTTATACTCATTTTAGGCTTCGGTTATTAACTTTGCCGACGCTATTGATCATTTAGTCTGGACTTAATGCGTTGGGCCTAGGAATGCCGACACTTAAACTTATTTTTATGCGTCGGGTCTATAAATGCCCGACACCTAAAGCTTTAATTAAAAATTAAAAAAAGTAAAAATACACATGCTTTAATTTTTTTTTATACACATGCTTTAATTAAAAATTAGAAAAAGTAAAAATATACATGATAAAACACTCCGGTCATATTATCGAACACTTAACTTCTACATCTGGGTTATATTATGCGTACTTCCACTCCAGCCCTCTCTACTCCAGCCCACTCCACTCCATCGATTTCACTTGCATTCTGATAATCATACACGGGCTCGATTAGGTTTCAATTTGATAGTGTTGGGTTCGATTTCTCCCAGTCTCTCACTCTAATTTGTTGCTGGGTTTCTAGGGCTTGATTTTTATCATACTCAATCGGGCTTTGCTACTTGGTTTCTAGGGATTTGTAGGACGATTGTGAGATTTGAAGAGTTACAACCCCGTCTGTCATCTGGATTAATTAAGTCCCTCGTGTTGGTACTCTTTCTCTCTCTCTCTCTCTCTCTCTCTCTCTCTCTCTCTCAAACACACAGTGCAAGTGCTGCCACAAGAAAGGGACTTGTTAATGTTTGATTGTTGTCATGTCCTTAAACTTGGGTTTTATGTCTTATGTCTTATATCAATGTACAAAATTTTATCAAGTCTAGGCTATAAATAATTCAGTTCTGTGTGGTATTCAAAGATTAGATGTTTATTTGATTCTTTAATACTTTTAGGTGTATTACACTTTAGTTTGTTAGCTCGTTGTTTTGGGGATTTAAAATTTTAATTTCTGTTATTTGTCTTTATATATTGGTTAATTTATAATGTGGCGATGTGGCATCTTTTGACATGTATACAGGTATTTTACAAGTTATGTAATGAACGTCCATATAATTTACTGATTTGAAGATGCAAGGAAACAAGTGATGGATGCGACTAGGAGATTGGGTGGCGAATATAGTCCGGATTTGCATCCTAAATGTACCCATTTGGTGGTTCAAATATCCACTTTTCTGATTGGTTTTGTTGATGTTGCTTTTATTGATAAGTTTTCTTTAACCAGCTGCAATTACTTTCTGTACTTCCGCTTGTACTGTTTACTTTGTAGCAATGAAAATATCAGATACTTAATTAATTATATGTGCTTTTACACTCTTCTTTTTGTCATTTATTCTTTCTGAGCTTTATACCTGTGATCCCATAAAGAAGTTGATCAGCTTATCCCATACGACTATCACTTTAAACCAATTCAAAGATTAAAATGGGAACATAAATATCGACTTTTGAAAATGCATATACTTTCAAGTGCCTTGGAAACAGATACCAACCATTCCGGTCATATCTTACATTTCTACTACTTTAAATTAATTCGCATTATGATTTCTTTTGTGACTTACCGGTATGTTCTGCTTAGGCATTTTAGTAAATGTTGTTGTATTTGATGTGGATCTTACTATTTTTCTTTTTGTGCTGATTAGATGTAGGGCTGAAAACAAATATGAGTAAATCGGGTTGAACTGAATCTGATATATCAAAAAAAAACAAACAGAATATCACATTGAATCTCACCACTCTCATATTCGTCCACATTACAGTATTTGAATAATCAAAGAGTACTCGAATGTATATGTAATTAAATATGTTTAGTTACTTGTTAGTAATATCAGTTATGTACCTGTAATATATTTTCTCGTCCTACTTATTTTGAGTTTTGACCACATTTGCTAATGTACTTTTCCCAAAAGTTATACTGACTACCAAGTACATAACTTGAGAATGATGCAGATTAACAATGCTGGCTCAAATGCATACAGCTACAAACCACTGGACGAAGCTTCAGACGAAGATCAATCAGATCTCTAACTACTTGTGTTTCTTATCTACACAAGCCATCGAAATTTTGTACTTGCCGTGAAATAATGTATACTTCTACACTTTTTACTTGTTTTTAGATTGTAAAATAAGACGGCCTCTGAATCCAATGTGGTTCATGATACCTTCCAATTAAAATAATGTTAAGTATTGTTATTTATTTTTACTATTGTCAAGTTCACCGCAACAGCCTTATGATTCTTGTAGGAGAAACCCCTGAAGCGTAGGCTTGGCCCAGACAATCATGTCAAAGATGACCGGGGCCAAAGAGAATGTGACAATCGTAATAATGGTGGTGAATGATATGATAAAGCTGATAATCCACAATCAATGGATTTCCAGTCCAACAATGATGCTCAGGCTTGGAGCAATTTTGGTGAAGCAATGTATGACAGCTTCAATGGACAGGGGATGCATTTCCCTTCAGATATGGCCCCACCTCCAGTCTTGATGCCTGTTCCTGGTGCTGGGTAAGATAGTATATTAGTATTAGAGGATATTACTTTTTGTTTTGTTTTAATATCAGCTGGATTTATATCAAGTATTATCTTTGTTATCCTTAAGCAACATACATAAATCTCTAACCCACACAAATTTGATTATCAACTACTCGAGTAAGATATTTTTACAAGGAAACCTTGCACTCAAATGACCTAATATCAGCTTTCTTCCACTGCCAGAAGGAGCTTTATGTTTCATCGCCTCCACAGCATTTTGTGCGGACTACCTGTTATTCTATTTTCACCTGTTATTCTATTTTCAAGCTGGTTATCATCATGAACTATGTTTGGTACTAAACATAGTTCAAGCTGCTCTTTATTTCATGTTTGGTATTTTAATGTCATTGCACTGGTTATCATCATGACTATGTTTAGTACATTACGACATTTTATTTTATTTTGAACTCAAGCTAGTCGAAAAAAAAATTGAGTACATAGATAAAAATATATTAAGAGCAGCTCTTTTTAATGATTTTCTTGAATTCAATTATTGCGAATGGTATTTTAAAAAGGATTTCTTTCAACGCAGGGACTTGGAAGATAATAATCTCTCCGAAGAGTAACCAGACTTTCTTGGCAGCATGCCGCAGCTACAAAATCTAAAATTTGCACGGAATGGTTTTAATGGCTCAATACCATCATCTTGGGGACAGCTCTCTAATTTAAAGCATCTGTCAGTTCTTCTCTCTACTCCCTGACAAGTTAATCTCTTGTTTTAGAGTTAGAAATGCCTTTTTAATAGTGCAAAAGAAAAACAGAAAGAAAACTCTTGTTCCAGACCTTTATACATGCAAAAAAGATTGTTTTAAAGCAACATTATCACCTTCATATTAGGGTTATCAAACTACTCAAACAGATCTAATCCTGATTCACTTGCAAATGTCTTTATATTAAAGACATTAAAGCTGATTAAAGTTTGCACGGACTCGGCTTCTACATAGTCCTTATAGCTGATTAATACCATATCTGATCACTACTTTGTCAAACCAGTTCTCTCTTCACTTGAATTTTTACTTTGAAAAGCTTAGTAATGTCTTTAGAATAATATCCTAGAAAGTTCTCTGTGTACCTGAATTTAGTAATGTCTTTAGTAATTTTTAACCTATGATTTTTAATCTACACAAGCCATCGAAATTTTGTACTTGCCGTGAAATAATGTATACTTCTACACTCTTTACTTGTTTTTAGATTGTAAAATAAGACGGCCTCTGAATCCAATGTGGTTCATGATACCTTCCAATTAAAATAATGTTAAGTATTGTTATTTATTTTTACTATTGTCAAGTTCACCGCAACAGCCTTATGATTCTTGTAGGAGAAACCCCTGAAGCGTAGGCTTGGCCCAGACAATCATGTCAAAGATGACCGGGGCCAAAGAGAATGTGACAATCGTAATAATGGTGGTGAAAGATATGATAGAGCTGATAATCCACAATCAATGGATTTCCAGTCCAACAATGATGCTCAGGCTTGGAGCAATCTTGGTGAAGCAATGTATGACAGCTTCAATGGACAGGGGATGCATTTCCCTTCAGATATGGCCCCACCTCCAGTCTTAATGCCTGTTCCTGGTGCTGGGTAAGATAGTATATTAGTATTAGAGGATATTACTTTTTGTTTTGTTTTAATATCAGCTGGATTTATATCAAGTATTATCTTTGTTATCCTTAAGCAACATACATAAATCTCTAACCCACACAAATTTGATTATCAACTACTCGAGTAAGATATTTTTACAAGGAAACCTTGCACTGATGTTATATTCTTTGATGAAATCTTAATACTAGTACAGAGCAACATGATTAGATGAACTCACACATGATTACATGGTTTTAGTTTTTTTTATTTCGTTCCTTGAGTTGTCTATACAAAGTTAAAAGTCTTGTTTTTGAATGTCTACAGTTATTATTACTATATGAGATATGATTATTACAATAGGCGTATATGTGCCTAAGCGTCAGGGTTACTATATGAGATAACTTTGAACATGTAAGTTAACTATTAAGATATGGTGGAGGTTCTGGTCATATCCCTGGCCCAACACTTGGTTTTAATGTGACTGAGCTATCCGTTTGACAAATAGTTGTACATATATCTTACTTAACATGTAACATGTACTGTGTACACTCTGTATTACTAAACCTGAAATCAAATACTTCTAATTATTGCTTATATCTGTTGCAGGTGAGTTTGTACGATTTCAAGCCTCTCGAATAGACGCTTGGTATTCAAACAGTGAAGGTTCTTTGGAATAACCAGCAGCATACATAGTAAGGGGCCTTTGTCGCAAGTGTTACATTCCGGAAATTATTTTACGTTGTATGCAGGTATGCTAATTTTCTTGAAAGTAATTTCAAAATCATTCATTCCTCATCTTCGTGCGTTCTCTGATTCTGTTGAGTAGAAGTTCCTAGAAACATACTAGGCTATAAGCACTTTTTCAATGTCTTTCGTTCTCTGATTCTGTTGAGTAAAAGTTCCTGGAAATATATTAGGCTATAAGCACGTTTTCAATGTCTTTTTTTTGTCATTTGTAGGTTTCTATTTCACTTATGGAATCTGGAAATTTACCTGAAGGCCATGATGATTTCATTGGACTCGTGGCATGCCCCGAAACTAGATTTTTATGTTTGTTCAGTCAGCAACAGTTGTACGTAAAGATGGTTATTGTAGTTTGTGTTATATTTACTCATGTGATCAGATGATGAATATGTTGATGAATATGTTGGAAATAGTTTATGTTGACTGTCAAGTTATATACTAGTTTTTAGTTTTTTCATGATAAGTAATAAATGAAATTAATTTTTAGCGTTCACTTTAAGATGTCATCAGTTTGCTATTTAGTTTCATTACCATCCATTCTGAGATTCAGATTGAAGAATGTGTTGGGTGTATGTATGAAATCAGCTAAGGCTATCAATAAAAAAAATATTTTTAAAAAAAAAAAAAAGACTTTAGGCGTCGGCATTCTTGTTAACCGACGCAATAGGCCTACCCTTATAGCATCGGCGTTTTAGGTAACCGATGCTTATGCCTAAACCTATAGCGTCGGCGTTTTAGGTAACCGACGCTTATGCCTATACCTATAGCGTCGGCGTTTTAGGTAACCGACGCTTATGCCTATATCTATAGTGTCGGCATATCAGTTACCGACGCTTATGACTATACCTATAGCGTCGGAATTTCAGTTAACCGTCGCTTATGACTATTTTAAGCATCGCCTAAATAACCGACGCTACAGACCATACCTATAGTGTCGCCTGCATATACTACGCCACTTGACCGACGCTAAAAGTATGTTTTGACCGACGCTATAGGCCCTTTTTCTACTAGTGAATGGCAGGCAAGAGGCCAAGGAGGAGTATATGGCAGAAATGGTGGACGTGACAAGAGTAAAATTAAGTGCTATAACTGCAACATCTTTGGACACTACGCCTCAGAATGCAATAAACCACCACGAGACAGGGGACAAAGACATGAGATGAATCTTGCACAAATCATTGATGATGAACCAGCATTGTTTTGACAGAATTAAGGCGGCCAGATGGGCAAAGCCAGATGGGCAAAGAATATGTGCCAAATGGGCAAATAAATGGTAACCAGATGGGTGAATAAAGTATTGCCAGACGGGCAAGTTTTAGTAGTGTCAGACGGATAAAACGAAAGCCACACGGGCTGATGAACATGATGGAGTTGCAAGCCAAATCGGCTTAGTTCATAACCATACGGGTTAAGTTGAATGTCATATGGGCCATGTTAAGAATCTGCAGAAACAAACTTAGATTAAGGGGGAGATTGTTGGGAATTAATCTAAGTTTGTTTTATTTATTTATGTTTTGTAATATTTGATTTGATTTGGTCAGAAGTCTTTGATTTGGTAATTTGTTTTGGTCGTAATCTGTTAGAGTAATTGCTAGGTGTTAGCTAGCAGTGGAGGTTGATAAGGTAAGTGGTTAGGTTGTTTCCAAGATTATAGCCACTATGGGTGGAAAGTTTGTCTTTTTTCCTCTTATTTAATCTCATGTAATCGTTAGTTTCATTAAGAACAAAGGCAGTAGTTTTTGCTCTCTACATTTTCTCTGTGATTAATTGGTTTATTATGTAATATCTATATGCTTATATACATCATGTGGGCATGCAAGAGCAACGAGCAGACATTTTAACAAAAGCATTGGGTAAGGTCAAGTTCGAAACTATGAAAAAGCTGATTGGAGTCAAAGAAATCACTGCAGATGGATAAGCTGTATGTGAAAATATGTATAGTTTAATGGGGAATGTGTTGGATTTATTTTAAATAAACATATTTTGGATAGCTGTTACGTGGCTATTAGAGTAGAATGGGTCTGCTTGTGGGTAACGTAGTGGTAGGAGAAAATCAAGTAGTGGAGTTAGATTAGGAGTTTGTTTTGATTTTCCTAGCTTTTAGCAGCCAGTTTGAATTGATTTTATATATTCTCATTTGTACGTTGCATGACTTTAATATTACGAATTTATGGTTCCTCAGATTATATACATACAGGTGTGTGTGAGTTTATATTAGTGCTATATGCCCATGGTTCTGATATTAATCTTTCTGTGTATTCCTTCCACAAGTTGTACTTCCCTTTCACGGAATTGTGGTTACATTACCAAATAACTCCCTCATGTGAAGAATTTTTGAGGTTTCTATTCCTAATCCTCTATATACTTCTGCCTGTGATCCAGAACAAAAATTAGTTGTAAGTAGCTAGACAATAACATAAGAGCACTTTCTAAGGCAAAGAGAAGTATAAATACATAGAAAGAAATACATGGATGAATAAACATATAATCAAAGGAAATATAGAACTCTTTTCAATGATTTATTTTGTGAATGTTTGTTGTTTTACAATTTAAGCAGATAATTTATAACACCCACAATGGCTAAACACATCGGGCGAGTTCACAACTTCACATAATTATATTAATAATTAAAGGACCATGATATATAAACAATTTTCTAAGGCTAATTTTTGCTTGTATGCACCCAGTGTCATATAAGGATATTTACATGCAAAATGTCTACATGAATGTGATATCACCCTAATAATGTTTTAGGTTCTTAACTTCGAATTTGCTGAATAAGGCAAACCCTCTAGACTTGGTATCTCATTTGCCTCTTACCATAGAAAAACCCTGTTCACATCTTTATCTCCTATGGTTCTCTAATCTCACATAACTATCACTACAAGAAAACAGCTTTAAACCGACCGTCAGAAAATCGGCCGTCACAAATCCAATGGTTATAACCGACCGCTGCCGTAGTTAGTCGGTTTTATGATAAAACCGACCATCTAAAACCGACCGGTGCAGACCCGGGCCCATTTTGATGACTCACATTTTCGGTTTCTGTGACACGTCATCTAAAACCGACCAATACCACTACGGTCGGTTACATTTTGACCAAACGAAAAAAATGTCGTCATTTTGATGACGTGTTTTAGATGTCAAACCCGACTGATAATTGTCGGTCGATTTTAGGTGGTCGGTTTTATAATTGACGGTCGGTTTTAGGTGGTCGGTTATGCAAATTTCTAAATTTCGAAAATACCGCCCAAATGAAAAATTCAAATTTTTGATCAAACTCATAACCGACCACATATCGGTCGGAAATAACCCATGATTTCACAAAATTTTAAAAATGGAGCCCAAACTAAATTTTTTTCGAAAATACCGCCCAAATGAAAAATTCAAATTTTTGATCAAACTCATAACCGACCACATATCGGTCGGAAATAAGCCTTGATTTCACGAAAATTTTAAAAATGGAGCCCAAACTAAAAAATTCAAATTTTTTGCCAAATTTCATTTAAACAAACCACTTCACCAAATTTCATCTCTATCCTTACATCCACTTCACCAAAATTCCTCTCCATTTTAACTTTCATTTTCGAAATTTGGAGTAAAAAAACTCTTTCTCCAAATCACCCCCCTTATACATAGATCAATGGTTTTGGATTTCGATTTTTTTTAAACTTATCATTGTTATCGTTGTGTTTTACTGCATGGAAATCCTACAATGGTATCCTAACTACTTGCATCAAATGATGATTTGGTTATATCTCTGGTGTATTTTGATGATAATGACTGTTTAAGAAGAAGAAGGTGAAGAAAATGAAGAAGAATAAGATCATATTGTCTGGTGATGATGAAGACGATGATGGTTTTGACGAAATTGAATAATGTTTGTAAATTTAGTCTTGATGCTTTTTACGAAGTTGAGTATTAATGTTGTTTGTGAAAAATAAATTCGTAGCATTTATGTTTGTATGTTTAATTATGTTTTTATGAAGTTGAATGGTGTGGTGAATCTGTAGTTTGTTAATGTTGAATGGCTTGGTGGTGATTGTAATATTGAAATGTAATGAAATGGAATGGCATAACCTGTAATTTTTCTTTAAAAACCCAGAAAACCGACCGTCTCCATATAAAACCGACCGTTTTTACCATTGCAATGCCAGAAAATCGACCGGCTTCATATATAACTGACCGTTCTCTCAAAAATAAAAACAAGAAAATCGACCGATTCTGTATATAACCGACCATTATCGCTAGTCAAAATACTAGTTGACCGTTAAATTATCCAATCAAATAATTTTATTTTTTTCTGAAATTTTGGCAATAACATTACAAATGATGGTTCTTGACATACGTAAGGTTTCGATCGTCGAATAAATCATTAAAAAAGTTATTCAGTGAATCTAGATCGTGCCCTGTTATCAGAAGATGCACTTTTACTACATTTTTGTTAAAATCTCCTACCACCAAACCTTTTTATTTTTTGATTATTTTTTTCCAACACTAAAATGAGTGTTTATTAACATCCGTACGGTTTGATCATCGAAGAAATCATTCAAAAAAATTATTCAGTGAATCTAGATCGTGCACCGTTATAAGAAACAACACTTATACTACTTTTTTGTTAAAATCTTGAACAAACCGACATTTTTATTTTTTGATTATTTTTTCCCAACACTAAAATGAGTGTTTATTAACATTCGTACGGTTCGATCGTCGAAGAAATCATTCAAAAAAACTATTCAGTGAATCTAGATCGTGCCCCGTTATAAGAAACAACACTTTTACTACGTTTTTGTTAAAATCTTGAACAAACAACCGATCTTTTTATTTTTTGACTATTTTTTTCCAACACTAAAATGAGTGTTTAGGATATTTGAATTTTGTAAATAAGATATTGGATGGTATACAAATCTTACAAATAATAAATTTATACAATTTTAAACTAATAATTTTAAAAGTAATAAATTTTAAAATATGAATTAAAAATAATATTAATAGAAGAATAACATGAATCTCATCCACCTTTAATAAGAATATTATTATTTAATTAACTAAATTATGAATTTTTAAAATTTTATAAACGAATTTAAATATTATAAAATCATAAAATGTAAAAATACGAAAATTTAAAATAATAATCTTAAATTTGAATAAATGAATTTCTAATTTTTTAAAATACAAAAAAATAATTAATGAATTATGTTAAAAAAAATGTAACAATATATCTAATGAAAAAATGAAAACAGATTACAAGAGCGGCACAATATCACTACGCGGCTATCAGAACATCTTTTTCATGGATGTTGCTAGAATATGTTACCTTATCATGTTACTTTGGACCTAATATAACATTTTGTTTTTTGTGTTACCTTAGCCACAAACGTGATGTTACTTTAGTTTTAAAGTGTTGGATGTTAGCAACATTACCTAGATCATTAATAAACTCAATTTTGAATTTTTTAACCAAAAATTGTTTAATTATTTAAAAATCACATTTACCTTTATAATATTTCATTTTTATTTTCCAAATAAATGAGTTATAATTTTTAAATATTAAGAGTTTTTATTTATTACTATACTAAGCAAAACAAGGTATATTTTGTTAGTAGATTGGTTGAATAACGCTTTCTAAAAAAATTGTTAACACCTTTCTAAGAATAGCAAGTTAAAAAAATTATATTAACAAAATTAATTTATTTAGTATAAACAATAAAATTTACAAATAAGGTACAAAAATATGTTTTTAAAAACTTAAAAAAAATGTGTTAAAAATTATATATACCATGAAACCAATTCGTTTTAATGAAAATTAAGAGTTTATTAAATTATTGAGTTAGTATTTATAAAAATTAAGTTATTTAATTATTATCATTTTTTCAAATTCTCTTTATTTTACTAAATTTAAAACTTAATTTAAAAAAAATTACAGAAATTCTTTTAAAAAAAGATTGTAAATGGCACAGCTCCCGGTGAAAATTAAGGCGGCCAAAATGCGCGCTTGTGTGAAAACTCAGTGCCTTAAACAAAATTAGGGCGACAAAATTTTTTAATATCAGTTATTTTAAAAGCGATGTTAAACAACTTTCTGGACATCACTTGTTAAAATGATCGATGTCTTAATAATCTATATATATTATAATGTCAGGAGATCGAAAATTCACCAAAACAATTTGAGATATTTTTCTTAAATTTTTGTATTTTGATTTTTTTATGTAAATTTTTTTCTTGCATTAAATAGCTATTAATGCCAATTTATTTAGTCACTAATTACACCTATTAAATATCTATTAAATTTACTCTATTTAATTTGTTTAAAAACATTTTTAACCTGAACTTCCCAAACACTTTTTATTATCAATGATTGTGGAATCGTAATAAATTATGGAAGTACACGGATCTTTACTTAAAATTTAAAATTTGTAAACAAATAATATTGACATATTTTTACTTTTGTACGTGAATAAATTACACATGAGTTATGACCAAACTAATTAAATTGAATAAACTCAACCATTTTATCGAAAGATTTAATTGAAACAAAAGTTTTATATTCAATATTTGTAAATTTTGATCGTAAATATTACGTTCGTATTATAATTTTTTTTATATGTTTGTGATATTTTTAAGATTATCAAAATTTTAGATATATAATCAGAGTATTTTTCCAACTAATAATTAAAGTAAATTATTTATAAATTTATTTTTTTAGAAAATTCGTATGAGACCTATCAATTCTAAGTGATATATTCTTAATACTGAAACCCCGGTTAGAATTGTTGTATTTTTTGTTAAGCAAAAGGAGTCCGGTTTCAGATCCTCAAGAGACCATAGCTTACACCTGGACGGGTTATGAGAAAATAAAATTATCACAAAAATATGGAAAGTGATATATTCTTAAATTTGGAATCCTGGTTGGAATTGATATATTTTTTGTTAAGCAAAAGAAGTCCAGTCGAGAAATATTTTTAAAAAATCGAAAACCTAAACCCTGACGAAACTCTGTTTAAGGGTTCTAGTCAACGTACTAGTTGACTGTTAAATTGCCAAACCACATAAATTTTTTTTTTCACTAAAATTTTGCCAATAACATTAAAAAGGATGGATATTGACTTCCGTAAGGTTGGGTCATCGAGAAATATTTTAAAAAAAAATTGAAATCCTAAACCGTGACGAAACCCTGTTTAGGGTTCTAGTCAACTACTAGTTGATCGTTAAATTAGCAAACCAACTAAATTTTTTTTTCCTAAAATATTTCCAATAACATTAAAAAGGATGGATCTTGACTTCCCTAAGGTTGGGTCATCGATAAATATTTTTTTAAAAAGCGAAACCCTAAACACCGTCATTGTTTAAAATTTTAATTTGAGTTATTTGACCCGTTTCTTTTTCCATTGCTACTACTACTACTACTACTATTTTTAGTTGTTTTGTAGTGTTCATAGTGAGTATGCTAATCTTTTATCGAAAGATTGACATTTTTTCTATTTTTATTTTTTTTACGAACTAAATTAAAAATGAGGGAAAATTGAAATTATTAGAAAATTAGGTAATAATAATCACAAAAATAATTAGCATGAATAGTTGGAATTGTATAAATTTTAAATTAAATATATGATTTTTTACTATTTTTATTCTATTTTTTCCCCTATATTTATTCTATTTTTTTTCTTTTCACGTTAAAACCGACCGAATTGACGTATAACCGACCGATTTTTTTGGGTGGGAAAATTTTCGTGAAAAGTCAAAAATCCCGCCCTTGCCCAAATTTTCAAGTCACACTAACCAATGACATAGTCGACCGATCATTCGATCGGTTATGATCGGTCGGTTATAGTCTGAGTGTAAATAAAAAAGAAACCCCCTCCCCCTTTCATTTTATCTCTCATTACTCTTACTCTCTCACATCTCTCTCTTCCTCTCTTCATCTCTTCCTCTCAATACAAACTAAAATCCATTCAAACTCAGTTCGTTCACGTAAAAATGGCGCTTACCCGTGCAAACTCAATCCGCTCCCAACTAAAATCGTTCCGTTCAATTCGGACCCAAACTTCCTCTTCTCCATTTTGTGTTGATGTAAGCTTCTTGTAACTCTTCCTCTTCTTCAAAGTATTGTTATCTTCCATTTTGTGCCTTTTATTGGTGTATTTTATTCTCTTGTTTGTATTGTTTGCTTTTAATTATGTGTTTTTTGTTTGTTGTTTATATTTTCATAGTTTAATTTGCTCCCATTTGAAATTCATGGATATATCTTCTCCCATTTGTTTATATTTTCATGTTTATATATATATATTTGTTTATTTGAAATTGGATTTTTGGGTTTATGAGTTCGATTTATAGGTTTGATTAATGGGTTTAATTAAGCATCGATTTATGTCATATAATGATAGACACATGAACTTATATTTTGCTCAATTTAAGGTCAATATCGATTTTCCCCTAAGTGCTTATAATTATTTCTATACGATATTGACTTGTATTTGAATTGAAGGTCATGTATTTGTAATTGCTTCGATTTTGTATACGAAATTGTATTTGAATTTAGAGTTAAATATGCATTGTGTACTTATATGTTCAATTTGCTTATGTTTGTGTACTTATAGTTAAATTAATAAGATATTTATGTTTGTGTACTTATGTTCGATTTTCTTTCCACGTTTATGTTCGATTTGTTTGTGTACTAATGTTTTTTTTTTTAATTTTAGGTGCTCGGTTGACTAGTGATGATCATAATGGTTTCAATGATCGTGTGTATGATGGCCCCCGTATTGGTCCGAGACATTTTGGAAGGATCTTTCTAAATATTGGGAAAAGGGAGTTTCTAAATTGTCCTTAAATATTTATATTTCTTACTTTTTAATTAGTTGGTTATATGTGTACATAGGCAAAGGATCGGCTTGCATTGGAAGATGAAAAGGACTATACCTCTGAGGATGAGGATATGGGTGGCGGTGAAGATGGTGGTGAAGATGATGGTGATGGAGCTGGTGATGATGGTGGGGAAGAGGGTGAAAAAGATGGTCATCAATCATCCGATGTTTCCTTGTCGGATCATTACGTTTTTAAGTGGTCGGTTTAAGTGGTCGGTTATATTATGGTGGTCGGTTATAAGTGGTCGGTTATACAAATTAGTATAGCTATTGGCATGAAACCGACCAATTGTGCACGTTTGACTGTGGTCGGTTATGTGTGCCAGTCAAAATATATTTTTCTATTTTTTAAGTCATAATCGACCGCTGTCGGTCGGTTATGTGTTGATGACGTCTGTCACCAGCTGTCGCCACGTGGTGACACGTGGTGCCACATGTCCAATTCGGACCCCACATTAGAGAATTTGTAAACACATATAACCGACCAAATTATTGGTTGGTTATGTGTGTTAAACCCGACCAAATGACATAACCAACCAGACTTAAACCGACCAGCGTTTTTGGTCGGTTTTAATCGTTAAACCGATCGATTCCTTTTATAACCGACCATTTTTGACGGTCGGTTTAAAACGATTTTCTTGTAGTGTAATTTCTCTATACCAAATTACTAATTAATAATTAACCATTAGGATAATCAAGAGCATGAGACTATCTACTTTACAACCTTAACTACTTGCACTAGCTTAAACCTGATTACATATGCAAGCTACCAAAAAATAAATAGCATCCATATAAACCACATATTGAGCCTTATGAGATAAATGTGAGATATTAGCAAGTGTAGTATACTAGTACTTATCCTGCAGTAAGCTTTCCTCTTGTAGTAAATTTATTTACTCTTTTTAATTATTTTAGTTTGGAAGGATGTAAATAAAAATTAATTGATTCTGATCTATAAAAACTAAAATCAAAAAAATTATTTCTTTTTTGTAATTTTTATTGTTAAAAAAAATCAGTTTTAATTAATTTTTAAATTCAGACAACCGAAAATAAGTTCCTATACAATACTTGTCATGGCATGTTATCCACAAAATGATGTATTGGCTTTTGAAAATTTTGAATCTCAAAATTATCATTGTACCTATTATAATTTTTCTTCTTTCTTCGATCATTTATAATGTAATTTTATCTCATAACTCACGTGCCTAGTAATTTCATTGAGTATATTATTTAACATATGTTGTAGATACCGACTTATTTTATTAGGTTAGCTGCAAATTTAAAATTTGATTTTAGATGTATAATCATCTAATGCTTACAAATTATTTATGAACAACAAATAGTAAAGAAAAAGGACAAAATATATTAATATTAATATGTTAAATAGTTTTGTGATTAAAAATGGTTAAAGGACTTAAATATTAATTTGTTTAATGATGAGTGAATTTATGCATACATGAATTAATTAGGATTGGATTGGTGTAAGGTTACGTTAAAAACTAAAATGTACAAAGTGCCCGAATGAGCTCGTGGTGAAAAATTAAAATATATTTTGATAATATTTCTTGAGATATATATTAGTTAGGACATAATATAAATAGAAGAGTTTAAACAAATTTTATACTAAAAATACATTTTATAAAAAGTACTTTTACTTTATTTCAAACTCTATTTATTGTGCTAGGGTCCCTTGATAATTTTAATTTAGGCTTATTTATATATTTATATGGAACAATTTTTATCTTTAAGAATTGTTTAAAAAATGTGGGTGTAATCAATTTTTTTTACATAAAATGAATTAAGATAAATGATGGAATTAATTAGAAGAGTCAAGTACTCTCTCTACTCTCTTTATTTTAAATTGTACAATTTATCATTTGATGGTTTTATATTAGGTAATAAATGATTTTTCTGCCTACATCCAGATAAATAACATTGTTTGGGCAAATTCTTGCCACACCCTGCATTATCAATGTTTGTATTGGCCGGGGGAATTTGGATTCCCTTCTTACTATGGTTACCATATATACAACATAATTTGACTTAGTAAACATATTAGTGAACATAATTAAAATCACTTAACACTCCTATTAAGTTGAGCTAAAAACAAATAATTCCTTCTCATTTTGTCTATTGCTTCTTTTTGTAGATAGTACTAGATACCCCTTCCTCAAAGACTAATTTTCTTAGAACTGTGAATATTAACCGTTACGTTGTGGCGTCGACTGATCACTAATCACCAGCATGTCAGGATGATCAATCAGATGCATCTCCCCTAGTTAAGGATTCACTGAATACAACAAACTGTCACTGATTATTCTTTAATTTGACAAAAACCTGTCACCACCTTATATGGTAGAGACTATCAGCTGCTCCAACCCAAGCCTCCCCAAATTTAGAGTGCTCATTATATATGCTGCGAACCCTTGAGCAATTGTCTGCCAATTAACATCATCAATAATTATATTAAATTATCCAAATTTTGACTTAAGGATATGCAAGTGATATCTTCTTTAACTGTGCATGCTTTTTTTCTAGAAAAGAATCATGGAAATTAAAAGGTTGCATGATCAGAGTAAGGGAGTGATACCTTCTTTTTTTCCCCAGCAAAATTGATAGGGGACAGAATCCATTAACTCCTCAAATAGTAGTTCCCCGGATTTGATACTCCAAATTCGCACTTTACGGTCCTCTCCGCCTATTTTGATTTATATAACGGTAAGCTATTATTATTTATTAGATAATTAAATTTGTATAATAAGAAAAGAGTGCATATGCTTTGAACGGTGACCTGACATCACAAAATTCTCTGCTGGGTCAACTGCATGCAGAAGGTCTTCTTTAAACATTACATTCCCTTCGTATGAGAGCACGGCTCCTCTCTGAACCATTCTAAGGTCAAAAAGCTTGGTCTGTGATAAGAAAACATGTTATGACTGCAACAAGATACATAAACAGCTGCCATAAGCAGCTGTCAATTCTGTAAGTAGCAGATGTTTTGCACAAGAATTTTTTTTTTTTCCGACGAAAACAAGAATTTACTATGAATAAATAGAGTTGCACTCCATGAATAACAGCTTATATAAAAAACAATAAAGAACATCTCATATTTAATTCAATATAAGAGTTCCGTCGTGACACCCAATACAAAAAGTTCTTATTTTTTTATCTTCTATCCATTTAGCAAAAAAAAAAAAATTAAAATATTTTTTTTTGGAAAATCACTGTTCATGATGACATCAGCAGTGACGTCATCATGAATAGTGATTTTTTTCAAAAATTTTTTTTTAAAAATTTTTTTTGCTGGATGGATAGAAGATAAAAAAATAAGAACGTTTTGTATTGGGTGCCCCTGGCGGGGCCAATGGATCTATTGGAATAATTGATTTTATAGTGTTCTTTATTGTTTGTTATATAAGACTGTTGTGTATGGAGCAAAGGCCTTAATAAATATACCCAAAGTCTTATTAAACTCGAGTTACCATTGCCATAAAGTCCAATAGTCCAATTGAACCATTGTGCAAGTCTACGAAATAGATGAAGATTCCCAGCACAGCTAATTACTCCTACTTTTAAATCTTCTATTATCATATGGATGTTAGTGCAAAAGAATTATAAGTAATTATTTATTTTTAGTTTATTCCCATATTTTAAGTAATTTTGTATGAAATTGGAATTTTATTTAATGTGTTTTAATGTTTTATTGTAGAAATAACAAATTATTGGATTGGAACTTGATCATGAAGTGCAATATTTGGGCCTAATTCATACATATTCAGAGTTTTTGACACATTACAAAGTCTTGTTATTTGGGCTTTATCCAGACATCAACAAATCATTGATGGAGAGCTGGGAAGAATACCGAATTATTTCTATCATGGGCTTAAAAATGCTCTCAACTTTTCAAAAAGGCCCAGGAGCTACTAATAATCTGTTTAGAATATTATACTACTTAGAAATAATTCTTATATTTCTACTAAATCACTAAAAACACTTGCACATATAATAAATACTAGCCTATGACCATGCTATGCACGGCTACTTTTAATATTTTATTTTTTTATGTTTATTATGTTTTAATAACATATCAATTTATTTTATTTTTAAATTTTATTTTGCATTAGTTGACCAATTTTATGTTTTTATTTTAAGATTATCTTATGATTCAATATATTTTGATTTAAAATTTTTAGTTGATTATATTTTTATGTTAAATTAAATATATATAATATATTGTTTATTGATTAGTCTTTTATTCAACCTATTTACATTAACATGATTGATCTTTTCTCTATTATAATTTCTTATCGAAATAATCAAATTTAGTGGCTTCTCGAACTCTTATTTTTTATCTCAATTAAATAGTTGCACTTCTTGGTTATTGTATCTTTATAGTTGCAACATATCCATTTACCTTTTATACATACACATATCATATTTAATCATTTTTTTTTTGCTCTATAATTTTTATACCATTCAATACATATATATAATCATCTTACCTAAATAGCATAAGCAAACCACATATACATAATTCTGTCAATATATATAATTAGTCAAGTTGATATGAATTGTACACACAATTTTAAATTAATTTTAATCTCAGTTATTCATTTTAATCATTACTTCACCGAGTTGAACTCCAGTTGCTATCACCCTCAATTTACGATGATCACCCATTTCTTTCTTCTATATTTATACTTTCTCATCTTTTTTAAAGAAATTTAATATCTTTTTGAAATTTGAATTTGATTGTGCTGGTAGTGCAATTAAGAAGAGAAATTCACATCTGATGAACTCTAACATGAATTTACTGATGATTTTTATTCAAATTTTTGATAGTTATTATTTAAAGCAATTAATTTTGATATGATATTGGTGATGTCCAAATGTGGTGGATGGATGTGTATGTGGTGACAGGAGGTGATGGAGGATGTGGTTCACAATATATTTAATTCTAAATTTATGTTCTTATAATTAGTTATTAAAATAAATGTATGAAATACTTTCGTTGATCTCGGCCATTTTTTAAAAAAATAATGATATTTATGTATAATTGATTTTTTTCAATCAAATTTGTTTAATAAAAAATCATAATACAATATATAATTGATAAAATAATTGACTTCTTTTCTTGGGAATATTATTCTATTTTTTTAGCTCCATTTGAAATAAAAAAAATTAATTTGTTACTTATTTTTACTTTAGCTTTGATAATTTGATTTCTGCCTACTATTTATACATAAATGTATGTTGTTTTGGTACTCTTGTTCGTTACATAATCTAATTTTTTTGTAATTCAACCTACTTATTTATACAAATGTATATTAATATCTTTATAATTTAAATATTTTAATGGATAAAATTACTTTACTAATCTATTTTTAAAAAAATATAACTATTTTAATTTTAACAAATATGTAAGCTAAATTTTTTATGTAACTATTCAAACATAAATACATACTTCAGCCTATTTATATTATGGATCTAATTATTAAAATTTAATTTTAATAGACCTAACTATTTTTCTAATTTTTAAAACCTATTTTAACCATTTAATTATTTTAGAAATTTCTAATATTTAAAATTCTTATAAAAAAATAAATATAAGTATAAAATGTAGTATTATGCATCTGTTCTACAAATTTGAAATTTTGATTTTAATTTCATATTTACGAATGGTTTTTTGGAATTATTATGTGAAATCAGTTATAATTTTGTCGACCAACTTATATTTTTGAATTATAATCCTTTAATATTTATAAAATTTATTCTATTATATAATAGAATCCAATTTAAAATTATTTGAGAATCATTATTCACTTGAATATCAAGATTTCTGAAAATTCTTTTATTCGAATAACATTCCTCTCATTTAAAAGATCTAGATATTTGAAGAGTATTTTATTTGAATAATATTTATAATTTTTATGAATAAATATATATTCGAGTGAATTCAAGTTGTTAGTGGAATAAGAAGTATGGTTATCAAATTGCGGCTAGGGTTCGTGAGCTTCGTGCTTTAATGGTTGCGCTTGTGTTATCGTGACCTAATTCGGGTCCTCACAAGATGCCTACGTATCTCAGAGTTGAGAATCAAGCCAAGACGTAGTTCTAGGTGATGGTGCCCTCGAGGCTATGGCGGCGAGAGCTCACCTAGGACGTAGTGGCTTGTATGTCCTTATTCGAGGATTAAGCAAAAATGTGGTGGGTAACGTTTGGAGCTGTGTCCAAAACGTAGTTCTGAGATGAGGGGTCTGGCCCTTTATATAGGCTGTAGGAGCCTTAGAATTATAGTAGGTTTTGGAGACTTGATGAATAAGTCACCGTATTTGAGGAAGGTTCTGACTCTTTTATTTTAGGAATTAGTTTCCATGTCGAATTAGGTGCCTTGGAGGTTACACAATATCCTCGGAATATTCTAGGACGTTCCTTGATTCTAGAACGTTCCTTATTCACAGATCAGGCCCATGTTAGAAACAAGCTCATACCGGGCGTCCCCGGTTCGGGCTGTTCTTTGGGCTCAATCATTAATTACGAATTTAATGCCCAACTTAGGTTTCGGGCCTTAATAATGGGCCAATAAATGTAGCATTAATTATGTCTTTAGGGTTTATTTTTCACCCATATCATTTGCCCCCCAACTTCTGGGAAAACTTGTTTTCGTAGAAGTTTAAGGTCACACTAGCCCTGCCTGGGTATCGTCACATAGTGAAGTGTGGAGCGACCTACACATTCACAATGACTAAAATTCTTTCCCAAGTTAATACTTAAGAAAGTTAAACGTTCCTTGGCCTCTCGAATCTTTCTCATAAGATTTCAGATTTCTGGGCCTTTCGGGAATAGGATTTGTGCCGTTTTGAGCTCATAGACACTAATCCAAGTGCAATTCGTGCATAGGATCCTTTATCATAAATTCATTAATGATTTATTTCCCTCAACTTATCTAAATTGGGGTTTGTATCAGGCGGTCGTTGCTCATAAGCCTTAATAAGGGCTAATTTTTGAGCAAAAGACGCTAATTTGGCCCTAATCGGGGCTAAACCCTAAACGGGGCTATAAAGGCCTTGATCGAGGCTAACTAGTTTATACTTAATGTAATTACTACTAGGATATCCACCCTTAACCTTGGGATAGGTTAATTTTTGAGTGGAAGTCCTTAAACGTTGATAATCGAGGCTAATCACCCCCTAATTGCGATTAGCGAAACCCTAACCTCAAATTTTGAAGTCAAGCTCATATTGGAGAGATTTTAATAATCTCCTTGATGGAAAAAAATCACGTAAAAATACCCATTTTTGAGCGTTCTAGAGCCAAACGAAATCAGCTAGGGGTCCAGGTGTTCGAAACACCTGGACCCATTTTCCCCCCAAGGTGGCCTGGTCGGCCAACCCTGGTTGGCCATTTGGCCAAGGGTGGCTAGAACCCACCCAAGACTATAGAGAATTTAATGAGCTTCGCGTGGACAGTAAGATCGTCCAAATCCGATATTCGGAGCTCGAGATATGGCCCAAATAGCGTGGACAGCCCGGAGGTGTTTTCAAACCCTCCTTAAGAGTTTTGTAGTAACTTGTTCTCAAACAAATCACCTTGATTTCTTGAAACTTCATGTTCTTAAACCCTCAATCTTTCAATCATGTTTGAATCATGGATTCGTAGCTGATATTGGTTGGCTGAGGGGTGTTTCGAACATGCCAAGGGTTTCTGGTTTTCAAACCAAACCTGATTTTTCAACACCCCTAACACTTCTAACCTCAAATGTTGAAGTTGATCTTATATGATAGGGATTCTTATAATCTCATTTTTGGAGAAAGAATCAAGTGAATATACTTATTTTTGAGTTGTCTAGGCAAGAAATACGGTCCCCTGGAAGGTGTTTGAAACACCTTCAGGGTCTTTCAACACCCTCACGGTTTCTGAACACCCCTGGCATTTCTAAACTCAAATTTGAAGTTGAGCTTATATGATGGGGATTCTTATAATCTCCTGGTATGAAGAAGAATCATATGAAAATATGCATTTTTGAACGTTTTGGAGGCGAAATACCTCATTCTAAGCTGGTTTTCAAACCAGGCCTTGTTTGTAACAAGGTCATTTTTTCAACTTCAAGGAAACACTTGGCCACCTACATAGGCTTGTAGAGGACCTTGCAAGGTTCTTGAATCTCAAATTTGAGCTCAAATGGAGCATTTTTGAGCGTTCTGGAAGGTCATGAAAGCACCTAGGAGCACAGGTGTTTAAAACACCTGAGCAAGGTGGCCTGGTCGGCCTACCCTGGTCGGCCATTTGGCCAAGGGTGCCTGGTCGGCCACCCCTGGTCGACTGGGCCCCATCCCAATTTTATTTTTATTTTTTAAATTTGGCCAAATTTTGAATATTTGATTATTTGACCTTTGACTTTGACTTTTGACCTTGATTTTGACCAAAGCCCAATCTTGTTTTGAGCTCCCTTCCTTGTTTCTAGAGTGATTTTACAACACCATGGTTGGTTTTGTGATCCTTGATCTCAAACAACCTACTTCTTAGTTTTCAGAACCTTCTAGGTCTTAACTTGTTCTTGAACTCTTGGTTTCAAATAACCTTGGGTTAAACTATGACCCTTGACTTCCAGACATCCTTGCATACTTACAATAGGGTGTTTCAAACAACCTTGGCCTTGCCCCCTTATCACGGAGGTCCTTGTTTCTTAGTTGCTTATTCAAGGAATTACCTTGTTTTCAACACCTGACTTCAAGTCTAGGATATTTTGGTTAGTTTTTTACTCTTGATTTTGATTCCAACCTTCTTCATATGTTCATAGGACCTTGCCTTGGTTTGAATTTTGTCGAAAAAGCATCGTATGCACAAAATCATCCGTAACTTTTGACTTGTTACTCTGATGGAGACCCACTACATATCAAATCGAAGGTATTTTAGAGCTCTAGGTCCTGCAAATATAATTTATCCTATTTGCCCCACTTTTCGACCCCAAAAAACGTCATTTAAGGCACTTTTGGAGCCAAAACAATTTTTTCATGGGTATTTCTCGTATCCGTGCATATGTTTGAAAGACCATTAGGGCTTTGACCCATTTGCTGAATCCTTGATTCGAGAACTTGAATTCAAACGACTAGCTCGAGTGGAGGCCTACAGCCTTGGTAGCAATCAAGGCTTAGATCAATGCATATCTCAATGCTCTCAATGATAGTTTTCGTGCCTCCACGGCATTATCAGGGAGCCAACCAGTCTCAAGATGAGCTTTGATGGGAATTTATCCAGCAACTTCCAACGTCGATGGGCGCCAACAACTAGCGCTCTATAGTGGGGGTCTCCAAGACCTGATAGTAGACACTTCTAGTGTAATTCTCGATTTCAGATGAGGCGAATTTAGACAAGGCATCGGCCGTTATACAAGGAGGCATTCCTCGAACCATATCAACTGTGATTTTAAAATCCTCTTGTATCATTTCATCTTTGGCTTCAAAATCTCCATTCTTTTGGGCTATCACCAGCCTTGAGTCTCCACAGACTTTAAGGTTTTTTGGCCCTCATGGCTAGAGCCAAGCCTAGTCCGGCTATTAAGGCATCCTACTCTACCTTGTTATTGGTCGTTGATAAATTCAACTTCAAGCCATATTCAATCGTGAGCTATCAATAGTCAGTACAACTAAACGAGCTCCATTTGTTTTTGTTTTTGATGCCCCATCAAAATAGGTCACTCAATATTCCTTCTGAACTTCATCTTTCTCCCCCTCTTGGGGTGTCTCATCTTGCCCTTGCTAGGGTGTTGTGCCTTCCTGCCCCCCGACTCCTTGGTTGTCAATGGTACATTCAACCACGAAGTCGGCAAGTGCCTGTGGCTTAATTACAATTCGAGGATTGTACGCGATATCAAATTATCTGAGTTCTATCGCCCACTTAATTAGCCTTCCATTGGCCTTCGGGCTATGCAATATGCTTCTTAACTGTTGGTCCGTCAGGACTTCAATTTTGTGTGCCTGGAAGTACGGTCGTAGCTTTCTTGGGGCCGTTACCAGTGCCAAAGCAAAATTTTCAATGGGAGAGTAATTCAACTCAGCTTTGTGCAACATCTTGCTAACGTAGTAGATAGGCTTTTGAACCTTGTTTTCCTCTCGAATGAGAACGACACTCAGTGCTTGTTCGGATATCGCTAGATATAGATATAGGTCTCTCCGGGACTAGGTTTGGCCAACAACGGGGCTTCAGCCATGTAATTTTTCAACTGTTCAAAGGCCTCTTGGCTTTCTGAAGTACATTCAAAATTTTTCACCTTCTTCAAAGCCTGAAAGAAAGGCAAACACTTGTTTCCAGACTTGGAGATGAATCTCCCTAAGGCTGTAATTCTTCCAGTAAATTTCTGTACGTCCTTTATGGAACGTGGTGATTCCATATCTAGGATTGCCTTGATCTTATTAGGGTTGGCTTTTGTGCCTCGCTTTTAAACCATCATACCCAAAAAATTTCCAGATCCCACGCCAAAGGCACACTTGGCTGGATTCAACATCATCTTGTGGTGCCTCGGCACTTCAAATGCCTCTTTGAGGTTCTTAATATGGCATGCCTTGATTAGGCTCCTGACTAACATGTCATTCCCGTAGACCTCCTTGGTCTTCCCGGTCTAGGGTGCAAAAATCTTGCTTGTTTATTAGCCTATGGTAAGTGGCTCCTGCAGACTCCTCATCTTGGGTTGACATCAACCTAGAGTTTTTAAAACAACCTTCCTTGGCTCGATTGGCCATCATGGCTTCAATGTTTGTCTTGGTTCCTGGGGCTTCTCTAGAGGCCTCTCGGCTGGCATGTGCTCGGCCTTAGGGCTGTTCGAGTGTTGAATGTTGATGCTCGAATGTCGATATTCGAATGTATTCAGGGTTTTCAACCTCAAGGAAGTTCTTTAAACTCGAACCTTGAAGTTTTGATGAAAGAGTGCATATCGGACTACCTTCACATGGTTTCAAGCCAAGTTTTGGGTGTTTTAAACCACCAAAACATCAGAGCCTCTGGTCGGCTCCTTAAGGTCGGCTGAAGGCCTCCTTGGCTTCTGGTCAATCCCATGAGGTCTTGAACCTTCCCTAGGACGTTTTCAATCTCCATTTCAGGGTTAATATTCAAGTGTTCAACGCTGGTGTTAGATGTTCAATGTTGGCATTCTGGATCGAGAATCCAAAATTTCAGATTGGTTTTCAAGTTTTGACTTGAAGCTTCAACCTTTGGATCTTGATTGGAGGTTCATGACCCCCTCAAGTTTGACCTTCTTGGCCTTCATGGCTAATATCTCGTGTTTCTCCAACTAGAATTCGAGGTTGATATTCACATGTTCAACGTTGGTGTTCATATGTCGACTACCAAGTATTCACGACCTTTCTTTTGGATTGATGTCAAACTAAAGTTCTCTAGGATCCTTTACTTGACTTCATATCTTTCATGGCTTGTCTAAAACCTTTGTTTTGATTTCAGGGTTTTCAAACCTATCTTTGCTTCTCATTTTTCTTGATTCTAGGTCAAGGATTTAAGGTTGATCCTCGATTTAGATTTCGAGAAATACAACCCCGTGGGCTTCTTACCTTTTAAACTTCCGAGACGAAAACTTGCTTGGACTTCTTAATCCTTGTTCAAGGATATTCTTATATCCCTTGACCTTAGGACTATAATTCAAGGTTCTTTATTTGCTTCATCCTTATATCTTCACTCAAGGTACTTAAAAAATATTGAAGAGTAGCTAGTTCTTAGCCTCCACAGCCTTACATGGCTTTAATTGCCAGATGTGGCTTTTTAATCATCTTATCTTTTATCCAGGGTCCTTCAAGGACTTAGACTCTTATTTGGTTGTATTATAACCTAACTCTCGACCCTTCAGGGTTTTTATTTATGGTTTGTTTGTTTCCCTTCGTGTATTATTTTATTTTCGGTACTTGGTCATCTTTGACTTACACACATCAGGTGCTTGGCACATAAATAAAATCACAGAATAGAGAACGAAAAACAAACTTGCATTAATAACTTGAAATAGGTTCAACCCTTACATAGAGTACTACTGTCCTACTTGGAGCAACATGCTTTGCAATGGTTTCATCGAACCTTATTTCTACTTCTACTAGATAAATATGAAGCTAAGTCCTATTAAGATAGTTTGAACCCATCGGGGCTCTTGCAAGACTAGGCCTGCATTGCTTGATTTTGTTTTTGATGCACCATCAAAATAGAGCACCCATTACTCCTTTCTATCTCCTCATTCTTATTCTGAAGTTCACTTCCTGCTTGGGGTACTATCTCCTGCCCCCCGACTTCTTGGTTGCCAATGGTACATTCAACCACGAAGTCAGTTGATGCCATAGCCTTAATGGTTGTTCGAGGCTCTTGTGTGATGTCCTCTGCCGACCTTTCTAGGTCTTCCTTATCACTGTGACATCCACGTCTTCAATCGGAAGGACCTGCCCCCCGACTCCATCAGGCCTTAACGCAGCTACATAGCAGCTCCTAGCCATTTTCTGATCACCTTTTTGTTCTCCTACACCATTCCTGGTTGGAAACTTGATCTTCACGTGATAGGTTGAGGCCACAACCTTAAAAGCGTGAAGTCCAGTCCTCCCAAGGATGACATTGTAAGTAGAAGATGCTTTGATAACCAAAAAGTTCAGCATCTGCGTGGCCTCCATTGGCTTCTGTCCAATCGTGACGGGTAACTGAATAGTTCCCTCAATTTTGGATTCTACTCCATTAAATCCATATATAGGCATGTTATTGGGGGTCAACTGAGAATCATTGTACCCCATCTTCACAAACGCATCATGAAACAGAATGTCGACGGAAGCTCCATTGTCTATCAAGACTCGCTTCACCTCTGAGTTTCCAATCAAAGGAGTTATGACCAGTGGGTCATCGTGGGGGAACTTCACCCCTTCAAGGTCTGAATCATCAAATTCAATTGTTACTTTGGTTCTTGCACGCTTTGGTGCCTCTCCGACAATATGCATCACCTCTCGGGCATAAACCTTCCGAGAGTTCTTTGTTGTCCCGGCCGCGGTCGGGCCTCCTGAGATCATGTTGATTACTGGCCCTCGGAGTTGTGGGTTGCGATCTTGATCATCGTCGCTCCTATCATACTCTCTTCTCTGATTACCACGATTTTTACCCTTGGTGAAGTGACTCAGTTTCCCTCTACGGATCAAAAACTCAATCTCATCTTTGAGTTGCTTACAATCATCAGTGTCATGCCCCACATCTCTGTGGAATCTGCAATACTGATTCTTGTTTCTCTTTGCGGGATCACCCCTGAGTGGCTTCGGCCATTGAAAATCCTTATCCTTCTCAATGTCCAACAAGATTCGACTGCTAGGAGTGTTCAACCTTGCATACTCAGTGAACCTTGGTCCTTGGTAATTAGAGGCAGAGTCGGAGTCCTCGCTAGTTCGGGGATACTTATCCCTAGCATCATACTCCTGCTCTGTCTTTCGCTTCCTAGAGTTCCCGTTTCCACCACTTTCGGTAGACACCTCTACTTTCCTCATGCTTTCCTCAGCCTTTATGTATTTGCTTGCCCTTTTTTGGAGCTCAGTCATGCTCTCAGGGGGATGTTTTGCCAACGACATCTGAAAGAAGGTGTTCGTCGTTCCATTCTCCAAGGCTATCATAGTTACTTTATTTTCCAGATCAAGGACATTCAAAGTCTCCTTGGTGAAGCGTTTGAGATAATCCCTTAGGTTCTCATTCTTTCCTTGTTTCACTTGCATAAGATATTCAGAGCTTTTCTCATGGACTTTTCCACTAACGAATTGATTAATGAAAGCCGTGCTCAATTCCTTGAAAGAGCCAATCGAGTTTGCGGGCAACCGGCTATACCATTGTTGAGCCATGCCTGCCAGGGTTTAAGGGAACGCCCTACACTTAAGATCGTCGCTAGCGGGTTGTAACAGCAGTGCGTTTGAGAACGTCCTGACATGATTCGAAGGATCACCCGTTCCATCGTATGGTTTTATCGTGGGCATCTTAAATTTTCGGGAAACACGAGCGTTCATCACCTCCTCAGTGAACGGGGGTGTGGGATCGTCAGGGTCCCCAAGTGGCATCAGGTCTTTGGGATCACCCCTGAGGGTTTCCACCCTCGTAGCTCCTCCGGTTTGGGCATCAGCCCTTTTTCGTCTCCTAGAAGACCTTTCCAAATCAATGAAGGGAATCTCCCTCGAAGTTGGAGGGGGCTTATTCTGTTTCTGCCTTGCTTGCTCCCTGGCTATATCGTCCTTCAGCCTTTGGATCTCAGCCTCATGAGCCTTGATTCTCTCAGCGGCTGTTTGAGGTCCATCATGGATTCTTCGAGTCCTTACAGGCTCCTTGCTTGGATGCCGCCTCCTCGGGGCTTGATCTTGATCGTCATCCTCAGATGAAGAATCATTAGTATAAGGACCAGAGTAGTCATAATATCCTTGATCAGGGCTCAAGCCTCTAATGTAAGGAGGGTGATACGGCTCATGTATCTGCAGGGCATGGCCTCTTGGCCCAAGATCCCTTCGATTTGGGGGATAGTTAGGCAATCCGTATAACGGATCGGTGCTCACGGGGAGTGTAGTGGTGGAGATCTGAACTCCTGACAGTGGGGAACGGCTATTTAATGGTGAGACCACCATCTGAAGCTGATTGGTCTCCCGTCCCGGATGGACGTCCACTGGTAAGGTTCTTTGAACATGGAGATTCGTCCCTATGGGTTAAGAAACTTGAGGCTGAGTGGTTGTCTCTGTTAATGGGGGTACATTCCCTTGCTCCGTAACAACAGGTGGAGCGGTAGAGATGGCTGGTGGATCAGAAGTAACAGGAACGTTCTCGGTTGTCGTTCTTCGTGTGTTAACCATGGTTGATGTTGTCTTCCCACAGATGGCGCCAAATGTTGTGGAATAAGAAGTAGGGTTATCAAATTGCGGCTAGGGTTCGTGAGCTTCGTGCTTTAATGGCTGCGCTTGCGTTATCGTGACCTAATTCGGGTCCTCACAAGATGCCTACGTATCTCAGAGTTGAGAATCAAGCCAAGACGTAGTTCGAGGTGATGGTGCCCTCGAGGTTATGGCGGTGAGAGCTCACCTAGGACGCAGTGGCTTGTATGTCCTTATTCGAGGATTAAGCCAAAATGTGGTGGGTAACGTATGGAGCTGTGTCCAAAACGTAGTTCTGAGATGAGGGGTCTGGCCCTTTATATAGGCTGTAGGAGCCTTAGAATTATAGTAGGTTTTGGAGACTTGATGAATAAGTCACCGTATTTGAGGAAGGTTCTGACTCCTTTATTTTAGGAATTAGTTTCCATGTCGAATTAGGTGCCTTGGAGGTTACACAATATCCTCGGGATATTCCTGGACGTTCCTTGATTCTAGAACGTTCCTTATTCACAGATCAGGCCCATGTTAGAAACAAGCTCATACCGGGCGTCCCCGGTTCGGGCTGTTCTTTGGGCTCAATCATTAATTACGAATTTAATGCCCAACTTAGGTTTCGGGCCTTAATAATGGACCAATAAATATAGCATTAATTATGTCTTTAGGGTTTATTTTTCACCCATATCACTAGTATATAAATTATTTTAGAAAAATAACATTATTTACATATTTATATGAGTTATGTTTCACTTTAGTTTGTGTGTCTACCCTGACCCAAGTTCTATATCGGACAGGACTTCTGCAGTGTAGGTAGTGTAGTCTCCTTAGGTTATTAGTATTTATTAAGTATCCCTTAGGTTATTTGTATTTAAGTATTATAATAATAGAACATAATCTAGATCGTTATTTAAAGTTTAAATCTAACTGTCAATATTTATTTCGCTGTTGGATTGACAACCAAATATCCACCTTATAATTATTATATATAGGATATAAATTATTTATTTCGCTGTTGGATTGACAACCAAATATCCATCATATACTTATTATATATAGGATATAAATTTTACAGCTGTTAAAAATTAGACACCATGCATGTCTGGAGTAGTTTTAGACAGGGAGAGCAAAACAGCTCGGAGAAGAACAGAATGAAGAATACACAAACTGCCTTGTATATATAGTTGGAATAAGAAGATTGAAGCCTTATATCTATGATTTTTATCTTTCCTTTATCTTTCCTTATTTTTCATTGTGTTTTTCTTGGGGATGTTGAATTAATTTTAATTATAAGGCTTCAATGGATTCTTAAGATTTTATAAAAGTATTCTCTTAAATTCTTTGTTGTTTTCATGATAATTGATTACATTGATTTGTCAATAATGCTTATCAAAAAATAATTGACTTTGAAAGTGATATGTTAATTTGGGTTATGTTTGAAAGAGACAACCTAAGTTTAGAACAAATCAATATAACTTGAGATTATTAACATGTGTTAATTTGTGTTTAGGATAATAATATAGCTAATTACCTCGATTAGTCAAATCACTGCTTATATGTTTACTTATGCACGGAATTTGCGAAATATTTACATTTAAATTTATTTTATATTAATGTCGGTTTTGTTTATTGAAGAATATACTTATTGATTTGGAATTATATTTGAATGATTTTTTATCATAAAAAAATAATGTCACAAATTCAAAACCATTTGTAGGATCACTACTCTCTCTACCAATTGTTTCTCTATTCGCAATCAAACCGAGTCTATATGGTATGATATGATTTGAATGAAACCATTTGCAATTAAATCGAGTCTACATGGTAGGATATCATTTGAATGAAACCAATCTCCTCTACAGCTATATATTTTCACCAATGCATTCTTGATATTCAACATTTTTGAAAGAATATTAACCATCTAAGGGTTTACTATGTGAAAATTTAAGTTGGTTTTCTAATTCTTGTTGATTATCGAACAAGTAGATCCTTGGCAAGTTTGTAGCACATTATTTAGAAACGTTTAAGATTGTGATAAATAGCTTACTAAATTAATATGAAATTCACTAGCATAAATGTACATAGTTGCTTGCATGTTTCAAAGAATTTTAACATACAATTACATTTCAAAAATGTTCAACACTATCAAAGACTAACCATTATTTTTTGGTGGGAATTGAATATCAATTTTCTCTTTATTTGGATTATAACGATGTTTGTTTCTATCACTTCTTTGTTCATCAGTCACTAAGTCACTATGTTGTATTGTGTACGACGTTATTTGTTGTGTACATTCTTTGGTTCATTAGACAATGCTTTGTGTTGTTCACGTCGATACTTGTTACTTTTGTTTCTTGCAACATCTTGTTTATTTACTACTCTATTTTCCTCCGGTAAGTTCATAATGTGCACCTCCAAATAACTATATTTGCAGAAACATTGGGGATTATAAAATAGGTTAAAATTTTTATATTTACTACATATTAAAACTAAGTATGACCATGAATTATGCCGGTTATCAAACTAATTTTTAATTTATTTTTCATTTTCAAGTTATACACCAGTGTTAATTAATTAAAATGAAAAGAGATACTCATCTTAATAAGGCTTGTGCTATTCCATCTTGGTGGAAAGAGTTTAACACATAGAGTCCTATAATAATATACATATAACATGTACATATATGAGTATGTATACTATTGTTGGAGCTCACTCGGATGTAAAGTGCATACACAATAATAATATGAGAAGTTTATTGATCATACTTTGTTCTTCAATCTTAGCCAACTGTTGGAGTGGAGAGATTATCATAGTTGAACCGGAGAATATATAGATTATGATCATTTGTAGAATTTTTCACACACGATACTACACTAACATGCATTTATACCTTTATATATATATATATATATATATATATATATATATATATTAATCTTTGATTTAGCTTACTTTGTGTAAAGATCATACCAATTCAAGTTCTTGACACCCTTGCTTAAGCAATGGTTGCCCTTTCCTTAAGCAATGGTTGTAGGAGATATTATCAGAGCCCTTATAGGGAGATTATTAGGTTGAATACGTGCATACCTACTTCTTGTCTCCTTCTCTATTTAGTATTAGATGTTCTTGTCCTTTTAGATATCTTATCAAGAAATATTTAGTAGTATGATTTATTTAAATTTAGAGTATAAAAATATGATATATATTTAATAACGTTATTAATATTAATTTAAAACTACAATCATGATTTACAACAATTTAAGAATAAATTAATTTGTGTTTTTTTTTAAAAAAAATAAGTTTATTCTCATATTTAATTTTTTAAAATGAGAATAATTGAAGATATATCATTTAATATGTTTTCAAGATAACAGGTAGAATATCTGGTTAATTATTAGATTATGACCGTACCGGGTTCTTATACATTTTAGTCGATCTTGCATTCTTGCCACCTTTGCATTAGGTGTTCAATATTCTATTACAGCTATGTTTTATATAAATAGAGATAAATTATAAAATACAATATAATCTTCACCGTTGAAAAGGGATGGGAGCTAATCAGATGAGTTAGAATCATTTGAGAGTTGGGAGATCCCCGTGATTATATATATAATTATATATATGAGCCCTAGACTAGTGATTAAAACATGAAAAGGGATGCGTGTTACTCTAGAAGATGTTAAAGTCCTAGATATCCTTACTTTTGATCGTAATTTATTTAATTTGAATTAAGAGAAAGAAAGTGATTAATATTTAGTTGCTTGAATTAGCCCTCTCTTTATTTGCAACGATATTTTTATACTACTTGTTCAATACGTGCATTTGTGTTAAGGATTGTAAAATCGATAACAAACATATATATTGATTTGCAACTTTTAGTTTTCTTTGTTAATTGCTTAGCAATTCTAGACTTACGCTTTAGGCATCAATAAAAATCTTCAAGAACCTTAGGACTATCAAAATTTCTGGTCCAGATTTTAAGGTTCACCTCACTACATAAGTATTAGACTATATAAGGAAAGGCTAGAACATGCGGAGAAAGATCAGTATGTATACAAACTAAAGATATAAGAACGTACAGATCCATCCATGGAGCTCGCCAAGAAATACTGATCATATAGCTTTAATGATGTCAAACTGCAATTTCAAACCAATTGATGGGTTCTAAGTGTGTGGCTGTGGGGAGTGTGCATGAGCGGCATGCGCACACACTGCCTGCAATTGGAATAAGGTACGAAACAAGCAACATACCAGGAAATAGGCGAGGGCATTGATATCGTACCAGATGGATATATTCTCCCACTAACCTGCGTAATATCAGGTTTTCAACCATAGGTTATTATATCAGAGAGACAAACAGTAACTACAAGCAGCATAAGTGTAAAATTTTGATGAAGATTAAATTAAGTAAATATAAATAGTATCTTGTCATAAAATAGAGGAAGGTAGTGTCTACATAAAATCAAATTTGTTAAAAAACAAATATCAGGAATGTGTCTCTATCTAGTTGTTATTTTATGTCAACATTTAATCTTTAGTCTACATGTTCTTTCAATATGCATATAGTATCTTCAGGCTTGGAGGAGAAAAAGAAGAGTGACGAACAGGTCAAAATAGTAGAATTTACACCTGATACCCACGTTCCTTATTGTCTTGCCTACTGCTTTTAGACTCTGCAGTTTTGTGTGAATGCAGGAGAATTCGTTTTCTAGTAAGCCTTGAAATATTGCTGTCTGGCCTCTGCCGAATATCAGCGGAAACGATCGCTCCACTATGCAGTCCACATAATGCAATTTTTTCCTAAAAAACAAGTTCACTATTGAATATGAAATATGGAAGCAAGTTTATTTAGGTATTGTTTTAATGAAATAGAGAATTCTATGATTTATCATGTACTTTGTAAAATTCTATACTATCTGTGCCATACTATTACAGATCTTATCCCCTCTCTGTATTGATTTTAGTACTTGGGGCGTTGGTGTTGGCTCATTTACCGCCCTTCTTCTAATTGGCTTTACTAGGACTCTACAACTGTATGGGATTAATTTATTTCCTTCCGGGCCTAGACATTTTTTTCTAAAAAAACTAAATAGGAGGTTTAAACTGAAATAAAAAAAGTCTTGATTTTTCACGCAGCAAGATATCATTTGTTTTTTTCCAATTCAACATACATGGCATATTCATAAAAATGTGGCTATGCTTCTTATCACTTGATCCTGAATGTTTGGGCGTTCTTCTTTAAGGGTCCTAGTTGCATTTTTGTAAAGGTTTCACAAATTTAGGTAGCCATCTCATCGTTAATAGATGTACATAAATATATATATATATAGAGAGAGAGTCCAGCTCTATGGAGTACTCATTTAATTAGAGTACGTGGAGTACATATACATTTTGCATTCAAAATCTTGCAAACTTTATTAATTTGCAAATGTTATTACATGAACATCACTATTTCATCGAAAATCTTGAAAATATTGTATGTTTTGCTAACAAAATATTGCAAAATGAATTGTTCTGCGAAACACATTTGGGTTGCAAAACATATATGTTCTGATTGCAAAATGAACATATTGCAAAATATACATGATTTTAAAAATTATCAATGAAATTATGATATTCATATAACAAAGTTTGCAAAATAATAAATTTTAAATTATTTTAAATGCAGAACGTATATGTACTCCAACGTACTCCAAATAAACAGTACTCCATAGAACTTTTCTATATATATATATATAGGGTCCTACTCTACTACAAACTAAACACTAATTCAATATTTCATGCTAATCTAATGATCAAACTAGGGGTACCCCAATACAAAAAGTGTTTAAAATAATTGGCTCCATTCAGCAAAAAAAAAATAAAAAAAAATAATTCACTGTTCACGTGATGACGTGGCAGTGGATTTGAATGGTTAACGGTGCTTCGCACCTTCTTGTACGGCGCTTCGCGCCTTTATCATTCTAAAGTTGTAAGGAATGGCAATCAATGGTAAAGGCAATAGACGATTGACGGGTGTGTCGAGGGCCTGCTGCCCTCATGACTACCTAACTCATCCGTTTACTGTCTTAAATGCTTCGCATTTCCACGGCAAGTTTTTTTTTTTTTTTGTGGATAGAACCAATTATTTTAAACATTTTTTGTGAAGGTACCCTTGGCGAGAACCTTAGAATAAATTAAATATAATTAATCTAGTGTTAGTTTGTAGTTTGTATTTAAGGATTGGTTTGTATTTGAGCAAAAGCCTATATATATATATGTTAGCTAATCATGTAATATTGCTCAACAAAGGTTAATTTGAATGTCGAAATTAAAGTATATAGAAAAGATAAATTTTCGTTTATAGCTTTCATAATTTTGTTAATCATATTAAACTTTCGAAAAATAATTTGTCGAGATATGTTTTTAATGTACCTTAAAATACGTATAAAAAATTAAAGTACAACTAATTAGAAATGCATGTAAAATAATATAAAATTGCATGGAGTTTAGAGGATGCTAGTTGTTACCGAGTTATCTAGTTGTACTGAGTTAATATGGCTCTTGCAACGACAAACCCAAGATTGCGCTCCAGTTTCAACATTTACTAATGCGGCTCCAAGGTTGGTGCCTATATGACCAAAAAGGTAAGGATTGATCAAAAATATATATGGTTAAGCATATCTGCACATTATTGACAGAAGAAGATTTGAATTGATACTTAAAAACCAAGAAAAGCATAACAATGGATCTAATATATGAAACTACAGAACCCTATAAAAAACTGACTGTTTCTAATTAATAATTAATAAATTATACAACTGTAAATCAACTAAAATCTTAAAATTTAGAGGTAAAGTTTAATATATATTGGTTCGACGTTGAAAGGTGAAGATATGACTACTCATGGGAAACATAGAGTATTTTTGACAATATCTTTTGTGCATGATTTCCAAAAGCAATTGAAAATAAAATATTTATATAAAGGTACCGACGCATAGACTGTAGAAAAGGCTAAACAAATGCAAAATTCCACTTCAAAAGTAATTTCAAGGAAAACTTAGTCAGGCACCTAGATTTTCATTACCTAAAGCTACAGTTGGGCAGTTCAGATGAAATGGATTCATATCTCAGTAGCTCCATCTTAAATTGAAAAGAAGACAAATATCTTATTTAGTGTATAAAATCAGTTTGAGAAAAGCTTTGAACTTGCCAATTAAAGCTTGACTGCCATTAGAGCTGCAATGTGCCTCCCAAATATTAAGATTTAAGGATGTAATACAATCCACATTTTCCACTACTTTGGGAAATCGTGAATCGAGTTCTAACGGATCACTAAGGCTCAGCACATGAAGAGATCCACTGGGTGTAAAAAATTCAGAAGAAGCTATCCTGTTTCCTTCTGTCAAGGAGTTTTCAATATGATCATTTTACTACAATAGAAGAAGCACATGTTTTATTTAGAAATCGGTCCTCATAATCAGCAAGTATAAAATCTAATCAAAAGAAGATGGTATATATTTCATATCTGAGAAATGTGGTAGTTTCAATCCCAAGTGATTGTGTGTCTTCATGCATACGCGTACCGTTCACAGATTCAACTCCTAGTGATATTAGAGTAACATGAGGCAGATAATATGTACGAAAAAATCATTTTACAATAAAACCTAACAAATTCACATATTTCTATAGTAAAAGTAAGTACACAGTCCTTATCCATAACTTGTAGTCTTCTCTTGGTAATAAACCGTGGAGGGTTCGAGTCCTTATCCATAACTTGTAGTCTTCTCTTGGTAATAAAAGGTGGAGGGTTCATGCCTTAGTGTATGCATATTTGTATGTTTGTATATATTTAAATTTCCGTAATAAAAACTTCCCAAATATACATATATCTTGCAAACAAATAAAGGATACAAAATCTTATGTTGGCCAGCCTTTCCGAGTTTCTTCATGCAGGATGTGGGTGATCTACTAATTGAAGCTCTATCAGGTGTCCACAGATTTCCAGGTGATTGGGCAAATCCATCTTTATTTTTAATATCAAGAGGCCATTCACAGTCTCGTTTTCTTCTCTCTCCATAACAAAATCTTTCTGTATCTTTTTCGACTACATGGAAACTGCCAAAGCACAAAATATGAAGGTAATGACAATAAATTAAAAAACAAAGAATTATACTAGTAGTCCTGGACTCCTGGTGGCCCAATATTATTAAGAAAGCAGCCAGAAACTTAACAAAGGGAAGCAAACAATTGCCCATTGTTGTTAGACATTTGATGACATTAGGTCAAGAAACTAAAAAAAAAAAAAAAGGTGTATTCGATCCGACCCAATATCGTAGGCTTTAGAAAATTCTGGAATTGGTTGTTTATAAATTATTATTACTAGCCGATAACCAGTGCTAAACACGGATTGTGATAAATTATCTTAAATTTCTAATTTTTAATTTTTTTAAATAAAACAAAATCTTGAAGCACCAAGTTGTTTATAATACTATATTCTCGACTTTTATTTGCTAGTTAATAGACTCCTAATATGTAACTTCACTATTATATTAAATTAATATTTAATATTATTTTAATTAATTAAATATACATAACTTCATACAGGTAATATAAGAGTAGCTACATTATTAATTATATTTATTATTAATCTATTATAGATAATTTTAAAATATTAATTAAAGGAGCCCTAAGTTCTATGTAATACTATATTTTTGACTTTTATTTCAATGTTTAGTTAATAGACTCATAGTATATAATTTCGTTATTAAATTAAATTATTATATAATATTAGAATTTTAATTAATTAAATTAATTAATATTTAGTGGCATAGTATACATAACATTCCATTAAGAGGGGGCTATGTTTTTAATAAAGAGTATAGATCTTCTCTGTTCTTTAACCGCCGGGGTTTCCACCAATTTTTCCTGTTGGTTTGCGTTGGATTGTTTTACTACATCTACATTACCGGAGATTCCGGTTTTCTTTCTTCTTCGATTAAAGCGGAGCTTGTTGGATTTGAGAGTTAACAGCCTATCTTGAGGTTTCGTTTGTCAGATCTAAGTTCTTTTGGATTTTCGTTTGCATTTTTAGTTTGTTTTTATTTCGGATTTTGGCTTGTATTCTTCAGTTTGGTTTGTCTCCTTTGTGAGACGTTTGTTATTCGCTTCTTGATTGTGAGCGGAGATCTTGATTTAGTAATGAAATTTTGTATGGAATTGCAGTTATGGTCGATAGCTCAAACGATAGTTCCATCGGGGCATGATGAAGAGGGTACCAGTAATCCAACGAGGATTCATGAAGTGGGTACTTGTATTTGTGTATACATTATCTTCAAAATATCGTTTAATTGTCTCTTCATGAGAACAGACAATTGCAATTTACTTAAAAAAATAAAGATAGCTGATAATTAAATGTCTATAATTGAATGTTCAGGAAAGGATGAGGAAATTATATTATCGTTCTAGTATTTAAATCGATTTTGAAAGTAGAATTTGTATATTATGATATCGTAATCTTCAGATCTAGTTTTTGCTGAAAGTCATTTATTGTGTTTCTGAACGTCTCTTGTACTCCCCGGATACTAGTATTTTCTTTGATTTAATTATATTAAATCAGGTGCAGTATGACATCTAATCTAATAGCTATATATATTCTTATTTATTAAAAACTGAAAGAAGGCATACCCGAGAGAACCAACCATACCACCTGATATTAGAACGTTAGTATTAAACTCCCCATCTGCCATTTGAGCAATAATATTTACTTGCTCCAATGCGTAAGTCAAACCTCCCATACTATACCTCCAAATCTGATGCATAGTATTCAAACATACTATAAGTTCCACGAAAAAAAAGTATAACCAATCATGACAATTCAACAACAATCCCGTATCAAACAAGAACATTAATTGACAGAACATGTTTATAGGGTTAATCTGATATATGAAAGAAACAAACTGCAAACTTCTGAATGAAATACTCAATTGGGATTAAAGTGAAATGAGCAAGTACAGAGATTATTTAAAGGAATTGCTAGCAACTAATACTCCTACAAACCAGATGTTTAACACCAGCTAAAACTCCTATTAAATAGCAACTACACCAGACTTAAGCTGATCCTATCTCAACCGAGTTGATTTATCTGTTTGTATATAGAATTGGAAGAGCATAATAAACTTCTTATTTGATCAAACTGATGTACAGAATATATATAAGGGAAACAATGCAAGCTAGAAATTAGCTAAAACGTAGGAATTGCAACTGACAGACTCTTATCATGCCAAAACAGACTCCTAATAACCCTCCTCTATCTTTATTTAGATCCTGCTAATATGCTAATACAATATAACTAATTCAACCACTAATATATAGCCCCAACAGCTATATTTTATTTTTAAAACATGTTTAGATTAAAATAAATCCAACACATTCCCCCTTAATCTAAACATATCTTCAAAGGACTAATTATTCAGACTTTCTGCAGCAAGATCTTCAACTCCTATTAATGCCTTCATCTCCTCGAACTTAACCATTCCCAATGGCTTGGTTAATATGTCATCTCTCTGTTCCTGTGTGCCCACATATTTTATGACCAACTCTCCCCACTTAATGCACTCACGAATGAAGTGAAAACGAACATCTACATGCTTGCTCCTTCCATGCAACACAGGATTTTTCATTAGTTTAATCGCAGATTTATTGTCAATGCACAACACTACTGCTCCAACTTGTTGTCCAGAAATTTCTCCTAGTAGACCTTGAAGCCAAATGCTCTGACACGCTGCTGTAGTTGCAGCCATGTATTCTGCCTCGCACGAAGACAGAGCAATAACCCTATGCTTTTGTGACGCCCATGAAATCAAACTCTCGTTCAAGTAGAAGCACATACCATCAGTACTCCTTCGATCAACTATATCACCTGCTAAATCAATGTCTGTGTAACCTGTTATGACCTTCTTAGTTCCACTTCATGCATATGCCAACCCTTGGTTCATAGTGCCTTTCACATACCGTAATATATGCTTCACTGCTTGTTGATGTTTGACAGTGGGTCTCTCCATAAAATGACTAACAACCCCAACTGCATATGTAATATCAGGTCGCGTATGAGTCAAATATCTCAAGCTACCAACGATACTTCTATATTCAGTCGCGTCTACCATCTGTCCATCTTCATCTTTATCAAGTTTCAACTTTTGTTCCATAGGCCATTTTGTCAAGTTACAATTCCACAGTCCTGCTTTTTCCAAAATTTTCTTAGCATAAGCGGACTGCTTCATGTTGTACACTCTTTTCCTTGATGAACTTCGATTCCTAAATAGTATGTCAACAATCCCAGATTACTCATCTCAAATTGCTTGTCCATTTGCTCCTTAAATATTTCGATCTCCTCTTGATCTGACCTTGCAACTAGTAGGTCATCTACATACACACCTACTATCAAAACCTTCTCGTTTATGCACCTTGTATATACAGCTTGCTCATGTCGACACTTCTCGAATCCCAAGTCTTTCAAACATTTATCTAACCTTGCATTCCATGCTCTCGGTGCTTGGCGCAGTCCGTATTTTGCTTTCAACAGCCTGTAAACTTTGTGTTCCTGTCCCTTCTTCTCAAATCCCTCCGGTTGCATGACATACACTTCTTCAAGTAATTCCCCATTTAGAAATGCTGACTTTACGTCAAGATGATGCACCTCCCACCCTTCCTTTGTAGATAGTGCTAGCAACAATCGTATAGTTTCCAGTCGAGCTACCGGTGCAAATACTTCATTGTAATCGATTCCCTTTCATTGCACGTAATCTTTTGGAACGAGACGAGCTTTGTGTTTCACCAAGGTACCTTCTGAATCCTTTTTCAATTTAAACACCCACTTTAATCCGATTGGCTTGTGCCCGGGTGGGAGATCCGTAAGTACCCATGTGTTATTCTTTTCAATTGTTTCCATCTCTGAATTCATGGCATCCCTCCATTCCTTCTCTTCATTGGCTTTTCGATAATTCACGGGTTCCTCAACTTTCAACAGCATTAGTTCATCCAACATTTCAATTACTTCGGTCTCGCTGTATAGCTTAGCTAGTGGCCTGTATTTCCGAGGTGCACTTTCAGTTGTTGCCTCTGACCTCTCTTCAGACGTATCATCACCTCTACCTCCAGTCACAGGTGTTGTGTAGCCTTCTTCAGTTTCAACAGTCCTATCATTATCAGTATCACATTCGATCATAGTGACATATCCAGGAATCACTACCTCTTGTTCTGCATCCTTCTCCCACAACCAAAACTCTTTCTCTCGAAATACCATATCTCGAATTACTTGTACTTTCTTTGAAATTGGATCATACAACCTACAGCCTTTCGTTCCCGGTTCCCGTCCAAGATACACAACTTTTCTTCCTCTATCATCTAATTTTCTAACGTGCACAGACGGGATCTTTATAACAGCTACACACCGAAACACCCTTATGTGTCCCAAGTCTTGTTTCTTACCTCCCCAGGTTTCATACGGAGTTGTCCCATCCAAAGCCCTCGTTGGTAGACAGTTTAGCACGTATACCGAATGCCTTACCGCCTCCCCCCACATACATGATCGCAATCACTAGTACAAATCTGATCTTTTACGTCGCCTCTTATACGTCGGTTTTGGCCAAAGGCGACGTATAAAGTACTTATATACGTCGGTTCCGCATAAAGGCGACGTATATATACATTTTTAAACCTTTTTTACGTCGGTTCAAAAAAAAGCCGACGTATAAGGTTATATTATACGTCGGTTGATGAAAAGGCGACGTATATAATACTACTTTATACGTCGGTTGAGAAAAATGCGACGTATATTTATTGATATTATACATCGATTGAGGAAAAGACGACATATATTTCATGATATTATACGTCGCCTTTATATACCCGACGTAAAAAACCTTTAATTAAAAACATTGGTCGTAGTCTATACTCTTTAGTATCTATAGTTTAGAGCGTCAATGTGCTCATTCACACGCTCCAATCTATCCTAATCTCTCTCACCTCTCTCTCTCTCTGCGTCGCCTCTTTCTACACACTATTTCGAAGATGAGTGATTTCGACCTCTCTTCTATGATTCACATACACTTAAATCTGTTCTATTCATCATTCAAGGATCATACTGATGTATATTGTGCTGGGTTCGTAAAATCGAAAGATTTTTGGGGATCGATTCTCTTAATCGATCAAATGATTAAGAGATTATCTTCGAAATTGACAATTATATATATATATATTTACACTCCTATATATGTTTAAATATATGTATTTGATTCAAGGCAGTCGAGATTTTTCTCGATCTAGTTTTTGGTACTCAAACCCTAATCAATTTTGTTAGATTATGTAGGGAATCGTCAAAGCGAAGCTCGATCTTCAGTTGGAAATCGATTAAAGGGCAAAAGGCGATAGATGATTACAGATGCTCGGTAGAGGCAGAGTTGGTAGCTCGACAAAGAGAACTAAAAATTCAGGTATGTTGTTTATATAGTTTCTTGCCAAATACCTACGTTTCCTGGTTGTGGGTTGGTTCTTATCTTACAATATGTGGAAATTCTTTATTAGTTGCTTGCACTTTTTTTTTCGTACAAAAACAATAGATTGAGGGGAGTTTTCTTCTCAAAATTGTATTTAGTTCCTTCACAAATTGTCTCCTAAGTTTTATGTAATATTTTGATCTATAGTTTAGTCTTTGGTAATATTTTGGTCTTTTTTAACGGATTCTGCTGTTAGTACTCAAAATGGATTATGTGATTTAGCTAACAGCTTTTTTCTTGTTCACATAGGAAGCATTCCGTAAATTTATTGGACAGTCGGTCTCCGTGACTTGCTCAAGTAGAACGGTAAGTTACCGATATACGATGCTAATTGATATAAGTCGATGAAGACTAGTTAGGTTTTTTTTTTTATCGCTATATCATCATATTAGCTCTTAACAGGATTACAAGAGTGGGTTATCCAGAAGTGGACTTTGTATGGTTATATCTTTTACTTTTGCTGTTTATGTTTTATGTATAAGTCTCTTATCTGCTCTGGTATGGGCTTGCTAATTTAGTAGTAGAAGAACTGTTAGCTAAGGTGTTAGTGCCTTTTTCACACCCCATTCAAGTCTATACTATGCCTAAAAGGGCACCACGTATCTTATAGCTGATTTTTTTCTAGATTTATGTCAAGTTCAATTTTCTTGAATCTGTTATCTTTCGCAAGTATCTCATATAGTTTAGGAACTGGAAATTTGAACTTATAAAACCTGTTTGAGATTTTTGTATGTAACATGAGTCAAACTCAATAAGTTTGATATCAGAGTTTAGATGCATAGGACCCTATTTGGTCTGTGAGCTGTACTGGAAATATATTAATATATTACTCACAACGTCTGCAATATATATCTTTTCTATTAATCTCCTATTCTGTCACATGGTTGGGCATATCTTTTCCTGGTAACTTTTTCCAAAATGTGAAGACATGGAAATATTGTTGAATAAAATGTTTAATTTGATATTTTCTCTGTAATTGCTAATGAAACACAGACGATAACAATAGTAAAACTCTGTGTAATATGGATGTTATATAAGATTGTGGAGCAGATTCTTACTACTGTATACCTTTACATCTCCTTAATAATGCTGGATTATAATTATCACTAACTCTTACCTTACAATATTGCACTGTTCTGGCTTAGAGTTGTAGTAAATAAATATCATTAACCCCAAGTTGGCTGAATCCGTAGAGCTTTGCCAAAATCCTGCTTGTTACTTTAGATATGGTTTCTAAAAGTTTACAGTTAAGCTATCATATTCCTTTATCAGAGCACATTATGTATGTGATAACATCGTGAGAAGCCTAAGTTTTCTTCTCAAAATTGTATTTACTTGCATTCTAGATCAGTTCTACCTGCAAATAAGGTGAAAGTATGCTTACACTCAAGCTAACTTATGGTTTATTTTTGGGCCAGAAAGTTAAGTTTGGTAACCTTGTCACATTCCCGATTTTCTGTAGGCTTCATGACATCTCAGGTCTCTGACTCTGAGTGCATGTATATTAGCATTTCAACCAAATAATTTCTGAAGTAGTTTTAGTTTCAATACTACGATTGATTTGCAATGACTTTGTGCCAAAAAAATTAAACAAAGTCGTATTTCGTTTGCAGGCACGACCTCTGTTGAGGGACAGGAATAACATATATCAGATGGTTGATCCTGAGATTCAAGGCCAGTATCCAGCAAAACAGTTATATAAAGCTTTTGCAACTGCTCTAATTTGTGTCCAGGAGCAACCTTCCACCCGCCCTCGTGTGTCCGAAGTGGTTAAAGCTCTGGATCACATTGTGTCTCAACCATATTCTCCAGAAAGTCCTGCACAGAGCACTCCGGAAATCCCAGTCATCTCATAGCCTCAGCAGAAAGGAATTATTGGTTTCAATGGCCATATACATTTTAAACAATTCCAGAGGTTTTCGTATACCATCCCAGCTGTGAGCCTGATTATCAAGTTTTGTATCAAGAGTCATGATGACAGGTTCTCAGCTTCGAAAGCATTATCTTAATAGGCATAAGAAGGTATCTTTCACATTTTTTTACAATGTAAGATGCAGGAGCTATTTTCTTCAAAATTGCCTCCAACCATGAACGGAAAAGTGAATAATAACCTGCCACATCTTCTTTTTCAAAGAAGAGGAGCTTTCGGTTCTGTCGGTTCTTGAAATAATTTTGTTTTTTTTTCCAATATTAGCAGCCACAAATACAATTCTTTACAATGACCTACTGAACTCAACCACTTGTTACTTCAGGTAAGTTACATTACATGCTGTTCCCTTTAGTTTTTGCAATATGTATATGCATCACTGCCCATAGAGAGAACTGAGAAGAGTTGGTTCGCTTTTTGTGCACCTTTGGTTTGCTAAGGCATGTCTATCATTTTCTTTCTATATGTTGGGAAAGGAGCCAATATCTAAGGGCATCTGAGAGTTATCATCACTAACCTGGTGGACTGATGATAAATTTTAGGCACAGTTTTATGGTCTTGTGGAGAATATATATATATCCATCATAACTCTTTCATTTATATACTAAATTCTTGATGATCACAATCTTTACGCAACAGGAACACAGGCGAGTTCATGATGTCAAGGTACAGAGAAGTAGCAGAAATTGTTCTAACATACTTAGAACACCGAGATCGCCTCGTCCGTCTCAGCATAACTTCTCTGCTTCCTCGTATTGCACATTTCTTGTGTGACAGGTTTGTGACGAACTACCTTACGGTTTGTTTCCATGTCTCTCTTATTAACTTATTACGTCATGAAATGTCAAGCTATGCAATAGAGAGTATGGATGCAATATTTGGTGATATTTCCTTTTGTACATTTACAAGGTTTATTCATTTCTTACAGATATGCATGAATCACATTCTTGCTGTTCTTAAAATACCCGCCGAATGTGCCAGTGGATTTATTGCTCTTGGGGAGATGGCTAGTGCGTTGGATGGTGAACTTTACAATTATTTGCTGACAATAATGTCTCACATTCGTGATGCAGTATGTTTCCACAATATCTTTATTATTTATGAGGCACTTGTTGACTCTGGGCTGTTAATTGAATTCAACTTGTTGAGCAATGTTTCTGATAATATATAATTTTGTAGATTGCTCCTCGTAGAGGTAGACCCTCACTTGAAGCTTTGGCTTGTGTTGGAAACATAGCAAAAGCAATGGGGCATGCTATGGAACCCCATGTGCGGAGTCTTTTGGATTCTATGTTTGCTGCTGGTTTATCCTTTACACTAGTAGAAGCCCTTGAGTAGATAACTATTAGGTATCTTGGAGGATTAGAAAGAAATTTATTAAATAATCTGCTATCGGATGAGGTCATGACTTGTAAATGTGGATTTTTTTTTCAGCATCCCCTCGCTATTGCCTACTGTCCAAAATTGATTGTTGGAATGCATTTTAGCAGTTCTTTCACAATCACATCATGATCAGGCTAAGCCATCTATCACGTCAACTCGAGCAAATGTGGCTACTACCACTCAGCAAATATCAGAACTTGGCGGTTCTGCTCTGGTTGACCTTTTACTAGTTGACCTTTTGTAAGCAGATATTCAAGTTCAATCATATCTGAATCAACTATGTTTATGGTGATGTTGAGTATTTTTTTAGTCTTTTCATTCTTTGGTTTCAGCAATGGAAGTGATGTGGTCCCTGAGTCAATCTTGTCATCCGGTTGATCTTCTGGCCATTACTGCATGGTCTAATGATTTTATTTGCTGTAATTGGGAGGGAGTTGTCTGCGGCGATGGTGATGATCTGTCTGATGCAAGAAGAGTGATTATGTTGAATGTGTCTGATAAAGGTCTAAAAGGTGTGATTTCACATGCTGTCGGAGTGATTAGTTTGCTGGATCATTTTCTGTAAAAACTAGCTGGTTTGGAAGATATGAGTCTCAAAAAATTGTTCGGTTGATTTTGGGAATTATGGTTTTTAATTAATTTTCTGGATGTTCGGTTGTAAAATTATGGATGTAAAATTATTGGTTGATTTTGGAAATTATGGCTTTTAATTAATTTTCTAGGTTTTGTACAGAAAAAAATATTTTTTTTAATATTTTGGACAATATACGTCGGTTGTTTAGAAGAACCGACGTAAAAGGATAATAATATACGTCGGTTTTTTAGAAGAACCGACGTAAAAGGATAATAATATACGTCGGTTGTTTAGAAGAACCGACGTAAAAAGATACAATATACGTCGGTTGTTTAGAAGAACCGACGTAAAAGGATACAATATACGTCGCCTTTTTAACCGACATAAAAGACTCTGACCTTATACGTCGCCTGCCCATACGTCGCCACTTAACCGACGTATAAGACCTATTTAACCGACGTAAAAGGCCAATTTTCTACTAGTGAATTTTGATTCTTTCAAAAAACTTCTGGTCATCGCAACTACTGTGCTGTTCCTTCTTTCGACTACCCCGTTTTGTTGCGGGGTATACGGATTAGTGTATTGTCATGCAATGCCCATCTCTTCATAATACAAGGTGAATTCTTTTGAACAAAACTCACCACCTCGATCCGTCCTCAACATCTTTATATTTTTCTCTGTACCCTTTTCGACTACTGCTTTGTATTTCTTAAATACCCTAAACGCATCACTTTTCTCTTTTAACAAATACACCCACATTTTCCTGCTATAGTCATCAACAAATAACAAGAAATAACGATTACCTCCGAGAGTCTCAGGCGTAGTGGGGCCACATATGTCAGCATAAACCAGTTCAAGTGGTTTCTGCGTTTCAAAACCTGTATGAGATGGAAAAGGACTCCTAGCCAGCTTTATCATCAAGCACCCCTCACATTTTTCTTTTGGTTGGACCAGTTTTGGAATTCCACGTGCCATTCCTTCCTTTGACATGAGTTCTAAGTCTTGAAAGTTAACGTGTCCAAGTCTTGTGTGGCACAGCCATGTGTCTTCCTCATTTTTTGACAGAAAGCACATAGGACTACTTTCTTCAAGACTTATATTGTAAAGTCGATTCTCAGCCCTTTTCACCTTCATCAACAATCGACCTTGCTCCTCATATACCCACAAATAATCTTCTTCCATTATGACTTTGTTACCTGCTTCTGAGAGTTGGCCCAAACTTATGATATTGTTGCATAATGTAGGAATGTAATATACCTCATTTAGCGTTTTCCCCTCTCCATTCTTGCACTTGAAGGACACTACTCCCTTACCTTTGATGTGTACCATTGATCCATCCCCAAATTTAACCTTTCCAGTTATGCTTTCGTCTAACTCCTTAAATTTTCCTCATTGCCTTGTCATGTGATTACTCGAACCATTATCCAAGTACCAAATTTGAAAGTCTCTACGTACCTCAGTTTTATCTGATAATTTTGGAACCATCATTTTCTCATTGAACAGCATCATCTCTTTAACAGGTTTCTCAATTTCAGCAACCAACAATGCTGGTTCGTCTCCTTGTATCTTGGTGAGATTCACTTCCTTTTGGACCTCTTTTTCTCGTCGAGGCTTGGGACATTCATAAGAAAAATGTCCAAACGCTTGACAGTTGAAGCACCTCATCTTGCTCCTATCTCTTCCTCCTCGATTTCCCCGGTTCTCGCTAGTACTTCGAGTCCTTTATTTATCCCTCTTAATCCATTCTTCACGAGTCAACAACAATTGTCCCTCGTGGTTTTCTTTCTTTCTCCACTCTTCTTCTGTCAATAGGAGTTGCCCCTGATTTGTTTCAGTTGACCCACGCAGGCGTTCCTCTTGAGCTTTCAACGAACCAACGACCTCTTCCATAGACATCTCCTCTAAATTCCCGAATTGCTCGATGGCAGATGCAATCTGAAGAAATTTTGAGGGAACTACCCTGAGAAGTTTCTTCACTACATAACTCTCTTCCATCCTCTCTCCTAGTGCTCTGATGTTGGAGACCAAACCATGCAACTTCATGTAAAAATCATCCAAATGCTCGCTATCCTTCATACTCAAACTTTCAAACTCTCATTTCAACGTTTGGGCCTTTGCCTTCTTGACCTTATCCGCTCCCAAACTCATTGTTTTCACAGCATTCCAGGTATCCCTTGATGTTTTCTTGTCAGCGAGTGCTAGCAGCAAATCCTCCGGAATCCCTTGATAAATAACTGCCAGTGCTCGCTTGTCAATCTTGTCCTCGACTACTGTTTTCGGGTAATTAGGTTCGATAGCCTCCCACACTCCATGTGCCTGCATGAACACCTTCATCTTCTGAACCTAGGCTGCATAATTTGTCTTGGTCAGCATAGGATAACTCAGCCCAATCCCACTCCCATTCGCCTTGCTTGTGTCCATTGCAATCTTGTACTGTCTGAAAGTTTGAGCGGTAACCGTAGCTTTGATACCAAGTAAAGCACTACTACACAGGATACACACACACACACCTGTTTGTATATAGAATTGGAAGAGCGTAATAAACTTCTTATTTGATCAAACTAATGTACAGAATATATATGCCAAAACAGAGGAGGAACGTAGGAACAATGCAAGCTAGAAATTAGCTAAAACGTAGGAACTGCAACTGACAGACTCTTATCATGCCAAAACAGACTCCTAATAACCCTCCTCTATATAACTAATTCAACCACTAATATATAGCCCCAACAGCTATATTTTATTTTTAAAACATGTTTAGATTAAAATAAATCCAACACAAACTAAATAAACATAAATAAAACATGTTTAGACAATAAACCCAACAATGTTAACATGAATCACATCTATGGTTCCTAAGGGAACGAGCATGCTTGAGTCATAAAACTTTGCATTGTGAACTGAAGTAACATAAAACTGACCCAGTAAAATCCTCTAATATTCCATTTAATTTAATATTTATTAATAAAACATCTAAGGAAGTAACAACATTCAAATTTGAAGCCAATGTATTTGCCAATCTGCATTGTACCAAAAACTCGTTCTAAATAATTCCTTATGCAAGAATCCTTGTCGGGGGAACAATAAATTCTTAATTTATATGTTCTTATGATTGTAGGAGCATACCAAAGGTTCTGATACTAGTCTTTTGGTGTATTACTCCCTGAAGATGTATTTCCCATTAGCCGAAGTGGAGACATTACCACATAACTCCCTCGTCTGAAGCATTATAAGTTTTGCTATTCCTGATCCTTTATATACTTTCCCCTGTGATGCAAATAACATATGGTGAGCATTTCCTCGTGAAAGGAAATACATACTACATTCTGAAAGAAAGACAGGATGAATAACTAGTCAATCAGAAAAAAGTAACTTTTTTCCAACAATTTTTATGTGAATATATATTTGCAATTTTATGTTATAAGCAGATACCACTCTCACTGAATGTAAATTTCATGCAAGTTCACAACTTCACATAATTTTAAAAATAAAGATGATTTTAAATAATTAAGGCTAAATTTTGCTTTGTTTGCACTTGATGTCCTATTAGGCTATCAATTTTTAAAAACAATACATGAATATGATATTGTGTTTTAAATTTTCTAACGTTAATTTTGGTAAATAAGACAAATCTTTTTGAATTTATTTCATATGCCTCGATTCATCTTAATTTCTTAGTAATCTTTTACCAAGTTCTTACGCCTGTATCCACCTCCACCCTAGCTAGCTAGACCAATGTGACCAGTCCCTAGGTATTTTTCAAAAATCGAGTCTATCCCAATTCTAAATTCTAAAATAAGCTAAAATACACAAATCTTCAAATAATCATAATTTGTTGATGGTATCATCCATCTTATATAGAAAATAAATTACAAGTCATGTTGGAACTATGGTGTTACAAACTCTAATTAAATTCTTGACGTCAAAAGCTCAAATTGTACCTCAAATGCAACAATTTGGTTAATCTACAAGATCCCCATTCTAAATATGGAAAAAAACACTCAAAAATCATAATTTATTGATGTAATTGATAATGATATTTCCCTTGAACGAATTATCCACATGCCTTGATATAGGATGGGGTGTTAGTGTTGGGATTTTTAATCTAAACGTGGTTTTTAGAAATAAAAGATATATTCATTGTTTTAGTTAGATTTGATAGATTGCATTTGATTTGGTAGTTTGCATTGTTTGTGGCTGGAGTAGTGGTATGATTTGGTCACACTGATACTTGGAGTGATTGTAGGATCATAGGAAATAAAATGGTAATGATTGAGTATGTTTAGGAAGTCTGTCAATCATGTCCTTATTGTGTGGGATCTCATTATTTTAGAGTCTATATATTGTACTGGTGTTCTTGAAAAAAAATGTTGAAGCATATTGTAAGCATATCTGTGTAATTTATTTCTTTGTCTTCATACCAAACAGTTAATAAATATATTGATATATTGTTATTTTCTACACTTGGTATCAGAGCGGGTCTTGTTGTTCCGCCGCCAGGCGGTGGTGAAGCCGCCGCTGGTGGTGGAGGCGCAGAATAAGTAATAGTTTCAAGTAGACGTTGCAGAAGGATGGTGGCAAAGCTGCATATGTAGTATGGGATGCATGTGTAGTATGGGGTTGCCGAGAAAGACGAGGCGATGCCGGAGAAGCCTGCTGAAGGTAGAAAACGAGATAGAGTGGCAGAAGGCCATGCAGAACCAGATGGAACACTTATGGAGGCAGGGACACGGAATGTCTTTGTAGTCATCTCCAAGACCTCGAAGGACATGGAGTCAAAGATCATCGTTGAAAATAGGATATCTAGCAAGTGCAAACTCATCAGTTATTGACGTTATATCTTCAAGATATTCTACGATTGACTTGGAGTTACATGGGTTAATGAACTTTCAACGAAATCATTTTTGATTAACTTGTTTGTAAATAGTGTTACAAGACGATCCTACATCTCCTTTGATGTCTGAGAGGTAGAAATGAACGGTTGAATTGCTTCGTGTTAGCTTCCAAGCACAATTCTAAGAATGATCTTGTCATGGCGATTTCAAATTGAAAAGGTCAGATTTTCCATCTTCTATGTGTTTGCTAGGGGAAACGATAATGCCGTCAAGATAGCTTAATTAGAACACCCAAACCAATTAGTGTCTATTGGAATTGAGTACGCCACACCAAGAAATTCATGTGGGTTGACTTTGTAGGAAGGTGAGTTGGTGCATTCAATTGAATCAATGTTGTCTTTTTAGTTGAGGAGTCATAGGTTGTTCGAGTATTTGTTGAGAATTCAGATGCTGACAGGCTTGTTATGTTGCATTCAGATGTGTTGTAAGAGAAAATAAAATTGAGGATTGTTAACACAAAATCACGCAAGCGTACGTGGTCACAAGTAATATATAAGGTTAAGTCCAAATTCGTTCCCACAGGGATCAGGTTATGGTTCTTTTCAGTAAATGTACCTATTCAACAATGAATGATCTTAATTCACTGCTAAGACAAGTAATTAATTGAGATTTTAATTAACTAAATTTAACTAATATGCAATTTTAGAATTAACTAGCTAATAAGATCTAAAATCAAATTACTTATATATGAATAAACATGGAATTCTAACTTCATTATCTACTTCACTTAGAGTCGCAGCCTTTAATCAATACATGTGATGGTTTTGATATCTGATCGAACAACACGAAATAAGTAAAAGCTACCTCTCGGTATACTAATACCAAACTACGCATGCATCCACAAAAGAGATAGAAGATGGGTAGACACCAATTATGTTTAGACCCTATATCTCTATAGAATTTGAAAACGTAAAGGTTTAAGCACAAGTTATCCACTTAGATCACATAGGGCAGCATAATATCTCTATTTACGCCACAAATCATGATGTTAAAACATCAACCTATCCTATGCTAGCATGGCAAGTTCTAAATCTCCAGATCCACTCTCGTTTAGCAAGAGATTAACAAATTAGATGTTCGCGACGCATCTAAATACATGAAACACAACCATACGAGGATATCAAGAATTCACCACACATAAATCTTTAAAGCATATAAACTACTTAGCTACATAGATAACTCCGTTAGAATCCCATGACAACGATTAGCTCATAATTGAACCGTTCATCGTCATGGGATTTGATGAAAACATGATATAAAACAAGATATGAATAAAAGAAGTAATTATATTAATAAACAAAGAGTTAAGAAAACAAATCTAGAATCCAGAATAACACAAAGGCTGAAGTAGATCTAGATCCGTTGCTTGTCACTAGCGTTGAATCCTTCTCTCCTTTTCCCCCTTGCAGATCTAAGCTATGTTACAATAATAATAACTAATAATATGTCTCTCTCTGTTACAATGGTATGATGTGTTTAAATAGGCACTACAAGTCTTGCCCAGCAAGAAAATACAAAACAGAATTATAATAGAATTTCTGCAAGATACGTTTCCTAATTTGATTATGTTTTGTAAGGAAAATTCGTGGCTGACTTTTCTTCAGATTTTCTGGAACGCTCCCCACGTAATTGGACCTCTGGACTATCTTAGAATGATAGGAAATCTCGTTATCTTCGCGTGGACTGCTTACGGGCCTAAAACGGACTTCTAGAACTCAAGATATGGCCAAAACAGTGTAAACTGTGCAACCCTTCTCGAAAATCCGAATTTTAATCAATTAATTCCCAAAAAATTATAAAAGCATCCACCTTAGTCAACATTCTCGTAATCCTGCACAACTAAGCAAAACACATCAAATCTACAACAACTTGAGCCCAAGACAATCAATTTAAGCCGAAATTAAGCGATCCAAGTGGATATAAAATCCACTTATCAAGGATCGATTTAGTGAGGTGTGACGCCATTAGTCTGTGATACTGGCCATATAGGATGAATTATAACAACTTAGAAATTCTAATGGTAAAATTTGATGAGAATATATATATATATATATATATATATATATATATATATATATGCATATATAAGAAAAGCTCTATGGAGACCAACAGTTCAGTGAAGATCGTGGAGACCATATATATTCTGTACTCAAAACATTGCAAAACATATATCTTTGCAAATAATGTTCAATGAAAATGCTTCCTTTTTTGCTCACCGGAAAGCACCTCCTTCTAAACCGTTGACCACCATTTTACTTATCTCTTTCACCCCCACGCCTCTCACGCCTGTCATATTCCTTCTTATTGCCTTCTTTTCTGTCTAAACATATCACTTTTGACCTCGATCTGTAACTCAGATGGGATCACGAAACTCTGAAAACTCTGGTTCTATGAACTCAGACGAGCTTGTTGATTTTATTAATCATAACTATGTTGTCCAGCCTCACTTTCAAAAGCCTCAGATACACATTGAAGCGGACAATGATTCCTTTCAAACTGATGAGATTATGGGAGAACCTCTATCACCAGGACGACAAGCTAGGATGAGAGAACAAATCAATCTGATTTTAGATGATGGATCGGTACAGCCAGCCAGTGGTCATGTAACTGATGTTTCGTCTAAAGCATCCCATGGTGGATCAGCTATGAGAGTTGCCTCACCTCCTGAAGTTAACTCCTTGGTGCAAAATTCTACTCAGCCTGCCACATCACATGGTATTGTCCCTCAACCAAATGCTCTCGATTCATTACAACAAAGTAAGGGTAACTATAACGCATCACAAAAGAACCAGGTCACTTGGAGCAATATTGTTTCAAAAAATATAATTGACTCAAACCCTTGTGCTAATAACAATGGCGAAGCAGACATTACCTACAATGAGGATGGGTCTGCGTCAGTAAATTTTTCTAAAGATTACTTGGTTCGTGCTCAAAAACAGTGGGAAACTAGCATCATCGATCATTTTATTTGGGGGAGCTTTGCTTTTAAGTTTGTTAGAGAACATGCTAATAAACTTTGAACACATAAGGGTTTAACTGGTGTTTACTATAGCTCAAAAGGGTATTATACATTTCGGTTTGGAACCATGGAAGAAAGAAACATGGCTCTTAATTTAAATACGGTCCAAATGGGGGGTAAAACTCTGTATTTGATGCCATGGATGGAGGGCTCGAAGTTCAAAAGAAATGTAATAGACAAGGTTCCTTGCTGGATCCGGCTTGTAGATGTACCATACTCCCTCTGGTCCAAAGAAAGCCTCTCTTCGATTGCAAAGGCTGTGGGAAGACCTCTAAAATTTGATATGGCCACCTCCAAGTTTGAACCCCTGAAGTACGCAAATGTACAAGTCGAGTTGGCTTATTCAGCTCGAAGGCCAGATTATGTCTGGGTGAACATTTTGAATGCGGACGGCGTTGAAGAAAAGGAGAAAATAGAAGTTCAATATCCACAATTGCCTTATTCTTGCAGTTTGTGCCAGGCATTTGGTCACTCTTTAGCTCGATGCATCAATAATCCTCACAGGGTAAGCAAAAAACCTAGAGTTGCTCGATCTAATGATGTCGCACCTACTTCAACAAAAATGTGAACGACACGGAAACTGAGTACCTGAGAAACATGGAGATGGTGCCTTATGTGGTGGGTGAATTTTGCGGCTGCAACGTGGTTATGGATGAGGATGAAATTCTACAGGAGCTTGCAAAGGAGCATGACAACCTAGAGGAATTTGACAGACTACCAGAACCAACTTCATCACCAAGTGGAAACGTTGACACTATGGTTGCATATATTGAGCCAATTACCACTGATAATGGATTTGCAATTCTTGAAGGAGTTAACGAGGAAGATTTTTTAGATGCTACTCCTTCTCCGGGTACTAAGAGGAAAACTGCCACAACTCCTACTAAAACGCCTACAAAATTTCACCAACAATCAACGACTATCTCCTCCATAGTGATTGACCTTAACTCCCATATTGGCCCGTCTCAGCAGAGACCTCCCAAACCAAAGAGCAAGGCAATTGTGGACGATGATGGTTTCACAAAGGTCACGAACAGGAGAAGCCCCAGGTTGGCAGGTTTGTCAACATCAAAACATGTTTAATGAATTTTGCGGCCTGGAATGTAAGAGGCTTGAATAAAGCTCCCCATCAAAGAAAGCTCACTAATTTTATTTCATTTAATTCCATTAGTCTGATTGGTGTTATGGAAACTAGAGTGAAAGAAAAACGCTCCATGCGCATTTCTAAGAAAATAAACAGGTCGTGGAATTGGTTATTCAATTATGACTCTCATTACAATGGCCGTGTCTGGGTGGGATGGAATTCCGCAATTTGGCGTGTTACTCTTCATTCCAAATCGGCCCAACACATCACTTGCAATGTAACGTTTCTTGAAAAGAATCTTACCTTCTTAGCAACGTTTGTCTATGCTTCAAATGATGCACAAGAACGCGTTTCTTTATGGAATCATCTAAATTCTCTTAGCAATACCACTTTGCCATGGTGCTGTTTAGGCGATTTCAATTGCATCCTCAATATTATTGAAGTCTGTGGGGGCAGGGAACACTGGACCACAGATATGCAAGCTTTTAAAGATTTCTTATCAAATGTTGGCCTAGATTCTATACGGATAGTGGGTGATCAATTCACTTGGACGAACAAGCGAGTTCTTGATCCAATTTACAAGTGACTAGACAGGGTACTTGGAAATGGACATTGGCTGAACAATTATACAGAGGCATATGTCATGGTGAGGCATAGGGGTATCATGGACCACAACCCCCTCATTTTATCTGTTCCTATGCAGCTTGAACGCTTCGGTAAACCTTTTCAATTTTTCAATTACATGCTTGAAGTTCCTAACTTTCAATCTACTGTCTCGCATGCTTGGAGTTCCACTATTCTTTTTGGAGACCCAATGGCTGTTTTGTGCAGAAAATTAAAGGCGGTTAAGAAGGCTTTGGTTGATCTCAATAAAAACCATGGTAATTTACATTCTAATGTTCAGCTAGCTCGTGACGCATTGTCCTCCACATAAGATGAACTTCTAGATGCTCCATCGTCTCAATTGCTTGCTAGGGAATCTGAATTGGTCATTAAACTTAATGAGGCTATTTTAGAAGAGGAATATCTCTTATTTCAAAAGTCACGGGTTAAATGGCTTTCTAAGGGAGATGGCAACAACAAGTTTTTTCATAGCTAGTGCAAATCTAACTGGAATCACAGTAAGGTCTTGGCTCTCGTTGACTCCTCTGGTACTTAAGTACATGGTCAGAGACAACGTGCACAGGTTGCTGTGGAATATTACACTAATTTCCTTGGCTCCCTTGTCAACCATATTGAAAATAATGATTTGCTTGAGGGAATTGAATGTCCTTTTATCTCGGATGCACAAGCAACTCACTTGGAGGCTCCTGTTACTAGTGACCTAATCTACGCAACTTTAAAGAAAATGAAAAAGAATAAGGCCCCGGGTCCAGATGGGTTTACTATTGAATTTTTCTTGGCCACTTGGAGTATTGTCGGACAATGTTTTTGTGCCGCTGTGTCTTCTTTATTTAACGATTTCAACATGCACACATGCATTAATTCTACATATATTGCTTTAATTCCAAAGGTTGACACTCCAACTCATATGCATGATTTCCGACCTATCTCTTTGTGCACTATAGCGTATAAGTGCATATCTAAAATCATAACCTCTCGCATTAAATCTGTGCTACCTGGAGTCATAGATATTGCACAATTGGCCTTCAAACCGGGTAGACATATATCTGACAATATATTATTGGCGCAAGAATTATTTCGAGGGTTTGACAGGGACACAGGGATCTCAAGGTGTGCTCTAAAGCTAGACCTTCACAAGGATTTTGATTCCATAATGTGGGACTTCATCGTAGCTGCATTACATAAAATGCGATTTCCCCCTCGCTTTGTTCGATGCATCCAGTCTTGCATTTGTAGCCCTAAGTATTCTGTAAAACTCAATGGTTCAGTTCATGGATACTTCAATGGTGCAAAAGGCATCCGTCAGGGTGACCCTATGTCACCTTATATCTTTGTTATATGCATGAATGTGCTTTCTCAAATGCTAAAGTCCAAGCCTCCTGGTTTTCAGCACCACTGGCGTTGCAAGGATCTCGACTTAACGCATCTATTCTTCGCAGATGATGTGTTATTTTTTTGCAATGGAGACCGAACCTCTATAGCACACATTATGGACTCGGTTCGAGTTTTTTTCTGGACTGAGTGGTCTCACTCCCAGCATCCATAAGAGCACCAGTTTCTTCTATAATTGCCAGCCATCTTTTTTGGAATGGTTCGATGATCTTTATGGAATACCACGAGGACATCTTCCAGTACGGTTCTTGGGCGTGCCCCTTATATCTGCTCAACTAAGCATCAACGACTGTGTACCTCTTGTCCAGAAACTAACAAATAGAATCGGTGCTTGGACCTCTTTACTTCTATCCTTCGCTGGACGTGTCCAGTTGGTTAAATCAGTTCTTTTCGCCATTCAAGCATATTGGTCGAACCACTTCCTTCTTCAAAATGCTATCCATGACAACATTCAGTCAATGCTAACAAGGTTCATCTGGAAAGGCAATATAAATGACAAAGGAGGAGCTAAGATCAGTTGGAAGACTATCTGTTTACCTAAGCAAGAGGGTGGCCTTGGCCTGAAGGACTTGTCTCAGTGGAACAGGGCGCAGATCATATGCCACTTGATTAATATCATAAAAAAAAGCTCCAACGTTATGGGCCTCGTGGGTTAACCGAACGGTTCTCAAACGCAGATATTTCTGGACTGTGCCAATTCCAACAGATTGCTCTTGGATTTGGAAAAAATTGTTGCGATTGCGCCCCCTTGCTATGCGGTTCCTGTCTTACTCTATAAGTGATGGCTCGACCATTTCTCTTTGGTTTGATCCATGGTGGAAAGGGGTTTGTCTTGCAAACTCTTTAATAGCTCCTATAATATCTCAAAGTGGTATGACTAGCGATTCCAAACTCTCTAACATTATTAGCACAGGTGCTTGGTGCTTACCTCACCCTAACCAAAGGCATCACCACCCAAACCCTACACTCACAGAATGGATTCACAACTTTACCATTCCTACTTTCGACCTAAACAAGCGTGATGTTGTTTTGTGGGATGATCAGGATATTCGCAAAGTAAAAACATGGAATATCTGGAATTCCATTAGGCATCGTGAACAAGAGGTGGAGTGGTTCTATACGGTTTGGCATCCTCTCAAAGTGGAAAGGTACGCCCACCATCAATGGCTTCTCAGCCACAGCCGTCTCAACACCTTAGCTCGTCTAGCAAGGTTTGGCATTGATTTGGATCAACATTGCTTCTTATGTGTGGGAGGTCGCGAAACTGATACACATTTGTTCCTCCAATGCTCCTACAGTCGGCATATTCTAACTACAATTCTTTCAAGGTTCAACGTGGCCATCACTGGCTATACTTGGAAGGATTTCCAACTCCATATTCATAGGATTGTGGGCAGTGCAAGAAGGAGAATGATTTTACTTATGGTTCAAGTATACACTTACTTCATTTGGCGTGAAAGAAATGCAAGAATGCACAATGGAGATATCCTTCATCCAAAGAACGTCCTCGAAATTATTTTTGCTCAAACTCGCGCGAGACTTGCCACCTCCACATGGTTCACTAAAATAGTTGATAGTAGGCATGATCTGATCATCTAGATTACTATGGTAGCTCTATTATGCATTTCTTTCTATTTACAATCTGTTCATCAGATTGTCTGTAGATAGCGCTTTCTATGGCCTATCATAGATCATGGGTTAATCCCTTCTTTCTAATATATATTAATTTAGCAAAAAAAAAAAGTTCAATGAAAATCATTATTTCATTGAAAATCTTAAAAATCATATATGTTTTGCAAGGAAAATAATACGTTCTGCAATGTTTTGTTTGCAGAACATACATTATTTTTAAGATTTTTTTTAATGAAATTTGCAGGTAAAACAAAGATGATTTTCAAGATTTTCAATGAAATATTGATTTTCCTAGAACATGATTTTCAATCAATAAGTTTTTGCATTATTTTGATTAAAGTTCGTATATGGTTTCCTCGATCTTCACTAAAATATGATGTCGATAGAACTTAACTCTCCCTCCATATATATATATCCTTAATCTAATAAAAACCACCCTTAGACTAGAAACTAGAAAGTAAATAAAAAAATTTCTAAATTATGTGTATGCAAACTAATCGTTGGGAGATGGAGAAAAATACAGTGAAGTCGAATTTGAGAAAAAAAACTCACCGGGAAAAATCAAATTAAAAAGGGAGGTGATTAGGTGAGATTGTGTATATGAGGGTGCAATGGATTTGTGTGTGGTGCTCTGGCCGGCCCATTAGATTGGTTACTAGCGTGTATAGACTTCTTTGTGCTAATTAATTTACTTAACAAAGTTTAAACATGTGAATAGCTAATAAAATGAATGTCTTACATTAATTAATATATTTGTGGGATTATTTGACATTGTGAATTTATTTAAAAATATAATTCTTTAAAATATTTTTTACAAAAATACTATCTGCACAAAAATACTCATAAAAAATTATTTTGTGCAAGATTTAATTTAAAAATTCATTTCAAAACATTTGGATATTTATGCATTATTTTTTATACCAATAATAATTTATTTTTAAAACAAATGTATAACATTTTTAATTAAAGGCTTAATTTTAAAAATCCTTTTTATGTGATTATGAAATGACCTTTAAGGACATAAAAATCATTTCTACTTACTCTGTAGTGGAGGGCATTTTACTAACTAAATAATTAAATATCTAAATTCCGAAAATCTATGTAACCCAACCCCTACCCCTGCCACTTCAATCGAGCTCCTCTCCCCATTCTGTAAGCTCTCTGTTCTTCTTCTTCATTTTTAATCAATTCATGCTTCCATGATGATTTTTATGTGAGTTTATGAATTAAACTATTATATGAAGGTTTTTTTTCAAAACTACGGTTTGCAAATTGAATTCTATTGAGTTTGTGATTTGGGGGTTTTGAAAAATCTTAAAGGATGATGCTAATACTTACATGCAAGCTAGATAAAGATGTGTTTTCGACTTTATATGTAATATTAAATGTTGCATGTTGTCCTCAGTAAGGTTTTGTGATTTAAAAACTTGAAAAATTGTTATTCTTGTTTTCTCTTGATTAGATATGATTGAATATATGTCTGCATGGCTGTGGTGATGATTATATGGAGAGAAACGAGTGTGTGCGGTTGTTGGTGGAGTTTTGGTTGTGAGAAAGGTGAAAAGAGAGGGAGCCAAAGAGAGGGAGTTGAGGGTGAGTTGTGGGAATTTTTGTGTTGTTGTGGTGGTCGAGTGAGCAAGGAAAAGAGCAACAGAAGTGGTGTGAGGCTGTATAAGTATTTGCAAGTGTGTGTTTTTTGATGTAGAGCAAGAAAAACCAAGAGAGATGGTGAGGATGTATGTGCATGTGGATGTGTGCGTGTGTGTAGGGCTGTGTGTGTGTGTGCAGGTCTGGTGTGTATTTTGTGTGTGTTTATGTGCAGGTCTGGTGAGTGTTTGTGTGTATGTTAGTGTATACAGGTGTGTGTATTGGTATGTGTTTGAGTGTGTGTGCATATGAGTGTGATTGTATGCATGTGTGTGTAGTATGTATGTGAGTGTGTTTGTGATGTGTAGTCGAGGAGCAAGGGGGGGAGAGAGAGAAAGAATAAGTAGGGAAAGTAAAGAATAAGAGAGGAGAGAAAATGAATAAAAGAATTGTGAATGTGATTTAAAAATAGTTAAATTTTATGTTATATTACAAGATGTGTTTAGGATATTATAAGATGTATTTTAGTTGTTGTAAATGAAATTACTTGTGTAATTGTAATATATGTTGGAATGTTATACCATGTTAGTATATTCAATCAAAATTGATATTTCTAGATAGTCATCGATAAATATACCTTGAAATTGGTGAACGTGTTACGTGCATATGTAATCTTGTTCGGTTACGTGTTGTAATTGTCAAAACAAAATGGACGATATAAATAAAGTAAGTAGTTGATCCTGGGTCTTTCCACTTACAATTCAATGAATGACAATGTGATGATATGATATTCGTGTCATAAATATTTGAAGTATTCTGTGTTATGACATATATATATATATATATATATATGGTCTTGCTCAAATGAGAACCCTCACTTATTGTGAGATATGAGATCTAATCCTAGCCATATATTTTTTATATCTAAATTAAATCCTAGGCCCACAATTAATATTTAAAATTTTATTTTTTTATTATTCATTTAATTTAACATCATCTTCCACAATCATTTCTTCCTTACTCCGGTCACCATTGCCGGTCACCATCTCCGGCGACAAATTCCAGCCAACCCATAAAATCACCACCGGTAAACAGAAAATCACCACCGACAAACATAAAATCACCACCGCCAAATCAGAAATCACCACCAGAAACACAAAAATCACCACCGGAAACACAAAAATCACCACTCCGACCAACTGTAAAGGGAAAATCACCACCGGAAAACAAAAAATCACCACCAAAAAATGAAAAACGATCATCAACAAGATCACTACACCACCAAAAAATCACCAACTGCAGTTCGAAAATCACCAGAAAACCACCATTAATCACCAAAATGTTTAACAAACTTGTGTCTACATATCTTAATTATTCCATGCCCCACTGCTCTATACATCATCAAATACATCAAATACAGGCCTCGAAAACAAATAAACGAAATTAAAATCGCCACCACCGACTAAGAAAATGAAAAAAATCGACGCCGGCGAGATTTGACCATATCTGGTTGTATAGCTCTGGTATATATATGTATAGCTCCGGCGAGAAATGTATGTATAGCTCCGATAAATGTGTTTATGGCAGCGGCGCTGTGATGCGATGGTGCGGCGGTGGTCGGTGATCGGCGGTGAAGGGGAGTGGGGGTGGGAGTTGGTGTAGGGGGGTGTCGTAGGAGTCTGTGCAAGTGTGTGTATGTGTATGGTGTATGTTGGGTTAATATGTGTGTATTTAATTTGTGTGGTTCTGATTTAAAGTTGATTAAAAATTGTGGGGCTGAGATTAGATCCCAGTTCTCACAATAAGATGGGGTTCTCAAGTATTCTGTGCTATGACATATATATATATATATATATATATATATAAGTTATTATTGGATACTATAAGGTACTGTAAAGTGTTGTGGGGTATTATAAAGTACTAAGTTGATATTATACTCTTATATATATACATACATATATATATATATATATATATATATAGGTTCGAGTAGAAGGCCAGGTAATTAAGAGCCAGTGGAAGTAAAGCCGTACTTGTGATTTCCCGTACTTACGTAGTCATCAGCTTTTTGAGGCAAGTGTATCACCTTGACTTGTCTTTTTATATTTCATTATATGTTGATGCCCTGTCTCTAAAAATCCCTTGTAAAACCTTTGCCATGTTATCTAAGTTGTTAACCCTTTCATAAAAGAACTTTTTGTTATGCCTATTTAAATTGTTACACCTTTGCAAGACCTTTTACCTTGCTTCGTAAATTGTTAAAACTTTGCGAGAACTTTTTCCATGCCTATTTAACTATTGATCAATCTTATAAACTCTAGAGTTTGTATACCAATTGGTTTCTCTAACCATTTGTTCACCTTAACATATGAAATAATCCAATTTTAAACCCTTCATAATTCTTGATACGACCTTATACCTTGGAATAAAATTGTGGTATGATAATATTTTGGAAATTGACTGATTGTTAAACCTTTTGATGAACCTTTATAATTGGAACGTTTTTGACCGAGGTGCCGGTCGTAGTTACTCATTAAGGCCAAAGTGTACCTATGGATCCAAATGTGATAATCATGTGAAAACATGGTTCGGTGCTATTACATGGTTGATCACCCGTTTTAGCATGTAGCGTCTAATCGTAAGTTCTAATTAACATGTTTTATTGTTGAAAGCACTTATATCTTGTTTCAAATTATATTGTTGGCATGTCATTGATACTTGTTGTTTCTTTACACTACTGAGTGATGTTTGGCTCATATCTTTATTTATACCCTAACTTGACAGTGAAACATGAAAGTAGCTGCCCCGGGTTCGGTATTTGCATTCCAAATTCCGGATTAGGTAGTTGCAGCTAGTGTTTAGCTTTTGGAGTTAGTTTGTAATAATATTTTAAATAAAATTCGTTTGTAAAACTAATTACACCTAATGGTTAATGTTTCTAGATATTAAGTTATTCATACTTTAAACTAGTTGATCTTTTATTATTTAAAATGCATGCTTGGGATGTTTTATTTCTCTATGTTGCTATGTTTCGGTGGCACTGGTTTGGGGTGTCACATGATTGATAAAATATGATAGAAGGCAAAAGAAACACGTAATTGTTTCTTATGTTATTACATTACCAGATGGTTCTATTTATACATGAGAACTGGAATAGAAAGTCTAAAATATTAACTAAGACATACTCAACTACCTTGTTGTTACTGCCTAATCACTTACAGCTAAACATTAACAATTGTAGAGTATGTATAATATTCAGTGTAGAGTATGTACAATAGTCAATGATATAATGGTGTAACATAGCATTAATAGCTATAATTCGATTGCTTTTAGATTAAATGGACTTCTAATCATCTGATATATTTCCAACTAAGTGACCAGTTAAAGAAGAAATGCCTAAACAATATGTAGGATTAAGGCTATAAATGAGTCGATAAGCTCATGAACAATTTGATGCCTGGCTTGAAAAAAATCCTGTTTGAGTTTGATTCGATTTGCAAATGAGTCGCATGAACAGGATTTTTAGGTGAACCAAAGTTGAGTACCACATAGTCCAGCTTGATACATGGCAAAAAATTTTGAGTATATAGTTCTTAAATAAGTTCGTTAATACAGTTCGTGAACCAGGTTTTTGAATAAGCTTGTGAATATGGTTCATGAATGAGTTCGTGCATAACCTCAGATCGTGAACATATTTTATTAATATCTCACTTGAGTTCTTGAAATCAAGAAATCTAGTAAATAATATGTATTCGTCTACGAAATAATATGTTGGTTTATTTTTTGTATTCATTATTTTTCTTTGTTAAATCTATACATTATTTTTGTTATAAATAATCAAGTTATAACATATATTGTAAATTATAAAATTAGTTGGCTATGTATTGATTAAATTGATTCAATTTCTAGTCATTGAGGAGTTTAAACTGGAAGGACGTCTCTGATTTTTAAGATTGTATGCCCAACAATCATTTTGTTTAATGCATTAAAAATTTGCTGGGAAAAAAGAAATAGATGTAGGTGAACACGAGATCGTAAGCAATATTCATGAGATGTTCATGTGAAATATTCACAAGATGTTGTGAACAGTTCGCGACTAACCGTTCGTGAACCGTAATCATGTATCTTTGGTTTTAAAATCGAAAACCGCAAATCGCAACCAAACACGACCACTCTATTTCAATTTCAAATTATTTGTTTCGGTTATAACTGATTCAGTTTCGATTACGAAATCATCTCATTTAAAAATATCAAAAAAATTTGAAAATTGAAATTAAAAAAAAATTGCTTGCTTCAAAAATAGGTAGAATTTAAGAATACAAATTTAGCAATGATCTATTAGGTTGGTTCTGCATCTTGAAGTTATCATAAGGAGTAGTGTTGGTTTTGCATCTTGAAGTTCTCACAAACATGGAGTAGTGGTATCTTTTTAGTTCGAAAGTAGTAATATTGTTGATCTCTAGGAGAATTTTATATTACTAGTAGTTATAAGTTCTGGGTCTTGGACCCATTAGAAGTTTTTGTAAGTTAGTATAATGGCCTTCTCTTGTATTATTTTTTTTCTTTTTGCAGACTTGCAATTTTGGTATCATTTTATTTCTTTGGATTTGGAAAAGCTAGATTTTATTAGCAAGTCCAGTTGTGACAAATTGTACATGTGGTCACACTAATAAAAAACAAGATGCTTGTATATGTTTAGTAAGCTTTTTTATATAATATATGTATACATTTAATGACTTTAAAATGCATATAAATTATACATATAGATATATATAACTTATATATTTATTAATTTATATTGGTTAGCTGTTTGAATTGTTTTTTTACGGGTTTCGTTGGAACCATAACCGAAAAGAAACTTAGTGGTTTCTCTTCGATTTAATGCGGTTCAGTTTTACTGGTTTTTATCAACTTTAATTCAGTGAATTGTATAAAATTATATTGATGTTGAGCAAGAATTCAAGAAATATATATAAAATTTTTGGACTTATTTAGCTTTCTCTTCCTTGTTTCCACCAACACTAAATAAAAACCTCTTTACAGATTACTTTTAGGGTTTAGAAAGCATATATTATGTTTACCTGCAGCAGTTATGTCATCTAAACTACTTGTACTAGCTCACAACCAAATTCCAAATGCAGGCTAACATTAAAATAAATAATATCCATATAAACTTATTCAATAATAAATCACATACAAAAAACCCCAATAATAGTAATAAAATTGTCAAATTAATGGTGAAATTAAAGTAATTGTAAATTAAAAAAAAAACAGCATGAAAAAGAAAATGGAAGGAGAAATATTTAACACACCTGTTTAGGTTGAATCGAAGAAGAAGCCATTGTAAAATTCCAAAAGCTCTGTGTATTGCTACTGTATATACAAACACATATATATGTAAGCAAACTATTTAAGCGAAAAAGAACTATCTAAGTAAACTATTGTATAAATTTAAACAACGAGAAGAATTGAGGGAGAGAGAGACCTTGGCGTCTGCCTGGAAATTCACGCCGGGCGATCCTTTTTCTTTAGGGTTTTTAGAGAGAGATAGAAGACGTGTCTAGAAGCGGCAGAAACGAGCACAAGGGTTTTCAGTAAATTACTATTTATACTCTCTAGCTAATGACAGTAAGCTTTTCAGTAAACTTGTTTTGGCGCGGTTAACTTCGATTAATTTTACTTTCAGGTTTAAAAAGATAAAGGTGCTCAAGGTAGTTTTGACTTTTTGTCGGGGTTTACAAGAGAAATTTGGGGTAATGATCCTAGAAAAAGATTAATTTATAAAATTATGTACAAATTTAATAATCTATGTGATCTCTTAATAATATTATAACAATTTTCATTTAAATTTATTTAAAGAATTATATGTTTTAATAATTTAGAATTAAAACTGGTTTATGATTTTTTATCACAAATATAATATCTAATTTATTTGTAATTTATTAATGAAATTTATGATAGATTCAATGTTCTCTCCCATACATAAGGTGCCTATTTGTGTGACAATGTCCTATGTATTTATACAATTGGGCCTATTTTTATACATGTTTATGTAGGTGGGTCCCACATATTAAGATAAAGAAAAATTATCTTAAATATATGCATTCAAAACAATTTATTACTGTGGAGTTAATGGGTGTTGGGCAGTCCAACAAGTGGTAGCCGATGGTTAAGAAGTTAATTCTGGGATTGTGGGCTGCAAGTTGTGTGTGGCGTGGGAGGCACTCCCTAAATCTTGGACCTCTTGTGTCGAAAGTAGGTGGTCGGGCGGTGTGTCCTGCAAGATGAGGAGCCACATAAGTGGCGATATAAGGGTCACAAGATTGGTGGTTCTTGAATTGAGGAGAGATTGTAGACTGGTGTCAACCCAAGTCCAACATAGTTAAGATATAAAAGAATTATCTTGAACATAAGAATCCAAAACAATGAGGCCTTTTAGGAGTAGCCTAAAAACAAATTCGTGTGGGCTTGGTGATAGCCTAGAACAGACAACAGACGGACAATATCATTTGGAGTTAAGGGGTGTTCGTGAAATTACACACCTAGAGGGGAGGGGTGAATAGGTGTTATGGCTAATAATGTATAATTAAAAATCTGCTTGAAAAATTGTTCTGGCAGCTAAGTGGATGCAACGATTTAACAAACAGGCAGTTAGCTAAGATATGCAGTGCAGTAAAGTAAAGTACAGAATATAAAGGACACACAGCAATTTTAGTCAGGTTCGACCCCTATAGCCTAATGGTCTACGTCCTGGTCCTTTACCAACTCGGTAAAGGAATATATTATTGATCACAAATGATTACAATTATACAATACAATAATATATCTCCCTGATTCTCCCAGTCACTAATTGCAGCTAGCTGAAACACCTTGTTCCCTGAACACAGCTCTCTAAGTACTATAGTAAACCAAGTATAAACTCTTCTAGCCTAATGTTCCTCGAATCCTTGTTCCACAAGCTCGACAATCCATCAACTACCAACTTTACAAGTTGAACAATACAAGATAGAAAGAATTAAAAATCAAACTATGTACTTTAATAAGAATCTAAATCGTATTAGTATATAGAGCTCAAGTGTATAAAGATATGTCAAATCAGCTTGGTAAAATACTTGTGTTTTTTGAATGATGTTCAACAACCTTGAAAGGAAAAACTCACAAGTCTTTTATAGTGAACAAACAATCTGAATTAAGCATACAACAACACAACGGTCTTGACTACCAAGTCTCACGAGTTTGTTGAAAGATTAATTCAAATCTAACGTTCAAAAACTTATCGTTTTGGAAAAGAAAAACAGAATCTGAAAGTGAACATTTATTAACAACGTTCCCAGTTTTGAAAAACTCAAGAGAAGAAGAAGTTTGTTTAGATAAAGTCGTTTAGAAAACAAACTCCTATAAAATAGGGTTTTGAAAGATAAGAAGCTAAAAACGTTTAAAATCATTTTTGAGCTCATATATATAAATACGATCTATTTTTCTAATTAGAATTCTCACAGAAGTTTAATCCTAATAAAACTCCATGAGATTCGAACTTCTAGTGTTTCTGGACTCTATCTGCCAGTTTGCTGAGTTAAAGTACATCCTGTACTGCCAGCTAGCTGATAAACCCTGTTTTGCTATAAAATGAAATAAATGATAACCCTGCAAAACAATATTAGTCCAGTACACATATCTAGTTTGCTTACTTTGTATGATCATCAAAATCATGAGAGTTTTAATCTCCCCCTTTTTGATGATTATACACCAATTTTAGAAGAAAAACAAAACTCCCCATAAATCTAGCAATCCTTTTATAATGATGTACCTTAAAATCAATATCATAAACATAAATGTAACACATTTAACAAATATCAAATAAGCATCACATTTCCACATTACTAGTTCAGAAAACCACAAAATAAACCACCAAATAAACCAAGTACTAAAACATAACAACATAAACCAAACCAACACATAGTTCAAGCATAAGAATAACATAATTAACCCCAAATCCTAAAATTTTTCTCCCCCTTAATCATTAAAAAGAAGAAAATTTAAGATTCATTATTATCGTCATCCTCTAGCATCATGAAACTGAGCAGCAACTTGAAAATCTTTAGAAGCATCCACATCTGGATCCGTAGCAATGTCCTTAAGCACAATCCCAACAACCACTGTAGGATGATCATGAGGCTCTTGACCAGGAGATATATTTGCAGATTGATGACAAGTATGAATAGAGGCAGGAGTACGTGGACCAGCAACAAATTCACGAAGAAAAGAAATCTCATCAGCCATATCCGTAACCTTAGAAGTCAGCATCTTAAGTGAAGCTCGAATTTCTTTCATATCTTTAGAAGCATTATTCTCAGAAGTTGTATTAGCCACCACATTAACAGGTGCAGGAGGTGGAGGAGTTTCTATACGAACCAAAGTACCATCCGATGCAACTTTCAAGTCAGATTGTTGCAAACTCTTAAAGTCCAAAAATTATTTAGCCATTTCACAGTCTTCATCCTTTAGCTCAACACCATACCACTCAAAAATTTGAGTCAATAACAAACCATATGGAAGACTAGGTGAAGTATGGTTCTCATAAACATCCATCATATTCTTTAATATTAGCCCAACCAAATTAAAAAGCCTCTCAGACAACAACATCGAAACCATAGTGACATCCTGACCAGCAAAATTTGAATGACTACCCGTACGAGGATTCACAATATCAATACAAATCTTAAACATCATATTAGTAATAGGAGAAACAATAGCAGTTGTTGGAGGAGCATAGACAAGTAATCCATCCATACCACGAAGTACTTTCAATTGATCAAGTTTAACAAAGTTCTCTAACTCAGTGGGTCCTTTATTAGTAGTAATAGACACAGTGGATGGATTTTCAATACTAAGAATCGAATTCAGCATAAGAACATTTAACATTACGACCACGAACATACGAAGAGAAAACCCCAGGTTTGACAATGATAAGATTCGCATAAAACTCATAAACAAGAGATGGATAACAAGCACGAGGCAAATCTTTCAAAAACCCTTCAAACCCTAATTTAGCAAAATATCCATAAGCACCACACTTAATATATGTATTACCTGCCAGAGGATGACTAAATACGATCTTGCGTGTGCCCAAATCCAATTGCTTAAAGCGAAACTAAAGTTCATCAGAAGTAAAATCAATTCCAAACTTACAGCGCTTGACCGACAACCCATCGCGAACCCCCAAAAGTTCATCACCACTATCAATGGTAAATGGAGAATTACGCGTATCATCTTCAGCATCATGCAATCGCTTGTTCTTGCCCTTTTGTGACTTTGAAGCAGTAATTGGTGTTTTCTTGGATCCCCTAGTGTTCCTCATGATGCGATAAAGCAAATGAAAACCGAGAGAAAATGTATATTGATGAGCGGCGTAAAACCCTAATTTGATTTGAGATCGTTGTTGAGGAAAACTAAAGAGTCGGAGTGGTGTAGTCTATATAAACCTACATTTACTGATTTTGGGGGAAAATATATTTAGGATAAATTTTAAAAAACCCAACCCCGAATAAAATGATACATGATAAATCCAAGTAAAAAAAATCAATTAATCACATTATCACAAAAACAAATTAAGTAACAGATTAAAATAAAAACAAGACATAAAAGAATCAGCACTTAAAACAAGTAACACATGATAAAAATAAAAAATAGTAGCATATAAAAATGTACCAGACATCTATAGCAGCTAGCTGGCTAGACATTACATATTCACAATTCTCGACGAAGAATAGCAAAACGCTCCTCGGCTAGCAGTTTTGTGAAGATGTTAGCTAGCTGGTACTCTGTACTAACAAAGATCATCTCAATTTTTCCATTTACAACATTATCCCTTAAGAAATGATGTTGAACGTCAATATGTTTTGTTCTTGAGTGATTCACCGGATTCTTTGATATGTTGATAGTGCTTGTATTGTCACAATAAATAGGAACTTTTCCACATTTAATCCTATAATCTCGAAGTGTTTGTAGCATCTAAAGTATTTGAGAGCAACAGCTTCCAGCAGCTAATTACTCCCCTTCAGCTGTAGATAATGCAACAGATGTTTGCTTCTTGCTTTGCCAAGTGACCAAACTCTGTCCTAAAAATGCACAAACACCACTTGTACTCTTTCGATCAGTTTGACAACCTGCATAATCTGCATCACTATACCCAACAAGATCAAATGCATTTGTGATGGGATAAAACAAGCGAAGAGTAATAGTTCCACTTAAATATTTAAAAATCCTTTTAATTGCATTCAAGTGAGACTCCTTAGGATTAGCTTGACTAGCACAGACACATACACTATACATAAAATCAGGTCTAGAGCCTGTAAGATATAATAAACTACCAATCATACCTCTATACTTTCGAACATCTACATCTTTACCTTGTTCATCTGCTGTCAGCTTGCTGGCCTAACTCATAGGTGTAGATTTTGCCTTGATATTCTCAAAACCAAACTTCTTAAGCAGATTCTTTATGTATTTGGATTGATGCACATAAATTCCATCTGGAGTTTTCTTGATTTGGAGCCCCAAGAAGTAGTTGAGCTTCCCCATCATAGACATGTCAAACTCACTATGCATACATTTAGAAAACCACTTGCACATATCATCATTAGTAGATCCAAAGATAATATCATCCACATATATTTGCATAACTAAAATATTAGTATCATTAAACTTAGTAAATAATGTAGGATCGATTTTACTTCGAATGAATCCATTCTTGAGTAAAAACTTACTTAGCCTTTCGTACCATGATCTAGGAGCTTGCCGGAGTCCATATAATGCCTTCTTCAACTTGAAAACATGATTAGGAAATTGCTCACTCTCAAAACCAGAAGGTTGCTTGACATATACTTCTTCCTTCAAGTAGCCATTAAGAAATGCACTTTTCACATCCATTTGATGTAGCTTGATCTTCTTGAAGCATGCAAATGAAAGTAACATTCTTACTGACTCTAGCCTTGCAATCGGGGCAAAAGTTTCATAAAATCGATTCCTTATTGGTGATTATATCCTTGTGCAACAAGTCTTTCTTTGTTCCTTGTAACCGTACCAAATTCATCAACCTTGTTTCTAAACACCCACTTAGTACCAATGATTGAAGCATCCTTAGGTGGCTCTACAAGTTCCCAAACTTCACATCTTTCAAATTGATTAAGTTCTTCTTGCATTGCCAAGATCCAATTTTCATCTTGTAGTGCTTCATTAACATTCTTTGGTTCCTCTTGAGCTAGAAAGGCAGCAAATGCACAAAAGTTAGCTTGACCTTTCCTTGTCTTGATTCCTTCTGATTAATCATCAATGATCAATTCTGGAGGATGGTTCTTTACTGTCCTTGTTGACTTTGGTAGAGAATGTTGAGATATAACTTCCTCATGTACTCTAATTCTCTTAGATGGTGGGGAGGCTTCATCTCCATTATAGATTGGCATCTTTTTTGGTGATCTCTGACCTCTAGGACCTTTCAAGGTAAGCCTTGATAACTGATCAATTGTTGCATCTACTGGAGAAGAGGTTTCAGCTGATTTATCAGTAGCTGAAGTTGATTTAGGTTCCTTGTCAACTTGCTGAGTTCCTTACTAAGTTGTTGTACTTGACAGATCAACATTAGATTCTTGAAATGAAACATCAATTGACTCTTCAGCAATACGTTGAGATATATTATAAACTCCATAAGAACGACTTGTTAAAGAATAACCCAAAAATATTGCTTCATAAGTTTTAGCATCAAATTTACCATCTCTATCAATAGTTTTGAGTACAAAGCACTTGGATCCAATGACCTTGAAGTAGCCTATGTTTGGCTTCTTGTTCCTCAGCAATTCATATGGAGTTTTGTTTAGAATATGTCTGATCAATACTCTGTTAAGAACATAGCTAGCTGTATTTACTACTTCTGCCCAGAAACTCCTTCGTAGCTTGCTTTCTTGCAACAATGTTCTAGGTGTTTCCTTCTTGACATACTTCAATTTGGGCAACCCTCTAACTAGCTTCTTTGCAGACAGCATGCTGAGTAAGTCTATGTGAGCATGTCCAAGCCCTCTATGCCAAATATCTGGATTTGTATCAACTGCAGCTAACAACAAGATGATTCCTGCATCTCAAAGTCCAAAATATAGATATTTCCTTCCCTTCTAGTAACTAGGGGGACTTTGTTAGTGCCAACAATAATAGTACACTTCTCTTTATCAAAATTAACAGAATGTCCATCATTATATAACTGACTAATACTAAGAAAATTATATTTAAGACCTTGAACATATTTTACTTTATCAATAGAGATGTTACTATTACCAATTGTTCCTTTTCCAAGAATTTGAAGAGTTTTACTATCACCAATTATGACACTTCCACCCTTTTTCTTCTTGAGAGTAAGAAACTTTGATTTATCACCACACATATCTCTTGTGCATCCACTATCCAAAATCCATTGATTTGATTTCACCTTGGCAACAAGACACACCTACAAAACAAATAAAAACAACTCAACGTTTTGGTACCCATATTTGTTTGTGTCCAGCATGGTTAGTTGATAGAACATATAGAACATTCAAATCAGACTTCTTGATCCACATTTGGACCACTTTAGGAGCTAGATTTTTTATTCTTGTAGTTCTGTCAGCTTGCTGCCTCTGAGTTGTCTGCGTGTTCCAGCTTGGTGGCTTAGCATTCTGTACAGAAGTTGAAGCCCCTCCAAGTCCTTCTCTTTCTAGTGGAACTTTTGTTTGCCTCATCATTGATTTGAGTGTTTCTTCTCCTTGAACAAACTTTCCCATTCCTTTCTGAAGGTTCTTGATTTCAGCTTCTAACGCTTTGATCCTTTCAGCTTGTTGAGATACTTCTAATGAGCATGATTCCTTTCAATTGAAAGCCTTTGATACATTCAATAAAAAAATACAAAAGAATATGAGAGTTTAAAAAGACATGATACATTCAATAAAAAAATTTGAGAAAATAATAGTGGGTAGAAAAAAAATTGTTTTTTACTCGGTAAATAATTGACGTAGTTGAGTAGAATATGGGGTTTAGGGTTTAGATTTAGGGTTTGGGGTGTATATAATTTCCTACTCTTTATTTTAAAATTTTAAAGTTTAATTTTTCATCAATTTTCCATTTTATTACAATTTTTAGAATTGATTGAAATTGATTTTTATTTAGTTTTCATTGTAAAGCTACTGAAATGCCCTTGCTTCAGTTTTCCTTTTAGTGTTACATGCAAAATGTCAAATGTGATATTATCCTAATAAGGTTCTTAACTTCGAATTTGCTGAATAAGGCAAACCTTCTAGAATTATTATCTCATTTGCCTCTTACCATAAAAAAACCCTGTTCACATCTTTATCTCCTATGGTTCTTTAATCTCACATAACTAATTTCTCTATACTAAATTACTAATTAATAATTAACCATTACGATAATCAAGAGCATGCTACTATCTACTTCACAACCTTAACTACTTGCACTCGCTTGCAAGCTGATTACATATGCAAGCTACCAAAAAATAAATAGCATCCATATAAACCACATGTTGAGCCTTATGAGATAAATGTGAGAAATGAGCAAGTGTAGTATACTAGTAATTATCCTGTAGTAAGCTTTCCTCTTGTAGTAAATTTATTTACTCTTTTTTAATAATTTTAGTTTGGAAGGGTGTAAATAAAAATTAAATGATTCTCACTAGTACAGAAATGACCTATAGCGTCGCACCTATTGCATCGGTTATTTACCTATAGCGTCGCACTTTTACCTATTGCTTCGGTTGTTTGCATTAACCGACGCTTAATGACTTCTGCCAGAAGCTTTGGCGTCGGTTGTTTGCATTAATCGACGCTATAGGTATAGCCTATAGCGTCGCCCCTTAAAATGCCATCGCTAAAAAGGATTTTTTGCGTCGGTTAGCTTATAGCGTCGGTCATCGTTCAACCGACGTTATAGGTATAGCCTACAGCGTCGCCCCTTAAATTGCTGATGCTATAAGTATAGCTTATAGCGTCGCCCCTTAAAATGCCGACGCTATAGGTATAGCCTATAGTGTCGCCTCTTAAAATGCCGACGCTATAGGTATAGCTTATCCGATTTTCGACTAATTTGCCCGATTTTATCAATTTTTTACGGATATTTGTAAATTTTTAAAATCATGATTTATAAAAAAAAATATAATCCAATTAAAAAAGAAATATGTGGGATATCATATTATTTTCTGTGTTTATGAATTTTAAAATGATTTTGTGAGTTATATTGCATTTAAAGGATCTTTATTTGCAAAATTCATATTTAATTCATTTTTTATCCTAAAAATATTTTAAAAATATGCTTGTGTTCGTAATTTTATACTCTTTATTTTAAAAATGAAATTTTTTATTTTTCACTATATTTCCATTTAAATTCATTTTTTAAAAGCTATTTAATTTATTTTAAAATTATAATTATGAAATTACACAAATGCCATCTCCCCCTTTAAATCCATGAATCGGCAGTGTTCTTCCCCAATTCATTATTTTAGCAATCTATCGAGTTCTCTCTCAATCTCTCTCTCTCTCACACCAAACACACACACATCTTCTCTTCGTACTCCCAACGCGATCTCTAAACAAACAAATCAATGGTGGCAACAACCACAACAATGACAAGCAACGAAGAACAAACAAAGCATAACTCCGATAAAACCCTAACTCAACACGAACAATCAGATCTCAACGCTCCTCAATCAATCGAAGCTTCTAGAAACAACACTTCACCGGGCGCCGACGTCTCCGCCGGAGACGAGGAATTGAAGGTTAGTTCCGGATTGCTATCAAGTCTTGCTATTTGGGATGTACTCAGATGTTATGAAAACCGTTGGGGATTAGATGAATACCCAGTGCTCAAACAGACATTGTTTATTATTATGCAATTCGGTAAGGATACTTCTTTTATTATGAAAGATAAAATGGTTGCTCCTTTTTAAGTTATCTAGAGTTTTGTGTTTATTGAGGCTCGATTATTATTCACTAAGGAGGTGAATGACTTCTTTAATGGTGGAGTTGACGTAACTACACTGTATGGATGTGTGGTGTAAAAGTTGTTGAAATAAACTTATGCAAGTGTAGATTACTTTTTTTTTTTGCTGAATAAGTGTAAATTACTTACTCTGGTTTGTTTCCAATATAGGACGATATAGTATGGTTACTTGGTTTCTCTCTTTAAACAATGTGACAACTTGCCTTGCTCGTAAGAACAACCACTTGGGTTCTTGCAAGGAAATGCCTAAACTGCTTGCATTCTCAGGAATTCTTAACAACAGAGCTGGTTTTAATCCAGGTTCATACATCTATTCATTTTATGGGTTAATATTTCATCTGAAGTGTGTGCACATTCTCACTCTTAAACTATTCCTTCTGTGTCTAGACTTCTACAACTGGAACAAAATCAAGGTTAGGTATTGTGATGGAGACGTGGACACTGTTAATCATGTAAGTTGTATACTTTCGATTATCAATTACATATTTTGTCCCTGTGTATAGTGTGGTGGACAAAAATACAGATACACATGCATCTATGTGGGTATATTTAATGCATCATTGTATGCTAGGTAAATAACTTAAGTAACTACAGATGCCAAATGTATAGTTTAGAAAAAGACAAACTCTAGCCAGCTGCTGCCAGTCCCAATGAGCTGTTATTGCCGATCTGACTTATATTATTGCATAAGTTAAATGCTATCCTTTGCAGCCTGACCTCTCTTGACTCAAACGGTTATAACTTTTTCTAGAAAGATTATTTACACGAGCCGTTTTTTCATAAAAAAAGTAGATTGACAGATCTTTCTAACGGCATATAATTCGTTGCCAAATAGTTTATGGATCACAACTTATTATGTGAATTTAGGTGCTATATTGATTCTAGAATCCTATTTTCTTGACCCCTCTTGACTATATAGTTGATGCATATGGTGGATTAATGGTAATAACTGAACTTAATTCCAGGATTAATACCTGATTTAAGATATTTGTTCTTCCTGATTTAAGATAAGCTTTATTGTGGTATAATTTAGAAATTGGAAGACTATCTTTTAAAGCATCTGATTGTATTATGGATAAGTCTATAAAAGACAAGTGAGTGACAATAAATTAGTTTGCCCAGACTTACTTTTTTTCTACATCTTGTTGATTGTATGTTAGCTTATAAAGCTTTAAAATTATAGTAAAGATTTTACATTTTGCTTATAGTCTTTTACTTTTTGCAGCATCGATGTGATCGCTTCAACCTTTGAGGGACAATCTGGAAATCTGCAGTAAATACTAAATGGGAGTTCAGAGCACTGTGAATGTAATAAGTAGTTTTGCATGTGACGTTGAGTTACTATGGCTGCTGCTTCATTATGTTTTAATTGCATATCCAGCTGCTGCTGCAAATTAGTTCAATTTTTATTTCTTCTTGTAAAGTTCAGACAATGTATTTTTCTAGAAATAGAACAAGGGAGATAATTTTGTAGATAGAGTAATTTTAGTTTGTGACATTAAATTATTTTGTGTATATTGACATTGTCAAGTTGTGTAATATATATTATACTAATATAATAAGATCTCATATAAAACTTGACCATAATTGTAATTTTATTTTTATTTTTTTAAAAATTGACTTTTAGCGTCGGTTGTTTGAATGACCGACGCCTTTAATATGACTTTTAGCGTCGTTGTTTGAATGACCGACGCCTTTAATATGAATTTTAACGTCGGTTGTTCAAATGACAGACGCCTAACGTAGACTTTTAGCATCGATCATTTAAAAGATCGACGCCTAAAGCAGACTTTTAGCGTCGGTCATTTAAATGACCGACGCCATAGCAGACATTCAGCGTCGGCAATTTAACCGACGCTATAGGCCTATACCTATAGCGTCCAATACATATACTACGCCGAAGAACCGATGCCTTAGACCTATTTGACCGACGCTATAGTTCCTTTTTGTACTAGTGTATTTTCTATAAAAAGTAAAATAAAAAAATTAATTTTTTTTGTAATTTTTGATTGTTAATGGCAATACATATTTATTTGTTTTACAAAACAAACAATTAATACATTTCAAAAAAATCGGTTTCAATAAATTTTTTAATTTGAACAACCGAAAATAAGTTCCTCTACAATACTTGTCATGGCATGTTATCAACTAAATGATCTACTGGTTTTTGAAAATTTTTAATCTCAAAATTACCATTGTACCTATTATAATTTTTCTTCTTTCTTCGATCATTTATAATGTAAATTTATCTCATAACTCACCTGCCTAGTAATTTCATTGAGTATATTATTTACCATATATTGTAGATATTGACTTATATTATTGGATTAGCTGCAAATTTAAAATTTGATTTTAGATGTATAATGATCTAATGCTTAAAAATTATTTATGACCAAAAAATAGTAAAGAAAAAGGACAAAATATATTAAATATTAAAATGCTAAATAGTTTTGTAATTAAAAATGGTTAAAGGACTTAAGTGTTAATTTGTTTAATGATGAGTGAATTTATGCATACATGAATTAATTAGGATTAGTGGAAGGTTACATTAAAAACTAAGAAGTACAAAGTGCGGGAATGAGCTGGTGGTGAAAATTTAAAATACATTTTGATAATATTTTTTAAGATATATATTATTTAAGGCATAACATAAATAGAAGAGTTTAAACAAATTTTAAACAAAAGATACATTTTATAAAAATTACTTTTACTTTATTTCAAACTCTATTTTTTGTGCTAGGGTCCCTTGAGAATTTTAATTTAGGTTTATTTATATATTTATATGAAATAATTTTTATATTTAAGAATTTTTAAGTAATAGGTGTGTAATCAACTTTTTTTAGATAAAATGATTTAAGATAAATGTTGGAATTAATTTGTTTTAAAGTGTACATTTTATCTTTTGATGTTTTAATAATAGGTACAATTTATTTTTCTGGCTACATCCAGAAAAACAACATTGTTTGCAAATTCTTGCCACACCCATTATCAATGTATGTATTGGCTGGGGGAATTTGGATTCCATTCTTACTATGGTTACCATATAGACAACATCACTTGACTTAGTAAACAAATTATGATCATAATTAAAATCACTTAACCCTCCTATAAAGTTGAGATAAAAACAAATAATTTATTCTCATTTTATCTATTGCTTCTTTTTGTAGATAGTAATGGACACCCCTTCCTAAAAGTCACCACTATCACAGACTAATTTTCTTAGAACCGTTAAGTTGTGGCGTCAACTGATCACTAATCACCAGCATGTCAGGATGATCAATCAGATGCATCTCCCCTAGTTAAGGATTCACTGAATACAACAAACTGTCACTGATTATTCTTTAATTTGACAAAAACCTGTCACCACCTTATATGGTAGAGACTATCAGCTGCTCCAACCCAAGCCTCCCCAAATTTAGAGTGCTCATTATATATGCTGCGAACCCTTGAGCAATTGTCTGCCAATTAACATCATCAATAATTATATTAAATTATCCAAATTTTGACTTAAGGATATGCAAGTGATATCTTCTTTAACTGCATGTGCATGCTTTTTTTCTAGAAACGAATCATGGAAATTAAAAGGTTGCATGATCAGAGTAAGGGAGTGATACCTTCGTTTTTTCCCCAGCAAAATTGATAGGGGACAGAATCCATTAACTCCTCAAATAGTAGTTCCCCGGATTTGATACTCCAAATTCGCACTTTACAGTCCTGTCCGCCTATTTTGATTTATATAACGGTAAGCTATTATTATTTATTAGATAATTAAATTTTTATAATAAGAAAAGAGTGCATATGCTTTGTACGGTGACCTGACAGCAGAAAATTCTCTGTTGGGTCAACTGCATGCAGAAGGTCTTCTTTAAACATTACATTCCCTTCGTATGAGAGCACAACTCCTCTCTGAACCATTCTAAGGTCATAAAGCTTGGTCTGTGATAAGAAAACATGTTATGACTGCAACAAGATACATAAACAGCTGTCATAAGCAGCTGTCAATTCTATAAGTAGCAGATGTTTTGTACAAGAATTTATTATGAATAAATATACCCAAAGTCTTATTAAACTCGAGTTACCATTGCCATAAAGTCCAATAGTCCAATTGAACCATTGTGCAAGTCTATGAAATAGATGAAGATTCCCAGCACAGCTAATTATTCCTACTTCTAAATCTTCTATTAACATATGGATGTTAGTGCAAAACAATTATAAGTAATTATTTATTTTTAGTTTATTCCCATATTTTAAGTAATTTTGTATGAAATTGGAATTTTATTTAATGTGTTTTAATGTTTTATTGTAAAAATCAACAAATTATTGGATTGGAAGGCCTAATTCATACATATTCACACATTACATAGTCTTGTTATTTGGGCTTTATCCAGACATCAACAAATCATTGATGGAGAGCTGGGAAGAATACCAAATTATTTCTATCATGGACTAAAAAATGCTCTCAACTTTTCAAAACGGCCCAGGAGCTACTAATAATCTGTTAAGAATATTACACGATTTAGAAATAATTCTTAAATTTTTATTAAATCACTAAAAGCACTTGTACATATAATAAATACTAGCCTATGACCCATGCTATGTTTATTATTTTTTAATAACATATCATTTTATTTTATTTTAAAATTTTATTTTGCATTAATTGACCAATTTTATGTTTTTATTTTAAGATTATCTTACGATTCAATATATTTTGATTGAACATTTTTAGTTGATTATATTTTTATGTTAAATTAAATATATATAATATATTTTTTATTGATTAGTCTTTTATTCAACCTATTTACATTAACATGATTGATCTTTTCTCTATTATAATTTCTTATCGAAATAATAAAATTTAGTGGCTTCTCCAACTCTTATTTTTTATCTCAATTAAATAGTTGCACTTCTTGGTTATTGTATCTTTATAGTTGCAACATATCTGTTTACCTTTTATACATAAACATATCATATTTAATCATTTTTTTTGCTCTTTAATTTTTATACCATTCAGTACATATATATAATTATCTTACCTAAATAGCATAAACAAATAATTATGATTGCATATGTAATGTATACAAATCACATATACATAATTCTGTCAATATATATAATTAGTCAAGTTCAACCTTCACTTGAGATATGAATTGTACACAAAATTTTAAATTAATTTTAATCTCAGTTATTCATTTTAATCATTACTTCACCAGAGTTGAACTCCAGTTGCTATCACCCTCAATTTACGATGGTCGCCCATTTCTTTCTCTATATTTATACTTTCTCATCTTTTTTAAAGAAATGTAATATCTTTTTGAAATTTGAATTCAATTGTACTGGTAGTGCAATTAAGAAGAGCAAATTCACATCTGATCAACTCTATACTAATGATTTTTATTCAAATTTTTGATAGTTATTATTAAAATAAAAGCAATTAATTTTGATATGATATTGGTGATGTCCAAATGTGGTGGCTGGATGTGTATGTGGTGACCGGAGGTGATGGAGGATGTGGTTCACAATATGTTTAATTCCAAATTTATGTTCTTATAATTAGTTAATAAAATAAATGTATCAAATACTTCGTTGATCTCGGCCATTTTTTTTTAAAAATAATGATATTTATGTATAATTGATTTTTTCCAATCAAATTTGTTTAATAAAGAAAATCATAATATAGTATATAATATGATAAAATAATTGACTTGTTTTCTTGGGATATATTATTCTATTTTTTTAGATCAAATTGAAATAACAAAAATAATTTTGTTACTTATTTTTGCTTCAACTTTGATAATTTGATTTCTGCCTACTTTTTATACATAAATGTATGTTGTTTTGGTACTCTTGTTTGTTACATAATCTAAAATTTTTGTAAGTCAACCTACTTATTTATACAAATGTATATTAATATCTTTATAATTTAAATATTTTAATGGATAAAATTACTTTACTAATCTATTTTTAAAAAAATATAACTATTTTAATTTTAACAAATGTGTAAGCTACATTTTTTATGAAACTATTCTAACATAAATACATATTTCAGCCCTATTTATTATATGGGTCTAATTAATAAAATTTAATTTTAATAGACCTAACTATTTTTCTTATTTTTTAAACCTATTTTAAACATTTAATTATTTTAAAATTTTCTAATATTTAAAATACTTATAAAAAATAAATATAAGTATAACATGTAATATTATGAATCTGTTCTATAAATTTGAAATTTTGATTTTAATTTCATATTTACAAATGGTTTTTTGGAATTATTATGTGAAACCAGTTATAATTTTATCGACCAACTTATATTTTTGAATTATAATCCTCTAATATTTATAAAATTTATTCTATTATATAATAGAATCCAATTTAGAATTATTTGAGAATCATTATTGTTGTGGAATAAAAACTAGGTTACGATTTGTAATTAATGCTAGGGTGGTTGAGCTTCGAGCTTTAATGGTTGTTTCCGTGTTACGAGACTGATCGGTCCTCAAAGAGTGCTTACGTATCTCGTTATTGAGAATCAAGCCAGGACGTAGTTCTAGGTGATGGTGCCCTCGAGGCTATGGCGGCGAGAGCTCACCTAGGACGCAGTGGCTTGTATGTCCTTATTCGAGGATTAAGCCAAAACGTGGTGGGTAACGTATGGAGCTGTCCAAAAACGTAGTTCTGGGATGAGGGGTTAGACCCTTTATATAGGCTGAGAAGCCCTAGAATTATGGTAGGAGTTAGAGACTTGGTGGACAAGTCTTCCTTGAGGAAGGTTCTAGATCTCTTCCTTATAGGAATCAGTTTCCATTTTGAAATATGTATCTTGGAGGCTAAGTCAGGCAAGAGTAATATCCTTGTTTGACTCTTATTTGCTGAGCTGTTTATTACCCTTAATATTAATTACGAAATTAATATTATAAATAGGGTTTGGGCCCATCTGGTGGGCCCCACATTTGGACCATTCCGGGTCTAATTAATGCCACATTAAATGTGTCTTTAGGGCTTACTTTTATCCCATATCATTTGCCCCCCAACTTCTAGGAAAACTGATCAGGTTTTCCTTGAAGTTTTAACGGCCTTTTTCGAGACTTGGGTCAGGGTTCATCTTTGTACACTAGTGTTTCACGAGTATTGTCTTTATGTAAAGCGTGGAGCGACCGATGCGTTCACGACAATGTTAATTCGATTCTAATCGGTACTAATTAGCCTTAACGATGCTTAAATAATGTTTAAACGGCGTAAAACGGCACTAAACGGCGCTAAACAGCACTAAACGGCGCTAAACAATGTTAAAAGGATAAAATGGCACTCACGGTGCTAAACGACACTACTCGGTGCTAATCGGCACTAAACGGTGCTTAAACGACACTAATCGGTGCTAATCGGCACTAAACGGTGCTTAAACGACACTAATCGGCGCTAATCGGCACTAAACGGTGCTAACGACATTATCGGTGCTATCGGCACTAACGGTGCTATCGAAACTAATGGTGCTATCGGTACTAACGGTGCTTACAGCACTAACGGTGCTATCGGCACTAACGGTGCATACAGCACTAACGGTGCTATCGCCACCAACGGTGTTATCGGCACTAATGGCGCTAAATGGTGATCGGCTGACGTTTTCTGAAAACGTTGAATCATCATTGTCATGTTTGAATCATCACTAACGTGTTTCAATGTTCTGAACCACTTTTGTGAGGTATGAAGCGAGTCAGGGGTGTTCTGAATATCAAAGTGATTTTTCAAGGTTGACAGACCATCAACATCAACTTCCAGTTGGCTAAGGCCCTCAAAAAATGAGGTGGTCGGCAAAGGATGATCCAAGACTATAGAAAATTCAATTAGCTTTGCGTGGACTGTAAATCAAGATATGGCCCAAACAACGTCAACAGTCCGTGTAGGACTGAAAATCAGTCTTGGTCGGCTGACGCCCTCCTTGGAGCATGTTCGGCCAAGAGATGGTCGGCTAGTGGTCTCCAAGACTATAGAAAACTCAGAGATCTTCGCGTGGACTGTAAGATCATCCAAATCTGATACCCGGAGCTCAAGATATGGCCCAAACAGCGCCAACAGTCCGTGTAGGACTGAAAATCAGTCTTGGTCGGCCGACGCCCTCCTTGGAGCTTGGTCGGCCAAGAGATGGTCGCCTAGTGGTCTCCAAGAGTATAGAAAACTCAGAGATCTTCGCGTGGACTGTAAGATCATCCAAATCTGATACCCGGAGCTCAAGATATGACCCAAACAGCCTCAACGGTCCGTGTAGGACTGAAAATCAGTCTTGGTCGGCTGACGCCCTCCTTGGAGCTTGGTCGGCCAATGGTGGTCGGCTAGTAAACCCGGACCTAAAAATCATCCGTGGTCTTAAGGATCGAGAAACTTGATCTTGATCTCAAGTCATCCGTGATCTTCAGGATCAAGAAACTTAATCTTAATCTCAAGGATCAAGAAACTTGATCTTGATCTCAAATCACTATTTTGGTCATTCGTGACTTTGTTATCTTAAGTATCAAGAATCTTGGTCTTGATCTCAAATCATCCGTGATCTCAAGGAGAATCATCCAAGATTCACTTAAAAAGTCGAGATTCAGGATCAGAAACTATCCGAGGTTCGCTGAAAAAACCAAGATTCAGGACCACGAACTACCCCGCGATCGGCCGGACCACGGAGTAGCTCGTGATCGGCCACAAGGTGATCAGCCAGAGGGCTCCAAGCCACCATGGTCGGCCACACCATGGTCGGCTGGAAGGTGGTCGGCCGAACGGCCCGATTTCTTCGTAGTCGGCCGGGAGGTGGTCGGCCAAACGACCCGAATTCTTCGTGGTCGGCCGGGAGGTGGTCGGCTGCCTCGTGGTCGGCTACGGCCCTTCGTGTGCCGTGGTCGGCTGCCTCGTGGTCGGCTACGGCCCTCCGGGTGTCGTGGTCGGCCACTTCGTGGTTGGCGAGGAAACCCGGACCTGAAAACCATCCATGGATCTTGGGGATCAAGAATCTTGATCTTGATCTCAAGTTAGTATCTTGATCATCCGTGACTTCGTTGTCTTCAAGGATCAAGAACCTCGATCTTGATCTTAAGTCGTGAGGGATCTAGGATCTAAAATCATCCGTGATCCTAAGGATCGAGAACCTTGATCTTGATCTTTAGTCGTCAGTTTGGTCATTCGTGACTCCTAACGATATTACTCCTTAATTCATGATTAGAACTGCTAATCTTGTGCTTAAGGCTAAACTTGTTACTTAACTTCTTAAGCGCAATCATCCTTTCGAAGGTCGTCCGTTTCGTGACTTCAGCAAATATATCAGTTGTTTCTTCTCCGGCTTGTATGAATTATAACGATTCTTTCTGTATAACGCGGATAATTTCTGCCCTTTTTCCATCTATAAACGATAGATGACCTTGGCCCAGAATTGAAAATCAGTCTTGGTATGTTGATGGAGGTGTTTGCTATGCCTTGAAGGGTTTCGTGAACCTTGAACTCAAACGACTTGTTTCTTAATCTTCGTGACCTTCCGGGCTTTAACTTGTTTGCTGAATCATTGGTCTTAAGGTTATTATCAAACCTTGACTCTCATCCTTGTGATGAAGTTCTTTAGTTCTTACATCATCCTTGTTTCTCATGGAGGAGGTCTTCCTTCTCCGTTGATCATTAAGAAAGTTCACTTGCTTCTTAGCGCTTGACCTTAGGCCTGGTATGCCCTTATTGGTTTTCAACCCTTTAGCTTGATTCTAGCTTTCCAACCTTCTTCTTATGCTCATATAACCTTTCTTAGGTCTCAAATTGACTGACGACTCTTGATTTGAGTCCTTGAACTCAAACGACAAGCTCGATTGGAAGCAGTCAGCCTTGTTGGCCATCAAGGCTTAAATTTTGTGTCGGGATTTGAGATTCAAGATTTTAAGTATGGAATGACAAAGGACCTCTTATCTCAACATTCTCACTAATAGTTTATGTGCTTTCAAGGCATTATCAAGGGGACAACCAGTCTTAAGATGAGCTTTGAGAGGGTCTATCCTTCAGCTTACATCAATTGGTGCTACCAATTTCAAATCGATGGTGGGGTCTTCAGGACCTGGAAGTAAAAACTCTCCGCATAATTTTCTATCTCAGAAGAGGCGAACTTAAATGGGGCAGCAGCCTTAATGTTCTCATTTCTTGGAATGCGTTCCTCATAGTGCTCATCATATTGAGTCATAACAGCCTTCACAACTCTCAAATATTTTGTCATAGTTTCATCCTTAGCTTCAAATTCACCATTCACTTGCGAGACTACCAGTCTTGAATCTCTAAAAACTTTGAGGTTCTTGACCCTCGGTATTCTGGCCAAGCCCAATCTGGCTATCAAGGCTTCATATTCAGCTTCATTGTTGGTAGTATAAAAATCTAACTTCAAAGCATACTCAACTGTGAACCCATCGGGGCTTTGCAACACTAAGCTCGCACCACTAGATTTTGTTTTTGGTGCTCCACCAAAATAGAGCACCCAATATTCCTTTTGATCAGATACAAGTTCTTCATCTTTATCTCCACTTTCAGGGGTGGTTACCGTCTCTTGCCCCCCGACTTCTTGGTTGGTGATGGTACATTCAACCACGAAGTCAGCCAATGCCTGAGCCTTGATGGCCGTTCGAGGCTTATACGTGATGTCAAACTCTCCAAGTTCGATTGCCCACTTAATCAATCTTAGGCTTGCTTTCGGGCTGTGCAATATGTTCCTCAATTGCTGGTCCGTCAGGACTTCGATTTTATGTGACTGAAAGTACAGTCGTAGTTTCCTTGAAGCTGTTATCAATGCCAAAGAAATTTCTCGATGGATGAGTAATTTAACTCGGCTCCGTGGAGCACCTTGCTTACATAGTAGATGGGCCTCTGAACCTTGTTCTCTTCTTTAATGAGGACGATACTCAATGCTTGTTCAGACACTGCTAGATACAGATAAAGAGTCTCTCCTGGACTTGGCTTGGCCAACAACGGGGCTTCGGCCATGTACTTCTTCAACTGTTCAAAGGCCTCTTGGCTTTTATTAGTCCATTCAAATTTTTTCACCTTCTTCAATGTTTGAAAGAAAGGCAAGCACTTATCACCAGACTTGGAGATGAATCTCCCTAGAGCGGCCACTCTGCCGGTTAACTTCTGTACGTCCCTCACAGAACGGGGTGGTTCCATGTCTAAGATTGCTTTGATCTTGTCGGGATTGGCCTCTATGCCTCTTTTCGAAACCATCAAACCCAAGAACTTTCCAGACCCAACGCCAAAAGCACACTTGGCTGGATTCAACATCATCTTGTGGTGCCTCAGCACTTCGAATGCCTTTCTGAGGTGCTTAATGTGATCTGCCTTAAGTAGGCTCTTGACTAACATGTCATCAACATAGACCTCCATGGTTTTTCCAATCAGATGGGCGAATATCTTATTCACCAATCGTTGGTAAGTAGCTCCTGCATTCTTTAGACCAAAAGCCATAACAATATAGCAGAAAACACCAAAGTCAGTTATGAAAGATACCTTAGGGATGTCATCCTCGTGCATCTTAATCTGATTGTATCCGTTGAACCCATCCATGAAGCTCAACATCTCATGTCCAGCTGTGGCGTCTATCAACATGTCGATCATTGGCAGGGGAAAACAATCCTTTGGACATGCATCATTCAAATCAGTGAAGTCTATACACATCCTCCACTTTCCATTCGCTTTCTTGACCATCACCGGGTTAGCTAACCATTCAGGAAACTGAAGCTCTTCAACAAACCCAGCCTCTAAGAGCTTGTCAACTTCTTGTTTAATGGCCTCCTGCCTTTCAGGATCAAAAAATTCTCTTTTCTGTTTTATTATCTTCCGCCCCGGATCAACATTCAACTTGTGAGTTATGAGTTGGGGATCAATCCCTAGCATATCAGCTACAGTCCAAGCAAACACATCACCATTTTCTTGCAAGAATGCTATCAACTTGCCCTTCAGGGGTTCTTTCAAAGATGCTCCCATATAAGTAACTTCTCAGCTCGCTTGGCCGTCATGGCTTCAATGTTTGTCTTGGTCGCCAAAGTTTGAAATCAAGGGTTTTCAATCTCAATCACCGAAATATCTATCAGAGCTGCTGGTCCAAGGCCAGGGGGTTTCGGGTTAGCCCCACGAGGTCTTGAACCTTCTCTAGGAGATTTTCAAAGTTACATATTGGTTTTCAAGTCAACATGAAGTTTCAACCTTTGGATCTTAATTGGAGGTTCATGACCCCCCCCCTCAAGTTTGGCCTTCATAACTAACCGTGGCCTTCATGGCTAACAGCTTCTGTTCTTCAACCTAGGATTCGGGGTTGATTCCTCGATATAGATTTCGATAAATGCAATCCTGTTGGCTTCTTGCCTTTTAAACTTCTGAGACGAGAGCTTGCTTGAACTTCTTAATCCTTGCTTAAGGTTATCTTTTGGCCTTCCATCCTGGGATCCTTAATCCAGGTCCTTAATAAGTATTGAAGAGTTCCTTAACATCCTCGGCCTTTCATGGCTTTGACCCTTCGGGATCTTCACCTATGCACTTTTTTGTTTTCCATTCGTTATTCTTTTATTTTCGGTACTCGTTCATCCTTGACTTGCACTCATCGGGTGATAGAGTACTATTGTCCTATTCGGAGCAACATGCTCTGCAATGGTTTCAATGAACCTTATTTCTACTTCTACTAGATAAAGCTAATTCCTACTAGGATAACTTGAGCCCATCGGGGCATTGGAAGACTAGGCCTGCATCACTTGATTTTGTTTTTGATGCTCCATCAAAATAGAGCGTCCACCATTCCTTCTGGTATCATCATTCTTATTCTGAAGTTCACTTCCTGCTTGGGGTACTACCACCTGCCCCCCGTTCTTGGTTGCCAATGGTACATTCAACCACGAAGTCAGTTAACGCCTTAGCCTCAATGGCTGTCCAAGGCTTCTGTGTGATGTCCTCTGCTGGCTTTTTTGGTGTTCCTTTCTTCTGCGGACATCCATGTCTTCAATTGGAGGGACTTGCCCCCCGACTCTATTAGGCCTTAACGAGGGCACATAACAGCTTTGTGCCATCTTTTGATCACCTTTATGTTCTCTAACGCCATTCCTGGTTGGGAACTTGATCTTCATATGATACGTTGAGGCAACAACCTTGAATGCATGAAGTTCAGTCCTTCCGAGAATAGCGTTGTACGTTGAAACCGCCTTGATTACCAAGAAGTTCAACATGTGAATGGCCTCCTTGGGCTCCTGTCCAATAGTTATAGGCAACTGAATAGTCCCTTCAACTTTGGATTCTACTCCATTAAATCCATATATAGGCATGTTATTGGGGGTCAATTGAAAATCATAGTACCCCATCTTCACAAATGTATCATGAAACAGAATGTGAACGGAAGCTCCATTGTCCGTCAAGACTCGCTTCACTTCCGAGTTCCCAATCACAGGGGTTATGACCAACGGGTCGTCATAGGGAAATTTCACCCCTTCGAGGTCTGAGTCATCGAAACAAATTGCAATCTCAGTCCTGGCACGATTCGGGGCCTCTCCCACGATGTGCATCACTTCTCTGGCATACGCCTTTCGAGAGTTTCGGGTTGTACCGGCCGCTGTCGGGCCTCCCCAAATCATGTTAATAACTGGCCCTCGGGGCTGTGGGTTACGATCCCGACGTCGATCATCATCCCTTCTATCATTGTCTCTTCTATCATAATCCCTCCTTTGAGTTCCACGATCATCACCCTTAGTGAATTTGTTCAACTTTCCTTTTCGGATCAAGAATTCAATCTCATCCTTCAACTGCCTACAGTCATTTGTATCATGCCCCACATCAGGGTGGAATCTACAGTACTGATCCTTGTTTCTCTTTGCGGGATCACCCCTAAGTGGCTTCGGCCATCGAAAATCTTTTTCTTTCTCAATATCCAACAAGATCTGACTCCTAGGAGCATTCAGTCTTGCATAGTCATTGAATCTTGGTCCCAAACTCTTCTTTGGTGGTGATTCAGAATCCTTGCTAGTCCGGGGATACTTGTCCCTAGCATCATACTCTTGTTCTTTCTTCCGTTTCTTAAAGTCATTGGAGCCCTTGCCATTGCCTCCATCAGCTTCTTTTTTCATGCTATCCCTTGCCTTGATATACTTGTCGGCCCTTCGTTGGAGCTCGGCCATGTTCTCAGGAGGATGCTTTGCTAAAGACCTCTTGAAGAAAGGATCAGTGGTTCCGTGTTCCAAGGCTACCATGGCCACTTTATTCTCCAGATCGGTAATATTCAATGTCTCCTTGGTGAATCGCTTGAGATAATCCCTTAGATTCTCGTTCTTCCCCTGCACCACATACATGAGGGATGCAGAACTTTTTTCATGAACTCTTCCACTAATGAATTGGCTAACAATGCCATTCTTCCACTCCTTGAAAAAGCCAATCGAATTTGTAGGTAGCCTGCTATACCACCTTTGAGCCATACCCGACAGGGTTTGAGGCAATGCCCTACACTTTAAGGCGTCAGTAGCAGGTTGCAGCAGTAGTGCAGCTGTGAATGTCCTGACATGAGTTTCAGGATCGCCTGTTCCATCATAGGCCTTGATCGTCGGCATCTTGAATTTCTTTGAGATACGGGCATTCATCACCTCCTCAGTGAACGGAGGTGTTGGATCATCAAGATCTAGCGGCATCAGATCCTTGGGGTTGTTTCTGGGGGTTTCCACCCTCGTTGCTCCTTTAGTTGAGGTATCGGCCGTTCTTCCTCTCCTAGACGACCTCTCCAGATCTATGACGGGAACCCTTCCTGAGATTGGAGGAGGTCGATGCAGACTTTGATTCTGCCTTGCTTGCTTTCTGGCGGCGTCATCTTTCAGCCTCTGCATCTCAGCCTCATGAGCCTTGATCCTTTCCTCAGTCGTTTGTGGAGGTCCATCATGGATTCTTCGGGCCCTCCTTCGGGGCTCTCTACTAGCACGTCGCCTCCTTGGGGCTTCGTCACGGTCATCATCGTAATCCTCAGATGTCGAATCAGTAGTATAAGGGCCGGAGTAGTCCAGATACTCGCGATCTCGGATCTGCAAAGCATGACCACTCGGTCCAGGTTCTCGAACAGGGGGTAGTTTGGCAGCCCATACATTGGGTTGGTATTCACGGGGAGATCCGTAGTATGGATCTGTACCCCAGATGGAGGGTGATTAAGATCAACCAGGGGAGAGATCACCATTTGAAGAGAGTTGGTTCCCTGATCTGGATGGACAACCATAGGCAGCGTACACCCAGCAGGGGGATTCGTCCCTGGAGGCTGAGAAACTTAAGTTTAGGGGACCGTCCCTTGTTCAAACGTGGTTGTCCCAGAGGTAAGACGCGGAGCGAAGCTGATTGGTAAAGCTTCGGTAGAGCTTGGTACAGTTCTTCGTGTGCTAACCATGGTTGATGTTTTCTTCCCACAGACGGCGCCAAATGTTGTGGAATAAAAACTACGTTACGATTTGTAATTAATGCTAGGGTGGTTGAGTTTCGAGCTTTAATGGCTGTTTCCGTGTTACGAGACTGATCGGTCCTCATAGAGTGCCTACGTATCTCGTTATTGAGAATCAAGCCAGGACGTAGTTCTAGGTGATGGTGCCCTCGAGGCTATGGCGGCGAGAGCTCACCTAGGACGTAGTTCTAGGTGATGGTGCCCTCGAGGCTCACCTAGGTGAGCTCTCGCTGCCATAGCCTCGAGGGCACCATCACCTAGAACTACGTCCTGGCTTGATTTTCAATAACGAGATACGTAGGCACTCGGTGAGGACCGATCAGTCTCGTAACACGGAAACAGCCATTAAAGCTCGAAGCTCAACCACCCTAGCATTAATTACAAATCGTAACCTAGTTTTTATTCCACAACAATTATTCACTTGAATATCAAGATTTTTGAAAATTATTTTATTTGAATAATATTCCTCTTATTTAAAAGATCTAGATATTTGAAGATTATTTTATTTGCAGAATATTTATAATTTTTTTGAATAAATTTATATTCGAGTGAATTCAAGTATATAAATTATTTTACAAAAATAAGATTATTTATATATATATATATATATATATATATATATATATATAAGTTATGTTTCACTTCAGTTTGTGCTGCTCCGCGTCTACCCTGACCCAAAGTTCTATATCGGAGAGGACTTCTGCAGTGTAGGTAGTGTAGTCTCCTTAGGTTATTAGTATTTATTAAGTATCCCTTAGTTTATTTGTATTTAAGTATTAAAATAATAGAACATAATCTAGATAGTTATTTAAAGTTTAAATCTAACGGTCAATATTTATTTCGCGGTCGGATTGACAACCAAATATCCACCTTATACTTATTATATATAGCATATAAATTTTACAATAGACAGCTGTTAAAAATTAAACACCATGTATAGCTAGAGTAATTTTAGAAAGGGAGAGCAAAACAGCTCGGAGAAGAACAAAATGAAGAATACATAAACTGCCTTGTATATATAGTTGGAGTAAGAAGATTGAAGCCTTATCTCTATGAATTTTATCTTTCCTTTATTTTCTTTATTTATTATTGTGTTTTTCTTGGGGATGTTGAATTAATTGTAATTCTAAGGCTTCAATGGATTCAATGGATTCTTCAGATTTTAAAAAAGTATTCTCTTAAATTCTTTGTTGTTTTCATGGTAATTGGTTACATTGATTTGTCAATAATGCTTATCAAAAAATAATTGACTTTGAGAGTGATATGTTAATTTGGGTTGTGTTTGAAAAAGACAACCTAAGTTTAGAACAAATCAATATAACTTGAGATTATTAACATGTGTTAATTTGTGTTTAGGATAGTAATATAGCTAATTACCTCGATTAGTCAAATTACTGCTAAATATGTTTACTTGCCTATGATCCGTGCGATGCACGGAATTTGCGAAATATTTAGCTTTAAATTTATTTTATATTAATGTCGGTTTAGTTTATTGAAGAATATACTTATTGATTTGGAATTATATTTTAATGATTTTTTATTATCAAAAAATAATGCCCCAAATTCAAAACCATTTGTAGGATCACTACTCTCTCTACCAATTGTTTCTCTATTAGCAATCGAACGGAGTCTATATGGTATGATATGATTTGAATGAAACCATTTGCAATTAAATCGAGTCTACATGGTAGGATATCATTTGAATGAAACCAATCTCCTCTACAACTATATATTTTCACCAATACATTCTTGATATTCAACATTTTTAAAAGAATATTAACCATCTAAGGGTTCACTATGTGAAAATTTAAGTTGGTTTTCTAATTATTGTTGATTATCGAACATGTAGATCCATGGCAAGTTTATAGCACATTATTTAGAAACGTTTAAGATTGTGCTAAATAGCTAACTAAATTTATATTAAATTCACTATGCTTTTACTTAAAATAAAACATAGTTGCTCGCATATTTCAAAGAATTTTAACATACTATTACATTTCAAAAATGTTCAACACTATCAAAGACTAAGCATTATTTTTTGGTGGGAATTGAATATCAATTTTCTCTTTATTTGGATTATAACGATGTTTGTTTCTATCACTTCTTTGTTCATCAGTCACTAAGTCACTATGTTGTATTGTGTACGATGTTATTTGTTGTGTACATTCTGTCGTTCATTAGAAAATGCTTTGTGTTGTTCACGTCGATACTTGTTACATTTGTTTCTTGCAACATCTTGTTTATTTACTACTCTGTTTTCCTCCTGTAAGTTCATAATGTGCACCTCCAAATAACTATATTTGCAGAAATATTGGGGATTATAACCAGTGTTAATTAAAATGAAAAGAGATACTCATCTTAATAAGGCTTATGCTATTCCACCTTGTTGGAAAGAGTTTAACACATAGAGTCCTATAATAATATACTTATAACATGTACATATATGAGTACGTATACTATTGTTGGAGCTCACTCGGATGTAAAGTGCTTACACAATAATAATATGAGAAATTTATTGATCATACTTTGTTCTTCAATCTTAGCCAACTGTTGGAGTGGAGAGATTATCATAGTTGAACGGGAGATTATATAGATTATGATAATTTGTAGATTTTTTCACACACAATACTAGACTAACATGCACTTATACCTGTGTATACATGTAACATATATATATATATATATATATATATATATATATATATATATATATATATATATATATATGTGTGTGTGTGTGTGTGTGTGTATTAATCTTTGATTTAGCTTACTTTGTGTAAAGACCATACCAATTATTGATTACCATACTGGATTTCCTGACACCCTTGCTTAAGCAATGGTTGCCCTTTTCTTAACCAATGGTTGTAGGAGATATTAGAGAATAAAAATATGATTTATATTTAATAACGTTATTAATATTAATTTAAAACTAAAATCATGATTTACAACAATTTAAGAATCAATTAATTTGTGTTTTTTTTAAAAAAGTAAGTTTATTCTCATATTTAATTTTTTAAAATGAGAGTAATTCAAGATAAAAGGTAGAATATGTTAGAAAATGGAAAGTTTGAGGCATATTTATAATATGTTCTTGATGTAATTTCCGGAAACTAACAAGTGGAGGTTGTTCCTTGTAATTAGGACTTAAACTTTCATGTTTGGATCTCAGACATTTTCTTAGTGTAATCCATAAATAAATTAAGTTGAAAGGAGGATGTTTGAAATGGGTTATGTGGGTTGTTTAGTTGAAATAACTTGTATCCCACATAACATTGGTAATGTGAGGTTGGTAGCTTTATATAGCTCCATGTGCAAGAGTAGTGCACAACTACTAAGGCATGTGGGAGTGCAGGGTCGGGTCGGGTTGAAGGTCGATTTGGGCGAATGTCTCGGCGTCTCGCGTACGCGAGGCGACCTGGGCGAGGAATTTTATTACCTGGAATATTGATTTATTTTAACTGATTTCAGATTTATTTGTTTACAGCAGGAATCCTGATCCTGACGGACATCAGATCCTGATGTTGTCCAATCCTGATGGACATCAGTTCCTGACGATGGTCAAATCCAGATGCTTCTGTAACTGAAATAAATCCTGATGCTGCAGTTAATGAAATTAAATCAGAATATTTACTTTCCTTTTAAGGAATATCTGTTACGTTTTATTTTGGGTATTATATATATCAAAGATATAATGTTAGAAGATATACATACGTTAAGGAAAAAACCCTTGTTTGTGATTCTTCTTTTCTGCTCTCAAAATACATACAGTCTATATACATAATTCTCAAGCAACCTGAGGTGCTAGTCGCTATTGATCATTGCCGTATCTATGAACGGATTGGTCTGTGTTGTTTTATCCTGGAATTGGTATTGCTGCAACCCAACACAGCGTAAGTGGGGCAATAATCTCTTCAAGAACAGTCAAGTCGTCTTGTAGGGTTTGGCGACTCAGCTGTTCTTTCTCTAATCAGTACTCGTTAAAGCTTCTGTTAGAGATAAGTTTTTTTTTCTTGTCTTTTCTAGTTAATTACATTCTCTGATTATACTTTGTTTTGCCTTCGTGATTTGTTTTGTTATTTGGTTAATTGTCTGTTCTTGTTTTAAAATATATATCACTTCCTCATTGTTGCTGTAGTTAATTATACCCAACAGAATATGGGGTTAATTATTAGATTATGACCGTACTTTTAACCTGCTGGTTGGGATATTCTATTACAGCTATGTTTTATATGTAGAGATAAATTATAAAATATAATATAATCTTCACCGTTGATTTAATTTACATCCAAAGGTGATTATATCCTTATTATATATATATAGGATATAAATGCTCATGCATTTAAATTATCCATAGGGATATGGGAGCTAATCAGATGAGTTAGAATCATTTGAGAGATGGATGAGTTAGAATCATTTGAGAGTTGGGAGATCCCCGTCATTATATATATAATTATATATATGAGCCCTAGACTAGTGATTAAAACATGAAAAGAGATGCTTGTTAAACTCTAGAAGATGTTAAAGGCCTAGATATCCTTACTTTTGATCATAATTTATTTAATTTGAATTAAGAGAAAGGTAGTGATTAATATTTAGTTGCTTGAATTAGTCCTCTATTTATTTGCTTGAATCAATCTCGTGTGAACGATATTTTTATACTACTTGTTCAATACGTATACGTGCATTTGTGTTACAGATTGTAAAATCAATAAAAACCATATATATTGATTTGCAACTTTTAGTTTTCTTTGTTAATTGCTTAGCAAATTCTAGACTTACGTTTTAGGCATCAATAAAAATCTTCAAGAACCTTAGGACAATCAAAATTTCTGGTCCAAATTTTAAGGTTCACCTCACTACATAAGTATTAGACTATATAAGGAAAGGCTAGAACATGCAGAGAAAGATCAGTATGTATACAAACTAAAGATATAAGAACTTACAAATCCATCCATGGAGCTTGCCAAGAAATACTGATCATATAGCTTTAATGATGTCAAACTGCAATTTCAAACGAATTGATGGGTTCTAAGTGTGTGGCTGTGGGGAGTGTACATGAGCGGCATGCGCACACACTGCCTGAAATTGGAATAAGTACGAAATAAGCAACATACCAGGAAATAGGCGAGGGCGTTGATATCGTACCAGATGGATATATTCTCCCACTAACCTGCGTAATATCAGGTTTTCAGCCATAGTTTATTATATCAGAGAGACAAACAGTAACTACAAGCAGCATAAGTGTAAAATTTTGATGAAGATTAAATTAAGTAAATAGAAATAGTATCTTGTCATGAAATAGAGGAAGGTAGTGTCTACATAAAATCAAATTTGTTAAAAAACAATATCAGGAATGTGTCTCTATCTAGTTGTTATTTTATGTCAACATTTAATCTTTAGTCTACATGTTCTTTCAATATGCATATAGTATCTTCAGGCTTGGAGGAGAAAAAGAAGAGTAACGAACAGGTCAAAATAGTAGAATTTACACCTGATACCCACGTTCCTTATTGTCTTGCCTACTGCTTTTAGACTCTGCAGTTTTGTGTGAATGCAGGAGAATTCGTTTTCTAGTAAGCCTTGAAATATTGCTGTCTGGCCTCTGCCGAATATCAGCGGAAACGATCGCTCCACTTTGCAGTCCACATAATGCAATTTTTTCCTAAAAAACAAGTTCACTATTGAATATTAAATATGGAAGCAAGTTTATTTAGGTATTGTTTTAATGAAATAGAGAATTCTATGATTTATCATGTACTTTGTAAAATTCTATACTATCAGTGCCATACTATTACAGTTCTTATCCCCTCTTTGTATTGATTTTAGTACTTGGGCCGTTGGTGTTGGCTCATTTACCGCCCTTCTTCTAATTGGCTTTACTAGGACTCTACAACTGTATGGGTTTAATTTATTTCTTTCCGGACCTAGACATTTTTTTCTAAAAAAACTAAATAGGAGGTTTAAACTGAAATAAAAAAAAGTCTTGATTATGCACGCAGCAAGATATCGTTTGTTTTTTTCCAATTCAACATACATGGCATATTCATAAAAATGTGGCTATGCTTCTTATCACTTGATCCTGAATGTTTGGGCGTTCTTCTTTAAGGGTCCTAGTTGCATTTTTGTAAAGGTTTCACAAATTTAGGTAACCATCTCATCGTTAATAGATGTACATATATATGTAGGCCTTTGTTCCATACAGAACACTCTTATATAATAAACAACAAAGAACGCCTTAGATCTATTAGATCTTTTGGCCCCGCCAGGGGCACCCAATACAAAAAATTGTTATTTTTTTACCCTCTATCAAATCTGCCAAAAAAAAAAAATTACTGTTCACCGTCATCAATGAACAGTAAATTTTCAAAATTTTATTATATTTTTTTTGCTGGTTTGCTAGAGGGTAAAAAAATAACAACTTTTTGTACTGGATGCTATGACAGAACTCTTAAATTATATTAGATATGAGGTGTTCTTTATTGTTTGTTATATAAGGTGTTTGCTATGGAGTGCAACTCTCTCTCTCTCTCTATATATATATATATATATATATATAGAGAGAGAGAGTTAAGTTCTATGGAGACCAATATTTTAGTGGAGACCGGAGACCATATATCAATTAAAACATTGCAAAAACTTATTCATTGAAAATTATGTTCTACGAAAATCACTATTTCATTTATTTCATTTAAAATCTTGAAAATCATATATGTTTTACATACAAATTTCATTAAAAATTTTGGAAATCATGTATGTTCTGCAAAGAAAACAATGCAGAACGTATTGTTCTTCAAAACATGTTCTGCTTGCAAATCATATATGATCTTTAAGATTTTGAATGAAGTAATAATGTTCATTGAACATTCATTGCAAAGATATATGTTTTGCAATGTTTTGAGTACATAATGTACATGGTCTCCACGGTCTCCACTCAAATGCTGGTCTCCATAGAACTTAACTTATATATATATATATATATATATATATATGTTAGCGAATCATGTAATATATATATATATATATGTTAGCGAATCACGTAATATTGCTCAACAAAGGGTAATTTGAATGCCGAAATTAAAGTATATATATATATATATGTTAGCGAATCATGTAATATTGCTCAACAAAGGGTAATTTGAATGCCGAAATTAAAGTATATAGAAAAGATAAATTTTCGCTTATGGCTTTCATAATTTTGTTAATCCTATTAAACTTTCGAAAAATAATTTGTGGATTTATGTTTTTAATGTACCATAAAATACGTATTAAAAATTAAAGTACAACTAATTAGAAATGCATGTAAAATAATATAAAATTGCATGGAGTTTAGAGGATGCTAGTTGTTACCGAGTTATCTAGTTGTACTGAGTTAATATGGCTCTTGCAACGACAAACCCATGATTGCGCTCCAGTTTCAACATTTACTAATGCGGCTCCAAGGTTGGTGCCTATATGACCAAAAAGGTAAGGATTGATCAAAAATATATATGGTTAAGCATATCTGCACATTATTGACAGAAGAAGATTTGAATTGATACTTAAAAACCAAGAAAAGCATAACAATGGATCTAATATATGAAACTACAGAACCCTATAAAAAACTGACTGTTTCTAATTAATAATTAATAAATTATACAACTGTAAATCAACTAAAATCTTAAAATTTAGAGGTAAAGTTTAATATATATTGGTTCGACGTTGAAAGGTGAAGATATGACTACTCATGGGAAACATAGAGTATTTTTGACAATATCTTTTGTGCATGATTTCCAAAAGCAATTGAAAATAAAATATTTATATAAAGGTACCGACGCATAGACTGCAGAAAAGGCTAAACAAATGCAAAATTCCACTTCAGAAGTAATTTCAAGGAAAACTTAGTCAGGCACCTAGATTTTCATTACCTAAAGCTACAGTTGGGCAGTTGAGATGAAATGGATTCATATCTCAGTAGCTCCATCTTAAATTGAAAAGAAGTCAAATATCTTATTTAGTGTATAAAATCAGTTTGAGAAAAGCTTTGAACTTGCCAATTAAAGCTTGACTGCCATTAGAGCTGCAGTGTGCATCCCAAATATTAAGATTTAAGGATGTAATACAATCCACATTTTCCACTACTTTGGGAAATCGTGAATCGAGTACTAACGGATCACTAAGGCTCAGCACATGAAGAGATCCACTGGGTGTAAAAAATTGAGAAGAAGCTATCCTGTTTCCTTCTGTCAAGGAGTTTCAATATGATCATTTTACTACAATAGAAGAAGCACATTTTTATTTAGAAATCGGTCCTCATAATCAGCAAGTATAAAATCTAATCAAAAGAAGATGGTATATATTTCATATCTGAGAAATGTGGTAGTTTCAATCCCAAGTGATTGTGTGTCTTCATGCATACGCGTACGGTTCACAGATTCAACTCCTAGTGATATTAGAGTAACATGAGGCAGATAATATGTACGAAAAAATCATTTTACAATAAAACCTAACAAATTCACATATTTCTATAGTAAAAGTACACCGTCCTTATCCATAACTTGTAGTCTTCTCTTGGTAATAAAAGGTGGAGGGTTCGAGTCCTTATCCATAACTTGTAGTCTTCTCTTGGTAATAAAAGGTGGAGGGTTCGAGCCTTAGTGCAGGCATATTTGTATGTTTGTATATATTTAAATTTCCGTAATAAAAAATTACCAAATATACATATATCTTGCAAACAAATAAAGGATACAAAATCTTATGTTGGCCAGCCTTTCCGAGTTTCTTCATGCAGGATGTGGGTGATCTACTAATTGAAGCTCTATCAGGTGTCCACAGATATCCAGGTGATTGGGCAAATCCATCTTTATTTTTAATATCAAGTGGCCATTCACAGTCTCGTTTTTTTCTCTCTCCATAACAAAATCTATTTGTATCTTTTTCGACTACATGGAAACTGCCAAAGCACAAAATATGAAATAGCAAGAAATCAGATGCAGAGGTAATGACAATAAATTAAAAAACAAAGAATTATACTAGTAGTCCTGGACTCCTGGTGGCCCAATATTATTACGAAAGCAGCCAGAAACTTAACAAAGGGCAGCAAACAATTGCCCATTGTTGTTAGACATTTGATGACAATAGGTCAAGAAACTCAAAAAAAAAAAAAAAAAAGGTGTATTCGATCCGACCCAATATCGTAGGCTTTAGAAAATTCTGGAATTGGTTGTTTATAAATTATTATTACTAGCCGATAACCGTGCTAAACACGGATTGTGATAAATTATCTTAAATTTCTAATTTTTAATTTTTTTAAAGAGAAAAAGGACCCTGAGATATATATGAGGGAACTTTTCCTAAGATACATACAAACTAACTCTAAATTTTTCTGGGCCCTCACGGCTAATTAAAAAAATTGTGAATTTACTAAAACACCCATCTTATTTTTACATATAAAAGATTGATATCTTAGGGAACTTTCCTGAGATATATCTCAGGTTCCCCAACCTCTTTTTTAAATAAAACAAAATCTTGAAGCACCAAATTGTTTATAATACTATATTCTCGACTTTTATTTGCTAGCTAATAGATTCCTAATATATAACTTCACTATTATATTAAATTAATATTTAATATTATTATTTTAATTAATTAAATATACATAACTTCATACAGGTAATATAAGAGTAGCTATATTATTAATTGTATTTATTATTAATCTATTATAGATAATTTTAAAATATTAATTAAAGGAGCCCTAAGTTCTATGTAATACTATATTCCTGACTTTTATTTCAATGTTTAGTTAATAGACTCATAGTATATAATTTCGTTATTAAATTAAATTATTATATAATATTAGAATTTTAATTAATTAAATTAATTAATATTTAGTGGCATAGTATACATAACATTCCATTAAGAGGGGGCTCTGTTTTTAATAAAGAGTATAGATCTTCTCTATTCTTTAACCACCGGGGTTTCCACCAATTTTTCCGGTGGAAAGCCCTAAATTCTTTTTTTTGTTTTGTTTGATTTGTCTCTTTCAATAATCTCCCTTTTTGGGTAAGGATTTCTATCCTTTTGGTTTGCGTTGGATTGTTTTTCTACATCTACATTATCGGAGATTCCGGTTTTCTTTCTTCTTCGATTCAAGCGGAGCTTGTTGGATTCGAGAGTTAACAGCCTATCTTAAGGTTTCGTTTGTCAGATCTAAGTTTTTTTGGATTTTCTTTTGCATTTTCAGTTTGCTTTTATTTCGGATTTTGGCATGTATTCTTCAGTTTGGTTTGTCTCCTTTGTGAGACGTTTGTTATTCGCTTCTTGATTGTGAGCGAAGATCTTGATTTAGTAATGAAATTTTATATGAAATTGCAGTTCTGGTCGATAGCTCAAACGATATCTCCATCGGGGCATGATGAAGAGGGTACCAGTAATCCAACGAGGATTCATGAAGTGGGTACTTGTATTTGTGTATACATTATCTTCAAAATATCGTTTAACTGTCTCTTCATGAGAACAGACAATTGCAATTTACTTAAAAAAAATAAAGATAGTTGATAATTAAATGTTTATAATTAAATGTTCAGGAAAGGATGAGGAAATTATATTATCGTTCTAGTATTTAAATCGATTTTGAAAGTAGAATTTGTATATTATGATATCGTAATCTTAAGATCTATTTTTTGCTAAAAATCATTTATTGTGTTTCTGAACGTCTCTTGTACTCCCCGGATACTAGTATTTTCTTTGATTTAATTATATTAAATCAGGTGCAGTATGACATCTAATCTAATAGCTATATATATTCTTATTTATTAAAAACTGAAAGAAGGCATACCCGAGAGAACCAAGCATACCACCTGATATTAGAAGGTCAGTATTAAACTCCCCATCTGCCATTTGAGCAATAATATTTACTTGCTCCAATGCGCAAGTCAAACCTCCCATACTATACCTCCAAATCTGATGCATAGTATTCAAACTTACTGTAAGTTCCACATAAAAAAGTATAACCAATCATGACAATTCAACAACAATCCCGTATCAAACAAGAACATTAATTTACAGAACATGTTTATAGGGTTAATCTGATATATGAAAGAAACAAACTGCAAACTTCTGAATGAAATACTCAATTGGGATTAAAGTGAAATGAGCAAGTACAGAGATTATTTAAAGGAACTGCTAGCAACTAATACTCCTACAAACCAGATGTTTAACACCAGCTAAAACTCCTACTAAATAGCAACTACACCAGACTTAAGCTGATCCTATCTCAACCGAGTTGATTTATTCAAATACAAAACAAACTGAAGCACTACTACACAGGATACACACACATCTGTTTGTATATAGAATTGGAAGAGCGTAATAAACTTCTTATTTGATCAAACTGATTTACAGAATATATATAAGGGAAACAATGCAAGCTAGAAATTAGCTAAAACGTAGGAACTGCAACTGACAGACTCTTATCATGCCAAAACAGACTCCTAATAACCCTCCTCTATCTTTATTTAGATCCTGCTAATATGCTAATACCATATAACTAATTCAACCACTAATATATAGCCTGAACAGCTATATTTTATTTTTAAAAGATGTTTAGATTAAAATAAATCCAACACAAACTAAATAAACATAAATAAAACATGTTTAGACAATTAACCCAACATTGTTAACATGAATCACATCTATGGTTCCTAAGGCAACGAGCATCCTTGAGTCATAAAACTTTGCATTGTGAACTGAAGTAACATAAAACTGACCCAGTAAAATCCTCTAATATTCCATTTAATTTAATATTTATTAATAAAACATGTAAGGAAGTAACAACATTCAAATTTGAAGCCAATGTATTTGCTAATCTGCATTGTACCAAAAACTCGTTCTAAATAATTCCTTATTACTACAAGAATCCTTGTCGGGGGTACAAGCACATCTAGATGTATTAATATGACGAGATAGCACAATAAATTCCTAATTTATATGTTCTTATGATTGTAGAAGCATACCAAAGGTTCTGATACTAGTCTTTTGGTGTATTCCTCCCTGAAGTTGTATTTCCCATTAGCCGAAGTGGAGATATTACCACATAACTCCCTCGTCTGAAGCATTATAAGTTTTGCTATTCCTGATCCTTTATATACTTTCCCCTGTGATGCAAATAACATATGATGAGCATTTGCTCGTGAAAGGAAATACATACTACATTCTGAAAGAAAGACAGGATGAATAACTAGTCAATCAGAAAAAAAGTAACTTTTTCCAACAATTTTTATGTGCATATATATTTGCAATTTTATGTTATAAGCAGATACCACTCTCACTGAATGTAAATTTCATGCAAGTTCACAACTTCACATAATTTTAAAAATAAAGATGATTTTAAATAATTAAAGCTAAATTTTGCTTTGTTTGCACTCGATGTCCTATTAGGCTATCAATTTTTAAAAACAATACATGAATATGATATTGTGTCTTAAATTTTCTAACGTTAATTTTGCTAAATAAGACAAATCTTTTTGAATTTATTTCATATGCCTCGATTCATCTTAATTTCTTAGTAAAATTTTACCAAGTTCTTACGCCTGTATCCACCTCCACCCTAGCTAGACCAATGTGACCAGTCCCTAGGTATTTTTCAAAAATCGAGGCTATCCCAATTCTAAATTCTAAAATAAGCTAAAATACACAAATCTTCAAATAATCATAATGTGTTGATGGAATTGATACTAGTAATCCATCTTATATAGAAAATAAATTACAAGTCATGTTGGAACTATGGTGTTACAAACTCTAATTAAATTCTTGACGTCATAAGCTCAAATTGTACCTCAAATGCAACAATTTGGTTAATCTACAAGATCCCCATTCTAAATATGGAAAAAAACCCTCAAAAATCATAATTTATTGATGTAATTGATAATGATATTTCCCTTGAATGAATTATCCACATGCCTTGATATAGGATAGGGTGTTAGTGTTGGGATTTTAATCTAAACGTGGTTTCTAGAAATAAAAGATATATGCATTGTTTTAGTTTGATTTGATAGATTGCATTTGATTTGGTAGTTTGCATTGTTTGTGGCTGGAGTAGTGGTATGATTTGATCACACTGATACTTGGAGTGATTGTAGGATCATAGGAAATAAAATGGTAATGATTGAGTATGTTTAGGAAGTCTGTCAATCATGTCCTTATTGTGTGGGATCTCATTATTTTAGAGTCTATATATTGTACTGGTGTTCTTGAAAAAAAATGTTGAAGCATATTGTAAGCATATCTGTGTAATTTATTTCTTAGTCTTCATACCAAACAGTTAATAAATATATTGTTATATTGTTATTTTCTACACTTGGTATCAGAGTGGGTCTTGTTGTTCCGCCGCCAGGCAGTGGTGAAGCCGCCGCTGGTGGTGGAGGCGCAGAATAAGTAATAGTTTCAGGTAGACGTTGCAGAAGGATGCTGGCAAAGCTGCATATGTAGTATGGGATGTATGTTTAGTATGGGGTTGCCGAGAAAGACGAGGCGATGCCGGAGAAGCCTGCTGAAGGTAGAAAATGAGATAGAGTGGCAGAAGGCCATGCAAAACCAGATGGAACACTTATGGAGGCAGGGACACGGAATGTCTTTGTAGTCATCTCCAAGACCTCGAAGGACATGGAGTCAAAGATCATCGTTGAAAATAGGATATCTAGCAAGTGCAAACTCATCAGCTATTGACCTTATATCTTGAAGATATTCTACGATTGACTTGGAGTTACATGGGTTAGTGAACTTTCAAAGAAATCATTTTTGATTAACTTGTTTGTAAATAGTGTTACAAGACGATCCTACATCTCCTTTGATGTCTGAGAGGTAGAAACGAACGGTTGAATTGCTTCGTGTTAGCTTCCAAGCACAATTCTAAGAATGATCTTGTCTTGGCGATTTCAAATTGAAAAGGTCAGATTTTCCATCTTCTATGTGTTTGGTAGGAGAAACGATAATGCCGTCAAGATAGCTTAATTAGAACACCCAAACCAATTAGTGTCTATTGGAATTGAGTACGCCACACCAAGAAATTCATGTGGGTTGACTTTGTAGGAAGGTGAGTTGGTACATTCAATTGAATCAATGTTGTCTTTTTAGTTGAGGAATCATAGGTTGTTTGTGTATTTGTTGAGAATTCAGATGCTGCCATGCTAACAGGCTTGTTATGTTGCATTCAGTTGTGTTGTAAGAGAAAATAAAATTGAGGATCGATTTAGTGAGGTGTGAGGCCATTAGGCTGTGATACTGGCCATATAGGATGAATTATAACAACTTAGAAATTCTAATGGTAAAATTTGATGAGAATATATATATATATATATATATATATATATATATATATATATATATATATATATATATATATATATATATATATATATATACGCATATATAAGAAAAGCTCTATGGAGACCAACAGTTCAGTGAAGATCGTGGAGACCATATATATTCTGTACTCAAAACATTGCAAAACATATATCTTTGCAAATAATGTTCAATGAAAATCATTATTTCATTGAAAATCTTAAAAATCATATATGTTTTGCAAGGAAAATAATACGTTCTGCAATGTTTTGTTTGCAGAACATACATTATTTTTAAGATTTTTTTAATGAAATTTGCAGGTAAAACAAAGATGATTTTAAAGATTTTCAATGAAATATTGATTTTCCTAGAACATGATTTTCAATCAATAAGTTTTTGCATTATTTTGATTAAAGTTCGTATATGGTTTCCTCGATCTTCACTAAAATATGATGTCGATAGAACTTAACTCTCTCTCCATATATATATATATATATATATATATATATATATAGCCTTAAACTAATAAAAACCACTCTTAGACTAGAAACTAGAAAGTAAATAAAAAAATTTATAAATTGTGTTGGAATATAGCACATACGGTATGCAAACTAATTATTGGGAGATGGAGAAAAATACAGTGAAGTCGAATTTCAGAAAAAAAAACTCACCGGGAAAAATCAAATTAAAAAGGAAGGTGATTAGGTGGGATTGTGTATATGAGGGTGCAATGGATTTGTATGTGGTGCCGTGGCCGGGCCATTAGATTGTTTTCTAGTTTTTATTTTATTTTTTATTTGTATTTGATCACTGGCCTGTATAGACTTCTTTGTGCTAATTAATTTACTTAACAAAGTTTAAACATGTGAATAGCTAATAAAATGAATGTCTTACATTAATTAATATATTTGTGGGATTATTTGACATTGTGAATTTATTTAAAAATATAATTCTTTAAAATATTTTTTACAAAAATACTATTTGCACAAAAATACTCATAAAAAATTATTTTCTGCAAGATTTAATTTAAAAATTCATTTCAAAACATTTGGATATTTATGCATTATGTTTTATACCAATAATAATTTATTTTTAAAACAAATGTATAACATTTTTAATTAAAGGCTTAATTTTAAAAATCCTTTTTATGTGATTATGAAATGACCTTTAAGGACATAAAAATCATTTGTAATTAGTCTGTAGTGGAGGGCATTTTACTAACTACATAATTAAATATCTAAATTCCGAAAATCTATGTAACCCAACCCCTACCCCTGCCACTTCAATCGAGCCCCTCTCCCCATTCTGTAAGCGCTCTGTTCTTCTTCTTCTTCTTCATTTTTAATCAATTCATGCTTCCATGGTGATTTTTATGTGAGTTTATGAATTAAACTATTATATGAAGGTTTTTTTTCAAAACTACGGTTTGCAAATTGAATTCTATTGAGTTTGTGATTTGGGGGTTTTGAAAAATCTTAAAGGATGATGCTAAAACTTACATGCAAGCTAGATAAAGATGTGTTTTCGACTTTATATGTAATATTAAATGTTGCATGTTGTTCTCAGTAAGGTTTTGTGATTTAAAAACTTGAAAAATTGTTATTCTTGTTTTGTCTTGATTAGATATGATTGTATATATGTCTGCATGGCTGTGGTGATGATTATATGGAGAGAAACGAGTGTGTGCGGTTGTTGGTGGAGTTTTGGTTGTGAGAAAGGTGAAAAGAGAGGGAGCCAGAGAGAGGGAGTTGAGGGTGAGTTGTCGGAATTTTTGTGTTGTTGTGGTGGTCGAATGAGCAAGGAAAAGAGCAACAGAGGTGGTGTGAGGCTGTATAAGTGTTTGCAAGTGTGTTTTTGGATGTAGAGCAAGAAAAACCAAGAGAGATGGTGAGGAAGTTTTTGCATGTGGATGTGTGCGTGTGTGTAGGGCTGTGTGTGTGCAGGTCTGGTGTGTATTTTGTGTGTGTTTTTGTGTATGTGTATTGGTATGTGTTTGAGTGTGTGTGCATATGAGTGTGATTGTATGCATGTGTGTGTAGTATGTATGTGAGTGTGTTTGTGATGTGTAGTCGAAGAGCAAGGGGGTGGGGGAGAGAGAAAGAATAAGTAGGGAAAGAAAAGAATAAGAAAGGAGAGAAAATGAATAAAAGAATTGTGAATGTGATTTAAAAATAGTTAAATTTTATGTTATATTACAAGATGTGTTTAGGATATTATAAGATGTATTTTAGTTGTTGTAAATGAAATTACTTGTGTAATTGTAATATATGTTGTAATGTTATACCATGTTAGTATATTCAATCAAAATTGATATTTCTAGATAGTCATCGATAAATATACCTTGAAATTGCTGAACGTGTTACGTGCATATGTAATCTTGTTCGGTTACGTGTTGTAATTGTCAAAACAAATTAGACGATATAAGTAAAGTAAGTAGTTGATCCTGGGTCTTTCCACTTACAATTCAATGAATGACAATGTGATGATATGATATTCGTGAAGTCATAAATATATGAAGTATTCTGTGTTATGACTATATATATATATATATATATATATCAAGTATACTGTGCTATGACATATATATATATATATAAGTTATTATGGGATACTATAAGGTACTGTAAAGTGTTGTGGGGTATTATAAAGTACTAAGTTGATACTATACTCTTATATATATATATATATATATATATATATAGGTTCGAGTAGAAGGCCAGGTAATTAAGAGCCAGCCAGTGGAACTAAAGCCGTAGTTGTGATTTACCGTACTTACGTAGTTATTAGATTTTTGAAGCAAATGTGTCACCTTGACTTGTCTTTTTATATTTCATTATATGTTGATGCCCTGTCTCTAAAAATCCCTTTCGAGTAGAAGGCCGGGTAATTAAGAGCCAGTGGAAGTAAAGCCGTAGTTGTGATTTCCCGTACTTACGTAATTATCAGCTTTTTGAGGCAAGTGTATCACCTTGACTTGTCTTTTTATATTTCATTATATGTTGATGCCCTGTCTCTAAAAATCCCTTGTAAGTGTTGTGGGGTATTATAAAGTACTAAGTTGATACTATATATATATATATATATATATATATATATATATATATATATATATATATATATATATATATATATATATATATATATATATATATATATAGGTTCGAGTAGAAGGCCAGGTAATTAAGAGCCAGTGGAAGTAAAGCTGGAAGTAAAGCTGTATTTGTGATTTCCCGTACTTACGTAGTTATCAGCTTTTTGAGGCAAGTGTATCACCTTGACTTGTCTTTTTATATTTCATTATATGTTGATGCCCTGTCTCTAAAAATCCCTTGTAAAACCTTTGCCATGTTATCTAAGTTGTTAACCCTTTCATAAAAGAACTTTTTGTTATGCCTATTTAAATTGTTACACCTCTGCAAGACCTTTTACCTTGCTTCGTAAATTGTTAAAACTTTGCGAGAACTTTTTCCATGCCTATTTAACTATTGATCAATCTTATAAACTCTAGAGTTTGTATACCAATTGGTTTCTCTAACCATTTGTTCACCTTAACATATGAAATAATCCAATTTTAAACCCTTCATAATTCTTGATACGACCTTATACCTTGGAATAAGATTGTGGTATGATAAATATTTTGGAAATTGACTGATTGTTAAACCTTTTGATGAACCTTTATAATTGGAACGTTTTTGACCGAGGTGCCGGTCGTAGTTACTCATTTAAGGCCAAAGTGTACCTATGGATCCAAATGTGATAATCATGTGAAAACATGGTTCGGTGCTATTACATGGTTGATCACCCGTTTTAGCATGTAGCGTCTTATCGTAAGTTCTAATTAACATGTTTTATTGTTGATCTTGTTTCAAATTATATTGTTGGCATGTCATTGATACTTGTTGTTTCTATACACTACTGAGTGATGTTTGGCTCATATCTTTATTTTTACCCTATTTTTACCCTAACCTGACAGTGAAACATGAAAGTAGCTGCCCCGGATCCAGTATTTGCATTCCAAATTCCGGATTAGGTAGTAGCAGCTAGTGTTTAGCTTTTGGAGTTAGTTTGTAATAATATTTTAAATAAAATTCGTTTGTAAAACTAATTACACCTAATGGTTAATGTTTCTAGATATTAAGTTATTCATACTTTAAACTAGTTGATCTTTTATTATTTAAAATGCATGCTTGGGATGTTTTATTTCTCTATGTTGCTATGTTTCGGTGGCACTGGTTTGGGGTGTCACATGATTGATAAAATATGATAGAAGGCAAAAGAAACACGTAATTGTTTCTTATGTTATTACATTACCAGATGGTTCTATTTATACATGAGAACTGGAATAGAAAGTCTAAAATATTAACTAAGACATACTCAACTACCTTGTTGTTACTGCCTAATCACTTACAGCTAAACATTCACAATTGTAGAGTATGTATAATATTCAGTGTAGAGTATGTACAATAGTCAATGATATAATGGTGTAACATAGCATTAATAGCTATAATTCGATTGCTTTTAGATTAAATGGACTTCTAATCATCTGATATATTTCCAACTAAGTGACTAGTTAAAGAAGAAATGCCTAAACAATATGTAGGATTAAGGCTATAAATGAGTCGATAAGCTCATGAACAATTTGATGCCTGGCTCGAAAAAAATCCTGTTTGAGTTTGATTCGATTTGCAAATGAGTCGCATGAATAGGATTTTGAGGTGAACTAAACTTGAGCACGACATAGTCCAGCTTGATACATCGCAAAAAATTTCGAGTATATAGTTCTTAAATAAGTTCGTTAATACAGTTCGTGAACCAGGTTTTTGAATAAGCTTGTGGATATGGTTCATGAATGAGTTTGTGCATAACCTCAGATCGTGAACATATTTTATTAATATCTCACTTGAGTTCGTGAAATCAAGAAATCTACTAATTAATATTTATTCGTCTACGAAATAATATGTTGGTTTATTTTTTGTATTCATTATTTTTCTTTGTTAAATCTATACATTATTTTTGTTATAAATAATCAAGTTATAACATATATTGTAAATTATAAAATTAGTTGGCTATGTATTGATTAAATTGATTCAAATTCTAGTCATTGAGGAGTTTAAACCGGAAGGACATCTCTGATTTTTAAGATTGTATGCCCAACAATCATTTTGTTTAATGCATTAAAAATCTGCTGGGAAAAAAGAAATAGGTGTAGGTGAACACGAGATCGTAAGCAATAGATGTTCATGTGAAATATTCACAAGATGTTGTGAACAGTTCGCGACTAACAGTTCGTGAACCGGAATCATGTATCTTTGGTTTTAAAATCGAAAACCGCAAATCGCAACCAAACACGACCACTCTATTTCAATTTCAAATTATTTGTTTCGGTTATAACTGATTCAGTTTCGATTACAAAATCATCTCATTTAAAAATATCAAAAAAATATGAAAATTGGAATTTAAAAAAAAATTGCTTGATTCAAAAATAGGTAGAATTTAAGATTACAAATTTTGCAATGATCTATTAGGTTGGTTGAAGTTATCATAAGGAGTAGTGTTGGTTTTGCATCTTGAAGTTTTCACAAACATGGAATAGTGGTATCTCTTTAGTTCGAAAGTAGTAATATTGTTGATCTCTAGGAGAATTTTATATTACTAGTAGTTATAAGTTCTGGGTCTTGGACCCTTTAGAAGTTTTTGTAAGTTAGTATAATGGCCTTCTCTTGTATTATTTTTTTTCTTTTTGCAGACTTGCAATTTTGGTATCATTTTATTTCTTTGGATTTGGAAAAGCTAGATTTTATTAGCAAGTCCAGTTGTGATAGATTGTACATGTGGCCACACTAATAAAAAACAAGATGCTTGTATATGTTTAGTAAGCTTTTTTATATAATATATGTATACATTTAATGATTTTAAAATGCATATAAATTATACATATACATATATATAACTTATATATTTATTAGTTTATATTGGTTAGCTGTTTGAAATGTTTTTTTACAGGTTTCGTTGGAACCATAACCGAAAAGAAACTTAGTGGTTTCTCTTCGATTTTATGCGGTTCAATTTTACTGGTTTTTATCAACTTTAATTCAGTGAATTGTATAAAATTATATTGATGTTGAGCAAGAATTCAAGAAATATATATAAGTTTTTTGGACTTATTTAGCTTTCTCTTCCTTGTTTCCACCAACACTAAATAAAAACCTCTTTACAGATTACTTTTAGGGTTTAGAAAGCATACATTATGTTTACCTGCAGCAGTTATGTCATCTAAATTACTTGTACTAGCTCACAACCTAATTCGAAATGCAGGCTAACATTAAAATAAATAATATCCATATAAACTTATTCAATAATAAATCACATACAAAAACCCCCAATAATAGTAATAAAATTGTCAAATTAATGGTGAAATTAAAGTAATTGTAAATTAAAAAAAACAGCATGAAAAAGAAAATGGAAGGAGAAATATTTAACACACTTGTTTAGGTTGAATCGAAGAAGAAGCCATTGTAAAATCCCAAAAGCTCTGTGTATTGCTACTGTATATACAAACACATATATATGTAAGCAAACTATTTAAGCGAAAAAGAACTATCTAAGTAAACTATTGTATAAATTTAAACAACGAGAAGAATTGAGGGAGAGAGAGACCTTGGCGTCTGCTTGGAAATTCACGCCGGGCGATCCTTTTTCTTTAGAGTTTTTAGAGAGAGATAGAAGACGTGTCTAGAAGCGGCAGAAACGAGCACAAGGGTTTTCAGTAAATTACTATTTATACTCTTAGCTAATGACAGTAAGCTTTTCAGTAAACTTGTTTTGGCGCGGTTAACTTCGATTAATTTTACTTTCAGGTTTAAAAAGATAAAGGTACTCAAGGTAGTTTTGACTTTTTGTCGGGGTTTACAAGAGAAATTTGGGGTAATGATCCTAGAAAAAGATTAATTTATAAAATTATGTACAAATTTAATAATCTATGTGATCTCTTAATAATATTATAACAATTTTCATTTAAATTTATTTAAAGAATTATATGTTTTAATAATTTAGAATTAAAACTGGATTATGATTTTTTATCACAAATATAATATCTAATTTATTTGTAATTTATTAATGAAAATTATGATAGATTCAATGTTCTCTCCCAAACTGAAGGTGGCTATTTGTGTAACAATGTCCTATGTATTTATACAATTGGGCCTATTTTTATACATGTTTATGTAGGTGGGTCCCACATATTAAGATAAAGAAAAATTATCTTAAATATAAGCATTCAAAACAATTTATTACTGTGGAGTTAATGGGTGTTGGGCAGTCCAACAAGTGGTAGCCGATGGTTAAGAAGTTAATCCTGGGATTGTGGGCTGCAAGTTGTGTGTGGCGTGGGAGGCACTCCCTAAATCTTGGACCTCTTGTGTCGAAAGTAGGTGGTCGGGCGGTGTGTCCTGCAAGATGAGGAGCCACATAAGTGGCGATATAAGGGTCACAAGATTGGTGGTTCTTGAATTGAGGAGAGATTGTAGAGTGGTGTCAGTCCAAGTCCCACATCGTTAAGATATAAAAAAATTATCTTGAACATAAGAATCCAAAACAATGAGGCCTTTTAGGAGTAGCCCAAAAACAAATTCGTGTGTGCTTGGTGATAGCCAAGAACAGACAATACACGGACAATATCATGTGGAGTTAAGGGGTGTTCGTGAAATTATACACTTAGAGGGGAGGGGTGAATAGGTGTTATGGCTAATAATGTATAATTAAAAATCTGCCTGAAAAATTATTCTCGCAGCTAAGTGGATGCAACGATTTAACAAACAGGCAGCTAGCTAAGATATGTAGTGCAGTAAAGTAAAGTGCAGAATATAAAGAACACACAGCAATTTTAGCCAGGTTCGACCCCTATAGCCTAATGGTCTACCTCCTGGTCCTCTACCAACTCTGTAAAGGAATATATTATTGATCACAAATGATTACAATTATACGATACAATAATATATCTCCCTGATTCTCCCAGTCACTGATTGCAGCTAGCTGAAACACCTTGTTCCCTGAACACAGCTCTCTAAGTACTATACTAAACCAAGTATAAACTCTTCTAGCCTAATGTTCCTCGAATCCTTGTTCCACAAGCTCGACAATCCAGCAACTACCAACTTTACAAGTTGAACAATACAAAATAGAAAGAATTAAAAATCAAACTATGTACTCTAATAAGAATCTAAATCGTATTAGTATATAGAGCTCAAGTGTATAAAGATATGTCAAATCAGCTTGGTAAAATACTTGTGTTTTTCGAATGATGTTCAACAACCTTGAAAGGAAAAACTCACAAGTCTTTTATAGTGAACAAACAATCTGAATTAAGCATACAACAACACAACGGTCTTGACTACCAAGTCTCAGGAGTTTGTTGAAAGATTAATTCAAATCTAACGTTCAAAAACTTATCGTTTGGAAAAGAAAAATAGAATCTGAAAGTGAACGTTTATTAACAACGTTCTCAGTTTTGAAAAACTCAAGAGAAGAAGAAGTTTGTTTAGATAAAGTCGTTTAGAAAACAAACTCCTATAAAATAGGGTTTTGAAAGATAAGAAGCTATAAACGTTTAAAAACATTTTTGAGCCCATATATATAAATACGATCTGTTTTTCTAATTAGAATTCTCACATCTGCCAGCTTGCTGAGTTAAAGTACATCATGTACTGTCAGCTAGCTGATAAACCCTGTTTTGCTGTAAAATGAAATAAATGATAACCCTGCAAAAGAATATTAGTCTAGTACACATATCTAGTTTGCTTACTATTTATGATCATCAAAATCATTAGAGTTTTAATCTCCCCCTTTTTGATGATTATACACCAATTTTAGAAGAAAAACAAAACTCCCCCTAAATCTAGCAATCCTTTTATAATGATGTGCCATAAAATCAATATCATAAACATAAATGTAACACATTTAACAAATATCAAATAAGCATCACATTTCCACAGTACTAGTTCAGAAAACCACAAAATAAACCACCAAATAAACCAAGTACTAAAACATTACAACATAAACCAAACCAACACATAGTTCAGGCATAAGCATAACATAATTAACCCCAAATCCTAAAACTTTTCTCCCCCTTAATCATTAAAAAAAGAAAATTTATGATTCATTATTATCGTCATCCTCTTTAGCATTATGAAACTGAGTAGCAACTTGAAAATCTTTAGAAGCATCCACATCTGGATTCGTAGCCATGTCCTTAAACACATTCCCAACAACCACTATAGGATGATCATGAGGCTCTTGACCAGGAGATATATTTGCAGATTGATGACCAGTATGAACAGAGGTAGGAGTACGTGGACCAGTAACAAATTCACGAAGAAAAGAAATCTCATTAGCCATATCCGTAAGCTTAGAAGTCAGCATCTTAAGTGAAGCTCGAATTTCTTTCATATCTTCAGAAGCATTATTCTCAGAAGTTGTATTGGCCACCACATTAACAGGTGCACGAGGTGGAGGAGTTTCTATACGAACCAAAGTACCATCCGATACAACTTTCAAGTCAGATTGTTGCAAACTCTTAAAGTCCAAAAATTATTTAGCCATTTCACAGTCTTCATCCTTTAGCTCAACACCATACCACTCAAAAATTTGAGTCAATAACAAACCATATGGAAGACTAGGTGAAGTATGGTTCTCATAAACATCCATCATATTCTTTAATATAAGCCCAGCCAAATTAAAAAGCCTCTCAGACAACAACATCGAAACCATAGTGACATCCTGACCAGCAAAATTTGAATGACTACCCGTACGAGGATTCACATTATCAATACAAATCTTAAACATCATATTAGTAATAGGAGAAACAATAGTAGTTGTTGGAGGAGCATAGACAAGTAATCCATCCATACCACGAAGTACTTTCAATTGATCAAGTTTAGTAAAGTTCTCTAACTCAGTGGGTCCTTTATTACTAGTAATAGACACAGTGGATGTATTTTCAATACTAAGAATCGAATTCAGCACAAGAACAGTTAACATTATGACCACGAACATACGAAGAGAAAACCCCAGGTTTGACAATGATAAGATTCGCATAAAACTCATAAACAAGAGATGGATAACAAGCATGAGGCAAATCTTTCAAAAACCCTTCAAACCCTAATTTAGCAAAATATCCATAAGCACCACACTTAATTTATGTATTACCTGCCAGAGGATGACCAAATATGATCTTGCGTGTGCCCAAATCCAATTGCTTAAAGCGAAACTCAAGCTCATCAGAAGTAAAATCAATTCCAAACTTACAGCGCTTGACCGACAACCCATCGCGAACCCCCAAAGGTTCATCACCACTATCAATGGTAAATGGAGAATTAAGCGCATCATCTTCAGCATCATGCAATCGCTTGTTCTTGCCCTTCTGTGACTTTGAAGCAGTAATTGGTGTTTTCTTGGATCCCCTAGTGTTCCTCATGATGCGATAAAGCAAATGAAAACCGAGAGAAAATGTATATTGATGAGCGGCGTAAAACCTTAATTTGATTTGAGATCATTGTTGAGGAAAACTAAAGAGTCGGAGTGGTGTAGTCCATTTAGGATAAACCTCCATTTACTGATTTTAGGGGAACATATATTTAGGATAAATTCTAAAAAACCCAACCCCGAATAAAATGATACATGATAAATCCAAGTAAAAAAAATCAATTAATCACATTATCACAAAAACAAATTAATTAACAGATTAATATAAAAACAAGACATAAAATAATTAGCACATAAAACAAGTAACACATGATAAAAATAAAAAATAGTAACATATAAAAATGTACCAGACATCTATAACAGCTAGCTGGCTAGACATTACACATTCACAATTCTCGACGAAGAATAGCAAAACGCTCCTCGACTAGCAGTTTTGTGAAGATGTTAGCTAGCTGGTACTCTGTACTAACAAAGATCATCTCAATTTTTCCAACATTATCCCTTAAGAAATGATGTCGAACGTCAATATGTTTTGTTCTTGAGTGATTCACCGGATTCTTTGATATGTTGATAGTGCTTGTATTGTCACAATAAATAGAAACTTTTCCACATTTAATCCTATAATCTCGAAGTGTTTGTAGCATCTAAAGTATTTGAGAGCAACAGCTTCCAGCAGCTAAATACTCCCATTCAGCAGTAGATAATGCAACAGATGTTTGCTTCTTGCTTTGACAAGTGACCAAACTCTGTCCTAAAAATGCAAAAACACCACTTGTACTCTTTCGATCAGTTTCGCAACCTGCATAATCTGCATCACTATACCAACAAGATCAAATGCATTTGTGATGGGATAAAACAAGCCAAGAGTAATAGTTCCACTTAAATATTTAAAAATCCTTTTAATTGCATTGAAGTGAGACTCCTTAGGATTAGCTTGAAATCTAGCACAGACACATACACTATACATAATATCAGGTCTAGAGGCTGTAAGATATAATAAACTACCAATCATACCTCTATACTTTTGAACATCTACATCTTTACCTTGTTCATCTGCTGTCAGCTTGCTGGCATAACTCATAGGTGTAGATTTTGCCTTGATATTCTCAAAACCAAACTTCTTAAGCAGATTCTTTATGTATTTGGATTGATGCACATAAATTCCATCTGGAGTTTTCTTGATTTGGAGCCCCAAGAAGTAGTTGAGCTTCCCCATCATACTCAAGTCAAACTCACTATGCATACATTTAGAAAACCACTTGCACATATCATCATTAGTAGATCCAAAGATAATATCATCCACATATATTTGCACAACTAAAATATCAGTACAATTAAACTTAATAAATAACGTAGGATCGATTTTACCTTGAATGAATCCATTCTTGAGTAAAAACTTACTTAGCCTTTCGTACTATGATCTAGGAGCTTGCCGGAGTCCATATAATGCCTTCTTCAACTTGAAAACATGATTAGGAAATTGCTCACTCTCAAAACCAGAAGGTTACTTGACATATACTTCTTCCTTCAAGTAGCCATTAAGAAATGCACTTTTCACATCCATTTGATGTAGCTTGATCTTCTTGAAGCATGCAAATGAAAGTAACATCCTTATTGACTCTAGCCTTACAATCGGGGCATAAGTTTCATAAAATCGATTCTTTATTGTTGATTATATCCTTGTGCAACAAGTCTTGCTTTGTTCCTTGTAATCGTACCAAATTCATCAACCTTGTTTCTAAACACCCACTTAGTACCAATGATTGAAGCATCCTTAGGTGGATCTACAAGTTCCCAAACTTCACATCTTTCAAATTGATTAAGTTCTTCTTGCATTGCCAAGATCCAATTTTCATCTTGTATTGCTTCATTAACATTCTTTGGTTCCTCTTGAGCTAGAAAGGCAGCAAATGCACAAAAGTTAGCTTGACCTTTCCTTGTCTTGATTCCTTCTAATTTATCACCAATGATCAACTCTGGAGGATGGTTCTTTACTGTCCTTGTTGACTTTGGTAGAGAATGTTGAGATATAACTTCCTCATGTACTCTAATTCTCTTAGATGGTGGGGAGGCTTCATCTCCATTATAGATTGGCATCTTTTCTGGTGATCTCTGACCTCTAGGACCTTTCAAGGTAAGCCTTGATAACTGATCAATTGTTGCATCTACTGGAGAAGTGGTTTCAGCTGATTTATCAGTAGCTGAAGTTGATTTAGGTTCCTTGTCAAATTGCTGAGTTCCTTACTAAGTTGTTGTACTTGTCTTGAGCAGCTCGCTGGAAATACCTATTTTTTGCAAATTCTTCCTCATCTCTTGACTGATCAACATTAGATTCTTGAAATGAAACATCAGTTGACTCTTCAATAATACGTTTAGATATATTATAAACTCTATAAGAACGACTTGTTAATGAATAACCCAAAAATATTGCTTCATAAGTTTTAGCATCAAATTTACCATCTCTATCAATAGTTTTGAGTACAAAGCACCTGGATCCAAAGACCTTGAAGTAGCCTATGTTTGTCTTCTTGTTCCTCTGCAATTCATATGGAGTTTTGTTTAGAATAGGTCTGATCAATACTCTGTTAAGAACATAGCTAGCTGTATTGACTACTTCTGCCCAGAAACTCCTTTGTAGCTTGCTTTCTTGCAACAATGTTCTAGGTGTTTCTTGTAAAGACCTGTTCTTTCTTTCCATAACTCTGTTTTGCTGTGGGGTTCTAGGAGCAGATAATTCATTAGTAATGCCTCTATCTTCACAATATGAGATAAAGTCCTTTTGGAATTCACCACCTCGATCACTACTTATACCTACAAGTCTTGTCTTAAGCTTGTTCTCAAGAAACTTAATTAGCTTCTCAAATTCACTGAAAGCACAATCTTTAGTACGAAGAAACAATACCCATGTATATCTAGAATAATCATCTACGATAACAAATTCATATTGTTTACCTCCAATGCTCTTATATGCTTCCGGACCAAATAAATCTAAATGAAGAAGCTCTAAAGGTTTAGAAGTTGATACCACAGTCTTTGACTTATGTGGAGTCCTGATTTTTTTGCCTATTGACAAGCCGAACAGGTTTCCTTCTTGACATACTTCAATTTGGGCAACCCTCTAACTAGCTTCTTTGCAGATAGCATGCTGAGTAAGTCTATGTGAGCATGTCCAAGCCTTCTATGCCAAATATCTGGATTTGTATCAACTGCAGCTAACAACAAGATGTTTCCTGCATCTCAAAGTCTAAAATATAGATATTTCCTTCCCTTCTAGTAACTAGGGGGACTTTGTTAGTGCCAACAATAATAGTACACTTCTCTTTATCAAAATTAACAAAATGTCCATCATCACATAACTGACTAATACTAAGAAAATTATATTTAAGACCTTGAACATATTTTACTTTATCAATAGAGATGTTACTATTACCAATTGTTCCTTTTCCAAGAATTTGAAGAGTTTTACTATCACCAATTGTGACACTTCCACCCTTTTTCTTCTTGAGAGTAAGAAACTTTGATTTATCACCACACATATGTCTTGTGCATCCACTATCCAAAATCCATTGATTTGATTTCACCTTGGCAACAAGACACACCTACAAAACAAATAGAAACAACTCAACATTTTGCTACCCATATTTGTTTGGGTCCAGCATGATTAGTTGATAGAACATATAGAACATTCAAATCAGACTTCTTGATCCACATTTGGACCACTTTAGGAGCTAGATTTTTTATTCTTGCAGTTCTGTCAGCTTGCTGCCTCTGAGTTGTCTGTTCCAGCTTGCTGGCTTAGCATTCTGTACTGTGCAGTTGTTTGCCAAATGACCTTTATTTCCACATTTGTAGCAACCATGTTTTCCATCATAATTAAGACCTGAAGTTGAAGCCCCTCCAAGTCCTTCTCTTTCTAGTGGAACTTTTGTTTGCTTCATCATTGATTTGAGTGTTTCTTCTCCTTGAACAAACTTTCCCATTCCTTTCTGAAGGTTCTTGATTTCAGCTTCTAACTCTTTGATCCTTTCAGCTTGTTGAGATACTTCTAATGAGCATGATTCCTTTCAATTAAAAGCCTTTAATACATTCAATAAAAAAAATACAAAAGAATATGAGAGTTTAAAAAGACATGATACATTTAATAAAAAAATTGAGAAAATAATAGTGGGTAGAAAAAAATTTGTTTTTTACTCTGTAAATAATCGACGTAGTTGAGTAGAATATGGGGTTTAGGGTTTAGATTTAGGGTTTGTGGTGTCTATAATTTCCTACGCTTTATTTTAAAATTTTAAATTTAATTTTTCATCAATTTTCCATTTTATTACAATTTTTAGAATTGATTGAAATTGATTTTTATTTAGTTTTCATTGTAAAGCTACTAAAATGCCCTTGTTTCCATTTAGATTAGTTGTGGTTTATGGGTGTGCGCTTTATGAAGCATGGTGTGTTGTTACTCATATCAGACAACATCCCGAGACAACAGGCAAAAACCATTGTATGCTTCAGTTTTCCATGTAGTGTTACATGCAAAATGTCAACTGTGATACTATCCTAATAAGGTTCTTAACTTCGAATTTGCTGAATAACGCAAACCTTCTAGACTTATTATCTCATTTGCCTCTTACCATAAAAAAACGCTATTCACATCTTTATCTCCTATGGTTCTCTAATCTCACATAACTAATTTCTCTATACTAAATTACTAATTAATAATTAACCATTACGATAATCAAGAGCATGCTACTATCTACTTCACAACCTTAACTACTTGTACTCGCTTGCAAGTTGATTACATATGCAAGCTACCAAAAAATAAATAGCATCCATATAAACCACATGTTGAGCCTAATGAGATAAATGTGAGAAATGAGCAAGTGTAGTATACTAGTACTTATCCTGTAGTAAGCTTTCCTCTTGTAGTAAATTTATTTACTCTTTTTTAATAATTTTAGTTTGGAAGGGTGTAAATAAAAATTAATTGCACTACAAGAAAAACTGAATCATACAACACGTTTCACACAACGGTTAATCAAAAACCAGTTGTCCCGAAAAAACAAACAACAGTTAATGGTCTGTCCTCGTAAAAGCGTTTTCGGAGTCTTTCTATGACAATTGTGTTTGGTGTTATTTGAAACCGTTGTCTAAGCGGTATGCTCTGATAAAATCAGACAACTGTTCTATTGTGAATATGTTGTGTGGAACCATTTAATACAACTGTGTAACACCGTTGTATGTAGACAACTTCATATTTGTAATAACCACGAATTTTCGAAATAGATTTTATTTATTTTGAGCCGAATTTTTTTTTTTTTTAAAAAAAAAGTTTCGTTTTAATTAGTAAACTCGGGAGAAAACGAGGTTACTATCACTGATTGAAAGAAAGAGACACCTTGCACTTCACAAAAATCGGCTGAAAACAAGGCCCTTGTTTTCAGGGCATTATTATTTTGACTGCACATTCTTGATTCTTAAAATGTGTTAAACACCAAATAAACACACCCACCTTTCTTTTTTTAATTACAATACCATAACTTTGTCTCTTTAAAACAGAAAAGAAAACCGGGCCATTTAGTTTCACCCAAACAGATATAACACCTACACAGCTCATGTCTCTTTTTGTTTAACCAAAATCTCTATCCATATATTTACATACGCACGAACACAAGTCCTGCCTCTTTGAACCAAAAACCAAAACCGGACTTTGATTTCTTTTGACAAATCCATTCATATATTCATAACAGGTAGTTTAACTTCTATTTTTCTTTTCTTCGATTCGTTGTTATGCTTGTATTGTTGGGTTTTGTGTCTCGTTTATTCCGATTGTTTCGGTTGTATAGAATTGTTTTGTTGTGTGGTGTTAGACGGCGGCGGGAGAGAAAACGGTGAGGGAGAGAAGAGATTGAGGTGGAGTTTGTGAGTGGTGGTTTTCGGTGATTGTATTGTTCGGTTGTGTGTATATTTCGATTGGGTGTTGCCATTGATGTGGTTCGACTAGGAGTTATAAGGGGAGATGGAGAGGTGAGGAATGGGTGAGTGTAGGTTGTGGGTGTGATGGGTAGTCGGTTTTGGTCGAAGAACTGGCGTGGTTGTTGGTGTTGGTGGTTTCGACGGAGGGAGAGAGTGGAGAGATAAGGAGAGTGGAGAGATAAGGAGAGAGGAGGGGAGAGATTGTGAGAGAGATTGGATGCAGGGGAGAGAGAGAGGGAAAGGGAGAGAGAGAGAGAGAGAGAGAGAGAGAGAGAGAGAGAGAGAGAGAGAGAGAGAGAGAGAGATGGGCGAGAGAGAAATTGATGAAGGAGACTGGGAGAATTAGTCGAGGAAGAAGCAGGGGAGGGGGAAGGAACAGGTGGGGCCCACATGGTGGGACCCACACCGATGTGTAGTTATTGTTATATATAATAAAATATTAACGTAGATGTTCGGATTTATAATCGGGATTTTTGTCAAACGAATAAAACGGGATTCAACAAGTTTTGTTAAAAATGGAATATTAATTAATTTGGTTAGTAATTAATAATTTATTTAAAATGGTTTAGTTAATTAATTAATTAAATAAGATTTTAGATATAATTTAGAATTATTGATTTTATTAATTAAATATAATTATTTAGAGTTTTAAACATAATTTAGAAATTTATTAATTGAGTAATTAAGTAGTAATATTTTGTGATTGTGAAAACAAATTAGAGATTTATTAATTTGTCAATAAAAGGGGTATAATTGTGATAAAATAGAGTTAAATATGATTTTAATCTAATAATTAATATTTTCAGATTATTTTATTAACCGGATCGAGTCGGATTTAATTTAGGGATTTTAAAATTTGTTTTATATTATTAATGAGTTTAGTAAATTAGAATTTGTGAGATTTCTTAAAAATTAGAATTCTTTGATAATTAGTTTAAAAATGAGAATAATAAATATGGATTTAAATTGAATAAAAAGGGATGTTTGAATTTTTCATTTTGAGTAAGAATTTAGATTTCCAGATATTAAAATAGGATTTATTTTCGAGATTTGATTCCTGAGATCGAAGAGAGATTTATTTAACCGGGGATTAGTTTCTGTTAATTCCTCGAGAGATATTTTATTATTATATTATTATTAATTAGATTATCGGATCGGGAGTATTTTATTCTGAAGAATCGCTCACGTATTTCTGGTTGCCATTTTTAGAGAATAATTCTCGAGACGTAGATCGACGCCAAGTTCACAGGTAGAGTATATATTTTAGCTTCATTCATTCGTACTTCGAGATCGAGGCAAGTTCGTTCTTACCCTAACTTTTGGAAACTGTGAATTTCTGTTCGTGTTGTTTAATTCCTTAATTATTTTTGAGATATTATATATTGAGATTATCTGTTGCTCTATATGATGCAATAATTTCTTTTGAGAATTATTTCTTGTTAAATATTATTATATTGTCAAGTTAGTTTATTTGAGAATTATAATCCCTATAAGCGTAGAAACAATTTAGTTGATATCGGGTCGATCTCATTAATTCGAGACGACTATTATTTTAATTCAGTGAAACAAATCTCATTCGTCCGAGATAGTTAAATTTATTCTTTTCGATTGAATTTATTGTACAAATTCAATCGTTATTTATTGATTATCTTTTAGTTAGTTCCTCGTTCGAACTAATCGATAGGAGTTTAAAATTATAATTGTTAGAGATTTTTATTCGTCGATCAAGTGAAAAATATTCTATCTAAACGTTCATCAATGTTGAGTATTATAAATATTGAGAAGTACTATTTGTTCAGTACGACTCCCAATTACTTTAATCTTAGGACTATTCTCATAGATTCGAGATAGTCGATTTTATTGTCAAGGTTGGGCATTTTGTTCATGTCAACCGATAAATTATTATTGAGAATTTACATCAGTCTATTGTTCGGATTGGTGGTAAAATCGAGTCATACTGGCAGTTCGCCAGATTTGTAAATATTTTCTGAAAAGAGTTATCTCAAGTTATCTGTACCCCAAATATTCGGGAATTCTGTATTCTACTGGTCAATTTTGGGCAAGAGGCCCATTATAGAGAAAGAGAGACTCGTGTACCGTTTTACGGACCCGAGAATATTTAGGCATTCGTTGCCTTGGTTGAATTGATAACCATTATGATGCTAGCATTCATACATACATATTACAGTTGATATCGTATTGTAGCCGTGATCGGGGGAAGTGCGATGTCATCGGAGGCCGGTATTCTTGGTTGGTTAGTTGATCGCCCCACCGAGATACGGAGAGGTGGAAGACCAGTTCATTCTTAAATCATGTGTTATCAGAGTTATATCAAATGAGTTATCGAGTATTCTGTTTTGAGATGAGTTTGAGCCTTTCGAGTATGATATTTTCGAGATGAATTTGAGTCAAATCTTATTGTGATTTTCAATATTAAAAATTTGGAGTACTTATTTCGGTATACCTTATTATATTTATATACCGAGCGAGAAGAGAACTTGTTGAGCACTATAGTTGCTCATTCTTGCTTTACAATATTTTGTTCAGCTGTCAAGACGGAAGGAGGCGAGTCGTCCAGCCAGGGCTATAAAGGCAAAGGGAAAGCGCAAGGCTATGGCGACAATAATTAGAAGATCCAGATGGAATCTTTGTATTTCTACTGTTGTGAACTTTTGTAATATATTATTTCGAGATGTATCAAGTTGGTTTGTACTATGTTGTGAAGACGATCTTGGACCTGCGGAGTGGGACATTTTATGCTCCGTTGTAATAAAATTTGGTATTGTTATTGCGTTATCATATTGAGACAATGTGACGACCCGAGTCCCCGGACAGGGTGGATTTGGGGGCGTTACAGTTTTGGTACCAGAGCTTTAGTTATATTTTTAGGAATCGTACGAGCCTTGGAGTATAACCCGATGCGAGAATTTAGAGATATAATACGAACCTAGAACTATAACTCGACGTGAATTTAGAGATATGATACGATGTTGAGATTTTGGCACTAAGCGCCTTACGCCTTTATATATATTTATAGGCATATCTAATCGATTGAAACCTGACCGAGATTTTTCATAGTTTTGTAGATGTCTACTTCTGGACCAGCAGATTTTCGTTCTACCCGAGATAGATCTCCTACACCTTACCCGCATGGACCACTAGATCCTAGCTCAGGTTCAGACAGTGACCCGTCTGAAGAGTTTATGCTGATGGTTAGTGACACGGAGGATTCTTCGGTTCAGATCCTTACACCTTCTCCTCCACATGTGATAGATTTAGTAGATTCTCCTGACCAGATCATTGAGATAGCCGATTCTCCTCCACCAGTGATTGATTTAGAGGCTCCTACCCCTGAGACGTTCAGAGCTGAGACCCCAGTGCCCGAGATTACTGATCCAGTTGGTGAGAGCCAGCTTTCACCCATCCGTATTGAGGTTGTACCTAGCTTGTCAGCTCCAGTATCCGGAGTTGATACACCTACCGGAGTAGCAGCTCTTGCTGAGTTGTTTACTTTACCTGTTCCAGTATATGCTTCGACGCCGACAGTCCCTACCGTGCCTGACTACATGTTTCCACCTGTCAGTGCCATGCCTGCTTGTGATACTACTCCATCTGCACCTACCATACCTGCTCCTGCTCAGCCCACTGTGGTTGCTACTACTGTTGCTATGCCACCTGTTCCTTCTGAGCATCCTGATGTGGCCGGAGGGATGGTCCCTTGGCATGTCCACCATACACTGTTCCAGCATTACCGTTGGTTGTGGGGACGTTATGCGGAGATTTTTACTACTAGGGATAGTATTCTTCGACTATTGTCAGATTCAAAACCTCTTGCCGTGCATCATGGAGGGAGTCTGTTGGGGAGAGACGTACCCATGGAGATTATGCACCAGATTGCCCTGACTGTTTTGACCGGGCTTCAGACTGACTTAGCCGCATTACCATCATCCAGCACTGGGCAGATTGATCAGACCAGAGTTGCCACCATGGTCTCAGACATTATCAGAGAGTTCCATAGGAGAGTGGGTGAGATGTTTCTTCAGTGATGACGTCGAAATAGACCCTTCTGTAGTAGGGTTCATATATGATGTTGATCTTTGTATTTTAGACCTGATGCCCAGCCTGTTGGGTAGTAACCTTTGTTATCTCTACTAGATTAGTATGTTGATTAGATACTTTTACGATGTACTTATTATCAGCGAGCAGTTTGTATTCAGCACCATGACCTGGACTTCACCAGTATGGAATCTTATCAGTATTATATTGTGATCTGCTATAGTATCGTTATCTCATTTTGTTTATTATAGATCTGTGTTATATTAGAATAGCATGTTAGAATAATTTCCATATTACCCCTGAATTAGTTAACAATTTCTTTTCCGATACTACGACTTAAAAAGAATTTTCGAAAACCAGAGATTTATGATGATTGAATTTTTGAGAACCGCCAGTTAAATTGAGATAAATCTTCACGAGTATCTAAAATCTTTTTATATCGAGAAATAAGAGTAACTGCTTATAAAGAAACAAGAGAGAGTCGTGACTGTGAGTATTGTTTGGAACCATAAATTTTGACCGAATAGATATTTATGAATACCAATTTCAATTGTGCCAGCAATGGTGTTTGAGAATTGCATATCTGAAATATAACATACCTTATTGTTTTCGCTCTTATAGAAAAGATGCCACCAAAGAGAGGAAGACCCGCAAGAAATCCTCGTCCTCAACCCGAGGTGAATCCAGGGAATGAGGTTCCACCTCAGAACCAAGTTCCAAACCCGGAACCACAACTCGCTCGAGATCCCAACCAAGAAAATAACCAGATGAGTCTACTTATGAACTTTCTTATTCAGCATACCCAGAACCCTCAGCCTCAGCTATACCAAAATGTAGGAGGGAATCCACCTCCAGCTCAACTGACCCAAACTACTGTGAGTTTCAAATCATTCAAATCCTTGAGTCCACCTGAGTTTAAAGGTACCACTAACCCAGTGGAAGCTAGAATCTGGTTACGTGAAATAGAGAAGACCTTTGAGATCGTAGGGGTAGAAGAAGAGAAGAAAACCATCTTTGCGGCCTACATGTTAAAAGGTGAATCGAATTATTGGTGGGAATCAAAGAGAGCAATGGAAGGGAACGTAGTCATACCCTGGACCAGGTTCACGCAGCTATTTTTAGAGAAATATTTTCCTAAATACTTGGAGAGCCAAATGGAGGTCAAGTTTCTGGAACTCAAGCAAGGCAACATGACTGTAGCTGAATATGAAGCCAAGTTTTCTGAACTATCTAGGTTTGTGCCTTACCATGTGGATACTGACAAAAAGAGAGCTAAACGTTTTCAACTAGGGCTAAAGCCGTGGATCCAAAATCGAGTTGCGGTCCTAGAAATCACCAACTATGCTACTGTGGTTCAAAAAGCATCTATTGTGGAAAGTGGATCTGAGTTGTACTCAAAGGACAAGGATATAAAGAAAAGGAAGTTTCATAATCGTGGAAATAATTTTGAGAGGAAGCCGGACGATCGGAATGGAAAGAGACCTTTTGTGAAGCGGGAAGACAGAAGCAATGATACGAAGAGAACTGAGAATCAAGACACTAGGGGAAGCAATCAAAGGTCCAGACCCACTCAGGCAGCCAATCTAATTCAAGGAAGGCCACCGCTACCTGAATGCAAAACGTGTGGAAGGAAGCACCCAGGACCATGTAATCTGGCCAACATTGTTTGTTACAACTGTGGACAAAAAGGGCACTATTCTTCTCACTGCAAGGATAAGGCCGTTACGTGTTTCAATTGCGGAAAGAAAGGACATATTGCACGAGATTGCAAGTCACCACCAAAGGAGACAACTGCACCTAGACTCATGGCACCTCCCAGCAACAAGCCAACTGCTCGTACTTTCAACATGACGGTGAAGGATGCTATTGCTGATAATGATGTGATTGCAGGTACGCTTTTAGTCAATTCTGTAGATGCATGTGTTTTGTTTGATTCGGGAGCAACAAAATCTTTCATATCGGCGAATTTTAGTAATAAATTGGATATTCAGTCCGTACCATTAGGGGAGATATTGATTATAGAAGTAGCAAATCAGGAAAAAGTCCCTGTAGATCAGATATGTCCAGATTGTGGAATCGAAATCCAAGGACAACGTTTCGAAGCAGACCTTCTTTCTTTTAATTTAGGGGAGTTTGATATAATTCTGGGAATGGATTGGTTGACACGTTATGATGCTCAAATCAATTGTCGGCGTAAGTGGGTTAGTTTAAAGGGACCCAACGGCAAAAGAATACAATTTCGCGGAAGGAAACCTACTAGTAATTTTCTGACTATGATTCAAGCGAAGAAACTACTAAGGAGTGGGTGTCAAGCCTACTTAGCTTATGTGGTTGACAACGAGAAGCAAGCCCCTACCATTGATGAAATCCCTGTAGTGAATCAATTCGAAGATGTTTTTCCTGAAGAGTTACCTGGATTGCCGCCCGACAGAGAAATAGAATTCAATATCGATCTTGCCCCGGGAACTGCACCAATTTCCAAAGCACCATACCGAATGGCTCCAGTTGAGATGAAGGAATTGGCTACCCAACTGCAAGAATTACTTGACAAAGGCGTAATCAGACCAAGTGTATCCCCGTGGGGAGCTCCAGTGTTGTTCGTAAAGAAGAAGGACGGATCCATGCGACTATGTATTGATTATCGTGAGTTGAACAAGATGACCATCAAGAACAAGTACCCTCTACCTCGAATCGACGATCTGTTTGACCAACTTAAGGGAGCTAGATGTTTTTCAAAGATTGATTTGAGATCCGGCTATCATCAACTAAAGATCAAGCCTGAAGATATTCCTAAGACTGCCTTTAGGACCCGATATGGACATTACGAATTCTTAGTCATGTCTTTTGGATTGACGAATGCGCCAGCTGCTTTTATGGATTTGATGAATCGTGTGTTCAAGAGGTACTTGGACAAATTCGTGATTGTATTTATTGATGACATCCTGATATACTCGAAGTCTCCTGAGGAACATGCTGAACACGTCCGTGTAGTTCTGGAAACGCTGCGAAAGGAAAAGTTATATGCGAAATTCTCAAAGTGTGAGTTCTGGCTAAGAGAAGTTCAATTTTTGGAACACATTGTAAGCGGCGAAGGGATTTCTGTAGACCCCGCAAAGATAGAAGCCGTAGCAGATTGGGAGAGACCCAAGACTCCAACCGAAGTTAGAAGTTTCCTTGGATTGGCTGGATACTATCGTAGATTCGTGAAGGATTTCTCAAAGATAGCTACGCCACTGACCCGACTTACCAGAAAGAATGAAAAGTTTGAATGGACCCCCAAATGCGAAGAAAGCTTTCAAGAATTGAAGAAGAGATTGACTACTGCCCCGGTGTTGACCTTACCCGATGAGAAAGGCGATTTCGTAATTTTCATCGACGCTTCTCACAAGGGTTTAGGATGTGTTTTGATGCAACACGGAAAAGTAATAGCTTACGCCTCTCGGCAACTGAAGGAGTATGAGTCCCGTTACCCTACTCACAATTTGGAACTTGCTGCTATTGTTTTCGCACTCAAGATTTGGAGACATTACCTTTACGGAGTGAAATGCGAGATTTACACGGATCACAAGAGCTTAAAGTATATATTCACGCAGAAGGAATTAAACATGAGACAAAGAAGATGGTTGGAGTTGATCAAAGACTATGATTTCTCGATAAACTACCACCCAGGGAAGGCTAATGTTGTAGCTGATGCATTAAGTAGAAAGGAGAGACTTAACCTGTTGACAACCTCAGAAGAATTGGTCAGAGAATTTGAGAAAATGGAATTGGAAGTCAAGATCCCAGTCCAAAATAATGAAAGAGTTTACAGCATTCAGTTTCAACCGGAGTTACTCGAGAAGATTCGCCGTTGTCAAGAACAAGTAATGGAAGAAAGAAAATCAGAGTTGACCGGAGAAGAAATTCTAAGTTCAAAAGATGAAAAGGGAATTAAGCGATTTGCATCGAGAATATGGATTCCTAATGTTACAGAGTTGAAGGAGGAAATTATGAGCGAAGCGCATAACTCGAGATATTCCATTCACCCAGGGAGCACAAAAATGTATCAAGACATCAAGTTGAGTTATTGGTGGCCCAACATGAAGAGGGAGATTGCAGAATGGGTAAGTAAGTGTTTGACATGTCAGAAAGTGAAGGCAGAACATCAATGACCAAGTGGACTTCTACAACCTTTAGAGATACCAGAGTGGAAATGGGAGCATATTACCATGGATTTTGTCATAGGATTGCCCCAAACTAGAGCCAGCCATGATGCTATTTGGGTTATTGTCGACCGACTCACTAAATCTGCGCATTTCCTACCAATTAGTGATAAGTATTCCATTGAGAGATTGGTGAACATATACCTAAAGGAGATTGTAGTTCGTCACGGAGTACCTGTTTCAATTGTATCTGATAGAGATGCCCGTTTTACCTCTCGATTTTGGAAAAGTTTTCAAGAATGTCTTGGCACGAAGTTAAATCTGAGCACTGCTTATCATCCACAGACCGACGGACAAAGTGAAAGGACGATTCAACCAGTTGAAGATATGTTAAGAGCCTGTGCACTTGATTTTAAAGGAAGTTGGGATGAACTTTTGCCCCTAGTCGAGTTTGCTTACAACAATCACTACTACAAAAAGGGTCTTGCATAGCGTTTATTTTTTAACTTGCATAACGTTTTTAAACGCTATGCAAGTAGGCGCTATGGAAGTGCACTAAGCTTCCATAGCGTTTATTTATACGTTCTCGTAGTATGTTACTTAGATAGCGGTTATGGAAACGCTAAGAAAGTAAGTGTTATGCAAGTATATGCACTCCAATAACACTTCTATAAACGTTATTGAAGTTGTATTTTAAAATTAAACTTTCTTTCCAGTTCTATATAGTGGGTTTTCTGCACAATTTAAAAATGCTAATTTGAATAAATTTTTACCTGTAATTTCGTAGACAATAAATCCATAACAAAAAAAAGTAGACTAACATATATATAATCATATTACTTAAGTACAATTGAAATAAGTTTCAAAAATCAAACCCTGTCATAAACCGTGAAAGATCTCTTCATTAAAATTCTAAATATTTTAAGTTGAGTTTCCAAGGATTTGCTTCTAACATACAAAACTACTTTATCAGCAATTTGTTTTTGAAAAACCGACTGTAGAAGTAGCCTGCCCAATTTTTCTAGAAGCTGACCATCTTATCACGAGGATAGGTCTTCAACTTCGGGGAATGGGTAAACTATTCGTCAACAAAATTATAAAAACATTTAGATCATGTGCAAAAATATACTAGCAAAAACATTAAAACTACTAGCAAAAACAGAAAAAATACATACATTAACATCAATTGTTGTTTCATTCCTGCATATTATATCCTCGATAAAGCATCTGACATAATAGGCGCAATATATGCCATCATCCGTAGCCTACTTCGGGCACCGCAAAATAGAGCATTTCCAACCATCAAAGTTCAGAATAGTTCTAGAGTTGCACCTTTTAAGAATTACAATCTTTAGTAAATTAACAGCAGGAAAGCTAATTCACAGAAAAGCATAACATCCTCATCGACAATCATAACAACCTCAAAGCAGTTCTTAAATTCTAAATCATTATAGATGTCCATTAAGGATTCTTTCAAAAGCTTATCAGGAGGATAACTATCAGAATCGTAATAGAGAGGCACAAAGTATAAAACAATGTATTTTCCTGCCAACTGTTCAGCCGTGACCTGCAATACATTAAGTAAAGATAATCAGCTAACAAGTTAAATCTGGTCTCACCTTCATTACGACTACATTTGGAGAATATAGAATACAAAGTCAAATTCACATTGGTGGGGGAAATCTTAAATTTACTTGAGCCATTTTGTGCATAAAGCAAGAAACAACAAAGTAAAAGTTACATACATGGTATTATAAATCGAAATGTAAAAAATATGATCAAAGTGAGAATTTGATAATGGTACAAGTTGTACAGCGTACCGGTCGGGGATCTTTATATCTAATGAGACAATTTTTGTCTTTGGTGAACAAAATTCTGATATATATATTAACAACATCTCATTGTTTAAGTTTTGTCTGTTTCTCCGAAACACATTCACTGCCTGTTTCTGATTCTTCTGAGTGGTAATACATACATCGAGGGTGGTTGGCAGTCCATCTATATTCCAAACCATGAATAAAAAATAGATTACAACAAAAAGAAACACACTATTATGTATTTTCATAATTATGACTCGTTTGTAAAAATTGCTAGCCAAAAACAAACCAATTCAACAACAGGAAAGCTAATTCACAGAAAAAAAATAGAACAAACAGAGTTCAGACTCAAGAACTCGAATGGCAGAAAAACAATTTGCTCACTACCGAAACAAACCAGAGACATTCAAATTGCTGCAAACCAGAAAAAACTCAGCACCATTATACTACTCAGAAAACCAGAAAATGGGAAAAGAAAATGCAGCAAACGCAGACTAAACAGTAACTATGAAACATAAGACAACGGCTGTACTAAACACTAAAACTCAAACAACGACACAATAAACCAACACTCAAACAAATTAGAACAAAATCACGAACAGCAAACTCCAACAAATGGCAAACTGCATACTCAACTCGTCAAAAACAGAGAATCAAAACATTACGATAAACAAGTACAGAACAAGTTTGGTTTGTTTAGGCTTTGTACATGAAACAAAAACAAAAATTAATTAACATGAATTAATTAAAAAAATACCTAATTAATCTCCAACTACACGCATAATACCTAATTTGTTATGCAGCAAATACACACATAATACCTAATTTGAACGAAAATAACACAAAATAACAATACCTTGTGAAGAGAAATGCCCAAATTTGAACACCCAAATTAGAGAGAAACACCCAAAATTGAACTACCCTAATTAGAGAGAAACGCCCAAATTAGAGAGAAATCGCTAATGAAGAAGATGAGTCGCCCAAATTTGAAGTATTTTGTTCCCCCTTTCTGTCTCTCTCGGTCCACAAAAACCCTAACCCAAGCCCATCTCAGTAAGAACTCTGATAAATTTGAAGTAATGATGAAATCGTTGATGAATTTGTTATGAAGGCCGATGAAAGCAAGGCCAAGAGAAACAGATCTGATAAACTCTGTACGTAATCGAAATGGGAAATGTTTTTACTTATCTGGATAATAATAAAATGATATTAAAACTACTTGGGATACATCTACTACAATAACGTTTTTTTAAGCACTATGGAAGTATCAATAATTAAAAAATAAATAAAACAAAATTACTTAAAATATATTACCTTAGCATAGCGTTTCATTTAAACATCATAGAAGTGTACACTTCCATAGCGTTTGTATAAAAAAACGCTATCGTAACATTTTTCCTTTATTATTTTAATTTTTCTTATTTTTCAATAGTTACTTGCATAACGTTTATTATAAAAAACGCTATGCAAGTGTTCTACTTACATAGCGTATGATAAAAACGCTATTGAAGAACCATCTTCCAAGCTCAAATTTGTAGTAGTGAATAGTTACCATTCGAACATATGTATGGCACCTTATGAAGCTTTGTACGGAAGGAAGTGTAGATCACCGTTATATTGGGATGAAGTAGGAGAAAGAAAGATACTAGGACCGGAATTACTTCAACAAACTAAGCAAGCAACCGAGGTTATTCGAAAAAGGTTAGTTGCAGCTCAAGACCGACAGAGGAAGTATGCAAATCAAAAGAGGAAAGACAAAGCATTTGAAGTGGGAGATAAAGTGATGCTAAAAGTTTCACCTTGGAAAGGAGTAATGAGATTCGGAAAGAAAGGCAAGTTAAGCCCCAGATATATAGGACCTTTTGAGATTCTTAAGAAGATAGGACCACTAGCTTATCAATTGGCCCTACCTCCAGACCTTCAGCATATCCACGATGTGTTTCATGTTTCTGCGTTAAGAGAGTACCATTCTGATTTCAGGCACGTTATAACCTACGAACCAGTGGAAATTCGTCCAGATTTGACCTACGAAGAAAAGCCAGTAGAGATCCTAGATTACAAAGTGCAAGAGTTAAGAACTAAGAAAGTGAATTTAGTGAAAGTACTTTGGAGGAACCACCAAGTTGAGGAAGCCACGTGGGAATTAGAAAGCGAAATGCGGAATAAATATCCTGAATTGTTTAGTGCATAGTTTTGATTCCGAGGACGGAATCCTATAAGGGGGGAAGACTGTAATAACCATGAATTTTCGAAATAGATTTTATTTATTTTGAGCCGAATTTTTTTTTAAAAAAAAAGTTTTGTTTTAATTAGTAAACTCGGGAGAAAACGAGGTTATTATCACTGATTGAAAGAAAGAGACACCTTGCACTTCACAAAAATCGGTTGAAAACAAGGCCCTTGTTTTCAGGGCATTATTATTTTGACTGCACATTCTTGATTCTTAAAATGTGTTAAACACCAAATAAACACACCCACCTTTCTTTTTTTAATTACAATACCATAACTTTGTCTCTTTAAAACAGAAAAGAAAACCGGGCCATTTAGTTTCACCCAAACAGATATAACACCTACACAGCTCATGTCTCTTTTTGTTTAACCAAAATCTCTATCCATATATTTACATACGCACGAACACAAGTCCTGCCTCTTTGAACCAAAAACCAAAACCGGACTTTGATTTCTTTTGACAAATCCATTCATATATTCATAGCAGGTAGTTTAACTTCTATTTTTCTTTTCTTCGATTCATTGTTATGCTTGTATTGTTGGGTTTTGTGTCTAGTTTATTCCGATTGTTTCGGTTGTATAGAATTGTTTTGTTGTGTGGTGTTCGACGGCGGCGGGAGAGAAAACGGTGAGGGAGAGAAGAGATTGAGGTGGAGTTTGTGAGTGGTGGTTTTCGGTGATTGTATTGTTCGGTTGTGTGTATATTTCGATTGGGTGTTGCCATTGATGTGGTTCGACTAGGAGTTATAAGGGGAGATGGAGAGGTGAGGAATGGGTGAGTGTAGGTTGTGGGTGTGATGGGTAGTCGGTTTTGGTCGAAGAACTGGCGTGGTTGTTGGTGTTGGTGGTTTCGACGGAGGGAGAGGGTGGAGAGATAAGGAGAGTGGAGAGATAAGGAGAGAGGAGGGGAGAGATTGTGAGAGAGATTGGATACAGGGGAGAGAGAGAGGGAAAGAGAGAGAGAGAGAGAGAGAGAGAGAGAGAGTGAGAGAGAGAGAGAGAGAGAGATGGGCGAGAGAGAAATTGATGAAGGAGACTGGGAGAATTAGTCGAGGAAGAAGTAGGGGAGGGGGAAGGAACAGGTGGGGCCCACACGGTGGGACCCACACTGATGTGTAGTTATTGTTATATATAATAAAATATTAACGTAGATGTTCGGGTTTTATAATCGGGATTTTTGTCAAACGAATAAAACGGGATTCAATAAGTTTTGTTAAAAATGGAATATTAATTAATTTGGTTAGTAATTAATAATTTATTTAAAACGGTTTAGTTAATTAATTAATTAAATAAGATTTTAGATATAATTTAGAATTATTGATTTTATTAATTAAATAGAATTATTTAGAGTTTTAAACATAATTTAGAAATTTATTAATTGAGTAATTAAGTAGTAATATTTTGTGATTGTGAAAACAAATTAGAGATTTTTTAATTTGTCAATAAAAGGGGTATAATTGTGATAAAATAGAGTTAAATATGATTTTAATCTAATAATTAATATTTTCAGATTATTTTATTAACCGGATCGAGTCGGATTTAATTTAGGGATTTTAAAATTTGTTTTATATTATTAATGAGTTTAGTAAATTAGAATTTGTGAGATTTCTTAAAAATTAGAATTCTTTGATAATTAGTTTAAAAATGAGAATAATAAATATGGATTTAAATTGAATAAAAAGGGATGTTTGAATTTTTCATTTTGAGTAAGAATTTAGATTTCCAAATATTAAAATAGGATTTATTTTCGAGATTTGATTCCTGAGATCGAAGAGAGATTTATTTAACCGGGGATTAGTTTCTGTTAATTCCTCGAGAGATATTTTATTATTATATTATTATTAATTAGATTATCGGATCGGGAGTATTTTATTCTGAACAATCGCTCACGTATTTCTGGTTGCCATTTTTAGAGAATAATTCTCGAGACGTAGATCGACGCCAAGTTCACGGGTAGAGTATATATTTTAGCTTCATTCATTCGTACTTCGAGATCGAGGCAAGTTCGTTCTTACCCTAACTTTTGGAAACTGTGAATTTCTGTTCGTGTTGTTTAATTCCTTAATTATTTTTGAGATATTATATATTGAGATTATCTGCTGCTCTATATGATGCAATAATTTCTTTTGAGAATTATTTCTTGTTAAATATTATTATATTGTCAAGTTAGTTTATTTGAGAATTATATTCCCTATAAGCGTAGAAACAATTTAGTTGATATCGGGTCGATCTCATTAATTCGAGACGACTATTATTTTAATTCAGTGAAACTAATCTCATTCGTCCGAGATAGTTAAATTTATTCTTTTCGATTGAATTTATTGTACAAATTCAATCGTTATTTATTGATTATCTTTTAGTTAGTTCCTCGTTCGAACTAATCGATAGGAGTTTAAAATTATAATTATTAGAGATTTTTATTCGTCGATCAAGTGAAAAATATTCTATCTAAACGTTCATCAATGTTGAGTATTATAAATATTGAGAAGTACTATTTGTTCAGTACGACTCCCAATTACTTTAATCTTAGGACTATTCTCATAGATTCGAGATAGTCGATTTTATTGTCAAGGTTTGGCATTTTGTTCATGTCAACCGATAAATTATTATTGAGAATTTACATCAGTCTATTGTTCGGATTGGTGGTAAAATCGAGTCATACTGGCAGTTCGCCAGATTTGTAAATATTTTCTTAAAAAAGTTATCTCAAGTTATCTGTACCCCAAATATTCGGGAATTCTGTATTCTACTGGTCAATTTTGGGCAAGAGGCCCATTATAGAGAAAGAGAGACTCGTGTACCGTTTTACGGACCCGAGAATATTTAGGCATTCCTTGCCTTGGTTGAATTGATAACCATTATGATGCTAGCATTCATACATACATATTATAGTTGATATCGTATTGTAGCCGTGATCGGGCGAAGTGCGATGTCATCGGAGGCCGGTATTCTTGGTTGGTTAGTTGATCGCCCCACCGAGATACAGAGAGGTGGAAGACCAGTTCATTCTTAAATCATGTGTTATCAGAGTTATATCAAATGAGTTATCGAGTATTCTGTTTTGAGATGAGTTTGAGCCTTTCGAGTATGATATTTTCGAGATGAATTTGAGTCAAATCTTATTGTGATTTTCAATATTAAAAATTTGGAGTACTTATTTCGGTAAACCTTATTATATTTATATACCGAGCGAGAAGAGAACTTGCTGAGCACTATAGTTGCTCATTCTTGCTTTACAATATTTTGTTCAGCTGTCAAGACGGAAGGAGGCGAGACGTCCAGCCAGGGCTATAAAGGCAAAGGGAAAGCGCAAGGCTATGGCGACAATAATTAGAAGATCCAGATGGAATCTTTGTATTTCTACTGTTGTGAACTTTTGTAATATATTATTTCGAGATGTATCAAGTTGGTTTGTACTATGTTGTGAAGACGATCTTGGACCTGCGGAGTGGGACATTTTATGCTCCGTTGTAATAAAATTTGGTATTGTTATTGCGTTATCATATTGAGACAATGTGACGACCCGAGTCCTCGGACAGGGTGGATTTGGGGGCGTTACAATATTATCTTCAGGCAACGCTTTTAGACAAAGCCGTGGTGTATGTTAGACAACAGTTTATTGGAAGTGTTGTTGTATGGAACATCAGACAATGTGTCTCAAATACCGTTGTCAGAAGGAAATTTGATAGAAATGGTTATTAGCATTGTGAGATAAATGGGTATCATACAACAGAGCAGAATACCGTTGTTTGAACATCCTCTTTAGAAGACGGTTATAAACATCGGTATAATAACTGTTGTCTGTTTAGTAAGGATAAAACGTAGAATAACCGTTGTTTAATGGTTTTATAAAACTGTTGTCTGAACTGGAAAATTTGAATTGAAATGGGTGGGAAATAATGAAATGTTTGGTGGGAATAATGAAATTATTTGAATTGAATTTAGTGGGAAATAATGAAAATTTTGAATTGGATTTGGTGGGAAATTATAAAATATTCAGACAACGGTTTTCTGATAAAAAAACTGTTGTGTGATAGTAAGCACAACAATGGCTTTTCGTAAAAACCGTTGTGTAATGTTTAACACTTTTAAATCATTAAATAACAGTTTGCGTGTTTTACTACGTTTTTGTTAAAATCTCTTAAAACCCGACCTTTTTATTTTTTGATTATTTTTTCCCAACACTAAAATGAGTGTTTATTAACATTAGTACGGTTCGATCTTCGAAAAAATCATTCGAAAAATTATTCAATAAATTTGGATCTTGCCCCGTTACAAGAAGCAACACTATTAATTTACTACGTTTTTGTTAAAATCTCGTACAACCCGACCTTTTATTTTTAGATTATTTTTTTCCAACACTAAAATGAGTGTTTACTAACATTCGTATGGTTCGATCATCGAAAAAAACATTCTAAAAAATTATAGTGTGAATCTAGATCGTGCCCCGTTATAGGAAGCATGTATCACTTCTACTACGTTTTTGTTAAAATCTCGTACAACCCGACTTTTTTATTTTTTCGATTATTTTTTGCCAACACTAAAATTAGTGTTTACTAACATTTGTACGGTTCGATCGTCGAAAAAAACATTCAAAAAAAATTATTCAGTGAATCTGGATCGTGCCCCGTCACAAGATGCATCACTTTTAATTTACTACGTTTTTGTTAAAATCTTCTACAAACCGACCTTTTTATTTTTAAATTATTTTTTATCAACACTAAAATGAGTGTTTAATAACATTCGTACGGTTCGATCATCGAAAAAAACATTCAAAAACATTATTCAGTGAATCTGGATCGAGTCCCGTTACAAGAAACATCACTTTTCCTACGTTTTTGTTAAAATCTCATACAACCCGACCTTTTTATTTTTCAATTATTTTTTCCCAACACTAAAATGGGTGTTTATAAACATTCGTACGGTTAGATCATCGAAAAAAGCATTCAAAAAAATTATTCAGTGAATCTGGATCATGCCCTGTTATAGGAAGCATATATCACTTCTAATACGTTTTTGTTAAAATCTCGTACAACTCGACCTTTTTATTTTTCAATTATTTTTTCCCAACACTAAAATGAGTATTTACTAATATTCGTACGGTTCGATCGTTGAAAAAAATATTCAAAAAAATTATAGTGTGAATCTGGATCGTGCCCCGTTATAGGAAGCATATATCATGTTCGTGTTTGTATCCGATAAAGTTCCTGAAATAGTTGTGGGTGATCCCGGGAGATTCTGCCAAAATGAGTTGGAGTTCTTTGGAGAAAATCCAATGAACCAAGTGTTGATTGTTTGGCTTGCTTTGATGCTGCTGTGTCTTGATCACTCAACTGCTTGTCAGATGGTACTGCTCGGTTTATATTTGAAGGCTGCTATCTAAGGTAAGTAGAACGTTTTCAGTCTGCTTAATTTATGTGCGCAAGGAGACGTATGTTAATTGCTCCTTGAGGTCCCCTGTATTCACAAGTTGTTATGAAGGGAAGAAAATACCCAGAACTTTTTGGCTCATTTATCTCAGTGAATAATACTTGAACAGAGTGATTCGTTCAGAATTTGGTTATTAGTTAACTAAAATGATCTAAAATTTCTAATTAGGAGAGACAAAGTGAAATAACACCCAAAAAAAATAAATGAGAAGGATTGTCTAATTGGCTATACAGTACACGTTCTTGAAATGTTTACAGTTATTGTTACACTGTGCTAGACTTGCACAATTTATCTTCTACTGGTTCATCTTTTCTGCATAAAAATAACCACTGTATACTTGCATTCTTGGGTTTAAGGTACGAGGCAGAGGACTTCTACAGGGTCGCTACTCTTCCAGGCAATACATGGAAATGCAGCCCTAATCAAAGGTCTCCCTTTCTTCTCATTTACCGGTTCTAAGGGACTGCCTCAATAACCAGAGCTTATTGATCATGCAGGACTTGATTTTGCTGTATATATTCGGATCTACCTTCTCGGGTGAGTTATAAGTATTGTTACACTTCTGTTCATATTAATTTTTGGACCACTGTTCGCTATTTTCTCTACGCAAGTATATGCAGTCCAAAAGCAATATAGGGAAATAAGGATCGTTCCCACGAAGACTTGGTGTATTTAAGTAAATATGTTTATTCAACAACGTTCGGTTAATTATAGAAGCGTGAATAACGAAATGGTTGGTTTGTTCAAATCACAATTAATTAATGAAATAACGACTAAAAATTAATATGATAAAGATTTTATATATGAGATAAACATGGGATTCTAATTTCATTATTTATTTCATTTAGAATTGATGCCTTAATGTCAAGTGATTCTGATAATTATGAAAGCTAGCCGGGAACACGAAACTAATATAAGCGCCTTTCAGCCTTAACTTATATCAAACCATACAAACATCCACTTAAAAAGATAGAAGTTGCGTGGACACCATTTATGTCTAGACCCTATATGTCTATAAGATTTGAAAACATAACTGGTTTACGAATAAATTCTTTATTTTTGGCTACACAGGGCGATGTGATCCAAAACCCTACCACTAATCGTAATTATATATGAAAATTACGAACCTGTGCTACCATGGCAAATTCTAAATTCTCAAATCCACTTTCGCATTCATTAAGAATTAATAATTTAGATGATAGCTACGCATCTAATAAATTAAGCACAACCACGTTAGGCAATCGGAAATTTTTATCATAACACAATTTATTAAGGCATCGAATTACTAAATTACGTAAATAAATCCATTAGAATCCCATGACGACGATTAGTTCATAATTAAACGAATCGTCATCATGGGATTAATTGAAATCATAATAATAATAATAATAATAATAATAATAATAATAATAATAATAATAATAATAATAATAATAATAATAATAATAATAATAACAATAATACTAATAACAACAATAATAAAACTAAATTAAAGATTACGATAAATTAAATATGAAAATTATAAGAGTTTAGAAACTAAAACCGAAATAATTTCCACTTGCAAGAAACGAGCACTCCGATAATTCCCTGTAAAATAAGAAATTAGAAAATAAAACCGAAATAGCTTCCACCGAAAGAGAAGAGCACTCCAAATAATTCCCGTAATTTCTTCAACCAAAATAACACTTATACTAAATTTGCTAAAAATTAAAGTGTTTAAAAACAAAGCTTAAAATTTACAAGAACAAGAGAGAATACAAGAGAGAAAATTTGCTCTCCAAAATGTTGTGTCATTCTAAGCTTGAGACTACCCCTATTTATACTACATCTTAGCACACAAAAATAATAAAATAAAAATCAAAAGAATTAAAAAGAAATCAAAAGAAATAAAAAAAATGAAAAGAAAAATATACAACACAAATTAAAACAACACAGCCGAAAGAATTCAATCAACACCCACTACCAAACTGCATTATCATTCCTGCATTGGCCACTCAGCAAATCAGCACAGCCGCACGCATGGAGCGTGCATGCCACGCGCGCAAAACAGCCTAGGAGACAGGCGCGTGAAGGCCACGCAGTGATTAGGCGCGTGTGCAGTTCAGAAAAACTGGCCGACAGCTCTTTTGCAAAATGACACAAATCCTCTATCTTTTAATTTCTTTAATGCCGACAGCCATTATTCTTGCTACTTTAGTGCACCACCTGCTAAATCATGCTCGCCCACTTGTTTAGCTTTTATTATTTTTTGTAGTTTTTTCTTCTTCTTTTTTCCTTTTGCTAATTCAACTTTCATAACAAAATATATTTAATTAATAAATAATTAATTTAATTTCAAAATTATAAAAATAAATATCTAATATTATTAGATATTTATAAATATAATTTTCTAATTAAATAAAGTATTTATTAATTAAATATATTTTCAAGTCCCAAGCTGCGGTAAATTGAGGGCCAAAAACCGGACTTCTTTTCCTTAACGAAAAATATATCAATTCCAATCGGGCTTTTCTCTTTAAGAATATACCACTTTCCATCTTTTTGTGATAATTCTATTTTCTCAATGCTCGTTCAGGTGCAAATTACGGTCTCTTGAGGATCTGAAACCAGACTCTTTTTGCTTGGAAAAAAATATATCAATTCCAACCGGGATTTTCTCTTTAAGAATATATCACTAAGAATTTCTTTATGATAATTCTTTTTCCTCATAGCCCGTCCACTTGATAAAATTGAGATAGAAATCCACCGTTTTTAGCCTTTTATCGCCTAGATACCTGAATTTGCGAGTTCTGCACAACAAATAATTAAACAACAAAAACGAATTAAAAGACACAACATATTTAAGGATAAACCATCAATATAGGTCCATTTAGCGCATAATAAGTGGATATAAAATCCACTTATCACACCCCCAAACTTAAACTGAAGCTTGTCCTCAAGCGAAAACAAACTCATCTACCTCTAAATGCATGAATGCAACTGACGCAAAGATCCCATAGGCAAAGCAAATAACCAATTTAGCAGAGTGTCTCAGAGAATGTGATAACTCCAAATAGAGATCGACTAAAAATCAGCATATTAACATTTACAAGTACAGAAACGTGCGTGTGTGCAATACTCATCAGAATTACTCTTAGCACTAGATCAAAACCATACATATTCTTCGTCATAACAATCACAAGTTTATAAATAGAATGGACGCTAGACACTTCATAACCTAGAAACACCTCTATCATCATTTGAGTTAGACAGGAATTCATGCTTTATTAACAACTATGACGCATAATACTATACACAACACACATGCTTATTTGACCGTGCAATGGATGAGACCCCAAAAGGCTTATACAATAATACCCATATAGCGAGCGTTAGGTTAGTGGATCCCAGACCGGAAAAGTCTTAGGTCACTAGGCACAAAGTCCCCTCGTACTTAATTGCTCGAGTATTAAAGAGCTCATCCTGATCAATTTTGCATACATACTCACAAACACTCTTTTCTTTTTCTTTTTTTTTTTATATATTTTTTTTTCATTTTTTTTATGCAATTTGGAATGAGAATTCTCAGCTCCAACCCTAGACTACTCATATAAATATGAGCTGGCTACTAGCCAATTGACACCTATCCATTATTAACAAATACACACAAACTAGCTAGCATGAACCCTGGTTTCCCCCAAACTTATATTTAGTGATTCTACGCTATCAAGGGAATAAAGAAAATTCCAAATATAATCAGGTGATTAAATTTCAACAACCAAACAAGCATGACCTTAACCTAGCCCAAAAGTAACCTATGAGTTGTGTAAGATTGTGTTTTTGCAACATGCACGTCAATTCATAAGTATTTAAATCAGCCCTCTATTCATCATTAACACACTCAAATTCATCATTGACTACTAAACGGAATCACCAAGCGCTACGGGATCAAGGAAAATATGATATGCAACTAATCATGATTATGCAATTTTTTTTTTATGAATTATATGAAATTATACTAGCATGGTATATTATGAAACTATATGCATACTATGACTCAATTAATCAATTATCCTAAATCACCCCCAAACTTAAAATATTCAATGTCCTCATTAAAGGTATAGATAAAGGATAAACGAGAACTCCCCTAACTGTTGGCATCGTCACCCTCCTCGGGTGGTGAATCAAGTGGTGGAAATGAGCTCTAAACTGAAACTAATCCTGCAACTCGCCAATGACCTGCAAACTGAACAAAATCACACAAAATCAAACCACACATAAAAACACCAAACCTATGGGTTGCCTCCCACGAAGCGCTTGTTTATTGTCGCTAGCTTGACGATTATACTGAGAATCATGTGGTGGCCAACTCGGTGGTGTCTGCCTCAAGGTTCACCGTGTCACCAAAATAGGGCTTCAATCTCTGCCCATTCACTTTGAATGATTGATCGGGTGATTTCTCAAAGATTTCCACCGCTCCGTGTGGAAACACAGTTTTGACAACAAATGGCCCTGACCATCTCGACTTGAGCTTCCCTGAAAACAATCGAAGACGAGAGTTGAACAGCAAGACTAACTGACCGGGAACGAATACCTTTTGAATAAGATGACGATCATGCCATCGTTTCACTTTCTCCTTATAGAGCTTATTGTTCTCATATGCCTGCAATCGAAACTCGTCCATCTCGTTGAGTTGCACCATCCTTTTCTCACCTGCGGCCTTAAGATCAAAATTTAGCTTCTTCAAAGCCCAATAAGCTTTGTGTTCCAATTCTGCCGGTAAATGGAAAGCTTTCCCATAGACAAGCTGAAATGGTGACATGCCCAAGGGTGTTTTATATGCTGTACGATAAGCCCATGCGGCTTCATCGAGTTTCAAAGACCAGTCCTTTCTCGAAGGACTCACCACTTTTTCCAGAATGCGTTTAATCTCGCGATTAGATACCTCGGCTTGGCCATTGGTTTGCGGGTGGTATGCCGTAGCTACCCGGTGGTTGATGTTGTACTTTGCCAAGAGATTAGTAAACTTGCGATTGCAAAAGTGAGTACCTTCATCGCTTATGATTACTCGAGGAGTGCCGAATCTTGTGAAGATGGTCTTGTGAAGGAAATTGAGCACGACATTGGCATCATTGGTCGGAAGTGCCTTGACTTCAACCCATTTGGAAACATAATCAACGGCCAGCAAGATGTATTGGTTGTTACATGAGGAAATGAATGGTCCCATGAAATCGATGCCCCAAACATCGAAGATTTCCACTTCTAGCATTATATTGAGGGGCATCTCATCCCTCCAAGATATGTTACCAACACGCTGACAACGATCACACTTCAGCACAAACTGATGGGCATCCTTAAAAAGGGATGGCCAATAAAATCCCGCTTGAAGAATTCGATTTGCGGTCTTTTCACTTCCATAATGGCCACCATATGTCGTGGCGTGATAATCCCTTAGAATAGCCTCTGTTTCACTGTATGGCACACATCTCCTAATCACCTGATCTGCTCGTTGTTTAAACAGATATGGTTCGTCCCAACGATACCATTTGACTTCATGCAAGAATTTCTTTCTTTGTGCAAAAGAGAGCTCGGGAGGAATGACTCGACTCACCAGAAAGTTCACAATGTCTGCAAACCAAGGCTCTTCTTCTTGTATCCCAAACAACTGTTCATCAGGAAAGGATTCATTAATGACGGTTTTGTCTTGGGATGTCTTCCCAAGGTCTTCGAATCGTGAGAGATGGTCGGCTACTTGGTTTTCTGTCCCTTTTCTATCCTTGATTTCCACATCGAATTCTTGCAGCAGAAGAATCCATCGAATTAACCTAGGTTTGGAGTCCTTTTTAGAGAGCAGATATCTGATAGCCGCGTGATCAGTGTACACAGTCACCTTCGTGCCAAGCAAGTATGAACGGAATTTTTCAAAACCATAAACTATGGCTAATAGCTCCTTCTCAGTGGTAGTGTAGTTTAATTGAGCATCGCTGAGGGTTTTGCTTGCATAATAGATGATATGAAACATTTTATTTTTCTTTTGGCCAGGAACGGCCCCAACTGCGTAATCGCTAGCATCACACATCATAGCGAAAGGCTCACTCCAATCTGGAGCAATGATCACGGGTGCTGAAATCAATTTCTTCTTCAGAGTCTCGAACGCTGTAAGACATGCTTGGTCAAATTTGAAATGAATATCTTTTTCCAGCAGCTGACACAAAGGTTTGGAAATTTTTGCGAAGTCCTTGATAAAACGCCTGTAGAAACCGGCGTGCCCTAGGAAACTGCGAATCCCTCGCACTGAATTAGGTGGCGGCAGCTTTTCAATATCTTCTATCTTTGCTCTGTCTACTTCTAGACCCTTCCTTGACACCTTGTGCCCGAGAATAGTTCCTTCTTGTACCATAAAGTGGCACTTCTCCCAATTGAGCACTAGGTTAGTTTCCACGCATCTTTTCAACACCGAGCCAAGATTTTGCAAGCATTCATCAAAAGATAGACCGAATACAGAGAAGTCATCCATGAAGACTTCTACAGTCTTGCCAATCATGTCTAAGAAGATGGCCATCATGCACCTTTGAAAAGTACCAGGTGCTCCACACAAGCCAAAAGAAACCCGCCGAAAGGCGAAAGTGCCGAACGGGCATGTAAATGTTGTTTTCTCCTGATCCTCAGGAGCAATGCAAATTTGATTATATCCAGAATACCCATCCAGGAGGAAGTAATAATCATGGACGGCTAGTCTATCCAGCATCTGATCAATGAAAGAAAGGGGAAAATGATCCTTCCTTGTGGCTTTATTCAACTTCCGGTAGTCCATGCAGATTCGCCAACCGGTGACTGTGCGAGTAGAGATGAGTTCATTCTTTTCATTGGTAATCACAGTCATGCCTCCCTTCTTCGGCACACATTGCACTGGACTCACCCATGCACTGTCAGAAATGGGATAGATAATCCCTGCATCCAGCCACTTGATAATTTCTTTCTTCACTACCTCCTTCATAAGAGGATTTAGCCGCCTTTGATGCTCCACTGTTGGTTTACTGCCTTCTTCCAATGGAATTTTATGTTGACAATAAGCTGGGCTGATGCCTTTGATATCCGCTAGGGTCCAACCAATGGCTGTTTTGAATTCCCTCAGGACTCTTAAAAGCTTGTCTTCCTCAGAGTCTGAAAGGTTAGCAGATATAATCACAGGTAAGGCAGATGATTCACCAAGAGAAGCATACTTTAAGTGATTAGGAAGTGGTTTGAGCTCTAGAGTTGGAGCTTCCTCGATAGAAGGTTTCATTTGCTGATGCGGCCCTTTTAGTTCTGGCAGATCCAATGATTCAGCTGGTCTTTCAAATTTTCTTTGCCACGGCAAAGCATCCAGATATTGCAATTGTTCATCTATGTCATCTTCATCTAATGAATACCTTCTACTAAGGGCCTTTTCCAAAGTGTCATTCATGAACATGTGATCCAACTTTTCTTGTACCGTAGACTTAATCAAGTCTACTTTCAGACACTGTTCTTCTTCTGTTGGAAACTTCATGGCTTTAAAAACGTTGAAAGTGACATTTTGATCATGCACCCTCATTGTAAGTTCCCCCTTTTGGACATCGATCAAAGTCTGCCCCGTTGCTAAGAATGGTCTACCAAGAATGATAGGAATCTTCTTGTCCTCTTCAAAATCCAGTATGACAAAATCAGCTAGAAAGATAAGTTTGTCTACTTTCACTAGGACATCTTCAACAATTCCCCGAGGATAAGTGATAGAGCGATCAGCTAACTGAAGTGACATGTTCGTCGGGTTTGGCTCAGGAAGGCCAAGTTGTAAGAAAACTGAGTATGGCATGAGGTTGATGCTTGCTCCTAAATCACATAAACATTTGTCAAAAGACAAATTCCCAATGGTGCATGGTATGGTGAAACTTCCAGGATCTTTTAGCTTATGAGGTAACTTTTGTTGCAATACCGCACTACACTCTTCTTTCAAAGCAACAGTTTCTAAGTCCTCAAGTTTTACTTTTCTCGATAGAATGCCCTTCATGAACTTGGCGTAACTCGGCATTTGTTCCAGGGCTTCAGCAAATGGAATGTTGATATGTAATTTCTTAAAGACTTCAAGAAATTTGCCAAACTGCTTGTCCAGTTTCTGTTTTTGCAAACGTAGAGGAAATGGCGGAGGTGGATAGACATGCTCTTCTACTTCTGTCTGTGCAAGGACTGATTCTTTAGGAGGTGGTACACTTTCTTCTACCTCCGTGCTTGAAATTGGAGCCTTACCTTTGTCCTCGGTATCTCCCACGTTCACTGTTTCTTCATCGGGCAGAATTCTTTTTGCTCTTTCCAATTCAGTGCCTTCTGTGACTTTTCCCGATCTTAAAGTGATGGCTTTAATGTGCTCTTGGTTGTTCTTTCTCCCCGGATTAGCTTCAGTATCACTGGGGAGTGTTCCTTGTGGTCGGCTCATCATGAAACTAGCGAGTTGTCCCAATTGAGTTTCCAGATTTTTAATAGAAGCCGCTTGGCTTTTGGACGCCAACCTCAACTCCTCCAATTCTGCCTTTTCACTAGAAGATGATTGCCCAGAATTCCCATAGGATTGTTGTTGAAATCCTGGGGGTTGAAATTGTCGTGGGGCATATTGTTGCTGATATTGGTGCCCCTGCTGTTGCTGGAATCCAGATGGATTATATGGCCTAACTCCAAACTGCTGATTTTGAAATTGTTGGTAGGGCTGATTTGATTGTTGTGCTCCTCCTTGATTATTGCTCCAACTGAAATTTGGATGATTTCGGTTGTTCGGATGGTAGGAATTTGGAGCCGGCTGTTGCTGTCTTTGGAAATTGCTTACGAATTGAACCGACTCGTTTGAGATGGCACATTGGTTTGATTCATGTGCGCCCGCACACAAGTCACAAACACTAGCAACTTGATGAAATCCTTGTGCTGTCAAAGAGTATATTTTCAAGTTCAAAGCCTCTATCTGAGCTGCTAAGGAAGTGGCTTTGTCGACATTAAGAATTCCTGCTACCCTCTATTGTGGCATCCTCTGAGTTGGATTTTGATATTCATTAGCTGCCATCATCTCGATAAGATCGTAGGCCTCCTCATAACTTTTAGCCCATAATGCTCCCCCTGAAGCTGCATCTACCATTGGCCTTGATTGTATTCCTAGTCCATTATAGAAGCAATTTATGACCATCCAATTTGGCATGCCATGATGAGGGCATTGTCGAAGCATTTCCTTGTATCTTTCCCACGCTTCACATAAAGATTCACCAGACTGTTGAGAAAATTGCGTGATAGCATTCCTTATAGCTGCAGTCTTTGCCATGGGGAAGAATTTGCTAAGAAACTTTTGAGCTAGATCAGCCCAAGTGGTGATAGATCCCGGTGGCAGAGAGTGTAACCAACTTTTGGCCTTGTCTCTTAAGGAAAACGGGAAGAGTCTCAACTTCACAGCATCATCTGACACATTGTTGAATCTAAATGTGTCGCATATTTCTATGAAGTTCCTGATGTGTAAGTTAGGATCTTCCGTTGCAGTTCCTCCGTACTGTACTTGATTCTGCACCATCTGAATAGTGCTGGATTTAATTTCAAATGTAGGAGCCGCAATTGCTGGACGAATGATACTTGACTGAATGTCATCAATCTTCGGTTGCGAGTAGTCCATTAAAGCCCTTGCTGCTGCAGGTGCAACTACTTCGGCTTCTCCGTCCATCTTGTGAGTATTTTCTAGTTTAAGTACTTGCTTGGCTTTTAATGCTTTAGCACGTGTTAGCATAAAAATCCAAGTATCTGAACACAAATAATCACTTCAAAATATAAGATCAAATGTTCAAGTCAAACAAATTAACTTCTATTGTAGTAAAACACATAAACAAAATAACACCGAGTCCTCGGCAGCGGCGCCAAAAACTTGTTCGCTATTTTCTCTACGCAAGTATACGCAGTCCAAAAGCAATATAGGGAAATAAGGATCGTTCCCACGAAGACTTGGTGTATTTAAGTAAATATGTTTATTCAACAACGTTCGGTTAATTATAGAAGCCTGAACAACGAAATGGTTGGTTTGTTCAAATCACAATTAATTAATGAAATAACGACTAAAAATTAATATGATAAAGATTTTATATATGAGATAAACATGGGATTCTAATTTCATTATTTATTTCATTTATAATTGATGCCTTAATGTAAAGTGATTCTGATAATTATGAAAGCTAGCCGGGAACACGAAAATAATATAAGCGCCCTTCAGCCTTAACTTATATCAAACCATACAAACATCCACTTAAAAAGATAGAAGTTGCGTGGACACCATTTATGTCTAGACCCTATATGTCTATAAGATTTGAAAACATAACTGGTTTACGAATAAATTCCTTATTTTTGGCTACACAGGACGATGTGATCCAAAACCCTACCACTAATCGTAATTATATATGAAAATTACGAACCTGTGCTAACATGGCAAATTCTAAATTCTCAAATCCACTTTCGCATTCATTAAGAATTAATAATTTAGATGATAGCTACGCATCTAATAAATTAAGCACAACCACGTTAGGCAATCGGAAATTTTTATCATAAAACAATTTATTAAGGCATCGAATTACTAAATTACGTAAATAAATCCATTAGAATCCCATGACGGCGATTAGTTCATAATGAAACGAATCGTCATCATGGGATTAATTGAAATAATAATAATAATAATAATAATAATAATAATAATAATAATAATAATAATAATAATAATAACAATAATAATAATAATAACAATAATAACAATAATAATAATAATACTAATAGTAAAAAAAACAGAATCGTTAAATCTAATGATTAGACATATTATATGATTAAATTAATTTAGCCAACAACATGTTGGTGCAGTGGTTGAGCCACTGGCCTCCTTTAAAGGAGGTCTGGGGTTCGACTCCTGCGTGTGCGTGAGTTTCTTAGTTTGTATTAGGTTTCCTTTCCTAATACTAAATTTATATTAAATTAAATGTCCATGAATATCATTAATTAAATTTATATTAAATTACTTAAATTATAATTTAAATAAAATATTATAAATAATGATTATCTAAAAATATAATTGTAACATAAAATAAAATTTATCACATATCAAAAGAAATCTATGCATCCAAGTTAGTTGAAGTTACATAATTGAGAACCAAACGAGGCTTGAATATTCATATTTTAATCCCCTATTTGTGCATATTTTTTTCAATATCTATTACTATATCTTAAACTTCAACACAAGCTAAAAATTATCAATAAAATGGTTATAAAATTACTATTTTAGCAATAGTGCTAATCTTCTATAATATTATGTAAAAATGGAAGAACTTTTGTTAGTATTGTAAATCGAATCACAAACCATCTTCTTACAGGTATGTGATATCACTATGCTACATTCCTTTTTGAGTTTACTTTAAAAATCTTATTACATAAATTACGTTTTTATCACTTAATTTATTTTATTATTAATTTTAATTTTTTAATAAGTAAATTGTTTATTTATATTATTTATATAATTCTATTTTTTAAATTTTCATAAATTTATGTATCTATATATTCAATCATTTTTATTATACATATATATTTTTTATTAAATATTTATTAATTATATTTTTCTTTATATTTTATTAATTTACAAAATACAAGCTCTTTATAATTTATGTAAAAATGAAAGAACTTGTGTTAAAAAAATGCTTACAAACTCAACTGATGAAGATGAGCCTACTCAACTGATGAAGATGAGCCTACACTAGCTGAAAAAAGAAAAAAGAAAAATGCTTACACTAGCTGAAAATACAGGTTTTAAGTAAGAAAATACCTGAAATTCCGATTTTACCCCTCTAAAACTAACGTCTGTTAACCAAATTTGACGGAATGCAATCGGGTAATTAAAAAATTAAAGTTTGGCCATGCGGGTGTTCAGTATTATATGTTGGCCATTTTTATGCAAAACAATTATAGTTCAGGCCACTGTCGTGCAAAAAAGTCTACTAATAACAACAATAATAAAACTAAATTAAAAATTACGATAAATTAAATATGAAAATTATAAGAGTTTAGAAACTAAAACCGAAATAATTTCCACTTGCAAGAAACGAGCACTCCGATAATTCCCTGTAAAATAAGAAATTAGAAAATAAAACCGAAATAGCTTCCACCGAAAGAGAAGAGCACTCCAAATAATTCCCGTAATTTCTTCAACCAAAATAACACTTATACTAAATTTGCTAAAAATTAAAGTGTTTAAAAACAAAGCTTAAAATTTACAAGAACAAGAGAGAATACAAGAGAGAATATTTGCTCTCCAAAATGTTGTGTCATTCTGAGCTTGAGACTACCCCTATTTATACTACATCTTAGCACACCAAAATAATAAAATAAAAATCAAAAGAATTAAAAATAAATCAAAATAAATAAAAAAAATGAAAAGAAAAATATACAACACAAATTAAAACAACACAGCCGAAAGAATTCAATCAACACCCACTACCAAACTGCATTATCATTCCTGCATTGGCCACTCAGCAAATCAGCACAGCCGCACGCATGGAGCGTGCATGCCACGCGCGCAAAACAGCCTAGGAGACAGGCGCGTGAAGGCCACGCAGTGATTAGGCGCGTGTGCAGTTCAGAAAAACTGGCCGACAGCTCTTTTGCAAAATGACACAAATCCTCTATCTTTTAATTTCTTTAATGCCGACAGCCATTATTCTTGCTACTTTAGTGCACCACCTGCAAAATCATGCTCGCCCACTTGTTTAGCTTTTATTGTTTTTTGTAGTTTTTTTTTTTCCTTTTGCTAATTCAACTTTCATAACAAAATATATTTAATTAATAAATAATTAATTTAATTTTGAAATTATAAAAATAAATATCTAATATTATTAGATATTTATAAATATAATTTTCTAATTAAATAAAGTATTTATTAATTAAATATATTTTCAAGTCCCAAGCTGCGGTAAATTGAGGGCCAAAAACCGGACTTCTTTTCCTTAACGAAAAATATATCAATTCCAATCGGGCTTTTCTCTTTAAGAATATACCACTTTCCATCTTTTTGCGATAATTCTATTTTCTCAATGCTCGTTCAGGTGCAAATTACGGTCTCTTGAGGATCTGAAACCAGACTCTTTTTGCTTGGAAAAAAATATATCAATTCCAACCGGGATTTTCTCTTTAAGAATATATCACTAAGAATTTCTTTATGATAATTCTTTTTCCTCATAGCCCGTCCACTTGATAAAATTGAGATAGAAATCCACCGTTTTTAGCCTTTTATCGCCTAGATACCTGAATTTGCGAGTTCTGCACAACAAATAATTAAACAACAAAAACGAATTAAAAGACACAACATATTTAAGGATAAACCATCAATATAGGTCCATTTAGCGCATAATAAGTGGATATAAAATCCACTTATCAACCACAATGGAGCATTCTGTTATTTCCATTAGCCAAATATGTAAACTCAATAGTTAGGGAAAAACAAGCGATTACAGTAATGCATAAGAAAGCTGACTGCAGGCGAAAGTGCTACGCTACAATTAATTTATTTTACTTGTATCTTATTGACCATGTCATATATATTATGCAGTTTAAAGATCTTTGTTCCCATAAGGGTACTTGCTTTTGTGGTATTGGTGCCTGTAAATTGGACTAACAATACTTTGAGGAACTCAAAGATGTAACGTTTAGTGACCTTGACAAGCTTTCAATATCTAATGTCCCTGCTGGATCTTCAAGGTGAGATTTAAAGTAGATGAAATCCACTCCTCTTAGCAGGTTACTTTAGACTCTGTTGGGAGTCCATATGAGACAAGTGCCCTTATATGGTAATTTTCCTTTTTCTACAGGTTTTGGGTTCATATGGGAATGATATATGTTTTCTCTTTCTGGACAATGTATAAGCTTTACAAGGAATACAAGATTATAGCTACTATGAGGTTGCATTTTCTAGCTTCTGAAAACCGCTGTCCGGATCAGTATACAGTGAGTTAATCAACTTCTTAATAGATTAGCTTGCAAGTTTTTCTGGTAATACACACTGCACTCTCGAAACAGTATCATGAGAGTGCGTTTATATGGTTCAGGTCATTAAAACTCCAACAAGGTATGTTATAAATCAGCTAACGGTAACAACTTCCTCGTAATGAGTTCTTTGTAGCTTGCTAAAACCCAAAGAATATTGTTGTGTTTCTTCCTCTCCCTTTATGGACAGAATTTGAACATGAAGTTGCAGTAATATGTTACTAGTATGGAATAAAAAGCACATCGTTGTTTTGAAAACTGACATAAAATTATCAACATCAGAAAGTGTTAATGGTTCGTAGATTTATCCTACATGATAAGCAAGTAGGTGTAAACCAACTGCTTAAATGTACAAACCATAACTTTTTGTACCCTATGGAGAGGATGTCAAATTTACCTCATACTTGAAGGGACTGTGTAATCATATGGAATAAAAAGACAATCAACTAATATGACCAGCCGCTTATAGCACTAAATTGGAGTAGTTAGTTAGCACTTTAATATTTCGTCCATTCTTGCATATCATCTTCCCATATTTTCGTTGATGTTTAATCTGTTCTCAATCCTGTTACAGGTCCTTGTGAAAAATGTCTTCCAAGGGACTGCCTCAATTTCCTCGACAAAGGTCACAAGATCTAGTATTTGTTCAGGAGGATACCTAGCTATATGAGGATGCAAAGGGCTTGACTAAAGGGGACTTTAAGTGTTGGTAGGAATAATTTGTAGAAATTGATAATTTGTAGGACTTGTAGAGACATGAGATTGCTATGTATGCAATTTTTACATAGAAATTGTAGCTAGATCAATAAGAAATTTTTGTATTGATAAATTTATTGATTTATTATTTAATTAATTAGTTGGGGGCATTATTTAAAATCATTTTTTGTGTACATAAACCGTTGTTAATTTGCAATGGCACAACACCAGTGAAATAACAAACCGTTGTTCAAACCGACTACAGCAGAACCAAGTCAGACAACACTTTTCAACCGTTGTCTATCAGGTGTTATCTATTGAGTCGCCGTCTTTGATACTATCAAACACCAGTTAAAAAACCGATGTGTTACGTAATTTTTAACAACGTTTAAAAACTGTTGTGTATTAGTCAGAAAACCATTGCATTATGTTGTTTCCAGTAAAGGTTCTCATTATAAAACTGCCGTGTTACGTAATGTTTAACAACGTTTTAAAACTGTTGTCTATTAGTCAGAAAACAATTGCATTGTTTTGTTTCCAGTAACGGTTTTTATTATACAACCGCTGTGTTACGTAATTTCTAACAACATTTTAAAATTGTTGTATTACCTTCTTCTATGCAATTGGTAAATAACCATTGTCTGATTTCAAACAGACAACTGCCGGATAGACAACGAAAAAAATGGAGATCAGACAACGGTGAAAAACTGTTGCAGGATCGAGTTTTTCTTGTAGTGTTGATTCTCACTAGTACAGAAATGACCTATAGCGGCGCACCTATTGCGTCGGTTATTTACTTATAGCGTCGAACTTTTACCTATTGCTTCAGTTGTTTGCATTAACCGACGCTTAATGACTTCTGCCAGAAGCTTTGGCGTCGATTGTTTGCATTAACCGATGCTATAGGTATAGCCTATAACGTCGCCCCTTAAAATGCCGACGCTAAAAAGGAGTTTTTGCGTTGATCAGCAAAGAACCGACGCTATAGATATAGCTTATAGCGTCGGTCATCGTTCAACCGACGTTATAGGTATAGCCTACAGCGTCGCCCCTTAAAATGTCGATGCTATAAGTATAGCTTATAGCGTCGCCCCTTAAAATGCCGACGCTATAGGTATAGCCTATAGTGCCGCCTCTTAAAATGTCGACGCTATAGGTATAGCTTATCCGATTTTCGACTAATTTGCCCGATTTTATCAATTTTTTACGGATATTTGTAAATTTTTAAAATCATGATTTATAAAAAAAAAAATTAATCCAATTAAAAAACAAATATGTGGGATATCATATTAATTTCTGTATTTATGAATTTTAAAATTATTTTGTGAGTTATATTGCATTTAAAGGATCTTTATTTGCAAAATTCATATTTAATTCATTTTTTATCCTAAAAATATTTTAAAAATATGCTTGTGTTCGTAATTTTATACTCTTTATTTTAAAAATGAAAAGTTTTTATTTTTCACTATATTTCCATTTAAATTCGTTTTTTAAAAGCTATTTAATTTATTTTTAAATTATAATTGTGAAATTACAAAAAAGCCATCTCCCCCTTTAAATCCCTAAATAGGCCGTGTTCTTCCCCAATTCATTATTTTAGCAATCTATTTAGTTCTCTCTACATCTCTCTCTCTCACACCAAACACACACACATCGTCTCTTCGTACTCCCAACGCGATCTCTAAACAAACAAATCAATGGTGGCAACAACCACAACAATGACAAGCAATGAAGAACAAACAAAGCATAACTCTGATAAAACCCTAACTCAACACGAACAATCAGATCTCAACGCTCCTCAATCAATCGAAGCTTCTAGAAACAACACTTCACCGGGCGTCGACGTCTCCGCCGGAGATGAGGAATTGAAGGTTAGTTCCGGATTGCTATCAAGTCGTGCTATTTGGGATGTACTCAGATGTTATGAAAACCGTTGGGGATTAGATGAATACCCAGTGCTCAAACAGACATTGTTTATTATTATGCAATTCGGTAAGGATACTTCTTTTATTATGAAAGATAAAATGGTTGCTCCTTTTTAAGTTATCTAGAGTTTTGTGTTTATTGAGGCTCGATTATTATTCACTAAGGAGGTGAATGACTTCTTTAATGGTGGAGTTGACGTAACTACACTGTATGGATGTGTGGTGTAAGAGTTTTTGAAATAAACTTATGCAAGTGTAGATTACTTTTTTTTTTTGCTGAATAAGTGTAAATTACTTACTCTGGTTTGTTTCCAATATAGGACGATATAGTATGGTTACTTGGTTTCTCTCTTTAAACAATGTGACAACTTGCCTTGCTCGTAAGAACACCCACTTGGGTTCTTGCAAGGAAATGCCTAAACTGCTTGCATTCTCAGGAATTCTTAACAACAGAGCTGGTTTTAATCCAGGTTCATACATCTATTCATTTTATGGGTTAATATTTCATCTGAAGTGTGTGCACATTCTCACTCTTAAACTATTCCTTCTGTGTCTAGACTTCTACAATTGGAACAAAATCAAGGTTAGGTATTGTGATGGAGCATCATTTTCTGGAGACGTGGACACTGTTAATCATGTAAGTTGTATACTTTCGATTATCAATTACATATTTTGTCCCTGTGTGGTGGACAAAAATACAGATACACATGCATCTATGTGGGTATATTTAATGCATCATTGTATGGTAGGTAAATAACTTAAGTAACTACAGATGCCAAATGTATAGTTTAGAAAAAGACAAACTCTAGCCAACTGCTGCTAGTCCCAATGAGCTGTTATTGCTGATCTGACTTGTGTTATTGCATAAGCTAAATGCTACCCTTTGCAGCCTGACCTCTCTTGACTCAAACAGTTATAACTTTTTCTAGAAAAATTATTTTCACGAGCCGTTTTTTCATAAAAAAAGTAGATTGACAGATCTTTCTAACGGCACATAATTCGCTGCCAAATAGTTTATGGATCACAGTTTATTCAGTGAATTTGGGTGTTATATTGATTCTAGAATACTATTTTCTTGACCCCTCTTGACTATATAGTTGATGCATATGGTGGATTAATGGTAATAACTGAACTTAATTCCAGGATTAATACCTGATTTAAGATATTTGTTCTTCCTGATTTAAGATATGCTTTATTGTGGTATAATTTAGAAATTGGAAGACTATCTTTTAAAGCATCTGATTGTATTATGGATAAGTCTATAAAAGACAAGTGAGTGACAATAATTTAGTTTGCCCAGACTTACTTTTTTTATACATCTTGTTGATTGTATGTTAGCTTATAAAGCTTTAAAATTATAGTAAAGATTTTACATTTTGCTTATAGTCTTTTACTTTTTGGAGCATCGATGTGATCGCTTCAATAAGTAGTTTTGCATGTGAGGTTGAGTTACTATGGCTGCTACTTCATTATGTTTTAATTGCCTATCCAGCTGCTGCTGCAAATTAGTTTAATTTTTATTTCTTCTTGTAAAGTTCAGACAATGTATTTTTCTAGAAATAGAACAAGGGAGATAATTTTGTAGATAGAGTAATTTTAGTTTGTGACATTATATTATTTTGTGTAAATTGACATTGTCAAGTTGTGTAATATATATTATACTAATATAATAAGATCTCATATAAAACTTGACCGTAATTGCAATTTTATTTTATTTTTAAAAATTGACTTTTAGCGTCGTTGTTTGAATGACCAACGCCTTTAATATGAATTTTAACGTCGGTTGTTCAAATGACAGACGCCTAAAGTAGACTTTTAGCATCGGTCATTTAAAAGATCAACGCCTAAAGCAGACTTTTAGCATCGGTCATTTAAATGACCGACGCCATAGCAGACATTCAGCGTCGGCAATTTAACCGACGCTATAGGCCTATACCTATAGCGTCCCCTACATATACTATGCCAAAGAACCGATGCCTTAGACCTATTTGATCGACGCTATAGGCCCTTTTTGTACTAGTGTCTTTTCTATAAAAAATAAAATAAAAAATATTAATTTTTTTTGTAATTTTTGATTGTTAATGGCAATACATATTTATTTGTTTTTCAAAACAAACAATTAATACATTTCAAAAAAATCGGTTTCAATAAATTTTTTAATTTGAACAACCGAAAATAGGTTCCTCTATAATATTTGTCATGGCATGTTATCAACTAAATGATCTACTGGTTTTTGAAAATTTTGAATCTCAAAATTACCATTGTACTTATTATAATTTTTCTTCTTTCTTCGATCATTTATAATGTAAATTTATCTCATAACTCACCTGCCTAGTAATTTCATTGAGTATATTATTTACCATATATTGTAGATATTGACTTATCTTATTGGATTAGCTGCAAATTTAAAATTTGATTTTAGATGTATAATCATCTAATGCTTAAAAATTATTTATGACCAAAAAATAGTAAAGAAAAAGGACAAAATATATTAAATATTAAAACGATAAATACTTTTGTAATTAAAAATGGTTAAAGGACTTAAGTGTTAATTTGTTTAATGATGAGTGAATTTATGCATACATGAATTAATTAGGATTAGTGTAAGGTTACATTAAAAACTAAGAAGTACAAAGTGCGGGAATGAGCTAGTGGTGAAAAATTAAAATACATTTTGATAATATTTTTTAAGATATATATTATTTAAGACATAACATAAATAGAAGAGTTTAAACAAATTTTATACAAAAGATACATTTTATAAAAATTACTTTTACTTTATTTCAAACTCTATTTTTTGTGCTAGGGTCCCTTGAGAATTTTAATTTAGGTTTATTTATATATTTATATGAAACAATTTTTATATTTAAGAATTTTTAAGTAATAGGGGTGTAATCAACTTTTTTTAGATAAAATGATTTAAGATAAATGATGGAATTAATTTGTTTTAAAGTGTACATTTTATCTTTTGATGTTTTAATAATAGGTACAATTTATTTTTCTGCCTACATCCAGAAAAACAACATTGTTTGCAAATTCTTGCCACACCCATTATCAATGTATGTATTGGCTGGGGGAATTTCGATTCCATTCTTACTATGGTTACCATATAGACAACATAACTTGACTTAGTAAACAAATTATGAACATAATTAAAATGACTTAACCCTCCTATAAAGTTGAGCTAAAAACAAATAATTTATTCTCATTTTATCTATTGCTTCTTTTTGTAGATAGTAATGGACACCCCTTTCTAAAAGTCACCACTATCACAGACTAATTTTCTTAGAACTGTGAATATTAACCGTTACGTTGTGGCGTCAACTGATCGCTAATCACCAGCATGTCAGGATGATCAATCAGATGCATCTCCCCTAGTTAAGGATTCACTGAATACAACAAACTGTCACTGATTATTCTTTAATTTGACAAAAACCTGTCACCACCTTATATGGTAGAGACTATCAGCTGCTCCAACCCAAGCCTCCCCAAATTTAGAGTGCTCATTATATATGCTGCGAACCCTTGAGCAATTGTCTGCCAATTAACATCATCAATAATTATATTAAATTATCCAAATTTTGACTTAAGGATATGCAAGTGATATCTTCTTTAACTGCATGTGCACGCTTTTTTTCTAGAAACGAATCATGGAAATTAAAAGGTTGCATGATCAGAGTAAGGGAGTGATACCTTCGTTTTTTCCCCAGCAAAATTGATAGGGGACAGAATCCATTAACTCCTCAAATAGTAGTTCCCCGGATTTGATACTCCAAATTCGCACTTTACGGTCCTGTCCGCCTATTTTGATTTATATAACGGTAAGCTATTATTATTTATTAGATAATTAAATTTTTATAATAAGAAAAGAGTGCATATGCTTTGTACGGTGACCTGACAGCACAAAATTCTCTGTTGGGTCAACTGCATGCAGAAGGTCTTCTTTAAACATTACATTCCCTTCGTATGAGAGCACGGCTCCTCTCTGAACCATTCTAAGGTCATAAAGCTTGGTCTGTGATAAGAAAACATGTTATGACTGCAACAAGATACATAAACAGCTGTCATAAGCAGCTGTCAATTCCATAAGTAGCAGATGTTTTGTACAAGAATTTATTATGAATAAATATACCCAAAGTCTTATTAAACTCGAGTTACCATTGCCATAAAGTCCAATAGTCCAATTGAACCATTGTGCAAGTCTATGAAATAGATGAAGATTCCCAGCACAGCTAATTATTCCTACTTCTAAATCTTCTTTTAACATATGGATGTTAGTGCAAAACAATTATAAGTAATTATTTATTTTTAGTTTATTCCCATATTTTAAGTAATTTTGTATGAAATTGGAATTTTATTTAATGTGTTTTAATGTTTTATTGTAAAAATCAACAAATTATTGGATTGGAAGGCCTAATTCATACATATTCAGAGTTTTGGACACATTACATAGTCTTGTTATTTGGGCTTTATCCAGACATCAACAAATCATTGATGGAGAGCTGGGAAGAATACCAAATTATTTCTATCATGGGCTCAAAAATGCTCTCAACTTTTCAGAACGGCCCAGGAGCTACTAATAATCTGTTAAGAATATTACACTATTTAGAAATAATTCTTAAATTTTTATTAAATCACTAAAAGCACTTGTACATCTAATAAATACTAGCCTATGACCCATGCTATGTTTATTATTTTTTAATAACATATCATTTTATTTTAATTTTAAATTTTATTTTGCATTAATTGACCAATTTTATGTTTTTATTTTAAGATTATCTTATGATTCAATATATTTTGATTGAATATTTTTAGTTGATTATATTTTTATGTTAATTAAATATATATAATATATTGTTTATTGATTAGTCTTTTATTCAACCTATTTACATTAACATGATTGATCTTTTCTCTATTATAATTTCTTATCGAAATAATCAAATTTAGTGGCTTCTCCAACTCTTATTTTTTATCTCAATTAAATAGTTGCACTTCTTGGTTATTGTATCTTTATAGTTGCAACTTTATAGTTGCAACATATCTGTTTACCTTTTATACATAAACATATCATATTTAATCATTTTTTTTGCTCTTTAATTTTTATACCATTCAGTACATATATATAATTATTTTACCTAAATAGCATAAACAAATAATTATGATTGCATATGTAATGTATACAAATCACATATACATAATTCTCTCAATATATATAATTAGTCAAGTTCAACCTTCACTTGAGATATGAATTGTACACAAAATTTTAAATTAATTTTAATCTCAGTTATTCATTTTAATCATTACTTCACCAGAGTTGAACTCCAGTTGCTATCACCCTCAATTTACGATGGTCGCCCATTTCTTTCTCTATATTTATACTTTCTCATCTTTTTTAAAGAAATGTAATATCTTTTTGAAATTTGAATTCAATTGTACTGGTAGTGCAATTAAGAAGAGCAAATTCGCAATTAAGAAGAGCAAATTCACATCTGATCAACTCTATACTAATGATTTTTATTCAAATTTTTGATAGTTATTATTAAAATAAAAGCAATTAATTTTGATATGATATTGGTGATGTCCAAATGTGGTGGCTGGATCTGTATGTGGTGACCGGAGGTGATGGATGATGTGGTTCACAATATGTTTAATTCCAAATTTATATTCTTATAATTAGTTAATAAAATAAATGTATCAAATACTTCGTTGATCTCGGCCATTTTTTTTAAAAATAATGATATTTATGTATAATTGATTTTTTTCAATCAAATTTGTTTAATAAAGAAAATCATAATATAGTATATAATATGATAAAATAATTGACTTGTTTTCTTGGGATATATTATTCTATTTTTTTAGATCAAATTGAAATAACAAAAATAATTTTGTTACTTATTTTTGCTTCAGCTTTGATAATTTGATTTCTGCCTACTTTTTATACATAAATGTATGTTGTTTTGGTACTCTTGTTTGTTACATAATCTAAAATTTCTGTAAGTCAACCTACTTATTTATACAAATGTATATTAATATCTTTATAATTTAAATATTTTAATGGATAAAATTACTTTACTAATCTATTTTTAAAAAAATATAACTATTTTAATTTTAACAAATGTGTAAGCTACATTTTTTATGAAACTATTCTAACATAAATACATATTTCAGCCCTATTTATTATATGGGTCTAATTAATAAAATTTAATTTTAATAGACCTAACTATTTTTCTTATTTTTTAAACCTATTTTAAACATTTAATTATTTTAAAATTTTCTAATATTTAAAATACTTATAAAAAAATAAATATAAGTATAACATGTAATATTATGAATCTGTTCTATAAATTTGAAATTTTGATTTTAATTTCATATTTACAAATGGTTTTTTGGAATTATTATGTGAAATCAGTTATAATTTTGTCGACCAACTTATATTTTTGAATTATAATCCTCTAATATTTATAAAATTTATTCTATTATATAATAGAATCCATTTTAGAATTATTTGAGAATCATTATTGTTGTGGAATAAAAACTAGGTTACGATTTGTAATTAATGCTAGGGTGGTTGAGCTTCGAGCTTTAATGGCTGTTCCGTGTTACGAGACTGATCGGTCTCAAAGAGTGCCTACGTATATTGAGAATCAAGCCAGAACGTAGTTGTAGGTGATGGTGCCCTCGAGGCTATGGCGGCGAGAGCTCACCTAGGACGCAGTGGCTTGTATGTCCTTATTCGAGGATTAAGCCAAAACGTGCTGGGTAACGTATGGAGCTGTCCAAAAAGGTAGTTCTGAGATGAGGGGTTAGACCCTTTATATATAGGCTGAGAAGCCCTAGAATTAGTATTTATTAAGTATCCCTTAGTTTATTTGTATTTAAGTATTAAAATAATAGAACATAATCTAGATAGTTATTTAAAGTTTAAATCTAACGGTCAATATTTATTTCGCGGTCGGATTGACAACCAAATATCCACCTTATACTTATTATATATAGCATATAAATTTTACAATAGACAGCTGTTAAAAATTAAACACCATGTATAGAGTAATTTTAGAAAGGGAGAGCAAAACAGCTCGGAGAAGAACAGAATGAAGAATACATAAACTGCCTTGTATATATAGTTGGAGTAAGAAGATTGAAGCCTTATCTCTATGAATTTTATCTTTCCTTTATTTTCTTTATTTTTTATTGTGTTTTTCTTGGGGATGTTGAATTAATTGTAATTCTAAGGCTTCAATGGATTCAATGGATTCTTCAGATTTTAAAAAAGTATTCTCTTAAATTCTTTGTTGTTTTCATGGTAATTGATTACATTGATTTGTTAGTAATGCTTATCAATTGACTTTGAGAGTGATATGTTAATTTGGGTTATGTTTGAAAAAGACTACCTAAGTTTAGAACAAATCAATATAACTTGAGATTATTAACATGTGTTAATTTGTGTTTAGGATAGTAATATAGCTAATTACCTCGATTAGTCAAATTACTGCTTATATGTTACTTGCCTATGATCCGTGCGATGCACGGAATTTGCGAAATATTTAGCTTTAAATTTATTTTATATTAATGTCGGTTTAGTTTATTGAAGAATATACTTATTGATTTGGAATTATATTTTAATGATTTTTTATCATCAAAAAATAATGCCCCAAATTCAAAACCATTTGTAGGATCACTACTCTCTCTACCAATTGTTTCTCTATTAGCAATCAAACGGAGTCTATATGGTATGATATGATTTGAATGAAACCATTTGCAATTAAATCGAGTCTACATGGTAGGATATCATTTGAATGAAACCAATCTCCTCTACAACTATATATTTTCACCAATACATTCTTGATATTCAACATTTTTAAAAGAATATTAACCATCTAAGGGTTCACTATGTGAAAATTTAAGTTGGTTTTCTAATTATTGTTGATTATCGAACATGTAGATCCATGGCAAGTTTATAGCACATTATTTAGAAACGTTTAAGATTGTGCTAAATAGCTTACTAAATTAATATTAAATTCACTATGCTTTTACATAAAATAAAACATAGTTGCTCGCATATTTCAAAGAATTTTAACATACTATTACATTTCAAAAATGTTCAACACTATCAAAGACTAAGCATTATTTTTTGGTGGGAATTGAATATCAATTTTCTCTTTATTTGGATTATAACGATGTTTGTTTCTATCACTTCTTTGTTCATCAGTCACTAAGTCACTATGTTGTATTGTGTACGATGTTATTTGTTGTGTACATTCTGTCGTTCATTAGAAAATGCTTTATGTTGTTCACGTCGATACTTGTTACATTTGTTTCTTGCAACATCTTGTTTATTTACTACTCTGTTTTCCTCCTGTCAGTTCATAATGTGCACCTCCAAATAACTATATTTGCAGAAATATTGGGGATTATAACCAGTGTTAATTAAAATGAAAAGAGATACTCATCTTAATAAGGCTTATGCTATTCCACCTTGTTGGAAAGAGTTTAACACATAGAGTCCTATAATAATATACTTATAACATGTACATATATGAGTACGTATACTATTGTTGGAGCTCACTCGGATGTAAAGTGCTTACACAATAATAATATGAGAAATTTATAGATCATACTTTGTTCTTCAATCTTAGTCAACTGTTGGAGTGGAGAGATTATCATAGTTGAACGGGAGATTATATAGATTATGATAATTTGTAGATTTTTTCACACACAATACTAGACTAACATGCACTTATACCTGTGTATACATGTAACATATATATATATATATATATATATATATATGTGTGTGTGTGTGTGTGTGTGTGTGTGAGTGTGTGTGTGTGTATTAATCTTTGATTTAGCTTACTTTGTGTAAAGACCATACCAATTATTGATTACCATACTGGATTTCCTGACACCCTTGCTTAAGCAATGGTTGCCCTTTGCTTAACCAATGGTTGTAGGAGATATTAGAGAATAAAAATATTATTTATATTTAATAACGTTATTAATATTAATTTAAAACTAAAATCATGATTTACAACAATTTAAGAATCAATTAATTTGTGTTTTTTTTAAAAAAAGTAAGTTTATTCTCATATTTAATTTTTTAAAATGAGAGTAATTCAAAATAACAGGTAGAATATGTTAGAAAATGGAAAGTTTGAGGCATATTTATAATATGTTCTTGATGTAATTTCCGGAAACTAACAAGTGGAGGTTGTTCCTTGTAATTAGGACTTAAACATTCATGTTTGGATCTCAGACATTTTCTTAGTGTAATCCATAAATAAATTAAGTTGAAAGGAGGATGTTTGAAATGGGTTATGTGGGTTGTTTAGTTGAAATAACTTGTATCCCACATAGCATTGGTAATGTGAGGTTGGTAGCTTTATATAGCTCCATGTGCAAGAGTAGTGCACAACTACTAAGGCATGTGGGAGTGCAGGGTCGGGTCGGGTCGGGTTGAAGGGCGATTTGGACGAATGTCTCGGCGTCTCGCGTACGCGAGGCGACCTGGGCGAGGAATTTTATTACCTGGAATATTGATTTATTTTAACTGATTTCAGATTTATTTGTTTACAGCAGGAATCCTGATCCTGACGGACATCAGATCCTGATGTTGTCCAATCCTGATGGACATCAGTTCCTGACGATGGTCAAATCGAGATGCTTCTGTAACTGAAATAAATCCTGATGCTGCAGTTAATGAAATTAAATGAGAATATTTACTTTCCTTTTAAGGAATATCTGTTACGTTTTATTTTGGGTATTATATATATCAAAGATATAATGTTAGAAGATATACATACGTTAAGGAAAAAACCCTTGTTTGTGATTCTTCTTTTCTGCTCTCAAAATACATACAGTCTATATACATAATTCTCAAGCAACCTGAGGTGCTAGTCGCTGTTGATCATTGCCGTATCTATGAACGGATTGGTCTGTGTTGTTTTATCCTGGAATTGGTATTGCTGCAACCCAACACAGCGTAAGTGGGGCAATAATCTCTTCAAGAACAGTCAAGTCGTCTTGTAGGGTTTGGCGACTCAGCTGTTCTTTCTCTAATCAGTACTTGTTAAAGCTTCTGTTAGAGATAAGTTTTTTTTTTTCTTGTCTTTTCTAGTTAATTACATTCTATGATTATACTTTGTTTTGCCTTCGTGATTTGTTTTGTTATTTGGTTAATTGTCTGTTCTTATTTTAAAATATATATCACTTGCTCATTGTTGCTGTAGTTAATTATACCCAACAGAATATGGGGTTAATTATTAGATTATGACCGTACTTTTAACCTGCTGGTTGGGATATTCTATTACAGCAATGTTTTATATGTAGAGATAAATTATAAAATATAATATAATCTTCACCGTTGATTTAATTTACATCCAAAGGTGATTATATCCTTATTATATATATATAGGATATAAATGCTCATGCATTTAAATTATCCATAGGGATATGGGAGCTAATCAGATGAGTTAGAATCATTTGAGAGATGGATGAGTTAGAATCATTTGAGAGTTGGGAGATCCCCGTCATTATATATATAATTATATATATGAGCCCTAGACTAGTGATTAAAACATGAAAAGAGATGCTTGTTAAACTCTAGAAGATGTTAAAGGCCTAGATATCCTTACTTTTGATCATAATTTATTTAATTTGAATTAAGAGAAAGGTAGTGATTAATATTTAGTTGCTTGAATTAGTCCTCTATTTATTTGCTTGAATCAATCTCGTGTGAACGATATTTTTATACTACTTGTTCAATACGTATACGTGCATTTGTGTTACAGATTGTAAAATCAATAAAAACTATATATATTGATTTGCAACTTTTAGTTTTCTTTGTTAATTGCTTAGCAAATTCTAGACTTACGTTTTAGGCATCAATAAAAATCTTCAAGAACCTTAGGACAATCAAAATTTCTGGTCCAAATTTTAAGGTTCACCTCACTACATAAGTATTAGACTATATAAGGAAAGGCTAGAACATGCAGAGAAAGATCAGTATGTATACAAACTAAAGATATAAGAACTTACAGATCCATCCATGGAGCTTGCCAAGAAATACTGATCATATAGCTTTAATGATGTCAAACTGCAATTTCAAACCAATTGATGGGTTCTAAGTGTGTGGCTGTGGGGAGTGTACATGAGCGGCATGCGCACACACTGCCTGAAATTGGAATAAGGTACGAAATAAGCAACATACCAGGAAATAGGCGAGGGCGTTGATATCGTACCAGATGGATATATTCTCCCACTAACCTGCGTAATATCAGGTTTTCAGCCATAGTTTATTATATCAGAGAGACAAACAGTAACTACAAGCAGCATAAGTGTAAAATTTTGATGAAGATTAAATTAAGTAAATATAAATAGTATCTTGTCATGAAATAGAGGAAGGTAGTGTCTACATAAATCAAATTTGTTAAAAAAACAATATCAGGAATGTGTCTCTATCTAGTTGTTATTTTATGTCAACATTTAATCTTTAGTCTACATGTTCTTTCAATATGCATATAGTATCTTCAGGCTTGGAGGAGAAAAAGAAGAGTGACGAACAGGTCAAAATAGTAGAATTTACACCTGATACCCACGTTCCTTATTGTCTTGCCTACTGCTTTTAGACTCTGCAGTTTTGTGTGAATGCAGGAGAATTCGTTTTCTAGTAAGCCTTGAAATATTGCTGTCTGGCCTCTGCCGAATATCAGCGGAAACGATCGCTCCACTATGCAGTCCACATAATGCAATTTTTTCCTAAAAAACAAGTTCACTATTGAATATGAAATATGGAAGCAAGTTTATTTAGGTATTGTTTTAATGAAATAGAGAATTCTATGATTTATCATGTACTTTGTAAAATTCTATACTATCAGTGCCATACTATTACAGTTCTTATCCCCTCTTTGTATTGATTTTAGTACTTGGGCCGTTGGTGTTGGCTCATTTACCGCCCTTCTTCTAATTGGCTTTACTAGGACTCTACAACTGTATGGGTTTAATCTATTTCTTTCCGGACCTAGACATTTTTTTCTAAAAAAACTAAATAGGAGGTTTAAACTGAAATAAAAAAAATTCTTGATTATGCACGCAGCAAGATATCGTTTGTTTTTTTCCAATTCAACATACATGGCATATTCATAAAAATGTGGCTATGCTTCTTATCACTTGATCCTGAATGTTTGGGCGTTCTTCTTTAAGGGTCCTAGTTGCATTTTTGTAAAGGTTTCACAAATTTAGGTAACCATCTCATCGTTAATAGATGTATATATATATATGTAGGCTTTGCTCCATACAGAACACTCTTATATAATAAACAACAATGAAAACATCTTAGATCTATTAGATCTTTTGGCCCCGCCAGGGGCACCCAATACAAAAAGTTGTTATTTTTTTACCCTCTATCAAATCTGCAAAAAAAAAAAAAATTATTGTTCACCGTCATCAATGAACAATAAATTTTCGAAATTTTATTATATTTTTTTTGCTGGTTTGCTAGAGGGTAAAAAAATAACAACTTTTTGTACTGGATGCTATAACAGAACTCTTAAATTATATTTATATTAGATATGAGGTGTTCTTTATTGTTTGTTATATAAGGTGTTTGCTATGGAGTGCAACTCTCTCTCTCTCTATATATATATAAGTATATATATATATATATATATATATATATATATATATATATATATATATATATATAGAGAGAGAGAGAGTTAAGTTCTATGGAGACCAATATTTTAGTGGAGACCGGAGACCATATATCAATTAAAACATTGCAAAAACTTATTCATTGAAAATTATGTTCTACGAAAATCACTATTTCATTTATTTCATTTAAAATCTTGAAAATCATATATGTTTTACATACAAATTTCATTAAAAATTTTGGAAATCATGTATGTTCTGCAAAGAAAACAATGCAGAACGTATTGTTCTTCAAAAACATGTTCTGCTTGCAAATCATATATGATCTTTAAGATTTTGAATGAAGTAATAATGTTCATTGAATATTCATTGCAAAGATATATGTTTTGCAATGTTTTGAGTACATAATGTACATGGTCTCCACGGTCTCCACTCAAATGCTGGTCTCCATAGAACTTAACTCATATATATATATATATATATATATATATATATATATATATATATATATATATATATATATATATATATATATATTAGCGAATCATGTAATATTGCTCAACAAAGGGTAATTTGAATGCCGAAATTAAAGTATATATATATATATATGTTAGCGAATCATGTAATATTGCTCAACAAAGGGTAATTTGAATGCCGAAATTAAAGTATATAGAAAAGATAAATTTTCGCTTATGGCTTTCATAATTTTGTTAATCTTATTAAACTTTCGAAAAATAATTTGTGGATTTATGTTTTTAATGTACCTTAAAATACGTATTAAAAATTAAAGTACAACTAATTAGAAATGCATGTAAAATAATATAAAATTGCATGGAGTTTAGAGGATGCTAGTTGTTACCGAGTTATCTAGTTGTACTGAGTTAATATGGCTCTTGCAACGACAAACCCATGATTGTGCTCCAGTTTCAACATTTACTAATGCGGCTCCAAGGTTGGTGCCTATATGACCAAAACGGTAAGGATTGATCAAAAATATATATGGTTAAGCATATCTGCACATTATTGACAGAAGAAGATTTGAATTGATACTTAAAAACCAAGAAAAGCATAGCAATGGATCTAATATATGAAACTACAGAACCCTATAAAAAATTGACTGTTTCTAATTAATAATTAATAAATTATACAACTGTAAATCAACTAAAATCTTAAAATTTAGAGGTAAAGTTTAATATATATTGGTTCGACGTTGAAAGGTGAAGATATGACTACTCATGGGAAACATAGAGTATTTTTGACAATATCTTTTGTGCATGATTTCCAAAAGCAATTGAAAATAAAATATTTATATAAAGGTACCGACGCATAGACTGCAGAAAAGGCTAAACAAATGCAAAATTCCACTTCAGAAGTAATTTCAAGGAAAACTTAGTCAGGCACCTAGATTTTCATTACCTAAACCTACAGTTGGGCAGTTGAGATGAAATGGATTCATATCTCAGTAGCTCCATCTTAAATTGAAAAGAAGACAAATATCTTATTTAGTGTATAAAATCAGTTTGAGAAAAGCTTTGAACTTGCCAATTAAAGCTTGACTGCCATTAGAGCTGCAGTGTGCATCCCAAATATTAAGATTTAAGGATGTAATACAATCCACATTTTCCACTACTTTGGGAAATCGTGAATCGAGTACTAACGGATCACTAAGGCTCAGCACATGCAGAGATCCACTGGGTGTAAAAAATTCAGAAGAAGCTATCCTGTTTCCTTCTGTCAAGGAGTTTTCAATATGATCATTTTACTACAATAGAAGAAGCACATGTTTTATTTAGAAATCGGTCCTCATAATCAGCAAGTATAAAATCTAATCAAAAGAAGATGGTATATATTTCATATCTGAGAAATGTGGTAGTTTCAATCCCAAGTGATTGTGTGTCTTCATGCATACGCGTACGGTTCACAGATTCAACTCCTAGTGATATTAGAGTAACATGAGGCAGATAATATGTACGAAAAAATCATTTTACAATAAAACTTAACAAATTCACATATTTCTATAGTAAAAGTACACCGTCCTTATCCATAACTTGTAGTCTTCTCTTGGTAATAAAAGGTGGAGGGTTCGAGTCCTTATTCATAACTTGTAGTCTTCTCTTGGTAATAAAAGGTGGAGGGTTCGAGCCTTATTGCAGGCATATTTGTATTTTTGTATATATTTAAATTTCCGTAATAAAAAATTACCAAATATACATATATCTTGCAAACAAATAAAGGATACAAAATCTTATGTTGGCCAGCCTTTCCGAGTTTCTTCATGCAGGATGTGGGTGATCTACTAATTGAAGCTCTATCAGGTGTCCACAGATATCCAGGTGATTGGGCAAATCCATCTTTATTTTTAATATCAAGTGGCCATTCACAGTCTCGTTTTTTTCTCTCTCCATAACAAAATCTATCTGTATCTTTTTCGACTACATGGAAACTGCCAAAGCACAAAATATGAAATAGCAAGAAATCAGATGCAGAGGTAATGACAATAAATTAAAAAACAAAGAATTATACTAGTAGTCCTGGACTCCTGGTGGCCCAATATTATTACGAAAGCAGCCAGAAACTTAACAAAGGGCAGCAAACAATTGCCCATTGTTGTTAGACATTTGATGACAATAGGTCAAGAAACTCAAAAAAAAAAAAAAAAAAAAGGTGTATTCGATCCGACCCAATATCGTAGGCTTTAGAAAATTCTGGAATTGGTTGTTTATAAATTATTATTACTAGCCGATAACCGTGCTAAACACGGATTGTGATAAATTATCTTAAATTTCTAATTTTTAATTTTTTTAAAGAGAAAAAGGACCCTGAGATATATATGATGGAACTTTTCCTAAGATACATACAAACTAACTCTAAATTTTTCTGGGCCCTCAGGGCTAATTAAAAAAATTGTGAATTTACTAAAACACCCATCTTATTTTTACATATAAAAGATTGATATCTTAGGGAACTTACCTGAGATATATCTCAGGTTCCCCAACCTCTTTTTTAAATAAAACAAAATCTTGAAGCACCAAATTGTTTATAATACTATATTCTCGACTTTTATTTGCTAGCTAATAGATTCCTAATATATAACTTCACTATTATATTAAATTAATATTTAATATTATTATTTTAATTAATTAAATATACATAACTTCATACAGGTAATATAAGAGTAGCTATATTATTAATTGTATTTATTATTAATCTATTATAGATAAGTTTAAAATATTAATTAAAGGAGCCCTAAGTTCTATGTAATACTATATTCCTGACTTTTATTTCAATGTTTAGTTAATAGACTCATAGTATATAATTTCGTTATTAAATTAAATTATTATATAATATTAGAATTTTAATTAATTAAATTAATTAATATTTAGTGGCATAGTATACATAACATTCCATTAAGAGGGGGCTCTGTTTTTAATAAAGAGTATAGATCTTCTCTGTTCTTTAACCACCGGGGTTTCCACCAATTTTTCCGGTGGAAAGCCCTAAATTCTTTTTTTTTGTTTTGTTTGATTTGTCTCTTTCAATAATCTCCCTTTTTGGGTAAGGATTTCTATCCTTTTGGTTTGCGTTGGATTGTTTTTCTACATCTACATTATCGGAGATTCCGGTTTTCTTTCTTCTTCGATTCAAGCGGAGCTTGTTGGATTCGAGAGTTAACAGCCTATCTTAAGGTTTCGTTTGTCAGATCTAAGTTTTTTTGGATTTTCTTTTGCATTTTCAGTTTGCTTTTATTTCGGATTTTGGCATGTATTCTTCAGTTTGGTTTGTCTCCTTTGTGAGACGTTTGTTATTCGCTTCTTGATTGTGAGCGAAGATCTTGATTTAGTAATGAAATTTTATATGAAATTGCAGTTCTGGTCGATAGCTCAAACGATATCTCCATCGGGGCATGATGAAGAGGGTACCAGTAATCCAACGAGGATTCATGAAGTGGGTACTTGTATTTGTGTATACATTATCTTCAAAATATCGTTTAACTGTCTCTTCATGAGAACAGACAATTGCAATTTACTTAAAAAAAATAAAGATAGTTGATAATTAAATGTTTATAATTAAATGTTCAGGAAAGGATGAGGAAATTATATTATCGTTCTAGTTTTTAAATCGATTTTGAAAGTAGAATTTGTATATTATGATATCGTAATCTTAAGATCTAGTTTTTGCTAAAAATCATTTATTGTGTTTCTGAACGTCTCTTGTACTCCCCGGATACTAGTATTTTCTTTGATTTAATTATATTAAATCAGGTGCAGTATGACATCTAATCTAATAGCTATATATATTCTTATTTATTAAAAACTGAAAGAAGGCATACCCGAGAGAACCAAGCATACCACCTGATATTAGAAGGTCAGTATTAAACTCCCCATCTGCCATTTGAGCAATAATATTTACTTGCTCCAATGCGCAAGTCAAACCTCCCATACTATACCTCCAAATCTGATTCAACAACAATCCCGTATTCAAACTTACTGTAAGTTCCACATAAAAAAGTATAACCAATCATGACAATTCAACAACAATCCCGTATCAAACAAGAACATTAATTTACAGAACATGTTTATAGGGTTAATCTGATATATGAAAGAAACAAACTGCAAACTTCTGAATGAAATACTCAATTGGGATTAAAGTGAAATGAGCAAGTACAGAGATTATTTAAAGGAACTGCTAGCAACTAATACTCCTACAAACCAGATGTTTAACACCAGCTAAAACTCCTACTAAATAGCAACTACACCAGACTTAAGCTGATCCTATCTCAACCGAGTTGATTTATTCAAATACAAAACAAACTGAAGCACTACTACACAGGATACACACACATCTGTTTGTATATAGAATTGGAAGAGCGTAATAAACTTCTTATTTGATCAAACTGATGTACAGAATATATATAATGGAAACAATGCAAGCTAGAAATTAGCTAAAACGTAGGAACTGCAACTGACAGACTCTTATCATGCCAAAACAGACTCCTAATAACCCTCCTCTATCTTTATTTAGATCCTGCTAATATGCTAATACCATATAACTAATTCAACCACTAATATATAGCCCGAACAGCTATATTTTATTTTTAAAACATGTTTAGATTAAAATAAATCCAACACATTCCCCCTTAATCTAAACATATCTTCAAAGGACTAATTATTCAGACTTTCTGCAGCAAGATCTTCAACTCCAATTAATGCCTTCATCTCCTCGAACTTAACTCTTCTCAATGCCTTGGTTAATATGTCAGCTCTTTGTTCCTGTGTGCCCACATATTTTATGACCAACTCTCCCCGCTCAGTGCACTCACGAATGAAGTGAAAACGAACATCTACATGCTTGCTCCTTCCATGCAACACATGATTTTTCATTAGTTCAATCGCAGACTTATTGTCAATGCACAACACTACTGCTCCAACTTGTTGTCCAGAAATTTCTCCTAGTAGACCTCGAAGCCAAATGCTCTGACACGCTGCTGTAGTTGCAGCCATGTATTCTGCCTCGCACAAGGACAGAGCAATAACCCTCTGTTTTTGTGACGCCCATGAAATCAAACTCCCGTTCAAGTAGAAGCACATACCACCAGTACTCCTTCGATCAACTATATCACCTGCTAAATCAATGTCTGTGTAACCTGTTATGACATTCTTAGTTCCACTTCGTGCATATGCCAACCCATGGTTCACAGTGCCTTTCACATACCGTAATATATGTTTCACTGCTTGTTGATGTTTGACAGTGGGTCTCTCCATAAAATGACTAACAACCCCAACTGCGTATGTAATATCAGGTCGCGTATGAGTCAAATATCTCAAGCTACCAACGATACTTCTATATTCAGTCGCCTCTACCATCTGTCCATCTTCATCTTTATCAAGTTGGAACTTTTGTTCCATAGGACATTTTGTCAAGTTACAATTCCACAGTCCTGCTTTTTCAAAAATTTTCTTAGCATGAGCGGACTGCTTCAGTGTTGTACATTCTTTTCCTTGATGAACTTCGATTCCCAAATAGTATGTCAATAATCCCAGATTACTCATCTCAAATTGGTTGTCCATTTGCTCCTTAAATATTTCGATCTCCTCTTGATCTGACCCTGCAACTAATAGGTCATCTACATACACACCTACTATCAAAACCTTCTCGTTTCTGCACCTTGTATATACAGCTTTCTCATGTTGACACTTCTCGAATCCCAAGTCTTTTAAACATTTATCTAACCTTGCATTCCATACTATCGGTGCTTGGCGCAGTCCGTATAATGCTTTTAACAGCCTGTAAACTTTGTGTTCCTGTCCCTTCTTCTCAAATCCCTCCGGTTGCATGACATACACTTCCCACCCTTCCTTTGCAGATAGTGCTAACAACAATCGTATAGTTTCCAGTCGGGCTACCGGTGCAAATACTTCATTGTAATCGATTCCCTTTCATTGCATATAACCTTTTGGAACGAGACGAGCTTTGTGTTTCACAAAGTTACCTTCTGAATCCTTTTTCAATTTAAACACCCACTTTAATTCGATTGGCTTGTGCCCGGGTGGGAGATCCGTAAGTACCCATGTGTTATTCCTCTCAATTGTTTCCATCTCTGAATTCATGGCATCCCTCCTTTCCTTCTCTTCATTGGCTTCTCGATAATTCACGGGTTCCTCAACTTTCAACAACATTAGTTCATCCAGCATTTCAATTACTTCTGTCTCACTGTATAGCTCAGCTAGTGGCCTGTATTTCCGAGGTGCACTTTCAGTTGTTGCCTCTGACCTCTCTGCAGACGTATCATCACCTCTACTTCCAGTCACATGCACAGGTGTTGTGTAGCCTTCTTCAGTTTCAACAGTCCTGTCATTATCAGTATCACATTCGATCATAGTGATATATCCAGGAATCACTACCTCTTGTTCTGCATCCTTCTCCCACAACCAAAACTCTTTCTCTCGAAATACCATATCTCAAATTACTTGTACTTTCTTTGAAATTGGATCATACAGCCTGCAGCCTTTCGTTCCCGGTTCTCGTCCAAGATACACAACTTTTCTTCCTCTATCATCTAATTTTCTAACGTGCACAGACGGGATCTTCATAACAGCTACACACCCAAACACCCTTACGTGTCCCAAGTCTTGTTTCTTACCTCCCCAGGTTTCATACGGAGTTGTCCCATCCAAAGCCCTCGTTGGTAGACAGTTTAGCACGTATACCGAATGCCTTACCGCCTCCCCCCCACATACATGATCGCAATTTTGATTCTTTCCAAAAACTTCTGGTCATCGCAGCTACTGTTCTGTTCCTTCTTTCGACTACGCCGTTTTGTTGCGGGGTATACGGATTAGTGTATTGTCATGCAATGCCCATCTCTTCACAATACAAGGTGAATTCTTTTGAACAAAACTCACCACCTCGATCCGTCCTCAACATCTTTATATTTTTCTCTGTACCGTTTTCGACTACTGCTTTGTATTTCTTAAATACCCTAAACGCATCACTTTTCTCTTTTAACAAATACACCCACATTTTCCTGCTATAGTCATCAACAAATAACAAGAAATAACGATTACCTCCGAGAGTCTCAAGCGTAATGGGGCCACATATGTCAGCATAAACCAGTTCAAGTGGTTTCTTCGTTTCAAAACTTGTATGAGATGGAAAAGGACTCCTAGCCAGCTTTATCATCAAGCACCCCTCGCATTTTTCTTTTGGTTGGACCAGTTTTGGAATTCCATGTGCCATTCCTTCCTTTGACATGAGTTCTAAAGCTTGAAAGTTAACGTGTCCAAGTCTTGTGTGCCACAGCCATGTGTCTTCCTCATTTTTTGAGAGAAAGCACATAGGACTACTTTCTTCAAGACTTATCTTGTAAAGTCGATTCTCATCCCTTTTCACCTTCATCAACAGTCGACCTTGCTCCTCATATACCCACAAATAATCTTCTTCCATTACGACTTTGTTACCTGCTTCTGAGAGTTGACCCAAACTTATGATATTGTTGCATAATGTAGGAATGTAATATACCTCATTTAACGTTTTCTCCTCTCCATTCTTGCACTTGAAGGACACTACTCCCTTACCTTTGATGTGTACCATTGATCCATCCCCAAATTTAACCTTTCCAATTATGCTTTCGTCTAACTCCTTAAATTTTCCTCGTTGCTCTGTCATGTGATTACTCGCACCATTATCCAAGTACAAAATTTGCAAGTCTCTATGTACCTCAGTTTTATCTGATAATTTTGGAACCATTATTTTCTCATTGAACAGCATCATCTCCTTAACAGGTTTCTCAATTTCAGCAACCAACAATGCTGGTTCGTCTCCTTGTATCTTGGTGAGATTCACTTCCTTTTGGACCTCTTTTTCTCGTCGAGGCTTGGGAAATTCATAAGAAAAATGTCCAAATGCTTGATAGTTGAAGCACCTCATCTTGCCCCTATCTCTTCCTCCTCGATTTCCCCAGTTCTCGTTAGTACTTCGAGTCCCTTATTTATTCCTCTTAATCCATTCTTCACGAGTCAACAACAATTGTCCCTCATGGTTTTCTCTTTTTCTCCACTCTTCTTCTGTCAATAGGAGTTGCCCCTGATTTGTTTCAGTTGACCCACGCAGGCGTTCCTCTCGAGCTTTCAACGAACCAACGACCTCTTCCATAGACATCTCCTCTAAATTCCCGAATTGCTCGATGGCAGATGCAATCTGAAGAAATTTTGAGGGAACTGCCCTGAGAAGTTTCTTCACTACATAACTCTCTTCCATCCTCTCTCCTAGTGCTCTGATGTTGGAGACCAAACCATGCAACTTCATGTAAAAATCATCCAAATGCTCGCTATCCTTCATACTCAAACTTTCAAACTCTCCTTTCAACGTTTGGGCCTTTGCCTTCTTGACCTTATCCGCTCCTAAACTCATTGTTCTCACAGCATTCCAGGTTTCCCTTGATGTTTTCTTGTCAGCGAGTGCTAGCAGCAAATCCTCCGGAATCCCTTGATAAAAAACTGCCAGTGCTCGCTTGTCAATCTTGTCCTCGACTACTGTTTTCGGGTCAGTAGGTTCGATAGACTCTCACACTCCATGTGCCTGCATGAACACCTTCATCATCTGAGCCCAGGCTACATAATTTTTCTTGGTCAGCATAGGATAACTCAGCCCAATCCCACTCCCATTTGCCTTGCTTGTGTCCATTGCAATCTTGTACTGTCTGAAAGTTTGAGCGGTAACCGTAGCTCTGATACCAGGTAAAGCACTACTACACAGGATACACACACACAAGCACCTGTTTGTATATAGAATTGGAAGAGCGTAATAAACTTCTTATTTGATCAAAATGATGTACAGAATATATATAAGGGAAACAATGCAAGCTAGAAATTAGCTAAAACGTAGGAACTGCAACTGACAGACTCTTATCATGCCAAAACAGAATCCTAATAACCCTCCTCTATATTTATTTAGATCCTGCTAATATGCTAATACCATATAACTAATTCAACCACTAATATATAGCCCCAACACCTATATTTTATTTTTAAAACATGTTTAGATTAAAATAAATCCAACACAAACTAAATAAACATAAATAAAACATGTTTAGACAATTAACCCAACAATGTTAACATGAATCACATCTATGGTTCCTAAGGCAACGAGCATCCTTGAGTCATAAAACTTTGCATTGTGAACTGAAGTAACATAAAACTGACCCAGTAAAATCCTCTAATATTCCATTTAATTTAATATTTATTAATAAAACATGTAAGGAAGTAACAACATTCAAATTTGAAGCCAATGTATTAATATGACGAGATAGCACAATAAATTCCTAATTTATATGTTCTTATGATTGTAGAAGCATACCAAAGGATCTGATACTAGTCTTTTGGTGTATTCCTCCCTGAAGTTGTATTTCCCATTAGCCGAAGTGGAGACATTACCACATAACTCCCTCGTCTGAAGCATTATAAGTTTTGCTATTCCTGATCCTTTATATACTTTCCCCTATGATGCAAATAACATATGATGAGCATTTGCTCGTGAAAGGAAATACATACTACATTCTGAAAGAAAGACAGGATGAATAACTAGTCAATCAGAAAAAAAGTAACTTTTTCCAACAATTTTTATGTGAATATATATTTGCAGTTTTATGTTATAAGCAGATACCACTCTCACTGAATGTAAATTTCATGCAAGTTCACAACTTCACATAATTTTAAAAATAAAGATGATTTTAAATAATTAAAGTTAAATTTTGCTTTGTTTGCACTCGATGTCCTATTAGGCTATCAATTTTTAAAAACAATACATGAATAATATATTGTGTCTTAAATTTTCTAACGTTAATTTTGCTAAATAAGACAAATCTTTTTGAATTTATTTCATATGCCTCGATTCATCTTAATTTCTTAGTAAAATTTTACCAAGTTCTTACGCCTCTATCCACCTCCACCCTAGCTAGACCAATGTGACCAGTCCCTAGGTATTTTTCAAAAATCGAGTCTATCCCAATTCTAAATTCTAAAATAAGTTAAAATACACAAATCTTCAAATAATCATAATGTGTTGATGGAATTGATACTAGTAATCCATCTTATATAGAAAATAAATTACAAGTAATGTTGGAACTATGGTGTTACAAACTCTAATTAAATTCTTGACGTCATAAGCTCAAATTGTACCTCAAATGCAACAATTTGGTTAATCTACAAGATCCCCATTCTAAATATGGAAAAAAACCCTCAAAAATCATAATTTATTGATGTAATTGATAATGATATTTCCCTTGAACGAATTATCCACATGCCTTGATATAGGATAGGGTGTTAGTGTTGGGATTTTTAATCTAAATGTGGTTTCTAGATATAAAAGATATATGCATTGTTTTAGTTTGATTTGATAGATTGCATTTGATTTGGTAGTTTGCATTGTTTGTGGCTGGAGTAGTGGTATGATTTGATCACACTGATACTTGGAGTGATTGTAGGATCATAGGAAATAAAATGGTAATGATTGAGTATGTTTAGGAAGTCTGTCAATCATGTCCTTATTATGTGGGATCTCATTATTTTAGAGTCTATATATTGTACTGGTGTTCTTGAAAAAAAATGTTGAAGCATATTGTAAGCATATATGTGTAATTTATTTCTTAGTCTTCATACCAAACAGTTAATAAATATATTGTTATATTGTTATTTTCTACACTTGGTATCAGAGTGGGTCTTGTTGTTCCGCCGCCAGGCAGTGGTGAAGCCGCCGCTGGTGGTGGAGGCGCATAATAAGTAATAGTTTCAGGTAGACGTTGCAGAAGGATGCTGGCAAAGCTGCATATGTAGTATGGGATGTATGTGTAGTATGGGGTTGCCGAGAAAGACGAGGCGATGCCGGAGAAGCCTGTTGAAGGTAGAAAATGAGATAGAGTGGCAGAAGGCCTTGCAAAACCAGATGGAACACTTATGGAGGCAGGGACACTGAATGTCTTTGTAGTCATCTCCAAGACCTCGAAGGACATGGAGTCAAAGATCATCGTTGAAAATAGGATATCTAGCAAGTGCAAACTCATCAGCTATTGACCTTATATCTTGAAGATATTCTACGATTGACTTGGAGTTACATGGGTTAGTGAACTTTCAAAGAAATCATTTTTGATTAACTTGTTTGTAAATAGTGTTACAAGACGATCCTACATCTCCTTTGATGTCTGAGAGGTAGAAATGAACGGTTGAATTGCTTCGTGTTAGCTTCCAAGCACAATTCTAAGAATGATCTTGTCTTGGCGATTTCAAATTGAAATGGTCAGATTTTCCATCTTCTATGTGTTTGGTAGGAGAAACGATAATGCCGTCAAGATAGCTTAATTAGAACACCCAAACCAATTAGTGTCTATTGGAATTGAGTACGCCACACCAAGAAATTCATGTGGGTTGACTTTGTAGGAAGGTGAGTTGGTGCATTCAATTGAATCAATGTTGTCTTTTTAGTTGAGGAATCATAGGTTGTTTGAGTATTTGTTGAGAATTCAGATGCTGCCATGCTAACAGGCTTGTTATGTTGCATTCAGTTGTGTTGTAAGAGAAAATAAAATTGAGGATCGATTTAGTGAGGTGTGAGGCCATTAGGCTGTGATACTGGCCATATAGGATGAATTATAACAACTTAGAAATTCTAATGGTAAAATTTGATGAGAATATATATATATATATATATATATATATATATATATATATATATAAGAAAAGCTCTATGGAGACCAACAGTTCAGTGAAGATCGTGGAGACCAACAGTTCAGTGAATATATATATATATATATATATATATATATATACATTATTTTTGTTATAAATAATCAAGTTATAACATATATTGTAAATTATAAAATTAGTTGGCTATGTATTGATTAAATTGATTCAAATTCTAGTCATTGAGGAGTTTAAACTGGAAGGACATCTCTGATTTTTAAGATTGTATGCCCAACAATCATTTTGTTTAATGCATTAAAAATCTGCTGGGAAAAAAGAAATAGGTGTAGGTGAACACGAGATCGTAAGCAATATTCATGAGATGTTCATGTGAAATATTCACAAGATGTTGTGAACAGTTCGCGACTAACAATTCGTGAACCGGAATCATGTATCTTTGGTTTTAAAATCGAAAACCGCAAATCGCAACCAAACACGACCACTCTATTTCAATTTCAAATTATTTGTTTCGGTTATAACTGATTCAGTTTCGATTACAAAATCATCTCATTTAAAAATATCAAAAAAATATGAAAATTGGAATTTAAAAAAAAATGCTTGATTCAAAAATAGGTAGAATTTAAGATTACAAATTTTGCAATGATCTATTAGGTTGGTTCTGCATCTTGAAGTTATCACAAGGAGTAGTTTTGGTTTTGCATCTTGAAGTTTTCACAAACATGGAATAGTGGTATCTCTTTAGTTCGAAAGTAGTAATATTGTTCATCTCTAGGAGAATTTTATATTACGAGTAGTTATAAGTTCTGGGTCTTGGACCCTTTAGAAGTTTTTGTAAGTTAGTATAATGGCCTTCTCTTGTATTATTTTTTTTCTTTTTGCAGACTTGCAATTTTGGTATCATTTTATTTCTTTGGATTTGGAAAAGCTAGATTTTATTAGCAAGTCCAGTTGTGATAGATTGTACATGTGGCCACACTAATAAAAAACAAGATGCTTGTATATGTTTAGTAAGCTTTTTTATATAATATATGTATACATTTAATGATTTTAAAATGCATATAAATTATACATATACATATATATAACTTATATATTTATTAGTTTATATTGGTTAGCTGTTTGAAATGTTTTTTTACAGGTTTCGTTGGAACCATAACAGAAAAGAAACTTAGTGGTTTCTCTTCGATTTTATGCGGTTCAATTTTACTGGTTTTTATCAACTTTAATTCAGTGAATTGTATAAAATTATATTGATGTTGAGCAAGAATTCAAGAAATATATATAAATTTTTTGGACTTATTTAGCTTTCTCTTCCTTGTTTCCACCAACACTAAATAAAAACCTCTTTACAGATTACTTTTAGGGTTTAGAAAGCATACATCATGTTTACCTGCAGCAGTTATGTCATCTAAACTACTTGTACTAGCTCACAACCTAATTCCAAATGCAGGCTAACATTAAAATAAATAATATCCATATAAACTTATTCAATAATAAATCACATACAAAAAACCCCAATAATAGTAATAAAATTGTCAAATTAATGGTGAAATTAAAGTAATTGTAAATTAAAAAAAACAGCATGAAAAAGAAATGGAAGGAGAAATATTTAACACACCTGTTTAGGTTGAATCGAAGAAGAAGCCATTGTAAAATCCCAAAAGCTCTGTGTATTGCTACTGTATATACAAACACATATATATGTAAGCAAACTATTTAAGCGAAAAAGAACTATCTAAGTAAACTATTGTATAAATTTAAACAACGAGAAGAATTGAGGGAGAGAGAGACCTTGGCGTCTGCTTGGAAATTCACGCCGGGCGATCCTTTTTCTTTAGAGTTTTTAGAGAGAGATAGAAGACGTGTCTAGAAGCGGCAGAAACGAGCACAAGGGTTTTCAGTAAATTTCTATTTATACTCTCTAGCTAATGACAGTAAGCTTTTCAGTAAACTTGTTTTGGCGCGGTTAACTTCGATTAATTTTACTTTCAGGTTTAAAAAGATAAAGGAACTCAAGGTAGTTTTGACTTTTTGTCGGGGTTTACAAGAGAAATTTGGGGTAATGATCCTAGAAAAAGATTAATTTATAAAATTATGTACAAATTTAATAATCTATGTGATCTCTTAATAATATTATAACAATTTTCATTTAAATTTATTTAAAGAATTATATGTTTTAATAATTTAGAATTAAAACTGGTTTATGATTTATCACAAATATAATATCTAATTTATTTGTAATTTATTAATGAAAATTATGATAGATTCAATGTTCTCTCCCAAACTGAAGGTGGCTATTTGTGTAACAATGTCCTATGTATTTATACAATTGGGCGTATTTTTATACATGTTTATGTAGGTGGGTCCCACATATTAAGATAAAGAAAAATTATCTTAAATATAAGCATTCAAAACAATTTATTACTGTGGAGTTAATGGGTGTTGGGCAGTCCAACAAGTGGTAGCCCATGGTTAAGAAGTTAATCCTGGGATTGTGGGCTGCAAGTTGTGTGTGGCGTGGGAGGCACTCCCTAAATCTTGGACCTCTTGTGTCGAAAGTAGGTGGTCGGGCGGTGTGTCCTGCAAGATGAGGAGCCACATAAGTGGCGATATAAGGGTCACAAGATTGGTGGTTCTTGAATTGAGGAGAGATTGTAGAGTGATGTCAGCCCAAGTCCCACATCGTTAAGATATAAAAGAATTATCTTGAACATAAGAATCCAAAACAATGAGGCCTTTTAGGAGTAGCCCAAAAACAAATTCGTGTGTGCTTGGTGATAGCCAAGAAGAGACAATACACGGACAATATCATGTGGAGTTAAGGGGTGTTCGTGAAATTATACACTTAGAGGGGAGGGGTGAATAGGTGTTATGGCTAATAATGTATAATTAAAAATCTGCCTGAAAAATTATTCTCGCAGCTAAGTGGATGCAACGATTTAACAAACAGGCAGCTAGCTAAGATATGCAGTGCAGTAAAGTAAAGTGCAGAATATAAAGAACACACAGCAATTTTAGCCAGGTTCGACCCCTATAGCCTAATGGTCTACCTCCTGGTCCTCTACCAACTCTGTAAAGGAATATATTATTGATCACAAATGATTACAATTATACGATACAATAATATATCTCCCTGATTCTCCCAGTCACTGATTGCAGCTAGCTGAAACACCTTGTTCCCTGAACACAGCTCTCTAAATACTATACTAAACCAAGTATAAACTCTTCTAGCCTAATGTTCCTCGAATCCTTGTTCCACAAGCTCGACAATCCAGCAACTACCAACTTTACAAGTTGAACAATACAAGATAGAAAGAATTAAAAATCAAACTATGTACTCTAATAAGAATCTAAATCGTATTAATATATAGAGCTCAAGTGTATAAAGATATGTCAAATCAGCTTGGTAAAATACTTGTGTTTTTCGAATGATGTTCAACAACCTTGAAAGGAAAAACTCACAAGTCTTTTATAGTGAACAAACAATCTGAATTAAGCATACAACAACACAACGGTCTTGACTACCAAGTCTCAGGAGTTTGTTGAAAGATTAATTCAAATCTAACGTTCAAAAACTTATCGTTTGGAAAATAAAAATAGAATCTGAAAGTGAACTTTTATTAATAACGTTCTCAGTTTTGAAAAACTCAAGAGAAGAAGAAGTTTGTTTAGATAAAGTCGTTTAGAAAACAAACTCCTATAAAATAGGGTTTTGAAAGATAAGAAGCTATAAACGTTTAAAAACATTTTTGAGCCCATATATATAAATACGATCTGTTTTTCTAATTAGAATTCTCACAGAAGTTTAATCCTAATAAAACTTCATGAGATTCGAACTTCTAGTGTTTCTGGACTCTATCTGCCAGCTTGCTGAGTTAAAGTACATCATGTACAGCCAGCTAGCTGATAAACCCTGTTTTGCTATAAAATGAAATAAATGATAACCCTGCAAAAGAATATTAGTCCAGTACACATATCTAGTTTGCTTACTATTTATGATCATCAAAATCATTAGAGTTTTAATCTCCCCCTTTTTGATGATTATACACCAATTTTAGAAGAAAAACAAAACTCCCCCTAAATCTAGCAATCCTTTTATAATGATGTGCCATAAAATCAATATCATAAACATAAATGTAACACATTTAACAAATATCAAATAAGCATCACATTTCCAAAGTACTAGTTCAGAAAACCACAAAATAAACCACCAAATAAACCAAGTACTAAAACATTACAACATAAACCAAACCAACACATAGTTCAGGCATAAGCATAACATAATTAACCCCAAATCCTAAAACTTTTCTCCCCCTTAATCATTAAAAAAAGAAAATTTAAGATTCATTATTATCGTCATCCTCTTTAGCATTATGAAACTGAGCAGCAACTTGAAAATCTTTAGAAGCATCCACATCTGGATCCGTAGCAATGTCCTTAAGCACATTCCCAATAACCACTGTAGGATGATCATGAGGCTCTTGACCAGGAGATATATTTGCAGATTGATGACCAGTATGAACAGAGGCAGGAGTACGTGGACCAGTAACAAATTCACGAAGAAAAGAAATCTCACTAGCCATATCCGTAAGCTTAGAAGTCAGCATCTTAAGTGAAGCTCGAATTTCTTTCATATCTTCAGAAGCATTATTCTCAGAAGTTGTATTGGCCACCACATTAACAGGTGCACGAGGTGGAGGAGTTTATATACGAACCAAAGTACCATCCGATGCAACTTTCAAGTCAGATTATTGCAAACTCTTAAAGTCCAAAAATTATTTAGCCATTTCACAGTCTTCATCCTTTAGCTCAACACCATACCACTCAAAAATTTGAGTCAATAGCAAACCATATGGAAGACTAGGTGAAGTATGGTTCTCATAAACATCCATCATATTCTTTAATATAAGCCCAGCCAAATTAAAAAGCCTCTCAGACAACAACATCGAAACCATAGTGACATCCTGACCAGCAAAATTTGAATGACTACCCGTACGAGGATTCACATTATCAATACAAATCTTAAACATCATATTAGTAATAGGAGAAACAATAGTAGTTGTTGGAGGAGTATAGACAAGTAATCCATCCATACCACGAAGTACTTTCAATTGATCAAGTTTAGTAAAGTTCTCTAATTCAGTGGGTCCTTTATTACTAGTAATAGACACATTGGATGTATTTTCAATACTAAGAATCGAATTCAGCACAAGAACAGTTAACATTACGACCACGAACATACGAAGAGAAAACCCCAGGTTTGACAATGATAAGATTCGTATAAAACTCATAAACAAGAGATGGATAACAAGCATGAGGCAAATCTTTCAAAAACCCTTCAAACCCTAATTTAGCAAAATATCCATAAGCACCACACTTAATTTATGTATTACCTGCCAGAGGATGACCAAATATGATCTTGCGTGTGCCCAAATCCAATTGCTTAAAGCGAAACTCAAGCTCATCAGAAGTAAAATCAATTCCAAACTTACAGCGCTTGACCGACAACCCATCGCGAACCCCCAAAGGTTCATCACCACTATCAATGGTAAATGGAGAATTAAGCGTATCATCTTCAGCATCATGCAATCGCTTGTTCTTGCCCTTCTGTGACTTTGAAGCAGTAATTGGTGTTTTCTTGGATCCCCTAGTGTTCCTCATAATGCGATAAAGCAAATGAAAACCGAGAGAAAATGTATATTGATGAGCGGCGTAAAACCTTAATTTGATTTGAGATCATTGTTGAGGAAAACTAAAGAGTCGGAGTGGTGTAGTCCATTTAGGATAAACCTCCATTTACTGATTTTGGGGGAAAATATATTTAGCATAAATTCTAAAAAACCCAACCCCGAATAAAATGATACATGATAAATCCAAGTAAAAAAATCAATTAATCACATTATCACAAAAACAAATTAATTAACAGATTAAAATAAAAACCAGACATAAAATAATTAGCACATAAAACAAGTAACACATGATAAAAATAAAAAATAGTAACATATAAAAATGTACCAGACATCTATAGCAGCTAGCTGGCTAGACATTACACATTCACAATTCTCGACGAAGAATAGCAAAACGCTCCTCGGCTAGCAGTTTTGTGAAGATGTTAGCTAGCTGGTACTCTGTACTAACAAAGATCATCTCAATTTTTCCAACATTATCCCTTAAGAAATGATGTCGAACGTCAATATGTTTTGTTCTTGAGTGATTCACCGGATTCTTTGATATGTTGATAGTGCTTGTATTGTCACAATAAATAGAAACTTTTCCACATTTAATCCTATAATCTCGAAGTGTTTGTATCATCTAAAGTATTTGAGAGCAACAGCTTCCAATAGCTAAATACTCCCATTCAGCTGTAGATAATGCAACAGATGTTTGCTTCTTGCTTTGACAATTGACCAAACTCTGTCCTAAAAATGCAAAAACACCACTTGTACTCTTTCGATCAGTTTGGCAACCTGCATAATCTGCATCACTATACCAACAAGATCAAATGCATTTGTGATGGGATAAAACAAGCCAAGAGTAATAGTTCCACTTAAATATTTAAAAATCCTTTTAATTGCATTGAAGTGAGACTCCTTAGGATTAGCATGAAATCTAGCACAGACACATACACTATACATAATATCTGGTCTAGAGGCTGTAAGATATAATAAACTACCAATCATACCTCTATACTTTCGAACATCTACATCTTTACCTTGTTCATCTGCTGTCAGCTTGCTGGCATAACTCATAGGTGTAGATTTTGCCTTGATATTCTCAAAACCAAACTTCTTAAGCAGATTCTTTATGTATTTGGATTGATGCACATAAATTCCATCTGGAGTTTTCTTGATTTGGAGCCCCAAGAAGTAGTTGAGCTTCCCCATCATACTCATGTCAAACTCACTATGCATACATTTAGAAAACCACTTGCACATATCATCATTAGTAGATCCAAAGATAATATCATCCACATATATTTGCACAACTAAAATATCAGTACAATTAAACTTAATAAATAACGTAGGATCGATTTTACCTTGAATGAATCCATTCTTGAGTAAAAACTTACTTAGCCTTTCGTACTATGATCTAGGAGCTTGCCGGAGTCCATATAATGCCTTCTTCAACTTGAAAACATGATTAGGAAATTGCTCACTCTCAAAACCAGAAGGTTACTTGACATATACTTCTTCCTTCAAGTAGCCATTAAGAAATGCACTTTTCACATCCATTTGATGTAGCTTGATCTTCTTGAAGCATGCAAATGAAAGTAACATCCTTATTGACTCTAGCCTTGCAATCGGGGCATAAGTTTCATAAAATCGATTCCTTATTGTTGATTATATCCTTGTGCAACAAGTCTTGCTTTGTTCCTTGTAATCGTACCAAATTCATCAACCTTGTTTCTAAACACCCACTTAGTAGCAATGATTGAAGCATCCTTAGGTGGATCTACAAGTTTCCAAACTTCACATCTTTCAAATTGATTAAGTTCTTCTTGCATTGCCAAGATCCAATTTTCATCTTGTAGTGCTTCATTAACATTCTTTGGTTCCTCTTGAGCTAGAAAGGAAGCAAATGCACAAAAGTTAGCTTGACCTTTCCTTGTCTTGATTCCTTCTGATTTATCACCAATGATCAACTCTGGAGGATGGTTCTTTACTGTCCTTGTTGACTTTGGTAGAGAATGTTGAGATATAACTTCCTCATGTACTCTAATTCTCTTAGATGGTGGGGAGGCTTCATCTCCATTATAGATTGGCATCTTTTCTGGTGATCTCTGACCTCTAGGACCTTTCAAGGTAAGCCTTGATAACTGATCAATTGTTGCATCTACTGGAGAAGAGGTTTCAGCTGATTTATCAGTAGCTGAAGTTGATTTAGGTTCCTTGTCAAATTGCTGAGTTCCTTACTAAGTTGTTGTGCTTGTCTTGAGCAGCTCGCTGGAAATACCTATTTTTTGCAAATTCTTCCTCATCTCTTGACTGATCAACATTAGATTCTTGAAATGAAACATCAGTTGACTCTTCAACAATACGTTTAGATATATTATAAACTCTATAAGAACGACTTGTTAAAGAATAACCCAAAAATATTGCTTCATAAGTTTTAGCATCAAATTTACCATCTCTATCAATAGTTTTGAGTACAAAGCACCTGGATCCAAAGACCTTGAAGTAGCCTATGTTTGTCTTCTTGTTCCTCTGCAATTCATATGGAGTTTTGTTTAGAATAGGTCTGATCAATACTCTGTTAAGAACATAGCTAGCTGTATTGACTACTTCTGCCCAGAAACTCCTTTGTAGCTTGCTTTCTTGCAACAATGTTCTAGGTGTTTCTTGTAAAGACCTGTTCTTTCTTTCCATAACTCTGTTTTGCTGTGGGGTTCTAGGAGCAGATAATTCATGAGTAATGCCTCTATCTTCACAATATGAGATAAAGTCCTTTTGGAATTCACCACCTCGATCACTACTTATACCTACAAGTCTTGTCTTAATCTTGTTCTCAAGAAACTTAATTAGCTTCTCAAATTCACTGAAAGCACAATCTTTAGTACGAAGAAACAATAACCATGTATATCTAGAATAATCATCTACGATAACAAATTCATATTGTTTACCTCCAATGCTCTTATATGCTTCCGGACCAAATAAATCTAAATGAAGAAGCTCTAAAGGTTTAGAAGTTGATACCACAGTCTTTTACTTATGTGGAGTCCTGATTTGTTTGCCTATTGACAAGCCGAACAGGTTTCCTTCTTGACATACTTCAATTTGGGCAACCCTCTAACTAGCTTCTTTGCAGACAGCATGCTGAGTAAGTCTATGTGAACATGTCCAAGCCTTCTATGCCAAATATCTGGATTTGTACCAACTGCAGCTAACAACAAGATGATTCCTGCATCTCAAAGTCTAAAATATAGATATTTCCTTCCCTTCTAGTAACTAGGGGGACTTTGTTAGTGCCAACAATAATAGTACACTTCTCTTTATCAAAATTAACAAAATGTCCATCATCACATAACTGACTAATACTAAGAAAATTATATTTAAGACCTTGAACATATTTTACTTTATCAATAGAGATGTTACTATTACCAATTGTTCCTTTTCCAAGAATTTGAAGAGTTTTACTCTCACCAATTGTGACACTTCCACCCTTTTTCTTCTTGAGAGTAAGAAACTTTGATTTATCACCACACATATGTCTTGTGCATCCACTATCCAAAATCCATTGATTTGATTTTACCTTGGCAACAAGACACACCTACAAAACAAATAGAAACAACTCAACGTTTTGCTACCCATATTTGTTTGGGTCCAGCATGATTAGTTGATAGAACATATAGAACATTCAAATCAGACTTCTTGATCCACATTTGGACCACTTTAGGAGCTAGATTTTTTATTCTTGCAGTTCTGTCAGCTTGCTGCCTCTGAGTTGTCTGTTCCAGCTTGTTGGCTTAGCATTCTGTACTGTGCAGTTGTTTGCCAAATGACCTTTATTTCCACATTTGTAGCAACCTATGTTTTCCATCATAATTAAGACCTGAAGTTGAAGCCCCTCCAAGTCCTTCTCTTTCTAGTGGAACTTTTGTTTGCTTCATCATTGATTTGAGTGTTTCTTCTCCTTGAACAAACTTTCCCATTCCTTTCTGAAGGTTCTTGATTTCTGCTTCTAACTCTTTGATCCTTTCACCTTGTTGAGATACTTCTAATGAGCATGATTCCTTTCAATTAAAAGCCTTTGATACATTCAATAAAAAAAATACAAAAGAATATGAGAGTTTAAAAAGACATGATACATTTAATAAAAAAATTTGAGAAAATAATAGTGGGTAGAAAAAAATTTGTTTTTTACTCGGTAAATAATCGACGTAGTTGAGTAGAATATGGGGTTTAGGGTTTAAATTTAGGGTTTGTGGTGTCTATAATTTCCTACGCTTTATTTTAAAATTTAAAATTTAATTTTTCATCAATTTTCCATTTTATTACAATTTTTAGAATTGATTGAAATTGATTTTTATTTAGTTTTCATTGTAAAGCTACTAAAATGCCCTTGTTTCCATTTAGATTAGTTGTGGTTTATGGGTGTGCGCTTTATGAAGCATGGTGTGTTGTTACTCATATCAGACAACAACCCGAGACAACAGGCAAAAACCATTGTATGCTTCAGTTTTCCATGTAGTGTTACATGCAAAATGTCAACTGTGATACTATCCTAATAAGGTTCTTAACTTCGAATTTGCTGAATAACCCAAACCTTCTAGACTTATTATCTCATTTGCCTCTTACCATAAAAAAACGCTATTCACATCTTTATCTCCTATGGTTCTCTAATCTCACATAACTAATTTCTCTATACTAAATTACTAATTAATAATTAACCATTACGATAATCAAGAGCATGCTACTATCTACTTCACAACCTTAACTACTTGCACTCGCTTGCAAGCTGATTACATATGCAAGCTACCAAAAAATAAATAGCATCCATATAAACCACATGTTGAGCCTTATGAGATAAATGTGAGAAATGAGCAAGTGTAGTATACTAGTACTTATCATGTAGTAAGCTTTCCTCTTGTAGTAAATTTATTTACTCTTTTTTAATAATTTTAGTTTGGAAGGGTGTAAATAAAAATTAATTGCACTACAAGAAAAACTGAATCATACAACATGTTTCACACAACGGTTAATAAAAAACCCGTTGTCCCGAAAAAATAAACAACAGTTAATGGTCTGTCCTCGTAAAAGCGTTGTCGGAGTCTTTCTATGACAATTGTGTTTGGTGTTATTTGAAACCGTTGTCTAAGCGGTATGCTCTGATAATATCAGACAACTGTTCTATTGTGAATATGTTGTGTGGAACCATTTAATACAACTGTGTAACACCGTTGTATGTAGACAACTTCATATTATCTTCAAGCAACGCTTTTAGACAAAGCCGTGGTGTAAGTTAGACAACAGTTTATTGGAAGTGTTGTTGTATGGAACATCAGACAATGTGTCTCAAATACCGTTGTCAGAAGGAAAGTTGATAGACAATGGTTATTAGCATTGTGAGATAAATGGGTATCATACAACAGAGTAGAATACCGTTGTTTGAACATCCTCTTTAGAAGACGGTTATAAACATCGGTAGAATAACTGTTGTCTGTTTAGTAAGGATAAAACGTAGAATAACCGTTGTTTAATGGTTTTATAAAACGGTTGTCTGAACTGGAAAATTTTAATTGAAATGGGTGGGAAATAATGAAATGTTTGGTGGGAATAATGAAATTATTTGAATTGAATTTAGTGGGAAATAATGAAAATTTTGAATTGGATTTGGTGGGAAATTATAAAATATTCAGACAACGGTTTTCTGATAAAAAAACTGTTGTGTGATAGTAAGCACAACAATGGCTTTTCGTAAAAACCGTTGTGTAATGTTTAACACTTTTAAATCATTAAATAACAGTTTGCGTGTTTTACTACGTTTTTGTTAAAATCTCGTAAAACCCGACCTTTTTATTTTTTGATTATTTTTTCCCAACACTAAAATGAGTGTTTATTAACATTAGTACGGTTCAATCTTCGAAAAAATCATTCGAAAAATTATTCAATAAATTTGGATCGTGCCCCGTTACAAGAAGCAGCACTATTAATTTACTACGTTTTTGTTAAAATATCGTACAACCCGACCTTTTATTTTTAGATTATTTTTTTCCAACACTAAAATGAGTGTTTACTAACATTCGTATGGTTCGATCATCGAAAAAAACATTCTAAAAAATTATAGTGTGAATCTAGATCGTGCCCCGTTATAGGAAGCATGTATCACTTCTACTACGTTTTTGTTAAAATCTCGTACAACCCGACTTTTTTATTTTTTCGATTATTTTTTGCCAACACTAAAATTAGTGTTTACTAACATTTGTACGGTTCGATCGTCGAAAAAAGCATTCAAAAAAAATTATTCAGTGAATCTGGATCGTGCCCCGTCACAAGATGCATCACTTTTAATTTACTACGTTTTTGTTAAAATCTTCTACAAACCGACCTTTTTATTTTTAAATTATTTTTTATCAACACTAAAATGAGTGTTTAATAACATTCGTACGGTTCGATCGTCGAAAAAAACATTCAAAAACATTATTCAGTGAATCTGGATCGAGTCCCGTTACAAGAAACATCACTTTTCCTACGTTTTTGTTAAAATCTCGTACAACCCGACCTTTTTATATTTCGATTATTTTTTCCCAACACTAAAATGGGTGTTTATTAACATTCGTACGGTTCGATCATCGAAAAAAGCATTCAAAAAAATTATTCAGTGAATCTTGATCATGCCCCGTTATAGGAAGCATATATCACTTCTAATACGTTTTTGTTAAAATCTCGTACAACTCGACCTTTTTATTTTTCAATTATTTTTTCCCAACACTAAAATGAGTATTTACTAATATTCGTACCGTTCGATTGTTGAAAAAAATATTCAAAAAAATTATAGTGTTAATCTGGATCGTGTCCCGTTATAGGAAGCATATATCATGTTTACTACGTTTTTGTTAAAATCTCGTACAACCCGACCTTTTTATTTTTCGATTATTTTTTTCCAACACTAAAATGAGTGTTTATTAACATCCGTACGGTTCGGTCGTTGAAGAAATCATTAAAAAAAATTATTCAGTGAATCTGGATCGTGCCCCATTATCGGAAGCTACACTTTTACTAAATTTTTGCTAAAATCTCCTACAACCAAACCTTTTTATTTTTGATTATTTTTTTCCAACACTAAAATGGGTGTTTACTAACATCCGTACGGTTTGATCGTCGAAAAAATCATTCAAAAAAATTATTCAGTGAATCTGGATCGTGCCCCGTTATAGGAAACATCACTTTTCCTACGTTTTTGTTAAAATCTCATACAACCCGATCTTTTTATTTTTCGATTATTTTTTCCTAACACTAAAATGGGTGTTTATTAACATCTGTACGGTTCGATCATCGAAGAAATCTTTCAAAAAAATAATTCAGTGAATCTGGATCGTGCCCCGTTATAGGAAGCATCACTTTTACTTCATTTTGGTTAAAATATTGTACAAAACGACCTTTTTATTTTTCGATTATATTTTTCCAACACTAAAATGAATGTTTATTAACATTCGTACGGTTCGATCGTCGAAAAAATCATTCAAATAAATTATTAAGTGAACCTGGATCGTGCCCAGTTATAGGAAGTAGCATTTTTACTATGTTTTTGTACATAATATTTTTTACAAGATAAATTTATTATTTGCATCATAATATTATATATAAGTACATGCATATTAGCATATATGTAAAATTTAAAATTTAAAATTTGAAATTAAATAAATTCTTGATAAAGTTAAAATGAAATTAGAATTTTTACCAAAATATTTAAGAAATTAAAAAAAAAAAAAAGAACAGCACATTGAAAAATGTAAAATGTTGTGGGCGCACAAATTCCCCCCTTAACCAAAATTTTCAGGGTTTCATTTCCCCTCTTCTCCCCCTTTATCTCCCCTTATCTCCCCCAAACTTTCCTCTTTACCACATATTCTAAACACATACGGAGTACGAACTCTCTCTCTAAACTCATCGCCTTTTGCTCTAGCTCTTCTCATAAAAACATCACTTACGCCCTCTCTCTTTTACATCTCTCTCATTTGACTAACCTAGCTTTCTCAGTTTCAATTGGTTTATATTCAATTGATTTCTTAGTTACGGTTCGATTGTTTCGATTGGCTTCACTCAATTGTGTCTGTATGCATCTCTCCCTCTCTCTCTTCCCTCTCTCTATATCCTTTTCTGTTTGTTGTAGATCGAGATTTGTAGAGTTTGTTATTAGTTGTTTAGGAGAGACTTTATGCGTGTGTGTACTTTTTTCATCATAGTTGATTTATGTTTAAAGTTAACACTCCATTTGTACGGGATACTCTTTGAAAAATGAAGTTAAATTACTTCAGGAAACTCTTTATGTGTTATGTGCTTGAAAATTGAATAGATTTTATAGTTTAGTTTGTTTAATTTGAAGCTTTGTTTGCAATTAGTAAAGCTTTTATTTTAGTTGAGCATTAAAAGTACTATTAAAATATGCATCTAATCAGTTGGTAACTAATTTCACCAGTTCGAGGAGTGCATTGTGACAAGGCTGTTGAAAGAGGGAGAGAACTTAGATCAGACTTCAAGATGGTTGCAAAGCCTTTGACGAGGAAAGGAACTGCTTTGGTGAAAATGGCCAAATGCTCCATGGACTATGAACCTGCTATTGAGACATTCCAGAAAGCTTTGACAGAGCATCGTAACCCGGATACCCTAAAGAAACTTAACATGAGTATTTTGATCCAAAAATAGCGGACGAGGAGCCCGATAAAGGTAACATTTTTTTTCTTTTTACCTTGGGTATGTCAATTTTTGTCTTCTTGAAGTGACTGCATCTGCAATAACCATTTAAACAGGTTCGCCTTGTTTTAGCTGCTAGAAAGCCTGTCGTGGCTGCTATTGATGGACCTGCATTTGGTGGTGGATTAGAAATTGCTCTGGTATGTACTTCAGTGCATCTTACCTAAATCAGATCAGGTGACCGTTCCTTTGTGAGAGAAGCTGTAATGCCCTCCTTAAACTACTTTTTACTTCCCTTTTCTTTTGTTTTAATTTGCAGCTATGAACAAGCTTTCGACCATCTTGAATTCAAGGTGAAATTGAAACACCAGATCATCACTATTACCATGTAAGAGTAGTAAGCTTTGACCTTATTTCTTTTGTTGAAACACTTTATTTCAATTCGGTTGAAATTTATATGGCAAACTGCATATATTACTAATGTTGTATATTACTAATGATGGCTGGCCTTGCTGACATGTACATGCTATATAATCTATCGGGGAAGTGAAGCTATTCATGTTTGTATCCGATAAAGTTCCTGAAATAGTTGTGGGTGATCCCGGGAGATTCTGCCAAAATGAGTTGGAGTTCTTTGGAGAAAATCCAATGAACCAAGTGTTGATTGTTTGGCTTGCTTTGATGCTGCTGTGTCTTGATCACTCCACTGCTTGTCAGATGGTACTGCTCGGTTTATATTTGAAGGCTACTATCTAAGGTAAGTAGAACGTTTCCAGTCTGCTTAATTTATGTGCGCAAGGAGACGTATGTTAATTGCTCCTTGAGGTCCCCTGTATTCACAAGTTGTTATGAAGGGAAGAAAATACCCAGAACTTTTTGGCTCATTTATCTCAGTGAATAATACTTGAACAGAGTGATTCGTTCAGAATTTGGTTATTAGTTAACTAAAATGATCTGAAATTTCTAATTAGGAGAGACAAAGTGAAATAACACCCAAAAAAAAATAAATGAGAAGGATTGTCTAATTGGCTATACAGTACACGTTCTTAAAATGTTTACAGTTATTGTTACACTGTGCTAGACTTGCACAATTTATCTTCTACTGGTTCATCTTTTCTGCATAAAAATAACCACTGTATACTTGCATTCTTGGGTTTAAGGTACGAGGCAGAGGACTTCTACAGGGTCGCTACTCTTCCAGGTAATACATGGATATGCAGCCCTAATCAAAGGTCTCCCTTTCTTCTCATTTACCGGTTCCAAGGGACTGCCTCAATAACCAGAGCTTATTGATCATGCAGGACTTGATTCTGCTGTATATATTCGGATCTACCTTCTCGGGTGAGTTATAAGTATTGTTACACTTCTGTTCATATTAATTTTTGGACCACTGTTCGCTATTTTCTCTACGCAAGTATACGCAGTCCAAAAGCAATATAGGGAAATAAGGATCGTTCCCACGAAGACTTGGTGTATTTAAGTAAATATGTTTATTCAACAACGTTCGGTTAATTATAGAAGCCTGAACAACGAAATGGTTGGTTTGTTCAAATCACAATTAATTAATGAAATAACGACTAAAAATTAATATGATAAAGATTTTATATATGAGATAAACATGGGATTCTAATTTCATTATTTATTTCATTTAGAATTGATGCCTTAATGTAAAGTGATTCTGATAATTATGAAAGCTAGCCGGGAACACGAAACTAATATAAGCGCCTTTCAGCCTTAACTTATATCAAACCATACAAACACCCACTTAAAAAGATAGAAGTTGCGTGGACACCATTTATGTCTAGACCCTATATGTCTATAAGATTTGAAAACATAACTGGTTTACGAATAAATTCCTTATTTTTGGCTACACAGGGCGATGTGATCCAAAACCCTACCACTAATCGTAATTATATATGAGAATTACGAACCTGTGCTAACATGGCAAATTCTAAATTCTCAAATCCACTTTCGCATTCATTAAGAATTAATAATTTAGATGATAGCTACGCATCTAATAAATTAAGCACAACCACGTTAGGCAATCGGAAATATTTATCATAACACAATTTATTAAGGCATCGAATTACTAAATTACGTAAATAAATCTATTAGAATCCCATGACGGCGATTAGTTCATAATTAAACGAATCGTCATCATGGGATTAATTGAAATAATAATAATAATAATAATAATAATAATAATAATAATAATAATAATAATAATAATAATAATAATAACAATAATAATAATAATACAAATAACAACAATAATAAAACTAAATTAAAAATTACGATAAATTAAATATGAAAATTATAAGAGTTTAGAAACTAAAACCGAAATAATTTCCACTTGCAAGAAACGAGCACTCCGATAATTCCCTGTAAAATAAGAAATTAGAAAATAAAACCGAAATAGCTTCCACCGAAAGAGAAGAGCACTCCAAATAATTCCCGTAATTTCTTCAACCAAAATAACACTTATACTAAATTTGCTAAAAATTAAAGTGTTTAAAAACAAAGCTTAAAATTTACAAGAACAAGAGAGAATACAAGAGAGAAAATTTGCTCTCCAAAATGTTATGTCATTCTAAGCTTGAGACTACCCCTATTTATACTACATCTTAGCACACCAAAATAATAAAATAAAAATCAAAAGAATTAAAAATAAATCAAAAGAAATAAAAAAAATGAAAAGAAAAATATACAACACAAATTAAAACAACACAGCCGAAAGAATTCAATCAACACCCACTACCAAACTGCATTATCATTCCTGCATTTGCCACTCAGCAAATCAGCACAGCCGCACGCATGGAGCGTGCATGCCACGCGCGCAAAACGGCCTAGGAGACAGGCGCGTGAAGGCCACGCAGTGATTAGGCGCGTGTGCAGTTCAGAAAAACTGGCCGACAGCTCTTTTGCAAAATGACACAAATCCTCTATCTTTTAATTTCTTTAATGCCGACAGCCATTATTCTAGCTACTTTAGTGCACCACCTGCTAAATCATGCTCGCCCACTTGTTTAGCTTTTATTGTTTTTTGTAGTTTTTTCTTTTTTTTTTCCTTTTGCTAATTCAACTTTCATAACAAAATATATTTAATTAATAAATAATTAATTTAATTTTGAAATTATAAAAATAAATATCTAATATTATTAGATATTTATAAATATAATTTTCTAATTAAATAAAGTATTTATTAATTAAATATATTTTCAAGTCCCAAGCTGCGGTAAATTGAGGGCAAAAAATCGGACTTCTTTTCCTTAACGAAAAATATATCAATTCCAATCGGGCTTTTCTCTTTAAGAATATACCACTTTCCATCTTTTTGTGATAATTCTATTTTCTCAATGCTCGTTCAGGTGCAAATTACGGTCTCTTGAGGATCTGAAACCAGACTCTTTTTGCTTGGAAAAAATATATCAATTCCAACCGGGATTTTCTCTTTAAGAATATATCACTAAGAATTTCTTTATGATAATTCTTTTTCCTCATAGCCCATCCACTTAATAAAATTGAGATAGAAATCCACCGTTTTTAGCCTTTTATCGCCTAGATACCTGAATTTGCGAGTTCTGCACAACAAATAATTAAACAACAGAAACGAATTAAAAGACACAACATATTTAAGGATAAACCATCAATATAGGTCCATTTAGCGCATAATAAGTGGATATAAAATCCACTTATCACACCCCCAAACTTAAACTGAAGCTTGTCCTCAAGCGAAAACAGACTCGTCTACCTCTAAATGCATGAATGCAACTGACGCAAAGATCCCATAGGCAAAGCAAATAACCAATTTAGCAGAGTGTCTCAGAGAATGTGATAACTCCAAATAGAGATCGACTAAAAATCAGCATATTAACATTTACAAGTACAGAAACGTGCGTGTGTGCAATACTCATCAGAATTACTCTTAGCACTAGATCAAAACCATACATATTCTTCGTCATAACAATCACAAGTTTATAAATAGAATGGACGCTAGACACTTCATAACCTAGAAACACCTCTATCATCATTTGAGTTAGACAGGAATTCATGCTTTATTAACAACTATGACGCATAATACTATACACAACACACATGCTTATTTGACCGTGCAATGGATTAGACCCCAAAAGGCTTATACAATAATACCCATATAGCGAGCGTTAGGTTAGTGGATCCCAGACCGGAAAAGTCTTAGGTCACTAGGCACAAAGTCCCTTCGTACTTAATTGCTCGAGTATTAAGGAGCTCATCCTGATCAATTTTGCATACATACTCACAAACACTTTTTTTTTCTTTTTTTTTTATATATTCTTTTTTTCATTTTTTTTATGCAATCTGGAATGAGAATTCTCAGCTCCAACCCTAGACTACTCATATAAATATGAGCTGGCTACTAACCAATTGACACCTATCCATTATTAACAAATACACACAAACTAGCTAGCATGAACCCTGGTTTCCCCCAAACTTATATTTAGTGATTCTACGCTATCAAGGGAATAAAGAAAATTCCAAATATAATCAGGTGATTAAATTTCAACAACCAAACAAGCATGACCTTAACCTAGCCCAAAAGTAACCGATGAGTTGTGTAAGATTGTGTTTCTGCAACATGCACGTCAATTCATAAGTATTTAAATCAGCCCTCTATTCATCATTAACACACTCAAATTCATCATTGACTACTAAACGGAATCACCAAGCGCTACGGGATCAAGGAAAATATGATATGCAACTAATCATGATTATGCAATTTTTTTTTATATGAATTATATGAAATTATACTAGCATGGTATATTATGAAACTATATGCATACTATGACTCAATTAATCAATTATCCTAAATCACCCCCAAACTTAAAATATTCAATGTCCTCATTGAAGGTATAGATAAAGGATAAATGAGAACTCCCCTAACTGTTGGCATCGTCACCCTCCTCGGGTGGTGAATCAAGTGGTGGAAATGAGCTCCAAACTGAAACTAATCCTGCAACTCGCCAATGACCTGAAAACTGAACAAAATCACACAAAATCAAACCACACATAAAAACACCAAACCTATGGGTTGCCTCCCACGAAGCGCTTGTTTATTGTCGCTATCTTGACGATTATACTGAGAATCATGTGGTGGCCAACTCGGTGGTGTCTGCCTCACGGTTCACCGTGTCACCAAAATAGGGCTTCAATCTCTGCCCATTCACTTTGAATGATTGATTGGGTGATTTATCAAAGATTTCCACCGCTCCGTGTGGAAACACAGTTTTGACAACAAATGGCCCTGACCATCTCGACTTGAGCTTCCCTGGAAACAATCGAAGACGAGAGTTGAACAGCAAGACTAACTGACCAGGAACGAATACCTTTTGAATAAACGACGATCATGCCATCGTATCACTTTCTCCTTATAGAGCTTATTGTTCTCATATGCCTGCAATCGAAACTCGTCCATCTCGTTGAGTTGCACCATCCTTTTCTCACCTGCGGCCTTAAGATCAAAATTTAGCTTCTTCAAAGCCCAATAAGCTTTGTGTTCCAATTCTGCCGGTAAATGGCAAGCTTTCCCATAGACAAGCTGATATTGTGACATGCCCAAGGGTGTTTTATATGCTGTACGATAAGCCCATGCGGCTTCATCGAGTTTCAAAGACCAGTCCTTTCTCGAAGGACTCACCACTTTTTCCAGAATGCGTTTAATCTCGCGATTAGATACCTCGGCTTGGCCATTGGTTTGCGGGTGGTATGTCGTAGCTACCCGGTGGTTGATGTTGTACTTTGCCATGAGATTAGTAAACTTGCGATTGCAAAAATGAGTACCTTCATCGCTTATGATTACTCGAGGAGTGCCGAATCTTGTGAAGGAAATTGAGCACGACATTGGCATCATTGATCGGAAGTGCCTTGACTTCAACCCATTTGGAAACATAATCAACGGCCAGCAAGATGTATTGGTTGTTACATGAGGAAATGAATGGTCCCATGAAATAGATGCCCCAAACATCGAAGATTTCCACTTCTAGCATTATATTGAGGGGCATCTCATCCCTCCTAGATATGTTACCAACACGCTGACAACGATCACACTTCAGCACAAACTGATGGGTATCCTTAAAAAGGGATGGCCAATAAAATCCCGCTTGAAGAATTCGATTTGCGGTCTTTTCACTTCCATAATGGCCACCATATGTCGTGGCGTGATAATCCCTTAGAATAGCCTCTGTTTCACTGTATGGCACACATCTCCTAATCACCTGATCTGCTCCTTATTTAAACAGATATGGTTCGTCCCAACGATACCATTTGACTTCATGCAAGAATTTCTTTCTTTGTGCAAAAGAGGGCTCGGGAGGAATCACTCGACTCACCAGAAAGTTCACAATGTCTGCAAACCAAGGCTCTTCTTCTTGTATCCCAAACAACTGTTCATCAGGAAAGGATTCATTAATGACGGTTTTGTCTTGGGATGTCTTCCCAAGGTCTTCCAACCGTGAGAGATGGTCGGCTACTTGGTTTTCTGTCCCTTTTCTATCCTTGATTTCCACATCGAATTCTTGCAGCAGAAGAATCCATCGAATCAACCTAGGTTTGGAGTCCTTTTTAGAGAGCAGATATCTGATAGCCACGTGATTAGTGTACACAGTCACCTTCGTGCCAAGCAAGTATGAACGGAATTTTTCAAAACCATAAACTATGGCTAACAGCTCCTTCTCAGTGGTAGTGTAGTTTAATTGAGCATCGCTGAGGGTTTTGCTTGCATAATAGATGACATGAAACATTTTATTTTTCTTTTGGCCAAGAACGGCCCCAACTGCATAATCGCTAGCATCGCACATCATAGCGAAAGGCTCACTCCAATCTGGAGCAATGATCACGGGTGCTGAAATCAATTTCTTCTTCAGAGTCTCGAACGCTGTAAGACATGCTTGGTCAAATTTGAAATGAATATCTTTTTCCAGCAGCTGACACAAAGGTTTGGAAATTTTTGCGAAGTCCTTGATAAAACGCCTGTAGAAACCCGCGTGCCCAAGGAAACTGCGAATCCCTCGCACTGAATTAGGTGGCGGCAGCTTGTCAATATCTTCTATCTTTGCTCTGTCTACGTCTAGACCCTTCCTTGACACCTTCTGCCCGAGAATAGTTCCTTCTTGTACCATAAAGTGGCACTTCTCCCAATTGAGCACTAGGTTAGTTTCCACGCATCTTTTCAACACCGAGCCAAGATTTTGCAAGCATTCATCAAAAGATAGACCGAATACAGAGAAGTCATCCATGAAGACTTCTACAGTCTTGCCAATCATGTCTGAGAAGATGGCCATCATGCACCTTTGAAAAGTACCAGGTGCTCCACACAAGCCAAAAGAAACCCGCCGAAAGGCGAAAGTGCCGAACGGGCATGTAAATGTTGTTTTCTCCTGATCCTCAGGAGCAATGCAAATTTGATTATATCCAGAATACCCATCCAGGAGGAAGTAATAATCATGGCCGGCTAGTCTATCCAGCATCTGATCAATGAAAGGAAGGGGAAAATGATCCTTCCTTGTGGCTTTATTCAACTTCCGGTAGTCCATGCAGATTCGCCAACCGGTGACTGTGCGAGTAGAGATGAGTTCATTCTTTTCATTGGTAATCACAGTCATGCCTCCCTTCTTCGGCACACATTGCACTGGACTCACCCATGCACTGTCAGAAATGGGATAGATAATCCCTGCATCTAGCCACTTGATAATTTCTTTCTTCACTACCTCCTTCATAAGAGGATTTAGCCGCCTTTGATGCTCCATTGTTGGTTTACTGCCTTCTTCCAATGGAATTTTATGTTGACAATAAGCTGGGCTGATGCCTTTGATATCCGCTAGGGTCCAACCAATGGTTGTTTTGAATTCCCTCAGGACTCTTAAAAGCTTGTCTTCCTCAGAGTCTGAAAGGTTAGCAGATATAATCACAGGTAAGGTAGATGATTCACCAAGAGAAGCATACTTTAAGTGATTAGGAAGTGGTTTGAGCTCTAGAGTTGGAGCTTCCTCGATAGAAGGTTTCATTTGCTGATGCGGTCCTTTTAGTTCTGGCAGATCCAATGATTCAGCTGGTCTTTCAAATTTTCTTTGCCACGGCAAAGCATCCAGATATTGCAATTGTTCATCTATGTCATCTTCATCTAATGAATACCTTCCACTAAGGGCCTTTTCCAAAGTGTCATTCATGAACATGTGATCCAACTTTTCTTGTACCGTAGACTCAATCAAGTCTACTTTAAGACACTGTTCTTCTTCTGTTGGAAACTTCATGGCTTTAAAAACGTTGAAAGTGACATTTTGATCATGCACCCTCATTGTAAGTTCCCCCTTTTGGACATCGATCAAAGTCTGCCCCGTTGCTAAGAATGGTCTACCAAGAATGATATGAATCTTCTTGTCCTCTTCAAAATCCAGTATGACAAAATCAGCTGGAAAGATAAGTTTGTCTACTTTCACTAGGACATCTTCAACAATTCCCCGAGGATAAGTGATAGAGCGATCAGCTAACTGAAGTGACATGTTCGTCGGGTTTGGCTCAGGAAGGCCAAGTTGTAAAAAAACTGAGTATGGCATGAGGTTGATGCTTGCTCCTAAATCACATAAACATTTGTCAAAAGACAAATTCCCAATGGTGCATGGTATGGTGAAACTTCCAGGATCTTTTAGCTTATGAGGTAACTTTTGTTGCAATACCGCACTACACTCTTCTTTCAAAGCAACAGTTTCTAAGTCCTCAAGTTTTACTTTTCTCGATAGAATGCCCTTCATGAACTTGGCGTAACTCGGCATTTGTTCCAGGGCTTCAGCAAATGGAATGTTGATATGTAATTTCTTAAAGACTTCAAGAAATTTGCCAAACTGCTTGTCCAGTTTCTGTTTTTGCAAACGTAGAGGAAATGGCGGAGGTGGATAGACATGCTCTTCTACTTCTGTCTGTGCAAGGACTGATTCTTTAGGAGGTGGTACACTTTCTTCTACCTCCGTGCTTGAAATTGGAGCCTTACCCTTGTCCTCGGTATCTCCCACGTTCACTGTTTCTTCATCGGGCAGAATTCTTTTTGCTCTTTCCAATTCAGTGCCTTCTGTGACTTTTCCCGATCTTAAAGTGATGGCTTTAATGTGCTCTTGGTTGTTCTTTCTCCCCGGATTAGCTTTAGTATCACTGGGGAGTGTTCCTTGTGGTCGGCTCATCATGAAACTAGCGAGTTGTCCCAATTGAGTTTCCAGATTTTTAATAGAAGCCGCTTGGCTTTTGGACGCCAACCTCAACTCCTCCAATTCTGCCTTTTCACTAGAAGATGATTGCCCAGAATTCACATAGGATTGTTGTTGAAATCCTGGGTGTTGAAATTGTCGTGGGGCATATTGTTGCTGATATTGGTGCCCCTGCTGTTGCTGGAATCCAGATGGATTATATGGCCTAGCTCCAAACTGCTGATTTTGAAATTGTTGGTAGGGCTGATTTGATTGTTGTGCTCCTCCTTGATTATTGCTCCAACTGAAATTTGGATGATTTCGGTTGTTCGGATGGTAGGAATTTGGAGCCGGCTGTTGCTGTCTTTGGAAATTTCTTACGAATTGAACCGATTCGTTTGAGATGGCACATTGGTTTGATTCATGTGCGCCCGCACACAACTCACAAACACTAGCAACTTGATGAAATCCTTGTGTTGTCAAAGAGTCTATTTTCTAGTTCAAAGCCTCTATCTGAGCTGCTAAGGAAGTGGCTTTGTCGACATTAAGAATTTCTGCTACCTTCTGTTGTGGCATCCTCTGAGTTGGATTTTGATATTCATTAGCTGCCATCATCTCGATAAGATCGTAGGCCTCCTCATAACTTTTAGCCCATAATGCTCCCCCTGAAGCTGCATCTACCATTGGCCTTGATTGTATTCCTAGTCCATTATAGAAGCAATTTATGACCATCCAATTTGGCATGCCATGATGAGGGCATTGTCGAAGCATTTCCTTGTATCTTTCCCACGCTTCACATAAAGATTCACCAGACTGTTGAGAAAATTGCGTGATAGCATTCCTTATAGCTGCAGTCTTTGCCATGGGGAAGAATTTGCTAAAAACTTTTGAGCTAGATCAGCCCAAGTGGTGATAGATCCCAGTGGCAGAGAGTGTAACCAACTTTTGGCCTTGTCTCTTAAGGAAAACGGGAAGAGTCTCAACTTCACAGCATCATCTGACACATTGTTGAATCTAAATGTGTCACATATTTCTATGAAGTTCCTGATGTGTAAGTTAGGATCTTTCGTTGCAGTTCCTCCGTACTGTACTTGATTCTGCACCATCTGAATAGTGCTGGATTTAATTTCAAATGTAGGAGCCGCAATTGCTGGACGAATGATACTTGACTGAATGTCATCAATCTTCGGTTGCGAGTAGTCCATTAAAGCCCTTGCTGCTGCAGGTGCAACTACTTCGGCTTCTCCGTCCATCTTGTGAGTATTTGCTAGTTTAATTACTTGCTTGGCTTTTAATGCTTTAGCACGTGTTAGCATAAAAATCCAAGTATCTGAACACAAATAATCACTTCAAAATATAAGATCAAATGTTCAAGTCAAACAAATTAACTTCTATTGTAGTAAAACACATAAACAAAATAACACCGAGTCCCCGGCAGCGGCGCCAAAAACTTGTTCGCTATTTTCTCTACGCAAGTATACACAGTCCAAAAGCAATATAGGGAAATAAGGATCGTTCCCACGAAGACTTGGTGTATTTAAGTAAATATGTTTATTCAACAACGTTCGGTTAATTATAGAAGCCTGAACAACGAAATGGTTGGTTTGTTCAAATCACAATTAATTAATGAAATAACGACTAAAAATTAATATGATAAAGATTTTATATATGAGATAAACATGGGATTCTAATTTCATTATTTATTTCATTTAGAATTGATGCCTTAATGTAAAGTGATTCTGATAATTATGAAAGCTAGCCGGGAACGCGAAAATAATATAAGCGCCCTTCAGCCTTAACTTATATCAAACCATACAAACATCCACTTAAAAAGATAGAAGTTGCGTGGACACCATTTATGTCTAGACCCTATATGTCTATAAGATTTGAAAACATAACTGGTTTACGAATAAATTCCTTATTTTTGGCTACACAGGGCGATGTGATCCAAAACCCTACCACTAATCGTAATTATATATGAAAATTACGAACCTATGCTAACATGGCAAATTCTAAATTCTCAAATCCACTTTCGCATTCATTAAAAATTAATAATTTAGATGATAGCTACGCATCTAATAAATTAAGCACAACCACGTTAGGCAATTGAAAATTTTTATCATAACACAATTTATTAAGGCATCGAATTACTAAATTACGTAAATAAATCCATTAGAATCCCATGACGGCGATTAGTTCATAATTAAACGAATCGTCATCATGGGATTAATTGAAATAATAATAATAATAATAATAATAATAATAATAATAATAATAATAATAATAATAATAATAATAATAATAACAATAATAATAATAATAATAACAACAATAATAAAACTAAATTAAAAATTACGATAAATTAAATATGAAAATTATAAGAGTTTAGAAACTAAAACTGAAATAATTTCCACTTGCAAGAAACGAGCACTCCGATAATTCCCTGTAAAATAAGAAATTAGAAAATAAAACTGAAATAGCTTCCACCCAAAGAGAAGAGCACTCCAAATAATTTCCGTAATTTCTTCAACCAAAATAACACTTATACTAAATTTGCTAAAAATTAAAGTGTTTAAAAACAAAGCTTAAAATTTACAAGAACAAGAGAGAATACAAGAGAGAAAATTTGCTCTCCAAAATGTTGTGTCATTCTAAGCTTGAGACTACCCCTATTTATACTACATCTTAGCACACCAAAATAATAAAATAAAAATCAAAAGAATTAAAAAGAAATCAAAAGAAATAAAAAAAATTGAAAAGAAAAATATACAACACAAATTAAAACAACACAGCCGAAAGAATTCAATCAACACCCACTACCAAACTGCATTATCATTCCTGCATTGGCCACTCAGCAAATCAGCACAGCCGCACGCATGGAGCGTGCATGCCACGCGCGCAAAACAGCCTAGGAGACAGGCGCGTGAAGGCCACGCAGTGATTAGGCGCGTGTGCAGTTCAGAAAAACTAGCCGACAGCTCTTTTGCAAAATGACACAAATCCTCTATCTTTTAATTTCTTTAATGCCGACAGCCATTATTCTTGCTACTTTAGTGCACCACCTGCTAAATCATGCTCACCCACTTGTTTAGCTTTTATTGTTTTTTGTAGTTTTTTCTTCTTTTTTTTTCCTTTTGCTAATTCAACTTTCATAACAAAATATATTTAATTAAGAAATAATTAATTTAATTTCGAAATTATAAAAATAAATATCTAATATTATTAGATATTTATAAATATAATTTTCTAATTAAATAAAGTATTTATTAATTAAATATATTTTCAAGTCCCAAGCTGCGGTAAATTGAGGGCCAAAAACCGGACTTCTTTTCCTTAACGAAAAATATATCAATTCCAATCGGGCTTTTCTCTTTAAGAATATACCACTTTCCATCTTTTTGCGATAATTCTATTTTCTCAATGCTCGTTCAGGTGCAAATTACGGTCTCTTAAGGATCTGAAACCAGACTCTTTTTGCTTGGAAAAAAATATATCAATTCCAACCGGGATTTTATCTTTAAGAATATATCACTAAGAATTTCTTTATGATAATTCTTTTTCCTCATGGCCCGTCCACTTGATAAAATTGAGATAGAAATCCACCGTTTTTAGCCTTTTATCGCCTACATACCTGAATTTGCGAGTTCTGCACAACAAATAATTAAACAACAAAAACGAATTAAAAGACACAACATATTTAAGGATAAACCATCAATATAGGTCCATTTAGCGCATAATAAGTGGATATAAAATCCACTTATCAACCACAATGGAGCATTCTATTATTTCCATTAGCCAAATATGTAAACTCAATAGTTAGGGAAAAACAAGCGATTACAGTAATGCATAAGAAAGCTGACTGCAGGCGAAAGTGCTACGCTACAATTAATTTATTTTACTTGTATCTTATTGACCATGTCATATATATTATGCAGTTTAAAGATCTTTGTTCCCATAAGGGTACTTGCTTTTGTGGTATTGGTGCCTGTAAATTGGACTAACAATACTTTGGAGGAACTCAAAGATGTAATGTTTAGTGACCTTGACAAGCTTTCAATATCTAATGTCCCTGCTGGATCTTCAAGGTGAGATTTAAAGTAGATGAAATCCACTCCTCTTAGAAGGTTACTTTAGACTCTGTTGGGAGTCCATATGAGACAAGTGCCCTTATATGGTAATTTTCCTTTTTCTACAGGTTTTGGGTTCATATAGGAATGATATATGTTTTCTCTTTCTGGACAATGTATAAGCTTTACAAGGAATACAAGATTATAGCTACTATGAGGTTGCATTTTCTAGCTTCTGAAAACCGCCGTCCGGATCATTATACAGTGAGTTAATCAACTTCTTAATAGATTAGCTTGCAAGTTTTTCTGGTAATACACACTGCACTCTCGAAACAGTATCATGAGAGTGCGTTTATGTGGTTCAGGTCATTAAAACTCCAACAAGGTATGTTGTAAATCAGCTAACGGTAACAACTTCCTCGTAATGAGTTCTTTGTAACTTGCTAAAACCCAAAGAATATTGTTGTGTTTCTTCCTCTCCCTTTATGGACAGAATTTGAACATGAAGTTGCAGTAATATGTTACTAGTATGGAATAAAAAGCACATCATTGTTTTGAAAACTGACATAAAATTATCAACATCAGAAAGTGTTAATGGTTCGTAGATTTATCCTACATGATGAGCAAGTAGGTGTAAACCAACTGCTTAAATGTACAAACCATAAGTTTTTGTACCCTATGGAGAGGAGGTCAAATTTACCTCATACTTGAAGGGACTGTGTAATCATATGGAATAAAAAGACAATCAACTAATATGACCAGCCGCTTATAGCACTAAATTGGAGTAGTTAGTTAGCACTTTAATATTTCTTCCATTCTTGCATATCATCTTCCCATATTTTCGTTGATGTTTAATCTGTTCTCAATCCTGTTGCAGGTCCTTGTGAAAAATGTCTTCCAAGGGACTGCCTCAATTTCCTCGACAAAGGTCACAAGATCTAGTATTTGTTCAGGAGGATACCTAGCTATATGAGGATGCAGAGGGCTTGACTAAAGGGGACTTTAAGTGTTGGTAGGAATAATTTGTAGAAATTGATAATTTGTAGGACTTGTAGAGACATGAGATTGCTATGTATGCAATTTTTACATAGAAATTGTAGCTAGATCAATAAGAAATTTTTGTATTGATAAATTTATTGATTTATTATTTAATTATTTAGTTGGGGGCATTATTTAAAATCATTTTTTGTGTACATAAACCGTTGTTAATTTTCAATGGCACAACACCAGTGAAATAACAAACCGTTGTTCAAACCGACTACAGCAGAACCAAGTCAGACAACACTTTTCAACCGTTGTCTATCAGGTGTTATCTATTGAGTCGCCGTCTTTGATACTATCAAACACCAGTTAAAAAACCGCTGTGTTACGTAAATTTTAACAACGTTTAAAAACTGTTGTGTATTAGTCAGAAAACCATTGCATTATGTTGTTTCCAGTAAAGGTTCTCATTACAAAACTGCCGTGTTACGTAATGTTTAACAAGGTTTTAAAACTGTTGTCTATTAGTCAGAAAACAATTGCATTGTTTTGTTTCCAGTAACGGTTTTTATTATACAACCGCTGTGTTACGTAATTTCTAACAACATTTTAAAATTGTTGTATTACCTTCTTCTATGCAACTGGTAAATAACCATTGTCTGATTTCAAACAGACAACTGCCGGATAGACAACGAAAAAAATGGAGATCAGACAACGGTGAAAAACTGTTGCAGGATCGAGTTTTTCTTGTAGTGTTGATTCTCACTAGTACAGAAATGACCTATAGCATCGCACCTATTGTGTCGGTTATTTACCTATAGCGTCGAACTTTTACCTATTGCTTCAGTTGTTTGCATTAACCGACGCTTAATGACTTCTGCCAGAAGCTTTGGCGTCGGTTGTTTGCATTAACCGATGCTATAGGTATAGCCTATAACGTCGCCCCTTAAAATGCCGACGCTAAAAAGGAGTTTTTGCGTCGGTCAGCAAAGAACCGACGCTATAGATATAGCTTATAGCGTCGGTCATCGTTCAACCGACGTTATAGGTATAGCCTACAGCGTCGCCCCTTAAAATACCGATGCTATAAGTATAGCTTATAGCGTCGCCCCTTAAAATGCCGACGCTATAGGTATAGCCTATAGTGCCGCCTCTTAAAATGCCGACGCTATTGGTATAGCTTATCCGATTTTCGACTAATTTGCCCGATTTTATCAATTTTTTACGGATATTTGTAAATTTTTAAAATCATGATTTTTAAAAAAAAAAATTAATCCAATTAAAAAACAAATATGTGGGATATCATATTAATTTCTGTATTTATGAATTTTAAAATGATTTTGTGAGTTATATTGCATTTAAAGGATCTTTATTTGCAAAATTCATATTTAATTCATTTTTTATCCTAAAAATATTTTAAAAATATGCTTGTGTTCGTAATTTTATACTCTCTATTTTAAAAATGAAAAGTTTTTATTTTTCACTATATTTCCATTTAAATTCGTTTTTTAAAAGCTATTTAATTTATTTTTAAATTATAATAGTGAAATTACAAAAAAGCCATCTCCCCCTTTAAATCCCTAAATCGGCAGTGTTCTTCCCCAATTCATTATTTTAGCAATCTATTGAGTTCTCTCTCAATCTCTCTCTCTCACACCAAACACACACACATCGTCTCTTCGTACTCCCAACGCGATCTCTAAACAAACAAATCAATGGTGGCAACAACCACAACAATGACAAGCAACGAAGAACAAACAAAGCATAACTCTGATAAAACCCTAACTCAACACGAACAATCAGATCTCAACGCTCCTCAATCAATCGAAGCTTCTAGAAACAACACTTCACCGGGCGCCGACGTCTCCGCCGGAGACGAGGAATTGAAGGTTAGTTCCGGATTGCTATCAAGTCATACTATTTGGGATGTACTCAGATGTTATGAAAACCGTTGGGGATTAGATGAATACCCAGTGCTCAAACACATTGTTAATTATTATGCAATTCGGTAAGGATACTTCTTTTATTATGAAAGATAAAATGGTTGCTCCTTTTTAAGTTATCTAGAGTTTTGTGTTTATTGAAGCTCGATTATTATTCACTAAGGAGGTGAATGACTTCTTTAATGGTGGAGTTGACGTAACTACACTGTATGGATGTGTGGTGTAAGAGTTGTTGAAATAAACTTATGCAAGTGTAGATTACTTTTTTTTGCTGAATAAGTGTAAATTACTTACTCTGGTTTGTTTCCAATATAGGACGATATAGTATGGTTACTTGGTTTCTCTCTTTAAACAATGTGACAACTTGCCTTGCTCGTAAGAACACCCACTTGGGTTCTTGCAAGGAAATGCCTAAACTGCTTGCATTCTCAGGAATTCTTAACAACAGAGCTGGTTTTAATCCAGGTTCATACATCTATTCATTTTATGGGTTAATATTTCATCTGAAGTGTGTGCACATTCTCACTCTTAAACTATTCCTTCTGTGTCTAGACTTCTACAACTGGAACAAAATCAAGGTTAGGTATTGTGATGGAGCATCATTTTCTGGAGACGTGGACACTGTTAATCATGTAAGTTGTATACTTTCGATTATCAATTACATATTTTGTCCCTGTGTGGTGGACAAAAATACAGATACACATGCATCTATATGGGTATATTTAATGCATCATTGTATGCTAGGTAAATAACTTAAGTAACTACAGATGCCAAATGTATAGTTTAGAAAAAGACAAACTCTAGCCAACTGCTGCTAGTCCCAATGAGCTGTTATTGCTGATCTGACTTGTGTTATTGCATAAGCTAAATGCTATCCTTTGCAGCCTGACCTCTCTTGACTCAAACAGTTATAACTTTTTCTAGAAAAATTATTTTCACGAGCCGTTTTTTCATAAAAAAAGTAGATTGACAGATCTTTCGAACGGCATATAATTCGCTGCCAAATAGTTTATGGATCACAGTTTATTCAGTGAATTTGGGTGCTATATTGATTCTAGAATACTATTTTCTTGACCCCTCTTGACTATATAGTTGATGCATATGGTGAATTAATGGTAATAACTGAACTTAATTCCAGGATTAATACCTGATTTAAGATATTTGTTCTTCCTGATTTAAGATATGCTTTATTGTGGTATAATTTAGAAATTGGAAGACTATCTTTTAAAGCATGTGATTGTATTATGGATAAGTCTATAAAAGACAAGTGAGTGACAATAATTTAGTTTGCCCAGACTTACTTTTTTTATACATCTTGTTGATTGTATGTTAGCTTATAAAGCTTTAAAATTATAGTAAAGATTTTACATTTTGCTTATAGTTTTTTACTTTTTGCAGCATCGATGTGATCGCTTCACTAAGTAGTTTTGCATGTGAGGTTGAGTTACTATGGCTGCTGCTTCATTATGTTTTAATTGCCTATCCAGCTGCTGCTGCAAATTAGTTTAATTTTTATTTCTTCTTGTAAAGTTCAGACAATGTATTTTTCTAGAAATAGAACAAGGGAGATAATTTTGTAGATAGAGTAATTTTAGTTTGTGACATTATATTATTTTGTGTAAATTGACATTGTCAAGTTGTGTAATATATATTATACTAATAAAATAAATCTCATATAAAACTTGACCGTAATTGTAATTTTATTTTATTTTTAAAAATTGACTTTTAGCGTCGTTGTTTGAATGACCAACGCCTTTAATATGAATTTTAACGTCGGTTGTTCAAATGACAGACGCCTAAAGTAGACTTTTAGCATCGGTCATTTAAAAGATCAACGCCTAAAGCAGACTTTTAGCATCGGTCATTTAAATGACCGACGCCATAGCAGACATTCAGCGTCGGCAATTTAACCGACGCTATAGGCCTATACCTATAGCGTCCCCTACATATACTATGCCAAAGAACCGATGCCTTAGACCTATTTGATCGATGCTATAGGCCCTTTTTGTACTAGTGTCTTTTCTATAAAAAATAAAATAAAAAAAAATAATTTTTTTTGTAATTTTTGATTGTTAATGGCAATATATATTTATTTGTTTTTCAAAACAAACAATTAATACATTTAAAAAAAATCGGTTTCAATAAATTTTTTAATTTGAACAACCGAAAATAGGTTCCTCTATAATATTTGTCATGGCATGTTATCAACTAAATGATCTACTGGTTTTTGAAAATTTTGAATCTCAAAATTACCATTGTACTTATTATAATTTTTCTTCTTTCTTCAATCATTTATAATGTAAATTTATCTCATAACTCACCTGCCTAGTAATTTCATTGAGTATATTATTTACCATATATTGTAGATATTGACTTATCTTATTGGATTAGCTGCAAATTTAAAATTTGATTTTAGATGAATAATCATCTAATGCTTAAAAATTATTTATGACCAAAAATTAGTAAAGAAAAAGGACAAAATATATTAAATATTAAAACGCTAAATACTTTTGTAATTAAAAATGGTTAAAGGACTTAAGTGTTAATTTGTTTAATGATGAGTGAATTTATGCATACATGAATTAATTAGGATTAGTGTAAGGTTACATTAAAAACTAAGAAGTACAAAGTGCGGGAATGAGCTAGTGGTGAAAAATTAAAATACATTTTGATAATATTTTTTAAGATATATATTATTTAAGACATAACATAAATAGAAGAGTTTAAACAAATTTTATACAAAAGATACATTTTATAAAAATTACTTTTACTTTATTTCAAACTCTATTTTTTGTGCTAGGGTCCCTTGAGAATTTTAATTTAGGTTTATTTATATATTTATATGAAACAATTTTTATATTTAAGAATTTTTAAGTAATAGGGGTGTAATCAACTTTTTTTAGATAAAATGATTTAAGATAAATGATGGAATTAATTTGTTTTAAAGTGTACATTTTATCTTTTGATGTTTTAATAATAGGTACAATTTATTTTTCTGCCTACATCCAGAAAAACAACATTGTTTGCAAATTCTTGCCACACCCATTATCAATGTATGTATTGGCTGGGGGAATTTGGATTCCATTCTTACTATGGTTACCATATAGACAACATAACTTGACTTAGTAAACAAATTATGAACATAATTAAAATGACTTAACCCTCCTATAAAGTTGAGCTAAAAACAAATAATTTATTCTCATTTTATCTATTGCTTCTTTTTGTAGATAGTAGTGGACACCCCTTCCTAAAAGTCACCACTATCACAGACTAATTTTCTTAGAACTGTGAATATTAACCGTTACGTTGTGGCGTCAACTGATCGCTAATCACCAGCATGTCAGGATGATCAATCAGATGCATCTCCCCTAGTTAAGGATTCACTGAATACAACAAACTGTCACTGATTATTCTTTAATTTGACAAAAACCTGTCACCACCTTATATGGTAGAGACTATCAGCTGCTCCAACCCAAGCCTCCCCAAATTTAGAGTGCTCATTATATATGCTGCGAACCCGTGAGCAATTGTCTGCCAATTAACATCATCAATAATTATATTAAATTATCCAAATTTTGACTTAAGGATATGCAAGTAATATCTTCTTTAACTGTGCATGCTTTTTTTCTAGAAAAGAATCATGGAAATTAAAAGGTTGCATGATCAGAGTAAGGGAGTGATACCTTCTTTTTTTCCCCAGCAAAATTGATAGGGGACAGAATCCATTAACTCCTCAAATAGTAGTTCCCCGGATTTGATTTATATAACGGTAAGCTATTATTATTTATTAGATAATTAAATTTGTATAATAAGAAAAGAGTGCATATGCTTTGAACTGTGACCTGACATCACAAAATTCTCTGTTGGGTCAACTGCATGCAGAAGGTCTTCTTTAAACATTACATTCCCTTCGTATGAGAGCACGGCTCCTCTCTGAACCATTCTAAGGTCATAAAGCTTGGTCTGTGATAAGAAAACATGTTATGACTGCAACAAGATACATAAACAGCTGCCATAAGCAGCTGTCAATTCTGTAAGTAGCAGATGTTTTTTACAAGAATTTTTTTTTTTTTTTGACAAAAACAAGAATTTATTATGAATAAATATACCCAAAGTCTTATTAAACTCGAGTTACCATTGCCATAAAGTCCAATAGTCCAATTGAACCATTGTGCAAGTCTATGAAATAGATGAAGATTCCCAGCACAGCTAATTACTCCTACTTTTAAATCTTCTATTATCATATGGATGTTAGTGCAAAACAATTATAAGTAAATATTTATTTTTAGTTTATTCCCATATTTTAAGTAATTTTGTATGAAATTGGAATTTTATTTAATGTGTTTTAATGTTTTATTATAGAAATAACAAATTATTGGATTGGAACTTGATCATGAAGTGCAATATTTGGGCCTAATTCATACATATTCAGAGTTTTTGACACATTACAAAGTCTTGTAATTTGGGCTTTATCCAGACATCAACAAATCATTGATGGAGAGCTGGGAAGAATACCGAATTATTTCTATCATGGGCTCAAAAATGCTCTCAACTTTTCAAAAAGGCCCAGGAGCTACTAATAATCTGTTTAGAATATTATACTACTTAGAAATATTAATTGTTATATTTCTACTAAATCACTAAAAACACTTGCACATATAATAAATACTAGCCTATGACCATGCTATGCACGGCTACTTTTAATATTTTATTTTTTATGTTTATTATTTTTTAATAACATATCATTTTATTTTATTTTTAAATTTTATTTTGCATTAGTTGACCAATTTTATGTTTTTATTTTAAGATTATCTTATGATTCAATATATTTTGATTTAACATTTTTAGTTGATTATATTTTTATGTTAAATTAAATATATATAATATATTGTTTATTGATTAGTCTTTTATTCAACCTATTTACATTAACATGATTGATCTTTTCTCTATTATAATTTCTTATCGAAATAATCAAATTTAGTGGCTTCTCGAACTCTTATTTTTTATCTCAATTAAATAGTTGCACTTCTTGGTTATTGTATCTTTATAGTTGCCACATATCCATTTACCTTTTATACATAAACATATCATATTTAATCTTTTTTTTTGCTCTATAATTTTTATACCATTCAATACATATATATAATCATCTTACCTAAATAACATAAACAAATAATTATGATCGCATATGTAATGTATACAAACCACATATACATAATTCTGTCAATATATATAATTAGTCAAGTTCAACCTTCACTTGAGATATGAATTGTACACACAATTTTAAATTAATTTTAATCTCAGTTATTCATTTTAATCATTACTTCACCGAGTTGAACTCCAGTTGCTATCACTCTCAATTTACGATGCTCACCCATTTCTTTCTTCTATATTTATACTTCCTCATCTTTTTTAAAGAAATTTAATATCTTTTTGAAATTTGAATTCGATTGTGCTGGTATTACAATTAAGAAGAGAAATTCACATCTGATGAACTCTAACATGAATTTACTGATGATTTTTATTCAATTTTTTGATAGTTATTATTTAAAGCAATTAATTTTGATATGATATTGGTGATGTCCAAATGTGGTGGATGGTTGTGTATGTGGTGACAGGAGGTGATGGAGGATGTGGTTCACAATATATTAAATTCTAAATTTATGTTCTTATAATTAGTTATTAAAATAAATGTATGAAATACTTTCGTTGATCTCGGCCATTTTTTAAAAAAATAATGATATTTATGTATAATTGATTTTTTTCAATCAAATTTGTTTAATAAAAAATCATAATACAATATATAATTGATAAAATAATTGACTTCTTTTCTTGGGAATATTATTCTATTTTTTTAGCTCAAATTGAAATAAAAAAATTATTTTGTTACTTATTTTTACTCCAGCTTTGATAATTTGATTTCTGCCTACTATTTGTACATAAATGTATGTTGTTTTGGTACTCTTGTTCGTTACATAATCTAAATTTTTTGTAATTCAACCTACTTATTTATACAAATGTATATTAATATCTTTATAATTTAAATATTTAATGGATAAAATTACTTTACTAATCTATTTTTAAAAAAATATAACTATTTTAATTTTAACAAATATGTAAGCTAAATTTTTTATGTAACTATTCAAACATAAATACATATTTCAGCCTATTTATTTTATGGATCTAATTATTAAAATTTAATTTTAATAGACCTAACTATTTTTCTAATTTTTAAAACCTATTTTAACCATTTAATTATTTTAGAAATTTCTAATATTTAAAATTCTTATAAAAAAATAAATATAAGTATAACATGTAGTATTATGCATCTGTTCTACAAATTTGAAATTTCGATTTTAATTTCATATTTACGAATGGTTTTTTGGAATTATTATGTGAAATCAGTTATAATTTTGTCGACCAACTTATATTTTTGAATTATAATCCTTTAATATTTATAAAATTTATTCTATTATATAATAGAATCCAATTTAAAATTATTTGAGAATCATTATTCACTTGAATATCAAGATTTCTGAAAATTATTTTATTCGAATAACATTCCTCTCATTTAAAAGATCTAGATATTTGAAGATTATTTTATTTGAATAATATTTATAATTTTTATAAATAAATATATATTCGAGTGAATTCAAGTATATAAATTATTTTACAAAAATAAGATTATTTATATATTTATATGAGTTATGTTTCACTTTAGTTTGTGTGTCTACCCTGACCCAAGTTCTATATCGGACAGGACTTCTGCAGTGTAGGTAGTGTTATTAGTACTTATTAAGTATCCCTTAGGTTATTTGTATTTAAGTATTATAATAATAGAACATAATCTAGATCGTTATTTAAAGTTTAAATCTAACTGTCAATATTTATTTTGCTGTTGGATTGACAACCAAATATCCATCTTATAATTATTATATATAGGATATAAATTATTTATTTCGCTGTTGGATTGACAACCAAATATCCATCTTATACTTATTATATATAGGATATAAATTTTACAATAGACAGCTGTTAAAAATTAGACACCATGCATGTATGGAGTAGTTTTAGACAGGGAGAGCAAAACAGCTCGGAGAAGAACAAAATGAAGAATACACAAACTGCCTTGTATATATAGTTGGAATAAGAAGATTGAAGCCTTATCTCTATGATTTTTATCTTTCCTTTATTTTCCTTATTTTTCATTGTGTTTTTCTTGGGGATGTTGAATTAATTGTAATTCTAAGGCTTCAATGGATTCTTAAGATTTTATAAAAGTATTCTCTTAAATTCTTTGTTGTTTTCATGATAATTGATTACATTGATTTGTCAATAATGCTTATCAAAAAATAATTGACTTTGAGAGTGATATGTTAATTTGGGTTATGTTTGAAAGAGACAACCTAAGTTTAGAACAAATCAATATAACTTGAGATTATTAACATGTGTTAATTTGTGTTTAGGATAATAATATAGCTAATTACCTCGATTAGTCAAATCACTGCTTATATGTTTACTTGCTTACTTGCCTATGACGTGTGCGATGCACGGAATTTGCGAAATATTTAACTTTAAATTTATTTTATATTAATGTCGGTTTTGTTTATTGAAGAATATACTTATTGATTTGGAATTATATTTTAATGATTTTTTAACATCGAAAAATAATGTCACAAATTCAAAACCATTTGTAGGATCACTACTCTCTACCAATTGTTTCTCTATTCGCAATCAAACCAAGTCTATATGGTATGATATGATTTGAATGAAACCATTTGCAATTAAATCGAGTCTACATGGTAGGATATCATTTGAATGAAACCAATCTCCTCTACAACTATATATTTTCACCAATGCATTCTTGATATTCAACATTTTTGAAAGAATATTAACCATCTAAGGGTTCACTATGTGAAAATTTAAGTTGGTTTTCTAATTCTTGTTGATTATCGAACAAGTAGATCCTTGGCAAGTTTGTAGCACATTATTTAGAAACGTTTAAGATTGTGATAAATAGCTTACTAAATTAATATGAAATTCACTAGCACAAATGTACATAGTTGCTCGCATGTTTCAAAGAATTTTAACATACAATTACATTTCAAAAATGTTCAACACTATCAAAGACTAACCATTATTTTTTGGTGGGAATTGAATATTAATTTTCTCTTTATTTGGATTATAACGATGTTTGTTTCTATCACTTCTTTGTTCATCAGTCACTATGTTGTATTGTGTACGACGTTATTTGTTGTGTACATTCTTTGTTCATTAAATTGAAAAGAGATACTCATCTTAATAAGGCTTGTGCTATTCCATCTTGGTGGAAAGATTTTAACACATAGAGTCCTATAATAATATACATATAACATGTACATATATGAGTATGTATACTATTGTTGGAGCTCACTCGGATGTAAAGTGCATACACAATAATAATATGAGAAGTTTATTGATCATACTTTGTTCTTCAATCTTAGCCAACTGTTGGAGTGGAGAGATTATCATAGTTGAACCGGAGATTATATAGATTATGATCATTTGTAGAATTTTTCACACACGATACTACACTAACATGCATTTATACCTTTATATATATATATATATATATATATATATATATATATATATATATATATATATAGGCTAGCGTTCAAATAGAAACCAACCTTAGAATAGAAACTAGAAACCTACATTAAATAAATTATATTTCATTTATTTTAATGGCCCGGCTAGGGTACCTTGACAAAAAACGTTTAAAATTCTTGGCTCTATTCAACAAAAATAAATAAAAAAAAAAAATTTAAAAAAAAGTTACTGTTCACGTGCCACGTCATCACGTGAACAGTAACTTTTTTTTAAAATTTTTTTTATTTTTTTTATATTTTTGTTGAATAGAGACAATAATTTTAAACGTTTTTTGTATTGGAGTACCCCTAATTTGGTATTAGCTTGAAATATTTAATTTAGGTTTAGTTTCTAGTTTCTATTCTAAGTTACCCTATATATATATATATATATATATATATATATATATATATATATATATATATATATATATATATTAATCTTTGATTTAGCTTACTTTGTGTAAAGATCATACCAATTATTGAAGTTCAATTTCTTGACACCCTTGCTTAAGCAACGGGTGCCCTTTCCTTAAGCAATGGTTGTATAAGATATTATCAGAGCCCTTATAGGGAGATTATTAGGTTGAATACGTGCATACCTACTTCTTGTCTCCTTCTCTATTTAGTATTAGATGTTTTTGTCCTTTTAAATGTCTTATCAAGAAATGTTTAGTAGTATGATTTAATTAAATTTAGAGTATAAAAATATGATTTATATTTAATAACGTTATTAATATTAATTTAAAACTACAATCATGATTTACAACAATTTAAGAATAAATTAATTTCTGTTTTTTTTAAAAAAAATAAGTTTATTCTCATATTTAATTTTTTAAAATGACAGTAATTGAAGATATATCATTTAATATGTTTTCAAGATAACAGGTAGAATATCTGGTTAATTATTAGATTATGACCGTACCGGGTTCTTCTACATTTTAGTCGATCTTGCATTCTTGCCACCTTTGCATTAGGTGTTCAATATTCTATTACAGCTATGTTTTATATAAATAGAGATAAATTATAAAATACAATATAATCTTCACCGTTGAAAAGGGATGGGAGCTAATCAGATGAGTTAGAATCATTTCAGAGTTGGGAGATCCCCGTGATTATATATATAATTATATATATGAGCCCTAGACTAGTGATTAAAACATGAAAAGGGATGCTTGTTAAACTCTAGAAGATGTTAAAGTCCTAGATATCCTTACTTTTCATCATAATTTATTTAATTTGAATTAAGAGAAAGAAAGTGATTAATATTTAGTTGCTTGAATTAGTCCTCTGTTTATTTGCAACGATATTTTTATACTACTTGTTCAATACGTGCATTTGTGTTAAGGATTGTAAAATCGATAACAAACATATATATTGATTTGCAACTTTTAGTTTTCTTTGTTAATTGCTTAGCAATTCTAGACTTACCCTTTAGGCATCAATAAAAATCTTCAAGAACCTTAGGACTATCAAAATTTCTGGTCCAAATTTTAAGGTTCACCTCACTACATAAGTATTAGACTATATAAGGAAAGGCTAGAACATGCAGAGAAAGATCAGTATGTATACAAACTAAAGATATAAGAACGTACAGATCCATCCATGGAGCTCGCCAAGAAATACTGATCATATAGCTTTAATGATGTCAAACTGCAATTTCAAACCAATTGATGGGTTTTAAGTGTGTGGCTGTGGGGAGTGTGCATGAGCGGCATGCTTACACACTGCCTGCAATTGGAATAAGGTACGAAACAAGCAACATACCAGGAAATAGGCGAGGGCGTTGATATCGTACCAGATGGATATATTCTCCCACTAACCTGCGTAATATCAGGTTTTCAACCATAGGTTATTATATCAGAGAGACAAACAGTAACTACAAGCAGCATAAGTGTAAAATTTTGATGAAGATTAAATTAAGTAAATATAAATAGTATCTTGTCATGAAATAGAGGAAGGTAGTGTCTACATAAATCAAATTTGTTAAAAAAACAATATCAGGAATGTGTCTCTATCTAGTTGTTATTTTATGTCAGCATTTAATCTTTAGTCTACATGTTCTTTCAATATGCATATAGTATCTTCAGGCTTGGAGGAGAAAAAGAAGAGTGACGAACAGGTCAAAATAGTAGAATTTACACCTGATACCCACGTTCCTTATTGTCTTGCCTACTGCTTTTAGACTCTGCAGTTTTGTGTGAATGCAGGAGAATTCGTTTTCTAGTAAGCCTTGAAATATTGCTGTCTGGCCTCTGCCGAATATCAGCGGAAACGATCGCTCCACTATGCAGTCCACATAATGCAATTTTTTCCTAAAAAACAAGTTCACTATTGAATATGAAATATGGAAGCAAGTTTATTTAGGTATTGTTTTAATGAAATAGAGAATTCTATGATTTATCATGTACTTTGTAAAATTCTATACTATCTGTGCCATACTATTACAGTTCTTATCCCCTCTTTGTATTGATTTTAGTACTTGGGGCGTTGGTGTTGGCTCATTTACGGCCCTTCTTCTATTTGGCTTTACTAGGACTCTACAACTGTATGGGATTAATTTATTTCCTTCCGGGCCTAGACATTTTTTTCTAAAAAAACTAAACAGGAGGTTTAAACTGAAATAAAAAAAAGTCTTGATTATGCACGCAGCAAGATATCATTTGTTTTTTTTCCAATTCAACATACATGGCATATTCATAAAAATGTGCCTATGCTTCTTATCACTTGATCCTGAATGTTTGGGCGTTCTTCTTTAAGGGTCCTAGTTGCATTTTTGTAAAGGTTTCACAAATTTAGGTAGCCATCTCATCGTTAATAGATGTACATAAATATATATATATATATATATATATATATATATATATATATATAGGTTTTTACTCCATACAGAACACTCTTATATAACAAATAATAAAGAACACCTTAGATCTATTAGATTTATTATCCCGGTGCCAGGGGCACCCAATACAAAAAGTTATTTTTTTACCCTCTATCAAGCCAGCAAAAAAAAAATTGAAAAATTACTCTTCACTGATGACGTCAACATGATGTCATCAGTGAACAGTAAATTTTCAAATTTTTTTTTGCTGGCTTGATAGAGGGTAAAAAAATAACAACTTTTTGTATTGGGTGCTATGACGAAACTCTTAGATTAGACTAGATATGAGATGTTCTTTATTGTTTGTTATATAAGGTGTTTGTTATGGAATATATATATATATATATATATATATATATAGAGTCCAGCTCTATGGAGTACTCATATAATTAGAGTACTTGGAGTACATATACATTTTGCATTCAAAATCTTGCAAACTTTATTAATTTGCAAATCTTATTACATGAACATCACTATTTCATCGAAAATCTTGAAAATTTTGTATGTTTTGCTAACAAAATATTGCAAAATAAATTGTTCTGCGAAACACATTTGGGTTGCAAAACATATATGTTCTGATTGCAAAACATAAAGGATTTTCAAAATGAACATATTGCAAAATATACATGATTTTCAAAATTATCAATGAAATTATGATATTCATATAAGAAGGTTTGCAAAATAATAAATTTTAAATTATTTTAAATGCAGAACGTATATGTACTCCAACGTACTCCAAATAAACAGTACTCCATAGAACTTTTCTCTCTCTCTCTCTCTCTATATATATATATATTTATTTATTTATTTATATATATGTTAGCGAATCATGTAATATTGCTCAACAAAGGGTAATTTGAATGTCGAAATTAAAGTATATAGAAAAGATAAATTTTCGTTTATGGCTTTCATAATTTTGTTAATCATATTAAACTTTCGAAAAATAATTTGTCGAGATATGTTTTTAATGTACCATAAAATACGTATAAAAAATTATAGTACAACTAATTAGAAATGCTTGTAAAATAATATAAAATTGCATGGAGTTTAGAGGATGCTAGTTGTTACCGAGTTATCTAGTTGTACTGAGTTAATATGGCTCTTGCAACGACAAACCCATGATTGCGCTCCAGTTTCAACATTTACTAATGCGGCTCCAAGGTTGGTGCCTATATGACCAAAAAGGTAAGGATTGATCAAAAATATATGTGGTTAAGCATATCTGCACATTATTGACAGAAGAAGATTTGAATTGATACTTAAAAACCAAGAAAAGCATAACAATGGATCTAATATATGAAAATACAGAACCATATAAAAAACTGACTGTTTCTAATTAATAATTAATAAATTATACAACTGTAAATCAACTAAAATCTTAAAATTTAGAGGTAAAGTTTAATATATATTGGTTCGACGTTGAAAGGTGAAGATATGACTACTCATGGGAAACATAGAGTATTTTTGACAATATCTTTTGTGCATGATTTCCAAAAGCAATTGAAAATAAAATATTTATATAAAGATACCGACGCATAGACTGCAGAAAAGGCTAAACAAATGCAAAATTCCACTTCAGAAGTAATTTCAAGGAAAACTTAGTCAGGCACCTAGATTTTCATTACCTAAAGCTACAGTTGGGCAGTTCAGATGAAATGGATTCATATCTCAGTAGCTCCATCTTAAATTGAAAAGAAGACAAATATCTTATTTAGTGTATAAAATCAGTTTGAGAAAAGCTTTGAACTTGCCAATTAAAGCTTGACTGCCATTAGAGCTGCCATGTGCATCCCAAATATTAAGATTTAAGGATGTAATACAATCCACATTTTCCACTACTTTGGGAAATCGTGAATCGAGTACTAACGGATCACTAAGGCTCAGCACATGAAGAGATCCACTGGGTGTGAAAAATTCAGAAGAAGCTATCATGTTTCCTTCTGTCAAGGAGTTTTCAATATGATCATTTTACTACAATAGAAGAAGCACATGTTTTATTTAGAAATCGGTCCTCATAATCAGCAAGTATAAAATCTAATCAAAAGAAGATGGTATATATTTCATATCTGAGAAATGTGGTAGTTTCAATCCCAAGTGATTGTGTTTCTTCATGCATACGCGTACGGTTCACAGATTCAACTCCTAGTGATATTAGAGTAACATGAGGCAGATAATATGTACGAAAAAATCATTTTACAATAAAACCTAACAAATTCACATATTTCTATAGTAAAAGTACACAGTCCTTATCCATAACTTGTAGTCTTCTCTTGTTAATAAAAGGTGGAGGGTTCGAGTCCTTATCCATAACTTCTAGTCTTCTCTTGGTAATAAAAGGTGGAGGGTTCGAGCCTTAGTGCATGCATATTTGTATGTTTGTATATATTTAAATTTCCGTAATAAAAAATTTTCAGTAATAAAAAATTACCAAATATACATATATCTTGCAAACAAATAAAGGATACAAAATCTTATGTTGGCCAGCCTTTCCGAGTTTCTTCATGCAGGATGTGGGTGATCTACTAATTGAAGCTCTATCAGGTGTCCACAGATTTCCAGGTGATTGGGCAAATCCATCTTTATTTTTAATATCAAAAGGCCATTCACAGTCTCGTTTTCTTCTCTCTCCATAACAAAATCTTTCTGTATCTTTTTCGACTACATGGAAACTGCCAAAGCACAAAATATGAAATAGCAAGAACTCAGATGCAGAGGTAATGACAATAAATTAAAAAACAAAGAATTATACTAGTAGTCCTCGACTCCTGGTGGCCCAATATTATTAAGAAAGCAGCCAGAAACTTAACAAAGGGAAGCAAACAATTTCCCACTGTTGTTAGACATTTTTTTTTTTTTGCTAATCTGGTAATTATATAGAAAAACAAAAGGGACTACAAGAACGGAACAATCCACGAGTAAATAAGGATTACTCGTAGAAAGCAGTTCAAAGCTTGAAAGAAACTAGGGCATTACCCATACATGCGAGTTAACCTAATTAATCCAAGAGTACATAGAAGTTCTGTTACAGTTTGCAAACCATGGAATGGTTGTCAGGCGAGCTCGAAGATCAGCTCTGATATCATCAAGTAGTTTGTGCGGACTGAAGGCACCTTTGTCATGAGCCCTTGAATTTCTTTCCCTCCACAAGTGGTAGGAGAAGACCTGTAGAGCAAGGAGAACCAGCGTTCTGTTATCTCCTGTCCTCAGGTGGTGTATATTAGTGATAAAAGAAGGCCAACTTTGATTATAGTTGAGATTCGTTCGAAGAGGAGCCAACAATTTTTCTAGAATAAATCGTGAATAGGGACATTGTAAGAATAGATGGGAATCTGTTTCAGTTCCGCCTACACAAAGATAGCAGTGAGAGGTGGTAGCAATTCCAAAAGCATGAAGTCTCGCAAGAGTATATAGGCGACCATGACAAAGTAACCAGTTGTGATGAGCGTAACGAGTTATGCCGTGCTTGAACCACACAGAATTGAACCAAGTAACCCCTTCTCTAGCAGTTCGGATCGAATCCCAAATGACCCAAGTAGAGACCTTAGAAGCTCCATCCCAGAGAATAGTATCATTTTGAGAAAGATCAAAATTGGGATATAAAAAACTTGCCAACCAATTAGTTAGGAGACGAGTATTGTGGTGCTGATGAATATTGGCTCTTGGAAGTAACCATTCCCCACTATGAATGAATTCTCCCACCGTGGCATGCATGTTAGATCCTGAATTAATGATAATGCAATCCCTAGATGATGAAGCGATGGGCCTGTTAATCCACCAAGGATCTAGCCAGAAAGATATCGACCTCCCATTTCCAATCTTGTAAGAAATGTGAGAGCGAGCAATATTTTTCAACTTAAGGAGATTACGCCAAAACCAGGAGCAGTCCTTAGGAATTGGCATTGTCCAAAAGTGAGATCTTTTGGGAGCAGTGTTTGTTACCCAATCAACCCACAAAGATTTCCGTTTAGTGAAAAGTCTCCACAGGTGCATCAGTAGTTGAGCCTGGTTCCATTCAACAGGACATTTTAGACCCAGACCTCCTTTGATTTTAGGTTTACAGACCACCTGCCAGGCAACTTTGGTCCCACCAGTTTTTGTGTGGTCTCCTTTCCAAAGAAATCGAGTGAATATTGATTGAAGACGCTTATGAACACACTTTGGCAACATAAAGTGGTTGGTCCAGTATGACTGCATAGCAAAAATTACTGCTCGAAGTAGTTGTACCCTCCCCGCAAGAGATAAGAAGATATTAGTCCAAGACATCATTCTCGAGGTGATCTTCTGAATTAGAGGGATGCAAATATTCTCACTTAAATCAGAAGAGATGAGAGGAACACCAAGAAATTTGACTGGCAGCTCACCATGTGGAATTCCATAAGTATTATCAAACCAGGAAATTAAATTTGGATCGCAGTTAACCAGATAGCAGCTACTTTTTAACATGCTGGGGTATAAACCACTCCAACCAGAGAAGATATGCAAGCAATTCATAATATGAGTAATTGAATTACGATCGCCATGAGAGAAGAATAGAACATCATCTGCGAAAAAAAGGTGATTCACCTTAGTATCCTTGCATTTCCAGTGGAATTTGAAAGCTGATGGAGCATTGTTTAGCATACATGACAAGATTTGCATTGCAATAGTGAATAGATATGGTGATAAGGGATCACCCTGTCGAAGTCCTTTAGCACCTGCAAAGTAGCCATTTAGAGTGCCATTCAGTTTAACAGAGTACATAGGTGAGGAGATACAAGCCTCGATACAAGAAATAAAACGAGATGGAAATCTCATTTTTCCAAGAGTTGCTAGCAGAAAATCCCACTGCACTGAGTCAAAGGCTTTGTAGAGGTCAATTTTGAGAGAGCATTTAGCGGCACCAGTGTCTCTAGTGTACCCTCGAAAGAATTCTTGAGCAAGAATCACATTGTCAGAGATTGATCTACCAGGAACGAAAGCTGACTGAGCAGGGTCAATAAGAGATGTAAGTACTCTTTTCAGCCGACTAGCCATAAGTTTAGAGATGCACTTATAGGCTACGGTGCATAGAGATATGGGACGAAATTCTTTCATATTTGAAGGGGATTGCACCTTAGGGATCAGAGCAATACTGGTGGAGTTCACCCCTTTGTGAAGATAATTTGTGTCAAAAAAAGATAAGAATGCTTTGCAAAAGGAGTCACCAACAATATGCCAGCAAGCAAGAAAGAATTCCACATTAAAACCGTCGGGGCCAGGTTCCTTGTTTCGTTTCGTTTTCTTAAGAGTTGCAAACACATCATCCTTGGTGAATGGCCTTAGTAATCCCGCAATCTGAGTCTCTGTGAGAGTGTTGCAGTGAACAGATGAAAAATCCAGCCCCTGAGAGCGACCAGCATTGGACCCAATAGAGTTGGCAAAATAAGCAGCAGCTACCTTGGCTACATTTGAGTGTCCTTGCACAAGGTCATCGTTTTCATTTTTAATTGCAAGAATCTTGTTGTGATTCCAGTGAGATTTGACTTGATTGAAAAAGAAGGAAGTATTTCCATCTCCAAGGCGAAGCCAAGAAGTCCTGGATTTTTGATGTAACAGTTTTTCTTCATCCTCTATTGCCTTATTGAGGGCTTGAATTGCTTCTTTCTCTAATAAGAGCAATCCCTCATCAGAATAATTAGATTTCAGATCATTTTGAATTTGGTGCAAAGAGCTCCTTAAAGTTTTGACCTTCGAGTGTAGATTACCATTCGACTTGTTTAGTTGAACAAGCTTCTGTTTGGTCAGCTTAAGTTTCCTACAGAAAATGCTCATTGGGTCACCCCATAGGTTCGTCTCCCAAACATTCTTCACAATGTCAAAAAAACCATCGAGATCAATCATAAAATTAAAAAACTGAAAAGGTTTAGAGTACCTTTCCATCGTTATGGGCACAGTGAGTAGCAGGGGGCAGTGATCCATGACTCCTCTTGGAAGAACCAGCACCTGTGCTTCAAGAAATGTTGTCAACCATACGGAATTTCCCAACATACGATCCAGCTTTTTGTGAATAGGGCTTGCAAGTCTGTTATTACTCCACGTGAGATGATCCCCAACTGAACGGATATGATCTAGGCCAATTTTTGTGATACAATCTTTAAAAGTTTGCATATCTGGAGTCCATCTTTCACGACCTCCCTCAATCTCATCCATAGATAAAACACAGTTGAAGTCGCGACTCACTACCCAAGGTAATGTGGTAGAGACAGATTCTAAATTCCTCCAAAAAGATGTCCTATCACGAGCATCATTATAGGCATAAACAAAAGTGCACATCGAGATGTATTAATATGACGACATAGCACAATAAATTCCTAATTTATATGTTCTTATGATTGTAGAAGCATACCAAAGGTTCTGATACTAGTCTTTTGGTGTATTCCTCCCTGAAGTTGTATTTCCCATTAGCCGAAGTGGAGACATTACCACATAACTCCCTCGTCTGAAGCATTATAAGTTTTGCTATTCCTGATCATTTATATACTTTCTCCTGTGATGCAAATAACATATGATGAGCATTTGCTCGTGAAAGGAAATACATACTACATTCTGAAAGAAAGACAGGATGAATAACTAGTCAATCAGAAAAAAAGTAACTTTTTCCAACAATTTTTATGTGAATATATATTTGCAATTTTATGTTATAAGCAGATACCACTCTCACTGAATGTAAATTTCATGCAAGTTCACAACTTCACATAATTTTAAAAATAAAGATGATTTTAAATAACTAAGGATAAATTTTGCTTTGTTTGCACTCGATGCCCTATTAGGCTATCAATTTTTAAAAACAATACATGAATATGATATTGTGTCTTAAATTTTCTAATGCTAATTTTGCTAAATAAGACAAATCTTTTTGAATTTATTTCATATGCCTCGATTTATCTTAATTTCTTAGTAATCTTTTACCAAGTTCTTACGCCTGTATCCACCTCCACCCTAGCTAGCTAGACCAATGTGACCAGTCCCTAGGTATTTTTCAAAAATCGAGTCTATCCCAATTCTAAATTCTAAAATAAGCTAAAATACAAAAATCTTCAAATAATCATAATGTGTTGATGGAACTGATACTAGTAATCCATCTTATATAGAAAATAAATTACAAGTCATGTTGGAACAATGGTGTTACAAACTCTAATTAAATTCTTGACGTCATAAGCTCAAATTGTACCTCAAATTCAACAATTTGGTTAATCTACAAGATCCCCATTCTAAATATGGAAAAAACCCTCAAAATCATAATTTATTGATGTAATTGATAATGATATTTCCCTTGAACGAATTATCCACATGCCTTGATATAGGATGGGGTGTTAGTGTTGGGATTTTTAATCTAAACGTGGTTTCTAGAAATAAAAGATATATGCATTGTTTTAATTTGGTTTGATAGATTGCATTTGATTTGGTAGTTTGCATTGTTTGTGGCTGGAGTAGTGGTATGATTTGGTCACACTGATACTTGGAGTGATTGTAGGATCATATGAAATAAAATGGTAATGATTGAGTATGTTTAGGAAGTCTGTCAATAATGTCCTTATTGTGTGGGATCTCATTATTTTAGAGTCTATATATTGTACTGGTGTTCTTGAAAAAAAATGTTGAAGCATATTGTAAGCATATCTGTGTAATTTATTTCTTAGTCTTCATACCAAACAGTTAATAAATATATTGATATATTGTTATTTTCTACAGTTGGTATCAGAGCGGGCCTTGTTGTTCCGCCGCCAGGCGGTGGTGAAGCCGCCGCTGGTGGTGGAGGCACAGAATAAGTAATAGTTTCAGGTAGACGTTGCAGAAGGATGGTGGCAAAGCTGCATATGTAGTATGGGATGCATGTGTAGTATGGGGTTGTCGAGAAAGATGAGGCGATGCCGGAGAAGCCTGCTGAAGGTAGAAAACGAGATAGAGTGGCAGAAGGCCATGCAGAACCAGATGGAACACTTATGGAGGCAGGGACACGGAATGTCTTTGTAGTCATCTCCAAGACCTCGAAGGACATGGAGTCAAAGATCATCGTTGAAAATATGATATCTAGCAAGTGCAAACTCATCAGCTATTGACCTTATATCTTGAAGATATTCTACGATTGACTTGGAGTTACATGGGTTAATGAACTTTCAAAGAAATCATTTTTGATTAACTTGTTTGTAAATAGTGTTACAAGACGATCCTACATCTCCTTTGATGTCTGAGAGGTAGAAATGAATGGTTGAATTGCTTCGTGTTAGCTTCCAAGCACAATTCTAAGAATGATCTTGTCTTGGTGATTTCAAATTGAAAAGGTCAGATTTTCCATCTTCTATGTGTTTTGCTAGGGGAAACGATAATGCCGTCAAGATAGCTTAACTAGAACACCCAAACAAATTAGTGTCTATTGGAATTGAGTACGCCACACCAAGAAATTCATGTGGGTTGACTTTGTAGGAAGGTGAGTTGGTGCATTCAATTGAATCAATGTTGTCTTTTTAGTTGAGGAGTCATAGGTTGTTTGAGTATTTATTGAGAAGTTAGATGCTGACAGGCTTGTTATGTTGCATTCAGATGTGTTGTAAGAGAAAATAAAATTGAGGTTAGTGAGGTGTGAGGCCATTAGGCTGTGATATTGGCCATATAGGATGAATTATAACAACTTAGAAATTCTAATGGTAAAATTTGATGAGAATATATATATATATAAGAAAAGCTCTATGGAGACCAACAGTTCAGTGAAGATCGTGGAGACCATATATATTGTGTACTCAAAACATTGAAAAACATATATCTTTGCAAATAATGTTCAATGAAAATCATTATTTCATTGAAAATCTTAAAAATCATATATGTTTTGCAAGGAAAATAATACATTCTGTAATGTTTTGTTTGCAGAACATACATTATTTTTAAGATTTTTTTTAATGAAATTTGGAGGTAAAACAAAGATGATTTTCAAGATTTTCAATGAAATATTGATTTTCCTAGAACATGATTTTCAATCAATAAGTTTTACATTATTTTGATTAAAGCTCGTATATGGTTTCCTCGATCTTTACTAAAATATGATGTCGATAGAACTTAACTCTCTCTCCATATATATATATATATATATATATCCTTAATCTAATAAAAACCACCCTTAGACTAGAAACTAGAAAGTAAATAAAAAAATTTCTAAATTGTGTTGGAATATAGCACATAAAATACAGTGAAGTCGAATTTCAGAAAAAAACTCACCGGGAAAAATCAAATTAAAAAGGGAGGTGATTAGGTGGGATTGTTTAATGTCTTACATTAATTAATATATTTGTGGGATTATTTGACATTGTGAATGTATTTAAAAATATAATTCTTTAAAATATTTTTTACAAAAATACTATTTGCACAAAAATACTCATAAAAAATTATTTTATGCAAGATTTAATTTAAAAATTCATTTCAAAACATTTGGATATTTATGCATTATTTTTATACCAATAATAATTTATTTTTAAAACAAATGTATAACATTTTTAATTAAAGGCTTAATTTTAAAAATCCTTTTTATGTGATTATGAAATGACCTTTAAGGACATAAAAATCATTTCTACTTAGTCTGTAGTGGAGGGCATTTTACTAACTACATAATTAAATATCTAAATTCCGAAAATCTATGTAACCCATCCCTACCCCTGCCACTTCAATCGAGCCCCTCTCACCATTCTGTAAGCTCTCTGTTCTTCTTCTTCTTCATTTTTAATCAATTCATGCTTCCATGGTGATTTTTATGTGAGTTTATGAATTAAACTATTATATGAAGGTTTTTTTTCAAAACTACAGTTTGCAAATTGAATTCTATTGAGTTTGTGATTTGGGGGTTTTGAAAAATCTTAAAGGATGATGCTAATACTTACATGCAAGCTAGATAAAGATGTGTTTTCGACTTTATATGTAATATTAAATGTTGCATGTTGTTCTCAGTAAGGTTTTGTGATTTAAAAACTTGAAAAATTGTTATTCTTGTTTTTTCTTGATTAGATATGATTGTATATATGTCTGCATGGCTATGGTGATGATTATATGGAGAGAAACGAGTGTGTGCGGTTGTTGGTGGAGTTTTGGTTGTGAGAAAGGTGAAAAGAGAGGGAGCCAAAGAGAGGGAGTTGAGGGTGAGTTGTGGGAATTTTTGTGTTGTTGTGGTGGTCGAATGAGCAAGGAAAAGAGCAACAGAAGTGGTATGAGGCTGTATAAGTGTTTGCAAGTGTGTGTTTTTGGATGTAGAGCAAGAAAACCCAAGAGAGATGGTGAGGAAGTATGTGCATGTGGATGTGTGCGTGTGTGTAGGGCTGTGTGTGTGTGCAAGTCTGGTGTGTATTTTGTGTGTGTTTATGTGCAGGTCTGGTGAGTGTTTGTGTGTATGTTAGTGTATACAGGTGTGTGTATTGGTATGTGTTTGAGTGTGTGTGCATATGAGTGTGATTGTATGCATGTGTGTGTAGTATGTATGTGAGTGTGTTTGTGATGTGTAGTCGAGGAGCAAGGGGGAGGGGGTGGGAGAGAGAAAGAATAAGTAGGGAAAGAAAAGAATAAGAGAGGAGAGAAAATGAATAAAAGAATTGTGAATGTGATTTAAAAATAGTTAAATTTTATGTTATATTACAAGATGTGTTTAGGATATTATAAGATGTATTTTAGTTGTTGTAAATGAAATTACTTGTGAAATTGTAATATATGTAGGAATGTTATACTATGTTAGTATATTCAATCAAAATTGATATTTCTAGATAGTCATCGATAAATATACCTTGAAATTGCTGAACGTGTTACGTGCATATGTAATCTTGTTCGGTTACATGTTGTAATTGTCAAAACAAATTAGACGATATAAGTAAAGTAAGCAGTTGATGCTGGGTCTTTCCACTTACAATTCAATGAATGACAATGTGATGATATGATATTCGTGAAGTCATAAATATTTGAAGTATTCTGTGTTATGATATATATATATATATATATATATATATATATATATATATCAAGTATTCTGTGCTATGACATATATATATATAAGTTATTATGGGATACTATAAGGTATTGTAAAGTGTTGTGGGGTATTATAAAGTACTAAGTTGATACTATACTCTTATATATATATATATATATATATATATATATATATATATATATATATATATATATATATGTATAGGTTCTAGTAGAAGGCCTGGTAATTAAGAGCCAGTGGAAGTAAAGCCGTAGTTGTGATTTCCCGTACTTACGTAGTTATCAGATTTTTGAGGCAAGTGTATCACCTTGACTTGTCTTTATATATTTCATTATATGTTGATGCCCTGTCTCTAAAAATCCCTTCCGAGTAGAAGGCCGGGTAATTAAGAGCCAGTGGAAGTAAAGCCGTAGTTGTGATTTCCCGTACTTACGTAGTTATCAGCTTTTTGAGGCAAGTGTATCACCTTGACTTGTCTTTTTATATTTCATTATATGTTGATGCCCTGTCTCTAAAAATCCCTTGTAAGTGTTGTGGGGTATTATAAAGTACTAAGTTGATACTATATATATATATATATATATATATATATATAGGCCTTTGCTCCATACAGAACACTCTTATATAACAAACAACAAAGAACACCTTATATCTATTAGATCCTTTGGCCCCGCCAGGGGCACCCAATACAAAAAGTTATTATTTTCTTTACCCTCTATCAAGTCTGCAAAAAAAAAATTAAAAATTACTGTTCACGTGATGACGTCATCATGACGTCATCACGTGAACAGTAAATTTTCAAAAATTTTTTTTTTTTTTTTTGCTGGATGGATGGAGCCTAAAAAAATAAGAACTTTTCTTTATTGTTTGTTATATAAGGTGTTTGCTATGGAGTGCAACTCTCTCTCTCTCTCTCTATATATATATATATATATATATATATATATATATATATATAGGTCCGAGTAGAAGGCCAGGTAATTAAGAGCCAGTGGAAGTAAAGCCGTAGTTGTGATTTCCCGTACTTACGTAATAATCAGCTTTTTGAGGCAAGTGTATCACCTTGACTTGTCTTTTTATATTTCATTATATGTTGATGCCCTGTCTCTAAAAATCCCTTCCGAGTAGAAGGCCGGGTAATTAAGAGCCAGTGGAAGTAAAGCCGTAGTTGTGATTTCCCGTACTTACGTAGTTATCAGCTTTTTGAGGCAAGTGTATCACCTTGACTTGTCTTTTTATATTTCATTATATGTTGATGCCCTGTCTCTAAAAATCCCTTGTAAGTGTTGTGGGGTATTATAAAGTACTAAGTTGATACTATATATATATATATATATATATATATATATATATATATATAGGCCTTTGCTCCATACAGAACACTCTTATATAACAAACAACAAAGAACGCCTTATATCTATTAGATCCTTTGGCCCCGCCAGGGGCACCCAATACAAAAAGTTATTATTTTCTTTACCCTCTATCAAGTCTGCATAAAAAAAAATTAAAAATTACTGTTCACGTGATGACGTCATCATGACGTCATCACGTGAACAGTAGATTTTCAAAAATTTTTTTTTTTTTTTTTGCTGGATGGATGGAGCCTAAAAAAATAAGAACTTTTCTTTATTGTTTGTTATATAAGGTGTTTGCTATGGAGTGCAACTCTCTCTCTCTCTCTCTCTCTCTCTATATATATATATATATATATATATATATATATATATATAGGTCCGAGTAGAAGGCCAGGTAATTAAGAGCCAGTGGAAGTAAAGCCGTAGTTGTGATTTCCCGTACTTACGTAATAATCAGCTTTTTTAGGCAAGTGTATCACCTTGACTTGTATTTTTATATTTCGTTATATGTTGATGCCATGTCTCTAAAAATCCCTTGTAAAACCTTTGCCATGTTATCTAAGTTGTTAACCCTTTCATAAAAGAACTTTTTGTTATGCCTATTTAAATTGTTACACCTTTGCAAGACCTTTTACCTTGCTTCGTAAATTATTAAAACTTTGCGAGAACTTTTTCCATGCCTATTTAACTATTGATCAATCTTATAAACTCTAAAGTTTGTATACCAATTAGTTTCTCTAACCATTTGTTCACCTTAACATATGAAATAATCCAATTTTAAACCCTTCATAATTCTGGATACGACCTTATACCTTGGAATAAGATTGTGGTATGATAAATATTTTGGAAATTGACTAATTGTTAAACCTTTTGATGAACCTTTATAATTGGAACGTTTTTGACCGAGGTGCCGGTCGTAGTTACTCATTAAGGCCAAAGTGTACCTATGGATCCAAATGTGATAATCATGTGAAAACATGGTTCGGTGCTATTACATGGTTGATCACCCGTTTTAGCATGTAGCGTCTTATCGTAAGTTCTAATTAACATGTTTTATTGTTTTTTTTTTGCTAAATATGTATTATATTAAAAAAGAAAAAAGGGATAAACCCTTGCTCTAAGCCAAGGCAAAGAGAGAACCAACAAGGCAAAAACCTAAACTAGAGTGACAATGAGCCTCAGAAATCAAATATGTATCCACCTATACAAATCTAAATTTGCATGCCTGAGAAACCATTTCGAACCAAGAAGCCTAACCTTAGGATCTGTCATAATAGTTTGAATCAACTTGTTTGGTCCCGTTGCCCCCAAGTCATGAAGTCGAGCATTCCTTTCTTTCCACAAGTGATTGGAGAAGATCTGTGCCACGAGGAGGGCTACATTTCGAAGAGTGTGATCAGAAATGTCTCCCAAGGTAGTCAAGACTTCTAGCCAAGTTGTGCCTATAAAATCAACCTTGAGCACGCCTGCCAATTTTGAAAGGTTGAAGCTACTGTACGGGCACCGAACAAACAGGTGGCAATCATTTTCAATGCCCCCTATACAGAAGTTGCATTGCTCAGAAACATCAAGACCAAATGTAGATAAGCTATGCATCATTGGAAGACGACCATGGCATAAAAGCCATTCATTATGTGCATAACGAAGAACTCGAAGTCTATGCCAAACATTTTGACTCCACGCAACCACATTAGAAGGAGTTCGGATAGAATTCCAGATATGCCAGGTCCTGGTTTTGTTTAGTGGCAAGCCATTCCACAGGATAGAGTCAGCTGAGGCAAGATCAAAAGGGGGGTAATCGAACTGCTGAAACCATTCGCGCAAACCCGGGTTAATGTGATGAATTCTATGCGTAGGTTGAGGTAAGATCCATGCCCCATTATGAATTAACGTATGCACCGAGTCATCTGATGTTGCATTAGCTTGAGCAATGATAGGATCGTGTCTATTTGTGGCCAAACACAAAGAATTCCACCAAGGGTCGAACCAAAGAGAGGTGTCCCTGCCATTCCCCAACTTGAAGGTGATAAACTGACGTGCCATAGGACGTAACTTAAGGACGTTACGTAGAATCCAAGAACAGTCATTTGGCATGGACATATCCCAGAAATGATGTTTATTTAACACAGTTTTATTGACCCAAAGAGGCCACAATGCCTTGCTTTTCCAAACAATTCTGCATAGGTGGTTTAAAATCTGAGCCCGGTTCCACATCAAAGATTCCTCAAGACCCAGGCCCCCCTCCTCCTTAGGCAAACAGATTGTGTCCCAACTGATTTTGGCTCCACCTTTAGAGGTAGCATTGCCTTTCCATAGAAAACGAGTGAAAACTGATCTGAGGGTGCAATGAACTGAGGTAGGAAGAACGAAATGGTTAGTCCAGAATGATTGCACCGCAGTCAGAACCGATGGAATAAGCTGTACACGACCAACAAGGGACAGAAGTAAAGAAGTCCAACACGATATCCTGGAAATAATTCTGTCAATAAGGGGAAGGCAGTCGTTGTGTTTCAAATGCGAAGATATTAGAGGGACGCCTAAAAATTTAACGGGGAGAACACCATGAGGAAGGCCATACGAAGAATCAAACCATCGTATAAAATCCTCTCTACAATATCCAAAGAAAACCGTGCTCTTGGCAATGCTTGGATTCAACCCACTCGCAGCAGAAAACCTGGAAATGCAATTCATTAGGTGACTAACCGAATCCTTGTCACCCTTGGAGAAAAGGAGGACGTCATCAGCATAGAGAAAGTGCGTGAGCTTCAAATCTTTACACTTCCAATGGAATTGGAAATTAAGAGGGTTCTTGGCAAGCATTGAAGACAAAATGTTCATAGAAATGGCGAAGATATACGGAGAGATTGGGCCTCCCTGTCGAATTCCCTTTTTTCCTTCAAAAAACCCACACAGCGATCCATTCACCTTAATAGAAAAGGTAGTGGTCGAGATACACAAATGTATCCATTTTATAAATTTAGGAGGGAAATTGATTTTTTTCAACGCCCCTAGAATGAAGTTCCAACTTATAGAATCAAACGCCTTGTGAAGGTCAAGCTTCTAAGCACACTTAGGCACACCACTGTCTCTATGATAACCTCGGAATAACTCTTGAGCCATAAGTATATTATCAGAAATATTACGCCCCGGAATTAAGGCAGACTGAGAGATGTCAATGATACTTGGCATGACAGCTTTAAGGCGAGATGCAAGAATTTTGGCAATACACTTATACGGAATAGAGCACAGGGAGATAGGGCGAAAGTCTGACATAGAGGAAGGGGTAGAGACCTTGGGAATCAAAGCAATACTAGTTGCATTTATTGGTTTAAACAGAGTTATACCTGTAAAGAAACTTTTAATTACAGCACAGAAGGTTGCACCGACTATGTCCCAGGTTGCCAAGAAGAATTCCTCCGTAAATCCATCAGGTCCCGGTGCCATGTTCCGTTTCGTAGCTTTTAATGTTGCTAGGATAAGCGAGTCATTGACAGGAGCCTCAAGAGATGAAGCTTGAACATTAGTAATCGAAGCACAGTTAAGGCTGTCAAAATCACATGAGTGCAAATTGTCAGAGGTACCCAGCGTCTTTGAAAAGAAATCAACTGCGACTTGCGAGACATTTTTATGACCCTCAACCATGATCTCGTCTATATTTTCAATCGCAAGTAGCTTATTAACATTCCAATTTGACTTATATCTTGTTTCAAATTATATTGTTGGCATGTCATTGATACTTGTTGTTTCTTTACACTACTGAGTGATGTTTGGCTCATATCTTTATTTATACCCTAACCTGACACTGAAACATGAAAGTAGCTGCCCCGGGTCCAGTATTTGCATTCCAAATTCCGGATTAGGTAGTTGCAGCTAGTGTTTAGCTTTTGGAGTTAGTTTGTAATAATATTTTAAATAAAATTCGTTTGCATAACTAATTAGACCCAATGGTTAATGTTTCTAGATATTAAGTTATTCATACTTTAAACTAGTTGATCTTTTATTATTTAAAATGCATGCTTGGGATGTTTTATTTCTTTATGTTGCTATGTTTCGGTGGCACTGGTTTGGGGTGTCACATGATTGATAAAATATGATAGAAGGCAAAAGAAACACGTAATTGTTTCTTATGTTATTACATTACCAGATGGTTCTATTTATACATGAGAACTGGAATAGAAAGTCTAAAATATTAACTAAGACATACTCAACTACCTTGTTGTTACTGCCTAATCACTTATAGCTAAACATTAACAATTGTAGAGTATGTATAATATTCAGTGTAGAGTATGTACAATAGTCAATGATATAATGGTGTAACATAGCATTAATAGCTATAATTCGATTGCTTTTAGATTCAATGGACTTCTAATCATCTGATATATTTCCAACTAAGTGACCAGTTAAAGAAGAAATGCCTAAACAATATGTAGGATTAAGGCTATAAATGAGTCGATAAGCTCATGAACAATTTGATGCCTGGCTCGAAAAAAATCCTGTTTGAGTTTGATTCGATTTGCAAATGAGTCGCATGAACAGGATTTTGAGGTGAACTAAACTTGAGTACGACATAGTCCAGCTTGATACATGGCAAAAAATTTCGAGTATATAGTTCTTAAATAAGTTCGTTAATACAGTTCGCGAACCAGGTTTTTGAATAAGCTTGTGAATATGGTTCATGAATGAGTTCGTGCATAACCTCATATGGTGAACATATTTTATTAATATCTCACTTGAGTTCTTGAAATCAAGAAATCTAGTAAATAATATGTATTCGTCTACGAAATAATATGTTGGTTTATTTTTTGTATTCATTATTTTTCTTTGTTAAATCTATACATTATTTTTGTTATAAATAATCAAGTTATAACATATATTGTAAATTATAAAATTAGTTGGCTATGTATTGATTAAATTGATTCAAATTCTAGTCATTGAGGAGTTTAAACTGGAAGGACGTCTCTGATTTTTAAGATTGTATGCCCAACAATCATTTTGTTTAATGCATTAAAAATCTGGGAAAAAAGAAATAGGTGTAGGTGAACACGAGATCGTAAGCAATATTCATGAGATGTTCATGTGAAATATTCACAAGATGTTGTGAACAGTTCGCGACTAACCGTTCGTGAACCGGAATCATGTATCTTTGGTTTTAAAATCGAAAACCGCAAATCGCAACCAAACACGACCACTCTATTTCAATTTCAAATTATTTGTTTCGGTTATAACTGATTCAGTTTCGATTACAAACTCATCTCATTTAAAAATATCAAAAAAATATGAAAATTGGAATTAAAAAAAATTGCTTGATTCAAAAATAGGTAGAATTTAAGATTACAAATTTAGCAATGATCTATTAGGTTGGTTCTGCATCTTGAAGTTATCATAAGGAGTAGTGTTGGTTTTGCATCTTGAAGTTTTCACAAACATGGAGTAGTGGTATCTCTTTAGTTTGAAAGTAGTAATATTGTTGATCTCATTGAAAATTTTATATTATTAGTAGTTATAAGTTCTGGGTCTTGGACCCTTTAGAAGTTTTTGTAAGTTAGTATAATGGCCTTCTCTTGTATTATTTTTTTTCTTTTTGCAGACTTGCAATTTTGGTATCATTTTTTTCTTTGGATTTGGAAAAGCTAGATTTTATTAGCAAGTCCAGTTGTGATAGATTGTACATGTGGCCACACTAATAAAAAACAAGATGCTTGTATATGTTTAGTAAGCTTTTTTATATAATATATGTATACATTTAATGATTTTAAAATGCATATAAATTATACATATACATATATATAACTTATATATTTATTAATTTATATTGGTTAGCTGTTTGAATTGTTTTTTTACCGGTTTCGTTGGAACCATAACCTAAAAGAAACTTAGTGGTTTCTCTTCGATTTCATGCGGTTCAGTTTTACTGGTTTTTATCAACTTTAATTCAGTGAATTGTATATATATAAATTTTTTGGACTTATTTAACTTTCTCTTCTTTGTTTCCACCACCACTAAATAAAAACCTCTTTACAGATTACTTTTAGGGTTTAGAAAGCATACATTATGTTTACCTGCAGCAGTTATGTCATCTAAACTACTTGTACTAGCTCACAACCTAATTCGAAATGCAGGCTAACATTAAAATAAATAATATCCATATAAACTTATTCAATAATAAATCACATACAAAAAACCCCAATAATAGTAATAAAATTGTCAAATTAATGGTGAAATTAAAGTAATTGTAAATTAAAAAAAACAGCATGAAAAAGAAAATGGAAGGAGAAATATTTAACACACCTGTTTAGGTTGAATCGAAGAAGAAGCCATTGTAAAATCCCAAAAGCTCTGTGTATTGCTACTGTATATACAAACACATATATATGTAAGCAAACTATTTAAGCGAAAAAGAACTGTCTAAGTAAACTATTGTATAAATTTAAACAACGAGAAGAATTGAGGGAGAGAGAGACCTTGGCGTCTGCCTGGAAATTCACGCCGGGCGATCCTTTTTTCTTTAGGGTTTTTAGAGAGAGATAGAAGACGTGTCTAGAAGCGGCAGAAACGAGCACAAGGGTTTTCAGTAAATTACTATTTATACTCTCTAGCTAATGACAGTAAGCTTTTCAGTAAACTTGTTTTGGCGCGGTTAACTTCGATTAATTTTACTTTCAGGTTTAAAAAGATAAAGGTGCTCATGGTAGTTTTGACTTTTTGTCGGGGTTTACAAGAGAAATTTGGGGTAATGATCCTAGAAAAAGATTAATTTATAAAATTATGTACAAATTTAATAATCTATGTGATCTCTTAATAATATTATAACAATTTTCATTTAAATTTATTTAAAGAATTATATGTTTTAATAATTTAGAATTAAAACTGGTTTATGATTTTTTATCACAAATATAATATCTAATTTATTTGCAATTTATTAATGAAAATTATGATAGATTCAATGTTCTCTCCCATACTGAAGGTGGCTATTTGTGTAACAATGTCCTATGTATTTATACAATTGGGCCTATTTTTATACATGTTTATGTAGCTGGGTCCCACATATTAAGATAAAGAAAAATTATCTTAAATATAAGCATTCAAAACAATTTTTTACTGTGGAGTTAATGGGTGTTGGGCAGTCCAACAAGTGGTAGCCGATGGTTAAGAAGTTAATTCTGGGATTGTGGGCTGCAAGTTGTGTGTGGCGTGGGAGGCACTCCCTAAATCTTGGACCTCTTGTGTCGAAAGTAGGTGGTCGGGCGGTGTGTCCTGCAAGATGAGGAGCCACATAAGTGGCGATATAAGGGTCACAAGATTGGTGGTTCTTGAATTGAGGAGGGATTGTAGAGTGGTGTCAACCCAAGTCCCACATCGTTAAGATATAAAAGAATTATCTTGAACATAAGAATCCAAAACAAATAGGCCTTTTAGGAGTAGCCCAAAAACAAATTCGTGTGGGCTTGGTGATAGCCCAGAACAGACAACAGACGGACAATATAATGTGGAGTTAAGGGGTGTTCGTGAAATTACACACCTAGAGGGGAGGGGTGAATAGGTGTTATGGCTAATAATGTATAATTAAAAATCTGCCTGAAAATTTATTCTGGCATCTAAGTGGATGCAACGATTTAACAAACAGGCAGCTAGCTAAGATATGCAGTGTAGTAAAGTAAAGTGCAGAATATAAAGAACACACAGCAATTTTAGCCAGGTTCGACCCCTATAGCCTAATGGTCTACGTCCTGGTCCTCTACCAACTCGGTAAAGGAATATATTATTGATCACAAATGATTACAATTATACGATACAATAATATATCTCCATGATTCTCCCAGTCACTGATTGCAGCTAGCTGAAATACCTTGTTCCCTGAACACAACTCTCTAAGTACTATACTAAACCAAGTATAAACTCTTCTAGCCTAATGTTCCTCGAATCCTTGTTCCACAAGCTCGACAATCCAGCAACTACCAACTTTATAAGTTGAACAATACAAGATAGAAAGAATTAAAAATCAAACTATGTACTCTAATAAGAATCTAAGTCGTATTAGTATATAGAGCTCAAGTGTATAAAGATATGTCAAATCAGCTTGGTAAAATACTTGTGTTTTTCGAATGATGTTCAACAACCTTGAAAGGAAAACTCACAAGTCTTTTATAGTGAACACACAATCTGAATTAAGCATACAACAACACAACGGTCTTGACTACCAAGTCTCACGAGTTTGTTGAAAGATTAATTCAAATCTAACGTTCAAAAACTTATCGTTTGGAAAAGAAAAACAGAATCTGAAAGTGAACGTTTATTAACAACGTTCTCAGTTTTGAAAAACTCAAGAGAATAAGAAGTTTGTTTAGATAAAGTCGTTTAGAAAACAAACTCCTATAAAATAGGGTTTTGAAATATAAGAAGCTAAAAACGTTTAAAAACATTTTTGAGCCCATATATATAAATATGATCTGTTTTTCTAATTAGAATTCTCACAGAAGTTTAATCCTAATAAAACTCCATGAGATTCGAACTTCTAGTGTTTCTGGACTCTATCTGCCAACTTGCTAAGTTAAAGTACATCCTGTACTGCCAGCTAGCTGATAAACCCTGTTTTGCTATAAAATGAAATAAATGATAACCCTTCAAAACAATATTAGTCCAGTACACATATCTAGTTTGCTTACTATGTATGATCATAAAAATAATGAGAGTTTTAATCTCCCCTTTTTGATGATTATACACCAATTTTAGAAGAAAAACAAAACTCCCCCTAAATCTAGCAATCCTTTTATAATGATGTACCATAAAATCAATATCATAAACATAAATGTAACACATTTAACAAATATCAAATAAGCATCACATTTCCACAGTACTAGTTCAGAAAACCACAAAATAAACCACCAAATAAACCAAGTACTAAAACATAACAACAAAAACCAAACCAACACATAGTTCAGGCATAAGCATAACATAATTAACCCCAAATCCTAAAATTTTTCTCCCCCTTAATCATTAAAAAGAAGAAAATTTAAGATTCATTATTATCGTCATCCTCTTTAGCATCATGAAACTGAACAGCAACTTGAAAATCTTTAGAGGCATCCACATCTGGATCCGTAGCAATGTCCTTAAGCACATTCCCAACAACCACTGTAGGATGATCATGAGGCTCTTGACCAGGAGATAGATTTACAGATTGATGACCAGTATGAACAGAGGCAGGAGTACGTGGACCAGCAACAAATTCATGTAGAAAAGAAATCTCATCAGCCATATTCGTAACCTTAGAAGTCAGCATCTTAAGTGAAGCTCGAATTTCTTTCATATCTTCAGAAGCATTATTCTCAGAAGTTGTATTAGCCACCACATTAACAGGTGCAGGAGGTGGAGGAGTTTCTATACGAACCAAAGTACCATCCGATGCAACTTTCAAGTCAGATTGTTGCAAACTCTTAAAGTCCAAAAATTATTTAGCCATTTCACAGTCTTCATCCTTTAGCGCAACACCATACCACTCAAAAATTTAAGTCAATAACAAACCATATGGAAGACTAGGTGAAGTATGGTTCTCATAAACATCCATCATATTCTTTAATATAAGCCCAGCCAAATTAAAAAGCCTCTCAGACAACAACATCGAAACCACAGTGACATCCTGACCAGCAAAATTTGAATGACTACCCGTACGAGGATTCACATTATCAATACAAATCTTAAACATCATATTAGTAATAGGAGAAACAGTAGCAGTTGTTGGAGGAGCATAGACAAGTAATCCATCCATACCACGAAGTACTTTCAATTGATCAAGTTTAGTAAAGTTCTCTAACTCAGTGGGTCCTTTATTTGTAGTAATAGACAAAGTGGATGGATTTTCAATACTAAGAATCGAATTCAGCACAAGAACAGTTAACATTACGACCACGAACATACGAAGAGAAAACCCCAGGTTTGACAATGATAAGATTCGCATAAAACTCATAAACAAGAGATGGATAACAAGCACGAGGCAAATCTTTCAAAAACCCTTCAAACATTAATTTAGCACAATATCCATAAGCACCACACTTAATATATGTATTACCTTCCAGAGGATGACCAAATACGATCTTGTGTGTGCCCAAATCCAATTGCTTAAAGCGAAAATCAAGCTCATCAAAAGTAAAATCAATTCCAAACTTACAGCGCTTGACCGACAACCCATCGCGAACCCCCAAAAGTTCATCACCACTATCAGTGGTAAATGGAATTAAGCGTATCATCTTCAGCATCATGCAATCGCTTGTTCTTGCCATTCTGTTACTTTGAAGCAGTAATTGGTGTTTTCTTGGATCCCCTAGTGTTCCTCATGATGCGATAAAGCAAATGAAAATCGAGAGAAAATGTATATTGATGAGCGGCGTAAAACCCTAATTTGATTTGAGATCGTTGTTGAGGAAAACTAAAGAGTCGGAGTCGTGTAGTCTATATAAACTTCCATTTACTGATTTTGGGGGAAAATATATTTAGGATAAATTCTAAAAAACTCAACCCCGAATAAAATGATACATGATAAATCCAAGTAAAAAAAATCAATTAATCACATTATCACAAAAACAAATTAAGTAACAGATTAAAATAAAAACAAGACATAAAATAATCAGCACATAAAACAAGTAACACATGATAAAAATAAAAAGTTGTAACATATAAAAATGTAAAAGACATCTATAGCAGCTAGCTGGCTAGACATTACACGTGCACAATTCTCGACGAAGAACAGCAAAACGCTCCTCGGCTAGCAGTTTTGTGAAGATGTCAGCTAGCTGGTACTCTGTACTAACAAAGGTCATCTCAATTTTTCCATTTACAACATTATCCCTTAAGAAATGATGTCGAACGTCAATATGTTTTATTCTTGAGTGATTCACCGGATTCTTTGATATGTTGATAGTGCTTGTATTGTCACAATAAATAGGAACTTTTCCACATTTAATCCTATAATCTCGAAGTATTTTTAGCATCTAAAGTATTTGAGAGCAACAGCTTCCAGCAGCTAAATACTCCCCTTCAGCTGTAGATAATGCAACAGATGTTTGCTTCTTTCTTTGCCAAGTGACCAAACTCTGTCCTAAAAATGCACAAACACCACTTGTACTCTTTCGATCAGTTTGATAACCTGCATAATCTGCATCACTATACCCAACAAGATCAAATGCATTTGTGATGGGATAAAACAAGCAAAGAGTAATAGTTCCACTTAAATATTTAAAAATCCTTTTAATTGCATTCAAGTGAGACTCCTTAGGATTAGCTTGAAATCTAGCACAGACACATACACTATACATAATATCAGGTCTAGAGGTTGTAAGATATAATAAACTACCAATCATACCTCTATACTTTCGAACATCTACATCTTTACCCTGTTCATCTGCTGTCAGCTTGCTGGCATAACTCATAGGTGTAGATTTTGCCTTGATATTCTCAAAACCAAACTTCTTAAGCAGATTCTTTATGTATTTGGATTGATGCACATAAATTCCATCTGGAGTTTTCTTGATTTGGAGCCCCAAGAAGTAGTTGAGCATCCCCATCATACTCATGTCAAACTCACTATGCATGCATTTAGAAAACCACTTGCACATATCATCATTAGTAGATCCAAAGATAATATCATCCACATATATTTGCACAACTAAAATATCAGTACCATTAAACTTAGTAAATAATGTAGGATCTATTTTACCTCGAATGAATCCATTCTTGAGTAAAAATTACTTAGCCTTTCGTACCATGATCTAGGAGCTTGCCGGAGTCCATATAATGCCTTCTTCAACTTGAAAACATGATTAGGAAATTGCTCACTCTCAAAACCAGGAGGTTGCTTGACATATACTTCTTCCTTCAAGTAGCCATTAAGAAATGCACTTTTCACATCCATTTGATGTATCTTGATCTTCTTGAAGCATGCAAATGAAAGTAACATCCTTATTGACTCTAGCCTTGCAATCGGGGCATAAGTTTCATAAAATCGATTTCGTATTGTTGATTATATCCTTGTGCAACAAGTCTTTCTTTGTTCCTTCTAACCGTACAAAATTCATCAACCTTGTTTCTAAACACCCACTTAGTACCAATGATTGAAGCATCCTTAGGTGGCTCTACAAGTTCCCAAACTTCACATCTTTCAAATTGATTAAGTTCTTCTTGCATTGCCATGATCCATTTTTCATCTTGTAGTGCTTCATTAACATTCTTTGGTTCCTCTTGAGCTAGAAAGGCAGCAAATGCACAAAAGGGCCAAAAACCGGACTTCTTTTCCTTAACGAAAAATATATCAATTCCAATCGGGCTTTTCTCTTTAAGAATATACCACTTTCCATCTTTTTGCGATAATTCTATTTTCTCAATGCTCGTTCAGGTGCAAATTACGGTCTCTTAAGGATCTGAGACCAGACTCTTTTTGCTTGGAAAAAAATATATCAATTCCAACCGAGATTTTCTCTTTAAGAATATATCAATAAGAATTTCTTTATGATAATTCTTTTTCCTCATAGCCCGTCCACTTGATAAAATTGAGATAGAAATCCACCGTTTTTAGCCTTTTATCGCCTACATACCTGAATTTGCGAGTTCTGCACAACAAATAATTAAACAACAAAAACGAATTAAAAGACACAACATATTTAAGGATAAACCATCAATATAGGTCCATTTAGCGCATAATAAGTGGATATAAAATCCACTTATCAACCACAATGGAGCATTCTATTATTTCACTCAATAGTTAGGGAAAAACAAGCGATTACAGTAATGCATAAGAAAGCTGACTGCAGGCGAAAGTGCTACGCTACAATTAATTTATTTTACTTGTATCTTATTGACCATGTCATATATATTATGCAGTTTAAAGATCTTTGTTCCCATAAGGGTACTTCCTTTTGTGGTATTGGTGCCTGTAAATTGGACTAACAATACTTTGGAGGAACTCAAAGATGTAACGTTTAGTGACCTTGACAAGCTTTCAATATCTAATGTCCCTGCTGGATCTTCAAGGTGAGATTTAAAGTAGATGAAATCCACTCCTCTTAGCAGGTTACTTTAGACTCTGTTGGGAGTCCATATGAGACAAGTGCCCTTATATGGTAATTTTCCTTTTTCTACAGGTTTTGGGTTCATATAGGAATGATATATGTTTTCTCTTTCTGGACAATGTATAAGCTTTACAAGGAATACAAGATTATAGCTACTATGAGGTTGCATTTTCTAGCTTCTGAAAACCGCCGTCCGGATCATTATACAGTGAGTTAATCAACTTCTTAATAGATTAGCTTGCAAGTTTTTCTGGTAATACACACTGCACTCTCGAAACATTATCATGAGAGTGCGTTTATGTGGTTCAGGTCATTAAAACTCCAACAAGGTATGTTGTAAATCAGCTAACGGTAACAACTTCCTCGTAATGAGTTCTTTGTAGCTTGCTAAAACCCAAAGAATATTGTTGTGTTTCTTCCTCTCCCTTTATGGACAGAATTTGAACATGAAGTTGCAGTAATATGTTACTAGTATGGAATAAAAAGCACATCATTGTTTTGAAAACTGACATAAAATTATCAACATCAGAAAGTGTTAATGGTTCGTAGATTTATCCTACATGATGAGCAAGTAGGTGTAAACCAACTGCTTAAATGTACAAACCATAAGTTTTTGTACCCTATGGAGAGGAGGTCAAATTTACCTCATACTTGAAGGGACTGTGTAATCATATGGAATAAAAAGACAATCAACTAATATGACCAGCCGCTTATAGCACTAAATTGGAGTAGTTAGTTAGCACTTTAATATTTCGTCCATTCTTGCATATCATCTTCCCATATTTTCGTTGATGTTTAATCTGTTCTCAATCCTGTTGCAGGTCCTTGTGAAAAATGTCTTCCAAGGGACTGCCTCAATTTCCTCGACAAAGGTCACAAGATCTAGTATTTGTTCAGGAGGATACCTAGCTATATGAGGATGCAGAGGGCTTGACTAAAGGGGACTTTAAGTGTTGGTAGGAATAATTTGTAGAAATTGATAATTTGTAGGACTTGTAGAGACATGAGATTGCTATGTATGCAATTTTTACATAGAAATTGTAGCTAGATCAATAAGAAATTTTTGTATTGATAAATTTATTGATTTATTATTTAATTAATTAGTTGGGGGCATTATTTAAAATCATTTTTTGTGTACATAAACCGTTGTTAATTTGCAATGGCACAACACCAGTGAAATAACAAACCGTTGTTCAAACCGACTACAGCAGAACCAAGTCAGACAACACTTTTCAACCGTTGTCTATCAGGTGTTATCTATTGAGTCGCCGTCTTTGATACTATCAAACACCAGTTAAAAAACCGCTGTGTTACGTAATTTTTAACAACGTTTAAAAACTGTTGTGTATTAGTCAGAAAACCATTGCATTATGTTGTTTCCAGTAAATGTTCTCATTATAAAACTGCCGTGTTACGTAATGTTTAACAAGGTTTTAAAACTGTTGTCTATTAGTTAGAAAACAATTGCATTGTTTTGTTTCCAGTAAAGGTTTTTATTATACAACCGCTGTGTTACGTAATTTCTAACAACATTTTAAAATTGTTGTATTACCTTCTTCTATGCAACTGGTAAATAACCATTGTCTGATTTCAAACAGACAACTGCCGGATAGACAACGAAAAAAATGGAGATCAGACAACGGTGAAAAACTGTTGCAGGATCGAGTTTTTCTTGTAGTGTTGATTCTCACTAGTACAGAAATGACCTATAGCATCGCACCTATTGCTTCGGTTATTTACCTATAGCGTCGAACTTTTACCTATTGCTTCAGTTGTTTGCATTAACCCACGCTTAATGACTTCTGCCAGAAGCTTTGGCGTCGGTTGTTTGCATTAACCGATGCTATAGGTATAGCCTATAACGTCGCCCCTTAAAATGCCGACGCTAAAAAGGAGTTTTTGCGTCGGTCAGCAAAGAACCGACGCTATAGATATAGCTTATAGCGTCGGTCATCGTTCAACCGACGTTATAGGTATAGCCTACAGCGTCGCCCCTTAAAATGCCGATGCTATAAGTATAGCTTATAGCGTCGCCCCTTAAAATGCCGACGCTATAGGTATAGCCTATAGTGCCGCCTCTTAAAATGCCGACGCTATTGGTATAGCTTATCCGATTTTCGACCAATTTGCCCGATTTTATCAATTTTTTACGGATATTTGTAAATTTTTAAAATCATAATTTATAAAAAAAAAAATTAATCCAATTAAAAAACAAATATGTGGGATATCATATTAATTTCTGTATTTATGAATTTTAAAATGATTTTGTGAGTTATATTGCATTTAAAGGATCTTTATTTGCAAAATTCATATTTAATTCATTTTTTATCCTAAAAATATTTTAAAAATATGCTTGTGTTCGTAATTTTATACTCTTTATTTTAAAAATGAAAAGTTTTTATTTTTCACTATATTTCCATTTAAATTCGTTTTTTAAAAGTTATTTAATTTATTTTTAAATTATAATTGTGAAATTACAAAAAAGCCATCTCCCCCTTTAAATCCCTAAATCGGCAGTGTTCTTCCCCAATTCATTATTTTAGCAATCTATTGAGTTCTCTCTCAATCTCTCTCTCTCACACCAAACACACACACATCGTCTCTTCGTACTCCCAACGCGATCTCTAAACAAACAAATCAATGGTGGCAACAACCACAACAATGACAAGCAACGAAGAACAAACAAAGCATAACTCTGATAAAACCCTAACTCAACACGAACAATCAGTTCTCAACGCTCCTCAATCAATCGAAGCTTCTAGAAACAACACTTCACCGGGCGCCGACGTCACCGCCGGAGACGAGGAATTGAAGGTTAGTTCCGGATTGCTATCAAGTCGTGCTATTTGGGATGTACTCAGATGTTATGAAAACCGTTGGGGATTAGATGAATACCCAGTGCTCAAACACATTGTTAATTATTATGAAATTCGGTAAGGATACTTCTTTTATTATGAAAGATAAAATGGTTGCTCCTTTTTAAGTTATCTAGAGTTTTGTGTTTATTGAGGCTCGATTATTATTCACTAAGGAGGTGAATGACTTCTTTAATGGTGGAGTTGACGTAACTACACTGTATGGATGTGTGGTGTAAGAGTTGTTGAAATAAACTTATGCAAGTGTAGATTACTTTTTTTTTGCTGAATAAGTGTAAATTACTTACTCTGGTTTGTTTCCAATATAGGACGATATAGTATGGTTACTTGGTTTCTCTCTTTAAACAATGTGACAACTTGCCTTGCTCGTAAGAACACCCACTTGGGTTCTTGCAAGGAAATGCCTAAACTGCTTGCATTCTCAGGAATTCTTAACAACAGAGCTGGTTTTAATCCAGGTTCATACATCTATTCATTTTATGGGTTAATATTTCATCTGAAGTGTGTGCACATTCTCACTCTTAAACTATTCCTTCTGTGTCTAGACTTCTACAACTGGAACAAAATCAAGGTTAGGTATTGTGGTGGAGCATCATTTTCTGGAGACGTGGACACTGTTAATCATGTAAGTTGTATACTTTCGATTATCAATTACATATTTTGTCCCTGTGTGGTGGACAAAAATACAGATACACATGCATCTATGTGGGTATATTTAATGCATCATTGTATGCTAGGTAAATAACTTAAGTAACTACAGATGCCAAATGTATAGTTTAGAAAAAGACAAACTCTAGCCAACTGCTGCTAGTCCCAATGAGCTGTTATTGCTGATCTGACTTGTGTTATTGCATAAGCTAAATGCTATCCTTTGCAGCCTGACCTCTCTTGACTCAAACAGTTATAACTTTTTCTAGAAAAATTATTTTCACGAGCCGTTTTTTCATAAAAAAAGTAGATTGACAGATCTTTCCAACGGCATATAATTCGCTGCCAAATAGTTTATGGATCACAGTTTATTCAGTGAATTTGGGTGCTATATTGATTCTAGAATACTATTTTCTTGACCCCTCTTGACTATATAGTTGATGCATATGGTGGATTAATGGTAATAACTGAACTTAATTCCAGGATTAATACCTGATTTAAGATATTTGTTCTTCCTGATTTAAGATATGCTTTATTGTGGTATAATTTAGAAATTGGAAGACTATCTTTTAAAGACAAGTCTATAAAAGACAAGTGAGTGACAATAATTTAGTTTGCCCAGACTTACTTTTTTTATACATCTTGTTGATTGTATGTTAGCTTATAAAGCTTTAAAATTATAGTAAAGATTTTACATTTTGCTTATAGTTTTTTACTTTTTGCAGCATGGATGTGATCGCTTCAATAAGTAGTTTTGCATGTGAGGTTGAGTTACTATGGCTGCTGCTTCATTATGTTTTAATTGCCTATCCAGCTGCTGCTGCAAATTAGTTTAATTTTTATTTCTTCTTGTAAAGTTCAGACAATGTATTTTTCTAGAAATAGAACAAGGGAGATAATTTTGTAGATAGAGTAATTTTAGTTTGTGACATTATATTATTTTGTGTAAATTGACATTGTCAAGTTGTGTAATATATATTATACTAATAAAATAAATCTCATATAAAACTTGACCGTAATTGTAATTTTATTTTATTTTTAAAAATTGACTTTTAGCGTCGTTGTTTGAATGACCAACGCCTTTAATATGAATTTTAACGTCGGTTGTTCAAATGACAGACGCCTAAAGTAGACTTTTAGCATCGGTCATTTAAAAGATCAACCTAAAGCAGACTTTTAGCATCGGTCATTTAAATGACCGACGCCATAGCAGACATTCAGCGTCGGCAATTTAACCGACGCTATAGGCCTATACCTATAGCGTCCCCTACATATACTATGCCAAAGAACCGATGCCTTAGACCTATTTGATCGATGCTATAGGCCCTTTTTGTACTAGTGTCTTTTCTATAAAAAATAAAATAAAAAAAATAATTTTTTTTGTAATTTTTGATTGTTAATGGCAATATATATTTATTTGTTTTTCAAAACAAACAATTAATACATTTAAAAAAAATTGGTTTCAATAAATTTTTTAATTTGAACAACCGAAAATAGGTTCCTCTATAATATTTGTCATGGCATGTTATCAACTAAATGATCTAGAGGTTTTTGAAAATTTTGAATCTCAAAATTACCATTGTACTTATTATAATTTTTCTTCTTTCTTCGATCATTTATAATGTAAATTTATCTCATAACTCACCTGCCTAGTAATTTCATTGAGTATATTATTTACCATATATTGTAGATATTGACTTATCTTATTGGATTAGCTGCAAATTTAAAATTTGATTTTAGATGTATAATCATCTAATGCTTAAAAATTATTTATGACCAAAAATTAGTAAAGAAAAAGGACAAAATATATTAAATATTAAAACGCTAAATACTTTCGTAATTAAAAATGGTTAAAGAACTTAAGTGTTAATTTGTTTAATGATGAGTGAATTTATGCATACATGAATTAATTAGGATTAGTGTAAGGTTACATTAAAAACTAAGAAGTACAAAGTGCGGGAATGAGCTAGTGGTGAAAAATTAAAATACATTTTGATAATATTTTTTAAGATATATATTATTTAAGACATAACATAAATAGAAGAGTTTAAACAAATTTTATACAAAAGATACATTTTATAAAAATTACTTTTACTTTATTTCAAACTCTATTTTTTGTGCTAGGGTCCCTTGAGAATTTTAATTTAGGTTTATTTATATATTTATATGAAACAATTTTTATATTTAAGAATTTTTAAGTAATAGGGGTGTAATCAACTTTTTTTAGATAAAATGATTTAAGATAAATGATGGAATTAATTTGTTTTAAAGTGTACATTTTATCTTTTGATGTTTTAATAATAGGTACAATTTATTTTTCTGCCTACATCCAGAAAAACAACATTGTTTGCAAATTCTTGCCACACCCATTATCAATGTATGTATTGGCTGGGGGAATTTGGATTCCATTCTTACTATGGTTACCATATAGACAACATAACTTGACTTAGTAAACAAATTATGAACATAATTAAAATGACTTAACCCTCCTATAAAGTTGAGCTAAAAACAAATAATTTATTCTCATTTTATCTATTGCTTCTTTTTGTAGATAGTAGTGGACACCCCTTCCTAAAAGTCACCACTATCACAGACTAATTTTCTTAGAACTGTGAATATTAACCGTTACGTTGTGGCGTCAACTGATCGCTAATCACCAGCATGTCAGGATGATCAATCAGATGCATCTCCCCTAGTTAAGGATTCACTGAATACAACAAACTGTCACTGATTATTCTTTAATTTGACAAAAACCTGTCACCACCTTATATGGTAGAGACTATCAGCTGCTCCAACCCAAGCCTCCCCAAATTTAGAGTGCTCATTATATATGCTGCGAACCCGTGAGCAATTGTCTGCCAATTAACATCATCAATAATTATATTAAATTATCCAAATTTTGACTTAAGGATATGCAAGTAATATCTTCTTTAACTGTGCATGCTTTTTTTCTAGAAAAGAATCATGGAAATTAAAAGGTTGCATGATCAGAGTAAGGGAGTGATACCTTCTTTTTTTCCCCAGCAAAATTGATAGGGGACAGAATCCATTAACTCCTCAAATAGTAGTTCCCCGGATTTGATTTATATAACGGTAAGCTATTATTATTTATTAGATAATTAAATTTGTATAATAAGAAAAGAGTGCATATGCTTTGAACGGTGACCTGACATCACAAAATTCTCTGTTGGGTCAACTGCATGCAGAAGGTCTTCTTTAAACATTACATTCCCTTCGTATGAGAGCACGGCTCCTCTCTGAACCATTCTAAGGTCATAAAGCTTGGTCTGTGATAAGAAAACATGTTATGACTGCAACAAGATACATAAACAGCTGCCATAAGCAGCTGTCAATTCTGTAAGTAGCAGATGTTTTTTACAAGAATTTTTTTTTTTTTTTGACAAAAACAAGAATTTATTATGAATAAATATACCCAAAGTCTTATTAAACTCGAGTTACCATTGCCATAAAGTCCAATAGTCCAATTGAACCATTGTGCAAGTCTATGAAATAAATGAAGATTCCCAGCACAGCTAATTACTCCTACTTTTAAATCTTCTATTATCATATGGATGTTAGTGCAAAACAATTATAAGTAAATATTTATTTTTAGTTTATTCCCATATTTTAAGTAATTTTGTATGAAATTGGAATTTTATTTAATGTTTTATTATAGAAATAACAAATTATTGGATTGGAACTTGATCATGAAGTGCAATATTTGGGCCTAATTCATACATATTCAGAGTTTTTGACACATTACAAAGTCTTGTAATTTGGGCTTTATCCAGACATCAACAAATCATTGATGGAGAGCTGGGAAGAATACCGAATTATTTCTATCATGGGCTCAAAAATGCTCTCAACTTTTCAAAAAGGCCCAGGAGCTACTAATAATCTGTTTAGAATATTATACTACTTAGAAATATTAATTGTTATATTTCTACTAAATCACTAAAAACACTTGCACATATAATAAATACTAGCCTATGACCATGCTATGCACGGCTACTTTTAATATTTTATTTTTTATGTTTATTATTTTTTAATAACATATCATTTTATTTTATTTTTAAATTTTATTTTGCATTAGTTGACCAATTTTATGTTTTTATTTTAAGATTATCTTATGATTCAATATATTTTGATTTAACATTTTTAGTTGATTATATTTTTATGTTAAATTAAATATATATAATATATTGTTTATTGATTAGTCTTTTATTCAACCTATTTACATTAACATGATTGATCTTTTCTCTATTATAATTTCTTATCGAAATAATCAAATTTAGTGGCTTCTCGAACTCTTATTTTTTATCTCAATTAAATAGTTGCACTTCTTGGTTATTGTATCTTTATAGTTGCCACATATCCATTTACCTTTTATACATAAACATATCATATTTAATCTTTTTTTTTTTGCTCTATAATTTTTATACCATTCAATACATATATATAATCATCTTACCTAAATAGCATAAACAAATAATTATGATCGCATATGTAATGTATACAAACCACATATACATAATTCTGTCAATATATATAATTAGTCAAGTTCAACCTTCACTTGAGATATGAATTGTACACACAATTTTAAATTAATTTTAATCTCAGTTATTCATTTTAATCATTACTTCACCGAGTTGAACTCCAGTTGCTATCACTCTCAATTTACGATGCTCACCCATTTCTTTCTTCTATATTTATACTTCCTCATCTTTTTTAAAGAAATTTAATATCTTTTTGAAATTTGAATTCGATTGTGCTGGTATTACAATTAAGAAGAGAAATTCACATCTGATGAACTCTAACATGAATTTACTGATGATTTTTATTCAAATTTTTTATAGTTATTATTTAAAGCAATTAATTTTGATATGATATTGGTGATGTCCAAATGTGGTGGATGGTTGTGTATGTGGTGACAGGAGGTGATGGAGGATGTGGTTCACAATATATTAAATTCTAAATTTATGTTCTTATAATTAGTTATTAAAATAAATGTATGAAATACTTTCGTTGATCTCGGCCATTTTTTAAAAAAATAATGATATTTATGTATAATTGATTTTTTTCAATCAAATTTGTTTAATAAAAAATCATAATACAATATATAATTGATAAAATAATTGACTTCTTTTCTTGGGAATATTATTCTATTTTTTTAGCTCAAATTGAAATAAAAAAATTATTTTGTTACTTATTTTTACTCCAGCTTTGATAATTTGATTTCTGCCTACTATTTGTACATAAATGTATGTTGTTTTGGTACTCTTGTTCGTTACATAATCTAAATTTTTTGTAATTCAACCTACTTATTTATACAAATGTATATTAATATCTTTATAATTTAAATATTTTAATGGATAAAATTACTTTATTAATCTATTTTTAAAAAAATATAACTATTTTAATTTTAACAAATATGTAAGCTAAATTTTTTATGTAACTATTCAAACATAAATACATATTTCAGCCTATTTATTTTATGGATCTAATTATTAAAATTTAATTTTAATAGACCTAACTATTTTTCTAATTTTTAAAACCTATTTTAACCATTTAATTATTTTAGAAATTTCTAATATTTAAAATTTTTATAAAAAAATAAATATAAGTATAACATGTAGTATTATGCATCTGTTCTACAAATTTGAAATTTTGATTTTAATTTCATATTTACGAATGGTTTTTTGGAATTATTATGTGAAATCAGTTATAATTTTGTCGACCAACTTATATTTTTGAATTATAATCCTTTAATATTTATAAAATTTATTCTATTATATAATAGAATCCAATTTAAAATTATTTGAGAATCATTATTCACTTGAATATCAAGATTTCTGAAAATTATTTTATTCGAATAACATTCCTCTCATTTAAAAGATCTAGATATTTGAAGATTATTTTATTTGAATAATATTTATAATTTTTATGAATAAATATATATTCGAGTGAATTCAAGTATATAAATTATTTTACAAAAATAAGATTATTTATATATTTATATGAGTTATGTTTCACTTTAGTTTGTGTGTCTACCCTGACCCAAGTTCTATATCGGACAGGACTTCTGCAGTGTAGGTAGTGTAGTCTCCTTAGGTTATTAGTACTTATTAAGTATCCCTTAGGTTATTTGTATTTAAGTATTATAATAATAGAACATAATCTAGATCGTTATTTAAAGTTTAAATCTAACTGTCAATATTTATTTTGCTGTTGGATTGACAACCAAATATCCACCTTATAATTATTATATATAGGATATAAATTATTTATTTCGCTGTTGGATTGACAACCAAATATCCATCTTATACTTATTATATATAGGATATAAATTTTACAATAGACAGCTGTTAAAAATTAGACACCATGCATGTATGGAGTAGTTTTAGACAGGGAGAGCAAAACAGCTCGGAGAAGAACAGAATGAAGAATACACAAACTGCCTTGTATATATAGTTGGAATAAGAAGATTGAAGCCTTATCTCTATGATTTTTATCTTTCCTTTATTTTCCTTATTTTTCATTGTGTTTTTCTTGGGGATGTTGAATTAATTGTAATTCTAAGGCTTCAATGGATTCTTAAGATTTTATAAAAGTATTCTCTTAAATTCTTTGTTGTTTTCATGATAATTGATTACATTGATTTGTCAATAATGCTTATCAAAAAATAATTGACTTTGAGAGTGATATGTTAATTTGGGTTATGTTTGAAAGAGACAACCTAAGTTTAGAACAAATCAATATAACTTGAGATTATTAACATGTGTTAATTTGTGTTTAGGATAATAATATAGCTAATTACCTCGATTAGTCAAATCACTGCTTATATGTTTACTTGCTTACTTGCCTATGACGTGTGCGATGCACGGAATTTGCGAAATATTTAACTTTAAATTTATTTTATATTAATGTCGGTTTTGTTTATTGAAGAATATACTTATTGATTTGGAATTATATTTTAATGATTTTTTAACATCGAAAAATAATGTCACAAATTCAAAACCATTTGTAGGATCACTACTCTCTCTACCAATTGTTTCTCTATTCGCAATCAAACCAAGTCTATATGGTATGATATGATTTGAATGAAACCATTTGCAATTAAATCGAGTCTACATGGTAGGATATCATTTGAATGAAACCAATCTCCTCTACAACTATATATTTTCACCAATGCATTCTTGATATTCAACATTTTTGAAAGAATATTAACCATCTAAGGGTTCACTATGTGAAAATTTAAGTTGGTTTTCTAATTCTTGTTGATTATCGAACAAGTAGATCCTTGGCAAGTTTGTAGCACATTATTTAGAAACGTTTAAGATTGTGATAAATAGCTTACTAAATTAATATGAAATTCACTAGCACAAATGTACATAGTTGCTCGCATGTTTCAAAGAATTTTAACATACAATTACATTTAAAAAATGTTCAACACTATCAAAGACTAACCATTATTTTTTGGTGGGAATTGAATATTAATTTTCTCTTTATTTGGATTATAACGATGTTTGTTTCTATCACTTCTTTGTTCATCAGTCACTAAGTCACTATGTTGTATTGTGTACGACGTTATTTGTTGTGTACATTCTTTGTTCATTAAATTGAAAAGAGATACTCATCTTAATAAGGCTTGTGCTATTCCATCTTGGTGGAAAGAGTTTAACACATAGAGTCCTATAATAATATACATATAACATGTACATATATGAGTATGTATACTATTGTTGGAGCTCACTCGGATGTAAAGTGCATACACAATAATAATATGAGAAGTTTATTGATCATACTTTGTTCTTCAATCTTAGCCAACTGTTGGAGTGGAGAGATTATCATAGTTGAACCGGAGATTATATAGATTATGATCATTTGTAGAATTTTTCACACACGATACTACACTAACATGATACCTTTATATATATATATATATATATATATATATATATATATATATATATATATATATATATATATATATATAGGCTAGCGTTCAAATAGAAACCAACCTTAGAATAGAAACTAGAAACCTACATTAAATAAATTATATTTCATTTATTTTAATGGCCCCGCTAGGGTACCTTGACAAAAAACGTTTAAAATTCTTGGCTCTATTCAACAAAAATAAAAAAAAAAAATTTAAAAAAAAGTTACTGTTCACGTGCCACGTCATCACGTGAACAGTAACTTTTTTTTTAATTTTTTTTATTTTTTTATATTTTTGTTGAATAGAGACAATAATTTTAAACGTTTTTTGTATTGGAGTACCCCTAATTTGGTCATTAGATTAGCTTGAAATATTTAATTTAGGTTTAGTTTCTAGTTTCTATTCTAAGTTACCCTATATATATATATATATATATATATATATATATATATATATATATATATATATATATATATATATATATATATTAATCTTTGATTTAGCTTACTTTGTGTAAAGATCATACCAATTATTGAAGTTCAATTTCTTGACACCCTTGCTTAAGCAATGGGTGCCCTTTCCTTAAGCAATGGTTGTATAAGATATTATCAGAGCCCTTATAGGGAGATTATTAGGTTGAATACGTGCATACCTACTTCTTGTCTCCTTCTCTATTTAGTATTAGATGTTTTTGTCCTTTTAGATGTCTTATCAAGAAATGTTTAGTAGTATGATTTAATTAAATTTAGAGTATAAAAATATGATTTATATTTAATAACGTTATTAATATTAATTTAAAACTACAATCATGATTTACAACAATTTAAGAATAAATTAATTTCTGTTTTTTTTAAAAAAAATAAGTTTATTCTCATATTTAATTTTTTAAAATGACAGTAATTGAAGATATATCATTTAATATGTTTTCAAGATAACAGGTAGAATATCTGGTTAATTATTAGATTATGACCGTACCGGGTTCTTCTACATTTTAGTCGATCTTGCATTCTTGCCACCTTTGCATTAGGTGTTCAATATTCTATTACAGCTATGTTTTATATAAATAGAGATAAATTATAAAATACAATATAATCTTCACCGTTGAAAAGGGATGGGAGCTAATCAGATGAGTTAGAATCATTTCAGAGTTGGGAGATCCCCGTGATTATATATATAATTATATATATGAGCCCTAGACTAGTGATTAAAACATGAAAAGGGATGCTTGTTAAACTCTAGAAGATGTTAAAGTCCTAGATATCCTTACTTTTGATCATAATTTATTTAATTTGAATTAAGAGAAAGAAAGTGATTAATATTTAGTTGCTTGAATTAGTCCTTTGTTTATTTGCAACGATATTTTTATACTACTTATTCAATACGTGCATTTGTGTTAAGGATTGTAAAATCGATAACAAACATATATATTGATTTGCAACTTTTAGTTTTCTTTGTTAATTGCTTAGCAATTCTAGACTTACCCTTTAGGCATCAATAAAAATCTTCAAGAACCTTAGGACTATCAAAATTTCTGGTCCAAACTTTAAGGTTCACCTCACTACATAAGTATTAGACTATATAAGGAAAGGCTAGAACATGCAGAGAAAGATCAGTATGTATACAAACTAAAGATATAAGAACGTACAGATCCATCCATGGAGCTCGCCAAGAAATACTGATCATATAGCTTTAATGATGTCAAACTGCAATTTCAAACCAATTGATGGGTTCTAAGTGTGTGGCTGTGGGGAGTGTGCATGAGCGGCATGCTTACACACTGCCTGCAATTGGAATAAGGTACGAAACAAGCAACATACCAGGAAATAGGCGAGGGCGTTGATATCGTACCAGATGGATATATTCTCCCACTAACCTGCGTAATATCAGGTTTTCAACCATAGGTTATTATATCAGAGAGACAAACAGTAACTACAAGCAGCATAAGTGTAAAATTTTGATGAAGATTAAATTAAGTAAATATAAATAGTATCTTGTCATGAAATAGAGGAAGGTAGTGTCTACATAAATCAAATTTGTTAAAAAAACAATATCAGGAATGTGTCTCTATCTAGTTGTTATTTTATGTCAGCATTTAATCTTTAGTCTACATGTTCTTTCAATATGCATATAGTATCTTCAGGCTTGGAGGAGAAAAAGAAGAGTGACGAACAGGTCAAAATAGTAGAATTTACACCTGATACCCACGTTCCTTATTGTCTTGCCTACTGCTTTTAGACTCTGCAGTTTTGTGTGAATGCAGGAGAATTCGTTTTCTAGTAAGCCTTGAAATATTGCTGTCTGGCCTCTGCCGAATATCAGCGGAAACGATCGCTCCACTATGCAGTCCACATAATGCAATTTTTTCCTAAAAAACAAGTTCACTATTGAATATGAAATATGGAAGCAAGTTTATTTAGGTATTGTTTTAATGAAATAGAGAATTCTATGATTTATCATGTACTTTGTAAAATTCTATACTATCTGTGCCATACTATTACAGTTCTTATCCCCTCTTTGTATTGATTTTAGTACTTGGGGCGTTGGTGTTGGCTCATTTACGGCCCTTCTTCTATTTGGCTTTACTAGGACTCTACAACTGTATGGGATTAATTTATTTCCTTCCGGGCCTAGACATTTTTTTCTAAAAAAACTAAATAGGAGGTTTAAACTGAAATAAAAAAAAGTCTTGATTATGCACGCAGCAAGATATCATTTGTTTTTTTTCCAATTCAACATACATGGCATATTCATAAAAATGTGCCTATGCTTCTTATCACTTGATCCTGAATGTTTGGGCGTTCTTCTTTAAGGGTCCTAGTTGCATTTTTGTAAAGGTTTCACAAATTTAGGTAGCCATCTCATCGTTAATAGATGTACATAAATAAATAAATATATATATATATATATATATATATAGGTTTTTACTCCATACAGAACACTCTTATATAACAAATAATAAAGAACACCTTAGATCTATTAGATTTATTGTCCCGGTGCCAGGGGCACCCAATACAAAAAGTTATTTTTTTACCCTCTATCAAGCCAGCAAAAAAAAATTTGAAAATTTGAAAATTTGAAAATTTGTATTGGGTGCTATGGCGAAACTCTTAGATTAGACTAGATATGAGATGTTCTTTATTGTTTGTTATATAAGGTGTTTGTTATGGAGTATATATATATATATATAGTCCAGCTCTATGGAGTACTCATATAATTAGAGTACTTGGAGTACATATACATTTTGCATTCAAAATCTTGCAAACTTTATTAATTTGCAAATCTTATTACATGAACATCACTATTTCATCGAAAATCTTGAAAATTTTGTATGTTTTGCTAACAAAATATTGCAAAATAAATTGTTCTGCGAAACACATTTGGGTTGCAAAACATATATGTTCTGATTGCAAAACATAAAGGATTTTCAAAATGAACATATTGCAAAATATACATGATTTTCAAAATTATCAATGAAATTATGATATTCATATAAGAAGGTTTGTAAAATAATAAATTTTAAATTATTTTAAATGCAGAACGTATATGTACTCCAACGTACTGCAAATAAACAGTACTCCATAGAACTTTTCTCTCTCTCTCTCTATATATATATTTATTTATTTATTTATATATATGTTAGCGAATCATGTAATATTGCTCAACAAAGGGTAATTTGAATGTCGAAATTAAAGTATATAGAAAAGATAAATTTTCGTTTATGGCTTTCATAATTTTGTTAATCATATTAAACTTTCGAAAAATAATTTGTCGAGATATGTTTTTAATGTACCATAAAATACGTATAAAAAATTATAGTACAACTAATTAGAAATGCTTGTAAAATAATATAAAATTGCATGGAGTTTAGAGGATGCTAGTTGTTACCGAGTTATCTAGTTGTACTGAGTTAATATGGCTCTTGCAACGACAAACCCATGATTGCGCTCAAGTTTCAACATTTACTAATGCGGCTCCAAGGTTGGTGCCTATATGACCAAAAAGGTAAGGATTGATCAAAAATATATATGGTTAAGCATATCTGCACATTGACAGAAGAAGATTTGAATTGATACTTAAAAACCAAGAAAAGCATAACAATGGATCTAATATATGAAACTACAGAACCATATAAAAAACTGACTGTTTCTAATTAATAATTAATAAATTATACAACTGTAAATCAACTAAAATCTTAAAATTTAGAGGTAAAGTTTAATATATATTGGTTCGACGTTGAAAGGTGAATATATGACTACTCATGGGAAACATAGAGTATTTTTGACAATATCTTTTGTGCATGATTTCCAAAAGCAATTGAAAATAAAATATTTATATAAAGATACCGACGCATAGACTGCAGAAAAGGCTAAACAAATGCAAAATTCCACTTCAGAAGTAATTTCAAGGAAAACTTAGTCAGGCACCTAGATTTTTATTACCTAAAGCTACAGTTGGGCAGTTCAGATGAAATGGATTCATATCTCAGTAGCTCCATCTTAAATTGAAAAGAAGACAAATATCTTATTTAGTGTATAAAATCAGTTTGAAAAAAGCTTTGAACTTGCCAATTAAAGCTTGACTGCCATTAGAGCTGCAATGTGCATCCCAAATATTAAGATTTAAGGATGTAATACAATCCACATTTTCCACTACTTTGGGAAATCGTGAATCGAGTACTAACGGATCACTAAGGCTCAGCACATGAAGAGATCCACTGGGTGTGAAAAATTCAGAAGAAGCTATCCTGTTTCCTTCTGTCAAGGAGTTTTCAATATGATCATTTTACTACAATAGAAGAAGCACATGTTTTATTTAGAAATCGGTCCTCATAATCAGCAAGTATAAAATCTAATCAAAAGAAGATGGTATATATTTCATATCTGAGAAATGTGGTAGTTTCAATCCCAAGTGATTGTGTTTCTTCATGCATACGCGTACGGTTCACAGATTCAACTCCTAGTGATATTAGAGTAACATGAGGCAGATAATATGTACGAAAAAATCATATTACAATAAAACCTAACAAATTCACATATTTCTATAGTAAAAGTACACAGTCCTTATCCATAACTTGTAGTCTTCTCTTGCTAATAAAAGGTGGAGGGTTCGAGTCCTTATCCATAACTTCTAGTCTTCTCTTGGTAATAAAAGGTGGAGGGTTCGAGCCTTAGTGCATGCATATTTGTATGTTTGTATATATTTAAATTTCCGTAATAAAAAATTTTCAGTAATAAAAAATTACCAAATATACATATATCTTGCAAACAAATAAAGGATACAAAATCTTATGTTGGCCAGCCTTTCCGAGTTTCTTCATGCAGGATGTGGGTGATCTACTAATTGAAGCTCTATCAGGTGTCCACAAATTTCCAGGTGATTGGGCAAATCCATCTTTATTTTTAATATCAAAAGGCCATTCACAGTCTCGTTTTCTTCTCTCTCCATAACAAAATCTTTCTGTATCTTTTTCGACTACATGGAAACTGCCAAAGAACAAAATATGAAATAGCAAGAACTCAGATGCAGAGGTAATGACAATAAATTAAAAAACAAAGAATTATACTAGTAGTCCTCGACTCCTGGTGGCCCAATATTATTAAGAAAGCAGCCAGAAACTTAACAAAGGGAAGCAAACAATTGCCCACTGTTGTTAGACATTTTTTTTTTGCTAATCTGGTAATTATATAGAAAAAGAAAAGGGACTACAAGAACGGAACAATCCACGAGTAAATAAGGATTACTCGTAGAAAGCAGTTCAAAGCTTGAAAGAAACTAGGGCATTACCCATACATGCGAATTAACCTAATTAATCCAAGAGTACATAGAAGTTCTGTTACAGTTTGCAAACCATGGAATGGTTGTCAGGCGAGCTCGAAGATCAGCTCTGATATCATCAAGTAGTTTGTGCGGACTGAAGGCACCTTTGTCATGAGCCCTTGAATTTCTTTCCCTCCACAAGTGGTAGGAGAAGACCTGTAGAGCAAGGAGAACCAGCGTTCTGTTATCTCCTGTCCTCAGGTGGTGTATATTAGTGATAAAAGAAGGCCAACTTTGATTATAGTTGAGATTCGTTCGAAGAGGAGCCAACAATTTTTCTAGAATAAATCGTGAACAGGGACATTGTAAGAATAGATGGGAATCTGTTTCAGTTCCGCCTACACAAAGATAGCAGTGAGAGGTGGTAGCAATTCCAAAAGCATGAAGTCTCGCAAGAGTATATAGGCGACCATGACAAAGTAACCAGTTGTGATGAGCGTAACGAGTTATGCCGTGCTTGAACCACACAGAATTGAACCAAGTAACCCCTTCTCTAGCAGTTCGGATCGAATCCCAAATGACCCAAGTAGAGACCTTAGAAGCTCCATCCCAGAGAATAGTATCATTTTGAGAAAGATCAAAATTGGGATATAAAAAACTTGCCAACCAATTAGTTAGGAGACGAGTATTGTGGTGCTGATGAATATTGGCTCTTGGAAGTAACCATTCCCCACTATGAATGAATTCTCCCACCGTGGCATGCATGTTAGATCCTGAATTAATGATAATGCAATCCCTAGATGATGAAGCGATGGGCCTGTTAATCCACCAAGGATCTAGCTAGAAAGATATCGACCTCCCATTTCCAATCTTGTAAGAAATGTGAGAGCGAGCAATATTTTTCAACTTAAGGAGATTACGCCAAAACCAGGAGCAGTCCTTAGGAATTGGCATTGTCCAAAAGTGAGATCTTTTGAGAGCAGTGTTTGTTACCCAATCAACCCACAAAGATTTCCGTTTAGTGACAAGTCTCCACAGGTGCATCAGTAGTTGAGCCTGGTTCCATTCAACAGGACATTTTAGACCCAGACCTCCTTTGATTTTAGGTTTACAGACCACCTGCCAGGCAACTTTGGTCCCACCAGTTTTTGTGTGGTCTCCTTTCCAAAGAAATCGAGTGAATATTGATTGAAGACGCTTATGAACACACTTTGGCAACATAAAGTGGTTGGTCCAGTATGACTGCATAGCAAAAATTACTGCTCGAAGTAGTTGTACCCTCCCCGCAAGAGATAAGAAGATATTAGTCCAAGACATCATTCTCGAGGTGATCTTCTGAATTAGAGGGATGCAAATATTCTCACTTAAATCAGAAGAGATGAGAGGAACACCAAGAAATTTGACTGGCAGCTCACCATGTGGAATTCCATAAGTATTATCAAACCAGGAAATTAAATTTGGATCGCAGTTAACCAGATAGCAGCTACTTTTTAACATGCTGGGGTATAAACCACTCCAACCAGAGAAGATATGCAAGCAATTCATAATATGAGTAATTGAATTACGATCGCCATGAGAGAAGAATAGAACATCATCTGCGAAAAAAAGGTGATTCACCTTAGTATCCTTGCATTTCCAGTGGAATTTGAAAGCTGATGGAGCATTGTTTAGCATACATGAAAAGATTTGCATTGCAATAGTGAATAGATATGGTGATAAGGGATCACCCTGTCGAAGTCCTTTAGCACCTGCAAAGTAGCCATTTAGAGTGCCATTCAGTTTAACAGAGTACATAGGTGAGGAGATACAAGCCTCGATACAAGAAATAAAACGAGATGGAAATCTCATTTTTCCAAGAGCTGCTAGCAGAAAATCCCACTGCACTGAGTCAAAGGCTTTGTAGAGGTCAATTTTGAGAGAGCATTTAGCGGCACCAGTGTCTCTAGTGTACCCTCGAAAGAATTCTTGAGCAAGAATCACATTGTCAGAGATTGATCTACCAGGAACGAAAGCTGACTGAGCAGGGTCAATAAGAGATGTAAGTACTCTTTTCAGCCGACTAGCCATAAGTTTAGAGATGCACTTATAGGCTACGGTGCATAGAGATATGGGACGAAATTCTTTCATATTTGAAGGGGATTGCACCTTAGGGATCAGAGCAATACTGGTGGAGTTCACCCCTTTGTGAAGATAATTTGTGTCAAAAAAAGATAAGACTGCTTTGCAAAAGGAGTCACCAACAATATGCCAGCAAGCAAGAAAGAATTCCACATTAAAACCGTCGGGGCAAGGTGCCTTGTTTCGTTTCATTTTCTTAAGAGTTGCAAACACATCATCCTTGGTGAATGGCCTTAGTAATCCCGCAATCTGAGTCTCTGTGAGAGTGTTGCAGTGAACAGATGAAAAATCCAGCCCCTGAGAGCGACCAGCATTGGACCCAATAGAGTTGGCAAAATAAGCAGCAGCTACCTTGGCTACATTTGAGTGTCCTTGCACAAGGTCATCGTTTTCATTTTTAATTGCAAGAATCTTGTTGTGATTCCAGTGAGATTTGACTTGATTGAAAAAGAAGGAAGTATTTCCATCTCCAAGGCGAAGCCAAGAAGTCCTGGATTTTTGATGTAACAGTTTTTCTTCATCCTCTATTGCCTTATTGAGGGCTTGAATTGCTTCTTTCTCTAATAAGAGCAATCCCTCATCAGAATAATTAGATTTCAGATCATTTTGAATTTGGTGCAAAGAGCTCCTTAAAGTTTTGACCTTCGAGTGTAGATTACCATTCGACTTGTTTAGTTGAACAAGCTTCTGTTTGGTCAGCTTAAGTTTCCTACAGAAAATGCTCATTGGGTCACCCCATAGGTTCGTCTCCCAAAACATTCTTCACAATGTCAAAAAAACCATCGAGATCAATCATAAAATTAAAAAACTGAAAAGGTTTAGAGTACCTTTCCAACGTTATGGGCACAGTGAGTAGCAGGGGGCAGTGATCCATGACTCCTCTTGGAAGAACCAGCACCTGTGCTTCAAGAAATGTTGTCAACCATACGGAATTTCCCAACATACGATCCAGCTTTTTGTGAATAGGGCTTGCAATTCTGTTATTACTCCACGTGAGATGATCCCCAACTGAACGGATATGATCTAGGCCAATTTTTGTGATACAATCTTTAAAAGTTTGCATATCTGGAGTCCATCTTTCACGACCTCCCTCAATCTCATCCATAGATAAAACACAGTTGAAGTCGCCACTCACTACCCAAGGTAATGTGGTAGAGACAGATTCTAAATTCCTCCAAAAAGATGTCCTATCACGAGCATCATTATAGGCATAAACAAAAGTGTCCAGAAAGGAAATTTGTTTCTCTTTGAAAAGAGCGATGCAAGAAATGTGTTGAGCAGATGCATTACAAAAGGTAACCTCCCATACATCACTGTCCCAACCAACCCAAATTCTTCCATTCTGGTGAGAGTCGTAATTGAAAAGCCATTTCCAATTTCAAGCAATTTTTCTACTAACAACATCACTATTTTCCTTTTTAACCTTAGTTTCCATCAAACCAACAAAACTTAAGTTATTTGACTTAATAAAATGAATAACCTCCTTTTGATGAGAATTCTTATTGAGACCTCTAACGTTCCAACTAGCAAAATTCATTAAAAAGAGTGTTTGTTGATCACATAACCTTGTGATCGAAGGCTTCTTTTGTTAACCACAGATGTAAACCCTTCAGCATCAGTGAGCTTGCCTTTCTTGTTAGGAGAACTCAGCAATGTAAGAGACAGAGGAGCATGAGAGGCCCATGGACCATTCTTAGCTTTGCTTTTGCTTTGTTTTCATTTCTGTTTATTTTTACTGCCAGAGCTCATAGGTGTAGTAATTTCACCTTCTTCACATTCTTCAATTGTCACCAGGGCCTCTGAAATGTCATCAGTGGCTGAAGTGAAATCTCCTCTTTCTAGTGTTTCTGTATCAATCTGATTTCCTGTGGCTTTTTCCAAGATTGTATTTTCTCCATATCGTGTGAAGTCGACATGAAGAATAGGCTTTTGTTGAGCACTTCCAACATGTCTAAGAAGGATTATGGAGTAAAGATTCCAGTTCTTGATAGAGAAAATTACTTTCACTGGAAAGTAAAAATGCGTCTACATCTCTCGTCTATTGATGAGGGTTTTGTGGATTGCATTGACAAGGGTCCTAACGTTCCAATGAAGACAGCAACAAGAGTTGGCCTGGCTGATGATGTACCTGACACTCTCATTCCCAAACCTGTTTCTGAGTGGAGTCTTGAAGATATTGCAGAAGTCCACAAAGACAAAAAGGCCATGAATATTCTGTTCAATGGTCTAGAAACCGACATGGTTGACAATGTTATTAACTGTACTACCGCCAAGGAAGTATGGGACATTGTTCAAACCCTGTGTGAAGGAACAGAACAGGTAAGGGAAAATAAGATGCAACAACTAATCCAACAGTATGAACATTTTCACTTTAAGAGTGGAGAAACATTGAATGATACATTTAGTAGATTTCAAAAGCTACTAAATCCCCGTTGTTGAAGACTCTCCGAAATTGTCCATAGCACGATTCGTAAGGGGAGGATGTCCAGTGCCATTTGTTTGGTAACCACTTGATGAATTCATGTGACTTGCTGAAGAGTTTGAGTTTTCAAAGTTGCTCATATTCAAGGTTGATATGTATCCTCTGTTGTTTTCCCACCACCTTAGCCCATACTGCAACTCACCACCTTTTTCTTCTTTAGAACACCACTTAGCACCCGTTTGTTGACTTTTCTTGCTCGTTTTAACACTTTCAGCCTCCTGTCCGATCCTTTTTCCGGTCCTTTTCCGGCTTCCGTTTTGCTTTCTCTGTAAACACGCATCTCACGTCTTGGTTTTCTGGATCTATCACTTCTCATTTTTCCATATCTTGGTATCTAGAGCAGTGCAGCGAGTCTGTAAACTGGTTATTCTATGGATTTATCTGATAGCTCTTCTCAGAGCCTGAACACAAATGACTTGATTGTTGGTGGTGCCCCGGGGGATACTACAAGGATGAGACAAGAATTCTTACTCAATATTAATGGTGGCAGTGTCCAAAATCACTCAAGACCTAACTCTGCTTCATCACACAGTTCAGAGATATTGACTGACACCAAGGTAATTGGTCCTGCTAAACTTGATGCATTTTCTTCTGCTTTACGATCGATTGGTGCTAGTAATGATGATTTCTTGCACTTTTTAGAATCTCGAAAATGTGCCAACCCTGTTCCCCTTCAAGTAGTTAAACCTAATTCCCAGGTTTTAGCTACCTTACAGGAAAAACCAGCTTCACCTACTAGTAATTTAGAAGAGAATATTGCTAGTAATAGTTCCCCTGCCTCGGAACATCCTGTTGCAGCAGGGAATGGAAATCCTTCTCTTCCAAGACTTTCCTGGAAGAATATTGTAGAACAAACGCCCTGAAATACTCAAGAATTTGGCCAGGAAAATGTTTACAATATTCAACCAGAAATTACTTACAATGAAAATGGAACTGCAGTTCTAAAAATGCCAAGGGATTTTTTGGTGAATTCTAGGAAGCTATGGAATACCAGTTGCATAGGTTTCTTTGTGGGCACTACCTTCTCCTTTAAATATGTTAAAGAAACTGCCATCAGGTGGTGGAGAAATAAGGGCCTTGTAAATGTGTTCTACAACTCAAAGGGATACTATACCTTTAAATTTAACACCGTTGAAAGCATGAATTCTATCCTGTCTTTAAGCTCTGTTACTATGGGTGGTAAGAGAATGGTTTTATCTGCTTGGATTGAGGGCTCTGATTTTCAAAAAAATTGTCTCCCCTCTGTGGCCACTTGGATCAAACTTGAAGAGATCCCTCACTCTTATTGGTCCAAAGCTGGTATTGAATCAATTGCCAAAGTTGTTGGTAAGCCTTTGAAGCTGGATGCTCAGACTGCAAAAATGGAACCAATGAAATATGCTGGCGTTTTAGTTGAGATTACCTATGGAGCACGTTGTCCGAATGATCTCTTGGTCCCTGTCTTAAATGACAAAGATGGCTCTGAGCAGCAAATGAGAGTTGGAATCGAATACACTGCCATGCCACAATCATGTAATATCTGTAAAGCTTTTGGTCATAGCTTGGCCAGATGTCATAAAAACCCTAACAGAGAGCCTATTATTGATAAGTCCTGGAAAATTTCCAATTACTGGAAAGTCTGGAAAATCTGCAAAAAATGGAAAAGAGGCAACGCAAACAAACCCAATCAGGAACAGCAACAAGACTTCAATTAATAAGCACACCTATTTTGATGACGAGGAAGACATGATCTTGGACCTTGCAATTGAAATTCAGGGACTGGTCCAAAATGAAGCTACCATTCAAAAAATGGTTACACTTGAAACTTGCAGAGCTGTTGTTAGACATTTGATGACAATAGGTCAAGAAACTCAAAAAAAAAAAAAGGTGTATTCGATCCGACCCAATATAGTAGGCTTTAGAAAATTCTGGAATTGGTTGTTTATAAATTATTATTACTAGCCGATAACCCGTGCTAAACACGATTGTGATAAATTATCTTAAATTTCTAATTTTTAATTTTTTTAAATAAAACAAAATCTTGAAGCACCAAGTTGTTTATAATACTATATTCTCGACTTTTATTTGCTAGTTAATAGACTCCTAATATATAACTTCACTATTATATTAAATTAATATTTAATATTATAATTTTAATTAATTAAATATACATAACTTCATACAGGTAATATAAGAGTAGCTATATTATTAATTATATTTATTATTAATCTATTATAGATAATTTTAAAATATTAATTAAAGGAGCCCTAAGTTCTATGTAATACTATATTCTTGACTTTTATTTCAATGTTTAGTTAATAGACTCATAGTATATAATTTCGTTATTAAATTAAATTATTATATAATATTAGAATTTTAATTAATTAATATTTAGTGTAGTATACATAACATTCCATTAAGAGGGGGCTATGTTTTTAATAAAGAGTATAGATCTTCTCTGTTCTTACATTCCATTACGATATTATGATATCGTAATCTTCAGATCTAGTTTTTGCTGAAAATCATTTATTGTGTTTCTGAACGTCTCTTGTACTCCACGGATACTAGTATTTTCTTTGATTTAATTATATTAAAGCAGGTGCAGTATGACATCTAATCTAATAGCTATATATATTCTTATTTATTAAAAACTGAAAGAAGGCATACCCGAGAGAACCAAGCATACCACCTGATATTAGAAGGTCAGTATTAAACTCCCCATTTGCCATTTCAGCAATAATATTTACTTGCTCCAATGCGTAAGTCAAACCTTCCATATTATACCTCCAAATCTGATGCATAGTATTCAAACTTACTGTAAGTTCCACGAAAAAAAAGTATAACCAATCATGACAATTCAACAATAATCCCGTATCAAACAAGAACATTAATTGACCGAACATGTTTATAGGGTTAATCTGATATATGAAAGAAACAAACTGCAAACTTCTGAATGAAATATTCAATTGGGATTAAAGTGAAATGAGCAAGTACAGATATTATTTAAAGGAATTGCTAGCAGCTAATACTCCTACAAACCAGATGTTTAACACCAGCTAAAACTCCTACTAAATAGCAACTACACCAGACTTAAGCTTATCCTATCTCAACCGAGTTGATTTATTCAAATACAAAACAAACTGAAGCACTACTACACAGGATACACACACACCTGTTTGTATATAGAATTGGAAGAGCGTAATAAACTTCTTATTTGATCAAACTAATGTACAGAATATATATAAGGGAAACAATGCAAGCTAGAAATTAGCTAAAACGTAGGAATTGCAACTGACAGACTCTTATCATGCCAAAACAGACTCCTAATAACCCTCCTCTATCTTTATTTAGATCCTGCTAATATGCTAATACCATATAACTAATTCAACCACTAATATATAGCCCCAACAGCTATATTTTATTTTTAAAACATGTTTAGATTAAAATAAATCCAACACATTCCCCCTTAATCTAAACTTCTGGTCATCGCAGCTACTGTTCTGTTTCTTCTTTCGACTACCCCGTTTTGTTGCGGGGTATACGGATTAGTGTATTGTCATGCAATGCCCATCTCTTCATAATACAAGGTGAATTCTTTTGAACAAAACCCACCACCTCGTTCCGTCCTCAACATCTTTATATTTTTCTCTGTACCCTTTTCGACTACTGCTTTGTATTTCTTAAATACCCTAAACGCATCACTTTTCTCTTTTAACAAATACACCCATATTTTCTTGCTATAGTCATCAACAAATAACAAGAAATAACGATTACCTCCGAGAGTCTCAGGCGTAATGGGGCCACATATGTCAGCATAAACAAGTTCAAGTGGTTTCTTCGTTTCAAAACTTGTATGAGATGGAAAAGGACTCCTAGCCAGCTTTATCATCAAGCACCCCTCACATTTTTCTTTTGGTTGGACCAGTTTTGGAATTCCACGTGCCATTCCTTCCTTTGACATGAGTTCTAAGGCTTGAAAGTTAACGTGTCCAAGTCTTGTGTGCCACAGCCATGTGTCTTCCTCATTTTTTGACAGAAAGCACATAGGACTACTTTCTTCAAGACTTATATTGTAAAGTCGATTCTCAGCCCTTTTCACCTTCATCAACAATCGACCTTGCTCCTCATATACCCACAAATAATCTTCTTCCATTATGACTTTGTTACCTGCTTCTGAGAGTTGACCCAAACTTATGATATTGTTGCATAATGTAGGAATGTAATATACCTCATTTAACGTTTTCTCCTCTCCATTCTTGCACTTGAAGGACACTACTCCCTTACCTTTGATGTGTACCATTGATCCATCCCCAAATTTAACCTTTCCAGTTATGCTTTTGTCTAACTCCTTAAATTTTCCTCATTGCCCTATCATGTGATTACTCGCACCATTATCCAAGTACCAAATTTGAAAGTCTCTACGTACCTCAGTTTTATTTGATAATTTTGGAACCATCATTTTCTCATTGAACAACATCATCTCCTTAACAGGTTTCTCAATTTCAGCAACCAACAATGCTGGTTCGTCTCCTTGTATCTTGGTGAGATTCACTTCCTTTTGGACCTCTTTTTCTCGTCGAGGCTTGGGACATTCATAAGAAAAATGTCCAAACGCTTGACTGTTGAAGCACCTCATCTTGCTCCTATCTCTTCCTCCTCGATTTCCCCGGTTCTCGCTAGTACTTCGAGTTCCTTATTTATTCCTCTTAATCCATTCTTCACGAGTCAACAACAAATGTCCCTCGTGGTTTTCTCTTTTTCTCCACTCTTCTTCTGTCAATAGGAGTTGCCCCTGATTTGTTTCAGTTGACCCACGCAGGCGTTCCTCTTGAGCTTTCAACGAACCAACAACCTCTTCCATAGACATCTCCTCTAAATTCCCGAATTGCTCGATGGCAGATGCAATCTGAAGAAATTTTGAGGGAACTGCCCTGAGAAGTTTCTTCACTACATAACTCTCTTCCATCCTCTCTCCTAGTGCTCTGATGTTGAAGACCAAACCATGAAACTTCATATAAAAATCATCCAAATGCTCTCTATCCTTCATACTCAAACTTTCAAACTCTCCTTTCAACGTTTGGGCCTTTGCCTTCTTGACCTTATCCGCTCCCAAACTCATTTTTTTCACAGCATTCCAGGTTTCCCTTGATGTTTTCTTGTCAGCGAGTGCTAGCAGCAAATCCTCCGGAATCCCTTGATAAATAACTGCCAGTGCTCGCTTGTCAATCTTGTCCTCGACTACTGTTTTCGGGTCATTAGGTTCGATAGCCTCCCACACTCCATGTGCCTGCATGAACACCGTCATCTTCTGAGCCCAGGCTGCATAATTTGTCTTGGTCAGCATAGGATAACTCAGCCCAATCCCACTCCCATTCGCCTTGCTTGTGTCCATTGCAATCTTGTACTGTCTGAAAGTTTGAGCAGTAACCGTAGCTCTGATACCAAGTAAAGCACTACTACACTGGATACACACACACACACTTGTTTTTATATAGAATTGGAAGAGCATAATAAACTTCTTATTTGATCAAACTGATGTACATAATATATATAAAGGGAACAATGCAAGCTAGAAATTAGTTAAAACGTAGGAACTGCAACTGACAGACTCTTATCATGCCAAAACAGACTCCTAATAACCCTCCTCTATCTTTATTTAGATCCTGCTAATATGCTAATACCATATAGCTAATTCAACCACTAACATATAGCCCCAACAGCTATATTTTATTTTTAAAACATGTTTAGATTAAAATAAATCCAACACAAACTAAATAAACATAAATAAAACATGTTTAGACAATAAACCCAACAATGTTAACATGAATCACATCTATGGTTCCTAAGGCAACGAGCATCCTTGAGTCATAAAACTTTGCATTGTGAACTGAAGTAACATAAAACTCACCCAGTAAAATCCTCTAATATTCCATTTAATTTAATATTTATTAATACAACATCTAAGGAAGTAACAACATTCAAATTTGAAGCCAATGTATTTGCCAATCTGCATTGTACCAAAAACTCGTTCTAAATAATTCCTTATTACTGCAAGAATCCTTGTCGGGGGTACAAGCACATCGAGATGTATTAATATGACGACATAGCACAATAAATTCCTAATTTATATGTTCTTATAATTGTAGAAGCATACCAAAGGTTCTGATACTAGTCTTTTGGTGTATTCCTCCCTGAAGTTGTATTTCCCATTAGCCGAAGTGGAGACATTACCACATAACTCCCTCGTCTGAAGCATTATAAGTTTTGCTATTCCTGATCATTTATATACTTTCCCCTGTGATGCAAATAACATATGATGAGCATTTGCTCGTGAAAGGAAATACATACTACATTCTGAAAGAAAGACAGGATGAATAACTAGTCAATCAGAAAAAAAGTAACTTTTTCCAACAATTTTTATGTGAATATATATTTGCAATTTTATGTTATAAGCAGATACCACTCTCACTGAATGTAAATTTCATGCAAGTTCACAACTTCACATAATTTTAAAAATAAAGATGATTTTAAATAACTAAGGATAAATTTTGCTTTGTTTGCACTCGATGCCCTATTAGGCTATCAATTTTTAAAAACAATACATGAATATGATATTGTGTCTTAAATTTTCTAATGTTAATTTTGCTAAATAAGACAAATCTTTTTGAATTTATTTCATATGGCTCGATTTATCTTAATTTCTTAGTAATCTTTTACCAAGTTCTTACGCCTGTATCCACCTCCACCCTAGCTAGCTAGACCAATGTGACCAGTCCCTAGGTATTTTTCAAAAATCGAGTCTATCCCAATTCTAAATTCTAAAATAAGCTAAAATACAAAAATCTTCAAATAATCATAATGTGTTGATGGAACTGATACTAGTAATCCATCTTATATAGAAAATAAATTACAAGTCATGTTGGAACAATGGTGTTACAAACTCTAATTAAATTCTTGACGTCATAAGCTCAAATTGTACCTCAAATTCAACAATTTGGTTAATCTACAAGATCCCCATTCTAAATATGGAAAAAACCCTCAAAATCATAATTTATTGATGTAATTGATAATGATATTTCCCTTGAACGAATTATCCACATGCCTTGATATAGGATGGGGTGTTAGTGTTGGGATTTTTAATCTAAACGTGGTTTCTAGAAATAAAAGATATATGCATTGTTTTAATTTGGTTTGATAGATTGCATTTGATTTGGTAGTTTGCATTGTTTGTGGCTGGAGTAGTGGTATGATTTGGTCACACTTATACTTGGAGTGATTGTAGGATCATATGAAATAAAATGGTAATGATTGAGTATGTTTAGGAAGTCTGTCAATAATGTCCTTATTGTGTGGGATCTCATTATTTTAGAGTCTATATATTGTACTGGTGTTCTTGAAAAAAAATGTTGAAGCATATTGTAAGCATATCTGTGTAATTTATTTCTTAGTCTTCATACCAAACAGTTAATAAATATATTGATATATTGTTATTTTCTACAGTTGGTATCAGAGCGGGCCTTGTTGTTCCGCCGCCAGGCGGTGGTGAAGCCGCCGCTGGTGGTGGAGGCACAGAATAAGTAATAGTTTCAGGTAGACGTTGCAGAAGGATGGTGGCAAAGCTGCATATGTAGTATGGGATGCATGTGTAGTATGGGGTTGTCGAGAAAGATGAGGCGATGCCGGAGAAGCCTGCTGAAGGTAGAAAACGAGATAGAGTGGCAGAAGGCCATGCAGAACCAGATGGAACACTTATGGAGGCAGGGACACGGAATGTCTTTGTAGTCATCTCCAAGACCTCGAAGGACATGGAGTCAAAGATCATCGTTGAAAATATGATATCTAGCAAGTGCAAACTCATCAGCTATTGACCTTATATCTTGAAGATATTCTACGATTGACTTGGAGTTACATGGGTTAATGAACTTTCAAAGAAATCATTTTTGATTAACTTGTTTGTAAATAGTGTTACAAGACGATCCTACATCTCCTTTGATGTCTGAGAGGTAGAAATGAATGGTTGAATTGCTTCGTGTTAGCTTCCAAGCACAATTCTAAGAATGATCTTGTCTTGGTGATTTCAAATTGAAAAGGTCAGATTTTCCATCTTCTATGTGTTTTGCTAGGGGAAACGATAATGCCGTCAAGATAGCTAACTAGAACACCTAAACAAATTAGTGTCTATTGGAATTGAGTACGCCACACCAAGAAATTCATGTGGGTTGACTTTGTAGGAAGGTGAGTTGGTGCATTCAATTGAATCAATGTTGTCTTTTTAGTTGAGGAGTCATAGGTTGTTTGAGTATTTATTGAGAAGTTAGATGCTGACAGGCTTGTTATGTTGCATTCAGATGTGTTGTAAGAGAAAATAAAATTGAGGTTAGTGAGGTGTGAGGCCATTAGGCTGTGATATTGGCCATATAGGATGAATTATAACAACTTAGAAATTCTAATGGTAAAATTTGATGAGAATATATATATATATAAGAAAAGCTCTATGGAGACCAACAGTTCAGTGAAGATCGTGGAGACCATATATATTGTGTACTCAAAACATTGAAAAACATATATCTTTGCAAATAATGTTCAATGAAAATCATTATTTCATTGAAAATCTTAAAAATCATATATGTTTTGCAAGGAAAATAATACGTTCTGCAATGTTTTGTTTGCAGAACATACATTATTTTTAAGATTTTTTAATGAAATTTGCAGGTAAAACAAAGATGATTTTCAAGATTTTCAATGAAATATTGATTTTCCTAGAACATGATTTTCAATCAATAAGTTTTGCATTATTTTGATTAAAGCTCGTATATGGTTTCCTCGATCTTTACTAAAATATGATGTCGATAGAACTTAACTCTCCCTCCATATATATATATATATATATATATATATATATATATATATATATATATATATATATATATATATATATATCCTTAATCTAATAAAAACCACCCTTAGACTAGAAACTAGAAAGTAAATAAAAAAATTTCTAAATTGTGTTGGAATATAGCACATATGGTATGCAAACTAATCGTTGGGAGATGGAGAAAAATACAGTGAAGTCGAATTTCAGAAAAAAACTCACCGGGAAAAATCAAATTAAAAAGGGAGGTGATTAGGTGGGATTGTGTATATGAGGGTGCAATGGATTTGTGTGTGGTGCTGGCGGGGCCATTAGATTGGTTTCTAGTTTTTATTTTATTTTTATTTTGTATTTGATCACTAGCCTGTATAGACTTCTTTGTGCTAATTAATTCACTTAACAAAGTTTAAACATGTGAATAGTTAATAAAATGAATGTCTTACATTAATTAATATATTTGTGGGATTATTTGACATTGTGAATGTATTTAAAAATATAATTCTTTAAAATATTTTTTACAAAAATACTATTTGCACAAAAATACTCATAAAAAATTATTTTATGCAAGATTTAATTTAAAAATTCATTTCAAAACATTTGGATATTTATGCATTATTTTTATACCAATAATAATTTATTTTTAAAACAAATGTATAACATTTTTAATTAAAGGCTTAATTTTAAAAATCCTTTTTATGTGATTATGAAATGACCTTTAAGGACATAAAAATCATTTCTACTTAGTCTGTAGTGGAGGGCATTTTACTAACTACATAATTAAATATCTAAATTCCGAAAATCTATGTAACCCATCCCTACCCCTGCCACTTCAATCGAGCCCCTCTCACCATTCTGTAAGCTCTCTGTTCTTCTTCTTCTTCATTTTTAATCAATTCATGCTTCCATGGTGATTTTTATGTGAGTTTATGAATTAAACTATTATATGAAGGTTTTTTTTCAAAACTACAGTTTGCAAATTGAATTCTATTGAGTTTGTGATTTGGGGGTTTTGAAAAATCTTAAAGGATGATGCTAATACTTACATGCAAGCTAGATAAAGATGTGTTTTCGACTTTATATGTAATATTAAATGTTGCATGTTGTTCTCAGTAAGGTTTTGTGATTTAAAAACTTGAAAAATTGTTATTCTTGTTTTTTCTTGATTAGATATGATTGTATATATGTCTGCATGGCTATGGTGATGATTATATGGAGAGAAACGAGTGTGTGCGGTTGTTGGTGGAGTTTTGGTTGTGAGAAAGGTGAAAAGAGAGGGAGCCAAAGAGAGGGAGTTGAGGGTGAGTTGTGGGAATTTTTGTGTTGTTGTGGTGGTCGAATGAGCAAGGAAAAGAGCAACAGAAGTGGTATGAGGCTGTATAAGTGTTTGCAAGTGTGTGTTTTTGGATGTAGAGCAAGAAAACCAAAGAGAGATGGTAAGGAAGTATGTGCATGTGGATGTGTGCGTGTGTGTAGGGCTGTGTGTGTGTGCAAGTCTGGTGTGTATTTTGTGTGTGTTTATGTGCAGGTCTGGTGAGTGTTTGTGTGTATGTTAGTGTATACAGGTGTGTGTATTGGTATGTGTTTGAGTGTGTGTGCATATGAGTGTGATTGTATGCATGTGTGTGTAGTATGTATGTGAGTGTGTTTGTGATGTGTAGTCGAGGAGCAAGGGGGAGGGGGTGGGAGAGAGAAAGAATAAGTAGGGAAAGAAAAGAATAAGAGAGGAGAGAAAATGAATAAAAGAATTGTGAATGTGATTTAAAAATAGTTAAATTTTATGTTATATTACAAGATGTGTTTAGGATATTATAAGATGTATTTTAGTTGTTGTAAATGAAATTACTTGTGAAATTGTAATATATGTTGGAATGTTATACCATGTTAGTATATTCAATCAAAATTGATATTTCTAGATAGTCATCGATAAATATACCTTGAAATTGCTGAACGTGTTACGTGCATATGTAATCTTGTTCGGTTACGTGTTGTAATTGTCAAAACAAATTAGACGATATAAGTAAAGTAAGCAGTTGATGCTGGGTCTTTCCACTTACAATTCAATGAATGACAATGTGATGATATGATATTCGTGAAGTCATAAATATTTGAAGTATTCTGTGTTATGATATATATATATATATATATATATATATATATATATCAAGTATTCTGTGCTATGACATATATATATATAAGTTATTATGGGATACTATAAGGTATTGTAAAGTGTTGTGGGGTATTATAAAGTACTAAGTTGATACTATACTCTTATATATATATATATATATATATATATATATATATATATATATGTATATGTATAGGTTCTAGTAGAAGGCCAGGTAATTAAGAGCCAGTGGAAGTAAAGCCGTAGTTGTGATTTCCCGTACTTACGTAGTTATCAGATTTTTGAGGCAAGTGTATCACCTTGACTTGTCTTTTTATATTTCATTATATGTTGATGCCCTGTCTCTAAAAATCCCTTCCGAGTAGAAGGCCGGGTAATTAAGAGCGAGTGGAAGTAAAGCCGTAGTTGTGATTTCCCGTACTTACGTAGTTATCAGCTTTTTGAGGCAAGTGTATCACCTTGACTTGTCTTTTTATATTTCATTATATGTTGATGCCCTGTCTCTAAAAATCCCTTGTAAGTGTTGTGGGGTATTATAAAGTACTAAGTTGATACTATATATATATATATATATATAGGCCTTTGCTCCATACAGAACACTCTTATATAACAAACAACAAAGAACACCTTATATCTATTAGATCCTTTGGCCCCGCCAGGGGCACCCAATACAAAAAGTTATTATTTTCTTTACCCTCTATCAAGTCTGCAAAAAAAAAAATTAAAAATTACTGTTCACGTGATGACGTCATCATGACGTCATCACGTGAACAGTAAATTTTCAAAAATTTTTTTTTTTTTTTTTGCTGGATGGATGGAGCCTAAAAAAATAAGAACTTTTCTTTATTGTTTGTTATATAAGGTGTTTGCTATGGAGTGCAACTCTATATATATATATATATATATATATATATATATATATATATATATATATATATATATATATAGGTCCGAGTAGAAGGCCAGGTAATTAAGAGCCAGTGGAAGTAAAGCCGTAGTTGTGATTTCCCGTACTTACGTAATAATCAGCTTTTTGAGGCAAGTGTATCACCTTGACTTGTATTTTTAAATTTCGTTATATGTTGATGCCATGTCTCTAAAAATCCCTTGTAAAACCTTTGCCATGTTATCTAAGTTGTTAACCCTTTCATAAAAGAACTTTTTGTTATGCCTATTTAAATTGTTACACCTTTGCAAGACCTTTTACCTTGCTTCGTAAATTATTAAAACTTTGCGAGAACTTTTTCCATGCCTATTTAACTATTGATCAATCTTATAAACTCTAAAGTTTGTATACCAATTAGTTTCTCTAACCATTTGTTCACCTTAACATATGAAATAATCCAATTTTAAACCCTTCATAATTCTGGATACGACCTTATACCTTGGAATAAGATTGTGGTATGATAAATATTTTGGAAATTGACTAATTGTTAAACCTTTTGATGAACCTTTATAATTGGAACGTTTTTGACCGAGGTGCCGGTCGTAGTTACTCATTAAGGCCAAAGTGTACCTATGGATCCAAATGTGATAATCATGTGAAAACATGGTTCGGTGCTATTACATGGTTGATCACCCGTTTTAGCATGCAGCGTCTTATCGTAAGTTCTAATTAACATGTTTTATTGTTTTTTTTTTTGGTAAATATGTATTATATTAAGAAAGAAAAAAGGGATAAACCCTTGCTCTAAGCCAAGGCAAAGAGAGAACCAACAAGGAAAAAACCTAAACTAGAGTGACAATGAGCCTCAGAAATCAAATATGTATCCACCTATACAAATCTAAATTTGCATGCCTGAGAAACCATTTCGAACCAAGAAGCCTAACCTTAAGATCTGTCATAATAGTTTGAATCAACTTGTTTGGTCCCGTTGCCCCCAAGTCATGAAGTCGAGCATTCCTTTCTTTCCACAAGTGATTGGAGAAGATAAGTGCCACGAGGAGGGCTACATTTCGAAGAGTGTGATTAGAAATGTCTCCCAAGGTAGTCAAGACTTCTAGCCAAGTTGTGCCTATAAAATCAACCTTGAGCACGCCTGCCAATTTTGAAAGGATGAAGCTACTGTACGGGCACCGAACAAACAGGTGGCAATCATTTTCAATGCCCCCTATACAGAAGTTGCATTGCTCAGAAACATCAAGACCAAATGTAGATAAGCTATGCATCATTGGAAGACGACCATGGCATAAAAGCCATTCATTATGTGCATAACGAAGAACTCGAAGTCTATGCCAAACATTTTGACTCCACGCAACCACATTAGAAGGAGTTCGGATAGAATTCCAGATATGCCAGGTCCTGGTTTTGTTTAGTGGCAAGCCATTCCACAGGATAGAGTCAGCTGAGGCAAGATCAAAAGGGGGGTAATCGAACTGCTGAAACCATTCGCGCAAACCCGGGTTAATGTGATGAATTCTATGCGTAGGTTGAGGTAAGATCCATGCCCCATTATGAATTAACGTATGCACCGAGTCATCTGATGTTGCATTAGCTTGAGCAATGATAGGATCGTGTCTATTTGTGGCCAAACACAAAGAATTCCACCAAGGGTCGAACCAAAGAGAGGTGTCCCTGCCATTCCCCAACTTGAAGGTGATAAACTGATGTGCCATAGGACGTAACTTAAGGACGTTACGTAGAATCCAAGAACAGTCATTTGGCATGGACATATCCCAGAAATGATGTTTATTTAACACAGTTTTATTGACCCAAAGAGGCCACAATGCCTTGCTTTTCCAAACAATTCTGCATAGGTGGTTTAAAATCTGAGCCCGGTTCCACATCAAAGATTCCTTAAGACCCAGGCCCCCCTCCTCCTTAGGCAAACAGATTGTGTCCCAGCTGATTTTGGCTCCACCTTTGGAGGTAGCATTGCCTTTCCATAGAAAACGAGTGAAAACTGATCTGAGGGTGCAATGAACTGAGGTAGGAAGAACGAAATGGTTAGTCCAGAATGATTGCACCGCAGTCAGAACCGATGGAATAAGCTGTACACGACCAACAAGGGACAGAAGTAAAGAAGTCCAACACGATATCCTGGAAATAATTCTGTCAATAAGGGGAAGGCAGTCGTTGTGTTTCAAACGCGAAGATATTAGAGGGACGCCTAAAAATTTAACGGGGAGAACACCATGAGGAAGGCCATACGAAGAATCAAACCATCGTATAAAATCCTCTCTACAATATCCAAAGAAAACCGTGCTCTTGGCAATGCTTGGATTCAACCCACTCGCAGCAGAAAACCTGGAAATGCAATTCATTAGGTGACTAACCGAATCCTTGTCACCCTTGGAGAAAAGGAGGACGTCATCAGCATAGAGAAAGTGCATGAGCTTCAAATCTTTACACTTCCAATGGAATTGGAAATTAAGAGGGTTCTTGGCAAGCATTGAAGACAAAATGGTCATAGAAATGGCGAAGATATACGGAGAGATTGGGCCTCCCTGTCGAATTCCCTTTTTTCCTTCAAAAAACCCACACAGCGATCCATTCACCTTAACAGAAAAGGTAGTGGTCGAGATACACAAATGTATCCATTTTATAAATTTAGGAGGGAAATTGATTTTTTTCAACGCCCCTAGAATGAAGTTCCAACTTATAGAATCAAACGCCTTGTGAAGGTCAAGCTTCTAAGCACACTTAGGCACACCACTGTCTCTATGATAACCTCGGAATAACTCTTGAGCCATAAGTATATTATCAGAAATATTACGCCCCGGAATATTTGGCAATGATACTTGGCATGACAGCTTTAAGGCGAGATGCAAGAATTTTGGCAATACACTTATACGGAATAGAGCACAGGGAGATAGGGCGAAAGTCTGACATAGAGGAAGGGGTAGAGACCTTGGGAATCAAAGCAATACTAGTTGCATTTATTGGTTTAAACAGAGTTATACCTGTAAAGAAACTTTTAATTACAGCACAGAAGGTTGCACCGACTATGTCCCAGGTTGCCAAGAAGAATTCCTCCGTAAATCCATCAGGTCCCGGTGCCATGTTCCGTTTCGTAGCTTTTAATGTTGCTAGGATAAGCGAGTCATTGACAGGAGCCTCAAGAGATGAAGCTTGAACATTAGTAATCGAAGCACAGTTAAGGCTGTCAAAATCACATGAGTGCAAATTGTCATAGGTACCCAGCGTCTTTGAAAAGAAATCAACTGCGACTTGCGAGACATTTTTATGACCCTCAACCATGATCTCGTCTATATTTTCAATCGCAAGTAGCTTATTAACATTCCAATTTGACTTATATCTTGTTTCAAATTATATTGTTGGCATGTCATTGATACTTGTTGTTTCTTTACACTACTGAGTGATGTTTGGCTCATATCTTTATTTATACCCTAACTTGACACTGAAACATGAAAGTAGCTGCCCCGGGTCCAGTATTTGCATTCCAAATTCCGGATTAGGTAGTTGCAGCTAGTGTTTAGCTTTTGGAGTTAGTTTGTAATAATATTTTAAATAAAATTCGTTTGTAAAACTAATTACACCTAATGGTTAATGTTTCTAGATATTAAGTTATTCATACTTTAAACTAGTTGATCTTTTATTATTTAAAATGCATGCTTGGGATGTTTTATTTCTTTATGTTGCTATGTTTCGGTGGCACTGGTTTGGGGTGTCACATGATTGATAAAATATGATAGAAGGCAAAAGAAACACGTAATTGTTTCTTATGTTATTACATTACCAGATGGTTCTATTTATACATGAGAACTGGAATAGAAAGTCTAAAATATTAACTAAGACATACTCAACTACCTTGTTGTTACTGCCTAATCACTTACAGCTAAACATTAACAATTGTAGAGTATGTATAATATTCAGTGTAGAGTATGTACAATAGTCAATGATATAATGGTGTAACATAGCATTAATAGCTATAATTCGATTGCTTTTAGATTCAATGGACTTCTAATCATCTGATATATTTCCAACTAAGTGACAAGTTAAAGAAGAAATGCCTAAACAATATGTAGGATTAAGGCTATAAATGAGTCGATAAGCTCATGAACAATTTGATGCCTGGCTCGAAAAAAATCCTGTTTGAGTTTGATTCGATTTGCAAATGAGTCGCATGAACAGGATTTTGAGGTGAACTAAACTTGAGTACGACATAGTCCAGCTTGATACATGGCAAAAAATTTCGAGTATATAGTTCTTAAATAAGTTCGTTAATACAGTTCGCGAACCAGGTTTTTGAATAAGCTTGTGAATATGGTTCATGAATGAGTTCGTGCATAACCTCAGATGGTGAACATATTTTATTAATATCTCACTTGAGTTCTTGAAATCAAGAAATCTAGTAAATAATATGTATTCGTCTACGAAATAATATGTTGGTTTATTTTTTGTATTCATTATTTTTCTTTGTTAAATCTATACATTATTTTTGTTATAAGTAATCAAGTTATAACATATATTGTAAATTATAAAATTAGTTGGCTATGTATTGATTAAATTGATTCAAATTCTAGTCATTGAGGAGTTTAAACTGGAAGGACGTCTCTGATTTTTAAGATTGTATGCCCAACAATCATTTTGTTTAATGCATTAAAAATCTGGGAAAAAAGAAATAGGTGTAGGTGAACACGAGATCGTAAGCAATATTCATGAGATGTTCATGTGAAATATTCACAAGATGTTGTGAACAGTTCGCGACTAACCGTTCGTGAACCGGAATCATGTATCTTTGGTTTTAAAATCGAAAACCGCAAATCGCAACCAAACACGACCACTCTATTTCAATTTCAAATTATTTGTTTCGGTTATAACTGATTCAGTTTCGATTACAAACTCATCTCATTTAAAAATATCAAAAAAATATGAAAATTGGAATTAAAAAAAATTGCATGATTCAAAAATAGGTAGAATTTAAGATTACAAATTTAGCAATGATCTATTAGGTTGGTTCTGCATCTTGAAGTTATCATAAGGAGTAGTGTTGGTTTTGCATCTTGAAGTTTTCACAAACATGGAGTAGTGGTATCTCTTTAGTTTGAAAGTAGTAATATTGTTGATCTCATTGAAAATTTTATATTATTAGTAGTTATAAGTTCTGGGTCTTGGACCCTTTAGAAGTTTTTGTAAGTTAGTATAATGGCCTTCTCTTGTATTATTTTTTTTCTTTTTGCAGACTTGCAATTTTGGTATCATTTTTTTCTTTGGATTTGGAAAAGCTAGATTTTATTAGCAAGTCCAGTTGTGATAGATTGTACATGTGGCCACACTAATAAAAAACAAGATGCTTGTATATGTTTAGTAAGCTTTTTTATATAATATATGTATACATTTAATGATTTTAAAATGCATATAAATTATACATATACATATATATAACTTATATATTTATTAATTTATATTGGTTAGCTGTTTGAATTGTTTTTTTACCGGTTTCGTTGGAACCATAACCTAAAAGAAACTTAGTGGTTTCTCTTCGATTTCATGCGGTTCAGTTTTACTGGTTTTTATCAACTTTAATTCAGTGAATTGTATATATATAAATTTTTTGGACTTATTTAACTTTCTCTTCTTTGTTTCCACCACCACTAAATAAAAACCTCTTTACAGATTACTTTTAGGGTTTAGAAAGCATACATTATGTTTACCTGCAGCAGTTATGTCATCTAAACTACTTGTACTAGCTCACAACCTAATTCGAAATGCAGGCTAACATTAAAATAAATAATATCCATATAAACTTATTCAATAATAAATCACATACAAAAAACCCCAATAATAGTAATAAAATTGTCAAATTAATGGTGAAATTAAAGTAATTGTAAATTAAAAAAAACAGCATGAAAAAGAAAATGGAAGGAGAAATATTTAACACACCTGTTTAGGTTGAATCGAAGAAGAAGCCATTGTAAAATCCCAAAAGCTCTGTGTATTGCTACTGTATATACAAACACATATATATGTAAGCAAACTATTTAAGCGAAAAAGAACTATCTAAGTAAACTATTGTATAAATTTAAACAACGAGAAGAATTGAGGGAGACAGAGACCTTGGCGTCTGCCTGGAAATTCACGCCGGGCGATCCTTTTTTCTTTAGGGTTTTTAGAGAGAGATAGAAGACCTGTCTAGAAGCGGCAGAAACGAGCACAAGGGTTTTCAGTAAATTACTATTTATACTCTCTAGCTAATGACAGTAAGCTTTTCAGTAAACTTGTTTTGGCGCGGTTAACTTCGATTAATTTTACTTTCAGGTTTAAAAAGATAAAGGTGCTCATGGTAGTTTTGACTTTTTGTCAGGGTTTACAAGAGAAATTTGGGGTAATGATCCTAGAAAAAGATTAATTTATAAAATTATGTACAAATTTAATAATCTATGTGATCTCTTAATAATACTATAACAATTTTCATTTAAATTTATTTAAAGAATTATATGTTTTAATAATTTAGAATTAAAACTGGTTTATGATTTTTTATCACAAATATAATATCTAATTTATTTGCAATTTATTAATGAAAATTATGATAGATTCAATGTTCTCTCCCATACTGAAGGTGGCTATTTGTGTAACAATGTCCTATGTATTTATACAATTGGGCCTATTTTTATACATGTTTATGTAGCTGGGTCCCACATATTAAGATAAAGAAAAATTATCTTAAATATAAGCATTCAAAACAATTTATTACTGTGGAGTTAATGGGTGTTCGGCAGTCCAACAAGTGGTAGCCGATGGTTAAGAAGTTAATCCTGGGATTGTGGGCTGCAAGTTGTGTGTGGCGTGGGAGGCACTCCCTAAATCTTGGACCTCATGTGTCGAAAGTAGGTGGTCGGGCGGTGTGTCCTGCAAGATGAGGAGCCACATAAGTGGCGATATAAGGGTCACAAGATTGGTGGTTCTTGAATTGAGGAGGGATTGTAGAGTGGTGTCAACCCAAGTCCCACATCGTTAAGATATAAAAGAATTATCTTGAACATAAGAATCCAAAACAAATAGGCCTTTTAGGAGTAGCCCAAAAACAAATTCGTGTGGGCTTGGTGATAGCCCAGAACAGACAACAGACGGACAATATAATGTGGAGTTAAGGGGTGTTCGTGAAATTACACACCTAGAGGGGAGGGGTGAATAGGTGTTATGGCTAATAATGTATAATTAAAAATCTGCCTGAAAATTTATTCTGGCAGCTAAGTGGCTGCAACGATTTAACAAACAGGCAGCTAGCTAAGATATGCAGTGCAGTAAAGTAAAGTGCAGAATATAAAGAACACACAGCAATTTTAGCCAGGTTCGACCCCTATAGCCTATTATTGATCACAAATGATTACAATTATACGATACAATAATATATCTCCATGATTCTCCCAGTCACTGATTGCAGCTAGCTGAAATACCTTGTTCCCTGAACACAACTCTCTAAGTACTATACTAAACCAAGTATAAACTCTTCTAGCCTAATGTTCCTCGAATCCTTGTTCCACAAGCTCGACAATCCAGCAACTACAAACTTTATAAGTTGAACAATACAAGATAGAAAGAATTAAAAATCAAACTATGTACTCTAATAAGAATCTAAGTCGTATTAGTATATAGAGCTCAAGTGTATAAAGATATGTCAAATCAGCTTGGTAAAATACTTGTGTTTTTCGAATGATGTTCAACAACCTTGAAAGGAAAACTCACAAGTCTTTTATAGTGAACACACAATCTGAATTAAGCATACAACAACACAACGGTCTTGACTACCAAGTCTCACGAGTTTGTTGAAAGATTAATTCAAATCTAACGTTCAAAAACTTATCGTTTGGAAAAGAAAAACAGAATCTGAAAGTGAACGTTTATTAACAACGTTCTCAGTTTTGAAAAACTCAAGAGAATAAGAAGTTTGTTTAGATAAAGTCGTTTAGAAAACAAACTCCTATAAAATATGGTTTTGAAATATAAGAAGCTAAAAACGTTTAAAAACATTTTTGAGCCCATATATATAAATATGATCTGTTTTTCTAATTAGAATTCTCACAGAAGTTTAATCCTAATAAAACTCCATGAGATTCGAACTTCTAGTGTTTCTGGACTCTATCTGCCAACTTGCTAAGTTAAAGTACATCCTGTACTGCCAGCTAGCTGATAAACCCTGTTTTGCTATAAAATGAAATAAATGATAACCCTTCAAAACAATATTAGTCCAGTACACATATCTAGTTTGCTTACTATGTATGATCATAAAAATAATGAGAGTTTTAATCTCCCCCTTTTTGATGATTATACACCAATTTTAGAAGAAAAACAAAACTCCCCCTAAATCTAGCAATCCTTTTATAATGATGTACCATAAAATCAATATCATAAACATAAATGTAACACATTTAACAAATATCAAATAAGCATCACATTTCCACAGTACTAGTTCAGAAAACCACAAAATAAACCACCAAATAAACCAAGTACTAAAACATAACAAGAAAAACCAAACCAACACATAGTTCAGGCATAAGCATAACATAATTAACCCCAAATCCTAAAATTTTTCTCCCCCTTGATCATTAAAAAGAAGAAAATTTAAGATTCATTATTATCGTCATCCTCTTTAGCATCATGAAACTGAACAGCAACTTGAAAATCTTTAGAGGCATCCACATCTGGATCCGTAGCAATGTCCTTAAGCACATTCCCAACAACCACTGTAGGATGATCATGAGGCTCTTGACCAGGAGATAGATTTACAGATTGATGACCAGTATGAACAGAGGCAGGAGTACGTGGACCAGCAACAAATTCATGTAGAAAAGAAATCTCATCAGCCATATTCGTAACCTTAGAAGTCAGCATCTTAAGTGAAGCTCGAATTTCTTTCATATCTTCAGAAGCATTATTCTCAGAAGTTGTATTAGCCACCACATTAACAGGTGCAGGAGGTGGAGGAGTTTCTATACGAACCAAAGTACCATCCGATGCAACTTTCAAGTCAGATTGTTGCAAACTCTTAAAGTCCAAAAATTATTTAGCCATTTCACAGTCTTCATCCTTTAGCGCAACACCATACCACTCAAAAATTTAAGTCAATAACAAACCATATGGAAGACTAGGTGAATTATGGTTCTCATAAACATCCATCATATTCTTTAATATAAGCCCAGCCAAATTAAAAAGCCTCTCAGACAACAACATCGAAACCACAGTGACATCCTGACCAGCAAAATTTGAATGACTACCCGTACGAGGATTCACATTATCAATACAAATCTTAAACATCATATTAGTAATAGGAGAAACAGTAGCAGTTGTTGGAGGAGCATAGACAAGTAATCCATCCATACCACGAAGTACTTTCAATTGATCAAGTTTAGTAAAGTTCTCTAACTCAGTGGGTCCTTTATTAGTAGTAATAGACAAAGTGGATGGATTTTCAATACTAAGAATCGAATTCAGCACAAGAACAGTTAACATTACGACCACGAACATACGAAGAGAAAACCCCAAGTTTGACAATGATAAGATTCGCATAAAACTCATAAACAAGAGATGGATAACAAGAACGAGGCAAATCTTTCAAAAACCCTTCAAACCCTAATTTAGCAAAATATCCATAAGCACCACACTTAATATATGTATTACCTTCCAGAGGATGACCAAATACGATCTTGTGTGTGCCCAAATCCAATTGCTTAAAGCGAAAATCAAGCTCATCAAAAGTAAAATCAATTCCAAACTTACAGCGCTTGACCGACAACCCATCGCGAACCCCCAAAAGTTCATCACCACTATTAGTGGTAAATGGAATTAAGCGTATCATCTTCAGCATCATGCAATCGCTTGTTCTTGCCATTCTGTTACTTTGAAGCAGTAATTGGTGTTTTCTTGGATCCCCTAGTGTTCCTCATGATGCGATAAAGCAAATGAAAATTGAGGGAAAATGTATATTGATGAGCGGCGTAAAACCCTAATTTGATTTGAGATCGTTGTTGAGGAAAACTAAAGAGTCGGAGTCGTGTAGTCTATATAAACTTCCATTTACTGATTTTGGAGGAAAATATATTTAGGATAAATTCTAAAAAACTCAACCCCGAATAAAATGATACATGATAAATCCAAGTAAAAAAAATCAATTAATCACATTATCACAAAAACAAATTAAGTAACAGATTAAAATAAAAACAAGACATAAAATAATCAGCACATAAAACAAGTAACACATGATAAAAATAAAAAGTTGTAACATATAAAAATGTAAAAGACATCTATAGCAGCTAGCTGGCTAGACATTACACGTGCACAATTCTCGACGAAGAACAGCAAAACGCTCCTCGGCTAGCAGTTTTGTGAAGATGTCAGCTAGCTGGTACTCTGTACTAACAAAGGTCATCTCAATTTTTCCATTTACAACATTATCCCTTAAGAAATGATGTCGAACGTCAATATGTTTTATTCTTGAGTGATTCACCGGATTCTTTGATATGTTGATAGTGCTTGTATTGTCGCAATAAATAGGAACTTTTCCACATTTAATCCTATAATCTCGAAGTATTTTTAGCATCTAAAGTATTTGAGAGCAACAGCTTCCAGCAGCTAAATACTCCCCTTCAGCTGTAGATAATGCAACAGATGTTTGCTTCTTTCTTTGCCAAGTGACCAAACTCTGTCCTAAAAATGCACAAACACCACTTGTACTCTTTCGATCAGTTTGATAACCTGCATAATCTGCATCACTATACCCAACAAGATCAAATGCATTTGTGATGGGATAAAACAAGCAAAGAGTAATAGTTCCACTTAAATATTTAAAAATCCTTTTAATTGCATTCAAGTGAGACTCCTTAGGATTAGCTTGAAATCTAGCACAGACACATACACTATACATAATATCAGGTCTAGAGGCTGTAAGATATAATAAACTACCAATCATACCTCTATACTTTCGAACATCTACATCTTTACCCTGTTCATCTGCTGTCAGCTTGCTGGCATAACTCATAGGTGTAGATTTTGCCTTGATATTCTCAAAACCAAACTTCTTAAGCAGATTCTTTATGTATTTGGATTGATGCACATAAATTCCATCTGGAGTTTTCTTGATTTGGAGCCCCAAGAAGTAGTTGAGCATCCCCATCATACTCATGTCAAACTCACTATGCATGCATTTAGAAAACCACTTGCACATATCATCATTAGTAGATCCAAAGATAATATCATCCACATATATTTGCACAACTAAAATATCAGTACCATTAAACTTAGTAAATAATGTAGGATCTATTTTACCTCGAATGAATCCATTCTTGAGTAAAAATTACTTAGCCTTTCGTACCATGATCTAGGAGCTTGCCGGAGTCCATATAATGCCTTCTTCAACTTGAAAACATGATTAGGAAATTGCTCACTCTCAAAACCAGGAGGTTGTTTGACATATACTTCTTCCTTCAAGTAGCCATTAAGAAATGCACTTTTCACATCCATTTGATGTATCTTGATCTTCTTGAAGCATGCAAATGAAAGTAACATCCTTATTGACTCTAGCCTTGCAATCGGGGCATAAGTTTCATAAAATCGATTTCGTATTGTTGATTATATCCTTGTGCAACAAGTCTTTCTTTGTTCCTTCTAACCGTACAAAATTCATCAACCTTGTTTCTAAACACCCACTTAGTACCAATGATTGAAGCATCCTTAGGTGGCTCTACAAGTTCCCAAACTTCACATCTTTCAAATTGATTAAGTTCTTCTTGCATTGCCATGATCCATTTTTCATCTTGTAGTGCTTCATTAACATTCTTTGGTTCCTCTTAAGCTAGAAAGGCAGCAAATGCACAAAAGTTAGCTTGACATTTCCTTGTCTTGATTCCTTCTGATTTATCACCAATGATCAACTCTGGAGGATGGTTCTTTACTGTCCTTGTTGACTTTGGTAGAGAATGTTGAGATATAACTTCCTCATGTACTCTAATTCTCTTATATGGTGGGGAGGCTTCATCTCCATTATAGATTGGCATCTTTTCTGGTGATCTCTGACCTCTAGGACCTTTCAAGGTAAGCCTTGATAACTGATCAATTGTTGCATCTACTGGAGAAGAGGTTTCAGCTGATTTATCAGTAGCTGAAGTTGATTTAGGTTCCTTGTCAACTTGCTGAGTTCCTTACTAAGTTTTTGTACTTGTCTTCAGCAGCTCGCTGGCAATACCTATTTTTTGCAAATTCTTCCTCATCTCTTGACAGATCAACATTAGATTCTTGAAATGAAACATCAATTGACTCTTCAACAATACGTTTAGATATATTATAAACTCTATAAGAACGACTTGTTAAAGAATAACCCAAAAATATTGCTTCATAAGTTTTAGCATCAAATTTACCATCTCTATCAATAGTTTTGAGTACAAAGCACCTGGATCCAAAGACCTTGAAGTAGCCTATGTTTGGCTTCTTATTCCTCAGCAATTCATATGGAGTTTTGTTTAGAATAGGTCTGATCAATACTCTGTTAAGAATATAGCTAGCTGTATTGACTGCTTCTGCCCAGAAACTCCTTCGTAGCTTACTTTCTTGCAACAATGTTTTAGGTGTTTCTTGTAAAGACCTGTTCTTTCTTTCCATAACTCTGTTTTGCCGTGGGGTTCTAGGAGCAGAGAATTCATGAGTAATGCCTCTATCTTCACAACATGAGATAAAGTCCTTTTGAAATTCACCACCTCGATCACTCCTTATGCCTACAAGTCTTGTCTTAAGCTTGTTCTTAAGAAACTTAATTAGATTCTCAAATTCACTGAAAGCACAATCTTTAGTATGAAGAAACAATACCCATGTATATCTAGAATAATCATCTACGATAACAAATTCATATTGTTTACCTCCAATGTTCTTATATGCTTCCGGACCAAATAAATCTAAATGAAGAAGCTCTAAAGGTTTAGAAGTTGATACCACAGTCTTTGACTTATGTGGAGTCCTGATTTCTTTGCCTATTGACAAGCTGAACAGGTTTCCTTCTTGACATACTTCAATTTGGGCAACCCTCTAACTAGCTTCTTTGCAGACAGCATGCTGAGTAAGTCTATGTGAGCATGTCCAAGCCTTCTATGCCAAATATCTGGATTTGTATCAACTGCAGCTAACAACAAGATGATTCCTGCATCTCAAAGTCCAAAATATAGATATTTCCTTCCCTTCTAGTAACTAGGGGGACTTTGTTAGTGCCAACAATAATAGTACACTTCTCTTTATCAAAATTAACAGAATGTCCATCATCATATAACTGACTAATACTAAGAAATTTATATTTAAGACCTTGAACATATTTTACTTTATCAATAGAGATGTTACTATTACTAATTGTTCCTTTTCCAAGAATTTCAAGAGTTTTACTATCACCAATTGTGACACTTCCACCATTTTTCTTATTGAGAGTAAGAAACTTTGATTTATCACCACACATATGTCTTGTGCATCCACTATCCAAAATCAATTGATTTGATTTCACCTTGGCAACAAGACACACCTACAAAACAAATAAAAACAACTCAACGTTTTGGTACCCATATTTGTTTGGGTCCAGCATGGTTAGTTGATAGAACATATAGAACATTCAAATCAGACTTCTTGATCCACATTTGGACCACCTTAGGAGCTAAATTTTTTATTCTTGTAGTTCTGTCAGCTTGATGCCTCTGAGTTGTCTGTGTGTTCCAGCTTGCTGGATTAGCATTCTGTACTGTGTTGTTGTTTGCCAAATGACCTTTTTTTCCACATTTGTAGCAACCATGTTTTCCATCATAATTAAGACCTGAAGTTGAAGCCCCTCCAAGTCCTTCTCTTTCTAGTGGAACTTTTGTTTGCTTCATCATTGATTTGAGTGTTTCTTCTCCTTGAACAAACTTTCCCATTCCTTTCTGAAGGATCTTGATTTCAGCTTCTAACTCTTTGATCCTTTCAGCTTGTTGAGATACTTCTAATGAGCATGATTCCTTTCAATTGAAAGCCTTTGATACATTCAATAAAAAAAATACAAAAGAATATGAGAGTTTAAAAAGACATCACTACAAGAAAAACTGAATCATACAACATGTTTCACACAACGGTTAATCAAAAACCCGTTGTCCCGAAAAAACAAACAACAGTTAATGGTCTGTCCTCGTAAAAGCGCTGTCGGAGTCTTTCTATGACAATTGTGTTTGGTGTTATTTGAAACCGTTGTCTAAGCGGTATTCTCTGATAAAATCAGACAACTGTTCTATTGTGAATATGTTGTGTGGAACCATTTAATACAACTGTGTAACACCGTTGTATGTAGACAACTTCATATTATCTTCAGACAACGCTTTTAGACAAAGCCGTGGTGTAAGTTAGACAACAGTTTATTGGAAGTGTTGTTGTAGGGAACATCAGACAATGTGTCTCAAATACCGTTGTCAGAAGGAAAGTTGATAGACAATGGTTATTAGCATTGTGAGATAAATGGGTATCATACAACAGAGCAGAATACCGTTGTTTGAACATCCTCTTTAGAAGACGGTTATAAACATTGGTAGAATAACTGTTGTCTGTTTAGTAAGGATAAAACGTAGAATAACCGTTGTTTAATGGTTTTATAAAACTGTTGTCTGAACTGAAAAATTTGAATTGAAATGGGTGGGAAATAATGAAATGTTTGGTGGGAATAATGAAATAATTTGAATTGAATTTAGTGGGAAATAATGAAAATTTTGAATTGGATTTGGTGGGAAATTATAAAATATTCAGACAACGGTTTTCTGATAAAAAAACTGTTGTGTGATAGTAAGCACAACAATGGCTTTTCATAAAAACCGTTGTGTAATGTTTAACACTTTTAAATCATTAAATAACAGTTTGCGTGTTTTATTACGTTTTTGTTAAAATCTCGTAAAACCCGACCTTTTTATTTTTTGATTATTTTTTCCCAACACTAAAATGAGTGTTTATTAACATTAGTACGGTTCGATCTTCGAAAAAATCATTCGAAAAATTATTCAGTAAATTTGGATCGTGCCCCGTTACAAGAAGCAGCACTATTAATTTACTACGTTTTTGTTAAAATCTCGTACAACCCGACCTTTTATTTTTCGATTATTTTTTTCCAACACTAAAATGAGTGTTTACTAACATTCGTATGGTTCGATCATCGAAAAAAACATTCTGAAAAATTATAGTGTGAATCTAGATCGTGCCCCGTTATAGGAAGCATGTATCACTTCTACTACATTTTTGTTAAAATCTAGTACAACTTGACCTTTTTATTTTTTCGATTATTTTTTGCCAACACTAAAATGAGTGTTTACTAACATTTGTACGGTTCGATTGTCGAAAAAATCATTCAAAAAAATTATAGTGTGAATCTGGAACGTGCCCCGTCACAAAAACCAGCACTATTAATTTACTACGTTTTTGTTAAAATCTCGTACAACCCGACTTTTTTATTTTTCAATTATTTTTTCCAACACTAAAATGAGTTTTTACTAACATTTGTACGGTTCGATCGTCGAAAAAAGCATTCAAAAAAAATTATTAAGTGAATCTGGATCATGCCCTGTTACAAGATGCATCACTTTTAATTTACTACGTTTTTGTTAAAATCTTCTACAAACCGACCTTTTTATTTTTCAATTATTTTTTCTCAACACTAAAATGAGTGTTTATTAACATTCGTACGGTTCGATCGTCAAAAAAACATTCAAAAACATTATTCAGTGAATCTGGATCGAGTCCCGTTACAAGAAGCATCACTTTTCCTACGTTTTTGTTAAAATCTCGTACAACCCGACCTTTTTATTTTTCGATTATTTTTTCCCAACACTAAAATGGGTGTTTATTAACATTCGTACGGTTCGATTATCGAATTAAGCATTCAAAAAAATTATTCAGTGAATCTGGATCTGCCCCGTTATAGGAAGCATATATCACTTCTAATACGTTTTTGTTAAAATCTCGTACAACTCGGCCTTTTTATTTTTCAATTATTTTTTCCCAACACTAAAATTAGTATTTACTAATATTCGTACGGTTCGATCGTCGAAAAAAATATTCAAAAAAATTATAGTGTGAATCTGGATCGTGCCCCGTTATAGGAAGCATATATTATGTTTATTACGTTTTTGTTAAAATCTCGTGCAACCCGACCTCTTTATTTTTCGATTATTTTTTTCCAACACTAAAATGAGTGTTTATTAACATCCGTACGGTTCGGTCGTCGAAGAATCATTAAAAAAAATTACTCAGTGAATCTGGATCGTGCCCCATTATCGGAAGCTACACTTTTACTAAATTTTTGCTAAAATCTCCTACAACCAAACCTTTTTATTTTTTGATTATTTTTTCTCAACACTAAAATGGGTGTTTACTAACATCCGTACGGTTCGATCGTCGAAAAAATCATTCAAAAAAATTATTCAGTGAATCTGGATCGTGCCCCGTTATAGGAAACATCACTTTTCCTACGTTTTTGTAAAAATCTCATACAACCCGATCTTTTTATTTTTCGATTATTTTTTCCTAACACTAAAATAGGTGTTTATTAACATCTGTACGGTTCGATCATCGAAGAAATCTTTCAAAAAAATTATTCAGTGAATCTGGATCGTGCCCCGTTATAGGAAGCATCACTTTTACTTCATTTTTGTTAAAATATTGTACAAAACGACCTTTTAATTTTTCAATTATTTTTTCACAACACTAAAATGAGTGTTTATTAACTTTCGTACGGTGCGATCGTCGAAAAAATCATTCAAAAAAATTATTCAATGAATCTAGATAGTGCCCCGTTATAGGAAGCATCATTTTTACTCCCTTTTTGTTAAAATCTCGTACAACCCGACCTTTTTATTTTTCGATTATTTTTTCCAACACTAAAATGAATGTTTATTAACATTCGTACGGTTCGATCGTCGAAAAAATCATTCAAATAAATTATTAAGTGAACCTGGATCGTGCTCCGTTATAGGAAGTAGCATTTTTACTATGTTTTTGTACATAATATTTTTTACACGATAAATTTTTTATTTGCATCATAATATTATATATAAGTACATGCATATTAGCATATATGTAAAATTTAAAATTTGAAATTAAATAAATTCTTGATAAAGTTAAAATGAAATTAGAATTTTTACCAAAATATTTAAGAAATTAAAAAAAAATAGAACAGCACATTGAAAAATGTAAAATGTTGTGGGCGCACAAATTCCCCCCTTAACCAAAATTTTCAGGGTTTCATTTCCCCTCTTCTCCCCCTTTATCTCCCCCAAACTTTCCTCTTTACCACATATTCTAAACACATACGGAGTACGAACTCTCTCTCTAAACTCATCGCCTTTTGCTCTAGCTCTTCTCATAAAAACATCACTTATGCCCTCTCTCTAGCTCTAGTTACGGTTCGATTGTTTCGATTGGCTTCACTCAATTGTGTCTGTATGCATCTCTCCCTCTCTCTCTTCCCTCTCTCTGTATCCTTTTTTATTTGTTGTAGATCGAGATTTGTAGAGTTTGTTCTTAGTTGTTCTCCCTTTTTTTCCTCCTTTCATACATATATTGACAATATTTTTCACCGGAGCTTTACTCCGCTGTACAGCTCGCATAGGTAAGCTTCTGTCTTTTTTTTTTTGCTTGTATAATCATTTTCAACCTAGTTTTTTAAAAAACTTTCAGTTATAGTTTTAAACTAAGTTTAGATCCTTGAATATATATCAAGAATTTCTTGTCTGTTTTCTATGTGAATTCATATGCTACTGTCTTAGATCTGACAAGTAATACAGCTTTTTTTTTTTTTGTCTTAAGATATACTTAATTTGATTTTTTGTGCTTAGAAATTGCTAATTTCAGCTTAATTATGTTGGATCAGTTCTAGAAACTCGGTTAGTTTTAAAATTGATTTAGTTTTTTTTTTTGTAATTTTCATTTTGGTGTGTTAAAATTATGATTATTTTATAGATATACATATTTGTTGTTAGTGATCATTTTTATAGGACATGAATAGAAAAACATGTGTTTTTACAGCAGATCTGTATAATTTTGTTGCAGTCCATTTTTGTACTTAGCGAATTTTAGACATATATGCCTAAGCTGCTGTTGTTAGGTCATATTCACAAGCCAACAATTGTGTTTTAATTTTATCTAACAAGTCAAAAATTATATGATAATTTTATTAGCCTCAGGCCTGCAAGTTGAAGGCTTCATTTTTTATGTTTTGTTTGACCTGATCGTGATAGAATCAGCTCTAGGGATATCAGATCCCGCTTAAGTAAAACAAAAATTGTATGTTAAGTATTCGAAATCAACTTGTGCTTTTGTTGTTTAGTTAGAGTTATTAAGATTTGGTGAGGAGCTTGTGTCTAATATTCTCTTTCGGTTTTTTGTAGTGAAGCTTTTATTTTAGTTGAGCATTAAAAGTACTATTAAAATATGCATCTAATCAGTTGGTAACTAATTTCACCAGTTCGAGGAGTGCATTGTGACAAGGCTGTTGAAAGAGGGAGAGAACTGAGATCAGACTTCAAGATGGTTGCAAAGCCTTTGACGAGGAAAGGAACTGCTTTGGTGAAAATGGCCAAATGCTCCAAGGACTATGAACCTGCTATTGAGACATTCCAGAAAGCTTTGACAGAGCATCGTAACCCGGATACCCTAAAGAAACTTAACATGAGTATTTTGATCCAAAAATAGCGGACGAGGAGCCAGATAAAGGTAACATTTTTTTTCTTTTTACCTTGGGTATGTCAATTTTTGTCTTCTTGGGTAATGCCCTCCTTAAACTACTTTTTACTTCCCTTTTCTTTTGTTTTAATTTGCAGCTATGAACAAGCTTTCGACTATCTTGAATTCAAGGTGAAATTGAAACACCAGATCATCACTATTACCATGTAAGAGCAGTAAGCTTTGACCTTATTTCTTTTGTTGAAACACTCTATTTCAATTCGGTTGAAATTTATATGGCAAACTGCATATATTACTAATGTTGTATATTACTAATGATGGCTGGCCTTGCTGACATGTACGTGCTATATAATCTATTGGGGAAGTGAAGCTATTCGTGTTTGTATCCGATAAAGTTCCTGAAATAGTTGTGGGTGATCCCGGGAGATTCTGCCAAAATGAGTTGGAGTTCTTTGGAGAAAATCCAATGAACCAAGTGTTGATTGTTTGGCTTGCTTTGATGCTGCTGTGTCTTGATCACTCAACTGCTTGTCAGATGGTACTGCTCGGGTTATATTTGAAGGCTACTATCTAAGGTAAGTAGAATATTTTCAGTCTGCTTAATTTATGTGCGCAAGGAGACGTATGTTAATTGCTCCTTGAGGTCCCCTGTATTCACAAGTTGTTATGAAGGGAAGAAAATACCCAGAACTTTTTGGCTCATTTATCTCAGTGAATAATACTTGAACAGAGTGATTCGTTCAGAATTTGGTTATTAGTTAACTAAAATGATCTGAAATTTCGAATTAGGAGAGACAAAGTGAAATAACACCCAAAAAGAATAAATGAGAAGGATTGTCTAATTGGCTATACAGTACACGTTCTTAAAATGTTTACAGTTATTGTTACAGTAATGCATAAGAAAGCTGACTGCAGCGAAAGTGCTACGCTACAATTAAATTATTTTACTTGTATCTATTGACCATGTCATATATATTATGCAGTTTAAAGATCTTTGTTCCCATAACTGTACTTGCTTTTGTGGTATTGGTGCCTGTAAATTGGACTAACAATACTTTGGAGGAACTCAAAGATGTAACGTTTAGTGATCTTGACAAGCTTTCAATATCTAATGTCCCTGCTGGATCTTCAAGGTGAGATTTAAAGTAGATGAAATCCACTCCTCTTAGCGGGTTACTTTAGACTCTGTTGGGAGTCCATATGAGACAAGTGCCCTTATATGGTAATTTTCCTTTTTCTACAGGTTTTGGGTTCATATAGGAATGATATATGTTTTCTCTTTCTGGACAATGTATAAGATTTACAAGGAATACAAGATTATAGCTACTATGAGGTTGCATTTTCTAGCTTCTGAAAACCGCCGTCCGGATCAGTATACAGTGAGTTAATCAACTTCTTAATAGATTAGCTTGCAAGTTTTTCTGGTAATACACACTGCACTCTCGAAACAGTATCATGAGAGTGCGTTTATGTGGTTCACGTCATTAAAACTCCAACAAGGTATGTTGTAAATCAGCTAACGGTAACAACTTCCTCGTAATGAGTTCTTTGTAGCTTGCTAAAACCCAAAGAATATTGTTGTGTTTCTTCCTCTCCCTTTATGGACAGAATTTGAACATGAAGTTGCAGTAATATGTTACTAGTATGGAATAAAAAGCACATCGTTGTTTTGAAAACTGACATAAAATTATCAACATCAGAAAGTGTTAATGGTTCGTAGATTTATCCTACATGATGAGCAATTAGGTGTAAACCAACTGCTTAAATGTACAAACCATAAGTTTTTGTACCCTATGGAGAGGAGGTCAAATTTACCTCATACTTGAAGGGACTGTGTAATCATATGGAATAAAAAGACAATCAACTAATATGACCGGCCGCTTATAGCACTAAATTGGAGTAGTTAGTTAGCACTTTAATATTTCGTCCATTCTTGCATATCATCTTCCCATATTTTCGTTGAGGTTTAATCTGTTCTCAATCCTGTTGCAGGTCCTTGTGAAAAATGTCTTCCAAGGGACTGCCTCAATTTCCTCGACAAAGGTCACAAGATCTAGTATTTGTTCAGGAGGATACCTAGCTATATGAGGATGCAAAGGGCTTGACTAAAGGGGACTTTAAGTGTTGGTAGGAATAATTTGTAGAAATTGATAATTTGTAGGACTTGTAGAGACATGAGATTGCTATGTATGCAATTTTTACATAGAAATTGTAGCTAGATCAATAAGAAATTTTTGTATTGATAAATTTATTGATTCATTATTTAATTAATTAGTTGGGGGCATTATTTAAAATCATTTTTTGTGTACATAAACCGTTGTTAATTTGCATTGGCACAACACCAGTGAAATAACAAACCGTTGTTCAAACCGACTATAGCAGAACCAAGTCAGACCACTTTTCAACCGTTGTCTATCAGGTGTTGTCTATTGAGTCGCCATCTTTGATACTATCAAACACCAGTTAAACAACCGCTGTGTTACGTAATTGTTAACAACGTTTAAAAACTGTTGTGTATTAGTCAGAAAACCATTGCATTATGTTGTTTCCAGTAAAGGTTCTCATTGTAAAACTGCCGTGTTACGTAATGTTTAACAACGTTTTATAACTGTTGTCTATTAGTCAGAAAACAATTGCATTGTTTTGTTTCCAGTAACGGTTCTTATTATACAACCGCTGTGTTACGTAATTTCTAACAACATTTTAAAATTGTTGTATTACCTTCTTCTATGCAACTGGTAAATAACCATTGTCTGATTTCAAACAGACAACTGCCGGATAGACAACGAAAAAAATGGAGATTAGACAACGGTGAAAAAATGTTGCAGGATCGAGTTTTTCTTGTAGTGCATGATACATTCAATAAAAAAATTTGAGAAAATAATAGTGGGTAGAAAAAAATTTGTTTTTTACTCGGTAAATAATCGACGTAGTTGAGTAGAATATGGGGTTTAGGGTTTAGATTTAGGGTTTGGGGTGTCTATAATTTCCTACTCTTCATTTTAAAATTTTAAAGTTTAATTTTTCATCAATTTTCCATTCTATTACAATTTTTAGAATTGATTGAAATTGATTTTTATTTAGTTTTCATTGTAAAGCTACTAAAATGCCCTTGTTTCCATTTAGATTAGTTGTGGTTTATGGGTGTGCGCTTTATGAAGCATGGTGTGTTGTTACTCATATCAGACAACAACCCGAGACAACAGGCAAAAACCATTGTATGCTTCAGTTCTCCTTGTAGTGTTACATGCAAAATGTCAATTGTGATATTATCCTAATAAGGTTCTTAACTTCGAATTTGCTAAATAAGGCAAACATTCTAGACTTATTATCTCATTTGCCTCTTACCATAAAAAACCCTGTTCACATCTTTATCTCCTATGGTTCTCTAATCTCACATAACTAATTTCTCTATACTAAATTACTAATTAATAATTAACCATTACGATAATCAAGAGCATGCTACTATCTACTTCACAACCTTAACTACTTGCACTCGCTTGCAAGCTGATTACATATGCAAGCTACCAAAAAATAAATAGCATCCATATAAACCACATGTTGAGCCTTATGAGATAAATGTGAGAAATGAGCAAGTGTAGTATACTAGTACTTATCCTGTAGTAAGCTTTCCTCTTGTAGTAAATTTATTTACTCTTTTTTAATAATTTTAGTTTGGAAGGGTGTAAATAAAAATTAATTGATTCTCACTAGTACAGAAATGACCTATAGCGTCGCACCTATTGCGTCGGTTATTTACCTATAGCTTCACACTTTTACCTATTGCTTCGGTTGTTTGCATTAACCGACGCTTAATGACTTCTGCCAGAAGCTTTGGCATGGGTTGTTTGCATTAACCGACGCTATACTTAAAATGCCAACGCTAAAAAAGATTTTTTGCGTCGGTCAGCAAAGAAACGACGCTATAGGTATAGCTTATAGCGTCGGTCATCGTTCAACCGACGTTATAGCACTACGCCATAGATGGCTTGCAGCAACGTTTTTTTTGGTGTTGCAATGAAAAACGTTGTAGCAGCTCTAAACTTGATGGCATGCAGAACGTTTTTTTTGTGTTGCTGTATACATAACATGGTGTTGCCGCAACTATAAGAAGCGTAACAAGTTGCAATCCTTGTGAAGTGTTGCCGTTAATATGCTTTAAACACAACCTTTTTAACAAAAATTGAAATAAATAATTATTGTGAATTAAAATTAATCACCTTAGAAGGATTATTATATTTGTAAATTATCATTATTATAAAAATTAACAGTGTGCTAATAGATTCAGTTATGATTTTATAATAAAAATAATATATGTTTTAATAATTTGAAAAATATACAATTAATAAAAGATAATAAATTATTTAAAAAAATAAAAAATAAAAATTATTTTACACAAAACTGAATGCATATTAAAAAAATTATTTAAATTTCTAAAATTAAAAATTCATTAATGGAGTGACTTATGATATTATTTTTAAAGTACGATATTTTTAACAAATATATATAAAACAATCAAAATATTATGAAAGCAATAAATTAAAATAAAAGAAAATTACACATGAAAGGAAGGCTTGAGATGAAGGGGCAGGGAGTGAAAATGTAGAAGCGGGAAAATTGCTTTTCTGAAAAAATTTTATTAAACAAAATTGATAATTATTTAGACTACCAAACAAACATATACATACAGGCTCAACCCTCTCTCTCTTTCAAAGTAGCGGCTCTGTTTCTCTTATGGGTTCTTGAAGAAAAAGGGTTTTCAAGATTTGGGGTTTGTGGGCTTATTTAGTTAGGGTTTCGATTGGGGTTCCATTCAATTGGGTTTTACACATCGAGTTCAATTAGGGCTTAGGTTTCTTACAAATAGATTTAGGGTTCTTTAGTCATGATTTCTTGAATTGGTTTGTTGCTTCACGCTTCAATTACGGCTTCTTCAAGTGGGGCTTATTCAAGTGGGGTTTCACTTCTACTGGTTTTGATTCAATTAGGTATTGTACTCACTTCAAAATTTCTTGTCCAGGCATTTCCAATACAAGGCATTTCTTGTCCAGAAGGTTCGGTCCCTCCAAGATTACAAAGGTCATGCCGATAGTTTCATATGTTCCCTCGTTCCTCAATCCCAGTACACTCCAGGTCCACTATTCCTCTTTTTGTGTATAATAGTATATGAGAGACATTTGCATTTTGCATACATATACATAATTCTTGTATTTTGAATGAAGAGTGCTAACAGTAGTAATATGTTGGGTTAAACATGAACAGGTGGACTATTGTTTAAGATGGCTGATACTAATATGCAGTATGTTCCTTCAATTTATTAGGCGAAGAAATTAGGCGAAGCAAACCCTCGCCTCAAAATCAATCTGGTGGAACTTTATGCCACAATATTTGTGTATTGTTTTATAACTATATTTCATCACTTTTGGTTGTATTTAAGGTTTTTAACGGTTTTAATTATGTACTTTAATTTTACTTGTGCTTGAATAATGATGTCTTAATTTTAGAAGGAAAGTATGGGGTTAATATAGATGTATGCGGAAGTACTAAGACCAGTCTTGCTAATTGTGGTGGGTGTGGCAGGAGATGAGCAAAGAGCAGGATTTTCAAAAGCCTGGTAATGATTTTGGACATGCAGTCCAGGGATATGCTTTTGAGATTTCTACAATATAATAGCTCCACAGTTCAATGTGTCCAATCTGAGGTGGCTGCCACTCCTACAATCACATCTAATTTGGGTAAAAGTATAATTGTAGATGTTATTGTTACTAATGGTGGTTCGTGCTCTACATTATAATTGTTATTGTAGTCATGTACTCAATTGGTTCAGCAATCATGTACTCAATTGGTTCCAACACCATTTGATTTTTGCAATATACATTTTTCTATGGGGCTCTAGTTATCATCATAGAATTTTTTACTCCTTTTCAGATTACAATTTGCTTGAGGATGTTAAAAGAGTTGCTGAATCTGCTCAAAGAAAGAGAGCTGAACTTTGTGGAGATTCTCAAAAGTCTTCAAGGAGCTGCAGCAAGTCGGAGGACTAAACTCCACTTTCTTGCAACTGGAATGTCAAAAAGACAAACAAATCAAACTTTTTACGACTACGGGTAATAAGTTCTACAAATTGGTATTGTGCATCTTCTTGGATTTCAATTATTAGGGTGTTAAATCTCTTGTAACTTCTCCCCTGTTCCATCTTCATAGTTGTCATTTTAGCGTTACATATATACATGTATGAAAATGAATAATGCTTATTATTATTATTATTATTATTATTATTATTATTATTATTATTATTATTATTATTATTATTATTATTATTATTATTATTATTATTCATGCTGTGCATTTTGCAACCACAAACTAGTTCCATTAATTTTATACGTGCATTTATATATCAACTTTCTTACTGATAAGTTATATAGCCTTGAATTACAGGATTTAAGAAAAGGAAGGAGATTTGATATCTTATACTATATTCCTAATTCAGAACAAGTGTGTAGATAAGGAATGGATTATATGTTAATGCATGGCATCGCTTCAGAATGCTATTGGAATGGTATAAGCCTTGGGGAGCTAGCAGACTTGGTATTAATAGATGGCACTGGGAAAAATGTTAGTAGGACAGAACTCAGTCGACCTAGACCATGAAGAAAGTAAGGAATAAAATGGAAAATATATGCATAAGAGGTGGGGAACATTGGCTTCCATGACCTTTAGCCACGTGAATTGTGCTCCCTGTGCCGCAAAGACGGGCTGATTATCACTTTTATATCCCAAAATAAAAGACTCCATCTCAGTTATTAGAACCAAATTCTATCAGTTTCTGTCTAAGAATCCCTATTGAGTTCAGCCCTAGTTTTTTGGCGATAAATATGTACTGTTAGCCTCTTTAAAAAAACAACTCATATGTCAATTTTAGCTAGCATTATGTCAATATGCACGTGTGTGTGTTACACTGGTTTAATATGGACATCAATGTCAGGAGCGAACAAGGCCTATTTGTTTCTAGTCTGTAGTATTAGTTCATTTTGTTGGTTGTCATTTCTGAAGGACTTGTATTCTTTCTGTTTTTTATGTCTAGTTGGCTGCTTGTCCCCTGTTAGCTTCATGCTTTTCTTTCCAGTAAAGTAATCTTTTGAATGTGAAAATATGAATGTTAAATTGCAGTTTAATTATACATATTCAGTTGTAGTTATTTCTGGTATATTTTAACAAGTAGTTGTAGTTCAATGTCATGGTCTCTTTTCTTGTATGGTAGCTTACAGGTGAAGTCATTCTAGTACACCGGGGTAACTGAAGTTTCACATCCAAGGCAAAAGTTGTTGGAGCTGCTGGGTTCATCTGAGATGGAACAGAGGAGCATATTGGAGAACAAAGAAGCAAAAAGATGCTATAAAGCAGAAAGATGGAGGAGATGCTACATCTTAGTTAGATGTTCTGTTTTTAAGTGCAGTATTTCATTACTTATAGTACTTGTATTTAAAGTGTTTAGTTGTTCAAATTATGTACTTTTATTGGTAAATTTTTGTATTGATGTAATGATACATATTTTAATTTTTGGGAAATGCAAATATATAAAATAGTTTTTGCTAAATTTTCATTTAGAACATGTTGTGGTAGGTTTAATATAATGTTGCCACCAAAATTGGGACCCACATGTGGGACCCATATGTGGTTGGTCCCAATTCTGCTAAATGTTGACATCTACTGCAACTAGAGGTGGCCAAACGGCCGTGCCGTGCGGGCCGTGCCGGTTTGGCCACGTGCCAAGCTCAACAAAACAAAGCACGGGCACGCACGTGTGGGTTGGACGTGCCGTGCCGTGCCGTGCCCGTGCCTCGACTTTACAGCCCGTGATCGGCACGCGAGCTAGGCGGGTTTGGCGGGCTTTTTTTTTTTTAAAAAAAAAAAATTCGAAGGTCTACTGAAAAATTGTACATAAAATTTGAAATTTTTTTTGTTAATTTAATATATACTTTTAATATTCTCAAAATATGAAATGTCGATTTGTAACTTTTTTCATCTAATTTTATTTCATATTAAAATCTTTCGAATTTTTAAGAAAATACGAATCATACGTATTGAAATAAAAAGAGTGAAAGAGGACGGTACCTCTATTAAATTTTATTAATTAGAAAATATTTTACAAATGGGGTGAGAGGACTCCTCTCTAAAAAAAACGGAACAAACGAATAATGCAAGAATCACAGTAAATCACTTGCAAGAATCTTATATGCAGGCATATAAGTGTATCAAATTACATAAAATGAATGGGCCGTGCCCGTGCCGTGCTTTTGTTTTTTTTATTTTTTTTATTTTTTTTTTTGCTAAGTAGCCTTTGGCGGGCCGGTTCCGCGTGCCGGGCCGGTTCGCGCGTGCCAACTTTTTTTTTTTTTCCCATTTCTGTAAGCAATTGTTTTGTTTATACATTTTTGTTTTGTTTTATTTTATTATTTCTACATAGTACACACTATTTAAAAGATTTAAATGTCGATTTTGTTACAATTAAAATGTAATTGTTTTTAATTTTTATCGTATTTTTAAATTTTTTGTCGAAAACATGAATGGTTTTTTTATAATTTTACTAAAAAAGTTATATCCTAGAAGATTATATGTAATTTTAATATTATTAGTTTTGTCGAAAACATGAATGATTACATTTTACATTTTACGTCATGTCATGTCTCTGTATATCTGACTTAAGTGTTGTAGAAATGTTACGTGCCGAACTAACGGGCCGTGCCGTGCCGTGTTTTTTATTTAAAAACGGTTCCCCACGTGTCGTGTCGTGCCGGTTACGGTTTACAGATCTTGGGCTCGCACACGACACGTCAATTAGAGCGGGCCGAACAGGCTGCGTGCTTTTTATTCCCGTGCCGTGCTGAACGTGCTTTTTCACGAATAATTCACGGGCGTGCCGGGCTGAACCGCCCGTTTGGCCGGCTCTAACTGCAACACTAGTTTAGTGTTGCAGTATACTATGTTTAACGTTGTCATAGAAGTTTTTAGTAACAAAAGTAGTAGTGTCGCCGTAGTGAACAAAAGCGTTGTCGTAGACCCCTACTGCAGCTGTGCCAAATGCAACGCTGAAAAAGCGTTGCCGTTCTTTTTTTTTTTTCGCTACAGCAACGTTTTTTGGCATGCTGCAACGTTTTGAAAACGTTGCTGCAAGCCATCTATGGCGTAGTGTAGGTATAGCCTACAACGTCGCCCCTTAAAATGCCGATGCTATAAGTATAGCTTATAGCGTCGCCCCTTAAAATGCCGACGCTATAGGTATAGCCTATAGTTTAGCCTCTTAAAATGCCAACGCTATAGGTATAGCTTATCCGATTTTCGACTAATTTGCCCGATTTTATCAATTTTTTACGGATATTTGTAAATTTTTAAAATCATGATTTATAAAAAAAAAATTAATCCAATTAAAAAACAAATATGTGGGATATCATATTATTTTCTGTATTTATGAATTTTAAAATGATTTTGTGAGTTATATTGCATTTAAAGGATCTTTATTTGGAAAATTCATATTTAATTCATTTTTGATCCTAAAAATATTTTAAAAATATGCTTGTGCTCGTAATTTTATACTCTTTATTTTAAAAATGAAAAGTTTCCATTTTTCACTATATTTCCATTTAAATTCGTTTTTTAAAAGATATTTAATTTATTTTTAAATTATAATTGTGAAATTACAAAAATGCCATCTCCCCCTTTAAATCCCTAAATCGGTAGTGTTCTTCCTCAATTCATTATTTTAGCAATCTATCGAGTTTTCTCTCAATCTCTCTCTCTCACACCAAACACACACACATCGTCTCTTCGTACTCCCAACGCAATCTCTAAACAAAGAAATCAATGGTGGCAACAACCACAACAATGACAAGCAACTAAGAACAAACAAAGAATAACTCCGATAAAACCCTAACTCAACACGAACAATCAGATCTCAACGCTCCTCAATCAATCGAAGCTTCTAGATACAACAATTCATCCGGCGCCGACGTCTCCGCCGGAGACGAGGAATTGAAGGTTAGTTCCGGATTGCTATCAAGTCTTGCTATTTTGGATGTACTCAGATGTTATGAAAACCGTTGGGGATTAGATGAATACCCAGTGCTCAAACAGACATTGTTTATTATTATGCAATTCGGTAAGGATACTTCTTTTATTATGAAACATAAAATGGTTGCTCCTTTTTAAGTTATCTAGAGTTTTGTGTTTATTGAGGCTCGATTATTATTCACTAAGGAGGTGAATGACTTCTTTAATGGTGGATTTGACGTAAGTACACTGTATGGATGTGTGGTGTAAGAGTTGTTGAAATAAACTTATGCAAGTGTAGATTACTTTTTTTTGCTGAATAAGTGTAAATTACTTACTCTGGTTTGTTTCCAATATAGGATGATATAGTATGGTTACTTGGTTTCTCTCTTTAAACAATGTGACAACTTGCCTTGCTCGTAAGAACACCCACTTGGGTTCTTGCAAGGAAATGCCTAAACTGCTTGCATTCTCAGGAATTCTTAACAACAGAGATGGTTTTAATCCAGGTTCATACATCTATTCATTTTATGGGTTAATATTTCATCTGAAGTGTGTGCACATTCTCACTCTTAAACTATTCCTTCTGTGTCTATACTTCTACAACTGGAACAAAATCAAGGTTAGGTATTGTGATGGAGCATCATTCTTGGAGACGTGGACACTGTTAATCATGTAAGTTGTATACTTTCGATTATCAATTACATATTTTGTCCCTGTGGATAGTGTGGTGGACAAAAATACAGATACACATGCATCTATGTGGGTATATTTAATGCATCATTGTATGCTAGGTAAATAACTTAAGTAACTATAGATGCCAAATGTATAGTTTAGAAAAAGACAAACTCTAGCCAGCTGCTGCCAGTCCCACTGAGCTGTTATTGCTGTTCTGACTTGTGTTATTGCATAAGTTAAATGCTATCCTTTGCAGCCTGACCTCTCTTAACTCAAACGGTTATAACCTTTTCTAGAAAAATTATTTTCACGAGCCGTTTATTCATAAAAAAGTAGAATGACAGATCTTTCTAACGGCATATAATTCGCTGCCAAATAGTTTATGGATCACAGTTTATTCTGTGAATTTGGGTGCTATATTGATTCTAGAATCCTATTTTCTTGACCCCTCTTGACTATATAGTTGATGCATATGGTGGATTAATGGTAATAACTGAACTTAATTCCAGGATTAATACCTGATTTAAGATATTTGTTCTTCCTGATTTAAGATATGCTTTATTGTGGTATAATTTAGAAATTGGAAGACTATCTTTTAAAGCATCATTGTATCATGGATAAGTCTATAAAAGACAAGTGAGTGACAATTATTTAGTTTGCCCAGACTTACTTTTTTTCTACATCTTGTTGATTGTATATTAGCTTATAAAGCTTTAAAATTATAGTAAAGATTTTACATTTTGCTTATAGCCTTTTACTTTTTGTAGCATCGATGTGATCGCTTCAACCTTTGAGGGACAATCTGGAAATCTGCAGTAAATAGGTAGAGAATGGTATACTAAATGGGAGTTCAGAGCACTGTGAATGTAATAAGTAGTTTTGTATGTGAGGTTCAGTTACTATGGCTCCTGCTTCATTATGTTTTAATTGCCCATCCAGCTGCTGCAAATTAGTTCAATTTTTATTTCTTCTTGTAAAGTTTAGACAATGTATTTTTCTAGAAATAGAACAAGGGAGATAATTTTGTAGATAGAGTAATTTTAGTTTGTGACATTAAATTATTTTGTGTAAATTGACATTGTCAAGTTTTGTAATATATATTATATTAATATAATAATATCTCATATAAAACTTGACCATAATTGCAATTTTTTTTTTAAATTGACTTTTAGCGTCGGTTGTTTGAATGACCGACGCCTTTAGTGTCATTGTTTGAATGACCGACGCCTTTAATATGAATTTTAACGTCGGTTGTTCAAATGACAGACGCCTAAAGTAGACTTTTAGCATCGGTCATTTAAAAGATCGACGCCTAAAGCAGACTTTTAGCGACCGACGCCATAGCAGACATTCAGCGTCGGCAATTTAACCGACGCTATAGGCCTATACCTATAGCGTCCCCTACATATACTATGCCAAAGAACCGATGCCTTAGACCTATTTGACCGACGCTATAGGCCTTTTTTGTACTAGTGTCTTTTCTATAAAAACTAAAATAAAAAAAAATTAATTTTTTTTTGTAATTTTTTATTATTAATGGCAATACATATTTATTTGTTTTTCAAAACAAACAATTAATACATTTCAAAAAAATCGGTTTCAATAAATTTTTTAATTTGAACAACCGAAAATAAGTTCCTCTACAATACTTGTCATGGCATGTTATCAACTAAATGATCTACTAGTTTTTGAAAATTTTGAATCTCAAATTTACCATTGTACCTATTATTTTTCTTCTTTCTTCGATCATTTATAATGTAAATTTATCTCATAACTCACCTGTCTAGTAATTTCATTGAATATATTATTTACCATATATTGTAGATGTTGACTTATCTTATTGGATTAGCTGCAAATTTAAAATTTGATTTAGATGTATAATCATCTAATGCTTAAAAATTATTTATGACCAAAAAATAGTAAAGAAAAAGGACAAAATATATTAAATATTAAAATGCTAAATACTTTTGTAATTAAAAATGGTTAAAGGACTTAAATATTAATTTGTTTAATGATGAGTGAATTTATGCATACATGAATTAATTAGGATTAGTGTAAGGTTACATTAAAAACTAAGAAGTACAAAGTGCGGGAATGAGCTGGTGGTGAAAAATTAAAATACATTTTGATAATAATTTTTAAGATATATATTATTTAAGACATAACATAAATAGAAGAGTTTAAACAAATTTTATACAAAAGATACATTTTATAAAAATAACTTTTACTTTATTTAAAACTCTATTTTTTGTACTAGGGTCCCTTGAGAATTTTAATTTAGGTTTATTTATATATTTATATGAAACAATTTTTATATTTAAGAATTTTTAAGTAATAGGGATGTAATCAACTTTTTTTAGATAAAATGATTTAAGATAAATGATGGAATTAATTTGTTTTAAAGTGTACATTTTATCTTTTGATGTTTTAATAATAGGTACAATTTATTTTTCTGCCTACATCCAGAAAAACAACATTGTTTGCAAATTCTTGCCACACCCATTATCAATGTATGTATTGGCTGGGGGAATTTGGATTCCATTCTTACTATGGTTACCATATAGACAACATAACTTTACTTAGTAAACAAATTATGAACATAATTAAAATCACTTAACCCTCCTATAAAGTTGAGCTAAAAACAAATAATTTATTCTCATTTTATCTATTGCTTCTTTTTGTAGATAGTAATGGACACCCCTTCCTAAAAGTCATCACTATCACAGACTAATTTTCTTAGAACTGTGAATATTAACCGTTACGTTGTGGCGTCAACTGATCACTAATCACCAGCATGTCAGGATGATCAATCAGATGCATCTCCCCTAGTTAAGGATTCACTGAATACAACAAACTGTCACTGATTATTCTTTAATTTGACAAAAACCTGTCACCACCTATATGGTAGAGACTATCAGCTGCTCCAACCCAAGCCTCCCCAAATTTAGAGTGCACATTATATATGCTGCGAACCCGTGAGCAATTGTCTGCGAATTAACATCATCAATAATTATATTAAATTATCCAAATTTTGACTTAAGGATATGCAAGTGATATCTTCTTTAACTGTGCATGCTTTTTTTCTAGAAAAGAATCATGGAAATTAAAAGGTTGCATGATCAGAGTAAGGGAGTGATACCTTCTTTTTTTCCCCAGCAAAATTGATAGGGGACAGAATCCATTAACTCCTCAAATAGTAGTTCCCCGGATTTGATACTCCAAATTCGCACTTTACGGTGCTCTCCGCCTATTTTGATTTATATAACGGTAAGCTATTATTATTTATTAGATAATTAAATTTGTATAATAAGAAAAGAGTGCATATGCTTTGAACGGTGACCTGACATCACAAAATTCTCTGTTGGGTCAACTGCATGCAGAAGGTCTTCTTTAAACATTACATTCCCTTCGTATGAGAGCACGGCTCCTCTCTGAACCATTCTAAGGTCATAAAGCTTGGTCTGTGATAAGAAAACATGTTATGACTGCAACAAGATACATAAGCAGCTGCCATAAGCAGCTGTCAATTCTGTAAGTAGCAGATGTTTTGTACAAGAATTTATTATGAATAAATATACCCAAAGTCTTATTAAACTCGAGTTACCATTGCCATAAAGTCCAATAGTCCAATTGAACCATTGTGCAAGTCTATGAAATAGATGAAGATTCCCAGCACAGCTAATTACTCGTACTTCTAAATCTTCTAATTAACATATGGATGTTAGTGCAAAACAATTATAAGTAAATATTTATTTTTAGTTTATTCCCATATTTTAAGTAATTTTGTATGAAATTGGAATTTTATTTAATGTGTTTTAATGTTCTATTGTAAAAATCAATAAATTATTGGATTGGAACTTGATCATGAAGTGCAGTATTTGTGCCTAATTCATACATATTCAGAGTTTTTGACACATTACATAGTCTTGTTATTTGGGCTTTATCCAGACATCAACAAATCATTGATGGAGAGCTGGGAAGAATACCAAATTATTTCTATCATGGGCTCAAAAATGCTCTCAACTTTTCAAAAAGGCCCAGGAGTTACTAATAATGTTAATTAATTAGAAGTGATAACATTTGCGCCAAAGAATCTGGGCATAGTACAAGATTGTAAAAGGATTGATTCCTTTTCAAGCGGTTTTTTCTCTTTGTTTTTATCAGGTCAGGTTGTGACTTTAGTTGATACATGTTTTTTTCTTACTTTCTAAAATTCAGTAGGTTTAAGTTTGGGTATTGGTTTTAACTATGTTCTTTTTTCAATTTTATGATTATTCATTTACCAAAGAAAATTCATTAAATTTTTAAAGATTGTGATACATATCAGCTATTTTGTAAGATGTCACGTGCACATTGGGAGAGAAAAATTGCAACGTACGTCAGGTTTAATGGTTTTGAGCAGTGCAAGGCTTCCATTTTCATAATTAAATTATAATTATTTCATTGTTGTATACTATATACAAGTAAATCATAAAACGTGTTTTTTTAAATTAATTTATAATTTTTAAATTTTAGTGAAATTTATACTTATAAAACGATTATTCAGATTACATTTCATTTAAAACATAAATAAGTAAATCTAACAAGATTTTGAATTAATTAAATTTTACATAGATTTGTAAAGAAAAAATATTGAATTATTCTACCACTTAATATTCGGGTAAAATTACTTAATCGCCCCAACTTGCAACTGGGTAACTAAACTCAAAAACCTTGCAATTACATTACTCAATAAATTAAAACTTGCATTTAGGTAACTGCCGTTAACCTAACTAACAGGATAAAAACCGAACTTGCAACTTACATAATTGAACTTATCCGTAACTTGCATTTACATTACTAGATTAATAAAAACTTGCAACTGGAGTATTGAACAAAAATAAACTTATAATTGGGCCCTGAACAAAAAATTCAGTTTTTTATTTTAAAATTTTAATTTTTTTATTTATATATAAAAACTAAAACAAATATTTTAAATCTTAATCTTTTTTTAATTTACTAGCTTATAACCCGTGCAATGCACGGTTCCTTTTCTAATATCTCTAATTATATATATTTTTTAAATTTTTATATGTTATTAATTTATATAACAAATTGTTTGTAAAAAATTAATATATATAAGATTTTACACATTCAATTTGATATTTGTGCTCTATCTTGAATTCTTAAAATTTTATTTGGACAATTTTACAGGCCACATGAAATTAGCAAAATATTCATTAATTTAGTGTTGATTTAACAATTACTTTTTAATTAAAACTATGCAAAAACAAAAGAGAGAAGAAGTTGACCATTTTTTTACGTTGAAAATCTATTCAATTTTTAAAATCTACTTATATTTCGTTTTGATTATCAAATACCCTTATTATTATGGATAAGATCCCTCTTACGCTTATTATATATGAGGATATAATAAAAAATTTGAATTTTCTTATAAAATTCAAATTCAGTTTTTTATTTCAAAATATAAATTTTTTTATTTAATCTTTGTTTAATTTATAGAAAATTTGAATTTTCTTATAAAATTCATATTCAGTTTTTATTTTAAAATCTTAATTTTAAATCTTAATCTTTGTTTAATTTATAAAAAAATTGAATTTTCTTAAAAATTTGATATTCAGTTTTTTATTTTAAAATCTTAATTTTTTATATATAAAAACTATAAAAAAAATATTTTCTAAAAATAAAAAAATGAACTGAATCTCAGTTTATCTCCTCTCTCAATCAGTTTGTTTTGCTTATCCTCAGTCTCAATTTTATTCAGTGCCCCCGTTGCAAGTTTATTTTTATTCAGTTGCGAAGTTGGAAGTTTACTTTTGTTTAATGCCCAAGTTGCAAGTTTTAATTTATTGAGTTATGTAATTGCAAGGTTTTTGAGTTCAGTTACCCAGTTGCAAGTTGGGGCTGAATTCAGTTATGATTAAGCCATTTTACTCCTTAATATTCTATACTTTATAAAAATGTGATCAAATAATTTTGATCAAATATTAATAATAATTTACATGTGACAAAATTTATAATGACATTTAATTAAGATAACATTAGTAATATTCACTCAATAAATTTCCCGTCATTGATAATTAAGTTATTACATATGGAAATATATGAGACTACATAGTGGGCGATATCGAATAATCTTCTACTAAATAATTAAATTTTATCATAAAAAATGAAAATTTTCAAAATTGTGAAAATATTTTAACTATAATCTTTGAATCCCCTTTCAATTAAAGTTGAAATAACTAAATTAAGTACATAAAGTGGATATTTAATTAATGCAATAAATATTAATAAATAAAAATGTACATATTATTTAGTATTTCATATTTGATGAATATTGTGGTCAATTTTTTTAAAAACTACTTTCTTAATAATTTAAAATATCTTTAATTTAAATTTTTCGTTAATGATAATAATAATTTTGTTGAGTATTGAACACACAAGAGAATACAGAGGGGGTGAATGGATTCTCAAACTTTTCTTCTGATAAGTGTTTTAGGTGAAGGTTGTTTTAAGGGTTTGAATCTGGTTGTGTAACAGAGTGTGTGTTTGTGTTTAACAGATTATGTAAGTGTGGAATATAAACACAAGAACACGATATCACTTTAATCTAATATTGTATTAGACAAAAATTTGCTACAATCTGTGAATACAAATGTTAGTATTCTCAGCTTCTTTTTCAGAGAGATATTACTTGTAAAAACTATTGATCACTCTGTTTGATACTTGCTAAAGAAGTAGGGTTGTTCACTTATATCACGTGAACAACTTGCTTACAACAAATAAGGTAGCAAACAAATTTGCTTTCTAATGTGTCTATCCTATTTGAGTAAACATCCAAACTGCTATAGATTTGACTTCTTAGAACTCTGTTTAGATCCACTTCTTTACCTCTTTGTCTCTTGTACTATCTCTCCAAGCTTCGTTATAGGCTTTCCAACGTGCTTTACAGTATATGGTCCATAAAGCGTCTTGGCTTGTTGCAGGTTTCTGACTTGTACAATTCTTCAGTATTTGTCTCCAAGATTGTATTCGAGAAGTAACTCTGTTGGTGATTCGAGAACTAGAATTGGCTTAATCGATAACTCTGAGTTCTCGAATACTGTTGAGCTGACATATCGAATCACTTCTCGAATAAGTCTTTTTTCCAGTAATCCTTGAGATATCGAATAGAGCATTTTACTTATCGAATCCCTGAGATATCGAATAGCGCATTTTACTTATCGAATCCCTGAGATATCGAATAGCTTCTTTAGTCCTTGAGATATCGAATGTAGCTTTGACTTGTTGACTCTTAGAGAACTCGAATGATGCTTTGACTTGTTGACTTCTTGAGTTCTCGAATAGAGTATTAGACAAGTCGAATCTCTGAGTTCTCAAATGAGGCTTTGACTAGTTGACCTCCAGAGATATCGAACAGTGTCTTTTGAGATATCGAATTCCTGACTTCTCGAATATAACAAACATACTTCTCGAATTGGTACTTAGGCAAATCTTCATTCTCCAAATTCCAACTGTGTTTATTTTGACAGTCTTGGTCTTCAAGCTTGAGGCATGATCCTTGGAACTTCTTTCAAGCATTATTCTCTGACTTTAATTACAGTTACACAAGTAGAATTTGAGGCCTGTTATAAGTACTACAACAAGTAGAAACTCTACAACTAGAGTTTCCCTCAATTAAGAGGTCATGTAGGTAATGCAAAGCATTACAGACAATTAGGCTTGTTATTAGATGTATACAGGCATGCCTCTGTGACTAACAATCTCCCCCGAATTGTGAGTATGACCCTTAGTCACAATTTCATGTCTGATAACAAACCTATCATACATAAAGATAAAACTTGAAAAGTACAGGTATGTAACTTGATTGAAAATACAAAGAGGCATCCTTACAAGTTATGAAGAATTACTAGCCATATCCTTTTGGATTCATCTCTTGAGCTTTGGCTTGCAGATTCTCATTTTTCTTCTTTTCTTCAGCTTATTTATCTTTCTTCTTTTCATTTTCTTCCATAGCAAGAACAATGTCTGTAAGACCTCAGATTTTTGGTAGAATTAAAACTTTTATTATGTAATGAAATATAAATGTAACAGTCATTCTAATGAACGAATATTGAATGGACTTGGATTTAAATGTTTATATGCAATGAAGAATACGATTGGTTGATAAATTAGATTAGAATAATCTATCTCCCAGGGAAGTAAGATATGGTAATTCCAAGGAGGAAGAATATTCTCATGTCATCCAAATCGATATTTATTATTAGTCCAGTGGTTCCGTGAAAGAGTTAAGGAACGCTCAAAAGGGGACAAGGACATTTTTACAATATATAAGGAATAAAAGAAAATAAGTGATGAATAGTGTTTTTGGTGCAAACTAGAATATTATTAGACAACACTATATAGAAGTACCCGGAACGAATTTCTGAGTTCGTATTAATGATCCAAGGGGAAAAAGAGTGTATGTAAAAGTTATCAGAATTTGAAAAATAGCACTTTTACTTTTCCCGAAATTTCCAAGATACCTAAGGATCAAGGGATAAAATATGGAGTTAAGGAATTATAAAGTAATGGAATTCTACTTATAAATCGTAACGTATTGATTTTATTAACGAGATACAAAAGGAGAAATCAAATGACTTAAGTGTAAGTCAACTAATAAAAGAAAGGCTTAGTTGCACTTTTACAAAATGGAGTTGCTTAATATGGTGTTGACATTTGGACCAATGGCAAGTAAAAAACACATTAAAAGAGATGCATCTAGGTATATAACAATAATACAAGGGATTAAGAGATATATATACAAAACCCAAACCAAGAAACTCCATTCTGCCAAAATAGAATACAGCTCGGTAATTTGAGCATAACGCCCTCATTTCTCATTAGAATTTTGTGTTCTATAGCTTGTTGGAATGGTATTAAGATACTATACAACTCTTCTTTAGGATCCTCATCCAGAAAAGCAAGGTAAGAACCTCGTTTTTCCAGTTCTTTCAGCTGGTGTATAGTGACTCCGAATTACTAACTTGGATTTCTTGTTTTCTTTGGATGATCTAAGCTACTATAAGGTTATACAAGGATCATACAAGGTTTAGTAAGGTTTTTACAACATCAAGGAAGGTATACCACTTGAAAACCCTAGTTTGAATCTTGAGTTTATGATTGGTTTTTGAGTTAAGTTTGTATTAAGTGTGAAATCATGGTTATGTAAATGTTTAGTAGTGTTTTGATTGATTATGGAAGTGCTTTGTGTTGGAACCCATGGCTGGTATGATGACCACATGGTGTATGGATTGATATATGTGTTGATTGATGAGTTGAAGGGGTGAAAATTTTGGAAAGTATGAAAGTATAGCCGTTATAATGCCCGATTTTCGTTAAAACAAAAATCACTTGTAAAAGACAGAAATTCTCGAATCTGTTAAGGTCATTAGGACATACCAAATGGCCATGATAAGATAGATCTTGGTTCATAGATCGTTTTGATATAAAGTATGTAAAAATCTGATGAACGGTTTAGGAGAAACGGCCAAAATAGTAAAAGTAGTTCGGGAGCGTAAGTGCGAGTTCGTAAATGCAATTAAACCCCTGTAAAATATGTAATCCAGTGGCAAATCTTAGTAATTAAATATTAGAGATCATAAGGAAGGTGTGAGAGAAGACCTCATGTAAAAAGGATCGTTTTTCAATTTTATAAAAATGTTCGAATCTAAGTTAAGTGCGAATGGATCCCTTAAGAGCGCACTTAGTAATAACATTGGAAAATCACTTAGAAAACGGTCAATAACTCGCGAGGTGTAATATTTTCTAGTAAAGGATCGACACTATGACTTATATGACTTAAGTACCCCAAGCATAAGTACCATTCAATGCCTTGATATCGAGCCAGTGTCGGTTATAATGATGTTAATAAGGGTTATGTTAGGGGATGTCTAATGAGTTAACTTGAAAATGAGTTTAACCTAAGTAAAGTATATACTTGACTTTTCAAAAATGTTAAGTGATTAACCTTGAATAATTTTGGATTGTTTATAGATCACCGGACAGATCAGAGACACATTACCCCTACGACCCTTCCAGGCAAGAGTTCTTTCATCTTTACTTTAATAAATTATAAAATTCCTGGAAAATGATTATGTTGAAAAATGTATATATGTATACATGATTTCATATTATCGCTTTGGCAAGGGACATGTTTCCTGATTTTCTGAAAATTATTTATGAAAATGATTAATGCAAGGTACTTTATGGATAAAATGGGGTAATTTGGAAAATGGAATTACGAAAAGGAAATTTTCAGAATAAATGGAATAACAACTTGATAATGGGGATTCTATCTTTGGGCTGAGTTCAATGTAGTCCAGCTTGCAATATTTTATTCCGGCCCATGTGTTGCCGAGGGGGGATTGTGGAGAACTTTCCTCCAGGGATGATGACCGGAGAGGATCATTCCTTCTACTAATAGTAAACAGGAACAGGTACGTATAGGGCGACTGATCATCGTATTGTCGTATCTGGATATGGTGAAGATCCCATAAATTCTAAAAAGGAATTGATAACAATTTGATTTCCTTAATATTTTTGAAAGGAAGGAAATTATATGGAACAATGAATGGTATTAAGGGAGTTGAAGAGAAACTGATATTATATTTTCATAAAAGAGGGAAGTGATTTCATAATGAATGATAAGCAAGTTTATGTTGATGTATTGCTGCGCAAACAATATATAAATGCTTATAGGAAATGTTTTCTTCACTTACCTTGTAAATTCATCATTTATATTTTTATTGAGCAATGTTCGTTAAATACATAACACATATTTTCAAAGTTTTCTTTTATAAATTGTTTTATTTCAAACCAGGTTTTTAGAATGTTATCTTGCTGAGCTATTTTAGCTCAATCTTGCCTATGTTTGTGTAACAGCTATAGCAGATGTCGCCGATACGTCGCACCACACTCCAGAAGCGGGTAAGGGCGGGGATATATGATAGGGATCTGTCGCCTATTCCTGAGGTAGCTTATATATATATATATATATATATATATATATATATATATATATATATATATATATATATATATATATATATATATTCAGGGTATGACTAGACGTGTGTAAGTTAAATCAGAAGGTTGTTGTAATATATTTTGGTTGTTGATATGCTTCCTGTAGAAGTATTTTCAGCAATGCTACTTAAATATTCTGGGTTTGTAATAATAACTTTACTTTAACTATTTTTAATGATGGATGATGTTCTCTGAGCATATGCCTGGTGTGTGTTGTTATAAGTGTGGGGTCAATAGTGTGCGTATATAATGTCATTAAATTTTTCAAGTATCAAGAGTATAATATGTTTAAATGGAAATTGGACCGTGATGACCTGGATCCCTGACCCCGGATCTAGGGGTGTCACAGAAATGGTATCAGAGCTCAGAGTCATACTGCTCAGGAACAATAGTGTTAATAAGGCAAAGATATGTGTATATATATATATGATATAATGCGTGAACTCATATCGAGTTCAAGGTCGGTCTATCGGATATAGTACTGACCCTAAGTAGGGATTAAGATTTTATATATTATTACTAATAAGAGTTATGTTTTATTATATGAGGAGGAGCGGACTGGTGAGGCGAGTCACGATGGGTGGCGAGGGATTACAGAGGAGGAGGTTGTACAGTTAGAGGAGTGCGGTATGAGATTCCCTCGCATGTCGTAGCAGGTTTGAGGAGGAGAGTCCGGGTCGGACATAGACAGCAGCATAGGGATGCTATGGCAGTAGTGCCATATGTGAGGGGACAGAGACCAGCAGTCGGGTCGGATGAGGCAGGTCCCTCTAGGGTGAGGCCAGAGGTTCTGGAGGAGGATGTTCCGGCACCTAGACGTCCTAGGATTGAGACTGAGGTAGAGGAGCAGCCGGTGTTTAGAGATATTCAGATGATTCCTGTTCCACCTGCTCCAGTGCCATCACCAGCGCTGAGTCCAGTCCCATTGGACGACCCTGAGGAGGAGGTAGACCCTTTGGAGGATTCGGATCCTTCGGAGGATTCAGAGGCAGATCCAACCCCCTTTGATGATCCACCCCCACTTGTAGCTCCACCCTCACCCATAGAGGCACCCCCACTAGAGGCCCACCCACCAGCAGGAGATGCTATAAATGTTACTCTATTGACAGATTATCAGCTTTTGGAGGGACAGTTGGCAGAGTCCCGCCGTATGGTGGATATGTTGTTGTAGAGGTTGGCTGGACCTTCGGGTAGGACAGCCCAGATTCCGGAGGGGATATCTGTAGGACTGATCAGCGTAGAGATGCGATCACTTGCTCGCATTAGGGAGTTGACAACAGGGAGAGGGGCACCAGAGTGTAGAGATGAGGTAGACCAGGTTATTACATCTGCTATGGTTCAACTGAGCGATATCATCAGAGCAGGATTGCCATGATCTATAGTTAGTAGATCTTAGTCACTAATTAGACTATAGTCACCTCAGTGGTGTTATTTTGGAGGATTATCCTAGTGTTTACTGTATTAATCCTAGTTTGATTAGAGGAATGTTGGTAGTACTTTTGTTGTATCAAATTAGCACGTATCAGTATCGTTTGAGGGTCAAACTGTATACATTATGAAGCATATATATTAATTAATGAAAAATGTTATTCACAGGTTGTGATGTATTTATCTTAACAAGTGTAGTTTACTCATATTTTGTTGAGCTGTCTTATATCTGGATATTGATTAAAATGGTGTTATCTAAATATGTTAACTAATGATATATTTATTGAATATGGGAATAATGAATATTGTGCCCCAATTTAGGTAATTAATGGAGAATATTGTTATTTACAGAATCATGCCGCCTAAAAGAAATACAAGATCAAATCCAAATGCTGCGGACCAAGGCAGCCATATCGTAGAGAATATTAGACAGAATGAAAGGGCTATTGATGAATCAGATTATGAAGAAGAAGAATATGAATTTGCTGACCAAGAAGGGGACCAGGGAGGAGATCCCTTAAATCAATTTATGGACTTATTGAGGCAGAATTTAGCTATGCATCAGAACCCTCAACCACCACCAGTTCCACCTAATCCAGTAGCCAATTCATTCCGTGCTTTTAAGTCATTGAAACCCCCTGAATTTGAAGGAACCGTCGATCCAGTTGCAGCCAGGGCATGGCTGAAAGAGATGGAAAAAGCTTTTGAAATACTGAATGTAGATGAGGGTCAGAAAACAATCTTTGCTGCCTATCTCCTAAAAGAAGAAGCTAATTATTGGTAGGAGGCAAAAAGGAACTTAGAAGGAGCAGGAGTAATAACTTGGGAGAGATTTACCAGGATGTTTCTTGACAAGTATTCACCCAAAGATCTGGAAAACCAAATGGAGACAAAATTTCTGGAGTTGAAGCAGAATAACCTATCAGTGGCTGAATATGAATCTAAGTTTACAGAACTGTCTAGGTTTTTACCGGAGTTCGTAAATTCCGAAGAGAAGCGGGCAAGAAGATTTCAGCTAGGGTTGAAACCATGGACACAGACTCGAGTGGCAGCCTTTGAATTAACTGATTATGCCACGATAGTTCAGAAGGCATCGATAATAGAGGCAGGAAGCGAACAAGTGCAAAAAGACCGAGAGAATAAGAAAAGGAAAGCTGAAAGGAAGTTCAAGTGGAAGGAATTTTCCTAGTAAATTCAGTAAAGGACAGGGGTCTCAAACTGCAAGGAATCCAGGATTTAGTAGACCTCAAATGTTTTCAATGTGGAAAATTGGGACACATGGCTAAAGATTGCCGTTCTGGTGGTTCATCTGCAACAAGGCAAAGTGGTAGTGCTTCGAATAGACCTCCTACTGCCAGAACATTTAATATGACATTGAGGGACGCAGTGAGGCATCCAGATGTGATTGCAGGTACGATCCAACTCAAATCCTTAAGCGCAAATGTTTTATTCGACTCGGGAGCGACCAAATCTTTTATATCCCAAGACTTTGCTAGTAAATTGAAACTTAAGGCAGAATTATTACAATAACCCTTACGGGTAGAGATAGCTAATCAGGAAGTCATTCAAATTAAACAAGTATATCTAAACCGTGACCTAGAATTCGAAGGATGTCAACTTCAAGTAGATTTGATTCCTCTGAAATTAGGAGAGTTTGATGTTATCTTAGGAATGGATTGGTTATCAAAGAATGAAGCTAATATTGACTGCAAGGGAAAGAAAGTAAGAATAAGGTTACCTGAAGGTAAAGAGTTGGTGTTCAAAGGGCAAAGACAAAGTAAACAATTTCTGACTAGCAAACAAGCTAAAAGATTGATACGCCAAGGATGTGAGTCGTACTTAGCTTATGTGATAGATGCCACTAAGAAAGCACCTGACCTAAGTAGGATTCCTATAGTTAATGAGTTTACGGATGTATTACCAGAAGATCTTCCTGAATTGCCACCTGATAGGGAGATAGAGTTCGTTATAGACTTGGTGCCATGAGCAGCACCAGTTTCAAAAGGCCCGTATAGGCTAGCCCCGATTGAGCTAAAGGAATTAGCCTCCCAATTGCAAGAACTTCTTAATAAGGGCTTTATTCGACCTAGTGTATCTCCGTGGGGAGCACCTATTTTATTTGTCAAGAAGAAGGACGGGAGTATGAGGTTGTGCATAGATTATAAAGAGCTGAACAAGTGGACGATCAAGAATAAATATCCATTACGGAGGATAGATGATTTGTTCGACCAATTGAAGGGTGCCGAGTACTTTTTAAAGATAGACTTAAGATCCGGATATCACCAATGTGCCGGCAGCTTTCATGGACTTAATGAATAGGATCTTCAAGAAATATCTGGATAAGTTTGTTATAGTCTTCATTGATGATATATTGGTTTATTCAAGGAATCAGAAAGAACATGAGGAGCATTTGAGGATACTCTTAGAAACCTTGAGGCAAGAGCGGCTGTACGCTAAATTTTCGAAGTGTGAATTCTGGTTGCGAGAAGTCCAGTTTCTAGGACATGTGATAAGTAAGGAAGGAGTTTTAGTTGATCCCGCAAAGGTAGAAGCAATTTCAAATTGGGAAAGACCAAAGACTCCAACGGAAGTAAGAAGTTTTGTGGGATTGGCTGGATATTATAGGAGGTTTGTGCAGGATTTCGCCAAAATAGCGGCACCATTAACCCGACTCACTCGTAAAACTGAGAAGTTTGTGTGGACAGATAAGTGTGAGGAGAGTTTCCAGGAGTTAAAGAAAAGATTAATGACAGCACCAGTACTAACCTTACCAGATGAAAAATGGAACTTTGTAATTTTCAGTGATGCATCTCATACGCAAGGTGGTTGCACATGCGTCAAGACAATTGAAGGAGTATGAGTTAAAGTACCCTACACATGACCTGGAGTTGGCTGCCATAGTATTTGCACTGAAAATCTGGAGACATTATTTGTATGGAGAGAAGTGTGAGATTTATACTGACCATAAGAGCCTTAAGTATATCTTTACCCAGAAGGAGCTTAACATGCGCCAGAGAAGGTGGTTGGAGCTAATAAAGGTTTATGATTGTGAGATTCGTTATCATCCGGGAAAAGCTAATGTGGTGGCTGAAGCCCTTAGTAGGAAGGAGAAACTCAAAATGATAACTTCAGAAGAAGAGTTAATAAGAGTCTTCGAGAAGTTGGAAATCGAGGTAAGGATACCAGGAGATGGTCAAGAAAGGTTGATGGAAATTTGAATCCAACCCCCCATTGTTAGAAAAGATTAGACTATGTCAAGAACGAATAATGGAGGAAGAAAAGAACTCGAAGGAAGAGATAATGACTAGGGAAGAAATTAAGTGTGAAAGAGATAAAGAAGGGATCATGAGGTACGCATCAAGGATATGGATCCCAAATGTGCAGGAGCTAGAGGACGAAATTCTGTATGAAGGACATAACTCGAAGTACTCGGTGCATCCCGGTAGCACCAAGATGTACAGAGATTTGAAAAAGTATTACTGGTGGCCCAACATTAAAAAGGATGTAACTCAGTGGGTAAGCAAATGCTTGACATGTCAATGAGTAAAAGCGGAACATTAGAGACCCAGTGGACTTTTACACCCTTTAAAAATCCCCGAATGGAAATGGGAACACATAGCCATGGATTTCGTAGTAGGTTTACCCAGAACCAAAGCTAATCATGACGCCATATGGGTAATTATAGACCGACTAACGAAGTCAGCTCACTTTCTTCCGATCAATGAAAGATACACGGTCGACAGATTAGTAGATATCTACTTAAAGGAGATAATAGCGCGACATGGAGTTCCAGTCACCATAGTATCTGATCGAGATCCCAGATTCAACTCCAGATTTTGGAGGAGCTTTCAAGAATGTGTAGGAACTAGACTGAACATGAGTACCGCCTATCACCCTCAGACAGACAGGCAAAGCAAAAGGACCATTCAAACATTGGAAGATATGTTGAGAGTCTGTGCTATAGACTTTAAAGGAAATTGGGATGACCAATTGCCATTGATTGAATTCTCATACAACAATAGCTTTCATTCAAACATAGGGATGCCACCCTACGAGGCCCTTTATGGAAGGAAATGCAGATCTCCCTTATACTGGGATGAAGTTGGAGAGCGAAAGATGCTCGGGCCCGAAGTGGTTCAATGACCTAAAGATGTAGTAGACTTGATCAGAGGATGGATGGTAGCAGCCCAAGATCGATAAAAGATGTATGCAGATTTGGCTCAGAAGGATAAGGAATATGAAGTGGGAGACCTAGTATTCTTAAAGGTATCTCCTTGGAAAGGGTTGATGAGGTTTGGAAAGAAAGGAAAACTGAGTCCTAGATACATTGGACCATTTGAGATCTTAAGACGCATCGGAGACCTAGCTTACGAACTGGCATTACCTCCAAACTTGCAACAAGTGCACAACGTGTTTCATGTTTAGATGTTGAGAAAATATAATCCAGACGCTAAGCATATCATGGAATATGAACACGTAGACATACAACCAGACCTAACCTATGTGGAGAAACCTATGGAAATCATAGATCAAAAAGAACAAGTGCTCTGAAACAAGGTTGTCAAGCTAGTCAGAGTTTTGTGGCAGAACCATAATGTGGAAGAATCGACTTGGGAACTAGAGAGCGAAATGCTGGAAAAGTACCCCCATCTCTTTTCAGACTGATTCCAGGACGGAATCCTTTTAAGGGGGGGAGATTGTAAGACCTTGGATTTTTGGTAGAATTAAAACTTTTATTATGTAATGAAATATAAGTGTAACAGTCATTCTAATGAACGAATATTGAATGGACTTGGATTTAAATGTTTATATGCAATAAAGAATACGATTGGTTGATAACTTAGATTAGAATAATCTATCTCCCAGGGAAGTAAGATATGGTAATTCCAAGGAGAAAGAATATTCTCATGTCATCCAAATCGATATTTATTATTAGTCCAGTGGTTCCGTGAAAGAGTTAAGGAACGCTCAAAAAGGGAGAAGGACATTTTTACAATATATAAGGAATAAAAGAAAATAAGTGATGAATAGCGTTTTCGGTGGAAACTAGAATATTATTATACAACACTATATAGAAGTACCCGGAACGGATTTCTGAGTTCGTATTAATGATCCAAGGGGAAAAAGAGTGTATGTAAAAGTTATCAGAATTTGAAAAATAGCATTTTTAATTTTCCCGAAATTTCCAAGATACCGAAGGATCAAGGGATATAATATGGAGTTAAGGAATTGTGTCACGATAAAGTAATGGAATGTTACTTATAAGTCGTAACGTGTAGATTTTATTAACGAGATACAAAAGGAGAAATCAAATGACTTAAGTGTAAGTAAACTAATAAAAGAATGGCTTAGTTGCACCTTTACAAAATGGAGTTGCTTAATATGGTGTTGACATTTGGACCAATGGCAAGTAAACAACACATTGAAAGAGATGCATCTAGGTATATAACAATAATACAAGGGATTAAGAGATAGATATACAAAAACCAAACCAAGAAACTCCATTCTGCCAAAACAGAAAACAGCTCGGTAATTTGAGCATAACTCCCTCATTTCTCATTAGAATTTTGTGTTCTATAACTTGTTGGAAAGGTATTGAGATACTCTACAACTCTTCTTTAGGATCCTCATCCAGAAAATCAAGGTAAGAACCTCGTTTTTCCAGTTCTTTCAGCTGGTGTATAGTAACTCAGAATTACTAACTTGGATTTCTTGTTTTCTTTGGATGATCTAAGCTACTATAAGGCTATACAAGGATCATACAAGGTTTAGTAAGGCTTGTACAACATCAAGGAAGGTATACCACTTGAAAACCCTAGTTTGAATCTTGAGTTTATGATTGGTTTTTGAGTTAAGTTTGTATTAAGTGTGAAATCATGGTTATGTAAATGTTTAGTAGTGTTTTGATTGATTATGGAAGTGCTTTGTGTTGGAACCCATGGCTGGTATGATGACCACATGGTGTATGGATTGATATATGTGTTGATTGATGAGTTGAAGGGGTGAAAATTTTGGAAAGTATGAAAGTATAGCCGTTATAATGCCCGATTTTCGTTAAAACAAAAATCACTTGTAAATGATAGAAATTCTCGAATCTGTTAAAGTCATTAGGACATACCAAATGGCCATGATAAGATAGATCTTGGTTCATAGATCGTTTTGATATAAAGTACGTAAAAATTTGATGAACGGTTTAGGAGAAACGGCCAAAATAGTAAAAGTATTTCGGGAGCGTAAGTGCGAGTTCGTAAATGCAATTGAACCCCTGTAAAATATGTAATCCAGTGGCAAATCTTAGTAATTAAATATTAGAGATCATAAGGATGGTGCGAGAGAAGACCTCGTGTAAAAAGGACCGTTTTTCAATTTTATAAAAATGTTCGAATCTAAGTTAAGTGTGAATGGATCCCTTAAGAGCGCACTTATTAATAACATTGGAAAATCACTTAGAAAACGGTCAATAACTCGCGAGGTGTAATCTTTTCTAGTAAACGATCGACACTAGGACTTATATGACTTAAATACCCTAAGCATAAGTACCATTCAATGCCTTGATATCGAGCCAGTGTCGGTTATAATGATGTTAATAAGGGTTATATTAGGGGGATGTCTAATGAGTTAACTTGAAAATGAGTTTAACCTAAGTAAAGTATATACTTGACTTTTCAAAAATGTTAAATGATTAACCTTGAATAATTTTGGATTGTTTATAGATCACCAGACTGATCAGAGACACATTACCCCTACGACCCTTCCAGGCAAGAGTTCTTTTATCTTTACTTTAATAAATTATAAAATTCCTGGAAAATGATTTTGTTGAAAAATGTATATATGTATACATGATTTCATATTATCGCTTTGGCAAGGGACATGTTTCCTGATTTTCTGAAAATTATTTATGAACATGATTAATGCAAGGTACTTTATGGATAAAATGGGGTAATTTGGAAAATGGAATTACGAAAAGGAAATTTTCAGAATAAATGGAATAACAACTTGATAATGGGGATTCTATCTTTGGGCTGAGTTCAATGTTGTCCGGCTTGCAATATTTTATTCCGGCCCATGTGTTGCCCAGGGGGGATTGTGGAGAACTTTCCTCCAGGGATGATGACCGGAGAGGATCATTCCTTCTACTATTAGTAAACAGGAACAGGTATGTATATGGCGACTGATCATCGTACTGTCGTATCTGGCTATGGTGAAGATCCCATAAATTCTAAAAAGAAATTGATAACAATTTGATTTCCTTAATATTTTTGAAAGGAAGGAAATTATATGGAACAATGAATGGTATTAAGGGAGTTGAAGAGAAACTGATATTATATTTTCATAAAAAGGGAAGTGATTTCATAATGAATAATAAGCAAGTTTATGTTGAGGTATTGCTGCGCAAACAAGATATAAATGCTTATAGGAAATGTTTTCTTCATTTACCTTGTAAATTCATCATTTATATTTTTATTGAGCAATGTTCATTAAATACATAACACATATTTTCAAAGTTTTCTGTTATAAATTGTTTTATTTCAAACCGGGTTTTTAGAATGTTATCTTGCTGAGCTATTTTAGCTCACTCTTGCCTATGCTTATATAACAGCTATAGCAGATGCCGCCGATACATCGCACCACACTCCGGAAGCGGGTAAGGGTGGGGATATATGATAGGGATCTGTCGCCTATTCCTGAGGTAGCTAATATATATATATATATATATATATATATATATATATATATATATATATATATATATATATATATATATATATATTCAGGGTACGACTAGACGTGTGTAAGTTAAATCAGAAGGTTGTTCTAATATATTTTGATTGTTGATATGCTTCCTGTAGAAGTATTTTCAGCAATGCTACTTAAATTTTCTGGGTTTGTAATAACAACTTTACTTTAACTATTTTTAATGATGGATGCTGTTCTCTGAGCATATGACTGGTGTGTGTTGTTATAAGTGTGGGGTCAATAGTGTGCGTATATAATGTCATTAAATTATTCCAGTATCTAGAGTATAATATGTTTAAATGGAAATTGGACCGTGATGACCTGGATCCCTGACCCCGGATCTAGGGGTGTCACAATGTCTTCTATAGCAGTGAGTTCCTCAATTAGAGGAGAGCCTGATAGATCTTTAAGAACTTCATTCAGCTGTTTCTCATAGTAGGAACTGATGTAGTCCATTCTAATCTTCACAGTTCTTCCATATTTCTTGTATTCAATAATGTAAGGATTATACTTGACTCTACACAGACCCATGGCTCTTAACTCATCAGCCTTAGCTTCCATAGCAGCAAACTCCTCCTCTATTTTCTTTAACAGCTCCTCACTTTTCTTTTTCCGTTCTGCCTGGTGATCTCTCTTCATGTTGACAAAATCAATCAACTCCAGCTTTCATACTATTTCCACTCTATCTTTAGAATCCAATATAGCAATAATCCTTTCTATATCATCTAGCTTGCCCCAATGCTGACATGTCCCTTGCTTGAATTTCTTTTGTCTTCCATCAGTATATTTAACTTCAAGGCAGTTATCAATAATGGCAACATGGTAGATTCTTTGAGCCCATAGGAATTGTAGTTGGTCTTCATCAAAGTCTTCATCTAGTGATTGGAGTTTTAATCCTGGAATGATAGTTAGGGCCCTTGCTTTAGATGGCTTCACTCTTCTTGCAGCATGTTTGAATTTGATCTTTTACACTTGGTTGCTTGGCAGAAACTTGTGACCTTTGCTGGTAGACAATTGTAGTACACCATTAGCAGTTTGTTTTTGAAAACATACAGATGGTTTCTTGAGTTGAATATCATTCTCTTCTTGAGGTGGCAAAACAGTTGTAGAAGCCATAGATATAGATTTTGATAGGTCACTACTAACTGTATTCACCCTAGACTTAGAGTCTTGTGTTATGGTGAGGTTACAGTTAGCAATGCCTAAGGCTTGCTGTTTTCCACTTTTCCTCTCATAGACTTTGCCTTGGTCATGATCATCCTTCTTGTCCTTGCTGTCCTTCTTCTTCTTCTTGTCTTCATCACCCTTATCACTCCTGTGATTTCTTCTTCTCCAATCACTTTTATCTTCATCTTCATCATCCTTATTTCTCCTTCCTTTGGATATTTCTAGAATCTCACCTGTGGCAATGAAGGTTCTGAGAATGTGCAATGCCTCTACTTCTTCACCAGTTCTTATCTTATTCTTCTTTTGTAATTTATCAATAATCTCAATGATAAGTCTGTGATTCTGGAGAGTGAGATCCTTGGGAATGACCAGTTGTTTGATATCCTCAATCTTTGTGCCAGACTGATAGATAATTGTTCTTGGATAAGTGCAAACTTCAGGCAACCTAGCTTGTTGACCATTTCTCATATCAGCATATAGACTCTTGTTGTTCTCTCCCTTCTTCTCTATCAACCCCAGGATAGCATCAATCTCTGTGAATTTTAGAGCCTTGAAAGTGTCATGATGCAATATTTTACCACTGGTCACCATCATAATCTCCTTGAGATAGATTTGATTTAGCTTCCTTAGAATCACTGTCAGAAATTCGATTTGTTCTCTCAGACTCCTTCTGTACTCCAATGTATCCCCTCCAACCTGTGCTCGAGAGACTTGGAGAAACTTCAAGAAGGCAACATCATGATAAGTTTTTGAATTTGCTACTTCTATCAGCTTAGCCTCAGTAACTACATCCACTTCAACTGGTTGATCTTCTTCATTTCTGGAGGTTTTAGCTTGCTCAGTTGGCATAGATCCTGCGACCACTGTAGAGGAGATGGTTTGTTTTTGGCCACTTGGGGTAGTGATGTGTACAGGAGGTAGAGTGACAGTTGGTAGAGAAGGTAGAGGTGCATTGACTTTGGCTTTGCCCTTGCCTTGAACATGAGAGGTTGTAGGTTTTGAGATTTTTGGTTGACCACCCTCAGTTATGATTATGCTTTTCTCCTTAGGCTTTTCTCCCTTAGTCTGCTGCTCCCCCTTAGGCTTTGAGTTCCTCTTCTCCCCTTAGGCTTGTCGTCAGGCACAGAGGCTTTGGTAGAGACCCTTGGGTTGGAAGAGGTGGGATTAATAGATTCATCAGGTAGAGGGATCCCCATATGCTTCATCATAGCAGACAACATTAGTTGTTGATGAAGAAGAACATCAACTGTGATGGTAGCTTGAGTGTCCAAATTCTCAGTGGGAGTTGTTATTGTGTCTGTAAGATGAACATTTGACTGCTTGAGTAAGCTCACTTCTTTCTCCATAGTATCCACCTTGTTGAATAACTCATTAGCTTTAAATCTAGACAATGAATGTTCCTTGAGCCTCACTACTTCAAACTTGGTCATATTATGCACAAGGACCTCAGTCACCAGTTTATCTCCATATTGATTTGTAAACATGGTCCTCAGCATGGCATTGGTATCTGTTATCTGACCAGAGAGATTCTGAACTTGAGTTGCTAGATTGTTGACAGTGCCATGAAGCAAAGCCATGTCATTGTCCATCTTGATGCAGGTAGATTTGCAGTCTTGTATGGTTTTAAGGACAGGATCTAAAGTTGGAAACTTGGCAGCAAATTCTCTCTTGATTTCTCCCACTGTCTTGGCTGTTTCTATAACGCCTTAGAAATTTCAGAATATTTAATTACTAAAGCTATTTATTTTATATTAAATGCGAATTATGTGGCGTATATAATTGTTGTGGAGGTGATGTGTCTGTTGAATAATATTTGGAGGTCAGATTGATATTTTATATGTGTTATGTAAGCCCGACTATTTTAATTATATTTTTGGGATTTATTTCCTATTTAATTGCGTTATATTTACCTTCTGTGAATTTTATAAATTCTCGGGGTTAGCAGAAATCCTGAAATCTTTTTCATTATTGATTTTATTAGTTTATATGACTTTTAAAAATACTTGGTGAATTATTTTTAGGTTTCAAGGATTTTAAAATGATTTTACGAATTATTTTCCAATTTAAGGATTTAATCTTGTAAAATCCGTATTTAATCCGTTTTTAATCCTAAAAATATTTTAAAAATATGTGGGTAATCATAATTTTACATTCTTTATTTTAAAATATTAAAATTTAATATTCCACCTATTTTTGTAATTAATTGTGATTTTAAAGATTTATTTTAAGAGTTTCACTTAAAATAAATCTTCAAAATGTTTTTTTTTTTTAAAATTCCTCCCCAAATCAGATATAGCCCAATCCCTAATTAGACTTTCCCAAAAACCAAATATAGCATCAATCTCTCGCTCTCTCTGGAATTTTCGGGAATTCACTCTCAATCTCTCCCTCACTTTCTCTGTTCTTTCATCTCTCCCTCTTGTTTTCTCCGATTAAATTCCTCTTGGTGATTGCAGTTCACGTCTGGGGGGGGGTATAGTTCCTCACCTTTCCTCTGTCTTCTTGCAAACCCGCGTGCGTGTGTGATGAATCGATGTGTGGTGTGTGTGTGTCGCCGCATGTGTGCGTGTGTATCTATGAGCTTTGGTATGCGTGAATCGTTGTGTTTGTGAGTCAGTGTGTGTGTAAATTGACAAGGCTGTCGCGTGCCTATCAAATAATAAAAATCTAACAAATCCTTCTAACTATGCAGTAGGGTAAGTCAGAATCGTTCCCACAGAGACAAAAGTGCCAATCACCAGTCTTTTTCTGATTTAATTTAGCTAAGCAAGTAACACAATAAATTTTGAGGATTTAATTAAACTAATTTATACTAAGAAGAATTGTGTTTATACTAATCAGATCTAAAAACATCCAGAATTAAGTATCCCCACTAGCATGGTCAATGCAATCGTGAATTTTCCTCCCCAATTAATCGTATAATACTCAACAGGAAAGATGCGCCCTATAAATACCAATAATCCCTCTCGGGTATTAATGGCTTCTCTAAAATACAATCAAGCCTATTCTCATGGTATCATGCAATTCAGAGACATTAATAACAGCACCCTAACTTCCTAACAATCCGTTCTACCTATTCTCATGGAGAAGTTCATGTTCTTATTGGATAAATCACAACCATCTAAATCCAACTCTCGTTGATAAATAGATAATGGTTCAAACAATACACATAATCACGTCTGATCTGCAATTGCTAATTAAAACAACTCAATAAGCAAGAGCAATTAAACAATCAAATTGGGGAATTGACACATCGACCATAACTAGGGTTCAACTCAACCCTAGATTAATAAACTACTCACACATGATTGAATTAACAAAACAAGAATGAATATAAGAACACATAATTATAAGAATAGAGAAAAAGTGTTTACAAAAGTATACGTACCAATGCTTTTGATCTCTAAGATTGGATGATAAAACAATACCCCTAGATGTGTTTATATAGGCACCAGGAGCCTAAAAATTAGCTAACCAAAACTAAGTAGGAAACAGCTAATAAAATATTACAATTGTAATAGAAGTAGGAATAAAAAAGGAAATATCCTCCTTGAATTAGATAAGCCTCGTAGACTTCTGGTAATTTCCCTCTTTGTGTTGGATAAGAATTTGTTGTCCAAGATTTGCCGTAATTAGAATTGAAATAGGATTCCAGGAAGTGAAATTCGTCATCTGTCTTTCAGGCCTGTTTCTGGGCTTCTCCAGTTGGAATATTGATATTGGACCACCTTTGACTTGTAGAAAATTCTGTTATCTTCGCGTGGGCTGTAAGATCACCCAATTCTGATGTCTGAAACTCAAGTTATGGCCCAAACAGTGATGTACACGCAAGCTGCCCAATAGTTACGAATTTTCTAGTAATTTAAGTCCAAATAAACTCAATTCCTTCCAAGTTTGGGAATTATTTATTTCCTGCAATAAACTCCAATAAAACTTATTAAATCGACACGATTATTCGCAAAAGCTCATTAAATGTGGGAATAAAATCCTCTAAAATATATGTAAATTATATTCTATCAAATATCCCCACACTTAGCACTTTGCGCGTCCTCGTGCAAACTAACATAATAAATATACTAACTAATTAGTACCACTTCCGTAGGTGATCACGGTTGCATTTAACATATGCAACAAGTCCTTTAAACCCCTAGGCAGCCCTAGTGGACGAGTAAGGTCTCGTGAGGGCTTATAGTGAATATACCCACAAAATCCATCCAACTCATGCAAAAGATCACACATCAACACAACACCACACACACCCATCCTCTCATGCCATATCAACTTAAGAATCAAAATGAAAATGCAATGTCTTGGTGTCTAAAGTGCAAGTATCCACATAGCATACTCAAATCACATGAATAACATCATAGAATTCCATGTCAAATGCAAAAATCATTGGTAAACATGCTAAGCACACAAGAGCACATCTTTGAGACAAAACCTGGGATCTCCTATGCAAAAGCAAAAACTCACCATTCACTCACAAAAGATATTCACTCCAAACAGGGTGGTAAGTATATCACTCAACTCCATCAATATCATAAACATGCTTTGTCCTTGTTATCAATCTAACTCTTAACACAACATACATTATCGATGACAATCAAAAGGTCTTTGTTCAGGTTGTAATGGGGCTAGGGACAAGGTATATCAAGAAAGCTAAAGAAGGTTAAGTCAAAAGCTAGTACCCAACAATGAAATTCAAACAACTCCCATACTTATGAAAACCAATGAATACTTCCCCACACTTGAACTTTTATCATAGTCCAAAAACTTTGTCTAGTCGAATCTAAGTAGGATCACAAAGGATAAGTATGCTCTCAAATTTATTTTTTCTGTTTTTTCTTTTTCTTCTTTTTTTTTCTTTTTTTTTTCTTTTTTTTTTTTCAAGACAAGTAATTCTCCAGTAACCACGGGTAGCGAAAAGTCACCAAAATACAATTGCTTAATACCAGCGCATGCACATGGATCGTCCCTTTCATATGTCATTGCACTTACCACCCAATGATCTCAAAAGAGTACTTGCTTCTTCCCTTTTTTTTTAGAGAGCTGAATAATAACCAGATGAACAATGATCCTTAAGATATGATTTCCAACTTCGACTAACAAGCTAACAATCAAACCCCAAATATTCCCCAAAAGTATGATCATCAATAAAACCCCCTTTTTATTACACACCTTATTACTCCCTTAAGCACAATACTAGCCTTTGACAATTGGGTTCAAATTTAATATAGGCCAATACAAGAAAAGGATATATGGCAAGTAACGTGGTGTGTCACCGAAAGAATAGGATTAAGCTCAAAGGGTTAACTAATTGATCATGTATAAATGGTTTGGAATTATAGGAAATATGAGGTTATACCTAATTGCCTTTATCATCTTATCATCAATAAATGTCATGCATCTCAAGAAAGACTTCAAGCAAGTGCTAGCAATGTAAACAACAAGTGGACACTCAAGCAAACAAATAGTTATGCAAAAGATATGCATATAGGCTCAAAACTCACTTGGTGTGACAAAACATAATCAATCCCAAAGTAATAGTCTCTCTAACGCACCTACTTGTATTCAAAGCATATAGACCAAATTATCTTGCACATATTCATGTCATTCTAATCATTTAGCACATTCAATAAGTCTACTAGTTTCTACTTGCTAGTGTACGTGTGTGCACAAGAACATCACATATCATCTCTCAATCAAAAGTATCCATAAACACAAGATTTCTAAGCATGCATGAGTGCATTTACGTAAGTAACCTTCACATGGCTAGAATTATTTTTGGTATTTTTCAAAAAAAAAAATTTTCAATTTTTTTTTTTTTTTTTTGATTTTTTTTTTATAACAAAACACATATATATATTAAGCACATCCCCACACTTAAATGTGGCAATGTCCTCAATGGCACAATACTAAGAATATCAACTAATAATAAGAAGGAAAGAAATACTCCCCTATGCCAAAGCATGAAGTGCACCAGTCCTCCACAGTATACAGAATCCATGGGTTGCCTCCCAAGTAGCGCATTTGTTTAACGTCGTTAGCCCGACACCTGTTGACAATTATCCTGGCGAAAAAGCATATAGATGTACATATCTCCTAATTTGAATTAATCTAGTGATGTGAGCACCAATTAGATAACCAAGAAGATACATAAATTGGCACGTGAGACTCATGTGATGCTCACGAAATTTCGGGATGTGAAAATATTTAGCAAAATCCGCATCAAAACATTTATGACTACTTTTCACAAATCCCTCCCAAATCGGGTCTACAACAGGCATATACACATTCTCAATCTTAGCATTCTTCAAATCAAGCGTATCCAAATTCGGTTCTATCTCATCTACCACAATGGGAATCACAATATCCTTATTCAAATTTATATCTTCCACAACCATACTATCACCCTCGTCAAATAGCATGCAAATAGAGTCATCTAAGATATCAACATCATTATTATCAAAAGAGTTTTCACACGAGTTAATTTCTTGAGAAGCATATGGATCAATAAGAGTGAGACTTTCAAAATCATCATCAAAATCATCATAATCATCAAAAATTAGCTCACTATTACTAACCTCGTTTGGTGACTCTTTGAACTCCTTACCACTCCACAAAGTTGTATCATCAAATTGACTCATTGGTATTTCCTCCAATTGAGAGCGCCTCTCAACGAATTCAGTTACCTCTTGAGCTAGTTGAGCAATTGAGATTTCAATCAACTTACCTTGAGTTTTCAACTCATTAAGACTTGTCTCAACCTCTTCATTCTTGCTCAGCTGTGTAACAACAACTCCTTCCAACAGACTTTCCAAGTTAGATTTTTGTGGTGGCTGAAAGTAGTTGATTTGAGGTGGTTGAGCTTGGCATGGACTAACTTGCTTCTCTTCAAACTGAGCATTAAACTGTTGACGTTGAGCATCACAAGTGGCTAATGACTCATTCATCTTGGCACATGGAGAGAAATAAGTTTCCAAGGCAGTTTCCAAGCTTGATTTTTCTGGTTGAGCTAGATTGCTTTGGTAGGAAAAATCAGAATAATTTTCCAAACTAGAAGTGTATGTTTCGGAATAAGGATTGTATTGTGGTGGCTGGTCAGAGTTGTAATGGGCATTGTAATGAAAATTATTATCCCAATATTGTGCTTGGCTTGGGTAATAAGGGGTATTATATTGGCAAAAATTTAGAGTGTGTCCCTGTATACCGCAAACATCACAAGTAGCAACCAAATAAGAATTTCTTGACTCAATTTCATCGATCTTTTGAGAAAATGCCCGCATAGTCTCAATCAATGCCTCCATGTTTTCTTCCTGCTCCTCTCTTCACTCGCTTAATTTCTTGTCATAGGAATCTGAAAATCAATTTTACAAGAAACAAGAAAAACCACAAGCAAAGATCAAACAGAACAAGAATAATAGCCGAAGCAACACAACTAAAAAACTTAGCTAAACTAACTCAAAAATTAACCAATCTAACACTGCTTTGTCCCCGGCAGCGGCGCCAAAAATTTGACAAGGCTGTCGCGTGCCTATCAAATAATAAAAATCTAACAAATCCTTCTAACTATGCAGTAGGGTAAGTCAGAATCGTTCCCACAGAGACAAAAGTGCCAATCACCAGTCTTTTTCTGATTTAATTTAGCTAAGCAAGTAACACAATAAATTTTGAGGATTTAATTAAACTAATTTATACTAAGAAGAATTGTGTTTATACTAATCAGATCTAAAAACATCCAGAATTAAGTATCCCCACTAGCATGGTCAATGCAATCGTGAATTTTCCTCCCCAATTAATCGTATAATACTCAACAGGAAAGATGCGCCCTATAAATACCAATAATCCCTCTCGGGTATTAATGGCTTCTCTAAAATACAATCAAGCCTATTCTCATGGTATCATGCAATTCAGAGACATTAATAACAGCACCCTAACTTCCTAACAATCCGTTCTACCTATTCTCATGGAGAAGTTCATGTTCTTATTGGATAAATCACAACCATCTAAATCCAACTCTCGTTGATAAATAGATAATGGTTCAAACAATACACATAATCACGTCTGATCTGCAATTGCTAATTAAAACAACTCAATAAGCAAGAGCAATTAAACAATCAAATTGGGGAATTCACACATCGACCATAACTAGGGTTCAACTCAACCCTAGATTAATAAACTACTCACACATGATTGAATTAACAAAACAAGAATGAATATAAGAACACATAATTATAAGAATAGAGAAAAAGTGTTTACAAAAGTATACGTACCAATGCTTTTGATCTCTAAGATTGGATGATAAAACAATACCCCTAGATGTGTTTATATAGGCACCAGGAGCCTAAAAATTAGCTAACCAAAACTAAGTAGGAAACAGCTAATAAAATATTACAATTGTAATAGAAGTAGGAATAAAAAAGGAAATATCCTCCTTGAATTAGATAAGCCTCGTAGACTTCTGGTAATTTCCCTCTTTGTGTTGGATAAGAATTTGTTGTCCAAGATTTGCCGTAATTAGAATTGAAATAGGATTCCAGGAAGTGAAATTCGTCATCTGTCTTTCAGGCCTGTTTCTGGGCTTCTCCAGTTGGAATATTGATATTGGACCACCTTTGACTTGTAGAAAATTCTGTTATCTTCGCGTGGGCTGTAAGATCACCCAATTCTGATGTCTGAAACTCAAGTTATGGCCCAAACAGTGATGTACACGCAAGCTGCCCAATAGTTACGAATTTTCTAGTAATTTAAGTCCAAATAAACTCAATTCCTTCCAAGTTTGGGAATTATTTATTTCCTGCAATAAACTCCAATAAAACTTATTAAATCGACACGATTATTCGCAAAAGCTCATTAAATGTGGGAATAAAATCCTCTAAAATATATGTAAATTATATTCTATCATAAATCATATGTCACTACTGTGTCGTGTGTGTGCGTTTGTATGATGTCGGGTGTGTGTGGGTGAATGTACTGAGTTGCCTACGCGTGTGTATTGATATGCTGTTGTAAGCTGCGATTTTTGAGGCGTTGATGACGAACTAATCGTCCTTGTTCTTGCCATACCTTGCCAGCCGTATGTGATGTTATATATTTTTGTATAAATTCGAGTAGCTCACTTCGGGATTTACTGTTTTCTGGAATGTGCAGCCTGGTTTCTTTTATTCGATTATGTATGATGTTTAATATGTTATTGGTAGAGTTTCGTGATTGGAAACCCGAAAATGGGTACCTCCGGGACTTTGCCCCATCGACAATGATATTAAAAATAAATTGAGTCGATGGTAATTGGCGATGATGATTATTTTCTGAGCCAAAAAATATTTAATATTTATTATTTATTATTTACCTAATAAATTGTAATTTATTATCGAGTTGTTATTAATTGCTTAAATTGTACTAGATTATGAATCAGTGAATTGGAATGTGAATTGGGATTGGATAATAATTATGGATTCGATTGGTAATTGATATTTGTGTTGGTTGTGTCGGCTGTATCCCGACTGGCAGTCCCCCGTATAAAGGGGATGCCGTCAAAATTTTTCTAAAATATATTAAAATCATTTCTTGGAAATGAGTATGTATAATTATACAATTTATACGAGTTGTGAGTCGGGCTTCATATTTTAAAATCTATGTAGTATGTGTTAATGTGATTATATGAGTAAATAAGCATAAATTAGGGAACTATTCGCAAGGGTAGACTAAGTGGAATGTTTATTTTGATTAGCGAATATTGAGCAGGATTCTAAAATAGTGTTGTATTGTGTGTAGATTCCGTGGATAAAGGGAAGGCTAAAGCTGAGGACGTAAAGACACTTCGGATTCTGTGATTTTCTAGTTAAGGCAAGTAAATTGCTTCAATTATCTTTTAAATGAGTTATGATTATAAAAACCTGATTCATATGCTTATTCGAATTACTCTTGATATAATTGTTCCGTTAATTTCCCGAAATTTCGAATACTTAATTGGTATACCCCAAATTGATTATACTGAGTTGTTGATGCTTTTAGTGAATTGATTTACATCCATATTCCTTACAAGTATATTATTCCACCTCCCTTTCAAGTAAACCATTTCACTTATATTTCCAGCGAATTACGATTATCATAACTTGATTCTTATGCATTTGAATTATCCTTGATATAACTGCTCTGATAATTTCCATTAATTTTGAATATTCAATTGTTATACCCCCAAGTCGATTATATCGTTTTCGTTGATCCTTTAGTAGCTTGACTTAAATCAATACCCTTTTGCCATATCGAACTTGTCAATACTTAATTCAGAGATTACCCGACCTTATTCTACTTGGTGAGATTTGAGATGTTAACCTGGAACGAAAGTGTCCAGGGTGTTTGGCAGTTGAGGTGGTCGATTGTTCCGACACCTGATGTTTAGTTAGGATTGGACTGTTAGTTTTTTTTAAAAATGTGGACCGTAAGGGTCGGACCAGATTCGTGGTCAGAAATTATTAAGGCCAATGTGTGCCTTGGATCCATTAAGGACATTGCTGTGTGCGTTTGTCCGGGGTTAGTGCGTGACTGATCAGCAGCCTAACCTTATAATTGTTTTTAATTATAAAATGCATGATAGTCCAATCCTCTTCTATTTTATGATTCAGACAAAAGATGAACTTTCAGTTGAGCTTATATAATGTTGATTGTTAATTCTTGACAATCTTGCAGCCATTTCAGTTGTTGATGTTTTTAATTAAAAATATATATACTTGCTGAGCATTTTGGCTCACTTGCTTGCTAATTCTGTTTCCTCAGCTAAGCCTGAAGATGTCTAGAAGAAGTGGCCCGTCTGGTTGGGGTAGTCACCGAGGCAGTCAGAGGGTCGAGGTGGTTGGATGGGTAGTGAGCATATATCTTTGTTTATATTATGTCTGTATTTGTAGGCAGATTATCATATTTAACGGGTTGTATATTATTTGATTCAGTTCTGGGTTGTAATATCTATTGGTAGTTGTTTCATACAGTGACCTGTGAGCGGTCTGGGTTGGTATGGTTTTATTTCCTTATGGTTTAGTATAACTTGTGCATGTGGACTGTTTTAGTTATACTTAGTTGTTTGAGCAGGTGGTTAGTTCGGTTTATGATTACATCATGCCGAAATTTCTAAAATTTCTTCTATATTAATGTTTAATTGAGTATAAAAGTTTATATTATTATTGTTGGCAAGTGAGGGTGTTACAAGTTGGTATCAGAGCCACAGGTCACAGTCACTGAAACAATTAGGTGGGGAGTCGGGGTAGAGTTATGAGAAAGGTTAGGATTGTTTCGTGAGAGATAGGATGTCTAATTATAATATATATATATATATATATATATATATATATATATATATATATATGTATGTATACTTCAGGCACCTGTTTCTGGTTCCGATTCAGACCCGGACGAGGATCCGGAAGGAGGGGCTTCTGTACCGTAGCAGATTTCCCCAGGGGCTAGGCAGCCATTCGTAGGATCGCAGGGCTCGGTGAATGGGCCAGCATATCAGTACACTCCTCAGCCTGTTCCATACCATGTGTACGAGCGAGTGGCCAGAGAGAGGGACTATCTCTTAGGGCATGTTGCAGAGTTGAGGGCTATGAGGGCTAGGGAGGAGGACCGGGCTAGAGATCGAGATAGAGCGGTAGCTGAGCTTGAGGATGTCCGGAGGCGAGTACGAGCTCTTAGACGTGTTATCATTAGGCGGGGACGGATTAGATCCCGAGATGAGCCGGCATTCGTGACACAGCAGGTGACTCTAGGTCTGGTGACGGCAGAGCTGGAGAGCATTCTGGGATCAGCTTGGCGGGGAGAGTCGGATGACGATGATGACCAGTGATGATTAGGGTAGTATGATGATGTGGTATATAGAGGCATGTTATGGTAGTAGTAGTACGTCAGGATTTGCAGTGCGACCAGTTTTGTTGTATATATCTGTTGTACTGTGACTAGATGCTAGCAGTCTCCTCTTTTAGTATTATGTTGTACCCTTATCGAAGCGTTGTTCTTACGCTTGTATCAGATCTATCCATATATATCATTATCACTTTTGCAGAACTGTGTTAAATTTCCTTATACTGTCATTTACTTAAGCATTTTATTTACTGCTCGTTTCATATTTACTTTCAGCACCATTTCCTTCTAGCATTGTTTTTACTTTCGATACTATGTTTGGCCTTAGCATTATGACTATTGTTTCTTTATTGTACCTACTAAATGTTTGCGAATACCTTGTGTAACCTTGGATTGATATCCTATTGCACCCTGTGAATCAATTGTTGACCGGAATATTGGTTGGAGACCTTGGATTACTTTTCAGTAATATATGCATTGTTTGCCTAAGTTGGATCATTTTGAGCTATTATTTTCTGAACCTGAATTTAATATAATTGTTCATTGATTTCAGAAATATGCCTCCAAGAAAGAAGAAGCAAAATACCCGAACCACCAATCAGGGTGAACAAGCTAATCCACCTCCTGTTGGTCAGATGGACCCTGCCTTAGCACAAATATTACAAACTCTTGTTCAGCAGACTGCTACTCTAGCACAGCAACAGCAGCAATTACAGCAACAGTTGTTGGCTCAGCAGCAACAACAGCAACAGCAGCAGCAACAACAGCAACAACAGCAACAGCAGCAGCAACAACAACAGCAGCAGCAGCAACAGCAGCCACCTGTTCCTCCGGTGGTTACTTTTAAGTCTTTCCATGCAGTTAAACCTCCTGAGTTTAAAGGAACAGCGGACCCGGTGGAGGCGAGATCTTGGTTAAAAGAGATGGAAAAAGCTATTACACTGGTGGGGGTCCCAGCAGATAAACAAACCGAATATGTAAGTTATTTCTTGAAGAATGAAGCCACTTATTGGTGGGAGTCGGTGAAGATGTTGGAAGCTACTGAGGTGATTCCTTGGGAAAGGTTTACAGAGCTATTTTTGGAAAAGTATTTCCCCGACTATATGAAAGACCAGATGGAGATGAAGTTTTTGGAGTTGAAATAGGGGAAAATGTCGGTGACAGAATATGAAACCAAGTTTACTGAACTAGCTAGGTTTGCTCCGGCCTATGTGGACACGGAGAGGAAGAAGGCTAAGAGGTTTCAACAAGGATTGAAACCATGGATTCGTACTAAACTAACAGTTTTGGAGCTGGAGACTTATGCAGCGGTGGTGCAGAAGGCCATGATAGCTGAAGGAGAAAGCGAATTATACTTCAAGGAAAAAGAAGGAAAGAAAAGAAAGGCTGGGTCAATGGGGGAACGTCAAGAGCAAGGCAGTTCTCAGAATGTGCCAAATAAAAAGCCAGGATTCCAACCAGGAAAGTATGGGAACCCTAAGAAGCCGGGATCAGGGAATGGGGGCCAAGGAAATAGAATTCAAGATGCGAGTCAGCAGAAATTGGTTAGGCCACCCTTGGCAGAGTGCAAGACTTGTGGGAAAAGGCATCCGGGAGTGTGTACAAAGTTGGAGGTGACGTGTTACAAATGTAATCAAAAAGGTCATTATGCTCGGGAATGCAAGGCAGGAATTGTGTGTCACCGTTGTGGGAAACCAGGGCATATAATGAGAGACTGTAAAGTACCTGTAGTGAAACCTCCAGTCCTGGCTAATCCAATACTGCAAGCAATTGAAGCACCCCCAACAGCAAGTGTCAGACCAGTGTCGAGGACTTTCAACATGACTCTGAACGAAGCTATTAAGAATTCGGATGTGGTAGCAGGTACGCTCCCTGTAAATTCTGTTCAGGCTAAAGTGTTAATTGATTCCGGGGCTACGAAGTCCTTTATATCTAAAGAATTTGTTCAAAGGTTAAATTGTGAGATTTGCATGTTGCGTGAAGCTATGGTTATAGAAATAGCTAATTCAGAACGAATTCCGGTTACTCAAGTGTGTCCTCGTTGCAAGATTGATGTTTCAGGGCATTGTTTTTACGCTAATTTGATACCCTTTCAGTTAGGTAAATTTGATGTTATCTTAGGAATGGATTGGTTAACAGAGAATAATGCCCAAATTGATTGTAAGAATAAGAAGGTGATCCTTAAACCCTCTGATAATGTAGAAGTTACCTTTAGGGGTCAGAGGCAGACTAGGAGATTTTTATCGATCATTCAAACAAAGAGGCTGTTGAGGAAAGGATGCGAGGGCTATATGGCTTATGTCATGGATACCAAGCAAGAGGTACCTAAGATAGAGGAAATACCAGTGGTGAATGAGTTTCTTGATGTTTTTCCGGATGAACTTCCCGGTTTACCTCCGGATAGAGAAATAGAATTTACCATCGATTTAGCCCCAGGAACTGAACCCGTGTCAAAGGCTCCCTATCGAATGGCACCTGTGGAGATGAAAGAATTGGCTATTCAGTTGCAAGATCTTTTGGAGAAAGGTATTATTAGGCCTAGTGTATCGCCGTGGGGAGCTCCGGTATTATTTGTAAAGAAGAAGGATGGAAGTATGAGATTGTGTATCGATTATCGGGAACTAAATAAGTTGACCATTAAGAATAAATACCCTTTGCCAAGAATTGACGATTTATTTGATCAATTAAAAGGAGCAACTTGTTTCTCGAAGATTGATTTGCGGTCAGGATATTTTCAATTAAAGATTAGACAGGAGGACTTTCCAAAAACAGCGTTTCGGACTAGGTATGGGCACTACGAGTTCTTAGTGATGGCCTTTGGGCTAACTAATGCACCAGCAGCGTTCATGGACCTAATGAATAGAGTCTTCAAGAAATATTTGGATAAGTTTGTGATTGTGTTTATAGATGATATTTTGATATACTCAAAGACCGAAGAAGATCATGCAGGACATTTAAGGATAGCTTTAGAAACGTTGAGGAAAGAGAAACTGTATGCGAAGTTTTCCAAATGTGAGTTTTGGTTGAAAGAAGGGATTAAGGTGGATCCTGCTAAGATTGAAGCCGTGATGGATTGGGACAGACCTAAAACACCCACAGAAGTTAGAAGTTTCTTAGGATTGGCGGGATATTATCGAAGATTTGTTCAAGACTTTGCGAAGATAGCCACCCCACTAACAAAGTTGACAAGGAAGAATGAAAAGTTTGTGTGGAATGAGAAGTGTGAAGAAAGTTTCCAGGAATTGAAGAAGAGATTGGTGACTGCACCTGTATTGACACTTCCAGACGAAAAAGGAAATTTTGTGATCTACAGTGATGCATCTCACAAAGGTTTGGGATGTGTACTAATGCAGCACGGTAAGGTAATTGCTTACGCTTCGAGACAATTGAAACCTCACGAGCAGAAATACCCTACTCATGACTTAGAATTAGCCGCGATTGTTTTCGCCTTGAAGATTTGGAGACATTATTTGTATGGGGAAAAGTGTGAAATTTACACGGACCACAAGAGTTTAAAGTATATTTTCACCCAGAAGGAGTTAAATATGAGACAGAGAAGATGGTTGGAATTACTCAAGGATTATGATTGTACCATTAACTATCATCCTGGGAAGGCGAACGTGGTGGCGGACGCTTTAAGTAGGAAGGAGAAAATCAGTATGTTGACAATGCCTGAGGAATTATACAAAGAGTTTGAAAGATTGGAGATAGAGGTGTGCATGCCTGCAAGTAGTACAGATACGGTGTACACTATGACGTTTCAGCCAGAATTGTTAGAAAAGATTCGCAGATGCCAGGAGGAAGTCATGAGCGGAGATGTGAACAAGTTAACAGGTGAGGAAATATGCACACAGGTAGATGACAAGGGGATATTGAGATTTTCTTCACGTATTTGGATACCCAATGTGACAGAGTTGAAGAATGAGATCCTACAGGAAGCCCACAGCTCGAAATATTCGATTCATCCAGGAAGTACGAAAATGTATAGAGACTTGAAAAGAAACTTCTGGTGGTCGGATATGAAGAGAGATATTGCTGAATGGGTAAGTAAGTGTTTGACCTGTCAGAAAGTAAAAGCAGAACATCAAAGGCCAAGTGGGATGCTACAACCATTAGAGATTCCCGAGTGGAAATGGGAACATATTGCAATGGACTTTGTGGTTGGATTGCCAAGGACGAGAGCTAATCATGATGTTATCTGGGTAATTGTTGATCGATTAACGAAATCTGCACACTTCCTCCCAATAAATGAGAGGTTCTCATTAGACAAATTGGTTCACATATACATAAAAGAGATCGTGGTGCGACACGGAGTTCCAGTATCAATAGTCTCAGATCGAGATCCAAGATTTAATTCGAGATTCTAGAGAAGTTTTCAAGAATGTTTGGGCACCGAATTAAAAATGAGTACTGCTTACCATCCTCAGACTGATGGACAGAGTGAAAGAACGATTCAAACAATTGAAGACATGCTCCGGGTTTGTGCATTGGATTTTGCAGGAAGTTGGGATGAACACTTGCCGTTAGTGGAATTTTCATACAACAATAGCTTTCATGCTAGCATCGGTATGCCACCGTATGAAGCGTTATATGGACGAAAGTGTCGATCTCCAGTATACTGGGAAGAAGTTAGCGAGCGAAAGATACTCGGACCTGAGTTAGTGCAGCAAACCAAGGAAGTGGTTCAACTTATTCAGAAAAGGTTAGTGATAGCTCAGAACCGACAGAAAAAGTATGCTGATTTGGCCAGAAAGAATATGGAGTTTGAGGAAGGAGAACAAGTTTTGTTGAAAGTGTCTCCGTGGAAGGGGTTGGTAAGATTTGGTAAGAAAGGAAAATTAAGTCCAAGATTTGTTGGGCCTTTCGAGGTATTGAAGAAAGTCGGGAAAGTCGCCTACGAGTTAGCTTTACCGCCTCATATGCAACATATCCATAACGTGTTCCATGTATCCATGCTTAAGAAATATCATCTAGATTCTAAACATGTCATTGAATATGAGCCGATAAAGATTCAGCCAGATTTATCTTATGTGGAGCAGCCTATCAAAATACTAGATCGAAAAGAAAAGGTTTTGAGGAATAAAACAATTCCTATAGTGAGAGTTTTGTGGAGAAACCCCAAGGTGGAAGAATCAACTTGGGAGTTGGAAAGCGATATGTTGGAGAATTGTCCTCAATTATTCTCTTAGGTGAGATTCTGGGGACAGAATCCTTTTAAGGGGGGAAGGTTATAACGCCTTAGAAATTTCAGAATATTTAATTACTAAAGCTATTTATTTTATATTAAATTCGAATTATGTGGCGTATATAATTGTTGTGGAGGTGATGTGTCTGTTGAATAATATTTGGAGGTCAGATTGATATTTTATATGTGTTATGTAAGCCCGACTATTTTAATTATATTTTTGGGATTTATTTCCTATTTAATTGCGTTATATTTACCTTCTGTGAATTTTATAAATTCTCGGGGTTAGCAGAAATCCTGAAATCTTTTTCATTATTGATTTTATTAGTTTATATGACTTTTAAAAATACTTGGTGAATTATTTTTGGGTTTCAAGGATTTTAAAAGGATTTTACGAATTATTTTCCAATTTAAGGATTTAATCTTGTAAAATCCGTATTTAATCCGTTTTTAATCCTAAAAATATTTTAAAAATATGTGGGTAATCGTAATTTTACATTCTTTATTTTAAAATTTTAAAATTTAATATTCCACCTATTTTTGTAATTAATTGTGATTTTAAAGATTTATTTTATGAGTTTCACTTAAAATAATTCTTCGAAATGTTTTTTTTTTTAAAAATTCCTCCCCAAATCAGATATAGCCCAATCCCTAATTAGACTTCCCAAAAACCAAACATAGCATCAATCTCTCGCTCTCTCTGGAATTTTCGGGAATTCACTCTCAATCTCTCCCTCACTTTCTCTGTTCTTTCATCTCTCCCTCTTGTTTTCTCCGATTAAATTCCTCTTGGTGATTGCAGTTCACGTCTGGGGGGGGGTAAAGTTCCTCACCTTTCCTCTGTCTTCTTGCAAACCCGCGTGCGTGTGTGATGAATCGATGTGTGGTGTGTGTGTGTCGCCGCATGTGTGCGTGTGTATCTATGAGCTATGGTATGCGTGAATCGTTGTGTTTGTGAGTCAGTGTGTGTGTAAATCGTATGTCACTACTGTGTCGTGTGTGTGCGTTTGTATGATGTCGGGTGTGTGTGGGTGAATGTACTGAGTTGCCTACGCGTGTGTATTGATATGCTGTTGTAAGCTGCGATTTTTGAGGCGTTGATGACGAACTAATCGTCCTTGTTCTTGCCATACCTTGCCAGCCGTATGTGATGTTATATATTTTTGTATAAATTCGAGTAGCTCACTTCGGGATTTACTGTTTTCTGGAATGTGCAGCCTGGTTTCTTTTATTCGATTATGTATGATGTTTAATATGTTATTGGTAGAGTTTCGTGATTGGAAACCCGAAAATGGGTACCTCCGGGACTTTGCCCCATCGACAATGATATTAAAAATAAATTGAGTCGATGGTAATTGGCGATGATGATTATTTTCTGAGCCAAAAAATATTTAATATTTAATATTTATTATTTACCTAATAAATTGTAATTAATTATCGAGTTGTTATTAATTGCTTAAATTGTACTAGATTATGAATCAGTGAATTGGAATGTGAATTGGGATTGGATAATAATTATGGATTCGATTGGTAATTGATATTTGTGTTGGTTGTGTCGGCTGTATCCCGACTGGCAGTCCCCCGTATAAAGGGGATGCCGTCAAAATTTTTCTAAAATATATTAAAATCATTTCTTGGAAATGAGTATGTATAATTATACAATTTATACGAGTTGTGAGTCGGGCTTCATATTTTAAAATCTATGTAGTATGTGTTAATGTGATTATATGAGTAAATAAGCATAAATTAGGGAACTATTCGCAAGGGTAGACTAAGTGGAATGTTTATTTTGATTAGCGAATATTGAGCAGGATTCTAAAATAGTGTTGTATTGTGTGTAGATTCCGTGGATAAAGGGAAGGCTAAAGCTGAGGACGTAAAGACACTTCGGATTCTGTGATTTTCTAGTTAAGGCAAGTAAATTGCTTCAATTATCTTTTAAATGAGTTATGATTATAAAAACCTGATTCATATGCTTATTCGAATTACTCTTGATATAATTGTTCCGTTAATTTCCCGAAATTTCGAATACTTAATTGTTATACCCCAAATTGATTCTACTGAGTTGTTGATGCTTTTAGTGAATTGATTTACATCCATATTCCTTACAAGTATATTATTCCACCTCCCTTTCAAGTAAACCATTTCACTTATATTTCCAGCGAATTACGATTATCATAACTTGATTCTTATGCATTTGATTTATCCTTGATATAACTGCTCTGATAATTTCCATTAATTTTGAATATTCAATTGTTATACCCCCAAGTCGATTATATCGTTTTCGTTGATCCTTTAGTAGCTTGACTTAAATCAATACCCTTTTGCCATATCGAACTTGTCAATACTTAATTCAGAGATTACCCGACCTTATTCTACTTGGTGAGATTTGAGATGTTAACCTGGAACGAAAGTGTCCAGGGTGTTTGGCAGTTGAGGTGGTCGATTGTTCCGACACCTGATGTTTAGTTAGGATTGGACTATTAGTTTTTTTAAAAAATTTGGACCGTAAGGGTCGGACCAGATTCGTGGTCAGAAATTATTAAGGCCAATGTGTGCCGTGGATCCATTAAGGACATTGTTGTGTGCGTTTGTCCGGGGTTAGTGCGTGACTGATCAGCAGCCTAACCTTATAATTGTTTTTAATTATAAAATGCATGATAGTCCAATCCTCTTCTATTTTATGATTCAGACAAAAGATGAACTTTCAGTTGAGCTTATATAAAGTTGATTGTTAATTCTTGACAATCTTGAAGCCATTTCAGTTGTTGATGTTTTTAATTAAAAATATATATACTTGCTGAGCATTTTGGCTCACTTGCTTGCTAATTCTGTTTCCTCAGCTAAGCCTGAAGATGTCTAGAAGAAGTGGCCCGTCTGGTTGGGGTAGTCACCGAGGCAGTCAGTGGGTCGAGGTGGTTGGATGGGTAGTGAGCATATATCTTTGTTTATATTATGTCTGTATTTGTAGGCAGATTATCATATTTAACGGGTTGTATATTATTTGATTCAGTTCTGGGTTGTAATAGCTATTGGTAGTTGTTTCATACAGTGACCTGTGAGCGGTCTGGGTTGGTATGGTTTTATTTCCTTATGGTTTAGTATAACTTGTGCATGTGGACTGTTTTAGTTATACTTAGTTGTTTGAGCAGGTGGTTAGTTCGTTTTATGATTACATCATGCCGAAATTTCTAAAATTTCTTCTATATTAATGTTTAATTGAGTATAAAAGTTTATATTATTATTGTTGGCAAGTGAGGGTGTTACAGTTTCATCACACACCTTGTTGACTTCTGTCTTAACACCCTTGCCAAGATAGTGTGCAGCCTTAAGGAATCCCTTGTAAGAATCATTCATGGCTTCATACACTTCACCAGGAGTCAGAGATTTAGCATTTGAACCTAGTGAAGTGAGGTATTCCTCTCTTAGCTATCGAAGGGCTTCATTGAGAGTAATATCATATTTCCCTTGCATCCAGGCATCTACATTCCCATCACTCTCCGCCTCATCTGCTATTTTCTCTTTCTACATCTCTACATCATCCCTGTGACACAGCAAAATGGCTTCATAGTCTGGGTTTGACATATTGGATGTGACAAGGTTTTGGGCTATCTTTACAAACTCAGGAATCTGATCCACAACTAAGCTTTGAAGTGCTTTAACCGTCAATTGTGGTGGAGCAGACCCTGATCCTGAAGCATTGTCATGTTGCACAGGCTTCAACCATTATGACAGAAAGTCAGAGCTAGAGCTAGGCAAGCTAGAATCCTCAGTTACAAATGCAACTTCTGTAACCGGATGGAATGACTCTACTACTATTGTCTCCACAGAAGTGGGATGAGTTACACCAGTAGTTGACACAGGCAGAGAGTCTCTAGTGAAAACTAATGAATCCTCTGTGTTTGTGATGGTGTCATTAGGATATGCCCCAGCTAGCATTCCCTCACCATCTAAATGTGGTTCCTGGGTGGTGAGCAAGGTGTCATGCACTAAGTCACTTGAGTCCATTGGCTCACCAAGAGAAGAAAATTCTTGGTGATCAATGCCTTACTCCTCAATTGCTTGAGTTGCAGGCTCCAAAGAAATTTGAGTGTTAGATTCTGGAAGAGTAGTGTCTTTTAGAGTAGATTTTGGCAACTCCCCCTGAGAAATAGAGGGAGTTTCAAGTATGATGTGCTCTCCACTCTGTGTTGTGCCAGCCTTATCACTCCCATGTGCTGACTCTTTACATGATAGTGCATTGGGGAGGATGCTTGATTTTATAGATGCACCTTGTTGAGAGGATACATCTAGTAAACTGTGTGCCCCTGATTTTACGACTTCAGCCATTTGTGTGACTGAAGAGGTGGTTTTCTTAGCTTTCTTCTTCTTTGGCTTTTGCAAGGGTGACACAGGTGCCTCACTTTCTAAGCCTAATCAGCATTCAATGCTGCTTCTGTTAGCATTTCCAAAGGTTCAAAGGCTATCTCCTTTCTCTTCATTTTACTGACACCACCCTGTTGAGAGGATGATGCAGGTGGCTCTGTGTTTGGTTCAGTGTTTGGTTGAGGAGGTTGGTTAGCTGGCCCTGGGTTAGCATTTTGTTCTACTTGCTTGGGCTGTGCTAACTCAAACTTAGAGGCAAATGTTGGCATGTTGTGGGGGTAAGACTCAAATAACCTCTGCATATGAGGGGTTATTACAAGCATAACATCCACATCATTCCTAGTCTCCAAGTTACCAAAAATGAGTTTGGTCATGGATTTCGGATAGCATATTCTATTTCTATTCATCCTAGGCAATTTAATCAGTTTATTATCTACAAAATTAAGATCAGATTGAATAAAACAAGGGAAGAAAATTTCATTACCTCTCTTGGTTGAGTTCTTACCAAGTCTCCCATATAAATCCTGCAAAATTAGATTACCCACATTGATTTTCCTATCATATGCCAGGGAGTATGCAATTTGCTATGTAGGTAAACTGATTTGATCAAAACTCGACTTTCTAGCAGTGACCACCTGTAGCAGTATGGCGAACACAAAACTCCATTCCTTTCTGAGACACTTCCGGTTCATTTTTCCAATCTTGATTGTATCAGCATATATGATAAAGTCGAAGAATGTAATAAAATCATCATCCGATACCAGAGGGTGATACAGCTCCTGATGAAGTCCTAGTGCTTGATTCATATCCTCTGTAGTGATAGTAACCTCTTTCTCTTGTATTTTGCAGTAGATGATATAAGAGCTTACTGCATTCTCGAGAGCAATAACTTCCACAGTGGCTGTCCTCCAAAACTGTTCTAGGAGATCTAGGTACAGAGTTGGGTTGGCTAAGAGTGCATCCCTGATGTATGACTCAGACATCCAGCGAACGAAGCACTTGAAGTTAGCATTGGTGCTTTCACATCATTAGTTATAGCAATGAAGTTGGTGTGGTTAGGAATTATGAGTTGGGAATTCGCCATTGTTACACAGAGAGACGAGAGAAGAGAATGAAGGTTGAAGAAGAAATTTAACTTTTGAAGTTAGAGTTTTCAGAGGTTTTGGAACTTTAGATGCTTGAGAAATCGAATGAAATGAAACGAATAGATGTAAAACTGTATAAGTATGAAGTACTTGAATTGTCGATTAGATATATGTTTTGTATCGACAAGTCAGTCATTCGAGAAGTAGAAATCAACTATTCGATAAGTCAAGAAAGGATTAATCGATATCTCAAGCAGTTTGTAACTCACAGCTGCCTATTATCTAACTTAGAAATAATTCCAAATTAAATAAAATATGTTTGTATGAGTGATTTAAAATTCTGAATAAAAATCCAAAAACGGTTAAGATTCAGCGAAAATTCAGCCTTTTCAAATGATTCGACAACTCAAATGTTCTATTCGAGAACTCAGTCATTAGAGAACTCAAATGTCCTATTCGAGAAGTCAAGCAAGTCTCTGTTCGATTTCTCCAAAATGCACTATTCGAGAACTCAAGAGCGTTCCAAATAGACTTGTTAGAGAAGTCGACCATAGACATGAAAGTCATTAGAGAAGTCTGACTTATAGAGCTACACTTTCCACTCATAAAAGTTAATTTTCATTACCTTTTCAAAATTCACCAGAATTATTCAAATGAAGAATATTCTAACAAATTAAATAGTGATAATCTTAAAATTTCATAGAAATTTCATGTTAATTCGAATATGATTTTCAACATATGCAACAGATTTGAAATATTTATAAATCATATTTCAGCCAACACTTACTTCAAAAATATTGAGAATTTAGATAAAGTAAGTGTTTACTGCTGCAACAATCTAGTTGATATTTTCACTTAGCCAGATTCTGAAGAATTCAGCATTCCAATCTCACTAACCAACCTTGTGAAGGTGGCTTCATCCAATGGCTTAGTGAATATATCAGCTAACTGTTTATCTGTAGGGACCAGTGTTGTGAAAATCGCGATTAATCGTGCGATTAATCGTGCTTTGCGATTAGGCGAAGGTTCTGCGAGTTGCGTATGAGCGATTTAGTGCGATTATGAAATTGGCTAAAAATCGCGGTTGACTCGCGATTACTCGCAAAAAATCGCAAAAAATTGCAAAAAAAATGCAAAAAAATCAAACAAGCTTAAAAGACCGAAATACCCTTAAGTTAAAAAACCCTACTTATATCTTTATAATTAGGGTTTTGCACAACCGCTCAAACTCATAACTCTCTCTCAGTCCCTTCATCTCTCATTCTCTATACCCTCTTTCTATTCATCTCTCGTTCTCTCTGCCCCTCTTTCTCTTCATCTCTCTCTTCCTATCTCTCTTTCTTATATATTCTCAAAGCTGATCATAGATATATAGTATATATACTATATATCAAGTACTTTCTTTTGTGCCAGTTAGGTGTTTGATGAAATTCCCCTTAAAAAAAATTTCAAGTACTTACTGATTACTCTAAAAATAGTTAGAAAATGACTCGTACTGCTAATATTGGGTGGAAATATGGGAGTCCTGTACAGAATGATAAGTCAAAAGTTCAGTGCTCATTTTACAAGCACATATACAGTGGTGGAATTAATCGTTTTAACTTTTACTTAACGTACCGTTCTAATGTTAAAAAAGATAACTAACATTTTTAGAAGTAATTATGTATAAATACAAATAATTACGTAAATAATTTCATTTTTGGCAAAAAAATCGTGCGAGTAATCGCGCTTCGCGAGTCGCGCTTCAAAATTGGAACTTGCGCTTTTTTTGATTTTGCGCATTTCACAACACTGGTAGGGACATAATGCAACTCAATGGTTCCATTAGTTGCATGCTCCCTAATGAAATGATATCTGATGTCAATGTGCTTTATCCTAGAATGATTTACAAGATTGGCAACTATAGAGATTGCACTTGTGTTGTCACACATGATTGGAATTCTTTCCAACACAAGTCCATAATCTCTAAGCTGATTTCTAATCCAAAGCACTTGAGCACAGCAACTTCCAGCAGCTATGTATTCAGCCTCAGCTGTGGAAGTTGACACAGATTGTTGTTTCTTGCTATACCAAGAGACTAGCCTTTGTCCAAGAAACTGGCAGCTACCTGAGGTGCTCTTCCTATCCACTCTGCATCCAGCATAATCAGCATCAGAGTAACCAACCAGATTGAACCCTGTGTCCTTAGGATACCATAAACCCAAGTTTGGAATGCTCTTCAGATATCTAAAGATTCTTTTTATAACAATCAAATGTGACTCTTTTGGATTTGATTGAAACCTTGCACACAGACATGTAGCAAACATGATGTCTCGCCTACTTGCAGTGAGATAGAGTAGAGAACCAACCATGCCTCTGTAGACTAAGATATCTACTATCTTGCCTTTGACATCTTCATCCAATTTGGTGGCAGTGGCCATGGGTGTCTTTGCAGGTGAGTAGTCTTCTAAGTCAAACTTCTTTAATAAATCCTTGATGTACTTGGTTTGACTGATGAAGATACCATCCTTCCTCTGACTAACTTGCAATCCAAGAAAGAATGTTAACTCTCCCATTATACTCATCTCATATCTGCTTTGCATGAGCTTAGAGAATTTCTCACACAGCTTCTCATTTGTAGAGCTAAATATGATATCATCCACATAGATCTGAACTAGGATAATATCATTACCATGCTTCTTGTAAAACAGTATCTTGTCCAATGTGCCTCTAGTGAATTGATTTTCAAGAAAGAACTGTGATAAAGTGCCATACCATGCCCTTGGAGCCTGCTTAATTCCATACAATGCCTTAAGCAATCTGTAGACAAATTCTGGGAAATGTGGATCCTCAAAGCCAGGTGGTTGTTGCACATAAACTTCTTCTTAAAACTCCCCATTCAGAAATGCACTCTTGACATCCATTTGATAGACTTTAAAGTTTGAATGAGCTGCAAATGCCAAGAAGATTCTGATGGCTTCCAATCTAGCAACAGGAGCAAATGTCTCATCATAGTCAATGCCTTCCTGTTGAGAGTATCCTTTTGCAACCAACCTTGCTTTGTTTCTTACTATTACACCATCTTCATCCATCTTATTCTTCAGAACCCATCTTGTTCCAACAATAGTTCTGTTCTTTGGTGCAGGCACAAGTTCCCATACTTTGTTTCTTTCAAATTGACTCAGCTCCTCTTGCATAGCAATAATCCAATCTGGATCCAATAGTGCATCATCAAGTTTCTTAGGCTCAATCTGAGATAGAAAGCAACCATAGAGACACTCATTTTGAGTTGCTCTCCTAGTTCTCACTCCTGCATTTGGATCTCCAATAATTTGCTCTACAGTGTGTGACCTATCCCATTTCCTTGAGTGCTCAGTTTGATTTCTCAACCTTGATGTTGCTTCATCATCCAAGACATGATCATTTTCATTTCCTCCCCCTGTGAAGTTGCTACTATTCACAGGTGTGTCTTGGATGCTAGTCTCTTTACTATTGGTTGGATCAGATTCTTCTCTTGCTTCATCATTCACTTGATTTTGTTGAACTAGAGTTTCAACTTCAATTTCAATCTCTTCATCAGAATCATCTAGATTTTCAAACTTTAATGGATCTCTATCTTCATCATTGGCTTCTTCTAATCCAGGTAGTTTGTTGTCATCAAATGTCACATCTGTGCTTTCCATAACTTTCTTTTGACTGATGACATAAATTTTGTATGCAATTCTCTCCATAGAATAGCCAAGAAAAATTCCTTCAAATGCCTTTGCATCAAACTTCCCAACATATTCTGAATTGTCTTTCAATACAAAGCATTTTCTTCCAAAAGTATGAACATACTTTAGAGTAGGCTTCTTTCCAGTCATCAAATTGTAAGGTGTCTTTCCAGTGTTTTTGTTGATGAGGGTTCTGTTCTGGATGTAGCATGCAGTGCTCACAGCCTCAGCCCAAAAACATGTAGGCACCTTTGCATCAAGCAACATTGTTCTAGCAGCCTCAATTAGAGTTCTGTTCTTTCTCTCAACTACACCATTTTGTTGTGGAGTCCTTGGAGCTGAGAATTGTTGAGAAATGCCATTCTCTTTGCAGAATGCTTCAAGTAAGGCATTTCTGAACTCTGTTCCATTATCACTTCTCAATGCAATCACACTTGCATTGTTGGCTTTTGCTTCCTTATCGACTTTCTTTATGTGCTCAATGATTACTTGTGGAGCCTCATCCTTTGAAGCTAGAAATTCCACCCATGTATACCTTGTGTAGTCATCAACCATCACTAGGGCATACTTCTTTCTTGAGAGTGACATAATATTGACAGGCCCAAACAAATCCATATGAATTAATTGTAGGGGCTTGGTGATTGATGTCACTGTCTTTGACTTGTGGCTTGACCTTTTCATCTTTCCTTTTTGGCAAGCCTCTGACACCTGCCCGGTGCTGGAAGGTCGGAAGGAGAAGTGTTATAAGCTTTGAATGGAAGCCCCGGTAAATGGCGACAGTGACTCTAACTATCCTAAGGTAGCGAAATTCCTTGTCGCATAAGTAGCGACCTGCACGAATGGTGTAATGACTGCCCCGCTGTCTCCGACATGGACCCGGTGAAATTGAATTCTCCGTGAAGATGCGGAGTACCAACGGCTAGACGGTAAGACCCCGTGCACCTTAACTATAGCTTTGCAGTGACACACACACTCCTTCTTGATAGAATTCAAGTGTGGGCATGCCTCTCACTAACTCTCTTTTGACTAGAGAATTAATGGCCTTGAAGTTCAGGTGTGATAGCTTCTTGTGCCAAAGCCAACAATCTTCATTTGATGCTTTTGAGTAGAAGCAACAAACTTTGTCCTTGTTTGCAAAGTCCATATTGGCTACAAATAGGCTTCCTTTTCTTACTCCAGATAGAGCAAAATCACCAGTCTTCTTGTGGGTGATCAAAGATTCATCTTTGTCAAAATTTACCTTGAATCCTATATCAGTAAACTGACCAACACTTAGCAGATTATGCTTGAGACCCTTGACTAGTGCTACATCTTCAATGATGACATTACCAACTTTTAACTTGCCATATCCCAATGTGTTACCCATGTTATCATCTCCAAAAGCAACCATTGGGCCAGCCTTCTCCTCATATTGTGATAGTTGGGCCATATCACCAGTCATATGATTTGAGCATCCACTGTCCAAAGTCTACATGACCTTCTTTTCACTTTCTTTGCCCTGCAAGCACAAAGGTATTACTTCTTCTTTGGTACCCAAACAAGTTTGGGTCCACTTGGCTTAGAAACAGATTTATCAAAAATAGCATGCTTATCAACTTTCTTAGGACTGGTCTTCTTGTCACTGTTAGAAGTCTTAGAATCTAAATTCTTAGACTTAGTTGACAGAGGTACCTTCCTAACTCTAGGAGGACTTGAAGACTCTGGCCTTGTGTAGTGTGTGTGAATGTTGTGACTGATGCAACCATCCATGAATTGTCTTCTCAAATTAAAACAGCTAGTCATAACGTTCATGTTGCATGGCATACAGTCAAGTTTATCACAGAAAGGTGAATCTCTATGTCTTAAAGGCATAGAACAATCATAGAAAGGCTTAGCTACACTACCAGTTGGTTTCTTGCATGCATGAGTTAAGTGATTAGTGCTAAAACAGTTTTGACAAACTTTCCTAGGGGCATTTAGCACATAAGCATAATTATTATTCTTGTTTATCCTTAGCTTGCCATTTCTGTTTTGTTTCTTATTAGCCACTTTCTTCTCAAATTCATTTTTCCCAGCTGAAACAAACTTCACAAACTTCTCAAGTCTAGGTATACCTCCTACTGGCTTCTTGGCTTTTGCCTTGACACTCTCACTCTTAGAGGAGCTGGTTGTTCACTAGACTATGCCTCATCCTCATCATTCAACATTTGCTTAATGAGTAAGGCATCCTCATCAATTTCAAATGTTGGTTCTTTAAAAATTGGAGACTCGGTCTTTTTCAAAAATGTGAGGCACTTCATCCTAAACAACTATGTCATCTTCAATGACATCATAGCCTTTCCTCTGTTTAAGAGTGCCATAGTCAAGTCCAATGGCAGCCTTGGGTTTAGCTTGGTTTTTCTCATGGTAGGATTGCAGTAGACTAGAGGAGTTCTTAAAGGCTTTCAGTTTGAATTCATTCTCAACTAGTTCATCTCTAAGAGCCTTCTCAACCTGACTAGCACATAGAACCTTATTCTGCAGATATTCAACTTCTTTCTTAAGGTTATCTACTTGTATAGCAGTTAGCTCAAGTTCCTCATTCTTCTTGTTTAACAATTCATTCTTAGCAGACAGTTTGGCAATCTCTTCATTAGCAGCAGTCATACTAGTATGAATATTAAACATTTCAATAGATAGTTATTCAACCATGCATTTATACTCAGAAACAGACATAGCTATGGTAGTGAGAGATGGTACCTGAGAGCCAGATATAGATTGTTCATCCTTGGAATCAGCCATCAAGGCATAGTTGCAGAATTCTTGCTCCTCTCCATCACTATCAGAGTCTTCCCAACACTTCCCTTCAACTATGTAGGCCTTGCCTTGTGTTTGCTTTTTCAGAAGGGCCTCATACTTAGCTTCAAGCTCTAGAAACTCCTTATCCTTCTTTTTATGCTTCTTACATTCACTGGCAAAATGTCGTAGGTCATTGCATCTATAACACCTTACAGATTACCTATCCACATGGCTGGTTTTGAATTTATTCTTGTTTGCTTTCACAGGTGCCTTGCTCTTGTTGAATGAATGGTTTTGGGGTCTAGGTTTGAAGGGTTGGTTCCTTTTGAATCTGATGTTTGGAAACTTTCTGGCCATGAAAGCATATGAAGTGTTTTCCATGCCATTTAGCTCTTCAAGAGTATAGAACTCTTCTTCTTCCTTCTCCTCAATAGGTTCAGTCACTTCACCTTCATTTTCTTCATCATCTACTATCTCTTCTATCCTCAGCTGACTTGTAGATGCTTCTAGGTCTTGAACAGATTTGCTGACAATCAAGGCACATGATGTGTTTACCATTATGCCTTGGTTGGCTTGGATAGCCCTCTTCTGAAGCAACTCATGCTCATGAGTCTTTAAAACCCCATAGAGCACATCATATATGACTTTGTTCAAATCTCTTTCTCTTAGAGAAATGACCCTTTGCTCTAGATGGTTTGGTGAAGACAATAGAAACTTCATGTTCAACTCCTTGGTGCTGTAAACCTTCCCATTCGTTTGTAGCTCAGTCACCAACTTGTGAAACCTTTCAAACATGTCAGTAATGCTTTCCTTGGTCTGAGCCATGAAAGCTTCATACTGTGTGACCAGTATCTGTTTCTTATTTTCTCTAACCTCCCCTGTTCCTTCACATAACACCTCAATATGATCCCACATCTCATTTGCTGTTTTTCAAGAGTCTATGTTAGCAAACATTGACAGTTTTATAGAATCTATAATTAATAACATGAGATGACTGTCGAGAGCAACCATCTCCTTTTCTGTCTCTATCCATTTGGATAGTTCTTTAGCCACATAAGATCTTGGAATGGTTACAGTTCCAACAGTCTTTTCAGGAATCTCCTGTTGTGGAACAAAGGGACCATTCTTGAGTATCTCAGGATATAGAGGGTTAGCAGCTTTGATGAACAACAACATTTTAATATTCCAGAGGTTGTAATTCTCTTTGTCGAACTTAGGGACCTTCACTGTTCCTGTAGTCTTTGGTGTATTCATGATCTTTTTTTGCTTTAAAAAAACAGCCTGCTCTGATACCACTTGCTGAGTATTGAACACACAAGAGAATACAGAGGGGGGTGAATGGATTCTCAAACTTTTCTTCTGATAAGATTTTAGGTGAAGGTTGTTTTAAGGGTTAGAATCTGGTTGTGTAACACAGTGTGTGTTTGTGATTAACAGATTATGTAAGGGCGGAATATAAACAAAAGAACACGATATCACTTTAATCTAATATTGTATTATATAAAGATTTGCTACAATCTGTGAATACAAATGTTAGTATTCTCATCTTCTTTCTCAGAGAGATATTACTTGTAAAAACTATTGATCACTCCGTTTGATACTTGCTAAAGAAGTAGGGTTGTTCACTTATATCACGTGAACAACTTGCTTAAAACAAATAAGGTAGCAAACAAATTTGCTTTCTAATGTGTCTATCCTATTTGAGTAAACATCCAAACTGCTACAGATTTGACTTCTTAGAACTCTGTTTAGATCCACTTCTTTAGCTCTTTGTCTCTTGTACTATCTCTCCAAGCTTCGTTGTAGGCTTTCCAACGTGCTTTACAGTATGTGGTCCATGAAGCATCTTGGCTTGTTGCAGGTTTCTGACTTGTACAATTCTTCAGTATTTTGTCTCCAACATTGTATTCGAGAAGTAACTCTGTTGGTGATTCGAGAACTAGAATTGGCTTAATCGATAACTCTGAGTTCTCGAATACTGTTGAGCTGACATATCGAATCACTTCTCGAATAAGTCTTTTCTCCAAGAATCCTTGAGATATCGAATAGAGCATTTTACTTATCGAATTCCTGAGATATCGAATAGAGCATTTTACTTATCGAATCCCTGAGATATCGAATAGAGCGTTTACTTATCGAATCCCTGAGATATCGAATAGCTTCTTTAGTCCTTGAGATATCGAATGTAGCTTTGACTTGTTGACTCTTAGAGAACTCGAATGATGCTTTGACTTGTTGACTTCTTGAGTTCTCGAATAGAGTATTAGACATGTCGAATCTCTGATTTCTCGAATGAGGCTTTGACTAGTTGACCTCCAGAGATATCGAACACTGTCTTTTGAGATATCGAATTCCTGACTTCTCGAATGCTAGACTTCTCGAATATACCAAACATACTTCTCGAATTGGTACTTAGGCAAATCTTCATTCTCCAAATTCCAACTGTGTTTATTTTGATAGTCTTGGTCTTCAAGCTTGAGGCATGATCCTTGGAACTTCTTTCAAGCATTATTCTCTGACTTTAATTACAGTTACACAGGTAGAATTTGATGCCTGTTATAAGTACTACAACAAGTAGAAACTCTACAACTAGAGGTTCCCTCAGTTAAGAGGTCATGTATGTAATGCAAAGCATTACAGACAATTAGGCTTGTTATTAGATTTATATACAGGCATGCCTCTGTGACTAAAAAATTTTAATATAATAAAATGTGAGACATCTTCGTGAGACGATGTCGAGTAACATTTAAAATATAAATAAACAAATCTAACAATTTTTTGAATTTATTAAATTTTACATAAATTAGTAAAGAAAAAATATTGAATTGTTCTACCCTTAATATTCTATAGTTGATAAAGATGTGATGAAATAATTTTGATCAAATATTAATAATAATTTACATATGACAAAATGCATAATGACATCTAATTAAGATAACATGAGTAATATTCACTCAATATAATTAAGTTATTACATATGGAAAAATGTGAGACGACGATATCGAGTAATATTCTACTAAATAATTAAATTTTATCATACTAAATGAAAATTTTCAAAATTTTGAAAATATTTTAACTATAATCTTTGAATCCCCTTTCAATTAAAGTGGAAATAACTAAATTAAGTACACAAAGTTGATATTTAATTAATGCAATAAATATTAATAAATAAAAATGTACATATTATTTAGTTTTTCTTATTTGATGAATATTGTGGTCAATTTTTTTAAAAACTATTTTCTTAATAATTTAAAATATCTTTTATTTAAATTTTTTGTTATTGATAATAATAATTTTAATATAATAAAATGCGAGACATCGTCGTAAGACGATGTTGAGTAACATTTCAAATATAAATAAGTAAATCTAACAAGTTTTGGAATTAATTAAATTTTACATAGATTAGTAAAGAAAAAATATTGAATTATTCTACCAGTTAATATTCTATACTTGATAAAGATGTGATCAAATATTAATTATAATTTACATATGAAAAAATGCATAATGACATGTAATTAAGATAACATGAGTAATATTCACTCAATAAATTTCCCATCATTGATAATTAAGTTATTACATATGGAAAAATGTGAGACGACACAGTGTTGGATATCGAGTAATCTTCTACTAATTAATTAAATTTTATCATACTAAATGAAAATTTTCAAAATTGTGAAAATATTTTAACTATAATCTTTGAATCCCCTTTCAATTAAAGTTGAAATAACTAAATTAAGTACAAAAAGTTGATATATAATATATTCAAAAAAAAAAGTTGATATCTAATTAATGCAATAAATATTAATAAATAAAAATGTACATATTATATAGTATTTCATATTTGATGAAAATTGTCAATTTTTTTAAAAACTTTTTTCTTAATAATTTAAAATATCTTTAATTTAAATTTTTCGTTGATGATAATAAAAATTTAATATAATAAAATGCGAGATATCGTCGTGAGACGATGTCGAGTAACATTCTACTATATAATTATATAAACTGTATAATTCTACTATGTTATAATTTGCTTTAACTAGCTGTAGTAAAAAAAAAAGTCAACTTAACCAATATAGTAGAATATTATTAAAAAGTATATTGTAAATTGTATTTTATTTAAATAAATGTAAATTTAATTTTTTTATGTCCAAAAACATGTATTAATTCTTTTAAATTAAATAAAAAATAAAATATTACTGATTATTATAAATCATGACTATAAATATTAATATGGAATTTTTATTAAAAAAATCATAATAGCACAATTTATATGTTAAATTAGTCTGAATTAATTTAATAAAATATAAAAAACTAATAAAATTATAAGTAGCTCGCGTAGCGCGGGCAAAGTACCTAGTTCAAATCTTAACAATTAAGCATTTAGAAACCATTTTGAGAATAGTTTTGGAAATTCTAACATTTCTCTTTAAATGAAATTCTCTCTATTTTTTCATTAAAAAAATAATAACTTACATGCAAGAATTTTCCAAACACTTCCTCCCACTTATGAACACTCAACTCATACATATTAATTTACTTATCATATATATATCTTTTTTTAAAGGGTACAATGGTTAATGGACAAGCCCAATAGAACAAAGCCTATATATCCTTTTTTGAAGGGGCACAACGGTTAACGGACTAAGCCCAATAGATCAACCTGAAACAAAACCACACATATTTTATGAATGATCATTTAGAAATGGACAACACCACAACCCTTTCCCAACATATCATTGTTGTAGAGAAGAATCGAACATCTATCCTCGTAATTAGAAGAGGAGAAGCACAACCGCGGAGGGACATGTCACTTATATATACTTATCACATATAGAACATGTTTACCTTCCTTAACATAAGCGACTTATGCAATATAAGTCCATAAAAAATTTATGATTTGTGTTTCGGTGTAATATCCAATAATTTTTAGAATAATAATAATAAAGAATAAGATAATAAAAAGGATTAAAATTAGATAATAAATAGGATTTAAAATTGGTTTTACTTAATTGGGCCTAAAATATGGATCGGATTTTTATACAGATAACTTGTAGGTTTGGACATAGAGTTTTGTAACATTATAAATACATCATATTCTTCTTCTTCATCTTTATTATCAAAATTCGTAGCTCTATTCTTCACACAAATCAGCAGTCTTGTAAAATTCGTAAAAAATTCATCGCAAGTCAGAATTCATTGATTCTAGACTTTTCGGAAAGATCTTTTCGTGCTCTACAACTTTCGTTCTTTAAGATTTTCAAGAAAAAATCATATAGAGGGTCAAAAAGGCTAAATACAGATCTGGTCAGTGTAATCATGAAGTCTTTCAAGATTTTATATGTTTTGCTTCTGAGGGGTTACTACATGTGTTCTTATGTGATTATGTGAATTCTTGATTTACGAAATTGAGGTAAGTAAATATTCGTTGCTCCGTATAGTTGTAAGTAACTATTCGTTGCTCGTATTATTGTAACTATCCGTTGCTCCGTATAAACTTTCCTTTGCTCTACATTATTGTGAAACGTGCTTTGTATTGTTTGATTACATGTGCTCGAATATGTGTTTAAGTTTTCATAAGTATGATTTTGACATGTGATTAATAAGATATTAATTTTTCAGAAATCCTCAGTCTTACTCACGTATCAAATAAGAATAAGATCCCGATCATTGGGAAAATGTGATACATAGAACTAGTTTGCACACATTCTGGAACATATCGATACCTTGTCAAGATTCTGTTTCACTTGACGAGGGACGTAAACTAGCCCCCATCGAATAAGAATAAGATCCCGGTCACTTGGGAAAGTGTGGCATAAAGTATAAGATGTCGGTCACTGGCAAAGTGTAGCGTAAGGTGTGATTTAGGACTGTGGGAATTAAAAGTAAAAGATATAAGATTAAGACTTATTTGTTCGATTCAGAATTTAGATTATGTGAGTTATTGAAAATATTGTGTACATTGATTTGATATTTGTTATAGAATATATATTGTGAATTTTTGTCGTAATTGTTATTGAGTATCTTGTGTGAAATTATGTGATAGATATTATGTGCTACATGTGGAAATCATGTTTTTGAAAATTATAAAAATATTATTTTGAACCGTCGGGCGGTAGTTGCTTGTTGGGCTTCGTAGCTCATTGTTTTAATCAGGTTCGGTATACGATCGAGTTTGGCAGCGTTGGAGTTCGAGGACCTTAGAATTGGGCTAGATTGAATTTTCGATAGATGTTAGCTGCGATTTTGTAATAAGTACCTTTGTAATTGACTTTTGGTTTAATAAATTGTAATTTGTTTTAGTTTTCGATTTAAAATTAATAGTCCGAAAAGTTGGGTTGTTCCAGTTGGTATCCAGAGCAGGCTGTCCTTCGGAGTGTATTAGGTATGGGACTAGTACATTCTCTAGGATGCGATCCTTAGGACTACACATTAGGAATAGATGTATCATGAACTTTTTGGAGTTTAGCACTGTTATGAATTTGGGGACCAAATTCTTTTTAAGGAGGGTAGTATGTAATATCCCGTAATTTTTAGAATAATAATAATAATAATAAACAATAAGAGAATAAAAATGATTAAAATTAGATAATAAATAGGATTTAAAATTGGTTTAGATTAATTGGGCATAAAATATGGATCGGATTTGTATACAGATAACTTGTAGGTTTGGACATAGGGTTTTGTAACATTATAAATACATCATATTCTTCTTCTTCATCTTTATTATCAAAATTCGTATGTCTATTCTTCACACAAATCAGCAGTCTTGTAAAATTTGTAGAAAATTCATCTAGGTCAGAATTCATTGATTTTAGACTTTTTGGAAAGATCTTTTCGTGCTCTACAACTTTCGTTCTTTGAGATTTTCAAGAAAACATCATATAGAGGGTCAAAAAGGCTAAATACAGATCTGGATAAGAAGTACAAGAAGAACTCCCAAACATTTGGCGATCTCAGGTGTGTCGATATCAATGGCGACTCATTATTTTGATGAATCATTTCTTCGGACAGAAGAAGATTATGTAAACACTTACTCGAAATCTTACGTATCGGATTCCGTTGTGGAAGACCCAATTTTTTCTGAAGAATTCTCCATGCGAGATAGAAACTGTTGTGACCAAAATCTTGCATGGGTAAGATTTAGGCCCACTAGAGGATTAGGGTCCAGACCCATGAGGAAAATAAGTGATCTGTCAGGCTTCCAAGGGCTCGTGGCAGCCCTAGGGTTTAGCATGAGCATGGCAGTAAAGAAATGTGTGGCTTAGGGTCCCAAGGGCATCCCCTTGTAGGTGACCTGTAACCATCACCAGTCATCCCGAAGGGCTTCCAGAGTAGCTTCCATGATCGGGGTACCAGAGGGGTTACCGGAGCCAGGCTACCGGCGGTACCCCCAATTCCCATTGGAAACCCAATAATGTTATGAGTTCAGATAAGGACAGCCACCAGATAGAGCTTCCGGAATATCTGCTGCAACTAAGTTACCAGAGCGGGCTACCAGTTGGGCTACCGGGTGGTACCCCTAGTTTCCGCCGGAAGCCTGATTAGGCTGCCAATTCAGATAAGGCAGACCTCCTAATTTTTAGGAACACGTCTATATCACTTAAAAACACTCCTAATCAGATAAATCTTCAGTTATTAGAAGATATATGTCATATATACTTGATTAAATCACATAAAATCATGATAATTCATATATTCTTGATATAAACATCAAGGAATGGGCTTCCAACAGTCCTAACACAGCTTGGTAACGTGATTATATACATCATACACGATTATTATCAAAAATATCAGTCATAATCCCTTCAGAAATGGGATAATTCATCATAGACAACCGAATATATCATAATAGAACTACATATGGGCTTGATCCACTATAAATAGTGGTATGTAGGTAGTTTACGGGATCTCTTAGACACTTTGACACCTCGAGTAAGCATAGAGCATGTATACTCTTGGGTGGCATAACATTATTAGGGTTCTTGGCTGGCCAACGCATCATCTTTGCACGATCCTTGAGCTCTAATCCCATAGATTCAGTCTGATCCTTCCCAGGAAACACATCCCGTGTTCTTCGGTAATCCTACTCGCGAGCCTTTCCGGGCGGCTAGCTATTGATCTCCAACTGCGAGCCTTTCTGGGTGGTTGGACGATTCCGTATTCATTGGCACTATTCCAGCAACAGGCCTCCTAATTTGTTGTGCTAAATTCCTCCCACAACAATTGGCGCCCGAAGGAGGGGCCTCAAAAATCGTCATTTGGAGGAGATATGGTGAGTGACAATTCCGATGGTGATAAGACACCGTCTCAGGATGGTAATGGACGAAACAAAAGTGGCAGTGGTAATGTCAGCAATAAAGACATTATGGACTATTTGGTCACGATGAATGAAAGAGTTAATAGCTTGGAAAAGGGTTCCGAGAAAATGAAAAGATGGCAAAAGAAGTGTAATTCGAAGTCAAAAAAGAAGAACGTGACTCCGACAAGGCTGAATTTTGAGACTGGAGATAATGTTGAGAACAATACTGACTATGTTCAAACTGACGAAGAAGAGGCAAAAGAGCCTGAAGTTGATGAATATGAGGGTGACCAATCGGACAACCCGGAAACCCAGGGTACTGAAGGCTCACCTACTAGAAGCTTGAGTGTTTTTGACAGAATTGGCAAAAAGCTGACCAACAAGGACCTTCGTCACAAGTTGGGTCATACTGGAAACAAAGATCGAAGAGATGGTAATGGGGGTTCCTGTTCGTTCGAAAACTAACTGCGCAAGTGTATGCGGTCACAAGTAATATAATAAATTCGTTCCCACAGAGACTTGGTGTTTGTTCAGAAATAATATTTAAGCAACGACGTATGATTAAACAACAAACTGCTTGAATAAATATCAAAAGGGGGTATTTTTGTATATTTCTAATTGATTAATTAAATTAGTAATATTAAATAATTCGAACTAATTAATTTAATTAAATGAAAATTTATATGTGAGAAAAACATGGGATTCTAATTTCATTATTTATTTCATTTAGAATTGATGCCTTAATTTCAAAGTAATTTTGATAATTTACGAAAGCTAGTCGGGAACACGAAACTAACATAAGCGCCTTTCAGCCTTAACTCATATCAAACCACACGAACATCCACTTAAAAAGATAGAAGTCGCGAGGACACCTTTTATGTTTAGACCCTATATGTCTATAAGATTTGAAAACATAATTGGTTTACGAATAAATTCCTTTATTATGACTACATAGGGTGATGTGAAAAAATCCTATCACTTATCGTAAATGTATATGACAATTACGAACCTATGCTAACATGGCAAATTCTAAATTCCTAAATCCACTTTCGCATTCATTAGAAATTAATAATTTAGACGTTAGCTACGCATCTAATAAATTAAGCGCAACCATATTAGGCAATCTGACTTTTTATCATAATACAAATTATTAAGGCATCGAATTGCTAAATTACGTAAATAAATCCATTAGAATCCCATGACGGCGATTAGTTCATAATTGAACGAATCGTCATCATGGGATTAAATGAAAACATAATAATAATAATAATAATAATAATAATAATAATAATAATAATAATAATAATAATAATAATAATAATAATAATAATAATAATAATAATAATAATAATAATAAATATAATAATAATAATAATAATAATAATAATAATAATAATAATAAACTAAATTAAAAATTGTGATAAATTAAATATGATATTGCAAGAGTTTAGAACGTAGAACCGAAATAGCTTCCAATGAAAGAAAAGAGCATTCCAAATAATCCCCGCAAATTCTTCAACCAAAATAACACTTACACTAAATTTGCAAAAATTAAAAGTGTATAAAAATGAAACTTAAAATTACAAAGGAAATAGAGAGAAAACAAGAGAGGATTTTTCTCTCCAAATTGTTGTGTGTTTTTGAGCTTGAGAACTCACCTATTTATAGCAAAAAATTAGCACACCAATTAATAAAATAAAATTAAGAAGAATTAAAAAGAAATAAAAAGAATGAAAAAGAAATAAAACACAGCTCCTAATTTGATTACACAGCCGAAAGCCAATTCCACAACAACTGCACTAAAATTGCTGTCTCTCGAAGGTCCAGTAAAAACCATTCTCAGGCCCAGCTGTTTGTCACACACGCGCGGAACAGAACCTGCATGGCTGGCGCGTCTCTCCCACGCGTGTGGGAGAGAGTGGAAACAAAAAAAACAATATGCCACCTGTGAAGCTTAGTTAGTATTTTAAATACTTTTTGCCGACTTGACATCTTGCTCTCAACTTTAAGTAAATCAAATTATCATTCTGCCGAAAGCACCATTTTGGGTCCTGGTTTGTTTCGTCAAAATATTTTTAACCCGCACAACTTATAATCTTTAATTAATAAATAATTAATTTAATTAAGAAATTATAAAAATAAATATCTAATATTATTAGATATTTAAAAAAATAATTTTCTAATTAAATAAAATATTTATTAATATAAATAAATCCTTAAATCCTAAGCTGCGGTAAATTGAGGGTCAGAAACCGGACTCCTTTTGCTTAACGAAAAATATATCAATTCCAATCGGGCTTTTCTCTTTAAGAATATATCACTTTCCATCTTTTTGTGATAATTCTATTTTCTCATTGCTCGTCCAGGTGCGAATTACGGCCTCTTGAGGATCTGAAACTGGATTCCTTTTGCGAAACAAAAAATATATCAAATCCAACCGGGATTTCTGCTTTAAGAATATATCACTTTCCATATTCTTGTGATAATTCTATTTTCTCATTGCTCGTTCAGGCGTAAATTACGGCCTGCTGAGGATCTGAAACTGGATTCCTTTTGCTTAACAGAAAATATATCAATTCCAACCGAGATTTCTGCTTTAAGAATATATCACTCATAATTTCTTTATGATAATTCTTTTGGCAACTCTTAATTCCGAATTGGTGCAAAAATTTCACCGTTTTTAGCCTTTTATCGCCACGATACCTAAAGTTGCGAGTTCTGCATAACAAAAACTTAATTAACAAAAAAATGAATTAAAAGACACAACATACTTAAGAAAAACCACCAATCTAGGTCCAATTAGCGGACAATAAGTGGATATAAAATCCACTTATCACACCCCCAAACTTAAACTGATGCTTGTCCTCAAGCGAAAACAGACTCGACTACCTCTAAATGCATTAATGCAAACGATGCAAGGATCCCATAAGCAAAGCAATAACCAATTTAGCAGAGTGTCTCAGAGAATGTGATAACTCCAAATAGAGATCGACTAAATATTAGCATATTAACATTTACAAGTACAGAAACGTGCGTGTGTGCAATACTCATCAGAATTACTCTTAGCACTAGATCAAAACCATACATATTCTTCGTCAAACAATCACAAGTTTATAAATAGAATGGACGCTAGACACTTCATAACCTAGAAACACCTCCATCATCATTTGAGTTCGACAGGAATTCATGCTTTATTAACAACTATGACGCATAATACTATACACAACACACATGCTTATTTGACCGTGCAATGGATGAGACCCCAAAAGGCTTATACAATAATACCCATGTAGCGAGCGTTAGGTCAGTGGATCCCAGACTATAAAAGCCTTAGGTCACTAGGCACAAAGTCCCCTCGTACTTAATTGCTCGAGTTTTAAAGAGCTCACCCTGGCCAACTCTGCATATTCACATTCTCATAAACACTCTTTTTTTTTTCTTTTTTTTTTTTGCAATCTGGAATGAGAATTCTCAATTCCAACCCTAGACTACTCATATAAATATGAGCTGGCTACTAGCCAATTGACACCTATCCATTATTAACAAATTACTAGCATGAAATTCCTGGTTTCCCCCAAACTTAGAATTTAGTGCTCCTACGCCATCAAGGGAATAAAGAAAATTCTGAATATAATCAGGTGATTAAATTTCAACAACCAAACCAGCATGACCTTAACCTAGCCCAAAAGTAACCGAAGAGTTGTGTAAGATTGTGTTTCTGTAACATGCACGTCAATTCATAAGTATTTAAATCAGCCCTCTCTCCATTATTATCACACTCAAATTCATCACTGACTACTAAACGGAACCACCAAGCGCTACGGGATCAAGGAAAATATGCAGTGCAACTAATCAAGAATATGCAATTTTTTTATATATTTTTTTTACATGATATAATATGAATTATATGAAATTATACTAGCATGGTGTATTATGAATTACATGAAACTATATGCAATATTATGACTCGATTAATCAAATATCCTAAATCACCCCCAAACTTAAATTATTCAATGTCCTCATTGAAGGTATAGATAAAGGATAAAAGAGAACTCCCCTAACTGTCGGCATCGTGACCCTCCTCGGGTAGTGAATCATGTGGTGGAAATGCTGCATTAGCTCCAAATGGAGGCTAGCCTACCTCGACTGAAACGAGTTCCTGCAACTCGCCAATGTCCTGCAAACTTGAAATAATACTAAACAAAATCACACAAAATCAAACCACACATAAAAACACCAAACCTATGGGTTGCCTCCCATGAAGCGCTGTCGTTAACGTCATTTAGCCGGACAAATATGATTCAAATAATGGTGGCTCGAAGATCACATTCGACTTGTCCTTGTTTGAGGGACCATTCACCCATTGTCTGACAATCTTCTTGCTATCTTCCCACATCTTTTCTATCTCAAATTTCACCTTAACTTTTCCTCCAATCGATTTCTTCTTTTTCTTCTTCACATCTCTAAGGTGTTTATGCTTCACAATCGACTGATAAGAACACTCTTCTACCTCATCATCCATGATCCACCTTCTTAACACATTATCCTGACATACTTTAAAAATCACCAACTCATCATTCAGAAGGACATACTTCAAATGGGATGGAAGTTTTCCGAGCTTGACATTCGAGAGCTCTCGAATTGAAGAACTGTCAATGGAATCACTGATGTGATGCTTCAGCATGTGCGTGTCCGACTCTTCGCCCAACAACTGATCCAACTTCTTTCTCTGACCCGTATCAACCGTATCCACACTGAAACACTCTTCATCCTCTGTCGGAAATTTCATGGCCTTGAACACATTAAAGGTGACATTATGATCTTGCACCCTCATTGTGAGTTCCCCTTTCTGCACATCGATCAAAGTACGACCCGTAGCTAGAAAAGGCCTTTCCAGGATTATAGGAATCTTCTTGTCTTCTTCGAAATCTAGAATCACAAAATCGGCAGGAAATATGAGCTTATCAACCTTCACCAAGACATCCTCTACTATACCCCTCGGATAAGTAATTGATCGATCAGCCAACTGCAAAGAGATGTTAGTTGTCTTTGGCTCCGGCAACCCAAGTTGCTTGAAAACTGACAAGGGCATGAGATTAATGCTAGCTCCCAAATCACATAAGCATCTGTCAAAAGACAACTTCCCAATGGTGCATGGAATTGTAAAGCTTCCTGGATCCTTAAGTTTAGGAGGCAATTTCTGTTGCAACACCACACTGCACTCCTCTGTCAATGCCACTGTTTCAAATTCTTCCAACCTTAACTTTCGTGACAAAATATCCTTCATGAACTTTGCATATCTCGGCATCTGCTCCAATGCTTCAACAAAAGGAATGTTGATGGACAGTTTCTTGAAGACATCCATAAACTTTTGAAACTGTTTTTCATGACCTTGTTTCTGCAAGCGTTGAGGATATGGAGGAGGAGGATAGATCTGATTCACCAAATTCTGCTTCGGAGGAGAGTTTTCAGCAGAATTTTGCTTTTGAAGTCTTTTTGGGAATGGCGGGGGTGGATATATTTGATTGCTCTCTGTAGACTGTTTTGGAGTAGATTTTTCAACAAAGGTTTTGCCGTTTTCTGTTTCGCCATCCAACTGATCAGCTGCCAATTCAGAATTTGCCTTTTCTTTATCTGGAGACGCCTCCACCTGTTGTATCTTGATTTCTTCGTCTTCCTCAGCTGCTGATTTTTGATCCCTCGTGACTTTTCCATATCTCAAAGTAACTGCATTGACCTGCTCCTTACCATCTCTCCTGGATGGATTAGTCTCAGTGTCACTAGGAAGCGTACCTTGTGGCCTATTCAACATAGCACTTGCAAGCTGACCCATTTGATTCTCCAAGGTCTTTTGAGAAACTACCAGGCTTTTAATCATTAGCCTCAACTCATCCATTTCTGACTTTTCATTAGAAGGTTGCCCCGCATTGGCCTGGGGTTGTTGATGAAATCCTGGAGGTTGATATGGTTGCCTTGGAGCATACGGCTGCTGCATTCCCGAAGGGTTGAACTGTCTACCCCCAAACTGCTGATTAGGAGGAGGATAAGATGATTGATACATGTTGTTCTGACTATTACCCCAGCTAAAATTAGGGTGATTCCTGTTGTTGGGATGATATGTGTTAGGCACTGGCTGTTGTGGCTTTTGGAAATTGCTCACGAACTGAGCTGATTCATTAGAAATGGCACATTGACGAGTGTCATGTCCACCTGCACATAACTCACAGACGCTAGCAACCTGTTGCACCCCAAGATTAGCCCAAGAATCTACCTTCCTGATTAGAGCTTCTAACTGAGCTGTTAGAGCTGTAGTTGCATCCACCTCAAGAACCCCTGCTACCTTGTGCTGTTGAAGTCTCTGTGAAGGATACTAGTACTCGTTCGATGCCATCATCTCGATCAGATCATAGGCTTCTTCATAGCTCTTAGCCCAAAGAGCACCTCCAGAAGCTGCATCTACCATAGTCCTAGACTGACCTCCCAGTCCATTGTAGAAGCTATTTATGACCATCCATTCTGGCATTCCGTGATGGAGGCATTTTCTGAGCATCTCCTTATAATGCTCCCAAGATTCACACAATGACTCACCCTGTGCCTGAGCAAACTGAGCAATAGCATTCCTCATGGCAGCTGTTTTCGCCATAGGAAAGAATTTCGAGAGAAATTTTTGTGCAAGCTCATCCCAAGTAGTGATAGATCCAGCCGGTAAAGAATGTAACCAGCCTTTAGCTTTGTCCCTTAAAGAGAAAGGGAAGAGTCTCAGCTTCACAGCATCATCAGAAACACCATTGAACTTGAAGGTGTCACAGATTTCGATGAAATTCCTAATATGCATATTAGGATCCTCTGTTGCACCACCCCCAAACTGCACTGTGTTATGCACAATTTGGATAGTCCCAGGCTTAATCTCGAAAGTATTTGCTGCGATAGCTGGCCTGATGATGCTGGACTGTATATCATTGATCTTTGGCCTAGAATATTCCATGAGTGCCTTTGGTTGCACCGGTGGATGAGCATTAGCAATAGCCTCGTCCATTCTGAAAAGAGTAGCTTCTTCCGGTAGTAGGATTACCTCGCTTAGTCTTTCCAACTCCGCTTGAGCTCTAGCTTTAGATCGTGTTAGCATGCACGTTCAAGTACCTGAGTACAAAGAGCAGAAAGACACGAGATAAAAAGTAAACAAAAATAAATTCAAGTCAGTTAAGTTTAACCTCCGTTGATGTTAAACACTAATTCTGAAAATAACACCGAAGTCCCCGGCAGCGGCGCCAAAAACTTGTTCGTTCGAAAACTAACTGCGCAAGTGTACGCGGTCACAAGTAATATAATAAATTCGTTCCCACAGAGACTTGGTGTTTGTTCAGAAATAATATTTAAGCAACGACGTATGATTAAACAACAAACTGCTTGAATAAATATCAAAAGGGGGTATTTTTGTATATTTCTAATTGATTAATTAAATTAGTAATATTAAATAATTCGAACTAATTAATTTAATTAAATGAAAATTTAAATGTGAGAAAAACATGGGATTCTAATTTCATTATTTATTTCATTTAGAATTGATGCCTTAATTTCAAAGTAATTTTGATAATTTACGAAAGCTAGCCGGGAACACGAAACTAACATAAGCGCCTTTCAGCCTTAACTCATATCAAACCACACGAACATCCACTTAAAAAGATAGAAGTCGCGAGGACACCTTTTATGTTTAGACCCTATATGTCTATAAGATTTGAAAACATAATTGGTTTACGAATAAATTCCTTTATTATGACTACATAGGGTGATGTGAAAAAATCCTTTCACTTATCGTAAATGTATATGACAATTACGAACCTATGCTAACATGGCAAATTCTAAATTCCTAAATCCACTTTCGCATTCATTAGGAATTAATAATTTAGACGTTAGCTACGCATCTAATAAATTAAGCGCAACCATATTAGGCAATCTGACTTTTTATCATAATACAAATTATTAAGGCATCGAATTGCTAAATTACGTAAATAAATCCATTAGAATCCCATGACGGCGATTAGTTCATAATTGAACGAATCGTCATCATGGGATTAAATGAAAACATAATAATAATAATAATAATAATAATAATAATAATAATAATAATAATAATAATAATAATAATAATAATAATAATAATAATAATAAATATAATAATAATAATAATAATAATAATAATAATAAACTAAATTAAAAATTGCGATAAATTAAATATGATATTGCAAGAGTTTAGAACGTAGAACCGAAATAGCTTCCAATGAAAGAAAAGAGCATTCCAAATAATCCCCGCAAATTCTTCAACCAAAATAACACTTACACTAAATTTGCAAAAATTAAAAGTGTATAAAAATGAAACTTAAAATTACAAAGGAAATAGAGAGAAAACAAGAGAGGATTTTTCTCTCCAAATTGTTGTGTGTTTTTGAGCTTGAGAACTCACCTATTTATAGCAAAAAATTAGCACACCAATTAATAAAATAAAATTAAGAAGAATTAAAAAGAAATAAAAAGAATGAAAAAGAAATAAAACACAGCTCCTAATTTGATTACACAGCCGAAAGCCAATTCCACAACAACTGCACTAAAATTGCTGTCTCTCGAAGGTCTAGTAAAAACCATTCTCAGGCCCAGCTGTTTGTCACACACGCGCGGAACAGAACCTGCATGGCTGGCGCGTCTCTCCCACGCGTGTGGGAGAGAGTGGAAACAAAAAAAACAATATGCCACCTGTGAAGCTTAGTTAGTATTTTAAATATTTTTTGCCGACTTGACATCTTGCTCTCAACTTTAAGTAAATCAAATTATCATTCTGCCGAAAGCACCATTTTGGGTCCTGTTTTGTTTCGTCAAAATATTTTTAACCCGCACAACTTATAATCTTTAATTAATAAATAATTAATTTAATTAAGAAATTATAAAAATAAATATCTAATATTATTAGATATTTAAAAAAATAATTTTCTAATTAAATAAAATATTTATTAATATAAATAAATCCTTAAATCCTAAGCTGCGGTAAATTGAGGGTCAGAAACCGGACTCCTTTTGCTTAACGAAAAATATATCAATTCCAATCGGGCTTTTCTCTTTAAGAATATATCACTTTCCATCTTTTTGTGATAATTCTATTTTCTCATTGCTCGTCCAGGTGCGAATTACGGCCTCTTGAGGATCTGAAACTGGATTCCTTTTGCGAAACAAAAAATATATCAAATCCAACCGGGATTTCTGCTTTAAGAATATATCACTTTCCATATTCTTGTGATAATTCTATTTTCTCATTGCTCGTTCAGGCGTAAATTACGGCCTGCTGAGGATCTGAAACTGGATTCCTTTTGTTTAACAGAAAATATATCAATTCCAACCGAGATTTCTGCTTTAAGAATATATCACTCATAATTTCTTTATGATAATTCTTTTGGCAACTCTTAATTCCGAATTGGTGCAAAAATTTCACCGTTTTTAGCCTTTTATCGCCACGATACCTAAAGTTGCGAGTTCTGCATAACAAAAACTTAATTAACAAAAAAATGAATTAAAAGACACAACATACTTAAGAAAAACCACCAATCTAGGTCCAATTAGCGGACAATAAGTGGATATAAAATTCACTTATCACACCCCCAAACTTAAACTGATGCTTGTCCTCAAGCGAAAACAGACTCGACTACCTCTAAATGCATTAATGCAAACGATGCAAGGATCCCATAAGCAAAGCAATAACCAATTTAGCAGAGTGTCTCAGAGAATGTGATAACTCCAAATAGAGATCGACTAAATATTAGCATATTAACATTTACAAGTACAGAAACGTGCGTGTGTGCAATACTCATCAGAATTACTCTTAGCACTAGATCAAAACCATACATATTCTTCGTCAAACAATCACAAGTTTATAAATAGAATGGACGCTAGACACTTCATAACCTAGAAACACCTCCATCATCATTTGAGTTCGACAGGAATTCATGCTTTATTAACAACTATGACGCATAATACTATACACAACACACATGCTTATTTGACCGTGCAATGGATGAGACCCCAAAAGGCTTATACAATAATACCCATGTAGCGAGCGTTAGGTCAGTGGATCCCAGACTATAAAAGCCTTAGGTCACTAGGCACAAAGTCCCCTCGTACTTAATTGCTCGAGTTTTAAAGAGCTCACCCTGGCCAACTCTGCATATTCACATTCTCATAAACACTCTTTTTTTTTTCTTTTTTTTTTTTGCAATCTGGAATGAGAATTCTCAATTCCAACCCTAGACTACTCATATAAATATGAGCTGGCTACTAGCCAATTGACACCTATCCATTATTAACAAATTACTAGCATGAAATTCCTGGTTTCCCCCAAACTTAGAATTTAGTGCTCCTACGCCATCAAGGGAATAAAGAAAATTCTGAATATAATCAGGTGATTAAATTTCAACAACCAAACCAGCATGACCTTAACCTAGCCCAAAAGTAACCGAAGAGTTGTGTAAGATTGTGTTTCTGTAACATGCACGTCAATTCATAAGTATTTAAATCAGCCCTCTCTCCATTATTATCACACTCAAATTCATCACTGACTACTAAACGGAACCACCAAGCGCTACGGGATCAAGGAAAATATGCAATGCAACTAATCAAGAATATGCAATTTTTTTATTTTTTTTTACATGATATAATATGAATTATATGAAATTATACTAGCATGGTGTATTATGAATTACATGAAACTATATGCAATATTATGACTCGATTAATCAAATATCCTAAATCACCCCCAAACTTAAATTATTCAATGTCCTCATTGAAGGTATAGATAAAGGATAAAAGAGAACTCCCCTAACTGTCGGCATCGTGACCCTCCTCGGGTAGTGAATCATGTGGTGGAAATGCTGCATTAGCTCCAAATGGAGGCTAGCCTACCTCGACTGAAACGAGTTCCTGCAACTCGCCAATGTCCTGCAAACTTGAAATAATACTAAACAAAATCACACAAAATCAAACCACACATAAAAACACCAAACCTATGGGTTGCCTCCCATGAAGCGCTGTCGTTAACGTCATTTAGCCGGACAAATATGATTCAAATAATGGTGGCTCGAAGATCACATTCGACTTGTCCTTGTTTGAGGGACCATTCACCCATTGTCTGACAATCTTCTTGCTATCTTCCCACATCTTTTCTATCTCAAATTTCACCTTAACTTTTCCTCCAATCGATTTCTTCTTTTTCTTCTTCACACCTCTAAGGTGTTTATGCTTCACAGTCGACTGATAAGAACCCTCTTCTACCTCATCATCCATGATCCACCTTCTTAACACATTATCCTGACATACTTTAAAAATCACCAACTCATCATTCAGAAGGACATACTTCAAATGGGATGGAAGTTTTCCGAGCTTGACATTCGAGAGCTCTCAAATTGAAGAACTGTCAATGGAATCACTGATGTGATGCTTCAGCATGTGCGTGTCCGACTCTTCGCCCAACAACTGATCCAACTTCTTTCTCTGACCCGTATCAACCGTATCCACACTGAAACACTCTTCATCCTCTGTCGGAAATTTCATGGCCTTGAACACATTAAAGGTGACATTATGATCTTGCACCCTCATTGTGAGTTCCCCTTTCTGCACATCGATCAAAGTACGACCCGTAGCTAGAAAAGGCCTTTCCAGGATTATAGGAATCTTCTTGTCTTCTTCGAAATCTAGAATCACAAAATCGGCAGGAAATATGAGCTTATCAACCTTCACCAAGACATCCTCTACTATACCCCTCGGATAAGTAATTGATCGATCAGCCAACTGCAAAGAGATGTTAGTTGTCTTTGGCTCCGGCAACCCAAGTTGCTTGAAAACTGACAAGGGCATGAGATTAATGCTAGCTCCCAAATCACATAAGCATCTGTCAAAAGACAACTTCCCAATGGTGCATGGAATTGTAAAGCTTCCTGGATCCTTAAGTTTAGGAGGCAATTTCTGTTGCAACACCGCACTGCACTCCTCTGTCAATGCCACTGTTTCAAATTCTTCCAACCTTATCTTTCTTGACAAAATATCCTTCATGAACTTTGCATATCTCGGCATCTGCTCCAATGCTTCAACAAAAGGAATGTTGATGGACAGTTTCTTGAAGACATCCATAAACTTTTGAAACTGTTTTTCATGACCTTGTTTCTGCAAGCGTTGAGGATATGGAGGAGGAGGATAGATCTGATTCACCAAATTCTGCTTCGGAGGAGAGTTTTCAGCAGAATTTTGCTTTTGAAGTCTTTTTGGGAATGGCGGGGGTGGATATATTTGATTGCTCTCTGTAGACTGTTTTGGAGTAGATTTTTCAACAAAGGTTTTGCCGTTTTCTGTTTCGCCATCCAACTGATCAGCTGCCAATTCAGAATTTGCCTTTTCTTTATCTGGAGACGCCTCCACCTGTTGTATCTTGATTTCTTCGTCTTCCTCAGCTGCTGATTTTTTATCCCTCGTGACTTTTCCATATCTCAAAGTAACTGCATTGACCTGCTCCTTACCATCTCTCCTGGATGGATTAGTCTCAGTGTCACTAGGAAGTGTACCTTGTGGCCTATTCAACATAGCACTTGCAAGCTGACCCATTTGATTCTCCAAGGTCTTTTGAGAAACTACCAGGCTTTTAATCATTAGCCTCAACTCATCCATTTCTGACTTTTCATTAGAAGGTTGCCCCGCATTGGCCTGGGGTTGTTGATGAAATCCTGGAGGTTGATATGGTTGCCTTGGAGCATACGGCTGCTGCATTCCCGAAGGGTTGAACTGTCTACCCCCAAACTGCTGATTAGGAGGAGGATAAGATGATTGATACATGTTGTTCTGACTATTACCCCAGCTAAAATTAGGGTGATTCCTGTTGTTGGGATGATATGTGTTAGGCACTGGCTGTTGTGGCTTTTGGAAATTGCTCACGAACTGAGCTGATTCATTAGAAATGGCACATTGACGAGTGTCATGTCCACCTGCACATAACTCACAGACGCTAGCAACCTGTTGCACCCCAAGATTAGCCCAAGAATCTACCTTCCTGATTAGAGCTTCTAACTGAGCTGTTAGAGCTGTAGTTGCATCCACCTCAAGAACCCCTGCTACCTTGTGCTGTTGAAGTCTCTGTGAAGGATACTAGTACTCGTTCGATGCCATCATCTCGATCAGATCATAGGCTTCTTCATAGCTCTTAGCCCAAAGAGCACCTCCAGAAGCTGCATCTACCATAGTCCTAGACTGACCTCCCAGTCCATTGTAGAAGCTATTTATGACCATCCATTCTGGCATTCCGTGATGGAGGCATTTTCTGAGCATCTCCTTATAATGCTCCCAAGATTCACACAATGACTCACCCTGTGCCTGAGCAAACTGAGCAATAGCATTCCTCATGGCAGCTGTTTTCGCTATAGGAAAGAATTTCGAGAGAAATTTTTGTGCAAGCTCATCCCAAGTAGTGATAGATCCAGCCGGTAAAGAATGTAACCAGCCTTTAGCTTTGTCCCTTAAAGAGAAAGGGAAGAGTCTCAGCTTCACAGCATCATCAGAAACACCATTGAACTTGAAGGTGTCACAGATTTCGATGAAATTCCTAATATGCATATTAGGATCCTCTGTTGCACCACCCCCAAACTGCACTGTGTTATGCACCATTTGGATAGTCCCAGGCTTAATCTCGAAAGTATTTGCTGCGATAGCTGGCCTGATGATGCTGGACTGTATATCATTGATCTTTGACCTAGAATATTCCATGAGTGCTTTTGGTTGCACCGGTGGATGAGCATTAGCAATAGCCTCGTCCATTCTGAAAAGAGTAGCTTCTTCCGGTAGTAGGATTACCTCGCTTAGTCTTTCCAACTCCGCTTGAGCTCTAGCTTTAGATCGTGTTAGCATGCACGTTCAAGTACCTGAGTACAAAGAGCAGAAAGACACGAGATAAAAAGTAAACAAAAATAAATTCAAGTCAGTTAAGTTTAACCTCCGTTGATGTTAAACACTAATTCTGAAAATAACACCGAAGTCCCCGACAGCGGCGCCAAAAACTTGTTCGTTCGAAAACTAACTGCGCAAGTGTACGCGGTCACAAGTAATATAATAAATTCGTTCCCACAGAGACTTGGTGTTTGTTCAGAAATAATATTTAAGCAACGACGTATGATTAAACAACAAACTGCTTGAATAAATATCAAAAGGGGGTATTTTTGTATATTTCTAATTGATTAATTAAATTAGTAATATTAAATAATTCGAACTAATTAATTTAATTAAATGAAAATTTATATGTGAGAAAAACATGGGATTCTAATTTCATTTAGAATTGATGCTTTAATTTCAAAGTAATTTTGATAATTTACGAAAGCTAGTCGGGAACACGAAACTAACATAAGCGTCTTTCAGCCTTAACTCATATCAAACCACACGAACATCCACTTAAAAAGATAGAAGTCGCGAGGACACCTTTTATGTTTAGACCCTATATGTCTATAAGATTTGAAAACATAATTGGTTTACGAATAAATTCCTTTATTATGACTACATAGGGTGATGTGAAAAAATCCTATCACTTATCGTAAATGTATATGACAATTACGAACCTATGCTTACATGGCAAATTCTAAATTCCTAAATCCACTTTCGCATTCATTAGGAATTAATAATTTAGACGTTAGCTACGCATCTAATAAATTAAGCGCAACCATATTAGGCAATCTGACTTTTTATCATAATACAAATTATTAAGGCATCGAATTGCTAAATTACGTAAATAAATCCATTAGAATCCCATGACGGCGATTAGTTCATAATTGAACGAATCGTCATCATGGGATTAAATGAAAACATAATAATAATAATAATAATAATAATAATAATAATAATAATAATAATAATAATAATAAAAATAATAATAATAATAATAATATTAATAATAAATATAAATAATAATAATAAATATAATAATAATAATAATAATAATAATAATAAACTAAATTAAAAATTGCGATAAATTAAATATGAAATTGCAAGAGTTTAGAACGTAGAACCGAAATAGCTTCCAATGAAAGAAAAGAGCATTCCAAATAATCCCCGCAAATTCTTCAGCCAAAATAACACTTACACTAAATTTGCAAAAATTAAAAGTGTATAAAAATGAAACTTAAAATTACAAAGGAAATAGAGAGAAAACAAGAGAGGATTTTTCTCTCCAAATTGTTGTGTGTTTTTGAGCTTGAGAACTCACCTATTTATAGCAAAAAATTAGCACACCAATTAATAAAATAAAATTAAGAAGAATTAAAAAGAAATAAAAAGAAATAAAAAGAAATAAAACACAGCTCCTAATTTGATTACACAGCCGAAAGCCAATTCCACAACAACTGCACTAAAATTGCTGTCTCTCGAAGGTCCAGTAAAAACCATTCTCAGGCCCAGCTGTTTGTCACACACGCGCGGAACAGAACCTGCATGGCTGGCGCGTCTCTCCCACGCGTGAGGGAGAGAGTGGAAACAAAAAAAACAATATGCCACCTGTGAAGCTTAGTTAGTATTTTAAATACTTTTTGCCGACTTGACATCTTGCTCTCAACTTTAAGTAAATCAAATTATCATTCTGCCGAAAGCACCATTTTGGGTCCTGTTTTGTTTCGTCAAAATATTTTTAACCCGCACAACTTATAATCTTTAATTAATAAATAATTAATTTAATTGAGAAATTATAAAAGTAAATATCTAATATTATTAGATATTTAAAAATATAATTTTCTAATTAAATAAAATATTTATTAATATAAATAAATCCTTAAATCCTAAGCTGCGGTAAATTTAGGGTCAGAAACCGGACTCCTTTTGCTTAACGAAAAATATATCAATTCCAATCGGGCTTTTCTCTTTAAGAATATATCACTTTCCATCTTTTTTTGATAATTCTATTTTCTCATTGCTCGTCCAGGTGCGAATTACGGCCTCTTGAGGATCTGAAACTGGATTCCTTTTGCGAAACAAAAAATATATCAAATCCAACCGGGATTTCTGCTTTAAGAATATATCACTTTCCATATTCTTGTGATAATTCTATTTTCTCCTTGCTCGTTCAGGCGTAAATTACGGCCTGTTGAGGATCTGAAACTGGATTCCTTTTGCTTAACAGAAAATATATCAATTCCAACCGGGATTTCTGCTTTAAGAATATATCACTCAGAATGATAATTCTTTTGGCAACTCTTAATTCCGAATTGGTGCAAAATTTCACCGTTTTTAGCCTTTTATCGCCACGATACCTAAAGTTGCGAGTTCTGCATAACAAAAACTTAATTAACAAAAAAATGAATTAAAAGACACAACATACTTAAGAAAAACCACCAATCTAGGTCCAATTAGCGGACAATAAGTGGATATAAAATCCACTTATCAGTTCCCTAACACAGGGTTTCCGGGAGCGCAGAGAGAGATCCCATTTGGTACCTCCAAGAAGTACTTCTAGGAGGTCCAAATCTGATGGCAAGAGGAGTTACAGACAAAATGGTCACTCTTCTCGAAATAGAAGCAGGAGATCACGCTCTACCAGGGTCCCTACTGGTGAGGGTACCGAACAGGATTCCAGCTCTCATCAGAGCTTGGCTCCCAAGAAGAGTAAGACAACGTATGAGGATGATGATTCTGGAAGTGATATGTTTTCAGATGGTGAGAATGGATAATTCAAAATGTCTGACTGGAAGAAAGCCTTGGAAAAAATCAAGGAGGAGCAAAAGTTCAAATCTGGAGTCATTTCTGGCTCCCCATTTTCAGCGAAAGTGAAGAAGGCACCCTTGCCAAGGTTCTTCAAGATGAATACAGATTTGAAATTTAATGGTAACTCAGACCCTGTTGAGTACTTGAGCCGTTTTAATACTGAGATGGATGTGTATCAAGTGGAGGACTTGGCAAGGTGCAGGTTACTAGCCTCCACTCTGAGTGGGAATGCCCACCAATGGTTTAAAAGATTGGCCAAAGGGTCTATTAAATCCTGGAGGAGGATGGGAGACCAATTTATCTCTCAATTCAGGGCTACCGTAGCATATGCCCCACCAGTCAATACTTTAGCTAATATCAAGCCAGATCCACATGAAACTTTAGGGCAATACTTCAAAATGTTTAATGAGCAAGTGCCAAAAGTGAAGAAGGCTTCTGATGAAACTCTAAAGAATTTCCTGATAGCTGGGGTTAGGCCGGGAACTGAGTTTTGGAAAGAGTTGCAAACTGGAGAGCCTGCAACACTAGCTGAGTTCTACCAACAGGCGAAACGCCACAAGGTGATTGAGGAGTCAATGGCAAAGTTATCCAAAGATTCCAATTCTAGGGGTTGGAACAGGAACAAGAGAAATCGTTCTTAAAGTCCTAAAAGGGATTCCTTCAGTTTCTTCACTGAAGCCTGCAACGTGTCCACCTGCAATGTCGGCTCTTTCACTTCGGTAGCATGGACTGCTGCCCACTCCTCCCTATCCTTATCTTGATCAGACACCCGCTTGCTCAACTTATCATTTTCCTTGGATGAAATCGTCAAATCACCCTTCAATTTCTTGACAGCATCTGACAACTTCTTCTTCTCATCCTCTGCAGCTTGCATATCAATCTTCAACTGCTTGACCTCTTCCCGCAACCTCATGTCACCCCGAGTGGCCAAGGCAAGTTGGTTGGAGAGCTTGAGTTGGTGAAAGAAACTCTCACCCGCCAAGAACAACATAGACCTTGCAGCATCGGAAGTCTTCTGTTTAACCCATCCAGCTATTGTTTCCAGGGGTATCTGCCCACCACACATGCGATAAAACTGTTCCACATCGCTCGTGGGGGATCCTTGCTAAGAAACCTTGGCTCTTTTGGAAGATCTAGTCTCGGGAGTGAATTTCAAACTCCCGGAAGCCTGGGAAAGTCTGCGTTTTTCAGTAGCTGAGAGCTCTGCCTTAATGGATGCAGAAGCCGGGACCCTAGAAACCGGAGTGGAGGCAATAGGGGTCTCCATCATAAGTAGTTCATCCTCAGGAAACAAATCTTCATATTTATCAGATGGTTTAATAAAGGACGGCACGAATCCTGACATACCTGAAATGATGGAACATTAGAGATGTTAGTAACCATAACACATATTTATATGAAGAAATATCAGGCTATCGATAGGGCTACCGGAGCTAGGCTTCCGGGTACAGATGAATACATGAGTATGGGAAAGGCAATAATTACTACACAGTTTGGAAACACATACATAAGAAAGCCTATAGAGATACTGATAATAGTGAATATCTATAAATAGAGAAATATGACGTATTGGGTGAAAACGAGTGTGCAAGTAAAAAGTATAGGAAGTTGCAGCCCGGCACACCGGAAGGGGGGCCGGTGGAAGCCCCACCTCTCCTCTCACGCTTCTTGTTGGTACCTTGAGGCTTGGGCTCTCTTTCCAACCCTTCCTTAAACTCCATCTCATGAGCAGGAGATGGGGGAGCCACGGGTCTCGAGAACCCCAATCTCACCAAAGTCTCTGGGGTTAACAAACTCTCCCCGTCTCTCAGCGAGCCTGCCAGCTTCATGATTTTCTTAGCCCTTTTCCCTTCACTCCCCTGTAGGGAGGTTTGTGTTGGGATCCCTAAACAATACAATAAGAAAAATGAAGGACGGATCAAAAAAGAAGGTGATTCAACTAGGGCTACCAATAATGTGTGGGGGTACCGGATGCTTACCCGGAGTCAGGTTCCATTCCTTTCTCACTTCCTCACAGTCATAACAATATAAAAACATCTCCAGCCAGTCATACATTCCCCGCTTATTCCCCTTTATACATCCACCTTGTATGTTGTTCCAAGAAGTGAGGTAAAAGATACCTACCTTCCACCCCACATCTTTTAACTGATAAAAATACCCCAGTTCTCTTGCAGTGAGAGGAACAGAAAAGACTTGGTCATAGAGGATGTACATACAGGATGCCACCCTGAAAGAGTTAGGGGTCAGATGCATAGGTACAATCTCGTAGAAGGTGAGCAACTCAACAAAAAAATGGATGCAAGGGAAGAGAGAATCCAAGCTTGAAGAATGAAGCGGATAGGACTGCGTTGAGTACGGATTGGTCGGGTTCAAAATTATCGAATCTGTGGCACCTCTCACCATCACTGGGTATCACCAGGTTACACCCCGGATTGCACAACTCAAGTAGCCTTTCAAGTCTATCAGTATTCATAGTAGAATCTAAATTTTCACAAGATGGAACAAAGCCTGCAGGGACATGGGGCTTCCGTTCGACCTCCATCACCAACCTAACTTCAATATTTTCTTCTTCATCCAGCAAGTCTGTATTATCAAAAAATGGCTGCTCAGCCTCATTCCAGAATCCCTCATCTAATTTTTCTTCTTCATCCGTGTTTGAACTTAGATAAATCCTAACAATACCCTCATTATCAAAGTTTGATGAACCAGCCTCCAAGGAGGGGTCAAAATGCCTACTTATGATCTCAACCTCAAGAGGATTTATGACTTCAACTCAAGAACAGGTCCGAGAACTAACGGATAGCTTGGATTGCAGCAAGGGTTGATGGAGGAGCACCTCATTAAGGTGGGTTGACCCAGAATCCGAGGGCTCACCAGAAATGGGTGACAAGTTACCCACGTACTGTGATGAGCCTCCCGAGATGGACGAGGTAGACATCTGCAACCACAAGGAGGAAGCAGATTAGAAGAGGGGTCTGAGATTGAATCGCCGAAGGTTGGTAAAAGTAAAGGTTGCTAACAATCGACTTGGTGATACCAATGGTAACCCCTGGGGCTACCAGTTTAAATCAAAAGAAAGTCAGGGCTCGGGGGGTGGCTACTGGCCTACTAACCTAATACAGTGGCGACGAGGTTACCCAATCAATATAAAAAGAAAGTGTTAACCCAAAGTACTGTGAGCACGCCCAAATCGATGAATTGTATATAATCGTTTAACAAGATAAGTCTAAAACAACAAAATCCAATGAGGACAAGTATCAAACATGTTATGAGCATTTAAGAAAGGGAACCAAAAAGGGAACCGGAGTGCCAATCACCTAAAACCCTTTCGGTATGCGCACAAAAAATAGGAATTCACACATGCAACTAGAAATCAAGATCTAGATAAATAGATTCATTCAAGAAAAATCAACAGTCGAAGAATACGACAAGAATCAATGGATGAATAGCCAAAGATTCAAACGAATCAAAATAGGTGACATGCAACATATCTTAGAATACAGAACCCACTATCGATTCAAGGACATGTAATGATTTGTACGGAGTTCAGTGTGTGTGTAGCAATCATGCGCATAATCATAAAAAATTGCATACAGGCGGGTTAAAAAATTTAGAGGTATACCTGGATAGAGGCGGAAGGAAGGGTGTGAAAACGCTGTAGCCTTCGCCGGAAGGCTCGTCGGAAAACTCTCGAAAACCTTTGCGTTCTTGAAAGAGAATATGGTGTGTAGTAAAATGAAAAGTTAAAGGTTAATAATATAGATATATCGGAAAAGAAGAAAAGAGACGTGATCTCCTTCTTTAATGAATGTGGCACAGAAAACGAGATGGAGTGGGAAACGTCTTTTGCATGGAAAATGGCTTATTTTTTGAATTTATCTGTGTAAAAACGGTAGAGTCCTAGCCTATTTTTCCCTTCAATAGTTATCATTTTATTTCCAGAGAATTAAAATGATTAACCTATCCTTAAACGAGTAAAATGCTAGGCTTCCACTTTTATTCTGATTCGAGCTTCCGTAACACAACTACGAGAATTATCGATTAAAAAAACACCAGCATTAACTCTGACATTTATGATTAGAAGTTTTCAAGACTGATATCTTACATTGTGTTGGTTTGAGCAAGATAACAAAAGTATGAACTTTTCTAGAAAAGCGGCACCCTACGAATAATTGGTTCACCTTGCACACAATACTTCAGGGAACCGGGGGTAGTTGTTGTGACCAAAATCTTGCATGGGTAAGATTTAGGCCCACTAGAGGATTAGGGTCCAGACCCATGAGGAAAATAGGTGATCTTTCAGGCTTCCAAGGGCCCGTGGCAGCCCTAGGGTTTACCATGAGCATGGCAGTAAAGAAATGTGTGGCTTAGGGTCCCAAGGGCATCCCCTTGTAGGTGACCTGTAACCATCACCAGTCACCCCGAAGGGCTTCCAGAATAGCTTCCATGATCGGGGTACCAGAGGGGTTACCGGAGCCAGGCTACCAGCGGTACCCCCAATTCCCATTGGAAACCCAATAAGGTTATGAGTTCAGATAAGGACAGCCACCAGATAGAGCTTCCCTAATATCTGCTTCAACTAAGTTACCAGAGCGGGCTACCAGTTGGGCTACCGGGTGGTACCCCTGGTTTCCGCCGGAAGCCTGATTAGGCTGCCAATTCAGATAAGGCAGACCTCCTATTTTTTGGGAACACGTCTATATCACTTAAAAACACTCCTAATCAGATAAATCTTCAGTTATTAGAGGATATATGTCATATATACTTGATTAAATCACATAAAATCATGATAATTCATATATTCTTGAGATAAACATCAAGGAATGGGCTTCCAACAATCCTAACACAGCTTGGTAACGTGATTATTTACGTCATACACGATTATTATCAAAAATATCAATCATAATCCCTTCAGAAATGGGATAATTCATCATAGACCATCGAATATATCATAATAGAACTACATACGGGCTTGATCCACTATAAATAGTAGTATGTAGGCAGTTTACAAGATTTCATAGACACTTTGACACCTCGATTAAGCATAGAGCACGTATACTCTTGTGTGGCACAACATTATTAGGGTTCTTGGCTGGCCAACGCATCATCTTTGCACGGTCCTTGAGCTCTAATCCCGTTAATTCATTCCGATCCTTCCGAGGAACCACATCCCGTGTTCTTCGATAATCCTAGTCGTGAGCCTTTCCGGGCGGCTAGCTATTGATCTCTAACTGTGAGCCTTTCTGGGTGGTTGGACGATTCCGTATTCATTAGCGCTATTCCAGCAACAGGCCTCCTAATTTGTTGTGCTAAATTCCTTCCACAACAAAAACCTAATCCTAATAGGAAAAAACCCATCACTGAATAATCATAGGAATAGAAAAAATGGGTTAAGACCAAATGACAAAACTCTCTATGAGTTGGGCTACATAAAAGATCCTATTCTAAAATAGATGTAGGCTTAACTAAAGCCCAATGCAGGTTGAACTCTATGCTATGGAATCTAAGCCTCACTACCCTCTTAGAGTGTTACAAGTCATTTTTGGCCTAATGCAAGGGCCCATCTAGATTCAGCTTAGGGCTTCATGAGAGATTGATTGATGGACCTAAGCTAAACTTATAAGATTGAACCTAAACCAAAGCCTATAGACTGAATTAGGAGAGCAGAGGTTTAATTCAAGACCAATAAAGCAAGCCCAAGTCCATGCAAGAAGGCCCGTTGATCTATCCAAATTAAAAACCCGTCAAAGGTGGCTCCTCACATGAAATCATGCAAAGGATCCGAGCCCTTCACATCAAAACGATGTTCCAGCGATCTCTACCCAAGTAGCTTTGGTCCATGATAAAATACGTCAGGGTTCAACAGTTGTTGTGGGGTTATTATTTTACATCCCGCCCCCGATACATGGTATCTACGTATTGTAAGGATATGAGAATAGAATCATACTTCTGCAGTCACAGCAAGAGCGATAGGGACTATTGGTATAACTTATACTGGAGGGCTAAATGCTATGTAGAGGAGACCGATCAAGGATCATTTTGTTGCATAAGCTTTTTATTGGCTTTTAATGCATGTTCTTCTATCTTGAATACCTGATTGTAGTTCGAAAGAGAATACGATAGTGGAAGAATACGGGCTTTGATCCGAAGAAGCTCATGCTATTGTTTGAGGGGCAGTCCTAAGCTAACCCCTTACTGCCTATGCTTTTAGGTTAGCTAGTGTCATTGGCCTCTGAGAGAGGGATGAGACAAAGGCCAGGGCAATAACGATGTATTTACTAATCTCGCTAACACTTCCTGGTAAGACATCTTTTTCTGGTACTGCTAATTAATCTTCTCCTTAGCTACTTTAGCTGCAGGAACACATAGCTACAAGCGACCTAGACTCGAGACGAGATTCACCTCCGAAACTACCTTTAGAAAGAGAAAAGCAAGATCAAACTCTGTTTTCAGAGGTACCTGATTACGATCAACTACTTTAGATAAGCCAGGGCTTGTACTCCTTTTTTTGTGGATACGCTACCCCCACTACGCCATAGATGGCCTGCAGCAACGTTTTTTTTTTTTTGGTGTTGCAATGAAAAACGTTGTAGTAGCTCTAAACTTGATGCCTACTGCAACATTGTTTTCTTGATGTTGCTGTATACATAACATGGTGTTTCCGGAGCTATAAGAAGCGTAGCAAGTTGCAACCCTTGTGAAGTGTTGTCGTTAATATGCTTTAAACACAACCTTTTTAATAAAGATTGAAATAAATAATTATTATGAATTAAAATTAATTAGTTTGAAAAACTTATAAATAGATTTTCAAAGTTTGTTATTAGAGTCAATATTGACATTTTTATAAAATACATTATTTTTCATAATTTGAAAATAGACCAAATTATTAAAAAAACGTAATAAATAGACCAAATTTTATTTTTTTAATTTTTAAAAATTAAATTTTACAAATTTTACACAAAATGAATAAATTTTAACAATAAATATTAAGTTTGATGTTAAAAAATTCTATATTCATTATTGAAGTGAAATATGACATTTTTATAAAAAATTACACAGTTTCTTATAAAATTTTAATTGATGAAATTTTTAAATAAAAAAATTTAAAATAAATGAAAAAATAATGCAGCAGTGTGGCGCGTCCGAATTTTTGGAATGCGTTAGAAGCGGCAATATTGCCGCTTTGTCAAAACATTAGTACTAATAGGAAAAAATAGTTAAGACAAAACATACTCAGTCACTCTAGTACTCTAATCTACCGCCGCTCTCTACCACCCACTCAAAACTCACTCAAAAGTTAGGGTTCACCGCTCACTCACTCCGTAATCTTCAAGATTTAGGGTTGCTTCAAGTTTGCACGGTTTTGATTTGGGGCTTCAATAAGGATTTCGATTGGGCTCCGTTTGAATTAGGGATTTAGAGGTCGAATTGAATTTAGGGGATTTTGAATTGCTCCGTAACCCCCTCTCCCTCTCTCCCTCTCTCTCGCGCTCTCTCTCTCTCTCTCTCCCTCTCCCGCATCTCTCTCTATCTCTCTCTCTCTCTCTCTCTCTCTCTCCGTGTGTGTGTTATTGAATTAGTAATTAAGCAAATCTGTTGATAATGTTATTTATCTGTAAAATTAATTGAATTACATTTAAATGATTAGTTTAGGTATTTTATTAATTCTTGCCAAAATAATTATCGAAAATTGATAATTACAGTGGTATTATTTACTATCATGTTAGTTTAAGCAGACTAGCACTTAAGTTTAATGGATTTAGTTTTGTTTTGTTTTGTTTATGTTGAATGTGTCTATGATGAAATTCTGTTGTTGGTTATATCATTGCTTTTGTACTGATAATAGTTTATTACGTGTTTTAGTATCTTGAGAGAGCACTTGAAAAAAGTGGATATGATATAGAATCTGCCATCAAGAACTTGCATAATCTTCATCTTGGATATGTAGAGGAAAACACGGGCTCTGCAGTGAAGTCATCTCCAGATTCGGTGACAGGTATGCTATTATTTACCCGGCTTTAGATCAAATCATTACGCAGATGTTATGTATGAATTTAGTATTATATTATAAACAATCAGATATGCATAAGGCTGACCAAAAAACTTGGGTTATTAACAGTAAATATTTCATGTTAATAATCCACTATTTTGGAATTTTAACTCATGTCGTAGCATACATTATGGAAACTAGCTTATGTATCTTAAAATAAATAATATGTTTTAGCCTGATGTCTATGTTAATTTATACCTAGACCAGTCTTGTGTAGTTTATTTGATTGAATTATTTGAAGAAGATCTTTCACTGGTATGCACAAGAAACATGATAGTGAGCCAGTAGAAGGTAGCATTTTATTCTGTACTCGATGCACAAATTGCACCATCCCTAACGTGAGGTTTTAGAGAGACTTGCTTTTCATATTCACGCTACTTTTTTACACGAATAATTATAATGGGATACACAAAAATTCTGTAGTTTAATTTTTGTTGTTGCATAGTTATTAGCAACACAAAGTTCGCTAGTCCATTAGACTGTTACATATATTTGTTTCACCGTCATTAATAATATTTTAATAAATGCTCTAAATTAACTTTAATTAAAAGTAGTTAGCCACCTAGATGTTCCCCTTTAGTTGTCATTGTTTTAATAAGATTTTCATGTAGAATGTCCATAGTATAAGTTGCAGTGAATGGAACTCTTTAATTTTTTTGAATAGTCTTGAAGAGAAGCTTACTAAAAGAGAGTCGGAAGATAAAGTTTTCCGTCAGCAAGCTCTATCCATGTCGCAAAATAACAAGGTCCTAGCAGATTTAGAGGCAGAAAATAAGGCTCTCCGTCAGCAGGTCTTGCAAATGGGTCAAAGTCATAAGCTCCTATCAGGACGTTCGAGATCAGTTATTCAGGTGATCCTTAAGAAGTGGTTTATATTTGTTGTAACAATTGTTTCTCCTATATTACTAATATTTTCTCTCGTTTCACTTTCCTTCAATACTGGCAGAGGGGTGAAAGCCTAAAAGCAACAGTATGTATAATTTATTAAAAGTACAGTCTTATTATATTACTTTCTAGTTTTCGGGCTTCAGCTTATTTTTTAATTGTAAATTATTTTGTGATAGGATTTCCCGAGTCCTTCAATACAAGAACTGAGGGAACATGCGGATGTAAAGGTTAGTCCCAAGAAAGCAAATAATGAGAAAGAGCAGTAGTATCAGGACTTGCTCGTCAGGTGCATCTCTCAAGACCTAGGATTTACTAAAGGCAGGCCCGTTGCAGCCTGCATCATATACAAATGTCTAAGGCATTGGGGATCCTTTGAAGTTGAAAAAATCACCATTTTTTAGCGGATCATACAAACCATAAGTCAGGATATTGAGGTATATGGATTATTAAAATATGTTTTTGTCCTGCAGTGTTAAATTTATTCCAGCATCGTGTACTCATTTAAAGTTTGATTACAATAATGTGAATTATAGACTGCGGAGAGTAATGAAACTCTAGCCTATTGGATGTCCAATGCATCAACTCTGTTGCTTCTACTACAACGCACACTGAAAGCTAGTGTTGTTGCTGCTGGGTTGACTCCAAAATATAGGCGATCACCGTCATTATTTGGGTGAATGACAAAGGTTATAATGAGATAAAATAAATGTCATATTCATTACAGGAATTTTGCTATTCTGTAGACCTTGTCATAATTTTGTTTATTTCTTCAGAGCTTTCGTGGAATTCCACTAGGCAGTAGCCTTTCTTTTTCAAGCGTTGACCTGGCTACTAGACTGGATACCTTGCATCAGGTTGAAGCCAAATATCCTGCTTTGTTGTTCAAACAGCAACTAACATCATGTGTGGAAAAGATATATGGCATGATCCGTGATAATCTAAAGAAAGAGATTTCTCCATTGCTTGGTTTGTGCATTCAGGTATTATGTAAAAGCTTTTAAATAAATTCTCATCTCAGCTCCATTTTAAGTAAAAATGAGAATAATGAATTCCCATCAGTCTATAGTTATCTTAATTAATGGCAATGGAATAGGACAATTATCTTGGCAAATTGTTCTCTGCAAGATAACTAATCAGTTGAATCTGTAGCTCCTGAGTGTTTCATCTCTATTTTAAAACTGGGGGAACAACGAATGAAGAAGTAATTGTTAGCATTTGGCATGTGGTACAGAACCTATAGCTGTTAGGCTTTTGCTCAATAATAGAATCAAACATTTGTGTCTGCAAAAAAGAAGTAATTCCTTTTTCTTGTACGTTGAAATTGGAATTATCTCATACGAGAAACTAACAGTAAAGAACTAAAACTTACACTTCAAATTTTGTGCTTTTATTGGAAATGTAGGCTCCAAGAATATCCAGAACAAACCTACTCAAGGGGACTGCTCGTACACTTGCAAATGCTGCTGCTCAAGAGATTTTGGTTTCTCACTGGAAAGGCATTGCAAAGCGATTTGAAAATTTCTTGAATCTTAGCTTCTTGTTGTTGAAAAATTATATTAACTGATAACAAATTTGGTGTGCAGATTGATACATTTACAGATGAATTAATTAGAACCGGATCAGCTGGGAGTCTTTCCATGCTTATTAAATGTTTGGACCCGATAATACGTAAATATGCAAATTTAGGTTGGTATGGTCAAAACTGTGAAACGACTTCTTAAAACCATAGAAAAAACTTGCTTTTATGCATCCATTTTTTCGTCTCTTTTGGTATATGTTCAGTTGCGCTCTGCATAGAGTGACTTTCTTTGTTTATGCTCTTTGCATGATTTGTATGAGATTATGAATCTTATGAATCGTGTCTGTAACTGAAATTCATACGAAGAAATGGTATGACAGGGATTTGACACTTTATTTTCAGCTTGTGAAGTGGGATCATTACAATGTTGAATCAGCAATGGGGCCTGCTAGCATAGAGCTTCTGACTCCATATCTTGGTGTATTATGCAGGTGGAAATTGTGTAGAAGCTTTGTGCGCAGAAATGGAGAAGGATTGGAGTTGGCAGCTTTGTGTGTACCATGGAATGAGAACAATTTTATTTGTTTTCTTGTAGTATTGGATTTTGATTTATATTATGGGGTTGAGGGTTATAAAGCCCTATACTTGTATTGGCGAATTTTTGTATTGATGTAATACATGTTTTAATTTTTGGGAAATGCAAATATAAAAAATAGTTTCTGTTAAATTTTCATTTGGAACATGTAGTAGGTTTAATATAATGTTACCACTAATTGCTAAAAATATGCTTATAAATGGTGCATTTAAAAGAGGGGCACATGTGGGACCCACCTGTGGGACCCAATTTTACCAAATTTTAACAGCTACTGCAACACTAGCTTAGTGTTGCAGTATACTATGTTAAACGTTGCCATATAAGTTTCTGGTAACAAAAGTAGTAGTGTTGCCGTAGTGAACAAAAGCGTTTCCGTAGACCCCTACGGCAGCTGTGCAAAATACAACGCTAAAAAAGCGTTGCCGCTTCATTTTTTTGCGCTACAACAACATTTTTTTGGCTTGCTGCAACATTTTGAAAACGTTGCTGCAAGCCATCTATGGCATAGTGCCCTTTTGGCTATGGTAGGGGGAAGGGAGATCTACCCATTGATTTGATATTAGATGTGCGGTCGTACTATGATCGTTCGGGAGACCCGGCCCATTCAAATAAAAATAGAATGAGCACCTACGACTAAGGGGAATGGAATGTCGACCATAGGGTGAGAGAATTTTCTAATACGAGAGCGAGTGACTGGTAAAGTCATTAAACTTAGTCATTTTGATCAAACCGCTCCTGGTGTTAGTCATTAATGGTCGGCTTAATTAGTACCCTTTCAATATGTGTTGCGAACACTTTCATTTTTAGCTTCTCATCTTCTCTAGAGAAGCAAAACTTGAACGGATAGAACAGATGGTCGAACTACATAACTTTTTCTTTTTCATTACTTCCATGGTCGGGCGGTGCTTGTGTGGGGGCTGCGCAACTAGAAATCGGGCTTGAAGCTCTCACCTTATCAACGAGCCGGTAGCTGATGGCTGTTGGTCACGACTACTACAAAAAAGATCCAATGAAGATGAATATTTCACATGGAGGAGCGTGCATCTGTATGTTGGGTGTTCTTCTGTCATGCGATCCGGTGGCGTATGTGTGACCTGTGGCCCATGTCTCCTATTTGTTCAGGGTAGGCGGCGTGAACTCTGATTCAATCCAGGTATTCAATCCCGCCGCTAAGATGCTCAGTTGACTGATGGCTTATTCAAGAATTCGTGCATAAGGGTAAGGAACTTTGGATGAACTAATGCGAATGGGTGTAAGCCTCGCTGCTCGGAAACACCCAGTGCTGACCACACTGAGAGACATGAAAGCGCAGGTAACGCCAGTGAAATGGCGTTAAGCATCCCTAGTGGTACGAAAACAGAGGTCGTGATGATATCATCTACGTCCGTACCGCTCCTCGTGGAGTAGATCCTGCATCCAACCAAGTCATTTACCAGGGAACGGGATAATTTCCACTACCACTGGCAGGCCAGCCGGGCCGTGAGCGCGGTGGGAGCGGGCTTCCCAAAAAGCCAGCCCGGGCCGGGGTCAACATAGAATGAAAGGGATGGCCCTAATATTGGCAAAGCCAATTTCTTGGGTTGCGGGCGGAGAAAAGCAGATGTGGGGACTCGGGGTGGGGCGCAGCGTAACTAAGGGAGCCATTCCATTTAAGGCGAGAGAAAGTAGGCGGTCTGGTGTCCGCCCCGACTGGCAGCTGCTGGGTCTCCCCATTTCTCCTAAACTTCCCCCGGTCTTCGGACCGAGCTGTATTAGGCAGAAACTCATCCCACGTACAGTTCGGAGGCCGAGCCACACCCCAGCAGTAAGGCTGCGGCTTAGGTCAACTAACATAAAGAAGATACAGTTCACTCAACGATTGCCTTTGGGTTCCGAATTCCATATGGGAAATAAGCGTTGTTGTTTTCAAGGTCTCGATCATTTACATGGACCAATTTCTCATTCCATTTGTGGGAATTTGATGATCTATACACGGTCTCTAACGAACGATCGGCTCAGGTTTGAGCATGATGAATCACTTCGTGCCGTCCTGTTGCCAATAAACTTTCCGACCTCATATGAGAATGGAAAACTGGAGCATTTTCTGCATCGGTGGATGAAGAATCGAGAACATAAGAATTTATGGTTGACCATGTTCCCAGAAAAAAGATACTTTTGAGAAACGAAGAACACGACTAAAGTGGATATACATACAAATCCATTTACGGATCTATATGCTTCGATTGGAACTGGAAGTTCCAGAACAGGTGGTTGGTATACTACTATAATGAAACTTCCTTTTCTTTTTTTTTTTATTCGGATCGGATTTCTGTTAGCTTCGTTGGGGGGCTCGCATAGTTTATTACGTCAGCTCCAAAAGGATAAGTTGCGTTGAAATTGAAAAGGTTTCGTGGAGTTCATAATTGCATAAAAGGAGTCAAAGTAGTGGCTGCGGCGCGTTGAGGCACCTCTTCGACGGTCCTCGGATGCCCGGCCTGACGGCCCGCTCTGAAGAACTCATGGATTAATGGCAAGACAGAATATGCGGGCACCACTAACCAAGCCAAGCCCATTTCTCGCCGATAGGCGGGGGGAGCTTTCTTCCAAGCCTTGCCTTATATAATAGTTGTGGCCATAGCGCTTTAATAACTGTAGATAAGCTTCAGCAAATCACTTTTAAAAATTTGAGCTATGCCTGGAAGCTCTAAGCAAGTGAGCTGCTCGGGAAGGTATACGAGCGAAATATGCAGTAGCTCTAGCTAGTTAGTCTTTCGGGGGTATGGCAAGATACTCGACCAGGTAATCACTCTTTTATATGCATCAACAAAAGCCGTAGCAATGAAGCTTGAACCTCAGTCGAGTGACTTTCCACCAAAGGCTAAAGTAAAGTAAACTACACTCCACCAACTTGTTCCGTAGTAGTCACTGGCATCCTATCTATTCCTTACCGCTCTATGGGTTGTTTAGGGTGAGCCAATAGCATTCCCAATTCTGATAAGAACGAATTAGGATGGTCTGATGTTTTGGACTCCGGAGAAGATTCTAGACAGAGGCCTTTTCAAATGCAAGAACAGACCCGTGAAAGGTTTCTGGTTGTCAAGTGGGCGGGCCTTCCAACAGAAGATGCAACTTTGGTTGACTTAGAGGCCCGCTACCCCGATTTCAATGCCTGAGGTCAGGAGGGGGAGGCTTTTTTACACTTAACGCAACATTGCCCATTCAAGCAAGCCAGAGCGGGAGGGATATAAAGGGTACCGGGTTAAATAAAAGCCATCAGCTATCCAGTCGAATGCGAGCCAGGCACAAAACCAAAACAAGAGATAGAGCTAGGCTTAGACAAATCCCGATAGCCTCTGCCTGAACGCTCCGTTCTCGATCAAGCCGTGTGAAGGGCCTCTGATAATGACGTAAATAGAGCTCGTTCCGCTACTCGCGCTAATCCATGATCTAATGTTCTCGCTTGGGATGGGGAACGAGGTAATTTGGATAACAAGGATGGGTGATCTCCTATCCTGTCTTTCATTGTGGCAAGTGAATCTATTGAGAGATATATTGAGCCTGTAAGCGGGATTTGAAGGAATTTACGAATGAGCGGAAGCGCAAATAACAATTATTTCCGTAAAAACCGTGTATCGCACATATAGAAAATCATGTAAAAATGAATAAACGAGGAATCGTGATCATACCTTGAAAAATCGAAGCCTTATAAAATGGTTTCTCGCAGTTGCTTCTCAGAGTGTGAAGCACTCTACCGGTATCCACCAAGATAAATTTCTTCGATGAAGCTTTTTATAAAACAAAGTTTTATAAAAATGGAGGTTTGAGAGAGAGAGAGAGATGAAGAAGATGGAGGCTTTAAGTTTTTCACAAAAACCAAGTGTGCATCATACTCTTCTCATCTCATTCTATTTATAGGGCACAAGTAGGTTTTTAACATAATTAATATATCATTATATATTAATATATAAATCCTACACTTTACCTTATAAAATGTTAAATAATAATTAAAACAATTTTAATCATTATTAAAACAACTTGCTCTCTCAAAATACCTTCATCAATAAATTAATCTTTTTATGGTGTGACCCTGTAGGTTCAATATTAAGCCGGTAGTAGAAATAAATAATAATAAACCTTTTATTTATTATTTATATGAATTCTAAAATTCATTAAATATAATTAACTGATTAATTATATTTATTCTACATCGTGAGTGATGCTTCTCAACATATCGCGACTATCCGGATAATATGAATTCACTGCTTAGAATACCAAGAACCTGTCAGTGACTAGTTACCGTACAATCAATTCCTTCTACCCTACAATATCCCGATTAAATACAAGGCATGGATCTCGTGTCAGGCCTATCAAATTTAATCATATGATTTCTTATTCATAACGCAAAGTTCATATTAATGCAAATTAGAAACTCCTTTCTAATTTCATACACTCTGGCCAGAGATTCCAGAACTCGCATACTAAGAATAACATAGGATATTCACTTCCTTACTGGAAGGGATAGATTCTTTATTGATCGTTAACTATCTCCATACATAAATCCCTGTACCCAGAATAGACCTAATGTATGTCCTTGAGACTAAGGACTAAACCAAAGCACAGTTCATTATATATAAGATAACTTTAACGATCTCAAGTCTAAGGACACTTGTACAACTATCACTCAGTGAATAACTATTGACACGTGAGTAAACTCCATTAGTTGTCCAACTTATCGAGTCATGTTCAGTGAACTTATTCCCTAATAAGCACCTACATACTAGCTATAGTGTCACCACACAAATGCCTATGAGAACAGACATCCTCCTGACGGGAGCAAGCATAATATGTACCGATCTTTGCGGATTCACTAACTTCCGATTAGTTATCCTATGATCAGGAACTGTTTAAGTCTAGAGTTATCATCTTCTAGATCTCACTATTATAATCTCATTATAATTATAGAAGCTTTACTCTAAACTATGGAACATCTTATTTAAAACACTTTAAACAGATAATGCCCGTAATAAAATCAAAACAAGTCTTTTATTATTATTAATGAAATCAAACAAGAATACATGAAAGTTCTTCCTAACTCATCATACATGATTGGATTTAGGACAAACACTTTCAATCTCCCACTTGAACTAAAGCCAATCACCATGGTATCTAATACCCATCTTCTCTTTATGACGATCAAAGTGAATCTGAGACAATGACTTTGTGAGTGGGTCTGCTATGTTGTTATGTGTGTCAACTCTCTCAACCTTGACATCTCCCCTTTCAATGATCTCCCTAATCAAATGAAAGCGCCGCAAAACATGTTTGGAATTTTTATGAGACCTAGGTTCCTTGGCTTGTGCTATTGCTGCATTGTTATCACAATACAACACAATAGGCTCTTCAATGCTTGGAACAACTCCCAACTCAGAAACAAATTTCCTCATCCAAACGGCTTCTTTTGTAGCCTCACTTGCAGCTATATACTCTGCTTCCGCTGTGGAGTCAGCCGTTGTCGACTGTTTGGAACTCTTCCAACTAATCGCACCACCATTCAAAGTAAACACATACCCTGACATGGATTTGCTATCACTTTCTGATTGAAAACTAGAGTCAGTATAACCCTCTATTTTCAATTCAGATCCACCAAAAACAAGAAAAATATCCTTAGTCCTTCGCAAGTACTTAAGGATGTTCTTCACTGCTTTCCAGTGGTCTTCACCTGGATTGGACTGATATCTGCTTGTCACACTAATTGAATAAGCAACATCAGGCCTAGTACATAACATCGCGTACATGATAGATCCTATTGCTGAAGCATAAGGAATCTTACTCATGCGCTCTCTTTCCTCAGGTGTCTTTGGAGACATCTTTTCGGAAAGGGATACTCCATGGCTCATCGGTATGAGACCTCTCTTGGAGTTTTCATGCTAAACCTTTTAAGCACTTTCTCGATGTATGTACCCTGGGTAAGACCTATCATTCTTCTAGATCTATCTCTATAGATCTTCATACCGAGAATGTAGGATGCTTCACCCAAGTCCTTCATAGTGAAGTTCTTTGATAACCACACTTTGACTGATTGCAGCATCGGTATATCATTTCCTATAAGAAGTATGTCATCCACATACAATACAAGAAATGTTACCGCGCTCCCACTAACCTTCTTGTAGACACATGGTTCATCTATGTTCTTGATAAAATCAAACTCTTTGATTGTCTCATCAAAACGAATGTTCCATCTACGAGAAGCTTGCTTTAATCCATATATGGTCCTTAGCAGCTTACACACTAGGTGTTCATTCCCTTTAGAAACAAACCCCTCTGGCTGTGTCATATACACTTCCTCTTCAAGTTTCCCATTGAGGAAGGCCGTTTTCACGTCCATTTGCCAGATCTCATAGTCGTAGTAAGCAGCAATCGCAAGCAAAATCCGAATTGATTTTAACAGGGCTACAGGCGAAAAAGTTTCATCAAAGTCAATCCCTTGCCTTTGTCTGAATCATTTTGCCACGAGCCTGGCCTTATAGGTCTCCACCTGGCCATCTGCTCAAATCTTTCTTTTGTATACCCATTTGCATCCAATAGGATTCACATCCTCTGGTGCTTCAACCAAAGTCCATACTTGGTTGGCATACATAGAATCCATTTCGGATTTCATGGCACTCTGCCATTTCTCTGAGTCAACACTACTCATAGCCTCATTATAGGTCATAGGGTCGTCATCATCAACGATTGATAACTCATTGTCATTCTCAATGACAAGGCCATAATACCTCTCAGGTTGGCGAGACACTCTTTCTGACCTACGAATGGGCTGTACCACAGAAGGTTGTTCAGTCTGAACAGGTGTTTCCTCTTGAACCGTAGTAGTTTGTGCTTCTTGAACTTCATTAAGTTCTATTTTGCTCCCACTGTTTCCTTCTAGGATAAACTGTTTTTCCAAGAAGGTAGCATGTCTGGAGACAAATACACTATGATTGGTGTAGAAGTAATACCCTAAAGTTTCTTTAGGATATCCCACAAAACTACATTTCACGGATCGAGATTCCAGCTTATCAGGGTCAACTTTCTTGACATAAGCCGGACATCCCCAAATCTTAACGTGTTTAAGACTCGGTTTCCTTTCTTTCCATATCTCATATGGAGTTTTAGGAACAGATTTGGAAGGCACCTTATTCAGTAAATATGCTGAGGTTTCCAATGCATAACCCCAAAGGAATACTGGAAGATTTGCGTAGCTCATCATGGACCGAACCATGTCTAACAAAGTCCGATTTCTCCTTTCAGATACTCCATTCAACTGTGGAGTATATGGAGGAGTCCACTGAGAGACTATACCATTTTCTTTGAGATAATCTAGAAACTCTCCATTTAAATATTCACCACCTCGATCTGATCGAAGGGTTATAATACTATGTTTGGTTTGTTTCTCCACTTCATTCTTATATTCTTTGAACTTTTCAAAGGCTTCAGATTTGTGTTTCATTAAATACACATATCCGAATCTAGATCGATCATCTATGAAAGTAATGAAGTACGAAAATCCGCCCATGGCTTGCGTAGACATCGGTCCACATACATCTGTGTGTACCAGTCCTAGCAATTCTGCAGCCCTCTCTCCATGTCCACTAAATGGAGATTTGGTCATTTTACCCAATAGACAAGACTCGCATGTAGGATATGATTCAAAATCAAAGGGGTCAAGTAACCCTTCCTTATGCAATGTCCGCAGTCTATTTTCACTAATATGACCAAGTCTGCAGTGCCACAAATAGGTGAGATTTTCATCATCCCTTTTCCTTTTATTAGTATGTTCAATTTGTAGTAAATCATGCTCTATGTCACACACATATAGACCATTATTTAAAATACCACTACCATAAAGAACATTATCTCTAAGAATTGAACATTCATTATTCTTAATAACAAACGAAAATCCATCCAAGTCTAACATGGGAATAGAAATAATATTCCTCACAATCGAGGGAACAAAATAACAATTATTTAAAACAATAGTCTTGCCCGTAGGCATATGTAAATCAAACGATCCTACAGATTCAGCAGCAACTCTTGCTCCATTTCCCATCCGTAGAATCACCTCATCTTCCTCGAGAGTCCTACTTCTCCTTAGTCCCTGCAACGAATTGCAAATGTGAGAACCACAGGCGGTATCTAATACCCATGTAGAATTTTGATTTATTGACATATTCACTTCAATCATGAACATACCTGAACCAGAAGCGACAGTCTCACTATCTTTCTTCTTTTTCATTTCTGCAAGGTAAACCTTGTAGTTCCTCTTCCAGTGCCCCACCTTGTTACAGTGAAAGCAAACAGCTTTGCTCTTGGGGTCTTCAGCTTTTGGTGGAACCGGCTTTTTCTCACCAACTTTCTTCTTCTTGGAAGGGTTCTTCTTCCTTTTCTTAGGATTGGAACCCTCACCAATTAGAAGAATAGAACTCTTCTTAGAGGGAAAATTCGATTCCGCAGTCTTCAACATGTTGTGGAGTTCAGCCAGGCTGACGTCCAACTTATTCATGTGAAAGTTCACAACAAACTGCGAAAATGAACCCGGAAGTGATTGCAAGACCAAGTCTTGAGTCAGTTCCCTATCCATGACAAAACCAAGTTGCCCAAGACGTTCAATCAAATTGATCATCTTAAGTACATGGTCATTCACGGATGATCCCTCAGACATCCTACAACGGAACAGCTCCTTCGATATCTCATATCGAGCTGTCCTCCCTGCCACATCATACAACTCTTGCAGATGCTCTAGGATAGTGTGAGCATCCATAAGCTCATGTTGCTTCTGTAGCTCATCGTTCATGGAAGCTAGCATGATACATTGAGCAACATTAGCATCATCTATCCACTTACGATACACAACATGTTCATCATTATGTGCATCGTCAGCAGGTTCAGCAGGCTTAGGTGAGTCAAGCACATATTCCAGCTTCTCAACCCTGAGAACAATTCTCAAGTTTCGAAGCCAGTTAGCAAAATTCGGACCAGTCAATTTGTGAGCATCTAGTATGCTCCGGAGTGATAGTGCACCAGACATAGTGTATATAGTAAATCTGTAAATGATAAACACATAACAACACTTAGCAAATATTCAATTTCATTTTAAAAACACTATATGAATCGGGTCTTTATTCATAAGTGACTCCCACTAGTTTATCTAATTTATTCAACCCCCTTAAGTGAAAAATTAAGCATTCATAATGCTAGTGGGAATAGGGATCCTATATTCCATCACACAACCTCGGCTGTGGCACGAAACGCCATGTGATGTTCAATAGGCAGACAACTCTTGTCAATTACATCTCATGTTATTCCCTAATAAAACTTTAGCCTCTTGAATAATTGAGTCACGGCTGTGGCACGACAAACTCAATATTCTAAGTCAAGTCTAACCCAACATTCCGTACAACTGAATCAGTCTCCAACGGCCCACGGCTGTAGCACGTAACGACCATTAAATTCTAATTCATTGTACACATCTCTATGTAATAGACAAGTATTTCTTATTTCAAAATCAAAGCCCTCGGCTGTAGCACGAAACGACAATGATTCAAAAATAAGAACTACTTTCTACCATGTTGGAAGGCTATGACCGACACAAGCCCGTTGTGTCATTGGCCAATTACTACTTGATATTATTTAATTTTAGAGGGATTATATTATGTTACAATCATAATCATATTATAAAGAGATTCTTCCTTTTAAATTAAATATTTCAAATCAATAATCGATAATTGGATGATTCCCAGATCGGGGGGAGCATTGTCAAGAGGCGTCACTTAATACCCCTTTCTTACAGATCGAAATCCGTTTTTGACAAAATCATCCATTCTCTCAATATTGAAAATTCATATTTAATTACGTGTTTCACAAACACAAGAATCTCATGATTGTATTCATAATATTATTATTAAGGCATGAAACGATTCCTATTCTAGATTTTCTAGAGCACGCCTTATTTTGATTTAAGTTCACCTAAATCTATCATCGCATGGTAAACATAGGCATATATCACATATATAAAAATAAATCAATAAGTAAGCATGCAAGCAATATCATGTCACACATTGATATATTGATGTATGGATTTATTATAGTATTTAAAAGCAATTAATCCAATTAAAAACATGCTGTAAAACACTTCCGGAAATATAAATAATTCAAAATTATTATATAAAAAATATTTGACCACTCCATTAGATCCGTCTCGGAAATACGATTCTAACGGTATATTGCATGCCCAAAACGGAGTTACGAAACTCCCAATAAATCAAATTTATTGTGGACATAAGGCTGTAACGCATTTCCGGTATGCGTTACAAGCATTTAAAGCCATTAAATGCTGTAACGCATCCGGAAAAGGCGCAACAGGCGTGTAACGCATTTCTTAAATGCGCAACAACCTGTCACGCATTTAAGAAATGCGTGACACCCCCCACCCCGCGCGTGCGCGCCACGCGCGCGGCTGGCGACTCAGCGAAGCAGATTTTTTTTTTTTTTTTAAGTGTTTTCATCCGACCGTTACTTGCTGAATTCTATAACTGCTGTACTGAATACTAATCAATATTTTTGTAACTCCTTCCTTTACTAACAATAACACTTATTATTAATATTGTAATTTTAATATTATTAAATTAATTAACAATTAATTAATTAATTAATAAAAATTACAGGAACATGATTTCTCAAATCAGAAAGTAGCAAAAATATCAAACCAGGTGGGGATTCTTGTGCAAATTTTTTAATTCATATTTTTCACATGCATAATTATTTTATGAATTTTAATTAAAACAATTTTAAAAAATTCATAACAAATAATCTACACATCACAAAATTATGAGAAAAATATCCAGATCATCTACAACACTTGTAGAACTCAGATTAGTGGTCAAAATCATATGCAAAAATTATTTCGAATTAATTCATAATTAAATCCAAATAAACTTGCAAAAATCATAATAAATCCATACATGCATAAAAAAATCTGAAATTTTTATATGAGTCTCTATATGCAAGAACCTAGCTCTGATACCATTGAAGGAATTTACGAATGAGCGGAAGCGCAAATAACAATTATTTCCGTAAAAACCGTGTATCGCACATATAGAAAATCATGTAAAAATGAATAAACGAGGAATCGTGATCATACCTTGAAAAATCGAAGCTTTATAAAATGGTTTCTCGCAGTTGCTTCTCAGAGTGTGAAGCACTCTACCGGTATCCACCAAGATAAATTTCTTCGATGAAGCTTTTTATAAAACAAAGTTTTATAAAAATGGAGGTTTGAGAGAGAGAGAGAGATGAAGAAGATGGAGGCTTTAAGTTTTTCACAAAAACCAAGTGTGCATCATACTCTTCTCATCTCATTCTATTTATAGGGCACAAGTAGGTTTTTAACATAATTAATATATCATTATATATTAATATATAAATCCTACACTTTACCTTATAAAATGTTAAATAATAATTAAAACAATTTTAATCATTATTAAAACAACTTGCTCTCTCAAAATACCTTCATCAATAAATTAATCTTTTTATGGTGTGACCCTGTAGGTTCAATATTAAGCCGGTAGTAGAAATAAATAATAATAAACCTTTTATTTATTATTTATATGAATTCTAAAATTCATTAAATATAATTAACTGATTAATTATATTTATTCTACATCGTGAGTGATGCTTCTCAACATATCGCGACTATCCGGATAATATGAATTCACTGCTTAGAATACCAAGAACCTGTCAGTGACTAGTTACCGTACAATCAATTCCTTCTACCCTACAATATCCCGATTAAATACAAGGCATGGATCTCGTGTCAGGCCTATCAAATTTAATCATATGATTTCTTATTCATAACGCAAAGTTCATATTAATGCAAATTAGAAACTCCTTTCTAATTTCATACACTCTGGCCAGAGATTCCAGAACTCGCATACTAAGAATAACATAGGATATTCACTTCCTTACTGGAAGGGATAGATTCTTTATTGATCGTTAACTATCTCCATACATAAATCCCTGTACCCAGAATAGACCTAATGTATGTCCTTGAGACTAAGGACTAAACCAAAGCACAGTTCATTATATATAAGATAACTTTAACGATCTCAAGTCTAAGGACACTTGTACAACTATCACTCAGTGAATAACTATTGACACGTGAGTAAACTCCATTAGTTGTCCAACTTATCGAGTCATGTTCAGTGAACTTATTCCCTAATAAGCACCTACATACTAGCTATAGTGTCACCACACAAATGCCTATGAGAACAGACATCCTCCTGACGGGAGCAAGCATAATATGTACCGATCTTTGCGGATTCACTAACTTCCGATTAGTTATCCTATGATCAGGAACTGTTTAAGTCTAGAGTTATCATCTTCTAGATCTTACTATTATAATCTCATTATAATTATAGAAGCTTTACTCTAAACTATGGAACATCTTATTTAAAACACTTTAAACAGATAATGCCCGTAATAAAATCAAAACAAGTCTTTTATTATTATTAATGAAATCAAACAAGAATACATGAAAGTTCTTCCTAACTCATCATACATGATTGGATTTAGGACAAACACTTTCAGGATTGACTTGTCGAAAGTGATATGATGTCACGAAAAACAACTGATAAGAGTAGAGCATCTTGAAGTCCGCCTCCGTCCCTTCCACCCAAAAGGAGTTGCCGGAAAGCTGCTTCTACTTTCCACCTTTCTCTTACGATTATGCGGGAAGATGCAGTTGCTAGTCATAAGCTTCATTGAAGGGCAATCCCGCTTTTGGGGAATCCCACTTTTGAAGTGAAAGATGCAAAAGATCATCAAAAAGGATACAATCCGTTTCTTTTTATGATTCCATCCAAGAAGACTCGTAAAAAGAAGGATCAATCATGTTATATATTTCAGGAGCTAGATCAGTTGCCGAGAAAAAAGTCAGAATTGCCTCAAAAAAAATGTACGGAATTGGCCCTAAAAAAGCCATTCAGGTTCGCTATCGATTAGGTATCAGTGGGAATATAAAGATAAAAGAATTAACTAAGTATCAGATCGACCAAATGGAGCAAACGATAGGTCAAGATCATGTTGTTCATTGGGAATTGAAGAGGGGAGAACGAGCAGACATCGGACGATTCATTTCTATTTCTTGTTATCGTGGAATTCGTCATCAAGATGGATTGCCATTACGCGGTCAACGAACTCATACTAATGCTAGGACTTGTCGCAAGCAAATTAGGAAATGAAAGAAGTCTACCGAAAGCCCTTGGTACTTGTCTGATCAATCGCACTGATAGCTTCAATAGTTCACTGATTTTTTTTTATTTTTATTTCACCGGTTACTATACAAGTATCCGTATAGTAGGCCTCCTTCGCCACTCCACTAGTGGCTCGGCTTAGTCTCGCTCCCTTCGCCCGCCTATCATATTGGCTCGGCTTCATCCTAGAAGCTACTGCTTCTGCCTCTCTAGGCTTCGCTATCGTTCATCACTGGTATATGGGATCTCTCCTTCTAGTCACTTTCAGAATGCCTCTTTACTTTAGTATGGTCTAGTCTTTCCAATGCCTCCTTCCTTTCCACCAACGTACGCTACTAGGAGAGTAAGCAAGCTAGCTTGCTTGCATTCTAGAACGGTAGCTTTCGCGCCCTTCCTGCCTGCTAAAATTGATGTGAATGATCGTGACAGCTCTTCAAATCTTATTCAGTCTGATTAGATATGTCACTGAAACAAAGTGATTTCGCTCTGTCTATATTTTATTTTAGGATTCCGAGGATGAGCCGGCCAATCCTAATATCATTTATGAGGAGCCAGACGATGAAGCCTCCTCCTTAGATAAAGATGTCTCCGACGCGACTCTCCCGATAAGAACCACTTTTTAAATTTAGTTCGGGTTTGGTCAGGAGGGACAAAAGAGAGATGCTTTCTATAAGTAAAAGCGGATACTGCCCCCATGCTCCCATAGTCCGCTTACCAAGAAATAAAAAGGAAGGACCCAGGGCCAGAGCAAGTTGGGTTGGGGTATAGAGCTGTAAGCACGGTGAGGGGTGATAGAGGGCGTACTCGTACGGTTCATATAAGGATATGAAAAAGTCATTGATTGTTGGGAACTTTCACTCCTATATATTCGAAATATGCCTTTCTAGGAGAATTATGATCTACAGCTCAAATGGTCCCTTATAAAGTCTCTATTGGTCTTATTCTTATTGTGCGCCTTGTGGGCGCGCTTGGATCCGCGAAGGCAATCGGTCGGATGTTCCCCTAACCCAACCCGGGAACGGACCGGAGGGAACCATAGCATGGGGAATGTTTGCGTCTCGTCGCAAGGCTCATTTGTAGTTGTGGGTCATAGGGCGGACAACTTTATCTGATCAAAGGCTGGGGCACAAGGGTCCTGGTACTATCCAGGTGTGAAGAACCCCGGAGGTGACTGCAATGAGCAGAAATCTCACTTACCGGCCTAAACGGCGAGCAAACACTCGAACATGAGAGAAAGGGATCACCCAACGAATGGACGAGCTCAAAGGGGGGAGGAGAGAGGGGGCAAGAACCATGCTTTCAGAGAAGTGGCGGTCCGAATCTTATCCGAACTGCGAGAATAACTGACTAAGGCGTGCCATAAGGGGCTATTCTCCAAACGCCAAGCCTTTAGGTTGTTTAAGTAGGTTGGGTGACAGATCGGCCATAGGAGTACTTCGAGATATAAATCAGGGCAACAAAAGTGGAGCATATGACCACTACGCCATAGATGGCTTTCAGCAACCTTTTTTTTTGTGTTGCCTTGAAAAACGTTGTAGTAGCTCTAACCTTGATGCCTACAGCAACATTGTTTTTTTGATGTTACTGTATACATAAACATGTGTTGCCGTAGCTATAAGAAACGTAGCAAGTTGCAACCCTGGTTAAGTGTTGCCGTTAATATGCTTTAAACACAAATTTTTAACCAAAAATTGAAATAATTAATTATTGTGAATTAAAATTAATTAATTTGAAAAACATATAATTTAAATTTTCGAAGTTTGTTATTAGAGTTAATATTGGCATTTTTATTAAATATAACATTTTTTATAATTTGAAAATAGACCAAATTATTAAAAACATAACAATTTAAATTTTAAACAAAGTAAAAAATTTAATTTTATAGAAAATGAATAATTTGAGAAATAATGTTAATTTTGATATTAAAAAATTTGTATGCATTATTGAACTAAAATAAAACATTTTAATAAAAATAACATATCTTCTTATGAAAGTGAAATATTTTTTAATAATTTGAAAGACTAAACCATAAAAAAGTAAGTATTTGAATAAAAATGTATTTTACACTAATTGAATAAAATTCTGGAAAAATGATTTAATTTTAATTTTACAAAATTAAAAATTCTTTATTGGACTAATTATAATATGTATACAAAAATAAGATTTTGTACTAAATTTTAAAATTGACCAAATAATTAAATTAAAAAAATCATTAAAATTACATATAGCTTATGTAGATGCTGAAGCAGGAAGGAATTTTTTTGCCAGGTGATGAGCGGCAAAATTGGCGCCTTCTATTTGGTGAAAAAATCAAACAAAATACCACCACTTTCTTTGCCGCCTCAGTATCTAAACACACACTCTCAAACACATCACCACACATCAGCTACTCACTCTCAGACACATGATTTGGGGTTTTCATAGTTCGGTTCAATTGGGGCCGATTCAATTAGGGTTTTAGATGGGCCTAATTCAATTGGGGATTTATATATTGAGTTGAAATTGGGCTTCTTTACATAATTAGGTATTTTTCTCAATTTTAGTTAGTATTTGTAATTTTTACTGTTAATTTTTTTTGCACACACCAAATATGAAGTTTGTCTGCTTTAATTTGTTATTATTTTCATGTTTATCACCCTCTGTTTGTCCCTCTCTCCCTCCTCTCTCTTTTTATCTCTCTATCTAATTTAATTTGTAGCGTTATTTTGCTGCTGCTGTGTAAAGTCTTGTTTCCTCTAATTTGCACTGCACTTGATGTTATTGTTAGTCTTGTTATGTGTAAATTTTATTTGTTTAAGTTTTGTACTGCTAGTAGAGTAGTAAGAGTCCAGGTAAAAAGACTTTTATTTAGCTATGACTTTTAGAGGTTTTGCTTCTGAGGGGTTGCTACATGTGTTCTTATATGATTATGTGAATTCTTGATTTGCGAAATTGAGGTAAGTAACTATCCGTTGCTCCGTATAGTTGTAAGTAACTATTCGTTGCTCGTATTATTGTCACTATCCGTTGCTCCGTATCAACTTTCCTTTGCTCTACATTATTGTGAAACGTGCTTTGTATTGTTTGATAACATGTGATCGAATATGTGTTTAAGTTATCATAAGTATGATTTTGACATGCGATTAATAAGATATTAATTTTTCAGAAATCCCCAGTCTTACTCACGTATCGAATAAGAATAAGATCCCGATCATTGGGAAAATGTGATACATAGAACTGGTTTGCGCACATTCTGTAACATATCGATACCTTGTCAAGATTCGGTTTCACTTGACGAGGGACGTAAACTAGCCCCCCATCGAATAAGAATAAGATCCCGGTTACTTGGGAAAGTGTGGCATAAAGTATAAGATGCCGGTCAGTGGCAAAGTGTGGCGTAAGGTGTGATTTAGGACTGTGGGAATTAAATGTAAAAGATATAAGATTAAGACGTATTTGTTCGATTCAGAATTTAGATTATGTGAGTTATTGAAAATATTGTGTGCATTGATTTGATATTTGTTATAGAATATATATTGTGAATTTTTGTCGTAATTGTTATTGAGTATGTTGTGTGAAATTCTGTGATAGATATTATGTGCTACATGTGGAAATCGTGTTTTAGAAAATTATAAAAATATTATTTTGAACCGTCGGACGGTAGATGTTTGCTGGGCTTCGTAGCTCATTGTTTTAATATTTCAGGTTCGGTATACGATCGAGTTTGGTAGAGTTGGAGTTCGAGGACCTTAGAATTGGGCTAGATTGAATTTTCGATAGATGTTAGCTGCGATTTTGTAATAAGTACCTTTGTAATTGACTTTTGGTTTAATAAATTGTACTTTGTTTTAGTTTTCGATTTAGAATTAATAATCCGAAAAGTCGGGCTGTTACATTTGGTGACAAAACTTACGAACATAACTTATAATTAATATATGATAAATTGAATGTCAAGAACGACGTGCTTTTATCTCAATTTTTATTTATTTATTTGATTTCTTTACTTATTTAATAATTTATATTTTTACATTTATAATTTTAAATGTTTTTTTAAATCTAAAATGCATGTATAAAATAATTACTTTAATTATCACTTTTACGTTTTGTTTTGTTTTTTTTTGAATAATTAGGCTACAAAGGAATATCTGTTCTAACAAATTTCGGGATGAGTAAGAATCGATCTTGTACCTGGAACGACAAGAGAGAGAGCTTTTGTTAATTGAGTTATCTCATCGCGCTCTTTTAATGTAAAAAAAGTTATTCTTTTTAAAATAACCGAAACGTTCACATAATAAGAATGAATTTATTTAAAAATTAGGGATAAATAATTTGAATTTATTTAAAAATTAGGGATAAATAATTCAAACGTTCCTGAACTATAGACCATTTATTGTCTAGGTTCCAGAACTATATTTTCCAACATTATGATCCTTAAATATTTAATTTTTCTAATTTACATATTTCCATACAAATTTGAACAATTTTTTCCAACAACATTATGATCACTAAATATTTCAAATTTTCTAATTTATATATTTCCATCAAAATTTGACTAATGATCGGTAGTCAATGCTAGAGCCGGCAATTTCGTACACGACACGAAAATGACACGAAAATTACGGGTTTGGGTTGATTTTTGCGGTACACGAAAGTACACGAACACGAAATTACACGGATGAATTTAGTGTCGTTTTGGGTTTACTCTTGGATACACGACACGAAACGAAAATACATGAAATAAAAAAATATTTAAATAATTTTATTAAAATTATATGAATTTAAATAATTTTATTAAAATTATATGAATACATATTTTAAAATAATATATTATATATAATTTTTACATAATATAATTACAAAATAGTTTCAAATTTTAGTTTCACCAGACTTGAGCACACTTGATTTTTTATGACATATTAACTTAAGACTCGACTAGTAAAAATTTAATATTTAAATATTTTTTATTTTTATTCCAAAATTACATAAAACACGACACGAAATGTACACGAACACGAAACGAAATGAATTCTTAACGGGTCGGTTTTGGATTTGGCATTACGTACACAAAACAGGAAAATACACGACACTAAAGTGTACGAAACGAACGAATTGTCAGCTCTGGTGAATGCTGAGGTGGCAATTAGTTAGTAATATTGTCAATATTATTTTAAAAAATGTGTGTATTTACGTAACAGTACCTAGGGTTTCTTCAAAATCAAGTGGAGTTGAGCACAGAGCCTTCTCAATTTGTCGACTATCTTTCAATTCCTTCATCGCCATGGCGCAACGTAAGATTTTCTTCTCACCCCTCATCCTCTATATATACATACATATGTTTTATTAATTGAAATTGAATTGTTTTTTTAATTTAGTTTATTGAATTGGTTGTTGTCAATTGTTTCTTTTAGCTGTTTTTAATGTTTTTATGTATATGTGTTATGTATATAGAGGTATTGATTGTGAGTATTGAGTTTGTTTTTGTGAATTTGTTGCGGCAGCTGCTGTTCGATCGTTTTTGCAAGTGGCGGTTACGGAGGAAGTTGCTTCTCCGCTTCGTGTCGTTCAGATTGAAGGATTGGTAATTAAACTGTTTTGTGCTTTGTTACGCTACTTAAATTTTAATTATGTTATTCTGTTTGTTATGGAATTGGGTTGGTTTAGTTATTTGAGCTTGGACTTCGTTGCGATTGGTTTGGTAGTAGTGTTAGGCAACACGACCACATTGCGAGTTTTCTGTTAAGTCTATCAATCTTTTTATTCATTTGGACTTTTTTAGGAGATTGCTTTATGGGAATCCGAGTATTTAGTTCTCAACTTCTCATAGCGTACATCAAACATTTCTTGTGTTGAGTTTTTTTATTATGCTCTGAATTACTTAGAGAAGTCGCTAAAATATTATTTACATATTATCTTATAACAGGCTATGCTAAAGATTATCAAGCATTGCAAGGAGTTTTCACCTGCCCTTGTCACAGGTCAACTCCTTGGGTTAGATGTTGGCAGTGTGCTTGAAGTAACTAATTGTTTTCCCTTCCCAGTAAGTGGCTTTTTTAGACTTACTTCTGTTTAGTTCCTAAACTAGTACGGTGATAGATCGAGAGATCGCGTACTAAATTGTATTTATAATTATCAGTTTCCTTCATTTGGCGGCGTTTTCTCTACCCTGAAAATTTTTATTCTGTGTAATATAATGACAGATCCGGGAGGAAGATGAGGAGATTGAAGCAGAAGGTGCCAATTATCAGCTCGAGATGATGAGATGTTTGAGAGAGGTTAATGTTGACAATAACACTGTTGGATGGTAAGTTTTGTCTTATGTATTGGTTGTCCAAATCAACTTAATATAAGTAACAGATCCACAAGAGGTGATCATTTGTTAGAATGACGTGTTGTCTTGACAGCTCTGTTTGTTTCCTGTAAATTTTATCTTTATATTATTTGTTTTTTTTAATACCAGTTGTAAGCACGACCAGTATCCGCTGTTCGGACCATTAACTGTTCTTCTTTCCTCTCATTGCTTTTAAATATACAGCCCCCCTCCAGGTGCTCTGTTTTTTGTGAGATTATTGCATTACAAGTTATATTAATAAATATTAATATGTTGGTTCTTCAAAATTTATCATTTCTTCCATTCAGAGATACTTGACCCCCTTTCCAGATAACTGAGTTATATTAATAAATATAAATATATTGGTTCTCCAAAATTTATTATTTCTTCCATTCAGAGATACTTGACCCCCTTTTCAGATAACTGAAGTCATAAATGTTTAAGGAATGTAACAAAATTGTAGATATGTTATTTTTATCTTATTACATGTGCTATGAACTAGAGGCACATCCATGGAGAAGCTAATTTTAAATTGTTTATTGATCAGTTCGAAATTGTGTGTAGTCCAGCACCACACTTTTCATATATTCACATCTAATTATGTAACTAACAAGAGAGCAATTTTTTAAAACTGTTTCATACTCTGTGTTATCATTATAGGACCATGCATCTATACATTAACTAAATTTACTTTGGTCTATTCAGGATCTAAATGTTAGTTCAGTTTGAAGAGTTTTCTCCAGTAGCTTGTACATGAAGCTGTTAGCAGAAATGAATATTTTTTGTTGCTGGACAGTGTGCAGTGTTGTATCTTGCTGTATATGTTCACTTTAAAGACTTTATGCATGGCACATGCTTCTAATCATAAATATAAGTAATGAAAATCCTTTGTCCATCATCTTCTAGGTACCAGTCAACATTACTGGGCTCTTTTCAGACAGTGGAGCTTATAGAGACTTTCATGAATTACCAGGTGATTTGTCCAAATCTTATATTTTTAAGGCCCAAATATTATGCAGGCTTTTCTGTACAAGTTATAATCATCATTCTGTGTGTGTGTGTGTGAAACCCACAAAATCAGAATCGTCATAGACTTATGTTTTATATTTTTAGTTTCTGGACATTCATTATTTCATTTTACTACAGTCTACAGGTATGTAAGGTATCTATCCTTTTCGTAGTTATTGTTTTTTTGTGATTGCAGGAGAATATCAAACGCTGTGTGTGCATTATCTACGATCCCTCAAAGTCCAACCAAGGCGTCTTAGCATTGAAGGCCTTGAAGCTTTCTGATTCCTTCATGGAACTTTACCGCAACAATAACCTTACTGGAGAGAAGTATGCTTCTCCTTTTCTTTTATTTAATTGAAAATACTTTTTTCTGTATGTCATATTTACATGTTCATATGTTTGTATATGATTTGCTCAGGCTGCGGGAGAAAAATCTGTCATGGGTGGATATTTTTGAGGAGATTCCTGTATGTGTTTACTTTATTTGTTTGCTTCGTTTATATGATAGTAATCTAGTTTGTAATCTATGTTCTTACTTTAAAGTCTGTAGTTATATTTCATAAATTTAGACTAGGATAATTGGTGCTGAGTAGCTTAAATTCGTGCATAAGAGCTTATGCTTTTGTGCTAATATTGCCTTCCATGCCCATGCAGTTTCGATTTATAAATTAATTTTGAATCGGTCAGCTATACTCCTTCAGTGTGTGATACAGAGTTTCCAGTTACCTGTAGATAGAATCATAGAACATCACTTAACAGACAAAAAAAACGGGAATCATTGAACAAAAACTCGAAATAAAAGCACTTAAGAGAGTGGAAGCCTTATATGTTTTTTTTGTCTCAGTTTTTCCATGGAGATTGTATCTTAAATAATATTCTAATTATTTATTTCATATTATTGCCTTGACTATTTCTAGATCAAGGTCTCCAATTCTGCTCTTATTAGTGCCTTCATGACTGAACTTGAGGCCGACGCACCTGTCTCCCAGGTAATTACTACTAATGGGCACTACTTCTGACACTCGTCCTAGTGACAAATTCTAATTACCTATTGTTTGTTGTGCTAGTGTGATTATGACAGGCTACAGTTGTCGACTAATCCATTTATGGAGAGAAATGTCGAATTCTTAATTGAATGCATGGATGATTTGTCAATGGAACAGCAGAAGGTGATTCTTATAGTATCACGGGGTCTTTATCTTTTGGATTACCATTCAGCTGACAAGTAACTTTTTTGTTTGCAGTTCCAATATTATTATAGAAATCTATCACGTCAGCAGGCACAACAGCAATCGTGGCTGCAGAAGAGAAGGTGATTCCCTGTTATGGGTCCTTTGCTGTTGCGTAGTGTTCACAAAAAGTTTGATTCTATGTGAAACCAATTATTTCATCTATGCTTCTCTATCCAAATTTTGCAATATGCCAGAGTTACTGGTTACGTACTTTGAGATGCTAGAAAACATTTTTAAATTTAAAATTTTCAAAAATTCTTTTCAGAACAAAAATGTGATTATCATATTTTTGTTTAGAAAAAGAAAAATATTGGTATCATATTTTTGTTTAGAAAAAGAAAAATATTGGTATACAGTAGTATATGGTGCGTAACTTAACATTTTGTGGGCTTTTCTGAAAATATGGAAACTTTTGGGCTTTGTATTTTATATCTTCTAAAGTACCTTCCACATGTTTACTTGATTTATGTCTGCATATTCATTTTCTGTATATTTTGTTTAATAGGTCCGAGAACATGACACGAAAAGCTGCAGGAGAAGAGCCATTGCCTGAGGAGGATCCTTCAAACCCAATATTCAAGCCAATTCCAGAGCCACCGCGGCTGGATAGTTTCCTCATAACAAATCAAATTTCGAACTACTGCAACCAAATTAATGGGTATGCTACAGAATCCTTACAACTGTGATAGGCAAATTTTTAATTTTCTAAAATGCGCACCTAACTATCAAGGACATGTGTACTTTTGCAGATGAAGGGATGGGTTGAAAGTAGGAGTTATGAATATTTTTTTTTAATAGAGCTCTTTATATTTACTGAAATGCTTCTAAAAATTATTGTCTAGAAATGCGTGAAACTCCTGTGAATGCATCACCTTTACGAACATTAGATATATAATATATTTATCTACTAACATTAGCTTACCAGTGCTAATATATATCATGCTTTTTTTTTGGAAATATGCATTCCCTGATATAGGTATGGTGATTTTTGCAACTGGCAACTGGTTCTGTTTTTCACTTTAAGGTCACTGTCAGTGTTGTGGCTACATTTTACTTTGTTGTCATCATTGGTACTGTAACATACATTCCTTTTGTAGGCTAACTGGCTTTTAGCATTTATTATTATGAATGTGTGTCTCTCTCTTGTCAGTGGCACCACATGAATGATTAGATTCCAGCTGTATTAGATTCATATTTATCAAGTACTTGTTTAATTGTCGTGAATTTTTGAGAAAATCAACACCCTACTCTTGCAAAGTCCTTTCTTCTACTGGTCAACTGTATAATTTTTTCATGTTACACCTATTAACTTTAGATTATAATTCTGAAGATATGCAGGTTAAACTTCTGTATTTGTCTCGTAGTTTTTTCCATGAGGATGACTATATTATATTGTTCATGATAATATGGTTTCATAATATTTGGCTAAACTGGTGCAAAAGCTTTGCCAGGAAGGTGATGTCATGTATTACTACTGATTGAAGTGTTGGTAACCTGTTGTTATTACTTTTCTTTATAAAATGGTGCTGTCACAATATGGACAAGGTTTTGCAGTTCTTTTTTTTTTTTTCCCTCTGATGACTGATTTTTACATGTGTGAGATATCGGATCCAGCCCTTTGAATAGTTGATTGAAAAAACCTTCAACAATGTATATAATGTACCCTGCTAACATTTTCATTGATTCAATGAATTGTCTCTGAGCTATTCTTCTATGTTTAAAATGCTTGGCATGGTACACAATGATTTCACTTCATTTGCTTGAACGTTTCATGTTTTCGGGAAACTGACACAAGTCTGGACTTCTACATGCAGTGTTGCTGGACAAAGTTTCAGCAAGCTGTATTTGATGAAAGCTTTGCATGAGAATTAGGCGGTGTTTGCTGTTTGGAGATATACATCCTGCTTGAAAAGAAAAGGTTTAAATTTGTAGGTTGTGCACTTCTGTATTCTTCCTACCTTTTACAGTCCACAGATTTTAGATTACCTATGTGAAAGAAATTTCGGATTTGATTAGTTATTTTTACATTTTAGTGCTGTATTGAGGTGTAAACTTAGGGGTGTATTCAACTGAGATTTTAATGGATTTCTGATAATCCATTGATTTTAATGAATTTTTTAAATCCACAGATTGTTTAAATTCTACAAAAATTCTTGTAAAATTGATGTAGAGCCATTGAGATTTGAAAAGTTTTTTTAGAAATCCATCAAAATCTCATTGATTTTTGCAAGATTTCAAAACTTATAAAAACTAGTAAATTCACCAAAATTCACCATTTTAATAAATCTAAAAAATCCATGGATTTTTGAATACCATCAGATTTAAATGGATTGTTTTAAATCCAGATTTTAAAAGACTTTTTGAAATTTTAATTGAATACCCTCGGATTTTAATTGACATTTTGAAATCCAAATTGAATACCTCAAGATTTTAATGGATTTAAAAAAATCCAAATTGAATACCCCTAGATTTCTAAAATTTCTCAAAATTCTTCAAAATCCCAGTTGAATATACCCCCTTATTTGGTAACTTAAGAGCAGTCCATCTTGTTTTTATTTGCATTTATATCTTTTGTCCCTATTTTGTATTTTGTATTTTGTACTGTAGACTGAAAAAAAGGGTCTTGTATAATTATTATTGGGTCCTGGTCTCTGACAATAGAGTGTCAGGGATCATTTATCCAACAATCAACTTTCAAATCGTTGGATTAAGAATTCAATGACTAGGATTAAAAAAAAATATTTAGACTGTCCGTTATAATTTTCCGCGGATTGGCTTTATACTGTCCGCTATAATTTTTCGCGGAGAGATAATCAGTCTATCCGCAGAAAATTATAACGGACAACTTAATTTTTATTTTTTTTAATCCTAATTGTTGAATTATTGATCTGACGATTCAGAAATTGATTCTTGGATAAATGAATCCCGACAATCGATTGTCAGGTTATGCCTGTTTGTCTGGATCCTTGTTAATGACAAAAAAGGAAGAATAAAGCCTCAAGGATCCTGTTGAAAGCAGAAGGCTCACGATGCAAATATGTTAAATATTTTATTTGCAGCACAGTTGTTCTACTGAAGGGTAATGCAATGATAAATGGTCGATGCCATAATCTCAGTGGCAACCAAGCTTTATATAATCAGCACACATACAAGGTCTGTTGGCTATGATCAAACTAATCAAGCACATTCAATTTAAACAAGGTGGAGTTGAAGAGAAAAACCCTCAGAACCTAACAAAACCCCCTTTCTGGTTGTTCCGTGTTTATGGAAAACCACTGTACTAATGTATTTTTTTATAATTGCTCCAAAACCGGATTGATTGACGTAAGAAGATTTAAAAGTTTTAATAATAAATTAAGTGTAAACATGTATCAACGTTTCATGATGAAAATCATTTATTATAATACTTGAATGTAAGAAGATTTGGTAGTAGTTTATATTATCGGATCTAAGGATTAAGAGCCTTTTCCAACTTAGGGTGTTTTGGTTTTGTTTTTTAGATTTATATCTTCGAAGCTTAGGATTTTCGTTCTTCTTCGATTCAATCGGGTTTTGGATTTGTGTGTGGACCGATTATCTCCTGTTGTGACTTCGTTTTTGCAGATCTAAGTTTATTTGGAATTGCAATTTGGATTTTTAGGTTGTAACTTCAGTTTGTTTTCTTTCCTTGGTGAGAGGTTGTGGGTTTCTCTCCTTGGTGAGAGGGTGGATTTTCTCTCCTTTTTGTGAGAGTTGGTTCGGATTCAAAGATAATAGCTTGTTACGAATTGCATTTGTGGGTCGATAGCTCAAACGGATTTTGGTGAAAATATTGAGCGTAGAGCAAGTATCTATAGAAATATCACTTTTATTCACACTGCTTATTTGTCTCAATTTATGAAGACAGGCGTGTCATCCTGTTTTATGTTTGATCGATTTGATCATTTTTGTAGATGCCGTATGGCTTTTATGTATTGAATTATCCCCTTTTATCAAAAAAAAAAAAAATACTTGAGTACCAATGTGTAGTTAACCAATCAGAAAACTATGAATTATTTTAGGACCAATCAGAGCTAATTTCTAAATTTTAGACCAGTCATGTTATATTAATAGTTTTCTTTATTTACATTATAATCCTAACTTATTAACCATGGTTAATTAACACTTCTAATTTAAATACAAGAATGATTTTATTCAACATATCCATAAATACATATTTTTTCAATAAAAAATATTTACTAAAACTCACAATTTTAATTTTGAAATCAATCACAACATACTACTATACATATTTTAAATTAAATTTCATAATTAATCATTCATTAATCAACCACTCTTTTAATATAAAGTCAATCGCAATCATATTATCATACATTATAAATTTATTTTCATAATATAAGTTGTGCAATTAAAATTGATTTAAATAATTACAATCTAACTCTTCTTGGCTAGAAATCTGAAAGAATCGGATATGAATCAGATTTTAAATAAATTGGATAAAATCCATTACTTCAAAGTCTCAATTTCTTTAAAGGCTCAAAAATATTATTCATATATTGTTAATAAAATTAATTAATAAATGCATATAAGTCAATATAAGCTAGAAGAGTACTATTATTGGTTAGTGAATAAATTACCAATCAAAAAATTAAAATTATTTTAGAGACAATTAGAATTCACTCCTAATTTTAAATCACTCAATAATATACAAAATTTTTATTATTTACCATATTTATTCTAATTTACTAATTACGTTAAATTATATTTAAATATAATAATACCTTGAGTTAATAAATTCGTATATTACATGGTTATTATTTTTAAAATTACTACTAACCATAAGTAAAATTTTCTATAAATCCACATAATGGTGTATTATGTATGTTTGTATATCTTTTAGTTATGAATTGTTTTTGAACATCCTTTATTATAATACCCGAATTTACCACGTTTTAGTTAACCATTCAGAAGATTGTGAATTATTTTAACATTAATTAGAGTCTACTAAATTTTAGACCAATTAAACTTAGTGTAACATGTTTCTCTATTGGATCTAGATTCTACATTTCAGCAAGGATTAAACTCAACTCAATTTAAATTTAATAACAATTTATTTTTATTGTTTTCTATCAATTAACTAAACATAATGACTACTAATTTTTATTTTAACGATCAATTAATAAATAATTTATATAAAATAAAATTAGCTCAAATATAAAATTCTTGCAAATTAAAAAAATAAAATTATTATATCAATTTAAACATTACAGGAAATCTAAGCCGTTTATTCCTTATTTCCCATCAGACCTAGCCAACTTTGATGAACTAAGTGTCTGCATCAATACTTGGATAGATTATCTTTTTATTTTGATTATATTTGTATTGTATGTTTCATATTTTAATTGTCCAATAAAATTGACAGAGAAACGATTCCAACAAAAAAAATATTAGAAAACGATTTTTCGTCATCCCCAATCCAAATTCTCCCAGAGTTATTTCTCATTAGACTATTCAGTGGCCAGCTCTAATAATTCTGCGACTTACTGAATTGTAGGCATCAATTCTTACACATTACGCCGATTTGTTTACATTATTAGGCGTGCCTATAGATAAACATTTTTTACAGTGTTGGGTTACCAATGTTATCATTCATAACTTACTTGCATGATAACTAAAATATTTATTATATCATTGTCCATATATTTAAAAGTACGATGCCCATATAAGATCAATATCTCAATTCCTGTGAAACAAATTTTTTGTAGACCCTGGAAGTTAATTCTTGAGAAAAACACATAAGTCATATTCAATGAAAATGCATTTAGTTATTTCTTTCTTCAATAAATCAATCAAAAATCTCTTCATTTATAAACTTAATTGCTAATAAATTTAACGTTGTATATATTACCATTTCACCAACTTAATATTCAAAGGTGTATCATGAATGACCATAACCATTCAGAAGGAATATCGAATTCACAACACGAATTGGTGACCAAAGGTACGGAAACAATCTTAAAATCATTAATTTTCATTTAGTTTGAATCATTTTTTTAATATAAATATCATTTAAAATTAAACCCATTCATTTTCCCATAAATACCATTTTGATTTTTTGTCCTTAAATTTGTTATGTTGTTCCCATTAATTAAAAAATATAAATTTAATTAATTAGTAAGTCCATATCAAAATTAATATTAAATTAAATTTACTAATAGTTAATTAAACGCTTTATAATTATTTTTCAAAATCAGAACCATCCATTGTTTTCATTATTAACATTTATGAATATCTGTTCTTAAAATTAATGTGTGGTTTAACATTAATTAAATGAAATCCAGTAATGTAAAGACAGTTACTTTATAAGTTTGCCTTAGATTTGACATTAAATTATATGTACAATTAGTTAAATATAAATAAATTTGATGTGATACATGTGTAAATAAAATATTGATTTCAGAGATATATTTAATTATTTTATTATTCCAAAATTTATAATTTTTTATTTATGTTTCATATTTTTCTCCACTTCTAACCTTTTCACCTTCATCTTTTACAAGCTAATCAAATTGATAATATGAAATATATATGTGATAGTAAATTTTATTTATGGCCTGTTGTGAGCCTAACATACAAATCTACAAGTAACGGACAAATCTACTACAAAAAAATCAGTCTCTCCATTATTTTGAGATTATACCACATCCCGGAGAGCATTTTTATTCCTTCATCAAATTAAGTATGACTACCATAGTGGTATATGTACGAAATGTTTGTATTTGGCAATTTTAAATTATTAGACTAGGGTTAATGTTTGTGAATAATGCTATTTTTTTTGTAAGAGCTACTTCAATACGATGAAACTTCCATTTTACTTGACTTTACATGAAAATATTCATTTGCTATGGGCTTAATATTTATTAAATCAATCATGGAAACATATTCGAAAAACATCTCAGGGCATACTTTCCCCCTTTGGAGATGTTATCAGTGTTCGCATAAAGGAGTTCTTACCAAAAGGTGAACGCTATGCAGCTGTCACCTATGAGAATTCCAAAGTTGCTGACAGAGCTGCCGATGCACTTAAGTCTCATCCTCTCTTGGGTTATCTTGGCAGAGTTCATGAGGACACGTCAACCTTTAGAGCTCTAATGTTCCTCGTTCTGACTTTTTTCCCAGCTACCTCCCAACTTTTACGAGTACGCTAACTATTCTGTTTCTTGTTACTACCTACTACAGCTTGGTGAGATGGACGCCAAAATGATCGTCAGCAAACAACTTCATCTTAATCTCTTTCAAGCTCAGGAAGAAGATGAACAACAGAAGACAGAAACCTCACAGGTACAGTGTGTTTCTTGGTTCATTATTCGCATTTACAAATGTTAGGTCAAGTCACATACATGATTTGCTAGTTGCTACGCTTCTATGCTTCACTGAACCAGTTTTAACATACTTTTGTCCATCATGCTTTGGTGGAAAGTGTTTATGTTTTTTCGTCATACTTAAGTCTAATCGTTAGTGACACTGGAACAAGGATCAGCACTGCTCTGCAGGTGCACTGATAAAGTCGGTAAATTTAACTTCAATCCTCATGCAAGCACAGGCACAGGCACAATTCTCTCAGATTCGTCCAGTTGCGTTGACATATCCGGTTCGTCCTCTCCCGATGTACCCTCATCCTCTCCCAGTGTACCCTCCTCCTCTCCCAATGTACTGTCCACTCCAGATGTACCCTCCTCCAGGTCCAGATTTCGGACAGCAAATGCTCTACCCACAACCTCTTCCTACTCTATTTCTTCTACAGGTATATATTTCTTCGTATACAATTTTGTATAACCCACTCATGTCATATTGTGGTTTCTTGATGATGCTATAGTCTATGCGCTCTAACTATATCTTCAACAGTTTCTTAAATCACCAAGGAATCAAGTGAAACTCCTAGAATCTGTATATGGCTTCAAACTTTTGTTTCCTTACATACTTTAGTTGGACAAATCAAATTGTAATAAGCAACAATAGATACCCTTATTCTCTGTTATTTGGGTGTTTAGATCAGCACTGCTATATATGCGGGTGCAGATAAATCGGTAAGTTTAACCTCAATCCTAATGCAGGCACGGTTCTCTCAGATGCTCTCTTCCTGGTCCTGGTTTCGGACAGCAAATGCTCTACCCACAGCCTCTTCCTACTCTATTTTCCACTCCAGGTATTGTATTTCTTCGTATACAATTTTGTATCACCACATGTAATAATTTGGTTTCATCGTGATGCTATAGTTTATGCACCAACTATCTTCAACAGCTCAATGAATCACAAAGGAATTGAGAGAAACTCTTAGGATCTGTATATGGCTTTGATTTTTTGTTTCCTTAATAATACATATATTTAAGTTGGACAAATCAAATCGTAATAAAAAAACAAAATATACCCTTATCCTCTGTTGTTTGTTCGTTTACATATGCTAACTGTTTTTAGTTTTTAGTTCTATGCACCAAATTTTGAGCCAGCCCCAAGGATAAGACTCATGGTATAATTTATATCGTTATATCTAATGATAGTCCGGGAGAGGCTAGTTGAAGTTGATACTGAGTACTTCATTAAGAAGATGAACTGCAAGAAGGTTGGAGGGGTAGATAGATGGAGTTTGTTCACCGATGAGTCTGAAGTTAATTCTGTTTTTTTCCGGGTTGAATTAAATGTTCAATATTGATAAAATTGTTGGGATATTTTATAATTTATTGTTCAAATTCCAGCCGACCATTGCTTTATGTAAATTTTCAAGGAAATTCATTGATCCTGCCTGCCCTATTATTATTTATTACCTTATACTAGATTTTTTCTTGCTTTGCATTCGTTCTTTCGACATTAATGATATAGTGTTTCCTCTGTCTACGATCTGCAGCCTGGTTTTTGGTATCAGCAGCAACTTAATCCTTGTATGAGGCCCTATTAGTCCACCTGTTGAAGCTGCAGGGCCAAATAAAATTTTCCAGGTAAATGTCAACACGCCTCTGTTTTTATAATTATTTGCATCCACAACTATGATCTTCATGAACAATGTTATATGCTGAATGGTGCTTGAAACCTACGTTATTCAGACTCGGATACAGAGTGTCGGACATGACCCATTTTTGAAGGTTGGAGTCGGGATTTCACAGTTAACACTCAAAAATTGATGGGCCTGTAGCTAACAAGGCAAAAGTCCTGGAGGCCAATAATGCTGAGGAAAGTTTCAGAGCCTATGTTACAACTTATTACTTCCACATCTTCTGTAGATTTAAACCCTGTTAATTTGACCTTCATGGCCCAAAGCAGTTCCTTGGTACTCTTTTGCCCTGTTAATATATCTTCATAGACCAAAGCCGTTCTTTGGTAATACCTATGGATGCCTAAATATTTTAGTTGGGTGAATGGTTTGTGACAACATCTTATTATTCTCTCATCCTTTTAGATTTTTAGTTGTGTTACAGTTTAAGTGCTGCTTCCCTTTGAGACCCCGAGTATTCTCTGAAAGCCTGCGTATCCTATATCCGCTCCTCAAACACATTGTTTTTTCTTCTAGTTTTCTGTTCGGGGATAGTCTCACTGAAATTGTTGGATGTTGAGTGCATCATGCTAGATAGTGTGCTAGAACAACTGTGATAGGTCCCAATCAAAGCTAGTATAAAATGAAGATAGATATTCTCTTAGGGTGAGAATGAACCACAAGTTTACACACTAATTCCCTCCTTTCTCTTTCAGCAGTAACATTCTTAAATAGAGTTGAACACATGACCAGTAAGGCAGTAACTGCTTCCTAAAACTGCTCCACATGACTTCCTACTACATTAACCAATAAACACTAATTAACTAATTAGATAAAACTAAACAATAATGAATAAACATGTTCCTAAGCATGTCATATTATCAAGACTAAATTGCAATTTGTAACGTTCGGATCAAAGTCAGTTTGGTACCATTAGTTTGCATAATTGCAGTTTGCATTCCAAAGAATGTTTGGGCGGTGCAAATTGGGGTTAAATCTCAAAGTGCTCACTGAAGTGGAGGGCGAGTATCAAATTGCTCACTTTAGTTATCGGCATCTCATGTATATCATTATAGTTGCAAGTAATGACAGCAACGTTGTGTTCAAAAAATAAAAGTAATTTTTTTTTGATTCTGTACATTTTTTTTTTGAATGTTACCGCAACCAAATGAAAAGTTATTAAATTCTAGTATTTTAGAGAATATATTTAGAATTTAAAAAGTTTATTTATTATTTATTTTTAATTAAAACAAGGAAAATGGCTATAAAATTAAAAATAAAAGAAAAATAAAAGATTATTTTTAGTTTTCGAACACAACGTTACTGTCATTACTTGCAACTATAATGATATACATGAGATGCCGATAACTAGAGTGAGCAATTTGATACTAACCCTCCACTTCAATGAACACTTTGAGATTTAACCCGTGCAAATTGCACCCCTTTCGTGTATTTTTACCAAAAACCTAGGGATAATTTGGTAAATTCAGAATACTTAATTACATTTTGACCCCTAAAGTATGAAATGTTGCAAACATGAACCCTTAAACAAACATTTTTAAATTTTCATAAATATTTTCGATTTTTTCCTAAATTTTTTCGAATTTTTCCAAACGATGCACGGAGAAATTCGAAAAAAAATAGGAAAAATTCGAAAAAAATTTAGGAAAAATTCAAAAATATTTATGAAAATTCGAAAATGTTTGTTCAAGGGTTCATGTATGCAACATTTCATACTTTAGGGATGGAAATGTAATTAAATATTCTGAATTTACCAAATTATCAGGAGCAATTTGGTAAAAATACACGAAAGGGGTGCAATTTGCGGCGCCCAAATATTCTTACAAGCAATGCCTCTCTCAAAAAATCCTTCAGCTTGTATTTACTTGATTACTGACTACGATGACTTGTTTTTGTTTTTGTAAATATAAATGTACTAACCATGACAGACCTGGATTAGTGACTACTAGGACTTATTTTTGTTTCTGTAAATATAGATGTACTAACCACGATGGTCCTGAAGCATACCCTGAAGATTCATACTTGTCACTTGATAGCTTGAATGATCTAAAATTATGATACTTATCACTTTACTATTTATTGATTTGCTAATGCTAATTGTTGAAATTATGAAGTTAAAACCTTGTTTTGGAGAATAGCTGTAAATATGTGAGATGAAAAGCATCTGCAACAAGTTTAATTATTATTGGATAAAAACCAAAAAATAAAATAGTGGTAGGCTAGTTTTCTAAAATTAACACTAATGTTTTTGACAAAAATAAAAGTAAAAACAGTTTGGGTCTAGGTTTAATTAGCCAACTCCTTATTATTTTTTATTTCATTTTTTGGCTAAATTCTTTAATATTTATTTTTTCAATTTGTTAGAAAATTAAAAATTATAAAACTTGTATATTTATATATAACATAAATAGAAATTTTGGTGCCCCCATTCTTGTGGTAGCCCTAGGCATATGTCTTGGTGGCCTTTCCCAAGGACCCACGCTATATAATAATGAATCCTAATGATTTAAGGACTTAATTTTACATAGCAACTCCTAACAATATTCTCTATACCCATTCCTTATCATTATCTATTATAATATATTAAAAGTCAACACAAGGCAAAGTTTGCCATTTTAATGACTGTAAAGTTACTCATTTACCCCTATTTTTTAAAATATTACAAAAATGTTATCCTTTAATAATTATGTAAAAAATAATGAAATAATGCTTGTGTTGGGATTCGAACCATTAAACTTAAAATCTCAATCTTAGGGCTTCACCAGTTGTGCTACAATTGATTATGAGTTTGGTCTAAAAATCTTATAACATAAAACGCATATCTTTTTTTTTTTATCCTATCCTCCTTTTTTTGAGCAAATGAAATGTTGGTTCATACTACAATTCTCTTTTGTCATTTTAAATAATTGATATAGAAAAAAAAATAAGATTATACATAATGTAACCGAGTCCAAAAATAAAAAAAAAATTATTTACATACGTCTCCATGTAGATGTTAAATTATTTAAATAAAAACAATATTTGATTTTAAGAAATATGTAAATTTTAGTTATCAAATCATACATAATTAATAATTGCATCACATAACTTTTGCGTATATAAAATTTTTAATATGTAAGTCATATTAGAGGGTATTGGTCGACCAACTATTTAATTCGACTTTCACCGATTTAAATATATGATTGGTCTAAAAACATAAATATTTAAATATATACGAAAAATAATTGAAATTATGTTAAAAAGATGAAAACTCTAAAAATATGATCTATATTATATAAAAGAAATATAAATAACATTCATATTAAATCAAAAAAGATATAAATTTTTGAATTATAAATATTACAAAAGTATAATAATTATTTAAAATGATCAATTAGATTATAACTCGACTATAAAGTATGCTATAAATATTATAAAAGTACAATAATTATTTAAAATGATCAGCTAGATTATAACTCGACTATAAACTATGGTACATATGAATTTTTATATATTATATTGATCAATATAATATATAAAGGTTGAGTTATAATATATATTTAGATCAATTTACGATAAAATCAAAAAATTTGATACTGGATTTCATATACATGCACATGTTATTAAGGTTGTCATATTTTACATCAATCAAAATATTTAGAAAAATTTAAAACTGGGTTAAAAATAATTCATAATTATAAGATACAAAATATTTCAATTTACCTCATTTTTTATTTAAGTTCTGTATTTGTAATAAATAGTAGACTAAAACAAAATATTTATGTGTATAAATGTATATGTTTAGAAGAAATGATTGAGAAAAACATAAGGATGATTTTTATTCAATATTAAGAGATTTAATATTATAGTCTGTGCAAAGCACGAGTTACTTTTAAATTTTTTTAATTAATTTATAGTGTAGTGTAATATTATAAATATTAATTTTAATATGTTATTGGAACAATTCAAACCTTACATCTTTGTATATAATAATTTTAGTATTAAATATAAATTAATCTATTGTTGGAGGGAATCGAACCTTAGACCTCTGTGTATAACAACTTTTAGTATTATTGTATCTAACGGTCATGATTTATTTGAGTTGAAGATCTAACGGTTATGGATGAGGGATAACAAAAAATGAGAGGATAAACAAAAATTGGGATTAACCAAACTACAAATTATACTCCCTCTCGCTTATTATAGTATAGTATAGATGTGTCAAAATATAGTCTACATATACGATCAATTTTTTACAACAAAATCAATGAGTTTGCATATGTCTTTCTTATAAACGGACAATTTTACAAAGATAATTATTTATATAATACTGAAAGATTCAATTTGATAAAGTTCATTTCACGCAATTGAAACTAAATTAATAATTTAATAATCATAAGTATTCATGTAATTATTATCATATGAATATTTATCCAAATTTTATGAAATCTAATCAAATTATAAATATTTTGTTCAAAAAATTGGTATGCAATATTAAAAAATAACTATAAAAATATTCGATAGATTGAAATCTTAGCATTTATCATATTTTTAATTACAGTATTATTTCAATATATATAATTTAAACGAAAAATTAATTCAATGCCCGTACCTTGCACGGGCATTTACGGTAATTATAATAATAAATTTGAAAAGAGAGAAATAAAGTAGAAAATGGAGAGAGAAAAGAAGTAGAAAAAAAAGGGTGAAAATGAGTTTTTTATGAATAAAAATGAAATAAGTAATGGCAAGTGATTACTTATAAATAGGTAATGAGATGGATGTTCTAGTGATTTAAATAATCATTAAGACTGGAGTGTCATTTTTCGCTAGATTACTTATATTTGAACTTAAAACATGATATAAGTAATCTATTGGACTTGCTGTAATAAATGTTCACTTTGTTTCCTTGCAACTTTTACATTATTATAACGACCGAATCATCTTAATTTGAACTTTTAATTTGAAGTTTCTGGCAAGTTATGGGACGGGAGATTTTTAATCAGTGTACTCAGTGGCTTAAGTTGAAGAGGTTCCCAGGTGAGCTCAATTGTACAAATGTTGTCTTAATTCCGAAAAAAGAAAATGCTTCTGTTATGAGGGACCTTAGACCCATTGCTTTGTGCAATGTTTTGTATAAAATTATTGCAAAATTCTTGGCGAACAGGTTAAAATATGTTCTTCCTCTCTTAATTTCTGAGAATCAGTCGGCCTTTGTCAAAAATAGGGGCATCACTGATAACGTCCTTATAGCGTTTGAGATGATTCATCACATGAACCGTAAAAAGCGGGGTAATGTAGGTGAGGTGGCTCTTAAGCTAGACATAAGTAAGGCTTATGACAGGGTGAATTGGTCCTTCCTTCAGAAAAGGATGATAGCCATGGGTTTTGATGATATTTGGATTGACTGGATGATGTTATGTGTTAAAACAGTAACTTATAATTTCTGTCTTAACGGTTCTGTCTTTGGTCCAGTTGTTCCTAGGAAAGGGTTGAGACAGGGTGATCCCCTCTCTCCCTACCTTTTTCTTCTTTGTGTTGAAGGTTTATCCAACGCAATAGACGATGCCTCCAGTTCTGGTGCAATTCATGGATGTCAAATCAGTCCAAGTGCTCCGACAGTCTCTCATCTCCTCTTTGCGGATGATAGTTTTCTGTTTTTTCAAGGTACGTTAGAGGAAGCCAGGAGTATTAAAGATTTACTTGTCAGATATGAAAGGTGTTCAGGGCAATCAGTTAACTTTCAAAAGTCAGGGGTATTCTATAGTGCTAATGTTAGTACTGAAAAACGGGAGGAAATATCTCGGATTCTGGAAGTGCATAATGACATTACCAGTACTAAATACCTTGGGCTTCCCTCATTAGTGGGGCGTTCTAAAAAAAGGGTGTTTGGATATTTGAAGGAAAATGTCTCTAAACGCATTCAGGCGTGGCAGTCGAAACCTCTGTCCCAAGGTGGCAAAACAGTGCTTATAAGGAATGTTGCGCAGGCTATTCCTTCTTACACGATGTCATGTTTTCTTCTTCCAAAATCTCTATGCCAGGAGCTCGAACAGATGTTCAACAATTACTGGTGGAGGTCAAATGCTGGCAGCAATCGTGGTTTGAATTGGTTATCTTAGAACAATATGAGCCTAGCTAAAAGTAAGGGTGGTCTGGGATTTAGGAATCTCCATGGCTTCAACATCGCTTTGCTTGGAAAACACATATGGAAGTTCATGCAGAATCCAAACTCGCTTGTGTCAAGAGTGTTCAAGGGGAGGTACTTTCCGGATTCTCATGTTTTAAAGGCCAGCATAGGTCAGGGTTCAAGTTTCCTATGGTCTGGATTATGGCAAGCAAAGGAGGAATTGGCTGAGGGTTTTAGATGGGTTCTGGGAAGTGGGGATAATATTGTTGCCACTAAGGATCCCTGGCTGAGAAATAAACCACATTTTCGAGTGGACCAAAGTCCGCTTTATGAGGGCAGGAGTGAACTAGTGTCTAGTTTTTTTCTCCCAAATGAGAAAAAATGGAATGTACAGCTGGTTCGTAGCCAATTTTTGAAAGAAGATGCAGATGCTATTTTGGCACTCCACATTCCGCAACGTGCAGTTGTTGATAAAGTTGCCTGGACTAGCTCGAATAATGGTGTTTACTCTGCTAAGTCTGCCTATCATTTCTGGTATGATGCTAGTGATAACTCGTAAACACGCAAGTATACACGATCACAAATAGCAAGTGATAAGTAAGATTCGTTCTGCAGAGACTAGGTGTAATGCCAATTTTAGTACTTATGCAACGGTGTATGGTTACTTCTTAATGCTTGAACACTTATCAAATTGGGTCTTGATTAAACTATTTTAATTAACTAAGTGAGAATAAATTAACAATTAAGAGTTCTTAAATATGAGAAAAACATGAGATTCTAATTTCATTATTTATTTCATTTATAATTGATGCCTTAATTTCAAAGTAATTGTGATAATTACGAAAGCTAGCAGGGAACACGAAACTAACATAAGCGCCTTTCAGCTCTAACTTATATCAAACCACACGAACATCCACTTAAAAAGATAGAAGTCGTGTGGACACCTTTTATGCTTAGACCCTATATGTCTACAAGATTTGAAAACATAATTGGATTACGAATAAATTCCCTTATTATGACTACATAGGGTGATGTGATCCAAAATCCTACCACTTATCGTAAATGTACATGACAATTACGAACCTATGCTAACATAGCAAATTCTAAATTCCTAAATCCACTTTCGCATTCATTAGGAATTAATAATTTAGACGTTAGCTACGCATCTAATAAATTAAGCGCAACCACATTAGGCAATCTGAATTTTTATCAGAATACAAATTATTAAGGCATCGAATTACTAAATTACGTAAATAAATCCATTAGAATCCCATGATGGCGATTAGTTCATAATTAAACGGATCGTCATCATGGGATTAAATGAAAACATGGTAATAATGATAATAATAATAATAATAATAATAATAATAATAATAATAATAATAATAATAATAATAATAATAATAATAATAATAATAATAATAATAATAATTGCGATTAAATATGAAATTGCAAGAGTTTAGAACGTAGAACCAAAATAGCTTCCAATGAAATAAAGAGCACTCCAAATAATCCCCTTACAATCTTCCACCAAAATAGAAATTATACTAAAAATTGCAGAAAATTAAAGTGCATAAAATAAACTGTAATTACAAAGAAAATGTTGCTGGAAATTGAGAGAAAACAAGAGAGAATGCAGCTGAGGGTGTGTATTATTTTCTGCCTACTCTCTTTTTCAGTGCTCAAATTCATCCTATTTATAGGATATACTAGCACACTAAATTAGAATTTAAAAGCTTAATTATGCAGCCAGCCAGCACAACAACACCGTCCATCAATTTAATAACACCGCCCCAATCTGCTTAAATCATTTCTGTTGTATTGATTTAAACAGCACGCCAGAACAGAACCAGTCGCAGGAGACAGCAGTGCACGCCACTCGCGGGAATTCCTGTTGTACGCCAGGCGCGTGCGCGCCACGCGCTGAAAAGCGCGTCCCAGCCGACAAACTACCGACATGAACAGTAATATGTCGGCTAAAAAAAAACGTTCTGCAGTTTGCTTTTTTTTTTTTTGTTGTTTGTCTGCTAAACATGCCCGCCCACTTGCTTTGCTTTTTTTTTTTTTTGTTTTTGTTTTTTTTTCTTTTTTAAACTTGCCGACAACACATCACTTGTGAATTTGGTTTAGTTAATTGGTTTAACAGTTCAACTTCTGTCGACCAACCACAATCCAGGACCTAAGTTGGAATAAATGTTTCGTCAAAATACTTTTTAACCCGCACAACTTATAATCTTTAATTAATAAATAATTAATTTAATTCAGAAATTATAAAAATAAATATCTAATATTATTATATATTTATAAATATAATTTTCTAATTAAATAAAATATTTATTAATATAAATAAATCCTTAAGTCCTAAGTTGCGGCTTTTTGAGGGTCAGAAATCGGACTCCTTTTGCTCAACGAAATATATATCAATTCCAACCGGGATTTCTGCTTTAAGAATATATCACTCAGAATTTCTTTATGATAATTCTTTTGGCAACTCTTAATTCCGAATTGGTGCAAATTTCACCGTTTTTAGCCTTTTATCGCCACGATACATAAAGTTGCGAGTTCTGCACAACAAATGCTGAAACACAACAAAAATGAATTAAAAGACACAACATACTTAAGGATAAACCATCAATCTAGGCCATTTAGCGCATAATAAGTGGATATAAAATCAACTTATCACACCCCCAAACTTAAACTGATGCTTGTCCTCAAGCGAAAACAGACTCGACTACCTCTAAATGCATGAATGCAACCGATGCAAGGATCTCATATGCGAAGCAGTAACCAATTTAGCAGAGTGCCTCAGAAAATGTGATAATTCCAAATAGAGATCAACTAAATACCCGCATATTAACATTTACAAGTACAGAAACGTGCGTGCGTGCAATACTCATCAGAATTACTCTTAGCACTAGATCAAAACCATACCTATTCTTCGCCAAGACAAACACAAGTTTATAAATAGAATGAACGCTAGACACTTCATAACTTAGAAATACCTCCATCATCATTTGAGTTAGACAGGAATTCATGCTTTATTAACAATTATGATGCATAATACTATACACAACACACATGCTTATTTGACCGTGCAATGGATGAGACCCCAAAAGGCTTATACAATAATACCCATGTAGCGAGCGTTAGGTTAGTGGATCCCAGACCGGAAAAGTCTTAGGTCACTAGGCTTGAGTCCCCTAGAACTTAATTGCTCGAGTATTAAAGAGCTCATCCTGGCCAATTCTGCATACTCACACTATCATAACACTCTATTTTTTTTTTCTTATTTTTTTTCATTTTTTTTATATATGCAATCTGGAATGAGAATTCTTGATTCCAACCCTAGACTACTCATATAAATATGAGCTGGCTACTAGCCAATTGACACCTATCCATTATTAACAAATACACACAAACTAGCATGAACCCTGGTTTCCCCCAAACTTATATTTAGTGATTCTACGCTATCAAGGGAATAAAGAAAATTCCAAATATAATCAGGTGATTAAATTTCAACAACCAAACAAGCATGATCTTAACCTAGCCCCAAAAGCAAATGATGAGTTGTGTAAGATTGTGTTTCTGCAACATGCACGTCAATTCATGAGTATTTAAATCAGCCTTCTATCCATCATTATCACACTCAAATTCATCATTGACTACTAAACGGAACCACCAAGCGCTACGGGATCAAGGAAAATATGATATGCAACTACTCATGATTTTTTTTTTATGAAATTAAACTAGCATGATGTATTATGAACTACATCAAACTATATGCAATGCTATGACTCGATTAATGAAATATCCTAAATCACCCCCAAACTTAAAATAGTTAATGTCCTCATTGAAGGTATAGATAAAGGATAAAAGAGAACTCCCCTAACTATCGGCATCGTCGCCCTCCTTGGGCGGTGAATCATGTGGTGGAAATGCTGCATGAGCTCCAAACTGAGGCTAGCCTATCTTGAAAGAAACGAGTTCCTGCAACTCGCCAATGTCCTGCAAACTTGACATAATACTGAACAAAATCACACAAAATCAAACCACACATAAAAACACCAAACCTATGGGTTGCCTCCTATGAAGCGCTTCTTTACTGTCATTAGCTTGACATTACGGCCGAGGCTCATGTGGAAGCAAGACTGATGGTGAATGCCTCCCTATTCATCGTGACACCGTAGTAATGCTTTAATCTTTGACCGTTCACCTTGAACGACTTATCTGGAGATTCACTAAAAATTTCCACTGCACCATGTGGAAACACCGTCTTTACCTTGAAAGGACCGGACCACCTAGATTTAAGCTTTCCCGGAAAGAGTTTGAGCCGGGAATTGAAAAGAAGTACTAGTTGGCCTGGTTCAAAGGTTTTGGGCACTAATTTTCTATCGTGCCACTTCTTCACTTTCTCCTTGTACATCTTCGAGTTCTCATAGGCTTGAGAACGGAATTCTTCCAATTCATTTAACTGCAACAACCGCTTCTCACCAGCTAACTTCATGTCAAAGTTCAGTTTCTGCAAGGCCCAGTATGCCTTATGTTCTAGCTCAGCCGGAAGATGACACGCTTTCCCATAGACCAACTGGAAGGGTGACATTCCCAATGGAGTTTTATACGCTGTCCTGTAGGCCCATACGGCTTCATCTAATTTCAAGGACCAATCCTTCCTCGAAGGATTCACTACTTTTTCCAAGATTATTTTGATTTCTCGATTCGAAACCTCGGCTTGACCATTTGTCTGAGGATGATAGGCTGTTGCAACGCGGTTAGCTACTCGATACTTGGCTAATAAAGCCGTGAACTGGCGATTGCAAAAATGGGTTCCTTCATCACTGATAATAGCACGAGGGGTTCCAAAACGAGTGAAGATCTGTTTGTGTAGGAAGTTAAGCACTACCTTAGCATCATTCGTCGGTAGAGCCTTCACCTCAACCCATTTGGATACATAATCCACTGCCAAAAGAATGTACTGGTTGTTCCATGAGGGAACAAAAGGTCCCATAAAGTCGATTCCCCAAACATCAAAGATCTCCACTTCAAGCATATTATTTAGAGGCATCTCGTTCCTCCTCGACATATTACCAACTCTTTGGCATCGATCGCATCTCATCACGAACTGATGAGCATCCTTGAATAGAGTTGGCTAGAAAAATCCAGCTTGAAGCACTCGAGCAGCTATCTTATCTCCACCATAATGTCCACCATAGATAGTGTCATGACAATCTCGTAAAACCCCTTCCGTCTCACTATATGGAATACAACGCCTGAGAAGCTTATCCGGTCCTTGTTTGAATAAGTAAGGCTCGTCCCAACGGTACCATTTGACATCATGCAGAAATTTCTTCTTTTGAGCATAAGAGAGCTCAGATGGAATGACATTAGGGCTGAGCAAAACCGAACCGAAACCGAAAAACCGAACCGAAATGTTGAATTTCGGTTCGGTTTGGATTGTATTTTTCTGAAAATTTCGGTTATTCGGTTTTTCGGTTTAAACCGAAATTTATTTCGGTTCGGTTCGGTTTTTTTTTAAAACTTCGGTTCAAACCGAAATAACCGAATTATATATATATTTTATTTATATTATATATGTATATATAAATATTTTATATATATGCATGATTTAATTATTTCAAAATTAAGTTTAAATATTTAAATTGATAGTTTGTGTTTTATTTTGTTTTAATTGTTACATATTTTAATATAGTTGCTATTAAAATTAATTTTAAAATTAAAAAAAATAATATTATATATAATTTTTTTTAAATCGGTTCGGTTCGGTTTTGACAAAATATTTCGGTTCGGTTTTTCGGTTTTTCGGTTCGGTTTCTACGGATAAATCGGTTCGGTTCGGTTTGGTAAAAATCGGATTTCGGTTATTCGGTTTTTGTTATTCACCGACCGAATGATCACCCCTAAATGACATTGCCCACCAGATAGTTCACAAAGTCCGCAAACCAAGGTACTTCACCTTGCACAAGAAACAACTGTTCATCCGGAAAGTGTTCATTGATGAGAGTCTCATCTTTCTTAGTTTCCTCTCCCCGCTCCAATCTTGAGAGATGGTCAGCCACTTGATTTTCAGTTCCCTTTCTGTCCTTAATTTCTAGCTCGAACTCCTGAAGCAAGAGTACCCATCGAATCAATCGGGGTTTAGCATCCTTTTTGGAGAGTAAATATTTGATGGCTGCGTGGTCTGTGTAGACCGTGACTTTTGCACCAAGCAAGTAGGATCTAAATTTTTCGAACCCGTAGACAACTGCCAAAAGTTCCTTTTCAGTGGTCGTATAATTCAGCTGTGCATCATTCAGGGTCTTACTAGCATAGTAAACCACATGAAACACCTTCATCTTCCATTGCCCGAGAACCACGCCCACGGTGAAATCACTTGCATCACACATCATCTCGAATGGCTCATCCCAGTTAGGAGCTGTAATGACTAGAGTAGTTATCAGCTTCTTTTTCAAATGCTCAAATGCTATCAAGCATTCATCAGTGAATTTAAAAGGAGTATCTTTCTCTAATAGACTGCAGAGTGGCTTTGTAATTTTAGAGAAGTCCTTTATAAAATGCCTATAGAACCCGGCGTGTCCCAGGAAGCTACGAACTCCTTTAACTGAGTTAGGAGGAGGAAGTTTCTCGATTGTCTCCAATTTGGCCTTGTTAACTTCTAAGCCCTTTTTAGACACCTTGTGACCTAGAATGATGCCTTCCTGTACCATGAAATGGCATTTCTCCTAGTTGAGCATTAGATTTGTCTCGACACATCATTTCAACACCAAGCTCAGATTATGCAAACATTCGTCGTAAGAGGACCCAAACACTGAGAAATCATCCATGAAGACTTCCACATTAACTCCAATCATATCTGAAAAGATAGCCATCATGCATCTTTGGAACGTGGCTGGAGCACCACAAAGACCAAAAGAAACCCGTCGGAAAGCAAAAGTGCCAAACGGGCAAGTGAAAGTGGTCTTTTCCTGATCTTCCGGAGCTATGGCAATCTGATTATAGCCAGAATACCCATCTAGTAAACAATAGTACTCGTGACCAACAAGTCTGTCCAGCATCTGATCAATGAACGGTAGAGGGAAGTGATCCTTCCTAGTAGCCTTGTTCAGCTTCCTGTAGTCCATACAAACTCTCCAACCTGTGACTGTCCGAGTTGGAATAAGCTCGTTCTTCTCATTGGCTACCACTGTCATTCCCCCTTTCTTTGGTACACACTGAACGGGGCTCACCCAAGAACTATCAGAGATGGGATAGATGATGCCTGCATCTAGCCATTTAAGAATCTCCTTCTTGACAACCTCTTTCATGATAGGATTAAGCCTCCTTTGATGTTCCACAGAAGGTTTGCTCCCTTCCTCCATTGGAATTTTGTGCATGCAGTAAGAGGGGCTGATGCCCTTGATGTCTGCTATGGTCCATCCTATGTCTGACTTGAACTCTCTCAGAATCCGCAAGAGTTTTTCTTCCTCACTACCTGACAGGTTAGAATCAATAATAACAGGTAAGGTAGATGCCGCACCTAGAAATGCATACCTCAAATGATCCGGCAGTGGCTTAAGTTCAAGTTCAGGAGCTTCTTCAATAGATGGCTTTAGATGAAACTGGGATTTTTGAAGCTCAGATAGGCCGAGAGATTCCCGCAGAGCATTAAACTTCCTTTGGAAAGGGTTAGCATTCAACAGCCGCACACATTCTGCAATTTCTTCGTCTTCGGAATCAGATTCCCCTTGTAAAGTGCTTACCAAGGCATCTGAATTCAACAACTGATTCATTTCCTTATGTTGCAGTGACTTCACCATATCAAGTCTGAAACATTCTTCTTCTTCAGTTGGAAGTTGCATTGCTTTAAAAACATTGAATGTGACGTTTTGATCATGCACTCTCATAGTCAGCTCCCCTTTTTGAACATCGATCAATGTTTTGCCTGTGGCCAAGAATGGCCTTCCCAAAATGATAGGGATGTTCTTGTCTTCCTCAAAATCCAAGATGACAAAGTCAGCTGGAAAAATCAATTTATCCACCTTAACTAAGACATCTTCCACTATTCCACGAGGATATGTAATCGACCTGTCAGCTAGCTGCAATGAGATATTGGTTGGTTTTGGGTCGGGAAGTCCAAGTGTCATGAAGACTGAGAGAGGCATCAAATTGATGCTTGCTCCAAGATCACACAAGCATTTTCCAAATGACACGTTACCAATAGTGCAAGGAATGGTGAAGCCACCTGGATCCTTAAGCTTTGGAGGTAGTTTTTGTTGCAAGATTGCACTACATTCCTCCGTCAATGCAACCGTCTCAAAATCAGCAAGCTTTAACTTCTTCGAGAGAATTCCCTTCATAAATTTAGCGTAACTAGGCATTTGTTCCAAAGCTTCAGCAAATGGGATGTTGATATGCAACTTTTTAAAGACCTCCAGAAATTTGCCAAATTGCTGATCCAGTTTCTGTTTCTGCAACCTTTGAGGAAACGGTGAAAGTGGATACACTGGAGGATCAGTCACTAAAGGAGCTGACTGCCTTGCTGGTTGATTGATTGGCTGCTCTTCCTTTTCTGCAACTTCCTCTTGTTCAGCCTGTTTCGAGATTTGTTCACTTTCTGTGCCCCCAGTGACTTTTCCTGACCGCAGAGTAATAGCTTGTACCTGTTCCTTGCCTTCCTTCTTTCCTGGATTAGGTTCTGTGTTGCTCGGAAGAGTCCCTTGAGGCCTATGGAGTAAGGCAGTTGCGAGTTGTCCAATCTGAATTTCCAATGTCTTGAGGGATGATGCCTGACTCTAGAGTGATACCGCTTGACTCTTGACTATTGACCTCAATTCTTCTAATTCAGCTTTTTCGTTCGACTGCTGTTGAAATCCAGGAGGATGATATTGCTGCCTCGGAGCATACTGCTGCTGCATTCCCGAAGGGTTGAACTGTCTACCCCCAAACTGCTGATTAGGAAGAGGATAAGATGATTGCTGCATGTTGTTATGACTATTACCCCAGCTGAAATTAGGGTGATTCCTGTTGTTGGGATGATATGTGTTAGGCACTGGCTGTTGTGGCTTTTGGAAGTTACTCACGAACTGAGCTGATTCATTAGAGATGGCGCATTGACGAGTGTCATGACCACCTGCACATAACTCACAGACGCTAGCAACCTGTTGCACCCCAAGATTCGCTAGAGAATCTACCTTCATATTAAGAGCCTCTAACTGAGCTGATAGAGCTGTAGTTGCATCCACCTCAAGAACCCCTGCTACCTTGTGTTGTTGAAGTCTCTGTGAAGGGTACTGGTACTCGTTCGATGCCATCATCTCGATAAGATCATAGGCTTCTTCATAACTCTTAGCCCAAAGAGCACCTCCAGAAGCTGCATCTACCATAGTCCTAGACTGACCTCCCAGTCCATTATAGAAGCTATTTATGACCATCCATTCTGGCATTCCGTGATGGGGGCATTTTCTGAGCATCTCCTTATAACGCTCCCAAGATTCACACAATGACTCACCCTATGCCTGAGCAAACTGAGCAATAGCATTCCTCATGGCAGTTGTTTTCGCCATAGGAAAGAATTTTGAGAGAAATTTTTGTGCAAGCTCTTCCCAAGTAGTGATAGATCCAGCCGGTAAGGAATGTAACCAGCCTTTAGCTTTGTCCCTTAAAGAGAAAGGGAAGAGTCTCAGCTTCACAGCATCATCGGAAACACCATTGAACTTAAAGGTGTCACAGATTTCGATGAAATTCCTAATATGCATATTAGGATCCTCTGTTGCACCACCCCCAAACTGCACCGTGTTCTTCACCATTTGGATAGTCCCAGGCTTAATCTCGAAAGTATTCGCTGCGATAGCTGGCCTGATGATGCTGGACTGAATATCATTGATCTTTGGCCTAGAATATTCCATGAGTGCCTTTGGTTGTACCGGTGGATTAGCATTAGCATTAGCCTCGTCCATTCCGAAAAGAGTAGCTTCTTCCGGTAGTAGGATTACCTTGCTTAGTCTTTCTAACTCCGCTTGAGCTCTAGCTTTAGATCGTGATAGCATGCACGTTCAAGTACCTGAGTACAAAGAGCAGAAAGACACGAGGTAATAAGTAAACAAAAATAAATTCAAGTCAGTAATCTATAACGACCACTGATGACAAGCACATAAACTACAATTAACACCGAAGTCCCCAGCAGCGGTGCCAAAAACTTGATAACTCGTAAACACGCAAGTATACACGATCACAAATAGCAAGTGATAAGTAAGATTCGTTCCGCAGAGACTAGGTGTAATGCCAATTTTAGTACTTATGCAACGGTGTATGGTTACTTCTTAATGCTTGAACACTTACCAAATTGGGTCTTGATTAAACTATTTTAATTAACTAAGTGAGAATAAATTAACAATTAAGAGTTCTTAAATATGAGAAAAACATGGGATTCTAATTTTATTATTTATTTCATTTAGAATTGATGCCTTAATTTCAAAGTAATTGTGATAATTACGAAAGCTAGCCGGGAACACGAAACTAACATAAGCGCCTTTCAGCTCTAACTTATATCAAACCACACGAACATCCACTTAAAAAGATAGAAGTCGTGTGGACACCTTTTATGCTTAGACCCTATATGTCTGCAAGATTTGAAAACATAATTGGATTACGAATAAATTCCCTTATTATGACTACATAGGGTGATGTGATCCAAAATCCTACCACTTATCGCAAATGTACATGACAATTACGAACCTATGCTAACATGGCAAATTCTAAATTCCTAAATCCACTTTCGCATTCATTAGGAATTAATAATTTAGACGTTAGCTACGCATTTAATAAATTAAGCGCAACCACATTAGGCAATCTGAATTTTTATCAGAATACAAATTATTAAGGCATCGAATTACTAAATTACGTAAATAAATCCATTAGAATCCCATGATGGCGATTAGTTCATAATTAAACGGATCGTCATCATGGGATTAAATGAAAACATGGTAATAATGATAATAAACTTAATAATAATAATAATAATAATAATAATAATAATAATAATAATAATAATAACTAAATTAAAAATTGCGATTAAATATGAAATTGCAAGAGTTTAGAACGTAGAACCAAAATAGCTTCCAATGAAATAAAGAGCACTCCAAATAATCCCCTTACAATCTTCCACCAAAATAGAAATTATACTAAAAATTGCAGAAAATTAAAGTGCATAAAATAAACTGTAATTACAAAGAAAATGTTGCTGGAAATTGAGAGAAAACAAGAGAGAATGCAGCTAAGGGTGTGTATTATTTTCTGCCTACTCTCTTTTTCAGTGCTCAAATTCATCCTATTTATAGGATATACTAGCACACCAAATTAGAATTTAAAAGCTTAATTATGCAGCCAGCCAGCATAACAACACCGTCCATCAATTTAATAACACCGCCCCAATCTGCTTAAATCATTTCTGTTGTATTGATTTAAACAGCACGCCAGAACAGAACCAGTCGCAGGAGACAGCAGTGCACGCCACTCGCGGGAATTCTTGTTGTACGCCAGGCGCATGCGCGCCACGCGCTGAAAAGCGCGCCCCGGCCGACAAACTACCGACATGAACAGTAATATGTCGGCTAAAAAAAAAACGTTCTGCAGTTTGCTTTTTTTTTTTGTTGTTTGTCTGCTAAACATGCCCGCCCACTTGCTTTGCTTTTTTTTTTTGTTGTTTTTTTTTTCTTTTTTAAACTTGCCGACAGCACTTCACTTGTGAATTTGGTTTAGTTAATTGGTTTAACAATTCAACTTCTGTCGACCAACCACAATTCAGGACCTAAGTTGGAATAAATGTTTCGTCAAAATACTTTTTAACCCGCACAACTTATAATCTTTAATTAATAAATAATTAATCTAATTCAGAAATTATAAAAATAAATATCTAATATTATTAGATATTTATAAATATAATTTTCTAATTAAATAAAATATTTATTAATATAAATAAATCCTTAAGTCCTAAGTTGCGGCTTTTTGAGGGTCAGAAATCGGACTCCTTTTGCTCAACGAAAAATATATCAATTCCAACCGGGATTTCTGCTTTAAGAATATATCACTCAGAATTTCTTTATGATAATTCTTTTGGCAACTCTTAATTCCGAATTGGTGCAAATTTCACCGTTTTTAGCCTTTTATCGCCACGATACCTAAAGTTGAGAGTTCTGTACAACAAATGCTGAAACACAACAAAAATGAATTAAAAGACACAACATACTTAAGGATAAACCATCAATCTAGGCCATTTAGCGCATAATCAGTGGATATAAAATCCACTTATCAGCTAGATTTGGGACGAGTGCAATCCAGCAGTGTACAGGGTGGAATCGAGTTTGGAATCTCCAGCTGCCTCACAAAATGAAAGTCTTTGTCTGGCGGTTTTGTCGAAACACTATCCCAGTGCGTAGGAGATTGAGTGCTAAAGGCATCAGAGTTCCGATTACGTGTCCTATGTGTATGAGGGATATCGAACATATGTGTCACCTCTTTTATGATTGTCCATTTGCTGTTGGATGTTGGAATCATGTGGGGGTGCAGTATGACTGGAGTAGTGTTGAGTTAGCGTCGGACTGGGTGCTTCTCAAACTTAGCACTGCAACTACGGAGGAAATTTTGAAGATTTGTGTAGTTATCTGGGGTATTTGGCAGTGGAGGAATAAACGAGTCTGGGATGGCAAATAGTTACCTCTGAATTTGCGATGGATAGTAGTCTTAAAGTGCTTGCAGACTGGACTGAGGCGAGAAAGGTTGTGGATCCAGGTTCTCAGGGAGGTACCAGATCAGTCAGCAATCAGGTGAATAAATGGCGACCTCCAGAAGTTGGTACTTTCAAGATCAATGTGGATGCCTCGGTTTTTCCTGGTGCTCAAACTTTTTCGATAGGGATGGTTCTAAGGAATTGTGAAGGAACTTTTTTGGCTGGTAGGAACCAATGTTTCTTTGGTGAAGTCTCTGTCTTTGAAGCCGAATTAGTTGCCATTCGTGAGGCCCTCTCATGGATCAAGAATATGCAGATGCTGAGTGATGTAGTAATTATCGAATCAGACTCCCAGCTTGCTGTTAAAGCGATTGCCGGTGATAGTCCAAATTTTCTGGAATCTGGCGAAGTGGTTGAATGTTGCAGGCTGCATCTTGAAAGCTTGCAGAGATGTTCTGTTCTTTTTATTCGGAAAGGTGCTAACAAGATAGCACATGAAGTTGCTCGTATACCTTGTTTAGTTAATTCCCATAATTTGTTCACGTCTCCTCCTACGTGTTTGTTGGAGGCTCTTTCCATTGATCGTTTGTTCTGAATGAATGCAACTTATTTTCAAAAAAAAAAAAACATTTTACGATTGAATTGTGAGGTGAAACCATCTATAACCCATTTTTTAGACAAAATCAACATAAATCACTGATTTTTGTTGAATTGACACAAATAATCGATGGAATACATATTTGATAATAGAATATTGTCATTACGCATCCTACAGTGTGGTATCCAAACATAATATAATTTTAAAATATTGAATACACATACATTATGGAAGTAAACCTTGTTTCAACTTTCCAGAATACGAATTTACAATTTGGGTAAGAATGAATACGCATGTTCTAAATGAGTATAGTGTTTTACTTGATACATCTTATTCCACTTACACTGCGTATAGCTATAGACAGATACACCACATATATGCAACTGTGATGTGATAACTGCTAGGATGAAAATGGATATCATGTATGATTGTTAATGATGTAATGTACTATTTCGGAAAAAGATTAATATTTACAATTAGTATTGGTCTAAATCATTACAAACTTAGATTAAGTTTGGGTAAAATAGCTAATTGGTCACTAAAGTCACTAGTAACTTGCAAGTGGGTCACGAAGTTAAAAAAACTTTCAATCGCATCATGACGTTACAATTAGCTTGCAATCACAATACTAAACATAAAAAAATTTGCACGACCGTTAAATTATGTTGACTTTTAAAGGTTCTCCATTAAAAGACAACACATTTACGGTTAGGTCACTGAACTATGTGCTAATTTTCAGTTAGGTCACTGACTTAAAAAAAATTAAACACTCAAAAAATATCTAACGAAATTATTTTTTGAAAGATTATGTTTTTTTAAATTTAAATCGTAATCATTCAAAAAAATTAATATTCAAAAAAATTACACTTTTGGTATCACTTATTAATATCGAAAGAGGTGGATCAGAAACTTGATATTTTTTTTAAATATTTGTTTGCTTTACCGGTTTAATATTTTTTTGCTTTTACCGGTTTACTAGCATATAAAAAAATAGATATGTTCAATTTTAAATTTAATTAAATAATAAATTAAATAAATGGAAAAAAGGGATATCTAAATGTTTGTTCAATTGTATCGATTTACAAGCATATGGGTTAAAGCGATATATACAAATTAAATTTAATTAAAGTGTAATTATTTGGAAAAAAATGTAAACATTCAATTTTTGTTTTACCTTTTATCATTATCGAAAAAAACAAGTTATCTTTTGGTTCACTTGTATTTATTCATAAGCATATGTATTGAATTGGTATGCATAATTTTAAATTTTATGAAAAAAAAATCATTCGGAATTTTTTTAAAAATTTAATCAATTAAAATTAAATTTGGCTAATTACCTAATTGAAAATTGTTATCTAGTTCAGTGACCTACTTGCAAGTTTAATTATGTCATGTCAGCATCTATGTCATCTTTCCGTTAGTTTTTAACGGAACTGACGATAGTTACCAATTTGCAAATTTTTAAGTATTTCATTAGTTGACTGAAAGTTTTTTTTTAACTTCGTGACCTACTTGTAAGTTACTAGTGACTTCAGTGACCAATTAGCTATTTTACCCAATTAATTAGAGCAAGTCCAACAATATCCTAAATCAATATTTAGGACATTTAGTCACTTTTTGTGCTCCAACAATGTCCTAGTGGTGCCTTAAAACACTAGGACATCCATCTCATGCCCTACTTTTAAGGCACCTCTATACTTGTCCTAAATCATTTTTAACAATAAAAAATTAATTTCCCTCCTTTTCTACACTTCTCTTTCCTCTCTTTTCTCCCTTCCCTCCAATTCTATTTCAAACATATTATTGTTGTGGAACGAAAAGTAGGGTGTATTTATTGCGTATTGAATACTAAGGTTGAAGAGAGTTTCGAGCTTTAATGGCTGATCAAGTGTTTCGTGACTTAACTCGGGTCCTCACAAGATGCCTACGTATCTTGCAAATATCAAGAATCAAGCCAAAAAACGTAGTTCTAGGTTGAAGGATCGGGTCCTTTATATAGGTGTAGAAAACCCTAGAATTAGAGTTGAAATAGGAGACTTGGTGGGCAAGTTATTCAGTTAGCCCAATTCTAGAACCTTCCCGGATAAGTATTAACGTTATATGGCTTGGAGGTTACTCCAAAACTGATTTGGTTTCCTTCTAAGACTCAATCTTGGAGTCTGAAATAGGTTGATTTATTAATTACGAATTTTAATCCCATCATTAGGGTTTTTGGGCCCCACGGCTAAACTTTGCTTTTGGGCCAATCTAGGTTCATTTAATGCAATATTGAATGTGTCTTTAGGGCTTACTTTCAGCCCATATCATTTGCCCCCCAACTTCTAAGAAAACTGATCAGGTTTTCATTGAAGTTAAAAGGTTTATGTACACTAGTGTTTTACAGGTATCGTCTTGAGTGCAAAGTGTGGAGCGACCTACACATTCGCGACGACTTGCCTTATTCGAGGCTAAACATTTATATTTGCAGGAAGGCTATAAGTAGCTTCCTTAATCTTTTCCTTGTTGGCACGAATGTCAATAAGTCTGATCAATGTGTTAACCTTCTTGGTCTGAATGTCATACATCTTCTTGACAGCATCCTTATTTTTCTTGTACCCACGAGTATTTTACCATTTTTATTATCATTATTATATATATATATATTAGAACTTCGACCTGGATCGAGGTCGTGAAGGGGTGTCCAGGTCATGAGGCCTGCGACCTCACCCTTCGACCAGGATCGAGGTCGTGTAAGATTACCAAGATGGCCTGCTCGTGGGCTCTTCGACCTCAATCCACGAGGTGGATTCAGGTCGTGTAAGGTTGTCAAAACAGCCTGCTCGTGGGCTTTTCGACCTCGATCTACAAGGTGGATCCAGGTCGTGTAAGGGCAACAGATGAGGCTCGTCGTCAATCCTACGACCTCACTTCACGAGGTAAATGGAGGTCGTCCATGGTTCCAAAAACGGCCTGGTCGTGAGAACCTCGACCTCATCTTTTTACGTGGAACGAGTTCGTGTAAGGACGCCAGAATGAGGAGGTCGTGAGACCTGCGACCTCAATCTACGAAGTGGATCGAGGTCGTGTAATGACACCAAAAGTGCCTCGATGAGCTGACTACGACCTCAATCTATGAGGTGATTTGAGTTCGCGTACGGTCTTTAAAACTGTCGGGTCGCGAGGTCTACGATCTCAATCTTCGAACAGAATTGAGGTCGTGTAAGGACCATTGTTTTGAGTGCTCGTTAGCTTTACCAGCTCATCATGCGAGGTGAATCGAGGTCGTGTAAGGACCAGGAGAAGGCCTCGTCGTCTTAATTACGACCTCACTTCACGAGGTGGATCGACGTCGTTGGAGTCATATCATTTTTATTTCAGTTTTAGTTTTTTTTATTTAGGAAATTCTCGATCTTTCTAGATCCTTCTATAAGCTTCCAGATTCTGGGCCTTAGTTTGGGCCTGTGGGCCGTAACTGGTTATGATCGGTTGCCTTGCCCCTCTAACCGGCTAAATGACCGGCTGTACTTTACTATAAAAGAGTGAGAAGAGAACTCACTTCTCACTTCACTCAAATATTCACCAAAATTTCTTTCTAGAGCTCAGAGTCTCAAGCAATTTCCGGCGAGAAGCTTCCGGCCAAAGCTTTCCTACCTGCGTGGTTCTGGGTTTTTCTTTGAAGATCATCTTTGAAGCATTCATACCAAGAAGATCAATGGCAGATGATAGAAAAGCGAGGAGACTAAGTAAAATGAGTGCATCATCGCGAGATACCTCTTTCCCTCCTATCCGCTCAGAATACACTTCTTTAATTGACATGATTAATCAAAGAGGAGATGAATATCCCTCTGAAAGGCATATGAATCAGCCTATTTGTAGTTCGAGGATCCTAATCAAATTAAACCAAATTGTAATAAGTAAATATCCGTATGATCTATCACAGGAGTCTCAGGAAGCAATATCTGTCAGAAGAAAGAAGGAGGTCAATCTATAGTTTTGATGTTTCACACTGGAAGACGTATCAGGTATCTGATCAAGCCTCTGTATAACATTGAAGTGAATGGATTCATTTACAGTGACAGAGATTTTTCGAGTGATAGATTGAAAATCAATCAAAGTACAAGAAAATTGAGAGAAGAAATAAACCACAGCTTAAAGTCAGAAGTGAAGAAGCATCATTGAAGTTAGTCGTTCATGAACCAGACAGTACATTGAACGTCAACATAAGTCAGTGGTAATTCTTTATTATTTTCCGTGGTTTGGAAGAATTAAATTAATTGGTTATTGATTTAATTTAATTTGTTTTTAATTGATATAAATCATTTAATTGATTTAATTAATAAATTAATTCTAATAGAATTAATTCATTTATTAAGTTAATTATTGTATCAATTAATCATGAATTAGTTAATCATTAATTAATTAAAAGGATCAATATGACTTAATTAAATGCTGAATTGATTATGTCTTGATTAAGTTTAGTTCGGTATGACCTAAATTAGGTCATACCGACATGACTTAAATCTAAGTCATACTAAGCATAAAGATTTAGGTCATACCGAGCTGCTGAGTTGATTAGGTCTTACCGACCTCAAATCAATTAGGTCATACCGATGGAATTAGGTCATACCGAAGCAAGATATTTCTGTAAAGGTGTTAGGTCATACCGACAAAAGTGTTTAGGTCATACCGACCACACTGTTGAAGATTAGGTCATATCGACACATTGTTTAGGTCATACCTACAGAAAATTATGTCTTAAAGCAATAATAAGTCATGCTGATAGCTTATTTAATAGGTCTTGAAGCAGTTTAAGTCATATCTAATGAGTACAGACCTATATAACACAGCAGAAGCAACAGAATGAAGCAGCAGACGAGAACACAGCAATATCCTGGAAAAACACAGCAAAATTCTCTCTCAAATATCAAGAACACCAAGAACAAATTAATTCACATAAATTCAAGTTCATCATCTTTGTAATATTCTATCTGATAGAACTTGTCTACTTGTGATTCTTGTATTACTAGCGAATTAAGTTTCCTAGTACTTATCTTGAGATTTATTAACTAAATTAGAAAAGTTCATGCCGAATTTTCTAATTAGTAATTAAACACTTGATAATAGTTTGGATTGATTTTGTAACACCACATCAAGTTAATATACAATTATATTCAACTTGAAATCCGAGTCAATTTATTCCGCACAAAATATTCGTTTTAGTGAAAATTATTTAACGAATAAATTTTGAGAAATTGATATTGATTGTATTCAACCCCCCTTCTACAATCATAGTGGACCTAACAATTGGTATCAGAGCCTATTGATTGATACACAAATCAAGATCCTATTTTTACTCAATCAAAAATCAAGCTCGAATTTTTAACTCTCTTAAAAATTCATCATGTCAGCCAAAGGCAATGTTAAAATTCCTATCTTTAATAAAGATAACTATGACATGTGGAAAAACAAAATGGAGTTATTTCTTGATGTAGCAAATCCAAGATTTTTGTGGGTTTTGAAAAATGGACCAGTAATTCCTATCCAACATGATACTGAAACAGTTACAAATGGAATTGTAACAATACCTGCAAAATCCTATCCAAAGGACCCTAAGAACTTTACCTCTGAAGAAAAAGAGGAAGCTGGATTGGATAAAAATTTGAGACTCATTCTATTAGATTCCCTAGATGCTGTAATGTATAGCCATGTAAGGAATTGTAAAACTGCTAAGCACATCTGGGAAACTATTGAGATCATTAATGAAGGGACTGATGAAGTCAAGGAAAATAGACTTCAAATTTTGACCTCTGAATATGAACACTTTAGAGCTGGCCCTAATGAAGGCATTCAGGAAGTGTTCGAAAGGTATAACAAAATAATCAATAACTTGCAAGTTCATGGAAAGCAATATACTCAGAAGGAGATCAACATGAAGTTTTTACTGACTATGCCTACTCACTTAGAGCATAGAATCACCGCCATCAGAGAATCTAGAGATTTAACTCAGATTGCTCTTGAAAGGCTGTTTGGTGTTCTGAAAACATATGAATTAGAACAAGTACAGCAAAAGGAATTCTATGGCAAAGGCAGAATGGCAAATTCTTCTACAGCTCTAGTGGTTGAGGTTCCTAAGGAAGTGGAAGCTAAAGTTGTTCAACCTAACAGCTTCAACAAGGAACAAACTGAAGTGGAACATGGCCAAACACCAGCTACTCAGGATGGTGGAGAATTTTACTCACTTGAAGAGCTGGATCAATTGGAAGATGAATCTATGGCGATGATGGTGAGACAATTCAGTAACTTCAGATTCAGAAGAAATCTAAAGTTCAGGTTTAAGTCAAATAACAGATTTCAAAGAGGAGGTTCTTCATCCTCTAGTAACAGGGGAGGTTATAAAACTGGAACTGTTGATAGAAGCAAGATTCGTTGCTTCAACTGTAATGAGTTGGGACACTTTGCTACTGAGTGTCAGAAACCTAAGCAAGCACAGAAGAAAGATTATGCTTCTGAAAAGAAGAAGACTGGAAGAGCTTATGTAGCTGCTGGTAAAAGCTGGGATGACACAGATAGTGAAGATGAAGAATATGGAAACTTTGCACTAGTGGAAAATGCTGAATCATCAACTTATTACACCACATCGGTAACTCTTACTGATGCTGAGTTAATTCATAGTTTACGTAATTGCTTGAATAATGCATAAAAAGGGTACGAGAGAATAAGTCTTGTTAACACTAACCTTGAAAATGAAATGTTAGATTTAAAAAAGGTGCAGATTAATCAAGATAAGAATATAGAAGAAATAACTCGACTTAATTACAGAGATAAGTCATTAGGAGAATACATGGTAAAACAAGTTGATAGGATTGCTGATCAAGACATCAGGATTAAAGAACTTGAAACACAGATTAGAGCTTGTTATAATACTGTTAAAGTTTCTAAAGAGTTCTTCAACAAACAAGCAGTAGAACGAACTGTAGGAATAGGATTTGATTACAATCAAGCTGTTGGTTCTTTGAGTAATCATTCTCTTAATCCTATTTCAGCTAAAGAAAGAGGTATACCACATATTCTCAAGAATGTTGAAAAACCAATGTTTACAAAATCTGATGCTGGCCCACCAGATATTCTTTCTATGGTTATCCAAGAAGAAATGAGAAATGAGGATAGTGCAAATGGCACAGTCCTTGTTAAGGATAAATGTGTTAAGGATAAAACTATTGAGGACACTAATACAAAGAATGTTTCATCCAAGAAAAATGTCACAGTCTTTGTTAAGGCTAAATCAGTTGAGGACACTAATACAACGAATGTTTCATCCAAGAAAGATGTACCTAAAGTACCAGTCAAAGTTGTTGAATCAGCTAGTTCTTCTAAGACTGGATTAGGTAGTAATAAGTTGAAACAGAAAAATTCCATGTCTACCATTGATTCTAATCATAAAGCATGTGGTGTTATCAATTGTATGTCTTGTACTTTTAATAGTATGCGTGCTTATTTTAATGGTAATTATGCATGTGTTAAACAGAATGCTCCTCGACAGCACATGAACAGGAACAATAATGTTCGATCAAAGACTGCTTTTCCTCCTCAAGTTAGGAGAGAGACATTGCACCTAAGACTAAACAAACGGTTACCAAGAATGTCTACCAGGTCAAATGTCCAGTCAATGACACAAGTGTTACTGCTGCTAGAGAAACATGGATACCCAAGATAAAACAAAAGATTTTCAAATTTGTTTATAAGGTTAAATGTTTATTGACTAAAGATGTTAAAATTAAAAATGTTATTTTGCCTGATAAAGGTCAATACTTTAAATACGCAGGACCCAATCAAATTTGGGTCCCGAAGAAGGTTTAATTCATTTGTCATTGCAGGGTATTAAACAGGTTGATCGAGTAACCTGGATCTTGGACAGTGGATGTTCAAGGCATATGACTGGAGACAGAACCCTGCTGACAAATGTGGTGGAGAAGGCCGGCCCAGTAGTTACCTTTGGAGATAACAGCAAAGGTAGAACTGATGGATATGGCAGACTTGAAGCTGGAAATGTTATCATTGATGAAGTCTCTTTTGTGAAAGGACTTGAGCCCAATCTGCTCAGTGTCAGTCAATTCTGTGACAAAGGTTATGAAGTTCATTTCAACAAGAAGAATTGTCTAATTTCACACAAGAGACATGAAAAGCCACAACTAACAAGATTTAGAAAAGGCAATCTGTACGTAGCCAATATGAACTCAGGAAGCACTGAAGAAGTCACTTGCTTCTACACTAAAGCATCTAATGATGAGAGTTGGCTATGGCACAAGAAACTTTCTCATCTTAATTTTAAGACGATGAATTCTCTGGTTAAAAGAGAGTTGGTGAGAGGTTTGCCTTCAATGGAATTCACTCAAGAAGGACTTTGTGATGCATGTCAAAAAGGCAAGCTAAAAAGGGCAAGTCACAGGAGCACTGACACATCCTCAATAACTGAACCATTACAATTACTTCATATGGATTTGTTTGGTCCAGTTAATGTGATGTCTATGTCAAGGAAGAGATATGCTCTAGTGATTGTTGATGATTTTTCAAAATACACATGGGTCCTGTTTTTGAATTCTAAAGATGAGACTCCACAACTGGTGATTGATCACATTAAATTAATTGAGCGAGATTCTACGTATCCAGTGAGAGCTATAAGATCAGACAATGGAACTGAATTCAAGAATACAGTTTTAAATGACTTCTGCACTGAGAAGGGTATAACCAGATAATACTCAGCTCCAAGAACTCCTCAGCAAAATGGGGCAGTGGAAAGAAAGAATAGAACCTTGATTGAAGCTGCACGTACTATGTTAAGTGAATCAAGGCTTCCATTGTACTTTTGGGCTGAAGCTATCAATACTGCGTGCTATACCCAGAATCGAACTCTAATCAATAAAGATCAAATGAAGACACCCTATGCAATTATGGCTGATAAGAAACCATCACTCAAATACTTTCATGTATTTGGGGCAAAGTGCTTTGTGCTTAAAGAAGGTGATGATCAAGGTGGTAAATTCGATACCAAAGCATTTGAAGCAATTTTTATTGGTTATTCAATGAGAGCATACAGGGTGTATGTGATTGATGAACAGAAGATGATGGAAAGTGTCAATGTAACATTTGATGACACTAAACTCCCTAGTATCCAAACTGAGAATCCATCTGAGAAACTATCTTTCGATGACATGACAGATACAGATTCAGATGATGACAATGCACCTGAGATTTTTGCTGATGCTAATGACAACAATGATGATCAGGGTAATGGTGATGAAAACAATGATAGTAGTCAAAATTCCCCTGACTCTTCTAAACAATCATCATCTAGTCAACCTGGCAACAACTCAGGGGGAGACAATGAAGGGTCAACTGGTCACACACAACATCACAATGAAGAACAAGGCGAATCATCAAGATCTAATCTTCCCAGACAGACTGTTTGGAATAGAGCTCATCCTTTTGAGCTAATTATTGGTGATCCAGTTGTTGGTGTAAAGACTAGAAGAGCTTTTCAGAATCAATGTAATTATTCAGGGTTTCTGTCTGAAATGGAACCTAAGAAAACTGAAGAAGCTCTTTCTGATCCTGATTGGGTGATTGCTATGCAAGATGAACTCAATCAATTTAAACAACAAGAAGTTTAGAAGCTGGTACCCAGACCTACAGATAGACCAGTAGTTGGCACAAGGTGGGTATTCAGAAACAAACTGGATGAAGATGGCACAGTGACGAGAAATAAAGCAAGACTGGTAGCAAAGGGTTACTCCCAATCTGAAGGCATTGATTATGATGAGACCTATGCTCCAGTGGCTAGACTTGAGGCCATAAGAATATTCTTGGCATTCGCAGCATTTTCAAACTTTAAAGTTTATCAAATGGATGTCAAGAGTGCTTTCTTGAATGGCAAGCTAGATGAAGAGGTTTATGTAGAACAGCCCCCTGGCTTTGAAGATCCAGATTTAATTGACTATGTCTACATCCTTTTCAAGGCTGTCTATGGTCTTAAGCAAGCACCAAGGAAATGGTATGACACTCTCTCTGAATTTTTACTTGAAAATGACTTTGTTAGAGGTGTCATAGACAAAACTCTCTTCACAAAGAAACATAAGAATGATACAATTATAGTCCAAGTCTATGTGGACGATATAATATTCGAGTCTACTAATGATCTTTTGTGCAAGAAATTTGCGAAGTTAATGCAGGGTAAATTTGAAATGAGAATGATGGGTGAGTTGAAGTTCTTTCTTGGGTTACAAATAAATCAAAGGCAAGATGGTATATTTATTTGTCAATCCAAGTACATCAAAGAGCTTCCCAAGAAATATCAAATGGAGGACTCTTCTTCAGCAAAGACACCATCATCCACAGCTGTCAAATTTGGAGCATGTGAAAATTCTGCTAAGGTTCCAATCGGATCCTAGAGATGTTCATCTAATTGCTGTTAAACGAATTCTGAGATATCTCAAGGGTACGCCTAATTTAGGTATCTGGTACCCTAAAGATTCTGGTTTTAATCTTGTTGGATATACAGATTCTGATTATGCAGGAAGTGTTGTAGATAGAAAAAGCACATCTGGGAGTTGTCAATTCCTAGGTGGTAGATTGGTTTCATGGTACAGCAAGAAACAACAAACAGTTTCCAACTCTACCGCCGAAGCTGAATATATAGCTGCTGGAAGCTGTTGTGCTCAAATCTTGTGGATTAGGAATCAACTGATGGACTATGGCTTTGTATTACAAAATATTCCTATTTTGTGTGATAATACAAGTGCCATAGCAGTCTCCAACAATCCTGTGCAGCATTCAAGGACAAAGCATATAGATATAAGGTATCATTTTATTAGAGAGCATGTCATGAATGGTACAGTGGAATTATTGTTTGTACCCACTGAAGAACAAACAGCAGATATTTTTACTAAGTCGCTCGACGAATCCACATTCACCAAAATTGTTGGTGAATTGGGTATGTTGAACAGTCTTAGTAATTAATCTAGTTAATATCTGAGGTTTGATCTTTAATAATTAACAAGTGATTAGTTTGTGAATATTTAAAAAAAAATCACTTGTTTAATTATTATATCAACTTGTTTTCTTGATTGTTATTGTATTTATTATTTTGTTTAATTAAATAGTTGTTATTCCATATTTATATAATTTTAGAATAATTGTATATATTTATTTTATTTGTTTAGAATATTTTATTTAATGTTTTGTAATGTTTGCCCTATTAATATTGTGTTATTTCCGTTAACAGATTAATCTATATTAGATATCTATTGTTATTATTTGTTTGATTAATAATATTATTTTTAATATATTTTTCTGTATTATTAATTGTAAATATTCGTGTGTTTAATTAAATTATTTGTATTTTCTTTAATCTATTTTAATTAGATATGACTTAAAATTAATCTAAACTGCAATATGACTTATTTGTTATATTGATCAGATTTAGTCTTATTTAGATTAAGTCATAACGAATTAAGTCTTATTCGTTAGTAATTAGTTAAGTCTTAAATTTTGTCAAGTTAATTTAAGTCTTAATCGAATCTTAGTGTTAATTAAGTCATATTCAGTATTAGCTTTAATTAGGTCATAATCAGTATCCATGTATATTAAGTCATAATAGAGTCAGTTTTTATATTTAAGTCATAACGAGTCTTAGTTCTTGTAACACCCCCAGATCCGGGGTCAGGGATCTGGTGGTTACGGTCATACATCCATTCATAATACTTGACTTGAGTCCACAATAAATAAATCACATGCTGTGACCCCACAATAATATCCACTCACACACAACAGTTATAGTCCCAGAGATGAAATTGAAATAAGTCCATAATATCAGAGTTTACGAATAAAAGTTATTACAAGCCAAATGATATGTTTAAAGGTTTTGCCGTTGATTATCGTTAATGTTACATATAAATAGACTGATAAACAAAAGCTGCCTATCTATGCTACCTCAGCAATGGCAGCAAGGACATCAGCGGGTAGTCCTCGAACGGCGGTAACCTGCTTGCGCCGAGTGCGCCTGACGCGGGCCATCTGTCCTAGCTGTTGTTGTGATAATATGAACAAAGCAAGGATGAGCGAAAGCCCACCAACAATAATATAACTGAACAGTGATACATATATACAACAGTTCAAAATATCCTTTGAAATCATATGTCATGCATTGATGAAGTTATTGCCAGTATAATATAAAGGATGAAGTTACCAGGTAACTCAAAGTATTTGTTTGTAGAAATATCTGCTACATCAAAAGTAAGCGAGATATTCTCGTTGTCATTAAAAGAGGAACTTGCATGAAAAGATTGCAATTCCAGTTATGAACACTTTTCCAGCTCTGCCAACAGTAATCATTTTGCAGGAAATAAATAAGTTTGGATGATGAACCAATGATGGAGTATTCACCGCGCCCGCTGTTCCAATCTTGATGATCAGTCGAGATCGTACAGCTTAAATTAGATTTACTACCGGTAGAAGGAAGAACTGACGGCTTTACTTGTCTACCGCCTTACTAGCTCTCCCCGGCCAACGGTTGGGCCAAAGGGGATGGACCGGCGCTACTCGGCCTCTTACACGACTCCTAGTTCAAATAGAATTCATGACTCTGAATGTAACGTTCGTCCCCCTTTCCCCAAGTATAATACTTGTTGATAAGACTCTACAAGGTAGTCGTATCTAGTTGGAAAGGAAAATTCACTAATAACTTCCAAGCTATTGCTTGGTAACGAATATCAACTTGTTCCAACAATCTTACCCCTCGAAAGATGAGAAGGTAACCAACGACTTAATAAGTCAATAGCACCCGAGTTGCGAGTGAAGAGAATACTTTATGACCGGGAAGTCGACAAGATAATTAACATTTTCCAAGTAAGGTTCCCTTATTATTAGGGAGATAGACTCAAAGAAGAATGATGTCTGAGAACCTTTCTTGATATAAGATTAATAATAATATGACTCCAAAATATTTTTCGTAATAATCGAAGAAGATAAACCTTATTGAGGTTATTCTAAGTATGGAATAAATATTCAGAGAATATTTATTGAATTAAAAATATTTAAAGAATATTTAGGAATATGAAAGAATATCTTTAATCAGAGCATTTTTCAAAATAATCCCTGAAGAAATATCAGGAGAATATTTATTGAATAAATAAATATTTAAATGAATATTCAAAATAATATTCATTAATTAATAAGACTTGAAAGGAATATTTAAGACAATATTCATAATTAATTAGGAATTTAAATGAATATTCAAAAAGTAATATTCATTTAATGAATAATATTCTAAATGAATATCAAGTAATATTCATTTAGTAATCCAAGCCTTAAAGGAATATTCGAGATAATATTCGATAAATAAATCAAGCTTCAGATGAATATTAAAATAATATTCATCAAGTAATTAATATCCTAAATGAATATTCAAAAGTAATATTTATTTACTAAAATAATATTCTAAATAAATATCCAAATAATACTCATTTAGTAGTCTCATCTTTAGAAGAATATTCGAAATAATAATCGATAAATAATTCGACTCTGAATGAATATAAAAAAAATATTATTCGTCGAATAGTTACGTTCAAATAATTATTTGAAGTAAGGATCGTTAAACAAATAATCTCGAACGAATATTCAAATAATATTCGTCGCCCGAATAATGGAAAATATTTACTTAGATATTTTCTTTCGAGGTAATCTCGATATGTCAAGAAATATTGACTCCCGGTCTATATTTGATGAATAAGATGTATACACCCTTCTCTGAGGGTCTTACAATAACCGGCTTATAATTGATACGATATCTATCTAATTTATAAGCCAATAACAATCAGGGAACAAGCATAATGATATAACTTGAAAGTAGGCATGCATGCTATGGCATATTATAACAGAAAACATACATATATATTCAATCACAACAACAGCCTAAAAGAAGGGGATTGAAACTTGCCTGGTAGTCGAGTACGGTAAGGGGTAGTGGTAGCGGGTCCCGGGTCAGCTTGGTGATCTATAAATAGCCAAGACATTCGGGATTAATCACTTAAAACTTTAAAGGTTAAGTTATACTTAAATCGAAACACGTTCTCGAGTTATCTCGTTATACCCCTTTTAGTGTATTTCTTTTATCATCGATCCGACTCGACATTCGTTCGTTAATACGACATGTCACTGTACTTATACTTGGCATATACTTAAGTCATATAAGTCCGAAAGTCGATCGTTACGAACCAATATTATACTCCGAGTTTTATCGCTCGTTTTCTAAGTGTTTTAACGAAGTTATAAACGAGTCATCTTTTAGGGGTTCGTTCGCGTTTAATCTCGATTCGAATATTTTTAATAAATCGAAAAACAATCCTTTTGACATACGGTTTTCTCTCACGCCTTCCTTTTTACCTCTAGTATTTATTTACCAAGATTCGTCATGACTTTACGTATTTTATCGGGGTTCAATTTTAAGTACGAATACTTGTTTACGGCTCCGAACCACTTTTATGAATTTTATCGTAACTCCTAAACCGTAAGTCCGTTTCACGTGATCTTTTTATCAAAACGAAGCTTATAACATAAGCTATCCTAACATGGCAGAAAAGTTTCTGGACAGTAGGGTCTTGATGTGAAAAATGGCATACAAAACATGATATTGTAAAATTGGGCATTATAACGGCTATGTTTACGCGTTTTCCAAAGTTTTTACACTTTATCTCGATCTAACAAAGATCAATCCAACCACACAAACACATGATAATCATCATGACTAGTCTATCAACAACTCATCTTAACCATTACATGGTTCATAAACCAAATCATAATCATAACAACTACTAATATGGATCTAAACTTATAATAACATACTAATCACTAAATCATCCATAAATCTCATAAGATCTTGAAATAACACCAGGGGTTTTCAAGTATTATACCTTCCTTAGAGTGTGATATAGCCTTACTAAGCCTTGTATGGTCCTTAGGTGTGCTTAAGCTTGCTATATCATCCATGAAAACAAGAAAAAAACAAGTTAGTTCATAAGAAACACTATTCATGCTCCTCTTTCTTGATTTTTTTGAAAATGCAAAAAAAGGAATTTGGAGCTAAGATTTTGAGGAGATAAGTTTTATGAAATATGAGACTCACCATAATTATTACAAGATCAAACAATGGTGGGAGGGTGGATTTTGGTTTTGGAATTAGGAAAGGCCGAATGCCTTGTTCTTGGAAGGGGGAGTGTTTTTGGCTTGGTTGCTTGGTTTATTTGGATAATAATTCATAAAGTGAGATGAGTTTAGATAATATCTCATCTTGTTTTACTTTATTAAAGTGCTTTTGGAATGAATGGTGAGATTGGAAGGCATGTGTAGCACTTGGATGGATTCTTGCTAACTAGGAATTTGATTTGTCCAACTACTAGTTCAAACCCTAACATGCTAGTTACTTAGCCCACTTGGTTGCTAGATATTTATTCTAGTAGCTTGTGCATGACTCTTGCTTCCTCTGCTTGTTTCTTTGTTCGTTTATTGCTTAATTCGATAATCGTTCGAGGGAATAACTCAATCGTTTCTAGTTAGGGTTTTACCGGGAATCCTCTTAATATTTCTATAATCATTCTTACTTCTTTTCTATAATCTCGGATTCCAACTTTCTCGAATCTTATTAAATAAGTCCCTAAATCGTTCCGTATCTTGAGAATCTCAGGAAAAATTAAAGTGCCATTTTTCAGAATCCGACAGCTTTTACATACACTCTTTTTTCCTCCGGATCAATAATACGAACTCAGAATTTCGTTCCGGGTACTTCTATATAGCGTCGTCTAATAATATTCTCAATTACACCAAAATCACTATTCATCCTTATTCTTTACTTATTCATCTAGGGTTGTACAATTGTCCGTATTCTCTTTCGATCGTTCCTTAACCTTTTTACGGAACCACTGGATTAATCGCTATCGATCTGGATGACATGAGAATATTCTCCTGCTTGGAATTGCCATATCTTATTTCCTTAGGAGATAGATTATTCTTACCTATGTTGTCACCCTTTAGCATTCTTCAAGACATAGAAATAATAAAGTCGGATTCCATTCATTCTTTTAAAACATCAACTATTACATTGTAGCCGTAGCCACTATTCATTCTTACATCATTAAACAAATAAAAGTTTTAATTCTACCCAAAATTTGGGTTCTTACAGTCTCCCCTCCTTAAAAGGATTCCGTCCCGGAATCAGGTAGAAGACAATTGAGTACTCGTGGGTTATTTCACTTTCCAGTTTCCCAGTCAATCCTTAATCAATCCCAATCCTTTTTCAGCACATCTTACTAGTGCTACAATACATCCTTTTATCCTTCTTCATTAATCTCTGCCACTTTTCGTACAATACACTATTCAGGTTATGCTCTTACCAAGTCATATACTATTTTCCTTATTGGTATCTGCAGTAACATTGGTATCACTATCCCACTGCGAATTTGGAGGTAACCTCACTCACAATGTGCATTTCCTGTCGCTTTAATCTTTGCAATCTCGATCAATATAGAGAAGTGGAAAGATTTATTGAGAGATCACTATGATCAATTGAACATTTGTTATATTGCATAGCTAGTACAGAAGGGGGCCAGCCTTTAGTACTTGACAAGCAATTAAACAAGTTATGGTATTCCACTTAGACTTCTATCACATAGACAGATAGTCACGTAGCAGTACCTCCCCTCCTTAAAGGGTTGTTCTTCTCAATTCATAAAGAAGATGAATAAGAGAGAAGAAAAGAAAAGAATTCTAAAGGATTATAGAAGGTTTTCATGATTGTAAAATATCATACTCAGAATTTACCTCTGAACTATAGAGGTTCATTAAGGAAGAAATTAATCATAATTATATCCAATACTATTTGATCGTAACCTCACGTGTCAACATATCTTGTTGCTTTGTCCACTATTCTCTGGACTTGTACCCTGGTTCCACCTTAGCAACACTTACTTTTGGAAAATCTTTGAACCTTTCAGGTTAAATCTTAGTTTCTCGCTTGACACCATTGTTACTGACATTCCATGTCACGCTACTAGCTTTTTCATATCTATAATATTAACATTATCATGTCGTCATCCCGAGAATTCATCGGAAAACCCATTTATTAATCCATTCCTTGCTTCCTATTTCGTAGTTGCTTTCCCCGTCTTTTCTTTATCAATCACATCCTCCTTATTATCTGATTCTTATTTACTTCTGTTATTTACTTCCACCTTCATCTCTTTATTGAGACATCTTTTGCACTTGGCACCTCCTTATTGGTATCCCGTCACATTTACTCTATAATCATCACATTATTTCAAATTTAAAACCTCCGAAATGAATCTGGCCGATTTCTTTAGCTTAGATCCAATATAATCTACTTCTGTCAACTTGTTTCTCATCACTTATTCTTTTCTACCCGTGTTTTTCACAGGTTGTCTTTCGTAAGTCAGACCAGGTCGTACACCTACCTGCTCGTACTCTTATCATCTGTTGAGCATCTGCATTTTACTGGTGTAGCTTTGCCATATTAAACACGTTACTACCATGCTATAAGCTTTGGGGGTAAAACTGGCTCGAATGCCACCTTCCGAACACTTTTAAACTCTCAGGTGGCCTAATAAGTCTCGGGCTCAACTGCCCTTCTCTCTAAGTCTCATTAATTCTTTCCACGGGAATACATTTAGCATCATGAATCATCTACCTCATATTCTCTATCTTGTTTGCGCAGAAGTACACTAACACAAACTTGCTTGTCATTCATCAACATGCCACTTAGCTCATTAATAGCAGCACTTTCTTTATCTTTACGTTGTCATCTACTTTCTTAGAAGAATCACCATCAATTGTTGTTTACGTAATGCGTTAATAGCTAACCTTACGGGTTACAAATCCTTTAGGGAGACAAAGTAATCACTATTCCTTATCCCTAAGGAACACTTCCTGAACTTAATGTAGATATTACATGAAGTAGATAAAATTGCAGAAGAGTTTCAAGCGTCGCAGCTAGATCCGGTTGATGAAACTATCACTCATGCAGCTTCCATAAAAGACTGGAAACTTAACGGTTTACTTCGTCAATTTTGTATCATGGTCCTGGTTTGCCTCAAAACGGGACCTTCTAAGGTACGTAATATGCTTAAGACTCCATTAGGAATCGAATCTTTACTTAAACTATTATTACCTTCGATTCTTGCACAATCACCAAAAGGAATGTAAATTCCCCCACTCCGATATGACCTTCAAGGTCTTTCCAAATATCATTTTGTTTCTTCGGTATGAACATTTGTAATTATTCCTTTATACTTAGACTGTCGGCCACCTCATTGGCCTTTCCTGATAATAATAATTCCTTGTAATCCATGTTTTTTGGATACATTCCAACTCAAATTTTTCTACCTCATTCCCATCATTGTTAGGTGAAAGCATTCTCCCTTAAGCTCTACTGAAGGAGAAAATATATCTATCAGTCTTCTTTTTTTTTTCTTTTTTTTTTCCATAAGTCATTGCTTCCATCTACTCGTGGGAACTTTATCACGTTTATTCCCACTCCTACTTAGGATACTTCTTTTCTTAGTTCTTTCCTTATCTTAGGATAATCTCAACCTTTATAGGTTCAATCCATACTCCCTCAGGGTTTCATACATGCATCATCTGGTATATTGTTATTGTGTCTTACATTCTCTTCCAAACTTCTAGTTGGAAACTCAGAATATTAACTTTTCCTTGTAAGGTTTCTTAGGTCGTCCTCATCATTCCTCCTGTATTTTCTAGGTACAGGGTATATCAAAACGTCATTGATCAATACTCTAATAATTCTATCTCTGTTCTTTCCAGAACTCTTTTTAATAATCTTTACAGGTCTTTGTTGCCTTAGCAAATCCAACTCATATCATCTGAATTTACAATGTCTTTAATAGGGTTAGTGCCATCCCTTGTGCATTCCCCAGGGTTTGCCTTACTTTATGGATATCTTATCCTTAATTCAACTGCCAAGGAATTCCTGCATCCTATAATTGGCAATCAAATCATGTATCCTTAATAAGGGTCTCTTTTCAATCATTCTTATTTGATAATCGATCGGTAGCTTACTGCTAATTTCTTCTTTCAGATAGTGGTCAACCTATTTGACCTTCCAAAAGACAACGTATGTCTTTCTGCTCTCTTACAGAACTTGTTAATGGTAGCAAGGATGTTCTGAAAGATATTGGTCGAGTTCAACGTGAATTTCTTAGTGCTTATCGTTCTTCACAAAGGTACTTGCCTCAGACAAAATTCCTACAGCATACTGTTCAATTTCTGAGCATTTCTATACTCTCTTCATATACCTTCATTGTTTACTTTCCTCCGTCATAATATATTCATGGTATTTATAATATGTTAACATCATACATCTCAAGTCATTATACTTCCATTTTTACTCGTAATCTTGGGCAATCATATACACATGAATCACTTTAGTACGGGTGACCCCATTGCATAAAGTCTAGTAAATTCCCAATCCAAACATGGGTTGCAAAGGGTTCAGTAGAAGATTCCTACGATCTCATTAATATTTCCTTTATATCAAAAGCCCTTGCAGTCGGTGCTTACTTAGAAGCAACCCTGCTTTGTTCTTTCATTGCTGGTCTAGTCACTTGATAATCCTTTGTGACTTGGCCTCAACCGACCATACTAAAATAAAAATATATGGTTTTAGGGGTTGGCTAATTAGCATTACTTTTCTAGCAATTGCTGGCAAAGTGCCTTCTACTTTGATACCTTTCTACCTCTCCAAAACTTTACTCCATATAGGTCTTAATCGACTTCTCGGCACCATCTCTGGTCACCTTTCCTCTATTTTTATCTTTTCAACTATTCTTATCACTCCCACGTGCCACGCAAGCTTACCATTCCTGGCATAACAGCCTTTTCACTTAAGTCAATCCCGAAGTTTCTCAGTCCGGCTGGTTTCTTACTTACATTTCCTATTTTCGTCCAATCTCACTTCATCATTGTATTTCTACAATCAATCGCGATAACCGGCGTCTGTCCACCAACCCATGTAGCGGCTACCTTACCCAATTCACGGGGTTTGCCCAAGTTTCTACTCTCTTCCATGATGTTCTCTGATAATCAGAAAGACAAGGTTTGCCAAAATTCGTTGAAGTTCTTCCCAGAATTAGGGAAATTTTGCTCAATCTATCCATCGACTGGTAACACTAAGGAGACCAGTTTCAAAACCTGAAGAATAGTTCTATGAACCTCCTAGTAGGTAGAACCGTAAGCAGTCATAATTAACGAAATAATCGTCATCGGGTTGGAAATTTAACCCCTGGAGAGGAACCAATTATATACATCCCTTAGAAGGGAATCAACAGTTTTAAACTGAAACTTGTCACAACGTCCTGATACCTATACGTCCTGATATTCAATATTACCAAATTTCAGTCTACCTGACTACCAGTCTCAGAAGGAACATTACCGTCGGAGTTAGTTGTTCCAAAAAAATTGGCACTACTAAGGCCATCCGAACCTGGTGAACCATGCTGTCCGAATGCATCCGCAAGTACTTTGTCGTGCTGCGCAAGCACACATCTTAATCTTTTATGCGAAGCGTCGTTGGAAGCACAAAGTCTCCCTTTTTCCATTAAACAATGCCAACTCTTGGTCATTACCAATTTCATCTTTTAGCTCCAGGAAGATTTTCTCACATTTTTCTCTTTAACTGCTGATCGTAATACTTGATCCATTATAATTCCGCGTCGGAGTAAACTTAAGGTAACTACTACAATCCATTCAAAGAAAATAAAGAATTTAATATTCCTCTGAATCACATGCATCTAACGTTTCTGGTTCATCATTTCACTGAGTTAAATTAACCCTATACTTAGTCTCTGACAATAGTCTCATTACGAGTTCATCTTGACTCACTGGTCTTATCTTCCGGTAGGTTCTGAGATCATTGTCTTGCTTACTACTTCCTTATATAACTTTATCCAATCATGCTGTCACTTCACAATGTTTTCACTTTCTAACTGATTCATTCATAAAATTGACATTTTCCTGAATAAAACAACTTCATCAACCTCAATTTGGTTCCATAAATTACAACCTATGACATCTACCTTTTCATGGCGAATTATTACTGACAATATTCATACTTATTCATTTATCAAATGATATGGCACTTACTGCTTCTTCTCAATTATTCCTAGGGACTCTGTTCCTCGCCTTATATCGATGCCTTTGATAATCATACATCCTTCTAGCACTCCTTTCGTTAATATGAAAGTCTCTTATGATTCTCATCTACTTCCGTATAAGATCTCAAGTAATTCTTCCAATCCGTCTTACTTGCTGGTACTACCTCCAGTAGTCCAGCCACGAATCCAACATGAATCTTCAGTTCTCTTGCTAATAACTTAGTTCTTTATGCCCACTTTTCTGAGCACTATACCTTAATCATCTCAGTCTTTCTGGCTACAGCCCTCATTCCTCGAGGGTAAGCTCCTTATCCTAACAAGATTTTCCTTATCTGCTGGAACCTCTTCCGGGTCTCCAGTAGGGTACTCTATTGAATTTACCCGCTGATCTTCAGCATATAATAAAGCATCATCGCGCTGCTGCTCGTATGCCTCAAGGTCTGTTGCCTTACTTGTCGATGTGATATCGAGCTAAGTTACTATCATGATACTTAATAGTTCCCATAAGGGTTTTATAAGTCATCACTACATTAAGTAGTCCGACTATGAACTTGGCAAGAGTTCTTATTATCTTAGTGAATTTATTGTTTTAACGTCGCCTCATCTCTGGGGTTTATAACGTACGCTCTGATACCACTTCTGTAACACCCCCAGATCCGGGGTCAGGGATCTGGTGGTTACGGTCTTACATCCATTCATAATACTTGACTTGAGTCCACAATAAATAAATCACATGCTGTGACCCCCACAATAATATCCACTCACACACACAACAGTTATAGTCCGAGAGATGAAATTGAAATAAGTCCATAATATCAGAGTTTACGAATTAAAGTTATTACAAGCCAAATGATATGTTTAAAGGTTTTGCCGTTGATTATCGTTAATGTTACATATAAATAGACTGATAAACAAAAGCTGCCTATCTATGCTACCTCAGCAATGGCAGCAAGGACATCAGCGGGTAGTCCTCGAACGGCGGTAACCTGCTTGCGCCGAGTGCGCCTGACGCGGGCCATCTGTCCCAGCTGTTGTTGTGATAATATGAACAAAGCAAGGGTGAGCGAAAGCCCACCAACAATAATATAACTGAACAGTGATACATATATACAACAGTTCAAAATATCCTTTGAAATCATATGCCATGCATTGATGAAGTTATTGCCAGTATAATATAAAGGATAAAGTTACCAGGTAACTCAAAGTATTTGTTTGTAGAAATATCTGCTACATCAAAAGTAAGCGAGATATTCTCGTTGTCATTAAAAGAGGAACTTGCATGAAAAGATTGCAATTCCAGTTATGAACACTTTTCCAGCTCTGCCAACAGTAATCATGTTGCAGGAAATAAATAAGTTTGGATGATGAACCAATGATGGAGTATTCACCGCGCCCGCTGTTCCAATCTTGATGATCAGTCGAGATCGTACAGCTCAAATTAGATTTACTACTGGTAGAAGGAAGAACTAAAGGCTTTACTTGTCTACCGCCTTACTAGCTCTCCCCGGCCAACGGTTGGGCCAAAGGGGATGGACCGGCGCTACTCGGCCTCTTACACGACTCCTAGTTCAAATAGAATTCATGACTCTGAATGTAACGTTCGTCCCCCTTTCCCCAAGTATAATACTTGTTGATAAGACTCTACAAGGTAGTCATATCTAGTTGGAAAGGAAAATTCACTAATAACTTCCAAGCTATTGCTTGGTAACGAATATCAACTATTTCCAACAATCTTACCCCTCGAAAGATGAGAAGGTAACCAACGACTTAATAAGTCAATAGCACCCGAGTTGCGAGTGAAGAGTATACTTTATGACCGGGAAGTCGACAAGATAATTAACATTTTCCAAGTAAGGTTCCCTTATTATTAGGGAGATAGACTCAAAGAAGAATGATGTCTGAGAACCTTTCTTGATATAAGATTAATAATAATATGACTCCGAAATATTTTTCGTAATAATCGAAGAAGATAAACCTTATTGAGGTTATTCTAAGTATGAAATAAATATTCAGAGAATATTTATTGAATTAAAAATATTTAAAGAATATTTAGGAATATGAAAGAATATCTTTAATCAGAGCATTTTTCAAAATAATCCCTGAAGAAATATCAGGAGAATATTTATTGAATAAATAAATATTTAAATGAATATTCAAAATAATATTCATTAATTAATAAGACCTGAAAGGAATATTTAAGACAATATTCATAATTAATTAGGAATTTAAATGAATATTCAAAAAGTAATATTCATTTAATGAATAATATTCTAAATGAATATCAAGTAATATTCATTTAGTAATCCAAGCCTTAAAGGAATATTCGAGATAATATTCGATAAATAAATCACGCTTCAGATGAATATTAAAATAATATTCATCAAGTAATTAATATCCTAAATGAATATTCAAAAGTAATATTTATTTACTAAAATAATATTCTAAATGAATATCCAAATAATACTCATTTAGTAGTCTCATCTTTAGAAGAATATTCGAAATAAAAATCGATAAATAATTCGACTCTGAATGAATATAAAAAAATATTATTCGTCGAATAGTTACGTTCAAATAATTATTTGAAGTAAGGATCGTTAAACAAATAATCTCGAACGAATATTCAAATAATATTCGTCGCCCGAATAATGGAAAATATTTACTTAGATATTTTCTTTCGAGGTAATCTCGATATGTCAAGAAATATTGACTCCCGGTCTATATTTGATGAATAAGATGTATACACCCTTCTCTGAGGGTCTTACAATAACCGGCTTATAATTGATACGATAGCTATCTAATTTATAAGCCAATAACAATCAGGGAACAAGCATAATGATATAACTTGAAAGTAGGCATGCATGCTATGGCATATTATAACAGAAAACATACATATATATTCAATCACAACAACAGCCTAAAAGAAGGGGATTGAAACTTGCCTGGTAGTCGAGTACGGTAAGGGGTAGTGGTAGCGGGTCCCGGGTCAGCTTGGTGATCTATAAATAGCCAAGACATTCGGGATTAATCACTTAAAACTTTAAAGGTTAAGTTATACTTAAATCGAAACACGTTCTCGAGTTATCTCGTTATACCCCTTTTAGTGTATTTCTTTTATCATCGATCCGACTCGACATTCGTTCGTTAATACGACATGTCACTGTACTTATACTTGGCATATACTTAAGTCATATAAGTCCGAAAGTCGATCGTTACGAACCAATATTATACTCCGAGTTTTATCGCTCGTTTTCTAAGTGTTTTAACGAAGTTATAAACGAGTCGTCTTTTAGGGGTTCGTTCGCGTTTAATCTCGATTCGAATATTTTTAATAAATCGAAAAACGATCCTTTTGACATACGGTTTTCTCTCACGCCTTCCTTTTTACCTCTAGTATTTATTTACCAAGATTCGTCATGACTTTACGTATTTTATCGGGGTTCAATTTTAAGTACGAATACTTGTTTACGGCTCCGAACAACTTTTATGAATTTTATTGTAACTCCTAAACCGTAAGTCCGTTTCACGTGATCTTTATATCAAAACGAAGCTTATAACATAAGCTATCCTAACATGGTAGAAAAGTTTCTGGACAGTAGGGTCTTGATGTGAAAAATGGCATACAAAACATGATATTGTAAAATCGGGCATTATAACGGCTATGTTTACGCGTTTTCCAAAGTTTTTACACTTTATCTCGATCTAACAAAGATCAATCCAACCACACAAACACATGATAATCATCATGACTAGTCTATCAACAACTCATCTTAACCATTACATGGTTCATAAACCAAATCATAATCATAACAACTACTAACATGGATCTAAACTTATAATAACATACTAATCACTAAATCATCCATAAATCTCATAAGATCTTGAAATAACACCAAGGGTTTTCAAGTATTATACCTTCCTTAGAGTGTGATATAGCCTTACTAAGCCTTGTATGGTCCTTAGGTGTGCTTAAGCTTGCTATATCATCCATGAAAACAAGAAAAAAACAAGTTAGTTCATAAGAAACACTATTCATCTCCTCTTTCTTGATTTTTTTGAAAATGCAAACAAAGGAATTTGGAGCTAAGATTTTGAGGAGATAAGTTTTATGAAATATGAGACTCACCATAATTATTACAAGATCAAACAATGGTGGGAGGGTGGATTTTGGTTTTGGAATTAGGAAAGGCCGAATGCCTTGTTCTTGGAAGGGGGAGTGTTTTTGGCTTGGTTGCTTGGTTTATTTGGATAATAATTCATAAAGTGAGATGAGTTTAGATAATATCTCATCTTGTTTTACTTTATTAAAGTGCTTTTGGAATGAATGGTGAGATTGGAAGGCATGTGTAGCACTTGGATGGATTCTTGCTAACTAGGAATTTGATTTGTCCAACTACTAGTTCAAACCCTAACATGCTAGTTACTTAGCCCACTTGGTTGCTAGATATTTATTCTAGTAGCTTGTGCATGACTCTTGCTTCCTCTGCTTGTTTCTTTGTTCGTTTATTGCTTAATTCGCTAATCGTTCGAGGGAATAACTCAATCGTTTCTAGTTAGGGTTTTACCGGGAATCCTCTTAATATTTCTATAATCATTCTTACTTCTTTTCTATAATCTCGGATTCCAACTTTCTCGAATCTTATTAAATAAGTCCCTAAATCGTTCCGTATCTTGAGAATCTCGGGAAAAATTAAAGTGCCATTTTTCAGAATCCGACAGCTTTTACATACACTCTTTTTTCCTCCGGATCAATAATACGAACTCAGAATTTCGTTCCGGGTACTTCTATATAGCGTCGTCTAATAATATTCTCAATTACACCAAAATCACTATTCATCCTTATTCTTTACTTATTCATCTAGGGTTGTACAATTGTCCGTATTCTCTTTCGATCGTTCCTTAACCTTTTTACGGAACCACTGGATTAATCGCTATCGATCTGGATGACATGAGAATATTCTCCTGCTTGGAATTGCCATATCTTATTCCCTTAGGAGATAGATTATTCTTACCTATGTTGTCACCCTTTAGCATTCTTCAAGACATAGAAATAATAAAGTCGAATTCCATTCATTCTTTGAAAACATCAACTATTACATTGAAGTCGTAGCCACTATTCATTCTTACATCATTAAACAAATAAAAGTTTTAATTCTACCCAAAATTTGGGTTCTTACAGTTCTATTTTATTAAGTCGTATTGATTTATGTCATATTAGTATAATAAGTCATAATAGAGTCTGTTGTACATACATTAAGTCATAATCGAGATTAAAATGTTTTTGACAGTTTATATTATTTAGGTCATAACGATTAATAATTAAGTCATATTCAGAATTTAGAGTATATAGTAGAATTAAGTCATATTTCAGTTTATTTCTTTCTCTCAAGTTAAGTCTTAGAGAACTCTATAGATACACACATATATACACACGCATATACGATCGTTCATGCCCAATTTTTGTCTCGAATCTTGTTGATAATCACGATCTAATCACATAAGTCGACTCCTTGTCTGATTATCTACATTTTAAGTGCTTAAACTCGCAATTTCGTTCGATTTTGAAGGATTTTGAAATCAAAAATCGAAAATTATGATTTACTTTTCTGAAAAATTGGGTTCGATTCTTGAAAATTTAAAAATATACGTGTTCGTGTTGTAATCAAGATCATTGTGTGAATTTTTCAGAATTTTTGAACAACTTTGATTATTTTCGAATTTTTAATTAATTATTAATTCGAAATAAATCAATTTAATTAATTATTTTGTAAAATCTGAAATTTTCAAAGTGTTAATATTTGATAAAAATGGCTGGTAATAACAATGTTCGATTTGAAATAGTTAAGCATAATTTGATCGGATATTTTGATCCCGAAAAATGTTCACTTGAACGTTTTCGACCGTGGATTCGTTTTCTGAATGATCATTCACTAGTTCGCACTGCTTTGAGTTTAGATACTCATTTAAAAATTGAACCCCTGCGAATTATGTGTACTACTGTTGTCATTTCTAGCGATAACAAATCGTTTGTTTTCACTCTTGGAGACAATCCGTACACAGTGGATGAATCTGTCATTAATACGGTCTTAAACTTTCCAAATGACAATTTTGAGGATTATCCGTCAGATGAGGAATTAACTAATTTCTTTGCTAGTATTCATTATCAAGACAGAGCAGATGTTCCTTTCTTGAATAAAAAGTTTCTAGTTCAGGAATGGGATTATGTGTTCGATACACTAGCCAAGGTCTTTGCCAATACAACAAAAATAAACTTCGGAGTATTACCTTCCTTTATACAGCATATTGGATTTGCAGTTGCTTATAATTGAAGAATCAACATTGGCAGCCTTCTGTGTGGACCGATGGTTAGAAGAGTAATCAATGCTAAAAGGAATTTTGACAGGGGCGATAAAGTTCAATGCTTTTACCCAAGATTTCTTTCCTTGATTTTTAATCATTTGGTAGAACTACAATATCATGCTCCATTTCTGAATAGTGAAGCATTGGTGTCGGGTAAACCTTCGACAAGATTATTCACTGATTACGGTGTCAGACCTAAATTGTCAAATGTGCAAGTAGTTGTCACTCAATACATGTCAAACTTTATACAACTACCCATCATTGCACCTGTACCTATACCCGAAGAAAATGAACCACTACCTGAGCAAGCAGAACCAATAGTTGAACCTGAAGCTGAACAAGAGGTACCTATCCAGCAAATTGAGCCTGTTCAAGAACAAATGGTTCAAACTACTCAAGCTGCAATCGCTTTGGCACCTGCTGACCAGGTATTGACTTCTAATCTCTCTATTGATGAACAATCTATTTCTGGAACCCAAGTGGTTGATAGGGCTGACCAAGGGATTGTAAGACCGCAATCTCTAACCCCGGTCATAGAGCCAAACACTGAATCTACATCACTTAAAACCTTTCACTCCAGAAAGAAAATTCCCTTTCAAAGAGCAAAGAAAAGAAGAAATATAATGAGTGAACCCACAGCTCTGCCTCTACAAAAGAAAAGTAGAACTGATTCAGAGGCAACTGTAAGCCCATCCGTATCTTCCCAACAAGATATGGACGTTGATATGGCCATGCAACAGTTACTAGGATCATCCTCTCAACAGGATGATACTATTGAAATTCGCCATAGGGCCATGGCATCCTGTAATGTGTCAAGCACAACCCCTTTGTTATTACTAACAATGGGAGAACATATAGATTATGATGAAAATAGGGACACATTGACAGGAGAGCACATTGAGTCTGAAACAGTGCCTACCATAGTTACGGTAGAAGAGTCTTCACAGACTTCTAAGGGAAATCTTGGTTCCCTGCCAACTTTAATGGAACCATCATCTCCCCTCCTAGGAGAAACATTCCTAGATCCCTCAAGGGAGTTTCCACTCGCAGTTTCGACTGAAGAAAGTGGAAGGCAACTTGATCAATCTACTACTGAAGCAATTCATATTACAAATCTAAATGTGCAAGTAGAATTGATTGAGGACAGGGATTTGCGAACTCCCATTGCACCACCACTGACCTTCCCAGAGGAGGCTAGGGTGATTTTAACTGCAGGTACCGCTTCTGGAAAAGCTAAGGAAATTGAGAGGAGTGATGTGAGGATTACCACAAAATTGAGTGATACACATGCACATCAGGTGAGTGAAATTCAGAGTGAAACTCAGGTGAGTGCACACACAGATACATACACTCTCTCATTGTTACAAAAAATACAAGATCTGGAAAGGGAACAAGAAGCATGTAAAGCTGAAGCTATATTACTTCGAGCACAAGTGGATAAACAGTCTTCTCCATCCACCTCTGTTGATAATCAGCTTACTTCGATAAAGGGTGACATCAACAACTTGAAGACATTCTTCACTAATAAAATCAAAACTCTCGAACTTTCTCATGAAAAAGCTCTTGATGATTCTGGTGAGGTCACTGTGGCACAAGACAAAATTATTGCTGAAATCTCCAACAAGGTTGACAATCTACAGGAAGAAGTGCATGAAAATCAGCGTTCTACTGATTTTCGACTAGATCAAATTGAGAAGCAAAATGCACATCAAGCTAAAGGATTAAGGCATTTATTTCATCTGATCAGTCAAAATCGCACACCAACTACTGAAGAAAGAGAATTCTTTGCAAGAACGGGTGGTGATGATGATGAACGAGATCCTGAAGCTGGTGCAACTGATAAATCTGTAGAGGATTCCTCAACTAAGGGGGAGAAATCACAACAGGCACAGAAATCACAAGGTGGTGAGAAAGGACAAGGAGAGAAAGGAGGTAAATCTGATAAATCTGATACAGACAGTGAAGACAGGAGGAATAAGGGGAAGAAGAAAGTTGTTGCAGATGATCAAGTCATGGATGAACCAGATAATCTTGATGTTTTTGATGACTTTGATTTTTCTGATGAAGGTGAGAAATTACCTGAACCAGATTTAAGTCATTGGGAAGAAGAAGAACCAGTGATATCTGAATATGAAGCTCAACAAGCAGAGAAAGAATCAGAAGAATTATTTGCTCAGAGGGAAGCTAATTTGCTGATGAGAGAAGAAAAGCTTCAAAAGTCATTAGAGCAAATTGCACGAAATGAAGAACTTTAGAAAGCTGAACAGCAAGCATTACAACGATTACATGCTATAAATGTTGAGAAGAGAAAGACATATATCAGACTAAAGAGCGGTGACAAATGGGAACGTGTTCAAAAAGCAATTGATTCACCTCAGAGTTCTGATTATGAAGATCGTCTTCTTGGAGAAATTCTCGAGGAATTCAAACTGGCAAATCCAATTCATGATATGTATATAAGGGCCTTAAAGGTAGAAGTCATCAGGATAACTACTGCATTTGAACCCAAATCTGATGAGCTGGTAATATTTGTGGATTGTCATAATGTTGGAACTTTCAGAGCATCTATTCAGTTCTTTTATGACAGATCGCTGACAGAGATTTGGGTACTTAGGCCTAAGGTGAGAACATCTTCTGAGCTAGGTGTGTTGTTACATGAGAAGTTCAAAGAATTTGCTGAAAGAGCTGGACCAGAAGTGATTAAGGATCCTCCACAAGTAAAATTTCTTAAGGGAGAGGTACTTCATTCAATCAATCTTCAGACAGATGAGTTATATGAACATCATGCAAAACACTTGTATATGCTGAATATGCTCTCAAAAATCATGGATTCTTGACTGAAGAAAAGGTAATAGCTGCAGATCACATTCGATCCTATGCACAAACGAATATAAATGATTACAAGAAATTTCAAGGTGAACTGAGAAAGAAGCTTGGAATTCCTTTAGTCTTACCTCAAGGATTGTCATCAAGAAGAGAGCGTCTTGTTGATTCTGATTTACACATGAAACTGTAAGTCACAGATGAGCCAGAAGAAGGAGAATTTAGACGAGAAGACAGTAATTGAAGATCAGCTCTACGTGTATTATCTTTAGAGCTAGATAGGTCAAGATAGGAATATGTTAAATATGATCAGGCTAAAGGATCATCTATCTTGTATTTATCATTTTGTTTGAATCTGGAAATGTTTAATATAAACCAGAACTATTTGATATTTGCTTTACGTTTAATATTTTATCTTTCATTTGGTTAAGTTGAATTAGTTGAGGTATCCTCTAGGTATTTGGTTGTTATTGTCTAACAAACAAATAGGGGGAGATTGAAAGGCATATGAATCAGCCTATTTGTAGTTCGAGGATCCTAATCAACTTAAACCAAATTGTAATAAGTAAATATCCGTATGATCTGTCACAGGAATCTCAGGAAGCAATACCTGTCAGAAGAAAGAAGGAGGTCAATCTATAGTTTTGATGTTTCACACTGGAAGACGTATCAGGTATCTGATCAAGCCTCAGTATAACATTGAAGTGAATGGATTCATTTAGAGTGACAGAGATTTTTCGAGTGATATATTGAAAATCAATCAAAGTACAAGAAAATTGAGAGAAGAAATAAACCACAGCTTAAAGTCAGAAGTGAAGAAGCATCATTGAAGTTAGTCGTTCATGAACCAGACAGTACATCGAACGTCAACATAAGTCAGTGGTAATTCTTTATTATTTTTCGTGGTTTGGAAGAATTAAATTAATTGGTTATTGATTTAATTTAATTTGTTTTTAATTGATATAAATCATTTAATTGATTTAATTAATAAATTAATTCTAATAGAATTAATTCATTTATTAAGTTAATTATTGTATCAATTAATCATGAATTAGTTAATCATTAATTAATTAAAAGGATCAATATGACTTAATTAAATGCTGAATTGATTATGTCTTGATTAAGTTTAGTTCGGTATGACCTAAATTAGGTCATACCGACATGACTTAAATCTAAGTCATACTAAGCATAAAGATTTAGGTCATACCGAGCTGCTGAGTTGATTAGGTCTTACCGACCTCAAATCAATTAGGTCATACCGATGGAATTAGGTCATACCGAAGCAAGATATTTCTGGAAAGGTGTTAGGTCATACCGACAAAAGTGTTTAGGTCATACCGACCACACTGTTGAAGATTAGGTCATACCGACACATTGTTTAGGTCATACCTACAGAAAATTATGTCTTAAAGCAAGAATAAGTCATGCTGATAGCTGATTTAATAGGTCTTAAAGCATTTTAAGTCATATCTAATGAGTACAGACCTATATAACACAGCAGAAGCAATAGAATGATGCAGCAGACCAGAACACAGCAATATCCTGGAAAAACACAGCAGAATTCTCTCTCAAATATCAAGAACACCAAGAACAAATAAATTCACATAAATTCAAGTTCATCATCGTTGTAATATTCTATCCGATAGAACTTGTCTACTTGTGATTCTTGTATTACTAGAGAATTAAGTTTCCTAGTACTTATCTTGAGATTTATTAACTAAATTAGAAAAGTTCATGTCGAATTTTCTAATTAGTTATTAAACACTTGATAATAGTTTGGATTGATTTTGTAACACCACATCAAGTTAATATACAGTTATATTCAACTTGAAATCCGAGTCAATTTATTCCGCACAAAATATTCGTTTTAGTGAAAATTATTTAACGAATAAATTTTGAGAAATTGATATTGATTGTATTCAACCCCCCTTCTACAATCATAGTGGACCTAACACCCTCTGTTTGCATTAGATTCCTATAATCATCATTCAAAGTTTTTTGATGCTGAAAAAATCAAAAAATTCAACAAACTCTTCAATGTTCGTCCCCCTTTAAAATTAGTCCCAGCTGAACCAGGAGATCGTTCTTGTCATTGGAAACCCCATGCCCTTTGCATATACAAGAATGCTATCATGGCTGGGCTACGTTTCCCTTTTCATAATTTCATTCCCACCTTGTTGGCGGATGTTCAAATAAACCCTTGCCAGCTAGTCCCAAATGCTTGGAGAGCCATTTTTTGTTTCATGTTTCTTTGTTTGAAAAACAACTTTCCACTATCTGTTCCTCTTTTTATGAAGATTTTTCAATTTAAAAATAGTGCAATCACTTATCCTGGTTGGGTATATATCAGCCTTCGTGCTACGATCCCAAATATCTACGATCCCTCTTCAATTCCTGATAATAATCCTAAATGGAAAGAGGAGTTCATGTACCTTATGTGGCAGGGGGTGATTGGGGCACCCTCTTTCGTAGCTCCTTTGGGAAGGTAACTGATGTAAATTCAGATGATATCGAGCTAAATGATGCCGAAAGAGCTGCTTTCAACACCCTTATTGCACACAAAGGGGAAACTCACTTCTACACTCTTCTTGAGGAATTTTCCCTCAAGTCTGTAGGTCTTTCTTCTGTCACTGATAAGGGTAAACCCCACCATTCTTTCACTTAGCTTTTCATTCATTTACATGTTATATTTTATTTGTTACTAACTTTGCCTTTGATTTTTCAGCTGCTAGATCCATAAATGAGCTCCAAGAGCATTTGGCTGGGGAAACTCCCCGTATGAAGAGGAAAAGAGCTGCGAAGGACCCTAGGGGACAGCCTACAGAGCCTGCCTTTTTAAGGCCTCATGATGCTATTGATGTAGAAGAGGGCAGTGGGGCTGCCTCCTCTGCTAAGAGTTCTGTTTTTCGACCTGCTTGGGGCATTAGAAAAGAGGATTCGGTTGTAGGGAGCACCAAGCATTCCAAGGATTGGTCCTACCACTCAGTCACCCCTGCTGATTATCGCGATATTGTTGTTTCTCGCGATTTGGAGGCGGTCGAGCTAATGGGTGCTCAGGCTCTGGCTACCGTAAGTATTTTTTATCTCGTTATCTTAAATTTTTACTTCTTGCCTGTTTTTAACTTGTTGCTTTTCAGGGCAACACCTATTTCCAGGCTGCCATGCATCATGCCAAGTCTTGACGAACTCAGGCTGGAACTCACAAGAAAGATCTTGACCAATCGAAGGCCCAAGTTGTAGGCTTGGAAGAGAAGTTGAAGGTGAAGGAGGAGAAGCTGGAGAAAGCCTATGGCAGCATTGCTGAGCTTCGCCAAGGCAAGGAGGATATCATTGATGATTATATGGACTCCGAGGACTTTCAGAGGCTTATGGCTAAGCATGATGATCTTATCTATCCAGCCAACTACTTTAGTGGCTGGAAGGGGGCACTAGATGCTGTTTCTGAGAGGCACCCCGGGCTGTTCCAGATTGGTGATATTCCTTGCCCTGAGGCCTCGTTGGAGCTGGCCAAGTTATTGGAGTCTCAGAGGATTACTCCCATGGAGGAGGATGAGGAGGAAGATGAGGAAGGGGAGGATGCTGCTGAAAGGATCTTGAACCCTGATCGCTCCCCTCTCCATGCTAGATCTGGTGGTTTAGTTGATGGGGATTCGACTACCCATACCAGCAATGACAGAGATTCTCCTGCTAGGAGTACCGGCAAGACTAAGGCACCTTGATTTTATTTACCTTGGCCCTGCGTGGTATGACTTTTAATGTTTTGCTCTCTTTAAATTTGTAAACTTGAAACTATAGCCTCCGGGCTTGCTTATTTGTTTTATGCATTTTCTGGTTTTTCCTTCCACTTAGTTGCTTTGCCTTTTGTATTTTGGCTTACTTTAGCTAGCAATTTTAGATATACTTCGATACATGACAGACATGGAATAATAATTAAGAGAGGGGAAAACCAAATTTCATTAAAACTTGAAATGGGCCTAGCCCTTACATAATATTCTACTTCTTACTCAGAGTTTGAAAACCCTAAAATGGTTTCGTCGACCTTATTTCTACTTTCCTAATAGATATGAGCTACGTCCTACATAGGATAATTAAACATAGTAGACCTTGAGGTTAGATGCGTGCCAAGTTTGAGGCACCTCATTTCCTTCCAGAGTCTCTAACCTGTATGATCCTCGTCCTATCGTACTTTTGACCCGATAGGGACCTTCCCAATTTGGTGCCAACTTTCCCTTTTGTCCGACCCCGGATGCTTCAATATTTCTGAGCACTAGGTCCCCTTGACGGAAGAACCTTTCCTTCACCCTTAGGTTATAGTAGAAAGAAGCCTTCTTCTGATGTGCAACATTTCTAGCATGAGCTTCATCCCTTACCTCATCGATCAAGTCGAGGGCTAGCCTCATTGCTTCCTCATTGGTGTCTGGTTCAAATGCTTCCACTCGTGGAGATGCATGCATAATTTCTACGGGAACCACAGCTTCAGCCCTGTAAGCTAACATGAATGGAGTTGCTCCAGTATTGACTTTGCACGTGGTTCGGTATGCCCATAGTATGGGTAGTAATTCATCCACCCAAGTATTTCTAGAGCGTTCCACTCTTTTCCTAAGTCCATCGAGGATGATTCGATTGGCAACCTCAGCTTGCCCATTAGCTTGAGGGTGGGCAACTGAGGTGAATCGAAGCTCAATCCTATTCTCATCACAATAGTCCTTGAACTCTTTGTTGTTAAATTTTAAACCATTGTCCGCAACAAGGACTCGTGGTATTCCATATCTCCACATGACGTTCTCCCAAAAGAATTGCATGATTTGCTTGGTTGTGATTTTAGCCAAAGGTTTGGCCTCAATCCACTTTGTGAAGTAGTCAATAGCTACAACTAGAAACTTCCTTTGAGCAGTGGCCATAGAAAAGGGCCCAAGAATGTCCATCCCCCACATAGCAAACGGAATGGGGGAGCTAACGGATGTCAACATCTCTGGTGGTTGTCTAACCACTGGTGCATGTTTCTGGCACCGATCACACTTTTTCACGTACTCTTTGGTATCAGCCATCATCTCAGGCCAATAGAATCCAAGCCTGACTATCTTGTGAGCTAGGGCCCTGCCCCCCAAGTGTTGTCCGCAAATTCCCTCATGGACCTCCTCAATAGCTGATTTGGCTTCTTCGGGCCTTAAACACTTTAGATACGGAATCACGAAAGACTTTTTGTAGAGTATCCCTTCAATCAGAGCATACCTTAATGCTCTCACAGATAATTTTCGTGCCTCCATGGCATTAGTTGGGAGCCAACCAATCTCGAGATATGCCTTTATGGGATCTATCAACCATTCCCTCACCCCGATAGGTGCGACTAACTTTGAATCGATGGTAGGGGTTCTCAGAACTTGGAAGTAGACACTTCCAGAGTAATTCTCTATCTCAGAGGAGGCAAACTTGGATAAGGCATCAGCCTTGGCGTTTTCCTCCCTCGGAATGTGCTCAATGTGGCACTCATCAAATTGAGTCATTATTGCCTTCACAAGCCTTAAGTATTTAGCCATGGTTTCATCCCTTGCCTCAAACTCTCCATTGACTTGGGCCACAACCAGCCTTGAATCTCCACAAACTTTAAGGTTTTTGACCCTTAGGGATCCTGCTAAGCCAAGTCCAGCTATCAGAGCTTCATATTCTACCTCATTATTGGTTGTTGGAAAGTCTAACTTCAGGGTGTATTCAATCATGAATCCATCGGGACTTTGTAAGACAAGACCTGTACCACTTTTTTTTTGTTTTTGATGCCCCATCAAAATAGAGCATCCATAATTCCTTCTCTTCGATCATAGGTTCCTTGTCTTCCTTATTGCCTTCCTGAGGTATGGGTTCCTTGTCTTCCTTATTGCCTTCCTGAGGTATCCCCTGCCCCCGACTTCTTGGTTGTCAATGGTGCATTGCCCACTTGATGAGCCTACTTCCTGAGGTATCCACTCAATGGTTGTACTGTAATGACCTCAATCTTATGTGCCTGAAAATAGGGCCGTAGTTTCCTAGTGGCAGTTACCAATGCTAAGGCAAACTTCTCAATAGTGGAGTAGTTCAACTCTACTCCGTGTAAAACTTTGCTCACATAGTATACGGGTTTCTGAACCTTGTTTTCCTCCTTTACCAGCACCGCACTCATAGCTTCACCTGAAATTGCCAAGTAAAGATAGAGGATTTCTCCCGTACTTGGCTTGGCCAACAGCGAGGCCTCAGACATATACTTCTTCACTTGCTCAGAGGCCTCTTGGCTTTCTTCTGTCCACTGAAAGTTTTTAACCTTCTTCAAGGTTTTAAAGAATGGCAAACACTTGTCCCCGGATTTGGAGATGAACCTCCCTAACGCAGTAATCCTCCCAGTTAACTTATGTACATCCCTTATAGAACGTGGTGGTTCCATGTCAAAAATAGCCTTGATTTTGTCGGGGTTGGCCTCAATTCCCCGTTTCGAGACCATGAGACCCAGAAATTTTCCAGACCCAACACCAAAAGCACACTTGGCCGGATTCAACATCATCTTATGGTGCCTCTGCACTTCAAATACCTCGCGTAGGTGTTCAATCTGATCTGCCTTGTGTAGGCTTTTCACCAGCATATCATCCACATAAACCTCCATAGTCTTTCCGATGAGATGAGCGAAAATCTTGTTTACCAACCTCTGATAGGTAGCTCCTGCATTTTTCAGTCCAAAAGCCATGACCAGGTAACAATACACACCGAAGTCGGTGATGAACGATACCTTAGGAATATCATCCTTATGCATCTTGATTTGATTATAGCCACTAAAGCCATCCATGAAGCTTAACATCTCGTGCCCAGCCGTAGCATCTATCAACGTATCGATCCTTGGCAAGGGAAAACAGTCCTTTGGGCATGCATCGTTCAGATCAGTTAAGTCTATACACATCCTCCACTTTCCATTAGCCTTCTTGACCATCACAGGATTGGCCAACCATTCCGGGAACTGGATTTCCTCAATGAACCCTGCCTCTAGGAGTTTGTCAACTTCCTATTTTATGGCTTCTTGCCTCTCAGGTGCAAAATTTCTCTTCTTTTGTTTCACCGTCTTCCGGTTTGGATCCACATTCAGGTTGTATGTTATCAATTGGGGATCTATCCCTGGCATGTCAGCTGCTGTCCACGCGAAGACGTCACTATTGTCTTGCAAGAAGGAGATCAATTTTCTCTTCAAGGGGTCTTTCAAAGATGCCCCGATGTAAGTAACCTTCTCAGAATCTCCCAACTCCAAAGGTATGGGAACCAAGTCCTCTGCTGGTTTTCCTCTCTGCTCTTCATTCTCTCGAACATCCATATCCTCGATTGGGAGGACCTGCCCCCCGGCTCCATCCGGCCTCAGTGCGGCCACATAACAACTCCTTACCATCTTTTGATCCCCTTTCTCTTCTCCTACTCCATTTCTGGTTGGGAACTTAACCTTTAAATGATAGGTAGAGGCAACCGCCTTAAAAGCATGTAGTCCCGTCCTACCTAGGATAGCATTGTATGTGGATGTAGCTTTGATAACCAAGAAATTTAACATCTGAGTAGCCTCACATGGCTCCTGTCCTATAGTCATGGGTAGCTGAATTGTCCCCTCAACTTTCGACTCCACTCTGTTGAACCCATATATGGGCATGTTTGACGGTGTCAACTGAGACTCAGTATATCCCATCTTCAAGAAGGCATCATGAAATCGAATGTCCACCGATGCTCCATTATCAATCAAGACTCTCTTCACTTGGGAGTTGCCTATCACAGGTGAGATAACCAGTGGGTCATCATGGGGAAACTTCACCTCTTCAAGGTCCGAATCATCGAATCCAATTGAGACTTCCGTCTTCGCACGTTTTGGGGCTTCCCCTATGATGTGCATCACCTCTCGTGCATACGCCTTTCTAGAATTTCTACTTGTCCCGGCCGTTGTTAGGCCACCAAAGATCATGTTGATCACTGGCCCCCGGGTCTGCTGATTGCGGTTATAATCCTCATCTTTCCTATCATAATCTCGCCTTGGGTTTCCCCGATCCCTATCTTTGCAGAATTTATTCAATTTTCCTCTGCGGATCAAGAACTCAATCTTATCTTTTTATTGTCTACAATCATCGGTATCGTGTCACACATCTTTATGGAACCGGAAGTACTAATTCTTTTTTCTTTTCTCAGGATCAGTCCTTAGTGGCTTCGGCCATCTCACATCCCTGTCTTTTTCTATCTCCATCAGGATTTGACTTCTTGGAGTGTTCAACCTTGCGTAATCTGTAAACCTTTTCCCGGGACTCCCCTTCTTAGGGGTTGAATCAGAATCCCTGCCCGTGCGTGGGTACTTATCTCTAGCATCATATTCCTGTTCCAACTTCCGCTTCTTAGAGTTGTCACCGTTTCCAATGTTCCCCGTTCCGGACTCTTTCTTCAGACTATCTTCCGCCTTGATGTACTTACTCGCCCTTTGTTGGAGCTCAACCATATTTTCAGGGGGATGCTTAGCCAACGACATTTTAAAGTAAACATTCGAAGTTCCATTCTGCAACGCCACCATGGCTACCTTGTTCTCCAGGTTTGTAATGTTGAGCGTCTCCTTTGTGAATCGTTTAAGATAATCTCTCAGATTTTCTTTCTTTCCTTGTATCACAGTCATGAGGGATGCAGAATCTTTCTCATGAATCCTTCCTCCTATGAACTGGCTGACGAAAGCATTGCTTACCTCTTTGAAAGAGGCAATGGAGTTTGGTGGTAGGCGGTTGTACCAACGTTGTGAAAGTGTTTGTCCTAAATCCAATCATGTATGATGAATTAGGAAGAAATTTCTTGTATTCTTATTTGATTTCATTGATATTAAATAAAAGACTTGTTTTGATTTTATTACGGGCTTTATCTATTTAAAGTGTGTTAAATAAGATGTTCCATAGTTTAGAGTAAAGCTTCTAGAATTATAATGAGATTGTAATAGTGAGATCTAGAAGATGATAACTCTAGACTTAAACAGTTCCCGATCATAGGATAACTAATCGGAAGTTAGTGAATCCGCAAAGATTGGTACATACTATGCTTGCTTCCTTTAGGAGGATGTCTGTTCTCATAGGCATTTGTGTGGTGACACCATAGCTAGTATGTAGGTGCTTATTATGGAATAAGTTCACTGAACATGACTCGATAAGTTGGACAACTAATGGAGTTTACTCACGTGTCAATAGTTGTTCACTGAGTGATAGTTTTACAAGTGTCCTTAGACTTGAGATCGTTAAAGTTATCTTATATATAATGAACTGTGCTTTGGTTTAGTCCTTAGTCTCAAGGACATCCATTAGGTCTATTCTGGGCATAGGGATTTGTGTATGGAGATAGTTAACGGTCAATATAGAATCTACCCCGTTTAGTAAGGAAGTGAATATCCTATGTTATTCTTAGTATGCGAGTTCTGGAATCTCTGGCCAGAGTGTATGAAATTAGAAAGGAGTTTCTAATTTGCATTAATATGAACTTTGCATTATGAATAAGAAATCATATGATTAAATTTGATAGGCCTGACACGAGATCAATGCCTTGTATTTAATCGGGATATTGTAGGATAGAAGGAATTGATTGTACGGTAACTAGTCACTGACAGGTTCTTGGTATTCTAAGCAGTGAATTCATATTATCCGGATAGTCGCGATATGTTGAGAAGCATCACTCACGATGTAGAATAAATATAATTAATCAGTTAATTATATTTAATGAATTATTAGAATTCATATAAATAATAAATAAAAAGTTTATTATTATTTATTTCTACTACCGACTTAATATTGAACCTACAGGGTCACACCATAAAAAGATTAATTTATTGATGAAGCTATTTTGAGAGAGCAAGATGTTTTTAATAATGATTAAAATAGTTTAATTATTATTTAAACATTTGGTGGGATTTATATAATAATATATATGATATATTAATTATAATAAAAACCTACATGTGCCCTATAAATAGAAAGAGATGAGAAGAGAAGTGTATGCAAGAGTGGTTTTGTGAAAACCTAGTTGCCTCCCTCCATCTCTCTCTCTCTCTCTCTCTCTCTCTCTCTCTCTCTCCCTCTCTCTCTCTCTCTCTCTCTCAAAAATCTCCATTTTTATAAAAACTCCATTTTTATAAAAGCTTCATCGAAGATTATTCTTGGTGGATATCGATAGAGTGCTTCACACTCTGAGAAGTAACTGCTAGCAACCATCCATTTTAAAAGCTTCGATTTTCAAGGTATGGTTTCGATTCCTCCCCTTTTATGTTTTTATATGATTTTCTATGTGTGCGATATATGGTTTTTACGGAAATAATTGTTATACCGCACTTCCGCTCATCCGTAAATTCCTTCAATGACACCAGAGCTAGGTTCTGCATATAGAGATTCACATAAAAAATTTCAGATTTTTTTATGCATGTATGGATTTATTATGATTTTTGCAAGTTTATTTGGATTTAATTATGAATTAATTCAAAACAAAATTTGCATGAAGTTTTGACCATGGATCTGAATTCTATAAGTGTTATGGATCATCTAGATATTTTTTTCATAATTTTGTGATGTGTAGATTATTTGTTATGAATTTTTTAAAATTGTTTTAATTAAAATTCATAAAATAATTATGCATGTTAATATTATGAAATTAAAATTGCACAAGGACCCCTGGCTGATCTGGTAATTTTTTGCTACTGCTTGATTTAAGAAATCATGTTCTGTTAATTTTTATTTAATTAATTAATTGTTAATTAATTTATTAATATTAAAAATTAAAATAATAATAATAATAATAATAGTTATTATTATTAAAAGTGGCTGTTACGTTTTGTATAGAATTGATGTGAGAACAATAGTTACAAAACACCTGGAAAAGACAAAGTCTGGCAGCAACGTACATTCTGAACAAAAACTCAAACGGTCGGCAAATAGAAAATAAAAAAAAAAGGAAAAGGAAACTGTCTGCTGTCGGAACCTGTCGGGCGCGTGCAGCGCACGCGCGGGGGTTGTCGCGCATTCGGGGAATGCGTGACAGGGGCTGTTGCGCAGTAGATATATGCGTTACAGCATTTAATTGAATTAAATGGCTGTAACGCATTTGGTGAATGCATACATCCTTCTGTCCATATTAAATTCGATTTTCTGGGAATTTCGTAACTCCGTTTTGGGCGTGCAATATATCTTTGGATTCGTTTTTCCGAGACGGATCTAATGGAATGGTCAAATATTTTTTATATAATATTTTTAAAATATTTATATTCCCGGAAGTGTTTTAAAGCATGTTTTAATTGTTTTAAATTGCTTTTAAATGCTATAATAAATCCATACATCATTATATCAATGTGTGACATGATATTTCTTGCATGCTTATTTATTTATTTAATTTTATATATGAGATATATGCCTATTCTACCATGCGATGATAGATTTAGTTGAACTTAAATCAATATAAGGCGTGCTCTAGAAAATCTAGAATAGGAATCGTTTCTTGCCTTAACAATAATATTGTGAATACAATCATGAGATTATTGTGTTTATGAAACACGTAATTAAATATGAATTTTCAATATTGAGAAAGGATGATTCTGTCAAAAACGGATTTCGATCTGTAAGAAAGGGGTATTAAGTGACACCTCTTGACAATGCTCCCCCCGATCTGGGAATCATCAAATTATCAATTATTGATTTAAAATATTTAATTTAAAAGGAAGAAACTCTTTATAATATGATTATGATTGTGACATATTATAATCCCTCTAAAATTAAATAATATCAAGTAGTAATTGGCCAATGACACAACGGGCTTGTGTCGGTCATAGCCTTCCAACATGGTAGAAAGCAGTTCTTATTTTTGAATCATTGTCGTTTCGTGCTACAGCCGAGGGCTTTGATTTCGAAATAAGAAATACTTGTCTATTACATAGAGATGTGTATAATAAATTAGAATCTATTGGTCGTTACGTGCTACAGCCGTGGGCCGTTGGAGACTGATTTAATTGTACGGAATGTTGGGTTAGACTTGACTAAGAATATTGAGTTTGTCGTGCTACAGCCGTGACTCAATTATTCGAGAGGCTAAAGTTTTATTAGGGAATAACATGAGATGTAATTGACAAGAGTTGTCTTCCTATTGAACATCACATGGCGTTTCGTGCTACAGCCGAGGTTGTGTGATGGAATGTAGGATCCCTATTCCCACTAGCATTATGAATGCTTAATTTTTCACTTAGGGGGTTGTATAAATTAGATAAACTAGTGGGAGCCACTTATGAATAAAGACCCAATTCATATAGTGTTTTTAAAATGAAATTGAATATTTGCTAAGTGTTGTTATGTGTTTATCATTTACAGATTTACTATATACACTATGTCTGCTGCACTATCACTCCGGAGCATACTAGATGCTCACAAATTGACTGGTCCGAATTTTGCTGACTGGCTTCAAAACTTGAGAATTGTTCTCAGGGTTGAGAAGCTGGAATATGTGCTTGACTCACCTAAGCCTGCTGAACCTGCTGACGATGCACATAATGATGAACATGTTGTGTATCGTAAGTGGATAGATGATGCTAATGTTGCTCAATGTATCATGCTAGCTTCCATGAACGTTGAGCTACAGAAGCAACATGAGCTTATGGATGCTCACACTATCCTAGAGCATCTACAAGAGTTGTATGATGTGGCAGGGAGGACAGCTCGATATGAGATATCGAAGGAGTTGTTCCGCTGTAGGATGTCGGAGGGATCATCTGTGAATGACCATGTACTTAAGATGATCAATTTGATTGAACGTCTTGGACAGCTTGGTTTTGTCATGGATAGGGAGCTAAGTCAAGACTTGGTCTTGCAATCACTTCCCGGTTCGTTTTCGCAGTTTGTTGTGAACTTTCACATGAATAAGTTGGACGTTAGCCTGGCTGAACTCCACAACATGTTGAAAACTGCGGAATCGAATTTTCCCTCTAAGAAGAGTTCTGTTCTTCTAATTGGTGATGGTTCAAATCCTAAGAAAAGGAAGAGGAACCCTCCCAAGAAGAAGAAAGTAGGTGAGAAAAAGCCGGTTCCACCAAAAGCTGAAGACCCCAAGAGCAAAGTTGTTTGCTTTCACTGTAACAAGGTGGGGCAATGGAAGAGGAACTGTAAGGTTTACCTTGCAGAGTTGAAGAAGAAGAAGGGTAGTGAGACTGCCGCTTCTGATTCAGGTATGTTCATGATTGAAGTGAATATGTCATTAAATTAAATTTCTACTTGGGTATTAGATACCGCCTGTGGTTCTCACATATTCAATTCGTTGCAGGGACTAAGGAGAAGTAGGGCTCTTGAAGAAGAGGAGGTGATTCTACGAATGGGAAATGGAGCAAGAGTTGCTGCTGAAGCTGTAGGATCATTTGATTTACATATGCCTACGGGCAAGACTATTGTTTTAAATAATTGTTATTTTGTTCCCTCGATTGTGAGGAATATTATTTCTATTCCCATGTTAGACTTGGCTGGATTTTCGTTTATTATTCGGAATAATAAATGTTCAATTCTTAGAGATAACGTTCTTTATGGTAGTGGTATTTTAAATAATGGTCTGTATGTATGTGACATAGAACATAATTTACTACAAATTGAACATACTAATAAAAGGAAAAGGGATGATGAAAATCTCACCTATTTGTGGCACTGTAGACTTGGTCATATTAGTGAAAATAGACTTCGGACATTGCATAAGAAAGGGTTACTTGAACCCTTTGATTTTGAATCATATCCTACATGCGAGTCTTGTCTATTTGGTACATTGACCAAATCTCCATTTAGTGGACATGGAGAGAGGGCTGCAGATTTGCTAGGATTGGTACACACAGATGTATGTGGACCGATGTCTACGTAAGCCATGGGTGGTTTTTCGTACTTCATTACTTTCATAGATGATCGATCTGATTCGGATATGTGTATTTGATGAAACACAAATATGAAGCCTTTGAAAATTTCAAAGAATATAAGAATGAAGTGGAGAAACAAACCAAACATAGTATTAAAACCCTTCGATCAGATCGAGGTGGTGAATACTTGAATGGAGAGTTTTTAAATTATCTCAAAGAAAATGGTATAGTCTCTCATTGGACTCCTCCATAAACTCCACAGTTGAATGGAGTATCTGAAAGGAGAAATCGAACTTTGTTAGACATGGTTCGGTCCATGATGAGCTATGCAAATCTTCCAGTATTCCTTTGGGGTTATGCATTGGAAACCTCAGCATATTTACTGAATAAGGTGCCTTCCAAGTCTTTTCCTCAAAATCCATATGAGATATGGAAAGAAAGGAAACCGAGTCTTAAACACGTTAAGATTTGGGGATGTCCAGCTTATGTCAAGAAAGTTGACCCTGATAAGCTGGAATCTCGATCCGTGAAATGTAGTTTTGTGGGATATCCTAAAGAGACTTTAGGGTATTACTTCTACACCAATTATAGTGTATTTGTCTCCAGACATGCTACCTTCTTGGAAAAACAGTTTATCATTAAAGGAAACAGTGGGAGCAAAATAGAACTTAATGAAGTTCAAGAAGCAAAAACTACTACGGTTCAAGAGGAAACACCTGTTCAGACTGAACAACCTTCTGTGGTACAGCCCATTCGTAGGTCAGAGAGAGTGTCTCGCCAACCTGAGAGGTATTATGGCCTTGTCATTGAGAATGACAATGAGTTGTCAATCATTGATGATGATGACCCTATGACCTATAATGAGGCTATGAGTAGTGTTGACTCAGAGAAATGGCAGAGTGCCATGAAATCCGAAATGAATTCTATGTATACCAACCAAGTATGGACTTTGGTTGAAGCACCAAAGGATGTGAAGCCTATTGAGTGCAAATGGGTATACAAAAGAAAGATTGGAGCAGATGGCCAGGTAGAGACCTATAAGGCCAGGCTCGTTGGAAAAAGATTCAGACAAAGGCAAGGGATTGACTTTGATGAAACTTTTTTGCCTGTAGCCCTGTTTAAATCAATTCGGATTTTGCTTGCGATTGCTGCTTACTATGACTATGAGATCTGGCAAATGGACGTGAAAACGGACTTCCTCAATGGGAAACTTAAAGAGGAAGTGTATATGACACAGCCAGAGGGTTTTGTTTCCAAAAGGAATGAACACCTAATATGTAAGCTGCTACGAACCATATATGGGTTAAAGCAAGCTTCTCGTAGATGGAACATCCGTTTTGATGAGACAATCAAAGAGTTTGGTTTTATCAAAAACATGGATGAACCATGTGTCTACAAGAAGGTTGGTGGGAGCACGGTAACATTTCTTGTATTGTATGTGGATGACATACTTCTTATAGGAAATGATGTACCGATGCTGCAATCAGTCAAAGTTTGGCTATCGAAGAACTTCACTATGAAGGACTTGGGTGAAGCATCCTACATTCTCGGTATGACGATCTATAGAGATAGATCTAGAAGAATGATAGGTCTTACCCAGAGTACATACATCGAGAAAGTGCTTAAAAGGTTTAGCATGGAAAACTCCGAGAGAGGTCTCATACCGATGAGCCATGGAGTATCCCTTTCCGAGAAGATGTGTCCTAAGACATCTGAGGAAAGAGAGCGTATGAGTAAGATTCCTTATGCTTCAGCAATAGGATCTATCATGTACGCGATGTTATGTACTAGGCCTGATGTTGCTTATTCAGTCAGTGTGACAAGCAGATATCAGTCCGATCCAGGTGAAGACCACTGGAAAGCAGTGAAGAACATCCTTAAGTACTTGCGAAGGACTAAGGATATTTTTCTTGTTTTTGGTGGATCTGAGTTGAAAATAGAGGGTTATACTGACTCTAGTTTTCAATCAGAAAGTAACGATAGCAAATCCATGTCAGGGTACGTGTTTACTCTTAATGGTGGTGCGATTAGTTGGAAGAGTTCCAAACAGTCTACAACGGCTGACTCCACAGCGGAAGCAGAGTATATAGCTGCATGTGAGGCTGCAAAAGAAGCTGTTTGGATGAGGAAATTTGTTTCTGAGTTGGGAGTTGTTCCTAGCATTGAAGAGCCTATTATGTTGTATTGTGATAACAACACAGCAATAGCACAAGCCAAGGAACCTAGGTCTCATAAAAATTCCAAACATGTTTTGCGGCGCTTTCATTTGATTAGGGAAATCATTGAAAGAGGAGATGTCAAGATTGAGAGAGTTGACACACATAACAACATAGCAGACCCACTCACAGTCATTGTCTCAGACTCACTTTGATCGTCATAAAGAGAAGATGGGTATTAGATACCAGGGTAATTGGCTTTAGTACAAGTGGGAGATTGAAAGTGTTTGTCCTAAATCCAATCATGTATGATGAGTTAGGAAGAACTTTCTTGTATTCTTATTTGATTTCATTAATATTAAATAAAAGACTTGTTTTGATTTTATTACGGGCTTTATTTATTTAAAGTGTGTTAAATAAGATGTTCCATAGTTTAAAGTAAAGCTTCTAGAATTATAATGAGATTGTAATAGTGAGATCTAGAAGATGATAACTCTAGACTTAAACAGTTCCCGATCATAGGATAACTAATCGGAAGTTAGTGAATCCGCAAAGATTGGTACATACTATGCTTGCTCCCTTTAGGAGGATGTCTGTTCTCATAGGCATTTGTGTGGTGACACTATAGCTAGTATGTAGGTGCTTATTATGGAATAAGTTCACTGAACATGAATCGATAAGTTGGACTACTAATGGAGTTTACTCACGTGTCGATAGTTGTTCACTGAGTGATAGTTGTACAAGTGTCCTTAGACTTGAGATCGTTAAAGTTATCTTATATATAATGAACTGTGCTTTGGTTTAGTCCTTAGTCTCAAGGACATCCATTAGGTCTATTCTGGGCATAGGGATTTGTGTATGGAGATAGTTAACGGTCAGTATAGAATCTACCCCTTCCAGTAAGGAAGTGAATATCCTATGTTATTCTTAGTATGCGAGTTCTGGAATCTCTGGCCAGAGTGTATGAAATTAGAAAGGAGTTTCTAATTTGCATTAATATGAACTTTGCATTATGAATAAGAAATCATATGATTAAATTTGATAGGCCTGACACGAGATCCATGCCTTGTATTTAATCGGGATATTGTAGGGTAGAATGAATTGATTGTACGGTAACTAGTCACTGACAGGTTCTTGGTATTCTAAGCAGTGAATTCATATTATCCGGATAGTCGCGATATGTTGAGAAGCATCACTCACGATGTAGAATAAATATAATTAATCAGTTAATTATATTTAATGAATTATTAGAATTCATATAAATAATAAATAAAAAGTTTATTATTATTTATTTCTACTACCGGCTTAATATTGAACCTACAGGGTCACACCATAAAAAGATTAATTTATTGATGAAGGTATTTTGAGAGAGCAAGTTGTTTTTAATAATGATTAAAATAGTTTAATTATTATTTAAACATTTTGTGGGATTTATATAATAATATATGTGATATATTAATTATAATAAAAACCTACATGTGCCCTATAAATAGAAAGAGATGAGAAGAGAAGTGTATGCAAGAGTGGTTTTGTGAAAACCTAGTTGCCTCCCTCCATCTTCTTTCTTTTTCTTTCTCTCTCTCTCTCAAATCTCCATTTTTATAAAAACTCCATTTTTATAAAAGCTTCATCGAAGATTATTCTTGGTGGATACCGGTAGAGTGCTTCACACTCTGAGAAGTAACTGCTAGCAACCATCCATTTTAAAAGCTTCGATTTTCAAGGTATGGTTTCGATTCCTCCCCTTTTATGTTTTTATATGATTTTCTATGTATGCGATATATGGTTTTTAGGGAAATAATTCTTATACCGCGCTTCCGCTCATCCGTAAATTCCTTCACGTTGTGCCATACCTGGTAATGTTTGGGGAAACGCCCTACACTTTAAGGCGTCATTGGCGGGTTGTAACAACAGTGCGTTAGAGAACGTTCTTACATGATTAGCGGGATCTCCCGTTCCATCGTAAGCCTTTATGGTAGGCATCTTGAACTTCCGTGATATATGCGCATGCATCACCTCCTCAGTGAATGGAGGGGTTGGATCATCAGGATCTCCAAGTTGCATCAAGTCTTCAGGGTTGCCTCTGGGGGTTTCGACCCTCGCGTTTCCACCTCTAGGGACCTCGGTCCTTCTCTCTCTCCTTGGGGTTCTTTCCAAATCAACAAAAGGAATTTCTCCTCCCGTCGCTGGTAGGGGTCGATTCTGATTCTGTCTTCGTTATTCCCTTTCTATGTCCTCCTTCAGTTTTTGGATCTTGGCCTCATGAGCCTTGATTTTTTCAGCAGCCGTTAAGGGAGGTCTATCATGGGTTCTTCGACGTCTCCTCGGGGCTTCATCCCTATCTTCTTCCGAGGATGAGTCATCAGAATATGGGCCTGAGTAGTCATAGTATTGCTGGCCTTGATTGGGTCCTAAACCTCTGATGTAAGGTGGATTGTATGGCTCGCGTATCTGGAGAGCGTGACCACTTGGTCCGGCCTGATACAGGGGATAGTTGGGCAAGCCATACATCGGGTTCGTGCTTGCGGGGATCAAGGTCGTAGAGATCTGAGCGGTGGGTGGAACGGATTGTCCTCCGAGAGGGGCGACCACCATCTGAAGGGGATTCGTCCCTTGGGTGGTGGGATTCGTCACTAAGGGTAATGATCCATGAGTTTGCGTTTCGGTTCCTTGAGGTTGAGTGGTCAGTGTCTAGGAATCCGTCCCTGGGGGTACCTGTTCCCCGATCGGGGGTGTGGTGGTGCTAATAATGGTTTCAGAAAGTGTTGGTGTTCTCCGGGTGGTAACCATGGTTGATATCCGTTTCCCACAGACGGTGCCAAATGTTGTGGAACGAAAAGTAGGGTGTATTTATTGCGTATTGAATACTAAGGTTGAAGAGAGCTTCGAGCTTTAATGGCTGATCAAGTGTTTCGTGACTTAACTCGGGTCCTCACAAGATGCCTACGTATCTTGCAAATATCAAGAATCAAGCCAAAAAACGTAGTTCTAGGTTGAAGGATCAGGTCTTTTATATAGGTGTAGAAAACCCTAGAATTAGAGTTGAAATAGGAGACTTGGTGGGCAAGTTATTCAGTTAGCCCAATTCTAGAACCTTCCCGGATAAGTATTAAAGTTATATGGCTTGGAGGTTACTCCAAAACTGATTTGGTGTCCTTCTAAGACTCAATCTTGGAGTCTGAAATAGGCTGATTTATTAATTACGAATTTTAATCCCATCATTAGGGTTTTTGGGCCCCACGACTAAGCTTTGCTTTTGGGCCAATCCAGGTTTATTTAATGCAATATTAAATGTGTCTTTAGGGCTTACTTTCAGCACATATCAATTATTATTTTAATTATAAGGCACAAGTATATGACATATTGTTGGAATTGATGCACAAAAATCATGTGTTAAATCACTAGGACAATATATTTTATTATATTTGTAGGACACCAACTAGGACATTGTTGGCATTGTTGGACTTGCTCTTAGAATTAAAATAAGGTAGAACAGTGACAGATGATGTTAACGAAATACGCATATGGCAGTGACGGTCTAAAAAAACTAAATTTGGCCATATTTAGGATAAAGGTTATTTTTGTATTTAGTTAAAACGGCTAATTTTGTCATTTTATCTGGCTTGTCTCGGTTTATTAAAATTTTCAAATTAAACTTAAGAAACAGTTTTTTTTTTATTTAAAACCAATCTAATGGTTTGGTCTTCAACTCTTCATTATCAGACTAACATTCCAGAGATACAGACTTGTTTCCTGTAATAATCGGTTGAAACACAAAGTGAAAACCAATGAACTCAGCAAGTGTAGCTCTAAAGAATGCTTCTTCCCCTGAAAAAGCCTTACATCTTTACATTCAAATGCAACGCCAAGCACACATTTTCGACAGTTTCTCCATTCTCATCACTCTAAAATCGTGTACTAAACTACAAAACCCAACTCTAATTCGCCACCTCCATACCCATCTATTCAAATGGGGTTTTAGTTCTCATATTTACGTAGCTACTGCACTCCTAAATGCGTATGTTTCCTCATCATTTACTGATGCATGCCACCTCTTTGATGAAATGCCTGTGAGAAACACTGTCACTTGGAACACAATGATTACTGGGTATTCTAGAGTAGGTGATGTCGAGAAAGCCCGGGGTGTTTTCGAGACAATGCCGTTGAGGAATCTTGCTTCTTGGAGTGCTATGATTGCGGGGTACATGAGTAGTGGGAGTTGGAGTAAGGGTTTGATGCTTTTTCGTAGAATGGTGGCGAAAGGGAGACTGATGCCTGATCAGTATACATTGGGTTCGAGTATAATGGCGTGTAGTTATATGGGTTCGATTGGGTTGCTTTTGGGGAAATCGCTTACTGGTTTTGCTGTGAAGAATGGGTGGGCGCTTAATGTGGAGCTTGGCACTGTGTTGGTTGATATGTACGCAAAATGTGGAGACTTGAAGAATGCCTATTTGATTTTCGACATGATGCAGGATAGAAATGTTATTTCTTGGACAGCATTGATCTGTGGGGCTGCCCAACATGGGTATGGAAATGAAGCGATATCTATATTTAATGAGATGATAAGAACAGGAGTGAAACCAAATGAGCTAACCTTTACTGGAATTCTTAGCGCTTGTGCACAAGCAGGGTTAGTAGAGGATGGTCGGAATCACTTTAGGATGATTTCGGAATGTGGTTTGAAGCCAAGAATTCAGCATTATGGTTGTATGGTTGATTTGTTTGGAAAAGCAGGGAAATTAGGGGAAGCTTTTGAAATCATAGAAACAATGCCATTTGAACCAAATGTGTTGGTTTGGAGTTCTTTCTTGTCATCGTGTAAACTTCATAAGCAGTTTGAGATGGCAGAGAGAGTGGTTGATCGTATTCTTGGAAGTGTTCGGCCAGAGAATCATGGAGGGGTCTATACTCTTATATGCGATTTGTATAACATGAATGGTAAGTGCAGTGAAGCTGAAAGGGTGAGATATCTAATGGTTGAGCAAAATGTGAAGAAGCCAAGAGGATCTAGCTTCATTAGTAGCGGAAGAAGCCAAGAGGGTCCAGTTTAAGGACAAATCTTTGTAAACAATTGTAAAGAAGGATTGGGGTTTGGCTTAGCTGACCTTGGGGGGCGGGGGCTGAGGGTGCTTTAAGCTGCTCCTAGTTCTTAAAAGAGGTGTAGAGATCAGAATCAGATAGTGACATTACTGTAAAACCAAGTCCGCCCTCCATGGATTCTATGTATAAAAAGATTTAGTCTGCCATGTCGGAGTCAATTTGTAAAAATTCAACTTCTTAAAAAATCCAAGATTTTGTAGAAAGTATAGTACAATCGTCTGCAAATTTGAGAGTGAGATTAATAATAGTCTCCTCCGATTGTATTGTTGGAGACTGTTATGTATGATTTTCCGCATTAATGAAAGTCATTTTTTATTCAATAATAATAATAATATACAATAAAACCTCGTTAAATTAATACTTGATAAATTAATAGTCTCTTTAAGTTAATAATTTCTTCCGGTCCCAACAGTTCAAAAAATGATCAATTTCGATAAGAAAATAATTTTTTTGAAAACCCCTATATAAATATATGGTCCCAATAATATTATAAATTAATAAGTCTTTTATAATCATAAATTTATATGTATTATCCTTTTGTAAAATATGATTCTAAGGTTTTTAAAATTTGAATCTATATGAAGCTCATCCTTAACCCTTTTTGTTGCATCCAAAAATTTGAATGTGGTATTTTCGTAAATCATTAAAAATTATTAATCAATATTTTTGATGTCTTGGATGTTTCTTTACGCGAAAAAGATTCAAAAAATGTTGTTTTATCTTTAATATCATCTAAATATACATGAATCCTTACTTTGAATCTCTTAAATTCACATTGAATTTGTAAAAAAATATATATTGAATTAATTGAATTAAGTATAAAACATAAATTGTAGAATTCATTCTATTGAAATGTATGTAACTGGAAATTAATTTTTTTAGATGTGAAAAATTCTCTGTAAATTAATAATTATTAATTTATTGATTAATTAATACTTTTCTAAATTAATAGAATTTTCCGATCCCAACTATATTAATTTACAGAGGTTTTACTATACTCATACCACATTTTTTTAGAAGAAACTAATACTGCCTATTTGCATTTATTTAACAAAGAGCTTCAAAAAAAAAAAAAAAAAAACTTGAAACAATGTATCAAGCAAGGAAGAAAATGTAGTTGAATTGATCGAAATAAATAAATTAAGCAGTTGATGTCTGAAATTGCTATTAAATTTTATTAAAACTAAAAATAACATAAATCCAAATTTGAAGGAGGTTCAAATCCTTACATTAACCTCAACCCCTAATTAACCTTTCCAGAGTATCTCGTCAACTCTCAAATCTTAATCCAAATCTCAATTGGACTTGAACTTGGTCCCCAAGAAAGCCTTTCCATATATCTCATCACACCCCTCCTATAAATACACGCACAAACTCAATCGGTAGTCTCACATAAACATTCCAGTACACATTACACACGCCGTATAATAACTCTTGCCCGTCGACAAACAACAATGGTGTTTCAAAGAGGAGATGAAGTTGAAGTTGCAAGCATGAAAGAAGGCTATGTGGGCTCATATTTTGAAGCAACCGTGGTTGCAGAGGTGGGACAAACAGAGTACATTGTTGAATACAAGAACTTGGTCAAGGATGATTTTTCTGGGCCTTTGCTAGAGGTTGTCTCCGGGGAGGAACTGTGTCCAGTGCCTTATTCGATTCCGCTAAAAGGGTTTCGACCAGGAGACATAGTTGATGCTTTCGACAAGGATGGCTGGTGGGTTGGCAGGATTTGTGGAAGAGCTAAAGACAAATATGTGGTTTATTTTGATTTGTATCCGGAGTTTAAGTATGTTTATCCTATGAGCAAGCTTAGGGTTCATCAAGATTGGACCAGTGGAACCTGGATGGCCTACGGGTACAATTAAATTGTTTGGTCTATATGTGTATCTGTTGTGTTGATTTTGTAGACTTTGTTTCGGGATCATCGTATTATGGTCCTTTCTCTTGTAATACAATTATGTAAGTGCTATGCAGATTATATAAATATGATGATTATCAATCTTTCTCTTGTAATACAATTATGTAAGTGCTATGCAGATTATATAAATATGATGATTATCAATTTTTATGTTTTGTTTTTAGATTATTTCATGGCTTGTTGTAGATTTTTATTCTTGTAAAGAAATTTTTCAATGATGTCAATAATCAGACTGCTGTTTAAAAAATCTTTTGATTCCCACTAAACAATCTTGTAATCAAACTTAACAATAAAAATTGGGGGAAAAAAAAAGAAGCAGAACTTTAAGATAGTGCCATTCATGTAGCTCTAGCCTCTGCCATTTCTCACTTCAATCATAGATCGTTCAGCCATTTCAAAATGTCAATAAAACTGATCAAGAAGCTGCTAAGCTGGCCTTTACTAATGTCTAATTGTACAATCGTGTCGTGATACGGGTATGCTATTATTTTTTTTTAGTTTCTTGATTGCCCTTTTGGGGCATGTATAATTTTATGTTTCTTAAGTGCCCTTTTGATTTTCTTGAAGAATGATCAATCCTTTATCTTGATTCTCTATATTCATGTTTATACTAAGTTGGTGCACTTGCACATACTATAGACATTACACAATATTGGTCAACTCTGTTTCTGATGTTCATGTATTTACTCGTAATCTTAAACAACAAAAGCAAAGATGATCACTGCTGGCTAATCCCAAAAATTCAGTTTAGGGCTATAAATTTTAGCCTAGATTGAGTGCAGCATAGCCATAGAGTTGAGTAACTAGTCCAACTTAGTGGTTAGTTGTCCCAAGTTAATCAGCAGACCAGGGCTGATAAACAAAATCGTGTTCAACGCATAAAGAACACAAACTGTATCAGGCTTTTGATTAAATCTCATCTTCTTTGCTGCAAAATTCTGGTGTGAACATCTTCCACGATGACATTGATCTTAGCACTTAGCCATAGCTGTCCTAAACCTGAAATAAGCGTGCATAAGCATATATCACATGATGTGTTAAACCAAGATCTTATCTAGACACGACAACCCTACTTGACATTACAGTCATTATCTAAACTTATAAACTGATTAGTATATCTAACTAATCACCCCTAAATGTTAAAATGTGCAGGACTTACCACTGCAAGTAATGGTACTCTTGTACAGTTAATGCATATTTGTTAGTAAAACCAATTCCTTTTGCTTCACTTCCTAGATGAATTACTATTTAGATCAACATGTCCGAGCTTACTCCTTAAGTTCCTATTATTGTCTTTTGCCTTTCAAACACAACTGTACCTTCTTTACAACACTCTGCATGAATAGTTCCTTCAAAAGGTCTGAAAATCGGATCACATGTGTAATATTAATCATAGTTTCCTGAGTAATATTAATAAGTGTGGTCAGCTGTGAGATGATGAAAGAGATAATTGGGGAAGTTGAACAAGAAATCACTGATGACATCATGTTTCCTGAGTTGAAGGTTCTACAGTTAACTCTTTTGCCAAATTTGACCAGCATTTGGTGTTACCGGAGTGGGGAAGCTAATACCTACAAGGTTTTATTTTGTGCTCAATGAATCAATGTTGACGCTTATATAACTTATATAGATATATCACGTATCCGCAGGGAGGGCTAGATGTATATATTTTTATGTTCTAACTAGTTCAAACCTTTTTTGTTAGATTTGAATAAAGCATGATGTAGTTTAACTTTAGATTAATGCTATTAAGTAAATGTGACTTCTCAGTTTTATTAGATATTTCATAGTCTGTTACTCCCTCTGTCTCTTTTTATTCTTCTCATTTAGGCAAAATCACAGGTTTTAAGGAAAATAATAAACAAAGCAAACTAATGATTGGGAGGGAGATTAAAGGGGGGAAATTAGAGTAAAGTAAGGGGGGAAAAGGAGATTAACTTTCCCCCCATAATTCAAAGCAACCAATCAGAGCCTTACAATTGTTAACATGGATACATAAGCTTACAACATCAGCTAATTACATAAGGAGTAAAAACAGATTACATTGAAAAAGCAGCTTACACATGAACAAAAATTGACACAGAAAAAACGGCATCACTTTCATAGCATCACTGTCTGGTAATCTCTGCTCAGAAAATGCAAGTCGGAGGCTTCCCTTTCGATCTCAATCAACCACCAGCAACAGGTAATGAAAGCATGGAAGGATTTATCCACCACTTTGATTTAAATGAAGCAGCAGAAGAAGACACAGGGCATGCACAACATCAACATGATGGTAATCATCATGGCAGAAAATTCACCAAACTCAGCTCAGATGCAAGATTACAAGTTCTCATTTTCTTGCTAAGCAACCCATCAACAGAAATAGAAGGTAAACCTTACCAAGGTGCCATACAAGATGCAGCACAAAAATTCAATGTCACAAGAAGAACAATTAGCAGCATATGGAACAAAGCAAAGAAACAAAAGGCATCAAGGCAGGAATACAACATGGCAACAAATGGACACAATTCCGGAAGGAAAAGAATCCAACTGCCACCTAATGCAGTCACGGACATTAATATGGGAGATAGATCATGCATAAGGGACCTTGCAACTCAGTTAAAAGTCTCATCAAGTACTGCTAACAGAATGATAAAAAGGGGACTGATCAAACCTCACACAAATCCTCTACATCCTGGATTAAAATATGCAAATATCATGCAAAGAATGCAATGGGTTCTAGACCTACTCATGGGAGACACACCAGCAACAAAGAGGCAGTACAAGGCAATGTATGATTTTGTGCATATCGACGAAAAATGGTTCTACCTTAGCAAGAAAGCACAAAGAGTTTACTTAGATAAAAATGAAAGAGGCAAGTACAGATCAGCTAAGTCAAGTAAGTTCATACCAAAGGTTATGTTCACTGCTGCAGTTGCAAGACCATGGTTTAATGCACAAGATGAATGCATATTTGATGGCAAAATAGGCATATTTCCATTCACATACAAGGAACCAGCAAAGAGGGCATCTAAAAACAGAGCTAAGGGCACTATAATCACTAAGGTGGTTGAATCAGTAGGAAAAAATGAAACAAGGAGCATGCTTATCAATCAGATATTACCAGCAATCATGCAGAAATGGCCAAGAATTGAAGGACCAAAGGTCATATATATACAACAAGACAATGCAAGGACTCACATTACTCAAACAGATGCAGAATGGCAACAAGTTCATAAACAAGGGGACTTCACATTCATTCTTCTACAACAACCACCTAACAGTCCTGACCTAAACATCCTAGATTTGGGTTTTTTTAGAAGTATCCAGTCTCTAATGCACAAGAAGATGCCAACAACAGTTGATGGAATGATGGATGCAGTTAATGTTGCGTTTTATGAGTTAGAGCCAAGAACACTTGCAAATGTATGGTTAACTTTGCAGTATGTCATGAATGAAATTCTGAAAGTAAAAGGCAGCAACGACTACCTAGTACCTCATGTAAACAAGAAAAAATTAGCAAGTGCAGGACAACTACCAGTTCAGGTCACAGCACCAATGTGGGCAGTATATGAAGCATGGAATGCAGTACACGGTCCACAACAGAACTAGATGCAGGCAATGTTTTATTTACATGTATACAAGTAAGCATTGTAAGAAGGCAAGACTGAATGTAATGTTCACAATACATGTATGACAAACAATGCACTATCTATGAATGCAAGGTTACTTTTTGATCAATGCATAATGTATAACAATGTATGAATGTGTTTTGATCAATGTTTTATTCAGTGGCCGTGTCCAACAGTGATGCAGATTCAAGGGAGCTCGAAGGACCCCCGAGACAGCTCTTATTGGAAGGGCATAATGTGTGTGCAAAGTGAATAATGTGTTTTTAGGCAAATGAGAAGAATATAAAGAGACAGAGTACACAAGTCCAATTAACAAGTCAGGAATACACAAGTCCTATTAGACACATACAAATTAAACTCGATTACAACAATTAGACACATACAAATTAAACTCGAAGCACAACAATTACACAGGAATACACAAGTCCAATTAACTTGCCCCTCATTATTCAAAGCAACCAATCAGAACCTCACATTTGTTAACATGGATTACAATAAAGTTTACATGAGCTTACAACATCAGCTAATTACATAAGGAGTAAAAACAGATTACATTGAAGAATCAGATTACATATAAACAAAAATTGCCACAGGAAAAACAAATTACACAACTTAACAGGAATGAACATGCATCAACTAATTAAACTCGAAATAGAATAGCACTATAATTAAACTCGATTACAACAATTAGACACATACAAATTAAACTCGAACCACAACAATTAGACACATACAACTTAAACTCGAACCACAACAATTACACACATACAAGTGAAAGTCGAAGCACAACAGGAATGAACATGCAAAGTCCAATTAAACTTAACAGGAATGAACATGCATCAAGTAATTAAACTCGAATCAGAATTAAACTCAATTAAACTCGAACCACAACAATTAGACACATACAACTTAAACTCGAACCACAACAATTACACACGTACAAGTGAAAGTCGAAGCACAACAGGAATGAACATGCAAAGTCCAATTAAACTTAACAGGAATGAACATGCATCAAGTAATTAACCTCGAATCAGAATTAAACTCAATTAAACTCGAACCACAACAATTAGACACATACAAATTAAACTCGAACCACAACAATTACACACGTACAAGTGAAAGTCGAAGCACAACAGGAATGAACATGCAAAGTCCAATTAAACTTAACAGGAATGAACATGCATCAAGTAATTAACCTCGAATCAGAATTAAACTCAATTAAACTCGAACCACAACAATTAGACACATACAAATTAAACTCGAACCACAACAATTACACACATACAAGTGAAAGTCGAAGCACAACAATTAGACACAACCACAACAAATAGAGTAAATAGGTCGCGTAAAAGAGAAAAGAGTAAACCATTAAGAACACGAACATGCATCATCGGAATCCTCAGAGTTCGGTTCGTCGTTATTAGGAACATCGTCACCGGATTCTGGCCATAAATCGCTTGGAGGGGCTTCACCGGAATCCTCATCGCCGTCACAGTCCTCCACAACTGCATGCAAATCGGATCCAGGCGTTCCATCCACCGTAGGCTCTCCAGAACCCTCAGATCGTACTTCTTCCAGTCTTGACCGGAGATATTCTTCACTGTAGGTGTGGTCGCCGTCACAGTCGATGCCTCTATCGCAATTATCGGGATCGGAACAACTGTAGGAACCATTTGACTCATCATCGGAATCGGAAAACCCATAGTGCGCATCCATTAGAACAGAGTTCGTGTATGAATTAAGAGAAAGGGGAGAGAGAGGGTAGAGAGAGCGGCGAGATAATTAGGGTTGTAGAGAGAAAAGAGAGGCGTAAATGAGACGGGGCACGCGGCCCAAAAAGATTGATAAAGTAACGTTAGTGGAGTAACGTTAGTGGAGTAGTAAAATGATTAAGGTAAGTAATTTGTTTTTGGGGAAAAGTGTTATATATTTTTTTAAGTTGGTGGGTTTGTTTTTAATTATATTTTCTTTGCTAAAAAGGGAAAGGGGAAGAATATTTTGAATGTACCAATAAGGAAATTGGGAAAAGTTTTATGGGACGGAGGGAGTATCAAGCATTCAAATAATTGTTATACAGTTACTGATGCTATTCCTACCACATTTGTTATGCAAAGATAACTTTAAGTTGACATAACAAATGGAGTTTATTCTTGTAGGTTGAATTGCCAAACTTGGTGGATTTTGAACTCAGTTGCGGGAAAGTTAACTTGGAATCAATAAATTTGGGAAGAGATGATTCCATTTGCCAACTAATGAGCTTGTGACAAGAATAACAAGATTATCACACTGTTTCGACTCTCATCAGTTTATCTAAGAAATTTGCCAAACCTAAGAAGTTTTATTGACAATGCAAATTATGAGTGCCAGATGCCAGATATAAATGAGGTGGAAGTTGATAGTTGCGTACTCTCTACTCCTTTCAGTGTCTTCCCGTATCTCCAACAAGTCTGAAAATGTATTAAGTATTGAATAGCAGATATGTAGAAGGCATTGCCGAGGATGTAAGGAGTGATTAAACTTCTGGCATGATTAAGAAGACAACTACACTCTTTTATTTCTAAAGATTTGCCAAATCCAAGGTTTTATCCATGGTAAAATTTATAAGTTCCTTAAAGCAGGTTTTGAAGGAAGTGAAAGTAAATAAGTATGGACTATCCACTCTTTCACATATTCACAAGCTAAACCTTCAGGAATCTCCAACATTTCAGAGGCGATTAGAATTACTACCACAACAGAGGTATTTAATGTTTCTCCTAACATCAACCACATTCGATAATATGTGAACATTGAGGTATTTAATTACATCACTTCATGTTAATACTTAAATAGATTATAGACTGCAACTCTGTGATCAATATCATTTCATTCTTTTCTATATGAATTTGAGTTTATATACTATAGACTCGTAATTACACTGGTGCTTATTTTATTCATAAATGTTCAAACCCTTCATATTTATCACGAAGCAAACTGGCAATCTATAGAAAGAAATTATTTGGTCTATCCTAGAAAATATTGAATAAATTCTTTTAAATATTCAGATTATGTGCGAATATTTTCTGCATTACTCTAATCCAACATTGAATTTGCAGCCCAGGCATGGCACATAATGGGAGCCAAAAAAGAAAAGATTGCAGAGCTGAAGGAAATGTACAGTTTCTTTGCCAAGTGCAGTTTGTTTGCTGGCTACCTGATCATATATTTCCCTAGACCTTTGTTACTGCGCATTTAGATAGGATTGATAGGTACAACCTTGCAGGGTTTATTCCAGAGGTATAATATTAAGCGCAGAGGTATAGTTGGCGTTCGTTGTCAATTTGACTAATGGAGAATTGTGCTTGCTGGAATATAGCGAGATAGAAATGTACAATGGTGTGATTATACTAGATGAAGAAAAAGTAATTGAAGACAATGGTGTGACTAGACTACAGATTTTCCAATGGTCAAAAAAGCTCAATTCTTAGAACCTATAGGGAAAGGAATGACAAAGAAAGCCAAGATTAGCAAAATGAAGGGTAGAAAGGATAAAATCAGGCTGAGAAGCAATATTTATGGATTTGATATATGAGTCTAAATTCTCTTCAGGTTCCTTGCATATTAGTAGATATCAAGTATAGTTGGTTTTCCAATTTCGATTACCGCATTGCATTAATAAAAAAAAATAAGTGCACAAGCAGGCAAGATTCATCAAATGTCAAATGTTTCATCATATTACAGGTTCGATAACCCCACACACTTGTTAAAAATAATACAGTCAATTGGACATAAAAAGACATGTCAACTGCCTCTATATTTAACTATATCCAATATTAAGATAGGCAAATTACATATAATTTTATATTTTCCATCCAACTCTTGAATGCCATCTAAAGATATATATATTCAAGTCCCATCTAAATTTAACCAATTAACAAAAATATATCACTAATGTGAATCTACTGTTTTTTTAATTAAAGAATAAGAGTCCCTTCCAATAAAAATTTGCAAAAAAACTGGAAAGATAAAAATCTTTAATTATAAAAAATTCGAAATTCGGAATTTGGAACTTGCCATGCAGAGTTGTGAAAAGCACCTACAAAAACAAAATTTCCAAGGTGTGTGCATAAAAAATGTGGATAGACATGCCGTTTCCTTAACGTTACAGTAAAGCCAACACCTAACACATCAGCAGCAGCATCAGCATCAGCATGAAAACACACAAAATATGTAGAGTAGAAGCAAAAGTCCTCTTTCCAACTCCTTCATGTAGCAGCATCAGTTGTACTTTATCATTCTACATTGTTAATTACTTCAAGCTGCAACTCCCCACCAAACCAGTCATCTGCTTACCATTCTAAACCTCATCATTTTTACCAGTTCTTGATTTATGTTATGTACCTTTTTTTTTGCATGAATGATGAGTAACTATATGGCAGTTGATGTTATATTGTTTGTTACTGTTGTTAGTGTGGTGATCAGTACTTACTATGGAGTTGAAGGTGGATTTGTTGTCGAGAAGGAGAGCATTTCTGTGTTGTCACCTTATGAACTAAGGTCTTCCAAACATGATGCTTCCATTGGTAACTTTGGAGTTCCGGATTATGGAGGATCAATGGTTGGCTCTGTTGTTTATCCTCAAAAGGGATCTAATGGTTGCAACTCTTTCGATGGTGAAAAGCCCTTCAAGTCTAAGTCTTCTCGTCCGACTATCCTTCTTCTTGATCGCGGAGGTAATTACAATCAAGTTTCTGAAAAGTAGTTATGGTGCCTTTTAGTGAGAATAGTTTAGTGAACTAAAGGGAAGCATTTCGGTAATAGTTTTTATTTACAAAATTAGTTTAATATCGATTTAAGTTTAGTTAACTGCGTTAGTGATTAATATAATGAAAATTTTGTGATTTCTAGAGTGCTACTTTGCTTTGAAGGCATGGAATGGGCAACAAGCAGGAGCTGCAGCAGTACTGGTGGCTGACGACAGAGAGGAGCCTCTGATAACTATGGATTCTCCTCAAGAAAGTACTGATGATAATAGTTATATCGACAAGATTGGAATTCCATCAGCTCTAATTGATAAATCTTTTGGTGACACATTGAAAGCTGCCATACAGAAAGGTAAAGAGGATGTGGTGATAAGGCTAGACTGGAGAGAGTCAATGCCTCACCCTGATCAAAGGGTTGAGTATGAATTCTGGACTAATAGCAATGATGAATGTGGAATTCGTTGTGATGAGCAAATGAAGTTTGTTAAGGACTTCAAGGGTCATGCTCAGATTCTTGAGAAGGGTGGATACACAATGTTTACTCCACATTATATATAACATGGTACTGTCCACAGCCTTTTATTCTTAGTGATCAATGCAAGTCTCAGTGCATAAATAACGGAAGATATTGTGCACCTGACCCGGAAAATGACTTTGGAAAGGGATATCAAGGAAGAGATGTTGTCATTGAGAACTTGAGACAGCTTTGTGTGCATAGAGTTGCAAATGAGAGTCATAGATCATGGGTTTGGTGGGATTATGTCACAGATTTTCATATTAGGTGTTCGATGAAGCAAATGAGGTACAGCAAAGAATGTGCTGAAGCTGTCATGGAATCTCTAGGCAAGTCCTACTTTAAGTGATAAATTTGCTGTACAGTTATGTTTATCTCTTCAAATTTACTGATTTCGAATATCTAACTTTCTCCAGATCTCCCAATTGGAAAGATAAAAAATTGCATGGGTGACCCTGAAGTTGATGTTGAAAATGAAGTCCTAAAGATTGAACAAGATCGTCAAGTTCGTTCTTTCTTTTCATTCATACATTGTCAATATCACTGACTGTACTTAATTGTATATTGTCTACTGTCTAGTAGTGTTAAGACTTTTTTCTTTGAAATGATTATTTTTTCTAATACTGAATCATCTAACAGGTTGGGCAAGGTTCTCGTGGTGATATTACTATATTACCAACACTGGTCATAAACAACGTTCAGTATAGAGGTTGGTTAAGTGTTATGTTTTCATCCAGTCAGACTCAGAGTCAAGTTACATACTATCTATCTGAGATATGATCATCTTTTTCCTCTTTGCTAAATAAGTAATTATCATATTTACCTGTTGTGAGGTATAACCATTTTTTTTCTTTTCAATAGGAAAATTGGAGAGGACTGCAATTTTGAAGGCTATATGTGCTGGATTTCAGGAGACTGCAGATCCTCCAATCTGTCTAAGTGGAGGTTAGATTGATCTTACTACTTTACTTACAGTAATGGGTCATGGGTGTATAAACATATGTTCTTACTGACATTTCCACCCTCAATCTTTCTGATATATAGCTCTGGAGACCAATGAATGCCTCGAGAGGAATGGTGGCTGCTGGAGCGACTCGACATCCAATATAACTGCCTGCAAGGTATCAAAACCTTATTACAATTGATTTATCATAACAAAATTTTTATAAACTTAAATAGATATCATGCTAATTATTCGTACTACCTTTTCCTTTAGGACACATTTAGAGGAAGAATTTGTGAATGCCCTGTAGCCAATGGTGTGCAGTACAGAGGAGACGGATACAAATCTTGTGAAGGTGTACATTATGTCAAAGTTTTCGTACATTTAATACAAGAAGTATATAGATTTGGTTGACTGGAAAGTGATATGCCTGCATAAGACTTGCGAATATTGCAATTTCACATAAGAATAGATAGGAAGAACAGCGATATCTCTAGCCACTAATTTCCACTTCTATAACAGCTTTTGGCCCTGGAAGGTGCGCAATAAGCAATGGAGGCTGTTGGTCAGAAACTAAAAATGGACAGACATTCTCAGCTTGCTCAGTTCAGTGATTTTGCTTTCGCTTCATTATAAAACTCTTTTGTTATTATTAAATATCTCTAGAATGCTAAATTTTCTTGTGGAATTAGGATTCCGATCTATCAGGCTGTCGCTGTCCACAGGGTTTCCGTGGGGATGGTCATAAATGTGAAGGTACTTTAATAGTTAGAGCCCATTTAGACCCCAATATTGGGGACAAACAAGTGCTTACTTGTCGATATGAGTATCAATTTGATATTCTTTTTGGGAAATGAGCATTAGGCCTTTTATTACTTCTGAGGCCAACGTCAAAACACTTTCTGGACTTGTCAATCGTAAAGCTATATTTCTGATTTTTTCTCTCTGGATTCTTGACCAGATATTGACGAATGCAAGGAAGATCTTGTTTGTCGTTGTGATGGTTGTTCCTGTAAAAACTCCTGGGGCGGATATGAGTGTAGGTGCAAGGAAGACAAGCTATACATAAAAGAACATAACACATGTATAGGTAGGAGATTATTTTACAGCATTTTGTATTCTATTGACAACTTGATAGTACAGAAACCAGGAACATCACTTCAAGTATTTTTCCCTTCTCTGTGTTTTCTATGGTTTCACTTTTGCATCTCTGGTACAGCAAGAAACGCATCCAAATTTGGGTGGTTTCTTACCCTCTTGGTCTTGGGAACAATTGCGGCTGCTGCAACTGCTGGTTACATATTCTACAAATATAGGCTGCGGGTATATCTTGATTTTACTGAGCATAATTGTGTTAAATTTACAAACTACTTGATCTTAAATAGTGTTATTTAACTGTAACATAGTCTAAACAGATGTTTCTTTTCTTTTTGCAGACTTACATGGATTCCGAAATTATGGCTATAATGTCACAGTACATGCCACTGGACAGCCAGCATCAGGATCAGGTAACTCAGCATGAGGCCGAACCCCTGCAACAAAGTGTATAAAGAATACAATCTTTGGAATTCGGAGTAAAGCAATAACATGACTGAGCTTGTTGATGACGGAAAAACCATTACCGATATCTCAACTCTACAGCAGCTGAGTTGAGATTCATAGAACGGATTTCTTAAGTTTCTTACAATGTGTAGGCTATACCTGTTTTATACAACTTGTTGATATGTAAACTGAAGCTAGAAGTACAGTGCATAAAAAGTTTTATTAGTGACTGTATTATAACAGAAAATCTTGTGAACTTATACTGAACATATATGTGACTGTTAATAAATTGAACATTGGCGGGTGAACCCCTTATTCAGCACAAAACTTCTGGAAGTCTTTTGTTTAAAACATCACAATTCCAGATTTTGGACCTCGTTATTCACGAGCAAGAACCATATTTCTTACACGAGAGACATTTTATTACAAAATATTTCGAGATTCTTAGAAAAATCTGCATCTTTTAATTAAACTATGTCTCTAGGAAACAATATTTAGTAACGGGTTAATTATCAAATTGACCACTAAATAAGTAACGAAGTCTCAAATTTATCCATAACAAATTTTGGGTCTCAACTTGACCAATTTTTAATTAGCGGGATCTCAAATTTGCCTCTCAAATTTACCATCAAAATCAACTTCTTTGTTTGAAAAGTGGCCAATATGAGATACCGAATTAATCGGTGATAAATTTAATATCATGCTAATAATATAGTGACCAATTTGAAACTTAACCCATTTGGTAACCTGCATCTCCCAAATGTATATCTTCAGTGTAACATATCAGGTTTCACATTTAAAAACCTACATCTCCAAATTGTAAATCTTAGCATTTCAGAGACATGCATCATCAACTACATATAAGAGATGCATATTCTTGCACGATTAACGCATTTCTGGTAGAAGTATCCAATTATCCATGTGGTAAATGGGGCCTTCCACCCAGATTATGTTACAGTGACCAGCTTAGCAATAATCTAATTAACAGAGTATCCACCTACAGGGTGCACTATAAGCAGCAAGGGCAAGTTGTACTGGCATTTTATGATTTCAGAACCCACACATGACACAAGAACCATTCAATTTCAAATGAGTAATACATAACAAAATGTTCATATCTGATTTGCTGCTGATATAAATGATCAAATGTAAAGCTGATTTAACAGTTCCCAAACTCTCAAGATCATACTACTAAAGCTAAAGAAACTTCCATTGTCAAAATTCAAAAGATCTGATAACAAATCTTATCTTTTTCTACCACCACGCTCTCTCAACGAAAGGGAAAGTGTTTCTCCTCCTGCAACATTGTAATAGGCAAGGGAAAGATTATCCTTGAGAAAGCCAGCCTTTCCGCTTAGTTTCTGTTTGTTAGAAGGAAGCTGAATCTCTCCGGCAATTTTCTCTTTCAAACTGCTGACTGTTTCAGATAATGATTGTACTCTAATCTCCAGTACCTGCCCTTTCAGGTTTCCTTCATCAACATTTGGCACAGACACGTTAATGCTCGCCGGTCCCTGAGATCGAAAAAAAATAACGTAAATCAGAAGTATTACATAAAATGAGAAACCAGAATTACTGAAACGAAGACCACAAAAAATATCATTTTTCCGATTAAAAAGTTATGATGCAACATTGACCCACAAACTCAAAAAGTATTCTCTATAAATCACTTGTTTGACCAAGTTTAGGCATAGCATCATATATAAGGTGGTCTGACCATATATAGGTATTATGAATATTGATAATAAAACATTTTTTGATTGGCATGCTCAGTAGATCGAGAATAATCAGACAATTAGTCACATGACTCACATCATAAGGGATCAATATACCAGCGCCAGTCAGATTAGCACAATAAACACTAATCATATATAGACACACTAGACTCTAGATCTGCAGCTGAATAGACAAATCACATCCATGAGTTAAACCATGCATAGCTCAGGATTCTGCTAATTAGGGACACCTGGATTCGGTCCTCAATATTCATGCCAATGACTAATGAGCAACTTATTTTAAAAACTTACAAAATCTGCAGATTATAAAGCATATTTTTCTCTCTTAAAACTTCTGGATTTCTACATAAACTAGAAACCCAGTTCATAGACGAGCAGTCTATTACTATAGAATTTCTCCAGGTATTAAAAATGAAGTAGAAGAAACCGAGGTAGGTGACAGATGCATTACTTCTACTTTCAACTCTCTTATGTAGAATGGGAAAATTTAACAAGTTGCTTTATTTTTTAAAAAAAATCGTATTGTTAAACTGAAACTCCATTTGACAGAGTGAATTCATTCCTCCTTATCTCATACATAAACTTGAGCAACAAAACATTCTCTTACAAATCAATCTATTTAATTATATTTTTATCATCTCGAGATGATGAGACTTGGTGTTTGCTGCTTGATTATAAAGAAATCTTTTTTGATCTAGGACGGCAAAATGAACAAATTCAGAAATTTACGAACAAATGTCTGTGTCCTTAAATTCATATTAGTGACAATAGTTAGATGTGGCACCTTATCCAGCTTGTTCAGTTGGAGAAAGGAGATGCAGCATGGACACAAGTTCGAGGGTAAATCTTGCAGTATAATAAGAAAAATAAAAGATACTCCATACCTGATGTTGAGCCAGGAACTGATCTTCAGGGATAAGCAAAGAATCATCGAGCCTTTGCCTCTTTGGTTCAGGCTCCTCCGGAAGTGGAGGAGGAGCTTCCTCAGGAGGAGGCGGCGGGGGCATTCCCAGAGGCATAGGTGGCTGAACCATGTGCATCCCATGCTGGGGCATGACATGGGGTGCATAAGGTCGAGGAGCTGTCAGAGGTGTATACTGAGATCCTGGTGGTGGTGGCACAGGAATACTGGGTGGATTCACAGAAATTGATGGAGGCAAAGGAGGAGGTCGATTAACCATGAAAGGCTGTTGTCCGTAGTTGATTTGCATTGGGGGAGGTGGAGCCCGAACTTGAAGTGGTGGTCGTGGTGGAGGTGGAGCAAGGACCCCAGCACTTGTAGGAGTTGGATATTGCCCTGGATTCAGGGGCCGAGGAATGTTAACAGCAAGGTTAGCAGGCGGAGGAAGTGGCCGTATGGACGGCATACCAGGTCTAGGAGGAGCAGCAGGACCAGGAAGATTGCTGGCCGCATCATTTATATCCTCTCCATTAGCATTTTGAGACATGGCCTGAGTTGCAGTCCGTCCAATACTCCCTGTATGACCATCCCATATGACCTGCTTTGGTTGCTCATCTTTCTTCTTTTCAATCTCTGCCTTGACTGCATTAGAAACCTCCTCCTCGGTTGTACCAAATATATCAGGACGGGTCCGTGCAAGTCCCATAATGTTTTTGGATATTTCATCATCCTGGGCAAGAGTAGTATCCCGAATCTTAGCAAACATTCTCTCCTTCTGCTCCTTGTACTTAGGATCAATGAGAGAAATCCTCATGTGTTCAGACATCTCATTTATAAGAATTAGCTCTCCGGTGATCGGGGAAACAACGTATTTAGTTGGATCTCTCTCAGCAGGATTTCTCTCCTCAGGCCTCTTCCAGTTCTTCACAATTCTCATTGGTTGATCCTCTTCCATTGGGGTTATTTTAGCTTCACTTGGCTTATCGCCGCCATTTTCTTCAAGACTAGCAACCCTCATGCCTTCTTCAACAAGCTGAACCTCTTCTTCATCCATCTCCATTTCTACTTCCTTTCCAGGCTCAATAATTTCTTCCTCTTCCAAAGTTGACATCTTACTTCTCCTTATAACTTCCTCAAGTGTCATCGGAGCTGGTAAATCGTCATCCTCATCATCGGCAAAGTCTATCATCTCCACAACAACAAAATCGTGCCAATCAATCATAGCCATCTGTATCCTTTCTTGCTCTACCTCATCCTCAATTCTTTGCCTTGCCTGCGCTTGAGAACGCTCCCACTCCAACCTGTGAAGGCAACGTTCAAGTATGGTGGTCATGCTGTCAACACTGCTCTGTAGTTTATCAGTCAAACCCTTGGGAGGCATTAACACCTTAGAATATGCATCCACTAGTGAAGTAAAAAACATAAACATGCTATGTGTGGGCTTCATGAAGTGGAACTGGGGGTTATTCCCTTCCCTACTTGTGAGTCCTAACAAAAATGATTTCCCATTCCGAGCTACAAACTGTGCTGTGAGCTTAATTATATCCAACTCCTCCCCAGTAATGCCTTCGGGAAGACGGACAGTGTACTGCTCTGCTGCTGGAGGTTCAAGGGGTTTACGAACAGTCCTAAACTGTTCCGAAGGATCCGGCTTTGCCTCTGCATTGCTGTCATCAGCAGCAGGAGTTGCTGATTCAAGACCAGATGCATCTGAAGCTTGAGTAGACTGCTGCGTGGTAGAAGTCTGACTACGAAATTCAGATAAATGATGCTGATAATAGGCATGGTACGGGTCCGAAGATTTTAAAAAATTGAATTTTGGGTTGTTGGCATTATTGTTCATAATCCTTTGTTCGAATTCTTGCCCATTCTTTGCCACAAAAGTAGCTGTTTTCTCGACAATGGTTCGAATGTCCGGGGGTGGATGAATAATTCCAATAGTCTTTGTATGAGTAGCAACCGATACAGGAGCCGAGCTAGCCTTGCTTGCTTCATCCTCAATATCTTGAATCTCCCTATCTTGCAATTGAGATGGAGGGAGAGGGCCAAGATTCCCATCAGTGGGTGGAGCAGGAAGGGGCAGTATCGGCGTGGAGCCTAACATCTTACCCTATTCCCAAATAAAACACAACCACTTCACTCAATCACTCCAAATTTTATTCTCCTTGCACAAGATAAAAATATTCTCCTGCAAAACAAAAAAATCACCATTAGTTGCATTAGTGCCTGAACTTGAAACATTCAACACATCAATTCAAAGCTACAATCTAAACCATATACATTCTTCACGTGTTCACACACATACATTTCTAATTTTCAATACAAAGAAGCCAATGAAAGTAAAACAATTAGAATGCTACGCGCGTGTAATTTACATTAGCCTATCCCAATTTTCCGAAAGGCAAGTAAGATGCATGCATACCTTACACCTACTCCAAGAAGTATTAAAGCTGTTTCCGTAAAAACCCCATCTTTGGGGAGAAACCCCTAGTAGAGAAAAAAAATATGGCATCACATATATGGATAATACGAAAGTAAAGAAACCATAGAGTAGCATGAATACCTAGATCTGAGTGGCAAAAAAGATTCAAATACATACACACATACATATAAACGCATCACCAGTATATATTTAAACCCTAACTGAACAAACCCCAGATATTAAAGTTATAATCATGACAAAATTGAAGGACAAAATTTCAAAAAGGTAACATCTTGACCTAATTAAAGAGTTAAACAATACAGAGAGAGAGAGAGAGAGAGAGAGAGAGATGTTCTAGGGTTTTTTCAATTGAAAACAGATAGATGCATTAGCACATAACAATTTATTATGTAAATTAATAATAAGAATTTGAGAGAGAGAGAGAGAGAGAGAGAGAGAGAGAGAGAGGAGAGACTGGTACCTGGAAATAGCGATGAGGAAAGAAGAGTGTGGTGTCGTCTGGGTCGTTTTAGGGGAAAAGAAGAAGATATGTGTACGTTAATATACTTCAAACCCTCGCCGTTTCGGGTCGGGTTTTATTTTCTTCTTTCTAATTGAACGCTTTCGGAGTAATAAAATTTTCTAATTGGAACGTTTTTGGAGTTTTTTGTTTTTTTTTTTTTTACATGGGAACCCGCGGTCGCTACCCTTCGGGTGCGTAGCCTGCAAATCAAGTGATCCAAGGCAAACCGCACAAGTGCGACAGGTTCTGCAATAGCCTGCAAACCACGTGATCCAAGGCAAACCGCACAAGTGCGACAGGCTCTGCCCCAGGATGGCATAATCATAAATCCGCCTCCCATGGGAGTCGAACCTGTGACCAAGAGGTGAGATGACCTCTCTTTAACCAACTGAGACAAAGGATATTTCATTAAGAAAATTCAGAAAAATTCAGAATATAACGTTTCCAACAAACCATTTTGAGGAGACTCAATACATTGTAGCAATCAACCAGATGGGGATAAAAGGCCCCTTGTATCACAACTTTAAGTTAAAATGCCCAAAATATCACTATTTATAAAAATGGCCCTTCCTATCACAAACAAACGCAAAAAAACCATGCGTTTCTATTTTTTTAAAAAAAAATTACAGCCACGCAACATAAACATCCGTTTATGACTTTTTTATTTTTTACAAACGCAATTTGAAAGGGCGTTTCTTGATTTGCTAATGTGGGCCCTGATAACTCCGAATCTTGACCGGGTACTTCCTCGCCAACTCCTGTCTCGGAAGTGGTGTAGCTGCTGTGGGGTGTCTGCAAAACAACACCGGAGGGGGGGTTTGGCCCCGAGGTGCCTCCGGCGTGAGAATAAGAGTTGGCTTTGGAAGAAAATAATCAAGGAGAGTATCACGAGAGCAATAAATGTGTGTAGGTGTGTAATAGTGGCTAACCCCTAAACCCTATTTACTAGGGGTATTTATAGCCCTAGTCCTAGGGTTTAGGGGTAGGTTACCTTCACCCCCGACCGTTGGATCTGGGGGACAAGCCGCTGAATTTCCGGGATGTAGGACACGTGGCCTAGTCTGGGGTGACCGTTGACTGGAGTGTGGCCATGTTGTTGTAGACATGATTTGGCACGTGCCTTCCCTTGTCTTTTAGTGTTGGTCAGCGCCATATGTAGGAATGTTAGCTGAGGTGGGGTGCCACGTGTGTTGAGTGTCACCCATCTAGGGTCCTCTAGTCTGGGGTGGGGACCACGCCACGTGGTGGTGGCCCCGGGCCCGGGGTCCACTACTCTGGGCTGGGCCGTTCTTATTCTCATGAGATGATTTGCTTATTGTTTTGGGCTCCTTGTTGGGCCTTGGCTGTTTATAGCCTATCATTTGCCCCCACTCCCTAATGCGGATTTTCCGGATGGGGGAGTAGTAAGGAGTGTTTCTGCCTTGGAGAATGAACTTTCTGGATTCTCTGGAGTGCTAGATATATGTCCTCGGGGCTGGAGGTTTTTGTAGTTGTTCTGTGAGTCCGTGTCTTCTTTTGGGGGGGGGAACTTTTTGCCTTGGTTGCCCCCAGTTCCGGGGTGTGCACTGAAGTACGTACGCCCGGGGCTAGTGGTTGCTGGAGTTTGAAGGCTTTGTTGCTTTGACTGCCCCCAGGCCCGGGGTTGGGACTGAGATGTGCATCCCGGGGCTTTGGCTTTTGTATACGTGCGAAAATGCACGTATATGAATAATATTGCACGTATGCACTTTTGGGTTTCGTTTTTTCTTTTCTCTCTTTTCTCTTCTTTTTTTTTTTTGAAGAATAACAGCTGTCACCCACTATCTTCGGATTTTGGAGATAGTGGGCCGATTTTTTGGGCCGCCACGTGTTCATGGCCTTTAGAATTCAGGATCTGCCTATAAATAGTGGCAATCTCCCCCAGTTCCGTCTTTAACGAGTTCGTAATTTGCTGCCGTTATTCTGCTTCTTTGAAGACTAGTGCTCCGGGCTAAAGGTTCCTTCTTCCAATTTAGGCGTTCTCTGTTCCCTGATCTCCGGATCTCTTCGTAAGTCTTCTTACCCCGGTCTCTTGATTCCTTGTATTTAAGTTCTTGCTTATATTTCCTTACTTAGCTTTGCATCTTGGGTAGATAAATTGACTTAGGTTTTCATTTTTTGTTGGGTAGCCCAGGGTTGTAGCCTTGTATGGTTAAGAGACTTGTTACTGCTAACCGTGTATTGATACCCCTCTCCGAACCCAGTAGTTCTGATAGTCGTAGTTCTTCCGATAGTTGCTTCGAATTGATAGATCTAGAGTGGGCTGTAATGGGTAAGAAGAAGACTAGCTTGCCCGTACTGACGAACATAGCCACTAAGGACCAGGGTCCGGGGTTCAGCCTTAGTGAACCGGATGGTAGTTGGAGTCATACCAAATATTATTTCGTGAGAAAGGATCCGGGGATACCCCAAGCTTACTTTTACAGGGATCTGAGCACAGAGCTTTCTCAGAATCCAGATGTTGCGGAGGTGACTAAATATGATAAGGCCTTCCTGGACTCAAAGTTTGGGGATAAACCGGGCTCTGGGATGGATGTCGGCCCATTTAGGTCACAATATATAGAGAATCCAGTAGACTGGGATCGAATATTCCGGGCTACCTTTCATTTAGATTCTGAGGTAGAGTGGAGGTGGCCAGAACCCGGGGAGAGGATCTACGACCGCCCGGAGGGAGGCTGGGTCGGAGTGTGGTTGGAGCATCTTAGGTCGGGGTACAGGCCCAGGTGTCACCAATTTGTCAAGTCCCTTTGCTTATTCGAGTATGGGGTCCCCATAACCCAGATGACCCCAAACGTAGTTAAATGGATCTTTTATTTCCTGGGATGCTGTGAGAAGGCCGGGGTGCTTCCTACTTTCAAACTTTTCCACCACTTGTTCCAGATGGTCCGGTCCAACAATAAACCCTTGTTTGAGTTTAGGTTCCGGGGTAAGGCTTGTGGTTATCCATCTAGGGCTTCCAAACCTCTGGCTATGTTGCCTTCTCACAAGGGTTGGAACGGGGAGTTTGTTTTTCTCTGGGGCTTGGATTTGCAGTACATGCCCACTTTCCAAGAGAATCCCCTGGCTATGCAGTTCGAGGTGTATGACCTTCAGGATGCGGCTCTGGACCGGATTAACGCCTTTTGCCGGGGTTTGGGGAGGCAAGTGACCCGGGATGACCTTATGAGCCACAAGTACCTTTCTGGAATAGGATGTAAGTTCGGGGTCTGTTCATGTTGAAATACGTATATTTTTCTTGTTTTCTTTTTTTTTTGATGCTTCTTTTCCCCGGGCTCATGTTCTTTGTTTCTTATTTACAGGTCTCCCAGGCTATAACCCGGAGTTTGAGGAATTTGCCATGGATAAGGCCAATGCCGCTCTTCATGCCTCCCTTCTTGGCATCGGCCAAGTGCGCGACAATACTAAGGCCCCCGGGGAGGCCAGTGGCTCGCGGGCTCAACAAGAGGGTGACAGCACCTCTAAGGCCCCGGAGAAGGCGGCTGTTGACGTGGATGGGGAGGAGGTACCCCTGCATCCGAGGAAGAGGATCCGCAGCACGGTTCGGCAGGAGAAGTTTGGGGACTTAGAGTCCGACTGCGAGGTCTGCCCCTCCGGAGCTCATTCTGAGAAAGATATTCACTTCCAGCCCCACGTCCCGGCTGCCATTACCCGGGAGGACCGTAACTTCATTGGCTTCCTGGCCGGGCTTCCAAGCCAGAAAGAATGGGATGAAATGGGCAAGGATTCGGCGATCTCCCTCTTTGAGGATGCGGTAGCGGTCTACGACCAGGTAATCTTTCCACCGAGCTTGTCTTCACTTGGTTTTATTTTGCTTACTGACTTGTTTTTGCATTTGTTTTTTGCAGCTCGGTGACGGAGGTCAGGAGGTTGATGAAAGAGGAGGTGGATGCCCTGAAGCAGGAGCTTGCTGAGGTGAAGGAGGCAGCTGACGCCCGGGCCAAGGAGCTGAAACAAGCCGCTAAGACTCTTCAGGATGAGCGGGACTTGGTCCGGACTAAGCTAAGGGACTCCAAGGAGGATGTGAAGAAGCTCCGGGAGGAGCTGAAGGGTAAGAAGTCCGAGGAGCAGGTGATTGCTGAGTTTCGGGATTCGGATATCTACCACACTGATCTCGCCACGGCCGCTGCCTCAAAGGTCCATCGTTGTTGGGTCGTGGCCGAGAACATGTGCAAGACCGATCCGGGGTCAGCCACCTGGGAGAGCTTCGTCGTTGAGTACATGAAGGCTGAGGCTACTTTTGCCCGGGGTGAGGGCGAGCCTAAATCTTACGCTGCACCCAACTCTACCCTCCTCCTCAAGACTGATTCCGAAGACTGGCTGCGTCCAGATCCCGGGCCGTGCCCCTGTAATCTGTTTAATTTGGTTGATGTATTCTTAACTTGGTTGTATAACTTTAAATTCTGCTATCGTGTAACTTTTAACTATCAGGTGTTTCGGGCTATCGGTCAGCCCGGCATGTCTGCTGCTTTCTTTTTATATCTATTTTTGCTTCGCAAGTTTTGCCTTGTTCTTTTGTTGTTGGTTGTTTGTAGTTTGTATTGCCCCCCACTCCTTAATTCGGGTATTCCGGATTGGGGAGTGGTGGTTTGTCCCCGGGTTTTGGCCCACTTGGAAAGGATGTAAACTTTTCCAAGTAGGAATTTTGATGCCTATGTCTTCCCGGGCCGAAGCATTGCTAAGGTCCCGGGCTTTGGCATACTTGGAAAGGGTGAAAATTTTTCCAAGTAGGAATTTGGATGCCTATGGCTTCCCGGGCCGAAGCATTGCTAAGGTCCCGGGCTTTGGCCTACTTGGAAAGGGTGAAAATTTTTCAAAGTAGGAATTTGGATGCCTATTGCTTCCCGGGCCGAAGCATTGCTAAGGTCACGGGCTTTGGCCTACTTGGAAAGGATGAAAACTTTTCCAAGTAGGAATTTGGATAATAATTGTAAGATTGAAATGCCAAGTAGGAAATAGAGCTCTTTTTCATTGATAACAGAACGATTACATGATTTCCAAGTACAATTCCCAAAAAACGCCCGTATATGAGCTGAAACTATTTCCCTTTACTGGTAGTACTTTCTTAGTCTGAGGCCGTGCCAGGTGTTGGGGACTTCAGTGTTGTCCATGTGACTGAGCTTGTAGGTTCCGGGGCGGAGTACCTCTTTAACTCTGTAGGGACCTTCCCACTTAGGCATAAGCTTTCCTGTGTTAGTGGGGTCTGAAGCCTCGGTATCCCGGAGTACTAGGTCCCCGATTTGGAAGTTTTTGACCCTTGACTTCTTTCCGAAGTATTCTCTTGTTTTCTCTTTATACTTCTCCATTCTTTGTACTGCTTTATCCCGGACCTCATCAACTAGCTCTAGATTGACTCGTAGCCCTTCTTCATTTGCAATTTCATCAAAGTTGATTACCCTGTGGGAAGGAGAACCCACTTCAATTGGCAACATTGCTTCGGTTCCGTACGCTAGCTTGAACGGAGTTTCCCCTGTCCCGGACCGTGGGCTAGTTCTGTATGCCCATAACACATGTGGCAGCTCTTCGGGCCATTTGTTCTTACTTTCCTTCAGCCTCTTCTCAATTCCTCTTAGCAAAATTCTGTTTGTCACTTCCACTTGCCCGTTGCCCTGGGGATAGGCTACTGAAGCTTTCTTGTGTTTGATTCCCCTTTCCTTTAAATAGTTTTCAAAATCTGAGCCGATGAATTGGGGACCATTATCTGAGACCAGGACCCTGGGTAGGCCGAACCGCATTAATATGTTGTCCATGAACTTGATGCAGTCTTGTTGATTTATGGTCCTCACTGCCTTTGCTTCGGCCCACTTAGTCATGTAGTCAATGGCTACGAGGAGGTACCTCAGATCGCCCTTGGCCTGGGGGAAGGGCCCTACTATGTCGATGCCCCATACAGCAAAGGGGATAGGGGATAAGACTGAAGATGGCAAGACCGGGCTTTGTCTTGGTACATTGCTGAACAGTTGGCAGTTTCTACACTTCTTGACGAATTCTACTACATCTGAGTGGATTGTTGGCCAGTAGTAACCTTGCCTTATGATTTTGTATGCAAGGGCCTTTGCGGACATATGGTCCCCACAAATCCCTTCATGTACCTCTTGTAAACAGTAGTTGGCTTCCTCCGGGCCTACACACTTCAGTGTTGGAGATGAGAAGGTTCGGCGATAGAGTTGGTTTTCTTCTATGAAGTATTTCGAAGCCTTGTTTTTCAATCTTCTGGCTTCATTCTTATCTTCGGGCAACTCTCCTTTCTCCAAGTAGAGGATGAAAGGGGTCATCCAGCTCGGGGTTCCCTCTATCTCGGTTACCTCTTTTTGATCAATGGCCGGGGTTCCCAGTTCTTCAAAGTAGACCGAGCTGTCTAGTTCGGCTGAGTTCTGAACCAGCTTGGATAACTCATCAGCTTCGGAGTTTTCTTCCCTGTTGATTTGGCTGATTTGATACTCCGGAATGGTGGCTAGGTAACTTTTGACAAGGGCTTGGTATTGGGCCAGTTTTTGATCTTTGGCTAGGTATTCCCCTTTGGTTTGCCGCACCACGATTTGGGAGTCACTATAGATGTTCAGGCTGTTGATTCTCAAAGTTTGTGCTAACCTTAGCCCGGCTAGAAGAGCTTCATATTCGGCTTGGTTGTTTGTTGCTGGGAATTTGAATGTTATGGCTTGTTTGATTTGGAAGTCTTCCGGGCTTTTCATGATTATTCCTGCCCCGGACCTGTCAGCTGTTGAGGATCCATCCACGTGGAGAGTCCATGACCCCGGGGCTTGGTCCGGGGTTGCCATTTGTTCGGCTACTGTGGTAGCTTGCTGTGGTTCCGGGAAGGAGCATTCAACTATGAAATCTGCCAGAGCCTGTGCCTTGATGGCTGTCCGGGGCACGAACGTCAAGTGAAATTGGCTTAACTCAATTGCCCAATTTATTAATCTTCCGGATGCATCTGGCTTATGGATTATTCGCCTTAACGGCTGGTCTATTATCACCTTGATCTCTCTGCCTTGGAAATAGTGCCTGAGTTTCCTTGAGGCCGTGACTAAGGCAAAGGCAAACTTCTCCAGATTGGGGTATCTGGTTTCTGCATCTTTCAGGACTTGGCTGATGTAGTACACCGGCCGTTGGTTTCCCTCGACTTCCCGGACTAGGGCCGCGGCCACAGCCAGGGGCCCGGCGGAGAGGTATAGATGTAGGGGTTCCCCGGGCTCCGGCTTTGTTAAAAGGGGTTGTGATGAGAGATATTGCTTGATAGTTTCAAGAGCTTGCTGGCACTCAGGGCTCCAGGTGATTTCTTTCATGTTGCTTGCCCCCATGAGCAAATTGAAGAAGGGTAAGCACTTTTCTGCCAACTTGGGTATGAATCATCTTAGGGCTGCCAATGATCCGGCTAGCTTCTGAATGTCTTTTTGAGTCCGGGGTGATTGCATATCCAAGATGGCTTTTATCTTCTCCGGATTAGCCTCAATCCCTCTCTGGCTGATCATGAAGCCTAGTAATTTTCCTGCTGCTACTCCAAAGGTGCATTTCTCCGGATTCAACTTCATATCATTTTTTCTAAGGTTTTCAAAACATTCCCGCAGGTCGGGGACATGTTCCTTGACGGTTTCAGACTTGGCAATGATATCATCGACATAGGACTCCAGATTCCGGCCAATTTGGTCCTTGAAGACCTCCACCATGGCTCTTTGGTATGTAGCCCCAGCATTCCGGAGTCCAAAGGGCATGAACTTATAAGCATAGACAGCTCTGTGAGTGATGAATGCGGTTTTGGCTATATCTGCTGGGTTCATCTTGATTTGGTTGTATCCGGAGAAGGCGTCCATAAAGCTAAGCGTCACATGTCCGGAAGTGGCATCGATGAGCTGGTCTATACTTGGTAGTGGATATGGATCTTTGGGCAGGCTTCATTTAGGTCCGTGTAATCAACACACATCCTCCATTTCCCACTAGGTTTTTTGACTAGAACTACATTGGCTAGCCACTCCGGGTACTTGACCTCGCAGATGATATCTGCCTTGAGTAGTTTGTCCACTTCTTCGTCTATAGCCTTTTGCCTCTCCGGGGCGAAGTTCCTTCTTTTCTGTTTCACAGGTTTTCTCCTGGGATCAACATCCAGGCTATGCATGGCAAGGGATTCCCGGAGCCCGGGCATATCAGATGGGCTCCAAGCAAAAACATCAGCATATTCCCGGAGTAGTTGGATTAATTCTTTTCTTAAGGCAGTTTCTAGACCGGCTCCGATCTTGATTTTTCTTTCTGAGTTTCCCGGTATGAGCTCGATTATTTCGGTTTCCACCGCAGGTTCTACCTTGGCTTGGTCTTGCAGTAGGGATGATTTTTGCACTCGGGCCTGGGAATTGGAGGTCAGGTATTCCCGAGCCTCAGCCATACCTGATCCCTGGGTCAGGGCTCCGGAGATTTCGATGTTTTGTACCTCTTTCCCGGGGTTCTTGTAAGTTGAAACTCTGTGTTTCTTTCTGCTTAGATTCTTGTGGTAGGAGGAAGCTTTCCTCTTATTCTCCGGGTCGGTCTCTGCCATGACTAAGGCTTGGCCATAGCATCGGCTGGCTGTTTCTGTGTCGCCCTTTACCTCTCCGACCCCGGAGGGTGTGGGAAATTTGAACTTGAGATGAGGGGTTGAGGTTATGGCTCGGAGCTTGGTCAGGGCTGGACGCCCCAGGATCACATTATAGGAGGAAGGACTATTGATCACGTAGAATTTGACCATATGAGTTATCTGTTTCGGGGCGGTGCCGAATTGGACAGGTAAGTAAAGGGTTCCTTGAATGGGGACCAAGTTGTGGCCGAAGCCATATAGTGGGTCTTCCCGGCACTCATTCATTCTGATGCTTCCGAGTTGCATCCTGTCCATGGTATGTTTGAATAGTATGTTGACGGAGGAGCCGTTGTCAACAAGAATTCTCTTTACCTCATTTTCGGCGATGTCTAGGGTCACGACTAGGGCTTCATTGTGGTTAGGATCTACTCCCTCAAAATCGGCATTACTGAAAGATATGACTTGCTCTGGGGCCGAGTTTATCATCATTACCTCATCTCCGGAGTCCGGGCTCGCCGGAGGGGAATTGGATCCTCCCAATACCACATGCACCACATTCTTGGTCTTCTGGGCCCCGGGTCCCTCTCCCCTTTCCGTGGTTCTCCGAGCTAGATACTGGCCCATATTTCCTTTCTTGACTTGGTCTTCGATGAAGAACTTAAGGGAGACACAGCTTTCCGTCTCGTGGCCATGGGTTGCGTGGTAGTCGCAGTGTTTGTCCCGGGGCCTGTTCTCCGGGGCTGATACCAAGGGTTTGGGAGGATAAAAGAAGGGTTTGCTCCGGACTTCTTTTAGTATTTCAGCACGTGGCCGGTTCAAAGGTGTCCACTCTGGTTCCGGCCTTGGTTCGGCTCTTCCCGGTCTCGGGGGCCTGGCATCGGACTTGGCCCTGGAGGAGCGGTCTTTGTCCGGGACCGTCAGTTGATGACTCAGGATATAGTTGTACTGCTTGTTGGGCTTGAACTTCTTGTCCGGGTTGTGATCATTTCTAGAGCGATCATCTTTACTTCTTCCTAAAGAGGTGCCCTGGCGGGTCATCCTCATTGCTTGTAGGATATCGGTTTCTTTGATGAACTTGGCGGCCATAGAATAGGCTGTAGCCAGGATTTGGGGTTCATTGTTCACCAATTCAATTACATAGCGCTCGCTACGCTCCGGGTCCAGGTTCTTCCGGAATATGCTCAAGGCTTCTTTTTCGTCCAGGTTCGTGACTTGGTTTATGGCTTCTTGGAACCGTTTCATAAATGTTGCAAGTGTTTCGTTGTCATGTTGCCTGATTGTTTCAAGGTGGCACATGTGATACTCCGGGGGTTTGTTGGCTCGGAACCTCCGGAGAAAGGCTTCCCTGAACTCCTTCAAGCTGTGTATGCTCCGGGAAGGGATCCGGCTGAACCATCTCTGTGCTGCTCCCTTTAGTGTGGAGGTAAAGAACCTACACTTGGTTAGGTCATTGTAGAAGTATATCAGGGTATTTGCTCAAAGTAGTTGAGGTGTTCTTCTGGGTTCTCCAGCCCATTAAAGGAGTCAAAGTTGTAGAGCTTGAGGTTCTTTTACCGGGGTATGGCTTCAAGGGAGTGGCTGAAAGGGGTGAGTGTATCTTGGATCTCAAATCCGGAGTCACTGTTGACTTTCCTTTGTAGCTCATGGATCATTTGTACCAGGTTGTTTGGATTTTCTTCATCGTCTGAGATAATCTCCGGGCTTACCTCTCTCCGGGTTCTTTTGGATTTGGATTTTCTCATCCTTTCTTCCTCCTCTTGGAGCCTCTTCTGGATTCTGAGCTCCAACTTAGCCTGTTCCTCCTGCCTTATTCTTTCCCGGAGCATTTCTAGTTTCTTGACTTTATCGGCCTCGTCATTTTTGTCCCTACTCCGAACCTCCTGGTCCTTTCTGTTTCCTTTGCCCCGGTTTCCAAGGCGGTCAAAGACCGAGGCCCGGGACTGATGGGAGTGGGCTTACCCCCCGGAATTTTCCGCTTGCTCAGGTTCAGGCTCCGGGAGGGGACGGTTCCTATAGTTTCGGATTGCCTGGGCTAGCTCCTCGAGTGTCAGGTTTTCCATTTGTGCGGAGTCCAGAGGCACATCTGTATACTTGTACCGGTTCACCTCAACGGTTACTCGAGCGTCATTGGGCCCGATTCCGAGCCTTTCCTGGATTGGGATCTGGACAGGTGGGACTTGATCCGGGATAGTTATTAGGGGTTCGTCTCTAGTGGCACTGGGTGCCTGGCGCTGGGTAGAGGTAGTTTTTCGGGGCATGGTTGTGGTTCTGAGCGGCTCGGGCTTCTCTATACTGTCTGTTTAGTTCGGGGTTCTTCGGTTCGGAGGTTCAGCCCCTCCTTCTAGCGCCAATGATAACTCCGAATCTTGACCGGGTACTTCCTCGCCAACTCCTGTCTCGGAAGTGGTGTAGCTGCTGTGGGGTGTCTGCAAAACAACACCGGAGGGGGGGTTTGGCCCCGAGGTACCTCCGGCGTGAGAATAAGAGTTGGCTTTGGAAGAAAATAATCAAGGAGAGTATCACGAGAGCAATAAATGTGTGTAGGTGTGTAATAGTGGCTAACCCCTAAACCCTATTTACTAGGGGTATTTATAGCCCTAGTCCTAGGGTTTAGGGGTAGGTTACCTTCACCCCCGACCGTTGGATCTGGGGGACAAGCCGCTGAATTTCCGGGATGTAGGACACGTGGCCTAGTCTGGGGTGACCGTTGACTAGAGTGTGGCCATGTTGTTGTAGACATGATTTGGCACGTGCCTTCCCTTGTCTTTTAGTGTTGGTCAGTGCCATATGTAGGAATGTTAGCTGAGGTGGGGTGCCACGTGTGTTGAGTGTCACCCATCTGGGGTCCCCTAGTCTGGGGTGGGGACCACGCCACGTGGTGGTGGCCCCGGGCCCGGGGTCCACTACTCTGGGCTGGGCCGTTCTTATTCTCATGAGATGATTTACTTATTGTTTTGGGCTCCTTGTTGGGCCTTGGCTGTTTATAGCCTATCAGGCCCCGCAGGGACAAAGTTTATAAACGCAAATTATGCATGCGTTTCTTAAAACAATATATAAAAAAATTAAGCAAACTTAGCAACGCAAACTATCTATGCATGTTTTAAAAAAAATTAAAAAAAAATTGATGAAACTCATAAACGAGTGATATTGCATTTTTTTAAAAAAAAACGCAAGAAATACTTGCGTTTATGAGTGATACAAGGGGCCATTTCAACGAGATGTGAGATTATGGGTCATTTCACTCCAGATTGTGATAGTAAGGGTCATCACCCCCAGATGGTGGCCATATAATTGGAACGTTTTTAGAGTTAAAACTAGTTTTCTAAACCGCACGATTGCCATATAATATTTTGAGAAATAATTAAAAGTATTTTTTTAAAAAAAAATTGTAATTTTACTGTCTTCTAATCTAAAAATATTTGCAAAAATATGATTTACAATCAAATGCAGTTTGTTTTCACGTTTCACTAAAAATAATTAAAGTTGTTTTGTTGCATTTAAGATTATTTTTTATTACACTTAAGGTTGCATTTGAATTAATTGGTGCAATTTCTTAATTTACACAACAAAAATGATTTCAATAACTAAAATTTTAAAATTGCATTTATATGAGTTGTAAATAGGGATTTAACTAAATTTCGAGTTTTGAATTAAGTTCCATGAAAACTATTTGTTTATATTATTTTCTTTTCAAATTTAATCTAATTTTTTTTCCCCAATTTGAAATGACAATAAACTTTCAAAATTATGATTTCGATAATCAACTTTTCTATCAATTAAATAATCTTGTAGTTTATTCTATTCATATATATTTACGGATAAATTCTATCTTTATTACAGATTATGCATTTTCCTATCTAAGCATATTAAGTAGTAAACGATGATTACAAGAATAATAAAATTTAAAACATTTTTGACTGTGAGCTCATATGTGTTTTATTTTCAAAATAGACAAATAAGCACCCTACACTATGAGTCATTTGTAATAACCTCGAATTTTCGAATAAATTTTTCTACTCGATATTTAATTTTATTTAAGAGCGATGCACTAGTATATTTTAATTAGCGCGTTTTTGTAAAATTTTGAAATTTTATATATTCGTATGTAAGTAATATTATATTATATCAATTTAATTATATTTATTTGGTATTTATTAAAATTAGGAAATTTAGGAAAATAGGATTTTAGTTTTGGGTCGAATTTATTTTAGGAAATGAAATTAGAGTCTCATTTTAATTAGCCAGTAGGGAGGAAACGGGCTCTTTTCACCAAACATTGCACTAACATGGTCATTATTATGACACTTACGTTTGTCCCCCATGTTTTGTTTCTTTATATTAATAAACGTATGGCAATGAGTGGTCATCTCTTATTTAGCAGGAGGGGTTTACATCAGTTTTCTCAAAAACAAACATATAAACACTACTACCTCTTTCAACCAAAAGCAACTCTCCCTTTTCCTGTTCAGTACAGTCTCTTTTTTTTATTTAACCAAACATATTTACAAACAGAGTACTAGCAGGTAGTTTACCCTTTTTCTTCTCCGTTTATTGTTTATTTTCTTTGTTTTTCGGCTTCATTGTTTTAATCTGGTAGGCGATGTTTTCTTATGTTTCGATGTGGGAGATTGTGGGTTGAAACCGGAGAAAACGGGGGGACAGGGAGAGACTGACGGAGGTTCGATGAGAGAGAAGAGAGGGAGTCGAGAGAGAAGAGAGGGAGTCGGGAGAGGAGAGAGATGTAGAGAAGGGATGAGGGGTGTTGTTGTAGTCGTATTGTTGTTGTTGTGTTGTGGTGAAGCGGAGTTGCAGGGGGGTGGTCTTGCGTGTTTGTCAGAAACGAGAGGGAGGCAGTCGGGAGAGAAAGAAAGGAGAAGGAGGAGGGTGGAGCAGAGAGAGGGAATGGCAAGGGAGATGAGGGAGTCAGGAGAGATAGAGATAGAGTAATCGAGAGAGATTGAGAGATGGATAAGAGGGATTGCAGATAGATTGAGTCGGGGAGAAAGGGAGAAAAGAGAGGGGAGTGGTCGGAGAGATTTAGAGAGAGAGAGAGGGAGATGTGCGAGAGTGAGAGAGGGAGATAGAGAGGGCAACGGAGAGGAAAGTGCAGGGGAGGGTGTTGGGCGGTGGTGTGGCGGCGAGTGGGGCCACGCGCCACTGTTGTTGAGTGGGGTCCACTTGGGTCTATGCAGTGTGGTTTTGTTTTGGGGTATTAAAAAGAAACTAGCTTCGTTACCCGTGCAAGGCACGAGGATATTCAAGCTTTATTTTGAGATTTTGATTTTTAATAGTTGTGACCATGAATATTTTTCAATTTATTGCAATTTTTCAAGTGCTCTCACTTTGTAACAGGTTGTGTCTAAAATTTCTAATATCCAATCAATTAGTTATCTAGTTCAATGATTTTAGTTATAAATTTAAATTCATTATACTTAGAACTGGATGTCACAGTTTCGATTCTGGACAATGTCTATAAGTAACGTTTTCATAGCATTTGACTTTAGGGGGATTTTAGAGTTAAATCATAAGAAATTGGAAGTCAAAAATGTGAAATGATATTAAATAAAATGTGGAATATTGCGATATTTTGGGTTTTAGTAGTTCGACTTTGTAGCCGTGAACACCTTTCAATTTGTAGCGGTGTTGCCTAAATATAGTTTAGCAAACTCTCTTCTCGAGAACTTCATTTTCAACATGAATTGTCTAAGATTTTTAATATCTATTAAGATAGTCATCTAATTCAATGTTTTCAGTTGTGAATTTAAATTCACTTTATTCAGAACTAAAAATTTAAATCTGATTACTCGCTATGAGCTTTTAAATAGTATATTTTATCACAAATTAGACTAATACATTAAATACTATTATTACTAAAATATATATGTTTATTATTCTTTTATTATTCTTGTTATTCCCAGGCTTAATTCCTAATCGTGAACCCAATCGTTTAGTTCCGATTCTCAAATTTTATGAGTATTTTTATACAATTATTATTCATATATTGGCGTAATTATATGATAATTTACCCAAGAATTTTAATCTAAATATATGCACCAATATAAATTATTAAAATTTAATGACTATTATTAGTTTGTTGTAATTAATTACGTAATACTAAAGTAGATATTAAAAAATCATATTGAATATTAAATTATTAAGTGATGTATATTAAATATATGAAGGGCTAAAATAGTAACTTTGCAAGGAATAAATACTAAACTATAACATATAAAATATCTTAGAAATCAAAATACCAAATATTTTTCATTCATCACCCAACATACATCTATACTATTATATTAAAGCTGAAACATTGAAAGTTTTGGTTTTCGGTTTGGTTATCCTAAATTTTGGTTTTCGGTTTGGTTATCCTAATTATTAAAATAAATAATTAAATTACAAAAACAATTCAAAAATCTAATTACTAATGTTAACGTAATTATATTCTGATTAAAATTCCTTCATCCACTTTTACTTGGACTCTTTTTTCTGCTCTAACAACTCAATTATTCATTTTTTCTAAAGATTTTACTTCTAATTAAAACACTTTACCATTTAATTTAAAACTAATATTACAATAATTAATATATATCCAAAATATCACACCATATATTTCCGTAATTATTTTTAGTAGTAATTTTTGTAATTAAAACATGGAGTACTTTTTAATTTAAAATTAATCTTGAGATCACTAATATACACCCAAAAATATCTCACCATATATACAAATCATTATTTTTATTAATAAATAACAATCGCTAGATCTAATAATAAGATATATTATATGATTAAATTAATTTACTAAAAATTCAAAGTTCGAACCCGTCAACGACATTTTTTAATTTAGAATTTTACAAAATAAATTTTAAACCATGCATTTCATTATATAAATTTATATTAAATTAAAATTAAAAATAAAAAATTATTAAAAATAAGGATTATATAAAAACATAATTATAATGTTAAATACATTTTATAACCTATCAAAAGAAACCCGTGCTTCGCACGGGTTATAAGCTAGTAGCATATTTATGACTTACACAACACATGTGATTGGTTAGCCTAGTGGTAAGGTGGTGTGTATATGAATGGAAAGACCTAGGTTCGATTCTCAGCTAACAACAACTTTTTGAAAAAAAAATTAAATGGATTAAAATGAAGGGCTAAAATAGTAACTTTGCAAGGAATAAAATGTGACATGTTGTGGTATTATATATATAATATAATAGATGAATGGATTTAATAATAATAAGAGTTAAATAATTTAATTGTATTAAAGGAATAATTTTGATTTATAATTTGTAGTGATTACTTATTGTGGTATTCATTACAATATGGAATTTTATTCATTGGTTTTAGAAATGATTCATTAATTAAATATAGATAAGTAGTGATTATTTGGACATAATTAGAGATTTATTGATTTATTAATAAAATAGAGAATATTTGTGAATAAATAGACTTAAATATGGTTTTAATTTTAGAAAGTTGATAATTAATATTACTGAATTATTTTAATTAACCCTATCGGACCAGATTATTTAGAGGCTAAAATCGTATTAATATTAAATTAATTACGAGATTAAAAATGAAAGAGAAGTTAGTTAGTGAGATTAATATTAATAATTATGGATTTAAACTGAATAAAAATGGATTGATGAATTATTTTATTTTGAGAATAAATAGAGATTAATATTAATTAAATTAGAGAATTTTAGAGACATGTAGATGACTCATAAGAGCTAATTTATTTTTTGGAAAGTGCGATTTAAATAGCTAATTAATTGTTAGCGAATACTTAGAAATGATTAGAGCCTTTTTTTTAAATGAGAATTTTCTTGTAATTAAATAAAGTCGGATTTACGAATATTAAAAATAGTATACATTTTCTAGATTTGATTCCCGAGTTCGAAGATGGAGTCATTTATCCGGGGATTTCTTTCTATTATTTATTGTAGAGATTTTCGAGAGATATTATTATATAATATATAAATATTATATTAGCGGTTTAGAAATACTTTATTTTGACGAAGCGCTCATGTCTTTCAGGTTGCCATTTTTAGAGAATAATTTTCGAGCCGTAGATCGAAGCCAAGTTCACGGGTAGAGTATAATTTTATCTGCATTCATTTGCACTACGAGATCGAGGCAAGTTCCTTCCTACCCTAACACTTAGAGACTTGTATTTCTGTTCGTATTATTTCATTCCTTATTTATTTTCGAACTGTCAATTATAAGATTTATTTGTTGCTCCATATGATGCAATAATTCTTTTGAGCATTATTTTTCTCGTTGCGATATTTTGTTACTATTAAAATTAGTTTACTTGCGAATTATATCCCTTATAAGCGTGGAATCAGTTTCATTGCTATCGGGTCGATCTCATTAATTCGAGATGACTATTATTGTGATTCAGTGAAATTAATCTCATTTGTTCGAGATAGTTAAATTTATTCTTTTCAGTCGAATTTATTGTACAAATTCGACAATAATTATTGATTATCTTTTATTTGGTTCATCTCTCGAATCAACAAATAAGAGTTATGTTAGGCCGAATACACAATTAATAATCAAATTCGTATGAGAGTTTAACAAGTAAGACGTTTATGCACTTAAAAACTTCTGGTATTAAGAACCTTCTTCGTGATGTAAACTATCACAAAGAGCTGTTAGGTTACAATAAAGATAATTCGTTGCACGATACCCTTCTAGGGTTAACCTAACTGTATTTATAAAACATACAGCTTCGATACAATCTCTAATTGATATTCCTAATAATCAGCTATACAATGATATCAATTACAGATTGTCACACGTCTCCTAAGTCAACTCGATCTCTTTGATGGCTCTCCAATCTTCAAAGATATCGCTTCCATAATAAATCTTCAATCACTGTTGACCAGTAGACGCTGCCTCCAGACAGAGTTTGACAAACTCTGTCGAGCTTCCATCTGTCAGAGTTTATACTAAACTCTGACCGCTTCCATCTAAACTCTGATAATTCACTGTAACACTAAAACACTGATTAAAACACATCAATTATATTTAACAATCTCCCCCAACTTGTTCATTAGCAAAAATGCACAAGTTAATAACAGTAATTGATGATGTCAAAACAAATAGACAAATACAGTGTTTATACAAATTCAGAGTTTAAGCTTCTACTTAACAAAATCTACAGAGAATAAGAAAATCCTTTCTGACTTTAATCTCTAATCTCTTCAAGATCTGGTGTAGCTCTGAGATAATCTATGAGCAATCTTCTTTCTGCATTTTCAAGCTCAATCTCCATAGCTTCTTTAATCTCTCTGAGATGAGGATCACTCTCATCTGTCTGATAGATAGCAGCCCTAAGATCATAGATTTTGTTTCTTCTTATCTCATTTCCCAGTCTGATAAATTTGACTTCTTCTGACTGTGAATTGAAATCAAGTACTGTGATTCCCAAATCAGTCTTTAATTTTGCAGTACCTTTCTTCATTTCAATAAGATTTCCATTGTAATCCCTGTACTTAGGAACATATCTGCTATTATACTTCTCTCCTCTGATTGCCAGATTCTGAAACATTCTCTTTCTAAGCACATTTGCAACTGATTGAGTCCTTTGACTATTAACCTTGAAAAGATATAGAACATATTCTAATTTTTCCCAATATTTCAAGCCAATATCATTCTCACCAATTCTAAATACTGTCCCATCAGCCATGAAGTACAAGAGAAAGTCCTTCTTTAAACTCTTCTGATAAACTAACTGTACTGATTCCAGTCTGTCCAAACTCTCTTGAGTGACACCACGACCTGGAACAGCCAGTGAAGAAGGATCTCTAGGACCAGTATATTGCCTTTTATCCTTGTGTGAACCTAGTCCACCCTTATTGTTTCCAACCTTGCCAGTCAAAGCTCTTGCATCAGAAAAATTCATAGAAACTCCAGATAATAGATTTGGATCATGAAGTGTTCCTTTCCCAAAAACTGATTGCAACTGAGAAGATAAAGGTTTAGACACAACTTGTGTAGCAACAGAGGTTGTGTTTTCTTTCTTCTGTACAACTTGTGTAGAAACAGAGGTTGTAACTTTCTTCTGTGAGCTATCTCCTTCAATGCCTTTCAACTTGAGGTGAGCTTCTGCTGCCATTGTTTCCTTTGATAACTGAGATTTTTGACTAACATCAGCCCTTTCCTTTATCACAACGCCTTTAACAACAGGCCTAGGAGCTTTTCCTTTCTTTAACTTACCAGACTTTAAAGCCTAGAGATGTTCTTCTTGTAAACTCTTTTCTTCAGCTTCAATGTCCTCAATTGTAACTCCTTCCTCATTCTCTTCAATAAACAACTTAGCAGCCAATTCTTCATCAGTCTGTGGATTAGAAAATAATAGCAAACTCTTGGTCTTTGAAGTACCTTGAGTATCAGTGTTTACCCCAACAAACTGTGATTTAGAAGACTTGCTAGTTTTCAGAGTTTGAAATTCTTCAGTTTTGCTCTTTCCTTTACTACTTGCTCCTCCATCTCCAACTTTATCCTTTCTTATCAGAGTTTGAGATTGCTTGCATTTCTCTTTTGCAACTCTCTCCCCCTTTTTGACATCATGAGGCATAAGAATAGATGTAATTAACTCCAAGGAGGTAGCAATAGAATCAAGCTTTAAGGACATATCATTCTGATTTTGTTCAACTTTGCTCAGCCTGTGAGACAAAGTTTCTTGATTCTGAGTAAGATATTGAAATTTATTCTTGTTGTCAAGTTTAAGCATATCAGCTCCTCTAACAACATCACCTCGAACATCAGAGATTGCCTTTTGACATAGATCAAATCTAGAGTTGAGAGTCTTCACTTGTACAACTGTAGCCTTGAGACAAGATAGAATCTCTGGATTTGTAATTGTTCTAGAGGTTCTCTTGACAAATTCAGATGCTCTTGTAGAAGGAAAGATACAAGTGTCCTTGTACCAGTCAGTTGAAAATTGTTCAAGGTATTCTTCTTCAGCATTTGCTTGATTTGAAGGACCAGCAAAATCCTTAACCTTAGCATCAGTCTGGACTGGTAAACTCTGAGAAGAGCTTGGCTCAGTATTCCCTTCAGTTTCATCTCCAACTTCAGCTTCAACATGATGAATGGTTGGAGAAACTGGAATAGATGCCTCAACAGTGCCAATAACATCCTCTGCAACAGGCTTAGTAGTAGAGTCAACAATAGGCTGTACAACATTCTCTGCAGATTTCACAATAGACTCAGAGTTTATCTCCTTAGGTTGTTGATCAATCTCATCTCCTCCTTCAGCAGTCTGGTGAGCGTCTGAGAGTAATTCAGTATGTGATGCTACAGTTTCAGAAAGAACAACTGTAGGTTGATCAGCTGCACCAGTATCAGAGATAGGATCAGAGAATGGCATGAATGAATCAAGAATATCATTCATTGGAGAAAAGCCATCTCTAGTATCCTCTTCTGCAGGCATTTTAACCTCTGCAGGCATGGTATCTTTTCCAGTCTCAACGGTAGGTGTTTGTTGTGAAACTACCTCTGGAGCTTCAACATTTCCATCAACAGAATCAGAGATTACCAGTTTTCTTCTCTTAGCTAGAGGCACTTCATCTGAATCCTCTTTACTAGATTCTGCTACCACTGAGGGTGACTTAGGTCTGTTTGCCGTTTGTTTCATTCTTTTCATTCTTCTAGTATAAACAGCTCCAGGAGATGTCTGTTTTGCTTTCATTTGTGTCTCTGTTGTCTTCTTAACTCTTGCATGTCGTTCAGTGATTGCTGCTGACTTTACTCTACCTCTTTTTGCTTTAGGCTGTGGTTGTAGTGGAGATTGTGATGGTTCAGAGTTTGTTTGTGGAGTGTGTGAAGGTTGTTTTGTAGGTGCAGAGTGGGTAGGTGATGTAGGTGCTTCAGTGTTTAGTGTTTGAGTACGATCAATGTTTAGTGGTTCAGGTTGTGGTTTTGGTTGTGGTTGGTCCTGAGGTTGGTTGAGAAAATTCTGCAAAGCAAGTGGCAGAACAAAGGCAGGTAGGTTTTCTTTACCAACATCCTTATTAGTCATATCAGAGAATATTCTCTTGTTGACTCTAAAAGGATGAATTTCATCAGTATCAGCAATCTCTAGACCAGGTACACAAGCATTGAACAGCATTTGACAAAATCGAGCAAAATAAACTGTAGTAGACTCTGATAGTTTATCACCTAAATTCATCAGAACATATCTACCAAAATCAAAATTACTACCATAAAGTAGAGAATACCCGATTTGTAGACTGTCTATTGGAATAGCATCCCAGTTAGTGACCTTCTTCTGGAATGTCCTTGTAATGCAATCGAAGAAAAAGTTCCATTCCTTCTTGAGATTAGGCCTCTTTACACTGCCAAGCTTGTCAAGAGATTCCATGTAACCTATCTCCTGTAGCATCTGTCTCAATTGAGGTTCAGGAACATAAGTATAAGATGTATGTGTATCAAACCCCATCGTATCTCTGACAGTTTGTGGAGTAATCACAAACTCTTGTTCTTCATAAGTGAAGATGATGTTAGGAGTCCCATTCTCACCTCCATCCACATAGATTGAGTTTTGCCAAAAAGTGGCAATTTGAGATGCAGAGAGAGTACCAGGTTCAACCAGAGCTTGTCCAATATCTGAGTCTCTCAAGAATTTCTGCATTAGATGAAACGCTTCTGGAACACGTTCATGATAGAGAGGAGCTTCATAGTTGTTAGGGACAAAACGTAGACCAAGAACAGTGAATGGTTTAGAAGCCATTGAATCAAGAAATTTGCAAGAAATCCCAAAGAGAAGTGTATGTAGGAAAGGTGTTTGCGAAAATGCCCAAGTGAAAAGTGAGAGAACTGTGAGATGTAAAAAATAAAACACAACCGTTTGGAAACAAAAGTAATTAGAGTAATTAAAAACTCAATCTTTTATGTAATCAAACACTCAACAGTTCCTAGATTAATGTGTGAGTGGGACACGATAATGGGTGAGTGGGACACAGTAATGAGTGAGTGGGTCACGTGCTCGTATTTTTAAGAAGTGTATTTTGAAAATATAACAATAAAATATTTGATTTAAAAAAAATCAAATAACACTCTCTTAAAATACCTGGACCCATTTAAAACCAGAATATGAAGCATTTACCTGTAACCATTAATAACCAGAATACGAAGCGTTTTAGTACTTCGTTGCTTACCCATCTCTATTTAAGGCCTAGAGACTTGTTCAGACTTGTTCACTATCCCTTTAACCTTTCATTCTCTCCTGAAAATCAAAAACCCTTCAAACAAAACACCATTAAACAATGTCAAACCTTACCATCAAAGAAAAGAATCTCCATCTCGTAGAGAACAGAGATATCTTCAGTTATACTCGTGAAGAGTTTGATGCGTTTGACTGGGAAAGGCAGCTTGAAACTCTGTGGCTGCAGATGGATGCCGGTCTCGAAGAAATCGAGAGAGAAAAACCTGCAAGAGTGATTGACATCGATGCTGCTCTCCAAGCAACCTTAGCATGGCTTTCCTCGAAGGCATCCTCATCCAACACCACCAACCATTGTTAATGAATATGTCAGCAAAAAAAACCTTATCCCTTCAACTTCCACCCAAATAAAGTGGCAAAGATGGGATCTGGGATGTTTGCTAACAATGGAGTGGTTTGGACTTGACCTTTTATTTTCCTGTTGAATAGATTAGCAGATAGAGAGAACAAAAAAGATGTAATACTTCCTTGTAATCTCTTTCTTATTATCAGTGAAAAATCCTGTTTCTCTAATCTTATTCATTATGTTCTGCAAATTTTATGTTTATGAATTGTTCTTCAAAGAATTAAATCAAAGAAGAGAATATGAAAACTAATTAAAGTAATCATATACGGAACAAATTCATCAACAATAATCACAATTAAATCAGGAACAGAACAATTAGGGATTCACTTATTAACAGTTGTCAAAAGCCCTATTTACTCTAAAATTTTCAAATTGTCCAATTGAAATTTTACCTCAGAGTACGAACCACGAATCAACAGCGTTTGTCAATTCTCCAACTTTATCACCGAAACCCTTTCATAAATTGCACAATTGTGAAAATATGTGTGTGTGAAGCAGAGTTTACTGAATCAATTTTTAGAGCATCTAATTTTTCATAAAATCCATAAAGTAAATCAATAAACACTGGATGCACAAACTGTCATAGTAAACACTGACTGTATGATGAAAGCTAAACTCTGTAGTAATCAATCTATATACAGTAACATTTAATTTATTTTATACCCCCTCTATACATATATATATATATATATATATATATATATATATATTAATTCTATTCATTTCCAGTAATTAGAGGTTGGAACCAGTCACCAAAAATTCAAAAATTTTAGCCCTTATCATTTTGATAAGTTCCTGGGTCATCCTAGTATTTGACTAGTCACCAAAAATCAGAGAATTTTAGCACATATTATATACCAATAAGTTCCTGGGTCATCCTAGTATCCAACATAATCTCAAAAGAGTATAACAACCTATATACATTTTCTTTGGGGTATTGCAGTAAGCATTTTAATCTATCAGAGTATAACTAACAGAGTTTAGAGTTCATCAACATCAGTAGTTATTCATGAAAGGCAATGCACACAGTATTTATAGACTCAGAATTTAGGACAAAATGAACTAAGAGATGCTATAAATATGAACTAGTATCATGCTGTGTTAATTTTCTGTACAATCTAAGATTAGATCACAATAACTCAGAAAGATTCATGATTAATTGCTGAGAATCATGCTTCATACATATTTCTTCATTGGTGTTTTCATTCAGACAAAAATCAACTCAGAGTTCACAGAGTTTATCAACTTATTACCAGTATATAACGTACAGGCATGCTGACAGAGTTTAACAGAGTTTGACAGAAAAAGCATGTTAACAGAGTATGCATAACAGTGTTTAATCAACAGAGTTCACTTAGCACTTAACAAATCAAGGAAATATGAGTAATACATTACATAAGTAAAATTTGAATCTAACCAACATTCCTAGTCAGAACCAGAGACCATTCCTAGTTCATTGACCAGTCTTGTAAATGTAGCTTCACTCAATGGTTTAGTGAAGATATCTGCAAGCTGTTGTTCTGTAGACACAAAATGTAGTTCAATATTCCCTTCTTCCACATGTTCTCTGATGAAGTGGTACCTTATGCTGATGTGCTTGGTCATTGAATGCTGTACTGGATTACTTGTCATAGCAATAGCACTTTGATTATCACAGTAAATAGGAATCTTACTGTACCTCAATCCATAATCCAGCAACCGATTCTTCATCCACAAGATCTGTGCACAGCAGCTACCAGCTGCAATATACTCTGCTTCAGCTGTAGATGTGGAAATTGATTTCTGTTTCTTGCTGTACCAAGAGACAAGTCTGTCACCAAGAAATTGACAACTTCCACTAGTGCTCTTTCTGTCAATCTTGCAGCCTGCAAAGTATGCATCAGAATATCCAAGTAGCTTGAAATCTGATTCTCTGGGGTACCACAGACCTAATGATATGGTGCCCTTGAGATACTTGAAGATTCTCTTCACAGCTGTCAGATGTGGCTCTCTAGGATCTGCCTGAAACCTTGCACAAAGACAGGTTGCATACATGATGTCAGGCCTACTAGCTGTCAAGTAAAGAAGAGATCCTATCATGCCCATGTAGTTTGTCATATCCACTGAAACTCCTGTGTCTTTGTCCAATTTAGTTGATGTTGCCATGGGAGTTGATGCAGATGAACAGTCAAGCATACCAAATTTCTTGAGAAGATTTCTGGTATATTTTGCTTGATTAATGAAGATACCATCATCTGTTTGTTTCACCTGTAGGCCTAGAAAATAACTAAGCTCTCCCATCATGCTCATTTGATATCTGGACTGCATGAGCTTGGCAAATTTCTTACAGAGTTTATCATTAGTAGACCCAAAGATAATGTCATCAACATATATCTGAACTAAAAGAAGGTCACTTCCTTGATTGAAATAAAACAGAGTTTTGTCAATTGTACCTCTGTTGAATCCACTTTCTAGAAGAAATTGAGCAAGTGTCTCATACCATGCTCTTGGTGCCTGCTTAAGTCCATATAGTGCCTTATCTAGCCTGTAGACATAATCTGGATATTTGGGGTCCACAAATCCTGGTGGTTGTTCAACAAACACTTCTTCTTCAAGCTTCCCATTCAGGAAAGCACTTTTCACATCCATCTGGAACACTTTGAATTTCTTGTGAGAGGCATATGCTAGAAAAATTCTGATTGCCTCCAATCTTGCAACTGGAGCAAATGTTTCATCATAGTCTATTCCTTCCTGCTGTGAATAGCCTTTTGCTACCAGTCTAGCCTTGTTCCTTGTGATAACACCTTCACTGTTAGTCTTGTTTTTGAAAACCCATTTAGTACCAACAATAGATCTGTTCTTTGGCCTTGGTACAAGGGTCCAAACTTCATTCCTTTCAAATTCATTCAACTCTTCCTGCATTGCTGTTATCCAGTCAGCATCTTGAAGAGCTTCTTCCACTTTCTTTGGTTCATTCTTAGACAAGAATGCATGAAACAGACATCCACTTGCAGTGGCACTTCTTGTTTTTACTTTTGCATCTGGATCACCAATTATCAAATCAGGTGTATGTGATTTAGTCCATTTCCTAGCAGAAGGCAAATGACTTCTGTCAGCATGTGATCCTCCCCCTTGATCCATGCTCTCCTGATTTTGTTGTGATCTATCTTCGTTTTCTGAGACTCCCCATGAACTTTACTGCACAGAGTCAGAATTTGAATTTTCAGAGTTTGAGTCATCAGAGTTTGATCCATATTTTTCAGTTGACTCAGTATCAGTGTTTGGGTCTTCATCTTTATCATGCTCCCCCTCAACTGGTTCTTCCCTTCGTTGTGGCTGAGAAGTTTCTCCAGTGTTTACCAGTAGAGGTTCAGAATTTGTTTCAACAGAGTCTGTCAGAATTGTTTTGATCAGAGTTTACTTCAACAGAGTTTAAATCTTCATTTTCAAATTTCAGTTGATCATATTCATCTTTGTCTTCAAGTCCAGTTAACTTCTTGTCATCAAACGACACATGTATAGATTCCATGATCACTTTAGTTCTCAGATTGTAAACTCTGAATGCCTTTGTTGACAGTGGATAGCCAACAAAAATTCCTTCATCTGCCTTTAGCTCAAACTTGGTCAACTGTTCAAGATGAGTCTTCAAAACAAAACATTTGCACGCGAAAATATGAAAGTATTTGAGGTTAGGCTTCTTTTTCTTCACCATCTCATATGGTGTTTTTCCATGCTTATTGATCAGTGTAGCATTTTGAGTAAAACAAGCAGTTTGAACAGCTTCTGCCCAGAAATAAGTTGGCAATTTTGCTTCATCAAGCATAGTTCTGGCAGCTTCAATCAAGGTTCTATTTTTCCTTTCAACTACACCATTTTGTTGTGGTGTACCAGGTGCTGAAAATTCTTGCTTCACTCCATTGTCCTTGCAGAATTCTTCCATAGTTGCATTTCTGAACTCAGTTCCATTATCACTTCTGATGATTCTAACTTTGTTACTTGATCCTTTGTCCAGAAGCTTCACATGCTCTATCAGAGTTAATGTTAGTCACAGAGGCATGCCTGAATACATCTAATAACAAGCCCAAGTAGTTCGTAATGCTATGCATTACCTACATGACCTCTTAACTGAGGGAACCTCTAGTTGTAGAGTTTCTACTTGTTTGTACTATGTAATAGGCTTCAAATTCTATCTGTGTAACTGTACCTACTAAGTCAAGAATAAAGCTTGAAAGAAGTTCTAAGGTTCATGCCTCAAGCAAGGAAATGAAGACTGTCAAATAATCACAGTTGGGATTTGAAGAATTGAAGAAATGAAGAAATTGCCTAAGTACAAATTCGAGAAGTACATTTGTTTATTCGAGAAGTCTAGCATTCGAGAAGTCTGGAGTTCGATATCTCAGAAGACACTATTCGATATCTCTCGATATCTCATTCGATATCTCAGGGATTCGATATGTCTATTACACGGTTCGAGAACTCAAGGAGTCAACAGTTCGAGTTCTCAAAGGGTCAACAAGTCAATGCTACATTCGATATCTCAAAGACTCAATATGCTATTCGATATCTCAGGGATTCGATATGTCAAAATGCTCTATTCGATATCTCAAGGAGTCCCAGAGAAAAGAGCTATTCGAGAAGTGATTCGATATGTCAAGATAACACTATTCGAGAACTCAGAGTTATCGATCAAGTCAACTCCAGTTCTCGAATCACTCACTTAGTCACTTCTCGAATACATTCTTGAGGACAAAATACTGAAGAATTGTACAAGTCAGAAACCTGCAACAAGCCAGGATACTTTATTTGACTCTGTCCTATAAAGCATGCTGGAAAGCCTACAAAGAAGCTTGGAGAGATAAGACAAGGGACAAGGAGCTGAAGAAGTGGATCTAAACAGGCTTTTCAAAGTCAAATCTGTAGCCGTTTGGACTCTTACTAAAATGAGATAGACAGACTGGAAAGTGTTTTTGTTTTACCTACCTCATTTGTAGTAAGTGGGTGTATCCATGTCTATAAGGATACAGCCTCACTTCCTTAGCTGTTAAGGTGTTGAAGTTTCTCGAATAGCTCTTTTCTCTGGGACTCCTTGAGATATCGAATAGAGCATTTTGACATATCGAATCCCTGAGATATCGAATAGCATATTGAGTCTTTGAGATATCGAATGTAGCATTGACTTGTTGACCCTTTGAGAACTCGAACTGTTGACTCCTTGAGTTCTCGAACCGTGTAATAGACATATCGAATCCCTGAGATATCGAATGAGATATCGAGAGATATCGAATAGTGTCTTCTGAGATATCGAACTCCAGACTTCTCGAATGCTAGACTTCTCGAATAAACAAATGTACTTCTCGAATTTGTACTTAGGAAATTTCTTCATTTCTTCAATTCTTCAAATCCCAACTGTGATTATTTGACAGTCTTCATTTCCTTGCTTGAGGCATGAACCTTAGAACTTCTTTCAAGCTTTATTCTTGACTTAGTAGGTACAGTTACACAGATAGAATTTGATGCCTATTACATAGTACAAACAAGTAGAAACTCTACAACTAGAGGTTCCCTCAGTTAAGAGGTCATGTAGGTAATGCATAGCATTACGAACTACTTGGGCTTGTTATTAGATGTATTCAGGCATGCCTCTGTGACTAACAATCTCCCCCAAATTGTGAGTAAGACCCTTAGTCACAATTTCATGTCTGATAACAAGCCTAACATACATAAAGATAAAACTTGACAGTACAGGTATGAATTTCCATTAGCAATTTGGATAGAACTACAGAGTGAGTAATCTTACAGCCTATGATGAAGAACTAGCCATTGTCTTTTGATTCCCTTTCCATAGCTTTGGCTTGAAATTCATCATATTCTTTCTCTCTTCTTTCTTTCTCCTTCCTTGTATTCTCATCCATAGCTTTTATTATTTCTGCCATAGCATCCAATTCTTCAAGCAAAATTGAGTCTTTGAAATCTTCAAGTACTGGTTCCAGAATATTTGCAGGATAGTGGTTGAGTAGATTCATTCTGATGTTGACTTGATTTCCATTTCTCCTCCTATACTTTACCATGTAGGGGTTGAACTGAACTCTACACAAACCCTTTTTCCTCAGCTTTTCTGCTTCACTTTCCAGTCTCTCAATTTCTCTCTCTCTTGCCAGCCATTTCTCAAAACACCCTTTTCTGACTTTTTCCTCATGATCTCTCTTCATTTTCACAAAATCAATTAGCTCCAGCTTCCATACTCTCTCCACTTTATCTTCTGAGCTCAACAGTGTAATGATTCTCTCTATGTCATATAGCTTGCCCCAGTGTTGACATCCTCTTTGTTTGAATTTCTCCTCCCTTCCATCAGAATATTTAATCTCAAGGCAATTATCAACAATGGCAACATGATAGATTCTTTGAGCTTGCAAAAATTGCAGTTGGTCTACATCATAATCTTCATCTAGTGGTTGGAGTTTTAGGCCTGGATAGATTGTCAGGGTTTTTGATATGGTTGGCTTTGATTTCCTTGCAGCTTGCTTGAACTTGATTCTTTTTACATGATTACTTGGCAGCAGTATGTGACCTTTGTTTGTAGACCATTGTAGTATTCCATTAGCAGTTTGCTTTTTGAAACATACAGATGGTTTCTTGACTTGAATCTTCTTCTCTTCTTGAGGTGGCAAGACAGTTGCAGAAGCCATAGATGCAAATTTTGAAAGGTCACTACTGGCAGCATTCACCCTAGACTTAGAGTCTTGCGTTGTGGTGAGGTTACTGTCAGCAATGCCTGAGGCTTGCTGTCTTCCACTTTTCCTCTCAGAGCCTTTACCTTGATCATCATCATTCTTCCTCTTCTCATCATCCTTCTTCTTCTTCTTGTCTTCATCACCATTATTACTCCTGTGATGACTTCTCCTTCCGTCACTTTTATCTTCATCCTTGTCTTGATCTTTGCTTGGGTTGAACTTAGCAGTCTCAGATACAATGCCAGTTACAATATATGACCTGAGATAAGATATAGCTTCTAATTCTTCTGCTGTTCTTGATCCCTTCTTCTTGATCAGTTTCTCAATGATGGCTATGATGAGATTTTTATTTTGAGGAGTTAGATGCTTAGGAATGACCAGCTGCTTGATATCTTCAATTCTTGTTCCAGCCTGGTAGATAATAGTTCTAGGATCTGTGAAAACTTCAGGTAGCCTTGAAGGTTGACCATTCCTCAAGTCATCATGAAGACTCTTGTTGTTCTCATTTCCCTTCTCAATTAGTCCAAGGAGCACATTCACTTCTGAGTGCTTTAGACTCTGTAGAGTATTGATGGTTAAGTGCCATATCTTGTTCTTTCCTACCATCAATATCTCCTTGAGCCATAGATCATTAAGCCTCCTTGGTACTACAGTGAGACAGTCAATCTGACTCTTCAAACTCTCATGATATAGCAGAGCATCACCAGCCTGTTCTCTAGAGACTTTCAGAAACTCCAAGAATGCATCATCATGATAGACATTTGAGTTTGCAATTTCTTGTAGCTTGGCCTCAGTGACCACCTTCACTTCTACTGGCTTGGCACTCTTAGATATTGAGATTTGAGGCTTGTCAGATGGCATACTCCCTGCAACCACTGTGGTTGTGATAGACTGCCTTTGACCATCAGGAGTAGTGATGTGCACAGTTGGTAGAGTGACAACTGGCAGAGAAGTGGGAGGCTTGGGAGGCTCATCAACTTTGTCCTTTCCTTTTCCAGGCACATGAGTAGTAGATTTCAAAGTTCTCTGATGGCCACCCTCAGTGATCTTGATGCCCTTTTCTAGTGGTCTCTCCCCCTTTGGATTTGAGTTCTTTGATATCCTCTTCTCCCCCTTAGGCTTGTTGACAGACACAGGGGCTGTAGGAGGCACCTTTGGAGTTGAAGATTCATCAGGTAGAGGGAGACCCATGTGCTTCATCATTGCAGACAACATTGATTGTTGATGCAGAAGAACATCAGCTGTGGTGGTGGCTTGAGTGTTCAACTGCTCAGTCAGAGTTGTCACAGTGTCTGTAAGATGAGCATTGGACTTGTGGAGAGAGACTACCTCCTTTTCAAGAGTATCCACTTTAATGAAGAGTTCATTGGCCTTAAAACCAGATAGGGATTGATCCTTCAGTCTCTGCACTTCGAACCTTGACATCTCATGCACAGGAACCTCAGTGACCAGCTTATCTCCATATTGATTTGCAAAGAGGGTCCTGAGCATGGCATTGGCATCAGTTGTCTGATCTGATAAGGATTGAAATTTGTGCCCCAGACCTGTGACAGCATCCTTGAGAATAGCCAAACCATTGTCCATCCTGGCGCAAGTAGCATTGCAGGTTCGAATGTCCTTGAGAACAGTCTCCAATTGAGGGAATTTAGCATCAAAAGTCCTCTTGATCTCATGCACCTCCTTGGTTGTAGCTGAACACACTTCATTAATTTCTATCTTTAAGCCTTTACCAAGATAGTGTGCAGCCTTGAGAATGCCTTTATAGCTATCATTCACTGCTTCAAACACATCAGTAGGGTTGAGAGATTTGGCATTGGACCCTAGTGAAGTGATGTACTCTTCTCTGAGGTACTGGAGACCTTCTGAGAGAGGGATTGAATTGGTTCCTTGCAGCCAAGCATCGATATTCCCATCTCTCTCAGTTTCATCTCTGATCTTCTCCTTCTGTAGCTCTACATCCTCTTTGTGACATAGGAGAATAGCTTCATAGTCTGGATTGGGCATGTTTGCAGTGAGAAGGTGCTGAGCAATTTTTGTGAACTTAGGGATCTGATCCACAACTAAGCTTTGAAGTGCTTCAACCGTCAATTGTGGTGGAATAGACCCTGATCCTGAAGCACTGTCATGTTGCACAGGCTTCAGCCATTGAGACATAAAGTTAGAGCTAGAGCTAGGCTTGCTAGGCTCCTCAGTTACAGATGCAACTTCTGCAACCGGATGAACAGACTCTACTACTGCTGTCTCCACAGAAGTGGGATGAGTTACAACAGTAGTTGACACAGGCACAGAGTCTCTAGTAAGAACTAGTGAATCCTCTGTGTTTGTGATGGTGTCATTAGGATATGCCCCAGCATGCATTCCCTGACCATCCAAATGTGGTACCTGGGTGGTGAGCAAGGTGTCATGCACCAAGTCACTTGAATTCATTGGCTCATCAAAGGAAAAGAATTCTTGATGATCAATGCCTTGCTCCTCAATTGCTTGAGTTGCAGGCTTCAAAGAAATATGAGTGGTAGATTCTGAAAGAGAAGTGTGTTGTAGACAAGATTTTGGCAACTCCCCCTGAGAAATAGAGGGAGTTTCAGTTATGATGTGCTCTCCACTCAGTGTTGTGCCAGCCTTATCACTCCCTTGTGCTGACTCTTTACAGATAGGTGCATTGGGGAGGATGCTTGATTCTATAGATGCATCCTGTTGAGAGGATACATCTAGTGAGCTGTGTGCCCCTGATTTTACAACTTCAGCCATTTGAGTGACTGAAGAGGTGGTTTTAGACTTCTTCTTCTTCTTTAGGCTTATGATAGGTGACTCAGGTGTCTCACTTTCTAACCCTAGTTCTACAGCCAAGGCTGCTTCAGTTAAGATTTCTAAAGGTTCAGAAGCAGCCTGTTTTCTCTTCTTTTTACTAACATCACCCTTTTGAGAGGATGATGCAGTTGGCTCTTTGCTGGATAGAGTGTTTGGCTGAGGGGGTTGGTTAGCAGGCCTTGGGTTAGCACTTTGTTCTCCTTGCTTAGGCTGTGCTAACTGTGATTTTGAATCAAATATTGGCATGTTGTGGGGGTAAGACCTAAACAAACCCTCCATGTGGGGAGTTATGCTAAGTCTTACATCCACATCATTCCTAGTCTCCAAATTACCAAAAATGAGTTTGGTCATGGACTTAGGATAGCCTATTTTACTCTTATCTACTCCAGGCAATTCAATCAATGAAGCATTTTTAAAGTTAAGCACTGATTGAATAAAGCACGGAAAGAAAATTTCATTACCTCTCTTGGCTGTGGTCTGACCAAGTCTCCCATAGAGTTCCTGTAGGATGAGAAGTCCAACATCTATCTTTCTCCCATGAGCCAAGGCATAGGCAAGCTGCTGCACGGGTGTACTAATCTGATCAAAGCTTGATTTCCGTGCAGTGAATACTTGAAGGAGTGTAGCAAATACAAAGCTCCATTCTTTCCTCAAGAACTTCCTATTCAACTTTCCCAGCTTGATAGTATCAGAGTAGTTGATGAAGTCAAAGAATTCTTCCAACTCATCATTGGAGGCCAGAGCATCATACGTCTCTTGCTGCATATCCAAGGCTTGATTCATGTCTGCAGTGGTGATAGTGATATCCTCTCCTTGAATCTTGTAGTGAACAATATAAGAGGTGATAGCATTCTCAAGAGCGATGACCTCCACAGTAGCAGTCCTCCAGAATTGTTCCAATAGATCTATGTACAGAGTTGGGTTGGCTGAGAGCGCACTCTTGATGTATGATTCAGACAACCACCGAACAAAGCACTTGAAATTGGCATTCGGTGCTTCCACATCACTGGAGATTGCGATGAAATTAGTTTGGGATGGTATGGTGAGTTGAGTGTTTGCCATTTGGGTAGAGAAGAAAAGAGAATTAGGATTGAAGAAGAAATTCGCAGTTAGGGTTTTTCAGAGGTTTCAGGAGTTGAGATGCTTGAGAAATCGAACGAAATGAATTGAATAGTTGTGAAGTTGTATATATAAATGTCTTGAGTTGTCGATAGATAAGTGTTCTGTAGCGACAAGTCATTCGAGAAGTATGAAACAACTATTCGAGAAGTCAAGAAAGGCTTATTCGATATCTCAGGCAGTTTTTAACTCACAGCTGGCAGTGATTTAACTCAGAAAATAATTCAAAGTTAAGTAAAATATATTTTTATGAGTGAAATGAAGGTTTGAATATAAATCCAAAAAGCGATTAAGTGTCAGCGAAAAATCAGCCTTTTCAAATGATTCGATAACTCAAATGCAGCATTAGAGAACTCTATCATTAGAGAACTAAAATACTCTATTCGAGAACTCAAAGTGTGCTATTCGATTTCTCTAAAAGACACTATTCGAGAACTCAAGAGGGTTCTAGATAGGCCTATTCGAGAACTCGAGCCAAGACATAACAATGAACCATTCGAGAAGTCTGACTTATCGAACTGTACTTTTCACTCATAAAATTCAATTTCCACTATCCTTTAAAATTTACTAGAAATATTCATTGACGAATATTCTACCAAATTAAATAGTGGTTTACTCAAAATTTTTACAGAAATTTCAAGCTACATATGTATGATTTTCAACATGTGCAGCATTGGAATATTTATACATCATACTCCAGCCAATACTTACTTCAGAAATATTAGGCATTTGATAAAGTAAGTATTTACTGCTGCAACAATCTAGTTGATATATTCACTTAGCCAGAATTCGAAGAATTCAGCATTCCAATCTCACTGACCAGCCTAGTGAAGGTGGCTTCATCTAATGGCTTAGTGAATATGTCAGCTAGTTGTTTATCTGTAGAGACATAATGCAACTCAATGGTTCCATTAGTTGCATGTTCTCTAATGAAATGATATCTGATGTCAATGTGCTTTGTCCTAGAATGATTGACAGGATTGGCAACTATAGAGATTGCACTTGTGTTGTCACACATGATAGGAATTCTTTCCAACACAAGTCCATAATCTCTAAGTTGGTTTCTAATCCAAAGCACTTGAGCACAACAACTTCCAGCAGCTATGTATTCAGCTTCAGCTGTGGAAGTTGACACAGATTGTTGTTTCTTGCTGTACCAAGAGACTAACCTTTGTCCAAGAAACTGGCAGCTACCTGATGTGCTTTTCCTATCCACTCTGCATCCAGCATAATCAGCATCAGAATAACCAACCAGATTGAACCCTGTGTCCTTAGGATACCATAACCCCAAGTTTGGTGTGCCTTTCAGATATTTGAAGATCCTTTTTATTGCTATCATGTGTGATTCCTTTGGGTTTGATTGAAACCTTGCACATAAGCATGTAGCAAACATGATATCTGGCCTACTAGCAGTGAGGTAGAGTAGAGAACCAACCATGCCTCTGTAGATTGAGATATTTACCTTTTTGCCCTTAGCGTCATCATCTAACTTGGTGGCAGTGGCCATGGGTGTCTTCGCAGGTGAACATTCTTCCAAATCAAATTTCTTCAGTAAATCTTTAATGTATTTGGTTTGACTTATAAAAATGCCATCCTTCCTTTGACTAACTTGCAGTCTAAGAAAGAATGTTAATTCTCCCATCATACTCATCTCATATCTGCTTTGCATGAGCTTAGAGAATTTTTCACACAGCTCCTCATTTGTAGAGCCAAATATGATATCATCCACATAGATTTGAACTAGGATAATATCATCACCATGTTTCTTGTAGAACAGTGTCTTGTCCAGTGTGCCTCTAGTGAATTGATTCTCCAGTAGAAATTGTGATAGTGTGTCATACCATGCCCTAGGAGCTTGCTTGAGTCCATACAATGCTTTAAGTAATCTGTAGACAAAGTGGGGGAACTGTGGATCCTCAAAGCCAGGTGGTTGTTGCACATATACTTCTTCTTCCAACTCCCCATTCAGGAATGCACTCTTGACATCCATTTGATAGACCTTGAAATTAGAATGTGCAGCAAATGCCAAGAAAATTCTGATGGCTTCTAGTCTAGCAACAGGGGCAAAGGTCTCATCATAGTCAATACCTTCCTGTTGAGAGTATCCTTTTGCAACCAACCTTGCTTTGTTTCTTATGACTACACCATTTTCATCCATCTTATTCCTTAGAACCCATTTAGTTCCAACAACGGTTCTATCCTTTGGTGCAGGCACTAGTTCCCATACTTTGCTCCTTTCAAATTGATTTAGCTCCTCTTGCATAGCAATTATCCAGTCAGGATCCAACAATGCATCATCAAGTTTCTTAGGCTCAACTTGGGATAGAAAGCAGCCATAGAGACATTCATTTATAGTTGCTCTCCTTGTCCTTACTCCTGCATTTGGATTTCCAATTATCTGATCTGCAGTGTGTGATCTATCCCATTTCCTTGTATGTTCAGATTGATTTCTCATCCTTGATGTTGCTTCATCATTTAGATCATGATCATCTACATTTCCTCCCCCTGTGAAGTTGTCACTCCTCACAGGTGTATCTTGGATGCTTGTTTCTTCATTGTTGGTTGACACAGGTTCTTCATTCACTTGAGTTTGTTGGATTATGAGTTCAGATTCACTTTCAATCTCCTCATCAGAATCATCTAGATTGTCAAACTTCAAGGGATCTTTATCTTCATCATTGGCTTCTTCTAATCCAGGTAGTTTGCTGTCATCAAATGTTACATCTGTGCTCTCCATTACTTTCTTTTGACAAATGACATAAACTTTGTATGCAATTCTTTCCATAGAATAGCCAAGAAAGATTCCTTCAAATGCCTTTGCATCAAACTTTCCAACATATTCTGAATTATCTTTTAGCACAAAGCACTTGCTTCCAAAAGTATGAACATACTTTAGAGTAGGCTTCTTTCCAGTCATCAAGTTGTAAGGTGTCTTTCCAGTGTTTTTGTTGATGAGGGTTCTATTTTGGATGTAGCATGCAGTGCTCACAGCCTCAGCCCAAAAACATGTAGGCATCTTTGCATCAAGTAGCATTGTTCTAGCAGCCTCTATCAGAGTCCTATTCTTTCTCTCAACAACTCCATTTTGTTGTGGGGTCCTTGGAGCTGAGAATTGTTGAGAAATACCATTTTCTTTGCAGAATGCTCCAAGCATGGCATTTCTGAATTCTGTCCCATTATCACTTCTTAATGCAATCACACTTGCATTTATGGCCTTTGCTTCTTTGTCAACTTTCTTTATGTGCTCAATGATTACTTGTGGAGCCTCATCCTTTGATGCCAGAAATTCTACCCATGTATACCTTGTAAAATCATCAACCATCACTAGAGCATACTTCTTCCTTCCTAGTGACATAATATTGACAGGCCCAAACAAATCCATATGAATCAGTTGCAGGGGCTTGGTTATAGATGTCATTGTTTTTGACTTGTGGCTTGATCTTTTCATTTTTCCCTTTTGACACGCCTCACACACTCCTTCTTGACAGAATTCAAGTGTGGGCATGCCTCTCACTAACTCCCTTTTGACTAGGGAATTAATGGCTTTGACGTTCAGGTGTGATAGCTTCTTGTGCCACAGCCAACTGTCTTCATTTGATGCTTTTGAGTAGAAGCAACAAATTGTGTCCTTGCTTGCAGAGTCCATATTGGCTACAAACAGGCTTCCCTTCCTTACTCCAGACAGAGCAAAATCACCAGTCTTCTTGTGGGTGATCAAACATTCATCTTTGTCAAAGTTCACTTTGAAGCCTCTGTCAGTGAATTGACCAACACTCAGTAGATTATGCTTGAGCCCCTTGACCAGTGCTACATTCTCAATGATGACATTTCCAATTTCCAACTTGCCATATCCCAGTGTGTTGCCAATGCTGTCATCTCCAAAAGCAACCATTGGGCCAGCCTTTTCCTCATACTGTGATAGCAGGGCCATATCACCAGTCATATGATTTGAGCATCCACTGTCCAAAATCCACATGACCTTCTTTTTACTTTCTTTGCCCTGCAAACACAAAAGTATTACTTCTCCTTTGGTACCCAAACGAGTTTGGGTCCATGTGACTTAGTGACAGTTTTATCAAAATCAGCATGCTTATCAGTTTTCTTGATGTTGGTCTTCTTGTCACTGTTGGGAGTCTTAGAATCAGGGTTCTTAGACTTAGGTGACAGAGGTACTTTCCTAACTTTAGGAGGACTTGAAGACTTTGTCCTTGTGTAGTGTGTGTGAACATTATGATTGATACAGCCCTCCATGAATTGTCTTCTCAAATTAAAACAACTAGTCATCACATTCATGTTACATGGCATACAATCAAGTTTATCACAGAAAGGAGAGTCTCTATGTCTTAAAGGCACAGAGCAATCATAGAATGGTTTAGCAACACTACCAGATGGTTTCTTGCAAGCATGAGTCAAATGATTAGAGCTAAAACAGTTTTGACAAACTTTCCTAGGGGCATTTGGCACATAAGCATAGTTGTTATCTTTGTTAATCCCTAATTTGCCATTCCTGTTTGGTCTCTTATTAGTCACTTTCTTCTTAGTCTCATAATTTCCAGCTGAAACAAAATTTACAGATTTCTCAAGTCTAGGTCTACCTTCTACTGGCTCCTTGGCTTTGGTTTTGACATTCTTACTCTCAGAGGATGCTTGTTGTTCATTTGATTGTGCCTCATCTTCATCCTCCAACATTTGCTTGATGAGTAAGGCATCCTCATCAATCTCAAGTGTTGGTGATTTAAATATTGGATTCTCAGTCTTTTTCAAAACCTGAGGCACCTCCTCTTGAACAACAAGGTCATCTTCAATGACTGCATAGCCTTTCCTCTGTTTAAGAGTGTCATAATCAAGTCCAATGGCAGCCTTAGGTCTAGCTAGATTTTTCTCATGATAAGACTGCAATAGACTAGAGGAATTCTTAAATGTCTTCAACTTAAATTCATTTTCAGCTAATTCATCCCTAAGAGCTTTCTCAACTTGACTGGCACATAGAACTTTATTCTTTAGATACTCAATCTCTTGTTTAAGATTTTCTATTTGCACAGTAGTTAGCTCTAGTTCCTCATTTCTCTTATTTAACAGTTCATTCCTAGTAGACAGTTTAGCAATCTCTTCATTAGCAGCAGTCATACTAGTATGAATGTTAAACATCTCAACGGATAGTTGTTCAACCAAAGATTTATATTCAGAAACAGACATGTCTATGGTAGTGAGAGATGGTACCTGTGAGTCTGATGCAGATGGTTCTTCCTTGGAATTGGCCATCAAGGCATAGTTGCAGAATTCTTGTTCTTCCCCATCACTGTCAGAATCATCCCAACACTTCCCTTCAGCTATGTAAGCCTTACCTGGTGTCTGCTTCTTTAGAAGGGCCTCATACTTAGCTTCAAGCTCAAGAAACTCCTTATCCTTCTTTTTAGGCTTCTTGCATTCACTGGCAAAATGCCCTAGGTCATTGCATCTGTAACATCTTATAGATGACCTATCCACATAGCTGGTTTTGAATCTGTTCTTGTTTGTTTTCATAGGTGCCTTGCTCTTGTTGAATGAATGATTTTGAGGTCTAGGCTTGAAGGGCTGATTCCTCTTGAATCTGATGTTTGGGAATTTTCTAGCCATAAAAGCATATGATGTATTTTCCATGCCATCCAGCTCTTCAAGAGTGTAGAACTCATCTTCTTCCTTGTCATCAGCAGGTTCAGTCACTACTTCCTCAGTTTCTTCATCATCTACTATCTCTTCTATTCTCAGCTGACTTGCAGATGCTTCCAGGTCTTGAATAGATTTGTTGACAATCAAGGCACAGGATGTGTTTATCATTCTGCCTTGGTTAGCTTGGATAGCCCTCTTTTGAAGCAACTCAAGCTCGTGTGTCTTTAAAACCCCATAGAGCACATCATACGTGACTTTGTTCAAATCTCTTTCTCTTAGGGATATGACCCTTTGCTCTAGATGGTTTGGTGACGATAGTAGAAACTTCATATTTAATTCCTTAGTGCTGTAAACCTTCCCATTCATTTGGAGCTCAGTCGCCAGCTTGTGAAATCTTTCAAACATATCAGTGATACTTTCCTTGGACTGTGCCATGAACGCCTCATACTGTGTGACCAGTATCTGTTTCTTATTTTCTCTTACCTCCTCTGTCCCTTCACATAACACCTCGATGTGATTCCACATGTCCTTGGCTGATTTGCATGATGCTATGTTGGCAAACATCGACATATCCATGGAGTCTATGATTAACAACATGAGGTGGCTGTCTAGGGCAATCTTTTCCTTCTCTGAGTCCGTCCATTTGGATGGCTCTTTTGGAACGTATGATCTAGGAATGACTACTGCGCCCACTGTGGATTCAGCAACTTCTTGTTGTGGTATAAATGGACCATTCTTGAGAATGTCAGGGTAGAGAGGATTGGCAGCTTTGATGAACAACAGCATTTTTATTTTCCAGAGGTTGTAATTCTCTTTGTCGAACTTAGGGACCTTTACCGTACCTGTAGTCTTTGGTGTATTCGAACTCATGATCGTTTTCTGTTTAGATTAAACAGCCTGCTTTGATACCACTTGTTGAGTATTGAATACAGTAAAAGAATACAGAAAATATCTCTCTGAGAAAAACGAAGCTGAGAATACTATCATTTGTATTCACAGATTGTAGCAAAATCTTTATCTAATAAGATATTAGATTAAAGTGATATTGTGTTGTGTTTGTCTTTAATTATCCGCATCTTCACATCTCACGCACTCATCACTTATCTTGCTGCAAAGATTCAAGAACAAAGAAAAGTTCAAGAATCCATTCACCCCCCCTCTGTATTCTTTTACTGTATTCAATACTCAACAGTTAATGTAGTTTCATCCTTCTTTGCTAGAAAATACACCCAAGTGAATCTAGTGTATTCATCAACAATGACTAAAGCATATTTCTTCCTTGCTATAGACATAACATTTACTGGACCAAAGAGATCAACATGCAGAAGATGATAGGATCAGTGATTGAAAATTCTGTCTTGCTCTTGAAAGATGACTTCCTTTGTTTAGCCTTCTGACATGAATCACATAGGCCATCAACATTTAACAGAGCCTTTGGAAGTCCTCTTACAAGATCCTTTCTGATCAATTCATTGATGTTGTTCAAGTTCAAATGTGAGAGTTTCTTGTGCCAGTTCCAACTCTCTTCACTAGACATTCTTGTAGACAGGCAAACAGCTTTTCCAACAGAGTCTATCAAAAGCTTGATTTCATAAATGTTGTTTTGCCTATGACCAACTAGAACAACCTTTCCTGTAGATTTGCTGATAACTTCACAATATTCAGGTTGAAAATCTACATGATATCCCTTGTCACAGATTTGACTCACAGACAGCAAGTCATGCTTGAGTCCTGGGACATGAGCTACATTGTTGATGATGACATTTCCAAGATTAATATTGCCATATCCCAATGTTTTTCCTACATTGCCATCACCATAGGAAACTTTTGGGCCAGCCTTCTCCTCATAGTCTGATAGCAGGGCTTTATTTCCAGTCATGTGTCCTGAACATCCACTGTCCACGATTAGGGTTGCCTCCCTGTTGCCCTGCAATCACAAGCAATTACTGGGAATTAGATTTAAGGATCCAGACTTGCTTGGATCCTTTGACATTCTTAACTTTGTTAGCTTTTTCAGCGGAATTAACATTATCAGAGTTTGAGCTAACAGTATCAGTGTTTACACTTGCAGTATCAACTTTAACCCATTTGAGATTGGGTTTCAGTTCATAGTAATTATGATAGATAGCATGATATTCTCTGCAAGTATAAATGGAATGCCAAGTGCTTCCACAGTGTGTGCATAAAGTCTGTGGCTTAGTTCTAGCAAAATCCTTCTTTTCCTTAGACTTGGAAGGTAAAGAATTTATATTTTTGTTTTTCTTGCAGAAATTTGCAAGATGCTTAGTACTACCACAGTTATGACATGTCTTTCTTGGAGCATAACTAGCAAGCATTGGTTTATTTCCTGAAGTGATGCCTACTTTTCCATTTCTGTTCTTATTTGACACTCTCTGTTTCTTAACAGATTTTAACTCCTTCAGTTTATGTTTGAGTTGTTTATCTGTCATTGAACCAATATTAACCTGTTTAACACTAGTTTTTACTGGTTTACTTTTAACAGCTTCTTTTTCATTTTCGGACAAAAATTTACTGGTTCCATGTATAAAATGAGGTCTGATTTTAACTTGATTTTGAAATCTAAGTTCATCTCCCTCATTATAACCTAGACCAACAGTGTCTGTTTGAAAAATCTGTTGAGTGTCCTTTCCAGAATTAGTCCAAGTCCTAATTTTCTTATTTGCTTCCTCCAACTCAGATTCTAGTTGTTTATATTTCTGAAGCAAATCCTGTTCTATAGAAACTGCATCATCTCTCTCTTTCTAAACTTGTTGCATGTTTTCAAGTTTTTCTTCAACAAGTTTATTTCTAACCTTAAGTTCAGAATTTTCAGATTTTATCCTCTCATTCTCTAAAGTCTGATCCCTATAACTTATATGCAATGACTTAAGATAAATTCTTAATTGAGCAATGTCATCAATATTATAAGCATAGGTAGTTAGAGGTACCTGATTTTCAGAAGTTTCTGATTCAGTAGTAGCCATGAGAGCATAGTTCACTTCTTCATCAGAATCTGAAGTGTCTACCCAATCTCTGCCTTTAGTGTAGAGTACCTTTCCAGTTTTACCCTTCTTGCACTCAGGAGCATAGTGACCTATCTCCTTACACTTGTAGCATTGAATTTCAGACTTATCCTTCTTCCCCCTAGAATCTCTCTTATCAAACTTCCTGAAGCTTTTCATGTCTTCAATTGAATCTCTAGAAAACCTTTTCCCTTTCTTGAAATTCTTGAAGCCCATTTTCTTGAAGGTCTTCACCATTAACACAGCCATTTTCCTCATTTCTTCTTCATCAACCTCAGAGTCAGATGATTCAGAAGAGTTTGAGTCACAATCAGAGTTTGATGATTCACTTTCCGAGTGTATGACTAAAGCTTTTCCCTTCATTTTCCTTCTTGATGCCTCTTTCTTCTGAGGTTTCTCTTCAACATTAAGAGCAACAGACTTTGCCTTCCTGCTTGATCTCCTGTTTCTCTGCTACATTTCCAATTCATGAGTTTTGAGCAGCCCATAGATTTCATCAATCTCTGTTTCAGCAAGATCATAGTTGTCTCTAATAGTGGTTGTTTTCACATCCCACTTTTCAGGTAGAGAAAGAAGAAACTTGAGATTAGAGTCTTCGAGATCATACTCTTTGTTGACCAATGACAGATCATTAAGCAATTTACAGAATCTATCAAATGTATCTGTCATGGTCTCTTCAGGTTTAGCCTCAAAATGCTCATACTCTTGTGTGAGTATGTTTCTCCTATTCTTCTTAATAGCAGCAGATCCTTGACATCTGACTTCAAGAGCATCCCATATCTCTTTTGCAGTGGTGCAGTTAATCACTTTGCTAGACATAACATTGTCTAAAGCACTATGCAGTAAATGCCTAACCTTTGCATCCTTAGCAATTGATGATAGATCTTCAGGAGTCATGTCCTTCTTTTCCTTTGGAACTATTTTAGCTTCTTCACCAGCAGCTGCAATAGATAGCTTTGTAGGATTGTGAGGGCCTTCATAAATCCTGTCAAGATATTCTGGATCTGTAGCCTCCAGAAACATAGTCATCTTGACCTTCCACATAGCATACTCTAATGGCCTGAGAATAGGAACCCTGATTGGTTCATAACGACTCAGAGTAGTAGGAGCCTTTTCAGAAACAGTAGGTGTTGGTGGAGGAATTGCTGACATGATTATTGTTGTGTTTGGATCTTAACCTGTAATAAAGTAACAAACTGGCTCTGATACCACTTGTTAGGCCGAATACACAATTAATAATCAAATTCATGTGAGAGTTTAACAAGTAAGACGTTTATGCACTTAAAAACTTCTGGTATTAAGAACCCTCTGCGTGATGTAAACTATCACAAAGAGCTGTTAGGTTACAATAAAGATAATTCGTTGCACGATACCCTTCTAGGGTTAACCTAACTGCATTTATAAAACATACAGCTTCGATACAATCTCTAATTGATATTCCTAATAATCAGCTATACAATGATATCAATTACAGATTGTCACACGTCTCCTAAGTCAACTCGATCTCTTTGATGGTTATCCAATATTCAAAGATATCGCTTCCATAACAAATCTTCAATCACTGTTGACCAGTAGACGCTGCCTCCAGACAGAGTTTGACAAACTCTGTCGAGCTTCCATCTGTCAGAGTTTACACTAAACTCTGATCGCTTCCAGCTAAACTCTGATAATTCACTGTAACACTAAAACACTGATTAAAACACATCAATTATATTTAACAAGTTACAAAATTAGAATCGTTAGAGTTGTCACTCGTTGATCAAGTGAAAAATATTCTATTTAACGTTCATCAATTATGAGTATTGTAAATATTCGAGTAGTACTATTTGTTCAGTACAACTCAAAACATTCCATTTTAAGACTATTCTCATTGATTCGAGATAGTTGCAGTTATTGTCAAGGTTTGGCATTTTGATCGTGTCAACCAATAAAATATTATTATTGAAAATTTATCTCAGTCCATTGTTCGGATTAGTGGAACAATTGAGTCAGACTGGCAGCCCGCCAGATTTGTAAATATTTTCCTGGAAGAATTATCTCAAGTTATCTGTTCATTAAATATTCGGGAATTCTGTATTCTACTGGTCAATTTTGGGAAAGAGGCCCATTATAGAGAAAGAGAGACCCGTGTACCGTTATACGGACACGAGGATTTAGGCATTATGCTGCCAGGGTTGAATTAATAACCCACTATGATGCTAGCATTCATACATTTATATTATATTATTGATAACGTATTGTAGCCGTGATCGGGCGAAGTACGATATCATTAGAGGACGGTATTCCCGGTCGGATAGTTGATCGCCCCACCGAGATACCGATAGGTGGAAGACTAGTTTATTCTTAAATCACGAGTCATCAGAGTTATACCAATTGAGTCTTTCGAGTATTCTGATTTTGAGATGAGTATTGAGTCAGAGTCATTTTGTGATATCCGATTTATTTTAAACTTCGAGTATTTCTTCCGGTCAATCTTATTATATTTATACACCGAGCAAGAAGAGAACTTGCTGAGCACTATAGTTGCTCATTCTTGCTTTACAACATTTTATTCAGCTATCAAGATGGAAAGATGCGAGACGTCCAGCCAGGCATCTAGAGGAAAGGGAAAAGCTCCAGGCTATGCTGACAAGAACTAGAATATCAAGCTGGAACCTTTATCTTTCTACTTTTATGAACTTATGTAATATATTATCCGGAGATGTAATTTGTCGTATTGTAATATTGTGTGAGACTAATCTTGGATCTGCGGAGTGGGACACTTATGCTCCGTTGTAATGAATATTTCATTTTATTAATACGTTATCGTGTGCTACAGGATATTGAGACAATGTGACGACCCGGGTCCCCGGTCAGGGTGGATTTGAGGGCATTACAGTTTTGGTATCAAAGCCTTAGTTATATCGTACGAGCCTAGAATTATAACATGACGTGAGAATTTAGAGGTATTACACGACGTTGAGATTTTAGCACTAAGTGCCTTACACCTTTAGCTATATCTGTATACGTATCTAGTCGATTAGAACCTGTTTCTGAGCGAAACTATTTACTTTTGTAGATGTCTTCATTAGGATCTACCGGTTTCTTACCTATGCGAGACAGATCTTCACACCATACCCACTAGGACCTCTAGATCCCAGCTCAGGGACAGATAGTGACCCATCTGAGGAGTATATGCTGATCGTCAGTGACTCGGAGGACTCTTCTATTCGGTTTCTTACACCTTCTCCTCCACACGTGATAGACTTGGTAGATTCCCCTGACCAGGTCATTGAGGTAGCTGATTCTCCTATGCCAGCGATCGACCTAGAGGCTCCTACTCCTGAGACTACACCTATTTACACCCCTGAGATGTTCAGAGTTGAGACCCTAGTGCCCGAGATTACTGATCCAGTTGATGAGAGCTAGCTTTCACCCGTCCAAATTGAGGTTGTGCCTAGCTCAGCTGTTCCAGTTTCCAGAGTTGCTACACCTACTAGGGTTACAGCTTTCTCAGATTTTGTTACTGCTCCTATCCCAATTTTTACTTCGGCTCCGACAGTCCCTACTATACCTGATTACATGTTCCTACGTATCGGCGACACTCCTGTTTATGATACTGCTCCATCTGCACCCACTATACCTGTTCCTGCTCCGACTCAGCCTACTGTGGCTACTGTTGCTACTGCTGCTATGCCACCTGTTCCCCCTGAGTTTGCTGGGGTGGCGGGAGAGATGGTCCCTTTGGCACATTCACCATACCATGTTCCAGCATTACAGATGGTTATGGTCTCGCTATGAGGAGATCTTTGCTACTAGGGATGGTATCCTTAGACTATTGGCTGTTCTAGATCCTTTTGTTGTGCACCATGGAAGGAGTCTACTGGTTAGAGACATCCTGATGGAGATCATGCATCAGATTGCTCTTACTGTTTTGACTGGACTACAGACTGACTTTGCTGCCTTGCCATCATCCAGTACCGGGCAGATTGATTGGGCTAGAGTTGTCACTATGATTTCAGATATCGTCACGGAGTTCCATAGGAGGGTCGGTGAGATGTTCCCCCGCTGATGACATATATGCATGCTTGCGCATCCCCATCGTTTGGCTTAAATAGCTAGTGGTGACCCACTTTCTGGATGGCATCACGTTAGATTTTCTATATTAGGTTGCACATATTCTCATGATCTATGTACTTGATGTAGTTGATTTTATGACCAGCATGTAGGGTAGTAATTCTTATTATCTCCCGATGTATTATATTCAGGTCTTTCGGTCTGTATTATTATGGATGTATTCAGTATTATGACCTGGACTGTATCAGTATGGTACCTCTTTATTATTACATGTTCTGATCTGTGAGTAGAACTACTGTCTTACTTTATTTATTAGAAAATTTTGTTACGGTAGAGTATCATGTGATATTGTTTCCCCATGCTACCCCGATATAGATAACAACTCCTTTTCAGAAGTTACGACTTAAAATGAGTTTAACCAAAATTCGAGAACCAAAGATTAATAACTATTGAATTTTAGAACTTATAAGGTTTTCCCGAGAACTGCCATTTAAACTGAGATAGATCTTTACAGGTATCTGAAACCTTTTTATAACTAGGAATAAGAGTAATCGTTTATAAAGAGACCAGAGAAAATCCCGATTTTGAGTATGATTTATTTTGAGAAACTAGGAATTTGACCGAGTAATTATTTATGACTGCCTATCATAACTATGCCAGCAATGGTGTCGTATAACTGCATACCTGAGACATAACATACCCTATTGTTTTCGCTCTTATAGAAAAAGATGCCACCTAAAAGAGGAAGACCCCCAAAGAATCTTCGTCCTCAACCTGAAGTGAATCAAGATTATGAGGTTCCACCTCGGAACCTAGTCCAAATCCAAACCCGGAACCAGAGCCCGCTCAGAATCCCAACCCAATGAACCTACTTATGAACTTTCTTCTTCAACATGCTCAGGACCCTCAACCTCAACAGAACCAAAATCCAGTAGGACGAAATCCACCTCCAGCTCAACTGACTCAAGCTACAGTGAGTTTCAAATCATTCAAATCTTTGAATCCACCTGAGTTTAAAGGTACCACAAACCCAGTGGAGGCTAGAATCTGGTTACGAGAGATAGAAAAGACTTTAGAGATTGTGGGAGTGGAAGAAGATAAAAAGATAGTATTTGCAGCGTATATGTTAAAAGGTGAAGCTAACTACTGGTGGGAAGCGAAGAGAGCTATGGAGGGTAATGCGGTTGTACCGTGGGCCAGATTTACAACATTGTTCCTAGAGAGGTATTTCCCCAAGTATTTGGAGAACCAGATGGAAATTAAGTTTTTAGAACTCAAGCAAGGGACGATGACTGTTGTAGACTACGAGGCCAAGTTTACAGAACTTTCGAGGTTTGTACCCTATCATGTAGACACTGAGGAGAAGAGAGCAATGCGTTTCCAACAAGGATTGAAGCCCTGGATACAGAATCGAGTTGCAGTGTTCGAGATCACCAATTATGCAACCTTAGTTCAGAAATCGGGTATAGTGGAAAGTGGAAGTGAACTGTACCCGAAGGATGGACAGAAAAGGAAGTTTCAGAGCAGCGGAAGTAACTTTGTGAGAAGGACTGATAATCGGAGCAACAAGAAACCATTTGTGAAGAGGGAGAATAGAAGCACTGATACAAGAAGGTTTGGGAATCATGACACCAGAGTAAGCAACCAGAGGTTCCAACAGCCACAGACAGTTAGTGTGATGCAAGGAAGGCCACCATTACCAGAATGTAAGACATGTGGGAAGAAACACCCTGGACCCTGTCATCAAGCGAGCGTGTATTGTTATAACTGTGGACAAAAGGGTCATTATGCTTCTAGTTGCAAGGATAAATCTATCACCTGTTTCAACTGTGGAAGGAAAGGTCACGTGTCCCGAGACTGTCGACAGCCTCAGAAGGAAAATCCAGTGCCTCGACTCATAGCACCTCCTAACAACAAGCCGACAGCAAGAACCTTCAACATGACTGTAGGAGATGCCATCGATGACAGTGATGTGATAGCAGGTACGCTTCTAGTAAACTCCGAGGATGCGTGTGTTCTAGTTGATTCTGGAGCTACCAAATCTTTTATTTCTGAAAACTTCATGAATAAGTTGAATCTTGAGTCTGTGCCCTTAGAGGGAATTCTGAACATAAAAGTAGCTAATCAAGAAGTCATACCATTAAAACGTTTATGTCCGAATTGTTCTATAGAGATACATGGGCAACGTTTTGACGCAGACCTCATACCTTTTAAGTTAGGGGAATTTGACGTAATCCTAGGGATGGATTGGTTATCACGTTATGATGCTCAAATAAATTGTCGTCGTAAGAGGGTCAGCTTAGGTGGACCTAATGGTATAAGAATTCCATTTCACGGACGGAAACCGACTAAGGATTTCCTGTCAATAATTCAAGCTAAAAGATTACTTCGGCAAGGATGTCAAGCCTATCTGGCTCATGTGATAGATACCGAGAAGCAGATCCCTACGATCGAAGAGATCCCTGTAGTTAATCAGTTTAAAGATGTTTTTCCTGATGAGTTGCCTGGAATGCCACCGGATCGAAAGATAGAATTCACAAGCGACCTAGCACCAGGAACCGCACCAATCTCAAAGGCGCCGTACAGAATGGCACCAGTGGAAATGAAAAAATTTGCAACACAACTGCAAGAATTACTAGAAAAAGGTGTGATCAGACCAAGTGTATCCCCGTGGGGAGCTCCAGTATTGTTCGTAAAGAAGAAGGACGGAACCATGCGACTATGTATTGATTACCGTGAACTGAACAAGATGACTATCAAGAACAGATACCCTCTTCCCAGGATCGACGATCTGTTTGACCAATTAAAGGGAGCTATGTATTTTTCAAAGATCGACTTGAGGTCCGGATATCATCAACTGAAGATCAAGCCTAAGGATATTCCTAAGACTGCCTTTAGGACTCGGTATGGCCATTACGAGTTCCTAGTCATGTCTTTTGGACTGACGAATGCGCCAGCTGCTTTCATGGATTTAATGAATCGTGTATTCAAGAGATACTTGGATAAGTTCGTGATTGTATTTATTAATGACATCTTGATATACTCAAAGTGTCCTGAGGAACATGCTAAACACCTCCGTTTGGTTCTAGAAACGCTGAGAAAGGAAAAGTTATATGCAAAATTTTCGAAGTGTGAATTCTGGCTGCAAGAAGTTCAATTTTTAGGGCACATTGTGAGCGGCGAAGGGATTTCTGTAGATTCCGCGAAGATAAAAGCCATAGCAGATTGGGAGAGACCCAAGACTCCAACAGAGTTTAGAAGTTTCCTTGGATTGGCAGGATACTATCGTAGATTCGTGAAGGATTTCTCAAAGATAGCTACGCCACTGACTCGACTGACCAGAAAGAGTGAAAAATTCGAGTGGACCCCAAATGCGAAGACAACTTTCAAGAATTGAAGAAGAGATTGACTACTGCCCCAGTGTTGACCTTACCTGATGAAAAAAGCAATTTCGTGACTTTTAGCGATGCTTCTCACAAGGGTTTAGGATGTGTTCTGATGCAACACGGGAAAGTAATAGCTTACGCCTCTCGACAGCTGAAGGAATATGAGTCCCGTTACCCTACTCACGATTTGGAACTTGCTGCTATTGTTTTTGCCCTCAAGATTTGGAGACATTACCTTTATGGAGAGAAATGCGAGATTTACACGGATCACAAGAGCTTAAAGTATATATTCACGCAGAAGGAATTAAACATGAGACAGAGAAGATGGTTGGAATTGATCAAAGACTATGATTGCTCGATAAACTACCACCCAGGGAAGGCTAATGTTGTAGCTGATGCTTTAAGTAGAAAGGAAAGACTTAACCTGTTGACAACCTCAAAAGAATTGGTCAGAGAATTTGAGAGAATGGAATTAGAGGTCAAGGTCCCAGTTCAAAACAATGAAAGAGTTTACAACATTCAGTTTCAACCAGAGTTACTCGAGAAGATTCACCGTTGTTAGGAACAAGTAATGGAAAAAAGAATATCAGAGTTGACCGGAGAAGAATTCCTAATTTCAAAAAATGATAAGGGAATTAAGCGATTTGCATCGAGAATATGGATTCCTAATGTTACAGAATTGAAGGAAGAAATTATGAGCGAAGCGCATAACTCGAGTATTCCATTCACCCAGGGAGCACAAAAATGTATCAAGACATCAAGTTGAATTATTGGTGGCCTAACATGAAGAGAGAGATTTCAGAATGGGTAAGCAAGTGTTTGACATGTCAGAAAATGAAGGCAGAACATCAACGACCAAGTGGACTTTTACAACCCTTAGAGATACCCGAGTGGAAATGGGAACATATTACCATGGATTTTGTCGTAGGATTAGCCCGAACTAGAGCTAGCCATGATGCAATTTGGGTTATTGTCGACCGACTCACTAAGTCTGTGCATTTCCTACCAATTAGTGATAAGTACTCAATTGAAAGATTGGTGAACATATACCTAAAGGAAATTGTGGTTCGTCATGGAGTGCCTGTTTCAATTGTATCTGATAAAGATGCCCGTTTTGCTTCTCGATTTTGGAAAAGTTTTCAGGAATGTCTTGGCACGAAGTTAAATCTGAGCACTGCATATCATCCACAGACCGACGGACAAAGTGAAAGGACAATTCAAACAGTTGAGGATATGTTAAGAACCTGTGCACTTGATTTCAAAGGAAGTTGGGATGATCATTTGCCCTTAGTTGAGTTTGCTTACAACAATAGTTACCACTCCAGCATATGTATGGCACCATATGAAGCATTGTACGGAAGGAAGTGTAGATCACCTCTATACTGGGATGAAGTAGGAGAAAGGAAAATACTAGGACCAGAACTACTTCAACAAACTAAGCAAGCGACCGAAGTTATTTGAAAAAGGCTAGTTGCAGCTCAGGATCGACAGAGGAAGTATGCAAACCAAAAGAGAAAAGACAAAGCATTTGAAGTGGGAGATAAAGTGATGCTGAAAGTTTCACCTTGGAAGGGAGTTATGAGATTCGGAAAGAAAGGCAAGTTGAGCCCCAGATATATAGGACCTTTTGAGATCCTCAAGAAGATAGGACCGCTAGCTTATCAGTTGGCCCTACCTCCAAACCTTCAGCATTTTCATGATGTGTTTCATGTTTCTGCGTTAAGAGAATATCATCCTGATTTCAGATATGTTATAACCTACGAACCAGTGGAAATACGTCCTGATTTGACATACGAAGAAAAGCCAGTACAAATCCTAGATCACAAAGTGCAAGAGTTAAGAACTAAGAAAGTAAATTTGGTAAAGGTACTTTGGAGAAACCACCAAGTTGAGGAAGCCACGTGGGAATTAGAAAGCGAAATGCGAACTAAATATCCTGAATTGTTTAGTGTGTAATATTTATTCCGAGGACGAAATCCTATAAGGGGGGAAGACTGTAATAACCGCGAATTTTTGAATAAATTTTTCTACTCGATATTTAATTTTATTTAAGAGCGATGCACTAGTATATTTTAATTAGCGCGTTTTTGTAAAATTTTGAAATTTTATATATTCGTATGTAAGTAATATTATATTATATCTATTTAATTATATTTATTTGGTATTTATTAAAATAGGAAATTTAGGAAAATAGGATTTTAGTTTTGGGTCGAATTTATTTTAGGAAACAAAATTAGAGTCTCATTTTAATTAGCCAACAGGGAGGAAACGAGCTCTTTTCACCAAACATTGCACTAACATGGTCATTATTATGACACTTACGTTTGTCCCCCATGTTTTGTTTCTTTTTATTAATAAATGTATGGCAATGAGTGGTCATCTCTTATTTAGCAGGAGGGGTTTACATCAGTTTTCTCAAAAACAAACATATAAACACTACTACCTCTTTCAACCAAAAGCAACTCTTCCTTTTCCTGTTCAGTATAGTCTTTTTTTTATTTAACCAAACATATTTACAAACAGAGTACTAGCAGGTAGTTTACCCTTTTTCTTCTCCGTTTATTGTTTATTTTCTTTGTTTTCCGACTTCATTGTTTTAATCTGGTAGGTGATGTTTTCTTGTGTTTCGATGTGGGAGATTGTGGGTTGAAACTGGAGAAAATGGGGGGACAGGCAGAGACTGAGGGAGGTTCGACGAGAGAGAAGAGAGGGAGTCGGGAGAGGAGAGAGATGCAGAGAAGGGAGGAGGGGTGTTGTTGTAGTCGTATTGTTGTTGTTGTGTTGTGGTGAAGCGGAGTTGCAGGGGGTGGTCTTGCGTGTTTGTCGGAGACGAGAGGGAAGCAGTCGGGAGAGAAAGAAAGGAGAAGGAGGAGGGTGGAGCAGAGAGAGGGAATGGCGAGGGAGATGAGGGAGTCAGGAGAGATAGAGATAGAGTAATCGAGAGAGATTGAGAGATGGATAAGAGGGATTGCAGAGAGATTGAGTCGGGGAGAAAGGGAGAAAAGAGAGGGGAGTGGTCGGAGAGATTTAAAGAGAGAGAGAGAGAGAGAGAGTGAGAGAGAGAGAGAGAGAGAGAACGAAGAGAGAAGGAGATGTGCGAGAGAGAGAGAGAGAGAGAGAGAGAGAGAGAGAGATAGAGAGGGCGACGGAGAGGAAAGTGCAGGGGAGGGTGTTGGACGGTGGTGTGGCGGCGAGTGGGGCCACGCGCCACTGTTGTTGAGTGAGGTCCACTTGGGTCTATGTAGTGTGGTTTTGTTTTGGGGTATTAGAAAGAAATGAATGGATTTAATAATAATAAGAGTTAAATAATTTAATTGTATTAAAGGAATAATTTTGATTAATAATTTGTAGTGATTGCTTATTGTGGTATTCATTACAATATGGAATTTTATTCGTTGTTTTAGAAATGATTTATTAATTAAATAGAGATAAGTAGTGATTATTTGGACATAATAAGAGATTTATTGATTTATTAATAAAAGAGGGAATATTTCTGAATAAATAGAGGTAAATATGGTTTTAATTTTAGAAAGTTGATAATTAATATTACTGAATTATTTTAATTAACCGGGTCGGACCAGATTATTTAGAGGCTAAAATCATATTAATATTAAATTAATTACGAGATTAAAAATGAAAGAGAAGTTAGTTAGTGAGATTAATATTAATAATTATGGATTTAAATTGAATAAAAATGGATTGATGAATTATTTTTATTTTGAGAATAAATAGAGAATTATTTTTATTTTGAGAATAAATAGAGATTAATATTAATTAAATTAGAGAATTTTAGAGACCTGTAGATGATTCATAAGAGCTAATTTATTTTTTGGAAAGTGCGATTTAAATAGCTAATTAATTGTTAGCGAATACTTAGAAATGATTAAAGCCTTTTTTTTAAATGAGAATTTTCTTGTAATTAAATAAAGTGGGATTTACGAATATTAAAAATAGTATATATTTTCTAGATTTGATTCCCAAGTCCGAAGATGGAGTTATTTATCTGGGGATTTCTTTCTGTTATTTATTGTAGAGATTTTCGAGAGATATTATTATATAATATTTAAATATTATATTAGCGGTTTAGAAATACTTTATTTTGACGAAGCGCTCATGTCTTTCTGGTTGCCATTTTTAGAGAATAAATTTCGAGCCGTAGATCGAAGCCAAGTTCACGAGTAGAGTATAATTTTATCTGCATTCATTTGCACTACGAGATCGAGGCAAGTTCCTTCCTACCCTAACTCTTAAAGACTTGTATTTCTGTTCGTATTATTTCATTCCTTATTTATTTTCGAACTGTCAATTATAAGATTTATTTGTTGCTCCATATGATGCAATAATTCTTTTGAGCATTATTTTTCTCGTTGCGATATTTTGTTACTATTAAAATTAGTTTACTTGCGAATTATATCCCTTATAAGCGTGGAATCAGTTTCATTGCTATCGGGTCGATCTCATTAATTCGAGATAACTATTATTGTGATTCAATAAAACTAATCTCATTTGTTCGAGATAGTTAAATTTATTCTTTTCAGTCGAATTTATTGTAAATTATTGATTATCTTTTATTTGGTTCATCTCTCGAATCAACAAATAAAAGTTACAAAATTAGAATCGTTAGAGTTGTCACTCGTTGATCAAGTGAAAAATATTCTATTTAACGTTCATCAATTATGAGTATTGTAAATATTCGAGTAGTACTATTTGTTCGGTACAACTCAAAACATTCCATTTTAAGACTATTCTCGTTGGTTCGAGATAGTTGCAGTTATTGTCAAGGTTTGGCATTTTGATCGTGTCAACCAATAAAATATTATTATTGAGAATTTATCTCAGTCCATTGTTCGGATTGGTAGAACAATTGAGTAAGACTGGCAGTCCGCCAGATTTGTAAATATTTTCCTGGAAGAATTATCTCAAGCTATTTGTTCATCAAATATTCGAGAATTCTGTATTCTACTGGTCAATTTTGGGAAAGAGGCCCATTATAGAGAAAGAGAGACCCGTGTACCGTTATATGGACACGAGGATTTAGGCACTATGCTGCCAGGGTTGAATTAATAACCCACTATGATGCTAGCATTCATACATTTATATTATATTATTGATAACGTATTGTAGCCGTGATCGGGCGAAGTACGATATCATTAGAGGACGGTATTCCCGGTCGGATAGTTGATCGCCCCACCGAGATACCGATAGGTGGAAGACCAGTTTATTCTTAAATCAGAGTTATACCAATTGAGTCTTTCAAGTATTCTGATTTTGAGATGAGTATTGAGTCAGAGTCAGATTGTGATATCCGATTTATTTTAAACTTCTAGTATTTCTTCCGGTCATGTTATAATATTTATACACCGAGCAAGACGAGAACTTGCTGAGCACTATAGTTACTCATTCTTGCTTTACAACATTTTATTCAGCTGTCAAGATGGAAAGATGCGAGACGTCCAGCCAGGCATCCTGAGGAAAGGGAAAAGCTCCAGGCTATGCTGACAAGAACTAGAATATCAAGCTGGAACCTTTATCTTTCTACTTTTGTGAACTTATGTAATATATTTTCCGGAGATGTAATTTGTCATATTGTAATATTGTGTGAGACTGATCTTGGATCTGCGGAGTGGGACACGTATGCTCCGTTGTAATGAATATTTCGTTTTATTATTGCGTTATCGTGTGCTACAGGATATTGAGACAATGTGACGACCCGGGTCCCCGGTTAGGGTGGATTTGGGGTTGTTACATTATTAGTAATTTATAAATTTTATTTATAATTTAATAAAAATATTGCATACAACAAGTTTATGATGTTACTATATTGTTGTTGTAATTTATAATTGTACAAAGATTTAACATATGGAAGTAAAATTTAGAAATTGAACTTGATCGCTGATAACTAAAAATCGGTCAAAAGATCAATCGAAGTAGTAATAGAAACTAATCGTGATATCAGATATATTTTTATACTTTAATAACATTTTATAATATTAGTTGAATTTTAAAAGCCATGCATGTAAAAAATATTTAATGAGATCTCATATTATTTTTTAGGACTTTTTACGTATTAATGGGGGAATCATAGATCACTATTTATTTATCCGTAAATTTGTTTGACGTTTTAATTATCCAGTATTCCATTATTCAGTTTTGATTGGTAATAAATAACATTTATGCTTTTCATGTATTGGGCAGAATCAATTGCTTTTACATTTATTACTAATTTTTTTAAAAAAATATAAATGTTTAAATAAAAAAGCCCAAATAAAGATTCAATCTGATAAATCTGACTATTTTTTGTTTGAAAGTATGGTCCAATTTTCAAACAACTCTTTTCAATTCTTTTTTGGAAAAATTTTAATTTTTTGAAAATCGGATAAAATATGAAAAAATCTAGAAGTGTATTTGAGTGTTTGAGCGATAAAAATTTTAAAAAAGGAAAACAATTGCGATAAACAAATCAAAAAAAAGGAAATTTCCTTTTTTAAGTGGTTTCCTTAGATTTACCTAGGACAGAACACTTGGATGTTGACTTGGAGACCTGAGTGAGTACAACGTAAGAATTATTTGTCTTTATTCGTACAGTACTTAAAAAGGCTCAAAGAAAATACGAAATATCTAGGAGAGAACACTTGGATGTTGACTTGAAGACCGAGCATGCTTATTATGATGATGAAGGTGCTCTACTTTGTGATGATGATAACGACTTTGCAACCAAATCTTTTTTAATAGAAAACTATATATGTTTCTTTATATTATGTAGTTTTCATCAATGAAAACATATAATATTGAGTTACTTGAAGTTAGGACTTGTATTTACTGCTATTGTGCTTGTTATTTACTGTTGTGGTTCTTATGTAGTCAAGATGTTCATTTGAATGTCATTTAGAAACATATGTTTTGACATGTTGTAATTGATGGATGGAAAATAACAAAACAAATGAATGAATATTATTGCTACACTTACTCAAGTTTTTTTTAGACAAAGAAATGTATTGAAGATGACAATAAATCTTTATTATTGCATGTTCACAAGAATATTTTCAAAAAATAATAAGAATGTCAAGTTATATAGATCTTTACCCATGCATTTATTTTAAATATAAATATTTTTTAAATATATAATTATCTTCAACACACATACTATCAAAGATTGCATTCCTGCCATAGTGTCATTGCATAGTAATAAAAGTAAATAAGTATTGTCTTCCATTGCTACTTGCTAACTTACTATCAATGATAGTTCACCATAAATGCATAATATCATACAATGATAAATTGTCAATGTTTCAATTTGTAATCTCTCACTCAAGAATCCAAATGTCTACCAAAGAGAAAAGAAGATGCACATAATATAAATCATAATTTAACACCAAAGCAATCTATTCATTATAATTTATAGTTTAAACCCACTCTCCAACCCACACACAAACAAATATATAGATATACAAATATTGTAATGAATTTATTAACTGTAATTTGTACATAATCTAGGTAAAAGAGATAAACATATAAAGAAGGAATTCATTATTACCTCTTTGATTTTGTGGAATGGATTGTGAAAACCCAAGTTTTTGTTCGAGTTAGCATGTTTGTGGAATACAGAAATCCTCTTTAACCTTTGACTTGAGTTGCTGACTAATTTTGTTTTTTGGTTTTATGTTTTAATGTATTGCATTTGCATTATTTCTGAAATGGATTGGGCTTGGCACTTACAAAATATTGGGTTTAAAAAGTTAAATTTTGGATTATAATATATTTGTAATATAAACGAGTTACCCGGCTCGGCTCGTTTAAATCCGGCTCGTTAAACTCGCGAGTATACTCGACTCGTATAATAAATGAGCCGAGTTTGGTCAAGAGGGTAGGCTCGTTTAGTTAAACGAGCCGGCTCGAATTAATACCCGGCTCGACTCGAACATTCAAATATGAAGTATATGTCAAACAAGAATTTTATCAAACACATTGAGTGCAATCTAATTCACAGATGTTCATATTTAATTAAAGGTAACAGATTTTCAATCATAATTTTACAGATGTTCACATAAGTAACAATCACATATAAGTAATAGATTTTCAAACATATAAATATGCTCACAGATGAACATCTATATGCTCAAGCATATAAGCATAATCTAATTCATATATGTTCACAGATGTTTAATCTTGCATTGTATTGGTTTATTTATACGCTTGAGAATTTAATTCATATTTTTAAATTCAATTTACCTTTTACTTTAACTTTAACTTGTGAGATGATAAACACTGAGGAGAGACGAGAGGTAGAAAAAATGAAAAACTTGCCTTCTTATTTATTGTGGGCTTCTTTACAAGATCAAGCCCGAAACGTCGAATATAGTGAAAAAGGATACCGATAGTTAAGTCTGGCCCAAATTATAGAATATCTAGAATTAAACTTACGTTAGACACTGGCTTTTTTGGCCTTTTTTAATGAAATTCCAAACAAATAAACATGTCGTGTCATTGGCCCTACATTTGTTAGGCACCAAGAAAATTAAATAAAAATAAAAGGTTTGATAAAAATATATTTGTTTAAAAATAATTAGGGTTTGCAGAATAAATGGTGAATTAGGGATGCTCTACTGTATATATAGATGAGTAAAGCCCGCATCTCACAAGCTCGCGCAAAGATGTAGATGGGAAAATATAGTTTTACCCCTGATGATTTGACGGAGTATGTTACAGATAGACGGTAGTACACGAAATTTAAGTAAAGTGTTTGTTCATATTTCAGTATTGCAAATGGTAGTTTCTAAAATATAGTAGTTCAAGTAGTATCTTCGGCAAAGTGCAGGTACATAAAATTATCATATAAGCAATATTTAGCAGTAATGTCAATTACCTGTAAATTATATTTTGATATGATAATTGTATTGAAGATTGAGATTAGGAATCGACTGTAAGCATAGTAGTAATAGCAGTAGTGGTGGTGGTAATTTTTTTTATTGAATTTTAATAGAGCCATAAATTCTAAAAGAACAATTTTTTGTATTCAAAATTTGAAAAATTAAAATTTATTTCGTGAATAGTTTGAATTTACCATTTATGATGCTAGTTGGATTTATTGTTCCCGATGCAGTAAATTTTATCTTCATTACTCAGTTTTTATCTACACATGAAACAATTTTTATTACTAAATCTTTATATAAAATCCTAGAATTTTAGATTTAAAATTTCAGGTTTCTAATTTGAATTTTTGGATTTAGGGTATTATCAAAAACCAATTCAATTTTTTTTGGTTTTGCTTATAGCTAAACCCAATTTAAAATTCATTAAATCGAATTTAGATTTTAATTTTTGGATATTTTGGTGTTGGGATAGAGATGATGAGATAATATGTCATAAGCTTTATGAGAATGCGCGTAAGGTCGTGACAGGTGTATGCTTTTGTGTTTTGGTTCTTCAGATCAGTAATCGAGTGTTTGCGATGTTTTTAACATCTGAAGCTACACATATCAGGGATGGTGTACTTGATAAGATAATTAAACAAGTAGCTTATCACTGAGTATAGATGCATGTATCCACTTTAGTGATTTTACGGCCTGGACCTGTTTCTGATTTCATGAGAGCCAAACATAATGCGAAGGATCCATTTTTTCTTGGTCGGGCAAGGGCCAAACGGGTGCTGAAGAACTTATTAAAGGTGAAGTATGGTATTGTGGTTGCTAATTTACTCATGGATATGAATGCACGTTGTGTAAAACAAAGAATATTGATCGAAGAAAATGATGTTGCTTCTTGGAATGTCATGAACTCAAGATATAGATTGCACGAAGATTCCAAGTTCAAATTTCAATGTCTCTCACAAATAGAGCAATTAAATACCTGGCCTAATGACCTCATGTTACCTTTTGGTTCTTTAGCGGGTAATCTTGTTGGGATAATTCTTTGCAGTCTGACAAGGTCATTAAAAGAGGCAGAAAATTTAATCAGTTAAATTCCATGAAAACTATTTGTTTATATTATTTTCTTTTCAAATTTAACCTAATTTTTTCCCCAATTTCAAATGACAATAAACTTTCAAAATTATGATTTCGATAATCAACTTTTCTAATTAATTAAATAATCTTGTAGTTTATTCTATTCATATATATTTACGGATAAATTCTATCTTTATTACAGATTATGCATCTTCCTATCTAAGCATATTAAGTAGTAAACGATGTTTACAAGAATAATAAAATGTGAAACATTTTTTGATTGTGAGCTTATATGTGTTTAATTTTCAAAATAGACAAATAAGCACCCTACACGAGAGTCATTAGTAATTTTATAAATTTTATTTATAATTTAATAAAAATATTGCATACAACAAGTTTATGATGTTACTATATTGTTGTTGTAATTTATAATTGTACAAAGATTTAACATATGGAAGTAAAATTTAGAAATTGAACTTGATCCTGATAACTAAGAATCGGTCAAAAGATCAATCGAAGTAGTAACAGAGACTAATCGTGATATCAGATATATTTTGATACTTTAATAACATTTTATAATATTAATTTAATTTTAAAAGTCATGCATGTAAAAAATCTTTGATTCGAGTTACTAATCACTATGTTTGCGTGCAAGAATGTAAATAATTAATTTAATGTTATACTGTGATATGAAAAAATATCAAATTAAGTTTTAAAAGTAATAATATAATATTGCACATAATATATGAAAAAAATAAAATTATGTTTTAAATGTAATTTTCATAAATGGTTAAGTTATGACACGTAGAATAATAAACACATGACTATTTTTAAAAAAATAAAAAAATTAATCTAGTTCGAGTTTATAGAGTCGAGATCAAAAAAACTCGGCTCGACTCGAGTTTTTTATCGAGCCCGAAAACGTGTTGGAACTCGAGCTCGATAACGAGTTCGAGCCGAGTCAAGCTCGAGTTGAGTTCGATCTGACTCGGTTTAAATTACACCCCTAGTTGTAAATAATGTTGCAAAGCTACAAACTGTATTTTTTATAATTTTTTTTAAAAAGTTGATATATTTAAAAAATAGTTTAAAAAACAGTATTTTTGTAAAAAAAAATAACTTTAGATATTTATGTCTTTTAAAGTACATGAATCATTCTAATAATGTAGAAAAAATTAAAAAAAAATCAATAATATATAAATTAGTTATAGTTAAATCTTTTTATAAATTGATTGTTAGTTAAAATTTATCTATTATAATATATGTATTTACATATTAATTTTTTTATTGATATCATTACTGTAACATTTTACAAAAATATTTATGCAAAAAATATTGCATAAAAGTTTAAAATCACGCTCCGAACCTAAATCTGGTCAAATACTAAATATTGTATAATTAGCATTTTAAGCAAACAAATTTTACTTGATCAAAAAATATCATTAACACACTTCTACTTGATCAAGCGTATATTGGTTAAACACGTTTTTCCGCTCTCTAGTTATTTCTTAAATCTCACACATCTTAGTAAACAAATTTTATTGTGCATTAATCGATTTCGATATGTTATAAAATTTTATTTACACACTTTTAAAGATGAATTTAGTTTATGCTATCTCATTAATATTTTATTAATAATAATTTATATTTTATTTTATTGTATAAAATTTATATAATTATTACTTTTTCCTTAAATTAAGAGATTTTTATGAGCCGCTTTCTCGTTAATTTAAAAAAAATTGTTTATAAAAAAAAATTCAATTGACGTGTTTAGGGGATAAAAATAAATTTATAATTTTGAAAAATAAATTTAAAAAAATATTTATTGAATAAAAAATTTAGGATAATATTAATATAATGTATTTAGTTTCCTCCAATAGTTGATATTTAGATATAAATTAAAATTTCTTCTAATTTTTGAAAATTGACTTGAAACTAATGTTTAGGAGAAAGGTAGGTTAAGCATTTCTTTTTTCTAATTTTTAACATTTAATAATTCAAAAAATAATGAGATTTGGAAACCGATGAGTAAAAGTGAAACGATTTTCAAAAAAAAAAATTGTAACTGCTACTTTCTTATAAATTTTGTCCCATTATTTTAAATTCAATAATTGACTCTAATTAAATATGGTTGATAACTTGATATACTAAGGTCTATATTAAGGTCCAATTTTTTTTCGAACTTTCATGATATTATCCTAAAACCCTACCCCCCATAATCCTTATCAAAACCCTTAGGTTTGCTCCATGCTCATATTTTTTATGGGATTTTCTCATACCTTTGCAATTGCGAAATAAAGTAAACATTACGTATACCTATTCTACTATAAAGTATTAAATACTTTGAATGATGTAATTGATATTTTGATTTAGTTCGAAAAACAAATTTTGCTGCCAGTAACATTACGTATACCTATTTTACTAAAAAGTATTAAATATTTTGAATGATGTAATTGATATTTTGATTTTAGTTCGAAAAATAAATTTTGCTGCCAATCAAATTATTAAAAAGTAAAATAATATGTCCAAAACAAAACCATAAAATCTAAAAACAATAAAAACAACACAACAAACATATCATAAATATAAATACATAGTTGTCACTATTTGGTATTCCATTAGCGTCTCCAAAAACCTTTTCCAATCCCATTCAGACATAAAATATTATTTTTAAAATTTTGATGTGTGGGATGAAAAATGTTTATATACGTTCGAATTTCTTCAAAGATTGTAATACAATATTTGAAAATAAAATTTATGGTAAAAGTTATGTCTTAGGGGCGTTATGGATTATTACCTTTTGTCTTTTCTATATTGGTTGAAAAATTACTCAACTAATTTGAAACAATTGCAAAATAAAGATTCTAACACAAAAAGGGATGTTGTAATTATTAACACAAAAAGTTTGAATATAAAAACCGAAGTTGTATTTATTAACAATAAAAACATAAAGAGAAATTATCAAAATACCCAACTTTTTTATTTTTTTTCAAAAATACGATCAAAAGTTGCAGATGAGGTTGCAAAAGTTGCATTTGGGGTTACAAACTAGGTTGTAACGTATTTTTGAAAAAAAATTATGCAACTTGGGTATTTTTGAAAAGAACCCAAACATAAAAAGGGAAATTGTAATTATTTAACAATAAAAATTCGAACATAAAAAGGGAAGTTGAATTTATTAACTATAAAAATATATTAAAAAAATAATTTGTAATTATTAATACTAAAAATTCGAACATAAAAATAAAAGTTGTATTTATTAACATAAAAAATTGTAAAATATTTTAAAAATTAAAAAAATAAATCGAAGTGATTTGAGAGGCACATCTCACCGCGTCCGCATTCTCCTTTGTAAACATACCGTAAAATACCGTAAAATCATGCTCCTAAATATTAATATTAATATTAATATTAATATTGATGATTAATATTAATATTTATTCTCCTTTGTAATTATTAATATTGATGATTGATGATTTTGAAATCATGCTTCTAAATTCCAAACATACCGTAAAATTCGGAAATCGAGAATTGAATTTAATTGATGATATATTCATTTAAAATTAATTAAAAAATTGGAAACTAATTGAAAGAAATAATTGAATTGCTATCGATTAAGGTTAATTGAAAAATTGAGAATTAATTAAAAGGATTAATTGGAGTTTTTATCAAAAATATATTTTAATATTGAGATATTAGTTATTACCCATCTATATTTATCGTACCATTAAGTAAATAAGTAAATTTTTTGTTAATGTACGCGTAAATTTTCTTGTTGATATGTGTTGACCAGGTTGTTCTAGGAAATGTGCCAGTTATGGTTTGTACACGTTCGTCACGCATTTTAAAACATAATTTATTTTTAAAAAATATTAAATTTTTATATAAAAAAGAAAATTTTAAAAACAAATTATGAAACTACCTTTAAAATGCACCTTAAAATGCGTGCCGAACATCCTTTGAAAAATGTTAACAATTAGAAAGGACGGAATGAATAGCTTAATAGATATATTTCATTTAGTTTTGTTAGTTTCAAAATGATGAATAAAAATGCCCATCTATTTGTTAAATTTATTTTTTGATAGGGGTCCGCTGATCAATATCTCAATAAATCTCAATAAGAAAGTGAAAGAAATGGTATAAACATGTTTATGTATCATATATTTTAATCAAAATTAATAAAATTTAAAAATAGTTGATGATTATTCAATAAATCGCATACGGGTAAAGAATAGTTGGCGATTTTCTTGTAATCACACCAGTGACAATTGGTTGCCAAAATAGTACTCCTATCTTTCAAATTATTTTTTTGTAACTTATAAAGACCATCAAGCCTTTGTATGTGCTTCGGAATTTACAGAACCAGTTGCACTTCAGCACTTATTACAGACAGGAGAAACCAGTACTTTATTGAATTGATTTATCACATATATTTTCTTGAATTGCATGAGTACATATATAGCAATTGTCTCTAAAATTTATTGTCTACTGGTGCACTCAACTTTTTCTACAGTCCTTAGCAAAAAAAAAAAGAAAAAGAAAGAAACTGTTTCTATTATTCATATACTATTTCTATTAGCACATTCAAGCTATGGCATCAGCATATCTGCATATGAAGCATACAACTTCTCCACATGGATGGTATCTCCCACTTTGAGTACTATCCCTCCAACTCCATTAAGAGAGTCCTTGCTGCATACCAATCCTTGTCCAAAGTAGACCTGAAGAAAGTCATTTCGCAACTAGTTTCCGGAAGAAAAATTCAATTCAAAAAAGGAAATGAGTCGGTTTTACACCTTCCCCTGATGTTTGGTACTCAGCTCCAAGATCTTATCGGAGCGGAACTTCATCAGTGTCTCATTCGGCTCTGCCCCAGGTATCCCATTTTCTTGGTTGACTAGAGGTACCTGAAAAGTATAATAAAGTTAACAAACTAAATGGAACTTTGCAGCAAGAATATGTTGCTTGAAATGATACCAAACAAAAAACCGACTATCAAGCTTAATTTTTGAAAAGGATGCTGAACTTGCATATGTTAATATTCCCTTGCTTATAGAAGGAAACATAATACTAATGCAGAATGTGGTTGCTTGATCATATACAAGGATAAACAACTTGTCCAGTGGGTACAATCTTTAGGGTGCAGTTTAACCTTGCAGCGGGGGCATAACTGGATGCTTATGAAAGTCAAGTTGTTTATTTTGATCTCCTTCCACAAGTCCTCAGCAAATGGTTCACAGCCATCGATGAATATGCTGTAACATACAAGGGTTATTTAGAGTATATATTACAGCTTTAAAATAAGGCATAAACCCAAAGACGATGATACATTATTATTCGGAAACCGGATTGAATAGGATATACAACAAAGATCTATAACAAAGTTAAACCCAAAAGTTTAAATCACCTGGGTCGGAAACGATTAACGGGTAGAGGCTCCTCCAGCTGATTATTAAGTGCATCTAAAGATCCCTGCATAAAATATTTATACCAATATCAAGCACCAGCGCTGCATGAATATACATAATTTACCAAAACTAACTGTTTAAGTAACCTGGGAAAGCATCAGAAATTGGAACTGGTCGGTAAACACAAGATCATATCCAGGAGTAGAAGCATAAGTGGGCAGAGACCTGGAGTCATACTCTGTATGACCGAAAGTCAATCAGTTTAGACAGCGATTAATTTGTACAGTATTGTTCTATTTAAAATACACTTTAGTCTAGAGAAATGGTGATGCCATGTAGCAAACCAACTACACATGCAACATATACTTGGTTCCTTAGGCTGAAGTATGGACTTTAACTTCGAGCAGAGGAAATTTATTAAGCAAAGAAAACCTTGCTCATTTGTTAGGAAATGATGAAAGAGACTCTTGAACTTTTTGTGCTAACCAATATCGTACCAAAAACTTTTTTACTAAAAGACACCAGAAATTGAGCACTACCTTCATTGAATCGCACTAGACGACTGGGTTTGCCAATAAAATGAGAGAACCATTTTGATGCCTCTGCTCCTTCATCCAAGACAGAGCCTGTCCACTCCCACACTGTAACTCCATCAGATTTTTCACACGGTTTGCTTAATGACACATTCAGCTCATCCATTCCAGGTGCCCTGATCAGTGATCACTATGGGGGAAGATCCAGCACTAAAACAAGTCATTGTCTTGTTTCTCTTATATGGTACAAAAAATATATAGTTTTTTACCTCCAGAAATAGCAAATTGCAGAGGTTACAGAATTTAAAAAGTTGAATAAACATCAAATGATGTAGAGAACATAGTTGCCAGTTGACATTATTACATAAACATTACCCAGATAAGAGCTCTTGGTAGGCTTCCAACCAACGGAGAATGCCTCACTCGGCAGCTCCACTTCCACTAAAGCAAGCCTAGGTTCTACTCTTTGAGTACATGCCCTGCCCTTTGAATTGATGACCATCCAGTGTCTATCCCACAGAAATCCTGTACGAGCAAAAATAACCATAATTGCTTGCAAACACTCTTTTGCGACAAACATCAACTTTGTGTTTCCTTTATATCAATATTAGTAAACTTTGCAAGTGTAGATGCACAAAAAAATTACAACATAGAGCTACTGGACAGAAGAATATATAAATCATATTAAGTGATCTGTACTCTAATTTTTACATAATTCTATCATGCTAATCATCATATCAAAGTATAACTGGTTAAATATACAAGAAATAACACCAGGTTAATGTAGGGACAATAGGTGCTTTCCAAATATTTTAATTCTTTACTAAAAGGGTCAGTAGCGTAATGGTGAAGATATTACAGGCTCTGAATTCTATGGTGCACAAGAAAATTGTTTACTCGTATTCTGTTTTATTTTACCTGATCCTGCAGATCAGTTTCTGTCCCCAATGGTCAGATTCATAAAGAAAGCGTCAAGCACAGAGGGTAGAATCCTAATTCTGTATTCTGATCAAGTGATCATGCTCCCCAAATTAAAGTAAATTTTGTTGTAATTCTAATTTTTTTTCTTCAGAGTAATTAAAAGGAAAAGGAAAAACACTTCCCCAACCATACATAAAGTCAAGAAACACATCGTGAACCAGTGATCAAAAAGTTTAGTTAACAATATACAAAAGTAACCACCAGACTTGTTAAGTTTTATTCAGTTATCAAATCAACAAGCTTAATTTACTAGAAGTAGCAAAATCTTTAAAAAAAAACTAAAATTATACCTTTCTATTGCTAACATCTCATGAAGAAACAACAACAAAGTAGTCAAAGAATGCTTCAGGAAATGAAAAATACTAAAACTACCTAATCAAATACCACATAATAACCTACACACACACAGTGGCGGAACCAGGACTGACCCCCTTCTAGCCTTGCCTGAGTTACGGAAATTAAATAATCAATCTTGGCAGAATTTTGAAAACTAGAAAAAAAAATTAGCCCCAGTTAATATTGTAGTTATATTTCAGTCATGGCTGATTCGGATCGCAGTTCAGCCCCAGGTGCACACACCAGCACAAACACACACACACATAAAGAATGCTTCAAGAAACAGAAAAAAAAATGTACTTGAAAGGAATGATACCAGTGGGGGCATGTTGGAGTTATTTAAACAATATTCAGCTATATTCACGTGGACATCTACCTGGCGCTCAGTTGCTTAGCTGGATAGTTAGTTAGTGATTTAGTTTGTTATTTCCCGCTCTCTCTGTACATATATAAACATTGTTCATTTCCAAGTTGTAACTAACTCTTTCAGTAATCAATCAATGTTCATAGTCTTTTCTTTATTTCTTCTTCTTGAATCTTGTTGAAGCTCATCTGTGAAATCTATGGCTTAACCAAATATAACATGGTATCAAAGCGGTAAGATCTGCCGTTCATCATCGTCTTCATCGAGAATCTGTGATCGTCATCTCTCCGTTGAATTGACCGTCGATCATGTTCTCCGTCACCGTGCTTTATTGTTATCATCTTCTTCGCGATGTCTTCTATCATCTCCATCGTCATCGTCGAATTGAAGCTTCGTTAATCTAAGTTTGTTCTTCCGCAATTTCTTTTAGCTTTCTGTTCATTCTTCATAATATTTTGTGATTGTGCGTTTATACTATATTGAAGATCTGTTTGTGATTGCTTTCTGTGAAATCAGCGTTATATACATTGATTTTGTTGATCATTTCTTCAGAAAATTCTTATACACTCTATCTGTTTGTTCTTTTGTTTCAAAGAATTTTCATCATTAACTTTGTCACTGTTTTCATCGATTCTTTTATCATGACTAATGCTTCAAATTCACATTCTCTTCATACTCAAAATCCATCTCAAACTCGTGATACTCAATCTCATTCTACTGATCGTTTTATTGCTTCAACTCATGATCAAGATAATCCTCTACATTTACAATCATCTGACAGTCCTGGTATGAAACTAGTTAGCGAGGTGTTTGATGGCACTGGATTTAGCAACTGGAAACGTTCTATGTTAATTGCTCTCTCTGCTCGTAATAAACTCTGTTTTGTTGATGGATCACTTCGTAAGCCTGATCTAAGTCACACTTCCCATAAAAGCTGGTCTAGATGCAACGATATAGTTATTTCGTGGATTCTTGGAGCTTTATCTAAATCTATAGGAAGAAGTGTTATCTACTCTAACTCTGCACAAGAAATATGGAAAGAATTGGATGAACGCTATGGTGTCTCTAATGGAGCACAGTTATTTGGTTTACACAAAGAACTTACTGAAGTATCTCAAGGCACCACAAACATTGCAGATTATTTCACTAAAATCAAGATGTTATGGGATGACATTGATTCACTATGTTTAATTCCAGTTTGCTCTTGTGGTTGTACTTGTGGTGCATCTCAGAAATTGTCAAAATTTCAACAAGATCAGAGAGTTATTCAGTTTTTAATGGGTCTAAATGATTCCTACAGTGTCATGAGAGGTTCAATCCTTATGAACTCTCCCTTGCCTTCCATTGGTCAAGTTTATAGCCTCTTATTGCAAGAAGAATCTCAAAGAGAAATTCACTCTAGTGGACATTTCTTATCAGATTCTGCATCCTTAAATGCCAATTCTCACAGATCTTCATCTACTCAGTTTTCTAAGAAAAATGTGGACAACAAGAAATCTTCTGTGCACTGTAACTATTGCAAGAAGCCTGGCCATCTTATTGACAAGTGTTATAGGCTTCATGGATTTCCAACAGACTTCAAGTTTACAAAGAATAGAAAATTTGCTGCACATGTTGAAGCACCAGATATTCAGACTCAGTCACAGTGTTCACAATCTGATACAGTTTCTAACTCTTCTGTTTCAAATGCAACAGGACTTTCACCAGATCTTTGTTCACAGCTTATAGCCCTTCTCAAAAATGCCTCTTCTGGTCAGAACACAGAAGCATCAGCTTCATCTGCTAATTTTGCTGGTAACATCTCCACTTTACCTCATAACTTGAATCATTCATATTCAACTTGGATTATAGATAGTGGTGCCAGTGACCACATGTGTTTTTCTAAAGACTTGTTTTCTGAACTTCATACTCTTTCTAATCAATTGACTATTTCTTTGCCTAATGGTCAAATTGTTTACATTACACATTCAGGTCATGTTCCACTTTCCTCTAACATCATTCTCACTGATGTTCTTTATGTTCCTCACTTTAAATTCAATCTTCTTTCCATTAGCAAACTGACACATCAACTAGGAGGTGTGGTCATGTTTACTAATGATTATTGCTACTTGCAGGGCTCTTCTCTGAAGAAGCCACTGGCTCTTGGTAAATCTCAAAGAGGCTTGTACATTTTCCCTCCTTCTGACAAACAGGCCCTTGTTTCTCCTATTGCTGCACTATCTTCTGTTTGTAATAAAGATGCAATGGTCTGGCATACCAGACTAGGACATCTTCCTTTATCCAAACTCAAATCTGTTTCTCCTTGTAATTTTGATTCTGTTGATACTCAGAAAATTTTAACTTGTGAAGTTTGTGCTAAGGCTAAACAACACAGGTTACCTTTTCCTCATAGTCAAATTCATAGTAGTAAACAGTTTGAACTTGTTCATGTTGACATTTGGGGTCCTTATCATACCCCAACCTACAATAAATATAAATACTTCATTACTTTAGTTGATGATTTCACTCGTGCAACTTGGACTCATTTACTTACTTGTAAAAGCAATGCTTTTCCTGTTGTTAAGTACTTTGTTGCTATGGTAGAGAATCAGTTTCATAGCCATGTTCAAACTATCAGAACTGATAATGCCCTTGAATTAGGTCTTAGCAAAGAAGCTACTGCTTTCTTTCTTTCTAAAGGTATCTTACATCAAACCTCTTGTCCACACACACCACAACAAAATGGTGTTGTGGAAAGAAAACATAAACACCTACTTGAAACTTCTAGAGCTCTTTTGTTCCAATCTAATCTTCCTATCCAGTATTGGGGTGAATGTGTGCTAACCTCTACTTACCTAATAAATCGATTTCCCTCAAAAGTATTGAAAGGTTCATCTCCATATGAATTGTTGTTTGGTTTTGCACCAATTTACACACATTTGAGACCTTTTGGTTGCTTAGCTTATATTACTGATCCTAAACCACATAAAGATAAATTCTCTCCTAGAGCACATACATGTGTTTTTCTAGGATATCCTTATGGCAAAAAGGCCTATAAATTTTTGAACCTGTCTACCAATACAATTCAAGTATCCAGAGATGCTGTTTTTTATGACACCATATTTCCTTTTGTCAAAACTACCACTACTGATTTCATTCCACTTTCTTTACCTGATTCTCAAATACTCTCAGATTCTCAAGTCATACCAACCAGATCAGTTATATCAGATATGCAAGATATACCAGACATACCTCAAAATTCCTCTCAAAATTCCTCTGTTCATGCTGACAATTCACCTCCTTCCTTATCTGTTTCTAATGAAAATTCACACACATCAGAATCAGATTTAATAGTCAAAAAATCTTCTAGAATTCACAAATTACCAAGCTATCTCGATGATTATGTTCATTCTTGTGCATGTTCAGATTCTGTTTGTTCTTGTACTTTATCATCTCTCTGTCAAACAAAGTCTTCACATCAATCTTCATCTATTACTTGTTGTAATGTCAATACCATTCAATCTATGCCTCCTATTATAGAACCAACATCTTATGAAGCAGCCATCTTGTACCCTGAATGGCAACAAGCTATTGCTTCTGAATTTTCTGCCCTGGAAGCTAACAATACTTGGTCTATTGTCCCTTTACCTCCTGGCAAGAAAGCTATTTCTTGTAAATGGGTATTCAGAATCAAACATCATGCTGATGGTTCTGTGGAAAGGTATAAAGCAAGATTAGTAGTTAAGGGTTTTACTAAAAAACAGGGTATAGACTACACTGAAACTTTCTCTCCAGTAGTGAAAATGACAACCATTAGAACTTTAGTAGCAACTGCTATTAAAAAAGGTTGGGAAATGTATCAGTTAGATGTTAATAATGCATTTTTACATGGAGATCTGCATGAGACAATTTATATGAAACCTCCACCTGGTTTGCATCTTGATGATCCTTCTTTAGTTTGTCTTCTTCAGAAGTCTTTATATGGGTTAAAACAGGCCTCCAGAGAATGGTATTCCAAACTTGGTTCAGTTTTACTCACTAGAGGATATGTTTTGTCTAAAAACGATCCATCTTTGTTCTATAAAAAGGAAGGATCTTCTGTGGTTTTTCTGGCTGTCTATGTGGATGACATACTTATGGTTGGTAATAACAACTCAGAAATTTCTTCTCTCAAGGCTTATTTGGACTCTGTTTTCAGAATCAAAGATTTAGGTTCTTTACACTATTTTCTGGGCTTGGAATTTAACAGAGTTCCTTCTGGCATGGTTATATCTCAAAGGAAGTTTACTCTGGATTTATTATCTGAATTTGATTGTCTTGATGCTTCTCCTGTTACTAGTCCTTTGGATGTTAATACAAAGTTATTTCCTGATAAAGGTACCTTATATTCTGATGCTTACAAATATAGGAAATTAGTTGGCAAATTGAATTTCCTTACCCACACCAGGCCTGATATATCTTTCAGTGTTCAACACCTTAGTCAGTTCATGTCTTCCCCCAGACAACCACATTGGGATGCTGCTATACATGTTCTTAGATATATTAAAAAGGATCCTTATCAAGGTTTATTCTATAGTTCTGCTCCTTCTTTTGGAATTGATGCTTATTGTGATGCAGACTGGGCTGCTTGCCCTAACACTAGAAAGTCTGTTAGTGGGTTTGTTGTATTCTTAGGTGATAGCTTAATTTCTTGGAAGTCAAAGAAACAACATACTGTTTCTTTATCTTCAGCTGAAGCAGAATATCGTTCTATGAGAAGACTTACTGCAGAATTATCTTGGTTGTCTAGACTCTTGCATGATTTTGATGTCCCAAATATCACACCTATTCCTGTTAAAAGTGATAGTCAAGCTGCTATTTACATTGCCAGAAACCCTGTATATCATGAGAGGACTAAACACATTGATTCAGACTGTCATTTTGTTCGAGAAAAATTGTGTTCAGGTCTAATATCTCTGTCCTATACTCCTACTGTTCATCAGCTAGCAGATGCTTTAACCAAACCTCTTTCTGGCATACAACATCATAGTATTCTTGGCAAGTTGGGTGTACTTTCCTTACCCTCCAACTTGAGGGGGGGTGTTGGAGTTATTTAAACAATATTCAGCTATATTCACGTGGACATCTACCTGGCGCTCAGTTGCTTAGCTGGATAGTTAGTTAGTGATTTAGTTTGTTATTTCCCGCTCTCTCTGTACATATATAAACATTCTTCATTTCCAAGTTGTAACTAACTCTTTCGGTAATCAATCAATGTTCGTAGTCTTTTCTTTATTTCTTCTTCTTGAATCTTGTTGAAGCTCATCTGTGAAATCTATGGCTTAACCAAATATAACAGGGCAATGGGTGCTTGAGAAACAGAAATCCCACGGCAGGATTTGACGGGGTATATAAAGATCGATTCTATTCTTGCTGCTCCTACTGCCATCTTTGTATTTGTTGCACTAAGTTAATCTGCAGTTGATGTACTAGATGTTCAGAGAAAGAGAGAGCTCTGTTTTGTTTTAGTTCTTGTGAGATACTAAAGTTGGAAAAATGTTGCTTTGGTCATATTTGCATCAGTTCAGTAAGCTTACACTATCTGACAGAAGATGTTGTGATTGTACGTTAGGTAGATAACGTGCAACACATTCTCTCTAAAAGATTAAGATAATAAGATCAGGGTAGTGAAGAAAGATTCCTTTTCTCCTTTTTTGCAAAATAAAATTGAATTTTGAAACATATTATCTTTTAGAAATACTTTTAGTCGAATTTGCTGTCATTAAATCTAGCTTGACCAAAATTTCAATCGTATAAACTACATTATATAATAGATAAGGTCCTTATCTAGTGATGAAGACTAATCTTATATACGATAAATCACAGGTTCAATTCTTGAACGATATCTAATAATAGAAAAAAGAAAAATATAACGTTACACTTATAAATATTTATGTACAACAATATACATTTCAACATTCTGTAAATAATCTGGAAGTAATATACATCACTGAACATGTACGATACTTCAATTATTACCAACTTTAGTCATAATTTATTAGAATTACATAATGACAATCCACCGGTTACACTTCAGCACACATATTATCATTAAAAATTAATGAAATAATCTAAAGTAATTTTACCATAAAATTAAATTTATCCAAAATAATTCTACTGTAAAATCAAATTCAAATAAAGTTTTTTGTTTAAATTTTAAGTGTTAAATCCTTATAAAGTTAATATATCATTAGTATTCTACATTAGAATCAAATTTTTATGTTTTTAAAAAATTTATTTATAGTTTATTGATGAAATTCTACGATGGAATCAATAGTTCTTTCCGAGACTCTCATAAGAAGGTTCTTTATGGAACAATGGCCAACATATTGCTTATCACAAACGGGAGAAACTTGTACTCCCTCTGTCCCAACGAATTGTTTACGTTTGGGAAAGAGGGCTCGACACGCATTTTAAGGCTCCGATTAAGTATAGTCTCATAATTTATTTTTTAATTTTTTTTTCTGTTGAATAAATATTTAATGTTTAAATTTCTATTCAAAAAAAAATTTAAGAATAAGTTATGAAAATATACTTTGTATACACCTTAAAATACGTGCCAAGCAGTGTTGAAAAAGTGTAAAGAAATGAGTGGGACGGAGAGAGTACTTCATTAGATTTTTTTTTGTTGCTATTTTTCATATATTGTAAATGTGCATGACTGGATACTTAGAACATAATTCAAGCTATGTCACTAGCATATGAAGCAAGAGTAATGCTAGGTGCATAGAAAATATGTACAAAAAAATTTATGGAATGAGTTGGATTCCATCAATGAATGTTTTTATTGGTTGTTATTAATGTGAATGTAGGGGACTAATAAGTTATAATCAATTAAATTGAGACAGTTATCATTTTTTAAATTTTATATAACTCTATCATTTTCCATGAAGCAAACACCTTCTCCACATGAATGGTATCTCCCACTTCGAGTATCATCCCTCCAACGCCATCAAGGGAGTCCTTGCTGGAGAGCAAACCTTGTCCAAAGTAGACCTTAAGAAAATCATTTCACAACTAGTTTCAGGAAATAAATTCAATTCACATGAAAGAAATGAATAAGTCCTAGAGCTTAACATGTCCGTTGTCCCTGTTGTCTCGTACTCAGTTGCGAGATTTATCAGATCGAAACTAAGGATATTCCGTTCTCTTGGTTGATTAAAGGTATCTGAAAAGTATTAAAAAGTCTGCATAAACTAAATGGAACTCCTGCAGTCTGCAGCAAGAATATGTTGCAGTAAATGATACTCCTTTTGTCCTTCTCATTTATTTACAAATGAGTTGTAATATGCACTTTAATCTCAAGAACACACGAAGAACTTATGAAAATATGCAAATTTCTATATGTTAGTGAACTTGAAATCGAAAATTTTCATCACATGTGTTCTTGTAATCACTCCTAGATTAACATATCAAAATTTCACTTCAATCCGTGAAGTTTCGATTTTCCACGTCAGTGTTGACTAACATCCGTTAGTCAAAATCAGATGGAAGGACCCAAATCAAATTTTTTGAAAGTTAAGGTATCAAACAATTGGGTTTTATAGTACAGGGACCTAGATCATAAACGGACTATAGTTCAGGGATGAATGAATTAATTTTCCATTTTTTATAGGCTTAATGACCTTTTAACCCTCAAAGTTTCCACCAAAATACCCATCAGCCCTTACTGTTTCAAAACGTTCCTTTTGACCCTCCAAGTATCCGTAAAGGTCCAATTAGCCCTTATACCGGATAGGAAATGGTGAGTTTGGGTGACTTTTGGTTCGTTTTAATCGGTTTCTAGCCGGAATTTTGCTGTATTGTTGTTGTGTCGATTAAAACGAACCAACAATCACCCAAACTCATCATTTCCTATACTGGTATAAGGGCTAATTGGACCTTTACGGATACTTGGAGGGTCAAAAGGAACGTTTTGAAACAGTGAGGGCTGATGGGTATTTTGGTGGAAACTTTGAGGGCTAAAAGGCCATTAAGCCTTTTTTATATTATAAAACTTTACTATTTTGGATAAATTTTGAAATGTAAAAAATTGAAAACGACATCCCAAAAAGGAAAGTACAAAGAAATGAGAGGTACAAAAAAAGGACCAAACAAGCGGCAATCAACTATCAAGCTGAATTTTAAGAAAAGGATGCTAAACCTATTTTGGGCCCGTTTGGCTTACCATAAAATAAGTAACTTATAGTCTAAAGTGATAAGTGTAATATAAGTGATAAGTAAATCACATCTTATAAGTCAGTAAAGTGTTTGGTAAATCAGAACTTAGAACCTATAAATCAGTAGAGTGTTTGGTAAATCAGAACTTATAAGTTAACTTTTTTTTATTATTCTCAAAATATTTATTTTTTAATATATATCAATGGATATCAATGGATAGATCTCGATGAGTAGAGAAATTTGATATATACATATCAATTTTCTAATGAACGGATAAAAAAATATATGATTTTGAAGATTTGAAGGATATTATATATTGCGTGTATCGAGAAATAAGAATAAGCTGAAAGTTGAATGTTAGGATTTCTAATTTCCAACTTATTTCCAAAAAGCTAGCAAATAGGCCCTCCAGCTTATTTTGCCAAACAAAGGCTGTTTGCCAAACACCCACTTTATGGCATATTTTAGAAAGATCTTGATAGGAGTTGATAAATACTACCTACTGACTTTTCGAAGGAATCTTTTGTGGAAAATATAGTACTTTGATTATCCTACGTACAAAAGCGAAAACAGGATTGAGGAACCAAGATCAAGCACTAAAATAAGTCCATGTCTTATTTCCAATATAAGGTGCAAAATATATAGTTTTTTACTTCCAGAAATAGTGAACTGCAAAAGTTACAAAATCCACTAAATAGTATAAACATCAAACGATATAGTTTCTCCAAATATAATTGCCAATTAACATTCTTACATTAATTAACCTTACCCAGATAAGAGCTCTTGGTAGGCTTCTGATAACTCCCACGACTGATTAGAGGCTTCCGATCACTGTTCCGGGATGTTTCACCTGAGTTTGGGTGCCTGCAAAACAATGCTTGCCCGGGGGTGGTGGCCGTCAAGCACCTCCGGTGTAAGAATCAGTAATCGGAAGAATCAGTAATCGGAAATAATAATAATCAAGCTGGTAAGAGTGTATCTGTTTGTAAGGGGAGAGATTCTGTAGTTTTGTGCCTTTGTATATGAAAGTTGTGTGTGTCTTACCTGTGTGTAGAATGGGGGTATTTATAGGCTGAGCCTTCCATTCACTGGCAGCCGCAAAAGCTACAGTGAGCCACTAAAGCTACATTGACCGAATTTCTTACATTTGTAGGATGCTGCCCGCATATGGACTTGTGAGTTGTAGGATGTCGTATGTAAACGTACCAAGTACGTGAGCTTTTGTAAGTAGCACTTCTTTGTTGCCCACCAGGGGACTTAGACTTTGTTGGTTGTTTGCCCACCAGGGGACTTAGACTTTGTTGGTTGCCTGCCCACCAGGGGACTTAGAATTTGTTGGTTGCTTGCCCACCAGGGGTCTTAGACTTTGTTGGTTGCTTGCCCACCAGGGGACTTAGACTTTGTTGGTCGCTTGCCCACCAGGGGACTTTAGACTTTGTTGATTGCTTTTGTGTGTATGTTGCTATTGTAGGTTGTAAGCGTACCAAGTTGTAGGCCATGTATTGGGTTAATTCCCTGTGTTGTCGGTGGTGGCCACCACTGACTCGAGGGACCTGACCCTTCGCATTTGCACATTTGGTTGCTTAGTTGCATGATGTAAGTTGTAAGTTGCACGATGTGAGTTGCTTGATATGAGTTGTTGCCCGTTAGGGATTTGTAGGTTGTATGTCCGTTTGACAGCGGACAACGGGCTCTTTGACAGCGGGCTCGATGTTGAATGTTGTAAGAGTTGAATGCTCATTTAATTGACGACGAACATTTTGTTGTCAGCGGACATTTTGTTGTCCGCGGGCTTTTTGACAGCGGACATTTTGTTGACAGCGGGCTTTTTGACAGCGGACATTTTGTTTACAGCGGGCTCGATGTTGAATGTTGTAAGAGTTGAATGCTCATTTGATTGACGGCGAACATTTTGTTGTCAGCGGACATTTTGTTGTCAGCGGACATTTTGTTGACAGCGGGCTTTTTTACAGCGGGCTCGATGTTGAATGTTGTAAGAGTTGAATGCTCATTTGATTGACGGCGAACATTTTGTTGTCAGCGGACATTTTGTTGTCAGCGGACATTTTATTGACATCGGGCTTTTTGACAGCGGACATTTGGCGTCGGCGGGCTTTTTGATAGCGGACATTTTGTTGACAGCGGGCTCTCATATGTTGGTTTGCTCAGCGGTAAGATGGTAGAGCAGGTGGAGGCTTTTCTTAAGGAAAAAGCCCCCTCCTTCTAGCGCCAAATGATAACTCCCACGGCTGATTAGAGGCTTCCGATCACTGTTCCGGGATGTTTCACCTGAGTTTGGGTGCCTGCAAAACAATGCTTGCCCGGGGGTGGTGGCCGTCAAGCACCTCCGGTGTAAGAATCAGTAATCGGAAATAATAATAATCAAGCTGGTAAGAGTGTATCTGTTTGTAAGGGGAGAGATTCTGTAGTTTTGAGCCTTTGTATATGAAAGTTGTGTGTGTCTTACCTGTGGGTAGAATGGGGGTGTTTATAGGCTGAGCCTTCCATTCACTGTGGCCTACGTGGCAGCCGCAAAAGCTACAATGAGCCACTAAAGCTACAGTGACCGAATTGCTCAGAATGTGTCTACTACAGTAGTAAAGTGCAAGTGGGGGACAAACCTTACCTCGAGCCATGTACCAGCATGCTTTCTGACATGCTACAGTAGTAAAGTGCAAGTGGGGTGTCTTGTCATGACTTTTATGCTTTATGTGCTTTATGCACGCAAGTGGGTGTAACATATTTGTGGTATATATCAGCTTCCAACCATCGGAGAATGCCTTACTTGGCAGCTCCACTTCCACTAAAGCAAGCTTAGTTTCTACTCCTTGAGTAGATGACCTCCCCTTCAAATTGATAACCATCCAGTGTCTATCCCACAGAAATCCTGTACAAGCAAAAGTAGCTATGATTGCTTGCAAACACTCTTTTTTCCGACAAACATCAACTTCATCGTTCCATTATATCCAAGTAAAATGCAGCATTAGTGTAGTAACGTAGATGCACAATAAAATTACGAGAACATAGCTACTGGCTACTGCCTATTGCACAGAAGACTATATCAAAGTGTGGCATCTCTTTGTGATGTTAATCATCATATCAAAGTGTAACTGATCAAATCCATGAGCAAATTACACAAGGTTAGTGTAGCCACACTAGCCACACAAGGTAAATAGTTGTATTGGTGTAGATATCACAGGTTCCAAATTCTAAGGTTCAGAAGTAAAATAAATCTCATTTAACTATCTCAAGTTGTTTAACTCAACTTCTACCCTGATTCTGCCGATCATGTTCTGTCCTAAAAAGCCAGATTCATAAAAATTAAATAAAATTCAAGCTTCCGCTAGCTGTTATCGTTTTCCAGCCCTGCAAATTTGGCACAACCATACAAACCAGAGGGTTTACTTTATATTTAATTTAGAGTTAATAAAAAGAAGGAATAAACACTTTTCTCCAACCCTACATAAATTCAAAGAACTTTTTGTGAATCATTGATCAAAATTTTAGTTTACATTACGCAAAATATACCACTACAGTTGCAAATTCTTGTCGAATTTGAAATCAACTAGCTTGGTTCACTAATAAAGTAGCAAAATTTTACAATTATTATGATCCTTAATTGCTAACATCTCATGAACAAACACAACAATCAATGAGAAATGCAAATAAGAGCATGCAAATTTTAAAAAAATTAAAATTAAAAGAACTAATTATATACAGTTGGGCATCTTGGAAGCTTTGTTGTGGCTTAGTGATCTGCCAAACCATCCCATCACTGTGGAATCTGATTCAATGCTGAGTGTCCATGTTGTTAACAAAGCGGAGCATAAACAGTTGGAGCTAGGAAACCTCATTGAGCAGTGTTGTTCTATCCTTAGAAACAAAAATGGTGTTTTAGTTGTTTTTGTTAGACTAATAGTAATATGGGTAGCTCATTCTTTAGATAGACTATCTTGTATGCTTAATAGCTTCGTTGATTTTTCGTCTCCATTATATGTATTGGAGACACTGTTAACTATGTTTGATTCTAATGAAATTCTCTTTATTCGAAAAAAGTATATTTTAATATTGAGATATTAGTTTTTATCAATCTATATTTATCGTACCATTAAGTAAATCGGTAATTTTTTTTGTTAATGTACGTGTAAATTTTCTTGTTGAAATGTGTTGACCAGGTTCTAGGAAATGTGCGAGTTTTGATTTATGCAGGTTCGTTAATAATAAATTAATAAATATATCTTATTTAGTTTTGTTAGTTTCAAAATGATGATATCGAAAATAATTTTTTTGATGATTAAAAAAAGAATGTCCATCTGTTTAGTTAAATTTATTTTTTGATAGGGGTCCGACATCTAGCAAAAAAATTAAAGAGATACATATCAACATCTCCTAAATAAAATGAGAACGATGCGGATCAATATCTCAATAAAGAAAGTGAAAGAAATGGTATAAACATGTTTATGTATCACATATTTTAATCAAAATTGATAAAATTTAAAAATAGTGATGATTATTCAATAAATTGCATACGGGTTAAAGAGTAGTTGGCGATTTTTTTGTAATCGCACCAGTGACAATTGGTTTCCAAAATAATCTTAATTTTTTTTTTTTTGCAACTTACAAAGCCCATCAAGCCTTGTATGTGCTTCAGAATTTACAGAACCAGTTTGCACTTCAGCACTTATTACAGACAGGAGAAACCAGTACTTTATTGAATTGATTTATCACATAATAGCAATTGTCTCTAAATTTTCTTGTCTACTGGTGCACTCAACTTTTTCTAAACTTTAACTGCATAACTGAATGTGAGCACATTCAAGCTATGGCATCAGCATATGAAGCAAACACCTTCTCCACATGGATGGTATCTCCCATTTTGAGTACTATCCCTCCAACTCCATTAAGAGAGTCCTTGCTGCATACCAATCCTTGTCCAAAGTAGACCTGAAGAAAATCATTTCGCAACTAGTTTCCGGAAGAAAAATTCAATTCAAAAAAAGGAAATGAGTCAGTTTTACACCTTCCCCTGATGTTTGGTACTCAGCTCCAAGATCTTATCAGAGCGGAACTTCATTAGTGTCTCATTCGGCTCTGACCCAGGTATCCCATTTTCTTGGTTGACTAAAGGTACCTGAAAAGTATAATAAAGTTAACAAACTAAATGGAACTTTGCAGCAAGAATATGGTGCATGAAATGATACCAAAAAACAAAAAAACGACTATCAAGCTTAATTTTTGAAAAGGATGCTGAACTTGCATATGTTAAAATTCTCTTGCTTATAGAAGGAAACATAATACTAATGCAGAATGTGGTTGCTTGATCATATACAAGGATAAACAACTTGTCCAGTGGGTACAATCTTTAGGGTGCAGTTTAACCTTGCAGCGGGGGCATAACTGGATGCTTATGAAAGTCATGTTGTTTATTTTGATCTCCTTCCACAAGTCCTCAGCAAATGGTTCACAGCCATCGATGAGTATGCTGTAACATACAAGGTTTATTTAGAGTATATATGATAGCTTAAATATGAGGCATAAACCCAAAGAAGATGATACATTATTATTCGGAAACTGGTTTAAATAGGATATACAACAAAAGATCTATAACAAAGTTAAACCCAAAAGTTTAAACCACCTGGGTCGGAAACGATTAACGGGTAGAGGCTCCTCCAGGTGATTATTAAGTGCATCTAAAGATCCCTGCATAAAATATCTATACCAATATCAAGCATTAGCGCTGCATAAATATACATAATTTACCTAAACTAACTGTTTAAGTAACCTGGGAAAGCATCAGAAATTGGTACTGGTCGGTAAACACAAGATTATATCCAGGAGTAGGAGCATAAGTGGGCAGAGGCCTGGAGTCATACTCTGTATGACCGAGAGTCAATCAGTTTAGACCGCGATTAATTAGTATTGTTCTATTTAAAATACACTTTAGTCTAGAGAAATGGTGATGCCATGTAGCAAATGAAGAATCAGTGTTTATCTAATCATTTTACAACATAAATTCCAAGAAATCTCGAGCATTTTAAACACTTCTTTCGTAGAATTGTAGCTACTTAGATAAGACAAGACCAAACACACCCTGACAAGATTTATTAGAAGAGAAAACCAGCGCTACTACACATGCAACATATACTTGGTTCCTTAGGCTGAAGTATGGACTTTAACTTCAAGCAGAGGAAACTTATTAAGCAAAGAAAACCTTGTTCATTTGTTAGGAAATGATGAAAGAGACTCTTGAACTAATTAGCAAAAAAAAAAAGAAAGAGACTCTTGAACTTTTTGTGCTAACCAATATCCTATAAAAAAAATTCTACTAAAAGACACCAGAAATTGAGCACTACCTTCATTGAATCGCACTAGACGACAAGGTTTGCCAATAAAATCAGAGAACCATTTTGATGCCTCTGCTCCTGTTAGGAGTTGTCCCACATCGATTGTGGGAGGGACAGATTGCTAGTTAATAAGCAGCCAGATTAACTCCATTAGTATGAGGCCTTTTGGGAGTTATCCAAAAACAAATCCGTGCGGGTTCGGCCCAAAGCGGACAATATCATACTAATGTGGAGTTAAGGCTCGCTTAGCAAGCCCAACAAGTGGTATCAGAGCTTCAGGTTATAACGGTCCATAACGATCTCAATGGGTTCCAGAATGGATCCAGGAAGAGGCAGATGGGCTAACCCGGATTGGGCTTAAGGGGGAGCAGGTGGGCCTTCCAGTATGGGCCTAGGGGGAGCCAGATGGCCAGGAACTTCCAGTATGGATCAAGGGGAGCAGATCACACAGAATGGAGGCAGATTCGACAGGTGTCGAGCCCGATGTGTGAAGGGGGAGATTGTTAGGAGTTGTCCCACATCGATTGTGGGAGGGACAGATTGCTAGTTAATAAGCAGCCAGATTAACTCCATTAGTATGAGGCCTTTTGGGAGTTATCCAAAAACAAATCCGTGCGGGTTCGGCCCAAAGCGGACAATATCATACTAATGTGGAGTTAAGGCTCGCTTAGCAAGCCCAACAGCTCCTTCATCCAAGACAGAGCCTGTCCACTCCCACACTGTAACTCCATCAGATTTTTCACACGGTTTGCTTAATGACACCTTCAGCTCATCCATTCCAGGTGCCCTGATCACTATGGGGAAGATCCAGCACTAAAACAAGTCATTGTCTTGTTTCTCTTATATGGTACAAAAAATATATAGTTTTTTACCTCCAGAAATAGCAAATTGCAGAGGTTACAGAATTTAAAAAGTTGAATAAACATCAAATGATGTAGAGAACATAGTTGCCAGTTGACATTATTACATAAACATTACCCAGATAAGAGCTCTTGGTAGGCTTCCAACCAACGGAGAATGCCTCACTCGGCAGCTCCACTTCCACTAAAGCAAGCATAGGTTCTACTCTTTGAGTACATGCCCTGCCCTTTGAGTTGATGACCATCCAGTGTCTATCCCACAGAAATCCTGTACGAGCAAAAATAATCATGATTGCTTGCAAACACTCTTTTTGCGACAAACATCAACTTTGTGTTTCCTTTATATCAATATTAGTAAACTTTGCAAGTGTAGATGCACAAAAAATTACCAGAACATAGAGCTATTGGACAGAAGAATATATAGATCATATTAAGTGATCTATACTCTAATTTTTACATAATTCTGTCATGCTAATATACAAGAAAATAACACCAGGACCAGGTTAATGTAGCCACAATAGGCGTTTTCCAAAATAATTTAATTTTTTTACTAAAAGGGCCAGTAGTATAATGGTGAAGATATCACATGCTCTGAATTCTATGGTGCATAAGAAAATTGTTTACTCGTGTTCTGTTTTATTTTACCCGATCCTGCAGATGAGATTCATAAAGAAAGCGTCAAGCACAGAGGGTAGAATCCTAATTTTGTATTCTGATCATGCTCCCCAAATTAAAGTAAATTTTGTTATTCTAATTTTTTTTTCTTTAGAGTAATTAAAAGGAAGAGGAAAAACACTTTCCCCAACCATACATAAAGTCAAGAAACACTTCGCGAACCAGTGATCAAAAATTTTAGTTAACAACAGATAAAAGTTACCACCAGACTTGTTAAGTTTTATTCAATTATCAAATCAACAAGCTTAATTTACTAGAAGTAGCAAAATCTTTTAAAAAAATTTGAATTATACCTTTCTATTGCTAACATCTCATGAACAAACAACAACAAAGTAGTCAAAGAATGCTTCAAGAAATGTAAAATACTAGAACTACCTAATCAAATACCACATAATAACCTACACACACACAGTGGCGGAACCAGGTCAGGGCCGACCCCGTTCTAGCCTTGCCTGAGCTTCGAAACACACTTAAAAATTAAATAATCAATCTTGGCAGAATTTTGAGAACTAGCAAAAAGGAATTTTGAGAAACACACACAGAGACACACACACATAAAGAATGCTTGAAGAATCAGAAAAAAAAATGGACTTGAAAGGAATGATACCAGTGGGGACAATGGGTGCTTGAGAAACAGAAATCCCGCGGCAGGATTTGACGGGGTATATAAAGATTGATTCTATCCTTGCTGCTCCTGCTGCCATCTTTGTATTTGTTGCACTAGATTAATCTGCAGTTGATGTACTAGATGTTCAGAGAAAGAGAGTGCTCTGTTTTGTTTTAGTTCTCGTGAGATACTAAAGTTGGAAAAATGTACCAACTGCTTTTGTCATATTTGCATCAGGTCAGTGAGCTTACACTATCTGACAGAAGATGTTGTGATTGTACGTTAGAGCAACTCCGACCCATCACTAAATCACTATAATAGTGATGGATATAGTGACAAATTCATTCCAATTCAACACTAAAATAATGATCCAAGATCACCAAATGAGTTTTGGGTCACCAAATTTGGTGACAAAAATACATTTGGTGACTTTCAAAATTCCAATGCCCCTATATTTGTTAACAAAAACAATTTTTTCCCATCTATATCCTATTATTTGTTCTTGTAATTTTTTTCCAAATTTTTTTCCAACTTATCTATTCTTGTAATTTTTAACTTTAAATTTTTATCAATTGAAACTTCTTTTCTTCTTAGCTCTTGTTAATTCTAAAATATTAATTTTTTAAGTTCAAAAAAAATATTATTTTTTTAATTTTAAACTTTCACACAAAATCTTGTAAAAAATTCTTAATCATGAATTATAAACAACACACCAAATTTAATTGTCTTCTCGAAGTTCCTGGAGTGCCAACTTTCTCGACTCATTTTGTGCTCTTACCATTTGTAGTTCGTAAAGCTTTTGTCTATCACCAGCTCCTTGTTTGAAGACTAAATTTTAATAAAATTTGGATATTGATTTTTTATATAAATAATTTTTTATTTCAATAAATTTAATATTATGTGACCATAACATTATAATTTAAAATATAACAGATATTAATAATGTAAAAATTGAACAAAATTAGAATATTCTATTTTATTGGTGAAAGATTCCTTTTAGTGTCAAGGATAGTGACCAAGGGTTGGAATGCATTTTGTAAATGGTGTAATTTTGTCACCAAAATAGTGTGCCTAGGACACTATTTTGGTGTCTTGGGTTGGAGATGGTCTTAGGTAGATAACGTGCAATACATTCTCTCTAAAAGATTAAGATAATAAGATCAGGGTAGTGAAGAAAGATTCCTTTTCTCCTTTTTTGCAAAATAAAATTGAATTGTGAAACATATTGTTGGAAGCCCATCTTCCCATTCGGCCAAATATAAAGCCCAATATTAAAACAGGCCCTACAGTCGATCGGCACATGGTCGTTCAACCCATATTCGGTCCAATCACTTTCCCTCAACGGTCACATGGTCATTTCCCCTTTTACAGATCACATTGTTACTTTACTTGAGTATTGGGGACAATGAAGAATAATGATGTCTCCTCATCATACCGATCCAGATCAGATCCAAGGAGAAAAAGGTGAAACCAAGTCTATAAAAAGAGAGGTATCATTAAACTTAAGACAAGAACAAAAACACACACAAACACTCTACGTTTTACCTTATTCCTCTCTAAAAACCGATTTACTGATTCTCACACCGGAGGTGAATCGGGGGACCAATCCCTCGCATTCTTCTCGTTTTGCAGGTGGGGCCGAACCAAGGCTTGGCAAAAATCCGGTTATAACATTTGGCGCCGTCTGTGGGAACGTAGAGATACGATTTGTGTTGAAAATCACCACCTACCAACTGCTATGGCTAACGAAGAAACTCCAACAAATACTCAGGCAGGAGGCAGCCGTCCACCTCCTATTACACCAAGAAATTTGAACTTCGACGAGGAAGGAGAAATGCCAACCCCCGAAGAACAGCAACAAATGCTCCAAAAGTGGAGAGAGGGGCAAAGAACCAAAGGGAATCAAAAAGAAAAAAGCGACAAGGACGCAGAAAGATTGGCCAAACAAAAACTGGCTGATCAGTTGAAATTACAATCCTTGAAGCTCCAAAGGGAAGAAATATAACTCCAAGAGAAATTGCTACGAGAAGCCCTGGAAACCGAAGGTCACGAAACCGAAAGCCGAAGAGAAAAAAGGACCAGAGATGATGAAGGCGACTCAGAAAATTCCGAGCCATGCTCCATACGATCCCGATCAAAGGTAGTTTATACCTCAAATTCAGACGAGGATGACTCACATGTAGGTGACAGAATAAAAAGGATTGAAAAGGTAATGTTCGAGGATAGGAAGGTCAGTCACGAACCTGTGGTGACCGAAGACATCGAGCAGTACCGACCACCACCCGGAAGACAATTCCCGAAGATGCATGAGTTCAACGGAAAGGGTGATCCCGAAGACCATTGCGAAAAATAAGAGTCTCTCATGACTGGTATGGGGCACTGTGATGTCATGCTATGCAAGATGTTCAAAACTTACTTAAAGGGAACGACGTCTATGTGGTACCGTTCGCTAAGACCAAGGTCGATCGGATCATACGGACAAATCAAAAGAAAATTTTTGAGGCACTACTCTCACCTGTGCCGAAGAGAAAAGGATACCGAAGCTCTAATCCACTGTAGACAAAAACCGAACGAAGAGCTTGGCGATTATCTAGCCAGGTTTAAAGAAGAAGCAGGAATGGTGACAAACTTAGATAAAGTTAAAGCCGCAGGATTCTTCTCCGCAGGCCTCGATCCCGTGAAAGGGAAAAAGCTTCGGTCTTCATTATATGACGTACCACCGAAATCATTAAACGATATATACCTTCGGGGGGAAGCCATTAGAAGAAAAATGGAGTCAATAGGAGGGTATAAAGATGAAAAAAGGAGTGGTTCCGGCAGAGACGAAAGAAATGACGATCGACGAGAAGACCGAAGAAGCCAAGGGGATATCAAAAGCCGACTGAAAGACCTCAGGCCAGACAAAGGGCCCGAACGAAGACGAGATAGAGATAGCGTGGTGTTTACACCCTTAAATACACCTATCTCGAAGATTCTCCACGAGATAAAAGGTAAGCCAGGATTCGTTCGGCCAGCCAAGCTGAGAACCCCCAAACACCGAAGGAACGAGAAAAAGTATTGTGAATACCATCAAGATAAAGGGTACAACACCGACGAATGTTTCCATTTGAAGAGGTTGATAGAAAAAATGATCAAGGATGGAGACTTAGCACAATTCATCGGAGATCTGAGGGAGAAGCTGGATAACAAGGAAAAGAAAAAGGAGACCGAAGGAACGGAAAAATTCCGAGGTGAAGTAAGCACCATTTCTGGGGGGACAGTATTGGATCGGGACAGTAAAACCGCCCGTAAGAAATACGCCAGACAAATCTACAACTTATATCAGTCAAGCGCAGCGAAGCAACCATTGCCTATCTCCTTCACAGAGGATGACTATGAGGATGTAATTTGGCCACATGAAGACCCACTCGTCATCAACCCTGTCATCGGGGAAAATAAGATTTGGAAAGTGCTGGTCGATGAAGGGAGTTCGGTAAACATTCTATACTACCGAACATACTGCAAAATGAACTTGGGAGGCGAACAGCTGGAACCATGCCACGAGGCACCGCTTTACGGCTTCGGGAATCAACCCGTACCCATCGAAGGAACTATCACACTCTCTGTCCTAATGGGAAAAACACCGTATACAGCAATGAAGGAAGCCAAGTTCTATGTTGTTCGAGTAGACAGCCCATACAACGGAATTCTCGGGAGGCCAGCTTTATCACTATTCCAGGCTGTATCATCGATCCCTCATTTAAAGTTAAAATTCCTGACCGAACATGGGATCGGAGAAATGAGAGGCGACCAGAAGGCCGCACGGATAATTATGCTGGAGGACTTGGAAAAAGACAAAGACGTGGAAATGACCGAAGTTAGAAAAAGAAAAATGGCCGAAAATGAGGCTGGAGGCAGTCACCAACTATTAAACATCGAGTTGGAGAAGTTTGGAGCCGACCTATCCAACCCGATTGCCGAACCAGCAGCCGAAACCGAAGAGGTCGTGTTGTTTGTGGGACATCAAAGACATGGAGCCTGAATTAAAGGAGAAAGTCATCAAAATCATTAGACAGTACCATGACGTGTTTGCCTGGGGGACCCGAAGATATGCCTGGATTAGATCCATCAATAGCCAAACACTGTCTCAACGTCAAGGCTGATGCACAGCCTGTAAAACAAAAGAAAAGAAACTTCGCCATGGAAAGGCAGCAAGTCATTCAGGCCGAAGTAGAAAAATTGCTGGAGGCAAAATTCATAGATGAAATTGACTACCCCGATTGGCTGGCAAACGTGGTGGTAGTCAAAAAATCGAACGGCAAATGGAGAATGTGCGTGGATTACACTGATTTGAACAAAAATTGTCCGAAGGATCATTATCCCTTGCCGAACATCGATCAACTGATAGACGCCACTTCGGGGCATCAAATACTCAGTTTCTTAGACGCTTTCTCGGGATACCACCAAATAGCGATGAATGTCGAGGATATACCGAAGACAACATTCATCACACCGAACGGCACATATGCCTACGTAAAAATGCCTTTCGGTTTGAAGAACGCAGGGGCAACATTCCAAAAAATGATCAACAAGGTTTTCAAACATCAGATCGGCCGAAATATGGAATGCTACGTAGATGATATGATCGTCAAATCATTGAACAAAGATCATGCCGAAGACCTTAAAGAATGTTTCGAAACATTAAGGAAAAACAATATGAAGATCAATCCGAACAAGTGTACGTTCGGAATGGGCAGTGGTAAGTTTCTAGGCTACATGGTCAGTGCACGAGGAATCGAGGCAAATCCTAAAAAAATACAAGCTGTAATCGACATGAAAGCGCCGAAGACAATTCGGGAAATCCAAAAGCTGACCGGACGAATAGCAGCTCTAAGGAGATTTATCTCTAGATTAGCCGAAAAAGCTCTACCATTCTTTGAAGTACTTCGGGGGACAAAGACCTTCGAATGGGGTCCAAATTGTCAAAAAGCATTTGAAGAGCTCAAAGAATATCTGGTAAAAACCCCCCTCTTAATGAAACCAAGCCCGAACGAAACTCTGCAGCTATATTTAGCAGTGAACGACCACACACTGGGGGCATTTCTGATCAAACAACACGAAGGGAATCAATATCCAGTGTACTACATCTCTCACATACTAAAAGATGCAGAAACAAGATACCCCAATGCAGAAAAATTTGCTTATGGGGTGGTGATGGCCTCAAGAAAGTTGCGACATTACTTCCAAGGCCGAACGGTGCAAGTAGTAACCAATCAACCATTGAAGAAAATTATGCAACGACCCGAGGCTTCGGGCAGGGTGGTCGCTTGGTCGGTCGAATTAGGAGAATTTGACCTAGAATTCATCCCAAGAACAGCGATTAAAGCACAAGCCCTAGCCGACTTTATAGTGGAATGCTCTTTCTCTGATTCGAAGGATTTAGAACTCGAAGAAAAATCAATTCGGCCACCAAGAAAGTGGAAACTCTTTGTTGATGGGTCGGTAGCCGGATTGAAGTATGGAGCAGGACTCATTCTAACTAGTCCCGAAGGCTTCGGGATTTGCCAAGCCATCAGATTCACTTTCCCTCTGACCAACAACGAAGCGGAATACGAAGCACTGATAGCAGGATTGGATCTGGCAAAAAGCCTGGAAGTAAAGCACCTAAGAGCCTTTAGTGACTCAATGCTAGTCGTCAAGCAGTTCTCGGGAGAGTATGGACAAAAAGATCCACGAACGAAGGCCTACGCTACGAAGGTACGCCAAAGCTCGGAGCTATTTGAATCATTTGAATTAAGCCAAGTAGCTAGGGAGAATAACAGCCGAGCCGATGCCCTATCAAGGTTAGCTTCAGCAGAAACGCAGAACGTCACGGGTTCAATTTATCTGACCGAAGTAAAGATTCCATCGATAGACAAAAAGCGATGCCTGGAAATACACCAAGGAATTAATTGGATGACTCCGATCAGAGCCTTCTTGGAGAAAGGTACCCTTCCACTTGACAAAAAAGATGCCCAAAGAATCAAATATCGATCAGCCAGTTACTCCATAATTGAAGGAAGGTTGTTCAGGAGGTCAGTCACTCAACCTCTGCTTCGATGCCTAGATTCCGAAGAACAGAGAATGGCTCTCGAAAGTGTCCACCAAGGCATTTGCGGAGAACACCTCGCCGGATGATCACTAGCCTTCAAAATCCTAAGACAAGGTTTCTTTTGGCCAACAATAAGGGAGGATGCATCGGAATATGCCAAAAAGTGCAAATAGTGTCAGTTGTTCAGCAGTGTGCCGAAGCAACCCCCAGAGGAAATGACATCAGTGCTAAACCCCATTCCCTTTGCAATGTGGGCTGTAGACATTGTTGGTATCCTCCCGACCAGCACTAAACAAGCAAAATACTGTATTGTAGCCATTGATTACATGACCAAATGGGTGGAAGCCAAACCCCTCTCAGCTATCACCGAGGAAGCGGCAAAAAAGTTCGTATTAGAACAGATAATATTAAGATTCGGCATCCAGATGATCTGCGTATCAGATAACGGAACACAATTCATTGGAAGCAAATTCAGAAAATTCTTAGCCGAATTTGGGATTCAACAAAAGTTTAGTTCAGTCGGTCAGCCTCAAGGGAATGGAGCGATCGAAGCTGCTAACAAAATAATCTTCGATGGAATTAAGAAAAGACTCGGAGATTCAAAGGGACTATGGGCCGAAGAACTGTCGTACGTCCTATGGGCCTACCGAACAACCCCAAGATCATCAATCGGAGAAACGCCATTTAGACTAGCCTTCGGAACTGATGCCTTAATGCCAACGGAAGTCGGCCTGGAGTCGTATCGAACACAAGTATTCAATATTGAAACAAATGAACACGGGCTCCGAGCGAACGTTGATCTACTTGAAGAAGAAAGGGAGGCGGCCTACCGAAGGAACTTAAGATACCAGCTTCAGGCAGCTCAGTATTACGATTCGGGAATAAAAAAGAGATCCTTCCGAGTGGGAGACTTAGTCCTTCGAGAACTAGCTACTTCCATGCCCACAAAATAGGGAAAACTCATGCCAAACTGGGAAGGACCCTATACAGTGGTGGAAATAGTTCTCCCAGGCACATATAAGCTAGCCCATTCGGACGGAAGTCTCATTAAAAACACGTGGCACGCAGCACGCCTTCGTCGCTTCTATAAGTAAGCTCCCTAATACGTGTTTATGCCTACGATTGTTAACTAGAGCACAATGAAAATCAAATGAGTTATGCTTAACGAACCCATATTCGAGAACGATCGAATAAAGCATGTGTTCTCTTGTTTCAGTATTTAGTTATTTTGACATGATTAAGGCAGGGAGGAAATAATTTTCATCAACCGAATAAAACCTTAATCATTTACAAAATACCCAAACACTAGGGAGGTTATGACCTAATATAACTAAACATGTTAGGCTGGAAGGCCGAAGATGCATAACAAAGATAAAATTATGCTAAGGCAAAATAATGCCGAAGATGCATAAAAATACAGAAATTATGCTAGGCCGAAGGCCGAAGATGCATAACAAAGATAAAATTATGCTAAGGCAAAATAATGCCGAAGATGCATAAAAATACAGAAATTATGCTAGGCTGGAAGGCCGAAGATGCATAACAAAGATAAAATTATGCTAAGGTAAAATAATGCCGAAGATGCATAAAAATACAGAAATTATGCTAGGCCGAAGGCCGAAGATGCATAACAAAGATAAAATTATGCTAAGGCAAAATAATGCCGAAGATGCATAAAAATACAGAAATTATGCTAGGCCGAAGGCCGAAAATGCATAACAAAGCAAAAATTATGCAAGGCAAAATAATGCCGATGATGCATAAAAATACAGAAATTATGCTAGGCCGAAGGCCGAAAATGCATAACAAAGCAAAAATTATGCAAGGCAAAATAATGCCGAAGATGCATAAAAATACAGAAATTATGCTAGGCCGAAGGCCGAAAATGCATAACAAAACAAAAATTATGCAAGGCAAAATAATGCCGAAGATGCATAAAAGGATGCTAAGGTAACATAAAAGATGCATAAAAAATAAACCAAGTCAAAGATAAAAAGCCCGAAGGCAAAGTTAAGAATTACAAGCCCGAAGGCTACCACAACTAAACAGTTCAAAGAAAAGTTACAAAGCAACTAGTCGGAAAGAGCTTCATCTTCGCCCGAAGAGACTACCAGGGGTTCATCCGATTTTTCCCTACCAACAGGATCCGTTATACCAAGCTCGGCATTAAGCAACTTAGTATGATCGAAATCGAGAGTATGTGCCTTCAACACTGCATCCTCATAACCCATCTGGTAGCATCTCTCTTCGGTCAAGTCAAGCTTCTTCTACAGTTTCTGGACGTTCTTCCTGCTAGCCTTGAGCTGCTGATTCCTCCATTCAATGCGCTTCTTCAAAATGTCCACCTCTTTCAGTTTTTCCTGGAAATCATCATTGTCTTCCTTCAAAGCTTTATCTTGACCAGTCACTCGCTCCAACTCAATGGCCGAGTTTCGAAGGTCCTCTTCCGCCTTAACTGCCCGAGCATCCAATTGGTCAACTTGCTTTAACCGGATTTGCATTTGTTCTACCCGTTCGGTCACAACAGCCGACCAGGCAGCGCCTTGAAAACAAACATGGAAAAAAGTTAAAAATCTCCAAGGCAAATAAATATGACCGAAAGAAGAAGAAGCTTAACATAGACAGAAGGGTCATCATTTCGGTGCAAGCTTGAAGATCTTAGCAATCGTAGGTCGATCAGCCGGAAGAATGAGACCATGACAGAGGTTGGGAGCCACATTCCGGGATGAAGGAGGAACCGGAACAATTATTTGATCGCTCTCCAAAACTCTCCATTGAGGAGAGTACACCTTCGGCTCCTGATCACCCGACCGAAGCCTCTTTCTAGGCTCAACTGAAGGGTTCAGATTCGCTTCCTTCGATCCTGATTCCTGAGGAGGTGAAGAAGCAGGTTGAGTAAGGGCCAAACTCTTTTCCCCCTGGTCGGGAGCCGATTGTTCTACTCTTTCGGCCGAATCAGCGGCAGCAAGTTCGGCCGCCTTCCTCCTTTTCCGCTCCAGAATCTCTTCTCGAGAAGCCACTGCATAGACAAATACAATTAGGCATATGTTAGGAATAATCATGCCTTCAGAAAGATAAAAATAAAAAATGAAAGAAGGTTACCACTACCCCAAAGACCGAGCAGCCAGTCATTATCCCAACTGTCCGCTAGAGGAACCTTATCCATTTTGAGCTCGCAGAGAAGCCTATAATCATGCTTGTCCGCCTCCGAGGGATCTGCAAATCTCAATTTATGTGGATCGACCTCTCTCCATGTGCCGAACTTCTCCATCCTCGGACCCGAAACAAACACCCACTTAAGGTGAGTTTCTTTATTACTCGAATTTGTCTTTGCCCAGTCGGCTCGGTTATTCTTACGAGTGATGGAATAGAAACCCTTACTCTTCGGGTTCCTACGCAACTCATAGTGAAGCCAAAAGAGAATCGTTCGGGGTACTATCTCACACGCCAAACATCGAGCCTGGAAGGTGTTTATGTGTATAAAACTATTCGGATCTAGTTGTCCTATAGCGACCCTGGTCTGCTTCAATACACTTTTGAGAATATGAAGCATAGGCAACCTAAAGCCGCATTTAAACGCGGCTTCAGATATGCCCGTCGCTCGACCTCCTCCGTAAGACGCAGGAACCTCGGGATTATGCCAGATCCTATCGTTCCTCCTAGGAGCATAAAAATACCATGTGTACTTATCTATAAGGTAATACGATGGGTATGACCCAATATCGTCTTCAGTCAATCTAGAACGTAAATTGGCGGCCGGATATAACTCGGCATCACTAAAGGGATTTGTCTGACCCGCGTCTTCGGTCGGCCGATCCATGTCCCTGCATTCGGAAATGAAGAGACATTAGCCATGTACTCGGACATCAATAAAAGATGATAGAAATTAACCGACCCAGTACAGTGGGCCGAGATCGGTCGGGGACAAATCCATGACCTAAGGCAAAGAAAATCGAAGAGCCTAAAATCTATGGTTAAAAGAGGGGGACATCCCGAAGGAAGTTATCTAGACCCCAAAATCCCGAAGGCCGTTCTTCTCCTAGATCATTTTCAGATGAACCCCAAGAATCCCGTAAAGGTTTTTTCCCAGGCAAAATGAAGAAAACTAAAAGCAGAAAAGGGGGATAATCACATATACGTTTGGCTCAAGAAATGCAAGTGAATTCACACATATACATACAGTTATACATACATATACCCACAACATGAACTATGAAGAAACAAAATGCGCAAATCACCATGTTTGAGAATTACGGAGAAAAGAAAGGGAAAAGGAACTTACTTGAAGAAATAAGATCGAGTTCTTGAGGATATGTGTTTCGGAGATGGGCTGATACCAGAATCGGAGAATCAAGATTTTCCGACGATGAAGTAATGTTCCCAATCGTTGATAGAAGTTTTCTGAAAGGGTTTTTTAATCTCTGGAAAAAGAAGTGTGTAAAAAGAAGATTGAATTGTAGGGATTAAATAAAGGGACACGACGCTTGGATCGAGAGCCGTTTCAAATTCAACGGCCAAGATTGATGCGAGAATCTCGAGAGCAGACAGCTGTAAATCATAAATAGACACAACTTCCCAAGAAATATCTCGACCTTGTCCATCAGCCAAATTATCCAACCAAGGCGTCCGATGGGTATACTCCGAAGATGGATCTAAGGTTTGACCTTCGTCCTAAGGATATCTCCGAACGAAGCTCAGGGACATGTTGGAAGCCCATCTTCCCATTGGGCCAAACATAAAGCCCAATATCAAAACAGGCCCTACAGTCGATCGGCCCATGGTCGTTCAGCCCATATTCGGCCCAATCACTTTCCCTCAATGGTCACATGGTCATTTCCCCTTTTACAGATCACATTGTTACTTTACTTGAGTATTGGGGACAATGAAGAATAATGATGTCTCCTCATCATACCGATCCAGATCGGATCCAAGGAGAAAAAGGTGAAACCAAGTCTATAAAAAGAGAGGTATCATTAAACTTAAGACAAGAACAAAAACACACACAAACACTCTACGTTTTACCTTATTCCTCTCTAAAAACCGATTTACTGATTCTCACACCAGAGGTGAATCGGGGGACCAATCCCTCGCATTCTTCTCGTTTTGCAAGTGGGGCCGAACCAAGGCTTGGCAGAAATCCGGTTATAACACATATTATCTTGACTAATTTACACTTTGTATCCCCTTGGTTTAAACTTATTGCACTTCGTACCCAGGAGTATAATTATATGCATTTTGCATCTTTTAACTTTCTAACCCGCTACACTTTGCACTTTTTTATATTTGCACCGTTAAGTCTTACCGTTATCGTTAGTCAAGAGGGGTAAAGTAGACTTTTCACAAATGAACATATTCAATCCAAAAAATTATGCTAACAGGTGCGAAGTGCAATAAGTCTAAACTAAGGAGATGCAAAGTGTCAAAAATTTATATGTTCATTTGTGAAAAGTCTACTTTACCCCTCTTGACTAACGATAACGGTAAGACTTAACGGTGCAAATGTAAAAAAGTGCAAAGTGTAGCGGGTTAGAAAATTAAGGGATGCAAAATGCATATAATTATACTACTGGATGCGAAGTGCAATAAGCCCAAATCAAGGGGATGCAAAGTGTAAATTAGTCTATTTTCTTTTTGAAATATTTTTAGTCGAATTTGCAGTAATTAAATTTATCTTGACAAAAATTTCAAATCATATAAACTACATTATATAATAGATAAGGTCCTTATCTTGTGATAAACACTAAGATCCTGTACACGATAGATCACAAGTTCGATTCTTAAACGATATCTCATAAAAGAAATGAGGGAAATACAACGTTTGTTAGGATTTATGGGTGATAGCGTAGAGACAACTTAACTAGTACTTAGTTTATTTGTATAGGCTAAGTAGAACATATTGTCACAGCCAGAGTGTGTTCTTGTATTCAAATAATTGCTGAAATGTAATAAGTATATATCTTGGAAGAAGTTTATTGATATGTTCAAGCCTCAAGAGAATACATCAGTTCGACAGCAATAATAAAGTTACTGTCAATGCATTGATGGTAACGTTACAAGAAGACTGCATGTTGCAAGGTCACGACAACAAGTTTCATTTGACAGCAACATTGGCTGAAGCAGGGGACAACAACATTCTCACACTTGACAGCAAGTTTGGAGTTCCGACAGCAACATTGGCGTGAGCTCAGACTGTCAACTACTGAATATTCCTATGATAGAAAACTTGGCGGCAAGGGTTAGTGTCTCACTGAATTATTTGATTTGAGGATTTTATCTCAGTCAAACCCCCGTGACAGTTTAGATGTTCGAGAAACAGATTTGTTGCAATTCGTCAAAATTGTAGCAGACCTGCAAGACTACGACATAAGCTTGAGAGATCACAAGACGAGGCTCGATAATTCAAAGAGTATGACATGTCTGCATCTACTAGAATTGTTATAGCTAATTTTGGAAAGAACCCAGAATGCCTTATGCTTAAAGATAACTCTATTTGTATAGCATTTTAGGAAAGGTCACATGTGTGGGCAAATTGTGAGGAGCTGTTACTTGAAAACGACAACAGCTCCGCGACCCATGTGAGTGAGATGAAAAAGAAAGATTAGTCTATATAGAGACACATCTCTCATTCTTTCAGTAGTGATTCTCACAAGAAGTCGAAGCTTGAGAAAACCATTTTTCTCGAGGTTGTAGCAACACATTACAAAATAAATAAAACATTTATTTTATGAGAACATCTTGAATTACTACTTGTGTTTGCAATTCTTATCTAGATAGTTTACAATCTTTATCATTGTTGTTGAGTTAAAGATTTGAAATTATCTATATTGCATTCAACCCCCCCTTCTGCAATATACTCCGGGACCAACAACGTTACACTTGTAAATATGAAGATCATGACGAGTGTTCAGAAGTCAAGTGGTATCAAGATTCCAGTCTTTGATAAAGAGAACTACAATTTCTGGAAAAGAAAGATCTTGTTATTTATCAAAGCTGCCCATCCACTATGCATGGGAATCCTTGAGAACGGCCCTTTCATTCCTCAAAAGGAAGTAGTTGCTGCTACTGTAAATGACGAAGTTATTCCAACCCATTGGGTTGCCAAAAGGCCTTCAGAATACACAGAGACCAAAAAGGAGAAAGTAGCCTTGGATGACTACTTACGACTTATCTTGCTCGACTCTCTCACTTTAGACAAAGCCATGTATGGTAATGTCATGGGATGTTCATCTGCAAAAGAGATGTGGAGTAAGATAGAGTTGTTGTGTGAAGGAAGTGAAGAGGTCCGATAAAATCTAAGGCAAATTCTTGTATCACAATATGAAGCCTTCATGGCCAAGCCAAGTGAAGAACTCACACACATGTTTGAAAGGTTCGGTAAGCTAATAGCTGAGTTACAAATTCATGGGAAGTTCTATTATAGAAAGGAGATCAACATCAAATTTTTGCTCACTCTCCCTGAGCATCTTGAGCACAAAGTCACAGCCATAAGAGTAGGAAGGAACTTGAGCGATGTCTCTCTAAAAACTCTTTATGGTGTGCTCAAATCATATGAACTCGAACTCTTTCGAAAGAGAGCTATTCAAACTGGAACCAAAGGAAAGTTGGCAAACATGTCAGGAGCCCTTGTAGCTCATGAACCACAAGTAGCTTATCCAAGTGAATCCTCACAAAGTTCACAACCAACACAAGTACCACCATTGAAGATTGAAGAGGTGTTGGATGACGAGGAGAAGGTGGTTCTGCAGCTCAAAGACGTTGAAGATGAAGACTTCTACATAATAGAAGAGATTGAAAGCATGGATAATCCAACCATGGCTTATATGGCTAAGAGATTCAAGAACATCAAGTTCAGAAGGGAAAAATCATACAAGCCACAGGGTCAAACATCTAAGTTCAACAAGGGGAGTTTTTCAAAAGCTGCTGGTGGTGCCACGAGAGGTGGATACAAGACCGGGATGGTGGATAGGTCGAAGTTCAGGTGCTACAACTGCAATGAGCTAGGTCATTTTGCTACTGAATGCAGAAGACCAAAATAGAATCAAGGAAAAGGATCTGGAAATCAGTTTAAGAGTAATCAAGGTAAAGCCTATGTGGCTGAAGGAAAATGCTGGGATGATTCTGAAGATGAGGAAGAAGAAGAGTTTGTAAACTTGGCCCTCATGGCTAAATCTGATGATGAAGCTTCGCGTTCCTCAACTCAGGTACCATCTCTAGTCTTACTTGATATGTCTAAAACTGAATACAAGCATACCATTGAAGATTTAAGTGCTGAGATGTTTAACATTCATGTTAGTTTATCTGCTGCTCACGAAGAAATTGCTAAGTTAACTAAACAAAATGAAACTCTCAAATCTGAAAATGAAATGTTATTGCTTAGAACCAATCCTCTAAATTCATTAGCTCAAGAGAATACTAGATTGAAAAATGATATTGTCTGTGCTAAGGAAATAGAAGAATTTCTCAGGAATCAAATTGCAGAAAATGAGTTTAAAGTCAAAGCATTTAAAAACTCTTCTAAGTTAGTCCAGGAATATCATGATAATCACATTGAGAATCAAAAGATAGGTATAGGCTTCGAGTATGGTAGAAGGCATGGAAAGGCAATTGCTCTTGATGATAGTGATGCTGTCAAACCTCATATTCTCAAAAGAGTTTACAAACCGATTTTCAAAAATCTTCAAGCTGATTTTGATGAAACCTCCCTGTTCATCAAACAAGAGCTTCTTGATGAGGATGAGTGCATTGACAGCACACTAGATGAAGGGAAAGATACTGTCAAGTCTCCCTTGATAGAAACTTTGCTAAACAATCAGACAGAATGTTCTAAAGTAGCCGTCAACAAGGATATGACAGAAACTTCAAAAGATACTGTCAAGAGAGAACCCAAGACAGCAACTTTCAAACCTGCTGTCAAGACAGAAAGAAAGAAAGGTATTGTCAAAGGTAGCTCGACAGCAACTTCAGAACATACTGTCAAGGCAAATGCCTGCAAGCCTAAGAATAGAAATGGCAAGTTAGGAATTGACAAAAAGAATGGCTACACTCATGTTAAAGACGCTCCTAGGAAGCTTTGCAATAATTGTGGCTCATCTCAATATTTAACATTTGTTTGTAAGAAACCCGACAAGAACAAGGTTAATGCGACCAATGTTAGTGGTAACTTACATAGAACCCCCATCATGCAAAGAGAAGTGGGTGTCTGTAATAACATTGACTGTATGCCATGCAAGATTGTTGTTATGAGTACTTGTTTCAATTTGCCTATTCTGTTTACTGAAAGATGTTCCTGTATGCAAACTGCTGAGACTTATAAGCCTGCCTATGTTGGTAAAAAGGCAACATCCACCAAGAGAAAGACCAAGTCTAACTCTAAGCCTAAGTGGACTGTGAAAGAAGTCAAACAGGAGGATTCTAGTGTTGATTCAAATGTGAAACAGAATGATATTAATAATAATGCTGTAACTGCAGGACCCAACAAAGTTTGGGTACCATATGCAAATTAAAATCATCTATCATGTGGATCATCGATAGTGGATGTTCTAGACACATGACAGGTGATATAGCCCTGCTATCACATTTTGTGGAGAAATCCGGCCCAATCATAACTTTTGGAGACAACAGCAAAGGTTACACTGTGGGATATGGCTGTTTGGAAATTAGAAATGTTGTCATTGAAGACATTGCTCTTGTAGAAGGATTGAATCATAACCTACTTAGTGTCAGCCAGTTCAGTGATAGGGGATTCAAAGTTGACTTTGATATGATGGTTTGCAATATCTATCACAAGAAGGATGAAAGCCTCTCTTTGAAAGGAGTCAGGAAATGAAGCTTGTTTGTTACAGACTTAAATTCTGTGAAGAAAGACAAGGCTTACTGTTTTTATAGTAAAGCATCAGTTGGTGAAAGCATGCTTTGGCACAAGAAGCCCTCCCATCTCAATTTCAAGAATATGAATATTCTGATGAAGAAGGATTTGGTAAGAGGACTACCTCAACAGGAATTCTATCAAGAAGGATTGTGCGAGGATTGTCAAATGGGTAAATTGAAAAGATCAGTGCCTAAGTCAAAGCAAGTGAATACCAATACTGAGCCACTCAAATTAATTCATATGGATTTGTTTGGTCCAATAAATGTTCAATCTCTTGCAAGAAAGAGATATGCTGATAAGTTCAGCAATTAATTTTCCTATTCGAGCTAGGAAGAGCTCCAGAAAACAAGAGAGAAGAAAGAAATGTTTTTGCCAACAAAAGATTCCTCCTCCTTTTTTTACGTTGAAAGCAATGTATCTATTAAATCATACAGCCTACTACTGATAATGGGTATCATGGTTGTGACCTACTAAGCTACTAAATAGGAGATAACTTCCTATCATGCCACTATTTCCTAACAAACAATAACATACGTGACAATTCTTTCTACCAGACTTGTATTACATTAAATAATCCCTAGCCCAAGTTGGCTTGTGAATAATTCTTTTGGGCCTCTTATTTTCTTCTACTGGACTGCAACTTATTGACTGCTCCTCATGGTCCTTCCCCTTAACAATACCCTCCCCTTCAACAAGAGCCTTGTCCTCAAGGCTCAAAGTCTTTGTAGTCTGCTGTTCCAGAGAATGTTGTGCTCCAGTGTCCGGACAGAAAGAAGGGTGTGATTCAACCACCATGTCCCAGTCCTCCCACGTCTCACTTCCGGGTGGTGATGACATCCATTTAATCAATACTTGTTTCTTCTCCTTCCCATTCGCCCAAATAGTGCGAGCATCTAAAACTTGTTCAGGGGTGACAATAGGTCTTTGTTCCGTGTCGACTTCAGGAAGAGGTAGTGTGGGTGTAGATGGTGTGCCTACACAAGGCCGAAGACGGGAAACATGGAAAATGCGGTGAATTCGAGACTCTGGTGGAAGATTAAGTTCATATGCCACAGCTCCAATTCTACGCAGTATGCTGAATGGTCCATAGAATCTGGGAGCTAACTTGTGAGAGGCTCGACGTTGAACTGACATTTGCCGATATGGCTGCAACTTAACAAAAACCATGTCACCTTCATTAAAATTCATGTCTTTCCTTTTCTTGTTCGCTGATCTAATCATGAACTGCTGAGATTGGTGCAACTTCTCCTTAAGTTGTTGCAGTAATTGATGTCTCTTGGAAAGAGTTGCATCTATGGATGCATTGTTGGACGAATGCAAAATGTAGGATGGTATCGTGGGTGGATCTCGGCCATACAGAGCTTTGAAGGGAGTCATACCAGTGGTTGTATGTACATTGGTGTTGTGCCAATATTCCGCTAAATGAAGGAAGCGAGACCACGTTGTAGGTTCTTCACTGCAAAAGCATCTCAAATAAGTTTCCACACTGCGATTTACAACTTCTGTCTGTCCGTCTGTTTGCGGGTGGTAAGCACTACTATACTGCAGTTTGATACCCAACTGAATGAATAATTCTTTCCAAAACTGAGACAAGAAGAGAGGGTCACGGTCACTTGTAATGGTCTTGGGCAGCCCGTGAAGTTTGTAAATGTCAACCAGAAAAAGTGACGCAAGATATGGGGCATTGTATTTAGCAGGCAATGCAATAAAATGGGAAAATTTTGTCAAGCGATCAAAAATTACCCATATTGTGGTTTTGCCATGGGACAGAGGTAAATGTGTGATGAAATCCATTGTGATTTCTTCCCAGGCCTGGGAAGGAATAGAAAGTGGTTGCAGTAGCCCATATGGACGTTGTGTGGAGTATTTTTGTGTTTGACACACTTGACATTTTTGCACAAATTCTTTTACCATTTTTGACATACCAGCCCAATGAAAAGAAGCTGATAACCGGGCCAATGTTGCTCGTGCACCTGAGTGACCACCGAGGGGAGAGGCATGAAATTCTTCCATGAGATTGTTATGCAGCTTAGTCTCCTCTGGTATTTCTAGTTTTCCCTGAAAATAAATCAACCCGTCATGAAAAGAATAACCAGTAACCTGATTTTCAGTGACTGATGCAACAAACTCTTGACTAGAAGGAGTGTTGACATAATAGTCCCTTAATTGTTGGATCCAGAGCAAGGTTGGGGAGGTCAGTGCACTATAGGTGGATTGTTGGACACGTGACAAGGCATCTGCAACTTGATTTTCCCGACCAGGCTTGTATATGATCTCGTAGTCGTAGCCCATAAGCTTGGTAAGCCATTTATACTGTTCTGGAGTTTGAATGGCTTGACTTAGCAAGTGTTTCAGACTTTGTTGATCTGTATAAATAACAAATCTTCTGCCAAGCAAATATTGTCGGAATTTTTTTACAGCCTCGGTGACTGCAAATAATTCCCTCACATATGCAGAGGCGACTTAGAGGCGTGGGTTAAGTTTCTTGCTAAAATAAGCTATTGGGTGGTCTTTTTGAGAAGTACAGCACCTATTGCCACTCCAGATGCATCTGTGGTTAGTTCAAAAGGAATGCTGAAATTTGGTAATGCTAGGATAGGGGCTTGAGTCAGAGATTTTTTTAGTGCATCAAATGAATCATTTGCCTCTGCATTCCAAACCAGTCGGGGGCTTTTTAGCAAATCAGTAAGAGGTGAGGCTATATTTGCATAATGTTTCACAAAACGCCGGGAGTATCCTGTGAGCCCTAAAAAACCTCCTAAACTTGATATATTAGTTGGTATAGGCCAGCAACTAATGGCTTGTACCTTTTCTGAATCTACACTAACTCCATCATTTGAAATAATATGCCCCAAATATTGAATGGATTTCACAGCAAACACACATTTTGAAATTTTAGCATAAAAATTATTCTTGGACAGAATAGAGAAAACTTGCCTTAAGTGGTGCACATGCTCTTCCATGGACTTGCTGTAGACGAGAATATCGTCAAAAAAAACCAAAACAAATTTTCGGAGATAAGGTCGAAACACATCATTCATAGCTGCCTGGAACGTAGAAGGCCCATTTGTGAGACCGAAAGGCATGACAACAAATTCATAATGTGTCCATCCACTGTTCGAAATGCCGTCTTGTGGATGTCCTCTGGCACTACCCTGATTTGGTGATACCCGGATCGTAAATCAATTTTAGAAAATATAGTAGCACCGTGTAGCTCATCCAACAGCTCATCCACCGTGGGAACTGGAAAACGATCTTTAATGGTAACTGCATTTAAAGCACGGTAGTCTACAAAAAACCGCCAAGTGCCGTCTTTTTTTCGAACCAATATCACCGGGGAGGAGTAAGGGCTGTGACTTGGTCGTATAACACCGTCCCTTAGCATCTCTTGAATGAGCTGAGACATTATATTTTTTTGGTAATGAGGGTAGCGGTAGGGTTTAACATTTATGGGTTTAGTGTTTGGGTTGAGGTGGATATGGTGGTCATATAACCGCGTTGGAGGCAGTTGTGTGGGTGGTTGAAAGAGTTGCTCAAATTCTTTTAATAATGTTATGATCTCCAGAGGTTGATCTACTTGGTCCTTATCTGCTGTTGTAATCTCCAAGAGAGCTGGTTCAGGGGTAATTGCATGTAGTGACATAATTGATCCCGTTTGCATCATTCTGCTCAGTTGATTTGTTGTAGTCTGAGTAAGCATAGGTTCCCCAATCAACTGTATGGGCTTCCCCTTATATTCGAAATGCATGTTGGGTACAGAGAAATCAGCAACAATAGATCCTATTGTGCTAAGCCATTGAATTCCAAGAACCAGATCTGCACCATGAATAGGTAGAACCAAAAATGAAATTGAAAATTCTTGATTACAGACACTTACCGGCACATCTGAACATTGTCCTTGGCAATTGATTGATTCTCCATTTCCCACAATTACAGGAAAACTTGGTATGGACAACACTGGTAGTTGTAAAAATTCCGCAACCTTGGGTTGTAGTATATTATGTGTGCTTCCTGAGTCCACTAACATTGTCACCTTATGTCCCCGGATTTTTCCTGTAATTCGCAAGGTTTGAGAACTTGCTATCCCAAAAAATGCAGCATTAGATAATTGAAATTCCAAAAGTTCTAAGACTGGGGTTGGAATTTGCTGTGATGGCTCCTTATCACCCTCTGATTGTTCCAAATTCAAGCATGACTCTTCCGTATCACCTTCAGGCCTGATTAATAAGAATTGCGGGGCCTTACATTGATGTCCTCTGTGCCACTTCTCATCATATGAAAAGCAAAGGCCCTTGGCCCTTTTTTCTCTAGCTTCTGCTTCCGTCAACTTACGAAATGGAACGTTGTTGGGTTTCTGAGGTGCTGGAAGTAAGGGTTGATTGTTTGACGCTGGAATTTTGCTAATGTTTGGTGGGATGTATGAGGTGTTCGGCATGGAAGAATTTTGAATTTGAGGTGTAGGCAGGGAACGTGGGGTGGTGTAAATTCTAGAAGCGGACCATGTTCGTTGTGTATCTTTGAGTTTTGCCTCAATTAGTTTAGCTTGTCCAATCGCCGATGAGATGTCGGGGGGTCTCCATAATGCTAATTCGTTTTGAATTTCAGGCTTTAATCCTGACATAAAACAGTCTAAAATAGCATCTGAAGGTAACCCGTTAACACGATTACACAAAGTTTCGAATTGAGCTTGAAATTCTTCAACCGTGCCTGTTTGCCTTAATTTGAACAAGGTGGCTCTGTGGTTTTCATAAGATGAAGGTCCAAATCGCATCTCCAATGAGTGCTAAAAAGCTGGCCATGTTGTAAGTTGCTGGTTATGAACCATCCATTTGTACCAACTGAGAGCCTGATCTTTCATGAAAAACGATACCATACTTATGCGTTGATCAGGTGGCACGTGATAATACTCAAAGTACTGATTTTCTTGGAATATCCAGTCCAAGGAGTTAGACCCATCAATTGCAGGTAGGTATATTTTGGGTGGTTTAATCGTTCCAGGAAGGTTATTATTTTGTAGGTGAATGGTGGATGCGAAAGATGTAGGTGTGGTATGATATTGGGGATGTTGTTGTGGTGGTGGGGTGTTAGTTTTGTTAGGTTAAGGGACTTACACAATCCGAGATTCACAATCACCAAAACAGAGCACACACATAACCAATCGATAAGTTGACAAGATCTACCAAAGCACAAAATAAGAACACACAAATACTTGACGTGGAAACACCCACGTCCCAACCTTGTATTATTAATCCAAACAATTATCAATAATACATCAAAACAATAACACCTTAAAGGTGTCCCAACCCGATACTTGAGCCAACAATTCTCAAGCATCCCCAAACAATACTTAAGACTACATCTCTTAAGATTTCACCTCCCCACAGACAAATACAATATGACTATGTATATATAGCCATCACAAACTTAGCCACCAAGATATCCTTTTCATACTTGGTTTCCAATTACAATCCTTATCATACTTGGTATCTAAATATACCATCTATAATAATTATCTAAACATATAATTATTACCCAATCCATATATGTTTTGGATCACCAAAACCCATACTATTCGTATTGGGTTTAAACCCAACAAGTTTCATAAAGTTTTTGGTTGGTTTTCAAAAGGGTTTCCATCATAGCAGTGATCTTTGACATAGCTTCTTGCATACTAGGTATTTTAGAGATGGTTTCCTGAATTGAAGTGATTTGGCTATGTATTCCTTGAACCTGGTTTTGAAGGACTTGCACAGTTTCACTCATTAATTCTGTTCCTTCTTCTGTTAATTTTGATTGTGTGGGTTTTGGGGCCATTTCGTTCACTTGGCTCTGGATGAAAGCACAAAATTAATAAGTTCAGCAATTAATTTTCCTATTCGAGCTAGAAAGAGCTCCAGAAAACAAGAGAGAAGACAGAAATGTTTTTGCCAACAAAAGATTCCTCCTCCTTTTTTTACGTTGAAAGCAATGTATCTATTAAATCATACAGCCTACTACTGATAATGGGTATCATGGTTGTGACCTACTAAGCTACTAAATAGGAGATAACTTCCTATCATGCCACTATTTCCTAACAAACAATAACATACGTGACAATTCTTTCTACCAGACTTGTATTACATTAAATAATCCCTAGCCCAAGTTGGCTTGTGAATAATTCTTTTGGGCCTCTTATTTTCTTCTACTGGACTGCAACTTATTGACTGCTCCTCATGGTCCTTCCCCTTAACATATGCCCTGGTAATGGTGGATGATTACTCGAGGTACACTTGGGTAAAGTTCTTAGAGACAAAGGACGAAGCTGTTCAAGAAATCATTGATCACTTAAGAGTTATTGATAGAACCCCGAATGCAAAAGTTCAATATCTGAGAAGTGACAATGGTATTGAGTTCAGAAATGCCACATTGGGAAACTTCTGCAAGGAAGAAGGCATTGTCCAACAATTCTCCACTGCCAGACACCACAACAAAATGGAGTTGTAGAAAGGAAGAATAGAACTCTCATTGAAGCTGCGAGAACTATGTTGAATGATTCTAAATTACCAACATATTTCTGGGCAGAAGCTATTAATACAGCTTGCTACACACAGAACAGAACCTTGATCAACAAGACTCATGGAAACACTCCTTACTATCTGTTAACAGGAAAGAAACCAACTGTCAAATATTTTCATGTATTTGGGAGTAAGTGTTTCATGATGATTGACAACCATGAAAGGAAAGGAAAGTTTGATGCTAAAGCTTATGAAGGCATTTTCATGAGATATGGATTGGAAAGGACTGCGTACAGAGTCTATGTCATTGATTACAAAGTCATTGAAAAAAGTGTAAATATCACATTTGATGAAACCAAGTTCCCTGGATTACAAGAGGATGGTCAAATGGAGCCTCTTAGATTTGAAAATCAAGGTTACTTGGAGGAAGAAAAAGTTGTTGCTGATGAACCTACTTGCACTCAGTCCATTGAGTTTGGAAGAGATGCTGTCAACACCAATGAGGTTACTCAAACCCCAGCTCAGTCTCAAACAATAACTCCAAATCATCAGAATGAGTCTGGAGATGTTGAAGAACATGAAGGAGAAACCATCAATGGTGGAGAATCAACTCCTCAAAGAGGAACTGATCAAGCAGATCAAGAAAGAAGCTTGAATAGAACCACTAAGTGGAACAGAGATCACACCAGAAATCTAATTATTGGTGATCCCATTACTGGTATAAGGATAAGGAGAAATGCTTCTGCTGACAGCATGATCTCTTGCTTTCTATCCCAAACTGAGCCAAAGTCAATTGATGAAGCATTGTTGGATTCAGATTGGGTAATAGCCATGCAAGAAGAGCTCAACCAATTTGAAAGAAACAATGTATGGAAGCTAGTCCCTAGACCTAAAGGGAAATCAGTTGTTGACACAAAGTGGGTCTTCAGAAACAAACTGGATGAAGGTGGAAACGTGACAAGGAACAAAGCAAGACTAGTGGCCAAAGGATACTGTCAACAAGAAGGAATAGACTATGATGAAACATTTGCACCTGTTGCCAGATTTGAAGCCATAAGAATTTTCCTAGCCTATGCTGCACACTGTAACTTCAAAGTGTTCCAAATGGATGTCAAAAGTGCTTTTCTCAATGGAGAGCTAGAGGCAGAAGTGTACGTTGAACAGCCACCTGGATTTGAAAATGCTGAATTGTATGACTTTGTCTACAAACTGTTCAAAGCACTTTATGGATTGGAGCAAGCCCCTAGAGCTTGGTATGATACTCTCTCTACCTTTCTGCTGGAGAATAAATTTGTAAGAGGTGTTGTGGATAAAACACTGTTCTACAAGCATCATGGCAAAGACATCATTCTGGTACAGATCTATGTTGATGACATAATCTTTGGTTCTACAAATGAGAAGCTGTGTGAAAAGTTTTCATCTATTATGAGGAACAAATATGAGATGAGTATGATGGGAGAACTGTCATTTTTCCTAGGTTTACAAATTCATCAAATGGTTGATGGCATCTTCATTTCCAAGAGAAATATGTCAAGGAACTTTTCAAGAAGTTCAACTTGGAAGATGCATCACCTGCCAAGACACCTATCTCTACTGCAACCAAACTGGATTTGGATCCTAAAGGAAAGAAAGTGGACTCTAGTACCTACAGGGGCATGGTGGGATCACTGCTGTATCTAACTGCTGGCAGACCAGATATTATTTTTGCTACATGTCTCTGTGCAAGGTTTCAAGCTGATCCAAAAGAGTCACACTTGGTAGCAATCAAGATGATCTTTAGATATCTCAAAGGCACTCCAAATTTAGGCCTTTGGTATCCTAAAGATTCTGGATTTGATCTGATAGGATATTCGGATTCAGACTATGCTGGATGCAAGATTGATAGAAAAAGTACAACAGGAAGCTGTCAATTTCTTGGAGGAAGATTAGTGTCATGGTTTAGCAAGAAGCAGCATTCTGTGTCTACCTCAACTGCAGAAGCTGAATACATTGCAGCTGGAAGTTGCTGTGCTCAAATTCTTTGGATGAAGAATCAGCTAGTGGATTATGGTTTAGAGTTGTCCAATTTTCCAATTTATTGTGATAACACCAGTGCCATAGCCATCTCAGATAATCCAGTTCAACACTCCAGGACGAAGCACATTGATATTAGACATCATTTCATCAGAGAGCATGTTGAAAAGGGAACTGTGAAGCTGGTTTATGTTCCAACAGAAAAGCAACTTGCAGACATCTTCACGAAGCCACTAGATGAAGCAACCTTCAACAGGTTGGTAAGTGAATTGGGAATGCTAAATCTGGTATGTTAACTTACTAGTTTTTATATTTTCAAAGTGGTTAAATTGTAGCTTGTGACAGTAGCTTTCAATGTTACTGTCATGAGAAGTTACTGTCTTATGTGCTACTTGTTTGTTGACAGCATGTTTGCTATGACTATGCTAAATTCAAATTACATGCCTGTTTTAACTTATGTAATGAGTAGTCACGTGACATTAACTTAATTCACACACGTGTAAGTGATGAGTAGTCGTGCCATTTGAAATGTACCCGAGTATTTGTCAGACCTTTATTTTAAAGTTTAATACTTTATTAAGAGGAAACGTATGGGAAAACGTAGAGTCACCTAGGGTCCTATAAAATGCTCACGAGCCTAAGGTCACTTCATACTCAATCACTCACGCCCTGAGAAGAAGGATATCCTCTACAATAGAGAACAAAGATGTCATTTCCCAGAAGCCAAAAATCTGGTGCGAACCAGAGCACGAAGAAGAAATCGAGGATCTCTTCAAAGTGATGGATGAGGTGCTGGAAGAAGAATTGGCAGAGAAAGAGAAGGCTGCCAAGGAAAAGGTCGAGAAGGAGCTTGAGGACTGGCTGGAGATGCTAGTCTTCGTCGAAGTACTCCTAAAGGCAGAAGGATTGACTGACGAAACGGTTCATATAGAACTGTATGAGCTTGTTTCCGATGACGAAGAGAATGTATAATCTTAATTATTAATAAAAGAATCTTCTCATCTTTTGTACTGTTCATGCTTTTTCTGCTGGATTCCTTTATCTTGGTTATCTGCTGGGTAATGCTTGTATGCATGTGTTTACTTGTGTGTATGGATGTATGTGGATGTGTGCCTGCTTAACAAATATGTGCTTAAATCGATTAAAATGCTAATTGGTAATTTTACTTTTAAGCAATGGGTAAAGTCGATTAAAATTCATGACACAAATTATTTCCGCACAAGTTGCTATCAATAATTGAAGATTCTGTCACAATGTGCCTTGACAGCAAGTTCCTTATCAGCAACAGAAAAAGTGTCTGTCATGAAATTTAAAGGAAATTGTATAAATTGCTTAATGGTGACAGCATGTTCTTGCGCCGATGTTACTATCAAGCAAAACTTGTTGTCATCCTCCTAAATTACTAATGAATTTGTTACAGCGCACATGTTACTGTCAAGATTAGTGGACCGATTTAATTGGGATTTTACCTCCATTATTTACAGCCACTAAAAAGTAACTACCCACAACACCACGTGACTGATTAAATGGGCTAAGACATTGCTACTTTCCCTTCTTCAATAAAACATTTGCTATTTTCATGTAAGCAACTGTCAAACACACAACACTCAACATAACCTTTCTCTCTCAAAAGCAAAAATCTCTCTCTCCCAAAACTCAAAGCAAAAAATGGCACCCAAACAATCCTCTTCTCAAACAAACCTTGCTGGTATTCTCTCTACTGGAGATGCTGGTGAAGGTTTCAAAGGACTCGTATCATTCTTAAACAAGTCCTATCTAGGTCATGCTATAACCTCTACTCCATTTTTGGACATAGAAAGACTTGAATAATTCTGGAAATCTGCCTTTGTTCCAGGAGTTGCAGGTAAAGACACCATAAACTGCAAAATCAAAGGGGTTACCTGCATCCTCACAATAAAAGGTATTAACGAAGCTTTGGGAACTGGACTGCAAGCCAAAGAATCATACAAGAAACTTGCAAGTGATGAAACCCTGAAGAAGTTTTTCTTGGAAATTGGGTATTCTGGTCATGTTCTCGAAGAGGGTACAACAAATTGGTACTCAACTGGTGAAATGGACAGAAAGTTTTTGAGAAAAGAATGGAGCAAGATTTTTGATGTCATGGTGAAGGTTTTCTCAACCAAAACCACTGGCTGGAATGGAATTCCCTCCTACATCCGGAAGCTCACTCACTCTCTAGTCCATGGGTACAAAGTGGATGTTGGAAAGCTGCTTATGAGTCAACTCAAGTCAGCTCTGAGCAGGAAGGTACATGTCTATCCTCGCTTTCTTACAATATGTTTAAATTCATTATGTGGTATTGATGATAATGCATCTCTAATCATGGAATGCAATGTTTTGAAAAGAAATACACACACATCACTCAATTTACAAAATTTAAATGCACATATTCCACTTTGTTTCACCAAACACATGGCTGATCAAGAGCCTAATCTTGATTTTGAACTACCTTTTGGGTATGTTAATTTCTCCCTTGAGAATGAAGCTGAATTAGACCCAAATTCAGTTAACCCACATTATACACCATTCGTTCCAATCAGACCTTCCAGACAAACAAATGCCACAAAAATAGCCTTGCAAGAATCCAAGAAAAGACCCTTGGAAACTGGAGTTTGTGGTAGTTCTGAGAATGTTGAGGGAGAAACTACACCTGGTGCAGCAAATAATGATTGTTAGTAAAAGTGAACCCACAGTGGCTCCTCTTGAGTCTAAGAAGAAAAGAGCTAAGAGGGACAAAACCACTGTCAGCCACCCCTCGGTCTCACAAAAGGTTGTGGATGATAAAAGGGAATCAAACACATCCCTAGGTGCTTCTTCTCAACAAGAAGTATCTATTGAAACTGGCCTATCTCCCAAGGCATCCTGTAAAGAGTCAGCACAACCTCATGTACTCACTCAAGAGGAGCCTACACTTGCAGAAATGCACATGGAGTTAGGGCACAGTGAGGGTCATGAAACTTCTACTCTTGATGTTCCACAAGTTATCTCTGTGGAACAGCCAGAAATCTCTTCTATACCATCACCTTCTTTATTCTCTAATCCATCAATTATTTCTTCTCAATAACCTAGAGAAGGGGACAGTCCCAACCCTTCAGGTTTTGATCATCCATCTCAAGTCATGGATGAGCCCCCATCAAGTGGTCCACAAGAACCCATTTCTCAAAGTGAAATGGATGCCACTCCCTCAAACACTAAGCTAGATCAAGATGGGAATTTTCCAGAAAATGAAACAGCCAACATCTTGGTCGACCTCCAAAAAGTAACCGACCTTCAGGAAGTTGTTGTCACAGCCTCAGCTGTTGTCAAAGACACCACAAAAGTTACTGTCAACCCACCTGTGGATAGTAACATTTTGGGCAAAGATGCTATCACCTCTGCACAGCTTGATCAAGATTCAGTAATTGTTGAAGATGCTTTTGATAATGATCATGTGCCAATCTCTACTTTCAGAAAGGTAAAATCTAAACCTTCTCTTTCAATGCATATAAGTACTCCTCATACCTATGCATCTAGGATGAGTGAGGGAGTGCAAAAGAAAAGAGAGATAAAAGAAAAGAGAGGTGAGCATAAAAATGAGAGGTAGCCAAATGAGCTGGCAAAAGGAGAGGGACTTGAGCATGTCCAGAGTGAATTTAAGGGAACCCCACACAAAAAGGCACTAGGCCTTGAGAGTCATTCTGTGAGGAGTGATGAAATCACTCAGAAAAACAATGAGAGTGTGAGACACCCCATAGCCTCCTTGCCTCAGTCTTTTCCTTTCTCATAAAAAAGGTTAAGGTCTGCTGGTCCTTCTAAACAAGCAGAATCAAGGTTGAAATCCCTTGAGGGTAGATGTACATCCATGGAAGCTAAACTTGATGCTCTGTCCATTATGGTAGCTACTGGCTTTACTGAGATTCAACAAAATCTGATATCATTTTCTGCTATCCTTAGTGCTGTCAACTTAACTAAGGGGGAGAAAGTGGTAGATCAGAATAAAGTGTAAAATCAGAATACTGTAAGTCCAGTAGAGAAGGAGACACAAGGTGGAGCAACAAGCAAGGGGGAGTCTAGAAGAGAGGGGGAGCAAATGGAAGAAGATGGAGATGGAAGTAAGGGGGAGGAAAATGCAAATAAAGATAGATTCTTTGGTGAAGAGTTAAGAGCTAGTGGAATTGGTGAATCTGTTGAAGTAGATGGTGAGCCAATGTTAGTGACTAAAGAAATATTGGAGCAATTACAAAAGGCTCAAACATCAACATTGCCTCCTCTGAAAATCAATGAACTAGCTCCTGAAGTCATGGAAACTCCACTGCAGAAACATTGGAGAGAAATGGAAGAATCCAACAGACTCGACAAAGGCAAAGACAAAATGCCTGGAAAGGTAAATCCTACAACAGGATACATTTGGTTTGATGGAAGTGAATATAGTCCAGAAGAGGCAGAAACGATGATGGTTAGCTACATGGAGAGCACTTTGCAGAACAAAGATGAAGAATTCAGTGCATTGGTGAATAGTTCCATAAAAGAGGCAGGAGGAGTATATACAAAACTGTCACCAATACTGAAGGACAAAATAACAAGTTTCTCTGTGAAGGTGAATCTGGAGAAAAGATGGGCAGTTGATGTTTATCTGAAAACTGGCATCTCTATATTCATTACAATGCAGCTACTGCAAAGTCTGCAAGCTAGAGTGTTGAATGCCATGGGAACGAAAGTGAAAGCCAATTCTACAATCTTCAATAACGATTTTCTAGCACAAATTAAAAGTCTTGTTGAAGAAAAGCTACCAGAAGTGATTGAAGAACCCTATGGTATTTGTTACAGAACAACCACAAGCAGAGGAGCTAAAAGGATTGGATTTCTGATCCTAAGTGAAGAACCCAGATTGCACTCTAACACAATCATGGGAGTGCTGAAACAGATCCTCAAATCTAAGATAAACAAAGACAAAGTCAAGGCTGTCAAAGATATTCACAAACTGCTGGAAAAGAGAGATGAAAGTCTTAGCTCTCAAGTGAAGAAATTGATTTCTGAAGCTAATGCCAGAAGAAGTGAAAGTGGTGGAAGCTGCACATATGATGACACCCTTGATGACGATGATCTTGATGGAACTGAAGGATCTGGTACAAGTGGAAATGGTCAAGAAACTGCTGAGATCATTGGAAGTCAGACTCAGGAGGAAGCAAAGGAAGAAGCTCCCAAGGATAATAAGAAATATGCTGAAGCTAAAGATGAGGGAGAGACAGACATTCTTGACACACAGGAAGGAAGTATCTTAAAATTTGTTATTGACTGTTTTGATGCTGAAAAAGATATTGTCAACAAGGAAGCTGTCAAGAATGGTGAAGTTACTGTCGAGGAAGCTGCTGTCAAAGAAGACACTGTCATGAAAGACACTGTCAAGAGCTTGAATAAAGAAGTTGTCACAGGCAAAACTGTCAAGACATCCAAGTCTAGGAAGTAAAAACAAAGAGCAAAAGCCTGGTGTGCAGTTCCAAGAAATGGCAAGACAAAGGCTGCAGCAAGGAAAAAGAAGCATGAAGTGATGTTTCTTAAGAAGCCTATTCGAAGAAGAGAAACAAACAACTTCGAAATCCAGAAGGAAGCTGCGACATGAGATATCACTTCAGTCGAATTACAGCTGGATAATTCTAAGGAATATGCATCCAGATACATTCTTTGGAAAGATAAATCAAAAATCATGTTTGTTGAGAAGGACTTCACTATGGTGAATATGTCAACAATAATAGACAGATACACTCTCAAACAAACATCACAAGAAGTAAGGCATAGAGTCAATTACTTCGTGCTTGAAAGAATGGTAGAGCTTATGGGGACGTATAAAAATGTTCCTAAGAAAGCCATGGAACACATCCAAAAGTACCATGCTGAAAGATATGCTGAATTTTATGAGAGATATGGTGACTGGAGAAACATCGATGATGCGAATGAGGATGTGAGTATAGATGAGGAAGAACTTGTGTCTAAGTATGATTGGACAGAAAGGATGCCCTCCTATACACCTGAAGCAATGGCTGCCTATGAAGCCGAATTAGCTGCTGAAGCTGCTAGGAGAAAAGCTAATATTGGTAAACAGACTGCTGAGGTAGTGGAAGCTGAGCTAAAAGAAAAATGCAAGAAAGTCAACAAGATGAACAGTGAAGCTCTAAACTATCAGCCATGTGCACTGGAAAATCCTCTCAGGATCATAGATGGCAAAGAAGAAATTTATGCAGATAGTTTTCACAAGCTGAGGACCAGTGTACTGAAAAGTCTATACTGGAAAGTTGTTGGATCATCTCACAAACTGGAAATGCTGTGTGCATGGGAATTTGAAGTTATTTTTGATGGTAGGAGAGATGAAGATCCAAAACTTGACAGAAACAGAAGAGTGACCTTGAATTCTTTTCCTGGCAGAAGATTCAAGATTGAGAACAACATCTTGAAGTTCAGAACTTACACCTATGGTTTTGAATCATGGTTTGATCTGAAAGATGTTCAGTAGGTCTCTTCTAGACAAATCCAACAGTACATTGATGAGATTGAAGATGATGCTGTATCTGCTGATGAAAAGAAGCTAGTGCAAGATCTCATAAAGTACTTGGAAGAAGATCTCCACAGAAAGAGAGAGAACAGATAGAACAGGAAAGTTTAATAACAAGATAAATAAATCTCATATCTACCCAACCTCGAGGAGTACTTGTTTTGCTTTAGATCACTGTCCTATGTAATGCTAAATGCTTGGAAATGCTCTAGAATCCTATTCTGATCTATGTTAGTTAAGTTGTCAGCATGCTTGTATTGAGAATTTGTTGTTATTGTCCATAAAAACAAATTGGGGGAGATTGTTAGGATTTATGGGTGATAGCGTAGAGACAACTTAACTAGTACTTAGTTTATTTGTATAGGCTAAGTAGAACATACTGTCACAGCCAGAGTGTGTTCTTGTATTCAAATAATTACTGAAATGTAATAAGTATGTATCTTGGAAGAAGTTCATTGATATGTTTAAGCCTCAAGAGAATACATCAGTTCGACAGCAATAATAAGGTTACTGTCAATGCATCGATGGTAACGTTACAAGAAGACTGCATATTGCAAGGTCACGACAGTAAGTTTCATTTGACAGCAACATCGGCTGAAGCAGAGGACAACAACATTCTCACACTTGACAGCAAGTTTGGAGTTCCGACAGCAACATTGGCGGGAGCTCAGACTGTCAACTACTGAATATTCCTATGACAGCAAACTTGGAGGCAAGGGTTACTGTCTCACTGAATTATGTAATTTGGGGATTTTATCTCAGTCAAACCCCCGTGCCAGTTTAGATGTTCGAGAAACAGATTTGTTGCAATTCGTCAAAGATTGTAGCAGACCTGCAAGACTATGACAAAAGCTTGAGAGATCACAAGACGAGGCTCGACAATTCAAAGAGTATGACAAGTCTGCATCTACTAGAATTGTTATAGCTAATTTTGGAAAGAACCCGGAATGCCTTATGCTTAAAGATAACTATGTTTGTATAGCATTTTAGGAAAGGTCACATGTGTGGGCAAATTGTGAGGAGCTATCACTTGAAAATAACAACAGATCCGCGACCCATGTGACTGAGATGGAAAAGAAAGATTAGTCTATATAGAGACACATCTCTCATTCTTTCAATAGTGATTCTCAAAAGAAGTCGAAGTTTGAGAAAACCATTTTTATCGAGGTTGTAGCAACACATTACAAAATAAATAAAACATTTATTTTGTGAGAACATCTTGAATTACTACTTGTGTTTGCAATTCTTATCTAGATAGTTTACAATCTTTATCATTGTTGTTGAGTTAAAGATTTGAAATTATCTATATTGCATTCCACCCCCCCTTCTGCAATATACTCCGGGACCAACAACGTTACACTTGTAAATATATATGTACAACAATATACATTTCAACAGTCCTGTACCGGTGTCCCAGTTGGTTAAATCCAGGACCTTTGGGGCTTACCACCACGAGATCCTAGGTTTGATTCAAGCTAAGCACATGGAGATAAGCGAGACACCCAGGATTAATCGAGATGCGCGTAAATTGGCGCTGAACATGTAAAATACTTCAATTACTACTAACTTTAGTCATTACATAGCACATGAAGTAAACACCTTCTCCACATGGATGGTATCTCCCACTTCGAGTATCATCCTTCCAACTCCATCAGGAGCTTAACCTGTCCCTGTTGTTTCGTACTCAGTTCCATTCCATTCACCCCAACCAAACACAATATAAGGGTATTCCGTTCTCCTGTTGTCTCGTACTCAGTTCCATTCCATTCCATTCACCCCAACCAAACACAATATAAGGGTATTCCGTTCTCTTGGTTGAATAAGGTTGTGTTTGGTTGGGGAGAATGGAATGGAATGGAATGAATAGAAATTAAAGGAATACAATGAACATGAAAGGTAAGATTTTAAAAAAAAATGAGTGGGTGCAAATTTTTTATGATAGGATTTGGGAAGAAAATAGGTTGGAAGGAGAATGGATCATTCCTTTTCAAGTTGGTGTGTTTAAACTTTATCTTAGATGGTTAGGATTGGAATGATATAAGGAATGAAATTTTTAAACATTTAACTATATTTTTATTCACATTCCATTCCATTCCCTCCAATTTTGATTCACCCCAACCAAACACAACATAAGGGTATCTGAAAAGTATTAAAAAGTCTACATAAACTAAATGGAACTCTACAGTCTACATCAAGAATATGTTGCAGTAAATGATACCAAACAAGGGGGGAATCAACTATCAAGCTGAATTTTAGAAAAGGATGCTAAACCTATTTTATGGCAAATTAAATGGATGGTAAACCTATTACTAATGCAAAGTATGCTTAAAATAGTTTAACTGAATACATAAACAAGACAAAAACAACTTCTCCAATGGGTAGAATCTTTATGGTACAGTTTAACCTTGCAGCAGGGGCATAACCGGATGCTTATCAAAGTTAGGTTATTTATTTTGATCTCCTTCCACAAGTCCTCAGCAAATGGTTCAAGTTTTTTTTTTAGCATAGATTACAACTTTTACATGAGATAAATTGTTATACCCGAAAATAGCTTAATATATTTTTGGGCTTCGCCCTTTGGACCTCGTCCATGGGCTCACAATGGAAATCTCGCCCTTTTAAATAACTATGCCCAATACTCTTATAACTCGTCCTCATGGTAGCTGAATTATGGAAAATGAAAGATTATGGACTGATTAGGTCCTCGACTAATGTGATCAGGAAAAGGGCTAGGTCTTGCATGAGATGAGAGATCTTGCCTTAACATAAGGGTCGAGGATCTCGCCCCCATGACAAATCTTAGGACTACCCCATAACTAACTACATCTTCTCTTTGGCTCAAGGTGAGCGTTGACTCCGATAAATTCGGGTCAATAGCTTAACCGTTACGTTCCGAGGAAATGGTTGGGCTTTAAAGTCCATTTCAATATTGTCTAAGGCGGTGGCCTTGATTTAATGGCCTTCCTAACTAAGGAAATCTAGCCCATTACAATTACTTGCTCCCCAAGAACTACGTTTGTCTTGATTCCTATAAATAGGATACGTAGGCACATTGTATTGTAAGATGCAAACCCTTGCGAAAAAGAGAGAATACAACATTCGATCTAAATTGCAATAATCTCATCATACAATCTCAGTCATCCCCAAATCATAAACCCTAACCCTAAATGTCCTACGCCATTCGCCATCAGCCACCACTACAATTTCAGAAACCCTCCCCGAATTTATTTTCCCAAATTCCTCCGTAACAAGTGGCGCTAGAAGTAGGGGCTCTTGAAATCTCAAGAGGAAGGATGTCATAGTCAAATCGAGAGCCTGTTGATGATCGCCGGGTGGAGGAGATTAGGACCACGGGTAATCTACCCCTGCCACCACCAAGGAACTCAGCTTTGAGGAACTCTGATCGTTCACTCCTAGGGGCTCCAATAGAAGATCTGTTACGCCTAGAATCCCTAACGGACGGTCAATCCCGCAGATCGGAGGAGATCCCCCTGTCTTGACGAGTAACACCGAGCTTTTGAATCAGATTACTTACATGGGTAACACTATTACGCGGATGGGGGCTAGGATGGGAGAAGATCAATTTGTAGATGACACCAATACTGAGGAGTGTGCTCTAATCTGGGAGGATGATCTCGATTTTCCCACTTCGCAAAAAGAAGCAGCAAAGGTCTCCTTACATGCTATGACTGGCTCACAAGGAAACTTCACCTTAAAACTACAGGGCACACTCAGGGACAAGGGCATTACAATACTTGTGGATAGTGGTTCAACCCACAATTTCATCTCTCAGAGCCTGGTAAAACATCTCCAACTCAAGGTTACTCCTTGCACTCCGTTTAAAATTTCTGTAGCTAATGGTGCCAAATTAGAATGTTCTTCCATATTACAAGGTTTACAATGGTCCATGTCTGGTCAAATGTTTACTGGTAACCTGCATATTATTCCTCTTGGTGGTTATGATATGATTTTAGGAGTTCAATGGATGAAGATGGTTAGCCCAGTTACTTTGATTATCAAAGAGGCAGCATTATAGTGAACTGGTAACATCAACAAGTGGTTTTGCAACAAATACACAAGACTTCCACCATACAAATTGTAAACCATGGCTGTCCTACCAAGTTTCACAAAGAGGAAGCCTATTTTCTCATTCAACTAGCTGCTATTCATAAAGATGGTGAAGTTAACAACAACCCCATACAGTTGCTAGATGAGTTACCAAGGGAAATTGAAGACATCCTATCTTCTTATGCTGATGTCTTTGCTGTGCCACAGCAGCTGCCACCAAACAGGTCTCATGACCATAAAATTCAATTAAAAGAAGGAAGTAAGCCTACTTCTACAAACCCATACAGATGCCCCTTGGCTCATAGAGAGGAAATTGAGAAAATTACCAACGACATGCCTGCATCATCAGAAACAGCACTTCCCCATTTGCTGCCCCAGTCTTACTAATTCGGAAAAAAGACAACACCTGGCATTTGGTCATCGACTATAGGGCCCTGAACTCCATCACGATCAAAGACAAATTCCCCATACCTGTTATAGAGGAGCTACCGACCACCTTGCAAGGCAGCAAGGTCTACACAAAATTGGACCTTCGAAGTGGGTATCGCCAAATAAAGGAGCACCAAAATGATGTTTACAAAACCGCTTTCAAGACACACCAGGGACACTTTGAATTTCTGGTCATGCCATTTGGCTTGACCAACGCTCTCTCGACATTTCAGGCCCTAATGAACGAAGTTTTCAGTACATTCTTGGGCAGATTCATCTTGGTGTTTTTCGATGATATCTTAATCTATAGTGCCACTATGCAGGACCACCTTCTTCACTTGCAGCAAGTACTTGAAGTTCTGAGGTCTCACAAACTATTTGTCAAGAGAAGCAAATGTGAAATAGCTAACTACAAGGTTGAGTACCTAGGCCACGTTATTTCTGCAAGGTTGAATACAACTGTGTCCATTTTTTAAAACTTAAAACTGATTTGCGGAATTAAAACAAATAATGAAACGGCACAATTCGGAAAAGCCAATTCTAGAAGGGCACCAATGAGAATTTCCCAAAATATAATAGTAATTTAACGTTTTATTATCGTTTTCATTAACAGAAGGGTATAATAAGTGTAATCACTTACTTTAGGGGTGCCACTCGTAAGACCAAAATATGAAATGGCACCATCCGGAAAAGCCAATTCCAGAAGGGGACCAATGAGAATTTCCCTATTATATATAATTATTAAAATGTTTTATCAAAATTGAATTTGAATAACATGTATAATGTTTTATTAAAATGTATAATATGTTATATATATATATATATATATAATAATAATAATTTTGGAGATCAATCAGGAGCCCCCCGGGGATATCCCCCACCCTCCATGTTTCATGGAGGGCGTCCGCCATGTTTCATGGAGGGCGTCCTCCATGAAACATGGAGGCCTTATTCTTGTGAAAATTAAATTAGAAATAGAAAAATAAGATAAAATTCGAATTAAAATTCATAAAAATTCAAATATTAATACTAATTAATTCTGTGATTAATTTTACATTAGATTCACTAATTTTCTATTTTTTAGATTTTTACATTAGATTCACTAATTTAGGAGTACTGGTCAAATCGATAGTTGACTACCACTTTTACCATCCAAATAAAGTTATTATTTTTTAAAAACTTGGGAATATCAATAAATTATACATATATTGACATATTTGCGGTTGTATCGTCGATAAGTATTTTTAAAAAAATAGAAACAATAATCAGGGACAAAGCACTAGTTAGCAGTACTGGTCAAATCGATAGTTGACTACCACTTTTACCATCCAAATAAACTTATTATTTTTTAAAAACTTGGGAATATCACTAAATTAGACATATATTGACATATGTGCGGTTGTATCGTCGATAAGTATTTTTTAAAAAATAGAAACAACAATTCGGGACAAAGCACTAGTTAGTAGTACTTATCAAATCGATAGTTGACTACCACTTTTACCATCCAAATAAACTTATTATTTTTTTAAAAACTTTGGAATATCACTAAATTAGACATATATTGACATATGTGCGGTTGGATCATCGATAAGTATTTTTTAAGAAATAGAAACAACAATCCGGGACAAAGCACAAGTTAGCAGTACTGGTCAAATCGCTAGTTGACTACCACTTTTACCATCCAAATTAATTTATTTTTTTTTTGAAAATTTGGGAATATCACTAACTTAGATATATATTGACATCCGTACGGTTGGATCTTCAAGAAGTATTTTTTAAAAAATAATAACAACAATCCGTGACAAAGCACTAGTTACAAGTACTAGTTAGAATAGTAGTGCTCTACTAAGATCCCCAACCAAATTAATTTTTTATTTTTTGAAAATTTGGGAATATCACTAACTTAGATATATCTTGACATCCGTACGGTTGGATCTTCGAGTAGTATTTTTTAAAAAATAATAACAACAATCCGTGACAAAGCACTAGTTACAAGTACTAGTTAGAATAGTAGTGATCTACTAAGATCCCCAACCAAATTAATTTTTTATTTTTTGAAAATTTGGGAATATCACTAACTTAGATATATCTTGACATCCGTACGGTTGGATCTTCGAGAAGTATTTTTTAAAAAATAATAACAACAATCCGTGACAAAGCACTAGTTACAAGTACTAGTTAGAATAGTAGTGATCTACTAAGATCCCCAACCAAATTAATTTTTTATTTTTTGAAAATTTGGGAATATCACTAACTTAGATATATCTTGACATCCGTACGGTTGGATCTTCGAGAAGTATTTTTTAAAAAATATTAACAACAATCCGTGACAAAGCACTAGTTACAAGTACTAGTTAGAATAGTAGTGATCTGCTAAGATCCCCAACAAAATTAATTTTTTATTTTTTGAAAATTTGGGAATATCACTAACTTAGATATATCTTGACATCCATACGGTTGGATTGTCGATGAGTATTTTTTAAAAATAGAAACAACAATCCGTGACAAAGCACTAGTTACAAGTACTAGTTAGAATAGTAGTGATCTGCTAAGATCCCCAACAAAATTAATTTTTTATTTTTTGAAAATTTGGGAATATCACTAACTTAGATATATTTTGACATCCGTACGATTGGATCGTCGATGAGTATTTTTTAAAAATAGAAACAACAATCCTTGACGAAGCACTAGTTAGCACTATTGGTCAAATCGATAGTTGACTACCACTTTTACCATCCAAATAAACTTATTATTTTTTAAAAACTTGGGAATATCACTAAATTAGACATATATTGACATATGTGCGGTTGGATCGTCGATAATTATTTTTAAAAAAATAGAAACAACAATCCGGGACAAAGCACTAGTTAGTAGTACCGGTCAAATCGATAGTTGACTACCACTTTTACCATCAAAATAAACTTATTATTTTTTAAAAACTTGGGAATATCAATAAATTAGAAATAAATTGACATACGTGCGGTTGGATCGTCGATAAGTATTTTTTAAAAAACAGAAACAACAAGCCAATCTTGAATGCTTATTAAAGTAAATTAATCATATAAAATATTTAATCAAGATCTAACGGTTCTGATTTTTTTGCTAAAAATCTAACGATAATTTGTCATTTTATACGGATTTCTATTATGTATTTTTATTAGTGACTGAAAGATATGGTTTAATATTTTTGGGTATATATTAATAATTACACGATTATGTTTAAATAAAAAAAATATTAATGATTGGAAGATTATGATTGCAAAATTATGTTTTAAATATTAATAATTACATTTTGAATATCACTAAATAAACGAATTAATTTTTAAATTTTGAATTTATTTTAAATTTTTATGAGTGCTCCTAATAATTATCTCAAACCCCACATTACGACCATAATTTTTATAAAATCATTCCGCTTCTTGTAAAGAATCAAATTGCATACCAACACATGGCACTTCATCATTCATATTTGCAAAAAAAGATCCAATATTTTCTTCTCCAATATTAGCTTCATCATTGTCATGAAAAGATCCAATATTTTCTTCTCCAATATTAGCTTTATCATTGTCATGAAAAGATCCAATATTTTCTTCTCCAATATTATCTTTATCATTGTCACGACCATCAATATCATCCTTTTTTCCAATATTAACATCTTCATCACTATCAATAATTATTTTTTCTTTCCCCTTCAAATTGGAAGTATCACCAAATTTTTTACCAACATCATCAATATCATCAACATCTATTGTTTCATGAATTTCAACACCATTTTCATCAAAAAATTTATGATAAACTCTTTTACTTCGAACGGGAGTTACATAATTAAAGTCGTTATGATCACTAGAAGAGTTAGAATCATAATTAAATAAATAAGAAGCCATGAAAATTCTAACCTTATTTTTTGCTCTCCAAAGATGAACAAAGAAGCTGAAAAAACTGTGCAGTTTCAAAAAGACAAAATGCTGGAAAGTTGGAACAAAATGCTGGAAAGTTGGAACAAAAGGCTACGCCCTCCATGTTTCATGGAGGGCGTCCACCATGAAACATGGAGGGCGTCAGCACTACATCCCAAAATATTTTCATTATTTATTTTTTTAAAATAGAGATTTTACTTTTCTTATGATAATTATTATTTCAAATAAATTAAAAAATTAATAAATATCAACTCAATATCACTATTTTTCTATTTTCTATATTTTTTAATAATTTTTATTTAGTTTGTGAAATATATTATGAAATTAATTAAAAATGAAGAAAAGTTTAAATTCGAATTGAAAATTCATACACGCTCAACTAGTGGTTTTCACTAATTTTAGGATGAATGTCAACTCAATATCACTATTTTCCTATTTTCTTGATTTTTCAATAATTTTTAACTAGTTTGTGATATATAATATAAAATTAATTAAAAAGGAAGAAAACATTAAATTTGAATTAAAAATTCATACACACTCAATTAGTGGTAGTCACTAATTTTAGGATGAATGTCAACTCAATATCACTATTTTTCTATTTTCTTTATTTTTAAATAATTTTTATTTAGTTTGTGAAATATATTATGAAATTAATAAAAAACGAAGAAAAGTTTAAATTTGTTGTGGAATAAAAACTAGGTTACGATTTGTAATTAATGCTAGGGTGGTTGAGCTTCGAGCTTTAATGGTTGTTTCCGTGTTACGAGACTGATCGGTCCTCACAGAGTGCCTACGTATCTCGTTATTGAGAATCAAGCCAAGACGTAGTTCTAGGTAATGGTGCCCTCGAGGCTATGGCGGCGAGAGCTCACCTAGGACGAAGTGGCTTGTATGTCCTTATTCGAGGATTAAGCCAAAACGTGGTGGGTGACGTATGGAGCTGTGTCCAAAACGTGGTTCTGAGATGAGGGGTTAGACCCTTTATATAGGCTGAGAAGCCCTAGAATTATGGTAGGAGTCAGAGACTTGGTGGACAAGTCTTCCTTTAGGAAGGTTCTACATCTATTCCTTATAGGAATCAGTTTCCATGTTGAAATATGTATCTTGGAGGCTAAGTCAGGCAAGAGTAATATACTTGTTTAACTCTTATTTGCTGAGCTATTTATTACCCTTAATATTAATTACGAAATTAATATTATAAATAGGGTTTGGGCCAATCTGGTGGGCCCCACGTTTGGACCATTCCGGGTCTAATTAATGCCACATTGAATGTGTCTTTAGGGCTTACTTTTAGCCCATATCATTTGCCCCCCAACTTCTAGAAAACTGATCAGGTTTTCCTTGAAGTTTTAACGGCCTTTTTCGAGAGTTGGGTCAGGGTTCATCTTTGTACACTAGTGTTTCACGAGTATTGTCTTTATGTAAAGCGTGGAGCGACCGACGCGTTCACGACAATGTTAATTCGATGCTAATCGGCACTAATCAGCCTTAACGATGCTTAAACAATGTTTAAACGACGTTAAACGGCATAAAACGGCACTAAACGGTGCTAAACGGCGCCAAACAGCCTTAAACAATGTTTAAACAGTGTTAAACAATGTTAAAAGGATAAAATGGTACTCACGGTGCTAAACGACAGTACTCAGTGCTAATCGGCACTAAACTGTGCTTAAACGACACTAATCGGTGCTAATCGACACTAAACGGTGCTTAAACGACAATAATCGGTGCTAATCGGCACTAAACGGTGCTAACAACATTATCGGTGCTATCGGCACTAATGATGCTATCGGCACTAATGGTGCTATCGGCACTAACGGTGCTTACAGCACTAACGGTGCTATCGGCACTAACGGTGCTTACAGCACTAACGGTGCTATCGCCACCAACGGTGTTATCGGCACTAATGGCGCTAAATGGTGATCGACTGACGCTTTCTGAAAACGTTGAATCATCATTGTCATGTTTGAATCATCACCAACGTGTTTCAATGTTCTGAACCACTTTAGGGAGGTATGAAGCGAGTCAGGGGTTTTCTGAATATCAAAGTGATTTTTTAAGGTTGACGGACCATCAGCATCCACTTCCAGTTGGCTAAGGCCCTCAAAAAATGAGGTGGTCGGCAAAGGATGGTCCAAGACTATAGAAAATTTAATTAGCTTCGCATGGACAGTAAGATCGTCCAAATCTGACATCCGGAGCTCAAAATATGGCCCAAACAGCGTCAACAGTCCGTGTAGGACTGAAAATCAGTCTTGGTCGGCTGACGCCCTCCTTGGAGCTTGGTCGGCCAAGGTGTGGTCGGCTAGTGGTCTCCAAGACTATTGAAAACTCAGAGATCTTCGCGTGGACTATAAGATCGTCCAAATCTGATACCCGGAGCTCATGATATGGCCCAAACAGCGTCAACAGTCCGTGTAGGACTGAAAATCAGTCTTGGTCGGCTGACGCCCTCCTTGGAGCTTGGTCGGCCAAGGGGTGGTCGGCTAGTGGTCTCCAAGTCTATAGAAAATTCAATTAGCTTCGCGTGGACAGTAAGATCATCCAAATCTGACATCCGGAGCTCAAGATATGGCCCAAACAGCGTCAACAGTCCGTGTAGGACTGAAAATCAGTCTTGGTCGGCTGACGCCCTCCTTGGAGCTTGGTCGGCCAAGGGGTGGTCGGCTAGTGGTCTCCAAGACTATAGAAAATTCAATTAGCTTCGCGTGGACAGTAAGATCGTCCAAATCTGACATCCGGAGCTCAAGATATGGCCCAAACAGCGTCAACAGTCCGTGTAGGACTGAAAATCAGTCTTGGTCGGCTGACGCCCTCCTTGGAGCTTGGTCGGCCAATAGGTGGTCGGCTAGTGGTCTCCAAGACTATAGAAAATTCAATTAGCTTCGCGTGGACAGTAAGATCGTCCAAATCTGATATCCGGAGCTCAAGATATGGCCCAAATAGCGTCAACAGTCCGTGTAGGACTGAAAATCAATCTTAGTCGACCGAAAAATCGAGGACCAGGACCACAGACTACCCGTGATCGGCCGGATCTATGGACAATCCGTGATCGGCCAGCTGGTGATCGGCCAAGGCCTTCAAATCATGGTGGTCGGCCAGCTGGTGGTCTGCTGGCGTTTCCCTGGTGCGGTGGTCGGCCACTTCGTGGTCGGCTGCGGCTCCTTCGGGCACGGTGGTCGGCCACTTCGTGGTTGGCTAAGGTGCCCGGACCTAAAACCATCCGTGGTCTTAAAAAAGAATCATGGATCTCGGATCTCGGATCTAGGATCTAAAATAATCCGTGGTCTTAGAAAGTTACGGACCTCGGGTCTAGGATCTAAAACCATCCGTGGTCTTTGAAAGTTATGGACCTCGGGTCTAGGATCTAAAACCATCCGTGGTCTTAGAAAGTTATGGACCTCGGGTCTAGGATCTAAAACCATCCGTGGTCTTAAAAAGTTATGGGCCACGGATCTAGGATCTAAATCCATCCGTGGTCTTAGAAAGTTATGGGCCACGGATCTAGGATCAAAAATCATCCGTGGTCTTAGAAAGTTATGGACCTCGGATCTAGGATAAAAAATCATCTATGGTCTTAGAAAGTTATGGACCTCGGGTCTAGGATCTAAAACCATCCGTGGTCTTAGAAAGTTATGGACCTCGGATCTAGGATCTAAAACCATCCGTGATCTTAAGGATCAAGAATTTTGATCTTGATCTCAAACCATCGAAAATCATCCGAGATTCGTTGAAAAAGTCGAGATTCAGGATCAGAAACTATCCGAGGTTTGCTGAAAAAATTGAGATTCAGGATCACGAACTAACCCGCGATCGGCCGGACCACGGGATAGCTCGTGGTCGGCCGAGAGGTGATCGGCCAGAAGGTCTTAAGCCACCATGGTCGACCACACCATGGTCGGCTAGAAGGTGGTCGGTCGAAAGGCCCCAAATCTTCGTGGTCGGCCGGGAGGTGGTCGGCTACGGCCCCTCGTGCGCCGTGGTCGGCTGCCTCATGGTCGGCTACGGCCCTCCAGGTGTCGTGGTCGGCCACTTCGTGGTTGGCTAGGAAATCCAGACCTGAAAACTATCCATGGATCTTGAGGATCAGGAATCTTGATCGCGACCTCAAGTTAATATCTTTGTCATCCGTGACTTCGTTATCTTCAAGGATCAAGAACCTCAATCTTGATCTTAAGTCGCCTAGGATCTAGGATCTAAAATCATCCGTGATCCTAAGGATCAAGAACCTCGATCTTGATCTTAAGTCATCAGGGATCTAGGATCTAAAACCATCCGTGATCCTAAGGATCAAGGATCTTGATCTTGATCTTTAGTCGTCAGTTTGGTCATTCGTGACTTCTAACGATATTACTCCTTAATTTATGATTAGCACTGCTAATCTTGTAATTACGGCTAATCTCCTTAGTTAACTCCTTAAGTGTAATTAGCTTTTCATAAGTCACTTGTTTTGAAGCTCCAGCAATTATATCTGGTATTTCTTCTCTGGCTTGTATGAATTATAACTATTATTTCTGCAGAACGCGGGTAATTTCTGCCCTTTTTTTCATCTATAAACGATAGATGACCTTGGCTCAGAATTAAAAATCAGTCTTGGTATGTTGATGGAGGTGTTTGTTATGCCTTGAAGGGTTTCGTGAACCTTGAACTCAAACGACTTGTTTCTTAATCTTCTTGACCTTCCGGGCTTTAACTTGTTTGCTGAATCCTTGGTCTTAAGGTTATCATCAAACCTTGACTCTCATCCTTGTGATGAAGTTCTTTAGTTCTTACATCATTCTTGTTTCTCATGGAGGAGGTCTTCCTTCTCGGTTGATCATTAAGATAGTTCACTTGCTTCTTAGCGCTTGACCTTAGGCCTGGTATGCCTTTATTGGTTTTCAACCCTTTAGCTTGATTCTAGGTTTCCAACCTTCTTCTTATGCTCATATAACCTTTCTTAGGTCTCAACTTGACTGACAACTCTTGATTTGAGTCCTTGAACTCAAACGACAAGCTCGATTGGAGGCAGTCAGCCTTGTTGGCCATCAAGGCTTAAATTTTGTGTCGGGATTTGAGATTCAAGATTTTAAGTATGGAATGACAAAGGACCTCTTATCTCAACATTCTCACTAATAGTTTCTGTGCTTTCAAGGCATTATCAAGGGGACAACCAGTCTTTAGATGAGCTTTGAGAGGGTCTATCCTTCAGCTTACATCAATTGGTGCTACCAATTTCGAATCGATGGTGGGGTCCTCAGGACCTGGAAGTAAAAACTCTCCGTATAATTTTCTATCTCAGAAGAGGCAAACTTATATGGGGTAGCAGCCTTAATGTTCTCATTTCTTGGAATGCGTTCCTCATAGCGCTCATCATATTGAGTCATAACAGCCTTCACAACTCTCAAATACTTTGTCATAGTTTCATCCTTAGCTTCAAATTCACCATTCACTTGTGATACTACAAGCCTTGAGTCTCCCCAGACCTTGAGATTCTTGACCCTCATGATTCTTGCCTAGCCTAAGCCAGCTATCAATGCCTCATATTCAGCTTCATTGTTGGTAGTAGGAAAGTCCAACTTCAAAGCATATTCAACTATGAACCCATCGGGGCTTTGCAACACTAAACCTGCGCCACTAGATTTTGTTTTTGATGCTCCATCAAAATAGAGCACCCAATATTCCTTCTGATTCAGGTACGAGTTCTTCATCTTTATCTCCACTTTCAGGGGTAGTTACTATCTCTTGCCCCCCGACTTCTTGGTTGCTAATGGTACATTCAACCACGAAGTCATCCAATGCCTGAGCCTTAATGGCCGTTCGCGGCTTATACGTGAAGTCAAACTCTCCAAGTTCGATTGCCCACTTAATCAATCTTAGGCTTGCTTTCGGGCTGTGCAATATGTTCCTCAATTGTTGGTCCATCAGGACTTCGATTTTTTGTGACTGAAAGTACGGTCGTAGTTTCCTTGAAGCTGTTATCAATGCCAAAGAAATTTCTCGATGGATGAGTAATTTAACTCGGCTCCGTGGAGCACCTTGCTTACATAGTAGATGGGCCTCTGAACCTTGTTCTCTTCTTTAATGAGGACACTGCTAGATACAGATAAAGAGTCTCTCCGGGACTTGGCTTGGCCAACAACGGGGCTTCGGCCATGTACTTCTTCAACTGTTCAAAGGCCTCTTGGCTTTTATTAGTCCATTCAAAATTTTTCACCTTCTTCAATGCTTGAAAGAAAGGCAAGCACTTATCACCAGACTTGGAGATGAATCTCCCTAGAGCGGCCACTCTGCCGGTTAACTTCTGTACGTCCCTCACAGAACGGGGTGGTTCCATGTCTAAGATTGCTTTGATCTTGTCGGGATTGGCCTCTATGCCTCTTTTCGAAACCATCAAACCCAAGAACTTTCCAGACCCAACGCCAAAAGCACACTTGGCTGGATTCAACATCATCTTGTGGTGCCTCAGCACTTCGAATGCCTCTCTGAGGTCCTTAATGTGATCTGCCTTGAGTAGGCTCTTGACTAACATGTCATCAATATAGACCTCCATGGTTTTTCCAATCAGATGGGCGAATATCTTATTCACCAATCGTTGGTAAGTAGCTCCTGCATTCTTTAGACCAAAAGCCATAACAATATAGCAGAAAACACCAAAGTCAGATATGAAAGATACCTTAGGGATGTCATCCTCGTGCATCTTAATCTGATTGTAGCCGTTGAACCCATCCATGAAGCTCAACATCTCATGTCCGGCTGTGGCGTCTATCAACATGTCTATCATTGGCAGGGGAAAACAATCCTTTTGACATGCATCATTCAAATCAGTGAAGTCTATACACATCCTCCACTTTCCATTCGCTTTCTTGACCATCACCGGGTTAGCTAACCACTACACCATATAATGCCTATTGCAACCATATTTTTGAAGGTTTGTCGAAAAACGTTGCTATTGAGAAACCAAATCACACAAATTGCAACGCCTTTGTAAAACATTGCAATAGCATTAAAAAATTTTAAGAGCGTTAAAAACATTCTGTCTATTGCAATGATTTAAGAAATGGTTACTATACATAGCAATTTTGGGCCCAAAATTTAGGCGGGCTACTCAAAAAATTGAGCGGCCTTTTAAAAATTTGCCCAACTTATTAAAATCAACAATAGCACACAGGCACACAAAGACAGAGACATACATACACAGAGACATACAGTACAAACATACACGATACACACATATTCGCAGACTAAATCTAAGGAAACAAAATTGAAGAAGACACTTAGTTTGAAGAAAACACAAAAACGAAGAAGATTAAAGCACGAAGAAGGTATTTCCCCATTATTTTTTTCCCCAAATGTAGTTTTAAATCAAGTTTCAATTAGGGTTCTTATTATTTTTTTTTGTAATAGTATCCCCGTAGCCCTCAATACCAGCCCAAGCCCAAGACAATTTGATTTGAAGAAAATGCTGGTACAGTACAGCTAAGCTCAGTAGCTGAGAAATTCAATCGGTTGTTACAACTCTCCGCTACTTGTACCTCACCAACTTCACTTCCCCTGATTATACACACACATATACATACAATCTACCTGCAATTCGATGGCAGGTCAGCTTCAATTTACACATACACACATATTTTTAATCTAATTTTTATAATCTCATGCTTCGCTTTTATAATCTAAGTGACATAATTAGTTAATTTTTATTTCATTTGTGTAATTAATTGTTCTGTAATTCTGATTATGTGTTTGATTTGAAGCTTGTAAATTAGGCATTTCTGTTATTTATATAAGTTGTCATGTCTGAATTAAACACAGAATTTTTCGATGTTTAATTATACGGTTAAGTGAATTAAAGATGTGTCGTAGAGTGTTTTCGACTTTTCGTGTTGTGATTAGGATTATTATTCTTTGTTTAGATTACAGTTCTTTCGATTTATTGGTTTGGTGGCGGTAAAAGAGATAAATTACTGTTTGGACTTTGATATTGGGTTTAGGAATATCGTGTTTGGTCCCGTTTGAAATTAGACTTACATTTACGAAAGTTGACTGCCAATTTATGAATAAGTGATAGAGAAGTTACTCACATTTTATTATGGAATTGGTGGATTGTATGCGATCATGATGATGATTACAAATGATACCATGACAAGTTGACAACGAAAATGTTTGACCAGTAGAACAGTCCAGTCCTTATTTTTAAGCAATGGGATATAATTTTTTGTTTTTGGAAGGGGCGTATTTTATATGAAATGAGAAACTAGATGGCTATGGCAGGACTTGAAATTTGACGGTCTGGAAGAATACAAGAATACCTTGACGTTTCTTCTTAAGTCTCCCTATCTTGACCTTACTACTTACCTAGCGTAGCAAGCCTAAATGTCAGTTCAGAACGGAGGTTGCCTTGCTATAGCATTCTGAAGCAAGGGCCAGTTTCTACCCTTTTCTGTTGTTGAGTGTGTTATTGTAGTGTATTATTATTGTAGTGTATTAAATGTTCCATCGCAAATAGTCGTACTTTAGGTGTCAAGCACCAGGACTGTTAAGAGTGCTATAGTTAGGTTTTTCCTCATCATTCTTTAGAAGTACAAATATTGTAGCTATGTGAATGTTGTTGCCACGTTATATTCTTAAGCAATTTCAGAAAGTCTTCTTAACAAATCCCTTGTCTGAATGCAACTGTGATCTTTGTAGCACGTGTGTGAAAGCATCAAATCCCTTGCCTGAATGCCATTGTTATCCTTGTAGCTATGGCTGTTTGCTACTAACCTGAGCTTAAACTCATTTCTCTTCCCGCTACCATATTGAGGTAAGTAGCTATACAATTTAGCAAAATTTATTAACCTAACTTGTTCATTGATAAAATGAAAAGGAGTGCTCAGTATTTTGTAAACCGAGCAAAGCTTGTCGTATTTCAGAGGATAACAAAAGCATTTTCCTTTTAGCTTTCGGTTTAGATTTTATAAAAATTTAAGCAGGTCATGAGAGGGTTTTGAGTCAGTTTTATAACTTTAACTAAACACACCGAGAATTTCCCTTTATCTGTAGGACATCCGGCAAGCTGTATCAAAGTTGCAATATAAGGTTTCAGCTAAAGTTGTCCCTCTTACAGAAGGTTTCAAATCAATGCATGCATAAGTTTTTTTACTATGGCTGTTTCCTTACAAAATTATAGACTCCTATGTTCACTTGTGTATAGTGCAGGTTTTACTAGATTTTATCAAGCAATTAAATGATGATCATGGGTATGTGTCTCTGTCTTGCTGCAGTGTCTCTTTCTTTATACATTATGGACCTCCTTTATACAGCCTTACAAAAATGGTGCTCTTTATACGACTTTTTCTTTCTCTATCATGGCGGCGTTACGAGGCTGTAGCTGTTTAGGAGTAAGATGTTCGAAATTTTGTCCCCAGTTACGAGTCGATTATAAAACAGTTCGACTACATAGAGGTAGGTCTGCATGTTTTAGGTCTGGAACTGATATTGTGATGGACATCTGTTTCTACTTTTCTGTATGCTATGTAACATTAAAAGGAAATTGTTTGAATATCTACTCTGAGTTTGGGTTTTTATTTTCAAGCCTGTATGATCTTCTGGTTCATGTAGGAATGGATTACATAAAGCCAAACTTTTAAGTTCGGCAGCAATATGCGAAAACTGGTTTAAAAAATCAAACCAAATACAGCCCCTGTATGCCCCTTATAGAGTTCTTTTTGGGGAGCTTAAGTCGTCGTAAGTGAGACTCATTTTGCAAAGACTCTTGCCTTACTGATGTATTATTAGCATTAGACCATCTCAGTGGTTTGTTATCATAAAAGTCTGATATTTTTGGTGGTTTCTTGATAACTGATATACTCGTATATGCTCCTGATTTGTTATTAATGCATTATGCCATAGATGTGGTTTATCACACTTGTAATTCCTTTAGATATCTTGAGATCTGGTATGCATATATTGAAAAGGGTTTGTGAAGTACCAACACAAGTACACAACTCAGAGCCCATCAATATGTTCGATCTTAGGGAAGAAGTGAAGATATGCTTTAAGCTTTTCTTTTATTTTTGTATGGACGAATGGAAGAGGTAGTAGAATCAAAAGAATTCAGATACGAGGGCTTACCTTGCTAATGATTTTTATATGAAAGTTTAGAAGGAAGCTAATACTAGTATTATTTTGAGAAAAAAGTACGTAAAATTAATGGATGAATTAATTTGCTTTTTAATCATCCACTTGAGCCGATATTTAAAGTGAAGTTGTTTCTCAGATTTAAAATAGGATTTATAGGTTAGAGTTAAAGTACACTTTCCCTATTTCTCTCTCATTTATTCCATTTTCCAGAGATCTGTTCAAACTACCAATTTATTATGGGAAGAAAGCGAAAGTTTTTTCAATGATGTCAAAGTTTCTGCAAAATAGTATAGAACAGGCTGAACCAGAATTAGTGTATCAACTTGTTTGGTGTGTCCATGCTTCTCCTTGCAATGGTATTCCATCACAGCTCAAGGGATGGAAGACTGATGGTGGGGATCCATGTGCAGAGTCATGGACAGGAGTTACCTGCAACGGCTCATCAGTTATTCACCTGTAAAGGAGCCAGAACATGCCATACTCCTTGACAAACATGAAACATCTTCAGCATCTAAGGTTTGGATACGTTGAAACACATGGCTGGTGACATGAATGAGGTTTGCTGCATATGAGTTTTATACTCTGATTGTATCTTCCTTTCCACTGCCTATAAATTCTGAATTACAAATTTACCTATTGAAATTTGCAGGAACTGGACCGACAAGTTCCTTTGATGGATGAGATCGACACTAAGGTTTAAATACAATGCTATTTTTATTCTGAACTACTAAGATTTTCTGTAACCACTTACTAACTTGTGTTTTACGGCTTGCAGGTGGACAAAGCAACATCTGACCTGAAGAACACCAATGTTCGACTTAAGGACACTGTTAACAAGGTGATTGAGCTGTTTGTGTGTGTGTGTGTATCTCTCATGTTTATTTTTTTCCCTAAATGTTTAGTGGTTTGAAAAATAAAATGTGATAATCTCTCTATACTTTACGCAATACTTTGTGATTATGTTGCATTGCCATCCCGTGTAAATGCTTATTTTGAATTTGTTTTGCAAATTCGCAATATTCGCAATTTTTAGAGTTTAATGTTTTACTCATAATTAGTAACTTTTGTACTTGCAGGCGTATGCATTGTAGGACACAAGGTGCAATACTTTTATAAGCTCATCACGGATTTCTCGTTGTTGATTTGCAAAAGCCAAGCCAAATATATAGGGAAAAGCAATTGGCATATGTAGTTTTTAACTTTATTTTGGTTTTCTAATATAATAATTGTTTAGGAAAATTTGATTTAAAGAATTGTAATTTTATTTGACTTTGAACAAACACATGTAATTGGATATTTGGCATTAAGTTGCACTGGTTTATGAAATGCAAATGATGCTTGGATTGTGGCTATAAATGGCCCGGTTTACTGTATTTTCAGCATGTTCCTACCAAATTTTTTTTTTGAAAAAATGTTACAATAGGGTCAAAATACGTTGCATTAATCTATAAAAAATCATTGCAATTGGTCTGAAAAATGTTGCCTTTAAGTGTCAATAAATTACCTTCTTATGCTACTGCAATAGTTTTTAATTGTTGCTATAGAGTCTAAAATGTTGCTACTGAAAGTTATTGCAATGATTTAATTTTGTTGCTGTATGATATAAAAAACGTTGCTAAATCGACCTATTGCAAGGCAACCGGATGCAACGCCCAAATTTTGCAAATTTGTTGCCATAGACTCTACTGCAACAAATATAGGCCTTAAGGTAATGTTTTCCTGTCGTTGCAATAGCCGTTTTATGGTGTAGTGAACCATTCGGGAAACTGAAGCTCTTCAACAAACCTAGCCTCTAAGAGCTTGTCAACTTCTTGTTTAATGGCCTCCTGCATTTCAGGAGCAAAATTTCTCTTTTCTGTTTTATTATATTACGCCCCGGATCAACATTCAACTTGTGAGTTATGAGTTGGGGATCAATCCCTGGCATATCAGCTGCAGTCCAAGCAAACGCATCACTATTTTCTTGCAAGAATGCTATCAACTTGCCCTTCAGGGGTTCTTTCAAAGATGCTCCCATATAAGTAACTTCTCAGCTCGCTTGGCCGTCATGGCTTCAATGTTTGTCTTGGTCGCCAAAGTTTGAAATCAAGGGTTTTCAATCTCAATCACCGAAATATCTATCAGAGCTGCTGGTCCAAGGCCAGGGGGTTTCTGGTTAGCCCCACGAGGTCTTGAACCTTCTCTAGGAGGTTTTCAAAGTTACATATTGGTTTTCAAGTCAACATGAAGTTTCAACCTTGGATCTTAATTGGAGGTTCATGACCCCCCCTCAAGTTTGGCCTTCATAACTAACCTTGGCCTTCATGGCTAACAGCTTCTGTTCTTCAACCTAGGATTCGGGGTTGATTCCTCGATATAGATTTCGATAAATGGAATCCTGTTGGCTTCCTGCCTTTTAAACTTCTGAGACGAGAGCTTGCTTGAACTTCTTAATCCTTGCTTAATCTTATCTATTGGCCTTCATCCTTGGATCCTTAATCCAGGTCCTTAATAAGTATTAAAGAGTAGCTAGTCCTTAACATCCTCGGCCTTTCATGGCTTTGACCCTTCGGGATCTTCACCTATGCATTTGTTTGTTTTCCATTTGTTATTTTTTTATTTTCGGTACTCGTTCATCCTTGACTTGCACTCATCGGGTGATAGAGTACTATTGTCCTACTCGGAGCAACATGCTCTGCAATGGTTTCAATGAACCTTATTTCTGCTTCTACTAGATGAAGCTAAGTCCTACTAGGATAACTTGAGCCCATCGGGGCATTGCAAGACTAGGCCTGCATCACTTGATTTTGTTTTTGATGCTCCATCAAAATAGAGCGTCCACCATTCCTTCTGGTATCATCATTCTTATTATGAAGTTCACTTCCTGCTTGGGGTACTACCTCCTGCCCCCCGACTTCTTGGTTGTCAATGGTACATTCAACCACGAAGTCAGTTAACGCCTTAGCCTCAATGGCTGTCCAAGGCTTCTGTGTGATGTCCTCTGCTGGCTTTTTTGGTGTTCCTTTCTTCTGCGGACATCCATGTCTTCAATTGGAAGGACTTGCCCCCCGACTCTATTAGGCCTTAACGAGGCTACATAACAGCTTTGTGCCATCTTTTGATCACCTTTATGTTCTCTAACGCCATTCCTGGTTGGGAACTTGATCTTCATATGATACGTTGAGGCAACAGCCTTGAATGCATGAAGTTCAGTCCTTCCGAGAATAGCGTTGTACGTTGAAACCGCCTTGATTACCAAGAAGTTCAACATCTGAATGGCCTCCTTGGGCTCCTGTCCAATAGTTATAGGCAACTGAATAGTCCCTTCAACTTTGGATTCTACTCCATTAAATCCATAAATTGGCATGTTGGTTGGGGTCAACTGAGAGTCGGTGTACCCCATCTTTATAAATTCGACATGAAACAAAATATCAACAGAAGCTCCATTGTCTATCAAGACCCGCTTCACTTCTAAGTTCCCAATCACAGGGGTTATGACCAACAGGTCGTCATGGGGAAACTTCACCCCTTCGAGATCTGAGTCATCAAAACCAATAGATATCTCAGTCCTGGCACGCTTCGGGGCTTCTCCCACGATGTGCATCACTTCTCTGGCATACGCCTTCCGAGAGTTTCGGGTTGTACCGGCCGCTGTCGGGCCTCCCCAAATCATGTTAATAACTGGCCCTCGGGGCTGTGGGTTACGATCTCGATCTCGATCATCATCCCTTCTATCATTGTCTCTTCTATCATAATCCCTTTTTTGAGTTCCACGATCATCACCCTTAGTGAACTTGTTCACCTTTCCTTTTCGGATCAAGAATTCAATCTCATCCTTCAACTGCCTACAATCATCTATATCATGCCACACATCGTGGTGGAATCTACAGTACTGATCGTTGTTTCTCTTTGCGGGATCACCCCTAAGTGGCTTCGGCCATCGAAAATCTTTGTCTTTCTCGATATGTAACAAGATCTGACTCCTAGGAGCATTCAGTCTCGCATAGTCGTTGAATCTTGGTCCCAAATTCTTCTTCGGGGGTGAATCAGAATCCTTGCTAGTCCGGGGATACTTGTCCCTAGCATCATACTCTTGTTCTTGCTTCCGTTTCTTTGAGTCATTGGCGCCCTTGCCATTACCCACTACAACCTCCTTTTTCATGCTGTCCTCAGCTTTAATATACTTGTCAGATCTTCGTTGAAGTTCGGCCATATTCTCAGGGGGGTGCTTTGCCAATGATCTTTTAAAGAATGGATCAGTGGTTCCGTGTTCCAGGGCCACTATGGCTACCTTGTTCTCCAGGTCGGTAATATTCAGCGTCTCCTTTGTGAATCGCTTGAGATAATCTCTCAAATTTTCGTTCTTCCCTTGTACCACGTACATAAGGGATGCGGAGCTCTTCTCATGAACTCTCTCACTAATGAATTGGCTGATGAAAGTAGCGCTTAACTCCTTAAAAGATCCAATCAAGTTTGCAGGCAAGCGACTATACCACCTTTGTGCCATGCCCTCAAGGCATCACTTGCAGGCTGCAGCAGCAGTGCGTTTGAAAACGTTCTTACATGATTTGCAGGATCACCCGTTCCATCATAAGTCTTAATTGTTGGCATCTTAAACTTCTTTGAGATACGGGCGTTCATCACCTCACCAGTAAACGGGGGTGTGGGATCATCAGGATCTCCAAGTAGCATCAAATCTTTGGGGGTTCCCTTGGGGATTTCCACCCTAGTTGTTTTTTCAGTTGAGGCATCAGCCTTTTTGTGCCTCCTTGAAGGCCTCTCCAAATCTATGATGGGGATCCTCCCAGTGGTTGGAGGAGGTAGGTGTAGGTTTCGATTCAACCTACCTTGTTCCCTTGCCATATCTTCCTTCAACCTCAGGATCTCAGCCTCATGAGCCTTGATCCTTTCAGCAGTTGTCAAAGGAGCTTCATCATGGATGGTTTGAGTCCTCCTTCGAGGTTCTCTACTAGCACGGTGCCTCCTCGGGGCTTCATCACACTCATCATCATCATCATCAGATGATGAATCATCAGTATAAGGGCTAGAGTAGTCGGTATATTCTCGATCTCGGATCTGCAAAGCGTGACCACTTAGTCTAGTTCCTTGAATAGGAGGGTAGTTAGGCAGACCATACCTCGGGTTCGTATTCAAGGGGAGATCCGTAGTGTGAATCTGTATCCCTGGTGGTGGGTTGTCAGGATTGAAAAGGGAAGAAACCACCATCTGGAGAGGGTTAGTTTCTTGATTTGCTTGGTTGCCCACAGGCAGCGTACTCTCAACGTGGGGATCCGCCCCTGATTGTTGAGAAACTTGAGATTGGGTGATCACGCCTGATGCTGGAGGAGCCTGTTGGATGATCACCCCTGATGCTGGGGGGAACCTGTTGAATGATCTCCCCTGATGCTGGGCGAGTCTGTTGGATGATCGCCCTTGATGCTGGGGGCACCGGCTCGGTGGCAGGTGGAGCAGAGTTGAGAGGTACGGCCTCGGTTGAGGCTGGTGTTGTTCTTCGTGTTTGAACCATGGTTGATGTTGTCTTCCCACAGACGGCGCCAAATGTTGTGGAATAAAAACTAGGTTACGATTTGTAATTAATGCTAGGGTGGTTGAGCTTCGAGCTTTAATGGTTGTTTCCGTGTTACGAGACTGATCGGTCCTCACAGAGTGCCTACGTATCTCGTTATTGAGAATCAAGCCAAGACGTAGTTCTAGGTAATGGTGCCCTCGAGGCTATGGCGGCGAGAGCTCACCTAGGACGAAGTGGCTTGTATGTCCTTATTCGAGGATTAAGCCAAAACGTGGTGGGTGACGTATGGAGCTGTGTCCAAAACGTGGTTCTGAGATGAGGGGTTAGACCCTTTATATAGGCTGAGAAGCCTTAGAATTATGGTAGGAGTCAGAGACTTGGTGGACAAGTCTTCCTTTAGGAAGGTTCTACATCTATTCCTTATAGGAATCAGTTTCCATGTTGAAATATGTATCTTGGAGGCTAAGTCAGGCAAGAGTAATATACTTGTTTAACTCTTATTTGCTGAGCTATTTATTACCCTTAATATTAATTACGAAATTAATATTATAAATAGGGTTTGGGCCAATCTGGTGGGCCCCACGTTTGGACCATTCCGGGTCTAATTAATGCCACATTAAATGTGTCTTTAGGGTTTACTTTTAGCCCATATCAAAATTCGAATTTAAAATTCATACACACTCAAATAGTGGTGGTCACTAATTTTGGGATGAATGTCAACTCAATATGATTATTTTTCTATTTTTAATTTAATTTTTACAGGTATACGCCCTCCATGTTTCATGGCGGACGCCCTCCATGGAACATGGAGGGCGTACGGGATCAGGGGCTGTGGAACGTGCCCCTGTGTGTCTATATATATATACATTCGGGTTCTGATCGGGTTTCGGATTTCGGATCGATAAACATAAAATCCAAATTCAAAAATTTTCGGGTTTAAAATTCAAATCCATATCCAAATCCAAATCCAAAAATTCGGGTTCGGTATATCCAAAAAATCGGATTTTGAATCCGATATCCATCAGATCGGATTAATTTGCCATCCCTATCTAGCATAAGTGATAATGGTCTCATATATACAACTGTAAGATAAAATGTCCAAAATGGCACTATTATAAAACAAAAATTTTCCTAATTTTACTATATCATATGTTTTATAATGTTATTTTGGATATTTTTTTCGTATTATACTATTTTGGACATTAAAATTAGAATATGTAGCATAAAGAACAACAACAACACGTCAACATCCCTAGCCTGTTTGGCTATTCTTATTCTTTTAAACTAAGAACTTATTTCGAGAAAAAATTTCACATTTACATACTAATTTTTAGGATTAAATATTTAAGAGGGATTTAATATTTTTTATATGTAAAAGATAAGTAACTTATTTCAGAAAAAAGTACAGTTTGATGTACTTTTTTCAGAAATAAATTACTTATTTCTGATAACGAGCTCTAAGAATATCTCAAATGGGGCAAATCCTTAAGCTAAAATTTTAAATAACTTACCAAAATTGAAATTTATATATAAAATATGTTAAAATTTCATCACTTCAATGGGGGTATTCCCTTTATCTAAAATTTTAGCCAATCCTCTATATTCTTTCAATATTGACCATATTTGTTAAAACTCTATAGATATGTTGTAAATGCTATGTCATCTCCCGCCCGTTTCTTCCTATAATTTGGCAAAAAAATTTAATAATAACAATAAGAATAATAATAATACTTTTTTAAATATAGCCAACCATTATAGCCAATACCCATTGGAGCAAAACATTCTACAAATTCAATAAATTTTAGCCAACAATTACATTTTTAAAATTTTGCAAACCAACTTATGTAATACCATTGAAGATGCTCTAACTCTACCTAATTTTAAAATTTTTAATATTGTTAAGTACCATTTTTAGACCAGAAACATCCCAAATTTCAAAATTTTGCTTCTTAAAATATGAAACATAATTTGCTTTGGTCATCTCAAAGGAAAATGCTAGAATCCCCAAATTCATTACCGAATATATTCCTAAATGCCACGTGTTATAATGTTATTGGTACTAGTTCAACTAATAATGATGCACCATTATATATTCACATTAATTTCATCAATTAAATAAAATGTACAGTCCATCCACCTTTCATAAAAGCCCACGTAAATAAGGATAACAAGATCGAATTTGGTATAATCCAAATTTAAATCCGTTTTCTTCTCTATCCAAATTCGTATGCAAAATTAATAAAATTCAAAAATTTAACTAAAAATATGATCTATTAAATTTCGGATTTCACTATATCCGAACTAAAAAAAATAAAAATTTAATTTCTAAAATTATTCAAAATAATTTTAAAAATGCAAGTATAACTTAAATCAATCCAAAAAATCAGAAAAAGGTTTATAAATATATTTACTTTTTAGAAAGGATGAATTACGATCAAGAATACTAAATTTGAATCAAATTTCGAATTTTGGATCCATAAACATAAAAAATCCAATTCTTAATCCAAACAATATCGAGCCTAAACATTGAATCTATATCAAATTCAAATTAAAAAAATTCATATTCGATAAATATAAAATTTAATATTTCAGATTTGTATTGTCGGGTCGAATTAATTTGCTAATCGTTGGTCTCTCTCGTCGAAATATACAGGTACCTAATCTCTCTCTCTTTCTCTCTCTCTCTCTCTCTCTCTCTTCACACACACACACACAAAATCCCCGGTGGTTTTCTGAACTTCTCAAATTAACTAATTCTCATCAGTTCGATTATAAAACCCGTGAATCTATTTAATCCCCCTTTAATTTCGGTAAGATTGTTTTCATTTGAATTGTATTATATGAACTTCTGATTGGATATTAATGCTTCTATATGTTTATCATTGTTTTAATTCATGAATATTTTGTATTGTCACTATATTGTTACATATATATATGTTAATATATTATTGGGTGTTGTAATTTTAGGGTTTGCTTTTAGTTGTTACATGTTTAATTGATTGTGTGTTATTAGGATTCGACGGTGTCAATATGCATATGTATAAATTTATTGATAGGGGTGTGATTGGGACGAGTTTTGCAATGTTTGGGTTGGAAAAGAGGAGCTTGAATTCGAGGTGAGCTTTTATCGAACTCGATATTTGTTTTGAGCTTAGTTTGATGAGAAAATAATGTGTTTACAAGTAGCTTACAAGCTGCTAATAAGCTTTGTTCACAGGTTGCTAAAGAGACTTGTTTTTTTTTGTTTTGCTCGTGAGTTGTAAAGAACGATAGAGATTTAGGTGTATAGATGTAGATTCATTTGGGGTAAATGGTAATTACAGAAATTTAAATACTCGTGCACCTTAAGCCTTGAATCGACCCCTTATTATTTTTATGAGCTACATGAATGCCACTAACTCTACAATTGATGCTGGATGTGATTATGAGAAGAGTTTGAACTTGATGTTATACACGGTAAGTGAATTTTGAAAAAAAATAAAAAATAACATGAAGTGTATACTTGGTTTTTGTGTAAGTTGTGATATAATAATGTAGTCATTTAGACTATAAATGGTCACTTGATATAGCTTTTTATTTTTGATCTCTTCCCCATTTCGCTAGCTCATTTGCACACTATTTTATTTTTTGGCTTTCCATCAATATCTTGCAATATATTTGACTTTCTGTTATGTCAGTTGTAAAAATATACCGTATATATATATATATATATATATATATATATATATATATACACACACACACACACACACACACAGAATATGTGTTTTATCTTCTTCATTAAATTATACTCTGCATGCTGTGTATATTTTTTTCTCTATTATATATCATTGTAAGATGGAATTTGACCAGTTCTTAATAAGTCCGTGATTTTTTTTGTTTGTAGTTAAGGCTGCTGGAGCAGATAGAGGATACTACATTTCATCATAAAGAATTTGGCCTATAAATTTCGAGCACAATGTCTGTAACTGCGGGTGTTAGTGATATTGTGATTGCTATTAGGGATAAGCTTAGAGGGAGAATTGGCCAAACAAAAGTCAAAAGATATTGGCCTGGTAAAGCTCCTGAATGGGCAGATGATCCTGATGAAGATGAGGATATGCGGATGACTAGGGCTGTTGCCTTAGAGAAGGCTTTTCCCAGCCATGAAGATGCTGATATTGCAAAAAGAGATGACCCCAGGCTTCGTCGTTTGGCAGAGAGCAAGATAGATAATCGTGAAGAAGTAAGAGCTGATCACAGGCGTATCAGACAAGCTGAAATTATTTCGACCATAGAAGAGGAGAATAGAAGGCAAGAAGGGTTGGATTTAGAGGAAGAGGATGAGGATGCTTTAGAGGAAAGAAGGAAAAGAATTAGGGAGAAGTTACTTCAGAGGCAGCAAGAAGAAGCAGCACTTCTTCCAGAAGAGGAGGAGGATGAAATAGATGAACAGGAGGAAGAAGAATCTGAATATGAGACTGATTCAGATGAAGAACAACCAGGCATTGCGATGGTGAAACCTGTCTTTGTTCCAAAGTCGGAGAGGGATACTATAGCTGAACGTGAGAGGCTTGAGGCAGAAGACCGTGCACTTGAAGATTTAATGAAAAAGAGATTGGAAGAGAGAAAGATCGAGACCAAGCAATTAGTTGTTGAGGAGATACGGAAGGATGAACAAATTCAGAAGAATATGGAATTGGATGCTGATGTTGCAGATGTTGACACTGATGATGAGTTGAATGAGGCAGAGGAATATGAAGCCTGGAAGGCCCGTGAGATTGCAAGGATCAAGAGGGATAGAGATGACCGAGAAGCAATGTTGAAAGAGAAGGAAGAAATTGAGAGGGTAAGAAATATGACAGAGGAAGAAAGACGGGAGTGGGAGAGGAAAAATCCAAAGCCTGCTGCCCCATCCAAGCAGAAATGGAGGTTTATGCAGAAATACTACCATAAGGGTGCCTTCTACCAGACAGATTCTGATGATCGCTCATCAACTGCTGGCTCAGATAATTTATTGTATCGTGATTTCTCTGCTCCCACTGGTGAGGATAAGATGGACAAGACGATATTACCTAAAGTTATGCAGGTTAAGCATTTTGGCCGTAGTGGAAGAACGAAATGGACTCATCTTGTCAATGAGGACACTACTGATTGGAATAATCCGTACGTACATTACCATCATCTTAAACATTCATTTCAGCATTCATCCCTCTTAGACATATAGCCTTTGCACTTTGCTGTTTAAGATTGGTCCGAGTCCTTTAATTGATTTCTAATCATTACAATGCTACCTGCTTTCTGCCTTTTAGTAACGTATTTTTTGTTAGTTAAAGATTTATATATGCCTATACAGTAGAACCTCGATAAATGAATATTCGATAAGCGAATAGCCTCATCAGATGAATAATTTTTTCCGGTCCCAACATAATAAAGACAGTGTATTTTTGATCTCGATAAATGAATAATCTCGATTAATGAATAAAATTTTCCGGTCCCGAGCGTAATCATTTATCGAGGTTTAACTGTATTTGCTTCTAGTATAAGGATGTCAGACCAGTTGAGGCCTGTAGTTGTGATAAGAATGCACTTAAAATGTATTCACATTATAACTTTCTAACTTGTTGACTGTTGAGTGTTTATGACTTCTTCCCCATTTCTTGGCTAGCCTTTGTCAGTTACCATCTTACAAAGATAAAAGGCTAGGGGTCTGCTATTTTGGTGTGGAAGTGGTAATTGTAGCGTGTCATTTAGCAAAAAAAAAAAAAGAAAAGAAACTGTTACGAGTCTAAGACTTACACTAGATAGAGAGATCGAAGACCGTTCTTTGTTTATTAATAAGGACCGCTGACTTCAGTACAGAAAACATGCATATGCCGTTAACTGGTTCTTCGTAAATAATTGTTTTAATGGTTGCTTAAAAAAGACAAGAATTTTTTTTCCAGGATTTATACCCACAGTCTTGAGTAAATAATGTTTTTGAATGCACATTACATCTTTTGGTTCTCAAATCATTCTTAACGCGTTGGTCTAGTTACTAATTATGGTAATACTGTAGGTGGACTTATAATGATCCTCTTAGAGCCAAATATAATGCAAAAATGGCTGGAATGGATGCTCCAATTGCTAAACCTAAAGGCAGCAAGAAGATAAAGGATTGGGAATCTCGATGAGAGTTTTCCTCATCATGCAAGTACACGGATCAACACGCATAAAGAATACTTTTATATTGCAACAGACGTGGTACCATTGCTTCAGTCGCATTTATGTTAACTTTTGTGTTTTGGCAACTGTTACTTTCATGATGCTAAACTTATGAAACTGGGAATATGACATCTGCCGGCTATAGTATGTGCTCTCTCAGCGTGCGGGCCTGATTAGTCTGTGAACCTAGTTAGCGTTATAAAGCTGGATTTCAGGGGTCTTTGCAGCTCTGTGATTCCTAGATGGTTGTTAAATATGGTCAAGGTTTTAGTTTCACCTCAGACATTATATGGGTGCTTTTGGTGCTTTGTTGTACTTTAGTAATATAACTTAACAAAAACCATTGTTGTGTTTGGACTTTGGTTGGGATAAATGAAATTTGAGAAATAGAATGGAATGAAATTTGAATTAGAATATGGGTTAATATTTTAAATCTTTGTTACATCAATTTATAATATGATGCATGATTCTAGAATGCTCATTTAAAAGGGCTTAGTGCATGATTCTAGAGTGCTCCGTTAAAAGGGCCTAGTAGGCCCAAGAGGCCCAATATATTAAACTTATGATTCTAGAATATTCCATTTAAAGGACGGAGTGGTAAGAAATAAGTCCAAAATATTCAATATATTAAACTTCTTCGATTTTCCGATGTTTTTTTTTTTTTTGAAAATAAAGACATCTTCCATTAACAATTCAAAGCCTCGCTTACAATAGTCTCCAACAATGAAATGGGAGGAGACATAAAATCATTATGGCAATTAAGAGAACAAGGTATACGTGCCATTAAGTGGGCTACCTTATTCGCTTGCCTTCTAATAAAATGCATCGAGATATTCTCTCTAGCTACAAGTAACGTGCGACATTCCTCAAGGATATGGCATATCTCCACTTGATACTCCGTTCCTCTGTTAATTGCATCAACAGTGTTTAAAGAATCACACTTAACTGCAACCTTCATATCTGGCCATGCATGGAGCCATGACAGAGCTTCAAGAACTCCCATCGCCTCGGCTTCAAAGACAGAAGCAGCCCCTGCAACTCGAACATTCCTTCCTCTAAAAAACTGACCATCACTATCCTGATTACCATCCCAACCGTAAACGAAGAAGCCCCCTCTGTGATTGCTGCATCCATATTCAGTTTAAATTCCCCTCTGTTGGGTACCAACCATCTCTTCACTATAGGCAGGTCATTGGTCTTTGTGATCCCCTGCTTAGCACAATATTTTTTCCTCTGCTTAGCACAATATTTTTTCCTCGCCTCGCACCATTCTGACACCTGTTTTTTACTCCACTCCATTACCAAATTTGGTGTAATACTCTTTTACGATGTTATGATTCTAAAATGTTTAATTTAAACGCCTATATGAACTATGCCATGTCCAAAATATAAAACCACTACATATATTAAATTTTAAGTGAATTAAAAATACACTTTTAATAGCAAAGTTCTAATTAACTCGTTTCGTATTATTATTAATATATTTAATTTGATAATTTTTTCTCGTACAACATTATAGGTATTGGTCTAAAAATCCTTACATATTAAGTATTGTAACTTTTTGTATTTTAAAAACTAATTATGGATTATATTGATTTTTATCATTATACTTAGATTAACACAATTTGTACATTTACAATAATAATTTCAATCCATAATTTAAGCTTAAAAACTATTTGCAAAAATTAATATATATATATATATATATATATATATATATATATATATATATGGATATTTATATATACCACCCAAAAATGAAATAAATACATATATGGATATTTTACATAATATAATTTCAGTATAGATATCAATTTTAATTTTAACACAGTTTATTAATATTCATATATAGGGTCACACTTGTGGAATAAAAACTAGGTTATTAAATTGCGGTTAGGATTTGTATGTATTAAATACAAAGGTTGGTGAGCTTCAAGTTTAATGGATGTATCTGTGTTTCGAGACTGATCGGTCATCACAGAATGCCTACGTATCTCGTTGTTGAGAATCAAGCCAAAAAACGTAGTTCTGAGAATGAGGTGTCAGGCCCTTATATAGGCGTTGGGAGCCTTATAATTAGAGTAGGGTTCAGAGACTTGGTGGACAAGTCACCGCCTTGAATTAATTCTAGAACGTTCCATATAGGAAGCAGATTCCTTATAGGTTTAGTTGTCTTGGAGGGGAAGCCTCATTCTTGGACTCAAACAAGGAGTCAGTGCCATTCGCGGTCTTGGTTCTAGATCAGTCTTCACTCTATGGATCAGGCCAATATTAGAAAGCAAGCTTGTACCAGGTGTCCCCGGTTTGGACTGTTTCTTGGGCTTAATCATTAATTATGAGTTTAATGCCCAACTAGGGTTTCTTGGGCTTAATCATTAAATATGTCTTTAGGGATTATTTTTCACCTATATCATTTACCCTCAACTTCCGGGAAAACTTGTTTTCATAGAAGTTAAGGTCATATTGGCCCTTCCCAGGTATCGTCTTATAGTAAGGTGTGGAGCGACCTACACATTTACAACGACTATAACTAAAATTCTTTGCTAAGTTAGTAATTAAGAGAGTCAAATGTTCCTTAGCCTCTCGAACCCCTTTCTTAGGGTTTCTAGGCCTTTCGGGAATAGGGTTAGTGCCATTTCGAGCTCGTAAACACTAACTCGAGTGCAATTCGTGCATGGGATCCCTTATCATAAGTTCATTGATGATTAATTACCCTGAACTTTCTTAAGTAGGGGTTAATATCAGGCGATCGTTGCTCATAAGCTTTAATGGAGGCTAATTATTGAGTAAAAGACGTTAATTCTGCCTTAATCGGGGCTAAAAAACCCTAAACGGGGCTACAGAGACCTTGAACAAGGCTAACTAATTCCTACTCAAGGTAATGATTACTAAGATAACCCTCTATAACCTTAAGATAGGTTATTTTTTGAGTGAAAGTCCTTACACGTCGCTCACCGAGGTTAATCACCCCTAACTGCGATTAGTAAAACCGAAACCTCAAATTTTGAAGTCAAGTTCGTACAGTACAGATTCTTATAATCTCCTTGTTGGAGAAAGAATCACATGAATATACCTATTTTTGAGTTCTCTAGACAAGAAATACGATCCCCTGGACCTTGTTTTCAAATAAGACCTTGTTTTTAAACAAGTCCTTGTTTTCACTAGTGGTGACACCCTAACCTCAAATTTTGAAGTCGAGCCCATATGATAGAAATTCCTATAATCTCTTTGTTAGAAGAAGAATCACAAGAAAACATGCATTTTTGAACGTTTTGGAGGTGAAATACCACCCCCTAACCTTGATTTCAAACAAGACCTTGTTTTCAAACAAGGTAACATTTTTTTTTTTTTGAAATTTCAAGTGACAAGTGGGGCATCTACATAGGCTTGTAAAGGGCCTTAAAATGTCCTTGATTTCTCAAGTTTCATGATCATCAAAAAATCTTTGAACACTTGGGAACAAACTGAAGTTCAGGCAGGGGTCCTTGTTTTCAAACAAGAAATCAGTTTCACCCCCAAGAGGTTCTGTTCGAAAATCCTACTCGGCCTCATGGGGGGGGGTTCTTTATCGGAATTTCTGTTCGTCTGGGACCCACCCTTGGCTGATTTTTCAATTTTTTTTGTTTTTTTGTTTATTGGTCAAAAGTTGACTGTTTGACTTTGACTTTTGACTTTGATCAAAATCAAATCTTGTCTTTGGCTCACCTCTTTGTTTCTAGAGTGGATTTGCCATAGCTTGGTTGATTTTGTGATTATTGATTTCAAACAACTTGCATCTTAGCTTTCGTGACCTTCCGGGCCTTAACTTGTTTATTGAATCCTTGGTTTCAAACCTTAAATTCATTCATGGTTGTTGGTTGTCAACAACCTTTCATTCTCATTCTAAGATGTAGGATTTGTGATGAAGTTCTTTTGTTCTTGCCCCCTTGTTTCGAACATAGGAGGTATTTCTTTTTAGTTGCCTACTTAGGAAGTTCCTTTACTCTTCAGCACTTGACTTCAAGTCCAGGCCATCTTGGTTGGTTTTCAATCCTTGATTTTGATTCTAGAATTTTAACCTTCCTGCCTTGTTTGTAGAACCTTGCCTTGGTTTGAATTTAACTGATGGCTCCTGATTCAAGGCATTGAATTCAAACAAGCTTGATTTGAGGCAAATAGCCATGTTGGCCATCAAGGCTTATATTTTGTGTTGATATCTCAAATTCAAGGTTCGAGTTCTCTATTTTAGAATATATCTTCCAAAATCTTATAAAGCATTGGCTTTTTTTTAGCTAATCTCTCTGGGTTTTGGCTTAATTCTCAATTTAGGCTTAATAAGCATGAGTTAGCATAACTTCTTGAGTTGCCAGCTGTATTATTGCTTCTGTCTATATCTTCATTCATTTCTTTCATTTATTTTTACGAATTCGATCATTTATTCACCTCAGTTTCGAGTTTGTTAGGTCATTTCTTGCTATTTTTAGCTATTTGACCTGTAAACAATACTAAAAAAACAGGATTAGACATCACACTTAAGACATCGGTTTCAAATGCCACCGATGTTAAAAGCCTTTCTTACATCGGTAATTTTTAAACCGATGTCTTATGTAAATCAGACATCAGTTTTACTACAACAGCGATGTCTTAAGCTTTTCAAAAAATTCTAACAACAACTTAGACATCGGTTAAATTTAAAGCGATGTTAAAAGTCTTTTAAAAAAAATTCAACTATACGACTTTCCCAATATTCTTCCCACCTTAGACAATTTTCTACAATTTAGTTTTCCCCTTTAAACAAATTTCCCCCCACTAAAACACAATTTCTTCTCCCGCCCAGTTACAACCCTTCCAGCTGTCTCCAAAACATTAAAATTTTAAAACGAAAATCATCAAAATTAGACATAACAAAACATACGCAGCTCTCATAATTCCCAAATCACATTAGCCGCTACTTTCCTTTCTTCCACAAATGTAAACCCTAGTTCAATACTCTCTCCCTTTCTTCAGTGGAGTTTATTCACTACGCCATAAATGCTCATATGCAATGCTTTTAGAAAGTGTTTCACTGAAAGTGTTCTGTTAGGTATGAAATTTTGGCTCTAATGAAACAGAACTTGAACTGGTGTTGCATTACACATAATTAGCGTTGCATTTGATCCACGGTGTTTCACATAATGCAACACTAACAGCTGGCGTTGCATTAGATATTTTTTAATTTTAAAAAATGCTGATGTGGCAGCAGTGGGGCCCACATTTGCTGACGTGGCATTTGCTGACGTGGCAAGTATGGGGCCCACAATTGCTGATGTGGCAGATGTGGGGCCCATATTTGCTGACGTGGCATTTGCTGATGTGGCAGAAGCGTTGCATTAGGTGAAAAAGGCGTTGCATTAGTTATTTTTTAATTTTAATAAACGCTGACGTGGCTGTTGTGGGACCCACCTGGCGACGTGGCAGTGTGGGGCCCACAAGGATGACGTGGCACGAGGCCAGAGATGCTGACGTGGCAGGTGTGGGGCCCACAATTGCTAACGTGGCAGGTGTGGGGCCCACATTTGCTGACGTGGCATTTGCTGACGTGGCAGAAGCGTTGCATTAGGTGAAAAAAGCGTTGCATTTGCTATATAAAAGCGTTGCATGAGCTATTTTTTAATATTAATAAAGTCTGCCGTGGCAGTTGTGGGGCCCACTAAGGGTGACGTGGCAGTGTGGGGCCCACAAGGGTGACGTGGCAGGAGGCCCACAAATGTTGACGTGGCAGGTGTGGGGCCCACAATTGCTGACGTGGCAGGTGTGGGGCCCACATTTGCTGACGTGGCATTCGCTGACATGGCAGAAGCGTTGCATTAGGTGAAAAAAGCGTTGGATTTGCTATATAAAAGCGTTGCATTAGGTATTTTTAATATTAATAAAGTCTGGCGTGGCAGCTGTGGGGCCCACTAAGGGTGACGTGGCAGTGTGGGGCCCACAAGGGTGACGTGGCAGGTGGTCCACAGATGATGACGTGGCAGGTGTGGGGCCCACAATTGCTGACGTGGCAGGTGTGGGGCCCACATTTCCTGACGTGGCATTCGCTGACGTGGCAGAAGCGTTGCATTAGGAGAAAAAAGCGTTGCATTTGCTGTTTTGAAGTGTTGCGTTAACTGCTGCTCTTACCGGAATGATGAAACTATTTTTTAAATTTTTTTTTTCAACATTCCAATCGTACAGATGTCGAGATATAACGGTTTTAGTGAAGTGGTAAATTTTTAAAAAATTTGCTAGATGTTTTTGGTTTGGTTTTATAACGGTCAAACCGGTCAATGTAGACTTTCCTTTTAAATAATCTTGTCCCGAATGATGAAACTACTTTTTAAAATCTTTTTTTCGACGTTCCAATCGTACGGATGTCAAGATATAACGGTTTTAGTGAAATGGTAAATTTTTAAAAAATTTGCTAGATGTATTTGGTTTGGTTTTATATCGGTCAAACCGGTCAATGTAGACTTCCCTTTTAAATAGTCTTGTCCCGAATGGTGAAACTATTTTTTAAAATCTTTTTTTCGACGTTCCAATCGTACGGATGTCAAGATATAATGGTTTTAGTGAAGTGGTAAATTTTTAAAAAATTTGCTAGATGTATTTGGTTTAGTTTTATAACGGTCAAATCGGTCAATGTAGACTTCCCTTTTAAATAGTCTTGTCCCGAATGATGAAACTATTTTTTAAAATCTTTTTTTCGACGTTCCAATCGTACAGATGTCAATATATAACGGTTTTAGTGAAGTGGTAAATTTTTAAAAAATTTGCTAGATGTATTTGGTTTGGTTTTATAACGGTCAAACCGGTCAATGTAGACTTCCCTTTTAAATAGTCTTGTCCCGAATGGTGAAACTATTTTTTAAAATCTTTTTTTCGACGTTCCAATCGTACGGATGTCAAGATATAACGGTTTTAGTGAAGTGGTAAATTTTTAAAAAATTGGCTAGATGTATTTGGTTTGGTTTTATAACGGTCAAACCGGTCAATGTAGACTTCCCTTTTAAATAGTCTTGTCCCGAATGGTGAAACTATTTTTTAAAATCTTTTTTTCGACGTTCCAATCGTACGGATGTCAAGATATAATGGTTTTAGTGAAGTGGTAAATTTTTAAAAAATTTGCTAGATGTATTTGGTTTGGTTTTATAACGGTCAAATCGGTCAATGTAGACTTCCCTTTTAAATAGTCTTGTCCCGAATGATGAAACTATTTTTTAAAATCTTTTTTTCGACGTTCCAATCGTACAGATGTCAAGATATAACGGTTTTAGTGAAGTGGTAAAATTTTAAAAAATTTGCTAGATGTATTTGGTTTGGTTTTATAACGGTCAAACCGGTCAATGTAGACTTCCCTTTTAAATAGTCTTGTCCCGAATGATGAAATTATTTTTTAAAATCTTTTTTCCGACATTCCAATCGTACGGATGTCAAGATATAACGGTTTTAGTGAAGTGGTAAATTTTTAAAAAATTTGCTAGATGTATTTGGTTTGGTTTTATAACGGTCAAACCGGTCAATGTAGACTTCCCTTTTAAATAGTCTTGTCCCGAATGATGAAACTATTTTTTAAAATCTTTTTTTCGACGTTCCAATCGTACGGATGTCAAGATATAACGATTTTAGTGAAGTGGTAAATTTTTTAAAAATTTGCTAGATGTATTTTGTTTGGTTTTATAACGGTCAAACCGGTCAAAGTAGACTTCCCTTTTAACTAGTCTTGTCCCGAATGATGAATCTATTTTTTTAAATTATTTTTTTGACGTTCAAATCGTACGGATGGCAAGATATGACGATTGTAATGAAGCGGTAAATTTTTAAAAAATGTGCTAGATGTATTTGGTTTGGTTTTATAACGGTCAAACCGGTCAAAGTAGACTTTCCTTTTAACTAGTCTTGTCCCGAATGATGAATCTATTTTTTTAAATTATTTTTTCGACGTTACAAACATATGGATGTCAAGATCTAATGATTTTAGTGATGTGGTAATTTTTTAAAAAATGTGCTAGATGTATTTGGTTTGGTTTTATAATGGTCAAACCGGTCAAAGTAGACTTTCCTTTAACTAATCTTGTTCCAAATGATGAATCTATTTTTGTAATTATTTTTTTTGACCTTCTAGACGTCGTAAGTCTAGATCTCACGATTTTAATGATATGATAATTTTTTAAAAAATCTCATAGATTTATTTGGTTTGGTTTTATAAAGGTCAAATTGGTCAAAGTAGATATTACTGTGATAAATAATTTATTTTTTATTTTTACTATTTTCGCATAGATTCTTTTATTTATCTATCATGTTTTTAGTTTTTCTAAAATTTTATAAATTTAAATGTAAGACATTAACCTAATAAAAAAATAATTTAAAACATTAAATTTGATATTTCAAAAAAAGAAAACAAAATTTAAAATACCCAAAATAATTTATGTTAGCAGATGAAGATGAACATTTGAAATTGAGGTGAAATTTTAGGTGGAGGAATTGGACATTGAGATGAAATTTTGAGCGGACAATTTCCCTCTTAACCAAATTTTGAGATATACCCAAAACACTTAGCCTAATTTCCCCAGAAACACTCTCTCCCTCTCTACTCTACTCTCTTTCTCGACAAACCCTCTTTCTTCATACCCTCTCCTCAAATTCTCTCCACAAATTCAATTTACGAACTCTACACCTCGAATTGGTACCAATTGAATAAACATTTCTTCTTTCCGATTAGTATTCGTGACTATAGATCTAAGATCGAGAACGAACTCTCCGGGATCTGTGATGGAATTTTGAAGTTGCTTGATTCGAAACTTATCGATGCGGCGTCGACTGGTGATTATTATAGGTATGTGGCTGAGTTTAAGCCTGGTGCTGAGAGGAAAGAAGCGGCTGAGATGCAACACCTGCTGCTAGTTGGAAAGATGTTTACATCTCCCCAGCCAATGCGTGGATATTGAATCAAATGACAAATCTATAGTAAATCATACATGATAATTATTATGTTGTCGTAATTTAAAAACATTCTCTTTGGTTTTCTTTTTTAAAATCTTACTTTGTTTTATGCATCTTTTAGATGGCTTTTGCTTCCACACCTCTGTTTGAGCCATTTGTCATTCCGCTACTTCTGGAGAAGCTTTCTTCTTCTCTGCCACTAGCAAAGGTTAACAAACTTTGATTGGGTATTCAAATTAGGGTTTTGATTTTGTACTTGGTTTTGGTTGAATTTGGTTATTAGAGATTGATTTTGTACTTGGTTTTGTGTTGTATCTTCATATCTATTCATGTTAATTAAATACAACCCTCTCATCTCTGTGAACTTGACATTGTTCGATTGCAGGGTCTATATAGTCTTCTTGTTTTGGAGGGTCTGTATTGACAATGATACCTGCCAAGACTACACTCTCGTCAAGGTATTAATGCTATCCATTGTAAAATTGTTAAAGATTGTTGCTCATACTATCTGAATTTGAATGCAAAGAAGCTGTGCTCAGAATTACAAATGTATTTCAAAATGTATTTCATTACAAATTTCAATTTATTTTTGACGAGATGAATATAATGTACAGTATTTGATTATATTATCAAAATGTGGGTTCTTGGTATTCTCTCATGTGTTGTGTTATCCTTTTTAAACCAGTTTTTTTGGTACAGATCACAGCCTTTGGCTATAAGTTCTATGTGGTCAAATGATTGTTGTGGTACCTATTGGTCAGTTTGATGGCCAGAGTTTACCAACTAAGGTCTTTTTTCAAGGCACAATGTGGGCTTTTACGATGAATCCCGAACCGTTTAATGTTAAAGAACATGTTTTGATTACAATATTTGCTAATTCTGGTGCTGGAACTGTTTATGCTACTCATAATCTTTGTGCTGTTAAGCTTATTTACAAGAGGAAGTTGGACATTTTCCCGGCCTTTCTTCTCATGCTTACTACTCAGGTTCTTTTCTCTCTTTCTCATCTCTCTTTAATTTTATATGTGTGATACTTGTACTGTTACTTTTCATAAAAGAATTGTTTAAATTTATGTTTTTATCGTAAGATTGACAATTTTAACTTCTGGATCACACGTTAATAATTTAATGGTATCAGATTGCTTAGGTGTGTTTTTGCTTTTAGATGGTAAAAGTTGTAACTCGTGAGTGTAGATGAAGTAACGAAGATAATTGATATGGCTCAGACAATTCGAGCACTTGATTTACACTGTGACTGTGTTTGATCTCTAGATATTGGGGTTTGGTTGGGCTGGGATTTTCCGCAAGTTTCTGGTTGAGCCAGCCTCCATGTGGTGGCCAGGTACTCTGGTTCGGGTCTCACTGTTCAGGTGTGTTATGTACCCTACATATGCAAACAACGTCTTTTGTTTCATGTGATGATTTCTTAGTACTGCTATTGCAGGGCTCTACATGAAAAGGATAAGAGGCCTAAAGGCGGAATAACCCGAACTCAGTTCTTCCTCATATGCTTAGTCAGTAGTTTTGCTTACTGCCTCTTTCCTGGATATCTTTTTAGCTTGTTAACTACAGTTTCTTGGGTTTGTTGGTTGGCCCCAAAGTCAGTCCTTGTGCACCAGTTGGGTTCTGGTGGTCACGGTCTGGGCATTGGCTCACTTGGATTTGACTGGTCAACCATTTCGTCGTTCCTAGGTAGCCCTTTAGCTAGCCCATGGTTTGCCGCTGCGAATGTTGCTGTTGGGTTTTTCTTTGTAATGTATGTGATGACACCAATCACTTACTGGTGGGCTAATGCTTATAATGCCAAGAACTTCCCAATTTATTCCAGGGACCTTTTCAGTTTAGATGGTTCAATGTATAATATATCTTCAATTATAACCCACAACTTTCATCTTAACAAAAATTCATATTCGAAATCTGGACCTCTATACATGAGCACTCTTTTTGCTATGTCCTATGGTCTTGGATTTGCTGCACTTCCTGCAACTCTTGTTCATTTGTTGAATGCAATGTTTTATTTACTTTTAGCTGAAAATTAGAGCCTGTACTGCCTGTTTGTGATAATCCCTGTAAATTATTCCTGCTGGGCGTTAAGGTGTATATCATTTCATGATCAAATGTCGATCATGTGCCATAGGGTGAATGAATTTATAAGCTACTCAAATTACCAGTTTGTTGAAAGTTTGCATTCCTCATTTGATTAGAATTTTTCATATATTTGTCTGTAGGTAAGAATAATGCCATGGCGTACATTACGATTCAATGAGTCAGTTTTCAATCCTTACAATGCTGATTTTGATGGTGGTGAGATGAATATGCATGTCCCACAAACTGTGGAAGCTAGGATAGAGGCTGTTATGTTTATGGGGGTAAGGACTTTCGGTTAGTTATTTTATGAAACTACTTTCTGAACAAAGAACATGCCATACTTTGCAAATTTGGAAGAAGATAGTGGTACAACTTATATGCTTTAGAGGATCTCATGAGTACAGCCTCTGGAGTCTGGATATATATTTCAGGGTTACCATACATGCTTAAATGCAAACTAATTAAGAATTCAAACTGTTGATTAGTATCACTTAGGCCGATGATTTGTATTATTGTGACATAAAGTGTACCACTGTTACATGTTACTATATTGTGTCCTGACTAGTAATTAGTAGCTGGTTTATAGACTTTGGAAGAATAATTTGTACGGCTATTTTTATTTACAGCTACTTCTATTTATGGCTATTTGTTTTCTGTTTTGCAGAAATGTAAAACAGAATTCACGGAAAGAAGGAGATTGTTGAACAGATGTGCTGTTAAGCAGCATAGCAAAATGAATGCAACCGAGTCACAGCCACTTGTTGAAGCGAATGTACCTGAAAAGCAAAGAGAAGTTGATTGGCCCTGATACTTAAACATGGTCATTTTGTACTCTTAAAATTTTGACTTAATCGTATGTGCTTGTTAATTTAGTATGATGTTGGAATATTCCTTTTGAATGTATTAGTAATGGTTTTATTATGTATTAGTATGATGTTGGTGTGGATGATTATAACTATTTGGTGGCTGGTTGAATGTTTTGGATGGCTTTGAATGTATTTTGATGGGTTTCTTTATGTAAGAAATAGAAAATTGCAGAAATTTTAATTAAAGCGTTGCATTTGATATTTCAGTGTTGCATTAGATATTTTAGTGTTGCATTTGGTAAATATAGTGTTGCATTTAATAAGATTCTAGTGTTTTAAAAAGTAAATAACAGCGTTGCATTACATGGATGTGGGGCCCAGGGTTGACGTGGCACGTGGGACCCACTACTGACGTGGCATGTGGGACCCACTGCTGACGTGGCATGGTAGGCCCCATTGCTAACATGGAAAGTGGGCCCCACATGCTGACATGGCAAGTGGGCCCCACATGCTGACATGGCATGCCAGCTGGACTGTTGATGACGTGGCATGCCAGCTGGACTGTTGCTGACGTGGCATGCTAGCTGGACCCATTGCTGATGTGGCATCCATGTGGGGCCCACATTCGTGACGTGGAATTGTAACTATGTCTCATGTCAATTGCAACGCCTCTTTGATGTTGCATTTGCTTGCTGTGGTGTTGCATTACATGTCAGATGCAACGCTTATTGCTGTTACATTAGATGCCAGAAAGCGTTGGATTATGGGGTCTAACGAGACGGTCTCGAATGCAACGCCCCCTGGTGTTGCATTTGGTCTAATACAACGCTTTTTTGGCCTAAAGCAACATTAAACAGGGCGTTGCATTTGAGCGTTTATGGCGTAGTGATTTCTGCCAAACTAAAATCAATACTCTATCCCTTTCTTCCCCTTTTCTCAAAGGTAACCCTAACTTTCAATTAAACTCTGATTAAACTCTGTTTATCTGATTAATACTTTCAGTTAACTTTCTTTTCTTTGTTTATCCGATTAATTTTATTTGTTTCAATTAAATCAAATGGCAGAATCGTGAAGCACAGCAGCTAGTCGGCCGTATTGTCGCTAGTCGTACTCCTCCTTCTCAACGCCAGTCCGTTCAACACGAAGGTTTGTTCCCCCCCTCTCTCTCTCTCTCTCTCTCTCTCTCTCTCTCTCTCTCTCTCTCTCTCTCTCTCTCTCTCTCTCTCTCTCTCTCTCTCCCCTATGCTTCGTGTAAGTTTTAGTCTCTTCGAAGTTTTCGATTAATTTGATTGATTAATTGTGATTTTATCTAGTTTTTAATTGCCGATTAAGTGATTTATTGTGAATTATTTCGAGTTTTGCTTCGATGTTAATAGATTTCTTCGACACTTTCGGTTAATTTTCTTCCACATGTATTTTACTTTGTTTATAGTTATTGCTGTATTTTTCTAAACGATTGTATCTATTTAAAAATGAAGTGGCTCGAGTAAAGGTCAACCAAATTGTTTGTCCTGTATTCCTATAGGTAGTTGAGTCCATACGTCAAACAGTTACAAATATGATTGGAACACTACCCCCACAATTCTTTGCAGTTACAGTAATGACTGTGTATATAACGCTGCTGAAATCCTCTACTAACCAAACCTGAATGGTTTAACAATTTTGGCGTCTAGCATTAACTAGAATCTCCCGGCAAGTGTTTAGGTTGCTGAAAATCTTCCGCAGCTCATGTAAAGTGTCTTAATGACTGGGTATATGTTCAGGAATGCACATTACAGGCTTGAATTGCATCAAAGTTTAGAACAAGTTGCTCTTCCTGATACACAAGAGAAGAAGGCAAGCAAGTGCAATATGTTCTTCTTTTGCTTTTTATAATCTCATTAGCTGGTTCTTCTATATTACCTGTCAATACCAACTTCAAATATTCAGGTATACTCTGCAGCATTCCTTCTTTATACGATAAACTTATGAACCTGTGGAGTTTCCATTTGGTAATTTTCTTTAGGATTGATCATTACTTGGGCAAAGAGATAGTGGAGAACCTATCAGTGCTACGCTTCTCAAATCTTGTTTTCGAGCCACTTTGGTCAAGGAATTACATCCTAAATGTGCAACTAATATTTTCCGAAGATTTTGGTACTGATGGTAGAGGAGGGTAAGCTCATATGTGCAACAACAGAACATGCGTATTATAGTTTAAAATATTTTTTTGATTATTAATTTCAAAGATTGTTTTATCTTTTTTTGACCCCAGATACTTTGACAACTATGGAATTATCAGAGATATAATGCAAAATCATCTCTTACAAATATTAACACTTTTTGCTATGAAGACATCCGTCAGCCTGGATGCTGAGGATGTCAGAAATGAAAAGGCAAAAACCATCTATATTAATTAGTTTTTTTTGTCAAGATATCCTGCTATAGGAAACTCTTTTCTAGGAGGAAGTTTAAGTATTAAATCCCGCAAGTCTTTTAAAGAAATCCAGCTCCATGTAAACTGTCTGATAAAATTTGTGATAACCATTCAGGTTAAGGTTTTATGGTCAATGAGACCTCTGCAGCTTGAAGATGTAGTTGTAGGTCAGTATAAGGGCCACAGCAAGGGCTCCAAATCGTATCTAGGATACACGAATGACCCAACTGTGCCAAAGGACAGTCTAACTCCAACATTTGCAGCTGCGGCAATGTTTATTGATAATGCACAATGGGATGGGGTTCCTTTCCTAATGAAGGCAGGAAAGGCGCTTCATACTAGGCGGTAAATAGATCCTTCGCTCTTTTTCAAATACTATTTTCATATGTTGATTGATCTTTATGCCGGATAGTCATTGCAATGGAAGGTCTGATTCTTATTGCAACGGAATTCAGTGCAGAAATCAGAGTTTAGTTCAGGCATGTCCCTGGTAATTTGTACAAGAAGAACTTTGGGACAAATTTGGACAAGGCTACAAACGAATTAGTGCTTCGTGTGCAACCGGATCAAGCCATATATCTGAAGATTAACAACAAGGTTCCTGGTCTTGGAATGAGAATTGATCGTAGCGACCTTAATATGCTTTATAGTGCAGCATTCCTAGCTGATGACCAGATATTTAGGTATACTCTGCAGCATTCCTTCTTTATACGATAAACTTATGAAGCTGTGGAGTTTCCATTTTGTAATTTTCTTTAGGATTGATCATTACTTCGCTGGTAACCTTTATTGTGCGGCAGCTAGTCAATGTGTCTAAAACTGAGAACAATGCCATCCAGTCAATAAAATTTATCATTAGTTGCATGATTCAAGACATGCAGACAGAATTGGGTAAGTTCCTCCAAGTTTAATCTTTATTTTCTTAAATATATATTGTGACCAGGATTAATAACTCGGAATCTCATATATAGTAATCATTAATTTTTAGGTTTATGCACATTGTCAAGTAATTTATCTATTATAATTAAGAGAAAGAAGTTGAGATAGTGTTGTTGTTCTATATTCTAATTGTTGAAATTATTTGTTTTTTTTCTGCATAATCAAATATTTGGGTTCTTATGCCATCTTTCTCTGACTAAATTTAGCAGGTCCACAAGGAATTAGCACTAGAGCGCAATTTAGAGTGAACTGTAGTAGGTTCACTATTACCGTGTGAAGAAAACGGGCTTGTGGAAATCAGTTTTTTAATGGCTATATGATGCTGGGATGGGATGCTTATCTTCATCCCTATGAAGTTAGTAATTGTGAAGCAGTTGGATGAGGTGCGCATGGAGGCTATCAAGTTTATTCAGGATAAAATTTAGAACATATGGTTAAGTCTTGAATTGGTTATTTTGTATATTCATCATGAACATTGAATTTTGTAATGATCAATATTAGTTATCATTAATATTTATCATATGGTACATTTTTGTTGAATTTTTTGGTATAAATGTTTGTATAGTAGCTGCTTATAAAGCATATGTTGAAAGCTAGACAATTCAAATTAACATCACAAATAACTTAAAAATGATGTCTAATCAAGCTATAGTTTACTTAAAATCGATGTGGAAATTATATTAAACTGATGTTTAAAGCAAAAAAGACATCAATATAATTCAAAAAATGGGTGTTAATAAGGGCATACAACATTGCTTAATTTGAAAACCGATGTGTAAACTACTAAAAGATTCAGGGCAAAGACATCAGAAATACACTGAAAAGCGATGTGTAAATATTTATTAGACATCGGTGAAAAACCGATGTCTAAACTTTAGACTTTTAACATCACACGCGAAGACATCAGTTTGGTTTCAGAATAGACATCGGTTTTTACCCGATGTCTATTGACATATTTCTAGTAGTGAAACGCGGGTCGTCGGAAAGATAATCTGTTTTCAAGGATCACCCTTTTCCTTATAAAAGAGTGGAAGGTGGAAGTCATTTATTCACATCTCCTTCCTCTTACAAAGAAATTTTTCTCTCAAGAGCTCCCAAGCTTCAAGTTCTTTACTTTGTCAATTTCATTCAAGGAGCCAATGGCAGATGAAGGTGGCAATAGCACCGTGGTTCCTTCTCGAGCCCTCCTTCAATTGATCAACAAGAGGTCCAAAGACAAGAGCAAGAAAGGTAAGAAGGTCTTTCCTCCTCGTTATCAGTTAACTTTGCCCGAGCTCTTGGATGAGCCCGGGGACTTGTTTCCAAACAATGCCGAATTTGATTCATTCATATTCCCTAGCACCTTAGACAAAGATGGTCTTAAAGACTTACTTAAGTATGAATTCCCTTCTGGTTTGAAGCTTAGGATTCCAACCCCGGGTGATAGAACATGTAATTGGCATCCTAAAAACTTGTTTGTGTATAAGAGTGCTATCACTTCCGGCCTTAGATTTCCAGTCCATCCTTGGATTGTTAGGTTGTTAGCTGAAGTTAAGATTACCCCCAACCAACTATATCCAAATGCATGGAAGTTTATTTTCATTTTTATGGTTGAATGTCTCAAGGAGGCATCCGCCTTAGCATTCCGCTATTTAGGCACTTGTTTGCTTTTAAGAACAGCCTTATCATAAGGAAGGATGGGTAAGCATTCAACACCATTCGAAAGCCCATCAAATTGTTAATGCTGCCTCAGTGCCTGATTCTAACCATAACTGGAGGCACGAGTTCTTTATCCTTCGTTGGAGAGGGGGAGATTGGGGCGAATTTCTCAGGTTTGAATTTAACCATGTAATTGATGAAGGTGTTAGTGCTCTTGGACTCACAAGCGAAGAAATAGCTCATCATGTTTGGCTTATTTCAACTTACGGACATTCCCACTATCAGAAAATCATAACTGAGCGCGCCTTAATAGAGGCCGGCCTTAGTTGTGTCCCCTTTGAGGGTAATTCTTATGACTTCCTTATTTTACATTGTGCTTGTTCTTATACCAACATTTTTTCTTTGTTTATTTTTGTAGTCGCTGAAGAAATTGACAGTCATCCAAGTGACGCTCCTCAAATTACCAAGAGGATGATTAAGAAAGCTGAGAGAGAGGCCAATCCCGATAGGGTACCTGCCCCGAATTTTCTTCAACATTGTTCAAAGGCTAGGAAGAGGGTTAGGTGCTCGGATGGGAGTATGAAGATGACATTCATGCCTGAGTGCGGGATTTGTGAGCAAGACTCCATCAGGGATAGTCATCTTCTTGCTCAGGATTGGTCCAGGAATACCATCGCTCCGGTCGACCAAGTTCATTTTGCAACAACTATGGACCTTGCGGAGAGCGAGAGTTGGGGGGCTTATTTTTCCTATAACGTAAGTCCCTTATTTTGCTTTGTTAAGCTTATTGACCATCATGTCTTAACACATTTCATTATTGTGTTTCTTTTGTAGTTGAACGCCCATTTTCAAAATGTTGTTCAACTCGGGAACTCATACAAAGCCAGGGAGAGGACTACTGTCAAGGCCTCAGAGAAGCACACAAAAGAGTTCGAAGAATGGGAGGCCAAGTATTTCTCTTTTGAAGACCAACTCTCCACCCTTAAGGAGAAGTACCTTGCCATGGAGAACAGAGCTAAGAAGACTGAGGACTTAATCATCCACAACTACCTGGGCTTAGATGCGTTCCTTTCATTCATTGACAAGCATGACAAAGAGATTCAACCGGAAAACATGACTACTGGTTGGGAAAAAGCCGTGGGTGTAATTAGCCGTGATCACCCAGGAGTTGTCAATCCTTCTCTTTATTCAAGTCTTGTCGAAGATGGAGGCACAACCTCTTAGGGAGCCAAACGTGTTTCTAGCTTGGTGACTAAGGCCACTTCTCAGCATTCCGGATCCATCTCTGGGCGGTAGCCTTCAGGATCCCACGAGAAGGGCCAAGCTGCTAGCTCGGGTTGCCCCTTAGTCGGACAGATTCGCCAGCCCATACAGGGTGATGGTGGTTCGTCATTTGAGACTTTCGAGAGCGGGGAAGAGGGTGGTGATGAAGTGGAGTCGTATAGTGGAGAAGAAGCTCCTATTCAGATTGTTCCTATCAAGATCAAGAAAGGTCTCGTGAAGAAGGCCCCTGTAAGGAAGTAGTTTGCTTTTGAGCCTTGCATGGCCTTTGCTAGCCACATGTGGCTTTCTACTTAGGTTTTATTATGGCTTGACTTTATCTATGGTCATTCATGGACTTAAACTTTTATTCGATGTGTATTGTAATCATAACCCTGACCCTTCAGGGTGTTTTATTCATGCACTTGTTTCCTTTCATTCATATGTTCTTTTTATTTTCAGTACTTGGTCATCTTAGACTTACACTAAATAGGTGCTTAGCACATAATTAAAATCATAGAATCATAGAACGAAAAACAAACTTGCACTAATAATTCGAAATGGGCTCTACCCTTACATGGAATACTACTGTCCTACTGGGAGCAACATGCTCTGAAATGGTTTTATCGAAACTTTTTTCTACTTCTACTAGATAGATAAAAGCTAGGTCCTTAATATAGGATAACTAAAATATAATAAACCTTGAGATTCAAGGCATGGCAATTGCGAGGCACCTCGTTTCCATCCAAGGTTTCCAGTTTGTAGGATCCTCTTCCTAACGTCTTACTGACCTCCTAGTTAGGGGATAACTTTCCTCTTTGTCCAACTCCAGACGCTTCTATCTTTCTTAGAACCAAGTCTCCTTGTTAAAGAACCTTTTCTTAACCTTCTAGTTATAATGAAAAGATGCTCTCTTCTAATGCTCCGCATTACGAGCGTTTACCTCATCTCTGACCTCATCAATTAAATCAAGGGTGAGTCTCATGCCTTCCTCATTGGTTTCTTGTTCATATGCTTCCACCCTTGGTGACAGATGAGAAATTTCCAAGGGCACAACTGCCTCTGCTCCATAAGCTAACAAGAGCGGGGTAGCTCTAGTTGTCACTTTGCAGGTGGTGCGATATGCCCATAATATAGGAAACAACTCGTCCACCCAAGTGTTTCTTGAGCGCTCGACCCTCTTCTTCAGTCCATCAAGGATAATCCGATTTGCTACCTCAGCTTGTCCATTAGCCTGAGGATGAGCTACCGAAGTAAAGGGAAGCTCGATGGCGTTCTCATCGCAATACTTCTTGAACTCTTCATTGTTTAACTGGGCAACTTGCTTGGTGGTTATCTTGGCTAAGGGCTTAGCCTCAATCCACTTGGTGAAGTAATCGATGGCCACTATCAGGAACTTCCTTTGTGCAGAGGCTACAGGAAAAGGACCAAGTATGTCCATCCCCCACATGGAAAATGGGATAGGAGAGTTAATCGATGTTAACATCTCTAGTGGCTACCTTACAACTGGAGCGTGTTTCTGGCATCTTTCACACTTTTTGACATAGTTCTGTGCATCGGCCAACATCTCTGGCCAATAGAATCCTAAGCGAGTGATCTTATGAGCTAGGGCTCTGCCCCCCAAGTGCTGCCCACAAATCCCTTCATGAACTTCTTTTAACACTTCTTCTACCTCTTGGGCCTCAAGCACTTCAAGTATGGGATGACAAAAGTGTTAGTGTAGGTGCCCTAGAGGCAATACATTTTAGTTTATTTAAACTTCGTCATTGACATTTATGTTCTATTTTGATTATATTGATGTTTTATTATGCTTAGTATTTACTGCGATATAATTGTTAGTATTATAAATTTCCCTAGATTATTGATACGAACTATATAACTATGAGATAATATAAAGTATAATAATCTTAAATATCCCTAGTCAAGTATTATTGTTATTGGGACAATAATAATACATCGAGACTAGTATGTTGATTGACTAATGATCACTTCTCATTGATCATAAGTATGATGATACTAAAGTCAATGCATAGGTACATGTATGAGTACGATGTACTGGATAGACCCACTATGAGATTCGACTTGGAATGAATAAATGTGTCATGATGAATCTCAAATGTGATAATGACGTAATGAGCCTTAGACCTGAAGTCATTACATTTCTATATGAGAATTAATATATTTTGATTCTATCAAAAGTTATCTTTAATCGGGTAATGATAAAGGTAGTCTTGGGTATATTATGAATCGTATGAGAAATGTGAATGATCTAGATGGAATTTAACCCTCCTTAATATATATATATATATATATATATATATATATATATATATAGGAGTGATATTATTGGCCTCTTGTTTGAGTGAGACTATGGAATGCATGGCCGTGCTCAAATAGTGATTTGTTTGAATAGTCTACTCATCGATCAAGAAAATAAAGATTAAATTATGACGAGGATGACACATTCCATGACTTCGGTTTAATCTATAATATCATGGTTAAAGGGATTATATTACATAGAACATTGTTCACGAAAGGCGAAATCGATTCACCGATTTAATTATTATTATTTGGGTAACAATGATGTATTACTAGATGCCGCTCATTGTTTACGATTTTATTTATTAAATAAAATTATTGCCAATATAATAATAACCTATTGGGTCACACACAAGAGCGCTTGAAGGATAATTTAATTTAAATAATCGGATTTAAATTAAGATGATAAATCGAACTGTTAGTTAATTAATTAAGTATAGACTTGATTAATTAAAGAAACAAAAATTCGAATTATTGATAATTCGAAATTCAGTTGTTTGCTTATTAAGTAAAACTTAATAAGATGATAATAAACAGAATTTGGATTTATACAAAATTCTAAAGAGATTAGAGTTGAATTCATTTTTATCTCCACCTATATAACTCTTATGCTGTGGTTGGTTTAGGGTTACGTTTTTATTATCATTAAAACACTAAACCCTAGCAGCGAAAGAAGTGAGAGCAAGAGAGGAGAAAATTCGAGTTCTTGGTGCTAGTACACTGTAATTCCTTCAATAGAGCATTCGTGTGGATACCATAGAGGCGCATCGCTCGTGCGGGATACGTGGTGATCGAAAAATCCTTTCTTCATTCTCAGACATCGGAAAGCTCTTTAAGGTACTGATTTCGGATAACTACGAATTAAATATACAATTCTCGCATGGCTTCTTGCGGTGGGTTTCAATTTTATTTTATTTTTCGCGTTTTTCCGCTCCGTTTGATTGCTTGAAACCCAACAATGGTATCAGAGCTAGTTGCGAGAGGTTATTTAATTCGTTTATGTGTTTAAGCTTTCGAATATATGCATGTATGTAATCTGTCATGATTGTTTTTTATGAATATTATGATATTATGCATGCTGTATATACTATTCTGGTTTTGTAGACCGCTTTGATTGATATATTGATCAATCTGTTGGATGATGCCTGTTTGATATGTATACTGATACATGTTTCTAGTAACTGGATTTTGGGTCGTGTGTATATTGATACATGCTAATGGAATTGTATACTGATACATGATTTTGCTTGTATTCCGATACATGATATATTATGATATATCATAATATGGGCTTTGTTTTAGGTCGATCCGTGGTTTAGGGTTTATTTTAATTTGGGATTGTGACATATTATGATATATTATGATATGATAATGTGATCTATGATGTTCTTAAGTGTTAATTGAGCATGGTGATTGGTTATGGCCTTGAGACCCATAGGTTAGTAGTTTTAATTATTATGGTTTGGTTTTATAAATACGACTTGCATGTCGTTTTCTTTTTCCTTTGTAATTGTTCATCTCGAATGTAACTCGAGTTCTTATGTAATTACATTAGTATAGTTATGTTTTATATTCTATATAAAAAGAAGTTCATTGGAGGCATGCAATGAAGGATCAATGGAGATGAAGGCAGTTGACACAAAGAAGACATGAAGACATGTATTTATGAAGACCAACTATGTAATAATTTAGTCTTATTAACCACCATAGATTGACCTAGATTTTTCCATTAGCTTGGAAAGATCATATAGGATTCGGCCATAACCAAGCACTATTTTATATTCATGCACTTTACATATGATGATATATATGCGTAGTGATAGATATGCATGTTTAATTAGATCAAGTAGAATGTATGTATGTATTAGATACGTCATCCATGCCATGCTAAACAAGATAAAATCCGTAACGATTTAAGATGAAGATTAAACAAAATGATTATGAGATTCTTGTGTTTATGAAACACGGTAATTAAATATGAATTATTATAGTTCAAGGATGAAATGATTTTGTCAACAACGAGATTAATTTCTTGTAAGGTTAAAAGGTGTCAATAATGCCATTTGTGCGTTAACCTTTCTACCTGGAAATCATTAATTCAGCGAACTATGATTTGAAATATTTAATTCAAGGAAAAATTGGGGATCTCTTTATGATGGGATCATGGTCGTTCTAATTAAAAATCCCTTAATTAAATATTAAGTTATTAGATGCTTTCCAATTGAATAACACTCATCAAAGCCTAGATCATTAGGAGTTCATTGCCAAAGTAAAGCATTCCTAATTATCCTGGTTAGGTGCGAAAGAATAAATGTAATATTCGACATGTTAATCAATTGGGTCTAACTTAACTAAGTTATCACAATAGGATTGTGAAATGAGAACATAGAAGCATAGGTTTGGCGGAAAATTTATTTGATAAATTAGAGCAATTGTTGTTCACCAACTATCCAAGAATTATATACGAGATATAATTGACAAATGTTGTCTACCTAAATAGTTGTGTTTTGGGAGTATCGGCCAATGTTGACCCAAGACATAATAAAATATGGATCTTGGCCTAATAGAAAGTAAAGTTTCGCATATACTTTCCGAGTTAATAGTGAGGGATATTAATTTGATAAAATAAAAAACTAGTGGGAGGTATATTAAGTTGAATGTACCATAATCACTTGAACATAATTATTGTAACAATCTAACTTAACTTATGCATTTTATCATTGTAGATAACAAATGGCACAAAACACAAACAACACTTTCTCTATGCGATCAGTCCTTGAGAAGGACAAGCTGACAGGATCAAACTTCCTTGACTGGTCTAGGAATTTGAGAATTGTTCTCATGCAGGAAAAGAAAACTTATGTGATTGATATTCCTCCACCGACAGCCCCTGCTGCCAATGCCACTCTTGCTCAACAAAATGCTTATCAGAAGCATATTGATGATGCGACTGATGTGGCTTGTCTTATGCTTGCTACTATGAATGCTGAGCTTCAGAAGCAGGATTTTGATATGGGTGCTTATGCTATGTTTGAACATCTTTCAACGATGTTTCAATCACAGGCTCGTGTGGAAAAGTTCAACACCAGCAAAGCACTCTTCTCGTGCAAGCAGGGCAACGGACCAGTTGGACCACATGTTCTAAAGATGATTGGGTATTGTGATTACCTTGCTCGTTTGGGTTTCCCGCTTCAGCGAGAGGCTCAAGTCGATATAATCTTGCAATCTTTGAACAGCGACTATACTCAGTTTATTATGACTTTTAATATGACTGAGCAAGATAAGACTCCTATGGAATTGTTGGCCATGCCGAGGACCACTGAAGCAAATATGGTCAAGGCACCTGAGAAAGCTCCCATAATGATGGTGGGCAAGAAAGGTGCTAAGGGAAAAGGGAAATGGAAGGGGAAGAAAAAGGTTGCATCAAAAGCTCTTGCTCCTTCCAAGCCCTCCTTCAAAAAGGCTGGAAAGCCGAAGGGAGATGTCGCAAAGGCTGACAAGGGTGATTGTCACTATTGCAACAAGCCTGGTCACTGGAAGAGGAACTGTCCTAACTACTTGGAGGATCTGAAGAAGATGAAGTCTGTCAAGATTTCTACTGATTCAGGTATTTATGTTATAGAAGTCAATTTGTCTATTTCAACATCTTGGGTATTGGATACTGGATGTGGTTCTCACATTTGTATTAATGTGCAGGAACTGCGAAGGAGTAGGACATTGGCAAAGGGAGAAGTTGACCTACGAGTAGGCAATGGAGCAAAGGTTGCTGCTTTAGCCGTAGGAACTTATTATTTATCGTTGCCCTATGGGCTTATTTTAGAACTTGATAATTGCTATTACGTGCCTGCGATTTGCAGAAACATTATTTCTATTTCTTGTTTGGACAAGAAGGGTTTTTAATTTACTATTAAAGACAATTATTGCTCTTTTGGTTTGAATGATTTAACTTATGGCATTGCACGCATGTTTAATGGTTTATATGTTCTAGATTTAAATTTTACTCCTGTCTATAATGTTAATAAACGCCTTAAAGCAAATGACTCTAATCAAACCTTCCTATGGCATTGTCGATTAGGCCATATAAATGAGAATCGCATATCCAAGCTCCATAAAGATGGATTTTTGGATAAATTTGATTTTGAATCATACGATGAATGCGAAGCTTGTTTACTTGGTAGAATGGCAAAGGCCCTTTTTAACAAACAAGGTGAAAGGGCCACTGAACGATTAGAACTAATACATAGTGATGTATGTGGTCCAATGCGTTCTATGGCAAGAGGAGGCTTTTACTACTTCATAACATTTACTGATGATTACAGTAGAATTGGATATGTGTATCTAATGAAGCACAAATCTGAATCTTTTGAAAAGTTCAAAGAATACAAAGCTGAGGTAGAAAAGCAAAAGGAAGAAGTATTAAAACTCTTCGATCTGATCGAGGAGGTGAATAATTAACCCTGGAATTTAAGAATTTCTTAAAGGAATGTGGTATTGTATCACAACTCACTCCTCCTGGAACACCACAATGGAATGGTGTTTCTGAAAGGAGGAATTGTACTTTGTTGGACATGGTACGATCGATGATGAGTCATGCCGATCTTCCAATAAGTTTCTGGGGTGATGCCCTAGAAACCGATGCATATACACTAAACGTGTTCCATCAAAATTGGTTCAAAAGACTCCATATGAGATATGGACTAGAAAGCGTCAAAGCATGTCATTTATGAAAATATGGGGATGTGAAGCGTTTGTAAAATGCTTGACCTCTGACAAGCTTGGACCCAAATCAGACAAATGTTATTTTGTGGGGTACCCAAAGGAAACTAAGGGTTACTATTTCTATAATCCAATTTAGAACAAAATACTTGTTTCTCGAAATGCTGTATTTCTAGAAAGAGAATTTGTCTCTAGAAGAAATAGTGGGAGGAAAGTAGATCTCGATGAAGTTTGAGAACCACAAGATAACATTGAACCGGAAATGGAACGTGAGCAAGATATTCAAGATAATCTTGAAGAGAATATTGCTCAAGAAACATAAGTTGTTCATAGATCTGGTAGGATTTGCCATGAGCCTGTGAGATATTATGGATTTCTCCTAGTCGATAATGGTGATATAATGCTTATGGATCAAGATGAGCCTCTTACCTATCAAGATGCTATGAACAGTCCAAACTCTGAGAAATGGCTAGAAGCCATGAAATCTGAAATGGATTCCATGTATGAAAACAAAGTATGGACTTTGGTTGATCCACCTGAAGGGTTAAAACCCATTGGGTGCAAATGGGTCTTCAAAATGAAGACTGACATGGATGGAATGGTCCAAACCTATAAAGATAGGTTGGTTCTAAAAGGTTTCAAACAAATTCATGGTATTTACTATGATAAAACTTTTTCACCAGTAGCAATGGTCAAATCCATTGGGATTTTGCTTGCGATAGCAGCTTACAACGATTATGAAATCTGGTAGATGGATGTTAAGACAGCCTTCCTTATTGGAAGCCTTGAAGAGGATGTATATATGATACAACCTGAAGGTTTTGTAAATCCAAAGGATGCTAGAAAGATATGTAAGCTAATCGGTCCATTTATGGACTAAAGCAAGCTTCAAGGAGATGGAATATTCGTTTTGGCCAAACAGTCAAAGAGTTTGGCTTCGTTCAAAATGAAAATGAACCTTGTGTTTACAAGTAGGTTAGCGGCAGCACTGTGGCATTCCTAGTTCTATATGTTGATGATATATTACTGATTGGGAATGACATACCTTCTCTATAGGCTGTTAAGGCATGGTTAGGAAAGAATTTCTCCATGAAAGACTTAGGCGAGGCTTCCTATATATTAGGGATCAAGATCTATAGAGATAGATCAAGAAGATTGATTGGCCTAAGTCAGAGTACATACATTGACAAAGTATTACATTATTTTGGGATGTAAGATGCAAAAAGGGGATTTGTCCCTATGTCTCATGGGATAACGATCTCAGATAAAGATAGTCCTAAATCGAAAGATGAAAAGGACCGCATGAGTAAGATTCCATATGCTTCTGCAATTGGATCTATCATGTATGCAATGATATGTACTCGTCCTGATGTGTCGTATGCTTTAAGCATGACGAGCAGGTTTCAGTCTAATCCAGGTGAAGCTCACTGGACAGCTGTCAAGAACATTCTAAAGTACTTAAAAAGGACTAAAGATTCGTTCTTGGTGTATGGAGGGGAAGAGGGACTAGTTGTAAAAGGTTACACTGATTCTAGTTTACAAACAGACAAGGAAGATTCTATATCCCAGTCTGGTTTTGTGTTTTGTCTCAACGGAGGTGCTGTTAGCTGGAAAAGTTCGAAACAAGAAATAATAGCTGATTCTACAATGGAGGCTGAGTATATTGCTGCTTGTGAAGCAACTAAGGAGGCAGTTTGGATCCGAAACTTCATCACTGAGCTTGGTGTGGTTCCATCGATAGCAGATCCCATTGATCTCTATTGCGATAATAATGGAGCCATAACACAAGCAAAGGAACCAAGATCGCACTCCAAGGCGAAACATATACTTAGAAGATATTATCTTATTCGTGAGATTAACGAGTGAGGAGATATACACATATGTAAAGTGCATACTAATGATAACATTGCTGATCCACTGACTAAGCCTCTGTCGCAGCAGAAGCACGAAAGTCACACTAGTTCCATAGGTATTAGGAATATGAATGATTGGCTCTAGTGCAAGTGGGAGATTGTTAGTGTAGGTGCCCTAGAGGTAATACATTTCAGTTTATTTAAACTTCGTCATTGACATTTATGTTCTATTTTGATTATATTGATGTTTTATTATGCTTAGTATTTACTGCGATATAATTATTAGTATAATAAATGTCCCTAGATTATTGATACGAACTATATAACTATCAGATAATATACAGTATAATAATCTTAAATATCCCTAGTCAAGTATTATTGTTATTGGGACAATAATAATACATTGAGACTAGTATGATGATTGACTGATGATCACTTCTCATTGATCATAAGTATGGTGATACTAAAGTCAATGCATAGGTACATGTATGAGTACGATGTACTGGATAGACCCACTATGAGATTCGAAATGGAATGAATAAATGTGTCATTATGAATCTCAAATGTGATAATGATGTAATGATCCTTAGCTGAAGTCATTACATTTCTATACGAGAATTAATATATTTTGATTCTATCAAAAGTTATCTTTAATCGGGTAATGATAAAGGTAGTCTTGGGTATATTATGAATCGTATGAGAAATGTGAATGATCTAGATGGAATTTAACCCTCCTTAATATATATATATATATATATATATATATATATATATATATAGGAGTGATATTATTGGCCTCTTGTTTGAGTGAGACTATGAAATACATGGCCGTGCTCAAATAGTGATTTGTTTGAATAGTGTACTCATCGATCAAGAAAATAAAGATAAATTATGACGAGGATGACAAATTCCATGCCTCCAGTTTAATCTATAATATCATGGTTAAAAGGATTATATTACATAGAACATTGTTCACGAAAGGCGAAATCGATTCACCGATTTAATTATTATTATTTGGGTAACAATGATGTATTACTAGATGCCGCTCATTGTTTACGATTTTATTTATTAAATAAAATTTTTGCCAATATAATAGTGACCTATAGGGTCACACACAAGAGGACTTGAAGGATAATTTAATTTAAATAATCGGATTTAAATTAAGATGATAAATCGAATTGTTAGTTAATTAATTAAGTATAGACTTGATTAATTGAAGAAACAAAAATTCGAATTATTGATAATTCGAAATTCAGTTGTTTGCTTATTAAGTAAGACTTAATAAGATGATAATAAACAAAATTTGGATTTATACAAAATTCTAAAGAGATTAGAGTTGAATTCGTTTTTATCTCCACCTATATAACTCTTATGCTGTGGTTGCTTTAGGGTTACGTTTTTATTATCATTAAAACACTAAACCCTAGCAGCAAAAGAAGTGAGAGAAAGAGAGGAGAAAATTCGAGTTCTTGGTGCTAGTACACTGCAATTCCTTCAAGAGAGCGTTCGTGTGGGTTCTTTCAGAGAAGCCCCAACATATGTGACTTTTTCAGGGTCTCCTAGATCTAGTGGAATATGATTAAATATTTTGCCAATTTTCCTCGGTGTTCTTCATCGCCACGGACATCCATGTCTTCAATCGGGAGGACCTGCCCCCAATTCCGTTAGCCCTTAATGCGGCCAAATAACAACTTCTGGCCATCTTCTAATCACCCTTTTGATCTCCAACACCATTCCTGGTCGAAAACTTGACTTTTATATGATAAGTAGAGGCAACATCCTTAAATGTGTGGAGTACAGTCCTTCCAAGGATTACATTATATGTGGAAGCCACCTTGATTACTAGAAGATTCACCATTTGAGTGGCCTTCTTAGGCTCCTAGTCGATAGTTACAGGCAACTTAATAGTTCCTTCAACATTGGACTCTACTCCATTGAACCCGAATATGGGCATGTTAGTGGAGGTCAACAGAGAATCGTTATACCCCATCTTCACAAACGCATCATGAAACAGAATATTGATAGAAGCTCCATTGTCTATCAAGAATCGCTTCACTTCCGAGTTTTCAATCACAGGAGTTATTGTAACGCCCCGACTTCCCAATACTATAAATATACTTTTATAATAAATTATTGGATTTAATTAGATAAAATAGATTTTTAATACAGGGAAATTTTTGGAAAATTTCGGCATGTGGTGTTCGTAATACGGACTATTCACCTGTAATTTGAATCCAAACCAATACATTCCAACACCAACAACAATTTCAACTACTAAAGAAATAATACAGACACATGTTCAACCTGTCCTAACTGATCAGGTGAACCATACCAAAATACCCTCCCGATCAGAGCAAAGATCGGGGCATCACCGTACCAACTAAAAACATAAACCTTGATAACAAAACAATAAGAAATAAATACAACCCCACTACTAACCCGGATCTCTAACAGGTAGTGGTATGAAACAAGCAACTACTAACTAAGTTATTACATTACAATACTAAATCCTTAATTAAAAGATACAAACACTCCACAAATATAAATACAACCAACTAGAACTATTACACAATTTTTTTTTTACTGATACCCAAAAGCCCAACCTTCTAGCAGAGTGCAACTAGGCTGCCTAAGGTCCACAATAAGTTCTTCTCGGATATAGCTCCTACTTCGTATCTTTTTCTTCTTTAACTGAAAAAGGGTTAGAAACAATAGCAAGGAGTGAGCCAAATGCTCAGCAAGTAACAATATAGATGCAAAGGAATTAATAACAGAAACATGGATATAATAATATAGGGATCATTCTTTGTGCTCTTCCAATATTTGAAAATTTAGAATCCATTTCCAAGGTAAGGAGAAAGAGAGAGCAATCAATTCTCTTTTTATAGCATATTTCCACCTTTAAAACATTTTAATTAAATTAAGCTTTTTATTAAAATTGGACAATACGGGTGATCAACCACCCCATACCGGACACAAGGTCCCTCTGGACTTTAAAAATTGGGTTCCCAATTAGGCAACACATTGGCCTCTGTTGCTGGACTAGGACCACCCTAGCCTCTTACGCCCAATTAAAGTGCTGGACTAGGACCACCCTAGCCTCTTACGCTAATTAAAATAATAAATTAAATGTCCATATAATAAAGAAATTTTCGATGGATAGAATTCTTATGCAATAATTCAGAGCAGGGGATTATTCTGTTTAATTTCAAGAATAAATGATTAAAAGTTAAGCGAGCGATCCAATTTAATTGTACAAGGTTTGCAAGGTAGGGTTCAAGTGTGATTCACAAGTATTTAAAAATAAAGGTTTATCAAGCTCTTCTCATTATAGAGGTGTAATACAAGGTGGTATCGAACAAGGCTCGGGGAAAATAGAAGTATAAGCCAACAAGGGTCATTAATTTGTAAAGAATAAAATAAAATAAAGGTTAGGGATCCAGAGTTTAATTCAAAAGTTACATGGTATAGTTAGGCGAGTGTGGTTTAAGGAAATGGATATGAAATAAGGTTTAAGCTAGTACAAAAGATTTATTACACAACAAGGTTTAAGGATTTAGAGATTTATCAAGGGTTATAAGGTATAGTAATGCTGGTGTGAATTAAGGGAAATAATGTTTAAGCTTATGAAAAAGGCATGTTATACAACAAGATTTGCGGTTCAACGAGAGTTAGAACAAGCAAGGAGGTACAACAGTTAAAATAGATAGTCTATAAGGGAAAATGAGAGGGTACAAAGGTTTAAGAAATAGTTTATATAGATTAACAATATACTACAAGAGATTTGACAGATAACTTGAAAACACTAAGTTATAAGAACTTAAACAACAATCCATGAAGAATACGAACTGCAATAAAAGGTTCGAGTTACTTGCCTTAACAGAATACTTCCTTGCTAGTAGCTTAGTTTCAAAAGTTCTCAACCTTTGCCTTTCCTGTACCCCTTGGGTCTACGTCTTTCGAATCTTAACAGAATACTTCCTTGCTAGTAGCTTAGTTTCAAAAGTTCTCAACCTTTGCTTTTCTTGTACCCCTTGGGTCTACGTCTTTCGAATGCTGCACACAAGGCAGCAAACCCAAATAGCAGCGCACACAGGGGAGAAATGACCTTCACCCGCAACAGTTAACAGACACGAGCCAAAGGGGATTTGAACGGAAGAAAATGAGAGAGATAAAGAGAGAAATTTGAGAGAGAATTGATGAAAAAGTTTGTGAGAAGGATTTAGAGAATTCCAGAGGGTTCTCAAAGAAACCCGATTGAAAGGGGGGTTTAAGAGGAAAGGGGGTATTTTGAGATTTATTAACAAATTTACTAATAAAATAATTTAAAATTTTCTAGTAAAATGGATAATAAATAGGTATTATTCGAGAAAAATCTTAACATCATTTTTAAAATGTAGAAAATAAAATTATCTATCTTCCCATAATTTTAAAATATTTTTAGGATAAAAAATGAATTAAATATGAATTTTACAAGATTAAATCAATAAAACATAAATCAATTCATAAATCAATTTTAAAATCCTTAGAAAACAAAATAAATCCACCTAATATTTTTAAAATTCAAATAAACTAATAAAGTAAATAATACAAAAGATTTCAGGATTTATACTAATCCCAATAATTTTATAAAATTCTCAGAAGATAGATAATACATAATTTATATAGACTTTAATCACCAAAAATACAATTAAAAAAACGTAGGCTTACACGACACACATAAATCATCAAATACACTAACAAAACGATATCACACATATTTTACCTCCTAAAAAAAATTCACGTCACATAATTCACATTTAATATTAAATAAATAATTATAAATATTAAAAAATTCTAAGGCGTTATATCCTTTCCCCCTTAAAAGGATTCTGTCCCCAGAATCTATCTTAAGAAAACGTAATGACGGTATTACTCAACCATTTCTCTTTCACTTTCCAAGTCATTTCTTTCATTCTACCATTCCTTTATATCATTTCACATATCGATAGGCTCATCCTATAGGCCTTCGAATTTCTAACACAAACTTAATCCTTTGGTTTATATGTCTCGTTAATTCTAGCTACTGATCACTCGCACGTGACGATCCCTTTTCTACCGAAAATCGCACATGACCTATTTGTAGAAAGGACTACGCCCTGTATACAACGCCTCAAGTACTAACCCAATCATCCGCAATAATTCGCATATATATGTAAAATCTAAAACGAAATCTGTCTCGACTGGCAATACACAATAACTAAATAAGTCATTAAATAAAATCCACGCAACTAAAACAATTGACACAGCTTCCACGCTCCTACTTATAACTCAGATTGCCCCAGATAAAATTTTGAGAAAAAGAATATCAAGAAATCCCCCAATCATTCTTATTTCACTTTCAACGTATAATGTTAGTCGCGAAGGGAATCCATCCTTAATCCCATTGTTTTACTGAGTAACCTTTTCAAAACTAATAACCATTTACCTTGAAACGTAAATATCTTATTCGTAACACAAACTATCACGGGGTCACTACCCCTTAATACCATTCAAAATCAAATTTTCAATCCAATTAAGCTATAACAACTCTAATATCCACTTCTCGATCTGGAAGTAAACCGGGTAATCCTTCGAGAAAACGTCAGGGAACTCGTTAACTATGGGTATGTCATCTATCTTTGGTGCTTGCTTCTCTACATCTACAACATGTGCTAAATACGCTTCACAACCTTGTTTAAGTAACCTCTTAGCTTGCATAATACTCAGAAATTTCTTTACTTGCCTTTGCCCTTGAAACATTACTTCTTTATCATCTTCCGCCTTTAATCTTACCTGCTTCTTTCTACACTCAATCTGTGCATCATAATCAGCCAACGAATCCATTCCTAAGGTTACATCGAATTCTACCATTTCGAAGGGTATCAAATTAGCATAGAAAAGGTAACCACCTATCTCTATATTACACTGAGGACACACATGATTAACGGAAATTCTATCTTGATTTGCCACCTCTATCACTAAAGCATGCTCTAAAGGTCGAATTTCACATTGAAATTTACTAACAAACTTGTTGGAAATTGATGTGCTAAAAATAAAACATTTAAAATCGCAAGCACACGATCATCGTTTTAATATTTAAGATTCGATCCACAGGGACTAATATTTATTCGCAAACCTTAATAATTAATATAATCGAACTAGAACAATTTTGGTTTTTTGGATGATTTTGATTTTTCCCTAATTAATTACCAAAAGAAAATCTATTTAACTAATGAAAAACTGAATTATTCTAAAACTTAACTTCCTGGAATTATTCTAAAAAAAGGCTAAAAATTATTTTAAAAATTCTAAATTCAATTTAAAAATTAGATTTTATTCATAAATTTTTTTATTTTTTATTTTTTTTATATATATATTTTTTATTTTTTTTAAGAAATTATGATCAGCAATTTATAATAAGAATCTGTTATCAAGACAAGCATGACCCTGGAAAACATATTTCAAAACCCAAAATGAACACATAACTGCAGACAATTTTTTTTTTTCATTCTTCAATACCAGTACTAGTACATCAAGACTTGTAAACTTAGTGCCAAGATAGCTTAGCAATAATGATTTAAACATTCGAAACTCCGCAATTAACAATGCCAAAAACAAGCGTCTACGCAGACATTGATTCAGAAAAACTACTAGCAGGTTAGCGACTAAAAGACACGGCAAATGAACAAAAGCAGCGAAAAGTATTCAACTCGCGATAAACATAGAAACGAAACACTTTAACAGCAAGAACTCGGTAACTTATCATATACAAACTAACTCCGAAAACAAGCTAAACTATAAACTAAGAGCAAGGAGAAGAGGAATCACGACTCAGCAAAACTCGCCCAGAATTCGTCTCATAAATAAACCAGAGCTCACACAATCATTGACAGAAATAGAAATGTGGATTGAAAATGCTGACAACCTATAAACAGACTTAGAAAACGCAGCAGCTAATCAAAAACTCAGCGAAGCAAAGTGGGTAGCATTCCCACGCAAAAGACTAAAACAAAACACGGATTTAACCACATTTACTTGAGCTACAAACTCAGTAACTAACAGGAGAAACAAGAACTGCATAACAGCAACTCATTAAGCCATAACCCAACAAATTCGAACAAACATTCAACAACACACTCGGTGATGGGACTGCAGACGTGACAAAAAAGCAATCACACGACCCAGAACAAAGAAGACGAAATTTAAAACGAAATGAGATGTTTGTGCTTAGAAATGAAAAGAGATGAAGGGGACTTGCATCGGTTGTGGGTTTAAAACGAAGAAAGGGAGGGGGGAGATTTCTGTGTTTTAGTCGATAGGAAAAAAAAACAGGGGAGGAAGACACAAGACACTAGAATAGGAAGAAGACCTGGGTTTTCTGGGTTTTTTGTGGAAAATAAGGGACGATACTAATGTTTCGAATTAAAAGAAATAAAACTGATAAAATAGATGCTGAAACTTAATAATTTTTTTTATTATTACACTAATACATGAAATATAAAATTTAGAACTACAAATAAAATTCTTGAAACCCACAATAAAATTGAGATTTAAAGGGGTTCAAATTAAAAAGTATAACTAAGAACAAAAATTTAAAAAGGGAATGAAAATTTGCAATTAAAAAAAATGTTTACAAAATAAAATGGAGGCTATAATTTAGGGTTGAACTAGAACTACCTAATTCTAAGATGATTTTACAAATGAAGGATGAGGCTATTTATAGAAAATAATTAGGGTTTTTGGTAGGTATGGGATGATCTTAGCCATTGATTTAATTTTGGTTGGCTAAATCTTGGCCATTCATTTTGGTGGGCTACAAAGATGCACCACCCTCCCTAGCTTTTCATTTTTCTTCCATTTTGGTCCTTCTTTTCCTTATTTTGTCATTTATTTCTTTATTTTGTCATTTCTTCATTTTTCTCGAATTTTCCTGAAATACAACAAAATAATTCATTAAAATACGAATTCAAAAAATAAATAGGTAATAAAAATATGCAAAATTATGCACTTATCAAATGCCCCCATACCTATCTTTTGCTCATCCTCGAGTAAAACAAAAAGAAAATCTAGATAAAAAGTCCTATACTCCTTTTCGTAGGTGTGACGGGTAATTTTAGGTTTACCAACCCGTTAAACCTATAGACGATCTCTACAGGAGGAGTGTTGTCTCCTAAGGGTTTACAGAAGATATACCCATAAAATCTTTGAGATGAGCAAGTATCCAACTTTCCTCTTTTAGTCTAGCTTTCATTGGTGTCAACAAAACAATTTTGTAGGAAAATATATGACTTAAAGATCATTCTAACAATAGCCAAGTTATAGGTTCCCACAATCCACATGATTAGACTAAAAATTTACAAAAAAATCCAAGGTGTGTAGTGAATTTAAGGCCCTTGATGGATAAAATGCATACGAACATTTTCTCTTTTTCAACCAATATTGAACTGACCCAATCTCTATTAAAACAAGTATCTAGCCAAACTTCACGTTCTTATTAGTTAGACCGACCGTGCAATGGTTGAGGTCCCAAAATACTTTTGCATCAATACCCATTTAGCGAGTTTTAGGTCAACAATCCCAGATCACAAGGGACCTTAGGTTGCTAGGCACAAAGTCCCCTCGGACTTACTTACTCGGGTTATCAATGAGCCCAACCTAGCGATTTCCCTACTAAGAATTCATTATTACAAAATCACATTAGCACTATACAATTACAAACATTTATTGACTCTCTTTTTCTTTTTCTTTTTTTGTTTCTTTTTCCTTTTTTTTTTGACACTATAGGAACCAAATTTCGCAAAGGTTTGATTCGACATTGTTCTAACATGTGGGTTCTCTCTCAGGTATCGATTAACATTCCTATACAATTCTTCCATCAAAAGTCTTGTGCAAATGTGTCGTTTTGGACTTTTAAGCAAAAATTTGTTCGACACAAGTTTCATGAGGAAAACCTTACCTGACTACGTTCAAATTATCTAAAGGCATTATACATATAATTTTCGAAAAATAGTCAACACCAACTAGTTCTAGAATTTAAAGAGTGGGAAGGACAACTAAGCTAAAATATCTATATTTTTAGATTTTTAAAATTTTTCAATTTTTTTTTGGATTTTTCAATTTTTATGTATTTACACTAAACACTCCCCCATACCTAAATTATGCATTGTCCTCAATGTATGCAAAGGTATAAAAGAAAAGTAAGAAATACTCCCCTAATGCACAAGCATGAAGTATCGAGGCATGGATTGCCACTCCAAAAACCTGTTGCGTGGGACCACCACGAAAAAGCATCAACAGTGCACAAAATTTCCAAACAAGCATTAGCAAATTTAGCCACTACATCAATAAATAGAAATTGATCAAGAAAATATGTAGTTTTGGAAAATTTATTGATAAAGCATCGATAAAATTCATAGCCCCGAAAACGCCAAACTCCCTTAATAATCACGCGAGGTGGAGGCTCGGGTGGTGGTTCTTCTCCCTTCCTTACTTTCTCTTGAGCTATTTGATCCTCTTGGCTTTTTGAATCAATGAATAAGGAGCATTTGTCAGGGTCTCCTTCTTCCGAGGACTGAAGGGTAATAGCCGTTTGGAATGGATTATCAAGCAAAACTGGAGAAAAATCTTCTTGGACAATTTTTGACATCACGTCAACCTTGAAGCACAGATTCTCGTTTTTACTCACAACATCCTCAACAATAACAACATCATTGATCTTAACCTCGGTGGAAAGCTCCTCTTCTATTTCAATAAGTACATCATCAACACACACCGAGAAACTATTTTCCTCTTGATCATTTGTAAGAATGATCGAATCCATTTCATCTTCCGGTGGTATAGATGGTGGCGGTGTAGAGTCAGGCTGCCATGCAGTAAAAGAGCTATCCCATTCTGCAATTTCAGCTCCCATCAGTTTATTTAACTCCTCTTGAATCTTTTGAGTTTGCATTAGAAGTTCCTCCGCCTTGCTCAATATATCAGGCTGCACATTTTCATTGGTTTGATAAACCTGGAAATTCTGCGGTGGAGGATATTCATATTGCTGCCATGATGGTTGCTCAAATTGTTGTTGGTGATATTGTTCTTCATATTGTTGTTGCTGGAATTGTTGTTGATCATGATATGAGAAATTCTGAAAGTTGTTGTCCGTGTATGAAAAATTTGGTTGACCTGTCCAATCTTGATTATATGCATTAAAGTACGGATTTGACTCGTATCTTTCTTGATAATCATTCAGTTGTCCGAATTGAGCATTGTAAGAACATTCAAAACCAAAGTGACCATAAATACCACAAATTTCACAATATGTGTAAGCTTCAGGGGCCATTGGCGACATCTCATTATTACTCATCGGACAGGTAGCGTACAAAGAATTAATTCAAACACACAAAAAGAAATGGTGAAAAATCAAAAGAAAAATTCTAGACCTAGGGTTCCCTAAATAAAATAACTAGACATTGCTCACATAACGTTAAGACACACTAAAATAATTTCCGTAAATTAAGAATTATTCAGACCGATTCGGCCAGATTAGAGCAGGCATTGCCAAGAGGCCAAACTCGTCACATAGACACCGAATCTTAACAGCCAGGCGAACCTTAGACACTGAAGGTCGTGAATAAGCCTTAATTACGTTTATTTGATGCAAAAAACAAAAAAAACGATAAACAATTATGGATGCTCTACACTACGTGTTCTAAACTAAAGAAAAGAAGAATTTAACGTACCTCGGTCCGCCAGCGATCACCACAATTTACTAGGTACGAAAAATTAAAAACAAGAAAATAAAATCTAGATGATGTGCCCTAAGTGATGAATGCATGATGCAACAAATATGTATTTACAAATAATTTTTTTTTTGATTTTTCAATTTTCAATTTTTTGTGATTTTTGATTTTTTTGTTTTTTTTTTGTGATTTTCTAAAAATAAAAAGATGAAAAGAGTGAGATACGGGTTACCGAAGCATGCTTCCAAGAATTCCGATTTTTCCAAGCTCCGTGAAAAGATTCCCGAAATTCCAAACTTTCCTAAAAAAAAAGAAATAAAAATAAGGCAAGCGAAAGAAAACTAATCCGAAAAATTAAAAATTAAGGTGCGAAAAATAATTATTCCCCGGCAGCGGCGCCTAAAACTTGATGTGCTAAAAATAAAACATTTAAAATCGCAAGCGCACGATCATCGTTTTAATATTTAAGATTCGATACATAGGGACTAATATTTATTCGCAAACCTTAATAATTAATATAATCGAACTAGAACAATTTTGGTTTTTTGGATGATTTTGATTTTTCCCTAATTAATTACCAAAAGAAAATCTATTTAACTAATGAAAAATGAATTATTCTAAAACTTAACTTCCTGGAAATATTCAAAAAAAAGGCTAAAAATTATTTTAAAAATTCTAAATTCAATTTAAAAATTAGATTTTATTCATAAATTTTTTTATATATATATATTTTTTTATTTTTTTTTAAGAAATTATGATCAGCAATTTATAATAAGAATCTGTTATCAAGACAAGCATGACCCTGGAAAACATATTTCAAAACCCAAAATGAACACATAATTGCAGACAATTTTTTTTTTCATTCTTCAATACCAGTACTAGTACATCAAGACTTGTAAACTTAGTGCCAAGATAGCTTAGCAATAATGATTTAAACATTCGAAACTCCGCAATTAACAATGCCAAAAAAAAGCGTCTACGCAGACATTGATTCAGAAAAACTACTAGCAGGTTTGCGACTAAAAGACACGGCAAATGAACAAAAGCAGCGAAAAGTATTCAACTCGCGATAAACATAGAAACGAAACACTTTAACAGCAAGAACTCGGTAACTTATCATATACAAACTAACTCCGAAAACAAGCTAAACTATAAACTAAGAGCAAGGAGAAGAGGAATCACGACTCAGCCAAACTCGCCCAGAATTCGACTCATAAATAAACCAGAGCTCACACAATCATTGACAGAAATAGAAATGTGGATTGAAAATGCTGACAACCTATAAACAGACTTAGAAAACGCAGCAGCTAATCAAAAACTCAGCGAAGCAAAGTGGGTAGCATTCCCACGCAGAAGACTAAAACAAAACACGGATTTAACCACATTTACTTGAGCTACAAACTCAGTAACTAACAGGAGAAACAAGAACTGCATAACAGCAACTCGTTAAAACTTAAATACAATGAATTGGACGACTCAGGTAAGCCACAACCCAGCAAATTCGAACAAACATTCAACAACACACTCGGTGATGGTACTGCAGACGTGACAAAACAGCAATCACACGACCCAGAACAAAGAAGCCGAAATTTAGAAACGAAAGCAAGACTCAAAACAAACTTTAAAAAAAAAAATTAAATAAATCAGAATTCGGAATTGCAGACGTATGAAATATAAACACCACACTCGGACTATACAGTAAAAACTCAATCAACTCGGCAAAAAAGAAGGGAAAATCGATTCGCAATAAAATTAAAACTAAGGACATGGGATGTTTGTGCTAAGAAATTAAAAGAGATGAAGGGGACTTGCATCGGTTGTGGGTTTAAAACGAAGAAAGGGAGGGGAGGAGATTTGTGTATTTTAGTCGATAGGAAAAAAAAACAGGGGAGGAAGACACAAGACACTAGAATAGGAAGAAGACCTGGGTTTTCTGGGTTTTTTGTGGAAAATAAGGGACGATACTAATGTTTCGAATTAACAGAAATAAAACTGATAAAATAGATGCTGAAACTTAATAAATTTTTTTTATTATTACACTAATACATGAAATATAAAATTTAGAACTACAAATAAAATTCTTGAAACCCACAATAAAATTAAGATTTAAAGGGGTTCAAATTAAAAATTATAACTAAGAACAAAAAATTAAAAAGGGAATGAAAATTTGCAATTAAAAAAAAAGTGTTTACAAAATAAAATGGAGGCTATAATTTAGGGTTGAATTAGAACTACCTAATTCTAAGATGATTTTACAAATGAAGGATGAGGCTATTTATAGAAAATAATTATGGTTTTTGGTAGGTATGGGCTAATCTTAGCCATTGATTTAATTTTGGTTGGCTAAATCTTGGCCATTCATTTTGTTGGGCTACAAAGATGCACCACCCTCCCTAGCTTTTCATTTTTCTTCAATTTTGGTCCTTCTTTTCCTTCTTTTATCATTTATTTCTTTATTTTGTCATTTCTTCATTTTTCTCGAATTTTCCAGAAATACAACAAAATAATTCATTAAAATACGAATTCAAACAATAAATAGGTAATAAAAATATGCAAAATTATGCACTTATCAGAAATGAAAGACATGGTAGCTCCAGAATGAATTAAAACTTTAGCCTCTACTGAGTTCACATTGAGTGTACCTACGACAACATCCGTTTCCTGAACGTCATCCTGCATTGTCATGTTGAAAGTTCTGGCCCTAGGTGAAGACATCTGGGTCTGGACTGGGGGTCCAGCTATCCTCAAAGCATGTGCTATTTGCACTGGTTCTTCACAATCTTTAGCAATATGACCAATTTTCCCGCAATTGTAGCATGTTATCCCTGGTTTTAAAGTCGGCCACTCTCCCACGTAATGTCCCTTCTTGTTGCACTTAAAACATGTAATACTTAGTTTGTGACAAACTCCCGAGTGTTTCTTCCCACAAGTTGTACATTCAGGTAGAGCTGGTCTGATTGCCAATTGCTGATTAGCATTCTGAAAATGTTTACCTTGACCACAATTTCCATTCTTCGGCTTCTGGAAACCTTGACTCTTATCAAACTGACCCTCATTCCTTGGCTTGAACTTGTTATTATTATGACTTCCCTCACTACTTTCTATCTTTCTTTTCTTTCCCGCCTTCTCCTTCTGATACAATTCGCTCTCACCTTCAACAATCATAGCTTTCTTCACCACCATTGCATAATTTTCTAACTGAAATACTGCCACCTTACTACGTATCCATGACTTTAGACCTTGTTGAAACCTCTTAGCTTTCTTCACCTCAGTATTAACATATTCAGGAACAAACCTTGCTAACTCTGTGAATTTTGCCTCGTATTCCGCCACACTCATGTTCTCCTGCTTTAACTCTAGGAACTGAATCTCCAGCTGATCTTGCATATACCTTGGGAGATACTTTTCGAGAAATAACTTTGTGAATCTCTGCCATGTAATCACTCCTTCGCCTTCCAACAGCTTTATTGACTCCCACCAATAGTTTGCTTCAGCTTTCAAGAAATAGCTCGCATATTCAGTCTTTTGTTCTTCTCCTACCCTTACCAAAGCAAAAGCTTTTTCCATCTCATTCAGCCAAGCCCTAGCTTCTATTGGGTTAACAGTACCTTTGAACTCTAGAGGGTGTACGGCTTGAAAAGCTTTGAAGGTCACAATTGGTTGAGCGGGTCGTTGCTGAGCTAGTGCGGCTGTCTATTGTTGAAGAAGTTGGAGAATTTGAGTCATAGTCGGGTCAACTGGATTTTGACTACCAGTGTTCTGGTTTTCGGGATTTGTAGTAGGTGTTTTCTTCTTTGGAGGCATGATTCTGGTAAGATAACAAATAGATTATTAAACAACAGGCAAATATATACAGAGATAAGGTTTACAAATCCGGAATTTGAGTTGTCTGTGATCATAAGATTTATAACGGTGTAAAGAAACAGGGAAACCTAGGTATTATCTTAAACAAGAGATTTCAATAGGAAATATTCAGACAACTCAGAAATATAATAAAAGATGCGTACATAACAAGAAAATAAAGGTTATGGTACCAATAAGGTTAACAATATACACAACAGTTTTAGAGTTCAAGGCACACTATTAACAGTCCAACTACTAAAAGTAAATGTCGACTGCAGAAGCATCCTCCACTTGTGATGACGACACAGCACAAAAAGAAAGTACTAAAGCGATAAAAGAATATCCTAAACCTATTACCTACTATCCTATTGATAACCTACACTTATCGCACCTATCTTATGTTTAAAAGGGTTCAAATCCTATCCTACACCTATCCTATACCTAATCCTGGCTTGTTTCAGTGACCAAAACCTTACAGCTCTGATACCAACCTGTAACGCCCCAACTTCTTAATACTATAAATATACTTTTATAATAAATTATTGGATTTAATTAGATAATATAGATTTTTAATACAGGGAAATTTTTTGAAAATTTTGGCATGTAGTGTTCGTAATACGGACTATCCACCTGTAATTTGAATCCAAACCAATACATTCCAACACCAACAACAATTTCATCTACTAAAGAAATAATACAGACACATGTTCAACCTGTCCTAACTGATCAGGTGAACCATACCAAAATGCCCTCCCGATCAGAGCAAAGATCGGGGCATCACCATACCAACTAAAAACATAAACCTTGATAACAAAACAATAAGAAATAAATACAACCCCACTACTAACCCGGATCTCTAACAGGTAGTGGTATGAAACAAGCAACTACTAACTAAGTTATTACATTACAATACTAAATCCTTAATTAAAAGATACAAACACTCCACAAATATAAATAAAACCAACTATAACTATTACACAATTTTTTTTTACTGATACCCAAAAGCCCAACCTTCTAGCAGAGTGCAACTAGGCTGCCTAAGGTCCACAACAAGTTCTTCTCGGATATAGCTCCTACTTCGTATCTTTTTCTTCTTTAACTAAAAAAGGGTTAGAAACAATAGCAAGGAGTAAGCCAAATGCTCAGCAAGTAACAATATAGATGCAAAGGAATCAATAACAGAAATATGGATATAATAATATAGGGATCATTCTTTGAACTCTTCCAATATTTGACAATTTAGAATCCATTTCCAAGGTAAGGAGAAAGAGAGAGCAATCAATTCTTTTTTTATAGCATTTTTCCACCTTTAAAACATTTTAATTAAATTAAGCTTTTTATTAAAATCGGACAATACGGGTGATCAGCCACGTAATGTCCCCATACCGGACACTAGGTCCCTCTGGACTTTAAAAATTGGGTTCCCAATTAGGCAACACATTGGCCTCTGTTGCTGGACTAGGACCACCCTAGCCTCTTACGCCCAATTAAAGTGCTGGACTATGACCACCCTAGCCTCTTATGCTAATTAAAATAATTAATTAAATGTCCATATAATAAAGAAATTTTCGATGGATAGAATTCTTATGCAATAATTCAGAGCAGGGGATTATTCTGTTTAATTTCAAGAATAAATGATTAAAAGTTAAGCGAGCGATCCAATTTAATTGTACAAGGTTCGCAAGGTAGGGTTCAAGTGTGATTCACAAGTATCTAAAAATAAAGGTTTATCAAGCTCTTCTCATTATAGAGGTGTAATACAAGGTGGTATCGAACATGGCTCGGGGAAAACAGAAGTATAATCCAACAAGGGTCATTAATTTATAAAGAATAAAATAAAATAAAGGTTAGGGATCCAGAGTTTAATTCAAAAGTTACATGGTATAGTTAGGCGAGTGTGGTTTAAGGAAATGGATATGAAATAAGGTTTAAGCTTGTACAAAAGATTTATTACACAACAAGGTTTAAGGATTTAGAGATTTATCAAGGGTTATAAGGTATAGTAATGCTGGTGTGAATTAAGGGAAATAATGTTTAAGCTTATGAAAAAGGTATGTTATAGAACAAGATTTGCGGTTCAACGAGAGTTAGAACAAGCAAAGAGGTACAACAGTTAAAATAGATAATCTATAAGGGAAAATGAGAGGGTACAAAGGTTTAAGCAATAATATTAACAATATAATACAAGAGATTTGACAGATAACTTAAAACAATAAGTTATATGAACTTAAACAACAATCCATGAAGAATCTGAACTGCAATAAAAGGTTCGAGTTACTTTCCTTAACAGAATACTTCCTTGCTAGTAGCTTAGTTTCAAAAGTTCTCAACCTTTGCCTTTCCTGTACCCCTTGGGTCTACGTCTTTCGAATCTTAACAGAATACTTCCTTGCTAGTAGCTTAGTTTCAAAAGTTCTCAACCTTTGCTTTTCTTGTACCCCTTGGTCTACGTCTTTTGAATGCTGCACACAACGCAGCAAACCCAAATAGCAGCGCACACATGGGAGAAATGACCTTCACCCGCAACAGTTAACAGACACGAGCCAAAGGGGATTTGAACGGAAGAAAATGAGAGAGATAAAGAGAGAAATTTGAGAGAGAATTGATGAAAAAGTTTGTGAGAAGGATTTAGAGAATTCTAGAGGGTTCTCAAAGAAACTCGATTGAAAAATAAATTGGGGAGGACTGATAATTAGGGTTTAAGAGGAAAGGGGGGTATTTTGAGATTTATTAACAAATTTACTAACAAAATAATTAAAAATTTTCTATTAAAATGGAGATAAATAGGTATTATTCGAGAAAAATCTTAACATCATTTTTAAAATGTAGAAAATAAAATTATCTATCTTCCCATAATTTTAAAATATTTTTAGGATCAAAAATGAATTAAATATGAATTTTACAAGATTAAATCAATAAAACATAAATCAATTCATAAATCAATTTTAAAATCCTTAGAAAACAAAATAAATCCACCTAATATTTTTAAAATTCAAATAAACTAATAAAGTAAATAATACAAAAGATTTCAGGATTTATACTAATCCCAATAATTTTATAAAATTCTCAGAAGATAGATAATACATAATTTATATAGACTTTAATCACCAAAAATACAATTAAAAAAACTTAGGCTTACACGACACACATAAATCATCAAATAAACTCAAAATACGACATCACACATATTTTACCTCCAAAAAAAAATTCACGTCACATAATTCACATTTAATATTAAATAAATAATTATAAATATTAAAAATTTCTAAGGCGTTATAGTTATGACCAACGGGTCGTCATGGGGAAACTTCACCCCTTCTAAGTCCAAATCATCAAATTCGATTACTATTTCAGTTTTTGCACGCTTCGAGGCCTCTCCCATGATGTGCATCACTTCTCTGGCATAAGCCTTTCGAGAGTTCTTTATTATGCCGGCCGCTGTTGGGCCTTCCCAAATCATGTTGATAACTGGCCCTCGGGGCTGTGGGTTGCTATCACGATCGTTATCCCTCCTATATTGGTCTCTTTTCTGGTTTCCGCGATCTTCACCTTTCGTGAACTTGCTAAGTTTCCCCCTTCGAATCAAGAATTCAATCTCATCCTTGAGTTCCCTACAATCATCAGTGTCATGTCCCACATCCTTGTGGAAACTACAGTACTGGTCCTTGTTTCTCTTTGCAGGATCACGCCTAAGTGGCTTCGGCCATCGGAAATCCTTATCCTTTCCGATATCTAACAAGATTTGACTCTAGGGAGCATCAACCGTGCATATTCTGAAAACCTTGGTCCCAGATTCTTCTTAGGGGTAGAGTTAGAGTCTTTCTAGTTCGGGGATACTTGTCCCTAGCATCATAATCTTGCTCTTTCTTTCGCTTCCTAGAGTTCCCGTTTCCTCCACCCACAGCAAAGGCCTATATTTTTCTCATGATTTCCTCAGCTTTTATGTATTTGCTCACCCTTCTTTGGAGCTCAATCATGCTCTTAGGGGGATATTTTTCCAACGACATCTAAAACAAGGTATTTGTTGTTCCATTCTCCAAGGCTATCATAACTACTTTATTTTCCAGATCTGGAACGTTCAGCATCTCCTTGGTAAAGCGCTTGAGATAATCCCTTAGGTTCTCATTCATTCCTTGTTTCACCTGCATGAGGGATGTATAGCTTTTTTCATGAACCTTCCCGCTGACAAATTGGTTGATTAAAGCCGAGCTCAATTCTTTGAAAGAGCCAATCGAGTTTGCTGGCAAACGACTATACAATCTTTGAGCCATGCCCACCAGGGTTTGAGGGAACGCCTTGCACTTGAGAGCGTCACTAGTAAGCTGCAACAGCAGTGCGTTCGAGAACGTCCTCACATGATTTGAGGGATTGCCTGTTCCATCATACGCCTTTATTGTAGGCATCTTAAACTTTCTGGAGACATGAGCATTCATCACTTCCTCAGTGAATGGGGATATGGGATCATTAGGGTCTCCAAGTGGCATCAAATCTTTGGGATCACCCTTGGGGGCCTCTGCCCTTATAGCTCCTCTTGTTGGGGCATCAGCCCTTTTTTGCCTCCTTGAAGGCCTTTCCAAATCAATAAAGGGAATCTCTACTGAAGTTGGAGGATGTCTATTCTGGTTCTGCCTTTGTTGTTCCCTTGCTATGTCATCCTTCAGCTTTTGGATCCCGACCTCATGAACCTTGATTCTCTCAGCAGTTGTTAGAATGGATCCATCATGGATTCTTTGAGTCCTCCTTCGAGGTTCTTTGCTAGCATGTCGCCTCCTCGAGGCTTCATCACGATCGTCATCCTCAGATGATGAATCATCAGTATAAGGACCGGAGTAGTCATAATATCCTTGATCAGGGCCCGAGCCTCTAATGTAAGGAGGGTGATACGGCTCATGTATCTACAGGGCATGGCCGCTTGGCCTAACACCTCGAGTATTTAGAGGGTAGTTAGGCAGCCCATACATCAGGTTGGTGTTTGCAGGGTGACCAGTGGTGTGGATCTGTATCCCCGAAGGTAGTGGTCGATTAACATCAAAAAGGGAGGAAACCACCATTTGAAAAGGGTTGGTCTCCTGGTTTCGATGGAGAACCACATGTAAAGTTCTCTCAGCATGGAAAGTCGTCTGTGTAGGTTGAGAAACTTTAGTTTGAGTGATCGCCTCTGTTGATGGGGGTACATACCCTTGTTCAGTGACGACGGGTGGAGCAGAGGTGACGGTAGTAGCCTCAGTTGAGACTGATGTTGTTCTTCATGTGTTAACCATGGTTGATGTTGTGTTCCCACAGATGGTGCCAAATGTTGTGGAATAAAAACTAGGTTATTAAATTGCGGCTAGGGTTTGTATGTATTAGGTACAAGGGTTGGTGAGCTTCAAGCTTTAATGGCTGTTTCCGTGTTTCGAGACTGATCAGTCCTCACAGAATACCTACGTATCTCGTTGTTGAGAATCAAGCCAAAAATGTAGTTCTGAGAATGAGGGGTCAAGCCTTTATATAGGTGTTGGGAGCCTTAGAATTATAGTAGGGTTCGGAGACTTGGTGGACAAGCCTCATTCTTGGACTCAAAAAAGGAGTCGGATTCACGACCTTGATTCTAGATCGTTCTTCACTCTTTGGATCAGGCCCATGTTAGAAAACAAGCTTGTAGCAGGCGTCCCCGGTTTGGGTTGTTTCTTTGGCTTAATCAATAATTACGAGTTTAATGCGGGTTTCGGGCCTCATTAATGGGCTAATCAATGCAACATTAAATATGTGTTTAGGGATTATTTTTCGCCCACATCAACGATTTTTGGAGAACCACTCTAAATTGAGAACCTAATAAACAATTCTGAAATACAATAAAAATACACTGTACATAAATACAATAAAGATGCATTTACCATATTTATAATATAGATTAAATTTATAAATTAAAAAAAGAAAGAAATTAAAAAAATTTGTAGTGATTCAATTTTTTTTCCAAAAATTTAAATATTACACAATTTCCTATCTTCCAAAAATCAAGTACTAAAATTAATAATCTAGATTAGATATCATCAATTTCTAAATTCAAATTAAAACATAGGGAAGTTCAAATGTAGAACTTTTGAAGTTCATGTACGAACTTATTTAATTCAATAAAAATAAATATGTTCTGAGTATGAATTTACATATTTGTACCATATTTTCTATATATGAATGTTCTAGATCTCCGAATTCACAAGTAAGACATAAACATGTTTAAATGTAGAACTTTCAAGGTTCATGTGTGGAACTTAGATAATTTAATAGATATAAGTACGTTTTGCATATGAACTTACGTATTTGCAATACATGTTCTTCACATGAACTTACATAACATTCAAAGTTCAAGTGTTGAACGAGGAGAAGTAATATTGTGTGTAAGAAGACATGTACGTTTTGCATATGAACTTACGTATTTGCAATACATGTTCTTCACATGAACTTACATAACATTCAAAGTTCAAGTGTTGAACGAGGAGAAGTAATATTGTGTGTAAGAAGACATGTACAGATACAGATACAAGATACGTAGAGGAAGAAACATACAAATATTATATATTTTACCAAAAGATCTTACAATTATTGGGAAAATAAATTCTTTCGTCCCTGAACTATTCCGATTTTATTGTTTTAGTCCATGAACTAAAGATTCTGTATTTTACGTAATTAAACTTTTGAATTTTTCTCGTTTAGGTCCCTCCGTTAAAAAGATTCTAACGGACGTTAGATCTTGATGACGTGTCACGGATGTGGAAAACAAATTTTTAGTTTAAGTCCATCAACCTTTCCATTTTCTGATTTAGGTCCTTAGAAATTAAAATTTTAAATTTCAGGGACAGAATAATTTAATTTTTTTTAAATTTTAAACATGAAAATTTATACTTTAAACATAAAAATTGAATATAAAATTTTAAACATAAAAATTGAATATATGAAATTGAACATAAAAACTGAACATAAAATTTTATATTTTAAACATAAAAATTGAACATAATAATTTAAATTTTAAACATAAAAATTGGACCTAAAATTGAATCATGAATAAGGATATACGTTTTATAAGTACTAGCTTATAACTCGTGCGTTGCACGGCTCCTTTTTATATATCTATAATTATATTAATTTTTTAATGTAGGATTTTTTAATATCCATTGAAATAATAATTATTAAAGTTATCACTAAATTAAAGATAACTTTATGAGATTTGCATGGATTGTAAAATCATCTAAATCTGATTTCTAGATCTCAAGATAGAGCTCAAATAGAAAATATGATTTTTTTTAATACTAATAAAAAATAAATAAAATTCAGTCCTAATACAACCTTTTTTAAATATATCCTTTTCAGATTATAATTTTCTTTTTAAAATTCAATTATAATACAACCTTTTTTAATTATATCCTTTTTAGATTATAATTTTCTTTTTAAAATTCACTTCTAATACAACCTTTTCTAATTATATTCTTTTTAGATTATAATTAATTTTTAATGTAATCTAATCTTGATCATCTATTTTAATCCAATGGATCATATGATTTTGGTAGTACCGTGACCAGACCAAAAATTTGGATAAGACTTATTATATACAAGGATATAATGTCAACCATTGAAGTGTTTTAAACTATAATCGTGTTTATTTATAAAATAAATGGTAATCATGTTTAGATTTATTTTTAAAATTTTTATGTTAAAAATTTGAAATTTTTATGTTTAAGGACCTAAACCAAAAAATGGAAAAGTTCAGGGATTTAAACCAGAAATTTGTATGCCACGTCAATGACACGTCATCAAGATTCTAACGTCCGTTAGAATCTTGAATCAGAAAAAATAATAGTTTAGGGACCCAAAATACGGAATCTTTTGTTCAGGGACTAAAACAATAAAACCGGAATAGTTAAGGGACGAAAGAATTTATTTTCCCTACAATTATTTGGTTACCTTTTTATTGATTTGTGAAAATTATACATTTTTGAAAAAATCTTAACCATTAATTGAATAATGAATGGATCTTTGGTTCTCTTTGAGGTATTATATATATATATATATATATATATAATAGTTTAATATCATATGGTTACTTTTAATATTTTTATATATTTATTATAAATTTATTATAATATATTCATAAATGAATTTATTCATTAAAACAAATTTTTATATAAATAGGTGTGTAGATGTGTTTCAATAAAATAATAATATGTGTTATTATTAGAACAGTTTTGTAAAATAATTAGTCTTGGAAAGGTCAATGAATTGGAATTTTATTTGGGTCCACGTCATTTCGGGACAAATAGATTCTTTATAATAAAAAGGATGTGCTTCAAGACAATGTTGCATGTTTTAATCTCAAACAGAGTTATGTTATTTACTTTTCCACTTGAGTTTTATGTGGAGTTGCAGGTGGCTCTTGTCTGAAGCTGACTAGGAGAACTACTCGTGGGTTTGAAGTGGTCTATGCATATTTTCAAATAAGTTAGTAGTGGAGTATATTTAGGAGAGTAGTTGCTTAGTTGCTTAGTCGTTCCTTGTTTTTAGCTCATTCAGTTTCTTTGGAAACTCTATTTATATTCAGTATTTGCTGTTGAATAAAATCAATCCAACGTGTTGGAAAAACTTGTGTCTTTTACTCAGTTTATAAACACTATCTATACATATATACAGAGTAGTATTGACAGACAATGACTAGGAATTCTTGTAGAGTGGAACCAATACAAGATAGATCTATAAATTCATTTGGAATTGTAGATCCACTTTTTTTCCTAGATCTTCCAAATTCATTTGGGACCTGTAGATCCACTTTCTTTTGCTAGTCAAAGTTCAAAATAGTGAGATCAGGATGTTAATATTCTATTATTGATCCAAGTAGTTAAAGACTAAGTAATCCCAACTTTATTATGGGTTAGATAGGTTTAGAGATATATTTAAATAAAATATTTATATATGTTTTAAGTAAAACATAAATAATAGGTTAGACTAAATCTAAGTAGAAAAGAAAATGGGTATTGACCATGATTCCTAATCCACGTGACTTTAAGTATCAAAAAAATAATAAAGCACTCTAAATCTAGAAAGTTTAAAATATGTTAGACTTGAATTTCAAAAATATCCCTTTAATATATTATCATTATGATAACAATTACTCAACAAAATAGATAAAAAAATAATCCTTAAAAAACTTAATATACCCATGATTTCCAAAGAAATTTATATAGGATTCAATTATCATATTAAAAATTTTATTTACAAATTTTAAGCATGAGAGGGATATTATTTAAAACTAAACATTTGACTTCATTTTTTAAAGAAATGGTAGCTAGATGGCCCAATATCTAAAAAAACAAAAGTGAGCCGGGTTCATAAATTCCTGGACTCTACTCCAAATAGATTTGGACTCTACTCCAAATAGATTTTAAGGACACCTTCCCTTCATGCATCCCATTTTGTAAGAATTCACAAGAAGAAATGACAAGATGCTATGAACTTTTTTCATGCGTCTGTAAATTAAGAAGTAGTTTAATATATCTTCTTCATATTTGATATCAAATCTTGAAGTGTATGTCCCTCTTCCATAGAAAATTTTTGAATTTCTTGTCTCGTAAAATCTTTCTTCTTTCATATTTTTTTCCTTTGCTGGCCACACTGGTGTCCTTGTTCATGTAAAAATCCTTGTCCACCACCCTTTTGTTTCATGTGCATCCTTCACCATTATCTTTGAAAGAAAATTTTATTTGCATGCTTGTTCAGTTAGCTTATTCTTCTTAAATATTTTTTCTTCATGGGTTACGATTCAATGAGCTCATCAATTGTCATTTCATTTATATCTTTAGCATCTTCGATTGCCATAACTTTGTAAACTAGTTCAAAGTAATATGAATGAGTATTTTTTCCTATAATATGAACATCTTACCTCTTCTCTATTAATTTTCATGTGATTGAAAATGGCCAAGACTCCAAAAAATAATCCGAGATTATCTCCGATCCTTCATTAATTAAGCATCAACCTCGCCATAAAATGTTGATAACTGAACTATTTTCACTTTCTTATCTACACTAAAAGAAGATTAGAGAATAACCTTATAACATCCGAAATGCATATCGGACCAACAACCCATCACAAGCTAGTCCAAAAATGTTAGCATGTTGGTATACATTTGTCGTAAATTTGTGTTTATGAAGGATCTGAATACACTACGTCAAATTTTGGCTTCCTCCGCCACATAAAATATGTTTGGCTATGAACTTTATGTCACTCTTTAATTTTTCAGCCAAGTGTCACCTAAGGTCGTATAATTTTACGCCCCCTACGGATACACCCCGGTTGTGTGGCTTTAACTCAAAACAGAGTGACTAAAAATGCCACCATTTGGGTCTGACAACCCCATTTTAAGCTCAAAAGTGTGAGTAAATACTAGCTTGCAGCCACAAGATGCATAGTGGCTAAAGAGAATTAATAACATGGCTAAATATCAACATTCATCAAAGGCTTAGTTTTGGTCGCACTATTTATTGGTAAATCGTGGCAAAAAACTTTGGTATGACCACATTCTATAATTTTTGTGTGGTCGTTTCTATGTTATATACACTATTAAATAACTGATTTTAATCACTAATAATTGTAGTAACTATCGCCCAATATAATATAGATTGTTTGTAATAGGTAGTGTGGCTGAAGTAATGTGGCTGAAGTGTGGTACTAGCCACACATACTTAACCAAATTACAAAAAGGTTTCATTTGTATTATAAATGACCACCGTACCAAAAGGCCGATACCAATCACAATACCAAAAGGCCACAATCCAATCCAAAAAGGCCTCAATATGCAAACAACTAAAATGCCAAAATACAACTAAGTAAACAAAAATGCCAAATTCCAAACTAGTCATAATCCATATTAAAACCATACTACTAATCCACAATCCATAAAAACCATACTAAATCCATGATCCATAACAACCATATGGAGTAAGTATACTTACTCCACAATCCATAAAAACCACATAACCAGAGTACAGAAAATTAACAAGTTATCAAAAAGTTCACAAGTAACCAGAAAACCACATTAACATGAGTCAAATTCAGTTTACAATTGCACCACCAGCTTTCGCTTCTTCCTCAGCTTGTTTTCCTTGTTCGCCTTAGCCTTTGAACGTGTTACTGGGGAATCAGTAATGGTATTACATCTCTTCCCCTTCTTAGCTTGATCTGCGCTATGTTCTTCCTTAGCTTGAGCTGCGCTATGTTCTTCCCCTTCCCCATTGGCCGTTAGATTTGGTACCTAGAGTAAAACATGAAAACAAATACGATGATCATTCCAACAGCCCTCAAGTTAAGACCATTCTAACACAAGTAATGTAATTCTATAGATAAGCAAAAAATAGACAAGCTCCCATCTCTACAGACTACAGATAGTTCATCCTACTTACATTAATAAACATGTAATTATATCTTTCCTTATATATATGTACATAAACATGTACACATCAAAACAGAAGCAAAGCAGACAATACAGAGTTTCAAATATTGTTATATAATTAAAGCTCCATCAGTTCACGTAATTTCAGAATCATATAATCAGCAATTTACACAAGTACATTTGAAAAAAAATAAGCATTTTAAACAAAATTATAAACCAGGAGAATAAATGCACACAACCAAAATGGAATGCAAAGTAAGAAACGTACTCGATGATCAATTTTTTTGATAAGGCTTTTGGGCCAAGCCACAAAAGAACCCAAAGCTTCCTCAACTGTCCGCATATCACCGACTTCATACGGTAAGAATGCTGGCCCCTTAACAACTTCAATAACAGAAACTCTATAGCAATCATCTTGTAGGGGGACTCCATGAATGATTTCTCCTGGCTGGTCTGAAAGGAAAGCCGTACCACGTGCAACCAGGTTGTTCAAATTCAACATATATAGAGTACACTTGATTATTGGCTACAAAAGTTAGTGGCATAATTAACATCATAAAGGTAAAAGTGATGAATTAATATACATGCGCATTTAGAAATATAATGCATACCGATTGGACAATTATTGAGGTTTGATTTGACTGAGATGGCATTTGACCAGAGATAGCGCTAGGCTGAGATAAATTAATCTTCTTCCTTGTTCCGGATCTAATCACCTTTTCCTACAAAAGTAGTAGCATAATTGCCAACATATTAAAGTTAAAGTTAATCTCAATATACATGTGCATTTAGCAATATTCTAATACCTGTTGCATAATTATTGGATCTTGTTGTGATTTAGTGATACGCGGAGATAGATAAACTTTCCTCCTGGTGGTGATCACCTTTTGCACCATTATGGATGTGTCAGCAGTAGGAGTCACTTGCTTTTCCACAGATTTAACCTACAATTTAAGAAATTTGGACAAGAAATCAACAATTACTTAGAAAAAATTAAAAAGAAATTAAATTAGCCATTACTTACAGGTGTTAAAAACTCTTTCGATGCTGGGATGGTAACATTAATGCAGCTATCCCTCAAAGCATTCCCACTTATCGGTGTTCCCTACAGAATGTAACGTCAAATGGGAAAGTCAAGTGATAACACAAGTTTTGTAAACTAAGTTTTGGAATGTAGACACAAGATAACTAAATTCGAACACAAATAGCTCCAACAATTTACGTAGTGCTTATATATTTATTGTACTCAGATTTGGATTTTGAATTCAGTTCAGTTAGTCCTTACATCTCGTTTTGTTGCTGAAAGCAGACCTTGCTGATCCAATTGAGCCATGACTTTATTCAGTTTATTGTTCGTTGGCTCCATCTACAACGACAGGTTCTTCAGTTCTTCATCCTTCTTCTCACGCAACAGTTTCTCATTTTCCAATTGAAGCTCCAGAATCTTGATTTTATTTTTTCCTGTTATCCTTTGCCGAGGACAATGCCAGTACGTACTGGGAGTGACTCCATAACCAACACCTCTCAAGTATGCACCCTACTCTTTGCCAAAAACCACTATAAGGGCATCCTCATCCGGCCCAATCTTGATTCCTCCGTCCTTTATCTGTGCTTCAATATCCATCTGTAAAGAAAAAAGTGAAGAAAATTAGTAACAAGGACATGTTCTTCACTTTAGGATATACTAACTCTCATATTTAAACTTACTAAATAATCCGCCATGTTCTTCTCTTTAGGATCTAACAACTCTCCATCTCTGTTTTCCCTCCCCTTCCTCCATATAAAAGCACGGGTGGGGACCTCATCAACTGCAATTTCATTTTTCAAAACCTTGCATAATGCAACGATGACACAATCAGACATTTAATATCCAAAATAATCACTAGTAAAAAAAAACACATCTGAATTACCAATTTTTCTCTGAGACCAGGGTATCCTTCTCGTCCCAAGCGATGATCATAAACGGACTGTGATCGTGCTTTTTTCGTAGTCACGGAGACATCCTTCCAATAGACAAAAGAATTATTTTCGCAAAGTGCATTGGAAATATACGTAAATTCAAACGATGATCCGTATATTAAAGGATTACAACCTTGAATTTTTCCGTTTACGTGTGGGCTACGAACCTATCCCAATCAGCTTGCTCTACCAGTGTACGATACTGCCTAGGAACTTTCGCATGTTTTGCTGGTTTATTCAGGTTAGGTCGTATGGATCCTCCATACATCTTTCTTCTAAAATTGCGAAGCAGCCCACCAAGCTGAGTCATTACAAACTTTCGACGACAAAGTTATATATCAAAAAAATGATGCAATATATAATACATGGTGTTAATACACATAAAAGGCAAGCTGATAAGTTGAACAATAGTTTTTCATATTGAAAATGTAACATATATTTAGAGTAATTAATGCAAAGTAGCTGATTTACCGTTATCTGATCCCACAGCTTACCCTTCACTTCTTTTGGCACCTCCTTCCATGTTAACCATCTTAATCCCACATGCTCCCTGACCGTGTCTCCAAAAAACTCGTAAATTCTGATCTGTATTCCCCCGTTAACCTACCAAGTGAGTCAAATTCAACCTCATGTCTTTTTCCACCAGAGTTTGTAAACCTGGTACGCAGCTTTGGCAACCTGGTTAGCCCCCTCTTAGCTATGACAGCATTCTTTTGTTGCTCCTGTTCGCATTATTCTTCTGCGCTTTCTCCTTCTTCTGTGCTTTCTCCTTCTTATTCGCTACACTTTTTCGTTGAATATTGATCCTCAAATTCCTCATTGCCCCCACCTACAACCAGTATAAAAACCCTTAGAAATTACAGGATTGATCTGTTCAATATACATACACATGAATAAATATGAGAAGTCAAAAATGAGTCTACCTTGGTATTCTTCTTCAATGCAAACTGGTGCAGTAGCTATGGACTAGGAATGGAAGACATGAATCTTGCAGACTCCAGTCATGTTAGAAGAAATAGCCAACTCTTTTAATTGACTGTTTCGAAGCAATAACCATATCCATTATCCGGGATCACCCCATCTTTCATGAAATAAAGCTTATCTTCATCCGAAACTACATCCGCTACTAGAGCCGTTAACGAACTGAGCCGAGCCGAGCTTTGATCGAACCGAGCTTTGATCGAACCGAGTCGAGCTTAAATTTTCTTTTTCTGACGAACCGAGCCGAGCCGAGCTTTCTTATTGAAAAAAATATGTGTTCGAGCTCGAGCTCGTTAATGAACCGAGCCGAGCTCAAGCCGAGATCGAGCTTTTATCGAACAAAACGAGCCGAGCCGAGCCGAGCCCTTAACGAGCCGAGCTCGTTAATAATAATAAAATATTATTATTTTATATATAATATATATAAAAAAATATAAAACATATACAATTTTTTCGAGTTTTAACGAGCCGAACCGAGCCGAAAAAAATCGAGCCGAGCTCGAGCCGAACATGCTAAAAGCTCGGCTCGAGCTCGTTAAGCTTAACGAACAATTTTTGTGTTCGAGCTCGAGCTTGAGTTCTTAACGAACCGAGCCGAACCGAGCCCTTAACGAGCCGAGCTCGAGCTTGCTCACGAACAGCTAGTTTCGTTAACAGCTCTATCCGCTACCAAATCCCTAACTTGTTTAACAATCATATTGTAGACTTCCATTCCTTCGAACACCTTTGACTTAGGACCAGTGTATTACCACTTAACACATGTCATGAACTAACCCCATAGTAAACAACTAACCTGTACCTCTTTCCCATGGTACTCAAATTAGCTGTAGACAACAAGCACAACAATGTCAGAATATTAATACATCAACACTAAAGCGAAAGTCAAATATAACAATAGATTATAACAAATATAACAAAAACTATGTTTTCTCTCGATCTCTATCTCTCCGTGTCTTAAATATAACAAAAAATATTCAATCTCTCAAACCATATATCAAATATAACACAAATAACTCATATAAATAAAAATAACACAAATATAACTCGAATAACTCAAATAAGTTACAGGTAATGTATACCCACACAGAGTTTATCATAGAAAAAGGATGGAAGTGTCTCAAATAGTAGTATTATTCATATAATTACAACTCAAATAGTCTCAATCTCTCAAATACGACTCAAACATATATATCTCAAACATGCAATCTCTCAAACCATATATCTGAAATACAACTCACATAACTCATATAACACTAATAGTCTGCGGAAATAAAGGTTTACCTGCGATAAGTAAGGTGATTTAAACACCGGTGGAAAAAGCCCTAATTTCATCCAAGAACATAAACCAGATTATATCACCAGATTTCACTGACGGTGTAACCTAATTTCACCGATTGAAAGTTGTGGAGAGATTATTGTCCACAAAGAGGGAGAATTGGGTGTAAAGTGAATTTGGGGGTAAAGTGTTGTTGAAAGTGAATTGGGGGGAAGTTTGAGTTATTTTTGGAAAGTTTAGCCGCCTCTTTGTTTTTAGACAAATTGTAAATTGTAATGTAAAATGTATTAAAATTAATAATTATTTATATATCAATATATTGTATTATTTATATTAATATTGTAATTTATTATTTTATTAAAATTAATAGAGATAAATGAATTTATTATTAAAATCAAGAATTATTTGGATCATCGAAAAATGCATTTAAAAAAAATATTTTCACTTTCGGGGACGAATCTCGTTATTGGGAGTGGTACTTTGATCAGATCTTTGTAAAAACGTCGTACAAGATAAATTCCTGATTTTTCGATTATTTTTCCCCAACATTAGAATGCGTATCTATTAACATCCGTACGGTTGGATCGTCGAAAAATGCATTTAAAAAAAATATTTTCACTTTCGGGGACGAATCTCGTTATTAGTAGTAGTACTTTGACCAGATCTTTGTAAAAACGTCGTACAAGATAAATTTCAAATTTTATGATTATTTTTCCCCAACATCACAATGCGTATCTATTAACATCCGTATGGTTGGATCGTCGAAAAATGCATTTAAAAAAAATATTTTCACTTTCGGGGACGAATCTCGTTATTGGGAGTATAGTACTTTGACCAGATCTTTGTAAAAAAGTCGTAAAAGATAAATTCCTGATTTTTCGATTATTTTTCCCCAACATCACAATGCGTATCTATTAACATCCGTACGGTTGGATCGTCAAAAAATGCATTTAAAAAAAATATTTTTCACTTTCGGGGACGAATCTCGTTATTGGGAGTAGTACTTTGACCAGATCTTTGTAAAAATCTCGTACAAGATAAATTCCTAATTTTTCGATTATTTTTCCCCAACATCACAATGCGTATCTATTAACATCCATATGGTTGGATCATCGAAAAATGCATTTAAAAAAAAAAAATTCACATTCGGGGACGAATCTCGTTATTGGGAGTAGTACTTTGACCAGATATTTGTAAAAACGTCGTACAAGATAAATTCCTGATTTTTCGATTATTTTTCCCCAACATCACAATGCGTATCTATTAACATCCATATGGCTGGATCGTCGAAAATTCATTTAAAAAAAATATTTTCACTTTCGGGGATTACTCTCGTTATTGGGAGTAGTACTTTGACCAGATCTTTGTAAAAACGTCGTACAAGATAAATACCTGAATTTTTTATTATTTTTCCCCAACATCATAATGCGTATCTATTAACATCCGTACGGTTGGATCGTCGAAAAATGCATTTAAAAAAAATATTTTCACTTTCGGGCCTTAAATATTCTATTTGGGCCAACAATATTCTAATTGGCCAACACTATTCTAATTGGGCCTTAAACAAGTTCAGTCCAAATGGAGTAGCCGGTATGGTGGTCAAATACCTAAATGGAAAGTTTATTCTATCACTTGGAAACCACACTCTCGGATTCAAACAAGTAGCCGATTCTCTTAATATTGGATTGAAAGTTCATCCACACTCCACAACGATTTCATCCATAATTTCATTGGGCTTCACACCCTTCTACTCTTAATCACTCTTGCGCCTCTCTCCTAGTAAGTCATGTGTTATTTTTGAATTTTATGCCTTAATTATGCTCGTAATTGCTGTAGTTATGCTGTAATATGCTCGTAATTGCTTTAGTTGGTATATATTAAAGCTTCAAAGTATATGATGTAGTTATGGATAAGTCTTCGATGTTAACCGATAGAAACAGTGAACCATATATGGATGGAGTTGTAGCATTTATCGATTTTTCGGTTTCTAATTTGAAGATGTCAACGAACACTATTCCATGTCTATGTGTAAGCTGTTTAAACCACTGCTCTCTTTCTATGGATGAGGTGCATTACCACTTACGCATAAGGAATCGATCGAAATTATACAAGGTGGATTAAACATGGAGAGAAAGACAAGCCAACAACTTCCAACCAATTTGATGCAGTAGAAATTCTAACAGATGCTGCAGAAATAATATAAATGGTAAAAGCTACGGAAGACAATTTCATAGATGACATTGACAAGTTTCAAGAACTACTTGCAGATGCGGAGAAGCCCTTGTATAAATATTGTCCTAACTTCACAAAGTTGTCTGCAACAGTTCAACTACTAAAATTGAAGAGTAAGCATGGAATGAAGAATAAGTGTTTTACTGAATTGCTACTTCCGTTGAAAAGGATGCTACCTGCAGAAAGTAACGAGATGGTGAACAACACATATGAGGCAAAAAAGATAATGACAGCAATGGGTTCAGGATACGAAAAGATACATGCTTGCATTAACAACTGCATTCTTTACAGGAAGGAGTACAAGGACTGGGTGGTATGTCCAACTTGTGGCATGTCACGGTGGAAGGTGGATGAGAAGACTAAAGTCATATACAAAAGATGGGTTGCAAGCTCGAAAGGATCTGGCACATTTTGGGATAAGACAAGAGTTCCAGGCTAAAAGTCAAGGCGACAAGACATTACTTCCTGCATCCTGCTACACATTAACTAAAGATGAAAAAGACATGTTCTGTGACACATTACACAACTTAAGGCTCCACGAGGTTATTGTTCCAACTTTTCTAGTTTGGTGAATGAAAATGATAGGAAGCTAATGGGACTTAAATCACAAGATTACCATATGCTTATGCAACAGTTCTTGCCAATTGCAATAAGGTCTATCATGCCTGAACCCACAAGATATGCAATTTTATCAGACTTTGTTTTTTATTTTCAAATCAATATTTAGCAAAGAAATCAATGTAGAAGAACTCGATAAAATGAGGAGCTTTGCCACATCCTTTCTTGATGTTATGCTTCATCGAACTATGCTTGATGGAGAAATACTTTACCCCATCCTTTCTTGATGTTATGCTTCATCTAACTGTGCACCTTGTTAGAGAGGTAAAATTATGTGGCCCAATATGCTTTCGGTGGATGTATCCCTTTGAGAGGATGATGAAAGTTATTAAAGGGCTTGTGCGGAACAAAGCTTACCCAGAAGGATGCATTGCTGAGGAGCATATTGCAGAAGAAACAATTGCGTTCTTCAACGAATACAAAAAAGTCATGAGCACTATTGGTATTCCAGAACACCAGCACAACACATCTGAAAAAGGTAATGGAGATGGAATTCCTTTGTCAGCTGGTAAACCAGTTGAAGTTTCTCAAGATCTCTACATGAAAGCACATTTCTATGTATTTCAAAATACGCCTGAAGTTGTGCCGTATATCGAGTAAGGACTCCTAGTGAACATGTTTATTTGTGTTTTTTCTTTTAATTAACGGTAGGATCAGATTTGATACTCATTTTTGTACTTGCAGACAACACATGACATTTTTGAAAAACAAACATCCTGGTAAACGACAAGCATGGCTAGAGAAAGAGCATAGCACAACGTTTGTACTACAAGAAATCTGGCTATTTACGACGGATTTTTTTGAATTGAAACCGTCGCAAATGGGGTCAATTACGACGGAATATTTCCGTCACTTTTGCTCGAGTAGGAAGTTTAGATTTCCATCACAAATTTTAATTTTCGTCATAAATTACGATTTTCGTCGCAAATTATTAAACAACTTATGACGGAATTTCCGTCGTAAGTTAATTCATGGGCCCATTTTCATTTAAATATAAAAGAAAATTAAATTATTTCTTAGCAATAAATCAATAATTTACGACGGATTTTTCGTCGTAAGTTAGTCTTATTTTCTGAACTTACGACGGAATATGAATGATGAACAACCGTCGTAATTCTGTTCAGAAAAATTTCTACCCAGAAAAATTTCTACCCAGATAAATTATATGTCCGGCGATTCGAAAATTTGTCCAGAAAAATCCTAATAAATTATATGCACTACTTAACATCCTTATGTACACATAAACTAACCCGGAATTTAAAAAGAAAATTTAGACCACCGATTCCGGCCAAAAATCCGGAATTCGGTGAACCAAAAACAATTTTAATAAATCTAAAAAAAACATACAATCATCTACACATCATAACTTAAACATTCGTCAATATACAATCTCGAAAGTAATTGGTTCCAACAAAATCCGGTCATCGATAAAAACTCCGACGAACACCAACCACCTCAAAAAACATGGAATCGTCCCTAAACTCGCCCATCAATAATATAATAAGCTCATAATCATCAAAAACACCTTGAATCATCAAAATCGAATTAAAATCAAAATATTACCCAAAAAAATTGCTTCGGAATTGGTTATTATAAATATCAAAATGAAGATTTTGATTTTAAAAGCCCAAATATATATGCATGAATCACAGCTGGTAAAGAGAAGTGAAGTTATGAATTTTTGAAGATATGATTTTTGGTAAAGGAGCCCTTTCTGTGTGTGTGGTTTTATGTATATCTAATATATATATATATATATATATATATATGTGTGTGTGTGTGTGTGTGTGTGTGTGTGTGTGTGTGTGTGTGTATAACAGGGGAGGGGCGTGACAGTCGAGGGGGGGGGGGGAGAGAGAAGAGGGGGAGGGGGGTTGTATAGCATATTGTAATGTAATATGTAATAGAGGACATATATAACTCAACTAGGATAAGATAAATAATATTAACTCTATACAGGGATCGTGAAATTTGAAGAACAGACATCAACATGGATCAAGTCGCTGAAACAAGTTCATTAACATGATCAAGCCTCAGTGACAGAATAAGATGTACAGATGATTCAGTTGAAGGGCCAAAAAGATTCCATGTATTTATATTATTTAAAGATACTGCTGCAGGATAATCAATTGGAATGTAACAAAGTTGTGAAGATCAAGATCAGTGCTAGTCACTTGTGAACCAGACCAGTGCACTAAGTGTCAGCACATACGAGAAGGATCAACACATAAATTCATAGAAAGAATTGCCAAAGCCTATTGACGATCAAGGACAGATATAATATCTCAAGCAGAATATTTGAAACAGAAGAGAGAAGCCCCAAAAGAAACAGCAAAAAATAGTAATACTATACAAATAGTGGTTACTATGCCAATAGTAATTACTGTGCAAATGGCGGTTACTATGCAAATGGTGGTTACTGTGCAAATGGCGGCTACTGTGAAAATGGCGGCTACTATTCAAAAAATGGCTGGTGGGGCCCACGGGGGTTGCTGAAATAGTACAACATAGTAACTTTCTAAAACCTATAAATAGGCCTGTTGTATTTCATTTCAAAACACACCTCAACACACAACTTTCTCTTCTCTCTCTTATATCTTCTCTTTGTAAGGTACTAGACAGTCCATCTAGTAGGAAAGCCGGCTTAGCCCGCTTTCAGGAAGTGTCGGGTAGAAGGTCCTCGTGCCTAAACTATCCTTAGGAGTGTTCTGGTTCTGAAGCTAATCCATTGGATTAGAAGTTGTAACACCCCTTCGAGTTTATTATCAATAAAGATATATTCTCGGAATTATTTTTTTTTGGTAGTATCGTATTCAACCCCCCCTTCTACGATACTTCGGGACGTAACAGGGGTTTTGATTTAATATAGATCGTTAGATGTGTGCTTCTTGGTTCTAATCTAATTGTGGAATGGTGTGATCCACGTGAATTGTGAGTAGCTAATGGGAGGCGTTTGTTTTTTGTGGCAGAACTTACGACGAAAATCGAAATCCGTCGTACCTTTATTATTTTATATATTTTTTTAAAGTTAAAAATAAATAGAAAAACTTATAAAATTTTTAATATGATCCACATTTCGACTAATTAAATCATATCTTGGTTAACATATTATAAAATTTATCATATTTTAAAATCTTATAAAATTTATCATATTTTAAAATTAATAGTTTAATTAGAGTATTTTCGTTTAATATCCACAATTCTATATTTAATAACCAACCATACGGATGTCAATATATATCTAATTTACTGATATTTCCATGATTTTAAAAAATAAAAAATTAATTTAGATAGTAAAATTAGTAGTCAACTATTGATTTGACTAGTACTACTAACTAGTACTTTATCCCAGATTATTGTTTTTATTTTTTTAAAAATATTTATCGTCAATCCAACCATATAAATGTCAATATATATCTAATTTAGTCATAGTCCCAAAATTTAAAAAATAAAAAATTAATTTGTATAGTAAAATTAGTAGTCAAATATTGATTTGACTTGTACTACTAACTAGTACTTTATCCCAGATTATTGTTTCTATTTTTTAAAAAATATTTATCGACGATTCAACCATACAAATGTCAATATATATCTAATTTAGTGATATTCCCAAAATTTTAAAAAATTAAAATGAATTTGATAGTAAAATTAGTAGTCAACTACTGATTTGACTTGTACTACTAACTAGTACTTTATCCCAGATTATTGTTTCTATTTTTAAAAAAATATTTATCAATGATCCAACCATATGAATGTCAATATATATCTAACTTAGTCATATTCCTAAAATTTTAAAATAATAAAAATAAATTTGGATATTAAAATTAATAGTCAACTATTGATTTGACTAGTACTAATAACCAGTACTTTGTCTTTGATTGTTATTTCTATTTTTTAAAAAATATTTATCGACGATGCTACTGTACGGATGTCAATATATATCTAATTTATTGATATTCCCAAAATTTTAAAAAATTAAAAATTAATTTGGATAGTAAAATTAGTGGTCAACTATTGATTTAACTAGTACTACAAACTAGTACTTTGTCCTAGATTGTTCTTTCTATTTTTTTAAAAACATTTATCGATGATGCAACCATACGAATATCAAGATATATCTAATTTAATGATATTCCTAAAATTTTAAAAAATAAAAAATTAATTTAGATAGTAAAATTAGTAGTCAACTATTGATTTGACTAGTACTAATAACTAGAACTTTGTCTCAGATTGTTATTTCTATTTTTTTAAAAATATTTATTGATGATGAAACCGTACGGATGTCAATATATATCTAATTTAGTAATATTCCCAAAATTTTAAAAAATTAAAAATTAATTTGGATTGTAAAATTAATAGTCAACTATTGATTTGGCTATACTACAAACTAGTACTTTGTCCCAGATTGTTATTTCTATTTTTTTAAAAACATTTATCGACGATGCAACCGTACGAATGTCAAGATAGATCTAATTTAATGATATTCCCAAATTTTCAAAAAATAAAAAATTTATTTGGTTGGAGATCTTAGTAGATCAATACTATATTGACTAGTACTCGTAACTAGTGTTGTGTCCCATATTATTGTTTCTATTTTTTAAAATATATTTCTCGACAGTCCAACCGTACAGATGTCAAGACATATCTAATTTAATGATATTCCCAAATTTTCAAAAAATAAAAAATTTATTTTGTTGGAGATCTTAGTAGATCAATACTATATTGACCAGTACTCGTAACTAGTGCTCTGTCCCATATTATTGTTTCTATTTTTTAAAATATATTTCTCGACAGTCCAACCGTACGGATGTCAAGACATATCTAATTTAATGATATTCCCAAATTTTCAAAAAATAAAAAATTCATTTGGTTGGAGATCTTAGTAGACCAATACTATATTGACCAGTACTCGTAACTAGTGCTCTGTCCCATATTATTGTTTCTATTTTCTGAAATATATTTATCAACGATCCAACCGCACGGATGTCAATATATATCTAATTTAATGATATTTTCAAATTTTCAAAAAATAAAAAATTAATTTGATTGGACTGTAAAAGATTTTAAAAATTTTATGCTAACTCACGATGGAATTCGTCGTAAGTTATTTGCCGCTTTTTTTGATGAAAATTTGAATTTGCCGCCTATTTTTCGATGAAAAGTTGAATTTCCCGTCTGACAACTTACGACGGATTCCGTCATAAGTTTAATTTAAGTCAAAAATATTCTTATAATATACATAATTTTTATTTTAAGAAATAAAATATTGAACTTACGACGGAGTGGCCGTCGTAAGTTCACTTCTAAAATGACTTCGTTTCGGCATCAGAAAAAATAATTTATTTTACAATTAAATTTAATTAAAATAATCGAATTTACAACGAAAATTCCGTCGTAAGTTCATTGCTAAATGAATTTACGTTCACTACTAGAAAAAGTAATTCATTTTGAAATTAAATTAAATTACAATAAATGAATTTACGACGGACAATCCATCGTAAGTTGACTGCAAAAATGACATCGTTTCATCATTAGTAAAAATAATTCATTATGCATTTAAATTTAATTGAAAAAAATCAATTTACGATGAAAATTTCGTCGTAAGTTTGCTGCTAACACCGAACTTACGACGAATTTCCGTTCCATCGTAATACTTTACGACGGTTTTTTGTTTCCGTCGTAAGTATGACGCGCAAAAAAATTCCATCGTAAGTTGGCCGTCGTAAATGGCCAGATATCTTGTAGTGTTTGTCACTGGTTACGCAACAAGGTAATATTTAAATCAGTATGATCTTAGTTTTTTCTCAATTGTAATTTGTGCAAGCTGAATCTCATCCTTGTATTGTGTAATTTAGGTTGAAAGCGAGTTATCGATCTCCAAAGAAAGTTTAACAGAAACAGTAAAGTGGATCTCACATGGAGCACGCAGAATCGTGAACAAATACGATGTATATGACATCAATGGCTATACATTTCGTACAAAAATTCATGATGGCAGAATTCACCAGAACGGTGGGGTTTGTGTAGAGGCAACTGAGATGCACATTTATAAAGAAGTAGTAACCTATGGAAAGAACTTTTATTATTGGGTTCTACGAGAGACATGGGTACTAGATTATCATATTAAGAAAATTCCTCTTTTCATGTGTGACTGGGTTGACAATAGAATTGGTGTCTGTTAGATATAATTGATGTGAATAATAATTAGTGTTTAAGTGTTACAGTGAAATATCAGAGTTTAGTTAAACGCTGACAGATGGAAGCTCGACAGAGTTTGTTAAACTCTGTCTGGAGGAAGTGTCTACTGGTCAACACTGTTTGAAGAATTATTGAAGATAATTATGGAAGCAATATCTTTGAAGATTGAATAGCTGTCAAAGAGATTGAGTTGACTAAGGAGACGTGTAGCAATCGTAATTGATATCAATTGTATAGCTAATTTATAGGAGTATCAATTATCGATTATATAGTAGCTGTATATCATATAAATACAGTTAGTTTAACCCTAGAAGGGTATCGTGCAACGCAATATTATTCATTGTAACCTAAGCAGCTCTCTGTGATATTTTACATCACTGAGAGAGGAGTTATTAATTCCAAACAGTTTTTAATTGTTTAAACGTGTGTTTTCTTGTTAATCTCTCATACAATCTTGATTATAATTGTGTATTCGGCCTAACAATTGGTATTAGAGCCGATCTGTTACGTTAATATAGTTTAAGATCCATATACAACTAGCAGAGATACCTCCTCCAACAGGTTCAAGTTCTGAGAAGACTCCTACCACAGTGAGTCATTATGAGACAATTACTTCTCAGGTCGGTAGACTATGCAATCTGGAAGGTGAAGATGACTATGTTTCTGGAAGCTACAGATCCAGAATATCTTGACAGAATTTATGAAGGTCCTCATAAACCTACAAAGCTATCTGTTGCTACTGCTGGTCAAGAAGCTAAAACAGTTCCAAAGGAGAAGAAATATCTGACTCCTGAAGATCTTTCATCTATTGCTAAGGATGCAAAAGTTAGGCATCTACTTCATAGTGCCTTAGACAATGTTATGTCTAATAAAGTGATTAACTGCACTACTGCCAAAGAAATCTGGGATGCCCTTGAGGTTAGATGTCAAGGAACTGCTGCTATCAAGAAGAATAGAAGGAACATACTCACACAGGAGTATGAGCACTTTGAGGCTAAATCTGAAGAAACCATGACAGAAACATTTGACAGATTCTGTAAACTGCTCAATGATTTGTCACTGGTTAATAAAGAGTATGATCTAGAAGACTCAAATCTCAAATTTCTTCTTGCCTTACCTGAAAAGTGGGATGTGAAGACAACCACAATAAGAGATAACTATGATCTTGCTGATACTGAGATTGATGAAATCTATGGGCTGCTCAAAACTCATGAATTAGAAATGGAGCAGAGAAACAAGAGATCAAGCAAGAAGATAAATTCTGTTGCTCTTAAGGTTGAAGAGAAACCCTTGAAGAAGAAAGCTAAGGGAAAGGCTTTAGTCATACATTCTGAAAGTGAGTCATCAAACTCTGATGTGGATTCAAACACTGATGAATCATCTGATTCTGAGGATGATGAAGAAGAAATGAGGAAAATTGCTGTCTTAATGGTGAAGACTTTCAAGAAGATGGGTTTCAAGAACTTCAAGAAGGGAAACAGGTTCTCTACAGATTCAAATTCAGATAGGAAGATTTCATAAAGTATGAGAGAAAGGAGACTAAATCTGGGAAGAAAGACAAGTCTGAGATTCAATGGTACAAGTGCAAGGAGATGGGTCACTATGCTCTTGAGTGCAAGAAGGGTAAAATTGGAAAAGCACTTATCACAAAAGGCAGAGACTGGGCAGACACTTCAGACTTAGATGAGGATGTTAACTATGCTCTCATGGCTTCTATTGAGAATCTTTCTGAAGACTCTGAAAGCAAGGTACCTCTAACTACCTATGCTTATAATACTGATAATATAACTGAATTTAGAATCTATCTTAAGTCTTTGCATATCAGTTATAGGGATCAGACTTTAGAGAATGAGAGAATCAAATCTGAGAATTCTGAACTTAAAGAGAGAAATAAAATTGCTGAAGAGAAACTTGAAAACATGCAACAAGTTCAGAAAGAAAGAGATGATGTTGTTTATCTTGAACATGATTTTCTAGGAAGATATAAGCAACTAGAATCTGAATTGGAGAAGGCAAATCACATAATTAAAACTTGGACTCATTCTGGAAAAGACACTCAAGAGGTTTTTGAGTCAGACACAGTTGGTTTAGGTTACTGTGTGGAAGATGAACTTAGGTTTCAAAATAAGGTCAAAGTTAGAACACATCTTCCATCTACAAAATTTGTTCATGGAATAAATGAACCTAAGTCTGAAGCTAAAAAAGGAGCTGTTAAGAAAGAACCAGTAAAAACTAGTGTTAAACAGGTTAATATTGGTTCAATGACAGATAAACAACTCAAGCATAAGCTTAAGGAGTTAAAATCTGTTAAGAAACAGAAAGTGTCTAGGAAGAATAGAAATGGTAAAGTAGGCATTACTCAAGGTAATTATCCATTGCTTGCTACTTTCGCTCTAAGAAAGACATGTCATAACTGTGGTAGCACTAACCATCTTGCTAGTTTCTGCAGGAAGAATAAAAACATTAATTCTTTACCTTCCAAGTCTGAAGTAAAGAAAGATTATGTTAGAACTAGACCACAGACTTTATGCAAACATTGTGGAAGTACTTGGCATTCTATTTATAATTGCAGGGATTATCATGCTATTTATCATAATTACTATGAACTTAAGCCCAATTTGAAATGGGTTAAGGTTAATTCTGCAAGTGTAAACTCTGAAAATGTTAGCTTAAACTCTGATAATGTGAATTCCGCTGCTAAAGCTAACAAAGTTAAGAAAGCCAAAAGATCCAAGCAAGTCTGGATCCTTAAATCTGATCTTCAGTGATTGTTTGTGATTACAGGGCATCAGGGAGAGTACCCTAGTCATGGACAGTGGATGTTCAGGACACATGACTGGAAATAAAGCCCTGCTATCAGAGTATGAGGAAAAGGCTGGCCCAAAAGTTTCCTATGGAGATGGCAACAAAGGACGTACTCTGGGATATGGCAATATCAATCTTGGAAGTGTCATCATCACAAATGTAGCTCTAGTTCCAGGACTTAAGCATGATCTGCTATCTGTGAGTCAAATCTGTGATAGAGGATATCATGTAGATTTTTAGCCTGAATATTGTGAAATCATCAGTAAATCTACAGGGAAAGTTGTTCTAGTTGGACACATGCGCAATAATATCTATGAAGCAAGTTTGTTGACAAACTCTGATGGAAAAGCTGTGTGCCTGTCCACAAGAATGTCTAGTGAAGAGAGTTGGAAGTGGCATAAGAATCTGAACAACATTAATGAGTTGATAAGAAAGGATCTTGTAAGAGGACTTCAAAAGTCTTTATTAAATGTTGATGGCCTGTGTGATTCCTGTCAAATGGCCAAACAAAGGAAGTCATCTTTCAAGAGCAAGTCTGAATCTTCAATTGTTAATCCTTATCATCTTCTACATGTTGATCTCTTTAGACCAGTGAATGTCTTGTCAATTGGAAGAAAGAAATATGCTCTAGTCATTGTTGATGAACACACTAGATACACTTGGGTGTATTTTCTAGCAAAGAAGGATGAGACTACATTAACTCTGATGGAGCATGTGAAGCTGCTGGACAAAGGATCAACTCACAAAGTCAAGATAATCAGGAGTGATAATGGAACTGAATTTTGGAATGCAACAATGGAAGAATTCTGCAAGAACAGAGGAGTGAAGCAAGAGTTTTCTGCACCTGGTACACCACAGCAAAATGGTGTAGTTGAGAGGAAGAACAGAACCTTGATAGAAGCTGCCAGAACTATGCTTGATTAAGCAAAATTGCCAACCTATTTCTGGGCAGAAGTAGTTCAAACTGCTTATTTTACTCAAAATGCTACTTTGATCAACAAGCATGGAAAAACACCATATGAGATGGTGAGGGAAAAGATGCCAAACCTAAAATATTTTCATATTTTTGGGTGCAAATGCTTTGTGTTAAAAACTCATTATGAACAGTTGACCAAATTTGAGTTAAAAGCTGATGAAGGAATTTTTGTTGGCTATCCACTGTCAACTAAGGCATTCAGAGTTTATAATCTGAGAACCAATGTGATCATGGAGTCAATTCAAGTGTCATTTGATGACAAGAAAATAACTGGACTTGAAGATGTAGATGAACATGATCAACTGCACTTTGAAAATGAAGACTTAATCTCTGATGAAGTAAACTTTGATGAAACTGATCTGACAAACTCCGTTGAAGCATACTCTGAACCTCTACTGGTAAACACTGAAGAAACTTCTCAGCCAGAACAAAGGGGAGAACCAGTTGAGGGGGAGCATGATCAAAATGATGACTTAAATTCTAATAGTGAGTCAACTGACAGATCTGGATCAAACTCTGAGCAGTCAAATTCAGGGGGAGTCTCAGAAAATGAAGAAAGACAACAAGAAAATTAGGAGAACATGGATCAAGGGGGAGGATCAAATACTGATAGAAGTCATTTACCTTCATCTTGGAAATGGACAAAATCTCATACACCTGATCTAGTTATTGAAGATCCAGATGCGAAAGTAAGGACAAGGAGTGCTATAACAAATGAATGTCTGTTTCATGCATTCCTGTCGAAATCAGAACCAAAGAAGGTAGAAGAAGCTCTTCAAGATGCTGACTGGATAACAACAATGCAGGAGGAGTTAAATGAATTTGAAAGAAATGAAGTATGGACCCTTGTACCTAGACCAAAGAATAGATCTGTTGTTGGTACGTTTTCAGAAAAAAAACTGATAGTGAAGGAGTTGTTACAAGGAACAAGGCTAGACTTGTGGCAAAAGGCTATTCACAGCAGGAAGGAATAGACTATGATCAAACTTTTGCTCCAGTTGCAAGATTGGAGGCAATAAGGATTTTTCTAGCATATGCCTCTCATAAGAAATTCAAGGTTTTTCAGATGGATGTAAAAAGTGCTTTTCTGAATGGGAAGCTTGAAGAAAAAGTGTTTGTTGAACAACCACCAGGATTTGTGGACCCCAAATATCCAGACTATGTCTACAGGCTGGATAAAGCTCTCTATGGACTTAAGCAGGCACCAAGAGCATGGTATGAAACTCTGTCTCAATTTCTTTTAGAAAGTGGGTTCAACAGAGGTACAATTGATAAAACCCTGTTCTATTTTAAATCTGTAGTGACTTGCTTTTAGTTCAGATATATGTTGATGACATAATTTTTGGGTCTACTAATGATAAACTCTTTAAGAAGTTTGCCAAGCTCATACAGTCCAGGTATCAAATGAGCATGATGGGAGAGTTTAGTTATTTTCTAGGTCTACAAGTGAAGTAAACAGATGATGGGATTTTTATAAATCAAGCAAAATATACCAGAAATCTTCTCAAGAAATTTGGTATGCTTGAATGTTCATCTGCAACAACTCCCATGGCAACAGCAACAAAGTTGGACAAAGACACAGGAGCTTCAGTAGATATGACAAGCTACAGAGGCATGATAGGGTCTCTTCTTTATCTAACAGCAAGCAGACCTGATATCATGTATGTAACTTGTCTCTGTGCAAGGTTTCAGGCAGACCCTAGAGAACCACATCTAACAGCTGTGAAGAGGATTTTTAAGTATCTCAAGGGGACCATAACCTTAGGTCCGTGGTATCCTAGAGAATCAGATTTCAAGCTACTTGGTTACTCTGATGCAGACTTTGCAGGATGTAAGATAGACAGAAAAAGCACCAGTGGAAGTTGTCAATTTCTGGGTGATAGACTTGTTTCTTGGTACAGCAAGAAACAGAAATCAATTTCTACATCTATAGCTGAAGCAGAGTATATTGCTGCTGGTAGCTGTTGTGCACAGATTCTGTGGATGAAGAATCAATTGCTGGATTATGGATTGAGGTATAGTAAAATATCTATTTACTGTGATAATCAAAGTGCTCTTGCTATAACAGGTAATCCAGTACAGCATTCAATGACCAAGCACATCATCATAAGGTACCACTTTATCAAAGAACATGTAGAGGAAGGGAATATTGAGCTTCATTTTGTGTCTACAGAACAACAGCTTGCAGTTATCTTCACCAAGCCATTAAGTGAAGCTATATTTACAAGGCTGGTAAATGAACTAGGAATGGTCTCTGGTTTTGACTAGAGATATTGGTTAGACTCAAAATTTTACTTATGTAATGTGTTGCTCATATTTATGTGATATGTTAACTGCTATGTGAACTCTATTATTAAACTCTGCTATGCAAACTCTATTCGTTAACTGTTAAACTCTGTTAGCATGCTCTGTAGGTCATACACTGTTGACATGTTGGATAAACTCTGAGAAACTCTGATATTATTATTGTCTGAATGTAAACACCGATGAAGAAACATGTATGAAGCATGATTCTCAGTAAATAATCATGAATCCTTCTAAGTTATTTGTGATCTAATCTTCGACTGTGCAGAAAATTAACACAGCATGATACTGTTTCATATTTATAGCATCTCTTAGTTTATTTATCCTAAACTCTGAGTCTGTAAATACTGTATGCATTGCCTCTCATGAATAACTTCTGATGTTGATGAGCTCTAAACTCTGTTAGTTATACACTGTTAATTTAAATACTATTATTAGACTACCCCCAAAGAAAATGTATATAGGTTGCTAAAATTCCTTTGAGATTATGTTGGTGTCTAGGATGACCTAGGAACTTGCTGGTATATAGTAAGGGCTAAAATTCTCTAATTTTTGGTGACTAGTCAAAGACTAGGAAGACCCAGGAACTATCAAAAAGATAAGGGCTAAAATTATAGGATTTTTGGTGACTAGTTCCAACATCTGATTATTGGAGAAACAAAAAAAAGTTAGAAGGGGGTATAAGTTAGTTTAGAGTTACTGTATTTACTACAGAGTTTAGCATTCATCATACATTCAGTGTTTACTATGAGAGTTTGTGCATCCAGTGTTTACTGATTTACTTTATGGATTTTATGAAAAATTAGATGTTTTAAAAATTGAATGGGTAAACTCTGCTATACACACACACATATATTCACACCTGTGCAGTTTTTGAAAGGATTATGGTAATGAAGTTAGAGAATTGACAAACGCTGACGAATTTTGTCTAATACTCTTAGGTATATTTTCTTTCAGATAATTTACATACTTGGGGTAAAAAGAGTTTTTCCAACTGTTAATGAGTGTTGGAATGTTAAAGTGTGTAGGTAATGGGAGAGAGAAAGTAGCAGTAATTATTGCTATAATTACTGAGCATGCATAGTTGTTTCATTGCATGTGTGCCACGTATCCCACTCACACATTAATCAAGAAACTGCTGCGTGTATTACTGCTTAAAACGATTGAGTTTTAATTTTTAATTACATCTCTAATCATTTTCAATACACGATTCATATTTACACACATCCACTCACAGTTACTTTTCACACAACCACTCAGTTACTTCGTTCTTTCACTTGGGCATTTTTGCAAACACCTTGCATACATATCACTTTTAACTGCCATTTTCTTCTCACATCGATTCTAATGGCCACCAAAGCTTTTACTGCTCAAGGGTTATTGTTTGTTCCTAATAATTATGCAGCCCCATTGAACAATGCAAACGTTCCAGAGGCGTTTCATTTGATTCAAAATTTCTTGAGAGATTCAGAGATAGGTTAAGCCCTAGTCGAACCACCAACGCTTTCTGCCACGCAGATTGCTACTTTCTGGGAGAACTCTACTTATGACGATGGAGGAGAGGATTGCACTCCTTCAATCATTTTTACACATGACGAGACAGAGTATGTGATTACTCTAACTACAGTTAGAAAAACCATGGGTTTTGATACACACACTTCTTAAAGTGTTACTTCTGACAATACCCTGAAAGAGATGTTGCAGCAAGTTAGTTGTTCAGGTCCTTTAGAGAAACTTGGTCAAGTAAAAATGCCATTTCTGAGGAAGGAGTGGAGTTTATTCTTCGATTGTATAACAAGGGCATTTGGAAAGAAAGTCACAAACTAGGATGCTATCCCTACTGACAGTCTACAAATTGGGTATTCTCTTCTCTATGGAAGTAATTTCGATTTTGGTAGACTTGTTTTAATGAACATAGGTGATAGATTGTCAGAGTCTACTACTGTCTACTTTGCTAGATTCTGTCAATTATTGTTTACTGCTTGTGTGCCTGGTATTGCAATTGATTAGGATGATGTTATTCAGCCTTTTAAAGTCAATAAGAGAATATTCTCTGATTTGACTAACAAGGATACCAACAAGGAGCAATTACCTGACTTGGTTTTGCCTCTTGCTCTTCAAAATTTCCTACATCAACCTCAAGAACCACAACAGCCTGAGCCTGAACCACAGTCACCTACAAACACTGAACCTCAGCAACCTGTAAACACTGAACAAAATCCAAACACTGCACCACAACAACCTACAAACACTCACACTCAAACTCAACCACAAACTCAACCTCAACCTGAACAACAACCACCACCTACACAGACCAAATCAAAACATGGAGGTAGAACAAAGCACACAGCAGAAAATACAAAGCATAGATCTGCTAGAGCTAAAAAGGAATTTGCTAAAGCTAAAAAGGAGTCTGTCAGGCTTAGAAAGAAAAGAAAGGAAAGAGCAAACAGACCTCCATCACCTTCTGTTATAGAAGAAGATTCTACTGAAGAAGAAGAGGTAGTTGAGGTGCCTTAAGCTAAGAGGAGAAAGTTGATACTTGATGAGTCTGATGAGGAGATGAACATTGAAGCTCTAGAGGTGATTTCTAAAGAGATACCTGCTGTTGAGATAAATGTTGTAGAAGAAGCTGTACAAACATCTGAAAATGTACAGATGGATGTGGACAACAGAGATGGTTCTGCTGCAATGGATGATTTTGTTGAGACATTCATTCCATTCTCTGATCACATTGATATTCCAAGTTCACCTATTGCTGCTAATTCTGGAGAAACTGGTGCAGTTGATTAGCCTACTGTAGTACTTGATGAAACAGTAGCATCACACACTGAGCTATTCTCTGATGCTCACCAGGTTTCTGAAAAAGGTGAAGAAGTTGAGAAATCAACCAAGGCTGTCCTTTCTGAGCCTATGGATGCAGTTCTTGAAGTTGCAAAGTCTGTTGATAAGACTGTTGAGTCTGCAGAGCAACCAACCGAGCAAGTTGATGTTGAAACTGCAGAGAATGTTGTAGAAACTGTTGCTAAAAATGTTGCAGAGCCTATTGATCCAGTTGAAGATACAATTGCTGATGCTGAAGATGAAGGAAGTGCAGAGTCTAACTCTTCTCAGAGCATACCTGTGCAAACTGATGGAAAGCACACACCTTTTTCTCAACCTTCACATGCACATGACATTGAAGCAGAACATTTTGCCAAGTATTCAAGGGATTGGTATAAAGCAGATTGCATTTTTCCTACTGGAAGAGTAGCTAAGTTTGTGCATCAGACTGCTAACATAATTTCAAATCCAGACATTCTCTCAAGTCTACAAGAAACTATTGTTCAAGTCAAGACACTGAATGAAAGGTTTGATGAGTCTCAAAAATCTATTACTGATCTAAGAACTGAAGTTGTTGCAAGAGACATGAGTATGCAGAGAGATAATCAACTGAAGTTTCAGACCTTTTCTAAAGCTCAAGAAACTCTGTTTCAAAGGCTAGGTCAAGTTGAACAGAATCAGACTGTCTTGTCTGGTAAGATTGATTCCATTGCTACCTCTTTGGAGCTGATTACATCTATATTAATTCTTGATGATGTCAAAAAGGGGGAGAGAGTTGCTAAGTCTAAATGCAGGCAATCTCAAACTCTGACTAAGAAGGATGATACTGAAGATGGAGTTGTAAATGACAAAGAAAAGAGTTTAAGAGCTGATCAAAATCTAAATCTGAGATCTGGCAAGTCTTCTAAATCAAAGTCTGATGGAATATACACTGATACTCAGGGTACTTAAAAAACCAGGAGTTTGTTATTCACTGAAAATCCACAGACTGATGAAGAATTGGCTGCTAGATTGTTTCTAGAAGAAAATGAAGAAGGAGTTACCATTTTAGACATTCAAGCTGAAGAAAAGAATCTACAAGAAGAACATCAGAAAGCTTTGAAGTCTGGAAAATTCAAGAAGCAAGAAAAAGCTCCTAGGCCTGTTCTTAAAGGCATTGTTATTAAGGAAAATGTTGGTGCTGATCAAAGGTCACAAGTGTCTAGGAAACCAACAGAAGCAAGGGCTAAACAAAAGCTGAAAGGCATTGTTGAAGAAGGGAAGGTTTCAAAGAAAGTGAATACAACCTCTGTTGCTACACAAGTTGTACTGAAACCTTTGTCTACCCAAATGCAAACGGTTTTTGGAAAACCAACAGTTCATGATCCAACTCTGATGACTGGAGGTACTACTGATTTTCTACAAGGCAGAGCCTTAATGGGTAAGCTAGGAAGAGATAAAGCTGGCTTGGGCTCACATAGAGAAGTTAGAATGAATACTGGTCCTTGAGATCCTTCATCACTGGCTGTTCCTGGTCAAGGTGTTATTCAGGAGAGTTTAGATAGACTGGAATCAGTACAGTTGATTCATCAGAAGAGTTTGAAGAAAGATTTTCTACTGTATTTCATGACTGATGGAACTGTGTATAAAATTAGTGAGTTTGATCTTGATTTGAAGCTATGGGAGGAATTAGAATATGTTCTATATATCTTCAAAGTGAAAAATCGAAGGACTCAGCTAGCTGCAAATGTGCTAAGAAAGAAGATGTTGCATAATTTGGCAGTTAGAGGTATAAAATAAAACAGTCAGTATGTCCCAAAGTACAGAGATTATCATGAGAATATTGTTGAGATGAAAAAGAATAGTGCTAAACTGAAGACAGATCTGGGTATAACAGTTCTTGATTTTAACTCAGAGTAAGAAAAAGCACAATTCATCAGACTGGGTAATGAAATGAGAAGAAACAAAATCTATTCTCTGAGATCTGATATCTACCAAACTGGTGAAGATGATCCTAAGCTGAAAGAGATCAAGGAAGTTATGCAGACAGAACTTGAGAATGCAGAAAGAAGATTACTTATAGACTATCTCTGATCAACACCAGATGTTGAGGAAATTAAGGAATAAAGCTCTGTAAGAATTTTTCTTGTTTTTTTAGATTTTGTTAAGTAGACGTTTAAACTCTATTTGTATATTAAACACTGTATTTGTTTATTTATTTTGACATCATCAATTATTGTAAACTTGTGCATTTTTGCTAATGAACAAGTTGGGGGAGATTGTTAGATATAATTGATGTGAATAATAATCAATGTTTAAGTGTTACAGTGAAATATCAGAGTTTAGCTGGAAGCAGTCAGAGTTTAGTTAAACGCTGACAGATGGAAGCTCGATAGAGTTTGTTAAACTCTGTCTGGAGGAAGCGTCTACTGGTCAACAGTGTTTGAAGAATTATTGAAGATAATTATGGAAGCAATATCTTTGAAGATTGGATAGCTGTCAAAGAGATTGAGTTGACTAAGGAGACGTGTACCAATCGTAATTGATATCAATTGTATAGCTAATTTATAGGAGTATCAATTATCGATTGTATAGCTGCTGTATATCTTATAAATACAGTTAGGTTAACCCTAGAAGGGTATCGTGCAACGCAATATTATTCATTGTAACCTAAGCAACTCTCTGTGATATTTTACATCACTGAGAGAGGAGTTATTAATTCCAAACAGTTTTTAATTGTTTAAACTTGTGTTTTCCTGTTAATCTCTCATACAATCTTGATTATAATTGTGTATTCGGCCTAACAGTGACAAACAAGATGGCATGGGTTACACGTTGGTCGAACTTAACAGATTAGGCCACAAGGATGATCCGTTCATATTGGCCTCACAAGCACGACAAGTGTTTTATGTTGAAGACCAGCTGGATAAAAAAATGTCTATTGTCTTGATGACACCTCCCAAGAATTATAGAGATCTGTACGATGATGTCAATGAGGATTTCAGTACTGTAATTCTTCCTCACAATGATAATATATTACCACCTGTAGATCCACGTGACTTGGGTAATGAATCTCGTGATGATTACTTTAGACAGGACTATAAGGGTATTATTATACGTAATGCTAACTGAATTCGGTAATTATTATCATTATGTTTGTCATTTTTCATGTTTTTTATGTAATGCTAAATTTTATTGTTTGGTTAAATTCTTTTGGTTAAATTCTATGCTCTGTTTTAATTCCTGTGTTTTTCTCCTGGTGTGTGCAAAGAAAAAGGCCTGATCATGATGTCATTTCCAAATTCCTACAGCTCAAACCAAAATCGAAGTGATCTCTGCTACCGTGGTTTTCCTACTCGGATTAGAACATCAAACACACTTAACAACCCTGGAAGAAGATTTCGGGTGTGCCATAAATCAAATTTGTAACACCCCTAAATCCGGGGTCAGGGATCTGGTCGTTACCGTCTCAATTCCCATCCACAATTCAACATAAATATTAAATTACAACCTTGTGACCCAAAACAATAACATAAAACACACCCGTTATAGTCCCAGAGATGAAATCAGAGTAACAACCAAATTTTATTAAACACATTATGAGTTCTTACAACCCAAGAGAATTTTAATATAAATACATACTCTTTGCCATCCATTTACATGAGTCATACTAGACTATATACTTGGTACTGAAAGAATAAATCTATTCTACCAATAGCTTTCTCTTCGGCTCTGGTAGTCTCATCGTCCTCGCCAGCATCGAGTGCGCCTTGTGCGAGTCATCTGGTCTAGCTGTTGTTGTGATATAATAATAAAGCAAGGGTGAGCAATAGCCCACCAATAATAATATTTAACTGAACGATAATATATAACAGTTCAAAAGTATCTTTCAAACCATATGCCATGCATTTACGGAAATGATGCCAGTATAATATGAACGATGAAGTTACCAGGTAACTCAAAATGTAAATATATGAGGGAATATCTGCTATGTCGAAAATAAGCAAGATATTATAAAGAGGAACTTGTAAGGAAAATATTGCAATTCCAGTTACGAATACTTTTCCAGCTCTGCCAACAGTAATCATGTTGCAGGAAATAAATAAGTTTGGATGATGAACCAATGATGGAGTATTCACCGCGCCCGATGTTCCAATCTTGATGATCAGTCAAGATCGTACAGCTCAAATTAGATTTACTACCGGTAGAAGGAAGAACTGACGGCTTTACTTGTCTACCGCCTTACTAGCTCTCCCAGGCCAACGGTTGGGCCAAAGGGGATGGACCGGCGCTACTCGGCCTCTTACACGACTCCTAGTTCCAATAGAATTCATGATTCTGAATGTAACGTTCATCCCCCTTTCCCCAAGTATAATACTTGTTGATAAGACTCTACAAAGTAGTCGTATCTAGTTGGAAAGGAAAATTCACCAATAACTTCCAAGCTATTGCTTGGTAACGAACATCAACTTGTTCCAACATTCTTACCCCTCGAAAGATGAGAAGGTAAACACAGACTTAATGAGTCCATAGCAACCAAGTTGCGAGTGAAGAGGATAAATTATGACCGGGAAGTCAACAAGATAAATAACATTGCTCAAGTAGGTTCCCCTATAATATGGAAGTTTGAGCGAGCATTTAAATCCTTTTAAGATAGATTTAAATGAAAAAGAAAGAGTTGGGAACCTTTCCTTGATAAAATAGTCGTAAAAAGACTCCGAAATATTTTATATAATATCTGGAGGTGGAAGGTAATCTCCGAATAATATAAATTATTTTAAAAAGAATTTTAAAAGAATTAAATAAATATTCCAAGAATATTTATTTACTCAATAATAATTATGGAATATTATTAACTCATAATATTGCTCGTAAGTAATCCTCGAATGAATATATGGAATTATTTAATAAATAAATCCCTCCTTAAATGAATATTCGAAATAATATTCATTAAATAATTAAGCTCCAATAAATATTTAAAATAGTATTCAATAAATAAGTCAAACCTTAAATGAATATTTGAAAATAATGTTCATTTAATATTTACTCTATTAAATGAATATCCAAATAGCATTCATTTAATAAATAATCTTCTAAATGAATATCCAAATAATATTCATTTAGTAATCAAAACTTTAAAGGAATAATCGAAATAATATTCCTTAAGTAAATAGAACTTCCAATGAATATTTTAAAATAATATTCATTAAGTACATAAAACCTAAAATGAATATTCGAAAGTAATATTCATTTAATAAATAACATTCTAAAGAATATCAAAATAATATTCATTAAATATCAACTCTAAATGAATATTCAAAATTAACATTCATTTATTATCTCTCAACTAAGATATATAATACTCGAAAAACATTCCTCGAAATATTTCCAAGTAATTGATACTTTATGGAATATAATAACGTTTAACAATAACCTTCCTCAGATAAATAATAATCTGTCGTTGGAATCCCTCCGGGTTTCCACGACTATCTATAACTCAAAATACCGACTCCCGGTCTATATTTAGAATGAATATCATATGCCCTTCGCTAAGGGTCTTACCAAAACAATCCGGCTTATTACTGATAAATCGTATCTAGTCTATAAGCCAATATCAATTCAGGGAACAAGTATCACAAAAACCAGAGTCACAATATAATTGGAAACCGGCATGCATGCGATGGCATATGTAAAACAGAAATCATATACATATATTATCACAACAACAGGTTCAAAGGTTTGAACACTTGCCTGGTAATTGAGCACGGGTGGGGGTAGTGGTAGGGTGTCCCGAGTCAGCTCGGCGATCTATAATAGTCAAGAAATTCGAGATTAATCAATTAACATTTTTCAAAAGGTTAAGTATTAACTTAAGTCGAAACATGTTTTCGAATTATCTCGTTATACCCCTTTTTAGTGTAACTCTTCTTATTACCGATACGATTTGACATTTGTTCGTCATTAAGACATGTCATCGTACTCACACTTAGTGTATACTTAAGTCGTATAAGTTCTAAATTTGATCGATTACGAACCAAGATTATATGTCGAGTTTTATCGCTCGTTTTCTACGTTATATCCAAAGTTATACTTTTTTTTAAGGGGTTCGTTCGCGTTTAACCTAGATTCAAACATTTTTATAAAATCGAAAAATGATCTGATTCACATGAGGTTTTCTCTCACACCTCCCTTTTTACCTCTAGTATTTAATTACCAAGATTCTCCACTGACTTACGTATTTTACGAGGGTTCATTTTTAATTACGAATTCTCGGTTACGGTTTCGAACTACTTTTAGTAAACCGACCGTAACTCCTAAACCGTAAGTCCATTTCACACGATCTTTATATCAAAACGAAGCTTATAACATGATCTATCCTATCATGGCAGAAAACGAAGCCAAACAGGGAGTTACATGTTCTGTCAAAATCGTTTTCTTAAGGTTAACGAAATTTTGGCATTACGACGGCTATAAATCGAACATTCCAAAAATCATAACAACAATACCAAGCCACACCGGGCATCTAAACAACTTGTAAACATGTTATTCATCTTAACAAGTCCAACAACGTATCACTTTACCAATATGATCATCATATCTCTTAAACTAACTTAATCAACTACATAATCATGCTTAAATGCTTAACATAACATCATAATCATATCTAAGCTAAAACCCACCAAGAACATGCTTGAAACTTAAGATTCAACCAAGGGTTTCAAGGGTTATACCTTCCTTGGAGAGTGTACTAGCCTTATAAAACCTTGCATAGTCCTTGTATAACCTTAACCAACCTTAGATCATCCAAACAAATCAAGAGATCAAAGTTAGTTTCTAGAAATCACTATTCACCCTCATCTTCAATGATTTATTTGAAAATGGAAAAAGTGGAGATTGAAGCTAAGATTTCTAGGAGATCATTTTTATGAAATATAGAACTCACCATAAAAATTTGGAGGTCAAACAATGGTTGGAAGCTTGATTTTGCTTCTTGAATTAAGCAAAAATTCGAAGTGGCTCTTTCAAGGGAAAAAACAGGGTGGCTTCTCGAATTTATTTACCCATCCAAACGATCTTCAAAAATTATGAAATTAAATCCACAACTTCATCTCCATGTGTAGAAGTTCTGTGAATTTTTTCATGATTTTTAGATGAGCAGAACTAGGTGAAAAAAAATTGCCAAGACCCCTGCCCTGGAAAATGTAAACTGCTGGAAATGGGAGAGAAAAGAGAGAAAAGGGTGGTTGGCTTGCTTGGTTCTCTTGCATTATTGATGTTTTAGGATAATATCTAGCATAAAGGAACTTTAATAAAGTGATTTGCTCATCCCTTGCATCACCTTGGACATGTGTTAGTATTTTGTGGTGAGATGAGGTGTTTTAAGCTAACTAGTTGGTTTGATCTCTAATGGTACTAGTTAGCATTGAAAATATCTTGTCTACTTGACCTTATCCTCTTGCACATGACTATCCCTTGGCTCTCTGCTTGATTCTTTGCCCGGTTATTGCTCAATTTGATTGATCGTTCGGAGGAATATCTCAAAGATTCCTAGTTAGGGTTTTACCGGAAACCTTCTTAATAATTATAATAACATTCTCCATTTTTCTTAATACTTCTCGAATTTAAATTCCCTTAAATAAATCCTCAAGTCTTACAGTGTCCAGGAAAATCTCGGAGAAAATAAAAGTGCTATTTTTCTGAATCCGATGTCGTTTACATACACTTATTTCGCCCCTGGATCATGAATACGAACTCAGAAATCCGTTCTGAATACTTCTATATAGCGTCGTCTAATAATATTCTCAATTACACCAAAATCACTATTCATCCTTATTCTTTACTTATTCATCTAGGGTTGTACAATTGTCCGTATTCTCTTTCGATCGTTCCTTAATCTTTTTACGGAACCACTGGATTAATCGCTATCTATCTGGATGACATGAGAATATTCTCCTGATTGGAATTGCCATATCTTATTCCCTTAGGAGATAGATTATTCTTACCTATGTTGTCACCCTTTAGCATTCTTCATGACATATAAGTATTTGAATCCATATCCATTCCATTCATTCATTAGAGCTGGTGACCTTGTTGTCAGAATCATTGTTCCTCATTTTATCAGTACTTAATAAAACGTTTTAATTATATCCAAAATTTGGGGTTCTTACAGTCTCCCCTCCTTAAAAGGATTCCGTCCCGGAATCAGGTAGGAAACAATCGGGTTCTTGTTTGTCATCTAGCTTTCCAGTCCTCGGTTGATCCTTAATCATTTCAACCCGTTTACAGCACATCTCCGTAGTGCTACAGTACTCTCTTTTTCATTTTTATCAACTTTTCTACTTTTGCACATCACACTATCCTGGTTCTGCTCTTACTCATTCATATAATATCACCCTTATTGGTATCTACAGTGACTTCGGTATCACTATCGCATTGCGAATTCGGAGATAACCTCACTCGCACTATGCATTTCCTGATCGCCTTAATCTTCGTAATCTCGATCAATATAGAGAAGTGGAAAGATTTATTGAGAGATCACTATGATCAATTGAACATTTGTTATATTGCATAGTTAGTACAGAAGGGGGCCAGCCTTTAGTACTTGACAAGCAATTAAACAAGTTATGGTATTCCACTTAGACTTCTATCACATAGACAGATAGTCACGTAGCAGTACCTCCCCTCCTTAAAGGGTTGTTCTTCTCAATTCATAAAGAAGATGAATAAGAGAGAAGAAAAGAAAAGAATTCTAAAGGATTATAGAATTTTTTTTTTTTTTTGTAAAATATCATACTCAGAATTTACCTCTGAACTATAGAGGTTCATCAAAGAAGAAAATAATCATGATTATATCCAATACCATTTGATCACAATTTCACGTGTCAACATATCTTGCTGTTTTGTCCATTATTCTATGGACCTATACTCTGGTTCAACCTTAGCAACACTTTTGGAAAAATCTTTCAACCTCTCAGGTTAAATCTTAGGTTTCTCGCTGGACATCATTGTTACTGACATTCCATGTCGCGCTACTAGCTTTTCATATCTATTATATTAACACTATCAGGTTGTCATCCCGATAATTCATCAGAAACCCATTTATTAATCCATTCATAACATTCCTTACTTCACATTCCATAGTTTCTTTCCCAGTCTTTTCTTTATCAATCACATCCTTCTTATTATCTGATATTTATTTACCTCTGTTATTTACTTCCACCTTCATCTCTTTATTGAGGCATCTTTTGCACTTGGCACCTCCTTATTGGTATCCCGTCAAATTTACTCTATAATCATCACATTATTTCAAATTTAAAACCTCCGAAATGAATCTGGCCGATTTCTTTAGCTTAGATCCAATATAATCTACTTCTATCAACTTGTTTCTCATCACTTATTCTTTTCTACCCGCGGTTTTTCACAGGTTGTCTTTCGTAAGTCAGACCAGGTCGTACACCTACCTGCTCGCACTCTTATCATCTGTTGAGCATCTGCATTTTATTGGTGTAGCTTTGCCACAATAAACACGTTACTACCATGCTATAAGCTTTGGGGGTAAAACTGGCTCGAATGCCACCTTCCGAACACTTTAACCCTCAGGTGGCCTAATAAGTCTCGGGCTCAACTGCCCTTCTCTCTAAGTCTCATTAATTTTTCTCCACGGGAATACATTCAGCATCATGAGTCATCAACCTCATATTCTCTATCTTGTTTGCGCAGAAGTACACTAACACAAACTTGCTTGTCATTCATCAACATGCCATTTAGCTTATCAATAGCAGCACTTTCTTTATCTTTACGTTGTCATCTACTTTCTTAGAAGAATCACCATCGCTTGTTGCTTACGTAGTGCCTTAATAGCTAACCGTACGGGTTTCAATCCTTTAGGGAGACAAAGTAATCACTATTCCTTATCCATAAGGAACACTTCCTGAACTTGATGTAGATATTACATGAAGTAGATAGAATTGCAGAAGAGTTTCAAGCATCGCAGCTAAGTCAGGTTGATGAAACTATCACTCATGCATCTTCCATAAAAGACTGGAAACTTAATGGTTTACTTCGTCAATTTTTTTTTTTTGTATCATGGTCCTGGTTTGCCTCAAAATGGGACCTTCTAAGGTATGTAATATGTTTAAGACCCATCAGGAATCGAATCTTTACTTAAACTACTGTTACCGTCGATTCTTGCACAATCATCAGAAGGAATGTAAATTCCTCCATTCCGATATGACCTTCAAGGTCCTTCCAAATATTATTCTGTTTCTTCGGTATGAACATTTGTAATTATTCCTTTATACTTAGACTGTCGGCCACCTCATTGGCCTTTCCTAATAATAGTAATTTCTGGTAATCCTTGTTCTCCGGATACATTTCAATTCAATTTTTTTTTTTACCTCATTCTCATCACTGTTGGGTGAAAGCATTCTCCCTTAAGCTCTGCTGAAGGAGAAAAATATATCTATCAGTCTTTTTCCATAAGTCATTCCTTCCAACTACCCGTGGGAACTTTATCACGTTTATTCCCAATCCTACTTAGGATACTTCTTTTCTTAGTTCTTTCCTTATCTTAGGATAATCTCAACCTTTATAGGTTCAATCCATACTCCCTCAGGGTTTCATACATGCATCATCTGGTATATTATTATTGTGTCTTACATTCTCTTCCAAACTTCTAGTTGGAAACTCAGAATATTAGCTTTTCCTTGTAAGGTTTCTTAGGTCGTCCTCATCATTCCTCCTGTATTTTCTAGGTACAGGGTATATCAAAACGTCTTTGATCAATACCCTAATAATTCTATCTCTGTTCTTTCCAGAACTCTTTTTAATAATCTGTACAGGTCATTGTTGCCTTAGCAAATCCAACTCATATCATCTGAATTCACAATGTCTTTATTAGGGTTAGTGCCATCCCTTGTGCATTCCCCAGGGGTTGCCTTACTTTATGGATATCTTATCCTTAATTCAACTGCCAAGGAATTCCTGCATCCTATAATTGGCAATCAAATCATGTATCCTTAATAAGGGTCTCTTTTCAATCATTCTTATTTGATAATAGATTGGTAGCTTACTGCTAATTTCTTCTTTCAGATAGTGGTCAACCTATTTGACCTTCCAAAAGACAACGTAGGTCTATCTGCTCTCTTACAGAACTTGCTAATGGTAGCAAGGATGTTCTGAAAGATATTGGTCGAGTTCAACGTGAATTTCCTAGTGCTTATCGTTCTTCGCAAAGGTACTTGCCTCAGAGAAAGTTCCAACCGCATACTGTTCAATTTCTGACCATTTCTATACTCTCTTCATATACCTTCATTGTTTACTTTCCTCCGTCATAATATATTCATGGTATTCACGATACCCTAACATCATACATCTCAAGTCACTATACTTCCATTTTACTCGTAATCTTGGACAACCATATACACATGAGTCACTTTAGTACGGGTGACCCCATCCCAAAAAGGTCTAGTGAATTCCCAATCAAAACATAGGCTGTTCAGCAGAAGATTCCTACGATCTCATTAATGTTTCCTTTATATCAGAAGGCCTTGCAGTCGGTGCTTTCTTTGAAGCAACCCTGCTTTGTTCTTTCATTGCTGGTCTAGTCACTTGATAATCCTTTGTGACTTGCCCTCAATTGGCCACACTAAAATTATATATGATTTTAGGGGTTGGCTAATTTAGCATTACTTTTCTAGCAATTGCTGGCATAGTGCCTTCTACTTTGATACCTTTCTACCTTTCCAAAACTTTACTCCATATAAGTCTTAATCGACTTCTCGGCACCGTCTCTGGTCACCTTTTCTCTATTTTTATCTTTTTCAACTATTCTTATCACTACCATGTGCCACGCAAGCTTACCATTCCTGGCATAACAGCCTTTTCACTTAAGTCAATCTCGGAGTTTCTCAGTCCGGCTGGTTTCTTACTTACATTTCCTGTTTTCGTCCAATCTCACTTCATCATTGTATTTCTACAATCAATCGCGATAACCGGGGTCTGTCCACCAACCCATGTAGCGGCTACCTTACCCAATTCACGGGGTTTGCCCCAGTTTCTACTCTCTTCCATGATGTTCTCTGGTAATCAGAAAGACAAGGTTTGCCAAAATTCGTTGAAGTTCTTCCCAGAATTAGGGAAATTTTGGTCAATCTATCCATCGACTGGTAACACTAAGGAGACCAGTTTCAAAACCTGAAGAATAGTTCTATGAACCTCCTAGTAGGTAGAACCGTAAGCAGTCATAATTAACGAAATAATCATCATCGGGTTGGAAATTTAACCCCTGGAGAGGAACCAATTATATACATCCCTTAGAAGGGAATTAACAGTTTTAAACTGAAACTTGTCACAACGTCCTGATACCTATACGTCCTGATATTCAATATTACCAAATGTCAGTCTACCTGACTACCAGTCTCAGAAGGAACATTACCGTCGGAGTTGGTTGTTCCACAAAAATTGGCACTACTAAGGCCATCCGAACCTGGTGAACCATGCTGTCCGAATGCATCCGCAAGTACTTTGTCGTGCTGCGCAAGCACACATCCTAATCTTTTATGCAAAGCGTCGTTGGAAGCACAAAGTCTCCCTTTTTCCATTAAACAATGCCAACTCTTGGTCATTACCAATTTCATCTTTTAGCTCCAGGAAGATTTTCTCACATTTTTCTCTTTAACTGCTGATCGTATTACTTGATCCGTTATAATTCCATGTCGGAGTAAACTTAAGGTAACTACTATAATCCATTCAAAGAAAAGAAAGAATTTAATATTCCTCTGAGTCACATGCATCTAACGTTTCTGGTTCATCATTTCACTGAGTTAAATTAACCCTATACTTAGTCTCTGACAATAGTCTCATTACGAGTTCGTCTTGACTCACTGGTCTTATCTTCCGGTAGGTTCTGAGATCATTGTCTTGCTTACTACTTCCTTATATAACTTTATCCAATCATGCTGTCACTTCCCAATGTTTTCACTTTCTAACTGATTCATTCATAAAATGGACATTTTCTTGAATAAAACAACTTCATCAACCTCAATTTGGTTCCATAAATTACAACCTATGACATCTGCCTTCTCATGGCGAATTATTACTGACAATATTCATACTTATTCATTTATCAAATGATATGGCACTTACTGCCTCTTCTCAACTATTCCTAGGGACTCTGCTCCTCGCCTTATATCGATGCCTTTGATAATCATACATCCTTCTAGCACTCTTTTCGTTAATATGAAAGTCTCTAATGATTCTCATCTATTCCCGTATAAGATCTCAAGTAATTCTTCCAATCCGTCTTACTTGCTGGTACTACCTCCAGTAGTCCAGCCACGAATCCAACATGAATCTTCAGTTCTCTTGCTAATAGCTTAGTTCTTTATGCCCACTTTTCTGAGCTCTATACCTTAATCATCTCAGTCTTTCTGGCTACAGCCCTCATTCCTCGAGGGTAAGCTCCTTATCCTAACAAGATTTTCCTTAACTGCTGGAACCTCTTCCGGGTCTCCAGTAGGGTACTCTATTGAATTTACCCGCTGATCTTCAACATATAATAAAGCATCATCGCGCTGCTGCTCGTATGCCTCAAGGTCTGTTGCCTTACTTGTCGATGGGATATCGAGCTAAGTTACTATCAGGATACTTAATAGTTCCCATAAGAGTTTTATAGGTCATCACTACATTAAGTAGTCCGACTATGAACTTGGCAAGAGTTCTTGTTATCTTAGTGAATTTATTATTTTAACGTCGCCTCATCTCTGGGGTTTATAACGTACGCTCTGATACCACTTCTGTAACACCCCTAAATCCGGGGTCAGGGATCTGGTCGTTACCGTCTCAATTCCCATCCACAGTTCAACATAAATATTAAATTACAACCTTGTGACCCAAAACAATAACATAAAACACACCCGTTATAGTCCCAGAGATGAAATCAGAGTAACAACCAAATTTTATTAAACACATTATGAGTTCTTACAACCCAAGAGAATTTTAATATAAATACATACTCTTTGCCATCCATTTACATGAGTCATACTAGACTATATACTTGGTACTGAAAGAATAAATCTATTCTACCAATAGCTTTCTCTTCGGCTCTGGTAGTCTCATCGTCCTCGCCAGCATCGAGTGCGCCTTGTGCGAGTCATCTGGTCTAGCTGTTGTTGTGATATAATAATAAAGCAAGGGTGAGCAATAGCCCACCAATAATAATATTTAACTGAACGATAATATATAACAGTTCAAAAGTATCTTTCAAACCATATGCCATGCATTTACGGAAATGATGCCAGTATAATATGAACGATGAAGTTACCAGGTAACTCAAAATGTAAATATATGAGGGAATATCTGCTATGTCGAAAATAAGCAAGATATTATAAAGAGGAACTTGCAAGGAAAATATTGCAATTCCAGTTACGAATACTTTTCCAGCTCTGCCAACAGTAATCATGTTGCAGGAAATAAATAAGTTTGGATGATGAACCAATGATGGAGTATTCACCGCGCCCGCTGTTCCAATCTTGATGATCAGTCAAGATCGTACAGCTCAAATTAGATTTACTACCGGTAGAAGGAAGAACTGACGGCTTTACTTGTCTACCGCCTTACTAGCTCTCCCAGGCCAACGGTTGGGCCAAAGGGGATGGACCGGCGCTACTCGGCCACTTACACGACTCCTAGTTCCAATAGAATTCATGATTCTGAATGTAACGTTCGTCCCCCTTTCCCCAAGTATAATACTTGTTGATAAGACTCTACAAAGTAGTCGTATCTAGTTGGAAAGGAAAATTCACCAATAACTTCCAAGCTATTGCTTGGTAACGAACATCAACTTGTTCCAACAATCTTACCCCTCGAAAGATGAGAAGGTAAACACAGACTTAATGAGTCCATAGCAACCAAGTTGCGAGTGAAGAGGATAAATTATGACCGGGAAGTCAACAAGATAAATAACATTGCTCAAGTAGGTTCCCCTATAATATGGAAGTTTGAGCGAGCATTTAAATCCTTTTAAGATAGATTTAAATGAAAAAGAAAGAGTTGGGAACCTTTCCTTGATAAAATAGTCGTAAAAAGACTCCGAAATATTTTATATAATATCTGGAGGTGGAAGGTAATCTCCGAATAATATAAATTATTTTAAAAAGAATTTTAAAAGAATTAAATAAATATTCCAAGAATATTTATTTACTCAATAATAATTATGGAATATTATTAACTCATAATATTGCTCGTAAGTAATCCTCGAATGAATATATGGAATTATTTAATAAATAAATCCCTCCTTAAATGAATATTCGAAATAATATTCATTAAATAATTAAGCTCCAATAAATATTTAAAATAGTATTCAATAAATAAGTCAAACCTTAAATGAATATTTGAAAATAATGTTCATTTAATATTTACTCTATTAAATGAATATCCAAATAGCATTCATTTAATAAATAATCTTCTAAATGAATATCCAAATAATATTCATTTAGTAATCAAAACTTTAAAGGAATAATCGAAATAATATTCCTTAAGTAAATAGAACTTCCAATGAATATTTTAAAATAATATTCATTAAGTACATAAAACCTAAAATGAATATTCGAAAGTAATATTCATTTAATAAATAACATTCTAAAGAATATCAAAATAATATTCATTAAATATCAACTCTAAATGAATATTCAAAATTAACATTCATTTATTATCTCTCGACTAAGATATATAATACTCGAATAACATTCCTCGAAATATTTCCAAGTAATTGATACTTTATGGAATATAATAACGTTTAACAATAACCTTCCTCAGATAAATAATAATCTGTCGTTGGAATCCCTCCGGGTTTCCACGACTATCTATAACTCAAAATACCGACTCCCGGTCTATATTTAGAATGAATATCATATGCCCTTCGCTAAGGGTCTTACCAAAACAATCCGGCTTATTACTGATAAATCGTATCTAGTCTATAAGCCAATATCAATTCAGGGAACAAGTATCACAAAAACCAGAGTCACAATATAATTGGAAACCGGCATGCATGCGATGGCATATGTAAAACAGAAATCATATACATATATTATCACAACAACAGGTTCAAAGGTTTGAACACTTGCCTGGTAATTGAGCACGGGTGGGGGTAGTGGTAGGGTGTCCCGAGTCAGCTCGGCGATCTATAATAGTCAAGAAATTCGAGATTAATCACTTAACATTTTTCAAAAGGTTAAGTATTAACTTAAGTCGAAACATGTTTTCGAATTATCCCGTTATACCCCTTTTTAGTGTAACTCTTCTTATTACCGATACGATTTGACATTTGTTCGTCATTAAGACATGTCATCGTACTCACACTTAGTGTATACTTAAGTCGTATAAGTTCTAAATTTGATCGATTACGAACCAAGATTATATCTCGAGTTTTATCGCTCGTTTTCTACGTTATATCCAAAGTTATACTTTTTTTTAAGGGGTTCGTTCGCGTTTAACCTAGATTCAAACATTTTTATAAAATCGAAAAATGATCTGATTCACATGAGGTTTTCTCTCACACCTCCCTTTTTACCTCTAGTATTTAATTACCAAGATTCGCCACTGACTTACGTATTTTACGAGGGTTCATATTTAATTACGAATTCTCGGTTACGGTTTCGAACTACTTTTAGTAAACCGACCGTAACTCCTAAACCGTAAGTCCGTTTCACACGATCTTTATATCAAAACGAAGCTTATAACATGATCTATCCTATCATGGCAGAAAACGAAGCCAAACAGGGAGTTACATGTTCTGTCAAAATCGTTTTCTTAAGGTTAACGAAATTTTGGCATTACGACGGCTATAAATCGAACATTCCAAAAATCATAACAACAATACCAAGCCACACCGGGCATCTAAACAACTTGTAAACATGTTATTCATCTTAACAAGTCCAACAACGTATCAATTTACCAATATGATCATCATATCTCTTAAACTAACTTAATCAACTACATAATCATGCTTAAATGCTTAACATAACATCATAATCATATCTAAGCTAAAACCCACCAAGAACATGCTTGAAACTTAAGATTCAACCAAGGGTTTCAATGGTTATACCTTCCTTGGAGAGTGTACTAGCCTTATAAAACCTTGCATAGTCCTTGTATAACCTTAACCAACCTTAGATCATCCAAACAAATCAAGAGATCAAAGTTAGTTTCTAGAAATCACTATTCACCCTCATCTTCAATGATTTATTTGAAAATGGAAAAAGTGGAGATTGAAGCTAAGATTTCTAGGAGATCATTTTTATGAAATATAGAACTCACCATAAAAATTTGGAGGTCAAACAATGGTTGGAAGCTTGATTTTGCTTCTTGAATTAAGCAAAAATTCGAAGTGGCTCTTTCAAGGGAAAAAACAGGGTGGCTTCTCGAATTTATTTACCCATACAAACGATCTTCAAAAATTATGAAATTAAATCCACAACTTCATCTCCATGTGTAGAAGTTCTGTGAATTTTTTCATGATTTTTAGATGAGTAGAACTAGGTGAAAAAAAATTGCCAAGACCCCTGCCCTGGAAAATGTAAACTGCTGGAAATGGGAGAGAAAAGAGAGAAAAGGGTGGTTGGCTTGCTTGGTTCTCTTGCATTATTGATGTTTTAGGATAATATCTAGCATAAAGGCACTTTAATAAAGTGATTTGCTCATCCCTTGCATCACCTTGGACATGTGTTAGTATTTTGTGGTGAGATGAGGTGTTTTAAGCTAACTAGTTGGTTTGATCTCTAATGGTACTAGTTAGCATTGAAAATATCTTGTCTACTTGACCTTATCCTCTTGCACATGACTATTCCTTGGCTCTCTGCTTGATTCTTTGCCTGGTTATTGCTCAATTTGATTGATCGTTCGGAGGAATATCTCAAAGATTCCTAGTTAGGGTTTTACCGGAAACCTTCTTAATAATTATAATAACATTCTCCATTTTTCTTAATACTTCTCGAATTTAAATTCCCTTAAATAAATCCTCAAGTCTTATAGTGTCCAGGAAAATCTCGGAGAAAATAAAAGTGCTATTTTTCTGAATCCGATGTCGTTTACATACACTTATTTCGCCCCTGGATCATGAATACGAACTCAGAAATCCGTTCTGAATACTTCTATATAGCGTCGTCTAATAATATTCTCAATTACACCAAAATCACTATTCATCCTTATTCTTTACTTATTCATCTAGGGTTGTACAATTGTCCGTATTCTCTTTCGATCGTTCCTTAATCTTTTTACGGAACCACTGGATTAATCGCTATCTATCTGGATGACATGAGAATATTCTCCTGCTTGGAATTGCCATATCTTATTCCCTTAGGAGATAGATTATTCTTACCTATGTTGTCACCCTTTAGCATTCTTCATGACATATAAGTATTTGAATCCATATCCATTCCATTCATTCATTAGAGCTGGTGACCTTGTTGTCAGAATCATTGTTCCTCATTTTATCAGTACTTAATAAAAAGTTTTAATTATATCCAAAATTTGGGGTTCTTACAAAATTCATTGGTAAGCTGATGTTTATCAGTTTCATTTGTTTAATTTAATAAATAGCTTTTAATTTGAATTCCCTTTTCAAGTTTTCTGGACCCAAATGTTCGTTTTGGGAATGGATTGATCCTGAACCAGTTGTCATGAAGATCAAGATCTAGAAAGAAGTTGATGATGTGAAGACTGAGCTGCAAAATTGCATGTCAACGGTTGAAGATCTTCGAAAGGAGGTTCATGTCATATGTGGGAAGTTGTATAATGTTATCATTGTCTTGGTCATTTTCTTTGTTTTTTATTTGATGAAGAATTAATATGTAATGGTGAATTCTAATGTTGGCCGAAGGACATGGATTTGTTGAATTGTTCTAGTTTTAAGCTTCATTATCAAATTTTAAGGTCATTTGGTATGTAGCTTGGATAAATCAAGTTTGTGTTTGTCATTTGTGGTTAATCTGCTATACCAATACTTCATGTCCAGTTGGTCAAATATTTTGCCACACACAAATGTAATAATGTGACAGATCAGTTGGAAATGAGGATCTTGAAAATAGAATACTCTGTTTCAAGAAGGTACTCCTGAAAACAGAGTAGTTTTTAGTCACACAATAATACATTCACTAGTTTTTAGCTTCCTTAAGCGAACAAAGCTCTAACATATGCAGAAAACTCTACTTTTTAGTCACATAAAACTGTAGTGACCATAGGTTATTTCCTATTTAGCCACATCACCGAAACTGACTCTGGTCGTTTCGTAACATTTAGACACAAGAAAGAAGCGTCGTTAGTTATTGTCACACTTCTATCTCTCAAGCATGACTAAAAATTTTGGAATTGGTCAAAGTCAACAAAAAACCATGTTGTTTTATCATATTTGGTCACATATTTAGAACGTGGTTAAATATTGTCACACATTTTTTAAAGGTGTGACTGAATCTTCCAAAAAAAGTGTTTTTGGTCACTCGAAAAACAATTGTGTGGCTAAAACTTGGGATGATGACCTTTATCCACTCATTTTTTCCAAAGTGCCACAGCCCTTACTGTACAAAAGAGTGGTGAAAGCCCAAATTTGACGTAGTGATACTCTTAATCTAATTGATGTTACCCACTCTTATTGGATCGACGTCCTAGTCAAGCCGACAAACAAACTTACTAATAAACCAGGGCAGTGCCTCTGCACTTCCGACCAGGCAGAGTTCCGGTACCATTTATTCTTATCTAAGTTGTCAACCAATTGCATTGTTCATGGCATATAAACATTTGAATCCACATTCATTAAATATTCATTCACTAGAACCATTGTTACACTTATACTCCATTACATAATAAGTGTTTTAATTACTACCAAAAATCTGGGTTCTTATAGTCTCCCCTCCTTAAAATGATTTCATCCCGGAATCAGTTTGAAAACAAATGGGGATATTTCTCAAGCAATGCGCTTTCTAGCTCCCAAGTTGATTCTTCCACGTTGTGGTTCTACCATAAAACTCTGACTAGCTGGATGACCTTGTTTCGGAGCACTTGTTCTTTTTGGTCTATGATTTCCACAGGCTGCCACATAGGTTAGGTCGGGTTGCATATCTACATGCTCATATTCCACAATATGCTTGGCATCCGGATTATATTTCCTCAACATCGAAACATGGAACACATTGTGCACTTGTTGCAGATTTGGGGGTAATGCTAGTTCGTAAGCTAGTTCTCCAATACGTCTTAAGATCTTAAAGGGTCCAATGTATCTAGGACTCAGTTTTCCTTTCTTCCCAAACCTCATTAAACCTTTCCAAGGAGATACCTTTAAAAACACTAGGTCTCCAACTTCATATTCCTTGCCTTTCCGAGCTAAGTCGGCATACCTCTTTTGTCGATCTTGGGCTGCTACCAGCCGTCCTCTAATTAGATCCACTACATCTTTAGTCCGTTGGACCACTTTGGGCCCGAGCATCTTTCGTTCTCCAACTTCATCCCAATACAAGGGAAATCGGCATTTTCTTCCATAAAGGGCCTCGTAAGGCGGCATTCCTATGCTTGAATGAAAACTATTATTGTAGGAGAACTCAATCAATGGCAAGCGATAATCCCAATTTCCTTTAAAGTCTATAGCACAGACCCTCAACATGTCCTCTAGCATTTGGATGGTCCTTTCACTTTGCCCGTCCGTTTGGGGGTGATAGGTTGTGCTCATGTTTAGCCTGGTTCCTACACATTCTTGAAAGCTCCTCCAAAATTTGTAGTTGAATCTAGGATCTCGATCGAATACTATGGTGAATGGGATTCCATGTCGTGCCACTATCTCTTTTAAGTATATATCTACTAGTCACTCGACCGTATACCTTTCATTGATCGGGAGAAAGTGGGCTGACTTCGTTAGTCGGTCTATAATTACCCATATGGCGTCATGATTAGCTCTGGTTCTTGGTAAACCTACTACGAAATCCATGGCTATGTGTCTGGTGCTCTGCTTTCACTCGTTGGCAGGTCAAGCATCTGCTTACCCACTCTGCTACATCCTTTTTCATGTTAGGCCACCAGTAGTATTCTTTAAAATCTCTGTACATCTTGGTACTACCGGGGTGCACTGGGTACCTTGAGTTGTGTCCCTCATATAGAATCTCGTCCTTGAGCTCCTGCACATTTGGGATCCATATCCTGTATGTGTACCTCATGATTCCTTCTTTGTCTCTTTCACACTTAATTTCTTCTCCGGTCATTATTTTTTCCGTTGAGTTCTCTTCTTCCTCCATTATCCATCTTGACATAGTCTAATCTTTTCCAACAATGGGGGTTAGATTCGAATTTCCATTAACCCTTCTTGATCTCCTAGTATCTTGACCTCGATTTCCAACTTCTCGAAGTCTCTCACCAATTCTTTTTCTGAGGTTATCATTTTGAGTTTCTCTTTCCTACTGGGGGCGTCAGCCACCATATTGGCTTTACCCGGGTGATAGCGAATCTCACAATCATAATTCTTGATTAATTCCAGCCATCTTCTCTGGCGCATATTAAGCTCTTTCTGAGTGAAAATGTAGTTGAGGCTCTTATGGTCAGTGTAAATCTCGCAGTTCTCTCCATACAAGTAGTGCCTCCAAATCTTTAAAGCGAAAACTTTGCTGCTAATTCTAGATCGTGAGTGGGATATCGAATCTCATATTCCTTTAGTTTCCTTAACGCATACGCGATTACCTTTCTGTGCTGCATAAGCACGCATCCTAATCTTTTATGTGAAGCATCACTGTAAATTACAAAATCTCCTTTTCCATCAGGCAACGCCAACACTGGGGCCATTACCAACCTCTTCTTCAGCTCTTGGAAACTCTTCTCGCATTTTTCAGTCCATTCAAATTTCTCAGTTTTACGGGTAAGTCGAGTTAACGGGGCTGCGATCTTTGCAAAATCTTGAACAAATTTTCTATAATATCCTGCCAGTCCGATGAAACTCCTTACTTCTGTTGGAGTGGTAGGTCGTTCCCAGATCGAAACTGTATCTATCTTAGAGGGGTCGACCAACACTCCTTCTCTATTGATCACGTGCCCTAAGAATTGAACTTCATTTTTCCAGACCTCACATTTCGAGAATTTGCCATACAGCTGCTCTTTCCTGAGTATTTCTAAAGCTATCCTCAAATGTTCAGCATGTTCTGCCTCTGTCTTTGAGTAGATAAGAATATCATCGATGAAAACTATAACAAACTGGTCCAAATACTCCTTGAACACCCTATTCATTAAATCCATGAAAGCTGTTGGGGCATTGGTCAATCCAAATGACATCACCAGGAACTCATAATGTCCATATCTGGTATGGAATGCAGTTTTTTGATATCTTCAGGTTTAATCTTCAGTTGGTGATATCTAGTCCTCAAGTCAATCTTTGAGAAATACACAGCACCCTTTAGCTGGTCAAACAAATCATCTATTCTGGGTAGCGGGTACTTATTCTTTATGGTTAGCTTATTCAACTCTTGATAGTCGATGCATAAACTCATACTCCCATCCTTCTTCTTAACAAACAACACTGGTGCCCCCCAAGGCGACACACTGGGTCTTATCATACCCTTGTCCAACAATTCGCGTAATTGTTTAGCTAGATCCTTCATTTCTACTGGGGCTAATCGATACGGGGCCTTTAAAACTAGCACCGTCCCCGGGGCTAACTCGGTAGCAAACTCAATTACCCAATCAGATGGTAATCCGGGAAGATCTTGTGGAAACACGTCCTCGAACTCATTAACTACCGGAATGTCTTGTATCTTAGGCACTTCCTTCTGGGTATCTATAACATAAGCTAAATAAGCTTCGTTTCCTTTTCTTAACAATCTTTTGGTTTGCGCCATGATTAGAATGTTCTGGGTCTATCGTATCCCTCGAAACACTATTTCCTTCTTTCCTGGGGTTTTCAACTTAATCTTTTTCCCTTTACAATCTATCTGAGCATTATTGCGAGACAACCAATCCATTCCCAAAATAACATCAAATTCCCCTAGTTTAAAAGGAATCAAATCAACATAGAAATATTGTCCTCCTATCTCTAATTTGCAATCGGGTTGAATCTGACTAACTGGAACGACTTCCTGGTTGGTTATCTCTGCTTGTAAGGAATCTCTTAGTGATTGGGTTTTAAGTTTCAATTTACGAGCAAAATCCCTCGATATAAAAGGCTTAGCTGTTTCAGAATCAAATAAGACGTTTGCACTAACTGAATTAAGAGAAAAGGTACCTGCTATCACGTTCGTGTCTTTCACGGCATCCTGCACTATCATATTAAAAGTTGTAGTAGTTGGTGGCCTATTGGAGGCAGCCTTTCTTGCCCTAGATGCTGCTGGCTTATTTATTGGACAATCTTTCTTCATGTGACCTCGACGTCCGCACTGGAAACAAATGGTGCTTTGGTTGGTACTAGGGATAACTGTGGTACAGAGGTAGCATAGTGGCCTGCCCGTCCACACCTAAAACAGGTTACCGGTTTCTAGTGACATGTACCGGAATGTTTCTTTCCACAAGTTGCACATACGGGTAATGGGGGCCTACAATGGTGGGAGTGGATTGCTCCTGATTGCTTGTCACCCTGGCTCACACTTGCGCTCACAGATTGTTCGACCATGCTCCTTTTAGGTAGGGAAACTATTCCTCGGTTAAACTTATTCAGGGGTTTTCCTCCTACGGAACTTCCGCCCATGCTGGCATGCTTCCTTTTTATTCCCACTGCATCTGCACTCTCTGCTTCCCTCTGCATCTGCACTCTCTGCTTCCATAATTGTTGCTTTCTGCACCAAGGTGGCATAATCTTTAAGCTCTAAGACTGCTACACGATTCTGAATCCATTTCTTCAACCCTTGCTGAAACCTATTCCCTTTCTTCTCCTCGGTATCCACAAACTCTGGCATAAACCTTGATAGCATGGTAAACTTGGCCTCATAATCAGCCACTGACAAATTGTTCAGTTTTAGTTCTAAAAGGTTGAGCTCCATCTTAGTTTTCATAAACCTCGGGAAGTACTTTTCCAGAAACAATTGTTTAAACCTATCCCAGGTCACTATAACATCTGTCTCCATGTTTTTCTTGGTCTCTCACCAGTAATTGGCCTCTCCTTTTAGAAGCTAAGTGGCAAAAATAGTCTTTTGCGCCTCCTCAATGCTTAGAATCTCAAATGACTTTTCCATTTCCTTTATCCAAGCTCTTGCCTCAACTGGGTCAGCTAATTCGTGGAATTCTGGGGGCTTAAGGGACTTAAAGGCCCTGAAAGAGTTTTCCACGATACTGTTGTTTCCCTGGGGTGGTTGGGGGTAACGGTTCAAATTTTGCCTAAGTAGATCCATAAACTAAGCCATGGGGTCTCTATCCTGGTTCTCCCCATCTTGCTCAACTTCAATTTCTTCCCCTTCTACTTCTTCTTTGAATTCTCCAATGAAAAAGGTTTCGTCTGCTATCCCATACTGGGAATCCTCTTGCTCATTATAATCCTCATCTTGTGCTTCATCGTATTCGGGATCTTCCCTATGTTGATTGTGACTTTCTTGATGGGTAGACTCATGGGGGTTAGCCCTAGTTCCCATTCTTCGTGGAGGCATCTTACTGAAAATTTGGACAATTACACAATAGGCTAATTCACTTGTTTTAAAGATTCCTCCTTACAAAATTGTTACATATTTGGATTTAGGATCCCACAGTTCTATATTTCATGGCAGCTTAATCGAAAAATAGTACTTGCAGAAAGTAATCTAATAAACATGTGATCGCGTCACAACAGAACTGAAATGACTGAAAGGAAACAAATATATACATGGTACTGAAAGATACATCATCTGAGTCACATCGACAGTTTAGAAGTACAACCATCCTAACAACATCTAGTCAAAAGTGAAATACATGGTCTATCCGTATAGTCAGTAAAAGGGAAACTAAATAAAATGAAACTACCCTACAAAAGTTGGCACTACTATGTCTGCACATGACTAGAAGACTAGACTACTACATCACTGTCTCTAAAATCAGCTACCGGTGGAGCCCAAAGTCCTAACCCTCATCATAGCAATGCGGAAGATCTCCTCAGCATCTATCCTGGATACCATGCCATGTCCATCGGTAGGTAAAGTCCGGACCCTCATCCGGTCCCTCAGCTCAACACGGGTCACTGCCCTATGCATCTCTCGAGATCTAGCACGCCTCCCGCCACCCTGGCATCCCAATCTAGCAACTCTCTCAGCTACAAGCTCTACCCTGGACTTTGCTAACCTGGCCTCAGCCACTGATAAATCTATAAAAAGTCTGCTCACAACCCCGTTATGCACACACACTGGTATCCCCTCTATCAGAATATGAAATGGGGTAGATGGCTGCTGGAGGTGCGGCCTCTGCCTGCTGCGGCTCAGGGGTTAGCTCCTCAAACTCCTCAGAAAAAGGGCTCACAAGCAAAGGTGGTAGGGTAGGGACCCTCTCAGTAGAGAGTGGTGGTACACGAAGTCCTGAACTCCCAAGAGCATCATCAACTGGCTCATCAATATCTCCCTCAGTACCCTCATCCACTGCCTGCTCTAAAACCGCATCCATAACCTGCTCAGCAGTCATGTCGGTGTCCTCCTCCATAACCCTAACATCATATATCGCCTGAATCTCCTCTGGATCCTCATCATCAGACTCCTCACTAATAACCTCGGTATCCTCAGCTATCAGGACCCCCTCCGGGTCCTCCTCCTTATACTCAACGACCTCTATATCCTCGGCTGCCTGGATCTCCTCCGGGTCCTCCTCCCCGGAATCCTCATCTCCTAGACACTCATAATATGGATCTGTGGTCCTGAACAAGTCATCATAATCAACCACCGCCCTATCCTCGGTGGCCTGGATCGGAGATGTCACTCGCCTACACAATATGAACTATGTTACTATCATGATACTTAAAAGTTCTGGTAAAGGTTTTAGGTGAACTTGGAAAGAGTTCTTATTATCTTAGTGAATTTTTTATTATATACCGTCGCATCACACTACAAGAAAAACACGATCCTACAACACATTTTCACCGTTGTCTGAGCTCCGTTTTTTTCGTTGTCTATCCGGCAGTTGTCTGTTTGAAAGCAGACAACAGTTATTTACCCGATGCGTAGAAGACGGTAACGCAACAGTTTTAAATTGTTGTTAAAAATTAAGTAACACAACCATTCCACAGCCGTTGTCCAACAGCTTTCAAGACAACGCACCATTTTTTGAACGTCGTTGTATAACACCTAAAAACAACAACGCTATGTTTAAAAACCATTGTCTGAAATGAAGTCAGTCAAGTGTTTTAAAAATAACAATTGTTGTTGTTCGTGGGTTAAGACAATGGTTCCTTAAATAGAAAGAGTTGAAAGAACTCTAACACTACAACATATAAATATGTTTTCCGTTGTGAAGAGTCTCTATATACAATGGTTTTCACTACTAGAAAAAAGCTAAGAGACATCGGTTTCTGGCCGATGTCTGAACGTCTTTTTGACATCGGTTCCTGTGCATTATTCCGTTGTCTGAACATATATTGGACATCGATTCTCTAATAAAAATTCGTTGTCTATACATGACATTGATTTTGTTTTAAAAAACTAATGTTTTTACTAATATTTCACATCAATTTAATACACTCTTTACACACTATAATTACCAAAACTAAATCACACTAGAAAGTAAGTAAAACTGATGTTTTCATTAACGAAATAAATCTAACATTCTTACATCATTGAGTAAAACTAAAGTGGCTTGCTCTACATGAGCCTATATACAAAAACCAAACTTGCATTACATTATCTGAAAACTAAACAACTAAAACTAGCAAAACAATTTTGAAAACAAGCCAAAAAGTAATGTATCCATGTATCCTGAGTATCATTTTTCTCTTTCTATGTCAATTTAACCCAAAATTTAACCTTCACATATGGACCTTGTGGAAGTAGAGCTGCTCGTATCTCTCACCATAATAGCCTCCTCTGTTAGAAATTTTCTGATAATTTCAATTAACTGGGACCCTTGCATTACCAATCTGCAAGTAATCACAAGATGTTAATTCGTACATGAAATAATCCAAAAATGCCATAGACTATATATTGGATATGCACAAAACATATAAGATCAAGAAAGGCAAATACCATTACGAGGAGATCGGCTTCCAGAGAACTCTGATGAAATAATACCAGACAGAGAATCATAGCCCAGGTATACCTTGCTATTAACCAAATGAAAAAAAAGGATCATCATATAGAAAAAAAGACCAAAGCAGATCAAGTGCAAGAGAGATGGCTTGCCTAATCTAGTTGCCACTAGTATTGCAGAGGCACTTTCATACAAAACTGGTTGCGAAGACGGCACAAATTCCACAACATTGACAGCTAGTTCATGCCATGGAAGCAGTAGCCTTTGATGCTAAGGAAGTAAAACTGATTTGCTTCTGTGAGATTGTAAACATCGCGGCCACCCCTTGTAATATTTTTGATGAAGCCTTTGTCAGTACAATGCTGATAGCTTGTTTGGTTCACCTCTAGCACATTGTATATGTGCTTGTAAAATCCAAAATCTAAAGGGTATTGACAATAGTAATTATGGAGTCCAAGAAGCAACATTAAGAATTTGAATCACTTGAAACCTTATCAGTTAACATCATTAAACATGTTTTCCATTGAAGTTTTTTATTGTAGATTCAAAACATTTAAATCAAATCGTAGCTAATAAACACTTATCCTTTTTTTCTTATTGCATTATAAATCAAACCGAGCATCGTATCAAATAATTTATAACTTCATGTAGATTTTGTACTGTAATAAAATGAACAAGTATCACACCACAAATTGTGGCCCACAATAAAATCATGTATGTATTAGCTCAAAAAACAAAGTCCATTGTAATTATGAATGAATGAAGGCAAACAAGTTAGATACAAAGAGAGTGAGATAATTACAGAGCCGGTCACCTACCTAGAAAGTCTGATTCATTGCCCATTCCGTGTAGTTTACATTTTGAGTCCACCCACGTTTCCATATACTTCAGACAACAGGTATCTTCAAGTTTTCAACCTCAATTAAACTAATTCAAATAGGGTCAATTTTATCAGAACCCTAAAATTGACATTTGGGGAAAACAGGAGATTAATACAAAGCAAGTTGCAGTTAGCAAGTAAAGCGATGATAAACAGAGTGAAAAAGAGAGTGAAAAGAGATCAAAATTAGGGTTCTTAACGGAGGTGAGGTGAGATGAGAGAGACATGGGTGAGGTAGAGAGAAAGAGGAGAGAAAGAGGGGGTGAGGTTTTGTTTAATTTGTTAGACAGTTAGAGAACACCCAAATCCATATACTGAAACTCTAACAGTTAGAGATGAAGTACCTTAACAAAATTTCGAAATCAGAAGCCATAGATTGAAATCTCCAAATGTAAAGCCCTAAAATCACCTGTAAAATCAAAATAATTACATATAATTCAAGAGTAATTAATCGAAGCCAAGAAAAATTGTAATGGATTACCAAGAAATCAAGTGTAATCGAGCTTTTAATTTGATGTAATTGAGTGAAATCAAGTGGGTTTAGAGCAGCAGTGGTTAATCGAGTGAGTTTAGAAAGGGAAAGGCGGAGAGTGTTTGGTGAAAAGAAAGGGGGGAAAGAGGGAGAATGAGAGAGAGAGGGAGAGACGGAGATTGAGGGAGAGACAGAGAGAGAGATTGAAGGAGATAGAGATTGACAATATTCAGTCGTTAACAAGTTTAAAATATGTGGACAAGAGAATGTTCGGGGGAGATAAGGGGGAGAGGGGGAAATGAAATGCTCAAAATTTTGGGGATGGGGGGAATTTATCCGCCATTAACATTTTCGGTTTTTCAATGTAATGTTTTATTTCATTTTTTAATTTTTAAAATAATTGGTAAAAATTATGATTTTCTTTTAATTTAGTAAGAATTTATTTGATTTCAATTTTAAAATTTTAAATATTACATAAATGTATATACTCATTTTTTAATACAGAAATATTCCAAAATTAGACTAGTTTGACCAAATAGTAATTTTGATAGCTGACCATTAAAATATGAAACAAGAATAATTTGATATTTTCTAAATTTTTTTCACATCACTAAATTCAATATATAATATCATCCGTACGGTTGGATCATCGAAAAAAGATTTTAAAAAAATGGAGTACGTTCAATCGGGACGAGACTAGTTAGAAGGAGTAGTAGTACTTTTGGAGGATTTATATTATAAACTCATACGAGAATAATTTTAAATATTTTTATTTGCACATCACTAAAATCAATATATAACATCATCTGTACGGTTGGATCATAAAAAAAAGATTTTAAAAAAATAGATTATGTTCAGTCGGGACGAGACTAGTTAGAAGAAGTAGTACTTTTGGTGAGTTTTATTATAAACTCATACAAGAATAATTTTAAATTTGAATTTTGTTTGCACATCAATATATTCAATATATATTATCATCCGTACGGTTGGATCGTCGAAAAACGAATTTAGTACGGAGTTATTCCAAAAATGGACTAGTTTGACCAAATAGTACTTTTGATAGTTGACCATTAAAATATCAAACAAGAATAGTTTGATATTTTCTAAAAAAAAATTCACATCACTATATTCAATATATAATATCATCCGTACGGTTGGATCATCGAAAAAAGATTTTAAAAAATAGAGTACGTTCAATCGGGACGAGACTAGTTAGAAAGAGTAGTACTTTTGAAGTATTTATATTATAAACTCATACGAGAATAATTTTAAATATTTTATTTTTTTTTGCACATCACTAAAATCAATATATAACATCATCTATACGGTTGGATCATAGAAAAAAGATTTTAAAAAAATAGATTATGTTCAGTCGGGACGAGACTAGTTAGAAGTAGTACATTTGGTGAGCTTTTATTATAAACTCATACAAGAATAATTTCAAATATTTTAAATTTTTTTTTGCACATCACTAAAATCAATATATAACATCATACGTACGGTTGGATCATAGAAAAAAGATTTTAAAAAAATAGATTATGTTCAGTCGGGACGAGACTAGTTAGAAGAAGTAGTACTTTTGGTGAGTTTTTATTATAAACTCATACAAGAATAATTTTAAATATTTTAATTTTTTTTGCACATCAATATATTCAATATATATTATCATCCGTACGGTTTGATCGTTAAAAAAAAGAATTTAATACGGAGTTATTCCAAAATTAGACTAGTTTGACCAAATCGTACTTTTGATAGTTGACCATTAAAATATCAAACAAGAATAATTTGATATTTTCTAATTTTTTTTTTCACATCACTATATTCAATATATAATATCATCTGTACGGTTGGACCATCGAAAAAAGATTTTAAAAAAATAGAGTACGTTCAATCGAGACGAGACTAGTTAGAAGGAGTAGTACTTTTGGAGTATTTATATTATTAACTCATACGCGAATAATTTTAAATATTTTAATTTTTTTGCGCATCAATATATTCAATATATAACATCATCCGTACGGTTGGATCATAGAAAAAAGATTTATAAAAAATAGATTATGTGTAGTCGGGACGAGACTAGTTATAGTGATCAGTAGTACTTTTGGGATGTTTATGTTATAGAATCATAAAAGATTAATTTGAGATTTTTTAGATTTTTGGACACGTCACTAAAATCATTAGATATTATCATCCGTATGGTCAAATTTGATCGTCGAAATGGACTTCATCTTCGCATTCGTTGTGAATATTAAAATATAAACTGTTAGTCAACGGTTTAGACGAACAAACCATTGTGTGACGCCAAAGAGTACAAGTGTTATTTTCTGAAAGGCTTGTATGAATGTGTTGAAGACAACAGTTTAATATACAAACCCGTTGTCTAAACATATTTATTTTTTCCTTAATCTAACGGCTAATATCTCATCTTATTTCTATCAAGGGCTCTTATTTCGCCACCTCAGCAATCCAGGTGAAAAATTTTCCACCAATCACGTGTTGTCATACAGACAACGGGATATTAATAAAAACTGTTGTTGTGCTTAACTATCACACAACATTTTTTTTATCAGAAAACCGTTGTCTAAATGTTTTAAAATTTCCCACCAAATCCAATTGAAAATTTTCATTATTTCCCACCAAATTGAATTCAAATTATTTTATTATTTCCAACCAAAAATTTCATTATTTCCCACCCAATTCAATTCAAATTTTTCGGTAGTTCAGATAACAGTTTCATAAAACCATTGTCTGATGTTCCATACAATAACACTTCCAATAAACTGTTGTCTAACTTACACCACGGCTTTGTCTAAAAGCGTTGTCTGAAGATAATATGAAGTTGTCTACATACAACAGTGCTACACACTTGTATGAAAAGGTTCACACAACACATATATTCTAGAACTGTTGTCTGATTTTATCAGAGCATACCGCTCAGACAATGGTTGCAAAACTGTTGTCATAGAAAGACTCCGACAACACTTTTACGAGGACAAAACATTCACCGTTGTTTATTTTTTCGGGACAACGGTTATTTGTTTAACTGTTGTGTGAAAGGTGTTGTCTGATTGAGTTTTTCTTGTAGTGTCATCTCTTGGGATATATAACTCTCGCTCTGATACCATTTCTATAACAGACTCAGATCCGGGGTCGGGGACCTGGTCGTTACGGTCTCAATTCCATCAATAATACGTGAACTTCAATCCAAATAAATAAACAGCATACTATGACCCCGCAATAATATCACATCACACACAACAAGTTATAGTCCCAGAGATGAAATTGAAATAAGTCTTTTAATTATAGGATCCACGAATATAAGTTATTACAACCCAAAATGATTACAACATAAGTTAAAAGTTCTTGCCGTTGATTAACATTAATTATACAAATAATTAAGGCTGAGAACAAAAGATGTCAGTCTACCTCAGCAATGGTAGCAACAATATCAACGGGTAGTCCTACGACTGGAGTCACCTGCTTGTGCCGAGTGTGCCTTACGCGGGCCATCAAACCTAGCTGTTGTTATGATATAAATAATAAAGTAAGGGTGAGCAATAGCCCACCAACCATAAAGTATACTGAACAATAATACATATAACAGTTCAAAAGTATTTTTTTTGAAACCATATGCCATGTATTAACGAACATAGTGCCAGTATAATATAAACGATGAAGTTACGAGGTATTTTAGAGTACTTTTAGTTCTGAAAAGTTTTCAAACCCTATCAGCATGAGTGATACTTCTTGTTGCAGAAAATAAATAGATTTGGATGATGAACCAATGCTGGAGTATGCCGGATAACACCACCTTACAATGATTAGTCGCGGGTCGTGCATCTCAAAACTTGTTTCTCTACATGTAGAAGGAGGAACATATGGACACCACCATACGCCGGATCTCCCTAGCCATCTTTGGGCTTAGTCGGGGCCGGTGCCACTCGAACCCTATTTCCAGGATGGACTATCCCACATCCTCTAACACCAGTTTCGATGATGGACTGTCCCACAGCCTCTTACGCATTATACAAATACTCCTAGTTCGAATAAATCCATGACTCTGAAACGTAAAGCTCGTCCCCCTTTCCCCAAGTGTAATACTTGTTGATAGGATTCCACAAAGTAGTCGTATCTAGTTAGATAGGAAAATTCACCAATATTTCTCAAGCAGTTGCTTTTTAATGGATATCGACTTCTTCCAACAATCTTACCCCTCGAACGATGAGGGAGTAACACAGAGATCGTCTTGATAAATAACAACCAAGTTGCGAGTGAAAAGAATAGTTTTAAAAGATTTATGACCGGGAAGTCAAACAATTAAATAACAGCTCTCAAGTAAGGTTCCCTTATAATTTGGAAGATAGATTCGAATGAAGAATGGAGTTTTTGAGAACCTTCCTTGATAAAAATAATAATAGTAAGACTCAGAAATAATTTACATAGTATTTGAAGGTCAAGGATAATTTTTGAATAAAGCGAATTATTTTTAGAAGTAGTTAAAAGAGTTAAATAAATATTCAAGGAATATTTATTACATAAATATTTTCAGAATATTCTTAATATAAACTATTGCTCATATTTAACCCTCGAATGAGTATATAAAATATTCATGAAATAAATAATTCCTCGAATGAATATTCTAAATAATATTAAATAAATAAGTAAGATCTCAAATGGGTTCACTACACCACAAATGGTCTATGGCAACACCAAAAAAAAGTGTTAAAAATGCTGAAAAATGTTACCATTGGATTTAAGGCAACACTTTTGTCAATTTTGCAGGTGTTGGGAATTTGCATGTGGGCTTAGAGGTTAAGCCAACATATTTTGTCAAAACTATGGCAACATCAATGTGATGTTGCCTTAGGAACTTATGCCAACATTTCATGCAAATAGCAACACTTTTTCCGGTGTTGGCATAAAGTCTATTCCAACATCTTTATCCCTCTACAGCAACATCGATTGATATAACAGTTCACATTTTTGCCAACATCCTAACATGTTATAGTAACACTTTTTAGTTTACATTGTTCAAGTATTGGCAACATTTTTATAGGCTATGGCAACATTTTAGTAAAAAAAAATTAACAGCATGCTAAGTTCAAAGTCATAGTTCCAACTGTTGGTAAACTGATCAAACATACATAAATTATCCATACAAACTGATCAAACATACATAAATTATCCATACAAACTGTTGGCAACATACATAAACAAACCAAAGTCATAGTTCCAGCAGCTAAGTTCATAATTAAGCACCTAAGTTCATAATGTCTCAAAAGATACTATCTAGACACAAGCATCAAGAAGCTAGCTAGACACAAGCATCAAGAAGCTAGCTAGACACAAGCATCAGTGTCGGGACTTGCATCACCATTTTTAGGTGGCTCCATCAGTGTCGCAATTTAATCCCGAATCTTCTTCTCCACTTTTTCATGCATCTCCTGCATCACCATTTCTCGAACCTTCTTCTCCACTTTTTCATCCATCTCCTGCGCAATTTGATCCCGAATCTTTTCAGTCAAACTTGCCAAGTGCTGATCTGAGATAGTTGCAGCTCGTGTTGCCAATTTTCCCTTTGCCTTTTTCCGGATAAGTCTCCCTACTAAATAAGATCGGCTGTGTTCTTTGCCACCATAAACAAGCTTATTAGCCTCCTCCACATTTCCCTCATCAAGAACTTTCTGAACATCTTCCTGTAAAAAGAAAAGTTAATACAATAAATAATAATGCATAAACAATGCAGAAAAGAACTTTAATTACTAAAACAAAACTTACAATCTTCTTTGTAACCACATCAGTGGGTAACTTATACTCTCTTGTTTCCTCTCTTTTTCGTGTTTTAATGTAAATATTAGCGTCTGATACAGGTGCCGGTGGTTCATCAGGTTTAGCAATAGCAAGCTGCTCCCTCTCAATCACCTTGCATAAAGTAGTAATAGATGTTTAGTATTGATTTTCCTTATATAAACATGTCAATAGAAACAGAACAGAGTACAATAGAAACAGAAAAATGTATAAAATGCAAAAAAATGCAGGGGTCCATTTTTGATAACGCAGACCTACTGAAAACTTTGTCACCAGGCACAACCTTTCCATTTTAATGTTACTGAGCTGTTGCACTTCTCTCATTGCTCCAATTGAATCATATCAAGGAATACAAAGCTACTACTTGAATATTTATGTCTTTATGTATCAGTGAGTTGTGCGAAATAACACCAAGAACTGAAAACTATATATTTCTACTTCACATCTGGCCACTGATTTAGCTAAGATGTATTTGCACACTAAAGAACTAGACAAAACATCTTTATTAACATAATTCCAACACTACATCAGAATATAATTTCAGATTGCTCTGCTCCTTCGCGTCATTACTCCATCACATTCTTAGGATTTAAATAATTATACACATGTTCTATACCTTAAACTAGTGCAGTCACAACATCTAGTGCAGTCAAACTACATAGCATCTCGGATAAATCTATACCTTAAAAAGAGGAACCTCTATAATATTGTGAGTTTATAAAAAATGTTCACTTACCATTTTATGGCAGATTTGGGCGAAACTATTAGGCCCAGCAGTATGAGTTTCTATTATCTTGCTTCGAGCTACAACATTTTTTCTGGCTCTCTCCTACAAAGGACAAAATATAGCAAATGCATAAACCGGGTGATTACTAAACTGACAGATTTGGTTAATTACTAAACAAATTTATTACCTGGACTTTTTCATCAGCCCAATAGTTTAAGAGGATCTTAAAGTCTGTCAAAGGAATGTTCCTTGGCCTATTCTGCAGCCTCTGCTCATCATTAGGATACTTAGTGTAATGATATTTCTTGACTGTAGCTTTGTGTGTCCTAAACTGATCACACATCGTTGTCATTACATGCTGATAACCCTCCTCTCCAATGATGTACTTGTCCTAAAAAAATGCAAACCAATAATTGTCAAATATTTACAAGTAAAGACAACATTAGCATGTCAAATATGGATAAGTAATTAAACACAAAAAAAAAATTGTTACCTTGACATACTGCCATAAGATACCTTTTTCAGGAACTTCATTCCAACTACGGCATGTTAAAGATACAAAATCCCTTACCACAGTTCCCAGAAAATTGCTAAACTCACGTAACAAGTGATCATCATCATCTGATATATGTTGGCCATCTTCCGATAGCTTGATCTCTGGCTTCTCACCTCTTGTATGGATAGTAGACAATTTTGACTTCCCTCGAACCTTTCTCTTTTTGGCTCCTAGAGGTGCATCTGATGTATAACATCAAATCAAGATTAAAATGACTCAATGCATTCTTTTAGAAAGATCAATAGCTATATCAGTTCGAAATTACCCTGATTCTCCATTTCAGCCATTTCAGCCTGGGACTGTGACTGTAGGTTCTCCATTTCAGCCTGCTTTTCAAGCTCACGTAACTCCAAGTATGCAGCCATTGAACCAGGAGCATTGTTTTTGAGTAACTTGAGCTTCTCAATTGTAGGAACTTCTGATGCATCATTTGCCTACAAAATGAAATTGGATAATAAGTCATAGCAGGAGAAAGTGGTAAACAAATTAACAAATAGTACCAAATTTACAGACCTCAACATCAACTGTGTTCACTTGCTTATAAGATGGAAGTGACATTTTAGATGCTCGGGAACGAGTTCTCGGGCCATCAGTCACCACAACTCTCTTGCCTTTTTTCTTCTGCTAAAACAATATATACATCAGCATCAACAGTAAATAACTACTAATTAATATAATCAGACTTGGTTATATAATTTACCTTTGACGAAACAATACCCACATCAGCATTACTTTCTCGGTCTGCTTCATTTTCCGGCTCCTTGCTTAAACCAAGTTCCCTTAGTTTTAGTTTATTTTCCTCAACTCTCTTGTTTCTACGCATTTCATACTCATTTACGCCACCTTCCAGAACTTCACCACCTCCTTCCGCCAAGTTCTCATTTTCAGCAGGCTTCTTCTCGAATCTTTTCAAATACTCCCCCAATCCTATTTTTCCATCATCTGAATCTTCAGCAGGCTGCGCCAACTCCGCCATGGAACTAGGTTGCATTTTCTTGACTGAGTTGATCATCCTTCGTTGCTTCTCCTGATAATCTTTTATAGTCACAAACTGACGCTTTTTTGGATTACACTCTTTGGCTTGAACAGGGCTTTTTTTGGGCCTTACAATAACGTGAGGTTGCATTTGTGGCATTGGCTCTATCGTGCGGTCAACATTGCAGTCAATGAACAAGTTCAAATCATCAGTCTCGCTTGTTATAATAGCCTCATTCATATCAGCATCATTTTTCACCAAAACCCAACCATCATTCTCGTTTCTCACATATACTCCACCAATCTCTTTATAGCCAAGGTCTTTGACCCACTCCATGAATTCTGAAAATGAGAACCTGTCAAGATCCATGTCCTCGTAAGTCTGTACTAATCCGCCAAGATACTTGTCTTTGTTGAACTCCCCATTATGGTGTACCCGGAAAGTCAAAGTGTTGTCTGCCATCCTGTAATTACAAGATTGAAAATACAATTACTTCATATTACATAAAAAACAAGTACTGTAATATTTAAAGGCACTACGAATATGAATATTTAAAGGCAGACAATTGACTAAGACATATTTAACACAAAAAACACAAGTCATTAATTTAAAATCTTTTACATAATTATATAAGCTAATTACTCACTAACGTATGTCTTCAATGGGGCATAGTTTTGTTGGAACATCATCTCTGAACCAGTTAACTTCATGATCTTGATTTTTTATTAATGAATGAAAGCTCGTGTCATGTGTAAACTGCCCATTCATGTCATCTTCGGGTGAATTGTTCTCATTGTGTGGATCAGAGAACTCTGCTGACAACCTCTTGATAGGATAATGATAATGGTTTTCAACTGGATCTTGAATGTAAAAAACTTGTTGGACGTGTGTTGACATAACAAAATTATCATTCTTTTGACATACCCTGTTAAAGTTGACTCGAGTAAAACCTAACGAATCCTTATCATCAACATACCAGGTGCATCTAAACAAAACAAATTTAAAAGACCCCCAATAGTCAAGCTCAATTATTTCTTCAACAGAACCATAATAACTAACATGCCCAACTATTGGGTTTTGGTCCTTCGAACTACCGAAACTAGTGGTTAAGGCTTTTAAATAAACACCACTATTTTGTGTGGTACACTTATTATCTCTAATTTTCGTATGGAACCTATACCCATTTACAACATAACCACTAAACTGCTTAGCTGATCGATTAGGCCCCCTTGCTAATGATGCTACTTCACTTGACACATCCTCTTCTTTTTGAATTTCATTCTTAAACCACTCGCATAGTTCATCAGTGTGTGTTCTCTCTCTTTTAAACTTTCTGCACTTTGCATTTTTGTCGAATAATGCACGATGTTTCCTACAATTAGAGACAATTATAATGTCAATTTACTTAGGTTAACAAAATATGTAATTTAGTAAATACTAAATAGACAGGTTATAAACTAGGAATCTAGGACTTACTGAATTAGCTCTTCTACTTTCTTGTCATCATAATTAAATAGGATGTATCGATGAGCTTTTTTCCACGTATCTTCAGCCAAATGAATAGGTTTCCCTATTTTGTTCTTCCCTGGACCAATAGGACATCCACCAGTTTCTACATTTGTCACTGCAGATTCATTCGACCACGTATTTTCGTTACCACCTAGGAATCTTGCACAAAATGTTAGACATTCATCTGCCAAGTAGCCCTCTGCTATAGACCCCTCTGGCTTACTCTTATTACGGACATATCTTTTTAATTTACCTAGGTACCGCTCAATTGAGTACATCCATCTTTGGTGGACTGGTCCGCCAAGTTCAATTTCATTGCACAAATGTACTGGTAAGTGAACCATGATATCAAAGAATGCTTGTGTAAAAATCATTTCAAATTGGCAGAGTATTTCAATAATTTCCTGCTGCAACTTAGGTATATCCTCCTTCTCAATTACCCTGGAGCATATATTTCTAAGAAATTCACCAAGTCTTATTAACGGGACTGCAACCTCGGGCTTCAATGATTTTTTTACAGCAATTTGTAACAGGTACTGCATAATAATATGCGCATCATGACTCTTGTACCCCATAACTTTCCTATCTTGGACACATCTGCTAATATTAGAAGCAAATCCATATGGTAACTTGGCATTTTGTAATACTGAACAAAATATATCTTTCTCTTTGTTCGTCATGTCAAAGTTTGCCGCCATGATTTCGAGGTGCTTTCCATCACTGGAGGGAATAGGATGAAGGACCTTCCTAATACCCAATTCTTGCAAATCTAATCGAGCATTTACATGATCTTTTGTCTTGCCACTAATATTTAACAAAGTGCCAAGAATACTATCACATATATTCTTTTCTATATGCATGACGTCAAGGTTATGCCGTATTAAATTTTCACTCCAATATGGTAAGTCAAAAAATATCGACTTCTTATTCCAAGGGTTGACATCGCAACTAACTTTCCGCTTTCCTATCCCTTTACCAAAATTATTCTTATAACCCTCCAACAAATTTTTGATCATGCTCCCTGATAAAACTGCCGGGGCCTGGCCAAACTCAACTTGACCATTAAATCTTTTTTTTTCCGATCTCCACTTATGATTGGGATCTAGGAATCGTCGATGGTTCATATAGCACACTTTCCTACTATGTTTTAGATACGTTGACGATGTCTCGTAATTGCAGATAGGGCAAGCTAGGTACCCTTTGGTACTCCAACCCGACAACATTGCATAACCGGGAAAATAACTTATCGTCCACAACACCCCTGCCCGTAAAATAAAATTTTCATCCGTCGAAGCATCATAAGTTTCAACTCCTACATCCCATAACTCTTTCAACTCCTCGATCAAAGGCTGCATGTAGACATCAATGTTGTTTCCAGGATCATTTGGACCTGGTATAAGTGTGGACAGCATCAAATTTTCCGGTTTCATATTTAGCCAGGGAGGTAGGTTGTAGTTGACCACTATAATTGGCCATGTGCTATGATTACTACTCATTGCTCGAAATGGATTGAACCCATCCGAAGCTATACCCAATCTGACATTTCGATTTTCTGACGAAAATAATGGATACTTGGCATCCATCGTCTTCCAAGCTAAGGCATCAGCCGGATGCCTTAACTTTCCGTCCTTTTTTCGATCTACTGCATGCCAGGTCATTAGCTTTGAGAAATCTTTGCACATATACATTCGTTGCAGCCTTGGTCTTAAAGGAAAATATCTCATTACTTTCGCCGGAATTTTGCTTTTGTTGTCTACTTCTTTCGTAACTCTCCACCTTGAGACGCCACAAGTTTTGCAGGAGACTTCATTCTTATTTTGACCCCAATATAACATGCAGTCATTAGGACATGAATGTATTTTTTCGTAGCCAAGCCCTAAATCCTTAATGACGTTTTTAGCGGAATTAAAAGAAACAGGTACTTCAACATACGGAAATGCCTCTTTTAATATTTGTAATATTTCACCGAACGCGGACTCGGTTACTCCATTAAGGCATTTCCAATGGTAAAGTCTGACAAGAAAACTTAGCCTAGAAAATTTTTTAGAACCAGGATATAAGGGCTTTTTCCGTTTTCAAGACCGCGAAAAAATTTACTTGCATCTTCATTCGGTCCCCTATTTGCGTAAGTAACATTCAACATCTGGTCCAGATTATCTTCAAACCCGATATTTTCTTCACAGTCCATCATATTAGCATCACCCTTCAAATTCGAGACATCATAAATCCAGCTTGCTACTTCCAGGTAAGGACCCTTGCAAATAATGTGATTATAAACATCTTCTGGGCCCCACCACAACTTACTTTTACATCGACAACAAGGACATTTTAATTCATTTTCGATGGAAAAATTAAGCATGGCATTTTTGACAAACTGTTTGGCCCCTTTCATAAACTCTTCACTGGATCTTGGAAGATCTATCCACATCTGGCCTTTATGATTCATAACTACAGTTAAAACATTGCGAAAATGATTACAACCTCTAGTTCTTTTTAATTTTATACCTAACAAACATATATATATATATATATATATATATATATATATTATATATGCGCTTAAATATATAGTATGTCCAGCCTAATTCCTAAACCTGAATTCTCAATCAATTATCACTCATATCAGTACCTATATTGTGTCTATTTTAACGTTTCGTAAAATAATCTAATTGTGTCTATCTATTTAATACATGTATAACCATACAACACATCCATACACGATCTACAATTCTCTTAACCTCTTCCGCTAAAATGCACACACACATCGAGACATAAACCATCACGTTCCGTATCAAACTGATTCCAAAATTACTTAACATTCGGTATCACTGGAATTTGGAACAGAAATAATTCGAAACTAATTAACTAAATAAAGATTTCACAATTAAGACATGCATATGAAAAGCAGGAAAAGCATTCGAAACTAATTAACTAAATAAAGATTTCACAATTAACTAATATGTGAATCTTAACATATGAAAAGCAGGAAACCCCCAATTAAGACATGCATAAGAAACCCCCAATTACACATGCATAAGAAACCCTCCAGAAAATCCTAAATTAAAAACCCCCAAACTTATAATTCATATACTATACACATACATTACAAAACCCTAATTAAAAAACTCCCAAAAATTAGGGTTCATGAAACCCCAAAATTAAAATTAGGGTTTATGAAACATACCTTACGAATCAACTGAGAGAGATGGCGGAGATGTACAACGGAGAGAGATGAGCACCGGAGATGTAAACGGAGAGATCGATGAGCACCGGAGGGAGAGATCGATGAGAGACAGCGGAGAGAGATGAGTGAGAGACGAGATGAGAGTGTAAACGGAGAGAGATGAGCACCGGAGATGTAAACGGAGAGATCGATGAGCACCGGAGGGAGAGATCGATGAGAGACAGCGGAGAGAGATGAGTGAGATTTCTTTTTATTTTTGTTTTGATTTCTAATTTTGTTTTATTGAGTGAGAGATGAGAGTGTCTGGAGAGCGGGGGTTTTTTTGGGCTAACAGCGGGCAATTCAATTTTTTGTCAAAATTTTAGCGGGCATATTCAGTAAAAGAGGCAACATTTTTAAGGTGTCTAAGGCAACACCAACTATGTGTTGGCATTGAGGACTAAAAGTATATCTAAGGCAACATGAAGGGCAACATCCGGTTATGATGTTGGCTTATATCTAATTTATTGAATTTTTAGCATCTAAGGCAACATTTAACGTGGCAACATCGGTTTTCAGTGTTGGCAAAGACCATTTGTGGTGTAGTGGTTTTCAGAATAATATACCTTACAGAAATAAATCTCAAATGAATATTCCAAATAATATTCAATAAATCAATAACCTCAAATGAATATTCATTAAATAAATCAAGTCTTAAATGAATATTCAAATAGTATTTCTCGACTGAGATAACATTAAAATAACAATCCTCAGAAGATTTCATAATCAAATAATAATCCTCGAAATAAATAATCATCTATCGCTGGAATCCCTCCGGGTTTCCATGACTATCTCTATATTTCGAAATACCGACTCCCGGTCTATATTTAATGAAGGAAGATCATATGCCCTTCACTAAGGGTCTTAGCAATATCCGGATTATGACTAGTATATCTCGTATCTAACTTATAAGCCAACATCAAATCAGGGAATAAGTATCACAATATAATTTGAAAGCAGGCATGCATGCTATGTCATATGTATAACAACAATCAATCGTATATATTATCACAACAGCAGTTCTAAAGTATTGGAAACTTGCCTGGTACTCGGGTAGGGGTAGCGTGCCTTGGGTCAGTCCGGTGATCTATAAACAATCAGAATATTCGAGATTAATCACTTAACGATTTTGAAAGGCTAAGTATATATTTAACTTAGATTAAAACACGTTTTCAAGTTATCTCGTTATACACCCTCTAGTATAACTCTTTTTATCACCGTTATGATCCGACACTTGCTCGTTATCAAGGCATGTCATTTTACTTACACTTGGTGGGTTCTTAAGCCATATAAGTTCTAAGGTCAGTCGCTTACTAAAAGAGATTATACCTCGAGGTTTATTGATCGTTTTCTAAGTGATTTTCCAAAGTTATAACCACTTGTCCTTTTTAGGGGTTCATTCGTACTTAACCTTGATTCGAACATTTTTATAAAATCGAAAAACGATCTGTTTGACATGTGGTTTTCTCTCACACATTCCTTATGATCTCTAATATTTAATTATCAAGATTTGCCACTGAATTACTAATATTATGGGGGTTCAATTTCAGTTACGAACTCGCACTTACGGTTTCGACCCACTTTTACGATTTTGACCATAACTCCTAACCCGTAAGTCCGTTTGCTTCGATTCTCTCGCCAAAACGATCTATTACTCGAGATCTTCAAGGGTAGGTCATATACTCATCAAGATCATACATTCATATCTACTGTTATGCTCGAATTTTAAGGGTTAACAAAATTTCGCCATTACGACGGCTATAAATCGAACGTTTCTAAATTCATTTCATCAAAACCAAGCCACACCGGGCATACCATACATCTTACACACAAAATATTCATCTTATAAGTCCAAGAGCATCTTACTTCATTATCATATTCATCATATCTCTTAGATCAACAAAACTAACTACATAATCATGCTTACATTAACATTATAATCATAACTAAGCTAAAACCATCTAGAACATGAATAAATCTCAAAGTAAGATCTAGGGTTCTTAAGAGATATACCTTACTTGGAGTATGTAAAAGCCTTAATAAACCTTGATTAGTCCTTGTATAACCTTAATATAACTTAGATCAACCAAAGAAAACAAGAAATCAAGGTTAGTTTCTTGAAATCACTATTCATCATCATCTTTGATAATTTTACTAAATATGCTAGACTTGGAATTTGAGGCTCAAATTTATAGGATAACTATGATATGAAATGTAATACTCATCATAAAAATCTCGAGATCAAACAATGTTGGGAAGTGGGATTTTGGTTTTGGAATTTGGCCTTGGGCCGAATGGAAGAGAAAGAGAGAGTTTGGTGTTCTTGGCTTGTTTGCTTGGTTGATTCTTGCATAAAGTGATGTCTCTTGATAATATCTAACATAAAGCTACTTTAATAGAGTTCTTTGGTCATGGATGATGCAAATTACATGGACAAGTGTTGGTGTTTAGTGGTAGGATGAAGTAATCTTGCTAAGTACTTGGTTTGTTTGCTAAGTATGCTAGTTACCTTAGTAACTACTTAGTTCCTTGATCTTATCCTCTTGCACATGCATGCATCTTGGTTCTCTGCTTGTTTCTTTTTCCGGTTATTGCTCATTTTCATTTATCGTTCGGAGGAATATCTCAAGTATTTCTCGTTAGTGTTTTACCGGAAAACTTCTTAATATTTATACTACCATTCTCAATCCTCCTTTATAATTCTTGAATTTAAATTCCTTAAATCTTTATATTAAATCTTTAAGTCATTCAGTGTTTAGGGAAATTAATAAAAGTGCTATTTTTTCGTAATCTGATATCGTTTACATACACTTATATTGCCTATCGGTCATTAATACGAACTCAGAAATCCGTTCCGAATACTCCTTTATAGTGTCTTCTGATAATATTCCAATTTCCACCAAAAACACTATTCATTGCTTATTTTCTCTTTAGTTCTTATAATTAGAAAAAATGTCCCCGCGATTTCCCAAGCGTTCCTTAACCCTTTTACGGAACCACTGGACTTATAAGAGATATCGATTTGGATGACATGAGCTACCAGATATCGATTTAGATGACATGAGAATAACCTTCCTCTTTCGAATTTTCCATATCTTACTTTCCAGGAGATAGATTATTCTTATCTAAGTTGTCAACCAATTGTATTGTTCATGGCATATAAACATTTGAATCCACATTCATTAAATATTCATTCACTAGAACCACTATTATACTTATACTCCATTACATAATAAAAGTTTTAATTATTACCAAAAATCTGGGTTCTTACATATATTTAGGCAAAATGTTAAAAACAGAATAATGAAATTAAACGAAGAGAATTGAGAGTTTTAGAGAATCTAACAACTGAAAGAGTATTGCCAAGAGGGTCTTCAAATGGACAAGAAAATTAACCATTGCAAAGTCTTCTTTGTGTTTTGTTGAGATGGTCTAAGAGTCGAGATAGAGATAGGACAGAGATTGACCAAGAGAAGATTGACCAAGAGATGGTACACAGATGGACCCGATAGCCACATAGAGGTCACTTAAAGGCCGATATGAGTATTTGCTTATGCCTTCTACTTCCACAAATTGGAGAGGAAGCCACACCCATTTTTTATTCAACAAATATTTTGATTTTCGATTTTAGTAACATAAGGTTGAACCGTCTTCTATAGTTTATGTTTACAGGGGTGCATAGTTTACGGGTAAAAAATCATAATTTAACTTCTACCCCTACATGTAAATTTGCATGAGAATTTATTTCAAGCAAAAGGAAACTTCTAGAAACATGGTTGTTTTAAAACATTTAAAATTTTAAGAGCCAATGAATCTGTTTCCATACAACAAAACAACCTTATTGAATTACTATGCATCATATAAATCATAGTTGTTTTACTAGAACTATATATCACGCTTACATCACACCTATTTTTATTATCACATACATTAACTATTGAGTTGCTAAGCTGCAACGCTTTCAAATTGTGATCGGCTACCCGGTCAATTTCCTTTTCAGGGATCCACAAGACATAAGGATTTTTGTGGTTCTCAGTTCAATGTACTTTATCAGCACAAGTCCTAATAGTGGTAAAGGCAAGGACACACAATACAAAATGCAGGCGTACAAGTTGCGACAAGTGGTTCCGGATAACATCAGCCAAGAAAGTCAAATATGTCTGTTTCGGATACTATTGCAGCAATGTCCTTTGTTTGGAGTACTCTTTTCCTATCCTCCTCAGTGTGAGCCCAACTTCGTAAAGTCATCTCCATAATAAACATTTCAGCTGCTTTGGAAAAATGAACTAGCTGGTGCCTCAGCAGCTATCATGTTCACATCTTCATCGGCTTCCAATCCTTGAATTTGGTGGGGAGAGTGCCTATGCTTCCATGTGGGGGTTTGTTGGACATGGTTCCCATTATCCAAAGATGCCTATGGATCCAAGGGATGAGTCACACCATTTGTAGCTGATGAACCACTGGTTGGAATCATTAGAAACTCCCTGACATTTGTTGCACGAGGGAGTCCTTGTTTTGGATCATTTTCTTCATTATTTCCTAAAAAAATTAAATAAACATAAAACATGTAATATATAACTTTTTCAAGATAAAAGATATATTAATATTTGATATCATCTTACAAATAAACTTATAAAAAATTTACTCAAATTTTTATACCATAATAAAGATTGCCATGCATTATATGCAGATGAGATCTAATTAAGCCATGGCTTCCAAAATTTTTAACAATTCCACATTATCAAAAATTATGTAAAAACTCTCTAATAAATTAATAAAAACACATATAATATAGATCAAATTAAGCTAAGATTACGGTTCTAATTAATTAAACTATCTAATAGATCTGTTAAAAAAATGAAAAAAAAAATATATAGAATAGTTGGAATTAATTAAGACTATAATGTTGTGTTTGGTTGGGAAGAATGGAATGGAATGCAATGGAGTGAATAGAAATTAAAGGAATACACTGAACATGAAAGGTAAGATTTTTTTAAAAAAAAATGAGTGGTGCAAATTTTGTATGATAGAGTTTGGGAAGAAAATAGGTTGGAGGGAGAATGAATCATTCCTTTTCAAATTGGTGTGTTTAACCTTTAGCTTAGGTGGTTAGGATTGGAATGAGGTAAGGAATGTAATTTTTAAACATTTAACTATATTATTATTTAATTTCCATTCCATTCCCTCCAATTTCATTCACCTCAACCAAACACAACATAAGGACCATTAGAAATGAAACAAGAGTGATAACATACCAGATATATAAGCACCCTTTGATTGTGAGGAGAACAATAATTTGAACTTTGTGAAGCAGTCTTTGCCATCAAAGACTATGCAGTGTCTTATTACCACTCGCCTAATCATACCTCTTGGCTAATCACAACAATTACGTTTATTTATAATATGATGCCATGATTCTAGAATGTTCCATTAAAAGGGTCCACATGTAAAAAAGTAGGCCCAATATGCCAAATATATTAAACTTATTCAATGATATTTTGATGTTAAAAGGCCCATCAGTAAAAAAAATAGAATGATAAAGGGCTCGGTAAAAATTAGGCCCAACATGTCCAAAATATTAAACCTATACATATATTAATTTTTAAATCAATTAAAAAGATGTACTTTTTTTTTTGCTAAATTAAAAAGACGTACTTTTAATAACAAAGTTCTAATTAACTCATTTTTTTTTATTAATATGAATAATTTGATAATTTTTCCTCTTACAACATTATAGGCTTCGGTTTGACAATCCTTATACAATGAAAGTATTGTTATTTTTTGTACTTTAAAACTAACTAGGAATTATGTTGAATTTTATCATTATACTTGATTAATACAATTTGTACATCTATAATAATAATTTCAAAACATGATTTATGATTATAAATTATTTGAACAAAAGTTTGTAAAACAAATATATAAATACCAATAACTAATGTTATTCTATATGGAACTAACACAACCACCCAAAAAATAAATAAATATATATATGATTATATTACGTAATATAATTTGAGTTTAGATATCACTTTCAACTTTTACACAGTTTATTAAAATTCATGTATATACACTTAGTTTTATATCAGGTGGGTTACTTTTAATATTTAAATATTTTTTTCATATATTATAAATTCTCAAATGAATAAATTAATTAAAATAGGGTATTATATTAAATAGGTTTATATGTTTAAACAAAATAGTAATATGTATTAATTTTTTATTATAATAAATTTGTAAAATAGTTTGGCTTGGATATTGTAATTGACTGTAGCCCAATTGGGATTTCATATGTGTCAGGTAATTTACGGGCAAGTGAATGTTTGATGATGAAGAGAATGATTAGGAATTCTTGAAGAGTGGAACCATGCGGTACCACCAGCCACGAGATAGATCTTCCAAAGTACAGTACTTCTTTGGAGTAACCCAATTCAATTGAAACCCTCTAGATCCACTCTTTATCCTATTCAAAATTCAAAATAATAAGACCCAAACCAAAAAGGGTAGGATGTTAATATTCTATTATGGATCCAAGTAGCTAAACTAAGTAATCCCAGCTTCAAAATGGGCTAATTAGGTTTAGAGATATATTTAAATAAAATTTTTATATGTATTTTAGTTAAAACATAAATACTTTAGAATAAAGAGAAGTCATCCTTACTATAATAGAATTTAGCCTGATGCAAAAGGGTATTGACTAGGATTCCTAATCCACCTGACTTTAAACTTCTTAAAAATAATAAAGTACTCTAAATCTAGAAAGTTTAAAACGCGTTATAATTGAATACCGAATAATAATCCTAAAAAATCTTGATATATACAAGACTTGCATTCCAAAGAAATTTATATAGGATTCAAATATTATAATAAAAATTTTATTTACAAATATTAAGCAGTGGAGAATATTATTTAAAATCAAACAACTGACTTCATTCTTTAAAAAAACTGATGGCCCGTTGGCTAAAAAAAAAATAAAGTGAGTTTTTCCCGGCTCTACCCCAAATAGATTTTAAGGATCACTTCCCTTCATGCATCCCATGTTGCTAGAATCTACCAGAACAAATGACAAGATGCTTTGAACTTTTTCCACATGCAAAACTCAACGCAATCAAGAAGTAGTTTAAAAAATCTTCTTCACATTTGATGTCATGCCTTGGGTCTCTCTTCCACAAAAAAATTCTGAATTTCTTGTTTCCTACAATCTTACATCATTATATTTTTTCCTTTGGTGGTCGCATTTGTATCCTTGTTCATGTAAAAATCCTCGTCCACCATCCTTTTGGTTTCATGTGTATCTTCCATCATTATTTTTGTAAAAAAAAATTGGTTGCAAGACTTGTTCAATGAACTTATTCCTCTCAAATTTTTTTTATGGGGTTATGGTTCCATGAGCTCATCTATTGTCATTTCATTTATATTTTTAGCATCTTCGAATGCCATAACTTTATAAACAAGTTCAAAGTCATGTGAATGAATAATTTTTTCCTATAACACGAACAACACTTACCTCTTCTTTATTGATCTTCATGTAATTGCAAATGGCCAAGACTCCGAAAAATAATTCGAGATTGTTTCGGATGCTTCATTTACTAAGCATCAACCTCGCCATAAAGTGTTGATATATTTGCACTTTCGTATGTGGAGTAAAAGAAGATGTGAGAATATCCTAAACTTTATTTGATGTCATATCGCATGCCACCTTTCGTAATATAGAATCATTCAAAATGATAATGTACTATTATTCTTCTTTTTTGGGTTTGGAGTTGATCTATTTCAGCTTGATTGTAATTTGCATAATTTTTTGTCACCACCAGTCCTTTCCCCCCAACATACCACACATCATTTACTCTAAGGATCGACTAAGTCTGATAGTTATTTTTGTTGAATTTTAGCATTTCCATTGAGATTTTCCAATTTAGTGGAAGAAAGGATGTCACTTAGGGTCAAGCTGTATTCTTTAAGACAAGTAAAACGTTTAGCCATGATACCAATTTGTTACAAAAAAGGATCTCACTTAAACTTACACACAAATGCACACACTTGCTTATTGCTCAAAGACTCGTACACCATACTCCCTAGAACAATCTATAAATTGTATTACAAATTACATGTATCTAGATCAATATATTGAATCTGGAAAATATAAGTACATGTATGAAGATTACTTTGGAATCTATTGCACACATCTATTATTTTGATAGTCAAAAACATTAATTTTTATTTCCAATATTACAAAGTCTAAATTGAAAGTTATTCTTACAGATTGCAAGTTATTCAATCTAAGAAAAGTCTAAATTGAATAAAATACATGTTTTTGTGAGTGACTTTAGATTTAAGAAAAAATCCAAAAACGGTTCAAATTCATCAAAATTTCATGCTTTTCAACTGATTCGATATCTCAATTTACACTATTAGATATCTCTCATTCGAGAACTAAAATAGAGTGGATCGAGATCTCATGAATTTTCTCATTCGATAACTCAAAAGGACCAATTCACCTCATTAGCAAGGCCCAAAGCGGACACCTCATTAGCAAGTCCTTGATATACTTCGTTTGGTTTATGAAGATGCCATAATCTCTTTGGCTAACTTGGAGTCCTATAAAGAATATTAATTCTCCCATCATGCTCATCTCATATTTGCTTTGCATGAGCTTTGAGAATCTTTCACAAAGCTTCTCATTAGTCGAGCCAAGGATGATATCATCCACATAGATTTGAGCTAGTATGTTATCCTTGCCAGAGATGATATCATCCATATAGATTTGAACTAAAATCTTTCATCCATTTTGTTTGTTATTAATGTATAAGTACTTGTAGAATGGGGGGTTTGAATACAAGTACTAACACGTCTAACTTTTTTTTATTTTCTTCTTTATATAAAATTGAAATAAAACTGCAGTATATAAGAACACAAAACACAGGTGCAACAATGATTTATACTGATCAACCAAAATGATTTATACTGATCAACCAAAATCTCAAACTCTATCAAATGTGTAAAATACCTTTAGCCGCTGCCCACTATAAAATATATTACAACAACTATAAATCTCTCTATTGATAAACCCTAATACAAAGTATAAGGCTTCGACTCAAACTTAACTGAATTACTGACAATGAATGCAGTCGAGACTATTTGTACAAATTCTATCAATTAAACAGCATACTAAATAATTACATGAAATATGGGATTGTATCCCTTCTGTTTAGCTAACAGTTTCTTTTCCAAGCTTATCTTCGATTGCTGTTATATGTTCTATTATTTTTGTGATTGATTCACCTTTATCTCCAAAACTTTCCATTCTGAAGTTGACTCTGGTAAGTCTTGTAAACTTGGACAAATCTGCATTTGTAGTAGACTTTGGTACATAGACTCTTGTACACAAAATCTAACAGAAACATATACCTATTCTAGTTTACATCATCGCTTTATTCCTAACATTTCTAAACACCCATCTAACTTCAATGGTTGTCCCGTCTTTAGTTTTAAACACCAATTCCCAAACATTATTTCTTTCAAATTGACTCAGCTCCTCTTGCATAGCAATGATCCAATGAGGATCCAACAGTGCCTCATCATTTTTCTTTAGTTCAATATGGAATAGGAAGCAACCATATAGACACTCACTTTGAGTTACTCTTCTAGTTCTCACACATGCATTTGGATCTTCAATAATTTGCTCTTCAGTGTGAGCTCTATCCCATTTTCTTGGATGTTCAGCTTCATTTCTTAGTGTTGATATGGCTTCATCGTTCAAGCTAGGTTCTTCTTGAATTACTCCCGCTGTGAAGATGCTCTCATTCATAAGTGCTTCTTGAATGATTAGTTCTTCACTATGGATTATCATAATTTCTTTATTTACAATCTCATTCACTAGTGTTTGTTGAATAATAATCTCAACTTCAGCTTCAATTTCTTCAAAGTCATCCATATTATCGCAGTTTAGAGGATCATTATCTTCATCATTTGCTTCTTCAAGATCTGGGAGTTCGTTGTCATCAAAAGTCACATTTGTGCTCTCCATCACTTTCTTTTGACTGATCATATAAACTTTGTAGGTTGTCTTTTCCATAGAGTGTCCAAAAAATATTTCTTCAAATGCTTTTGCATCAAACTTACCAACATATTTTGAAATTATCTTTTCACATAAAGCATTTGCTTTTGTAAGAAACAAAGCAAGACTAGTGGCCAAGGGATATTTATAGGAAGAAAGAATTGACTATGATGAAAACTTTTCCCCAATAGGAAGACTGAAAGCTAAAAGAATGTTTCTTGCATTTGCTGCTCATTCAAATTTCAAGGTATACCAGCTAATGAATATGGAGAGTGCCTTCCTAAATGGCAAGCTTGATTAATAGGAAGTCTATATGGAGCAACCACTTGGCTTTGTTGATCCAAAGTTTCCAAATCATGTCTACAAACTCAGCAAGGCACTCTATGGACTAAAGTAAGCACCTAGAGCATGGTAGGAGACAATGTCTAAGTTTCTTCTTGAAAATGGCTTCACAAGTGGTACAATTGACAAAACTCTCTTCTTTAGAAAGGTAAAAGGTGATTTGATATTAGTTCAAGTTTATGTTGATGACATCACATATGGGTCTACTAATAAAAAGTTGTGTGCTAAATTTAGCGATCTAATGCAGTCTAAATATGAAATGAGAATGATGGGTGAACGTAATTTCTTTTTAGGCTTTCAAGTTAGGGGCATTTTCATTAATCATTCTAAGTATATCAAGGATCATTTAAAATTGTTTGACTTTCAAGATTATTCCATTGCAAAAACCCCAATGACAATAGCCACTAGCTAGACTCCGATGCTAAGGGTAAGAGTATTGATAACACTAGCTATAGAGGAATGATAGGCTCATTGTTATACTTAACTGCAAGTAGACTAGATATAATGTTTTCTAACTGTTGATGTGTAAGATTCCAAAGTGATCCTAAGGAATCTCATTTAATTGATGTGAAGAGAATTTTCCACTACGCCATAGATGGCCTTCTGCAACACTTCAAAAATGTTGGTGAAAGCCCAAAAACTGTTGGTGTAGCCTCACAAATTTCTACGGCAACACTTTTTAGGTGATAGTTTTTTCGCCGTTGGCGCAGGGTCATTTGCAACATTTTTTACACCTACACCAACATGATTGATTGTGTTGCCATATGATACACATTTGTTGTAAAATGGGTCATTTGCAACATTTTTTTTACACCTACACCAACATGATCAATTGTGTTGCCATAGGATACACATTTATCGTAAAATGGACCCACTATAGGTGGGACCCACCTATACCAAATTAATATTGTGCAAAATTAAATTCATATATATATATATATATATATAAACAATAGCTAAAGTATGTTCTTTTCATTTCACCAAACATAATCATTTATGCCATTATAAAATTATAATCCACAACTCTAAAACAAAACAAGAACATCAAAGGAAGGTTTACAAGCTTGGAAAATATCCTTACTTAAGGAAATGAAAATACAAAAAAGTATGTCTAACACTAGAGAGTCTATATATCCATGTCAAGTTCCTCCGGACCTTAGTCACCTTTGTATACATGATATTGTGCTAGTTTAGAAGTGTGCTACTTGACATGGGCATCTTAAACTGTTGGGCAGCCTGTGTTTGCAACTGAGAGCTTAAATCTTCTTTCTTGGCTTCTCCAAATATGATATACATCTCAGAATTTGGGCTTTTGAAGACATCAGGTTTGGAGATGAAAAACAATATCTGATAAATGACAAATCGTACATTACGAAGATTTCAGTTAATTTATCACGAAGCAGGAAAGCTTTACAGTCAATTATAGGCAAGTAAAAACTTACATTTTTTGTTCTCTTAATAATGAACCTACTTACACCTGTCACAAGTTTCATAACAAGCTTTAACATTGCTTTGCGACTTTTCTTCTCACTTCTGCTCTGTTTTGAGCTTTCACTGCCACCTAGACTTCAATTCTTTAGGTGTAGGTAATTATATGCACAATGGATTCACATAATGTCTCGCACACTACACGTAAACAGAACCTAATATTTTTTAACCTTTATCCCCTACGATTTTGTAAAATACTACGCAAATATCATAGAATCATAGCATTGAGTATCGGCAAACAGAGATATAAAGACTCAAGTAGTCATAAGATTATTTGTACTTTTTAATTTATGCAAAAAAAATTGACAGAAAGCAGAGCAGTAAACAGAGCTGATCACACGTAGTACAACAATCGCATTGCATTAGTAATGATCCATTAATGAAACAACAAGCATTATAAGGCCCATTATATTTTTTGGAGACCTGACTCAAAATTTTTTATGAACAGAAATGTAAGAGTTATTTCGATTAATAATACAGAACTGTTTTAGTTATTAGATCATGATTCAGACGTTTTAAAATGTAAGCAAGGTAATGCAAAGCAAGCTCTTAGAATTGCAAACTGATGATTAACAATGAATTCAACAGTTGCTAAAAGAGGGAAGGAAGATTCACACACCTCAGGACCAAGAAATCGTTCATATCCAATGTCACAGGTATAGTGTTCTCCAGTCTTAGGTTTGATGCCTTTCCATTTCTTAATGCACTTTGTTGGTTCCCTGTCATGCTTATTGTATTCCTGAATGATTAAGTATACAGTTATTAGCCATAATATATTTGTAATTTAAGCTTACAAGTGACAAGTCACTTCAACACCAAGAATGACAACTATGCGGGGCCAAATTATTCATGCTCGCCTACTAGAGTAGTAAAACTACAAAGCCAGAACAATAAGATATGATTTACAATAATTTTGGTTTGTACGATTTGTGAAAAACTAGTTACAATATTGACACCAATATATGATATCTACTTTAGATTCAACTAGTCTGGAAAGAGTGTACTCTTTTCACACATGCATGAAGTCCCTTGAAAAAGGAAGGTACATGCTTTCGATTTATGGACCTTTGTTTACTGCAGCTAGATAGTTAGAAAAGACCACCTTGACCATATCGGAACAAGTGTAGCATGTATATATATATACTAATAATTAATATTGATACCCAGTGATATATATATATATATATATATATATATATATACCCATCAACATAAAGATTGAAAAAAACCTAATTTTGAACCCAAACAAGTAAACCCAGTGTAAATATTAGTAGTTAATAATATGACGGTGTATATTGAAGCTTGTATGTTATTAATAGTTAAAAAATAACAACGAAGACTTTACACATCTGTTAGATTCTTGCAAAAAATGAAGACTTTACCTTGAAATCAGTATGATGAGTGTTAGAATCATTATGCTCGCAATCAGCTTTGAGTAAGAAGAAAGGAAAGGATCGATTTAGCTTCAGATCGCAGCAGCCCTGTGTGAGTGTGAGATCAGATGAAAAGTAAAAGGGGGAGGAGATTTTTATTAGGGTTTTGTTGTGTAACGACAGCGTATGATTGTGTAACGACATCGTATCATAGCTGGACGATCAATTCTCCCAAGAGCTGTACCGGATATGTGAATGCCTCCCGTTTATTTGGATCACATGAGCAATCATCAATCATATTTTGACCTAGCAAGTTGTGTGATGTCTCAACTTCAGAATTGAAGTACATTGAACAGAAATTTGTCAAATCTTCATGTACATAATTTTCTGTAATAGAACCTTTCTATTTCATTTTGTAACTATTCAACTCGTGCTTTGTTCCCTACTTTCTGTTTCATTTTGCATTATAGCCTTTCAATATTATACATCCACCGTTGTCGAACATGGCCACCAAGTCTGCACTCTTCAGGTAAATGAACGGGAAGATGCTCCATTGGATTAAACATGGCTTGGAAGAATTTAGTATCTAAAGTACAAATGATCCCGACTATGTTTTTTCCATTTGCCTCTAATTTGATTCGAGTAGTGTAGTTGAGCACAAGTCTTTGAAAATTTTTGAAAGATCACAAAGCACTTTGTTTATATCATCTAGAGAAGTTCACGAAATGTAGAAGCTAATAACTTCTGCATAAATACGTGACAATCATGGGAATTTATGCCTTGGAATTTCAGTTGAGCATTCTTACAACATCTCTTCAAGTTTGATGAACAACCATCGGGTCGTTTCAATCGATGTACCCATTTACATAACAATTTCAGCTTATCTCGGGTGAGTTCGTATGTAGCTCTAGGCCTCAATTTACCATTCATCCATAGCTCTTGCATGATGCCCATTGCTTTCAAATCATCTCTTGATCTTGTAGTATCTTTTGTTTTGGCACTACAGTTAATAGTATGAAATATGTTTTCAAATAACATTTTTCTCTGTGTGCATGACATCAATGTAGTGATGCTGGCACAATGAATACGAGTATGGTAGGTCAAAGAAGCTAGTGACATGCATCCAGTTGTGTAAATCCCCAAATCGATGTGCCCTTTCTTTGCTATGTGGCTTCCCGGGTGGTGGAAAAGGCATCCCTCAACATTTCATATTCATCATACACATCTCGATGATCATTCATTTCTTGAATTTCTTTTTCATGAAAACGCCATATGGTGTTGCTCTCAAGAAAACTGGTTGTATATAAGTGAAACTCAACATCGAGAATGAGTTGAAAGAGTTGATATCTACATGTATTACACGGACATCTAATCAAAAGTTCCGGATTATCCGGTTCCTTACTATTATTTTTTACAAATGCCAAGAAATAATTAACCCCATCAATAAATTCTTTCGAAAAACCATAACCACCAGGAATAGTTCGTTTAGAGATCCAACTAGTATCATAAGACATCTACGAATGTAAAAAAAATATGCAAATCAATTATACAAGTGCACACATATATATGTTGAACATGTAATGAACTTAAAAATAAATCACATATATTTAAATGCATTAAAATAAAGTAGAGGATAGAAAAATTGAATCTTTACATTGATGATTGTTGTAATAGTTATTGCTATGTCATGTTATGTATTGGATGATATGATGATGTATTTTTGTTTAAAAGAAAAGATGGGAGGAATGTGATTTTAGAGAATGGGCAGTAGCTTAATTAATTTTCAGAAGTAAACGTTGTCGTTTTGTGTTTTGGAAAATTAATTAAATTTTTAATTAAATTTAATTAAAATAAACAAATTTAAGACAAAATTTTCGTCGTAAATTCATAGATAAACGTCGACGTTTCATGTTCAGGAAAATTAATTTAATTTGCAATTAAATTTAATTACATTATACAAATAATTTTATTAATAAAATAATTAACTTCTGACGAATTTTGTTTTTGTCATAAATAGTTATAATGGATTTCAGTTCCGTCGTAAGTATGACGCGCAAAAATTTTCCATCGTAAGTTAGCCGTTGTAAATGGCCAAATTTGTTGTAGTGTTACGATATACCCAAACTATTAAAAATTAGTGCACCAAAAAATGGATGCATTTTGATTCTATGATTCATAAATGAATTTTTGAGTGAGAGAAAATATTAGAATATAATAAAAGTCATGGTAAGTCCTTCCTAACCCCATAATGGAAAAAACAAGGAGAGAAACAATGAAAATGTAAAAAAAAAGTAATAGAACCGATATAGAAAGGAAACATAATTGCTGCACATGTAAAAGGTATTTTGGTATGTTTCACATAATATACATTGATACTAAGGATGCTTAATCGAACTGGATCAATATTTAAGCCTCTTAAGATTATGCAACTAGAAAATTTAAGGGATTTTTTCAAAACTACCCAAGTTGCAACAGATTTTTAAAAAAATACTATTTGTTTTTTTTGGGCAACCTTTGCAACCTTTTTTTGCCTACGTTTTAAGCTCATTTGCAACCTTTTCCAACTGGGTGCCATAAATTTTGCAACCAAAAAACCGTATTTTTGTAAATAGTTTCAAAAAGTTAAGTTGTTTTGTAAATATCCCAAAATTTAAACTTATACAACTAAAAATTAAACTGAGTTTGAATTCGAGGACCGGTTTCGAACCAAACTTATGACTTAAGTAAGTGTCGATTAACATGGACTTGTTATGAGCCTAAAGAGAGCTAGTAATGCCTTGGTTGTGTTTCGCTTACATGTTTAAACATTGAGTTATAAGTGGATTATCGAGGGGATTAACCGTATGTTTTCATTTGACTTTGTCTAGATTATCCGACATTATCGCGAACCCATATCACTTCTCGAGCATCAGGCAAGTTTTCTAAATCTATACTTTGAAATATTGATTATATAATACTGCTTTTGCCATGTATAAAATTGTACAGTTTTGCGATATATCTTATTTCCTGTTGAAATAGAATTTGACCTTTGGATTATATAAGATCTTTTGAGTTAAGTATTTATGAACCGGTATACCTTGTAGCTCTAAATATAATAGCATATTCATTGTTTTCGACTCTGAACTGGGAGTCGGTATTTTGAGATATGTAGATAGCCGTGGAAACCCGGAGGGATTCCAGCGGCACAATACTATGTATTTTGAGGAATATATTTGATATAAGTATTTAGATAATATATTTGATATAATTTTATGTGTTTAATTGAATGCAATTAACTCTGCATCTTGTGTGGAATGCAAAGAACTCCTCATCTTGTGTGTCGATCTCTTTTGAAAATTGAAACAATTCTTTGATCTCTTTTGAAAAAAGTATGTCTAACACTAGAGAGTCTATGTATCCATGTCAAGTTCCTCCGGACCTTATTCACCTTTATATACATGATATTGTGCTGGTTTTGAAGTGTGAGAGCTCAAATCTTCTATTTGGCTTCTCCAAATATGATATACGTCTCAGAATTTGCACTTTTAAAGACATCAGGTTTGGAGATGAAAATCAATATCAGATAAATGACAAATCGTACATTATGAAGATTTCAGTTAATTTATCACCAAGCAGGAAAGCTTTACAGTCAATTATAGGCAAGTAAAAACTTACATTTTTTGTTCTCTTAATAATGACCCTACTTACACCTGTCACAATTTTCATACCAAGCTTTGACATTGCTTTGCTACTCTTCTTCTCATTTCTGCTCTGTTTTGAGCTTTCACTGCCACCTGGACTTCAATTCTTTAGGTATAGGTAATTATATGCACAATGGATTCTCATAATGTCTCGCACACTACACGTAAACAGAACCTAATATTTTCTAACCTTTATCCCCTATGCTTTTGTAAAATACTATGCAAAGATCATAGAATCATAGAATTGAGTATCGACAAACAGAGATATAAAGACTCAAGTAGTCATAAGATTATTTGTACTTTTTAATTTATGCAAAAAAATAACAGAAAGCAGAGCAGTAAACAGAGCTGATCACGCGTAGTACAACAATCGCATTGCATTATCCATTCATGAAAAAACAAGCATTATAATGTCCATTATATTTTTTAGAGACCTAACTCAAAATTTTTTATGAACAGAAATGTAAGAGTTATTTCGATTAATAATACGGAGCTGTTTTAGTTATTAGATCATGATTCAGACATTTTAAAATGTAAGTAAGGTAATGCAAAACAAGCTCTTAGAATTGTAAACTGATGATTAACAATGAATTCAACAGTTGCTAAAAGAGGGAAGGAAGATTCACACACCTCAGGACCAAGAAATCGTTCATATCCAATGTCACAAGTATAGTGTTCTTCAGTCTTAGGTTTGATGCCTTTCCATTGCTTAATGTACTTTGCTGGTTCCGTATCATGCTTATTGTATTCCTGAATGATTAAGTATATAGTTATTAGCTAGAATATATGTGTAATTTAAGCTTACAAGTGACAAGTCACTTCAACACCAAGAATGACAACTACGCGGGTTCAAATTATTCATGCTCGCCTACTAGAGTAGTAAAACTACAAAGCGAAAACAATAAGATATGATTTACACTAATTATGGTTTGTACGATTTGAGAAAAACTAGTTACAATATTGACACCAATATATGATATCTACTTTAGATTCAACTAGTCAGGAAAGAGTGTACTCTTTTTACACATGCATGAAGTCCCTTGAAAAAAGAAGGTACATGCTTTCGATTTATGGACCTTTGTTTACTACAACTAGAGAATTAGAAAAGGCCAGCTTGACAATATCGGAACAAGTGTAGCAATAAGATTCCTTGACTTTTCGAGCAACTTTAAGAGAATCTTCCGGAGGAATGTGCTCTCCTCTTTCCTACAATGGAAAATGTCGCATTGGATACGCACTGAAAACTAACTTTAAGAACAATTTAATTTACTTTCCTATATGAGAGTAGACAAAAGAGGAGTCAAGTTAAAAAATGTTTCTCTTCTCTGTGTTAGGTCACTCAACCTTTCTGCATACTCTACTACGGGTTGTTGAATATACTGAAAATAATAAAGTCAAAAACCCGCATTAGTTGCTGGATAAATAGAGTCACATCTTTCCCAGCAAGAGGAATTGACCTAATGCACCATGTGCAACGGGCACAACATGGGTAGCCCCATCACCTACATCTACAACAACACCTGTCATCTCACACTGAAAAGCATAGGCTCATATTAATATGCTGAGATGTAATCATGTAAAAAAGGACACATTCATATATATGAATGTACTGCTTATAATAAAGTTTATCTATCTACTGACTCCCTACCAACTACTTTCTCCATCACAGAATGAGTAAACGAGCATTTACTTTCAGGAATTTTTAACAAAACTGATACATTATATTAATTTGTATTCATAATTATATGTGCCTTCCCACGCAACTTGGATGTGAGGGAGTACTAACCTATCAATTAAATTTGTAAACGCTTTTCCTATAGTTGTTAACAAAACGTGAAACACCAATTAACACTAACCTTAAAGGTAGTATATCATGCTTCTAGAGCAAGAACCGGCTGCACTGCAATATATAGTCCAGGAACATTAAACGTCTCAAACATAATCTCATTAAAATGTAATGGGCTATAAAAACAACAAAGAAACACAGTGATAAAAAATGCGATCGACCTTGAGTGGCGTCTTCCTTGTCATCCGATTCCTGAAATTATAGTACATTGTAACACATTACATAAACAGGTTTAAGAAACATAAATATGTATGCAACAGTGTTAAAGTGTACCACAAGCTTGGATTTTATCATTTGTACCATCAGAATTAAAGCCCTAATTGCAATTGTTATCATAATAAATAACAGAATTAGTTGTAACATAAGTTCTGAATTACTGAGCAATACATAGGAAATGTAAAGAGAGAGGGAGAGAGAAGGGGAGAGAGAGAGGTACAGGGAGAGAGGGAGGGAAAGAGAGAGAGGGTGGGAGAGAGAGGGGGGGGAGGGAGTGGGAGAGAGAGCGAAAGCGATGACATACTTTGAGAGAAGCAGAGGAGTGATGGCGAAAGATACATGTATGCGTGGTGGAGGAAAGTATGACCGATACGTATCCAACGATAGAGCTTGAAATTTGCATCTTCTCGATTATCTTCTCGATACATTTTGATATTCTTCTAGGATTGAATCGATTTAGGATTTTATCAGTGATAGCTTACATCCCAAATGAAGCCCTAATTGTAACCACAACATTGATTCAATTCTAAATCGAAGCTTAAATCCCTAAATTTAAAGCTTGAAAGAGGGGATGGAGAGAGAGAGAAAGAGCGAGAGAAAGATAAAGAAAGAGATGGAGGGAGAGAAAGAGATGGGGAATGAAACGTAGAGAGGGAAAGAGATAGAACGAAAAAGAGAGGGATCTTAATTTGTTAAAATTTGGGTAAAGCGGGAGGCGGTAGAATTTGCCGCCGGAGCTTTCATTATACATGTTTTATAATTATTCAATTTTCGAGAACATTTTTTTTTCAAAATTTGTTCATTTTAAAATTATTTAAAAAAATCATCATTCACTCCAATTTATTTTAATATTTTCAATAAAATAAATAAATTCATTTTCATAAAGTTTTTTACTTTTTATCTAAAGTGTTATTTACTATAAATTATTTTAAATACATAAATACAATTTCTTAATTAAAAAACATAAAATTTTTAAATTTATTAGTTTTAAAAATATTGAAAAATACACCAGTTTACAAAAAATACCATTCAATCCAGTTTAAATTCTAACAAAATAAATAAATTATTTTTTAATATTTTTTATCACTTTTATGTAAAATGATTATTTAATTTATATTTTAATTAACCATATACAACATCTACGCCAACACAAATACTCTGTGTTGTAATAGGTAAGGTTGAAAATAGCTACGACATCACTTTTTCAGACGGCAACACCATGAAAAAATGTTGTGTAAAGTCACCTATGGCGTAGTATTGAGATATCTTAAAGGAACTCAAAACAGGGTTTGTGGTATCCTAGAGAATCTTAATTCTCACTAATTGGCTATTCAGACTTTGATTATGCAGGGCGTAAGATAAACAGGAAAAGCACTACAGGTACTTGTCAATTCTTGGGAAACATATTGATTTCTTGGGCAAGCAAGAAACATAAATTTGTCTCAACTTCTACTGCAGAAGATGTGTACATTGTAGTTGACAGAAGTTGTGCATAGCTTCTTTCGATAAGAAATATGGTATGACACTAAGTAATATTCCTATATTTTGTGATAATACTAGTGCTACTAAAATTGTAGAAAATCCAGTTCAGCATTCAAGGACTAAGCACATTGATGTCAGGCATCATTGACTTAGTGTTCCAAGCACTGAATTTAAGACTCTGATAAGCTCTGAATTTAAGACTCTGAAGCTTTAGTCACTGTCAAAATGAAGGGGCTCATGGATCACTGTCCTCTTATGCTATCTGTTCCGATGGTGCGTGAAAAATCTTCTAAACCATTTCAGTTCTACAATTACATATTGAACCTTGAGGGCTTTCTTCCTGCAGTCAAGAAAGGTTGGGATGTCCAATGGTTTGGTGATCCGTTGGTTATTCTTGCAAGAATGCTTAAAAATGTCAAGAAGGAGTAGAAGATTATTAATAGGCAACATGGAAATGTCCTTTCTAACGTGCATTTGGCTCGTCTTAATCTTCAAGGCATTCAAGAGAAGTTAATGCATGACAGTTCGAATATTTTTCTCCTTGGTGAAGAGAAAATATAATGCTAACTTGGAAAATTCTTTATAGGAGGAGGAGTCTTTTCTTAGGCAAAAATCTAGGGTCAACTGGCTCTCTCTGGGTGATGGTAACACAAAGTATTTCTTTAATAAGGTTCGAGCAAATTAGAATAACAACAAAATTTTGGCCATCGAAAATTCAGAAAATATCATTGTGCATGGTCAGTCTAATGTCGCCAACGTTGCAGTGATTTTTTCAAGAATTCTATTGGTGCTTTTCAAAATTTGGCAAACTCTGATTTCAATGGGATTGATTGTAGCTATATCACGGAGACGCATGCAGGTTTTCTCGAGGCTCCTATTTCTAGGGACTTTATTCTTAAAATGCTGAAGTCTATGAAGAAGAATAAGGCCCCCGACCCAGATGGTTTCTCTGTGGAATTCTTTTTGGCAATGTGGGATATCGTCGGTGATGGTTTTTCTGAAGCCATTACTCATTTTTTCAACACCTCTGTCATGCATAGGGCCATTAATTCCACTGTCATTGCCTTAATCCCTAAGGTATCTACTCCGTCGAATATGAGGGAATTTAGACCTATTTCTTTATGTTCCATTGCATATAAATGTATTGCCAAGATCCTTGCAGGAAGACTCAAAAGGGTGTTGCCTGGCCTCCTCCATCTCTCTCAATCAGCCTTTATTCCTGGGAGAAGAATCTCTAACAATGTCTTAATGGCCCAAGAATTATTTCGAGGGTATTCTAGGCATACAGGTTCTGCTAAATGTGCTATAAAGTTGGACTTACATAAGGCTTTTGATTCGATATCTTGGGACTTTTTCATGTCAGCTCTGTCTCACATGAAATTCCCGAATAAATTTATGGGTTGGATTTAAGCTTGCATATCGACTCCTTCCTATTCGATTAAGGTCAACGGTTCTTTATGTGGGTTTTTCCAGGGTAAGAAATATTCGTGAGGGGGATCCCATTTCCCCTTATCTGTTTACTATTGCCCTAAATATTTTGTCAAGCATGCTTTCTAAGGTTCCGGACAACTTCAAGTATCACTGGAGGTGTAAAGATCTCAAGCTAACCCATCTGTTATATGCGGATGATGTCATGCTCTTTTCACATGGTGATAAAGACTCCATACCTCATATTATGGAATGTATGAATCATTTTGCTTCCTGGAGTGGCTTGGCACCTAATGTCAACAAAAGTTCGGTTTATTTTGGGAATTGTTCGCTTGATTTTAAAACCTGGTTTGAGAGTGAGTTCAGTATTGCGCAAGGTGATCTTCAGCCTAAATTTCTGGGGCTTCCTTTAATTTCATCGCAGTTAAGGTTTAATGACTGCATTCCTCTTATTGAGAGGATTACTAGCAGAATAACAAGCTGGACGTCCTTGCTTCTCTCTTTAGCTGGTCGAGCTCAACTTTTAAAGGCAGTCTCATTTGCTATTCAGTCTTACTGGTCTAAGCATTTTCTCTTGCCAGTTGTTGTTCATAAACGTCTGTCTAGAATCTTCTCTCGATTTCTTTGGAAGGGAGATGTAAACTGTACAGGTGGTGCAAAGACTTGTTGGGATAATGTTTGTCTTCCTATTCAAGAGGGAGGGCTTGGTTTTAAAAATACGAAGGAATGGAATTTAGCTCAGCACCTTTATCTCTTGTGTAGAATTATCAGAAATCACTCAACTCTTTGGCCTTCTTGGATTAACAGAACAATCCTTAAAAGACGAAAATTCTGGTGTATGGAGATTCCTACTGATTGTTCTTGGATTTGGAGGAGTATCCTAAACCTTCGTCCTTTGGCAAAGCAGTTTCTGGTTTACAATTTGGGGGATGGTCGAAACACTTCCTTATGGTTTGACCCATGGTGGCACTCGACGACTCTCGCCTCTGATATGTCTGATCACATTATCTCCCAAGTTGGATCATGTCCTTCTTCTACTGTCCATGATCTTATTGCCTCTGGTTCGTGGGTGTTGCCGAGGCCTCACGACATAATACAACAGGGTCTTCGACCGTGGTTAGAGGGATTTGACTACCCTCCATTTGATTTAGAGAAAACAGATGTTATTCTTCAGGGAGATACTCCTGTTTCAAAGGTTAAAGTCTGCAACATATGGAATTCCATTCGTAGGAGACTTCCGGAGGTTCCTTGGTTTTCACTAGTTTGGCACAGATTGCGTGTCCTAAGGTATGCGCATCATGAATGGATTTTAACACATGGTAGATTTGCTACCTTCGACAGGCTGGCCTCCTTTGGTATTTCTCTTCCACAGCATTGTTTTCTATGTGTTGGAAGTTTGGAGACATCAAATCATCTGTTTGTTACTTGTAATTACAGCTGCTATATTCTTGAGCAGTGGGCTCGTCTTCTGTGAATCTCTCTAAATTCAGATTCTTGGATTGGACTGATTACTTCGTGGGGTTCAATCTTGGATCAGCCGGATCATTCTCTTGCTCTTCTTACTGCTCAGGTTTTCTGCTACCATGTTTGGAGATAGCATAATGCACGTTTACACAATAATGGGAATTTCGGTCCTCAGAAATTGTTCAAGGGCATTCTGCTAGATTTAAAGTCTAAGTTAGCTAGTTCTAATTGGTTTACAAAATATGCGGGTTTGTATAAATTTGGTTGGACTATATTATGAATGAGGTTGTGCTGCCCTTCGTTTCTTGCTTTCTCTAGTTAGTTCTCTCTATGGCATGTCATAGAGCAACGGTTTTTCCCTCTTCCTAGTTTCTTTTTTTCTATATATATATATATGCAATTTAGCAAAAAAAATAGTTTTTTTATATTTGCATTAAATAAAAGCATTTACATACATGAAATTGAAATACTAATCTTTTCTTTTTGTCTAACCACTACCGCTAATACAGTGGAATGTTTTGTAAGATACCGAGAAATGTTAGCTCTTTAAATAACAGTGAAAATTGGCTTATGATTGTAATCTCCATTGTTTGTTTGATATCAGTTACATGTATTTTTGGTTAAATTTAATAAGACCAGTCGAGGTTTGTTTCAACAAGTACCAAAGCTGCTCATGCTCCTCACTAATAATGAGTACACAATCTTGCTTGACTTTAAGATTTGTATCAATCTTTGTATGTGCCGCCAAGAAATTTGCTGTCCCACCATGTAAGGTGTTTTTCAAGTAGTACCAAAGCTGGAGCCGACATGTTCCTGAGTGATGATTCTTAAACGCTCTTTCATGACTTCAAATGATTAGTAAGGTGGAAAACACAACTGATAGAAGCATGTTTGAGATGATGGAAGGCGATTGCAACTCTCCTTCATCTTGTGGATGGAACGTCAAGAGGTTAATAGGCGAAAACCTTCCACAGGTACATACTTCAATGATGTCCAAAAGAAGCGTAAAGCTTTACTCTGCCCTGCTGACATACTCCCAATAGTCTGCAATTTGAGATGGATAATTCTATAGTAAGTATTAATTATAAACATATTGATTCTCTTTCCAACAATAAGAAGCTCCAGATCTAACAAAAAAGGTCCACAACCATTCTTTGCTACCATTCAATAAGAGGTTCCCCATGAATTGGCGAGGCTGATACCTAAGAAAAGTTATCCTATACAAAAAATACAGGACAACTTATTTTTGAATCATAAAACAGTGCTCATTCTAATTAGTCACAAGAACTCATATGTTGTTCATCAAAACATTTTCACAAAGGAACGTAACAGCTAGGTGGTGCTCAAAAAACAAACAAGAAAGCCACTTCAACCACAAGATATTTATTATATCAACAAACTAAAAAGTTGTTACTGCTATAGAACATATAAGCTTCAACTCTATTGCAACAGTTGTAAGTGAAAAAACAATAGAGGGAAAGTTGAGACCAGATAGATAAGTCAATAAAATTACTTTCTACTAGAAATCATGTAAGATAGTAGTTACCATTTCCACAACACTGCTGGACCGCAGTCCACGCCTCAAGAGAAGAAAGTAAATGTGACTGGGGCAATAAATAGTTATCAGAGATTCTCATAATCTAGAGAAAGATGTATTCAATCACACAGGAATGCTAGTTTATGGTGGGAAAAATAGAAATTTTGAAAATAATATGAAAAAATGTGGGAAAAATAGAAATGTAATTTGAAAATAATATGAAAAAACTAACTGCATTGTGCACAGAAAGCCCAAAAGATAACACATCAGAATTTGCATGGTAGTGTTAACATATAGTAGCTCAGACAAACACCATATAATGAAAAGAAAATTAACATCAACACCTTTTCCTTAAAATCCTCACATAAATAGGAGCAAGTATTTTCCATTAACATATTTTGGACATTGGATTTGAAGGCCTACACGCACTAGGGTTGATGATACACTTTTCTCTGTGTAAATGATGTTGAATCCAAGAAAAGATATACATCTATAATGTTTAACTAATAAAAGACAACGAATTCAATAAAATATACACGAACCAAATATTAAAATATCCCATTAAACACATGTCATATCAGGTAACTACTAATCTTAAACCAAATCAACGAACATGAAACTAGAGTCACTCACATTTCCCTGCCTATGTTGTATGAGGGAGTTGCTCCACATTTCACCTTCATAAACAACATCATCCACCCATTTAATTTTTTTGGAGCATTTTCTTCATTATTTGCTGAAAATGTTAAATGAATATATATAAATTAACATAAGATCAAATCATAGATACCTTTTATATATAAAGAAATTATAAATACTTGATATTAACTTAGAGAGAATATTGTTATAAATTTTCTTGAGTATCTGGAAAAAAATAGAGATTGTCAACATAATTAGATCTGATGGGAGCCATGTCTCATTAGCCATTTTCCATTCCATAAGATGCCTTTCAAAATTTTAAAGAATTCTCAATTATCAAAACTTTGTCAGAAATCCCTTATAAATAACAAAATACATCCATATTAGATTGAATTTAACAATAATTATCATGATCATAAAAAACTCTAATGTAAATAATTAAAAATATACTGACCATGGAATTTGAATAAAATTATAATGAATATTTAGAAATCAAACAAGATAATGGACATACCAGATATGTGGGTAAAAATAGTATATAATGTTACTACATCCTGCATTAACAAACATTACAGAAATTATTATACATAATTACAAATATATATACTAAATACTCACTGAATCCACGTACCATTTGATTTCGAGAAAACAAATAATTTGGGAGAGCCCAACTTGATCAAACACTTTGTAGTAGTGCCTTCTTATCGGAGAAAACAAATAATTTGGGAGAGCCTAACTTGATCGAGCACTTTATGGTGCCTTCTTATTGTAATTACTTCTGTTTATATATTGAGATAGTATGGTTCTAGAATGTTTCAGTAAAAGGAGATCACCAAGTCCAGTTAAAAAAATAGGCCAAATCTTCTAGAATGTTCCAGTAAAAGGGGATCACCAAGGAGGCCCAAAGACTAAGTTAGTAGAAGCATGTAGATAATTTAATTGGTACAATCACAAAAAACTGGAATTTTTATAAAAATTAAATTTTAAGTCAAATTAAAAAATTATCTTTAATTTACTATTGTTATAAAATTATTCATTTGTATTATTTTTTCACCTTTTAAAAAACTTGTATAATACAACATTCACACCACTTTAACTATAAGTATTGGCTTTAAAATCTTTATATTTTGAGAATGATAGCTTTTGCCTTTTATGTTAATTGGAGTATTCAATATTTTAGTTATCTGAAAAATTCATGTTTTTTAAAATTAATTACGAAGCATATAGTAATATTTAATTAATCAAGTTTTTACTTATCTTTTTTTTTTTGCTAAATTAATATATATTTAAGAAAGAAAGAATACAAGAGTAGCCCATGCACTATGACAAGCCATAGCGAAATCTATTATCAATCTGTTAGGATTGAAATAGAAAAAACAATGAAATAAACAAACATTAAACTATTAATTCAGGCCTAGTTAAAACAACATTAGAGAACCAAGTAGATGAAGCAAGCTTTGCTCTAGTGTCAGCCATAATACCCTTCCATAGCCACTGTGGATGAATGACACCCTTATCATGTTTCCTAGCATTTCGTTCTCTCCAAATGAAGTAAGTATACACTTGAATCATCAGAAGAATTATTCTTCGTTTGTCCCCGTCGTGAATTTGAAGGAGGTTTTGCTGAAATTCATTCCAAGTATAACCGTTGATGCCCAGGTTAAAGGTTGCAAGGATCAATGCAAGAACATGTCTGCTGTATAAACAATGCAGGAATAGGTGTGTATCGGTTTCTCGACCTCCAATACATAACAAGCATTGCTGATCAATCGTAAGTCCAAATCTTGCAAGTGTATACAATAATATAATAAACAAACTACATAATTTGCTTCATGTTCAACATGTTTAATCATATAAAAAAATAATGAATTAATGACTGTTAGATTTTCAGATGAGAGTCATTTAAGGGATATTCTCTTTTAATAGTCAACAACATAATTAAATTAAATTTTATATTTTTAGTGCTAAATACTTATTATTATCACTAATAATATATAATTAATATTATAATCTCATAAAAAAACTATTTTAATTTAAGTTATTTATTTAAAACAATTTTATTATGGATGATAATTAACATCATTATATATATTAAATTAAAATTACAATAACTATTAGAAAAATAAAATAATTACACACAAAAGCAACTATAATATGTTAAAAAAATCGTCATAAAATAAATTTTGGTCGTTAGCTTTTTAGTAAATAAATGAGAGATGTTACGAGGTATTTTAGAGTACTTTTAGTTCTGAAAAGTTTTCAAACCCTATTAGCATGAGTGATACTTCTTGTTGCAGAAAATAATAGATTTGGATGATGAACGTGTATGTCGGGCCGTATAATACCACCTTACAATGATCAGTCGCAGGTCGTGCATATGGACACCACCATACGCCGGATCTCCCTAGCCATCTTTGGGCTTAGTCGGGGCCGACGCCACTCGGACCCTATTTCCAAGATGGACTATCCCACAGCCTCTTACAGCAGTTTCCATGATGGACTATCCCACAGCCTCTTACACATTATACAAATACTCCTAGTTCGAATAAATCCATGACTCTGAAACGTAAAGCTCGTCCCCCTTTCCCCTAGTGTAATACTTGTTGATAGGACTCCACAAAGTAGTCTTATCTAGTTAGAAAGTAAAATTCACCAATATTTCCCACGCAGTTGATTGTTAATGGATATCGACTTCTTCCAACAATCTTACCCCTCGAACGATGAGGGAGTAACACAGAGACTCGTCTTGATAAATAACAACCAAGATGCGAGTGAAAAGAATAGTTTTAAAAGATTTATGACTCGGAAGTCAAACAATTAAATAACAACTCTCAAGTACGGTTCCATTATAATTTAGAAGATAGATTCGAATGAAGAATGGGGTTTTTGAGAACCTTCCTTGATAAAAATAATAATAGTAAGACTCAGAAATAATTTACATAGTATTTGAAGGTCAAGGATAATTTTTGAATAAAGCGAATTATTTTTAGAAGTAGTTAAAAGAGTTAAATAAATATTCAAGGAATATTTATTACATAAATATTTTCAGAATATTCTTAATATAAACTATTGCTCATATTTAACCCTCGAATGAGTATATAAAATATTCATGAAATAAATAATTCCTCGAATGAATATTCTAAATAATATTAAATAAATAAGTAAGATCTCAAATGGGTTTTCAGAATAATATACCTTACACAAATAAATCTCAAATGAATATTCCAAATAATATTCAATAAATCAATAACCTCAAATGAATATTCATTAAATAAATCAAGTCTTAAATGAATATTCAAATAGTATTTCTCGACTGAGATAACATTAAAATAACAATCCTCAGAAGATTTCATAATCAAATAATAATCCTCGAAATAAATAATCATGTATCGCTGGAATCCCTCCGGGTTTCCATGACTATCTCTATATTTCGAAATACCGACTCCCGGTCTATATTTAATGAAGGAAGATCATATGCCCTTCACTAAGGGTCTTAGCAATATCCGGATTATGACTAGTATATCTCGTATCTAACTTATAAGCCAACATCAAATCAGGGAATAAGTATCACAATATAATTTGAAAGCAGGCATGCATGCTATGGCATATGTATAACAACAATCAATCGTATATATTATCACAACAGCAGTTCTAAAGTATTGGAAACTTTCCTGGTACTCGGGTAGGGGTAGCGTGTCTTGGGTCAGTCCGGTGATCTATAAACAATCAGAATATTCGAGATTAATCACTTAACGATTTTGAAAGGCTAAGTATATATTTAACTTAGATTAAAACACGTTTTCAAGTTATCTCGTTATACACCCTCTAGTATTATGGGGGTTCAATTTCAGTTACGAACTCGCACTTACGGTTTCGAACTACTTTTACGATTTTTCCCATAACTCCTAATCCGTAAGTCCGTTTGCTTCGAGTCTCCCGCCAAAACGATCTATGAATCGAGATCTTCAAGGGTAGGTCATACTCATCAAGATCAGACCTTTATATCTACTGTTATGCTCGAATTTTAAGGGTTAATGAAATTTTGCCATTACGACGGCTATAAATCGAACGTTTCTAAATTCATTTCATCAAAACCAAGCCATACCGGGGATACCATACATCTTACATACATAATATTCATCTTATGAGTCCAAGAGCATCTTACTCCATTATCATATTCATCATATCTCTTAGATCAACAAAACTAACTACATAATCATGCTTACATTAACATCATAATCCTAACTAAGCTAAAACCATCAAGAACATGAATAAATCTCAAAGTAAGATCTAGGGTTCTTAAGAGATATACCTTCCTTGGAGTATGTAAAAGCCTTAATAAACCTTGATTATTCCTTGTATAACCTTAATATAACTTAGATCAACCAAAGAAAACAAGAAATCAAGGTTAGTTTCTTGAAATCACTATTCATCATCATCTTTGATGATTTTACTAAATATGCAAGACTTGGAATTTGAGGCTCAAATTCATAGGATAATTATGATATGAAATGTAATACTCACCATAAAAATCTTGAGATCAAACAATGTTGGGAAGTGGGATTTTGGTTTTGGAATTTGGCCTTGGGCCGAATGGAAGAGAAAGAGAGAGTTTGGTGTTCTTGGCTTGTTTGCTTGGTTGATTCTTGCATAAAGTGATGTCTCTTGATAATATCTAACATAAAGCAACTGTAATAAAGTGCTTTGGTCATGAATGATGGAAATTACATGGACAAGTGTTGGTGTTTAGTTGTAGGATGAAGTAATCTTGCTAAGTACTTGGTTTGTTTGCTAAGTATGCTAGTTACCTTAGTACTACTTAGTTCCTTGACCTTATCCTCTTGCACATGCATGCATCTTGGTTCTCTGCTTGTTTCTTTGTCCAGTTATTGCTCATTTTCATTGATCGTTCGGAGGAATATCTCAAGTATTTCTCGTTAGGATTTTACCGGAAACCATCTTAATATTTATACTATCATTCTCAATCCTCCTTTATAATTCTTGAATTTAAATTCCTTAAATCTTTATATTAAATCTTTAAGTCATTCAGTGTCTAGGGAAATCTCGGAGAAAATAAAAGTTCTATTTTTTCTGAATCTGATATCGTTTACATACACTTATATTGCCTATCGGTCATTAATACGAACTCAGAAATCCTTTCCGAATACTCATATATAGTGTCGTATGATAATATTCCAATTTCCACCAAAAACACTATTCATTGCTTATTTTCTCTTTAATTCTTATAATTAGAAAAAATTTCCCCGCGCTTTCCCGAGCGTTCCTTAACCCTTTTACGGAACCACTGGACTTATAAGAGATATCGATTTGGATGACATGAGCTATCAGATATCGATTTAGATGACATGAGAATAACATTCCTCTTTGGAATTTTCCATATCTTACTTTCCCGGAGATAGATTATTCTTATCTAAGTTGTCAACCAATTGTATTGTTCATGGCATATAAACATTTGAATCCACATTCATTAAATATTCATTCACTAGAACCACTATTACACTTATACCCCATTACATAATAAAAGTTTTAATTACTACCAAAAATCTGGGTTCTTACATATATTTAGGCAAAATGTTATAAACAGAATAATGAAATTAAACGAAGAGAATTTAGAGTTTGAGAGAATCTAACAACTGAAAGAGTATTGCCAAGAGGGTCTTCAAATGGGCAAGAAAATTAACCATTGCAAAGTCTTCTTTGTGTTTTGTTGAGATGGTCTAAGAGCCGAGATAGAGATAGTACAAAGATTGACCAAGAGAAGATTGACCAAGAGATGGTACACAGATGGACCAGATAGCCACATAGAGGTCAATTAAAGGCCGATATGAGTATTTGCTTATGCCTTCTACTTCCACAAATTGGACAGGAAGCCACACCCATTTTTTATTCAACAAATATTTTGATTTTCGATTTTAGTAACATGAGGTTGAACCGTCTTCTATAGTTTATGTTTACAGGGGTGCATAGTTTACTGGTAAAAAATCATATTTTAACTTCTACCCCTACATGTAAATTTGCATGAGAATTTATTTCAAGCAAAAGGAAACTTCTAGAAACATCCAAGATTGTCTTAAAACATTTAAAATTTTAAGAGCCAATGAATCTGTTTCCATACAACAAAACAACCTTATTGAATTACTATGCATCATATAAATCATAGTTGTTTTACTAGAACTATATATCATGCTTACATCACACCTATTAATTATTATCACATACATTAAATATTGAGTTGCTACGCTGCAACGCTTTCAAATTGTGATCGGCTACCCGGTCAATTTCCTTTACAGGGATCCACAACACATAAGGATTTTTGTGGTTCTCAGTTCAATGTACTTTATCAGCACAAGTCCTAATAGTGGTAAAGGCAAGGACACACAATACAAAATGCAGGCGTACAAGTTGCGACAAGTGGTTCCGGATAACATCAGCCAAGAAAGTCAAATATGTCTGTTTCGGATACTATTGCAGCAATGTCCTTTGTTTGGAGTACTCTTTTCCTATCCTCCTCAGTGTGAGCCCAACTTCGTAAAGTCATCTCCATAATGAACATTTGAGCTGCTTTGGAAAAATGAACTAGCTGGTACCTCAGCAGCTATCATGTTCACATCTTCATCGGCTTCCAATCCTTGAATTTGGTGGGGAGAGTGCCTATGCTTCCATGTGGGGGTTTGTTGGACATGGTTCCCATTATCCAAAGATGCCTATGGATCCAAGGGATGAGTCACACCATTTGTAGCTGATGAACCACTGGTTGGAATCATTAGAAACTCCCTGACATTTGTTGCACGAGGGAGTCCTTGTTTTGGATCATTTTCTTCATTATTTCCTAAAAAAATTAAATAAACATAAAACATGTAATATATAACTTTTTCAAGATAAAAGATATATTAATATTTGATATCATCTTACAAATAAACTTATAAAAAATTTACTCAAATTTTTATACCATAATAAAGATTGCCATGCATTATATGCAGATGGGATCTAATTAAGCCATGGCTTCCAAAATTTTTAACAATTCCACATTATCAAAAATTATGTAAAAACTCTCTAATAAATTAATAAAAACACATATAATATAGATCAAATTAAGCTAAGATTACGGTTCTAATTAATTAAACTATCTAATAGATCTGTTAAAAAAATGAAAAAAAATATATATAGAATAGTTGGAATTAATTAAAACTATAATGTTGTGTTTGGTTGGGAAGAATGGAATGGAATGCAATGGAGTGAATAGAAATTAAAGGAATACACTGAACATGAAAGGTAAGATTTTTAAAAAAAAAATGAGTGGTGCAAATTTTGTATGATAGAATTTGGGAAGAAAATAGGTTGGAGGGAGAATGAATCATTCCTTTTCAAATTGGTGTGTTTAAACTTTAGCTTAGGTGGTTAGGATTGGAATGAGGTAAGGAATGTAATTTTTAAACATTTAACTGTATTATTATTTAATTTCCATTCCATTCCCTCCAATTTCATTCACCTCAACCAAACACAACATAAGGACCATTAGAAATGAAACAAGAGTGATAACATACCAGATATATAAGCACCAGTGGTAGTACATCTTGGACCTACAAAAATTAATTATTATATAAATTCATATAGACAAAACTATATTTTAACTAAAACAAGTACCCTTTGATTGTGAGGAGAACAATAATTTGAACTTTGTGAAGCAGTCTTTGCCATCAAAGACTATGCAGTGTCTTATTACCACTCGCCTAATCATACCTCTTGGCTAATCACAACAATTACGTTTATTTATAATATGATGCCATGATTCTAGAATGTTCCATTAAAAGGGTCCACATGTAAAAAAGTAGGCCCAATATGCCAAATATATTAAACTTATTCAATGATATTTTGATGTTAAAAGGCCCATCAGTAAAAAAAATAGAATGATAAAGGGCTCGGTAAAAATTAGGCCCAACATGTCCAAAATAATAAATCTATACATATATTAATTTTTAAATCAATTAAAAAGACGTACTTTTTTTTTGCTAAATTAAAAAGACGTACTTTTAATAACAAAGTTCTAATTAACTCATTTTTTTTTATTAATATGAATAATTTGATAATTTTTCCTCTTACAACATTATAGGCTTCGGTTTGACAATCCTTATACAATGAAAGTATTGTTATTTTTTGTACTTTAAAACTAACTAGGAATTATGTTGAATTTTATCATTATACTTGATTAATACAATTTGTACATCTATAATAATAATTTCAAAACATGATTTATGATTATAAATTATTTGAACAAAAGTTTGTAAAACAAATATATAAATACCAATAACTAATGTTATTCTATATGGAACTAACACAACCACCCAAAAAATAAATAAATATATATATGATTATATTACGTAATATAATTTCAGTTTAGATATCACTTGCAACTTTTACACAGTTTATTAAAATTCATGTATATACACTTAGTTTTATATCAGGTGGGTTACTTTTAATATTTAAATATTTTTTTCATATATTATAAATTCTCAAATGAATAAATTAATTAAAATAGGGTATTATATTAAATAGGTTTATATGTTTAAACAAAACAGTAATATGTATTAATTTTTTATTATAATAAATTTGTAAAATAGTTTGGCTTGGATATTGTAATTGACTGTAGCCCAATTGGGATTTCATATGTGTCAGGTAATTTACGGGCAAGTGAATGTTTGATGATGAAGAGAATGATTTGGAATTCTTGAAGAGTGGAACCATGCGGTACCACCAGCCACGAGATAGATCTTCCAAAGTACAGTACTTCTTTGGAGTAACCCAATTCAATTGAAACCCTCTAGATCCACTCTTTATCCTATTCAAAATTCAAAATAATAAGACCCAAAACAAAAAGGGTAGGATGTTAATATTCTATTATGGATCCAAGTAGCTAAACTAAGTAATCCCAGCTTCAAAATGGGCTAATTAGGTTTAGAGATATATTTAAATAAAATTTTTATATGTATTTTAGTTAAAACATAAATACTTTAGAATAAAGAGAAGTCATCCTTACTATAATAGAATTTAGCCTGATGCAAAAGGGTATTGACCAGGATTCCTAATCCACCTGACTTTAAACTTCTTAAAAATAATAAAGTACTCTAAATCTAGAAAGTTTAAAACGAGTTATAATTGAATACCGAATAATAATCCTAAAAAATCTTGATATATACAAGACTTGCATTCCAAAGAAATTTATATAGGATTCAAATATTATAATAAAAATTTTATTTACAAATTTTAAGCAGTGGAGAATATTATTTAAAATCAAACAACTGACTTCATTCTTTAAAAAAACTGATGGCCCGTTGGCTAAAAAAAAAATAAAGTGAGTTTTTCCCGGCTCTACCCCAAATAGATTTTAAGGATCACTTCCCTTCATGCATCCCATGTTGCTAGAATCTACCAGAATAAATGACAAGATGCTTTGAACTTTTTCCACATGCAAAACTCACCGCAATCAAGAAGTAGTTTAAAAAATCTTCTTCACATTTGATGTCATGCCTTGGGTCTCTCTTCCACAAAAAAATTCTGAATTTCTTGTTTCCTACAATCTTACATCATTATATTTTTTCCTTTGGTGGTCGCATTTGTATCCTTGTTCATGTAAAAATCCTCGTCCACCATCCTTTTGGTTTCATGTGTATCTTCCATCATTATTTTTGTAAAAAAAATTTGGTTGCAAGACTTGTTCAATGAACTTATTCCTCTCAAATTTTTTTTATGGGGTTATGGTTCCATGAGCTCATCTATTGTCATTTCATTTATATTTTTAGCATCTTCGAATGCCATATCTTTACAAACAAGTTCAAAGTCATGTGAATGAATAATTTTTTCCTATAACACGAACAACACTTACCTCTTCTTTATTGATCTTCATGTAATTGCAAATGGCCAAGACTCCAAAAAATAATTCGAGATTGTTTCGGATGCTTCATTTACTAAGCATCAACCTCGCCATAAAGTGTTGATATATTTGCACTTTCGTATGTGGAGTAAAAGAAGATGTGAGAATATCCTAAACTTTATTTGATGTCATATCGCATGCCACCTTTCGTAATATAGAATCATTCAAAATGATAATGTACTATTATTCTTCTTTTTTGGGTTTGGAGTTGATCTATTTCAGCTTGATTGTAATTTGCATAATTTTTTGTCACCACCAGTCCTTTCCCCCCAACATACCACACATCATTTACTCTAAGGATCGACTAAGTCTGATAGTTATTTTTGTTGAATTTTAGCATTTCCATTGAGATTTTCCAATTTAGTGGAAGAAAGGATGTCACTTAGGGTCAAGCTGTATTCTTTAAGACAAGTAAAACGTTTAGCCATGATACCAATTTGTTACAAAAAAGGATCTCACTTAAACTTACACACAAATGCACACACTTGCTTATTGCTCAAAAACTCCTACACCATACTCCCTAGAACAATCTATAAATTGTATTACAAATTACATGTATCTAGATCAATATATTGAATCTGGAAAATATAAGTACATGTATGAAGATTACTTTGGAATCTATCGCACACATCTATTATTTTGATAGTCAAAAACATTAATTTTTATTTCCAATATTACAAAGTCTAAATTGAAAGTTATTCTTACAGATTGCAAGTTATTCAATCTAAGAAAAGTCTAAATTGAATAAAATACATGTTTTTGTGAGTGACTTTAGATTTAAGAAAAAATCCAAAAACGGTTCAAATTCATCAAAATTTCATGCTTTTCAACTGATTCGATATCTCAATTTACACTATTAGATATCTCTCATTCGAGAACTAAAATAGAGTGGATCGAGATCTCATGAATTTTCTCATTCGATAACTCAAAAGGACCAATTCACCTCATTAGCAAGGCCCACCTCATTAGCAAGGCCCAAAGCGGACACCTCATTAGCAAGTCCTTGATATACTTCGTTTGGTTTATGAAGATGCCATAATCTCTTTGGCTAACTTGGAGTCCTATAAAGAATATTAATTCTCCCATCATGCTCATCTCATATTTGCTTTACATGAGCTTTGAGAATCTTTCACAAAGCTTCTCATTAGTCGAGCCAAGGATGATATCATCCACATAGATTTGAGCTAGTATGTTATCCTTGTCAGAGATGATATCATCCATATAGATTTGAACTAAAATCTTTCATCCATTTTGTTTGTTATTAATGTATAAGTACTTGTAGAATGGGGGGTTTGAATACAAGTACTAACACGTCTAACTTTTTTTTATTTTCTTCTTTATATAAAATTGAAATAAAACTGCAGTATATAAGAACACAAAACACAGGTGCAACAATGATTTATACTGATCAACCAAAATGATTTATACTGATCAACCAAAATCTCAAACTCTATCAAATGTGTAAAATACCTTTAGCCGCTGCCCACTATAAAATATATTACAACAACTATAAATCTCTCTATTGACAAACCCTAATACAAAGTATAAGGCTTCGACTCAAACTTAACTGAATTACTGACAATGAATGCAGTCGAGACTATTTGTACAAATTCTATCAATTAAACAGCATACTAAATAATTACATGAAATATGGGATTGTATCCCTTCTGTTTAGCTAACAGTTTCTTTTCCAACCTTATCTTCGATTGCTGTTATATCTTCTATTATTTTTGTGATTGATTCACCTTTATCTCCAAAACTTTCCATTCTGAAGTTGACTCTGGTAAGTCTTGTAAACTTGGACAAATCTGCATTTGTAGTAGACTTTGGTACATAGACTCTTGTACACAAAATCTAACAGAAACATATACCTTCAATGGTTGTCCCGTCTTTAGTTTTAAGCACCAATTCCCAAACATTATTTCTTTCAAATTGACTCAGCTCCTCTTGCATAGCAATGATCCAATGAGGATCCAACAGTGCCTCATCATTTTTCTTTAGTTCAATATGGAATAGGAAGCAACCATATAGACACTCACTTTGAGTTACTCTTCTAGTTCTCACACATGCATTTGGATCTTCAATAATTTGCTCTTCAGTGTGAGCTCTATCCCATTTTCTTGGATGTTCAGCTTCATTTCTTAGTGTTGATATGGCTTCATCGTTCAAGCTAGGTTCTTCTTGAATTACTCCCGCTGTGAAGATGCTCTCATTCATAAGTGCTTCTTGAATGATTAGTTCTTCACTATGGATTATCATAATTTCTTTATTTACAATCTCATTCACTAGTGTTTGTTGAATAATAATCTCAACTTCAGCTTCAATTTCTTCAAAGTCATCCATATTATCGCAGTTTAGAGGATCATTATCTTCATCATTTGCTTCTTCAAGATCTGGGAGTTCGTTGTCATCAAAAGTCACATTTGTGCTCTCCATCACTTTCTTTTGACTGATCATATAAACTTTGTAGGTTGTCTTTTCCATAGAGTGTCCAAAAAATATTTCTTCAAATGCTTTTGCATCAAACTTACCAACATATTTTGAAATTATCTTTTCACATAAAGCATTTGCTTTTGTAAGAAACAAAGCAAGACTAGTGGCCAAGGGATATTTATAGGAAGAAGGAATTGACTATGATGAAAACTTTTCCCCAATAGGAAGACTGAAAGCTATAAGAATGTTTCTTACATTTGCTGCTCATTCAAATTTCAAGGTATACCAGCTAATGAATATGGAGAGTGCCTTCCTAAATGGCAAGCTTGATTAATAGGAAGTCTATATGGAGCAACCACTTGGCTTTGTTGATCCAAAGTTTCCAAATCATGTCTACAAACTCAACAAGGCACTCTATGGACTAAAGTAAGCACCTAGAGCATGGTAGGAGACATTGTCTAAGTTTCTTCTTGAAAATGGCTTCACAAGTGGTACAATTGACAAAACTCTCTTCTTTAGAAAGGTAAAAGGTGATTTGATATTAGTTCAAGTTTATGTTGATGACATCACATATGGGTCTACTAATAAAAAGTTGTGTGCTAAATTTAGCGATCTAATGCAGTCTAAATATGAAATGAGAATGATGGGTGAACGTAATTTCTTTTTAGGCTTTCAAGTTAGGGGCATTTTCATTAATCATTCTAAGTATATCAAGGATCATTTAAAATTGTTTGACTTTCAAGATTATTCCATTGCAAAAACCCCAATGACAATAGCCACTAGCTAGACTCCGATGCTAAGGGTAAGAGTATTGATAACACTAGCTATAGAGGAATGATAGGCTCATTGTTATACTTAACTGCAAGTAGACTAGATATAATGTTTTCTAACTGTTGATGAGTAAGATTCCAAAGTGATCCTAAGGAATCTCATTTAATTGATGTGAAGAGAATTTTCCACTACGCCATAGATGGCCTTCTGCAACACTTCAAAAATGTTGGTGAAAGCCCAAAAACTGTTGGTGTAGCCTCACAAATTTCTACGGCAACACTTTTTAGGTGATAGTTTTTTCGCCGTTGGCGCAGGGTCATTTGCAACATTTTTTACACCTACACCAACATGATCGATTGTGTTGCCATATGATACACATTTGTTGTAAAATGGGTCATTTGCAACATTTTTTTACACATACACCAACATGATCAATTCTGTTGCCATAGGATACACATTTATCGTAAAATGGACCCACTACAGGTGGGACCCACCTATACCAAATTAATATTGTGCAAAATTAAATTCATATATATATATATATATATATATATAAACAATAGCTAAAGTATGTTCTTTTCATTTCACCAAACATAATCATTTATGCCATTATAGAATTATAATCCACAACTCTAAAACAAAACAAGAACATCAAAGGAAGGTTTACAAGCTTGGAAAATATCCTTACTTAAGGAAATGAAAATACAAAAAAGTATGTCTAACACTAGAGAGTCTATATATCCATGTCAAGTTCCTCCGGACCTTAGTCACCTTTGTATACATGATATTGTCCTGGTTTAGAAGTGTGCTACTTGACATGGGCATCTTAAACTGTTGGGCAGCCTGTGTTTGCAACTGAGAGCTTAAATCTTCTATCTTGGCTTCTCCAAATATGATATACGTCTCAGAATTTGGGCTTTTGAAGACATCAGGTTTGGAGATGAAAAACAATATCTGATAAATGACAAATCGTACATCACAAAGATTTCAGTTAATTTATCACGAAGCAGGAAAGCTTTACAGTCAATTATAGGCAAGTAAAAACTTACATTTTTTGTTCTCTTAATAATGAACCTACTTACACCTGTCACAAGTTTCATAACAAGCTTTAACATTGCTTTGCGACTTTTCTTCTCACTTCTGCTCTGTTTTGAGCTTTCACTGCCACCTAGACTTCAATTCTTTAGGTGTAGGTAATTATATGCACAATGGATTCACATAATGTCTCGCACACTACACGTAAACAGAACCTAATATTTTTTAACCTTTACCCCCTACGATTTTGTAAAATACTACGCAAATATCATAGAATCATAGCATTGAGTATCGGCAAACAGAGATATAAAGACTCAAGTAGTCATAAGATTATTTGTACTTTTTAATTTATGCAAAAAAAATTGACAGAAAGCAGAGCAGTAAACAGAGCTGATCACACGTAGTACAACAATCGCATTGCATTAGTAATGATCCATTAATGAAACAACAAGCATTATAAGGCCCATTATATTTTTTGGAAACCTGACTCAAAATTTTTTATGAACATAAATGTAAGAGTTATTTCGATTAATAATACAGAACTGTTTTAGTTATTAGATCATGATTCAGACGTTTTAAAATGTAAGCAAGGTAATGCAAAGCAAGCTCTTAGAATTGCAAACTGATGATTAACAATGAATTCAACAGTTGCTAAAAGAGGGAAGGAAGATTCACACACCTCAGGACCAAGAAATCGTTCATATCCAATGTCACAAGTATAGTGTTCTCCAGTCTTAGGTTTGATGCCTTTCCATTTCTTAATGCACTTTGTTGGTTCCCTGTCATGCTTATTGTATTCCTGAATGATTAAGTATACAGTTATTAGCCAGAATATATTTGTAATTTAAGCTTACAAGTGACAAGTCACTTCAACACCAAGAATGACAACTATGCGGGGCCAAATTATTCATGCTCGCCTACTAGAGTAGTAAAACTACAAAGCCAGAACAATAAGATATGATTTACAATAATTTTGGTTTGTACGATTTGTGAAAAACTAGTTACAATATTGACACCAATATATGATATCTACTTTAGATTCAACTAGTCTGGAAAGAGTGTACTCTTTTCACACATGCATGAAGTCCCTTGAAAAAGGAAGGTACATGCTTTCGATTTATGGACCTTTGTTTACTGCAGCTAGATAGTTAGAAAAGACCACCTTGACCATATCGGAACAAGTGTAGCATGTATATATATATACTAATAATTAATATTGATACCCAGTGATATATATATATATATATATATATATATATACCCATCAACATAAAGATTGAAAAAAACCTAATTTTGAACCCAAACAAGTAAACCCAGTGTAAATATTAGTAGTTAATAATATGACGGTGTATATTGAAGCTTGTATGTTATTAATAGTTAAAAAATAACAACGAAGACTTTACACATCTGTTAGATTCTTGCAAAAAATGAAGACTTTACCTTGAAATCAGTATGATGAGTGTTAGAATCATTATGCTCGCAATCAGCTTTGAGTAAGAAGAAAGGAAAGGATCGATTTAGCTTCAGATCGCAGCAGCCCTGTGTGAGTGTGAGATCAGATGAAAAGTAAAAGGGGGAGGAGATTTTTATTAGGGTTTTGTTGTGTAACGACAGCGTATGATTGTGTAACGACATCGTATCATAGCTGGACGATCAATTCTCCCAAGAGCTGTACCGGATATGTGAATGCCTCCCGTTTATTTGGATCACATGAGCAATCATCAATCATATTTTGACCTAGCAAGTTGTGTGATGTCTCAACTTCAGAATTGAAGTACATTGAACAGAAATTTGTCAAATCTTCATGTACATAATTTTCTGTAATAGAACCTTTCTATTTCATTTTGTAACTATTCAACTCGTGCTTTGTTCCCTACTTTCTGTTTCATTTTGCATTATAGCCTTTCAATATTATACATCCACCGTTGTCGAACATGGCCACCAAGTCTGCACTCTTCAGGTAAATGAACGGGAAGATGCTCCATTGGATTAAACATGGCTTGGAAGAATTTAGTATCTAAAGTACAAATGATCCCGACTATGTTTTTTCCATTTGCCTCTAATTTGATTCGAGTAGTGTAGTTGAGCACAAGTCTTTGAAAATTTTTGAAAGATCACAAAGCACTTTGTTTATATCATCTAGAGAAGTTCACGAAATGTAGAAGCTAATAACTTCTGCATAAATACGTGACAATCATGGGAATTTATGCCTTGGAATTTCAGTTGAGCATTCTTACAACATCTCTTCAAGTTTGATGAACAACCATCGGGTTTCAATCGATGTACCCATTTACATAACAATTTCAGCTTATCTCGGGTGAGTTCGTATGTAGCTCTAGGCCTCAATTTACCATTCATCCATAGCTCTTGCATGATGCCCATTGCTTTCAAATCATCTCTTGATCTTGTAGTATCTTTTGTTTTGGCACTACAGTTAATAGTATGAAATATGTTTTCAAATAACATTTTTCTCTGTGTGCATGACATCAATGTAGTGATGCTGGCACAATGAATACGAGTATGGTAGGTCAAAGAAGCTAGTGACATGCATCCAGTTGTGTAAATCCCCAAATCGATGTGCCCTTTCTTTGCTATGTGGCTTCCCGGGTGGTGGAAAAGGCATCCCTCAACATTTCATATTCATCATACACATCTCAATGATCATTCATTTCTTGAATTTCTTTTTCATGAAAACGCCATATGGTGTTGCTCTCAAGAAAACCGGTTGTATATAAGTGAAACTCAACATCGAGAATGAGTTGAAAGAGTTGATATCTACATGTATTACACGGACATCTAATCAAAAGTTCCGGATTATCCGGTTCCTTACTATTATTTTTTACAAATGCCAAGAAATAATTAACCCCATCAATAAATTCTTTCGAAAAACCATAACCACCAGGAATAGTTCGTTTAGAGATCCAACTAGTATCATAAGACATCTACGAATGTAAAAAAAATATGCAAATCAATTATACAAGTGCACACATATATATGTTGAACATGTAATGAACTTAAAAAAATATCACATATATTTAAATGCATTAAAATAAAGTAGAGGATAGAAAAATTGAATCTTTACATTGATGATTGTTGTAATAGTTATTGCTATGTCATGTTATGTATTGGATGATATGATGATGTATTTTTGTTTAAAAGAAAAGGTGGGAGGAATGTGATTTTAGAGAATGGGCAGTAGCTTAATTAATTTTCAGAAGTAAACGTTGTCGTTTTGTGTTTTGGAAAATTAATTAAATTTTTAATTAAATTTAATTAAAATAAACAAATTTAAGACAAAATTTTCGTCGTAAATTCATAGATAAACGTCGACGTTTCATGTTCAGGAAAATTAATTTAATTTGCAATTAAATTTAATTACATTATACAAATAATTTTATTAATAAAATAATTAACTTCTGACGAATTTTGTTTATGTCATAAATAGTTATAATGGATTTCAGTTCCGTCGTAAGTATGACGCGCAAAAATTTTCCATCGTAAGTTAGCCGTTGTAAATGGCCAAATTTGTTGTAGTGTTACGATATACCCAAACTATTAAAAATTAGTGCACCAAAAAATGGATGCATTTTGATTCTATGATTCATAAATGAATTTTTGAGTGAGAGAAAATATTAGAATATAATAAAAGTCATGGTAAGTCCTTCCTAACCCCATAATGGAAAAAACAAGGAGAGAAACAATGAAAATGTAAAAAAAAAGTAATAGAACCGATATAGAAAGGAAACATAATTGCTGCACATGTAAGCCTCTTAAGATTATGCAACTAGAAAATTTAAGGGATTTTTTCAAAACTACCCAAGTTGCAACAGATTTTTAAAAAAATACTATTTGTTTTTTTTGGGCAACCTTTGCAACCTTTTTTTGCCTACGTTTTAAGCTCATTTGCAACCTTTTCCAACTGGGTGCCATAAATTTTGCAACCAAAAAACCGTATTTTTGTAAATAGTTTCAAAAAGTTAAGTTGTTTTGTAAATATCCCAAAATTTAAACTTATACAACTAAAAATTAAACTGAGTTTGAATTCGAGGACCGGTTTCGAACCAAACTTATGACTTAAGTAAGTGTCGATTAACATGGACTTATTATGAGCCTAAAGAGAGCTAGTAATGCCTTGGTTGTGTTTCGCTTACGTGTTTAAACATTGAGTTATAAGTGGATTATCGAGGGGATTAACCGTATGTTTTCATTTGACTTTGTCTAGATTATCCGACATTATCGCGAACCCCTATCACTTCTCGAGCATCAGGCAAGTTTTCTAAATCTATACTTTGAAATATTGATTATATAATACTGCTTTTGCCATGTATAAAATTGTACAGTTTTGTGATATATCTTATTTCCTGTTGAAATAGAATTTGACCTTTGGATTATATAAGATCTTTTGAGTTAAGTATTTATGAACCGGTATACCTTGTAGCTCTAAATATAATAGCATATTCATTGTTTTCGACTCTGAACTGGGAGTCGGTATTTTGAGATATGTAGATAGCCGTGGAAACCCGGAGGGATTCCAGCGGCACAATACTATGTATTTTGAGGAATATATTTGATATAAGTATTTAGATAATATATTTGATATAATTTTATGTGTTTAATTGAATGCAATTAACTCTGCATCTTGTGTGGAATGCAAAGAACTCCTCATCTTGTGTGTCGATCTCTTTTGAAAATTGAAACAATTCTTTGATCTCTTTTGAAAAAAGTATGTCTAACACTAGAGAGTCTATGTATCCATGTCAAGTTCCTCCGGACCTTATTCACCTTTATATACATGATATTGTGCTGGTTTTGAAGTGTGCTACTTGACATGGCCATCTAAAACTATTGGGCAGCCTGTGTTTGCAACTGAGAGCTCAAATCTTCTATTTGGCTTCTCCAAATATGATATACGTCTCAGAATTTGCACTTTTAAAGACATCAGGTTTGGAGATGAAAATCAATATCAGATAAATGACAAATCGTACATTATGAAGATTTCAGTTAATTTATCACCAAGCAGGAAAGCTTTACAGTCAATTATAGGCAAGTAAAAACTTACATTTTTTGTTCTCTTAATAATGACCCTACTTACACCTGTCACAATTTTCATACCAAGCTTTGACATTGCTTTGCTACTCTTCTTCTCATTTCTGCTCTGTTTTGAGCTTTCACTGCCACCTGGACTTCAATTCTTTAGGTATAGGTAATTATATGCACAATGGATTCTCATAATGTCTCGCACACTACACGTAAACAGAACCTAATATTTTCTAACCTTTATCCCCTATGCTTTTGTAAAATACTATGCAAAGATCATAGAATCATAGAATTGAGTATCGACAAACAGAGATATAAAGACTCAAGTAGTCATAAGATTATTTGTACTTTTTAATTTATGCAAAAAAATTACAGAAAGCAGAGTAGTAAACAGAGCTGATCACGCGTAGTACAACAATCGCATTGCATTATCCATTCATGAAAAAACAAGCATTATAATGTCCATTATATTTTTTAGAGACCTAACTCAAAATTTTTTATGAACAGAAATGTAAGAGTTATTTCGATTAATAATACGGAGCTGTTTTAGTTATTAGATCATGATTCAGACATTTTAAAATGTAAGTAAGGTAATGCAAAACAAGCTCTTAGAATTGTAAACTGATGATTAACAATGAATTCAACAGTTGCTAAAAGAGGGAAGGAAGATTCACACACCTCAGGACCAAGAAATCGTTCATATCCAATGTCACAAGTATAGTGTTCTTCAGTCTTAGGTTTGATGCCTTTCCATTGCTTAATGTACTTTGCTGGTTCCGTATCATGCTTATTGTATTCCTGAATGATTAAGTATATAGTTATTAGCTAGAATATATGTGTAATTTAAGCTTACAAGTGACAAGTCACTTCAACACCAAGAATGACAACTACGCGGGTTCAAATTATTCATGCTCGCCTACTAGAGTAGTAAAACTACAAAGCGAAAACAATAAGATATGATTTACACTAATTATGGTTTGTACGATTTGAGAAAAACTAGTTACAATATTGACACTAATATATGATATCTACTTTAGATTCAACTAGTCAGGAAAGAGTGTACTCTTTTTACACATGCATGAAGTCCCTTGAAAAAAGAAGGTACATGCTTTCGATTTATGGACCTTTGTTTACTACAACTAGAGAATTAGAAAAGGCCAGCTTGACAATATCGGAACAAGTGTAGCAATAAGATTCCTTGACTTTTCGAGCAACTTTAAGAGAATCTTCCGGAGGAATGTGCTCTCCTCTTTCCTACAATGGAAAATGTCGTATTGGATACGCACTGAAAACTAACTTTAAGAACAATTTAATTTACTTTCCTATATGAGAGTAGACAAAAGAGGAGTCAAGTTAAAAAATGTTTCTCTTCTCTGTGTTAGGTCACTCAACCTTTCTGCATACTCTACTACGGGTTGTTGAATATACAGAAAATAATAAAGTCAAAAACCCGCATTAGTTGCTGGATAAATAGAGTCACATCTTTCCCAGCAAGAGGAATTGACCTAATGCACCATGTGCAACGGGCACAACATGGGTAGCCCCATCACCTACATCTACAACAACACCTGTCATCTCACACTGAAAAGCATAGGCTCATATTAATATGCTGAGATGTAATCATGTAAAAATGGACACATTCATATATATGAATGTACTGCTTATAATAAAGTTTATCTATCTACTGATTCCCTACCAACTACTTTCTCCATCACAGAATGAGTAAACGAGCATTTACTTTCAGGAATTTTTAACAAAACTGATACATTATATTAATTTGTATTCATAATTATATGTGCCTTCCCACGCAACTTGGATGTGAGGGAGTACTAACCTATCAATTAAATTTGTAAACGCTTTTCCTATAGTTGTTAACAAAACGTGAAACACCAATTAACACTAACCTTAAAGGTAGTATATTATGCTTCTAGAGCAAGAACCGGCTGCACTGCAATATATAGTCCAGGAACATTAAACGTCTCAAACATAATCTCATTAAAATGTAATGGGCTATAAAAACAACAAAGAAACACAGTGATAAAAAATGCGATCGACCTTGAGTGGCGTCTTCCTTGTCATCCGATTCCTGAAATTATAGTACATTGTAACACATTACATAAACAGGTTTAAGAAACATAAATATGTATGCAACAGTGTTAAAGTGTACCACAAGCTTGGATTTTATCATTTGTACCATCAGAATTAAAGCCCTAATTGCAATTGTTATCATAATAAATAACAGAATTAGTTGTAACATAAGTTCTGAATTACTGAGCAATACATAGGAAATGTAAAGAGAGAGGGATAGAGAAGGGGAGAGAGAGAGGTACAGGGAGAGAGGGAGGGAAAGAGAGGGAGGGTGGGAGAGAGAGGGGGGGGAGGGAGTGGGAGAGAGAGCGAAAGCGATGACATACTTTGAGAGAAGCAGAGGAGTGATGGCGAAAGATACATGTATGCGTGGTGGAGGAAAGTATGTCCGATACGTATCCAACGATAGAGCTTGAAATTTGCATCTTCTCGATTATCTTCTCGATACATTTTGATATTCTTCTAGGATTGAATCGATTTAGGATTTTATCAGTGATAGCTTACATCCCAAATGAAGCCCTAATTGTAACCACAACATTGATTCAATTCTAAATCGAAGCTTAAATCCCTAAATTGAAAGCTTGAAAGAGGGGATGGAGAGAGAGAGAAAGAGCGAGAGAAAGATAAAGAAAGAGATGGAGGGAGAGAAAGAGATGGGGAATGAAACGTAGAGAGGGAAAGAGATAGAACGAAAAAGAGAGGGATCTTAATTTGTTAAAATTTGGGTAAAGCGGGAGGCGGTAGAATTTGCGGCCGGAGCTTTCATTACACATGTTTTATAATTATTCAATTTTCGAGAACATTTTTTTTTCAAAATTTGTTCATTTTAAAATTATTTAAAAAAATCATCATTCACTCCAATTTATTTTAATATTTTCAATAAAATAAATAAATTCATTTTCATAAAGTTTTTTACTTTTTATCTAAAGTGTTATTTACTATAAATTATTTTAAATACATAAATACAATTTCTTAATTAAAAAACATAAAATTTTTAAATTTATTAGTTTTAAAAATATTGAAAAATACACCAGTTTACAAAAAATACCATTCAATCCAGTTTAAATTCTAACAAAATAAATAAATTATTTTTTAATATTTTTTATCACTTTTATGTAAAATGATTATTTAATTTATATTTTAATTAACCATATACAACATCTACGCCAACACAAATACTCTGTGTTGTAATAGGTAAGGTTGAAAATAGCTACGACATCACTTTTTCAGACGGCAACACCATGAAAAAATGTTGTGTAAAGTCACCTATGGCGTAGTATTGAGATATCTTAAAGGAACTCAAAACAGGGTTTGTGGTATCCTAGAGAATCTGAATTCTCACTAATTGGCTATTCAGACTTTGATTATGCAGGGCGTAAGATAAACAGGAAAAGCACTACAGGTACTTGTCAATTCTTGGGAAACATATTGATTTCTTGGGCAAGCAAGAAACATAAATTTGACTCAACTTCTACTGCAGAAGATGTGTACATTGTAGTTGACAGATGTTGTGCATAGCTTCTTTCGATAAGAAATATGGTATGACACTAAGTAATATTCCTATATTTTGTGATAATACTAGTGCTACTAAAATTGTAGAAAATCCAGTTCAGCATTCAAGGACTAAGCACATTGATGTCAGGCATCATTGACTTAGTGTTCCAAGCACTGAATTTAAGACTCTGATAAGCTCTGAATTTAAGACTCTGAAGCTTTAGTCACTGTCAAAATGAAGGGGCTCATGGATCACTGTCCTCTTATGCTATCTGTTCCGATGGTGCGTGAAAAATCTTCTAAACCATTTCAGTTCTACAATTACATATTGAACCTTGAGGGCTTTCTTCCTGCAGTCAAGAAAGGTTGGGATGTCCAATGGTTTGGTGATCCGTTAGTTATTCTTGCAAGAATGCTTAAAAATGTCAAGAAGGAGTAGAAGATTATTAATAGGCAACATGGAAATGTCCTTTCTAACGTGCATTTGGCTCGTCTTAATCTTCAAGGCATTCAAGAGAAGTTAATGCATGACAGTTCGAATATTTTTCTCCTTGGTGAAGAGAAAATATAATGCTAACTTGGAAAATTCTTTACAGGAGGAGGAGTCTTTTCTTAGGCAAAAATCTAGGGTCAACTGGCTCTCTCTGGGTGATGGTAACACAAAGTATTTCTTTAATAAGGTTCGAGCAAATTGGAATCACAACAAAATTTTGGCCTTCAAAAATTCAGAAAATATCATTGTGCATGGTCAGTCTAATGTCGCCAACGTTGCAGTGATTTTTTCAAGAATTCTATTGGTGCTTTTCAAAATTTGGCAAACTCTGATTTCAATGGGATTGATTGTAGCTATATCACGGAGACGCAGGCAGGTTTTCTCGAGGCTCCTATTTCTAGGGACCTTATTCTTAAAATGCTGAAGTCTATGAAGAAGAATAAGGCCCCCGACCCAGATGGTTTCTCTGTGGAATTCTTTTTGGCAATGTGGGATATCGTCGATGATGGTTTTTCTGAAGCCATTACTCACTTTTTCAACACCTCTGTCATGCATAGGGCCATTAATTCCACTGTCATTGCCTTAATCCCTAAGGTATCTACTCCGTCGAATATGAGGGAATTTAGACCTATTTCTTTATGTTCCATTGCATATAAATGTATTGCCAAGATCCTTGCAGGAAGACTCAAAAGGGTGTTGCCTGGCCTCCTCCATCTCTCTCAATCAGCCTTTATTCCTGGGAGAAGAATCTCTAACAATGTCTTAATGGCCCAAGAATTATTTCGAGGGTATTCTAGGCATACAGGTTCTGCTAAATGTGCTATAAAGTTGGACTTACATAAGGCTTTTGATTCGATATCTTGGGACTTTTTCATGTCAGCTCTGTCTCACATGAAATTCCCGAATAAATTTATGGGTTGGATTTAAGCTTGCATATCGACTCCTTCCTATTCGATTAAGGTCAACGGTTCTTTATGTGGGTTTTTCCAGGGTAAGAAATATTCGTGAGGGGGATCCCATTTCCCCTTATCTGTTTACTATTGCCCTAAATATTTTGTCAAGCATGCTTTCTAAGGTTCCGGACAACTTCAAGTATCACTGGAGGTGTAAAGATCTCAAGCTAACCCATCTGTTATATGCGGACGATGTCATGCTCTTTTCACATGGTGATAAAGACTCCATAGCTCATATTATGGAATGTATGAATCGTTTTGCTTCCTGGAGTGGCTTGGCACCTAATGTCAACAAAAGTTCGGTTTATTTTGGGAATTGTTTGCTTGATTTTAAAACCTGGTTTGAGAGTGAGTTCAGTATTGCGCAAGGTGATCTTCAGCCTAAATTTCTGGGGCTTCCTTTAATTTCATCGCAGTTAAGGTTTAATGACTGCATTCCTCTTATTGAGAGGATTACTAGCAGAATAACAAGCTGGACGTCCTTGCTTCTCTCTTTAGCTGGTCGAGCTCAACTTTTAAAGGCAGTCTCATTTGCTATTCAGTCTTACTGGTCTAAGCATTTTCTCTTGCCAGTTGTTGTTCATAAACGTCTGTCTAGAATCTTCTCTCGATTTCTTTGGAAGGGAGATGTAAACTGTACAGGTGGTGCAAAGACTTGTTGGGATAATGTTTGTCTTCCTATTCAAGAGGGAGGGCTTGGTTTTAAAAATACGAAGGAATGGAATTTAGCTCAGCACCTTTATCTCTTGTGTAGAATTATCAGAAATCACTCAACTCTTTGGCCTTCTTGGATTAACAGAACAATCCTTAAAAGACGAAAATTCTGGTGTATGGAGATTCCTACTGATTGTTCTTGGATTTGGAGGAGTATCCTAAACCTTCGTCCTTTGGCAAAGCAGTTTCTGGTTTACAATTTGGGGGATGGTCGAAACACTTCCTTATGGTTTGACCCATTGTGGCACTCGACGACTCTCGCCTCTGATATGTCTGATCACATTATCTCCCAAGTTGGATCATGTCCTTCTTCTACTGTCCATGATCTTATTGCCTCTGGTTCATGGGTGTTGCCGAGGCCTCACGACATAATACAACAGGGTCTTCAACCGTGGTTAGAGGGATTTGACTACCCTCCATTTGATTTAGAGAAAACAGATGTTATTCTTCAGGGAGATACTCCTGTTTCAAACGTTAAAGTCTGCAACATATGGAATTCCATTCGTAGGAGACTTCCGGAGGTTCCTTGGTTTTCACTAGTTTGGCACAGATTGCGTGTCCTAAGGTATGCGCATCATGAATGGATTTTAACACATGGTAGATTTGCTACCTTCGACAGGCTGGCCTCCTTTGGTATTTCTCTTCCACAGCATTGTTTTCTATGTGTTGGAAGTTTGGAGACATCAAATCATCTGTTTGTTACTTGTAATTACAGCTGCTATATTCTTGAGCAGTGGGCTCGTCTTCTGTGAATCTCTCTAAATTCAGATTCTTGGATTGGACTGATTACTTCGTGGGGTTCAATCTTGGATCAGCCGGATCATTCTCTTGCTCTTCTTACTGCTCAGGTTTTCTGCTACCATGTTTGGAGATAGCATAATGCACGTTTACACAATAATGGGAATTTCGGTCCTCAGAAATTGTTCAAGGGCATTCTGCTAGATTTAAAGTCTAAGTTAGCTAGTTCTAATTGGTTTACAAAATATGCGGGTTTGTATAAATTTGGTTGGACTTTATTATGAATGAGGGTTGTGCTGCCCTTCGTTTCTTGCTTTCTCTAGTTAGTTCTCTCTATGGCATGTCATAGAGCAACGGTTTTTCCCTCTTCCTAGTTTCTTTTTTTCTATATATATATATGCAATTTAGCAAAAAAAATAGTTTTTTATATTTGCATTAAATAAAAGCATTTACATACATGAAATTGAAATACTAATCTTTTCTTTTTGTCTAACCACTACCGCTAATACAGTGGAATGTTTTGTAAGATACCGAGAAATGTTAGCTCTTTAAATAACAGTGAAAATTGGCTTCTGATTGTAATCTCCATTGTTTGTTTGATATCAGTTACATGTATTTTTGGTTAAATTTAATAAGACCAGTCGAGGTTTGTTTCAACAAGTACCAAAGCTGCTCATGCTCCTCACTAATAATGAGTACACAATCTTGCTTGACTTTAAGATTTGTATCAATCTTTGTATGTGCCGCCAAGAAATTTGCTGTCCCACCATGTAAGGTGTTTTTCAAGTAGTACCAAAGCTGGAGCCGACATGTTCCTGAGTGATGATTCTTAAACGCTCTTTCATGACTTCAAATGATTAGTAAGGTGGAAAACACAACTGATAGAAGCATGTTTGAGATGATGGAAGGCGATTGCAACTCTCCTTCATCTTGTGGATGGAACGTCAAGAGGTTAATAGGCGAAAACCTTCCACAGGTACATACTTCAATGATGTCCAAAAGAAGCGTAAAGCTTTACTCTGCCCTGCTGACATACTCCCAATAGTCTGCAATTTGAGATGGATAATTCTATAGTAAGTATTAATTATAAACATATTGATTCTCTTTCCAACAATAAGAAGCTCCAGATCTAACAAAAAAGGTCCACAACCATTCTTTGCTACCATTCAATAAGAGGTTCCCCATGAATTGGCGAGGCTGATACCTAAGAAAAGTTATCCTATACAAAAAATACAGGACAACTTATTTTTGAATCATAAAACAGTGCTCATTCTAATTAGTCACAAGAACTCATATGTTGTTCATCAAAACATTTTCACAAAGGAACGTAACAGCTAGGTGGTGCTCAAAAAACAAACAAGAAAGCCACTTCAACCACAAGATATTTATTATATCAACAAACTAAAAAGTTGTTACTGCTATAGAACATATAAGCTTCAACTCTATTGCAACAGTTGTAAGTGAAAAAACAATAGAGGGAAAGTTGAGACCAGATAGATAAGTCAATAAAATTACTTCCTACTAGAAATCATGTAAGATAGTAGTTACCATTTCCACAACACTGCTGGACCGCAGTCCACGCCTCAAGAGAAGAAAGTAAATGTGACTGGGGCAATAAATAGTTATCAGAGATTCTCATAATCTAGAGAAAGATGTATTCAATCACACAGGAATGCTAGTTTATGGTGGGAAAAATAGAAATTTTGAAAATAATATGAAAAAATGTGGGAAAAATAGAAATGTAATTTGAAAATAATATGAAAAAACTAACTGCATTGTGCACCGAAAGCCCAAAAGATAACACATCAGAATTTGCATGGTAGTGTTAACATATAGTAGCTCAGACAAACACCATATAATGAAAAGAAAATTAACATCAACACCTTTTCCTTAAAATCCTCACATAAATAGGAGCAAGTATTTTCCATTAACATATTTTGGACATTGGATTTGAAGGCCTACACGCACTAGGGTTGATGATACACTTTTCTCTGTGTAAATGATGTTGAATCCAAGAAAAGATATACATCTATAATGTTTAACTAATAAAAGACAACGAATTCAATAAAATATACACGAACCAAATATTAAAATATCCCATTAAACACATGTCATATCAGGTAACTACTAATCTTAAACCAAATCAACGAACATGAAACTAGAGTCACTCACATTTCCCTGCCTATGTTGTATGAGGGAGTTGCTCCACATTTCACCTTCATAAACAACATCATCCACCCATTTAATTTTTTTGGAGCATTTTCTTCATTATTTGCTGAAAATGTTAAATGAATATATATAAATTAACATAAGATCAAATCATAGATACCTTTTATATATAAAGAAATTATAAATACTTGATATTAACTTAGAGAGAATATTGTTATAAATTTTCTTGAGTATCTGGAAAAAAATAGAGATTGTCAACATAATTAGATCTGATGGGAGCCATGTCTCATTAGCCATTTTCCATTCCATAAGATGCCTTTCAAAATTTTAAAGAATTCTCAATTATCAAAACTTTGTCAGAAATCCCTTATAAATAACAAAATACATCCATATTAGATTGAATTTAACAATAATTATCATGATCATAAAAAACTCTAATGTAAATAATTAAAAATATACTGACCATGGAATTTGAATAAAATTATAATGAATATTTAGAAATCAAACAAGATAATGGACATACCAGATATGTGGGTAAAAATAGTATATAATGTTACTACATCCTGCATTAACAAACATTACAGAAATTATTATACATAATTACAAATATATATACTAAATACTCACTGAATCCACGTACCATTTGATTTCGAGAAAACAAATAATTTGGGAGAGCCCAACTTGATCAAACACTTTGTAGTAGTGCCTTCTTATCGGAGAAAACAAATAATTTGGGAGAGCCTAACTTGATCGAGCACTTTATGGTGCCTTCTTATTGTAATTACTTCTGTTTATATATTGAGATAGTATGGTTCTAGAATGTTTCAGTAAAAGGAGATCACCAAGTCCAGTTAAAAAAATAGGCCAAATCTTCTAGAATGTTCCAGTAAAAGGGGATCACCAAGGAGGCCCAAAGACTAAGTTAGTAGAAGCATGTAGATAATTTAATTGGTACAATCACAAAAAACTGGAATTTTTATAAAAATTAAATTTTAAGTCAAATTAAAAAATTATCTTTAATTTACTATTGTTATAAAATTATTCATTTGTATTATTTTCTCACCTTTTAAAAAACTTGTATAATACAACATTCACACCACTTTAACTATAAGTATTGGCTTTAAAATCTTTATATTTTGAGAATGATAGCTTTTGCCTTTTATGTTAATTGGAGTATTCAATATTTTAGTTATCTGAAAAATTCATGTTTTTTAAAATTAATTACGAAGCATATAGTAATATTTAATTAATCAAGTTTTTACTTATCTTTTTTTTTTGCTAAATTAATATATATTTAAGAAAGAAAGAATACAAGAGTAGCCCATGCACTATGACAAGCCATAGCGAAATCTATTATCAATCTGTTAGGATTGAAATAGAAAAAACAATGAAATAAACAAACATTAAACTATTAATTCAGGCCTAGTTAAAACAACATTAGAGAACCAAGTAGATGAAGCAAGCTTTGCTCTAGTGTCAGCCATAATACCCTTCCATAGCCACTGTGGATGAATGACACCCTTATCATGTTTCCTAGCATTTCGTTCTCTCCAGATGAAGTAAGTATACACTTGAATCATCAGAAGAATTATTCTTCGTTTGTCCCCGTCGTGAATTTGAAGGAGGTTTTGCTGAAATTCATTCCAAGTATAACCGTTGATGCCCAGGTTAAAGGTTGCAAGGATCAATGCAAGAACATGTCTGCTGTATAAACAATGCAGGAATAGGTGTGTATCGGTTTCTCGACCTCCAATACATAAGAAGCATTGCTGATCAATCGTAAGTCCAAATCTTGCAAGTGTATACAATAATATAATAAACAAACTACATAATTTGCTTCATGTTCAACATGTTTAATCATATAAAAAAAATAATGAATTAATGACTGTTAGATTTTCAGATGAGAGTCATTTAAGGGATATTCTCTTTTAATAGTCAACAACATAATTAAATTAAATTTTATATTTTTAGTGCTAAATACTTATTATTATCACTAATAATATATAATTAATATTATAATCTCATAAAAAAACTATTTTAATTTAAGTTATTTATTTAAAACAATTTTATTATGGATGATAATTAACATCATTATATATATTAAATTAAAATTACAATAACTATTAGAAAAATAAAATAATTACACAAAAAAGCAACTATAATATGTTAAAAAAATCGTCATAAAATAAATTTTGGTCGTTAGCTTTTTAGTAAATAAATGAGAGATGTTACGAGGTATTTTAGAGTACTTTTAGTTCTGAAAAGTTTTCAAACCCTATTAGCATGAGTGATACTTCTTGTTGCAGAAAATAATAGATTTGGATGATGAACGTGTATGTCGGGCCGTATAATACCACCTTACAATGATCAGTCGCAGGTCGTGCATATGGACACCAACATACGCCGGATCTCCCTAGCCATCTTTGGGCTTAGTCGGGGCCGACGCCACTCGGACCATATTTCCAAGATGGACTATCCCACAGCCTCTTACAGCAGTTTCGATGATGGACTATCCCACACCCTCTTACACATTATACAAATACTCCTAGTTCGAATAAATCCATGACTCTGAAACGTAAAGCTCGTCCCCCTTTCCCCTAGTGTAATACTTGTTGATAGGACTCCACAAAGTAGTCTCATCTAGTTAGAAAGTAAAATTCACCAATATTTCCCACGCAGTTGATTGTTAATGGATATCGACTTCTTCCAACAATCTTACCCCTCGAACGATGAGGGAGTAACACAGAGACTCGTCTTGATAAATAACAACCAAGTTGCGAGTGAAAAGAATAGTTTTAAAAGATTTATGACTCGGAAGTCAAACAATTAAATAACAACTCTCAAGTACGGTTCCATTATAATTTAGAAGATAGATTCGAATGAAGAATGGGGTTTTTGAGAACCTTCCTTGATAAAAATAATAATAATAATAATAATAAGACTCAGAAATAATTTACATAGTATTTGAAGGTCAAGGATAATTTTTGAATAAAGCGAATTATTTTTAGAACTAATTAAAAGAGTTAAATAAATATTCAAGGAATATTTATTACATAAATATTTTCAGAATATTCTTAATATAAACTATTGCTCATAATTAACCCTCGAATGAGTATATAAAATATTCACGAAATAAATAATTCCTCGAATGAATATTCTAAATAATATTCAATAAATAAGTAAGACCTCAAATGGGTTTTCAGAATAATATACCTTACATAAATAAATCTCAAATGAATATTCCAAATAATATTCAATAAATCAATAACCTCAAATGAATATTCATTAAATAAATCAAGTCTTAAATGAATATTCAAATAGTATTTCTCGACTAAGATAACATTTAAATAACAATCCTCGGAAGATTTCTTAATCAAATAATAATCCTCGAAATAAATAATCATATATCGCCGGAATCCCTCCAGGTTTCCATGACTATCTCTATATTTCAAAATACGGACTCCCGGTCTATATTTAATGAAGAAAGATCATATGCCCTTCACTAAGGGTCTTAGCAATATCCGGCTTATAACTAGTATATCTCGTATCTAACTTATAAGCCAACATCAAATCAGGGAACAAGTATCACAATATAATTTGAAAGCAGGCATGCATGCTATGGCATATGTATCACAACAATCAATCATATATATTATCACAACAGCAGTTCCAAAGTATTGGAAACTTGCTTGGTACTCGGGTAGGGGTAGCGTGTCTTGGGTCAGTCCGGTGATCTATAAACAATCAAAATATTCGAGATTAATCACTTAACACTTTTGAAAGTTTAATTATATATTTAACTTAGATTAAAACATGTTTTCAAGATATCTCGTTATACACCCTCTAGTGTAACTCTTTTTATCACCGTTATGATCCGATACTTGCTCGTTATCAAGGCAAGTCATTTTACTTACACTTGGTGGGTACCTAAACCATATAAGTTCTAAGGTCGGTCGCTTACTAAAAGAGATTATACCTCGAGGTTTATTGATCGTTTTTTAAGTGATTTTCCAAAGTTATAACCACTTGTCCTTTTTAGGGGTTCGTGCTTAACCTTGATTCGTACATTTTTATAAAATCGAAAAACGATCTGTTTGACATGAGGTTTTCTCTCACACATTCCTTATGATCTCTAATATTTAATTATCAAGATTCGCCACTGAATTATTAATATTATGGGGGTTCAATTTCAGTTACGAACTCGCACTTACGGTTTCGAACTACTTTTACGATTTTTACCATAACTCCTAATCCGTAAGTCCGTTTGCTTCGAGTCTCCCGCCAAAACGATCTATGAATCGAGATCTTCAAGGGTAGGTCATACTCATCAAGATCAGACCTTTATATCTAATGTTATGCTCGAATTTTAAGGGTTAATGAAATTTTGCCATTACGACGGCTATAAATCGAACGTTTCTAAATTCATTTCATCAAAACCAAGCCATACCGGGGATACCATACATCTTACATACATAATATTCATCTTATGAGTCCAAGAGCATCTTACTCCATTATCATATTCATCATATCTCTTAGATCAACAAAACTAACTACATAATCATGCTTACATTAACATTATAATCCTAACTAAGCTAAAACCATCAAGAACATGAATAAATCTCAAAGTAAGATCTAGGGTTCTTAAGAGATATACCTTCCTTGGAGTATGTAAAAGCCTTAATAAACCTTGATTATTCCTTGTATAACCTTAATATAACTTAGATCAACCAAAGAAAACAAGAAATCAAGGTTAGTTTCTTGAAATCACTATTCATCATCATCTTTGATGATTTTACTAAATATGCAAGACTTGGAATTTGAGGCTCAAATTCATAGGATAATTATGATATGAAATGTAATACTCACCATAAAAATCTTGAGATCAAACAATGTTGGGAAGTGGGATTTTGGTTTTGGAATTTGGCCTTGGGCTGAATGGAAGAGAAAGAGAGAGTTTGGTGTTCTTGGCTTGTTTGCTTGGTTGATTCTTGCCTAAAGTGATGTCTCTTGATAATATCTAACATAAAGCAACTGTAATAAAGTGCTTTAGTCATGGATGATGGAAATTACATGGACAAGTGTTGGTGTTTAGTTGTAGGATGAAGTAATCTTGCTAAGTACTTGGTTTGTTTGCTAAGTATGCTAGTTACCTTAGTACTACTTAGTTCCTTGACCTTATCCTCTTGCACATGCATGCATCTTGGTTCTCTGCTTGTCTCTTTGTCCAGTTATTGCTCATTTTCATTGATCGTTCGGAGGAATATCTCAAGTATTTCTCGTTAGGGTTTTACCGGAAACCATCTTAATATTTATACTATCATTCTCAATCCTCCTTTATAATTCTTGAATTTAAATTCCTTAAATCTTTATATTAAATCTTTAAGTCATTCAGTGTCTAGGGAAATCTCGGAGAAAATAAAAGTTCTATTTTTTCTGAATCTGATATCGTTTACATACACTTATATTGCCTATCGGTCATTAATACGAACTCAGAAATCCTTTCCGAATACTCATATATAGTGTCGTATGATAATATTCCAATTTCCACCAAAAACACTATTCATTGCTTATTTTCTCTTTAATTCTTATAATTAGAAAAAATTTCCCCGCGCTTTCCCGAGCGTTCCTTAACCCTTTTACGGAACCACTAGACTTATAAGAGATATCGATTTGGATGACATGAGCTATCAGATATCGATTTAGATGACATGAGAATAACATTCCTATTTGGAATTTTCCATATCTTACTTTCCCGGAGATAGATTATTCTTATCTAAGTTGTCAACCAATTGTATTGTTCATGGCATATAAACATTTGAATCCACATTCATTAAATATTCATTCACTAGATCCACTATTACACTTATACCCCATTACATAATAAAAGTTTTAATTACTACAAAAAATCTGGGTTCTTACATATATTTAGGCAAAATGTTAAAAACAGAATAATGAAATTAAACGAAGAGAATTTAGAGTTTGAGAGAATCTAACAACTGAAAGAGTATTGCCAAGAGGGTCTTCAAATGGGCAAGAAAATTAACCATTGCAAAGTCTTCTTTGTGTTTTGTTGAGATGGTCTAAGAGCCGAGATAGAGATAGTACAAAGATTGACCTAGAGAAGATTGACCAAGAGATGGTACACAGATGGACCAGATAGCCACATAGAGGTCACTTAAAGGCCGATATGAGTATTTGCTTATGCCTTCTACTTCCACAAATTGGACAGGAAGCCACACCCATTTTTTATTCAACAAATATTTTGATTTTCGATTTTAGTAACATGAGGTTGAACCGTCTTCTATAGTTTATGTTTACAGGGGTGCATAGTTTACTGGTAAAAAATCATATTTTAACTTCTACCCCTACATGTAAATTTGCATGAGAATTTATTTCAAGCAAAAGGAAACTTCTAGAAACATCCAAGATTGTCTTAAAACATTTAAAATTTTAAGAGCCAATGAATCTGTTTCCATACAACAAAACAACCTTATTGAATTACTATGCATCATATAAATCATAGTTGTTTTACTAGAACTATATATCATGCTTACATCACACCTATTAATTATTATCACATACATTAAATATTGAGTTGCTACGCTGCAACGCTTTCAAATTGTGATCGGCTACCCGGTCAATTTCCTTTTTAGGGATCCACAACACATAAGGATTTTCGTGGTTCGCCGTTCAATGTACTTTATCAGCACAAGTCCTAATAGTGGTAAAGGCAAGGACACACAATACAAAATACAGGCGTACAAGTTACGACAAGTGTTTCCAGATAACATCAGCCAAGAAAGTCAAACATGTCTGTTTCGGATACTGTTGCAGCAATGTCCTTTGTTTGGAGTACTCTTCTCCCATCCTCCTCAGTATGAGCCCAACTTCGTAAAGTCATCTCCATAATGAACATTTGAGCTGCTTTGGAAAAATGAACTAGCTGGTGCCTCAGCAGCTATCATGTTCACATCTTCATCGGCTTCCAATCCTTGAATTTGGTGGGGAGAGTGCCTATGCTTCCATGTGGGGGTTTGTTGGACATGGTTCCCATTATCCAAAGATGCCTATGGATCCAAGGGATGAGTCACACCATTTGTAGCTGTTGAACCACTGGTTGGAATCATTAGAAATTCTCTGACATTTGTTGCACGAGGGAGTCCTTGTTTTGGAGCATTTTCTTCATTGTTTCCTAAAAAAATTAAATAAACATAAAACTTGTAACATGTAACTTTTTCAAGATAAAAGATATGTTAATATTTGATATCATCTTACAAAGAAACTTATAAAAAATTTACTCAAATTTTTGTACCACAATAAAGACTGCCATGCATTATATGCAGATGGGATCTAATTAAGCCATGGCTTCAAAAATTTTTAACAATTCCACATAATCAAAAATTATGTAAAAACTCTCTAATAAATTAATAAAAATACATCTAATATAGATCAAATTAAGCTAAGATTACGGTTCTAATTAATTAAACTATCTAATAGATCTGTTAAAAAAATGAAAAAAAAAAAATATATATATATATATATATAGAATAGTTGGAATTAACTAAGACAATAATATTGTGTTTGGTTGAGAAGAATGGAATGAAATGGAATGGAATGGAATGAATAGAAATTAAAGGAATACAATGAACATTAAAGGTAAGATTTTAAAAAAAATGAGTGGTGTAAATTTTGTATGATAGGATTTGGGTAGAAAATAGGTTGGAGGAGAATGAATCATTCCTTTTCAAATTGGTGTGTTTAAACTTTAGCTTAGGTGGTTAGGATTGCAATGAGGCAAGGAATGAAATTTTTAAACATTTAAATATATTATTCTTTAAATTCCATTACATTCCCTCCAATTTCATTCACCCCAACCAAACACAACATAAGGACCATTAGAAATGAAACAAGAGTGATAACATACAAGATATATAAGCACCAGTGGTAGTACATCTTGGACCTACAAAAATTAATTATTATATAAATTCATGTAGACAAAACTATATATTAACTAAAACAAGTACCCTTTGATTGTGAGGAGAACAATAATTTGAACTTTTTGAAGCAGTCTTTGCCATCAAACAATCTTTGCCATCAAAGACTATGCAGTGTCTTATTACCACTAGGCTAATCATACCTCTTGGCTAATCACAACAATTACGTTTATTTATAATATGTTGCCATGATTCTAGAATGTTCCATTAAAAGGGTTCAGATGTAAAAAAGTAGGCCCAATATGTCAAATATATTAAACTTATTCAATGATATTATGATGTTAAAAGGCCCATCAGTAAAAAAAAATAGAATGTTAAAGGGCCCGGTAAAAATTAGGCCCAACAAGTCCAAAATATTAAACCTATACATATATTAAATTTTAAATCAATTAAAAAGACATACTTTTAATAACAAAGTTCTAATTAACTCATTTTTTTTATTAATATAATTAATTTGAAAATTTTTCCTTTTACAACATTATAGGCTTGGGTCTGACAATCCTTATACATTGAAAGTATTGTTATTTTTTATACTTTAAAACTAACTAGGAATTATGTTGAATTTTATCATTATACTTGATTAATACAATTTGTACATCTATAACAATAATTTCAAAACATGATTTATGCTTATAAATTATTTGAACAAAAGTTTGTAAAACAACTATATAAATACCAATAACTAATTAATGTCATTCTATATGGAACTAACACAACCACCCAAAAATTAAATAAATAAATATATGATTATATTACGTAATATAATTTCAGTTTAGATATCACTTACAACTTTTACAAAAGTTTATTAAAATTCATGTATATATACTAGTTTTATATCAGGTGGGTTACTATTAATATTTAAATATTTTTTCATATATTATAAATTCTCAAATGAATAAATTAATTAAAATAGGGTATTATATTAAATAGGTTTTTATGTTTAAACAAAATAGTAATATGTATTAATATTTGATTATAATAAATTTGTAAAATAGTTAGGCTTGGATATTCTAATTGATTGTAGTTAAAGGCCCAATTGGGATTTCATATGTGTCAGGTAATTTATGGGCAAGTGAATGTTTGATGATGAAGAGAATGATTAGGACTTCTTGAAGAGTGGAACCATGACGTACCCCCAGCCACGAGATAGATCTTGCAAAGCAAGCTCTTAGAATTGCAAACTGATGATTAACAATGAATTCAACAGTTGCTAAAAGAGGGAAGGAAGATTCACACACCTCAGGACCAAGAAATCGTTCATATCCAATGTCACAAGTATAGTGTTCTCCTGTCATGCTTATTGTATTCTTGAATGATTAAGTATACAGTTATTAGCCAGAATATATTTGTAATTTAAGCTTACAAGTGACAAGTCACTTCAACACCAAGAATGACAACTATGCGGGGCCAAATTATTCATGCTCGCCTACTAGAGTAGTAAAACTACAAAGCCAGAACAATAAGATATGATTTACAATAATTTTGGTTTGTACGATTTGTGAAAAACTAGTTACAATATTGACACCAATATATGATATTTACTTTAGATTCAACTAGTCTGGAAAGAGTGTACTCTTTTCACACATGCATGAAGTCCCTTGAAAAAGGAAGGTACATGCTTTCGATTTATGGACCTTTGTTTACTGCAGCTAGATAGTTAGAAAAGACCACCTTGACCATATCGGAACAAGTGTAGCATGTATATATATATACTAATAATTATTATTGATACCCAGTGATATATATATATATATACCCATCAACATAAAGATTGAAAAAAACCTAATTTTGAACCCAAACAAGTAAACCCAGTGTAAATATTAGTAGTTAATAATATGACGGTGTATATTGAAGCTTGCATGTTATTAATAGTTAAAAAATAACAACGAAGACTTTACACATCTGTTAGATTCTTGCAAAAAATGAAGACTTTACCTTGAAATCAGTATGATGAGTGTTAGGATCATTATGCTCGCAATCAGCTTTGAGTAAGAAGAAAGGAAATGATCGATTTACCTTCAGATCGCAGCAGCCCTGTGTGAGTGTGAGATCAGATGAAAAGTAAAAGGGGGAGGAGATTTTTATTAGGGTTTTGTTGTGTAACGACAGCGTATGATTGTGTAACGACATCGTATCATAGCTGGACGATCAATTCTCCCAAGAGCTGTACCGGATATGTGAATGCCTCCCGTTTATTTGGATCACATGAGCAATCATCAATCATATTTTGACCTAGCAAGTTGTGTGATGTCTCAACTTCAGAATTTAAGTACATTGAACAGAAATTTGTCAAATCTTCATGTACATAATTTTCTGTAATAGAACCTTTCTATTTCATTTTGTAACTATTCAACTCGTGCTTTGTTCCCTACTTTCTGTTTCATTTTGCATTATAGCCTTTCAATATTATACATCCACCGTTGTCGAACATGGCCACCAAGTCTGCACTCTTCAGGTAAATGAACGGGAAGATGCTCCATTGGATTAAACATGGCTTGGAAGAATTTAGTATCTAAAGTACAAATGATCCCGACTATGTTTTTTCCATTTGCCTCTAATTTGATTCGAGTAGTGTAGTTGAGCACAAGTCTTTGAAAATTTTTGAAAGATCACAAAGCACTTTGTTTATATCATCTAGAGAAGTTCACGAAATGTAGAAGCTAATAACTTCTGCGTAAATACGTGACAATCATGGGAATTTATGCCTTGGAATTTCAGTTGAGCATTCTTACAACATCTCTTCAAGTTTGATGAACAACCATCGGGTCGTTTCAATCGATGTACCCATTTACATAACAATTTCAGCTTATCTCGGGTGAGTTCGTATGTAGCTCTAGGCCTCAATTTACCATTCATCCATAGCTCTTGCATGATGCCCATTGCTTTCAAATCATCTCTTGATCTTGTAGTATCTTTTGTTTTGGCACTACAGTTAATAGTATGAAATATGTTTTCAAATAACATTTTTCTCTGTGTGCATGACATCAATGTAGTGATGCTGGCACAATGAATACGAGTATGGTAGGTCAAAGAAGCTAGTGACATGCATCCAGTTGTGTAAATCCCCAAATCGATGTGCCCTTTCTTTGCTATGTGGCTTCCCGGGTGGTGGAAAAGGCATCCCTCAACATTTCATATTCATCATACACATCTTGATGATCATTCATTTCTTGAATTTCTTTTTCATGAAAACGCCATATGGTGTTGCTCTCAAGAAAACCGGTTGTATATAAGTGAAACTCAACATCGAGAATGAGTTGAAAGAGTTGATATCTACATGTATTACACGGACATCTAATCAAAAGTTCCGGATTATCCGGTTCCTTACTATTATTTTTTACAAATGCCAAGAAATAATTAACCCCATCAATAAATACTTTCGAAAAACCATAACCACCAGGAATAGTTCGTTTTGAGATCCAACTAGTATTATAAGACATCTACGAATGTAAAAAAAATATGCAAATCAATTATACAAGTGCACACATATATATGTTGAACATGTAATGAACTTAAAAATAAATCACATATATTTAAATGCATTAAAATAAAGTAGAGGATAGAAAAATTGAATCTTTACATTGATGATTGTTGTAATAGGTATTGCTATGTCATGTTATGTATTGGATGATATGATGATGTATTTTTGTTTAAAAGAAAAGGTGGGAGGAATGTGATTTTAGAGAATGGGCCGTAGCTTAATTAAGTTTCAGAAGTAAACGTTGTCGTTTTGTGTTTTGGAAAATTAATTAAATTTTTAATTAAATTTAATTAAAATAAACAAATTTAAGACAAAATTTTCGTCGTAAATTCATAGATAAACGTCGACGTTTCATGTTCAGGAAAATTAATTTAATTTGCAATTAAATTTAATTACATTATACAAATAATTTTATTAATAAAATAATTAACTTCTGACGAATTTTGTTTTTGTCATAAATAGTTATAATGGATTTCAGTTCCGTCGTAAGTATGACGCACAAAAATTTTCCATCGTAAGTTAGCCGTTGTAAATGTCCAAATTTGTTGTAGTGTTACGATATACCCAAACTATTACAAATTAGTGCACCAAAAAATGGATGCATTTTGATTCTATGATTCATAAATGAATTTTTGAGTGAGAGAAAATATTAGAATATAATAAAAGTCATGGTAAGTCCTTCCTAACCCCATAATGGAAAAAACAAGGAGAGAAACAATGAAAATGTAAAAAAAAAGTAATAGAACCGATATAGAAAGGAAACATAATTGCTGCACATGTAAAAGGTATTTTGGTATGTTTCACATAATATACATTGATACTAAGGATGCTTAATCGAACTGGATCAATATTTAAGCCTCTTAAGATTATGCAACTAGAAAATTTAAGGGATTTTTTCAAAACTACCCAAGTTGCAACAGATTTTTAAAAAAATACTATTTGTTTTTTTTGGGCAACCTTTGCAACCTTTTTTTGCCTACGTTTTAAGCTCATTTGCAACCTTTTCCAACTGGGTGCCATAAATTTTGCAACAAAAAAACCGTATTTTTGTAAATAGTTTCAAAAAGTTAAGTTGTTTTGTAAATATCCCAAAATTTAAACTTATACAACTAAAAATTAAACTTAGTTTGAATTCGAGGACCGGTTCCGAACCAAACTTATGACTTAAGTAAGTGTCGATTAACATGGACTTATTATGAGCCTAAAGAGAGCTAGTAATGCCTTGGTTGTGTTTCGCTTACGTGTTTAAACATTGAGTTATAAGTGGATTATCGAGGGGATTAACCGTATGTTTTCACTTGACTTTGTCTAGATTATCCGACATTATCGCGAACCCCTATCACTTCTCGAGCATCAGGCAAGTTTTCTAAATCTATACTTTGAAATATTGATTATATAATACTGCTTTTGCCATGTATAAAATTGTATAGTTTTGCGATATATCTTATTTCCTGTTGAAATAGAATTTGACCTTTGGATTATATAAGATCTTTTGAGTTAAGTATTTATGAACCGGTATACCTTGTAGCTCTAAATATAATAGCATATTCATTGTTTTCGACTCTGAACTGGGAGTCGGTATTTTGAGATATGTAGATAGCCGTGGATACCCGGAGGGATTCCAGCGGCACAATACTATGTATTTTGAGGAATATATTTGATATAAGTATTTAGATAATATATTTGATATAATTTTATGTGTTTAATTGAATGCAATTAACTCTGCATCTTGTGTGGAATGCAAAGAACTCCTCATCTTGTGTGTCGATCTCTTTTGAAAATTGAAACAATTCTTTGATCTCTTTTGAAAAAAGTATGTCTAACACTAGAGAGTCTATGTATCCATGTCAAGTTCCTCCGGACCTTATTCACCTTTATATACACGATATTGTGCTGGTTTTGAAGTGTGCTACTTGACATGGCCATCTAAAACTATTGGGCAGCCTGTGTTTGCAACTGAGAGCTCAAATCTTCTATTTGGCTTCTCCAAATATGATATACGTCTCAGAATTTGGCTTCTATTTGGATACGCACTGAAAACTAACTTTAAGAACAATTTAATTTACTCTCCTATATGAGAGTAGACAAAAGAGGAGTCAAGTTAAAAAATGTTTCTCTTCTCTGTGTTAGGTCACTCCACCTTTCAGCATACTCTACTACGGGTTGTTGAATATACTGAAAATAATAAAGTCCAAAACCCGCATTAGTTGCTGGATAAATAGAGTCACATCTTTCCCAGCAAGAGGAATTGACCTAATGCACCATGTGCAACGGGCACAACATGGGTAGCCCCATCACCTACATCTACAACAACACCTGTCATCTCACACTGAAAAGCATAGGCTCATATTAATATGCTGAGATGTAATCATGTAAAAATGGACACATTCATATATATGAATATACTGCTTATAATAAAGTTTATCTATCTACTGATTCCCTACCAACTACTTTCTCCATCACAGAATGAGTAAACGAGCATTTACTTTCAGGAATTTTTAACAAAACTGATACATTATATTAATTTGTATTCATAATTATATGTGCCTTCCCACGCAACTTGGATGTGAGGGAGTACTAACCTATCAATTAAATTTGTAAACGCTTTTCCTATAGTTGTTAACAAAACGTGAAACACCAATTAACACTAACCTTAAAGGTAGTATATCATGCTTCTAGAGCAAGAACCGGCTGCATTGCAATATATAGTCCAGGAACATTAAACGTCTCAAACATAATCTCATTAAAATGTAATGGGCTATAAAAACAACAAAGAAACACAGTGATAAAAAATGCGATCGACCTTGAGTGGCGTCTTCCTTGTCATCCGATTCCTGAAATTATAGTACATTGTAACACATTACATAAACAGGTTTAAGAAACATAAATATGTATGCAACAGTGTTAAAGTGTACCACAAGCTTGGATTTTATCATTTGTACCATCAGAATTAAAGCCCTAATTGCAATTGTTATCATAATAAATAACAGAATTAGTTGTAACATAAGTTCTGAATTACTGAGCAATACATAGGAAATGTAAAGAGAGAGGGAGAGAGAAGGGGAGAGAGAGGTACAGGGAGAGAGGGAGGGAAAGAGAGAGAGGGTGGGAGAGAGAGGGGGGGGAGGGAGTGGGAGAGAGAGAGAAAGCGATGACATACTTTGAGAGAAGCAGGGGAGTGATGGTGAAAGATACATGTATGCGTGGTGGAGGAAAGTATGACCGATACGTATCCAACGACAGAGCTTGAAATTTGCATCTTCTCGATTATCTTCTCGATACATTTTGATATTCTTCTAGGATTGAATCGATTTAGGATTTTATCAGTGATAGCTTACATCCCAAATGAAGCCCTAATTGTAACCACAACATTGATTCAATTCTAAATCGAAGCTTAAATCCCTAAATTGAAAGCTTGAAAGAGGGGATGGAGAGAGAGAGAAAGATAAAGGAAGAGATGGAGGGAGAGAAAGAGATGGGGAATGAAACGTAGAGAGGGAAAGAGATAGAACGAAAAAGAGAGGGATCTTAATTTGTTAAAATTTGGGTAAAGCGGGAGGCGGTAGAATTTGCCGCCGGAGCTTTCATTATACATGTTTTATAATTATTCAATTTTCGAGAACATTTTTTTTTCAAAATTTTTTCATTTTAAAATTATTTAAAAAATCATCATTCACTCCAATGTATTTTAATATTTTCAATAAAATAAATAAATTCATTTTCATAAAGTTTTTTACTTTTTATCTAAAGTGTTATTTACTATAAATTATTTTAAATACATAAATACAATTTCTTAATTAAAAAACATAAAATTTTTAAATTTATTAGTTTTAAAAATATTGAAAAATACACCTGTTTACAAAAAATACCATTCAATCCAGTTTAAATTCTAACAAAATAAATAAATTATTTTTTAATATTTTTTATCACTTTTATGTAAAATGATTATTTAATTTATATTTTAATTAACCATATACAACATCTACGCCAACACAAATACTCTGTGTTGTAATAGGTAACGTTGAAAATAGCTACGACATCACTTTTTCAGACGGCAACACCATGAAAAAATGTTGTGTAAAGTCACCTATGGCGTAGTATTGAGATATCTTAAAGGAACTCAAAACAGGGTTTGTGGTATCCTAGAGAATCTGAATTCTCACTAATTGGCTATTCAAACTTTGATTATGCAGGGCGTAAGATAAACAGGAAAAGAACTACAGGTACTTGTCAATTCTTGGGAAACATATTGATTTCTTGGGCAAGCAAGAAACATAAATTTGTCTCAACTTCTACTGCAGAAGATGTGTACATTGTAGTTGACAGATGTTGTGCATAGCTTCTTTCGATAAGAAATATGGTATGACACTAAGTAATATTCCTATATTTTGTGATAATACTAGTGCTACTAAAATTGTAGAAAATCCAGTTCAGCATTCAAGGACTAAGCACATTGATGTCAGGCATCATTGACTTAGTGTTCCAAGCACTGAATTTAAGACTCTGGTAAGCTCTGAATTTAAGACTCTGAAGCTTTAGTCACTGTCAAAATGAAGGGGCTCATGGATCACTGTCCTCTTATGCTATCTGTTCCGATGGTGCGTGAAAAATCTTCTAAACCATTTCAGTTCTACAATTACATATTGAACCTTGAGGGCTTTCTTCCTGCAGTCAAGAAAGGTTGGGATGTCCAATGGTTTGGTGATCCGTTGGTTATTCTTGCAAGAATGCTTAAAAATGTCAAGAAGGAGTAGAAGATTATTAATAGGCAACATGGAAATGTCCTTTCTAACGTGCATTTGGCTCGTCTTAATCTTCAAGGCATTCAAGAGAAGTTAATGCATGACAGTTCGAATATTTTGCTCCTTGGTGAAGAGAAAATATAATGCTAACTTGGAAAATTCTTTACAGGAGGAGGAGTCTTTTCTTAGGCAAAAATCTAGGGTCAACTGGCTCTCTCTGGGTGATGGTAACACAAAGTATTTCTTTAATAAGGTTCGAGCAAATTGGAATCACAACAAAATTTTGGCCATCGAAAATTCAGAAAATATCATTGTGCATGGTCAGTCTAATGTCGCCAACGTTGCAGTGCATTTTTTCAAGAATTCTATTGGTACTTTTCAAAATTTGGCAAACTCTGATTTCAATGGGATTGATTGTAGCTATATCACGGAGACGCAGGCAGGTTTTCTCGAGGCTCCTATTTCTAGGGACCTTATTCTTAAAATGCTGAAGTCTATGAAGAAGAATAAGGCCCCCGACCCAGATGGTTTCTCTGTGGAATTCTTTTTGGCAATGTGGGATATCGTCGGTGATGGTTTTTCTGAAGCCATTACTCACTTTTTCAACACCTCCATCATGCATAGGGCCATTAATTCCACTGTCATTGCCTTAATCCCTAAGGTATCTACTCCGTCGAATATGAGGGAATTTAGACCTATTTCTTTATGTTCCATTGCATATAAATGTATTGCCAAGATCCTTGCAGGAAGACTCAAAAGGGTGTTGCCTGGCCTCCTCCATCTCTCTCAATCAGCCTTTATTTCTGGGAGAAGAATCTCTAACAATGTCTTAATGGCCCAAGAATTATTTCGAGGGTATTCTAGGCATACAGGTTCTGCTAAATGTGCTATAAAGTTGGACTTACATAAGGCTTTTGATTCGATATCTTGGGACTTTTTCATGTCAGCTCTGTCTCACATGAAATTCCCGAATAAATTTATGGGTTGGATTTGGGCTTGCATATTGACTCCTTCCTATTCGATTAAGGTCAGCGGTTCTTTATGTGGGTTTTTCCAGGGTAAGAAATATTCGTGAGGGGGATCCCATTTCCCCTTATCTGTTTACTATTGCCCTAAATATTTTGTCAAGCATGCTTTCTAAGGTTCCGGACAACTTCAAGTATCACTGGAGGTGTAAAGATCTCAAGCTAACCCATCTGTTATATGCGGACGATGTCATGCTCTTTTCACATGGTGATAAAGACTCCATAGCTCATATTATGGAATGTATGAATCGTTTTGCTTCCTGGAGTGGCTTGGCACCTAATGTCAACAAAAGTTCGGTTTATTTTGGGAATTGTTCGCTTGATTTTAAAACCTGGTTTGAGAGTGAGTTCAGTATTGCGCAAGGTGATCTTCAGCCTAAATTTCTGGGGCTTCCTTTAATTTCATCGCAGTTAAGGTTTAATGACTGCATTCCTCTTATTGAGAGGATTACTAGCAGAATAACAAGCTGGACGTCCTTGCTTCTCTCTTTAGCTGGTCGAGCTCAACTTTTAAAGGCAGTCTCATTTGCTATTCAGTCTTACTGGTCTAAGCATTTTCTCTTGCCAGTTGCTGTTCATAAACGTCTGTCTAGAATCTTCTCTCGATTTCTTTGGAAGGGAGATGTAAACTGTACAGGTGGTGCAAAGACTTGTTGGGATAATGTTTGTCTTCCTATTCAAGAGGGAGGGCTTGGTTTTAAAAGTACGAAGGAATGGAATTTAGCTCAGCACCTTTATCTCTTGTGTAGAATTATCAGAAATCACTCAACTCTTTGGCCTTCTTGGATTAACAGAACAATCCTTAAAAGACGAAAATTCTGGTGTATGGAGATTCCTACTGATTGTTCTTGGATTTGGAGGAGTATCCTAAACCTTCGTCCTTTGGCAAAGCAGTTTCTGGTTTACAATTTGGGGGATGGTCGAAACACTTCCTTATGGTTTGACCCATGGTGGCACTCGACGACTCTCGCCTCTGATATGTCTGATCACATTATCTCCCAAGTTGGATCATGTCCTTCTTCTACTGTCCATGATCTTATTGCCTCTGGTTCGTGGGTGTTGCCGAGGCCTCACGACATAATACAACAGGGTCTTCGACCGTGGTTAGAGGGATTTGACTACCCTCCATTTGATTTAGAGAAAACAGATGTTATTCTTCAGGGAGATACTCCTGTTTCAAAGGTTAAAGTCTGCAACATATGGAATTCCATTCGTAGGAGACTTCCGGAGGTTCCTTGGTTTTCACTAGTTTGGCACAGATTGCGTGTCCTAAGGTATGCGCATCATGAATGGATTTTAACACATGGTAGATTTGCTACCTTCGACAGGCTGGCCTCCTTTGGTATTTCTCTTCCACAGCATTGTTTTCTATGTGTTGGAAGTTTGGAGACATCAAATCATCTGTTTGTTACTTGTAATTACAGCTGCTATATTCTTGAGCAGTGGGCTCGTCTTCTGTGAATCTCTCTAAATTCAGATTCTTGGATTGGACTGATTACTTCGTGGGGTTCAATCTTGGATCAGCCGGATCATTCTCTTGCTCTTCTTACTGCTCAGGTTTTCTGCTACCATGTTTGGAGATAGCATAATGCACGTTTACACAATAATGGGTATTTCGGTCCTCAGAAATTGTTCAAGGGCATTCTGCTAGATTTAAAGTCTAAGTTAGCTAGTTCTAATTGGTTTACAAAATATGCGGGTTTGTATAAATTTGGTTGGACTTTATTATGAATGAGGGTTGTGCAGCCCTTCATTTCTTGCTTTCTCTAGTTAGTTCTCTCTATGGCATGTCATAGAGCAACGGTTTTTCCCTCTTCCTAGTTTCTTTTTTTCTATATATATATATGCAATTTAGCAAAAAAAAATAGTTTTTTATATTTGCATTAAATAAAAGCATTTACATACATGAAATTGAAATACTAATCTTTTCTTTTTGTCTAACCACTACCGCTAATACAGTGGAATGTTTTGTAAGATACCGAGAAATGTTAGCTCTTTAAATAACAGTGAAAATTGGCTTCTGATTGTAATCTCCATTGTTTGTTTGATATCAGTTACATGTATTTTTGGTTAAATTTAATAAGACCAGTCGAGGTTTGTTTCAACAAGTACCAAAGCTGCTCATGCTCCTCACTAATAATGAGTACACAATCTTGCTTGACTTTAAGATTTGTATCAATCTTTGTATATGCCGCCAAGAAATTTGCTGTCCCACCATGTAAGGTGTTTTTCAAGTAGTACCAAAGCTGGAGCCGACATGTTCCTGAGTGATGATTCTTAAACGCTCTTTCATGACTTCAAATGATTAGTAAGGTGGAAAACACAACTGATAGAAGCATGTTTGAGATGATGGAAGGCGATTGCAACTCTCCTTCATCTTGTGGATGGAACGTCAAGAGGTTAATAGGCGAAAACCTTCCACAGGTACATACTTCAATGATGTCCAAAAGAAGCGTAAAGCTTTACTCTGCCCTGCTCACATACTCCCAATAGTCTGCAATTTGAGATGGATAATTCTATAGTAAGTATTAATTATAAACATATTGATTCTCTTTCCAACAATAAGAAGCTCCAGATCTAACAAAAAAGGTCCACAACCATTATTTGCTACCATTAAATAAGAGGTTCCCCATGAATTGGCGAGGCTGATACCTAAGAAAAGTTATCCTATACAAAAAATACAGGACAACTTATTTTTGAATCATAAAACAGTGCTCATTCTAATTAGTCACAAGAACTCATATGTTGTTCATCAAAACATTTTCACAAAGGAACGTAACAGCTAGGTGGTGCTCAAAAAACAAACAAGAAAGCCACTTCAACCACAGGATATTTATTATATCAACAAACTAAAAAGTTGTTACTGCTATAGAACATATAAGCTTCAACTCTATTGCAACAGTTGTAAGTGAAAAAACAATAGAGGGAAAGTTGAGACCAGATAGATAAGTCAATAAAATTACTTCCTACTAGAAATCATGTAAGATAGTAGTTACCATTTCCAGCTGGACCGCAATCCAGGCCTCAAGAGAAGAAAATAAATGTGACTGGGGCAATAAATAGTTATCAGAGATTCTCATAATCTAGAGAAAGATGTATTCAATCACACAGGAATGCTAGTTTATGGTGGGAAAAATAGAAATTTTGAAAATAATATGAAAAAATGTGGGAAAAATAGAAATGTAATTTGAAAATAATATGAAAAAACTAACTGCATTGTGCACAGAAAGCCCAAAAGATAACACATCAGAATTTGCATGGTAGTGTTAACATATAGTAGCTCAGACAAACACCATATAATGAAAAGAAAATTAACATCAACACCTTTTCCTTAAAATCCTCACATAAATAGGAGCAAGTATTTTCCATTAACATATTTTGGATATTGGATTTGAAGGCCTACACGCACTAGGGTTGATGATACACTTTTCTCTGTGTAAATGATGTTGAATCCAAGAAAAGATATACATCTATAATGTTTAACTAATAAAAGACAACGAATTCAATAAAATATACACGAACCAAATATTAAAATATCCCATTAAACACATGTCATATCAGGTAACTACTAATCTTAAACCAAATCAACGAACATGAAACTAGAGTCACTCACATTTCCCTGCCTATGTTGTATGAGGGAGTTGCTCCACATTTCACCTTCATAAACAACATCATCCACCCATTTAATTTTTTTGGAGAATTTTCTTCATTATTTGCTGAAAATGTTAAATGAATATATATAAATTAACATAAGATCAAATCATAGATACCTTTTATATATAAAGAAATTATAAATACTTGATATTAACTTAGAGAGAATATTGTTATAAAGTTTCTTGAGTATCTGGAAAAAAATAGAGATTGTCAACATAATTAGATCTGATGGGAGCCATGTCTCATTAGCCATTTTCCATTCCATAAGATGCCTTTCAAAATTTTAAAGAATTCTCAATTATCAAAACTTTGTCAGAAATCCCTTGTAAATAACAAAATACATCCATATTAGATTGAATTTAACAATAATTATCATGATCATAAAAAACTCTAATGTAAATAATTAAAAATATACTGACCATGGAATTTGAATAAAATTATAATGAATATTTAGAAATCAAACAAGATAATGGACATACCAGATATGTGGGTAAAAATAGTATATAATGTTACTACATCCTGCATTAACAAACATTACAGAAATTATTATACATAATTACAAATATATATACTAAATACTCACTGAATCCACGTACCATTTGATTCCGAGAAAACAAATAATTTGGGAGAGCCCAACTTGATCAAACACTTTGTAGTAGTGCCTTCTTATCGGAGAAAACAAATAATTTGGGAGAGCCTAACTTGATCGAGCACTTTATGGTGCCTTCTTATTGTAATTACTTCTGTTTATATATTGAGATAGTATGGTTCTAGAATGTTTCAGTAAAAGGAGATCACCAAGTCCAGTTAAAAAAATAGGCCAAATCTTCTAGAATGTTCCAGTAAAAGGGGATCACCAAGGAGGCCCAAAGACTAAGTTAGTAGAAGCATGTAGATAATTTAATTGGTACAATCACAAAAAACTGGAATTTTTATAAAAATTAAATTTTAAGTCAAATTAAAAAATTATCTTTAATTTACTATTGTTATAAAATTATTCATTTGTATTATTTTCTCACCTTTTAAAAAACTTGTATAATACAACATTCACACCACTTTAACTATAAGTATTGGCTTTAAAATCTTTATATTTTGAGAATGATAGCTTTTGCCTTTTATGTTAATTGGAGTATTCAATATTTTAGTTATCTGAAAAATTCATGTTTTTTAAAATTAATTACGAAGCATATAGTAATATTTAATTAATCAAGTTTTTACTTATCTTTTTTTTTTGCTAAATTAATATATATTTAAGAAAGAAAGAATACAAGAGTAGCCCATGCACTATGACAAGCCATAGCGAAATCTATTATCAATCTGTTAGGATTGAAATAGAAAAAACAATGAAATAAACAAACATTAAACTATTAATTCAGGCCTAGTTAAAACAACATTAGAGAACCAAGTAGATGAAGCAAGCTTTGCTCTAGTGTCAGCCATAATACCCTTCCATAGCCACTGTGGATGAATGACACCCTTATCATGTTTCCTAGCATTTCGTTCTCTCCAAATGAAGTAAGTATACACTTGAATCATCAGAAGAATTATTCTTCGTTTGTCCCCGTCGTGAATTTGAAGGAGGTTTTGCTGAAATTCATTCCAAGTATAACCGTTGATGCCCAGGTTAAAGGTTGCAAGGATCAATGCAAGAACATGTCTGCTGTATAAACAATGCAGGAATAGGTGTGTATCGGTTTCTCGACCTCCAATACATAAGAAGCATTGCTGATCAATCGTAAGTCCAAATCTTGCAAGTGTATACAATAATATAATAAACAAACTACATAATTTGCTTCATGTTCAACATGTTAAATCATATAAAAAAATAATGAATTAATGACTGTTGGATTTTCAGATGAGAGTCATTTAAGGGATATTCTCTTTTAATAGTCAACAACATAATTAAATTAAATTTTATATTTTTAGTGCTAAATACTTATTATTATCACTAATAATATATAATTAATATTATAATCTCATAAAAAAACTAATTTAATTTAAGTTATTTATTTAAAACAATTTTATTATGGATGATAATTAACATCATTATATATATTAAATTAAAATTACAATAACTATTAGAAAAATAAAATAATTACACAAAAAAGCAACTATAATATGTTAAAAGAATCGTCATAAAATAAATTTTGGTCGTTAGCTTTTTAGTAAATAAATGAGAGATGTTACGAGGTATTTTAGAGTACTTTTAGTTCTGAAAAGTTTTCAAACCCTATTAGCATGAGTGATACTTCTTGTTGCAGAAAATAATAGATTTGGATGATGAACGTGTATGTCGGGCCGTATAATACCACCTTACAATGATCAGTCGCAGGTCGTGCATATGGACACCACCATACGCCGGATCTCCCTAGCCATCTTTGGGCTTAGTCGGGGCCGACGCCACTCGGACCCTATTTCCAGGATGGACTATCCCACAGCCTCTTACAGCAGTTTCGATGATGGACTGTCCCACAGCCTCTTACACATTATACAAATACTCCTAGTTCGAATAAATCCATGACTCTGAAACGTAAAGCTCGTCCCCCTTTCCCCTAGTGTAATACTTGTTGATAGGACTCCACAAAGTAGTCTTATCTAGTTCAGTTGATTGTTAATGGATATCGACTTCTTCCAACAATCTTACCCCTCGAACGATGAGGGAGTAACACAGAGACTCGTCTTGATAAATAACAACCAAGTTGCGAGTGAAAAGAATAGTTTTAAAAGATTTATGACTCGGAAGTCAAACAATTAAATAACAACTCTCAAGTACGGTTCCATTATAATTTAGAAGATAGATTCGAATGAAGAATGAGGTTTTTGAGAACCTTCCTTGATAAAAATAATAATAATAATAATAAGACTCAGAAATAATTTACATAGTATTTGAAGGTCAAGGATAATTTTTGAATAAAGCGAATTATTTTTAGAACTAATTAAAAGAGTTAAATAAATATTCAAGGAATATTTATTACATAAATATTTTCAGAATATTCTTAATATAAACTATTGCTCATAATTAACCCTCGAATGAGTATATAAAATATTCACGAAATAAATAATTCCTTGAATGAATATTCTAAATAATATTCAATAAATAAGTAAGACCTCAAATGGGTTTTCAGAATAATATACCTTACATAAATAAATCTCAAATGAATATTCCAAATAATATTCAATAAATCAATAACCTCAAATGAATATTCATTAAATAAATCAAGTCTTAAATGAATATTCAAATAGTATTTCTCGACTGAGATAACATTTAAATAACAATCCTCGGAAGATTTCTTAATCAAATAATAATCCTCGAAATAAATAATCATATATCGCCGGAATCCCTCCAGGTTTCCATGACTATCTCTATATTTCAAAATACGGACTCCCGGTCTATATTTAATGAAGAAAGATCATATGCCCTTCACTAAGGGTCTTAGCAATATCCGGCTTATAACTAGTATATCTCGTATCTAACTTATAAGCGAACATCAAATCAGGGAACAAGTATCACAATATAATTTGAAAGCAGGCATGCATGCTATGGCATATGTATCACAACAATCAATCATATATATTATCACAACAGCAGTTCCAAAGTATTGGAAACTTGCTTGGTACTCGGGTAGGGGTAGCGTGTCTTGGGTCAGTCCGGTGATCTATAAACAATCAAAATATTCGAGATTAATCACTTAACACTTTTGAAAGTTTAAGTATATATTTAACTTAGATTAAAACACGTTTTCAAGTTATCTCGTTATACACCCTCTAGTGTAACTCGTTTTATCACCGTTATGATCCGACACTTGCTCGTTATCAAGGCATGTCATTTTACTTACACTTGGTGGGTACCTAAACCATATAAGTTCTAAGGTCGGTTGCTTACTAAAAGAGATTATACCTCGAGGTTTATTGATCGTTTTTTAAGTGATTTTCCAAAGTTATAACCACTTGTCCTTTTTAGGGGTTCGTACTTAACCTTGATTCGTACATTTTTATAAAATTGAAAAACGATCTGTTTGACATGAGGTTTTCTCTCACACATTCCTTATGATCTCTAATATTTAATTATCAAGATTCGCCACTGAATTATTAATATTATGGGGGTTCAATTTCAGTTACGAACTCGCACTTACGGTTTCGAACTACTTTTACGATTTTTACCATAACTCCTAATCCGTAAGTCCGTTTGCTTCGAGTCTCCCGCCAAAACGATCTATGAATCGAGATCTTCAAGGGTAGGTCATACTCATCAAGATCAGACCTTTATATCTACTGTTATGCTCGAATTTTAAGGGTTAATGAAATTTTGCCATTACGACGGCTATAAATCGAACGTTTCTAAATTCATTTCATCAAAACCAAGCCATACCGGGGATACCATACATCTTACATACATAATATTCATCTTATGAGTCCAAGAGCATCTTACTCCATTATCATATTCATCATATCTCTTAGATCAACAAAACTAACTACATAATCATGCTTACATTAACATCATAATCCTAACTAAGCTAAAACCATCAAGAACATGAATAAATCTCAAAGTAAGATCTAGGGTTCTTAAGAGATATACCTTCCTTGGAGTATGTAAAAGCCTTAATAAACCTTGATTAGTCCTTGTATAACCTTAATATAACTTAGATCAACCAAAGAAAACAAGAAATCAAAGTTAGTTTCTTGAAATCACTATTCATCATCATCTTTGATGATTTTACTAAATATGCAAGACTTGGAATTTGAGGCTCAAATTCATAGGATAATTATGATATGAAATGTAATACTCACCATAAAAATCTTGAGATCAAACAATGTTGGGAAGTGGGATTTTGGTTTTGGAATTTGGCCTTGGGCCGAATGGAAGAGAAAGAGAGAGTTTGGTGTTCTTGGCTTGTTTGCTTGGTTGATTCTTGCATAAAGTGATGTCTCTTGATAATATCTAACATAAAGCAACTGTAATAAAGTGCTTTGGTCATGGATGATGGAAATTACATGGACAAGTGTTGGTGTTTACTTGTAGGATGAAGTAATCTTGCTAAGTACTTGGTTTGTTTGCTAAGTATGCTAGTTACCTTAGTACTACTTAGTTCCTTGACCTTATCCTCTTGCACATGCATGAATATTGGTTCTCTGCTTGTTTCTTTGTCCGGTTATTGCTCATTTTCATTGATCGTTCGGAGGAATATCTCAAGTATTTCTCGTTAGGGTTTTACCGGAAACCATCTTAATATTTATACTATCATTCTCAATCCTCCTTTATAATTCTTGAATTTAAATTCCTTAAATCTTTATATTAAATCTTTAAGTCATTCAGTGTCTAGGGAAATCTCGGAGAAAATAAAAGTTCTATTTTTTCTGAATCTGATATCGTTTACATACACTTATATTGCCTATCAGTCATTAATACGAACTCAGAAATCCTTTCCGAATACTCATATATAGTGTCGTATGATAATATTCCAATTTCCACCAAAAACACTATTCATTGCTTATTTTCTCTTTAATTCTTATAATTAGAAAAAATTTCCCCGCGCTTTCCCGAGCGTTCCTTAACCCTTTTACGGAACCACTGGACTTATAAGAGATATCGATTTGGATGACATGAGCTATCAGATATCGATTTCGATGACATGAGAATAACATTCCTTTTTGGAATTTTCCATATCTTACTTGCCAGGAGATAGATTATTCTTATCTAAGTTGTCAACCAATTGTATTGTTCATGGCATATAAACATTTGAATCCACATTCATTAAATATTCATTCACTAGAACCACTATTACACTTATACCCCATTACATAATAAAAGTTTTAATTACTACCAAAAATCTGGGTTCTTACATATATTTAGGCAAAATGTTATAAACAGAATAATGAAATTAAACGAAGAGAATTTAGAGTTTGAGAGAATCTAACAACTGAAAGAGTATTGCCAAGAGGGTCTTCAAATGGGCAAGAAAATTAACCATTCCAAAGTCTTCTTTGTGTTTTGTTGAGATGGTCTAAGAGCCGAGATAGAGATAGTACAAAGATTGACCAAGAGAAGATTGACCAAGAGATGGTACACAGATGGACCAGATAGCCACATAGAGGTCACTTAAAGGCCGATATGAGTATTTGCTTATGCCTTCTACTTCCACAAATTGGACAGGAAGCCACACCCATTTTTTATTCAACAAATATTTTGATTTTCGATTTTAGTAACATGAGGTTGAACCGTTTTCTATAGTTTATGTTTACAGGGGTGCATAGTTTACTGGTAAAAAATCATATTTTAACTTCTACCCCTACATGTAAATTTGCATGAGAATTTATTTCAAGCAAAAGGAAACTTCTAGAAACATCCAAGATTGTCTTAAAACATTTAAAATTTTAAGAGCCAATGAATCTGTTTCCATACAACAAAACAACCTTATTGAATTACTATGCATCATATAAATCATAGTTGTTTTACTAGAACTATATATCATGCTTACATCACACCTATTAATTATTATCACATACATTAAATATTGAGTTGCTACGCTGCAACGCTTTCAAATTGTGATCGGCTACCCGGTCAATTTCCTTTTCAGGGATCCACAACACATAAGGATTTTCGTGGTTCTCCGTTCAATGTACTTTATCAGCACAAGTCCTAATAGTGGTAAAGGCAAGGACACACAATACAAAATACAGGCGTACAAGTTGCGACAAGTGTTTCCAGATAACATCAGCCAACAAAGTCAAACATGTCTGTTTCGGATACTGTTGCAGCAATGTCATTTGTTTGGAGTACTCTTCTCCCATCCTCCTCAGTATGAGCCCAACTTCGTAAAGTCATCTCCATAATGAACATTTGAGCTGCTTTGGAAAAATGAACTAGCTGGTGCGTCAGCAGCTATCATGTTCACATCTTCATCGGCTTCCAATCCTTGAATTTGGTGGGGAGAGTGCCTATGCTTCCATGTAGGGGTTTGTTGGCCATGGTTCCCATTATCCAAAGATGCCTATGGATCCAAGGGATGAGTCACACCATTTGTAGCTGATGAACCACTGGTTGGAATCATTAGAAACTCTCTGACATTTGTTGCACGAGGGAGTCCTTGTTTTGGAGCATTTTCTTCATTGTTTCCTAAAAAAATTAAATAAACATAAAACTTGTAACATGTAACTTTTTCAAGATAAAAGATATATTAATATTTGATATCATCTTACAAAGAAACTTATAAAAAATTTACTCAAATTTTTGTACCACAATAAAGACTGCCATGCATTATATGCAGATGGGATCTAATTAAGCCATGGCTTCAAAATTTTTTAACAATTCCACATAATAAAAAATTATGTAAAAACTCTCTAATAAATTAATAAAAATACATCTAATATAGATCAAATTAAGCTAAGATTACGGTTCTAATTAATTAAACTATCTAATAGATCTGTTAAAAAAATGAAAAAAAAAAATATATATATATATATATAGAATAGTTGGAATTAACTAAGACAATAATATTGTGTTTGGTTGAGAAGAATGGAATGAAATGGAATGGAATGGAATGAATAGAAATTAAAGGAATACAATGAACATTAAAGGTAAGATTTTAAAAAAAATGAGTGGTGTAAATTTTGTATGATAGGATTTGGGTAGAAAATAGGTTGGTGGAGAATGAATCATTCCTTTTCAAATTGGTGTGTTTAAACTTTAGCTTAGGTGGTTAGGATTGGAATGAGGCAATGAATAAAATTTTTAAACATTTAAATATATTATTCTTTAAATTCCATTACATTCCCTCCAATTTCATTCACCCCAACCAAACACAACATAAGGACCATTAGAAATGAAACAAGAGTGATAACATACAAGATATATAAGCACCAGTGGTAGTACATCTTGGACCTACAAAAATTAATTATTATATAAATTCATATAGACAAAACTATATATTAACTAAAACAAGTACCCTTTGATTGTGAGGAGAACAATAATTTGAACTTTTTAAGCAGTCTTTGCCATCAAACAATCTTTGCCATCAAAGACTATGCAGTGTCTTATTACCACTAGGCTAATCATACCTCTTGGCTAATCACAACAATTACGTTTATTTATAATATGTTGCCATGATTCTAGAATGTTCCATTAAAAGGGTTCATATGTAAAAAAGTATGCCCAATATGCCAAATATATTAAACTTATTCAATGATATTATGATGTTAAAAGGCCCATCAGTAAAAAAAATAGAATGTTAAAGGGCCCGGTAAAAATTAGGCCCAACAAGTCCAAAATATTAAACCTATACATATATTAAATTTTAAATCAATTAAAAAGACATACTTTTAATAACAAAGTTCTAATTAACTCATTTTTTTATTAATATAATTAATTTGAAAATTTTTCCTTTTACAACATTATAGGCTTGGGTCTGACAATCCTTATACATTGAAAGTATTGTTATTTTTTATACTTTAAAACTAACTAGGAATTATGTTGAATTTTATCATTATACTTGATTAATACAATTTGTACATCTATAACAATAATTTCAAAACATGATTTATGCTTATAAATTATTTGAACAAAAGTTTGTAAAACAAATATATAAATACCAATAACTAATTAATGTCATTCTATATGGAACTAACACAACCACCCAAAATTTAAATAAATAAATATATGATTATATTACGTAATATAATTTCAGTTTAGATATCACTTACAACTTTTACAAAAGTTTATTAAAATTCATGTATATATACTAGTTTTATATCAGGTGGGTTACTATTAATATTTAAATATTTTTTCATATATTATAAATTCTCAAATGAATAAATTAATTAAAATAGGGTATTATATTAAATAGGTTTTTATGTTTAAACAAAATAGTAATATGTATTAATATTTGATTATAATAAATTTGTAAAATAGTTAGGCTTGGATATTCTAATTGATTGTAGTTAAAGGCCCAATTGGGATTTCATACTGTATGTGTCAGGTAATTTATGGGCAAGTGAATGTTTGATGATGAAGAGAATGATTAGGACTTCTTGAAGAGTGGAACCATGCCGTACCACCAGCCACGAGATAGATCTTGCAAAGTAGAGTACTTCTTTGGAGTAAGCCAATTCATTTGAAACCCTCTAGATCCACTCTTTATCCTATTCAAAATTCAAAATAATAAGACCCAAAAGCAAAAGAGTAGGATGTTAATATTCTATTATGGATCCAAGTAGCTAAACTAAGTAAACCCAGTTTCAAAATGGGCTAATTAGGTTTAGAGATATATTTAAACAAAAATTTTATATGTATTTTAGTTAAAACGTAAATACATTAGACTAAAAAGAAGTCATCCTTACTATAATAGAATTTAGCCTGATGCAAAAGGGTATTGACCAGGATTCCTAATCCACCTGACTTTAAACATCTTAAAAATAATAAAGTACTCTAAATCTAGAAAGTTTAAAAGGCGTTATAATTGAATACCAATAGATGAATAATAACCCTAAAAAATCTTGATATACAAGACTTGCATTCCAAAGAAATTTATATAGGATTCAAATATTATAATAAAAATTTTATTTACAAATTTTAAGCAGTGGAGGATATTATTTAAAATCAAACAACTGACTTCATTCTTTAAAAAAACTGATGGCCCGTTGGCTAAAAAAAATTAAAAATAAAGTGAGTTTTTCTCGGCTCTACCCCAAATAGATTTTAAGGATCACTTCCCTTCATGCATCCCATGTTGCTAGAATCTACCGGAACCAATGACAAGATGCTTTGAACTTTTTCCACATGCAAAACTCACCGCAATCAAGAAGTAGTTTAAAAAATCTTCTTCACATTTGATGTCATGCCTTGGGTCTCTCTTCCGCAAAAAAATTCTGAATTTCTTGTTTCCTACAATCTTACATCATTATATTTTCCTTTGGTGATCGCATTGGTATCCTTGTTCATGTAAAAATCCTCGTCCACCATCCTTTTGGTTCCATGTGTATCTTCCATCATTATTTTTGTAAAAAAA